>BSYR01000038.1:12070000-22070000 GCA_030270665.1 Hibiscus trionum | reverse complement strand
AGCTTGGTTTCCCTTCCTTCTTTCCGAGGCTCTTTGAGAAGCTTCAGTTGCAATGGCTCGATTCACCAGTATTTGAAAATCCTCGATTTCCAGAGCAACAAAAAGAGGACGTAATTCATCGCAGAGGCCATCTATGAACATTCTACATTTTTCTTTTTCAGTGTGGATGATATCAGTACCATATCTAGCGTATTTGCAGAAGTCATGAATGTACTGTTCTACTGGCCTTCCTCCTTGCTTCAAATGGAGGAACTTTTTACGTCTTTCAGCGAGGTAATGCTCACTAATATACTTTTTACGAAACTCCTGGAGGAAAAATTCCCAGGTTACTTTATGTTCGGGTACAGTGAGAGTTACAGTGTGCCACCAGCTTTGTGCTTCATCTGCAATCAGGGCTAAGGCACACTCCAACTTATGCTCCTCGGGGCACTTTAGTTGCTTGTTGATTACTTTCAAAGTATTTTCTAGCCAATATTCTGCGATTTCAGGATTATCCAGATCTTGGCCAGTAAATGTATAAACTTGATAACGTTTTAGCTTATCTATTGGAGCTCGAGAGATCTGCTGAGCAGCTTCAGCAGATGAGGAAGGTGTTTCTTGTCGAAGAGACACCACTACTTGTTTTATCATGTCGGCCATAGACATCAAATAGTCTTGTTGAGCCGATAACATAGGTGGAAGATGGGGTGGATCATTCTGAGCCACTTGTTCGGTACTTGGTTCTGGCCTCACATTTTCCCCTCGAGTGGAAGAGGAATCATGTTCGGTCTCATTTGTTTCTTTCCTAATAGTAGGAGCAGTCATTTTGGGTCTAGACACACATAAGAATTAAATCGTGTAAGTTGCAAGTCACAAAATACATATTTAATCAACTCCTAAGTGGCATATGAGACATAGACTCGTTAACGAATGCCTGGTTAGTCCTAGAATCGACTAAACTCTAGCTCTGATACCACAAATGTAACACCCCCTTCCCGGCCTGGTAGAGAACCGGGTCGGAGAGCGCTACCGGAAACGATGCGGAGATCGGAGACATAATTTCAAAGTTCAAAAATCATTTCGTAATATTTTATTAATCTCTTTTAAGACTTAACACTTAACTTATTAACAACTTACTCAAATTGGGGTCAATTTTAAACTTTTTCAAACTTAGGGACTAAATTGTAATTTTCACAAATTAAAGGTCTTTATCTGAAATTCGTGAAAATATACTGAAATTAAACTTACTAGTTATTAGCCTGTAAAACCTCATTACTATCGGAGATTATTTATCTACCTGATTAGACGATGCAATATTTAGTGACTATTTTGTAAAATATTCAAATCTATTTCTTTTTATTATCTTACTAAAATTCTTTACATATTTAAATGAGCCTAACAACTTACAAAAATCTTAGAGTCCTTTCTAATCATTTTTATTAGAAAATTATTCGTATCTATCATTATTATTGTTCTAACATTTATTTAATAGGACTTTTCTAGATTACTAAAATAAAACCACATTATTAAATTACAAAACACAATTTATACAAAAGTTGGATCATATGCCACTTTACTAGGAGTTCATGAAAGATATCATACATATAAGGTAGAGATGTGACTTGCAACTGCACCACACGATCAAAGGTTGGAAATCTATCAGGGTCCTGAAAATGCATGAGACACGTATGTTAGGCTTACATAGCCTAGTGAGGTAGTCATGATAGTAAATTGACAATAATATGAATGTCATGATTAAATATAAATTTAATCTAACTTATTTGCATGCTTCTATAACTGTATAAGCATAACATGATCAGATATCCATATCACTAACATAACATAATATAATCATATATCTTATCATAAACATGTCATGGTATAACATATCGAACACATATTATATTGGTACCATTGGATACGCGGATTCCCTGTACACCATATCATAAATCATAAATGAGCCGTAGCCCTGAGTCGTAGCTCCATGTATCCCTTACACTTACATCCTTTTATCTCCCACATATAGGCCGTAGCCCTGGACCGTAGTCCTCCCTTACATGATGAGCTCGAATATTCCTATGGCATGCCAATTGTATCCAACGTCCATAAATACACACAAATTCACATAGTCCATGATTTTCATATCATATCATATGAAATAACAAGATGAGCTGTAGCTCCATGTCATGTAGCATTTCATAGTCATATTCGAACATATCAAAGTAATGCAAGGCACTTACCAAATTTGCCATTCAAACATAGTTGCTCTACATGAGCCCTTAACAAATGCAAACATAATCATAAATAATGCAACGGGAAGGCACCGAGCCTATCCCTTGACGCAACTACACTCACATATCAGAACAAAGATCGGAATGACACCGCGTCACCCGAGACAAATGCATCCACACTCACCTTGACAGACCGGTGCTTTATTTTTATTTATTGGGCTTGAAAGTTGATCTGAATTGACCTCGTGTACTACGATAAAAATTAATTAAAATAATAAGACAGTATCGAATATATATATAAATATTAATCAAACTTGATACCGAAACTTAAACTAACTAGAGATTTGAGCTTACCCCGTCGTCGGCAAAAATTCGATATTACTATATCGAAAATATCGGACTACCAATCAAACATTGGATCGTATCCTACTAAATTTTTTTTTCTTCTTCAATTGCCGTGTAAATCATCAATCTCCCCCCCCCCCTTTTTATACTAATTTGGGCATCTACTATTACACCCACTATATTTGTTTTTATTCAATAATTCTAATAATGGTTTAGTGGCCAATTAAAAAAAATAAACAAGTGGCTACTTTAATGACAATTTGCAAGCCACCAACGCCACTTGCTTCTTTTTCCTTTTTTTTAATAATAATAATAATAATAATAATCTATCATAATTTAATTCGAATACTCAAGATAAGATCGAATAAATTATTTAATCGATAAAAATATATTCGGTCACCAGAACTTAATTCCGACTAGACCGGTTTTTGGGGTGTGACAATTTTGAATTAAAAGAGCCAACTTTGATACTCATTTCTTCCAACCAAAGTCTAAGATTCGAGTATGTTAATCTTCTCTTCAAGAGCTTCAATAAAAGCATAATATTATGGTGGAAAGGGGTTAAAGGGTCTTTCCAAGCTTGAACAAAGAGGGAAAGTTGAAGAAGCTTAGGGTAAGAGTGCAATTCGGGATTTTTGCTTAAGGTCGGTACATCTTTGACTCCTAATTCTTCTTGAAGATCATAAATTAATTGTCTTTCTTGATTTTATGGTTAGGATTGCTAGATTTGGTGTTTATGGTTGTTGGATGTATTTGGGGAAGGTTGAGACTCTAAAATGGTATAACTCGGATTTGATGTTAATAGCATATAAAATGGTAGTAAATAACCCTAACAACTCCCATAAGATGTAGGATCACGTTATGAGGTTATGGTGTATGATTTGGGGGATATATGGATGATTTCTCGAGCCTAGGAAGCCATTTCTAGTCTTTAGTGTCGGTACACGGGGAGCTGTATCGGTACCCTAAGTGTTCTGTGTTGAAGAATATTGTTCAATTAAGTTGAGATGAGAGAGGGGTACATGTACACCATTCAACATGTGTCGGTACGCCATGCATATTCGTATCGGTATGGGTCGACCTGTACCAATACGCAAAGGCCAAGAAAATTCTAGTGAGCTATTTTGGTATCAGTGGTTGTGAGTACTGGTACCCAGGGGTACCGTACCAGTACGCGAAGACCAGTACCGATACCCATTGAGAAATCTGCCCAAACATATTGAGTTTGAGCCTTGGGGGTTGAAAAATTAAGGGATGTGGTCCAATGGACTTCTAATGGATAAAAAGGGTTGTAAATTTGAGAATTAGGATTTTGTCCCTCTATACGAGCAAAATGAGTAACAACTCGGTAATTCATTTGGGCGACTTGTTAATGATAGTAACCATGTTGTTTGGTGTCATGCCTTAAGCCAGTTTTTTGATAGCTTAGCTCGGTGCCACTTACCTCTTGGTGAGGTGTATGAATGCTCGAGGAGCATGTCTTATCTTATGGTTCTTGTAAAGGAATCTGGATGTCCTAGAGTCAGTACTTCGGTACTTATATTTAAGGGGATGTGTACTTAGGACTATGTGAACAAGTACATCTGACATACTCACGGGTTGTGTGATCTGAGTGTGGTTAGGAACCTATTCGTGGCTATGGTGATCCGGATAAGGCAATTAACTCGACGGTTATGTGAGCATGAGTAACCTGATAGGCTAAGTGACCTCAGGTAAGAACTACTTGTGGCTAATGTGATCCAAGTACGTCCAGGACGTATCTGTGGCTATAGTGATCCGGATATGGTCCATTTAACCTGACGGTTGTGTGAGCACGGATAACCCGACACCTGTGAGAGCACGGGTAAAGTAGGGCTTCGTTAGCCATTATGTAGATGATGTATGGATTTATTTATGTATGATGTGTGGATGCTATGGATGATAACTTATGAATGTATTAACTCAATAGGTTGAGTGAGCTCGAATAACTCGATAGGCTAAGTGACCTCGAGAATGACGAAGCATCATGGTAAGCTTATCGATATCATGAATATTGTAAACATACTGGATAGGGCTATGTGATTTCTTGTAGGGTTATTGATGCCTTGAGATAGGTGATCTAAGAACTCTAGCTAGTGTAAGCTAGATAATAACTCATAGATTGTGAGGCCTTCCTTATCTATGCTCTCTAGACTATATTTATCTCGCATGCTTATTTTATGTTAATCTCAAATTTTGGTAGTAGAAATGTACCACTGAGTTTTGTAAGCTCGGCGTTCGGAATCGTTATTTTCGTTCGCATGTTAGTAGGTTGATCGTGGCCGAGGAGCACATCAAGAAAGGATTTCTTAGCACTGCATCGCTTCAGAGTACAATGCAGTATTTAGTTTGGGGCTTATGTATTCATAGGACCTTACAAATGTTGAGTCGGTAAACTCTATTTGCTTTACTATTTTTATATACGATGTTTTAAACTTAGAGCTCATATTTGTAAACTTATTTATAATGTTTATTTAATTATATGAAATTATGGGCGGTTTGAAGTTTTTGAAAATGGCTAAATCTAAAGTTTTAGATTAAAAAATTTATTGGGTCGAATTTAAGTGACCCGAATGTAACACTTCAGATCCGGATCAGTATCAGGGTGTTACATAGTTATTGTGGTTTTTCCTATAAAATAATATCGCATGAAAGTATGAAAAATGTCACTTGTCCTGTCACATCATCATTTAGTGTCATTAGTTTTAGTCTGGAGATATAGTAGAACACAAAAACAAAGTTTAAGATACACATTAAACAATTTGAAAGTAAAGCACACATTGAAAGATTAAGCAAAGTATATGAGGTATTTGTGTCGTTAACCCAATATAAAAATAACTACATTTTCGTGCCTTTTCATTTCATTCGAGTTTCTTTGCCTTTTCTTTTGTTTTAAGACATTATATGTTTCTCTTTTTCTCCTTTATTATCTAATAAAATACCAGGCGGTTTTAGTAATAAAAAACCCACTACATTTATGGATTTTTTTATTTTTCAGTGACATGGCAAAAAAGAACAAAATAATTAATGCCACCTTAACAATATCGTTATTGTTTCATCACATCTAAGTCACTTTAACAAAAAAAATCAAAGTTCAAAGGCCAAAAAAATACAGTAAAAGTTTAATCCAAAACAATAAGGTAAAAAAACTCGTTCTACCAAAAGAAATAGATATTGGAAATTGAATTCTAAACTTGTTGAACCTCATTTTCTTCTCAAAACTAAGACCATATCAAATGTTGTCCACTCTAATATTGTTTTCTATATAAAATGTTTACACTATTCCGGCTCTTCTCCAACATCCTTTTGTATATTATACCAAGCACCGACGGATGAAAATCTTCTACCTTTTTTCGGTGCCCTTACTTATGCTCTCACATTCAAAATTAGGTATAGGATTTAACGTTTAGGGTTTTAGGTTAGAGGTTATGGTTAGGGTTTAGAGAATTTAGGCTATGGTGTATTTTTTAAAGTATAGGGTATAGGGTTTAAGATTTAAAATTTAGGGTTAGGGCTTAAAATTTAATTTTGTTGTGTTTTTTAGTGTTGGGGCATAAGTAGAGGAACGAAAAAGGCGCAAAGGATTTTTATCCAGTACCGACAATGATATTAATCAACACTAACACTCATTAATGACTTTTATTCATCATATTTGTGTTCATACACTTTATCAATTTTATAGAATTGATTTTGGTTTATTGTAATTTTATAAAATTGATTTAGTGTATAAATGATTTTAAAGTAACGTGATTTATGTTTGTGAATTTTTTTCTTAAAAATCACAATTGTACAAAAATATAATGTAAAAATTACGACGAAACACAAAAACTATTTTTATCTTATTTTTCCCAAATCATATTTGGGGTTCAAAATTACGTTTAAATTTTTAGATTCAAATATGTTGGCACGATGATCGAAGTATGATTTGTCGTTCAATCAAAATTTTTAAACCCCAAACGCAAAACCAAACATGATAGGACCCTTTTCTGAATTTTTAGTCAGATAATCATATTATTTTCTTTAATTTGTATCACAATACACTTGGGGGTTGATTTATATATACACACTACTAATCTTTAATGGAGTAAAACTGTAAAACTAAGACTTTTCTTCATGTAATAGTTACACAATTACACTAAAAAAAAGGAGAGACGGATTTCAGTTGGGCAAACCCCCGTTTCCAACACTGTTAATTCATCCCTAACCCTGTAAATTGGCTCGTTCACCGGTAATCATGGCGGTAATTGTCTAAATAAAAAATGATCATCTATAATTTCTATCATTTTTTTCAAACCCTGGCAGAAGTGAACATCGAGAGGTGTTGCATTGCATCATTTCCACCTTCCGATACATGTATAAACCTACCTCAATAAGCATTAGTGCCTCCCGTAGCGAGTCTCGGTCCGTGTTACTTGCATTGCCTCGGTCTAAAATTTTCGTTGGATAGGAGAGAGCTTATCAAAATTTCCAACCTTTTCGCACCGGGGCCAGGCCTGATGACTGTTGTATTACCAATAACGGAGCAAGGATCAGTCCCATTCTTCCCACTTCCTACACACCAACCACCAGGAGTAAACATATCTGGGCCCCGAGACAAGAGCTCGGAGTCGATTTTATCAAGTACGGGATCATCCCTAGGGAACTTTCTAGCAAACGGGGCATTACTATCAATCATACGTTGCATGTCAGCAAGCCTGAGGTGATGAGGATGCTGCTTAGGAGGGTTATCCCATGATATAAAATGGAGATCACTGTTTACCGTGGTGTTACGGAATTCTTGAGCATTGCAAATGACTGTGTGGAAATAACCTTCTGGAGAAGATAAAAAGTTTGCATAGTACATAAGGACGGTTCGAGGTAGGTTGTCCCATCCCCAGATGCAATAGTCGATAAAAGGGCGAGAAAGTGCCATCCAAGCAGAACCTATTACAGAAATGATATACTTAA
Organism: Hibiscus trionum; assembly: GCA_030270665.1. Taxonomy (NCBI): domain Eukaryota; kingdom Viridiplantae; phylum Streptophyta; class Magnoliopsida; order Malvales; family Malvaceae; genus Hibiscus; species Hibiscus trionum. The sequence continues at coordinate 22,062,480 of BSYR01000038.1, read as the reverse complement.
TCAAGAAAATTGTGGACATTGATGGGCTGTCTAATAGATTCTGCCAACAAGTTAGCTTGAAAAATAATGAATACATTTTCTGATCAAAGTAGAATGCATATGATCAAACAACAGTCAATTCCAGATATAATCCGCTACTTCAGGAGAATGTTTCGACATTTAGACTGCATACTACCTAAGGGATACTAAATTAGAATACATTTTCATTACTACAAAAAGTTTCTATCAAAGTTATTGAAAATATCACATGAACATTATGCAAAAGCATCAAAAATCAACAATTATAAACATCATAAATGTTCAATGAAATTACAAGTTAAAATGAAATAACATACATGCATGTTTAGTCGTTTAGGTATCTGAAGCTAATTGTAACAAAAAATCTATACTAATATAAAATATTCTACATGAAAAGGAAATCAAATGATATCGCTCTAGAGTTATAGCAACACAGAATCAGAAAAATGCATTTGGAAAGACTACAAATGATCAAAAAAATCAAGAATTTTAGTCAGCGGAAATTGGAAGCCAAAAACTAATGATCACATTAGTGCTAGCAACATGAAATAAAACAGGAATCGTGCAATATTTGGTAATGGGAACATTAGTTTAGGCTAAGAAGCAGTTTCAGTTTCTAGTTTTCTCGTAAAAGAGATGACCAACTTCAAGGATCTGCTAGAATTCAGTGTCAGCCATTAGCCGTACAATATGAAAATTAAATTTAAAATAAAAATATACCGCACACAAAAAGTAATAAAACCTCAAGCCAAAGAGAAACGAGGCTGAGAGAATAACAGGTACACATAAATTATCTATTTTGCGCATCCAAGTTTCAGTAATGGCTTTGGCAATATTAGTAAAACCAATGTAAAATGGATAGGCAAATGAGCAAGATGCACATATTCGTCCTTAAAAACTTGCATTTTCTATGTTTTAAGGGGAAGCGAGAGAGTTGGCGGGTAACCATGGATTTCACCTTCTAATTGAAGCTCAACATCAAAAACCTCCGGATCAAACATGTTTTGGGAACAGAGAAATATATAGGTAAAATTAATATAGTATCGGGATTCAGGACAGACACTAAAGCACCGGTTTTCCTGAATGATTCTCACCAACAATCCTGTGCTGAGCAGCAAAGCTTTCTTCATATGTATCTATAATCTATTCCATATGCTGCAACGAGCTACTTAAACAAGGGAAGCAGTGTAGACACGTCATTCTACTCTACCTATATGACACTTACTTTGAATCAGGAAATCCGAAATATCTTGTCATAATATGAGAAGCATTTTAAGTAATCACATCAATAAGCTGCTTATACACAATCAGAAAGTTGAGGGAACATGGTCCGTAAAGTTGTTTCATTTGTTCTCCACGGTCCAACCAATCGACCTCAATTCAAATCAAAGCTGAGTCAAATCTATTGTTCTAGGAAAACCCATATTTTTGTATTCTTTAACTTTGACATCTTACTTGATCCCAAAAGAATCATCAAGTGAAAACTATATTCCAGTTTCAACCTCAATAACACTATGCTAATTGCAAACAATAAAAACAAATTTACTCTGCAAAATATTATCTAAAGGGATTATTAAAATATCACAAAATCAATATATTTATCTCAAACTGGCAAATAAACATCATCAAAATTCGCACAACTACATATATTAGCTAAACACAGGACTATATACAATTTGAAGCTTTCAGCATCTTTACCTGTAAAGAGCTTGAAAGCAGTGGGCACACTTCTCTTCTGTGTAACCCAAAAGACGTCGGCTTTTCTCGTACCATACAATCCTGGATCTATAATGATTGGCTTAGCCCTCTGAAACCTGCCATTACAACAGCAGCATAAAAGATAAGCAAAAAAAGGAAAGTTAGAGAAAAAAGAAAAACTTAAAAGCTCTATAAAAGAAATGAGCTCACTCTTTCCACCCAATATTGCTTGTATGATCAATGAAATTCAGGTCCCTCGGCAAGTATGAAAATGTGTGCAACAAATCTGAAAGATACCCAAAATCTCAAAGCCAATATCAAAGAGCAGAGCTAAGAAAACACAGAGAAAATGTTTCCTTCCAATTCCCTATTCCAAACAAAAAAAAAAACAAAGTAAAATAAGACAAAGTCAACTCACCGTCTTGGGTAACAAGGGGATAATCAGTAGCACTAAGATTAATAAACCAATCCCAATCTCCACCTTGTTTCAACAAAATTGCAGCAGCATGAAGTGTATTAGCAACCATGGTAGGGCCTCTGTAAGTAACCAAATTAGCTTTCACAATCATCCTAACATTCCCAACTTTGTTAAACACTTGATGATCTTTCACAAACTTCTCCAGATCGAGCCTCTCTTCCGAGCTAGCTTCCCGGTCAAGATGAACAACGTATTGATTCAACGGGTGGTAAAGGGCTAAAAGGGTCCTTCTCAGCATCCGACCGTCTCCAGCAGAGCCGGAAATGAGGTAGGCGAAGCGGGGAGGCGGAGGGAGGGTGGAGATAGAAATGGGTTTTAGTTGGTTCTCAACGAAAGGCGAGGAACCACCTGATACGGCGGAGGAATGGTAGAAGAGAAGAAATGGGTAGCCATCGAAAGAGGTTAAGGTTGTTAGGAAGAGTAAAGATAAGGAAACGATGGAGCCAACAGCTAATGGGAAGATCCATTTTCGCTCCATTGCTTGGTTGTTGTTGTTGTTGTTGTGACGAAACTGCATGTAATAGCTTCTTAATCTCTTCATTTTTTTTTTCTAGTTGTTTGGATTGAAGGAAAGAATAAAGAGGTGATTTGAGATTGTTAGATTTGCTGCTTTTGGACTTTTGAGTGAAATTTAAGGAAGTTTTCTTTTCTTTGGTACATGTTAGATACGGGGATGAAACTTGAAAGCATTTCGCCGTGAAAATAGGGAATTTAAGACAGAAATGTTTATGATTTTACTTTCTTAATTTAAGGGTTAGTTTAATTTCGAGAAGCGTTATCTATAACATAATAGATAAAGACGTTCAAATAAAAAGAGTTTTGATCGGATATAATTTGCAAATAATAAGAGTAGATTTAAAGAATTTGAAGAAATAATTTAGGATGAGTCTACCACGTCCGACGAATACCGCTGAACACCATTAATGTTAAACACTGTTGAATAATATTATATTAATTAATAAAAATTTAAAATTTAAAAGACTCATTAAATAATTAATAATTATTTTAAAATTTCAATTAAATTATTTTTTATATATATTAAAATTTTATTTTTTTAATAAGGATAAACTATATATTTAGTATCTTACTTATTTCCGTATTTCTGTTGAACCATCATTATTTAAATATTATTTCAATTTGACCATATTCTTTATAAAGAAATAATTTAACCCTTAACCCTCAACCTAAAACCCTAAACTATTTAAGGGTTTAAGAGTTTAATAGTTTAGGGTTTTAGGTTGAGGGTTAAGGGTTAAATTATTTATATAATGAGGGTATAGGTTTAAGAGTTAAAGGTTTAATAGTTTAGGGTTTTAGGTTGAGGGTTAAGGGTTAAATTATTTTTTATAAAGAATAGGGTCAAATTAAAATAATATTTAAATAATGAGGATTCAATAGAAATACAGAAATAGGTGAGGTACTAAATATATAGTTTACTCTTATTAAAAAATAAAATTTTAATATATAAAAATAATTTAATTGAATTTTTTAAAATAATTATTAATTGTATGATGGGTCCTTGAAATTTTAATTCCTTACTCATTAATTTAATGGTGTTCATCGATGTTCAACATTATTGGTGTTCAGCGGTGTTCGTCGCAGGTTGTAGAATTTTCCAATAAGTTATCAGTAGTTCTAGTGGAAAATATAATGTTGTTATTTCTAAGTGATTCGGATTCAAATAAATTGTATGTATAATGTGTGTGAGTTATTAAAAAATTGAGAGTAATAAATAGATATTGTCTTATAATTACACTATACAGTTCAATAATTAGTTACTAAACTATATCAAAATAATATTTTTATTTTATAGCAATTCAATCAATTTAGTGATTATCTTGTAAACTCTGAAATTTCAGTAGTTAAAATAATTATTTTAATAAAATTTAATAACTATTTACGTAGATCACCCTAAAAATGTCAATAATTTTTGCAAAAGTATAAGAACATAAATTTAATTTAGATGGATAAGATAAGAGAAAGTTTATAAGGTATAATCCACATACAACGGAAGGTAAGATCGAATAAATTAAGAGAATTTTAATGTGATTACATTACATGTAGTATTTGTTTAATTTTTTTAATTTTTTGACAATGCATACATACTTTAAATACACAAGTGCTTGTATCGGAATGTATGTACTTGAAATCGAATCTCTTATGGTGAACATCATCCTCGTTTTCACTGGAGCAATACATTGGGTTCTATATTTCTGATTATCTAGATTTTTACAATATTAAAATTTGATTAAAAAGTCAACTTATGGACCTTACCTTCACTTATCTTCTAATTTTCTTTTCCAATTTTGTCATACTATGGAAGTAAGTTTGATAAAGTTTAATAACTATTTTGACGGTTTGTTCAAGGACAGAGTTCCCTTAGGCCTAAAAGGATCTAAATTACGGTTGAAAATTTATTTAATTTAAAAAACATACAATAACTTTAAATATTTAATTAAGTAGTGGTTGAATTAAAGAAGGATAAACCCGTGTCCTCAGAGTTAGGTCTTTGTAAGTTTAAATATTTAATTTAGTTCGTTCTCTCAAATTTTTTGGTTTAATAATAATTTAGGTCTTTATAAGTTTAAATATTAGATAAATTAGACCTTTGTTGTGAATAAAATAACAAGAACAACGAACAAGAATAAAAGAACAAAGAGATGAGAGAAAGAAGTACATTTGTATTATTCTCAAATATAGACTTGTTTCAGTAAATCATCTATTTATAGGCATAAGAAGTACATAATACATTAAACTCTAATTAATGTAGATAATATTCCTAATGATAAAGTAAGTCAAATCTCATTGATAAAGTTCTTATCATGATAGACATCCACATAGATAAATATTCATAACACTCCCCCTTGGATGTCTATGAAGATAATGTGCCTCATTAAAACCTTACTAAGATAAAAACCCAATGGGAAAAAAATCTTTAGTGAAGGAAAAAGAGTACACACATCTTTGATACGCATAACATGTCGCCTCATTAAAAACCTTACTAGAAAAACCCATTGGGACAAAATCTCGGTTAAGGGAAAAAGAGTGCAACGCGTATTTACTCCCCCTCATGAAAACATCACATAAGATATTTAAATCTTCATAATTCAATCTTAAATACTATTTTTCTATAGATCGCGAGGGATGGAACTTTGGAGTAATATGTTCCATGATGTATCCACCTTTCGATTGAGATATACATCTTGCATTATCTCTACACAAGATAGCTTTCTATCGTATCTTGTGAAAGTAAATCACATATCTTCTGGATATGTTGGGTCAATGGTCTTAGCCAAACATTTTGGGTTGCCTCGTGCACAACAATTTTTTCTACAAGATTTGAGGAGGTATCGACGAATGTTTGAAGATCTAAAGGTAATGATCTTTGTATATCCATGGATATTTCTTGACCAACTAATATATGGTGCTTCAAGACCAAGAAAAGATATAATTATCTTTATTCACACCCAACAATCTTACAATAGATATGTTTTATTCATATTGAATCTTCTTTAAGATTCTTTCAACTTATGTCCATTTATAGACAAAAACACATATTTAAGTACTCAATCTTTAGGTCAAGACAAAACCACATCTCAAGATTCTTTTTCTCAAATACTTTCATTAAATACTTTGAAAGCTCTTCATGAGTTTCCAATTTGAAGCTCTTCAGGAGTGCTAATGATATAATGAATCTTGATCCAAACTCCTTTATAAAATACATAAGGAAATATGATCATTCTTATAGTATTTCCTCAATTAGTACCCACTAAGGGGATTATACCAAATGCACCAAAATATGAATATTCAAGAGGACATGTCTAAATAAATTTCTTCGGAAATTTCCAAATCCGTCACGGATAACTTTCCTTTTATAAGGATCTACAAAATGATTAGGCGCGTATAAAATGTTCTATAACTGCCAAAGTAATTGCATCCACCATGAAATAATTAAAATTCTTCATAAATCATAATTCAAGTCGTATTTACGACTACTTATTTGTGCCTCACTTGCATTACACCTTTAGGTGTTTGGACTGTCGGTCCAACTACTTCTCTTTTAGAAGTTCAAAGCGTCTTTCTATATTGGCCAATTCAATATCTATACATTTGGATATATTTCTATGCAAGATCCTCATTTTTTTTCTTTACTTCTATAGAAGCATTCTATTTAAAACTATTTGTAAAATCGTTGTCGACAACTTTTTAACTTTCTGGTTCCATTCTCGTAGTGACATAACTCATCGAGATCTCTTCAAGATTTCAATCTTTATTTCAGGTACCTGAAACTCTTCTAGAGTTTTATTATTAGTTATGTCTTGGGTCTCTTTAGAAGCGCCTGCCTCCAATATATGACCATCTCATATTACTTTTTATTTACGAGAATTTTGATCATTGGAATCATTTCAACTATCATGCTTCTGGCATGATTTACATTCTCTCACTCTAACATGTAAATTAAACTTAGAGCATTTCAGCTGGTATATGAGACTTAATTACTCTCATTAGGTTAGTAAATATGTCTGACAGTTGACATGTAATAACATGAATTATCTTATGAACTTCTAGTTCATATACGAGGATCTAGATAATGATAATTCATTTTCCTCTATCCAGCTGATTATTGTCTCCCCATGATGTTGAGAAAAATCATGTCATAAATGATTCTCCAACTAATTTTTAAGAATTTAACCATAAAAGGAGACTCGTACTCAATATATATTCTCAACCCTTTTTATTTACCCATTGTGTGCGTTGTGGTGGAGCAATTCATATCGCACATTCAAAAATCATAAAATGGGAAATGTATGGTTTCTGACCAAAAACCAATCATAACGGGGAGTTTATTATAACTCGTTGGCTTGATGTGTATAAGTGTTGCTATATGGAAGCACCATATAAATAATAACTCTTTTGTTCTCATAGTTTAGCTATTAAATAGGAGGCATCCAATTGAAATTTTGCTAAACTATATTTTTCATAATCAATAGGCTTTGTAACAACTGATATAGCCTAAAATATAAACCCACTAGCTTTTGCAAAAAGAATAGTCTAATTGCATAATCCGAATCCTTTTATAATCAATCTCACAAACTTCTGGTTGTAAGTTGATAAAACAATGTAGATGCATCTACTAAAATCATATAAAACTTTCCACATTTGTGGATATATGGGCCCATATTTCGTTCAAATATGCAAGACATGCAGTCTCAACTTCAGCACAAGAACTTTAAGTTCTAATTCTTTTGGTAAGTGGGATCAACTATATCCTTTGAGAACAAACAACACAAGAACTTCAAGTCTTTTAGTAAGTGGAATTTAATCAATTCCATTAAACAACACAAGAACTTCATGTTCTTTAATAAGTGGAATTTAATCAATTCCTTTGAGAATAAGCACCACAAGAACTACAAGGTCTTTTAATGCATGTGCATGTAAATCTCAATAATTTCTGCACCGTTATTGATCAGGATGGTCTAACCGATCATGCAAACTATATATATGTGTGTGTATATCTCTGAGTTTGTAAAATTCTTGTTTACATTAACATGTAATTCAATCTCACTCGTACATGTCTAGTATGACCATCAAAATTGTTCCTTTAAGTAGGAATATATTTAGCTCTTTCGGAGCTTTCAATTGAAATTATCTTTTGGTAGCAATATATAGCTCTTCTAGAGCTTTCAACTAACTTTTTGGCTACCAGAACTTATATCCATATTGGCTTATTTCAAATGTAAATTGATAATATATGTTATCTATAATTTCCAAAGGGATATTTTGCGAATTCATATTGCTCTCTTAAAATTTCCACTTATAGTGGTGACGATATTATTACCATTAGAGGTAATTATTGCAATATTCGCAATTCTGCACTTTTCATAATGTGCTTTCTCTCAAGAATTTATTGCTCTTCTAGAGCATCAATATTTTGAGTACTTTGAGATATAGTACTCACATTATTCTCTGGCATTTAAATGGAAAAATATATCTTATGCTTATGTTGAGCATAAATCGTCACCATAGATTGTATTTGACAAGTAATCATGTTAAACAAAATAAATAAATATCATAATATATAAATATAAATATAAAACGTAAATAATTAATGTGTGTAAAATGAATAAACGTAAAGTAAAATAAATAAAAATAAATAAATAATTCTCTTCAAAGTTATGAGAATAATTAGAAGATGATTTATTCATTTCGAGGGTTATAAGAAAATCAACAACGTCCAAATGAGTTGGACCAACAATGTCCAAATAAAGTTGGACCAGTATCATCTTCGTCATGTTTCACAAACAAAATTTGCTTCTATTTTCTTTCCTTTATCATTCAATGATTCTTGATTTTTCAACGTACAACACGTGCGAGACTAATGGTTTATAACATCGCATTGGTAATAAGAAGAGTTTTACTTCAATAGAATGATCTTTATCACTCTTTTCATCCTTATAACCTCACTACCGGTGGGTAGAAGTATTCTTAAAATGACCATATTTTTCATGTCTATATTCATAGCCTCGACCACGACCACAACTTCTAATGTGGTTTTTATTCCTTCCATAATATAATCTCACATTCACTTCAGAGAATGGATTAGAGCCAATGGGCCTTTGAAACCTTTTTCACATATCTTTATCACAGAGAACAAAGATTTAATCCTCGTACGCGACATTGTTAAACATGTCCACAAGGTCCTTTAAAAACCTCCTTTGAGACCAGTAGCCTCGCAGAACGGGATGTTCAGCCAATATACTTGGATTATATCGAAATTATGTCTGTAATTGAATAATGATTTACCATGTTTGCATTCACTTCAGGAAATGAAACAGTTCCAATAATCTCATGGAATAAACATCATGCTTGCATTCACTTCAGGGAATGCCCCATCATTGATAATCGCATGGAATAAACATCATGCTTTGCATTCATTTCAGGGAATGCCTCCCATAAAATTTTGTGGATCAAAACAAATTTTCGTAACTTAAAATTGGGAGAAGTCTATGGTCGAGTTTTTCGACGAAGAAGAAATATTACTTTCGAGCAAATATAGACTTTATAACAATCTTTTTATAGATTGAAATTCACCATGATTTATCGCACATTAAAATCATAATTTAAAGAATAAAAATAAAAGTATAGTTTACCAATAATGATTTTCCTCTCGAGAACGATGAAGACATAACAAATGACCGAGACAACTTCTCATAATCTCTTTATGTCATGTCTCTTTCCAAACCATTTAAGCATATCATATAAAACTCAAAAGTATGGTTAAAAACATAAACTCTCATGTAAATAATAACATAAATATATATTAATTTTTACTTATAATATAAATATAACAATGACAATGGAATGGTTAATCATAACATACTTTAAACAATAGATCAAAATAATTAGATCAATGATAAAAATATCTACGAGAAGAATAAGGATAAATAAAACAATGACCATAGCAATGTTTCAACGGCTCGTGGAGTGGTTAATTAAAACAATGATAAAAAATAATTAGATCCAGTCCCTCCGAAAACAAGAAGAACAAGAATTCTTACTTATTCGTAAAGTAGTTTGTGGGCATCTACGAGTCGTAGAGTGGTTTTTTGTGTAAAGCATAATATTACTCATTCGATTCAGTCTCTCAAAAAACAAGGATAAAAATCACATGTCATTAATCAAAACATTATAAACATAATTACATATAATATATATATATATATATACAAACATAAATAAATAAAACAATATCGAGCAGTGGCCACGGGACCACTTTGCATGTGTTTTTCTAATGCCTTTAATGACATGTAGTTCGATTCAATTTTCGTTCTCCATCTTGATTCAAGCGCATGATTTCTCTATTTGATTGGAGCACTCGTGTTGATAACGTGTTGTGAATAAAATAACAAGAACAACGAACAAGAATAAAAGAACAAAGAGATGAGAGAAAGAAGGAGATTTGTATTATTCTCAAATATAGACTTGTGTACAATGCCTACAGTAAATCATCTATTTATAGGCATAAGAAGTACGTAATACACTAAACTCTAATTAATGTAGATAATATTCCTAATGATAAAGTAAGTCAAATCTCATTGATAAAGTTCTTATCATGATAGACATCCACATAGATAAATATTTATAACAATCTTATTCCTGAATTTTTAATATAAATACTTAATAATCTATTGTATTTTTTTAAAAATCTAATATTTTGACCCTTTTAATATTCAATCATAACCCGTCTCTTGGGTAGGCATAAAATAAATTTATCTAAATTCGGAATTATTGAAAATAAAAGCTTTTCTTCATGCATTAGTGTATAAATTGTAAAATCATTTCAATGCGTGGACCAATAAGAGTGGTGATAGATATGGTCCTCCACCAAACTAGTAGACTTTTAAACCAGAGTGTGGAATTTGGAAAGGAAGTTCAACGCTAAGAAATGAATGATGAGTAAGTCCATAATGCAAGTTCATAGGTTTTTGTCAAATCATTTCATGGGAAAATTCCAATAAAAAAACTCATTTTCTTTTGCAAACATTAATGATTTTAGTTGAAATTTAAAGCAAAATCAATGCAAAAGTATAAGTGTTTTCAAAGTGTATTATCAAGTCTGGTAGAGTTAATTGTACTACAAGAAAGACATTATTCTACACAAAATTAGTTATTATACTATATTTTATTGAGTTAATTTTCACTCAATTTTTTTAATATTCTACTATGACTACGCTACTTAAACTCGTGTCACCTAAAAGGAACAACATCATCTTTTACCTCCAAGATCACTCAATAGGTTCAACTCATTGGGTTCTAACATATAAGTTTCTTAAAATACTATTATAATACAAAAAATCTATTGTCCTAGATTAAAATATTTTTCCAATACAATTAGATTTATCTACGGCTCTGGCATATCGTGTCGTGCGGTTTAGTAGTCTTGACCTAATTTTATTCGAACTTGAATAAGGAACTTTTAATTTTGGACCAATTCAATTCGATCATGGATGGGGTTAGAAAAAAACTTAAGGAGAGTAAAATATAAATAATCATAAAAATGAATGGTTGAAGACTTAATAAAATAAAATTCGGGATCCAAATTATTAATTATCTCTATATATTTTTTTACTACATACAATTTAGGGAAAATGAGAGGCTATCAATTAAAAGCTTTAACCACTTGCTCTAGAGATTGTTGGCGGTAAAACAAAACTATTGGGTCCGGTTGAATTCGAGCTAGGCTTGAAAATATATAAATATTTAAATTTAATAATAATAATATATAAATATTAAAAATATTTAAATTTAATAATGAAAAAATATAAATATTAATGTAAAACATATGTTTTTAATATTTTTATTAATAAGTGGAAGGGAAAGCAAATTATTGGGTCTAGTTGAGTTTGAGCTAAGATTGAAAATCTTTGGGTAAACTACAACGGATGCTACTCAATTATGGGCAAGGTTACATTTGTATCACCCAATTATTAAAAGTTACACTTGTGTCACTCAATTATGGGTAAGGTTATATTTGGGTCTCCCAATTATTACAAGTTACATTTGGGTCACCCTTCATATTAAAAAAAAACATATCAATTTAGTCAATTTTCCTTCCAAATCACTTGTATACCATCGTTAACACTATAATACTTCATTTGAAATCATTAATTAATCTTATAACGACCCAATTTCGGGTTTGAGATATGGGTCTTGAATCCATATTTGAGTACTTTAAGATTTAAGTTTTAAATCAAGAAAATCAAGTTGCAAACTGAATTAAATGGATTCTTGGATTGATTCGAATAAAGATTTTAAGTTCGAGTCTAAAAGTGAGAGCAAGGAGATGACATATATCTAAATATATTTGGGCCCATTATATTGGATGATAAGGTGTTTGAATTTTAAGATGAGAGGACATGAGAAAAAGTGAAAAAGGTATTAGAGAGAAGGGAAAGAGAAAGTGTAAGGGGAGTTTTAAACTATGATCTACAGAGATCTGACCGTCCGTTGTCGACACCTCCACCGCCATTGCATTCATCGCGTCGAGACGAGTTCGCCAGAACCAGCGGCGTTGCCATTGGAGCCGCCGTCGGGGTGAGAGAAAAGAAGTTTCAGGTTTTCCAGTTAAAGGGGTTAGAGTGCTCAGAACGCAAAACTGAGGATGCCATCGTGTTCACCGGCGTCGATAAAATTGGGGAGGAGCTTCATCGTTACCGTTCGGCCACCGAAAGCCGCCGCACGCACTGCCACCTATGCGTGGGCGACGTTCGGACGAGCTGGGCTATTATAACCTAGCTGGATCCAATTGTTGGGCCGAGCCGAGCTGGCCTGCTGAGCCAGCCCAAGTTGTAGGCCGAGCCGGCATGCTAAACCGGCCATTCGAGTCGAGCCGTCGTTGACCGCCGTCGAGCTGCCATTGACTAGCGTTGACTTTTTTTAGGGGACCCTACCTGGGGGTTTCTCGACCTTCTGTGTCTGTTGGCGTAGTATATTTCACCAAATTCGAACCTGGTATGTTGTTTTTACGCGTTTGATCTTGTGGATTAGTTAGTGAATGAGGTCATTTGATAATTGTGGTATTCTTATATTTATGAGGATTGTTCGAGCTCGAATACCAGATCAAAAGGAGCGTTTGTGGAGCTCGAGTAAAGATTTATCGACAATCGCTTAAGGTTAGTACACCTCGAACTACTATTGCTTCATGAGCATCATAAATGTGATTGCTTTGCATGTTAGTATCTACAAAATAGGTAGACAATGAATATTCCTCTTTGGAGACTGACAGTATGAGACTAAATATATGTGTGAGGCATGATGATGTTGTTAATATGATGAGACTCATGGAGACTTTAGAGACTGTGTAGGGTTGTTTGAGATGCTTGTATAATTACTTGATGACTGGTTGATTGATTGATAATTGTGATGCCTTGTATGTTTGTTCGAAATGAATTAACGTGATTCAATAAGATTTATGCTTAAAGGATAAATACACGATTAAATGATTATGAAGCCGGTAATAAATATTAATTAAATGAATGCGTTAGTAAAAAAATCTATTGACTTTCATAAGCTTTAGAGATCAAATAAGCGTTGTAATATCGTAGTTTGAGGAAATTATGTGAACTCGTGAATAGGGTATTTGTAAGAGCTTTGGCCTTATCGGTACGGGTCGACCCATACCGGTACTCGTGGAAATTAACGATTTCCAGTAAGCTCTATTAGTATCGGTACGTGTGTTAGTACCGATACTCAAGGGTGCCATATCGATGCTCGTGTTCGAGTACCGAGACCCACTAAACAAAATAATTTATAATGCAAATAAAAAGATGGAAATTTACGTGGGATGATAATGAGATAGTATGGGTTAATAAAGATAATTAGTGAGGATGATTAATATACATTTTCATAATGTATTAACAAGTTGGTAAACTTAAATGATGGTTTAATAATTGATAGAAACTATAGAGATTGGTAATTATATTAATGTTGTGTGGTGTGTGGTAATCGTGTCCATGCTGTGTGGTGTGTGGTAATCGTGTCCATGTTGTGTGCTGTTTGGACACTTGGTTGGTTGAGTTGCCTTGTTTGTTGGGATCCGGATACCTTAGAGAGCATGTTGCAACACCATGGTTAGAGATGTCGAGTGTACGTTCTTGAAGCTATGTGGCACCGGGTCTCATCCAAAGATGCTCGACAAGAGATTTTGAGCATGGATGTACGTTCCTGAAGCTATGTGGCACCGAACCTCACCTAGAGAGAGTGTACATTCCCAAAGCTGTGTGGCACCGGGCCTCACTCAGAGTTTACGTTTCCAAAGCTATGTGACATCGGGCCTCACTCCAGGTTTGTGGTATGATTTGGTGTGCTTTTGCTCGAATGATCTAGTGAGATCTCGAGTATGGTTGGGCCATGTGTGCCATGTATGATGATTGCTACGATGTGGACAAGTGTTTAGGCGACTAGTTGTAACTCTACATGTTTGTTTATCTCTCATTATTGCTCGTGAAAGCTTGCATACTTGTTTATGATTAGCATGCAATATGGTAGAATAGATGTGTACCACTGAGCTTTGTAAGCTTAGAGCTCGAAATCATTGTTTCTGTGCGTAGGTTGATCCTCAGATCGTGGGATCGAGGAGTACTATCAGTGCGAGATTCCCATATATGGTGATTTCCAGAGTACAATACTTGTGTTTAGTGGGTTGTGTATTCATAGGACCTTACATGGTGGAGTCTGTAATCCTTATTTGTGAATTTGTATTAATCAAATCGAATGTTCAAATGTTTTAAATCAAATTGGAGCTTGAATTTGTATTAATCAAATCGAATGTTCAAATGTTTTAAATTAAATTGAAGCTCCTTTGTAACGTTTTGATTATTAATCTATACTTTCAACTATTGGCTTCAAATGTTTTGAGAAATACCTTGTCGGGATAAACCCATTTTGAGAAATTTTTTAGTAACAAGTTTGGCTTAAGGCCTAAATGTGGCATCTAGTTTAGAGTATTATATTTAGTGGTATCAGAGCTTAGATTTAGCCGGTTCTAGGTAACCCCGAGGTGCTATAGGTGTTTTAGTAAGGTGTCTAGTGAATACAAACCCTTAAATTAAGTTTGTACTCCTTAAGACTGAAATCTTGATGGTGCATCCAATGTTGCGACACTAAGATGGTTACGATCGTGGCCGAGATAAGTGTTGGGCCGCTCATAGGAGCGATTCTAGGGCGAGGTCGCCCCGGAATGTTGAGATTGGAGTTAGTTGAATGATGCCGAAGTCGAGGATATGTCCTCTCGCCACCTAAATGGTGTCTTAATTGTGTGTTATAGTCGTTCCGAAGCCTTCGGATACGTTATGATAGTTTGTGGCAAAGAACCTTCATCATTATGCGTGAATAATGTTTTTGTTGAGGGTATGGATAATCTGCTTTTGAAATCGATCAGCGGATGCACGGTTGTTGGAGGACCACTTGTTCGCTTAAAGGGAGTCTCATTGATACTTGATAAGTATCATCACCCTTTTCAAAGGCATTTCTCATAGGTACTGGATTCAGGATCCACTAGTTCGTTAGAGAGTGGCCGAAGTTAGACGTTCTACAGGTTTGATAGAGCTATCTTCTTGAGAGTTGTTGCACCTTGGGAATTGATTGGGTAAATCAAGAACGATGCTAGCCTGTAATGTCAAGAGTTGTGCTCGAGGCTTTGAGACCTCGAGGGAACTCAACCTTTGGTAATGAGAATGTTGGACCATTGCCCTTCTACCGTGATTTTTGTAGTGGTCGTTTTGAGAATGACACAACGAGGTTGTGAGACATGTTTGACCGTTCGATAGATGCCAATGTGTACAGTTCGACGCTCGCGAGCTTTTAGACTGTCAAAGTGTTTGTTATGCTTCTTGGAGAAGGAGTCAAGACTCTCTCCCTATCAAGGACATGAGTGGATGTTGAGGTAAGTTCGAGTGGGACGTCGGTGCCCATCACCCTTGTTAGAGGACACTGACCCAGTTGAGAGATTTAGAGATTCAGTTGTGAAGGCGCAACTCGAACGAGATTTCTTTTGTTTGAGTGTTTCGTCCAAGGGAGAACCAGGCTTGTTCGCTAGTAAGAAGTTGGTTAGTTGAGGTGATTGTTAAGTGTTCAAAAGTACTTTTTTATTACCCTTTTACTCATATTATTGTTAGACTTAAGCTCATTTTAGTTGCATTATTAGGCATTCATGCATGTTTTAATGATTTCCTTCACCATCATGCTTGATTTCATAATTTGGTCGATTTTCGTGGAAAAAGGTACCACATATGTATGTTTTTGTGTGCGCAGGATTGATTTCCCAGGCAAGTTGGAAGTTGCCGAAGCAACTGGAAAAGAAGAAAAGGAAACTGTCGATTTCTTTGGGGATGAAATCCATACAATTCAAATAATCATGAAGGACAAGGATAAATCCTAAAAAAGTTGGAGTTTCATGAAGAGGTCAAAGAGAGATTAAATTCCAAGAGTTTTAGGAGAAGTTTTTGGAGGAATAAAAATATATTAAAAGAGATTGATCTCTTTAATGTTATTTATTTCCAACTTAACTTCCCCCTCAAAAAAGACTTTGACCTAGCCATCTCCTAAAGAAGCTAGAAGTTGTTGCTCGATATCATCTTCTTCTTCCTTCTTGTTTGATTAGATTCATGGTAGGGATATTTTATTTTATATTTCTTTCAAACCCAGCCATGAACTAAACTTTATTTGGCTAGGGTTATTGTGTTTTAGTGGTTGTGAGAAACAATTGGATTTGTTTTAGGTATTTGAATTGCAATTTAGTTTAAAGGTTTGTTCATTCTTGATTCTTAATTTTGTTTGTGAGTGAATTGGGAGAGGATCTAGTGAATTCATCCATTTATCTAATATCGGAAGAGTTAGATTCAAGAAACGAATGAGCATGATTTTCATCAAACATATGTTGGTGAAGACTAATTCAGCTTAGGGATAAGTTACGAATTTCAACGGCTAAAAGGAGCGCAAGATCGGTTGATGTTCACCCATGGTTAACACAGGGATGTATCACCAAGGTATGCATAATTAACCAGTGTTTTAAATTAGGGATAAGGAGAAACCATTGAAGAACGCTTTGTCGAACCTTGAAGGAGGTCACCCAGTTGCCCAGGCAATCACACCATTCCCAGTTTCCCAGGCAATTGCACTTGCCCAGGCAATCCGAATGTTGCTAGTTGTCAAGACAATTGAGTGGCTCTTGCATTCAATACTTAGACGGTTCATTCAACTATCACTCCACAACTCACGATAACCCGACATGCTCTCTCTTATTCGATTACATCTCTCTTTATTTGCTTGCTCTTTTATTTTACTCGTTTAAATCAACTCCTATTATCACTTATGTTTTTATATTTTCAGTGCGAGAAATTAGATTCCTGAAGTAGCACCAATCCCTGTGGAGACGATATGTATTATATACTATAGCTTGCGACGTGTACCCTTGCACCAATTGTGAAGCACTCAAAACATGCAACAAGTTTTTAGCGTCATTGACGGGGATTGGCAATAACGGCTTTGTTTTTATTTTCTTGCACCTCTATTTCTATTATTTAGTTTCAAAGAGTAACAAATTTTGGTTTTGCATTGGTGTATGACCAGGGCAAGACTGACAGCTCCAGAATATCCCTTTGATTCAGAAATTGAACGTACCTTCCAAAGAATCAGACGAAGACTGAGAGCAGCAATGGCTGACCCACATGTTATCCAGAACGGCAATGTGAATGCTAACGACAATCAGAATGCCGCAACAGGAGGTGGAGTACCTGCCCCACCAATCCTTGTACGAAACCGAATCGTTCGTGATTATTTAGAGGAAGATCTTGACAGTCTCACTCCAGGAGTTGTCACACCAGAAATTGAAGCCGACCACTTTGAATTAAAACCAGTGATGTTCATTATGATCAATACAATTGGTTAATTTGGCGGGTCGGCAACTAAAGATGATAGACAACATCTCAATTCATTCCTGGAAATATGCAATTCATCCAAGCTACAAGGAGTTCTTGCAGATGTTCTGAGACTAAAATTATTCCATTATTCACTGAGGGATAGGGCAAAATCGTGGTTGAATAGTATTTTATCTAGATCTCTTGAATCCTGGACGGATTTATGTCGTGATTTCCTTGCTAAATTTAGTTTTACTTATATGATTGATAAGTTACGTAATGATATTACTTCTTTTTAGCAGGCAGATGATGAGTCCATGTACGAGGCTTGGGAGCGTTACAATGAGCTTTTATGTAAATGTCCCATGCACAGATTCCCAGAATGGATACAAGTGACGATGTTCTACAACTCGGTAAACACGCCAACAAGGATGATGCTAGATGCCTCGAGAAATGACATACTTCTAGACAAGTCACCAGAAGAAGGAATAAATATTTTGAACAAGCTTGCCAAGAACGACTATCAGTTCCCAACCACTAGAAGAGGAATCGTTAGACGGAATGCCACGATCAATGAGCTCGATTCATCGGAATCTATTTCTGCACAATTGGAAACTCTAACCAACTTGGTTAAGAACATGAATCGACCGAGTAACACACATGAGATCAAGGTAGTACACTCATTTGTGATTTATGTAACGGTAACCATGACCATTCTGAGTGTCCCCAAAACTCAGAGCCTAGTTTTTATGTTGGAAACTACAACCGAAACAACAATGTGATGTCCAACACATACAATCCAACCTGGAAGAAGCATCCTAATTTCTCATGGAGCAATCCGAACAAAGCCCTCAATTAGAACAATCAGAATGCACAAGTGTCAGGATCCCAGTAGAATATGCCTCGGCAACAGATACCGCAACAACAATCAACACCATACAGTTCTTTAGAAGCCTCTCTTAATGCTTTTATGTTGAAAACTGATTCTTATATGGCTGATACTAATAAATTCATGAAAAAGACTGACACTTTCATTGATAGGTCTGAGATGAGAATGCAAAACCAAGAGGCAGCTCTCAAATCATTGGAGACGCAATTTGGGCAATTTGCACAGATCTTGAACACGAGACCTATGGGCAGTATACCTAGCGATACTGAACTTGCAAGAGGAGCAAACCATGAGCAGTACAAAGCAATCACCATTCGGAGTGGCTGAAAACTTAAAAAAGCCCAAGCTCACTCAAAGAAGAACACTTAACCGAAAGAGTAGCCTTTTGTCCAAAAAAATGAGTCCAACGACAAAACCTCTGCCAAAACTGATGAAACGGAGAATGCCTTGGCAACTATACATGCCTCAGCAAGTCCTGATGCCTCGGCAACTGCACATGCCTTGACAAGTCTTGATGCCTCAGCAATGTCATCCATCAAGTTCCAAACCAATGAAAGGATTGAGGACATCAGAATCCCACCACCATTCCTCTAGAGGTTGAAACGAAAAAAGAAAGAATATGAGTTCAAGAAGTTCCTTGACATCTTAAAGCAAGTCCACATCAACTTGCCATTGGTCGAGGCAATAGAACAAATACCAAACTATGCTAAGTTCCTTAAAGACATTGTCTCTAAGAGAACTAGACTAGAAGAATTCAAAACTGTTGTTGTGACGGAAGGATGCATGACCATGTTGCATAATCGAATGCCGCCTAAGCTAAAAGATCCCAATAGTTTCACAATACCTTGTGCAATCGGAAATCACTATGTCGGGAAGGCATTATGCGATCTTGGAGCAAGCATAAACCTTATGCCAAAATCTGTCTTCCAATGATTAGGCATAGGGAAGGCGAGGCCTACAACTGTGATGGTGCAACTTGCGGACAGATCTTATGTGCATCCAGAGGGGAAAATCGAGGATATACTAGTAAGAGTTGATAAATTTATTTTTCCCGCTGACTTTATTGTTTTGGGTTGTGAAGTAGATGAGTTTGCACCCATTCTCCTTGGGAGACCATTCCTAGTAACGGGAATGACCTTGATCGATGTTGAAAGAGGAGAACACACGATGAGGGTAAATGATCAACAAGTCAAACTAAATGTTTTCCAAATCCTCAAGCAAGTCAACGATCTAGAGGAGTGCTAAGTCATCCAAGCCACCATTGAATTCAACTTTGCCATGGAAGAGAATTGCCTCGGTAATTTTATTGCCGAACAAGAAAAATCTAAGGAGTTCAAAAAGACGATTGACAAAGAGCTGAATGACGAAGAGAAAGAAGAATAAAATTGGATAACAAGTCGACCAGGTACATGCTTTGAACCATTGTATTATTCAGGTAAGGAAGGTAAACTCAAGAAACCCCCAATTGAACAACCTCCTATTCTTGAGTTAAAATTATTGCAAGGTAATTAAAATATGTTTACTTGGGAACAAGAAACACATTGCCCGTAATTATTTCTTCTAAGTTACAGCTTGCACAGGAAAAGAGGTTGATTGATATGTTGACACTGCACAAAAAGGCAATATGGTGGACAATTGCCGACTTGAAGGGAATTAGCCTGGCGGTATGTATACACAAAATCATTTTAACAAATGATCATAAACCGACGATTGAGACACAAAGAAGACTTAACCATGTTATAAAGGAAGTCGTGAGGAAAGAAATCATCAAGTGGCTAGATGCCGGTATCATCTATCCTATCTCTGACAGTACATAGGTAAGTCTGGTACAATGTGTACCGAAAAGGGGAGGTATAACCATGGTAAGTAACGAAAACAATGAACTAATCCCAACTAGGACTGTGACCGGTTGGAGGGTTTGCATGGATTACTGTAAGTTAAATAAAGCTACTAGAAAGGATCACTTTCCTTTACCCTTCATTGATCAAATGCTTGACCGTCTTGCAAGAAAACTTTTTTATTGTTTTCTTGATGGTTACTCAGGTTACAATCAAATAGCCATAGCACCAGATGATAAGGCAAAGACCACTTTCACATGCCAGTATGGTACATATGCGTTTCGAAGAATGTCGTCGGATTATACAATGCTCCGACAACCTTCTAGAGATGCATGATGGCAATCTTCTCCGACATGGTTGAATACTTCCTTGAAATCTTCATGGATGATTTCTTCGTATTTGGTGATGATTTCAACAATTGCCTTAGCAGTTTGGAGAAAGTGCTAACACGATGTGAAGAGTTCGATCTAGTTCTAAATTGGGAAAAGTGCCACTTTAAGGTAGATGATGGTACAGTGCTCGACCACAAGATCTCCTCCAAAGGAATTGAAGTCAACAGATTCAAGGTGGAAGTGATCGAAAAATTGCCACCACCAAATTAGGTCAAAGGGATTCGAAGCTTTCTCGGTCATACATGTTTTTATAGATGGTTTATTTATATTTTTTCTAAAATCTCTAAACCTTTGTGTAACCTGCTTGAACATGATAAAGTTTTTGATTTTGATTAATCATGTGCCACGACATTTAAAAACCTGAAGGAACAACTTGCCTCGGCACCCATTGTCATTCCACCTGACTGGTCCCTACCTTTTGAACTCATGTGTGACGCAAGTGATTTTACGGTAGATGTTGTTTTAGGCCAACAAAAATGTTACATCTTCCATGTAATATACTATGCTAGTAAAACCCTTAACGGTGCTTAATTGAATTACACCACAACAGAAAAGGAATTACTACCAGTAGTTTTTGCATTTGACAAGTTTCGTTCATATTTGATTGGTACTAAGGTAATTGTCCATACTGATCACTCGACAATTAAGTATTTGATTGCTAAAAAAGATGTCACACCTCGTTTAGTTCGTTGGATTTTACTTTTACAAGAGTTTGACATTGAAATTAAGGATAGAAAAGAAACAGAGAATCAAGTTGCCGATAACTTTTCAAGGCTAGAAGGTGGCAATAAGGATGATGACACTTGGGAGATCCACGATGAATTCCCGTATGAGCAGTTGCTAGTTGCCTTGGCAACACCATGGTATGTCGATCTAGTCAATTTCTTAGTTAGAGGTATTATGACTTATGATCTTACTAATCAATGAAAGAAGCGGTTCCGACATGATGCTAAGCATTATTAATGGGACGAGCCTCTTTTGTTTAAACAATGTGTAGATCAGGTAATAAGGTGATGTGTTCCCGAATAAGAACAACAAAATATGCTTCGGTAATGCTATTCTTCACCCTTTTGGGGACATTTTGGAGGTACTCGAACCGCGGCTAAAGTTTTGCAATCCGACTTATATTGGCCCACACTTTACAAAGATGCCCAAGAATTCTACAAGCAGTGTGATTGTTGTCAACGAACGGGTAATATTTCTAGACGACATAAGATGCCACTACATAACATCCTCGAAGTGGAGTTGTTTGACGTGTGGGGGATCGATTTCATTGGCCCTTTCCCATCCTCATTCGACAATTATACATCCTACTTGTCGTTGACTATGTGTCTAAATGGGTTGAGGCGGTTGCAGTTCCCAGAAACGATTCCAAAACCGTGCAGAGATTATTGCAGAAAAATTTATTTACATGGTTTGGAATGCCAAGGGCAATCATCAGTGGTGAAGGCAAGCACTTCGATAACAAACTTATTGCCAAGATCTTGCAACACTTTGGAGTGTCACATAAAATTGCCACGACATATCACCCACAGACGAACGGGCAAGCCAAAATCTCCAAGCGGGAATTAAAGGGTATCCTTGAAAAGGTTGCCAATCCCTCTCGAAAGGATTGGTCATTGAGGTTAGACGAGGCACTTTGGGCCTACCGAACTGTATTCAAGACACCCCTAGGTATGTCTCCTTTCCAACTTTTCTATGGCAAGACTTGCCACTTACCGGTAGAGATCAAGCACAAAGCATATTGGGCTATCAAAACCGTGAACGTGGATTGAGAGAGTGCTAGAAAAAAGCGTTTGTTGGACCTTAACGATTTCATTGGGGCAAGTCTGACACTCCAAAAGCATCAAACAAATACATTTTTAACAAGCAAAACCTATAGTTCACATTAAGGAAACTGTCGATTTCTTTGGGGATGAAATCCATACAATTCGGATAATCATAAAAGACAAGGATAAATCCTAAAGGAGTTAGAGTTTCATGAAGAGGTCAAAGAGAGATTAAATTCCAAGAGTTTTAGGAGAAGTTTTTGGAGGAATAAAAATATATTAAAAGAGATTTATCTCTTTAATGCTATTTAATTCCAACTTAACTTCCTCCCCAAGAAAGACTTTTACCTAGCCATCTCTTATATAAAGAAGACCTAGTCGCAACCATTGGACATGTTTGGTTAGAGAGAGAGACGAGAGAAGGCCGCTGCTCGATATCATCATCTTCTTCCTTCTTGTTCGATTAGATTCATGCTAGGGATGTTTTATTTTGTGTTTCTTTCAAACCCAACCATGAACTAAACTTTATTTGGCTAGGGTTATTGTGTTTTATTGGTTGTGAGAAACGATTGGATTTGTTTTACGTATTTGAATTGCAATTTAGTTTCAAGGTTTGTTCATTCTTGATTCTTAATTTTGCTTGCGAGTGAATTGGGAGAGGATCTCGTGAATTCATCAATTTATCTAATATCAGAAGAGTTAGATTCAAGAAACGAATGAGCATGGTTTTCATTCAAACGTATGTTGGTGAAGAATAATTCGGCTTAGGGATAAGTTACGAATTTCAACGGCTAAAAAGAGCGCAAGATCGATTGATGTTCACCCATGGTTAACGCGGGGATGTATCACCAAGGCGTGCACAATTAACCAATGTTTCAAATTAGGGATAAGGAGAAACCATTGAATAATGCTTCATCGAACCTTGAAAGAAGTCACCCAGTTGCCCAGGAAATTGCACTTGCCCAGACAATCTGACTGTTGCTAGTTGTCAAGACAATTGAGTTGCTCTTGCATTCAATACTTAGACGGTTCATTCAACTATCACTCCACGACTCACGATAACTCGACATGCTCTCTCTTATTCGATTATATCTATCTTTATTTGCTCGCTCTTTTATTTTACTTGTTTAAATCAACTCCTATTATCACTTGTGTTTTTGTCTTTTCAGTGCGAGAAATTAGATTCTTGAAGTAGCACCAATCCCTGTGGAGACGATATCTATTCTATACTATAACTTGCGACGTGTACACTTGCACCAATTGTGAAGCACTCAAAGTACGCTACAGTGATGCTTAAATCATTGATAGCTAGTTAAGTGACAGTGAGAGATCGTTACATGTCTCCTAAGGTGGATGACGCGTTTAACTGATTGTGAAGTACTCATGTGTTTATCCAGGATTGGTTCGATAATAAGATGTTTGCGGTTAAAGTGTTAGAGGCTAGTAGTAACATTTGATGTCTGCAGTGACATTTGAGATGTTTCAGCGATGATAGAGTGGAGGCCACCTTGTTGTCTCTCGAATATAAGTTTAACACTATGGGTGACTCGTATGAATGTATAAGGAATATGAGAATATAAGCATTAACAAGGTAATTACCTAAATGAACTTGTGTGTGGGAGAAGTTAGTTACCATATGATCAATTAAGGAAGCAAGGGTTTGAGACTTCGTAAATGCTTTTGATTTGTATCATAGTTTTTTTTGGGATGAGCCGAGGAACATTGGTGGAGATTCGAGCTATGCGAGACCGTTTTGTTGTGATAGTGGTGCTGACTCAATTAAAGTTGAGTATGATTTCGAGATCTTTGAGGATGTTTTGTTGTTTTGTCATGGTTGTATTTTCGTGCAAGAAGAGGGAAGGGTGTGCATACCCTAAGAGTGAAATTTTGGGTATTTGATCTTTAAAGAATTTGAGATTTGGATAACGACGTGAGTTGAAGTATTTGAGAATTGTTGATCGTTTGATTGATCACCACCTGAGTAAAGTGAACTTGATAAGTGATAGATTGTATGAAGTTAGTTCAGGTTAGAGTATCATGTTGCCCATGTGGGGCGATCAAGGATCGCAAGTGATGGTCATGTAAGGGAGTACTGGTACTCGATTCATATGGTGTCAGTATTGATCAGTTAGTACCGATACCTGTGTGTTTCATTAGCTAAGCTCCGAGTTAAGGATTGATTTGCTTTAGAAGCCGCAAGAAGTAACATCTGATTGTATTTAAGAGAATGCAATGTTATGATTGAATTTAGGGCCGATGTTTTCTAATGGACTTTGAGATCTTGATGTAGGTGTTTTAGAGAAAGATATATCAAGGCAAGAGATTCTTCCTATATAGTATAGTGGTCAGTATATGAAGAATTTTGGGAGTGATAGTTTGTATCAAACTTTCGCCGCATGTTTGAGAGACAATATGGAGTCTTGTGTTTGAGATAGTGATAAGTAGTTGACTTGCCATTAGTTGGGTGCCTATCATTCAGCTCTTTAGAGTTGTTGTGATGCTTTGATGTTCCTTAGTGGAAACTAAATAGATAACCGTGAGTCTTGTAAAGGATTTGTGAGTGCATAGTTTCGATGGGATTTCGTTGAGTAATGATATAGTCATTGGTTGGTACCGTTTGATATTTCGACAAAGGTGAGATCTAGATAGAAGTCTAATTGGATTGATTGTGGGTTGGGGTGTACGACATTGCAGTGTGTATATGCTACCATTTTACATAAGATTTTAGGTTCGTAATGAAACCTTGTCCCTTGGTGGGATTTCATGCCATGACAGATCCTAGGGAGGGAACAAATGACGTGTTTTCCAGATACGTTATAGTTTGGAGCGTAAGACTTGCATGAACCGAGTTATTTGAAGCTGATTTAGTTACCGATATGAGTTATCATACTGATTTTAAGGTAAATGCTTGAGGCAAGTTGAGACACTGTTTGTTTTCAGAAGTCTTACACCAGGCAAGCAATCTTATAGTTAAGTTTCTTTGATGACGTATTTGTGTGATACTTTTGACAGGGTACTGTTGGGTTTCGCTTGTTTTCTGTGATGTACCAAGCGAGGATGGATTCCTTCTAAGAGAAAGAATCAGTTGAGATCATGTTTATATCGTTAGAAGTCGGGGGTCGTGATTGATAAGTGTTGTGAGAGATTAGAGTAGCGCAAGGGGAAATCTTAGAGAATGCCGAAGAGTTGTAAGGGTTTGAACATCTTCACCAGATTATGAATACAAATTTCGATTACGAAATTTTCTTTAAGGAGTGGAGAGTTGTAACGACCCAATTTCCAGTTTGGGATATGGGTCTTGGATCCGTATTTGAGTATTTTTAAGATTTAAGTTTTAAATCAAGAAAATCAAGTTGGAAACTAAATTAAATGGATTCTTGGATTGATTCGAATAAAGATTTAAAGTTCGAGTCTAAAAGTGAAAGCAAGGAGAAGACATGTGTCTAAATATCTTTGGGCTTATTATATTGGATGATAAGGTGTTTGAATTTTAAAATGGAAGAATAGGAGAAAAAGTGAAAAAGTTGTTGGAGAGAGAGGGAGAAGAGAAAGTGAGAGAGAAAGTGCAAGAGGGAGTTTTAAACTTCAATATTCAAAGATCCGGTCATCCGTTGTCGACAACTCCACCGCCTTTGTGTTTATCTCGTTGAGACGAGTTCGCCATTACCAGCGGCGTCGCCATCGGAGTCGTCGTCAGGGGGTGAGAGAAAAGAAGTTTCGAGTTTTCTAGTTAGAGTGCTTAGAACGTAAAACTGAGGCTGCCATCGTGTTCACTGGCGTTGAAAGAATTAGAAAGGAGCTTCATCGTCGCCGTCCGGCCACCAAAAGCTGCCGCACGCGCCATCGCCTGCGTGTGTGCGATGTCCGACCAAGTTGGGTTGTTATAACCCAGCTTGATCTAGCCGTTGGGGCCAACTTTTGGGCAAACCCAAGCCAACCCGCTGAGCTACCGTTAACCGTCGTCGAGTCATCCATTCGAGCCAAGCCAACCCAAGCCACAGACCGAGTCGGTTTACCAAGCCGGCCATTCGAGCCGATCCGAGCCGTTGTTGACCATCGCCGAGCTACCATTAACCATCGTCGAGTCGTCGTTGATCGTTGACTGGCGTTTACTTTTTCTAGAGGACCCTACCCGGGGTTTTCTTGACATTCTAAGTCCATTTGTGCAGTTTGTTTCGCCAAATTCGAACCCAGTAAGCTATTTTTACACGTTTGACCTTGGGGATTAGTTAGTGAATGAGGTCATTTATTAATTGTGGTATTCATATATTTATGAGGATTGTTTTGGCATGAATACCTGATCAAAAAGTGCTTAAAGGATAAATACTTGATTAAATGGTTATGAAGCTGGTAATTAATATTAATTGAATGAATGCACTAGTAAACAAACCCTAATGACTTTCATAAGCTTTAGGGATTGAATAAACGTTGTAATATCATAATTCAAGGAAATTGTGTGAATCCGTGAATATGGTATCAGTACGAGCTTTGGTCGTATCGGTACGGGTCGACCTGTATCGATACCTGTAGAAATTAAGGATTTTTCATAAGCTATATTAGTATCGGTACGCATGTGAATAGCGATACCTAATGGTACAGTATCGCTGCTCGTGTTCGAGTACTGATACCCACCGAACGAAATAATTTATAATGATGAAAATTTACGTGGGGTGATAATGAGATGGTACGAGTCAATAAAGATAATTAGTGAGATGATTAATATACATTTTCATAATGTATTAACAAGTTGGTAAACTTAAATGATGGCTTGATAATTGATAGAAACCATAGAAATTGGTAATCATGTTAATGTTGTGTGTTGTGCAGTAATCGTGTCAATGTTGTGTGTTGTTTGGACACTTAGTTGGTTGAGTTACCTTGTTTGTTGGGATGTGGATACCCAGAGAGCGTGTTGCAATACCATGATTAGAGATGCGGAATGTACGTTCCCGAAGCTATGTGGCTCCGAGTCTCATTCAAAGAGCTTGACGAGAGATTCCGAGCATGGGTGTACGTTCCCGAAGCTGTGTGGCACCAGGCCTCACCCAGAGAGAGAGTGTGTACGTTCTCGAAGTTGTGTGGCACCAAGCCTCACTTCAGGTTTATGGTATGACTTTGTGTGCTTTTGCTCGAATGATCTGGTGATATCTCGAGTATGGTTGAGCCTTGTGTGCCATGTATGATGATTGCTATAATGTGAGCATGTGTTTAGGCGATTAGTGGTAGCCCCACATGTTTATTTATCTCTCTTTATTGCTCGTACTAACTTGCATTCTTATGTTTATAATTAACATGATGTATAGTAGAGTAGATGTGTACCATTGAGCTTTGTAAGCTCAACACTCGGAATTATTGTTTCCGTGTGTAGGTTGATCGTCGGATCTTAGGATTGAGGAGCACTATCAGTACGAGATTCCCACATGTGGTGATTTCTAGAGTACGATACTTGTGTTTAGTGGACTGTGTATTCATAGGACCTTACGTGATGGAGTTTGTAATCCTTATTTTTGAACTTGTATTAATCAAATCGAATGTTCAAATGTTTTAAATCAAATTTGAGCTCCTTTAAACATTTTGATTATTTATCTATATTTTCAAATGTTGGCTTCAAATGTTTTGAGAAATACCTTGTTGGGCTAGACCTAGCTTGAGAAGTTTTATGGTAACAAGTTTTGGCTTAAGACCAAAATGTGACATTCAAGTTTAGGGTGTTACAAATCTAATACAGAAATTGATATATATATATATATTATGAAGGGTGACCCAAATGTGAGCTTACCCATAATTGAGTGATCCAAGTGTAACTTTCAATAATTGAGTGACTCAAATCTGACCTTGACCATTATTGAGTGGCCTAAATGTAACTTTTAATAATTTAGTGATCCAAATGTAACTTTATCCATAATTGAGTATCCTTCGTTGTAGTTTACCCAAAATTAGGTGATGACTAAGTCCAAGAACAGGCTTAAGAACAATGTTTTTTTTATTTGAATTTAATCATAATATTATTTTAATTGATATTAGATTATGAGATACTCACAAAAGTAAAAATATATATAATGATATATTTGAAAAGTAAATGTTTTTTTTAAATACCTTAAAAATGGTTATTTTAAAGATGTGTTTAAAAGAAAAGTGGAACCAATGGATTTCTAAATAATGAATGAAGTTTCGGTTTAGTATCAGATAGGTTAATCGGCCATTTTTTTCAACATCGTCATTCAGTGACTAAAATATAAAAATGTAAAATTAGAGATGATTTTGTCAAAAAAATGTTCGATGACCGGAGTAAAGAATGGGAAAAGTTTTGTTACTAATGGTGTAATTTACCGGTTGCATAAATGCTCGGAACTCCAAACTGCAAGGGCTAGATTGGTATTTGGACCCAAAACAAAATAAGAAACGACGGAGTTTTGGCATGGTGAAATCGAATTTTTCTTCAAATGGTGGTGCAGCGCAGCACTGTGTGTGTCTCTCTTGCTCTGTAAAACCCTGAAATGGGTTCCTTTTTCAGAGCTTCAAAAACCCTTAAACCCCGAAAGTACTTATCTCCATTGTCTTCAATCAGCAACCCCTTTGATGCTTTTGGCTTATGCCAAAGATATTGCTCCCATTCTCGTCAAAACAGTAGAGAATCTGCTCCAATAGATTTGAGTCGTTACCCCATTGAAAAAATAAGGAACTTTTCAATTATAGCCCATGTTGATCATGGGAAGTCTACTCTAGCTGACAGGCTTTTGGAGCTTACTGGGACAATTAAGAGAGGCCATGGTCAGCCTCAGTATCTTGACAAATTGCAGGTAATTTCCCCTTTTCATTAAGGTATTGGCATTGCAATAGTTGGTTTAAAGAGAAACTAGAATTGGGTATTTGTTCTCTTTTCATGTAAATGTTAAAACTTGGTTTAAAATGAGAAAAAAATTAAAGATTTTGAGTTTAGCTTTGGTTTAAAGGTGCAAACTTGATGATGTTTTGAATGTTATTAGGTAGAGAGGGAAAGGGGAATAACTGTTAAAGCTCAAACAGCGACTATGTTCCACAAATACAAGTTCCGTGGATGCGATGAGCCTTCGGCATTTCTGCTAAATCTGATTGACACACCGGGTCATGTGGACTTCAGTTATGAGGTGTCTAGATCTCTGGCAGCTTGCCAAGGTGCTCTTTTGATTGTTGATGCTGCCCAAGGTGTTCAAGCGCAAACCGTTGCAAACTTTTATCTTGCTTTTGAATCTAACTTGACTATAATACCTGTCATAAACAAGATTGACCAGCCAACTGCTGACCCTGATCGTGTCAAAGCTCAGTTGAAATCAATGTTTGATCTTGAACCCAGTGATGCCCTTTTAACATCTGCTAAGACGGGGCAGGGGCTCGAGCATGTCCTTCCAGCGGTCATAGAGAGGATTCCTCCCCCTCCTGGAAGCAGTGGTTCACCTTTGCGTATGCTTCTGTTGGATTCCTATTATGATGAGTATAAAGGTGTAATTTGCCATGTTGCCATTGTTGATGGTGCGTTGCGTAAAGGTGATAAGGTTTCATCGGCAGCAACTGGTCAAGCTTATGAAGTTTTGGATGTTGGGGTCATGCATCCTGAACTTACTCCCACCGGAGTCCTTCTAAGTGGACAAGTTGGATATGTGGTGACTGGCATGCGTTCCACAAAAGAGGCACGTATTGGGGATACACTATATCACACTCGGACTACTGTAGACCCCCTTCCTGGTATATCATCTGGCTTTATTTCTTCTTTATTTTTTGATAGACTGTAATTCCTGTTTTTTTACACCCTCTTTTTATTTGCTATGCTTCCAAACTGCAGGTTTCAAACCCGCAAAACATATGGTGTTTTCTGGTCTCTACCCTGCAGACGGATCTGATTTTGAAGCACTTAACCATGCTATAGAGAGACTAACGTGCAATGATGCCAGTGTCTCTATTACTAAGGAAAGTAGCACAGCACTTGGATTGGGTTTTAGGTGTGCTGTCTTAATAACTCCATCTCAAAGTACCAATAGTCGAATAGTTTTCTTCTACATTTAATTATGGAGACTTGCATTGTTATAATGAGATTAGTGCGTCTTGTATTCCTTCCACAGGTGTGGTTTCTTAGGCTTACTTCACATGGATGTTTTTCATCAAAGACTTGAACAGGTGATTTATTTTAATATTTTGTTCATTTACCCAAATTTTCTTTCTTTTTTTAAGTCATAACAATTTTTATTAAGGATGTAGGAGTATGGAGCTCATGTCATTTCCACTGTTCCAACTGTTCCATATATTTTTGAGTATTCTGATGGAAGGTACACGTTACGATGGCCTTTTATCACTCTTTATTTGGGGAAACGTAAGCTTTGTGAAGTTGCTTTTGACATGCTTTATATATCTTGATCTTATGTAGTAAAGTAGAAGTTCAGAATCCTGCTGCATTGCCCTCAAATCCGAAGAAACGAGTTACAGCTTGTTGGGAACCTACTGTAATAGCAACTATTATCATTCCTAGTGAGTAAGCTCCCATAACCTTTTGCTATCTATTTTCTACAGCATGCAAAGGTTTTATTCTTTAGGCCTTTTTTCTTACTTTTAGGTATGTGGGGTCTGTTATTACCCTTTGTTCAGAGCGGAGAGGCCATCAGCTGGAGTACTCATTTATAGACAGGTGATTTATACTGTTCCGTTTTTTTTAATCTGTAACTTTTTGACTCATCAGTGGTAATCTTCAGTGAATTATGTTGCCTTGTCTCATAGTTGAGTTAATGAAATATTAAAATATATGTTGTGGAAATTTAGGTTCTTTGTAGTAGTAGCTGTGCTTTTAACCAATGAAACCTTCGTTTGTCTTGTTTCTCTATCTTCCATCAATTTAGCAAGTTAGATATTTCATGTAATGTTACTCTGAAACCCAGTTGGGCATTTTTGTTCAATAGAAAAAAAAATTGTAATTTTTATCCATAAAAATACCATATTTTAATATTTCAGTACTTATGCTCAGTCGTTCTTTTTTTTATGCAGTCAACGGGCTTTTATGAAGTATAGGCTACCTCTGAGGGAAATTGTAATCGACTTTTACAATGAGTTGAAGAGTATAACATCTGGATATGCCTCCTTTGATTATGAGGATTCAGAGTAAGCCTCTCTCTCTCTCTCTAACACATGCTCACTTGCACTCAGATACACGTGCACAATCATGCAGAGCACAGGGCCCATCATCATAGGGGTTGGTGTATGTAAAAGGCTGCAATATGCTGTTTAACGTTCTATAATAATGCATTGGGGAGCTATTCGTGAAACGAATTAAGACAACTAGTTTCAACTAGATAAATTTCCTGATTCCCTGCGATTGCTACCAATGAATAATGCGTACTTGATCTGGCCTAAATTTCCAGTGAAATCCAATGCCGAAGTGCTAGTCTTCTGGCATTTTACACACTTCTGATAGGACATTCGATGTCATGAGACCTTCGCTAAAGTTGTTTTCCTTTGCCTCCACAAGATTGGATCCTCTTATTTCCTATTATTGACACGTTATTGGTTTTGTTTATAGATACCAACAATCTGATTTGGTGAAACTTGATATCCTCTTAAATGGACAGTCGGTTGATGCCATGGCCACAATTGTTCACAATTTGAAGGCACAACGAGTTGGTCGTGAACTGGTGGACAAGCTTAAGAAATTCATTGACAGGTTTGTTGTTTTAAAGTCTAATATTAGCTTCGGATGAATTATTGTTAATACAGATGGTCCAACTCTAAATCTAATCAGGCAAATGTTTGAGATAACCATACAAGCTGCAATTGGATCAAAGGTTATTGCAAGGGAGACGTAAGCAACATGTCTTTCATTTTTTAAGATACCTTAAAAGTTTTAACTACGTTTAATGTTCATTGGTTAGCTAAGCCTTTATTTTCTGGATTCAGAATCTCAGCAATGAGAAAGAATGTCCTTGCAAAGTGTTATGGTGGGGATATTACTCGGAAGAGGAAGCTTCTAGAGAAGCAAAAGGAAGGAAAGAAGCGAATGAAGCGAGTTGGTTCTGTTGACATACCCCAAGAAGCTTTTCATCAACTGCTGAAGGTTTCATAGTGTAGACTATATCAACAATGGTGCTGGTAAGTTCCAATGTATTTAGTTAATGGTTAATTCGACCCGAACTTTGTAGTGCATGTATTCACTTGTACCAATACCAGCAAAGCTCCTTCTGTCTGTGGTTTTCAGTGTCTGCTAAGATACGAAATGAATTTAGCATACGTACTGATCAAAGGGATTTTTCCTTTCAATCCCATTTGTTGATGGTTTGGTAGAGAGGACACTCAGAAACTGTTTTAGAATAGTTATAGCTAAAACATAAGTTATGCCTTACATATTGAAGATAGTGTGGACTTTTGTATCCCGATGAAACTTTAGTAGACGACCAATATGGGACTCATGGCTCGGAATTTGTTGCATGAATGTATAACACAAGTTATGAATTCATCCTTTTTCAGGATTTTTAGCTATAAAGATTAAAGAACGGTCACAGCATACATTACTGTGAGAAAACCTGGTTGCAGAAGCTGTTGGAAAATCTGAAGCAGTAAACTGGATTTACCTGCATGCCTTCGAATAAACTGCCCTAGTTTTTGGATAGGGATCGTATTCATATCCATTAACCTTTTCATGCTTAAAGATGATTTGTTTTATTTCACAGCAATGTAAGATTATAGAATTACCACAATGGTGCCACAGTGATTTTAATGGTAGTTTTACAAGTCTCCATTTATTTTCCTTTTGGCGGCAAAAGTCTCCATATAGAATTCTTTCATTCACTGCTTAAGTTTTGTGAATCCTAAGTGTATTTTGTTTGTTTGTTCAGAGGTTTTATATGAAATTATTCCAAAATAGCAAATTTATGGACAATAGAAGACATTTTCATATGAGAGATTGTGTGAAATCCACTGTAAATATATGTGAATGAAGATATTGGATCAAGTTGTATGTGAAGTCAATGGATTGATATTTTATAAAGGTTAAATGCTCATATAAATGTCTTAACTTTGTAGGGGTTGATTACATGGTAAAACTATGCCAAGGAGATAATGTCCACGGCTTTGTCTAACACTCCGGTATGAGTATGACCATGCCGTAATGCTCTGAGCAAGGTAAACCTGCATGGCTACAGGCATACGAACCTGACATTGATGTTGAGCTCTTGACCATTTGATTGAATTAACTTCAATGATTCTTCCCCTTGTCTGCGGATTCCGAAGCCGGCAGTCAGAACATAAGGTCTATGACTCCTTGAACACCAGCTACCACATTTCTAAGAAGCAAGAATCTTTACCATAGAAACAACATCAGGTTGGA
This sequence comes from Hibiscus trionum, assembly GCA_030270665.1. Taxonomy (NCBI): domain Eukaryota; kingdom Viridiplantae; phylum Streptophyta; class Magnoliopsida; order Malvales; family Malvaceae; genus Hibiscus; species Hibiscus trionum. The sequence continues at coordinate 22,028,641 of BSYR01000038.1, read as the reverse complement.
TTCCACTAGACATCGTATCTAGACTTGACAAACTTGACCTGAAACCCGAACCGAATTACTCGAACTGAGACCTGATTTTGACCCGAACATGATGATCCGAAGTTGACCCGAAATAAACCGAACCGAAACCGACCCAAAATTTTTTGTTGAACCGAAATGGGCTCGAACCGATTTGACCCGAACTGAATGGACCTGAACCGAAAATTGAACCGAATATCGACCCGATTTTAACCCAAAAATTAAGGTAAAATAAATGAATAATTTATTTTTAATATTATTTATTTTTAAAAATATAATAAATAATAAAATAAAGTATGTTTTATTATCTTTTTGTACTATACCATAGAAGAGACCGTTGCTCTTGTCAAAGTTGTGGCATAATAACATTTTATGTCATTTTGGCTAAAAATTAAATCTTAAAAATTAAAATGAACAAAAATATTATTATATTAAATTAATAGACTAAATTACAAAGATTAGTTAATTTCGACTAAAAGTATATTTTAGAGACTAAATATCACTATGGAGAGAGGATTTCTATATTCGAAGTCTAAACTGTGGGGATACTTGTGACTATATTAAATTAAACTAAAACTTAAAGTTAAATATTAGTACTAAAATGTAACATTTTAAATGCAACACGACCTAAAAAGTAATTAATCTCTAGCTTAAAAAATTGGTAGCTTATTTGCCTTTAAAATTTTGTCTTTTCTTTCTTTATTTTTACCAATTATTTTTTTTTTCTTTTCAATCTAGCTTAAAAATTGGTGACTTATTTTCCTCCAAAATTTTGTCTTTTCCCTCTCTATTTTTACCAATTGTCTTTTTCTTTATCTTAATTTAATTGAGTTTCAATTTAGATTAATTTAATTGAAATTTTACATTTAGTTTTAAAATTATTTTAATTATGTCCGTGATTTATGCTTCTAGATTTTAGTTAGCTCAATTAAATCCTAAGTTTAATAAATTAAATCATTTCAGACATTATTATTATTATTATTATTATTATATAATAAACTTTGATTTAATATAATTATACACAAAATTTTGATATGGATACATGAAGCTTTGATTTAAATATTTAATCAAATTCAAATGCATAGATTAACAAGTTGAATCAGAATTAATCCCATACACCAATAACTCTAAACTAAACCGTAAATACTAAACCTCAAACCCTAAACCCAACTCAACCCGAACCGAAAATTCAAATGTTGGCTCGACCCGAAATCGACCCGAACAGAAAACGACCGATCCGATATTGACCTGACCCGAAAACAACAGATCCGATTTTGACCCGATTCAATACCCGAACCGAATCTGACTTATCACAGACTCAAATTAGACCCGAATCCAAACTGAATCTAAACCGATTCTAGATAAATCTGAAACGACCCGAACCGAACGACCCGATTGCCACCTCTAGTCATATCATATCATATCTCTGAAGATCCCAATAGACTTATAAACCATCCCGTTTAGAGCATAACCACATCTTTCCAGGGCATTTTGCTAAGGATGTTAACAGCTTCATGTACATATAGTAGGACTTTAGGCTTAAAAGTTTAGAAATATATTAGTAATATATGATAATTTTGATTAATAGGTTAATTATAGTAATTAACCTGTTTCGAACCTAATTAATCAATAACCGACCACTTACTGAAACTAATTCAATCACACCCTAACCGTGGCATCCCCACCCCATTAATCCCATACACCAATAACTCTAAACTAAACCGTAAATACTAAACCTCAAACCCTAAACCCAACTCAACCCGAACCGAAAATTCAAATGTTGGCTCGACCCGAAATCGACCCGAACAGAAAACGACCGATCCGATATTGACCTGACCCGAAAACAACAGATCCGATTTTGACCCGATTCAATACCCGAACCGAATCTGACTTATCACAGACTCAAATTAGACCCGAATCCAAACTGAATCTAAACCGATTCTAGATAAATCTGAAACGACCCGAACCGAACGACCCGATTGCCACCTCTAGTCATATCATATCATATCTCTGAAGATCCCAATAGACTTATAAACCATCCCGTTTAGAGCATAACCACATCTTTCCAGGGCATTTTGCTAAGGATGTTAACAGCTTCATGTACATATAGTAGGACTTTAGGCTTAAAAGTTTAGAAATATATTAGTAATATATGATAATTTTGATTAATAGGTTAATTATAGTAATTAACCTGTTTCGAACCTAATTAATCAATAACCGACCACTTACTGAAACTAATTCAATCACACCCTAACCGTGGCATCCCCCCCCCCCCCCCCCCCAATGGATTATTCTTTTCCAAAAAGAACACCATTCAATAGACTTTTTGAGATCAAAAGGGTTAGAGATGTAAATGAAACATACTTTCTGATAAGCTACTTGAGATCAACCTCGAAGAAAACTCAAATTTGATTCGATCATTCTCAAGCCAAACAAATGTAACTCAAGCTATCGATCAAGCCAAGTATCTCAATTCAAGTATGACTAGTTCGCACTTGAGTTTGAGTGCATAAATAAGCTTAATCGAGCCAAACTCGAAAAGTTTCAATTATATTTCAAGCTAAACTTGAGCGTAGACTTGTATTTGACCAAGATCAAGATCAAGCTGAACTCAAACAGTTCAAATTTATTTCAGGACAAACTCAAGCTTAGACAAGGGTATTTTATTGAGGTCGATCCGAGCTTCCAGAAGTGAGTTTTGGATCGAGCTCGAGCTTCACTATTGAAGCTCGACTTGATTCAACCTAAGTGAGGATCAGAACTTGGTTTTGCACTCCTTTTACAAGGTTAGTCAGCCTGCAAAGTTTTTGTTAATCTATTTTGAAAGTTCATGGTTTCCATTTCCACAAGCCTTCGGGGAGAAACAAACAAAGAATTGGGTATTTAGTCAGCCTGCAAAGTTTGCATTGATGCATAAACCATAAAAGATAAATGCCAGAAAAATAAAAGTAAAAAGTAATTGGATTGTAAGCAGCTTGAATTGACCAGGAAAAAGCAAAGCTTTTGACATGGTAAGTGGGCAGTTCCACGGATCAAGCCACGATCGAGAAATTGAGAAAGTATACGGAATAAAGAATAAGGCAGTTGCTAAAATCCATTTCCTTGTCAATATTTATATGCAAGAGATACAACAGAATTGCAATTACTAGAGCCAACAATAGTTTGTGACACATTCTCTCCAACAAACAGTCACAAGAGGCTGGCATTTGGTTAAAAATAACAAAATAGCAACACAACTTATTAGACTTGCTACTTCAAATTAGTGCTCGATTCCGGGGAATTTCTTTGCTGCACATCAGTCCTTTCAATGTTTTTTAAATGCCCTTAATAGAAACATATCTGGATCCTAAAAGAAGGTTATGTCTATAGGGCATGACTCTCCATGTGCAAGGAAAACTAGGTGTAAAATTGAAAGCACTGAAATCTGAGCAACATTCATTAAATCATATCATTGACGCTCAAATACATATCATGCATGAATGGATGAAAGAACAAATAAATGGAAAAATAGATGATGAGTACTTGATAAAATTCTGTAGTCTCCATCAAGACAAAACAACATAGGCCAACAAAAAAGATGCAAGAGAAACCAACAAATTGAGAAATTGTATTTGTGTACATCAGCCCTCGTCTCAAGGATTGCTAGCTCAAGTTTTTTTAACACCATGGGGAAGTAAAAGAGAATGGTGACAAGAACATGTCAAGTCCAGAAAAGGCTAACTAATCCACCAAGTGCAAATGTGCCTTGAACTAAAAAATCAGCAGACTAGACAGTTCATATTCCATACAGAAATTTGAAATTGTATTTCACCTATATGATTCATAGGGATGTCCTACACCGTATGTAACACCCCATTTTAGCCCTAAATTGAAAACCCTAATTATGAGAATTCTCAATTGAAAACCCTAGAATTTGGGAATTTAATTCGGGATTTAACCTAAGCTAAATTGAGGAACAAATTGAATAAATTAAAAGTTGGTGGTTGTTTTGTTAGGCGGGTAAAAACTGAGACCCTTCTTCGGTAATTTACCCATTTGTCTAGGGTAAACACTCCTTTGGTCCTATATATCAGTGTTATGCGCCGCTCTTCACCTCATTTGGTTCGAATATAATTACAAAAATATACCAAAATAATTAAACCCTCATCCATCTCCGGCGAAGCTCCGATCAAGCCAAGCAGTCGTCCGATCATCAATCGAAGACCATCACCGTGTTCAGGATCTCTTCGCGATCAAAGCCCAGGCCTCGGTTTTCCCCTTATCGCCGACCGTTCGCCTGGAATCGCCAGAAAACCGCTGCTGCCGCCGAGCTAGGTGAGTAATGGGTCGGGGTTTTCGGTCGGGCTTCGGGTGCGCCGTCGCCGGCCTGTGGCTGTCGGGCCGTGGCCTCTGTGGGTTCGCGGGGCTGTGCAGGGGTGGTGGGGCGCCGCCGGTGTTAGGATGTTAGGGTTATAAAATTTGGGATTTAGGGTTTGGTGAACCGAACCGGGTTGGTTGTTGGTGAACCGAACCGGTCGGTTGGCTGAGTGGGATGACATCAGCGATGACGTCATCTGCTGGTATATGGCTGATACAGGCTGACGTCAGCGATGACGTCATCACAGTCAATGATGACGTCAGCGATGACGTCAGCGTTGACTTTTGGTTGACTTTTTCGACCGAGTCCACCTTTATGTTTTTCGACGTTCCGGTTCCGTTGCCGCTGTCTGTTTCTTCAAATTCGAACCCGAAAAGCCATTTTGGATCAAGTTTATATGTTGAGCTCAGATTTTTAGTAAAGTGTTACATCGGAATTTGACTCAGATATTTTCGTGTTCAGGTGACGTGGACTCTGACCCGGAGATTTTACCTCCTCCTCTGCCAGTCAGACCTCCGGTGGCACAATCTTCGAGATCTGATAGTAAGATATTTATTAAGCAAATTATTCGGATATGGCATAGTAGGAAATCTTACATAGTGTCCTGTATTTTTAGGAACTGATTCTGTCCGACCTTCTGCTAGAGCTGAGCATGGGAGACGTCACTATTGACGTTGACTATTTAGCTGCCTAAGGTGTGTTCTCTGTTTTGTGCTACATTTTTATGTGTTACATGATTTTGTGATTTGTATGATAAATATTGCATGACTCATTGGTATGTCATCCTGCTTTGTTATTTGATAAATAATGTATACTCGGATTTTATGATCATGTTATGTAACACATCGGAATCGGATTATTATGTACATGCATCTTAGTTATATAACAAGATTGCATTCGGACTTTGAAATCAGATTACATGTCATATCATTGGGTTGGTATATTGTACGGAGGAAGCTCAGCGACTTCATCCTTCGGGTTGAACTTCGCTTCGGATCAGTGGTTTCACCCTTCGGGCTGAATTCCGCTTCGGATTAGTGGTTCCACCCTTCGGGCTGAGTTCCGCTTTGGATGGTGACGATGGAGAAAGTAGGTTCTGGGGAACCTTACTTTTTGGTGTATCGGAGATGGGTATTGTTATTCATGTGCATCAGACATCATATCATTATGATCCAGTTTTTGTTGTGTTTTTAGAAAAGTCTTTATCAGAAAATAAAATACAGTTTTGTCTTGTTTTCAGTTGCACTTTAGAGACACACTGAGCTTTATAGCTGACTCCCCCTTAGTATCTGTTTCAGATTTTCAAACTTAGGTTTCGGTACTTGGAGGACTACATACGATCAGTATTTGATATTATCTATCAGTATGTTTCGTTTCCGGACTTAATAAATGATTTAAGTATTTTCAGTATTTGGTTGTAAACGTGGACTTTGGACATTTATTACTATTGGGATTTGATAACTATTTTGAGTATGCTTGTTTTAAAATGAAACAGTAAACGATAACTATTATAATTGAATAATAGTTTCGGTACAGTTTTTCATAAATGACCTTACTTGAGGGGAAAGTTTCCAATTCGCCAAATTTAATTTATTTCAAAACCCTAGATCAAAATTGGGGGTTACATTTAGTGGTATCAGAGCTTAGGTTACACCCCTCGGCCTGTGAGGCTCAATGGAAATTTGATTTTTAAAGTTTTCAAAAAAAAAAAAAAAATTGCAAGCATCATAAATGTTTTCGGAAATTATGAGATTTTCAGATAAATGTCCGGATTTTAAAGAAGTGATATATGATTTAATTAAAGTCTCCAAGTACCAATGTTGACTTTAGGACTCTTCTTTGTAGATAGACTATTATGCCACGGTGTATGCCACGGTGTAGGAGTTTTAATCTATTGTTTGTTCGATGTCGTGATCGAGCCCGTACTACTACTTCTGGTAGTGGTCACTCGCATTCTGTTGGCCAAGCAGAAATTCAGAATAAGTTACATGTTGAAGAGAACCATTCGTTAGGAGGATATCGGATCGGAATTGATAACTCACTTGATATTGAAAACACTGAACAATATGCAAGAGTCAAACTCATAGCGAAGTGTTAAGATTATTTTATGAATTTGAAACAGAACATCAAACCAGGGAATGATTATGAGATATAGTTTCGGAGGTTGGTCAAGTATGCTACTGAATTAGTTGTGACTGAGAAAAGTAAGTATGATTTTTTTTTACTTCAACTACCGATTCAAAGAGATGTTGCAACACATCATGATAAAGTATTCAGCGACATGGTTGATCGAGTTAAAACTTCTGAGAAGATAAATTTCACAAATGGAAAAAGGAGGAACTTCAAAATTTGATCAACTCGGGAAGCCACCAGACACATTTGTACAACGAAGTTTTGTCTGCTCGTTGGGAAAGTGATCTAAAGATAAGTTTATTCCTCAGAGTTATCAGAATGTAACTTGCAGTATCGACAGTTCTGTCTGGCAGGCAGGGTAGTTCAAAAGTCTACCAGCCTATTTCTATATGTGCTTTTTATAACAAAAATCATAACGGGGAGTGTAGGTTGATGAACAGGACGTGTCTCAGATGTGGTTCTCAGTATCACTATTTAAAGAATTGTCCACGTTTAGCTACTGGTTCACCCGTTCAGAGTCATGCGTCAATTCAGGCACCTCACCAAGGTAGAAGGCAGTTCAGGTCAATTGCTTCTAGTACTGCTAGTAAAGGTAGATATGCTCCTAGTGGGTGATCATGTCAGGATTTCTAAGGTGTACAAGGATTGCCCTTTGGAAATTCAAGGGAAAATATTCTCTGTTGATTTGATGGATTTACCTTTCAGAGAGTTCGACCTTATTCTCGGAATGGATTGGTTATTCGCTCATCGAGTCCGTTTGGATTGTGAAAAGAAAAGGGTGACTCTGAAAATCTCAGATGGGTACGAGGTGTTTATGGTGGGAGAGCGTAGAGGTTACTTGTCCAATGTTGTTTGGCTCTCAAAGCAGAAAAGATGATTCGACATGGAGCTATTGCCTATCTTGCTTATATTTTTGACTTGAGGTAGTCAGATTCTGGTTTGGATAAGATCCGGGTCATAGATGTATATCCGGGTACAGCTCCTGTCTCTATGGCAATGTGAATAAGGACTGAAATTGGAATTTGCGCGATTGAAGGTATTCAAAGTTCCTTGTATTCGGGATGTTGAGGATGTCGCATTTGGGTTCGAGAGTGATCGAACGGAGTATCATGGTCAACTGATATAACAAGTATTAAAGGTAATACACTACTACCTCTAGTATGCTTTATGAACATGTTGATATTCGGTTAATGCATGCATGAATATGATGAGGAGTGCTGTTAGTCCTGCTCAAGTCAAACCAGATATGAAATTGAGTATGATAACCTAGATATGATCGAAATGCTCCATCGAGGAAGTTAACAAATGTAAGGACCTGGAGTTCAATAAATTAAGTAATAAGACAGCTAATCTCCAAATCTGATCATCAGTGTCAAATGATCAATGCTAAAAATATTTTGATATGAAATTACGAAAATGCCTTATGGTATGAGAATGACTAAAATACCCTTGGATTTGGAAGCAATCTAGAAATCTGCACTGGATATGGTAAAACAACCCGATTCATCTGAAAACCTCGATCTACTTGAAAAAAAAAGAAAAAAAATTGGTAACAATTTTTAAACCTTTGAAATTGTAAGGTGTTAGGTTTCCTTGAATTTGGAATGAATCTCCGAGTATAGATCTACGGGAAACTACTCATACCTCTGAATTAATCAAGTGGCTCAAATACTGAATTGATCGTAATAACTAAAAGTATTGGAAATACTGTCATGGTTAAATTATTCGGAATGATCGTATTGATAAAAAGGGCTGAAGTATCCTCGGACACCGAGGCTTGCGAATTAACTGGAAGGATGGATAAACCCTTGAGTTCTGAAATGAATGAAGTGGTTGGAAGTACCGAAATTTCTGGAATGGCTGAAGCACCCATGAGTACTTAAATGATTGAAATACTACAAATGGTTCAATTGACAGTAATGATGGATATCTCGAACATCGAAATGACCGAAATAACCCAATGATTGGAATAAGTAAATTACCTCTGATAAAATTTTTGGAAATGCCAATAAAGTTGGAAATGACTGAAATGCCCTCAAGGGTGAAGCATGACTCTGGTATATCAATCTATCATGATATTAATATGAGGATGGAAGTTTTTCCGTACAGAATATAAGTTTGACTACTTCGCGGCAAGTCCAGTGATGAAATATGAAAGCAATCGTTCAGATATACGATACAATCGAATACATTCAAAGGGTTGATTAGTAATGGAAGGTTGGGATATGTTAGTTCGAATGGTTTTGGATGCAACTACCTCTACGGAGACACTATCTCTACGGAGAGAAGTGATATATCTTCACCGATCACAAGAGTCTAAAATACCTCCTTACGCAGAAAGAGTTGAATTTGAGACAACATCGCTGGTTGGAACTTCTCAAGGATTATGATTGCGAGATAGAGTATCACCCGGGAATGGCGAACGTGGTTGCCGACGCCTTGAGTCGTAACGCCATCTCGGATTTGAGGACCTTGTTTGCTCGGATGAGTTTGTTTGAGAATGGTAGTTTGATGGCAGACTTCGGGTCATTCCGACGCTGATATCTGATATTCGAGCTGAGCAGCCTGCAGATCTTTTTCTTATGCATCGTATCAGAGAGGTTTCTGAGGGTACATCTGTAGATTATACTATTGATCAGGATGGTGTTTTGTGTTTCCGAGGCCGGTACTGTATTTCGAGGGAAATCTGGGTTGAAATAGATTATTCTTTGTGAGGCACATGGTAGCCCCTATTCTATGCATCCTAGTGGTGATAAGATGTATAGGAATCTTCGTCAGAGGTATTGGTGGAAAGGTCTTAAACGGGATGTTGTCGGATTTGTGTCTAAGTGTATGACTTGTCAGAGAGTCAAGGCAGAGCATCAGCGTCCATCTGGGTTGCTTCAGCACATCGAGATTCCTCAGTGGAAGTGGGAGCGTGTGACTATGGATTTTGTCAGTGGTCTTCAGATGACTCCGTCTAAGAAGGACTCCGTCTGGGTTATAGTGGACCGTTTGACTAAGTCTGCTCATTTCATTCCTATTCGAGTTAACTAATCCTTTGAATAAGTTGGCTAGGCTCTATATTTCTGAGATTGTTCGACTTCATTGTGTACCGATATCGATTATTTCTGATCGTGATCCGAGATTTATAGCGAAGTTCTGGAAGGCACTTCACTCTGCTTTGGGTACCCGGTTGAACTTTAGTACATCTTATCATCCGCAGACTGACAGGCAGTCCGAGCGTGTGATTCAGATTCTTGAGGACATGTTGAAAGGTTGTGTTCTTGATTACAGTGGTAGTTGGGAGGATTTTCTGCCACTCGCAGAGTTTGCATACAATAACAGTTATCAGGCCAGTATCAAGATGGCACCGTATGAGGTTCTGTATGGGCGTAGGTGTAGATCACTGATTGGATGGACTGAGCTTAATGAACATGGACTGTTGGGACCAAATATAGTCCGTGAGACCGAGCAGACAGTCAGATTAATTCGAGACCGGCTTAAGGTTGCTTTTGATAGACAGAAGTCTTATGCCGACTTGAAACGTCGAGATCTTGAGTTTGAAGTTGGTGATGAGGTTTTCCTGAAAGTATCTCCTTGGAGGAAGGTACTTCGGTTTGGTCGGAAGGGCAAGCTGAGTCCTCGTTATATTGGCCCTTACAGAATTCTTCGTCGGGTTGGACCTGTTGCTTATCAACTCGAGTTACCACCAGAGCTTCAGCGTATTCATGATGTCTTCTATGTTTCTGTGTTGAGACGCTATCATGCTGATCCGTCTCATATTTTACCTGTGGAGGAGATTGAGATTCGTCCTGATCTGTGCTTTGAAGAGGAGCCTATTGATATTCTTGCTCAGGATAAGAAAGTTCTCAAAAGGAAGACCATTAAGTTGGTCAAAGTCTTGTGGCGTGGTCGCAGTCATGACGAGGCTACTTGGGAGCCCAAAGATATCATCAAAGCTCAGTATCCGCAATTGTTTGCTCCAGGTAAATTTCGAGGCCGAAATTTCTTTTTACGGGGGGAGAGTTGTAACACCCCATTTTAGCCCTAAATTGAAAACCCTAATTATGAGAATTCTCAATTGAAAACCCTAGAATTTGGGAATTTAATTCGGGATTTAACCTAAGCTAAATTGAGGAACAAATTGAATAAATTAAAAGTTGGTGGTTGTTTTGTTAGGCGGGTAAAAACTGAGACCCTTCTTCGGTAATTTACCCATTTGTCTAGGGTAAACACTCCTTTGGTCCTATATATCAGTGTTATGCGCCGCTCTTCACCTCATTTGGTTCGAATATAATTACAAAAATATACCAAAATAATTAAACCCTCATCCATCTCCGGCGAAGCTCCGATCAAGCCAAGCAGTCGTCCGATCATCAATCGAAGACCATCACCGTGTTCAGGATCTCTTCGCGATCAAAGCCCAGGCCTCGGTTTTCCCCTTATCGCCGACCGTTCGCCTGGAATCGCCAGAAAACCGCTGCTGCCGCCGAGCTAGGTGAGTAATGGGTCGGGGTTTTCGGTCGGGCTTCGGGTGCGCCGTCGCCGGCCTGTGGCTGTCGGGCCGTGGCCTCCGTGGGTTCGCGGGGCTGTGCAGGGGTGGTGGGGCGCCGCCGGTGTTAGGATGTTAGGGTTATAAAATTTGGGATTTAGGGTTTGGTGAACCGAACCGGGTTGGTTGTTGGTGAACCGAACCGGTCGGTTGGCTGAGTGGGATGACATCAGCGATGACATCATCTGCTGGTATATGGCTGATACAGGCTGACGTCAGCGATGACGTCATCACAGTCAATGATGACGTCAGCGATGACGTCAGCGTTGACTTTTGGTTGACTTTTTCGACCGAGTCCACCTTTATGTTTTTCGACGTTCCGGTTCCGTTGCCGCTGTCTGTTTCTTCAAATTCGAACCCGAAAAGCCATTTTGGATCAAGTTTATATGTTGAGCTCAGATTTTTAGTAAAGTGTTACATCGGAATTTGACTCAGATATTTTCGTGTTCAGGTGACGTGGACTCTGACCCGGAGATTTTACCTCCTCCTCTGCCAGTCAGACCTCCGGTGGCACAATCTTCGAGATCTGATAGTAAGATATTTATTAAGCAAATTATTCGGATATGGCATAGTAGGAAATCTTACATAGTGTCCTGTATTTTTAGGAACTGATTCTGTCCGACCTTCCGCTAGAGCTGAGCGTGGGAGACGTCACTATTGACGTTGACTATTTAGCTGCCTAAGGTGTGTTCTCTGTTTTGTGCTACATTTTTATGTGTTACATGATTTTGTGATTTGTATGATAAATATTGCATGACTCATTGGTATGTCATCCTGCTTTGTTATTTGATAAATAATGTATACTCGGATTTTATGATCATGTTATGTAACACATCGGAATCGGATTATTATGTACATGCATTTTAGTTATATAACAAGATTGCATTCGGACTTTGAAATCGGATTACATGTCATATCATTGGGTTGGTATATTGTACGGAGGAAGCTCAGCGACTTCATCCTTCGGGTTGAACTTCGCTTCGGATCAGTGGTTTCACCCTTCAGGCTGAATTCCGCTTCGGATTAGTGGTTCCACCCTTCGGGCTGAGTTCCGCTTTGGATGGTGACGATGGAGAAAGTAGGTTCTGGGGAACCTTACTTTTTGGTGTATCGGAGATGGGTATTGTTATTCATGTGCATCAGACATCATATCATTATGATCCAGTTTTTGTTGTGTTTTTAGAAAAGTCTTTATCAGAAAATAAAATACAGTTTTGTCTTGTTTTCAGTTGCACTTTAGAGACACACTGAGCTTTATAGCTGACTCCCCCTTAGTATCTGTTTCAGATTTTCAGACTTAGGTTTCGGTACTTGGAGGACTACATACGATCAGTATTTGATATTATCTATCAGTATGTTTCGTTTCCGGACTTAATAAATGATTTAAGTATTTTCAGTATTTGGTTGTAAACGTGGACTTTGGACATTTATTACTATTGGGATTTGATAACTATTTTGAGTATGCTTGTTTTAAAATGAAACAGTAAACGATAACTATTATAATTGAATAATAGTTTCGGTACAGTTTTTCATAAATGACCTTACTTGAGGGGAAAGTTTCCAATTCGCCAAATTTAATTTATTTCAAAACCCTAGATCAAAATTGGGGGTTACACCGTATGCCTCATATCAGCACTAAATTATAAACTTCAGGTTGAAAAAGATGGCAGGATAAATAGCCATAATCTGGCTATAGAAGTGCACTGCAATTCAACAGGTAACTCGAAGGAAGTTAGTCACAGGCCAAGTCTCGCATTATCTACAAATGAACAACTTCAAGAGCACATGCATGGTCTTTCAAATGGATATATAGTTTCATCCCAAAAACAATTGGAAGCAGGCAAATATCACAGATACCACAAAATGCTTCTGTATCATACAATTGACATTCATCCAGCATGCAAGGAAAATATAGCATTTCGACAGATTATGTAGTCATGAAAATTTGAAAAAGGAAACAGAATTCTCCTTAAAATTTCAGAAAGTCTAGAGTAAAACTAGGTTTTGGATTTTGGGACTTACCATTCTCAAAAGGAATACATGTGTTCTACTAAGTTCAAATGATACAGACTGTTCCATTAATTTTCAAAACTGCTTCCTCTTGTTTCTAAAAAGTTTGTCTCTTTTTGCGTAAACATAAGAGAGGGAAAGGAAACCAACTGCAGAAAATGATAATGCAGCCCATGGGAATGGCGGGTCCTTGAAACAAACAAGTGATGCTTCAATTTCTTGTGATGCAGTGTAAACAAGATCATGAATAGCATAGAGATCATGATCTGAGGACTTCAAGTAATAGAATGCCATCTCGAAGTCAAAATGTGACAGAGCCGAAACTGCTTTGTCCAGCTTGTACCTGAACAAGTTCCACCTCTGTATGAACTCAACATGCTGCTTCTGTTTAAGAAGATTTCTATCCCCACCATGTGCATCAATAGATTCAAGAACATCAATAGCACTTGTTATACTGTAATTCAATGATGTCAAAATAAAATTTCTCCGAGCTGCATCCTTCTGCACGAAAGACAATGAAGAAACCTCTGAAAATGGTCCAAAAGGTGTCTGACCAACACTCCACGTGTAATCCACCAGCGTACTATTATGTGTAGGGCTCCATATCAAATGAGTCGGCGACACTCCCCACATACTCTGTAAAATCGAACCAACAAGTGGCCTCTGCAGCTCCCTTGTACGAGTGAAAACATGACGACCATTACAACTGTAATCACTCACAGTTTGAGCAGTCTTTGTCCTAACAGCGATAACCATATCTCTAAATGCAATAGTCTGATGATACCGATCAAGCAACAAAATGGTATGAATATCCAAGTCAAACACATAAACAGGAAGTACCCTACTACCAAATTCCTCCTCGTGTAGGCCTGCAACCCTCCTAAACTCCTCGGCCGAATCAGACAATATCTGATGCAAACGTTTCGAATCCAAATACTCACTCACAATCAAAGTATAGTTATCAAACAGAAACCTCGAAGTAAACGAATTGGTCGACCTAGAAACCGCAAAGGAACAAATCGAACACTCCTCATACTTAATGCTATACTTTTTGAACTCTAAAATCTGACTGCCGAACAACAACCCACCACCATCATTCGCCTCATTACGAAACGATTTCTCAATCATATTCCAATCCAAACCATTTAAATCCTCGCTTCCAGATGCGTGAATATGGATAAGCTGAACAATTAAAGTATTCTCAAAATGAACAGGAATTCTCAGGGGAGGAACAACAAGTACCTGATAAGCACTGTATATCAAAGAAGCCAACTCCGTGAGCAAGGCTTTATCGGATTTGGGTCCTCCATGTAAAGCTGCTAAAGGGTGAAACTCACCTCTAGGAAGCACCCCATCACCGGATAAAGCTGGCCCGTAGTCAACCGGACCGGCACCGAAATCAATCCAAAGATACCTTTTATTGCCGGTCCAAAGGGTCCCTAAGCAATTAGTGTAGCCTGCGGAAGAATCAGCATGATAGTAAGAGTATGCATAAGGTTGCTTGGAGTTGACACCCAGATTGAGAATATAAATGTAAACAGAATTATCGGATTTCTCGGAGTCGAAATGGCGGGAAATGATGGAGTCGACGGTGGTATAGGAGATGGAGAGGAGAGGGGAACGGAGAGAGGACGGAGTGATGGAGAGGGCGGAGGAAATAGCGGCGGACAGGGAAGAGGAAAGAGCGGAGGAAGAAAGGGAGACGTCAAGATGGAGGGAGTGGCTGATGGAAAGCGAATGATGGGAAGGAGAGGAGGAGATGAGGTGGAAGTGGGAGGAAGTAACGGAGGATTGGAGGAAGGAAGTGAGGAGGGGAAGGGAGGAGGAAGAGAAATTGGGGCCGACGAGGCGGATGTGGAGAGGGATTGGGACAGAAAGGGAAAGGAGAGAGGAGATCAAGGAAGGGATGTGCAGATGGCCGGGGGAGGAAGAAGAAAGGGATTTCTTGAGGGAAGAAGGGAGGGATGAAAAAGGGTCATTTGTGGATTTGGGGTCGATGCGGGATTGTTGGGTCAGAAAGGAGTCGAGTCCGGGGATCGGGGCGGCGGAGCTGAGGGGGATTGCGGTGCCGGAGAGGAGGAGGAGGAAGAGGAAGACGGTGGTGGTGGTGGTGGTGGTGGGCATTTTTCAAAGGTTATGTTTTGGAGTGCTTGAACTGGGGTGGATTATTACATGTAATATTAGATGTTTGGTAGTGTGGTTTGGATTCAGCAAAGGAAAGGAAGAATTTCGAGTACCAGCAGGGGTCAGAGTTCGATTGTGTCGTGCGAGCTAAAAAAAAAATAGTTATTCAAGTTGACCTATTATATTTTATAAAAATATTTTGATTTGATTTAAATTTATAAAATTTGAATCGAGTATTTGAGTTCTAATATAAATTTAATCGTAATTTTTTGACGAAACAAATTTAATTGTAGTTATTTATCATGTTATAGTACGATTTAATCTTAATTTAAACGACTTTCTCTAATCATATAAAATATATATATATTTTATGTGACATATTTTTCATATTTTTTATATCGGTATATATATTAAGAAAAATTGAGGGACTCGACTCTAATTAAAAATTAATTCATTAATTATTAAAAATTTCGAGTTATTCGAATTTTTATTTTACAACTCAAACTTTATTTGAAATTTTTTCAAGTCGAAGTTTTTTACCTTAAATCGAGTCGAAAAATTCAATTGTTTTGAATCGAGTTTTGTTCACCCCTAACTACTTATTTAATCTATTAACCTGATGTTGTGCGTAAGCAAGATAATCGTGTTTGCAAAGAGGATTTTAGGTTTAATTAACAAAAAAGAAATCAACTTAATTATTATTGAATCGATGTCAAATTTTAATAGTTTTGAGTATGGATGAGTTTTTTTAATAAAAAAAAACGACTCCGTCGAGTTGAACCATTTTATTTTATACTTTAAATTTATTTAATTTTTTTGAATCGAATTAAACTGTTTGTGTTTGAAATAATTCATATTTTTTATATGCTAAATAAGATTTGTAATCAAATATTATCTAAAACTATAAATATATATGTTATATAATGAATTTTTAGGACAATATTAATGGGTTGTATAAAGAAAAAAATTGATGAGATGATGGTAGGGAAAATGGGCGTTGTTTGTCGGATTTCAACTTGGTTAAGAAAATGGTTTTGAGTTATTATTGGTACAATCTGATTCTCTAGAGGCATTCAAACTCCTGCAAGACCAGAATGCAAGCTCTAGTTCGATTTCCGTGCCAACTGACGTAATTGATATTGATATAGCGGGATGAGACGTTAAAATATATTTTTTAGACAGAAGGGGGAGAAGAAGTGGGTGCAAACAAAAACTCAGGTTCTGCTTAAAACTAGAAGTATTCAATGCATGGTTAGAAATATAGTATAAAAACATCAATAAAAAAACAAGAGATCTACAGGTTGATCATTCAGATCCGTCTGAATCACTATATGTTTGTGTACCCCAAAATTTCGAAACATCCGAATGTTCTTCGTCATCACATTCCGAAGAAATCGGACGTGTTGCACCGGAGAAGTCACGGAAACTGACAAGTCCCTGACTGACACCATAACTGGCAGTAACAACTCTGCACGCATTCACAGCCATGGCTGAACATCCGATCTTGGAAATTCCGAGCTCTGGACGATTACAGAGTAAAGAGTTTGTTTGTTTGCCAGTGTCAATCTCCCAAGCATTAACAAAATCATCCCTCAGCCCTCCGGTAACTATTTTGTATGGATCCATATGTAATAGTGTCACTGAACCCGTATGACCATCTAACTCGGTGACTGGTTTCGGTTTTGATGCCTCCTGGCTTCTCCTGATATCCCAAAGCATTGCTCTGTGAACTCAATGCAGGATTTTGAATATTAGTTTTGAAAACGGAGGTTAAACGATCTTAAGCCCGGATTGAAACCGGTTTAGAAAACAATTCCTTTAACAATGCGAACATGGATAAAGTTATATGTAAAATGTCAGCTAGGGGTTATCTCGAGGAGATGTAAAGACCATCTCATTCAAGCTTTTGTTAACTACCAAACAATGGTACCGCGTGATAAAAGGGAAAATGAAAGCCGCGGATTCATAATCAGAGAAAAAGGTCTTACTTGCCAAGTCCACCGGTGCAGATTAAAGATTTGGAGGGCACAACTGCAAAGGAGAATAGTTTTGGTTGATATACTGCTACAGTGTTAACCTTTTGCATTGTCCTTAAATCAACCACAACAACAGAAGAACCAGCAGCAATATAAAGCAAGGCTTCGTCGCATTTCATGTCCAGAGGAGCACCAGGCACAGAAGACATTCCCACACAACAAGAAGAGCGAACAGCCGATGATGTAGTTGTATCCCAAACTCTCACCTGTGAACCACAATATGGTCAAATAGTATTTAACTGGTGAGAAATCTACGAGTATAAACATGAAAAGTAAAACTCAGGTGATGTAAAGAAGCGAATGGTCAAGAACAAAGGCGAATACGATACCTTGGAATCCATTGACATGGTTACCAAAAGAGAAGGTTTGTACCTGGAAAATGATGGGCAAATCAAACATACAGAATATAAAGCTCGAACTTTGTAATGTTTGTTTAAAGTTTTAACAAACAAAGGAAGGGGGGGGGGGGGGGGGGGAACCCCTTCTTGAAGAAACAGATTCTTACCCGGCAACTGACATCAATGAGACAGGTTTCTGATGCCCATAAAGTGTAGCCTTTAAAGCTTGTTGGCCACGTTTTCCGCTAGAGCTAAGGGACCAGAGACGAACAGTGCCATCTTCCCCACCACTTGCCAATACTTTGACACCACCATCACCTAATAATTTATCAGACAAGGTGGAAACGGCACCATTATGACCTCTAAAGCACCGTTGACAAGCACCCTACAAGCAAAGCATGCAACCAGGACATTCAACCAGAACAGAGCAAAGAAAGATAGTCTTACATCCTATTCATGATACAAGCACAAGTAATGATAACAATGAACGACAAACAGAAATTGCATGCATGGGCTCCTACTCAATGCAATGCAAGAAATAAAATCGAGCTTAGTAATACAGCTCTGTTCAAACGGAAAAAGCAAGGGAGTGTTCAGGATAATACCTTCCACCACAGACGAATTGAGTGGTCACAACTTGAGGTTACCAAAACATTTTCTTCTCGTTGAATCTCACTTCGAACTAAAGAAGTTTCACTAAGCGGAAACAATCTGCAGAACAATTATAAAGGCATATTAAGCATTTATATACGAACGTACCCGGTTTTGATGCCTAGTGACCATGAAATACTTCTTATGTGATTAAGTACATCAAACTCAAAAATTAAAAAAAAATGTCAGCAAGTACATCAAAACCAGTTGTGCCAATATGCATCTGATAGGAGCAGAATTTTCAAAGAAAGGAAGATGATAGAAAACAGAACAATAGGATTTTATTAAATGTAGTAATGAAGAATCTTAACACTATTTCAATCAATAAACTTGAGAATCAAAATAATAATATTAATAAAAAACAACCTTCAACTAAGAACAAATACTAGCATATTTATAATAAATAGACAGAACTGTTATTTGCTGGAAAACAAAGCTAAAGTCCTAAAATTAGGGAATAATATAAACATGGCAGAACTGGTAGTTGTGGACTGGGAACATGGAGGGCAGTTAAGGTGGGACTCAACTCCTCTTTAGGATCATGTAGATTATGTAGGCCAAATAATTGGGACTTTGCTGGGTAGTGGAACCGTATCAACATCCCACTTTGAACTAAAGAAGATTCATTTTGCGGAAACAATCTGCAGAGCAGCATACCAAAGGAACTCTAACTATTGCATGTTGGCATGCCCAATTCCAATGCCACACGTCCATGAAATACTCTTTAAGTAAAATGTCACAAGTAAATCAATAGATTACAGCCAAGAAAACATGTTCCCTATTGTAAATGCAATGCCACTTATTCTATCAGGATATCCATCAAATATTTCTCACCTCATGCATGTAATTCTTGCATTATGATCACTCATTCTAGCAAGCGATTCTCCGCTCAAAAAGCTGTCCGTTTTCATCATTCTTATGATAGACCCCTGGGAAAATAAACTTAAGTAAGCTTTTGAATGGTGCTCAAATCAAATATAAAGCATCATAGAGTTAAAAAAAACATTATGAAGAAACTAAATGAGCATACTTGAGAAAAGATTATAGCATTCTTATCAAGAACTATATGATCTAAAGGCCTTGCTTCAGTATATAAATCGAGAACGAAAGGATCAGCAAATTTAAATTGATGCAACGCCGTACGCCAATCCAAATAAGCCTTCCTTACTCCTGATGAAGTGCTAGAAAGCATTTCTAGCGGCCAGCGCTGCCTAATACATCCAAATACAAAATTATTGATGAATAAATGAAAATTCAATGATTCTTTTTTTGTTTTGTTAAATTCAATCTATTTTTCCATAAAAACTTACTAAGAAATAAAGAAAACGAAATTCGAGCATGCAAACAATTAACTTGAAATAAAATTTCAGCTTTTAAATTCGATTCCTATAAAGGAATAACAGTTTCTTTTTAAAGCGAATAATATAAACATTTCCGAGAAAAGGAACCTGAAGCGGTGGAGCCAAATAGAGTCGGAATAAGCGATCTTTTTCAGAAATTTGGAGGTCATGGCCAGATTTGAAAGGTCCTGAAGGCTAAGATAGGAGGCGCAATTAGCCAACGAATCTTCGTCCAAATCAGTAATCTTTGTCGTCTTCGCCGCCTCTGTTGTTGCAGCGTGCGGCTGTGGAGCTGGTGGCTCCGCCATTTTTCCTTTTTTTTTTCTTCCTAATTTTTAACTCAAAATTTGGAAAAAGAATAAATAGATAGAATTTTGGGCAATCCTCAACATCACAGTAATGTTGTTTTTCGAATGTCAAAATAAATTATACTTTTATTTTCCTTTAGGTGTCATCCAATGACACATGACACGTGGTTTAATTTTTTGGTTCCATTTAATTTTTTTTAAAAATAATTTTCTCACAACTATCTCAAAATTTTTGTTTTTTTACATAAACTTCAAATCCTCAAATCTTTAAACTTATCTTATTTCGTGTCAAATTAACCATAGCAATCCATTCTTCATATTGTCGAACTCCACTATTGATTATGTTACTCTTTTCTCATCACAAATCGATAAATGAAATGTCAATTTACAGATTTTTCAGTGAAAGGAACATATTTCATTGCTATGTGGTAGAAGATTTTGGGCTTAAGGATTTTGAATTATTTGAAAAAAATGAATTTTTTTAGATTTTTTGAATTTTTTTACCCAGGGAGGAAAAAAGGAAACTTCTAATAGGTCTAGAAACGACAACAACATAGAGGAGTGTGAAGTGTCAACTGAGAGCTTTTAACCTCTTCTCTAGAAATTGTTGACGATTTTTAAGATTTTTTAAACTTAGGTTTTTAATTTTTTAAATAAATAAATAAATATTCGTATCAAATAATAACTAGTGATATAATTTTTTAATGCAACAACCTTAAAAATATTAACGGAATGAAACATTAGGCCCTAGAATATAATTTTAGCAAAAAGAAAACGTTAAACACATATTTTGACTAAAAAAACTTTAGACATCGAGCCAATATATATATATATATATATATATATATATATATATATATAATTTTTTTGAAGGATATATACATATATAATTTGAGCACTTTTAATTCAATTAAGTAAAATAATAGCGTGAACTGTGAGCATATTGTCATGGGGCTATAGGCCAAGACATCCTGACGGACCGAGTGATTTGACGACCGGACCATAGGCCAAGGCACGAATACTTCATGCTTTGGAAGGGACTTCCCGAAGTCGAAGATAGTTGGAAACTTGTCGATGACCTATAGCAATTTGAGGATAAGATAGCCAAATTCCATTGACAACAAGCGACGAGGGCGTCGCTCAATTCAGTGGGGGAGAATGTCATAGCCCAACAGCCCATGGCTGAGCTGCCCCTACACCAAGGGGCCCAAGCACACGCACCACATGCTGCCGAGCACCATGGGATCGAGTCAAGCACAATCCAAGCACACTGAGGGGCCGAGCCCGATGCCTACACCATCCATCGGCACCCAGTGGCCGAGACCAGCACACAATGAGCAACCCAAGAGGTTTTGTCCAAGCTCTTGTGCCTGTCCGAGTCCAATTCGCCCAAGCCTGCCCACACGCCCAAATCTGCCCACACTTTGGAGAGTGCTCATCTAGTTGACCGAGATATTCATGGAAAGGGACCAAGCCAACACAATCCCCCGATTCATGGAAATTCTCCTCCCAACACACAAGGAAAGCATCCATGGCAATCCTTGGTGATCTCGTCTAATAAGGAAGGTGGTTAGGATATCATTCTCTTTCTTTGATAGTCTAGGCAAATCTTGATCGTTGATTCAATTCATTTGTAACTGTCAGATCAAAGGGTGTTTGCCTATAAATAAAGGCTCACCCCAATCTTGTCATTCATCCAATTTTCTTGAGTAACAAGAGAAAACATTCACTCATTTTACTGTGTTCCTCCTTGCTTCGTTTCCGCTTCTTAACCAAGTCCTTTGCTTGGTTTTTCAGGCTAACCTAGATATCTCTCAAGTGTTCTGTGACTAGGGTCGCACGATTCGTGCTAGTTGAAACCTAGCCCCGTGACAATATAATTAATAGTATAATAAAACATGTAATCATCAATGTTTTCATATTTTTTTTATCAATTTATATAATTACAAACATAACCATTAATGTTTTCATATTTTTCAGGTTTGTCCCAAAAACAAATTAAATAAATCTCTTTTTCATTTTTCATGGCATTGTCAATGTCATCAAATCCCGCAAACCAAATGTCCAATTTTATCATCTTATTTTCCTTTAAATCAAACAAAACTCAAAAACTAAAAACAACTTTTTGAAATCTTCGAACTTTTAAACCCTTATTTTCACGACATTATCAGTGAGTTTTATTTTTTTAATGTTGCAAATGCTGACTTGATTACCCAAGTGTTGGGGCAACCAGAACTCTTACTATGGTTGATCTTGATCGTTTCCTGAACAACGGTAGGGCATCGATCGAAGGGGAGAGAGCGACACTCTTATTAGGCCTGATCATATCGAGGCCAACACCTTTATGATTTTCGCAGCAAGTACTAGCTTCACTCATGCATCTCAATGTCATCTGCCATCTGTCATTACTTCCTGCATTTCGTGTTTGATCAACAAACTCTAGGAAGTTGGATGCAAAATTTCACAGTTTTATCAGCACACATTGCGAGCATGACAAATCTTATAGTAACATGTTTTTCTTTGGGCAATTTAGTTTATTGCTTGTGTGACAAGAAAGCTATCGGTACAAGTTTCAGCTATCTCTGCATGTGTTGTTAATGATTCAAAAAGTTTCGGTGTTAAGACGAGTCCATTCCTGGGAGTTCTAACAGATCTGCAACCACAAATAATGGTAGTTCTCCATGCACTTGTTCACTTTAATTGTATCATACGCAAAGAAGAAACATCAAAATAAGACAATGTTACATGATTCTCATTGTATTGATTTCGCTTTAAATTTAATTTGAGTTGAATTGTTGATATAATTGTAATTCTAGTTTAAAAACTTTTCTATTTCAGTTTTGCTTAAAATTTATACTTTCAACCATCAAAATTTTTCTTTTTCATCCGCATCCCATTTTGTTAAATCTTTATTTTGAGCCAGATAGCGTCAATTGGCTTTATTTCGCCATTGTTTTGGTACCAATCTAAGCCATCTACTCTGAAATAAACCGTATTGATAATGACTCCTTAACCAGTTTTTTCATTCATTCATTCTAGAATGCCAAATAATTTTTTGTCTTAACCCATAATGATGTCTTAATCTGGAATGAGATACTCCATGTTCTTCAAAATAATCTTTTATTTTATTTTTAAGAAAAAGAGATGTTCTATGATATTGAAGGATAGGTTTAAATTTATAAAAACTAATAACTTGGGTTTGTGATTATTTATAAAATACACATGCTTGTGAGGAGGATAAATCACAAAAAGCTTTTTCATTTTTATTTCTAATACTAACATTAGAAAGTGAAAAGTGGGTTTTTTATAGTTGAAATAAAATGAGTTGTATTTTTAGTTCTTTTATCAATTCTTTCTTGATTTGCTTCATTATTGTGAATGAATTTCTCAATCAAGTTTTTGTTGATTCAAGAAAAAGTTGTGTATTGGCTCTTGGAATATTAATGATATATAGAAGAATATCTATGTATATCTTTTCAATGAGAAATTTTATAAACAAATAGAATCTACGGATTAATCGAATAGTTTTTCTTTTAAATATTTTCTATTTTTTATGATTCTAATATTTCATCCCGATAATTTATTTTGTTAGAACTAATATTTATTTCTTGAGTTAGAAATTCGTTTTTCTTGTTTTTTATAATTCTAATTTTTTCTATTTAATTTATGATTGTGTTTGTTCTCGTAGTCAGATCCTTTTTTTCTGTTAATGAATAAGTTGTCCGCTCCATAGATTGAATTTGAAGGGATGATTTGCGAATCGTCTTATTACTGATTAGCGATTCCTTTTTAATTTCACCCTATTCATATATTTCTCTCAACCCAAAAATTGAAATTAGATTTTTTTTAAAGTTCTTTTATTATTCCCTTTAGAAATATAATGCTTTGAGTGACCCAATTTTTCTTCTTCTTTTGGGACTTTTTGAAACAATTTTGTTTTTTCTTTTAAATTTGTTAAAGCTATAAAATATTTTATTTTCAATTTTTTTAGTTCTTTTAAAGTAGGCTCAAAAAACGAACGTTGTTTTCGAGTAGAACCGAAAGGTAGTTTAGTTTCCATTCCCCAAACTGTTAAAAAGCAAAAATCATTATTTTGACCTTTCTTCTTTTCATTGGATCCTTATGAGAGGGTTGTAGTGTAACTCTATGCCAATGTTTCAAGCAAAAAGAAAATAGGATTTTTATCTGTATACCGTTTGTTAACCAATTTTTTTTTTGGAAATTCTGTTTTGGATAATTGAACACCATTATAAGTGCATTTAACATGCATTTCGTGATTCCAATCCTTTAAATCCTCGGACCACTCAGGAAATTGAAATAATAACAAACGGGCAACATTTTTAGCTATTATCAATGAAAGTAATATAATATATTTTCTAAGAATTGATTGGGTTATTAACATGGAGCCCCTTATTACTTGAGCAACTAAAATGCTGTCACAAGCTTCTCCTATTTCTATCTGTTTTTTCTCTTTCGTCATTGTCTTTGTTATCGATCTTTTTTTCTGTATAATCAGAAATTTGTGATTCTTTTTTTTTACATATCCAATTTCGAGATATTAGTTTCAGCGGCCCAGAAATATCAAAAGAAAAAAGAGGGGTTTGTCTACTATGTCCGAAAAAGTGGGGAATGCACATTTGCTTGAAACAGTTCCCAAGTAATTATTTTACGCCTTTGGGCACACATGGAACCTTTTATTATATCGCGACGAAAATCCGATTGCTACGAATAGCGTATCAAGGCCATTTCGTTTGTTTGATCAGGACCATTAGTATCCTTGGAATTAGTATAAGTATTGGCGTTTGTAACCCCCTAGGCCCGCCAATACGTTATCACGGATCTTAGGAAGTCACATTAGAGTCATAAGAGCGACCCACAATGAAAAATCCACATAGGAAGATATTTTTCTTTAAATACATAAAAAAATGTAAAACAAACTTTCGTTCAAAATACAATTTCAGAAAATCATCTAAACATATAACAATAGTTCAGAAAAAATATATTACATACAGTGACATAAATCAATACACGACATACATGCCCACTAACTGTACCAATACCGTACTCCAAACACAAGCCGAGAGAACTCCAAACACTAATGTCGATTACTATACCATGATAGATTTCTTCTAACCTGCGATGGTAAAAACAACGTGAGCTTCGGGAAGCTCAGTAATACAAACTACCCGAAGATGCTACAGGAAACATACAAGTATAAGGCAAAGAGTAAAGCTACCATGAAGTTCTGGGCAACTACGAATTCTGATTATAATTCGATATTTTAGTGAAACGTTATATTTGGATATAACAAAATTTATCTTTATTCAATCACTGAGTATTAGGCACGAAGCATATAGACTGTGTAATTAAAAAGGAGATAGATTTCGGAAGATGAACCAGAGAGTTTAGTGTGTTTCATTAAAGGCAGATTGGAAGCATACTAAGAGTTTCACGCTTTAGTGAATTAATTCAGTAGGGTAGAATTATAGATGGGAACATAAAGTTTTATTTTAATTACTTGACTACCCTCCAACCATACACTGATATACAATATCCCCTAACAGTATACAGAAAGACTTACCCTAGGCCCATTGGGCGCAGAAGCTTACAGAAAGACTCCCCTAGGTCCGTTGGGCGTAGAGGATATCTTAGGTTCAGAACGGCTTATCAGCGCTGAGCCTATAGATCTTTAATCATATCCTAGATAATTTTCCTCGGTTAAAATTAGTTTTATCTAGTAAACGGTAATAACATAAATCGAAGTCCAGATATATCCTTATACCAAAAAACAAATGTCAGATTTATTTATTTTATTATTTTTTTAATTTTATTTTTATCAAAAGAAAGATATCAGATATATATTTATGTATCAGAGGCTAGAAGCCATGGATTGCTTTCTTTTCAAATAATTGTGTCGTACTTTTAAATTCAGAGCGGATAGTCTTAAATTAAAACATAGAGCATTTCCAAACACAAGGTACACACCTTATGGTCCAATTTAGTTCTTAGAGACACTTGATAATTGTCAGAAAGAGGACATTTGACAATTTTGGGCTGATTTCAGAACGAGGTCCTTATGGAAAGAGAGGTTTGGTAATAACGGCTCAAACCATACATTAGAAGTTGATAAATTAGGATCACTGAGATTTCAGATATATTGTGAACGATCCAAGCATTAAAGCCTACAAGGGCCTTTAGGGGTGATTTGGTAATTAGACCAAAAAGGTATAAGCAGTAATGTACGGAGTTCAAAAATTCTAGTTGCTTATCAGGTTTCCGAGTCCCTTTGAACTAGTCGCAAACTATCATTACAATGTTTATTATTTAACAGGATCGGTACACCTTAAGTACTCACTTCTCAGAACTGACTGCATTGTATAACAAAAAGCTCATCTTCACCAAGCAACCACTGAACATACAATGGGAAATCAAACATGTATTCAAATGGTATTTTCCAAGTATTCGACACATGTGTATTGCACATAAACTCGATCCATAGCATCGAATACACATGAAGAACGAGATGCTCTTACCATTGACTATATACATTCTCCAAATCAAATGAACTTGCCTTCATATGGCACTCTCCCAGTATCACGTTAATATCAGAAACGACTAACAAACACAGGTCGTGTATTACCACTTTCAGAGCCATTACCTTTGTTTGGCTTTATTGATATTTCTCATTCCAAGTCTTAGAGTATTTTCAGTCACTTCGATATCCGAAGGTGTTTCAATTATTCTGAGCTTTTCGGTTCTTCCAACTATTTATTCATTTCAAATTTCGAGGGTATATCCATCATTTCAGCTAATTTGACAATTAGTACCCGAGAATATTTCAGTCTCCTGGTCATTACGTTCATTCCGATCAATTTAGCCTTATCGATGTTTTCAATCCTTTTACGCCACTTTGACTAATCCAGACATACAAATAGTTTTCTGTAAACTTCTCTTTGAAGACTTATTCAGAATTCAAGAAAATCTGAGTACTTTACAATTTCGAAGGTTTAAGCTTTGTTACCAAAACTTTTCCAAGCAAAACAAGGTTCACAGAAAAATTAGTTGTTTTACCAGATTTAGGGTTGATTTTCTAGATCGCTTTCATGGCCAGGGGTATTTTAGCCATTCTTATACGTTAAAGGCATTTTTGTCATTTCTCATCTGAGCAACCTGAGCATTAGATATTTTATCAAGAAATAATTTGAATTGAAAGTTCTGAGGTGAACTGTTTTATCGATTTTTTCGCTGAACTTGGATTTATTACCAATCATCATTTCTTTATTCGAGTCATTCATGTTTTATACAAATTATTCTTATTTTCTATCGTAATCAACATAACTTTGAAATATTCCGGCATTAATCAGGTTCGCTCATGCATTAACTAATACCAACATGTTTCGTAAGCATGCAAGAGGTAGTAAAGTATTACCTCAACTCCAAGCTACATCGGTCGATCCATAATACTCCATTCGATCATTCTCGAACTCGAATGTGACATCTTTCAACAACCCAGACACAAGGAACTGTGAACACCTTTAATTACACAAATTCCAAGATTAGACCTTAATCACAAAGCTCTTAACTGAATAATTAAATACATAAGCACTCTTGGGTTCAAGGTCAGATTCGGAGGCCTTCAGGTCAGAATTTCGCGAAAAAAACTTCAAAAAACGGACTCGAAACGTTGAAAAACATAAAATAGAGGTTTTCAGAAAATTTGACTTTTTGGTTAACGGTCAAAGTTAACACTGATGTCATGTTGACGTTAGCAGTCAACGGGTCAAAGTCAACGCTAAAGTCAGTAGTCAACTGGTCAAAGGTCAACCGAGTTGACTCGAGCGAGCTGACTTACTGGGTTGACTCAGTCAGGTTGACTCATTGAGCTGACTCGGTCAATAGGTTGACTCGGTTCGGGTCGGGTCAGGCGAAAACGAGTCAGATCGAACTCGGGTTCATGTTTGGGTCGAATGCAACCCGATCCACTAACCTTAACCTAATCTCGTCGGCGACACGCTGGAAAACATCACCGACAACCCCAAAAGGTACATTTGGCCAAAAACAGAACAAAATTTAAACTCTACAACTTGACCACAACATTACACATCGAAAATCGATCGAAAATTCACTAATTTTACCTAAAACACGAAGGGACGACCAAAATAGTGTGTAGCTCCGATGAGGGCTCTCTCGGTGGCGGATCGATGATCGGTCATAGGAGTTTTGGTCGCATCGACGCAAGGAGTTCGGATCCGGTGGCTGCGTCTCGAACGGACGTCAAGGGTGGCCAAAATTTGCAGAAAACAGAATGCTTCAAACCCTAGGTTCGTCGAACCTTCAAACGATTTTTCCTGGAAACCGACGGCCCAATGGTGCAAGTGACTGGCAGGGCTAAGCTTGGGGTGCAATGGTGATCACTTTGACGATGACGATGGCAACCATGGATCGGCGGTGACCTAGATCGGACGACGCGACGGTTTGGTGAAACATGGAAGTTTCTGGACTCTCTCTCTAACTCTGTCGATTCAAATGGAAACATTTTTTTGGGCAGATTGATGGAGACTGAGCTTTTTGATTATTTCATTTTAATATAGACCCATCAAGTATAGCTTAATAATAAGTTATAGTAACTCATAATTAGAATTGACCTTAGCTCATATGGTTAAGACTTATACATATCACTCTAAAGGTCATAGGTTCAAACCCCTTTAGGCATCATTTCTTTATTATTTTTCTTTTTTTGTTACCATCCTAAAACTCAGGGTGTGACAACGTTTGTCTGGTTATTAGTAAAAATCACTACGCGCTTGGATTTTCTTGAACGAATTTCATGCTATATTGTTACATTTTCCTCATTTTCTCTCCCATGTTGTTCTAAACCGTCGATTAATTTGTATGACCATCGAGGAAATTTTTTACTTATTTCTTTTATTCCAATAGATTTTTTTTCTAATTGTTTGATTGTTGGGATTAGTTATAACTATATTGAACAAAAAATTCAATATTTTTACTCGATTCTCGGAAATGATATTTCCCTATACATCTTCTGTCAATGCCAATAAAGAGAGTTCTTTTTCTAATGATAATGATTTTATATTGAGTGTATCTATTGTCTGTTCAAATTCGTGATAATCAGTAGTAAGAAGTATAGTATTAATCTTATTTATCCAAAACAGATTCGTGTTTTTTAGAAGTTTAATTTATGCTTAAAGGTGAAACCCATTTTTTACTCTTTCACGGTAGGGTCCATGCAAGAAAGGATCATATATTTTAGGTAAATATTCTCTTTTAGTTTCATTATTAGAGAATCGAGTCGTTTTTCAAGTATACCCAGCTCAAAAGATTCGTCTCTTTTTATAAACTCCTTACTTAAACTTCTTTTTAGTTCATTGATAAAACTCCAATCAATATACAATTCATCAGAAAACAATTTTTCTGGTGTGAAAAGATTTTTTTTGTATTATTTCTCCAAAAGTTGATAAACTAGGTGGATACGTAAAAGACATTTTTTCTTTTCCATCACTTTGACATGTGTAAAAAAATACCGTGACATTTTATTTTTTATAGTATTTTCAAACCAGTCATTTTTTATATATCGCAAAGGTCGATTCCATGTTTAGAATAAAAAAGAAGTGTCAAAAGGGGGGTTTTCAAACCATAATACATATTTATCTTTTTTTAATATTTCTAATTTCGAACTTTCTTGATTCCCATCCATGTAAGAAGTTTCATAAACTGGTCTATTTTTATAGTATGCCTCTTTAAAGAGAAAGTGGAGTCCGCCCTTTATTTTTATTTTCATTTTTTTCTTTCCATTCACTCGTAGCTTTTTTGTTTCATCGATTTTGCTCGGATCCACCCTTCCCTCCGAGAAAGGGAAGAAAAAGGATTTTCTTCGATGGATACCTCTTGTTCCTAGTTATACCCCCATTCGAAAATAGTTTCTATTTCTATGTTTCTTTCTTCCTCACTTTCCCCCACTTCTACCGCTTCTGAAATTCCTTTCAATTTCTTAGTTAGAATGAGTGACGACATTCTACCTAAATAGTAAACACAAGTAATAAATAAGAGAATACTAAAAATGCGGGCCATAGAATTTGTAAATTCTGATACAAGATACTTATTAGATCGAATAAGTACATTAGACCTAATAAAATTATTTTGTACCCAATGCTAAATGCAAAGGTACATAGTAGATTGATATGAACATCATGAATTGTCCTGCAATAAACCTAGTTATTGTTGATACCTTGTTCTGGGTTCCTTCTTCCATAACTCGAGCTCGTAGAAGGAAGATATATGAGGGACCTATGGATAATGTGGTTAGAAATCCATAATAGAGTTCGACCATAACGACCGAATTGGTTATCTTCATGCATAAGGAATTTAGATTCCCTGGTATAAAAGATTTTAAAATCATCATTAACCTCCTTTTTTTTCTTTTATGTTTCTAGATTATTATATGATGATTTTTGAACTTTCCAAATACATATTTAGAAATAGAAAAAGATAGACTAGAACCGACATCTCTTATGTCATGTCAATGACAATATAAAAATGCAATTGGGATTGTTAAGTGTGAAAAGTACTAGATTTTAGCCCTAGGATAGCTCAATTATTGTTAGACTTAAGCCCATTTTAGTTGCATAATTAGGTAAACATACTAAAAAACTACATAGATTAGATATTCTGCCATACTTGATGAATTTCACTGTTTTTATCTATAAAAGATATTGCTCAGGTATATGTTTCACTGTGCGCAAATACCTACCCAGACAGACGACGTCGCGACAACAAGGAAGGCAGAAGGAAGGAGATGAACATTTGATGAATGATGCTGGTGTACCTGCTGGTCAGACTAAGCTACAAGGGAGAAACCCAGACTAAGGAGCCCTGCTGAGCAAGACCTCTGTCGAGGCAGCAGATGGTGTGCCGTCGAGGCAACAACCCAAGGCAGCTAAAAACATGCAAAGTGGTATGCAATAAGAAGAACACATCCAGCCCGATTTTTAGAGACCACTTGCATGCAGAACGGAGTCCAAAAGCCCAAGAAACACCACAGTCAAAGTTCAAGGAGTTTAAAGTCAACTGGGAGTCAAGCTTGGATTAAAAGAAGATTTAATTAGAGTTTAATTTTTTTAGAAGATCCAATTTAATTCCAACTTGTACTCTAGTCATTTAAACCAACTTCGAGTAGGTCAAGGCTTATATAAAAAGCCTCTTAGTCGACTAGAACACATATCGAGAGTTCCTAAACCAAAACCCTAGTTTTCCATTCATCCATCATGTTCTAAACGTTTCCTAGGGCTAAGGGTTGGATTTGTTGAGTAGTTGTGAGAGATTGTTTGTGTTTGTTTAGGTTTTTAAGTGTTGCAATAAAATTTCAAAGTTTTTTACTCTTGACATTGTTCTTATTGCAATCAAATCGAGAGAGGAGAGAGCGATTATCAATTTGTCTAATATCGAGAGAATTAGACTCACGAAACGAGTAAACACGATTTTATCTAATTTGGGGTGAAGTTACATCGACTTAGGGATAAGTTAGATGTTCAGCGGCTAAATGAGGCTTAAGAATTGGTTGGTGTTCATCTCTAGATTCACACCAGGAGGTATTATAAAGACGTGTTCGCCAATAGTACTTCGACTGAGGGATAAGGAGGAGTCATTGAAGGAAGCCTTGCCGAACTTTAAAGCATCACTCAGCCGCCTGGGCAGCACATCACGTTCTGCCGCGGCGGGTCGTCTGCCGAGGCATCACCTCGGCAGTGGAGTCGATTTTTGCAGCACTTGAACCAAGACAAAACATTCAAAATCCACACTACAAAGTATTCCAATACCGACCCATTCTCTCAATCTGAATTATCTATCCTTTAAATTACTTGTTTTTAATTTTAATCAAGTCAATTCAAATCCCAACTCAATTGTGTTTTTACTTTTCATTGTGCAGGAATTTAATCATTGAAGCAGCTTCTGATCCCTGTGGAGACGATATCTTAGTTACTACAACTTGGCAGCAGTGTACTCTTACACTCAATATAGAGGACACATTTACGCTCTACAAGTTTTTGGCACTGTTGCCGGGGATTGGAAACAACAACTTCGTCTTTACTTTCTTGCACTTTTCCTTTATTGCATTTAATTTCCAGTTTAGTTTTTCTTTATTATCATAAAAATATTTTTACAGCTTCTTTGTTCTAGTTTATGA
Source organism: Hibiscus trionum (assembly GCA_030270665.1). Taxonomy (NCBI): domain Eukaryota; kingdom Viridiplantae; phylum Streptophyta; class Magnoliopsida; order Malvales; family Malvaceae; genus Hibiscus; species Hibiscus trionum. Next base: position 21,996,590 of record BSYR01000038.1, on the reverse strand, counting down.
CCAGAGCAAATCCGTCGTCTAAACACCTGTTTATTGACGAGATCGAACAAGAAGCAAGAAAAATTAGAAGAGAGGCACATGAGGCATTAGCAGCAGCGAAAGCAGTAGAAGCAACAATGCATAACGACAATGATGCCAATAATGCCGCCGTGGCAGACCCCGCGGCAAATGGTAGGCTGCAAAATCAGCAACCACCACTTCTCCCTCCTAGGCAGCAAAGACGAGTCCGTACCACTCGAGAATATATGGAGGGAGACATAGACATCCTTGACTCTGCAGTCATAGAACCGAACATCAATACCAATCATTTTGAACTCAAGCGAATCATGTTCAATATGATCGATAAACTGGGACAGTTTGGGGGCACGACAAATGAGGATGCTCGGCAGCACATGAAGTCATTCTTATAGATTTGCAAATCTTTTTAGAATTCAATGATTACCCCAGATGTTCTAAAATTACGGTTATTCCCCTATTCACTAAGGGATAGGGCAAAAACTTGGTTAAATAGCCAGACTGCTGGTTCTATTTAGTCCTGGACAGACCTGCGTCAAGATTTTCTGGCTCGTTTCAATCCATCAAATGTCATTGATCGTATTCGAAGCGAGATTACCTCTTTCCGCCAGGCTAATGACAAGGCAATGTACGAAGCATGGGAACGCTACCGAGAACTTCTGCACAAATGCATGTTTCATGGATTGCCACTATGGACCCAAGTATCTCTGTTCTACAATGGTGTTAATCAACCCACCAGGATGATGCTAGATGCATCAGCAAATGGCATACTCTTTGATAAGGCACCTGAGGAGGGAATGAGGATTTTGAACCAGTTGGCCAAAAATGATTATCAGTTTCCATCCGCCCGCCAAGGCGGCATTAGACGGCAAGCCACTATGAACGAATTGGAAACATCAGATTCCGTTAATACCCGTATAGACAAGCTGACCAGATTGGTTGAAAACATTATCAAACCAACAGGAAAATCATACGAGGTAAAAGCAGTGGAAGCTTTCTGTGATGAATGTGGTGAAGACCATCACTCTACTGAATGTACAGAATCTGGAAATTTCATGGGAACCTACAACCGGAATAGTACTCCTAACACGAACACATACAATCCGGGCTGGAGGAAACATCCAAACTTCTCATGGAGTAACCCTAACACTACAGAAAACCCTGCCAATCAGAATACGGGCTACCAAAGGAACCCGCCTCGGCGGCAGATGCAACAACAGTAGCCAACAACAAACAATTCTCTAGAGGCCACCTTGAACACTTTTATGTCTCATACTAGTGCTTATATTGCTAATTCTGATAAGTTTGTTAATAAGGTTAATGCTTTCATGTATAGGACTGAAATGCGGATGCAGAACCAAGAAGCATCATTGAAAAAACTAGAAACTCAGGTGGGTCAATTTGCACAGATTCTGAATACACGACCAATAGTAGGTTTACCTAGTGATACTGAGGTCGCTAGAGGAAAAACCCACGAGCAATGTAAAGCAATCACCACCATAAGTGGAATTTGCTTACAAGAACCGAAGGGTCAGGAAACAAATGGGGAAAGCACTAATGGAGCAACCAGCCCAATCTTCAATGCCCGCCGAGAAGGATGCCGTGGCAGGTCCTGATACCGCGACAACTCCTAAAAAATCTGAAATGGCAAAAGATGAGGAAAATCATCTTGAGAAAATTTCCACTCCTCAGATCAAATTTCCATGCAAAGAGAGAATTGAAGACATCAAACTACCACCACCATTCCCACAAAGGATGAAAAGGCAGAATTAAGATTACCAGTTCAAGAAATTTCTCAATATCTTCAAACATGTCCATATTAACCTGCCTTTGGTGGAACTCATCGAACAAATACCCAACTATGCCAAGTTTCTCAAGGACATACTTTCTAAGAGAACACGGATCGATGAATTTGAAACAATGGCAATTATAGAGGGATGCATGGCCATGATGCACAATAGAGCCCCACTAAAAAGAAAAGATCAGGGTAGTTTTATCATTCCCTGTAAAATTGGTAGCAATTATACTGGACATGCATTATGTGATTTGGGGGAAAGTATCAACTTAATGCCAAAATCTGTTTTCTAGAAACTAGGGATAGGAAGGGCCCACCCTACTACTATCATGCTCCAATTGGCGAACTGATCTTACGTTCAACCAGAGGGGAAAATCGAAGACATACTGGTAAAAATTGATAAGTTTATTTTCCCTGTTGATTTTCTGGTTTTAGATTGTGAGGCAGGTGAACGGGCACCTATCATACTTGAAAGACTGTTCCTAGCTATTGGAAGGACGCTGATCAACGTCGAAAGAGGAGAGCTTACGATGAGGGTAAACGATCAAGAGATAAAGCTGAATGTTTTCCAAACCCTAAAACAGAATGATGACTCAGAAGAATGCAAAATGCTTCTAGCCACATCTCAATTCAAGTTAGACATCGATAAACCATGCATGGGCAAGTACTACCTCGACAGTGATCCTGGTGAGTGCCTTGGCAGTCACTTGGAGATCTGTCCTAACACCCGCCTCGACAGCCAGAGTACAGAAGCTGAAGATGAGGAATAGAAAGAGAAGCAGTATGAAGTACATTGGATGGCAACAAGGCCATGTAAGTACTTTGAACCCTTAGATTACACTGATAAGGGAGGTAAAATTCATAAACCATCTATTGAAGAACCCCCTATCCTTGAGTTGAAACCCTTACCTGAGCAACTCAAATATGTTTTCTTGGGACCCAATGATACGTTGCCCGTAATTATCTCTTCCAAGTTGCAGGCTGAGCAGGAATTCAAGCTGATAGATCTGATGCGGCGGCATAAGAGGGTAATGGGATGGACCATCGCCGATCTCAAGGGAATTAGCCCAGCAGTGTGCATGCACAAGATCATGTTAGAAGAAGGCTGTAAACCCACTGTCGATGCTCAAAGATGGCTAAATGACGTGATGCGAGAAGTTGTCAAAAAGGAAATCATCATTTATCCTATATCCGACAGTGAATGGGTAAGCCCGATACAATGCGTACCCAAGAAAGGAGGGATCACGGTGGTAAGTAAAGAAAATAATGAACTGATCCTAGTGCGTACCCAAGAAAGGAGGGATCACGGTGGTAAGTAACAAAAATAATGAACTGATCCCAACCATGATTGTGAGTGGTTGGAGGGTTTGCATGAACTACCATAAGTTAAACAAGGCAACTAAGAAGGATCCTTTTCCATTACCTTTTATTGATCAAATGCTTGACCGCCTTGCTGGAAAACCCTTCTACTATTTTATTGATGGCTATTCAGGGTACAATCAGATTGCCATAGATCCCCAAGATCAAGAAAAGACCACATTCACCAGCCCCTACAGCACATATGCATTCAAGAGGATGTCGTTCGGGTTGTGTAATGCATCAACAACGTTCCAACACTGCATGATGGTCATATTCTCCGACATGGTAGAAGATTTCCTAGAAATCTTCATGGATGATTTCTCTTTCTTTGGTAGCAACTTCGACAACTGCCTTGGCAATTTAGAGAAGGTGCTAGCGAGATATAATGAATCTGACTTAGTGCTAAACTGGGAGAAGTGCCATTTTATGGTGGATGAAGGGATAGTCCTAGGTCACAAAATATCTGCCAAGGGGATTGAGGCCGACAAAGCCAAAATCGAAGTGATTGAAAAACTACCGTCGCCAACCTCTGTCAAGGGCATCAGAAGCTTCTTAGGACACACAGGTTTTTATAGACGATTTATTGAAAATTTTTCAAAAATTACTAAACCTCTATGTACATTGCTTGAACATGATAAAACCTTCAAGTTCGATGACTCATGCACTGAAGCATTCGAGACACTAAAGAAGAAGCTGGTTTCTGCACCCATTGTAGTCCCACCGACTGGACCCTACCTTTCGAATTAATGTGTGATGCTAGTGACACTGCCGTAGGAGCCGCCCTTGGGTAGAGAAAGGGTAGGACATTCCATGTGATTTACTATGCTAGTAAAACCCTGAATTCTACCCAAGTCAACTTCACCACCACCGAAAAAGAACTGTTAGCAGTGGTTTTTGCCTATGACAAATTTCGACCATACTTAATAGGAACAAAGGTAATTGTCCACATAGATCACTCAGATATCAAGTACCTATTCGCAAAGAAAGATGCCAAGCCACAATTGATCCGCTGGATTCTGTTACTACAAGAGTTCGACGTTGATATCAAAGACAGAAAAGGTATAGAGAATCAAGTTGCCGACCACCTGTCAAGCCTGGAACATGGTGACAACAGCTCCACCAGTACAGAAATCCAAGATGCATTTCCAGGTGAGCAGCTGCTACTAGCATCTACCATCATAGAGAGCATTGCCGCGGCATTGACTAATGCATACACCGCCGCGGTAGACACATCAGTAGCAGCTATTCCCTCAACACCCTAGTATTCTGACATTGTGAATTACTTAGTTACTGGTGTCCTACCTTATAACCTTAACTATCAAGGCAAGAATCGGTTCTAATATGATGCTAAGCATTATTTTTGGGACGAGCCTTTTTTGTTCAAACATTGTGCAGATCAGGTTATAAGGAGGTGTATCCCAGAGGAAGAACAACATTCAGTGCTTTACCAATGCCATGTCGCACCTTCTAGAGGACATTTTGGAGGTACACGGACATCAACAAAAGTACTTCAATCCGATTTCTATTGGCCCACTCTTTTCAAGGATGCCTAAGTTTTTTACAAACAATGTGATAGATGCCAAAGAACCGGGAATATCTCAAGGAGGAATGAGATGCCCCTACAACCCATTCTGGAGGGTAAGCTATTTGATGTTTGGGGGATAGATTTCATGGGACCTTTCCCATCATCCTGCGGTAACTTATACATCCTTCTTGATGTTGATTACGTGTCCAAATGGGTTGAAGCTGTGGCAACTCCGAAGAATGATGCCAAGACCGTCTACTGATTCCTTCACAAGAACATATTTACCAGGTTTGGAATCCCAATGGTGATAATTAACAACGAAGGTAAACATTTTGATAACAGACTTATCGTTAAAGCTTTCCAAAGACTTGGTGTCTGTCACAAGATTTTCGCGGCATACCACCCACAGACCAATGGGCAGGCCGAAATTTCAAACAATGAGTTGAAGAACATCCTAGAAAAGGTAGTCAGCCCAACTAGGAAAGACTGGTCCCTTAGACTGGATGATACACTATGGGCATATCGTATATCATTCAAAACCCCTCTAGGTATGTCAGCCTATAAACTTGTGTATGGAGAAGCCTATCACCTACCAGTCGAGATCGAACACAAGGCCTATTGGGCGATAAAAGCTGTCAATATGGATTGGGACCAAGCTGGGGAAAAAAGACTTCTAGATCTTAACGAGATGGAAGAATTCAGAAGAGAAGCATACGAGAATGCCAAGTTTTACAAAGAAAAAAATAAAAAGATGGCATGACAACAAGATTCTGCCGAGACAGTACCTGCTAGGGCAGCTAGTTTTATTGTTTAGCTCCTGCCTAAAGCTATTCCCTGGAAAGCTGAAGTTTAGATGGTCCGGACCCTTTGAAGTCATTAAAGCATTCCCACATGGTGCAGTCACAATCAAATCTACCAAGGATGGGCATGAATTTAAAGAGAATGGGTAGAGGTTAAAGCACTACACAATACCTCATGTTCCAAGAAATAAGGAAGTGATCATGTTAGGGGATGCATCCAAATGCACCCCTAACTCAGCCTAAAATTATCTTTTCTGTTTTTCATTTTTAGAAATCATATTTAAATTTCATGCATTTATTTTTCAACCACAGTATTTTTAATTTTCTGTTTTTAGGTATTTGATTTGATTTTAGCATGCCTTTAATTTTTAGCACTAATAATTTTATTCCATTTTATTTTAGGAGAAACAAACCCCAATGGAAGAGAAAAGAATCAAGCCCAACCGTTCACGCCGCCCGTTGAAGCCCGCCGCGGCAGACGTAGACACAGACGTTGCTTCCCGCCAGAACTAGCCGTTCCGCCTAACGGCTCTCTGCCCAGGCAACGGCTACCTCGACGGACGAAATGACAGAACCCATCACTAAGCACCTCTTCACCCTTATTTAACCCCCTCATTATTTTTACTATTCACTCTTCTTTACTCTCTTTTGTACTTTGTTTTACAAGTTTTTCTCTATTTTTAGACTACTCTTACAACTCTCACAACTATCTCAACATTCAAATCCCTCTCCTTAAACCAAGAATGGAAAGAACTCCACGCCACCGTGTCGCCTAGGAAGAGTCCGAGGCATCTCTCGAATGCTTCGCTTCATCGGAAATAAAGGCTCGCCACAACGAGAAATTCAAAGAGAGATCGGTGTGGGAGGAACAAGGCTTCTTTTACGAGACGAGGAAAAGGAATTTTGGGCTCGAGCACTTCATATACACAAAAATCGCACATCAAAGATGGCAAATCTTTGCCCAGCATCCGAAGCCAGCAAACAAGATGATAGTGCAAGAATTTTATGCCCATGGGCCGACAGAAGAAAACCCGACGGTGAATGTCCAAGGGCTGCCAATGTTGATAGACGGGGACAAGATCAACCTCTTCTATGGCCTCCACATTCAACAAGATTAATATAAGGAGTTCCTTGCCTCCCTCACACTGGACAGTTACGAGGTGATGAAGGAGGAGCTATGCATTCCGGGGACAGTTTGGAATGTAGGAAAAAATAGGGGCACTGTCAACCGGCGGAATCTACTGCCCGAAGCCAAGCTTTGGAACACTTTCGTGAAGAGGAGGCTGCTGCCCACATCCCACAACTCTACAGTCGACAAACTGAGATTGACACTCATCCACTCGATCATGCATAAAAGGTATATCAACGTGAGTGAAATTATAGCTGATGAAAATTTTGAATGTGGGAAAAAAATCAAAGAGGCAGCTCTACTTTCCCAGCCTCATCACTGCCTTGTGCGAGAAGGCATTTGTCCTGGTGGAACCAACTGACAGCGTAACATCGAAACGAACCAGGTGGACAAAGAAGGTCATTCTACGCAAAATGGAAATCACAGCTGCCACCGCAGAAAACTATGCCGAGGCAGACGTAGACACAGACGTTACGAGCAGGTTTATTTTTTTATCTCCCTGTGAATTGTATGTTTGTAACAATAAGGACAAATTTTCTTCAACTCCAATCGACTAGGTGTATTTTGTCAATTTTTTGAGTAATATACATGGAAATGCCCGTTGATTCTTTATTACATTAATGCCGTTTCGAGAACAACTGGTATATTCCAAAATAATAATTACTCGGACATCTTTACTTTTGGCCATGAACCTCCTTTGAGTTTTTAATTCACTCAAATTTCCTATTTTTTTGATCAAAAGCGAAGAAGAAAAGAATGTGAAATAAATAAATAAAAGTTGCTAACTCAAAACGAAATCTTTCAAGATTTCGTTGCAATCAATAATCAATATAGTAAATCAATATAGATTTATAGTAATAGTAAATAATAAGAATAAGTAATACAACGATTTCTAACTCTATTTAGAATTGAATAACAATACATTATTTTCTTTAAGTATCTTGTAGGATACTGTTGTTCCGGCCACATTTCTCTTTTCGCTCTACTAGTAATTTAATTAGAGCTTGAACCCGAATTTCAGCGAGGTTGAATCCACTTTTTCTGTTCTACCTTCCTGATTTATTTTATATAATTCTAAAAACTAAAATAAAAATAAAAGGGGGTGAGAGAGTAGTCACATATATTTAATTGTATCTCAATCTAATCTTTTTCATACATGCGGTTATGCACTCTTCAAATAGGAATCTATTTTCTGAAAGATCCTGGCTTTCGTGCTTTGGTGAATCTTCGAGATCCTTTCGACGACCTATATTGTGTTGAAGGGATATCTATATGATCCGATCGATTGCGTAAAGCTCGCGATAGCAATGAAACTGGGGAAAGTATACAGAAAAGACATTTCTTTTCTTTCTATTATATTAGTCTTTCTATTATATTAGTATTTTCTATTCTATTTTTTTCTATTCTATTAGTAATAGTAATAGATTAGTATTATATTCTATTAGTATTATATTAGTATTAATTAGTGATCCCGGCTCAGTGAGTCTTTTATTCCGTGATTAACTGTTGGCGCTAGTCCTACATTTTATCTCTATTGACCGAGGAGAAAGGGGGCTCAATGGAAAGAGGATTGTACCATGAGAGAAACAAGGAGGTCAACCTCTTTCAAATATACAACATAATTCTGACAATGCAGTCCCATATCTTTTTTTCCTAATGGAATGAGGTTACCCTCCCCCTCTCTTCTCTAGTCATATTCCAAAATATTGAAACTGATTACTAATCCAAGACTAGAATATTCAAAGGATTCTTCTGACCAAAATAAAAAATATACCAAAAAACTGAAAAGTATAAATAATAAATAAATAAATAATTTACATATAATTTAGAATTTTTAATTGTACTTAGAATTGTATAATGTCTAATTGTAATTTGTCAGCAAAATTGTTTCTTTTTTTTCTTCAAATTCAAAGAATTCTTATACATTTATACATAGGTCATCGATTCAGCATTGGAAAAAGGGGCTCAAATCGTTTTATCGACATAGGTGTTTTATATCGAAAAAACATTTTTGTTTTGAAAATCTTTATGTATTTAGTAAATAGTAGTAGAAAGAGTACCCTGTTGCATCTGAAATGGTTTGACCTTAACCATGTTAATGGTCCCAGATTATTGGTTAATAGGGAATCAAAGTCGATGTACCAATGCATCACGAAATGATACGGTTCTTAAATATGATTTTAAATATTTATTCAGAAGTAATTCGTAGAATCATGCACTCTTTTTTCCTACTTATAATGAAAAAAGTACAACTGGGCGAATCCAACCTATTCTTGAAATAAACAACTCGCACACATTCCCTTTCCAAAAAAGATCAATTCACCAATGATTACGCTTAGATTTATTGAATTTGTTGCTAAAATATCGGTATTAACCCCAAAACTCTCGTCGGATGGCCAGTGACCCAAGAAAACAAAAGAATCGGTTACATTTTTCATATGATCTCCTATTTTATTTTAGATAGACTAAAAAAAGAACTCGGTTCTTTTTTTATTATATCACTTTGATTCCTTTTCCATTTATTCTATTCTAATTTTATGTATTTCCTTTTTTATTATTATTTAATTTATTATTAAATTATTGATTATTATGAATTTTCTACTATACTAAGAATATCAATGAATCAGATTATTGCAATTGCTCAGGATACCCTTTTTTAGTTTAGCTTCTAGTTAGCTTCTAGAATCTATTTCTTAGTTTAAGGTCTCTCTTTACTAACTGGAATTAAGGAATTAGTAGATCCGTTCCGCCCAAAATGGGAATGGGCTGGGGTTATGAACTTATAATCAATAATCTGATGATCGAGCCGATTCCATGATTGTAAGTTCATTCCATACTAGACCAGACCGGAATAGGGCTATATACATTCTCATTATGAGAAGGGGTCATTCGAGCGTATCTAAATAGATACTACTACATCGTTACATTCCATTTAGGATTAGGAATGTGCGTAGTCGGGCCTTCTTTTTACATATCTCTCGTTATTTGGGACTCTATTCACCTCTTTTCTTTTCTTTTTTCTATTGAATCGAGAAATAAATAGGTTTGATTGTCCATCTTTTTAATATAATATATATATAATATAATCTTAATATATATAAGATATCCTTTGGATACTTCAAATCAAAGCAATAGGATGTCCGACTCGGGCCTATATGACATGACCGAACAATAGAAATACTCCAACACTCCACCTTTGTCATATATTCCATACATCACGCTAGATAGATATCATATTCATGGAATACAATTCACTTTCAAGATGCCTTGGTGGTGAAATGGCAGACACGCGAGACTCAAAATCTCATGCTAAAGAGCGTGGAGGTTCGAGTCCTCTTCAAGGCATAATATTGAGAATGCTCATTGAATTGGAATAAGTTTGGCAGCGGATCAAGAGATCTTGGTGATCTTCTCTATCTAATGAATGGGGAGTCCGCTTTGAAATCGTTCGCCATGCACCCACCCTCAAGTATATGCTTCAACAGGAATTGCGCACACAAGGGTAGATTGATACAATATAAACCTCTGGTTAGAAATATATCTTATAATGATTATATTATAATTCATATATTATAATTCGTATATTATACTAAATATATCTAAATACTAAGTATTTCTATGCAAGTCTAGATATCTAATAAGTGCAAGGAATGTGGAGTTAAATAAAAGGACTTACCCATATTTCTAAATAAAATAAAATAGGTGTATGATAAGATAATCCACTTTCTTTATTATCTTCCTTTATTCTTACTTTTCTTATTATTCTATTGTTCTTGTCTTCTAATTTTAATTTCAAATTTCAATTTTTGAATTTAATAAATAAAAAGTTTATTACAAATTGTCAAAAGACTCGATTCGTTAGAATCCGATCCAAGAACAAGGAATTTTAGTAAAAATCGAATTTCGGGAGATATAGAAAGATGCAAAACTCTATATTTATATTATATTTTTTCTATATTTGAATTATATATACATATGCAAGCAATGGAGGAAGATAAAATTCGTTTTATTGTCTCGCCAAATTCGAATTTCATTTCACAGAAGGAAAAATTTGCTTTTTATCTTGTCGATAGAGGTTTACTCATTAGTAAGATTCATTTTTTATCTTGTCTATGAAGATCGAATTAGATCTCAATAGGGGGTCTATTTTATTGGAAATCACGTTGATAGCCTCTACTCGTGTCCTAGCCCGTTTGAGAGCTAGATTTGCCTCAATGGTTTGCCTCTTGCCTTCAGCTTTCCTCAAGTTAGCTTCCGCTATTTCAAGAGCTTGCTGAGCCTCTTGTAGATCAATGTCACAAGCATTCTCCGCATCATTTACTAAAATAGTGATTTCATTGTTGCCTATTCTAGCAAAACCACCCATCAGAGCCATCGTTAACCATTGGTCATTAAGGCGTATTCTCAAAATACCTATATCTACAGCTGTGGAAATAGGTGTGTGATTTGGTAATACGCTAATTTGTCCGCTATTAGTAGATAAAATGATATATTTCACTTATGAATCCCAAACAATTCGATTAGGGGTAAGTACGCAAAGATTTACGGTCATTTCTTCAATTTGCTCTCCATTTCTAAGTTCGTAGCCTTCACAGTAGCTTCATCGATGTTACCTACAAAATAAAAGGCATGTTAAGAAAGACCGTCTAATTATCCGGAAAAGATCAATTTAAACTCTCTAATTGTTTCCGCTAGGCCAACGTATTTCCCCGGGGAACCAGTAAATACTTCCGCTACGAAAAAGGGTTGTGATAAGAAACGCTCAATTTTCCGCACTCTTGCTACGGTTAAGCGATCCTCTTCGGACAATTTGTCTAACCCAAGGATAGTTATTGTAACACCCCCAAAATCCGATCTAGTCGAAATTAAGTTCCGATGATCGGAAATCCTACATTGATGAAGCCTAAATATTGTATTGATCGGTTAATTATTGATACCGAACCTTGTTTGAGCTTAAAACATTGTCATTGGACCCTATTGAATAATATTGAACCTAAATGATGACTAAAATCGAAGAAAATGCAAGTGGGAGATCAAAACAATAGTTGAATGAAAAATGAGGGACTAACCTTGCGATTAGCCCCTTTTCTTTTATAATTTTCCATGTGGAGTCACCGGGAGAGCTTCCTTCAATTGAAGGAAAGCTATTTTAATTAAAGACAAAAAGGAATAACAAAGCTGCCTACTCGATTTCAAAAGGAAGCTAACACCTCTCCATTTTTATCATATTCATCACTTACCTCTAAGAACACACCTCCATTGGGGGAATTTCAAGCTTTGCAATTTCTTCGTTTTATCGAAATCGAATCGTTGCTATTGATCGGGTACGTTATATTCCTCAATCGGTTATTGGATTCCAGGATATATTGAGTGTAATCTAAACTAGGGTTTTGACTATCCACGGATATCTCATTGTTGTCATCTTCATTGAGATCTGTTATCGATCTTGATATTTTTATATTGATTTTGATATCGAAATATCGACCCTAACAATCTTCCTATAGATCCCCTAGCTCAAGACATTGATAAAGAGCATCTATCGTCTCCATCCAAAGCTAGGAACAAGGGGATTGTTATCCAAGAGCCTTGAAAGCTTCGAATTGTCAAGGTGAGTGTAGTCAGAGTCTCGGGATTAGGCGAAAGGCCTTCCTGGATCATTATTTGATATTTTAGATTACATCGCTAACATTGTTGTTGAAGAAATTGCATTGGATGGTTAATCGGACACTTTGGTAAGTGTCAGTAAGTTGCCATTGAACATTGGTTATTGTCATTGATATTGTCATTGTGTATTGTCATTGATATAGGCATTGTCATTGGATTATTGCATAGAAACCACCGAACATTGATATTGATATCAAACTATGAGTTATTGATGATGAGATACATATATTGGTCATCGACGATACTGAATTCACCGGACATTGGTATATCATTGATTATTGAAATAAATATGAATATTGCAACCTTGGATTGGAATTGACTTTGGATACAATTGGCATGCCATAGAATTCATGAGCTTAGTGTACGGGTGGACTACAGTCCTAAGGCTACAACCTATATTGATTTGGTGAGGTGGAGGAATGTGTTGCTATTGGTCATATTGGCGAGGCGGAGGGACTAGACCATTTATTAATTTGTAAAGGCGTAGGAATTCACGTATCCATGATCTTGATTCAATCCAAGGATTACGAATGAAATTGAAACATGTTTATACATTGTATATTATTCCATAACATCGACATCGTTGGCATGAGATTATGTTTAAGTATAACCATGTCATTATTGTTACTTACATTGTTTGTGACTACCTCACTAGGCAAAGTATGCATATCGTGTCTCATCTCATGCATTTTCAGGTTAAGAAGGTTTGTGTGTCGGAAGATCGGATCGGTAAGCAAGACAAGTCACTACAAGCCCCAAGTAATGTGTTTTTGTCTTATAAACTCATAGAAAGGTGGAAAAGTAGTCGATCTAGTCATTTGTGCCTATTTTGATATGTTGGTGTATTGCCTAAGTTGTAATAAGTTATAAAGCTTAAAATGGCCTTTTTGGTGAAGTTTAAAAAGGATGGAAATTGCATACATAGCTTAAAAAGGTAAAAACATGGTAAACGTATTCATATGGTCATGAAACTTGGCATTCTAGTAGTTTATACTATTGAAATATTGCGTGTGAAGTTTCGTTGCATTTGGACATCATTCAACAGGGTAAATCGAATAAAAACCAGCAAAAATCTGTCAATACAGGCCAAGCCGTATCGAAACGGGTGATGACGTTTCGGTATGGGTGTACAATATTAAACCTAAGAGTATGGGTGTACCGAAACAGAATAATGTCGTTTCAGAACATTTTGTCACTGGAGACCAACGTTTTGGTACGAGTTTATAGCGTACCGAAACAAGTCAAAGTCAAAGGTGGTCAATCCGTTCCGATACGGGTCAAGCCTGTATCGAAATGGACTAAAGGGAAGGTTAACAGGAGTTGACTCTCATGCAGCTGTTTCGAAACATCCTAGGGTTTTTCGATACGGGGTTAGGTAAGTTAGTTAATGGCTCATTGGACAGATTGCTAATGTCATAGTTTAGTCACTGAATTTTTGCAGAGATAAATTGATTGTGTTAATTATCTCTGAATTGAATGAAATCTTGTAGACCTGACCTTTGAATAATGAATTTCATTTTGGTAAAGTCGTTCACATCGAAAGACCTCTAGTTTTTCAGAATTACAAGTTAGTCCCTAATACTTGTAAAAGTTGCAAAATGGCACTAAATTGTTATTTGTGGTCCTTAGCTGATTAAATTGGACTAGTAAGTACATTGGTAACGTTTGTATGTCTAATATTGATTAAGCGATGTTGTTAAGATGAAATTTTATCACACCGATCACCGTAACGTCCATCTGTAACACGCTCCGACCTAGTTCACTACTAGGCCGGGAAGAGGGTATTACAATTGTGGTATCAGAGATAGAGTTTAGTCGATTCTAGGACTAAACCGAAGTCTATTACATTGTTATTGTGTATATTGTGACTTGTCGACTAATCCGATCTTTCATATAGATATGTCTGAGACAAATGAAGCTCATATTGACGAGATTGCTACTGGCTCCTCGACACATGGTGAGGATATTAGAGGAGGGAATCCTCAGAATCCACCGCAACCATAGGACCCTCCTGTATATGGTACTGAGCCTGCAGCACCTACCGCTCAGGCTGAATCCTATCAGAACATGGCTAACATGTTCAAGCAGTTTATGACTGCGATACAAGCAACACCATCAGTTCATCCTACCCCTTCTGTTGTCCGGTATGTCCGAGCCCCTGTGGACAAGCTGGCTTTGCTCCGAGCATATTCTTTCACCGGAAAGAATAATGATAATCTTGAAATTGCTGAATATTGGCTGGACAACACACGTCGTATCTTGAATAAACAGATGCAGTGTTCGAATGAACACAAGTTGGAATGTGCTATTGCATTGTTGACCGATGAAGCTCTTATGTGGTGGGAAACTACTATTCTTACAGCTCCCGAAGAATCGGTTACGTGGGAGTTCTTTCTCCAAGAATTTCGAAATAAATATATCAGTGAATACTATCTCGCAGAGAGATGAAACACCTTCCTCCATCTAAGGCAAGGAGGACGACCTATCGAGTAGTATATTCATGATTTTTGTAAATATTGCCGATATGGAGCTGAGTTTATAAAGAAGGAAGAAGACAAGTGTAGAATGTTCATAGCTGGCCTCGGTGATGAATTGCGACCTATGTTTACAACCCTTGGAATCCCCAACTTCCAGGATTTGGTGAACCGAGTCAAGGCCACCGAAGCTTCCTAGAAAGCCCAACGAGTTCGTGGGTCTGAGAAGTTTGAGAAGAGGTTTAGAGATGATTCACGACCTCCAAGATGGAACAAAAAGGGGAGATATCAAGGCCCCAAGCAGAATGTCTACCCACAGCCTTCCCGCTCCGAGAACAATAAGAGACCTCAGTCTGTGACGCAGTCTTTTGCCAAAGCAGCGTCTGTTGATAGCACTGGAGGATCGAACCGAGGCAACCAATATCCACTGTATAATTATTGCCCCTATGAATCAATTGAAACTTCAAATTCATACCAGAACCACGATGATTCAATAAAACCTTCAAACTAAGTCCAAAGATTCTTTTGAGTAAGAACCAATGGATCATCACTTATTCAATGATATAAAATAAATAAAATTACAAAGAAAAGAAAAAAGGTGTATTATTTATAAATCAAAAGATTTTTTATTCTTTCAAACTCCCATTTAGTTTATACTTTTTTTATCAAAGGACAAACCTTTCTTTTCTTTGTATTTTTTTGAGTTCGGCCGCGAGGTTTGAATATTAAGTATGAATCATAATCCAAATACTTTGTGATCCATTTCATATATTTCGTGCTTCAGATACTAGAATGACTATCCGACGGGATAAAACTATATCGATCAAGATGACATACCTATTTTCTGTACTATCAATAGGCTCAATTATAACAAGTCACACACTCATATTTCAGAAATACAGAAACAAATAAATTTCGCAGTCTAACTACTAAAATAGAATAGGCTAAAAAAGTCCGCGAACTAAAAGTTTCACTTTTTGTATTGAAAAGCGAGGCTTCGTGGTTCTTGTGAATCTAATTCAGTGAAATTCCATCCAGTAAAAAGGAAGAATTATAAATCTCCAAAATAATAGTAAGAATATCGCAAATAAAGCCATTGCGACACCCATCAAAGGAGTCGTTCCCCATCCAGGGGCTACCTTACCATATTCTGAATTTAATGGTTTCAAAAAAAATCCCACAACAGTTCGTCTTGGACCGGATCTAGAACTACCCTCACCGGTTTGTGTAGCCATAAATCTTATTTTGTATTCAGTGAGATCTGTTGACTTTGCATATCATTCCGCTATAAATAAACGATCTTATCATAGATCCACTGTGATCTTGAAATTATATAAAAATGGAAACAACAACCTTAGTCACCATCTCTTTGGGCAACCCTTTCAACAATTAAGAGATACATTCGAAGAACACGGGGACTGATTGAAGTAATGAGCCTCCCAATATCTTTTTAGATCTCGCATTAAAAACCCTCATTCTTTATCGTATTACATTAAGGTAATACATATATAATCACATGTATGTGTGGTTAAAGACCACTTGTATTTGTATATTTTTACCCTAAATTCTTAATTCAAAGTTCAAATTTAAATGTACAATGATCCGATAGATAAGATTTCCCATTTCTTAAAATAGCAAAATAGGTCCCTTTCCGCCTGAAAATTCCTGCCAAAAATATTCATTTACTATTCGTTATATGGTTGTTATATGATATGAGACCAAAAAGAGGAAACAGAAAGATAATTTTTGTATATCAATAGATAAAATTAAGGGTGTAGAAAACAAGACAAGGATTCTCTACAGTGACATTGTAGGCCAATTGAAAAGGATGTCTCGCAGCTTGGTAGCGCGTTTGTTTTGGGTACAAAATGTCACGGGTTCAAATCCTATCATCCATACCTATTACTTCTCATTTGAGCAGTAACGAGGGAGTAGTTTTCACGGTTTCATGAGATATCTTACAACTAGAATCCCTCTTTTTTTCGATCCAGTTCCTCTACAACTACAAACCCCGGTTAGATTTAGGCATGATACACTTTTTAGTTATTGGGAGAACCCAAGTACTCTCTTTTGGATCCAGGAAACAACTCTCGGAGATCTTTTTTCCTTTTGGAAGATACAGGAGCGAAACAATCAATCTATTGATATTGGAAGACCCAAAAGATTCTTCCAATGTATCATTTTTTGGTCCAATGGAATTCCTAGGTATAGGAAGAAGCCATGTCAAATAGAGATTTTTTATTTCGACCATATTTCGATTGTTAATATGATATATAAGGATCACTACTACAAATAGTACTACACCCTTGATCGTGAAATAACGATTGCTTGTTGAACCATGTGAATTGCGTGAAAGTAGGATACTCCAAATTCGGGGGTCCAAGAGTTTTATAAAACGTTCTTGGTGGAAAAAAAATGTGAATGAAAGATCCCACTAAATTTAATTGGGTCCATGAATCTAAGAAATAGTGAGAATTCTTGATCTCTCTTAATATCTCTCTCAATTCGAAAATCCAGGATTTGAATTGATGCCCTTTCATTGATTCCTCCTAAATTGCATTAATTTATCCTAAAGATTTCATTTCAATTGGATTTTGGTTATTCACCATGTATGAGGATCCCCGCTAAGCATCCATGACTGAATGGTTAAAGCGCCCAACTTATAATTGGCAAATTCGTAGGTTCAATTCCTACTGGATGCACACCAATGAGACCCTCCAATAAGTCTATGCAATTGGCTCTGTATCAATGGGATCTCATGTATACATAAGGACTAGCATTCTTATTGAGACTCAAACTCATAGGGAAGAAAATAGATTTATGGATGGAATCAAATATGTAGTAGTTACAGACAAAAGTAATCAGTTATTGGTGAAAAAAATCAATATACTTCTAATGTCGAATCAGGATCAACTAGGACAGAAATAAAGCATTGGGTCGAAATCTTCTTTGGTGTCAAGGTAATAGCTATGAATAGTCATCAAATCCTCGGAAAAAGTAGAAGAATGAGGCCTATTATGGGACATACAATGCATTACAGGCGTAGTTTTTAAAATCATATTTAAGAACCGTAGCATTTTGTGATTCATTGGTACATCGACTTTGATTCTCTATTAACCAATAATCTGGGACCATTAACATGGTTAAGGCCAAACCGTTTGAAGTTCAGATGCAGCAGGGTACTCCTTCTACTACTATTTACTAAATGCAGAAATATTTTCAAAACAAAAATGTTTTTTTCGATATAGAACACCTATGTCGATAAAAAGATTTGAGCCCTTTTTTCCAATGTTGAATCGATGACCTATGTATAAAGGGATAAGAATTCTTTGAATTTGAATAAAAAAAGAAACAACTTTGCTGACAAATTACAATTAGAAATTATACAATTCTAAGTACAATTAGAAATTCTAAATTATATGTAAATTTTTATTTATTATTTATATATTATACTTTTTAGTTTTTTGGTATATTTTCTATATTGGTCATAAGAATCCTCCGAATATTATGGTCTTTGATTAGTAATCAGTCTCGATATTTTGGAATATGACTAGAGAAGAGAGGGAGAGGGTAAGCTCATTCCATTAGAAAAAAAAGATATGAGAATTAATTCCCAATAATTCGAAGTTCTTTTCTTGCGTATTCTTGATAAACTAGAGTTTATATATAGATGTAGGAGGATCTGATTGGGAAGTAAGAAGCCCCTTTGACATCTCTTCATCTGCAAAGAATTCTCGGTGTGAAAACACAGAGACAAAGGGCTGATCTTTGAAAGGAAAAAGAGTGGATCCGCAAGATCCCAAATGAATTGGCTTATTCGAAAAAAGTCTTGTTCTTTGAAAGATCTATCTCGTGCATGGCACTGCATGGTTGCACTCTACAAGAACTCCGAATCATTCTCTTGAAACTCATCCTTTTCATCATAAATGATCCGCTTGCCCCGAAATGACCCGACCCAATAGGGAAATCCCAATTCGTTGGGCCTTTAGATACAATCAAATAAAAAGCCCCAAGGGCGCCATATCCTAGGAGCCCAAATTATGTGATTGAATAAATCCTCCTCTATCTGTTGCGGGTCGAGTACTCATTTTCCTTCCCTTTTTTCAAACTTCGATTCGTATTTTTCATAGATATTTCTCTCATAGAGGATAGAACAAGATCCATTTTGCATCATATATAAGGGATTCCCCGACTCAAACCGAAGAAGCAATGTCACTCGATCATTATCAAACTGACCGCAATCTTTTTCTGTCCGTGAGGATCCCACCAGAGCGCCTTCTACTTCTAATAGGTCATGAACTAGATCAGAATCATTCTCAACGAACCCATAAGAAGTGATCCTATTTTTTTCATCGGGTCCGGGTAGAGACCAAATGGCTTGAGTGACCGATCCGGTAGAACAACTCAAAAGATAAAGAAGTCTCGTTAACTTTTTCATGCTCGTTCCAGGCTTGAAGTACCATTTGTACAAATAAGAATCCCCTTCGTTACATGATTTCTTCTTCATATAGATAAATATAGGATCTAAGGGGCAATTACTTAGAAATACATTTTGTACAACAGCCCTTCCTATCGGATAGAAAAGGATCCCATGATCCTGAACCGATCTTACCTGGGATCACAAATCTCAAGTTTTTCTATGAAGAGCAGATCTAATTGTATTAGTGTCTATAATTGATTTCTTTTGTGTAATACTAATCCATAGGGACTCATTGGTAAGTGCTACAAGATCTCGTGCATTGGAACCCACGGTTATGGACCTGAATCCATTAGTATGGAACATTTTCTTTTCCAAGCGAAATCCCCTAGTATATGAAAGAGTGAAAAAGTGCTTTCATTGTTGTGGGATAAGAAGCCTCCGTATCTTAATACATGTATTTAATTTATTCGGGGCTATTAGAGCGGGATCCACTTTTTGAAGAATATGAGTCAAAGCAATAACAAGAATATTTCTAGTGGAACATCTTTCACAATCCTTGGAGAGATATTTCACTAATAGACCGATGGATAAGTAATTCGCCTCATTCACATCTAGATCATGAATGTCTGGAATCCATATTATGCAAGGAGACATTGCTTTTGCTAGTTCGAATTGAAGGGTGATATAAAATCGGTCTATTTTCGACATCATATCCATAGTTAACGCATTCATCATAGTTAGAAGCTCCAGCTCCGCATCAAGGTCACGATCGATATCGTCAATAGCATCACTAGTATCAATATCGTCACTATCATCAATAAGAAAACCTTTAAGCTTGTTATCCAAGTACTTGTTTAAAAATACTGTAATGAAAAGAACATAGGAGTTTGTCGCTAGGTATTTGATCAAATAGGAGCGTTCGGTTCCTATAGAACCTATCACTAAAATACCCCAAGAGGGAGATAGGGCTAAGCGGTTTAGTTTTTCAATCAACCAAATGATGTCACAGAGGTAAATGATGGTGACCAATTTGTAAAAAACAATGATTAAAAATGATTTTTTAGAAGTTTACTAAC
Organism: Hibiscus trionum; assembly: GCA_030270665.1. Lineage (NCBI taxonomy): Eukaryota > Viridiplantae > Streptophyta > Magnoliopsida > Malvales > Malvaceae > Hibiscus > Hibiscus trionum. Next base: position 21,976,333 of record BSYR01000038.1, on the reverse strand, counting down.
AATGGTGTAATTTATCCTTTTTAATAGCCATAGTAGTATTTATTCTATTTTTGAACCGGATAAAACTAGTACCTTGCTGACAAAAATACTCATGCTCAAATCTACTAGAAAGAACAACTCAAACTGATCTAGTGGAAAGAACAACATTATCTTTTCTATTAGAACTTTAATTGGTTTTAATTTCTATTAATTTTTTTCTTGATTATTTCTCGCTTTATTTAGTATTGTCTTAATTTAACTAATGTTTTGTATAATTTGTTGTATTCATTTACTTTTAATTCTAAATTTTATTTTCTTTAAATTAAAAAATTATGAATATTATACATTAGTAAAAGACATTATATTTAAATTTTAATGTGATTTTCTGAAACGCAAAAGACATTATATTTTAAGGGGGGGGGGGGGGGGGGGGAAGAAGATAAAATGAAATTTAGAAACTGAGAAGTACCTTCAATAAAAGATTGAAATCAAGCTCAGGAATACAACATTTTATCCTCAATTAACAAATAGAACATATAAATATATGAAGGAATTTATTCTTTAACACACAAAATAGATGGGATAGAGAGCAGCTAAACAATGAAGATATGGGTGGAGAATTTGAGAGACGAACAACAATGTACAGCTGATCAAGCAAAAGACATTACCATTCATTATTCCTAACCGACTTCGTCTTCGTGGTCGGATGGATATCATCTAAAATATAAAGACCACACTGTCATGAACCCTAGACTTTTGGTTCTGAGCCACACATTCAGAGATCCACATCAGGTTCCTTATCTCCTGCTCCCTTAATCTCATGTATGCAAAGAAAACACCATAATGGAACTGCAGGGGGTCATCGATGGCCCAAGAAAACCGAGTCGATAGCATTATTTTTCATTCATGATGGGGTGAATGTTTTCACTTCATGAAAACTAAATAAGCCTAATGAAAAATTTACAAACCTGTTGCTCAAAAGCTAAGCAAAGCCTTTTCACTTCCTCCTCATAAAATGCTTTGTCAAGCATCTGACTCTCTCCATACGATAATTTAGAAAAAATTGATTGATAGGGAGGATACTTTTCCATCGCACCACGAACCTAGAAGCAATCCAAGCAAAAGACTAAGAGCCACGAGTACCTTCGTTTAAGCAAGCATAAAATGCGAAACACACCTGGTCGATATCTTCACAGACAGCAAGTTCCTCGTGACCATAAGGATACCTGTTTAACATGAAGCAGCATTGTCAGAGATGACACTCCATATCTGATACCAATAGTAAAAAGGCATAATCAGTCCTGAGAGAAAGAGCTTACAGCAAACCAAAATTAGAGTATAATTTCCGACGATCATCACGAGTAAGTTCAGTTCCAATGCTGCAAACATGCTTGTTAGAAAATCCATGGAACACGAAGCATTGAGAGTAAGACTAAAAACATTTAGGAAGTAAATCATTCCATAAGTAACAATACCTGTTAATTGTAATATTGACAGCCCTCCTATCAGCCTCAAAGGCTAAGAGGTCAGACATTATCTCTGCAGTTGCACCGCCAAGTTTCTATAGACAAAAAAAAGGTTGAACTTAAAAGGAGACACAAAATAACAACTTGCATAGCCAAAATACAAAGGCACCTTTCTTCTGTACTCAGAACCCTACCTGACAAAACTTATAAAAATCTTCAAGGTATGCTTTGTAGAGTGTGTTCCTCATAATTTCAATGTTCATGTCATCAAGGTCCTAAAGAAAAGAAGACAACTCCAAAAATCAAAGTAACATTCAACAAATACAGTACTCCTTCAGCATAGTTAGCAACAGTTTGGCATTCATTCTGTACGGACAGATAATCAAAGACTAAAATTAATACGGTGAAACACTATTAGATAGTTGTTAGAACCATGTACCTCAGAGGTAATACACTCAGAGAAGTATGGAGCCAGTGGAGTGTCAACAAGAACCAATCTATAGAGTTCACGCATGTTCTGAGCAACTGCCAGGGTAGCAATGCTGAAGCAGAAAAAAAAGAAAAGTGATCATCCGTACTATAATAATAATCTGATCTCCAAGGGGTTAGATTACCTGTCAAACATGCCCAAGGGATGACATTTCTCCAAAAGTTCTTGCACATCTCTCTCATGCAGGGTTCCAGTAACAATCAAGACAACATTGTCTATCATGTGACCATATCTGAATGGAACAGTCAAAATGTCAGTTTTCTCTGGTTGTTGCTACCAAAAAAATCCAGTTATTCAACTGCATTGCCACACAATCAAAACAGGATAGTTTTCTATACACCCCAGCCCCATGAAATAACTGGAAGTACCCCAACAATTCAGGCAGCTATGTTCCACCTAAGCGCAATATGCATTAACCCAGGTCAAGAGATGAGGAAAACAAAATCCCTCTCTCTTTAAAGAAAATACATAACCAAATTTGTATCTCCTCCACAAAATAACAAAACCTCATAACAGCATACGGATATGCACAACTGATATTTCCGTGTCACAATCACCGGTGTTGGTGCTACTGAATAACGCCTAGAATTTTATGCCTAGTTCTAAAAACCAACTGATGTTACACTGAAAGCTGCATATGCCAATGATAAATCAAGTCAAAGGTATCATAATATACGAAATAAAGAAAATATCCGGCTACATTTAGGCTTTGCTTGGTATGAAGGATGGAAACGTGGAAGGATGGAAAATTTGTTAATCAAATGGTTAAGATTCAAAGTAAGAAAGTGGTTATGAATCTCCACCATTTGATTAACAAATTTTCTATCCTTCCACATTTCCATCTTCATACCAAGCAAAGCCTTAACGTATCTCAAGAGATTCAAATAAAAAAAAGGTCAAATCTTTACATACGTGATGTACTCTAAGAAGGTGGACAATGGCTCGGTAGCTTGGCAAAGCATATGCTTATACTCATCAACAAGTTTAAGAGTGCATTTCTCCACAATAGTTGTCGTATGCAATGGTGAAGGTTCTACAAAGCATCAAAAAGAGGTATAATCAAATTTATAGGGGGGAAAGCACATCCTCAATCAATACTAATTTAACAATATGTGCTTTAAATTAAAGTTCTAAAGTTGTAATTAAATCTGTTTAGACTCAATCCAAACGAAAATTAATGCATCATCTTAGTAGATTTGAAATTGAAAAGGCGATTGAATTGAAGATCGGAAATATACCATTTTGGAGGTAAGGGCCGTACTCGGTGGCGGAGAGGTGCATCTTGATATCGTCGAGGGTTTCGCATTGGCAGAGATTGTTGTAATCGGCGGCGGTTAAGAGTCCCGCCCTGTGACCTCTTACGATCGCTTCCAAGTAACCGCCGTGGATGTTGAAGGTCATGGCTTCGAATCCGTACATCTTGCTGGGTTGTTTTCACTAATTCGAACAACTGAGATCTAAATCTGAGAAATGGAAGCCAAGAACAGAACCCTAGAGATGTAGATTTAGGAAATTGGGGGAATTTATGGGTCCAAAAGACGGTTGTGTGGTGATTGGAAAAAGAGGAATTCTGGAAAGGGATAATGGCACTGTTGTAATTGTACTTTCACAAAAAGTTTAATGTGGTGTTCAAAGTTTGTAAATATTCAATTTAATATACTCAGTAATTTTCTTCCGTCATTTAAAAAGTTCTTAATTCAAAGTTTGGTAGGACACATGGCACATTTCTATGCTTCCATGTGGATTTTTTTGTCAAGAAAGAAGCTCTTAATTCTAAGAAGCACACATTAGATAAAAAAATCCTCTCAAATTCCAATCTTCAATCGTGTTGTTTTGAGTAAACTGGTTGAGCTCTGCAGCTATTTCTACCTTGTTTTTAATTTTTTCTCTCAAAACCCTTCAGTCCCTTCACTACCTCCCGGTCAACAACCACCTCCAATCTTCGTCGTTGGGCCAACCGCACCTAATGTTCTGGTGCGTTGCATTGAATGTTGGATGACCCTCACTGCGACATGAAGTCACCGAATTCGTTTGATTTATTTGCATCGAAACATTTTTTTTAAATATGAACGATGAGAAGTTCAAGAAGGAAGCGAAAAGCAATATATCTCAATTTTATTTGGACCAAATGGTAGAGATTTTAGATCATACCAAGAAAATGTTGAAGCTTTTATCTGAGTTTTGTTTATTTTGAGAAAAGCTAAACTTAGAAGAAGAAAGAGAGGACAAAGAGGAATACTTTGGATCTAGTTACATCACAAACTATGGCTAGCGAAGGTCGAATGATGGTGGAGAAGGATGTTGATCGTAACAAAAAAAAAAAGCTTAAAAGTTTAGATCAATTTAACAAATAAAAGGCTATAAAACAAAATGTTTTGGATTGAAGTTAAACACTTAACGATCAAACGATTAAACATAGCAAAATTCGAAAATTGAGTAATAAAATTGAAAAATTTTAAAGTTAATTGATCAAAACAAAAATATAGACAAAATTAAGTAAGTAAAAATTAGTGTAGCCAAATTACCCATAAAAAAATAAGGATTAAAATTAGACTAAAATACTTTATTTGTTACTCCACTATCTACTTTTTTATTATTTTGGTCCATTAAATAACTAAAGTGTTGAGATGTGTGGGGCTCGATTCGATCAACCAATTTAGATCACCAAGTGGTGGAGAGGTGGATATTTGGGTGTTAGGGTTTAGGAAGCTAAAAAAGAAATAGACACAATGATTTTAGAGTGGTTCGGTCTTCTAACAAGCACCTACATCCACTACCTTAGCTCCCCACTAAGGATTTCTCAATCAATCCACTATTGATTCGTCCCCTTTTCTAGGCTTAGGAGGTAACCCTTACAAACGATCAAGCTTCTACCCAAAGCCTTGATCAAAACCCTCTTTTACAAAGAGATAAACAAAGCAAACTTAAACCCTCTAATAGGTGTTTGTTTGCACAATGAAGCACTCACCCAAAACCTAAAACACTTGAGCAAATTTGACAATTTTGGCTCACTAGTGTTTGTCTATACAAGAATTGACAATTTAAGTGCTAAGACAATTTCTTGATCATTTGATGTTTGACAATATGATCATTAGCCTTCTCTTGATGCTTGGAGGTCCCTTTTATACTCCCAATTGAGTTTGTAGCCGTTACTAGCCGTTGGGATCAAATTGGAGTCGTTGAGGACTTTAATTCCCACCATAAATGCATTCTGCAGCTCCCCGTTTCGAAACGCTCGATGCCGTTTCGAAACACTCTCAATGTAGAAAGAGCCGTTGCAGTCTGTCAAGGCATCCGTTTCGGAATGCCTCCTGGCCGTTTCGGAACGCCTCATGTCCGTTTCGGAACGCCTACTGGCCGTTTCGAAACCCGTATCGAAACGCTATAGAACAGTATCGAAACGCCTGCATTTAAAAGTTGGTTGGAAAATAGCCGTTGGGGTTTATGACCGTTGGGGTCATTGCCACATGGGCGTATCGAAACGGCCTATCCCGTTTCGAAACGCTGGGCAAAAATCAAGTCCAGGGAAGGCCCGTTTCGAAACACGTTTCGAAACGAAATCGCTACTGGAATCCCCTGTTTCGAAACGCCCTGAGGTGTTTCGAAACACCTGGACAGGTTTGTATAATTTGGCCTTTGAAAACATGAAAAACCCATTTAGAAACATCCCTAAACATAGTTTCAGAATATTTGGACTATGAAAATTGTTTTAAATACTTTTTAAATCAGTCCAAAACATTTTTCAATTATTATATCAAAACATTAGTTCTACAATCTCCCCCTTTTTGATATAATAAAACTCTCTTGAAAAATTGTTTGGGATTCTCCCCCTTTAACTTTAAAAATGTGAATAAGAGACTAAAAGTATGAAATCAAATAACGCTCCCCCTTATTCATTTGAAAATTCAATTTTTCAAACCATTTCTCCCCCTTTTTGTTATATCAAAAAGAATTTAAAACATTAAGTTCAAAAATAACAATAGAGGTAAAAGGTTGACAAAAGTAAGAATTTGGTTTTAAAATGGCTCCCCCTTACTCAAAGCATCATTAAAATGTTAGTCCAACATATATGATCATCTAGTTGAATTTAAACTAAAATAAACAAATGAAATTAAAAACAACTAGAAATTTTACCACACTTGAACTCAAGGTAGGATGTGAAGCCTTCCTTCTTCAAGTGTTCTTCCTTGTGTGCATGGAGCTCCCCCTCAATGTTTGACTTGTTGAACATCTCCATCACATCTAGCAAAAGACAATCAAGTAATTTTTGGTATCCAAATTGCTTTGGATCCATGAACATTAGTAGCACATATTTTAGTCCCCTTAGGAATCCATTTTTCAATGTCATCCTTTTTAATTGAAGTGGTTAGTCCTTTTGGGACCCAAACACTTCTAAAACATTTTCCTTTAATAAATCTAGGGGCACTAGATTCTTACATAAAAAATTGATTTTTGAAAATAATTTTTCTTTTCAAGTTCATTTGAAATCAAATCTTTTTCTTTTTGAACTTTAAGAAGCAAATTTTGTAAATCAAAGCATTTTTGTTCAAAATCTTTTAATCTTGCTTCAAGTTCAAGATTTGTTTTGGAAAGCAAATCATTTTCAATTTTAATTTTTGAAATCAACTTTTTGTTTTTAGAAAATGATGCCTTGAATTCCAAAAGCAAATCATCATAGGCATCTTGTAACTCATCAAATGTATAAGAATTTGAAATAGATGAGTTAGAAGTTACCTCCCCCTCATTGAGGGCCATCAAGCATAGGTGGGCTACTTCATCATCGGTGGAGTCTTCATCACTCCATGTGGCCACATATGCTTGTTTAGAAGATGATCCCTTCTTTTTGGATTTGTGGGAGTCCTTCATCTTCTTCATCGATTCATGCTTGGATTTTTCCATTTTGCTCTTCATGAACCGGGTGAATTTGTTGAAGAGATAGGCCATCTCTTCATCTTCACTATCCTCCTCACTAGAATCTTCATGATGACATGTGGAGGAATTGAGAGCCATGGCACTTGCATTGATGCCAAGCCCTTTGATTTTCTTCTCTCCCATAGCTCGAATTTCTTCCCTCTTCTTCTCATCCTCTTTATTCTTCTTCATGATTTGATGAGTAAGGAGTGACCCCATGAGTTCATCAAGCTTCAAAGTCTTCAAATTTTTGGCTTCGATGATGGCGGTCCTCTTTGAGTCCCATGACTCGGGAAGTGAGTAGATGAGCTTTCGAACAAGCTTTTCCTCCGAGATGGCTTCTCCATAGCCTTTGAGACCATTGGTGATGGTGGAGAACCTATCAAACATCTTCTCGATGTTCTCTTCCGGATCCATTTTGAAGTTTTCATACTCAAGAGTTAGGAGCCCAATCTTGGTCTCCTTGACTTCATTTGTTCCCTCGTATGTGACTTCAAGCTTGTCCCATACCTCCTTGGCACTCTCACAAGAAGACATCTTCTCATAAATGGATGGACCAAATGCACAAAATAAAATGTGCAAGGCTTTGTAATTTAGCTCCATCTTCTTGCGATCGTCGGCACACCATTCCGCTTTGCTCCCTTGTGGCACGAACGGACCATCTTCAACTATATCCCATAGCTTGTAATCTCTTGACTTCAAGAAGAATTTCATCTTTGTCTTCCAATGGGCATAGTGATCTCCGTTGAAGAAAGGCGGTTTGTCGATGGATTGCGCCATTTGAGCCGGTTGATGAAAAAGTGATCGAGCTTGCCGGATCTTCTCAATAGGATGTGAATCCTCTTCGATTGAGCCAAGCTCTGATACCAATTGTTGAGATGTGTGGGGCTCGATTCGATCAACCAATTTAGCTCACCAAGTGGTGGAAAGGTTGATATTTGGGTGTTAGGGTTTAGGAAGCTAAAAAAGAAATAGACACAATGATTTTAGAGTGGTTCGGTCTTCTAACAAGCACCTACATCCACTACCTTAGCTCCCCACTAAGGATTTCTCAATCAATCCACTATTGATTCGTCCCCTTTTCTAGGCTTAGGAGGTAACCCTTACAAACGATCAAGCTTCTACCCAAAGCCTTGATCAAAACCCTCTTTTACAAAGAGATAAACAAAGCAAACTTAAACCCTCTAATAGGTGTTTGTTTGCACAATGAAACACTCACCCAAAACCTAAAACACTTGAGCAAATTTGACAATTTTGGCTCACTAGTGTTTGTCTATACAAGAATTGACAATTTAAGTGCTAAGACAATTTCTTGATCATTTGATGTTTGAAAATATGAGCATTAGCCTTCTCTTGATGCTTGGAGGTCCCTTTTATACTCCCAATTGAGTTTGTAGCCGTTGGGATCAAATTGGAGCCGTTGAGGACTTTAATTCCCACCATAAATGCATTCTGCAGCTCCCCGTTTCGAAACGCTCGATGCCGTTTCGAAACACTCTCAATGTAGAAAGAGCCGTTGCAGTCTGTCAGGGCATCCGTTTCGGAACGCCTCCTGGCCGTTTCAGAATGCCTCTTGGCCGTTTCGGAACGCCTCATGTCCGTTTCGAAACGCCTACTGGCCGTTTCGAAACCCGTATCGAAACGCCTGCATTTAAAAGTTGGTTGGAAAATAGCCGTTGGGGTTTATGACCGTTGGGGTCATTGCCACGTGGGCGTAATGAAACGGCCTATCCCGTTTCGAAACGCTGGGCAAAAATCAAGTCCAGGGAAGGCTCGTTTCGAAACACGTTTCGAAACGAAATCGCTACTGGAATCCCCTGTTTCGAAACGCCCTGAGGTGATTCGAAACACCTGGACAGGTTTGTATAATTTGGCCTTTGAAAACATGAAAAACCCATTTAGAAACATCCCTAAACATAGTTTTAGAATATTTGGACTATGGAAATTGTTTTAAATACTTTTTAAATTAGTCCAAAACATTTTTCAATTATTATATCAAAACATTAGTTCTACATAAAGTTACAAAAATATTAGGATAATGACCACCATACTATGAGTTTAGTCGCGATTTGACCACCATACTTTTTTTGAAGTAATTAGACCACCATACTATTAAAATGGACTCAATGTGACCATCTGCCGTTAAAAATTAACGGAGAGAGTGACGTGGCTATTTAGAGGAGAAAAATGAAATTAAGTAAGTTGCGCTAAGTGTGACTCAAACCTGAGTAAGGCATGGTAAAGGGAGTGGCTTAGCCATTTTACCAAGCACATGTTTATGCAATAAATCACTAACTCTAATGATTATCTAATATAATCATTAGAATGATTAATTTGAACCCTCAACAACACTTTCTGTGTTGGGAGACTGGTTATTCTTTATATAGAAATATTTGATTGCAATACAATACAATACAATTTGTTGACTTGAAAATTCCAATGATCACGAAACACTGATCAACTTCCTGCATTCTTTGCTGTATATAATATGGAGACAACTGAAATTGTTGCATTCTATCAGGTATTATTTCATCTTTGTTTTGTTTCGTTTTTCTTGTTTGTTGAATTCTCGAACAATCACATGATCTATTACTTCATTCATAATGCAACAGACGGGCTTTACCTTCTCTTTGAACGTTTCTGTGACCATTTCTATGCAACATCAATAAAATCGATGTATATGAATTTCATATCTTCTCACTCAAATAATATTCATGCTCTTGAACAACTAAAGTCCATGAATAATAAAGCCGTCGGTGCCTCGCAGGTGTGAATTTCTTTGTAATGCCCCAAAATCGGGCCCAGTCAGAATTCAATTCCGGCGACCAGAAATTTCACAATAGAGAGTCAAAACTGTAAGGTTGACTTTTGACCACGTGACCAATTATGAGTTATCGAACCCTTAAATTAACCATTGATATTGTTAAGGACTTTATTGCAAATCATGAAGCATGTTTTAGTGACCAAATTGTAGAAATGGAAAGTTAGGGGATAAAAGCATAAAGAATGAAGAGTTAAGGGACTAATCTTGTGATTAGCCCCTTCTCAAGCTAAATCACCACATTCGTGGGATGCTTGAATTAGTTTCCTTCAATTGAAGGAAAGCTCAATTAAGTAAATAGTAAAAAAAGAAGAGAAAGGAGTGGGAAGTTTACCGGTTTCCAAATTAAGCCAAGAAGCTTAGCCATTATCTTCATCCTCCTTACATCAAGCAAGCACATCCATTGGAGGGATCATCCAAGCTTAGTTTTCTTCCATTTCTTAATCCTATATTGTAGCAACCAATCGAGTAAGTAAAAGCCCCCGATTGGTTTATTGATTCCAAGGCTAAAACTACGTCTAATCTCAAGTTTAGGAATCCATAAACCCTAGAAATTTTCTAAGGATTTCATAGCTTGATTATTGTCGTTTCCATAGCTATTGAATTACTATGAATCTATTATCGATATTAAATCCTTGTAATCTTAATTTGATGTAGCTCAAGATAATTAAGGTGAAGAATTACCGAATCCTTCAAATTCCACCAAGTCCAAGAACAATGGAATTGTCATCTGGGAGCCTTGAAAACCTCAGAATTTATCGGTGAGTGTAGTCGGAGTCGAGGGATTGGCTAGCTGCCTTCCGGATGCCATTCTTAATAAATTATTACATTGTCATTGTCACCATCCAAGGTATGTTACATTGAAGCCTTTTAGGAGGCCTTATCGGTAAGCTTTGGTAAGCTTATTAATTTGCTAAGTTGATCATTATGGTTATTGATACTATGAAAGAATTGAAATAAACCACAATGAACATGTTAGAAGCCATTGCCATTGATATCGTATTACTATTGTTATCGTTATGGTTATGACTATTGTTATTGTTAATGACAAGTATCAGATCCTTGGATACGAATGGACATGAGATACAATTGGCATGGCATAGAATTCATGAGCTCATTTGTTTGGAGTGGACTACGGTCCTTGAGCTAAGGCTCTATGTGGCGATGATGGCGGGATGTGATTGTGTTGGTCCTATTGGCGATGTTGGAGGATATTGACCATTCATTGTTGGTGATGTTGGTTGGGAATTCGTGTATCCACATTACATGTCGTTCCAAGGAAAATATACAAATAAGTGTTAAAATTATTGTTAACATCGTGAATGGGATGCACTTTCATTGTGATACATACCATGATTTCTATTGATGTTCAAATTGTTGATTATGACTACCTCACTAGGCTAAGTAAGCCTAATGCATCTCATTTGTATGCATTTTCAGGTTAAAGTATAGCCGGATCAAGGATCGGAGCAACAAGCATTTTGGACCAAGTCACACCCTTATATGTAATGTTAATCTAGTCTTTGAACTCATAGAATGGTGGCATAGGGTCTAGACAAGTTAGTTTAGCCCCATTGTGTGTGTATAAATGGTCCACTATGTTGCAAAGGTTAAAAGTGCAAGTTATGATATGTTAGTGTTTTGGTAAAATGAGGCTAATATGCATGTTTGGCCTAATTTGTGAAAACATGGTAAATGGATTCATCTGATCACGCGGTTTTGCATGCTAGTAGATTAGGGTGATTAAATGTTGCTAGTAAAATTTCACTGTATTTGGTCATTGTTTGATAGGTCCAATTGAGTAAAAACCAGACAAATTTTGTCATTACAGTGCATGCGTATTGATACAGGTGGTAGCGTATCGATACGGGTAAACAGAATTGGACTTGGCAAAACAGGGTGTATCAATACAGGTCTAGATGTATTGATACAGATTTTGACAGTAAGGTTTGGGGAATAAATGGTATTGATACGGTCTTGAAGCGTATAGATACATGTCAAAGCTTAGTCAACCCGTACCGATACAATCTCAACTGTATCGATACAATCATTGGTCATTTAAGCCTAAGATTGAATCTGTGCATATTTGTATCGATACAAGACCTAGGTGCATCGATACGGTGGTAGTTAGTTCTGTTAGAAAACATTGATCACAGTTCTCGAATAGTTTGCAGAATGGTCACTGAATATTGTATAGTTTAATTTGATGAGTAAATGAATTCCGAATAATATGAAAATTTACAAGCTTACTATTATTGTATTAAATTTCATTGTGGAATGGTTGATTTCTAGGAAGAACCCCTAAAATACCAAAATTATAGTTTAGTCTCTGAAGTTTATAAAAGTTAGAAATTGGTCCCCATTGAGTAATCATTGTTTTAAAATTGGATAAGTTGGACTAAGGCTTATGTTTGGTAATGTTTGAAAAGTATAACATAGTTTAAATGTCGATTATTGACTGGAATTATGACACCGATCACCGTATTGATCACCAGTAACGCTTTTCGACTCTATTCTCGACTAGGCTAGAAAGGGGGTGTTACATTTGTGGTATTAGAGCTAGAGTTTGGTCGATTCGAGGACTAAACCGAAGTTTATTGAATAGTTATTACATTGCATATGCCACCTAGGAGTTCATTTTATTCATATGTGTATATTGTGACTTGCGACTAATCTGATCCTTCTTCATTTTTAGTGTAAAGATTTCTGATTCCGATAAGGCTCACAAAGAAGTTGAATACATCGTTGGCTCCTCGACTAATGGCGAGGAGAATCCTCATAATCCGCAAGTGCCCATACAAGATCCCGTGAACACTAGGCCAGTGTTGCAAACCGCTCAATTTGAATGCTATAAGAACATGACTGAGATGTTCAAACAGTTCATGACCACTCTTAAATCCGAGTAGTCTGCACAATCCTCTGTAGCTGCTACTTCTGCAAACCGAGCTCCTATTGACAAGCTAGCTCAACATCGAGCTACTACCTTCTCGGGCAAGGCTGAGCAGGACCCTAAAGTAGCAGAGCATTGGCTAGATAGCACGATACTGATTTTGACCAAGCAACTGTACTACTCAGATGAACATAAACTCGAGTGTGCTTTGACCCTACAATGCTCCCGAGGAAGCTGTAACTTGAGAGTTCTTTTTGCAAGAATTCAAGAAGTATATCAGTGAACATTACTTAGCTGAAAGGTGATAAATTTTCTTGCACTTAAAGCAAGGTGGGAGGCCGGTGGAGTGGTACATCCATGAGTTCATTAAGTACTATACGTATGGGCAGAGTACATCAAGAAAGAAGAAGAGAAATTTAGGTGTTTATCGCGGGCCTAAGCGATGAACTTAGACCTTTATTCACTGCTCTAGGAATCAAGGATTTTCAAGAGCTTGTGAACCGAGCAATCTCTACCGAAGCTACTCAGAGGTCACACCGGTTTAAAAAGCCTAACCTATTTGAGAAGAGATCGCGAGATGACTCACGACCCCTTTTACCATATAATAAAGGCAAACATCAGCAAGGATACAAGCAATCTTATCATCAGCAAACCTTTAGGTCGGGTGATCTTGTCAAGCCACAATCCATGTCCCAGTCCGTTGTAAGAACCGCCTCCATTAAGAGTACTGGGGGATCTGGACGGGAGTCGCAGTTCCCTGTTTGTAATTTCTGTCAAAGAAGACACATCACGGGGAACTACCACAATCAATCAAGAGCGTGTTTCTTTTGTGGTGAGCAAGGCCACTACATCAAGGATTGCCCAATGAACATAACTAAATCTTCTGCACCGATGGTTCCTGTGCCCCTACTTCATCCTTCAGGGTAAAGGACCAAGGCAAGATGTATCATGAGCTTCCGGTAGATCTGGTGGCTCTACAAGAGCTCCTAACCGACAAGAGTCTAAAGCTTCAGCCCAAGTTTACCATGTGAGAAGAAAAGAAGAAGATGAAGATCCGCACATTATCGCAGGTACCATTGAACTATACACCCATCATGTTTATGCATTGATTGATTATGGATCCACTCATTCCTTTATCAATACTGTATTGATTGAGAGACTCAAGCTGACATCCGAGCCTATAGCTTCTAAATTTACCGTAACTAACCCTTTAGGGGATAATGTTATAATTAAACTTGTATGCAAGAATTGCCCTCTTGTGATACATGGGATACCTTTTTCGGCCAACCTCATGACCCTCCCTATACATGATTTCGATGTGATTTTGGGGCTTGATGGCTCGGAGAGCATCAAGCTTGGGTGGATTGCTCTAAGAGGAAGTTATATCTTTGGGGTCTTGGTAAGGAGAGTGTGACTCTCATAGACTCCAAAGGTAAAAGATCGTTGTTGTATGCTACTATGAGTAAGAAAGAATTATAGTTACAAGATATAGACACTGTGCAAGAGTTCCCTGATGTGTTCCCTGATGAGCTTCCGGGTTTACCACCAACCCGTGAGGTTGAATTCAGGATTGAAATGCAACATGGAACCACTCCAGTTTCCATTGTACCCTATCGGATGGAACCGGTAGAACTTTCTGAGTTTAAAGTGTAAATTCAAGACTTGATAGACAAGGGTTTTATCTGACCAAGTTCCTCACCTTGGGGAGCCCCGGTCCTCTTTGTCAAAAAGAAAGTTGGATCAATGTGTCTTTGTATTGATTACTGACAGTTGAACAAGCTTACTATCAAGAACAAGTATCCTTTGCCAAGGATTGATGACTTATTTGACCAACTTAAAGATGCAATCGTCTTTTCCAAGATTGATTTGAGATCGGAATACTATCAAATGAAAGTTAAAGAAGGTGATGTGCCCAAGACGACTTGGTATCTTAAGTCTTCATTCTTTGGTTTTGTATGTCTAATTGCCTGATGACTCTTCTAAAGTTTGTTAAGAAGATGCTATCCTCGTCGCCATTAAATTGTCAATCAACGAGTCTTTCTCCCTACTTCGATCATTCTCTCTTTCACTTCGATGAGAAGGTGTGATTAACAGGCTGCTAATATATTCTCATGATTTCTAAGTTATTTTTATGTTGAGGGTCTTTTATATTAGACGTTTTAGGCCATAGTTTCTCTTTGTTCTATGTATGCCTTCCCCCACCTTATTGTTTATTTGCCCCTTCAAATCTGGTTTTTCGATGCCCAACCATTTTTTGGCATGTTCTTGTAGCTTATCTCTGCAACTGATCGGCCTAGACAGTCAACAGATCTTCCCATCAGGTTCATTTCTAGGAGGCAATCGAACATTCACAAGTTTAAGATCAAGACAGGTGATACTTTTTTCTTTCAACCTTTAACAATCAGACATATATTAATGTTAGTGATTTATATCATAAACTTGTGCTTGGTGTAGTGGCTAAGCCACTCCCTTTACCCTTCCCTTACCCGGGTTTGAGTCCTACCTAGTGCAACTTACTTAATTTTATTTTTTTCCTCTAAATAGGTGTCACCACCTGATTAGAGGAGGAAAATAAATTTATTTAATCAAATATAAATAATTAAATTCCTCCAATAAGGTGTTTATACCTAATTAAATGTTTAATTTATTTTATTAAATTAAAATTAAGACCAAATGAATAGAATGTATAAGTTACGAGGGCCAAATATGTAACTATACAAATTTTTACTAACTTCCACGTCACTCCTTCGTTAGGTTTTAACGACAGGTGGTCATATTGAGTCTATTTTAATAGTATAGTGGTCTAATTACTTCGAAAAAAGTATGATGGTCAAATCGTGACTAAACTCATAGTATAGTGGTCATTTATGTAGTTTACCTAAAATATTATTATGAACATTGACCGTAAATCAATAAGATGAAGAAAGAGCAATATTAGTTTTTTCAAAAGCCCACGCTGCACAGTGTCCTCTTTTGTTCATTTTTTTATTCTTTAATTACCGGAGGCGGTACTAGTTTTGATGATGGTCGCCGACCACCAAAATCTATCATTTCGTTTATTTTAATTTTTGGGTAAACTACATAGATGACCACTTAACTATAGGGTTGGTGTCAATTTGACCACTATACTTTCAGTTTTGGCAAATATATGACTAAACTATTTAATTGGTTCTAATCAGGCCACCAACCGTTAAAGAAAACGGAAATGCTGACGTTGCCTGTTAAATAAAACCGGTATAATTACATATTTGGTCCTTGTTATTTATACAATCTATCAATTTGGCCCTAATTTTAATTAAATAAAATAAATTAATTATTTAATTAGTTGTGTCACCACCTTATTGGAGGGCTTTAATTAATTTTCCCCTCCAATCAGGTGATGACACGTGTCACCTGATTGGAGGAGGAAAAATGGAAGCTGGGAAAAATAACCCTAAGTGGATTTGAACCAGCAACCTTGGACAAAAAATGTGTGATATGAGTTACAACATTTAATGTAAGTCTTAAATGCTTGTTAATGACCAGAAAAATGGAAACAAGGAAAAATAGACGTGGATGGATTCAAACCAACAACGTTAGAGTGAAAGTAGGGTATGCTTACCACTGGGCGAAACATATTTTCGAGATACAAAGTACAACATTTAATATATGTCTCATATCGTTGTTAATGCCTGGAAAAAAGAAAGAAATGTGAATTTAGGAAACTCGAACACGACATACTTATGATGCATAAAAACATCTAACCCAATTAAATAAATCTAATAATTAAATTAAATTTAAAAATATTTTGTATATATTTTAAATTATAGTTAGTACACGATTTAAAATCAAAAGTTTAAAATTATATTAAATTCATTTAGCGAATCAAAACTCATGAACATAATTCAATTTTTTATTTGTTTAATATAAAAGGCTAAAGGGTCAAATTTGCCCCTGTAGTAATCCGAAAGCAGCAATGTTGCCCCTACTTTTTTTCTCCGTAATTTTGCCCTCAAAGTCAGTCAATTGTAGCAATGTTGCCCTTTGACCGATTTTGACCGTTAAATGCTGACGTGACAGTTAACGGTGCTGACGGGGCAATTTTACTCTCGAAGTCATTCATGCAATTTTGCCCTCGAAGTCATTAATTGCAGCACTTTTACCCATGGTTTATTTAGTTTTTGAATAAAATTGGATAAATAATTTGGTTTTTTCGAGTTGAACTTTAACAAACAGAATATATGAAAAATCGATTAGCAAATTGATGTAAATATCCTTTGAGTCCCTAGTAATTTTAAAAATAAGCAAAATGAGAACTCTCACAAAAAATCAAAATATTATTCATTTTTTAAAAACCTATAAACTTAATAAAAATAAATATGATATTAAAAAAAAATATTGAAAATAAACCAACGAGAAGCGTGTTAATTGAACGGTGAACGCGAACTATTCTATTCGAACGACGTTCGATTGACACACTTACCGACGATGGGTTGTTAGGAAAAAATGTACGATGATCTCAGAAAACGACATTAGTGGTGTTCGACGAAAACGACATGGGAGATAAGGGCATGGGAGATAAATACAAGGATATCCAGAAGATAAAAAAGAATTCAACATGAGCCACGTGATTCGAGTTCACCGTACATTTTTTCCTAACAACCCATCGTCGGTAAGTGTGTCAATCGAACGTCGTTCGAATAGAATAGTTCGCGTTCACCGTTCAATTACCACGCTTCTCGTTGGTTTATTTTCAATAATTTTTTTGAATATCGTATTTATTTTTATTAAGTTTATAGGTTTTTAAAAAAATGAATAATATTTTGATTTTTTGTGAGAGTTCTCATTTTGCTTATTTTTAAAATTACTAGGGACTCAAAGGATATTTACATCAATTTGTTAATCGGTTTTTCATATGTTCTGTTTGTTAAAGTTCAACTCGAAAAAACCAAATTATTTATCCAATTTTATTCAAAAACTAAATAAACCATGGGTAAAAGTGCTGCAATTAATGACTTCGAGGGCAAAATTGCATGAATGACTTCGAGGGTAATATTGCCCCGTCAGCACCGTTAACTGCCACGTCAGCATTTAACGGTCAAAATCGGTCAAAGGGCAACATTGCTACAATTGACTGACTTTGAGGGAAAAATTACAGAGAAAAAAAGTAGGGGCAACATTGCTGATTTCGGATAACTACAGGGGCAAATTTGACCCTTTAGCCAATATAAAAATGATTTTAAGATCCATTTAATTAAATTATTATATATATAATTATATTAAAAAATAAAAAAATATTAAATTCATTTAGCGAATCCAAACTCACGAACATAATATAACTTTGAATTATGTTCATGATTTTGGATTCGCTAAATTAATTTAATATAATTTTAAAATTTTTATTTTAAATCATGAACTAAATAAAATTTAAAATATATACAAATATTTTTAAATTTATTTTAATTATTAGATTTATTTAATTTGGTTAGATGTTTTTATGCCTCATAAGTATGTCGCGTTCGAGTTTTCTAAATTCACATTTTTTTCTTTTTTTCCAGGCATTAACAACGATATGAGACATATATTAAATGTTGTACTTTGTATCTCGAAAATTTGCTTGGCCTAGTGGTAAGCATACCCCACTTTCACTTTAAGGTTGCTGGTTTGAATCCATCCAGGTCTATTTTTCTTTGTTTCTATTTTTTCGGTCATTAACAAGCATTTAAGACATAATAAATGTTGTACCTAATATCACAAAAATGTGCTTGGCTCAGTGGCAAGCATACCCCACTTTTAGTCCAAGGTGGATGGGGAAATTAATTAAAATGTTGTGAATAAAATAACGAAGAACAACGAATAAGAATAAAATAACAAAGAGATGAGAGAAAGAGGGAGATTCATATTATTATCAAAACTAGACTTGTGTACAATGCCTTCATCTATTTATAGGCATAAGAAGTACATAATACATTAAACTCTAATTAATTGAGATAATATTCCTAATGATAAAGTAAATCAAATCTCCTAGATAAAGTTCTTATCATTATAGACATCCACATAGATAAATATTCATAACACTCCCATTGGATGTCTATGAAGATAATGTGCCTCGTTAAAACCTTACTAAGATAAAAACCCAGTGGAAAAAAATCTTTAGTGAAGGAAAAAGAGTACACACATCTTTGATATGCATAACATATTGCATCATTAAAAACCTTACCAGGAAAACTCATTGGGACAAAACCTCGGTTAAGGGAAAAAGAGTGCAATGCGTATTTACTCCATCTCATGAAAACATCACATAAAATCTTTGAATCTTCATAATTCAATCTTAAATACTATTTTTCTAAAGATCGCGAGGGATGGAACTTTGGAGTAATATGTTCCATGATGTATCCACCTTTCGATTGAGATATACATCTTGCATTATCTCTACACAAGATAACTTTCTATCGTATCTTATGAAAGTAAATCACATATCTTCTAGACATGTTGGTTCAATGATCTTAGCCAAACATTTTTGGGTTGTCTCGTGCATAACAATTATTTCTACAAGATTTGAGGAGGCATCGATGAATGTTTGAAGATCTAAAGGTAATGATCTTTGTATATCCATGGATATTTCTTGACCAACTAATATATGGTGCCTCAAGACCAAGAAAAGATATAATTATCTTTATTCACATCCAACAATCTTACAATAGACATGCTTTATCCATATTGAATCTTCTTTAAGATTCTTTACACTTATGTCCATTCATAGACAAAAACACATATTTAAGTGCTCGATCTTTAGGCCGAGACAAAACCATATCTCAAGATTCTTTTTCTCAAATACTTTCATTAAATACTTTGAAAGCTCTTCACGAGTTACCAATTTGAAGCTCTTCAGGAGTGCTAATGATATAATGAATCTTGATCCAAACTCCTTATAAAATACATAAGAAAATATGATCATTCTTTTAGTATTTCCTAAATTAGTACCCACTAAGGCGATTATACCAAATGTGCCAAAATATGAATATTCAAGAGGACATATCTAAATAAATTGAAGAGCTAATGTTTTGATATAATATTTGAAAATAGTTTTGGACTAAATTGAAAATATTTCAAAAGTGCTTTTAAGTCCAAACAACTTAAAAATATGTTTGAGGATTTTTTAAAGAGGTTTTGAAGTGTTTTCTAAAGCCAAACTTTACAAAACCACCCATGTGTTTCAAAACACCCTAGGCGTTTCGAAACGACCATTCACAGAGACAAAACGTTTCGATACAGCCTTGTCTGTTTCGAAACGGGCTTTAATTAAGGTGAGGGTTTTACATCGCGTTCAAATACGGGCTTCACCGTTTCGATACGGCTATTTTCCCAACGGTCAAATCCCCAACAGCTGTTTTCCCAACGGTAATTTAATTTGCAGCCTAACTGTCAATCGTACCGAAACGGGTTGTAACCGTTTCGATACGGCCAGAAGGGTTTTGAAACGACCATAGGCGTTTTGATACGACCTGCTACATCAGACTTCAACGACTAGTTCTGAAGAAGGGCGTTCCGAAACGAGGTCGAGTTTTCCGAAACGAACATATGCAGAATAACATTTATGGTGGGAAATAAAGTCTCCAACGGCTCCAAAACAACCCCAACGGTCCTCAACGGCTGCAAACTCATTTGAGAGTATAAAAAGGACCTCCAAGCATCAAGAGAAGGCTAATGCTTCAACTGTCAACAACAATATGATAAGAAAATTGTCTTAGTGCTTTATTGTTCAATTTCTTGTATAGACAACACTTGTGAGCCTAATTGTCAAATTTGCTCAAGTGTTTAGGTTTTGGGTGAGAGCTTTAATTGTGCAAACATATACCTTTTAGAGGGATTTCTAGTTTGCTAAGTCTTTCTTGTGTATATTGAGTGTGTAAAAGTTCTATTATTTACCCCTATTTAACCCCTATTTCTGCTGCATTCAAGCATAATTCATTGCATTTAGGTCAGTTTACAGTTAGACATCACAAATATATTAAAAGGCACAGTTTCTACTGAAATTGGTTGCTTTTGCAGGTTCTGCCGTAGCAGATGGAGAGGCAGGCGCTGGGCAGTGAAGCAGAAGAGCTGAAACTGGACGAGCAGTCAAGGAGGACGATGCTGCCATGGTTGCCGCCGTGACAGCAGAGGACGACAGCAGTTTTGAGAAGAAGAAGCAAAGTGGACCTCGACAGAAAGAGAAAATTCAGCCTGTCTGTCGTGTAGTACCACTATATTTTTCCGAGCCTTAGATCAGAATGAAGGCCAAGCCCAAGGTTCAAGGAAGAAATCCCAAGAAAGAAGGAAGGACGAATTAAAGACTGTTTTTCTGAAGATTTAGTCTTTATTAGAATTGTACTTTAATTTAAAGTTGTATTCCTTCCATATTAGAAAACTTGAACCCAAGGCCTATATAAAGGCATGTAATTCGACCTAGGAGGGGACAACCTATCTCTAGCCTTCTTCCCAAAACCCTAGCCGTTTTCATCCTCTCATCATGTTCTAAATTCCCCTTAGGGCCACGAGTTGATTTGTAAAGTAGTTGCAAGGGTTGCTTTTGTTTTAGGAATTTTCAGTTCAATAAAATAAACTTCAAGTTCTCTTATTCTAGTTATTAACATCTTGCAAGAGTATCGGGAGAGCATTGCGAGGTTATTTATTTACTTAATATCGGGAGAGTTAAGTATACGAAAGGGATAAGTGCGAGTTCTCTAGTTTATAGTTGAACTATCTCGGACCTAGGGATAAGACAAGGTTAAGTAGCTAAAGAAGAATTCAACAACATCGGTGTTCATCCTTCGATTCACGCCGGGAGGTATCATCAAAGACGTGATCATCGACAGACTTGGACCTAGTGATAGGCCAAGGCACAGCAGGGATTCTTGCCAAACTTGAAGTATTGAGTTGGGTAATAGCTGCCGCGATAACTAACGGACCGCTGCCGCGACGGGGACGACGACAGCACAGATATTCCTAAACTTAGCAATACCTACACTACTGAGCAATTCAATACCAGCCCATTCTCTCTATCTTGATTATTTCAACTTTATTTTCCACTATTCTTTATTATTCTCGTGACAAACATCTTAAATATTCTTTTTACTTCCGTGCAGTAATTCAAGGTGAAGCTATTAGCTCAGTCCCTGTGGAGACGATATCCGATACTCCAGTATCACTTTACTACTTGCGTCGTGTACACTTGCACTACAATTGCGATAGACACTTTTAAACGCAACAAGTTTTTGGTGCCGCTGCCGGGGACTGGCAACATAACTCTACCTTTTCTTTTACTCACTTTTCTTTTTATTTTTATTTTTCTGTTTTAATTTGGTTTGTTCAACTTTTTCTTTTCACAAGGTTTCTTGTTTATGCGCAGATCGAGACGAGGAGAAGAACCTGAGTATCCATTAGATCCTGAAATCGAACGTTCGTTCAATCTTAGGAACCGACTTCGTCACGTACTAGCCAGGAACGAGTACCTTGAGGAACAGTTAGAGACGATGCAAAACCAAGGGAACCCCCAGGTTGATAATCCTGCCAGAGATGGAGAGATTATCCCTCCTGTCGGCGACCCGCCTGCCGCTGCCGCATGACGATCCTGCCTAGATTACATGTTGAATGATCATGTAGAACTAGAAACAACGCTGTCGGATATAAATGTTGACAACTTCGAGCTGAAACCTGTTATGTTCAGCATGATCAACAACGCCGGCCAATTTAGTGGTGCTGCTACTGAGGATGCTAGGGAGCATCTAAAAACATTCCAGGAGATCTGTGGTTCGTTTAGACTACCAGGAGTTAATCCGGAGATACTGAGGCTTCGGTTATTCCCCCATTCATTGAGGGACAGGGCAAAGACTTGGTGGAATAAACTTACGCTAGGTTCAATTAGAACTTGGGCAGATTTGTCTCGTGAATTCTTATCTCGTTTTAATCCTTCACATTTATCTGAGCGATTACGTAACGAAATTGCTACCTTTCAACAGGAAGAAGACGAGCCAATGAACGAGGCCTGGGACAGATTTACCACTCTTCTACGGAACTGCCCAATGCATGGATTCCCCGTTTGGAACCAGGTAACGAAATTTTATAATGCTGCCAATTTACAAACTCGTATTAGAATTGATTCAGCAGCAAACGGATTACTGCTGGACAAAGACCCAGATGAGGTGATGGCAGTATTGAAAAATCTGGCTAAGAATGAGGAGCAGTTTCCGACAACAAGAAGAGGGGGTAAACGGGTTCTAGCTGTTAAGGGCTATGAGGCCGACAGCACAATTAAATCACAGGTGGCCTTTCTGACTAAGGCAATGAAAAAGCTTTTGAACGATGAATCACAACCTACATTTACTGTCGAAGAGGTGTGTGGAATTTGTGAAGGAAATCACCATTCGGAGGAATGTCCTATACAGTTAGAAGAGGGAAAGTATGTTGGAAACTACAATAAGCAGAATTATAACTCCAACAACTACAATCCCAGCTGGAGAAAGGATCCTAAGTTCTGTTGGAGTAATCCCAACAATGCCTTGAATCCTCAAGCACAGAATAATCAGAATCAGGGAGGACCGAGATTGCTGACTCGACAGCAACCGCAGCAGCAGCAGCAACAACCACCAGCTGCCTCAAATAGTATACTAGAACAGACTCTGGCTACATTTATGTCTCAAACAAGTACCTACATTGAGAACATGAATCACTTTGTCAAGAAGACAGAAACATTCATGGACAAAACAGAGATGCGGATGACCAATCATGAAGCTACTCTAAAATCGTTGGAGACACAGATGGGTCAGATTTCCCAGCATGTTAAGCCAAGGCAGAATGGTGGATTTCCTAGCAATACTGAAAATGCTAGACAACCCACACATGAGCGGTGTAAAGCCATCACTACTAGAAGTGGGAAGAAACTATCAGGGCCAGAGAGGGAAGCTGAAACAGTAAAGAAACCAGCCCTGGAGACACCTGTCGAGGAAGCTGCCCCGACAGGTAACAAACAGCCTACTGCCGATGAGCCTGTCACGACAGCCGAAGGGACAGAGGAGAAAGATGATGAACCCAAACCTCCTCAGATCCGTATGCAGTGGGAAGGACGCATTGCTGATTATCGTCCCCCACCACCTTTCCCTCAACGGTTACAGAAATTGAAACATGAATCACAGCTTAAGAAAATTTATGATATTTTTAAGCAGGTTCATATCAACATTCCGCTGTTAGATGCTGTGAGGGAAATGCCCGGTTATGCCAAATTTCTCAAGGATGCCATGTCGAAGAAATCCAGACTTGGGGAATTGAAACGGTAAATATGACACATGGATGCATGAGTATTTTGCACAAGTATCCACCCCAGAAGAAGAAGGATCCTGGGAGCTTCATCATACCATGCATAATCGGAGACAAATTTGTGGGTAAGGCACTTTGTGATCTTGGTGCTAATATAAATTTAATGCCAAAATCTGTTTTTCAGAAATTAGGTATTGGAAAAGCTCGGCCCACAACAGTAGTACTACAGCTGGCAGACCGCTCTTACGTTCACCCAGAAGGAAAAATTGAAGATATTCTGGTAAGAGTGGACAAATTTATTTTTCCTGCTGACTTTCTTATCTTAGATTGTGAAGCAGATGAGAACGCACCAATCATCCTGGGGCGACCCTTCTTAGCCATAGGAAGATCATTGATTGATGTGGAAAGAGGAGAACTCATTATGAGAGTGAACGATCAAGAAATCAAGCTGAACGTTCTCCAAGCAATAAAACATGCTGATGCAGGAGCATAGTGCAAGGCCATCACTGCAATCACCTTTGATCAACCCTGCATCAGGTCAGGCTGTCACGACATCAAAATTGGTCACTGCCTCGGCAGCCATTTAGAAGACTGTCACGACAGCACCGACGGCAGCAACTCCTCAGAATCTGATACTGAAGATCAAGAGAAGGTGAACTGGATAGGCAATCGTCCAGGTAAGTTATTCGAGCCTTTAAATTATACCTCGGATAACCATACAATTCAAAAGCCATCAACTGTTGAGCCCCCTGTTTTAGATCTTAAGCCCCTGCCAGGGCAGCTAAAATATGCTTTCCTTGGTTTAAATGATACGTTGCCCGTAATCATCTCTTCCAAGTTGATGCAGGAACGGGACAACAGTTAATAGGGATGCTGCAGCAGCACAAAAAGGCTATTGGATGGACGATAGCTGATATTCAAG
This sequence comes from Hibiscus trionum, assembly GCA_030270665.1. Lineage (NCBI taxonomy): Eukaryota > Viridiplantae > Streptophyta > Magnoliopsida > Malvales > Malvaceae > Hibiscus > Hibiscus trionum. The sequence goes on along the minus strand of BSYR01000038.1, from coordinate 21,951,580 downwards.
GCATTAGTCCGGCATTATGTATGCATAAATTCCTTCTAGAGGATGATCATAAGCCGACGATTGATGCACAAAGGCGGCTGAACCATGCGATGAAAGAGGTGGTGCGAAAAGAGATAATCAAATGGCTAGATGCTGGAATAATCTATGCCATCTCGGACAGCAAATGGGTGAGCCCGGTGCAATGTGTTCCCAAGAAAGGAGGAATAACCGTGGTGACCAACGAAAACAATGAGCTGATCCCAACCAGGACTGTGACCGGTTGGAGGGTTTGTATGGACTATCGGAAGCTTAACAAAGCTACCCGAAAAGACCACTTTCCTTTACCCTTTATTGATCAAATGCTTGATAGACTAGCGGGTAAACCTTACTATTGTTTTCTTGATGGCTATTCAGGTTACAATCAAATCGCTATCGCACCGGAAGATCAAGAAAAGACGACATTCACATGCCCTTACGGAACTTACGCTTTTAGGAGAATGCCTTTTGGACTATGCAATGCACCAGCCACCTTCCAAAGGTGCATGATGGCCATATTCTCCGATATGGTGGAGGACTTCCTAGAGATTTTTATGGATGACTTTTCAGTCTTTGGAGACGACTTTGAAAGCTGCCTAGGCAACCTACAAAAGGTGCTCGAAAGATGTGAAAAAGTAAATTTAGTACTGAACCGGGAAAAATGTCACTTCATGGTGGATGAAGGGATAGTCCTTGGCCATAAGATTAGCTTCCGTGGCATAGAAGTCGACAGAGCCAAGATAGAAGTGATCGAAAAGCTGCCGCCGCCCACCACAGTCAAGGGAATCAGAAGTTTCTTAGGACATGCTGGTTTTTATCGGAGGTTCATTGCGAATTTTTCAAAGATAACCAAGCCCCTATGCCATCTTCTGGAGCAGAATCGACCCTTTGACTTTAACAATGAATGTACTGAGGCATTCAAGGTTCTGAAGGAAAAGCTGGTAACAACCCCAATAGTACAACCACCAGATTGGACATTGCCGTTTGAGATCATGTGTGATGCTAGTGACTATGCTGTCGGGGCATCACTTGGGCAGCGAAGAGACAAACTTTTTCATGTCATATACTATACCAGCAAAACACTGAATGACGCCCAAGTGAACTACACCACCACAGAGAAGGAGTTATTGGCTGTGGTATTCTCCATTGACAAGTTTCGTTCTTATATACTTGGAACGAAGGTCATAGTGAATACAAACTACTCTGCATTGAAGTATCTGTTCGCGAAAAAGGATGCAAAACCTCGATTGATACGTTGGATCCTACTATTGCAAGAATTCGACCTTGAAATCAAGGACAAAAAAGGAACAGAAAATCAAGTGGTAGATCCCTTGTCAAGGTTGGAAAAGGGATAGAGTCTACCGACAGATGAGACAAACATATTGGAGACCTTCCCAGATGAGCAGCTCTTTGCTGCCGCAGTCACTGCCGCGACAGCCATGGCGGCAGGTAAGTACTCTGAACTTCCTTGGTATGCAGATTTCGTTAATTTCTTAGTTAGCGGAATAATTCCTCCTGACCTTAATTATCAAGCTAGGAAGAGGTTCCAAAATGATGTTAAGCATTATTATTGGGACGAACCTCTTCTTTTCAAAATCTGTGCTGATCAGGTTATAAGGAGATGCGTACCACAGGATGAACAGGAAGATATACTTCATCACTGTCATGCTTCACAGTATGGGTGACACTTAGAAGGCAACAAAACTGCTGCCAAGGTTTTGCAGTCAGGATTTTATTGGCCGTCATTGTATAAAGATGCTCAAATCTTCTACAAGAGCTGTGACAAGTGCCAACGGACAGGAAACATCTCAAGGAGACACGAGATGCCACTGCAAAACATTTTTGAAGTCAAGATCTTCGACGTTTGGGGGATCGATTTTATGGGACCATTCCCATCTTCGTGTGGGAATCTATACATCCTCCTAGCAGTAGATTATGTATCTAAGTGGGTTGAAGCTATCGCCACTCAAAAGAATGATGCCAAGACAGTTAAAAGGTTTTTACACAAAAACATCTTTTCTAGATTTGGCATCCCTAAGGCGATCATCAGTGATGAAGGGAGACATTTCGACAACAGGGTTATTGCTGCTGTCTTGAAGAAGTATGGTGTTAAGCATCGGATTGCAACAACATATCACCCACAGACCAATGGACAAGATGAAATTTCCAACAGGGAAGTCAAGAACATTCTTGAAAAGATGGTTAAGCCAACTAGGAAAGATTGGTCTTTACACCTGAATGATACGTTATGGGCTTATAGGACAGCTTTCAAAACTCCATTGGGCATGTCTCCTTACCGATTGATTTATGGGAAAACATGCCATTTACCTGTCGAGATAGAGCACAGAGCATACTGGGCAATCAAGACAGTGAATATGGACTTGGACAAGGCAGGGCAGAAAAGGCTATTGGATCTGAACGAAATTGAAGAAATCCGGACAATGGCCTATGACAATGCAAGAATCTACAAGGATAAAACTAAGAAGTGGCATGATAAAAAGTTGCTGCCACGACAGTTCTGCCCAGGGCAGCTTGTATTGCTATTTAGCTCTAGATTAAAACTCTTTCCATGGAAGCTGAAATCTAGATGGTCTGGCTTGTTCCAAGTTGTACAGGTTTTTCCTCATGGTGCCATCACGATCAGATCTTTAAAAGATGGGCACCAATTCAAAGTCAACGGACAACGCTTGAAGCATTATCAGGGGACTGAAGCCCCACGAATGCATGAAGTGGTTACCTTAGGAGATGCCCCACCCGGCATCCCTAACTTAACCTAAATTTTATTTTAATTATTTTTATAATTTAGTATTATTTATTAGGAAATTAGATTTATTTTATTTTTAAATAATGTTTTTATTTTTCTGTTTTTAGGAAATAAAGGAGACAAGAAGAACAGGAGAAGTGAATTCAGCCCACCTCCTTCCACCAGCCCAAAAAGCCTAAATTTTGAAGCTTTTCGTTTCAGCTGCTGCGACAGACGCGAAAAATACAGGCTGTCAACACGCTGTTGCGACAGACACGCAAACGCGTAACAGACGCGCAGCAGACACGGAAACACGTGACAGACGCGTCAGACACGCAAACGCGTAACAGCTGGCCCCGTTATTCGCGCCTGCCGTTACAGCTCCAACGGGCAGCAAATTCTTCTCTATATAAACCTCGTTTCATTTTTCATTTTCACTCACTTCTACCCTTCTCACTTGCTTCCTCTAGAATTTATTTGCTTTCCTTTTTATTATCTAAACCCTTGCAACAATGTCTTCCAGAAACACCCGTAGGAATGCTGCCTCCAGCTCCACCCCGACAGCAACCACCCCACGCTCATTTCAGATCAGAGACATGTGGGAAGAAAGAGGATTCATCTACACCTCGAAGGAGGGAAATTTCGGCTTAAAACCGTTCATTGCTCGCAAAATAAGGGCTCTACAGTGGCAGATTTTTGCCGAACAACCTAAGGAGATGAACGTCTCTTTGGTGCGAGATTTCTACGATGCCATCAACAGCAGGACGGCGACAACAGTCACCGTACGAGGGAGGGAAGTGCCGTTCGAAGCTGAATATATCAACACCTTGTACGGATTCTATGTCGGCAGCAACGACGACGGCCACCAACAGTTCCTGAACACCATTGACCCTGCTGCTTATGATGCTGTCATGGCAGAGCTGACAGATGAGGGAACTCAGTGGAATACCAGCCGTAAGAACCCAAGGACGGTAAAAAGAACTCAACTCCTGCCGGAAGCCAAGTTATGGAACGCTTTCATCAAAAAGCGCATCATGCCGTCGTCGCACGATACCACTGTCGACCAGCCCAGGTTAGCCTTAATTCACTCTATTTTACATGAGAGGCCCATCAACGTGGGCAGCTATATCCGTGAGAGCATTCTGGAGTGCGCACACCGGCCGACGGGACCACTCTATCTTCCATACCTCATCACAGCCCTCTGCCGCGGCCATGGGATACCTGAAGCTGTCACCGACCTTAGAGTCCAAGGGAAGGGATGGACGGACAAGAAAATACTCAGTTTAATGGAGCTGACTGTTGCCACCCCTTTGTCCTCATTTGATCCAGCTGCCACGACAGTTGACACGACAGAACCGACAGAGACTGAACCCGCTGCAACAGAAGCCAGGCAGCATCCAGCAGCAGCAGCCCCGACTGACTCCTCCTCCCAGATTCTTGCAGCTATACAGAAGATGGAGGAATGACAGCTCGGACTTATGAGCTTCGTCAGGGATTTCACCGCAGCTAGGGTACAATTCATACAAACTTCTTTGAATTTCCCTGATGTCATATTTCCTACATTTCCTGACCATTATTTTGCTGTACCAACCCCTGCCCACACCCCAACTCCTGCTGCCACACCACATACACCTTCTGCAACACCCACACCAACCCATGCCACGACAGCCGCCGGCAGCAACCCTGCAGCTGAGACTTCTGCCCGTGGAACAAAGAGAAGAATGACCTCGGAAGAACTTGAGGCATTCATCGCCGGTTTCTCTTCTTCCTCAATTTGGCAGGAAAGCGACAACGAACCCTCTGTTAAGAGGAATCTAGCCAAAGAGTTCACATCGATAAAACGACAGAAGAAAATGGCAGATAAAAACAAGGGAGACAGCGGCAACGGCAGCAGCAGTGACGGTAGCGACAACGGAGATGAGAGCAGTAGCAGCTCAGAGGTCCAAGTTGTGGAGAAATCCCCTCACATCTCCCCAACCAGAATTCAACCCCCGAGGGAGGCTAAAACAAAGAACACATCCGCCTCCCCCATCCGCCAACCAGCTCCGAAGGCTCGTGCCCGCCGCTAGATCCGAGTCAGCAGCAGCAGTGACGACAACGCTTAAAAATTTTGAGTTTCTTAACTTATTTTTGCTGTCTGCCTATATATTTTGTGATGTACTGTTTTTATTTTGTTCTTATTTTTTCATTTTGCATTGAGGGCAATGCAACCCTTGAGTTTAGGGGTGGCATCCCTCCATTAATGGAGTCTAATTTAGTTTTAAAATTGTGTCTTTTACTTAGTTTATTTTTTGTTAAAAAAAATGAAAATTTGAAAATTTTGGCTTAAGTCTGTGAACTGAACTTACCTACCGTGACAGCTCTCATAGGAGAAGTTTAGAGCCTTTCTATAGTTCTGAAAACTTAAACACCATTGTGACTGTTATACTGCTTAGAACTCTTTTAGTCAACTAGAATAGGAAGCTTAGCACTTGAATAGCCCCTAGAGGTGCCTAACACCGGCTCTAGGAAAGAAGTTTAGCAAAATAGACTCAACAGCCCTAGAGGTGCCTGAAACCGGCTCTAGGAAGTTAGCTATAGGTGCCCAAAACTGGCTCTAGTGAAACTTTAGCTTAAAGAAATAATGAAATCGAATCAAAAATTGGCTCTGGAAGTGCCTTCAAAAAGATAAACTTTGGCATAAAAATTCGAGTTAGAGGCTGAAATATTCTAGTGAAACTAAGAGAGTCTTGGCATATAACTGTTCACAAGCATGCACACACTGCACGAGGACTATAGTGAGACTCCGGAAAAATCCTAAGTTATCCGACAGGGTGCTGCCGTCACAGAGAATGAATGGAGGGCAAGAGAAAGTTCACTGTTTTAAGCCAAAACAAAAACATTTTATTTTTCTTTTAGGTCTGAATTGCTTGAGGGCAAGCAAAAACTTGAGTTTGGGGGTGTGTTGAGTGTGTAAAAGTTCTATTATTTACCCCCAATTTAACCCATATTTCTGCTGCATTCAAGCATAATTCATTGCATTTAGGTCAGTTTACAGTTAGACATCACAAATATATTAAAAGGCACAGTTTCTACTGAAATTGGTTACTTTTGCAGGTTGCTGCCGTAGCAGATGGAGAGGCAGGCGCTGGGCAGTGAAGCAGAAGAGCTGAAACTGGACGAGCAGTCAAGGAGGACGTTGCTGCCATGGTTGCCGCCGTGACAGCAGAGGACGACAACAGTTTTGAGGAGAAGAAGCAAAGTGGACCTCGACAGAAAGAGAAAATTCAGCCTGTCTGTCGTGTAGTACCACTATATTTTTCCGAGCCCTAGATCAGAATGAAGGCCAAGCCCAAGGTTCAAGGAAGAAATCCCAAGAAAGAAGGAAGGACGAATTAAAGACTATTTTTCTGAAGATTTAGTCTTTATTAGAATTGTAATTTAATTTAAAGTTGTATTCCTTCCATATTAGAAAACTTGAACCCAAGGCCTATATAAAGGCATGTAATTCGACCTAGGAGGGGACAACCTATCTCTAGCCTTCTTCCCATAACCCTACCCGTTTTTATCCTCTCATCATGTTCTAAATTCCCCTTAGGGCCACGGGTTGATTTGTAAAGTAGTTGCAAGGGTTGCTTTTGTTTTAGGAATTTTCAGTTCAATAAAATAAACTTCAAGTTCTCTTATTCTGGTTATTAACATCTTGCAAGAGTATCGGGAGGGCATTGCGAGGTTATTTATTTACTTAATATCGGGAGAGTTAAGTATACGAAAGGGATAAGTGCGAGTTCTCTAGTTTATATTTGAACTATCTCGGACCTAGGGATAGGACGAGGTTAAGTGGCTAAAGAAGAATTCAACAACATCGGTGTTCATCCTTCGATTCACGCCGGGAGGTATCATCAAAGACGTGATCATCGACAAACTTGGACCTAGGGATAGGCCAAGGCACAACAGGGATTCTTGCCAAACTTGAAGTATTGAGTTGGGTAATCGCTGCCGTGATAACTAACGGACCGCTACCGCGACAGGTGCTGCCGCGACGGGGACGACGACAACACAAATATTCCTAAACTTAGCAATACCTACACTACTAAGCAATTCAATACCAGCCCATTCTCTCTATCTTGATTATTTCAACTTTATTTTCCAGTATTCTTTATTATTCTCGTGACAAACATCTTTAATATTCTTTTTACTTCCATGCAGTAATTCAAGGTGAAGCTATTAGCTCAGTCCCTGTGGAGACGATATCCGATACTCCAGTATCACTTTACTACTTGCGTCGTGTATACTTTCACTACAATTGCGATATACACTTTTACACGCAACAGTGTAAGAGAGTGTTTGATCAAGCTTTGGGTAGAAAGCTTGATCGGTGTAATGGTTTCCTCCTAAGCCGAGAAAAGGGGATGAAATTCTTAGTGAATTTGTTTGGAAATCCTTAGGGGGAAGATAAGGTAGTGGATGTAGGCATTGGGTTAGAAAGCCGAACCACTCCAAATCCTTGTGTTTATCTCTTATTTTTAGCTTCCACCAAATCACCCAAAACTCAAATCTTCTCTGAACTTGGCAAACACATCAGTTGAAGGAAATCGAGCATCATAAAACCCAACAATTGGTATCAGAGCTTGGCTCAATTGAAGAGGATTAGCATCCTATTAAGGCGATCCGGCAAGATCGGTCAACATTTCTATCAAACGGTTCAATGGCGCAATCCATCGACAAGCCACCCTTCTTCGACGGGACCAATTATTCTTATTGGAAGACAAGAATGAAGTTCTTTGTCAAATCCAAAGACTACAAGCTTTGGGATATCATTGAATATGGCCCGTGCGTACCAAAAGGAAGCAAGGCAGAGTGGAGTGCCGACGATCGTAAGAAGATGGAGCTAAATTGCAAGCCTTTGCACTTCATCTTTTGTGCACTTAGCCTCAACATATACGAAAAGATGTCTTCTTGCGAGAGTGCCAAGGAAGTTTGGGACAAGCTCGAAGTTACATACGAGGGGACTAACGAAGTAAAGGAGACCAAGATCGGCCTCCTCAATCTATAGTATGAAAACTTCAAAATGGATCCAGAAGAGGATATTGAGAAGATGTTCCACCGATTCTCCACCATCACAAATGGACTCAAGGGTTATGGAGAAATCATTCTGGAAGACAAACTTGTCCGTAAACTCATCTACTCTATTCCCGAGTCTTGGGACTCAAAGAAGACGACCATCATCGAAGCTAAAGATCTCAAATCCTTAAAGCTCGATGAACTCATAAGATCTCTCCTCACACACGAAATCATGAAGAAAGGAAGAGAAGAGGAGAAGAAAAAGGAAGAGATAAAGAAGATGGGGGAGAAGAAAGTCAAAGTGCTAGACATCAATAGGAGTGTCGTTGCTCTTAAATCCTCCAAATTCCGACATGTTGAGTCAAGTGAGGAGGAAAGTGAAGACAAAGAGATGGCCTATCTCTTCAAGAAATTCACCCGGTTCATGAAGAATGAAATGAAAAGATCTTATCATGAATCGCAGAAGAAGATGAAAGAATCCCACAAGTCCAACAAGAAGGGATCATCTTCAAAGCAAGCATATGTGGCCACATGGAGTGATGAAGACTCCACCGATGATGAGGTAGCCCACCTATGCTTGTTGGCCCTCAATGAGGGGGAGCTAACTTCTAACTCATCCATTTCAAATTCTTATACTTTTGATGAGTTACAAGAAGCCTATGCTGAATTGGTTTTCGAATTCAAGGCTTCATTTTTAAAAAAACAAAAAGTTGATTTCAAAGTTGAAAAACGAAAATGATTTGCTTTTGAAAACCAATTTTGAGTTTGAAGAAAAATTGAAGGATTTTGAGCAACAAGTTTCTATTTTACAAAACTTGCTTCAAACAATGGAAAAAGATCATCAAAAAGAAGTTGATGATCTTAAGAAAGAAATGATTTTGATTTCCAAGGAACTAGAAAAGAAAAATGATTTTGGAAAATCAAAATTTTACCAAAGACAATCTAGTGCCCCTAGATTTTCTAATGGAAAATGTTTTAGAAGTGTTTGGGTTCCAAAAGAACTAATCACTTTACATAAAAAGGATGAAATTGAAAAATGGATTCCTAAGGGGACTAAATTTTATGCAACTAACATTTATGGATCCAAAGCAATTTGGATACCAAAATTTGTATGATTGTCCTGATTAGGTGTGATGGAGGTGTTCAACAAGTCCAATCAATGAGGGGAAGCTCCATGCATACAAAGAAAGATACTTGAAGAGGAAGGCTTCGCATCCTCCCTTGGATTCAAGTGTTGGTAAAATTAGTTGAATTATTTTTATTTAGTTTTATTTCTTTTAATTCAACTAGTTTAATCATATATGTTGGACTAACATTCTTTGATGATGCTTTGAGTAAGGGGGAACCAATTTTAAAACCAAAATTCTTATTTTTGTCATTTTTAACCTCCTAGGTTATTTTGAACTTAAAGTTATTTGAAGTCTTTTTGATATAAAAAAAAGGGGGAGAAATGGTTTGAAAAATTGCATTTTCAAATGAATAAGGGGAGCTTTAATTACTTATCTATTTTGAAATCTCTTATTCAATTTTTTAAACTTGAAGGGGGAGAATCCCAAACAATTTTTCAAGATTGGTTTTATTATATCAAAAAGGGGAAGATTGAAAAGCTAATGTTTTGATATAATAATTGAAAAATAGTTTTGGACTAAATTGAAAAGATTTCAAAAGTGCTTTTAAGTCCAAACAACTTAAAAATATGTTTGAGGATTTTTAAAGAGGTTTTGAAGTGTTTTCTAAAGCCAAACTTTACAAAACCACCCAGGTGTTTCGAAACACCCCTAGGCGTTTCGAAACGACCATTCACAGAGACAAAACGTTTCGATACAACCTTGTCTGTTTCGAAACGGGCTTTAATTTGGGTGAGGGTTTTACACCACGTTTCAATACGGGCTTCACCGTTTCGATACGACTATTTTCCCTAACGGTCAAATCGCCAACGACTATTTTCCCAACGGTAATTTAATTTGCAGCCTAACTGTCAATCGTGCCGAAACGAGTTGTAACCGTTTCGATATGACCAGAAGGGTTTCAAACGGCCATAGGGATTTCTAGTATAGACAACACTTGTGTAAGAGAGTTTTAATTGTCTTATGGCTTTATTGTTCAATTTCTTGTATAGACAACACTTGTGAGCCTAATTGTCAAATTTGCTCAAGTGTTTAGGTTTTGGGTGAGAGCTTTAATTGTGCAAATATATACCTTCTAGAGGAATTTCTAGTTTGCTAAGTCTTTCTTGTGCAAGAGAGTGTTTGATCAAGCTTTGGGTAAAAAGCTTGATCGGTGTAATAGTTTCCTCCTAAGCCGAGAAAAAAAGACGAAATATTTAGTGAATTTGTTTGGAAATCCTTAGTGGGAAGCTAAGGTAGTGGATGTAGGCTTTGGGTTAGAAAGCTGAACCACTCTAAATCCTTGTGTTTATCTCTTATTTTTAGCTTCCACCAAATCACCCAAAACTCAAATCTTCTCCGAACTTGGCAAACACATCGGTTGAAGGAAATCGAGCATCATAAAACCGAACATAAATTTCCTCGGAAATTTCCAAATCCGTCACGGATAACTTTCCTTTTATAGGGATCCACAAAATAATTAGACGCATATATAATATTTCATAACTCCCAATGTAACTGCATCCACCATAAAGTAATTAGAATTCTTCATAAATCATAATTCAGTCGTATTTGCGACTACTAATTTGTGCCCCACTTGCATTACACCTTTAGGTGTTTAGACTGTTGGTCTAAATACTTCTCTTTTGGAAGTTCAAAGCGTCTTTCTATATTGGCCAATCATTTCAACATCTATAGATTCTTATATAAGATCCTCATTTTCTTTCTTTACTTCTACAGAAGTATTCTATGTAAAATCGTTTATAAAATCGTTATCGACAACTTTTCAATTTTCTAGTTCCATTCTCATAGTGACATAACTCATCGAGATCTCTTCAAGATTTTAATCTTTATTTCAGGTACCTGAAACTCTTAAAGAGTTTTATAATCAGTTATGTCTTGTGTCTCTTCAGGAGCACCCGCCTCCAATATAAGACTATCTCATACTACTTTCTATTTACGAGAATTTTGATCATTGGAACCAATTTCAACTATCATGCTTCAGCATGATTTACATCCATTCGCTCTAACATGTAATTTAAACTTAGAGCATTTTCAGCTGGTATATGAGACTTGATTACCCTCATTAGGTCAGTAAATATGTCTGGCAGTTGACATACAATAACTTGAATTATCTTATGAACTTTTAATTCATATTCGAGGATCTAGATAATGATAATTTATTTTCCTTCTTTATCCAGCTGATTATTCTATCCCCTGATGTTGAGAAAAATCATCTCATAAATGATTGTCCAATTAATGTTTAAGAGTTTAAACATAAAAGGAGACTCGTACTCAATATATATTCTCAACCCTTTTTATTTACCCATTTTGTGCGTTGTGGTGGAGCAATTCATATCGCACATTCAAAAATTATAAAATGGGAAATGTATAGTTTCTGACCAAAAACCAATCATAAGGGGGAGTTTATTATAACTCGTTGGCTTGGTGCGTATAAGTGTTGCTATATGGAAACACCATATAAATAATAACTCTTTTGTTCTCATAGTTTAGCTATTAAAGAGGAGGCATCCAATTGAAATTTTGCTAAACTGTATTTTTCATAATCAATAGGCTTTGTAACAACTGATATAGCCTAACACACTAGCTTTTGCAAGACGAATAGTCTAATTGCATAATCTGAATCCTTTTAGAATCAATCTCACAAACTTCTGGTTGTAAGTTGATAAAACAATGTAGATGCATCTACTAAAATCATATAAAACTTTCCACATTTGTGGATATATGGGCCCATATTTCATTCAGATATGCAAGACATGTAGTCTCAACTTCAGTACAAGAACTTCAAGTTCTAGTTCTCTTGGTAAGTGGGATCAACTAAATCCTTTGAGAACAATCAACACAAGAACTTCAGGTTCTTTTAGTAAGTGGAATTTAATCAATTCCTTTAAGCAACACAAGAACTTCATGTTCTTTAATAAGAAAAATTTAATTAATTCCTTCGAGAATAAGCACCACGAGAACTCCGGGTTCTTTTAATACATGTGCATGTAAATCTCAATAATTTTCGCATCATTATTGATCAGGATGGTCTAACCGATCATGCCAACTATATACATGTGTGTATATATATTTCCGAATTTGGTAAACTTTTGGTTTACCATAACATGTGATTCAATTTCACACGTATCATATTGCTTTCTTAAAATTTCCACTTCTAGTGGTGACGACATTATTACCATCAATGGTAATTTTTACAATATTCGCAATTCTGCACTTTTCATAATGTGTTTTCTCTCAAGAACTTATTGTTCTTCTGGAGCATCAATATTTTCAGTACTTTGAAATATAGTACTCACATTTTCCCTTGCATTAAATGGGAAAATATATCTTATGCTTCTGCTAAGCATAAATCGTCACCATAAATTGTATTCGATAGGTAATCATGTTAAACAAAATAAATAAATATCATAATCTATAAATATAAAACGTAAATAATTAATATGTAAAGTAAATAAATAGCAAAATAAATAAAAAGATAAATAATTCTCTTCAAAGTTATGAGAATAATTAGAATATGATTTATTCCCTTCGAGGGTTATAAGGAAATTAACAACGTCCAAATGAGTTGGACCAACAATGTCCAAATAAGTTGGACCAATATCATCTTCATCATTTTTAGCAAACAAAATTCGCTTCTATTTTCTTTCCTTTATCATTCAATGATTATTTATTTTTCAGCGTACGACAAGTACGAGACCAATGGTTATTACATCGTATTGGTAATAAAAAGGATTTTACTTCCTTAGAATGATCTTTTATCACTCTTGTCATCCTTATAACCTCACTACCGGTGGGTAGAAGTATTCTTAAAATGACCATAATGTCTATGTCCATGGCCTCGACCATGACCACAGCTACTAATGTGACATTTATTCTTTCCATTATAAAATCTCACATTTCCGTCAAGGAATGGAGTAGAGCAGTGGGCCTTTAAAATCTTTTTCACAATAATGTGTCTGAGGACAACATTATTTGTCGTGAAAAGTGGAGTATGTTTTTATTAACATATCCTCATCACAGAGAACAAAGATTTAATCCTCGTACGCGGCATTATTAAACCAGTTCACAAGGTCCTTTAAAAACCTCCTTTGAGACCAGTAGCCTCCCAGAACGGGATGTCCAGCCAATATACTTGGATTATATCGAAGTTATGTCTCTAATTGAATAATGATTTACCATATTTGCAGTCACTTTAGGGAATGCAACATATCCAATAATCGCATGGAATAAACATCATGCTTGCATTCACTTCAGGGAATGCACCATCATTGATAATTGCATGGAATAAACATCATGCTTTGCATTCACTTCAGGGAATGCCTCCCACGAAAATTCTTGTCAAGATGAATTTTTGTAACATGAACTTGGGAGAAGTCTATAGTTGATTTTTTTCCGACGTAGAAAAAATATTTCTTTCGAGCAAAATCACCATGATTTATCGAACTTTAAAATAATAATTTAAAGAATAAAAATAAAATTAGAATTTACCGATGTTGATTTTCCTCTTAAGGACAATAGAGACATAGCAAACGGCCAAAACGGCTTCTCATAATCTCTTTATGTCATGTCTCTTACCACGCCATTCAAACATATCATGTAAAACTCAAAACACGATTAAAAATATCAAATATCATCAATAGGATAAAATAAACTAAATATTGATAAATAAATCACAACAAATATGTAGGGACTAAAGTAAATAAACTAGAAAAATATGAAGAACTTGACATAAATTTACCATTTTCTCTTAAATTTTACGCATATGCAAAACACAACATAGGAAACTATTTTTTTATCGAAACAATGAAAAGCACTAACAAAATAAAAGAATAATCGATTGATACTAAAATTAAAATACAATCAATCATGGTATACCCATCTCTGTTAATTCGTCCTTTGATTTGTGAGAAACCACAAATTTATCTTTACCCAATGCTTAAATACAATCGAACACGCCCCTCTTTGGTTTTTCAAAAAGAAATTAAAATAACCAACTTAAAATAGAAAGAGAAAGGTAATCAGTAAAAAAAAGAAAATTGAGGAAGAAAAAAAAACTTATCTTTGGTTCACCCTGGAATCGAATTCTTTCCAATATTTTTTTAGATTCGAACGACGAAGATCTCAGTTGATTAGAAGCTCGTGCTGATAAAGTGTTTTGAATAAAATAACGAAGAACAACGAATAAGAATAAAATAACAAAGAGATGAGAGAAAGAGGAAGATTCATATTATTATCAAAACTAGACTTGTGTACAATGCATTCATCTATTTATAGGCATAAGAAGTACATAATACATTAAACTCTAATTAATGGAGGTAATATTCCTAATGATAAAGTAAATCAAATCTCATGGATAAAGTTCTTGTCATTATAGACATCCACATAGATAAATATTCATAACATAAAATTAAATAAAAATAATTGAAGTCCTCCAATAAGGTGGTGACATGTGTCACCACCTAATTGAATAATTAATATATTTTATTTAATTAAAATTAGGGCCAATTGATAGATTGTGTAAATAATAAGGACCAAATGTGTAATCATACTGGTTTTATTTAATAGAACACGTCAGCATTTCCGTTTTCTTTAATGGTTGGTGGCCTGATTGGAACCAGTTAAATAGTTTAGTGGTATATTTGCCAAAATTGAAAGCATAATGGTCAAATTGACACCAACCCCATAGTTGAGTGGTCATTTGTGTAGTTTACCCTTTATTTTTTTTAATTTTTAATAAATAATTTTGCTTTTGCAGCAAGATTTACTCTACCTTTTGGTATGTTTATCTCAGCGTTTTGGCACGGTTTTCTCTTCTTTATCGATCGTTTGATCGTTTCTCTCATTTGATTTTTTATTAGGGTTGGATTTGACTAGGGGTGTTCAAAACTACCCGACCCGGTTGACCCGGCCCGACTACCCGACGACCCGAAAAGAAAAAAAAAACAAGGCATTTTATAAAAAAATTACCCGGCCCGTGAATTTTTCCGGGTAGTTGGGTCGGGTCTGGGCCGAATTTTTTGGTAACCGCATATCCGACCCGATACTTTTAATATATATTTTTTAGTTTTAAATTATATTTTTATTTTAGTTTCCTTAATATTTTTACCTAAAACTAAATTTAAATCTCAAAATTATTTCTATGTTTGTATTATGTACTTTTAAGTTAAATTTTTTAAATATATTTTTATTAATTTGTTAATACGAGATTCGAAAGAAAAACGAGATTAATATTTTTAATGTCTTTTTAGTGATAAACTTTAATATATATATATATATATATATATATATATATATATATATTCTTCTTAAAACTAACTTCAAATCACTAAATTTTGTGTTTGGATTGTGTATTATGAACATTTAAATTTTATTTATTTAATATGTGATTTTTTAAAACTTTTAAATTTAAAAATAAAAATGTGAACTGGGTACACGTTGCCCGATTTTCTGGGTACCCGATTTTCACAGGTACCCGAATAGCAGGTACTTGGCTAAAGCGGACCGGGACACGGGCCAACATATGTGATACTCGGAAGAATCGGGTACCAGGGAATGAAAACCCTTAGATCTGGCACCGCCACGACTGATCAAGATGGCACTCTTTTCATTTTCCTACTAATCTTCCTATTTCGATCCCTCGAACTGGATTTGGATATGCGGTCACATTCACCGTTCCTTGTTCGCGATTGAGTTGTGGTAATGACCTTGTTGTCAATGTGCCTCATTGTAATACGCATTTTTATGTTGTTTGTTGATGGTTTTACCTTTCATCGTCGATCTTTGGTGATGTTTGTATCTACCTTTTGTTTCGAGTCTTTGGGTTGGGTTTTTACCTTTTTCCTTGTATGGTCCTCTTATGATCTCGAGACGTTAGTTTTTTTACTAGGAATATGTCTGGATTAGGTGTTTTATTTACTAAGTTGTGAACTTTCATTGTAATTTCGTATATATCCACATCCAATAAAACTAGCGGATTTCAATTCAAAAAAAATAATAAAGATGGAGATGATACGACTTTTCTAGTATGTGATGTTCTTTCCATATAAGTAATTGATAGGGGTGTCAACAATCTTTAGAGCAAATGGTTAAAAGCTCTCAATTGACACCTTTCCCTCCCCTAGGTTGTGGGTTCTAGACTCAAGGACGGATGCTTTAAAGGATCGGCGGGGCCACAGCCCCCAAAATTTTAGGAAATTCAAATTTTCCCCTAAAATTTTTGAAAATTTTAATTTGGCCCCCTTAATATTTTTAAAAATTTATATTAAGCTTCAAAATTTTGAATATTTTTAATTAAACTCCCTCTTAATTTTTTTGTTAAATCTCTCAAATTATTAAAATTTTAGTTAAGCCCTCATTTTTTTTGAAAATTTTTGTTTAATCCTCTAATTTTTAAAAAAATTAAGTTTGCCCCCTCAAACTTTTTCTTTAAGTTTCGCCCCTGTTTAGATCCAATAAGAGCAAATTTCCCTCCCCCTCCCCTTGGTAGGAAATGTTCAAAAAAAAAACAAAAAAAACAAAAGCGATTGATAGGGTGTTCATGGTAGGTTAACCGTACCGTTTAGCATAAAAAGGTTGGTTAGCCGTTATAGCGGTTATTATACCGTAACCTACCATTAAGAAACGGTTAACCGTTACTTAACGGTTTGGTTACATTTTAACATGTAACCAGTGGCAGAACTTGAAGTAAAAGTTTGAGGAGGTCACTTAAATTTTTGAAAATTTTGGAGGCTTAAACGAAATTTTTTCAGAAAAAAATTAAGGGTTTAAGTAAAATTTTTAATAATTTTGAAAGATTTAAAAATTTTGTGAAAGAATTTAATTAAAAATGTTCACATTTTTAAAGCTTAATATGAATTGTTAAAAATCTTGAGGGGACCAAATTAAAATTTTTAAAAATTTTAGGGGAAAATTTAAATTTTCCAAAATTTTGGGGGCTGTGGCCCCCACTAGTCCCTTGAAAGATTCGCCCTTGCATGTAACTTATTACAAAAATTTTACACATGTTCACTAATTCTATAGAGAATAATGGATTATCTCTCGGATAAATATTATATTAAAATTTTCAGAAAAAACATTTAAATAGAGAAATTTTAATCACAAAATTCATTTTGTGTCTAAATAATTACATAACATGTAACAATAGGTGAACCATTAACATCATTTTTAGTTGTTGGTTAACAAAAATCGTTTAACCTTAATGGTAGATTGACTAACCGGTAAAATTTAACAATTATACCCATTAACGGTTACGATTTATTTTATGCCTCCCTAATAATTGGTTTTCCACGCAATATAAACCAATGTAAATGAAAAGAAACGAGATAAAACACAATTAACTAAAACTTGAAATAAAAAAAGGATTCTGAAAGCAAAACAAACATAAAAGCTCACCGTTAAAAA
This sequence comes from Hibiscus trionum, assembly GCA_030270665.1. Lineage (NCBI taxonomy): Eukaryota > Viridiplantae > Streptophyta > Magnoliopsida > Malvales > Malvaceae > Hibiscus > Hibiscus trionum. Next base: position 21,934,249 of record BSYR01000038.1, on the reverse strand, counting down.
AGGAAATAAAAATCCTTTTTTTCTATTGACGTTTCAACATTAAAAAAATTAAATTTTAAGCTCTAACCTTAATTTATAAATCTTAAGTTCTAAAAATAAACTTTACACCCCATATATGGCATGTTCAAAAGTACTTTGACTCTTTGTTTAGTGTTTTTTTTTGTAAAGAAGGGGATACTGCCATAGGCCTCGCTAAAAACTTCTCTAACCTAAATGCAAGAAAACAGTACCTATGATAGCATTATAGAAAAGAGGTCAAAGAAACCTCAACATCAACAAAACAGGAACATAACGAGAATTACATCAACAATCAAACCAAAACAAACACAAAAGCAAACTAAAACAAATCAAACTTCATGCATCCCATGCACTTGCCCAATGTCAGAACCATCACTCTGCAACATATCATGCACCTCAACCGGGGGATAAACATAAGGTACAAGATCAAAGGTATCCATCGGTGCCATTTTGGCAAGCCGATAGGAAACGCTATTAGTCGAGCGGCGAACATGTGTGAAACTCACTTCCCATTGCTAGGTACGTATGTTATGAATGAACGACAGGATGGTCGGAGCTCCAGGTTTCACACTCGGACTATTCACCATGCAAATGGCATTAATACAATCTGATTCCACTTGCACACGCTGATACCCCAACTCCCAAGCTAAGGACATCCCCATGTATATACTCCAAAGTTCCGCCTCAAGAACCGAACTAACACCAACAAACTTCGAGAATCCCATACACCATTGTCTGGCATGATCCTATATCACACCTCCACACATGGCATGACCATCTTCAAAATTCTTCGCTCCATCGACGTTTAATTTAACCCACTACACCATCGATAGAGACCAAACAAAAGTTCCAGCTCATGACCTTGCGGTACTGTTGTTAAGCACAATCCTCGTGTCTAAAGCTCGCTTCATGGTTAAAGTAAGTGACTTGATGCGGTCCATAATCGAGCCTTCATGCTCGTTCTTATTACCTAATGCCACAACATTACGAGCATGCCAAAGGGTCCAAATAATAGCCTCGAAAAGCAAATCCCACTCTTGAGGATCATTTGCAAAAGCCGAACCATTAGTTAAATTAACCCCAATCCAATCATGTAAATTCATGTTTATAAAAGTCGATAGGGAGTCATCTTTGATAAGCAATGTCCAAATAGCAAGAGCAGGTGTGCAAAAACGCAAAACATGGTCCATGTCTTCCGTCGCAGCTGCGCAAACCGGGCCGTGAGCATCCATGGTGAAATGGCGCCAAGAACGTTCATCATTAGTCATAAGCTTTCCTTGACACACTAACCACATGAAGATTCGAATTCGTTGAATACCTCGATACCGTTGAATACTTTTCCAAATTGACTCATCAATATCCTCCGACATCCCTTTCTAAATCATATAAGTCGATTTTACAGTAAAGATCATGTCCGAAGAACTCAGCCAGCCCACTCTATACCCTCAAAATGAGACCTTAGGACCTTTTAGGGTTGCAATACACATGAGAACATTCCAAGGTAGAAGATGTTGGAAAATATCCCAACCCCAGTTACCATCAGCCTCGACCATATCCGCAACAGACACACGCGCCAAAGCCTGAAATTGGATAGGGGACAAATAAGCAATCAAAAGACCCATCTTCGATACCCAATCATCCGTCCAGAAGTCTATCGTTCTCCCATTGCCAACAGACCAACAAATGTTGTTTCAGACGTCACTCCAAACAACGCCCAAGCCTTTTCACAACCTTAAACAAGTTCATGTGCGTAAGGACTCGGGACATCGTCCCCACATTTATACTTGGCCCGAAGAAAGCGAACCCACAAAGCATCATGTTTAACAATCAAATTGAAATCTAGCTTCATAAGAAAGGCCTTGTTTTGGTGTGCCATCGTATGAAACCCCGAACTCCCTTACGAGATCGGTTTGCAAACAATGTCCCAACGAACAAGATGCACTCGCTTGTTTTCTGCCGAAATACCCCAGATAAAGCATCAGATTAACTACTCCAACGTCTGACAAGTTTTCTTAGGCAGCACAGTTGTTTGCATCGTATACATCGGTATAGCCGATAGCACAGCTTCAGCTAAGGTGATTCTACCTGCAAGCAAAAGGGTTTTGTCTTTCCACCCACTCAATTTCCTTTGCACCATTTGTATTAGATAATTATAAGATGCCATGGTAACACGGGAATGAAGTAAAGGGACCCCGAGGTACTTACCTAAGTTGGAAACCTCAGAAAATCCAAGTGTAGAGCTGATGTAGTCTCACATGCCACTAAGGACATTCTTAGAGAAATAAATGGTCGTTTTTGCAATGCTCACCTTCAACCTAGATACCTTACAAAAAGTATCAAGAATTCCATAGAGAACCCTTAACTGATCATATGAAGCTTCAATAAAAAAATATCATATCGTCTGCAAAAAAATAAGTGTGAAATCACCGGGCCCTGTTTTGAGGTACAAAACAGCTTCCAACGTCCACCATCAACCTCAACTTGTATAGTTTGAGCAAGCCTCTTGTTAAATCCTAGAAAGTACTAATTTCTATACACATATCACAATGCTTTTGCTTGTCTTTAGGTATATACGATTGCATTTAGTTGTTAAAATCATGCATTTCATAAGGAGTTAGGGAGTTTTTCTTTTGCTAGCATGAAGGGTTGTTTTACTGGCCTTGATGCAAGTTAGAAGCAAGACAGGCTTGGTAGAGCAGCGCGGGAGCAGGAAGTGGGAAAAGCAAAAGAGAATTGTCAAGTTATAGTTGGCAAAGATGAGCCAGAGATTGCCAAGCTCGGTCGACAAAGAATTGATGTCCGATGCCCAGTCAAAGTAGCCGTTGAACCTAGTATACGTCCTAAAATTCAAAAGAGGATAACACACTTATCTTGGTGTGTTAATCAAAATTCAAATTTCAAACCCAATCTAGGGTTTCCACGCGTGCTTATTTAATGGAAGAAAAAGAGATCGATCATGATAACTTGGAGAGAGCACCGTGGTGAAAGAGGAAGCTAGAGGGCAAATTGTGGTTCGACCATCTTAGACCGAGAACTCTGGAGCATCGAAGGGTTGCATCGACAAACCTCCCTCTTTGCCTATTCTCTTAGTTTAATTTTTATTTAAATGGTGATGTTGAGATACAATATTTTGTGGATGGAACCCCCAACCATGAACTAAGCTTTTACAGTTGGTTGGGGATGTTTGTGATTAACGCTCAATTTATTTCTGGTTTTTAATAATTTAAATTCCTTGGCATTATTTTCTATTTGGCTAGCACTTCATTTCCTTAAATTCTTTTCCATACGACAGTTGGCATTGCTTGCTTATTATGCCTTAATATCTTAACAGATTTAAGGGGCAACGATCAGTTGCTAGGTACTAAAGAGAGAAGCTTCGACAAAAGATGTCAAGTAGATGAGCTTACTTCGGAAGTAAATCAACCCTTTAGAAGTATAGATTGAAACTTAATCAAGTTAATTTATGAAAAGTTGCGCTATAGACATATAGGGGTTTTATCATGGTTAACTTAGGGTATTACCATCGAAAGAGGCAATGTCACTCTTGAAATCTGCTCGGCAATAAATACAAGGAAAACATTATTAATAGCTGGCATAATTAGCGTAAAATTTAGGCATCCCTTGCCAACGCCCATCACCCATTTGAATACTTCTTTTCGCCAAACTGTTTTCACTTTAATTGCATTCCTTTAGATATTATCTAAAACAAAACTTCAAATCAACTCAAACATTCTTGATTCCTTTAACAAGTAAACCATTGAACAACTAAATTCTTGGTCAATCCATGTGGATACGATACTCAGCTTACTGTTGTATTACTTGATGATCGTGTATACTTGCACGCAGTACGCTCACTCTTGGCACTATTTTTGTAACCCCCTCGACCTGGTCTGGGCGAAATAACAAACCGAACGGATCACACGAGAGATATTAAAATAAACCGGGAAGTTTACCTCAATAAACAACCCTATTTTTTCATTTTATCTTTTCTAGATGCTCTTTAATACCCTATATGATAAACTTTGCTACGGAACAATTTGAAACTCGATCAGACAACACTTAGGGACTCAATTACATACATACACATTTTAGGGACCATTTTGTAATTTTATCAAATTACAGGGACTTCGTCCATTTTTAAGTTACCAACCTTTAATTAAACACATTATATGCCTCTCTGTCAAAACTCAGCTCAAAACAACAACCAAGCTCATTTAATTGCATCCACAACATTTAGGGACTAAAATGTAATAAAACAGAACTTTAGAAGAATCCAATAACCAACTTAACAGCTGGGTGTTTCGATACAGGTTGCCCTATATCAGAACCCCGTTTTAGAACAGGACTGTGTGTTTCGGTATACGAGGACGTTTCAATACAACCTCAAACCTGTTTCAGAACACGAACTTCTAGTAGCCAATTAAGTGAACCCGTATCGAAACACTCCTCCCTGTTTCGAAACCCCTAGGCCATTTCAAGCTCACCGTTTTGATACAGTCTTGGGCATACCGAAACACCTGGGCCTGTAATGACACTTTTTGCTGGTTTTTCATACTTTAATCTAATCAAAAAAATTCCAACATGCATACAACATATTTAAGCATCAAACCTCAATCATACATGGCAATTCCAACATCCTAGCATGGCAATAAGCATTGAGGAAATCTATAGGGATGCTACCTATGCAAAGTAACCACTCAAAAGCCAAAACACAAACCAAGGCAATTATCAACAAGTAAAGGTCATTTACAAGTCATCAAAGGCATCACAAACTTGCCACAAAATAGGGAGTTTCAAAATACACTCTCCCAAAACATTAAGGCATCCTCCCATTGCCAACTATTATTACTAATAGGTAAAAATAAAAACATACTTGAGCTAAGTCTCACTCCTTGGGATCCTTCTTGCTTTCTTGCTGCCCAAAAGATGCTATTTCTCTGTATTGTTGGAAGAAGAGAGCATAAGCAATAATGCCTAGTGAGGGATGCTCAAAACAAACCAGCAACAACAATGCATTTTTAAACCATTTCTCATTTAGACATCTCTATCTCATCATGCTCATTCTATCTCATGCTTGAAACCATTTTCAAAGCAAAAACCACATCATTTAAACCACATGCACCATCTATCTCATGCATTAACCAAAATGCAAAATCTCAAAGCAAACCCATACATGCTTATTTCTCATAAGGTATTTCTCAAAACATAATCTCATATGCAAAACTCATCTCATTAAATCATTTATAAACAAGATACGTGCGAATATCATATATTGGCATTTAGGCAACATTACTCGGATATGTGGATAGCTTGACGGAATCTCACATCGTCAAGTCCTACCTCGGTGGAATCTCACATCATCGAACTCTCATGGCAGTATTTCTCATCTCCACAAAGCTTGATGGAATCTCACATCATCAAAATCTACCGTGGTGGAATCTCTCATCACTACACTCTCACTTTGGAACGGGATGGCACTACCCCCATTGCCCGAACCAAAGAGCACATACGGATTTTGTATATTATAGTGCACTTCTCATCCTATTAGTCGACCAATTATATCCGGTAACAATAATTTCATCTCATGCCAATATACTCATTTTAAACATCATTTACCTACTGATTTCAATGCATACATAAATCATTATCATCCCATTTCAAAAGCATAATTAAAGCATAGCATTTTCTCATCAAGTTCTGTCTTTTCAAAACCATAATTCTATATCAGGGGATCACATAAATCATCAAATCATTTCTCAAAACATACATAAAACAGTAGGTTTAATTCTAACTTCAAAACATGAGTATGATCGTATAAATCAATGGGATAAAAACCGAGAAACGGGAGTAAAAGATCTCAAACTTACTTTCGAGCTTAGATTAGTGTTTCAAACTCAATCTAAACCCCCAAACCTTGCTTTCAAGTCTTTGAAAGGCTTTAAAACCAATTCCACTCACCGACAACGCCTCACTTGCTTTGCTGAAGCGTAATCAAGCTTCCGAAGCTCCCGGAACTTCACCTATTGCTTCCAATAACTTCTCCCTTGTTTATACCACAAAAGAACAGAGGATTAATGTATCTCAATGCATTAAAATCACCAGCAACCAAAGCCACTGTAACAACATTTTTTTAAAAAACTACAAATGACTTTAAAAGTATCCCACATTTTTAGAGAGTCGATTAAATGGTGAATTTCTTTAAAAAATTTTGTGTTTTGGAAAACTTTAAAAATTCGGAGTCGCCACCGGCCACTAAGGTAGGCCGGACACCACAAAAAAACCAGAGATTCATTTGAAAGGGTTCGGGAGTTGGTTACGTGTGGGGAAGGGTTAGCAGCCCCATCACGCCCGGAAATCGGTACCAAAAATTTTGTTGCTTTTAATTGATGGAAATTGTTGAAATTTAAAATGAATTTAATTAGGGGTTCTTAATTGAAAATTAACCTTAATTGTATGAGCTTTATCAAATTGGTGAGTTCGAATTAATCGGAAATTTAATTAATAAAGATGACGGTACTTCGGACCATAGATTAAACCTACATCATATAAGTCTGACTGCCGTGTTAATTTATGGTTCGAATTTCATACGTCACCTTTATGCATGATGCGAACATTTAAATATGATGACATGATATTACCGAATTTTAATTATCACTTACCTTGGTAAGGATTAACCCGAATATCCGGTCAACATCCGTTGAGTTAGGAATGTTACGAAACGAATATCGGGATTAATAGATACCTCCTTTTTAAAGTTAACGTTAATTTCCATGCAATCAAAATATTAAGTCATATAAATGCCAATTAAAAATGCATGTCACAAATACACATTCGAGCAACATAAAAAAACTAAGCTATGCACACATTAAAACCATATATTATATTTTATATTACATAAAAAACTATATATTATAAAACATATTACATACCTATATATTTATAAAGACTATATGATATAAAAACTTATAGTAGATATATATCATATATTATATAAAAATATATAATATTCATTTAAAAACTATATTATATACATATAAGCTATATATTATATCAATAATAATATAACAACCAACATAAACAAAACAAAGCAAACATATATTATCATCCACATGCTAAATATAAACAACATACATATATCATCATGGCAAAAAAGCACAAATAGGGCTGAGATTAAAGAAAAATAAAAGAACAGGGCAGGAAATAAAATGCATGATGACAGGGACCAAAACGGTAATAAAACCACTAAAACTAATTAAATCGCAAAAACAAGGACCAAATTAAAAGAACGCAACATGTTCATGGGACCGAAAAGGGTATTTTTCCATTTAAAAAGTAGATTCAATCAGGGGAGGGATGAAATTAAAAAATGATTCAAAACTGCAGGGACTAGAGAGGGTATTTAAAAAGGCGAAAGGGCTGATCGCGTGATTAAAGGGACACAGAAGTCCTTAAAACAAGATTAAACCATTCTTTTTGTTTTAAAATCAGTATAAAATATAATTCTTGGCCAAAAAACAGGTCTTTTCCATTTTTTAAGAAAACTCTCTTAAGCTCTTATCGTCTCTCAGACCAACGACCCTAGGTTTTTGAAAACTAACTCAGCCCCTTTCGGCCGGCTACCGGGGAACCTAAAAAAACCTAAAAACCTTTTTCTGATTTAAACCCAAATCTGCCCTCAAATTATCAAAACTCAACCCATTTCTTCCCGAAAACCCAAGAAACAGATTCGGAACCCCAGGTTTTTGAAACCCCTGTTTGTAAAAGTTTCAGATCTTCGTCGGTTCACCCATGCGATCTAGAAGACCAGGGGATTATCACCAGTGAACGAAGTCCAACGGTGATGAGAAGAACCGACGAACGCGAAGGTAAATTCCAGAAACCCTAAAACCCCTTTTGATATGGTGCTTCTGAATTCGAAATGAAAATGAAAAAAAGAAGAAAATGATACCTCTGAACTTTCTCTTTTTCGTATTGATACTTCTGAAAATCTCCCCTTTCCAAAACTCCCTTCTTACATTTGTTGTTCGGTCTTATATAGCCAAAATATTACATGATTTTTGAAAAGTAAAAAAAAACCCTAAAAATTTGCTATTGGATGCCTCTGATATCTCTGAGAATTTTGGCTCTTCTTGCATGTGATGTCCGTTCGAGATGGAGAAGGGTACCAGTGAAGACGGCGCGGCTTGGCGGCTGAGGAATCGGCGCGGCTTGGGGTTGAAGCCGAACATCTTAGAGCGATCTCAACCACTGATGAAGGGATCTGGACAGTTGTGAGGGAGTTGGCGCGTCGTACGCGAGCTCCACGCGTACGTTGGGAAGCTGGGAAGGTGGGAGCGCAAATTGAACGCGCGTGTGAGCGATTCCAGGGGTCGCGTGTGGGGGATCTAGAAGCTTCCTTGCCTCGATCCTGGGCCATTGATGGTGATCTAGATCTGATGGCTCAGATATGGCAGCTGCACAAGAAGAAAAGAGAGCAATTAGGGTTTTATGTTTAATTAGGTTGGGCCGGAAACGGGCCATATAATATGTAACTTTTGGTTTTTGTGTAATGGACTCTATTTTAATATGCTGGGCTTTAATTTATTTAATCGGACATGTATATTTTCCTTTCTTTCTTTTTCAGCCTAATTATAATAATAATGCTACTAATATAATATTAACAATGATAATAATGATAATAATAATAATAAGATGTCGGAAGAGAAGTGATATAATATACTAATAATATTTAGGGGGTTTTCAAATGGATGATAATAATCATAGCTACCTATCACGAATAATACTAATAATATTTTATTTGTTTTAGTTTTAATCATACTATTTAGTTAAAGTAGATAAACAAAGCCCATTATTGTAAAATGTAGAACGAGTTAACACCCCAGACAAAATTAGTGATTACAGCTGCCCCTCTTTGCTTATCCTTGTGGAACAAGAATAAAGCAAAGACCATAAGCACTAATTTTGTCCAACTTCCCTGTTTAAATCCCGAATCACCATGCACTTGAACTACTGGCGGTCCGGAAGTCGGTACGGGAAAATGTAACAGTCGCGGAAGCTTGAAGCTCTTCTTCTCATTTCGACATTCTTCAACCCTTCGAGGTCCGAACGGATAGACAATTGGTGAAAAATTAAAGCTCCATTCTCTTTGCGCCTGAAAGGATAGGCGGGTTCCATTCTCCTCATGCCTGAACGGATAGGCGGGTTTCCATTCTCAAAGTGCCTGAACGAATAGGCGGGTTCCATTCTCCTCATGCCTGAACGGATAGGCGGGTTTCATTCTCCTCATGCCTGAACGGATAGGCGGGTTCCATACTCCTCATGCTTGAACAGATAGGCGAGTTCGATTCTCAAAATGCCCGAACGGATAGGCGGGTTCCATTCTCCTCATGCCTGAACGGATAGGCGGGTTCCATTCGCCTAATGCCCGAACAGATAGGCGTGTTCCATTCTCCTTATGCCTGAACGGATATGCGTGTTCCATTCTCCTCATGCCTGAACGGATAGGCGAGTTCCATTCTCAAAGTGCCCGAACGGATAGGTGGGTTCTGAAAGATAAAAGTTCCATTCTCCCCATGCCTGAACGGATAGGAGGGTTCCATTCTCCTCATTCCTGAACGGATAGGCGAGTTCCATTCTCCTCATGCCTGAACGGATAGGCAGGTTCCATTCTCATCATGCCTGAACGGATAGGTGTGTTTCATTTACTAGAAAAAGCTTTAATATACTTGTTAAAATAGTCAAAATAATTTGATGATATGGGTTAGCATGTCCCTAACCTAGGGATGTCTAACTACAAATGATGCATGAATTGTGACATCAAAATTGCTCGGACGCTTTCACTCTTCGGGTCGGTCGATCTTAGCCTTCTTCTTGTTTTCTTCTTTTTCTTGGTCTCTTTTGACTTTCTTTCCTTGACAAATTTTCATCCTTTGTCTCGTCTTGAAAGATGATTGTTGACTTTCACTATTCAGAATAGACATAACACTTCTTGTAGTGCCCATTCTCGCAATGTTGCCCCCTATTCAACCTGGGTGTTCAACTTTTCTCTTTGTCTTGACTCATCACGACGACTTTTCTCTTATCTCAACATTAGGGGAAGCAAATGCCCCCAAGTCCTTAAACTTTTCTCTGAGGTTCAATAAGGTCCATTTTTCATTTTCTGAAGCAATCAAAGCATTTCAACAGAAACTCGATTCAAGTCCCTGAACCATAGCATGTAAAATCTTACTACTATCCTCACCATGGCCACCGACGAGCTATCATTTGTAATCGTGTCCTTGCATTCTAAACTTTATCCCTGAAGTAATGGAAAGAAATATCTTTGTGTCCACTATAAATTTTAGATTACATCTTCTAATTTCAGTATAAGATGCATTTTCAAAAAACCAGACTTTCTTTTCAAATTATGGATATATCAGGCAAGATTAAATACCCCGAATATCAAGTGCACGAGCGACACTAAGATGGCTTACTAAGGATTGCCTCGAGCATCATGCGTCCTCGAAAGCTGAGCTAATGTCTGAGGATGTAAAAATACCTTTCGAGTTATTTCTGTTTTTTAATCAATTAGACTTACCTTCTGTAGGCTTCGCCTTTATCATTATTGCTTTGTCTCATTTCTTTCTGGTTTTGGGGAAGTCAACTCATCACATTCCTTTGACTCGAAATAAATGATGGAGCAAACAACAAAACTCCGAGCTACCCGACATTGTCATGATTTGAAAATATTATCATCACACATGAAGCTAAAGTTTTTTATTCGAATGGTGCATAGCAACCTTATTGGTCCTTTTGCTACAACGGAGTGCCCCAAAAATTTCACACTCTTATCCGAAAATGCCTATTACCAGGCTTCGAACATTGGAGTGCTTTTGTTATGCCTTTTGATTCTCGATTTTTTTTCTTTTCCTTTCTTTTTCTTTTTTAGTGCGGAAGATTTCTTGTTGTTCTCCCGAATGCCTTAATGCCACGTGTACTCAATAAATGACCAAATTAAATTAGAGTGTAAGTCGCATATTCATCATCTTCGTAGCTTTCGATTTCCGCTAGACAAAGGTTGCTCGAAATCAACCTTTGGGTCAAGATCAATGTCCCTCGTGCAATTGATATACGGGGACTCAATAGGCAAATATATATACACAAAATGAAGAGATACTTGAAACAAAAAATACAATGCATCCTTTCATTGAAATTTAAAACATAAAGTCTTAGGCCCTTACAAAAAGATCTTTGCTACCTTCGGGCAAAGGGTAGCAAGGTCGATTCCACACATTACTCCAAGAAAAAGATTAAAATGCAATGAAATGAAAACAAGTCAACACTAAACACAAAGCAAACTCGAATGCATTAAAACCCTTGACCACCGTTAGACTGGCCACTCATCACAACCCTTAAGCTTCCTCAAAGAACTCAATCTCCTTGTTGTCCATCAGTTCTTGAACCAACTGCTTGAAATTTGGACAACACTGAATCTCATGTCTCGCAGTTCGATGGTACTCACAAAATAATTCGTGGCCATCATACACTCCCTTCGTACCATTCTCAATCAATCCCGTCGTGCACAGCTGTTCGAACACCCAACTTAGAGGGGACTTGATTTTCGACACTTCCATCCCTACTTTCTTCGCATCTACCTCTTCAAGGGCACTCACGCCTCGACCTCCATGGTTTGGAAGTGGGTTGGCCGCCACATTGGGTCCCTCACATTCGATGACCCCATTGTTGATCATGTTTTGCACGAGTTTCTTGAGCGCTGTGCAATTTTCTATTGTGTGCCCCGGTACTCCACCGTGGTACTCACAATGTGCTTTCTCATCATACCATGGAGAGTAAGGCAGCTGGAAGGGAGTAACATGATACGGACGGACCAAATTGGCCTTGTATAGGTGTTCGTACACCTCCTTGTATGGAATGGATAGAGGGGTGAAAGACATCTTCTCCTTTTCCCTCTTGGGAACCATATTTTCTCTTATGTTTGATCTTTGTGCATTCCTGATTGCGGCTTGAGGCGGTGAGATTGTAAGGTGCTTAGGAGCCTCGTAGGTACTGGTGTTGTTCACCACATGATCTCTCTTCTTGAATTGCTTCCGAGCATTTTCTCCTCCATCAATTCTACCACTCTTGATAGCTACCTTAATACGTTCACCGATCATAACCATATCCGAGAAATTACCGATAGGGTTGCTTATCATGCGGTCATAGAGGGTTCCTGTCAAAGTATCGACAAACATAGGAGAGATCTCATTTTTATGGAGTGGAGGTTGGACTTGCGCCGCCACATTTTGCCAACGCTGGGCACATTCACGGAGGCTCTCATTATGCCTTTGCTCCAAACCTTGTAGCATGAGTCAGTTTGGGACCATATCGCTTATGTGCTTATACTAATCTGTGAAAGCCTTGGCCAAATCCTTCCATGACCTAATCTGAGCACGGGTTAACTGATTGTACCACCTCACCGCGGGCCCCGCTAAGCTATCTTGAAAGCAGTGAATTAGCAACCTCTCATTGTCGATAAAACCTGTCATCTTTCTACAGAACATGGTTATGTGCGCAGTAGGGCAAGTTGTCCCATCAAACTTTTCAAACTCTGGCATCTTGAACTTGGGTGGAATTACCAAGTTTGGAACCAAACTGAGATCTCTAGCATTCATCCCATATGACCCTTCTTCTTCCTCATTTGTTCAGAATTTCTCCTCGAGGTCCTTCCGTGTCTCTTCTAGTTGCTTCGAGAACTCCGCCTTGACCTTGTTCAATTTCTCAATCTCATCGAAATCCGGGACACTATCCCTGACGTTTTCCACATGATTAAAAATCAAACCTGATTGAGCACGGGTAGAGGCGCCCGCCTGATGCGATGTTGTCCCATCTCCTTGAGTAGCCGCTCCTTGCGAGGGCTTAGGGGTATCAGTGACAAAAATGGGGGAATACGAGGGGTCTCTCATCTCTTGACTAGGGTTTCCAACAACACCCTTTCCTCTTAGATTGGATTGTATCAACTGAGATATCTCTTTCATCATATCTTGTTGGGACTTGATGATGGTGTCCCTCAATTCTTGCTGAGTTCGCTCCAACTGACCCCTCAAATCGGCTTCCAATTTAGCAAAACTCTCCTCCATTTGCTTCTTTTGATGGTGAGTAAAGTGTGGATGCGGAATCTTTGACAGTCAAGAATACTACCAGGACCCCCAATGATTAATTTCATTTATTTTATGAATTAATGTATGCAATGCATCGTATGCAAAACAGAAATAAATGATTGAAGGCGGAAAAAAAATCGAATGCAAAGAAGTGTTGATCCGAAAAACATCCTCATTTAAACAACTTTTCATAACGAAGATTGGGTCTCATTACAACGAGAGGAGAAAATAGGTACATAGGTTACAATTTTCAATAAGTTTTGCCCGTCTCTTTCCTCTAAATTAGCGCATTTCGAAAACTCTGTTGCTAGCCGTGCTAATGCTTGAAAACATTGAGGCACTCTTTGCTTTGGCGATCAAAAGACTTGATTTCTAGGGACTCGAGATAAAATCGATCAACTTGGATCTTTAAACATGGTAGCACATCAACTTGGCCCGAGCCAACTAAATTGGTTTCATTGTTCATTGTTCATTCCCTAATCGCTCTTGAGCTCCGGATCTTCAACTCGTTGTTATGGACTCTTTCTCCCATTATGATAGTTTTCAATTTTAGATTGTTCTCGAATCAACACTTCGTATGAAAATGTCATGAATATGCGCAAAAATAATCAAACAAAACAAGACGAAAAAAAAGCAAATGGATTAGTAACAAATATAATGAATACTGAATAATAAACAAAAGCGAATGAAAACACACCACAACAAATTAACAATGCAAGACCTATTAACACGAATTCTAATTCGCTATGGTTGTCCGCATGGCTCTAATCGGGGTGGGCTTCCTAGATTCTTATGCATGTGGTTTCGGTTCTAAACAAGGGTACCCGAACCTATCTTATCACCTACTAAGGTGACAAGAATGCAAATTCTTGCCCATTACAATCTTGCAAATTAGATTCGGTCCGAGAGAAAGCACAACCTAATGACGTAGAGGGTTCCTCACGTGTCAAAGGCGTGGATTCCGGAAGTGAATTACCGACCCGTGGAGGGATGCTCACGTGGGTATGTGGCTTTTCACTCCCACTTAAGGGATGAAGCTCAGGTAATGAGCTCGAAGACCATGGTGCAACACATGTCAGTGATTCCTTAGAAATTAAATGAAAAATTAATTCAAAGACCACCAATTATCAAAGCTCGTATAATCTAAGTCACATTTTCAAGAAAGAATCAACCTCATTAAAGTCAAATTAAATTTCAAAAATTTCCATCATTAAAAGAAAACATTATTTTCTTGGCTTAACTCTCTCTTTGTTTTGTAAAAAAAATAAAAAAAATGTCCCCAGCGGAGTCGCCCAACTGTAGCGACGTTTTTGGAAAACTTTAAACTGTCCCACTTTTTGATAAAGGTTTGTTTAAAATGGGAGTTTCTTTTAAAAATTCAAGTTTCAAAAAACTTTAAAAACTTGGAGTCGCCATCGGCCACAAAGGTAGGCCGACACCACAAAAAAAACCAGAGATTCATTTGAAAGGGTTCGAGAGTTGGTTACGTGTGGGGAAGGGTTAGCACCCACATCACGCCCGGAAATCGGTACCAAAATATTTGTTGCTTTTAATTGATGGAAATTGCTGAAATTTAAAATGAATTTAATTAGGGGTTCTTAATTGAAATTAACCTTAATTGTACGAGCTTTATCAAATTGGTGAGTTCGAATTAATCGGACATTTAATTAATAAGGATGACGGTACTTCGGACCATAGATTAAACCGACATCCTATAAGTGTGAATGTCGTGTTAATTTATGGTTTGAATTTCGTACGTCACCTTTATGCATGATGCGAACATTTAAATATGATGACGTGATATTACCGAATTTTAATTATCATTTACCTTAGACGGTAAGGATTAGCCCGAATATCCGGTCAACATCCATTGAGTTAGGACTGTTGCGACACGAATATCGGGATTAATAGGTACCTTTTTTTTAAGTTAACGTTAATTTCCATGCAATCAAAATATTAAGTCATATAAATGCCAATTAAAAATGCATGTCACAAATACACATTCGAACAACATAAAAAAACTAAGTTATGCACACAATAAAACCATATATTATATTTTATATTACTTAAAAACTATATATTATAAAACATATTACATAACTATATATTTATAAAGACTATATGATATAAAAACTTATAGTAGATATATATCATATATTATATAAAAAACATAATATTCATTTAAAAACTATATTATATACATATAAACAATATATTATATCAATAATAATATAACAACCAACATAAACAAAACAAAGCAAACATATATTATCATCCACATGCTAAATATAAACAACATACATATATCATCATGGAGAAAAAGCACAAATAGAGCTGAGATTAAAGAAAAATAAAAGAACAGGGTAGGAAATAAAATGCGTGATGACAGGGACCAAAACGGTAATAAAACCACTAAAAACTAATTTAATCGCAAAAACAATGACCAAATTAAAAGAACACAACATGTTTAGGGGACCGAAAAAGGTATTTTTCCATTTAAAAAGTAGATGTAATCAGGGGAGGGATGAAATTAAAAAATGATTCAAAATTGCAGGGATTAGAGAGGGTATTTAAAAAGGCGGAAGGGCTGATCGCATGATTAAAGGGACACAGAAATCCTTAAAACATGATTAAACCATTCTTTTCGTTTTAAAATCAATATAAAATATAATTCTTGGACAAAAAAGAGGTCTTTTGCCATTTTTTTAAGAAAACTCTCTTAAGCTCTTATCCTCTCTAAGACCGGCGACCCTAGGTTTTTGAAAACTAACTCAGCCCCTTTCGGTCAGCGACCGGGGAACCTAAAACCCAAGAAACAGATTCGAAACCCCAGGTTTTTGAAACCCCTATTTGTAAAAGATTCAGATCTTCGTTGGTTCACCCATACGATCTAGAAGACCAGCGGATTATCACCAGTGAACGAAGTCGAACGGGGATGAGAAGAACCAACGACCACGAAGGTAAAATCCAGAAACCCTAAAACCGTTTTTGATATGGTGCTTCCGAATTCGAAATGATAATGAAAAGAAGAAGAAAATGATACCTCTGAACTTTCTCTTTTTCGTATTGATGCTTCTGAAAATTCCCCCTTTCCAAAACTCCCCTCTTACATTTATTGTTCGGTCTTATATAGCTGAAATATTACATGATTTTTGAAAAGTAAAAAAACCTTAAAAATTTGCTATTGGATGCCTCTGATATCTCTGAGAATTTTGGCTCTTGCATGTGATGTCCGTTCGAGATGGAGGAGGGTACCAGTGAAGACAGCGCGGCTTGCCGACTGAGGAACCAGCGCGGCTTGGGGTTGAGGAGTCTGTTGAGTGGATCAAAGGATTGATCAAAGCCAAGAAATGGGTGAATTGGGTTTTTAAAATTTTTGAAGTAAAGTGGAATGAATAAAAATGAAGAACAAGGCAATTATAATGGTTCAAGTTCCAAATGAACTCTACATCCACTACCTTAGCTCCCACTAAGGATTTTCCAATAACTCCACTAGTTGATCTTCCCCTTTTCTAGGCTTAGGAGGAAACCTTTACAAAACCGGTCAATTTTCTACCCAAAATTGACCAAACCCTCACTTGGCTACAAAGAAGAAATTGAAGGCAATAAGAATATCTCTCAATACAAATTTGCTCCTTTGAATACTAGCACTCAACCCAAATTAAAATACAAGATAAGAATTACACTCAATACAATTTGGGATTTTACAAGAATGAGACTTTTGGCACTTGAGCTTGGATTTTGTGTATGGATGTTTCTCTTAGATTCAATAGTTGTTGTTGGTATTCAAATGACTTCTTTTTATACCCTCTTCATTAATTATAGCCGTTTGGGTGGTTAGGAATTGATTATAGCTATTGGAACCCTCTCTTTCCACCATAAATGCACTTCTGCAGCCTACAGTATCGGTACTCGAGGAAGCGTATCGATACATGTCTCAAAAATAGAAAGAGTCATTACAAAAATATAAGAGAGGCGTATCGATACGCGTTCAGGTGTATCAGTACGGGTTAGGGAACCGTTTCGATACGGGTAAGACCATATCGATGCAATTTTTCCAACATAGCTCACTGGAGGATATCGTATTGATACGAGTAAGAGTGTATCGATACTCATTAACCACCTCTTTAAAATTTGGTTACCTACCAACAGACAAGGCAACGGTCGAAATATTTAAAGCTCTAAATTGTTAAAATAATTTAAACCGTATCGATATGGGTGAACCGTATCGGTACTCGATTCAAACTCCTTAGGATTTTATAGAGAGAGCGTATCGATACAGATGGAATCTGTTTTGATACCCTGTTTCGATACGGTAAGGAGCGTATCGAAACGTTTGTCTCTAGTAGCCAAGTTTCTAAAAAAGGTATCGATACGGTAAGAAGCGTATATACTCATAAACGTTTTGAGCAATTTGGCCTTGGAACACCTAGAAAATGTTTAGGAGTTTGAGTTTTTCAATCTAGAGCAAAGCCTTGTTGATTTGAAACCTTTTGAGGGACTTAAAAATTCATTTCAAGTTTTACAATTTGGTCCTTAAAACACTTTGTTATATCAAAAACAAACATAGGTTTTACAATCTCCCCCTTTTTGATATAACAAAACTAAAGCTTAAATTTTTTTAGTCTTTCGAAAAACTTTGGAAAACAACTCCCTTTTAATGTTAGCTAGGTAAATTTTAAGTTTAAGTTTAAGTGAGCTTGTGAACTTCCCTCTCCCCCTTTTTGTTAGATCAAAATAAGAGACATAGGCATAAAACAAAGCATAGGTTTTAAAATGAAGGAAACATCAAACGAAATTCCAAACAATAGAAATCAAAGCATAGGTTTTAAAATGATAAACTTAATCCTAAAAGCATAAAACAAAGTGCATAAATATAAATCCTAAGATGACATGAATGAGATGCAAAGACTAATCTAAGACTCGTCTCCATCACCATCTTCGTTATCTTCATCTTCGTTGGCATCATCGTTCCTCCTTGATTGACGCCACTCATCATGGAAGGCCGTAAGAGAGATATTCATAGAATTGTGCTCAGCCTCAATAGAAGAGATACACTTCTCCATATTAGTCATGTGATCTTCTAAGCTTGTGAAGCGAGTATCAATGGCGGCAAACCCGGAATTCATGACTTGATCAATAGAACCAATTCCCGTGCGTAAGCTTGTGAATTGTTCATTAAGATAGGTCATGAGAGAATCCATGGATGGAGGAGGAGCTTGAGGAGCTATGGGAGGATTTGCAATCTCTTCGGGTATAACATCACTAGGAAGCTCGGAAAGGCGAAGCCAATTACCATTGAAATAATGAAAATTTCCTCGAGATAGAGACCCCTCATCAATCGGATCGGTGAGATTCGTCAGATAATCATGAGAACAATCGATCTCCTTCCTAGTGAAAAAGTAGCTCAAAGCCGTGCCATAAGTGAATGAAGTAACAAGAGTGGTGTGACGATGTTGAATGAGGAAGACAATCTCTGAAAACATAATGTGAGCAAGGTTAGGATGATTCCTCTCGCAAAAGCATCTAATCCAAAAATCATCAACTTGGCGGATTGTTGAGTATTTTCCTACGGAAGGCCTAAACCACCAAGTGATCATCAAATGTAAGATGCGGTCATGAGCATTTAGAATGGTGACAGATCCCCCCAAAATATGTCCAAGAGCACCTTCATCAACAATACCCTCATCCTCAAAACCAAAAACATCACAAAGGGTCTTGACATCAATGGTAATATTCTTGCCCATAAGATAGGAATTAATGGAAATGACATTACCCTCGGCATTGGAAACACACTTGGCATTGGCATAAAAGATCAAAACCAAATTTCGAAAGAAAAACCCCGGAATTTGAAGAAAATCCATGAACTTCCATTCTTGGAGTTGTGGTAAATAAGCAAACTTGAACCGCTCCGAATTGAGAAAAGGAATGGAAATTACCCTCTCCAGTCGAATCTTGTAGTATTGAAAAGATCGAAAATAGTTGAGTTCACCTTTTGTTCAAAAGCACTTTTGATAGATTAGGGTCAAATTCGGACGAGTGCCATCACCAGGATTTGATCCTTCGCCAACTTTGATAGTAGTGTGTGCTCTCTTTTTAGGTGACATAGTCTAGAAAAAATTAATCAAAACAATGTGTGTATGCATTAATTTTCACATTCAAACCCATGGATAAATCAATAATCAAGTTAAAGAACAAAAATTTGAAAGTCAAAACAAAACAAAAAAGTTTAATAAAATCTTTTGAAAGAACAAACAAAACAAACAAACAAAAATTGAAACAAAAATAATAAAGAAAATAGAAAGAAAAGAAGTTTTTATACCTTGATATTGAGAGAGGGAGGAATGTATGATGATTTTGCACCAAATTGATGGAGAGCCTTAGACTTGGCTTGATTTTGAAAAACCCTCAAGAAACTTTAAGTTTTGTGATGAAAATATGAAGGGTTGAGGGCCCTTTTATAGATGAAAATCGGTTAGGGTTTTGAAAAAGAGTTTTGGTAATAGTGAAAGTCTTTTAATGCCCAATTAAAGTTTTTGCGCGATCGAGTATCGATATGGGGGTACAACAGTAATTCCTTGGAACCACGTATCAAGGAATCGTATCGAAACGGAAGACATCCGTATCGAAATGCTCACAACTCGTATCGAAACATATTTAACTGTATCGATACTCGTAAGAGAGAAAATGAAATTTGGAAAGCTAATGAAGTACGCGTATCGATACGCATAAGACCGTATCGATACCCTATGCCCAGAAATGCATTTTTGGTCACAAGAATAACCAAAGGCTCGAATTTAACATCTTCTAAATGTATGTGAATGATGAATGATCAGATCTAAGCATGTTCTAATAGAAGCATACTCCCCTAGCTACAAGCATGGTTATCATCAAGATCAACAACACATAAACATGAATTTTCATAAGATCAAGCAATTTTAACCTCAAAAAGAGTCCTAAATGGTCAAGAGAGGCTAGTTAGACCTAACTTTCTCCTAAGGGACAAAAACGCTCTTTGTCTAGAGGCTTGGTAAAGATGTCCGATAATTGATTTAAGGTGTCAGCATACCCTATAACAACATCTTGCTTAATGACATGATCTCTAATGAAATGATGCCTTATCTCTATGTGTTTGGTTCTAGAGTGCTGGATGGGATTTTTGGTTAGGCATATAGCACTAGTGTTGTCACACTTAAGGGGTATGGTGTCTACCTCAATACCATAGTCTAAGAGTTGTTGCTTCATCCAAAGGACTTGAGCACAACAACTCCCTAAGGATATGTACTTGGCTTCAGTGGTAGATAAAGCTACACTATTTTTTTCTTAGAGAACCAAGATATGAGCATACTACCTTGTAACCCCCGTAGCCCGGCCTAGACGGTTGACCCGAACTACGAAGATTACACGGGGAAAACCAAAGTCAACCCGAAAGTCAACCTTGATTAACGACCCTTTTTTTTTCTTTTTAATCTTATCTAGATGCACATTAGTCCTATATGTGATCACACAAACAACATACTCAAGGATCACAACCATCAGAGATCATTCAGGGACCCAATTGCACAAAACACAACTTTAGGGACCAAAGTGTAAATTTTGAAAACTTTGAGGCCTTAACCAGATTTTAAGATACCAACTTAAAATTAATCATGTTTCATGCATCTCGGCCAAATTTCAGCTCAAACGGGCATCTCAAACTCATACAATTGCACAAACAAGATTCAGGACCAAAATGCAAACTTTTTGAAACACATAACTGCCACTGTCAGCCCCCAACGGTCAACCGTTCCGAAACGGGAGACAGCCCGTTCCGAAACGCGGGGCCGTTCCGAAACAGGCATAGCCCGTTTCGAAACGGGGGTCTGGCAGTAGCTAAACCGTTCCGAAACGGTAGCACCCGTTTCGGACGCCTGGGCTCATGCAGGGCACCCGTTCCGAAACGGTGCAACCTGTTCCGAAACGCCTAGCCCAGATAGCTGCATTTTGCTCACTCAAACACACAATTGAACATCCAAACATGCTCCAAAAGCCACCAAACTTTACCAGCATGCAATTCAACATAAAAGAGACATGCTTGCATCAACAATTCAACAGAAACACATCATATGCAAAAAGCCCCAAATCTATAGGCATGCTTCCTACACAAGCAACCATTTAGGCACAAACCTTCCAAAACAATCTCAATTAAGCCAAAACATGATCCAACAACATTAACAACTTTAAAACATTCTTGATCAACATAAACGATCACAAACACAATAATCCCAAGAGATTCTACCCCCATTGCCTTTATTAACTATAGCTATTCACCGAGACATACATCTCACTTGGAGTCCACCTTGAATCCCTTGCTCCCAGCTGTCCAAACTTTAAGGATCTGCATTGATGGACAAAAAGAGCGTAAGCACATAATGCTTAGTGAGGAATGCTCAAAACCAAAACACCATCAATGCAGCGGGTCATAAAACACTTGTAAAACAAACCCGATTTGTTTACCAAAACCATGTTTGAAATCCTTTTCAACAACAAGCATCAACCATGCATAAACACCATATGCAAAGCTAAAACAAAACCATGGAAAACACTTCCATTTCACAACATACCTTTCTTAAACTTGAAAGCCATTCCAAACAAGAATCCTTTTAAACCATTTCACAAACCAACCAACACATGCATTACACCAAGGCAACATATATGTACCACAACATCAACATCACATGCCTTTAAAAACAAGTCTTAACAAGACTCCAATGCATTTAAGATAATCATGCTCACATACATCATTTAACAAATGATAATCAACACTTGTTCAACCTAACAAGTAAACATGCATTCACATGCATCATACACCTTTCATGCAACAATGCATCTTTTCAAGCAACTCATGCTTCACATGCAACCATGCATCATTTCAAGCATCTCATGCTTCACATGCAACCATGCATCATTTCAAGCATCTCATGCTTCACATGCAACCATGCATCATTTCAAGCATCTCATGCTTCTTTATATTTAAGAACATCATATTGGCCTTCAAGTAATCAATCACATCCACTTTTCAACTCAACACCCGATCGGATACGCGGATTCCGAGCGTTGTCCCTACGCTCCCTACACCCTACCCAATCCAAGGTCCTCGAATGGGCAACACCTCCATTATGACCTTACAAGCCTAAAGTTCCCATGCATGGACTTTTAAACACCATACAACCTTAGCTTTTCCCGAGGTTCCCATGTATGGACAACCATACAACCTCAACATGCACAAGGTTCTCCCGTATGGACTTTTAACCACCATACAACCTTTGCATAACCGATTGGTAGTTGTAGAAATCACTAACGAGATCCGGGACACCCTATACAAGATCCACACATGGACTTAACACCGCCATTGTGATCTCAACAAGCACAAGGTCTTCACATATGGACTTTTAAACACCATATAACCTTTGCTTAACCAAGGTCCTCGAATGGGCAACACCTCCATTATGACCTCAAATAACCAAGGTCCTCGAGTGGGCAACACCTCCACTATGACCTCATCTCGTTAGGAAACTTGAAGGGAGCTTATCCGGTCCACTCTTGACCACTCCACCTCCAAGGCGACTTTATTCACGGTGCACCCAATCCTATAGCCGGCTAACTATATCCGATCAAAGAACCAAGAACCACTTACATCACTTGCCAATATAACCATCTTACCACATTAGTCCAATGTTTCACATGCATAACCATTATGAAAAACCATTTCATAATAATCCAATGATTCACATGCATAACCAATATGCAAAACCATCATTCAACAACATTAACTCACTGTTTTAAAGCATTATACAAAGCCAATGAACATCATGCATCACTATGCATCAAAACCACATTTTCAATGTATAAAACCAAGGATCTCTTACCTTGAGCATCCTTCACATATGGCTTTCAAAACCAGCATTAAACCATGCTAAAATATGCTTTCAAAACAGATTTAAACCATGCAAAACACATGCATCTCAATCATCAACCACAATTGCTTAAAAGCCAATTCATATCACAAATCAAGTAAGAAATCCATTTACTTACTCTTGAGCTTAGCAAAGTTGTTTAGACTTAAACTAAGCTCCCAAAACCTTCAAACCTTTGTTTAAAAGCCGAAAACCCAACTTCACTCACCGATAACCAAACAAGACTAGCCAACAAGCCTTCCAAGCTTCCGAAACCTTCCGCAAACACCTTCAAAGCTCAAGGATCAAACTCCCCTGTTTCAAGCACACAAAAACAGCACATTAATGCATCATTATGCATTAAGAACAGCAGCCACACAACCAAACTCGCTGCTCAACACAAATCCAACAATTCGGCTACAAAACACAACCGAAATCACCTCCAAACATTACCAAAACTTAACCCAGCCAAGATCCATCACTTCTAACCATTTTTATACATCAATTAACATCCAAAATGATTACAAACACATCCTTATACCTCCAGGTATAACAGATCACCAAAAACACTCCAAAAACAACCAAAAACTCAAGCAAAACTTAGGAAATTCAACCTATCCGGGATTGCATTGGTTAAACATCAATTTCTAATCAACTTAGCATTCATTTAACATCATTTTGACACTTCAAAACACTGCCCAAACAGATCACACGAAAATTCCACCAAAATCACCAAATCTTGCATTTTAGCCAAAAATCAAGATCTCATTTGAAAAACCATTAACAAATCATAAAACAAGGATTGAGAACTTGGGAATTTCAATAAAGAACTTGAAGTTCAGAGGAGAAGGACGTTCTTACCTCCAAACTTGAATTTCTCCTTTTTAGAGCCAAAAAGCTTGATGAAACAACTTGCAAATTGAGAGGTTTTGTTGATGAGATGATTAGGAATCAAATGAGAGTTGAAATGAGAGATTTAGATGCCAAAATCAGAGAAAGAAATCTGGAGAATTTTGTTTGGGTTGAGAGAAAATGAGAGAAAAGGAAAATGGAGAGAAAATGAAAAAGTAGTTAGGAAATTGGTTAAAATGATTTCCCTCCTTTTCTTAATCTTTAAAATCAGAATAAAGCCTTAAAATATCTTAGAAAAATCTGGAGAAATTCTTATTGGAATAATAGCTCCTTAAAGATTCAAAGTTTCAATCCTTTATAAAACTGTCCCGCAACTTTCAAAAGTTACATTTTGGTCACTAGCCAAAATGTCAACCTTCCGAACCTCATTTTCCAAAATTGATTTCACAGTTCACTTTTATATAATAAAAGATGATTTTAGAACATTTTTCCATATTTTTAATGCAACCCGAACTAGGCTTTCCTAAATTCACTCTTATTTATTCGATCAGAACTTTGACCGAACCGGTCAACACCCAAAACTTCTAAGCCCAAAACCGGGGTGTTACAACTCTCCCCTCCTTAGGAAATTTCGTCCTCGAAATTTAACCGGCGAAAGAAAACCACAACCTTCCAAAACCAACACACAAGGCAACACAAAAGCCTCGACCAACACTGAACACTTTCCACACAAAACCTCCACCAAACCTAGCACCACCACATGCTGTTCACAGAATCCAGAATACACAAAGATAGCCACAACTTAACCTTTCACATAACCAGACTGTACACAGTCCCAACACCATCCTGAAGAACTTCAGCTCTTACAGCAGACATCACTGCAATACACCATACCCAAAACCTGTTTACACAAAGACAACAGCCAACCCAATCCAGCCACTAAGCAACCTTCTCTGCTTCTAAAACCCTTGCAAACTCCCAACCTCTTCCAAGAATTTCCCAACAAACAAAAATCCTTAAGCATCAACTGCTTACTCAAACTCCTCAGCGAAAACTGATAAAACCTCACAACTGTTGCTAACATTACCATAACAGCTCATCAGGAATACTCACCCAGATTCCAAGAATTACATCACAATTCCAACTTGACTCCGTCAGCCGTTCCACACACCACCAACCAATCCTCACAAGAACCCAAACAACCAACAAAAACTTCAATCTTTCATTGACCTTCCACTTCAAACTTCAACCATAACACTTACCATACTAAAACATCGCCCAGCTTAAACATACAAACCATCTTCTTAACTCCTCAAAGATTACTAAGAACCAGCACTTACAAACACAACTCTTCCACAACAACCTAAAAGCTAAGCTACTTCAGTACTGGGGAACACAACCACTAAGCTGCAACATCACTTAGCACCAAGGAACTACCCCTTCCACTTAGCTATTCAAACCACTAAACCAGTTCTAAACTCAACCGATACCGTCCAACACCAAACCACTAAACTCCTTGAGCATCGAACACTATCCTTCTACCAGCAGCTACACCACTCTCACTTGCACTAGCAACTAGCTCGATATACCCCACTACTAACTCTCACCCAGCACCAAAACAACTTCTAAAAACCCATCATCCAACCTAATCCAACACACTATCAGATTCGATTAGATATTAGCGAGTGTGAACATCGTATGCATGATCACCAACATGCCCTATCAATGCCTGATGTACATGTATGCAAAACCTCTAATGTCATGCCACATGTATGCATGGACCAACATATATTATATAGTATATAACAATGATTTTAACTGTGCATGAATGCCAATTCACACCCTCCAATAACATCCTCAAATCCGTCTAAGAACAACCTCCTACCTCACTTCTAACTCATCTAACTCCACCATACCAACAACCATTAACCACAAGATACTTACCAAGCCTTCTTCACACCCAAGACATTTCCAAACCATAACTAAAAACCCCAACAAGCTAGCAACAAGACTAACTTACCACGCAAGGAAAACCAACAGAAACCAAACTAAGGCAACTAGAGCAAAGATTACAAAACAAGGTTACCTGGAAACACAACACCTCCCTGAAGCTTCATCAGACGAGCTCTCTTCCTAGCGGAACCGCCACCCTCCTGCCACACCACTGCAGCACCAGCTAACACACTAGGGTCACCACCAACTCCTTGCGGTAAAGAACCTTGGCTATTCCGAGCCATCATCAAACAATCACGCCTCACGTGTCCAGCAGACCCACATTTCCAGCAATTCTCCTTTCCCACACTCTTCACAACTTTCTGCTCTTTCTGCCACCTCTGAACCCTGCCTCGGCCGTGCCCACGACCTTTCTGAAACCCTTTGGCTAACACCAAAGCTAACTTCGCTCCATGAGGACAATCACGCTTAACATGTACTTTGGAACCACAATTCCAACAAACACCTGCGCCCCGACAACTTCCAACATGTTGCCTTTCACAACGGTCACACACAGATGACTGAGCTTCCACCCCTTGCTCAAGCAATACTTGCTCAACAACAGCACTACTCGCGCCTTGCTTAACCCTTAGGAACTTCCTTCCCAGATACCTTTCATAAAAAGCAGATACAAAGAAATCCCAATCAATATCATGGATATGTGACGCAACTGCCACAGATGTCCACCAGGCACTCACATCTTCCAACATCAAAGAAACAACACTCCCCAGCTTACAGGCATAATCACAGCCTTCCCGATCCAAAATCTGAACCACATTGGCCAACCAGGCCTCAAACATCTCCGGGGAAGTACCATGATACTCCACAGCACCCAAATCAAGCAAACACTGCTTCGGCAAACCCTCACATCCCACAGCCAGCACATCTACTGACTTTACCTCAACCATAGCCTGAGATGTTCCCAACACCTCCTGCTCAACAGGTGATGAACTCTTCACCACAGAACCAGCTTCTTTCCCTTGCCTTACCACCTCAACACTAGGCACAGAAGACTGAGACAAAACACCTCTACCAAAGGGTGAATTCCTTGCCTTAACAACCTGCCCCAAGGCAGCAACCATCTCCCTCATTCGCCAATCCTCCATTGACTTTGCCATACCACTAACAACAACAAACATACAATCACAACAAACAAACAAACCAGTTAGACCAGCATTAGCAAGGATTCAAATTCCAACTCCAAAATAACACAATAGCTATATTAATAAGGCAATGGGTATCCCAAATCCTCCCCTTTACATGGCATAACAGTCAACACAACATGGATATCACAACATCAAGCATATCAAACAACATACTTTGATCATGCTTACATCAAACAGCATCCACTTGCCACAACATACTAGCAACATAACATACACCTCACACTTTCATCAAGCATAACACCAGCTCACAACATCAGCACATAACCACATTGATTCAACAATGATTCATAAACACAAAGCATGCTCGAAACATCAGCAACTTGATCAAAAACATCAACAATTTGCCCAGAAACACATGTTTCAACCAACATTCAACCCACTTTCATCCACACAACAAGGTAACATCAAACACACATCACAACATCTTACCGTTTTCCCCAAGCATTCGCAACACAGCTCTGATACCACCAAATGTAACCCCCGTAGCCCGGCCTAGACGGTTGACCCGAACTACGAAGATTACACGGGGAAAACCAAAGTCAACCCGAAAGTCAACCTTGATTAACGACCCTTTTTTTTCTTTTTAATCTTATCTAGATGCACATTAGTCCTATATGTGATCACACAAACAACATACTCAAGGATCACAACCATCAGAGATCATTCAGGGACCCAATTGCACAAAACACAACTTTAGGGACCAAAGTGTAAATTTTGAAAACTTTGAGGCCTTAACCAGATTTTAAGATACCAACTTAAAATTAATCATGTTTCATGCATCTCGGCCAAATTTCAGCTCAAACGGGCATCTCAAACTCATACAATTGCACAAACAAGATTCAGGACCAAAATGCAAACTTTTTGAAACACATAACTGCCACTGTCAGCCCCCAACGGTCAACCGTTCCGAAACGGGAGACAGCCCGTTCCGAAACGCGGGGCCGTTCCGAAACAGGCATAGCCCGTTTCGAAACGGGGGTCTGGCAGTAGCTAAACCGTTCCGAAACGGTAGCACCCGTTTCGGACGCCTGGGCTCATGCAGGGCACCCGTTCCGAAACGGTGCAACCTGTTCCGAAACGCCTAGCCCAGATAGCTGCATTTTGCTCACTCAAACACACAATTGAACATCCAAACATGCTCCAAAAGCCACCAAACTTTACCAGCATGCAATTCAACATAAAAGAGACATGCTTGCATCAACAATTCAACAGAAACACATCATATGCAAAAAGCCCCAAATCTATAGGCATGCTTCCTACACAAGCAACCATTTAGGCACAAACCTTCCAAAACAATCTCAATTAAGCCAAAACATGATCCAACAACATTAACAACTTTAAAACATTCTTGATCAACATAAACGATCACAAACACAATAATCCCAAGAGATTCTACCCCCATTGCCTTTATTAACTATAGCTATTCACCGAGACATACATCTCACTTGGAGTCCACCTTGAATCCCTTGCTCCTAGCTGTCCAAACTTCAAGGATCTGCATTGATGGACAAAAAGAGCGTAAGCACATAATGCTTAGTGAGGAATGCTCAAAACCAAAACACCATCAATGCAGCGGGTCATAAAACACTTGTAAAACAAACCCGATTTGTTTACCAAAACCATGTTTGAAATCCTTTTCAACAACAAGCATCAACCATGCATAAACACCATATGCAAAGCTAAAACAAAACCATGGAAAACACTTCCATTTCACAACATACCTTTCTTAAACTTGAAAGCCATTCCAAACAAGAATCCTTTTAAACCATTTCACAAACCAACCAACACATGCATTACACCAAGGCAACATATATGTACCACAACATCAACATCACATGCCTTTAAAAACAAGTCTTAACAAGACTCCAATGCATTTAAGATAATCATGCTCACATACATCATTTAACAAATGATAATCAACACTTGTTCAACCTAACAAGTAAACATGCATTCACATGCATCATACACCTTTCATGCAACAATGCATCTTTTCAAGCAACTCATGCTTCACATGCAACCATGCATCATTTCAAGCATCTCATGCTTCACATGCAACCATGCATCATTTCAAGCATCTCATGCTTCACATGCAACCATGCATCATTTCAAGCATCTCATGCTTCTTTATATTTAAGAACATCATATTGGCCTTCAAGTAATCAATCACATCCACTTTTCAACTCAACACCCGATCGGATACGCGGATTCCGAGCGTTGTCCCTACGCTCCCTACACCCTACCCAATCCAAGGTCCTCGAATGGGCAACACCTCCATTATGACCTTACAAGCCTAAAGTTCCCATGCATGGACTTTTAAACACCATACAACCTTAGCTTTTCCCGAGGTTCCCATGTATGGACAACCATACAACCTCAACATGCACAAGGTTCTCCCGTATGGACTTTTAACCACCATACAACCTTTGCATAACCGATTGGTAGTTGTAGAAATCACTAACGAGATCCGGGACACCCTATACAAGATCCACACATGGACTTAACACCGCCATTGTGATCTCAACAAGCACAAGGTCTTCACATATGGACTTTTAAACACCATATAACCTTTGCTTAACCAAGGTCCTCGAATGGGCAACACCTCCATTATGACCTCAAATAACCAAGGTCCTCGAGTGGGCAACACCTCCACTATGACCTCATCTCGTTAGGAAACTTGAAGGGAGCTTATCCGGTCCACTCTTGACCACTCCACCTCCAAGGCGACTTTATTCACGGTGCACCCAATCCTATAGCCGGCTAACTATATCCGATCAAAGAACCAAGAACCACTTACATCACTTGCCAATATAACCATCTTACCACATTAGTCCAATGTTTCACATGCATAACCATTATGCAAAACCATTTCATAATAATCCAATGATTCACATGCATAACCAATATGCAAAACCATCATTCAACAACATTAACTCACTGTTTTAAAGCATTATACAAAGCCAATGAACATCATGCATCACTATGCATCAAAACCACATTTTCAATGTATAAAACCAAGGATCTCTTACCTTGAGCATCCTTCACATATGGCTTTCAAAACCAGCATTAAACCATGCTAAAATATGCTTTCAAAACAGATTTAAACCATGCAAAACACATGCATCTCAATCATCAACCACAATTGCTTAAAAGCCAATTCATATCACAAATCAAGTAAGAAATCCATTTACTTACTCTTGAGCTTAGCAAAGTTGTTTAGACTTAAACTAAGCTCCCAAAACCTTCAAACCTTTGTTTAAAAGCCGAAAACCCAACTTCACTCACCGATAACCAAACAAGACTAGCCAACAAGCCTTCCAAGCTTCCGAAACCTTCCGCAAACACCTTCAAAGCTCAAGGATCAAACTCCCCTGTTTCAAGCACACAAAAACAGCACATTAATGCATCATTATGCATTAAGAACAGCAGCCACACAACCAAACTCGCTGCTCAACACAAATCCAACAATTCGGCTACAAAACACAACCGAAATCACCTCCAAACATTACCAAAACTTAACCCAGCCAAGATCCATCACTTCTAACCATTTTTATACATCAATTAACATCCAAAATGATTACAAACACATCCTTATACCTCCAGGTATAACAGATCACCAAAAACACTCCAAAAACAACCAAAAACTCAAGCAAAACTTAGGAAATTCAACCTATCCGGGATTGCATTGGTTAAACATCAATTTCTAATCAACTTAGCATTCATTTAACATCATTTTGACACTTCAAAACACTGCCCAAACAGATCACACGAAAATTCCACCAAAATCACCAAATCTTGCATTTTAGCCAAAAATCAAGATCTCATTTGAAAAACCATTAACAAATCATAAAACAAGGATTGAGAACTTGGGAATTTCAATAAAGAACTTGAAGTTCAGAGGAGAAGGACGTTCTTACCTCCAAACTTGAATTTCTCCTTTTTAGAGCCAAAAAGCTTGATGAAACAACTTGCAAATTGAGAGGTTTTGTTGATGAGATGATTAGGAATCAAATGAGAGTTGAAATGAGAGATTTAGATGCCAAAATCAGAGAAAGAAATCTGGAGAATTTTGTTTGGGTTGAGAGAAAATGAGAGAAAAGGAAAATGGAGAGAAAATGAAAAAGTAGTTAGGAAATTGGTTAAAATGATTTCCCTCCTTTTCTTAATCTTTAAAATCAGAATAAAGCCTTAAAATATCTTAGAAAAATCTGGAGAAATTCTTATTGGAATAATAGCTCCTTAAAGATTCAAAGTTTCAATCCTTTATAAAACTGTCCCGCAACTTTCAAAAGTTACATTTTGGTCACTAGCCAAAATGTCAACCTTCCGAACCTCATTTTCCAAAATTGATTTCACAGTTCACTTTTATATAATAAAAGATGATTTTAGAACATTTTTCCATATTTTTAATGCAACCCGAACTAGGCTTTCCTAAATTCACTCTTATTTATTCGATCAGAACTTTGACCGAACCGGTCAACACCCAAAACTTCTAAGCCCAAAACCGCTAAGAGTTGTTGCTTCATCCAAAGGACTTGAGCACAACAACTCCCTAAGGATATGTACTTGGCTTCAGTGGTAGATAAAGCTACACTATTTTTTCTTAGAGAACCAAGATATGAGCATACTACCTAGGAATTGGCAAGTGTCGGAAGTACTTTTCCTATATATTTTGCAACCCTCGTAATCCGCATCCGAAAAAGCATAAAGGTTAAAGGTTGAGTCTCTAGGGTACCAAAGACCTAAACAAGGAGTATCTCTAAGGTACCTAAAGATCCTTTTAACGGTTATAAGGTGAGACTCTTTAGGACTAGCTTGAAACCTAGCACACAAGCAAACACTAAACAATATATTCGGTCTACTTGCGGTAAGGTAAAGAAATGATCCAATCATAGAGCGATAAACCTTAGAGTCAACACACTTACCTCCTTCATCTTTGTCAAGCTTTGTAGATGAGCTCATTGGTGTAGCTTGAGGCTTTGCATGCTCCAAGCCAAACTTCTTGAGCATATCCTTGATGTACTTAGCTTGATTGATGAAGATGACATCCTTCATTTGTTTGATTTGGAGTCCCAAAAAGAATGAGAGCTCCCCCATAATGCTCATTTCAAATTCACCTTGCATCAACTTAGAAAAATCTTGACAAAGCAATTCATTAGTATAACCAAATATAATATCATCAACATAAATTTGAACTACTAATATATCTTTGCCATTGTTTTTAATAAAAAAATGTTGTGTCCACCTTTCCTTTCTCAAAACCTTTTCCAACTAGAAAACTTGAAAGTCTTTCATACCAAGCTCTAGGAGCTTGTTTTAAACCATACAAAGCTTTTGACAATTTAAAAACATGGTTTGGAAAAATTGGATCTTCAAAACTCGGTGGTTGTTCCACATACACTTCTTCATTTATAAAACCATTTAAAAATGCACTTTTGACATCCATTTGAAAAGGCTTGAAATCTTGATAGCATGCATATGCAAGCAACATCCTAATAGCTTCCATTCTAGCCATGGGTGCATAGGTTTCATCAAAATCTATTCTCTCTTCTTGAGTGTAACATTGAGCAACTAGCCTAGCTTTGTTTCTCACTATGTTACCACTCTTGTCTAGTTTATTCCTAAATACACATTTAGTTCCTATAGTAGATTAATTACTAGGCCTTTCAACTAATGTTCATACATTACTCCTCTCAAATTGGTTTAATTCTTCTTGCATAGCCAAAATCCAAAACTCATCTTTTAAAGCTTCTTTGATATTTTTAGGCTCTATGCATGAGATAAATGCAACATGATTCATTAGTTTGAGAGAGGATCTAGTAGTTACCCCTTGGATGGATCACCCAAGATTTCACCACCTTTGACATAGTTGTACTCCCTTGGGTAGCTCACTTCCTTTTCCTCAAGAGACATGACTTGCAATGCTTCTAGAGGCGGTTCTTGTGCTTCTTCCTCTTTTGATAGAATCTCATTCACTTTTGATGATTCTCCACCATCGTTAGCTTCAATGATCCATACATCATCATCATCACAAGAATCTTTCCTCAGAAGGAGGTTATCATCGAAAACAACATGTATAGACTCTTCTACTACTAAAGTTCTTTTATTAAATACATGATAGGCTTTAGAGTTCAAAGAATACCCTAAGAAAATAGCTTCATCACTTTTAGCATCAAATTTACCTAAGTTGTCTTTTCCATTGTTTAAAACAACTTCTTAGATTTTAAAATCTCATATGGAGTTTTCTTTAAAATTGGCCTAATCATTACTCGATTTACAATGTAGCAAGCGGTATTTGTGGCTTCCGCCCAAAAGTATTTAGGTAAATTGTTTTCACAAAGCATGATTCTAGCCATTTCTTGTAAAGTCCTATTTTTCCTCTCAACTACCCCATTTTGTTGAGGAGTTCGAGGTGCAGAAAAATTGTGGCTGATACCATTTTCATTTAAAAACTCTTCAAAACCTAGATTTTGAAACTCGGTTCCATGATCACTTCTAATGTGAGAAATCTTAAGCTCAAGATCGTTTTGAGTTGTTTTAGAAAATGTGATGAATTTTTCTAAAGCCTTATCTTTTGTACTTAAGAATAGAACCCAAGTAAACCTAGAATAGTCATCAACAAGAACAAAAGCATACGATTTACCACCCAAGCTCATAGTTCTAATAGGCCCAAAAAGATCCATATGAATCAATTGTAAACATCTACTGGTAGAGACATCATTAATGGATTTAAAGGATGTTCTATGTTGTTTACCCTTAAAGCATGCATCACATATTTTATCATTTGAGAACTTAATCTTGGGTAAACCTCTAACTAGATTTAGGGAAACTAATTTTTCTAAAACACTAATGCTAGCATGTCCTAGTTTCCTATGCCATAACCATGCATCATTTTCAATTTGAGCAACAAAACATGCATGGGATGTATGAATGCCATCTAAATGCACCATATATATATTTCTTATGTGATGACCAATGAGCATTGTTTTATTAGATTTAATGTCAACAATTTTACACCCATTTTATCAAATAAGACATTAAACCCTTTATCACACAATTGACTAATGCACAACAAATTATGTTTTAGATCATTGACATACAATACATTTTCAATGAGTATGGTAGAGTGATTACCTATGGAGTCAATACCTTCAATGTGGCCTTTGGAGTTGTCACCAAATGTCACTACTCCTCCATTTTTTGGCTTTAATTCCATAAATCGACTATTGTCTCTGATCATTTGCCTCGAGCATCCACTATTAAGGTACCATGTGTTTTGACTTTGTGCTTTGGCCTTGCAGCAATGCTCCCCCTACAAACAAAGAATTTAGGCTTTGATTTTTGGTACCTAAATCATTTTGGTCCACGAGTGTTAGTTCCCAAAAGCTTGGTTCCCTTAGGAATCCAAGGTGACATGGCATCAACATTATTAGATTTAACAAGTTCCTTAGGAACCCATACACTTCTAATTCTTTTAGTTTTAGTATGCCTATAGGAGCCCCTTTGTTTGTAGTTAAAATTCTTTCTCTTAGGTTGGTTGGTTCTAGATGATTCACCCATTTCATTTTTCAAAGGACCAACACTCTTGAAAGAATTTTTGAGCTCATTGAGCTCATCTAACACCTTTTGGTGTTCAATGTTACATTGAGAAATAAGATTATTTAAATCTACATTTTCTTTTTGAAAGTATTCAAGTTCATCTTGTAGACCTAAAATCTTTTTCTCAAATTCCAAGTTAGCTTGAGAAATTAAATCATTTTTAGCATTCAAATCCGAAATGACTCTTTTATTTTTCAAAACGGACTCCTTATACTTCTCAACTAACTCATCATACACCTCTTGTAACTCATCATATACTTCATGCAATTCATCATAGGCAAAATCAAAAGTAGATGAGTTAGAGGTTACCATAGAATCCTCTTCAATAGCCATTAGGCAAAGGTTGGCAACTTCTTGTTCCTCATCCTCGGATGATTCCTCATCACTCCAAGTAGCAAGCTTGGCTTTGAGCTTCTTCTTCTTCTCAAAACCCTTCTTCTTGAGTTGAGGACACTCGGAACGGATGTGACTCGGTCTCTTGCACTCAAAGCATATGATCGGATCCTTTTCTTCCTCTTTGTTCTTGGTCTTGAAGTCCATCTTTCTTTGAAACTTTCTACCTCGGTTGGACCTCATGAACCGTGAGAATCTCTTGGCTATCATAGCCAATTATTCAAGATCTTCCTCCTCACTAGAAGTACTCTCCTCATGTAGAGAAGCTTTGAGAGCCACTCCTAGTTTCTTCTTCTTGTCTACCTCAAGCTTCTCCACTCTTCTTTCTTCTTTCTTCTTTTCATCTTCCCTTCCTTGCTTCATGATTTCATGAGTTAGGAGAGAACCAACTAGCTCATCAAGCTTTAGCGTCTTCAAGTTCTTTGCCTCGATGATAGCGGTTCTTTTCCTATCCCAAGACTCGGGAAGAGAGTAGAGTAGCTTCCGGACTAGCTTATCCTCCGGGATGATCTCTCCAAAATCTTTTAGCCCATTGATGATAGTTGAAAAACGATCAAACATCTTAGATACGATTTCGTCGGGCTCCATCTTGAAATTCTCATAGCTAATATTGTGAATTCCAATCTTTGTTTCCTTCACATCGCTTGTCCCTTCGTAGGTTGTCTCAAGTGTATCCCACACTTCTTTAGCACTTTCGATGAAAGAAACCTTGGAGTAGATATCCGGTCCAAGAGCACAAAATAGCATGTGAAGAGCCTTGTCGTTGATTTGAAGCTTCTTTCGATCATCTTCACTCATTTCTACTTTTCTTTTCGGCACAAATCTTCCTTCATCGTCTCTCTTCATCGGAATGATGAGACCGTCTTCTATAGCATCCCAAACAAGGAAATCACTAGAGTTTATGAAGAGGCGCATCCGGTTCTTCCAATAAGGATAGTTGTCACTGTTGAAGAAAGGTGGTTTGGTGATCGATTGAGACTCGTACATGCTAGAGCCGGAGGTAGATGTCATGGCTTGCTTTATTGATGATCACACTCTTCCGACAATCTCCTCTTTCGGTTGTTAATCCTTCAAAGAGGTAGGCTCTGATACCAATTGTTTAGTGGATCAAAGGATTGATCAAAGCCAAGAGGGGGTGAATTGGGTTTTTAAAATTTTGGAAGTGAAGTGGAATGAATAAAAATGAAGAACAAGGCAATTATAGTGGTTCAAGTTCCAAATGAACTCTACATCCACTACCTTAGCTCCCACTAAGGATTTTCCAACAACTCCACTAGTTGATCTTCCCCTTTTCTAGGCTTAGGAGGAAATTTATACAAAACCGGTCAATTTTCTACCCAAAATTGACCAAACTCTCACTTGGTTACAAAGAAGAAATTGAAGGCAATAAGAATATCTCTCAATACAAATTTTCCCCTTTGAATACAAGCACTCAACCCAAATTGAAATACAAGATAAGAATTACACTCAATACAATTTGGGATTTTACAAGAATGAGAATTTTGGCACTTGAGCTTGGATTTTGTGTATGGATGTTTCTCTTAGATTCAATAGTTGTTGTTGGTCTTCAAATGCCTTCTTTTTATACCCTCTTCATTGATTATAACCGTTTGGGTGGTTAGGGAATTGATTATAGCCGTTGGAACCCTCTCTTTCCACCATAAATGCACTTCTGCAGCCCACCGTTTTGGTACTCGAGGAAGCGTATCGATACATGTCTCAAAAAAAGAAAGAGTCGTTGCACAAATATAAGAGAGGCTTATCGATAAGCGTTTAGGCATATCGATACGCGTTTAGGCGTATCGGTACAGGTTAGGGAACCATTTCGATACGGGTAAGACCGTATCGATGCAATTTTTCCAACATAGCTCACTGGAGGAAATTTTATCGGTAGGAGTAAGAGCGTATCGATACTCATTAACCACCTTTTTAAATTTTGGTTACCTACCAACAGACAAGGCAACGGTCGAAATATTTAAAGCTCTAAATTGTTAAAATATTTTAAACCGTATCGATACGAGTGAAACCGTATCAGTACTCGATTCAAACTAATTGGGATTTTATAGAGAGAGCGTATCGATACAGATGAAATCTATTTCGATACCCTGTTTCGATACGGTAAGGAGCATATCGAAATGTTTTTCTCCAGTATCCAAGTTTCTAAAAAAGGTATCGATATGGTAAGAAGCGTATCGATACTCATAAACGTTTTTGAGCAATTTGGCCTTGGAACACCTAGAAAAAGTTTAGGAGTTTGAGTTTTTCAAACTAGAGCAAAGCCTTGTTGATTTGAAACCTTTTGAGGGACTTAAAAATTCATTTCAAGTTTTACAATTTGGTCCTTAAAACACCTTGTTATATCAAAATCAAACATAGGTTTTACAGAGTCAAACCGGCCGGACGTCGTGGAGCGATCTCAGCCATTGATGAAGGGATCTAGACGGTTGTGAGGGAGCTGAAGCGTTGTACGCGAGCTCCACGCGTGTGTTGGGAAGCTGGGAAGGTGGCACGCGGATTGAACGCGCGCATGAGCAATTCCAGGGGTCGCGCGTAGGGGATCTGGAAGCTTGCCTGCCTCGATCCTGGGCCGTTGATGGTGATCTTAATCCAATGGCTTAGATGTGGCGGTTGCACAAGAACAAAAGAGAGCAATTATGGTTTTAGGTTTAATTAGGTTGAACCGGAAATGGGCCATATAATATGTAATTTTTGGTTTTTGTGTAATGGACTCTATTTTAATAAGTTGGGCTTTAATTTATTTAATTGGGCATGTATATTTTTCTTTCTTTCTTTTTCAGCCTAATTATAATAATAATAATAATGCTACTAATATAATATTAACAATGATAATAATAATAAGATGACGTAAGAGAAGTGATATAATATACTAATAGTATTTAGGGTTTTTCAAATGGATGATAATAATCATAGCTACCTATCACGAATAATACTAATAATATTTTATTTATTTTAGTTTTAATCATACCATTTAGTTAAAGTAGATAAACAAAACCCATTATTGTAAAATGTAGAACGGGTTAACACCCCGAACAAAATTAGTGATTATAGACACTTCGCTCCTCTGCCCAAAAACACCAAAACGCCTATCCGAAACAATCGAAAATACTTTCGATTACTCTACAAACTCAACCCAGCCAAAACCTAACACTTCTATCTAATTTTAATCATCAATTAACATCCGAAAACAATCTATTTGCATCCTTATATCTCCAGCAACACCAAAACCACATTATCACCACAAAACCCAAATCTAACAATCTTAACAACTAGAGATCCAACCTATTTCGGTATCCTTATGATAAAACCTTTATTTCAACATCATTTAACATCCAAAACATGATTAAAATCAATCTCAAATTAACCAAAATAGTACCATTACAAAAATCATGAGAAATCATCTTTCATGGCTTGATTTAACCATTTTTTATCAAATAGAATATAAAACCTTGTTAATAAACACAATTAGAGATCCAAAGACTTGGGAATTTTATTAAAGAACCTTGATTAGAGGAGCTAAACGAAAATTACCTCTAACTCTTGCCTATTCCTCCAATTGTCAAGAATTGTTGAGAAACCTTCAAGATTCCTTTGAGATAAATGGAAGAAACACAAGGAAATCATTTGTAAATCAAAGTGAAGTGCAAAGATGAAAATCTCTAGAAGTTTTGAGAGAAAATGAAGTGTTTGGCTAATGAGAATTGAGAGAAATGGAAGTTACATCAAAATAGATTCTACGTTTAAAAAGGTCAATTAAAGGAAAAGGCTAATTAATAACATATTAGCTCCCTAAAGATTCTACGTTTTGACCCTCTTTCAAAACAATCATTTAAACACGGATTTTGCATTTTTACAAATTAGTCACTAACCTGAAATGTCAATCTTTCAAAAGTCATTTTCCAAAATTGACTTCACCAAACCTTTATATATATATATATATATATATATATATATAAATATATATATATATTAGAAGATTTTACGAATTTTCCCATAATTTTACCACATCCCGAACCACGTTTTCCCTGAACCACTACCGAACTAACCCGGATCTCTAGTCTTGGTTCTACGAACTCCGAGTCAACCTTAAAGACTCCTAGGCCCAAAACCAGGGCGTTACAACTCTCCCCCACTTAGGAAATTTCGTCCTCGAAATTTTACCTGATGGAAAAAGATAAGGAAACTTCTTCTTCATATCATCCTTCTTTTCCCGCGTGGCTTCCTCCACGCCACGATGTCACCATAAGACCTTGACCAACTCAATGGTCTTACCACAAAGAACCTTGTTGTCCGAATCCAGGATCTCAACTGGTTCTTCATCATAGGACAAATCTGGATTCAATTTTATCTCCTCAACAGGCATTACATGAAACAGATCCGATCTATATCTCCGAAGCAAGGATACATGGAAAACATCATGTATCTTCTCCAACCCGGGAGGCAACCTCAACCTATAAGCAACAGGACCAACACGTTCAAGCACCTCATACAGTCCAATAAACCTCAGACTCAACTTGCTCTTCCAGCCAAATCTCATCACCTTTTTCCAAGGTCAAACCTTCAAAAACACTCTATCACCTACAACATACTCAATCTCCTTACGCTTCAAATCTGCGTAAGATTTTTTTTGCCAATTCGAAGTCGCTTTCAACCTCTCACTAATACGCTTCACTTTTTCCGTAGTGCCCTTTAGCACATTAGGCAAAGAGACCAACTTCTGCCCCGCTTCCGCCCAACAAAGAGGCGTTCTACACTTCCTTCCATACAAGGCCTCATAAGGAGTCATTTGAATGCTCGCCTGATAACTATTATTGTAAGCAAACTCCACCAAAGGTAATTGTTTCTCCCAAGAACCTTGGAAATCAATGATGCAACACCTCAACATATCCTCCAACACTTGGATAACTCGTTCAGACTGACCATCCGTCTGTGGATGATACGAAGTACTAAAATTCAAACATGTGCCCAACACTTGATGTAGACACTCCCAAAACCTCGCTGTGAAACGCAGATCTTGATACGAAACAATGGATTTAGGCACCCCATGCAACCTCACAATCTCAGAGATGTACAAATCCGCAAACTTGTCTATCGTATACGTAGTATGCACCGCCAGAAAATGTGCACACTTCGTAAAACAATCAACAATCACCCAAATGGAATTCTTCTTGGACGGTGTCAAAGGCAAACCCGTCACGAAATCCATGGTGATTCTCTCTCATTTCCATTTCGGAATCTTCAATGGTTGCAACAATCCAGAATGAAACTGATGCTCAGCTTTAACACGTTGACAAACCATACACTTACTAACAAAATCAGCCACGTCTTCCTTCAAACCAACCCAATAGTACTCATCCTTCAACCCACGATACATCTTTGTACTACCAGGGTGCATGGAAAAAGGACTACTATGCGCCTCAGTCAAAATAGTGCTCCTCAACTCAACATCCTCCAGCACAACTTTTTGACTCTTAAAGCACAAAACACCGTCATCATTGAAACAAAAGTCTGTTGGATTTCCTTTCGCAATGTCCTGAACATCTGGTACCAACGAATCATCCAATAATTGCTTCTCCTTAATCATCTCCACCAACGAGGGTTTCACTTGCAATTCAGCCACTAAACAACCATCTCGCGATATACTCAACCGAGCAAAAATCGCCCTCAACTCTACATCCACCTTTCTACTTAAGGCATCAGCTACAACATTAGCCTTCCCTAGATGGTACTCAATCATCAAGTCGTAATCCTTAAGCAACTCCAACCACAGTCGTTGCCTAAGATTCAACTCTTTTTGTGACATTAAGTACTTCAAGCTTTTGTGGTCCGTGTACACCATACATTTTTCACCATAAAGGTAATGCCTCTAAATTTTCAAGGCAAACATCACCGCAGCTAACTCGATATCATGCGTATGGTAATTACGCTCATGCACTTTCAACTGCCGAGAGGCATAAGCTACCACCCTACCTTCTTGCATCAACACACATCCCAAACAAACATAGGATGCATCGCTATAAACCACAAACTCTTTACCCGATTAAGCCTGAATCAAGATAGGAGCTTGTGTCAACGCTTCTTTCAACTTCTCGAAAGCTTGTTGCCTAACCTCTGTCCATTCAAACTTAAAATATTTTTGCAACAACTTGTCAAAGGAGCATCAATCCTTGAAAACCCATCCACAAACCTACGATAATATCCTGCCAAACCAAGAAAACTACGCACCTCATTAACCGACTTAGGCGACTTCCAATTCATCACTACCTCAACCTTTTGGGGATCGACCCGAATCCCTTTGGCCAACACTACATGTCCAAGGAAAACAACTTCCTTAAGCCAGAACTCGCACTTGCTCAACTTGGCATAAAGCCGATTTTCCAAAAAAATTTGCAACACGATCCGCAAATGCTTATCATGATCCTCCTCGGTACGAGAGTACACAAGAATGTCATCGATAAACACTGCCACAAACCTATCCAAAAACTCATGAAACACACGATTCATCATGTCCATAAATGTAGTAGGGGCATTAGTCAAACCAAACGACATCACCAAGAACTCATAATGTCGTACCTCGTACGAAAAGTAGTCTTAGGCACATCCACATCCTTTACCTTCAACTGGTAATATATGGATCTCAGATCAATCTTGGAAAACACAGAAGCACCTCAGAATTGATCGAACAAATCATCAATCCTTGGAAAAACATATTTTTTATTGGTTGTCAACTTGTTCACTTGACGATAATCTATACACATTTGCATCGAGCCATCTTTATTCTTCACAAACAAGACTGGTGCACCCCAAGGTGAAACACTAGGCCTAATGAAACATCGATCAAGCAACTCTTGAAGTTGTATCTTCAACTCCTTCAACTCTTTCAGAGCCATTCGATAGGGAGAAATTGACACTGGAGTCATATTTTCATACAACTTAATGCCAAACTCAACCTCTCTGTTTGGTGGCAAACCATGCAACTCTTCCGGAAATACACCTGGAAACTCACATATCGTATGTATGTCCTGAACCTCCTTTGTACCCAGATTCATCATATAAGCCAGGAAAGCTTCACATCCCGAACGCATCAACCGACTCGCTTCAAGAGCCGAAACCACATTAGACAAGAACTTCACATTCTCACCTACGATCACCACCTCATAATCATCGGCAAGTTTCAACGAAACTCGCTTGGTCTCAAAATCAACCACAGCTCTATGCTTAGATAACTAATCCATACCAAGAATTACATCAAAATCATAAAAAGGCAATTCCATAAGATCAACCTCAAACACATGACCTTGAACAGACAAAGAACACCTTCTATAAAACTTCCTCATAACAATTGTCTCACCAAAAGAACTGGTTACACGTATACCAACATCTAACAACTTAACAGGTAAATCAAGCACTTGTGCATGCTCACGCAAAATGAATGAATGAGTAGAACCGGAATCAATCAAAGAAAGTAATGACAAGGATTGCAAAGTAAAGGTACCGGCGATCACATCTGTGTCATTCCTTCCCTCTCGGTGTACATACACCCTAGCATGTCCACCTCCCTCAGGCTGAACAGCAACAACATGAGCAACATTCCTCTGTCCATCATCTCTACGCTGAGAGTTACCACGACCGCGCCCACGGCCTCTTTGTGGCTCAGCAGCTCGCACTGAAGCTTTTCCATCTCTATCAGGTTGTAGACAATCACAATTCATATGTCCTCGTGACCCACAATTCCAACATGTACCTAGATTACCCCAATACTCTCTCGTATGCCTTCTATCACACCGGTTACACTCTAGAGTATGAACAAAAGCATTCTGGCCTTGTTGACCACAACCAGGGTTACCACCATCACACTTTGGATCCAACACCTATGTAACGCCCTGATTTTGGGCCTAGATGTTTTAGACATCGGACCGGACCGATCGAGAACGGTTCGAATCGCGTAAGGTGATTTAAGGAAATCAAGGATCGAGATAGGATAAAATGTGGTAAAAATTGCTAAATTCCTCTAAAAATATATTTAAGGGGTCAAATCAATTCTACAAAAAGAGTTTTGAAAATGGTACATTTTGAGTAGTGACCAAATTATAAAGTTTCAAAATTGTGGAAAATGTGATTTTTAAAGGAGAAGCCAAATTCTTAGAATCTTTAGGGGGCTTTACTGCAATTTAGCCTTTCCTTAATATGACATGTGTTTAAAATGGTTTTAATTAAATAGCTTTAATTGGTTTTTGTTGGGTTTGTAGCA
Source organism: Hibiscus trionum (assembly GCA_030270665.1). Lineage (NCBI taxonomy): Eukaryota > Viridiplantae > Streptophyta > Magnoliopsida > Malvales > Malvaceae > Hibiscus > Hibiscus trionum. The sequence continues at coordinate 21,890,892 of BSYR01000038.1, read as the reverse complement.
CGCTCGAATCGATCACCGAAACTGTCAAGGAGGGTTGTAAATGTTTGGTGGTTAAATTGGCTAAAATCGAAATAAAGATAGACAAGTGACACAATGATATTTGAGTGGTTCGGGCTATTAACTAAGCACCTACATCCACTACCTTAGCACACCACTAAGGATTTCCCAATTCACTCAACAATGAATTCGTCCCCTTTTCTCGGTTTAGGAGGAAACCGTTACAACCCTATCTTTTGGACTTGGCTAAGATAGAACCAACTCTAGTTTTTCTCTCAAGGCTAAACTAGAACCTCTCCTTTTACAAGGGATTTGTTTGGGTAAACTAAATACCTCACAAGGTTGGTATTTACACAATTTAAGCTCACAAGAGTAGAAGTATTTACAATTAAGCACTCTCTCTAAAGACTATGTACAAGAGAATAGTAAAATAAAGACTTAAACTCTAATTCTCTTGATCATGTTGCTTGGATGTAGTCTCTAACCTTCTTCAAGTGTTCCAGCCTTCAATTTATAGTCCCAATTGGGTTTGTAGCCGTTACTAGCCGTTGGGGATGTTTTGGAGCCGTTGGAGACTTTATTTCCCACATTAATTGCAGTTCTGAGCCTTCTGTATCGATACACGAGGGCCCGTATCAGTACGATCTTCTTCAGAAACTAGCTGTCGGGCTCTTGCCAGCCTAAGCGTATCGATACGCTTGAGGGTGTATCGGTACGGTATGTCATTTAAAAGACCGTTGGGAAATAGTCGTTGGGATTGTTAAAACAGGGATCAGTACGCTTAAGGGGCGTATCAAAACGATCCCTATCCGTATCGAAACGGCCAAGCCTGTTTCGATACGGGTTTTGGCAGTGACCAAACTTGGGCAAAAAGGTATCGATACGGGTTGCACCGTATCGGTACGGGCAGCTTGAAAATTCAAGTTTGGCTATTTAAAATCAATAAAAACATTGCCAAAAACCTTTTTAAATACCTCAAACATATATTCAAGTTGTTTGGACTTAAAACCAAGTTTTAAATTCTTTTCAAATTAGTCCAAAACATTTTTCAATTATTATATCAAAACATTATTTCTACAATCTCCCCCTTTTTGATATAATAAAACCAATTTGAAAAATTGTTTGGGATTCTCCCCCTTTAAGTTTAAAAATGTGAATAAGAGATGAAAATTTTAAAATCAATTAAAGCTCCCCCTTATTCATTTGAAAATTCAATTTTTCAAACCATTTCTCCCTCTTTTGTTATATTAAAAAGAATTCAAAAGACATTAAGTTCAAAATAACTTAGGAGGTTTGAAAAGATGACAAAAATAAGAACTTTGGTTTTAAAATGGCTCCCCCTTACTCAAACAATCATTGTTAGGCTTAACAAATAATCCAAGACTTTAAAACAAAAGTTAGATAACCAAATGTATAAAATAAAAGCATTAAGCTTAGAGGTTACCCAATATTCTTTTCATGTGTGATTTGAGCATTCTTGATTTTGCTTTGCTTGTCGTTGCTCCAACATACCTACAAAAGACATTCACTTGATTTTGGGTATCCAAATTGCTTTGGATCCATTTACGTTAGTCACAATGTCTTTAGTTCCCTTAGGAACCCATACCTGTCTAATCCTATAAGATTGTCTCTTCTTTATAGGACAAGTATGTATGGAATGACCATGATAATGGCAATGTGAGCATTTTGCCATTATGTGACAAGATGAATTATTAAAATGATTTCTTTTTCTTTTGTTAAGCTTTCAAGCTTAACTTTCAAATCAAGATTTTCTTTTTCTAAAACATCTTTACTTACTTTTGAAAACTCTAAATCATTTTTCAAGATTTTATTTTGGTTTTCAAAATCCAATTTTGTTTTCAAAAGAAAATCATTTTCAAATTCAAGTTTTGAAATCATTTTCTTAAATTTGGAATTCATGGTCTCAAATTCCAAAAATAATTCATCGAAAGCATCTTGCAACTCGTCAAAAGAGTAAGAATAAAGCTCACTTGAGTTAGAAGATACCTTAGGCTCATCAAGAGCCAAAACACCATCCACCTTTGGATTGGAGAGAGGGTTTACACATGATTGATCATCATCTTTCTTTTCTCTCTTCTTGTTGCCATAAAGCTTCTCAAGTTTCTCTCATAATTCTTTGGCACTTTTGTATGTGGAGATCTTCTTGGAAACTTCTTCGTTAAGGCCACAATAGAGAATGTGCATCGCCTTGGTGTTTAGCTTTGCCTTCGTGTCGTTGGCACTCCTTTACTTTTTCTTCTTCTTTGGAGCTTCCAAATACCCATCTTCAACGACGTCCCAAACCTCATAGTCTTGAGACTTGATGAAGAATTTCATGATATTTGCTCATTGGAAGTATGCTTCTCCTTCGAAGAGTGGAGGACACGAGATAGAGCGGCCTTCTTCAAATCTTGCCATTTTCTTAAACGGTGGACTTCGAGCAAGTGATCTTTACTCCCAGATGTTAGTCATTCGATGGAGACGAGGCTCTGATACCAATTGTTGGGTTTGTAGCACGCTCGAATCGATCACCGAAACCGTCAAGGAGGGTTGTAAATGTTTGGTGGTTGAATTGGCTAAAATTGAAATAAAGATAGACAAGTGACACAATGATTTTAGAGTGATTCGGGCTATTAACTAAGCACCTACATCCACTACCCTTGCACACCACTAAGGATTTCCCAATTCACTCAACAATGAATTCGTCCCTTTTTTCTCGGTTTAGGAGGAAACCGTTACAACCCTATCTTTTGGACTTGGCTAAGATAGAACAAACCATAGTTTTTCTCTCAAGGATAAACTAGAACCTCTCATTTTACAAGGGATTTGTTTGGGTAAACTAAATACCTCACAAGGTTGGTGTTTACACAATTTAAGCTCACAAGAGTAGAAGGATTTACAATTAAGCACTCTCTCTAAAGACTATGTACAAGAGAATAGTAAAATAAAGACTTAAACTCTAATTCTCTTGATCATGTTGCTTGGATGTAGTCTCTAACCTTCTTCAAGTGTTCCAGCCTTCAATTTATAGTCTCAATTGAGTTTGTGGTCGTTACTATCCGTTAGGGATGTTTTGGAGCCGTTGGAGACTTTATTTCCCACATTAATTGCAGTTCTGGAGCCTTCTGTATCGATACACGAGGACCCGTATCGGTACGCTCTTCTTCAGAAATTAGCCGTTGGGCTCTTACCGCCTAATCGTATCGATACGCTTGAGGGTGTATAGGTACGGTATGTCATTTAAAAGACCGTTGGGAAATAGCCGTTGGGGTTGTTAAAATAGGGATCGGTACGCTTAAGGGGTGTATCGAAACGATCCCTATCCGTATCGAAACGGCCAAGCCTGTTTCGATACGGGTTTTGGCAGTGACCAAACTTGGGCAAAAAGGTATCGATACGGGTTGCACCATATCGGTACGGGCAGCTTGAAAAGTCAAGTTTGGCTATTTAAAATCAATAAAAACATTGCCAAAAACCTTTTTAAATACCTCAAACATATATTCAAGTTGTTTGGACTTAAAACCAAGTTTTAAATTCTTTTCAAATTAGTCCAAAATATTTTTCGTTTATTATATCAAAACATTATTTCTACAGTTTTTATTTTATCTAATTAATTAGGTGGTTAATTTGAGATTCCATCACGTAACTACCATCTTCTCCTCATTTTTAGCCAAGCACAATTTTCATTCATTTCTCTCCAGAATTCTTTTCTCCCAAACACTCTCTTAATATTTCCTAAACAATATTCAAGAAATCCTTTCTAGTTCTTCAAGATTTTGCTAAGGAAAACTTGTCATTCATTGAGGAAAGCAAGGACTGGAGGTAAATCCCGTTCTCAACCTCTAATCAAAGTTCTTTATTGAAATTCCCAAGATCTTTGGCTTCTAATTACTGTTTTTGGTTGAGTTTTTATTATAGTTTTGATATGAGATCGAAATCTTGTAAAAATATGGTTGAAATCTTGATTTTCGGATTTGCTTTGTTAAGCTCTGTTTTTGATTAATTTTAATTGAGTTTTGAGATGGTTAATATGTGGAAAAGAGGTTTTGTTAACATAGATCCCGAAATCCTTGAGTTTCTTGATAGCTTTAAGTGGGTTTTTGAGGTGAAATGGTGGAATCATGCTTGCTGGAGGTATAAGGATGAGTTTAGATTGTTTATAGATGTGTTTTTGGATGTTTATAATTGATTGGAAGCGATGTATGATGGCTGGGCTTGGTTTAGGAAGCAATCGATTGAGTTTTCGGTTGTTTCGGATGGGTAATTTGGTGTAGTTTGGGTGAGCAACGAGTTTTTAATTTGTTGCTGGTGTTGAAATGCATTTTAATGCATTTAGATCTCTGATGTGATGATGTGAAAACAGGGGATCTTGATCCGAGAGCGAACGAGGCGTTGTTGGAGGCTCCGGTAGAGTAATTTTCGTGTCGGTGAGCAAGGCTTCGCGTATCGATGAGTGGAAATGGATTTTCCAGCTTTGTAACGCTTTGAGTGTGGTCTTGGGAGCTTAGTGTAAGTTTGAAACACTTAGCTAAGCTCAAGAGTAAGTGATTCGAAAGTCTCTCTCGGAAATGTGCTATGTTTTGATGAAAATGCACTTGAGTTAAATGTGGTTTTGATAACTATTTTAAAGCATGTTTTAGGCATGGTTAATGCTGGATTTTAATGCCATTGTGTTAAGGATGCGCTAGGTAAGTGATCCTTGGTCTTACGTGATAAATGCATATGATGATTAAGCATGTTTATGCTTGTAGAAATGGCATTGTGGTTATTCTTGTAAAATAGTGGAATATTGATGTTAAATGATTATATTGGCAAGTGATATAAGTGATTTTTGGTTACTTGTAATCGGATATAGTTATCCGACTATAGGATTGGGTGCACCGTGAATAAAGTCGCCTTGGATGTCGAGGGGTTTTGATTGTGCCGTAATTTCCATCCAAGTACCCTAACGATTGAGGCTAAGATCACAACAGTGAATGGTTTAATCCCGTGTATGAATCTTGTGGTATGTGTCCCGTACTCTCGTTAGTGGAATTATACAACTATCGATGAGTGATGTTGAGGGGTTGTGATTGTGCCATTAATCTCCATCATGGGTGTTGAGGGGTTGTGATTGTGCCATTGATCTCCACCTTGTGTAGTTCGGTAGTATGCATGAAGCGTGTGGGACAACGCTTGTAATCCGCGTATCTGATTGTGTCTTTGAGTTGGTTTGGTATGGTTTGAGAATTGATCACTTGTAAGCCAATATAATGATGATGACTAATGGTTAAGAATGAGATGCTTGTGATTTATGCTAGAATACATATGATGCTTGGTAAAGCATGAGCAAAGGTTTATTTGTTGTTTTAAAATGATGCATACGTGGATATGTTTTAGAAAGTGCATTGATGTCTTGAAATGACATGTTTTATGTAAAGGCGTGTGTTGATAAATGGTGATTTGCCAATTGTGTGAAATGCATTGGTGAATATTGTTTAGCGATCCTCACTAAGCTTTGTGCTTACGCTCATTTGAGGCAGCGAGTAAGAAAGGGGAGTCCAAGCACTTTGGTCTAGCAAAGTATGTGGTTTTACTTTGGTGTAATAAGAGGCAATGGGTGGGATTTCTACTCTTGGATGTTTGAAGATGTTGTTAATTACCTTGAGCATGTTTGGTTGCTTAACTTTGGTTTGTAAATGGCCTTTGGGGATTGACTTTTGTTTGAATGTTGATTTTAGCTTTGTATGGCTTTGGAAGACTAGGGAGCATGCCTATAGTTCCAATGCTTGCATGAATGAAGCCATGTTCTAGCTTATGCTTCGTATAGTTGATCTTTGATGCTTATACATGTTGTATGCATGCTGTGGCATGAATTGGAATGTTTTCGGGGGTGTTTATGAGTGAAAAACTAGAAATTTGTGTTGTTGCAGGAGAAGGCGTATCGAAACGCCCTTTATCTGTTTCGGAACAGTGGCCCGAAATAGCCATGGGGTTTCGGAACGGGTAAGAACGTTCCGTAACGATTTGCTACTGGAATGTTGTGTTTCGATACGGGTTTTGGAACGCACCCGAGTATCGAAACGGTCAACCTGGTTTCGAAACAACCGTTCCGATACATGGCCTTGTGTTTTGAAACACCCGACCGTTGGAGTTGGAGTTGAATTTGAATTGTTTCAGGTTTCTGTTTCTTATGTTTTGGTCCCTAGGTCTTGAATGCTTAATTAAATGAGTTTGGATGATCCGTTTAAGATGAAATTTTTTCATGTTGGCTTATTACATGTTTAATTTTGGATTGGTAACTTTAAAACTTGTTTAGTCCTCAAATTTCTGGAAATTTACATATTAGTCCCTAAAAGACGTTTGTTTACAATCGAACCCATATATGTGCTTCGTTCGCTACGTCGCTTCTGCTAAAATGTTTTGCTATTCATATAGGTTAATAATGTGCATTTAGAAAAGTTAAAAAGAAAAAAAAGGTCGTTAATCAAGGTTGACTTTCACGAGTTGACTTTGGTTTTTCCCGTGTAATCTTCTTAGTTCGGGTCGGGCGTCTAGGCCGGGCTAAGGGTGTTACATTTGTTGTTATCAGAGCCAGGTTTCGAAAGAATTGGGGATGTTGGTATGTGAAATTGATATGTATTGACGTGTGTTGTTTGAAAAGCATGAAATTGGTTGAATTTTGGAGCTTATGCTATGCTTGATTGATGTGGATCGCATGTGAAGTGAATATGATTGTATGTTGATGATGAGATGTTGTTATGTGCTGATTTTGGATGATGAAAAGCATGATGAGCATGATGTTTCGTTGTATGCTATGCTATGTTGAGGAAAATCGGGGTGCCTATTACCTTATTACACTAATTAAATGTTTTCGTAAACTTGGATCCTTGCTTGAGGCTGGCCTAAATGGGTTGATTTGTTTTTGTTGTTATGCCTTGTTTAAAATAGCACTATGGGTCCGAGGAGAGAGTTGAGGTCGAATACAATAGTGCCTCAGGGTGACCTGGGTGAGCAAGGGGTTGATGTCCCTCCTGGTGGAAATCTACCTCCTCTGCCACCACCTGGAGGTGGGGAGCAGGAGCAGCAAGGACCTTCTGGTCCGGGTTTGGGTGATCTAACGCTGTTGGTTCAGGCGGTCACCGGGGCGTTTCAGGCTGATGTTGCCGGAGCGCATGTGCAAGCCCCTGCAGCTGGGCAGGCGGGCTTACCATTGGAGAGGTTGAGGAGCCAAGGAGCTGTGGAGTTCTTCGGAATGTCTCCTGAGGCGTCAGAGGCCTGGTTATCGAGTACGATCCGTATCATGGATCAAATGGGGTGCAACGACGTGCGCAAGCTGGGATGCGCAGTTTCTTTGTTGCAAGGCGATGCTTACAGCTGGTGGAAGACAACCACTGCCGGTTTGGAACCCAATGAAGTAGATTGGGAGTTTTTCAGAGGTGCCTTCAAGAGGAAGTATCTAGGGGTGAGATACTTGGACGAGAAGAAACGTGAGTTTATGTCGCTAGTTCAGGGCAATCTTTCTGTGGCTGAGTACGAGGTCCAGTTCGTACGCCTGAGCCAGTATGCCCCTGAGCTGATACCTAGTGAGAGGCACCGATGTGATCGCTTCCGATACGGGCTGGTACAGGAAGTCAAAACGTATATGTTGGCTATAGATTACACCGACTTCGATGTGCTTGTATATCGAGCCAAAGACATCGAACAGAACTTGGGTTTGTCATCTCGAGGTGTTGGTTCTAGCTCTGGGAAGAGAGCAGCCGAGTACAGTTTTGGGGGTGGAAGGAACAAAAGAGGTCAAGATAGGAGACATCAGCCGGAGGGGAGGTGAGGTGCTCTAGGTCGAGGCGGTCAGGTCCAGTGAGGCCGAGTGAGGTCTGAGCAGCACACGTGCTGGACATGTGGGTCGAGGGACCATCTAAGGCGAGATTTTCCTCGAGCGGCTAGAGAGGTTCAGACTCCTGTTGTGGTGACAGGGAATTCATGTTTGAATTGTGGCTCAGGAGATCACATGAGGCAGGAGTGTCGTTTGTTGGCTGGTGGAGGCCAAGGACGTGCACCTACTATGGCTGCACCTCAGAGAGGCCGTGGGCACGGCCGAGGGAACTTCCAAAAGAGAGACGAGGGTCAGAGAGGCGTTGCTCGTGTGGTGGCAGTTCGGCCTGATGGAGGCGGTCCTGGCAGGGTTAATGCTCAGCACGAGGAGCGCAATGATACCGATGTTATTGGAGGTACCTTTGCTCTTCAGTCTTTATCATTGCTGGCTTTGATTGATTCTGGATCTACGCATTCTTATATCTTGAGTGAGCATGCACATTTGCTTGATATACCTGTTGAGTTGCTTGAATTAGGAATGCAAGTGACTAGTTCTTTTAGTGAGACTGTAGTAACTAGGAAGTTGTATAGGAGGTGACCTATATTTGTGCAAGGTCATGTTTTTCTTGTGGATTTGATGGAGTTACCCTTCTACGGTTTCGATGTAATCCTTGGTATTGATTGGTTGACTGAGCATAGAGCGGTGGTTGACTTTGATGTCAAGCGGGTCACCTTAAAGCTTGCCTTTGATTATGAAGTAGTGGTAGTAGGCGAGAATGTGAAATTCTTGTCGAATGTGATTTCGGTTTTGGAAGCAAATCGTATGATGAAGTTAGGTTGTGAGGCTTACCTTGCCTATATGATAAATCCTGGCACAAAGGATGTGCGTGTGCATGATATCCGAACCGTTCGTGATTTTCTAGGTGTCTTTCCGGAAGAATTTCCTGGGTTGCCACCAAATAGGGAAGTTGAGTTTGGTATCGAGTTGTACAAGAATACGACTCCGGTGTCCATTTCTCCTTACGCATGGCACCAAAAGAGCTAAAAGAGTTGAAAACGCAACTGCAACAGTTGTTGGACCGAGGGTTCATCCGGCCGAGTATGTCACCGTGGGGTGCACCGGTCTTGTTTGTAAAGAAGAAAGATGGGACAATGCGTATGTGCATAGATTATCGGCAACTAAACAAGTTGACGATCAAGAACAAGTATCCCTTGCCTAGAATTGATGATCTCTTTGATCAGTTCCGGGGAGCCTCGGTGTTTTCTAAGATAGACTTGAGGTCAGGATATTACCAAGTGAAGGTGAAGGATGTGGACGTACCTAAGACAACTTTTCGGACAAGGTACGGGCATTACGAGTTCTTAGTGATGTCGTTTGGTTTGACCAACGCACCTGCAGCTTTTATGGATATGATGAATCGTATATTCCATGAATTCTTGGATCAGTTTGTGGTGTTGTTCATCGATGATATCCTTGTGTATTCGCGTACCGAGGAGGATCATGATAGACACATGAGAATCGTTTTGCAAGCGTTGTTGGAAAACCAGTTGTATGCCAAGCTAAGTAAGTGTGAGTTTTGGCTTAGGGAGGTGGTCTTCCTCGGACATGTTGTGTCAGCTGAGGGTATTCGCGTTGATTCGCACAAAGTAGAGGATGTGTTGAGTTGGAAGGTGCCTAAGTCGGTAACAAAGGTACGAAGTTTCCTTGGTCTGGCTGGGTATTACCGTAGGTTTGTCGAGGGTTTCTCGAAGATAGCTGCACCTTTGACCAAGTTGTTGCAGAAGAATGTTCATTTTGAGTGGACAGATGCGAGGCAGCAAGCTTTTGAGAAGCTAAAGGAAGCTTTGACGCGAGCTCCTGTCCTGATTCAACCTGAGTCTGGCAAGGAGTTTGTGGTCTATAGTGATGCGTCCATTGTTGGTTTGGGCTGCGTGTTGATGCAGGAAGGTAAGGTAGTAGCTTATGCATCTAGGCAGTTGAAGGTGCATGAGCGTAACTACCCTACTCATGATCTTGATCTTGCGGCTGTTGTGTTTGCTTTGAAGATCTAGAGGCATTACTTGTACGGTGAGAAGTGTGTTGTGTTCACGGATCATAAGAGTTTGAAGTATCTTATGTCTCAGAAGGAGTTGAATCTTAGGCAACGTCGTTGGGTGGAGTTTCTCAAGGATTATGATCTGACAATCGAGTACCACCCGGGCAAGGCTAATGTTGTAGCTGATGCTTTGAGCAGGAAAGTGGCCGTGGAGTTGAGGGTGATGTTTGCTTTCTTGAGCATATCGCGTGATGGTGGTCTTATTGCGGAAGTGCAAGTGAAACCATCTCTGATTCAGTCAATCAAAGATAAGCAGTTGCTTGATGATTCCCTTGTGTCGCATGTTCAAGACATTGCAGAGGGTAGAACTTCGAATTTCAGCTTTATTGATGATGGTGTTTTGTGCTTTGGAAGTCGAGTAGTGGTGCCAGATGATGTTGAGTTGAGGTGCACTATTCTTACTGAAGCTCATAGTAGTCCTTTTGCTATGCATCGTGGTAGTACAAAGATGTATCGTGATTTGAAAGATGAGTACTACTAGGTAGGGTTGAAAAAGGATGTGGCTGAATTCGTTAGTAAGTGCATGGTGTGTCAGCGAGTGAAGGCTGAACATCAGGTTCCTTCTGGGTTGTTGCAACCTTTGAGAATCCCAGAATGGAAGTGGGAAAGAATTACCATAGATTTTGTGTCTGGGTTTCCGTTGTCACCGTCGAAGAAGAATTCGGTTTGGGTGATTGTAGATTGGCTCACGAAGTGTGCACATTTTTTGCCTGTGCATACTACATATACTCTGGATAAGTTGGATGAGTTGTATATTGCTGAGATTGTGCTTTTGCACGGTGTGCCAAAGTCTAATGTGTCGGATAGGGATCTGAGGTTTACATCGCAATTTTAGGAATGTTTGCATCAAGCCTTGGGTACACGGTTGAATTTCAGTACTTCATATCATCCTCAAACGGATGGACAATCGGAACGTGTGATCCAAGTGCTTGAGGACATGTTGAGATGCTGTGTGATAGATTTTCAGGGTTCTTGGGAGAAGCACTTGCTTTTTAGTTGAGTTTCCGTATAATAATAGTTACCAGGCAAGTATTCAAATGGCTCCATACGAGGCTGGGAGAAGATGTAGAACCGCTCTTTGTTGGGCAGAAGTTGGGCAAAAGTTGATTTTGATGTCGGCTATGTTAAAGGGAACCACCGAGAAGGTGAAGCTCATTTGTGAGCGTTTGAAGGCAGCATCGGATAGGCAAAAGTCTTACGCGGACCTGAAGCGTAAGGAGATTGAGTTCGCGGTTGGTGAACGTGTGTTTTTGAAAGTATCGCCTTGGAAGAAAGTGATGAGATTTGGGCGCAAGGGTATGCTTAGCCCAAGGTTCATTGGACCTTACGAGATTGTGGAGCGTATTGGTCCTGTGGCATATTGGTTGAGATTGCCTTCGGAGTTGGAAAAGATACATTATGTGTTCCATGTCTCTATGTTGCGGAAGTACAGATCGGATCCTTCGCATGTGATGTCTGTAGAAGAGATAGAGTTGAATCCGGATCTATCATATGATGAGGAACCAGTGAGGGTTCTGGATATGAGCAGTAAAGTTCTTCGTGGCAAGACGATAGAGCTTGTAAAGGTGTTGTGGCGACACCGAGGAGTTGAGGAGGCCACATGGGAAAGCAAGGCCGACATGCGGAAGCAGTTTCCGCACCTTTTTCCTTCAGGTAAAATTTCGAGGACGAAATTTCCTAAGTGGGGGAGAATTGTAACGCCCTGATTTTGGGCCTATATGTTTTAGACATCGGACCGGACCGGTCGAGAATGGTTAGAATCGCGTAAGGTGATTTAAGAAAATAAAGGATCGGGATAGGATAAAAATGTGGTAAAAATTTCTAAAATCCTCTAAAAATATATTTAAAGGGTTGGTCAAATCAATTCTACAAAAAGAGTTTCGAAAATGGTGCATTTTGAGTAGTGACCAAATTGTGAAGTTTCAAAATTGTGGAAAATGTGATTTTTAAAGGAGAAGCCAAATTCTTATAATCTTTAGGGGGCTTTATGGCAATTTAGTCTTTCCTTAATATGACATGTGTTTAAAATGGTTTTGATTAAATAGCTTTAATTGGTTTTTATTTTATCTAATTAATTAGGTGGTTAATTTGAGATTCTATCACGTAACTACCATCTTCTCCTCATTTTCAGCCAAGCACAATTTTCATTCATTTCTCTCCGGAATTCTTTTCTCTCAAACACTCTCTTAATATTTCTTAAACAATTTTCAAGAAATCCTTTCTAGTTCTTCAAGATTTTGCTAAGGAAAACTTGTCATTCATTGAGGAAAGCAAGGATTGGAGGTAAATCTCGTTCTCAACCTCTAATCAAAGTTCTTTATTGAAATTCTCAAGATCTTTGGCTTCTAATTACTGTTTTTTGGTTGAGTTTTTATTATAGTTTTGATATGAGATCAAAATCTTGTAAAAATATGGTTGAAATCTTGATTTCCGGATTTGTTTTGTTAAGCTCTGTTTTGGATTGATTTTAATTGATTTTTGAGATGGTTAATATGTTGAAAAGAGGTTTTGTTAACATAGATCTCGAAATCCTTGAGATCCTTGAGTTTCTTGATAGCTTTAAGTGAGTTTTTTGGGAGAAATGGTGGAATCATGCTTGCTGGAGGTAGAAGGATGAGTTTAGATTGTTTATAGATGTGTTTTGATGTTTATAATTGATTGGAAGTGATGTATGATGGTTGGGCTTGGTTTAGGAAGCAATCGATTGAGTTTTCGGTTGTTTCGGATGGGTAATTTGGTGTAGCTTGGGTGAGCAACGAGTTTGTGATTTGTTGTTGGTGTTGAAATGCATTTTAATGTAGTTAGATCTCTATTGTGATGATGTGAAAACAGGGGATCTTGATCCGGGAGCGAACGAGGCGTTGTTGGAGGCTCCAGTAGAGTAATTTTCATGTCGGTGAGCAAGGCTTCGCGTATCGGTGAGTGGAAATGGATTTTCCAGCTTTGTAACGCTTTGAGCGCTGTCTTGGGAGCTTAGTGTAAGTTTGAAACACTTAGCTAAGCTCAAGAGTAAGTGATTCGAAAGTCTCTCTCGGAAATGTGCTATGTTTTGATGAAAATGCACTTGAGTTAAATGTGGTTTTGATTACTGTTTTAAAGCATGTTTTAAGCATGGTTAATGCTGGATTTTAATGTCATTGTGTTAAGGATGCACTAGGTAAGTGATCCTTGGTCTTATGTGATAAATGCATATGATGATTAAGCATGTTATGCTTGTAGAAATGACATTGTGGTTATGCTTGTAAAACAGTGGAATATTGATGTTAAATGATTATATTGGCAAGTGATGAAAGTGGTTTTTGGTTACTTGTAATCGGATATAATTAGCCGGCTATAGGATTGGGTGCACCGTGAATAAAGTTGCCTTGGATGTCGAGGGGTTGTGATTGTGCCGTAATCTCCATCCAAATACCCTAACGATTGAGGCTAAGATCACAACGGTGAATGGTTTAATCCCGTGTGTGAATCTTGTGGTATGTGTCTCGTACTCTCGTTAGTGGAATTATACAACTACTGATGAGTGATGTTGAGGGGTTGTGATTGTGCCATTAATCTCCATCATGGGTGTTGAGGGGTTGTGATTGTGTCATTGATCTCCACCTTGTGTAGTCCGGTAGTATGTATGAAGCGTGTGGGACAACGCTTGTAATCCGCGTATCCGATTGTGTCTTTGAGTTGGTTTGGTATGGTTTGAGAATTGATCACTTGTAAGCCAATATAATGATGATGACTAATGGTTAAGCATGAGATGCTTGTGATTTATGCTAGAATGCATGTGATGCTTGGTAAAGCATGAGCAAAGGTTTATTTGCTGTTTTAAAATGATGCATACGAGCATGTGTTTTAGAAAGTGCATTGATGTCTTGAAAGGACATGTTTTATGTAAAGGCATGTGTTGATAAATGGTGATTTGCCAATTGTGTGAAATGCATTGGTGAATATTGTTTAGCGATCCTCACTAAGCTTTGTGCTTACGCTCATTTGTTTCATCAATGCAGAGATTTAGGCATTTGAGGCAGCGAGTACGCAAGGGGAATCCAAGCACTTTGGTCTAGCAAAGTATGTGGTTTTACTTTGGTGTAATAAGAAGCAATGGGTGGGATTTCTACTCTTGGATGTTTGAAGATGTTGTTAATTACCTTGAGCATGTTTGGTTGCTTAACTTTGGTTTGTAAATGGCCTTTGGGGATTGACTTTTGTTTGAATGTTGATTTTAGCTTTGTATGGCTTTGGAAGACTAGGGAGCATGCCTATAGTTCCAATGCTTGCATGAATGACGACATGTTTTAGCTTATGCTTCGTATAGTTGATCTTTGATGCTTATACATGTTGTATGCACGATGTGGCCTGAATTGGAATGTTTTCGGAGGTGCTTATGAGTGAAAAACCAGCAATTTTTGTTGTTGCAGGACAAGGCGTATCGGAACGCCCTTATCTATTTCGGAACAGTGGCCCGAAATGGCCATGGGGTTTCGGAACGGGTAAGAACGTTCTGGAACGATTTGCTACTGGAATGATGTGTTTTGATACGGGTTTCGAAACGCACCCGAGTATCGAAACGGTCAACCTGGTTTCGAAACAACCGTTCCGATACAGGGCCTTGTGTTTCGAAACACCCGACCGTTGGAGTTGAATTTGAATTGTTTCATGTTTCTATTTCTTATGTTTCTATCTCTGGGTCTTGAATGCTTAATTAAATGAGTTTGGATGATCCGTTTAAGATGAAATTTGGCATGCTGTCTTATTAGATGTTTAATTTTGGATTGGTAACTTTAAAACTTGTTTAGTCCTCAAATTTCTGGAAATTTACATATTAGTCCCTAAAACACATTTGTTTACAATCGAACCCCTATATGTGCTCTGTTCGTTGCGTCGCTTCCGCTAAAATGTTTTGCTATTCACATAGGTTAATAATGTGCATTTATAAAAGTTAAAAAGAAAAAAAGCGTCATTAATCAAGGTTGACTTTCACGAGTTGACTTTGGTTTTCCCCGTGTAATCTTCTTAATTCGGGTCGGGCGTCTAGGCCGGGCTAAGGGGGTTACAACCTCCAACGCTATCTCCCGCACCAGCTCCATCACCACCAAGAGGAGGTGGAAGGGCGACAAATTCTCAACATTCTCATTCACAGCATCGCGACTACCAATTATAAGCTATTGTTTCGGTCCCATCTCAAATAGAGTGCAAATTTAAAACATGATAATGCCAAATGAAACAATTAGGCCAATCGAAAGCAAGAATCCAATGAGCTCAAGTTTTGCTTCTCAAAACCAAAATTCTCTTTACATTAGTAATAATATGGCAATGGGTACCCTTAACCTCTCCCCCAACATAGCATAAACAACCACCGTGCATAGCATTCAATAAGAAATCAACCAAACAACAATATTACATCAACCTTATCTCCCAATTCTTTCGTAACTTCGCTCTGATACCACTAAATGTAACCCCCTCGACCCGGTTTGGGCGAAAGACCGAACCGAACGGATCACATGGGGAATATTGAAGTAAACCGGAAAGTTTACCTCAATAAACGATCCTATTTTTTTCATTTTATCTTTTCTAGACGCTCTTTAATACCCTATGTGATAAACTTCACAGCAGAACAATTTGCAACTCGATCAGACAATGCTTAGGGACTCAATTACATACAAACACATTTTAGGGACCATTTTGTAATTTTATCAAATTACATAGACTTCTTCCATTTTTAAGTTACCAACCTTTAATTAAACACATTACATGTCTCTCTGTCAAAACTGAGCTAAAAAAATTATCCAAGCTCATTTAATTGCATCCACAACATTAAGGGACTAAAATGTAACGAAACAGAACTTCAGAAGATTCCAATAACCAACTTAACAACTAGGTGTTTCGGTACAGGTTGCCCTGTATCGGTACCCCCGTTTTGGAACAGGACTGTGTGTTTCGGTACATGAGGCCATTTCGATATAACCTCAAACCTGTTTCGAAACACGAACTTCTAATAGCCAATTAAGTGAACCCGTATCGAAACACTCCTCCATGTTTCAAAACCCCTAGGCCATTTCAGGCTCACCATTTTGGTACAGACTTGGGCGTATCGAAACATTTGGGCTTGTAATGACACTTTTTACTGGTTTTTCATACTTTAATCCAATCAAAAACGTTCCAACATGCATACAACATATTTAAGCATCAAACCTCAATCATACATGGCAATTCCAACATCGTAGCATGGCAATAAGCATTGAGGAAATCTATAGGCATGCTACCTATACAAAGTAACCACTCAAAAGTCAAAACACAAACCAAGGCAATTATCAACAAGTAAAGGACATTTACAAGTCATCAAAGGCATCACAAACTTGCCACAAAACAGGGAGGTTCAAAATACACTCTCCCATAACATTAAGGCATCTTCCCATTGCCAACTATTATTACTAATAGGTAAACATAAAACCATACTTGAGCTAAGTCTCACTCCTTGGGATCCTTCTTGCTTCCTTGCTGGCCCAAAGATGTTATTTCTATGCATTGTTGGAAGAATAGAGCATAAACAATAATGCCTAGTGAGGGATGCTCAAAACAAACAAACAACAACAACGCATTTTTAAACCATTTCTCATTTAGACATCTCTATCTCATCATGCTCATTCTATCTCATGCTTGAAACTATTTTCAAAGCAAAGGCCACATCATTTAAACCACATGTATCATCTATCTCATGCATTAACCAAAATGCAAAGTCTCAAAGCAAAGTCATACATGCTTATTTCTCATAAGGTATTTCTCAAAACATAACCTCATATGCAAAAATCATCTCATTAAATCATTTATAAACAAGGTACATGTGAATCTCATATATTGCCATTTAGGAAACATTACTCGGATATGCGAATATCTTGACGAAATCTCACATCGTCAAGTCCTACCTCGGTGGAATCTCACATCACTGAACTCTCATCGCCACAAAGCTTGATGTAATCTCACATCATCAAGACCTACTGTGGTGGAATCTCTCATCACCACACTCTCACTTTGGAACGAGATGACACTACCCCCATTGCCCGAACCAAAGAGCACGTACGAATTTTGTATATTATAGTGCACTTCTCATCTTATTGGTCGACCAATTATATCTGGTAACAATAATCTCATCTCATGCCAATATACTCATTTTAAACATCATTTACCTAATGTTTTCAATGCATCAACATAAATCATTATCATCCCATTTCAAAAGCATAATTAAAGCATAGCATTTTCTCATCAAGTTCTATCTTTTCAAAATCATAATTCTATCTCATGGGATCACATAAATCATCAAATCATTTCTCAAAACATGCATAAAACATTAGGTTTAATTCTATCTTCAAAACATGAGCATGATCAAATAAATCAATGGGATAAAAACCGAGAAACGAGGGCAAAACATCTCAAACTTACTTCCGGGCTTAGATTAGTGTTTCAAACTCAATCTAAACCCCCAGACCTTGCTTTCAAGTCTTTGAAAGGCTTTAAAACCAATTCCACTCACCAGCAACGCCTCGCTTTGCTTTGCCGAAGCGTAATCAAGCTTTCGAAGCTCCTAGAACTTCATTGATTGTTTCTGATACGTTCTCTCATGTTTATACCACACAAGAACAGAGGATTAATGCATCTCAATGCATTAAAATCACCAGCAACCAAAGCCACTTTGATGCTCTACCCAAAAACACCAAAACGCCTATCCAAAACAACCGAAAACACATTCGATTACTCTACAAACTCAACCCAGCCAAAACCTAACACTTCCATCCAATTTTAATCATCAATTAACATCCAAAAACAATCTATTTGCATCCTTATATCTCCAGCAACACCAAAACCACATTATCACCACAAAAACCCAAATCTAACAATCTTAAGAACTAGAGATACAACCAATTTTGGGATCCTTATGATAAAACCTTTATTTCAACATCATTTAACATCCAAAACATAATTAAAATCAATCGCAAATTAACCAAAATAGTACCATTATGAAAATCTTGAAAAATCATCTATCATGTCTTGTTTTACCAATTTTCATCAAATAGATTGTAAGACCTTGTTAATAAACACAATTAGAGAGCCAGAGACTTGAGAATTTCATTAAAGAATCTTGATTAGAGGAGTTGAAAGAAAATTACCTCTAACCCTTGCATATTCCTTCAATTGACAAGATTTGTTGAGAAACCTTCAAGATTCCTTTGAGATAAATAGAAGAAACACCAAGGAAATCATTTGTAAATCAAAGTGAAGTGGAAAGATGAAAATCTCTAAAAGTTTTGAGAGAAAATGAAGTGTTTGGCTGATGAGAAATGAGAGAAATGGAAGTCACGTCAAATTATATTTTAGAAGACTAAATCCCTTTTTAATAAAATCTCTCTTTATTTTTTTTAATGAAACACATTTAAAATGGTCAATTAAACGAAAAGGCTAATTAATAACATATTAGCTCCCTAAAGATTCTAAGTTTTGGCTCTCTTTCAAAACAGTCCTTTAAAAATAGATTTTGCATTTTTGCAAATTAGTCACTAACACGAAATGTCAATCTTCCAAAAGTCATTTTCCAAAATTGACTTCGCCAAACCTTTATATATATATATAAGATTTTAGGAATTTTCCCATAATTTTACCACATCCCGAACAACATTTTCCCTAAACCACTCCCAAACTATCCTAGATCTCTAGTCTTGGTTCTAGGAACCCCAAGTCATCCTTAAAGACTCCTAGGCCAAAAACCGGGGCGTTACAATTTCTTACATATTTACACTGCATTCTTAATCTTTTGCCAAGCGTTAGCAAAGTCGACAAGTTTTTGGCGTCATTGTCAGGGGTTGCAATGGGATTCATTGTTTTGATTCACTTGTTTTGTTTTGTTTTTTTTTTGGTGTATGACTAGGAACAGGCATACGACGGAAGATTGACCATACGACCCAGAAATACCTATTAGAGAACACTTGGCACCAAATATGGACAATCTGTTTCCAGGCCTAGTTGGTCCAGAGGTAAACAAAGATAACTTCGAACTTAAACCGGTAATGATTCACTCTTTTGAATGTAGGACAATTTGATGGATCACCTACTGGAGACCTAAGGCAACACTTGAAGCAATTCATAGAAGTTTGCCAACTATTTTAGCAACCTGGAGTTTTTGAGGATACAATGAAGTTGAAATTATTCATATTTTCCCTAAGAGATAAAGCAAAATCGTGGCTAAGTTCTTTGTCACCTGGTTCAGTCACTACATGGGCAGATTTATGCTAGAAGTTTCTTTTGCGATTCCAGCCACCTAAACTTAATGCCAAGCTAATGAATGAGATCATGACATTTAGGCAGGCTGATGACGAGTGATGAGTAGCTAATTTGGTCAATATTTTCAAGCTAATTATGCTTAAATGGTTGCTTTGTGGTACTGAATCATGGTCTATTGTGTGCTTTTCTGTGCATGACTTCATGGCTGGAAAACAGTTTAGAAAAGGCTGAATTTCGCAAGTTTTCTGGATTCATGGATGGATTAGTGGGCATGAATGCGCTGACTCGACCCCACGTCAGCAGGCTTCAAGAAGATGACATCAGCAGTGCGTGATAAGCTATCAGCCGCGTCCAAGCACTTATCAGTCGAGATTAGGATCAAGCTTGGGGATTTATTTTTTATTTTTGAATTTTAAACATTTTGGGATTTTACTATTATCACTTAGCATTTATCTTGTTTATTTTGAATATTTTAGAGTATTTTTAGGGTTTTAGGATGATATAAATACCCCCTTTTGAAAAAGACTCAAACCATCTCTTGTTCATTGTTCATTTCTACTCTGAATTATTAAGTTCCCTTTCTCTTCTTCTTCGTTCTAACTTCTTACTTTATTTTTAAAGTTTTCTTTTTTATTTATTTTAAAATATGCTAAGCATGATTTCTTCCATAACCATGCTTAGCTAATTTTAATTAAAGCCGAGGGCTACGGCAATGACTCAATTCCAACGAGAGGATTGAAAAGCGCTTTCAAAATTTCGGGAATCTCTTTCAGTTTTCTAAGGTTTGATTTATAAACAAAAACGATTTCGAAACTAAAGATTGACTTTGGTCAGAATGTTGTTTTTGATTAAATATGTGGGAGGAAGGATCGGCTATTGAAGCACATTCGACTTCCTGGAAACACACTTAGTAAATTGATTACTAAGAAGAAAATTGAGATCGGAACCGTTGTTATTGAAACAACATAATCCGAGTTGGTTTTTACTGAACTTAAACGATTACAAAAGCATAGTCTCAAGGATTGACCTTGGGTATTCGGTTACAAAAGCGTAGTCTCAAGGATTTACCCTTGTAGGCAATTAACCGATGTGAATCCCGAAGTAAAAATATTTTCCAATGATCTGAGGAAAGTGAGACAAAGCCTAAGGCTGATTTACACACATTGAATTTCTTTCTTTCTAAACTTCGCTATGATTCCTTTGTCTTCTTGCATATTTACAACCCCCCCCCCCCCTTTCACTTTGATATTACTCAAATCACTTCTCAACTCAGAGATCAAACGAATTTAGTCAGGAAATTTCTTAGTCCCTGTGGGATCGACCCTTACTTCTCTTTTACTACATTTAAATTCCTTTATTTATTATCAGGGAAGAAGAAATTATTTTTGACACGGAAACGACGCGTGTCAACGGGACCTTATATGATGCATGTGAAAGATTCAAGTACCTGTTGTGGAGGAGCCTTATGCATGGATTCCCTAATTGGACCCAGATAGAAACCTTTTACAATGGACTCAATGCTCATGCCAGGATTGTGGTTGATGTTTCGGCAAATGGTTCACTGCTAGACAAGAATTATACGGAGGCAGTTGACATCCTTGAAAGGATTGGTGCCAATGATTTTCAGTATCCTACTGCCAGACTTGGAACAAGGATAAAAGCCTTTGAAAAATTGGAGCTTGATGCACTAACATCCATCAACGCCAAGATTTCCAATCTCACTAGCATTGTTAAAACTTTGCAAAAGAATAATGAATCTGAAGAAGTTAAGGCATTAGACCCATTCTGCACTATTTGTGGAGAGGATCATTATGTGGATGATTGCCTAGAAAACACCTGAATCGGTAAATTATGTTGGCAATTTTAATCGCAATTTTAACACACACTCCAATACTTATAATGCAGGTTGGAAGCAGCATCCTAACTTTTCTTGGGCAAACCAAGGTAGTAACCAATTCAATGCCCAGCGGCAGAACAATAATGCATTGACAGGATTTAACCAGAATGCCATGCCACAGATAGCACAAAAATAATTTTCAACAAGGGCAAAGATCTAACCAAGGGAACACTTTAACAGCTTACATGGAGAGAAATGATGCAACTGTCCGGAGTTCGACAGTATCAATGTGAAACCTGGAAGTTCGGCTAGGGCAGCTTGCTTATGCACTCAGCAATCAACCCAAGGAACTTTGCCAAGCAATACGAAAGATGCTCAGCATACGAGCAATGAGAAATGCAAAGCAGTACTCTTTGGAGTGGCAATGCGAGACAGAGACACCTGTTAGGTAGTCAATTATTTGCCAAATCAAAAAGTGTATTCTAGCAGATGACCCCAAAGAAGCAGAGAAAGAATAAGCAAAAGCTGATGATGCCAAACCATTATCTAATTCTAGACAGAAATCTGACGCCAGCACCACTTTGGCAAAGACAGTGGAGCCAGCATTTTCTTATCCTCCACCACATTTTCCACAAAGGCTCCAAAAGCATAAGCAGGACCAACAATTTAAGCGCTTCTTAGAAGTTCTTAAACAATTGCAAATTAACATACCATTAGTGGAAACTCTTAAGAAGATGCCCAACTCTGTCAAATTCATGAAGGACATCTTGTCCAAAAGAGGAAAATTGGTGATTTCGAGACCGTAGCTCTTACCGAGGGATGCAGTGTAATGATACAAAATCAATTGCCACCAAAGCTGAAAGATCCGGGAAGTTTCACTATTCCCTATACCATTGACAATAAATTCATGGGCAAGGCACTGTGTGACCTGGGAGTCAACATCAATTTGAATCCAATGTCAGTTTTCAGAAAGCTTGGAATTGAAGCAAGGCCTACCACGGTAACACTTTATCTAGCAAACCGATCTTTTGCACATCCTAAGGGTAAGATTGAGGATGTGTTGTTAAAGGTAGAAAAATTTATATTCCCAGCTAATTTTATCATTTTAGATTATGAGGCAGATGTTATGTCTCAATTATATTGGGTAGACCATTCCTTGCCACCGGTAGGGCCCTAAGTTCACAAAGGTGTACTTACAATGCGCATGAATGATTAAGATGTTAGATTTAATGTGTTTCAAGCTCTTAAATGCATAGATGAACCTGGGGAATGCCAAGCTGATGAGATGACGAAGTCTATTTTCACTATGGACATGGCACAGAGTTGCCAAGACCCAGATTGTGATGCTAGGGAACTGGATGATGAAAATGAGATGAGTGAAGAACCTGAAGGACCAACCTTGGAGACTGGATATGTGAGTTATTTTGGACAAACAGAGTCACTAGAGTTGGCTGGTAGAGAAATCAAGGCACCCAAACCATCAATTGATGAGCCGCTAAAATTGGAGTTGAAACCATTACTAGACCACCTCAAGTATGATTATTTAGGAAATAACTCAACTTTGCCAGTGATCATTGCCAATGATCTCACTAATGAGTAGGAGGAAAGATTATTTGAAATATTAAGCAATTATAAGCAAGCTTTAGGATGGACCTTGGCTGATATCCGAGGAATAAGCCCAACCATTTCCATACACAAAATCATTTTGGAGTACCATGGCAAAACCATTAAAGGCCATAGAAGATTGAACCTAAGCATGAAAATGTAGTGAAGAAAGAAATCATAAAATTGTTGGATGTCGGGATAATTTATCCCATTTCTGATAGCTCGTGGGTCAGCCTAGTGCAATGTGTGCAAAAGAAGGGTGGCATGATCATGGTACAAAATAGAAAGGATGAGTTGATTCCATTCGGGACTGTCACAAGTTGGAGAGTGTGCATGGATTATAGGGGGCTAAACAATGCCACACAAAATGATCACTTTCCATTACCCTTTATCGATCAGATGTTGGACAAGTTGGCAGGTAAGTCATTTTATTTCTTCTTGGATGGTTACTCGGGATACAATCAAATTGCCATCTCCCTAGATGATCAAGAGAAAACTACGTTCACTTGTACATATGGGAAATTTGGTTTTAGAAGAATGCCATTTGGATTGTGTAACGCCCCAACAATGTTTCAGCGTTGCATGATGTCTATTTTTCCAACATGATAGAAAACAACTTGGAAGTGTTCATGGATGATTTCTCGATGTTTGGAAAGATTTTAAGAGTTTGGAACATGTTTTACGAAGATGTATTAAGACTAATCTGGTCCTGAATTGGGAAAAATGCCACTTCATGGTGAAGGAGGGCATAGTTCTCGGGAACAAAGTGACCAAGAGAGGACTGGAAGTTGACAAAGCAAAAGTTGAGGTAATAAAAAAAATTTCACCTCCTACAAGCGTAAAAGGTATCAGAAGTTTTTTGAGACATGCAGGTTTTTACCGTCGTTTCATTAAAGATTTCTCAAAAACTTCTAAACCTCTATTCTTGCTTTTGGAACAAAATATCGCTTTTTCATTTGATGGTTCTTGTTTAAGAGCATTTCAGGAACTTAAAGAAAGGTTGATTAATGCTCCTATAGTCGTGGAACCAGATTGGAATTAGCCATTCGAGCTCATGTGCAATGCCAGCGACTATGTTGTTGGAGAACTGTTGGGACAGAGGCGTGGCAAAGTTTTCCATACCAGAACATTATGCCAATAGAACTTTTTACGCTAGTAGAACTGCTTGAGTTATGGGAAATATACTTCATGGGTCCCTTTCCCCTTATCATCTGGTAATCTATATATCCTTGTGGCTATTGATTACGTTTCAAAATAAGTTGAAGCTGTTGTGTTGCCAACAAACGATGCCAAGGTCGTTGCTAAGTTCCTGCATAAGCATATTTTTACTCGATTCGGTTCCCCCAAAGCTATCATTCATGATGAAGGTACCCACTTTAAATGTAATTTAATTTCTAAAGCTCCATGCAGGTATGGAATCCAGCAACGAATTGCCACAGCCTACCATCCCCAAATGAATGGCCAAGCGGAGATCTCAAATAAAGAGATTAAGAACATTTTGGAAAAGACTATGAACCCAACAAGGAAGGATTGGTATTTGAGACTAGATGACTCCCTTTGGGCTTACAGGAAAGCTTTTGAAACTCCTTTGGGAACCTCCCCATATAGACTCGTTTTTGGGAAGGCATGTCACTTGTCAGTGGAGTTGGAACATAGAGCTTATTGGGCAACCAAAAAGCTTAATATGGAATGGAGGAATGTCGGTCAGAAGAGGATATTAGATTTGAACGAGTTAGAGGAATTTCGAGCCCAAGCCTATGAGAATGTCAAACTATATAAAGAGAAGACAAAGAGGTGGCATGATAACATAATATTGTCAAGATAGTTCGAAGTTGGTCAAAGAGTTGTGTTATTTAACTCTAGGGTAAAGCTATTTCCTGGGAAGCTTAAGTCTAGATGGTCAAGACCCTTCGAAGTTGTCAAACCATACGCTCATGGAGCAGTTAACATCAAGGATTTGAAGACTATAACAACTTTTATGGTAAACGGCCAAATGTTAAAACATTATCTAGAAGGTAATAAGAAGAATGCCAAGGAGATTGTTCTCTTGGCAGAAATTCAGTGAGCTCCAACACCATCATTGTTTGATGTATGTACATAGTAGGTTAGATGTTTTTCTTTAATTTTGCAGTATTTAATTTAGTTAGTATTTTCTTTATTTTATTCCTTTTTTCTGTTTTTTTTTTAAGGTTTGCTTTGAGTGAATGTAGGTACAAGTTGCATTTCCAGGCAGTATGCCGAGATGAGGGCTGGCACGTGTAATCCAACATTGCACAATTGGACTTGTGTGAGTTAGTCCCAAGAAGAGTAAATTTTTTTGGCTAAGTGCGGGATTAAAACCCTAGCTGCTTAAGGTAAAAATTGAAATTCAAAATTTCAACCCAATATTTTTATCTTAACCCTTTTTCCCTCACCATCTCTTCACCTTCAACCCTTAGCTTATCATCATCCCTTAGCTTATCATTATCTCTTAGCCCTAAACACGCCACTCCTAAATCATTATCCCCATTTAATCACACAATTAAAACCCACAACCGTTACTTTTTTCCTCTACTTAAACCTCGACCTTTGTCGTAGCTCAATTTTTACATTCTCTCTTTTCATCTTTTTCGGCAAGAAAGCAAGAATCCAACTCTTCTTTTCCCCAAATTCTTCCAATTCTTCCAATTTCTCCAAAAGTTTCTCCATGGCATCTTCTTCAACACCTTTCAAGATCTTCTTTAATGAAGAGATTCACAAGAAGTATGAGAACTTTACCGCAAGAACGTTTTGCTATAAGAAAAATTTCGAGTTCAAGAACAAACCCAATTTGGATTATTCACCGGAGTTCATGACGGTGGTCAAAAAGCACAAGGGGGTGTTTTTTTGCCAACAAACGGGGGAAGTTTATTCCAATATTGTCCAAGAGTTTTATGCCCACCTCACAACCAAAGATTTGCCTTTCTTTCTTATACGAGGTACGTATGTTAGATTTGATGAGGGGTATATTAATACTATGTTTGATTTGGACAGTGCAGGAGAAGAGCACCCTGAGTTTGCTGACTCGTTGGACACTGCCAAGAGGCAAACGCTATTGAAGGATTTATCGAGCCTGGAACCAAGTGTAACGTGTCATCGAAAGGCCACTAGACGGTGAAGCGGCTGGCACTGAAGCCACAGCCAAGGGGTGGAACCACTTCTTGAAGGCAAATCTGATGTCGACCACTCAAAAAGAGACTATCTCAGAGGAGCGGATGGCCTTGATGCATTCGATCATCGTGGGGTGCAAGATCAACATCGGTCGTATCATTATCGATGAAACTTATAAGTGCGCGGTAAGGGCAGTGGAAGTTTGTTTTTCCCTTTATTAATCTCTAATATTTGCATGAAGCACGGTGTGCCAAGGCTTGATTCAGACAATATCCAAGAAAGCAAGGGAACAGCTATCACTCCTGTCCTATGGAGACAACTCACTGCCACAAATTCCAAGAAGAAGGGCAAAGTAAAGGCTGCAAAGTCGATGTCCAAGGCCAAGGTGCTTAAGACAGAACTTAAGACTCCTATGCCAACTGGTTCAATGGAAATGCTTTCTCAAATCTACCAACGCCAGGAAATCATTCTTAAAAGTTGGAGTGTTTTGCCAACTCTTGAAGGATGTTACCCGTAAAAAGTTCAATTTTTCCAACCTTCTCTGGAGCAACGAAAGGTTGCATCGACGTACCTCATTCTTTGCTTATTCTCTTAGTTTAATTTTTATCTGAATGGTGATGTTGAGATATGATATTTTGTGGATGGAACCCCCAACCATGAATTAAGCTTTTATAGTTGGTTGGGGATGTTTGCGATTAACGCTTAGTTTATTTCTGGTTTTTAATAATTTAAATGCCTTGGCATTATTTTCTATCTGGCTAGCACTTTATTTCCTTAAATTCTTTGACATACAACAGTTGGCATTGTTCGCTTATTATGCCTTAATATCTTAACAGACTTAAGGGGTAACGATCAGTTGCCAGGTACTAAGGAGAGAAGCTTCGGCAAAAGATGTTCAAGTAGATGAGCTTACTTCGGAAGTGAATCTACCCCTTAGGAGTATAGATTGAAACTTAATCAAGTTAATTTAGGAAAAGCTACGCTATAGACATATAGGGGTTTATCGTTGTTAACTTAGGGTATTGCCGTCGACAGAGGAAATACCACTCTTGAAATCTACTCGGCAATAAATCCAAGGTAGGACATTATTAATAACTAGAATATCTAGCGTAAAATCCAGGCATCCCTTGCCAACGCCCATCACTCATTTGAATACTTCTTTTTTCAAAACCATTTTCACTTTCATTGCATTCCTTTAGCTATTATCTAAAACAAAACTTCAAGTCAACTCAAACATTCTTGATTCCTTTAACAAGTAAACCATTGAACAATTAAATTCTTGGTCAATCCATGTGGATATGAAACTCAGCTTACTGTTGTATTACTTGCTGACAATGTATACTTGCATGCAATAGACTCACTCTTGGCACTATTTCTTACATATTTACATTGCATTCTCAATCTTTTTCCAAGCATTAGCAAAGTCGACACATCTCCATACACAACACAAAAAAATATGGAGATAAAGGATCACCTTGGCGAATACCTCTAGATGGCCTAAAAGACTCTGACATCGACCCATTCCAAAGTATGCGTGTAGACACCAGCGATACAAAGTATAAGATAAGGGAGAGCAACGAATCAAGGATCCCAATGTCCCTAAGAGTGTTATCGATGAAGGACCATTCAAAGCAATCATAGGCCTTTCCAGGTCAATCTTTAGGGTCATCCAACCTTTCTTGTCAGTTTTTCTATGCATCGTATGTACAATATCTTGTGCAATAATTATATTATCCGTTATGGATCGCCCAGGTACAAAACTTGTTTGGTTTTCAGACACCCAACAAGGCAGAAGAGGTTTAAGGCGATTAACAATAATCTTAGTCACTGCAACCTTGGGAATAATAACATAAAACGTGTCATTAAAAGCCCTCGAATTCATTAAAATGTTGGGAAATCATCTCCGGGCCAACAACCTTGGGAATAAGAACCAAAAGCGTGTCATTAAAATATTCCAGAAAAGCCTCATCTTCAAAGATTTTCTTAACACAATTGCAAATCGAATAGCCCACAAAAAACCAATTTCTCTGATAGAAAGTCGCATGAAGACCATCAACACTAGGAGATTTTAATGGTCCCATGCTAAAGATGGCCTCTTTAACTTTTAAAGCCTCTATAGGTCTAGCAAGATTGTCCAACTCAACTTGATTGACTTGCGGAAAAAGCCCCCGAATTCCATAGGACCGATTGGAGTTGCCATCACTCAAAAAGAGATTTTGATAGAAATTTAGAGCCATACCCAACAGTTCTGTCTGGTCGGTGCACCATATTCCATTTTGATCTTTAAGTGCAGTGACTTTATTAACCTGCCTCCTTGTCATGGTTGAGGCAAGATAATTGTAACACCCGGGTTTAGGGGTCGGGTGAAAATAATATTTTAATATTATTTCAGGTTCGGTTTATAATTTAAAATAATCTTTTGGGCCTCGGGTTTCAAAAACAAACATTTTATGGTTGGACTAGATTGAAATGAAATTCAATTTGGAGGGATTTTAAAGAAAAGGGGAAATAGCCATTCATTAATGGCAATCTTGTAAATAACTCAACTTTTGATTTAAATCCCCTTTTATCAAATAATTTCACTATTCATTCTCTTCTCCAAACAAAACCAACGGGATAGTGAAGCTTTCGACCCCTTCCACTATTCCATCACATTGCATCTTCATTTCAACTCGGTTTTGAAAGGTAATTCCATTTTCGACTTGTCCTCAACTTCCTCTCTTCAAAAGTACAAGTAGTTTTCATTTTCATCAAGGTTTTGAAATTTGAGTTTTTAGAGTATTTGATTAAAAATGGTAGCTTTATGGTGTTTAACTTCAAATTTCGATTTAATGATGTTAGATATGAAGTCTATGAGTCAAATGGTTCAACATATATAAATTTTACATGGTTTTAAACTAATTCCTGGATTTGGGTTTAATGGGGGTTTTTGAAGGGTTTTGGGGTGGTTTTTGGGGTTGTTTTAGGTTGGAATTTGTGGGCTGAGGTTAGTACTATGGTTGGGGGTTGCTTTGGAATCATTTGGGGGTATTAAAAGTGTTAGAAACATGAGTTTTGATCAAGGTTTGTGGGCTGCTCGAGTTTGATAGATTTGGGGGTTGTTCTTGGCTTGAAATGTTACATTTGATGTTTGAATTGTATTTTGGGTTAGCTACTTTGATGCTTGGACTGATTTGAAGTTGTTTGGATTGTGTTGAGGTTGTTTAGAGGCTAGAGCTTGTGTTGGTGAAGCATCGGGAGTGAATCCGGGAGCTTGAAGGTGATTGCTTGCTTGGTAATTGAGTTCGGAAGTGAAGGTGAGTGGTTAATGTTTTCAAAGTGGTTTTTAAGAGTTTGGTTCAAGCATGTGGACTAGGTCGGGCTTGGTAGACCCACCTAGATTTAGGATTAGGGTGGTAGCCTAATCCTAAGCTTAAACTAGAGACATTGGTTGAACTTTTAATTGATATTTATGCCTCATGATGTTTATGATATGATGACTTATGTATATTGTGTTATACATGTGTGATGAGGCATGGTTGTGACGCATTGTGTTATACATGTGGATTGTTCATGATAGTGATCATGGTGAGTACGTGCTAAGCACGGAATTGGCTTTAATTGATAATGTGGATTGAGTTAAATGTTAGCACTAGTATGCTTGGGTACAAATGATTGATCATTAGGATGTTAGTGTGCACACATGAGTCAAATTCGCGTGTGGCCTTGGTGGTGTTGAGTCACCAAGGAGGAGTACGGGTTCGCCCAGAAATTGTTATATATATTAGTCGATAATGAGTGGAATCCCATCGACGGGGCGTGAGGATGAGTGGAATCCCCTCCGCGAGACCGGTGATGAGTGTAATCCCACCGTGAGGTAAAGTTGTTGTTGGATGTGAGTTCCAACGTGTTTATCCGCGTATTCGAGTCATAGCTAGGTGCCAATATAATTGATATGTGTATCAATGTGATGTGGAATGTGTTTTCCTATTTGGATGATTATATGTGTTTACATATGTTTTGGAAATGAACTTGTTGAGCATGACATATAAATGGATATTTGTTCATGCATCATTAACATTTGGCTCTTGAGGGTCGAAGGTAAGAACATGCATTTACCTTGGTTGAGATCGTGCTTGGACCCTGCATTGTCGAGGTTTGTTTTTAAAGAGCTCACCCTCACTAAGCTTATTGCTTACGCTCTCTTTTGTTCGACAATGCAGATCCTTAGTTCGCGGGTTGCTAGTGCGAGAAGGGGCCTCCAAGTGTGTGCTTGTAGTGCTAGCTTAGCTATCAAGTATGGGTATTTTTAGTTATGATGTAATGGTCAAGCAATGGGACATGTAATTGTGGCTTGATGCCTTTGAAGTATGTTGATGTGGTTGTTTGGGAGCATGCTAGACTCCTTTTATATGTCGTGTTGAATTTGGTTTTTGGATGTATGCCTTGCTTGTAAACCATGTCTATTTTGCCTACTTTAATTTGGTTAAGTGTATGACCGTTTGAAATAGGAACCTTGAATGTTATGTATGAATTGGTGTTTGAATGTTCTTCTAAGTATCCATGTGTCTTTGAGCTTGTTGTTATAGGATGCATGCCTCTAGAACGTACTTGTATGATTTGTATGCTTCGGATAGTCTTTCGGACGTTTGGAATCAATTGGGGATGTCTAAAATCGATTTGGAAAATTGCAGGCAGCAAGTGTTTCGAAACGGGTGGACTTGTTTCGAAACAGGTATGGTTCCAGGGCCCCCGTATCGGAACTTGTTTCGATACGTTTTGGCTACTGTGAGCCCCTGTTTCGAAACCAATTTCGGAACACTTTGGCTACTGGAATTGTCGTTTCGAAACTGGTATCGAAATGGCAAGGCAAAACGAGACCTCGTTCCGAAACGGGGAGGAAGCGTTTCGAAACAGGTGTCTGACTTTTTAAACTGGAGCTGGTGTTTCGAAACGTCCTTTGACTGTTTCGAAACACATGCCTATTTTTGGGCTTTTTGACATCTCTAAAGGGTTCCAAGAGTTGGGCTTAGGCCCGGTTTGCTGTTGGGCTTCCGCTTAGGTCTAATTGTTGCATTTAGATAAGATAAAATGAAAAACTTTTTCCTAGGGTCGGTAACCGAAGTGGAGCCTTAACGGGTTTCATCTCGGTTATCCCCATGTAGCCCACTCGGATCGTTCAAACGTCTGGACCAGGACGAGGGGGTTACACTTGTTGGTATCAGAGCCTATGGTTGTCGAGACCTTGGGCAGGTAAGTGAGGTAATTCGTGTTTTATGATCGATACACACGGTGTTTGCTTGCCTTGTAAGTATGTTTGCTTCTTTATTAAGTATGCTTGAAGTTTTGTTTGAAAGCATGTTGTTTAGAGTCTCATTGCTACTATTACATCGAAAAATGATTTTAAGTGAGGGAACATACTTGAGCACTTGGAAGCCTTGCCTTGCCTTGCTAACCCTTTTTTTTGTGCTTGTTGTTGTGTGTAGTTATTGTTGTGGGCGATGTCGAGGCCGAGGGGTAGGCCAAGAGTGGTTCATCAGGAACCACGCGTTGCGGCTCCTGTTGAGCCGGTGCTTGGAGTAGAGGCTCATATAGAAGGGCATGCTACTGCTGGAGTTGGAGCTCCTCTACCACCTCCACCACCACCACCTCCTCCGCCTGGAGTTGGGGGCGAGGATGGAGCTGAGGGAGAGGGACCTCAGGATGGCCAAGGTCCGCCTGGAATTGATATGACTCTGCTTGTGCAAGCAATAGCGGGAGCATTTCAGGCCGCAGTTGCGGGAGCTCAGGCTGCAGCTCAGCCTAGGGGTGATGATGCTAGTTTACCCTTGGAGAGGCTCCGTAGTTTAGGGGCTGAAGAGTTCAGGGGATCTACACCGGAGAGGTCTGAGTTGTGGCTAGAGAAGACTGTTCACATCTTAGCTCAGATGGGTTGTGTGGGTGCTCGTAGATTGGGCTGCGTGATCTCTTTGCTTCAGGGTGATGCCTACACCTGGTGGGTCACCATTACTACCGGAGTTCCAGAGGCTGAGATAGGTTGAGATTTCTTTGAGTCTGCCTTCCAGAAGAGATATTTGGGACCGAGGTACCTTGATGAGAAGAAGCGAGAGTTTATGGCTCTTGTTCAGGGAGATGCTTCTGTGACTGATTATGAGATCTGTTTTGTTCGCTTGAGTCGGTACGCTCCAGAGTTGGTTCCTACTAAAGTGGAACGTTGTAACCGTTTCCGCTATGGGTTGAATGAAGAGATCAAGAGGTACACTTTAGCTTTTGACTACTCAGATTTTGATGTCTTGGTCGCGAAGGCCAAGGACTTAGAGCAAAGTTTGGGTTCGACCAAACGATCTGGTGGTTCTGGTTCTGGTAAGAGGCATAACAACTTTGACAGTAGAGATGCCAAGAGGCATAAGGGCGGTGGACAGCAGTTTGACCATAGGCGTGGCGGTGGCCACCATGGTAGAGGCCACCAGGGCCATAGAGAAGGAGGGCGAGTGCCCAAGTGTACATGTTACGGGAGACAGCACACTGGGGATTGTTGGGGTAATTTCCATGTTTGTTGGAACTGTGGTTCGAGGGACCACTTTAGGAGGGAGTGTTCGCATCAGGCGACACAGGCACCGAACATTGCTCAAGCTCCTGCGAGAGCGAATGATTATCAGAGAGGCCGTGGGCGCGGTCGTGGTTACTTCCAGCCTAGGGTTGATGCATCTAGGGTAGATGCTCAGAGGAACCTTGCTCATGTTGTGGTAGTGCAGCCAGAGGCAGGTGGACCAGCGAGGGTCTATGCTCAGAGAGAGGCCGGGAACAACACTGATGTGATAGCAGGTAATTTTGAGTTACAGTCTATGTCTTTGCTTTCTTTGGTTGATTCGGGTTCTACACATTCCTACATTTTGAGTGAGCATGCACGGAAGTTAGATATACATGTTGAGATCTTAGATGTAGGTATGCATGTGACTAGTTCTTTTGCTGAGACAGTTGTGGTTAGATGTATGTATAGGAGATGTCCGCTGAAGATTCAGGGTCATGTGTTTTCTGTTGATATGATGGAGCTTCCTTTTTATGGTTTTGATATTATTCTGGGTATGGACCGGTTAGTTGAACACCGAGCTAGTGTGGATTTTGAGACGAAGAGGATTTCCTTGAAACTTTCTGATGACTACGAGGTAGTAGTATTAGGCGAGAACATTAAGTTCTTGTCTAATGTTGTGTCAGCTTTAGAGGCACATAGGTTGATGGATTCCGGGTGTGGGGCTTACTTAGCTTATGTTATGAATCCAAATATGAGTGAGGCTAGACCGAAAGATATTAGAACAGTTTGTGATTTTCCAGATGTGTTTCCAGAAGAGTTACCAGGTTTGCCTCCTGACAGAGATGTTGAGTTTGTGATTGAGACTGTTTCAGGGTCTAATCCAGTTTCTATAGCTCCGTATCGTATGGCTCCAAAAGAGTTGGAAGAGTTGAAGAGTCAGTTGCAAGAATTATTAGACCGTGGTTTCATTAGGCCTAGTAGTTTTCCTTGGGGTGCTCCTGTGTTGTTTGTGAAGAAGAAAGATGGTAGTATGCACATGTGTATTGACTACAGGCAGTTGAATCAGTTGACTGTGAAGAACAAGTATCCGTTGCCTCGTATAGATGATTTGTTTGATCAGTTGAGAGGTGCTTCAGTGTTCTCAAAGATAGATTTGAGATCTGGGTACTACCAGTTGAAAGTGAAAGAGTGTGATGTTCTGAAGACAACTTTTAGGACTAGATATGGTCACTATGAGTTCCTTGTGATGTCATTTGGGCTCACGAATGCACCTGCAGCATTCATGGATATGATGAACATAATTTTTAGAGACTACCTAGACCGTTTTGTAGTTGTTTTCATTGATGACATTCTTGTGTACTCGAAGAGAGAAGAAGAGCATGATGAGCACTTGAGATTTGTGTTACAGAGATTGTTGAGCAATCAGTTGTATGCGAAGCTTAGTAAATGTGAGTTCTGGATTCGAGAGGTAGTATTTCTTGGTCATGTTGTTCCGGCCGAAGGTATCCGTGTTGATCCATCGAAGATTGAGGCTATTGTTGAGTGGAAACAACCTAAGTCTGTAACTGAGATTAGGAGTTTCCTAGGATTAGTCGGTTACTATAGGAGATTTGTTGATGGTTTCTCTAGGGTAGCTGCTCCTTTGACCAAATTGTTGCAAAAAGGAGTTAAGTTTGAATGGTCAGATGCAAGACAGAAGGCCTTTGAGAAATTGAAAGAAGCTTTGACAAATGCTCCAGTGTTAGTGCAACCTGTTTCAAGTAAGGAGTTTGTGATTTATAGTGATGCTTCCTATATAGGTTTAGGTTGTGTTTTGATGCAAGAAAGAAGAGTTGTTGTCTATGCTTCTAGACAGTTGAAGGTTCATGAGAAGAACTATCCTACTCATGATATAGAGTTAGCCGCGATTGTATTTGCATTGAAGATTTGGCGTCACTACTTGTATGGTGAGAAGTGTATAGTTTACACCGATCATAAGAGCTTGAAGTGTTTGATGACACAAAGAGAGTTGAACTTGAGACAAAGAAGATGGCTGGAGTTGTTAAAAGATTATGATTTGACCATTGAGTACCATCCGGGTAAGACAAATGTAGTAGTCGATGCTTTGAGTAGAAAAGTTGTAGTTGAGTTGAGAGCTATGTTTGCTAGATTGAGTGTATCCGATGATGGTGGTTTGATCACAGAGTTTCAAGTGAAGCCTTCTTTGATTCAGTTGAATAGAGAGAAGCAGTTGCAAGATGTGTCTTTAGTTCCTCATGTTCAGGACATATCCGAAGGAAGACCGACTGAGTATAGTTTCAGTGGAGAGAACTTGCTGTGCTTTAGAGATAGAGTTGTTGTACCAGAAGATGTTGAGTTGAGACGTCAGATTCTGAGTGAAGCACATTTGAGTCCTTTTTCTATGCATCCGGGTAGTACTAAGATGTACTGTGACTTGAAGAATGATTACTTCTGGGTTGGTCTGAAGAAGGATGTAGCCGAGTATGTGAGCCGTTGTATGGTTTGTCAGAGAGTGAAGGCAGAACATCAGGTTTCTTCAGGTTTGTTACAGCCTTTGAAGATTCCGGAATGGAAATGGGACCGAATCACCATGGATTTTGTATCGGGGTTGCCGTTGTCTCCTTCGAAGAAGAATTCTGTTTGGGTGATAGTTGATAGATTCACTAAGTGTGCTCATTTCTTAGCAGTGAACACCACAGATTCCTTAGACAAGTTGGCAAACTTGTACATCCGTGAGATTGTGGGACTTCATGGAGTTCCGAAGTCTATTGTTTCAGATAGAGATCCTAGATTCACTTCGAGGTTCTGGGATTGCTTGTATAGTGCTCTAGGTAGCCGTTTGCATTTTAGTACTTCTTATCATCCGAAGTCCGATGGGCAGTCAGAGCGAGTGATATAGATTCTAGAGGATATGCTTTGTTGTTGTGTGATTGACTTCCAGGGTTCTTGGGAGAAGCACCTACCTTTAGTTGAGTTTGCTTACAACAACAGTTATCAGTCTAGTATTCAGATGGCTCCCTATGAGGCTTTGTATGGTAGACGATGTAAGACTCCGATTTGTTGGGCTGAAACGGGTCAGAGATTGCTACCTATGTCGGATCTGCTTAAGGGGACTACCAACAAATTGAAGTTGATTTGTGACCATTTGAAAGCAGCTTCCGATCGTCAGAAGTCTTATGCAGATTTGAAGAGAAAAGAGATCGAGTTCTCGGTGGGTGAGAAAGTGTTTCTGAAAGTATCTCCGTGGAAGAAGGTGATGAGATTTGGCTGGAAGGACAAGTTGAGTCCGAGGTTCATTGGTCCGTATGAGATAGTTGAGCGGATTGGGCCAGTAGCTTATCGTTTGAGATTGCCTTCTGAGTTAGAAAAGATCCACAGTGTCTTTCATGTATCGATGCTTAGGAGATATAGATCAGATCCTTCTCATGTTATGCATGTTGAGGAGATAGAGTTGAATCCGGATTTGTCTTATAATGAAGAGCCTGTTGAGATACTTGCTTCGGATAGCAAGGTGTTGCGTGGCAAGACCATAGAGTTGGTCAAGGTGTTGTGAAGACATAGAGAAGTGGAAGAGGCCACGTGGGAGAGGAAAGCTGATATGCTTGAGCAGTTCTCGTACTTGTTTCTGTTAGGTAATTTCGGGGACGAAATTCCTTAAGTGGGGGAGAGTTGTAACACTCGGGTTTAGGGGTCGGGTGAAAATAATATTTTAATATTATTTCGAGTTTGGTTTATAATTTAAAATAATCTTTTGGGCCTCGGGTTTCAAAAACAAACATTTAATGGTTGGACTAGATTGAAATGAAATTCAATTTGGAGGGATTTTAAAGAAAATGGGAAATAGCCATTCATTAATGGCAATCTTGTAAATAACTCAACTTTTGATTTAAATCCCCTTTTATCAAATAATTTCACTATTCATTCTCTTCTCCAAACAAAACCAACGGGATAGTGAAGCTCTCAACCCCTTCCACTATTCCATCACATTGCTTCTTCATTTCAACTCGGTTTTGAAAGGTAATTCCATTTTCGACTTGTCCTCAACTTCCTCTCTTCAAAAGTACAAGTAGTTTTCATTTTCATCAAGGTTTTGAAATTTGAGTTTTTAGAGTATTTGATTAAAAATGGTAGCTTTATGGTGTTTAACTTAAAATTTCGATTTCATGATGTTAGATATGAAGTCTATGAGTCAAATGGTTCAACATATATAAATTTTACATGTTTTTAAACTAATTCCCGGATTTGGGTTTAATGGGGTTTTTGAAGGGTTTTAGGGTGGTTTTTAGGGTTGTTTTAGGTTGGAATTTGTGGGCTGAGGTTAGTACTATGGTTGGGGGTTGCTTTGGAATCATTTGGGGGTATTAAAAGTGTTAGAAACATGAGTTTTGATCAAGGTTTGTGGGCTGCTCGAGTTTGATAGATTTGGGGGTTGTTCTTGCCTTGAAATGTTACATTTGATGTTTGAATTGTATTCCGGGATAGCTACTTTGATGCTTGGACTGATTTGAAGTTGTTTGGATTGTGTTGAGGTTGTTTAGAGGCAAGAGCTTGTGTTGGTGAAGCATCGGGAGTGAATCCGGGAGCTTGAAGGTGATTGCTTGCTTGGTAATTGAGTTCGGAAGTGAAGGTGAGTGGTTAATGTTTTCAAAGTGGTTTTTAAGAGTTTGGTTCAAGCATGTGGACTAGGTCGGGCTTGGTAGACCCACCTAGAGTTAGGATTAGGGTGGTATGCCTAATCCTAAGCTTAAACTAGAGACATTGGTTGAACTTTTAATTGATGTTTATGCCTCATGATGTTTATGATATGATGACTTATGTATATTGTGTTATACATGTGTGATGAGGCATGGTTGTGATGCATTGTGTATTGCATGTAGATTGTTCATGATAGTGATCATGGTGAGTACGTGCTAAGCACGGAATTGGCTTTAATTGATAATGTGGATTGAGTTAAATGTTGGCACTAGTATGCTTGGGTACAAATGATCGATCATTAGGATGTTAGTGTGCACACATGAGTCAAAT
The DNA here is from genome assembly GCA_030270665.1 of Hibiscus trionum. NCBI lineage: Eukaryota > Viridiplantae > Streptophyta > Magnoliopsida > Malvales > Malvaceae > Hibiscus > Hibiscus trionum. The sequence goes on along the minus strand of BSYR01000038.1, from coordinate 21,853,637 downwards.
TCGCGCGTGGCCTTGGTGGCGTTGAGTCACCAAGGAGGAGTACGGGTTCGCCCGGAAATTGTTATATATATTAGTCGATGATGAGTGGAATCCCATCGACGGGGCGTGAAGATGAGTGGAATCCCCTCCGCGAGACCGGTGATGAGTGTAATCCCACCGTGAGGTAAAGTTGTTGTTGGATGTGAGTTCCAACGTGTTTATCCGCGTATTCGAGTCATAGCTAGGTGCCAATATAATTGATATGTGTATCAATATGATGTGGAATGTTTTTTCCTATTTGGATGATTATATGTGTTTACATATGTTGTGGAAATGAACTTGTTGAGCATGACATATAAATGGATATTTGTTCATGCATCATTAACATTTGGCTCTTGAGGATCGAAGGTAAGAACATGCATTTACCTTGGTTGAGATCGTGCTTGGACCCTGCATTTTCGAGGTTTGTTTTTAAAGAGCTCACCCTCACTAAGCTTATTACTTACGCTCTCTTTTGTTCGACAATGCAGATTCTTAGTTCGCGGGTTGCTAGTGCGAAAAGGGGCCTCCAAGTGTGTGCTTGTGGTGCTAGCTTAGCTATCAAGTATGGGTATTTTTAGTTATGATGTAATGGTCAAGCAATGGGACATGTAATTGTGGCTTGATGCCTTTGAAGTATGTTGATGTGGTTGTTTGGGAGCATGCTAGACTCTTTTTATATGTCATGTTGAATTTGGTTTTTGGATGTATGTCTTGCTTGTAAACCATGTCTATTTTGCCTACTTTAATTTGGCTAAGTGTATGACCATTTGAAATAGGAACCTTGAATGTTATGTATGAATTGGTGTTTGAATGTTCTTCTAAGTATCCATGTGTCTTTGAGCTTCTTGTTATAGGATGCATGCCTCTAGAACGTACTTGTATGATTTGTATGCTTCGGATAGTCGTTTCGGACGTTTGGAATCAATTGGGGTTGTCTAAAATCGATTTTGGGAAATTGCAGGCAGCAGGTGTTTCGAAACGGGTGGACTTGTTTCGAAACAGGTATGGTTCCAGGGCCCCCATATCGGAACTTGTTTCGATACGTTTTGGCTACTGTGAGCCCCTGTTTCGAAACCAATTTCGGAACACTTTGGCTACTGGAATTGCCGTTTCGAAACTGGTATCGAAATGGCAAGGAAAAACGAGACCTCGTTCCGAAACGGGGAGGAATCGTTTCGAAACGGGTGTCTGACTTTTTAAACTGGAGCTGGTGTTTCGAAACGGCCTTTGACTGTTTCGAAACACATGCCTATTTTTTGGCTTTTTGACATCTCTAAAGGGTTCCAAGAGTTGGGCTTAGGCCCGGTTTGCTGTTGGGCTTCCGCTTAGGTCTAATTGTTGCATTTAGATAAGATAAAATGAAAAACTTTTTCCTAGGGTCGGTAACCGAAGTGGAGCCTTAACGGGTTTCATCTCGGTTATCCCCATGTAGCCCACTCGGATCGTTCAAACGGCCGGACCGGGACGAGGGGGTTACACTTGTAGGTATCAGAGCCTAAGGTTGTCGAGACCTTGGGCAGGTAAGTGAGGTAAGTCGTGTTTTATGATCAATACACACGGTGTTTGCTTGCCTTGTAAGCATGTTTGCTTGTTTATTAAGTATGCTTGAAGTTTTGTTTTAAAGCATGTTGTTTAAAGTCCCATTGCTACTATTACATCGAAAAAGGATTTTAAGTGAGGGAACATACTTGAGCACTTGGAAGCCTTGCCTTGCCTTGCTAACCCTTTTCTTTTGTGCTTGTTGTTGTGTGTAGTTATTGTTGTGGGCGATGTCGAGGCCGAGGGGTAGGCCAAGAGTGGTTCGTCAGGAACCACGCGTAGCGGCTCCTGTTGAGCCGGTGGTTGGAGTAGAGGCTCATATAGAAGGGCATGTTGCTGCTGGAGTTAGAGCTCCTCCACCACCACCACCTCCTCCGCCTGGAGTTGGGGGCAAGGATGGAGCTGAAGAAGAGGGGCGTCAGGGTGGCCAAGGTCCGCCTGGAATTGATATGACTCCGCTTGTGCAAGCAATAGCGGGAGCATTTCAGGCCGCAGTTGCGGGAGCTCAGGCTGCAGCTCAGCCTAGGGGTGACGATGCTAGTTTACCCTTGGAGAGGCTCCGTAGTTTAGGGGCTGAAGAGTTTAGGGGATCTACACCGGAGAGGTCTGAGTTGTGGCTAGAGAAGACCGTTCGCATCTTAGCTCAGATGTGTTGTGTGGGTGCTCGTAGATTGGGCTGCGTGATCTCTTTGCTTCAGGGTGATGCCTACACCTGGTGGGTCACCATTACTACCGGAGTTCCAAAGGCTGAGATAGGTTGGGATTTCTTTGAGTCTGCCTTCCAGAAGAGATATTTGGGACCGAGGTACCTTGATGAGAAGAATCGAGAGTTTATGGCTCTTGTTCAGGGAGATGCTTCTGTGACTGATTATGAGATCCGTTTTGTTCGCTTGAGTCGGTACGCTCCAGAGTTGGTTCCTACTGAAGTGGAACGTTGTAACCGTTTCCGCTATAGGTTGAATGAAGAGATCAAGAGGTACACTTTAGCTTTTGACTACTCAGATTTTGATGTCTTGGTCGCGAGGGCCAAGGACTTAGAGCACAGTTGTGGTTCGACCAAACGATCTGGTGGTTCTGGTTCTAGTAAGAGGCATAACAACTTTGACAGTAGAGATGCCAAGAGGCATAAGGGCGGTGGACAGCAGTTTGACCATAGGCGTGGCGGTGGCCACCATGTTAGAGGCCATCAGGGCCATAGAGGAGGAGGGCGAGTGCCCGAGTGTACACGTTGCGGGAGACAGCACACTGGGGAGTGTTGGGGTAATTTCCATGCTTGTTGGAACTGTGGTTCGAGGGACCACTTTAGGAGGGAGTGTTCGCATCAGGCGACACAGGCACCGAACATTGCTCAGGCTCCTGCGAGAGCGAATGATTATCAGAGAGGCCGTGGGCGCGGTCGTGGCTACTTCCAGCCTAGGGCTGATGCATCTAGGGTAGATGCTTAGAGGAACCTTGCTCATGTTGTGGCAGTGTAGCCAGAGGCAGGTGGACTAGTGAGGGTCTATGCTCAAAGAGAGGTCGGGAACGACACTGATGTGATAGCAGGTAATTTTGAGTTACAGTCTATGTCTTTGATTTCTTTGGTTGATTCGGGTTCTACACATTCCTACATTTTGAGTGAGCATGCACGGAAGTTAGATATACCTGTTGAGATCTTAGATGTAGGTATGCATGTGACTAGTTCTTTTGGTGAGACAGTTGTGGTTAGACGTATGTATAGGAGATGTCCGCTGAAGATTCAGGGTCATGTGTTTTCTGTTGATATGATGGAGCTTTCTTTTTATGGTTTTGATATTATTCTGGGTATGGACTGGTTAGTTGAACACCGAGCAAGTGTGGATTTTGAGACGAAGAGGATTTCCTTGAAACTTTCTGATGACTACGAGGTAGTAGTAGTAGGCGAGAACATTAAGTTCTTGTCTAATGTTGTGTCAGCTTTAGAGGCACATAGGTTGATGGATTCCGGGTGTGGGGCTTACTTAGCTTATGTTATGAATCCGAATATGAGTGAGGCTAGACCGAAAGATATTAGAACAGTTTGTGATTTTCCGGATGTGTTTCCAAAAGAGTTACCAGGTTTGCCTCCTGATAGAGATCTTGAGTTTGTGATTGAGACTGTTTCAGGGTCTAATCCAGTTTCTATAGCTCCGTATCGTATGGCTCCGAAAGAGTTGAAAGAGTTGAAGAGTCAGTTGCAAGAATTATTAGACCGTGGTTTCATTAGGCCTAGTAGTTCTCCTTGGGGTGCTCCTGTGTTGTTTGTGAAGAAGAAAGATGGTAGTATACGCATGTGTATTGACTACAGGCAGTTGAATCAGTTGACTGTGAAGAACAAGTATCTGTTGCCTCGTATAGATGATTTGTTTGATCAGTTGAGAGGTGCTTTAGTGTTCTCGAAGATAGATTTGAGATCCTGGTACTACCAGTTGAAAGTGAAAGAGTGTGATGTTCCGAAGACAGCTTTTAGGACTAGATATGGTCACTATGAGTTCCTTGTGATGCCATTTGGGCTCACGAATGCACCTGCAGCATTCATGCATATGATGAACAGAATTTTTAGAGACTACCTAGACCGTTTTGTAGTTGTTTTCATTGATGACATTCTTGTGTACTCGAAGAGAGAAGAAGAGCATGATGAGCACTTGAGATTTGTGTTACAGAGATTGTTGAGCAATCAGTTGTATGCGAAGCTTAGTAAATGTGAGTTCTGGATTCGAGAGGTAGTATTTCTTGGCCATGTTGTTCCGGCCGAAGGTATCCGTGTTGATCCATCGAAGATTGAGGCTATTGTTGAGTGGAAACAACCTAAGTCTGTAACTGAGATTAGGAGTTTCCTAGGATTAGTCGGTTACTATAGGAGATTTGTTGATGGTTTCTCTAGGGTAGCTGCTCCTTTGACCAAATTGTTGCAAAAAGGAGTTAAGTTTGAATGGTCAGATGCAAGACAGAAGGCCTTTGAGAAATTGAAAGAAGCTTTTACAAATGCTCCAGTGTTAGTGCAACCTGTTTTAGGTAAGGAGTTTGTGATTTATAGTGATGCTTCCTATATAGGTTTAGGTTGTGTTTTGATGCAAGAAAGAAGAGTTGTTGCCTATGCTTCTAGACAGTTGAAGGTTCATGAGAAGAACTATCCTACTCATGATATAGAGTTAGTCGCGGCTGTATTTGCATTGAAGATTTGGCATCACTACTTGTATGGTGAGAAGTGTATAGTTTACACCGATCATAAGAGCTTGAAGTATTTGATGTCACAAAGAGAGTTGAACTTGAGACAAAGAAGATGGCTGGAGTTGTTAAAAGATTATGATTTGACCATTGAGTACCATCCGAGTAAGACAAATGTAGTAGTCGATGCTTTGAGTAGAAAAGTTGTAGTTGAGTTGAGAGCTATGTTTGCTAGATTGAGTGTATCCGATGATGGTGGTTTGATCACAGAGTTGCAAGTGAAGCCTTTTTTGATTCAGTTGATTAGAGAGAAACAGTTGCAAGATGTGTCTTTAGTTCCTCATGTTCAGGACATAGCCGAAGGAAGACCGACTGAGTATAATTTCAGTGGAGAGAACTTGTTGTGCTTTAGAGATAGAGTTGTTGTACCAGAAGATGTTGAGTTGAGACGTCAGATTCTGAGTGAAGCACATTCGAGTCCTTTTTCTATGCATCCGGGTAGTACTAAGATGTACTGTGACTTGAAGAATGATTACTTCTGGGTTGGTCTGAAGAAGGATGTAGCCGAGTATGTGAGCCGTTGTAAGGTTTGTCAGAGAGTGAAAGCAGAACATCAGGTTTGTTACAGCCTTTGAAGATTCTGGAATGGAAATGGGACCGAATCACCATAGATTTTGTATCGGGGTTGTCGTTGTCTCCTTCGAAGAAGAATTCTGTTTGGGTGATAGTTGATAGATTCACTAAGTGTGCTCACTTCTTAGCAGTGAACACCACAGGTTCCTTAGACAAGTTTGCAAACTTGTACATCTGTGTGATTGTGGGACTTCATGGAGTTCCGAAGTCTATTGTTTCAGATAGAGATCCTAGATTCACTTCGAGGTTCTGGGATTTCTTGCATAGTGCTCTAGGTAGTCGTTTGCATTTTAGTACTTCTTATCATCCGAAGTCTGATAGGCAGTCAGAGTGAGTGATACAGATTCTAGAGATATGCTTCGTTGTTGTGTGATTGACTTCCAGGGTTCTTGGGAGAAGCACTTACCTTTAGTTGAGTTTGCTTACAACAACAGTTATCAGTCTAGTATTCAGATGGCTCCCTATGAGGCTTTGTATGGTAGACGATGTAGGACTCCGATTTGTTGGGCTGAAACGGGTCAGAGATTGCTACCTATGTCGGATCTGCTTAAGGGGACTACCGACAAAGTGAAGTTGATTTGTGCCCATTTGAAAGCAGCTTCCGATCGTCAGAAGTCTTATGCAGATTTGAAGAGAAAAGAGATCGAGTTCTCAGTGGGTGAGAAATTGTTTCTGAAAGTATCTCCGTGGAAGAAGGTGATGAGATTTGGCCGGAAGGGCAAGTTGAGTCCGAGGTTCATTGGTCCGTATGAGATAGTTGAGCGGATTGGGCCAGTAGCTTATCGTTTGAGATTGCCTTCTGAGTTAGAAAAGATCCACAATGTATTTCATTGTATCGATGCTTAGGAGATATAGATCAGATCCTTCTCATGTTATGCTTGTTGAGGAGATAGAGTTGAATCCGGATTTGTCTTATAATGAAGAGCCTGTTGAGATACTTGCTTCGGATAGCAAGGTGTTGCGTGGCAAGACCATAGAGTTGGTCAAGGTGTTGTGGAGACATAGAGGAGTGGAAGAGGCCACGTGGGAGAGGAAAGCTGATATGCTTGAGCAGTTCCCGTACTTGTTTCCGTTAGGTAATTTCGGGGACGAAATTCCTTAAGTGGGGGAGAGTTGTAACACCCGGGTTTAGGGGTCGGGTGAAAATAATATTTTAATATTATTTCGGGTTCAGTTTATAATTTAAAATAATCTTTTGGGCCTCGGGTTTCAAAAACAAACATTTTATGGTTGGACTAGATTGAAATGAAATTCAATTTGGAGGGATTTTAAAGAAAATGGGAAATAGCCATTCATTAATGGCAATCTTGTAAATAACTCAACTTTTGATTTAAATCCCTTTTTTATCAAATAATTTCACTATTCATTCTCTTCTCCAAACAAAACCAACGGGATAGTGAAGCTCTCAACCCCTTTCACTATTCCATCGCATTGCTTCTTCATTTCAACTCGGTTTTGAAAGGTAATTCCATTTTCGACTTGTCCTCAACTTCCTCTCTTCAAAAGTACAAGTAGTTTTCATTTTCATCAAGGTTTTGAAATTTGAGTTTTTAGAGTATTTGATTAAAAATGGTAACTTTATGGTGTTTAACTTAAAATTTCGATTTCATAATGTTAGATATGAAGTCTATGAGTCAAATGGTTCAACATATATAAATTTTACATGGTTTTAAACTAATTCCCGGATTTGGGTTTAATGGGGTTTTTGAAGGGTTTTAGGGTGGTTTTTTGGGTTGTTTTAGGTTGGAATTTGTGGGCTGAGGTTAGTACTATGGTTGGGGGTTGCTTTGGAATCATTTGGGGGTATTAAAAGTGTTAGAAACATGAGTTTTGATCAAGGTTTGTGGGCTGCTCGAGTTTGATAGATTTGGGGGTTGTTCTTGGCTTGAAATGTTACATTTTATGTTTGAATTGTATTTCGGGATAGCTACTTTGATGCTTGGACTGATTTGAAGTTGTTTGGATTGTGTTGAGGTTGTTTAGAGGCTAGAGCTTGTGTTGGTGAAGCATCGGGAGTGAATCCGGGAGCTTGAAGGTGATTGCTTGCTTGGTAATTGAGTTCGGAAGTGAAGGTGAGTGGTTAATGTTTTCAAAGTGGTTTTTAAGAGTTTGGTTCAAGCATGTGGACTAGGTCGTGCTTGGTAGACCCACCTAGAGTTAGGATTAGGGTGGTAGCCTAATCCTAAGCTTAAATTAGAGACATTGGTTGAACTTTTAATTGATGTTTATGCCTCATGATGTTTATGATATGATGACTTATGTATATTGTGTTATACATGTGTGATGAGGCATGGTTGTGATGTATTGTGTTATGCATGTGGATTGTTCATGATAGTGATCATGGTGAGTACGTGCTAAGCACGGAATTGGCTTTAATTGATAATGTGGATTGAGTTAAATGTTGGCACTAGTATGCTTGGGTACAAATGATCGATCATTAGGATGTTAGTGTGCACACATGAGTCAAATTCGCGCGTGGCCTTGGTGGCGTTGAGTCACCAAGGAGGAGTACGGGTTCGCCCGGAAATTGTTATATATATTAGTCGATGATGAGTGGAATCCCATCGACGGGGCATGAGGATGAGTGGAATCCCCTCCGCGAGACCGGTGATGAGTGTAATCCCACCGTGAGGTAAATTTGTTGTTGGATGTGAGTTCCAACGTGTTTATCCGCGTATTCGAGTCATAGCTAGGTGCCAATATAATTGATATGTGTATCAATGTGATGTGGAATGTGTTTTCCTATTTGGATGATTATATGTGTTTACATATGTTGTGGAAATGAACTTGTTGAGCATGACATATAAATGGATATTTGTTCATGCATCATTAACATTTGGCTCTTGAGGATCGAAGGTAAGAACATGCATTTACCTTGGTTGAGATCGTGCTTGGACCCTGCATTGTCGAGGTTTGTTTTTAAAGAGCTCACCCTCACTAAGCTTATTGCTTACGCTCTCTTTTGTTCGACAATGCAGATCCTTAGTTCGCGGGTTGCTAGTGCGAGAAGGGGCCTCCAAGTGTGTGCTTGTGGTGCTAGCTTAGCTATCAAGTATGGGCATTTTTAGTTATGATGTAATGGTCAAGCAATGGGACATGTATTTGTGGCTTGATGCCTTTGAAGTATGTTGATGTGGTTGTTTGGGAGCATGCTAGACTCCTTTTATATGTCATGTTGAATTTGGTTTTTGGATGTATGCCTTGCTTGTAAACCATGTCTATTTTGCCTACTTTAATTTGGCTAAGTGTATGACCGTTTGAAATAGGAACCTTGAATGTTATGTATGAATTGTTGTTTGAATGTTCTTCTAAGTATCCATGTGTCTTTGAGCTTGTTGTTATAGGATGCATGCCTCTAGAACGTACTTGTATGATTTGTATGCGTCGAATAGTCGTTTCGAACGTTTGGAATCAATTGGGTATGGTTCCAGGGCCCCCGTATCGAAACTTGTTTCGATACGTTTTGGCTACTGTGAGCCCCTGTTTCGAAACCAGTTTCGGAACACTTTGGCTACTGGAATTGCCATTTCGAAACTGGTATCGAAACGGCAAGGCAAAACGAGACCCCGTTCCGAAACGAGGAGGATGCGTTTCGAAACGGGTGTCTGACTTTATAAACTGGAGCTGGTTTTTCGAAACGGCATTTGACTATTTCGAAACACATGCCTATTTTTGGGCTTTTTGACATCTCTAAAGGGTTACAAGAGTTGGGCTTAGGCCCGGTTTGCTGTTGGGCTTCCGCTTAGGTCTAATTGTTGCATTTAGATAAGATAAAATGAAAAAGTTTTTCCTAAGGTCGGTAACCGAAGTGGAGCCTTAATGGTTTTCATCTCGGTTATCCCCGTGTAGCCCACTCGGATCTGTCAAACGTCCGGACCGGGACGAGGGGGTTACAATAATACTTAGTGTTACGATCCCCATTCAATACCCAATTCGTACAAGCCTTCTGACGCCACAACTGCTCTCCCTGATCAAGGATCTCTTCAAGCTTAGACCGCAATTTACAAGCAAGGTACGCAAGGAACTCCAAATTGTGCAAATGGATAACACGCTCTATACCTCTTAGTCTCGCCATCAAAGTCTTCTTCCTTCGACCAATATGCCCAAAAGTTTTTGAGTTCCATGTCATAGCTTTTGATTGAAAATTTGCAATATTAGTATCAAGGTCAACTTCCCCCATCCACACAGATTCCAAAAAATCACAAAAGCCAGTATGATCCTGCCATGCCTCAATATACCTGAAGGGTTTATGTGGCATGTGAAAATTCGCAGTTTCCAATTTAAGAAATATGGACCGATGGTCGGATCCGAGCCTCTCAAGGTGAACGACATGTGAGCAAGACATAAAGGAGGTCCAGGCCGAATTCCCTAAACAACGATCTAGTCTTTCATACAAATTTCCACGGCTCTAAGTGAACGATGTTCCATGGAACCCCAAATCTGACAAACCCACATCATGAGTTAGATTAGCCAGACGTCGACTACCCTGGACATGATTACTCGACCCCCCATATCTTTCATCTACGTAGAGAATAACGTTGAGGTTACCCCCAATGAACCAAGGAATCGCATCACCAGGGTTTAAATCCGCGAGATGGTCCCAAATATGCTTTCGTTGCGAACCATGCGGACTAGCATAAACAACCGTAAACTGCACCACTTTTCCAATCTATGTGACATGTATAGTGCCATTGATAAATTGGTTTGAAGTGTGAGTGACATTCAGGTCAACCAAATCTTCCCAAAGTAGCCAAATTCCACCACTGAACCCATGAGCTTCCACACGATAAGAGTTCAAATACCCCAACTTCGAAACAAGACTATCATCTCTTCTTCCACTAATGTGAGGCTCAAATAAAGCCACCATCCTGGGATTGTGCTCGCGGATAAAATTACAGAAATGGCGACAAAATAGTAAACTTCCTGCACCCTGACAATTCAACATCATGAAACTAGTCATTAAAAAATAAACAAAACACAAACTCACTGGGCACCCTGCGAACGAAGCTCCTCGCGAGCCCCTGTATCCACCAAAATCGAGTCACTAGTCGATCCACCTTGAGGGAGAGCACTCCGAGGCAGATTCATATTATGTTGGGAGTTAGGCGAGTCAGATGCCATCACCATACCTTCCCTCGTGATGTGTTGGGAAAGGGAGTGAGCCCATTCAGTCACCCCTTTGTCGTGTAGCCGTTTTGAAATCATTGGCCTTTTTTTTAATTTTTAGCCCTTTCTTACTCACTTCCCGAGACTGCTTCTCGGGACCTCCCCGCACAGTTACACCTTTAGCAGCCACATACGACTTCTTACCAACACTCGGTTCCTCAATGGTAACAACTTTATGATTCCGAGTGCCCTTGCCCCCATTACGTTCTTTCGCCACAGATTCCTGACCGTTCACCATAGGGATGACAGTAGCTCCTTTATGTCACGGATTGTTCGTCGTGACACGCGGGACTGCGCGAGATGCTTTCTGGTTGTGCTTAATGCAGGATGCGGGATAGCAATAAGGGTGTAGTACGTGCCGTACAGCCGTCTAGTCCTCGGATGGGCGTGCTGGTAGGCACCACAGTGGTTGGGAGCTGTCCCCGCTTCCCTGATGAGCCCATGGGAGGGTGAAACCAGTGAGCATCGGAGATGGAAAAGGCTGAGCCTCGGGCGTGTGGGAGTCTTGAGGTGCCGCACGGGTAGATGTCCTTGCGCCAAGACTCTGACCCCGTGACAGATGGTATCAGAGCAGGACTGTGTGCTAGCTGTGAGCTTGCCAAGCGCTCCATGTGCTGCGTAGCGAGTCAAAGTGGACGAGCGTGTGTCTCGCACCCGAGTAAAGGGGTGTTCGCGAGTAGGGCCTCTATAAAGAGATTGAGACGAGGTCGGGTAGGCAGGAAGCCGCAACGAAAGTTCGCCAAGCACTCGTGCCTCCAATGAAGAGGGCGAGCAGGCAGGGAATTGCACACGAGATACGGGCTAATTAAAAAGAAGAGGGAAAGAGCTTTCTCCCCATGCACGAGGGCGTGCATGAATTGAGTGGGGGAGATTGTCACGGTCCGTTTGCGTGATAGGCAAGACCGTGACGAGATGCTTGCTGGTTGTGCTTAATGCAGGATGTGGGATAGCAATAAGGGTGTAGTACGTGTCGTACAGTCGTTCAGTCCTGGGGACGGGCGTGCTGGTTAGGCACCACACTGGTCGGGAGATGTCCCCGCTTCCCTGATGAGCCCATGGGAGGGCGAAACCAGTAAGCATCGTGGTGAAAAAGGCTGAGTCCGAGCTGGTGAGAGCCCTGGGTTGCCGAACGGGGGCGATGTCCCTGCGCCAAGACTCTGACCCCGTGACATTTAGCTACATTGGACGAGGATTTCAATTTTTTATCTACACGGCATTAAGAACAACAGTCCTAACAGGCTCTGAAGCCCCTGCACGTTTCGGGACACTGTTGGAATCCTTTGAAGCTACGTTGTCAGCCCCACCAAGCGCCACACTATCATGTCCCATAGTTAATAGTTTCCTCACCATTCCCATTTTCAGTGTCCAAACCTTCTGAATCCAACAAGTTAAATTTGGAGCCCCTGCTAGTGCCTTGGTCATGACCCTGAATCTTATTCGTACCCTGCACAGAAACATTCCTCTTCCTTCTGCTATCAACCATAGTCCAATGTCCATATAATGATGAAGCATTAGGGCCATCCACATTACCTTTGGCAGCGTTATCAGCATTAACAGGATGGTCTTCAGTATCAGCCTTACTCGGATGTGTGCAATTCTCTTTAGCATGGCCACAAACACCACAATTGAAGCAAACCTGCTGTAGCCCTTCATACTAAGTCTTTGATAATGCCCATCAATTCCAATGAAAGGTAAAAGAGGTTTATTGAGATCAATAATAACAACCAATCTCGCGAACTAAAAATGTTAGACTTTTTGAGATCGATTTCGAAAATGTAAAAGGCAAATACATTTAGGGTGCGAATTAATTTTACGAACTGAAAATTATCTTCAAACTAAAAATATTAGACTTCTTGATAACATTTTCGGAACATTTTTAGTTGGTTTGTCTCAAATAAGTATCGAGGACAATGTTAGACTTCTTGAAATTAGTTTATTGAAAGGTAAAAGAGGTTTATTGAGATCAATTTTACGTGTGTATATATATAGGGTGCGGCTAAAAGACGACAAGTTTTAAAACTTGTCCTCGAACTGAAAATGTTAAACTTCTTGATAACATTTTTAAAACATTTTTGGTTGATTTTTTTTTTAGTTTTTCTGCAAATATCGATACTTATTTTGTAAGTATTGATACTTAATTTTTTTGATAAATTTTCGGTTTGGGACAAAGTATTTAAACTTACAAAATAAGTATCGATACTTGCAGAAAAAAATCAAAAAACCAACCGAAAATATTATCAATTGAAGTCTAACATTTTTAGTTTGAGAATAAATTTTAAAAATTATCGTCTTTTAACCGCACCGTAGACATGTCGCACGTTAGACTCGCCCCGTCTACCTCCCTCCACTTCACACTTCATTCCTTCACCTCTTTTTTCCTTGTACTTTTACCTACCGCTTTCTTTCGTTTTCCCCGCTCATATATCGTCCATGTCAATTTGGTCGACGTTGACATATGATCCAACTATCGCCCATCATTATTTTGTAGATTTATTTTACAAATCTGTAGTTATTTTGTAGATCTAGGATTTTTCTTTTTTCTTTTTTTTTTGTTTATGAAGTCTTTCCTTTTCCTATAAAAATAGTGAAAATTTTTGTTTTACTTAGCATCATTTTTTTGTCTTGTCTTTTACAAGTTTTAGTACTGTTTTTGTAATTATTTTTTTCTGGTTTGAAATTGGCGTCGCCCCTCTCGTAGTTAGATGTTCGTTTTTTTTTAACATTTCTTTTCATTATATTTGGTAAGATGTTAATAGGGTGACTCATTGTCTTACTAGGGCAACTTTATCTCAAGCAAATTGCTTTAATTAAGAACAGGGATGGACCAAAAGGGACGGTCGTTCCCGTTAAAAATTTAAAATTTCTATACGACTTATAAATGTTTAGATATTTTCTATGTATTTTCTATTGAAAATCTATTTTGCCCCCTTGAATTTTAATAAATTCGTCTCCCTAACCTAAAGTCATGCGTTTGTCCCTAATTAAAAAGTAATTCCTCTTAGTATTTTGGTTGTCATTAACCATGATAATCATTTGGATAATGTCTATTTTTTCACAGTGAATTAGGCTCGAGGGTATTAGATAAGTATGTTGGCTTCAAAGTAGCAATCATTTGTAGTTTAATAGTCATTTATTGTTTTTTATGGCTTAAGGGCTACCTTTGCCCGATCGTAGTTCTAATTTATCGATTTCGTCCTTAATTTTTTTTATTTGGTCCCTGAATTAGTCTAATTGTATCACAGTTGCCTCTTTATTAACGAAAGCAAGCTCTGACCGTTATGGTGCTGACGTGGTGGTCAACTGTGCTAACGTGGCAATCCACGTGGGAAGATGACGTGGTAGACAGACAAAATTGATTTCTTTTGACCAAGTTTGAGAGCAAAATTGATTTTTTAGTTGAGTACAAGGAAAAATTAATTTTTTTAGACAAAAATATAAATTTAAGAAGATATTAAAGTTATAAAATATTCAAAAAAATATAAAAATTAGTAAAACATTTAAAAATAATATCAAAATATTACTAAAATCTATTAAAAATATTACTAAAAATAAAAACATTATTCAAAATATCTAAAACTAAGTAAAAATTTATACATTATAAATTATTCAAAAATTAAATTTGAAAATATTTATAAAATATTAAAAAATTTGAAACCTTCATTAAAATTAGACTATTTTCTTTCTTTCAACCATCCTAGTATAAAGCAGTGTAGTAGTAGTTGACATTCAGAATTAGGCTATTCATTTAAGATTATATATTCCTTATTTCACATTTATACTTTGTTGTATCTCATTTAATTAAATGTTTGATCTTACAATATTGAAATTACATCTTTCAAAGTTTTTTGTCTTTAATTTCAATAGGCCTAACCACCGCCTTTAACTACTGTGGTGAAAATATATATACAGTGAAAGAGAAATTAACACAAAATCATTTATGTGATTTAACTAATCACACATGTGCCCACGTGTTGCTAATATAAATTTTGTTTCGAAAAAAATAATCTTTATTTAGATCTTAAACATATAAAGAAGAGATACTTTTAATTAACATGTTTTTAATAATGTTTTTATTTTTAATAATATTTTAATATTATTTTTGAAATGTTTTGTAATTTTTTATATTTTATGTTATTTGAATATTTTAAATTTTTAATATTTTCTTAAATTAATATTTTTTTGCTAAAAAATCAATTTACTCTCATACTCAACCAGAAAATAAATTTTGTCCTCAAACTCGATAAAAAAAATCAATTGTGCACCTCTGCCACATCATTTTCACATGTGGACTGTCACGTCAACACCGTAATGATCAATATTAATTTCGGTCGGTCAATGGGACAACTGTAATGCAATTGGACTCATTTAGAGGCTAAATTGATGGGGGAAAATTATATATACAAAATTGATAATTGATATTACTATAAGAACAAAAGTAGCCCCTAATCTTTTTTATTATGAATGAAATTCTAAATTTCAAAAAAGAAAGATCCCTTAATAATAAGGGGTCAAAAGCTCTATGTTGACATCTCAAGGTTCATGGTTCAAGTTCTCATACCTTTTCATTCTCCCAATTTGAAAGCTTGTAATCTAACCAACGACTAAAGTAATATTCAAATATCAAATTGTAGTTAGTTCAGATAAATCGATTAATTTTTGTTAATCAAATTGAATTAATCAATATTAAAATCGTCTTAAAATCTTAAACCATTATCTTTATCAAATTAAGTTTCTCTTAAATAATTTGATTAAAACCAAATAATAAACACCCTATGAATGCCCTAATATTTTTCGTGTGGGAGAGTTCTTCGGGATGACGAGAAAAGTAAGTTGTTGAGTTCTCTAAGTTTGTGGGAATTTGCTCAGATCTAGAAGCCGAACTATGAGGTGTCTTGGAGGGGTTGTGATGCATGATTTTTCGAGTAAGGCGTGTTATGATTGAGTTAGATAATCGAAAGATGTTGTGTTCGATCAAACAAAGGTTTAAAAAGGTCATGTCGTTCACGATTCTTCAATACATTGATGATTTCAATTCGATGAGACCGAAAGATGATCTATGAGCAAGTGTATCGTGAAAAAATTAATTGATTATATAGCTAAACGAGCATCTGGCGAAGAATTTGATCATCGTATTTTTTATAATCTATCGGATTAAGTATTATCTATATTACACAAGGATTATAACACCTTAGGGAAAAGTGATTGGTAATATGTGGATGTCCGTCTTACGGTCTATGTTTGTGGTGCGAGGCTGCTCCTCCCAATAATGTCGTCTTCAAGGTTCGAACTCGTGTCCTCTCCAAAGTTTGAACTCGTGTCTTCTCCAATTGTTTACCGAAAAAAAAAAAAGTTATATATTTCATTCCACAAAAAGAAAATAGTAAGTACTTTGTAGGGAATCCCGAACATGAACTATAAAATGAACATGTATTATAATAAAAAAATGAAAATTTTATTTTTGAGTTTAAATAGAAATATATTGTGTAATTTTTTGTTACATCGGTGTATCAAACAAACATTTTATAATTGAAGAAAGGCAGAAAAAGAAAAGTGATAACAAAAAAATATGAAAAATCCGACCTGCCGGATTCGAACCAGCGACCTAAGGATAGCTTTGAGGGATTCCCACTACAGTCCTCCGCTCTACCAACTGAGCTAAGGTCGGTTTGCTTTCATAGTCTCAAAGCAAATCGTACTATTCAATAATATTTTGGCTCTGACTTTTCTAAAGCTGCATTTTGCCTGACTTTAACTTTAATATACAAATTCATCCCTTTTTATTTTTGTGCCATTTTAAATTTTTAATTAAAAGTTTATTTCTAAATAAAAAACACAAAGTATTAAGATTTATATTTCAAATTTGACTTTAATAAAAATATTTAATTGATGTTAAATTTATATTTAAAAAGTTAGGGGGGGTTTATTATATAATAATTTTAAAAAATTAAATTTGTAATAATATAAATATTTGATATTTTATAAATAGTTCTTTAAATATAAGTTTTTTTGTTAAGCCCTTGACTTTGGAAAATTACAAAAAAGTTACATGACTTAGAGCATCTAACAAATTGATCATTTGCCGTTAAACTTTTAACGACAAATGATGTGAAAATTAATAAAACTAACATAATAATAAATTTAGTCATCAATTTTTACACTTTATTTTAATTTGGTCCTAACATAAAAAATTAACATTCGACATTTCAATATTCTATAATCCCTAATTCCCTGTTTTCTTCAATTTATCTTCCTATCGTCTTCTTCGTCAATCCAACCAATTGAACTTACCTTAGGAACACAATTATCACAAATAACTTCCCGATTCGAAACTTATAAAACCCTGAAAATGTCCTAACAAAACAACTACCAAAACAAATTGCTTCACACAATCAATTGTTCACATTTCATGATAGAAACACAAAATCAAAGAGGCATGAATTGAATTGTTTTGTCAGTTAATAAAAACTCAAATAACACATCAAAATGGATGGTCTAATATGTCATATTTTTATTAAGAATAAAAAATAATTTTTTTATATTTTGAAACTTTATTTTTTTAATCATATTTTATTTTTATAGTTATAATAATATTTTTTCTAATAATTGTATTTTAAATTTAATTATTGAGTAATTATTTTGTTTGTTTCTATTTTAATAGATAAAAAATGCCCCAGTTACTATAGTATGTCATTTGTGATGCTTGCATGTACCATCAACCATCATAGATATCCGTGTCCATCTTTCTAGCTTCTCCATGTCCCTGCCGGTTGTCTTATTGTCAATGTTGTAAACACGATGAACCAATGCAGGATGAAGACTTTGTTCTTGAAAAGGACGATGGAGGATCGCCGATTGATGATTCCGGTGATGATGATTCAAATGCTAGTGACGGCGGAGACGAGTAATCTTTGTTCCTTCAACCGATGAAAGTAGATTCGAGAAACGAATCTGAAAGCGAGTAAAATGTAGAGGTATTGGCTTAGGTAAGAGACTAATTTTGTATTAAAATTTAGGTGTAATATGGGGAAAATATGCATGCAGCTATGCCCACAGATATCCTAAAAGAAATAGTATGGTAGAACCGAGTAGTTAGACTTTATACTGGGACATAGTTGTGGGACTTGGCAAAGTTGAAACATATTTATTTGGGATGCATTTTAGTTGCACCCGATTCCTTAGATTACAGTCCTCCCAAGTTTTTGAGCAACCATAGCTTCGTCTAATGGAAAATAATTCAAAACTGTACGTATTCCAATACCATAAATTTTGGGGCATTACACCTATTTAGAGATTTAACAGATGAGTGACTAAAAAAAAAATCTAATGTTAGTAACAAATTGCAAGGATTCTTTAACCAAAACAAAAACTCCTAAAAGTTCGGTGGCCATATGAGTAGTTTATCATAAATTTTATATCATAGACAATATTTTTATTAAGATAAAGGGAAAATATCTCATAAAACTTGACGTGGAAACAAAAAAATCTACAAACGCCTTAAGTTTAGGGTTTAACAACCTAATTTAGGATTTAGAATTTAAAGTTTATGGTTAGAATTTAAGGTTTACAGGTTAAAATTTAACTTTTAGGCTAATATGGTTAGGGATTTAAGTTTTAATGTTTAAACCCTAAATTTAAACCCTAAACCTTAAATTCTAACTACACCCACTAAATTCTAAACTCGTCCACTAAAACCGCTAAACACTAAACTTTAAAGGAAATGCCTAAACCCTAAAACTAAGACGCTTGTGAAAACAAGCGCTTGTACATGGAATAATTATCCTAAGATAAAACATTGCTTAAAATCTATTTTATCAATAATGTTAATAATAGTTTAGAATATATTCCATTCAAAAAAAGTTTAGAATATATAGATTAAATCCACAATATTGTATAGTTCAATGATTAATGGGTGAAATGGTTACTTTTGGTCATGTATTAAAAAAATATTTTGGTCAGTTACGTTATCTTTTAAATAGTCGTAGTCATTGTCATATTAAATACCGTTAGTTTGATGACATTTCATGTTATAATAAGAATTTAATTTTTAAATTAAATTAAACTGTAAATATGATATAAAATTAACCCTTAAAATTAGATAAAATATCAATTTAACACTTTAAGTAA
The DNA here is from genome assembly GCA_030270665.1 of Hibiscus trionum. Taxonomy (NCBI): domain Eukaryota; kingdom Viridiplantae; phylum Streptophyta; class Magnoliopsida; order Malvales; family Malvaceae; genus Hibiscus; species Hibiscus trionum. The sequence goes on along the minus strand of BSYR01000038.1, from coordinate 21,834,989 downwards.
AAAAAATCCCAATAGAAAACCCATTATAATGTCTAAACTTTTACTCTTGTAAACAGTTCATTCCACCCCCGAAATCCATCCCAGAACTGTTACTTTCATCGAGAAAGGGTTTTTGTTTACGATAACTGTGACACTAGTTGAAATAAATTTAGTTTGCAGAGGGATTATATCCACTTTTATGAACACGTTTCTTCTTCTTTTTTCCCCTAAAGAATCCAGTATTATGGGATAAATCTATTTTTTCGTGTCCTATTTTTTAAAGGATAATTGATGATAAATTTATTATTATAGTTTAATTTTAAAGGACACTGAAATGTTTTATACTAGATTTGTAGAGTTTAAATTTAATTTTTTTCTCGATAAATTATACACTAAATTCGCGTTCAGGAAAATAAAATAAAAAAAAAGTAAATTGAAAATTTTAAAGTCCAACTATCTTTAACGATGACGGTTTATGACGGGCAGCGGTGATAAGTAACAACCAACGACGAGACTTTTGTGGAATTTAAAAGTTAAACTATTATTTTATTTAAAGTTCAAGGATTCAATTGATATTTTATTTAAAATTAAGAGTTAGATTAAAATTTTATTTAAAATTCAAGGGTCAGTTTAAAAATCAATATCTTTTACTAATACAACCTTCTTTTAGAAAAGGGTAAACTACTGCAGGGGTCACTTTCGTTTCTCCTTTGTACAGAGTTAGTCACCACTTTTGAAAAGTGCCAATTAGTAGTCCTCTACGTTTTCGATGTGTAAATACTTGGTCACTCCGACGTTATACTCCGTTAGTCCCCTAACGGATTGGAAATTAATTAACGAAAAAATAAGGGTAAATTACTGCAATAGCCATTAAAATTTATCTCATGTACATTTTTTCTCCTCAATTTAAAAAAGTAAACATTATAGTCACTAATAAAAATGTTTCTTTATAATTTCACCCTTAAATTTTTTAAAATTCATTTTTCAATCCTCAAACTTTACAATCAATTAGTACAATAATATTATAAATGCTTAGATGAAAAATAGGTGCCCAAAGTATACCCTTTGAAACTTAGGAGCCCAAATTGCTCGTATTTAATAACTCAAACTTAAAAATTTAGTCCACTAACTACTAAAAAATTCGAGTTATTGGAATTTCTATTTTATAATTCAAACTTTATTTTGAATTTTTGAGTCGAGTTTATGAAATTATGAGTCGAGTATTTTCACATCAAACCAAAAAAATTAATTTTTTCGAGTCAAGTCGAGTTATTGGAATTTCTATTTTATAATTCAAACTTTATTTTGAATTTTTGAGTCGAGTTTATGAAATTATGAGTCGAGTATTTTCACATCAAACCTAAAAATTTAATTTTTTCGAATCAAGTCGAGTGTTGCACTTCCCTACATATAATTTTTAATTTTAATCCGTGTTTGTCAACGGGCAGGTTCAGGCGAAGCTCCGACGAAGCCTTAAACGACATCGAACCGACGATTGACGGTATAGGCTTTGTTCGCCTCGACACGAGGAACTCAATAACAGTAACGGCGCGGCGAGCGGACAGTTGCGGTGGCCGGAATCGCAGAAAAACAGAGGGAACAGACGAACCTTAGTCACAGCTTTCGCGGCAACCGGCGGTGAACTACTGCGAGTGGCGGCTGGGGTTTTGTTCGGGGGACGATGGCGGATAAGGAGGTGATGACGGTGTACACCACCGTCGAGCGGTGGCCGAGATCAACGTGAAAACACAAGCTATGGTGGGTTTCCTCTCTAAGCTTCAAACTGCTCGCTATGGCTGACGACGGTGACTTACCGCGAGTGGTCACCGTGGTTGCGATCAGGGGGAGTGGGCGGACACCGTGGCGGCAGCGGTGAAGGCCACGGCCGGGCGGTGTGGCAGATCGGAGCAAAAGCCGGAGCGAGGAAGGTGAGGGGTCGAGAGAAAAAAATGGAAGGGTCTGGATATTTTGGGGTGTTAATTATCCCATGTGAGTTTTTGGTTCAGACATTTATTAAATTTCGATTTAAACAAAACAATTAGTTGGGACAAACACGGATTAAAATTAAAAATTATATGTAGGGAAGTGCAACACTCGACTTGATTCGAAAAAATTAAATTTTTAGGTTTGATGTGAAAATACTCGACTCAAAAATTTAAAATAAAGTTTGAATCGTAAAGTTTTAGGATTGAAAATGAATTTTTAAAAATTTAAGGGTGAAATTATAAAGAAACATTTTTATTAGTGACTATAATGTTTACTTTTATAAATTGAAGAGAAAAAATGTACATGAGATAAATTTTAATGGCTATTGCAGTAATTTACCCTTATTTTTTCGTTAATCCGTTAGGGGACTAACAGAGTATAACGTCGGAGTGACCAAGTATTTACACATCGAAAACGTAGAGGACTACTAATTGGCACTTTTCAAAAGTAGTGACTAACTCTGTACAAAGGAGAAACGAAAGTGACCCCTGCAGTAGTTTACCCTTTAGAAAATCCATTTCTTGTTAGTCAAGACTCAAGTTTAAAGGTAAAAATAAAAGGCCTCTATAATCCAACGGTGATAACATACAGTAACCGACTCACCACTAACATCCAACGGTCACAAGATTTCCAATAATAAAACTTTATTTTAACCAAAACCCCAACCTCCGAAATGAAAGGTGAAATTAGGGTTTTTGGGTTCTCCTATTTATTCCACCTCTGAGAATTATAATTTCCAACGCTCTTCTTTTCATTGAAATTTTTCTCCAGATTCTTTTATCCCTAAAGATATCATGGCCAAGGGTCCAGGTCTCTACACTGAAATTGGCAAGAAAGCCAGAGGTACAAAAATATGACTTCTTTTGAACAAAAATGACGTTTTTCAAGCTTTCAATCTGTAATTTCACGTGTGCCTTTTTCTTTTGGATTTCAGACCTGCTTTACAAGGATTATCAGACTGACCAAAAGTTCACTCTCACCACCAGCTCTCCCACTGGAATTGTAAGTTCCTTTTCCCCATTTCCTGGGTTGGTGTATTAAGGAATTAATTTTGTTATGTGAAACCCAAGTTTGTTTTTTTTCTTCCGCATTTTATGATATTGTTGGGTTCGTTTTAGATTTCTTTTTGGGTTCCAAATGCATGTGTTATTAATTTCATTTTCTAGTTTTTTTTTGTAGGATCTTTCTGATGCATGTGTTAGTATGAACTTATGTTATTAGATAAAAGAAGCTTAATTTAAGCTGATTTTAGAGATGTTATCTGATTTGTCTTTAAAAGAGAGATGTATATATGAATTTGTTTTGGGATTCTTTTTTAGCAGGTAATTTGTAGTAGCCTATTTTAGTGCATTTCTGTAAATCGTGTTTTCAATGCTTGAAATGTTGAAACATTTATGTTTTTAGAGTTTTGGCTTGGCTATTCTTTTTACCGGAATGTATCATTTGTGCTGTTCGGTTTCTTGTTCTGCTACAAGAATTTCTATGTTTTTTTCTTTCTTTCTTTACTTTAGGCAATTACCTCTGTCGGAACGAAGAAAGGCGATCACTTTCTGGCTGATGTTAACACCCAGCTGAAGAATAAGAATGTCACAACTGATATTAAAGTGGACACCTACTCCAATGTAAGTATTTTTCATCTGTTCTTTTGTTGATTTGTAGCATATTTGATGTACAAGTTCGAGTGTTTGGTTACTTATTTGTTGGCAAGTGAAATCTGGTACTCCTTTTCTCTGTTAGATATTCTTTGGTCTTCATCTTTTATTATTTTGGAGATTAGTTTTGTCTCATCCCCTTTTGCATTTACTGGAGCGTTATGTACATTTTAGACATCTAATCTTTTCGGAGGGAATGCTGTTCTATAGAAGAATGTTCTTGGTTGAGTTTGTAGTTCTTCATTTTTACCCTTATATTCCTTTGATATGGAATCTATATGATTGTCATCTTTTACATCTCTTTCGGACATTAGTTGTACTAAAGTAGTGTATGTTTATCAAGCTCTCTACCACCATAACGGTTGATCAACCTGCACCCGGCCTAAAGGCGATCTTCAACTTCAGAGTCCCTGATCAGAGGTCTGGCAAGGTGCGTATTAAGCTTTCAAATTTCAATTTGTTTTGTCTTTTAAGCTCGAGAACATATTAGAAGATTGACATATGCTATTATCTCTCTTTGTATACCAGGTTGAACTCCAGTATTTGCATGAATACTCCGGGATAAGCTCAAGCATTGGATTGACTGCAAACCCTATAGTTAACCTTTCAGGTGTGATTGGAACTAATGTTCTTGCGCTCGGTACTGATCTCTCGTTTGACACAAAGACTGGGAATTTCACCAAATGCAATGCTGGTTTGAGCTTCTCCAATGCGGATCTCATTGCTTCATTGACTTTGTATGTGATGTGTTCTATGTGCTCTTCTTTAGTTCACTATCATAGTATACAATCCTTGTTCAATTCCTTGTTTATTGATTCAGGAACGAAAAGGGGGACTCTCTTAACGCATCCTACTATCATATCGTTAATCCCTTGACAAACACGGCTGTTGGTGCTGAGATGACCCATAGCTTCTCTACTAATGAGAGCACGATCACCATCGGTACACAACATGCATTAGATCCCTTGACCATGGTTAAGGCACGAGTGAACAACGCAGGCAAGGCGAGCGCTCTAATCCAGCACGAGTGGCGTCCGAAATCCCTCTTCACCATTTCCGGAGAAGTGGATACCAAGTCAATTGACAAGAGTGCCAAGGTAGGACTTGCTTTGGCACTCAAGCCTTGAGAGTTATAAAGCTCAATTTGAAAGAGTATGCCAGCGTATGGTAAAGCTTAGAATTTCGAAATGTAATCTTTTGATACTTGTTTTTCATGGCGTCGCCATACGGACACTTTTTTAGCTGTAAAAATAAAAGGAAAAGAACAAAAGGAGAAGTGTTTTGAAATATTTTGACTGCCTTTTGATGTCATCCCTTGTTTAACATAGATTATCTCCTGGATGAATTTCAGTGCCTTTGTCATTAAATAATAAATATTAGGAAAATTCTATAACGGGCGACGAACATTGATGAACACCACTAACGATGAACACCATTAATTTAAAAAAAAAAAACTAAAAATCACAAGGACTAAAATTGTATTTAAAATTTATTTTAAAAAATAAAAATAAAATAAAATAAAATAATTATATTTCTTTATTGTATTAAAAATTTATAATTTTGAATCAAATATACCCAAATATCATAAACCCTATATCCCAACCCTTTCAATTGCTACTGCCGGCGTCGTCTGTTTTCGTCGTGACCAGCCTTGTTTCGTCGGCGTTCATCCAGTCGCTCCGCCGTCTGCCGTCCTTGTGTATCGTTTCAGCATCGTTCCAGGTTAGTTTTCTGCCCCTTTATTGTCCCGTCGATCTGGGTCGGCCATCGCAGCCGTCGCTGGCTATTCTCGGCGTTCAGCTGTCATCCGCGAACTGAGCTCGCCGAACCGAATCCCATCGCCGACAACCCCAAATCCAAATCCAAAAACCTTACTTTTTATTTTCTCCAATTTCATAAACCTAATTTAATAAATTAGAAACCTTTTTCTTAATTTTCCCAATTCGAAAAATGTGAGTGTGAATGTCTTATGTATTATGTTTTGAATGCTTAATATATGCAACGAACCATTTCTAGATTAATTGAAAGATCCATACCATGAATTGAAATACGCCTGTAGTTCATAGAAAGAAATTATGTATATTCTTCCTTTTGAGCCTTGATTTTGTGATAATTATGAAGTTTTTGATCTTTTGAATGACAAACATGTTAGATTTTCATGCTATGTGTTGTATGATATAATATGATAGTAGAATGCTTGTTAATAAATTCTAAATTCATATGGAATAATCTAAACAATGGATTAGATCATTGCTTGATCTTAAAGTTGAGAGGGAGCTAAAATTTAATTACATGGCTTGTCAAATACATTCGGGACTGTCTTGAGCATATATATAAGAATACATATATGTATAAGAAATGTAATGTTTTCTTGATCAAGGAATTACTTGAAGAAATGTAATTTAGAAACTCTTTTTTTAAGTCTTGCATAAATTGAGGAAGGTCAATGAAATAAACTTGATTTGCTATTGAACTTGCTTGTGTATAGATTCTTAGAACGGCTCAGAGAGAAACAAACCGATGACGATAGGAATATGCCCAGTTTTGGATAGCTTTAAATGCTAATTAAAAAGTATCAAAAGTGGTAACAATTTGGAGTTTAGAATTAGCTTGGATGTTAATTATTGAATCTATGAATTTTGGATTAAATAAGAATGAACAATAATACATTCGGGCTGTTTATTAAAAATCTGAAATCAGGGGTTGATGTGTATAATACATAAGCATGTCATATAAGATTGGGAACTGCTTGAATGTGTTTATAAAAGTTAGGGGGCTGTCCTTAACAATTCAAGACTGTTTTGAACTTATGTATATACATATTTATACATGGCTTGAATCTAATTATATAGGAACACATTAAGAACTGTATTAAGGTATAAAAATATGAATGCAAATATAGGGGGTTAATCTGGAAGTATAGAATCATAAGTGGGACTGTTATGAATGTATGCACTTACAATAAGAGCGGATCACATTTAAAAACAAAATGGACTGTTTTGCAATGTTAAGGATGTCAATAGACTATTTTGATGTGTAAAACATGTATGTAAGTATAATGGATTAATTTGGCATAAGTACAAACATTAGGGGACTGTTCTAAGTAGATATATTTGTGAAAATAAAATATGCTGGACTGTTTTATAATTTGTTTGAACGATTGTACTTAGAAGTGTGAAATTAGTTACACATGTACATTTAGGGGTTGTTTTATATGAATAAAATGAATGGTGGACTGTTTTGTTATACATGACTTCGTGAAGAATTGTTCGATTGATTAAATTGATAAATGAGTATAGAATGCCCTGTTATGAGTTGAGGTAAATAAACATGAAAATTTTGACTACTATAAAAAATTATAGAAGTGTAAGGGACTGATTTATATTGTGTGCTTGAAAACACATTTAAACAGGACTGATTGGAATAGATATAAAAGGTATAAGGACTGTTTTGTGTACTGAAATAGTCTCATGCATGTATTGGATTGTTCGAAATGTTACTAGATACTTATGAGGATGTGTGATTGGAATTACACATGTGTGAGCTTGTATGATTTGTTGTCCTGGTGGTAATTATGTGTATGTATACGTTAAAGAAATGTCTAGCTATACTCGAGTTCAGCCGTTGAAATTCAAGAGGTATACTGATACTCTTTGTATTGAATTCTTCATCGCAGTAGTCAAAAAAAAAGAATAATATTTTACAGACATTTCTTTAACTAAATGACTCTAGATTCGTTAATCATGCTTTCCTATAAATTTCCAAGTAATGGATTGCAGTCCCTCTGTTTCTGGATCTTCAACTTCAACTGTGTCAATTCTTGTCATTTAAATTTTTGGGTATTTCAGGAGTCTGTTGTGCCTGAAAAGAAAGTGATAGTTGCTGTGAAGCAAGGAAAATTGCTAGGAACTGCATTCCACCCTGAGTTGACTGCAGACACCAGATGGTATAAAGATGTTAATCATCAATTAAGTTCTTCAGTTTTGCTTATGATCTTATCTGATGTTTAAATGTTTCTCTTTTACATTGCTAAGCCAAGGATGTAAATGGTTTGTTTGTGCAGGCATAGTTACTTTCTAAAGATGGCAAACGACCTCGGAGATGAAACTTCGAATGCCATAGTTACAGTCAGTGAAGCAGCCTCAAGTTCTGACCCACAAACAAAATATGATCTTCCTATATTTCGATAATCAATAGTGCCAATGAGATAATTTCGAGTCTTTTTCAAGTTCTTTTTCTTTTTCTTTTCTCCTCATTTTGTTTTCTCCTCATCACTTATGTCTCCATGTTTGTGGACGTTTCATCATTTATTTCAAAGGTAAGTTTCTGTTTGACTAGTATTCTTTGCTCGTTTTAAGTGACATTTGCTCAAATGACAGACCTATTTACACATTGCTATAAATACAAATGTTTTGTATATTTTTATACAATGCCTAAATTACTCACAATCTTTATCGGAAGCTGTAGCCTCCAAAATATTGTAGCAACAATGATGCCAATCGAATTATAAGACTAGGTCAACATATGATTTGTTTATATTTGTGTGATACATACTCATATATAGATATAAAATATATGATTTTTTAAATATGATATAAAATAAAATTTTTATAAATCATTTTGGTTTAGACTTTGGATCGATGTGTAAATTGATATATACGCCTTCCTAAATAAATAAGATGTTAAAATGAAGCAACTTTGATATCTTTAAGTTGTGGTTGTTTCTACGACAAGGCATGTGCTCTGCTAGAAGATACTATGCAGAAATGTCATTACCACTACACTAATCGTAATTTTTCTAGTGCTGGCATTGGCAAGAACATATTTTCGGAATGAGACATCCCCCATCTCCTTATAAGAAGAATCTTTTGTTGAAAAGCTTATTTGATTTGAACACTTATTGGGGGACAATGCTTCGCTTGCACCCAGTGATGCATGCTTATAGACATTTCTTTATGCACAAGAAACTTCTACCGCCAAGCTCTTCTTTACTCCCTTGCAAGGGTCACCGAACGTGCTAGTTGATACACCGATACTGCAACTTGTCGATCCAATGCAAGCCTGTAAAGTTTTAACAATTGTCATGAATGAGAATGGTTTATCCGCAACAGAAAAATTGGATAGTGAGCAAGATCGCACCTTGTGTATGATGGAGCGTGCTTTAGCGCTGCTACACCTGCCATGGCTAAAACTGCCACAAGTGCCGAGCGGAGTTCCATAGCTTGCAAATTTGATTGAAGAAATAACCTGATTCGACGGACAACTTAGGGATTGAGTAGAGTTTGAAGCCCTTCTTGTTTTTGAATCCAAACTCCACATATTTACGGGTAAATGGTGCGTTTCAGATACATGTGAGCACAAATTTCCCATCTGTTTCGTTGCAAAAGCAAGCTGTTTCGGATCCCCACCAATTTCCCATCTGTTTCGTTCATCCCATTTCACCATAGAAACCTTGAAGGTACTTGATACTATATATATATGATGCTTTGAAAAAATATATTGTTTCCAACTACCTGCAAGTTTCCCATTTATAAAAGCATGAAGAGAATGCCCAAGTGATTCAATATAGAGAACGGTTTGAGATCCATCTTGGAGGAAAGACTCGTCACCCTTGATATCCATGCTGCCAAAAGCACTTTCATTTTAAATATACTGTAAATAGTATAAACTTGAACGATAACACTTATTCTCTTAGAAAACAACTTCTAAAATAAAGCACCAGGATACCTTAATGAATACCACAAGTAGTCACTTTTATCAGCAGTAGTGTTGATTTGCTCTAACAATCCAAGTTTACTAAATGCACTGTCCTTTGAAATGCCCACAGGTTCGTTTATCCAACTCCAACCTGACCCGATTGTGTCAGTTGAGTCAGCATTGGTATTCAAAGATTCGTGCATGAAGCTCGGAATCACAATATGAGAGTTAATCTGTCAGGTGAAGAATAAAACTACTAAGTTACTTGAAAGAACAAACTTTCAACAAATTAACATAATTGAGTAAATATAAATGCAAGCAATCCGTGGGAGTTTGCTTGTTATATATGTATCTCCCCATTCCATTTCATCAAAGGTGAAAGCCGATTGAGATCCTAAAAGACTGGCCTAAAAATAATAACAATTTGAATTTCCAACTATGATCCTTTTGTAAGAGAAGATAAAAAAAAGACTAACTTTACATAATTAAGTTATTCATTCAAATATTTCAAAGAAACTTGTCAACGAGAATCTCGACTGATGATGGCATGAAAATCTAGAACAAGCAAGAAGGTTAATCTGTTAATGAAGCTAACCAAAACTTGAAGTGGGACTCGAATGTGCTAATGAATCATACCTTGGCAGTATTCAGAACTACATTCTTGCAGTCTGGCAAGATGCTAATGAAACCCTAACTTTAGCTAGCCCTTCTGGCTTCTTCCCCAATCTCTCAAAAATGTCGTTCAAAAAGTACGTGGAGATCGGAAGAGTTATTACCACCAGGACAGCAAATCATACAAGCTCACACATGTGTAATTCCAATCACACATCCTCATCAGTATCTAGTAACATTTCGAACAATCCAATACATGCATGAGACTATTCCAGTACACAAAACAGTCCTTATACCTTTTATATCTATTCCAATCAGTCCTGTTTAAATGTGTTTTCAAGCACACAATATAAATCAGTCCCTTACACTTCTATAATTTTTTATAGTAGTCAAAATTTTCATGTTTATTTACCTCAACTCGTGACAGGGCATTCTATACTCATTTATCAATTTAATCAATCGAACAATCCTTCACGAAGTCATGTATAATAAAACAGTCCACCATTCATTTTATTCATACAAAACAGCCCCTAAATGTACATGTGTAACTAATTTCACACTTCTAAGTACAATCGTTCAAACAAATTATAAAACAGTTCAACATATTTTATTTCCACACATATATCTACTTAGAACAGTCCCCTAATGTTTGTACTTATGCCAAATTAATCCATTATACTTACATACATATTTTACACATCAAAATAGTATATTGACATGCTTAACATTGCAAAACAGTCCATTTTGTTTTTAAATCACCAAAATCCGCTCTTATTGTAAGTGTATACATTCATAACAGTCCCACTTATAATTCTATACTTCTAGATTAACCCCTTACATTTGCATTCATATTTTTATACCTTAATACAGTCCTTAATGTGTTCAATATAATTAGATTCAAGCCATGTATAAATATGTATATACATAAGTTCAAAACAGTCTTGAATTATTGTAAAGACAACCCCCTAACATTTATAAACACATTCAAGCAGTTCCCAATCTTATATGACAGGCTTATGTATTATACACATCAACCCCTGATTTCAGATTTTTAATAAACAACCCGAATGTATCATTTTCCATTCTTATTTAATTCAAAATTCATAGATTCAATAATTAACATCCAACCTAATTCTAAACTCCAAATTGTTATCACTTTTGATACTTTTTAATTAGCATTTAAAGTTGTCCAAAACTGGACATATTCCTATCGTCATCGGTTTGTTTCTCTTTGAGCTATTCTAAGAATCTATACACAACCAAGTTCAACAACAAATCAAGTTTATTTCATTGACCTTCCTCAATTTATGCAAGACTTAAAAAAAAGAGTTTCTAAATTACATTTATTCAAGTCATTCCTTGATCAAGAAAACATTACATTTCTTATACATATATGTATTCTTATGTATATGCTCAAGACAGTTCCGAATGTATTTGACAAGCCATGTAATCAAATTTTAGCTCCCTATCAACTTTAAGATCAAGCAATGATCTAATCCATTATTTAGATTATTCTATACGAATTTAGAATTTATTAACAAGTATTCTACTATCTTGATTATATCATACAACACATAGCATGAAAATCTAACATGTTTATCATTCAAAAGATCAAAAACTTCATAATTATCACAAAATCAAGGCTCAAAAGGAAGAGTATACATAATTTCTTTCTATGAACTACAGGCGTATTTCAATTCATGGTATGAATTTTTCAATTAATCTAGAAATGGTTCGTTGCATATATTAAGCATTCAAAACATAATATATAAGACATTCACACTCACATTATTCGAATTGGGAAAATTAAAAAATAGGGTTTCTAATTTATTAAATTAGGTTTATGAAATTGGGGAAAATAAAAATTAAGGTTTTTGGATTGAGATTTGGGGTCGCCGGCGATGGGATTCGGTTCGGCGAGCTCAGTTCGCAGATGACGGTTGAACGTTGGAAATAGCCGGCGACGGCTGCGATGGCCGACCAAGATCGACGAGACAATAAAGGGACATGAAACTAACCTGAAACGATGCACAAGAACGACGGGCGGCAGAGCGACTGGATGAACGCCGGCGAAACAAGGCTGGTCACGGCGAGAACAGACGACGCCGGCAGTAACAATTGAAAGGGTTGGGATATAGGGTTTATGGTATTTGGGTAAATTTGATTCAAAATTATAAATTTTTAATACAATAAAGAAATATAATTATTTTATTAAATTTAATTTTTATTTTTTAAAATAAATTTTAAATACAATTTTAGTCCTTGTGATTTTTAATTTTTTTTAAAAAAATTAATGGTGTTCATCGGTGTTCTTCGTTAGTGGTGTTCATCAATGTTCGTCGCACGTGGTAGACTCATCCTAAATAATAATGCTATTTGTCAACTAATTTTGATTGTCCAATAATTAAATTATTAATCTTATCATCATATTTGAATCATTGAATAAGATATTAAATTACAGGTCAAATCTTATTAGTGGATTTTTTAGCATTGATTTAACCATCATTCATCTAAATTAATTTAATGAATTTTCTAATTAAAAAGTGATTAAGAAATTAATTAATTGGGTTACTTACACAAATGACCTTATACATAAAAAAACTAATTATTTAATCATCATCACCGTCGTTGACTAACCTCCTCCGGTCAAGATTTTTATATAAAAAAATTTAAAAATTAATCATAAAAAATAAAAAATTAAAGAAAATGTGTAAACTTTCATTTTTAAAGTGAGCATATACCCACCCTATAAGACATGTAAGTCCGCCCAATAATGTTCTGATGAGATGATAAGTTTTTTTTTATGCGATAGTACATGATTTTTTTGGATATATGCATATTCATCTTACTTTTTATATGTTTGGAATACAAAACTATCCTTAATAACAATATTAGCTCTAAAGTTTGAACTCGCGTCCTCTTTTTGAGATTGCAATGTAACTTACTCATGATAATTATAAAAATTTAATTTATATATCTAATTTGACAAAAACAATTAAATATTTAATCAAAATTTATAGTTTGAGGTCTTAATCAATTAAGAAAAAAAAAACCCACTAAAATTTAGAAGTGGAATCTGGCAAAATAAAATAAAAAAATGAAAGTGGAAGACAGAGGGGAATAGAGTAGGTAGGCTGAACAGTGTTAAACAAACTTTTGACTAATTATAGGTTAGGGTTGGTTGGCTAATTAGGACTTCAGCCCTAGTGTGAACGTACGTAGACATGACAAATTTAACCTGAGACTCGAACCAAATTATCTGAACCGAAACTAAAAATCAACCCGAAATTGACCTAAAATCTGATTCGAAACCCGAAATAAATCAAACCGAAACTGAACCGAATTTAGTTGAACCGAATGGACCCGAATGGAATGGACCCAATTAATAGAAATAAAGAAAGATAAAATATGAACAACCGCACAAGTCACTAAAATGTCAAATATATTGACTTTATAAAGTCATATATAGGGTGTAAAAATCTGACCAACCTAAAAATTTAATTAAAATCGACTGATCTCTCATTAAACCGAAAATAACCGAACCGAAACACAATAAACCCGAACTAAAACCGAACCGAACCGAAACCGAATCTGAACCGAAAATATCAGACCCGGAATAATCGAAACGACCCGAACCGATTGACCCGTTTGCCATCTCTAAACGTACGTACGTACATACATACATACTATATTCACACAAATTTTTCTGATGTTAAGATGTTAATAAGACTAAGAAGAGATCCATTTGTACAACTGCAAATCAAAGACGAGGGCAATGAAGAGGGTAAATTGTGAGGTCAAATAGTGCAGCAGCACCACTCTTAAATCATCAACAGTCCAACTAACAAAGAACAGACAAAATAACATAATGGTTGCAGCACCTATCGACTGGCCTTCATCGGCATGCCGTAATCCATTGCCGGTGTAGCTTTTCAGCCTCTATTCTCCAATGTAATCTGAATATCCAGGATAAAGGTATAGGATAGCGATGAAGAACGAGAGCAAATAAATGAGACGAGCTTCCTTAAGCACAGTTAACTGGCCATGATGCTGCATGTTCAGTATGCCTCGTTCACTTCTATTCGTGTAATTAAATAGGGGATATTGCAATCCGAAGAAGCGGATACCGGATAAGAAGCAAATTCTAAGTATGAACATAGAGACACTTGAACCTATGATTCTTTTGCTCTGGGCTTTGGTGATGAGTGAGGTTGGTGATATTGAGGAGCCTGATGATTGTTTGAAGCGGATAAGCTCCTCATAGGTTGTCCCTTCCTCACTACAAACCCGGCCTGTGCTCTGGTGCCGTTTTTTGCATTTACATTGGACCTAGCACGATCGGATTGCATTGTTTGGAAATAAGAGGAAGAGCTTGCCATATCTTTAAGGTTTGGTAGTGGCTTTAGGGTTTCAACAACTTCACCCATCCGAGGTCTCGCTTTCGGATCACGACCAAGACATTGGGCAGCCAGCTGGGCAGCTTTTTGCGCACCTTTTATCGAAAAGTGGCCTTCAAGCCGAGGGTCCAAGATTCGGAAGAACCTTCTCTTGTCTCCTAGATGCGGTCTTGCCCATTCCACAAGATTGTGCTCCCCATTAGGTCGGTTTTTGTCCATGGATCTTCGGCCAGTCAACATCTCAAGTAAAACTACCCCGAAGCTATATACATCACTCTTCGAACTCAAATGTCCTAAACCAATAACAGTATCAGACTTATATAACCACAAATCTAAATAAAAACTCAAAACATATTCTCAATAAAATCACAACACACTGTTTGATTAATGCATATCAGAGGTGGACCATTTTCGAAAGGCAGATAAAGGGGACTAATTCATCAAACATCCTATCCGGAAATAAAACCATGATTCTAACACATACCGGTCATTACATATTCGGGTGCAGCATAGCCATATGTTCCCATAACTCGAGTAGACACATGAGTTTTATCTCCTTCGGGACCATCTTTGGCCAGTCCAAAATCAGAGAGCTTGGCATTGTAATCCTGAAAAACGGTAACAGTTTTAGTACAATAAAAACATAAATTTGTAGAGGGAACTTAATGTCTTAGTAACATACTGCATCTAACAAGATATTAGACGTTTTAAAATCCCGATATATCACTGGTCTTTCTGCTTCTTCATGAAGAAAAGCGAGACCCTTTGCAGCACCGAGTGCAATTTTCATTCTGATAGACCAAGGAAGTGGCAAGGACCCTTCTGCGCAAAAAATGGTTGTTACCAGAGAAAATTAAACATCAAACACGAAAATGCAAATGCATAAAGCACAATGATAACAGATATGAAAGTAAAAACCACACAAGTTGTATGATCCGGTGCATAACTTGGATACCTCGAAATTGAGGCTCTTATACAAAATAAAAAATGACAAATCAAGTCAATTCTAACATAAGAATTTACTATAACCATGTATGGATAACTTTTAATACGACAGCCAAAATCCAATTATGTGATGAAATCTTTTCGCCAAATGAATGTTCAAGATTACTAGGAAGAAGCTACCTGTCGTAGGTAAAGAAATTAAAATAATATAACAACATAAGAGGAAAACTTGGGGCGCCACTCAATATCTCTAAGCTAAATATTGAACAACCCTAGAAACCATGTGTTTATTTAAGAAAGCTATCCGTATATGCATGGCTGAGCTACTTAAGTGTCGGAATACTTTGGTTAAAACCATGCTTAACGTACATCACAAAACAAAAGGTTGTTACATACTTCGGAAGAGGTGGTTCTCCAAGCTTCCTCTTGGCATAAACTCGTATACCAGTAACCTGTGATCGTCTTCAATGCAGTAACCAACCAATTTAACCAAATTGGGATGGAGGAGGTTACCAAGAAAATCCACTTCAGCCTGGAATACAATGGGAGACATGAAATTTTCAATAGAAAATATTGCAAAAAAAAAAACATCATTCTGATGTCATACCACCCATTCTTTGTGACCCTGAAGTCCTTCGATGTTTAGCGTTTTGACAGCAACGGTAAGTCCAGTACCGGGTTTCACAGGAGCAGTTCCGTTTTCCTCGATCCAGCCTTTGAAGACACATCCAAACCCACCCTCACCAAGAAGACTCTCGGGTCTGAAATTCCGGGTTGCTAATTTAAGGTCAATAAATGTGAACTTTCGTAGCTGCGAAGCAACTTTGAGTTCCTCGCTGTACTTTGGTGTGGACGGAGCAGTTCCTGCATTACTAGTTGTTGTAGAAGACATCGAAACAACCGGTCGATCTCTGTTTTTCTCCTTTTGTTTACTTTCGGCTGAATTTATACAAACAAGGCAGTGAAATTAATGGTCATGTTTAACAATTACAAAAAAGAATAATAACACTATCAGATACCATTTCATACAGTATATATGCATTTACCACACAGTAAATGTTTTCAAAACTGTATCAAATCCCTCAAAAGGATTCATATCATTGGCTTTTCCAAAATAATAAATGGTTAAAACCTAGTTGCTTTCAAGTTTCAACTAATCTCCTCATTCAGCAAAACTTACCATGTGACTAATGGAAAAGTAAAGCATACATATACATATAGCAAAGACTAACCTTTTGATCAATAAATTACATATCTATATACCTTTAATTAAGATTGATACAAGAAAACAATCTCAGATGAATTTATACAACTAAAATACAAAAACTTTTCTCCTCACTGATAATTTAAACTTTAAAGATGTGTTCTTTAACACCAAAATACTTGGATATAATCTTAAATTTATAAATTCTCCATTTATATTCTCAACATATGCTTATATATTCATTTTATGAAGGAATAAAAAGTATAAAAAGGGAAGGGAAATCAGAAGATTACCATAAGGAGTACCTGTTCTTCCACTCATAGAGTTATCAACTCTTGATCTTGAAGACATGCAACTTCCCATAAGCCTTAGTTTAACCCAGCACCCTGTTTCTTCTTCTTCACCTCCTCCATCTTTCTTCTTCCTTGATGGTTTTTTCTCAACAAATCTTTCAGATTGATGGCCAAACCCCATCTTTCTAAAACCATCCAAATTACCTTCAACAGAAAAGAACTTGTTTTTTTTTCTCCAACAAAGCAGGCAACTTTTAATCTTAAAAATCTAAACACAAGTGCTTTTAAGCAATCAAACACTTAAAAAGTAGATTTTTAGCTGTTAATCACTAAGACCCAATTTATGAAATTTTAGTCAAAATGCAATTTTTGGGAGAGAGAAATAAAGGACTGCTGCTTGATAGAGAGGGGGGGGGGAATTGTTCCAACAAAGGGCAGATTGGGCAGTTTGGGCAAGAGAGAGAAACAGAGATACAAGTGCTAAACAATTTTCCATTTCTGTGGTGTTAACTACCAACAGTAATCTCAGCATATTTCATATCAACCATTTTTTTTAAATTTTGTTTAAATATTAGTTTTAGGGTTATCTTACATCTAGAAAACATTAAGAGACATGAAGGTCCAGTGAGAGATTGCCACGTTTGCATGTAGGTAGGTTTATATATTGCCTGAGAAAACACATATTTTTACTAGCAGACAAAGACAAGTATCACTTTCAATGGTGTGTTTGCTGCCAAATTATGAGTGCTTCCATCACCATTCAGCTGTTAGTGGAATTACAAATCAAAACTTAAAAATGGATTTCCCTTTTCATCTTCTCATTATCTTTTGCTTTACCACATTTCCTTTTCACATTATACTGTAAGTTGTTCCACTCGACTTAATTCTCATGGTCAAACCAATTGTCTTCCAGACATTTTTCACATAATCTGTATTTTCATCCTCTAAGCTTTAACCTTTTTTTTTCAATGAAGGAGGTCTTAAATTATTATTAAGAGTAAACTATACCAGATATAATTTAACTTTACGTTTAGAATTAACTATATCACTTGATTAGAAATCTGTACTAACTTTTTAAATATGACTGCCTTAGTTTTATTAAAAAGATTAATATCGTATACACTGGTGGTGGAAACTGAAGGTTTTCAAGCGCCTTAGTTGTAGGGTATAGGGAGTTAGTTTAGGGTATATGATTTATGGGTTTAGGTGTAGGGCTTTAGAATTTAAAAATAGTTGTTTCAATTTAAAGTTTAAGGTTATAATTTAGGATTTATAGGTTAATGTTTAGTTTTTAGGGTAATATGGTGAGGATTTAGGTTTTAACCTATAAACCCTAAATTATAACTCTAAACCTTAAATTGAAACAATTATCCCTAAATTCTAACCCCTACACCTAAACCCCTAAACCTTATACCCTAAACTAACTCTCTATATCCTAAAACTAAGGCGCTTGTGGAAACTGAAAGTTTCCACCGCCTGTGTATAGAATATTTGTCCTTATTAAAATAGGAAAGATCCAAATACACAATGAGAGTTTACAACTCAGGTAAACAAATTTGATTCAGACATATTCCTAAAAACATGAAAATTAAGGTCTCTAGAGTATAAACATGATCATACAAATAAAAGGTAAAAATCTTAACTTAAAGGTTCGAAACAAAAGAAAAATACAAATATCACCAAAGTTCAACGATAAAAGGTAAAAACCAACACCAAACAATATTAAAAAAATGTATATTACAGTAATAAGACACGTTGACAACACGATTATTATCACAACTCAATCGCGAATAAGTGCGATAATTGTGAGCTCGTATCAAAATCTATTTCGAAGGTCCAAAACAAGAAGATCAACGAGATAATTAAAACCATGATAAGAAAACAAATGAAAAAAGAAAGCGGTCAAGCGGCTGATTAAGAGAAGAAAAACACATCAAGAGGCAAAATACATTGTAAAAGGTAAAGAAAAAACGTGTCAATAAAGATAGAATTATTAAATTTAAAATTAAAAAATAAAAAATAAATAAATAAAAAAAGATTACGGACGATGGACAAGGCGACAACCAACACTAAAACTAATGTCGCCGTCGACCACATAAAGAAAAAGAAGAAGAAAAAGCTACAGATGCCAAGGAGAAAAAGAAAGGGTGCAACTATAGTAAAATAAAACATTAATACTATTTTAATATTAAACTTTAGTTTAAATTTTTATTATGTATGCAGACTGTTAAGATCGTGCACGTTATTAATTTTAATGATGCATTGGTATAATTAAAGTTTAAACTAAAATTTAATATTAAAATAGTATGGACTTTTAATTCAATTAAATTTGATCTTAATTTCCAACTTATCAATTCTCAATTTAGAAGTTTCTACGAACATACCACTGAACATATTTCTTAATGAAGTTTTCAAAAAGTCAAGCAAGCTTAACATCATCCCAAGATCCATTAATAAGAGAAGTCTCAGGTTTATTTATTTATTTATCAAATTTAAAACTGCACACCAAAAATGAATGATCTGTCTTTGCAATGTCATCGACTATGTTTGTTTTAATGATATTTCCTCAGCCTCGATCTTGATGATCATTTTGTGCACCTATAGAATAATGTTTAGTGACAAAATGAAAATAAAGTAACGTGAGTGACTAAAATGAAATAAAGTTTATCCGTGGGTGACTAAAATGAAAATGAATGTTAACGGCAGGGACTGATTTGCAAATTTTTCTAATGACCAAAATTAAAATTTATGACAATTGGATGGCCAACTGTTTATCCATTAAAATTTGTAACATTTTTAAAGGATTATCCATCTTCAACTGTCTTTAAACTTTATTTTGACTACCGTCTCTGCTTCATTATTTGGTGTCGCTCAAAATCGACATCAACATCAACATCGACATCAACTCTATGCAATTTTTTTTCCACTTTTGTTCATTCAAAGCTTAAAGAAAGGCTTTGTTGTGCAGTGATTATGCATTATTTATGTGGTTATTAACTGTTATAGCGGTTATTAACTATAATCTAATCGTTAAAAAAATATTTAACTGTTAATTTTTTAAATGGTAAACCATTATAGTGGTTAACCGTTAAGAAATCGTTCGGTTATAAGTTAACTTATAACCTATTACAAATTTTTTTCCAAATGTTCATCATTTTCTTTTTACAATAATAAATATATCTCTCTAATAAATATTGTATTAATTTTTAAAAAAAATTTAAATAGATAAATTTTAAACACAAACTTCATACTTAGTTAAAAAAAGTACATATAGATTAATCTATAACTATATTTTTTAACAATTCAGTTAACCGAAATTATTTAATTTTTAATAATTAAATTAATTAACCTATAAAATAAACAGTGATGAATTATTTTGCACACTCCTAATTGTAACCATCCA
Organism: Hibiscus trionum; assembly: GCA_030270665.1. Classification (NCBI taxonomy): domain Eukaryota; kingdom Viridiplantae; phylum Streptophyta; class Magnoliopsida; order Malvales; family Malvaceae; genus Hibiscus; species Hibiscus trionum. Next base: position 21,814,821 of record BSYR01000038.1, on the reverse strand, counting down.
AAATTACCAAGCCCAAAGGTCTCCATTAACATGATCGCATCTAGGAATATCTATGCCACTTGCCACTTGCCACTATTATTGATTTGGCAGCACTAGCACTCCCCCACCTAAATAGTCCTACACTATTTTAGTATACTCCAATATAATATTTTTATTTAAATTATATTTTAATACATAATTTATGTAAAATAATTTACACAATTATTTTATAAAATTTAAAACTCAAATATCAAATTCTAACATCCTAAAATCTAAAACTTAATCTTAAACCTTAAACTTAAACCCTAAACTCTAAATTCTAACTATAAACCTTAATTTTTATCCATTACACACTAAACCCTAACCTAAAATCTTAAACTCTAAAATTGAAAGGTAAAACTATTTTTTTTTTATTTTTCGAAGTTCAAAATATTTTTTAATACATAGAACTTAAAAATCTAAAGACTCTGCACAGACATGTTCAAACTGATCTTCTTAGGATAAAAATCATATTTTCTACTAAACGAAATTTTTATAATCAAATTCCATTGCTAGTAATAACTATAGGTTTAGTTCTTGTTCTTCATTTTGATTATATCAAATTCTTGCTGTCATTATCTGGGGTTGGAGACAGCATAATAGTAAAAGGCAAGAGTGAGTTGAGTCATTTCATGTTGAAATTTAAGAAAACAGAAACATCTAAGATGAACCCAACTCCAGATTAGTTCATGCAGATATTCTCAAATAAATAAAGCCCCTCTACAATCAATTCATCTGCCATTGGAGAAAGCTTCACACTAAACGTAAGCTTGAAATTTAACAAAAATGAATCTGAGACATTCAACAAAGATGAACACAGAACAAGTTATTTTAATTCGACAGAGCAATAACCCAAACACCATTGTAAGACACGACTAAAAAACAAGTATATGAGAAGTACCACCATAGATTCATTCTCTCATGCTATCTTCACCATCCTCTTGTTCGCTCAACTCGAGATCGGCAAGCAATTCTTCCAATGGAACGGAAGGAAGATCGTCCCCATCCGACACGGATACCATTTCTGATGGCTGGTAATCTTTGTTGCGGTACAGTGATAAGTTGAACCTTAATTCAGGGTTCTCTTCCAGATCTCTCAAGAACTCTTCGTACTCCGAGTCCATCTTCTGTTCGTTCGCTCTACCTCTAGATTCATCAACTTCCATATCAAGGGACTTGAGTTTCCATGGACGAGGTTTCCCGCGTTTCTTCTGGCGTTTTTCTTCATAGCTCTTCTTTATCAAAATTGCCTCGGGAAGGACCAGTCCTTTATACTTATCTAGTTCAATATCATTACTGTTGGCCCCATAAAGGTCGTAGCCGAGAGCACGATCTCCTGGCTTTAGAATATGGCCTAGATGTGTTCTTATGTAAAACAACTTTCCATAATCACTTACACGAGCCACCTCAGCATCTGCAATTACATATTTGGAGCCCCCAACATTATATTCAGGAGATACGACTTCAATATTAAAGACATCATATTCCACCAGCTGCCTGCTACCAAGTAGAGACTTAAACGAGTGCCTCCAATACTGTTCAGTGTCCAAGAAACACTGCCTCAGAGTAATAGGATCCAACAATGCAATGTTGTTGGTCACTTTTGTGCAGATTACAAGTGGACCAAGATTACCCAAACTAGTAGCCACTCTCGGAGGCAAACAAATCAAATCCTCACGGCAAATGGGGGATATTTCAACAGAGAACGTATACTTATAATTGTAGTTATTACTCTTAGGATCATGAGAAACAAGCTGTTTGTCATGTCTACTCTTTGTCGGAGCAACTTTACCTAAAAATTCCACAAACTTCACAGCATGACTCCTGTTAGCGAAGAAAAAATCGATACCCTGGTCCATTTGCTTGATTTTAATGGCATGGGCAGCAGCATCATGTTTCAGGATAAGCTGCTCTAAATAAAAGAAAGTCCGCCTGTGTGTAACACGCTGTCTGAGCTGCACAGAAGCCACCCACTGGTCGGGATTGGCCTGAATCCTCGTACAAGATTCACACATGTGATCTTGCTGAACATACTCTACAACGTAAGATTGCTCCAAAATAGCTCCATTGAGAACCTCCTTCTGAACTTTCAGTTTGACCTTCAGTCTCTTAGAATGTGGTTCGGTCCAAATGAATTCAGCATTCACTAGCCTAACTTTCTTCAAATCAGTCTCCAATCGTTTCACACAAAACGTCAGGAGCTCCTTCGATTCCAACTGAGCTTTTATCCAAGTTCTAGGGGGCTGCAGGTAGCAATCACACTCGGGACAATGCATAATGGTCACATGCTTTCGTAAACCTTCCGTGATGTCAACTTCGGACCGCAGACATGTCACACACATGTTGGCAGGATTTGGTGCCATTGAAATACCGCATTTGCAACACAAGACAGTGCCTCTCGTCTGAGGAACCACAAACATATTTGATGCCATAGCTCCTGTTTCATAAAAGCGATAATAATAAGTATATAACAGCTCAAAGCCACATATATCAATGGCGGAAAAGGGTAATAATTAAAAACAAGAGAAACCCAGGTTAAAATAATGTAAAAATAGAAATAATCCCCAAAGTTCAACACATTCAACAAGACACTAACCTAATTGCAGCCATGGCTGCCCGTCGGCGCAAAAGAAAGATGAAAAATTATTATAAAAAAAACGATAAACTATGGGCAGAATACGAAAGAAAACCCTTTGATTTTCACAATCGTTAACAAAAAAGGGAAACGTTTTTTTCTTCTTATTCTTGAAAAACCTAATAACTAACAAAATCCCTAATTTAGAACAAGAAAACCCCAGATTTACCATATTTTTCATTCGATCAAATAAATTGAATCGTAAGAACAATACCTCAAAGTTAACGTATTCAGAGTGTTATATATATACATAAGAACAATAAGCCTGAAGAAATTGATTGAAAAAAAAAACTTACCTTTATCACCGCCTATTGAACGCCGCTGATTTCCAAAATGAAAAGAAGTAGAAAGGAAATGAGCTGAGGTTGCAAAACCCTATAATATAGAGGCCACAGCTGAGAGGCGAAAGCCGGTTTGGTTTTTGTTTCATTTTGGATAAATTACACAAGTGGTCTCCTAAACTATGAACAGATTATCATTTTAGTCATTGCCTTTCGAAAGTTATAAAATCATTATAAAATTTGTTGAAACGGTTAGTGAATTATTGTTAAATTTATCAAACTGTTATAAAATGATAATAAAATTTTATTAAATTATTACAAAATAATCGTTAGATTAATTGGATTGTAACATTAAATTAAAACACCAATAATCATTTTGTTACAATTCGATAAATTATTTTATAAATTTCAATAAAATAAAGACCAAAATAATTGTTTTTTATATTTTAGTGACTATTGGTGCACTTTAGCATTCATTTTTATTGTTATTTTGATGCTCAAAGGCCCAATTTCTCTCATATTTCAGTTATTTTCAAGCCCAATTGTATTTTATTTGTGAAAAGCTAAAAAAAAATCTTATTAACTAATTAGGAAAAGAAATAGAAATTAGAGATCTATTGATTAGCTTAATGATTAAGGATGTTTTTATTGTCTCGTTTTGTATGAGTTCGAATCTTGTCATGAAAATGTAAAACCTCTTCACATAATAAAAATAAAAATTAGTATAATTTTAACCATTAACTTTACAATTTTATCCTCGTTTTTTTTTTTCAGGATAAATTTATCCCAACCTATATTTTTTGTTAAATTATTATTTTATCGCTAGTGGTCTTTCACGTTGTTTTTTTTAAAACCAATGACTGTATATGAATGGTCTGTTTGCTTGATGGAATTTACCAAAATGTCTGAGAATGTTCTGAAATTATAAATTGTAAAATATAAAACAATTCTAAAAAAATTCCAATATCCATAGTTTTAAAAAGTGTAAAATATAAAAATATGACTAAATGATAAATAATTGAAAATAGTTATAAATTAAAATTTTCAAAACTTCTTAATTTCTCCATATTTTTTGTTAAATATATTTGAAAATATTCTATTTTTAATTTTTAATTTTTTTGACACGTGATATTTTTTAATAATGTCAATGTTGTTTTCGGGTTGTGTTACATGTCCCTAATCAGATGAGATTATAGTAGAGGTCTAAAATGGTTAAGGGTTATGGTTTAGGTGAGAAAATATGGATTAGGTATCTTACTAAAAATAAGTATAGTTAGAGATTCATTACCTGATTTGATGGTTATGGATACCCATCCGCCTCACCTTTTGCGTAAATTCAAATATTGACATTTGACTTAAAAATGTTATTATAAAATAACCTAATAAAAAAGAGAATTTAAATTTTTCAATCTAATTAATAAAGCTTATATTTTTTGTAATCTTATACTTCTTTTAGTTTAATTTCTGTTTTAACTTTAATTTTCTTATTTTATAATCATCCAATTAAGATTGTTTTCCGTAAACAAATGATACTATAAATTAAGCTCACGCATTCAAAATAAATTTAGAAATCAAGAGTGAAAAAAAGTGTGATAGTGAAAAAGGCGTGATAACAAAAAAGCCCTCAATGTTTACTTTTTTTTTTCTTTTCAATTTTGCACTAAATAATATCTTGTCGTTGACCGTTTGTTTGTTGTCGGTTTACCATCCAAAAAAACTTATTTAGAAAAATAAAACTCTAAAATTTAAATTACTAAGGAAAAATATTAAGGGTGGAATTGAAAAAAATGACAAACGATGAGCACATTTATACCATTAAGCCGTAACTATTCATAAAAAATGGGAGACAATTAGTGCATAAATTTTGAAAGAGTGTACCTAATGGCAATTTTTTTTTGAACTTTCTAGGTTAATAAATAAAATGTGATTTTAAATGTATGACCTCCATTGTTACGAATGGAAGAGCATACCTCAATTGAGCATCCATTTAATGGTGTAAATGAACCGAGTTTAAATAAATAAGTTTATGTTTGAGTTTATTTATTTATTTTTGTAGGTGTTCGTTCGTTTAGCGTTCGCGAACATGTTTGTTTAATGTCCGGGAACATGTTCGTGTACCGTTTGCAAACATTTTCGTTCATATGTCCGCTAATATGTTCGTTTATATGCTCATCGAAATTGTGAAATTACACCACTAATCTTTAAGCTCTTCAGACTTCACAATTTGAAATAAAAGGAAAAGGGAACCGAGCAAACAAGCTTATAAACGAGTTGAAAAAGAGCCTATTCGTGAACATATATATATATATATATAATAATAATAAATAAAACATAAATGTCATAAAAAATATTCGATTGTTGACATAAAATCTCTAAAATAAAATTATAGTAAAAGAATACTTAAATAATTCAAAAAACATAAATAGTCTCTCAAGTATGAAATTTACATCAATATCCCAATATAATAAAATAATAATTTGAATAATTAAAAATGGTTTCGTACTAAATAATAAAATAACCGAATAAAATGTGAGATCCTCCAAGTACATCGTCGCCTAAAGTCCAAAGATATCTGTACGAAGAAACTATACGAGAGTAAGCTAAAGAGCATAGTGTGTCTCTAAAGTGCAAGAAAAACCATACTCATAAAACAAAGTATTATTTTCTTGAAATTCTTTAAAACATAAAACAAACGACACAATATCACAAGCGTAATGCAATGCACCCAACTACGTCTGCCAAAAATGAGGAAGGTTCCCATAACCTCCTCCCTACGTCCGCCATCCGAAGTGGAATTCAGCCCAAAAGGGTGAAACCACTGAACTTCCTCCTTACAAATCCCAACCTATGCTCATACATATATGATGTTTAAAATTCATGTTTCATAAAACCCAATTCCATAAATATGATATTCCATAAACATAATTCATAAATCATAGTCCATAAATCAAGGTTCGTAAATCATAGTAAAATCAAATTCTGAAATCGTATGCATGTGATGTCAGCCATACAATCTATAATGCAAATCATAATCAAGCAAAGCATAAAACCATATAAAAATCATTTAATATATAGCACCGGAAGAAACACACCTTAGCCAAAGCAAACTCAACCTATTGAATGATGTGATTTCTCATGATCATAAGTATTGGATCCAACTGTATCAGTATCGGACAAAGCATGAGGTCGAAGGAATTAACGAACAAGAAAGTGTATAGAGCGGTGGTGATTATTACGAAGGAATTTAACAAATCAATAAGGAATTTTAGCGGCATGAAACTATATAAAAAATAGGGTTCTTGGGGTGGTCTTCTTTGAATACGAACTATGTGTGTGTATATATATATATATATATATATATATATATATATATATATATATATATATATATAAAGAGTAAACCTAATTTAAGTAAAATAATGAAAGTGATATAGGATAGAAAAGAATAAAAATAAATAAATCCTAAAATAAGTAAAAGTTAAATAGATGACCGAAGGAGAGATTGAATTCAAATTCTAAAAAATATGGTTTATCTATAGAGTCAATCCTTAAACTTTCAAGAAATTTCATATTAACTTCTAAGTTTGATAAAAATTCTTATTTAATCCCTCATAGAAAATTAGGGTTTTGAATTAAAATTCTCAATTGTTAGGGTTTTCAATTAGGGATTCCAAAATCAAGTTTTTAAATTAGGGAATTTTTCTGAATCTAGGATTTACAATTTGGGCGTAATTTTTAGGGTGTTACATATTTATTCTACAGTTGCTTGTTATATGAGTTATAACTATTAGTATGTTTACACGTCTGTCTGAATATCAATATGCGCCTTAAGTTGCTAGACCACCATGTAGGGTGTTCACGGTTAACCGTTGGTTAACCATTAAGAATGAGTCCCTAATTTTCTATGCATTCTTAGGCACATTCTCTATGTATTTTCCCTCTAATTACATTAAGAACATATAACTTTTGCACTAAGAACATAACTTATAGGTTAACCGTTATAGTATTTTGGTTAACCGCGAACACCCCTACCACCATGATGTCATGCATGTATGAGTTAAACCTAAAAAGATAACATAGTTCGTATGATTAATTTGATGAATAAAATAAACAATTAGTTAAGCTATGTTAAATACGAAGTTTGAATGATTGCTTGCTGGTTAAGTTATGTTAGATCTGATGATTGAATACTGGTTGCCATGGTTATATGTTTAGTTAAAATATGTGATGCTTAAACGGTAAAATTGAATAGTAAGTTTGGAATTTTAAATAATACAACCTATAAGCTTAAAGATTATTAATCAATGGTTTTCTGTTATCATGAACGATCTTAAACATTGTTTGATTCATCTTAGAATTGGTTTGAGGTATGCAAGTTTGTAATCAATCTAAGATTGATAAGGAGTCTGAATGAAAAGAAATCTTATGTGATAGTAGAGATATGTAATAACTTGTGATCTAAAGTACCTGCGTTATAAAGGCATGCTACGATCTAGTGGTTGAAGTATATTGCTTAATGTATGTAAATTTGTTTGTACATAATTTAAAGTTCAGGTTAGACCTATCAAGTGTCTAAAAAGTTTTAAATCACCTCAATTTCTGGTTGCATGCTTAGACATCATATGTTTGTTATGATTTTGTTTGGTAACACTTCTTAAAATGGTTTTCTCCTAGACCAGATAAGGAGTGTTACATTTATTGGTATCAGAGCTTATGTTTACTCGATTTTCGGACTAAATAGGAACTCGTTGCATCATCATAAGATATTGTGCCACCTAGGACCTAGGAGTTAAATAGGGGTATTATAGTCTTTTGCACTCTATCAGGCATTTTAGAATTTCCAAGCTTTCACACATTTCAAGCCATGTAGGTATTTCAATCATTTAAGCGCTTGATTGTATTTCAGTCACTCAGGTACTTTCGGTACTTCCACACAATTCATTCATTTTAGAACTTGAGGGTTTATCCATCATTTCAGTTAATTTGGAAAATTTCGGTGCCTGAGGGTACTTCAGTCTATGGCCATTACAATCATTCCGATCAATTTAGTCTTGTCAGTATTTCCAATCCTTTTAGACATTTCAGTTAATTCAATACTTTACGCCACTTTGATCAATTCAGGCATACAAATAGTTTTCCGTAAATTTATCTTCGGAGACTTATTTAAAATTCAAGAAAATCGAAATACTTTACAATCTCGAAGGTTTAAAACTTGTTACCATAACTTTCCAAGTAATTCGAGGTTTTAGATAAATTAGTTGTTTTTACCAAATCTAGTGTAGATTTCTAGATCACTTTCATTGTGAGTGGTATTTTAGTCATTCTTATACTATAAGGGTATATTCGTAATTTCATATCCAAATATTTTTAACGTTGAGTCCTTTGACACTATTAATCAGGTTTGGAGATTAACTGCCTTATTAATCATTTATTGAACTCCAGATCCATCCGAGTTATTAAACTATTCATTCGAGTATTTCAATCTTATCTAGATTATCATACTTATATTACGTATCTGATTTGATTTAAGAGGAATTAAGAGTACACATCATCATAACTATGTATGCATTAACCGAATACCAACATGTTTATAAAGCATACAAGAGGTAGTAATGTATTACCTCAGCTCCGAGCTACATTGGTTGATTCATGATACTTTATTCGATCACTCTCGAACCCGAATTCGACGTCCTCAACATCTCGGATACGAAGATATGTAAATACCTTCAATTAAACATAATCCATAATCAATCCTCAGCTTGATCACAACTCTTAAACTGAAAAACTAAACACATGCATTCTTGGGTTTAAGGTCAGATTCGGAGGCTTTTGGGCTTGAATTCCACACAATGAACTTTAAAAACGGACTCAAGACGTCAAAAAATGTAAAATATGGGTTTTCAAAAAATTTGACTTTTTGGTCAACGATCAATGGGCATGCCAAAGCCGACGTCAACAGTCAACGCTGACGTCACTAGTCAACGGTCAAGCGGGTTGACTCGGGCAAGTCGACTCACCGAGCTGACTCGAATTGGTTGACTCACTGAGTTGACTCAGTAACTGACTCGGTGGGTTGACTCGATAACTGACTCAAAGGATTGGTTCAAAGGAAAACAAGTTAAACCTAGGCTCATGCTTTTCACCGACGACCTAAAAGGCATGTTTTTCACGACGGAAAGTTCACCGGGGACCCAAAAGGCATATTTTTCACCGGAACCAAAACGAAAATTCACTCACTCAACAACCATTTCAATCCATAACTAGATTCAGGCCGTAAACCTACCAAAACTTGCCAAATCAAAGGAAAGATTTTCAAACTCGACGTAGCTCTGACAAAGCCTCTCCCAGTGTTGGACGAATGATCGACCAGCTGGGTTTTGCTCGCCTTAACACGCTGAGCACGACTGAACTTACCAAATCAAAGGGAAAATGGGCCTTGGTTAACGCCCCCTAGTGATGCAGTTCTGGGAACTGCATACTGGAGTTTGGTTGGAGGGTAGATAGGAAATTTAAAATGAACTTTACCGCTACTATTATGTGTCCGTGACATAAAATGTTCATTGCACTGTTACATTGTATGTGTTAACTTTGCACTGTTGGAACACACACTAAACTCTGTAGTTCAACTTCCGTAATTTATCTCTCTTTAGATTCTCCGGTCTATTTGTTTCTCGTCTGATATTCAATGATTGAATAAATAACAATTATGTTATCTTCAAATGTTTTGCTTCACTAAAATGCCGAATCATAAATGGAGTCTATTGTTGCCCGGAACATCATAACAGTGTTATGCTTTGCCCCATACTTGAATGTTGCTTATAGCATCTCCTAGTAGTTTTGTATTACTGAGCTTTCCCAAGCTCATGTTGTTCTTACCATCGCAGGTTGGATGAAATCCATCATGGATAGTGATTGACATCAGTGTTGGAGTTCTCTCGGTGTTACTTTGAAGTACGGTACTGGTACAATTAGTGGATATGTATGTCTTGTATTGTTTTATGTTACTGTCTGTAATATATTTTCTGAACTATTGTTATATGTCTAGATGATTTTTTGGAATGGTATTTTAAACATAAGTTTTTTATAGTTTTTAATGTATTTAAAGAAAAACATTTTTTCTATGAAGATTTTCGTTGTGGGTCGCTCTTGTGACCCTAATATGACCTCCTAGAATTCGATGTAACACATAGGCGGGTCTAGGGGTACAATTTGTAAATTTTTCCAACTGCAACCTTAATGATTTTCATAGGTAGTTTAAAACCTAAAGTTTTTTTATCAACTGGGTCCCTTTTTGATTGTCAATCGACTGTCAACTAAAGATCATCATTTTTAATGAATTTGCATGATAATGTTAAGTGTGCAATTAGAAAAACATGCAAACTTTGGAGATCATTTTGTTATTCACCTTCTTCACTATTTATTCATATTTTGACATTGAATGTGTGATCCAATTTTATATTATTCCAGGTTCACAGAATACCATACTGATTAGTTAATTATAAAATAAGAAAAATGTAATTAGAATAGAAGAATGGTGTTATTATAAATAATATAGGTCTTTTAGAGCAAAAAAAACTTAAACTATATCTCTCTTTTTCCGAGTTTTGTTTCTTTTTTGTTTAATTCCCATGTCAATATGGGGTTGTGGGATTAATTATTCTGATTGATGTCTGACATCGAATAGCGGCCTGTCATTAGTTTGTTGTTTGGCATCAGATATTGCCTCTTTCTTCTTTGCTTCCTTGGTTTCTTCTGTTGGTACTGATCTATCATCCTGGCAAACAATTGGCTGTTTGGCAGATGTTACATTCTCAACTTGTTTGCCACTTCGGAGAGTGACAACTTTGCTCTGTTCTCGTCAAGCATCCTCTGTATCACTTGACAGAGTCCCTGGCGATCTGGCATGAAGTGCGCTTGCAATCTGTCCTATATGAACCTCCAAGTTCGTCGTGGATGCTACCAGACTCTGGATAGTTGCATCATTATGCTCCATATAATTCATTAGGGTGTTCTCATCGGAAGATCTTTGCACTAGAGGTAGATTGTTCCGCGCTCTCTGTGGCATCACATTCTGGTTGAAACCTGGTGGTGCATTGGTGCTCTGACATTGGGCATTAAATTGGTTATCTCCCTTGTTTAACCATGGAAGGTTCGGATGCTGCTTCTAATTTGCATTATAAGTATTGGAGTGTGGGTTAATATTATGATTGAAATTGCCAACAAAAGTTATCGATTCTAGGTTTGTTGGGAATTCTCCCACGATATGGTCATCACCACAAAGAGTGCAAAATGGTTCCAATGTCTTACTTTTCGGACTTTAGCAGGCTTTTGCATTGTCTTCATTATATTAGTGAGGTTGGCAATTTGAGCATTAATTGATGAAAGTGCATTGAGTTCCAACTTTCCAGCTACTCTTGTCCCAGCTCCCAATCTGGTGGTAGGATTTTGGAGATCATTGGTGGCCATCCTTTCAAGGATGTCATATGCCTCAGTGTATTTCTTGTCTAGCAACGAACCATTTGCCTAAGCATCAACACCAATCATGGCATGAGCATTGAGTCCATTATAAAAGGTCTTCATTTGGGTCCAAGTAGGGAATCCATGCATGGGGCACCTCCTCAACAAGTCCTTAAAATGCTCTCAGGCATCATACAAAGTCTCATCATCAGCTTGCCTAAAATTAATAATGTCACTCCGTAGCTTGGCATTAAGTCTAGGTGGCTGGAATCTCAGAAGAAACTTCTAGCATAATTCTGCCCATGTAGAAATTGAACCATATGACAATGAATTTAACCACAATTCAGCTTTAACTCGTAAGGAAAATGAGAATAGCCTCAGCTTTATTGTTACTTCATTCACATCAGGTTGTTGAAATAGTTGGCAAACTTCTATGAATTGCTTCAAATGCTGCCTTGGGTCTCTAGTAGGTGAACCATCAAATTGTCCTACATTCAATAACATTTGAATCATTATCGGGTTAAGCTTAAAATTAGCCATATGTACATATGGACTGATCAGTACTGGCATCAAATTATCTATGGTGCGTGCTAGGTGTTCTCTGATGGCTTGGTCATCCACATACCCATTTTGTGCCATCTCTTGATGTTCTCTCCTTAGCCTACGTAGGGTTCCCTCAATTTTTGGATCATGCTCAAGTTCTTCCCTTGCAATGATGCTCCTGTTCATAAAATAAACAAAATTACTAAAAACAAGTAAAAATCAAAACAATCAATTCCGTTGCAATCCCCGGCAACGACGCCAAAAACTTGTCAACTTTGTTACCGCTTTGCAAAATATTGAAACTATAATGTAAATATATAAGGAATAATGCCAAGATTTGGGTACAAGTATACATTGTTCGCAAGTAATACAACAGTAAGCTGAGTATCATATCCACATAGATTGACCAAGAATTTAATTGTTCAATGGTTTACTTGTTAGAGGGAAAATTTTTGAATTGATTTGAACATTTGTTTTTAGAAAATAACTAAGAAAATGCAATAAAAATAAAAACAGCTTGGGAAGAAGAAGTATTCAAATGAGTGATGAACATTGGAAAGGGATGCCTAGTTTTCATGCTAGCTATGCCAGCTGTTAATAACGTTCTGCCTTGGAATTATTGCCAGGAAAATTCAAGAGTGGCACTGCCTCTGTAGATGGTAATACCCTAAATTAACCATGTTCAACCCATATATGTCTATAGTGAAGTTTTTCATTAATTAATTTGGTTAGGTTTTAATCTATACTTCTAAGGGGTAGATTCACTTCCGAAGTAAGCTCATCTACTGGAACATCTTCTATCGAAGCTTCTCTCCTTAGTACCCGGTAACTAATCGTTACCCCTCAAGTCTGTTAAGATATTAAGGTGTAATAAGCAAACAATGCCAATTGTCACATGGCAAAGAATTTAGAAAAACGAAGTGCTAGCCAGATAGAAAACAATGTCAAGGCATTCATATTATTAAAAACCAAACATAAACAAAGGGTTAAACGCAAAAATCCCCAACCAACTGTAAAAGCTTAGTTCATGGTTGGGGGTTCCATCCACAAAAGATCATTGTATGTCTACATCATCATTTAAATGAAAATAAAACTAAGAGAATGGGCAAGAAGGAGGTCCGTCGATGCAGCCCTTTAATGGATCCAAGCTCTTGGTCTAAGTTGGTATAACCAAACATCCTCTACCTTTCTCTTCCACCACAATGCTCTCCAAGTCTCTCGATCTCTTCCTTTAAATAGACATGCGTGGAAACCCTAGAGTGGGTTTAAATTTGAAATCTGATTGTGCAATAGGATAAACATATTTATCTCTTTATCCTCTTTTGAATTTGAGCTGATCGTGTTTTGACTGGGGTTGACATCATCAGCCTCTATTTTTTTACAAACCGATCTCGGCAATTCACGTCCAACTTTGCCAACCACGCTCGGCATGGTCCTTCGCTCTGCTCTACCAACTGCTCCTGTCATACTTTTGCCAACCTGCTCCTGCACACCAAAGCAAAGAAAAACACCTTTATTCTGGCAAAAGAAACGTTTCCCAACTCCTTAATGCAAATGCACGATTTTACTAACTAAATGCATGAATCTATACTCAAAGGCAAGAAAAAGCATGTCAATATACATAGGAAAATAGTACTTTTGATGAGTTAACGCTACTGCAGTTGAGATAAGACAAAGAGTCCTCAAGTTCCCCGTGTAATTAATAGAGAAACTAAAATGGAGAAACTCATCAAGATTTGTTAAATTTGGCCATTCAATATACCACCATGAACAAAGTTTATTCCAAAAATAGCTTATAAATCTGCACTCAACAAAGAGATGGTTTGCAGATTCCACTCCCAATGCACACCAAGGACATCATCTTAAAGAGTCTTCTAGAAAAACACCCCTCTTTACCAGAAACTCTTTAGTTGGGACACTGTCCAATTTAACTATCTACAAGAAATTTCTTACTTTGGGTGGAATTTTGAGTTTCCAAATTTTATCGAAGTTAAAGTCTAGATTTTCTCTGTCTGTATTGATGAGGAGATCGGTGAGTTTACAAATTGAGAATCTTCCCGTTCGATCATGTAGCCAAATGATTCTGTCTTGTGCCTTTGACAACATTTTTGGTTGGATCACCTTATTTAAATCCTCTAGTGGAACATGCGCTCTATCCAACAAATGCCTAGAGAAAACCTCATTCTAGTTAATATCTTGAAAATTCCTACCCCTTGTAACACCCTTAAAAAGATATGTTTTTTTAAAGTTTAGTGAGGTTTAAAAAAGAGATTTGAAGAGGTGTTGCCAAGGGGTTTCAAACTCGTGCCCCTTGGCCTTGTGAGACAAGCTTTAACCATCAGAGCTACATGTATTTCTGATTATATCATACTCAATTTAAATTTTATATTATATGTGATGAATATATCAAAATAATATAAGCCTGATCTGACTCCCCAACTACCCCCTTAATGGATGTCTGTTCGAATTTTTCAGAGAACCTAGAAAGTTCTGAATTTTCTCCTCAACCAACCCTCTCGCTGCCCCGATCTCAACCATCGACCATCAGTGGCATGCAACGCCATTGTCAACGTGATCGTCGTCTCATTTTGGTCTCGTCCCTGGTCGCCACTCGCACTCTAGCGCTACCAAACATCGTAAAAACCAAGGGGAGGCTTGACGAGAACAAAACTCACCTCCTTTATTTTTCTTGGTTTTCAGTCGTTCTGGTCATCCATTTGGGAAACCGACACCACCATCGTCCTCCACGCACCGCGATAAGCAAAGCCCATACAATCGATCACCGTTTCGTCGCCATTAGGGGTGTCGTATGAACCTCGCCGTTTTAAACCAGTTTTTATCGTTTTAGGTAAGTTTCATTTGTATTCCGGCTTCAATTGTTATTTTTTTTCGACTTGAATGAACTGATTAATTTGCGTGCTTTGATGTTCTGACAGTTTGGTGTTCTTTGAAGTCATTGGCCATGATTTCGGTGACCGACCGACGAGCTGTTACCAAATAAGGGTAAGTGGTTGAACTAGTCTGAACCAACCGCTTGAACCTGGTCCGAGCCCGTTAACCAAACTAGTCCGAGCCCATTACCTCCCAAACTCAAACCCAAGCCTGATCCATCCGACCTGAGTCTGATCCAAACTCGAGTTTGGCCCTCCCCGACCCGTTAACCCGTTCACCGAGTCAACCCGTCTGAGTTAACTTAGCGAGTCAACTCAGTGAGTCAACCCAGCTGACTGTTGAAGTTAGCATTGATCGTTAACCGTTGATGTCAACATTGACCGTTGACTGACGATGTCAATGTTGACTTTGACCGTTGACCTGCCCGTTAACAGTTGACTTTGACCAAAAAGTCAAATTTTTCGAAAACCCTTATTATATGTTTTTTGATGTCTTAAGTCCATTTTTGAAGTATGTTTCGTGAAATTTTAACCTGAAGTCCTCCGAGTCTGACCTTGAACTTGAATTCATATATGTATCTAATTATTAAGTTAAGAGTAATGTGAATAAGGACTAAAATTAGAATTTGTGTAATTGAAGGTCTTCTCAGTTCCTTGTATACGAGATGTTGAGGGACGTCAAATTCGAGTTCAAGAGAGTGATCAAATGGTGTATCATGGATCGACTAATGTAACTCAGAGCTGAGGTAATACATTACTACCTCTTGTATGCTTTATGAAATATAGTTGTATTTGGTAAATGCATGCATGATCATGTTTAAGCGTATGGTTAATTTTGTTAATGCCTAATCGATTACAAAAAATGGGTAGTAAACCGGTTAAGACTAAAATGCTCAGTTAGAAAGATGGGTGACCTAAAAGAACTTTTGAGATCCAAGAATAATTGATAAGATCGTGATGCTTTAAATCTGGTTTTGCTTGTTAATGGTTTTATTTCTAAAATGCTAAGTTAAGAAATAACGGAAATACCCTTGAGGTGCGAGAATGAACAAATTACCCATGACAATAAAAGCAATATGAGAGTCTACACATGATTTGGTAAAACAACTAATTCATCTGAAAACCTTGATTTACTTGGAGAGATAAAGTAATAAGATTTATACCTCTGAAAATGTAAAACACTTGGATTTTCTTGAATTTGGAATAAGTCTCTGAGGATAAATTTTATTGGAGTTCTTTGTAAGTCGGAACAAATAAAATAAAAAATGAAATGACATAAAAGACTAAATTGATCAGAATGATCGTAATGACCAAAAAGGTTGAAGTATCCTTGACCACTGAACTTTCCAAAATAACTGAAATGATGGATATATTCTTGAGTTCTGAAATGAATAAATTTTTTGAAAGTATCTAACTGACCGAAACACCGTCAAGTACTTACATGATCAAAATACCTACATGACTTGAGATGGGCAGAAGCTTGGTAAATCTTGAAAATTTTCAATAGATCACAAATGAATGTAATACCCCTATAGGTCTAAAGCATGACTTATGTAAATCGGTCATTCTTAATATTGTTACAATAATAAATGAATAATGCACAAGTACATGTTCAACCATTCGAGGTTCATTCGAGGATAATTTAAGAACGTGACATGTTCAACTATACCACACAACTAGAGCTAAAAATTGAACACGTGTGAGGTAGCTTTTTCATGCTTGAAAAGAAACACATAGACGAAATGTGTTTAATGGAATAGACTTGGAAGCCTGGCAATAGTATCACAATCTTCAGCTCAACAAATCTCTGACTTACCCTATTAGGGTTAAATTACAGAATTTCCCTTGAGTGTTAAAATGACCAAAATACCCTTATAAGAAAAATTGACTGGAACTCTCATGATAAATCTAGAATCTTGATTGATCTTGATCTATTTGGCTTCCCAAAATCTATCCTGATATATATGAATTCATACGTAGCCATGATACAACAGAAATTCTGAATGATCATGATGTATTATTCTCGAACACCTGGACGAAGTCTATATTTATCAAATTCCTTTGAATAAGGTCCTTGATTCTGAAATCAGTCTAGAACAAACTATAGTTCTGTGTCTCCCTTTGATGATTAACAAGGGCCTCTGAGTGTCAAATTGAACCATATAATGTGTTTCATGCGTCCATGAATGTTCTCTCTGTTTTAAACCAAGACTATGATCTCACAAACTATAGTTCTGTGTCTCCCTTCGATGACACAGAAGGAATTGAACCTTAGGCAGTGAAGATGGCTAGAATTACTTAAGGACTATGATCTCACGACTGAGTACCATCCGGGTAAAGCCAATGTAGTTGCTGATGCTTTGAGTAGGAAGATGGCAGTCGAGTTACGAGCTATGTTTGCTAAATTAAGTTTGTCTACAGATGGTGGTTTAGTGGCTGAGTTGCAAGTTAAACCTTCGTTGATTCAGTTGATTAGAGAAAATCAGTTGCAAGATAGATCATTAGCATCTCATGTGTAAGACATAGCGGAGGGTAAACCGGCATATTTCTATTTTAGTAGTGATGGAGTCTTGTGTTTCAAAAGTAGAATAGTTGTTTCGGAAGATGTTGACTTGAGACGCACCATTCTAACCAAAGCTCACAGTAGTTCGTTTGCTATGCATCCGAGAAGTACGAAAAAGTATCGCGATCTGAAAGATGAGTATTTCTGGGTTGGTTTGAAGAAAGATATTGCCGAGTTTGTGAGTAAGTGTATGGTTTGTCAGCGAGTTAAGGTCGAACATCAGTTTCCTTTAGGTTTGTTACAACCGTTGAGAATTCCTGAGTGGAAGTGGGAGAGAATTACCATGGATTTCGTATCAGGTTTGCTGTTGACACCTTCTAAGAAGAATTCGATTTGGGTAATCGTTGATCGTTTTACGAAATGTGCACACTTCTTGGCTGTTCACACTACTTATACCTTAGATAAGTTAGCCGATTTGTATATCAGTGAGATTGTGAGATTACATGGTGTACCGAAGTCTATAGTGTCAGACAGAGATCCGAGATTCATAGCTAGATTTTGGGAGAGTTTGCATAGTGCTTTGGGCACGCGATTGAATTCTAGCACTTCATATCATCCTTAGACCGATGGTCAGTTGGAGAGAGTCATACAAGTGTTGGAAGACATGTTGAGATGTTGCATTATTGAATTTCAGGGTTCGTGGGAGAAGCATCTACCGTTAGTAGAGTTTGCGTACAATAACTGTTATCAAGCGAGTATTCAGATGGCACCTTATGAAGCTCTGTATGGTAAAAAAATGTAGAACACCTGTTTGTTGGGCCGAAGCGGGACAAAAATTGATACCCTTGCCTGACATGCTTAAGGGTACTACGAAGAAAGTACAGTTGATATGTGATCGTTTGAAGGCAGCTTCAGATAGACAGAAGTCTTATGCCGATTTGAAAAGAAGAGAGATAGAGTATGTTGTGGGCGAGAAAGTGTTCTTGAAAGTCTCACCTTGGAAGAAGGTGATGTGATTTGTTAGGAAGGGTAAGTCGAGTCTGAGATTTATTGGTCCGTATGAGATAGTTGAGCGAGTTGGTCCTATTTCTTATAGGTTGAGACTGCCGGCCGAATTAGAAAAGATTCACGATGTGTTTCATGTTTCGATGCTTCGGAGGTATAGATCAGATCCGTCACATGTTATGCCAGTTGAAGAGATAGAATTGAATCCGTATTTAACCTACGACGAAGAATCAGTGGAGATTTTGGCTTCGGATAGCAAAGTGTTGCGGGGAAGGACCATTGAGTTGGTAAATGTAAAGTGGCGACACTGAGGAGTGGAAGAAGCCACTTAGGAGAGGAAAGATGACATGAAAAGATAGTTTCCGTATCTCTTTCCATCAGGTAAATTTCGGGGATAAAATTTCTTAAGTGGGGGAGAGTTGTAACGCCCGAGTTTAGGGTTAGAAAGATAATCAGATCTGGTTCAAGTTCGGTTCGGGTTAGACTAGTTTCGGGTCTATTTATTTTAACAAGAAGGGTTATGTCTTGAGATGAAAATATTTTAAAATGGTAAAGAGGTAAATTCTTTTTGTTAAAAGGGATTTTTATTTATAACGAAGGGTTTTATTTTAAAATTTGTCATCTTTTAAGAGAAGAGCATGTTATTTTCTCCCAAAATTATTTCTCTCACTCTCTCTTCAACCAAACATCATCTCCATTGAAGATCCTCAAAGGTTATCTCTCCTTTACTTTGCTTTTTCTTCATTGAACTCCTTTTGATGGATTCTCTTCAAATCTCAAATGATTTTTCCCATTTCCCCTCAAAGTTCATTGTTTGAAAATAATGGGTTTTTGGGGATTTTTCGTGTGGGTTGATGTTGCTATGTTTTAGGTTGTTTAAAAACAATGTTTTGAGTGTTAAATAATGTTGAGATGTTAGTTCAATCATAAAATCCCGAAACTAGGTAAGTGTGTAATTTTAAAGGTTGAAATACTAGAATTTTTAGTTTGGTTTTGGGTTGAAATGATCCCTGATGGTTTTGTAGCTTTGGAATGATGTTTTCGGAGTAAATAGATGTGTTTTGGATGATTACATTGTTGGGTTTTGGTTAGGGCTGATTTGATGATATTTTTGGATAACTTCGGCTACGAATCGATGAGCGAATGTTGTTGGATACTGTGTTTGTGAATTTCAGTGGGCATATATGTTGAATATGGTATTAATACTATGTTTTGGATTGTTTAGACGCAGCAGAAACGGATTTGGGTACTTCAGACGCGATACCCGGTGTTGCGGAGGCTTAAAATCGGTGTTTCGACTATCGTTTGGGTTGTACCGGTGAGTGGAATAGTTTTCTGAGCCTTAACTTGGCTAAGGATGTGTTTTGGGGGTTTAGATTGCGCTTGATAGCCAATCTAAGCTCAAGAGTAAGTTTTAATGTGTTTTAGTCTTTATTTTCAATAAATTCTAATATGCGTTTTAAATGATTTCTATAGTGTTTGTTGCCATGAACATCCTTGTGTTAAGCATATGATTGCATTAATTGATCCCATGTTGGTTATGGTGGTGACCATGAGAACACAAGGTAAGTGTTGGTTTGGTGGGTTATTGACAATGTGAAATCTTGTTACCGAATATAGTTGGTCGACCAATAGGATGTGAGTGCACTCAGGGTTAAAGTCGTGCGTGGCCTTAGTGATGCTAGATTCCACTAAGGAGGAGTACGGTGATGTGAGATTCCACCGAAAGTGTCTAGTGGTTTTGAGAACTATTTGTATATCCGAGTAAAAGTGTGAAATGTCAATATACCCATGATGCTCTAAATATTTCATGTTATGCATGTTTCATTGTTCATTACCATTTATGCTTATGCATGTAGTTGGTTACTTTGCTTGTATGATGAGAATGAGCATGAGATAAGCTTATGGCTTGTGGTTGCATTTGGTAAATGCACGAGATGTATTATGCATGTTTGTTATGTGTTCAAGCATGAGGGAAAGTATTTGGAAATTGTTTTGGTTTCAAGCAAACTATGGTTTTAAAACTGCATTGTTGTAGCTACTATTTTCAGCACCGCTCACTAAGCTTAAATGCTTACGCTCCCTCTTTCCAACAATGCATGTCCTTAGACCTTCGGTGCAGCTCGGGGGAACAAGGGGAAAATCCAGAGGGGTTGATTTTCTCAAGTATGGTTTTAGACTTCAATAATTAGTATTAAGCAATGGGATAGAACCCTTTGGTTTAAGGGTTGTTGCTATGCCTCCTTGTTTTAGACAAGTTTGTTTGGTTGTGTTTAGCTTGTAGTGCCTCCTAACAAGTTGAAGTATGCTATGGTTTGGCTTTTGACCTCTGGGTGATTGTTAAGCATGAATGTTTTCCTTTATAAGCCTTGCCATGCTTATCTTGTCTTAAATGAGTATCCATAGTTGCCTTATGTTGCATGTATGTTTATGAGTTGATGAATGCTTGCTTAGGGTAGTTTGTGCTGACTACCTTGTGTTAATCTGCTAAAATCTATTTTTCTGGGCATATGGTATCGATACGCTCAAAGGCAGTATCAATACGGTCCCCTGTTTTAAGCCTATCATACCGATACGCGAGGGCGTACCGATACCTATTTTGGTCTCTGGAAATATGAGATTTTGGCGTAAAATTAGGGTATTGGTACGGGCCTTAGGTGTATCGATACGGTCTCTGGTGTTGACTTTGGGAGCTTGACCATTAAGGACATATCGATACCAGCCTTGGAGGGTATCGATACGGCCTCTTGAAGTTGACCTTAAGGAGTTTAACCGTTGAAGGCATATCGATACGAGCCTTAGGTGTATCGATACGACCTGTAGTAAAATTGTTAAAAGTTGACCTTTAACGTCTTCCTTACTTGATTTAGGCTCGTGTTTGCTTTTCCGCTGCTTGTCTCCTCACATAGGTTGCACGATGGCATTTAGAGAAGATTAATTTAATAAAAAAAATTAGGGTTGCTAATCGGAGCGAAGCATTAACGGGTTTCTCTCCGGTTTTCCCTGTGTAACCCTTTCGATGCGGTCTGGTGGCTAGGCCGGGTCGAGGGGGTTACATTAGGGTCACAAGAGTGACCCATAGTAAAAATCTACATAAAAAATGTTTTTCCTTAAATACATTAAAAAATGTAATACAAACATTTATTTGAATACAATTTCAGAAAATCAATTAGCATGTATTGAGAACTCAGAAACATTTTACATGCTTCGACATAAAACAATACACGACATACCCACTAACTGTTCTAGTACCGTACTCCAGAAGCAACACCGAAAGAACTCCAACCATAGATATCAGTCACTATATCATGATAGATTTTTTCTAACCTGCGATGGAAAAACAACGTGTGCTTCAGAATGCTCAGTAATACAAAACTACCAATGGATGCTGCAAGTACATGCATGTATATGCAAGCATAACAATATCATGATATTTCGGGAAATAACAAGTTCCAAACTACTGAATACAGGTGGGATTACCCTCACAAAAATGGAGGAACCGAATACGGGTGTGATTACCCTCACTAAAGTGGAGGAACCGAATACGGGCGGGATTACCCTCACTGAAGTGGAGGAACCCAATACAAGCGGGATTACCCTCACCGAAGTGGAGGAACCGAATACGAGCGAGATTACCCTCACAAAAGTAGAGGAACCAAATACGGGTGGGATTACCCTCACCAATGTAGAGGAACCAAATACAGGCATAATTACCAGCCCGATTAGACTGAACTTGTAGCGATCTTCAGTAATATCCGAGATGTGATTCAGTTTTAAATTAGTAAATTACGAATCAGATTAAGTACATATTTTCTACTCATCACATTGGATTCATGTCCACAACCCTGATTGCAGGCACCAATCGAATAGGGGTCGTTCGTCATGTTTTAATTTCTTACCATATCATCAATAGCGTCATACAATTTGTCAGCCATCGAATTCACTTTTGAATCGAATCTCTTATATATATATATATGGTTTCGTTAACTGAGGATTTTAACAAGTATTTAGAGATTTATATGTGTCATATAATTCTTAATTATGTCACAAGGGTCCTTATCAGTATTATATTATATTATATTATATTATATTATATTATATTATATTATATTATATTATATTATGCTTCATTTGATATTTCATGCATTAACTATTAATTAACATGTTCGTTATAGTACACAAGAAGTAGTGGGTATTACCTCGACTCCGAGCTACAACGGTCAACCCTCGAAGCTACAGTCAATCGCTCTCGTACACGAATTTGGGCACCGTTAATATTTCAAACACACGACAATACATAAACGAAAGAAACAAGGTTGAAAATGACGTAGTTTCGACGACGTTCAAAATGTCAAAGAACGAAGGATCCAAGGGTAGGGTTTTGTTCGCCTTGACGTAAGGAGTTCAGAATTAGTGGCCGTGTCTCACACGGACAACGGAGGTGGCCGAAACTAGTGACGGCAAGATGCGCGACCTATGGACTTCTCGCTGAACCTTCAACTCAATCCCCACGGCAAACATCACCGGCTCTCCGCGAGTGGTAACCTGAGCTTGGGTCAGAGTGAGGCAAGGATTCTGGCAGTAGTGGCGGTGCATGCCACAGACCGGCGGTGGCCGAAATCGGATATAACAGAATCAATACAAAATCTACACTTGCACCATTCAAACAAACACATTCCTTGCAATTTCATAATACCTTTATCAAATTTCTATCAGAATATTCTCAAACATAAGCATTATCACCGAATAGCCTTACATGAAATTTTATATCGGTCATCTTACATAATTAAACATTTATTCTCAATCTGATTCATATCTTCAATTTCACATGCATAAACCATCTCAGGTTCTTTATCCATATTCAAGTCCATCAAGCTAATCTCAATCACAAATGAACATTACAGACATTCCTTCCTATTACAGGTAAAGTATAGAGGAAAAAATGCTAAGATTCGATAATTTTAGGAAGAAAAAAAATTCGACATCGGAGTTCCGACTCGAAGGAGTACGGTTATGACCTAGGGGCATGTACAAACAAGACACCTTATGACAGACGATTGGTTGATATACCCAGAATGACACAACTCTAAGCTTTGATACCACTTAATGTAAAACCTAGACCCGCATATGCGTTACCACGAATCCTAGGAAATCACATTAGGGTCACATGAGTGACCCATAGAAAATATGTACATAATAAATGTTTTTCCTTAAATACATTAAAAACTGTAATACAAACATTTATTTAAATACCATTTCAAGAAATCAATTAGTAGGTAACAAGAAATTAGAAACATTTTACATACTTTGAAATAAAACAATACATGACATACCCACTAACTATACTAGTACCGTACTCCAAAAGAAACACCGAGAGAACTACGAATAGATGCTGTAAGCACACACATGTATATGGAAAGCATACCAATATCATGATGTTTCGGGAAATAACAAGTTCCAAATTACGGTTCATTATTCGATCACTGAGTATTAGGTGAGAAGCCTATAAAACAGAGAATTTAGAAGAGTGAATGATTAAATAAAACTAAGGAGTTAGTGTGTCCCAACAGTGCTAAACTGTATTAATATGGTAAACATTTTATTTCATGGGCACATAATTCAAACATCAGTAATGTTCATTGTTAATTCTTATCTACCCTCCAATTGTATGCCAGTATGCAATTCCTAGTTGCGTCTATAAAGGAATTAACCCAAGCCCCTTGGGCGTGAGTAGCATCCTAAGGGAATACCTTAGGTCCAGAGAAATTACCCTAGCCAAAGCATAGGAACTTGGGTAATAGTAAGGAATTACCCTAGGTGAAGCATAGGAACCTGATACGAGCGAAACTACCCTCACCGGAGTAGAGGAAACGAATACAGTCAGGATTACCCTCACCAAAGTAGAGGAACCGAATACAGAAGGGATTACCCTCACCGAAGTGGAGGAACTGAATATGGGAGGGATTACCCTCATCGAAGTAGAGGAACCGAATACGGGGATTACCCTCACCGAAGTGGAGGAACCGAATACGGGCGAGATTACCCTCACCGAAGTGAAGGAACCAAATATGGGAGGGATTACCCTTACCTAAGTTGAGGAACCGAATACGGGCGGGATTACCCTCACCGAAGTGGAGGAATCGAATACGGGCGAGATTACCCTCACCGAAGTGGAGGAAATGAATACAAGTGGGATTACCCTCACCGAAGTGAAGGAACCGAATACGGGCTGGATTACCCTCACCGAAGTGGAGGAACCGAATACGGGTGGTGTAACACCCCTTCTCGGTCTGGTCGAGAACCGGGTCAGAAGGTGATACCGATGATCAATACAGTGAACGATGCAACAAAATTTCAATTTAATATTAATATTTCAACCAATAACAAACAACGACACATTACTATAATGTATTTTAGTCCAATCGATCTATACGGAGCAATAATTAATCATTCAGGGCTAATTCTAAACTGTTATCAGTTTTAGGGACCAAATCGTAAATTTGACAAATTAGGGGTCCTTCTATGTAATGGAGTATTATACATTGAAATTCACTACCATATTAACAAGCCTGTAAAATTTCATACAATTTGGAGTCCATTAGCTCATTCAATTTAATCTTCCACAACTCAATGACTAAACTATGAACATTGCAATATGTCTAATATGCCTTTAACTAACTTAACTAACCCCGTATCGAAACACCTTAGGGATGTTTCGAAACGGGTGAATGATGGTCAACCCATGTTGACTTTTCCTTTCAGACTGTTTCGATACGGTAGTCCTTGTATCAGAACGTGTTGACTTCTTTTGACTTTGACTTTGACCCATTTCGATACGCTATGAACCCATATCGAAACGATGGATTCCAGTAGCAAAATGTTCCGATACGACTATAAGCCGTTTCGGAACGCCCTGTTCTTTAGGTTCATTTATGCTTACCCGTATCGAAACGCCATTACCCGTTTTGATACGACATGAACTGTAATGACAGATTTTTGCTTGTTTTTATTCGATTTGACTTACCGAACGATGTCCAATTGCAATGAAACTTTACACACAACATTTCAATGGTGTAAACTACTAGCATGCCAAATTTCATGACCATATGAATACGTTTTGTAACCCCCTCTTCCCGGGCTAGCCGACAGACCGGTCTGAACAGGTTACACGGGGAAAACCGAAGCGAAACCCGTTAGGGTTCAATTCCGATTAGCAACCCTAGAAAATTTCTTTTAATGTTATCTTGTTTAGATGCTTTAATATATCCTATGTGAAAGGACACGCATAGGAAAAGACACGCGGATACAAAACACACAAACATACAATTAAACAAGCCTTTTTAAGCCTTTACAACAGGCTGTATCGATACGTTAGAAGACCGTATTGATACGCCTGGACTTGGTCAACAACCCAAAGTCAACCTAGGGAGACCGAATCGATACACAACAAGACCGTATCGATACGCCCTCAACGGTCAACTTCTCACGGTCAAATTATGAAGACCGTATCGATACCCCTAGGACCCGTACCGATACGCCAAAATCTCGTCAATTTCTTATAAGTCCAAAGAGCTTTTGGCATATCGATACACCCTGTGTACCGATACGCAAAGCCTAAAACAAGGTTCAAAGCATAGGACCGTATCGATACGGCCCTTACGCTTATCGATACGCCCTGCACTGCAAACCTTATTTTGGCTACAAAAAACACAAGGACTCAACTCTAGATGCATTTAACGACTCGACTAGCAACATAAAAACACTCATACATCACAAGGCAACCATAGATAAACATACAGAGCGATTTAAACATTCAACGAAGCAACGAATCATACAACCAAAACTAAAGGCATCACTTCTAACAAAATAGCATGACTAAACATACAAGCATGCATAACAAGTCCATTTAACAAAAAGAAACATGCATCCACAAAAGCCTTTCATAAACAAGGTTTACATGCCTTTCACACAAAACATAAGCATCCATAAAACATGAGTTACAATTCTTCAACACAAAAGCATAGGCATGAGCATTTAACAACATAGAAACCAAACATAGGAGTCTAACAAACGCTCCTACAACACATAACATCCCCATTGCTATCTATTACATTATTTAAGAAAAACCATACTTGACCAACAACACACGCTCTTGGGTGCCCCTTCCTTGCTCCTTGCTAACTTCCACACTAATGATATGCATTGTAGAAAACGAGAGCGTAAGTTAGAAAGCTTAGTGAGGGAGCTCAAAACAAAAAATCGACAATGCAGGGTTCAAAGCATGGTATCCACAAGACATTCACAAGGCATACATTAGCACTAACACTTTAACTTAGCCGAACGCTACAAGAATGCATGAACATGACATCTTACCTCATGTTATGCTAAACAAGGATATAACAAATCATCTTACACATCAACCACACATGAACAAGTATATTGACAACTATATAGCTTACTCGGATATGCAGATAGCTTTCATTGGGGGTTTCACCCCAACGTACTCAAACAACCATATTACCTTCCTATGGGATTTCACACATCACTGTTTCTTTTACGGATGTGATTCCACTCACCATCACACATAAACACTTTCCGGTGGAATGTTACTTCACCGTACTCCTCCTTGGTGACTACACATCCCCAAGGCCACGCGCGAATTTGACTCTTACCGTGTGCACACTCATCCTAATGATCGATCATTATACCCGGTAATCATAGCTAGTGCCAACATCCTAAACAAGTCTCACCAAAACCTCTATCTGATAACACTTGTAACTGAGTCTTCAACTCTTTCAGTTCTTTCGTTGTCATACCCGGTATGAAGCAATCGAAACGGGAGCAAAATCTGAGTATGTCTCTATAGAAAAATCCACCTCTCTATCGGGCGGTAACCCATGCAATTCTTCCAAAAACACACTCGAAAAATCACACACTGTTCTGATATCCTGAGGTCTAACTTCATTCATGTTCGGATTCATCACGTAGGCCAAGTACGCCTCACAACCCAACTCAACTAATCTCTGAGCCTCTAAGGCTGAAACAACATTCGATAAGAATTTTACATTCTCCCCTACTACCACAATCTCATAGTCATCCGCAAGCTTCAAGTAAACTCTCTTTGTTTCGAAATCTATCTTAGCCCTATGCTCTCTAAGCCAATCCATACCCAAAATCACGTCGAAGCCATAGAACGATAACTCCATCATGTCCACTGGAAATATATGCCCCTGAACCATTAACGGACACCTTATGTACATCTTCCTAACCACTACTGTATACTCGAAGGAACTAGTGACACTAACACCTACCTCTAGTACCTCACAAGGTAAATTCAACATCTTTGCATGCTCACTCAAAATATATGAATGCGTAGACTCGGAGTCAATCAAGGAAAGCAAACTCAGAGACTGTATCGAGAAATTACATGCAATCACATCTGTGTCGTTTTGTCCCTCTCGCTGAGCATAAACTCTAGCCTGACCTCCGCCCTATGGCTGAACCGCAACCACATGAGCTACATTCCTCTGGCCATCGTTCCTTGGCTGAAAGTTACCTCGACCGCGCCCACGACCTCTCGAATAATCAATAGCTCTAGCAGGAGCGTGAACCTGTACCGGTGCAAACCCATCATGATGTGGAAAATCACGCCTAAGGTGATCTCTAGCTCCACAGTTCTAACACGCATGAAAGTTTCCCCAGGACTCTCCAGTGTGATGCCTCCCGCATCTAGTACACTCGGGCAAACACCCACCAGCTCTCTGGCCCTGATGGCCTCTCCCATGGTTACCACCACCACGTCTGTGATCAAAATGATGCCTATTGTCCCTTTGCCTCTTGGCATCACCTCTATCAAAGTCAGCAGATCTCTTCCCTGAACTAGAACCACCAAAACGTTTGGTCAGACCCAAACTGTGCTCTATGTCCTTGGCCCTAGCGACCAAGACATCGAAGCCTGTGTAATCCGTAGCCAAAGTATACCTCTTTACTTCCTCACTCAACCCGTAACAGAAACGGTCGCATCGTTCCCTCTCAGTAGGAACTAGCTCGGATGCATACTTACTCAATCTGACAAACCGTACCTCATACTCAGTCACTGTCATGGCACCCTGGAGCAAGGCCATGAACTCTCTCTTCTTCTCATCAAGATAGCGGGGACCCAGATACTTCTTGCGGAAAGCGGACTCAAAGAACTCCCAAGTAATCTCGGCATCTGGCATGCCTGTAGTAATGGTGACCCACCAAGTGTAGGCATCACCATGAAGCAAGGAAACAAAACATTCCAGTCTGCGTGCTCTAGTACAACCCATCTGAGACAAGATACGAAAAATCTTGTCAAACCAAGCCTCTGATCTCTTGGGTGCCAACCCTCGGAATTCTTCACCTCCCAAACTGCGAAGCCTCTCAAGTGCCAAACCGGTGCCCTCACCCTGAGGTTGTGCCACCGCTTGTCCCCCTGCCACAGCTGCTTGAAAAGCCCCGGCTATAGCCTGAACCAACGGAGCTAGATCTATACCGTCCGGACCTTGGCCAACCTAAGGTCCTACGCTCTCAGCTCTCACCTCACCTCCCTCTTGACGAGGAGGAGAAGGTGGAGAAGCCTCCGCCTCTACAACCAGCTCAACTTCAGAAGCTGCTGCCCGTGGTTCCGGATGAACCACCCTAGGCCTACCTCTAGGTCTCATCTTACGGCTAGCAAGATATCAACTACAAAAATAATAAACACACAAGGATTGAGTTAGCAAAGACAAGGGTCCAAGGTGATCAAGTATTCCTTTACAAAATATTTTCAAATAAGTAATAGTAGCAATGGGAACTTGACACTACGCCTCAACACAACAACTATACTAACACATGCTTTCAAACACCATGCAAGCAAGCGAACAACAAGCATACATAGCAAAAGCATTCATCGTACAACATACACTGAGATATAGCAACATAACACCTCAAACTTACCTTACTTACCTTCCCGAGGTCACGGAAACCTCAGGCTCTGATAACAACAAATGTAACCCCCTCGTTACGGGCTAGCCGACAGGCTGGTCCGAAAAGGTTACACGAGGAAAACCGAAGCGAAACCCGTTAGGGTTCCACTCCGATTAGCAAACCTAGAAAATTTCTTTTAATGTTATCTTGTCTAGCTGCTTTAATATATCCTATGTGAAAGGACACACAGCGGAAAAGACACGCGGATACAAAACACACAAACATACAATTAAACAAGCCTTTTTAAGCCTTTACAACAGGCTGTATCGATACGCTAGAAGATCGTATCGATACGCCTAGACTTGGTCAACAATCCAAAGTCAACCTAGGGAGACCGTATCGATACACAACAAGATCGTATCGATACACCCTCAATGGTCAACTTCTCACGGTCAAACTACAAAGACCGTATCGATACCCTAGGACCCGTACCGATACGCCGAAATCTCGTCAATTTCTCAGATTTCCAGAGAGCTTTTGGCATATCGATACACCCCCGTATACAGATATGCAAAGCCTAAAACAAGGTTCAAAGCATAGGGCCGTATCGATACGGCCCTTACGCGTATCGATACGCCCTGCACTGCAAACCTTATTTTGACTACAAAAAACACAAGGACTCAACTCTAGATGCCTTTAACGACTCGACTAGCAACATACAAACACTCATACATCACAAGGCAACCATAGATAAGCATACATAGTGATTTAAACATTAAACAAAGCAAAGAATCATACAACCAAAACTAAAGGCATTACTTCTTACAAAAGAGCATGACTAAAGATACAAGCATGCATAACAAGTCCATTTAACAAAAAGAAACATGCATCCAGAAAAGCCTTTCATAAACAAGGTTTTCATGCCTTTCACACAAAACATAAGCATCCATAAAACAAGAGTTACAATTCTTCAACACAAAAGCATAAGCATGAGCATTTAACAACATAGAAACCAAACATAGGAGTCTAACAAACGCTCCTACAACACATAGCACCCCCATTGCTATCTATTACATTATTTAAGAAAAACCATACTTGAGCAGCAACACACCCTCTTGGGTGCCCCTTCCTTGCTCCTTGCTAACTTCCACACTAATGATCTGCATTGTCGAAAACGAGAGCGTAAGCTAGAAAGCTTAGTGAGGGAGCTCAAAATAAAACATCGACAATGCAGGGTTCAAAGCATGGTATCCACAAGACATTCACAAAGCATACATTAGCACTAACACTTTAACTTAGCCAAACGCTACAAGAATGCATGAACATGGCATCTTACCTCATGTTATGCTAAACAAGGATATAACAAATCATCTTACACATCAACTACACATGAACAGGTATATTGGCAACTATATAGCTTACTCAGATATGCGGATAGCTTCCGTTGGGTTTTTCGCCCCAACGTACTCAAACAACCATATTACCTTCCGATAGGATTTCACACATCACCGTTTTTTTACGGATGAGATTCCACTCATCATCACACATAAACACTTTCTGGTGGAATGTTACTTTACCGTACTCCTCCTTGGTGACTACACATCACCAAGGCCACACGAGAATTTGAATCTTACAGTGTGCACACTCATCCTAATCATCTATCATTTATACCCGGTAATCATAGCTAGTGCCAACATACTAAACAAGTCTCACCATGGTTTCCCAATCATGCAACACAACATATCAATCACCATCATGCAACATCAATATATCGCAACATGCATAAATGAACATGTATCACTTAAACCACATTTGCACATTTAACAAGAAACTCATAAAGTCAAACAAGAGATTAAGCTACCAACTCAATCCCTACTTTAGATTGGCCTACCAAGCACAATCTAATACCTCAACCACACACTTGAACCAATTTAAAACCATTTTAAAAAACCCACTCACTAAACACCCTTAAAGCAAGCCAAGAAAGCCGATCAAGCCTCCAAATTTCCTGGAATCGAGCCCGAAGCTTCTCCAACGATTTCCCTTTGTTTCTAAACAACCAAAAACATCATATTACTCAACAAATCATCCACAAAACCACTGCTACAAATCAGATTAAATCTCAAGACCATTTCACTACAATTCCAAACCAAGAACTAACCCAAGTCTTCATTTTCGGACTTACATACAACCCAGCAATTACCCATTGATTCTAACACCCAAATCATCACTAAACATGCTCAAAACAACCCCCAAGCATAACCATATCATCAACTCAACATCCCCTCACAAAACTACCCAAAAAACTCAAGTTTTCTACCCTTTATCATACCCACAAATACCCATTTCGGGATTCCCACAAAACTCTACCATTTAAAGGTATAATACACTTAAGAGCAAGATTAAAACATATATTAACTTTACAAATCAAAAACCAAATAAAATACCCATCAAAGCTTCCTCATTTTTCTTAAAATTTGAATACATGAAGAACTTCAAAAATGGAGTTTTTGAAAAACTAAGACCATAGAAACGTTAAGGATGTTGAGGAGAAGTAAAAAACACATTTACCTTGACGAAAGCTCTTGAAATCGTGAAGGGAGGAGATGAAACAGTGACTTGGGTAAGGGAAGGAGTTTTGTCGTGGTTTTAGATGAGGGGAGGAAGATGATAGCTTTCAAACATAAAAACTCTTTTACTTGTTTTAATTAATCACTTTAGAAAATTCCTCTTTTGCCCTTAATGAAATCTCATGGCCCTTTTTAGTTTAAAAACAAAGCCCATTTTATTTAAAACAAGCCCAACGACCCGAACCCGATTTACACACTTAACTCCCGACCCCTAGACCCGGGTGTTACACGTTTACTATGTTTTGACCTTTATGAGCTAAGTATGCACTTTTAAACCACTTTAAGCCAAAACAAAAGAGCCATTTCAGGTCATCAACCACATTAAAACATATGCATCTCACAAACATATCAAAATGGGCATAAACGACTAGTTCGACTACTTTGCCACCTTTCTAGGAGTTCATAAGGTCAAAATACATTACTTTAGAGCTTGTAGTGACTTGTCTTGCCTTGACTATCCGATCTTCAAACACACGATCCTTCAACCTGAAATGCATGAGATGAGACACGTTAGACATACATTGCCTAGTGAGATAGTCAGGAACAATATGAACAACAATGTAACAAGTATCTATATACATGC
Organism: Hibiscus trionum; assembly: GCA_030270665.1. Taxonomy (NCBI): domain Eukaryota; kingdom Viridiplantae; phylum Streptophyta; class Magnoliopsida; order Malvales; family Malvaceae; genus Hibiscus; species Hibiscus trionum. The sequence continues at coordinate 21,782,346 of BSYR01000038.1, read as the reverse complement.
TCTCATGCTCATCAATGTCAAAACTACGTATCAATATACAATGTTTAACATATTCATTTCATAAATAATCCTTGGATTGAATCAAAATAGTAGATACGCGAATTCCTACGCCTCGCCAAATCAATGAATAGTCTAGTCCCTCCGCCTCACCAATATGACCAATATCAATACATGTAACCTCCTCGTCCCGGTCTAGCCGACAGACCGGTCCGAATGGGTTACACGGGGAAAACCGAAGCGAAACCCGTTAAGGTCCCACTTCGATTAGCAACCCTATTTTTTCTTATCTTTTCCAGAGGCCATTATTAAATCCTATGTGATAGGACACGCATTGAACATACACGATTACAAAACCTCCCAAACATGCAATTTAAACAGCCTATTTTAACTTTTATAACAAGCCGTATTGATACGCTAGATGACCATATCGATACGCCTGGACCTGGTCAATACCCTACAGTCAACCCAGGGAGACCGTATCGGTACACAGCAAGACCGTACCGATACTCCCTCAACGGTCAAACTACAAAGACCGTATCGATACCTTTAGTACATGCACCGATACGCCAAAATCTCGTCAATTTCTCAGATTTCCAGAGAGGTTTTGGCGTATCGATACACCCTCGTGTATCAGTACGCTCTGCCCAAAATGAGCCCCAAGGCAAGGATCGTATCGATACAGCCCTTGGGCGTACCGATATGCCATGCACTGCAAGTCTCATTTTGGCAGCTAAAAACACAAGGACCCGACTCTAGATGTGTAACAATCTCAAATGGGGCTAGTAAAATTTTAAGAATTTTTGGGAGATTTAATCTTTTATTTTCTAAAATAATAAGTTTTGGGACTTAATTGAATGAATTCAGGTTTGAGAAGCTTGATTTATAAGGAATTGATGACCAATTTGAAAACGGAATAAAGTTTGGAGACAAAAGTGTGAACTGCCCAAAAATTAAATGGCTGAGAGTGTGATTTGACCTTTTCTCTTTGAAAGACAATAAATCTGCCAAGTTAACGTGTTGGCAGATAGGGATGGGGTTTCTTTTTTTATTCTGGGGAAAGAAAAATGAAGGTGAGAAAGAAAGAAATAGGTAGAGATTCAATCTCAGATCTACCGAGATCCGACCGTTCATTTTCGACACCTCCACCACCATTTCGTTCATCATGTCGAGTCGAGTTCACCGGTACCAACGACATCATCATCGGAGTCACCGTTGGAGGGGGTGTTTGTTTATCGTCGGAAAACTTAAAAGGTTAGTATTCGAACTTTGAGTTTGAATTTTGAAAATCCAAGGCCACCACCGTGTTCGGAAGGTCGAAAACTATCGGCCTGTAAAATTTGGTGGCCAACGGCCGCCCACAGCCGCCGCACTCGCTCCACGCGCCGACGTTCGCGAGTGGGCTTCGTCTGGGTTGACCGAGCCGGTTGACCGAGCCGCCGAGCCGTTTGACCGAGCTGCCGAGCCGTTTGACCGAGCCGGTTGACCGAGCCACCGAGCCGTTTGACCGAGCCAGTTGACCGACCTGTTGACCCGACCCGTTGACCGAGTCAACCCGGTCAACCAGTGACGTCAGTATGACGTCAGCGTTGACTTTGACCGCTGACGTCAATGTTGACCGTTGACTTTGACAAAAAAGTCAACATTTTCCGAAAACTCCTATTTTATGTTTTTCGACGTCCTGAGTCCGTTTTTGAAGCCCGTTTTGCAAAATTCTGACCCGAAGGCCTCTGAATCTGACCTTGAACCCGAAAGTGTTTAATTTTGTTAAGAGCTCTATGGATAAGAACTGAAATGTTAATTTGTGTATTTGAAGGCATGCAAGTATCTTGGTATTCGAAATGTCATGGGACATCCAGTCCGGATTCGAATGCGATCGAATGTAGTATCATGAGTCAACCGGTATAACTCAGAACTAAGGTAATACCTTACTACCCCTTGTATGCTTTATGCACATGTTGATATCCGGTTAAAGCATGCATGATTGTGATGAAGTGTATCTGTGAACTCTGTTTAAGCCGAATTCGATACGAAGGTTAAGTATCAGAATAAGTAAGATCAAAGTATTCAGATAAGATTTTAAATAGAATTCAGTTAAGAATATTAATAGACCGGGAGTATCGAAAGTGCTAATAGTAATTAATAATACAGTTAAATCTGAAACTCTATCAATTATGTCTTAGAACAAATGTTCAGAATGTAGAGTATGATGTTAAATATGAAATTTCAGAAATACCCTTAAAGCATAAGTTTGACTAAACTACTCCTCTGATAAAGGAAACGACCTAAATCTGCATTCGACCCAATTATGAAATTCGTGTGTTACAAACTTGGAAAATCCCTAAACTTCTGTATAACACATGAATAAGAATTTTCTAGAAGTATTGCTGAAATTCTAAGTCGACCCTTATGATTGTAATACGTGAATTTGATAAGAATGATCGCAATGACCAAAAAGATGGTAATGCCTCGAGCACCGAAATGTCTGATTAATTGGAACGGAGATATACCCTCAAGTTCTGTAATAATTGAATCGTCTGTAAAGGGCCGGAGAGTTAGGATGCCTTAATCTCGTTTGAGTACGTGAGTGTAGGAGGTACCAATTGATAGATTTATCTCAGTCTAAAATATTTGAAATACCCTCTTGAGTTAATCAGTAACTTTGTATTTGATGAAATTCTGGATTTGTTAATAAGACTAAAATAACTGAAAGGCCATGATAGCCTAAATAAACGGAACATCACTGAAAATATCCGATAACTTAAAAGACGTTAATTTAGAAATTCTTGAATATCTGGATAGAAAGCTAATGAGCAAATATGATATCCGAGTTCTGTGAACCATTGCTTTCAATGTTGGTATAATTATCAGAATGTCTATGAATGTCAAAATGACCATAATGCCCTTGTTTACTTAAAGGATTAAAGTACCCATCATATATCTGAACTTTCTAAGGTCTTGAAGTATCACCTTCTGAATATATGGGTTAAACCGTTAGTATGAACCCCCTTTTTAAGAGGAGCCACGTTTCAGAACTCAGTTCAAGTTGTCAAGAGTTCAATATGTCTCATTCTGTAAATGCCAAACATCTCCAAGAAATGATCTGTTCCACCTAGTGTGTTCCATGTGTGATATATTCTGTTGAATGAACTGTATAATTAAATAGTCATGAAAAATATTATGTTTGATGACGTTCTTTGCCTACCATATATATATCTGATCAACTTGTATACTTGTTATATGATTGTTTGATCTGTAATGGTATTGTCTGATTGTCCGATAAACTCGATAGTATGATCTGTTAGTTTGACCTATGATGGTACAATCTGTTTGCATGAGTAATACTGAAATGTCTGTTCTGCTCAATAGTATGCCCATTTATCCGTCAAAAGCATGAATTCTTTTGTTTCTGATACTCTGAGTAAAATATCTGTCACATATATTCTGTTAACCATGTCTGGAAATCTGAACACTGATTCTGTTTGGGGTATACTGTTGGGATATGATATGAAGTGTCTTCGGCTCAGCCCTGATCCAGCTGGTAAGACCGTCCTGTTTACGGATCCTAGGCTTCGGCCAGGTCCGCCCGTTTTCAGTTCCTATGCTTCGGCAAGGGCCGCCCGTATTCTAAGGTATTCCTTAGGATGGTACCCCGCCCAACGGGCTTGGGTTAATGCCAGTTTATGATACAGTTCTGGGGGACTACATATTGGTGTGCCGGTTGGAGGGTAGTCATTAGTAACGCATACATGCATTCGAGCATTTGCATATAATCTGTTATGTGTTCATATGATATGATGTTAAGTACTTATGTATGTTGATTTGCAACTTATTAAAACACACTAGGCTTCATGGTTTAACTTCTCCAATCTGCCACTCTGTTGACTCTCTGAACAATAAGCTCTCTCTCAGTACTCAGTAACATAGAAAAGAACAAACTTTGTAGTCTTCAAGAATAGTGCTTCACTAAATCAGCGAAACATAAATGGAGACAAGTATTGCCTGTAACATCATAAAAATGTTATGCCTACCGTATGTCTACATGAACTTATAGCATCTTTTGGTAGTTATGTATTACTGAGCTTTCCCAAGCTCATGTTGTTTTTACCATCTCAGGATAAAAGATCAAACAAGTTGCACCTATCAACCTTGATATGGGAGTTTCTTCGGCTCGTCAAGGAGTATGGTATCTGTGTAACTAGGGGGTATGTGTGTCGTGTTATACAAATGAGTCTGAAACTTATTTCCGCAACTTATATCACAAATGTTTTATCGTTTTGAATGATTTCTGAAATTACATTTTTAAATCATATATTTGCTTTATGATTTTTTTTAAGGTTTAACTATATGTTTATTTGAAATCATTCTGTGGGTCGCTCTTGTGACCCTAATGTGACTTCCTAGGATCCGTGAAACGCATAGGCGGGTCTAGGGTGTTACAAGATGCATTTAACGACTCGACTAACAACATACCAACTATCATACAACACTAGACAACCATGAATAAGCATATGGAACAATTTAAACAATCAACAGAGCATCATATACCAAGACAAGCATACAACATGCATACACATACTCTAGAGGCATTTCACCCTACTTCAATCATGATCCACCACTTAACATACATTCAAGACCATCCATTCAAAAGAACATACATCTAAGGCTAACCAAAGCTAAGCATGCAATGCTACCTAACCATCAATCAAGGCAACCAGCACAAGATAAGCATTTAGATAGGAACTTGCATACAAGCATGCATACCAAACCATTTCATTCATAGAAAAGCAAACACCTACCTAAACATTGCATAACAAGGGTCACATGCCCTTGAAACAAAACACTTAAACATTCAAGGTAAGCAAAAGACATACATTTATATCTTTCCAGCACATGCCAAAACATCAAACCATCAAACATGATATATATATATATATATATATATATATCTATATAAGGCAATAAAACACGCTTAACAAAACCATTTAGCCAGAGGAAACATACATTCACTTAAGCAATACATAACCAAGATTTACATGCCTTCAAACATAAAAACATAAGCATTCATAAGACATGGTTAGAAACCTTCAAATACAAAACACTTAGGCATCAACATAAACATGGTTTACAAATCCATCAACACTAGCATTAGCATCATAAAGCCAACACAAAGGAGTCTAAATACACGCTCCTAAAACACGTAGCATTTCCCATTGCTAAACTACTACATTATTTACCAAATCATACTTGAGCAACTACCACACACTTGGACGCCCTTTTCTTGCTCCTTGCTAACTCCACGCTAAAGATCTGCATTGTCAAAAAGGAGAGCGTAAGCATAAAGCCTAGTGAGCGGAGCTCTAAAAGCACAACAACAATGCAGTTTTTAAAACATAAATCTTAGCTGAAAAGCAAACCATTTTAAAGAAGGATGTAATAAAACACAAACACCAACCATACATGGTATGCACATGCATAACCAAAACACGGTGGGACTACACATCACCGTTTTGACTAGTAGTTTTCCGATGGAACTACACATCATCGTACTCTTCTACTAGTCACTACCGGCGAGACTACACATCATCGGAGTCTTCTACAAGTCACTACCGGCGGGACTACACATCACCAGAGACTTCTACAAGTCACTACCGGCGGGACTACACATCACCGGAGTAACGACAACCATCACGTGAGGCTCGACACCAACAACGACTACACAACAATATTAATCATAGAGTAAAAGCAACCCACACTTCACGCAATATCACAACAATCACACATACATTAACACTTAATGAAACAAGGTGAAATAGCAACTTACACTTGGGTTTAGGCTAGCCCTTAAGGTTCCACCCAAACCCCCAAGAACCCATTTCTAAATCAAATCAAGTTTCAAAACATTTCCACTCACCATTTGAACACCAATGCAAACCACAAAGTCGTTTCAAGCTTCCGAACTTCCCAGGACCGCGTCCGAACCACCCAAGGCCAAATCCGATGTTTCTAACCAATCAAACACAATGTATTAACATCTTAATCAACCACAAATTTCCTGTTATACATCAGCTCACAATTCTACAATATTTTCTCAACAATTCAAAGCCGTAATTCTCCCAAATATTCTCATTTTCGTACTCCAGAAAAACCCAGCCATCACCCCTCAATTTAAACACTTAAAACACTCCAAAACATGTCCAAAACATCACCCAAAGGCTGTACAACCATCAGCCCTTCATTTCCCCACATAAACACCTTAAAAACTCTTATTTTCCACTTCTAAAAATCACTTACAGCAGTGGTTTCGGGAATCCAATCAAACCAGCACTATCACCACTCAAAAATCATCAAATAACATCTAAAAACACCTATCTAAGGTCCATATACCTCCAACCCTCTTTTTACCACAAAATCAAGCCAAATACTCACTTATTTCACTTCTAAAACCCACCTCTAAGACTAGTTTCGGGTATACTATAATTAAGCAACATTTTTAACATGTTATGACTTCAAAATAAACTTTAAAAACACCCCAAAACACTGCCCTAAAAGACCCATACAAGATTTCACCCAAAATCCCCACTTTTCATAAATCTTGAAATTTCAAGGTTGAGAATCAATGGGTTTTGCAAATACAACTTTAATTTAAGTTAAATTTAAGTAAAACAAGGAAAAGAAAAAGTGAATTTACCTTCAAAGGTCTTCAATGGAGGAAGGGAGAAGAAAATGAGGGAATAGGGTTTTTGGAAGAAGATGAGTTGTTTTGAAAATCAAAACCCTCTTAAAGTCCCATTAATGGCATTATCGTAAATAATGAGAACTTTTATAAAAACCAGCTCTTTAATTTAAATTTAACCCGAAACTAATCCTAAATCAACAACGATAACTCCCGAGCCTAAAACTAGGGCGTTACAATACACATCCCTCTGCCTCACCAAATCAATATAGGCCGTAGCCTTAGGACCATAGTCCACACGTACACTGAGCTCATGAATTCTATGTCATGCCTATTGTATTCAATGTCTATTCAAATCCAAGGTTTCAATGTTCATATCCATTTCAAAATTCAATGAGAATTCCAATGACCAATGATTTCAATATTATCAATAACAAACATGTCTCATGATCAATGTTTCATGGTTCAATGTCAATATCAATATCCAATGATTTCTTTGCAATGTTTCAATAACAATAACTATGTCAATGACAATGCTCGATGAAGATACCAATAACTGTGTCTGCTATTCAATATCAAACTTACCGACACTTACCAATGTGTCCGTTTAACAATCTGATGTAACTTCCTTAGTAGTAATGTTAGCTAAATGATAAAAAACAACAATAAAAGATTCGGGACGACTTTTCGCCTAATCCGAGACTCCGACTACACTCACCTTACTAATCCGATTCTCTTACGACTCTCGGATGACAACTCCCTTGTTCCTAGCCTTTGTTGAGTTTAATGGATGCTCATTCTCGTTGTCTTGAGCTAGGAAATCAATAGGGATACTATTAGGATCGATAATACGATATCAAAATCAATACAACGATATCAAAATCAATATCTTAATTCAATATAAACATATACAATGAATTATCCATGGATGGCTAAAACCCTAGCTTGAGATTAAGCTCGACACATCTATGGAATCCAACGAGTGTTTGAGGATTATTGCTTACCCGAACAATGGCAACGATTCGATAGCAATAAGGTGAAGAAATTCAAAGCTTGAGGTTTCCTACAATGGTGGTAATTGCTTGATGGTGGGAGGAAGAAGATGAAGATGATTAGAGGTGCTTGGTTATTTTGCAATTGGGTAAGCTTATTCTTTTAACTATTCTATAGCTTTTAATTAGTATAGGTTTCCTTCCAATGAAGGAAACTCTCCAGACATTCCCACGTATGGGAGTTTTAATGAAAAAGGGGCTAATCGCAAGATTAGTCCCTCAATTCTCACTGCTTTATAATTTTGACTCCAAACTCCCAATTTTCCACAATTTAGCCACTATAATGTTTTCGATACTATTCAATAGGCTCCAATAGCAATGATTTGACTCAATTAGAGTCCAATATCAATGATTAACTAGTCAATACTATATTTAGACTTTATTGATGCAAAATTTCCGATCACCTGAACCAATTTATGACTAGACAGGATTTTGGGGTGTTACAACTCTCCCCCTTAAGAAAAATTCATCTTCGAATTTTTACCTAAACCGAAGAGATGTGGATATTGCTGTTTCATTGTCTCTTCATGTTCCCAAGTGGCTTCCTCAACGGTGTGGCTCCTCCAGAGCACTTTAACTAACAGAAAAGTTTTGTTGCGAAGCCTCTTAACTTCTCTTGCTAGAATCTAAACTGGTTCCTCTTCGTAGGATATATTTGGTTGAATTTATACAGACTCATGTTCCACAATGTGCGAAGGATCAGAACGATACTTCTGAAGCATCGATACATGAAAAACATCATGGATTTTACTCAATTCCGAGAGCAACAATAGTTGATATGCCACGGGGCCAACTCTTTCAATGACTTCAAAGGGTCCAATGAATCGAGGACTCAATTTTCCCTTCGTGCCAAATCTTAAAACCTTTTTCCATGATGATACCTTGAGGAAGGCTTTTTCACCAACTTCATACTCAATATATCTTTTCTTAAGATCAACAAAAGCCTTTTGTCGATCAAAGGCTACCTTTAAACGATCATGAATAATGGTGATCCACTCTTCAGTCTCTCGAAGCAAGTCAGGGCCTAACATCTTGCCCTCGCTAAGCTCCGACCAACACAATGGGGTTCTACATCGCCTACCATACAATGCTTCATACAGGGCCATTTGGATTGATGCTTGGTAACTATTATTGTAGGAAGATTCAACAAGGGGTATAGATTTCTCCCAAGTTCCACCAAAGTCAATAATGCATGCTCGAAGCATGTCTTCCAAGATCTGTATAGGAAGGTTCAATAACAATGCAAATTTCTAAGGTTTCAATGGACAAGTTTTTTGATAATTACATGGATTACCCGTTCTGGCTGGCTGTCAAATTGAGGGTGAAAGGCTGTGCTAAGATTAACTCTGGTGCCCAAAGCTTATTGTAAGGTTCTCCAAAACCGCGATGAAAACCGGGGATCTCGGTCAGAGATGATAGACTTAGGTACTCCGTGGAGTCAGATTACTTCTTTGATATACAAGTCAGCTAATTTAGGAAGATCGTAGTCCATTCTATATGGTATAAAATGAGTTGACTTCGTGAAACGATCTACAATGACCTATATGGCATCATGCTTCGCGGGAGTTAACGATAGACCACTAACAAAATCCATAGTGATATTTTCCCACTTCCACTTTGGTGGATCGATAGGCTGCAATAATCCGGTAGGAGCAGAATGTTCTGCCTTAACACGTTGGCACGTTAGACATTTAGAAATGTAGTCAACTATGGCATGCTTCATGCCTGGCCACCAATAGAGTTCACGTAGGTCCTTATACATCTTCACAGACCCGGGGTGAACGGAAAAAGAACTTGGTTGAGCTTCAGAGAGAATATCGGTGCAAAGAGATTCATCATTAGTACACAGACTCGGTCGTGAAAACACAAGAGTGCTTCAAAATTAATTTTGAAGTTAGGGTTGTTTGATAGCTTAGAGACAATGGATTGAAGCTCAGGATCTTGCTCTTGCAAACCCTTGATTTGCGAAATGATGGTAGACTGAACTTAAAGTTCAGCTACAAGACAGAGATGCTTTCGAAGTCAGAAGTGAGCGTTAATTGCTCGAGGGGCTACAATACATCAATGTTATAATAAGTTAATGTACCATATAATACGTATAACTCCAAATTTACTGTCAATGCTTACCAGGCAAAGGTTTGCAGCTGAGTGCATCAGCTACAATGTTGGCCTTGCCCGGATGGTAATCAATGAAAAGATCGTAATGTTTAAGGAGTTCCATCCACCTCCGTTGCCGAAGGTTCAACTCCTTTTGAGTCAATAGGTACTTAAGGCTTTTATGGTCGATGAATAGATAACTTTTTTCTCTGTAGAGGTAATGTCTCCAGATTTTCAATGCAAAGACAACTGCAGCCAATTCAAGGTCGTGGGTGGGATAACTCATTTCATGTGGCTTAAGTTGTCTTGAAGCATAAGCGATGACTTTGCCTTCTTACATCAATACACATCCAAACCCGAGATGCGATGCATCACTGTAAACTGTGTAGTCCTTTTCGGACTCAGGTTGGGTTAGGACTGGTGCATGGGTCAATACTTGCTTCAACCGATCGAAACTCCGTTGTTGAACCTCGGTCCAAACAAAAGGAGCTTCTTTCCTCAATAACATGGTTAAAGGAGCGGCTATCATAGAAAACCCTTTCACAAATCTTCGATAATAGCCAGCAAGCCCAGGGAAGCTTCTGACTTCTCTGATATTCTTCGGTGGATGCCAATCTACAATAGCTTGGATTTTCTTCGGGTCCACTTAAATACCCGAAGTCGACATGATATGTCCTAGAAAGGTAACTTCGGTGAGCCAAAACTCACACTTAGAAAACTTCGCGTATAAATGCTTCTCTCTTAAGATCTGAAGCACGATACAAAGGTGATCTCGGTGTTCCGCTTCATTCTTGGAATAAATCAATATGTCATCTATAAACACCACTACGAATTTATCAAGATATGGTCTAAAAACCCGATTCATCAAATCCACAAAGGTTGCCGGTGCATTGGTTAACCCAAAGGGCATCACCAAGAATTCGTAGTGTCGATATCTTGTACGGAAAGCGGTTTTTGGTACATCACACTCTTTAACTCTCATTTGATAATAGCCCGACCTTAAATCGATCTTGGCAAACACATAAGCATCCTTTAATTGATCGAACATGTCGTCTATTCTAGGCAATGGATACTTGTTCTTAATGGTTACTTTATTCAATTGTCGGTAGTCAATACAAAATCGCATAGAACCATCTTTCTTCTTAACAAAGAGAACCGGAGCTCCCCAAGGCAAAAAGCTCAGTTGAATGAAACCCTTGCTTAACAACTCTTGAATCTGAGCCTTTAATTCTTTTAATTCCACAGCTGCCATACGATATGGTGCAATGAAAACTAGAGCAATCCCAAGTTGCACCTTGATGCCAAACTCCACTTCACGGGTTGGGGGCAATCCTGGAAGTTCATCAGGGAAGACATCGGAAAATTCACATAGGGTGTCAATGTCTCACAATTGTGACCCGCCTTTGGTTTCCAATGTCAAAGCATACAATGATGGATTCTTTGCGTTCATCAGTAAAACACTTTCCTTACCCAAACCTCGAAGGTACAATTTCCTCTTACAATAATCTAACCAGGCTTGAAGCTCACTAAGCCAGTCTAAACCTAGGATGACATTGAATTCATGGATCGGTACAGCCAACAAATTGGCCGTAAAAGGAATCCCTTGGATCATTAAGGGGCAATTCTTACACACTACCCTTACGGTGACACAATCTCCTAAGGGATTGGTTACAAAAATTCTTGATACTATTGGTTCGGAAGACATATTATATTTCTTAACTACAATGGTACTTGTAAAAGAGTGAGTAGAACCAGGGTCAACCAATGCATATCAAGAATATGAATATATCTTGATGGTACATGCAATGACGTCAGGTTCATCCTCTTCTTCTCTACTTCTCACATGATACATTTGGGAATGGGCTTTTGAATCTTGTTTATTAAAGAGCTTCCATGGACTACTCGATCGTCCATAAGTTCCCGAGGATCCTTTCTTCGATCCTTTACCTCGAAAGGACTGAGCAGGAGAGACAACAATAATAGGTGTAGCAGTAGATTTAGTTGCATTCGAAGGACAGTCACGTATAAAGTGACCCTGCTCACCACAGTAGTAACATGCTCCAGTCTACTTACAACATTGATCCGTTGGATGCCTATTCTGACAATAATTGCAAAGTGGATGCTGGTTGCCTCGATTTATACCTCCAGTGCTATCAACGGACGCTGCTTTAGCAAAGGACTGTGTCATAGACCGAGGTCTCTCAATGTTTCCAGAACGGGAAGGCTATGGATAGACATTCTGTTTGGGGCCTTGATATCTCCCTTTATTATTCCATCTCGAAGGTCGCGAATCATCACTGAACCTCTTCTCGGACTTTCCAGACCCACCAGCTCGTTGAGCTTTCTGTGCAGCTTCAGTGTTCTTAACTCGATTCACAAGATCTTGGAAATCAGAAATGCTGAGTGCAGTAAACATAGGGCGTAGTTCATCATTGAGCCCTGCAATGAACATTTGGCAATTCTTGTAACCCCCTCATCCCGGTCTAGCCGGATGACCGGTCCGAGTGAGTCACACGGGGAAAACCGAAGCGAAACCCGTTAAGGTTCCCCCTCGGTTAGCAACCCTATTTTTTTTCTTTTTAAACTTGTCACATTCGAGTATTAAATTCTAAGTGATCAAACAGCGGAATATATCACACGAGGCAACATTTAAACTCCTAAACCACATTCAAACATCCAAATTTTAATCTTGGCTAATGGCATATTAGTACCTATGTATCTTTCTCTTCAAACAGGCCTACAAGGGTCAAACAGGGCATATAAGCCCTCAAATTATCAATTCTTACAAACTAGTCCATTTTGATATTCTATGTGTTCTAATGATATTTAGACTATCAATTGATATATAATTCAAACTAAATTATTTATTTTTCATTTCTAAAATACCTCCCCTGTTTCTAATAAATTTTTCAGAATTTATTGGTATCAATTAAACCCCTAAACATTTCGAATTTCACAATTTAGACCAGCAGATTCCAATTCATTCAGTTTCAGTCCCGTCAACTTCTAACAACAATTAAGAGACTTATACTTAACATTTTTGAGCAAATCATACCTCTATTTCATGTAAAATTTTGTCCTCTACAACTTTGTAGAAGAACACTTTTTCCAGAAATGACTCTAACATGCTCAAAAATGCAGTTTTCCCCAAAAGTTTCGAAACCTTGGGAAGGTTTCGAAACCTTTGACCATAGTTTCGAAACCTTGCCCAAAGGTTTCGAAACTTTGGCTGGCAGTGGCCTCTGGAATCCAAAAATTTGCAAAGGTTTCGAAACTTTACCCCTAGTTTCGAAACCTAGATGCAGGGGAGCATATTCTGCTTCATTCTAATGACATTCTATGATAGAAACACATTAAGAACATATGTATGAAATCTATGAACATAATTTAGATAGAAATACAGCATATACACACATGCAAGAGCACCTAATCAAGCCAAGGGAGTCATTTGATCATGTAATAAAGCATTCATGCATAGCATACCAATTAAAGAGCAATTTATGCATATATGGACATACATAAGATCTTAACAATGCCAAAGGCACACATTAATACATATGGAACTTAAACATATTAGTTAAGCAACCAAAACATCCAACAAAACATGCCATCACACACAAGTCTTCATCAAGCATATCATACACATCAACACCATTTATGAGTCAAACATAGCTCATGCAAATCACATAATTGCCCCATTGCTAAACTACCACATTAATTACAAAACCATACTTGAGCAACAAAAACTTGGAATGCCCCTTCGCCTTGCTTCTTGCTAACACCACGCTAATGATCTGCATTGTTGAAAATGAGAGCGTAAGCTAAAAGCTTAGTGAGGATGCTCTAAAATCCAAAAACAACAACAATGCAGGGTTCAATCGTGTCATCCCTAAATCTCTCATACAACATGCTTAGGTATAAACAAGTCAACCTAGCTAGTCTTTCAAGAGTTATAATATGGCATCTCACATCATATTAAACTCAACATCATAATCATCATATCATTTTCAAGGGTCATAATATGGAATCTCACATCATATTAAACTCGACCTCAAAATCATGAAAGAATAACATGTTCAAGAATCATAATATGGCATCTTACTTCATATTAAGCTCAACAACATAATTCTCATTTTGGCACCTAGTTATGACTCGAATACGCGGATAACATGTTGGAACGCATTTTCCAACATCAACCTTACCTCGGTGGGATTACACTCATCACCGGCCTTGCATGGACGGGATTCCACTCATCGCCACATGCCCTACGGATGGGATTCCACTCATCACCACGTAGAATATATATAAATTTCCGGTGGAATATTACATCACCGTACTCCTCCTTGGTGCCTTAACGCCACCAAGGCCACGTACGTTTTGACTCAATTTGTGTGCACACTCATCCTAATGATCGATCATTGTACCCAAGCATACTAGTGCCAATCTCTTTCATTACATCATATATCCACCAATTATATATCATGCTCATCATATATGCATATCAAGATACATACATATAAATCAATCCACATTTCACATGAACAAGTAGGCAATGACATATCATTTATCAATGGAAAATTAAAGAGTTAAACTACCAATTTAACTCCCACCTAGGAATGGCCTACCAAGCTCATTCCCACACATCCAATACACACTTGAACCAACTTCAAAACAATTTAAAGTTTTACTCACCACCCTTCCTTAGCAACTCAAACAAGCAAGCAAGCCTCCTAAATACTCGGATTCAATCCCGATGCTTCTCCGGTGTTTCCTCTTGTTTCTAGCCAATCAAAACATAACCATTACTCATAATTCAATGCTAAATTTCAGTCACCACTCCAATTCATAAACACAAGCCACACTTCAACAATTTCCAACTCAAACAATCACCAAATTTCTCATTTTCGTGCTCCTTTATTACCCAGCAGAAAACTATATTTTCAATCACCCAAATGACACCTAAATGGTCCCAAAACACTTTCCTAACATACATATACCATCAGCCCTTCAACCTAACTCTAAAACTCACCAAAATTCAAGTTTTAGACTAATCAAAAATGGCCATAAATACCCATTTCGGATTTTCACCTAAAATTTCTCATTTTAACATATTATGTGTATTTTAACATGATTAAACAAAGCCCCAACTCAATTTATCAAAACAAAATGAAAAACCCCTTAAAAATCCAAACTTTGATATAAACCCTAATTTTCAAAACTCTATAACTTTGAAATCTAAGACTATAGATAGATAGAGGATAAAGAGGAGATTAAGAAAACATAATTACCTTTCAAAAACCCCTTGAATTGATGAAGAAATCAAAGGGAATAGTAAAGGGGGTTTGAGAGAGTTTGAAGATGATATGCACGGTGGAGAAGAAAGAAAATGAGAAAGATGATAACTTAATAGGTGGTGTTTATTTTTATTTTGGTTTAATTACCAAAATGATCCCTCCCTTTCTTTCTAAACTCAATTTGCTCACATTAAGGTCAATTTGATTAAAATAAATTCTACCAACTCAGACCAACCAACCCGACTAACTCCTAACCCCAAAACACGGGTGTTACAATTCTCTTCCTCCTTCTTTATATACTCTGCACCTTATCTACAGTACTTGCAAAAATTATGGATGTATTGCTCAATCGGTTGCCCGTCTTGTTTGAGGTGGAGGAAGATACTTCACCTCTCAGCAAGATAGAATTCATGGATATATTTCTTGCAGAATTCTTTAAGGAAGAACTCCCAAGTCACCCTGTCTTCAGAGACTGTCAATATGGTAGTTTCCCACCAGTGAAGCGCCTCATCAGCCAACAACGCGATAGCACACTAGAGCTTATACTCATCCGAGCACTGAACTTACTTATCCAAAACCCACAAGATGTTGTCCAACCAGTATTCGGCAACTTCAGGGTTATCGTCATCTTGTCCAGTAAAAGTATAAGCTCGATACTGTGAGAGCTTATCAATAGGTGCTCGAGTGTGTTGAACAACATGTGCGATAGGTTGCACGACTTGTTCGGCCCTCATAGCAGTCATAAACTGCCTGAACATGTTGGCCATATTCTTGTAACACTCAGCCTGAGCGGTAGGTGCTGCAGGCTCGGTAGCCTGAACAGGAGGGTCCTGCAGTTACGGTGGGTTCAGAGGATTTCCTTCTCTAATCTCCTCGCCATGCGTCGAGGAGCCGGTGGCAAGCTCGTCTATGTGAGCTTTATTAGTTTCAGACATGTCTATATGAAAGATTGGATTAGTCGACAAGTTACAATATATGTAATATATAACTCTTAGATGGTAAAGTAACACAATAACAATGCAACAAGCTTCAATTTTGTCCTAGAATCGACTAAACTCTAGCTCTGATACCACAAATGTAACACCCCCTTCCCAGTGTGGTCGAGAACCGGGTCGGAAAGTGATACCGATGATCAATACAGTGAATGGTGCAACAAAGTTTCAATTTAACATCAACATTTAAACCAATAACATACAAAAACACATTACTACAATGTATTTTAGTCCAACCGATCCATACGGAGTAATAATTAATCATTCAGGGCTAATTCTTAACTGCTATAAGTTTTAGGGATCAAATCGTAAATTTGAAAAATTAGGGGTCCTTCGAGGCAATAGAGTATACTACATTGAAATTCACTACCATATTAACAAGCCTGTAAAATTTCATACAATTTAGAGTCCATTAGCTCATTCAATTTAATCTTCCACAACTCAGTGACTAAACTGTGAACATTGCAATATGTCTAATATGCCTTTAACTAACTTAACTAACCCCGTATCGAAACACCTTAGGGCTGTTTTGAAAAGGGTGAACGATGGTCAATCCATGCTGACTTTTCCTTTCAGACCGTTTCGATACGGTAGTCCCAGTATCAGAACGAGTTGACTTCTTTTGACTTTGACTTTGACCCATTTCGATACGCTATGAACCGTATCGAAACGATGGATTCTAGTAGCAAAATGTTCTAATACGGCTATATGCCGTTACAGAATGCCCCGTTCTTTAGGTTCATTTATGCTTACTCGTAACGAAATGCCATCACCCGTTTCGATACGACCTGACTTGTATTGACAGATATTTGCTGATTTTTATTCGATTTGATTTATCGAACGATGTCCAATTGCAATGAAACTTTACACACAACATTTCAATGGTATAAACTACTAGCATGCCAAATTTCATGACCATACGAATACGTTTACTATGTTTTGACTTTTATGAGCTAAATATGCACTTTTAAACCACTTTAAGCCAAAACAAAAGGGCCATTTAAGACCATCAACCACATTATAACATAGGCATCTCACAAACTTATCATAATAGGCATAAACGACTAGTTCGATTACTTTGCCACCTTCATAGGAGTTCATAGGGTCAAAATACATTACTTTAGGGCTTGTAGTGACTTGTCTTGCCTTGACTATCCGATCTTCAAACACACGATTCTTCAACCTGAAATGCATGAGATGAGATATGTTAGGCATACATTGCCTAGTTAGGTAGTCAAAAACAATATGAACAACAATGTAACAAGTATCTATATACATGCTCTCATGCTCATCAATGTCAATACTATGTATCAATATACAATGTTTAACATATTCATTTCATCAATAATCCTTGGATTGAATCAAGATAGTGGATACGCGAATTCCTACGCCTCGCCAAATCAATGAATGGTCTAGTCCCTCCGCCTCGCCAATTTGACCAATATCAATACACATCCCCCCGCCTCGCCAAATCAATATAGGCCGTAGCCTTAGGACCGTAGTCCACCTGTACACCGAGCTCATGAATTCTATGGCATGCCAATTGTATCCAATGTCTATTCAAATCCAAGGTTTCAATGTTCATATCCATTTCAATATTCAATGAGAATTCCAATGACCAATGATTTCAATATTATCAATAACAAACATGTCTCATGATCAATGTTTCATGGTTCAATGTCAATATCAATATCCAATGATTTCTTTGCAATGTTTCGAACAATAACTATGTCAATGACAATGCTCGGTGACGATACCAATAACTATGTCCGATATTCAATATCAAACTTACCAACACTTACCAATGTGTCCGTTTAACAATCCTATGTAACTTCCTCAGTAGTAATGTTAGCTAAATGATCAAAAAACAACAATAAAAGATTCTGGATGACTTTTCGCCTAATCTCGAGACTCCGACTACACTTACCTTACTAATCTAATTCTCATACGGCTCTCGGATGACAACTCCCTTGTTCCTAGCCTTTGGTGAGTTTGATGGATGCTTCTTCTCGTTGTCTTGAGCTAGGAAATCAATAGGGAGACTATTAGGATCGATAATACGATATCAAAATCAATACAACGATATCAAACCCAATATTCGAATTCAATATAAACACATACAATGAATTATCTATGGATGGCTAAAACCCTAGCTTGAGATTAAGCTTGACACATCTATGGAATCCAACGAGTGTTTGAGAATTATTGCTTACCCGAACGATGGCAACGATTCGATAGCAATAAGGTGAAGAAATTCAAAGCTTGAGGTTTCCTAAAATGGTGGTGCTTGCTTGATGGTGGGAGGAAGAAGATGAAGATGATTAGAGGTGCTTGGTTATTTTGCATTCGAGTAAGCTTATTCTTTTAACTATTCTATAGCTTTTAATTAGTATAGGTTTCTTTCCAATGAAGGAAACTCTTCAGACATTCCCACGTATAGGAGTTTTAATGAAGGAAACTCTTCAGACATTTCCGACTAGACCGGATTTTGGGGTGTTACAGGCGAGATTACCCTCACCGAAGTAGAGGAGCCGAATACGAGCGGGATTACCCTCACCGAAGTGCAGGAAACGAATACGGGCGAGATTACCCTCGCTGAAGTGGAGGAACCGAATACGAGCGAGATTACCCTCACCGAAGTAGAGGAACCGAATACGGGCAGGATTACCCTCACCTAAGTGGAAGAACCGAATACGGGCGGGATTACCTTCAACGAAGTAGAGGAACAAAATACGGGCGAGATTACCCTCACCAAAGTAGAGGAACCGAATACGGGCGGGATTACCAGCATGATTAGACTGAACCTGTAGCGACCTTCAGTAATATCCGAGATGTAATTCAGTTTTAAATCAGTAAAGTAGGAATCAGATTAAGTACATATTTTTCTACTCATCACATTGGAGTCATGTCCACAACCATGATTGTGAGCACCAATCAAATAGGGGTCGTTCGTCATGTTTTAATTTCTTACCACATCATCAATAGCGTCATACAATTTGTCAGCCATCGAATTTACTTTTAAATCAAATCTCTTATATATATATATATGGTTTCATTAACTGAGGTTTTTAACATGTATTCAGAGATTTGTACGTGACATATAATTCTTAATTATGTCACAAGGGTCCTTATCAGTATTCTTATATTATATTATGCTTCATTTAATATTTCATGCATTAACTATTAATTAACATGTTCGTTATAATACACAAGAAGAAGTGAGTATTACCTTGACTCTGAGCCACAATGATCAGCCCTCGAAGCTCCAGTCAATCGCTCTCGTACACGAATTTGGGCACCATTAATATTTCAAACACATGACAATACATAAACGGAAGAAACCAGGTCGAAAATGACGTAGCTCCGACGACGTTCAAAATGTCAAAGAATGGAAGATCCAAGGCCAGGGTTTTGTTTGCCTTGGCGTAAGGAGTTCAGATCTAGAGGCCGTGTCTCACACGGATGGCGGAGGCAGCCGAAACTAGCGACGACAATAGGCGCGACCTATGGACTTCTTGCCGAACTTTCAACTAAATCCCCACGATAAATAGAATCGGTTCTGCGCGAGTGGTCACTTGAGCTTGGGTCGGAGCGAGGTGAGGATGCCGCCAGTAGTGGCGGTGCATGCCACGGACCGGCGGTGGCCGAAATCGGGCCGGTGAATGGCGGGGTTAGGTGAGAGAGAGCTTTTGGTATTCCCAAAATTTCAAAATCCAGATCTGAGGCATTAATTTTTTTTTTCGGTGGGTGGGGATTTGATTCAGCTTATTTATTTTTGGTATAATCATATGATTTAATTTATTAACAATTGGTGGGGAACATGATCAAGAGTGGTCTTTAGCCCAAATGGTTAAGGATTAGGCTCACCAAGCCTAAGGTTAAGGGTTTAAACCTCATTAATAACACTCCCCTTCTTTTATTTCATTTATTATGGGTGTTACACCTGTCCGTAACCTTCATTCAAAAGGCATATGTATTTTGACATTTACAATGACAAAAATGAAAACATGTTTTGAGATTCACAAAAGCCATGGGAAGCCAGGTGAATGGGGTTTCGATAGTGGTTTAGCTACTTGAACTTGCATCTTCATTTCAATGTTAAAGTATGTACTATGGCCACAACTATTCTTTGAAAAAGACACGAGAAAATGTAAAATAAATTAATATCTTTTGTAGGAAATTAGGTGATTGTTACGATGTAGAATCACTCAAAATTATGCATTAATATAATCTCTTATTATTTTAATGGATATTTACAGTCAAACAAGTATAATAATAATAATAATAATAATAATAATAATAATAATAATAATAATAATAATAATAATAATAATAATAATAATAATAATAATAATAATAATAATAACATCTTTGTCTTTCAAAAAGCTGATTACTCATACTACCAATACATATATCATTATGTGATCAGTCCGTCACATTCATTCAAACTCGATGTATCTCTTGAAATTTAAACTAGTGAAAACCTAACCCTATGGCAAACACCACAAAACCCAAGGGAAGAAAGGTTATTGGGGTAATCGATTGGGGTCTGGTTACCCGAAGTTGGATCTTCGGTTTATTTTGTTTGCTGTTAGGGTTATGTGATGGACAAGTTTTGAAAAAGACACAAAAAATTGAAATAATAATATTTTTTAGCAATGCTTGTCACACATTGAAAACAAATGTTTTATTGTTTAACCTAGGAAGATAAAAATAAATAGATTGTAATGCGACACACTCTTTCTAAATTAATGCACTAATTTTGTCTCCCATTTTTAAGGAATAAGTATGACATGAAGAGAAAAATGTCTTCGTCGTTTGTAAATTTTTCCAACTACAAGCTCAATGTTTTCATAGAAAGTTTAAAACCTAAAGTTTTTTTTATCAAATGGGCCCTTTTTAGATTGTCAATCGGCTTTAAACTAAAGATTAGCATTTTCATGAATTTGCATGATAATGTTAAGTGTGCAATTAGAAAAACAGGCAAACTTTCGAGATATTTTGTTATTCACCTTCTTCACTATTTATTCATATTTTGACATTGAATGTGTGATCCAATTTTATATTATTCTAGGTTCAAAGAATACCATGTTGATTAGTTAATTATAAAATAAGAAAAATGTAATTAAAATAGAAGAAGAATGTTATTACAAATAATATAGGTCTTTTTAGTGTGTGAAAACCTTAAACTATATCTCTTTTTTTTTTCGAGTTTGGTTTCCTTTTCATTTAATTCCAATGTCAATATGGAGATGCGGGGTATCTATCCCCGTACCTCTCGCATGCTAAGCGAGTGCTCTACCATTTGAGCTGCATCCCTCACGTTTTGCTATTTTTATTTGTTTGAAGCTAAGATACTATAATTTTATTTTATTGCAGCCCATTTTCAAGTTTATCAGAACCACATATTTCTCTAAGATAGCTGTAACCCCCTCGTCCCGGTCTGGTCGACTGACCGGTCCGAGTAGGCTACACGAGGAAAACCGATGCGAAACCCGTTGAGGTCCCACCTCGGTTAGCAACCCTAGAAAATTTCTTTTAATTATATCTTGTCTAAAGACATAGTTGATTCCTATGTGAACACGACAGCGGAAACATCATGAAATAAAAGCAACCGAACCCAAAACAACACTTTAAACAACCCATTTTAAACCTTCTTAGCAGGCCGTATCGATACACCAGTCAAGGGTTTCGATATGCCTTGACCGAGTCAACTGCCTCAAGTCAACTAGGAAGACCGTATCGATACAGCCCTTGAGCGTATCGATACACCCTCCTTGGTCAACATCACGCGGTCAACGATACGAAACCGTACCGATACGCTTAGAGCCCGTACCGATACGCCAAAAACTCGTTAAAATCTCAGAATTCTAGTAGAGATTTGGCGTATCGATACCCCCTTGAGTATCGATACCCTTAGCCAATTCTGAGTCCCAAAGCGTAGGACCGTATCCATACGGCCCTTTGGTGTATCGATACGCCCTGCACTGCAAGACTCCAAATTGCAGCAAAACGACACGAGACTCAACTCTAAATGCAATTTACGACTCTCCTAATCACATATAACCAACCATACATCATCTAGCAACCAAAATCTAGCATGTAGAACAATTTAGGCGAACAACGAAGCATTTCCAACATGGCATTCGCATAAAGATAGATATTGCATATCAAGGCATACGTAAAAGCTTAAAAAGCCAAAAGGTACATGTCTTCACACATAAGGTTTACATGCTCACCAAAACCACAAATAGCATCCAAAGGCATAACCTTTCATCACAAGCATTCGACAAATCATAACATGGTTTACAAATCCAAGCATAACATAAACAACATTCAACATTTATGAGTCATACAAGCTTCAGATAGACAGAAGTCTTATGCCGATTTGAAAAGAAGAGAGATAGAGTATGCTGTGGGCGACAAAGTGTTCTTGAAAGTCTCACCTTGGAAGAAGGTGATGTGATTTGTTAGGAAGGGTAAGTCGAGTCTGAGATTTATTGGTCCGTATGAGATAGTTGAGCGAGTTGGTCCTATTGCTTATAGGTTGAGACTGCCGGCCGAATTAGAAAAGATTCACGATGTGTTTCATGTTTCGATGCTTCGGAGGTATAGATCAGACCCGTCACATGTTATGCCAGTTGAAGAGATAGAATTGAATCCGTATTTGACCTACGACGAAGAATCAGTGGAGATTTTGGCTTCGGATAGCAAAGTGTTGCGGGGAAGGACCATTGAGTTGGTAAATGTAAAGTGGCGACACTGAGGAGTGGAAGAAGCCACTTGGGAGAGGAAAGATGACATGAAAAGATAGTTTCCGTATCTCTTTCCATCAGGTAAATTTCGGGGATGAAATTTCTTAAGTGGGGGAGAGTTGTAATGCCCGAGTTTAGGGTTAGAAAGATAATCATATATGGTTCAAGTTTGGTTCGGGTTAGACTAGTTTCGGGTCTATTTATTTTAACAAGAAGGGTTATGTCTTGAGATGAAAATATTTTAAAATGGTAAAGAGGTAAATTCTTTTTGTTAAAAGGGATTTTTATTTATAACGAAGGGTTTTATTTTAAAATTTGTCATCTTTTAAGAGAAGAGCATGTTATTTTCTCCCAAAATTATTTCTCTCACTCTCTCTTCAACCAAACATCATCTCCATTGAATATCCTCAAAGGTTATCTCTCCTCTACTTTGCTTTTTCTTCATTGAAATCCTTTTGATGGATTCTCTTCAAAACTCAAATGATTTTTCCCATTTCCCCTCAAAGTTCATTGTTTGAAAATAATGGGTTTTTGGGGATTTTTCATGTGGGTTGATGTTGCTATGTTTTAGGTTGTTTAAAAACAATGTTTTGAGTGTTAAATAATGTTGAGATGTTAGTTCAATCATAAAATCCCGAAACTAGGTAAGTGTGTAATTTTAAAGGTTGAAATACTAGAATTTTTAGTTTGGTTTTGGGTTGAAATGATCCCTGATGGTTTTGTAGCTTTGGAATGATGTTTTCGGAGTAAATAGATGTGTTTTGGATGATTACATTGTTGGGTTTTGGTTAGGGCTGATTTGATGATATTTTTGGATAACTTCGGCTACGAATCAATGAGCGAATGTTATTTGATACTGTGTTTGTGAATTTCAGTGGGCATATATGTTGAATATGGTATTAATACTATGTTTTGGATTGTTTAGACGCAGCAGAAACGGATTCGGGTACTTCAGACGCGATACCCGGTGTTGCGGAGGCTTAAAATCGGTGTTTCGACTATCATTTGGGTTGTACCGGTGAGTGGAATAGTTTTTTGAGCCTTAACTTGGCTAAGGATGTGTTTTGGGGGTTTAGATTGAGCTTGATAGCCAATCTAAGCTCAAGAGTAAGTTTTAATGTGTTTTAGTCTTTATTTTCAATAAATTCTAATATGCGTTTTAAATGATTTCTATAGTGTTTGTTGCCATGAACATCCTTGTGTTAAGCATATGATTGCATTAATTGATCCCATGTTGGTTATGGTGGTGACCATGAGAACACAAGGTAAGTGTTGGTTTGGTGGGTTATTGACAATGTGAAATCTTGTTACCGAATATAGTTGGTTGACCAATAGGATGTGAGTGCACTCGGGGTTAAAGTCGTACGTGGCCTTAGTGATGCTAGATTCCACTAAGGAGGAGTACGGTGATGTGAGATTCCATCGAAAGTGTCTAGTGGTTTTGAGAACTATTTGCATATCCGAGTAAAAGTGTGAAATGTCAATATACCCATGATGCTTTAAATATTTCATGTTATGCATGTTTCATTGTTCATTACCATTTATGCTTATGCATGTAGTTGGTTACTTTGCTTGTATGATGAGAATGAGCATGAGGTAAGCTTATGGCTTGTGGTTGTATTTGGTAAATGTTCGAGATGTATTATACATGTTTGTTATGTGTTCAAGCATGAGGGAAAGTATTTGGAAATTGTTTTGGTTTCAAGAAAACTATGGTTTTAAAACTGTATTGTTGTAGATACTATTTTCAGTACCGCTCACTAAGCTTAAATGCTTACGCTCCCTCTTTCCAACAATGCATGTCCTTAGACCTTCGGAGCAGCTCGGGGGAACAAGGGGAAAATCCAGAGGGGTTGATTTGCTCAAGTATGGTTTTAGACTTCAATAATTAGTATTAAGCAATGGGATAGAACCCTTTGGTTTAAGGGTTGTTGTTATGCCTCCTTGTTTTAGACAAGTTTGTTTGGTTGTGTTTAGCTTGTAGTGCCTCCTAACATGTTGAAGTATGCTATGGTTTGGCTTTTGACCTCTGGGTGATTGTTAAGCATGAATGTTTTCCTTTATAAGCCTTGCCATGCTTATCTTGTCTTAAATGAGTATCCATAGTTGCCTTATGTTGCATGTATGTTTATGAGTTGATGAATGCTTGCTTAGGGTAGTTTGTGCTGACTACCTTGTGTTAATCTGCTAAAATCTATTTTTCTGGGCATATGGTATCGATACGCTCAAAGGCAGTATCAATACGGTCCCCTGTTTTAAGCCTATCATACCGATACGCGAGGGCGTACCGATACCTGTTTTGGTCTCTGGAAATATGAGATTTTGGCGTAAAATTAGGGTATTGGTACGGGCCTTAGGTGTATCGATACGGTCTCTGGTGTTGACTTTGGGAGCTTGACCATTAAGGGCATATCGATACCAGCCTTGAAGGGTATCGATATGGCCTCTTGAAGTTGACCTTAAGGAGTTTAACCGTTGAAGGCATATCGATACGAGCCTTAGGTGTATCGATACGACCTGTAGTAAAATTGTTAAAAGTTGACCTTTAACGTCTGCCTTACTTGATTTAGGCTCGTGTTTGCTTTTCCGCTGCTTGTCTCCTCACATAGGTTGCACGATGGCATTTAGAGAAGATTAATTTAATAAAAAAAATTAGGGTTGCTAATCGGAGCGAAGCATTAACGGGTTTCTCTCCGGTTTTCCCTGTGTAACCCTTTCGATGCGGTCTGGTGGCTAGGCCGGGTCGAGGGGGTTACATTCGGGTCACAAGAGTGACCCATAGTAAAAATCTACATAAAAATGTTTTTCCTTAAATATATTAAAAAATGTAATACAAACATTTATTTGAATACAATTTCAGAAAATCAATTAGCATGTATTGAGAACTCAGAAACATTTTACATGCTTCGACATAAAACAATACACGACATACCCACTAACTGTTCTAGTACCGTACTCCAAAAGCAACACCGAAAGAACCCCAACCATAGATATCAGTCACTATACCATGATAGATTTTTTCTAACCTGCGATGGAAAAACAACGTGTGCTTCAGAATGCTCAGTAATACAAAACTACCAATGGATGCTGTAAGTACATGCATGTATATGCAAGCATAACAATATCATGATATTTCGGGAAATAACAAGTTCCAAACTACTGAATACAGGTGGGATTACCCTCACAAAAATGGAGGAACCGAATACGGGTGTGATTACCCTCACTAAAGTGGAGGAACCGAATACGGGCGGGATTACCCTCACTGAAGTGGAGGAACCCAATACAAGCGGGATTACCCTCACCGAAGTGGAGGAACCGAATACGAGCGAGATTACCCTCACCAAAGTAGAGGAACCAAATACGGGTGGGATTACCCTCACCAATGTAGAGGAACCAAATACAGGCGTAATTACCAGCCCGATTAGACTGAACTTGTAGCGATCTTCAGTAATATCCGAGATGTGATTCAGTTTTAAATCAGTAAATTACGAATCAGATTAAGTACATATTTTCTACTCATCACATTTGATTCATGTCCACAACCCTGATTGCGGGCACCAATCGAATAGGGGTCGTTCGTCATGTTTTAATTTCTTACCATATCATCAATAGCGTCATACAATTTGTCAGCCATCGAATTCACTTTTGAATCGAATCTCTTATATATATATATGGTTTCATTAACTGAGGATTTTAACAGGTATTTAGAGATTTATATGTGTCATATAATTCTTAATTATGTCACAAGGGTCCTTATCAGTATTATATTATATTATATTATATTATATTATATTATATTATATTATATTATATTATATTATATTATATTATATTATATTATATTATATTATATTATATTATATTATATTATGCATCATTTGATATTTCATGCATTAACTATTAATTAACATGTTCGTTATAGTACACAAGAAGTAGTGGGTATTACCTCGACTCCGAGCTACAACGGTCAACTCTCGAAGCTACAGTCAATCGCTCTCGTACACGAATTTGGGCACCGTTAATATTTCAAACACACGACAATACATAAACGAAAGAAACAAGGTTGAAAATGACGTAGTTTCGACGACGTTCAAAACGTCAAAGAACGAAGGATCCAAGGGTAGGGTTTTGTTCGCCTTGACGTAAGGAGTTCAGAATTAGTGGCCGTGTCTCACACGGACAACGGAGGTGGCCGAAACTAGTGACGGCAAGATGCGCGACCTATGGACTTCTCGCTGAACCTTCAACTCAATCCCCACAGCAAACATCACCGGCTCTCCGCGAGTGGTAACCTGAGCTTGGGTCAGAGTGAGGCAAGGATTCTGGCAGTAGTGGCGGTGCATGCCACAGACCGGCGGTGGCCGAAATCGGGCCAGTGAATGGTGGGGTTAGGTGAGAGAAAGCTTTTGGTATTCCCAAAAATTTCAAAATCCAGATCCGAGGCATTAATTTTTTTCCCGATGGGTGGGGGATTTGAATCAGCTTATTTATTTTGGGTATAATCATATGATTTAATTTATTAACAATTGGTGGGGAACATGAGCAAGAGTGGCCTTTAGCCTAAATGGTTAAGGCTTAGGCTCACCAAGCTTAAGGTTAAGGGTTCAAACCCCATGAATAATGCTCTCTTTCTTTTATTTCATTTTTTTGGGTGTTACAATTCTCTCCCATAAAAGAAATTTCGTCATCGAAATTTAACTAAGTCAAACAGGTGCAGAAACTACTCTCTTATTGATTCTTTAGTCTCCCCAGCAGCTTATATAAGGCTATGATTACATCACTGAACTTTAACTATCAGGATAGGTATACTCTTCAGAATTCTCTCGTCATGATTTAAAATTCGTACATGTTCCTCGTCAAGAGACAAATCTAGCCTCAGATCAACATCGTCAACATGAATTATATGACTCAAATCTGAACGATATTTGTCTCAACATGGACACAAGGAAAACATCATTATGAATATGATTAAGCTGGGAAGGCAACACAAGCTGAAAAACATTTTGCCCAACTCTCCCAAATAACTCTAGTAAACTAGAGTTTTACTTGTCCATACATTCAAATCTCAATATTTTCTCGTACGGAGATACTTGATTAGTACCAAAATCCAACATTAAACTTGATGCCACAATATTTCTATTTAACATACATAAAATCATTATTTAACTTAGAAGTTATGTATCCAACATAACCTAAGCTGTGGGACAATATAACTTGCTTACTCACACCGCAACATTCAGACGCAGTCTTCTTTCCGGATATAACAGAATCAATACAAAATCTACAGTTGCACCATTCAAATAAACACATTCCTTGCAATTTCCTAATACCTTTATCAAATTTCTATCAGAATATTCTCAAACATAAGCATTATCACCGAATAGCCTTACATGAAATTTTATATCGGTCATCTTACATAATTAAACATTTATTCTCAATCTGATTCATATCTTCAATTTCACATGCATGAACCATCTCAGGTTCTTTATCCATATTCAAGTCCATCAAGCTAATCTCAATCACAAATGAACATTACAGACATTCCTTCCTATTATAGGTAAAGTATAGAGGAAAAAATGCTAAGATTCGATAATTTTAGGAAGAAAAAAAATTCGACATCGGAGTTCCGACTCGAAGGAGTACGGTTATGACCTAGGGGCATGTACAAACAAGACACCTTATGACAGACGATTGGTTGATATACCCAGAATGACACAACTCTAAGCTTTGATACCACTTAATGTAAAACCTAGACCCGCATATGCGTTACCACGAATCCTAGGAAATCACATTAGGGTCACACGAGTGACCCATAGAAAATATGTACATAATAAATGTTTTTACTTAAATACATTAAAAACTGTAATACAAACATTTATTTAAATACCATTTCAAGAAATCAACTAGTAGGTAACAAGAAATTAGAAACATATTACATACTTTGAAATAAAACAATACATGACATACCCACTAACTATACTAGTACCGTACTCTAAAAGAAACACCGAGAGAACTACGAATAGATGTTGTAAGCACACACAGGTATATGGAAAGCATACCAATATCATGATGTTTCGGGAAATAACAAGTTCCAAATTACGGTTCATTATTCGATCACTGAGTATTAGGTGAGAAGCCTATAAAACAGAGAATTTAGAAGAGTGAATGATTAAATAAAACTAAGGAGTTAGTGTGTCCCAACAGTGCTAAACTGTATTAATATGGTAAACATTTTATTTCATGGGCACATAATTCAAACATCAGTAATGTTCATTGTTAATTCTTATCTACCCTCCAATTGTATGCCAGTATGCAATTCCTAGTTGCGTCTATAAAGGAATTAACCCAAGCCCCTTGGGCGTGAGTAGCATCCTAAGGGAATACCTTAGGTCCAGAGAAATTACCCTAGCCAAAGCATAGGAACTTGTAACGGTAACAGTAAGGAATTACCCTAGGCGAAGCATAGGAACCTGATACGAGCGAAACTACCCTCACCGGAGTAGAGGAAACGAATACGGCCAGGATTACCCTCACCAAAGTGGAGGAACCGAATACAGAAGGGATTACCCTCACCGAAGTGGAGGAACTGAATATGGGAGGGATTACCCTCATCGAAGTAGAGGAACCGAATACGGGGGATTACCCTCACCGAAGTGGAGGAACCGAATACGGGCGAGATTACCCTCACCGAAGTGAAGGAACCAAATATGGGAGGGATTACCCATACCTAAGTTGAGGAACCGAATACGGGCGGGATTACCCTCACCGAAGTGGAGGAATCGAATACGGGCGAGATTACCCTCACCGAAGTGGAGGAAATGAATACAGGTGGGATTACCCTCACCGAAGTGAAGGAACCGAATACGGGCTGGATTACCCTCACCGAAGTGGAGGAACCGAATACGGGTGGTGTAACACCCCTTCTCGGTCTGGTCGAGAACCGGGTCAGAAGGTGATACCGATGATCAATACAGTGAACGATGCAACAAAATTTCAATTTAATATTAATATTTCATCCAATAACAAACAACGACACATTGCTACAATGTATTTTAGTCCAATCGATCTATACGGAGCAATAATTAATCATTCAAGGCTAATTCTAAACTGTTATCAGTTTTAGGGACCAAATCGTAAATTTGACAAATTAGGGGTCCTTCTATGTAATGGAGTATTATACATTGAAATTCACTACCATATTAACAAGCCTGTAAAATTTCATACAAATTGGAGTCCATTAGCTCATTCAATTTAATCTTCCACAACTCAATGACTAAACTATGAACATTGCAATATGTCTAATATGCCTTTAACTAACTTAACTAACCCCGTATCGAAACACCTTAGGGATGTTTCGAAACGGGTGAATGATGGTCAACCCATGTTGACTTTTCCTTTTAGACTGTTTTGATACGGTAGTTCTTGTATCAGAACGTGTTGACTTCTTTTGACTTTGACTTTGACCCGTTTCGATACGCTATGAACCCATATCGAAACGATGGATTCCAGTAGCAAAATGTTCCGATACGACTATAAGCCGTTCCGGAACGCCCTGTTCTTTAGGTTCATTTATGCTTACCCGTATCGAAACGCCATTACCCGTTTTGATACGACATGAACTGTAATGACAGATTTTTGCTTGTTTTTATTCGATTTGACTTACCGAACGATGTCCAATTGAAATGAAACTTTACACACAACATTTCAATGGTGTAAACTACTAGCATGCCAAATTTCATGACCATATGAATACGTTTTGTAACCCCCTAGTCCCGGGCTAGCCGACAGACCGGTCTGAACAGGTTACACGGGGAAAACCGAAGCGAAACCCGTTAGAGTTCCATTCCGATTAGCAACCCTAGAAAATTTCTTTTAATGTCATCTTGTTTAGATGCTTTAATATATCCTATGTGAAAGAACACGCAGCGGAAAAGACACGAAGATACAAAACACACAAACATACAATTAAACAAGCCTTTTTAAGCCTTTACAACAGGCTGTATCGATTTGTTAGAAGACCGTATTGATACGCCTGGACTTGGTCAACAACCCAAAGTCAACCTAGGGAGACCGAATCGATACACAACAAGACCGTATCGATACGCCCTCAACGGTCAACTTCTCACGGTCAAATTATGAAGACCGTATCGATACCCCTAGGACTCGTACCGATACGCCAAAATCTCGTCAATTTCTTATAAGTCCAAAGAGCTTTTGGCATATCGATACACCCTGTGTACCGATACGCAAAGCCTAAAACAAGGTTCAAAGCATAGGACCGTATCGATACGACCCTTACGCGTATCGATACGCCCTGCACTGCAAACCTTATTTTGGCTAGAAAAAACACAAGGACTCAACTCTAGATGCATTTAACGACTCGACTAGCAACATACAAACACTCATACATCACAAGGCAACCATAGATAAGCATACAGAGCGATTTAAACATTCAACGAAGCAACGAATCATACAACCAAAACTAAAGGCATCACTTCTTACAAAATAGCATGACTAAACATACAAGCATGCATAACAAGTCCATTTAACAAAAAGAAACATGCATCCACAAAAGCCTTTCATAAACAAGGTTTACATGCCTTTCACACAAAACATAAGCTTCCATAAAACATGAGTTACAATTCTTCAACACAAAAGCATAGGCATGAGCATTTAACAACATAGAAACCAAGCATAGGAGTCTAACAAACGCTCCTACAACACATAACATCCCCATTGCTATCTATTACATTATTTAAGAAAAACCATACTTGAGCAGCAACACACGCTCTTGGGTGCCCCTTCCTTGCTCATTGCTAACTTCCACACTAATGATATGCATTGTCGAAAACGAGAGCGTAAGTTAGAAAGCTTAGTGAGGGAGCTCAAAACAAAACATCGACAATGCAGGGTTCAAAGCATGGTATCCACAAGACATTCACAAGGCATACATTAGCACTAACACTTTAACTTAGCCGAACGCTACAAGAATGCATGAACATGACATCTTACCTCATGTTATGCTAAACAAGGATATAACAAATCATCTTACACATCAACCACACATGAACAAGTATATTGACAACTATATAGCTTACTCGGATATGCGGATAGCTTTCGTTGGGGTTTTCACCCCAACGTACTCAAACAACCATATTACCTTCCTATGGGATTTCACACATCACTGTTTCTTTTACGGATGTGATTCCACTCACCATCACACATAAACACTTTCAAGTGGAATGTTACTTCACCGTACTCCTCCTTGGTGACTACACATCACCAAGGCCACGCGCGAATTTGACTCTTACCGTGTGCACACTCATCCTAATGATCGATCATTATACCCGGTAATCATAGCTAGTGCTAACATCCTAAAGAAGTCTCACCAAAACCTCTATCTGATAACACTTGTAACTGAGTCTTCAACTCTTTCAGTTCTTTCGGTGTCATACCCGGTATGAAGCAATTGAAACGGGAGCAGAATCTGAGTATGTCTCTATAGAAAAATCCACCTTTCTATCGGGCGGTAACCCATGCAATTCTTCCAAAAACACACTCGAAAAATCACACACTGTTCTGATATCCTGAGGTCTAACTTCATTCATGTTCGGATTCATCACGTAGGCCAAGTACGCCTCACAACCCAGCTCAACTAATCTCTGAGCCTCTAAGGCTGAAACAACATTCGATAAGAATTTTACATTCTCCCCTACTACCACAATCTCACAGTCATCCGCAAGCTTCAAGTAAACTCTCTTTGTTTCGAAATCTATCTTAGCCCTATGCTCTTTAAGCCAATCCATACCCAAAATCACGTCGAAGCCATAGAACGGTAACTCCATCATGTTCACTGGAAATATATGCCCCTGAACCATTAACGAACACCTTCTGTACATCTTCCTAACCACTACTGTATCCTCGAAAGAACTAGTGACACTAACACCTACCTCTAGTACCTCACAAGGTAAATTCAACATCTTTGCATGCTCACTCAAAATATATGAATGCGTAGACTCGGAGTCAATCAAGGAAAGCAAACTCAGAGACTGTATCGAGAAATTACATGCAATCACATCTGTGTCGTTTTGTCCCTCTCGCTGAGCATAAACTCTAGCCTGACCTCCGCCCTATGGCTGAACCGCAACCACATGAGCTACATTCCTCTGGCCATCGTTCCTTGGCTGAAAGTTACCTCGACCGCGCCCACGACCTCTCGAATAATCAATAGCTCTAGCAGGAGCGTGAACCTGTACCGGTGCAAACCCATCATGATGTGGAAAATCACGCCTAAGGTGATCTCTAGCTCCACAGTTCCAACACGCATGAAAGTTTCCCCAGGACTCTCCAGTGTGATGCCTCTCGCATCTAGTACACTCGGGCAAACACCCACCAGCTCTCTGGCCCTGATGGCCTCTCCCGTGGTTACCACCACCACGTCTATGATCAAAATGATGCCTATTGTCCCTGTGCCTCTTGGCATCACCTCTATCAAAGTCAGCAGATCACTTCCCTGAACTAGAACCACCAAAACGTTTGGTCAGACCCAAACTGTGCTCTATGTCCTTGGCCCTAGCGACCAAGACATCGAAGCCTGTGTAATCCGTAGCCAAAGTATACCTCTTTACTTCCTCACTCAACCCGTAACAGAAACGGTCGCATCGTTCCCTCTCAGTAGGAACTAGCTCGGATGCATACTGACTCAATCTGACAAACCGTACCTCATACTCAGTCACTGTCATGGCACCCTGGAGCAAGGCCATGAACTCTCTCTTCTTCTCATCAAGATAGCGGGGACCCAGATACTTCTTGCGGAAAGCGGACTCAAAGAACTCCCAAGTAATCTCGGCATCTGGCATGCCTGTAGTAATGATGACCCACAAAGTGTAGGCATCACCATGAAGCAAGGAAACAAAACATTCCAGTCTGCGTGCTCCAGTACAACCCATCTGAGACAAGATACGAAAAATCTTGTCAAACAAAGCCTCTGATCTCTTGGGTGCCAACCCTCGGAATTCTTCACCTCCCAAACTGCGAAGCCTCTCAAGTGGCAAACCGGTGCCCTCACCCTGAGGTTGTGCCACCGCTTGTCCCCCTGCCACTGCTGCTTGAAAAGCCCCGGCTATATCCTGAACCAACGGAGCTAGATCTATACCGTCCAGACCTTGGCCAACCTGAGGTCCTACGCTCTCAGCTCTCGCCTCACCTCCCTCTTAACGAGGAGGAGAAGGTGGAGAAGCCTCCGCCTCTACAACCAGCTCAACTTCAGAAGCTGCTGCCCGTGGTTCCGGATGAACCATCCTAGGCCTACCTCTAGGTCTCATCTTACGGCTAGCAAGATATCAACTACAAACAAAATAAACACACAAGGATTGAGTTAGCAAAGACAAGGGTCCAAGGTGATCAAGTATTCCTTTACAAAATCTTTTCAAATAAGTAATAGTAGCAATGGGAACTTGACACTACGCCTCAACACAACAACTATACTAACACATGCTTTCAAACACCATGCAAGCAAGCGAACAACAAGCATACATAGCAAAAGCATTCACCGTACAACATACACTGAGATATAGCAACATAACACCTCAAACATACCTTACTTACCTTCCCGAGGTCGCGGAAACCTCAGGCTCTGATAACAACAAATGTAACCCCCTCGTTCCGGGCTAGCCGACAGACTGGTCCGAAAAGGTTACACGGGGAAAACCGAAGCGAAACCCGTTAGGGTTCCACTCCGATTAGCAACCCTAGAAAATTTCTTTTAATGTTATCTTGTCTAGATGCTTTAATATATCCTATGTGAAAGGACACACAGCGGAAAAGACACACGGATACAAAACACACAAACATACAATTAAACAAGCCTTTTTAAGCCTTTACAACAGGTTGTATCGATACGCTAGAAGATCGTATCGATACGCCTGGACTTGGTCAACAATCCAAAGTCAACCTAGGGAGACCGTATCGATACACAACAAGACCGTATCGATACGCCCTCAATGGTCAACTTCTCACGGTCAAACTACAAAGACCGTATCGATACCCTAGGACCCATACCGATACGCCGAAATCTCGTCAATTTCTCAGATTTCCAGAGAGCTTTTGGCGTATCGATACACCCTCCGTATACCGATATGCAAAGCCTAAAACAAGGTTCAAATCATAGGACCGTATCGATACGGCCCTTACGCGTATCGATACGCCCTGCACTGCAAACCTTATTTTGACTACAAAAAACACAAGGACTCAACTCTAGATGCCTTTAACGACTCGACTAGCAACATACAAACACTCATACATCACAAGGCAACCATAGATAAGCATACAGAGCGATTTAAACATTAAACAAAGCAAAGAATCATACAACCAAAACTAAAGGCATTACTTCTTACAAAAGAGCATGACTAAAGATACAAGCATGCATAACAAGTCCATTTAACAAAAAGAAACATGCATCCAGAAAAGCCTTTCATAAACAAGGTTTTCATGCCTTTCACACAAAACATAAGCATCCATAAAACAAGAGTTACAATTCTTCAACACAAAAGCATAAGCATGAGCATTTAACAACATAGAAACCAAACATAGGAGTCTAACAAACGCTCCTACAACACATAGC
The DNA here is from genome assembly GCA_030270665.1 of Hibiscus trionum. Taxonomy (NCBI): domain Eukaryota; kingdom Viridiplantae; phylum Streptophyta; class Magnoliopsida; order Malvales; family Malvaceae; genus Hibiscus; species Hibiscus trionum. Next base: position 21,746,861 of record BSYR01000038.1, on the reverse strand, counting down.
ACCCCCATTGCTATCTATTACATTATTTAAGAAAAACCATACTTGAGCAGCAACACACCCTCTTGGGTGCCCATTCCTTGCTCCTTGCTAACTTCCACACTAATGATCTGCATTGTCGAAAACGAGAGCGTAAGCTAGAAAGCTTAGTGAGGGAGCTCAAAACAAAACATCGACAATGCAGGGTTCAAAGCATGGTATCCACAAGACATTCACAAAGCATACATTAGCACTAACACTTTAACTTAGCCAAACGCTACAAGAATGCATGAACATGGCATCTTACCTCATGTTATGCTAAACAAGGATATAACAAATCATCTTACACATGAACTACACATGAACAAGTATATTGGCAACTATATAGCTTACTCGGATATGCGGATAGCTTCCGTTGGGTTTTTCCCCCCAACGTACTCAAACAACCATATTACCTTCCGATGGGATTTCACACATCACCGTTTCTTTTACGGATGAGATTCCACTCATCATCACACATAAACACTTTCCGGTGGAATGTTACTTCACCGTACTCCTCCTTGGTGACTACACATCACCAAGGCCACACGAGAATTTGAACTTACAGTGTGCACACTCATCCTAATCATCGATCATTTATACCCGGTAATCATAGCTAGTGCCAACATACTAAACAAGTCTCACCATGGTTTCCCAATCATGCAACACAACATATCAATCACCATCATGCAACATCAATATATCACAACATGCATAAATGAACATGTATCACACAAACCACATTTGCACATTTAACAAGAATCTCATAAAGTCAAACAAGAGATTAAGCTACCAACTCAATCCCTACTTTAGATTGGCTTACCAAGCACAATCTAATACCTCAACCACACACTTGAACCAATTTAAAACCATTTTAAAAACCCCACTCACTAAACACCCTTAAAGCAAGCCAAGAAAGCCGATCAAGCCTCCAAATTTCCCAGAATCGAGCCCGAAGCTTCTCCAACGATTTCCCTTTGTTTATAAACAACCAAAAACATCATATTACTCAACAAATCATCCACAAAACCACTGCTACAAATCAGATTACATCTCAAGACCATTTCACTACAATTCCAAACCAAGAACTAACCCAACTCTTCATTTTCGGACTTACATACAACCCAGCAATTACCCATTGATTCCAACACCCAAATCATCACTAAACATTCTCAAAACAACCCCCAAGCATAACCATATCATCAGCTCAACATTCCCTCACAAAACTACCCAAAAAAACTCAAGTTTTCTACCCTTTATCATACCCACAAATACCCATTTCGGGATTCCCACAAAACTCTACCATTTAAAGATATAATACACTTAAGAGCAAGATTAAAACATATATTAACTTTACAAATCAAAAACCAAATAAAATACCCATCAAAGCTTCCTCCTTTTTCTTAAAATTTGAATACATGAAGAACTTCAAAAATGGAGTTTTTGAAAAACTAAGACCATAGAAATGTTAAGGATGTTGAGGAGAAGTCAAAAACACATTTACCTTGATGAAAGCTCTTGAAATCGTGAAGGGAGGAGATGAAACAGTGACTTGGGTAAGGGAAGGGGTTTTGTCGTGGTTTTAGATGAGGCGAGGAAGATGATAGCTTTCAAACATAAAAACTCTTTTACTTGTTTTAATTCATCACTTTAGAAAATTCCTCTTTTACCCTTAATGAAATCTCATGGCCCTTTTTAGTTTAAAAACAAAGCCCATTTTATTTAAAACAAGCCCAACGACCCGAACCCGATTTACACACTTAACTCCCGACCCCTAGACCCAGGTGTTACACGTTTACTATGTTTTGACCTTTATGAGCTAAGTATGCACTTTTAAACCACTTTAAGCCAAAACAAAAGAGCCATTTAAGGTCATCAACCACATTAAAACATATGCATCTCACAAACATATCAAAATGGGCATAAACGACTAGTTCGACTACTTTGCCACCTTTCTAGGAGTTCATAAGGTCAAAATACATTACTTTAGAGCTTGTAGTGACTTGTCTTGCCTTGACTATCCGATCTTCAAACACACGATCCTTCAACCTGAAATGCATGAGATGAGACACGTTAGACATACATTGCCTAGTGAGGTAGTTAGGAACAATATGAACAACAATGTAACAAGTATCTATATACATGCTCTCATGCTCATCAATGTCAAAACTACGTATCAATATACAATGTTTAACATATTCATTTCATAAACAATCCTTGGATTGAATCAAAATAGTAGATACGTGAATTCCTACGCCTCGCCAAATCAATGAATAGTCTAGTCCCTCCGCCTCACCAATATGACCAATATCAATACATGTAACCTCCACGTCCCGGTCTAGCCGACAGACCGGTCCGAACAGGTTACACGGGGAAAACCGAAGCGAAACCCGTTAAGGTCCCACTTCGATTAGCAACCCTATTTTTTCTTATCTTTTCTAGAGGCCATTATTAAATCCTATGTGATAGGACACGCATTGAACATACACGATTACAAAACCTCCCAGACATGCAATTTAAACAGCCTATTTTAACTTTTATAACAGGCCGTATTGATACGCTAGATGACCATATCGATACGCCTGGACCTGGTCAATGCCTTACAGTCAACCCAGGGAGACCGTATCGGTACACAGCAAGACCGTACCGATACGCCCTCAACGGTCAACTTCTCACTGTCAAACTACAAAGACCGTATCAATACCTTTAGTACCCGTACCGATACGCTAAAATCTCGTTAATTTCTCAGATTTCCAGAGAGGTTTTGGCGTATCGATACACCCTCGTGTATCGGTACGCTCGGCCCAAAATGAGCCCCAAGGCAAGGACCGTATCGATACAGCCCTTGGGCGTACCGATATGCCATGCACTGCAAGTCTCGTTTTGGCAGCTAAAAACACAAGGACCCGACTCTAGATGCATTTAACGACTCGACTAACAACATACCAACTCTCATACAACACTAGACAACCATGAATAAGCATATGGAACAATTTAAACAATCAACAGAGCATCATATACCAAGACAAGCATACAACATGCATACACATACTCTAGAGGCATTTCACCCTACTTCAATCATGATCCACCACTTAACATACATTCAAGACCATCCATTCAAAAGAACATAGATCTAAGGCTAACCAAAGCTAAGCATACAATGCTACCTAACCATCAATCAAGGCAACCAACACAAGATAAGCATTTAGATAGGAACTTGCATACAAGCATGCATACCAAACCATTTCATTCATAGAAAAGCAAACACCTACCTAAACATTGCATAACAAGGGTCACATGCCCTTGAAACAAAACACTTAAACATTCAAGGTAAGCAAAAGACATACATTTATATTTTTCCAGCACATGCCAAAACATCAAACCATCAAACATGATATATATATATATATAAGGCAATAAAACACGCTTAACAAAACCATTTAGCCAGAGGAAACATACATTCACTTAAGCAATACATAACCAAGATTTACATGCCTTCAAACATAAAAACATAAGCATTCATAAGACATGGTTAGAAACCTTCAAATACAAAACACTTAGGCATCAACATAAGCATGGTCTACAAATCCATCAACACTAGCATTAGCATCATAAAGCCAACACAAAGGAGTCTAAATACACGCTCCTAAAACACGTAGCATTTCCCATTGCTAAACTACTACATTATTTACCAAATCATACTTGAGCAACTACCACACACTTGGACGCCCTTTTCTTGCTCCTTGCTAACTCCACGCTAAAGATCTTCATTGTCAAAAAGGAGAGCGCAAGCATAAAGCCTAGTGAGCGGAGCTCTAAAAGCACAACAACAATGCAGTTTTTAAAACATAAATCTTAGCTGAAAAGCAAACCATTTTAAAGAAGGATGTAATAAAACACAAACACCAACCATACATGGTATGCACATGCATAACCAAAACACGGTGGGACTACACATCACCGTTTCGACTAGTAGTTTTCTGATGGGACTACACATCATCGTACTCTTCTACTAGTCACTACCGGCGAGACTACACATCATCGGAGTCTTCTACAAGTCACTATCGGCGGGACTACACATCACCAGAGACTTCTACAAGTCACTACCGGCGGGACTACACATCACCGGAGTAACGAAAACCATCACGTGAGGCTCGACACCAACAACGACTACACAACAACATTAATCATAGAGTAAAAGCAACCCACACTTCACGCAATATCACAACAATCACACATACATTAACACTTAATGAAACAAGGTGAAATAGCAACTTACACTTGGGTTTAGGCTAGCCCTTAAGGCTCCACCCAAACCCCCAAGAACCCATTTCTAAATCAAATCAAGTTTCAAAACATTTCCACTCACCATTTGCACACCAATGCAAACCACAAAGTCGTTTCAAGCTTCCGAACTTCCCGGGACCGCGTCCGAACCACCCAAGGCCAAATCCGATGTTTCTAACCAATCAAACACAATGTATTAACATCTTAATCAACCACAAATTTCCTGTTATAAATCAGCTCACAATTCTACAATATTTTCTCAACAATTCAAAGCCGAAATCCTCCCAAATATTCTCATTTTCGTACTCCAGAAAAACTCAGTCATTACCCCTCAATTTAAACACTTAAAACACTCCAAAACATGTCCAAAACATCACCCAAAGGCTGTACAACCATCAGCCCTTCATTTCCCTACATAAACACCTTAAAAACTCTTATTTTCCACTTCTAAAAATCACTTACAACAGTGGTTTCGGGAATCCAATCAAACCAGCACTATCACCACTCAAAAATCATCAAATAACATCTAAAAACACCTATCTAAGGTCCATATACCTCCAACCCTCTTTTTACCACAAAATCAAGTCAAATACTCACTTATTTCACTTCTAAAACCCACCCCTAAGACTATTTTCAGGTATACTACAATTAAGCAACATTTTTAACATGTTATGACTTCAAAATATACTTTAAAAACACCCCAAAACACTGCCCTAAAAGACCCATACAAGATTTCACCCAAAATTCCCACTTTTCATAAATCTTGAAATTTCAAGGTTGAGAATCAATGGGTTTTGCAAATACAACTTTAATTTAAGTTAAATTTAAGTAAAACAAGGAAAAGAAAAAGTGAATTTACCTTCAAAGGTCTTCAATGGAGGAAGGGAGAAGAAAATGAGGGAATATGGTTTTTGGAAAAAGATGAGTTGTTTTGAAAATCAAAACCCTCTTAAAATCCCATTAATGGCATTATCGTAAACAATGAGAACTTTTATAAAAATCAGCTCTTTAATTTAAATTTAACCCGAAACTAATCCTAAATCAACAACGATAACTCCCGAGCCTAAAACTAGGGCGTTACAATACACATCCCTTTGCCTCGCCAAATCAATATAGGCCGTAGCCTTAGGACCATAGTCCACACGTACACTGAGCTCATGAATTCTATGTCATGCCTATTGTATTCAATGTCTATTCAAACCCAAGGTTTCAATGTTCATATCCATTTCAAAATTCAATGAGAATTCCAATGACCAATGATTTCAATATTATCAATAACAAACATGTCTCATGATCAATGTTTCATGGTTCAATGTCAATATCAATATCCAATGATTTCTTTGCAATGTTTCAATAAAAATAACTATGTCAATGACAATGGTCGATGAAGATACCAATAACTGTGTCTGATATTCAATATCAAACTTACCGACACTTACCAATGTGTCCGTTTAACAATCTGATGTAACTTCCTTAGTAGTAATGTTAGCTAAATGATAAAAAACAACAATAAAAGATTCGGGACGACTTTTCGCCTAATCCCGAGACTCCGACTACACTCACATTACTAATCCGATTCTCTTACGACTCTCGGATGACAACTCCCTTTTTCCTAGCCTTTGTTGAGTTTAATGGATGCTCATTCTCGTTGTCTTGAGCTAGGAAATCAATAGGGATACTATTAGGATCGATAATACGATATCAAAATCAATACAACGATATCAAAATCAATATCTTAATTCAATATAAACATATACAATGAATTATCCATGGATGGCTAAAACCCTAGCTTGAGATTAAGCTCGACACATCCATGGAATCCGACGAGTGTTTGAGGATTATTGCTTACCCGAACAATGGCAACGATTCGATAGCAATAAGGTGAAGAAATTCAAAGCTTGAGGTTTCCTACAATGGTGGTAATTGTAACACCCCAACATTTCATGTTAAAAAAAGAAGAAGAATAAATTGATGAAAAAAAATAAAAAATTAAAAATCAATTCTTGCAGCTAAGGGGTCTTGAACCCATGACCCATTGCTTGTTAAGGCCAATCCTCTACCAATTGAGCTAAAGTACTTTTGGGATTTAAATTACACTAGCCTTGTTTTAAGTTTGTTTAGTTCGGTTATAACCAAATATTAAATAATGGTAAGAACCCATCAACTACCCCTCATTTATTTTTTGGTCTGTTCGGGAACCGTGAGAACCAGAAGGTTCTAAACCTTTCCCCTCAACCACCACCGTTCACCGTCCCGATCTAGGCCACCGTCGACCCGTGGCGTGCACTGCCACCACCGGAGTGTGCGCCGACCAGCCCCGAGCCCAGCGCCGCGAACCACGCTCGCCGTCAGCCGACCGTTTGTGGCAGAAACGGATCGGGAAGCATATAGGATTTATCCGCCACCTTTCTTCTTCATTTTCCGGCCGTTCCCGACGTCGGCTCGCCTCACCGTGGGCACAGTCGAGCTCCTCGCGTCTCGATCTACAAAACCATGTGAGCCACCTCAACTTTGCCGCCGTTTTGCCCCTCGTCAGAGTAGCGCTATTTTCCGGCAAGATTTGGGATTTCAGAGTGAATCGGACGAAATTGACATTTCCGGCGAAGTTCCGGTGACCGTCCGGCGACCTTCGGGTTTCTTAAGGTATTCACAGTTCCTTGTATTCGGGATGTTGAGGACGTCGTATTCGGGTTCGAGAGTGATCGAACGGAGTATCATGATCGATCGATAAAGCAAGTATCAAAGGTAATACACTACTACCTCTTGTATGCTTTATGAGCATGTTGGTATTTGTTAATGCATGCATAAAAATGATGATAAGTACTGTTAATTCTGCTCAAGTCAAACCGAATATGGAAATGAGTATGATATTCTAGATAAGATTGCAATGCTCGAATAAGAAGATCAGTAAATCAGAAGGATCTGGAGTTCAAAAAGTAATTAATAAGACAATTAATCTCCATATCCGACTATTAGTGTCAAATGATAAAATGTGAAAAATATTTGGATATGAAATTACGAAAATGCCCTCAAGGTATGAGAATGACTAAAATATCTTTGAAATTAGAAGCGATCTAGAAATCTGGAAACCTCGATCTACTTGTAAGATATGGTAACAAGAATTATACCTTTGAGATTGTAAGGTGTTAGGTCTCCTTGAATTTAGAATGAATCCCTGAATATATATATATATATATATATATATATATATATTTACGGGAAACTATTTGTACCTCTAAATTGATCAAGCGGCTCAAAATACTGAATTGACGAAAATGAATAAAAGTACAGGAAATACTATTATGGTTAAATTAATCGGAATGATCGTATTGACAAAAAGGGGATAAAGTATTCTTGGACATCGAGGTTTGCAATTAATTGGAAGGATGGATAACCCTTGAGTTCTGAAATGAATGAAGTGGTGGGAGGTACCGAAATTTCTTGAATGGCCGAAACACCCACGAGTACATAAATGATTGAAATACTATAAATGGTTCAATTGATAGTAATGATGGCTATCCCGAGTTTCAGAATGACTGAAATACCCCTTTGACTGAGATAAGTAAATTGCTTTCGATAAAATTCTAGAAATGCCAATAAAACTAAAATGACTGAAATGCCCCTATGGGTTGAAGCATGACTCATGTATATCAATCACCTATGATATTAATGTGAGGTTGAAAGTTTTTCTGCACAGAATATAAGCTCGACTACTTCGTCACAAGCCCTGTGGCGAAATATGAAAAGTGACTGTTCGAAGATACAATACAATTAGTATTTGGAAATGATTCTCGGGAAGTGCATGCATGAGAAGGTTTGGTTTGTACTGCAAGGTTGGGGTATGTTAGTTCGAAAGATTTTGGAGGATCGATAAACTCCTAGAAATTCTTAAATATTGTAAAACATCATTTCATCATTTGGTCTAAATTACAAATCACTCCTAATAGTTAAATGACCAAGATGCCCTCGTTGGCCAAAGTAATCAAAATAGCCCTAATTTGGTCTAAATTAGGATGACATTGAATTCATGGATCGGTACAGCCAACAAATTGGCCGTAAAAGGAATCCCTTGGATCATTAAGGGGCAATTCTTACACACTACCCTTACGGTGACACAATCTCCTAAGGGATTGGTTACAAAAATTCTTGATACTATTGGTTCGGAAGACATATTATATTTCTTAACTACAATGGTACTTATAAAAGAGTGAGTAGAACCAGGGTCAATCAATGCATATAAAGAATGTGAATATATCTTGATGGTACATGCAATGACGTCAGGTTCATCCTCTTCTTCTCTACTCCTCACATGATACATTTGGGCATGGGCTTTTGAATCTTGTTTATTAAAGGGCTTCCCTGGACTACTCGATCGTCTATAAGTTCCCGAGGATCCTTTCTTCGATCCTTTACCTCGAAAGGACTGAGCAGGAGAGACAACAATAATAGGTGTAGCAGTAGATTTAGTTGCATTCGAAGGACAGTCACGTATAAAGTGACCCTGCTCACCACAGTAGTAACATGCTCCAGTCTACTTACAACATTGATCCGCTGGATGCCTATTCTGAAAATAATTGCAAAGTGGATGCTGGTTGCCTCGATTTATACCTCCAGTGCTATCAACGGACGCTGCTTTAGCAAAGGACTGTGTCATAGACCGAGGTCTCTCAATGTTTCCAGAACGGGAGGGCTATGGATAGACATTCTGTTTGGGGCCTTGATATCTCCCTTTATTATTCCATCTCGAAGGTCGCGAATCATCACTGAACCTCTTCTCGGACTTTCCAGACCCACCAGCTCGTTGAGCTTTCTGTGCAGCTTCAGTGTTCTTAACTCGATTCACAAGATCTTGGAAATCAGAAATGCTGAGTGCAGTAAACATAGGACGTAGTTCATCATTGAGCCCTGCAATGAACATTCGGCACTTCTCTTCCTCCTTCTTTATATACTCTGCACCTTATCTACAATACTTGCAAAAATTATGGATGTATTGCTCAATCGGTTGCCCGTCTTGTTTGAGGTGGAGGAAGATACTTCACCTCTCAGCAAGATAGAATTCATTGATATATTTCTTGCAGAATTCTTTAAGGAAGAACTCCCAAGTCACCCTGTCTTCAGAGACTGTCAATATGGTAGTTTCCCACCAGTGAAGCGCCTCATCAGCCAACAACGCGATAGCACACTAGAGCTTATACTCATCCGAGCACTGAAGTTACTTATCCAAAATCCACAAGGTGTTGTCCAACCAGTATTCGGCAACTTCAGGGTTGTCGTCATCTTGTCCAGTAAAAGTATAAGCTCGATACTGTGGGAGATTATCAATAGGTTCTCGAGTGTGTTGAACAACATGTGCGATAGCTTGCACGACTTGTTCGGCCCTCATAGCAGTCATAAACTGCCTGAACATGTTGGCCATGTTCTTGTAACACTCAACCTGAGCGGTAGGTGCTGCAGGCAAGGTAGCCTGAACAGGAGGGTCCTGCAGTTACGGTGGGTTCAGAGGATTTCCTTCTCTAATCTCCTCGCCATGCGTCGAGGAGCCGGTGGCAAGCTCGTCTATGTGAGCTTTATTAGTTTCAGACATGTCTATATGAAAGATTAGATTAGTCGACAAGTTACAATATATGTAATATATAACTCTTAGATGGCAAAGTAACACAATAACAATGCAACAAGCTTCAATTTAGTCCTAGAATCGACTAAACTCTAGCTCTGATACCACAAATGTAACACCCCCTGACTTGTAATGACAGATATTTGCTGATTTTTATTCGATTTGATTTATCGAACGATGTCCAATTGCAATGAAACTTTACACACAACATTTCAATGGTATAAACTACTAGCATGCCAAATTTCATGACCATACGAATACGTTTACTATGTTTTGACTTTTATGAGCTAAATATGCACTTTTAAACCACTTTAAGCCAAAACAAAAGGGCCATTTAAGACCATCAACCACATTATAACATAGGCATCTCACAAACTTATCATAATAGGCATAAACGACTAGTTCGATTACTTTGCCACCTTCATAGGAGTTCATAAGGTCAAAATACATTACTTTAGGGCTTGTAGTGACTTGTCTTGCCTTGACTATCCGATCTTCAAACACACGATTCTTCAACCTGAAATGCATGAGATGAGATATGTTAGGCATACATTGCCTAGTTAGGTAGTCAAAAACAATATGAACAACAATGTAACAAGTATCTATATACATGCTCTCATGCTCATCAATGTCAATACTATGTATCAATATACAATGTTTAACATATTCATTTCATCAATAATCCTTGGATTGAATCAAGATAGTGGATACGCGAATTCCTACGCCTCGCCAAATCAATGAATGGTCTAGTCCCTCCGCCTCGCCAATTTGACCAATATCAATACACATCCCTCCGCCTCGCCAAATCAATATAGGCCGTAGCCTTAGGACTGTAGTCCACCTGTACACCGAGCTCATGAATTCTATGGCATGCCAATTGTATCCAATGTCCATTCAAATCCAAGGTTTCAATGTTCATATCCATTTCAATATTCATTGAGAATTCCAATGACCAATGATTTCAATATTATCAATAACAAACATGTCTCATGATCAATGTTTCATGGTTCAATGTCAATATCAATATCCAATGATTTCTTTGCAATGTTTCGAACAATAACTATGTCAATGACAATGCTCGGTGACGATACCAATAACTATGTCTGATATTCAATATCAAACTTACCAACACTTAACAATGTGTCCGTTTAACAATCCGATGTAACTTCCTCAGTAGTAATGTTAGCTAAATGATCGAAAAACAACAATAAAAGATTCTAGATGACTTTTCGCCTAATCTCGAGACTCCGACTACACTTACCTTACTAATCTAATGCTCATACGGCTCTCGGATGACAACTCCCTTGTTCCTAGCCTTTGGTGAGTTTGATGGATGCTTCTTCTCGTTGTCTTGAGCTAGGAAATCAATAGGGAGACTATTAGGATCGATAATACGATATCAAAATCAATACAATGATATCAAAACCAATATTCGAATTCAATATAAACACATACAATGAATTATCTATGGATGGCTAAAACCCTAGCTTGAGATTAAGCTTGACACATCTATGGAATCCAACGAGTGTTTGAGGATTATTGCTTACCTGAACGATGGCAACGATTCGATAGAAATAAGGTGAAGAAATTCAAAGCTTGAGGTTTCCTAAAATGGTGGTGCTTGCTTGATGGTGGGAGGAAGAAGATGAAGATGATTAGAGGTGCTTGGTTATTTTGCATTCGAGTAAGCTTATTCTTTTAACTATTCTATAGCTTTTAATTAGTATAGGTTTCCTTCCAATGAAGGAAACTCTTTAGACATTCCCACGTATAGGAGTTTTAATGAAGGATACTCTTCAGACATTTCCGACTAGACCGGATTTTGGGGTGTTACAGGCGAGATTACCCTCACCGAAGTAGAGGAGCCGAATACGAGCGGGATTACCCTCACCGAAGTGCAGGAAACGAATACGGGCGAGATTACCCTCGCTGAAGTGGAGGAACCGAATACGAGCTAGATTACCCTCACCGAAGTAGAGGAACCGAATACGGGCAGGATTACCCTCACCTAAGTGGAAGAACCGAATACGGGCGGGATTACCTTCAACGAAGTAGAGGAACAAAATACGGGCAAGATTACCCTCACCAAAGTAGAGGAACCAAATACGGGCGGGATTACCAGCATGATTAGACTGAACCTGTAGCGACCTTCAGTAATATCCGAGATGTAATTCAGTTTTAAATCAGTAAAGTAGGAATCAGATTAAGTACATATTTTCTACTCATCACATTGGAGTCATGTCCACAACCATGATTGTGAGCACCAATCGAATAGGGGTCGTTCGTCATGTTTTAATTTCTTACCACATCATCAATAGCGTCATACAATTTGTCAGCCATCGAATTTACTTTTAAATCAAATCTCTTATATATATATATATATATATATATGGTTTCATTAACTGAGGTTTTTAACATTTATTCAGAGATTTGTACGTGACATATAATTCTTAATTATGTCACAAGGGTCCTTATCAGTATTCTTATATTATATTATGCTTCATTTAATATTTCATGCATTAACTATTAATTAACATGTTCGTTATAATACACAAGAAGAAGTGAGTATTACCTTGACTCCGAGCCACAACGATCAGACCTCGAAGCTCCAGTCAATCGCTCTCGTACAAGAATTTGGGCACCATTAATATTTCAAACACATGACAATACATAAACGGAAGAAACCAGGTCGAAAATGACGTAGCTCCGACGACGTTCAAAACGTCAAAGAACGGAAGATCCAAGGCCAGGGTTTTGTTTGCCTTGGCGTAAGGAGTTCAGATCTAGAGGCCGTGTCGCACACGGATGGCGGAGGCAGCTGAAACTAGCGACGACAATAGGCGCGACCTATGGACTTCTCGCCGAACTTTCAACTAAATCCCCACGATAAATAGAACCGGCTCTGCGCGAGTGGTCACTTGAGCTTGGGTCGGAGCGAGGTGAGCATGTCGCCAGTAGTGGCGGTGCATGCCACGGACCGGCGGTGGCCGAAATTGGGCCGGTGAATGGCGGGGTTAGGTGAGAGAGAGCTTTTGGTATTCCCAAAATTTCAAAATCCAGATCTGAGGCATTAATTTTTTTTTCGGTGGGTGGGGATTTGATTCAGCTTATTTATTTTTGGTATAATCATATGATTTAATTTATTAACAATTGGTGGGGAACATGATCAAGAGTGGTCTTTAGCCCAAATGGTTAAGGATTAGGCTCACCAAGCCTAAGGTTCAGGGTTTAAACCTCATTAATAACACTCCCATTCTTTTATTTCATTTATTATGGGTGTTACACCTGTCCGTAACCTTCATTCAAAAGGCATATGTATTTTGACATTTACAATGACAAAAATGAAAACATGTTTTGAGATTCACAAAAGCCATGGGAAGCCAGGTGAATGGGGTTTCGATAGTGGTTTAGCTACTTGAACTTGCATCTTCATTTCAATGTTAAAGTATGTACTATGGCCACAACTATTCTTTGAAAAAGACACGAGAAAATGTAAAATAAATTAATATCTTTTGTAGGAAATTAGGTGATTGTTACGATGTAGAATCACTCAAAATTATGCATTAATATTATCTCTTATTATTTTAATGGATATTTACAGTCAAACAAGTATAATAATAATAATAATAATAATAATAATAATAATAATAATAATAATAATAATAATAATAATAATAATAATAATAATAATAACATCTTTGTCTTTCAAAAAGCTGATTACTCATAATACCAATACATATATCATTATGTGATCAGTCCGACACATTCATTCAAACTCGATGTATCTCTTGAAATTTAAACTAGTGAAAACCTAACCCTATGGCAGACACCACAAAACCCAAGGGAAGAAAGGTTATTGGGGTAATCGATTGGGGTCTGGTTACCCGAAGTTGGATCTTCGGTTTATTTTGTTTGCTGTTAGGGTTATGTGATGGACAAGTTTTGAAAAAGACACAAAAAATTGAAATAATAATATTTTTTAGCAATGCTTGTCACACATTGAAAACAAATGTTTTATTGTTTAACCTAGGAAGATAAAAATAAATAGATTGTAATGCGACACACTCTTTCTAAATTAATGCACTAATTTTGTCTCCCATTTTTAAGGAATAAGTATGACATGAAGAGAAAAATGTCTTCGTCGTTTGTAAATTTTTCCAACTACAAGCTCAATGTTTTCATAGAAAGTTTAAAACCTAAAGTTTTTTTTTATCAAATGGGCCCTTTTTAGATTGTCAATCGGCTTTAAACTAAAGATTAGCATTTTCATGAATTTGCATGATAATGTTAAGTGTGCAATTAGAAAAACAGGCAAACTTTCGAGATATTTTGTTATTCACCTTCTTCACTATTTATTCATATTTTGACATTGAATGTGTGATCCAATTTTATATTATTCTAGGTTCAAAGAATACCATGTTGATTAGTTAATTATAAAATAAGAAAAATGTAATTAAAATAGAAGAAGAATGTTATTACAAATAATATAGGTCTTTTTAGTGTGTGAAAACCTTAAACTATATCTCTTTTTTTTTCGAGTTTGGTTTCCTTTTCATTTAATTCCAATGTCAATATGGAGATGCGGGGTATCTATCCCCGTACCTCTCGCATGCTAAGCGAGTGCTCTACCATTTGAGCTGCATCCCTCACGTTTTGCTATTTTTATTTGTTTGAAGCTAAGATACTATAATTTTATTTTATTGCAGCCCATTTTCAAGTTTATCAGAACCACATATTTCTCTAAGATAGCTGTAACCCCCTCGTCCCGGTCTGGTCGACTGACCGGTCCGAGTAGGCTACACGAGGAAAACCGATGTGAAACCCGTTGAGGTCCCACCTCGGTTAGCAACCCTAGAAAATTTCTTTTAATTATATCTTGTCTAAAGACATAGTTGATTCCTATGTGAACACGACAGCGGAAACATCATGAAATAAAAGCAACCGAACCCAAAACAACACTTTAAACAACCCATTTTAAACCTTCTTAGCAGGCCGTATCGATACACCAGTCAAGGGTTTCGATACGCCTTGACCGAGTCAACTGCCTCAAGTCAACCAGGAAGACCGTATCGATACAGCCCTTGAGCGTATCGATACACCCTCCTTGGTCAAAATCACGCGGTCAACGATACGAAACCGTACCGATACGCTTAGAGCCCGTACCGATACGCCAAAAACTCGTTAAAATCTCAGAATTCCAGTAGAGATTTGGCGTATCGATACCCCCTTGAGTATCGATACCCTTAGCCAATTCTGAGTCCCAAAGCGTAGGACCGTATCGATACGGCCCTTAGGCGTATCGATACGCCCTGCACTGCAAGACTCCAAATTGCAGCAAAACGACACGAGACTCAACTCTAAATACAATTTACGACTCTCCTAATCACATATAACCAACCATACATCATCTAGCAACCAAAAACTAGCATGTAGAACAATTTAGGCGAACAACGAAGCATTTCCAACATGGCATTCGCATAAAGATAGATATTGCATATCAAGGCATACAAATACATGTAGTGTTGGTTTGTGAAATGAGGTTATGAGGTGGTTGCATGATTTTGAGAATCATGGTGAGTACGTGCTAAGCACGGAAATTATATTGAAATTGATGTTGTGAAAGGTTGTGGATTTAATTTATATTCGCACTAGTATGCTTGGGTACAATGATCGATCATTAGAATGAG
The DNA here is from genome assembly GCA_030270665.1 of Hibiscus trionum. Lineage (NCBI taxonomy): Eukaryota > Viridiplantae > Streptophyta > Magnoliopsida > Malvales > Malvaceae > Hibiscus > Hibiscus trionum. The sequence continues at coordinate 21,731,258 of BSYR01000038.1, read as the reverse complement.
TGTGCACACGAGAGTCAAAACGTGCGTGGCCAAATCTCATGAAGATTCAGAAATATCGGGACGATCTTTGTCTGATTCAGACTTGGTATCCAGATGGGATTACTTAACTAGAGAAGCTCGAAAGACCCTAAAGTTAGGGAAACGTTTGGGGATACAGATCGTAGGAGATGAAAGCCAAGCCATAAGGGATATTGCACTCCTAGAAGCGAGAAATTAATCCATAATCTAGTGACGGAAGAATGGCTGGGGTAATGATGCTTATTTGGAATATTCGTGGATGAGGATTTTTCTCCAAAATTAATACGGTGAGAAAGTTTGTACGAGTTCAGAAAGTTGACTTTTGATTGTTACGAGAAACAAAATATAGGGTATGATATGAAGATGAGACGAATTTCAGATCGGCAAATGCGGGTGGCAATTCTGACCAGGTCAGGGACCTAAATATTGACAATCAGAGGAGACTTCTATGTGGTAAGGAGTGAGGGGAACTAGTGTTTGTGTTAGCCTTTTGTCTGGTGCAAACGATAGATTGGTGGTGTGGCAATCTGCCAATTTACAAGACCTTGGAAGATTATACAGTTTAGTGTTTAATAAGGGAATGTTGGTTGCCGAATTGCTAGTGGATGAGGAACTGTTTGGATTTCATTGACAAGATGCTTGTTCGAGACAACTGCTGGATAGTGAAAAATTTAGATAGTGAAAAACAAGATGTATGTTCCTGACAAAAGTGCTTGGATGCAAGACAAGATAAGCCTTTTCTCGGTTATTGATGATTTATTGGTTGTTTTTGGAGGAAATTTTGCAGCTGGATGGCCAAACTTAATTCATATCGAGGATCTGTTTGCCTTCTGTTTCAACAACACATGGTCTGGACCAGCGAGAACCATTTGGTTAGTCTCGTTTGCAGTTGCACTTTGGAGCATATTAAAAAATGTTCAATGCAAAAGCCTACTGCAATGAAAGACCTCGAGTTCAATTCAAAGATGCGAGCATTTATATGGATTAGAGCTGCAATTGGTGGATTGCTGTTATTGAGGAAAATTGGTGGGAGAATCTTCTCTTGTGCTTATCTACGAATTTGGATTTAAGTGTTTGGATTCCACCGCAAGGAGTTCTATTATTCAACATCAATGGGACAGCAACTGCAGAATTAGCTGGCTGTGGCGGCATTCTTAGGAACTCTTTTGGTGAGATTATCGCGCTATTTTCTGGTCCCGTTGAAGCTTCAAATTCAGAATTCGCAGAATCCTGGGAGATCAGAACATCCCTCTTGATTTTCTTTGAAGCAGGTTGGGCGGGCAAAGCAAGCCTTTTGATATCTGATTGTCTAGTGATATTGAACTGAATTAAAGAACCGATGTTAAGACCTTGGCGATGGTGGGAACTTTTTGAGGAAATAGATCAGCTTGCGAGGGTAGTACGTACTTCAACATTCTCTCATGTCCCGAGAGAAAGAAATACTTTGGAAGATCATTTAGCAAAACAAGGTTTGTCAAGGCAGATTATGTTCAAGGCATGGTGGTAATTGAGTGAAAAAGCATGGTCAACCTTGTTAGAAGATTCAATAGCTTCGTTTCACTTTTGAGGAAATGTTCATTGAGGCAAATTAGGTGGGGATTAAGAACCTAATCATGGAATCAGACTCAAGACTTGCCCTGTTTCGGATTGTAAAACCTTCGTAGTGGCCTTGGCGATGGTGGCCAATGTTTAAGGAGATTGTTGGCTTGGTGGGAAGTATTGGTAACGTGAAACTCATGTATGCCTCCAGACATGTTATCTCGATGGTTGATAGTTTTGCAAGAGTTGGTAGAAAAAATAAAAGCCATGTTCAAGGCTTGGTGGTGAGGCTACATGGAGTTTTGGTGAAAGCTGGAAATTGCCTATTGGGATTGGGAGTTTTGTTATCTGTAATGTTTTAATTGATCATTCTGTCGAGTTTTGTTTTTGTGCGGTATTTTCATTTTGTTTATCTGTTTTGTGAGTACTCTTTTCCTCCAAATAGGAGTAGGGAGGTTTTTAACGAGGCTCACAAACAGGCGAAAGACTTGCAATTATTTCTAATAAAATTTTTGCCGAGCAAAAAAAAAACGTGCGTGGCCTTGGTGGCGTTAAGGCACCAAGAAGGAGTACGGGTACGCCCGGAAATATTTATATTAGTCGATGATGAGTTGAATCCCATCGACGGGGCGTGAGGATGAGTGGAATCCCCTCCGCGAGAGCCGGTGATGAGTGTAATCCCACCGCAGGTAATGGTTATGTTGGAAATGTGTTCCAACATGTTATCCGCGTATTCGAGTCATAGCTAGGTGCCAATATGAGATTGTATGTATATGCCAATATGATATGAAATGTCATCTTATATATATATATATATATATATATATATATATATATATATAATTATATATATATTGATATGTGTATCAATGTGATGTAGAGATGTGATTCCTTTTTGGATGATTATATGTGTTTACATATGTTGTGGAAATGAGCTTTTTGAGCATGACATAGTATTGAATAATTGTTCATGCATCATTGACATTTGGCTCCTGAGGATTGAAGGTATGAACATGCATTTTACCTTAGTTGAGATCGTGCTTGGACCCTGCATTGTCGAGGTTTGTTTTTAAAGAGCTTACCCTCACTAAGCTTTATTGTTTACACTATCTCTTTGTTCGACAATGCAGATCCTTAGTTCGTGGGTTGCTAAGTGCAAGAAGGGGCCTCCAAGTGTGCTTTGTGGTGCTTGATTAGCTATCAAGTATGAACATTTTAGTTATGGTGTAATGGTCTAGCAATGGGACATGTATTCATGCTATAATGTTTTTGAAGTATGATATTAATGTTTAGGAGCATGTTAGACTCCTATATGTGTTTCATGTATATGATTTGACTTGGATGGTAATCATGATAATTTGCCTTATGCTTGTACGAGGAATGCCCTATGGATGTATAAGGTTGTTTGATGACATGTAAAACTATATGTGAGGATTGGTATCTTTTGTCTATTTAAAGGTCTTCAAGTATGCTCTTCATTATATGTTTTTATTGAGTATTTGCCATGTATGAGTGATTGCTCAAATCCATGCCTTGTATATGTTCGAGCATGCTAAACATAGGATGTATGCCTCTAGACTTTGTTTGATGGTGTTGTGTGCCTTTAGGGGTCCTATGGGACCTTTAGACTTGTTGAAATTCCCCTAAATCTGTCTTTCAAAGGTTGCAGGTTGCCCGCGTTTCGAAACGGGCTGGGTTGTTTCGGAACGGGCTGGGTTGTTTCGGAACGGGCTGGCTTCAAGGACCCCGTATCGGAACGCGTTTCGATACGGTTTGGCCTCTGGAAGCCCCTATTCCGATACGCATTTCGGAACGTTTTGGCTAATGGAATTCTGAGAAAATGGCGAGATGAAGGCGTTTCAAAACGGGTCTGAGGGTTTTGAAACGGTCAAAATCTCATTGACCACGAGAAGTTGACCGTTGGGGGCGTTTCAGAACTGTTGACCCCCGTTTCGATACGGCCCTTTATAAGGGCTCTGGGGCAGTTGACCTGGTCAAGGCGTTTCGATACGCCTCAAGGGTATTTCGAAACGGCCCGTATAAAAGATTAAAATTGGGCTATTCAAATGCTGTTTTAGGTTCGAATGATTATCTCATGTATTTTTATTCCGCTGTTTGATCACATAGGTCTTAAATGAACTTTTAGAAAACATTAAGTTAAAGAGAAAAAATAGGGTTGCTAACCGAGGGGGAACCTTAACGGGTTTCACTTCGGTTTTCCCCGTGTGGCCCACTCGGACCGGTCATCCGGCCAGACCGGGACAAGGGGGTTACATTTGTTGGTATCAGAGCCTAAGGTTACCGAGACCTTGGGCAGGTAAGTGAGGTAAGTTGTGTTTTATTATTGATGTGCACGGTGTTTGCTTGCCTTGTGAGCATGATTGCTTGTGTATCAAATTATGCTTGTTGTTTTATTTAAATCATGTTGAGTAGAGTCTCATTGCTACTATTACATCGAAAAAGAGTTCTAAGTGAGGGAACATACTTGAGCACTTGGAAGCCTTGCCTTGCTAACCCAATCTTGTATGTTTTATTGTTGTTGTTGTTTATTTATTGCTTTTAGTAAGTTTGAGGTCAGTGTGTGGGCCGTGAATCGGTAAGTGGAGGTTGTGGTTTCTGAAATGTGGATGTTGTTGAAGGAGATCATTGCTATAGTTAAGGAAAGTACGGTTGTACCAGAGTGGAGGTACAATTAGTTTGTTTAAGTTAGTATGTACGTGGGTTGATACTTGTTGATGAGGGACGATGTGATCGATTATGGTATTAGTTGGTAAGAAGAAGTGAAGGCCTATGAGTGGGAGTCAGAGTGGTGTCGGTGTTTTAGCAGATAAGCCCCTGGTACAGTATTAAGTTTGTTTCCTCCGGTTGATTCTGAATCTGTACTTCTGTACGTTGTTAGCAAGTATGCAAGTTTGAATATGCCTGGTGAAGTGTTAGGGGTGGGTATGAGTATCTTAGTTCTTTTGACGAGATCAGGGTGATGGTCTCGTGTGAGTAATCTGAAATTCAGAAATGCTAGTTAGTGATCGTTGGGGTTCGGCCTATGGTTTTGATACAAGTCAGCCGATCATTATCTGTAAGTGGGAATCGGTTTGTGTGATTGGGCCAGTGGGCGTCTGAAGTTGTCTTCTAGCAAGAAGGAGAGGTTAAGTCGCTTCCGATGTAGTTGAGCCAAGAAGGAAGTCTTGAGCTTTAACTTCATATTGTTTGGTAGTGGGGTGTTTTGAGCCATCAGGACCGAAGTTATAGAATAAGTCCAGCATGACTGTTTGTATGTGATCAGAATTGAATTTTGAAGTTTCGAGATGCTCTAAGAACGATTTAGAAGAGTCAGATTTTGTTGAAGAACCAGCTTGAAAACAAGAGGACCGAAGACTACACCTGTTGAGATCTTAGACGTAGGGACGCACGTGACTAGTCCTTTTGGTGAGATTGGAGTGGTCAGAAAAATGTACAGAAGATGTTTGTCGATGGTCCAGGGATATGTGATCCTAGTAGATGTGGAGAAATTGTCTTTTTACGGGTCCGATGTAACTTCTGGCATGGTTTAGCTTGAAGAACACAGAGCCAGGGTATACCTTGAGACAGAGAGAGAGAGTTGTCTTGAAGTTGCAGATTTCTGTGAGACTGTAGTGTTAGGCAGAAATGTGAACTTCTCATCGAGTGTTGATCCAGCTTTAGAGGTCGAAAACTGATTGAGTTTAGTTGGCAGGCTTGCTTAGCAATTGTGATGGATTTGATTTTGAATAAAGATTAGACCACATAATGCTAGAATAGTTTGTGTTTTCCTAGAAGTGTTTGGAAGGATTGTCGGTTTGTCTCCCGACAGAGAAGAAGAGTTTGTTATTGATACCGTCTCTGAGTTTGCTCCCGTTTTGATTGCTCTGTATCTTAAGACTTCTGAAAGAATTGAGAGTGTTGCAGAATCAATTACGAGATTCGTTAGACCTTAGATTCATGGGGCTTAGTGCATCATCTTAGAGTTCGACAGTGTAATTTGTGAAGAAGAAAGAGTGACAGTACGAGAACGTGTTTAGATTCAGACAGTCGAAACAAGTGGCAGTGAATAATTAGTATTCGTTTCCAAGTGCCAGTGATTTGTTGATCAGTTAGTGTGTGCTTCAGTCTTTTCGAAGATTAATTTGGGATCCGATTGCTACCAGTTGAACGTGAGAGAAGTTGATATATCGAAGACAACTTTCGAGGCAAGATGTAACCGCCTTGAGTTCCGAATTATGCCGTTTTGTTTGACTAGTGTGTTAGTTAATTTTATAGAGATGTTGAGCAGAATAATTCCCGAGTTCCTTGATCAGTTGTAGTAGTTCTCATAGTTGACACAAGAGTATATTCACGTACCGAAGAAGATCATGACAAGCTATGGAGTTAGTGATGTAGATCCTAGTAGAGAATTAGTTGTATGCCAAGCTGTGCAACGTGAACTCCGAGTAATGAAGATGTTCTCCTAGGACATGTAGTTCAGCCGAGTGTGTTAGAGTAAATCCCAGGTAAGCAGAAGAAGATGTGAGTTGGAAGAAATTGAAGACTGTGATAGGTATCTATAATTCCTAGGTCTAGCATTGTTACTATCAGAGAATTGTAAATAGTCTTTTGAAGATAGCTGCTCATTTGACAAGTTGCTACAGAAGAGTGTTCAGCGTGTGGTCAGATGCAAGACATTGAGCTCTTGAGAAACCGAAGGAAACTTCGAAGAGAGCTTCGACCTTGATTCAGCCTATATCAGAGAAGGATTTTGTGAACCATAATGATGTGTCACATGTAGGGTTAGGTTGTGTGCTTATGCAAGACAGAAGATTGTGGCTTATTCATCGATATAGTTGGAAGACCGAGAGAAGAGTTATCCGACACAAGACATAGAATTAATTACAGTTGTATTTGCTATGAAGATTTAGAGACAAAGTTTGTATGGTAAGAAATGCGCAATATATGTGTACACATCATCAGAACTTGAAATATTAAACAAATTAGGAAGAGTTGAAAATTGAACAACATAGGTTGTTAGAATTGTTTGAAGACCTTAATCTCAAGATTGATTATTATCCGAAGAGAGCCTACGTAGTAACCGGCGTTCCGAGTTATATTTGTTGTTAGATTTGTAGTAGAGTTGCGAGATGTAATTGTCGAATTCATTTTACCGAATGATAGTATTCTTGTGGCCGAGTTTCATGTTAAATCTACTTTGAGTCAGATACTTGAAGAGAAACAGTTGCAAGACAGGTTCTTGGCACCTCACGTGCAAGACATAGTGGAAGGAAGACCGTCAGAATACAGTTTCAGAGATGATAGAGTTTGTATTTTTAGAGACAGAATAGTTGTACCGATTGACATAGTGTTTTGAGACATGTTGTTTTGGCCCGAAGCACACGACAGTTTAATTCATATCGCATCTGAGTAGTACGAAGACGTATTGCGAGTTGAAGATGAGTACTTCTGGATTGAGTTGATGAATAATGTGGTTCAGTATGAGAGTAAGTGTGTAAATTGCCAGCGTGTCAAGACCGAGCGTCAGTTTTCTTCTAGTTTGTTACATTCACGGAAGATTCATAGTGAAAGTGAGCAATAGAGGTTCGAGATTTCTGCTAGATTTTTTTGAAGACGTATACATAGTGTTTGGTTGTATGTTGAGGTCTGATGATCAGTCAGAGAAAGTTATGGGTCGGGTATTCAAACAGTGTTGTATGAAATTGTGAATCGGGCTAGTCCTATTGTTTATCTGTTGCGGTTACCACCAGAGTTAGAAAGAGATTTGTGATGTGTCTGTGTATCTATAATTCGGGCGTGTGAGTCAGATCTGTTCTGTGCTATGTTAGTAGAAGAGATCGAGTTGAGTTTAAAGTCGACATGCCTTGAAGAATCAGTTGAGATCTTAGTGTCAGATAGCAAATGTTGTGTGGTAAGTCCTTCGAGTTGGTTAAAATGTTGTGGTGAGAAGGCAAGGGAAGTATGGAGGAGCATGTTTCGGTGACTCATCCTGTCCGATAAATTTCGGGGATGAAATTTCCTTAAGTGGGGGAGAGTTGTAACACCCGTGTTTTGGGGTTAGGAGTTAGTCGGGTTAGTGGTCCGAGTTGGTAAAAATTAAATTAAATCTTTTTGGCCATGACATGAGTTAATTGAAATTTAATAAAAAGGGGAGGGACCAACGTGGTGATTTAACCCAAAAGTTTTAAAAAAGGAAGACAACCTTTTTAGTTTCAAAAAGGAACAAAAAAAAAGAGAGCTCATCTCCCTTTTCCTTCTTCTTCCACGTTGAAAGTTCTAAAACCCCTCCCCAAACCCTAAATTTTCTATTCCATTGATTTCTCTCTCATCTCAAGGTCTTTTTCAAAAGTAAAGGTATATTCTCACTCTCCTCTTCATTCCCTATCTATCCATGGTTATAGATTTTAAAACCATGAACTTTGGAAAATTAGGGCTTGATAAAAGTTTGAGTTTTTATTGGGTTTTTCAATTGATTTCGATTTATTATGTTGGGTTTTGGTTTAATCTCATGAAAATACACATAATATGTTGAAATGGAGGATTTTGGGTGAAAACCCGAAATGGGTTTTTGAGACAATTTTTAAGGTGTCTAAAACTTGATTTTTGGTGGGTTTTAGGTTGAAATTAGAGGGCTGGTGGTTTTTGTATGTTAGGAAAGTGTTTTGGGACCATTTAGATGTCATTTGGGTGTTTGAAAACATGATTTTCTGCTGGGTAAAATAGGAGTACGAAAATGGGAATTTTGATGATTGTTTGGGTTGGAAATTGTTGGAGCTTGGCTTGCACTTATGGGTTGAAGTTGTGGCTGAAACTTAGCTATCATTTGTGTGTATAAAATGTGTTGGAAACTTGGGTTTTGATCAAGGTTTATGGGCTGCTCGAATTAGATAAAGTTGGGGTTTGGTCATGACTTGAAATGTTGAGTTTGATATTTGAATTGTATTCCGGGTTAGCTACTTTGATGTTTGAGTTGATTTGAGGTTGTTTTTCTTGTGTTGAGGTGATTAGAAGCGAGGTTTTGAGTTGGTGAAGCCTTGGGAACAAATCCGGGATTTGAAGATCATGGTTGCTTGGTATTTGAGCTTGGAGGTGGAGGTGAGTGGTTAATGTTTTTAAATTGGTTTTTAAGTGGTTGGTTCAAGCATGTGGACTAGGTTGGGCTTGGTAGACCCACCTAGAGTTAGGATTAGGGTGGTAGCCTAATCCTAAGCTTTAGTTAGAGACCTTGGATGCACTCTTTAATTGGTGTTATGCCTCATGATGATTATATAATATGATATACATGTATGTTGAAGTATGGCTTAATGCATTGATTATATACATGTTGATGACAAATATAATGTGGATATATGATGTGATAATTGTTTGGATGAAAAACATGTAGTGTTGGTTTGTGAAATGAGGTTATGAGGTGGTTGCATGATTTTGAGAATCATGGTGAGTACGTGCTAAGCACGGAAATTATATTGAAATTGATGTTGTGAAAGGTTGTGGATTTAATTTATATTGGCACTAGTATGCTTGGGTACAATGATCGATCATTAGAATGAGTGTGCACACGAGAGTCAAAACGCGCGTGGCCTTGGTGGCGTTAAGGCACCAAGAAGGAGTACGGGTACGCCCGGAAATATTTATATTAGTCGATGATGAGTTGAATCCCATCGACGGGGCGTGAGGATGAGTGGAATCCCCTCCGCGAGAGCCGGTGATGAGTGTAATCCCACCGCAGGTAATGGTTATGTTGGAAATGTGTTCCAACATGTTATCCGCGTATTCGAGTCATAGCTAGGTTCCAATATGAGATTGTATGTATATGCCAATATGATATGAAATGTCATCTTACCGATATATATATATATATATATATATATATATATATATATATTGATATGTGTATCAATGTGATGTGGAGATGTGATTCCTTTTTGGATGATTATATGTGTTTACATATGTTGTGGAAATGAGCTTTTTGAGCATGACATACTATTGAATAATTGTTCATGCATCATTGACATTTGGCTCCTGAGGATTGAAGGTATGAACATGCATTTTACCTTAGTTGAGATCGTGCTTGGACCCTGCATTGTCGAGGTTTGTTTTTAAAGAGCTTACCCTCACTAAGCTTTATTGCTTACGCTCTCTCTTTGTTCGACAATGCAGATCCTTAGTTCGTGGGTTGCTAAGTGCAAGAAGGGGCCTCCAAGTGTGCTTCGTGGTGCTTGATTAGCTATCAAGTATGAACATTTTAGTTATGGTGTAATGGTCTAGCTAGCAATGGGACATGTATTCATGCTATAATGTTTTTGAAGTATGATGTTGATGTTTAGGAGCATGTTAGACTCCTATATGTGTTTCATGTCTATGACTTGACTTGGATGGTAATCATGATAATTTGCCTTATGCTTGTACAATGAATGCCCTATGGATGTTTAAGGTTGTTTGATGACATGTAAAACTATATGTGAGGATTGGTATCTTTTGTCTATTTAAAGGTCTTCAAGTATGCTCTTCATGATATGTTTTTATTGAGTATTTGCCATGTATGAGTGATTGCTCAAATCCATGCCTTGTATATGTTCGAGAATGCTAAACATAGGATGTATGCCTCTAGACTTTGTTTGATGGTGTTGTGTGCCTTTAGGGGTCCTATGGGACCTTTAGACTTGTTGAAATTCCCTTAAATCTATCTTTCAAAGGTTGCAGGCAGCCCGCGTTTCGAAACGGGATGGGTCGTTCCGAAACGGGTCTGAGGGTTTCGAAAAGGTCAAAATCTCGTTGACCACGAGAAGTTAACCGTTGGGGGCGTTTCGGAACTGTTGACCCCCGTTTCGATACGGCCCTTTATAAGGGCTCTAGGGCAGTTGACCTGGTCAAGGCGTTTCGATACGCCTCAAGGGTGTTTCGAAACAGCCTGTATAAAAGATTAAAATTGGGCTGTTCAAATGTTGTTTTGGGTTCGAATGATTATCTCATGTATTTTTATTCCGCTGTTTGATCACATAGGTCTTAAATGAACTTTTAGAAAAGATTAAGTTAAAGAGAAAAAATAGGGTTGCTAACCGAGGGGGAACCTTAACGGGTTTCGCTTAGGTTTTCCCCGTGTGGCCCACTCGGACCGGTAATCCGGCCAGACCGGGACGAGGGGGTTACAATTTGCATCTTCATTTCAATGTTAAAGTATGTACTATAGCCACGACTATTCTTTGAAAAAGACACGAGAATACGTAAAATAAATTAATATCTTTTGCAGGAAATTAGGTGATTGTTACGCTGTTGAATCTTTCATAATTATGCGTTAATTTCATCTCTGATAGTTTTAATGGATATTTACCGTCAAACAAGTATTTTTATAATAATAATAATAATAATAATAAATATCTAATTTGTATTAAATTAATGTGTTTCTCTTACAAAATAACTTATGATTCTATTTGTATTTATAGTTTAATTTTTTTTAAAATATATTCAAACTATATACTTATCCAACGATGAAATACTTAATTATCCACCACCTAAAATAGATGTTACCTTTTTTACGGAGAAAATGGAGTTAATATGATAAATTTGTTCTATTTTCTTAGAATATTAGAAAAGCAAGCATGTAAATGCGGGGTATCGATCCCTGTACTTCTCGCATGCAAAGCGAGCGCTCTACCATTTGAGCTACATCCCCAATACTTTATAACTTACATTTTTAATATAAATATAAGGTATTTAATCACTTTTATTATGCCGAAACATATTTTCAAATTGATAAGAATCACATATTTTCTTAGTATGATAATGTAGGCAATGGACTTAACAAATTATTTGTTTCATTTTTATCTAAATATGATTTTTCTACATTTTACTTTGATCTACGAGGCTCTCTTCCTCAAGAAAATAAAATATGAAGTAAACTTCAATGAAGTCTTTTTTCAACATCTTTGTCTTTCAAAAAGATGATTACTCTTACTACCACTACATATATCATGATGTGATCAGTCCGCCACATTCATTCAAATTGGATGTATCTCTTTAAATTTATACAAGTGAAAACATAACTCTATGGCAAACACCACAAAACCAAGGGAAGAAAGGTTATTGGGGTAATCGATTGGGGTCTGGTTACCCGAAGTTGGATCTTCAGTTTATTTGGTTTGACGTTATGGATATGTGATGGAGAAAGTTCTGAAAAAGACACGACCAGTTAAAAATAATAATATTTTTTAGCAATGCTTGTCATACATTGAAAACAAACTTTTTATTGTATAACTTAGAAAGATAAAAAAATAAATAGATTGCAATGCGACACACTCTTTCTAAATTTATGCACTAATTTTGTCTCCCATTTTTAAGGAATAAGTATGACCTGAAGAGAAAGCCTATTTCTATCTTTTACTGAGTTTTGCTTCTTCTTTGTTTATTTCCAATGTCAATATGGAGATGCGGGGTATCGATCCCCGTACCTCTCGCATGCTAAGCGAGCGCTCTACCATTTGAGCTACATACCTACATTTTGCTATTCTTATTTGTTTGAAGTGAAGAAACTATAATTTTATTGCAGCCCATTTTTAAGTTTATAAGAACCACATATTTCTCAAGTATAACCGATCTAATGTAAATATCAAGGAAGACATTATTTTACTTCTTTTTCTCTCAAAAGATGCTATCACTTGCCACCATATTTATCGTGATTTGATCTTTCCGTAACCTACATTCAAAAGGCAAATGTATTTTGACATTTACACTGACAAAAATGTAAACATGTTTCGAGCTTCATAAAAGCCATGGGAAGCCAGGTGAACGGGGTTTCGATAGTGGTTTAGCTACATGAATTTGCATCTTCAATTCAATGTTAAAGTATGTACTATAGCCACGACTATTCTTTGAAATAGACAATAGAATACGTAAAATAAATTAATATCTTTTGCAGGAAATTAGGTGATTGTTACGCTGTTGTATCTTTCATAATTATGTGTTAATTTCATCTCTTATAGTTTTAATGGGTATTTACCGTCAAACAAGTATTTTTATAATAATAATAATAATAATAAATATCTAATTTGTATTAAATTAATGTGTTTCTCTTACAAAAAACTTGTGATTCCATTTGTATTTATAGTTTATTTTAAAAAAATATATATTCAAACTATATACTTATCCAACGATGAAATACTTAATTATCCACCACCTAAAATAGATGTTACCTTTTTTACGGAGAAAATGGAGTTAATATGATAAATTTGTTCTATTTTCTTACAATATTAGAAAAGCAAGCACGGAGATGCGGGGTATCAAGCCCCGTACTTCTCGCATGCAAAGGGAGCGCTCTACCATTTGAGCTACATCCCCAATACTTTATAACTTACATTTTTAATATAAATATAAGGTATTTAATCAATTTTATTATGCCGAAACATATTTTTCAAATTGATAAGAATCACATATTTTCTTAGTATGATAATATAGGCAATGGAGTTAACAAATTATTTGTTTCATTTTTAACTAAATATGATTTTTCTACATTTTACTTTGATCTCCGAGGTTCTCTTCCTCAAGAAAATAAAATATGAAGTAAACTTCAATGAAGTCTTTTTTCAACATCTTTGTCTTCCAAAAAGATGATTACTCATACTACCACTACATATATCATGATGTGACCTGAAGGAAAAACCTATTTTTATCTTTTACTGAGTTTTGCTTCTTTTTTGTTTATTTCCAATGTCAATATGGAGATGCGGGGTATCGATCCCCGTACCTCTCGCATGCTAAGCGAGCGCTCTACCATTTGAGCTACATCCCCACATTTCTCCATTCTTATTTGTTTGAAGTGAAGAAACTATAATTTTATTGCAGCCCATTTTTAAGTTTATAAGAACCACATATTTCTCGAATATAGCGAGTGGTATTAACATGTTTTCTTTTAATTTCTAATTAAAGATCATTTTTCTAAATATTATTATGATCTTTCAATCCTTCATTTCTCAAGTATAACCGATCTAATGTAAATATCAAGGAAGACATTATTTTACTTCTTTTTCTCTCAAACGCTGCTATCACTTGCCACCACATTTATCGTGATTTGACCTGTCCGTAACCTACATTCAAAAGGCATATGTATTTTGACATTTACACTGAAAAAAATGTAAACATGTTTTGAGCTTCACAAAAGCCATGGGAACCCAGGTGAACGGGGTTTCGATAGTGGTTTAGCTACTTGAATTTGCATATTCATTTCAATGTTAAAGTATGTACTATAGCCACGACAATTCTTTGAAAAAGACAAGAGAATACGTAAAATAAATTAATATCTTTTGCATGAAATTAGGTGATTGTTACGCTGTTGAATCTTTCATAATCATGCATTAATTTCATCTCTTATAGTTTTAATGGATATTTACCCTCAAACAAGTATTTTTATAATAATAATAATAATAATAATAATAATAATAATAATAATAAATATCTAATTTGTATTAAATTAATGTGTTTCTCTTACAAAAAAACTTGTGATTCTATTTGTATTTATAGTTTAATTTTTTTAAAAATATATTCAAACTATATACTTATCCAACGATGAAATACTTAATTATCCACCACCTAAAATAGATGTTACCTTTTTTACGGAGAAAATAGAGTTAATATGATAAATATGTTCTATTCTCTTACAATATTAGAAAAGCCAGCATGGAGATGCGGGTTATCGATCCCCGTACTTCTCGCATGCAAAGCGAGCGCTCTACGAGGCTATCTTCCTCAAGAAAATAAAATATGAAGTAATCTTTCTAAATTTATGCACTAATTTTGTCTACCATTTTTAAGGAATAAGTATGACCTGAAGCAAAAGCCTATTTCTATCTTTTACTGAGTTTTGCTTCTTTTTTGTTTATTTCCAATGTCAATATGGAGATGCAGGGTATCGATCCCCGTACCTCTCGCATGCTAAGCAAGCGCTCTACCATTTGAGCTACATACCCACATTTGGCTATTCTTATTTGTTTGATGTCAAGAAACTATATTTTATTGCTGCCCATTTTTAAGTTTATAAGAACCACATATTTCTCGAAGATAGCGAGTGGTATTAACATGTTTTCTTTTAATTTCTAATTAAAGATCATTTTTCTAAATATTATTATGATCTTTCAATCCTTCATTTATCAAGTATAACCGATCTAATGTAAATATCAAGGAAGACATTATTTTACTTCTTTTTCTCTCAAACGCTGCTATCACTTGCCACCACATTTATCATGATTTGACCTGTCCGTAACCTACATTCAAAAGGCATATGTATTTTGACAATTACACTGACAAAAATGTAAACATGTTTTGAGCTTCACAAAAGCCATGGGAAGCCAGGTGAACGGGGTTTCGATAGTGGTTTAGCTACTTGAATTTGCATCTTCATTTCAATGTTAAAGTATGTACTATAGCCACGACTATTCTTTGAAAAAGACACGAGAATACGTAAAATAAATTAATATCTTTTGCAGGAAATTAGGTGATTGTTACGCTGTTGAATCTTTCATAATTATGCGTTAGTTTCATCTCTTATAGTTTTAATGGATATTACCGTCAAACAAGTATTTTTAAAATAATAATAATAATAATAATAATAATAAATATCTAATTTGTATTAAATTAATGTGTTTCTCTTACAAATAAACTTGTGATTCTATTTGTATTTATAGTTTAATTTTTTAAAAAATATATTCAAAACTTATCAAACGATGAAATACTTAATTATCCACCACCTAAAATAGATGTTACCTTTTTTACGGAGAAAATAGAGTTAATATGATAAATTTGTTCTATTTTCTTACAATATTAGAAAAGAAAGCATGGAGATGCGGGGTATCGATCCCCACACTTCTCGCATGCAAAGCGAGCGCTCTACCATTTGAGCTACATCCCCAATACTTTATAACTTACATTTTTAATATAAATATATGGTATTTAATCACTTTTATTATGCCGAAACATATTTTCAAATTGATAAGAATCACATATTTTCTTAGTATGATAATATAGGCAATGGACTTAACAAATTATTTGTTTCATTTTTATCTAAATATGATTTTTCTACATTTTACTTTGATCTACGAGGCTCTCTTCCTCAAGAAAATAAAATATGAAGTAAACTTCAATGAAGTCTTTTTTCAACATCTTTGTCTTTCAAAAAGATGATTACTCATACTACCACTACATATATATCATGATGTGATCAGTCCGCCACATTTTCTAAATTTATGCACTAATTTTGTCTCCCATGTTTAAGGAATAAGTATGACCTGAAGGAAAAACCTATTTCTATCTTTTACTGAGATTTGCTTCTTTTTTGTTTATTTCCAATGTCAATATGGAGATGCGGGGTATCGATCCTCGTACCTCTCACATGCTAAGCGAGCGCTCTACCATTTGAGCTACATCCCCACATTTTTCTATTCTTATTTGTTTGAAGTGAAGAAACTATAATTTTATTGCAGCCCATTTTTAAGTTAATAAGAACCACATATTTCTCGAAGATAGCGAGTGGTATTAACATGTTTTCTGTAACCCCCTCATCCCGGTCTAGCCGGATGACCGGTCCGAGTGAGTCACACGGGGAAAACCGAAGCGAAACCCGTTAAGGTTCCCCCTCGGTTAGCAACCCTATTTTTTTCATTTTAAATCTTGTCACATTCGAGTATTAAATTCTAAGTGATCAAACAGCGGAATATATCACACGAGGCAACATTTAAACTCCTAAACCACATTCAAACATCCAAATTTTAATCTTGGCTAATGGCATATTAGTACCTATGTATCTTTCTCTTCAAACAGGCCTACAAGGGTCAAACAGGGCATATAAGCCCTCAAATTATCAATTCTTGCAAACTAGTCCATTTTGATCTTCTATGTGTTCTAATGATATTTAAACTATCAATTGATATATAATTCAAACTAAATTATTTATTTTTCATTTCTACAATACCTCCCCTGTTTCTAATAAATTTTTTTCAGAATTTATTGGTATCAATTAAACCCCTAAACATTTCGAATTTCACATTTTAGACCAGCAGATTCCAATTCATTCAATTTCAGTCCCGTCAACTTCTAACAACAATTCAGAGACCTATACTTAACATTTTTGAGCAAATCATACCTCTATTTCATGTAAAATTTTGTCCTCTACAACTTTGTACAAGAACACTTTTTCCAGAAATGACTCTAACATACTCAAAAATGCAGTTTTCACCAAAAGTTTCGAAACCTTGCGAAGGTTTCGAAACCTTTGACCATAGTTTCGAAACCTTGCCCAAAGGTTTCGAAACTTTGGCTGGCAGTGGCCTCTGGAATCCAAAAATTTGCAAAGGTTTCGAAACTTTACCCCTAGTTTCGAAACCTAGGTGCAGGGGAGAATATTTTGCTTCATTCTAATGTCTTTCAATGATAAAAACACCTCATGTTCATATACAACCATACATAAGAGCTTAAAAACGCTAAAAGCACACAACACCAACCACCCAAGTCTAGAGGCATACGTCCTAGATTAAACGTACTCCAACATACTCGAAACATGAATATGAACCATCATACATACATGGTAAAGTATACATTAAAACCTTTCATACATGAAACTCAACATGAGCATACCTTAGTCAACTAAGGAAAATCATGCATTCGATCAAGGCATGCATCATAAGTGATATTTACAAATCAAACAAGGCATCTAATTGCCAAACCAAAACAACACACCTCAAAGCATCAAAAACAACAACACCTATCCCATTGCTTTTCTATTACAAATCTTTAATTTATAAATCATACATTGAGCTCACCAAAGCAACACTTGAAGACCTTTCCTTTCCCATGCCACCCACAAGCTATTTATCTGCATTGTCGAACAAAAGAGAGCGTAAGCATAAAAGCTTAGTGAGGGTAAGCTCATAAAACAAACCTTCGACAATACAGGGTCCAAGCTCGAGCAATTATCATGATGAAATACATGACTTTATCTTCGATCCACATGAACCAAAATGAACATGATGCATGAACATATAATCAACATTATGTCATGCTCAACATCTCATAAGCTCAACCTTACAATGATACATATATATCTCAATGCATTAACCAAAACATATATAGCTTCACATTTGAAATTCACATTTCATATCACATTGATACACATATCAATTCATTTTAACATGTATGCATAATCTCATATTGGCATATACATACTTTCTCATATTGGCACCTAGCTATGACTCGAATACGCGGATAACATGTTGGAACGCATTTTCCAACATCAACCTTACCTCGGTGGGATTACACTCATCACCGGCCTTGCATGGACGGGATTCCACTCATCGCCACATGCCCTACGGACGGGATTCCACTCATCGCCACGTAGAATATATATAAATTTCCGGTGGAATATTACATCACCGTACTCCTCCTTGGTGCCTTAACGCCACCAAGGCCACGTACGTTTTGACTCAATTTGTGTGCACACTCATCCTAATGATCGATCATTGTACCCAAGCATACTAGTGCCAATATTAATCAAATTCCACAACCTTTGATGTTCAGAGTAATAATATGGCATCTTACTTCATATTAAACTCAACATCAAATATCTCAACAACATGCATATAACAATGCATTAAATCATGCCCCAACATACATGTATATCACATTATACATAATCATCATAATGTCATGTTCAAGAGTAATAATATGGCATCCTACATCATATTAAACTCAACATCATCATACACAGTTTACAATCCAAACCACATGCATAACAATGCATCAAACCATGCCTCAACAACATGTATAACACATTATACATACACAAATCATCATGAGGCATAACATCAATTAAAGAGATCATCCAATGTCTCTAACTAAAGCTTAGGATTAGGCTACCACCCTAATCCAAACTCTAGGTGAGTCTACCAATCTCAACCTAGTTCACATGCTCGAACCAATTACTCAAAACCATTTAAAATATTTTAACCACTCACCGACTACTCCATTAGCACAAGCCGACAAGCCTACCAAGCATCCAAGTTTCCGAATTCGAGCCCGAAGCTTCACCATTGATTTCTCTTGCTTCTAACCATTCAAAAACAATATATTAATCTCAAAATCAGTCACAAACCCAAAGTTTAACATCAACACACAAATCCACTTCAATTCTCACAATTTAAAGCCAAGTTCATTCTTCAGCTTCTCATTTTCGTACTTCCACTAAAACCCGTCAAAAATTAGAATTGTAGTCATCCAAAACACTCTTAAACATGTTCAAAACACTGCCCAACTATAGTATAACCATCACCCCCAATTTCCAACATTAAACACACAATTTAAGCCATAAACAATCCCCAAAATCATCAAATCCGAGCAGCCATGAAAAACAGTCCAAAACTTGTGATTTCAACATATTTAGCACATTCAAACGCTTCCAAAACAACCCCCAACTATTACTCTAACATCAACCATCAAATTCCAACATAAATCACACCCAAAACTCAGCTAAAAACCTTCCTAAAAATCTACCAAAACCCAATTTCGGAAATTTTATAAAACACCTCAAAAATTACTCATTTTAACGTATTATGTGTATTTTAACATTATTAAACAAAGCCCCAACTCAATTTATCAAAACAAGATGAATAACCCCTTAAAAACCCAAAATTTGATATGAACCCTAATTTTCAAAACTCCATAACTTTGAAATCTAAAACTATAGATATATAGAGGATGAAGAGGAGATTAAGAAAACATAATTACCTTTCAAAAACCCCTTGAATTGATGAAGAAATTTGATGAATTATGAATTTTGGGTTTGGGAGAGTTTGGGGTAGTTTGCACGGTGGAGAGGGGAGAAATGAGAAAGATGATAGCTTTATCTTATGATAAGGATGTCATTATTTTTGTTTTGGTTTAATTACCAAAATGATCCCTCCCTTTCTTTCTAAACTCAATTTGCTCACACTAAGGTCAATTTGATTAAAATAAATTTTACTGACTCGAACCAATTAACCCGACTAACTTCTAGCCCCAAAACACGGGTGTTACATTTTCTTTTAATTTTTAATTAAAGATCATTTTTCTAAATATTATTATGATCTTTCAATCCTTCATTTCTCAAGTATAACCGATCTAATGTAAATATCAAGGAAAACATTATTTTACTTCTTTTTCTCTCAAACGCTACTATCACTTGCCACCACATTTATCTTGATTTGACCTGTCCGTAACCTACATTCAAAAGGCATATGTATTTTGACATTTACACTGACAAAAATGTAAACATGTTTCGAGCTTCACAAAAGCCATGGGAAGCCAGGTGAACGGGGTTTCGATAGTGGTTTAGCTACTTGAATTTGCATTTTCATTTCAATGTTAAAGTATGTACTATAGCCACGACTATTCTTTGAAAAAGACACGAGAATACGTAAAATAAATTAATATCTTTTGCAGGAAATTAGGTGATTGTTACGCTGTTGAATCTTTCATAATCATGCATTAATTTCATCTCTTATAGTTTTAATGGATATTTACAGTCAAACAAGTATTTTTATAATAATAATAATAATAAATATCTAATTTGTATTAAATTAATGTGTTTCTCTTACAAAAAAACTTGTGATTCTATTTGTATTTATAGTTTAATTTTAAAAAAATATATTCAAACTATATACTTATCCAACGATGAAATACTTAATTATCCACCACCTAAAATAGATGTTACCTTTTTTACGGAGAAAATAGAGTTAATATGATAAATTTGTTCTATTTTCTTACAATATTAGAAAAGCCAGCATGGAGAAGCGGGGTATCGATCCCCGTACTTCTCGCATGCAAAGCGATCGCTCTACCATTTGAGCTACATCCCCAATACTTTAAAACTTACATTTTTAATATAAATATAAGGTATTTAATCACTTTTATTATGCCGAAACATATTTTCAAATTGATAAGAATCACATATTTTCTTAGTATGATAATATAGGCAATGGACTTAACAAATTATTTGTTTCATTTTTATCTAAATATGACTTTTCTACATTTTACTTTGATCTACGAGGCTCTCTTCCTCAAGAAAATAAAATATGAAGTAAACTTCAATGAAGTCTTTTTTTCACCATCTTTGTCTTTCAAAAAGATGATTACTCATACTACCACTACATATATCATGATGTGATCAGTCCGCCACATTCATTCAAATTGGATGTATCTCTTTAAATTTAAACAAGTGAAAACATAACTCTATGGTAAACACCACAAAACCAAGGAAAGAAAGGTTATTGGGGTAATCGATTGGGGTTTGGTTACCCGAAGTTGGATCTTCAGTTTATTTGGTTTGACATTGTGGATATGTGATGGAGAAAGTTTTGAAAAAGACACGACCAATTAAAAATAATAATAGTTTTTAGCAATGCTTGTCATACATTGAAAACAAACGGAAAACCTATTTCTATCTTTTACTGAGTTTTGCTTCTTCTTTTTTTGTTTATTTCCAATGTCAATATGGAGATGCGGGGTATCGATCCCCGTACCTCTCGCATGCTAAGTGAGCGCTCTACCATTTGAGCTACATCCCCACATTTTGCTATTCTTATTTGTTTGAAGTGAAGAAACTATAATTTTATTGCAGCCCATTTTTAAGTTTTTAAGAACCACATATTTCTCTAAGATAGCGAGTGGTATTAACATGTTTTCTTTTAATTTCTAATTAAAGATCATTTTACTAAATATTATTATGATCTTTCAATCCTTCATTTCTCAAGTATAACCGATCTAATGTATATATCAAGGAAGACATTATTTTACTTTTTTTTTTCTCTCAAACATTGCTATCACTTGCCACCACATTTAGCGTGATTTGACCTTTCCGTAACCTACATTCAAAAGGCATATGTATTTTGACATTTACACTGACAAAAATGTAAACATGTTTCAAGCTTTACAAAAGCCATGGGAAGCCAGGTGAACAGGGTTTCGATAGTGGTTTAGGTACTTGAATTTGCATCTTCAATTCAATGTTAAAGTATGTACTATAGCCAAGACTATTCTTTGAAAAAGACACGAGAATACGTAAAATAAATTAATATCTTTTGCAGGAAATTAGGTGATTGTTACGCTGTTGAATCTTTCATAATTATGTCTCTTATAGTTTTAATGGATATTTACCGTCAAACAAGTATTTTTATAATAATAATATCTAATTTGTATTAAATTAATGTGTTTCTCTTACAAAAAAACTTGCGATTCTATTTGTATTTATAGTTTAATTTTTTTAAAAATATATTCAAACTATATACTTATCCAACGATGAAATACTTAATTATCCACCACCTAAAATAGATGTTACCTTTTTTTTACGGAGAAAATAGAGTTAATATGATAAATTTGTTCTATTTTCTTACAATATTAGAAAAGTCAGCATGGAGATGCAGGGTATCGATCCCCGTAATTCTCGCATGCAAAGCGAGCGCTCTACCATTTGAGCTACATCCCCAATACTTTATAACATACATTTTAATATAAATATAAGGAATTTAATCACTTTTATTATGCCAAAACATATTTTCAAATTGATAAGAATCACATATTTTCTTAGTATGATAATATAGGCAATGGACTTAACAAATTATTTGTTTCATTTTTATCTAAATATGATTTTTCTACATTTTACTTTGATCTACGAGGCTCTCTTCCTCAAGAAAATAAAATATGAAGTAAACTTCAATGAAGTCTTTTCTCGACATCTTTGTCTTTCAAAAAGATGATTACTCATACTACCACTACATATATCATGATGTGATCAGTCCGCCACATTCATTAAAATTGGATGTATCTCTTTAAATTTAAACAAGTGAAAACATAACTCTATGGCAAACACCACAAAGCCAAGGAAAGAAAGGTTATTGGAGTAATCGGTTGGGGTCTGGTTACCCGAAGTTGGATCTTCAGTTTATTTGGTTTGACGTTATGGATATGTGATGGAGAAAGTTTTGAAAACGACATGACCAATTAAAAATAATAATATTTTTTAGCAATGCTTGTCATACATTGAAAACAAACGTTTTATTGTGTAACTTAGAAAGATAAAAATAAATAGATTGCATTGCGACACAGTCTTTCTAAATTTATGCTCTAATTTTGTCTCCCATTTTTAAGGAATAAGTATGACCTGAAGGGAAAACCTATTTCTATCTTTTACTGAGTTTTGCTTTTATTTTTTGTTTATTTCCAATGTCAATATGGAGATGCGGGGTATCGATCCCCGTACTTCTCGCATGCAAAGCGAGCGCTCTACCATTTGAGCTACATCCCCAATACTTTATAACTTACATTTTTAATATAAATATAAGGTATTTAATCACTTTTAGAGAGTTTTGCTTCTTTTTTTATTTCCAATGTCAATATGGAGATGTGGGGTATCGATCCTCGTACCTCTCGCATGCTAAGCGAGCGCTCTACCATTTGAGCTACATCCCCACATTTTGCTATTCTTATTTGTTTGAAGTGAAGAAACTATAATTTTATTGCAGCCCATTTTTAAGTTTATAAGAACCATATATTTCTCTAAGATAGCGAGTGGTATTAACATGTTTTCTTTTAATTTCTAATTAAAGATCATTTTTCTAAATATTATTATGATCTTTCAATCCTTCATTTCTCAAGTATAACCGATCTAATGTAAATATCAAGGAAGACATTATTTTACTTCTTTTTCTCTCAAACACTGCTATCACTTGCCACCACATTTAGCGTGATTTGACATTTTCGTAACCTACATTCAAAAGGCATATGTATTTTGACATTTACACCGACAAAAATGTAAACATGTTTCGAGCTTCACAAAAGCCATGGGAAGCCAGGTGAACGGGGTTTCAATAGTGGTTTAGCTACTTGAATTTGCATCTTCAATTCAATGTTAAAGTATGTACTATAGCCACGACTATTCTTTGAAAAAGACACGAGAATACGTAAAATAAATTAATATCTTTTGCAGGAAATTAGGTGATCGTTACGCTGTTGAATCTTTCATAATTATGCATTAATTTCATCTCTTATAGTTTTAATGGATAATTACCGTCAAACAAGTACTTTTATAATAATAATAAATATCTAATTTGTATTAAATTAATGTGTTTCTCTTACAAAAAAAAAACTTGTGATTCTATTTGTATTTATAGTTTAATTTTTTAAAAAATATATTCAAACTATATACTTATCCAACGATGAAATACTTAATTATCCACCACCTAAAATAGATGTTACCTTTTTTACGGAGAAAATAGAGTTAATATGATAAATTTTTTCTATTTTCTTACAATATTAGAAAAGCCAGCATGGAGATGCAGGGTATCGATCCCCGTACTTCTCGCATGCAAAGCGAGCGCTCTACCATTTGAGCTACATCCCCAATACTTTATAACTTACATTTTTAATATAAATATAAGGTATTTAATCACTTTTATTATGCCAAAACATATTTTCAAATTGATAAGAATCACATATTTTCTTAGTATGATAATATAGGCAATGGACTTAACAAATTATTTGTTTCATTTTTATCTAAATATGATTTTTCTACATTTTACTATGATCTACGAGGCTCTCTTCCTCAAGAAAATAAAATATGAAGTAAACTTCAATGAAGTCTTTTTTCAACATCTTTTTCTTTCAAAAAGATGATTACTCATACTACCACTACATATATCATGATGTGATCAGTTCGCCACATTCATTCAAATTGGATGTATCTCTTTAAATTTAAACAAGTGAAAACATAACTCTATGGCAAACACCACAAAACCAAGGGAAGAAAGGTTATTGGGGTAATCGATTGGGGTCTGGTTACCCGAAGTTGGATCTTCAGTTTATTTGGTTTGACGTTATGGATATGTGATGGAGAAAGTTTTGAAAAACACACGACCAATTAAAAATAATAATATTTTTTTGCAATGCTTGTCATACATTGAAAAAAATCGTTTTATTGTATAACTTAGAAAGATAAAAATAAATAGATTGCATTGCGACACAGTCTTTCTAAATTTATGCTCTAATTTTGTCTCCCATTTTTAAGGAATAAGTATGACCTGAAGGGAAAACCTATTTCTATCTTTTACTGAGTTTTGCTTTTATTTTTTGTTTATTTCCAATGTCAATATGGAGATGCGGGGTATCGATCCCCGTACTTCTCGCATGCAAAGCGAGCGCTCTACCATTTGAGCTACATCCCCAATACTTTATAACTTACATTTTTAATATAAATATAAGGTATTTAATCACTTTTATTATGCCAAAACATATTTTCAAATTGGTAAGAATCACATATTTTCTTAGTATGATAATATAGGCAATGGACTTCACAAATTATTTGTTTCATTTTTATTTAAATATGATTTTTCTACATTTTACTTTGATCTATGAGGCTCTCTTCCTCAAGAAAATAAAATATGAAGTAAACTTCAATGAAGTCTTTTTTCGACATCTTTGTCTTTCAAAAAGATGATTACTCATACTACCACTACATATATCATGATGTGATCAGTCCGCCACATTCATTCAAATTGGATGTATCTCTTTAAATTTAAACAAGTGAAAACATAACTCTATGGCAAACACCACAAAACCAAGGAAAGAAAGGTTATTGGGGTAATCGGTTGGGGTCTGGTTACCCGAAGTTGGATCTTCAGTTTATTTGGTTTGACGTTATGGATATGTGATGGAGAAAGTTTTGAAAACGACACGACCAATTAAAAATAATAATATTTTTTAGCAATGCTTGTCATACATTGAAAACAAATGTTTTATTGTGTAACTTAGAAAGATAAAAATAAATAGATTGCATTGCGACACGGTCTTTCTAAATTTATGCACTAATTTTGTATCCCATTTTTAAGGAATAAGTATGGTATAACCTGAAGGGAAAACCTATTTCTATCTTTTACTGAGTTTTGCTTCTTTTTTTATTTCCAATGTCAATATGGAGATGCAGGGTATCGATCCCCGTACATCTCGCATGCTAAGCGAGCACTCTACCATTTGAGCTACATCCACACATTTGGCTATTCTTATTTGTTTGATGTGAAGAAATTATAATTTTATTGCTGCCCATTTTTAAGTTTATAAGAACCACATATTTCTCGAAGATAGCGAGTGGTATTAACATGTTTTCTTTTAATTTCTAATTAAAGATCATTTTTCTAAATATTATTATGATCTTTCAATCCTTCATTTATCAAGTATAACCGATCTAATATTAATATCAAGGAAGACATTATTTTACTTCTTTTTCTCTCAAACGCTGCTATCACTTGCCACCACATTTATCGTGATTTGACCTGTCCGTAACCTACATTCAAAAGGCATATGTATTTTGACATTTACACTGACAAAAATGTAAACATGTTTCGAGCTTCACAAAAGCCATGGGAAGCCAGGTGAACGGGGTTTCGATAGTGGTTTAGCTACTTGAATTTGCATCTTCAATTCAATGTTAAAGTATGTACTATAGCCACGACTATTCTTTGAAAAAGACACGAGAATACGTAAAATAAATTAATATCTTTTGCAGGAAATTAGGTGATCGTTACGCTGTTGAATCTTTAATAATTATGCATTAATTTCATCTCTTATTGTTTTAATGGATATTTACCGTCAAACAAGTATTTTTATAATAATAATAAATATCTAATTTGTATTAAATTAATGTGTTTCTCTTACAAAAAAAAAAACTTGTGATTCTATTTGTATTTATAGTTTAATTTTTTTTAAAATATATTCAAACTATATACTTATCAAACGATGAAATACTTAATTATCCACCACCTAAAATAGATGTTACCTTTTTTATGGAGAAAATAGAGTTGATATGATAAATTTGTTCTATTTTCTTACAATATTAGAAAAGAAAGCATGGAGAAGCGGGGTATCGATCCCCGTACTTCTCGCATGCAAAGCAAGCGCTCTACCATTTGAGCTACATCCCCAATACTTTATAACTTACATTTTTAATATAAATATATGGTATTTAATCACTTTTATTATGCCGAAACATATTTTCAAATTGATAAGAATCACATATTTTCTTAGTATGATAATATAGGCAATGGACTTAACAAATTATTTGTTTCATTTTTATCTAAATATGATTTTTCTACATTTTACTTTGATCTACGAGGCTCTCTTCCTCAAGAAAATAAAATATGAAGTAAACTTCAATGAAGTCTTTTTTCAACATCTTTGTCTTTCAAAAAGATGATTACTCATACTACCACTACATATATCATGATGTGATCAGTCCGCCACATTTTCTAAATTTATGCACTAATTTTGTCTCCCATTTTTAAGGAATAAGTATGACCTGAAGGAAAAACCTATTTCTATCTTTTACTGAGTTTTGCTTCTTTTTTGTTTATTTTCAATGTCAATATGGAGATGCAGGGTATCGATCCCCGTACCTCTCGCATGCTAAGCGAGCGCTCTACCATTTGAGCTACATCCCCACATTTTTCTATTCTTATTTGTTTGAAGTGAAGAAACTATAATTTTATTGCAGCCCATTTTTAAGTTTATAAGAACCACATATTTCTCGAAGATAGCGAGTGGTATTAACATGTTTTTTTTTTAATTTCTAATTAAAGATCATTTTTCTAAATATTATTATGTTCTTTCAATCCTTCATTTCTCAAGTATAACCGATCTAATGTAAATATCAAGGAAAACATTATTTTACTATTTTTTTTCTCTCAAACGCTGTTATCACTTGCCACCACATTTATCGTGATTTGACCTGTCCGTAACCTACATTCAAAAGGCATATGTATTTTGACATTTACACTGACAAATATGTAAACATGTTTCGAGCTTCACAAAAGCCATGGGAAGCCAGGTGAACGGGGTTTCGATAGTGGTTTAGCTACTTGAATTTGCATTTTCATTTCAATGTTAAAGTATGTACTATAGCCACGACTATTCTTTGAAAAAGACACGAGAATACGTAAAATAAATTAATATCTTTTGCAGGAAATTAGGTGATTGTTACGGATGGAAATCATCTGCCCCCAAAGTATGCCCCCATTTGTATCCCACTTTAAAATAGTGGGTTTAGGGTTTAGAGTTTGGGGTTTAAAGTTGGGCTTAGGGTTAGGGTGTAGGGAATTAGGGGTAGGGTGTATTTTTTAGGGTTTGGGGTTTTGGGTTTAGGATATGAAAATTAGGGTTATGAGGCAAGATTTAATTTTTAAGTATTTTTAGGCAGGGGGCATAGAAGGAGGCATGGTTAGGGGGCAGGAGATTTTTACCCGATTGTTACGCTGTTGAATCTTTCATAATCATGCATTAATTTCATCTCTTATAGTTTTAATGGATATTTACCGTCAAACAAGTATTTTTATAATTATAATAATAATAAATATCTAATTTGTTTTAAATTAATGTGTTTCTCTTACAAAAAAAACTTGTGATTCTATCTGTATTTATAGTTTAATTTTTTAAAAAATATATTCAAACTATATACTTATCCAACGATGAAACACTTAATTATCCACCACCTAAAATAGATGTTACCTTTTTTACGGAGAAAATAGAGTTAATATGATAAATTTGTTCTATTTTCTTACAATATTAGAAAAGCCAGCATGGAGAAGCGGGGTATCGATCCCCGTACTTCTCGCATGCAAAGCGAGCGCTCTAACATTTGAGCTACATCCCCAATACTTTAAAACTTACATTTTTAATATAAATATAAGGTATTTAATCACTTTTATTATGCCGAAACATGTTTTCAAATTGATAAGAATCACATATTTTCTTAGTATGATAATATAGGCAATGGACTTAACAAATTATTTGTTTCATTTTTATCTAAAAATGACTTTTCTACATTTTACTTTGATCTACGAGGCTCTCTTCCTCAAGAAAATAAAATATGAAGTAAACTTCAATGAAGTCTTTTTTCAACATCTTTGTCTTTCAAAAAGATGATTACTCATACTACCACTACATATATCATGATGTGATCAGTCCGCCACATTTTCTAAATTTATGCACTAATTTTGTCTCCCATTTTTAAGGAATATGTATGACCTGAAGGAAAAACCTATTTCTATCTTTTACTAAGTTTTGCTTCTTTTTTGTTTATTTCCAATGTCAATATGGAGATGTGGGGTATCGATCCCCGTACCTCTCGCATGCTAAGCGAGCGCTCTACCATTTGAGCTACATACCCACATTTTTCTATTCTTATTTGTTTGAAGTGAAGAAACTATAATTTTATTGCAGCCCATTTTTAAGTTTATAAGAACCACATATTTCTCGAAGATAGCGAGTGGTATTAACATGTTTTCTTTTAATTTCTAATTAAAGATCATTTTTCTAAATATTATTATGATCTTTCAATCCTTCATTTCTTAAGTATAACCGATCTAATGTAAATATCAAGGAAAACATTATTTTACTTCTTTTTCTCTCAAACGCTGCTATCACTTGCCACCACATTTATCATGATTTGACCTGTCCGTAACCTACATTCAAAAGGCATATGTATTTTGACATTTACACTGACAAAAATGTAAACATGTTTCGAGCTTCACAAAAGCCATGGGAAGCCAGGTGAACGGGGTTTCGATAGTGGTTTAGCTACTTGAATTTCCATTTTCATTTCAATGTTAAAGTATGTACTATAGCCACGACTATTCTTTGAAAAAGACACGAGAATACGTAAAATAAATTAATATCTTTTGCAGGAAATTAGGTGATTGTTACGCTGTTGAATCTTTCATAATCATGCATTAATTTCATCTCTTACCGTTTTAATGGATATTTAAAGTCAAACAAGTATTTTTATAATAATAATAATAATAAATATCTAATTTGTATTAAATTAATGTGTTTCGCTTACAAAAAAACTTGTGATTCTATTTGTATTTATAGTTTAATTTTTAAAAAAATATATTCAAACTATATACTTATCCAACGATGAAATACTTAATTATCCACCACCTAAAATAGATGTTACCTTTTTTACGGTGAAAATAGAGTTAATATGATAAATTTGTTATATTTTCTTACAATATTAGAAAAGCCAACATGGAGATGCGGGGTATCGATCCCCGTACTTCTCGCATGCAAAGCGATCGCTCTACCATTTGAGCTACATCCCCAATACTTTATAACATACATTTTTAATATAAATATAAGATATTTAATCACTTTTATTATGCCAAAACATATTTTCAAATTGATAAGAATCACATATTTTCTTAGTTTGATAAAATAGGCAATGGACTTAACAAATTATTTGTTTCATTTTTATCTAAATATGATTTTTCTACATTTTACTTTGATCTACGAGGCTCTCTTCCTCAAGAAAATAAAATATGAAGTAAACTTCAATGAAGTCTTTTTTTCAACATCTTTGTCTTTCAAAAAGATGATTACTCATACTACCACTACATATATCATGATGTGATCAGTCCGCCACATTCATTCAAATTGGATGTATCTCTTTAAATTTAAACAAGTGAAAACATAACTCTATGGTAAACACCACAAAACCAAGGAAAGAAAGGTTATTGGGGTAATCGATTGGGGTTTGGTTACCCGAAGTTGGATCTTCAGTTTATTTGGTTTGACGTTGTGGAGATGTGATGGAGAAAGTTTTGAAAAAGACACGACCAATTAAAAATAATAATATTTTTTAGCAATGCTTGTCATACATTGAAAACAAACGTTTTATTGTATAACTTAGAAAGATAAAAATAAATAGATTGCATTGCGACACAGTCTAATCTTGTCTCCCATTTTCAAGGAATAAGTATGACTTGAAGGGAAAACCTATTTCTATCTTGTACTGAGTTTTGCTTTTTTTTGTTTATTTCCAATGTCAATATGGAGGTGCGGGGTATCGATACCCGTACCTCTCGCATGCTAAGCGAGCTCTCTACAATTTGAGCTACATCCCCACATTTTTCTATTCTTATTTGTTTGAAGTGAAGAAACTATAATTTTATTGCAGCCCATTTTTAAGTTTATAAGAACCACATATTTCTCTAAGATAGCGAGTGGTATTAACATGTTTTCTTTTAATTTCTAATTAAAGATCATTTTTCTAAATATTATTATGATCTTTCAATCCTTCATTTCTCAAGTATAACCGATCTAATGTAAATATCAAGGAAGACATTATTTTACTTTTTTTTCTCTCAAACATTGCTATCACTTGCCACCACATTTAGCGTGATTTGACCTTTCCGTAATCTACATTCAAAAGGCATATGTATTTTGACATTTACACTGACAAAAATGTAAACATGTTTCAAGCTTTACAAAAGCCAGGTGAACATGGTTTCAATAGTGGTTTAGGTACTTGAATTTGCATCTTCAATTCAATGTTAAAGTATGTACTATAGCCACGACTATTCTTTGAAAAAGACACGAGAATACGTAAAATAAATTAATATCTTTTGCAGGAAATTAGGTGATTGTTACGCTGTTGAATCTTTCATAATTATGCATTAATTTCATCTCTTATAGTTTTAATGGATATTTACCGTCAAACAAGTATTTTTATAATAATAATAAATATCTAATTTGTATTAAATTAATGTGTTTCTCTTACAAAAAAACTTGTGATTCTATTTGTATTTATAGTTTATTTTTTTTTTTAAAATATTCAAACTATATACTTATCCAACGATTAAATACTTAATTATCCACCACCTAAAATAGATGTTACATTTTTTACGGAGAAAATAGAGTTAATATGATAAATTTGTTCTATTTTCTTACAATATTAGAAAAGCCAGCATAGAGATGCGGGGTATCGATCACCGTACTTCTCGCATGCAAAGCGAGCGCTCTACCATTTGAGCTATATCCCCAATACTTTATAACATACATTTTTAATATAAATATAAGATATTTAATAACTTTTATTATGCCAAAACATATTTTCAAATTGATAAGAATCACATATTTTCTTAGTATGATAATATAGGCAATGGACTTAACAAATTATTTGTTTCATTTTTATCTAAATATGATTTTTCTACATTTTACTTTGATCTACGAGGCTCTCTTCCTCAAGAAATTAAAATATGAAGTAAACTTCAATGAAGTCTTTTTTCGACATCTTTGTCTTTCAAAAAGATGATTACTCATACTACCACTACATATATCATGATGTGATCAGTCCGCCACATTCATTAAAATTGGATGTATCTCTTTAAATTTAAACAAGTGAAAACATAACTCTATGGCAAACACCACAAAACCAAGGAAAGAAAGGTTATTGGGGTAATCGATTGGGGTCTGCTTACCCGAAGTTGGATCTTCAGTTTATTTGGTTTGACGTTATGGATATGTTATAGAGAAAGTTTTGAAAACGACACGACCAATTAAAAATAATAATATTTTTTAGCAATGCTTGTCATACATTGAAAACAAACGTTTTATTATGTAACTTAGAAAGATAAAAATAAATAGATTGCATTGCGACACAGTCTTTCTAAATTTATGCACTAATTTTGTCTCCCATTTTTAAGGAATAAGTATGCTATAACCTGAAGGGAAAACCTATTTCTTTCTTTTACTGAGTTTTACTTCTTCTTTTTTTATTTCCAATGTCAATATGGAGATGCGGGGTATCGATCCCCGTACCTCTCGCATGCTAAGCGAGCGCTCTACCATTTGAGCTACATCCCCACATTTTGCTATTCTTATTTGTTTGATGTGAAGAAACTATAATTTTATTGCAGCCCATTTTTAAGTTTATAAGAACCACATATTTCTCTAAGATAGCGAGTGGTATTAACATGTTTTCTTTTAATTTCTAATTAAAGATCATTTTTCGAAATATTATTATGATCTTTCAATCCTTCATTTCTCAAGTATAACCGATCTAATGTAAATATCAAGGAAGACATTATTTTACTTCTTTTTCTCTCAAACACTGCTATCACTTGCCACCACATTTAGCGTGATTTGACCTTTCCATAACCTACATTCAAAAGGCATATGTATTTTGACATTTACACTGACAAAAATGTAAACATGTTTCGAGCTTCACAAAAGCCATGGGAAGCCAGGTGAACGGGGTTTCGATAGTGGTTTAGCTACTTTAATTTTCATCTTCAATTCAATGTTAAAGTATGTACTATAGCCACGACTATTCTTTGAAAAAGACACGAGAATACGTAAAATAAATTAATATCTTTTGCAGGAAATTAGGTGATTGTTACGCTGTTGAATCTTTCATAATTATGCATTAATTTCATCTCTTATAGTTTTAATGGATATTTACTGTCAAACAAGTATTTTTATAATAATAATAAATATCTAATTTGTATTAAATTAATGTGTTTCTCTTACAAAAAAAACTTGTGATTCTATTTGTATTTATAGTTTAATTTTTTAAAAAATATATTCAAACTATATACTTATCCAACGATGAAATACTTAATTATCCACCACCTAAAATAGATGTTACCTTTTTTTACGGAGAAAATAGAGTTAATATGATAAATTTGTTCTATTTTCTTACAATATTAGAAAAGCCAGCATGGAGATGCGGGGTATCGATCCCCGTACTTCTCACATGCAAAGCGAGCGCTCTAACATTTGAGCTACATCCCTAATAGTTTATAACTTACATTTTTAATATAAATATAAGGAATTTAATCACTTTTATTATGCCAAAACATATTTTCAAATTGATAAGAATCACATATTTTCTTAGTATGATAATATAGGCAATGGACTTAACAAATTATTTGTTTCATTTTTATCTAAATATGATTTTTCTACATTTTACTATGATCTACGAGGCTCTCTTCCTCAAGAAAATAAAATATGAAGTAAACTTCAATGAAGTCTTTTCTCGACATCTTTGTCTTTCAAAAAGATGATTACTCATACTACCACTACATATATCATGATGTGATCAGTCCACCACATTCATTAAAATTGGATGTATCTCTTTAAATTTAAACAAGTGAAAACATAACTCTATGGCAAACACCATAAAACCAAGGAAAAAAAGGTTATTGGAGTAATCGGTTGGGGTCTGGTTACCCGAAGTTGGATCTTCAGTTTATTTGGTTTGACGTTATGGATATGTGATGGAGAAAGTTTTGAAAACGACATGACCAATTAAAAATAATAATATTTTTTAGCAATGTTTGTCATACATTGAAAACAAACGTTTTATTGTGTAACTTAGAAAGATAAAAATAAATAGATTGCATTGCGACACAGTCTTTCTAAATTTATGCACTAATTTTGTCTCCCATTTTAAGGAATAAGTATAGTATAACCTGAAGGGAAAACCTATTTCTATCTTTTAGTGTAACACCCCTCGCCCAGTTACGAGCGAGCGATGTTACTATTCGGTTGATGGACAGATTCATACATGTCAACATATCAAACATACAATTATATGAGATTCAATTCATACTTAACAAGCATCAAAACAAACAATCATACAATCATTTATCCAATCACAAGATCATAAACACAAATAGGTGAGCCATGTTGTAAATGCATATTAACAAGCCTAATCCTTACACATGATCATCTAACATATGTATAAGACCTAGCAAACATGTATTCAATCAAACTCATGAACGTTTAATTCAAGTATACCAATGCTTCTTATTCGAATACATAAGACAATCAAACATTACCTATATACATATCTTAGTTCATATTACAACACAACCATACACATACATATAACAACTTTCAAACAGCCTAAATCATATACAATAGTATTCGAAATCAGCATTCATTTTATTCTAATATTCTATTACCATTCGAACTATACAAATCATCCAACAACAATTCTAGATGCAACCTTCCTAATTCAAATAAAGATATCATACTTATACATACTCAACCATTCAAATCCATCAAGGGCATGAACCATATAAATGATACTCAAATTCATATCAAGCTTAGTTAACTTCAAACATAGTTCATTCATATCATCATATCCATATTTGATGTTACCATTCCATTGCATTTGAGAACAGCCTTTCAGGTAGCAGGGGGATAATGGAGGACTCTGACAAGGTGGTTTCCTTGTTTGTTGAAAATATCCCGAAGGCAATGCAGTGGAAAGGGTTGTGGCATATGTTCGCGAGACATGGAGACGTTACGGATGCTTTCATTGCGAGTAGACTAAGTCGAGCTGGGAAGAAATTCGGATTTGTGCGATTTGGAAGTAGAATCGATGCATTAAGAGCTATGGAGAGGTTGAATGGTTTTGTAGTGTATGGGTACAGATTGTTGGTGAAGTTTGCAAATCTAAGATAAAGGAAGCAACAATGGGAAATATTTAAGCAACGGGGTTTTGCGTATGCGGCTCGGGATACATCCAATCGATTCATTGATCAAAGGAGTGGATGGCAACAAAAGAAATCAGCTTCTATGGAAGGTAAGCGAAAGGATATTGAAGTTTCAATGGAGGGAAAGGACAGGGTCATTGGAGAATCAAGTAACACTGGTAGGAAGGGTATAAGGAGGGTTGCTGGCCATGTGGAGGAGGAGGAGTTATGGAAGATGAAAAGATGTCTGGTGGGGGAGATGGCGTCGGTGTGCAGTGTTAGCAGTATTTCTACAAGATTGCAGCAGTGGGGGCTCGGAGAGATCAAAATCCAAAGAATTGGTGGGAAATCATTCTTAATTGCTATTGAGGATGATGAACTTTTCATGATGCTAGAAGATTTAAATTGGTCATATCTTAAGGAGATATTTAAGGAGGTTAGCCCATGGTCAGAATCCGTTCATCGATATGAAAGGTTGACGTGGCTGGAGGTTGCGGGGGTTCCTCTCCATTGTTGGAACTTGACGACACTGAAGAGGGTTGCAGAAGTGTGGGGGACATTTGAGGCTCTTGGTGAAAATGGAAATCATATTCTTGATTGCGAAAGAGTTTCTGTGTTGATATCCACAAAAGAGGTCGGAAGGATTGAAGAGATAGTGCAGATTGAAGCTGGGAGCAATGTTTATGAGATTAATGTCGTGGAATTAGGTTTCAATGAAAATCCTCTGGGCGTATCGAAGGCGAAATGTGACGTTGGTTTGAGTAATCGTAGAGGGAGTCAGAATTCTGTAAGTTCTTCAACATCTTCGTCGTCGTCGGAGAGGGAGGCTTCATCGGAATCAGACCGTATTAGGTTCACAGCCGAGGAGGAGGCATTGAATGCACTCTATATTGGGAAGGAGAATATTTATTCTACAACACATTTTTCGGAGGATTTAAGAAGGCATCTAGGGGAAGAAGAGTTGCTGGGTGTAATTTCAAAGAGTTTTTTCAAGTGGTCCCCTCTATTCCTCTGCCCGTGCATGAGGAATTTAGTTCTCAAATGTGCAAGGAGGCTGCTTGTGGGGGCGTGGAGGAGCACGACGTGTCAAATGTTGATGGTAGGACGGCACCAGGACATAGGGAAGACAATTGTGACAGATATACATTAAATGGTGACAGCAGTAAAACTGATAATAGGCCTGATAGAGTTGTTGAGAAAGATTTCGGTATGGGTCGTGCCCAAGTTGAGGAAGTCAATGTTCATAATCTGGGTCAGGACGTCAATGAGCGGGCCGCAAATAGCGACATTAATGAGGGTCTAGACTTGGTAGGTGAGAGGGTAAATGAAGATATCAGAAATATGGGCTTCGCCCCTTCCAATACTGAGAGTTGTGAGAACCCAAGTCGATGTAAGTCGAATTGGGCTAAATTGGTGGATGACAAGTTTAATCAGGGATATCTTCTAAATGCTAGCAAAGGTGGTAAAGCTCTGGTGGCCTATAGTGATGGAGAGGATAATCAAAGGTTTTACCCTGAATTGGAATCGAGAAAAGAGAATAAAAAATTCAAGAATGGTAAAAGGTATGGGTCTTTGCTAGATTATCAAAACAAGGCTTTGACAGAGCTTGAAAGAAAGAAAAGAGATAAGGGTTTTCGTAGGAACAAACTGAGTAGAGAGATGTTGAATTCTTCTGACTTGTCGGGGAGATCTTTATCCGACTCGGATCTCGTGACTAGATGGAATATTCTTACTAAAGAGGCAAGGAAAACTTTGAAGTTGGGGAAAAAGCTTGGGATGCAGTTTGTTGGGGATGAACAAGAGGTGGTCAGGGAGTTGATCTCATTAGAGGAAAATCAATTTTAAAAGGCCCATATTGTGTGAA
This sequence comes from Hibiscus trionum, assembly GCA_030270665.1. Taxonomy (NCBI): domain Eukaryota; kingdom Viridiplantae; phylum Streptophyta; class Magnoliopsida; order Malvales; family Malvaceae; genus Hibiscus; species Hibiscus trionum. The sequence goes on along the minus strand of BSYR01000038.1, from coordinate 21,694,517 downwards.
AGGAAACTGAATAAGGAGGAGAGTTTTGATTTGGAGTGTACGTGGATTAGTGTTTTCTTTGAAGTTGTCGGTTGTTAGAAAATTTATATGGGAGCATAAGGTGTGATCGCTCTTTGACAAGAATTAAGAAGGAAGATTCGAGAGAAGAGGACGTCCAAAAATTGCGGTTTGATGATGAATTCTGTTTTCAACATCCGATGGTTGCTCAGGCGGGTTGCTCTCAATCTGGGATATGAACGAATTCAAAAGTGACAACTAGGTGAGTCACAAAAGATACTTTCTAATGAAGGTGCACTGGTTGCGGAAAGTACTAAAAGCCACCATAGTACTAATAGTTGGCTGATGGGTAGTGAATTCAACGCAACACGCTCGTGGTGTGAAAGGAGAGGTTGTGTTAGGTTACAGTCGGAATATGAAGCTTTTTTCAGGTTCATTTCGAGGTGTAGGATGTTGGTTTTACCTCTAATTGGATGCTTATTTGTTTGGGTGGCTAAAGTTTAAAGTGCATGGTGCGATCAACGGTAGTGAAGCGGGGTGTGCTGGGGGTTCTTAGAGCCTTGTTTGCTGGTCCTAGTTCTTTACCAAAGGGTGCTATTGATTTGGTAAATATCGTGGATGTATGATGGTTTCGAAAAGCTTCCTTGATTGTGGAAGTAAATTGCAGTGTTGTGCTGAATTGGTTATATAATTCACACAAACGTCCATAGTCGAGATGGTTGTTACTTAGGGTGGTTGACAGCTTTTTGAGCAGAATTGGGAGAGTTAATTTTTTGTAATATTTCCTAGTCGTCTTGCCTTGGTGACTTCCCTACATTTGGATGGTGCTAGTCTTGTTGATTCCCTGTGTTGTGGGCTTATGTTGTTTGTGCTATTGCAACTCTTTTGTGATCTCTTGTTTGCCCCTTTCCCGAGTTGTTTGCACTCTTTTCCTCCATTTAGGATTAGGGAGGTTTTTAACGAGGCATTCAACTCGTGGTAATTTAATAAAATAAATTTGCCGAGCAAAAAAAAAATCATATCCATATTTACATAAACATTCATCAAGTCATTACGTAATATAACATGTCTTAGTTTTATACAAACCAAACTTAACAATTACATGTTCCATAATGCATGACAAACTAACTTAGACTATGCCACCAACTAGGAGACTAAGCAAGATTATATCATACTTGTTCTTGGCTTGCGAAGCTCTCGGAACAAAACATATGGCTTTCGGATATCAACAGACCTGTTATTTTGGAAGAAGGAAACAAAGAGAGTGATAAGTACACATAATGTACTTAGTGAGGCAGCCCTAAACTTTACTAGTTTCAATCTTTTAAAGTCTTATTCAATCTTTAAGGTTACTTAGCTAGGCTTAGCACGTATTGGAATACCTAGCTAGTTCTATCAAAACCAAGTTAACTTAGCTAGTTTCATATACTAACCAATAGGGAAGTAAGGATTTACATGTACTATGACTTATTGGGCAGCAACCATTTCATTTAAAACACACCAATTTCCGCAGCAACTACATATACATTTCATACCAAATTGGATAGCAAGCAACATATACAATTCAAGCCAAATTTGGGCAGCAAGCACATGTACAATTCAAGCTAAATTGGACAGCAAACAACATGTAATATCATTGTCATCTTGGCAGCAACATTTCATAGTTTCACATCACAACATAGTTCATTTTAAATCTCAACCAAGTACACATATTCATTCCATATCATAAGGGCTAATACCCAACTTGTTCATTTAAACATATATCACTGTTCTAATCATGTTTTGCGTTGGATGATTAATGAATTAGGTAATCAAGTCTTCATGTAACATGTAACATTAGATACTCAAAGTATCCATTTCTCATTTCAACTTATAACAGAGGATGCATAGGCATCAATGGTGACTTACCACCATTCAATTATCAAGGTGACTAACCACCTTATCAGGTTTATAGGTGACTAACCACCATCCTGTAACAAAGATCAGAGGAGCTCAATGACTCTAAGGCATTCCCTTCTACCTATAGACACTAATCAAACCAAGGACTTTACTTATCTTTCTTTATTAACAAGTGCATTCACTTGCCAATCATTCATAATTTCAAAGGCATTTAACCACTTCAATAGGCATACACATATAATCAATCAAGCATCATGGTAACCTAAAATTCCAGCAAGCACATGAGATCATTTTCATTTTATAATCATCAAAAATCAGTAGCAAAGCTTATCATTTAGTCTCATTTCACATAGCTCAAGCAATCAACACATCATAGCAACTAATCATATTTATGCTAAGCATGCTTATCTAACAAGCAATACACACTTAGGTCAATATTCTTGCCTTTAATCCTTCTTCCTTATCATTTTAAATTTTACCAATCATTATTACATTCATTACATGCTTCATTCATGTTATCTAATAATAAAAAACATAAAGGTTAGGATACTAATCCTAACACTTAAGCAATGCTACACTCACAAATACTTCCAAGCTTAGTTGTTATCCTTGATGATGATTCCTTTCCCCCTTCTCTTTGCTTGATCACTCCTTGAATCTTCTTGAAATTCTTCACCAATGTGATCTTAAAACATAAAATATCATATACAATATCCATTAGTAATTAATTCAAACATATAAATTCATTTACTTAAGCATAATCACCTAGACAAGTGAATCTGCCCCCTAAACTGGCAGTTTGAGTAACCTCTACTAAACTTGCCATATCTTTTTACTCACAACTCCAAATAAGGAGTTCTTTCCCATTTTAGAAAGCTTATAAACACACCTTTACAGCCATGTATGGCACATAATTTTATCATTTTTCTATCAATACAGTTTATTACTTGAACATATGGCATTTTCAGAAACCTAATCTGTCTATGCTTAATTTGTTTGCATTCATAACCTATGTTTCACTACACCATTAATCTTGAGCTTTTAACCACATTTACCTACATATATTAACATAATAATGGTGTTCCAGTAACCACAAAAACAGGGCATGTAAGTCCTCAAATTATCAATCCTTACAAACTAGTCCATTTTGACCCTCTATGTGTTCTAATGATAGTTAAACTATCAATTAACATATAATTCAAGCTAAATCATTTATTTTTTTTATTCCTAAAATACCTCCCCTGTTTCTAACAAATTTTTCAAAATTTATTGGCATCAATTTAACCCCTAAACATTTTCAAAATTACAATTTAACCTAAGCAGTTTCCAGATTCATTCAATTCTGAGCAGTCTTTTTGTAATTCAATTTCCAGTCACTTCCTATGTCGTTTTCATGCCCAAGAGGACATTTTCTTATAGTAATCATTCAGTTCTACAACTTTTATTTACAATTGTTTTCCTAATTCGAACTCTAACCCATTCGAAATTCAAGTTCAAAACAGGGAAATGCATGAACCCTAATCTGGGCAGATTCAATCTAAGTTCATGTTCATATTAAATTTTCCAGAAATTTAGCTATTCTAACATGAACCCAGCTACCTATCATCAATATAAAACATCTAGCAACACATTTCCAGCAACAATTCACAACCAAATCAACAATACAACCCTAAAACTCAAAATAGAATCGGTTAAACACAAAGTTACTTACTTGTACACTAGATGAACATGCATGCAATTGTTCTTAATTTTTCCAGCACCTATCTTCAGTTCACAGCTCCCTCTCTCACTCTATACTCAGTTTCGGTTGTTAGAATGAATGAAGAAGATGGATGCATGTGAGAAGGAAGTGGTTTACACTTGTTTACTTCCTAATTTCTAATGCTGCCCGATTATGGTCCTTGCAAGGACACATGGCTGACTTTATTACCATGTTTTCCCACTATGTTAATTATATTTATTTTATATTATCATATTAGTTATCAGCCATGTATATTAGTATATAATTTAATCTAATATTAATCTATTATAATTTTAAAGTATACATGTATATAATTTAATTCCCACTAACATATCTTTATAATTTATATTATAAAGTTGATCCAATATTAATTTTCCACTATCTAATACATATGTAACATACATGTATCACATGTTAAATTCTATTACTTATAAGTCTATATATGATCGTACATATTTTTTAACCCCGTTGTAATTTAATAGGACATAGCTTATGTGGTTTCATTTCAATCTTAATTAAATTATATGATGTTTACATTTTCTTTGTTATTTTTTTACTGTTCCAACTAGGGTGATTTTAGGGTGTTACAACTCCTCCCCCTTAAAGAAAATTCGTCCTCGAATTTTACCTGAATCGAACAGATGAGGATATTGCTTTTTCATCGTGTCCTCAGGTTCCCACGTCGCTTCTTCGACGTTGTGATTCCTCCAAAGAACTTTGACAAGAGGAACACTTTTATTTTGAAGTCTTTTGACTTCTCGATCAAGGATTTGAACAGGCTCTTCCTCGTATGAAAGATCAAGATTGAGTTCAACTTCTTCAGGCTCAAGAACGTGAGACGGATCAGATCGATATCTTCTGAGCATTGAGACGTGGAAGACATTGTGTATTTTATCGAACTCGGGAGGAAGAGCGAGTCGATAAGCTACCGGACCAATTCTTTCAACTACTTCAAATGGTCCAATAAACCGAGGACTTAGCTTGCCTCTTTTGTCGAATCGGAATACTTTCTTCCACGGGGAGACTTTAAGAAACACTTTATCTCCGACTTGATGTTGAATGTCTCTACGTTTCAGATCGGCGTAAGACTTTTGGCGATCGAAAGCTTGCTTCAATCGAGAATGAATGATTTGAACTTGTTCTTCGGTTTCCCGAAGCAATTGTGGTCCCAGAACTTTATTATCACCAAGTTCAGACCAACACAGAGGTGTTCGACATCTTCTGTCATACAACGCTTCGAAAGGAGCCATTTGAATCGAAGATTGGAAGCTATTGTTGTAGGCGAATTCTACCAAAGGTAGCGATTTCTCACAGTTCTTTCCGAAGTCAATGATACAAGCTCTGAGCATGTCTTCGAGAATTTGAATTACTCGTTCGGATTGACCATCGCTTTGCGGATGGAAAGCTGTGCTAAGATTCAGTTTGGTTCCGAGAGCTTTATGTAGAGTCTTCCAAAATCGAGCTGTGAATCGGGGATCTCGATCGGAGACTATTGAGATTGGAACTCCATGTAAACGAATTACTTCTCGGATGTATAATTCAGCCAAGGCTTCAAGACTGAGATTCATTCTCACCGGAATGAAGTGTGCTGACTTGGTGAAACGATCAACGATCACCCAGATAGCGTCGCACTTTCTTGGTGAACAAGGAAGGCCGGTTACGAAATCCATTGTGATACGTTCCCATTTCCATTGCGGGAATTTGAGAGGTTGGAGCAAACCAGTAGGGACTTGGTGCTCGGCTTTAACCCGTTGGCAGTTCAAACATTTTGCTATAGAGTCGTTGATAGCCGTTTTCATTCCTGGCCACCAATACAAGGGCTTGAGATCCTTGTACATCTTAACTGATCCAGGGTGGATCGAAAAAGAACTTTGGTGCGCTTCTTGTAGGATTTCATCTTGTAATTCTTTGTTATTAGGGACACATATACGATCTTTGAAGTATAGAAGACCATTCGACTTAACAGAGAAGTCAGGATTAGACTCAAGCTTAGAATTGATTTTCTGAAGTTCCGGATCAATTTGTTGAAGTTATTTGATCCTGGTGATCAGAGTATATTGAACTTGAAGTTCATTCAGATAATTCTGAGCCTTGCATAGCCGGAAATGAGCGTTGATAGCCAAAGAAGCTACGAATAAACAAATAGAAGACGTTACTTAGGTTACAAAATTTCATTTGAAGGATTTCTTGCTAAACAAGAAAGTGTTCAAATTCTTCCTTGACTATCAATAAGGAATTCAATGATCACTTTAAATTTGAATATTGAACGTTTTCGAATTTTCGAGGATTTCGAGTAACTTACAGAGGTTCGGTTTTCGACTCAGAGCGTCGGCAACAACATTGGCTTTTCCAGGATGATAATCGATGGTCAGGTCGTAGTCTTTGAGCAACTCTAACCATCTTCTTTGTCTAAGGTTCAGATCTTTTTGAGTGAGTAAATACTTCAGGCTTTTGTGATCAGTGAACATTCATTTCAATCTTAATTAAATTATATGATGTTTATATTTTTTTTGTTACTTTTCTACTGTTCCAACTAGGGTGATTTTAGGGTGTTACATTTAGAGAGTTTTGCTTCTTCTTTTTTTATTTCCAATGTCAATATGGAGATGCGGGGTATCGATCCTCGTACCTCTCGCATGCTAAGCGAGCGCTCTACCATTTGAGCTACATCCCCACATTTTTCTATTCTTATTTGTTTGAAGTGAAGAAACTATAATTTTATTGCAGCCCATTTTTAAGTTTATAAGAACCACATATTTCTCTAAGATAGCGAGTGGTATTAACATGTTCTCTTTTAATTTCTAATTAAAGATCATTTTTCTAAATATTATTATGATCTTTCAATCCTTCATTTCTCAAGTATAACCGATCTAATGTAAATATCAAGGAAGACATTATTTTACTTCTTTTTCTCTCAAATACTGCTATCACTTGCCACCACATTTAGCGTGATTTGACCTTTCCGTAACCTACATTCAAAAGGCATATGTATTTTGACATTTACACTGACAAAAATGTAAACATGTTTCGAGCTTCACAAAAGCCATGTGAAGCCAGGTGAACGGGGTTTCGATAGTGGTTTAGGTACTTGAATTTGCATCTTCAATTCAATGTTAAAGTATGTACTATAGCCACGACTATTCTTTGAAAAAGACACGAGAATACGTAAAATAAATTAATATCTTTTGCAGGAAATTAGGTGATCGTTACGCTGTTGAATCTTTCATAATTATGCATTAAATTCATCTCTTATAGTTTTAATGGATATTTACCGTCAAACAAGTATTTTTATAATAATAATAAATATCTAATTTGTATTAAATTAATGTGTTTCTCTTACAAAAAAAAACTTGTGATTCTATTTGTATTTATAGTTTAATTTTTTAAAAAATATATTCAAACTATATACTTATCCAACGATGAAATACTTAATTATCCACCACCTAAAATAGATGTTACCTTTTTTACGGAGAAAATAGAGTTAATATGATAAATTTGTTCTATTTTCTTACAATATTTGAAAAGCCAGCATGGAGATGCGGTGTATCGATCCACGTACTTCTCGCATGCAAAGCGAGCGCTCTACCATTTAAGCTACATCCCCAATAATTTATAACTTACATTTTAATATAAATATAAGGTATTTAATCACTTTTATTATGCCAAAACATATTTTCAAATTGATAAGAATCACATATTTTCTTAGTATGATAATATAGGCAATGGACTTAACAAATTATTTGTTTCATTTTTATCTAAATATGATTTTTCTACATTTTACTTTGATCTACGAGGCTCTCTTCCTCAAGAAAATAAAATATGAAGTAAACTTCAATGAAGTCTTTTTTCAACATCTTTGTCTTTCAAAAAGATGATTACTCATACTACCACTACATATATCATGATGTGATCAGTTCGCCACATTCATTCAAATTGGATGTATCTCTTTAAATTTAAACAAGTGAAAACATAACTCTATGGCAAACACCACAAAACCAAGGGAAGAAAGGTTATTGGGGTAATCGATTGGGGTCTGGTTACCTGAAGTTGGATCTTCAGTTTATTTGGTTTGACGTTATGGATATGTGATGGAGAAAGTTTTGAAAAACACACGACCAATTAAAAATAATAATATTTTTTTGCAATGCTTGTCATACATTGAAAAAAATCGTTTTATTGTATAACTTAGAAAGATAAAAATAAATAGATTGCATTGTGACACAGTCTTTCTAAATTTATGCTCTAATTTTGTCTCCCATTTTTAAGGAATAAGTATGACCTGAAGGGAAAACCTATTTCTATCTTTTACTGAGTTTTACTTTTTTTTTTGTTTATTTCCAATGTCAATATGGAGATGCGGGGTATCGATCCCCGTACCTCTCGCATGCTAAGCGAGCGCTCTACCATTTGAGCTACATCCCCACATTTTCCTATTCTTATTTGTTTGAAGTGAAGAAACTATAATTTTATTGCAGCCCATTTTTAAGTTTATAAGAACCACATATTTCTCTAAGATAGCGAGTGGTATTAACATGTTTTCTTTTAATTTCTAATTAAAGATCATTTTTCTAAATATTATTATGATCTTTCAATCCTTCATTTCTCAACTATAACCGATCTAATGTAAATATCAAGGAAGACATTATTTTACTTCTTTTTCTCTCAAACACTGCTATCACTTGCCACCACATTTAGCGTGATTTGACCTTTCCGTAACCTACATTCAAAAGGCATATGTATTTTGACATTTACACTGACAAAAATGTAAACATGTTTCGAGCTTCACAAAATCCATGGGAAGCCAGGTGAACGGGGTTTCGATAGTGGTTTAGCTACTTGAATTTGCATCTTCAATTCAATGTTAAAGTATGTACTATAGCCACGACTATTCTTTGAAAAAGACACGAGAATACGTAAAATAAATTAATATCTTTTGCAGGAAATTAGGTGATCGTTACCCTGTTGAATCTTTCATAATTATGCATTAATTTCATCTCTTATTGTTTTAATGGATATTTATCGTCAAACAAGTATTTTTATAATAATAATAAATATCTAATTTGTATTAAATTAATGTGTTTCTCTTACAAAAAAACTTGTGATTCTATTTGTATTTATAGTTTAATTTTTTTAAAAATATATTCAAACTATATACTTATCCAACGATTAAATACTTAATTATCCACCACCTAAAATAAATGTTACATTTTTTACGGAGAAAATAGAGTTAATATGATAAATTTGTTCTATTTTCTTACAATATTAGAAAAGCCAGCATGGAGATGCGGGGTATCGATCCCCGTACTTCTCGCATGCAAAGCGAGCGCTCTACCATTTGAGCTATATCCCCAATAATTTATAACATACATTTATAATATAAATATAAGGTATTTAATCACTTTTATTATGCCAAAACATATTTTCAAATTGATAAGAATCACATATTTTCTTAGTATGATAATATAGGCAATGGACTTAACAAATTATTTGTTTCATTTTTATCTAAATATGATTTTTCTACATTTTACTTTGATCTACGAGGCTCTCTTCATCAAGAAAATAAAATATGAAGTAAACTTCAATGAAGTCTTTTTTCGACATCTTTGTCTTTCAGAAAGATGATTACTCATACTACCACTACATATATCATGATGTGATCAGTCCGCCACGTTCATTAAAATTGGATGTATCTCTTTAAATTTAAACAAGTGAAAACATAACTCTATGGAAAACACCACAAAACCAAGGAAAGAAAGGTTATTGGGGTAATCGATTGGGGTCTGCTTACCCGAAGTTGGATCTTCAGTTTATTTGGTTTGACGTTATGGATATGTGACGGAGAAAGTTTTGAAAACGACACGACCAATTAAAAATAATAATATTTTTTAGCAATGCTTGTCATACATTGAAAACAAACGTTTTATTGTGTAACTTAGAAAGATAAAAATAAATAGATTGCATTGCGACACAGTCTTTCTAAATTTATGCACTAATTTTGTCACCCATTTTTAAGGAATAAGTATAGTATAACCTGAAGGGAAAACCTATTTCTATCTTTTACTGAGTTTTACTTCTTCTTTTTTTATTTCCAATGTCAATATGGAGATGCGGGGTATCGATCCCCGTACCTCTCGCATGCTAAGCGAGCGCTCTACCATTTGAGCTACATCCCCACATTTTGCTATTCTTATTTGTTTGATGTGAAGAAACTACAATTTTATTGCAGCCCATTTTTAAGTTTATAAGAACCACATATTTCTCTAAGATAGCGAGTGGTATTAACATGTTTTCTTTTAATTTCTAATTAAAGATCATTTTTCTAAATATTATTATGATCTTTCAATCCTTCATTTCTCAAGTATAACCGATCTAATGTAAATATCAAGGAAGACATTATTTTACTTCTTTTTCTCTCAAACACTGCTATCACTTGCCACCACATTTAGCGTGATTTGACCTTTCCGTAACCTACATTCAAAAGGCATATGTATTTTGACATTTACACTGACAAAAATGTAAACATGTTTCGAGCTTCACAAAAGCCATGGGAAGCCAGGTGAACGGGGTTTCGATAGTGGTTTAGCTACTTGAATTTGCATCTTCAATTCAATGTTAAAGTATGTACTATAGCCACGACTATTCTTTGAAAAAGACACGAGAATACGTAAAATAAATTAATATCTTTTGCAGGAAATTAGGTGATTGTTACGCTGTTGAATCTTTCATAATTATGCATTAATTTCATCTCTTATAGTTTTAATGGATATTTACTGTCAAACAAGTATTTTTATAATAATAATAAATATCTAATTTGTATTAAATTAATGTGTTTCTCTTACAAAAAAAAACTTGTGATTCTATTTGTATTTATAGTTTAATTTTTTAAAAAATATATTCAAACTATATACTTATCCAACGATGAAATACTTAATTATCCACCACCTAAAATAGATGTTACCTTTTTTTACGGAGAAAATAGAGTTAATATGATAAATTTGTTCTATTTTCTTAAAATATTAGAAAAGCCAGCATGGAGATGCGGGGTATCGATCCCCGTACTTCTCACATGCAAAGCGAGCGCTATACCATTTGAGCTACATCCCCAATAGTTTATAACTTACATTTTTAATATAAATATAAGGAATTTAATCACTTTTATTATGCCAAAACATATTTTCAAATTGATAAGAATCACATATTTTCTTAGTATGATAATATAGGCAATGGACTTAACAAATTATTTGTTTCATTTTTATCTAAATATGATTTTTCTACATTTTACTTTGATCTGCGAGGCTCTCTTCCTTAAGAAAATAAAATATGAAGTAAACTTCAATGAAGTCTTTTCTCGACATCTTTGTCTTTCAAAAAGATGATTACTCTTACTACCACTACATATATCATGATGTGATCAGTCCACCACATTCATTAAAATTGGATGTATCTCTTTAAATTTAAACAAGTGAAAACATAACTCTATGGCAAACACCACAAAACCAAGGAAAGAAAGGTTATTGGAGTAATCGGTTGGGGTCTGGTTACCTGAAGTTGGATCTTCAGTTTAGTTGGTTTGACGTTATGGATATGTGATGGAGAAAGTTTTGAAAACGACATGACCAATTAAAAATAATAATATTTTTTAGCAATGCTTGTCATACATTGAAAACAAACGTTTTATTGTGTAACTTAGAAAGATAAAAATAAATAGATTGCATTGCGACACAGTCTTTCTAAATTTATGCACTAATTTTGTCTCCCATTTTTAAGGAATAAGTATAGTATAACCTGAAGGGAAAACCTATTTCTATCTTTTAGTGTAACACCCCTCGCCCAGTTACGAGCGAGCGATGTTACTATTCGGTTGATGGACAGATTCATACATGTCAACATATCAAACATACAATTATATGAGATTCAATTCATACTTAACAAGCATCAAAACAAACAATCATACAATCATTTATCCAATCACAAGATCATAAACACAAATAGGTGAGCCATGTTGTAAATGCATATTAACAAGCCTAATCCTTACACATGATCATCTAACATATGTATAAGACCTAGCAAACATGTATTCAATCAAACTCATGAACGTTTAATTCAAGTATACCAATGCTTCTTATTCGAATACATAAGACAATCAAACATTACCTATATACATATCTTAGTTCATATTACAACACAACCATACAAATACATATAAAAACTTTCAAACAGCCTAAATCATATACAATAGTATTCGAAATCAGCATTCATTTTATTCTAATATTCTATTACCATTCGAACTATACAAATCATCCAACAACAATTCTAGATGCAACCTTCCTAATTCAAATAAAGATATCATACTTCAAATCCATCAAGGGCATGAACCATATAAATGATACTCAAATTCATATCAAGCTTAGTTAACTTCAAACATAGTTCATTCATATCATCATATCCATATTTACATAAACATTCATCAAGTCATTACGTAATATAACATGTCTTAGTTTTATACAAACCTAATCTGTCTATGCTTAATTTGTGACTTTAGTGCATTCATAACCTATGTTTCACTACACCATTAATCTTGAGCTTTTAACCACATTTACCTACATATATTAACATAATAATGGTGTTCCAGTAACCACAAAAACAGGGCATGTAAGTCCTCAAATTATCAATCCTTACAAACTAGTCCATTTTGACCCTCTATGTGTTCTAATGATAGTTAAACTATCAATTAACATATAATTCAAGCTAAACCATTTTTTTTTATTCCTAAAATACCTCCCCTGTTTCTAACAAATTTTCCAAAATTTATTGGCATGAATTTAACCCCTAAACATTTTAAAAATTACAATTTAACCTAAGCAGTTTCCAGTTTCATTCAATTCTGAGCAGTCTTTTTGTAATTCAATTTCCAGTCACTTCCTATGTCGTTTTCATGCCCAAGAGGACATTTTCTTATAGTACTCATTCTGTTCTACAACTTTTATTTACAATTGTTTTCCTTATTCGAACTCTAACCCATTCGAAATTCAAGTTCAAAACAGGGCAATGCATGAACCCTAATCTGGGCAGATTCAATCTAAGTTCATGTTCATATTAAATTTTCCAGAAATTTAGCTATTCTAACATGAACCCAGCTACCTATCATCAATATAAAACATCTAGCAACACATTTCCAGCAACAATTCACAACCAAATCAACAATACAACCCTAAAACTCAAAATAGAATCGGTTAAACACAAAGTTACTTACTTGTACACTAGATGAACATGCATGCAATTGTTCTTAATTTTTCCAGCACCTATCTTCAGTTCACAGCTCCCTCTCTCACTCTATACTCAGTTTCGGTTGTTAGAATGAATGAAGAAGATGGATGCATGTGAGAAGGAAGTGGTTTACACTTGTTTACTTCCTCATTTCTAATGCTGCCCGATTATGGTCCTTGCAAGGACACATGGCTGACTTTATTACCATGTTTTCCCACTATGTTAATTATATTTATTTTATATTATCATATTAGTTATCAGCCATGTATATTAGTATATAATTTAATCTAATATTAATCTATTATAATTTTAAAGTATACATGTATATAATTTAATTCCCACTAACATATCTTTATAATTTATATTATAAAGTTGATCCAATATTAATTTTCCACTATCTAATACATATGTAACATACATGTATCACATGTTAAATTCTATTACTTATAAGTCTATATATGATCGTACATATTGTTTTAATCCCATTGTAATTTAATAGGACATAGCTTATATGGTTTCATTTCAATCTTAATTAAATTATATGATGTTTACATTTTCTTTGTTATTTTTTTACTGTTCCAACTAGGGTGATTTTAGGGTGTTACAACTCCTCCCCCTTAAAGAAAATTCGTCCTCGAATTTTACCTAAATCGAACAGATGAGGATATTGCTTTTTCATCGTGTCCTCAGGTTCCCACGTCGCTTCTTCGACGTTGTGATTCCTCCAAAGAACTTTGACAAGAGGAACACTTTTATTTTGAAGTCTTTTGACTTCTCGATCAAGGATTTGAACAGGCTCTTCCTCGTATGAAAGATCAAGATTGAGTTCAACTTCTTCAGGCTCAAGAACGTGAGACGGATCAGATCGATATCTTCTGAGCATTGAGACGTGGAAGACATTGTGTATTTTATCGAACTCGGGAGAAAGAGCGAGTCGATAAGCTACAGGACCAATTCTTTCAACTACTTCAAATGGTCCGATAAACTGTGGACTTAGCTTGCCTCTTTTGTCGAATCGGAATACTTTCTTCCACGAGGAGACTTTAAGAAACACTTTATCTCCGACTTGATGTTGAATGTCTCTACGTTTCAGATCGGCGTAAGACTTTTGGCGATCGAAAGCTTGCTTCAATCGAGAATGAATGATTTGAACTTGTTCTTCGGTTTCCCGAAGCAATTGTGGTCCCAGAACTTTATTATCATCGAGTTCAGACCAACACAGAGGTGTTTGACATCTTCTGCCATACAACGCTTCGGAAGGAGCCATTTGAATCGAAGATTGGAAGCTATTGTTGTAGGCGAATTCTACCAAAGGTAGCGATTTCTCCCAGTTCTTTCCGAAGTCAATGATACAAGCTCTGAGCATGTCTTCGAGAATTTGAATTACTCGTTCGGATTGACCATCGCTTTTGCGGATGGAAAGCTGTGCTAAGATTCAGTTTGGTTCCGAGAGCTTTATGTAGAGTCTTCCAAAATCGAGCTGTGAATCGGGGATCTCGATCGGAGACTATTGAGATTGGAACTCCATGTAAACGAATTACTTATCGGATGTATAATTCAGCCAAGGCTTCAATACTGAGATTCATTCTCACCGGAATGAAGTGTGCTGACTTGGTGAAACGATCAACGATCACCCAGATAGCGTCACACTTTCTTGGTGAACAAGGAAGGCCGGTTACGAAATCCATTGTGATACGTTCCCATTTCCATTGCGGAAATTTGAGAGGTTGGAGCAAACCAGTAGGGACTTGGTGCTCGGCTTTAACCCGTTGGCAGTTCAAACATTTTGCTACAGAGTCGTTGATAGCCGTTTTCATTCCTGGCCACCAATACAAGGGCTTGAGATCCTTGTACATCTTAACTGATCCAGGGTGGATCGAAAAAGAACTTTGGTGCGCTTCTTGTAGGATTTCATCTTGTAATTATTTGTTATTAGGGACACATATACGATCTTTGAAGTATAGAAGACCGTTCGACTTAACAGAGAAGTCAGGATTAGACTCAAGCTTAGAATTGATTTTCTGAAGTTCCGGATCAATTTGTTGAAGTTATTTGATCCTGGTGATCAGAGTATATTGAACTTGAAGTTCATTCAGATAATTCTGAGCCTTGCATAGCCGGAAATGAGCGTTGATAGCCAAAGAAGCTACGAATAAACAAATAGAAGACGTTACTTAGGTTACAAAATTTCATTTGAAGGATTTCTTGCTAAACAAGAAAGTGTTCAAATTCTTCCTTGACTATCAAGAAGGAATTCAATGATCACTTTAGATTTGAATATTGAACATTTTCGAATTTTTGAGGATTTCGAGTAACTTACAGAGGTTCGGTTTTCGACTCAGAGCGTCGGCAACAACATTGGCTTTTCCAGGATGATAATCGATGGTCAGGTCGTAGTCTTTGAGCAACTCTAACCATCTTCTTTGTCTAAGGTTCAGATCTTTTTGAGTGAGTAAATACTTCAGGCTTTTGTGATCAGTGAACAACTTGCATCTTTCACCGTACAAGTAGTGTCGCCAAATTTTGAGCGCGAACACAATGGCTGCAAGCTCGAGATCGTGAGTAGGATAATTCAATTCGTGTTGCTTCAGTTTCCGGGAGGCGTATGCAATCACATTGCCTTCTTGCATCAGAACACAACCTAGGCCCGAGTGTGATGCATCGCTGTACACTATGAATTATTTGCCCGATTCGGGTTGAATAAGAACAGGAGCGTGTGTCAAAGTTTGCTTGAGTTGATCCAAACTTCGTTGTTGTTTTTCTGACCACTCAAAGTTTACATCCTTTCGGAGGAGTTTGGTTAATGGTGCGGCAATAGTGGAAAATCCTTTCACAAATCTTCGGTAATAGCTGGCTAATCCGAGGAAACTTCGGACTTCGCTCACATTTCTCGGAGGTCTCCAGTCAAGAATAGCTTGAATTTTCTTGGAGTCGACTTTGATTCCTTCGGCAGAAATGATGTGTCCAAGGAATGAAACTTCGGATAACCAAAACTCACACTTAGTGAATTTGGCAAACAATTGGTGATCTCGGAGCGTCTGAAGCACAATCCGAAGATGATCAGCATGTTCTTCCTTGTTCCGAGAGTATACAAGGATGTCGTCAATGAAAACAACTATGAACTTGTCAAGATAAGGCTTGAATACTCGATTCATCAGGTCCATGAACGCAGCAGGGGCATTCGTTAAACCGAATGGCATTACTAGGAACTCATAATGTCCATATCGAGTTCGGAAAGCTGTTTTGGGCACATCTTCTTCTTTCACCCTCATTTGATAGTAACCGGACCGAAGATCAATCTTAGAGAACACGGCTGCGTGTTTGAGTTGATCAAACAAATCTTCGATTCTCGGTAGCGGATACTTGTTCTTGATGGTTACTTTATTAAGTTGCCGGTAATCGATACAAAGCTGCATCGTACCATCCTTCTTTTTCACGAATAAGACAGGAGCACCCCAGGGAGAGATGCTAGGTCGGATGAATCCTTTATCCTCGAGTTCTTGAATTTGCTTCTTTAGTTCTTTGAGTTCAACAGGTGCCATTCGATAAGGTGTAATGGACACCGGATTAGTTCCGGGTTGAACTTCGATCTTGAATTCAACTTCTCGAGTTGGAGGAAGGCCAGGGAGTTCCTCGGGAAAAACATCGGAAAATTCAGATACAACAGGCATTTCAAGTAAACCGAAATCAAGCTTGTCTTGCAGTGCCATAGCGGCAAAAATAGAGGTCGGTTTCTTGTCTATCAATAGGATGGATTCTTTTCCTAAACCCCGTAAATATAACCTACGGTTTTGACAGTCTACCCAGGCTTCATGTTTTCCCAACCAATCTAGTCCTAAAACTAGATCAAATTCACATTTGGGTAATACTTATAGATTACAAGGAAAGGGTACATTTCGGATTGTTATCTGACAGTCTTTACAAATCAAATTTATAGGCATACTACCTCCTATAGGGTTCGAAACAATTAGCCCAGTTTGTACAGTCTCAGGTTTCAATTTAAGTTCATCTAACAAGTATGAGCATATAAATGAATGGGTTGATCCCGAATCTATCAATGCGTAAACATGTTTAAGGTTAAGTTCAAATGTACCCGCAATGACATCGAGAGACTCTTCTTCTTCCTTGCCACGAATGTGATAGACACGGGCTGGGGCTTAGGACTCCTGATAAGTGGTGGCTTTTGATTGGGCAGCCTTGCCTTTCCCAGGATTGTTCGACTGAACTTGTCTCGGATGTTTGCCTCGGCTAGACGGCACAGAACTTTGGTTAGCCGGTCGAACAAAAGATTGATCATTTCGTTTTGGACAGTCTCGGATGTAATGATCGTCAGCGCCAAAAGCATAACAGAGGTTCGCCTGGGCTCGGCATTGGCCAAAGTGATTCTTCTGACAGAATTTGCAAACATGAGGTCTGTCGACATTTCCAGTACTGTTGACAGAAACAACCGGAATAGCCATCTTGTTGGAGTGTTGGGGTTGGAAATTATTCCGAGTAGATGGTATATAGGTGGAGGATGATTCCTTCTGATGTTTCAGCTTCTTAGACCACCGAGACTTGTCGTCACTCTTCCGCTTCTTATTAGTTCGGAATCCACTCTTTCGTTTCTCGGCATTCCGCATCTTAGATTCAGTGGCGATGGCCCGATTCACAAGGATTTGAAAATCCGTAATGTCAAGTGCTGTGAACATCGAACTCAATTCATCACTCAGCCCGTCGATGAACATTCGGCATTTATCTTTCTCGGTCTTGATGTATTCCGAGCCATACTTGCAGTATTTGCAGAAATCGGCAACATATTGTTCAATCAGTCGATTGGCCTGTTTCACATGTAAAAACTTCTTCCTCCGATCGGCAAGGTATTGTTCGTTAATATCTTTCTTTTTGAATTCATCAACGAAGAATTTCCATGTAACTGACTCGGCAGAGGCGGTCAGAGTTGTGGTTTCCCACCAACTTAGAGCTTCGTCGGCTAGAAGTGCAATCGCACATTCAAGTTTATGTTCATCCGAACATTGAAGTTGACGAGTTAAGATTTGAGTGGTTCTTTCTAGCCAGTTCTCAGCTTCTTCCGGCTTTTCCTCGTTTTCACCGGTGAATGTAGTTGCTCGATGTTGCGCGAGCTTGTCGATAGGGGCTCGACTCGGGGTAGCAACCACCGGAGTCGGTTGTTCTCGTCGGATGTTCATTACTAATTGATCGAACATCTCCTTCATACTTAGGAGACATTCCCGCTGAGCACTCTGAACAGTCGGAATTGTCGGAGTTGTCTGATTAGGTTCAGGGAGTGGAGTCGGTTTTCGCGGTTTCGATCTTCTCGGAGGGTCCGCTTGCTCGGGAGGATTAGATTATCCCGGAGCGTTGGTTTTCATCCTAACGCTACCATCCTCGTTAGATGATTCCCGAGGACTTCCATTATCACGAGCCAAACGTGATTCGGACATTCTAATAAGATTTCAGAAAAGATCGAAGTTAGAGAGCGCAATCGCAAGCAGTTCGATATAAAACTCCTAGGTGGCATAGTTTAACCTGTATGATGCAATAGACCCGATTTAGTCCGAGAATCGACTAAACCGAAGCTCTGATACCAATTTATGTAACACCCCTCGCCCAGTTACGAGCGAGCGATGTTACTATTCGGTTGATGAACAGATTCATACATGTCAACATATCAAACATACAATTATATGAGATTCAATTCATACTTAACAAGTATCAAAACAAACAATCATACAATCATTTATCCAATCACAAGATCATAAACACAAATAGGTGAGCCAATTTAAAACTTTTCTAACATGAATCCTATATACATGTTGCAAATGCATATTAACAAGCCTAATCCTTACACATGATCATCTAACATATGTATAAGACCTAGCAAACATGTATTCAATCAAACTCATGAACGTTTAATTCAAGTATATCAATGCTTCTTATTTGAATACATAAGACAATCAAACATTACCTATATACATATCTTAGTTCATATTACAACACAACCATACAAATACATATAACAATTTTCAAACAACCTAAATCATATACAGTAGTATTCGAAATCAGCATTCATTTTATTCTAATATTCTATTACCATTCGAACTATACAAATCATCCAACAACAATTCTAGATGCAACCTTCCTAATTCAAATAAAGATATCATACTTACACATACTCAACCATTCAAATCCATCAAGCGCATGAACCATATAAATGATACTCAAATTCATATCAAGCTTAGTTAACTTCAAACATAGTTCATTCATATCATCATATCCATATTTACATAAACATTCATCAAGTCATTACGTAATATAACATGTCTTAGTTTTATACAAACCAAACTTAACAATTACATGTTCCATAATGCATGACAAACTAACTTAGACTATGCCACCAACTAGGAGACTAAGCAAGATTATATCATACTTGTTCTTGGCTTGCGAAGCTCTCGGAACAAAACGGATGGCTTTCGGATATCAACGGACCTGTTATTTTGGAAGAATGAAACAAAGAGAGTGATAAGTACACATAATGTACTTAGTGAGGCAGCCCTAAACTTTACTAGTTTCAATCTTTTAAAGTCTTATTCAATCTTTAAGGTTACTTAGCTAGGCTTAGCACGTATTGGAATACCTAGCTAGTTCTATCAAAACCAAGTTAACTTAGCTAGTTTCATATACTAACCAATAGGGCAGCAAGCATTTACATGTACTATGACTTATTGGGCAGCAACCATTTCATTTAAAACACACAAATTTGGGCAGCAACTACATATACATTTCATACCAAATTGGACAGCAAGCAACATATACAATTCAAGCCAAATTTGGGCAGCAAGCACATGTACAATTCAAGCTAAATTGGACAGCAAACAACATGTAATATCATTTTCATCTTGGCAGCAACATTTCATAGTTTCACATCACAACATAGTTCATTTTAAATCTCAACCAAGTACACATATTCATTCCATATCATAAGGGCTAATACCCAACTTGTTCATTTAAACATATATTATTGTTCTAATCATGTTTTGCCTTGGATGATTAATGAATTAGGTAATCAAGTCTTCATGTAACATGTAACATTAGATACTCAAAGTATCCATTTCTCATTTCAACTTATAACAGAGGATGCATAGGCATCAATGGTGACTTACCACCATTCAATTATCAAGGTGACTAACCACCTTATCAGGTTTATAGGTGACTAACCAACATCCTGTAACAAAGATCAGAGGAGCTCAATGACTCTAAGGCATGCCCTTCTACCTATAGACACTAATCAAACCAAGGACTTTACTTATCTTTCTTTATTAACAAGTGCATTCACTTGCCAATCATTCATAATTTCAAAGGCATTTAACCACTTCAATAGGCATACACATATAATCAATCAAGCATCATGGTAACCTAAAATTCCAGCAAGCACATGAGATCATTTTCATTTTATAATCATCAAAAATCAGTAGCAAAGCTTATCATTTAGTCTCATTTCACATAGCTCAAGCAATCAACACATCACAAGCAACTAATCATATTTATGCTAAGCATGCTTATCTAACAAGCAATACACACTTAGGTCAATATTCTTGCCTTTAATCCTTTTTCCTTATCATTTTAAATTTTACCAATCATTATTACATTCATTACATGCTTCATTCATGTTATCTAATAAAAAAAAAACATAAAGGTTAGGATACTAATCCTAACACTTAAGCAATGCTACACTCACAAATACTTCCAAGCTTAGTTGTTATCCTTGATGATGATTCCTTTCCCCCTTCTCTTTGCTTGATCACTCCTTGAATCTTCTTGAAATTCTTCACCAATGTGATCTTAAAACATAAAATATCATATACAATATCCATTAGTAATTAATTCAAACATATAAATTCATTTACTTAAGCATAATCACCTAGACAAGTGAATCTGCCCCCTAAACTGGCAGTTTGAGTAACCTCTACTAAACTTGCCATATCTTTTTACTCACAACTCCAAATAAGGAGTTCTTTCCCATTTTAGAAAGCTTATAAACACACCTTTACAACCATGTATGGCACATAATTTTATCATTTTTCTATCAATACAGTTTATTACTTGAACATATGGCATTTTCAGAAACCTAATCTGTCTATGCTTAATTTGTTTGCATTCATAACCTATGTTTCACTACACCATTAATCTTGAGCTTTTAACCACATTTACCTACATATATTAACATAATAATGGTGTTCCAGTAACCACAAAAACAGGGCATGTAAGTCCTCAAATTATCAATCCTTACAAACTAGTCCATTTTGACCCTCTATTTGTTCTAATGATAGTTAAACTATCAATTAACATATAATTCAAGCTAAATCATTTTTTTATTCCTAAAATACCTCCCCTGTTTCTAACAAATTTTTCAAAATTTATTGGCATCAATTTAACCCCTAAACATTTTCAAAATTACAATTTAACCTAAGCAGTTTCCAGATTCATTCAATTCTGAGCAGTCTTTTTGTAATTCAATTTCCAGTCACTTCCTATGTCGTTTTCATGCCCAAGAGGACATTTTATTATAGTAATCATTCAGTTCTACAACTTTTATTTACAATTGTTTTCCTAATTCGAACTCTAACCCATTCGAAATTCAAGTTCAAAACAGGGAAATGCATGAACCCTAATCTGGGCAGATTCAATCTAAGTTCATGTTCATATTAAATTTTCCAGAAATTTAGCTATTCTAACATGAACCCAGCTACCTATCATCAATATAAAACATCTAGCAACACATTTCCAGCAACAATTCACAACCAAATCAACAATACAACCCTAAAACTCAAAATAGAATCGGTTAAACACAAAGTTACTTACTTGTACACTAGATGAACATGCATGCAATTGTTCTTAATTTTTCCAGCCCCTATCTTCAGTTCACAGCTCCCTCTCTCACTCTATACTCAGTTTCAGTTGTTAGAATGAATGAAGAAGATGGATGCATGTGAGAAGGAAGTGGTTTACACTTGTTTACTTCCTAATTTCTAATGCTGCCCGATTATGGTCCTTGCAAGAACACATGGCTGACTTTATTACCATGTTTTCCCACTATGTTAATTATATTTATTTTATATTATCATATTAGTTATCAGCCATGTATATTAGTATATAATTTAATCTAATATTAATCTATTATAATTTTAAAGTATACATGTATATAATTTAATTCCCACTAACATATCTTTATAATTTATATTATAAAGTTGATCCAATATTAATTTTCCACTATCTAATACATATGTAACATACATGTATCACATGTTAAATTCTATTACTTATAAGTCTATATATGATCGTACATATTGTTTTAATCCCGTTGTAATTTAATAGGACATAGCTTATGTGGTTTCATTTCAATCTTAATTAAATTATATGATGTTTACATTTTCTTTGTTATTTTTTTACTGTTCCAACTAGGGTGATTTTAGGGTGTTACAACTCCTCCCCCTTAAAGAAAATTCATCCTCGAATTTTACCTGAATCGAACAGATGAGGATATTGCTTTTTCATCGTGTCCTCAGGTTCCCACGTCGCTTCTTCGACGTTGTGATTCCTCCAAAGAACTTTGACAAGAGGAACACTTTTATTTTGAAGTCTTTTGACTTCTCGATCAAGGATTTGAACAGGCTCTTCCTCGTATGAAAGATCAAGATTGAGTTCAACTTCTTCAGGCTCAAGAACGTGAGACGGATCAGATCGATATCTTCTGAGCATTGAGACGTGGAAGACATTGTGTATTTTATCGAACTCGGGAGGAAGAGCGAGTCGATAAGCTACCGGACCAATTCTTTCAACTACTTCAAATGGTCCGATAAACCGAGGACTTAGCTTGCCTCTTTTGTCGAATCGGAATACTTTCTTCCACGGGGAGACTTTAAGAAACACTTTATCTCCGACTTGATGTTGAATGTCTCTACGTTTCAGATCGGCGTAAGACTTTTGGCGATCGAAAGCTTGCTTCAATCGAGAATGAATGATTTGAACTTGTTCTTCGGTTTCCCGAAGCAATTGTGGTCCCAGAACTTTATTATCACCGAGTTCAGACCAACACAGAGGTGTTCGACATCTTCTGCCATACAACGCTTCGAAAGGAGCCATTTGAATCGAAGATTGGAAGCTATTGTTGTAGGCGAATTCTACCAAAGGTAGCGATTTCTCCCAGTTCTTTCCGAAGTCAATGATACAAGCTCTGAGCATGTCTTCGAGAATTTGAATTACTCGTTCGGATTGACCATCGCTTTGCGGATGGAAAGCTGTGCTAAGATTCAGTTTGGTTCCGAGAGCTTTATGTAGAGTCTTCCAAAATCGAGCTGTGAATCGGGGATCTCGATCGGAGACTATTGAGATTGGAACTCCATGTAAACGAATTACTTCTCGGATGTATAATTCAGCCAAGGCTTCAAGACTGAGATTCATTCTCACCGGAATGAAGTGTGCTGACTTGGTGAAACGATCAACGATCACCCAGATAGCGTCGCACTTTCTTGGTGAACAAGGAAGGCCGGTTACGAAATCCATTGTGATACGTTCCCATTTCCATTGCGGAAATTTGAGAGGTTGGAGCAAACCAGTAGGGACTTGGTGCTCGGCTTTAACCCGTTGGAAGTTCAAACATTTTGCTATAGAGTCGTTGATAGCCGTTTTCATTCCTGGCCACCAATACAAGGGCTTGAGATCCTTGTACATCTTAACTGATCCAGGGTGGATCGAAAAAGAACTTTGGTGCGCTTCTTGTAGGATTTCATCTTGTAATTCTTTGTTATTAGGGACACATATACGATCTTTGAAGTATAGAAGACCGTTCGACTTAACAGAGAAGTCAGGATTAGACTCAAGCTTAGAATTGATTTTCTGAAGTTTCGGATCAATTTGTTGAAGTTATTTGATCCTGGTGATCAGAGTATATTGAACTTGAAGTTCATTCAGATAATTCTGAGCCTTGCATAGCCGGAAATGAGCGTTGATAGCCAAAGAAGCTACGAATAAACAAATAGAAGACGTTACTTAGGTTACAAAATTTCATTTGAAGGATTTCTTGCTAAACAAGAAAGTGTTCAAATTCTTCCTTGACTATCAAGAAGGAATTCAATGATCACTTTAAATTTGAATATTGAACGTTTTCGAATTTTCGAGGATTTCGAGTAACTTACAGAGGTTCGGTTTTCGACTCAGAGCGTCGGCAACAACATTGGCTTTTCCAGGATGATAATCGATGGTCAGGTCGTAGTCTTTGAGCAACTCTAACCATCTTCTTTGTCTAAGGTTCAGATCTTTTTGAGTGAGTAAATACTTCAGGCTTTTGTGATCAGTGAACAACTTGCATCTTTCACCGTACAAGTAGTGTCGCCAAATTTTGAGCGCGAACACAATGGCTGCAAGCTCGAGATCGTTAGTAGGATAATTCAATTCGTGTTGCTTCAGTTTCCGGGAGGCGTATGCAATCACATTGCCTTCTTGCATCAGAACACAACCTAGGCCCGAGTGTGATGCATCGCTGTACACTATGAATTATTTGCCCGATTCGGGTTGAATAAGAACAGGAGCGTGTGTCAAAGTTTGCTTGAGTTGATCAAAACTTCGTTGTTGTTTTTCTGACCACTCAAAGTTTACATCCTTTATAATTTATAATTTTAAAGTATACATGTATATAATTTAATTCCCACTAACATATCTTTATAATTTATATTATAAAGTTGATCCAATATTAATTTTCCACTATCTAATAGATATGTAACATACATGTATCACATGTTAAATTCTATTACTTATAAGTCAATATATGATCGTACATATTGTTTTAATCCCGTTGTAATTTAATAGGACATAGCTTATGTGGTTTCATTTCAATCTTAATTAAATTATATGATGTTTACATTTTTTTTGTTACTTTTCTACTGTTCCAACTAGGGTGATTTTAGGGTGTTACATTTAGAGAGTTTTGCTTCTTCTTTTTTTATTTCCAATGTCAATATGGAGATGCGGGGTATCGATCCTCGTACCTCTCGCATGCTAAGCGAGCGCTCTACCATTTGAGCTACATCCCCACATTTTGCTATTCTTATTTGTTTGAAGTGAAGAAACTATAATTTTATTGCAGCCCATTTTTAAGTTTATAAGAACCACATATTTCTCTAAGATAGCGAGTGGTATTAACATGTTCTCTTTTAATTTCTAATTAAAGATCATTTTTCTAAATATTATTATGATCTTTCAATCCTTCATTTCTCAAGTATAACCGATCTAATGTAAATATCAAGGAAGACATTATTTTACTTCTTTTTCTCTCAAATACTGCTATCACTTGCCACCACATTTAGCGTGATTTGACCTTTCCGTAACCTACATTCAAAAGGCATATGTATTTTGACATTTACACTGACAAAAATGTAAACATGTTTCGAGCTTCACAAAAGCCATGGGAAGCCAGGTGAACGGGGTTTCGATAGTGGTTTAGGTACTTGAATTTGCATCTTCAATTCAATGTTAAAGTATGTACTATAGCCACGACTATTCTTTGAAAAAGACACGAGAATACGTAAAATAAATTAATATCTTTTGCAGGAAATTAGGTGATCGTTACGCTGTTGAATCTTTCATAATTATGCATTAATTTCATCTCTTATAGTTTTAATGGATATTTACCGTCAAACAAGTATTTTTATAATAATAATAAATATCTAATTTGTATTAAATTAATGTGTTTCTCTTACAAAAAAAAACTTGTGATTCTATTTGTATTTATAGTTTAATTTTTTAAAAAATATATTCAAACTATATACTTATCCAACGATGAAATACTTAATTATCCACCACCTAAAATAGATGTTACCTTTTTTACGGAGAAAATAGAGTTAATATGATAAATTTGTTCTATTTTCTTACAATATTTGAAAAGCCAGCATGGAGATGCGGTGTATCGATCCCCGTACTTCTCGCATGCAAAGCGAGCGCTCTACCATTTAAGCTACATCCCCAATAATTTATAACTTACATTTTAATATAAATATAATGTATTTAATCACTTTTATTATGCCAAAACATATTTTCAAATTGATAAGAATCACATATTTTCTTAGTATGATAATATAGGCAATGGACTTAACAAATTATTTGTTTCATTTTTATCTAAATATGATTTTTCTACATTTTACTTTGATCTACGAGGCTCTCTTCCTCAAGAAAATAAAATATGAAGTAAACTTCAATGAAGTCTTTTTTCAACATCTTTGTCTTTCAAAAAGATGATTACTCATACTACCACTACATATATCATGATGTGATCAGTTCGCCA
This sequence comes from Hibiscus trionum, assembly GCA_030270665.1. Classification (NCBI taxonomy): domain Eukaryota; kingdom Viridiplantae; phylum Streptophyta; class Magnoliopsida; order Malvales; family Malvaceae; genus Hibiscus; species Hibiscus trionum. The sequence goes on along the minus strand of BSYR01000038.1, from coordinate 21,668,277 downwards.
CATTCATTAAAATTGGATGTATCTCTTTAAATTTAAACAAGTGAAAACATAACTCTATGGCAAACACCACAAAACCAAGGGAAGAAAGGTTATTGGGGTAATCGATTGGGGTCTGGTTACCCGAAGTTGGATCTTCAGTTATTTGGTTTGACGTTATGGATATGTGATGGAGAAAGTTTTGAAAAACACACGACCAATTAAAAATAATAATATTTTTTTGCAATGCTTGTCATACATTGAAAAAAATCGTTTTATTGTATAACTTAGAAAGATAAAAATAAATAGATTGCATTGCGACACAGTCTTTCTAAATTTATGCTCTAATTTTGTCTCCCATTTTTAAGGAATAAGTATGACTTGAAGGGAAAACCTATTTCTATCTTTTACTGAGTTTTACTTTTTTTTTTGTTTATTTCCAATGTCAATATGGAGATGCGGGGAATCGATCCCCGTACCTCTCGCATGCTAAGCGAGCGCTCTACCATTTGAGCTACATCCCCACATTTTCCTATTCTTATTTGTTTGAAGTGAAGAAACTATAATTTTATTGCAGCCCATTTTTAAGTTTATAAGAACCACATATTTCTCTAAGATAGCGAGTGGTATTAACATGTTTTCTTTTAATTTCTAATTAAAGATCATTTTTCTAAATATTATTATGATCTTTCAATCCTTCATTTCTCAAGTATAACCGATCTAATGTAAATATCAAGGAAGACATTATTTTACTTCTTTTTCTCTCAAACACTGCTATCACTTGCCACCACATTTAGCGTGATTTGACCTTTCCGTAACCTACATTCAAAAGGCATATGTATTTTGACATTTACACTGAAAAAAATGTAAACATGTTTCGAGCTTCACAAAATCCATGGGAAGCCAGGTGAACGGGGTTTCGATAGTGGTTTACGTAATTGAATTTGCATCTTCAATTCAATGTTAAAGTATGTACTATAGCCACGACTATTCTTTGAAAAAGACACGAGAATACGTAAAATAAATTAATATCTTTTGCAGGAAATTAGGTGATCGTTACCCTGTTGAATCTTTCATAATTATGCATTAATTTCATCTCTTATTGTTTTAATGGATATTTATCGTCAAACAAGTATTTTTATAATAATAATAAATATCTAATTTGTATTAAATTAATGTGTTTCTCTTACAAAAAAACTTGTGATTCTATTTGTATTTATAGTTTAATTTTTTTAAAAATATATTCAAACTATATACTTATCCAACGATTAAATACTTAATTATCCACCACCTAAAATAAATGTTACATTTTTTACGGAGAAAATAGAGTTAATATGTAAATTTGTTCTATTTTCTTACAATATTAGAAAAGCCAGCATAGAGATGCGGGGTATTGATCCCCGTACTTCTCGCATGCAAAGCGAGCTCTCTACCATTTGAGCTATATCCCCAATACTTTATAACATACATTTATAATATAAATATAAGGTATTTAATCACTTTTATTACGCCGAAACATATTTTCAAATTGATAAGAATCACATATTTTCTTAGTATGATAATATAGGCAATGGACTTAACAAATTATTTGTTTCATTTTTATCTAAATATGATTTTTCTACATTTTACTTTGATCTACGAGGCTCTCTTCCTCAAGAAAATAAAATATGAAGTAAACTTCAATGAAGACTTTTTTCGACATCTTTGTCTTTCAGAAAGATGATTACTCATACTACCACTACATATATCATGATGTGATCAGTCCGCCACATTCATTAAAATTGGATGTATCTCTTTAAATTTAAACAAGTGAAAACATAACTCTATGGAAAACACCACAAAACCAAGGAAATAAAGGTTATTGGGGTAATCGATTGGGGTCTGCTTACCCGAAGTTGGATCTTCAGTTTATTTGGTTTGACGTTATGGATATGTGATGGAGAAAGTTTTGAAAACGACACGACCAATTAAAAATAATAATATTTTTTAGCAATGCTTGTCATACATTGAAAACAAACGTTTTATTGTGTAACTTAGAAAGATAAAAATAAATAGATTGCATTGCGACACAGTCTTTCTAAATTTATGCACTAATTTTGTCTCCCATTTTTAAGGAATAAGTATAGTATAACCTTAAGGGAAAACCTATTTCTATCTTTTACTGAGTTTTACTTCTTCTTTTTTTATTTCCAATGTCAATATGGAGATGCAGGGTATCGATCCCCGTACCTCTCGCATGCTAAGCGAGCGCTCTACCATTTGAGCTACATCCCCACATTTTGCTATTCTTATTTGTTTGATGTGAAGAAACTACAATTTTATTGCAGCCCATTTTTAAGTTTATAAGAACCACATATTTCTCTAAGATAGCGAGTGGTATTAACATGTTTTCTTTTAATTTCTAATTAAAGATCATTTTTCTAAATATTATTATGATCTTTCAATCCTTCATTTCTCAAGTATAACCGATCTAATGTAAATATCAAAGAAGACATTATTTTACTTCTTTTTCTCACAAACACTGCTATCACTTGTCACCACATTTAGCGTGATTTGACCTTTCCGTAACCTACATTCAAAAGGCATATGTATTTTGACATTTACACTGACAAAAATGTAAACATGTTTCGAGCTTCACAAAAGCCATGGGAAGCCAGGTGAACGGGGTTTCGATAGTGGTTTAGGTACTTGAATTTGCATCTTCAATTCAATGTTAAAGTATGTAATATAGCCACGACTATTCTTTGAAAAAGACACGAGAATACGTAAAATAAATTAATATCTTTTGCAGGAAATTAGGTGATCGTTACGCTGTTGAATCATTCATAATTATGCATTAATTTCATCTCTTATAGTTTTAATGGATATTTACCGTCAAACAAGTATTTTTATAATAATAATAAATATCTAATTTGTATTAAATTAATGTGTCTCTCTTACAAAAAAAAAACTTGTGATTCTATTTGTATTTATAGTTTAATTTTTTAAAAAATATATTCAAACTATATACTTATCCAACGATGAAATACTTAATTATCCACCACCTAAAATAGATGTTACCTTTTTTACGGAGAAAATAGAGTTAGTATGATAAATTTGTTCTATTTTCTTACAATATTTGAAAAGCCAGCATGGAGATGCGGGGTATCGATCCCCGTACTTCTCGCATGCAAAGCGAGCGCTCTACCATTTGAGCTACATCCCCAATACTTTATAACTTACATTTTTAATATAAATATAAGGTATTTAATCACTTTTATTATGCCAAAACATATTTTCAAATTGATAAGAATCACTTATTTTCTTAGTATGATAATATAGGCAATGGACTTAACAAATTATTTGTTTCATTTTTATCTAAATATGATTTTTCTACATTTTACTTTGATCTACGAGGCTCTCTTCCTCAAGAAAATAAAATATGAAGTAAACTTCAATGAAGTCTTTTTTCGACATCTTTGTCTTTCAAAAAGATGATTACTCATACTACCACTACATATTTCATGATGTGATCAGTCCGCCACATTCATTAAAATTGGATGTATCTCTTTAAATTTAAACAAGTGAAAACATAACTCTATGGCAAACACCACAAAACCAAGGAAAGAAAGGTTATTGGGGTAATAGGTTGGGGTCTGGTTACCCGAAGTCGGATCTCCAGTTTATTTGGTTTGACGTTATGGATATGTGATGGAGAAAGTTTTGAAAACGACACGACCAATTAAAAATAATAATATTTTTTAGCAATGCTTGTCATACATTGAAAAGAAGCGTTTTATTGTGTAACTTAGAAAGATAAAAATAAATAGATTGCATTGCGACACAGTCTTTCTAAATTTATGCACTAACCTGAAGGGAAAACCTATTTCTATCTTTTACTGAGTTTTACTTCTTTTTTTATTTCCAATGTTAATATGGAGATGAGGGGTATCGATCCCCGTACCTCTCGCATGCTAAGCGAGCGCTCTACCATTTGAGCTACATCCCCACATTTTGCTATTCTTATTTGTTTGAAGTGAAGAAACATTAATTTTATTGCAGCCCATTTTTAAGTTTATAAGAACCACATAATTCTCTAAGATAGCGAGTGGTATTAACATGTTTTCTTTTAATTTCTAATTAAAGATCATTTTTCTAAATATTATTATGATCTTTCAATCCTTCATTTCTCAAGTATAACCGATCTAATGTAAATATCAAGGAAGACATTATTTTACTTCTTTTTCTCCCAAACACTGCTATCACTTGCCACCACATTTAGCGTGATTTGACCTTTCCGTAACCTACATTCAAAAGGCATATGTATTTTGACATTTACACTAACAAAAATGTAAACATGTTTCGAGCTTCACAAAAGCCATGGGAAGCCAGGTGAACGGGGTTTCGATAGTGGTTTAGGTACTTGAATTTGCATCTTCAATTCAATGTTAAAGTATGTACTATAGCCACGACTATTCTTTGAAAAAGACACGAGAATACGTAAAATAAATTAATATCTTTTGCAGGAAATTAGGTGATTGTTACGCTGTTGAATCTTTCATAATTATGCATTAATTTCATCTCTTATAGTTTTAATGGATATTTACCGTCAAACAAGTATTTTTATAATAATAATAAATATCTAATTTGTATTAAATTAATGTGTTTCTCTTACAAAAAAAACTTGTGATTCTATTTGTATTTATAGTTTGATTTTTTTAAAAAATATATTCAAACTATATACTTATCCAACGATGAAATACTTAATTATCCACCACCTAAAATAGATGTTACCTTTTTTACGGAGAAAATAGAGTTAATATGATAAATTTATTCTATTTTCTTACAATATTAGAAAACCCAGCGTGGAGATGCAGGGTATTGATCCCCGTACTTCTCGCATGCAAAGCGAGCGCTATACCATTTGAGCTACATCCCCAATACTTTATAACTTACATTTTTAATATAAATATAAGGTATTTAATCACTTTTATTGTGCCAAAACATATTTTCAAATTGATATGAATCACATATTTTCTTAGTATGATAATATAGGCAATGGACTTAACAAATTATTTGTTTCATTTTTATCTAAATATGATTTTTCTACATTTTACTTTGATCTACGAGGCACTCTTCCTCAAGAAAATAAAATATGAAGTAAACTTCAATGAAGTCTTTTTTCGACATCTTTGTCTTTCAAAAAGATGATTACTCATACTACCACTACATATATCATGATGTGATCAGTCCGCCACATTCATTAAAATTGGATGTATCTCTTTAAATTTAAACAAGTGAAAACATAACTCTATGGCAAACACCACAAAACCAAGGAAAGAAAGGTTATTGGGTAATCGGTTGGGGTCTGGTTACCCGAAGTTGGATCTTCAGTTTATTTGGTTTGACATTATGGATATGTGATGGAGAAAGTTTTGAAAACGACACGACCAATTTAAAATAAAAATATTTGTTAGCAATGCTTGTCATACATTGAAAACAAACATTTTATTGTGTAACTTAGAAAGATAAAAATAAATAGATTGCATTGCGACACAGTCTTTCTAAATTTATGCACTAATTTTGTCTCCCATTTTTAAGGAATAAGTATAGTATAACCTGAAGGGAAAACCTATTTCTATCTTTTACTGAGTTTTGCTTCTTTTTTTATTTCCAATGTCAATATGGAGTTGCGGGGTATCGATCCCCGTACCTCTCGCATGCTAAGCGAGCGCTCTACCATTTGAGCTACATCCCCACATTTTGCTATTCTTATTTGTTTGAAGTGAAGAAACTATAATTTTATTGCAGCCCATTTTTAAGTTTATAAGAACCACATATTTCTCTAAGATAGCGAGTGGTATTAACATGTTTTCTTTTAATTTCTAATTAAAGATCATTTTTATAAATATTTTTATGATCTTTCAATCCTTCATTTCTCAAGTATAACCGATCTAATGTAAAAATGAAGGAAGACATTATTTTACTTCTTTTTCTCTCAAACACTGCTATCACTTGCCACCACATTTAGCGTGATTTGACCTTTCCGTAACCTACATTCAAAAGGCATATGTATTTTGACATTTACACTGACAAAAATGTAAACATGTTTCGAGCTTCACAAAAGCCATGGGAAGCCAGGTGAACGGGGTTTCGATAGTGGTTTAGGTACTTGAATTTGCATCTTCAATTCAATGTTAAAGTATGTACTATAGCCACGACTATTCTTTGAAAAAGACACGAGAATACGTAAAATAAATTAATATCTTTTGCAGGAAATTAGGAGATCGTTACGCTGTTGAATCTTTCATAATTATGCATTAATTTCATCTCTTATAGTTTTAATGGATATTTACCGTCAAACAAGTATTTTTATAATAATAATAAATATCTAATTTGTATTAAATTAATGTGTTTCTCTTACAAAAAAAACTTGAGATTCTATTTGTATTTATAGTTTAATTTTTTTAAAAATATATTCAAACTATATACTTATCCAACGATGAAATACTTAATTATCCACCACCTAAAATAGATCTTACCTTTTTTACGGAGAAAATGGAGTTAATATGATAAATTTGTTCTATTTTCTTACAATATTAGAAAAGCTAGCATGGAGATGCGGGGTATCGATCCCCGTACTTCTCGCATGCAAAGCGAGTGCTCTAGAGTCTGAGCTACATCCCCAAGACTTTATAACTTACATTTTTAATATATATATATATATATATATATATATATATATATATATATATATAAGGTATTTAATCACTTTTATATTGCCGAAACATATTTTCAAACTGATAAGAATCACATATTTTCTTAGTATGATAATATAGGCAATTGACTTAACAAATTGTTTGTTTCGTTTTTATCTAAATATGGTTTTTCTAAATTTTACTTTGATCTACGAGGCTCTCTTCCTCAAGAAAATAAAATATGAAGTAAACTTCAATGAAGTCTTTTTTCAACATCTTTGTCTTTCAAAAAGATGATTACTCATACTACCACTACATATATCATGATGTGATCAGTCAGCCACATTCATTCAAATTGGATGTATCTCTTTAAATTTAAATAAGTGAAAACATAACTCTATTGCAAACACCACAAAACCAAGGGAAAAAAGATTATTGGGGTAATCGATTGGGGTCTGGTTACCGGAAGTTGGATCTTTAGTTTATTTGGTTTGACGTTATAGATATGTGATGGAGAAAGTTTTGAAAATGGCACGACCAATTAAAAATAACAATGTTTTTTAGCAATGCTTGTTATACATTGAAAACAAACTTTTTATTGTATAACTTAGAAATATAAAAATAAATTGATTGCAATGCGACACACTCTTTCTAAATTTATGCACTAATTTCGAGTTTTGCTTCTTTTTTGTTTATTTCCAATGTCAATATGGAGATGCGGGGTATCGATCCCTGTACCTCTCACAAGCTAAGCGAGCGCTATACCATTTGAGCTACATCACCACATTTTGCTATTCTTATTTGTTTGAAGTGAAGAAACTATAATTTTATTGCAGCCCATTTTAAAGTTTATAAGAACCACATATTTCTCGAAGATAGTGAGTGGTATTAACATGTTTTCTTTTAATTTCTAATTAAAGATCATTTTTCTAAATATTATTATGATCTTTCAATCCTTCATTTCTCAAGTATAACCGATCTAATGTAAATATCAAGGAAGACATTATTTTACTTCTTTTTCTCTCAAACGTTGCTCTTACTTGCCACCACATTTATCGTGATTTGACTTTTCCGTAACCTACATTCAAAAGGCATATGTATTTTGACATTTACACTGACAAAAATGTAAACATGTTTCGAGCTTCACAAAAGCCATGGGAAGCCAGGTGAACGGGGTTTCGATAGTGGTTTAGCTACTTGAATTTGCATCTTCATTTCAATGTTAAAGTATGTACTATAGCCACGACTATTCTTTGAAAAAGACACGAGAATACGTAAAATAAATTAATATCTTTTGCAGGAAATTAGGTGATTGTTACGCTGTTGAATCTTTCATAATTATGCGTTAATTTCATCTCTTATAGTTTTAATGGATATTTACCGTCAAACAAGTATTTTTATAATAATAATAATAATAATAAATATCTAATATGTATTAAATTAATGTGTTTCTCTTACCAAAAACTTGTGATTCTATTTGTATTTATAGTTTAATTTTTTTAAAAATATATTCAAACTATATACTTATCCAACGATGAAATACTTAATTATCCACCACCTAAAATAGATGTTACCTTTTTTACGGAGAAAATAGAGTTAATATGATAAATTTGTTCTATTTTCTTACAATATTAGAAAAGACAGCATGGAGATGCGGGGTATCGATCCCCGTACTTCTCGCATGCAAAGCGAGCGCTCTACCATTTGAGCTACATCCCCAATACTTTATAACTTACATTTTTAATATAAATATAAGGTATTTAATCACTTTTATTATGCCAAAACATATTTTCAAATTGATAAGAATCACTTATTTTCTTAGTATGATAATATAGGCAATGGACTTAACAAATTATTTGTTTCATTTTTATCTAAATATGATTTTTCTACATTTTACTTTGATCTACGAGGCTCTCTTCCTCAAGAAAATAAAATATGAAGTAAACTTCAATGAAGTCTTTTTTCGACATCTTTGTCTTTCAAAAAGATGATTACTCATACTACCACTACATATATCATGATGTGATCAGTCCTCCACATTCATTAAAATTGGATGTATCTCTTTAAATTTAAACAAGTGAAAACATAACTCTATGGCAAACACCACAAAACCAAGGAAAGAAAGGTTATTGGGGTAATAGGTTGGGGTCTGGTTACCCGAAGTCGGATCTCCAGTTTATTTGGTTTGACGTTATGGATATGTGATGGAGAAAGTTTTGAAAACGACACGACCAATTAAAAATAATAATATTTTTTAGCAATGCTTGTCATACATTGAAAAGAAGCGTTTTATTGTGTAACTTAGAAAGATAAAAATAAATAGATTGCATTGCGACACAGTCTTTCTAAATTTATGCACTAACCTGAAGGGAAAACCTATTTCTATCTTTTACTGAGTTTTGCTTCTTTTTTTATTTCCAATGTTAATATGGAGATGCGGGGTATCGATCCCCGTACCTCTCGCATGCTAAGCGAGCGCTCTACCATTTGAGCTACATCCCCACATTTTGCTATTCTTATTTGTTTGAAGTGAAGAAACATTAATTTTATTGCAGCCCATTTTTAAGTTTATAAGAACCACATATTTCTCTAAGATAGCGAGTGGTATTAACATGTTTTCTTTTAATTTCTAATTAAAGATCATTTTTCTAAATATTATTATGATCTTTCAATCCTTCATTTCTCAAGTATAACCGATCTAATGTAAATATCAAGGAAGACATTATTTTACTTCTTTTTCTCCCAAACACTGCTATCACTTGCCACCACATTTAGCGTGATTTGACCTTTCCGTAACCTACATTCAAAAGGCATATGTATTTTGACATTTACACTAACAAAAATGTAAACATGTTTCGAGCTTCACAAAAGCCATGGGAAGCCAGGTGAACGGGGTTTCGATAGTGGTTTAGGTACTTGAATTTGCATCTTCAATTCAATGTTAAAGTATGTACTATAGCCACGACTATTCTTTGAAAAAGACACGAGAATACGTAAAATAAATTAATATCTTTTGCAGGAAATTAGGTGATTGTTACGCTGTTGAATCTTTCATAATTATGCATTAATTTCATCTCTTATAGTTTTAATGGATATTTACCGTCAAACAAGTATTTTTATAATAATAATAAATATCTAATTTGTATTAAATTAATGTGTTTCTCTTACAAAAAAAACTTGTGATTCTATTTGTATTTATAGTTTGATTTTTTTAAAAAATATATTCAAACTATATACTTATCCAACGATGAAATACTTAATTATCCACCACCTAAAATAGATGTTACCTTTTTTACGGAGAAAATAGAGTTAATATGATAAATTTATTCTATTTTCTTACAATATTAGAAAACCCAGCGTGGAGATGCAGGGTATTGATCCCCGTACTTCTCGCATGCAAAGCGAGCGCTCTACCATTTGAGCTACATCCCCAATACTTTATAACTTACATTTTTAATATAAATATAAGGTATTTAATCACTTTTATTGTGCCAAAACATATTTTCAAATTGATATGAATCACATATTTTCTTAGTATGATAATATAGGCAATGGACTTAACAAATTATTTGTTTCATTTTTATCTAAATATGATTTTTCTACATTTTACTTTGATCTACGAGGCACTCTTCCTCAAGAAAATAAAATATGAAGTAAACTTCAATGAAGTCTTTTTTCGACATCTTTGTCTTTCAAAAAGATGATTACTCATACTACCACTACATATATCATGATGTGATCAGTCCGCCACATTCATTAAAATTGGATGTATCTCTTTAAATTTAAACAAGTGAAAACATAACTCTATGGCAAACACCACAAAACCAAGGAAAGAAAGGTTATTGGGTAATCGGTTGGGGTCTGGTTACCCGAAGTTGGATCTTCAGTTTATTTGGTTTGACATTATGGATATGTGATGGAGAAAGTTTTGAAAACGACACGACCAATTTAAAATAAAAATATTTGTTAGCAATGCTTGTCATACATTGAAAACAAACATTTTATTGTGTAACTTAGAAAGATAAAAATAAATAGATTGCATTGCGACACAGTCTTTCTAAATTTATGCACTAATTTTGTCTCCCATTTTTAAGGAATAAGTATAGTATAACCTGAAGGGAAAACCTATTTCTATCTTTTACTGAGTTTTGCTTCTTTTTTTATTTCCAATGTCAATATGGAGTTGCGGGGTATCGATCCCCGTACCTCTCGCATGCTAAGCGAGCGCTCTACCATTTGAGCTACATCCCCACATTTTGCTATTCTTATTTGTTTGAAGTGAAGAAACTATAATTTTATTGCAGCCCATTTTTAAGTTTATAAGAACCACATATTTCTCTAAGATAGCGAGTGGTATTAACATGTTTTCTTTTAATTTCTAATTAAAGATCATTTTTATAAATATTTTTATGATCTTTCAATCCTTCATTTCTCAAGTATAACCGATCTAATGTAAAAATGAAGGAAGACATTATTTTACTTCTTTTTCTCTCAAACACTGCTATCACTTGCCACCACATTTAGCGTGATTTGACCTTTCCGTAACCTACATTCAAAAGGCATATGTATTTTGACATTTACACTGACAAAAATGTAAACATGTTTCGAGCTTCACAAAAGCCATGGGAAGCCAGGTGAACGGGGTTTCGATAGTGGTTTAGGTACTTGAATTTGCATCTTCAATTCAATGTTAAAGTATGTACTATAGCCACGACTATTCTTTGAAAAAGACACGAGAATACGTAAAATAAATTAATATCTTTTGCAGGAAATTAGGAGATCGTTACGCTGTTGAATCTTTCATAATTATGCATTAATTTCATCTCTTATAGTTTTAATGGATATTTACCGTCAAACAAGTATTTTTATAATAATAATAAATATCTAATTTGTATTAAATTAATGTGTTTCTCTTACAAAAAAAACTTGAGATTCTATTTGTATTTATAGTTTAATTTTTTTAAAAATATATTCAAACTATATACTTATCCAACGATGAAATACTTAATTATCCACCACCTAAAATAGATCTTACCTTTTTTACGGAGAAAATGGAGTTAATATGATAAATTTGTTCTATTTTCTTACAATATTAGAAAAGCTAGCATGGAGATGCGGGGTATCGATCCCCGTACTTCTCGCATGCAAAGCGAGTGCTCTAGAGTCTGAGCTACATCCCCAAGACTTTATAACTTACATTTTTAATATATATATATATATATATATAAGGTATTTAATCACTTTTATATTGCCGAAACATATTTTCAAACTGATAAGAATCACATATTTTCTTAGTATGATAATATAGGCAATTGACTTAACAAATTGTTTGTTTCGTTTTTATCTAAATATGGTTTTTCTAAATTTTACTTTGATCTACGAGGCTCTCTTCCTCAAGAAAATAAAATATGAAGTAAACTTCAATGAAGTCTTTTTTCAACATCTTTGTCTTTCAAAAAGATGATTACTCATACTACCACTACATATATCATGATGTGATCAGTCAGCCACATTCATTCAAATTGGATGTATCTCTTTAAATTTAAATAAGTGAAAACATAACTCTATTGCAAACACCACAAAACTAAGGGAAAAAAGATTATTGGGGTAATCGATTGGGGTCTGGTTACCGGAAGTTGGATCTTTAGTTTATTTGGTTTGACGTTATAGATATGTGATGGAGAAAGTTTTGAAAATGGCACGACCAATTAAAAATAACAATGTTTTTTAGCAATGCTTGTTATACATTGAAAACAAACTTTTTATTGTATAACTTAGAAATATAAAAATAAATTGATTGCAATGCGACACACTCTTTCTAAATTTATGCACTAATTTCGAGTTTTGCTTCTTTTTTGTTTATTTCCAATGTCAATATGGAGATGCAGGGTATCGATCCCTGTACCTCTCACAAGCTAAGCGAGCGCTATACCATTTGAGCTACATCACCACATTTTGCTATTCTTATTTGTTTGAAGTGAAGAAACTATAATTTTATTGCAGCCCATTTTAAAGTTTATAAGAACCACATATTTCTCGAAGATAGTGAGTGGTATTAACATGTTTTCTTTTAATTTCTAATTAAAGATCATTTTTCTAAATATTATTATGATCTTTCAATCCTTCATTTCTCAAGTATAACCGATCTAATGTAAATATCAAGGAAGACATTATTTTACTTCTTTTTCTCTCAAACGTTGCTCTTACTTGCCACCACATTTATCGTGATTTGACTTTTCCGTAACCTACATTCAAAAGGCATATGTATTTTGACATTTACACTGACAAAAATGTAAACATGTTTCGAGCTTCACAAAAGCCATGGGAAGCCAGGTGAACGGGGTTTCGATAGTGGTTTAGCTACTTGAATTTGCATCTTCATTTCAATGTTAAAGTATGTACTATAGCCACGACTATTCTTTGAAAAAGACACGAGAATACGTAAAATAAATTAATATCTTTTGCAGGAAATTAGGTGATTGTTACGCTGTTGAATCTTTCATAATTATGCGTTAATTTCATCTCTTATAGTTTTAATGGATATTTACCGTCAAACAAGTATTTTTATAATAATAATAATAATAATAAATATCTAATATGTATTAAATTAATGTGTTTCTCTTACCAAAAACTTGTGATTCTATTTGTATTTATAGTTTAATTTTTTTAAAAATATATTCAAACTATATACTTATCCAACGATGAAATACTTAATTATCCACCACCTAAAATAGATGTTACCTTTTTTACGGAGAAAATAGAGTTAATATGATAAATTTGTTCTATTTTCTTACAATATTAGAAAAGACAGCATGGAGATGCGGGGTATCGATCCCCGTACTTCTCGCATGCAAAGCGAGCGCTCTACCATTTGAGCTACATCCCCAATACTTTATAACTTACATTTTTAATATAAATATAAGGTATTTAATCACTTTTATTATGCCAAAACATATTTTCAAATTGATAAGAATCACTTATTTTCTTAGTATGATAATATAGGCAATGGACTTAACAAATTATTTGTTTCATTTTTATCTAAATATGATTTTTCTACATTTTACTTTGATCTACGAGGCTCTCTTCCTCAAGAAAATAAAATATGAAGTAAACTTCAATGAAGTCTTTTTTCGACATCTTTGTCTTTCAAAAAGATGATTACTCATACTACCACTACATATATCATGATGTGATCAGTCCGCCACATTCATTAAAATTGGATGCATCTCTTTAAATTTAAACAACTGAAAACATAACTCTATGGCAAACACCACAAAACCAAGGAAAGAAAGGTTATTGGGGTAATAGGTTGGGGTCTGGTTACCCGAAGTCGGATCTCCAGTTTATTTGGTTTGACGTTATGGATATGTGTTGGGTTGTGTGGTGCTCGATTCGTTCAACCGATTATGCTCACCAAGTGGTGGAGAGGTGGATATTTTGGTGGAAGGGTTGTGGAAGCTAGAAAGATTAAAGACACAAAGATTTATAGTGGTTCGGCCTTCTAACAAGCACCTACATCCACTACCTTAGCTTCCTACTAAGGATTTCACAATCAATCCACTAATTGATTCGTCCCCTTTTCTAGGATTAGGAGGAAACCCTTACAACCGATCAAGCTTCTACCCAAGCCTTGATCAAAAACCCTCTTTTACAAAGAGACAAAGAAAGCAAACTTAAACCCTCTAATAGGTGTTTGTTTGCACAATTAAGCACTCACCCAAAACCTAAAACACTTGAGCAAATTTGACAATTTTGGCTCACTAGTGTTTGTCTATACAAGAATTGACAATTAAAGTGCTAAGACAATTTCTTGATCATTTGTTGATTGACAATTGAAGCATTAGTCTTCTCTTGATTCTTGGAGGTCCCTTTTATACTCCCAATTGAGTTTATAGCCGTTTAGGACCGTTGGGGTTGAAATAGAGTCGTTGGAGCCTTTAATTCCCTCCATAAATGCAGTCTGCAGCTCCCCGTTTCGAAACGCTCGAAGTCGTTTCGAAACACCCTCAATATAGAAAGAGTCGTTGCAGTCTGTCAGGGTACCCGTTTCGGAACACCCCCTTGTCGTTTCGGAACGCGTATCGGAACGTTATAAGCCCGTATCGAAACGACATGCATTTAAAAGTTAGTTGGGAAAGAGCCGTTGGGGTTTATGACCGTTGTGGTCAGTGCCACGTGGGCGTATCGAAACGGCCTAGCCTGTTTTGAAACGCTGGCCCCGTTTCGATACGAGTATCGAAACGTTTTGGCCACTGGAGGCACCTGTTTCGAAACGCCCTAAGGTGTTTCGAAACACTTGGTCAGTTTTGTTAAAATTGGCCTTTGAAAACATGAAAAACCTTTATGAAAAATTCCTTAAATATTATTTCAAGTTGTTTGGAATTTGGAAATGTTTTAAATACTTTTTAAATCAGTCCAAAACATTTTTCAATTATTATATCAAAACATTAGTTCTACAATCTCCCCCTTTTTGATATAATAAAACCACTTGAAAAATTGTTTGGAATTCTCCCCTTTTAACTTATAAAATGTGAATAAGAGAATAAAATTTTAATTCACATAAGGCTCCCCCTTATTCATTTTGAAAATTCAATTTTTCAAACCATTTCTCCCCCTTTTTGTTATATCAAAAAGATTTAAAACATTAAGTTCAAAAATAACAATAGAGGAAAAAAAAAATTGACAAAAGTAAGAATTTGGTTTTAAAATGGCTCCCCCTTACTCAAGGCATCATTGAAATGTTAGTCCAACATATATGATCATCTAGTTGAATTAAATAAAAATAAAACTAATAAAATCAAAACAACTAGAAATTTTACCAACACTTGAACCCAAGGGAGGATGTGAAGCCTTCCTTCTTCAAGTGTTCTTTCTTGTGTGTATGGAGCTCCCCCTCAATGTTTGACTTATTGAACATCTCCATCACACCTACAATAGACAATCAAGTAACTTTTGGTATCCAAATTGCTTTGGATCCATAAACGTTAGTTGCACAAAATTTAGTCCCCTTTGGATTCCATTTTTCAATTTCATCCCTTTTAGTTGACGTATTAAGTCCTTTTGGGACCCAAACACTTCTAAAACATTTTCCATTTACAAATCTAGGGGCACTAGATTGTCTAACATAAAAATTTGATTTTCCAAAATTGTTTTTCTTTACAAGTTCCTTGGAAATCAAATCTTTTTCTTCTTGAACTTTTTGAAGCAATTTTTGTAAATCAAGACATTTCAATTCAAACTCTTCAAGTTTTGCTTCAAGTTCAAGTTTGGTTTTAGAAAGCAAATCATTTTGAATTTTTAACTTTGAAACCAATTTATTGTTTTTCAAAATGTGGCTTTTAAAATCTAAAACCAAATCATCATAGGCATCTTGTAATTCATCAAAAGTGTAAGAACATGAAGTAGATGAATTAGAAGTTACCCTTGAATCTTCTTCGATGGCCATAAGGAAAAGGTTGGCTTGTTCATCGTCGGTGGAGTCTTCATCACTCCAAGTAGCCAAATGTGCCTTCTTCTTATGGCTTGAAGTGCTTGCCCTCTCCTTTCTCTTAGGTTCTCGTTCAAGCTCTCTCAAGGCTTTCTTCATGAACGGGGCACACTTCTTGAAGAGATGAACTATCTCTTCTTCTTCATCCTCCTCTTCACTTGAGTAGACATGATTGCAAGTGAAGGATTTGAGAGCCATGGCACTTGCATTGATGCCAAGCCCTTTGAGTTTCTTCTCTCCCATAGCTCTAATTTCTTCCCTCTTTTTCTCATCCTCTTTATTTTTCTTCATGATTTGATGAGTAAGGAGAGACCCCATGAGTTCATCAAGCTTCAAAGTCTTCAAATTTTTGGCTTCGATGATGGCGGTCCTCTTTGAGTCCCAAGACTCGGGAAGTGAGTAGATGAGCTTTCGAACAAGCTTTTCTTCCGGGATGGCTTCTCCAAAACCTTTAAGACCGTTGGTGATGGTGGAGAACCTATCAAACATCTTCTCGATGTTCTCTTCCGGATCCATTTTGAAGTTTTCATACTCCAAGGTTAGGAGCCCAATCTTGGTCTCCTTGACTTCATTTGTCCCCTCGTATGTGACTTCAAGCTTGTCCCATACCTCCTTGGCACTCTCACAAGAAGACATCTTCTCATAGATGGATGGACCAAATGCACAAAATAGAATGTGCAAGGCTTTGCAATTTAGCTCCATCTTCTTGCGATCGTCGGCACTCCACTCCGCTTTACTTCTTTGAGGCACGAATGGACCATCTTCAACTATGTCCCATAGCTTGTAATCTCTTGACTTCAAGAAGAATTTCATCTTTGTCTTCCAATGGGCATAGTGGTCTCCGTCAAAGAAAGGCGGTTTGTCGATTGATTGTGTCATTTGAGCCGGTTGATGAACTAGTGATCGAGCTTGCCGGATCTTCTCAATAGGATGTGAATCCTCTTCGATTGAGCCAAGCTCTGATACCAATTGTTGGGTTGTGTGGTGCTCGATTCGTTCAACCGATTATGCTCACCAAGTGGTGGAGAGGTGGATATTTGGGTGGAAGGGTTGTGGAAGCTAGAAAGATTAAAGACACAAAGATTTATAGTGGTTCGGTCTTCTAACAAGCACCTACATCCACTACCTTAGCTTCCTACTAAGGATTTCACAATCAATCCACTAATTGATTCGTCCCCTTTTCTAGGATTAGGAGGAAACCCTTACAACCGATCAAGCTTCTACCCAAGCCTTGATCAAAAACCCTCTTTTACAAAGAGACAAAGAAAGCAAACTTAAACCCTCTAATACGTGTTTGTTTGCACAATTAAGCACTCACCCAAAACCTAAAACACTTGAGCAAATTTGACAATTTTGGCTCACTAGTTTTTGTCTATACAAGAATTGACAATTAAAGTGCTAAGACAATTTCTGATCATTTGTTGATTGACAATTGAAGCATTAGTCTTCTCTTGATGCTTAGAGGTCCCTTTTATACTCCCAATTGAGTTTATAGCCGTTTAGGACCGTTGGGGTTGAAATAGAGTCGTTGGAGCCTTTAATTCCCTCCATAAATGCAGTCTGCAGCTCCCCGTTTCGAAACGCTCGAAGCCGTTTCGAAACACCCTCAATATAGAAAGAGCCGTTGCAGTCTGTCAGGGTACCCATTTCGGAACACCCCCTTGCCGTTTCGGAATGCGTATCGGAACGCTATAAGCCCGTATCGAAACGATCTGCATTTAAAAGTTAGTTGGGAAAGAGCCGTTGGGGTTTATGACCGTTGTGCTCAGTGCCACGTGGGCGTATCGAAACGGCCTAGCCTGTTTCGAAACGCTGGCCCCGTTTCGATACGAGTATCGAAACGTTTTGGCCACTGGAGGCACCTATTTCGAAACGCCCTAAGGTGTTTCGAAACACTTGGTCAGTTTTGTTAAAATTGGCCTTTGAAAACATGAAAAACCTTTATGAAAAATTCCTTAAATATTATTTCAAGTTGTTTGGACTTTGGAAATGTTTTAAATACTTTTTAAATCAGTCCAAAACATTTTTCAATTATTATATCAAAACATTAGTTCTACAATATGTGATGGAGAAAGTTTTGAAAACGACACGAACAATTAAAAATAATAATATTTTTTAGCAATGCTTGTCATACATTGAAAACAAACGTTTTATTGTCTAACTTAGAAAGATAAAAATAAAAAGATTGCATTGCGACACAGTCTTTCTAAATTTATGCACTAACCTGAAGGGAAAACCTATTTCTATCTTTTACTGAGTTTTGCTTCTTCTTTTTTTATTTCCAATGTCAATATGGAGATGCGGGGTATCGATCCCCGTACCTCTCGCATGCTAAGCGAGCGCTCTACCATTTGAGCTACATCCCCACATTTTGCTATTCTTATTTGTTTGAAGTGAGAAACTATAATTTTATTGCAACCCATTTTTAAGTTTATAAGAACCACTTATTTCTCTAAGATAGCGAGTGGTATTAACATGTTTTCTTTTAATTTCTAATTAAAGATCATTTTCTAAATATTATTATGATCTTTCAATCCTTGATTTCTCAAGTATAATCGATCTAATGTAAATATCAAGGAAGACATTATTTTACTTCTTTTTCTCCCAAACACTGCTATCACTTGCCACCACATTTAGCGTGATTTGACCTTTCCATAACCTACATTCAAAAGGCATATGTATTTTGACATTTACACTGACAAAAATGTAAACATGTTTCGAGCTTCACAAAAGCCATGGGAAGCCAGGTGAACGGGGTTTCGATAGTGGTTTAGGTACTTGAATTTGCATCTTCAATTCAATGTTAAAGTATGTACTATAGCCACGACTATTCTTTGAAAAAGACACGAGAATACATAAAATAAATTAATATCTTTTGCAGGAAATTAGGTGATTGTTACGCTGTTGAATCTTTCATAATTATGCATTAATTTCATCTCTTATAGTTTTAATGGATATTTACCGTCAAACAAGTATTTTTATAATAATAATAAATATCTAATTTGTATTAAATTAATGTGTTTCTCTTACAAAAAAAACTTGTGATTCTATTTGTATTTATAGTTTGATTTTTTTAAAAATATATTCAAACTATATACTTATCCAACGATGAAATACTTAATTATCCACCACCTAAAATAGATGTTACCTTTTTTACGGAGAAAATAGAGTTAATATGATAAATTTGTTCTATTTTCTTACAATATTAGAAAAGCTAGCATGGAGATGCGGGGTATCGATCCCCGTACTTCTCGCATGCAAAGCGAGCGCTCTACCATTTGAGCTACATCCCCAATACTTTATAACTTACATTTTTAATATAAATATAAGGTATTTAATCACTTTTATTGTGCCAAAACATATTTTCAAATTGATATGAATCACATATTTTCTTAGTATGATAATATAGGCAATGGACTTAACAAATTATTTGTTTCATTTTTATCTAAATATGATTTTTCTACATTTTACTTTGATCTACGAGGCACTCTTCCTCAAGAAAATAAAATATGAAGTAAACTTCAATGAAGTCTTTTTTCGACATCTTTGTCCTTCAAAAAGATGATTACTCATACTACCACTACATATATCATGATGTGATCAGTCCGCCACATTCATTAAAATTGGATGTATCTCTTTAAATTTAAACAAGTGAAAACATAACTCTATGGCAAACACCACAAAACCAAGGAAAGAAAGGTTATTGGGTAATCGGTTGGGGTCTGGTTACCCGAAGTTGGATCTTCAGTTTATTTGGTTTGACGTTATGGATATGTGATGGAGAAAGTTTTGAAAACGACACGACCAATTTAAAATAATAATATTTGTTAGCAATGCTTGTCATACATTGAAAACAAACATTTTATTGTGTAACTTAGAAATAAAAAAATAAATAGATTGCATTGCGACACAGTCTTTCTAAATTTATGCACTAATTTTGTCTCCCATTTTTAAGGAATAAGTATAGTATAACCTGAAGGGAAAACCTATATCTATCTTTTACTGATGTTTGCTTCTTTTTTTTATTTCCAATGTAAATGGAGATGCGGGGTATCGATCCCCGTACCTCTCGCATGCTAAGCGAGCGCTCTACCATTTGAGCTACATCCCCACATTTTGCTATTCTTATTTGTTTGAATTGAAGAAACTATAATTTTATTGCAGCCCATTTTTAAGTTTATAAGAACCACATATTTCTCTAAGATAGTGTAACACCCGTGTTTTGGGGTTAGGAGTTAGTCGGGTTAATTGGTTCGAGTCGGTAAAAATTTATTTTAATCAAATTGACCTTAGTGTGAGCAATTTGAGTTTAGAAAGAAAGGGAGGGATCATTTTGGTAATTAAACCAAAATAAAAATAAAGACCACCTTATCTATCATCTTTTCTCATTTCTTCTTCTTCCTCACCGTGTAAACATCCCAAAATTTCTCCCAAACCCTCTTTACTATTTCCTTTGATTTCTTCATCAATTCAAGGGGTTTTTGAAAGGTAATTATGTTTTCTTAATCTCCTGTTCATCCTCTATCTATCTATAGTCTTAGATTTCAAAGTTATGGAGTTTTGAAAATTAGGGTTCATATCAAAGTTTGGGTTTTTAAGGGATTTTTCATCTTGTTTTGATAAATTGAGTTGGGGCTTTGTTCAATCATGTTAAAATACACATAATATGTTAAAATGAGCAATTTTTGAGGTGTTTTATAAAATTCCCGAAATTGGGTTTTGGTGGATTTTTAGGAAGGTTTTTAGATGAGTTTTGGGTATGATTTATGTTGGAATTTGATGGTTGATGTTAGAGTAATATTTGGGGGTTGTTTTGGAAGTGTTTGAATGTGTTAAATATGTTGAAATCACAAGTTTTGGACTGTTTTTCATGGCTGCTCGAATTTGGTGATTTTGGGGATTGTTCATGGCTTAAATTGTGTGTTTAATGTTGGAAATTGGGGGTTGATGGTTATACTATAGTTGGGCAGTGTTTTGAACATGTTTAAGAGTGTTTTGGATGACTACAATTCTGATTTTTGACGGGTTTTTGTGGAAGTACGAAAATGAGAAATTGAAGAATGAACTTGGCTTTGAATTGTGAGAATTGAAGTGGATTTGTGTGTTGATGTTAAACTTTGGGTTTGTGACTGATTTTGAGGTTAATATATTGTTTTTGAATGGTTAGAAGCAAGAGAAATCAATGGTGAAGCTTCGGGCTCAAATCCGGAAACTTGGATGCTTGGTAGGCTTGCCGGCTTGTGCTAATGAAGTAGTCGGTGAGTGGTTAAAATATTTTAAATGGTTTTGAGCAATTGGTTCGAGCATGTGGACTAGGTTGAGATTGGTAGACTCACCTAGAGTTAGGATTAGGGTGGTAGCCTAATCCTAAGCTTTAGTTAGAGACATTGGATGATCTCTTTAATTGATGTTATGCCTCATGATGATTTGTGTTATGATGATTATGTATAATGTGTTATACATGTTGTTGAGGCATGGTTTGATGCATTGCTATGCATGTGGGTTGGATTGTAAATTGTGCATGATGATGTTGAGCTTAATATGATGTAAGATGCCATATTATGACTCTTGAAAATAACATTATGATATTATGTTGTTGAGATATTTGATGTTGAGCTTAATATGATGTAAGATGCCATATTATGACTCTTGAACATCAAAGGTTGTGAAATTTGATTATTATTGGCACTAGTATGCTTGGGTACAATGATCGATCATCAGGATGAGTGTGCACACTAATTGAGTCAAAACGTACGTGGCCTTGGTGGCGTTAAGGCACCAAGGAGGAGTACGGTGATGTAATATTCCACCGGAAATTTATATATATTCTACGTGATGATGAGTGGAATCCCATCCGTAGGGCATGTGGAAATGCGTTCCACATGCAAGGCCGGTGATGAGTGTAATCCCACCGAGGTAAGGTTGATGTTGGAAAATGCGTTCCAACATGTTATCCGCGTATTCGAGTCATAGCTAGGTGCCAATATGAGAAAGTATGTTTATGCCAATATGAGATTATGCATACATGCTAATATGAATTGATATGTGTATCAATGTGATATGAAATGTGAATTTCAAATGTGAAGTGATATATGATTTGGTTAATGCATTGAGGTATATATATATCGTTGTAAGTTGAGCTTATGAGATGTTGAGCATGACATAATGTTGATTATATGTTCATGCATCATGTTCATTTTGGTTCAAGTGGATCGAAGATAAAGTCATGTATTTCATCATGATAATTGCTCGAGCTTGGACCCTGTATTGTCGAAGGTTTGTTTTATGAGCTTACCCTCACTAAGCTTTTATGCTTACGCTCTCTTTTGTTCGACAATGCAGATAAATAGCTTGTGGGTGGCAAGGGAAAGGAAAGGTCTTCAAGTGTTGCTTTTGGTGAGCTCAATGTATGATTTATAAATTGAAAGATTGTAATAGTAAAGCAATGGGATAGGTGTTGTTGTTTTGGATGCCTTGATGTATGTTTATTTGGTTTGGCACTTGGATGCCTTGTTCGATTTGTAAATATCACTTATGATGCATGCCTTGATGAATGCTTGAGTGATGCATGCCTTGATGAATGCTTGCGTGAGATGTCATGCCATTTTTGGATGATTAGGTTGCTTAGTTGATATGTCTAAGTCTCCTATGTGTTAATTTGTATCTTTGGTATTGTTGAGATTTTATGTATGTCCATATATGCATAAATTGCTCTTTAATTGGAATGCTATGTATGAATGCATTATACCATGTTTGAATGATTTCCTTGGCTTAAATAGGTGTTCTTGCATGTTTGTATATGCTTTATTGCTTCCTAAAATATGTTTTAAATGATTCTAACTTTAGCCGATCTTTTTCAAAACATCTATGATCCGTTTTTGCACTAAAGCTGTTTTTCCAGTCTCCAAGGCAAAAAGGATCGATCCCCTGGAAAAAGGGATCGATCCCTTTGTTGGCAGAATCATTTCAATTTCTGCTTCCAGCCTCCAAGTGCAAAAGGATCGATCCCCTGGTTTATGGGATCGATCCCTTGTGTTATAAATGCTAAATTTTTGTTGATAACGGCTATTATGCATCCCCTACGGCTAGAAACTCATTCCATACTATATAAAATCATAGGTACTAAGATATCTTTAGTCAAGATTAAGATTGGACTGTTTGAATGGGGTTTGGGGTGTGAATGTTTGTCTCGTGTAATATGTTCCAGATTGGACTGTTTGAATGGGGTTTGGGGTGTGAATGTTTGTCTCGTGTAATATGTTCCGCTGTTTGATCACTTAGGATTTAATACTCGAATGTGACAAGATTTAAAAAGAAAAAAAATAGGGTTGCTAACCGAGGGGGAACCTTAACGGGTTTCGCTTCGGTTTTCCCCGTGTGACTCACTCGGACCGGTTATCCGTCTAGGCCGGGATGAGGGGGTTACATTTGTTGGTATCAGAGCTTAAGGTTTCCAAAACCTTGGGCAGGTAAGTGAAGTAAGTTGTGTTTTATGATTGATATGCACGGTGTTTGCTTATCATGTAAGCATGTTGCTTGTTATTCGAGTATGCTGTAATGAATGATTGCTTGCTTTGTAAGTATGATTGCTTGTATGACAAGTATGTTGGTTGTTTGTTTAAAAGCATGTTGCTCGTTACCCGTGTATGCGGTGATGTGTGATTGTTTGATGGAGAAGGTATGTTGTTTGATCGTACGCATATGTTTGCTTGTTTAGCAAGTATGCCTTGTAATATGCATGATTGAGCATGTATGTGTGTTGAGTTGCTTGAAGCATGTTGAGTAGAGTCCCATTGCTTCTATTACATCGGAAAAAGAGATTTTAAGTGAGGAAATCATACTTGAGCCACTTGGACCTTTTCCTTTGCTAACCCAGTTTGTATGTTAATGTGTTGTTGTTAGTTTATTACTTTTTGGTAAGTTTGAGGCCAAGGCGTGGACTGTGAATCGGTAAGTGGAAACAGTGGGTTCTGAAAATGTGAATGATGTTGAGGGAGTCCATCATCTTGGTTAGGGAGGTGTGGTTGTACCGGACTTGAGGTACAATTTGTTTGATTGAGTTAGTGTGTATGTGGGTTGGTTCCTGTTGATGAAGAACGATGTGATCGGTTTTGGTGTTAGTAGTGAAAGAGGTGACGACTTATGAGTGGGAGTCAGAGTGTTATCGATGATATAGTAGGTAAGCCCTTGGTACAGTTTCGAGCTTGTTCCCTTCTGATTGATTCTGAGTCTGCACTTCTGTATATTGTTAGCAAGCATGCAAGTTTGAATGTGCCGATGAGGTGTCAGGGGTAGGTATGAGTACCTTAGTTCTTTGGGGCGAGATCAGGGTAAGGGTCTCGTTTGTGTAATCTGAAATTTAGAAATGCTAGTTGGTGATCGTTGGGATTCAGCCTATGGTTTTCATACAAAACAGCCGTTCAGTGTCCGTGAGTGGAAATCAATTTGTGTGATTGGGCCAGTGTGCGTCTGAGTTGTCTTCCAGCGAGAAGGAGAGATGAAGTTACTTCCGATATAGTTGAGCCGAGAAGGAAGTCTTGAGCTTAAAATTCAGATTGTTTGGTAGTGGGATGTTATGAGTCGTCAGGACCGATGTTACAGAACAAGTTCAAGCATGATTGTTTGTGTGCGATTAGGACTGCCTTTTGAAGTTTCGAGATGCTCTAAGAACAGTCTAGAAGAATCAGATTTTGTTGAAGAACCAGTCTGAAAACAAGAGGGCCGAAGACTATCAGCTGTGCACAGGTGTATTTGCAATTTCCACGGATACTTCCTTTTGTGTGAGCATGTAAGAAAATTTGATGTACGTGTTGAGACCTTGGAAGTAGGGACACATGTGACTAGACCTTGTGGTGAGATAGTGGTGGTCAAAAAAAAATACAGAAGATGTTTGTTGATGGTTCAGGGTTATGTGTATGCAGTAAATGTGAAGTGATCGCCTTCCTACAGTTTTGAGGTACGTTTTGACAAGGTTTGGCTTGAAGAGCACAGAGTTAGTGTATACGTTGAGACAAAGAGAGAGAGTTGCCTTGAAGTTGCAGGTCTCAGCGGGACTGTAGTAGTAGGCGAGGGTGTGAACTTCTTATTGAATGGTTGATCCAGCTGTGGAGGTTGAAGATTGATTGAGTTTAGTTGGCAGACTTGTTTGGCAATTGTGATGGATTTGATTTTTGAACGAAGATTAGACCGTGGAATGTTAGTATAATTTGTGTTTTCCTAAAAGTACTTGGAAGAATTGCCTGGTTTGTCTCTTGATAAAGAAGAAGAGTTCGTCATTGAGACCGTTTCCGAGGTTGCTTCTGTTTTGTTAGCTCTGTAACTTATGAATCCCGGAAGAATTGAGAATGTTGAAGAATCAACTACGAGAACTGTTAGGCCTTAGATTCATTAGGCTTAGTGCATCATCTTAGAGTATGATAGTACAGTTTGTGAAGAAGAAAGAGCGGCAGTACGAGAATGTGTTGAGATTTCAGACAGTTGAAACCAGTGGCAGTGAATGATTAGTATCCGCTTCCGAGTGTCAGCGATTTGTTGATCAGTTAGTGGGTGCTTCAGTCTTTCCGAAGATTAATTCGAGATCCGTTTACTACCAGTTGAAAGTGAGAAAAGTTGAAGTATCGAAGAAGGCCATGACGAGCTTTGAAGTTAGTGGGGTAGCACCTTTTAGAAAATCAGTTGTATGTCAAGTTACGCAACGTGAACTTCGAGTTAATGAAGATGTTCTCCTAGGACATGCAGATCAGCCGAGTACATTAGAGTAAATCCTAACTATGCAGAAGAAGATGTGAGTTGAAAGAAACTTTAATGGAAGCTTCGACCTTGATAAAAAAAACCATAGTGATGTGTTACATGTAGAGTTAGGTCGTGTACTTATGCAAGACAGAAGTGGTGGTTTGTTCATTAAGATAGTTGGAAGACCGTGAGAAGAGTTATTTGATATGAGACATAGAGTTAACTACAGTTGTAATTGCCTCGAAGATTTGGAGACAAGCTTGTGTGGTAAGAAATGCACAGTGTGTATGTACATATCATCAGAACCTGAAATATTTGAAGACTTAGGAATGGTAGAAACTTGAACAACATGAGTTGTTAGAATTGCTTGAAAACTGCAATATTGAAATTGGGTACTATCTGAAGAGAGTCTACGTGGTAACCGATGTTTCGAGTTATTTTGTTGTCAGATTTGTGGTTGAGTTGCGAGATGTAATTGCCGAATTCAGTTTACCGAATGATAACAGTTTTGTGGCTGAGTTTCATGTTAAACATACTTTGAGTCAGATACTTGAAGAGAAACAGTTGCAAGACAGGTTCTTGGCACCTTACGTGCAAGACATAACAGAGGAAATACCTTCAGAATACAGCTTCAGAGATGATAAAGTTTTGCTTTTTAGAGACAGAATAGTTGTGCCGATTAACATAGTGTTTGGAGATGTATTGTTTTGGACGAAACACACGACAGTTCATTTGCGTTGTATATGAGTAGTGTGAATACGTATTGTGGGTTGAAGATGAATACTTCGGGATTGAGATGAAGTGTGATGTGGTTCAGCATGAGGGTAAGTGTATAATTTGCCAGCATGTCAAGACCGAACGTCAGTTTTCTTCTAGTTTGTTGCATCCGTGGAAGGTTATTAATGGAAGTGAGTAATAGAGATCCGGGGTTCCAACTAGATTACTTTTGAAGGTGTCTGCATAGTGTTTGGTTACCTGTTAAAGTCAAATGGTCAGTTAGAGAAAGTTATGGGTCGAGTATTCAATAAATATGGTATGAGATTGTTGAATCGGGCTGGTCCTGTTGTTTATCTTTTACGGTTACCACCAGAGTTAGAAAGAGGGTTGTGATGTGTCTGTGTATCTACAATTCGGAAGTGTGAGTCAGATCTGTTCCGTGCTATGTTTGTTGAAGAGATTGAGTTGAGTCTGAAATTTCGTGCAATGAAGAACCAGTTGAGATCTCAGTGTCGGATAGCAAATGTTGTGTGGCGAGTCTAACGAGTTGGTTAGTATGTTGTGGTGAGAGAGGAATGTGTGGAGGAGCATGTTTCATTGACTCTTCCTGTTCGATGAATTTCGAGGACGAAATTTCCTTAAGTGGGAGAGAGTTGTAACACCCGTGTTTTGGGGTTAGGAGTTAGTCGGGTTAATTGGTTCGAGTCGGTAAAAATTTATTTTAATCAAATTGACCTTAGTGTGAGCAAATTGAGTTTAGAAAGAAAGGGAGGGATCATTTTGGTAATTAAACCAAAATAAAAATAAAGACCACCTTATCTATCATCTTTTCTCATTTCTTCTTCTTCCTCACCGTGTAAACATCCCAAAATTTCTCCCAAACCCTCTTTACTATTTCCTTTGATTTCTTCATCAATTCAAGGGGTTTTTGAAAGGTAATTATGTTTTCTTAATCTCCTGTTCATCCTCTATCTATCTATAGTCTTAGATTTCAAAGTTATGGAGTTTTGAAAATTAGGGTTCATATCAAAGTTTGGGTTTTTAAGGGATTTTTCATCTTGTTTTGATAAATTGAGTTGGGGCTTTGTTTAATCATGTTAAAATACACATAATATGTTAAAATGAGCAATTTTTGAGGTGTTTTATAAAATTCCCGAAATTGGGTTTTGGTGGATTTTTAGGAAGGTTTTTAGATGAGTTTTGGGTATGATTTATGTTGGAATTTGATGGTTGATGTTAGAGTAATATTTGGGGGTTGTTTTGGAAGTGTTTGAATGTGTTAAATATGTTGAAATCACAAGTTTTGGACTGTTTTTCATGGCTGCTCGGATTTGGTGATTTTGGGGATTGTTCATGGCTTAAATTGTGTGTTTAATGTTGGAAATTGGGGGTTGATGGTTATACTATAGTTGGGCAGTGTTTTGAACATGTTTAAGAGTGTTTTGGATGACTACAATTCTGATTTTTGACGGGTTTTTGTGGAAGTACGAAAATGAGAAATTGAAGAATGAACTTGGCTTTGAATTGTGAGAATTGAAGTGGATTTGTGTGTTGATGTTAAACTTTGGGTTTGTGACTGATTTTGAGGTTAATATATTGTTTTTGAATGGTTAGAAGCAAGAGAAATCAATGGTGAAGCTTCGGGCTCAAATCCGGAAACTTGGATGCTTGGTAGGCTTGCCGGCTTGTGCTAATGAAGTAGTCGGTGAGTGGTTAAAATATTTTAAATGGTTTTGAGCAATTGGTTCGAGCATGTGGACTAGGTTGAGATTGGTAGACTCACCTAGAGTTAGGATTAGGGTGGTAGCCTAATCCTAAGCTTTAGTTAGAGACATTGGATGATCTCTTTAATTGATGTTATGCCTCATGATGATTTGTGTTATGATGATTATGTATAATGTGTTATACATGTTGTTGAGGCATGGTTTGATGCATTGTTATGCATGTGGGTTGGATTGTAAATTGTGCATGATGATGTTGAGCTTAATATGATGTAAGATGCCATATTATGACTCTTGAAAATAACATTATGATATTATGTTGTTGAGATATTTGATGTTGAGCTTAATATGATGTAAGATGCCATATTATGACTCTTGAACATCAAAGGTTGTGAAATTTGATTATTATTGGCACTAGTATGCTTGGGTACAATGATCGATCATCAGGATGAGTGTGCACACTAATTGAGTCAAAACGTACGTGGCCTTGGTGGCGTTAAGGCACCAAGGAGGAGTACGGTGATGTAATATTCCACCGGAAATTTATATATATTCTACGTGATGATGAGTGGAATCCCATCCGTAGGGCATGTGGAAATGCGTTCCACATGCAAGGCCGGTGATGAGTGTAATCCCACCGAGGTAAGGTTGATGTTGGAAAATGCGTTCCAACATGTTATCCGCGTATTCGAGTCATAGCTAGGTGCCAATATGAGAAAGTATGTTTATGCCAATATGAGATTATGCATACATGCTAATATGAATTGATATGTGTATCAATGTGATATGAAATGTGAATTTCAAATGTGAAGTGATATATGATTTGGTTAATGCATTGAGGTATATATATATCGTTGTAAGTTGAGCTTATGAGATGTTGAGCATGACATAATGTTGATTATATGTTCATGCATCATGTTCATTTTGGTTCAAGTGGATCGAAGATAAAGTCATGTATTTCATCATGATAATTGCTCGAGCTTGGACCCTGTATTGTCGAAGGTTTGTTTTATGAGCTTACCCTCACTAAGCTTTTATGCTTACGCTCTCTTTTGTTCGACAATGCAGATAAATAGCTTGTGGGTGGCAAGGGAAAGGAAAGGTCTTCAAGTGTTGCTTTTGGTGAGCTCAATGTATGATTTATAAATTGAAAGATTGTAATAGTAAAGCAATGGGATAGGTGTTGTTGTTTTGGATGCCTTGATGTATGTTTATTTGGTTTGGCACTTGGATGCCTTGTTCGATTTGTAAATATCACTTATGATGCATGCCTTGATGAATGCTTGAGTGATGCATACCTTGATGAATGCTTGCGTGAGATGTCATGCCATTTTTGGATGATTAGGTTGCTTTGCTGATATGTGCAAACCTCATAAGTGTTAATTTGTGCCTTTAGCAATGTTGAGCTCATATGTATGCCCATATATGCTAAATTAAATTCTATGTGAGGATGTCATGAATGTATGCCTCGAGTATGTTTGAGTATGTTGGAGTATGTTTGATCTAGGATGTATGCCTCTAGGCTTGGGTTGTTGGTGATGTGTGCCTTTAGTTCTTTTTAAGCTCAGTGTATGATTATATATGATCTTGAGGTGTTTTTACCATAGGAAGTCATTAGAGATAAGCAAAATATGCTCCCCTGCACCTAGGTTTCGAAACTAGGGGTAAAGTTTCGAAACCTTTGCAAATTTTTGGATTCCAGAGGCTACTGCCAGCCAAAGTTTCGAAACCTTTGGACAAGGTTTCGAAACTATGGTCAAAGGTTTCGATTGGGCATAAAATTTGAGGTTTGCAAGCTTTACGTTTTAGTCCTGATTCTCGTATGTGCAATTGCTTGAGTTTGAGATGTCCGTTTGAGTTGAAATTTGGCAGAGAGGCATGAAACATGACTAATTTCATAATGGTAACTTAAAATTTGGTAAAGTCCTCTTAATTTCCAGAATTTACAAATTGGTCCCTAAATTCGTATTTTGTTCAATTGAGTCCCTTATTGTTTTCCGATTGCTGTGATTTTTGAGTATGCTTATCTCAAGAGTATGCCTAGGTTTAATGTGCATCTAGACAAGTTTAAAAAGAAAAAAAAAGGGTCGTTAATCAAGGTTGACTTTCGGGTTGACTTTGGTTTTCCCCGTGTAATCTTCGTAGTTCGGGTCAGCCGTCTAGGCCGGGCTACGGGGGTTACAGATAGCGAGTGGTATTAACATGTTTTGTTTTAATTTCTAATTAAAGAACATTTTTCTAAATATTATTATGATCTTTCAATCCTTCATTTCTCAAGTATAACCGATCTAATGTAAATATCAAGGAAGACATTATTTTACTTCTTTTTCTCTCAAACACTGCTATCACTTGCCACCACATTTAGCGTGATTTGACCTTTCCGTAACCTACATTCAAAAGGCATATGTATTTTGACATTTACACTGACAAAAATGTAAACATGTTTCGAGCTTCACAAAAGCCATGGGAAGCCAGGTGAACGGGGTTTCGATAGTGGTTTAGCTACTTGAATTTGCATCTTCAATTCAATGTTAAAGTATGTACTATAGCCACGACTATTCTTTGAAAAAGACACGAGAATACGTAAAATAAATTAATATCTTTTGCAGGAAATTTGGTGATCGTTACGCTGTTGAATCTTTCATAATTATGCATAATTTCATCTCTTATAGTTTTAATGGATATTTACCGTCAAACAAGTATTTTTATAATAATAATAAATATCTAATTTGTATTAAATTAATGTGTTTCTCTTACAAAAAAAAAACTTGTGATTCTATTTGTATTTATAGTTTAATTTTTTAAAAAATATATTCAAACTATATACTTATCCAACGATGAAATTTTTAATTATCCACCACCTAAAATAGATGTTACCTTTTTTACGGAGAAAATAGAGTTAATATGATAATTTTGTTCTATTTTCTTACAATATTAGAAAAGCCAACATGGAGATGTGGGGTATCGATCCCCGTACTTCTCACATGCAAAGCGAGCGCTCTACCATTTGAGCTACATCCCCAATACTTTATAACTTACATTTTTAATATAAATATAAGGTATTTAATCACTTTTATTATGCCAAAACATATTTTCAAATTGATAAGAATCACACATTTTCTTAGTATGATAATATAGGCAATGGACTTAACAAATTATTTGTTTCATTTTTATCTAAATATGATTTTTCTACATTTTACTTTGATCTACGAGGCTCTCTTCCTGAAGAAAATAAAATATGAAGTAAACTTCAATGAAGTCTTTTTTCAACATCTTTGTCTTTCAAAAAGATGATCACTCATACTACCACTACATATATCATGATGTAATCTTTCCGCCACATTCATTCAAATTGGATGTATCTCTTTAAATTTAAACAAGTGAAAACATAACTCTATGGCAAACACCACAAAACCAAGGGAAGAAAGGTTATTGGGGTATTCGATTGGGGTCTGGTGACCCGAAGTCGGATCTTCAGTTTATTTTGTTTGACGTTATGGATATGTGATGGAGAAAGTTTTGAAAAACACACGACCAATTAAAAATAATAATATTTTTTTGCAATGCTTGTCATACATTGAAAAAAAAAACTTTTTATTGTATAACTTAGAAAGATAAAAATAAATAGAGTGCATTGCCACACAGTCTTTCTAAATTTATGCTCTAATTTTGTCCCCCATTTTTAAGGAATAAGTATAGTATAACCTGAAGGGAAAACCTATTTCTATCTTTTAGATAGTTTTGCTTCTTTTTTTATTTCCAATGTCAATATGGAGATGCGGGGTATCGATCCCCGTACCTCTCGCATGCTAAGCGAGCGCTCTACCATTTGAGCTACATCCCCACATTTTGCTATTCTTATTTGTTTGAAGTGAAGAAACTATAATTTTATTGCAGCCCATTTTTAAGTTTATAAGAACCACATATTTCTCTAAGATAGCGAGTGGTAATAACATGTTTTCTTTTAATTTCTAATTAAAGATCATTTTTCTAAATATTATTATGATCTTTCAATCCTTCATTTCTCAAGTATAACCGATCTAATGTAAATATCAAGGAAGACATTATTTTACTTCTTTTTCTCTCAAACACTGCTATCACTTGCCACCACATTTAGCGTGATTTGACCTTTCCGTAACCTACATTCAAAAGGCATATGTATTTTGACATTTACACTGACAAAAAT
The DNA here is from genome assembly GCA_030270665.1 of Hibiscus trionum. NCBI lineage: Eukaryota > Viridiplantae > Streptophyta > Magnoliopsida > Malvales > Malvaceae > Hibiscus > Hibiscus trionum. The sequence goes on along the minus strand of BSYR01000038.1, from coordinate 21,635,781 downwards.
GTAAACATGTTTCGAGCTTCACAAAAGCCATGGGAAGCCAGGTGAACGGGGTTTCGATAGTGGTTTAGGTACTTGAATTTGCATCTTCAATTCAATGTTAAAGTATGTACTATAGCCACGACTATTCTTTGAAAAAGACACGAGAATACGTAAAATAAATTAATATCTTTTGCAGGAAATTAGGTGATCGTTACGCTGTTGAATCTTTCATAATTATGCATTAATTTCATCTCTTATAGTTTTAATGGATATTTTCCGTCAAACAAGTATTTTTATAATAATAATAAATATGTAATTTGTATTAAATTAATGTGTTTCTCTTACAAAAAAACTTGTGATTCTATTTGTATTTATAGTTTAATTTTTAAAAAAATATATTCAAACTATATACTTATCCGACGATGAAATACTTAATTATCCACCACCTAAAATAGATGTTACCTTTTTTACGGAGAAAATAGAGTTAATATGATTAATTTGTTCTATTTTCTTACAATATTAGAAAAGCAAACATAGAGATGCAGGGTATCGATCCCTGTACTTTTCGCATGCAAAGCGACCGCTCTACCATTTGAGCTACATCCCCAATAGTTTATAACATACATTTTTAATATAAATATAAGGTATTTAATCACTTTTATTATGCCAAAACATATTTTCAAATTGATAAGAATCACATATTTTCTTAGTATGATAATATAGGCAATGGACTTAACAAATTATTTGTTTCATTTTTATCTAAATATGATTTTTCTACATTTTACTTTGATCTACGAGGCTCTCTTCCTCAAGAAAATAAAATATGAAGTAAACTTCAATGAAGTCTTTTTTCGACATCTTTGTCTTTCAAAAAGATGATTACTCATACTACCATTACATATATCATGATGTGATCAGTTCGCCACATTCATTAAAATTGGATGTATCTCTTTAAATTTAAACAAGTGAAAACATAACTCTATGGCAAACACCACAAAACCAAGGAAAGAAAGGTTATTGGGGTAATCGGTTGGGGTCTGGTTACCCGAAGTTGGATCTTCAGTTTATTTGGTTTGACGTTATGGATATGTGATGGAGAAAGTTTTGAAAACGACACGACCAATTAAAAATAATAATATTTTTTGGCAATGCTTGTCATACATTGAAAACAAACGTTTTATTGTGTAACTTAGAAAGATAAAAATAAATAGATTGCATTGTGACACAGTCTTTCTAAATTTATGCACTAATTTTGTCTCCTATTTTTAAGGAATAAGTATAGTATAACCTGAAGGGAAAACCTATTTCTATCTTTTACTGAGTTTTGCTTCTTCTTATTTTATTTCCAATGTCAATATGGAAATGCGGGGTATTGATCCCCGTACCTCTCGCATGCTAAGCGAGCCCTCTACCATTTGAGCTACATCCCCTCATTTTGCTATTCTTATTTGTTTGAAGTGATGAAACTATAATTTTATTGCAGCCCATTTTTAAGTTTATAAGAACCACATATTTCTCTAAGATAGCGAGTGGTATTAACATGTTTTCTTTTAATTTCTAATTATAGATCATTTTTCTAAATATTATTATGATCTTCAAATCCTTCATTTCTCAAGTATAACCGATCTAATGTAAATATCAAGGAAGACATTATTTTACTTCTTTTTCTCTCAAACACTGCTATCACTTGCCACCACATTTAGCGTGATTTGACCTTTCCATAACCTACATTCAAAAGGCATATGTATTTTGACATTTACACTGACAAAAATGTAAACATGTTTCGAGCTTCACAAAAGCCATGGGAAGCCAGGTGAACGGGGTTTCGATAGTGGTTTAGGTACTTGAATTTGCATCTTCAATTCAATGTTAAAGTATGTACTATAGCCACGACTATTCTTTGAAAAAGACACGAGAATACGTAAAATAAATTAATATCTTTTGCAGGAAATTTGGTGATCGTTACGCTGTTGAATCTTTCATAATTATGCATTAATTTCATCTCTTATAGTTTTAATGGATATTTACCGTCAAACAAGTATTTTTATAATAATAATAAATATCTAATTTGTATTAAATTAATGTGTTTCTCTTACAAAAAAAAAACTTGTGATTCTATTTGTATTTATAGTTTAATTTTTTTAAAAATATATTCAAACTATATACTTACCCAACGATGAAATACTTAATTATCCACCACCTAAAATAGATGTTACCTTTTTTACGGAGAAAATAGAGTTAATATGATAAATTTGTTCTATTTTCTTACAATATTAGAAAAGCTAGCATGGAGATGCGGGGTATCGATCCCCGTACTTCTCGCATGCAAAGCGAGCGCTCTAGAGTCTGAGCTACATCGCCAAGACTTTATAACTTACATTTTTAATATATATATATAAGGTATTTAATCACTTTTATATTGCCGAAACATATTTTCAAACTGATAAGAATCACATATTTTCTTAGTATGATAATATAGGCAATTGACTTAACAAATTGTTTGTTTCGTTTTTATCTAAATATGGTTTTTCTAAATTTTACTTTGATCTACGAGGCTCTCTTCCTCAAGAAAATAAAATATGAAGTCTTTTTTCAACATCTTTGTCTTTCAAAAAGATGATTACTCATACTACCACTACATATATCATGATGTGATCTTTCCACCACATTCATTCAAATTGGATGTATCTCTTTAAATTTAAACAAGTGAAAACATAACTCTATGGCAAACACCACAAAACCAAGGGAAGAAAGGTTATTGGGGTAATCGATTGGGGTCTGGTGACCCGAAGTTGGATCTTCAGTTTATTTGGTTTGACGTTATGGATATGTGATGGAGAAAGTTTTGAAAAACACACGACCAATTAAAAGTAATAATATTTTTTGCAATGCTTGTCATACATTGAAAAAAAACGTTTTATTGTATAACTTAGAAAGATAAAAATAAATAGATTGCATTGCGACACAGTCTTTCTAAATTTATGCTCTAATTTTGTCTCCCATTTTTAAGGAATAAGTATGACCTGAAGGGAAAACCTATTTCTATCTTTTACTGAGTTTTGCTTTTTTTTGTTTATTTCCATTGTCAATATGGAGATGCGGGGTATCGATCCCCGTACCTCTCGCATGCTAAGCGAGCGCTCTACCATTTGAGCTACATCCCCACATTTTGCTATTCTTATTTGTTTGAAGTGAAGAAACTATAATGTTATTGCAGCCCATTTTTAAGTTTATAAGAACCACATATTTCTCTAAGATAGCGAGTGGTATTAACATGTTTTCTTTTAATTTCTAATTAAAGATCATTTTTCTAAATATTATTATGATCTTTCAATCCTTCATTTCTCAAGTATAACCGATTTAATTTAAATATCAAGGAAGACATTTTTTTACTTCTTTTTCTCTCAAACACTGCTATCACTTGCCACCACATTTAGCGTGATTTGATCTTTCCGTAACCTACATTCAAAAGGCATATGTATTTTGACATTTACACTGACAAAAATGTAAACATGTTTCGAGCTTCACAAAAGCCATGGGAAGCCAGGTGAACGGGGTTTCGATAGTGGTTTAGGTACTCGAATTTGCATCTTCAATTCAATGTTAAAGTATGTACTATAGCCACGACTATTCTTTGAAAAAGACACGAGAATACGTAAAATAAATTAATATCTTTTGCAGGATATTAGGTGATTGTTACGCTGTTGAATCTTTCATAATTATGCATTAATTTCATCTCTTATAGTTTTAATGGATATTTACCGTCAAACAAGTATTTTTATAATAATAATAAATATCTAATTTGTATTAAATTAATGTGTTTCTCCTACAAAAAAAACTTGTGATTCTATTTGTATTTATAGTTTAATTTTTTTAAAAATATATTCATACTATATACTTATCCAACGATAAAATACTTAATTATCCACCACCTAAAATAGATGTTACCTTTTTAGGGAGAAAATAGAGTTAATATGATAAATTTGTTCTATTTTCTTACAATATTAGAAAAGCCAGCATGGAGATGCGAGGTATCGATCCCCGTACTTCTCGCATGCAAAGCGAGCGCTCTACCATTTGAGCTACATCCCCAATACTTTGTAACTTACATTTTTAATATAAATATAAGGTATTTAATCACTTTTATTATGCCAAAACATATTTTCAAATTGATAAGAATCACATATTTTCTTAGTATGATAATATAGGCAATGGACTTAACAAATTATTTGTTTCATTTTTATCTAAATATGATTTTTCTACATTTTACTTTGATCTACGAGGCTCTCTTCCTCAAGAAAATAAAATATGAAGTAAACTTCAATGAAGTCTTTTTTCGACATCTTTGTCTTTCAAAAAGATGATTACTCATACTACCACTACATATATCATGATGTGATCAGTCTGCCACATTCATTAAAATTGGATGTATCTCTTTAAATTTAAACAAGTGAAAACATAATTCTATGGCAAACACCACAAAACCAAGGAAATAAAGGTTATTGGGGTAATCGGTTGGGGTCTGGTTACCCGAAGTTGGATCTTCAGTTTATTTGGTTTGACGTTATGGATATGTGATGGAGAAAGTTTTGAAAACGACACGACCAATTAAAAATAACAATATTTTTTAGCAATGATTGTTATACATTGAAAACAAACTTTTTATTGTATAACTTAGAAAGATAAAAATAAATTGAATGCAATGCGACACACTCTTTCTAAATTTATGCACTAATTTCGCCTCCCATTTTTAAGGAATAAGTATGACTTGAAGGGAAAGCCTATTTCTATCTTTTACTGAGTTTTTCTTCTTTTTTGTTTATTTCCAATGTCAATATGGAGATACCGGGTATCGATCCCCGCACCTCTCGCATGCTAAGCGAGCGCTATACCATTTGAGCTACATCCCCACATTTTGCTATTCTTATTTGTTTGAAGTGAAGAAACTATAATTTTATTGCAGCCCATTTTAAAGTTTATAAGAACCACATATTTCTCTAAGATAGCAAGTGGTATTAACATGTTTTCTTTTAATTTCTAATTAAAGATCATTTTTCTAAATATTATTATGATCTTTCAATCCTTCATTTCTCAAGTATAACCGATCTAATGTAAATATCAAGGAAGACATTTTTTTACTTCTTTTTCTCTCAAACACTGCTATCACTTGTCACCACATTTATCGTGATTTGACCTGTCCGTAACCTACATTCAAAAGGCATATGTATTTTGACATTTACACTGACAAAAATGTAAACATGTTTCGAGCTTCACAAAAGCCATGGGAAGCCAGGTGAACGGGGTTTCGATAGTGGTTTAGCTACTTGAATTTGAATCTTCATTTCAATGTTAAAGTATGTACTATAGCCACGACTATTCTTTGAAAAAGACATGAGAATACGTAAAATAAATTAATATCTTTTGCAGAAAATTAGGTGATTGTTACGCTGTTGAATCTTTCCTAATTATGCCGTAATTTCATCTCTTATAGTTTTAATGGATATTTACTGTCAAACAAGTATTTTTATAATAATAATAAATATCTAATTTGTTTTAAATTAATGTGTTTCTCTTACAAAAAAACGTGTGATTCTATTTGTATTTATAGTTTAATTTTTAAAAAAAATATATTCAAACTATATACTTATCCAACGATGAAATACTTAATTATCAACCACCTAAAATAGGTGTTACCTTTTCTACGGAGAAAATGGAGTTAATATGATAAATTTGTTCTATTTTCTTACAATATTAGAAAAGTTAGCATGGAGATGCGGGATATCGATCCCCGTACTTCTCGCATGCAAAGCGAGCGCTCTACCATCTGAGCTACATCCCCAATACTTTACAACTTACATTTTTAATATAAATATAAGGTATTTAATCACTTTTATAATGCAGAAACATATTTTCAAATTGATAAGAATCACATATTTTCTTAGTGTGATAATATAGGCAATTGACTTAACAAATTGTTTGTTTCGTTTTTATCTAAATATGATTTTTCTACATTTTACTTTGATCTACGAGGCTCTCTTCCTCAAGAAAATAAAATATGAAGTAAACTTCAATGAAGTCTTTTTTCAACATCTTTGTCTTTCAAAAAGATGATTACTCATACTACCACTACATATATCATGATGTGATCTGTCCGCCACATTCATTCAAATTGGATGTATCTCTTTAAATTTAAACAAGTGAAAACATAACTCTATGGCAAAGACCACAAAACCAAGGGAAAAAAGGTTATTGGGGTAATCGATTGGGGTCTGGTTACCGGAAGTTGGATCTTCAGTTTATTTGGTTTGACGTTATGGATATGTGATGGCGAAAGTTTTGAAAAAGACACGACCAATTAAAAATAACAATATTTTTTAGCAATGATTGTTATACATTGAAAACAAACTTTTTATTGTATAACTTAGAAAGATAAAAATAAATTGAATGCAATGCGACACACTCTTTCTAAATTTATGCACTAATTTCGCCTCCCATTTTTAAGGAATAAGTATGACTTGAGGGGAAAGCCTATTTCTATCTTTTACTGAGTTTTTCTTCTTTTTTGTTTATTTCCAATGTCAATATGGAGATACGGGGTATCGATCCCCGTACCTCTCGCATGCTAAGCGAGCGCTATACCATTTGAGCTACATGCCCACATTTTGCTATTCTTATTTGTTTGAAGTGAAGAAACTATAATTTTATTGCAGCCCATTTTAAAGTTTATAAGAACCACATATTTCTCGAAGATAGCGAGTGGTATTAACATGTTTTCTTTTAATTTCTAATTAAAGATCATTTTTCTAAATATTATTATGATCTTTCAATCCTTCATTTCTCAAGTATAACTGATCTAATGTAAATATCAAGGAAGACATTATTTTACTTCTTTTTCTCTCAAACGCTGCTATCACTTGCCACCACATTTATCGTGATTTGACCTTTCCGTAACCTACATTCAAAAGGCATATGTATTTTGACATTTACACTGACAAAAATGTAAACATGTTTCGAGCTTCAAAAAAGCCATGGGAAGCCAGGTGAACGAGGTTTCGATAGTGCTTTAGCTACTTGAATTTGCATCTTCATTTCAATGTTAAAGTATGTACTATAGCCACGACTATTCTTTGAAAAAGACACGAGAATACGTAAAATAAATTAATATCTTTTGCAGGATATTCGGTGATTGTTACGCTGTTGAATCTTTCATAATCATGCATTAATTTCATCTCTTATAGTTTTAATGGATATTTACCGTCAAACAAGTATTTTTATAATAACAATAATAATAATAAATATCTAATTTGTATTAAATTAATGTGTTTCTCTTACAAAAAAACTTGTGATTCTATTTGTATTTATAGTTTAATTTTTTTAAAAATATATTCAAACTCTATACTTATCCAACGATGATATACTTAATTATCCACCACCTAAAATAGATGTTACCTTTTTTACGGAGAAAATGGAGTTAATATGATAAATTTGTTCTATTTTCTTACAATATTAGAAAACCCAGCATGGAGATGAGGGGTATCGATCCCCGTACTTCTCGCATGCAAAGCGAGCGCTCTACCATTTGAGCTACATCCCCAATACTTTATAGCTTACATTTTTAATATAAATATAAGGTATTTAATCACTTTTATTATGCCGAAACATATTTTCAAATTGATAAGAATCACATATTTTCTTAGTATGAATATATCGGCAATGGACTTAACAAATTATTTGTTTCTTTTTTATCTAAATATGATTTTTCTACATTTTACTTTGATCTACGAGGCTCTCTTCCTCAAGAAAATAAAATATGAAGTAAACTTCAATGAAGTCTTTTTTCAACATCTTTGTCTTTCAAAAAGATGATTACTCATACTACCACTACATATATCATGATGTGATCAGTCCGCCACATTCATTCAAATTGGATGTATCTCTTTAAATTTATACAAGTGAAAACATAACTCTATGGCAAACACCACAAAACTAAGGGATGAAAGGTTATTGGGGTAATCGATTGGGGTCTGGTTACCCGAAGTTGGATCTTCAGTTTATTTGGTTTGACGTTATGGATATGTGATGGAGAAAGTTTTGAAAAAGTCACGACCAATTAAAAATAATAATATTTTTTTAGCAATGCTTGTCATACATTGAAAACAAACGTTTTATTGTATAACTTAGAAAGATAAAAATAAATAGATTGCAATGCGACACACTCTTTCTAAATTTATGCTACTGAGTTTTGCTTCTTTTTTGTCTATTTCCAATGTCAATATGGAGATGCGGGGTATCGATCCCCATACCTCTCGCATGCTAACCGATCGCTCTACCATTTGAGCTACATCCCCACATTTTGCTATTCTTATTTGTTTGAAGTGAAGAAACTATAATTTTATTGCAGCCCATTTTTAAGTTTATAAGAACCACATATTTCTCGAAGATAGCGAGTGGTATTAACATGTTTTCTTTTAATTTCTAATTAAAGATCATTTTTCTAAATATTATTATGATCTTTCAATCCTTCTTTTCGCAAGTATAACCGATCTAATGTAAATATCAAGGAAGACATTATTTTACTTCTTTTTCTCTCAAACGCTGCTATCACTTGCCACCACATTTATCGTGATTTGACCTGTCCGTAACCTACATTCAAAAGGCATATGTATTTTGACATTTACACTGACAAAAATGTAAACATGTTTTGAGCTTCACAAAAGCCATGGGAAGCCAGGTGAACGGGGTTTCGATAGTGGTTTAGCTACTTGAATTTGCAACTTCATTTCAATGTTAAAGTATGTACTATAGCCACGACTATTCTTTGAAAAATACACGAGAATACGTAAAATAAATTAATATCTTTTGCAGGAAATTAGGTGATTGTTACGCTGTTGAATCTTTCATAATTATGCGTTAATTTCATCTCTTATAGTTTTAATGGACATTTACCGTCAAACAAGTATTTTATAATAATAATAATAATAATAATAAATATCTAATTTGTATTAAATTAATGTGTTTCTCTTACAAAAAACTTGTGATTCTATTTGTATTTATAGTTTAATTTTTTAAAAATATATTCAAACTATATACTTATCCAACGATGAAATACTTAATTATCCACCACCTAAAATAAATGTTACCTTTTTTACGGAGAAAATGGAATTAGTATGATAAATTTGTTCTATTTTCTTACAATATTAGAAGAGCAAGCATAGAGTTGCGGGGTATCGATCCTCGTACTTCTCGCATGCAAAGCGAGCGCTCTACCATTTGAGCTACATCCCCAATACTATATAACTTACATTTTTAATATAAATATAAGGTATTTAATCACTTTTATTATGCCGAAACATATTTTCAAATTGATAAGAATCACATATTTTCTTAGTATGATAATATAGGCAATGGACTTAACAAATTATTTGTTTCATTTTTAACTACATATGATTTTTCTACATTTTACTTTGATCTCCGAGGTTCTCTTCCTCAAGAAAATAAAATATGAAGTAAACTTCAATGAAGTCTTTTTTCAACATCTTTGTCTTTCAAAAAGATGATTACTCATACTACCACTACATATATCATGATGTGATCAGTCCGCCACATTCATTCAAATTTGATGTATCTCTTTAAATTTATACAAGTGAAAACATAACTTTATGGCTAGGGTTGTAAAAACAAGTCAGGACCTAAAACCTGCATGAAACCTGCTCGAGTCAGAACCTGATTTGACTCAAGAATTCGCTGATCCGCACCCGAACTGTAACTGACTGTTGTTGACCCGAACCCGAGTTGAACCTGTTACTGTAGCAACCGAACTCGATCTGTGTCCGACTGAAAACGACCCGAACCCGAATCTGACCTGGTAATTTTGACCTGAAACCCGACATGCATCCGACTGAAACGAACCCGAACCCGAGACCGACCTGGCAAATTACCTGATATTATCCGACTGAAAGGACTCGAGATCCGATTTTACCCGACCTGGTTTGAACCCGATCTGTTAATGGACCCGACCTGTTTTGAACCTGAACTGTTGTTGACCTGAACTAATGTAGACCTGACTAAAAATGTTAAATAATTTAAAGTGTAAACTGTTCATTATAAACGTAATAATTTTTTAATAGATTATGTTAATTTCATTACTTAGAAAATTTTTATCTTCCATTATACTTAGAAAAATTTGTCTTAATTTGTAACTACATTATGTATAATAAAATTATATACTTAAAAATTTGTTTAAGTATAAAAATATATATTATGTATAATAAAATTATATACTTAAAAGATTTGTCTTAATTTTTACTAAATATATAATATATTAGTAATATATAGTTAATAGAATGTATTAAACTTATATACTTAAAAATTTATTTAAGTATAAAAATATATATTATGTATAATAAAATTATACACTTATTATGCTTATTATGCGTTATTATATAAAATATATTATGTTAACTTTATTATGTTCATAAACTTATTATGCTTTAACAAGTATAAGAAAATTAACATAACTACAAAATATAAGTTAGTATTATATCCATTGTATTTCAAGTGATTAATCTAGATATAGTTTGTTACTCAAACTGGTTAACTACTCTATTTTGTTAACTTAATCGGGTTAACTTCTTAAATTTGTTAACTTAAGCTGGATAACTATCATAATAATTAGTAATAGTTTGGGCCTTGGGCCTTTGGGCTCATATCCCACCACCCATTTATTTTAGATGGGCCCCTAAAACCTATAATGTATAAATATAATATATATATATATATATATAAACTTATAATTTATATAATAATTAATAATAAATAATAATTAGTAATAGTTTGGGCCTTGTGCCTTTGGACTCTTATACCACCACCCATTTATTTTATATGGGCCCCTAAAACCTATAATGTATAAATATAATATATAAATATATATAAACTTATAACTTATCATTTATATAATAATTAATAATAAATAATAATTAGTGATAGTTTGGGCCTTGGGCCTTTGGGCTCTTATCCCACCACCCATTTATTTTAGATGGGCCCCTAAAACCTATAATATATAAATATAATATATATATATATATATAAACTTATAACTTATAATTTATATAATGTATTTATAATATAATAAATAATAATTAGTAATAGTTTGGGTCTTGGGCCTTTGGGCTCATATCCCACCACCCATTTATTTGAGATGAGCCCCTAAAACCTATAATATATATATACATATATATATATATATATATATATATATATATATATATATATATAACTTATAAGTTATATAATATATTTATAATATAATAATTAATAATAAATCATAATTAGTAATAGTTTGCGCCTTGGGCCTTTAGGCTCTTATCCCACCACCCATTTATTTTAGATGGGCCCCTAAAACCTATAATGTATAAATATAATATATATATATATAAACATATAACTTATAATTTATATAATGTATTTATAATATAATAAATAATAACTAGTAATAGTTTGGGCCTTGGGCCTTTGAGTTCATATCCCACCACCCATTTATTTGAGATGGCCCCTAAAACCTATAATGTATAAATATATATATATATATATATATAAACTTATAAGTTATAAGTTATATAATGTATTTATAATATAATAATTAATAATAAATAATAATTAGTAATAGTTTGGGCCTTTGGGCTTTTATCCCACCACCCATTTATTTTAGATGGGCCCCTAAAACCTATAATGTATAAATATATAATATATATATATATATATATAAATTTATAACTTATAATTTATATAATGTATTTTATAATATAATAAATAATAATAAATAATAATTAGTAATAGTTTGGGTCTTGGGCCTTTAGGCTCATATCCCACCACCCATTTATTTTATATGGGCCCCTAAAACCTATAATGTACAAATATATATATATATATATATATATATATATATATATATATATATATAAACTTATAACTTATAACTTATATAATAAATAATAATAAATAATAATTAGTAATAGTTTGGGCCTTGGGCCTTTGGGCTCTTATCCCACCACCCATTTATTTTAGATGGGCCCTAAAACTTTTAATGTATAAATAATATATATATATATATATATATATATATATATATATATATATAAACTTATAACTTATAATTTATATAATGTATTTATAATATAGTAAATAATAATTATTAATAGTTTGGGCCTTGGGCCTTTGAGCTCATATCCCACCACCCATTTATTTGAGATAGGCCCCTAAAAACTAATATATATATATATATATATATAAACTTATAACTTATAAGTTATATAATGTATTTATAATATAATTGTAACACCCGTGTTTTGGGGTTAGGAGTTAGTCGAGTTAGTTGGTCCGAGTCGGTAAAATTAATTTTTAATCAAATTGACCTTAGGGTGAGCAAATTGAGTTTAGAAAGAAAGGGAGGGATCATTTTGGTAATTAAACCAAAATAAAAATAAACACCACCTTATATCATCTTTTCTTCTTCATTTCTCTTCTTCACCGTGGAAACCTTACCCAAAGCTCTCCCAAACCCCAAACTTTTAATTCATCAAATTTCTTCATCAATTCAAGGGGTTTTTGAAAGGTAATCACATATTTGAACTCTCCTTTCCATTTCCTATCTATCTATAGTCTTAGATTTCAAAGTTATGGAGTTTTGAAAATTAGGGTTCATATCAAAATTTGGGTTTTTAAGGGGGTTTTCCAATTGGTTTTGATAAATTGAGTTGGGCCTTTGTTTAATCATGTTAAAATACACATAATACGTTAAAATGAGTAATTTTTGAGGTGTTTTGTAAAATTTCCGAAATTGGGTTTTGGTGGATTTTTAGGAAGGTTTTTAGATGAGTTTTGGGTATGATTTATGTTGGAATTTGATGGTTGATGTTAGAGTAATAGTTGGGGGTTGTTTTGGAAGCGTTTGAATGTGCTAAATATGTTGAAATCACAAGTTTTGGACTGTTTTTCATGGCTGCTCGGATTTGATGATTTTGGGGATTGTTTATGGCTTAAATTGTGTGTTTAATGTTGGAAATTGGGGGTTGATGGTTATACTATAGTTGGGCAGTGTTTTGAACATGTTTAAGAGTGTTTTGGATGACTACAATTCTGATTTTTGACGGGTTTTAATGGAAGTACGAAAATGAGAAATTGAAGAATGAACTTGGCTTTGAATTGTGAGAATTGAAGTGGATTTGTGTGTTGATGTTAAACTTTGGGTTTGTGACTGATTTTGAGGTTAATATATTGTTTTTGAATGGTTAGAAGCAAGAGAAATCAATGGTGAAGCTTCGGGCTCGAATCCGGAAACTTGGATGGTTGGTAGGCTTGTCGGCTTGTGCTAATGGAGTAGTCGGTGAGTGGTTAAAATATTTTAAATGGTTTTGAGCAATTGGTTCGAGCATGTGGACTAGGTTGAGATTGGTAGACTCACCTAGAGTTAGGATTAGGGTGGTAGCCTAATCCTAAGCTTTAGTTAGAGACATTGGATGATCTCTTTAATTGATGTTATGCCTCATGATGATTTGTGTTATGATGATTATGTATAATGTGTTATACATGTTGTTGAGGCATGGTTTGATGCATTGCTATGCATGTGGTTTGGATTGTAAATTGTGCATGATGATGTTGAGCTTAATATGATGTAAGATGCCATATTATGACTCTTGAAAATGACATTATGATATTATGTTGTTGAGATAATTGATGTTGAGTTTAATATGATGTAAGATGCCATATTATTACTCTTGAACATGACATTATGCATGTTGTTGAGATATTTGATATTGAGCTTAATATGATGTAAGATGCCATATTATGACTCTGAATATCAAAGGTTGTGAAATTTGATTATTATTGGCACTAGTATGCTTGGGTACAATGATCGATCATCAGGATGAGTGTGCACACTAATTGAGTCAAAACGTACGTGGCCTTGGTGGCGTTAAGGCACCAAGGAGGAGTACGGTGATGTAATATTCCACCGGAAATTTATATATATTCTACGTGATGATGAGTGGAATCCCATCCATAGGGCATGTGGAAATGCGTTCCACATGCAAGGCCGGTGATGAGTGTAATCCCACCGAAGTAAGGTTGATGTTGGAAAATGCGTTCCAACATGTTATCCGCGTATTCGAGTCATAACTAGGTGCCAATATGAGAAAGTATGTTTATACCAATATGAGATCATGCATACATGCTAATATGAATTGATATGTGTATCAATGTGATATGAAATGTGAATTTCAAATGTGAAGTGATATATGATTTGGTTAATGCAATGAGGTATATATATACATATCGTTGTAAGTTGAGATTATGAGATGTTGAGCATGACATAATGTTGATTATATGTTCGTGCATCATGTTCATTTTGGTTCATGTGGATCGAAGATAAAGTCATGTATTTCATCATGATAATTGCTCGAGCTTGGACCCTGTATTGTCGAAGGTTTGTTTTATGAGCTTACCCTCACTAAGCTTTTATGCTTACGCTCTCTTTTGTTCGACAATGCAGATAAATAGCTTGTGGGTGGCAAGGGAAAGGAAAGGTCTTCAAGTGTTGCTTTCGGTGAGCTCAATGTATGATTTATAAATTGAAAGGTTGTAATAGTTAAGCAATGGGATAGGTATTGTTGATTCGAGTTTTGATGTATGTTTATTTGGCTTGGCACTTGAATGCCTTGTTCGATGTGTAAATATCAATTATGATGCATGCCTTGATGAATGCTTGAGTGATGTATGTCTGTAGATGTTAAAATTGCTTATCATGTGTGTTGGTCATATGCCTTGTGAGGATGCCTAAGTGTATGGATGTTGAAGCATGAGACCTTATGTGCTTGTTTGCCTTCTTTTGATCGAATGCATGATTTTCCTTGGTTGATTAAGGTATGCTCATGTTGAGTATCATGTATGAAAGGTTCTTAACGTATAATTTACCATGTATGTATGATGGTTCATATTCATGCTTTGAGTATGTTGGAGTACGTTTAATCTAGGACGTATGCATCTAGACTTGGGTGGTTGGTGTTGTGTGCTTTTAGCCTCTTTTAAGCTCATATGTATGGCTATGTATGATTCTAATGTGTTTTTACCATAGGAAGTCATTAGAATTAAGCAATATATGCTCCCCTGCATCTAGGTTTCGAAACTAGGGGTAAAGTTTCGAAACCTTTGCAAATTTTTGGATTCCAGAGGCCACTGCCAGCCAAAGTTTCGAAACTTTGGGGAAAAGTTTCGAAACTATGGTCAATTGAGGTTTACAAGCTTTACGTTTTAGTCCTGATTTTCGTATGTGCAATTGCTTGAGTTTGAGATGTCCGTTTGAGTTGAAATTTGGCAGAGAGGCGTGAAACATGACTAATTTTATAATGGTAACTTAAAATTTGGTAAAGTCCTCTTAATTTCCAGAATTTACAAATTGGTCCCTAAATTCGTATTTTGTGCAATTGAGTCCCTTATTGTTTTCCGATTGCTGTGATTTTTGAGTATGCTTATCTCAAGAGTATGCCTAGGTTTAATGTGCATCTAGACAAGTTTAAAAATAAAAAAAGGGTCGTTAATCAAGGTTGACTTTCGGGTTGACTTTGGTTTTCCCCGTGTAATCTTCATAGTTCGGGTCAGCCGTCTAGGCCGGGCTACGGGGGTTACATTTGTTGGTATCAGAGCTTAAGGTTTCCGAGACCTTGGGCATGTAAGTGAGTAAGTTGTGTTTTATGATTAAGATGCACGGTGTTTGCTTATCATGTAAGCATGTTGCTTGTTATTCGAGTATGCTGTAATGAATGATTGCTTGCTTTGTAAGTATGATTGCTTGTGTGACAAGTATGTTGATTGTTTGTTTAAAAGCATGTTGCTCGTTACCCGTGTAGGCGGTGATGTGCGATTGTTTGATGGAGAAGGTATGTTGTTCGATCGTACGCATATGTTTGCTTGTTTAGCAAGTATGCCTTGTAATATGCATGATTGAGCATGTATGTGTGTTGAGTTGCTTGAAGCATGTTGAGTAGAGTCCCATTGCTTCTATTACATCGGAAAAAGAGATTTTAAGTGAGGAAATCATACTTGAGCCACTTGGAACTTTTCCTTTGCTAACCCAGTTTGTATGTTAATGTGTTGTTGTTGTTGTTGTTAGTTTATTAATTTTTGGTAAGTTTGAGGCCAAGGCGTGGACTGTGAATCGGTAAGTGGAAACTGTGGGTTCTGAAAATGTGAATGATGTTGAGGGAGTCCATCATCTTGGTTAGGGAGGTGTGGTTGTACCGGACTTGAGGTACAATTTGTTTGACTGAGTTAGTATGTATGTGGGTTGGTTCCTGTTGATGAGGAACGATGTGATCGGTTCTGGTGTTAGTAGTGAAAGAGGCGACGACTTATGAGTGGGAGTCAGAGTGTTATCAATGATATAGTAGGTAAGCCCTTGGTACAGTTTTGAGCTTGTTCCCTTCTGATTGATTCTGAGTCTGCACTTCTGTATATTGTTAGCAAGCATGCAAGTTTGAATGTGCCGATGAGGTGTCAGAGGTAGGTATGAGTACCATAGTTCTTTTGGGGCGAGATCAGGGTAAGGGTCTCGTTTGTGTAATCTGAAATTTAGAAATGCTAGTTGGTGATCGTTGGGATTCAGCCTATGGTTTTCATACAAGACAATCGTTCAGTGTCCGTGAGTGGAAATCAATATGTGTGATTGGGCCAGTGTGCGTCTGAGTTGTCTTCCAGCGAGAAGGAGAGATGAAGTTACTTCCGATATAGTTGAGCTGAGAAGGAAGTCTTGAGCTTTAAATTCAGATTGTTTGGTAGTGTGATGTTTTGAGTCGTCAGGACCGATGTTACAGAACAAGTTCAAGCATGATTGTTTGTGTGCGATTAGGACTGCCTTTTTGAAGTTTCGAGATGCTCTAAGAACATTCTAGAAGAATCAGATTTTGTTGAAGAACCAGTCTGAAAACAATAGGGTCGAAGACTATCAGCTGTGCACAGGTGTAGTTGCAATTTCCACGGATACTTCATTTTGTGTGAGCATGTAAGAAAATTTGATGTACGTGTTGAGACCTTGGAAGTAGGGACACATGTGACTAGACCTTGTGGTGAGATAGTGGTGGTCAAAAAAAAGTGCAGAAGATGTTTGTTGATGGTTCAGGGTTATGTGTATGCAGTAAATGTGAAGTGATCTCCTTCCTACAGTTTTGAGGTACGTTTTGACAAGGTTTGGCTTGAAGAGCACAGAGTTAGTGTATACGTTGAGACAAAGAGAGAGAGTTGCCTTGAAGTTGCAGGTCTCAGTGGGACTGTAGTAGTAGGCGAGGGTGTGAACTTCTTATTGAATGGTTGATCCAGCTGTGGAGGTCGAAGATTGATTGAGTTTAGTTGGCAGACTTGTTTGGCAATTGTAATGGATTTGATTTTTGAACGAAGATTAGACCGCGGAATGTTAGTATAGTTTGTGTTTTCTTAAAAGTACTTGGAAGAATTGCCTGGTTTGTCTCTTGATAAAGAAGAAGAGTTCGTCATTGAGACCGTTTCCGAGGTTGCTTCTGTTTTGTTAGCTCTGTAACTTATGAATCCCGGAAGAATTGAGAATGTTGAAGAATCAACTACGAGAACTGTTAGGCCTTAGATTCATTAGGCTTAGTGCATCATCTTAGAGTATGATAGTACAGTTTGTGAAGAAGAAAGAGCGGCAGTACGAGAATGTGTTGAGATTTCAGACAGTTGAAACCAGTGGCAGTGAATGATTAGTATCCGCTTCCGAGTGTCAGCGATTTGTTGATCAGTTAGTGGGTGCTTCAGTCTTTCCGAAGATTAATTCGAGATCCGTTTACTACCAGTTGAAAGCGAGAAAAGTTGAAGTATCGAAGAAGGCCATGACGAGCTTTGAAGTTAGTGTGGTAGCACCTTTTAGAAAATCAGCTGTATGTCAAGTTACGCAACGTGAACTTCGAGTTAATGAAGATGTTCTTCTAGGACATGCAGATCAGCCGAGTACATTAGAGTAAATCCTAACTATGCAGAAGAAGATGTGAGTTGAAAGAAACTTTAATGGAAGCTTCGACCTTGATAAAAAAAAAACCATATTGATGTGTTACATGTAGAGTTAGGTCGTGTACTTATGCAAGACAGAAGTGGTGGTTTGTTCATTAAGATAGTTGGAAGACCGTGAGAAGAGTTATTTGATATGAGACATAGAGTTAACTACAGTTGTAATTGCCTCGAAGATTTGGAGACAAGCTTGTGTGGTAAGAAATGCACAGTGTGTATGTACATATCATCAGAACCTGAAATATTTGAAGACTTAGGAATGGTAGAAACTTGAACAACATGAGTTGTTAGAATTGCTTGAAAACTGCAATATTGAAATTGGGTACTATCTGAAGAGAGTCTACGTGGTAACCGATGTTCCGAGTTATTTTGTTGTCAGATTTGTGGTTGAGTTACGAGTTGCAATTGCCGAATTCTGTATATCAAATGATAGTAGTTTTGTGGCTGAGTTTCATGTTAAACCTACTTTGAGTCAGATACTTGAAGAGAAACAGTTGCAAGACAGGTTCTTGGCACCTCACGTGCAAGACATAACAGAGGAAAGACCTTCAGAATACAGCTTCAGAAATGATAAAGTTTTGCTTTTTAGAGACAGAATAGTTGTGCCGATTGACATAGTGTTTGGAGATGTATTGTTTTGGCCGAAACACACGACAGTTCATTTGCGTTGTATAATAGTAGTATGAAGACGTATTGTGGGTTGAAGATGAGTACTTCCGGATTGAGATGATGCGTGATATTGTTCAGCATGAGGGTAAATGTATAATTTGCCAGCATGTCGAGACCGAGCATCAGTTCTCTTCTAGTTTGTTACATCCGTGGAAGATTCGAAATGAAAGTGGGTAATAGGGATTCGAGATTTCAATTAGATTGTTTATGAAGAAGTCTGCATAGTGTTTGGTTACCTGTCGAAGTCAGATGATCAGTCAGAGAAAGTTATGGGTCGAGTATTCAAACAGTGTTGTATGAGATTATGAATTGGGCTAGTTCTGTTGTTTATCTGTTGTGGTTACCACCAGAGTTAGAAAGGGGTTTGTGATGTGACTTGTATATCTATGATTCGGGAGTGTGAGTCAGATCTGTTCCGTGCTATGTTTGTTGAAGAGATTGGGATGAGTTTGAAATTGCGTGAAAAAAAAAATCAGTTGAGATCTTAGCATCAGATATCTATAGACGTGTGGTAAGTATACCAAGTTGGTGAGTATGTTGTGGTAAGAAGGAAAGTGTGGAGTAGCATGCTCCCGTGACTCTTCATGTTCGATGAATTTCGGGGACGAAATTTCTTAAGTGGGGGAGAGTTGTAACACCCGTGTTTTGGGGTTAGGAGTTAGTCGAGTTAGTTGGTCCGAGTCGGTAAAATTAATTTTTAATCAAATTGACCTTAGGGTGAGCAAATTGAGTTTAGAAAGAAAGGGAGGGATCATTTTGGTAATTAAACCAAAATAAAAATAAACACCACCTTATATCATCTTTTCTTCTTCATTTCTCTTCTTCACCGTGGAAACCTTACCCAAAGCTCTCCCAAACCCCAAACTTTTAATTCATCAAATTTCTTCATCAATTCAAGGGGTTTTTGAAAGGTAATCACATATTTGAACTCTCATTTCCATTTCCTATCTATCTATAGTCTTAGATTTCAAAGTTATGGAGTTTTGAAAATTAGGGTTCATATCAAAATTTGGGTTTTTAAGGGGGTTTTCCAATTGGTTTTGATAAATTGAGTTGGGGCTTTGTTTAATCATGTTAAAATACACATAATACGTTAAAATGAGTAATTTTTGAGGTGTTTTATAAAATTTCCGAAATTGGGTTTTGGTGGATTTTTAGGAAGGTTTTTAGATGAGTTTTGGGTATGATTTATGTTGGAATTTGATGGTTGATGTTAGAGTAATAGTTGGGGGTTGTTTTGGAAGCGTTTGAATGTGCTAAATATGTTGAAATCACAAGTTTTGGACTGTTTTTCATGGCTGCTCGGATTTGATGATTTTGGGGATTGTTTATGGCTTAAATTGTGTGTTTAATGTTGGAAATTGGGGGTTGATGGTTATACTATAGTTGGGCAGTGTTCTGAACATGTTTAAGAGTGTTTTGGATGACTACAATTCTGATTTTTGACGGGTTTTAATGGAAGTACGAAAATGAGAAATTGAAGAATGAACTTGGCTTTGAATTGTGAGAATTGAAGTGGATTTGTGTGTTGATGTTAAACTTTGGGTTTGTGACTGATTTTGAGGTTAATATATTGTTTTTGAATGGTTAGAAGCAAGAGAAATCAATGGTGAAGCTTCGGGCTCGAATCCGGAAACTTGGATGCTTGGTAGGCTTGTCGGCTTGTGCTAATGGAGTAGTCGGTGAGTGGTTAAAATATTTTAAATGGTTTTGAGCAATTGGTTCGAGCATGTGGACTAGGTTGAGATTGGTAGACTCACCTAGAGTTAGGATTAGGGTGGTAGCCTAATCCTAAGCTTTAGTTAGAGACATTGGATGATCTCTTTAATTGATGTTATGCCTCATGATGATTTGTGTTATGATGATTATGTATAATGTGTTATACATGTTGTTGAGGCATGGTTTGATGCATTGCTATGCATGTGGTTTGGATTGTAAATTGTGCATGATGATGTTGAGCTTAATATGATGTAAGATGCCATATTATGAC
This sequence comes from Hibiscus trionum, assembly GCA_030270665.1. Taxonomy (NCBI): domain Eukaryota; kingdom Viridiplantae; phylum Streptophyta; class Magnoliopsida; order Malvales; family Malvaceae; genus Hibiscus; species Hibiscus trionum. Next base: position 21,615,077 of record BSYR01000038.1, on the reverse strand, counting down.
TCTTGAAAATGACATTATGATATTATGTTGTTGAGATAATTGATGTTGAGTTTAATATGATGTAAGATGCCATATTATTACTCTTGAACATGACATTATGCATGTTGTTGAGATATTTGATATTGAGCTTAATATGATGTAAGATGCCATATTATGACTATGAATATCAAAGGTTGTGAAATTTGATTATTATTGGCACTAGTATGCTTGGGTACAATGATCGATCATCAGGATGAGTGTGCACACTAATTGAGTCAAAACGTACGTGGCCTTGGTGGCGTTAAGGCACCAAGGAGGAGTACGGTGATGTAATATTCCACCGGAAATTTATATATATTCTACGTGATGATGAGTGGAATCCCATCCGTAGGGCATGTGGAAATGCGTTCCACATGCAAGGCCGGTGATGAGTGTAATCCCACCGAGGTAAGGTTGATGTTGGAAAATGCGTTCCAACATGTTATCCACGTATTCGAGTCATAACTAGGTGCCAATATGAGAAAGTATGTTTATGCCAATATGAGATCATGCATACATGCTAATATGAATTGATATGTGTATCAATGTGATATGAAATGTGAATTTCAAATGTGAAGTGATATATGATTTGGTTAATGCAATGAGGTATATATATACATATCGTTGTAAGTTGAGATTATGAGATGTTGAGCATGACATAATGTTGATTATATGTTCGTGCATCATGTTCATTTTGGTTCATGTGGATCGAAGATAAAGTCATGTATTTCATCATGATAATTGCTCGAGCTTGGACCCTGTATTGTCGAAGGTTTGTTTTATGAGCTTACCCTCACTAAGCTTTTATGCTTACGCTCTCTTTTGTTCGACAATGCAGATAAATAGCTTGTGGGTGGCAAGGGAAAGGAAAGGTCTTCAAGTGTTGCTTTCGGTGAGCTCAATGTATGATTTATAAATTGAAAGGTTGTAATAGTTAAGCAATGGGATAGGTATTGTTGATTCGAGTTTTGATGTATGTTTATTTGGCTTGGCACTTGAATGCCTTGTTCGATGTGTAAATATCAATTATGATGCATGCCTTGATGAATGCTTGAGTGATGTATGTCTGTAGATGTTTAAATTGCTTATCATGTGTGTTGGTCATATGCCTTGTGAGGATGCCTAAGTGTATGGATGTTGAAGCATGAGACCTTATGTGCTTGTTTGCCTTCTTTTGATCGAATGCATGATTTTCCTTGGTTGATTAAGGTATGCTCATGTTGAGTATCATGTATGAAAGGTTCTTAACGTATAATTTACCATGTATGTATGATGGTTCATATTCATGCTTTGAGTATGTTGGAGTACGTTTAATCTAGGACGTATGCATCTAGACTTGGGTGGTTGGTGTTGTGTGCTTTTAGCCTCTTTTAAGCTCATATGTATGGCTATGTATGATTCTAATGTGTTTTTACCATAGGAAGTCATTAGAATTAAGCAATATATGCTCCCCTGCATCTAGGTTTCGAAACTAGGGGTAAAGTTTCGAAACCTTTGCAAATTTTTGGATTCCAGAGGCCACTGCCAGCCAAAGTTTCGAAACTTTGGGGCAAAGTTTCGAAACTATGGTCAATTGAGGTTTACAAGCTTTACGTTTTAGTCCTGATTTTCGTATGTGCAATTGCTTGAGTTTGAGATGTCCGTTTGAGTTGAAATTTGGCAGAGAGGCATGAAACATGACTAATTTCATAATGGTAACTTAAAATTTGGTAAAGTCCTCTTAATTTCCAGAATTTACAAATTGGTCCCTAAATTCGTATTTTGTGCAATTGAGTCCCTTATTGTTTTCCGATTGCTGTGATTTTTGAGTATGCTTATCTCAAGAGTATGCCTAGGTTTAATGTGCATCTAGACAAGTTTAAAAAGAAAAAAAAGGGTCGTTAATCAAGGTTGACTTTCGGGTTGACTTTGGTTTTCCCCGTGTAATCTTCATAGTTCGGGTCAGCCGTCTAGGCCGGGCTACGGGGGTTACAATAATTATTAATAATAAATAATAATTAGTAATAGTTTGGGCCATGGGACTTTGGGCTCTTATTCCACCACCCATTTATTTCAGATGGGCCCCTAAAACCTATAATGTATAAATATAATATATATATATATATATATATATATATATATATAAACTTATAACTTATAATTTATATAATGTATTTATAATATAATAAATAATAATAAATAATAATTAGTAATAGTTTGGGCCTTGGGCATTTGGGCTCATATCCCACCACCCATTTATTTGAGATGAGCCTCTAAAATCTATAATGTATAAATATAATATATATATATATATATAAATTTATAACTTATAAGTTATATAATGTATTTATAATATAATAATTAATAATAAATAATAATTAGTAATAGTATGGGCTTTGGGCCTTTAGGCTCATATCCCACCACCCATTTATTTTAGATGGGCCCCTAAAACCTATAATGTATATATATATAAACTTATAACTTATAATTTATATAATAATTAATAATAAATAATAGTTAGCAATAGTTTGGGCCTTGGGCCTTTGGGCTCTTATCCCACCACCCATTTATTTTAGATGGGCCCCTAAAACCTATAATGTATATATATATATAAACTTATAACTTATAATTTATATAATAAATAATAATTAGTTATAGTTTGGGCCTTGGGCCTTTGGGCTCTTTTCCCACCACCCACTTATTTTAGATGGGCCCCTAAAACCTATAATGTATAAATAAATATATATATATATATATATATATAAACTTATAACTTATAACTTATAATTTATATAAAATATTTATAATATAATAAATAATAATAAGTAATAATTAATAATAGTTTGGGCCTTGGGCCTTTGGGCTCATATCCCACCACCCATTTATTTGAGATGAGCCCCTAAAACCTATAATATATATATATATATATATATATATATATATATATATATAAACTTATAACTTATAAGTTATATAATGTATTTATAATATAATAATTAATAATAAATAATAATTAGTAATAGTTTGGGCCTTGAGCCTTTGGGCTCTTATCCCACCACCTATTTACTTTAGAAGAGCCCCTAAAACCTATAATGTATAAATATAATATATATATATATATATATATATATAAACTTATAACTTATAATTTATATAATGTATTTATAATATAATAAATAATAATAAATAATAATTAGTAATAGTTTGGGCCTTGGGCCTTTGGGTTCATATCCCACCACCCATTATTTGAGATGGGCCCCTAAAACCTATAATGTATAAATATAATATATATATATATATATATATATATATATAAACTTATAACTTATAATTTATATAATGTATTTATAATCTAATAAATAATAATTAGTAATAGTTTGGGCCTTGGGCCTTTAGGCTCATATCCCACCACCCATTTATTTTAGATGGGCCCCTAAAACCTATAATGTATAAATATATATATATATATATATATATAAAACATATAACTTATAATTTATATAATAAATAATAATAAATAATAATTAGTAATAGTTTAGGCCTTGGGCCTTTGGGCTCTTATCCCACCACCCATTTATTTTAGATGGGCCCCTAAAACCTATAATGTATATATATATGTAAACTTATAACTTATAATTTATATAATGTATTTATAATATAATAAATAATAATTAGTAATTGTTTGGGCCTTGGGCCTTTAGGCTCATATCCCACCACCCATTTATTTTAAATGGGCCCCTAAAACCTATAATGTATAAATAATATATATATATATATATATAAACTTATAACTTATAAGTTATATAATGTATTTATAATATAATAATTAATAATAAATAATAATTAGTAATAGTTTGGGCCTTGGGCCTTTGGGCTCATATCCCACCACCCATTTATTTGAGATGTGCCCCTAAAACCTATAATGTATATATATATAAACTTATAACTTATAAGTTATATAATGTATTTATAATATAATAATTAATAATAAATAACAATTAGTAATAGTTTGGGCCTTGGACCTTTGGGCTCATATCCCACCACCCATTTATAATAATTTATAATATGAATAATAAATAATAATTATTAATTGTTGGGCTTTGGACTAAATATTTTAGATAGGCTAAATATAATAATTAATAATAATTATTAATTGTTGGGCTTTGGGCTAAAAATTTTAGATGGGCTAAATATTTTGTAGCCCTTTGAATTTTTGATGGGCTAAATATTTTGTGGCCCTTTAAATTTTAGATGTTTTTCATTTAAGTCTTTTAAGTTTTAGTTCAATTCAATTGATGTAACACCCGTGTTTTGGGCCTAGGAGTTAGCCGGATATTAGTTCGAGTCAAATGAAACTTAATTAAAACAATTCAATTTCAAATAATGGTCTAATTGAGTTTTAATATGAAGGGAGGGACCTATGTTGCTATTTACCCAAGTTTTAAATAAAGCAAGACCACTTTAATAAAAAGGTTGTCTTCCTCCCTCTTTCCTCCCCACTTTCACGTTAAAAGCTCCCCCACCATCTCTAAACCCTTTCAAAACCTAGTTACTATTCCATTCATTTTCTTCTTCAATCCAAGGTGCTTTTCAAAGGTAATCACATTTTCTTAACCTCCTTTTCAATCTCTATCTATCCCTTGCTTTAGATTTCAAAAATATGGTGTTTTGAGAAATTAGGGTTCATATGGAAATTTGGGGTTTTAATGGGGTTTTTCAACTTGTTTTGATAAATTGTATTGGGGGTTTGTTTAAGCACTATGAAATACACAACATATGTTAATTTGATTAATTTTGGATGAAAATTCGTAGTATGGTCTTAAGGCTAGTTTTAAGGTTGTAAAACTTGAGTTTTTGGTGGGTTTTGTGTTGAAATTGAAGGGCTGTTGGTCTACCTATGATATGAGGGTGTTTTGGGATGATTTGGAAGTTATTTGGATGTTTGGAAATTGGTTTTTCAGTAAGTCTTTAGGGGAGCACGAAAATTGGGATTTTAGGAGATTATGTGATTTGGGAATTTGTGAAATTTGGTTTGTGTTTGTGAAGTAGATTGATGGTTGAGTTTAGCATTGAATTGGGAAGTAATGTGTATGTTTTGTTTGGCTAGAAGCAAGAGGAAACGTGGAAGAGGCTTTGGGACCGAATCCGGGTTCGTAGGAAGATTTGGTTCGAATTGCTAAGGAAGGGCGGTGAGTGGTCTTAACTTGTTTTAAAGTTTGGTTCGAGTATGTGTAGTGTGTGTGTAAAGTGTGCTTGGTAGGCCACTTCTATTTCAATTCAAGTTGATAGCTTAACCTTTGATATCCATAAATGCTATTGTACTATTTAGCTATGCTCTTGTGATTTTGATTGGTTGGTGCATGTATATTCATGAGATGTGTATATGTGTGATGAGCATGGATTGTGGTTGATGATATATATAAATCATGGTTATGATAATTGGCACTAAATAATTACCGGTTGTAAATGATCGATCATTAGGATAGTGTGCACACAAATTGAGTCAAAACGTACGTGGCCTTGATGGCGTTAAGTCATCAAGGAGGAGTACGGTGATGTAACATTCCACCGGAAGCTTTTTATATATTTCTACGGGATGATGAGTGGAATCCCATCCGTAGGGCATGTGGCGATGAGTGGAATCCCGCACATGCAAGGGCCGGTGATGAGTGTAATCCCACCGAGGTAAAGTGTTGTTGAGGTTTATGTCCGCACAATCGGGGTAATTAAAGTGGCCAATTAAACTTGTTTATGTAATGTGATATATGATGGTGATATGTGGTTTTGATATATGGTATTGTACATGATAATTGATATTGATGTGTAATCTTGCTAGGATTGAGAGACCATATATGCCACTTGAAAGACTAGCTAGGTCTACTTGATTATATGCAATGCTTGATATGTGTGAGATTAGGATTACATGCTTGAACCCTGCATTGTTGATGTTTTTCGTTTTAGAGCACCCTCACTAAGCTTATAGCTTACGCTCTCTATGTTCAACAATGCAGATCATTAGCTTGGTGTTAGCTCGAGGCAAGGCAAGAAGGGCTTCCAAGTTTGTAGCTCAAGTATGGTTATCGATTTTGTATTAGCTAGCAATGTGGCAAGGGTCTTTGAATGAGCGTGTGTGACTCATTCGATTGATGTTGATTTGGATTGATGTTTTGGTTTGTAAGCATGGTATTCTATGATGGATGTTGTGTGTGTGATAGCATGTTTTAGATGCTAGGTTGCCTTGTTTTAGTGCAAACCTCTTTAAGCTTATCATGCATCTTTTAAAGCCTTGGAGTTCTATGTATGACATTGTATGTTAAATTGCCCTTTGTGATGCCATGTATGGATGCTTAGATTGTGTTGGAAGGCTTAAGTTGCTTGATTATATGTGTACCTCTTTGTGTTGTCTAATGCCCTTTTGTTCTTGTGAGAGCATGCTTTTATGGTTGGTTTGCCTTAGGGTTGATGATAGTGTGTTGGTTGAGGTTTTAGAGGGATTTAGGGGCCTCCTTGTGCCCTAAATTAGCTCAAACTTGCAAATTCGTAGCTGGGGTATCGATACCGTTGGTCTGGTATCGATACTGCCTTTTGGTTTCAGGCCTCGTGTATCGATACTCGAGGGAGAGTATCGATACCTTTTTGGTCACTGGAGTTTCTGCCAATCTCGGTATCGATACTGGCCTCTAGGGTATCGATACCGTTATCTTGGCGTTGACCGTGGGAAGTCAACTTTTGGGGAGGGTATCGATACACTCCTTGGGGTATCGATACGGTCTCCACGGGTTGACCAAACCCTGTTGACCTAGTCAAGGGGTATCGATACACCCCTTAAGGGTATCGATACCGCCTGCAGTTTAAGGTTTAAAATGGGCTTTTAAATGTTAGTTTGGGTTCGTTTGATTGCTTCGTAAATGTTGTCCCGCTGTATGATCACTTAGGATGTAACTCTCATCTAGACAAGATTCAAATTAAAAAAAATAGGGTTGCTAACCGAGGGAGAGTTCCTTAGGGAGTTTTCACTCGGTTTTCCCCGTGTAGCTCACTCGGACCGGTCATCCGGCCAGACCGGGATGAGGGGGTTACATTTGTTGGTATCAAAGCCTGAGGTTACCGAGACCTCGGGCAGGTAAGTGAGGTAAGCTTAATGCGTTAGATGCTTATGATGTTCGATGCATGCTTTGCCATGAATCCTTGAATGCTTGCTTGATTGTATGCTGTTTTGAAGCATGAATTGTCGTGTCTGGTGTGAGTGTGTGCCCATTGCTACTATTACTTAATTTAAAAAAAAAGATTTTTGGAAAGAGGAGTACTTGAGCACTATTGGACCTTTGCCTTGACTAACGTAATCCTTATCTGTTTCTTGTTGTAGTTTACCTTGCTAGTTGAACCATGAGACCACGTGGGAGGCCTAGGATGGTTCGACCGGAACCACGGGCAGAGGCTCCGGGAGTAGAGCCGGTAGTTAGAGTTGAGGCTCAAGTGGGAGAGCCTGTGGTTGGAGTTGGAGCTCCTCCACCACCTCCACCACCACCTCCTCCACCGGGAGTGGGAGGTGAGGCCGGGGCCGAAAGAGAGGGACCACAAGGTGGCCAGGGTGGCCAAGGAGGCCAAGGACCGGCCGGGATAGACTTAGCTTCGTTGGTTCAGGCAATAGCCGGAGCATTCCAGGCTGCTGTAGCTGGAGGTCAGGCAGCTCATCATCAGGGTGAGGGCACCGGATTACCTTTAGAGAGACTTCGGGGCCTTGGGGCTGAAGAATTTAGAGGTGCTACTCCGGAGAGGTCAGAGTTGTGGTTTGAGAAGACCGTCCGCATTCTTGCTCAGATGGGGTGTACTGGTGATCGCAAGTTGGGTTGTGTTGAGTCTTTGCTTCAGGGTGATGCCTACACCTGGTGGGTCACCGTGACTTCGGGGATGGATGACGCTGAGATTACGTGAGAGTTCTTTGAGACAGCATTCCGGAAGAAGTATTTGGGTCCGCGATACCTCGATGAGAGGAAGAGAGAGTTTATGGCATTGCTTCAGGGGAGTATGTCTGTGACCGATTATGAGATCGTATTTGTTAGACTGAGTCAGTATGCACCCGAGCTTGTACCTACTGAGGTGGAGCGTTGTAATCGTTTCCGTTATGGGTTGAATGAAGAAATCAAGACTTATACTCTAGCTTCAGACTACACAGATTTTGATGTCTTGGTCTCGAGGGCCAAGGACTTGGAGCACAGTTTGAGTTTGACCAGGCGGTCAGGTGGATCTAGTTCGGGTAAGAGGTCCAGCAACTTTGATAGGGGTGATGCCAAGAGGCATCGGGACAACCGGCATCAGTTTGATCATAGGCGTGGTGGCGGTAACCACGGTAGGGGCCATCAGGGTCAGAGAGCTGGAGGGAAGTTGCCCACATGTGCTACTTGCGGGAGGAACCACACCGGTGAGTGTTGGGGGAACTACCATTCTTGTTGGAGTTGTGGTGCTAGAGACCATATTAGACGTGACTGTCCACATCAGGTAGGACAGGCACCAGCTCAGGCTCCTGCTAGAGCCAACGACTTTCAGAGAGGCCGCGGGCGCGGTAGAGGTAATTTCCAGCCGAGGAACGATGGTCAGAGAAACTTAGCTCATGTAGTTGCAGTCCAGCCGGAGGGCGGAGGACAGGCTAGGGTTTACGCTCAGCGCGGGGAGCAGCATGACACCGATGTGATCGCAGGTAACTTCTCGATACGGTCTTTGGGTTTGCTTTCTTTGATTGACTCTGGGTCTACACATTCGTACATATTGAGTGAGCATGCACAGTCTTTGAATTTGCCTTGTGAGTTGTTAGAGGTAGGAGTTAGTGTTACTAGTTCTTTTGGGGACACGGTAGTGGTTAGGAAGATGTACCGAAGGTGTCCGTTGATGGTTCAGGGGCATGTGTTTCCAGTGGATATGATGGAACTTTCTTTCTATGGTTTTGATGTGATTCTGGGTATGGATTGGCTCACGGAGCATAGGGCTAGGATAGATTTTGAAACTAAGCGGATTTCTTTGAAGCTCACAGAAGATTATGAGATTGTTGTGGTGGGTGAGAATGTGAAGTTCTTATCCAATGTGGTTTCAGTGTTAGAGGCTAAGAGATTAGTTGAGTTAGGGTGTGAAACATACTTAGCGTATGTGATGAACCCTAACATGAGTGAGGTTAGACCTCAGGACATCCGGACAGTATGTGATTTTCCTAGTGTGTTTCCAGAAGAGTTGCCAGGGTTACCACCGGACAGAGAGGTAGAGTTCAGCATTGAGACTTATTCTGATTCAACTCCTGTTTCGATTGCTCCGTATCGTATGGCACCGAAAGAACTGAAAGAGTTGAAGACTCAGTTGCAAGAATTGACAGATAGAGGTTTTATTCGACCTAGTTCTTCACCTTGGGGTGCACCAGTGTTGTTTGTGAAGAAGAAAGATGGAATAGACAGTTGAATCAGTTGACAGTGAAGAACAAATGAAACTTAATTAAAACAATTCAATTTCAAATAATGGTCTAATTGAGTTTTAATATGAAGGGAGGGACCTATGTTGCTATTTACCCAAGTTTTAAATAAAGCAAGACCACTTTAATAAAAAGGTTGTCTTCCTCCCTCTTTCCTCCCCACTTTCACGTTAAAAGCTCCCCCACCATCTCTAAACCCTTTCAAAACCTAGTTACTATTCCATTCATTTTCTTCTTCAATCCAAGGTGCTTTTCAAAGGTAATCACATTTTCTTAACCTCCTTTTCAATCTCTATCTATCCCTTGCTTTAGATTTCAAAAATATGGTGTTTTGAGAAATTAGGGTTCATATGGAAATTTGGGGTTTTAATGGGGTTTTTCAACTTGTTTTGATAAATTGTATTGGGGGTTTGTTTAAGCACTATGAAATACACAACATATGTTAATTTGATTAATTTTGGATGAAAATTCGTAGTATGGTCTTAAGTCTAGTTTTAAGGTTGTAAAACTTGAGTTTTTGGTGGGTTTTGTGTTGAAATTGAAGGGTTGTTGGTCTACCTATGATATGAGGGTGTTTTGGGATGATTTGGAAGTTATTTGGATGTTTGGAAATTGGTTTTTCAGCAAGTCTTTAGGGGAGCACGAAAATTGGGATTTTAGGAGATTATGTGATTTGGGAATTTGTGAAATTTGGTTTGTGTTTGTGAAGTAGATTGATGGTTGAGTTTAGCATTGAATTGGGAAGTAATGTGTATGTTTTGTTTGGCTAGAAGCAAGAGGAAACGTGGAAGAGGCTTTGGGACCGAATCCGGGTTCGTAGGAAGATTTGGTTCGAATTGCTAAGGAAGGGCGGTGAGTGGTCTTAACTTGTTTTAAAGTTTGGTTCGAGTATGTGTAGTGTGTGTGTAAAGTGTGCTTGGTAGGCCACTTCTATTTCAATTCAAGTTGATAGCTTAACCTTTGATATCCATAAATGCTATTGTATTATTTAGCTATGCTCTTGTGATTTTGATTGGTTGGTGCATGTATATTCATGAGATGTGTATATGTGTGATGAGCATGGATTGTGGTTGATGATATATATAAATCATGGTTATGATAATTGGCACTAAATAATTACCGGTTGTAAATGATCGATCATTAGGATAGTGTGCACACAAATTGAGTCAAAACGTACGTGGCCTTGATGGCGTTAAGTCATCAAGGAGGAGTACGGTGATGTAACATTCCACCGGAAGCTTTTTATATATTTCTACGGGATGATGAGTGGAATCCCATCCGTAGGGCATGTGGCGATGAGTGGAATCCCGCACATGCAAGGGCCGGTGATGAGTGTAATCCCACCGAGGTAAAGTGTTGTTGAGGTTTATGTCCGCACAATCGGGGTAATTAAAGTGGCCAATTAAACTTGTTTATGTAATGTGATATATGATGGTGATATGTGGTTTTGATATATGGTATTGTACATGATAATTGATATTGATGTGTAATCTTGCTAGGATTGAGAGACCATATATGCCACTTGAAAGACTAGCTAGGTCTACGTGATTATATGCAATGCTTGATATGTGTGAGATTAGGATTACATGCTTGAACCCTGCATTGTTGATGTTTTTCGTTTTAGAGCACTCTCACTAAGCTTATAGCTTACGCTCTCTATGTTCAACAATGCAGATCATTAGCGTGGTGTTAGCTCGAGGCAAGGCAAGAAGGGCTTCCAAGTTTGTAGCTCAAGTATGGTTATCGATTTTGTATTAGCTAGCAATGTGGCAAGGGTCTTTGAATGAGCGTGTGTGACTCATTCGATTGATGTTGATTTGGATTGATGTTTTGGTTTGTAAGCATGGTATGCTATGATGGATGTTGTGTGTGTGATAGCATGTTTTAGATGCTAGGTTGCCTTGTTTTAGTGCAAACCTCTTTAAGCTTATCATGCATCTTTTAAAGCCTTGGAGTTCTATGTATGACATTGTATGTTAAATTGCCCTTTGTGATGCCATGTATGGATGCTTAGATTGTGTTGGAAGGCTTAAGTTGCTTGATTATATGTGTACCTCTTTGTGTTGTCTAATGCCCTTTTGTTCTTGTGAGAGCATGCTTTTATGGTTGGTTTGCCTTAGGGTTGATGATAGTGTGTTGGTTGAGGTTTTAGAGGGATTTAGGGGCCTCCTTGTGCCCTAAATCAGCTCAAACTTGCAAATTCGTAGCTGGGGTATCGATACCGTTGATCTGGTATCGATACTGCCTTTTGGTTTCAGGCCTCGTGTATCGATACTCGAGGGAGAGTATCGATACCTTTTTGGTCACTGGAGTTTCTGCCAATCTCGGTATCGATACTGGCCTCTAGGGTACCGATACCGTTATCTTGGCGTTGACCGTGGGAAGTCAACTTTTGGGGAGGGTATCGATACACTCCTTGGGGTATCGATACGGTCTCCACGGGTTGACCAAACCCTGTTGACCTAGTCAAGGGGTATCGATACACCCCTTAAGGGTATCGATACCGCCTGCAGTTTAAGGTTTAAAATGGGCTTTTAAATGTTAGTTTGGGTTCGTTTGATTGCTTCGTAAATGTTGTTCCGCTGTATGATCACTTAGGATGTAACTCTCATCTAGACAAGATTCAAATTAAAAAAAATAGGGTTGCTAACCGAGGGAGAGTTCCTTAGGGAGTTTTCACTCGGTTTTCCCCGTGTAGCTCACTCGGACCGGTCATCCGGCCAGACCGGGACGAGGGGGTTACAATTGAGTTCAATTCAATATATGTATTTAAATACATATATAAATACATATATTTTATAATTTTATAAATACATATATTTATATATATATACATATATTTTATATGTATATTTATGTATTTATATACATATTTACACACATATATACATATATATATATTCATGTACATTATATATTATATATTAACATACATATATTTGTATAATATGTATTAATTATTATGTATGATATGTTATATGTATAATGTATTAATAATTTAATATATACATATGTTTGTATAATATATATATATATATATATACACACATGTATATATACATGTATGTTGTTAGTATCATAGTATGTATTATGTATATACATCTACATGTATTTATGTATAATACATTACATATACATAAATACATACATGTTTGTATAATATATAATTATATATTGTAATTTATATACATGTGAATACATAAAAATACATATATATACACATAATCACATATATATATATATATATATATATATATATATATACTTATAAAGTTATTATAATAATTAATAAGTTATATTATATTATAATAATTAATAAATAATATTAAATTATAATATATATGGGCGGGAAAATTTATTTTGAAACCGGCCAATTCCCAAATTGAATTTCAATTTGGGGTAAATTATAAATAAAGCCCTTTATATTATATAAGTTTTTTATTCAAGTCCTTTAAGTTTTAATTCAATTCAATTGAGTTCTTAAAACTTTATTTTTACTTCAAATTAACTCTTATTTATTATTTTTTTTCACTATAGTCCATAAAACTTTGTTTTTATTCAAAATTGAGCCTATTATAGTCCATAAAACTTTATTTTAGTCCAAATTAGCTCTTATTTATTATTATTTTTTCACTATAGTCCATAAAACTTTGTTTTTATTCAAAATTGTTAATTTCTGGTGAACCTGAATTAACCCGAACTAAAATGAACCTGACGACCTGAAATTACCCGACCTGAAATGAACCCAAACTGAAATGAACCCGACCTGAAATTTACCCGACCTGCAATTTACCTGCCAATTAACTGATTTTACCCGACCTGTTTTTACCCGATCTGCAACAAGTTTGACCTGAAATGGACCCGACCTGAAAATTGACCTGACCTGAAATGGACCCAACCTGCAAATTACCCGACTGTAATGGACCCGCACCCGACCCGAGTCGAGTCAAAAATTTTTTTTACCTGAAATGACCTGTATCCGATTTTACCCGACCTGACAGAACTCGACCTGAAACCTGTCCGATTACCTGTTTTTACATCCCTATCTATGGCAAACACCACAAAACCAAGGGAAGAAAGGTTATTGGGGTAATCGATTGGGGTCTGGTTACCCGAAGTTGGATCTTCAGTTTATTTGGTTCGACGTTATGGATATGTGATGGAGAAAGTTTTGAAAAAGACACGACCAGTTAAAAATAATAATATTTTTTGGCAATGCTTGTCATACATTGAAAACAAACGTTTTATTGTATAACTTAGAAAGATAAAAATAAATAGATTGCAATGCGACACACTCTTTCTAAATTTATGCACTAATTTTGTCTCCCATTTTTAAGGAATAAGTATGACCTGAAGGGAAAACCTATTTCTATCTTTTACTGAGTTTTGCTTCTTTTTTGTTTATTTTCAATGTCAATATGGAGATGCGGGGTATCGATCCCCGTACCTCTCGCATGCTAAGCGAGCCCTCTACCATTTGAGCTACATACCCACATTTTGCTATTCTTATTTGTTTGAAGTGAAGAAACTATAATTTTGTAACCCCCTAGACACGTCTATGCGTTACCTCGGATCCTAGGAAGTTACATTAGGGTCACCGGAGCGACCCACATTAAAATTTCAAATAAACAAATTGTTAACTATTTAAAATCATAAATCAAATTTTGAATTAAAATACAATTCCAGAAAACATTCAGGCTACAAAATAAAAGCTATGATACAAATTGCTAAAACAAGTTTTAGACTCGAATGTAAATCAAGATGTGACATACATGCCCCCTAATTACACAGATACCATACTCCGCAAGCAAGCCGAAGAAACTCCTATACCGATGTTGACAGCTGCGATATGGTCGATCTTCTAACCTGTGATGGTAAAAACAACGTGAGCTTCGAAAAGCTCAGTAATACAAACTACCAAGGAATGCTAAAAACACAAGCAGGTATGGCAAGCTTAACACTGTCATGAAGAACTAGGTAACGATAAGCTCAAATTACGATTCGAGATTTCGGAGGAGCATTATACCAGAAGGTAACATCGTTGTTCTTTGTTAGATCACCCGAACCTTAAGATGTGAGTCTAAAGCAGAGATTCAAAAGAGATTCAGATTTCAGAAGTTGAATTAAGGAGTTCAGAGTGGTTCATTAAGCGCGAATTGCAAGTTTACTGAGAGTTCAACTTTAATACATTAATTTAGTAGGGTATGCTTAAGAAGAGGCCAGAGAGTTTTATTAACTTACTTAACTACCCTCCAACCGAATCTCCAAAATGCAATTCCACCTGAACTGCATACAGAAGGTCTTACCCTAGGCCCGTGGGCGTAGGAGCTTAACAGAAAGGCTTACCCTAGGCCCGTGGGCGTAGGAGCTTAAGTACAGAAGGACTTACCAGCGCTGAGCCTACAGATCATCATTCATATCCAGATAATATATCACATATGATTTCAATCTATATTCAGAAGACAATATTGCAGAAAATAAATATCTAATCTAATTTTTATACCAAAAGATATGTATCAAATTTATTTTATTAACATTATTATTATTTCATATTCAAAGTCATATATCAGATATATTTTTCATAACATAGGTCGGAAATCAGAAGGTTGCTTTCCTTTCGTATTACAGTATCATACTTTTAAATTTTAAGCATATTGTCTTGGTTTAGAACAGAAAGTATTTACAGATACATGGTATGCGCTTTATGGACTAATTCATTTCTTAGAGGTACTTGATAGATATCAGAAAGATGACATTTGACGAATTAGACTAATTTCAAAACGAGGTCCCTACGAATAGGGGAGTTCGGTAAGATAGATCGAATTAACATCGAAGGTTGATGCATCAAAATCATTGGGATTTCAGATATATCGAGAGTGATTCGATCGCTAAAGCTTACGAGGGTATTGTTGATCATTCCGGCCTTCGGAGGGTAATTTGGTAAACTGAACCAACAAGGTATAAACGGTGATGTACAGAATTTAGGAATTCTAATTGCTCATTAAGCTTCTGAGCCCCTTCGACTAATTGAAACCCATTAACACAATATTTAATATCTCACCGAATGGTACACCTCAACCGTTCATTTCTCAGAACTGACTACCGAGCAAAACAACAATAGTTCACCTTCACCAATCGTCCACTGAACTCATTACCAGAAATCAAGCATATATTTGAGTGGTATTTTCCAAGTGTTCAAACATGTGCATTGTACCTGAACTCATCCCAAAACATCAAATATGCCTTAGGAGAACAAATCCCTTTCATTATTAACTATGTACTTTCCCCAAATAAACTACACATGCATTCTCACGGTATTTTCCCTCTATTATCATAATGTCTGAATCGACCAACTGACATGAGTCGTATTTTGCCACTTTTGGAGTCATTACAGCTATTTGTCTTTATTGAGATTTCTAATTCCATGTCTTAGAAGTATTCTCCGACATTCTAGTATGCGAGGGTATTTCAAACATTACGATGCTCGAAAACGTTTTAATTATTCAGAGTTTCTCGGTTCTTCCATCTATTCATTCGTTTCAGACCTCGAGGATATATCACATATGTCGGTCGAATGATAATTGATGCCCGAATAAAATATTAGTCTCTAGGGTCATTGTGACCAATCTCGGCCTTATCAGAAAATCCAATCCTTTTTAGTCATTTCAATCAATTCAATCTTTTTCGCCCCATTGCTCAATTCATACATACGGATATTTTTTCGTACATTTATCTTCATCGAATTATTCAGAATCCTTGCAACTCAAGCAATTTACAATCTCGAGGGTTTAAGTCTTGTTACTGTGACATTTCAATAGTTTGAGGTTTTCAAGTGTATATGATGTCTTATCGAATCAAGTATAGCTTCTCGGGTTGCGATTAAAGTTATGGGGTATTTTTGTCATTTGTTAATCAGATATGTCCGACATTTATACTTTTAATAAAAGAGATAATCAGACTTGAAGATTTACCGTCTCAATAATCGTGTACTAAACTTGGAAGTCTCTTCAATTTATTAAACCACTTATTCGAGTATTTTTGCCTTGGCCATTATTATTCTTATTTCATAATTGATCGATATAGGCAGAGATAATCATATGCTTAAACATGGTCGTGCAAACATAGCCGAATACCAACATGTTTCAAAAGCATGCAGAGGGTAGTAATGTATTACCTTAACTCCAAGCTGCATCGGTCGATTCATGATACTCCATTCAATCGCACTCGAACCAGAACTCGATGTCCCTCAACATCTCGTATTCAAGAAACCAAGAATACCTTCAATCACACACTAGCTCATTTCCGTCCTTATTCATAGAGCTCTTAACTGAATAAATAAATACATAAACAAGTTTGGGTTCAAGGTCAGATTCGGAGGCTTTCGGGTCAGAATTTTGCGAAACGGGCTTCAAAATTGAGCTCAGGACGTCGAAAAACATAAAATAGGAGTTTTCAAAAAAATTGACTTTTTGGTCAACGATCAAAGTCAACGCTGACGTCAGCAGTCAAAGTCAATGCTGACGTCACGCTGACGTCACTGGTCAACTGGTTTGACTCGGCTGAGTCAACTCGGTCGAGTTGACTCGGACGAGTTGGCTCACTGAGTTGACTCGGACGGGTTGACTCAGTCAACGGGTTAACGGGTCGGGCGGACGGGTCGGACAGACGGGTCAGGTCGAGACTCTGATCGGGTTGGGCCGGTTCAGATCGGGTTAAACCCGGTTCACTTACCCTAACAGATCTCGCCGGAAAACTCGTCGGAAAGCCGCCGGTGGTGTCGCTGGAAGCCCCAAAAGTCTCGATTTGGCCGGAAAAACGAAGAGAAATGCATGGTTAGCTCACCAAAACACCCCATTCAACAACAACAACATAAAAGAAACTGGAATCTCACTGGATCTTACCTAAAACGAAGGTGAACGGTCGGAAAACTCGTTGCTCCGATGAGGCCCTTGTCGGCGTCGGATGGGTGATCAAATATAGGGGTTTTGCTCACCTTGGGACAGTGGGTTTAACGACGGCCTCGATGTGGCGAACGAACGGCGATAGCAGCCGTAATCACCGGTGAACAAAGAGGGTTCAAACCGTAAGATCGACGAGCCTATAACGAAATTCCTACGGTGAACGAGACTTTATTTCCACGCGTGGAGGCCAAGGTTTCGCTCAGGGCACGGCGGCGGTCGCGGGGGTGATGGCGGTGCATGGTACGGTGCGGTGGTGACGGAGATCAGAGGTGGCGACGAGATGGGTTAGGTGAGTGGTTCTTTGATGAAGACAGATCACTCTCAGATTCGAAGGGTCAACACTAGGTAGGTGGGGAGTCATACCCTCATTTAATTGGATAACCTGAAACATAACAATTAAGAAACAAATCGTGTTAAACTAAGACCAAAAGTGACTTTAGTTTAGTTGGCAAGGGCTTGGTTTACCAAGCAAGGGGTTAAGGGTTCAAAACCCCACAAGAACACCATTTCATTTTTTTCACCTTTCCTCCTTTTTTTCTTTTTTTTTTAAATTTCATTTCAAGGTATATAAAAACAGGGTGTTACAAATTTTATTGCAGCCCAATTTCAAGTTTATAAGAACCACATATTTCTCTAAGATAGCGAGTGGTATTAACATGTTTTCCTTTAATTTCTAATTAAAGATTATTTTTCTAAATATTATTATGATATTTCAATCCTTCATTTCTCAAGTATAACGAATCTAATGTAAATATCAAGGAAGACATTATTTTACTTCTTTTTCTCTCAAACGCTGCTATCACTTGCCACCACATTTATCGTGATTTGACCTGTTCGTAACCTACATTCAAAAGGCATATGTATTTTGACATTTACACTGACAAAAATGTAAACATGTTTCGAGCTTCACAAAAGCCATGGGAAGCCAGGTGAACGGGGTTTCGATAGTGGTTTAGCTACTTGAATTTGCCACGACTATTCTTTGAAAAAGACACGAGAATACGTAAAATAAATTAATATCTTTTGCAGGAAATTAGGTGATTGTTACGTTGTTGAATCTTTCATAATAATGCATTAATTTCATCTCTTATAGTTTTAATGGATATTTACCGTCAAACAAGTATTTTTAAAAATATATTCAAACTATATACTTATCCAACGATGAAATACTTAATTATCCACCACCTAAAATAGATGTTACATTTTTTAATCCTTTTTAAGGAGAAAAATGTAGTTAATATGATAAATTTGTTCTATTTTCTTATAATATTAGAAAAGCCAGCGTGGAGATGCAGGGTATCGATCCCTGTACTTCTCGCATGCAAAGCGAGCGCTCTACCATTTGAGCTACATCCCCTGTAACCCCCTCGTCCCGGTTCGGACGTTTGACCGGTCCGAGTGGGTCACACGGGGAAAACCGAAGCGAAACCCGTTAAGGTTCCTCCTCGGTTAATGACCCAGAAAATTTCTTTTATTAATCTTGTCTAAATGCATTACCATGTCCTATGTGAAACACGTCAGCGGAAACACAAGCAATTCAAAGATCGACCATTCAAAACATCATTCAAAAAACAGCACATTTTCTGTAATTAAGCAGGCCGTATCGATACACTTATTAAGGGTAGCGGTATGCCTTGACCAAAGTCAACACTCAAGGGTCAACGTAGGAAGACCGTATCGATACAGCCCTTGAGCGTATCGATACGCCCTTCCCAGTCAACATCTCGTTGTCAACGAGATAAACTCGTACCGATACGCTAACACACCGTACCGATACGGTAATAACTCACCAAAATCTCAGAATTCCAGTGAGCAAAAACCGTATCGATACACCCTCGCGTATCGATACGCCCGGCCAAACTTGAGTCCTGGAGGCAAGGCCGTATCGATACGACCCTTAGGCGTACCGATACGCACTGCACTGCAAAACTCCCAAATTCAGCTAAAACATACAAGACTCGAGCCTAGATGCAATTTAAGACTTACTTAGCCACATCCGAACATACAAACAACATTTACAGACCAACATTTAGTCATAAAAAGCACCCAACATATACATGCATCAAGGAATTCATGCGATTGATCAAAGGTGACACATAAGCATTCAAGGGTTCATGCTTCAACAACCATACACATAAGTATCCTCAAAAGGCACTTGGCCAACACACATGTGGTAAGAAATATAGACATGATTTACAATTCAAACATGGCATCAACAAGCCATACAAAAGCAACATAATCAAGGAGTCTAAACATGCTCCTAAACAATCAACAAGGCACACATCCCATTGCTTAACTATTACATGTCCAAAATACTTAAAACTCATACTTGATAAACTCAAGGTCAACAACCACACTTGGAGGCCCTCCACTTGCGCTAGCAACCCACGGACTAAGGATCTGCAATGTCGAACAAAGAGAGCGTAAGCAATAAAGCTTAGTGAGGGTAAGCTCTTTAAGAACAAACCTCGACAATGCAGGGTCCAAGCACGATCTTAGCCAAGGTAAAAGCATAATTACCAAGGGTCCACAAGAGCCAAAAGTTAAAGATGCATGAACAATATTCAATTATATGCCATGCTCAACAAGCTCCATCTCACAATACATATGTAACCACATATAAACATCCAATTAAGGATCACATTTCACAACACATTGATACACATATCAATTAATATTGGCACCTAGCTATGACCCGAATACGCGGATAAACACGTTGGAACTCACATCCAACAACCACTTTACCTCACGGTGGGATTACACTCATCACCGGTCTCGCGGAGGGGATTCCACTCATCCTCACGCCCCGTCGATGGGATTCCACTCATCATCGACTAATACAAATACAATTTTTGGGCGAACCCGTACTCCTCCTTGGTGACTCAATGCCACCAAGGCCACGTGCGACTTTAGACTCATGTGTACACACTAACATCCTAATGATCGATCATTTGTACTCAAGCATACTAGTGCCAACATTTAACTCATACCACATCATTCATTATAACCAATTCCGTGCTTAGCACGTACTCACCATGATCACAATCATGAACCATTTCCATGCATGCCATAAGCATCACAAATCATGCCTCATCTCACATGTATAACACATTATACATAAATCAATCATAACACAAGTCATACGAGGCATATTCATCAAATACAAGTTCAACCAATGGCTCTAATTAAGTTTAGGATTAGGCTACCACCCAAATCCTAACTCTAGGTGGGTCTACCAAGCCCGACCTAGTCCACATACTCGAACCAACCATTTAAAAACCACTTTAAACATTTAACCACTCACCTAAGCTTCCAAGCTCCAAGCCAAGCAAGCAACCACTCTCAAGTTTCCGGATTTCTTCCCGAAGCTTCTCCAACACAAGTTCCCACTTCTAAACAACCTCAAAAACAATTCAAATAACCTCAAATCAGCCCAACATCCAAAATACCAACCCGGAACACAATTCAAACACAAATTACAATGTTGCAAGCCATGAACAAACCCCAATATTTGCAATCTCAGACAGCCCCAAAACCACATCCAAAATCCATGCTTCCAACACCCATTGCACCCAAAAATGATCCCAAATCAACCCCTAACCATAGTACTATCAATAGCCTATCAATTTCCACCTAAAACAACCCCCAAAACTCACCCAAAACCCTCCAAAAACCCCATTTTTACCCAATTTCGGGAATTGCTCAAAACCATTCAAAATTCACATATGTTGTACCATTTGACTCCTATACTTCATAACTAACCATATTAAATCAAAATATTAAGTTTAGCTACACAAAGGCACCATTTTTAATCAAGTCCTTTGAAAACCCCATTTTCAAAAATTCAATGAAAATGAAAACAAATGGTACTTTTAAAGAGAGGGAGTTGAGGAGAAGTCAAAAACGATGTTACCTTTCAAAACTGAGTTGAAATGGATGAGTTTTTTGATGGAATAGTGATGAAGAGGAGAGAGCTCTTTTGTTCACGTTAGAAAGGATGAGGAAGAGAGTGAATAGTGTTTATTTTGTGGAAAGGGGGATTCAAATTAAAAGATGGGCAAATTACCAAAAGGCCATTAATGAATGGCTATTTTCTTTCTTCTTTAAAAACTCTCCACTTTATAATTTATTCGATTTTATCCAATTTCAAATATTTGTTTTTGAAACCCGAAACTTAAAAGATTATTTTTAATTATAAACCCGAGCCCAAATAATATTAAAATATTATTTTCACCTAACCCTTAAACCCGGGTGTTACATTCCCAATACTTTATAACATTCATTTTTAATATAAATATAAGGTATTTAATCACTTTTATTATGCCGAAACATATTTTCAAATTGATAAGAATCACATATTTTCTTAGTATGATAATATAGGCAATGGACTTAACAAATTATTTGTTTCATTTTTATCTAAATATGATTTCTCTACATTTTACTTTGATATACGAGGCTCTCTTCCTCAAGAAAATAAAATATGAAGTAAACTTCAATAAAGTCTTTTTTCAACATCTTTGTCTTTCAAAAAGATGATTGCTCATACTACCACTACATATATCCTGATGTGATCAGTCCGCCACATTCATTCAAATTGGATGTATCTCTTTAAATTTATACAAGTGAAAACATAACTTTATGGCAAACACCACAAAACTCAAGGGAAGAAAGGTTATTGGGGTAATCGATTGGGGTCTGGTTTCCCGAAGTTGGATCTTCAGTTTATTTGGTTTGACGTTATGGTTATGTGATGGAGAAAGTTTTGAAAAAGACACGACCAATTAAAAATAATAATATTTTTTAGCAATGCTTGTCATACATTGAAAACAAACGTCTTATTGTATAACTTAGAAAGATAAAAATAAATAGATTGCAATGCGACACACTTTTTCTAATTTTATGCACTAATTTTGTCCCCCATTTTTAAGGAATAAGTACGACCTGATGGGAAAACCTATTTAGTTTTGCTTCTTTTTTGTTTATTTCCAATGTCAATATGGAGATGCGGGGTATCGATCCCTGTACCTCTCGCATGCTAAACGAGCCCTCTACCATTTGAGCTACATCCCCACATTTTGCTATTCTTATTTGTTTGAATTGAAGAAACTATAATTTTATTGCAGCCCATTTTTAAGTTTATAAGAATCACATATTTCTCTAAGATAGCGAGTAGTATTAACATGTTTTCTTTTAATTTCTAATTAAAGATCAATTTTCTAAATATTATTATGATCTTTTAATCCTTCATTTCTCAAGTATAACCGATCTAATGTAAATATCAAGGAAGGCATTATTTTACTTCTTTTTCTCTCAAACGCTGCTATCACTTGCCACCACATTTATCGTGATTTTACATGTCCGTAAACTTCATTCAAAAGGCATATGTATTTTGACATTTACACTGACAAAAATGTAAACATGTTTCGAGCTTCACAAAAGCCATGGGAAGCCAGGTGAACGAGGTTTCGATAATGGTTTAGCTACTTGAATTTGCATCTTCATTTCAATGTTAAAGTATGTACTATGGCCACGAGTATTCTTTGAAAAAGACATGAGAATACGTAAAATAAATTAATATCTTTTCCAGGAAATTAGGTGATTGTTACGCTGTTGAATCTTCCATAATTATGCATTAATTTCATCTCTTATAGTTTTAATGGATATTTACCGTCAAACAAGTTTTAATAATAATAATAATAATAATAATAATAATAATAATAATAATAATAAATATCTAATTTGTATTAAATTAATGTGTTTCTCTTAAAAAAACACTTGTAATTCTATTTGTATTTATAGTTTAATTTTTTGTAAAAAAATATATTCAAACTATATACTTTTAACCCCCTCGTCCCGGTCCGGGCAACTGACCGGTCCGAGTGGGCTACACGGGGATAACCGAGGCGAACCTCGTTAAGACTCCACTTCGGTTAACAACCCGGGAAAAACTTTTCATTTAATTATTATCTTGTCTAGATGCATTATTATATCCTATGTGAAAAGGCAACAGCGGAAGCAACAAGCGAGGCGAACGAACAAACAACCAACCAAAAACATCCCATTTTAAACTTAAACTGCAGGCCGTATCGAAACGCCCAGAGGGTGTTTCGATACGCCTTGACTAGGTCAACAGGCCAAAGTCAAGCCGAGGAGACCGTATCGAAACGGGTGTTGACCGTATCGAAACACCCTCATCGGTCAACATCTCGTGGTCAACGTTACGAAGCCCGTTTCGAAATGCCTAGGACCGTTTTGATACTCTGAATTTCTCGCCAAAATCTCAGATTTCCAGTAGAAAAAACGTATCGAAACGCCCCCTTTGCGTACCGAAACACCTGGCCTGAAACAAGAGGCCGTATCGAAACGGGACCAACCGTTTCGATACACCTGCTGCGAACAGACATGTTTTAGCTGGTTTATGGCACAAGGCTGCCCCAAACATCAACTAAAACCTTCCACAACCAAACATGGATTAACTCTAGATGCAAGGCAACCTATAACAAACACGCTCAACCCCAAACATACATATAAAAGCCATTCATTAAAAGGATCAACAAAACAACATATGATTCATACATAACATTCAAGATAATATGCTTAGACAAGAACATACACTTAAGCATCCATAAAGGGCACAAGGCCAACATACAAGGCATAAGCAAGCCTTAAACATATCATCCACATAATAAGGAGTCTAAACATGCTCCTAAAACAAAATATCCACCTAAGTCCCCATTGCTTGACTATTACATCATTAACTTAAAATAGTTCATACTTGAGGATAGCAAAAGCTCAACTAGCACAGTTGGAGGCCCTCTTCTTGCATTAGCAACCCACGAACTACGGATCTGCATTGTCGAACAAAAGAAAGCGTAAGCATAAAGCTTAGTGAGAGTAAGCTCATAAAACAAACCTCGACAATGCATGGTCCAAGCACGAGCACACAAACAAGGTAGAATGCATGATCTTACCTTCGAACCACATGAGCCAAAATATAAATGGTGCATGAACATAATTATCATCATCATGCCATGCTCAACAACTCATAAGCTCAACACATGGAAATACATATATCAATGTATTAACAAACACATTCCATAATCCGTATTGACACCTAGCTATGACCCGAATACGCGGATAACCGTTGGAACTAACATCCAACAACACAACCATTACCTTACGGTGGGATTACACTCATCACCGTTTCACGCGGAGGGGATTCCACTCATCCTCACGTCTCGTCGATGAGATTCCACTCATCACCGACTAACATATATATAAGAAGATTTCCCGGCGAACTCGTACTCCATCTTGATGACTACCATCACCAAGACCACGCGGGCATTTTGACTCTCGTGTGCACACTAAACATCCTAATGATCGATCATTGTACCCAATCATACTAGTGTCAAAACTAAAACATAATTCATAACCTTTCACAACACCATTTCATATCAACTTTCGTGGTTAGCACGTAAACACCATGACTTACCGTCATGCACAAACGACAATCCAAACCACATGCATATAACAATGCATCAAAACCATGCCTTAACATACATGTATAACATAATATACATAACCATATTAATCACACTTAATACATGAGGCATAATCAACAATTAGAGTTCAACCAAAGTCTCTAACTAAAGCTTGGGATTAGACTACCAATCTAATCCCAACTCTAAGTGGGTCTACCAAGCCCAAGCTAGTCCACATGCTTGAACCAACAATTGAAAACCATTTAAAAGCATTTAACCACTCACCGACTATTCCAAGCTCAACCACACAAGCCGATCAAGCTCCCAACGGTTCCGGATTCGATCCCGAAGCTTCACCAACACAAATCCTTGCTTCTAATCATCCCAACACAATCAAAATAACCTCAAATCAGTTCACAAATAAATGTAGCAAACTCGGAACACAAACCAAGCACAAAACACATGTTTTCAAGCTAACGACAACCCCAAAACCTTCATTCCCGAGCAGCCATGAAGCACAGCCCAAAACCATTGATCCCAAATCCTTTAACACCTCTAAAAGCTTCCAAAACAACCCTTATACATAGTCTAACCATCAGCCAACAATTTCCCACGTTAAACACCCCTAAAACTCAACATTTAAACTCTCTAAAACCTCCCTAAAACCCAATTTCTGGAAACATCACAAAACCATGTAAAAATCAAGTATGTTGGACCTTATAGGTAGTAACAACTTATATAACATTAATAAATCAAAGGCTTAAGTTGAAGCTAATAAAGTTCACATTTTTAATCCAAACTTTCAAAACTCCAAAATACAAAAACCACGAGCTTTATGAAAACTATTGGTACAAGCTTGTAGAGGAAAGAGAGGACAAGTCAAAAATGAGTTTACCTTTGAAAAATCTCCAACAACAAGCAAGAAAGATGATGAAATAGTGAACTTGAAGGGTAGGGGTTTTTCACGTTAGAAAATCTTGAAGATAGAAGATGATGAATAGTTTGGGTGTTTTGAAATAAGAGTGTTTTATTTTACAAGTCAAAATATTTACCAATTTGCCATTAATGAGATGGTTATCTCTAAAATCCTAAAATCCATAGAATTGGGTTTTAAATCAAAATAAGCCCAACATAAAATCATTTGTTTTGAAAACACGAGGACTAAATTAATATTTTATTATTTTAATTCACCCGACCCCCAAACCTGGGTGTTACAATACTTATCCAACGATGAAATACTTACCTTTTTAATCTTTTTAAGGAAAAAATGGAGTTAATATAATAAATTTGTTATATTTTCTTACAATATTAGAAAAGCTAGCATGGAGATGCAAGGTAATGATCCCCGTACTTATCGCATGCAAAGCGAGCGCTCTACCATTTGAGCTACATCCCCAATACTTTATAACTTACATTTTTAATATAAATATAAGGTATTTAATCACTTTTATTATGCCGAAACATATTTTCAAATTGATAAGAATCACATATTTTCTAAGTATGATAATATAGGCAATGGACTTAACAAAATTATTTGTTTCATTTTTAACTAAATATGATTTTTCTACATTTTACTTTCATCTCCGAGGCTCTCTTCCTCAAGAAAATAAAATATGAAGTAAACTTCAATGAGGTCTTTTTTCAACATCTTTGACTTTCAAAAAGATGATTACTCATACTACCACTACATATATCATGATGTGATCAATCCGCCACATTCATTCAAATTGGATGCATCTCTTTAGATTTATACAAGTGAAAACATAACTCTATGGCAAATACCACAAAACTCAAGGGAAAAAAGGTTATTGGGGTAATCGATTGGGGTCTGGTTAACCGAAGTTGGATCTTCAGTTTATTTGGTTTGACATTATGGTTATGTAATGGACAAGTTTTGAAAAAGACACGACCAATTAAAAATAATAATATTTTTAGCAATGCTTGTCATACATTGAAAACAAACGTTTTATTGTATAACTTAGAAAGATAAAAATAAATAGATTGCAATGCGACACACTCTTTCTAATGTCAATATGGAGATGCGGGGTATCAATCCCCGTACCTCTCGCATGCTAAGCGAGCGCTCTACCATTTGAGCTACATCCCCACATTTTGCTATTCTTATTTGTTTGAAGTGAAGAAACTATAATTTTATTGCAGCCCATTTTCAAGTTTATAAGAACCACATATTTCTCTAAGATGGCGAGTGGTATTAACATGTTTTCTTTTAATTTCAAATTAAAGATCAATTTTCCAAATATTATTATGATCTTTCAATCCTTCATTTCTCAAGTATAACCGATCTAATGTAAATATAAAGGAAGACATTATTTTACTTCTTTTTCTCTCAAACGCTGCTATCACTTGCCACCACATTTATCGTGATTTGACTTGTCCGTAACCTTCATTCAAAAGGCATATGTATTTTGACATTTACACTGACAAAAATGTAAACATGTTTCGAGCTTCACAAAAGCCATGGGAAGCTAGGTGAACGGGGTTTTGATAGTGGTTTAGGTACTTGAATTTGCATCTTCATTTCAATGTTAAAGTATGTACTATGGCCACGACTATTCTTTGAAAAAGACACAAGAAAATGTAAAATAAATTAATATCTTTTGCAGGAAATTAGGTGATTGTTACGCTGTAGAATCTTTCATAATTATGCATTAATTTCATCTCTTATAGTTTTAATGGATAGTTATCGTCAAACAAGTATTTTAATAATAATAATAATAAAATATCTAATTTGTATTAAATTAATGTGTTTCTCTTACAAAAATACTAGTAATTCTATTTGTATTTATAATTTAAATTTTTTTAAAAATATATTCAAACTATATACTTATCCAACGATGAAATACTTAATTATCCACCACCTAAAATAGATGTTACCTTTTTTAATCCTTTTTAAGGAAAAATGGAGTTAATATAATAAATTTGTTCTATTTTCTTACACTATTAGACAAGCCAGCATGGAGATGCGAGGTATCGATCCCCTTACTTCTCCCATGCAAAGCGAGCGCTCTACCATTTGAGCTACATCCCCAATACTTTACAACTTACATTTTTAATATAAATATAAGGTATTTAATCACTTTTATTATGCCGAAACATATTTTCAAATTGATAAGAATCACATATTTTCTTAGTATGAATATATCAGCAATGGACTTAACAAATTATTTGTTTCATTTTTAACTAAATATGATTTTTCTACATTTTACTTTGATCTCCGAGGCTCTCTTCCTCAAGAAAATAAAATATGAAGTAAACAGTCCGCCACATTCATTCAAATTGGATGTATCTCTTTAAATTTATACAAGTGAAAACATAACTCTATGGCAAACACCACAAAACTCAAGGGAAGAAAGGTTATTGGGGTAATCGATTGGGGTCTAGTTACCCGAAGTTGGATCCTCAGTTTATTTGGTTTGACGTTATGGTTATGTGATGGAGATGCGACACACTCTTTCTAAATTTATGCACTAATTTTGTCTCCCATTTTTAAGGAATAAGTATGACCTAAAGGGAAAACATATTTCTATCTTTTAATGAGTTTTGCTTCTTTTTTGTTTATTTCCAATGTCAATATGGAGATGCGGGGTATCGATCCCTGTACCTCTCGCATGCTAAGCGAGCGTTCTACCATTTGAGCTACATCCCCACATTTTTCTATTCTTATTTGTTTGAAGTGAAGAAACAATAGTTTTATTGCAGCCCATTTTCAAGTTTATAAGAACCACATATTTCTCTAAGATAGCTAGTGGTATTAACATGTTTTCTTTTAATTTCTAATTAAAGATCAATTTTCTAAATATTATTATGATCTTGCAATCCTTCATTTCTCAAGTATAACCGATCTAATGTAATTATCAAGGAAGACACTATTTTACTTCTTTATCTCTCAAACCCTGCTATCACTTGCCACCACATTTATTGTGATTTGACATGTCCGTAACCTTCATTCAAAAGGCATATGTATTTTGACATTTACACTGACAAAAATGTAAACATGTTTCGAGCTTCACAAAAGCCATGGGAAGCTAGGTGAACGGGGTTTCGATAGTGGTTTAGCTACTTGAATTTGCATCTTCATTTCAATGTTAAAGTATGTACTATGGCCACGACTATTCTTTGAAAAAGACACGAGAATACGTAAAATAAATTAATATCTTTTGCAAGAAATTAGGTGATTGTTACGTTGTTGAATCTTTCATAATTATGCATTAATTTCATCTCTTATAGTTTTAATGGATATTTACCGTCAAACAAGTATTTTTATAATAATAATAATAATAATAAATATCTAATTTGTATTAAATTAATGTGTTTCTCTTACAAAAACACTTGTAATTCTATTTGCATTTATAGTTTAATTTTTTTAAAAATATATTCAAACTATATACTTATCCAACGATGAAATACTTAATTATCCACCACCTAAAATAGATGTTACCTTTTTTAATCCTTTTTAAGGAGAAAAATGGAGTTAATATGATAAATTTGTTCTATTTTTTTATTATATTAGAAAAGCCAGCATGGAGATGCAGGGTATCGATCCCCGTACTTTTAGCATGCAAAGCAAGTGCTCTACCATTTGAGCTACATCCCCAATACTATATAACTTACATTTTTAATATAAATATAAGGTATTTAATCACTTTTATTATGCCGAAACATATTTTCAAATTGATAAGAATCACATATTTTCTTAGTATGATAATATAGGCAATGTACTTAACAAATTATTTGTTTCATTTTTATCTAAATATGATTTTTCTACATTTTACTTTGATCTATGAGGCTCTCTTCCTCAAGAAAATAAAATATGAAGTAAACTTCAATGAAGTCTTTTTTCAACATCTTTGTCTTTAAAAAAGATGATTACTCATACTACCACTACATATATCATGATGTGATCAGTCCGCCACATTTATTCAAATTGGATGTATCTCATTAAATTTACAAAACTCAAGGGAAGAAAGGTTATTGGGGTAATCGATTGGGGTCATGTTACCCGAAGTTGGATCTTCAGTTTATTTGGTTTGACGTTATGGTTATGTGATGGGAAAACCTATTTCTATCTTTTACTGAGTTTTGCTTCTTTTTTGTTTATTTCCAATGTCAATATGGAGATGCGGGGTATCGATCCCCGTACCTCTCACATGCTAAGCGAGCGCTCTACCATTTGAGCTACATCCCCACATTTTGCTATTCTTATTTTTTGAAGTGAAGAAACTATAATTTTATTGCAACCCCTTTTCAAGTTCATAAGAACCACATATTTCTCTAAGATAGCGAGTGGTATTAACATGTTTTCATTTAATTTCTAATTAAAGATCATTTTTCTAAATATTATTATGATATTTCAATCCTTCATTTCTCAAGTATAACCGATCTAATGTAATTATCAAGGAAGACATTATTTTACTTCTTTTTCTCTCAAACGCTGCTATCACTTGCCACCACTTTTATCGTGATTTGACCTCCTCGTAACCTTCATTCTAAAGGCATATGTATTTTGACATTTACACTGAAAAAAATGTAAACATGTTTTGAGTTTCACAAAATCCAGGGGAAGCCAGGTGAACGGGGTTTCGATAGTGGTTTAGCTACTTGAATTTGCATCTTCATTTCAATGTTAAAGTATGTACTATGGCCACAACTATTCTTTGAAAAGGACACGAGAATACGTAAAATAAATTAATATCTTTTGCAGGAAATTAGGTGATTGTTACGTTGTTGAATCTTTCATAATTATGCATTAATTTCATCTTTTATAGTTTTAATGGATATTTACCATCAAACAATAATTTTTATAATAATAATAATAATAAATATCTAATTTGTATTACATTAATGTGTTTCTCTTACAAAAACACTTGTAATTCTATTTGTATTAATAGTTTAATTTTTTTTAAAGGGTAAACTACTGCAGGGGTCACTTACGTTTAGCGTCTGTACAGAGTTAGTCACCACTTTTGAAAATTGCGAATTAGTAGTCCTCTACGTTTTTGATGTGTAAATACTTGGTCACTCCGACGTTATACTCCGTTAGTCCCCTAACGGATTGCTGATGTGGCGAAATTAAAATAAGGATAAATTACTGCAATAGCCATTAAAATTTATCTCATGTACATTTTTTCTCCTCAATTTAAAAAAGTAAACATTATAGTCACTAATAAAAATGTTTCTTTATAATTTCACCCTTAAATTTTTAAAAATTCATTTTTCAATCCTATAACTTTACAATCAATTAATAAAATAATATTATAAATGCTTAGATGAAAAATAGGTGCCCAAAGTATACCCTTTGAAACTTAGGTGCCCAAATTGCTCCTATTTAATAACTCAAACTTAAAAATTTAGTCCACTAACTACTAAAAAATTAGAGTTATTGGAATTTCTATTTTATAATTCAAACTTTATTTTGAATTTTTGAGTCGAGTTTATGAAATTATGAGTCGAGTATTTTCACATCAAACCAAAAAATTTAATTTTTTCGAGTCAAGTCGAGTTATTGGAATTTCTATTTTATAATCCAAACTTTATTTTGAATTTTTGAGTCGAGTTTATGAAATTATGAGTCGAGTATTTTCACATCAAACCAAAAAATTTAATTTTTTCGAGTCATGTCGAGTTATTGGAATTTCGATTTTATAATTCAAACTTTATTTTGAATTTTTGAGTCGAGTTTATGAAATTATGAGTCGAGTATTTTCACATCAAACCTAAAAATTTAATTTTTTCGAGTCAAGTCGAGTTATTGGAATTTCTATTTTATAATTCAAACTTTATTTTGAATTTTTGAGTCGAGTTTATGAAATTATGAGTCAAGTATTTTCACATCAAACCAAAAAATTTAATTTTTTCGAGTCAAGTCGAGTTATTGTAATTTCTATTTTATAATTCAAACTTTATTTTGAACTTTTGAGTCGAGTTTATGAAATTATGAGTCGAGTATTTTCACATCAAACCTAAAAATTTAATTTTTTCGAATCAAGTAGAGTGTTGCACTTCCCTACATATAATTTTTAATTTTAATCCATGTTTGTCCCAAGAAAAACTTCGACCGTCGTCGTCGTCGTCGGAACTTACGTAGCTCCGATAGAGGCTCCGCCGACGTCGGTTTGACTCGGAACCTTAGGGGTTTTGCTCGCCGCCACATCAGGAGCCCGGATTTGGTGTCCGTCTTGCGAATGGACGGCAACTGATGCCGAAAAATGCGTGAAACAGTGGCGTCGATTGGTTTCTTGCCAGAGCTTCAATCAAGATTTGCTGGCGGAAGGCGGCCCGACGACGCGCGTGGTGGCCATGGATGAGATCGCGACGACGTGGCGCCTCTAGTGTAACCCCCTCGTCCCGGTCTGGTCGGATGACCGGTCCAAGTGGGCCACACGGGGAAAACCGAAGCGAAACTCGTGAAGGTTTCCCCTCGGTTAACGACCCTAAAATTTTTCTTTTTATTTTATCTTGTCTATAGGCATAAATTAAACCTATGTGAAGCACAGCAGCGGGAAATACAAACATTGAAACATACACCGACCAACGAACACATCAAACAGCTCATTTTAGCCCTTTACAGCAGGCCGTTTCGAAACGCCCTTAGGGTGTTCCGAAACGCCTTGACTAAGTCAACAGGCCAGGGTCAACCATAAGGTGACCGTTCCGAAATAGGGGAGACCCGTATCGAAACGACCTTGACGGTCAATTTCTCGTGGTCAACGAGATTTGACCGTTTTGAAACTTCAAAGGCCCGTTTCGGAACGCCTTCATCTCACCAATTTCTCAAAATTCCAGTAGCAAAAATGTTCCGAAACGACCCCCATCCGTTTCGAAACGGCAGGCCAATTGCAAAGGGACCGTTCCGAAACAGGATGGCCCGTTCTGAAACGCCCCCTGTCTGCAGACTCGTTTTGGCTGTTTTAAGGCACTAGGGTGCCCAAAACACCACCAAAACACACTACAACTTCATCACATATAAACTTAAGGCAACCCAGCTATTTAATCATGCTTCAACAAGATTAAAACAAGTCTAAATACTAAGGCAAGACATCATAGGCATGCATTCACACAACATCATTCAAGCATAAAGGTAACCTATTAGGCATATGGCTAACATTCAACAAGAGCAAATTAGGCATGAGATACAAACCAACATGGCAACATGAACCATACAAAAACAAGGTACTAAGGAGTCTACACATGCTCCTAACAACCAACAACTACCCAACAACAATACATGTCCCATTGCTCACACTATTACATATCCAAACATTAAAAATCCATAATTGAAGCACTCAAGGCTAACAACCACACTTGGAGCCTTCCACTTGCGCGAGCAACCCACGAACTAAGGATCTGCAATGTTGAACAAAGAGAGCGT
This sequence comes from Hibiscus trionum, assembly GCA_030270665.1. NCBI lineage: Eukaryota > Viridiplantae > Streptophyta > Magnoliopsida > Malvales > Malvaceae > Hibiscus > Hibiscus trionum. Next base: position 21,581,795 of record BSYR01000038.1, on the reverse strand, counting down.
AAGCGATAATGCTTAGTGAGGGTAAGCTCTAAAAACAAACCTCAACATTGCAGGGTCCGAGCACGATCTAGCCAAGGCATTACACAGACATACCTAGGATCCACAAGAGCCACAAGATAAGATGCATGAGCAATATATACAAGTGAATGTCATGATCAACAAGCTCTAACTTCCTCAACATAAGTAGCCACATCAAACATCCACATAAGGATCATTAATCTCAACACATTGATACACATATCACTCAACATTGGCACCTAGCTATGACTCAAATACGCGGATAACCGTTGGAACTCACATCTAACAACACATCCATTACATGACGGTGGGATTACACTCATCACCGGTCTCGCGGAGGGGATTCCACTCATCCTCACGCCCCGTCGATGGGATTCCACTCATCACCGACTATTTTTAAATACAATTTCCGGGCGAACCCGTACTCCTCCTTGGTGACTCAACGCCACCAAGGCCACGCGCGACTTTTGACTCATGTGTACACACTAACATCCTAATGATCGATCATTTGTATACAAGTATACTAGTGCCAATATTTTACTCATTCCACATTACTCATTTCAATCATTTCCGTGCTTAGCACGTACTCACCATGAACACAATCATGAACCCTTACCATGCATGCTTTAAGCATTACAACTCATGCCTCATCTCACATGTATAATACAATATACATAAGCATTCATATCACAAGACATACGAGGCATATACATTCATACATTTAAGTTCATCCAAAGGCTCTAGATCAAGTTTAGGATTAGGCTACCACCCTAATCCTAACTCTAGGTGGGTCTACCAAGCCCAACCTAGTCCATATACTCGAACCAACCATTTTAAAACCAAGTAAAACAATTAACCACTCACCTAAGCTTCCAAGCCCAAAGACCAAGCAAGCAACAACCTTCAACTTCCCGGATTTACTTCCGATGCTTCACCGATGCCCAAACTTGATTCTAATCAATCCCAAACACAAACAAAACATCCACAATCAATATCTTGTCATCGAAACTAACCCGGAATGCAATTCAAACATTAAGCTCAACATTTCAAGCCAAGAACCCTCCCAAACTCCCCATTTTTGTGCAGCCACAAAACTCAGCAAATAACTCCCAATTCCAATATCCAACTTGCCATCTAATACACTCAAAACAACCCTCAAACATCACCTAAACATCAGCCCTCAAGATTCCACCCAAAACAGCCCCAAAAGACACTTTAAAACCCTCCAAAAACCCTCTTAAAACCCAATTCCGAAAATCATTACAAAACCTTATAAAAATTAGATATTTCGGACCTTTTGAACAACAAATGACTCATCTATCATTATCAAATCAAAAGCTCAACTTAATGTTAACAAAGTTAACATTTTTAATTTCAAACTCTAAAACTCCATAATACAAAAACAAGAGTTTTAATGAAAACTATGGGTACGAGCATGTAGAGGGAAGTGAGGACAAGCTAAAAACATGATTACCTCTCAAAAATCACCAAGGATGTGAGTGTATGGTGATGGAACAGTGAACCCCCAAGGAGAGAAGAATGTAACGTTGGTTTTGAAAGAGTGAAGGGAAAAAGATGAGAAGGGGTGGGTGTTTTATTTGACATGTGATAAATTTTAAAGCTCAAAAGACTTGTTTGCCCTCAATGAATAAGGAAAATTTCAATAGTATAAAATCCATGGCTAAATGGGTTTAATCTTAAAACATGGTCAACTCAAAATTAATAAATTTTGAAAACACAATCGAAATATTTTTTAGAGTATAAAACCGAGCCCAAAATAATATAAAAATATTATTTTCACCTAACCCCTAAACCCGAGTGTTACAACTGTCCCCCACTTAAGGAAATTTCGTCCCCGAAATTACCTGGTGGAAACAAATACGGAAACTGGTCAACCATATCTGCTTTTCTCTCCCACGTGGCCTCTTCCACACCTCTATGTCTCCACAACACTTTGACCAACTTTATGGTCTTGCCACGCAACACCTTGCTATCAAAAGCAAGTATCTCAACGGGCTCTTCATTATAGGACAAATCTGGATTTAACTCTATCTCCTCAACGGGCATCACATGAGAAGGATCTGATCTATATCTCCTAAGCATAGACACATGAAAGACATCATGGATCTTTTCTAACTCAGAAGGTAACCTCAAACGATAAGCTACAGGCCCAATCCGCTCAACAATCTCATACGGACCAATGAACCTCGGACTCAACTTGCCCTTCCGGCCAAATCTCATTACCTTCTTCCACGGAGATACTTTCAGAAATACTTTCTCACCCACTGAGTACTCAACCTCTTTCCTCTTCAAATCTGCATAGGACTTCTGACGATCGGAAGCTACTTTCAAGCGGTCACATATCAGCTTCACTTTCTCTGTGGTTCCCTTAAGCAAGTCTGGCATCGGTAACAACCTCTGACCTGTCTCAACCCAACAAATCGGAGTCCTACACCGTCTACCATACAAAGCCTCATAAGGTGCCATCTGAATGCTAGACTGATAACTGTTGTTGTAAGCAAACTCAACCAACGGTAGGTGCTTCTCCCAAGAACCCTGGAAGTCAATCACACATCAACGAAGCATATCCTCTAGAATCTGTATCACTCGCTCTGACTGCCCATCGGACTGCGGATGATAAGACATGCTGAAATGCAAACGGCTACCTAGAGCACTATGCAAGCAACCCCAGAACCTCGAAGTAAATCTAGGGTCCCTATCTGAAACAATAGACTTCGGAACCCCATGAAGTCTCACAATCTCACGGATGTACAAGTTTGCCAACTTGTCTAAGGAATCCGTAGTGTTCACTGCTAAGAAGTGAGCACACTTAGTGAACCTATCAACAATCACCCAAACTGAGTTCTTCTTCGAAGGAGACAAAGGCAACCCCGATACAAAGTCCATGGTGATCCTCTCCCATTTCCATTCCGGAATCTTCAAAGGTTGTAGCAAACCTGAAGGAACCTGATGTTCTGCCTTCACTCTCTGACAAACCATACAACGGCTCACATACTCGGCTACATCTCTCTTCAAACCAACCCAGAAGTAATCGCTCTTCAAATCTCGGTACATTTTGGTACTACCCGGATGCATAGAAAAGAGACTCGAATGTGCTTCACTCAAAATCTGACGTCTCAACTCAACATCTTCTGGTACAACAATTCTATCTCTAAAGCACAACAAACTCTCACCACTGAAACTATACTCAGTCGGTCTTCCTTCGGCTATGTCCTGAACATGAGGAACTAGGCTCGCATCTTGCAACTGTTTCTCTCTAATCAACTGAATCAAAGAGGGCTTCACTTGCAACTCGGTGATCAAACCACCATCATCGGACACTCAATCTAGCAAACATAGCTCTCAGCTCAACGGCCACTTTTCTACTCAAAGCATCGGCTACTACATTTGCTTTACCCGGATGGTACTCAATGGTCAAATCATAATCCTTTAGCAACTCTAACCACCTTCTCTGCCTCAAGTTCAACTCTTTCTGTGTCATCAGATACTTCAAGCTCTTGTGATCGGTGTAAACAATACACTTCTCACCATACAAATAGTGACGCCAAATCTTCAATGCAAACACCACCGCGGCTAGCTTTATGTCATGAGTAGGATAGTTCTTCTCATGAATCTTCAACTGTCTAGAAGCATAAGCAACAACTCTCCTATCTTGCATCAGAACACATCCTAAGCCTACGTAGGAAGCATCACTGTAGATCACAAACTCCTTACCTGAAACAGGTTGCACTAACACTGGAGCATTCGTCAAAGCTTCTTTCAATTTCTCAAAAGCCTTCTGTCTTGCATCTGACCATTCAAACTTAACTCCCTTTTGCAACAATTTAGTCAAAGAAGCAGCTACTCTAGAGAAGCCATCAACAAACCTCCTATAGTAACCGGCTAATCCTAGGAAACTCCTAATCTCAGTCACGGACTTAGGTTGTTTCCACTCAACAATAGCCTCAATCTTCGATGGATCAACACGGATACCTTCGGCCGAAACAACATGGCCAAGAAACACAACCTCTTGAATCCAGAACTCACACTTACTAAGCTTTGCATACAACTGATTGCTCAACAATCTCTGTAAAACAAATCTCAAGTGCTCATCATGCTCTTCTTCTGTCTTCGAGTACACAAGTATATCATCAATGAAGACAACTACAAAACGATCTAGATAGTCCCTGAAAATTCTGTTCATCATGTCCATGAATGCTGCCGGTGCATTCGTGAGCCCAAATGGCATCACAAGAAACTCATAGTGACCATATCTAGTCCTAAAAGCTGTCTTCGGAACATCACACTCTTTCACCTTCAACTGATAGTACCCGGATCTCAAATCTATCTTCGAGAACACTGAAGCACCTCTCAACTGATCAAACAAATCATCTATACGAGGCAACGGATACTTGTTCTTCACAGTCATCTGATTTAACTGTCTATAGTCAATGCACATGCGCATACTACCATCTTTCTTTTTCACAAACAACACGGGAGCACCCCACGGAGAACTACTAGGCCTAATGAACCCACGGTCTAATAATTCTTGCAACTGACTCTTCAATTCTTTCAACTCTTTCGGAGCCATGCGGTACGGAGCTATCGAAACTGGATTAGACCCTGAAACTGTCTCAATCACAAACTCAACATCTCTGTCAGGAGGCAAACCCGGCAACTCTTCAGGAAACACATCTGGAAAGTCACACACTGTTCTGATATCCTTCGGTCTAGCTTCACTCATATCCGGATTCATAACATAAGCTAAATAAGCCCCACATCCAGAGTCCATCAACCTATGAGCCTCTAAAGCTGATACCACATTAGACAATAACTTAATGTTCTCGCCTACTACTACTACCTCGTAGTCATCAGAAAGCTTCAAAGAAATCCTCTTCGTCTCAAAATCCACACTAGCCCGATGCTCAACCAACCAGTCCATACCCAGTATAATATCAAAACCATAGAAAGGAAGTTCCATCATATCAACTGAGAACACATGACCCTGAATCTTCAGTGGACACCTCCTATACATACGTCTAACCACAACTGTCTCACCAAAAGAACTAGTAACATGCATACCTACATCTAAGATCTCAACAGGGATATCTAACTTCTGTGCATGCTCACTCAAAATGTAGGAATGCGTAGAACCCGAATCAACCAAAGAAAGCAAAGACATAGACTGTAACTCGAAATTACCTGCTATCACATCGGTGTCGTTCTCGGCCTCTCTCTGAGCATAGACTCTCGCTGGTCCTCCCGCCTCTGGCTGCACAGCCACAACATGAGCAAGGTTCCTCTGAGCATCTCCCCTAGGTGCATCAGCCCTAGGCTGGAAGTAGCCACGACAGCGCCCACGGCCTCTCTGAAAATCATTCGCTCTCGCAGGAGCCTGAGCAATGTTCGGTGCCTGAGCCGCCTGATGCGGATAATCCCTCCTAAAGTGGTCCCTCGAACCACAGTTCCAACAAGCATGGAAGTTACCCCAACACTCACCAGTGTGCTGTCTCCCACAACGGGTACAATCGGGCAAGCGCCCTCCTCCTCTATGGCCCTGATGGCCTCTACCATGGTGGCCACCGCCACGTCTCTGATCAAACTGATGTCCGCCACCTCTGTGCCTCTTGGCATCTCTACCATCAAAGTGGTTATGCCTCTTGCCAGAACTAGAACCACCAGATCGTTTGGCCGAACCCAAACTATGCTCTAAATCCTTGGCCCTCGCGACCAATACATCAAAGTCCGAATAGTCAGAAGCTAGCGTGTACCTCTTAACCTCTTCATTCAGCCCGTAGCGGAATCAGTTACAACATTCCACTTCAGTAGGAACTAACTCTGGAGCATACTGACTCAAACGGACAAAACGGATCTCGTAATCAGTCACAGAAGCATCTCCCTGAGTAAGAGCCATGAACTCTCGTTTCTTCTCATCCAAGTACCTCGGTCCCAAGTACCTCTTTCTGAAAGCAAACTCAAAGAAGTCCCAATCTATCTCGGCCTCTGGAACCCTAGAAGTAATGGTGACCCACCAGGTGTAGGCATCACCCTGAAGCAATAAGATCACACAACCCAATCTACGTGCGCCCGCACAACCCATCTGAGCCAAGATACGAACTGTCTTCTCCAACCACAACTCCGATCTCTCTGGAGTAGATCCTCTAAACTCCCCGGCTCCCAAGCTACGGAGCCTCTCCAAATGTAGACTAGCATCATCACACCTAGGCTGAGCTGCAGCCTGAGCTCCCGCAACTGCGGCCTGGAACGCTCCCGCTATCGCTTGCACTAGCGGAGTCATGTCAATTCCAGCTGGACCTTGGCCACCTTGGCCACCTTGAGGTCCATCTCCTCCGGCTCCATCTTAACCTCCAGCTCCAGGTGGTGGAGGTGGTGGTGGTGGAGGTGGTGGTGGAGCGCCAACTCCCGCGGCCACCGGCCCTTCCAGATGAGCCTCCGCACCAACTGCCGGCTCAACAGGAGCCGCAACCCGTAGTTCCCGACGAACCACTCTCGGTCTAGACATCGCTCTCACAGATCTCAACTACAACCACAACAACAAAACATACAAGTTGGGTTAGCAAGGCAAGGCTTCCAAGTGTTCAAGTACGTTCCCTCACTTAAAAAATCATTTTTTCCAATGTAATAGTAGCAATGGGACTCACACACACATACTTTTGAAATGAAACAATCAACATACTTGTCAAACAAGCAACCATTCTTACAAAGCAAGCAAACACCGTGCACATTAATCAAAAACTCGAACTTACCTCACTTACCTGCCCAAGGTCTCGGTAACCTTAGGCTCTGATACCAACAAGTGTAACCCCCTCGTCCCGGTCTGGTCGGATGACCGGTCCAAGTGGGCCACACGGGGAAAACCGAAGCGAAACCCGTGAAGGTTTCCCCTCGGTTAACGACCCTAAAATTTTTCTTTTTATTTTATCTTGTCTATAGGCATAAATTAAACCTATGTGAAGCACAGCAGCGGGAAATACAAACATTGAAACATACACCGACCAACGAACACATCAAACAGCTCATTTTAGCCCTTTACAGCAGGCCGTTTCGAAACGCCCGTAGGGTGTTCCGAAACGCCTTGACTAAGTCAACAGGCCAGGGTCAACCATAAGGTGACCGTTCCAAAACAGGGGAGACCCGTAACGAAATGACCTTGATGGTCAATTTCTCGTGGTCAACGAGATTTGACCGTTTCGAAACTTCAAAGGCCCGTTTCGGAACGCCTTCATCTCGCCAATTTCTCAAAATTCCAGTAGCAAAAATGTTCCGAAACGACCCCCATCCGTTTTGAAACGGCAGGCCAATTGCAAAGGGACCGTTCCGAAACAGGATGGCCCGTTCCGAAACGCCCCCTGTCTGCAGACTCGGTGCCCAAAACACCACCAAAACACACTACAACTTCATCACATATAAACTTAAGGCAACCCAGCTATTTAATCATGCTTCAACAAGATTAAAACAAGTCTAAACACTAAGGCAAGACATCATAGGCATGCATTCACACAACATCATTCAAGCATAAAGGTAACCTATTAGGCATATGGCTAACATTCAACAAGAGCAAATTAGGCATGAGATACAAACCAACATGGCAACATGAACCATACAAAAACAAGGTACTAAGGAGTCTACACATGCTCCTAACAACCAACAACTACCCAACAACAATACATGTCCCATTGCTCACACTATTACATATCCAAACATTAAAAATCCATACTTGAAGCACTCAAGGCTAACAACAACACTTGGAGCCTTCCACTTGCGCGAGCAACCCACGAACTAAGGATCTGCAATGTTGAACAAAGAGAGCGTAAACGATAATGCTTAGTGAGGGTAAGCTCTAAAAACAAACCTCAACATTGCAGGGTCCGAGCACGATCTAGCCAAGGCATTACACAGACATACCAAGGATCCACAAGAGCCACAAGATAAGATGCATGAGCAATATATACAAGTGAATGTCATGATCAACAAGCTCTAACTTCCTCAACATAAGTAGCCACATCAAACATCCACATAAGGATCATTAATCTCAACACATTGATACACATATCAATCAACATTGGCACCTAGCTATGACTCAAATACGCGGATAACCGTTGGAACTCACATCCAACAACACAACCATTACCTGACGGTGGGATTACACTCATCACCGGTCTCGCGGAGGGGATTCCACTCATCCTCACGCCCCGTCGATGGGATTCCACTCATCACCGACTATTTTTAAATACAATTTCCGGGCGAACCCGTACTCCTCCTTGGTGACTCAACGCCACCAAGGCCACGCGCGACTTTTGACTCATGTGTACACACTAACATCCTAATGATCGATCATTTGTATACAAGTATACTAGTGCCAATATTTTACTCATTCCACATTACTCATTTCAATCATTTCCGTGCTTAGCACGTACTCACCATGAACACAATCATGAACCCTTACCATGGATGCTTTAAGCATTACAACTCATGCCTCATCTCACATGTATAATACAATATACATAAGCATTCATATCACAAGACATACGAGGCATATACATTCATACATTTAAGTTCATCCAAAGGCTCTAGATCAAGTTTAGGATTAGGCTACCACCCTAATCCTAACTCTAGGTGGGTCTACCAAGCCCAACCTAGTCCATATACTCGAACCAACCATTTTAAAACCAAGTAAAACAATTAACCACTCACCTAAGCTTCCAAGCCCAAAGACCAAGCAAGCAACAACCTTCAACTTCCCGGATTTACTTCCGATGCTTCACCGATGCCCAAACTTGATTCTAATCAATCCCAAACACAAACAAAACATCCACAATCAATATCTTGTCATCGAAACTAACCCGGAATGCAATTCAAACATTAAGCTCAACATTTCAAGCCAAGAACCCTCTCAAACTCCCCATTTTCGTGCAGCCACAAAACTCAGCAAATAACTCCCAATTCCAATATACAACTTGCCATCTAATACACTCAAAACAACCCTCAAACATCACCTAAACATCAGCCCTCAAGATTCCACCCAAAACAGCCCCAAAAGACACTTTAAAACCCTCCAAAAACCCTCTTAAAACCCAATTCCGAAAATCATTACAAAACCTTATAAAAATTAGATATTTCGGACCTTTTGAACAACAAATGACTCATCTATCATTATCAAATCAAAAGCTCAACTTAATGTTAACAAAGTTAACATTTTTAATTTCAAACTCTAAAACTCCATAATACAAAAACAAGAGTTTTAATGAAAACTATGGGTACGAGCATGTAGAGGGAAGTGAGGACAAGCTAAAAACATGATTACCTCTCAAAAATCACCAAGGATGTGAGTGTATGGTGATGGAACAGTGAACCCCCAAGGAGAGAAGAAGGTAACGTTGGTTTTGAAAGAGTGAAGGGAAGAAGATGAGAAGGGGTGGGTGTTTTATTTGACATGTGATAAATTTTAAAGCTCAAAAGACTTGTTTGCCCTTAATGAATAAGGAAAATTTCAATAGTATAAAATCCATGGCTAAATGGGTTTAATCTTAAAACATGGTCAACTCAAAATTAATAAATTTTGAAAACACACTCGAAATATTATTTAGAGTATAAAACCGAGCCCAAAATAATATAAAAATATTATTTTCACCTAACCCCTAAACCCGGGTGTTACATCTAGCGATGTAGGCAGTGACCACCACCGCCCGACGGTGACGGAGATCGACGAAGGCCGATCGGGAAGGTGAACAAGCAACAATAGACTTGACTTGATTCGAAGTTTTTCTTGGGACAAACACGAATTAAAATTAAAAATTATATGTAGGGAAGTGCAACACTCGACTTGATTCGAAAAAATTAAATTTTTAGGTTTGATGTGAAAATACTCGACTCATAATTTCATAAAATCGACTCAAAAATTCAAAATAAAGTTTGAATTATAAAATAGAAATTCCAATAACTCGACTTGACTCGAAAAAATTAAATTTTTTGGTTTGATGTGAAAATACTCGACTCATAATTTCATAAACTCGACTCAAAAATTCAAAATAAAGTTTGAATTATAAAATAGAAATTCCAATAACTCGACTTGACTCGAAAAAATTAAATTTTTTGGTTTGATGTGAAAATACTCGACTCGTAATTTCATAAACTCGACTCAAAAATTCAAAATAAAGTTTGAATTATAAAATAGAAATTCCAATAACTCGAATTTTTTAGTAGTTAGTGGACTAAATTTTTAAGTTTGAGTTATTAAATAGGAGCAATTTGGGCACCTAAGTTTCAAAGGGTATACTTTGGGCACCTATTTTTCATCTAAGCATTTATAATATTATTGTGTTAATTGATTGTAAGGTTTTAGGATTGAAAAATGAATTTTTAAAAATTTAAGGGTAAAATTATAAAGAAACATTTTTATTAGTGACTATAATGTTTACTTTTTTAAATTGAGGAGAAAAAATGTACATGAGATAAATTTTAATGGCTATTGCAGTAATTTATCCTTATTTTAATTTCGCCACATCAGCAATCCGTTAGGGGACTAACAGAGTATAACGTCGGAGTGACCAAGTATTTACACATCGAAAACGTAGAGGACTACTAATTGGCACTTTTCAAAAGTGGTGACTAACTCTGTACAAACGCTAAACGTAAGTGACCCCTGCAGTAGTTTACCCTTTTTTAAAATATATTCAAACTATATACTTATCCAACGATGAAATACTTAATTATCCACCACCTAAAATAGATTTTACCTTTTTTAGGAGAAAAATGGAGTTAATATAATAAATTTGTTCTATTCTCTTACACTATTAGAAAAGCTAGCATGGAGATGTGGGGTATCAATCCCCGTACTTCTCGCATGCAAAGTGAGCGCTCTACCATTTGAGCTACATCCCCAATACTTTATAACATACACTTTTAATATAAATATAAGGTATTTAATCACTTTTATTATGCCGAAACATATTTTCAAATTGATAAGAATCACATGTTTTCTTAGTATGATAATATAAGCAATGGACTTAAGAAATTATTTGTTTCATTTTTAACTAAATATGATTTTTCTACATTTTACTTTGATCTACGAGGCTCTCTTCCTCAAGAAAATAAAATATGAAGTCTTTTTTCAACATCTTTGTCTTTCAAAAATATGATTACTCATACTACCACTACATATATCATGATGTGATCAGTCCGCCACATTCATTCAAATTGGATGTATCTCTTTAAATTTATACAAGTGAAAACATAACTCTATGGCAAGCACCACAAAACTCAAGGGAAGAAAGGTTATTGGGGTAATCGATTGGGGTCTGGTTACCCGAAGTTGGTTCTTCAGTTTATTTGGTTTGACGTTATGGTTATGTGATGGAGAAAGTTTTGAAAAAGACACGACCAATTAAAAATAATAATATTTTTTTTAGCAATTCTTGTCATACATTGAAAACAAACGTTTTATTGTATAACTTAGAAAGATAAAAATAAATAGATTGGAATGCGACACACTCTTTCTAAATTTATGCACTAATTTTGTCTCCCATTTTTAAGGAATAAGTATGACCTGAACGAAAAACCTATTTCTATCTTTTACTGAGTTTTGCTTCTTTTTTGTTTATTTCCAATGTCAATATGGAGATGCGGGGTATCCACCCCCGTACCTCTCGCATGCTAAGTGAGCGCTCTACCATTTGAGCTACATCCCCACATTTTGCTATTCTTATTTGTTTGAAGTGAAGAAACTTTAATTTTATTGCAGCCCATTTTCAAGTTTATAAGAACCACATATTTCTCTAAGATAGCGAGTGGTATTAACATGTTTTCTTTTAATTTCTAATTAAAGATCATTTTTCTAAATATTATTATGATCTTTCAATCCTTCATTTCTCAAGTATAACCTATCTAATGTATGTAACACCCGGGTTTGGGGGTCGGGTGAATTAAATAATCAAAAAAATTTTCGGGGTTTTTGTTTTCAAATTAATTAGTTGTATTGGACTTATTTTAAAATTAAACTCCAAATAGCCATGGGTTTCATACTATTGTGAATATTTCATTTCATTAAGGGTAAAATCGTCTTTGGCTTTTAAATTAAAACAAAACAATAAAAGATAGCTTTTTTCATCATCTTCTTCCCCAACCATTTTCTAAATTCACGACAACTTCCTCCCCTCCATTGAAGTTACTATTCCATCACTACCCTCCCTCATCTTTGAAGATTTTTTAAAGGTAAACATGTTTTTGAGTTGTCCTCATCTTCCTCTTCATGTCTATACCTTTAGTTTTCATTAAAACCAATTGTATTACATTTTGAAGTTTTTGGGTTTTGAAATAAAAATGATAACTTTGATAGCTTTTAGTTGAGCTTTTGATTTGTTGTTGTTAGATAAGTTATTTACTATCCAAAAGGTCCAACATACCTAATTTTTACAAGGTTTTATAATGATTTTCGGATATGGGTTTCTTGGGGGGTTTTGAGGGGTTTAAAGTTGAGTTTTGGGTCTGTTTAATGTGGGAAGTTGATGGTTGTTGATTAAGTGATGGTTGAGGGTTGTTTTGGGTGTATTAGATGACACTTTGGAGGTTGGAAATATGGTTTTCTGGTTTGTCTTTTGGGCAGCTCGAAAATGGCACTTTTGGGGTTGTCTTTAGCTTGAATTCGTGTGATTTATGCTTGCATTGTATTCCGGGTTTGCTACAGTGATTTGTGGACGGAAATGTGGTTGTTTTGATTGTGTTGGATTGCTTAGAATCAAGGAATTGTGTTGGTGAAGCCTCGTGAACGAATCATGATAGCTTGGTGGATTGATCGGCTAGAGTTGTTGAGCTTGGAATAGTCGGTGAGTGGTTAATGATTTCAATTTGGTTTAAATGGTTTCCAAACATTTCGGTTCGAGCATGTGGACCTAGGTCGAGATTGGTAAACCCGCCTAGAGTTGGGATTATATTTGTAGTCTAAAATCAAGCTTAGTTTAGAAGACTTTGGTTGAACTTCTGAATGTTGTGTTATGCCTCTTGTTCCATATTTATTCGTGATTTATGTTGTTATGTATATTGTGATATACATGTGTGTTGAGGCATAATGTTTGATGCATTGTGATGTGCATGTGATTGTGGAATGTGGTTCGTGCATGATGGTAAATCATGGTGGGTACGTGCTAAGCGCGGAAATTGGCAAGGACATTGGGAGGTTGAAAAATGAAATGAGTTAGTATTGGCACCAGTATACTTGGGTACAAATGATCGATCATTAGGATGTTTAGTGTGCACACGAGTGTCGAAATGCGCGCGTTGTCTTTGTGATGGTAGTCATCAAGATGGAGTACGGGTACGCCTGGAAATCTTCTTTTATATTTTAGTCGGCGATGAGTGGAATCCAATCGACGGGGCATGAGGATGAGTGGAATCCAATCGACGGGGCGTGAGGATGAGTGGAATCCCCTTCGCGTGAAACGGTGATGGGTGTAATCCCACCTTAAGGTAATGGTTGAGTTGTTGGATGTGAGTTCCAACAGTTGTTATTCGCGTATTCGGGTCATAGCTAGGTGCCAATACGTTTTGTTGAATGTATTACATATGGTTTTATTTATGGACATGTTGAGCATGGCATGATATTTGATGTTATGTTCATGCATTATATATATTTGACTCTTGTGGCTTCAAAGGTAAGAAATCATGCGTTCTTCCTTGATTATGTTTCTCGTGCTTGGACCCTGCATTGTCGAGGTTTGTTTTATAAGCTTACCCTCACTAAGTTTTATGGTTACGCTCTCTTTTGTTCTACAATGCAGATCCTTAGCTCGTGGGTTGCTTGTGCAAGGAGAGGGCCTCCAAGTGTGCTATTTGTGCTTTTGCTATCATCAAGTATGGACTTTTGAGTTATAAGATGTAATAGTTAAGCAATGGGGACTTGTGTATGTCGTTTGTGTTAGGAGCTCTTTTAGACTCCTTTAATATGTTGATGCCTTGTTTTGGATTGTAAACCATGTTTATGTTTCGTATCATGAATGCTTATGTGTTTTGTTTATAAGGCATAAAACCTTAAACTGCAATGTATGTCTTTTCATGGTGAATGCTTGATCCCTTTAAATGTATGTCATTTACATGTATGTTGTGTGTTTTGAGCATGCTTGTAATAGGGTGTATGCCTCTAGAGTTGTGTATGCATGTTGTGTCTTGCTTCTTGACGTCGTTGGGGTCGTTTGGGATCGTTTAAAGATGTTTAAAACAGGTTTTGGGAACTTACTGGTTGCAGGCGTTTCGGAACGGTTCAGGCTGTTTCGGAACGTGTGTGGTTCTAGGGACACCCGTATCGGAACGCGTTCCAGTACGGTTTAGCTACTATGAACCCCTGTTCCGATATGAGTTTCGAAACGTTTTGGCTACTGTGAGTGCCTGTTTCGGAACGTGTTTCGGAACGTCTAGGCAAAATGGACCCCTGTTCCGAAACGGGGTGGATGCATTTCAGTACGGGTGGTTGGCTTTTTAAATTGGGGCCCGTGTTTCGAAACGGGCAAGCCTGTTTCGAAACACATGCCTAAAATGTGGGCTTTGGACATCTCTAAAGGTTCTCAAGGGTTGGGCTTTGGCCCTGTTTGTTGTTGGCTTTCTTGTGAGTCATGTTTTTCGCTGCCGCTTCATGCATAGATCTATATTAATCCATCTAGACAAGATAATAATTGAAAAAGTTTTCTCGGGTTGTTAACCGAATTAGAGCCTTAACTGGTTTCACCTCGGTTTTCCCCATGTATCCCACTCAGACCGGTCAAGAATCTAGACCGGAACGAGGGGGTTACACTTGTTGGAATCAAAGCCTGAGGTTTTCGAGACCTCGGACAGGTAAGTGAGGTAAGTTAAATTCTTGTATTGCAATTGCACGGTGTTTGCTTGCCATGTAAGTATGTTTGCTTGCTTATCAAGTATGCCTTGATGCTTGTTTGATTGATCGTTGGTGTGTTGTTTGAAGCATGCTGAGTAGAATCCCATTGCTTCTATTACATCGGGAAAAGGATTCTTAAGTGAGAGAAACATACTCGAGCATCTTGGACCCTTGCCCTTGCTAACCCAATCTTGTGTGTTGTTTTTGTAGTTGTTATCTCTGAGCTGGTATGTCGAGGCCTAGAGGTAGACCAAAGTTGGTTCTTCAGGAACCCCGTGTTGCGGCTCCTGTTGATGAGCCGGTGGTTGGAGTAGAGGCTCCTGTGGAAGAGCCTGCTATTGGAGTTGGAGCTCCTCCTCCACCACCACCACCTCCTCAGCCTGATGTGGAAGGCGAGGTTGGAGCAGAGGGAGCGGGACCTCAGGTTGGTCAGGGTGGCCAAGGTCCTGCAGGGATAGATATGGCTCCGCTAGTTCAAGCTATAACGGGAGCGTTTCAGGCCACAGTTGCCGGAGCTCAGGCTGCAGCTCAGCCGAGAGGTGATGATGCTAGCTTACCTTTAGAGAGGCTCTCTAGCCTCGGAGCGGATGAGTTCAGGGGATCTACGCCTGAGAGATCAGAGTTGTGGCTAGAGAAGACAGTTCGTATTTTAGCTCATATGGGATGTGTTGGGGCTCGTAAGTTGGGCTGTGTAGTTTCGTTGCTTCAGGGTGATGCCTACACCTGGTGGGTCACCATTACTACCGGCGTGCTTGAGGCCAAGATCAGTTGGAATTTCTTTGAGACTGCTTTTAGAAAGAGGTATTTGGGCTCGAGATACTTAGATGAGAAGAAGAGGGAGTTTATGGCTCTTGTTCAGGGAGACACATCAGTGACAGATTATGAGATCCGCATTGTTCGATTGAGGTAGTATGCTCCGGAGTTGGTTCCTACTGAGAGGGATCGTTGTGATCGGTTCAGGTATGGACTTCATGAGGAAGTCAAGAGGTACACCTTAGTCACATATTATTCTGATTTTGATGTCTTGGTCACTAGGGCCAAGGACATCGAGCATAGCTTAGGGCTGACCAAGCGTTCAGGAGGATCCAGTTCAGGGAAGAGGCACAACAGCTTTGATCGTGGTGATGCCAAGAGGCATCGGGGTAGTGGACAGCAGTTTGATCATAGGCGTGGCGGTGGCCACCATGGTAGAGGCCATCAGGGCTAGAGAGCTGGAGGGCGTTTGCCCGAGTGTTCCTGTTGCGGGAGACAATATTCAGAAGAGTGATGGGGGAACTATCATGCTTGCTGGAACTGTGGATCGAGAGACCACTTCAGGTGAGTGTCTGCATCAGACAGCACAGGCACCGATTCAGGCACAAGCTCCTGCGAGAGCGATCGACTATCAGAGAGGCCGTGGGCGCGGTCTTTCTTACTTCCAGCCGAGGGCTGATGCACCTAGGATAGAGGCACCAAGGATTCTTGCTCATGTTGTGGCAGTTCAGCCAGAGGCCGGTGGACCAGCTAGAGTCTACGCACATAGAGAGGTAGAGAATGACACAGATGTGATAGCAGGTAATTTCGAGTTACATTCCATGTCTTTGCTTTCCTTAGTTGATTCGGGTTCCACGCATTCTTATATTTTGAGTGAGCACGCAAAGAAGTTAGACATACCTGTTGAGATTTTAGATGTAAGGATGCATGTGACTAGTTCCTTCGGTGAGACAGTTGTAGTTAGACGGATGTATAGGAGGTGTCCGTTGATGATTCAAGGTCATGTGTTTCCGATTGATATGATTGAACTTCCGTTTCTACGGCTTCGATATCATTTTGGGTATGGATTGGTTGGTTGAGCATAGAGCTAGTGTAGATTTTGAGACAAAGAGAATTTCGTTGAAGCTTTTTGATGACTATGAGGTAGTGGTAGTAGGCGAGAACGTTAAGTTCTTGTCGAACGTTGTGTCGGCTTTAGAGGCTCATAGGTTAATGGACTCCGGTTGTGGGGCTTATTTAGCGTATGTGATGAATTCGAATATGAGTGAGGTTAGACCGAGAGATATCAGAACATTTTGTGATTATCCGGATGTGTTTCCAGAAGAGTTATCGGGTTTGCCTCCTAACAAAGATGTAGAGTTTGTGATTGAGACTATTTCAGGGGCTACTCCAATTTCTATTGCTCCGTATCGTATGGCTCTGAAATAGTTGAAAGAGTTGAAAAGTCAGCTTCAGTAGTTGTTAGACCGAGGTTTTATTAGGCCTAGTAGTTCACCTTGGGGTGCTCTCGTGTTGTTTGTGAAGAAGAAAGATGGTAGTATGAGGATGTGTATCGACTACAGGCAGTTGAACCAGTTGACAGTAAAGAACAAGTATCCGTTGCCTTAGATAGATGACCTGTTTGATCAGTTGAGAGGTGCCTCAGTGTTTTCGAAGATAAATTTGAGATCAGGGTACTATCAGTTGAAGGTAAAAGAATGTGATGTTCCGAAGACAACTTTTAGGACTAGATATGGTCATTATGAGTTCCTTGTGATGCCATTTGGGCTCACGAATGCACCAGCAGCTTTCATGGACATGATGAATAGAGTTTTCCGAGACTATCTAGACCAATTTGTAGTTTTTTCATAGACGACATCCTTTTGTACTCAAGATCAGAAGAAGAGCATGATGAGAATTTAAGACTTGTTTTACAGAGATTGATGAGTAATCAGTTGTATGCTAAACTGAGTAAATGTGAGTTCTGGATTAGAGAGGTTTTGTTTCTTGGCCACGCTGTATCAGCTGAAGGTATCTGTGTTGATCTGAAGAAGGTTGAAGCCATGGTTGAGTGGAAACAACCTAAGTCAGCGACCGAGATTAGGAGTTTCCAAGGACTAGCTGGTTACTATAGGAGGTTCGTTGATGGTTTCTCTAGAGTAGCTGCTCCTTTGACTAAATTGTTGCAAAAAGGAGTTAAGTTTGAGTGTTTAGATGCGAGACAGAGTGCTTTTGAGAAATTAAATGAGGCTTTGACGAATGCTCTAGTGTTGGTACAACCAGTTTCAGGGAAAGAGTTCGTGATCTATAGCGATGCTTCCTACGTAGGTTTAGGTTGTGTTCTGATGCAAGAAAGGAGAGTTGTTGCTTATTCTTCGAGATAGTTGAAGGTGCGCAAGAAGAATTACCCTACGCACGACATTGAGTTAGCAGCAGTTGTGTTTGCATTGAAGATTTGACGTCACTACTTGTATGGTGAGAAGTGCACGATTTACACTGATCATAAAAGCTTGAAGTATTTGATGACTCAGAGAGAGTTGAACTTGAGACAGAGAAGATGGCTTGGACTGTTGAAAGACTATGATTTGACTATTGAGTACCATTCAGGTAAGGCAAATGTAGTGGCTGATGTGTTAGCAGAAAAGTTGCAGTTGAGTTGCGAGCTATGTTTGCTAGGCTGAGTGTATCAGATGATGGTGGTTTGATTACAGAGTTGCAAGTGAAGCCTTCTTTGATTCAGATGATCAGGGAGAAACAGTTGCGAGACGTATCTTTAGCTTTACATGTTCAGGACATTGTAGAAGGTAGACCGACAGAATACATTTTCAGTGATGAGAATGTGTTGTGTTTCAGAGATAGAGTTGTAGTACCTAAAGATGTTGAGTTGAGACGTATGATTCTGAGTGAAGCACACTCGAGTCCTTTTTCTATGCATCCGGGCAGTACTAAGATGTACTGAGATCTGAAGAATTATTATTTTTGGGTTGGTTTGAAGAAGGATGTAGCCGAGTATGTGAGCCGTTGCATGGTTTGTCAGAGAGTAAAGGCAAAACATCAGGTTTCTTCAGGTTTGTTACAGCCTTTAAAAATTCCGGAATGGAAGTGGGAGAGAATCACTATGGACTTTGTGTCAGGGTTACCGTTGTCTCCTTCGAAGAAGAATTCTGTTTGGGTGATTGTGGATAGATTCACTAAGTGTGCTCATTTCTTAGCCGTGAACACCACATATTCTTTAGACAAGTTAGTAGATTTGTATATCAGCGAGATTGTTAGGTTGCTTGGAGTTTCGAAGTCTATTGTATCAGACAGAGATCCGAGATTCACAGCGAGGTTCTGGAGTTGTTTGCATAGTGCCCTATGTAGCCGTTTGCATTTCTGTACTTCATATCATCCGCAGTCAGATGGTTAGTCAGAGCGAGTGATATAGGTATTAGAGGATATGCTCCATTGTTGTGTGATTGACTTCCAGGGTTCTTGAGAGAAGCATTTACCCTTAGTCGAATTTGCTTACAACAACAGATACCAGGCTAGTATCCAGATGGCTCCTTATGAGGCATTGTATGGTAGACGATGTAGGACTCTGATCTATTGGGCCGAAACGGGTCAGAAATTGTTACCTATGTCGGATTTGCTTAAGGGGACAACCGATAAAGTGAAGTTGATTTGTGACCGTTTGAAAGTAGATTTAGCCGTGAAAAGAGATTGAAGAAGGTAATGTGATTTGGCCGGAAAGGCAAGTTGAGTCCGAGGTTTATCGGTCCGTATGAGATAGTTGAGCAGATTGGGCCAGTAGCTTACCGTTTGAGATTGCCTTCAGAGTTAGAGAAGATCCATGATGTATTTCATGTGTTGATGCTTAGGAGATATAGATCAGATCTGTCTCATGTTATGCCCATTGAGGAGATAGAACTGAATCCGGATTTGTCTTACAATGAAGAACCGGTTGAGATACTTTCTTCTGAGAGCAAGGTATTGCGTGGCAAGACCATAGAGTTGGTCAAGGTGTTGTGTAGACATAGAGGTGTGGAAGAGGCCACGTGGGAGAGGAAAGCTGATATGCTTGAGCATTTTCTGTATATGTTTCCGTCAGGTAATTTTGGGGACGAAATTCCTTAAGTGGGGGAGAGTTGTAACACCCAGGTTTGGGGGCTGGGTGAATTAAATAATCAAAATATTGTTCCGGGTTTTTGTTTTCAAATTAATTAGTTGTGTTGGACATATTTTAAAATTAAACTCCAAATAGCCATGGATTTCATACTATTGTGAATATTTCATTTCATTAAGGGTAAAATGGTCTTTGGCTTTTAAATTAAAACAAAACAATAAAAGATAGCATTTTCATTATCTTCTTCCCCACCCATTTTCTAAATTCACGACAACTTCCTCCCCTCCATTGAAGTTACTATTCCATCACCATCCTCCCTAATCTTTGAAGATTTTTGAAAGGTAAACATATTTTTGAGTTGTCCTCATCTTCCTCTTCATGTCTATTACTTTAGTTTTCATTAAAACTCATTGTATTACATTTTGAAGTTTTTGGGTTTTGAAATAAAAATGATAACTTTGATAGGTTTTAGTTGAGATTTTGATTTGTTGTTGTTAGATAAGTTATTTACTATCCAAAAGGTCCAACATACCTAAGTTTTACAAGGTTTTATAATGATTTTCGGATATGAGTTTGTTAGGGGGTTTTGAGGGGTTTAAAGTTGAGTTTTGGGGCTGTTTAGTGTGGGAAGTTGATGGTTGTTGATTAAGTGATGGTTGAGGGTTGTTTTGGGTGTATTAGATGACACTTTGGAGGTTGGAAATATGGTTTTCTGGTTTGGCTTTTGGGCAGCTCGAAAATGGCACTTTTGGGGTTGTCTTTAGCATGAATTCGTGTGATTTATGCTTGGATTGTATTCTGGGTTTGCTACAGTGATTTGTGGACTGAAATGTGGTTGTTTTGATTGTGTTGGATTGCTTAGAATCAAGGAATTGTGTTAGTGAAGCCTCGGGAACGAATCCAGATAGCTTGGTGGATTGATCGGCTAGAGTTGTTGAGCTTGGAATAGTCGGTGAGTGGTTAATGATTTCAACTTGGTTTAAATGGTTTCCAAACATTTCGGTTCGAGCATGTGGACCTAGGTCGGGATTGGTAAACCCGTCTAGAGTTGGGATTAGATTTGTAGTCTAATCTCAAGCTTAGTTTAAAAGACTTTGGTTGAACTTCTAAATGTTGTGTTATGCCTCTTGTTCCATATATATTCGTGATTTATGTTGTTATGTATATTGTGATATACATGTGTGTTGAGGCATAATGTTTGATGCATTGTGATGTGTATGTGATTGTGGAATGTGGTTCGTGCATGATGGTAAATCATGGTGGGTACGTGCTAATAGCGGAAATTGGTAAGGAAGTTGGGAGGTTGAACAATAAAATGAGTTAGTATTGGCACTAGTATGCTTGGGTACAAATGATCGATCATTAGGATGTTTAGTGTGCACACGAGTGTCGAAATGCGCGCGTTATCTTTGTGATGGTAGTCATCAAGATGGAGTACGGGTACGCCCGAAAATTTTCTTTTATATTTGTCGGTGATGAGTGGAATCCAATCGACGGGGCGTGAGGATGAGTGGAATCCCCTGCGCATGAAACGGTGATGAGTGTAATCCCACCGTAAGGTAATGGTTGAGTTGTTGGATGTGAGTTCCAACGGTTGTTATCCGCGTATTCGGGTCATAGCTAGGCGCCAATACGTTTTGTTGAATGTGTTACATATGGTTGTATTTATGGACATGTTGAGCATGGCATGATATTTGATGTTATGTTCATGCATTATATATATTTGACTCTTGTGGTTTCAAAGGTAAGAAATCATGCGTTCTTCCTTGATTATGTTGCTCGTGCTTGGACCCTGCATTGTCGAGGTTTGTTTTGTGAGCTTACTCTCATTAAGCTTTATGCTTACGCTCTCTTTTGTTCGACAATCCAGATCCTTAGCTCGTGTGTTACTTGTGCAAGGAGAGGGCCTCCAAGTGTGCTATTTGTGCTTTTGCTATCATCAAGTGTGGACTTTTGAGTTATAAGATGTAATAGTTAAGCAATGGGGACTTGTGTATGTCGTTTGTGTTAGGAGCTCGTTTAGACTCCTTTAATATGTTGATGCCTTGTTTTGGATTGTAAACCATGTTTATGTTGCGTATCATGAATGCTTATGTGTTTTGTTTCTAAGGCATAAAACCATAAAATGCAATGTATGTCTTTGCATGGAGAATGCTTGATCCCTTTAAATGTATGGCCTTTACATGTATGTTGTATGTTTTGAGCATGCTTGTAATAGGGTGTATGCCTCTAGAGTTGTGTATGCATGTTGTGTCTTGCTTCTTGAAGTCGTTGGGGTCGTTTGGGATCGTTTAGAGATGTTTAAAACAGGTTTTGTGAACTACTGGTTGCAGGCGTTTCGGAACGGTTCAAGCTGTTTTGGAACGGGTGTGGTTCTATGGACACCCGTATCGGAACACGTTCCGGTACGGTTTCACTACTGTGAACCCATGTTCCGATACGAGTTTCGAAATGTTTTGGCTACTGTGAGTGCCTGTTCCGGAACGTGTTTCGGAAAGTCTAGGCGAAATAGACCCATGTTCCGAAACGGGGTGGATGCGTTTCGGTACGGGTGGTTGGCTTTTTAAAATGGGGCTCGTGTTTCGAAACACAGGCCTAAAATGTGGGCTTTGGACATTTCTAAAGGTTCTCAAGGGTTGGGCTTAGGCCTTGTTTGTTGTTGGCTTTCTTGTGAGTCTTGTTTTCCGTTGCCGCTTCACGCATAGGTCTAATTTAATCCATCTAGACAAGATAATAATTGAAAAAGTTTTCACGGGTTGTTAACCGAAGTGGAGCCTTAACGGGTTTCTCCTTGGTTTTTCCCATGTAACCCACTCAGACCGGTCAAGCGTCCGGACCGAGACGAGGGGGTTACACTTGTTGGTATCAAAACCTGAGGTTTCCGAGACCTCGGGCAGGTAAGTGAGGTAAGTTAAATTCTTGTATTGCAATTGCACGGTGTTTGCTTGCCATGTAAGTATGTTTTCTTGCTTATCAAGTATGCCTTGATGCTTGTTTGATTGATCGTTGGTGTGTTGTTTGAAGCATGCTGAGTACAGTCTCATTGCTTCTATTACATCGAAAAAAGGAACTTTAAGTGAGGGAAACATACTTGAGCCACTTGGACCCTTGCCCTTGCTAACCCAATCTTGTGTTTTGTTGTTGTAGTTGTTATCTGTGAGCTGGTATGTCGAGGCCTAGAGGTAGACCATGGTTGGTTCGTCAGGAACCCCGTGTTACGGCTCCTGTTGATGAGTCGATGGTTGGAGTAGAGGCTCTTGTGGAAGAGCCTATTGTTGGAGTCGAAGCTCCTCCACCACCACCACCACCTTCTCAGCCTGATGTGGAAGGCGAGGTTGGAGCAGAGGGAGCGGGACCTCAGGTTGGTCAGGGTGGCCAAGGTCCTGCAGGGATAGATATGGCTCCGCTAGTTCAAGCTATAGCGGAAGCGTTTCATGCCGCAGTTGCCGGAGCTCAGGCTGCAGCTTAGCCGAGAGGTGATGATCGTAGCTTACCTTTAGAGAGGCTCCGTATCCTCAGAGCGAATAAGTTTAGAGGATGTACGCTTGAGAGATCAGAGTTGTGGCTAGAAAAGACAATTCGTATTTTAGCTCAGATGGGATGTTTTGGGGCTCGTAAGTTGGGCTGTGTAGTTTCGTTGCTTCACGGTGATGCCTACACCTGGTGGGTCACCATTACTACCGGCATGCCTGAGGCCGAGATCAGTTGGAATTTCTTTGAGACTGCTTTTAGAAAGAGGTATTTGGGCCCGAGATACTTAGATGAGAAAAAGATGGAGTTTATGGCTCTAGTTCAAGGAGACACATCAGTGACAGGTTATGAGATTCGCTTTGTCCGATTGAGTCAGTATGCTCCGGAGTTGGTTCCTACTAAGAGGGACCGTTGTGATCGGTTCAGGTATGGACTTCATGAGGAAGTCAAGAGGTACACCTTAGCCACAGATTATTCTGATTTTGATGTCTTGGTCGCTAGGGCCAAGGACATCAAGCATAGCTTGGGGCTGACCAAGCATTCGAGAGGATCCAGTTCATGGAAGAGGCACAACAGCTTTGATCGTGGTGATGCCAAGAGGCATCAGGGTAGTGGACATCATTTTGATCATAGGCGTAGTGATGGCTACCATGGTAGAGGCCATCAGGGCCAGAGAGCTGGAGGGCGTTTGCCCGAGTGTGCCCGTTGCAGGAGACAACATTCAGAAGATTGTTGGGGGAACAATCATGCTTGCTGGAAATGTGGATCGAGAGACCACTTCAGGAGAGAGTGTCCGCATCAGGCGGCACAGGCACCGATTCAGGCACAAGCTCCTACGAGAGCGATCGACTATTAGAGAGGCCGTGGCCGTGGTAACCTCTAGCCGAGGGCTGATGCACCTAGGATAGAGGCACTGATGAATCTTGGTCATGTTGTGGCAGTTCAGCCAGAGGCCGGTGGACCAGCTAGAGTCTACGCACAAAGAGAGGCAGGGAATGACACAGATGTGATAGCAGGTAATTTCGAGCTACAGTCCATGTCTTTTCTTTCCTTAGTTGATTCGGGTTCCACGCATTCTTATATTTTGAGTGAGTATGCAAAGAAGTTAGACATACCTGTTGAGATTTTAGATGTAGAGATGTATGTGACTAGTTCCTTCGGTGAGACATTTGTAGTTAGACGGATGTATAAGAGGTGTCCGTTGAAGATTCAGGGTCATGTGTTTCCGATTGATATGATGGAACTTCCGTTTCTACGGCTTTGATATCATTTTGGGTATGGATTGGTTGGTTGAGCACAGAGCTAGTGTAGATTTTGAGACAAAGAGAATTTCGTTGAAGCTTTTTGATGACAACGAGGTAGTGGTAGTAGGCGAGAACGTTAAGTTCTTGTCGAATGTTGTGTCGGCTTTAAAGGCTCATAGGTTGATGGACTCCGGTTGTGGGGCTTATTTAGCGTATGTGATGAATCCAAATATGAGTGAGGTTAGACGGAGAGATATCAGAACAATTTGTGATGATCCGTATGTGTTTCCAGAAGAGTTATCGAGTTTACCTTCTGACAGAGATGTAGATTTTTTGATTGAGACTGTTTCAGGGGCTACTCCAGTTTCTATTGCTCCGTACCGTATGGCTCCGAAATAGTTGAAAGAGTTGAAAAGTCAGCTTCAGGAGTTGTTAGACCGAGGTTTTATTAGGCCTAGACGTTCGCCTTGGGGTGCTACCATGTTGTTTGTGAAGAAGCAAGATGGCAGTATGAGGATGTGTATCGACTACAGGCAGTTGAACAAGTTGACAGTAAAAAAACAAGTATATGTTACCTTGGATAGATGACCTGTTTGATTAGTTGAGAGGTGCATTAGTATTTTCGAAGATAGATTTGAGATCAGGGTACTATCAGTTGAAGGTAAAAGAATGTGATGTTCCGAAGACAGCTTTTAGGACTAGATATGGTCATTATGAGTTCCTTGTGATGCCTTTTGGGCTCAAGAATACAGCAGCAGCTTTCATGGACATGATGAAAAGAGTTTTCCGAGACTATCTAGACCGATTTGTAGTTGTTTTCATAGACGACATCCTTGTGTACTCAAGATCAGAAGAAGAGCATGATTAGCATTTGAGACTTGTTTTGCAGAGATTGATGAGTAATCAGTTGTATGCTAAACAAGTATTTTAATAATAATAATAATAATAATAATAATAATAATAATAATAATAATAATATCTAATTTGTATTAAATTAATGTGTTTCACTTACAAAAATACTTGTAATTCTATTTGTATTTATAATTTAATTTTTTTTTTAAATATATTCAAACTATATACTTATCCCACGATGAAACACTTAATTATCCACCACCTAAAATAGATGTTACCTTTTTAAGGAAAATGGAGTTAATATAATAATTTTGTTCTATTTTCTTACACTATTAGAAAAGCCAGCATGGAGATGCAGGGTATCGATCCCCGTACTTCTCGCATGCAAAGCGAGCGCTCCACAATTTGAGCTACATCACTAATACTTTATAACTTACATTTTTAATATAGGCAATTGACTTAACAAATTATTTTCAAATTGATAAGAATCAGATATTTTCTTAGTATGATAATATAGGCAATTGACTTAACAAATTATTTGTTTCATTTTTAACTAAATATGATTTTTCTACACTTTACTTTGATCTCTGAGGCTCTCTTCCTCAAGAAAATAAAATATGAAGTAAACTTCAATGAAGTCTTTTTTTCAACATATTTGTCTTTCAAAAAGATGATTACTCATACCACCACTACATATATCATAATGTGATCAGTCCGCCACATTCATTCAAATTGGATGTATCTCATTAAATTTATACAAGTGAAAACATAACTATATGGCAAACACCACAAAACTCAAGGGAATAAAGGTTATTGGTGTAATCGATTGGGGTCTGGTTACCCGAAGTTGGATCTTCAGATTATTTGGTTTGACGTTATGGTTATGTGATGGACATGTTTTGAAAAAGACACGACCAATTAAAAATAATAATATTTTTTAGCAATGCTTGTCATACATTGAAAATAAATGTTTTATTGTATAACTTAGAAAGATAAAAATAAATAGATTGCAATGCGACACACTCTTTCTAAATTTATGCACTAATTTTGTCTCCCATTTTTAAGGAATAAGTATGACCTGAACGGAAAACCTATTTCTATCTTTTACTGAGTTTTGCTTCTTTTTTATTTATTTCCAATGTAAATATGGAGATGTGGGGTATCGATCCCCGTACCTCTCGCATGTTAAGCAAGCACTCTACCATTTGAGCTACATCACCACATTTTTCTATTCTTATTTGTTTGAAGTGAAGAAACTATAATTTTACTGCAACCCATTTTCAAGTTTATAAGAACCACATATTTCTCTAAGATAGCGAGTGATATTAACATGTTTTCTTTTAATTTCTAATTAAAGATCATTTTTCTAAATATTATTATGATCTTTCAATCCTTCATTTCTCAAGTATAACCGATCTAATGTAAATATCAAGGAAGACATTATTTTACTTCTTTTTCTCTCAAACGATGCTATCACTTGCCACCACATTTATCGTGATTTGACCTGTCCGTAACCTTCATTCAAAAGGCATAGGTATTTTGACAATTACACTGACAAAAATGTAAACATGTTTTGAGCTTCACAAAAGCCATGGGAAGCCAGGTGAACAGGGTTTCGATAGTGGTTTAGCTACTTGAATTTGCATCTTCATTTCAACGTTAAAGTATGTACTATGGCCACGACTATTCTTCGAAAAAGACACGAGAAAATGTAAAATAAATTAATATCTTTTGCAGAAAATTAGGTGATTGTTACGCTGTAGGATCTTTCATAATTATGCATTAATTTCATCTCTTATAATTTTAATGGATATTTATCGTTAAACAAATATTTTAATAATAATAATAATAATAATAATAAAATATCTAATTTGTATTAAATTAATGTGTTTCTCTTACAAAAACACTTGTAATTCTATTTGTATTTATAATTTAAATTTATTTTAAAAATATATTCAAACTATATACTTATCCAACGATGAAATACTTAATTATCCACCACCTAAAATAGATGTTACATTTTTTAATCCTTTTTAAGTAAAAAATGGAGTTAATATAATAAATTTGTTCTTTTTTTTCCACTATTAGAAAAGCCAGCATGGAGATGCGGGGTATCGATCCCCGTACTTCTCGCATGCAAAGTGAGCGCTCTACTATTTGAGCTACATCCCCTATACTTTATAGGAAAACTACATCGGTGGTCCCCTAACTATTACCGTTTTCTTATTTTTGTCCCAAAACTATTTTTTTCGGCAAAATCATCCCTTCTGTTACATAGTTTTCCTGTTTTGGTCCCCCGACGTTAAATAGCTAACAGTTTTGCTGACGTGGCACTTTTTTTTAAATATTTTTCATATTTTCAATCACTTATCTCTCTTCTTTCCCTTCTTCTTCATCTTCTTCTTCTTTAATATTGCTATAGCTTTTTGCAGGTGGGTTGCAAACTCTTTGGATTTTAACAAGGATTATGATGCTAGTGTTTTTGAACAAACATAAGATTCTTTAATATTGGTGTTATTTTATTAGATCTCAAGCTTTAAAAAGTGGGGTGGTTTTTTGGTAGAGCTTGCAACTGAAGGGAACCCTGGGTTTCGTTGGCTTTGAGAAATTAGGGTTTATATTTCATAGGTTGACGTGAAGCTTATGATTGCCATTTACATGTACTTTTTGCAGTGTAGGCTTCTTTAGCCGATTTCTCTATAAAATGTAACACCCCAATTTTGGGCTTGGAAGTTTAGGGTCTGAACCAGACCGGTCTGATTTTCGGTTCGAATATAAAAGGTGGTTTTAGGGAAAGCCTAGTTCGGGATGCATTAAAAATATGGAAAAATATCTAAAAATCCTATTTTTAATATATATAAGAGAGTGGTGAAATCAATTTTACAAAATAAGGCTTGGAAATATGACATTTCGAATTAGTGACTAAAATGTAATTTTTGAAAAGTTCATGACTGTTTTGTAAGGTTTGAAACTTTGAATCTTTAAGGAGCTAATTTACCCAAGATTGATTTCTCCAGATTTTTCTTTTTTTTTAATGATTCATTTAATGTTTAATTAATTAAAAGAAGATGGGAAAAACCAATTTTGTGATTTCATAACTAACTTTCTTGAAAACTTTCTCATCTCATTTTCTCTCAAAATTCTTTCAGCCAAACACATTTCTACATCAACTTTTCTTTTGATTTTCACACCAAATGATGAGATTTCAATCCTCAAATGATTCCTAATCAATTCTACATCAAATCCTCTTCATTTGCATATTGAATTTTCAAGGATTTTGGCTCTAAACAAGGAGAAATCCACATTTAGAGGTATGGACGTCCTTCTCCTCTAAATACTCAGTTCTTTACTGAAATTCCCAAGTTCTCAATCCTTAAATTGAGTTTTATTAAAGGTTTTAATGTTGTGATCTTGATTTTGGCTTAAAATCCAAGATTTGGATTTAATTTTGAAGAAATTCGTATTGGATGTTTGGGCTCTAGTTTGAGATGTCTTTTTAATGTATTTTGGATGTTTAAATGATGTGAAATGGAGGTTTAATCAATGCAATCCCGAATAGGTTGATTTTCCTAAGTTTTTACTTGTGAAAATGGTGGTTTTTGGGGTGATTTTGGTGTTCTGTTAATGCTGGAGGTATAAGGACGAGTTTGGGTTCATTTTGGATGTTAATTGATGTTTAGAAATGGTTAGAAGTGATGGATCTTGGCTGGGTTATGTTTTGGAAGAGTTTGGAGGTGGTTTCGGTTGTGTTTAGTAGCCGAAATGTTAGATTTATGTAGAGCAGCGAGTTGTGTTGTGTTGCTGGTGTTTTTAATGCATGATGATGCATTAATCCTCTGTTGTTATGTGTTAAAAACAGGGGAGAATGATCCGGAAGCAATAAAGGTGGCGTTGGAGGTTTCAGATGCTTGGAAGGCTTGTCGGCTAGCTTAGTTTTGTGCACCGGTGAGTGAAGTTGGGTTTTCAGCTTTGAAACCAATGTTTGAAGGTTATGGGAGCTTAGTTTAAGTCTAAGCAACTTAACTAAGCTCAAGAGTAAGTTTTCGGGAAAACTCTCACTCTTGGATGAACCATGGGATGGTTGGATGCAATGTATTTGATTTGCATATTTAAATTCTGTTTTGAAAGCATGTTTTAGCATGATTAATGCTGGTTTTGAAAGTCATGTGTTGAAGGATGCTCAAGGTAAGAGATCCTTGGTTTTGTACATTGGAAATGTGGAATTGATGCATAGTGTTGCATGTTGTTTAATGGCTTTGTTTAATGCTTTAAAATAGTGAATTGATGATGGTAATTGATGTGTGTTGGCAAGTGATGTAAGTGGTTGTTGGTTACTTTAATCGGATATAGTTAGCCGGCTATAGGATTGGGTGCACCGTGAATTGAGTCGCCTTGGATGTTGAGGGGTTGTAATTGTACCGTAGACTCTATCCAAGTACCCTAGCGATTGAGAGAGTGGGTGTCACCACGATGGAGGATGGCTCTCGTGGGTGGACTTTGTTAAGTGCCACCACGATGGAGGATGGCTCTCGTGGGTGAACCTTGTTAAATGTCACCACGATGGAGGACGGCTCTCGTGGGTGGACTTTGTTAAGCGTCACAACGGTGGAGGGTTGCTTCCGTGTGTGAGCTTGGTTAAGGTGATTACAATGGTTAAGGTAGCTTCCATGTGTAAGCCTTGTGGTGTGTCCCGTCTCTCGCTAGTGAGTTATACAACTTCCGATGAGTGATGTTGAGGGGTTGTGATTGTACCGTTAAACTCCATCACGGGTGTTGAGGGGTTGTGATTGTACCGGTAAACTCCACCTTGTGTTGTTCGGTAATGTGTATGAAGCGTGTGGGACAACGCTTGTAATCCACGTATCCGATTGTGTCTTGAGTTGAAATGGGTTGTGAATTATCACCTGAAAACCAATTTAATGTTCTTGAATGTAATGAAGCAAGAGATGCTTGAAATGATGCAAGGATGCATGGGAAGTGTGTTATGGTTTGAGAGTGCATGTATTACTTGTTAAGCTTGAACTAGTGTTTATCTTCTTTTGTGAATGTTGCATGAGTGCTTGGAATCTCTTTAGTGCATTGAAGTCTTGTGAAGACTTGTTTAGAAAGGCATGTATTACAAATGTGCTTTTGGTAGTTCATGTGTTTTGCATTTGTTGAATGCATGAGATTGTTAGAAGGAGTAAATGGTTTTCCAAAGGTTTTGCTTTGAAATGATCATCAAGCATGAGGAACTATGATGTGAAGTGGAATTGTTTTCCAAGATAGTTGAGTTTGACTTTGCATGTAGTGTTCATGCATGGAAGGGTTTAATAAATGGTTTTACAAGAATGTGTTTTGGGAAAGTGGTTTAGCCTTTCTAAGCTAAAGGTTGGATTTCATGTTGTGCAAGGCATGGTTTAAAGCATGTTGTTTCAAAAGAGGTTTTTCAATCAATGCTTTGGTTTATTGGATTGCATCTACTTTTTAAGAAGGTTTTTATGATTCGCTGCATTGATGGTGTTTTGGTTTTGAGCATTCCTCACTAAGCATTAAGTGCTTACGCTCCTTTTTTTCCATCAATGCAGATATTTGA
Organism: Hibiscus trionum; assembly: GCA_030270665.1. Lineage (NCBI taxonomy): Eukaryota > Viridiplantae > Streptophyta > Magnoliopsida > Malvales > Malvaceae > Hibiscus > Hibiscus trionum. Next base: position 21,550,917 of record BSYR01000038.1, on the reverse strand, counting down.
AGTTGGGACAGCAAGAAGCAAGGGATTCAAGAAAAGCTCCACTTGAGAAGTATGTCTTGGTTTATAGCTATAGATAATAAAGGGAATGGGTGGGGAAGTCTTTTATATTGATATGTAATGAGATTGTGTATGTTGAACAAGTTCATAAATTGTTATGCTATGCTTCTTGTTTTAAAAGCATGATCAAGTGTTGGATGTGTTGAGAGAGTTGGTGCACCTAAGGTTTGTTTTGTATCTAGATTTAATGAAATTTGGTAGTTATGACACTTGGCATGTTGATGATATGTTGAGGAATGATTTGAAGTGTGTTTGATGGGTCGAATGTGTATTAAACCAGAAAAATTCTACAATTCTGGGCAGCCCGTATCGGAACGGGTACTACTGTTTCGAAACAGGGGTCTGAAATGGCCTTGTCGTTTCGAAACGGGTAGAGCCGTTCCGAAACACTTTTGCTACTGCCAAGCCCTGTTTCGGAACAGGTTTCGAAACGGTCCCACGTTTCGGAACGGTCAGCCCCCATTCCGGAACACTTGACCGTTGGGCACTGAATTCTATGGTTTTATGTTTTGAAACCTTCACGTTTTAGTCCTGAACTTCGGTTATGCAATTGCTTGAGTTTGGGATATCCTTTTGAGGCGAAATTTGGCAGAGAAGCATGAAACATGACTAATTTCATAACGGTATCTTAAAAATTGGTAAAGTTCTCTTAATTTCCAAAATTTACAATTTGGTCCCTAAATTTGTATGTTGTGCAATTGAGTCCCTTATTGCTTTCCGATTGCTGTGATTTTTGAGTATGCTTATCTCAAGAGTACGCCTAGGGTTAATGTGCATCTAGAAAAGTTTAAAAAGAAAAAAAGGGTCGTTAATCAAGGTTGACCTTCGGGTTGACTTTGGTTTTCCCCGTGTAATCTTCGTAGTTCAGGTCAATCGTCTAGGCTGGGCTAAGGGGGTTACAAAAAATTAAAAACACTGTAACTTTCATTCACCACTGTACGTTCTCTCTCTCCTTTCAGTCTGATCTCTGTGTTTGCTTTGTTTTTTTCTTCTGTTTTATATTCGTTGTTTTTTGTTTTGTATCCCCAGATCGTTGAACTTGACGAGTTGAGTTCTTAAAAGCTAGCTTTGCATGAGTTTGGCCATGAATACGAGCAAGTTCAAACCTGAATCCCATGTAGCACAAAAAAGCCGGCGAGATAAGTTGAGGCTTCACCATTTGGAAGACTTCCCCAACAGTTTGGAGCAAGGCTCCTCGGTTCACTCGGGGATAAACTCAGATCTTGTTCAAGTTCGTAATCTCAAGAATGCTAATTTGCTTTACGACCCAGCTTTTGTTTCCTCAGCTGCCCTTCATGTTCTACCACAAGAGAACAATCAAAACCCTATGTTTATTGGGGAAGTGTTGTCAAATAATGCAAGAGGAAGAAGCGTATGTGCATGTATGCAGTATCCCTGGAGTGAAAGCTGTAGAAAGAATATCAAAAGGCATTGTGGGGAATTGCAGTTTGTTTCATCTTCACTTTATGATGTTGTTACTATAGCACCTGTGGGCACTCAGGGACCAGAAATGGCTTCTATAGCACATCAAAATGTTGGAGTAGCTGGCTGCGGTTCGTGGTTCGATTGTAGTGGGAATCAAGCAAGTGGTTTGCATTTTGATGACACTAGTGCTTGGACGAATAGGCCACTATTAGAGCATTGTCCACAGTGGGGTGAAGCTTCTAATACTACACAAGGCCAAGGGCTGTCTCTAACCCTTTTTTTCTTGCTTAAAGATTTAGGTTTTGATTTCTCATCTTCTGTTTATTGAAAAAAAAACAGAAGTTTCAATCCAACCATAAAATAAAATCCATTAAATATTTGGGTTTTGATTTTCCATCTTCTGTTTGTTTAAAAACACTAGCATCATAATCCTTGTTAATATTCAAAGAGTTTGCAACCCACCTGCAAAAAGTTATAGCAATATTAAAGAAGAACATGAAGAAGAAGGGAAAGAAGAGAGAGAAATGATTAAATAAATATTAAAAATATTTAAAAATGCCACGTCAGCAAAACTGTTAGCTATTTAACGTTGGGGGACCAAAACAGGAAAACTATGTAACAGAAGGGACGATTTTGTCGAAAAAAATAGTTTTGAGACCAAAATAAGAATATGATAATAGTTAGGGGACCACCGGTGTAGTTTTCCCTACTTTATAACATACACTTTTAATATAAATATAAGGTATTTAATCACTTTTATTATGCCGAAACATATTTTCAAATTGAAAAAAACATGATCTATATTTATTGTTTCACTGAAAAATAAAGTTTGTGTTATATCTACTATTATTATCGATCACTGTTATTACCGATTACTATTGTTTACTGTTATTACTGAGTATTACTGTTATTACCGATTATTATTGTTATTAATGCCTAGACTGTTACTGGGGTACTTGGGATAGATTGTGAAGCTACTGCAGGTTCAGCCATGATCCAGCCGGTAATTCCTTATCGTTCAGGTTCCTATGTTTTGGCTAGGGTGATTCCTACCGTACCTAAAGTATCCCCTTAGGCTGGCACCTATGCTCGATGGGCTTGGGTTAACGACCCCTATAGATGTAGTTTTGGGGAACTGCATATTGGAGTTTGGTTTGAGGGTAGATAGGAAATTTAAAATGAACTTTAATGTTACTATTATATGTCTGTGAAATAAAATGTTCACCGCACTGTTACTTTGTATGCGTTAACTTTGCACTGTTGGAACACACACTATATGAAGGTATATATGTTTTATTTGGATAAGATATCTTGTTAATTACAAGAATAACATGTTCCTCTAAAAGGATACGTTCAGTGCTAAGGATTGAGTTTGGGTGAAATGCACATGTCCGAATACTTGGTAAGTATCATGATAATGAGAACTGTTCAGTTCTAGTGGACTTGGAGGATGGATAAGCCGTTCGAAGTCTTAGATACTACAAGTACCTGTGCTACCCTCATTAGGCTAAATTAAGAAATTACCTTCGAAAGTTGAAATGATCCTAATCTACTCGAATTCCTAAAATATATCCTAATATATCTAAATTTCTTGCATAATCATGTTATACCGAAAATTCTGAATGATCATGATGTATAATTTCTGAATACCTAGACGAAGTCGATATTTATTGAATTCCTTTGAATAAGGTTCTTGATTTTGAAACCAATTTAGAATGAACTGTAGTTTAGTGTTTCTTTTATGTGATGATAAAGGACCTATGAGTGATAAATTGGACCATCTAGTGTGTACTGTGTATACATGACTAACTTCCCTAATTAGAAATCAAGTTTATCCATTTTGATCCCAAGTGATCTTGTTATTTGAAGTAAGAAGAAGAAAGGAAAGATGTTTTAACTTCTTCTCCAACTTCCTAAAGGGTTAAACGACACATGCATCAAAATAACTCAATCGCTTCAAGTCTATCTCCAAAGCTCACTCACTCTCTCTAAAGTTTTAGGGTTTCGGCTATGTGAAGAATAAAGATACAATGAATAGTGATTTCCCACATAGCCGACCCCTTCTCACATGTCTCCTCTAGAAGATGACATTTGTACAAGGTCAAAAATTCCTCCCATTTTTACATCCAATCCTCTTGATTATCAAGGTATTCGAATTGCTTCTTCCTAATTTGGTTACTCTACTTTCCAAACCTTAATTTCAGTCCTTAAATTCTTATACTAAAAGTATCTTGAATTTATTCAAGTCTCAATTTTATTGGTCAAAACTTTTTAGTCTCTTTTGCAATACTACAATTCTCCCCCTCCCCCCCTAAGAAAAAAATCTGTCATCGAATTTACCTGAAGGAAAGAGATGATGGTATTGCTTTATCATAGTTGTTTCCGGTTCCCACATAGCTTCTTCAGTCTTATGGTTTCTCTAAAGTACTTTAACGAGAGGAATTGATTTATTATGGTGTCTTTTAACCTCCCTATCCAGAATCTGTATTGATTCTTCTTCATATGACAAGTCTGGATTGAGTTCTACCTTGTCCAGCTCTAACACGTGAGAAGGTTCAAAACGATAGCTTTGAAGCATAAATACATAGAATACATTATGTATCTTGTCAAATTCATTTGGAAGGGCTAAACGGTAAGCAACAGGATCAATTCTCTCTATAATCTCGAAAGGTCCAATGAAACGTGGGCTGAGCTTCCCCTTCTTCCCAAATCTAAACACTTTCTTACATGGAGACACCTTCAGGAACACACGGTCTTCCACACTAAATTGGGTGTCTCTTCTCTTGAGATCAGCGTACGCTTTCTGTCTGTCAAAAGCTTCTTTCAACCTGTTATGAACAACTTGTATTTGATTCTCTGTCTCTCGAAGAAGTCCAGCCTAAGGCCTTATTTTCACCTAACTCTAACCAATATAACGGAGTCCTACATCTTCTTCCATATAAAGCTTCAAATGGGGCCATTGGAATGGATGCTCGGTAGCTATTGTTGTAAGAAAATTCAGCCAAAGGTAAGGATTTGTCCCAATTTTTTCCCAGATCGATCACACGGGCTCGAAGCATATCTTCTAAAATTTTAATCACTCTTTCAGATTGTCCATCTGACTAAGGATGGAAAGCTATGCTATGGCTTGAATTGGTTCCCAAGGCTTTTTGTAATTAGTTCCAAAACCTAGATGTGAAACGAGAATCTCGATCTGATATTATAGAAATAGATACACCATGAAGTCGAATTACTTATTTTACATATAACTCAGCCAACTGGTCCAAGCTCATACTCATTCGAACGAGTATAAAGCGAGCTGATATAGAGAATTTGTCAACTATCACCCACACCGCATCATTCTTTCTCGGTGATATAGGCAACCCTATTACGAAGTCAATAGTTATTCATTCCCATTTCTATTGTGGTAACTCAATAGGTTGTAAAAGGCCAGTAGGTACTTGATGTTCTTCCTTAATTCTTTAGCAAGATAAACATTTAGACACAAATTCTGTATTGTCCGACTTCATCCTTGGCCACCAATACAAATCCTTCAGGTCTTTTTACATCTTGACCGAACCTGGATGAATCGAGAAAGGACTATTATGAGCCTCCTAAAGCATTTCTCTTTATAGGGCCTTATCATCTGGTACACAAACTCTATTTCAAAAATAGAGTAAACCATTAAAGTTTAATGAGAAGTCTGAATTAGATTCAGATTCAAGCTTGTTTAAGATCTTCTGAAGCTCGGGATCAATTTGCTGGAGTGCCCTGATCTTCGAGATTATCTCGGATTGAACTTGTAGTTCAACTAAGAGCTTTTGATCTTTTTGAGATTTAAAACGGGCATTGATTGCAGTAGGGGTTGTAGGACAATGGAATATTTTAGATAACAAGGTTAGGATTCGGGTGTAAAAGACTAGGTGCTCGATTTATTTAGGTTCTTACCAGCTGAACATTTGCGGCTGGGTGCATCAGCCACTACATTTGCCTTTCCCGGATGATAATCGATAACTAGATCATAATCTTTAAGTAACTTCATCCATCTTCTTTGTCTGAGATTCAAATCTTTTTGAGTCAGAAGGTATTTTAAACTTTTGTGATCTATGAACATATAACATTTCTTTCCAAACAGATAGTGCCTCACTTTTGAATAGTTAATAGTAACTCAAGTTGATAGGCAACTGGTCAAACTCGACGAATAATCTGATAAGGGCCAATAAAACGAGGACTCAACTTGCCTTTCCAACAAAAGCGGAGTACCTTCCTCCATGGAGATAGTTTCAAGAAAACCTCATCTCCTACATCATACTCGATATCCCGACGTCTCAAATCGGCATAAGACTTCTATCTATCAAAAAAAGCCTTAAGCCGATCTCAAATCAATCTGACAGTCTGCTCAGCCTCGTGAGCAATATCAGGTCCCAACAATCTGTGCTCATTAAGCTCAGTCCAACCAATAGGTGTACAAAACTTACGCCCATATAGAGCCTCATATGATGCCATCTTGATACTGGCCTGATAACTGTTATTGTAGGCAAACTCTGTAAGCAGTAAGAAATCCTCCCAACTGCCTCTGTAATCAACAACACAACCCCTCAACATATCCTCAAGAATCTAAATTACGCGCTCGAACTAACCATCAGTCTACGGATGATAAGAAGTACTAAAGTTCAACTGAGTACCCATAAAAGTATTGAGAGACCTCCAAAACATAGCTACAAACCTCGGATCAAGGTCAGAAATGATAGACAACGGTACCCCATGAAGTTGTACAATCTCAGAGATGTATAGTCGAGCCAACTTGCATAAAAGAATAGTCAACTCGAATAGGAATAAAGTGTGCGGACTAAGTCAGACGATCAACAATAACTCAAATGGAGTCCTTCTTTGACGGAGCTAAAGGAAGACCACTAACGAAGTCTATAGCCACACGCTCCCATTTCCACTGAAGGATCTCAATATGTTGAAGTAACCTAGACGGACGCTGATGCTCTGCCTTAATCTTCTGACAGGTCAAACACTTCGACACAAATTTGACGACATCTCGCTTGAGACCCTTCCATCATTACCTCTCACGAAGATTTCATACATCTTATCCCCACCATGATACATAGAATAGGGACTGTCATGGGCCTTGTAACACCCCCTTCTCGGCCTGGTCGAGAATCGAGTCGAAAGGTGCTATCGATTAACAAAATGGTGTTTGGTGCTACAAAAGTCAATCATTAAGCGACATCTTATTAATATTATAGTCATCAAGAGTTACCAAAATTTAGGTCTTAGTCCAATTTACTCGATACAAATAAAGACTAGCCAGTAAGGATCAAATTGTAAGCGCTACAAGTTTTAGGAACTAAAATTTAATATCAGTTTTTTAGAGACCAATATTTGAAATTAACCTTTACCATAATGAAATTCGACTTATAAACAACGAACCTATAAATTATCATGACATTCTAGGGTCAATTACCCATTCAATTAGGCTATACAATATTTAGTGATCAATCTGTAAACAATGCAAAATTATAATCTATGTCTTTTTACCAACTTAACTAACATTGTATCGAAATGCCTTGAGTCGTTTCGAAAAGGGTGCACAAAAATTAGTCCTAATATCGATACTACCCAATACCGTATCAAAACAGGTAAGTCATGTTCCTATATGAGTTGACCTTCGTTGACTTTAACTATTGACCTGTTCTGATACGGTATTGACATGGGTAAAATGTTATCGAAACAGCTCTAAATTGTATCAATACGCCCAACATTTCCTTGTTTTCCTGTAACCTTATTAAAAGGGTTGTATCGAAACACCATCACCTGTTTCGATACGCCTGACCTGTAATGCCAGATTTTAGCTAAATTAACCTACAAATAGGTTTCCAAATGCAATGAAATTTTACGCACAATATTTCAATACCATAATCTACCAGCAATCCAAAGTTCGTGAATACGTTTACTAAGGTTTTACAATCTTATATCACTTATGCATATATGGTCGTTTCAAGCAAACTTCAACATGTCATTTAGGGCCCTTTGCACCTACCCAAACTACAGGTAATACACACATATCAAAGGGTCCATATGTTACTAGTTTGACTACTTTGCCACCATACTAGGAGTTTATAAGGACAAAAAACATTATTTTAGCTTAATAGTGACTTGCCAAAATCCCTCGACTGCTTCGATCTCCTGTCAATGTTCTGTTTAACCTGAAATGCGTGAGATGAGATAAATTAGGCATACTTTGCCTAGTAAGGTAGTCATAGTTAACAATAAATATGATGGCATGCAACTCATAACATGCTAGGGCGATGACATTACTTTAACAATACCAAATCCATGTTAATGTCAATGCTATAACGAAATCAATACTATGACAATATTTAAGAAAATATTCTTGACGTATTTTACTAGTATTCCCTTGGATCAAAATAAGATAGTGGATACGCGAATTCCTACGCCTCGCCAAATTAATAAATGGTCTAGTCCCTCCGCCTCGCCACAATAAAGGTCATAGCCTAAGGACCGTAGTCCACCCGTACAAATGAGCTCATAAATTCTATGGCAAGTCAATTGTATCCAATGTCCTTTCGAATCTAAGGTTCAATAACAATATCGGTATTTAATAATTCCAATGGTAAAATCAATGATCAATATTTTAATGCCATTATCGGTAATCAATGTCCCAATGCCAACATCGAAAATTAATATTCATTTTCAATACCAATAGACAATATTTCGATGTCAAAGACTCACTGACAATATCAATACTTATACGCAATGACTATAATAATGCCAACTTCAATGTAAAACGTCTATGTCAAGGATGCTAACAAAGTCTAATAATCAATATTTCTATTATTCCAATGTCCCAATATTAACCATGACAATGTCAATGATGCCATGTTCAATGTTCCAATGTAGTGAGGATGACCATGACAATAACGATGATGTTATATCTTATGATTCGATGACAACAATATTAGCGATAACAATGCTATATCCGATATTTAATACGGTAACTTACCGATACTCCCAGTGAAGCCTCCGAAGAGATTCGATGTAATGATCCTTAGACAAAACGTTAGCTATGCAAAATTGATATTAATGAAATCGGGAAGGCACCTAACATAATCCTGAGAATCTGATTAAACTCACCTCTATAACCCAACGTTTCTCGGATAACAAAGCCTTTATCTTCGGCCTTTGAAAATGACGGTTGTCCTTTATCAGCCTTTTGAACTAAGTTAATTAACGGGGATTGGTTAGAGTCGATAAAACGATATCGAATTAATACGAAATTATTAACTAAGAATTTGAGCTTACCCCAACGATAGTAGGGGTTCGAATTATCGAACACTCAAATCTACTAACCGAACTGATTGATTTATTTGTTTCTTATTTGTTCGATGTGCATACACCGAACCTCCCCCCTTTTATACTACACTCGGTCGGTCTTCCTCATACTTACCAATTTCCCTTCAGTCCCCACGTGTTTGGAGAGGTGTCCTGTAACACCCCAATTTTGGGATTAGAAGTTTAGGGTTTGGTCGGACCGGTCTGAGAAACAGTTTGAATATAAAAGGAGGTTTTAGGAAAAGCCTAGTTCGGGATGCTTTAAAAATATCTAAAAATCCTCTTTTAATATATATATAAGAGAGTGGTGAAATCAATTTTACAAAATAAGGTTTGAAATACTACATTTCGGTGTAGTTACCAAAATGCGATTTTTGAAAAGTTTAGTAGTGACTGTTTTGTAAAGGATTGAAACTTTGAATCTTTAAAAAGCTAATTACCCAAAATGTTTTTCTCCAGATTTTTCCTTAATTTGGGTGATTTAATTAATGTTTTAATTAAATAAAATAAAGATGAAAACTACTTTTAGATTTTCATAACTACATTTTCCTAATTTTCTCTCATTCCTTTTTCTCTCAAAATCCCATCATCCAAACACTTTTTCTCCAGTAACTTTCACATAGATTTTCACTTCAATTGATGATATTTCTATCATCTATTGGTTTCTAATCAACCTTGCATCAAATCCTTTTGATTTCCACATTGAATTTTCAAGGAATTTGGCCCAAATCAAGGAGAAATCATCATTTAGAGGTAATATTGTTCTTCTTCTCTAAATACTCAGTTCTTTACTAAAATTCCCAAGTTGTCAATCCTTAATTTAAGTTTTATAAATGGTTTTAATGTTAGAAACATGATTTTGGCTTAAAACTCAAGATTTTGGAAGAGATCTTGAAGAATTTCGTTGTGATTGATTAGGCTCTGTTTTGAGGTAATTCTTTAATGTATTTTGGATATTAAATGATGTTAGAAATGAGGTTTTATCAATCCAATCCCGAATAGGTTGTGTTTCCTAAGTTTTTACTCAAGAAAATGGTGGTTTCTGAGGTGTTCTTGGTGTTCTGTTATAGCTGGAGGTATAAGGTCGAGTTTAGGTTTGTTTTAGATGGTGATTGATGTTTAGAAATGATTAGAAGTGATGGATCCTGGCTGGCTAAAGTTTTGGAAGAGTTTGGAGGTGATTTTCGGTTGTGTTTGGTAGCAGAAATGTTGGTTTTAGGTAGAGCAGCGAGTTTAGGTGTTTTGGCTGAAGATTTCAATGCATGATGATTCATTAATCCTCTGCTTTGTTGAGTCTAAAACATGGGAGACATCTTCGGACACCTTTGGAGTTGATTTGGAAGCTTAATTGGCGTTTCGGCAAGCAAGCTAAATGTAATTGGTGAGTGGAAATGGTTTTCCAGCTTTGAAATGATTATTTGGAGGTTTTGGGAGCTTAGTTTAAGTCTAAACAACTTAGCTAAGCTCAATAGTAAGTTTTCGGAAAAACTCCATCGGATGTGCTAAGATGTGGTTCGATGCATTAGTTATAAATTGCATGTTTATTTACTGTTTTGGAAGCATGTTTTAGCATGATTTATGCTGGTTTAGAAAGCCATGTATTGAAGGATGCTCAAGGTAAGAGATCCTTGGTTTGACATGTTATTAATTTGGTAATGATGCATGGAGAAGCATGATGTTTAATGGCTTTGATTAATGCTTTAAAACAATGAATTGATGATGGTATTTGATGTATATTGGCAAGTGATGTAATGGTTTTAAAGTACTTGAATCGGATATAGTTAGCTGGCTATAGGATTGGGTGCACCGTAAGTAAAGTCGCCTTGGATGTTGAGGAGTTGTGATTGTACCGTAAACTCCATCCAAGTACCCTAACGATTGAGGTAAGATCACAACGGTGGTTGAAAGTCCGTGTGTGGATCTTGTGTTATGTGTCCCTTACTCTCGTTAGTGGAATTATACAACTACCGATGAGTGGTGTTGAGGGATTGAAATTGTACCTTTATACTCCACCATGGGTGTCACATCAATGGAGGGATTGCTCTTGAGTGTGAACCTTGTGAAGTCCGATAGTGTGTATGAAGCGTGTGGGACAACAGTTGTAATCTGCGTATCCGATTGTGTTTTGTGTTGAAATGGTTATGAACTATCACTTGAAAGCCAATATAATGTGTTTAAATGTAACGAAGCATGAGATGCTTGAAAATGATGCATGGTAGCATGAGAAAGAGTTTAGCAAGTGGTTTAAAAGCTTGTTGGAAGTGTTTTCTAAAATTGCATTGTTGTATTGGTTTTACTTAAAGCATGCCTCACTAAGCATTTGTGCTTACGCTCTCTCTTACCAATAATGCAGATAATTGAGGTGTTTAAGGGCAACAAGGAAGCTAAGAGTGTCCAAGGGAAACCAAGCTCATGTATGGTGAAGTTTTCGTACACTTTTAGTTTTGACAATTTGGCAATGGGAAATCCTAGGTTTTGTTTTGGGAGATGTTTTGAACTCCCTGTGGTTGTGACATGTTTGCCTTGGTTGTTTTGAATTGTAAATGGCCTTTAATACTTGTTTGAGGTTTGGATTGCTTATTGGGTTGCTTAACTAGGAAGCATGCCTCTAGAAATATGAATTTCCATGTTTGACGCTATGAATGTGTTTAGGAGTTCTAAACATGTACCATTTATATAAGATGACTTGTTGACATGATTAGGGAGTCATTAGGTAGCGTTTGAATGGGTTTATGCTTAAAAACCAGACTTTGCTGCTGAAGCTGGGCAAACCGTATCAAAACACCCTCTAGTGTTTCGAAACGGGGCCCTGAAATGGCCTTCGTGTTTCGAAACGCTAAGGGGCGTTCCGAAACGATTTGGCTACTGGAAGGCCTTGTTTCGGAACCAGTCTCGGAACCAACCCGCGTTTCAGAACGGTCAACGTCGTTTCGAAACAGATGACCGTTGGGCACTAATTTGAATGGTGCTGAGTTTCAGATGTCCAATTAAGTTGAATTTTGGCAGGTAATCATGTAATGTGACTAATTTCATATTGGTAACCTTAAAATCAGTTATGACCTTCTAATTTACAGAAATTACATTTAGGTCCCTAAACTTGTAATAAGTGCAATTGAGTCCCTCTTTGTTGTTCGATCGTTGTGCCTTTCTCACGTATGTTTCATGAGTACTCACTTAGGGTTAACGTGTATCTAGACAAGATTAAAAAGGAAAAAAAAGGGTCGTTAATCAAGGTTGACTTTCGGGTTGACTTTGGTTTTCCCTGTGTAATCTTCGTAGTTCGGGTCAACCGTCTAGGCCGGGCTAAGGGAGTTACATTTGGTGGTATCAGAGATTAGTTCTCGTGAATTTGGGAATTGTTATGTGGGTGATGTATGTGTATTCGCGTGATATGCCTTTTGGTTGAAAGAATGTTGTATGAATAGTGATGCATGGTTTCATTTGTGATGATATGCTATGTTGGAATGTGTTATGGGATCCCATTGCCATATCAAAACTAATATAAGGAATTGTTTTTGAAAAAGAGCTTGAGTACTTGGACTACTTACCTTGTTGAGCCTAATTATGTTTATTGCATTTGTGTCAGTGCATTATTTTCTTGTAAATGGGGTCGCGTAGAGAGATGAGAATGAATACAAGAGCTATGGCTCCGAATGAGAATGAGGAGAATGCTGAGAATGTTGTGGATTTACCTCCTTCTCCTGGTGGTGGACCACCTGGTGGTGGTGGTGGTGCTGGAGGTGATAATGCTGGTGTTGGTGCTGGTGCTGGGGTCGCTGGACCCGAAGGTGTGCAGGGTCAAGCTGCTCCTGACATGACTGTGTTGATTCAGACTATTGCTGGAGCCTTTCAGGCAGTAGTAGCTGGAGCTCATGGAGCTGCGCATCAGGGTGATGCTAATGTGAGATTTCCTTTGGAACGTCTTCGCAGTCTGGGAGGGGCTGAGTTCAGAGGTTTATCTCCGGAAGGATCTGAGTCTTGGTTGGAAAGCACCAAGAGGATTTTGGGGCAAATGAACTGCAAAAATGTGCAGAAGATGGGTTGTGTGGTGTCACTGCTGCATGATGATGCTTATACGTGGTGGACGACCATTGTCTCTGGAATGGACGACAATGATGTGACTTGGACGTTCTTCTTGAATGCGTTCAAGCGAAAGTATCTGGGTGTGCAATACCTAGATGAGAAGAAAAGAGAATTTATGTCTCTTGTGCAAGGAAGCATGACGGTAGCTAAGTACGAGGTCCAGTTTGTCCGCCTTAGTCAGTCTGCACCTGAGCTAATCCCTGATGAGCGGGAGAGGTGTGAACGTTTCCGTTATGGATTGGTAACGGACGTGAAGACTTTTATGCTTGCGGCTGAGTATACAGATTTTGATGTGCTTGTGAGTCGAGTGAAGGACATCGAGCAGAACTTGGGTTTGTCTTCTAGAGGCGTTAGTTCTAGCTCAGGAAAAAGAGCTGCTGATCATAGTTCTGGTGGTGGACGGAACAAGAGAGGACGAGATAAAAGGTATCAGTCTTCTGCTAGGCGTGGTAATGGAGGAAATGGTACGCCTGTTCAGGGAGATAGGATGAGGGCTGATCAGAACACGTGCTGGACGTGTGGATCTCGTGGCCGTTTGAGGCGAGATTGTCCTCGAGCAGCGAGGGAGGTTTAGGCTCCCGTTGCAGTGACGGGTAATTCATGCTGGAATTGTGGTTCGGCATACCACATGAGGAAGGAGTGTCCTTTGTTGGCCGGTGGTGGTCAAGGACGTGCTCCTGGGGTAGTTGCATCACAGAGAGGTCGTGGGCGCGGCCGTGGTAACTTTCAGCATAGAGATGATGGTTGGAGGAATGTGGCGCATGTTGTGGCTGTTCAACCTGAGGGTGGTGGCCAGGCTCGAGTGTATGCTCAGCGTGAGGGAAAGAATGATACAGATGTGATCGCAGGTACCTTTACTTTACAATCCTTGTCATTACTTTCCTTGATTGATTCTGGATATACACACTCATACATATTGCGTGAGCATGCTCAAATGCTTGGTTTACCTGTTGAGTCTTTGGATGTTGGTATGCGTGTAACTAGTTCCTTTGGTGAGACAGTCGTAACACGGAAGTTGTATAGAAGATGTCCCTTGGAAGTGCAAAACCATGTTTTTCTTGTTGATCTCATGGAATTGCCATTCTATGGTTTTGATGTAATCCTTGGTATGGATTGGCTTGTTGAACATCGAGCTGTAGTGGATTTTGAGAACAAGCGAGTTTCGTTGAAACTTGTGGATGATTATGAGGTATTTGTGGTGGGTGAAAATGTAAAGTTTCTTAGTAATGTGGTGTCTACTTTGGAAGCAAGTCGAATGTTGCGGCAAGGTTGCGAGGCTTATCTAGCCTTTGTTATGCATCCAAGTTCGAAGGAGGTGCGCGTTCAGGATATAAGAACTATTCGTGAGTTCCTTGGAGTGTTTCCGGAGGAGTTACCTGGATTGTCGCCTAGTCGAGAGGTGGAGTTTGGAATTGAGCTGTATGAAAACACAACTCCAGTGTCCATTGCTCCCTATCGCATGGCACCTAAGGAGTTGAAGGAGTTGAAGATGCAACTTCAGGAGTTGCTTGATCGTGGTTTCATTCGGCCTAGTGTGTCACATTGGGGTGCACCGGTCTTGTTTGTGAAGAAGAAGGATGGCACTATGAGAATGTGCATCGATTATCATCAGCTGAACAAGTTGACTGTCAAGAATCAGTATCCTTTGCCGAGGATTGATGATCTTTTTGATCAGTTTCGTGGAGCGACTGTGTTCTCTAAAATTGACCTAAGGTCAGGTTACTACTAGCTTAAGGTGAAAGATGTGGATGTGCCAAAAACAGCCTTTAGGACGAGGTATGGGCATTATGAGTTCCTTGTAATGCCGTTTGGCTTGACGAATGCTCCTGCAGCTTTTATGGACATGATGAATATAGTGTTCCATGAATACTTGGACAAGTTTGTTGTAGTGTTCATTGATGATATCCTTGTGTATTCTCGTACTGAGTAGGAGCATGAGGGGCATTTGAGGATTGTGTTGCAAGCGCTGTTGGAAAATCAGCTTTATGCTAAGCTGAGCAAATGCGAATTCTGACTTAAGGAAGTTGTTTTCCTTGGTCATGTGGTTTTTTCTGAGGGGATTCGTGTTGATCCTCAGAAGGTTGAGGCGGTGATGAATTGGAAGCCTCCTAAGTTTGTTCATGAAGTCCGTAGTTTCCTTGGGTTGGGAGGATATTACCGGAGGTTTGTGGATGGATTTTCGAAAATTGCTGCCCCTTTGACGAAGTTGTTGCAAAAGGATGTCAAGTATGAGTGGACAGAAGCAAGGCAGCAGGCTTTTGAGAAGCTTAAGGTAGCTTTGACGCAAGCTTCTATCTTGGTTCAACCTGAATCGGGAAAAGAGTTTGTGGTGTACAGCGACGCATCCTATGTTGGTCTGGGGTGTGTGTTAGTGCAAGAGGGTAAGGTGGTGGCTTATGCATCGCGCCAGTTGAAGGTGCATGAGTGCAATTATCCTACCCATGATATTGTGTTAGCTGCGATGGTTTTTGCATTGAAGATTTGGAGACATTATCTGTATGGTGAGAAGTGTACGGTGTACACGGATCACAAGAGTTTGAAGTATCTGATGTCTCAGAAAGAGTTGAATCTTAGGCAACGACGTTGGGTGGAGTTGCTTAAGGATTACGATTTGACAATCGAGTATCATCCGGGAAAAGCTAATGTTGTAGTGGTTGCCTTGAGTAGGAAGGTGGCAGTGGAGTTGAGGGTTATGTTTGCCAGCTTGAGTATTTCACAAGATGGAGGTCTTGTGGCTGAATTGCAAGTGAAACCATCTTTGGTTCAGTTGATAAAGGATAAGCAGTTGTTGGATGATTCTTTGGTGCCACATGTTCAGGATATTGCTGAGGATAGACCATCGGATTTCTGTTTTAATGATGATGGAGTTCTATGTTTTGGAAGTCGGATAGTAGTGCCGAATGATGCGGAGTTGAGGCGTACTATTCTGACTGAAGCTCATAGTAGTCCTTTTTCTATGCACCCTGGTAGTACAAAGATGTATCGTGATTTGAGGGATAAGTACTATTGGGTGGGATCGAAGAAAGATGTTGCGGAGTACGTGAGTAAGTGCATGGTTTGTCAGCGGGTTAAGGCTGAGCATCAGTTTCCTTCAGGGTTGTTGCAACCGTTGAGGATTCCTGAGTGGAAGTGGGAAAGGATTACCATGGACTTCGTGTCTAGTTTGCCTTTGTCGCCATCAAAGAAGAATTCGGTGTGGGTGATTGTGGATCGCCTTACGAAGTGTGTGCATTTCTTACATGTGCATACTACGTATACCTTGGATAAGCTTGCAGAGCTGTACATTGCTGAGATTGTGCGACTGCATGGTATGCCAAAGTCTATAGTGTCGGATAGAGATCTGAGGTTTACATCGCGTTTTTGGGAGTGTTTGCACCAAGCTTTGGGTACGCGGTTGAATTTCAGTACTGCTTATCATCCACGGTCGGATGGGCAGTCTTAGCGTGTTATCCAAGTGCTTGAAGATATGTTGAGGTGCTGTGTGATTGAGTTTCAAGGTTCTTGGGTGAAGCATTTGCCTTTGGTGGAGTTTTCTTATAACAATAGCTACCAGGCAAGTATTCAAATGGCACCTTATGAAGCCTTGTACGAGAGGAAGTGCTGAACTCCTCTTTGCTGGGCAGAAACAGGACAGAAGTTGGTCTCGATGTCGGCTTTGTTGAAAGGAACCACCGAGAAGGTGAAGCTCATATATGAGCGGTTGAAGGCAGCTTCTGATCGGCAGAAGTCTTACGCAGATTTGAAGCGTAAGGAGATTGAGTTTGCGGTGGGTGACCGTGTGTTCTTGAAGGTTTCGCCTTGGAAGAAGGTGATGAGATTTGGTCGGAAGGGTAAGTTGAGCCCTAAGTATATTGGACCATACGAGGTGATTGAACGTGTGGGTCCCGTTGCGTACAAGCTGAGGTTGCCGCAAGAGTTGGAAAAGATACATGATGTGTTTCATGTCTCTATGCTTCGGAGGTATAGATCGGATCCTTCGCATGTTATGCATGTGGAGGAAGTGGAGTTAAATCCAGACTTGACCTATGATGAAGAGCCGGTTGAAATTCTGGATTCGGACAGTAAAGTTCTTCGAGGTAAGACCATTGAATTGGTTAAGGTGTTGAGGAAGCCACGTGGGAAAGAAAGGATGACATGAAGAAGCAGTTTCCTTACCTTTTTCCTCCAGGTAAATTTTGAGGACGAAATTTCATAAGAGGGGGAGAGTTGTAACACCCCAATTTTGGGCTTAGAAGTTTAGGGTTTGGTCGGACTGGTCTGAGAAACGGTTCGAATATAAAAGGAGGTTTTAGGGAAAGCCTAGTTCGGGATGCTTTAAAAATATAGAAAAATATCTAAAAATCCTCTTTTAATATATATAAGAGAGTGGTGAAATCAATTTTACAAAATAAGGTTTGGAAATACTACATTTCGGTGTAGTGACCAAAATGCGATTTTTAAAAAGTTTAGTAGTGACTGTTTTGTAAAGGATTGAAACTTTGAATCTTTAAGGAGCTAATTACCCAAAATGTTTTTCTCCAGATTTTTCCTTAATTTGGGTGATTTAATTAATGTTTTAATTAAATAAAATAAAGATGAAAACTACTTTTAGATTTTCAGAACTACCTTTTCCTAATTTTCTCTCATTCCTTTTTCTCTCAAAATCCCATCATCCAAACACCTTTTCTCCAGAAACTTTCACATATATTTTCACTTCAATTGATGAGATTTCTATCATCTATTGGTTCCTATTCAATCTTGCATCAAATCCTTTTGATTTCCACATTGAATTTTCAAGGAATTTGGCCCAAATCAAGGAGAAATCATCATTTAGAGGTAAGATTGTTCTTCTCCTCTAAATACTCAGTTCTTTACTGAAATTCCCAAGTTGTCAATCCTTAATTTAAGTTTTATAAATGGATTTGATGTTAGAAACATGATTTTGGCTTAAAACTCAAGATTTTGGAAGAGATCTTGAAGAAATTCGTTGTGATTGATTGGGCTCTGTTTTGAGGTAATTCTTTAATGTATTTTGGATATTAAATGATGTTAGAAATGAGGTTTTATCAATCCAATCCCGACTAGGTTGTGTTTCCTAAGTTTTTACTCAAGAAAATGGTGGTTTTTGAGGTGTTCTTGGTGTTATGTTATAGCTGGAGGTATAAGGTCGAGTTTAGGTTTGTTTTAGATGGTGATTGATGTTTAGAAATGATTAGAAGTGATGGATCTTGGCTGGGTAAAGTTTTGGAAGAGTTTGGAGGTGATTTCGGTTGTGTTTGGTAGCCGAAATATTGGTTTTAGGTAGAGCAGCGAGTTTAGGTGTGTTGGCTGAAGATTTCAATGCATGATGATGCATTAATCCTCTGCTTTGATGTGTCTAAAACAGGGGAGACATCTTCGGACACCTTTGGAGTTGATTTGGAAGCTTAATTGGCGTTTCAGCAAGCAAGTGAAACGTAATTGATGAGTGGAGATGGTTTTCCATCTTTGAAATGATTATTTGGAGGTTTTGGGAGCTTATTTTAAGTCTAAACAACTTAGCTAAGCTCAAGAGTAAGTTTTCGGAAAAACTCCCTCAGATGTGCTAAGATGTGGTTTGATGCATTAGTTATAAATTGCATGTTTATTTACTGTTTTGGAAGCATGTTTTAGCATGGTTAATGCTGGTTTTGAAAGCCATGTATTGAAGGATGCTCAAGGTAAGAGATCCTTGGTTTGACATGTTATTAATTTGGTAATGATGCATGGAGATGCATGATGTTTCATGGCTTTGATTAATGCTTTAAAACAGTGAATTGATGATGGTATTTGACGTATATTGGCAAGTGATGTAATGGTTTTAAAGTACTTGAATCGAATATAGTTAGCCGGCTATAGGATTGGGTGCACCGTAAGTAAAGTCGCCTTGGATGTTGAGGGGTTGTGATTGTACCGTAAACTCCATCCAAGTACCCTAACGATTGATGTAAGATCACAACGGTGGTTGAAAGTCCGTGTGTGGATCTTGTGTTATGTGTCCCTTACTCTCGCTAGTGGAATTATACAACTACCGATGAGTGGTGTTGAGGGGTTGAGATTGTACCGTTATACTCCACCACGGGTGTCACATCAATGGAGGGATTGCTCTTGAGTGTGAACCTTGTGAAGTCTGGTAGTGTGTATGAAGCGTGTGGGACAACGCTTGTAATCCGTGTATCCGATTGTGTTTTGTGTTGAAATGGTTATGAACTATCACTTGAAAGCCAATATAATGTGTTTAAATGTAACGAAGCATGAGATGCTTGAAAATGATGCATGGTAGCATGAGAAAGAGTTTAGCAAGTGGTTTAAAAGCTTGTTGAAAGTGTTTTCTAAAATTGCATTGTTGTATTGGTTTTACTTAGAGCATGCCTCACTAAGCATCTGTGCTTGCGCTCTCTCTTTTACCAATAATGCAGATAATTGAGGTGTTTAAGGGCAACAAGGAAGCTAAGAGTGTCCAAGGGAAACCAAGCTCATGTATGGTGAAGTTTTCGTACACTTTTAGTTTTGACAATTTGGCAATGGGAAATCCTAGGTTTTGTTTTGGGAGATATTTTGAACTCCCTATGGTTGTGGCATGTTTGCCTTTGTTGTTTTGAATTGTAAATGGCCTTTAATACTTGTTTGAGGTTTGGATTGCTTATTGGGTTGCTTAACTAGGAAGCATGCCTCTAGAAATATGAATTTCCATGTTTGACGCTATGAATGTGTTTAGGAGTTCTAAACATGTACCATTTATGTATGATGACTTGTTGACGTGATTAGGGAGTCATTAGGTAGCATTTGAATGGGTTTATGCTTGGAAAACCAGACTTTGCTTCTGAAGCTAGGCAAACCGTATCGAAACACCCTCTAGTGTTTCGAAACGTGGGCCTGAAATGGCCTTCGTGTTTCGAAACGCTAAGGGGCGTTCCGAAACGATTTGGCTACTGGAAGGCCTTGTTTCGGAACCATTCTCAGAACCAACCCGCGTTTTGGAACGGTCAACGTCGTTTCGAAACAGATGACCGTTGGGCACTGATTTGAATGGTGCTGAGGTTTGCAAGCTTTACATTTTAGTCCCAAATGTTAAAGTTGCAATTGCTTGAGTTTAGGATATCCAATTAAGTTGAATTTTAGCTGGGAAGCATATAATGTGACTAATTTCATATTGGTAACCTTAAAATCAGTTATGACTTTCTAATTTACAGAAATTACATTTAGGTCCCTAAACTTGTAATAAGTGCAATTGAGTCCCTCTTTGTTGTTCGATCGATGTGCCTTTCTCACGTATGTTTCATGAGTACTCACTTAGGGTTAACGTGTATCTAGACAAGATTAAAAGGGAAAAAAGGGTCGTTAATCAAGGTTGACTTTTGGGTTGACTTCGGTTTTCCCCGTGTAATCTTCGTAGTTCGGGTCAACCGTCTAAGCCGGGCTAAGGGGGTTACATGTCCCCTTTCTTTTGGGACTTTCCTTGGCCATACATGGCCACGTGTTTATAAGGCCACTACCAATGGCCATTTTAAGCCACGTTTGTGGCATGAAATTTTAAAAGCCACGGTAAATTCCTTCATTATGAAGGAGTTGGCCGTGGGCCTCCCTTCTTTTCTTTTTTCTTTCTTTCTTTTAATAATAATAATAATAATAATAAGTACCACAGTTGACCCAATAAGATCGAATAAATTATACAACCGATACAAAATATTTGGTCACCGGAACCTTATTCTGACTAGACCGGTTTTGGGTGTGACAACTCTTTCCCCCTTAAGAAAAATTCATCCTCGATTTTTTACCTGAATGGACGAGATGAGGGTATTCCTTCTTCATAGTCTCCTCAGGTTCCCAGGTAGCTTCTTTTACAGTGTGGCTTCTCCAAAGTACTTTAACTAACGATACATATTTATTACGAAGCCTCTTGAATTCTCTTGCAAGGATCTTAACCGGCTCTTCCTCATAAGAAATGTTTGATTTAATCTCTATATATTCAGGTTCAATGATATGTGTAACCCCCTTAGCCCGGCCTAGACGCTTGACCCGAACTACGAAGATTACACGGGGAAAACCAAAGTCAACCCGAAAGTCAATCTTGATTAACGACCCTTTTTTTTCTTTTTATCTTTTCTATATGCACATTAAGCCTATAGAATTACTCAAGATTCATATGAGAGAAAGGCACGGCGATCGGAAAGCATTTGGGGACTCAATTGCATGAACTACACTTTTAGGGACCAAAATGAAATTTTTATAAAGTATAAGGACTTCGCAGAAATTAAGATTACCAATATGTTATTAGTCATATTACATGCTTCACTGTCAAAATTCAACTTAAAAGGACAGTCCAAGCTCAAGCAATTGCATCCACAACATTCAGGACTAAAATGTAAAACATGAAACTTAAAACAATTCAAAAACATCACCCAACGGTCGTCCGTTTCGGAACACAGGACTTCTTACCGAAACACTCGTATCGAAACGGTGTTGATCGTTTCGATACTCGAGTGCGTTCCGGGACCGGTATCGAAACAGGCCTCTCTAGTAGCCAAAATGTTCTGAAACACCTTCAACCGTTCCAAAACACTATGGCCATTACAGGCCCCCATTTCGAAACAGTTAAGGGTGTTTCGATACACCCTGCTCTGTAGCAGCAGAAATTGCTGGTTTTTCACCTCTTAACTCACTCAAACATGCCTCAAATCATACCATATCATACCAACAACTTTTCAAGACATTAAGAATCATATTTAAGAACCTTAAACTAGAGCATGGCATCAAACACATGAACATTCCATCTATATGCATACTTCCTAGCCACAAAACCAAATATAAGCATTCAAACCTCCAACCAAACCATTAGGACCATTTACAACCCATAAAAGCCATCACAAACATGCCACAAACTCAGGGAGTTCAAACACATCTCCCAAATACAACCTTGGTACCCCATTACCAAATATCAATACTGAAGTGTATAAAAGCATCACCATACATGAGCTTTCCACTTCCTTGGATGTTCTTAACCTTCTCGTTGCCCAAAACACCTCAATTATCTGCATTATTGGTAAAAGAGAGCGTAAGCACATTTGCTTAATGAGGCATGCTCTAAAGAAAACCAATACAATAATGCATTATTCAAACACTTCCTCAAAAGCCTTTTTCTATAACATGCTCATTCTATCTCATGCTTGAAAACCATTTCAAAGCAAATCTCCATTGAAAACACATGTACCTCAATTCTATCTCATGCATTTAAACCAATGAAAATCTCATGGCAAGGCCATACACATGCTTGTGGAAACTAAAGCATTTCTTATACAAATCTCACATGCATTTCTCATAGCATAAATCATCTCATCAATAGGTACATGTGAATCAAAAGCATTTTCATATATTATATTGGCATTTCACATCTCATTATTACTCGGATATGCGGACAACATTCTCAAACCACTAGACTCTTCCGGTGGAATCTCACATCACCGTACTCACTTGTCTAGTAAACATAATTTCTGGTGGAATATCACATCACCGTACTCACATGGCAGAATCTCTCATCGCCACAAAGCTTGGGTATTTCACCAAGTCCTACCCGATGGAATGCCCATCATCGGTTTCTCCCTTTGGATTGAATCCAAAGAGTACGTACGAATTTTTAGTTTATACTGCACTCTCATCCTATTGATCGATCAATTATATCCGGTAAGTATCTCATCTTCCATGCCAATATATTATGTCAAAACATCATCTCACCTACTGGTTTTTAATGCAACATTTCTCAAAGCTTTCTCATCTCATTCAAAATCATAACATTTGCCATGCTTTAAAACAAAAGCTCAAAACTCATCAATGCAACATGTTATTTCATGAAATCTTTTCAAGCATCATCTCATGCTACAAATCATGCATAAAACATTAGGAATTTATCTATCTCAAAACATGAGCATGTAAAAAGCATTTTAGGGGCAACCACCACATATATGAGAGCAAACTAGCCAATACTTACTTCCGAACTTAGGAAGGTGTTTCAAACCTTTCCTAAATCCCCAAACCTTGTTTCTTTGTCCCTCAAGGACTTCTAAAACCATTCGCACTCACCGATTACGTTCTGCTTGCTCGCTGAAACGCTATCTAAGCTCCCGGATCAACACCAAGGGCGTCCGAAGATGTCTCTATTGTTTATAACACATAAGAGCAGAGGACTAATGCATCATCATGCATTGAAATCATCAGCCACACATCTAAACCCGCTGCTCTACTCAAGAACCTCATTTCCGCTACAAAAAACAACCGAAATCATCTCCAAACTCTCCCAAAACAAATCCCAGTCAATATCTATAACTTCTATTCATTTCTAAACATCAATCAACACCAAAAACTCGTCCTTATACCTCCAGCTATAACAGAACACCAAAACCACCCCAAAAACCACCATTCTAGCAAGCAAAACTTAGGAACTCAAGCCTATTCGAGATTTGTTTGATAAAACCTCATTTATAACATCAATTACCATCCAAAATACATTAGAAAACAACCTCAAAACAGAGCCTAACCAACAACCACGAAAATCATCAAGATCTCTCCAAAAACCTCGAGTTTTAATACAACTTCTTGTTTCTAACATTAAAGCAACTCAAAAATCATTAACAAAGGATTGATAACTTGGGAATTTCAGTAAAGAACTGATCATTAGAGGAGAAGGACGAAGATTACCTCTAATGGCTGATTTCTCCTTGATTTGGCAAGTTTTCTTGAAATCCAATGTAAAAACAAAAGGATTTGGTGAGTAAAAGATTAGGAATCAAAAGGAGATTGAAATCTCATCAAAAGGAATGAAAATCATAGACTAATTGATGGAGGAAATGTGTTTGGATGAAAAGAAATTGAGAGAAAATGAAATGAGAGAAAATTGACGTAAGGTAGTTATGAAAAGTCAAATATGGTTTTTCTTTTTAATTAACTTTATTTCCCTTAATTAAATCATTATTAAAATCACCCAAAATAAGGAGAAATCTGATTAAAAACATTTTGGTAAAATTAGCTCCTTAAAGATTCAAAGTTTCAATCCTTTACAAAACAGTCACTATTCAACTTTTGCAAAAACTACGATTGGTCACTACACCAAAATGTAGTATTTCCAAACCCTATTTTGTAAAGTTGTTTTTACCATAATCATTCATATAATAAATGAGGATTTTTAGATATTTTCCATATTTTTAAAGTATCCCGAACTAGGTGTTCCCTAAATCTCCCTTAAAGATTCGAACCGTTCTCGATCGGTCTGATTCGAACTCTAAAACATCTAGGCCCAAAATCGGGGCGTTAAAATATGGGAAGAATCGAAGTGATACTTTCAAAGCATTGATATATGAAAGACATCATGGATTTTGCTCAATTCTGAGGGCAACGATAATCGATATGCCACAGGGCCAACTCTTTCAATGACCTCAAAAAGGTCCAATGAATCGAGGACTCAATTTTTTCCTTTTTACCAAACCTCATAACTTTCTTCCAGGGTGAAATATTAAGGAAAACTTTTTCACTAATTTCATACTCTATATCCCTTCTCTTAATATCAGCATAGGCTTTCTATCAGTCAAAGGCAGCTTTCAAGCGATCATGGATGATGGTAACCCGCTCTTTAGTTTCCCGAAGTAAGTCATGAACCAACATTACACCTTCACCGATTTCAGACCAACACAATGGAGTTTGTCATCGCCTACCATACAATGCCTTATATGGAGCCATTTGGATTGAAGCTTGATAGCTATTGTTGTAGGCAAACTCGGTGAGAGGCAGGGATTTCTCCCAAGATCCATCAAAATCAATGATGCATGCTCGAAGCATGTCTTCCAAAATCTGAATTACTCTTTCTGACTGGCGGTCAGAATCAAAATGCAAAATGAGGACCTCGGCCGGAGATGATGGACTTAGGTACTCCGTGGAGTCGAATTACTTCCTTGATGTACAAGGCAGACAAGGAAGCTAATTTAGAAAGATCGTAGTTCATTCTAAACGATATGAAATGAGCTTACTTGGTGAAACGATCTACAATGAACCATATAGCATCAAGCTTAGAAGGAGTTAAAGGTATACCACTAACAAAGTCCATAGTGATCTTCTCTCACTTTCATTGCGGTAAATCGATAGGTTGTAACAATCTGGTAAGGATATGATGCTCTGCTTTAACACGTTGGCACGAGAGACACTTAGATGTAAAATCAACTATGGGATGCTTCATGCCTGGCCACCAATAGTGTTCACGAAGGTCCTTATACATCTTCACAGACCCAGGGTGAACAAAAAAAAGAACTTGAATGAGCTTCTGTAAGGATATCGGTACGAAGAGATTTATCACCGGACATACAAACCTGATTACGAAAACACAAGAGTCCTTCAGAGGTAATTTTGAAGTCGGGATTATCTCACAACTTGGAAACAATGGATTGGAGTTAAGAGTCTTGATCTTGCAAAGCCTTGATTCTTGAAACGATGGTAGACTGAACTTAAAGTTCAGCTACAAGGCAACGATGCTTCCGAAGTCGGAAGTGAGCATTAATTGCTCGAGTAGCAGGCAAAGGTTTGCGACTGAGCGCATCAGCTACAACGTTCTCGAATGATAATCAATGACAAGATTGTAGTCTTTGAGGAGTTCCATCTATCTCCGTTGCTGAAGATTGAACTCCTATTTGACTCAAAAGGTAATTGAGGATTTTGTGGTCGGTAAAGAGATAACATTTCTCCCTGCAGAGATAATGTCTCCAAATTTTCAATGCAAAGTCAACCGCATCCAACTCTAGGTCATGAGTAGGGTAAATCATTTCATGTAGCTTTAGTGGTCTCGAAGCATATGCAATTACTTTGCCTTCTTACATCAATAAACATCATAAACTAAGATGTGATGCATCACTATAAACTGTATAGTCCTTTTCGGATTCGGGTTGAGTTAGAACTGGTGCATGAATCAAGACTTGTTTTAATCGGTCGAAACTTCGTTGTTGTTCCTCGGTCCAACAAATAGAGCTTTATTTCTCAATAGCTTAGTCGATGGAGTTGTTATCATGGAAAATCCTTTTACGAATCTTTTATAATAGCCAGCAATACCAAGGAAGCTTCTATCTTCTACAATATTCTTCGGTAGATGGTAATTTATGGTGGTCTGAATATTTTTTGGATCCACTTGGATACCCGAAGCCGACACGATATGCCCAAGGAATGCAAATTTGGTGAGCCAAAACTCGCACTAAGAGGGTTTAGCACACAACTGCTTCTCCCGAAGGGTCTGAAGCACAATGCGAGGATGATCTTAATATTCTGCAACATTCTTGGAATAGATCAATATATCATCTATGAACGCTGCTATGAATTTATCGAGATGGGGTCTGAAGACCCAGTTCATTAAGTCCATGAAGGCTGCTGGTGCATTGATTATCACGAAGGGAATTACCAAGAATTTGCAGTGTCCGTATCTCGTACGGAAAGCAATCTTAGGGACTTCAGATTCTCACTCTCATTTGATAATAGCTCGGCCTTAAATCGATCTTGGAAATCACAGAGGCATCCCTTAGTTGATCGAATAGGTTGTCTATGTTGGGCAATGGATACATATTCTTGATAATCAACTTGTTTAATTGTCGATAGTCAATACACAGTCTCATCGAACCATCTGTCTTCTTACAAAGAGACCTGAAGCTCCCCAAGGCAAAGAGCTCAGTTGAATGAAGCTTTTGTCAAGCAGTTCTTAAATGTGAGGTTTCGACCCTTTCAGCTCAACAGTTGCCATTTGACATGGTGCAATGGGAACTGGGGTAGTTCCAGGTTGCACTTCGATGCCAAATTCCACTTCTCGGGTTGGTGGTAAACCCAGAGGTTCGTCGGGGAAGACATCAGAGAATTCACACTCAGTGTCAATACCCCGTAATAGGGGTTCATCCTTAGCTTCCAGCGTCAAAGCACACAATGGAGGGTTCATGGCATTCATCAAAACAATGCTTTCCTTGCTAAGACCTTGAAGGTACATCGTCCTCTTACTATAATCTACCCAAGTTGGGTGTCCAGTAAACCAATCTAAGCCTAGTATGACATCAAACTCGATAATCGGTATCACCAATAAATTGGCCAAAAGTGAAATCCCTTGAATTATTAAGGAGCAATTCTTACACACATGGCTTATGATGACATAATAATTCCGATATCAATGCTCAATATAGTTTTACAAGGATTCATTAGTAGTAATACAATGATTTGCTAACCAATACTTAATAAGTCCAGGGTTATGATTTACCCTATTGGTGAGGATGTAAGTCCACTATTGGGTAGACTAAGCAATAAGGATTCAAGCTATTGGATTTATTGCCATTGGGGGCGGTACAGCCTTTTCAGGCTTCAATGAGGACAAGGATTGTTAATATATTTTAGCGACGTGTGCTGCTATTTCTTTAAGCTCAACAATCTACCTTGATAATTCAAGGCTTAATCATTCTTATTAGATCTTACAGAATTAAAGGGTTTCCCCTGTGTCCCCTCATCGAGAGACGAGGAGCCAATGACAGACTCATCTAAATGAACTACGGTAAAGTCGTACATATTTATAATATAAGGGAAGAGATCAGGTTAGTCGGCAAGTCACAATACACGATAAATAACTCCTAGGTGGCAAATTGATACAATGGAGATGCAACAATCTTTGGTTTAGTCCTAGAATCGACTAAACTCTAGCTTTGATACCATAAATGTAACACCCCTTCCTGGCCTGGTCGAGAATCGAGTCAAAAAGTGCTACCGATGAACAAAATGGTGTTTGGTGCTACAAAAGTCAATCATTAAGCAACATCTTATTAATATTATGGTCATCAAGCGTTACCAAAATTTAGGTCTTAGTCTAATTTAATCGATACGAATAAAGACTAGTAGTAAGGATCAAATTGTAAACGCTACAAGTTTTAGGAACTAAAATGTAATATCAGTGTTTTAGAGACCAATATCTGAAATTAACCTTTACTATAACAAAATTCGACTTATAAACAATGAACCTATAAATTTTCATGCCATTCTAGGGTCAATTACCCATTCAATTAGGCCATACAATATTTAGTGATCAATCAGTAAACAATGCAAAACTATAATCTATGTCTTTTTACCAACTTAACTAACATTGTATCGAAACGCCTTGAGCCGTTTCGAAACGGGTGCACAAAAATTAGTCCTAATATCGATTCTACCTAATACCGTATCGAAACAGGTAAGCCATGTTCCGATACGAGTTGACCTTCATTGACTTTAACTATTGACCCGTTCCGATACTGGTTAGGCCCGTATCGAAACGAGTCTTGATAGTGGCAAATTGTATATAAACAGCTCTAAACCGTATCAATACGCCCAACTTTACCCTGTTTTCCTGTAACCTTATTAAAAGGGATGTATCGAAACACCATCACCTATTTCGATATGCCTAACCTGTAATGCCAAATTTTAGCTAAATTAACTTACTAGTAGGTGTCCAAATGCAATGAAATTTTACGCACAATATTTCAATACCATAATCTACCAACAATCCAAAGTTCGTGAATACGTTTACTAAGTTTTTACTATCTTAGGTCATTTATGCATATATGGTCGTTTTCAAGCAAACTTCAACATGTCATTTAGGGCCCTTTGCACCTACCCAAACTACAGGTAATAAACACATATCAAAGGGTCCATATGTTACTAGTTTGACTACTTTGCCACCATACTAGGAGTTTATAAGGGCATAATACATTACTTTAGCATAATAGTGACTTGCCAAAATCCCTCGACTGCTAGGGCGGTGACATTACTTTAATAATACCAAAGCCATGTTAATGTCAATGCTATAACGAAATCAATACTATGACAATATTTAAGAAAATATTCGTAACATATTTTACTAGTATTCCATTGTATCGAAAAAGATAGTGGATACGCAAATTCCTACGCCTCGCCAAATCAATAAATGGTCTAGTCCCTCCGCCTCGCCAATTGACCAATAACACAAACATCCATCCGCCTCGCAACAATAAAGGTCGTAGCCTAAGGACCGTAGTCCACCTGTACCATTGAGCTCATGAATTCTATGACATGCCAATTGTATCCAATGTCCTTTCGAATCCAAGGTTCAATAACAATATCGGTATTTAATAATTCCAATAGTAAAATCAATGATCAATGTTTCAATGCCTTTATCGGTAATCAATGTCCCAATGCCAACATCAAAATTTAATATTCATTTTCAATACCAATAGACAATATTTCGATGTCAAAGACTCACTAACAATATGATCAATACTTATACGCAATGACTATAATAATGCCAACTTCAATGTAAAACGTCTATGTCAATGATGCTAACAAAGTCTAATAATCAATATTTCTATGATTCCAATGTCCCAATATTAACAGTGACAATGTCAATGATGCCATGTTCAATGTTCTAATGTAGTAAGGACGACCATGACAATAACGATGATGTTATATCTTATGATTCGATAACAACAATATTAGCGATAATAATGCTATATCCGATATTTAATATGATAACTTATCGATACTCCCAATGAAGCCTTTAAAGAGATTCGATGTAATGATCCTTAGACAAAACATTAGCTATGCAAAATTGATATTAATGAAATCGGGAAGGCACCTAACATAATCCTGAGACTCCGACTACACTCACCTCGATAACCCGACGTTTCTTGGATAACAACTCCTTTATCCTCGGTCTTTGAAAATGACGGTTGTCCTTTATCAGCCTTCTGAACTAAGTTAATTAACGGGGATTGGTTCGAGTCGATAAAATGATATCAAATTAATACGAAATTATTAACTAAAAATTTGGGCTTACCCCAACGATAGTAGGGTTTCGAATTATCGAACACTCAAATCTACTAACCAAACTGATTGATTTATTTGTTTCTTCTTTCTTCGATGTGCATACACCGAACCTCCCTCTCCCTTTTATACTACACTCGGCCGGTCCTCCTTATGCTTCCCAATTTCCCTTCATTCCCCACGTGTTTGGAGAGGTTTCCCCTTTCTTTTGGGACTTACCTTGGCAATACATGGCCACGTGTTTATAAGGCCACTACCAATGGCCATTTTAAGCCGCATTTGTGGCATGAAATTTTAAAAGCCACGACAAATTCCTTCGTTATGAAGGAGTTGGCCGTGGGCCCCCTTCTTTTCTTTTTTCTTTCTTTCTTTTAATAATAATAATAATAAAGTACCGCAATAGACCCAATAAGATCGAATAAATTATTCAACCGATACAAAATATTTGGTCACCGGAACCTTATTCTAACTAGACCGGTTTTGGGGGTGCGATAGGCCTCACAGAGAATATCCTTCTTCAACCCAGAATTCCTCGGAATACAATACCGACCTCGAAAACACAGAATATCATCTTGATCTATAGAGAAATCCTGAGATGTACCTTTTTCAGCCTCTCTCATACGGTGCATCAAAAATGGATCACTAGGATGTTGTTGTGTGTAAAAGAGTTCTATCGCAAATAGTGCAAGTGTACACAACGCAAGTAGTAAAGTGATACTTGGAGTATCGGATATCCTCTCCACAGGGAGTGAAAATAACTATATCCTTGAAATTATGCACGAGAGGAAGAAAATAGTTTAATTGAATGGTGAAGTAATCTTGGGAAACAAGTAAAGTAAAAGATAAAAGAATCAGATTTAGAGAATAGGGTGGTATTGATTTGCTCAGTAGTGCAGGTGTTGCACTGTTAGAGAAACTTCTATCTTTTGTCGTCATTCCTGTCGCGGCAGCACCTATCACGGCAGAGTTTTGTTGTCATCGTGGCAGCGATCAACAACTCTATACTTCAAGCTTGGCAAGAATCCCTACTATGACCTATCCTATCCCTAGGCCCAAGTTCTGTTGATGAACATTTCTTATATGATACCTCCCGGCGT
This sequence comes from Hibiscus trionum, assembly GCA_030270665.1. Taxonomy (NCBI): domain Eukaryota; kingdom Viridiplantae; phylum Streptophyta; class Magnoliopsida; order Malvales; family Malvaceae; genus Hibiscus; species Hibiscus trionum. The sequence goes on along the minus strand of BSYR01000038.1, from coordinate 21,520,090 downwards.
GAATCGAAGGGTGAACAACAATGTTGTCGAATTCTTCCTTAGCCACTTAACCTCGTACTTATCCCTAAGTCGAGATGGTTTAACCATAAACTAGAAAACGCGTATTTATTCTGTTCCTATGCTTGACTCTCCAGATATCAAACAAATGGATAACCTCACAATGCTCTCCTGATACTCTTGCGATATATGAAAAACCAGAATAAATAAACATGAAGTTTTTATTTCATGACAGAAAATTCCTAAAACAATACAATCCTTGCAACTACTTTACAGAATCAACCCTTAGCCCTATGGGGAGTTTAGAACATGATGAAGAGGGGAAAATGACAAAGGTTTTGGGGAAGATGGCTAGGAATGAGATATCCTTCCATAGGTCGAATTACATGCCTTTATATAGGCCTTGGGTTCAAGTTTTCTAATATGGCAAGAATACAATTTCGAATTAAAGTGCAACTCTAATTAAGACTAAATCTTCTAAGTAGTTGTCTTGAATTCGTCCTCTTTTCTTGCCTTGAGTTTCTTCCTTGAACTTTGGGCTTGGCCTTCATTCAGTCCCAAGGCTCAAAAAAATATAGGAGTGGTCCACGACAAACCGACTTGAAATCCTCTATCTGTAGAGCTCCACTTCACTTTTCCACCTCACCATTCTGTCGTCATGGCTGCCACGACAGCGTTTTGATTCTCGACTCCAGTTCTGTGATCCAGCTCTGCTCCTTTGCTGCCCTGAGTTTGCCTCAGCAGATACCTGCAAAAGTGACCAAAATCAGTAGCAACTGTGCCATTTTATCTAGTTGTGATGTATATGCAGAAATCTATCCTAAATGCAATGAAATATGCTTGAATGCAGCAGAAATATGGGTAAATGAGTTCTATGATATAGAACTTTTATACACTCAACACACCCCCAAACTCAAGTTCTTGCTTGTCCTCAAGCAAATACGACCTAACTGAAAATAAAAACTTTTTGGTTTGGCTTAATTCAATGAACTTTTCACTACCTACCACACATTCCCTATCAAGAGTAATGCCTTGTCGGGCGTTTCTGGATTTATTCGGAACAATGCTATAGTTCTTGTGCAGTGTGTGCAGGTTTTGTGAACAAATATGTGCCTAGACTCCTTTAGCTTACTAGAATAATCATGCTTACAAACTTGAGTTTTATGCCAATTCATTTTTTTCTGGAGGCAATTCTTAGGCTCTTTTAGTTTTTTTCTGACCTTAAACTTCATCTTTTATGGAGGCAATTATTGGGCTCCTTTAGTTTTTTCTAACTTAAGCTCAAAGAAAAAATCTTCCTAAAATCATTATAAGGCAGTTTTGCAAGCAAGTGAGTCTGAAGTGTTTCTTTCTTTTATTCCTTTCCTAGAGCCAGTGATAGGCACCTCTAGGGGCAGCTCAAAGTGGGTAAACATTCCTATTCCAGTGCACTAAAGAAATCTAGACAACATAAGAGTCACAAAGAGTGTTCTAAAGATCAGAACTATAACAAGGCTCTAAATAGTTCCTAAAAACATCATAAAGGCATTTTCACGACAGAGTATGTCGCGGCAGGTAAGTTCAGTTCAAAGACTTAAGCCAAATTTTTGTTTTTGTTTTTATTTTTTTTTGACACAAAAATAAACTTAAAAATAAACTAACAATTAGACACAAATTAAGACACAAATTAAGACACAACTAACAATTTCATTACTGGAGGGATGCCCACCCCCAAACTCGAGGGTTGCATTGCCCTCAATGCATGATAGAATAAAATGAAAAACAGAAAAGAAAATACATCACAGAATAGATAAAACAGCAAAGACAACAAAATATAAGAAAAGAAACTTAAGTTGAGGAGTTGTCGTTGCTGCTGCTGCTAACTTGGAGCTGCAGAAGGGCAGTGACCTTAACAGCAGGGGCTGGCAGGTTGCTGGGGGACGCAGAGGCCATTTTCTTCTTAGGCTCTCGAGGTGGCTGGACACTGGTCGGTGAGATGTGCGGGTGCTGGTCCAAGACCTCGAGATCATCATCGCTGCTGCTGGCATATCTGCCGTGGCAGGGTCCTTCGACAGTCTCATTCAGCTTCTTCCTTTTCATCGGAGGGTAGTCCTTGGAGATGTCTCGGGCTACGGATGGCTCGGACTCAGAGTCCTACCAGACGGAGGAGGAGGAGAACCCTTCAAAGTATTTTGGGTCGATCTCCGGTATGGGGTCCTTCCTCTTCTCTTCTCTGAGAGTGGCAGACTTTCTACCGCCTTTGCCTGTCGTGGCAGGTGTGGGTGTGGAGGCAGCAGAGGGAGATCGTTGTGGCAGTGAAGTCCCTCATTAATCCCATCAGGCCGAGCTTCCGTTCCTCCATTCTTTTCAGCATTTTCAGAATCTGGCTGGAGGTGTCTGTCGGTGGTGCTGCTGCCGTCTGTTGTGGGTCTGGTGCGACAGGTTCAGGGGAACTAGGGTATGTCGTCGGTTCTGTCGCGACAGAGGGGTTGATGTAACACAGAGGGGTGGCAGCTTTCAATTCCATAACACTGTAGATATTCTGATGTGTCCACCCCTTCCCTTGGACTTTGACATCCTCTTCGATTTCTGGTACATTGTTGCCCCAGCAGATTGTGGTGATGAGATAGGGAAGACTAGGGGCCGGACGGCCGTAGAGCACACTCGAGAATTCCGTCTCGGATGTAGCGGCCGACATTGATCAACCTTTCGTATAGAATGGAGTGGACGAGTGCTAACCTTGTCCGGTCGATAATGGTGTTGTGGGAGGTAGGCATGAGGCGTTTCTTGACAAAATGTTGCACAACTTGGCTTGTGGGGTCAGCTGGGTCCTCCTCACGGTCCATCGATGCTTCGGTTCTTCGTTCCACTCCGTGCCTTCCTCTGTCACTTCTGCCATGACAGCGTCATAGTCTGCCGGCAACAGACTATTCAAGAACCTCCGGTGGGCGTCTTCCTTCTTGCTCATGTACAAACCATATAGTGTGTTGATGTACGCCGGCTCGAGGGAGATTTCTTTGCCTCAGACTGTCAATGTCGTGGCATCCTTATTGGTGACGGAAGCTTAGAATTCACGAACGAGAGTAACATTCATTTCCTCGGGTTGGGCAGCAAATTTCCGTCACTTGAGGGCTTGTATCTTCTTAGCAATGAAACCATCGAGCCCTAGCTCTCCCGTTTGTTGGGTATAGATGAACCCTCATTCCTCCCACATTTCCCTCTTCTGGAAAGAACTGTAGTACCTTTTGGCGGAGTCTGTGGATGCGAACCGGTTGGGGATGCCGTTGTGGATTGGGGTTGATACTGTTGTGGCAAAGGTGGAGGCAGCGCTGCGTCGTGTGTTTTTGTTGGCCATTGCAAGGAACTGTAGCAAAAAATGAAAAGAAATTTATGAGATCTAAAATAGAGGAAGCAAGTTGAGAGAATGAGAATGAGATGAAAATGAAAAGGGAGTGGGGGTTTATATAGAACGGGGATTTTCTACCCGTTGGGACTGTAACGGAAGGCGCGAATAACGGGGCCAGTTGTTACGCGGTTTTTGACACGTTTGTCACACGTTTTCGTGTCTATTGTGCGTCTGTTACGCGTTTGCGTGTCTGTTGCGATAGCTCCGTGACAAGTTGTCTTCTCTGCGTCTATCGCGACCGCTGGTGACAAGCTGTGACGATAAGCTTGTCCGTTGGGCTTTTTGGGTTGTTGTGAATGTGGTGGGCTGGTTCATTCCTCCTCTTTCTTTGCTTCCTTTATTTCTTAAAAATAACTAAATAAATAAACTAAATTAAAATAAATAAATAAAAATCTTAATTCCTAATAAATAAATAAACTAAAATAAAACTAAGTTAAATTAGGGATGCCTTGAGGGGCATCTCCTAAAGTAACTACTTCTTGCATCCTTGGGGCTTCAGTCCCTTGATAATGCTTGAGTCTATGTCCATTGACCTTGAACTGGTGCCCATCTTTCAGTGATCTGATTTTAATGGCACCATGAGGGAAAACTTGGACAACTGGAAAGGACCAGACCACCTAGATTTAAGCTTTCCTGGAAAAAGCTTCAACCTGGAGTTGAACAACAACACCTGCTGCCCTGGGCAGAACTGTCGTGGCAACAGCTTCTTGTCGTGCCACTTCTTGGTTTTATCCTTATAGATCATGGCATTGTCGTAGGCCATCGCTCGAATTTCCTCAATCTCATTCAAGTCTAATAGCCTTTTCTTTCATGCCTTATCCCAGTCCATATTTACTGCCTTGATAGCCCAGTAAGCTCTATGTTCCATCTCAACAGGTAAATAACAGGTTTTCCCATATATGAGTCTATAGGGTGACATCCCCAATGGTGTTTTGAACGTTGTTCTATAGGCCCAGAGTGCATCATTTAGATGTTGAGACCAATCTTGTAACCCCCTTAGCCCGGTCTAGACGGTTGACCCGAACTACGAAGATTACACGGGGAAAACCAAAGTCAACCCAGAAGTCAACCTTGATTCACAACCCTTTTTTTCTTTTTAATCTTGTCTAGATACATATTAACCCTAAGTGAGTACTCATAACACATATTTGAGAAAGGCATAGCGATCGGATTACATGTAGGGACTCAATTGCACTTATTACAAGTTTAGGGACTAAAATTGTAATTTCTGTAAATTAGAAGGTCTTTACTGATTTTAAGGTTACCAATATGAAATTAGACTTGTTACATGCTTCTCTGCCAAATTTTATCTTAACTGAACATCTCAAACTCAAGCAATTGCAACTTCAACATTTGGGACCAAAATGTAAAGCTTGCAAACTTCAGCACCATTCAAATCTGTGCCCAACGGTCACCTGTTTTGAAACATCCACCAGCTATATCGAAACGCCGGATCGAAACGGCGTTGACTGTTTCGATACGCGGGTTGGTTCCGAAACGAGGCATTCCAGTAGCCAAATCGTTTCGAAACATCCCTTAGCGTTTCGAAACACGAAGGCCATTTCAGGCCCCCGTTTCGAAACACTAGGGGGTGTTTCGATAAGGTTTGCCCAGAAAATGCTAGTTTTTCATGCATAAACTCGTTCAAACACATCCAAAAGGCTCCCCAAGCATATCAACAAGTCATCAAACATATAAGGTGCATATTTAGAACTCTTAAACTCCTTCATAGCATCAAACTTGAAATCTCACAAATCTAGAGGCATGCATCCTAATATCAAATAAAAATAGGGAAATCAAACCTCCAAACAAGCAATTAAGGCCATTTAAAATTCAAATCAACCAAGGCACACATGCCACAACCTTAGGGAGTTTAACACATCTCCCAAAACAAATCTTAGGTTCCCATTGCCAATTTATCAAAACTAATAGTGTATGAAAACTTCACCATACATGATCTTGGATTTCCTTGGATGAACTTAGCTTCCTTGATGCCCTTAGACAATTCAATTATCTGCATTATTGGTAAAAAAGAGCGTAAGCACAAATGCTTAGTGAGGCATGCTCTAAAGAAACCAACACAATAATGCAATTTTTGAAAAACACTTTCATCAAGCTTTTAAACCACATGCCCATCTCTTTCTCATGCTTGGAAAACTTTCAAAGCAAACTCATTGAAATCACATGTACCTCCATTTTTTCTCATGCATCAAAACAAATCCAAATCTCATGGCAAGGACATTCACATGCTTGTATTGTCAAAGCAATTCTAAACAAAACACATATGCATATCTCATAGCATAAATCATTTCATCAAAGGTACATGTGTAACAAAAACCATTTCATCATTTATATTGGCATTTAGCATCTCATTAATACTCGGATATGCGGACACATTTCTACACTAGACTCTTCCGGTGGAATCTCACATCACCGTACTCACTTGTCTAGCAACATAACTTCCGGTGGAATCTCTCATAACCGTACTCACATGGCGGAATCTCTCATCGCCACAAAGCTTGGGTATTTCACCAAGTCCTACCCGATGGAATGCCCATCATCGGAATATCTCCCTTTGGCTTAACCAAATAGCACGTACGAATTTTTAGTTTATAGTGCACGCTCATCCTATTGATCGATCAATTATATCCGGTAAGTTTCTCAACATCTATGCCAATATAATGTGTCAAAATATCATCACACCTACTGGTTTTCATGCAAAATAAGTCAAAGGTTTTCTCATCACATTTCAAATCATAAATCATACTTTGCTTCAAACCAAAAGCTCAAATCTATACAATGAAACATGCCATCTCATGACATCTCTACAAGCATAATCTCATGCTCCAAAACATGCATAAAAATAGTAGGAATTTAACAATTTAAAACCATGAGCATGTAAAAGCATTTTAGAGGCAAACACCACTTTAGAGAGATCAAATCAAGCCATACTTACTTTCGGATTTAGGAAGGTGTTTCAAACCTCTCCTAAATCTCCAAACCTTGTATTTTTTCCTCATGGACTTCTAACCAAATCGCACTCACCAATTTCGTTTTGCTTGCTTGCCGAAACGCCGGTTAAGCTTTCGGATCAACTCCAAAAGTGTCCGAAGATGTCTCCCCTGTTTTAGACACATCAAAGCAGAGGATTAATGCATCATCATGCATTGAAATCTTCAGCCAACACTTCTAAACTCGTTGCTCTAAGCAAACACAACATTTCAGCTACCAAACACCACCGAAATCATCCCCAAACTCTTCCAAAACTTAACTCAGCCAAGATCCATCACTTCTAATCATTTCTAAACATCAATTAACATCAAAAACAACTCCAAACTCGTCCTTATACCTCCAGTTATAACAGAACACCAAAAACACCTCAAAAACCACCATTTTCATAAGCAAAAACTTAGGAAACACAACCTATTCGGGATTGGATCGATAAAACCTCATTTCTAACATCATTTAACATCCAAAATACATTAGAGAACTATCTCAAAACATAGCTCAATCAATTACAACGAAAATCTTCAAGATCTCTTCCAAAATCTTGAGTTTTAAGCCAAAATCTTGTTTCTAACATTAAAATCATTTATAAAACTTTAATAAAGGATTGACAACTTGGGAATTTCAGTAAAGAACTGAGTATTTAGAGGAGAAGAACAATCTTACCTCTAAATGATGATTTCTCCTTGATTTGGGCCAAATTCCATGAAAATTCAATGTGGAAATCAAAAGGATTTGATGCAAGATTGATTAAGAACCAATGAGTGATGGAAATCTCATCAATTGAAGTGAAAATCAATGTGAATGTTGCTGGAGAAAAGGTGTTTGGATGATAGGATTTTGAGAGAAAAAAGAATGAGAGAAAATTAGAGAAATGTAGTTATGAAAGTTAAAAAGTAGTTTTCACCTTTCTTTTATTTAATTAAAACATTAATTAAATCACCCAAATTAAGGAAAAATCTGGAGAAAAACATTTTGGGTAATTATCTCCTTAAAGATTCAAAGTTTCAATCCTTTACAAAACAGTCACTACTAAACTTTGCAAAAATCGCAATTTGGTCACTACACCGAAATGTAGTATTTCCAAACTTTATTTTGTAAAATTGATTTCACCATTCTCTTATATATATATTAAATGAGAATTTTTAGATATTTTTCCATATTTTAAAAGAATCCCGAACTAGGTGTTCCCTAAAACCTTCTTTTATATTCGAACCGTTTCTCAGACCGGTCCGGTTCAGACCCTAAACTTCTAAGCCCAAAATTGGGGTGTTACAACTATCCCCCTCTTAAGAAATTTCGTCCTCGAAATTTACCTGGAGGAAAAAGGTAAGGAAACTGCTTCTTCATGTCATCTTTTCTTTCCCACGTGGCTTCCTCAACACCACGATGCCTCTACAACACCTTAACCAACTCAATGGTCTTACCTCGAAGAACTTTACTGTCCGAATTCAGAATCTCAACCGGCTCCTCATCATAGGTCAAATCTAGATTCAACTCCACTTCCTCCACAGGCATAACATGCGAGGGATCCGATCTATACCTCCGAAGCATAGAGACATGAAACACATCATGATTCTTTTCCAACTCTTGCGGTAACCTCAGCTTGTACGCAACAGGACCCACACGTTCAATCACCTTGTATGGTCCAATATACCTAGGGCTCAACTTACCCTTCCGGCCAAACCTCATCACCTTTTTCCAAGGTGAAACCTTCAAAAACACACGGTCACCCACCGCAAACTCGATCTCCTTACGCTTCAAATCCGCGTAAGACTTCTGTCGATCAGAAGCTGCCTTCAACCGCTCACAAATGAGCTTCACCTTCTCGGTGGTTCCCTTCAACAAAGCCGGCATCGAGACCAACTTCTGACCTATTTCAGCCCAGCAAAGAGGAGTTCTGCACTTCCTCCCATACAAGGCTTCATAAGGTGCCATTTGAATACTTGCCTGGTAGCTATTGTTATAAGCAAACTCCACCAAAGGCAAATGCTTCTCCCAAGAGCCTTGAAACTCAATCACGCAGCACCTCAACATATCCTCAAGCACTTGGATAACACGCTCAGACTGACCATCCGACTGTGGATGATAAGAAGTACTGAAATTCAGCCGCGTACCCAAAGCTTGATGCAAACATTCCCAAAAACGTGATGTGAACCTCGGATCTCTATCCGACACTATAGATTTTGGCACACCATGCAGACGCACAATCTCAGCAATATACAGCTCTGCAAGCTTATCCAAAGTATACTTAGTATGCACATGTAAGAAATGCGCACACTTCGTAAGGCGATCCACAATCACCCACACCGAATTCTTCTTCGATGGCGATAAAGGAAAACCCGACACAAAGTCCATGGTAATTCTTTCCCACTTCCATTCAGGAATCCTCAACGGTTGCAACAACCCTGAAAGAAACTGATGCTCAACTTTAACCCGCTGACAAACCATACACTTACTCACATATTCCGCAACAACTTTCTTCAAACCCACCCAATAGTACTCATCATTTAAATCACGATACATCTTCGTACTACCAGGGTGCATAGCAAAAGGACTACTGTGAGCTTCAGTCAGAATAGTACGCCTCAACTCCGCATCATTTGGCACTACTATTCGAATTCCAAAACATAAAACTCCATCATCATTAAAACAAAAATCTGATGGTCTACCCTCAGCAATATCCTGAACATGTGGCACCAAAGAATCATCCAACAACTATTTATCTTTTATCAACTGAACCAGAGATGGTCTCACTTGCAATTCAGCCACAAGACCTCCATCTTGCGAAATACTCAAGCTGGCAAACATGGCCCTTAGTTCCACTGCCACCTTCCTGCTAAAGGCATCCGCTACAACATTAGCTTTTCTCGGATGGTACTCGATCGTCAGATCGTAATCCTTAAGCAACTCCACCCAACGTCCTTGCCTAAGATTCAACTCTTTCTGAGACATCAGATACTTCAAACTCTTGTGATCCGTGTACACAATACACTTCTCACCATACAGATAATGTCTCTGAATCTTCAAAGCAAAAACCACCGCAGCTAACTCAATATCATGCATAGGATAATTGCGCTCATGCACCTTCAACTGTCGCGAAGCATAAGCCACCACCTTACCCTCTTGCATTAGCACACATCCCAAACCAACGTAGGATGCGTCACTGTACACCACAAACTCTTTTCCTGATTCAAGTTGAACCAAGATAGGAGCTTGCGTCAAAGCTGCCTTAAGCTTCTCAAAAGCTTGTTTTCTTGCTTCCGTCCACTCATACTTGACATCTTTTTGCAACAACTTCGTCAAAGAGGCGGCAATCTTCGAAAACCCATCCACAAACCTCCGGTAATATCCTGCCAACCCAAGGAAACTACGGACTTCATGAACGGACTTAGGAGGCTTCCAATTCATAATCGCCTCAATCTTCTGAGGATCAACATGAATCCCCTCAGCCGAAACCACATGACCAAGAAACACAACTTCCTTTAGCCAAAACTCACACTTGCTCAGCTTAGCATAAAGCTGATTTTCCAGAAGCGCTTGCAAGACAACCCTCAAATGACCTTCATGCTCCTCCTCTGTACGAGAGTACACAAGGATATCGTCAATGAACACCACAACAAACTTGTCCAAGTATTCATGGAACACTCTATTCATCATGTCCATGAAAGCTGCAGGAGCATTCGTCAAGCCAAACGGCATTACAAGGAATTCATAATGCCCATACCTTGTTCTAAAGGCTGTTTTTGGCACATCCACATCTTTCACCTTAAGCTGGTAGTACCCTGACCTTAAGTCAATCTTGGAGAACACAGTCGCTCCCCGAACCTGATCAAAAAGATCATCGATCCTCGGCAAAGGATACCTATTCTTGATAGTCAACTTGTTCAGCTGACGATAATCGATGCACATTCTCATAGTGCCATCCTTCTTTTTCACAAACAAGACCGGTGCACCCCACGGTGACACACTAGGCCGAATGAAACCACGGTCAAGCAACACCTGAAGCTGCGTCTTCAACTCCTTCAACTCCTTAGGTGTCATGCGGTAGGGAGCAATGGACACCGGAGTTGTGTTTTCATACAGCTCAATTCCAAACTCCACCTCACGACTAGGCGGCAATCCAAGCAACTCCTCCGGAAACACTCCAGGAAACTCTCGTACAGTTCTGATATCCTGAACGCGCAACTCCTTAGAACTAGGATTCATCACAAAAGCTAGGTAAGCCTCGCAACCTTGCCTCAGCATCCGACTCGCTTCTAATGTAGACACCACATTGGCAAGAAACTTCATATTCTCACCAACCACCACCACTTCATAACCATTCGCAAGTTTCAATGAAACTCGCTTGCTCTCAAAATCCACTACAGCTCGATGCTCAACAAGCCAATCCATACCAAGGATTACATCAAAACCATAGAATGGCAATTCCATGAAATCAACAAGAAAATCATGGTTTTGCACTTTTAAGGGACATCTTCTATACAACTTTCGCGTCACAACTGTCTCACCAAAAGAACTAGTCACACGCATAACAACATCCAAAGACTCAACAGGTAAACCAAGCATTTGAGCATGCTCACGCAATATGTACGAGTGTGTAGATCCAGAATCAATCAAAGAAAGTAATGACAAGGATTGCAAAGTAAAGGTACCTACGATCACATCCGTATCATTCCTTCCCTCACGATGAGCATACACTCGAGCCTAACCACCACCCTCAGGTTGAACAGCCACAACATGTGCTACATTCCTCCCACCATCATCTCTGCGCTGAAAATTACCACGACCGCGCCCACGGCCTCTCTGTGGCTCAGCTGCTCTCACCGGAGCCTGTCCCTCCTTCAAAGGTTGAGGACAATCCTTTTTCAAATGTCCACGGTTTCCACAATTCCAGCATGTACCAAGGTTACCCCAACACTCGCTACCATGCCGTCTACCACAACGGTTATACTCAGAAGTCCTCTAAACAGCATTAGGTCCCTCCTGACCTCTACCAGGGTTACCACCTCCGCGCCTAGCATCAAAGTGTGGCCTCCTATCCTTATGCCTCTTGTTGCGATCTCTACCAAAATTGCATTCAGTCGCTCTCTTCCCAGAGCTAGATCTACATGTTCGACTAGTCAGACCAAGATTCGACTCAATGTCCTTGGCTCTAGTGACCAACACATCGAAATCTGTATAATCAGCCGCAAGCATAAAAGTCTTCACATCCGTTACCAACCCATAACGGAATCGTTCGCACCTCTCTCGCTCATTAGGGATCAGCTCAGGTGCATAATGACTGAGGCGGACAAACTGAATCTCATACTCAGCTACAGACATGCTACCTTGCAAAAGAGACATAAATTCTCTTTTTCTTCTCATCTAGGTATCGCACACCCAGATACTTCCGCTTGAACGCACTCAGGAAGAACGTCCAAGTCACCTCAACATCATTCATCCCAGAGATAGCGATCGTCCACCACGTGTAAGCATCACCATGCAGCAGTGATACAACACAACCCAACTTCTGCACATTATTGCAGTTCATTTGTCCCAAAATCCTCTTGGTGCTTTCCAACCAAGACTCAGATCCTTCCGAAGATAAACCTCTGAACTCAGTCCCTCCCAGATTGCTAAGACGCTCCAAAGGAAATCTCACATTGGCATCATCCTGATGCGCAGCTCCATGAGCTCCAGCTACTGCTGCCTGAAAGGCTCCAGCAATAGCCTGAATCAACACAGTCATATCAGGAGCAGCTTGCCCCTGCACACCTTCAGGTCCAGCAACCCCAGCACTAGCTCCAGCATTTCCAACTCCAGCACCACCACCACCACCAGGAGGAGGAGGTAAATCCACAACATTCACAGCATTCTCATTCTGAGCCATAGATCTTGTATTCATTCTCATCTCTCTACGTGGCCCCATTTACAAAGAAAATAATGCACTAACAAAAATGCAATAAACACAATTAGGCACAATAAGATAAGTAATCCAAGTACTCAAGCTCATTTTCTAAAAAAAATTCCTTTCATTAGTTTTGATATGGCAATGGGATCCCCTAACACACTCCAACATAGCATAACATCACAATTGAAACCATGCATCACGATTCACACAACATTCACCCAACATGGCTCATCATGCAAATACACATACATCACCCACATAACAAATCCCAATTATACGGGAACTAAGCTCTGATACCACCAAATGTAACCCCTTAGCCCGGCCTAGACAGTTGACCCGAACTACGAAGATTATACGGGGGAAAACCAAAGTCAACCCGGAAGTCAACCTTGATTCACAACCCTTTTTTTTCTTTTTAATCTTGTCTAGATACATATTAACCCTAAGTGAGTACTCATAACACATATTTGAGAAAGGCATAGCGATCGGATTACATGTAGGGACTCAATTGCACTTATTACAAGTTTAGGGACTAAAATTGTAATTAATGTAAATTAGAAGGTCTTTACTGATTTTAAGGTTACCAATATGAAATTAGACTTGTTACATGCTTCTCTGCCAAATTTCATCTTAATTGAACATCTCAAACTCAAGCAATTGCAACTTCAACATTTGGGACCAAAATGTAAAGCTTGCCAACTTTAGCACCATTCAAATCTGTGCCCAATGGTCACATGTTTCGAAACATCCACCAGTTGTATCGAAACTCAGGATCGAAACGGCGTTGACCGTTTCGATACGTGGGTTGGTTCCGAGACTAGTTCCGAAACGAGGCATTCCAGTAGCCAAATCGTTTTGAAACATCCCTTAGCGTTTCGAAACACGAAGGCCATTTTAGGCCCCCGTTTCGAAACACTAGGGGGTGTTTCGATACGGTTTGCCCAGAAATAGCAGCAAATGCTGGTTTTTCATGCATAAACCAGTTCAAACACATCCAAAAGGCTCCCCAAGCATATCAACAAGTCATCAAACATATATGGTGCATATTTAGAACTCCTAAACTCCTTCATAGCATCAAACTTGAAATCTCACAAATCTAGAGGCATGCATCCTAATATCAAATCCAAATAGGGAAATCAAACCTCCAAACAAGCAATTAAGGCCATTTACAATTCAAATCAACCAAGGCACACATGCCACAACCTTAGGGAGTTTAACACGTCTCCCAAAACAAATCTTAGGTTCCCATTGCCAATGTATCAAAACTAATAGTGTATGAAAACTTCACCATACGTGAGCTTGGACTTCCTTGGATGAACTTAGCTTCCTTGATGCCCTTAGACACCTCAATTATCTGCATTATTGGTAAAAGAGAGCGTAAGCACAAATGCTTAGTGAGGCATGCTCTAAAGAAACCACCACAATAATGCAATTTTTGAAAAACACTTTCATCAAGCATTTAAACCACATGCTCATCTCTTTCTCATGCTTGGAAAACTTTCAAAACAAACTCATTGAAATCACATGTACCTTCATTCTATCTCATGCATCAAAACCAATGCAAATCTCATGGCAAGGACATTCACATGCTTGTATTGTCAAAGCAATTCTAAACAAAACACATATGCATATCTCATAGCATAAATCATTTCATCAAAGGTACATGTGTAACAAAAACCATTTCATCATTTATATTGGCATTTAGCATCTCATTAATACTCGGATATGCAGACACATTTCTACACTAGACTCTTCCGGTGGAATCTCACATCACCGTACTCACTTGTCTAGCAACATAACTTCCGGTGGAATCTCACATCACCGTACTCACTTGTCTAGCAACATAACTTCCGGTGGAATCTCTCATCACCGTACTCACATGGAGGAATCTCTCATCGCCACAAAGCTTGGGTATTTCACCAAGTCCTACCCGATGGAATGCCCATCATCGGAATATCTCCCTTTGGCTAACCAAAAAGCACGTACGAATTTTTAGTTTATAGTGCACTCTCATCCTTTTGATCGATCAATTATATCCGGTAAGTTTCTCAACATCTATGCCAATATAATGTGTCAAAATATCATCACACCTACTGTTTTTCCTGCAAAATAACTCAAAGGTTTTCTCATCACATTTCAAATCGTAAATCATACTTTGCTTCAAACCAAAAGCTCAAATCTATACAATGCAACATGCCATCTCATGACATCTCTACAAGCATAATCTCATGCTCCAAAACATGCATAAAAATAGTAGGAATTTAACAATTTCAAACCATGAGCATGTAAAAGCATTTTAGGGGCAAACACCACTTTAGAGAGATCAAATCAAGCCATACTTACTTCCGGATTTAGGAAGGTGTTTCAAACCTCTCCTAAATCCCCAAACCTTGTATTTTTGTCCTCATGGACTTCTAATCCAATCGCACTCACCAATTTCGTTTTGCTTGCTTGCCGAAACACCGGTTAAGCTTTTGGATCAACTCCAAAAGTGTCCGAAGATGTCTCCTCTGTTTTAGATACATCAAAGCAGAGGATTAATGCATCATCATGCATTGAAATCTTCAGCCAACACTTCTAAACTCGCTGCTCTAAGCAAACACAACATTTCGGCTACCAACCACCACCGAAATCATCCCCAAACTCTTCCAAAACTTAACTCAGCCAAGATTCATCACTTCTAATCATTTCTAAACATCAATTAACATCAAAAACAACTCCAAACTCGTCCTTATACCTCCAGCTATAACAGAACACCAAAAACACCTCAAAAACCACCATTTTCATAAGCAAAAACTTAGGAAGCACAACCTATTCGGGATTGGATTGATAAAACCTCATTTCTAACATCATTTAACATCCAAAATACATTAGAGAACTATCTCAAAACAGAGCACAATCAATTACAACGAAAATCTTCAAGATCTCTTCCAAAATCTTGAGTTTTAAGCCGAAATCTTGTTTCTAACATTAAAACCATTTATAAAACTTTAATAAAGGATTGACAACTTGGGAATTTCAGTAAAGAACTGAGTATTTAGAGGAGAAGAACAATCTTACCTCTAAATGATGATTTCTCCTTGATTTGGGCCAAATTCTATAAAAATTCAATATGGAAATCAAAAGGATTTGATGCAAGATTGATTAGGAACCAATGAGTGATGGAAATCTCATCAATTGAAGTGAAAATGAATGTGAATGTTTCTGGAGAAAAGGTTTTTGGATGATAGGATTTTGAGAGAAAAATGAATGAGAGAAAATTAGAGAAAGGTAGTTATGAAAGTTAAAAAGTAGTTTTCACCTTTCTTTTATTTAATTAAAACATTAATTAAATCACCCAAATTAAGGAAAAATCTAGAGAAAAACGTTTTGGGTAATTAGCTCCTTAAAGATTCAAAGTTTCAATCCTTTACAAAACAGTCACTACTAAACTTTGCAAAAATTGACATTTGGTCACTACACCGAAATGTAGTATTTCCAATCTTTATTTTGTAAAATTGATTTCACCACTCTCTTATATATATTAAATGAGAATTTATAGATATTTTTCCATATTTTTAAAGCATCCCGAACTAGGTGTTCCCTAAAACATCCTTTTATATTCGAACCATTTCTCAGACCGGTCTGGTTCAGACCCTAAACTTCTAAGCCCAAAATTGGGGTGTTACAAATCTTTTCGAGTGGGTTTAACCATCTTCTCTAGTAAGTTCTTTACTTCGTAAGGCATCAGCAATTACCCTGTTATCGAAGTGTCTCCCCTTATCACTAATTTTCGCCCTTGGAATGCCAAATCTGGAGAAGATGTTCTTGTGAAGAAATATTTGAACAGTCTTGGCATCATTCTTTTGAGTGGCGATCGCTTCTACCCACTTTGACACATAGTCTACTGCCAGCAGGATGTACAAATTTCCATAAGATGCTGGGAATGGCCCCATGAAGTCGATTCCCCATACATCGAAGATTTCGACCTCCAATATGTTCTGTAGTGGCATCTCATGCCTTCTCGATATACTCCCAGTCCTTTGGCACTTTTCACAGCTCTTGTAAAAAGCTTGTGCATCCTTGAACAATGTGGGCCAATAGAGATCGGATTGTAGTGTTGGGACACGTCGGCACGCCCCGTGGCGCAGCGGAAAAATTAATCCGACTTAATCCAGCCAGGATCCATGTACAGGAACGAATCCGGGGTGAAAAGATGAAGAGTTACCTTTTAAAACTCTAGAAACTGGAAAACCGACGGTATGTAGGAATAACCACGTCAAGTAAAACCGGAATCGTCACAGGTTCGCAACGACCTCTAGGGAGTCCACCCGAACAAAACGAACAAAGTTTCCGCCTCACTAACACTTAGGGATAAATTTCGACAGGTTTGAACACCTTCCAGGGAGAAGTCAAAATCTCTCCAGGGATTCCTGAGGGAGTCTGAAATCGACCAGGGGTTCAACCGGGACTTGGATTCGAACTAGGGAATCACCAGGAATTTGCCAGGGGGCAAGAGGAACACCAGAAAAATATCGAACAGCTTCTCAGAAGAAATCTGGGACTTGTCGAAAATTCCAGAGGGAATTCCCAGGGATATGTCGAAATTTGCAAGGAGGAATAGGGATGATTTGGTTGCTATCCCTTGTCCCTTTAAATAGTATTCAGAGACTTAATTCTAGTTGAATACCTTAAATCCAAGTTCAACCAAAATTCATAGAATCTAATTCTACTTGAAATTGGTTTATATTAAATATACATTATATTTAATAATATTAAATGAAATATATATATTTAATTATGTAGAATCTTATTCTACATAAAACATGGATTTAAATATACATTATATTTAATCCAAATATATATATATATGTATATATATATATATATATTATATAGAATCTCATTCTATCTTTACTTGGATTTAAATATATTTAAATATATATTTTTAATTATGTAGAATCTAATTCTACATAAACTTGGAATTAAATATACATTATATAAATTCCAAATATATATTTAAATTTCTAGAATCTTATTCTATAATATTTAAGTCTCGAAATATTTTCCATACTCTAAATAATATTTGATAAATACAATATTTATCCAATATTATTCTCATTTAAGGGAGTTGCCGATTTCCCCTGTCCCATAGGGGATTTTCGGCAACCTCCCTAAAATAGGGAGTATGGTTTCCAATTTGTGTTCGTTTCATTCGAAGGGTGTGACCCTTGTAGGTTCATGCAACGTTAGCAGCAAAATTAGAACTGTTCTAATTTTACAAACAATGAGTGGCATCTAGCAATAAATCATTGCTACCTAAGTTGCATGAAGTCATGGTTTTACTTTCCTAATTCCTGAATAAACTTCCTTTATGTATTTCATCCTTTTGTCTTTTATATCTTAGATGAACACAAGTCATGGGTTAGTCACACTTGTGTTGTCCATCTAGTGTTTCTTGATGTCTTGAGTAGATTATTATAAACGAATCTCTATGATATCTCATATCATAATATTCGAGCATGGCCATGCATTTTCTAATCTCACTAAATCAAGTGGCCGAAGATATTTCTCCCATTATGTAGGAGGGACAAATCCTTTCTTGATCAACCATATTTCACTACATAGGTCATTATGTATCCAATCATCAGTCTTTATAATTTAGTCAGTTACGACACACGTTTGACTATGTCAAAATACGTAAATCTTTATGCTGAAATCGTGTTGATCTCAAGTCTGAGGATCATACATATGTTTATCATGAGCAATGTTGTGACTGTCACATAATTACCCAAGAAACATGCTTATAGCGGGCAATCCAGTATGTTGTTCTCTAACAAATACTTATGTGTTGATTTTGACATCTTTATGTCAATAACAACATTTGTTATCAATCAACCACATATTAGTCTTTATATATTATCATTGTCCATACCTGTAATAATATTCGACTAAGGATTCTATTTAACAACAATCGTATTATTGTATGGACATTATTATCCAATGGTTAGTTTGATGCACAGAAACATACCAAATGATAATAACGGCAATGCCATTACTTGATAAATCTAGTAAAATAGTATGTCTATTCAATCATCATATGATTGGTCTTTCGGCATACTCCAACAATCTCCCACTAGCACTAAGACCAATCATTCTCGTATCTAATACGATATGTCTTAGTGTAACTGACATGCTGATGATGTGTCAAAAGCTTTGTCAGGGAGTTGACAAAGTTATCAACTTTGTGCGTATGTTGCATACTTTCACATCTCCAAGATGTAAGCACTTTAGAATATGTTTGGATTTATTGATGAGATATGGGTTTTATTTGCTTACGCAAAGGTTCCATCATAACAGACTTATGTAGCATCTAATATGCTGGGAACAACCCTTAGTTCAGAAGTGAACCCTTTAGATCCAAACATCCTTCTTTATTGCTATGTCCACTGTAATATATTCAGCCTATGTTGTAGA
Organism: Hibiscus trionum; assembly: GCA_030270665.1. Taxonomy (NCBI): domain Eukaryota; kingdom Viridiplantae; phylum Streptophyta; class Magnoliopsida; order Malvales; family Malvaceae; genus Hibiscus; species Hibiscus trionum. The sequence continues at coordinate 21,501,353 of BSYR01000038.1, read as the reverse complement.
GTTAGATACTGTCTCATGTTGCTAACTCGCAGTATCTTTTATTAATGCAAAACGGATTGCGATCTTTAGTTCCTTTTAATGAGTATGTCATACAATACTTAGGAAAGTAACAATTCTCCCACTAGCTCTTTTGAAAACAATACTCCCCTTTGTTTCTAGATAAACCAAACCTTTTGATTGTATATTCTGAAACGAATATCCCAACTTCGAGAAGCTTGCCTTAGTCTACGGATAGACCTTTGTATCTTACATACCTTCCAAGTGTTTTACTGGAGTGACAAAACCTTCTGGATGTGTCATGTACACATCTGTTTCAAGTTTTTCCCTTAGGAAAGCGATTTTGACATTCCTTTGTTTGATTCCATAATCATGGTATGTAACTACTTGCAAGTGAGATTAAGATGGATTAAACATAGCTACAAGAAAGATGCTTTATCATAGTCTATACTATGAAGTTTGTCGAAAACTTTTAGCGACGAATTATCCTTTGTATGTTTTATCATCTCTCATGGGTCTTAGCCATTTCTCAAATTTTGGGCTTCACCATTGCTTTCTGATAAGACCTAGTCTTTATCTTAATCCGAAAAGAAGAGTGTTTCCATGTACGGATAGTGAGAAATCCATATTTCTCAAGTAGATGGTATTCTCTTAAGGATCAACACAATGGTTGTGTTTTGTTCCAATGTTCCTTGATCATTTGTGGAACATTCTCAATCTTTGGTTTATAAATTTGTTGTCTAAAATTTCTTCAAATTTCAAGTTCCATATTTTCCTTTTGTGAGAGGTAATATCTTTCGAGAGAAACTCTCGTTTGAGCAACAAACATTTTGTTCTCGTTGAAAAATGAAATCCCTTAGTGATAAGTATTCTCTTTCAAGATAAACTATCGTTTGAGCAGAAAATATTTTGTTCTCATTAAAGTTGAAGAAATAAAATCCCTTTGTGAGAATTAATCTCTTTCAAGATAAACTCTCGTTTGAGAAACAAACGTTTTGTTCTCGTTAGGATAAACAACAAATGGAGTTTTTAAGGTTCGAACTTTGTAAACATTTTAACATGTAAGTAACCTTAAAACTTCAAAGGTATTCTAGAACAATTCTTAGTTCATATCTTATATGGCGTTTCGAACCAAGTTTAAAAAAATTAAGTATGAGAGTTGTTTTTCTATTGTGTAAAGAAGTCGAAAATGACTTGTTCTGAATCAAAACATGTCTAACATATTTGATTCTCTTTCAAAGACTTTTCGTTCCACTTGTGGGATTTAATTATGGGACAATCCCATATTCTTTGAAAGTTCATCAAACTTTAAGTATTCTTGAATTTGATCTCATCAAATTACCTTAATACTTTTTACGAGTTTGAGATTAGTCATTTGTTTTATTTATCTTATAAATATTATTGATTTGATTAGTTTAAAGATCATTGATTCGTTGTTCCATAAGAGATTAAAAGAATAACATTTATTTAAATAATCTCAAAATTTAAATATCTTGTCCTTACAAGATAACTAAAACTTAGGCACAAAATAATAATCTTAAAAACTAAAACAAATCTATTTAAGCAAAAACACATGTCCTAATGGATGATGTAGCAACTCTTGCTTTATTTCCATTCGCAGGTCTGTGTCTATTATGATGCCTTCTCTTTAGAAGCCTCTGAGGTTAATACCTCACTCGTTTTTGCTTTCTTGACTTCTTGTAGGTGTGTGGGGCAGTTTCTCTTCCAATGTCCGGTCTTGCCGCAATGGAAACATTTTCCATCCTTCTTGATTCCCTTCTTAGGTTTCAATGCCTCCTTTCCATCAGTTTTGGTCTTACCATCACCTTTAAACTTTGCTGTCGATTTACCTTTCTTCTTGCCCTTGCGGACCATCAGAACAGGTTTAGGTCCTACCTTCTTCAGGTTGATTTCAGCTGTTCTCAACATGCCGAGCAACTGTGGCAGGGTCTTGTTAATTTCATTCATATTGAAATTAAAGACGAACTGATTGAAACTATCTGGCAATGATTGCAGGATGACATCAGTAGCTAATTCGTCTTTTAGTGGAAAGTCGAGCTTCTCCAACGTTTGGATGTAGCCCATCATTTTGATGACGTGAGCTCATACGGGAAATCCCTCACTCATCTTACATTGAAACAGAGCTTTAGAGGTCTCGTACCTCTCTTGACGAGCCTGCCCTTCATAAATCTCCTTGAGATTTTGAATCATATCATAAGCTACCATGTCCTCATGTTGCTTCTGAAGCTCAGGGGTCATGGAGGCAAGCATAAGACAACCGACATCCAGCATGTCGTCCATGTGTTTCTTAAACGTGTCTTTGTCAGCTCTGGAAGCAGTGGTAACCGGTTCATCAGGAACAAGTTCTTCAATGACATATTCTTTCTTTTCCTGATTGAGAACAATTCTCAAATTGCGGAACCAGTCAAGAAAGTTTATGCCATTGAGCGTATCCTTCTCAAGGATAGATCACAGAGATAGAGTATTATTTGCCATTAATTCTACAACAAAGAAAATATGCTATATAAGTTTTACTAAATTTTAAAATTTATAGATAGGTCTTTACTATAAATTTACTCCCACTATTTTCTTCAAAATTAAAAACCCTCTAGTTTTAATTTCGGAAAAATATTTCGATAGTTTTTCTAGTGAGTGAGGATCCGTATTTCACCATTCCTAAATCAGCTTTGGCCAGTCTTTTAGGAAATGGTTATTTAGGTAAGTAACACCTTATTAATTACATCTCATGTAATTCCTCATCTTTTGGCGAACAACTATTGTTCTTTAAATCATATTATGATTATCCAAAACTTTTAACCACTAGGTTCTCAAATCCTATTAGAACAACCCAGCTAAGTCAATACCAATATCTCAACCGGCGAATATCACTAGCTTATTCTTCGCGTTTAACTAAGATAGATAAATGTGACATTGATTTGGCAAAGCTCGCATTATATCGATCGAAGCTTTAACGAGGGTAAATATTGGATGGTTAAAACAGACTTAGAATTATAGTGAGGGATTTACTTAATTATCTCATCATTTTAACATTGATCCTATCAATCATGCTTATAAAACATCCATTGCATCACATACAAGGTAAATATAAGTGGTAAATAAATATGCAATGATTATAGCCCTTCTTAACCTAAGGCGACCCGTCCCAAGCCAATGGGAAGACCATTCTACTGAAGATAGAATCTCCTTCTGAAACGTCCAGTCTACCAGGGAAGGCCCACCACGCTGCTACCTTGGTCCTTGCTTTATCTCCATGAGTATTTACAATTTTCAGAAACTCGCGTTACATGCGAGGGAGTGAGATGAGAAGAGAAGTACAATAGAAGATAGAGCAAGGCACGACACGTAGGCCGTATTTATAAAAACCAAAACTATAAAGGCTATGGGCTATAACCATGCAAAACAAACACCGTGCAATGAAACATGCATTTCAAACATCGTGCGAATAAAGTAACGATATGTTTACGGAGTTTTAAACTGATTATCCCTATGTTGCGGTTAATGGGCCAAAGAAGGATCACGGGGTTTCATAAACCATTTGCGTTAACGAACAAATGCACCATGTAGGTCAACATGAAAGAGAGGTGGTGCACTAGGCTCACTTAAGTACCAGGTCTTTGATGATGCCAATCCTAGACATGCATTTTTCATAACGTCTAACCATAACTCTTATGGATTCACCGTGAAAGATAGTTTGATAACTTTTATCAAATTAGAAGCCCTTTCATAGATTTCATAAATCTATGAAACTACGAACAACTACTTGTTCTCTAGACTAACTATTAGTCTCAACATGTTAACATTTAACATTGAAGCAACCTAACATAGTTATGATTAACTCTTAATCATTTACAGATAATTGAAATAAGTCTTTATTAGGTGTGATACGATAAACGATAAATATCTAAATCGAATCAAACAACATGCATCTCATACATAAACATCACCCAAGAATTTAAGTCCGAATTCGTATGATACAAGTGGCTCTGATACCACTGTTGGGACACGTCGGCACGCCCCGTGGCACAGCGGAAAAATTAATCCAACATAATCCAGCCATGATCCATGTACAGGAACGAATCCAGGGTGAAAAGATGAAGAGTTACCTTTTAAAACTCTAGAAACTGGAAAACTAACGGTATGTCGGAATAATCACGTCAAATAAAACCGGAATCGTCACAGGTTCGCAACGACCTCTAGGGAGTCCACCCAAACAAAACGAACAAAGTTTCCGCCTCCCTAACACTTAGGGATAAATTTTGACAGGTTTGAACACCTTCCAGGGAGAAGTCGAAATCTCTCCAGGGATTCCTAAGGGAGTCTGAAATCAACCAGGCGTTCAACCGGGACTTGGATTCGAACTAGGGAATCGCCAGGAATTTTCCAAGGGGCAAGAGGAACACTAGAAAATTATCGAACAGCTTCTCAGAAGAAATCTGGGACTTGTCGAAAATTCCAGAGGGAATTCCCAGGGATATGTCGAAATTTGCAAGGAGGAATAGGGATGATTTGGTTGCTAGCCCTTGTCCCTTTAAATAGTATTCAGAGACTTAATTCTAGTTGAATACCTTAAATCCAAGTTCAACCAAAATTCATAGAATCTAATTCTACTTGAAATTGGTTTATATTAAATATACATTATATTTAATAATATTAAATGAAATATATATATTTAATTATGTAGAATCTTATTCTACATAAAACATGGATTTAAATATACATTATATTTAATCCAAATATATATATATATATATATATATATATATATTATAGAATCTCATTCTATCTTTACTTGGATTTAAATATATTTAAATATATATTTTTAATTATGTAGAATCTAATTCTACATGAACTTGGAATTAAATATACATTATATAAATTCCAAATATATATTTAAATTTCTAGAATCTTATTCTATAATATTTAAGTCTCTAAATATTTTCCATACTCTAAATAATATTTGATAAATACAATATTTATCCAATATTATTCTCATTTAAGGGAGTTGTCGATTTCCCCTGTCCCATAGGGGATTTTCGGCAACCTCCTTAAAATAGGGAGTATGGTTTCCAATTTTTGTTCGTTTCATTCGAAGGGTGTGACCCTTGTAGGTTCATGCAACGTTAGCAGCAAAATTAGAACTGTTCTAATTTTACAAACAATGAGTGGCATCTAGCAATACATCATTGCTACCTAAGTTGCATGAAGTCATGGTTTGACTTTCCTAATTCCTGAATAAACTTCCTTTATGTATTTCATCCTTTTGTCCTTTATATCTTAGACGAACACAAGTCATGGGTTAGTCACACTTGCGTTGTCCATCTAGTGTTTCTTGATGTCTTGAGTAGATTATTATAAACGAATCTCTATGATATCTCATATCATAATATTCGAGCACGGCCATGCATTTTCTAATCTCACTAAATCAAGTGGCCGAAGATATTTCTCCCATTATGTAGGAGGGACAAATCCTTTCCTGATCAACCATATTTCACTACATAGGTCATTATGTATCCAATCATCAGTCTTTATAATGTATTCAGTTACGACACACGTTTGACTATGTCAAAATACGTAAATCTTTATGTTGAAATCATGTTGATCTCAAGTCTGAGGATCATACATATGTTTATCATGAGCAATGTTGTGACTGTCACATAATTACCCAAGAAACATGCTTATAGCGGGCAATCCAGTATGTTGTTCTCTAACAAATACTTATGTGTTGATTTTGACATCTTTATGTCAATAACAACACTTGTTATCAATCAACCACATATTAGTCTTTATATATTATCACTGTCCATACCCATAATAGTATTCAACTAAGGATTCTATTTAACAACAATCGTATTATTGTATGGACATTATTATCCAATGGTTAGTTTGATGCACAGAGACATACCAAATGATAATAACGGCAATGCCATTACTTGATAAATCTAGTAAAATAGTATGTCTATTCAATCATCATATGATTGGTCTTTGGGCATACTCCAACTTGCAGAACCTTGGCGGCGGTTTTGTTTCCTCCTAGGTGTCCTCCATAAGGGGAAGCATGACAGTGGTGAAGCACAACTTTCTGTTCGTCCTGTGGTATGCATCTCCTGATAATCTGATCTGCACAGTGTTTGAAAAGAAGAGGTTCGTCCCAATAATAATGTTTTGCATCATTTTGGAACCTCTTCCTTGCTTGGTAATTAAGCTTAGGAGGTAATAACCCACTTACAATGTAATTAACTATGCCAGCATACCAAGGGGTTTCAAAAAGCTTACCTGCCGCCATGGTTGTCGTAGTAGTGCTGGTGGCATCAAACAACTACTGTTCTGGGAAGGTCTCCAATATGTTGGTCTTGTCTGTGGATTGACTTATTCCCGTCTCCAGCCTTGACAAGTGATCTGCTACTTGGTTCTTTGTTCCCTTTTTATCCTTGATTTCAATGTCAAATTCTTACAGCAGTAGAATCCAACATATCAATCTAGGTTTTGCATCCTTTTTCGTGAAAAGATACTTTAGTGTTGAATGGTCTGTATGGACCACCACCTTTGTTCCAAGTATATACAGACGGAACTTGTCGATTGAGAACACCACTGCTAATAGCTCCTTCTCTGTCATGGTGTAGTTGACTTGGGCATCATTCAGTGTTTTGCTGGCATAGTAAATCACATGGAAGAGCTTATCCTTCCTCTACCCTAATGCTGCCCCGACGGCGTAGTCACTGGCATCACACATTATTTCAAATAACAAACTCCAGTCTGGTGGTTGTACGATCAAGGCTGCTATCAGCTTCTCCTTCAGTATTATGAATGCCTCAGTACATTCAGCATTAAAATGAAAGGGACGATTCTACTCCAATAAATGGCTTAGGTGCTTGGTAATCTTCGAAAAATTGGCTATAAATCGTCGATAAAACCCCACATGCCCTAAGAAACTTCGAATCCCTTTGACTGTGGTGGGTGGCGGCAGCTTTTCGATGACCTCTATTTTGGCTCTGTCCACCTTTATGCCACGGTAGCTTACCTTGTAGCCTAGGACTATTCCTTCATCCACCATGAAGTGGCATTTTTCCCAGTTCAAAACCAAGTTCGCCTCTTCGCATCTCTTAAGAACCTTCTGTAAGTTGCCTAAACAACCTTCGAAGCTGTCTCCAAAGACGGAAAAGTCATCCATGAAAATTTCTAGGAAATCCTCCACCATGTCGGAGAATATTGCCATCATGCACCGTTGGAAAGTTGCTGGTGCATTGCAGAGCCCGAATGGTATTCTCCGAAAGGCATAGGTGTCGTATGGGCATGTGAAAGTGGTTTTCTATTGGTCCTCCGGTGCAATTGCTATTTGATTATAACCTGAGTAACCATCAAGAAAACAGTAGTAAGGTTTCCCCGCTAATCTATCAAGCATTTGATCAATAAAAGGTAAGGGGAAATGGTCCTTCCGGGTAGCTTTATTAAGCTTCCGGTAATCCATACAAACCCTCCAACCGGTCACAGTCCTGGTTCGGATTAGTTCATTTTCTTCATTGGTTACCACGATTATGCCTCTCTTTTTGGGCACACACTGCACCGGGCTCACCCATTTGCTATCCGAGATGGTGTATATGATTCCGGCGTCGAGCCATTTGATAATCTCTTTCCTCACCACCTCTCTCATAGCCTCGTTCAATCGTCTTTGGGAATCAATGGTCGGCTTATGATCGTCCTCCAAGTGGATTTTGTGCATGCATAACGTTCGACTGATGTCTTGGATATCAGCTATAGTCCATCCAATGGCCTTCTTATGCTGTTGTAGCATTCTGATTAGCCGCTGCTCCTGTTCCTGCATTAACTTGGAAGAGATGATTACGGGCAACGTATCATTTAAAACAAGGAAGACATATTTAAGTTTCCCTGGCAAGGGCTGAAGATCTAGAACATGTGGATTTTCAATGGAAGGCTTTTGGATTATATGTTCATTCGAGGTATAATTTAGAGGCTCGAAGAACTTACCTGGAAGTGTGCCTATCCAATTTACCTCCTCAGGACCTTCAGTGTTAGATGTTTATGTGTCTGAGGAGTCACTGTCGTCGTTGCTACCGTGACAGTCTTCCGGGTGACTGCGGTGGCAGTGACCAAACTGTCTATCATGGCAGCTCGACTTGATGCAGGGCTGGTCAAGGACTACTTCAGAGATTGCCTTGCACTCTTCTTCTGCATCATCATGTTTTATTGCTTGGAGAACATTAAGTTTGATTTGCTGATCATTCACTCTCATGGTCAGTTCTCCTTTCTCAACATCGATCACAGTTCTGCCTGTGGGTAGGAAGGGACACCCTAGGATGATCGGTGCGTTTTCATCTGCTTCACAATCTAAAACAAGAAAGTCAGCAGGAAAAATAAATTTATCAACTCTTACCAGAATATCTTCTATCTTCCCTTCTGGTTGTACGTAAGAGCGGTCTGCCAGCTGCAGCATTACTGTCGTGGGCCTTGCTTGTCCAATACCTAATTTCTGAAACACAAATTTGGGCATTAGATTTATGCTAGCACCAAGATCACAAAGTGTCTTACCCACGAATTTATCGCCAATTATGCACGGTATGATGAAGCTCCCAGGATCCTTCTTCATTTGGGGTGGATGCTTATGCAAGATTGTCATGCATCCTTCTGTCATCTTCACCGTCTCAAATTCCCCAAGTCTGGACCTTTTTGACATCACGTCCTTGAGAAATTTCACATAACCGGGCATCAACTTGATGGCCTCTAGCAGCGGTATGTTAACATGTACTTGCTTAAATATATCATAGATCTTTTTAAGCTGATACTCTTGTTTCTGTTTCTGTAACCGCTATGGAAATGAAGGTGGAGGACGGTAATCTTCAAGACGTCCTTCACATGGTATTCGGATCTGAGGAGGCTTAAGTTCTTCAGCATCCTCTGTTTGCTCCTCTGTCCCTTCTGCTGTCACGGCAGGTGTGTCGACAGTAGGTTATTTTTCCTCTATCGGGGCAGTGTTCATGGCAGGTGTATCTAGGGTCGGTTCCTTACTCAGTACGTCTTTCATCTCCAGCCCTTGTAACTGTTTCCCACTCCTAGTTGTAATTGCTTTACACTGCTAATGTGTGGGTTTTCTAGTGACTTCAGTATCACCAGGGAATCCTCAGTTCTGCCTTGGCTTGATATGCTGGGAAACTTGGCCCATCTGTGTCTCCAGACTTTTTAGGGTAGCCTCATGGTTTGTCATCCTCATCTCTGTCTTGTCCATGAATGATTCAGTTTTCTTGAGAAAGTGATCCATGTTCACCATGTATGCTCCTGTTTGTGACATAAATGTTGCCAAGGTTTGTTCCAGTATACTAGGTGCTGCTGTCGGCTGCTGCTGTGGCTGCTGTCGCGACAGAATTCTGGGTACCCCTTGGTTTTGTTTGTTCTACATTGGAGGATTCAGTGCATTGTTCGGATTGCTCCAGGAAAACTTAGGATCTTTCCTCCAGTTGGGATTGTAATTGTTGGAATCATAGTTTCTTGGCTTATTATAATTCCCAATATACATCCCTTCTTCCAGCTGTAAAGAACAGTCTTCTGAACTGTGGTTTCCACTACAGGTCTCACATACCTCTTCTGCAGAATATACGGCTTTAGAATCTTTCCGCTGCAGATTTTCCACTATCTTTGTGAGGTATGCAACCTGTGATTTCATTGAATTGTCAGTGTCATAATCCTTTACAGATATCCCTCGTTTTCCCCTCTCCTAGTTGTAGGAAATTGCTCAACGTTCTTTGCTAGCTTTTTCAACACTATCATTGCCTCGTCCAGTTCCTTATCCAGTAATAGCCCATTCGCTGATGAATCTATTCTCAGTCGAGTGTGTGCATTGGCAGCATTGTAGAATTTGACAACCTGATTCCATACGGGGAATCCATGCATCGGGCAGTTCCGAAGAAGAGTTGTAAATCTGTCCCATGCCTCGTGCATTAGTTCGTCATCTTCCTGTTGAAAAGTAGCAATCTCGTTACGCAATATTTCAGATAAATGAGAAGGATTAAAACGAGATAAGAATTCACGAGAGAGATCTGCCCAAGTTCGTATTGAACCCGACGTTAATTTATTCCACCAAGTTTTAGCTCTGTCTCTCAATGAATGAGGAAATAGCCGGAGCCTCAGTACTTTCGGATTTATTCTTGGTAGTCTGAACGATCCATAGATTTCTTGGAACGTTTCCAAATATTCTCGGGCATCCTCAGTTGCAGAACCACTAAACTGGCCAGCATAATTTATCATGCTGAACATGACAGGTTTCAGCTCGAAGTTTTCAGCTTCCACGTCTGGCAAGGTGGTTTCCAGTTCAACATGGTCATTGACCATGTAGTCGCGGCAGGACTGTCGTGCGGCAGCGGCAGCAGGCCGTTCATTCTAGGCATCTTGGGGAGGATCAGCAATAACCCTCTGGTTATTGTTGTTTGGGTCATCTACCCCGTCGTTTTGCCTTCCATTCACCATTGCTTCTAGTATCTCCTCAAGATAGTTGTTTCTTGCTATCAAGAGTCGGGCGTGGTTCCTGAGTTGGTACGTGCATTCGATTTTGGGGTCTAGTTCGTACTCAGGTTCTTTGCCTCGTCTAGATCTGCGCATAAGCAAACAGTAAACCTTGTGAAAAGCACAGGGTAAATAACACCACTACAAATAGAAAAATTAAAAAAATGCAGTAATAAAAAGGGTAAAGATATGTTGCCAGTCCCCGGCAACGACGCCAAAAACTTGTTGCGTATAAAAGAGTCCTATCGCAAAAAGTGCAAGTGTACACGACATAAGTAGTAAAGAGATACTTGGAGTATCAGATATCGTCTCCACATGGACTGGAAATAACTCTATCCTTGAAATTATGCACGAGAGGAAGAAAATAGTTTAATTGAATGGTGAAGTAATATTAGGAAACAAGTAAAGTAAAAGATAAAAGAATGAGATTTAGAGAATAGGCTGGTATTGATTTGCTCAGTAGTGCAGGTGTTGCACTGTTAGAGAAACTTCTGTCTTCTATCGTCGTTCCTGTCGCGGCAGAGGTCTGTTGTCGTCGCGGCAGCGATCAACAACTCTGTACTTCAAGCTTGGAAAGAATCCATGATTTGACATGTCCTATCCCTAGGCCCAAGTTCTGTTGATGAACAGTTCTTAGATGATACCTCCCGGCGTGAATCGAAGGTGAACACCAATGTTGTCGAATTCTTCCTTAGCCACTTAACCTCGTACTTATCCCTAAGCCGAGATGGTTTGACCATAAACTGGAAAATGCGTATTTATTTCGTTTGTATGCTTGACTCTCCCGATATCAAACAAATAGATAACCTCACAATGCTCTCCCGATACTCTTGCGAGATATGAAAAACCAGAATAAATAAACTTGAAGCTTTTATTTCATGACAGAAAATTCCTAAAACAATACAATCCTTGCAACTACTTTACAGAATCAACCCTTAGCTTTAGGGGGAGTTTAGAACATGATGAAGAGGGGAAAACGGCAAAGGTTTTGGGGAAGACTGCTAGGAATGAGATATCCTTCCCTAGGTCGAATTGCATGCCTTTATATAGGCCTTGGGTTCAAGTTTTCTAATATGGCAAGAATACAATTTCGAATTAAAGTGCAACTCTAATTAAGACTAAATCTTCTGAGTAGTTGTCTTGAATTCGTCCTCTTTTCTTGCCTTGAGTTTCTTCCTTGAACTTTGGGCTTGGCCAAAATTCTGTCCCAGGGCTCAAAAAAATATATGAGTGGTCCACGACAGACCGGCTTGAAATCCTCTATCTGTCGAGCTCCACTTCACTTTTCCACCTCACCATTCTATCGTTATGGCTACCACGAAAGTAGCCACGGCAGCGTTTTGCTTCTCGACTCCAATTCTGTGATCTAGCTCTGCTCCTTTGCTACCCTGAGTCTGCCTCAGCAGATACCTGCAAAAGTGATCAAAATCAGTAGCAACTGTGCCATTTTATCTAGTTGTGATGTATATGCATAAATCTATCCTAAATGCAATGAAATATGCTTGAATGCAGCAGAAATATGGGTAAATGAGGGGTAAAATATAGAACTTTTATACACTCGACAGTTGTTCAGCTCGAATATCAGAAATCAAATTATGAATAACCTGAAGTTCTGCCAACAGACTATCATCCTCATACAAACTCATCTGAGCAAGCAAAGCTATCAAATCTGAAATGGCGTTACGACTCAAGGCGTCAGCAACCACATTAGTCTTGCTCGAATGATACTCAATCTCGCAGTCATAGTCCTTGAAAAGTTCTAACCAACGTCACTATCTCAAATTAAGCTCTTTCTGGGTGAAGAGATATTTTAGACTCTTACGGTCTGTGTAGATATAACACTTCTCTCCGTAGAGATAATGTCTCTAGATCTTGAGAGAAAAGATCATAGCAGCAAGCTCAAGAATGTGGGTAGGATAGTTGCAATCATACATTTTTAGCTGTCGAGAGGCATAAACCATTACCTTCCCATCCTGCATCGGAGCACATCCCAATCCGGTGTGCGAAGCATCATTGTAAATGGTGTAAGGCTTCCCAGGCTTAGGCTGAATCAAAATCGGTGCTTTAGTCAACATGGTCTTAAGCTTCTTAAAACTAGATTGTTGGGCCTTAGACCAAACAAATGGAACATTCTTCCTTAAAAGTTTAGTAAACGGATCTGTAATGATAGAGAAACCCTCAACATGCCTCCGATGATAGCCGACTAGGCCCAAGAAGCTTAGAATCTTAAGAACATTCTTTGGTTGCTTCCAACTCATTATAGCATCAATCTTCTTCGGATCAGCCTAAATACCCTCAGCTGACATTAAATGTCCCAAAAACACAACCTCTGAGAGCCAGAACTCACACTTGCTGAATTTTGCATATAATTTCTTCTCTCGCAGAGTCTTCAATACAATCCGAAGATGTTCCTCATGTTTAGCCACAGATTTGGAATAGACCAAAATACCATCTATGAAAACCATAATGAACTAATCAAGTAGGGTAGAAACACCCTATTCATCATGACGCGACAGGGGCGTTAGTCAACTTGAAAGGAATCACAAGGAACTTGTAATGATCGTAACGTGTCCAAAAAGCTGTTTTGAACACATCAGAATCCTTAACCTTGAGTTGGTAATAACCAGATCTCATTTCTATCTTAGAAAACACAGTTGCTCCACGGAACTGGTCGAAGAGATCATCAATACGAGGGAGGGGATACTTATTCTTAATCGTTAGCTTATTCAGCTTCCGATAATCGATACATAGTCGAACTGTCCCAACCTTCTTCTTCACAAATAGAACAGAAGATCCCCATGATGAAACACTAGGTCGAATGAAACCTCGATCTAGCAATTCTTTCTACTGTATCTTCAACTCTTTAAGCTCTTTCGGTGCCATCCGATAAGGGGCCATAGACACGGGAACTGTACCTGGATAAACCTTAATGCCAAACTCAACCTCATCATGTTTCGGCAGTACACCAGGCAATTCTTCCGAAAAAACATCTGGAAAGTCTCTCACAACACATATCTTATCTAACCTACAATCACACTGTCTCGGATCAAGAATGTAAGCAAGATAAGTAATGGACCCTTTCATGATCATCTTCTTGGCTTTGAGAGCCGATATTACATTAGACAAAAGAAATCTTTTTGCTTCTCAATAAGAATCACCTCACGATCATCAGAAGTTTTCATAGTTGCCCTCTTCTTTTCACAATCCAGATTGACTCCGTGAGCAGAGAACCAGTCCATACCGAGAATAAGATCAAACTCCCCAAAAGGTAACTCAATCAGATTATCCGGAAAGATTTCCCCTTGAATCTCAAGAGAACAATTCTTGTAAACTCTGGTAACCTTAATCGGATTACCCACCGGAGTATGTACGGTAACAGCAGTAGCGGTATCTTCAACAGGAATTTCAAGTCCTCCAGATACAAAACTCGCAACATACGAATGAGTCAAACCATTATTAAGCAGTGCATGATATGAAATATCATGAATAAAAAATGTACCATCAATAACATCTAGCTCATCACGATCCCCATGCCTCCTGGTAGAATAAACCAACCCTGGCCGTCTCGCCCTGGATCCAACTGGCCCTCTACTCTGAGCAAGCCTACCCTACCAGCAGTAGTCGAAGTAACAGATCTACCTTGTCCTCTCACTATAGCAGGTCTTTGTACAGATGCCTGAGACTGGCTCAAAACATAAGCAAATAAAGGTGAAAGCGGACAATCTTTGAAAAGATGCTCAAGAGAACCACATTGGAAACAAGCCCTGGTCTGCCTCCTACACTCGCCTGAATGCCATTTCTTGCAAAAAAGAACATTGGCAGTCGGAACAATAGATGTCACTGGTCTAGCTCTAGAATAACCCTGATGGTCGAACTCATCTTTGATCCTCTTCCTAGAGTGATTTCCTTGACTGTGCTGAACTGATGTGGTCGGTTGCCTCCTAGGTCGATCAGTACCCTGAGATTCATGTTGTTTCTTCTACACTTCAATTCGCTCAGCAGTCCTAGCTCGTTTTGTAATCTCTTTATACTTTGTATCCATATGCAAAGCGACACCCTCCTTTACTTTATAGGTTCCTTCATGAGTGACTTCAAGATCTTCCCAAATCTCCTTGTACTTTTGCAAGAGGAAACTTTTGAATACTCTTCTGGACCTAGTGCACAATAGAGAATGTGCAAGGCCTGTGCATTTAGCTCCATCTTCTTGCAATCTTCCGCACTCCATTCTATCTTGCTTCTTTGTGGAACGAATGGGCCATCAAGAACAATATCCCAAAGACGATAATCTTTGGCTCTCATGAAGTACATTATCCTATTCTTCCAATAGAAGTAGTTAGTCCCGTCGAAGAAAAGAGGCCTATCGATGGATTGCGCCGTGAACTTCGGTTGATGTAGAATGGTTGAGCACTTCAAAGATTGACTCTAGGATGTTAATCCGACGTATAGACGAAGTTATGATACCAATTATTGAGAGGCTCGAACGATCAACCTAGATAACCAAGAGGGGTGAATTGGTTTTAAGGTGTTTATTGTGGAAGTAATGGAAATTTAAAAATAGACACAAGGATTTATAGTGATTCAAGCTTCTAACCAAGCACTACATCTACTACCTTAGCTTCTCACTAAGGATTTTCCCAAATTCACTATAATTTCTTCCCTTTTTCAAGGTTCAAGAGGAAACCTTTACAACCTCAAAGCTTATACCCCAAAGCTTTGAGAAAACCCTCCATTACAAGAGAAAAACAAATAACAAACTAGAAAACTCTCACAAGGTACAATGTTTGCACAATCAAGCTCTCACCCAAAACCTAACACTTGAGCATATATAAAAATTAAGCTCACAAGTGTGTTCTACAAAGAAATGTGACAAAATTAAGCTCTAAAACACTTTCTCTATCATTGAATGTTGGTAGTTAGTTTCTTGTTAATCCATGGCTACTTGATTGATTCTTTTAAACCCTCTAAGAAGTTTGTGGGAGTTACTAGCCGTTGGGGTTGATTTGGAGCCGTTGGGGTCTTTATTTTCCGTAATAAATGTAGTTTTGGGCTCGTCAATATCGGTATTCGGGGACCGGTATCGGTACCTATTCTTAAGAAAAATAGCCGTTCGAGCATTTAATACAATGGGCTATCGGTACGCTACATAAGCGTATCGGTACGACCCATAGGGTATCGGTACGGACAAGTCGTACCAATACTCAATTTGGCTATTGTAATTTGCCAAAACACGGGAACAAAGAGGCATATCGATACGTGCTTGGCCGTATCGGTATAGGTGACTACATATTAATACCAAGGAAATGGTACCGATACTCAAACCCAGTTTTTGACACTTTGGCTATTTAAAATCATTTAAAACTTATCAAAAACCCTTGAAAACATTTCGAACATATTTTTTTAAGTTGATGGACTTTTGAAATATTTTGGCAAATTATTTTAAGTTCAAAAACATTTTTCATTAAGTTATATCAAAATCAAATATAGGTTTTATAACCTTTAAATAGATATAATCCAAGTTAAATCTTTAATTCAATTACATTGCTCTTAAACTGAATAATTAAATGCATATGCATCCTTGGGTTCAAGGTTAGATTCGGAGGTTTTCGGGTTAAAATTTTATAAAAAAAACTTTTAAATCGGACTCAAGATGTCGAAAAACTCAAAATAGAGATTTTTAAAAAACAGTTGACTTTTCGTCAAAGTCAACGATCAGAGTCAATAATCAACGTGGTCAACTAAGTTGACTCAGCTCGGACAGATTCGGGTCGAATCGGGCGGATTCAGGTCAGGTCAAATCAGATGAGCTTCGATCGAACAAGTTTAGGTCAAGTTGGATGGGTTCAGATTCGAGCTTAAACCTGCTTGGGTTTAAGACCCAAAGGCCATTTGGCCAAGTAGGCCGACCCATCACGCAAACCTGGGCTAGCATCTGGTTCATTATCTAGACATTGAAAATAATAATATTTTTTAGCAATGCCCGTCACATATTGAAAAAAAAAACCTTTTTATTGTAATCTGATACACTCTTTTCTAAATTTATGCACTTTTTTTTCTAAATGTATGCACTAATTTTGTCTCCCATATCTAAGGAATAATTATGACATGATTGTAAAATTGTTTTCTGTATTTTTTTGGGTAAATTACACGGGTGGTCACCAAATATTATCTTTTTCTTTTTTTGGCTACCCAACTAATTTTTTCGTCGAAATCATCCCTAACGTTTCGTTATTATTTTGGTCACCATGCGTTAAAAAATTTAACGGAAATAGTGACGTGTCATGGGATAATAACACTTTTTGTCCTAAAACTTGTATATTCTATTAATTAGGTCCTAATTCAAAAATAACTCATCAAATATAGGGGTCCAGGGACGGAGCCATTAAGGCTTCGGGAGGGGCTATCGCCCCCCACCCCCGAAGAAATTTTTTTTTCACCTTTGTCCCCCTATTTAAATTTTTTTTAAAATTGGTTTATTTATAAATTTGCCCCCCATTTCAAATATTTATAGTTTGCCCCTCAATTCCAAATCCTGGCTTCGTCCCTGTCGGAGTCAAACCCCAAATTTCTCATTTTCTTCTTCTTCTCCTTCTGCAACAACACTTCTCTTCCTTTTTTTCTTTCCCATTTTTGTTAATTGGAGACCCGAAAAAACGGTGTCGATTTGACTGGTCTTTTATAGAGTTTGGTGATAGTACATTGCTCTCTTGATTGTTCATATTAGCAAGTAGAATAATCGATTTGTTAAATGGGTTTCTCTAGTTTGTACATTTTTCTTATGTTTTGAGTTTGATTTTGTTGTAGTTCAGATACTTTCAGTGCAAACACATTATATCTATATACTAAGAAGTCTATGGAAGAAAATATTTTTGTTCTTTGAGGGTATATGTTTTGAGAGTAGCATTCCATTAATCTCTTTCTATTTATCTGTAGCTTTTGTTTTGATTGACCATTGCATTTGTAGATCTCGATAAACACAACTTCACCATTCCTTAGTGCAATTTTAGCATTATATTACTCCTTTTCTAATTTTCCCTCTATTTATCTTTTAAAAAATTTGTTTGTTTTTTTGGCTTCTGAGGTCGCCCTAGTTTGCAATAAAAGATTCTGATAATACAAGGTACTTTGTATATGCATCATTTTCAGGCTTTTTAGTTTCTGATCTTGGTTGCTTTCTATGTGTATGTGTTTTTGCAGCATTGGACTTTTATTTATTTATAAGTTTTTTTTAATGTTCTTTTGGCTTTCTGGAATTGAGTCTTTTATGTTTCCAATGGATTAGAATATTCATATGTATTACTGGAGTGTGCCGGAAACGAAACGAATGAGAAAGAAGAAAAAAAAGAGAAGTGTTGTTGCAGAGGAAGAAAAAAAAGAAAATTTAGAGTTTGACTCGTATATTTGATGTGTTATTTTGAATTATGACATAATTAATAGAATGTACAAGTTTTGTGACTAAAAGTGTTATCATCCCATGACACGTCACCATTTTCATTAATTTTTTAACAGCCGGTGACCAAAATAATAATAAAACGAAATGTTAGTGACGGTTTTTAACGAAAATGTAAAAGAAGAAAAGAAAGAGAAGTGTTGTTGCAGAAGAAGAAGAAAAAATAAAAAATTTAGAGTTCGACTTATATATTTGATGTGTTATTTTGAATTAGGACATATAGTATGTACAAGTTTTATGACTAAAAGTGTTATCATCCCATGACACGTCACCATTTTTATTAGTTTTTTAACGATCAGTGACCAAAATGATAATGAAACGAAATGTTAGTGACGATTTTTAACGAAAAAAATTAGTTGGTTGACCAAAACAAAAAAAATATTATAGTTGGATTGCCAACCGTATAATTTACCCTAAATTTTTGTAATTGCAACCTTAATGTTCTTCATAGACAGTTTAAACCCTAAATTTTATCCATTAGATATTTTTCAGATTGTCAATCGATGGTCAACTAAAGATCAAGATTTTTTATGAAGTTGAACGATAATGTTAAGTGTGTAATTTAAAAAACAAGCATACTTTGCGGTTCATTTTGTTGTTTGCCTTCTTCACCGTTAATTTATATTTTGATATTGGATGTGTAAAATATTATTTAATACTATACTATTATTTATTACTAAAATATTGTTAAATAGTTTTGCAAAAGCTACTATACTATTCTTAATATTTTTATTTATAAAATTTTAAAAAATAATATATCCAAATAACAATATGGAAACAAATAATATCGATTAATTATTATAATATTTTGAAATAATACTGTTAAGTTTTTCAATAATAAATAATATTATTTATTGTATTTAAAAAATAAATATTAGCTTTGAGAAATTTTGTAAAATATTTTAATATTTTTATTTATAAAATTATAAAAAAATAATATTTAAATAACAATAACGTGGAACCTAAAATATCCCAACGAAAAAGAGTTCAGGAGGATTCATATATAATCGTGTTTTATGCTAACATCATAATGAGTTTGAGCCAAGTATTGTAGTCCTTCACTAGGCCTAATCATTTTTGGAGTTTAAGAATGATGTAGGTTGGAATGTCCCCAAGTAACTACGAGTACTTCAGTCACCCTTTGATGTGCAAAGAGGAAGAAATAAAGGACTTGATGGAAAAGAAATAAAGAATAGAGGAAAAAATGAAGAGTTTGAGAAGGATTAATCAACCATGGAGGAAAAAAATAGGAGATGAAGGAAAAGAGGGGAAATGAAAAAATTGTCACATCAGTATTTTTAACTGTAAGTGGCATTAGTAACCATAACAAAAGTGAATTAAAAATTAAACAATTGTAATAAAAATTTAAAAGTTCAGTTACGGTATTGAAAGCGCCTTAAAGGTTTGGGATTACCGGTATAGTTTACCCCGAAAAAATTAGTTTCGAGATGATTACAATAGGTGAGTCACCAAAAGGCAATAGAACGTGTCAGTATAAGAAAATTCTTGAGCAGGACGAATGGCACGTATATTTGTTAAGGAATACGTGGCATGAACCCAGATACCTCCTTTGCATTATATATACTAAAATTTAAAGCAAAAGCGAGATGTCAAGTCTTAATTTGAAGAAAAAGGAATGGAGTCGGTGAAGGAAACAGCAGCAAACATAGCGGCGTCCGCTGTATCTGGGTTGGAAAAGTCCAAGGCCACGGTGGAAGAGAAGTTGGAGAAAGCAACAACCAACGACTCAATGGAGAAAGAAATGGCAACTCAAAGGAAACAAGACAGGATCCGCCATGCAGAACTTGACAAACAAAAAGCATATCACCACAATGCGGCGGCCCGACAAGGACAAGCCAGCAGAAACCATTACATCGCAAAAGGCGCAACAACCCACCAGATGTCTGCAATGCCAGACGTCCACCGTGGTGCGGCTGAGCCTTAGTCGACGCTCCATAACTCGAGGAAGTTAAAACTAGTGAAGGGCCTTTTCTTAATATTTAGTGGACACATTTGTTTATTTTGGATTGAAACTTGTTCTTATTTTTATATCATAAAACGCCTTTACTTTTATGCGTACAACACATACAGGCTATAAATAACAACACCAAACATGCCATTGTGTCCCCAAATACCAAATTAAGTAAAAAATTACACCAAATGCAGACTGAGCTAGAAGTAAAAGTAAACCGAAACACTATCGCCTGGAAACAAGTATCAATCTCTAATGAAAGGAGATTCCAGTCTACTCGATTCCTCAGCCAACAGTTTCTTGAAGTTCAAGCTGAACACCGCGTTCCATTTTCTATCCTTACTGCTGAAACGGTCCTTAAAGAACTCAAAAATATTCTGTTTCAAAGACTAATAGTCTCCACACCACTTGTTTCCCGCGAACACGCCCTGCAAATAATTTCTTTTCTCTCTAATCTTGACTGCCTTGTGAAAAAAATCTTGTATTTATAATCTCCAAAACTCATTGCTACCTCTTGAGTTGATTGTGCACCCACTCCTTTCCCCCATATTTCGAATAGCGTTGAAAACACCCCTAACAGCCGGTTTGATGGTTCTATCAACTTCCGAATTAGCAGGTCATTTGTCAGCAAGGCAAGGTATTGC
The DNA here is from genome assembly GCA_030270665.1 of Hibiscus trionum. Lineage (NCBI taxonomy): Eukaryota > Viridiplantae > Streptophyta > Magnoliopsida > Malvales > Malvaceae > Hibiscus > Hibiscus trionum. The sequence continues at coordinate 21,480,763 of BSYR01000038.1, read as the reverse complement.
AGGAGACTCTGCAGGAGTATATGAGATTAGGAAATTACCCTCAGCGTTAACGGTTTTTGTCTTATACTGAAGACGAGATTAGAATAAAGGAGAACCTTAGGTCGCATAGCTGGGTGTAAAAATTCTGTTGAAAAAATTTACTCTTCTTAACCTAAAATCATTTTCTCTTCTTCTTCTATATTTCTTTATTTCTGTGCTCTCTGATTGTTAGGAAGAACATAACATTTTGGTGCTTTCATTGTTTCTGAACCATGGTGAACAATACTGAAGCCATTCGTACCTTGCAAGACGCGTCCGCCCGCCATGAACAGACACTTGCAGCTCTCCAGACCGCTATCAACGAGAACGCACAGACGCTCCAAGATGTGTTGCGACAACTTATGTCCATTTCGGAACAATTAGGCCAGTCCTCTTAAGCGATAGTGGCTCATGAAGCGGTGAGTGGTACCAAGGGAACAACGGGAAAGGAAAAGATCTGTGACGATAGTGACGAAGGGTTTCCGTTTTCTCCGAAACCAGCTCTTGTTGAACTCCTTCTTTTTATCGGAAAGGATCCCGAGGAGTGGATCGCATCGGCCCAAGATTTTTTTGAGTTCTAAAACACGGAGGACCACCATCGCGTGACTATGGCGTCGTTTCGAATGGAAGGCATCGCCAAGCGTTGGTTTCGGTGGATGCAGCGCCGCCGACAACTGGCCGGTTGGGATCATTTGATCGAAGCTATACAAAAGCGATTTGCTATCATCGAAATAGAATCGCCAAAAGGTCAATTGACTGAGTTGACACAGACAACTACGGTGGAAGATTATCAGAACCGCTTTGAGGAGATAGCGTTGAGAACCAGTGACCTACCTGAGATATTTTTGATACAATGTTTTATTTCGAGTTTACCGGTCGATATAAAGAATGAGGTGTTGGCGAGTCAGGTCAACATGATGCAGGAAGTAGTAGCGGTGGCCCGTTTCCACGAAGCCAAAACGATTGAAGACAAACATGTATTGGGTCGAAGTGGAGGGCCCAAGTTGCCTCCTCTTTTACCCACGCCTGTGTATGCTCCATCGGGATTGAAAACATTTCAATGACAACCACCACCGACGGAAAATACTCTCAAGTCCCAGCAATTCCAGCCCCGCAAATTAACAGCCGCAGAAGCCCAAGATCTGCGGGAGAAGGGGCTATGTTACTACTGCGATGATAAATTTGTTCCGGGGCACAAATGTACGAATTCTCAGTTGTTTCTTTTTTATAATGAGACCGAAATCGAGAAAGAAGAAAGGGAAGCGACAATGGTGCTTGAAAGTGAAGATGCGAAGGAGCAACCATGGGTTTCGTTTAACGCCCTCGCCCGATGTTATATGCCAAACACGATTTGGGTGAAAGGGATAGCTTTGGGTCGCGAAATCTGTATTTTTCTGGACGGAGGGAGTACCCATAATTTTGTTCAGACGAGAGTTGCAAAGCACTTGGGTTTGCAGATAACAGCGACGTCAAATTTTCGGGTGCTTGTGGGTAACGGAGCGAAACTACGCAGTGAAGGATTGGTGCAAAATTTAAAGGTTGGGGTCCAAGGTATGGAATTGACTACTGATTTTTATGTGCTGTCGTTAGAAGGGACAAACATGGTCCTTGGGGTCGCATGGATGGCTACTTTAGGGTCAGTTACTATGGACTTTGCCAAGTTAACGTTTGAGTTCCGAAAAGGGGGGCGTTGATCATCGATGGCAAGGCGAATCGTTGATGGCACCACAGCCAATACAGCTCCAAACATTGTGCAGGTTCAATGACACTCAAGAAGTGGCTGGTTATTTTCGCTTGCAATTACAGGAAGAAACCAAGGTTGATGACAATGAGAGTCGAGAAGATTTGCTGCAATTGTTGACAGAATTCAACCAGGTTTTTGACATACCAAATGGTTTGCTTTCAGTAAGGGACAATGATCACGCAATTCACTTAAAGCTAGGGGCGAAACCAGTTAATGTACATCCGTATCGCTATCCCCATTTCCCAAAGGGTGAGATTGAACGACAAGTGCGTCATATGTTAGAGAACCAGTCGATACAAAGGAGCAACATCCCTTTTTCCTCGCCGGTTCTCCTAGTGAAAAAGAAAGATGGGACGTGGCGTTTTGCGTTGATTATCAGGCCCTCAATGCGATAACAATCAAAGATAAGTTCCCTATACCTACTACGGATGAGCTATTTGATGAATTAGGTGACTCACAATATTTCTCTAAGATGGATTTACTGCCAGGATATCACCAAATTAGGGTGAAGGCCGATGATGTGCCGAAAATGGCCTTTCGAACCCATGAGGGGCACTACAAATTTCTTGTAATGTCGTTTGGATTAACTAACACACCCTCAACATTTCAAGCAACTATGAATGGAATTTTCAAGCCCTACTTACGGAAATTTGTACTTATCTTCTTGGATGACATTTTGGTGTTTAGCAAGACTTGGCAAGATCACTTACATCATCTGAGATTAGTATTTCAGGTGCTGCTCGACAATGGTTTTGTTGCCAAGCGATCAAAGTGTACTTTTGGGCAAGAATCAATCGATTACTTGGGATACATTGTATCGAGGGGGGTTTGGCGATGGATCCAGAAAAGATTAGAGCCATCCGAGAATGGCCCGTTCCTAAGAACATCAAGGAAGTGAGAGGATTTCTTGTCATTGCGGGGTATTACAGACGATTCATCAAGGGGTTTGCGACTATTGCTGCACTAATTTCAGATTTGTTACGCAAGGGTGATCGATTTGAATGGACCTCGACGCCTCAAGAGGCTTTTGACAATCTGAAAGTTTTACTCACCAAGGCACCAGTGTTGGGGCTGCCCTGCTTCGATAAAGAATTTTTTATGAAGACGGATGCGTCCGGAGTGGGAATAGGTGCGGTGCTTACACAGGATAGCAGGCCCTTGGCGTACTTTAGCCAAAAACTAAGCCCACGGATGCAGGGTGCATCAACTTACCATCGTGAGATGTTCGTCATTACCCAAGACATTGGAAAATGGAGGCAATATTTGTTAGGAAGAAATTTTACTGTACTCACCGACCAGAAATCTCTCCGAGAATTGACCCAGCAAACTATCCAAACTCCCGAGCAACAACATTGGTTAGCGAAGCTCATTGGGTATGATTTTGAGATTCGGTATCATCCTGGGAAGATGATTTTAGTAGCTGATGCTTTGTCTAGGGAAGAAAGTGCGAGTTTAATGGACGTTTCAGTTTTGACTGTGGTCATAATTGAGGATATACGTGCAGCCACAAAAGGAGGATTCTGAATTACAAGCCATTCGCGACCAGTTAGCAAAAGGATACACCACGCAACCAGGATTTAGTGCATAAGAAGGGTTATTGTTGTTTCGAGGGAGAATTGTGGTACCAAACGAGGTCGCCTTACGTAATTGAATACTCAGGGATTTTCATGACTCGACCATTGGTGGACATGCTGGTACACTCCGAACCTTTCATCGCTTATCGACCAATTTTTATTGGAAGGCAATGCGAAAAGACGTTCAACAGTTTGTTCGTGAGTGTCAAATTTGCCAACGAATGAAGAGTGATAGTTTGTCTCCAGCTGGGCTACTCCAACCTCTAAACATTCTGAATCAAGTCTTTGAGGATATTGCCTTGGATTTCATCACGAGTCTGCCAAAATCTAATGGGAATGAGGTGATATTGGTAGTCGTGGATCGACTAACTAAATATGGTCATTTTTTTGCACTCCCTTGACACTTCAATGCAGAATTTGTGGCCAAAATGCTAGTCCAGGGCGTGATAAAACTACATGGAATTCCTAAGTCAATGGTGAGTGATCGAGATAGGATCTTTGTAAGTGAGTTATGGAAGGAGATGCTTCGATTACAAGGTACGGAAATGTGTATGAGCTCAGCCTATCACCCCCAAACGGATGGGCAAACTGAAGCTTTGAATAGGTGCTTGAGATGTATTTGTGTTGCTTGGAGGGGAATGAACCTACTCAATGGGATAAGTATTTGGAATGGGCCAAATATTGGTATAATACGGCGTATCAAGCTTCGGCAGGTATGACTCCGTTCAAAGCCTTGTACGGGCGCGACCCTCCAACTATTGTGAATTATTTGAATGGGAGTTCAGCAAACGAGCAAGTGGTGAGGGACTTACAAGAGCGTGATGCACTGTTGAGGGAACTAAAACGGAACTTGGTGCAAGCACAAAATAGAATGAAAAATCAAGCTGACAAACATCGACGAGAGCTTGAGCTGGAGGAAGGATCATGGCATTTGTGAGGCTGCAACCATACCGACAAGTCTCACTTAGACTGCGATGTCATCAGAAGTTGAGTCCACGATTCTTTGGACCCTATCGAGTGCTGAAACGGGTTGGCGCAGTAGCCTACAAACTGGATTTGCCAGCATCCACCCGTATCCATCATATTTTTCATATTTCCCAGTTGAAACCCTGTAGAGGACAACCATTGCAGGAAATCACGCCTCTGCCATTGATGGAGGAGACTCTAGAAACAAGGGCTGGAATTGATGAGCTGAACCTTGAGGACAAGGTTCTTCAAAATGGGGATGGCAATGTCACGAGCAGCAAAGTTGAGGTGGCATCAATGAGTCAGCAAGGCAAGGACAAAGAGGATCAGACACCAACGGTATTGCAGGAGACTCGCAGCAGTATCAGAGATAGGAAATTACCCTCAGCGTTAACGGATTTTGTCTTATACTGAGACGAGACTAGAATAAAGAAGAACCTTAGGTTGCATAGCTGGGTGTGAAAATTCTGTTGAAAAAACTTACTCTTCTTAATCTAAAATAAATTTCTCTTCTTCTTCTTCTTCTTCTATATTTCTTTATTTCTGTGCTCTCTGATTGTTAGGAAGAACCTAACATCATTCCATAGCCAAATTTGATCCGAAACAGCGCACGGAGCATACGCGATTATTAGGACTGCTTTGGGTACCCTCATTGGCCTGGATAACAATGGGTACCCATCAATGAACATATTAAACTCGTTGCTACCCTAACGTTTATTAGGCCACTTAGGGTACCCAAGCCCAATGGGAGCCCAATGAATTTTATTTCTTCGAATATTATTTTTACATGAAACACTACAATTTTATTATGTGACATTCACAATTTTTCTTAAACATTCTTGAATAATTTTTAGAAGTTTTTAGAATTTTCTAATTTTTTAAATAATATAATTGGTTTTAAAATGTTAGTTGGTAACGCCGTGTCGCGACATATAATATCAATTGATCTAAAAAAAATATTTAATTTAACAATAATGTTGGTTAAAAGAGTAAATTAATGAAATTTTAAAGTATAGAAACGCATTGGTTGCAAAGACGTTGAAGACTTTCATAGATTTTATTTTTTAATTATTGAGTTTAAAACAGCCTTATGCCAATATTATTTTAATGTTTTCATGTAAAATGTTTCCTATATGGGAACGATAGAAAAAATGATATTTCAAAATGTGTAATGCGTGCTTATAACCAAACATGAACTATGAATATGTTATTACCGTAAAACAAAAAAGTTATGGTTGTTTTTTTATATTATTTTGCTCTGCAAATTATTAGACTTTTATTAATATGAAAAAAAGAGAATAATACTTAAACGAGATATTTTTTAAGAAGATTCTTTTTAACAGTGACGGAACTATATATATTAAAATACATGGCTAACTAAAGTAGAATGCTTGAGTATCATTAACGAACTATGAAAATGAATGGATGGATCAAAGATGAAGATTTTTGGTAAGTTAAGAAAGTTGGAAGGGACACTCAAACACTTGAATGAAACATAGAAGGGCTAGATTCGAAGGAGGAACAAATTGAGGCCGAAGCTCCGGCCCAGATGGATTTAACATGTCCTATACTTTTAATTGTATTTTTTAGGAAACTAGGATTATTGGGCTTATTTGTTAGGACAAAATGCATGTTCTAATTTTTGTATGGAAATTGAGACTAAATTTATTAAAACAACTAATTAGAAAAAAAACAAATACAATTATATTTTGGAAAATACTTTGATGCACAAGCTGTGTAAACTTTAGTTTACACAAGCCCTTTAATTTTAGGGTTTAGGGTTTAGGGTTTTATGTTAGGGTTTAGGGGTTTAGTATGTAGGGTATATAATTTAAGGTTTATGGTTAGAATTTAGAGTTTAGAGTTTAGGGCTTAGGGTTTAGGGTTTAGGTTGCTAGTGTTTGTGATTTAGATTTTAAATTTTATAAAAGGATTGTGTAAAAAAAATTTACACAGCTTGTGCATCAAAATAAAACCCTTATATTTTTGCTTCCGGAAACTTGCTTCCAACTCACCATTCCTACTTTTACTGAACAAAAATCCTCTACTCATAATCATGCCCCACACTAAAAAACCCTAAAATAATTAAATTATAAACTCTAACCCTAAATTCCACATCTTAAACTCTAAACCCTACATCCTGAAAAATATACTATACCTCTAATTCCCTAAACTCTAACCACAACTCCTAACCTTAAACCCTAAATCTTAAACCCTAGACCATTCCTACTTTTTACTAAACTAGATATTTTGAATTCACTTTTAATTACTAGTAAAAGAAGAATTAAAAAAAACAAATTTAGTAATAAAAAGGCCTAATTCTATCTGAATATTGTCGCAGCACTATAAATCCTTTTACAACAAGGATCTCCTTTTAATTGTTGGATTAGAATAACAATTTAGTATATATAAGTATACACTATACGTAGCTTATATTGTGTATAGGTTTGAAAAAATAATAACTCATCGGCATGGCAAGTTTGAAGAAAATCCTGGCGTTAGTTGTTTTGATTGAATGCACTATATTGACAGAATCTTCTCGTCTGTTGGAGAAGAAGAAGAAGAAGAATGATGGTTACGGTGACAATATATTTAATGTGGTCAACTTTGGAGCTATCGGAGATGGACTCAAAGATGATTCCAAGGGATTTAAGGATGCATGGGATGCTGCTTGCGGTTCCTCCGCTTCGTCACCAGCTGTTGTTGTACCTCAAGGGAAGACGTTTTTGCTGCAACCCTTAACTTTCAATGGCAGATGCAACTCAAATAACATTACTTTCCAGGTCTTTCTCTTAGCTAAGGATATACCATAATAATTAATACAATGAATATGCCTTTTGTATTCATCAATTTTGTTTAACCTTGTGCAGATTGATGGGAAATTGATAGCCCCAAGCGAACCTTCTGCATGGGAATGCAAAAGAAATTGTCACCATTGGATTGGATTCAAAAATTTGGATGGTCTTTCCATTCAAGGATCCGGTACAATCAATGGTCAGGGATCAAAATGGTGGAAACTCTATTGCAAAGATTACAACACGGGCTGTCAACTTCGGAAACCAACAGTAAGTGTTTGAATTTCGAGTTGCATTAACATGAACTATACACTCTAATTAAATCGGTTTTATTTTTAGGGTTTCCTAATAGCAAACTCCAAGAATGTAGAGATCAGTGGGTTAACCTTTGAAGACAGCCCAAAAATGCACATCGCATTTGAAAGCTCTACTTCGATTCATGCCTCTCACCTTAGAATCAAAGCTCCAGGAAACAGCCCCAACACAGATGGCATTCATATCCAACGTTCCACCAACGTTACCATACACAACACAACTATTCAAACCGGTTTGTTGTTTTCTTTGCTTGTTTTGTTTCATTTATACGTCACTTTGTTTCAATATTGACGAGTTCTTAATTAATTAAATCAGGTGACGATTGTATATCAATCGGAGATGGTTCTAAATACATTGATATTAGAAATATCGAATGTGGCCCCGGCCACGGAATCAGGTACCCTTTTCTTCTTTACATTCATTCGCATGCTTATTACAAAATGATCTTTCCTCAAGTTTTATGCAATTAAACCTCCATATTAATTTTATTTTTAATTTTTGACCGCAAAATGAAGCATCGGCAGCCTTGGAATTATGGGGAAAACCGAGACAGTTGAATTCGTTCATGTAAAAAACGTTTCTTTCTATGGAACAACTAATGGAGTTCGAATAAAGACGTGGCAGGTATATATAGTTACTTTAATGTGTTTTTTTTTAAAATATAGATTAATAATTAATTTATGACTAACCAGTTTGCTTTATTGTGTATGTAGGGAGGACACGGATATGCAAGAAACATTAAATTTGAACGCATAACTTCTTATGCTTCAACTCGACCTATTGTCATCGATCAATTTTATTGTCCTCATAAACACTGCAAGGATCAAGTAAGTGGTTAATTTTAAATGAAATTATTGTATTTATCGGTACCTAATAATCAACTTTCACTACACCAGACTTGTTCTATGGCGGCGCTATTAGTGGCGTTTTTGATACAAACGCCGCCACCATTTTACTTTTAACGGCGTTTTTAAAACAAACGCCACAAAACAACAACATTAGCGGCGTTTTTACGACAAACGCCGCCATAGGGTGACATATAGTGGCGTTTTCTTCAATAAACGCCGCAATATGTTCATATCAGTGGCGTTTCCGATTGCAAACGCCGCAATAGGTGTTGGGCTAGTGGCGTTTGATACACCAAACGCCGCAAAATGTTCATGTTAGTGGCGTTTCCTTTCGTAAACGCCGCAATAGTCTAGATTTAGTGGCGTTTATTAATAGAAACGCCGCCATATATTTCTTAAACCCTAACTCCAACATTTATTCTCGGTCGCGTAACAGATATATTCATGGATAAACAATTAATGAAATTAAAGGTTCAATATAAGAATTTGTATTTTTAGTCGCGTATGTAATCACGGATAAACAATTATTTGTATTTTCGGTCGTATAACGGATGTAATCACGACCATTTTAAGTATTGCGATCGTGAATTTTACAAAAAACAAATGTATCATAATTTTAGAGTGACACTATATAATGTTGGTAATGCTTAAGCTGAGAGAACCAAAGGCAAAAGCTTATATCCCACATGGGTTGAGAAAAAGACTTATGAAGGGTATTTATACCCAAGTTTCTCCCCTCCCTTGTTGAGTAAGAAAGAATAAGGGACATCCTCGCGCGCCGCCGCCGCCGTCCGTCCGGTTCGGGTTCGGGTTGACACGTGCGCGAATATTATTTCTTTTTAATTTTTATCCCTTGGTGGCGTTTCTATGGAAAACGCCACAAAAGGACTTCCCTTGGTGGCGTTTCTACTGGAAAACGCCGCAAAAGGACTTCCCTTGGTGGCGTTTGTATTGAAAAACGCCGCAAAAGTACTTCCCGTTCTGGCGTTTGTAATGGAAAACGCCGCAAAATGTCTACCTTTGCTGGCGTTTTCCATTACAAACGCCGCTAGGTTACAATATATCCCCAAATCTCAAATCAGAAAAACCTATCGTGGAAACTAAAAAACCCAAATCGCTCTGCCCTAGCCCCTCCTGCTCTTCGTTCCAGCCTCGTCCCCCCTCGCCGTCGACCGTCCCTCCTCGCCGCCGACCGCCGCCGACCGTCCCTCCTCACCGTCGACAGTCCCTCCTCTCGCTTCACTTCGACAAATTTCAAGGTAAACTGCTTTCACTTTACGATATAATCTAGTTTGATGCAGTCTGTTGTTTTCCTTCTAAAAACTAATTATGGTTATGGATTTACTATGAGCTGTATAAGTACTGAAATATCTTACCTTGAGTCATTAAGGATTGAAGCAACCCCAGTAATTTTTGGCTAAGTGTGAGTGATGTTATATTGTTGTCATACCATTTTCATCATCATTTCCCCCTCGTGCAACCATAGATCTTTAGACTTAGAGATGTGGAAACAGTAGTTGCCTTTTAAATTTTATAATTAGACGTCTTGGTTATAATCAAAATGGGAGGGGATTTTTTTTTGAAGGCCATTGCTGTTCTGATGCAGATGCTCATAGTAGTCAATTTTTTAATATTTCATCTTAACCAAAGATAAATAATAGACAAAATGTAGGGAACAAATTAGGTATGAGAAGGGGCTACGAGACCGAATACAAATTTTGCAGACAAGACTGCAAAATCATGTTATCCAAATCTTGAGGATTGATACAGCTGGAAGCAATCATGTAATCCCTTGTTAATTAACTTAGCCATCACATGGCAACAAGGCATAATATTATAATTTATTTAGTATTATTTATATGAGCTCTTTATACATGCTATTATTATAATTACGTGAGTATTAGCCTTTAATTAAGATTGGTGGGGTCATTGAAATTTTATTAAATACAACCACAACAGTTACTAAATAATAGACCAATGTTTGTGGCGTTGCAAACCAATTCACCAATTAAGTTGTTAAGAATAGCTAGGCCAAGTGCTTATATTTCTTAACCAGAATTTAATAACACGTACAAATCTTTGGCAGAGTTAATAGGGTGATATGAACCGGTATTGCTACTATCTAGAGGTGAACACATGGTTCACCAATTTAACTAGTCTAAACTTAAACATGAAGAAGCGCATGCACTTGGCTTGATGAATATTCTTTTGGGCAACAATTCTTGGTTCTTATTGGATGCTCATAATCATGTTGAGAAATTGTAGTTCTAAATAGTTCAATTAAAATTTCATGAAATCATGGTAGATATTTGGATTGTTTATTTTGCAGCTCCAAAGGGATTGTTTCCACCTGACCCTTAACAATACAAGGGACCAAAGCTGAAGGTGGCTATTATCGGACCAAAGCTTAATATCAACTAAAGGTCAGTATATACCAAGATTTTTGTAGGGATGGTAGCAAGCCTTAATATTATTTATTCTCCTTGATCAAAAAATTATTTAAATAAATATGTGTGGGGTTTGTTTTAGAAATTCTCAGTTTAAATGTTTCAAAAAGTAAAAAGTTCCTAGTTTAAATGTTTGGTTGCTTTGTTTGGTGTTAACAGGTTTTTGAAGACCGAAATCTACTGGTGTTCTCCAGCTGATAATCCAACACCAAGCACCACTGGTCATCTCAGTTCAGGTATTTATTTTCTTCTTAATGTTTATACAATTATATATGTGTACATTCATGATTTTATCAAATCAACTTCTACCCCTGATTAATCAACTTCTAATTGGTCATATCATGATTTGATCATATTCAATTCATTTAATTGTTCTTAATGTTTATACAATTCATTTAATTCACTAACCAATTACATCTATTTTCATCCTTCGAGTATGACTGATAGGTAGTTTATATCTTTAATTTGGATATGGCAGAAATTGAAAATGGATAGGAGTTGGATGAATTTGCCAAGGGTAAACGCTGACTATCGAAATGGGGTAGAATATTTTCTGAATTTAGCTTTTGCAAATGCAAGCCAAGAAAATATGATTCTTTGTCCCTGTAAGAAGTGTGCTAACGTTAATTGGCACTTTCGTGAAGTTGTGCACGAACATCTAGTTATTTTTGGCTTTGTTACGGGTTATAGAAAATGGACATTCCATGGAGAGTTGACATCTCGTACAGCTTCTTCCACGAGCAATCCACCTTTTCATTATAATTCTCATCATGGATCTTCTAGAGAAGATGACATGGAGGGTATGTTACGAGATGCATTTAATATGCACGATTATCATCAGTCTGTTAGAGAAGATTGTGATATTGGTGTTACTGATTTCACTGAGATGAGAAGAAGTGGATGTGATGAAGAGCCAAATGGAGAAGCGTCAAAGTTCTACAATTTGCTCAATGAAATGAATGAACCACTTTACGAGGGATCAAAGTATTCAAAGCTCTCCTTTTGCATTCGCCTTTTCCATTTAAAATGCTTGGGAGGGTGGACCGGCAACTCTTTTACACAATTATTAGAGTTGTTGACTGAAATTTTTCCTTTTGCAAAAATTCCTCAATCTGGCAAAGATATGAAAAAAATGATAAACGATTTGGGGCTTGGTTATGAGAAAATTCATAGTTGTCCGAATGATTGCATGTTGTATTGGGGTGATAGAAAAAACCAAGAGTCCTGCCATGTATGCGGTAAATCTCGGTGGACGAATGGGGACACAGAAAATGTGAGTGAAGACGAAGTTGCAACACGAGCAAGAAAGAAGCCAATAAAGATTCTGCGATATTTTCCTCTAATACCCAGACTTCAAAGACTTTTTATGTCTTCAAAGACTGCTGAGTCTATGAGGTGGCATCACGATGGACGAACAGATGATGGATTACTAAGGCATCCTGCAGATTCTTTAGCTTGGAAGACACTTGACCAAAAATTTCCAAGTTTTGCAGGAGATCCTCGCAATGTTAGGCTCGGTCTTGCATCTGATGGGTTTAATCCTTTTAAAATCATGAGTACTTCATACAGTACTTGGCCTGTTATACTTGTTCCTTACAATTTGCCTCCGTGGATTTGCATGAAACAATCATCATTTATTTTATCCATGATAATCCCAGGTGAGAAAGGTCCAGGGAATGATATTGACATCTACATGCAACCTCTTATTGAAGAGCTGAAACAATTATGGGTGGGTGTCGAAACATATGATGTGTTGAAGAAAGAGAACTTTAATTTGCGTGCAGCTTTATTGTGGACTATTAATGATTTTCCCGCTTATGCAAATTTATCTGGGTGGAGTACCAAAGGCCGTTATGCTTGTCCTTGTTGCGCTACACAGACATGCTCGAAGTGGTTGTATAATGGAAAGAAGTTCTCTTACATGGGACACCGTCGGTGGTTAGATGAAAATCATAGATTTAGATATGAAAAAGATTTGTTTGATGGTACTGAAGAGTTCAGAAAAGCTCCTGAGCAAACAATCGGGTCTGATATCTTGTCGATGTTGAAACACATCAAGTTCACTTATGGAAAAACGACCCAACCACCAAACCCACGATCAAAGAAGAATACAAAAGAGGTGTATGACCGTGAGCTTGAGCAGCTTAGTGATGATGACTCTGATGAAGAGGATGATCCAAATGAGGCGGAGTTGTGGAAAAAGAGAAGTATTTTCTTCAAATTGCCTTACTGGAAGCATAACATTTTGAGACATAATCTTGATGTAATGCACATTGAGAAAAATGTTTGTGAGAACATTATTGGGACCATTCTCAATGTCGAAGGAAAATCTAAAGACAATCTAAAGAGTCGACTTGACTTAGTTGACATGGGAATTCGGCATGATCTTCATCCTCAAGAACTTCGTAATGGAAAATTTTCTTTACCGCCTTCTATCTTTACGATGTCGAAGAAAGAAAAAGAAGTATTTTGCACGGTGTTGAAAGATATAAAGGTCCCAGATGGGTATGCATCAAATATATCTCGATGTGTCAGTGTTAAAGATCGAAGACTTTATTCTCTAAAGTCACACATTAAATTTGAACGCATAACTTCTTATGCTTCAACTCGACCTATTGTCATCGATCAATTTTATTGTCCTCATAAACACTGCAAGGATCAAGTAAGTGGTTAATTTTAAATGAAATTATTGTATTTATCGGTACCTAATAGTCAACTTTGGGCCTTTAATCCTTTGTATATATACATTAAAAACATTACAATGTTAACTTTAAGTACTATATATGTTCTGCAGACATCGGCCGTGGAGATTAGCAATGTAGTCTATGAAGAGATCCATGGAACGTCACATAAAGAAATAGCAGTGCAACTTTCATGCAGTGAGTCCACTCCATGCAAAAACATCACCATGAAAAACATTAATCTGAGAAACGAAGACCAAAACGACAAAACTTCATCGCATTGCCTCAACGCTCATGGACTTAGAAATGGAAGGGTTCATCCAAATGTTCCTTGTTTACGATTTGATGATAATTTCTAGAATTTTTTTTTGAATATTATGTCGTATTTTTTATGAACTTTATAATTGAGATCGTTTATCAATATTATTATATAAAGTATATTCATTCAATACAATGAGAAGGGTTAGAATTTGAAATATGGAGTTGTTGTAAAATGATGAATGTTAGTAAAATAACGGGGGAGTTGTCATCTAATCTCTCTAGATTTCTTGTGTTCTTGAAATCTCATAAATAGTTCATAAATACAATTACTTCCAATTTCTTTCTTTCAAATTCTACTAAGATGATATAATAAATGTCTAAAAATATGATAATTTATGTTTGGCATGTACAATTCTCTTAATTTTCTTGGTCGGATCTCTGTAACTTGTGGAGGATGGTGTATTGGGGGTACTAATATATTTCTGTATTTCACCGTTTGAGAAAGTGTAAATGAATATAATTAATATTTAATAAAATTATTTTGATTAAAAATAATAAAAATGAAATTATTGATCTTACAAAAATTCTACAATGAATAACATTTTTTTTGAATATCAATGAATAGCATTTATTGATATACATTATTAATTTTTAATTAAATAAAATATAAAAATAGTCCTTCAATTATAGAGTATATTTTTGTTGAGTTCTCCAACTATGAAAATTTACCAAACAATTATTTGATTTGCAGAAAATAGTAAATTAATATATCACCATTAAAATTAACAACAACAAAACAAATTAGTTAGTGACACCTACAATATCAATTAATTTTATTTTTTAAAATTAATTCTTATTAGAAAATCACTACTACATAATCATGAGTATTTATGCAAGTTTCATAATTTTCCTTTTAAAAACTCAATACAATTTTTTTTTATCGGCAAAACATATGAATTTATTAAGGATGAACTCAACGATAATAGACATGGAAAACGTCAACAAAACAACAACCGCTCAAAAGGAAACAAACCAACCCACACAACTACGACTAACAAGCCAACCCCTAAAGCTTGGATCGGCACACATCGCCTAGCCCCTCACACTAGCAAACCATCACGATATAAAATATTTCCTCTGTTTTTTTTTTACTAAAGTTTCTATTCTGTTTGGCAATTTTTACTTGCAAATCTAAACCAATTGCTATAAAATATTTTAAAAATCAACATTCATTGCCATTTTTTTTGTAACACCCTGATAATCATGGTGAAAAAAAAAGGAGAGAAAAGAGAAAGTGTTATCAAAGGGATTCGAACCCTGGACCTTTGGAGTGAAATGCTAAAGCATTTACCGTTTGACCCAAGACCATTTCTGGTCTAAGCTTGCCTTGAGTTACTTTTGAACTAAACTTTTTTTTTTTGTATCTGAATTTAATAAATCGATTAAACCCCCCCACCTGCCACATTTAATACATATCCAAAAAAGGGGGCAAACCTTCCAGAACCATCTCCTTCACCCATCGACCCTACACCTCCCAAAACCCGATCACCGTCCGTTAGCCTCACCGCCGCGCCGTGTCGCTCACCGCCGGTGCCCTTGAAACCGCCTCCTCACCCCGATCAAAAGCCCCTTAACCACTCTCACAATCGTTGCCCCAATCGCCGGAAATCGAAGATTTTAGGTTCGTCTAACCTAGGATTTTCGCACCTTCATTCTTCGTTGTTTCCAGCCACCATAGGCACCGGGTCGTGAAGTGGTGGCCGCCATCGTCATCTCAAGGTTACATCAAGCAAAACCCTGCCAGGGATCGTCCGTTCGTCGTCGTTTGAGGCCTCGCCGGAGCTTCGTCGCTCTTAAGCCTTTTCAGTCCGAAATGGGTAAGTTTGGTAAGTTTTTGTTCGATTTCTGGGTAATAGACATGTTGGTTGGATGAATCAAATCGAAAATATACATTTTGGTGCATTTTTGGGCCGTTTTAGGCTGTGCGTGGTTCACACGCTCCGTCCAGGGCGATTTCCGGCAGCCCTGGACGGTGGCCATTGAACCGACCGGCCCACCCGTTGGTCGGTCCACCTGAATCGGTCCAACATAAACCGGCCTAGCCCAACAGTAAGCCAAGACCCGTTGCCCGACCCGACCCGTTGACCGAGTCAACCCAGTGAGTCAACTCGCCCGAGTCAACCCAGTGAGTCAACCCGGTCAACCCAGTGAGTCAACTCGGTCAACCAGTGACGTCAGCATGACGTCAGTGTTGACTTTGACTTCTGACGTCAGCGTTGACTTTGACCAAAAAGTCAACTTTTTTTTTCGAAAAGTCCTATTTTATGTTTTTCTATGTCCTGAGTCCGATATTGAAGCCCGTTTCGTGAAATTCTAACCCGAAAGCCTCCGAATTGAACCTTGAACTCGAGTCTGCTTATGTATTTTAATAATTAATTATGAGCAATGTGAATAAGGACTGAAATTGGAATTTGCGCGATTGAAGGTATCCAAGGTTCCTTGTATTCGGGATGTTGAGGACGTCGCATTCGGGTTCGAGAGTGATCGAACGGAGTATCATGGTCAACCGATATAGCAAGTATTAAAGGTAATACACTACTACCTCTAGTATGTTTTATGATCATGTTGGTATTCGGTAAATGCATGCATAAATATGATAAGGAGTGCTGTTAGCCCTACATAAGTCAAACTAAATATGAAATTGAGTATGATAACTTAGATAAGACCGAAATGTTCGAACGAGGAAGCTAATAAATCTGAAGTATCTGAAGTTCATTAAATAATTAATGAGGCAGCTAATCTCCAATTTCGAGCATTAGTGTGAAATGTTTAAATGAGAAAGATACCTGGACATGAAATTACAAAATGCCCTTGAGATATGAGAATGACTAAAATACCCTTGGAATTGGAAGAGGTCTAGAAATCTACAGTGGATATGGTAAATCAACTCGATTCATCGGGAAACCTCGATCTACTGGTAAGATATGGTAATAAGATTTAAACGTTCGAGATTGTAAGGTGTTAGACTTCCTTGAATTTAGAATGAATTCCTGAATATATTTATATTTACGGGAAACTATTCGTACCTCTAATTTGATCAAGCGACTCAAATACTGAATTGATCATAATGAGTAAAAGTATTGGAAATAAGGTCATGGTTAAATCAATTGGAAGGGTCGTATCGACCAAAAAGGCTGAAGTATCCTCAGATACCGAGGTTTGCAAATTAACTAGAATGATGGATATCCCGAGTTTCAGAATGACTGAAATACCCCTTTGACTGGGATAAGTAAATTGCCTTCGATAAAATTCTAGAAATGCCAATAAAGCTGAAAATGACTGAAATACCCCTATAGGTTGAAGCATGACTTACGTACGTCAATCACTCTTGATATTAATGTAAGGCTGGAAGTTTCTCCGCACAGAGTATAAGTTTGACTACTTCGTGGAAAAATCTTGTGGTGAAAAATGAAAGCAACCGTTCAGATATACGATACCGTTGGATGCATCAGAAGCGTTGGTTAGTACTGCAAGGTTGGAATATGTTAATTCGAATGGTTTTGGAGGCTCGATAAACTTCTGGGAATCTTAAATATTGCAAATCGTTATTTCATCATTATTGGGCTAAATTACAAATCACCCCTGATAGTTAAATGACCAAAATGCCCACGTTGGCCCAAGTAATCAAAATAGCCCTAAATGTATCTGATATCATAGAAGATCTCGACGTAGAAATCCCTAAATGCCTGGTTGGAAACTTGATGAGCAAAATAGAATTTCTGAGCCACTATTTACGCCATATTGGTATAAATTACCAAAATGTCGTGTATGATAAAATGACCATAATGCCCCTGGTAGGCTTAAATGGCTAAATCACTCATGATATGCCTAAACTCTCAAGATCTTGACGTATCATCTCCTGACTATCTGGTTTGAATCATTAGTACAAACCCCTCTTTTAATAGGGACCTTGTTTCAAAGATCCGTTCAATTGTCAAAAGTTAATATGTTCTCTTCCGTAAATGTCAAGTATCTCCAAAGAAATAAACTATTCCACCTAGTGTGTTCCATGTGTGCTACACGACTGTTTTTGCATATTGATTTACATGTTATAATATCGATTATGTGCACATGATAGAATACTTGAACTCACATGAACATGACATGTTTTATAATTAAACATGACCGTACTGTATTCTTGATATATGCATATGTACCTGATATGACCAACAGTCTATATAGATAATGTATTACTAAAAATACAGTTATTGATTAACCAAACCGTTACATAGATTGTTACTGGGGTACTTGGGATAGAATATGAAGTGACCGTAGGTTCAGCCCTGATCTAGCTGGTAATTCCTTTACCGTTACAGGTTCCTATGCTTCGGCTAGGGTAATACCTACCATACCGTACCGTACCGTTCCTAAGGTAATCCCTTAGGATGGCACCTATGCCCAATGGGCACTGGTTAACGCCTTTGACGCAGTTTTGGGGAACTGCCTCTTGGAGTGTGGTTGGAGGGTAGATAAAAAAAATTAAACCGTACTGTATTGTTACTTGAAGTTTATGTTTTTGAACTAGAAATGTATATTATACCGTTGTTGTACATGTTTTACTTGCACTGTTGGAACACACTAAAAACCGAACTCTCTAATTCCACCTCCGTATATTAATAGCCTATAATTCCCGTCTAATTCTCGATGATTGAATAAAGAACAAGTATCGTTATTCTCAAGCATAACGTTACCCTGAAATATCAAAAAAAAGAAATGAAGACTGTTACAACATGGAACGTCATGAAAATGTTATGCCTACCATATATCTGCATGAGCTTATAGCATCTTTTGGTAGTTTTGTATTACTGAGCTTTTCCAAGCTCACGTTGTTTTTACCATCGCAGGTTAAAGGAATATATCATGGTATAACGTTTGGCATCAGTGTCGGGAGTTCTCTCGGCGTTGCTTTTGGAGTACGGTTCTGACATAGTTAGTGGGCATGCATATTATTATTGTTTCATGATAGTGTCTGTAAAACGTTTTTCTGAAATCCTGTTATATGTTTAAATGATTTCATGAAAGAGTATTTTCAACAAAAGTTATCGTTATAATTTAATATGTGTTTTTCAGAGAAAATATTTTATGTGTATTTTTACCGTGGGTCACTCCTGTGACCCTAATGTGGATTCCTAGGATTCGTCGTAACGCATCGGCGGGTCTAAGGGGTTACATTTAGTGGTATCAGAGCTTAGAGTTGCGTCTTTCTGGGTAGATCGGCCGATCGTCTGTCATAGGGTGTCTGGTCTGTGCATGCCCCTAGATCATAACCGTACTCCTACGAGCCGAAACTCCAATATCAAACTCCTTTTCTAAAATAAATGTATCTATGTAACACCCGTGTTTTGGGGTTAGGAGTTAGTCGGGTTGGTTGGTCTGAGTTGGTAGAATTTATTTTAATCAAATTGACCTTAATGTGAGCAAATTGAGTTTAGAAAGAAAGGGAGGGATCATTTTGGTAATTAAACCAAAATAAAAATAAACACCACCTATTAAGTTATCATCTTTCTCATTTTCTTTCTTCTCCACCGTGCATATCATCTTCAAACTCTCTCAAACCCCCTTTACTATTCCCTTTGATTTCTTCATCAATTCAAGGGGTTTTTGAAAGGTAATTATGTTTTCTTAATCTCCTCTTTATCCTCTATCTATCTATAGTCTTAGATTTCAAAGTTATAGAGTTTTGAAAATTAGGGTTTATATCAAAGTTTGGATTTTTAAGGGGTTTTTCATTTTGTTTTGATAAATTGAGTTGGGGCTTTGTTTAATCATGTTAAAATACACATAATATGTTAAAATGAGAAATTTTAGGTGAAAATCCGAAATGGGTATTTATGGCCATTTTTGATTAGTCTAAAACTTGAATTTTGGTGAGTTTTAGAGTTAGGTTGAAGGGCTGATGGTATATGTATGTTAGGAAAGTGTTTTGGGACCATTTAGGTGTCATTTGGGTGATTGAAAATATAGTTTTCTGCTGGGTAATAAAGGAGCACGAAAATGAGAAATTTGGTGATTGTTTGAGTTGGAAATTGTTGAAGTGTGGCTTGTGTTTATGAATTGGAGTGGTGACTGAAATTTAGCATTGAATTATGAGTAATGGTTATGTTTTGATTGGCTAGAAACAAGAGGAAACACCGGAGAAGCATCGGGATTGAATCCGAGTATTTAGGAGGCTTGCTTGCTTGTTTGAGTTGCTAAGGAAGGGTGGTGAGTAAAACTTTAAATTATTTTGAAGTTGGTTCAAGTGTGTATTGGATGTGTGGGAATGAGCTTGGTAGGCCATTCCTAGGTGGGAGTTAAATTGGTAGTTTAACTCTTTAATTTTCCATTGATAAATGATATGTCATTGCCTATTTGTTCATGTGAAAAGTGGATTGATTTATATGTATGTATCTTGATATGCATATATGATGAGCATGATATATAATTGGTGGATATATGATGTGATGAAAGAAATTGGCACTAGTATGCTTGGGTACAATGATCGATCATTAGGATGAGTGTGCACACAAATTGAGTCAAAACGTACGTGGCCTTGGTGGCGTTAAGGCACCAAGGAGGAGTACGGTGAAGTAATATTCCACCGGAAATTTATATATATTCTACGTGGCGATGAGTGGAATCCCGTCCGTAGGGCATGTGGCGATGAGTGGAATCCCGTCCATGCAAGGCCGGTGATGAGTGTAATCCCACCGAGGTAAGGTTGATGTTGGAAAATGCGTTCCAACATGTTATCCGCGTATTCGAGTCATAACTAGGTGCCAAAATGAGAATTATGTTGTTGAGCTTAATATGAAGTAAGATGCCATATTATGATTCTTGAACATGTTATTC
Organism: Hibiscus trionum; assembly: GCA_030270665.1. Classification (NCBI taxonomy): domain Eukaryota; kingdom Viridiplantae; phylum Streptophyta; class Magnoliopsida; order Malvales; family Malvaceae; genus Hibiscus; species Hibiscus trionum. Next base: position 21,460,223 of record BSYR01000038.1, on the reverse strand, counting down.
TTTCATGATTTTGAGGTCGAGTTTAATATGATGTGAGATTCCATATTATGACCCTTGAAAATGATATGATGATTATGATGTTGAGTTTAATATGATGTGAGATGCCATATTATAACTCTTGAAAGACTAGCTAGGTTGACTTGTTTATACCTAAGCATGTGGTATGAGAGATTTAGGGATGACACGATTGAACCCTGCATTGTTGTTGTTTTTGGATTTTAGAGCATCCTCACTAAGCTTTTAGCTTACGCTCTCATTTTCAACAATGCAGATCATTAGCGTGGTGTTAGCAAGGAGCAAGGCGAAGGGGCATTCCAAGTTTTTGTTGCTCAAGTATGGTTTTGTAATTAATGTGGTAGTTTAGCAATGGGGCAATTATGTGATTTGCATGAGCTATGTTTGACTCATAAATGGTGTTGATGTGTATGATATGCTTGATGAAGACTTGTGTGTGATGGCATGTTTTGTTGGATGTTTTGGTTGCTTAACTAATATGTTTAAGTTCCATATGTATTAATGTGTGCCTTTGGCATTGTTAAGATCTTATGTATGTCCATATATGCATAAATTGCTCTTTAATTGGTATGCTATGTATGAATGCATTATACCATGTTTGAATGACTCCCTTGGCTTAAACAGGTGCTCTTGCATGTGTGTATATGCTTTATTGCTTCCTAAAATATGTTTCAAATGATTCTAACTTTAGCCGATCTTTTTCAAAACATTTATGATCCGTTTTTGCACTAGAGCTGTTTTTCCAGCCTCCAAGTGCAAAAGGATCGATCCCCTTGTTTATGGGATCGATCCCTTGTGATATAGATGCTAAATTTTTAAAAATTGAGGTTTGCAAGCTTTACGTTTTAGTCCCGATTCTCGTATGTGCAATTGCTTGAGTTTGAGATGTCCGTTTGAGTTGAAATTTGGCAGAGAGGCATGAAACATGACTAATTTCATAATGGTAACTTAAAATTTGGTAAAGTCCTCTTAATTTCCAGAATTTACAAATTGGTCCCTAAATTCGTATTTTGTGCAATTGAGTCCCTTATTGTTTTCCGATTGCTGTGATTTTTGAGTATGCTTATCGCAAGAGTATGCCTAGTTTAATGTGCATCTAGACAAGTTTAAAAAGAGAAAAAAAAGGGTCGTTAATCAAGGTTGACTTTCGGGTTGACTTTGGTTTTCCCCGTGTAATCTTCGTAGTTCGGGTCAGCCGTCTAGGCCGGGCTACGGGGGTTACATTTGTTGGCATCAGAGCTTAAGGTTTCCGAGACCTTGGGCACGTAAGTGAGGTAAGCTTGATGTGTTAAGAAACGTTATTGCTTGATATATGTTTTGCCATAAAATCTCGTTGTTTGATTATCCGTATGATGATTTGAAGTATGAATTGTTGTGTTGGTGTTGAGTCGAGTGCCCATTGCTACTATTACTTAATTTAAAAAAAAAATTGAAAGAGGAGTACTTGAGCACTGTTGGACCCTTGCTTTTGCTAACGTAATCCTTATTTGTTTGTTGTTGTTTGTTGTAGTTATTACTTTACTAGTTGTATCATGAGACGACGTGGGAGGCCTAGGATGGTTCGATCGGAATCACGGGCAGAGGCTCCAAGAGTTGAGACTCATGTGGGAGAACATGTGGTTGGAATTGGAGCTCCTCCATTACCTCCACCACCACCACCTCCTCCACCTGGAGTAGGAGGCGAGGCTGGGGCCGATAGAGAGGGACCTCAAGGAGGCCGAGGTGGCCAAGGTGGTCAAGGAATGGCCGGAATAGATTTATCTCCGTTGGTTCATGCAATAGCTGGGGCGTTTCAGGCTGCAGTAGCTGGGGGTCAGGCAGCAGCACACCGTCAGGGTGAGGGCACCGGATTACCTTTAGAGAGACTTCGGGGACTTGGGGCTGAAGAGTTTAGGGGGTCTACTCCAGAGAGATCCGAGTTGTGGTTAGAGAAGACTGTCCGTATCCTTGCTCAGATGGGGTGTACTGGTGAGCGCAAGTTGGGATGTGTTGAGTCCTTGCTTCAGGGTGATGCCTACACTTGGTGGGTCACCATTACTACAGGTATGGATGAGGCCGAGATCACTTGGGAGTTCTTTGAGACAGCTTTCTTTAAGAAGTATCTGGGTCCGCGATACCTCGACGAGAGGAAGAGGGAGTTTATGGCTTTGCTTCAGGGGAATAGGTCCGTTACTGATTATGAGATCCGGTTTGTCAGATTGAGTCAGTATGCACCTGAACTTGTTCCTACTGAGGTGGAACGCTGTAACCGTTTCCGTTATGGATTGAATGAAGAAATCAAGACGTATACTCTAGCTTCAGATTATACTGATTTTGATGTCTTGGTAGCGAGGGCCAAGGACTTAGAGCACAGCTTGAGTTTGACCAGGCGGTCAGGTGGATCTAGTTCGGGTAAGAGGTCCAGCAACTTTAATAGAGGAGATGCTAAAAGGCATCAGGACAACAGACATCAGTATGATCATAGGCGTGGTGGCGGTAACCACGGTAAGGGCCAACAGGGTCAGAGAGCTGGTGGGAAGTTGCCCACATGTACTACCTGCGGGAGGAACCACATCGGTGAATATTGGGGGAATTTTCATTCGTGTTGGAATTGTGGTGCTAGAGACCACAATAGGCGTGACTGTCCACATCTGGTGGGACAGGCACCAACTCAGGCTCTTGCTAGAGCCAATGACTTTCAGAGAGGCCGCGGGCGCGGTAGAGGTAATTTCCAGCCAAGAAATGATGGCCAGAGAAATTTAGCACATGTAGTTGCAGTCCAGCCGGAGGGCGGAGGACAGGCCAGAGTTTATGCTCAGCGTGGGGATCAGCAGGACACTGATGTGATTGCAGGTAACTTCTCGATACAGTCTTTGGGTTTGCTATCTTTGATTGACTCTGGGTCTACACATTCCTACATATTGAGTGAGCATGCACAGTATTTGAAATTGCCTTGTGAGATATTAGAGGTAGGAGTTAGTGTCACTAGTTCTTTTGGGGACACGGTAGTAGTTAGGAAGATGTACCGAAGGTGTCCGTTGATGGTTCAGGGACATGTGTTTCCAGTGGATATGATGGAGCTTCCTTTTTATGGTTTTGATGTGATTCTGGGTATGGACTGGCTCTCAGAGCATAGAGCTAGGATAGATTTTGAAACTAAGCGGATTTCTTTGAAGCTCACAGATGACTATGAGATTGTGGTTGTAGGTGAGAATGTGAAGTTTTTGTCCAATGTGGTTTCAGTGTTAGAGACTAAGAGATTAGTTGAGTTGGGGTGTGAAGCATACCTAGCGTATGTGATGAACCCTAACATGAGTGAGGTTAGACCTCAGGACATCCGGACTGTATGTGATTTTCCTAGTGTGTTTCCGGAAGAATTGCCAGGGTTACCACCAGACAGAGAGGTAGAGTTCAGCATTGAGACTTATTCCGATTCAGCTCCTGTTTCGATTACTCCGTATCGTATGGCACCAAAAGAATTGAAAGAGTTGAAGACTCAGTTGCAAGAGTTAACAGATAGAGGCTTTATCCGACCAAGTTCTTCACCTTGGGGTGCACCAGTTTTGTTTGTGAAGAAGAAAGATGGAAGCATGAGAATGTGTATAGATTACAGACAGTTGAATCAGTTGACAGTGAAGAATAAATATCCGTTGCCTAGGATTGATGACTTGTTTGATCAACTGAAAGGAGCATCGGTCTTTTCGAAGATTGATTTGAGATCGGGTTATTACCAGCTAAAGGTAAAAGAGGTTGATGTACCGAAGACGGCCTTTAGGACTAGGTATGGTCACTATGAGTTTTTAGTCATGCCATTTGGGTTGACTAATGCACCGGCTGCTTTCATGGATATGATGAACAGGATTTTCCATCAATATTTAGATCAGTTTGTAGTTGTGTTTATTGATGATATTTTGGTGTACTCGCGAACTGAAGAAGACCATGACCGACACTTGAGACTTGTTTTGAAGACTTTGCTAGATCATCAGTTATATGCAAAGCTCAGTAAGTGTGAGTTTTGGATCCGTGAAGTAGTCTTCTTGGGACATGTAGTGTCAGCTGATGGAATTAGAGTTGATCCGAAGAAGATTGAAGCCATTGTTGAGTGGAAGCAACCGAAGTCAGTGACAGAGGTACGAAGCTTCTTGGGCTTAGCTGGATATTATAGAAGATTTGTAGATGGTTTCTCTAAGTTAGCTGCTCCGTTGACACAGTTACTTCAGAAGAGTGTTCAGTTTGAGTGGACAGAGGCAAGACATAGAGCATTTGAGAAATTGAAAGAAGCTTTGACCCAAGCACCGATTTTGATACAGCCTGAGTCCGGGAAGGACTATGTAGTTTACAGTGATGCTTCTTATGTAGGGCTAGGGTGTGTTCTTATGCAAGACCGGAAGGTAGTGGCTTACGCTTCAAGACAGTTGAAGACCCACGAGCGCAACTATCCGACCCATGACATAGAGTTAGCTGCAGTTGTGTTCGCTCTGAAGATTTGGAGGCATTATTTGTACGGTGAGAAATGCACAGTATACACCGATCATAAGAGTTTGAAATACATTATGACCCAGCGAGATTTGAATCTCAGACAGCGTAGGTGGTTAGAGTTGCTAAAAGATTATGATCTTACTATTGAGTATCACCCAGGTAAGGCCAATGTAGTGGCTGATGCATTGAGTAGGAAGATGGCCGTAGACTTGAGAGCCATGTTTGCTAGATTGAGTTTGTCCAGAGATGGTGGCTTGGTAGCCGAGCTTCAGGTTAGACCTACTCTAGGTCAGTTGATTCGAGAGAAACAGCTTTTAGATAGATCTTTGGCACCTCACGTGCAAGATATAGCCGAAGGTAGATCTTCAGACTACAGTTTCAGTGTCGATGGGGTTTTGTGTTTCAAAGATAGAATAGTTGTGCCAGAAGACAGTGACTTGAGACGTACGATCTTGACTGAAGCCCACAGTAGTCCGTTTGCTATGCATCCTGGAAGTACGAAGATGTACCGTGATTTGAAGAATGAGTACTTTTGGGTTGGCTTGAAGAAAGATGTAGCCGACTTTGTGAGTAAATGCTTAGTGTGTCAGAGAGTGAAAGCAGAACATCAGGTTCCCTCAGGTTTGTTACAACCGTTGAGAATTCCGGAATGGAAATGGGAGAACATAACCATGGATTTTGTTTCGGGTTTGCCTTTGACTCCTACGAAGAAGAACTCAGTTTGGGTGATAGTAGATCGCTTTACGAAGTGTGCTCACTTCTTGGCAGTCAACACTAATTACACGCTTGATAGATTGGCTGATTTGTACATTGGTGAGATTGTTAGACTGCATGGTGTGCCGAAGTCCATTGTGTCAGATAGAGATCCGCGGTTTACCTCTCGATTTTGGGAGTGTCTGCACACAGCTTTGGGTACCCGTTTGAACTTCAGCACTTCTTATCATCCTCAGTCAGATGGTCAGTCAGAGAGGGTCATTCAGATCTTAGAGGATATGTTGCGTTGTTGTATCATTGATTTTCAAGGTACCTGGGAGAAGCATTTGCCTCTAGTAGAGTTTGCTTACAATAACAGCTTCCAGTCGAGTATTCAGATGGCTCCGTATGAGGCCTTGTATGGCCGGAAATGTAGGACTCCAGTTTGTTGGGCTGAAGTGGGACAGAAGTTGTTACCTATACCAGATTTGCTCAGAGGAACAACTGACAAGGTAAAACTGATTTGTGACCGTTTGAAAGCTGCTTCGGATAGACAGAAGTCTTATGCCGACTTGAAGAGGAAGGAAGTTGAGTTCTCAGTGGGTGAGAAGGTATTCTTGAAAGTGACTCCGTGGAAGAAAGTAATGAGGTTTGGCCGAAAAGGAAAGTTGAGTCCGAGGTACATAGGACCGTATGAGATTGTGAAGAGGGTTGGTCCGGTTGCATATCAGTTACGTTTGCCATCCGAGCTAGAGAAGATACATGATGTGTTCCATGTTTCGATGCTTCGCAAGTATAGGTCCGATCCATCACATGTTATGCCTGTGGAAGAGATTGAATTGAATCCGGATTTAACTTATGAGGAAGAACCAGTTGAGATCTTAGCTTCTGACAGCAAGGTGTTGCGGGGTAGATCGATTGAGTTAGTGAAGGTGCGGTGGCAACGTCGAGGTGTGGACGAGGCCACTTGGGAGAGGAAGGAGGATATGGAAAAGCAGTTTCCGTATCTCTTTCAGTCAGGTAATTTCGGGGACGAAATTTCTTAAGTGGGGGAGAGTTGTAACACCCGTGTTTTGGGGTTAGGAGTTAGTCGGGTTGGTTGGTCTGAGTTGGTAGAATTTATTTTAATCAAATTGACCTTAATGTGAGCAAATTGAGTTTAGAAAGAAAGGGAGGGATCATTTTGGTAATTAAACCAAAATAAAAATAAACACCACCTATTAAGTTATCATCTTTCTCATTTTCTTTCTTCTCCACCGTGCATATCATCTTCAAACTCTCTCAAACCCCCTTTACTATTCCCTTTGATTTCTTCATCAATTCAAGGGGTTTTTGAAAGGTAATTATTTTTTCTTAATCTCCTCTTTATCCTCTATCTATCTATAGTCTTAGATTTCAAAGTTATAGAGTTTTGAAAATTAGGGTTTATATCAAAGTTTGGATTTTTAAGGGGTTTTTCATTTTGTTTTGATAAATTGAGTTGGGGCTTTGTTTAATCATGTTAAAATACACATAATATGTTAAAATGAGAAATTTTAGGTGAAAATCCGAAATGGGTATTTATGGCCATTTTTGATTAGTCTAAAACTTGAATTTTGGTGAGTTTTAGAGTTAGGTTGAAGGGCTGATGGTATATGTATGTTAGGAAAGTGTTTTGGGACCATTTAGGTGTCATTTGGGTGATTGAAAATATAGTTTTCTGCTGGGTAATAAAGGAGCACGAAAATGAGAAATTTGGTGATTGTTTGAGTTGGAAATTGTTGAAGTGTGGCTTGTGTTTATGAATTGGAGTGGTGACTGAAATTTAGCATTGAATTATGAGTAATGGTTATGTTTTGATTGGCTAGAAACAAGAGGAAACACCGGAGAAGCATCGGGATTGAATCCGAGTATTTAGGAGGCTTGCTTGCTTGTTTGAGTTGCTAAGGAAGGGTGGTGAGTAAAACTTTAAATTATTTTGAAGTTGGTTCAAGTGTGTATTGGATGTGTGGGAATGAGCTTGGTAGGCCATTCCTAGGTGGGAGTTAAATTGGTAGTTTAACTCTTTAATTTTCCATTGATAAATGATATGTCATTGCCTATTTGTTCATGTGAAAAGTGGATTGATTTATATGTATGTATCTTGATATGCATATATGATGAGCATGATATATAATTGGTGGATATATGATGTGATGAAAGAAATTGGCACTAGTATGCTTGGGTACAATGATCGATCATTAGGATGAGTGTGCACACAAATTGAGTCAAAACGTACGTGGCCTTGGTGGCGTTAAGGCACCAAGGAGGAGTACGGTGAAGTAATATTCCACCGGAAATTTATATATATTCTACGTGGCGATGAGTGGAATCCCGTCCGTAGGGCATGTGGCGATGAGTGGAATCCCGTCCATGCAAGGCCGGTGATGAGTGTAATCCCACCGAGGTAAGGTTGATGTTGGAAAATGCGTTCCAACATGTTATCCGCGTATTCGAGTCATAACTAGGTGCCAAAATGAGAATTATGTTGTTGAGCTTAATATGAAGTAAGATGCCATATTATGATTCTTGAACATGTTATTCTTTCATGATTTTGAGGTCGAGTTTAATATGATGTGAGATTCCATATTATGACCCTTGAAAATGATATGATGATTATGATGTTGAGTTTAATATGATGTGAGATGCCATATTATAACTCTTGAAAGACTAGCTAGGTTGACTTGTTTATACCTAAGCATGTGGTATGAGAGATTTAGGGATGACACGATTGAACCCTGCATTGTTGTTGTTTTTGGATTTTAGAGCATCCTCACTAAGCTTTTAGCTTACGCTCTCATTTTCAACAATGCAGATCATTAGCGTGGTGTTAGCAAGGAGCAAGGCGAAGGGGCATTCCAAGTTTTTGTTGCTCAAGTATGGTTTTGTAATTAATGTGGTAGTTTAGCAATGGGGCAATTATGTGATTTGCATGAGCTATGTTTGACTCATAAATGGTGTTGATGTGTATGATATGCTTGATGAAGACTTGTGTGTGATGGCATGTTTTGTTGGATGTTTTGGTTGCTTAACTAATATGTTTAAGTTCCATATGTATTAATGTGTGCCTTTGGCATTGTTAAGATCTTATGTATGTCCATATATGCATAAATTGCTCTTTAATTGGTATGCTATGTATGAATGCATTATACCATGTTTGAATGACTCCCTTGGCTTAAACAGGTGCTCTTGCATGTGTGTATATGCTTTATTGCTTCCTAAAATATGTTTCAAATGATTCTAACTTTAGCCGATCTTTTTCAAAACATTTATGATCCGTTTTTGCACTAGAGCTGTTTTTCCAGCCTCCAAGTGCAAAAGGATCGATCCCCTTGTTTATGGGATCGATCCCTTGTGATATAGATGCTAAATTTTTAAAAATTGAGGTTTGCAAGCTTTACGTTTTAGTCCCGATTCTCGTATGTGCAATTGCTTGAGTTTGAGATGTCCGTTTGAGTTGAAATTTGGCAGAGAGGCATGAAACATGACTAATTTCATAATGGTAACTTAAAATTTGGTAAAGTCCTCTTAATTTCCAGAATTTACAAATTGGTCCCTAAATTCGTATTTTGTGCAATTGAGTCCCTTATTGTTTTCCGATTGCTGTGATTTTTGAGTATGCTTATCGCAAGAGTATGCCTAGTTTAATGTGCATCTAGACAAGTTTAAAAAGAGAAAAAAAAGGGTCGTTAATCAAGGTTGACTTTCGGGTTGACTTTGGTTTTCCCCGTGTAATCTTCGTAGTTCGGGTCAGCCGTCTAGGCCGGGCTACGGGGGTTACAATCTAAGTGATCTGCCTCCCAAAGCTCAATCTGTATCGGCAAGAAATAGCTATAGCATTCGTCCTTGGTTTGGATTAAATTGATGGATTTGAATCTGGATAAAGAACCTAAGATGGTTTATGCATGTGGAATTGAAGATCTGAATCATATTAAGAATAAATGTTTGATCATATGTGGTAACCGGTATAAGATCACATGTAAGGTAGCTCGATGATAATGTTTATGATGGGAATATTTTGCTGAAAATCGAATAAAAGTGCTACGAAATTTAAGAGAAAGGTGACCGCGAGATTGGTGAAAGTATAGATTATGCGGTGACTCTGTTATGCACGAAGTAAACGATTATTGGAGTATTACGCTGAAAGTATGTGACATCCGTTTAAAACTCTGGTTATGTTTGATCGTCTTGAAGAAAGACCTTATAAAAAAAAGTGGCATACTGTTCTGCTACATATCGATTCTAAATGAAATTTGAGGTTAACATCTTGATTTCGGAGGGCTCTCTTGAGGCCTTTGAGTACCTGTATGGATTCCAGTTATAGTTCTTCATTCATAAATCGATGGTCAATCTAGTAGAGTAATTTTTTTTTGGAGGAGATGATGTCGGGTTGTATGATTAACTTTTGTGGTACCGGGAGAAGTTTCTTATCCATGATAGAGACCATTTATTATAAAGGTTATAAAACAAGTGTTTCTTTGGCACCACATAAAGTTCGTATGGGTTCAGTTGTTATATCCTGATTAATTGGTCCAAAATGTATGATGGGATGATTATGGGTCCAAAGTCAATTTGAGTAACTAAGGACACTCCCAGATTGATCCGTGATTGTTTGTGAGTCCCGAGAAACAATGATGCTCTAATGGATAAGTTCAGTACAAGATTTGATGAAAGAATAGTTTCTGCAACTCTCTGATTAGTAAATTTCGAGGACGAAATTTCTTTTAGGGGGAGAAAATTGTAACACCCTGATAATCATGGTGAAAAAAAAGGAGAGAAAAGAGAAAGTGTTATCAAAGGGATTCGAACCCTGGACCTTTGGAGTGAAATGCTAAAGCATTTACCGTTTGACCCAAGACCATTTCTGGTCTAAGCTTGCCTTGAGTTACTTTTGAACTAAACTTTTTTTTTTGTATCTGAATTTAATAAATCGATTAAACCCCCCCACCTGCTACATTTAATACATATCCAAAAAAGGGGGCAAACCTTCCAGAACCATCTCCTTCACCCATCGACCCTACACCTCCCAAAACCCGATCACCGTCCGTTAGCCTCACCGCCGCGCCGTGTCGCTCACCGCCGGTGCCCTTGAAACTGCCTCCTCACCCCGATCAAAAGCCCCTTAACCACTCTCACAATCGTTGCCCCAATCGCCGGAAATCGAAGATTTTAGGTTCGTCTAACCTAGGATTTTCGCACCTTCATTCTTCGTTGTTTCCGGCCACCATAGGCACCGGGTCGTGAAGTGGTGGCCACCATCGTCATCTCAAGGTTACATCAAGCAAAACCCTGCCAGGGATCGTCCGTTCGTCGTCGTTTGAGGCCTCGCCGGAGCTTCGTCGCTCTTAAGCCTTTTCAGTCCGAAATGGGTAAGTTTAGTAAGTTTTTGTTCGATTTCTGGGTAATAGACATGTTGGTTGGATGAATCGAATCGGAAATATACATTTTGGTGCATTTTTGGGCCGTTTTAGGCTGTGCGTGGTTCACACGCTCCGTCCAGGGCGATTTCCGGCAGCCCTGGGCGGTGGCCATTGAACCGGCCGGCCCACCCATTGGTCGGTCCACCTGAATCGGTCCAACCTAAACCGGCCCAGCCCAACAGTAAACCAAGACCCGTGGACCGACCCGACCCGTTTACCGACCCGACTCGTTGACCCGACCCGACCCGTTGACCGAGTCAACCCAGTGAGTCAACTTGCCCGAGTCAACCCAGTGTGTCAACCCAGTGAGTCAACTCGGTCAACCAGTGATGTTAGCATGACGTCAGCGTTGATTGCTGACGTCAGTGTTGACTTTAACGAAAAAGTCAACTTTTTTCGAAAAGTCCTATTTTATGTTTTTCGACGTCCTGAGTCCGATTTTGAAGCCCGTTTCGTGAAATTCTAACCCGAAAGCCTCCGAATTGAACCTTGAACTCGAGTCTACTTATGTATTTTAATTATCAATTATGAGCAATGTGAATAAGGACTGAAATTGGAATTTGCGCGATTGAAGGTAATCAAGGTTCCTTGTATTCTAGATGTTGAGGACGTCGCATTCGGGTTCGAGAGTGATCGAACGGAGTATCATGGTCAACCGATATAGCAAGTATTAAAGGTAATACACTACTACCTCTAGTATGTTTTATGATCATGTTGGTATTCGGTGAATGCATGCATAAATATGATAAGGAGTGCTGTTAGCCCTACTTAAGTCAAACTAAATATGAAATTGAGTATGATAACTTAGATAAGACCGAAATGTTCGAACGAGGAAGCTAATAAATCTAAAGTATCTGAAGTTCATTAAATAATTAATGAGGCAGCTAATCTCCAATTTCGAGCATTAGTGTGAAATGTTTAAATGAGAAAGATACCTGGACATGAAATTACAAAAATGCCCTTGAGATATGAGAATGACTAAAATACCCTTGAAATTGGAAGAGGTCTAGAAATCTACAGTGGATATGGTAAATCAACTCGATTCATCGGGAAACCTCGATCTACTGGTAAGATATGGTAATAAGATTTAAACGTTCGAGATTGTAAGGTGTTAGACTTCCTTGAATTTAGAATGAATTCCTGAATATATTTATATTTACGGGAAACTATTCGTACCTCTAAATTGATCAAGCGACTCAAATATTGAATTGATCATAATGAGTAAAAGTATTGGAAATAAGGTCATGGTTAAATCAATTGGAAGGGTCGTATCGACCAAAAGGCTGAAGTATCCTCAGATACCGAGGTTTTCAAATTAACTAGAATGATGGATATCCTGAGTTTCAGAATGACTGAAATACCCCTTTGACTGGGATAAGTAAATTGCCTTCGATAAAATTCTAGAAATGCCAATAAAGCTGAAAATGACTGAAATGCCCCTATTGGTTGAAGCATGACTTACGTACGTCAATCACTCTTGATATTAATGTAAGGCTGGAAGTTTCTCCGCACAGAGTATAAGTTTGACTACTTCGTGGAAAAATCTTGTGGTGAAAAATGAAAGCAACCGTTCAGATATACGATACCGTTGGATGCATCAGAAGCGTTGGTTAGTACTGCAAGGTTGGAATATGTTAGTTCGAATGGTTTTGGAGGCTCGATAAACTTTTGGGAATCTTAAATATTGGAAATCGTTATTTCATCATTATTGGGCTAAATTACAAATCACCCCTGATAGTTAAATGACCAAAATGCCCACGTTGGCCCAAGTAATCAAAATAGCCCTAAATGTATCTGATATCATAGAAGATCTCGACGTAGAAATCCCTAAATGCCTGGTTGGAAACTTGATGAGCAAAATAGAATTTCTGAGCCACTATTTACGCCATATTGGTATAAATTACCAAAATGTCGTGTATGATAGAATGACCATAATGCCCCTGGTAGGCTTAAATGGCTAAATCACTCATGATATGCCTAAACTCTCAAGATCTTGACGTATCATCTCCTGACTATCTGGTTTGAATCGTTAGTACAAACCCCTCTTTTAATAGGGGCCTTGTTTCAAAGATCCGTTCAATTGTCAAAAGTTAATATGTTCTCTTCCGTAAATGTCAAGTATCTCCAAAGAAATAAACTATTCCACCTAGTGTGTTCCATGTGTGCTACACGACTGTTTTTGCATATTGATTTACATGTTATAATATCGATTATGTGCACATGATAGAATACTTGAACTCACATGAACATGACATGTTTTATAATTAAACATGACCGTACTGTATTCTTGATATATGCATATGTACCTGATATGACCAACAGTCTATATAGATAATGTATTACTAAAAATACAGTTATTGATTAACCGAACCGTTACATAGATTGTTACTGGGGTACTTGGGATAGAATATGAAGTGACCGTAGGTTCAGCCCTGATCCAGCTGGTAATTCCTTTACCGTTACAGGTTCCTATGCTTCGGCTAGGGTAATACCTACCATACCGTACCGTACCGTTCCTAAGGTAATCCCTTAGGATGGCACCTATGCCCAATGGGCACTGGTTAACGCCTTTGACGCAGTTTTGGGGAACTGCCTCTTGGAGTGTGGTTGGAGGGTAGATAAAAAAAGTTAAACCGTACTGTATTGTTACTTGAAGTTTATGTTTTTGAACTAGAAATGTATATTATACCGTTGTTGTACATGTTTTACTTGCACTGTTGGAACACACTAGAAACCGAACTCTCTAATTCCACCTCTGTATATTAATAGCCTATAATTCACGTCTAATTCTCGATAATTGAATAAAGAACAAGTATCGTTATTCTCAAGCATAACGTTACCCTGAAATATCAAAAAAAAAGAAATGAAGACTGTTACAACGTGGAACGTCATGAAAATGTTATGCCTACCATATATCTGCATGAGCTTATAGCATCTTTTGGTAGTTTTGTATTACTGAGCTTTTCCAAGCTCACGTTGTTTTTACCATTGCAGGTTAAAGGAATATATCATGGTATAACGTTTGGCATCAGTCTCGGGAGTTCTCTCGGTGTTGCTTTTGGAGTACGGTACCGACATAGTTTGTGGGCATGCATATCATTATTGTTTCATGATAGTGTCTGTAAAACGTTTTTCTGAAATCCTATTATATGTTTAAATGATTTCATGAAAGAGTATTTTCAACAAAAGTTATCGTTATAATTTAATATGTGTTTTTCAGAGAAAATATTTTATGTGTATTTTTACCGTGGGTCACTCCTGTGACCCTAATGTGGCTTCCTAGGATTCGTCGTAACGCATAGGCGGGTCTAGGGGGTTACATTTTTACTCGACAAAAGGACTAGTATTGATAATAATAAGTTACAATTGAAGTATTAGAAGAAAGTGCCCAAAGACTTTGAGGCAAAATCAGTCTGAGCACACATAAATGAAAAAACAGATGATGTTCATCCTAAGAGATCCGAGTTCATATCGTTTTGTCTGCTAGTGCATGTTTATTGTCAAAGGGTTAAGAATATGTATAAACAAATACCACCCTGTAATCACATTAAGATCATTCAAAAAATAATTAGTATTGTTGTAAATTTCTGCTAGGAAGAGTGACATTCATTTGTAGGGTAGCCATTAGATCGAGTCGAGTCGAAAATTTTCAAATTAGTCGAGTTGAAGAGTGCTATTTTATAACTCAAACTTGTTTTGAAATATTTTTGGGTCAAGTCATTCGAGTTTCTGTTCAAATTTAATCGTAATCATTTATAATGTTATGGTACTAAGTAGTTCCAATTTAAATGGCTATCTATATATAGGGATATGATCCACTTACACTAAATGTAAAACTCTTAGTTTTACACGATTTTTGGATCGTTGGATGGGAAAAATGGATGGCTCAGATTAACTCCTAACCTTTTTTTCAAGTAATAATCTTCACATAACCCACTGTTACATCCATTTCACTCATCCAATGATCCAAAAAATGTGTAAAAGTTAAAATCTTTTACACTGTGTAATTGGATCCTATCCTATTTTACTCATCCATATATTTGTTCATATATATATATATATATATATATTAGGAAGAATTGAGAGAATCAACTCGAACTTTAAAACCGATTCACTAATTACTAAAAATTTCAAGCTATTTGAAGTTTCATTTTATAACTCAAATTTTATTTAAATTTTTTCGAGTCGAGTTTATAAAATTCGAAGTCGAGCTAAAATAAATCGAGTATTTTTACATCAAATCGAGTTGAATTTATAAAATTTATTCAGTACTTCACCGTTTGTTAAAGTGTAAATGAATATGATTAATATTCAATAATAAAATTATTTTGATTAAAAATAATAAAAATAAAATTATTGATCTTAAAGAAAATTCTACAATGAATAACATTTATTTATTTTTGAATATCAATGAATAGAATTTATTCATATACATTATTAATTTTTAATTGGATAAAATATAAAAATAGTCCTTCAATTATAGAGTATATTTAATTTGTTAAGTTCACTACTATAAAAATTTACAAAACGATTACTTGATTTACAGAAAATAATAAATTAATATATTACCATTAAAATTAACAAAAAAAACAAATTAGTTAATGACACCTACAATAACAATTAATTTCTCTTTTAAAATTAATTCTTATTAGAAAATCATAACTACATAATCATGAATATTTATGCAAGTTTCATAATTTTCCTTTTAAAAAACACAATACAATTTTATTTGATCGGTAATACATATGGATTTGTTAAGGATGAATTCATACAAGCCACTATTATCACGAGCCTCGTTAAAACCTTACTAACCTAAAAGGAGGAAAGAGTACTCAATGATAATAGACAAGGAAAAATGCTAACAAAACAAACAATCGCTCCAAAAGAAATAAACCAACCCACACAACTACGGCTAACAAGCCAGCCCCGAAAGCTTGGATCCGCACGCATTGCCTAGCCCTTCACCCAGCAAACCATTACGATAATACCCCCAAACCTCACATACCCGTAGCAATGCAAGAATGCCATCATTGCTGAAACTCTCCCACAAGAAATTCTTGGAAAATCGACCCCAATAACTCCTTCAATCAACATTGCAAGGGCAAACACACATCCCACCAAAGCAAGAATCAACACAAAACCGTCCTCACCACATCACAAGAAAACATGATATGATCAAGATCATCAACACTAGAGGATCGTACCCTCAATTATACGCGATATATCTTGAATGATCTCCTGCTCTCTACATATAGTATTTACTCCTATCAAATTTCCCAATTGCACAGTCGCCTTAGCTTCCCAAAGAAGGTATTGTTACTGATTTTGAAAATCAAAGCATGTAAGAGATTCGTTTGCTTTAACTTCTTCCGCTGAAACCCCTTTATGCAGTCGTCCACGCCCTCTTTTCTTACGAGCAGCCTCCTCCACAACCCGTAGTTCTGGAGATTTGAAAACACAAGGAGTCACAATTGCCTCTACATAAGCAATCGAATCATGCCCAATTATAACTCCTACCACATCTTCTCGAGTCATAGAATTTAACTCAGACTCTACTAGCTGCATCTCATTTGTCAAACCTTTCCCGACATCATCCCTTCCACACTCGACCCCAGCCGGCATCCCCTCTCAACCTTCACTGTTTCCAGCCACTACACGATCAACCACCCCACCATCTCATTGGAAACCCAAGTAGAACCCTCAAAAGGTAATAATCATCGATGATGAGGATCCCACAACTGATTGTCTTTCCACCAAGGTTGATCCTCTCGTGATGCAGGCAGTAAAATGTCACAAATCCCATCATCTTTCAGCGCTTCATCTTGATTCACAGGTTCTTCCCCATCTTTGGACCTAGAGTCACAAGTCAATTTATCCTCTTCACTATAGTCCTCCATCGTTGGCGTTCTCACTATCTCAGCCTCTTGAACCGGAATTGGAAAAGACAGACCATTTACAATCAAGTCAAAGACCTAATCAATTCTTTCACACTATTTAGTCTCAATCATCACATGACTCCTCTCAAAATACTTTGAATCTTCCATCGTTTCATCTATACGAATAAACTTGCCCCAAATTTGTGCTATATTCTAAAATGATTCCATGGACCAAGCATGAATAGGCACATCACTAATAAATAACCAGACACGACGAGAACTGATCATGATATCAGGCGACCACTCCTTTATGCGGGCAAACCTTCGTGTAACCTCAATATTACTGAGCAACATCCACCGAGATTGCACATCATGGAACCTCAATAAAACCATTGACCCCACAATCCACAAAACTTCAACCCTAGGTATCTTCGCTTAAGAGATTCTCTTCACTTACACCATCCAACTACACAAGAGTTTAAAATAGACACCTTAAACGTATCAATAACACCGCTTACATGTATTCGCACAAATCGTTGATTGTTTACCGTATCTGTAACCCCCTCGTCCCGGTCCAGGCGGCTGACCGATCTGAGTGGGCTACACGGGGAAAATCGAGGCGAAACCCGTTAAGGCTCCACTTCGGTTAACAACCCGAGAAAACTTTTTCATTTATTATTATCTCGTCTAGATGCTTTAATACATCCTATGTGAATCAACGACAGCGGAAGCAACAAGTGAGGCGAGACAATCGAACAAACAATTTAAAACAGCCCATTTTAGATTAAACAGCAGGCCGTATCGATACACCTGAAGAGGGTATCGATACGCCTTGACTAGGTCAACTGCCCAAGGTCAACCAAGGGAGATCGTATCGGTACACTGGTTGACCGTACCGATACGCCCTCACTGGTCAACTTCTCACGTTCAACGATACAAGACCGTACCGATACACCCTAGACCCGTACCGATACGCCAAAATCTCGTCAATATCTCAGATTTCCAGAGAGGTTTTGGCGTATCGATACAACCCCACGGGTTTACCCCCGTGTACCGGTACGCTAGGCCAAACTTGAGTCCCAAAGTGTAGGACCATATCGATACGGCCCTTGGGCGTACCGATACGCCCTGTACTGCAACACTCAAATTTGCAGCCAAAGACACTAAGACTCAACTCTAGCTGCAATTTAAGATTCCCCTAGCCACAAGAAAACATGCATACAACATTCAACATCCATGGAACAACATACGAGTCATTTAAAATGAAGAAGGAGCATACGATCAAATGAATCATACATTTACCATAAAGAGTCATACATTGCATTTAAAGGTTTCATGCCTTAGAAACAAAACACATAAGCATAAAGGTAAGGGCACAAGGCCAACATACATGCATAAGCAATCCAAAACTAAACCTTCAACATATCAAGGAGTCTAAACAAGCTCCTAACATAAAATAACAACACATATCCAAAATACTCAAATCCCGTTGCTTGTCTATTACATCTCAACTTAAAAGTCCATACTTGATGATTAAGATAGCACAACTAGCACACTTGGAGGCCCTCTCCTTGCACAAGCAACCCACGAACTAATGATCTGCATTGTCGAACAAAAGAGAGCGTAAGCGTAAAGCTTAGTGAGAGTAAGCTCATAAAACAAACCTCAACAATGCAGGGTCCAAGCACGAGAAACACAACCAAGGTAGCATGCATGTTTCCTTACCTTCGAAGCCACAAGAGTCAAAATATATATAATGCATGAACATAATTTCACATATCATGCCATGCTCAACATGTCCATAAACACAACCATATGGAGACACATTTAACAACGTATTGGCACCTAGCTATGACCCGAATACGCGGATAACAACCGTTGGAACTCACATCCAACAACTCAACCATTACCTTACGGTGGGATTACACTCATCAATGTTTCACGCTGAGGGGATTCCACTCATCCTCACGCCCCGTCGATGAGATTCCACTCATCATCGACTAACATATAGAAGAAGGTTTTCGGGCGTACCCGTACTCCATCTTGATTACTACCATCACCACGATCACGCGCGCATTTTGACTATCGTGTGCTCACTAAACATCCTAATGATCGATCATTATACCCAAGCATACTAGTGCCAATACTAACACATTTCATTGATCAACCTCACAACTTACTTACCAATTTTCGTGCTTAGCACGTACTCACCATGATTTACCATCATGCACAAACCACATCCACATGCATATCACAATGCATCACACATCATGCCTCAACACACATGTATATCACAATATACATAACAACATTAATCACAATGAATATGAAACAAGAGGCATAACAAAGCATTTAGAAGTTCAACCAAAGTCTTCTAAACTAAGCTTGGGATTAGACTACCAATCTAATCCCAACTCTAGGTGGGTTTACCAAACCCAACCTAGGTCCACATGCTTGAACCAACATTTGAAAACCAATTAAACCAAGTTGAAATCATTAACCACTCACCGACTACTCCAAGCTCAACAACTCTAGCCGATCGACCAACCAAAGCCAAATCAAACTTCCGAACTTCTCGGATTGGTTTCTGATGATTCTCCAACACGAAGCCTTGGTTCTAGCTATTCAAACACAAACAAAAGCAACCACAAACAACATCAAACACTGGAACAAACCCGAATTACCATTCAAGCAATTAAACTAGCCAAGAACATTCCGAAAACATTGATTCCCGAGCAGCCACATTAACTCACTGAAATTTCCTATTTCCTCCATCAAAAAGGTCATCGAACACATCCAAAATAACCTCTAAACATTGTACAACCATCAGCCAACAAATTCCCACATCAAACAGGCCCAAAACTCACCTTTAAACCTCTCTAAAACCCTACTTAAACCCAAATCTGGGAATCATTATAAAACCTTGTAAAAATTTATTATGTTGGACCCTTTTGAACCTAAACAACTTATCAAATATCTCTAAATCAAAAACTTGTGTTAAAGCTAACAAAGTTTGGATTTTTATCATCAAGAACTCAAAACCCCAATATGTAAAATAGTGAGCTTTAATAAAAACAAAATACATGGGAAGAAAGAGGAAGATGAGGGTAATAAGAAAATGAATTTACCTTTGAAAAGCCTTCAAAAACAAGCAAGAATGGGGATGGAACAATGATGGGAGATGGGGAGGAGAAACTCACGTTCAAACTTGGGGAGGAAGAATATGGGTAAATTTTTGGGTATTTGAAATAAAATAAAATGGGTTTTATTTTACATGTCCCATTAATTACAAGATTGCCATTAATGAAAGTGGACATCTTGCAATTTCTAAAATCCATGGAATTTGGGTTTTAAATCAAAACAAGCCCAACATAAATTTATTTGTTTTGAAAACACGAGGCCCAAAATAGTATTTTAATATTTTAATTTCACCCGACCCCCAAACCCGAGTGTTACAACTCTCCCCCACTTAAAGAATTTCGTCCCCAAAATTACCTAACGAAAACAGATACGAAAACTGCTCAAGCATATCAGCTTTCCTCTCCCACGTGGCCTCTTCCACACCTCTATGTCTCCACAACACCTTGACCAACTCTATGGTCTTACCAAGCAACACCTTGCTATCAGAAGCAAGTATCCCAACTTGTTCCTCATTGTAAGACAAATCCGGATTCAGTTCTATCTCCTCAACGGGCATAACATGAGACAGATCTGATCTATATCTCCTAAGCATCGACACATGGAAAACATCATGGATCTTCTTTAACTCTGAAGGCAATCTCAAACGGTAAGCTACTGGCCCAATCCACTCAACTATCTCATACGGACCGATAAACCTCAGACTCAACTTACCTTTTCGGCCAAATTGCATTACCTTCTTCCACGGAGATACTTTCAGAAACACTTTCTCACACACTGAAAACTCAATCTCTTTTCTCTTTAAGTCTGCGTAAGATTTCTGACGATCAGAAGCTGCTTTCAAACGGTCACAAATTGATTAGCTCTCAAATGTGACACTTTTTAATTGCTATTTTTCTAGTTTTTAGGATTTCTTGCTACCTAATCCATTTCATTTTGCTATATTTTGTGCAAGGGACCTAATTCTGGAAAACAACAGCAAAAGAGGGCATTTCTGCAGTCTTTTTATTAATCTAGTCATGACTGGCATCGTGGGCACGACACTGGGCACAACGCGTCTGACGTGGCAGTTGCGTGGCGACTTCTAGAAGCTTCTGGAACGTTCTGAGAGATCTTATCAGCTTATTCGTTTAGATTTTCTACATTTAAATTTCAAAACATTTGAATTGTTTTATCTTTACTTTATTATTTTAAATTTTCTTATCTTTTATCTTTGTAAATCCAAGCCTATAAATACCACTCCTTAGTAAAGGCTTAGGCATCAATCAATTAATCTCCATTGTTTAGTTTGAAACTCTTGTTATTTCTAGTCTTTAATCAAGTTCTCTTTTCTTTACTTTTTGTTCTTTTAATGTTCTTCAATTATTTTTATGAAATCAAGTTAAGTATGATAACTAATATCATGCTTAGCTAAATCTCTTGAGCCAAGAACTACCCAAGTCAATTCAAATCGTGAGAATTGAACATTGCTTAATTTCCTTCGGGAATACATTTTTATCTTTCTGCTTAGATAGTTTGGCCATCGGCCTTACTAAAAGTTTTTAATCATTTTTCAAATCAAAAAGAGCTCGTTGGTCTAGGATCGTTTAAAAACATAGTTGGGAGGAAGGATCAGCCTGTGGCAAATTTCGACTTCATGTGAACACTCTTAGCGGCGCTCCGCTAAGGAAAGATAAAATCAGAAGCGATTCTTTTTAAGACAATTTCTGAGTCGGGCTTTTCCTGCTTTCAAAACTAAATACTTTAACGGCGATAGACGTGGTTAATTTGTTTAAGAATCAACCTTCGAAGATAGTCTTGGGAGGATTGGTTACTCGAGAGAGAAGCAAATTGCGACGGTTTGGGCATCGCAGACTATAACCGACATGATCCCCGGAGTAAAAATCCATTTCTATGATCGAAAGAATTGACAAGGGTAGCTCGAGGCTATTTTATATATCTGAATTTTCTTATTATTTTCTTTACCTTGCATTCAAATTCTTATACTTTATCTACACTCAATATTCGATCACCCCCTTTTTACTTTCCTTGTTTTCACAGATATTCTTGGAAGTATTAATCAAAGCAACTTTCAGTCAAGAATTTCGGCTAATCTCCCTGTGGATCGACCCTCTTTCCCTATAACTACTTAATTTCTTTATTTTATTAATTATTGAAAGAGGTTAAATATTTATTTATTTTGACGGGTAAAACGACAAATCAACTCCACCTTATCAGTAGTCCCCTTAAGCAAATCCGGCATAGGTAACAATTTCTGACCTGTTTCGGCCCAACAGATCGGAGTCCTACATCGTCTACCATACAATGCCTCAGAAGGAGCCATCTTGATACTAGCCTGGTAACTGTTGTTGTAAGCAAACTCAACTAAGGGTAAATGCTTCTCCTAAGAACCCTGGAAGTCAATCACACAACAACGGAGCATATCCTCTAAAACCTGTATCACTCGCTCTGACTGACCATCAGACTGCAGATGATATGAAGTACTGAAATGCAAACGGCTACCTAGGGCACTATGCAAACAACTCCAGAACCTCACTGTGAATCTCGGATCTCTGTCTGATACAATAGACTTCGGAACTTCATGAAACCTCACAATCTCGCGGATGTACAAATTCGCCAACTTGTCTAAAGAATATGTGGTGTTCACTGCTAAGAAATGAGCACACTTAGTGAATCTATCAACTATCACCCAGACATAATTCTTCTTCGAATGAGACAACGGTAACCCTGACACAAAGTCCATAGTGATTCTCTCCCACTTCCATTCTGGAATTTTCAAAGGCTGTAACAAACCTGAAGGAACCTAATGTTTTGCCATTACTTTCTGACAAACCATGCAACGGCTCACATACTCGGCTACATCCTTCTTCAAACCAACCCAGAAATAATCATTCTTCAGATCTCGGTACATCTTAGTACTGTCCGGATGCATAGAAAAAGGACTCGAATGTGCTTCGGTCAGAATCATATTTCTCAACTCAACATCTTCAGACTACGTCTCTGAAACACAACACATTCTCATCACTGAAACTGTACTATGTCGGTCTACCTTCTGCAATGTCCTGAACATGAGAAACTAAGGTTACGTCTTGCAATTGTTTCTCTCGGATCATCTGAATCAACGAAGGCTTCACTTGCAACTCTATAATCAAACCACCATCTCTTGAAACACTCAACCTAGCAAACATAGCTCGCAACTCAACTGCAAGTTTTCTGCTCAACGCATCGACCACTACATTTGCCCTACCCGGATGGTACTCAATAGTCAAATCATAATCTTTCAACAATTCAAGCCATCTTCTCTGTCTCAAGTTCAACTCTCTTTCGGTTATAAGGTACTTCAAGCTTTTATGATCAGTGTAAACCGTGCACTTCTCACCATACAAGTAGTGACGCAAAATCTTCAACGCAAACACAACTGCTGTTAACTCAATGTCGTGCGTAGGGCAGTTCTTCTCGTGCAGCTTCAACTGTCTCGAAGCATAAGCAACAACTCTCTTCTCTTGCATCAGAACACAACATAAACCTACGTAGGAAGCATCGCTATAGATCACGAACTCTTTCCCTGAAACTGGCTGTACTAACACTGGAGCATTCGTCAAAGCCTCTTTCAATTTCTCAAAAGCACTATGTCTCGCATCTGACCACTCAAACTTAACTTCTTTTTGCAACAATTTAGTCAACAGAGCAGCTATCCTAGAGAATCTATCAATGAATCTCCTATAGTAACCAGCTAATCCTAGGAAACTCCTAATCTCTGTCACCGACTTAGGTTGTTTCCAATCAACAATGGCTTCAATCTTCTTCGGATCAACTCGAATACCTTCAGCTGATACCACATGGCCAAGAAACACAACCTCTCTAATCCAGAACTCACATTTACTCAGTTTAGCATACAACTGGTTGCTCATCAATCTCTGCAAAACAAGTCTCAAGTGCTCATCATGCTCTTCTTCTGATCTCGAGTACACAAGGATGTCATCTATGAAAACAACTACAAACCGGTCTAGATAGTCTCGGAAAACTCTGTTCATCATGTGCATGAAAGCTGCTGGTGCATTCGTGAGCCCAAACGACATCATAAGGAACTCATAATGACCATATCTAGTCCTAAAAGATATCTTCGGAACATCACACTCTTTTACCTTCAACTGATAGTACCCTGATCTCAAATTTATCTTCGAAAACACTGAGGTACCCCTCAACTGATCAAACAAGTCATCTATACGAGGCAACATATAATTGTTCTTTACTGTCAACTAGTTCAACTGCCTATAGTCGATACACATCCTCATACTGCCATCCTTTTTCTTCACAAACAAAACAGGAGCACCCCAAGGCAAACTACTAGGCCTAATAAAACCTCAGTCTAACTCCTGAAGCAGACTTTTCAATTCTTTCAACTCTTTCGGAGCCATACAATACGGAGCAATAGAAAATGGAGTAGACACTGAAACAATCTTAATCACAAACTCCACATCTCTGTCAGGAGGCAAACCTGGTAACTCTTCTGGAAACACATCCAGAAAATCACAAACTGTTCTGATATCTTTCGGTCTAGCCTCGCTCATATTCGGATTCATCACACACGCTAAATAAGCCCCACAACCGGAATCCATCAACCTATGAGCCTCTAAAGCTGACACCACGTTCGACAAGAACTTAACGTTCTCGCCTACTACCACTACCTCGTAGCTATCGGAAAGCTTCAATGAAATTCTCTTTTTCTCAAAATCTACACTAGCTCTGTGCTCAACCAACCAATCCATACCCAAGATGATATCAAAATTGTAGAACGGAAGCTCCATCATATCAACATGAAACACATGACCCTAGATCTTCAACGGACACCTCATATACATCCGTCTAACTACAACTGTCTCACCAAAGGAACTAGTCACATGCACCCCTACGTATAAAATCTCAACAGGTATGTCTAACTTCTTTACATGCTCACTCAAAATGTAAGAATATGCGGAACCCGAATCAACTAAGGAAAGCAAGGACATGGACTCTAACTCAAAATTACCTGCTATCACATCTGTGTCATTCCCTGCCTCTCTCTGCACGTAGACTCTAGCTGGTCCACCGGCCTCTGGCTGAACTACCACAACATGAGCAAGATTCCTCGGTGCCTCTATCCTAGGTGCATCATCCCTCGGCTGGAAGTAACCACGACCGCGCCCACGACCTCTCTGATAGTCAATCGCTCTCGCAGGAGCCGGTGCCTGAATCGGTACATGTACTGCCTGATGCAGACACTCCCTCCTGAAGTGGTCTCTCGATCCACAGTTCCAGCAAGCATGACAATTCCCTCAACACTCTCCTGAATGTTGTCTCCCACATCGGGCACACTCGGGAAAACGCCCTCCAGCTCTCTGGCCCTAATGGCATCTACCATGGTGGCCACCGCTACGCCTATGATCAAACTGCTGTCCACTGCCCTGATGCCTTTTGGCATCACCACGGTCAAAGTTGTTGTGCCTCTTCCCTTAACTTGATCCTCCCGAACGCTTGGTCATCCCCAAGCTATGCTCGATGTCCTTGGCCCTAGCGACCAAGACATCAAAATTAGAATAATCAGTAGCCAAGGTGTACCTCTTGACTTCCTCATGAAGTCCATACATGAACCGATCACAACGGTCCCTCTCAGTGGGAACCAACTCCGGAGCATACTAACTCAGTCGGACAAAGTGGATCTCATAATCTGTCACTGATGCGTCTCCCTGAACAAGAGCCATGAACTCCCGCTTCTTCTCATCTAAGTATCTCGGGCCCAAATACCTCTTTCTGAAAGCAGTCTCAAAGAAATTCCAACTGATCTCGGCCTCAGGCACGCCGGTAGTAATGTTGACCCACCAGGTGTAGGTATCACCCTGAAGCAACGAAACTACACAGCCCAACTTACGAGCCCCAACACATCCCATCTGAGCCAAAATACTGACTATCTTCTCTAGCCACAACTCTGATCTCTCAGGTGTAGATCCCCTGAACTCATCTGCTCCTAGGCTACGAAGCCTCTCTAACGGTAAGCTAGCATCATCTCTTCTCGGCTGAGCTGCAGCCTGAGCTCCGACAACTACAGCCTGAAACGCTCCCGCTATAGCTTGAACTAGCGGAGCCATATCTATCCCCGCAGGACCTTGACCATCCTGGCCAGCCTAAGGTCCCGCTCCATCAGCTCTAGCCTCGCCTTCCACATCAGGCTGAGGAGGTGGTGGTGGAGGAGCTCCGACTCCAACAGCAGTCTCTTCCACATGAGCCTCTACTCCAACCACCAGCTCATCAACATGAGTCGCAACACGAGGTTCCTGACGAACCAACCTCGTTCTACCTCTAGGCCTCAACATAACAGCTCACAGATAACAACTACAACAACAACATACAAAGATTGGGTTAGCAAGGGCAAGTGTCCAAGTGGCTCAAGTATGTTTCCCTCACTTAAAAATCCTTTTTCCGATGTAATAGAAGCAATGGGACTCAACTCAACATGCTTCAAACAACATACATACACGATCAATCAAACAAGCACCAAAGCATACTTGATAAACAAGCAAACATACTTACATGGCAAGCAAACACCGTGCAATTGCAATACAAGAATTCAACTTACCTCACTTTCCTGCTAAGTATGATTCTTTCCATAATCATGCTTAGCTAAGTTTTCTATAGCCAAGGGCTTAAGCAATGACTCAATTCAAACGTGAGGATTGAAAAGCGCTTCATCAACTTCGGGTATATCTCTCAGTTTTCTAAGCTTAATTTTATAATCAAAATGATTTCAAAACCAAAGATTGACGTTGTTCAGGATGTTGTTTTGGTTAATTGTGTGGGAGGAAGGATCAGCTATTGTTGGACATTCGACTTCCTAGGAACACACTTAGCAAAATTGTTTGCTAAGAGAAAATTGAGATCGGATAAGTTATTATAGAAACAACATAATCTGAGTCGGTCTTTTACGATTCTATATGATTTTATCTACGACTTTGTGTTGATAGATCAATTTACGAAATGGATATCAAAGATGACACTTGGGTATTCGGCTTACAAGCTTTGTCACAAGGATCGGACCTTGTAGACAAGTAACCGACGTAAATCTCGAAGTGAAAAATCCTTTTTCTAATGATATGAGGAAATTGAGTCAAAGAAAGAGTTTGAGGCGAGTCTTTATCATATTTAATCACTTCTTTTTAATATTCTCTACAATCTCTCATTTTTATTTAATTCCACAAACTTCCCCTTTTTTTCACTTAAACATTATTCGACTCTCTCTTCTTGGGTCACCGATTGAACAAACATAAACCATGAAGTTTCTTAGTCCCTGTGGGATCGAACCTTACTTCTCCCTTACTACGCTTAATTTCCTTTATTTATTATTTGAGAAGAAGAAATTATTCTGACGCGTAAACGACGTGTATCATAGGTATTAGATGACTATTGGAATAATCACATCTCTTCATTTACATCTATTCATCATGCAAAGTCACATCTATTAATGAATCTATGTAACTTTTCAACAGAAAAACCCTCAAAATATCCCACCTAAGACAACTTCAATCACATCGGATCAACACAACCACCCTCAACAAACTTATTGTTACTTCACCCAAACAGTCTCGGATCTTGTAACGCCCCGGTTTTGGGCTTAGAAGTTTTGGGCGTTGACCGGTTTGGTCAAAGTGCTGTTCGAATCTAAGAGAGTGAATTTAGGAAAGCCTAGTTCGGGTTGCATTAAAAATATGGAAAAATGTTCTAAAATCATCTTTTAATATAATTAAGTGAACTGTGAAATCAATTTTGGAAAATGAGTTTTGGAAGGGTGACATTTTGGCTAGTGACCAAAATGTAATTTTTGGAAGTTTTGTGACTGTTTTAAAAAGGATTGAAACTTTGAATCTTTAAGGAGCTATTTACCCAAAGGGGAGTTTCTCAGATTTTCTAGAATATTAAATGATTTAATAATGGTTTAAAATAAAAATAAAAAGGAGGGAAAGATATTTTAGTCACTTTTAACTAACTTTCTAAATTTTCCATTTCCTATTTTCTCTCATCTTTTCTCTCAAACCAAACACATTCTCTCCAGATCTTTTCCTCTGATTTTCATCACCTAAAAACTTCTTTTCAATCCTCATTTGATTCCTAATCATCTCATCATCAAAACCTTTGTATTTGCTACTTGATTCATCAAGCTTTTTGGTTCCAAAAGAGGAGAAACTCAAGTTTGGAGGTAAGAACGTCCTTCTCCTCTAAACTATCAGTTCTTTACTGAAATTCCTAAGTTCTCAATCCTTAATTGATGTTTTATAAATGGCTTTTAAGATTGTTTTATGGATCTTGGCTTAAAATGCAAGATTTGGTGTGTTTTTGATGAAATTTCGTTGGATCTGTTTAAGCAGTGTTTTAAGGTGTTAAAATGATGATTAATGAATGTTAATTTGATAAGGAATTGAGTTTTGATTAATGCAATCCCGGATAGGTTGAATTTCCTAAGTTTAGCTTATGATTCTTGTTTGTTTTTGAGGTGATCTTGTGGATCTGGTGTTGCTGGAGGTATAAGGATGTTGTTAGGTTCTTTTTAGATGTTAAATGATGTTAAAGGATGTTAAGTTTTGTTGGTTTATGGCTGGGCTTTGTTGAGAAGTGGTTTGGATGCATTTTCGGTTGTGTTTGGTGGCCGAAAATGGAGTGTGGATGAGAGCAGCGAGTTTAGGTGCTTTCATTGAAGCTATTAATGCATGATGATGCATTAATCTACTGTTTTAATGTGTTAAAACAGGGGAGTCAACTTTGGATCCAAGTGGTGGTGATCCGGAAGCTTGATTTGGTGCTTCGGCAAGAGGCGAAGTGGAATCGGTGAGTGAAATTGGGTTTTCGGCTTTGAAACCAATGTCTTGGGAGCTTAGTTTAAGTCTAAACAACTTTACTAAGCTCAAGTGTAAGTTTTCGGAAATACTCTCTAGTGGTGGCCATGTCTTGATTGTTGTTGCAATGTGGTTTATTGCATGTTTTAAACTCTGTTTTGAAAGCATGATTAAGCATGGTTAATGCTGTTTTTGTAAGCCATATGTTGAAGGAAACTCAAGGTAGGAGTTCCTTGTTGATGAACATTGTCTAAATGTGGTTTGATGCTTTTAAATGCATGATGAATATGGCTTGGTTTAATGCTTTAAAACAGTGGATAAATTGTTGATAATGATGTATATTGGCAAGTGATGTTTTGAAAAGATTAAGGTCACTAAGGTGGTTAAAAGTCCTTGAGTGAGCCTTGTTTACTTAAGAACATCAAGGTGGTTAAAAGTCCTTGGATGGTTCTTGCTACGGACACAAAGGTGTTTAAAAGTCCTTGTGTGGTCCTTCCATGGTGGTTAAAAGTCCATGGGCCAAGGTGTTTAAAAGTCCTTGGGATCAAGGTGTTTAAAAGTCCTTGATGTGATACATTTCATGGTGTTTAAAAGTCCATGGCCAAGGTGTTTAAAAGTCCTTGGGATCAAGGTGTTTAAAAGTCCTTGATGTGATACATTTCATGGTGTTTAAAAGTCCATGGCCAAGGTGTTTAAAAGTCCTTGGGGCCAAGGTGTTTAAAAGTCCTTGGGGTGAAAGTTGATGAACTTGTTTTTAAAGAAATGGAAATTATCACTTGAGGCCAATATGACATGTTGTGGTGTGATGCATGAGATGCATGTTTAAGTATGCTTTTGAGCATGTGTAAATGATGATTTGAGGCATGATTTGTAAAGTGTTTTATAAATGCATTATTGGATAGTTTTGTTGAGCATTCCTCACTAAGCTTTTGCTTACGCTCTCTTTGTTTCCTCAAATCAATAATGCAGAACATTAAAGTACTTTGAGGGCAGCAAGGAAGGCAAGCATTCAAGTGGAAGTAAAGCTCAAAGTATGGAAGGTTTTATTAAGTACATTTAGCTTTTGGTAATTTGGCAATGGGGGACCTATGTGTATGTTTCGAGAGATGTTTTGAACTCCCTAAGTGTGTTGAATGTTGTTGAGAATGCTGGTTTTTGGTGGTTGGCCTTTATATGCTTGAATTGAAAGTTTATGCTTGAGTGGTTGCTTTTGTAGGAAGCATGCCTATAGATTTGGGGCTTTTCATATATATTGGTGTTTTGATGAATTGTTGATGCAAGTATGTCTTATATATGTTGAATTGCATGTTGACAAAGTTTGGTGGCTTTTGGAGCATGATTGGTTGGTCAATTGCATGTTTAAGTATGCATTTTGGGGCAATCTGTGCAGGGTGTTTCGGAACAGTACCTACCGTTTCGAAACGGGTGCCTTAAACGAGCCCAGGCGTCCGAAACGGGAGGGACCGTTCCGAAACGGCAAGGCTACTGCCCGACCCCCGTTTCGGTACCCGTTGCGGAACGGCCCCGTGTTTCAAAACGGGATGTCTCCCGTTTCGGAACGGTTGACCGTTGGGGGCTGACAGTGACAGTTATGTGTTTTGAATTGTTTGCATTTTGGTCCTGAATCTTGTTTGTGCAATTAAATGAGTTTGGGAAGTCCTTTTGAGCTGATATTTCACAGAGAAGCATGAAATCTGATTAATTTCAAGTTGGTAACCTTAATTTGGGCTAAGTCTTTATAATTATCAGAATTTACAATTTGGTCCCTAAAGTTGTAAATTGTTCAATTGGGTCCCTGTTTGATCTCTGATGTTTATGATCTTTGAGTATGCTGTTGTATGATCATATCTAAGGATTAATATGCATCTAGACAATTTTAAAAAGAAAAAAAAAGGGTCGTTAATCAAGGTTGACTTTCGGGTTGACTTTGGTTTTCCCCGTGTGACTTTCTTAACTCGGGTCAACCGTCTAGGCCGGGTTAAGGGGGTTACATTTGGTGGTATCAGAGCTGAGTTCTCGAGTAATTGGGAATTAATGTGTGCGTGATTGAAGTATATATGCTTTGTATGCTTGTTGAGTGGAAGCATGTTGAGTGAATTGCATTTATGTTGCAATTGAGATGTATGCTGTGGTGTAGCATGTTGTGGGTACCCATTTCCAAATAAAAGCTAATGAAATGGTGTTGATTTTGAATGAAATTGAGCTTGAATACTTGGATTGCTTACCTTGCTGGGCCTGACTTCGTTTTATTTGTATTGTGATTGCATGGTAAAGTATGGCACCACGTAGAGAGTTACGAGGTAATGTGCGAGCTACGGCTCCTAATGAGAATGAGAATGAGGAAAACACGGGTAGTGCAGTGTTACCGCCTCCTCCACCTGGTGGTGGTGGTGCTGGGGCTGAGGAAGCTGGAGCTGCAGCAGGTGCTGGAGCTGCTGGACCTGGGGCTGGTCAGGGGCAAGCTATGCCTAATATGACGATGCTAGTGCAAGCTATTGCTGGTGCTTTTCAAGCAGCAGTAGCTGGGGCTCGTGGAGCGGGGCATCAGGAAGATGCCGGAGTTAGACTACCTTTGGAGCGTATGCGCAGTCTTGGTGGGACTGAGTTCAGGGGTATGTCAGCTGAGGGTTCTGAAGCTTGGCTAGAGAGTACCAAGCGGATCTTGGGGCAGATGAGCTGCACGGATGTGCAAAAGCTGGGTTGTGTTGTGTCCTTGCTGCAGAAGGATGCGTATACGTGGTGGACGACCACCATAGCTGGGATGGCAGAAGCTGATGTGACTTGGACATTCTTTCAGAATGTGTTCAAGAGAAGGTATCTTGGTGTGAGGTATCTTGATGAGAAGAAGCGTGAATTCATGTCTCTTACCCAAGGGAACATGAGTGTGGCTGAGTATGAAGTGCAATTTGTGCGACTCAGTCAGTATGCACCTGAGCTGGTACCTGATGAGCGGGCAAGGTGCGAGAGGTTCCGTTATGGTTTAGAGACGGATGTGAAAATGTATTTGTTGGCCGCCGAGTATGATGATTTTGATGTGTTGGTGGGCCGAGCTAAGGACGTTGAGATGAACCTGAGTTTATCTGCTAAGGGTGCTGGCAAGCGAGTTGCGGAGTATAGTTCCGGAGGTGGACGGAACAAGAGGGGACGTGATCAGAAGTATCAGTCTTCAGCTAAGAGAGGTGGTGGTGCACCTGCTAGAGGAGGCAATGCTAGAGCTGATCCGAGTGCTTGTTGGATCTGTGGTTCACGTGGTCACATGAAGCGTGACTGTCCTCGTGCTGTGAGGGAGGTGCAAGCTCCTGTTGCGGCAGCTGGTAATGGGTGCTGGAATTGTGGATCCGCAGACCATTTGAGGCGAGATTGTCCTAGGTTGGCTGGTGATCAGGTGCGTGCTCCTGCTGTTGCTGCACCGTAGAGAGGTCGTGGGCGCGGCCGTGGTAATTTTCAGAGGAGAGAGGAAGGTGGTCGTGGAGTGGCTCATGTTGTGGCTATTCAGCCTGAAGGTGGAGGCCAAGCGAGGGTGTATGCTCAGCGTGAGGGAAGGAACGATGCGGATGTGATTGCAGGTACCTTCACTTTGCAATCCTCTTCATTGCTTTCTTTGATAGATTCTGGATCTACGCATTCATACATTTTGCGTGAGCATGCTGAATTGCTTGGTTTGCCTGTTGAGTCTTTGGATGTTGGTGTTCGTGTCACTAGTTCTTTTGGTGAGACTGTTGTGACTCGAAAGCTTTTTAGAAGGTGTCCCTTGGTTGTTCAAGAACATGTTTTTCATGTTGATCTTATGGAGTTGCCCTTTTATGGTTTTGATGTAATCCTGGGTATAGATTGGCTTGCTGAGCATCGTGCTGTTGTGGATTGTGAAAATAAGCGAGTTTCGCTTAAGCTTGCGGATGATTATGAAGTTGTTGTAGTTGGTGAGAATGTGAAGTTTCTTGCCAATGTGGTGTCTACCTTGGAGGCGAGCAGGATGCTGAGGCAAGGTTGCGAAGCCTATCTAGCTTTTGTGATGAATCCTAGCTCTAAGGAGTTGAGGGTGCAAGATATCAGAGTTGTGAATGAGTTTCCTGGTGTTTTTCCTGAGGAGTTGCCTGGTTTACCTCCTAACCGCGAAGTGGAGTTTGGAATTGAGCTGTATGAGAATACAACTCCTGTGTCCATTACTCCCTATAGAATGGCACCTAAGGAGCTGAAGGAGCTGAAGACGCAGTTGCAAGAGTTGCTTGATCGTGGTTTCATCCGGCCGAGTGTGTCACCTTGGGGAGCACCGGTCTTGTTCGTGAAGAAGAAGGATGGCACTATGAGAATGTGCATTGATTACCGTCAGCTGAACAAGTTGACTATCAAGAATCGATATCCTTTGCCGAGGATTGATGATCTCTTTGATCAATTTCGGGGAGCTGCTGTGTTCTCTAAGATTGACTTGAGGTCAGGGTATTACCAGCTGAAAGTGAAGGATGTGGATGTGCCTAAGACAGCTTTCAGGACAAGGTATGGGCATTATGAGTTCCTTGTGATGCCGTTTGGGTTGACAAATGCTCCTGCTGCTTTCATGGACATGATGAATCGTGTGTTTCATGAATACCTGGACAAGTTCGTTGTGGTGTTCATTGATGATATCCTCGTGTACTCGCGTACAGAGGAGGAGCATGAAGAGCATTTAAGGATTGTTTTGCAAGCTTTGTTGGAGAATCAGCTTTATGCTAAGCTGAGCAAGTGTGAGTTCTGGTTAAGGGAGGTGGTTTTCCTTGGGCATGTGGTTTCTGCTGAGGGGATTCGTGTTGATCCTCAGAAGATTGAGGTGGTGATGAATTGGAAAGTTCCTAAGTCTGTTCATGAGGTCCGTAGTTTCCTTGGTTTGGCGGGATACTACCGAAGGTTTGTGGATGGTTTTTCCAAGATTGCTGCTCCTTTGACGAAGCTGTTGCAAAAGGATGTTAAGTATGAGTGGACGGAAGCGAGACAGCAGGATTTTGAGAAGCTTAAGGCGGCTTTGACGCAAGCTCCTATCTTGGTTCATCCTGAATCAGGGAAAGAGTTTGTGGTTTATAGTGATGCATCCTATGTTGGTTTGGGGTGTGTGCTGATGCAGGAGGGTAAGGTGGTGGCTTATGCATCGCGGCAGTTGAAAGTGCATGAGCGCAATTACCCTACGCATGATATTGAGCTGGCTGTAGTGGTTTTTGCTCTGAAGATCTGGAGACATTATCTGTATGGTGAGAAGTGTACTGTGTACACAGATCACAAGAGTTTGAGGTATCTGATGTCTCAGAAGGAGTTGAATCTTAGGCAGCGGCGTTGGTTGGAGTTGCTCAAAGATTATGATCTGACGATTGAGTATCATCCTGGAAAAGCTAATGTTGTTGCGGATGCTTTGAGTAGGAAGGTAGCTGTTGAGCTGAGGGCTATGTTTGCTTGTTTGAGCATATCGCAAGATGGTGGTCTTGTTGCTGAGTTGCAAGTGAAACCATCATTGGTTCAGTTGATCAAGGATAAGCAGTTGCTGGATGATTCCTTGGTGCCGCATGTTCAAGATATCGCGGAGGGTAGACCTTCGGATTTCTGCTTTAATGATGATGGTGTGTTGTGTTTTGGGAGTCGGATAGTGGTGCCTGCTGATGCTGAGTTGAGGCGTGCTATTCTGACTGAAGGTCATAGTAGTCCTTTTGCTATGCACCCTGGTAGTACCAAGATGTATCGTGATCTTCGTGATGAGTACTATTGGGTGGGGTTGAAGAAAGATGTGGCTGAGTTTGTTAGCAAGTGTTTGGTGTGCCAGCGAGTTAAGGCTGAGCATCAGTTTCCTTCAGGGTTGTTGCAACCGTTGAAAATCCCTGAATGGAAGTGGGAAAGGGTTACCATGGATTTTGTATCTGGTTTACCTTTGTCTCCATCGAAGAAGAATTCGGTGTGGGTGATTGTGGATCGCCTAACGAAGTGTGCGCATTTCTTGCCTGTGCATACTACGTTTTCTTTGGATAAGTTGGCAGAGCTGTACATTGCTGAGATTGTGCGGTTGCATGGTGTACCTAAGTCGATTGTGTCGGATAGGGATCCGAGGTTCACATCGCGGTTCTGGCAGTGTTTGCATCAAGCTCTGGGTACAAGGTTGCATTTCAGTACATCCTATCATCCTCAGTCGGATGGTCAGTCTGAGCGTGTTATCCAGATTTTGGAGGATATGTTGAGGTGCTGCGTGATTGAGTTCCAAGGTTCTTGGGAGAAGCATTTGCCTTTGGTTGAGTTTGCTTATAACAATAGTTATCAGGCAAGTATACAGATGGCACCTTACGAGGCCTTGTACGGGAGGAAGTGTAGGACTCCTCTTTGTTGGGCTGAAACTGGTCAAAAGTTGGTTTCGATGCCGGCTTTGTTGAAAGGGACCACAGAGAAGGTAAAGCTCATTTGTGAGCGGTTGAAGGCAGCTTCTGATCGGCAGAAGTCTTACGCGGATTTGAAGCGTAAGGAGATAGAGTATGCGGTGGGTGACCGTGTGTTCTTGAAGGTTTCGCCTTGGAAGAAGGTGATGAGGTTTGGCCGAAAGGGTAAGTTGAGCCCTAGGTACATTGGACCATATGAGGTGGTTGAGCGTGTGGGTCTTGTTGCGTATCGGTTGAGGTTACCTCAGGAGTTGGAGAAGATTCATGATGTGTTCCATGTTTCTATGCTCCGGAAGTATAAATCTGATCCTTCGCATGTGATGCCTGTGGAGGAAGTGGTTTTGAATCCGGATTTGACATATGATGAGGAACCGGTGAAGGTTCTGGATTCGGATAGCAAGGTTCTTCGTGGCAAGACCATTGAGTTGGTGAAGGTGCTGTGGAAGCATCGAGGTGTTGAGGAAGCCACGTGGGAGCGGAAGGAAGACATGCTGAAGCAGTTTCCTTATCTCTTTCCTTCAGGTAAATATCGGGGACGAAATTTCTTAAGGGGGGGAGAGTTGTAACGCCTCGGTTTTGGGCGTTGACCGGTTTGGTCAAAGTGTTGTTCGAATCTAAGAGAGTGAATTTAGGAAAGCCTAGTTCGGGTTGCATTAAAAATATGGAAAAATGTTCTAAAATCATCTTTTAATATAATTAAGTGAACTGTGAAATCAATTTTGGAAAATGAGTTTTGGAAGGGTGACATTTTGGCTAGTGACCAAAATGTAATTTTTGGAAGTTTTGTGATTGTTTTAAAAAGGATTGAAACTTTGAATCTTTAAGGAGCTATTTACCCAAAGGGGAGTTTCTCCAGATTTTCTAGAATATTAAATGATTTAATAATGGTTTAAAATAAAAATAAAAAGGAGGGAAAGATATTTTAGTCACTTTTAACTAACTTTCTAAA
Source organism: Hibiscus trionum (assembly GCA_030270665.1). Lineage (NCBI taxonomy): Eukaryota > Viridiplantae > Streptophyta > Magnoliopsida > Malvales > Malvaceae > Hibiscus > Hibiscus trionum. The sequence continues at coordinate 21,424,412 of BSYR01000038.1, read as the reverse complement.
TTTTCCATTTCCTATTTTCTCTCATCTTTTCTCTCAAACCAAACACATTCTCTCCAGATCTTTTCCTCTGATTTTCATCACCTAAAAACTTCTTTTCAATCCTCATTTGATTCCTAATCATCTCATCATCAAAACCTTTGTATTTGCTACTTGATTCATCAAGCTTTTTGGTTCCAAAAGAGGAGAAACTCAAGTTTGGAGGTAAGAACGTCCTTCTCCTCTAAACTATCAGTTCTTTACTGAAATTCCTAAGTTCTCAATCCTTAATTGATGTTTTATAAATGGCTTTTAAGATTGTTTTATGGATCTTGGCTTAAAATGCAAGATTTGGTGTGTTTTTGATGAAATTTCGTTGGATCTATTTAAGCAGTGTTTTAAGGTGTTAAAATGATGATTAATGAATGTTAATTTGATAAGGAATTGAGTTTTGATTAATGCAATCCCGGATAGGTTGAATTTCCTAAGTTTAGCTTATGATTCTTGTTTGTTTTTGAGGTGATCTTGTGGATCTGGTGTTGCTGGAGGTATAAGGATGTTGTTAGGTTCTTTTTAGATGTTAAATGATGTTAAAGGATGTTAAGTTTTGTTGGTTTATGGCTGGGCTTTGTTGAGAAGTGGTTTGGATGCATTTTCGGTTGTGTTTGGTGGCCGAAAATGGAGTGTGGATGAGAGCAGCGAGTTTAGGTGCTTTCATTGAAGCTATTAATGCATGATGATGCATTAATCTACTGTTTTAATGTGTTAAAACAGGGGAGTCAACTTTGGATCCAAGTGGTGGTGATCCGGAAGCTTGATTTGGTGCTTCGGCAAGAGGCGAAGTGGAATCGGTGAGTGAAATTGGGTTTTCGGCTTTGAAACCAATGTCTTGGGAGCTTAGTTTAAGTCTAAACAACTTTACTAAGCTCAAGTGTAAGTTTTCGGAAATACTCTCTAGTGGTGGCCATGTCTTGATTGTTGTTGCAATGTGGTTTATTGCATGTTTTAAACTCTGTTTTGAAAGCATGATTAAGCATGGTTAATGCTGTTTTTGTAAGCCATATGTTGAAGGAAACTCAAGGTAGGAGTTCCTTGTTGATGAACATTGTCTAAATGTGGTTTGATGCTTTTAAATGCATGATGAATATGGCTTGGTTTAATGCTTTAAAACAGTGGATAAATTGTTGATAATGATGTATATTGGCAAGTGATGTTTTGAAAAGATTAAGGTCACTAAGGTGGTTAAAAGTCCTTGAGTGAGCCTTGTTTACTTAAGAACATCAAGGTGGTTAAAAGTCCTTGGATGGTTCTTGCTACGGACACAAAGGTGTTTAAAAGTCCTTGTGTGGTCCTTCCATGGTGGTTAAAAGTCCATGGGCCAAGGTGTTTAAAAGTCCTTGGGATCAAGGTGTTTAAAAGTCCTTGATGTGATACATTTCATGGTGTTTAAAAGTCCATGGCCAAGGTGTTTAAAAGTCCTTGGGATCAAGGTGTTTAAAAGTCCTTGATGTGATACATTTCATGGTGTTTAAAAGTCCATGGCCAAGGTGTTTAAAAGTCCTTGGGGCCAAGGTGTTTAAAAGTCCTTGGGGTGAAAGTTGATGAACTTGTTTTTAAAGAAATGGAAATTATCACTTGAGGCCAATATGACATGTTGTGGTGTGATGCATGAGATGCATGTTTAAGTATGCTTTTGAGCATGTGTAAATGATGATTTGAGGCATGATTTGTAAAGTGTTTTATAAATGCATTATTGGATAGTTTTGTTGAGCATTCCTCACTAAGCTTTTGCTTACGCTCTCTTTGTTTCCTCAAATCAATAATGCAGAACATTAAAGTACTTTGAGGGCAGCAAGGAAGGCAAGCATTCAAGTGGAAGTAAAGCTCAAAGTATGGAAGGTTTTATTAAGTACATTTAGCTTTTGGTAATTTGGCAATGGAGGACCTATGTGTATGTTTCGGGAGATGTTTTGAACTCCCTAAGTGTGTTGAATGTTGTTGAGAATGCTGGTTTTTGGTGGTTGGCCTTTATATGCTTGAATTGAAAGTTTATGCTTGAGTGGTTGCTTGTGTAGGAAGCATGCCTATAGATTTGGGGCTTTTCATATATGTTGGTGTTTTGATGAATTGTTGATGCAAGTATGTCTTATATATATTGAATTGCATGTTGGCAAAGTTTGGTGGCTTTTGGAGCATGATTGGTTGGTCAATTGCATGTTTAAGTATGCATTTTGGGGCAATCTGTGCAGGGTGTTTCGGAACAGTACCTACCGTTTCGGAACGGGTGCCTTAAACGAGCCCAGGCGTCCGAAACGGGAGGGACCGTTCCGAAACGGCAAGGCTACTGCCCGACCCCCGTTTCGGTACCCGTTGCGGAACGGCCCCGTGTTTCGAAACGGGATGTCTCCCGTTTCGGAACGGTTGACCGTTGGGGGCTGACAGTGGCAGTTATGTGTTTTGAATTGTTTGCATTTTGGTCATGAATCTTGTTTGTGCAATTAAATGAGTTTGGGAAGTCCTTTTGAGCTGATATTTCACAGAGAAGCATGAAATCTGATTAATTTCAATTTGGTAACCTTAATTTGGGCTAAGTCCTTATAATTATCAGAATTTACAATTTGGTCCCTAAAGTTGTAAATTGTTCAATTGGGTCCCTGTTTGATCTCTGATGTTTATGATCTTTGAGTATGCTGTTGTATGATCATATCTAAGGATTAATATGCATCTAGACAAGTTTAAAAAGAAAAAAAAAGGGTCGTTAATCAAGGTTGACTTTCGGGTTGACTTTGGTTTTCCCCGTGTGACTTTCTTAACTCGGGTCAACCGTCTAGGCCGGGTTAAGGGGGTTACAGATCTCATACCTAGTATATCGTTGTCGACTTCGTTTGATTGGAGTCCCCGCCCTTTCAAATTGATAAATGCATGGGTAACTAAAGTAGAATGCTTGAGTATCATTAACGAAACATGGAAATGAATGGATGGATCAAAGATGAAGATTTTTGGTAAGTTTAGAAAGTTGAAAGGGACACTCAAACACTGGAATGAAACTTCAGAGGAGGGCTAGATTCGAAGGAGGAACAAATTGAGGCCAAAGCTCCGACCCCGATAGATAAAACATGTCCTACTTTTAATTATATTTTTTAGGAAACCAAGATTATTAGGCTTATTTGTTAGGACAAAATGCATGTTCTAAGTTTTGTATGGGAATTGAGACTAAAAATATTAAAGCAACTAATTAAAAAAACAAATACAATTATATTTTTGCTTCTGGAAACTTGCTTCCAACTCATCATTCCTACTTTTACTGAACAAAAATCCTCTGCTCATAATCATGCCCCACACTAAAAACCCTAAAATAATTAAATTCTAAACCCTAACCCTAAATTTCACATCCTAAACTCTAAACCCTACATCCTGAAAAATACACCATACCTCTAATTCCCTAAAATCTAACCACAACTCTTAACCTCAAACCCTAAACCATTCCTACTTTTTGTTAAACTAGATATTTTGAATTCACTTTTAATTACTAGTAAAAGAAGAATTAAAAAAATAAACAAATTCAGCAATAAAAAGGCCTAATTCTATCTGAATATTGTCGCAGCACTATAAATCCTTTTACAACAAGGATCTCCTTTTAATTGTTGGATTAGAATAACAATTTAGTATATATATGTATACAGTGTGATGAGAACGATTGGGGTCCCCGTCCGTTCCGATTTTTTAACTGTTGGATGGAGGGCAGATATCACATGAGGCAAATTGTTGAGGAATGGATTCGGTTAACTGAGTTGGATATTGGCACGGTAAATATTATGGTGAAACTGCGACATTTGAAGTTATTTTTGAAACAGTGGAATCGGGACAGCTTTGGGGATGTGAATGAGATAATATCAGAGTTGCAAGACAAAATTGACCGGGCGGATCTAGCAACATCTACATCTAATATTGATGAGGAAATAGAGGTGGAAAGGCGACAGTGGTTACAAGCTTTGTGGAAAGCTATGCGACATAAGGAGGCGATGTGGAGACAAAAATCAAGAGCGACATGGTTGCGTTTGGGAGATCGAAACACAACATATTTCCACCGATCCGCTAAGCTGAGAGCGGCAAGAAATTTTATTCCAGGTTTCATGGTTAATGACAATTGGATCAATTCGCCACCACTTGTGCGACGTCACGTAGTTCAATTTTTCATGAAGCATTTCTCTCGCGACAAGAGGGAGTGTGAATGGCAATTCGAGGGGGATTTTAGGCAGTTATCGCAGACAGCTAGGGGGAATTTGGTGGCGGCATTCTCCTTGACAGAGGTACACGGTATAGTGAGGGGTTGTGATGGTTCGAAGGCACCGGGCCCGGATGGCTTTACGTTGGATTTCTATAAGAAGGGGTGGGAGGTGCTCAATAGCGATATCCTACGTTTCTTCGACAATTTTCATGCAAGTGGGCGGTTACCTAAGGATGTGAATTGCACTTTCATTGTCTTAATTCCTAAGGTAACATCTCCCACGACCCTTGGTGAATATAGGCCTATATGTTTAGTCAACTCGGTTTATAAAATTTTGGCAAAATGTCTTGCGACTCGATTGCAAGTGGTCTTGGCGGATTTGATAAGTGATACACAATCAGCATTCATAAAGGGTCGTCAATTAGTAGATGGAGTACTTCTAGCACTCGAGGTGGTGCATTCCTTACGACAACGGGGCGCAAGTGGTTTTTTATTGAAACTTGATTTCGCCAAGGCGTATGACTGCGTTAGTTGGTGTTTTTTGGATGAGGTGTTAGGAAGAATGGGCTTCTGCGACATATGGCGACAATGGATTCAGGAATGTATTAGTTCAGTCAGGTTGTCGGTACTTCTCAACGGTAATGCCACCAAAGAATTCAGAATGGGTAGAGGCTTGAGACAAGGATGTCCGCTATCACCTCTGCTTTTTGTGATAGTCGCGGAAGCAATGCATTTGATGATGCGAAGGGCTGAATTAGGGGGTCTAATTCGTGGGGTGCAAGTAGCGGCTGGGATATCCGTGACACATTTGCAGTTTGCCGATGACACACTTTTGTTCTTTGAGGGCTCACTGGAAGTTGCGCAAAACTTGAAACGAATCCTGCACTGTTTCCAAGTTTGTTCGGGGTTGAAGATAAATTTCGGCAAAAGCTCCTTATACTCAATTGGCATAGGGGAAGATTTGGGCAGTAACGTGGCCGAGGTAATGGGATGTAGGAAAGCTGATTTTCCGTTTGTCTACTTGGGATTTCCAATAGGCGCAAGTCCGAGACTGATAGCTACTTGGGAACCGGTAATTGCAAATTTTCGACGAAAATTAGCGGGATGGAAAAGGACCTCTCTGTCTTTTGCGGCTCGGGTGGTTTTGGTCAATTCGGTCCTTTCTTCGTTACCGATATTTTATATGGGTTTGTTTGTCGCCCCCAAAGGGGTAATTGAGAGGATTGATAAAATTCGAAGAGCTTTCCTATGAGCGGGTGTCGGTTTGGAATGACGGATGAGCAGAGTAGGATGAGAGGTGGTATGTCGCCCGAAACAGCTAGGGGGCTTGGGGGTTGCGGATTTGCGAGTTAAGAACATGGCGATGCTATCGAAATGGGTGTGGCGATATGCGCGAGATAGAGATTCGCTATGGCGCTGTTTGATAGTAGCAAAATATGGAGAACATCCACAATGGTGGCGTTTCAACACGGAAAAGATGTCGTCCATGTCGCTTGTATGGCGACAAATTGTAGCACTCTCATGCGATGCACAGGTTGATAAACATATGGGCATGACATGTTTTCTATGGAAATTGGGTGATGGTAGATCGATACTTTTTTGGTTTGATCCGTGGGTAGAACAAGTGGCCTTAAAAGATGTATTTCCGCGCTTATTCTCGTTGGCATGTGACAAATTAGCGAGGGTGTGGGATTATATGGTGGAGGGCAGCTTATCGCATCAACTATGGGCATATTTCTTTAGACGCCCATTACGAGTTTTTGAACTAGGAATGCTACGAGATTTAATTCATATGGTGTCCAATTTTCGCGCATGGGAAGGCAAGCTAGACATGCTAATTTGGAGACCGGACGAGCGTGGAATTTTTTCAGTTGGGACTTTATCGAAACTGCTCATGTTCGATAAGGCGGGGGAAATGGAGTTTGGTGACTGTTTCGCTTGGAAGGTGCTGGTGCCACCGAAAGTGCAAGCTTTCTTATGGTTTACATGGTTGCGTCGACTACCCACGGCTGATTTCTTGCGAGCACGGGGGATCCCACTGCCGGATGACCAAGGCCGATGCCCTTGGTGTGCGATGGTAGAGGAGAGCATTGCTCACATCCTCTATGAATGCCCTTTTGCGCAATCAGTATGGCTATGGATGCGTCAATGGTGGGGAATTAACTCAAGTTTACCGGTTAGTTTTGATGCATTTTACGTTCTTGACTTTCATAGTGTTTTTAAGGGATGCATGAATATGTGGTGGATAGCGTGTGTTGCTACTGTTTTATGGTCGTTATGGATTGCAAGAAATGACTTTATTTTCCGTGGGAAACGATGGAACTTGGCTGAATTGTGTTTCTTGGTAAAATTGAGATCCTATTACTGGATAAAAGCTGATAAGCGGGGAGAATTGGTAGCGGAGGCAGTTTGGTGGACTTGTCCTTCCAAAATTGAGGTTACCGTCCAACCGAAGAGGGTGAGGGGGGGGGGGAAGATGCTGGCAGCCCCCGTTACGAAATGTTCTAAAATTTAACATGGATGGATCGGCGCGAGGAAAACCGAGTCCGGCAGGGATTGGTGGCGTGTTACGAGATGCGGATAGTCGCATTTTGGGTCTATTTCCAGGCCCTTTAGGCGTGATGGAGTCGAATGAAGCAGAGGTGCGAGCGATAGCCTTTGCTTTGGGTATGATACAGGAGAGGGAATGGCGGCATGGTTGTGTGGTTTTGGAGACGGATTCTCAAGTCGCGCTGAGCTGGATTACTCAGACCGCAAAACGACCTTGGCGACTATGGGAGGTATTTTTGGTAATTGATCAGGCTTGTCAAGTCATATATGATATCCAATTCTGCTATGTGCCGAGGGAAGCGAATGGATTTGCGGATGCACTGGCAAAGGAGGGCGTGGATAGACTTTCGACGTTCATGGCATGTTTGTGACTTGATCTTATTTGATTAGTTCCTTTTTGTACTCGACGGATCGTATCGTACTCTTTTCCTCCAATAGGTTTAGGGAGGTTTTTAACGAGGCGTGCGATTTCGTCAAGTTGTATGTTTTTCTTTACTTAATAAAAACATACGGTTGCCGATAAAAAAAAAACGTAGCTTATATTGTGTATAGGTTTGAAAAAATAATAACTCATCGGCATGGCAAGTTTGAAGAAAATCCTGGCGTTAGTTGTTTTGATTGAATGCACTATATTGACAGAATCTTCTCGTCTGTTGGAGAAGAAGAAGAAGAAGAATGATGGTTACGGTGACAATATATTTAATGTGGTCAACTTTGGAGCTATCGGAGATGGACTCAAAGATGATTCCAAGGGATTTAAGGATGCATGGGATGCTGCTTGCGGTTCCTCCGCTTCGTCACCAGCTGTTGTTGTACCTCAAGGGAAGACGTTTTTGCTGCAACCCTTAACTTTCAATGGCAGATGCAACTCAAATAACATTACTTTCCAGGTCTTTCTCTTAGCTAAGGATATACCATAATAATTAATACAATGAATATGCCTTTTGTATTCATCAATTTTGTTTAACCTTGTGCAGATTGATGGGAAATTGATAGCCCCAAGCGAACCTTCTGCATGGGAATGCAAAAGAAATTGTCACCATTGGATTGGATTCAAAAATTTGGATGGTCTTTCCATTCAAGGATCCGGTACAATCAATGGTCAGGGATCAAAATGGTGGAAACTCTATTGCAAAGATTACAACACGGGCTGTCAACTTCGGAAACCAACAGTAAGTGTTTGAATTTCGAGTTGCATTAACATGAACTATACACTCTAATTAAATCGGTTTTATTTTTAGGGTTTCCTAATAGCAAACTCCAAGAATGTAGAGATCAGTGGGTTAAGACAGCCCAAAAATGCACATCGCATTTGAAAGCTCTACTTCGATTCATGCCTCTCACCTTAGAATCAAAGCTCCAGGAAACAGCCCCAACACAGATGGCATTCATATCCAACGTTCCACCAACGTTACCATACACAACACAACTATTCAAACCGGTTTGTTGTTTTCTTTGCTTGTTTTGTTTCATTTATACGTCACTTTGTTTCAATATTGACGAGTTCTTAATTAATTAAATCAGGTGACGATTGTATATCAATCGGAGATGGTTCTAAATACATTGATATTAGAAATATCGAATGTGGCCCCGGCCACGGAATCAGGTACCCTTTTCTTCTTTACATTCATTCGCATGCTTATTACAAAATGATCTTTCCTCAAGTTTTATGCAATTAAACCTCCATATTAATTTTATTTTTAATTTTTGACCGCAAAATGAAGCATCGGCAGCCTTGGAATTATGGGGAAAACCGAGACAGTTGAATTCGTTCATGTAAAAAACGTTTCTTTCTATGGAACAACTAATGGAGTTCGAATAAAGACGTGGCAGGTATATATAGTTACTTTAATGTGTTTTTTTTTAAAATATAGATTAATAATTAATTTATGACTAACCAGTTTGCTTTATTGTGTATGTAGGGAGGACACGGATATGCAAGAAACATTAAATTTGAACGCATAACTTCTTATGCTTCAACTCGACCTATTGTCATCGATCAATTTTATTGTCCTCATAAACACTGCAAGGATCAAGTAAGTGGTTAATTTTAAATGAAATTATTGTATTTATCGGTACCTAATAGTCAACTTTGGGCCTTTAATCCTTTGTATATATACATTAAAAACATTACAATGTTAACTTTAAGTACTATATATGTTGCTGATCAAAAAAAAAAAAAGTACTATATATGTTCTGCAGACATCGGCCGTGGAGATTAGCAATGTAGTCTATGAAGAGATCCATGGAACGTCACATAAAGAAATAGCAGTGCAACTTTCATGCAGTGAGTCCACTCCATGCAAAAACATCACCATGAAAAACATTAATCTGAGAAACGAAGACCAAAACGACAAAACTTCATCGCATTGCCTCAACGCTCATGGACTTAGAAATGGAAGGGTTCATCCAAATGTTCCTTGTTTACGATTTGATGATAATTTCTAGAACTTTTTTTTGAATATTATGTCGTCTTTTTATGAACTTTATAATTGAGATCGTTTATCAATATTATTATATAAAGTATATTCATTCAATACAATGAGAAGGGTTAGAATTTGAAATATGGAGTTGTTGTAAAATGATGAATGTTAGTAAAATAACGGGGGAGTTGTCATCTAATCTCTCTAGATTTCTTGTTAGAAAATGATTACTACATAATCATGAATATTTATTAATATACGACATCATTGAGCAAAAAAAAAAAACATTAATCTGAGAAACGAAGACCAAAACGACAAAACTTCATCGCATTGCCTCAACGCTCATGGACTTAGAAATGGAAGGGTTCATCCAAATGTTCCTTGTTTACGATTTGATGATAATTTCTAGAACTTTTTTTCTCGTATTATGTCGTATTTTTATGAACTTTATAATTGAGATCGTTTATCAATATTATTATATAAAGTATATTCATTCAATACAATGAGAAGGGTTAGAATTTGAAATATAGAGTTGTTGTAAAATGATGAATGTTAGTAAAATAACGGGGAAGTTGTCATCTAATCTCTCTAGATTTCTTGTGTTCTTGAAATCTCATAAATAGTTGATAAATACAATTACTTCCAATTTCTTTCTTTCAAATTCTACTTAGATGATATAATAAATGTCTAAAAATATGATAATATATGTTTTGCATGCACAATTCTCTTAATTTTCTTGGTCGGATCTCTGTAACTTGTGGAGGATGGTGTATTGGGGTACTAATATATTTCAGTATTTCACCGTTTGTCAAAGTGTAAATGAATATAATTAATATTTAATAAAATTATTTTGATTAAAAATAATAAAAATGAAATTATTGATCTTACAGAAAATTCTACAATGAATAACATTTTTTGAATATCAATGAATAGCATTTACTTATTTTTTTTGAAATTTCAACAGTTATTTTATTACTGTTTACTATTGGGACACTAACTCGAGCCTCATTAAAAAACTTCTCTAATCATAGGTGGAGGAAAAAAAGTGCACCGGATTAATGTTAATAAACCTCATTTGTCGCAATAGACCCTTGCCACCACACTCGAAACTGTAGCTGCTCATGGCCTTCCATTTTGCAAATGCCAATTTGTTCCACAGTCACGAACCATTACCAATCAGGAACGACAATGGTCCAATACACAAACAACCACCAAGCACAATACATACCCCACTCTTAATTTTTAATTAAATAAAATATAAAAAATAGTCCTTCAATTATAGAGTATATTTTTGTTGAGTTCTCCAACTATAAAAATTTACCAAACAATTATTTGATTTACAGAAATAGTAAATTAATATTTCACCATTAAAATTAACAATAACAAAACAAATTATTTAGTGACACCTACAATATCAATTAATTTTCTTTTTAAAATTAATTCTTATTAGAAAATCATTACTACATAATCATGAGTATTTATGCAAGTTTCATAATTTTCCTTTTAAAAACACAATACAATTTTTTTATCGGCAAAACATATAAATTTTTTAAGGATGAACTCATACAAGCCACTTTTACCATAAGCTTCGTTAGAAACCCCACTAACCCAACAAGAAAAAAAGAGTACTCAATAATAATAAACAAGGAAAAACGTCAATGAATAACATTTCATGTGTATTGGGGTACTAATAAATGTTCCTTGTTTACGACTTGATGATAATTTCTTGAATTTTTTTTAATAAGATAATAGAAATTGTTATGAATATTTATCTATGTGGATGTCTATCATGATTAGAACTTTATCTAAGGAGTTTGATTTATTTATTATTAGGAATATTATCTCTATTAATTAGAGTTTAATGTATTATGCACTTCTTATGCCTATAAATAGATGGTTTGCTGAAGGCATTGTTAATACAATTCGATATTTGAGAATAATACAAATCTCCCTCTTTCTCTCATCTCTTTGTTCTTCTTGTTCTTATTCTTGTTCTTCTTTATTTTATTCACAACACGTTATTAGCACGAGAGTTGATACAATTCGATATTTTATTCTTGTTCTTATTTTTGTTTTATTTTTTAAAAGGTTAATATTTGTTTATTTTATTATATTGACGAGAGTTGATATTATTAACCGTGTTTTTGAGTTTAGCATGTATTTAAATGATTTGGAAAGAGACATGATATAAAGGGATTATGAGAAGCTGTCTCGGTTATTTGCTATGTCTCCATTGTCCTCGAGAGGAAAACTATTATCGGTAAACTTTACTTTTATTTTTATTCTTTACACTACAATTTTAAAGTGTGATAAATCAGGCGATTTTGCTTGAAAGCAATAATTCTCATGTGTCGAAAAACTCGACTATAGATTTCTTTCAAGATCAAGTGTTGAAATTTTGTCTTGATCCAAAAAAAATTTTATGGGAGACATTCCCTGAAGTGAATGCAAAGCATGATGTTTATTCCATGTGATTATCAATGATTGGGCATTCCCTGAAGTGAATGCAAGCATGATGTTTATTCCATGCGATTATTGGACTTATGTCATTCCTTAAAGTGAATGCAAGCATGATGTTTATTCCATGCGATTATTGGATTTGTTTCATTCCTGGATGTGAATGCAAACATGATAATTCACTATATGGTTAGTGAATAAAACTCAGTTATGTGCCAGAGTATCACTGATGAGGTTTTAAAGACCTATTAGCCTCCGCTACATTCCCTGAAGTGAATGTGATATTTTTATAGCGAAAAAATAAATGCCACATTAGCAATTGTGGTTGCGATTGAGGCCATAAAAAATAGACATGGATAAGATGATCCTTTTGAGAATGTTTATATCCACCGAAAGTGGGATTATAAGGATGACAAGAATGATAGATATCATATCAAAATCTTTATGTTATCAATACGATGGTACAAACCATTGGTCTCGTACTTGTCAAACGCCAAAGTATTATGGACTTTATCCATAAGCATGGATGATAAATGAAAGAAAATATAAACAAGTTTTGTTTATGGCGAAAATAATTATGGAGTTGTTAGTCCAACTCAATTGGATATTGTTAATTTCTTCATAACCCTGGAAGGGAATAATTCGCCATTTATTTTATTTCCCTTATAACCTCTAAAGGGAATAATTGATCTTTTATTTATTTTGTTTTATGTTAATTTTATTATTTATTTATGTTAATTTACTTTATATTAACTTGTTTTAGATATTATTTATTTATACTTTATGTTAATTTATTCTTTGAAGAATATGATTACTTTCGAAATAAAATATACAATGAATTGTGGCTATTTATGCCTAGCAGACAATGCAAGTACTCATACTATACTTAAGCGTAAGAAATATTTTCTCATTTAAATGCAAGGGAAAAATATGAGTACTATTTCCCAAAGTACTAAAATATCAATGCTTCGTAAGAGCAATAAGTTCTTGAGGGTTTATCTCTGATAGATAACCGATTTGATATGATGTGTTATATTTAATATTTTTTTCATTCCCCAAAGTGAATGAAACAAAGCACATTGTGAAAGGTGCATAACTATGCATATTTTCCCATTTAAAATGCAAGGGAATAATGTGAGTATTATATTCAGAAGTACCAATATCACAGAAGGCTTCGACTGAGCAAATATGTTATTGCCAAATGGAACTTTATTCCATTTTCATAGTACGTTATACTCGTCAAAGACGCAAAGAGACTTATTGAATTTTAAAGATATTTACATAAATATATTGAGAATATTAGTCGAGGGGTGCCGACTATCTTAATATTACGAGTATAACTCAAGGGAATAATAAAATCTTGAAAAAATATATGCATTGTCATCCATATTGTACTACACAAGAATTAGTACAAATTGAAGCTCATGCTATTGTAAATCAGAAGTTTACTGATAATTTTATTATTTGGCATGACCGGTTAGGCCATCCCGGTTCAATTATGATGCAAAAAATTTGTTGACACTTTCATGTGGTCATTATTGAAGAACTAAAATTTTCTTCAAGGTAATGTTTTTCATGTGATACTTGCTATTAAAGCAAATTGATTATTCAATCATCATCAGCTAAGATAGATTGTGAATCTATTTATTTTCTGGAATGGATACAAGGTGATATATGTGGGCCCATACACCTTTCTTATAGTCCATCTACATATTTTACGATTTTAATCGATGCATCGAATAGATGGTCATATGTGTCCTTGTTATCAACTCGTAACTTGGTGTTTGCGAGGCTGCTTGCTCAGTTGATAAAAGGGAAAACTACACCAGTGACCACCGAAGATATTGGGGATACCTATTTGAACCACCGAACTAAAAAAAAAGTCAATCACACCACCGAACTTATAAAATCAACCTATTTTGACCACCGCCGTTAAAAACCTAACGGTGGAGTGACGGAACTGCCACGTGGCAGTTGATGGGTATATTTAAAAATTACACATTTGGTCCCTGTTATTTACACATTCTTTCAATTTAGTCCTAATTTTCAATTAATAAAATAATAAATTATTTAATTAAGTGTTGACACGTGTCAAGACCTTATTGGAGGATTTTAATTATTTATATTTAATTTTAATAATTTGTTTTCCCCCTCCAATCAGGTGGTGACACATGTCACCACCAAATTAGAGGAGAAAAACAATATTTCACTTACATGCGTGCTAAGGGACTCGAACCTGGGTCTCCTAGGTGTAAATGCAGCAGTTGTGCCATTGCACCAAGCACATATTTGTGCTATAGTTCTCCACATATAATATATATCTCTGATTAGTTTCTACATTTATAAGCCAAAAGCTCAAACCCTAAACACTAATTTCACATATATAAATCATAAACCCTAAACTCTAACCCTAAATATTTCAAATTAAACCTCAAACCCTAAAATTTTTAAATTAATTCCACGCTAAATATCAAACATTTTACTTATTCTAAAACTTTGTAAATGAAAATGCAGCTTGTCAATGGAACCAACCGAGCAGTAGCCTCTTCGCAATCAGTTGATGCTTGCAGACCGTAAACCAACGGAACCTTTGTTGTATTAAGAGTGAAAGAGTTTACTGAATATCCCTGCTTGCAAATAGGAAATCATTACTCTTAAGTAGAAAGTATGATATTAATAAATATGGAACAGCAAGTCAAGTGTGTTCCTTACAGTTAGTGTCTTCCCATTCCCTAGTAAAACCTTGTCGATGAAAAGACGATCTGTTGTGCTTGCAGCGACAGTAAGTATCCATGGTGCTACACTTGCTACCGTCTGTGGCCCTGATGTACCACTATTGCCTGCAGCTTGCATGACAAGTATTCCTTTCTCAGCTGCATGAAAAGCACCAATTGCTACAGAGTCGGTGTAAAACTCCGATGCAGAGGATGGTCCTAATGAAACAGTTAAAACATCAACTCCATCAGCAATAGCATCATCGAAGTCGGCCAAGATATTTAGCGTGGAATTAATTTAAATTTTTTTTAGGGTTTGAGGTTTAATTTGAAATATTTAGGGTTAGAGTTTAGGGTTTAGGATTTATATATGTGAAATTAGTGTTTAGGGTTTGAGCTTTTGGCTTATAAATGTAGAAACTAATAAAAAATATATATTATATGTGGAGAATTATAGCACAAAGATGTGCTTGGTGCAGTGGCACAGCTGCTGCATTTACACCTGGGAGACCCAGGTTCGAGTTAATTTTAGAAATATTGTTTTTCTCCTCCAATCAGGTGGTGACACGTGTCACCACTTAATTAAATAATTTATTATTTTATTAATTGAAAATTATGACTAAATTGAAAGAATGTGTAAATAACAGGGACCAAATGTGTAATTTTTAAATATACCCATCAACTGCCACGTGGCAGTTTCGTCACTCCACCGTTAGGTTTTTAACGGCGGTGGTCAAAATAGGTTGATTTTATAAGTTCGGTGGTGTGATTGACGTTTTTTTTAGTTCGGTGGTTCAAATAGGTATCCCCAATATCTTCGGTGGTCACTGGTGTAGTTTTCCCTTGATAAAATTATGAGCACATTTTTCAGATTACCTTATAAAGACAATCGGTCTTCATAATGCTGGTGACATGTCATTTTATATGTAGTATCACTAATTCGCATCAAACCAACAAATTATCATAAGTTCTCCCCATTACAAATGATTTTTGGTCAAAACCAAATATTTCTCATCTTATATTTTTTTCTTGTGTGCGTATATGTTCTGATCCCTCCACCACAACGTACAAAGATGAGTTCTCAAAGGAGGTTGGGAATATATGTAGATTCAAATTTCCCTTGATAATTAAATATCTTGAGCTTCTGATAGGGAATTTATTTACGGCTCGATTTACTACTATCATGTTAATGAGCCTGTTTTCCCAACATTAGGGGGAGAAAATAAAATAGCTGGAAAAAGAAATAAATTGGAATGAATTATCATTATCTTAGTTTGATCCACGTACTCAACAATGTGAACTATAAGTTCAAAGGATAATTCATTTAGCAAATCAATTGTCAGATGATTTTGCTGACCCTAATAGAGTGACTAAGTCACATATACCAGCTATGAATGCTCCGTTTAAATTTGATGTCCCGAAAGGACAAACTTTAGTTGCTAATGAGTCTAACTTACGCCTGTAGCATGGTAGACAAGTAGGTTCCAAAGATAAAAATCCTCGGAAAAAAAAGGAATGGAGCTATAGTTATGATGGTCTGATCAAGGAATCAATGAATTATGAAAATCTCAAGAAGAGATTAAAAGGTTTCCAATAGAGGCATTAACATGACTCAGGTACCTGATAATAAAGAGATCTCAATAGATTATGTCATGTCTGGTAATAAGTGGAACTGAAATCAAATCGACGTCGATAATACATTTGCATGCAATGTAGCACTAGAGATTTTATTTGATGATGTGGATCATGAATCATTGTCAATTGGGCAACGTAAACAAAGAAATGATTGGCCAATATGAAAAGAGGCAATTGAGGCGAAACTAAGATCTCTTTCGAAAAGATAAGTATTTGGGCCTATAGCTCGTATATTGAAATGTGTAAAGCTCGTGGATATTAATGAGCCTTTGTGAGAAAGAGAAATCAAAAGGAGAAATCACGAGATATAAGCTCGTTTGGTTGCAAAGATTCTCACAAAGATATGAAATTGATTATGAGGAAAATATATTCCTCGGTGGTGGATGCAGTTACTTTTAGATAGTCTGACAATAAATGAAATAACTCAGTTTCTGCCTAATGGATGTTGTTACATCTTATTTGTATGAGCCTCTTGATAACAACATTTACATGAAGCTTCTGGAAGGATTTAGACTGCCTTGAAGAAGTTAATTCAAGTTCTCGAGAACATTATTCAATTGTATTGAATATATCTTTTTATGGATTAAAACATTTTGGGTACATTTGGTATAATCGCCCCATTGAATACTTATTAGCGGAAGACTATAAGAATGATTTAATTTCCGAAGCATTTTATTAAGAGGTTTAGCTCTGGATTTATCTTTGTTTTTATTCTGCATGTTGGTGATTCATTGAGACTCATGAAGAGATCTCCTTAACAATGGAATCCTTGTGCATCAATCGCCATACACAGAAAAATGTTTAAAGAGACTTTACATGCATAATGCATATTCGTTGATCACTATTTGGTTGTTAGGTCTCTTAATGTAAACAAATATCCATTCCGCCCTCGAGAAAAAGGTGATGATATTCTTGGTCTAAAAGCACCATTTATACATTAATTGATCTAGAAGCATCGTATCTTAGCTTGTCCAGAAATACTATCTAAGTGCTACGAGACCATTGCCTTTAAATAATTACTATGCATGAGGCAAAGCCGAAATATGTGTTTGGCTAAACATATCCAGAAGATATGTGAATTGCTTTCACAAGATAAGATGCAAGCTATCTTATGTAGAGATAATGCAAAATTTATATATCAAGGTGGATACATCAAATGTGATAAAACGAAATATATCTCTTTAAAGTTTCGTCTCTCATAATCTTCAGAAGAATAGTATTTGATGAATCATTTCAAGCAATAATTTGGAAGATTTATCCACTAGTGCATACTCTATTTTTGAAGATTATATTCAAGATTGAATTATGAAGATTCAAAGATCTTCTGTGATGTTTTCATGAGGGGGAGTAAATACGCATTGCACTCTTTTTCCCTTAACCGAGGTTTTGTCCCAATGGGTTTTCCTTGTAAGGTTTTTAATGAGGCAACATATTATGCGTATCAAAGATGTGTATACTCTTTTTCCTTCACTAAAGAATTTTTTTTCCTGTTGGGTTTTTATCTTAGTAAGGTTTTAACGAGACACATTATCTTCATAGACATCCAAGGGGGAGTGTTATGAATATTTATCTATGTGGATGTCTATCATGATTAGAACTTTATCTAAGGAGTTTGATTAATTTATTATTAGGAATATTATCTCTATTAATTAGAGTTTAATGTATTATGTACTTCTTATGCCTATAAATAGATGGTTCACTAAAGGCATTGTTGATACAATTCGATATTTGAGAATAATACAAATCTCCCTCTTTCTCTCATCTCTTTTTTCTTCTTGTTCTTATTTATTTTGTTCACAACAGAAATGAAATTATTGATTTTATAGAAAATTCTACAATGAATAACATTTTTTTTAATATCAATGAATAGCATTTATTGCTATACATTATTAATTTTTAATTAGATAAAATAATATAATACCATTAAAATTAACAAAAAACAAATTAGTTAATGACGCCAACAATAACAATTAATTTATCTTTTAAAATTAGTTCTTATTAGAAAATCATTACTACATAGTCACGAATATTTATGCAAGTTTAATAATTTTCCTTTTTAAAAAACACAAAACAATTTTTTTAATTGGTGAAACGTATGAATTTATTAAGGATGACTCATACAAGGCACTATTATCATGAGCCTCGTTAAAAACATCACTAACCTAAAAGGAGGAAAGAGTACTCATTGATAATAGGCTAGGAAAAACGCCAAAAAAACAAACAACCGCTCGAAAGGAAACAAACCAACCCACACAACTACGAGTAACAAGCCAGTCCCTACAGCTTGGATCCACACACATCTCCTAGCCTCTCACACCAGCGATTCTTGGAAAACTGACCCCAAGAACTCCTTCAATCAACATGACAAGGGCAAACACACATCCCACCAAAGCAAGAATCAACACCAAACTGCCCTCACCACATCAGAAGAAAACATGATATGATCAAGATCATCATCACTAGAGGATCGTACCATGATCCTCAATTATATGCGATATATCTTGAATGATCTCCTCCTCTCTAAATATAGTATTTACTCATATCAAATTTCCCAATTGCACAGTCGCCTTAGCTTTCCGAAGAAAGGCTTGTTGTTGATTTTGAAAATCAAATAATGTAAGAGATTCGTACACTATACCTTCTTCCGCTGAAACCACTTTATGCAGTTGTCCACACCCTCTTTTCTTACGAGCAGCCTCCACCACAACTTTTCGTTCCGGATATTCGACAACACAAGGAGTCACAATTGCCTCTACATGAGCATTCGAATCATTCCCAACTAGAACTCCTACAACATCATCTCGAGTCCTAGAGTTTAACTCATACACTACTAGCTGGATCTCATTTGTCAAACCTTTCCTGACATCATCCATACACACATGACCCCATCCGGCATCCCCTCCCAACCCCCACGGTTCCAGCCACTACACGACCAACCTCCCACACCATTTCATTGGAAACCCAAGTAGAACACTCAAAAGGTAATTCACATTGATGATGAGGATCCCACAACTGATTTTCTTTCCACAAAGGTTGATCCTCTCGTGATGCAGGCACTAACATGTCATCAATCCCATCACCTTTCAACGCTTCATCCCGATTCACTGGTTCTTTCCATTCTTTAGACCTGGAGTCACATGTCAATTCATCCTCTTCACTATATTCCTCCATAGTCAGTGTTCTCACTATCTCAGCCTCTTGAACCTGAATTGGAAAAGACGGACCATTTACAATCAAGTCCAAGACCTCATCAATTCTTTCACACTATTGAATCTCAATTATCACATGACTCCTCTCAAAAGACTTTGAATCTTTCGTTGATTCATCTATACGAATAAACTTGCCCCAAATTTATGCTATATTCTAAAATGATTTCATGGACCAAGCATGCATAAGCATACCACTGATAGATAATCAGACACGACAAGAACTGAACAAGATATCAGGTGACCACTCCTTTATGCGGAAAACCATCGTGTAACCTCAATATTACTGAGGAACATTCGTCGAGATTCTACATCATGGAACATTAATAAAACCATTGACCCCACAATCCACATAACTTCAACCCTAGGTAACTTCGCTTGAGAGATTCTCTCTGTTACCTCGGAAATCAGCGTCAGGTTCTTACACCATCCAACTGCACAAGAGTTCAAAACAGACACCTTAACCATATAAATAACACCGCTTACATTTCTTCGCACAAATCACTGATTGTTTACCGTATCATTATTGGACTGCATATTCTGGTCTTCCGGAAATGAATCCAATTTTCTCCATTTACGTCGCCAAAAAGTTTCTCGAACCTCTCGTTGAGCCAACGCCACACTATTCTTAGAACCATACAACCAAAACCAATTTAGCCATTCTATCACTCGCATTGCGTCTGCACGAGTGCCAATACGGAAAAGACCAAATCTTGCATCATCCCTTGATCATTTGGACGAAATGAACACATCCACCCTCACCCCATGCCGATCAAAAGATTTCCATAAGCCCTGTCAATGCAACCGATCCGAGATTTTCTTAACAAATAATGTCCACTAATTCTTGTCGAATAGTGATGCACTTTAGAGCAAGTATACTCGTCGAATCAAGTAATAAAGTGATGAGTAGAGTGTCGAACCAACAAGGATTCGATCAATAATTACGATGTTTTTGAACTTAAGAATATGTTTGCAAGTAATGGTGGTTGTTGATTTATTTAAAACTAAAATAATTAAACTAAAGATAGTTATGGTTAAGATGAACAACTGCAGCAAATAACAAATAATTATGGAAGTTGTGATTAATGCTAAGGATATATGTTTGAATACTTATTACAATGTTATCGCAACTGGCAATACATGTCTGCGTAAACCATTAAAATCTTTATCTATTCGACATGATTTTCTAATGAACTTCTGACTATCTCGATGCCTAGAAGTTAATAATATTGAAGCTAAGGTAATACATGTATGCGTGAACCCTAACAACTCAATTGTTTGTTTAAGAAGTCCTTTTTATTCATTGAAACCCTAAACTTATGTCTAAGCCATATTAACACTAAGTTAACAGCTTAGACCCACTGTTCACGTTTCTATAACCTAACTCTCTCGATAATAATTAATTCATAGATCAATAGTTAAAAACCATCTCTCAATAGCTCTTACAATAACTACGCATGAAGAACGATGAACATAATAGATAAAGGGAAAGCAACTATAGCATTATAATAAAGTAATCAAAACATAAAATCATGGGAAGCAATAATCCCAACTAAAGTATTTAGCTCATGTATGAGCCTAAATATACATAACAAAAAGTATTAAGTACGACATTTTATCAAGTAATGAAAATAAAAGAGTCAAGCTTCCTCAACAAACACCCTCCGTGCCGTCCAACTATTGATGTCGGTCTCCCACTCTGGCGACCTCTCTCGATGGCGTCTGTCGTGAGGAGATTTCTCTAGCTTCCACCTTAGTGGTTCTCCGTAAGCTTCTTACTGGGATCATTATCTATAATTGCGCTCTCCTGAAGTTGCGTCCATGTCTCTCTTATATAGGCAGTGAAACTAGGGTTTAAGAACCCTAAAGTGTTCATATATTCATTAAAGAAGGCTATTGATTTCCTGATATATTTAAGGTTTCGTATCTGGGAGAAAGTCTACGTGGGAAAAAGTAGATTCATCTCCAACTCTTTATGCCTTGTTAGCTCCATATATGTGATCTGTTACTCTTCCGCTCCAACATTCCTACATCATCTACCAGCATCATGCACAAACACCACAAAACATCACCTTTCCCATAAAAAGCACCAATATATATGACATTAAAATATGGAAAAGATAAGTAAAAAAGGGCATACAAAACAGATTATTTACACACTCTTCATCTACACCCACTGTCGAGCACCCTCTACGCCGCCAGATCTAGACACCATTTTAAAGTAGGGTTTGTTCCGAAAATTCTAGTATAAAACACAATACAATTTACTTTTGTAGACATAATTTTGTGGACAGAGTAAAACAAGCATCTAACAAAAATTGAATTTGTCTTTCTTGTCTTAGATGATAAGAAGTTTGTGATAATAGTTCTAGAAGTCTTTCAAATCCCCACTTACAAAGTTTTTGTATTCTTTTCATAATCTAAAGGTCAATGGTACCGTTTGACACTAAGACAATAAAATGAGAAAAATAAAATATTAAATTATAATTTTTTATAATTATTTTATGTTTAAATTTGATATAATTTCATTTTCTTATTAATAAGATGAATAATTAATGAAGTTGTTAATATAAAGAATGTTGATTTATGTTTGTGACGTGGTGTTGTCCGTTTCGTAGGTAAAGATTATTTTTATGATACCTCAAGAGAAGAATATAACTCTTGTTATATTTATATATAATCAGTGGTCTAATTCTTGATTAGTCAATCTAAGATCAAGAATCCCCTCAAACCTCAACATTTGTTAACCATTTGAATAAATTAGTATTGTTGTAAAAATATAAACAAATTTATGTTAAATTAGAATATAATAATTAATATTAAATTTAAACTTAATAGAATATTTGAAATCATAACATCCTATGATTTGATGTAAAAATGATGAATATATATTTATATATAATGTTTTTTATTGGATTGGTTTCACGAATTAATTGAACTCTAATTTAATTGAAAAGTTAACGGTAACGGATGAATTTGTTATTTTTTAAGACGTTGATCATTTTGTAACTTTTCATAGTTAGAGAATCAACAAAAAAGTGTCATATAGTCAGATGATCATTTGCGTATTTTGCTCAAACTTTAATTGATCTAATGGTTTCGATCACATAATCACTTAATCAATGGTATATGTTTCGTATTAATAGTGCATATCGGTAAGTAGCATTTACATTACATATATTACCTTTTCTATCGGTTACTAATATATTTGTTAAAATATTGTAGACTTAAGGGTCTAATAAGCTTTGAAGTTTTTTTGGTGGGGGGGGGATAATTAAGCCCTTGAACATTTTTTATGCACCCAATTAATCCCTTGAACCAATAAATTGAATCAATTAGGACATTTTACAAATTTTGACAATTAAATCTTGACAGTTTTTCCCTTGGATATTTGTAACACCCCTAATTAAAAAAAAGAGAAAGAAAGGATAGAGTGAGAGTTGTGGGAATCAAACCCACAACCTCATGTAGTTTCAACTAGGTGCCCAGCTAATTGAGCTAGGTAAGCTCTTGATTAGAAGTCACCCTAATAAATTTTTAATTAGATCCTAAAATAATAAATAATTACATAATAAAAATATCCTACCTACTCCACTATCGAATATGGATTTAATTGGGATTTTTTTCCCAAAGGTTTCAGAAATCCCCTCCCTTCATCGTTC
This sequence comes from Hibiscus trionum, assembly GCA_030270665.1. NCBI lineage: Eukaryota > Viridiplantae > Streptophyta > Magnoliopsida > Malvales > Malvaceae > Hibiscus > Hibiscus trionum. The sequence goes on along the minus strand of BSYR01000038.1, from coordinate 21,401,561 downwards.
CATTATTTTTTTTTACCCTTAACCGAACCCCTCACCGCCCCGCCCGAACCCGGTCACCGTCGGCTCGTGGCCGCCACCGCCACCACCACTGGCTTCCCCGTTGAGCGCTGACCAAAACCCCTCTACCCACTCGCGGCGAACGGCAGCCGTTTGCCGTGGAGAACTAGATGAAGATCCGTCGGAAACCTTGAGTTTCCATCGTCGATTCCGGCCAATCCTGGTGTCCGATCGTCGCGCCGATCTCGCCAGCGTGCTCGGCATGATGTGGAGACCAAAACCCGTCTAACCGGTTGTCGATCCGCCGCCGGGAGAGCCCTCGTCGGAGCTGCGTGGATTCCGACCAGTTCGAAGTGATAAGGGTACTTCCGGTTAGCTTTTGGTCATAGTTTTGGGTATTTTGACGTAGTGGATCAATTTATTAAGTTGTTTTATGTTGTTTCCAGCAAATTTAAGGTACTTTGGGCTCACCGGCAGGGATTTCCGATCATCACCGGCGATAATCCGGCGAGGTTTCCGGCGAGATTGTTGGGTAAGTGAACCGGGTCCAAACCGGTCTAACCCGGTCTGGACTGGTTGAACCGGTCTGACCCGACCCGTCCGACCCGTCAACCCGAGTCAACTCGTCCGAGTCAGTCGAGTCAACTCGTCCGAGTCAACCGAGTCAACTCGTCTGAGTCAGCCGAGTCAACTCGTCCGAGTCAGCCCGAGTCAACTCAGTTGACCCCTGTTGACTGCTGACGTCATGCTGACGTCAGCATTGACTTTGACCAGTTGATTCTGACCCCGTTGACCGTTGACCTGCTGACGTCAGCGTTGACTTGCTGACGTCAACGTTGACTTTGACCGTTGACCAAAAAGTCAAATTTTCCGAAAACTTCTATCTCATGTTTTTTGATGTCCTGAGTCCGATTTTGAAGCCCGTTTTACAAAATTCTGACCCGAAGACCTCCGAATCTGACCTTGAACCCGAAAGTGTTTAATATTGTTAAGAGCTCTATGGATAAGAACTGAAATGTTAATTTGTGCGATTGAAGGTATTCGAAGTTCCTTGTAATCGGGAAGTTGAGGACGTCGCATTCGGGTTCAAGAGTGATCGAAAGGAGTATCATGGTCAACCGATATAGCAAGTATTAAAGGTAATACACTACTACCTCTTGTATGCTTTGAGAACATGTTGATATTTGTTAATGCATGCATGCATATGTTAAGGTGTGCTGTTAGTCCTACTTAAGTCAAACTAAATATGAAATTGAGTATGATAACTTAGATAAGACTGAAATGCTCGAACGAGGAAGCTAATAAATCTGAAGTATCTGAAGTTCATTAAGTAATTAATGAGGCAGCTAATCTCCAATTCCGAGCATTAGTGTGAAATGTTTAAATGTGAAAGATATCTGGACACGAAATTACGAAAATGCCTTCAAGGTATGAGAATGACTAAAATACCCTTGGAATTGGAAGCAATCTAGAAATCTACAGTGGATATGGTAAAACAACTCGATTCGTCTGGAAACCTCGATCTACTTGTAAAGTTATGGAAAACAAGAATTAAACCTTCGAGATTGTAAGGTGTTAGGTTTCTTTGAATTTGGAATAAATCTCCAAATGTAAATTTACGGGAAACTATCCATGCCTCCGAATTAAGCAAGCGACTCAGAACATTGAATTGATTGAAATGGCTAAAAGTATTGGAAATACTATTATTGTTAAAAGTAATCGGAATGATCGTATTGACAAAAGGGATGAAGTATTCTCGGACATCGAGGTTCACAATTAATTGGAATGATGGATAAACCCTTGAGTTCTGAAATGAATAAAGTGGTTGGAGGTACCGAAATTTCTTGAATGGCTGAAACACCTACGAGTACTTAAATGATCGAAATATTATAAATGGTTCAATTGACAGAAATGATAGAGATCCCGAGCTCCAGAATGATTGAGATACCCCCTGTCTGAAATAAATAAATTTACCTTTGATGAAATTCTAGAAATGCTAATAAAGCTGAAAATGATTGAAATGCCCTCAAGGGTTGAAACATGACTTATGTACGTCAAACACTCTTGATATTAATATAAGGGTGGAAGTCTTCCCACACAGAGTATTAGTTCGACTACTCCGTGGAAAGTTCTGTGGTGAAATATGGAGGCAACCATTCAGATATACGATACAATCAGTATTTGGAAATGATACTTGTGAAGTACGTACATCAGAAGGTTTGGTTAGTACTGCAAGGTTGGAATATGTTAGTTTGAATGGTTTTGGAGGCTCAATAAACTTCTAGAAATCTTAAATAATGTGAATCGTCATATCATCATTAATGGGCTAAATTACAAAAATCACCCCTGATAGTTAAATGACCAAGATGCCCTCGTTGGCCCAAGTAATCAAAATAGCCCTGAATGTATCCGATACCGTGAAGAATCTTGACATAGAAATCTATGAATGCCTGGTTGGAAATTTGATGAGCAAACAGAATTCTCGAGCCATTGTTTATGCCTTGTTGGTATAAATTACCAAAATGTCCGTGTATGATAAAATGACCATAATGTCCTTGTAAGCCTAAATGGCTGAATCACTCAGGATATGCCAAAGCTCTCAAAGACCTTGATGTATCACCTCCTGAATATCTGGGTTAAGCTGTTAGTATGAACCCCTTCTAATAGGGGCCATGTTTCAGAAATCCGTTCAAATCGTCACAAGCTCAATATGTCTCATTCCGTAAATGCCAAGCATCTCTAAGAAATAATCTGTCCCATCTAGTGTGTTCCATGTGTGTGCTATATTCTATTGAATGAACTGCATAATGACATTCTTTGCCTACTTGATAATATGATATGTTAGCTTGATATATGATGGCATAATCTATTTGCATGATGAATACTGAAATGTCTGCTCTGCAATAGTATGCCCATTTATCAGTCAAAAGCATGAATTCTTCCGTTTCTGATGTTATGAGTAAAATATCTGTCACATATATTCTGTTAACCATGTCTGGAAATCTGAACACTAATTCTGTCTGGGGTATATTGTTGGGTTATGATATGAAGTCTCTGCCGGTACAGCCCTGATCAAGCTGGTAAATCCTTATGGACTCAAGGTCTCCCCTTGAGTGGAACCTACGCCCATCGGGCCTAGGGTAAGTCCTTATGGACCTAAGGCATCCCCTTAGGTGGCACCTACGCCCATCGGGCCTAGGGTAAGTCCTTATGGACTCAAGGTCTCCCCTTGAGTGGCACCTATGCCCATCGGGCTTAGGGTAAGTCCTTATGGACCTAAGGCACCCCCTTAGGTGGCACCTACGCCCATCGGGCCTAGGGTAAGTCCTTATGGATGCAGTTCTGGGGGACTGCATATTGGTGTAAGGTTGGAGGGTATTTCTTGTAAACTTCAGTATGAACATTGGACATTTGCATTTAATCTGTTATGTGCTCATATGATATAATGTTAGGTACTTATGTATGTTGATCTGTACTTATGCATGTTGATCTGTACTTATGCATGTTGATCTGTACTTATGTATGTTGATCTGTACTTATTGGAACACACTAGACGCCAAACTCTCTGATTCCTACCTCGTATATCATCAGCCTATATAATTTCCGTCTAATTCTCAAGGTCTGATTAAAGAACAAATACCATTATTCTTGAGTATGTTGAAACCCCGAAATAGTAGAACAACGTTACCCTGAAATTTTGGAAAGGGAAAAGAGAACTGTCACTTCTTGGATCATCATGAAATTGTTATGCTTACCATATGTCTGCATGAGCTTATAGCATCTTTTGGTAGTTCTGTATTACTGAGCTTTCCCAAGCTCATGTTGTTTTTACCATCTCAGGATAAAAGATCAGACAAGTTGCACCTATCAACGTCGGTATGGGAGTTTCTTCGGCTCGTCAAGGAGTATGGTATCTGTGTAACTAGGGGGCATGTGTGTCGTGTTTTGTATTTGGTTAAATGAGTCTGAAACTTATTTCCACAACTTGTATCATAATTGTTTTATCATTTTGAACGATTTTCTGAAATTTTATTTTAAATCATATATTTGATTTATGATTTTAAAGGTTTAACCATATGTTTATTTGAAATCTTACTGTGGGTCGCTTTTGTGACCCTAATGTGACTTCCTAGGATCCGTCGTAACGCATAGGCGGGTCTAGGGGGTTACAATATTACTCGCACATTATACACTACAGTTATATAATGTTTCATTTACATATTTTTTTTCAAAAAAAATGTTTTATATGAATTTTATAAGTTCTTTAGAATTTTTAGAACTTTTAAAGGATTTTTAAATAAAATAAAAAATATTCTAAAAAGTCAAGTGGAAACACTGCAGTGCGACGTACTGCACAACCAGATCCAAAAACATTTTCAAGATTTAATGGTCAAAATTGGTTAAAGGGCTTAATTGATTCAATTTGTTGGTTCAAGAATTTATTTGGTTCAATTTTTTAGTTCAAGGGTTTAATTGATTTTTTTTTCAAAAGCTCAACTGCTTCCTACACCATAAAGTCAATTTTTATTAGATATGAAAAATCATACATCCCATAAGCCAAAGTTGAGTGCCTGGTGAAAAACTTCCCTTAACCTAAATGAGGGAAAAGAGTACAACACAACTAGACAATGGACTGAGACACAAAATATTACAGTTTAAATTGATTTCTTACAACTTCCAATCTACCATGTTTTATAAGGCAAACAGAAAATTCCCCTTTACCACCACGCTTTAAACAAAACTTGTCTCGATAGGCCTTGTTTTGCTAAATAATCCACCACTCAATTTCTTTCTCTTGGCACATATGTGAATCGAACTTGTTGTATTGAGTGAATTAGACCGTCAATCTCCTTGAAAGGATCCCCCATTTCCATTGTCTTAAAAGTGAGTCTTTAATCCAATTTATCACCACTTGACAGCCTGACTCTATCTGTAAACTAGTTTTTTTCCAATCCAGAAAATAAAGCTCTAACATCTCCTGAAGAATTCCTTAACACACCACCACACCCTGCAGCAACAGATCTCAACGCTCCATTTACATTAAATTCCATGCTACCTTCAACAGTGGGAATCCAACTAATAAGAGCATTCTTCTTAGTGATAATTGATACTAGGCATAGATGGGGATTTGCCCACCAATTGAGATAAACCAAAGAGTCCTTAAGTTTCCTGTGTAATTAATAGAGAAACTGAAATGGAAAACTCATCAAGATTTGTTATGTAACCCCCTAGACCTGCCTATGCGTTACAATGGATCCTAGAAAGTTACATTAGGGTCACAAGAGCGACCCACAGTGAAAATACACATAAAAACATATTTCTTCAAAACACTTATTAAACTGTAAAATCAACTTCTGTTTAAAATATCGTTTCGGGAAGTCATTTAAACACATAACAGAAATTTCAAAAAGTGCTTTACAAATACTATCATAAAACAATACATGACATACATGCCCACTAACTATACAGTACCGTACTCTAAAGGCAACGCCGAGACAACTCCAAACACTGCTGTCAACCATTATACCATGATATATTCTTTTAACCTGCGATTGGTAAAAACAGCGTGAACTTGGAAAAGCTTAGTAATACAGAACTACCAAAAGATACTATAAGCTCATGCATATATATGGTAGGCATAACATTTTCATGATGTTCCACGTAGTAATAGTCTCCACGTATTAACTAATGCACCCTCAACATTTCAAGCAATTATGAATGGAATTTTCAAGCCCTACTTGCGGAAATTTGTACTCATCTTCTTGGATGACATTTTGGTGTTTAGCAAGACTTAGCAAGATCACTTACATCATCTCAGATTAGTATTTCAGGTGCTGCTCGACAATGGTTTTGTTGCCAAGCGATCAACGTGTACTTCTGGGAAGGAATCAGTCGATTACTTAGGATACATTGTATCAAGGGGGGTTTGGCGATGGATCCAGAAAAGATTAGAGCCATCCGAGAATGGCCCGTTCCTAAGAACATCAAGGAAGTGAGAGGATTTCTTGGCATTGCGGGGTATTACAGACGATTCATCAAGGGGTTTGCGACTATTGGTGCACCAATTTCAGATTTGTTACGCAAGGGTGATCGATTTGAATGGACCTCGACGTCTCAAGAGGCTTTTGACAATCTGAAAGTTTTACTCACCAAGGCACTAGTGTTGGGGTTGCCCTGCTTCGATAAAGAATTTTTTATGGAGACGGATGCATCCGGAGTGGGAATAGGTGCGGTGTTTACACAGGGCAGCTGGTCCTTGGCGTACTTTAGCTAAAAACTAAGCCCACGGATACAGGGTGCGTCGACTTACCATCGTGAGATGTTCACCATTACCCATACCATTGGAAAATGGAGGCAATATTTGTTGGGAAGGAAGTTTACTGTACTCACCGACCAGAAATTTCTCCGAGAACTGACCCAGCAAATGATCCAAACTCCCGAGCAACAACGTTGGTTAGTGATGCTCATTGGGTATGATTTTGAGATTCGGTATCGTCCTGGGAAGATGATTTTAGTAGCTGATGCTTTGTCTAGGGAAGAAAGTGTGAGTTTAATGGCAGTTTCAGTTTTGACAGTGGGCATAATTGAGGATATACGTGCAACCACAAAAGGAGGATTCTGAATTACAAGCCATTCGCGACCAGTTAGCAAAAGGAGACACCACGCAACCAGGATTTAGTGCACAGGATTGGTTATTTTTGTTTCGAGGGAGAATTGTGGTACCAAACGAGGTCGCCTTACGTAATTGAATACTCAGGGAATTTCATGACTCGACCATTGGTGGACATGCTGGTACACTCCGATCCTTTCATCGCTTATCGGCCAATTTTTATTAGAAGGCAATGCGAAAGGACGTTCGACAGTTTGTTCGTGAGTGCCAAAATTGCCAACGAATGAAGAGTGATAGTTTGTCACCAGCTGGGCTACTCCAACCTCTAAACATTCTGAATCAAGTCTTTGAGGATATTGCCTTAGATTTCATCACGAGTCTGCCAAAATCTAATGGGAAGGAGGCGATATTGGTAGTCGTGGATCAACTAACTAAATATGGTCATTTTTTGCACTCCCTCGACACTTCAATGCAGAATTTGTTGCCCAAATGCTAGTCCAGGGCGTGATAAAACTACATGGAATTCCTAAGTCAATGGTGAGTGATCGAGATAGGATCTTTGTAAGCGAGTTATGGAAGGAGATGCTTCGATTACAAGGTACGTAAATGTGTATGAGCTCAGCTTATCACCCCAAACGGATGGGCAAACCGAAGCTTTGAATAGGTGCTTGAGATGTATTTGTGTTGCTTGGCGGGGAATGAACCTACTCAATGGGAGAAGTATTTGGCATGAGACGAATATTGGTATAATACGACATATCAAGCTTTAGCAGGTATGACTCCGTTTAAAGCCTTGTACGGGCGCGACCCTCCAACTATTGTGAATTATTTGGATAGGAGTTCAGCAAACGAGCAAGTGGTGAGGGACTTACAAGAGCGTGATGCGCTGTTGAGGGAACTAAAACGGAACCTGGTGCAAGCACAGAATAGAATGAAAAATCAAGCCGACAAACATTGACGAGAGCTTGAGCTGGAGGAAGGATCATGGGCATTTGTGAGGCTGCAACCATACCGACAAGTCTCACTTAGACTGCAACGTCATCAGAAGTTGAGTCCACGATTCTTTGGACCCTATCGAGTGCTGAAACGGGTTGGCGCAGTAGCCTACAAACTGGATTTGCCAGCATCCACCCGTATCCATCCTATTTTTCATATTTCCCAGTTGAAACCCTGTAGAGGACAACCATTGCAGCAAATCACGCCTCTGCCATTGATGGAGGAGACTCTAGAAACAAGGGCTATGAGCTGAACCTTGAGGATAAGGTTCTTCAAAATAGGGAAGGCAATGTCACGAGCAGCAAAGTTGAGGTGGCATCAATGAGTCAGCAAGGCAAGGACAATGAGGGTCAGGCACCAACGGTATTGCAGAAGACTAGCAGCAATATCAGAGATAGGAAATTACCCTCATCGTTAACGGATTTTGTCTTATACTGAGACGAGACTAGAATAAAGAAGAACCTTAGGTTGCATAGCTAGGTGTGAAAATTCTGTTGAAAAAACTCACTCTTCTTAATCTAAAATCAATTTCTCTTATTCTTCTATATTTCTTTATTTCTGTGCTCTTTGATTGTTAGGAAGAACCTAACATCATTCCATAGCCAAATTTGATCTGAAACAACGCACATAGCATACACGTTTATTAGGACTGCTTTGGGTACCCTCACTGGCCTGGATAACAATGGGTACCCATCAATGAACATATTAAACTCATTGCTACCCTAACGTTTATTAGGCCACTTAGGGTACCAAAGCCCAATGGGAGCCCAATGAATTTTATTTCTTCGAATATTATTTTTACATGAAAAACTATAATTGTATTATGTGACATTTACAATTTTTCTTAAACATTCTTGAATAATTTTTAGAAGTTTTTAGAATTTTCTAATTTTTTAAATAATATAATTGGTTTTAAAATGTTAGATGGTAACGCCGTGTCGCGACATATAATATCAATTGATCTAAAAAAGTATTTAATTTAACAATAATGTTGGTTAAAAGTGTAAATTAATGAAATTTTAAAATATAGAAATGCATTGGTTGCAATGACGTTGAAGACTTTCATAGATTTTATTTTTTAATTCTAGAGTTTAAAACACCCTTATGCCAATATTATTTTAATGTTTTTGTAACCCACTAAACCCGACCCGAAAGAACTTGGTCGAATATAAGGAGTCAAACTCAAAGCTTGTCCCTCACACAAGTAACCTGATTCAAAACTTTAATTCCAAAATAAATAATAATAATATCGCATAATATATATACTGATAAAATACTCCTAAAAATATTAAATATTCAAAATGTGCATGCATGTTAAAACGTAATAACCCCAAATAAAATGTCCAGAATCTGAAATTATATATAATCTGATAAAACATATAATAAAAATAAGTCCAAGTCTCATACTGATAATAATAAATAAATAAGCTGGAAAACGAGGTCCTCCAAGTACCGTAGCCTAGACCTGAGTATCTGAAAATAGAAACTAAGGGGGATTCAGCGATAACGCTCAGTGTGTCTCTACAATGCAAACATGATTAACAGAATCGTCATATCAACAGAGTCAATCGGATATTATCATAATACAATTTATCATCATCAATCAGTTCAAACACATAAACAAATGCGAACGAATATGCAACACAATATGACATGCACCCAACTACATCACCATCCGAAGAGTAAGGTTCCCCAGAACCACTCTCTACCTCGTCACCATCCGAAGTGGAATCCAGCCCATAGGCCAAAACCACTGATCCGAAGTAGACATCATCCCGAAGGATGAAGCTACTGAACTTCCCCATACAGAATCCCACCCATAATGAGATGACATAAAATCTGAGTTCTGAATCTGAATGCATTGTTTATCAACAGAAATGCATAATCGTATAATCTGATATACAGTAATCTGAATCCGAATGTATATACAAATATTTCTTAACGTAACAGAATGCTGAACAAGTCAAACATCACAGATCAACAGAATATTACCATCATATACCGTCAGACCACATCATGTATACATTTAAGCAAATCAACACATTTACATACAGAGCACTATAAACAGACAGCCCAGAAGAGAACACACCTCAAGTAGCTAACACTCAACGTCGACGGTGACGTCTCCCACGCTCAGCTCTATCTCTAGGTCGGTCAGAGTCAGCTCCTATAACAATTAAATACATCATCAATGATACTACTACTATGCCAAGACACTGATAAAATAAATATCGAATTGATATTAATAATTAAACTCACGAACGGATCCCGATGTCTTAGCAATAGGAGGTCGTCCAGGTGGAGGAGGAGAAAGGATCTTAGTATCCGAGTCAATATCAGCTGCAAATACGAATAATTCCAATTAATTTTTCCGATATTCAAATCTTTAAATACATGAATAATCGAATAAAAGCGATCAAAACAGTCTTTCGGGTTCGAATTTGAGAAAACGGGCAGCGGAAACAAAATCAAGACGTCGAAAAACATTAAATGGGCCTTTTCTAAAAAAGTCAACGGTCAACGGGTAAAACGGGTCAATGTTGACGTCATCGCTGACGTCAGCCGGTTGTTTTATAATTTGAACCGGTTCGGTTCTGTCAACCCGGTTCAGCCCCCTGGACCCGTTCAGACCGGTTCAAGCCCAAAATCCCCAATTCGAAATTAGGGCTCAAACACCCTTTCTTGATTTCTCACCGGCGGCGACGCTCCAATGGTCTCTGAGGGTCGTTTTTCCGACCAACACACATACACATGAATAACCTCAAAAGCAACCAAACCTTACCCCTAAACACCCAAACGACGAGGAACACGAACGACACGAGGTCAAACGGTTTTCGAACCGTTTCCTAACGACGACAGATGGAAAAACAAAGATAACGGCAAGGGTTTTGACCGTGCGGCCACGGAGAATTGAACGGTGGCGTCGGACCGTCGAACGGACGACATTTGGCTCTTTGCCGGACGGTAAACGGAAACACAAGGGTTGGGGAGGCTGCTCGCACGAGAGAGAGACGGAAACAGTGACAATGGCGCAAAAAGGTCTCAGAATGAGAAAACAAGGCTTTTAAATCACGCAAAAAGGGGAAATCACAATGTGTGCCACCCAACTTTCTAGTGTTTATGAAATGACACCTAAATGTATAATTTTTAAAATTTAGTCACTAAAATTTTTAAAATCTCCTAATTTAATCACTAAAATTTGATTAAATTTCCCATTAAAATTCCCCAATTATTAGGGTTTAAAATTAAGGAAAAATTGGGGTGTTACAACTCGCCCCCTGTTAAAAAGAAATTTCGGCCTCGAAATTTTACCTGGAACAAAAAAGATGCGGATACTGAGCTCTGATGACAGTCTTGGGCTCCCACATAGCCTCATCATGACTACGACCACGCCACAGAACTTTGACCATCTTAATGGTTTTCCTTCTGAGAACCTTGTTATCCTGAGCAAGAATCTTAATAGGCTCCTCCTCAAAACGCAAATCAGAACGGACCTCAATATCCTCAACAGGCATAACATGTGATGGATCAGGATGATAACGTCTCAACACTGAAATGTGGAAAACATCATGAATACTCTGAAGCTCTGGTGGTAGCTCTAGCTGATAGGCAACTAGTCCGACTCGACGAATAATCCGATAAGGGCCAATGTAACGAGGACTCAACTTGCCCTTCCGACCAAACCGAAGTACCTTCCTCCAAGGAGATACTTTCAAGAAAACCTCATCACCCACCTCAAACTCAAGATCACGACGTCTCAAATCGGCATAAGACTTCTGTCTGTCAAAAGCAGCCTTAAGCCGATCCCGAATCAATTTGACAGTCTGCTCAGCCTCGTGCACAATCTTCGGTCCCAATAATCTGTGCTCATTCAACTCAGTCCATCAAATAGGTGAACGACACCTACGCCCATATAGAGCCTCATACGGTGCCATCTTGATACTGGCCTGATAACTGTTATTATAAGCAAACTCTGCAGGCGGCAGGAAATCCTCCCAACTGCCTCTAAAATCAAGAATACAGCTCCTCAACATATCCTCAAGTATCTGGATCACACGCTCAGACAGACCATCTGTCTGCGGATGATAGAATGTACTGAAGTTCAACCGAGTACCCAAAGCAGAATGAAGAGACCCCCAGAATCTTGCAGTGAACCTCAGATCTCTGTCAGAAATAATAGATAACGGTACCCCGTGAAGTCGAACGATCTCGGAAATATAAAGTCGGGCTAACTTACTCAAAGAATAGTTAACTTGGACAGGAATGAAATGCGCGGACTTCCTCAAACGATTAACAATAACCCAGATGGAATCCTTCTTCGACGGAGTCAAAGGAAGTCCACTAACAAAGTCCATAGTCACGCGCTCCCACTTCCACTGAGGAATCTCAATATGTTGTAGCAACCCAGACGGACGATGATGCTCTGCTTTGACTTTCTAACAAGTCAAACACTTCGATACAAATCCGATGACGTCCCACTTGAGACCTTTCCACCAGTACCTTTCACAAAGATTCTTATACATCTTGTAGCCACCATGATGCATAGAATAAGAACTGTCATGGGCCTCACGGAGAATAACATGTTTTAACCCAGATTTCCTCGGAATACAATACTGGCCACAAAAACATAATACCCCATCCTGATCAATAGAGTAATCCCGAGATGTACCCTCATGCACCTCTCTGATACGATGCATCAAAAACGGATCACTAGGCTGCTCAGCTCGAATATCAGAAATCAATGTAGGAATAACCCGGAGTTCTGCCATAAGACTTCCATCGTCGTACAAACTCATCCGAGCAAACAAAGCTCTCAGATCTGAAATGGCGTTACGACTCAATGCATCAGCAACGACATTAGCTTTACCCGGAAGATACTCAATCTCACAATCATAATCCTTGAGAAGCTCTAACTAGCGACGCTGTCTCAGATTAAGCTCTTTCTGAGTGAGGAGATATTTTAGACTCTTATGATCTGTATAGATATAACACTTCTCTCCATAGAGATAGTGTCTCAAGATCTTAAGTGCAAAGATAATAGCAGCAAGCTCTAGATCATGGGTAGGATAGTTACACTCATGCGATTTCAATTGTCGAGACGCATAAGCCACTACCTTCCCGTCCTGCATCAGAACACACCCCAATCCGGTATACGAAGCATCACTGAAAACTGTATAAGCCTTACCAGGCTCAGGCTGAATCAAAACTGGAGATTCAGTCAACACAGACTTAAGCTTCTCAAAACTAGACTGGTGAGCCTAAGACCAAACGAAGGGAACATCCTTCCTCAGAAGCTTAGTCAACGGAGCTGCAATAGATGAGAAACCCTCAACGAATCTCCGATAATAACCAGCTAAACCCAAGAAGCTTCGAACCTCAGGAACATTCTTGGGCTGCTTCCAACTCATAATACCCTCAACTTTCATCGGATCAACCTGAATACCCTGAGCAGAAACTATATGTCCCAGAAACATAACCTTAGAAAGCCATAACTCACACTTACTGAATTTTGCATACAGCTGCTTCTCTCGCAGAATCTGTAACACAATCCGAAGATATTCCTCATGCTCAGCCTCAGATCTAGAATATACCAGTATATCATCAATAAATACCACAACAAACTGGTCAAGATAGGGTTGAAACACCTTATTCATCATATCCATAAAAGCGGCAGGGGCGTTAGTCAACCCAAAAGGCATCACAAGGAACTCATAATGACCATATGGTGTCTGGAAAGCTGTTTTGAACACATCATAATCCTTAACCTTGAGTTGGTAATAACCAAACCTCAGGTCTATCTTAGAGAATACCGTAGCTCCCCGAAACTGGTCAAACAGATCATCAATACGAGGGAGAGGATAATTTTTTCTTGATCGTCTGCTTGTTCAGCTTCCGATAATCTATATAGAGTCGAAGTGTCCCATCCTTCTTCTTAACAAACAGAACAGGAGCTCCCCAAGGAGAAACACTGGGTCGAATGAAACCTCGATCCAACAGTTCTTGCAACTAAATCTTTAACTCTTTAAGTTCCTTCGGTGCCATCCGATAAGGTGCCATAGACACAGGAGGTGTACCCGGATAAACCTTGATGCCAAACTCAACCTCATCCCGTTTCATCGGTACTCCAGGTAATTTTTCCGGAAAAACATCTGGAAAGTCTTTCACAACTCGAATCTTATCTAATCCGAAATCTGATTGTCTCGGATCAAGGATATAGGCAAGATAAGCAATAGAGCCTTTCCTAATCATTTTCTCAGCTTTGAGAGCTGAGACGATATTACATAGGAACCCTCTGCGCTCACCAATCAGAATCACCTCACGATCATCGGGAGTTCTCAGTGTAGCCTTCTTCTTTTCACAGTCTAAGGTAACACGGTGTACAGACAGCCAATCCATACCCAAAATAAGATCGAACTCCCCAAAGGGTAACTCCATCAAATAAGCTGGAAAGATCTCTCCCTAAATCTCAAGAGGACAATTCCTATAAACTTTAGTAACCTCAACTGGATTACCCACTGGACTGTGTACAGTAACAGCACTAACAGTATCCTCAACAGAAATCTCAAGACCCCCAGACACAGAACTCGCAACATATGAATGAGTCGACCCATTATCTAACAGAGCAAAATACGGAATAGAATGGATAGAGAAAGTACCAATAATAACATATGGCTCATCACGGTTCTCGTGCCTCATAGTAGAATAAACTAACCCCGGCTGTCTGGCCCCTAATCCTGCTGATCCTCTACTCGGAGCTAGTCTACCTCTACTAGCAGAGCCTGAAGTAACAGATCTGACCTAACCTCTTCCCCTGGCGGGAGTCTATACTGATGCCTGAGACTGAGTAGTAGTAAAAGCTGAGGGAGGTGGAACCAGACAATCTTTGAAATGATGCTCGAATGAACCACATCTGAAACAAGCTCCAGTATGCCTCCTACACTCGCCTGAATGCCACTTCTTACAGAAAGAACATTGTGGCACCCCTCGAGTACCAGTTGAACCACCAGCACTAACAGTCGGAACAGGAGTCACTGGTCTAGCTCTCGAATAACTCTGATAGTCTGACTCATCTCTGGCTCTCTTATTGGACTGATTTCCCTGACTATGCTGAACTGGCACTGACACTGGATTCTTCCCTCTATCAGATCCATGCAACTCAAGTTGTCTCAACTCTGCCTCATTACGCTCAGTTGTCCTAGCTCGTCGAGTAATGTCTTTATATTCCTGATCCATATGTAAGGCAACACCGGTCTTTATCGTAGGATGCAATCCCTTCAGAAACCAATCACACTTTTCTTTTTCTGTGGTCACTAACCCTAGGACGTACTGCATCAATCTCATAAACTCGATCTCATAATCATTAACAATCATATCATTATGTTTTAGATTCATAAAATCATCTATACACTTAGCAATATACTCATCTTCGACATAACGATCACGGAAAGCCTGTCTGAAATGATCCCAAGTAACCCTACTAGCTGGAGTAACAAGCCCCTCAACCTCCCACCAATTATGGGCTTCACACTGCAGCAGTGAAACGACAGGCCTGAGTTTCTGGTCGGTAGGATAATCCATCTCAACAAATAATCATTGAAGCTTCTTCAGCCAGTACTCTGCATCGGCTGGGTCTGTACCCGTCTTTCCCTCGAACATAGTCATCCCAGCAGCTAGAAACTCTGTGGATATAGGTCTCCAAACACCCTCAGACTGTCGAAGGTATCTCAATAACTCTCTCTGAACAATAACAACATCCATGCCCACTGTCTCACTATCCCCTGAATCACGGTGACCACCACTCTGAGCAGGCTGAACATGTGGGTCTCCTCCACCGGTCTGTTGAGCTCCAGTCTACTGAGCTCCAGTCTGGTCCACATGTTGCTCCTCCACATCCGCACCCTGGACCTCATCCTGATTTTGTATCGAACCCTCAAGAGGTGGAACGTCACTATCTCCAGTCGCGGTACGACCTCGACCTCGGCCACGGCCTCGGCCACGACTTCGACCGGCCGCTACTCTAGAACTTCTTCGAGGTGGCATAGTAGTATATCTACAAAAGACATAATCCTAAGATTAAATACGATACTTGGAGAGCTTATTCAGAATATGTATAAATATATTCATAATAGATCATAAGTTTATCTGAAATTCCCGTTTTACCCTGAAAACATTTGAGAATGCATGCAAAATTTTATTTTTAATTTAAAGTTGATTTAAATCACCCAGGCCGAGTGTTGAACCTGACTTTGATACCACTAAATGTAACCCCCTAAACCCGACTCGAAAGAACTGGGTCGAATATAAGGAGTCAAACTCAAAACTTGTCCCTCACACAAGTAACCAGATTCAAAACTTTAATTCCAAAATAAATAATAATAATATCGCATAATATATATACTGATAAAATACTCCTAAAATATTAAATATCCAAAATGTGCATACATGTTAAAACGTAATAACCCCAAATAAAATATCCACAATCTGAAATTATATATAATCTGATAAAACATATAATAAAAATAAGTCCAAGTCTCATATTGATAATAATAAATAAATAAGCTGGAAAACGAGGTCCTCCAAGTACCGTAGCCTAGACTTGAGTATCTGAAAATAGAAACTAAAGGGGAGTCAGCGATAACGCTCATTGTGTCTCTACAGTGCAAACAGGATTAACAGAATCGTCATATCAACAGAGTCAGTCAGATATTATCAGATTACAATTTATCATCATCAATCAGTTCAAACACATAAACAAATGCGAACGAATATGCAACACAATATGACATGCACCCAACTACATCACCATCCGAAGAGTAAGGTTCCCAGAACCACTATCTACCTCGTCACCATCCGAAGTGGAATCCAGCCCGTAGGCGAAACCACTGATCCGATGTAGACATCATCCCGAAGGATGAAGCTACTGAACTTCCCCATACAGAATCCCACCTATAATGAGATGACATAAAATCTGAGTTCTAAATCTGAATGCATTGTTTATCAACAGAAATACATAATCGTATAATATGATATATAGTAATCCAAATCCGAATGTATATACAAATATTTCATAACGTAACAGAATGCTGAACAAGTCAAACATCACAGATCAACAGAATATTACCATCATATACCATCAAACCACATCATGTATACATTTAAGCAAATCAACACATTTACATACAAAGCACTGTAAACAGACAGCACAGAAGAGAACACACCTCAAGTAGCTAACACTCAACGTTGACGGTGACGTCTCCCACGCTCAGCTCTATCTCTAGGCCGGTCAGAGTCAGCTCCTATAACAATTAAATACACCATCAATGATACTACTACTATGCCAAGACACTGATAAAATAAATATCGAATTGATATTAATAATTAAACTCACGAACGGATCCCGATGTCTGAGCAACAGGAGGTCGTCCAGGTGGAGGAGGAGGAAGGATCTCAGTATCCGATTCAATATCGTCTGCAAATACGAATAATTCCAAGCGAACCTTCTGCATGGGAATGCAAAAGAAATTGTCACCATTGGATTGGATTCAAAAATTTGGATGGTCTTTCCATTCAAGGATCCGGTACAATCAATGGTCAGGGATCAAAATGGTGGAAACTCTATTGCAAAGATTACAACACGGGCTGTCAACTTCGGAAACCAACAGTAAGTGTTTGAATTTCGAGTTGCATTAACATGAACTATACACTCTAATTAAATCGGTTTTATTTTTAGGGTTTCCTAATAGCAAACTCCAAGAATGTAGAGATCAGTGGGTTAACCTTTGAAGACAGCCCAAAAATGCACATCGCATTTGAAAGCTCTACTTCGATTCATGCCTCTCACCTTAGAATCAAAGCTCCAGGAAACAGCCCCAACACAGATGGCATTCATATCCAACGTTCCACCAACGTTACCATACACAACACAACTATTCAAACCGGTTTGTTGTTTTCTTTGCTTGTTTTGTTTCATTTATACGTCACTTTGTTTCAATATTGACGAGTTCTTAATTAATTAAATCAGGTGACGATTGTATATCAATCGGAGATGGTTCTAAATACATTGATATTAGAAATATCGAATGTGGCCCCGGCCACGGAATCAGGTACCCTTTTCTTCTTTACATTCATTCGCATGCTTATTACAAAAAGATCTTTCCTCAAGTTTTATGCAATTAAACCTCCATATTAATTTTATTTTTAATTTTTGACCGCAAAATGAAGCATCGGCAGCCTTGGAATTATGGGGAAAACCGAGACAGTTGAATTCGTTCATGTAAAAAACGTTTCTTTCTATGGAACAACTAATGGAGTTCGAATAAAGACGTGGCAGGTATATATAGTTACTTTAATGTGTTTTTTTTTTAAATATAGATTAATAATTAATTTATGACTAACCAGTTTGCTTTATTGTGTATGTAGGGAGGACACGGATATGCAAGAAACATTAAATTTGAACGCATAACTTCTTATGCTTCAACTCGACCTATTGTCATCGATCAATTTTATTGTCCTCATAAACACTGCAAGGATCAAGTAAGTGGTTAATTTTAAATGAAATTATTGTATTTATCGGTACCTAATAGTCAACTTTGGGCCTTTAATCCTTTGTATATATACATTAAAAACATTACAATGTTAACTTTAAGTACTATATATGTTGCTGATCAAAAAAAAAAAAGTACTATATATGTTCTGCAGACATCGGCCGTGGAGATTAGCAATGTAGTCTATGAAGAGATCCATGGAACGTCACATAAAGAAATAGCAGTGCAACTTTCATGCAGTGAGTCCACTCCATGCAAAAACATCACCATGAAAAACATTAATCTGAGAAACGAAGACCAAAACGACAAAACTTCATCGCATTGCCTCAACGCTCATGGACTTAGAAATGGAAGGGTTCATCCAAATGTTCATTGTTTACGATTTGATGATAATTTCTAGAACTTTTTTTTGAATATTATGTCGTCTTTTTATGAACTTTATAATTGAGATCGTTTATCAATATTATTATATAAAGTATATTCATTCAATACAATGAGAAGGGTTAGAATTTGAAATATGGAGTTGTTGTAAAATGATGACTGTTAGTAAAATAACGGGGGAGTTGTCATCTAATCTCTCTAGATTTCTTGTGTTCTTGAAATCTCATAAATAGTTCATAAATACAATTGCTTCCAATTTCTTTCTTTCAAATTCTACTAACATGATGGGTAAAAATCTCCTGCCCCCTAACCATGCCTCCTTTTATGCCCCCTGCCTAAAAATACTTAAAAATTAAATCTTGCCCCATAACCCTAATTTTCATATCCTAAACCCCAAACCCTAAACCCTAAAAAATACACCCTACCCCTAATTCCCTACACCCTAACCCTAAGCCTCAACCTTAAACCCCAAACCCTAAACCCACTATTTTAAAGTGGGGGCACAGATGGGGCATACTTTAGGGGCAGATGATTTCCATCCATGATGATATAATAAATTAAAAATACGATAATTTATGTTTGGCATGTACAATTCTCTTAATTTTCTTGGTCGGATCTCTGTAACTTGTGGAGGATGGTGTATTGGGGGTACTAATATATTTCTGTATTTCACCGTTTGAGAAAGTGTAAATGAATATAATTAATATTTAATAAAATTATTTTGATTAAAAAATAATAAAAATGAAATTATTGATCTTACAAAAAATTCTACAATGAATAACATTTTTTTGAATATCAATGAATATCATTTATTGATATACATTATTTTTTTTGAAAGTTTAATTTATTAAAATTATATACCAAGGACTCATGCCTCGTTAAAAAAACTCCTAAACCTAAATGGGGAAAAGAGTGCACTGAGTCTATGGTATTCCGATGCGATACAACCGGCGAAGTAAAGTACAAAGTAAATTAACACCAATCACCAGCAGCCTAATTAACAACAAAAACCTTCCACAGCACCTGCACTTGCCAACTGCGCACTACTCCAGAAAAAATCCGAGCCTCTCGCGATTCCAGCTTTGGCCAATCTATCCGCAGTAGCATTTGCTTCCCTTGGGACAACGTTAATAGAACACTGGAATTTCAAACATTCCTTGCAACAATCATCAATAAATCTGTCGAAAAACAGAAGGTGCCCCCCTGGGATTTTCGAACCACTGAGCTGCTAATGAATAGTCTGTTTCGAGGATTAACTTATGTGAAGTTGCCCAGTTCGATTTGCCATATATGGTACATGCCTCCGTCATGGCCAGTAACTCCGCAGTAGTGGCGTCCACAACTCTTGCTGCTTTGGAAAATAGCACAAGAGACTCATTACTAGAGTTCCTCAAAATCCCCCCAACGCCTGCGTTACCAAAACCATTGACAGTTGCTCCATCGACATTAAACTTCAGGGAATCAATTAGGGGGAGTTCCCACTTGATTGAGGTTCGATTATGCGGTAAGGGTTGCTTCAAATTCAGCTCAATAGGGTTCGTAACGGTCGCATCTGCAGACAAAAAAATCGCAGGCCATTTTGCCACGCACCATCTACCTATTCTAATCAGACATATATCAAAATTTTGAGTAGAAGTGAATTTTGATGCCTTGAACACCACCTCATTCTTACAAGTCCAAATAGTCCAAGCAAGACAAAAAAAAAGACATCTTCCAAATATCTGCTGATCTTAGATTAGAATCAAGCGAACACCAATAAACAAAGAAATATTTAACGTTATCGGGCATCGCCAAGGAGACTCCCCATAGATTGCACCATTGTAGCCAAACAGCACGACTCACCTTGCAGAGATAAATGATATGGTTTATGTTTTCTTCCTCGCTGTTACAAAATGGGCAGCTTGCTGAGGATAAACTTCGGATACCCCTCTTGATCAATTCAACTTTTGTAGGTATTCTGCCATGTAATAATCTTGTAGAACTAATGTTTTGATATAATAATTGAAAAATGTTTTGGACTGATTTAAAAAGTATTTAAAACATTTCGAAAGTCCAAACAACTTGAAATTATGTTTAGGGAAATTTTTAAAAGGGTTTTTCATGTTTTTCAAAGCCAAACTTCACAAAACTGTCCAGGTGTTTCGAAAAACCTTAGGGCATTTCGAAACAGGGGGTTCAAGTAGCAAAATCGTTTCAATACTTGTATCGAAACGGGCTTTCCATGGACAGAATTTTTGCCCAGCGTTTCGAAACGGGCTATGCCGTTTCGATACGCCTACGTTGCATTAACCACAACGGTCATAAACCCCAACGGCTATTTTCCCCACTAACTTTTAAATGCAGGTGTTTCGATACGGGTCTATAGCGTTTCGATACGGGTTTCGAAACGGCAAGGGGGTGTTTCGATACGGATGCCCTGACAGACTGCAACGGCTCTTTCTACATAAAGAGCGTTTCGAAACGGGTTCGAACGTTTCGAAACGGGGAGCTGCAGAACTGCATTTATGGTGGGAAATAAAGTCCTCAACGGCTCCAATATAATCCCAACGGCTAGTAACGGCTACAAACTCATTTGAGAGTATAAAAGGGACCTCCAAGCATCAAGTAAAGGCTAATGCTCATATTGTCAAACAACAAATGATCAAAGATTGTCTTAGAGCTTAAATTGTCATTTATTGTATAGACAAACACTAGTGAGCCAAAATTGTCAAATTTGCTCAAGTGTTTTAGGTGTTGGGTGAGTGCTAAATTGTGCAAACAAATACCTATTAGAGGGATTTAAGTTTGCTTATTGTTTCTCTTTGTAAGAGAGGGTTTCAATCAAGGCTTTGGGTAGAAAGCTTGATTGTGTATAAGGGTTACCTCCTAAGCCTAGAAAAGGGGACGAATCAATAGTGGATTGATTGGAAATCCTTAGTGGGGAGCTAAGGTAGTGGATGTAGACCTTGGTTAGAAGGTTGAACCACTATAAATCTTTGTGTCACATTTCATTTTAGCTTCCACAACCCTTCCACCCAAAAATCCACCTCTCCACCACTCGGTGAGCCTTATCGGTTGAACGAATCGAGCACCACACAACTCAACAATTGGTATCAGAGCTTGGCTCAATTGAAGAGGATTCACATCCTATTGAGAAGATCTGGCAAGCTCGATCACTATTTCATCAACCGGCTCAAATGGCACAATCAATCGACAAACCGCCTTTCTTTGACGGAACCCACTATGCCCATTGGAAGACAAAGATGAAATTCTTCATCAAATCTAGAGATTGCAAGCTATGGGATGTAGTTGAAGATGGTCCGTTCGTGCCTCAAAGAAGCAAAGCGGAATGGAGTGCCGACGATCGCAAGAAGATGGAGCTTAATTGCAAAGCCTTGCACATCTTGTTTTGTGCTTTTGGCCCAACCATCTATGAGAAGATGTCTTATTGTGAGAGTGCCAAGGAGGTATGGGACAAGCTTGAAGTCACATACGAGGGAACCAATGAAGTCAAGGAGACCAAGATTGGGCTCCTAACCCTTGAGTATGAGAACTTCAAAATGGATCCGGAAGAGAACATCGAGAAGATGTTTGATAGGTTCTCCACTATCACCAATGGTCTCAAAGGCTATGGAGAAGCCATCCCGGAGGAGAAGCTTGTTCGAAAGCTCATCTACTCACTTCCCGAGTCTTGGGACTCAAAGAGGACCGCCATCATCGAAGCCAAAAAATTGAAGACCTTGAAGCTTGATGAACTCATGGGGTCTCTCCTTACTCATTAAATCATGAAGAAGAACAAAGAGCATGAGAAGAAGAGGGAAGAAGTTAGAGCTATTGGAGAGAAGAAAATCAAAGGGCTTGGCATCAATGCAAGTGCCATGGCTCTCAAATCCTCCACTTGTCATCATGTCTACTCAAGTGAAGAGAAGGGTGAAGATGAAGAGATAGTTAATCTCTTCAAGAAGTGTGCCCCGTTCATGAAGAAATCTTTGAGAGAGCTTGAACGAGAATCCAAGAAAAAGGAGAGGGTAAGCACTTCTAGCCATAGGAAGAAGGCACATGTGGCTACTTGGAGTGATGAGGACTCCACCGACGATGAACAAGCCAACCTTTGCCTTATGGCCATCGAAGAAGATTCAAGGGTAACTTCTAATTCATCACCTTCATGTTCTTATTCTTTTGATGAATTACAAGATGCCTACGATGATTTGGTTTTAGATTTTAAAATCCACATTTTGAAAAACAATAAATTGATTTCAAAGTTAAAAATTTAAAATGATTTACTTTCTAAAACCAAACTTGAACTTGAAGCAAAACTTGAAGAGTTTGAATTAAAATGTTTTGATTTACAAAAATTGCTTCAAAAAGTTCAAGAAGAAAATGATTTGATTTCCAAAGAGCTAGAAAAGAAAAACAATTTTAGAAAATCAAATTTTTATGTTAGACAATCGAGTGCCCCTAGATTTATTAAAGGAAATGTTTTAGAAGTGTTTGGGTCCCAAAAGGACTTAATACTTCAATTAAAAAGGATGACATTGAAAAATGGATTCCAAAGGGGACTAAAATTTGTGCTACTAACGTTCATGGATCCAAAGCAATTTGGATACCAAAAATTACTTGATTGTCTATTGCTAGGTGTGATGGAGATGTTCAACAAGTCAAACATTGAGGGGGAGCTCCATACACACAAGGGAGAGCACTTGAAGAAGGAAGGCTTCACATCCTACCTTGAGTTCAAGTGTTGGTAAAAATCTAGTTGTTTTAGCATTTATTTGTTTTATTTTTAGTTTATTCAACTAGATGATCATAAATGTTGGACTAACATTTTTAATGATGTTTTGAGTAAGGGGGAGCCATTTTAAAACCAAATTCATATTTTTGTCAATTTTTACCTCTATTGTTATTTTGAACTTAATGTTTTAAATTCTTTTTGATATAACAAAAAGGGGGAAAATAGTTTGAAAAATTGAATTTTCAAATGAATAAGGGGGAGCTTTATTTGAATTAAAATTTTTAATCTCTTATTCACATTTTTAAAGTTAAAGGGGGAGAATCCCAAACAATTTTTCAAGTGAGTTTTATTATATCAAAAAGGGGAGATTGTAGAACTAATGTTTTGATATAATAATTGAAAAATGTTTTGGACTGATTTAAAAAGTATTTAAAACATTTCCAAAGTCCAAACAACTTGAAATTGTGTTTAGGGAAGTTTTAAAAGGGTTTTTCATGTATTTCAAAGCCAAACTTCACAAAACTGTCCAGGTGTTTCGAAACACCTTAGGGCGTTTCGAAACAGGGGGTTCTAGTAGCAAAATCGTTTCGATACTTGTATCGAAACGGGCTTTCCATGGACAGAATTTTTGCCCAGCGTTTCGAAACGGGCTATACCGTTTCGATACGCCTACGTGGCATTGACCACAACGGTCATAAACCCCAACGGCTATTTTCCCAACTAACTTTTAAATGCAGGCGTTTCGATACGGGTCTATAGCGTTTCGATACGGGTTTCGAAACGGTAAGGGGGTGTTTCGATACAGATGCCCTGACAGACTGCAACGGCTCTTTCTACTTAAAGAGCGTTTCGAAACGGGTTCGAATGTTTCGACACGGGGAGCTGCAGAACTGCATTTATGGTGGGAATTAAAGTCCTCAACGGCTCCAATATAATCCCAACGGCTAGTAACGGCTACAAACTGATTTGGGAGTATAAAAGGGACCTCCAAGCATCAAGTAAAGGCTAATGCTCATATTGTCAAACAACAAATGATCAAAGATTGTCTTAGAGCTTAAATTGTCATTTATTGTATAGACAAACACTAGTGAGCCAAAATTGTCAAATTTGCTCAAGTGTTTTAGGTTTTGGGTGAGTGCTAAATTGTTCAAACAAATACCTATTAGAGGGATTTAAGTTTGCTTATTGTTTCTCTTTGTAAGAGAGGGTTTCAATCAAGGCTTTGGGTAGAAAGCTTGATTGTGTATAAGGGTTACCTCCTAAGCCTAGAAAAGGGGACGAATTAATAGTGGTTTGATTGGAAATCCTTAGTGGGGAGCTAAGGTAGTGGATGTAGACCTTGGTTAGAAGGTTGAACCACTATAAATCTTTGTGTCACATTTCATTTTAGCTTCCACAACCCTTCCACCCAAAAATCCACCTCTCCACCACTTGGTGAGCCTTATCGGTTGAACGAATCGAGCACCACACAACTCAAAAAATCTCCATAAAAATGCCTCAACTTTTGGGGGTGTAGTGTTAGCCCATGATAGCTTCCAACACTCATTTTGATGATGACCCTCATTAGTATATAAGGAGCAGAATGATTTCGGTGTGTATAACCCATTCGTGGATGCCAACCAGCGCAGACTATCCTTCCTTAGTGTCCCAGTCGATACATTGCTGATCAAATTCTGAAAACCTGCCCAAGCCTCCTTCTCCCAATCAAACAAGTTTCGACGAAGCTCAATGTGCCAGATCCATCTACCTTCAGATTCACTCCCAAACACATCAATATTCCCTTCTTTTACCGACGCAAGCGCGTAGATTCTCGGACAAGCTTCCTTTAGGGGCATTTCACAGGCCCATGTGTCATGCCAAAAACTGATATACTCCCCATTCCCTACTAACCGTTTGATATTTTTGCAAAAGATATCATTGGGTGTAGTCAAAGGTTTAATGATGGATCTCCATATCCAGGATTTGTTCTTGGGAGCCGTATTCAACGGCAACAGATTCTTTTTGTTACCTTCGTACTTTGCTGCAATCACTCTACGCCAAAGGGACTCGGATTCCGTACCAAACTTCCATATCCACTTATTTAGCAAGGCTCAGTTTTTTACTCTAAAATCAACTAATCCTAAACCGCTAAATTCTTTAGGAAGACAAAGTGTTTCCCATCTAATTTAGTGAATCGCTTTCTTGTCAAGAGAACCCCACAGAAATCTTGTGATTGAACTGGAAAGGACTGCACTCACACTACTCGGCATTTGAAAAATGGAGAAATAATATATTGGTTTGCTACTCTTCCGCTCCAGCATTCCTACATCATCTACCAGTATCATGCACAAACACCACATTTCCCATAAAAAGCACAATATATATATATATATATGACATTAAAATATGGAAAAGACAAGTAAAAAAGGGCATACAAAATAGATTGTTTACACACTCGTCATCTACACCCAGTGTCGAGCACCCTCTACGCCGTCAGATCTAGACGCCATTTTAAAGTAGGGTTTGTTCCCAAAATTCTAGTATAAAACACAATACAATTTACTTTTGTAGACTTAGTTTTGTGGATAGAGTAAAACAAGCATCTAACAAAAATTGAATTTGTCTTTCTTGTCTTAGAAGATAAGAAGTTTGTGATAATAGTTCTAGAAGTCTTTCAAATCCCCACTTACAAAGTTTTTGTATTCTTTTCATAATCTAAATGTCAATGGTACCGTTTGACACTAAGACTAAAATGAGAAAAATAAAATGTTAAATTATAATTTTTTATCATTATTTTATGTTTAAATTTGATATAATTTCATTTTCTTATTAATAAGATGAATAATTAATGACGTTGTTAATATAAAGAATGTTGAAATATGTTTGTGACGTGGTGTTGTCCGTTTCGTAGGTAAAGATTATCTTTATGATACCTCAAGAGAAATATTTAACTCTTGTTATATTTATATATAGTCAGTGGTCTAATTCTTGATTAGTCAATCTAAGATCAAGAATCCCCTCAAATCTCAACATTTGTTAACCATTTAAATAAATTAGTATTGTTGTAAAATTATAAACAAATTTATGTTAAATTAGAATATAATAATTAATATTAAATTTAAACTTAATAGAATATTTAAAATCATAACATCCTATGATTTGATGAAAAAAATGATGAATATATATTTATATATAATATTTTTTATTGGATTGGTTTCACGAATTAATTTTTAATTGAAAAGTTAACGGTAAATGATTAATTTGTTATTTTTTAAGACGTTGACCATTTTGTAACTTTTCATAGTTAGAGAATCAACAAAAAGTGTCATATAGTCAGATGATCATTTGTGTATTTTGCTGAAACTTTAATTGATCTAATGGTTTCGATCACATAATCACTTAATCAATGATATATGTTTCGTATTAATAGTGCATATCGGTAAGTAGCATTTACATTACATATATTACATTTTCTATCGGTTACTAATATATTTGTTAAAATATTGTAGACTTAAGGGTCTAATAAGCCTTGAAGTTTTTTTTTTTGGGGAATAATTAAGCCCCTGAACATTTTTTGCATCCAATTAATCCTTTGAACCAATAAATTGAATCAATTAGGACATTTTACAAATTTTGACAATTAAATCTTGACAGTTTTTCCCTTGGATATTTTACTCCCACATGATACACTACAGTTATATCATGTTCCATTTACAGATTTTTTTTTCAAAAAATATTTTTTATATGAATTTATAAGTTCTATAGAATTTTTAGAACTTTTAAAGAATTTTTAAATAAAATAAAAAAAAATCTAAAAAGTCAAGTGGAAACACTGCGATGCGACGTACTGCACAACCAGATCCAAAAACATTTTCAAGATTTAATGGTCAAAATTGGTTAAAGGGCTTAATTGATTCAATTTGTTGGTTGAAGAATTTATTTGGTTCAATTTCTTGGTTCAGAGGTTTAATTGATTTTTTTCAAAAGCTCAACTGCTTCTTACACCATCAAGTCAATCTTTATTAGATATGAAAAATCATACATCCCATAAGTCAAAGTTGAGTGCCTCGTGAAAAGTTTCCCTTAACCTAAATGGGGAAAAGAGTATAACACAACTAGGCAATAGACTGAGACACAAAATATTACAGTTTAAATTGATTTCTTACAACTCCCAGTCTACCGTGTTTTATAAGGCAAACAGAAAATTCCCCTTTACCACCACGCTTTAAACAAAACTTGTCTCGATAGGCCTTGTTTTGCTAAATAATCCACCACTCAATTTCTTTCTCTTGGCACATATGTGAATCGAACTTGTTGTATTGAGTGAATTAGACCGTCAATCTCCTTGAAAGGATCCCCCATTTCCATTGTCTTAAAAGTGAGTCTTTAATCCAATTTATAACCACTTGACAGCCTGGCTCTATCTGTAAACTAGTTTTTTCCAATCCAGAAAATAAAGCTCTAACATCTCCTGAAGAATTCCTTAACACACCACCACACCCTGCAGCAACAGATCTCAACGCTCCATTTACATTAAATTCCATGCTACCTTCAACAGTGGGAATCCAACTAATAAGAGCATTCTTCTTAGTGATAATTGATACTACGCATAGATGGGGATTTGCCCACCAATTGAGATAAACGAAAGAGTCCCTAAGTTTCCTGTGTAATTAATAGAGAAACTGAAATGGAAAACCCATCAAGATTTGTTATGTAACCCCCTAGACCTGCCTATGCGTTACAACGGATCCTAGAAAGTTACATTAGGGTCACAAGAGCGACCCACAGTGAAAATACACATAAAAACATATTTCTTCAAAACACTTATTAAACTGTAAAATCAACTTCTGTTTAAAATATCGTTTCGGGAAGTCATTTAAACACATAACATAAATTTCAAAAAGTGCTTTACAAATACTATCATAAAACAATACATGACATACATGCCCACTAACTATACAGTACCGTACTCCAAAGGCAACGCCGAGACAACTCCAAACACTGCTGTCAACCATTATACCATGATATATTCTTTTAACCTACGATTGGTAAAAACAGCGTGAACTTGGAAAAGCTCAGTAATACAGAACTACCAAAAGATACTATAAGCTCATGCAGATATATGGTAGGCATAACATTTTCATGATGTTCCACGTAGTAATAGTCTCCACGTATTAACTAATGCACCCTCAACATTTCAAGCAACTATGAATGGAATTTTCAAGCCCTACTTGCGGAAATTTGTACTCATCTTCTTGGATGACATTTTGGTGTTTAGCAAGACTTAGCAAGATCACTTACATCATCTCAGATTAGTATTTCAGGTGCTGCTCGACAATGGTTTTGTTGCCAAGCGATCAACGTGTACTTTTGGGAAGGAATCAGTCGATTTCTTGGGATACATTGTATCGAGGGGGGTTTGGCGATGGATCCAGAAAAGATTAGAGCCATCCGAGAATGGCCCGTTCCTAAGAACATCAAGGAAGTGAGAGGATTTCTTGGCATTGTGGGGTATTACAGACGATTCATCAAGGGGTTTGCTACTATTGCTGCACCAATTTCAGATTTGTTACGCAAGGGTGATCGATTTGAATGGACCTCGACGTCTCAAGAGGCTTTTGACAATCTGAAAATTTTACTCACCAAAGCACTAGTGTTGGGGCTGCCCTGCTTCGATAAAGAATTTTTTATGGAGACGGATGCATCCGGAGTGGGAATAGGTGCGGTGTTTACACAGGACAACTGGTCCTTGGCATACTTTAGCCAAAAACTAAGCCCACGGATACATGGTGCATCGACTTACCATCGTGAGATGTTCGCCATTACCCATACCATTGGAAAATGGAGGCAATATTTGTTGGGAAGGAAGTTTACTGTACTCACCGACCAGAAATTTCTCCGAGAACTGACCCAGCAAACGATCCAAACTCCCGAGCAACAACGTTGGTTAGCGATGCTCATTGGGTATGATTTTGAGATTCGGTATCGTCCTGGGAAGATGATTTTAGTAGCTGATGCTTTGTCTAGGGAAGAAAGTGTGAGTTTAATGACAGTTTCAGTTTTGACAGTGGGCATAATTGAGGATATACGTGCAACCACAAAAGGAGGATTCTGAATTACAAGCCATTCGCGACCAGTTAGCAAAAGGAGACACCACGCAACCAGGATTTAATGCACAGGATTGGTTATTGTTGTTTCGAGGGAGAATTGTGGTACCAAACGAGGTCGCCTTACGTAATTGAATACTCAGGGAATTTCATGACTCGACCATTGGTGGACATGCTGGTACACTCCGATCCTTTCATCGCTTATCAGCCAATTTTTATTAGAAGGCAATGCGAAAGGACGTTCGACAGTTTGTTCGTGAGTGCCGAATTTGCCAACGAATGAAGAGTGATAGTTTGTCTCCAGCTGGGCTACTCCAACCTCTAAACATTCTGAATCAAGTCTTTGAGGATATTGCCTTGGATTTCATCACGAGTCTGCCAAAATCTAATGGGAAGGAGGCGATATTGGTAGTCGTGGATCGACTAACTAAATATGGTCATTTTTTGCACTCCCTCGACACTTCAATGCAGAATTTGTTGCCAAAATGCTAGTCCAGGGCGTGATAAAACTACATGGAATTCCTAAGTCAATGGTGAGTGATCGAGATAGGATCTTTGTAAGCGAGTTATGGAAGGAGATGCTTCGATTACAAGGTACGTAAATGTGTATGAGCTCAGCCTATCACCCCAAACGGATGGGCAAACCGAAGCTTTAAATAGGTGCTTGAGATGTATTTGCGTTGCTTGGCGGGGAATGAACCTACTCAATGGGAGAAGTATTTGGCATGAGCCGAATATTGGTATAATACGACATATCAAGCTTTGGCAGGTATGACTCCGTTTAAAGCCTTGTACGGGCGCGACCCTCCAACTATTGTGAATTATTTGGATAGGAGTTCAGCAAACGAGCAAGTGGTGAGGGAATTACAAGAGCGTGATGCGCTGTTGAGGGAACTAAAACGGAACCTGGTGCAAGCACAGAATAGAATGAAAAATCAAGCCGACAAACATCGACGAGAGCTTGAGCTGGAGGAAGGATCATGGGCATTTGTGAGGCTGCAACCATACCGACAAGTCTCACTTAGACTGCGACGTCATCAGAAGTTGAGTCCACGATTCTTTGGACCCTATCGAGTGCTGAAACGGGTTGGCGCAGTAGCCTACAAACTGGATTTGCCAGCATCCACCCGTATCCATCCTATTTTTCATATTTCCCAGTTGAAACCCTGTAGAGGACAACCATTGCAGCAAATCACGCCTCTGCCATTGATGGAGGAGACTCTAGAAACAAGGGCTATGAGCTGAACCTTGAGGATAAGGTTCTTCAAAATAGGGAAGGCAATGTCACGAGCAGCAAAGTTGAGGTGGCATCAATGAGTCAGCAAGGCAAGGACAAGGAGGGTCAGGCACCAACGGTATTGCAGGAGACTCGCAGCAATATCAGAGATAGGAAATTACCCTCAGCGTTAACGAATTTTGTCTTATACTGAGACGAGACTAGAATAAAGAAGAACCTTAGGTTGCATATCTGGGTGTGAAAATTCTGTTGAAAAAACTTACTCTTCTTAATCTAAAATCAATTTCTCTTATTCTTCTATATTTCTTTATTTCTGTGCTCTCTGATTGTTAGGAAGAACCTAACATCATTCCATAGCCAAATTTGATCTGAAACAACGCACATAGCATACACGTTTATTAGGACTGCTTTGGGTACCCTCACTGCCTGGATAACAATGGGTACCCATCAATGAACATATTAAACTCATTGCTACCCTAACGTTTATTAGGCCACTTAGGGTACCAAAGCCCAATGGGAGCCCAATGAATTTTATTTCTTCGAATATTATTTTTACATGAAACACTATAATTGTATTATGTGACATTTACAATTTTTCTTAAACATTCTTGAATAATTTTAAGAAGTTTTTAGAATTTTCTAATTTTTTAAATAATATAATTGGTTTTAAAATGTTAGATGGTAACGCCGTGTCGCGACATATAATATCAATTGATCTAAAAAAGTATTTAATTTAACAATGATGTTGGTTAAAGAGTAAATTAATGAAATTTTAAAATATAGAAACGCATTGGTTGCAATGACGTTGAAGACTTTCATAGATTTCATTTTTTTAATTCTAGAGTTTAAAACACCATTATGCCAATATTATTTTAATGTTTTTGTAACCCACTAAACCCGACCCGAAAGAACTTGGTCGAATATAAGGAGTCAAACTCAAAGCTTGTCCCTCACACAAGTAACCTGATTCAAAACTTTAATTCCAAAATAAATAATAATAATATCGCATAATATATATACTGATAAAATACTCCTAAAAATATTAAATATTCAAAATGTGCATGCATGTTAAAACGTAATAACCCCAAATAAAATGTCCAGAATCTGAAATTATATATAATCTGATAAAACATATAATAAAAATAAGTCCAAGTCTCATACTGATAATAATAAATAAATAAGCTGGAAAACGAGGTCCTCCAAGTACCGTAGCCTAGACATGAGTATCTGAAAACAGAAACTAAGGGGGAGTCAGCGATAACGCTCAGTGTGTCTCTACAATGCAAACATGATTAACAGAATCGTCATATCAACAGAGTCAATCAGATATTATCATAATACAATTTATCATCATCAATCAGTTCAAACACATAAACAAATGCGAACAAATATGCAACACAATATGACATGCACCCAACTACATCACCATCCGAAGAGTAAGGTTCCCCAGAACCACTCTCTACCTCGTCACCATCCGAAGTGGAATCCAGCCCGTAGGCCAAAACCACTGATCCGAAGTAGACATCATCCTGAGGATGAAGC
This sequence comes from Hibiscus trionum, assembly GCA_030270665.1. Taxonomy (NCBI): domain Eukaryota; kingdom Viridiplantae; phylum Streptophyta; class Magnoliopsida; order Malvales; family Malvaceae; genus Hibiscus; species Hibiscus trionum. The sequence continues at coordinate 21,369,457 of BSYR01000038.1, read as the reverse complement.
TACTGAACTTCCCCATACAGAATCCCACCCATAATGATATGACATAAAATCTGAGTTCTGAATCTGAATGCATTGTTTATCAACAGAAATGCATAATCGTATAATCTGATATACAGTAATCTGAATCCGAATGTATATACAAATATTTCATAACGTAACAGAATGCTGAACAAGTCAAACATCACAGATCAACAGAATATTACCATCATATACCATCAGACCACATCATGTATACATTTAAGCAAGTCAACACATTTACATACAGAGCACTATAAACAGACAGCCCAGAAGAGAACGCACCTCAAGTAGCTAACACTCAACGTCGACGGTGACGTCTCCCACGCTCAGCTCTATCTCTAGGTCGGTCAGAGTCAGCTCCTATAACAATTAAATACACCATCAATGATACTACTATTATGCCAAGACACTGATAAAATAAATATCGAATTGATATTAATAATTAAACTCACGAACGGATCCCGATGTCTGAGCAATAGGAGGTCGTCCAGGTGGAGGAGGAGGAAGGATCTTAGTATCCGAGTCAATATCATCTGCAAATACGAATAATTCCAATTAATTTTTCCGATATTCAAATCTTTAAATACATGAATAATCGAATAAAAGCGATCAAATCAGTCTTTCGGGTTCGAATTTGAGGAAACGGGCAGCGGAAACAGAATCAGGACGTCAAAAAACATTAAATGGGCCTTTTCTAAAAAAGTCAACGGTCAACGGGTCAAACGGGTCAATGCTGACGTCATCGCTGACCTCAGCCGGCTGTTTTATAATTTGAACCGGTTCGGTTCTGTCAACCCGGTTCAGCCCCCTGGACCCGTTTAGACCGGTTCAAGCCCAAAATCCTCAATTCGAAATTAGGGCTCAAACACCCTTTCTTGATTTCTCACCGGCGGCGACGCTCCGATGGTCTCTGAGGGTCGTTTTTCCGACCAACACACACACACATGAATAACCTCAAAAGCAACCAAACCTTACCCCTAAACACCCAAACGACGAGGAACACGAACGACACGAGGTCAAACGGTTTTTGAACCGTTTCCTAACGACGGCGGATGTAAAAACAAAGATAACGGCAAGGGTTTTGACCGTGCGGCCACGGAGAATTGAACGGTGGCGTCGGACCGTCGAACGGACGACATTTGGCTCCTTGCCGGACGGTAAACGGAAACACAAGGGTTGGGGAGGCTGCTCGCACGAGAGAGAGATGGAAACAGTGATAACTGCGCAAAAAGGTCTCAGAATGAGAAAACAAGGCTTTTAAATCACGCAAAAAGGGGAAATCACAATGTGTGCCACCCAACTTTCTAGGGTTTATGAAATGACACCTAAATTTATAATTTTTAAAATTTAGTCACTAAAATTTTGAAAATCTCCTAATTTAATCACTAAAATTTGATTAAATTTCCCGTTAAAATTCCCCAATTATTAGGGTTTAAAATTAAGGAAAAATTGGGGTGTTACAACTCGCCCCCTGTTAAAAAGAAATTTCGGCCTCGAAATTTTACCTGGAACAAAAAAGATACAGATACTGAGCTCTGATGACAGTCTTGGGCTCCCACGTAGCCTCATCATGACTACGACCACGCCACAGAACTTTGACCATCTTAATGGTCTTCCTTCTGAGAACCTTGTTATCCTGAGCAAGAATCTTAATAGGCTCCTCCTCAAAACGCAAATCAGAACGGACCTCAATATCCTCAACATGCATAACATGTGATGGATCAGGATGATAACGTCTCAACACATAAATGTGGAAAACATCTTGAATACTCTGAAGCTCTGGTGGTAGCTCTAGCTGATAGGCAACTGGTCCGACTCGACGAATAATCCGATAAGGGCCAATGTAACGAGGACTCAACTTGCCCTTCCTACCAAACCGAAGTACCTTCCTCCAAGGAGATACTTTCAAGAAAACCTCATCACCCACCTCAAACTCAAGATCACGACGTCTCAAATCGGCATAAGACTTCTGTCTGTCAAAAGCAGCCTTAAGCCGATCTCGAATCAATCTGACAGTCTGCTCAGCCTCGTGCACAATCTTCGGTCCCAATAATCTGTGCTCATTCAACTCAGTCCATCCAATAGGTGAACGACACCTACGCCCATATAGAGCCTCATACGGTGCCATCTTGACACTGGCCTGATAACTGTTATTATAAGCAAACTCTGCAAGCGGCAGGAAATCCTCCCAACTGCCTCTGAAATCAAGAATACAGCTCCTCAACATATCCTCAAGAATCTGGATCACACGCTCAGACAGACCATCTGTCTGCGGATGATAGGATGTACTGAAGTTCAACCGAGTACCCAAAGCAGAATGAAGAGACCCCCAGAATCTTGTAGTGAACCTCGGATCTCTGTCAGAAATAATAGATAACGGTACCCCGTGAAGTCGAACGATCTCGGAAATATAAAGCCGGGCTAACTTACTCAAAGAATAGTTAACTCGGACAGGAATGAAATGTGCGGACTTCCTCAAACGATTAACAATAACCCAGATGGAATCCTTCTTCGACGGAGTCAAAGGAAGTCCACTAACAAAGTCCATAGTCACGCGCTCCCACTTCCACTGAGGAATCTCAATATGTTGTAGCAACCCAGACGGACGATGATGCTCTGCTTTGACTTTCTAACAAGTCAAACACTTCGATACAAATCCGATGACGTCCCACTTGAGACCTTTCCACCAGTACCTTTCACAAAGATTCTTATACATCTTGTAGCCACCATGATGCATAGAATAAGAACTGTCATGGGCCTCACGGAGAATAACATGTTTTAACCCAGATTTCCTCGGAATACAATACTGGCCACGAAAACATAATACCCCATCCTGATCAATAGAGTAATCCCGAGATGTACCCTCATGCACCTCTCTGATACGATGCATTAAAAACGGATCACTAGGCTGCTCAGCTCGAATATCAAAAATCAATGTAGGAATAACCCGGAGTTCTGCCATAAGACTTCCATCGTCGTACAAACTCATCCGAGCAAACAAAGCTCTCAGATCTGAAATGGCGTTACGACTCAATGCATCAGCAACGACATTAGCTTTACCCGGAAGATACTCAATCTCACAATCATAATCCTTGAGAAGCTCTAACCAGCGACGCTGTCTCAGATTAAGCTCTTTCTGAGTGAGGAGATATTTTAGACTCTTATGATCTGTATAGATATAACACTTCTCTCCATAGAGATAGTGTCTCAAGATCTTAAGTGCAAAGATAACAGCAGCAAGCTCTAGATCATGGGTAGGATAGTTACACTCATGCGATTTCAATTGTCGAGACGCATAAGCCACTACCTTCCCGTCCTGCATCAGAACACACCCCAATCCGGTATACGAAGCATCACTGAAAACTGTATAAGCCTTACCAGGCTCAGGCTGAATCAAAACTGGAGCTTCAGTCAACACAGACTTAAGCTTCTCAAAACTAGACTGGTGAGCCTAAGACCAAACGAAGGGAACATCCTTCCTCAGAAGCTTAGTCAACGGAGCTGCAATAGATGAGAAACCCTCAACGAATCTCCGATAATAACCAGCTAAACCCAAGAAGCTTCGAACCTCAGGAACATTCTTGGGCTGCTTCCAACTCATAATACCCTCAACTTTCATCGGATCAACCTGAATACCCTGAGCAGAAACTATATGTCCCAGAAACATAACCTTAGAAATCCAGAACTCACACTTACTGAATTTTGCATACAGCTGCTTCTCTCGCAGAATCTGTAACACAATCCGAAGATATTCCTCATGCTCAGCCTCAGATCTAGAATATACCAGTATATCATCAATAAATACCACAACAAACTGGTCAAGATAGGGTTGAAACACCCTATTCATCATATCCATAAAAGCGGCAGGGGCGTTAGTCAACCCAAAAGGCATCACAAGGAACTCATAATGACCATATCGTGTCTGGAAAGCTGTTTTGAACACATTAGAATCCTTAACCTTGAATTGGTAATAACTAGACCTCATGTCTATCTTAGAGAATACCGTAGCTCCCCAGAACTGGTCAAACAGATCATCAATACGAGGGAGAGGATATTTTTTCTTGATCGTCTGCTTGTTCAGCTTCCGATAATCTATATAGAGTCGAAGTGTCCCATCCTTCTTCTTAACAAACAGAACATGAGCTCCCCAAGGAGAAACACTGGGTCGAATGAAACCTCGATCCAACAGTTCTTGTAACTAAATCTTTAACTCTTTAAGTTCCTTCGGTGCCATCCGATAAGGTGCCATAGACACAGGAGGCGTACCCGGATAAACCTCGATGCCAAACTCAACCTCATCCTGTTTCAGCGGTACTCCAGGTAATTCTTCCGGAAAACATATGGAAAGTCTTTCACAACTCGAATCTTATCTAATCCGGAATCTGACTGTCTCGGATCAAGGATATAGGCAAGATAAGCAATAGAGCCTTTCCTAATCATTTTCTCAGCTTTGAGAGCTGAGACGATATTACATAGGAACCCTCTGCGCTCACCAATCAGAATCACCTCACGATTATCGGGAGTTCTCAGTGTAGCCTTCTTCTTTTTACAGTCTAAGGTAACACGGTGTACAGACAGCCAATCCATACCCAAAATAAGATCGAACTCCCCAAAGGGTAACTCCATAAAATAAGCAGGAAAGATCTCTCCCTGAATCTCAAGAGGACAATTCCTATAAACTTTAGTAACCTCAACTGGATTACCCACTGGACTGTGTACAGTAAGAGCACAAACAGTATCCTCAACAGAAATCTCAAGACCTCCAGACACAGAACTCACAACATATGAATGAGTCGACCCATTATCTAACAGAGCAAAATACGGAATAGAATGGATAGAGAAAGTACCAATAATAACATATGGCTCATCACAGTTCTCGTGCCTCCTAGTAGAATAAACTAACCCCGGCTGTCTGGCCCCTAATCCTGCTGATCCTCTACTCGGAGCTAGTCTACCTCTACTAGCAGAGCCTGAAGTAACAGATCTGACCTAACCTCTTCCCCTGGCGGGAGTCTATACTGATGCCTGAGACTGAGTAGTAGTAAAAGCTGAGGGAGGTGGAACCAGACAATCTCTGAAACGATGCTCGAATGAACCACATCTGAAACAAGCTCCAGTCTGCCTCCTACACTCGCCTGAATGCCACTTCTTACAGAAAGAACACTGTGGCACCCCTCGAGTACCAGTTGAACCACCAGCACTAACAGTCGGAACAGGAGTCACTGGTCTAGCTCTCGAATAACTCTGATAGTCTGACTCATCTCTGGCTCTCTTATTGGACTGATTTCCCTGACTATGCTGAACTGGCACTGACACTGGTCTCTCCCCTCTATCAGATCCATGCAACTCAAGTTGTCTCAACTCTGCCTCATTACGCTCAGTTGTCCTAGCTCGTCGAGTAATGTCTTTATATTTCTGATCTATATGTAAGGCAACACCGGTCTTTATCGTAGGACGCAATCCCTTCAGAAACCAATCACACTTTTCTTTTTCTGTGGTCACTAACCCTAGGACGTACTGCATCAATCTCATAAACTCGATCTCATAATCGTTAACAGTCATATCATTATGTTTCAGATTCTTAAAATCATCTATACACTTAGCAATATACTCATCTTCGACATAACGATCACGGAAAGCCTGTCTGAAATGATCCCAAGTAACCCTACTAGCTGGAGTAACAAGCCCCTCAGCCTCCCACCAATTATGGGCTTCACACTGCAGCAGTGAAACGACAGCCCTGAGTTTCTGGTCGGTAGGATAATCCATCTCAACAAATAATCGCTGAAGCTTCTTCAGCCAGTACTCTGCATCGGCTGGGTCTGTACCCGTCTTTCCCTCGAACATAGTCATCCCAGCAGCTAGAAACTCTGTGGATATAGGTCTCCGAACACCCTCAGACTGACGAAGGTATCTCAATAACTCTCTCTGAACAATAACAACATCCATGCCCACTGTCTCACTACCCTGAATCACGATGACCACCACTCTGAGCAGGCTGAACATGTGGGTCTCCTCCACCGGTCTGTTGAGCTCCAGTCTGCTGAGCTCCAGTCTGGTCCACATGTTGCTCCTCCACATCCGCACCCTGGACCTCATCCTGATTTTGTATCGAACCCTCAAGAGGTGGAACGTCACTATCTCTAGTCGCGGTACGACCTCGACCTCGGCCACGGCCTCGGCCACGACTTCGATCGGCCGCTACTCTAGAACTTCTTCGAGGTGGCATAGTAGTATATCTACAAAAGACATAATCCTAAGATTAAATACGATACTTGGAGACCTTTATTCAGAATATGTATAAATATATTCATAATAGATCATAAGTTTATCTGAAATTCCCGTTTTACCCTGAAAACATTTGAGAATGCATGCAAAATTTTATTTTTAATTTAAAGTTGATTTAAATCACCCAGGCCGAGTGTTGAACCTGGCTTTGATACCACTAAATGTAACCCCCTAAACCCGACTCGAAAGAACTGGGTCGAATATAAGGAGTCAAACTCAAAGCTTGTCCCTCACACAAGTAACCGGATTCAAAACTTTAATTCCAAAATAAATAATAATAATATCGCATAATATATATACTGATAAAATACTCCTAAAAATATTAAATATCCAAAATGTGCATACATGTTAAAACGTAATAACCCCGAATAAAATATCCAGAATCTGAAATTATATATAATCTGATAAAACATATAATAAAAATAAGTCCAAGTCTCATATTGATAATAATAAATAAATAAGCTGGAAAACGAGGTCCTCCAAGTACCGTAGCCTAGACTTGAGTATCTGAAAATAGAAACTAAAGGGGAGTCAGCGATAACGCTCACTGTGTCTCTACAGTGCAAACAGGATTAACAGAATCGTCATATCAACAGAGTCAGTCAGATATTACCAGATTACAATTTATCATCATCAATCCGTTCAAACACATAAACAAATGCGAACGAATATGCAACACAATATGACATGCACCCAACTACATCACCATCCGAAGAGTAAGGTTCCCAGAACCACTATCTACCTCGTCACCATCCGAAGTGGAATACAGCCCGTAGGCGAAACCACTGATCCGATGTAGACATCATCCCGAAGGATGAAGCTACTGAACTTCCCCATACAGAATCCCACCTATAATGAGATGACATAAAATCTGAGTTCTGAATCTGAATGCATTGTTTATCAACAAAAATGCATAATCGTATAATCTGATATACAGTAATCCAAATCCGAATATATATACAAATATTTCATAACGTAACAGAATGCTGAACAAGTCAAACATCACAGATCAACAGAATATTACCATCATATACCATCAGACCACATCATGTATACATTTAAGCAAATCAACACATTTACATACAGAGCACTGTAAACAGACAGCACAGAAGGGAACACACCTCAAGTAGCTAACACTCAACGTTGACGGTGACGTCTCCCACGCTCAGCTCTATCTCTAGGCCGGTCAGAGTCAGCTCCTATAACAATTAAATACACCATCAATGATACTACTACTATGCCAAGACACTGATAAAATAAATATCGAATTGATATTAATAATTAAACTCACGAACGGATCCCGATGTCTGAGCAACATGAGGTCGTCCAGGTGGAGGAGGAGGAAGGATCTCAGTATCCGATTCAATATCGTCTGCAAATACGAATAATTCCAATTAATTTTTCCGATATTCAAATCTTTAAATACATGAATAATCGAATAAAAGCGATCAAAATAGTTTTTCGGGTTCGAATTTGAGGAAACGGGCAGCGGAAACGGAATCAGGACGTCGAAAAACATTAAATGAGCATTTTCTGAAAAAGTCAACGGTCAACGATCAACGGGTCAACAATCAACGATCAACGGGTCAACGGGTCAAATGGGTCAATACTGACGTCATCGCTGACATCAGCCGGCTGTTTTATAATATGAACCGGTTCGGTTCTGTCAACCCGGTTTAGCCCCCTGGACCGGTTTAAGCCCAAAATCCCTAATTTGAAATTAGGGCTCAAACACCATTTCTCGATTTCTAACCGGCGGCGACGCTCCGATGGCCTCTGAGGGTCGTTTTTCCGACCAACACGCACACACACACGGATAACCTCAAAAGCAACCAAACCTTACCCCTAAACACCCAAACGACGAGGAACACGAACGGCACGAGTTCGAACGATTTTCGAACCGTTTTCTAACGACGGCGAACAGAAAAACAAAGATAACGTCAAGGGTTTTGACCATGCGGCCACGGAGAATTGAACGATGGCGTCGGACCGTCAAACGGATGACATTTGACGCCTTGCCGGACGGTAAACGAAAACACAAGGGTTGGGGAGGCTGCTCGCACGAGAGAGAGACGGAAATAGTGACAACGGAGCAAAAAGGTCTCAGAATGAGAAAACAAGGCTTTTAAATCATGCAAAAAGGGGAAATCACAATGTGTGCCACCCAACTTTTTAGGGTTTATGAAACGACACCTAAATTTATAATTTTTACAATTTAGCCACTAAAATTCTAAAAATCTCCCAATTTAATCACTAAAATTTGATTAAATTCCCCATTAAAATTCCCCAATTATTGGGGTTTAAAATTAAGAAAAAATTGGGGTGTTACAGTTTTCATGTAAAATGTATCCTATATGGGAACGATAGAAAGAATGATCTTTCAAAATGTGTAATGCAGGCTTATAACCAAACATGAACTATGAATATGTTATTACCGTAAAACAAAAAGGTTATGCTTGTTTTTTTATTATTATTTTGCTCTGCAAATTATTAGACTTTTATTAATATGAAAAAAGAGAATAATACTTATACGAGATATTTTTAAGAAGATTTTTTTTTTAATATGCTGGTGCGATGCAAGGGTAGCATCTGTTCAACTTTCTTAGTCTTTTCAAAAACGGCACACACAACATGGCATTACTGATGCTCGAACCCGAGTCCCAAGGGATGATAAACATCTACCTTTGCCACCAGGACACAAGGAGATGAGCAAGAAGATTCTTTTTAACAGTGACGGAACTATATATATTAAAATGCATGACTAACTAAAGTAGAATGCTTGAGTATCATTAACGAAATGTGGAAATGAATGGATGGATCAAAGATTGAAGATTTTTGGTAAGTTGAGAAAGTTGAAAGGGACACTCAAACACTGGAATGAAACTTCAGAGGAGGGCTAGATTCGAAGGAGGAACAAATTGAGGCCGAAGCTCCGGCCCAGATGTATAAAATATGTCCTACTTTTAATTATATTTTTTAGGAAACCAAGATTATTGGGCTTATTTGTTAGGACAAAATGCATGTTCTAAGTTTTGTATGGAAGTTGAGAATAAAAATATTAAACCAACTAATTTAAAAAAAAACAAATACAATTATATTTTTGCTTCCGGAAACTTGCTTCCAACTCACCATTCCTACTTTTACTGAACAAAAATCATTTACCCATAATCATGCCTAACACTAAAAAACCCTAAAATAATTAAATTCTAAACCCTAACCCTAAATTTTACATCCTAAACCCTAAACCCTACATCCTAAAAATACACCATACCTGTAATTCCCTAAACTCTAACCACAACTCCTAACCTCAAACCCTAAACCCTAAACAATTCATACTTTTTACTAAACTAGATATTTTGAATTCACTTTTAATTACTAGTAAAAGAAGAATTAAAAAATAAACAAATTTAGTAATAAAAAAGGCCTAATTCTATCTGAATATTGTCGCAGCACTATAAATCCTTTTACAACAAGGATCTCCTTTTAATTGTTGGATTAGAATAACAATTTAGTATATATAAGTATACACTATACGTAGCTTATATTGTGTATAGGTTTGAAAAAATAATAACTCATCGGCATGGCAAGTTTGAAGAAAATCCTGGCGTTAGTTGTTTTGATTGAATGCACTATATTGACAGAATCTTCTCGTCTGTTGGAGAAGAAGAAGAAGAAGAATGATGGTTACGGTGACAATATATTTAATGTGGTCAACTTTGGAGCTATCGGAGATGGACTCAAAGATGATTCCAAGGGATTTAAGGATGCATGGGATGCTGCTTGCGGTTCCTCCGCTTCGTCACCAGCTGTTGTTGTACCTCAAGGGAAGACGTTTTTGCTGCAACCCTTAACTTTCAATGGCAGATGCAACTCAAATAACATTACTTTCCAGGTCTTTCTCTTAGCTAAGGATATACCATAATAATTAATACAATGAATATGCCTTTTGTATTCATCAATTTTGTTTAACCTTGTGCAGATTGATGGGAAATTGATAGCCCCAAGCGAACCTTCTGCATGGGAATGCAAAAGAAATTGTCACCATTGGACTGGATTCAAAAATTTGGATGGTCTTTCCATTCAAGGATCCGGTACAATCAATGGTCAGGGATCAAAATGGTGGAAACTCTATTGCAAAGATTACAACACGGGCTGTCAACTTCGGAAACCAACAGTAAGTGTTTGAATTTCGAGTTGCATTAACATGAACTATACACTCTAATTAAATCGGTTTTATTTTTAGGGTTTCCTAATAGCAAACTCCAAGAATGTAGAGATCAGTGGGTTAACCTTTGAAGACAGCCCAAAAATGCACATCGCATTTGAAAGCTCTACTTCGATTCATGCCTCTCACCTTAGAATCAAAGCTCCAGGAAACAGCCCCAACACAGATGGCATTCATATCCAACGTTCCACCAACGTTACCATACACAACACAACTATTCAAACCGGTTTGTTGTTTTCTTTGCTTGTTTTGTTTCATTTATACGTCACTTTGTTTCAATATTGACGAGTTCTTCATTAATTAAATCAGGTGACGATTGTATATCAATCGGAGATGGTTCTAAATACATTGATATTAGAAATATCGAATGTGGCCCCGGCCACGGAATCAGGTACCCTTTTCTTCTTTACATTCATTCGCATGCTTATTACAAAAAGATCTTTCCTCAAGTTTTATGCAATTAAACCTCCATATTAATTTTATTTTTAATTTTTGACCGCAAAATGAAGCATCGGCAGCCTTGGAATTATGGGGAAAACCGAGACAGTTGAATTCGTTCATGTAAAAAACGTTTCTTTCTATGGAACAACTAATGGAGTTCGAATAAAGACGTGGCAGGTATATATAGTTACTTTAATGTGTTTGTTTTTAAAATATAGATTAATAATTAATTTAGGACTAACCAGTTTGCTTTATTGTGTATGTAGGGAGGACACGGATATGCAAGAAACATTAAATTTGAACGCATAACTTCTTATGCTTCAACTCGACCTATTGTCATCGATCAATTTTATTGTCCTCATAAACACTGCAAGAATCAAGTAAGTGGTTAATTTTAAATGAAATTATTGTATTTATCGGTACCTAATAGTCAACTTTGGGCCTTTAATCCTTTGTATATATACATTAAAAACATTACAATGTTAACTTTAAGTACTATATATGTTCTGCAGACATCGGCCGTGGAGATTAGCAATGTAGTCTATGAAGAGATCCATGGAACGTCACATAAAGAAATAGCAGTGCAACTTTCATGCAGTGAGTCCACTCCATGCAAAAACATCACCATGAAAAACATTAATCTGAGAAACGAAGACCAAAACGACAAAACTTCATCGCATTGCCTCAACGCTCATGGACTTAGAAATGGAAGGGTTCATCCAAATGTTCCTTGTTTACGATTTGATGATAATTTCTAGAACTTTTTTTGAATATTATGTCGTATTTTTATGAACTTTATAATTGAGATCGTTTATCAATATTATTATATAAAGTATATTCATTTAATATACAACGAGAAGGGTTAGAATTTGAAATATGGAGTTGTTGTAAAATGATGAATGTTAGTAAAATAACGGGGGAGTTGTCATCTAATCTCTCTAGATTTCTTGTGTTCTTGAAATCTCATAAATACAATTACTTCCAATTTCTTTCTTTCAAATTATACTTAGATGATATAATAAATGTCTAAAAATATAATAATTTATGTTTGGCATGCACAATTCTCTTAATTTTCTTGGTCGGATCTCTGTAACTTGTGGAGGATGGTGTATTGGGGTACTAATATATTTTAGTATTTCATCGTTTGTCAAAGTGTAAATGAATATAATTAATATTCAATAATAAAATTATTTTTTTTTATTATAACTGCTGAACCATTAATAACCCCGGTTACAAATAAACAAAACATAAAAGCAAAGCAAACATAAAAGAAAGAAAACTCAACCGACACAGCAAAAAAACCCAAAATGAAGAAACACCAAATCGAAAACAAAACATCTTCCACGTCGGGGAAAATCACCTAAGTTCAGCAACCACCATCTGAGCTCAGACTCCGGTGAAGAGAGCAAGATCGAAACACTACATGCAGATGTATGGTGAAAGAAAATGGTCGGAGAAAGAAAAATTGAAGATTTCCGACGCATGCAAGGAGAAGACCTAACCAGGAAGCCGCAAACGACGCCGATCCTCGTCCGCCGCTGCTTCAACCGCCATCGGAGCTTCCTCTACCCAAATACGAGGCGTAACACAGAAACGCCCCTCTTTAGCCAATAAATGAGCCGACAAATTAAAATCCCTCGGTGTATGTTTAAAAGCTAAGTCTTCGAAATTCCTCTAAAGAAATTTTATCTCATGGATTATGGAACTCGATGGGGATCTGTCAAGTGAACCATTTACTAATTTATTGATTATCTGCAGAGAATCCCCTTCCACCACCGCTCGCCGGAACCCTAACTCCTGAGTCAAACGAAGCGCTTGTCTACATGCTAACGCCTCCGCCATCTCTGGGTTCAAAGCTTTCAGATTTGGGTAAGCCCCTGCTCCCATTATTAAACCAATCTCACTACGGATGATTATACCAATGCTTGTAATTCCTGTATCCGCTTGATAGCTAGCATCAAAATTGGTTTTTACATACTCCGTTGGAGGTGGATCCCACTGTGTTTTCCTCTGTTTCGACATAGAATTTTCGATAATAGATGCCTCATCCACCTCTCTAATGTACTGAATGACATAATTAGCAATATCCTCCGGTCGTTGATTAGCATTCTCGTGAAGCCTTTTATTTCTATAGCCCCAAATGGCCCAGATAGCTACAAGAAAACGCCTTGCTTTATCCACTGACAGAGACTCGAATAGGTTAGTCAGCCATTGCAACCATTGCTGTTCACCTGAAATATTAGTAAAGTTGCAATGTAGGATGCGTAACACATGCTTAAAGTATCTGCATTCAAACAAATGCTGCACTGATTCCTGTCCACTATCACACAGTAAACAATTTATAGCAATAGGAATTCTTCTAACAGATAGATTAACATTTGTAGGAATATAGTTCTTCACGAAATGCCAGCAAGTGACTTTGACCTTGGCTGGAATAGAGCAAGTCCAAATCTTACTAAACACACTTCTTTTCCACTGTTGTTCTTCTGATAACTCATCCTGAGGAAAAAGTTCTGAGCCCATAAGTAGTTTGTAACCACTCTTCACACTGTAGACACCAGAGTTATCATGCCGCCAAGTATAAACATCGGGAGTAGGGACATTAGCTAACGAAATCTTTAGGATTTGAGCAGCTTGAGTAGTATTAAAAAGCCTTCGGATCACATCTTCTTTCCATAACCCCTGCTCTTTGATTAAGTTAGATACCGTAGTGAACTGAGTAGAAATAGAATCCACCGTGATACGACCATCGGACAACCCAGGAACCCACGAATCATTCCATATGTTAACCGATTTGCCATCACCTATGATCCACCCAATACCCTTTTCTAAAAGCCCACGCGAAGCCCAAATGCTCTTCCACGCATACGACGGGCTCGAGCCCAGATTAGCATGTAGGAAGGACTCATTAGGATAATAATGCCCTCTAAACACCTTTAATAAAAGACTATCCGGATTTGTCAAAAGAGACCAGCCTTGTTTCGCTAAAATAGCAATGTTGAATTTGGCCAAATTTCTAAAGCCCATTCCGCCCATTTCTTTAGACCCACAAAGATCGATCCATCTTGACCAATGGATACCCTTTTTGGATCCACTATTGCACCACCAGAATTTATTTAAAATGGCCTCCAAATCAGCACACAGCGTTAAAGGAAAGAGGAAACACTGCATGGCATAAACAGGAATAGCCTGAAGAACAGATTTAATAAATACCTCCTTTCCTCCCATCGACAAAAACTTGTTGCTCCAACAGTCCACCCGCGTGTTGGTTTTATCTTTAAGATTCGCAAAGGATTCTCTTTTATTCCGGCCTATCATCGTTGGCAGACCTAAATATCTTTCTGGATTATCAGCAATACGAACACCTAACAACCCACCAACCACATCTTTCATCTCCGGGGAAACATTACTGCTGAAGTAGATGAGGGATTTCTCAAAATTAACCTTTTGGCCCGACGCCCTTTCGTAAGCCAACAACAAGTTCTGAGTTATTTGTGCCCCCATGGTCAATGCCTCCCCGAACAATGTACAGTCATCCGCAAAAAATAGGTGGGTAAGAGTAACCCCCTGTCGGCCCACCTTCACTCCAGCAACTTGTTTATTCGACTTAGCTTCATTCAAAAGAGTCGATAAACCTTGGGCGCAGAAAAGGAACAGATACGGGATTAACGGGTCGCCTTGTCGTAAACCTCTCGTCGGCCTGAAACTAGGGCTGATATTATCATTTAAAATCACCTGATATGAGACTGTGGACACACAACGCATGACCAATGAAACCCAATTTATATCAAAGCCCAGTTTAACCATCATGTCTTCAACAAATCTCCACTCCACCCTATCATACGCCTTGCTCATATCCAATTTAAGAGCAAATGAACCCCGTTTACCTCCCTTACGCATCTTCAAAGTATGCAAAACTTCATAAGCAATTAATATATTTTCGGTGATGTGCCTCCCTGCCACAAATGCACCCTGCGTATCATCTATACACATACCAACCAACGGCGCTATAAGTGCACAATAGCTTTCGCAATGATCTTATACAAGACATTGCATAAGCTGATCGGACGGAAATGAACCATGGACGTAGGACAAGTTACCTTCGGAAGTAATACGATATTGGCTGAATTGATCGCATCAAGGTCACCATTGTTGTTCAAAATTTGAAGACAAAAATCCGATACTTCGTCTCCCACAATGCTCCAATATCGTTGATAAAAAAGTGTCGGGTAACCATCAAACCCCGAAGCCTTTAAAGGGGTCATGCTTCTTAAGGCAGTATCAATTTCCTCCCTATTGAAGGGAGAAGTTAATTTCGAATTCACCTCCCCCGTGATTACTGGACGAACACAATCCAACAACCTCCTATCATCCACCACGTCAGAACTAGTGAATAGCTTCTGGAAATATGAACCAGCCAAATTCAACATTTCAGTATCCTCCGAAAACCATACCCCATCATCGTTCTGTAGCTTGCTAATGATGTTCTTCTTTTTTCGAACAGAGGCCCATTTATGAAAAAAAGACGAATTGCGGTCACCGTGCCGTAACCAGTTAACACGAGCCTGTTGTTCCCAGTACAGTTCATCTTTATCCGCTTCAAAATTCAAGGCAAGTTTAACATCCAAAATCTCTGCTAACGTGTCATCGTCCGGATCCCTGTCTGTTAAAGCCTTAAGTTTGTCATTTAATTCACGAGTACGCTTGCGACAATCACCCTTCCTCCCTCTTGACCAAGCGGACAACTTAACTCCCAACTCCACCAGTTTTTGGGAAAGAGGTAAATTAGTTTCCTCCCAAAACTGCTTGATCAACGACTCACAATCTTCCTCCATCGTCCATTCAGCACTAAACTTAAAAGCCCGGTCAGCTCCCAAAGCGTTACCATCATCTTGCATATTCACTGAAACCAATAAAGGGCAATGATCAGATATCGTGTGAGAAAGATGTTCGACAGAACAATCAGGAAAAGTATCTCTCCACAAAGGATTAACCACCCCTCTATCTAAGCGTTCCCGAATTACATTCGATGATAGACGTCCTTTTTCCCACGTATACCAATTACCAGAAAAACCCAAATCCTCCAAATCACAATCCTCAAGGGCACGACGGAACGCTTCCATACTTCTGGCAGATCTAATCCGGCCACCCCTTTTCTCTAATGACAGTAAAATTTCATTAAAGTCGCCAATCACTAACCAAGGATGACTCTGGTCAACACTTAAATTCCGCAAAAGATCCCAACTCTCCTCCCTTAATCGCTCAACAGGATTGCCATAGAACTCCGTCAACCTCCATTCACAACTTGTCTCATTCTCCTTTACCATTGCATCAATATGAAAAATAGACCAACTAATAATAGATACCGAAATGTTACTCCTCCAAGCTAAAGATAAACCACCACACGAACCAACCGAACTAACATCAAACCCGCATGGAAAACCACATCTACGACGAGCTTCCACCATTCTAGAACTTGATAACTTAGTCTCCAACAAAAAAACAATATCGGGTCGAACATCCCTCAGTTTGTTCCTGAGGCGTTGAACAGCCCGCAGCTTCCCCAAGCCGCGGACATTCCAACTAAGGGTTTTCATTGCGACCGGCCGGCCTTTGTAGGTAGGCCTGCCGATGAATTCGAGAAAGCACCATTCAAATCCGATGAACTGGAAAATCCTGGTGGAGTGGGCTGAACTCGTGGACGTTTGGAGCCCTCGACCGTTTCCAAAGCTGAGTCTTCCCCATCAACCGCCATATGAGAGTCCATTAATGGCCCAGTGGAATTAGAAGGCCCAGAAATAAACTAGCCTAGGGGAGAATTACCGGGATTCAAAATATTCGACTGAAAGAGATTTGAAATCAATTGACCGTTTCCAAAGCTGAGTCTTCCCCATCAACCGCCATATGAGAGTCCATTAATGGCCCAGTGGAATTAGAAGGCCCAGAAATAAACTAGCCTAGGGGAGAATTACCGGGATTCAAAATATTCGACTGAAAGAGATTTGAAATCAATTGACCATGAATTGCGCCAGTAGATAAGATAGAATTACCCGGATTGTTAGCACCAAAATTTTGGGGATTAGAAGTTAATCCCGAGAAATACGCCTGATTAACCGGCTCATCTCTCAACCACGGGCTGGCCGCCGGAACAGAGCGACGGGACGGTGCGCGTAGCGAAATGTCCCAACCGAACTCGTTCTCCGCATCACCTTTAACGACCCGCAGTGGGCAGAAACTTTCACCGTGACCAAGGAGACCACAAATGAAACAGAATAAAGTCAACTTTTCATACTCAAATCGAATATAATTTTCCTTTCCACCATTCAAAATCAGTTTCTTCCTTCTTTTTAGGGGTAGACGACAGTCAATCCTAACCCGAATTCGCATGATACGCCTATGTCCCAAAGCCACAGCAGCCGAATCATACTCCAAAAAATTCCCAATAAAGTTCCCAATTGAACTGGCCACCTTCTCAGAAATAAATCCATGTGGAACGTCATGGACAAATAAAGTTCCCAATAAAGTTCCCAATTGAACTGGCCACCTTCCCAATAAAGTACTCCATGATAATAGACTAGGAAAAATGCCAACAATACAAACAACCGTTCAAAAGGAAACTGCAAAACAATATTTAATTTTGATATAACAAATAATCTAAGGACTAAATTGCAAAGTAAATAAATTTTGAAGTAATCAAAATACTTGATTTTGATAAGTAAAATTTATACTTAAAATGTTTTGAAGTCAAAACTTAAACCCCATAAATTTTTCTAACTGTTTCAATGCCAAAATATATTAAATTTCCCAGGAATTTTGAAACACCCCAAAGTGTTTCGATACGTTTTGCCGCAAGAAACGTTCGTTTTGAAACGGCTCATACCCGTTTCGATACAACCTTCATCTGGGTTTTTTATTTTTAAGTGTTGTTTCGAAACGGCTCATACCTTCTTCGATACAAAGGTTAAGTAATTTTAAAATTAAGCATTAAATGAACTAGCTGTTACTTGTCAGAAAAAAAAACTTTTGAAAATTTGGTTAAGTGTTTCGATACACCCCTAGGCTGTTTCCAAACACCCATTTACAATTTCAAAACGTTTCGATACAACCCTTATCCGTTTTGATACGACCCTCTTTTTACATTTTACAGTTTCAAACTGTTTTGATACGGGCCCTTTTTACACATAATGGCTCTTTCTTTTTTGGTGTCCATTTCGATATAGGGCCTCGTGTTACGATATGGGTAGTTGCATAACAACATTTATGGAGGGAAGAGAGAGCCCCAAAGGCTCTATTGATGATCTCAACCACCCAAACGGCTAGAATTCAACGAGAAGGTATACAAACAAGTCTCCAAAGCACCATCAACAATTTTTTGAACCTTCAAGAAACATCAAAGTATTCATTCCAAACCCTTGTGCCTTTAGAGTCAAATTTTTGTACCCAAATCATTTGAAATTTTTCATTGTAAATCTTTTTAGAGTTTGAGGAGTGTTTATGTGTAATTGGGTAAACAATTAGCCTGTGAGAGGTACATACAAAGTTTGCCTATCTTTCCTTTGTAAAAGAGTGATATTGGGTTAATCTTTAGGTAGAAAGATTGATCGATTTGTAAGGTTTCCTCCTAAGCCAAGAAAAAGAGATGAATTCAAGTTAGTGAATTGTTGAAATCCTCAGTAGGGTGCTGAGGTAGTGGATGTAGAGCTTGTTCGAAGCTTGAACCACTCTAAAATCGCATTGTCTTCATTTTTAGATTATCTATTTGCACCCTTCAATTTTTATTCCACCAATTCACCCCCTCTTAGTGTTTAGCCATCTTTTGATCAACTCAACAATTGGTATTAGAGCTGCACTCATTGGAAGGATTAACACCCTCTTGAGTAGATCTTGGAAGAGTTTGATCAATTGCACTTCAATCGACATCGTGCTATGGCATCCACCTCTGGCCAAAACCTCTACGAGCTCTATGCATCACCAAACCAACATTCTTCAATGGGAATAACTATCCTCATTGAAAGAACCGGATGCGGCTCTTCATCAAACCAAATCAGTACATAGTGTGGGACGTGGTAGAAGACGGTCCTACAATTCCAATAAAGAGAGATGGTGAAGGAAGGCTTGTTTCGAAGACCAAAGCCAAAATGACCGATGAAGATAGAAGACATTTGCAAGTCAACGACAAAGCCTTGCACATAATCTTTTATGCTCTCGGTCCCGACATATACTCAAAGATGTCTTCAATCGAAAGTGATAAAGAAGTGTGGGACACCCTAGAGACTACATATGAAGGAACAAGTGACGTCAAGGAGATCAAGATTAGATTGCTCAGTTTGAGTTATGAAAACTTCAAAATGGAAGCCAACAAAAGTCTCTCCAAGATTTTTGATCGGTTCTCGGTTATTGTCAATGGACTGAAGGGCTTCAGTGAAGTTATTCATGAAGAAAAGCTAGTCCGGAAGCTACTCTACTCTCTTCCGAAGTCTTGCGATGGTAAGAAGACGACCATCATCGAAGGTCGAGATTTGAAGACTCTCAAGCTAGATGCCCTTGTTGGATCTCTACTCACCCATGAGATCATGAAGCAAGGGAGAGAAGACGAGAAGAAGAAAGAAGAGAAAAAGGTAGAGAAGAAAGAGGTTGAAAAGAAAAAGATAGGAATCACACTCAAAACGTCATACAATGAAAGCGATTCTAGTGAGGAGGAGGACGAAGAAATGACCATGTTGGCCAAACGATTCACTCGATTCATGAAGTCCAATCGAGGAAGAAAATTCAATAGAAGAGGGGACTTCAATAATAAAGGAAAAGAGGAAGAAAATGATCAACTCACTTTTTATGAGTGCAAGAAGCCTGGCCATATCCGAACTGATTGCCCTCAATTAAGGAAAAATAGCTTTGGGAAGAAGAACAAGCTCAAGGCTCAAATGGCAACTTGGAGAGACGAGAAGTCATCCGAGGAAGAGGAGGAAGTGGTCAATCTTTATGTAGAACGTGGCAATCGATCGAATAAAACCAAGAGGGGGGTGAATTGGATTTTTGAAAATTGCGGCGGAAGCTAATTGCAAAGATAAAAATTGCAAAGCGATTTAGAGTGGTTCGACTTTCTAACCAAAGTCTACATCCACTACCTTAGCGTCCACACTAAGGATTTCCCACAAATTCACTAATTTGTCTTTCCTTTAAGGACAAGGAGTAACCTTACACACTTCAATAGACTTATACCCCAAAGTCTATTGAATCCTATCCCAAAGTTGGATACAAATGAGCAAACTAGAAAATCCTCACTAGGAAAGTGTTTGCAAAGTTTAAGCTCTCTCACACACCCGAATAAACACTAGCTCAAGAATTACAACGAAGAACACTCTAGTGTTTTTCAAGAAAGATCGAAAAATAAGCACAAAATGATTTCTTGGAAGCTTGAATGTTTGTATTTGCTTTCTTGATGTTTCTTGATGATCCAATGCTGCATTTATAGTGTTGTTTGAGCATCTAGCCGTTAGGAGCCTTTGGGGGGTCTTTGGAGCCGTTAGGGATGTTTATTTTTGACTTTAAAAGGCTCCCCTGCACATAAGTTTCGAAACCTTTACCAAGGGTTTCGAAACTTTAGGGTTAGATTTGAAATAAATGACCGTTGCAGGCCAAAGGTTTCGAAACCTTCGAAACCTTCCTGGGCAGTAGCACTCTGTTTTTGAAACCTGGGTAAAGGTTTCGAAACCTTGGCCTGAAAGTTTCGAAACCTTATGAAGGTTTCGAAACCTTTGGCCTACAACGGTCATTTATTTCAAATCTAACCCTAAAGTTTCGAAACCCTTGGTAAAGGTTTCGAAACTTATGTGCAGGGGAGCCTTTTAAAGTCAAAAATAAACATCCCCAACGGCTCCAAAGACCCCCCAAAGGCTCCTAACGGCTAGATGCTCAAACAACACTATAAATGCAACATTGGATCATCAAGAAACATCAAGAAAGCAAATACAAACATTCAAGCTTCCAAGAAATCATTTTGTGCTTATTGGTGGAAAATGATTGTAGAACTAATGTTTTGATATAATAATTGAAAAATGTTTTGGACTAATTTGAAAAGAATTTAAAACTTGTTTTTAAGTCCAAACAACTTGAAATTATGTTTGAGGTATTTTAAGAGGTTTTTGACAAAGATTTTTCATGTTTTCAAAAGCCAAACTTGACTTTTCAAGTCACCAGTATCGATACGGTCATACCGGTATCGATACCATTTTGCCTTAGTTTTGGCCACTGTCAAAACCAGTATCGATACAGCAAGCCCTGGTATCGATACTAAAGGGATCGTTTCGATACGCCACGTCAGCGTATCGATACCTGTTTAAACACCCCAACGGCTATTTTCCCAACGGTCTTTTAAATGTTAAAGGGTACCGATACGCCCTAAAGCGTATCGATACGCCCATGCAGGCAAGAGCCCAACGGCTAGTTTCTATGAAGGCAGTATCGATACCGTTCCACGAGTATCGATACCATTAGCTGCAGAAAAGCATTTAAGAAGGGAAATAAAGTCCTCAACGGCTCCAAAACATCCCCAACGGCCATAAACGGCTACAAACTCAATTTGGAGTATAAAAGGGACCTCCAAGCATCAAGATCAAGTAGAGCTTCAATTGTTACAACATTATGAGTGAAAAACTTGTCTAGAGCTTAAATCGTTCATTTCTTGCTTAGACAACACTTGTGAGCTTACATTGTTAAATTTGCTCAAGTGTCTTAGGTTTTGGGTGAGTGCTTCATTGTGCAAACAAAACACCTATTAGAGGGTTCAAGTTTGCTTCTTTGTTTATCTCTTGTAAGAGAGGTTTTCCTTCAAGCTTTGGGTAGAAAGCTTCGAGGGTTGTAAAGGGTTTCCTCCTAAGCCTAGAAAAGGGGACGAATCAATTAGTGGATTGATTGTGAAATCCTTAGTAGGAAGCTAAGGTAGTGGATGTAGACCTTGGTTAGAAGGTTGAACCACTATAAATCATCGTGTCTTTATTCTTTTAGCTTCCTAAACCCTTCCACCCAAAAATTCACCTCTCCACCACTTGGCGAGCATAATCGGTTGATCGAATCAAGCCCCGTAAAACCCAACACTTTACCTCATGACCTTTGAGAAGGATCACATGGTAAACTCTAACGCATCTCTTACTTATGATAACTATATGATGAATATGATGAGTTACAAAATGTTTATGATGAATTAGTTGAAAAATATAAAGAGTCTATTTTGAAAAACAAGAAAATCATTTCCGATTTGAAATTTCAAAATGAGTCTCTTTCAGAAACCAATTCTGAATTGGAAAAGAAGGTTTTGTACTTGATAAATCTTTCAAATGAGCTTAAAAAGAAAAATCGTGATGTTGAAAAACTTCTTTCCAATTTCCAAGATTATCACACTAAGGAAGTGGATAATCTTAAAACTTCTCTTACTATTGGGAAACATGCTCTTGAAAAGGGAAATTCTTCAAAAACCCAATATGTTAAGAGAAAACCATTTTACCCCAAACAAAGAGATTTTCAAAAGCAATCTAAAGTTAAAAGAATTAGAAGTGTATGAGTTCCTAAAGAACTCATTGTTTCTAATAATGTAAATGCAATTGCTTCTTGGATTCCTAAGGGGACCAAGCTTTTGGAAGCTAACTCTCATGAACCCAAATCATTTTGGGTACCAAAAATCAAAGTTTAATCATTTACATGCTAGCATGATTTCAAGCTTTTTCAAATGGATGTAAAAAGTGCTTTTGTAAATGGTTTTATAAATGAAGAAGTGTATGTTGAACAACCACTCGGTTTTGAAGATCCAAACTTTCCAAACCATGTTTTTAAACTAACAAAAGCTTTATACAGTTTGAAACAAGCTCCTAGAGCTTGGTATGAAAGACTTTCAAACTTTTTAATTGAAAAAAGTTTTGAAAAAGGCAAGGTGGATGCTACACTTTTCACTAAAAGATATGGCAATGACATTTTAGTAGTTCAAATATATGTTGATGATATTATTTTAGGTTCTACTAATGAATTTTATTGCCAAGAATTTTCTAAGCTAATGCAAGGTGAATTTGAGATAAGCATGATAAGAGAGCTCTCATTTTTCCTGGGGCTCCAAATCAAGCAAAGGAAAAATGACACCTTCTTAAATCAAGCTAAATACATCAAGGATATGCTCAAGAAGTTTGGCTTGGAGAACGTGAAGCCTCAAGCCACTCCTATGAGCTCATCAATTAAGCTTGACAATGATGAAGGAGGTAAGTGTGTTGCTTCTAAGCTTTATCGTTCTATGATTGAATCTTTGCTTTACCTTACTGCAAGTAGACCCGATATCATGTTTAGTGTTTGCTTGTGTGCTAGGTTTCAAGCTAGTCCTAGAGAATCACACCTAGTTGCCATTAAAAGAATCTTTAGATACCTTATTGATACACCTTGTTTAGGCCTTTGGTATCCTAGAGACTCTTCCTTTGACCTTCATGCCTTCTCCGATGTGGATTGTAACCCCCTAGACCCGCCTATGCGTTACAACGGATCCTAGGAAGTCACATTAGGGTCACATGAGCGACCCACGGTAAAAATACACATAAAACATTTTCTCTGAAAAACACATTAAAATATAACAGTAACTTTTGTTAAAAGTACTCTTTCATGAAATCATTTAAACATATAACCGGATTTCAGAAAACGTTTTACAGACACTATCATGAAACAATAATGATATGCATGCCCACTAACTATGTCGGTACCGTACTCCAAAAGCAACGTCGAGAGAACTCCAAACACTGATGTCAAACGTTACACCATGATATAATCCTTTAACCTGCGATGGTAAAAACAATGTGAGCTTGGAAAAGCTCAGTAATACAAACTACCAAAAGAAGCTATAAGCTCATGCAGATATGTGGTAGGCATAACATTTCCATGATGTTCTGCGCAGTAACAGTCTTCCTTTCTTTTTTCGATATTTCAGGGTAACGTTATAAATTGAGAATAACGGTACTTGTTCTTTATTCAACCATCGAGAATTAGAAGGGAATTATAGGCTATTAATGTACGGAGGTGGAATTAGAGAGTTCAGTTCCTAGTGTGTTCCAACAGTGTAAGTAAAAAGTGTACAACAATAGTATAATATACATTTTCAGTTCAAAAACATAAAGTACAAGTAACAATACGGTACAATTTAATCTTTTATCTACCCTCCAACCACACTCCAAGAGGCAGTTCCCCAAAACTGCGTCAAAGGCGTTAACCAGTGCCCATTGGGCATAGGTGCCATCCTAAGGGATTACCTTAGGAACAGTACGGTACAGTATGGTAGGTATTACCCTAGCCGAAGCATAGGAACCTGTAACGGTAAAGGAATTACCAGCTGGATCAGAGCTGAACTTGTGGTCACTTCATATTTTGTCCCAAGTACCCCAGTAACAATCTATGTAACGGTTCGGTTAATTAATAGCTATATTTTTAGTAATGCATTATCCATATAGCATGTTGGTCATATCAGGTACATATGCATATATCAAAAATACAGTACGGTCATGTTTATGTGAGTTCAAGTATTCTATCATGTGCACAAAATCAGTATTATAACATGTAAATCAGTATGCAAAAACAGTCGTGTAGCACACCTGGAACAGACTAGGTGGAATAGTTTATTTCCTTGGAGATACTTGACATTTACGGAAGAGAACATATTAACTTTTGACAGTTGAGCGGATCTTTGAAACAAGGCCCATATTAAAAGAGGGGTTTGTACTAACGATTCAAACCAGATAGTCAGGAGATGATACATCAGGATCTTGAGAGTTTAGGCATATCATGAGTGATTTAGCCATTTAAGCCTACCAGGGGCATTATGGTCATTTTATCATACACGACATTTTGGTAATTTATACCAACATGGCGTAAATAGTGGCCAAGAAATTCTATTTTGCTCATTCAGTTTCCAACCAGGCATTTAGGGATTTCTACGTCAAGATCTTTCATGATATTAGATACATTCAGGGTTATTTTGATTACTTGGGCCAACGAGGGCATTTTGGTCATTTAACTATTAGGGGTGATTTGTAATTTAGCCTAATAATGATTAAATGACGATTGGCAATATTTAAGATTCCCAGAAGTTTATCGGGCCTCCAAAACCATTCGAACTAACATATTCCAACCTTGCAGTACTAATCAACGCTTCTGATGCATCCAACTGTATCGTATATCTGAACGGCTGCTTTCATATTTCACCACAAGAATTTCCACGGAGTAGTCAATCTTATATTCTGTGCGGAGAAACTTTCAACCTTACATTAATACCAGGAGTGATTAACGTACGTAAGTCAAGCTTTAACCTTTGAAGGCATTTCGGTCATTTTCAGTTTTATCGGCATTTCCAGAATTTTATCAAGACAATTCACTTATTCCAGTCAATGGGGGTATTCCAGTTATTTCAAGAATTTCAGTACTCCCAACCACTTTATTCATTACAGAACTCAAGGGTTTATCTATCCTTCCAGTTAATTTGTAAACCTCGGTGTCCGAGGATACGACAGCCCTTTTTAGTCAATGCGATCATTCCGATTAATTTAACCGTAACACTATTTCCAATACTTTTAGTCATTATGATCAATTCAGTATTTTGAGCCACTTGCTTAATTTAGGGGTATGTATAGATTCCCCTGATTCTATAGTTGGAGATTCATTCCAAATCCAAGGAGACCTAACACCTTACAATCACGAAGGTTTAAATCCTGTTACCATGACTTTCCAAATAGTTCGAGGTTTTCAAATGTATCATGTTGTTTTACCATATCTAGCGTAGATTTCTAGATCGCTTCCAATTTCAAGGGTATTTAAGTCATTCTCATACCTTGAGGGCATTTTCATAATTTCATGTCTAGGTATCTTTCACATTTAAACATTTCACACTAATGCTCGGAAATGGAGATTAGATGCCTCATTAATTACTTAATGAACTTCAGATACTTCAGATTTATTAGCTTCCTCGTTCGAACATTTCGGTCTTATCTAAATTATCATACTCAATTTCATATTTAGCTTGACTTAAGTAGGGCTAACAATACTCCTTATCATTTTCATGCATGCATTAACAAATACCAACATGTTCTCAAAGCATACAAGAGGTAGTAGTGTATTACCTTTATTACTTGCTATATCGGTCAACCATGATACTCCATTCGGTCACTCTCGAACCCGAATGCGACATCCTCAACATCCCGAATACAAGGAACTTTGAATACCTTCAATAAAAATATTCCACTTTCAGTCTTTAAACACCTTACTCATAATTGATTATTAAAATACATAAGTGGACTCGAGTTCAAGGTCCAATTCGGAGGCTTTCGGGTTAGAATTTCATGAAACGGGCTTCAAAATTGGACTCAGGACGTCGAAAAACATAAAATAGGACTTTTCAGAAAATTTGACTTTTTGGTCAAAGTCAACGGTCAACGGTCAACAGGCAACGCTGACGTCAGCAGTTAAAGTCCATGCTGACGTCAGGGGTCGGGTCAACGAGTCGGGTCGGTCAACGGATCAGACCGGTTTGAGCCGGCCGGTTCAACGGCCACTGTCCAGGGCGGCTGGAAATCGCCCCAGACGGCGCGTGAGGCCCACGCGCGGCCTAAAATGTCCCAAAATGCATGTTTTCAAATCGATTCATCCCATTAACATATCTATTACACAGAAATCAATCAAAACTTACCCATTTCGGGGTTAAACGGCGCAAGAACGACGAGGCTCCGATGAGGGCCTTACCGGCGTCGAACAAACAGTCGGATAAGGGGGTTTTGCTCCCCCCCACACGGTGAGCACGCCTAGGCCGTCGACGCGCCACGCCGTTGACTGAGGTGGCCGGAAAACGAAAGAAAAGAGGGGTGACATTTAGGGTTTCTTGCCGAAACTTCAATGCCTTTTTCACGGTGAACGGCGGCGCGATTTCGAACGTGGGGGCTGTGGCCGTGGTTGGGACGGTGTGATGGTTGTGCTGGTGAGGGCGGTGGTGGCCACGGCGGCGCAGTGAGGGGGATCGGGGAAGATGAACGGTGGGGAGGGCTTGTGTTCGTGGGAGATGAATGGTTGGCAGATCCACTTTTGGGGGAAACAGATCTGAAATAATAGAGTCATAAATGGGGGTAGGTAGGATATTTTGTTTATTTTATTATTTTGTATACTCACTTAATCACAACCTAAATAAAAATTGGTGGAACATGGACTAAAAGACGGCTTAGCTCAGTTGGTTAAGGCATTTGGTTTACATACCCAAGCTCAGAGGTTCAATACCTCATGGCAGCACATATATCATTTTTCATTTTTTTTCATTTTTTTTGCCAAACTCATGGTGTTACACGGATTATGGGGGGTGTAAGATATATAGGAAAAGTACCTCCGGAACATGTTAATTCTTATGTAGTATGCTCGTATCTTGGTTCCCTAAGAAACAAAATAGTGTAGCCTTATCTACTACCGAAGCGGAGTACATATCCTTAGGAAGTTGTTGTGCTCAAATTCTTTGAATGAAACAACTCTTAGATTATAGTGTTCAAGTAGATACCATACCCCTTAAGTGTGACAACACTAG
Source organism: Hibiscus trionum (assembly GCA_030270665.1). Lineage (NCBI taxonomy): Eukaryota > Viridiplantae > Streptophyta > Magnoliopsida > Malvales > Malvaceae > Hibiscus > Hibiscus trionum. Next base: position 21,341,909 of record BSYR01000038.1, on the reverse strand, counting down.
TGTCATTTGTCTCATTAAGAATCCCATCCAACACTCTAGAACCAAACATATAGAAATTAGACATTATTTCATTAGAGATCATGTCTTGAAAAATGATGTAGTTCTAGAATATGTTGATACCTTGAACCAATTAGCGGATATATTTACCAAACCTTTAGATAAAGAGAGTTTTTGACCCTTAGGAGAGAGTTAAGTTTAACTAGCCTTCCTTGACTCTTTTAGGTCCCAAATGGTCAAAAAATGTGCTTGGAATTATTTGATGCTTATGCTTGTGTTGATTTGCCTTCTTTTGCATCTATGCTTGTTGCTAGGGGGAGTATGCATCAGTTTTAGTTCATATAACATGCTCATATATCATTTACATGCATTTAGGCTCGATCTAAGTTGACTCTTTCGACATGAAACTGCCCAAAATGCATTTTTTTGGCAAGGGTGTATCGAAACAGGTACATCTGTTTCGATACGGGCTTAATCTAAGATGATTCCAGTAGTAAATCTTATCGAAACGGGCTCTTCGCGTTTCGATACGGGTTTGAGGTGTTGTTCAGAAACATGGTCACCCTGTACCGAAACGAGTTTGGTACTGAAACAACTCGATATCGTTTAAAAAAACTCGTTCCGATACGCCAAGGTATAAACATGACACTGCCCAGTTTGCTTTAAATAACATTAAAAGAGTATCAAACTGTAATTAAAACACCAACTCTCTTTTTCTCTCAAACCTAACCGAAAACCCATATATAAACTCCTCAAATCCTTTGATTTTTTACATCAAAACCTAAATTTTTTTGAGGATTTTCAATCTTCACAACAAGGCTAGAGCTTTGCAAGCAATTTGGTGCATTGAGCATCCCTCATTCATCCATTATCCTACATCAAGGTATAAACCGTTTTTCTTTTTTATTTTTAATTTTATTTAATTTTATTTGTTGTTTATAATTATTTCTTGTATAAAACATATACATATAGTATGCTTTTTCAAGTTTTTGCAAAAAAATCTTCAAAGTCTGAAATTTTTTATTCAAATATAAAATTATATCGTATAATTTTTAATCTTTTTCTCAAAATTCTTTTTACCAAAAATTTATTTTATGTTTATTTATATATTTACACTATATTGTATAGTTTTTTTATAAACCTTGACTATTATATTGCCTATTGGATTAAATTTGGTTGATTTACGCATACATGTGTTTTTATGTCTTGATTTATTTCCAGATTTTGAATATGAGTTCTAGGAAGAGAGTACGAACCAATGAGGCTGGTGGAAGCTCTAACATCGATGACAATTCTACTCGTCCGAACCTCACTTTACTCTACCAAAAGAGTCTTTGAAACAAATACGCCTATACCAACTTCAAGCTTTTTCAAGATCATGCTATCTGTTGTGAGCGTACCGTCTCTATACCCTTTTTGGATTCCGAACGATTTCAATTTCGCTATCTTGATTTATTAAGGCGTTGGAATTTCATGTGTTTTTTTTTGCTTACCCGGTACTTTGTACTGTAACACAGTTCTTCTCTTCTATGCGAATCCTTGTTGTATCTCTAATGCTGGTGAAGTGGTTGCCATTGAGTCCTACATAACGGGGAAGAAGTTTACGGTTGATCCAGAAACCTTGGTCAATCTTTTCGGGTTTGAAGATGAGGATATTTCGGATGAGAACTTGTCGGGACATACCCTTGGTGGCTCCGTCACGATTCTTGATGCTCATGATCGCATCCTTCATCTCATGGTCTCGTGGTAGTTTCGTCCTTCCGGAGAAAAAATCTCCCATATTTGGCAAGTGGACGATTTTTAGATTTGATGCTTTCATGAGGGACGTTGACCAAATCTTTTTCAAATCATGTTTGTCGAGATGGTGTATCTTGCCAAAAACTGCAACTCGAATCTTGTCACCTTCTTCATCTATGGCATCGCCTTGAGCTACTTGTTCTCAAAGTTGGGGATCGATTGCTCTCTTGACTATTTGGAACCTCTCAAAGGTCCCATCGATGAGCGCACACTTCTCCTGTGTAAATTTAATTTCATTGGTTGAGAGTGGACTCGTGTCGAGAATCCTCCTTAAGTTGCGACCCCCGAACCTCAACCTCAAGTTGCTCCACCAAACAACGAAGCCCTCATGACTTTCCTTACTGAGCAATTTAATGGCTTGCGCACCCACATGGACTCCGGTTTTCCACTCTTGACACTCGCCTCACTTCCGTGGAGGGACGTATCCAAAGGGTTGAGAATCGACTCACTTCGGTTGAAACTCAACAAACCTCTATGGACATGTCCTTTACCTGCTTCTATGGAGAATGGAGACAATTTCGAAGGAGCTTCGCCAATGATAAAGATGAAGATGAGCCTTATATCTTTGAATTCCATTGCATATCATCTACTTTAGGATTTCCCTTTTTATGCACCTATTTATGTTTTTGCTATAAGACATATGCTTTGATTTATGTTTGGATATTATGTTTGGAGATTATGAATTTATTTTGCTTTGGTTTCTTATGATTAATGACATTATGTTGCTTTAATTTCGCTTTGCCTTGTGCTATATTGCTTTATCTTTGCCTTCATTGATTTTTTATCTAACAAAAAGGGGAGAAAGGTTAAGCTAAATATTTTCAAAATCTTTTTCGAAACCTAGCTTCAATTTAGGAGGACTTTACTTAAAAATTTACTTTGGTTTTGTTATATCAAAAAGGGGGAGATTGTAAAACCAATATTTTTTTTTGATATAAGAAATAAACTAAGGACTAAATTGCAAAGTAAATAAATTTTTAAGTAATCAAAATACTTGATTTTGACAAGTAAAATTTATACTTAAAATATTTTGAAGTCAAAACATAAACCCCATAAATTTTTCTAAGAGTTTCAAAGCCAAAATATACAAAATTGCATAGGCATTTTGAAACTCCCCCAAAGTGTTTCGATACGTTTTGCCACTAGAAACGTCCGTTTCGAAACGACTCATACCCGTTTCGATACAGCCTTCATCTGGGTTTTTGATTCTTAAGTATTGTTTCGAAACAGGTCATACCTGATTCGATACAAGGGTTAAGTAATTTTAAAATTGAGCATTAATTGAACTAGCTGTTACTTGTCAGAAACAAACTTTTGAAAAATTGGTTAAGGGTTTCGATACACCTCTAGGCTGTTTCGAAACACCCATTAACAGTTTCAAAACGTTTTGATACAGCCCATATCCGTTTTGATACGGCCTTCTTTTTACATTTTACAGTTTCAAAATATTTCGATACAGCCTATAGCCGTTTCGATACGGGCCCTTTTTACACACAACAACTCTTTCTTTTTTTGGTGTCCGTTTCGATACATGTCCTCGTGTTCCAATGCGGGTAGTTGCAGAACATCATTTATGGAGGGAAGAGAGAGCGACAATGGCTCCATTGATGATCTCAACCACCCAAACGGCTAGAATTCAATGAGAAGATATAAAAACAAGTCTCCAAAGCACCAGCAACAATTTTTTGAACCTTCAAGCAACATCAAAGCATTCATTTCAAACCCTTGTGCCTTTAGAGAAAAATGGTGATATTGGGTCAATCTTGTACCCAACTCATTTGAAAATTTTCTTTGTAAATCTTTTTAGAGTTTGGGGAGTGTTTATATGTAACTGGGTAAATAATTAGCCTTTGAGAGGTACATACAAAGTTTGCCTTTCCTTTGTAAAAGAGTGATATTGGGTCAATCTTTGGGTAGAAAGATTGACCGATTTGTAAGGTTTCCTCCTAAGCCGAGAAAATGGGACGAATTTAAGTTAGTGAATTGTTGAAATCCTCAGTAGGGTATTCAGGTAGTGGATGTATAGCTTGCTCGAAGCTTGAACCACTCTAAAATCGCCTTGTCTTCATTTTTAGATTATCTATTTGCACCCTTCAATTTTTATTCCTCCAATTCACCCCCTCTTGGTGTTTAGCCATCATTTGATCAACTCAATAGAAACAAACCAACCCACACAACTAAGACTAACAAGCCAACCCCTAAAGCTTGGATCGGCACACATCCCCTAGCCCCTCACACTAGCAAACCATCACGATAACACCCTAACACCTCACATACCCGTAGCAATGCAAGAATGCCATCATTGTTGAAACTCTCCCACAAGGGATTCTTGGAAAACCGAAGACCAAAACATAACCATGAAGAAATCTATGGAACATCACATAAAAAATAACAGTGCAGCTTTCATGCAGTGAGTCCACTCCATTCAAAAACATAACCATGAAAAACATTAATATGAGAAACAAAGACCAAAACGACAACACTTCATCACTTTGCCTCAATGCTCATGGCCTTAGGAATGAAAGGGTTCATCCAAATGTTCCTTGTTTACGATATGATGATAATTTCTATATCATTTTTTCGTATTGCACATCGTACATTTTTATGAATTTTATTATTTAGACTCTTTTTGAATATTATTATATAAAGTATATTCATTCAATACAATGAGAAGGGTTGGTATTTGAAATTTGGAGTTGTTGTAAAATGATGAATTTTAGTAAAATAACGAGGGGGAGTTGTCATCTAATCTCTCTAGAGTTCTTGTGTTCTTGAAATCTCATAAATAGTTCATAAATACCAAAGGGTTAAGAATATGTATGAACATATACTACCTTATTATCACATTAAGACCATTCAAAAAATAATTAGTATTGTTGTAAATTTCGGCCAGGAAGAGAGGCATTCATTTGTAGGGTAGCCATTAGATCGAGTCGAGTCGAAAATTTTCAAATTAGTCGAGTTAAATAGTTATATTTTATAACTCAAATTTTTTTGAAATATTTTCGAGTCGAGTCAAGTCATTCGAGTTTCTGTTCAAATTTAATAAACATTTATAATGTTATGGTACTAAGTAGTTCCGATTTAAACGACTATCTATAATCGTATACAATATATATATATATATCAGGCAGAATTGAGAGACTCAACTTGAACTTGAAAACCGGTTCACTAATTACTAAAAATTTCGAGTTATTTGAATTTGCATTTTATAACTCAGACTTTAATTGATTTTTTCGAGACGATTTTATATAATTAGGAGTCGAGCTAAAATAAATCGAGTATTTTCACATCAAATCGAGTCGATTTTATATAATTTATTTAGTACTTCACCGTTTGTTAAAGTGTAAATGAATTTACTTAATATTAAATAATACAATTATTTTGATTAAAAATAATAAAAATAAAAATATTGATCTTACAGAAAATTCTGCAATGAATAACATTATTCATATACATTATTATTTTTTAATTAGATAAAATATAAAAATAGTCCTTCAATTATGGAGTATATTTAATTTGTTGAGTTCCCCAACTATAAAAATTTACAAAACGATTACTTGATTTACAAAAAATACTAAATTAATATATTACCATTAAAATTAACAAAAAATTAGTTAATGACACCTACAATAACAATTAATTTTTATTTTAAAATTAATTCTTTTTAGAAAATCATAGCTACATAATCACAAATATTTATGCAAGTTTCATAATTTTCCTTTTAAAAAACACAATACAAGTTTTTTGATCGGTAAAACGTGTGAATTTATTAAGGATGAACTCTTACAGGCCATTATTATCATGAGTCTCGTTAAAAACCTCACTAACCTCAAAGGAAGAAAGAATACTCAATGATAATACACAAGGAAAAACGCCAACCAAACAAACAACCGCTCGAAAGGAAACAAACCAACCCACACAACTACGGGTAACAAGCCAGTCCCTAAAGCTTGGATTCGCACACATCGCCTAGCCCCTCACACCAGCAAACCATCACAATAACACCCCAAACCTCACATACCCATAGCAATGCAAGAATGCCATCATTGTTGAAACTCTCCCACAAGCGATTCTTGGAAAAACCGACCCCAAGAACTCCTTCAATATCATGACAAGGGAAAACACACATCCCACCAAAGCAAGAATCAACACCAAACCGTCCTCTCAACATCACAAGAAAAGATGATATGATCAAGATCATCATCACTAGAGGATCGTACCACGATCCTCAATTATACGCGATATATCTTGAATCATCTCCTCCTCTCTACATATAGTATTTACTCCTATCAAATTTCCCAATTGCACAGTTGCCTTAGCTTCCCGAATAAGGGCTTGTTGCTGATTTTGAAAGTCAAAGCATGCAAGAGATTCGTTCACTATACCTTCTTCTACTGAAACCCCTTTATGTAGTCATCCACGCCCTTTTTTCTTACGAGTAGCCTCCACCACAACCTGTTGTTCTAGAGATTCGACAACACAAGGAGTCACAATTGCCTCTACATGAGCATTTGAATCATGCCCAACTACAATTCCTACCACATCATCTCGAGTCCTAGCGTTTAACTTGTATTCTACTAGTTGCATCTCATTTGTCAAACCTTTCCCGACATCATCCATTCCTACCACCAAGGTTGATCCTCTCGTGATGCAGGCACTAACATGTCACCAATCTCATCACCTTTCAGCGTTTCATCCTGATTCACAGGTTTTTCCCATTCTTTGGACCTAGAGTCACATATCAATTCATCATCTTCATTATATTCCTTCATAGTCGGTGTTCTCACTATCTCAGCCTCTTGAATCCGAATTGGAAAAGACGGACCATTTACAATTAAGTCCAATACCTCATCAATTCTTTCACACTATTCAGTCTCAATCATCACATGGCTCCTCTCAAAATACTTTGAATCTTTCGTTGCTTCATCTATACGAATAAACTTGCCCCAAAGTTGTGATATATTTTAAAATAATTCCATGGACCAAGCATGCATAGGCAAACCACTAATAGATAACCAGACACGACGAGAACTGATCAGGATATCAGGAGACCACTCCTTTATGCGAGTAAACCATCGTGTAACCTCAATATTACTGAGCAACATCCACTGAGATTCCACATCATGGAACATTAATAAAACCATTGTACCCACAATCCACATAACTTCAACCCTAGGTATCTTCTCTTGAGAGATTCTCTTTACTACCTCAGAAATCGGTGTCAGGTTCTAACAACATCCAATTGCACAAGAGTTCTGTAACACCCCAAAATCTAGTCTAGTCGGAAATAGGTTCCGGTTATTGGAAATTTCACATAGATAAAGTCTAAACATAGTATCGGCTAGTTAATTATTGGAATTGGACTCTAATTGAGTTAATTTATCGAGTATTGGCCTTATCGAATTTGTTAAAAAGCTTATAGTCACCAAATTATAGCTACCAGAAAGTTTTGAGGATAAAATCATATAGTATTGAGAGTTGAGGGACTAACCTTACGATTAGCCCATCCTCAATTAGAAATGCAACTACGTGGATAAAGGAAATTAGTTTCCATGGATAATTCATTGCTGATGCTTATATTGAATTTGGATATCAATTTTGATATCGTTGTATTGATTTTGATATCGTATTGTCAATCCTAATAATCTCCCTATTGATTTCCTAGCTCAAGACAACGAAAAGGAGCATCCATCGAATTCACTGAATGCTAGGAACAAGGGAGTTGTCATCCGAGAGCTGTAAGAGCATCGAATTAGTAAGGTGAATGCAGTCGGAGTCTCGGGATTAGGCAAAGAGCCTTCCCGAATCTCTTATTGTTATTTTTCGATTATATCGCTAACAATATCATTGAAGAAGTTGCATTGGATTGTTAGTCAGATTCATTGGTAAGTGTCAATAAGTTTGTTCATGACCATCGGACATAGTTATTGGCATCGTCATCATGCATTGTCAGGGTTATAGTTATTGCTATCGAAACACTATGAATGAACCATCGACTAATGACATTGACATTGAAATTATGAAATATTGATATTAAGCCATGTTCACTATTGGTAACTTTAAAGACATTGGTTATTGGAGTTATTATTGGTTATTGACAGTGGTATTGAAACCTTGAATTTGAATGGACTTTGGATACAATTGGCATGCCATAGAATTCATGAGCTCAGTGTACGAGTGGATTACGGTCCTAAGGCTACGTCCTATATTAATTTGGCGAGGCGGAGGGATGTGTTTGGTACTAGTCATATTGGTGAGGAGAAGGGATTGGACCATTCATTGATTTGGCGAGGCGTAGGAATTCGCGTATCCACTACCTTGATTCAATCCAAGGATTAATAATGAACTTGATATGTTAAACAGTGTATATTAAGTCATTACATTAACATTGATGAGCATGAGATTATGTAAAAACTTCATATATTGTTATTCATATTGTTGTGACTACCTCACTAGGAAATGCATGTTTAATGTGTTTCATCTCATTCATTTTAGGTTGAGGAATCGACCCCTTTTGAAGATCAGACAAGTCGTGGCCAAACAAGTCACTGCAAGCCAAGTAATGTAAATTGACCTTACAAACTCCTAGGAAGGTGGCAAAGTAGTTGAACTAGTCTCATATGCCTATTTGTTGTGTCTAATGTGTGTAATAGATAAAAAGTGGTTAAGGGCCTAAATATGACTTTTGGTTTGGTTATAACTTGGAAAAAATGGTATATTTGGCTCATAAAGGTCAAAACCTAGTAAATGTATTCATATGATGATAAAATTTGGCATGCCGGTAGTTTATAACATTAAAAAGTTGTGTGTAAAGTTTCATTTCATTTGAACATTGTTTGATAGGTCAATTCGATTAAAAACCAACAAAAATCTGTCATTACAGGTCAGACCGTATCAATATTGGGTAATGGCGTATCGATACGGTTAATCATAATTGAACCTTAAACATTTTTCTAATGGAATTCATTGTTTCGATATGGGTCTTTAGTGTATCGAAACGAGTCAAAGTCAAGGTCAAAGGGAGTCAACCCGTATCGATACAAGACTTGTCCGTATCAATACAAATTAAAGGACAAGTCAACTTCGGTTGACCATCGTTCACCCGTTTCGAAACATCCTTAAGGTGTTTCGATACATGGTTAGTTAAGTTAGTTAAAAGGCATAATCTGATAATTTGCAAAATTTATAGTTTGATCACTGAATTTTGGATGTTTAAATTAAATGAGTAAATGAACTTCAAATTGTATGAAATTTTACAGACTTGTTATTACTGTAATGAATTTTATTAAGGTATAGTCAACTACATCGAAGGACCTCGAATTTATCAGATTTACAAATTGGTCCCTAAAATTTGTAATAGTTATAAGTTGGTCCTAATTGGATAGTTATTGTTTTGTAATAGAATAATCGGTTTAAGAAGCATATTGGGTATTGATTTAATATTATTGCATTGATTATATTATTTTTTTAAATGTTGATAACAAAAATGATATTTTATTGCACCGATCATTTTATTGTCCGTCGGTATCACCTTCCGACCCAGTTCTCGACCAGAGCAGGAAGGGGGTGTTACATTTGTGGTATTAGAGCTAGATTTTAGTTGATTCTAGGACTAAACCGAAGCATGTGGTATCACCTTCTGACCCGTTTCTCGACCAGAGCAGGAAGGGGGTGTTACATTTGTGGTATCACCTTCCGACCCGGTTCTCGACCAGAGCAGGAAGGGGTGTTATATTTGTGGTATTAGAGCTAGATTTTAGTTGATTCTAGGACTAAACCAAAGCATGTGGTATCACCTTCTGACCCGTTTCTCGACCAGAGCAGGAAGGGGGTGTTACATTTTTGGTATCACCTTCCGACCCGGTTCTCGACCAGAGCAGGAAGGGGTGTTACATTTGTGGTATTAGAGCTAGATTTTAGTTGATTCTAGGACTAAACCGAAGCTTGTTGCATTGTTATTATGTTACTTTGCCACTCAGGAGTTATATATTCTATATATTGTGACTTTTTGACTAATCCGATCTTTCATATAGATATGTCTAAGACTAACGAACCTCAAATTGAAGAGCTTGCTACTTGCTCCTCAACTCATGGCGAGGAAATTAGAGGAGGAAATCCTCCAAATCCACAGTAGCCATAGGATCCTCCTGCTCAGGGCACCGAGCCTGTAGCACCTATCGCTCAGGCTGAATGTTAGAAGAACACGGTTGACATGTTCAAGCAGTTTATGACTGCTATGAGAGCTGAGCAAGTAGTGAAACCTATCGCTTCTGCTGTCCAACACACCCGAGCTCCTATCGATAAGCTTTCATAGTATCGAGCTTACACTTTTACTAGACAAGATGACGACAACCTTGAAGTTGCCGAATAGTGGTTGGATAACACTTTGGGGATTTTGAACAAGCAACTTTAGTGCTCGGACGAGCACAAACTCGAGTGTGCCATCCCACTGGTTGCTAATGAGGCACTTCACTGGTGGGAGACTACCATATTGACGGCCTCTGAAGATACTGTAACTTGGGAGTTCTTCCTTAAAGAATTCCGCAAGAAATACATCAGTGAGTTTTACCTCGCTGAGAGGCAAAGTATCTTCCTCCACCTCAAACAAGGTGGGTGACCGATCGAGCAGTACATCCATGACTTCTGCAAGTACTGTAGATACGGTGCTGAGTATATTAAGAAGGAGAAAGAGAACTACCGGATGTTCATTGTTGACAAGTCGTCGTTTAACCGGTCAAAAATAAATGAGTAAATTAACCTCTTTCGACTAACAATAAAATAAAGAAATTAAGTAGATATAGGGAAAGAGGGTCGATCCACAGGGAGATTTTTCAGTTTAGTGACTTGATCCTGTTAGCCTTTTTGTCCAGGAATATCTGCAAGTAGGCGTTAAAAGGAAAAGGGGGGGATGTTTGAAATGTTGAGCAAGAAAATAAATAAAGTGCAGATAATAATAAAGAAAATTCAAGAATGCAAAATAGCCTCGAACCAGCTCCTTCAATTCTTTCGATCACTGAAATAGATTTTTATTTCAGGGATCATGTCGGTTACAGTCTACGAGGCCCAACCCGTCGTAACTTGTTTCTCTCTCGAGTAACCAATCATCCCAAGTCTATCTTCGAAAGATGGTTCTTACATAGATCAACCACGTATATCGCCGTTAAAATATTTAGAATAAAAGCAGGAAAAACCCGACTCAGAAATTGTCTAAAATAGAATCGCTTCTGATTTTATCTTTCCTTAGCGGACCGCCGCTAAGAGTGTTCACAGGAAGTCGAAATTTGCCACAGGCCGATCCTTCCTCCCAACTATGTTTTTAAACGATTCCAGACCAACGAGCTCTTTTTGATTTGAAAAACGGTTAAAAACCTTTAGTAAGGCCGATTGCCAAACTATCTAAGCAGAAAGATAAAAATGATTTCCCAAAAGAATTTAAGCGAAGTTCAATTCTCACGAATCGAATTGACTTGGATGGTTCTTGGCTTAAAAGACTTAGCTAAGCATGATATTAATTATCATACTTAACTTGGTTTTTAGAAAAGTAATTAAATAACATAAAATAAATAGAACAAGGAAAAATAAAGGAAAATAACTTTTATTAAAGCTAAAAACTATTTACAAAGGAAAAGCTAAAAAAGATACTCAAAGCTAAGAGATGATCACTAAAATGATTGATGATCTAAGCCTTTACCAAGGGGTGGTATTTATATGCTTAGATTTACAAAGATAAGGTGATGAGATAATTTAAAATAATAAACAAAAGATAAAACAATTCAAATGTTTTGAAATTTAAATGCAGGAAATCTAAACGGATAAGCTGATAAGATCTCTCAGAATGTTCCAGAAGCTTCTAGAAGTCGCCACGCAATTGCCACGTCACTGCCACGTCATACGCGTCGTGCCTGGTGTCGTGCCCACGATGCCAGTCATGACGGAATTATAATAAAAGCTGCAGAAATGCCCCCTTTTTACTGTTATTTCCAGAATTGGGTCCCTGCACAAAATATAACAGAAACAACATGTATTAAGCAACAGAAAGTCCTAATAACTAGAAAAATAGCAAATGAAATATGTCACTTTTGAGAACTTATCAAATTCCCCCTCACTTGTCTCACACTTGTCCTCAAGTATGACCGAAAAAACATGAACCAAAGAATGAAATCCTCAAACCATCACAAGGATAGGAAATATATGAAAAAAGGAACAACGTGCAAGCAATGACAATCAGTACAGCCCTTCACCCTCCTAATTCCCTAACAAGCATTAGTCTAACTCATCCTAGTCTTAATCCTCACCAAGATACACTCAAGAGCACTCAATTGGGGAAAGATGAAGCAGAAACACTCAAAATCAATCATGAATAAAGGTTTCCATAGGCTTGTAACAAGTTCAATTCTCCACTACTTATTAGAATCGAGGTGCAAAAATCATTAGGTCTTTTATTCAAGGTGTAATGTGGGTTTAGAAAAAAGATGGAAAGAAAATAAACAAAGGAAGATGATCAATGCAAGATATAATGAACAGTGAAGACAAAAGAGGATCTTAAAAGTGGGCAAGCAAACAACAAATTTTTTTCCTTTTTCTTTTCGGTTTTTCGAAACTGTTTTTTCTTCTTCTTCTTTTTCTTTCGAAGCAATTGCTTCCTTTAATTCTGTTTTTTTTTCATTTTTTTCGGAAAAATTCTGCCCTTATTCGAATTTCAGCCCCTTATTTGTCTACTAATACAGTTTCTAGCATTTTATCAATCAAAAAGTTTGGTTGAGGGTTAAGCCAAAAAAATGGGATATAAGGTTTCAAGAGGGTTCACTAAACGAAAGGTAAGTTTTAATGAAAGAGAGAAAATCCTAATGCCTAAATCATCTTAAAGCACCTCATTCTAGTGTAGTCTCAAATTGTATACAAGCCACAAGTTCTAGATTCCTAAATTCAAGATGACACTCTCAAGCAAGAAAAAACAAGCATAAAGAATGCATGCTCAAGGCTCAAAGTCTCACAAAATTAGGCTAAGTTCATTAAGCTAGGTGAGAAATCCAATTATCACAATCAAGGCAAATTGAAAGGAGATGTCAAACTATCATTATACTCATGCCATTTGATTATCAAAATGTCATCATTCAAGTATTTCTATGCACTATCACAGTTATAACATGCTGGATATCAAGCAATGGCAAGAAAAATTTCATCTCAAAGTTAAACCAAAGTCAAACATATATCAAACAAGCAAGACAAGTGGTTTTGCTACCATCCCTCTCACTTAAATGAATTGCCCCAATTCAAAATATAAATAAAGAAAATGAGGAACAAATAAGGGTAAAAGATACTCCCCGTGAGTGATGAAATTGAGTCCACCATTGGCATAGAGTGGAATGACGGTGATGGTGATCGTGGGGGAGGTGGATGGCGACTGGAGCTTGGTCCGGCAGTGCTATTGGAGAGACGCGGACGGCGGCTGACGGTTGGGGCTGGAGGCTTGCCGTTGTCGACCACCACGGCGAGGAAGAGGTGAGGGGCATGGTGAAGTCGGCGTGGCTGAGTGGAAAAAAACAAAGGTGTTTGGTTGTGTGTTTTTTAGGGTTTTGGTATTTCACGGGAAAGAAAGAAAAAAATGGGGAAAAAGGGAAAAATTGGACGAGTGCAAAGGGGAAAGGGCTTGGGCTAAAGTGCACTGCCCATTGAGTGTGCTAAAATGCACCGATTTAATGAAACGGTGCACTTCAGCTGAGATGTAATTTATGCTTGCCTTGCTGTGTACGAAAAGAATCCTGCAGAGGGAAAAGAAATTTATTAAGGCAATTAAAAAAAAAGGAAAATGAAAAATGAAGCATAAATTAAATTATTAAAAAGGAAGTAAAAATTAACGAAAAATAAACCAATGGGTTGCCTCCCATTTAGCGCTTTGTTTAACGTCGTTTAGCTCGACGACCTGTGCTAATTTTTTTGTTAAATGCTTTCGCCTATATTTACATCATCGAAATCCGCAAATTCTCTATTCCTGGTCATAAAAAAACAACGAAATCTGTCAATAATTGCCGAAAATAAATCTCCCCGGCAACGACGCCAATTTTGACAAGTCATCGTTTAACCGGTAAAAAATAAATGAGTAAATTAACCTCTTTCGACTAACAATAAAATAAAGAAATTAAGTAGATATAGGGAAAGAGGGTCGATCCACAGGGAGATTTTTCAGTTTAGTGACTTGATCCTGTTAGCCTTTTTGTCCTGGAATATCTGTAAGTAGGCGTTAAAAGGAAAAGGGGGGGATGTTTGAAATGTTGTGCAAGAAAATAAATAAAGTGCGGATAATAATAAAGAAAATTCAAGAATGCAAAATAGCCTCGAACCAGCTCCTTCAATTATTTCGATCACTGAAATAGATTTTTATTTCGGGGATCATGTCGGTTACAGTCTACGAGGCCCAACCCGTCGTAACTTGTTTCTCTCTCGAGTAACCAATCATCCCAAGTCTATCTTCGAAAGATGGTTCTTAAATAGATCAACCACGTCTATCGCCGTTAAAATATTTAGAATAAAAGCAGGAAAACCCCGACTCAGAAATTGTCTAAAATAGAATCGCTTCTGATTTTATCTTTCCTTAGCGGACCGCCGCTAAGAGTGTTCACAGGAAGTCAAAATTTGCCACAGGTGGATCCTTCCTCCCAACTATGTTTTTAAACGATTCCAGACCAACAAGCTCTTTTTGATTTGAAAAACGGTTAAAAACCTTTAGTAAGGCCGATTGCCAAACTATCTAAGCAGAAAGATAAAAATGATTTCCCAAAAGAATTTAAGCGAAGTTCAATTCTCACGAATCGAATTGACTTGGCTGGTTCTTGGCTTAAAAGACTTAGCTAAGCATGATATTAATTATCATACTTAACTTGGTTTTTAGAAAAGTAATTAAATAACATAAAATAAATGGAACAAGGAAAAATAAAGGAAAATAACTTTTATTAAAGCTAAAAACTATTTACAAAGGAAAAACTAAAAAAAATACTCAAAGCTAAGAGATGATCACTAAAATGATGGATGATCTAAGTCTTTACCAAGGGGTGGTATTTATAAGCTTAGATTTACAAAGATAAGGTGTGAGATAATTTAAAATAATAAACAAAAGATAAAACAATTCAAATGTTTTGAAATTTAAATGCAGGAAATCTAAACGGATAAGCTGATAAGATCTCTCAGAACATTCCAGAAGCTTCTAGAAGTCGCCACGCAATTGCCACGTCACTGACACGTCATACGCGTCGTGCCTGGTGTCGTGCACAAAATGCCCCCTTTTTACTGCTATTTCCAGAATTGGGTCCCTGCACAAAATGTAACAGAAACAACATGTATTAAGCAGCAGAAAGTCCTAATAACTAGAAAAATAGCAAATGAAATATGTCACTTTTGAGAACTTATCAATTGTAGGGCTCAATGATGAATTACGTGCTATGTTTACTGTATTAAGCATTGTTGATTTCTAAGATCTCGTGCATCGAGTTAAGGACACTGAAGCTACGTACAAAGCTCAACGAGCTGGTGGGTTCAGAAAGTCTAAGAAGAGGTTTATGGATGATTCTTGACCTTTGAGATGGAACAAGAAAGGGAGATATCAAGGCCCTATGTAGAATGTCTATCCACAGCCCTCTCATTCTAGAAATATTGAGAGGCCTCAGTCTATAACACACTCCTTTGCTAAGGCAGCGGCTGTTGATAGCACCGGAGGTTTAAATCGAGGAAACCAACATCCAGTTTACAATTATTGTCAAAATAGGCACCCAGCAGGTCAATGTCGTAAGCAGATTGGAGCTTGTTATTACTGTGGCGAGCAAGATCACTTTATCCGTGATTTCCCTTTGAATGCAACCAAATCTACTGCCACACCGACTACTGTTGCCTCTCTTGCTCAATCCTTTCGAGTAAAGGATCGAAGCAATGATCATCGGGAACGTATGGAAGATCGAGTGGTTCAGAAAAACCATTCAATAAGCAAGATTCTAAAGCCCCTTCCCAAATGTATCACGCGAGGAGCAGAGAAGAGGGCGATGAACCTGATGTCATTGCAGGTACCGTTGAGTTATATTCATATCATTTGTATGCATTGATTGACCCTGGTTCTACCCACTCTTTTATAAGCACCATTGTAGTTAAGAAGTATAGTATGTCTTTCGAACCAATAGCATCAAGAATCTCTATAACCAATCCCTTAGGAGATTGTGTCACCGTAAGGGTAGTGTGCAAGAACTACCCCTTATTGATTCAAGGGATTCCTTTCCCGGCCAATCTGTTGGCCTTACCAATCCATGAGTTCGATGATATCCTAGGCTTAGATTGGCTTATTGAGCATCAAGCCTGGGTGGACTATTGTAAAAGGAAGTTGTACCTTCGAGCTCTCGACAAAGAAAGTGTTGTTTTGATGAACACGAGAAATCCTTCATTGTGTGCAATGACGTTAGAAGCAAAGTATGAATCACAAATTGTGAGACATTGACATTGTATGTGAATTTCCTAATTTCTTCCCAGATGAACTTTCGGGATTGCCCCCAACCCGTGAAGTGGAGTTTGGCATCGAGGCGCAACCTGGGACTGCTCTAGTTTCTATTGCACCATATCTTATGGCAGTTGTTGAATTAAAAGAGTTGAAAGCTCAAATTCAGGAATTACTGAGTAAAGGTTTCATTCAACCGAGCTCTTCGCCTTGGGGAGCACCAATTCTCTTTGTAAAGAAGAATGATGGCTCTATTCGAATGTGCATTGACTAGCGACAGTTGAACAAAGTAACCGTCAAGAACAAGTATCCATTGCCTAGAATTCAAGACCTATTCGATCAACTAAAGGATGCCTCTGTGTTTTCGAAGATCGATTTAAGGTCGGGCTATTACCAAATGAGAGTTAAAGAATGTGATGTACCAAAGACTGCTTTTCGTACAAGAAATGGACACTACGAATTTTTGGTAATGCCCTTTGGGTTGACCAATGCACCGACAGCCTTGATGAATTTGATGAATCTGATCTTTCGACCCTGTCTTGATAAGTCCGTAGTGGTGTTTATAGATGGCATATTGATCTATTCCAAGAATGTAGCGGAACATTGAGATCATCTTCGTATCGTGCTTCAAACCTTACGGGAGAAGCAGTTGTATGGGAAATTCTCCAAGTGTGAGTTTTGGCTCACCGAAGTTGCTTTTCTTGGACACATCGTGTCGGCTTCAGGTATTCAAGTGGACCCGAAGAAAATCCAAGCTATTGTAGATTGGTACTCACCGAAGAACATCGACAAAGTTAGAAGTTTCCTTGGGCTTGCTGGCTATTATAGGAGATTCGTGAAAGGGTTCTCCATGATAGCCGCTCATTTAACCAAGTTATTGTGGAAAGAAGCTTCTTTTGTTTGGACCGAGGTTCAACAATAGAGTTTCGACCAATTGAAACAAGTGTTGACACATGCACCAGTTCTGACCCAGCCCGAGTCCGGAAAGGACTGTACAGTTTACACTGATGTGTCGTACCACGAGTTAGGATGTGTATTGATGTAAGAAGGCAAAGTCATTGCTTATGCTTTGAGACAACTTAGGCCGCACATAATGAATTATCCTACTCATGACCTTGAATTGGCTGCAGTTGTCTTTGCATTAAAAATCTGGAGACATTATCTCTACAGAGAAAAATATTACCTCTTTACATATCATAAAAGCCTTAAGTAACTATTGACCCAAAATGAGTTGAATCTTCGACAACGGAGGTGGATGGAACTCCTTAAAGATTACGATCTTATCATTGATTATAATCTGGGCAAGACCAACGTTGTATCTGATGCACTCAGCCGCAAACCTTTGTCTGGTAAGTATTGACAGTGAATATAGAGTTATTTGTATTGTATGGTACATTAACTCATTATAATATCGTTATATTGTAGCCCCTCGAGCAATTAATACTCACTTCCGGTTATGGAAGCATCGTTGTCTTGCAGCTGAACTCCATGTTCAGTCTACCATCATTTCTCGAATCAAGGATTTGCAAGAGCAAGATCCCGAGCTTCAATCCATTGTTTTTAAGTTATAGGAGAACACCAACTTTAGAATTAATTCTTAAAGGCTTTTGTGTTTTCATGACCGGGACTGTGTACCTAATGATGAATCTCTTCGCAGTGATATTCTCTCTGAAGCTCATTCGAGTTCTTTTTCTGTTCACCCCGGGTGTCCAAAGATGTATAAGGACTTACGTGAACTTTATTGGTGGCCGGGCATGAAGCAGGCCATAGTCGATTATATTTCCAAATGCCTTACGTGCCAATGTGTTAAAGCATACATTGTGCTCCAACCAGATTATTGCAACCTATCGATCCACCAAAATGGAAATGGGAAAATATCACTATAGATTTTGTTAGCGGTCTACCTTTAACTCCCGCGAAGCATGATGCCATATGGGTCATTGTAGATCGTTTCACAAAGTCAACTCATTTCATACCGGTTAGAATGGACTACAGTCTTCCTAAATTAGCTGACTTGTACATCAAGGAAGTAATCCGACTCCACGGAGTACCCAAATCTATTATCTCCGATCGAGATTCCCAATTTGCATCTCGGTTTTGAAGAACCTTACAAGGAGCTCTAGGCACTAGAGTTAATCTTAGTACAGCCTATCACCCTCAATTTGACGGCCAGTCAGAAAGGGTAATCCAAGTATTTATCAAAAAAACTCTTCCATTGAAACCTTAGAAATCTGTATTGTTATTGAACCTTCCTATACAGATCTTGGAAGATATGCTTCGAGCATGCCTTATTAACTTTGGTGTAACTTGGGAGAAATCTATACCCCTTGTTGAATATGCCTACAATAATAGTTATCATGCATCAATTCAAATGGCCCCATATAAAGCAATGTATGGTAGATGGTGTAGAACTCTATTGTGTTGGTCGGAGCTTGGTGAGTGCAAGATGTTGGGTCTTGACTTACTTCGGGAATCTGAAGAGCGGGTCTCCATCATCCATGATCGTTTGAAGGTTGCTTTTGATCAACAAAAGGCTTATGCTGATCTTAAGAGGCGAGACATTGAGTATGAAGTTCGTGAAAAAGCCTTCTTCAAAGTATCACCATGGAAAAAGGTGTTAAGGTTTGGCAAGAAGGGAAAATTGAGTCCTCGATTCATTGGACCCTTTGAAGTCATTGAAAAAGTTGGCCCCATGGCATATCGATTGTTGTTGCCCTCTGAATTAAGTAAAATCCACGATGTTTTTCATGTATCGATGCTCCGTAAGTATCGTTCTGATCCTACGCATATTGTGGAACCTGAATCTGTAGAAATTTGACCAAATTTATCCTACGAAGAGGAACCAGTTCAGATTCTTGCAAGAGAAGTCAAGAGGCTTTGCAACAAAACTCTGACGTTACTTCAAGTGCTCTAAAGGAGCCATACCGTTGAAGAAGTTATCTGGGAACTTGAAGAGACCATGAAACAACAATATCCACATCTCTTCGGTTCACGTAAAAATTCGAGATGAATTTTTCTTAAGGGGGAGAGTTGTAAAACCCCAAAATCCTGTCTAGTCGGAAATAGGTTCCGGTGATCAGAAATTTCGCATCGATAAAGTCTAAACATAGTATCGGCTAGTTAATTATTGGCATTAGACTCTAATTGAGTTAATTTATCGAGTATTCGCCTTATCGAAATTGTTAAAATGCTTTTACTGACCAAATTATAGCTATCGAAAAGTTTTGAGGATAAAATCATAAAGTATTGAGAGTTGAGGGACTAACCTTGCGATTAGCCCCTCCTCAATTCAAAATACAACTACGTGGATAAAGGAAATTAGTTTCCTTCATAGTAAGGAAATTCATTCGGATACCTAACGCTTTAAGAGCAAAACAATAATAGAAAATAAAAAGAAAAGAGAACTCACAGAGGCTTTAGAAAGCAAGCATCACACTTTGCTATCTTCATCATCTTCCTCCAAGCTAGCACCTCCATTTGGAGAGCAAGCTTTAACTTTAGTTTTCTTCGATTTATTGATATCGGGTAAGCTATAATCCTAAAACAGTCATTGAATACCATGGACGTGTCAAGCTTAATCTTAAGCTAGGGTTTTTACCATCCATGGATAATTCATCGTTGATGCTTATATTGAATTTGGATATCGATTTTGATATCGTTATATTGATTTTGATATCATATTGTCAATCATAATAATCTCCTTATTGATTTCCTAGCTCAAGACAACGAAAAGGAGCATCCATCGAATTCACCGAATGCTAGGAACAAGTGAGTTGTCATCTGAGAGTCATAAGAGCACTGGACTAATAAGGTGAGTGTAGTCGGAGTCTTGGGATTAGGCGAGGACCCTTCCCGGAGCTCTTAGTGTTGTTTTTGATTACATCGCTAACAATATCATTGAAGAAGTTGCATTGGATTATTAATCGAATTCATTGGTAAGTGTCGGTAAGTTTGTTCATGACCATCGGATATAGTTATTGACATCATCATCATGCATTGTCATGGTTATAGTTATTGCAATCGAAACACTGCGAATGAACCATCGACTAATGACATTGACATTGAAATTATGAAATATTGATATTGAGCCATGTTCACTATTGGTAACTTTAAAGACATTGGTTATTGTAGTTACTATTGATTATTGACATTGGTATTGAAACCTTGGATTTGAATGGACTTTGGATACAATTGGCATGCCATAGAATTCATGAGCTCAGTGTACGGGTGGACTACGGTTTTAAGGCTACGGCCTATATAGATTTGGCGAGGTGGAGGGATATGTTTGGTACTGGTCATATTGGTGAGGCGGTGGGATTGGATCATTCATTGATTTGGCGAGGCGTAGGAATTCGCGTATCCACTATCTTGATTCAATCCAAGGATTAATAATGAACTTGATATGTTAAACATTGTATATTGAGACATTGCATTGACATTGATGAGCATGAGATTATGTAACACCCCAAAAGTCGGCCTAGTCGGAATTCATTTCGGCGATAGGAAATTTTTTTAGTTTGATAAAGCTTTAGAGGGTCCTCTGGCTAGCTAATTATTGCTATCGAATATTAATCAGGCTTGAAAGCATTCGAATTTAAGTTTTATTATGCAATATTAAGCATTTAGTGACCATATTGTAGAAATTAAGAAGTAAAGGGCAAATCCATGAAAATAAGGAAAGTGAAGGACCAATTAAGTAAATGGACCATTTTAATTTAAGACTCTCCATACGTGGAGCTCCGGCCAAGATGGATAAAACATGTCCTACTTTTAATTATATTTTTTAGGAAACCAAGATTATTGGGCTTATTTGTTAGGACAAAATGCATGTTCTAAGTATTGTATGGAAATTGAGACTGAAAATATTAAACCAACTAATTAAAAAAACAAATACAATTATATTTTTGCTTCCGGAAACTTGCTTCCAACTCATCATTCCTACTTTTACTGAACAAAAATCCTCTGCTCATAATCATACCCCACACTAAAAACCCTAAAATAATTAAATTCTAAACTCTAACCCTAAATTCCACATCCTAAACTCTAAACCCTACATCCTGAAAAATACACCATACCTCTAATTCCCTAAAATCTAACCACAACTCATAACCTCAAACACTAAACCCTAAACAATTCCTACGTTTTACTAAACTAGATATTTTGAATTCACTTTTAATTACTAGTAAAAGAAGAATTAAAAAATAAACAAATTTAGTAATAAAAAGGGCCTAATTCTATCTGTTCAACTTTCTTAGTCTTTTCAAAAACGGCAACACAACATGGCATTACTGATGCTCGAACCCGAGTCCCAAGGAATGATAAACATCTACCTTTGCCACCAGGACACAAGGAGATGAGCAAGAAGATTCTTTTTAACAGTGACGGAACTATATATATTAAAATGCATGACTAACTAAAGTAGAATGCTTGAGTATCATTAACGAAATGTGGAAATGAATGGATGGATCAAAGATTGAAGATTTTTGGTAAGTTGAGAAAGTTGAAAGGGACACTCAAACACTGGAATGAAACTTCAGAGGAGGGCTAGATTCGAAGGAGGAACAAATTGAGGCCGAAGCTCCGGCCCAGATGTATAAAATATGTCCTACTTTTAATTATATTTTTTAGGAAACCAAGATTATTGGGCTTATTTGTTAGGACAAAATGCATGTTCTAAGTTTTGTATGGAAGTTGAGAATAAAAATATTAAACCAACTAATTTAAAAAAAAACAAATACAATTATATTTTTGCTTCCGGAAACTTGCTTCCAACTCACCATTCCTACTTTTACTGAACAAAAATCCTCTACTCATAATCATGCCCCACACTAAAAAACCCTAAAATAATTAAATTATAAACTCTAACCCTAAATTCCACATCCTAAACCCTAAACCCTACATCCTAAAAATACACCATACCTGTAATTCCCTAAACTCTAACCACAACTCCTAACCTCAAACCCTAAACCCTAAACAATTCATACTTTTTACTAAACTAGATATTTTGAATTCACTTTTAATTACTAGTAAAAGAAGAATTAAAAAATAAACAAATTTAGTAATAAAAAGGGCCTAATTCTATCTGAATATTGTCGCAGCACTATAAATCCTTTTACAACAAGGATCTCCTTTTAATTGTTGGATTAGAATAACAATTTAGTATATATAAGTATACACTATACGTAGCTTATATTGTGTATAGGTTTGAAAAAATAATAACTCATCGGCATGGCAAGTTTGAAGAAAATCCTGGCGTTAGTTGTTTTGATTGAATGCACTATATTGACAGAATCTTCTCGTCTGTTGGAGAAGAAGAAGAAGAAGAATGATGGTTACGGTGACAATATATTTAATGTGGTCAACTTTGGAGCTATCGGAGATGGACTCAAAGATGATTCCAAGGGATTTAAGGATGCATGGGATGCTGCTTGCGGTTCCTCCGCTTCGTCACCAGCTGTTGTTGTACCTCAAGGGAAGACGTTTTTGCTGCAACCCTTAACTTTCAATGGCAGATGCAACTCAAATAACATTACTTTCCAGGTCTTTCTCTTAGCTAAGGATATACCATAATAATTAATACAATGAATATGCCTTTTGTATTCATCAATTTTGTTTAACCTTGTGCAGATTGATGGGAAATTGATAGCCCCAAGCGAACCTTCTGCATGGGAATGCAAAAGAAATTGTCACCATTGGATTGGATTCAAAAATTTGGATGGTCTTTCCATTCAAGGATCCGGTACAATCAATGGTCAGGGATCAAAATGGTGGAAACTCTATTGCAAAGATTACAACACGGGCTGTCAACTTCGGAAACCAACAGTAAGTGTTTGAATTTCGAGTTGCATTAACATGAACTATACACTCTAATTAAATCGGTTTTATTTTTAGGGTTTCCTAATAGCAAACTCCAAGAATGTAGAGATCAGTGGGTTAACCTTTGAAGACAGCCCAAAAATGCACATCGCATTTGAAAGCTCTACTTCGATTCATGCCTCTCACCTTAGAATCAAAGCTCCAGGAAACAGCCCCAACACAGATGGCATTCATATCCAACGTTACCATACACAACACAACTATTCAAACCGGTTTGTTGTTTTCTTTGCTTGTTTTGTTTCATTTATACGTCACTTTGTTTCAATATTGACGAGTTCTTAATTAATGGAGGAAACTCACGCCTCTGCCATTGATGGAGGAGACTCTAGAAACAAGGGCTGGAATTGATGAGCTGAACCTTGAGGACAAGGTTCTTCAAAATGGGGATGGCAATGTCACGAGCAGCAAAGTTGAGGTGGCATCAATGAGTCAGCAAGGCAAGGACAAAGAGGATCAGACACCAACGGTATTGCAGGAGACTCGCAGCAGTATCAGAGATAGGAAATTACCCTCAGCGTTAACGGATTTTGTCTTATACTGAGACGAGACTAGAATAAAGAAGAACCTTAGGTTGCATAGCTGGGTGTGAAAATTCTGTTGAAAAAACTTACTCTTCTTAATCTAAAATAAATTTCTCTTCTTCTTCTTCTTCTTCTATATTTCTTTATTTCTGTGCTCTCTGATTGTTAGGAAGAACCTAACATCATTCCATAGCCAAATTTGATCCGAAACAGCGCACGGAGCATACGCGATTATTAGGACTGCTTTGGGTACCCTCATTGGCCTGGATAACAATGGGTACCCATCAATGAACATATTAAACTCGTTGCTACCCTAACGTTTATTAGGCCACTTAGGGTACCCAAGCCCAATGGGAGCCCAATGAATTTTATTTCTTCGAATATTATTTTTACATGAAACACTACAATTTTATTATGTGACATTCACAATTTTTCTTAAACATTCTTGAATAATTTTTAGAAGTTTTTAGAATTTTCTAATTTTTTAAATAATATAATTGGTTTTAAAATGTTAGTTGGTAACGCCGTGTCGCGACATATAATATCAATTGATCTAAAAAAAATATTTAATTTAACAATAATGTTGGTTAAAAGAGTAAATTAATGAAATTTTAAAGTATAGAAACGCATTGGTTGCAAAGACGTTGAAGACTTTCATAGATTTTATTTTTTAATTATTGAGTTTAAAACAGCCTTATGCCAATATTATTTTAATGTTTTCATGTAAAATGTTTCCTATATGGGAACGATAGAAAAAATGATATTTCAAAATGTGTAATGCGTGCTTATAACCAAACATGAACTATGAATATGTTATTACCGTAAAACAAAAAAGTTATGGTTGTTTTTTTATATTATTTTGCTCTGCAAATTATTAGACTTTTATTAATATGAAAAAAAGAGAATAATACTTAAACGAGATATTTTTTAAGAAGATTCTTTTTAACAGTGACGGAACTATATATATTAAAATACATGGCTAACTAAAGTAGAATGCTTGAGTATCATTAACGAACTATGAAAATGAATGGATGGATCAAAGATGAAGATTTTTGGTAAGTTAAGAAAGTTGGAAGGGACACTCAAACACTTGAATGAAACATAGAAGGGCTAGATTCGAAGGAGGAACAAATTGAGGCCGAAGCTCCGGCCCAGATGGATTTAACATGTCCTATACTTTTAATTGTATTTTTTAGGAAACTAAGATTATTGGGCTTATTTGTTAGGACAAAATGCATGTTCTAATTTTTGTATGGAAATTGAGACTAAATTTATTAAAACAACTAATTAGAAAAAAAACAAATACAATTATATTTTGGAAAATACTTTGATGCACAAGCTGTGTAAACTTTAGTTTACACAAGCCCTTTAATTTTAGGGTTTAGGGTTTAGGGTTTTATGTTAGGGTTTAGGGGTTTAGTATGTAGGGTATATAATTTAAGGTTTATGGTTAGAATTTAGAGTTTAGAGTTTAGGGCTTAGGGTTTAGGGTTTAGGTTGCTAGTGTTTGTGATTTAGATTTTAAATTTTATAAAAGGATTGTGTAAAAAAAATTTACACAGCTTGTGCATCAAAATAAAACCCTTATATTTTTGCTTCCGGAAACTTGCTTCCAACTCACCATTCCTACTTTTACTGAACAAAAATCCTCTACTCATAATCATGCCCCACACTAAAAAACCCTAAAATAATTAAATTATAAACTCTAACCCTAAATTCCACATCTTAAACTCTAAACCCTACATCCTGAAAAATATACTATACCTCTAATTCCCTAAACTCTAACCACAACTCCTAACCTTAAACCCTAAATCTTAAACCCTAGACCATTCCTACTTTTTACTAAACTAGATATTTTGAATTCACTTTTAATTACTAGTAAAAGAAGAATTAAAAAAAACAAATTTAGTAATAAAAAGGCCTAATTCTATCTGAATATTGTCGCAGCACTATAAATCCTTTTACAACAAGGATCTCCTTTTAATTGTTGGATTAGAATAACAATTTAGTATATATAAGTATACACTATACGTAGCTTATATTGTGTATAGGTTTGAAAAAATAATAACTCATCGGCATGGCAAGTTTGAAGAAAATCCTGGCGTTAGTTGTTTTGATTGAATGCACTATATTGACAGAATCTTCTCGTCTGTTGGAGAAGAAGAAGAAGAAGAATGATGGTTACGGTGACAATATATTTAATGTGGTCAACTTTGGAGCTATCGGAGATGGACTCAAAGATGATTCCAAGGGATTTAAGGATGCATGGGATGCTGCTTGCGGTTCCTCCGCTTCGTCACCAGCTGTTGTTGTACCTCAAGGGAAGACGTTTTTGCTGCAACCCTTAACTTTCAATGGCAGATGCAACTCAAATAACATTACTTTCCAGGTCTTTCTCTTAGCTAAGGATATACCATAATAATTAATACAATGAATATGCCTTTTGTATTCATCAATTTTGTTTAACCTTGTGCAGATTGATGGGAAATTGATAGCCCCAAGCGAACCTTCTGCATGGGAATGCAAAAGAAATTGTCACCATTGGATTGGATTCAAAAATTTGGATGGTCTTTCCATTCAAGGATCCGGTACAATCAATGGTCAGGGATCAAAATGGTGGAAACTCTATTGCAAAGATTACAACACGGGCTGTCAACTTCGGAAACCAACAGTAAGTGTTTGAATTTCGAGTTGCATTAACATGAACTATACACTCTAATTAAATCGGTTTTATTTTTAGGGTTTCCTAATAGCAAACTCCAAGAATGTAGAGATCAGTGGGTTAACCTTTGAAGACAGCCCAAAAATGCACATCGCATTTGAAAGCTCTACTTCGATTCATGCCTCTCACCTTAGAATCAAAGCTCCAGGAAACAGCCCCAACACAGATGGCATTCATATCCAACGTTCCACCAACGTTACCATACACAACACAACTATTCAAACCGGTTTGTTGTTTTCTTTGCTTGTTTTGTTTCATTTATACGTCACTTTGTTTCAATATTGACGAGTTCTTAATTAATGGAGGAAACTCACGCCTCTGCCATTGATGGAGGAGACTCTAGAAACAAGGGCTGGAATTGATGAGCTGAACCTTGAGGACAAGGTTCTTCAAAATGGGGATGGCAATGTCACGAGCAGCAAAGTTGAGGTGGCATCAATGAGTCAGCAAGGCAAGGACAAAGAGGATCAGACACCAACGGTATTGCAGGAGACTCGCAGCAGTATCAGAGATAGGAAATTACCCTCAGCGTTAACGGATTTTGTCTTATACTAAGACGAGACTAGAATAAAGAAGAACCTTAGGTTGCATAGCTGGGTGTGAAAATTCTGTTGAAAAAACTTACTCTTCTTAATCTAAAATAAATTTCTCTTCTTCTTCTTCTTCTTCTATATTTCTTTATTTCTGTGCTCTCTGATTGTTAGGAAGAACCTAACATCATTCCATAGCCAAATTTGATCCGAAACAGCGCACGGAGCATACGCGATTATTAGGACTGCTTTGGGTACCCTCATTGGCCTGGATAACAATGGGTACCCATCAATGAACATATTAAACTCGTTGCTACCCTAACGTTTATTAGGCCACTTAGGGTACCCAAGCCCAATGGGAGCCCAATGAATTTTATTTCTTCGAATATTATTTTTACATGAAACACTACAATTTTATTATGTGACATTCACAATTTTTCTTAAACATTCTTGAATAATTTTTAGAAGTTTTTAGAATTTTCTAATTTTTTAAATAATATAATTGGTTTTAAAATGTTAGTTGGTAACGCCGTGTCGCGACATATAATATCAATTGATCTAAAAAAAAATATTTAATTTAACAATAATGTTGGTTAAAAGAGTAAATTAATGAAATTTTAAAGTATAGAAACGCATTGGTTGCAAAGACGTTGAAGACTTTCATAGATTTTATTTTTTAATTATTGAGTTTAAAACAGCCTTATGCCAATATTATTTTAATGTTTTCATGTAAAATGTTTCCTATATGGGAACGATAGAAAAAATGATATTTCAAAATGTGTAATGCGTGCTTATAACCAAACATGAACTATGAATATGTTATTACCGTAAAACAAAAAAGTTATGGTTGTTTTTTTATATTATTTTGCTCTGCAAATTATTAGACTTTTATTAATATGAAAAAAAGAGAATAATACTTAAACGAGATATTTTTTAAGAAGATTCTTTTTAACAGTGACGGAACTATATATATTAAAATACATGGCTAACTAAAGTAGAATGCTTGAGTATCATTAACGAACTATGAAAATGAATGGATGGATCAAAGATGAAGATTTTTGGTAAGTTAAGAAAGTTGGAAGGGACACTCAAACACTTGAATGAAACATAGAAGGGCTAGATTCGAAGGAGGAACAAATTGAGGCCGAAGCTCCGGCCCAGATGGATTTAACATGTCCTATACTTTTAATTGTATTTTTTAGGAAACTAAGATTATTGGGCTTATTTGTTAGGACAAAATGCATGTTCTAATTTTTGTATGGAAATTGAGACTAAATTTATTAAAACAACTAATTAGAAAAAAAACAAATACAATTATATTTTGGAAAATACTTTGATGCACAAGCTGTGTAAACTTTAGTTTACACAAGCCCTTTAATTTTAGGGTTTAGGGTTTAGGGTTTTATGTTAGGGTTTAGGGGTTTAGTATGTAGGGTATATAATTTAAGGTTTATGGTTAGAATTTAGAGTTTAGAGTTTAGGGCTTAGGGTTTAGGGTTTAGGTTGCTAGTGTTTGTGATTTAGATTTTAAATTTTATAAAAGGATTGTGTAAAAAAAATTTACACAGCTTGTGCATCAAAATAAAACCCTTATATTTTTGCTTCCGGAAACTTGCTTCCAACTCACCATTCCTACTTTTACTGAACAAAAATCCTCTACTCATAATCATGCCCCACACTAAAAAACCCTAAAATAATTAAATTATAAACTCTAACCCTAAATTCCACATCTTAAACTCTAAACCCTACATCCTGAAAAATATACTATACCTCTAATTCCCTAAACTCTAACCACAACTCCTAACCTTAAACCCTAAATCTTAAACCCTAGACCATTCCTACTTTTTACTAAACTAGATATTTTGAATTCACTTTTAATTACTAGTAAAAGAAGAATTAAAAAAAACAAATTTAGTAATAAAAAGGCCTAATTCTATCTGAATATTGTCGCAGCACTATAAATCCTTTTACAACAAGGATCTCCTTTTAATTGTTGGATTAGAATAACAATTTAGTATATATAAGTATACACTATACGTAGCTTATATTGTGTATAGGTTTGAAAAAATAATAACTCATCGGCATGGCAAGTTTGAAGAAAATCCTGGCGTTAGTTGTTTTGATTGAATGCACTATATTGACAGAATCTTCTCGTCTGTTGGAGAAGAAGAAGAAGAAGAATGATGGTTACGGTGACAATATATTTAATGTGGTCAACTTTGGAGCTATCGGAGATGGACTCAAAGATGATTCCAAGGGATTTAAGGATGCATGGGATGCTGCTTGCGGTTCCTCCGCTTCGTCACCAGCTGTTGTTGTACCTCAAGGGAAGACGTTTTTGCTGCAACCCTTAACTTTCAATGGCAGATGCAACTCAAATAACATTACTTTCCAGGTCTTTCTCTTAGCTAAGGATATACCATAATAATTAATACAATGAATATGCCTTTTGTATTCATCAATTTTGTTTAACCTTGTGCAGATTGATGGGAAATTGATAGCCCCAAGCGAACCTTCTGCATGGGAATGCAAAAGAAATTGTCACCATTGGATTGGATTCAAAAATTTGGATGGTCTTTCCATTCAAGGATCCGGTACAATCAATGGTCAGGGATCAAAATGGTGGAAACTCTATTGCAAAGATTACAACACGGGCTGTCAACTTCGGAAACCAACAGTAAGTGTTTGAATTTCGAGTTGCATTAACATGAACTATACACTCTAATTAAATCGGTTTTATTTTTAGGGTTTCCTAATAGCAAACTCCAAGAATGTAGAGATCAGTGGGTTAACCTTTGAAGACAGCCCAAAAATGCACATCGCATTTGAAAGCTCTACTTCGATTCATGCCTCTCACCTTAGAATCAAAGCTCCAGGAAACAGCCCCAACACAGATGGCATTCATATCCAACGTTCCACCAACGTTACCATACACAACACAACTATTCAAACCGGTTTGTTGTTTTCTTTGCTTGTTTTGTTTCATTTATACGTCACTTTGTTTCAATATTGACGAGTTCTTCATTAATTAAATCAGGTGACGATTGTATATCAATCGGAGATGGTTCTAAATACATTGATATTAGAAATATCGAATGTGGCCCCGGCCACGGAATCAGGTACCCTTTTCTTCTTTACATTCATTCGCATGCTTATTACAAAAAGATCTTTCCTCAAGTTTTATGCAATTAAACCTCCATATTAATTTTATTTTTAATTTTTGACCGCAAAATGAAGCATCGGCAGCCTTGGAATTATGGGGAAAACCGAGACAGTTGAATTCGTTCATGTAAAAAACGTTTCTTTCTATGGAACAACTAATGGAGTTCGAATAAAGACGTGGCAGGTATATATAGTTACTTTAATGTGTTTTTTTTTAAATATAGATTAATAATTAATTTATGACTAACCAGTTTGCTTTATTGTGTATGTAGGGAGGACACGGATATGCAAGAAACATTAAATTTGAACGCATAACTTCTTATGCTTCAACTCGACCTATTGTCATCGATCAATTTTATTGTCCTCATAAACACTGCAAGGATCAAGTAAGTGGTTAATTTTAAATGAAATTATTGTATTTATCGGTACCTAATAGTCAACTTTGGGCCTTTAATCCTTTGTATATATACATTAAAAACATTACAATGTTAACTTTAAGTACTATATATGTTCTGCAGACATCGGCCGTGGAGATTAGCAATGTAGTCTATGAAGAGATCCATGGAACGTCACATAAAGAAATAGCAGTGCAACTTTCATGCAGTGAGTCCACTCCATGCAAAAACATCACCATGAAAAACATTAATCTGAGAAACGAAGACCAAAACGACAAAACTTCATCGCATTGCCTCAACGCTCATGGACTTAGAAATGGAAGGGTTCATCCAAATGTTCCTTGTTTACGATTTGATGATAATTTCTAGAACTTTTTTTTGAATATTATGTCGTATTTTTTTATGAACTTTATAATTGTGATCGTTTATCAATATTATTATATAAAGTATATTCATTCAATACAATGAGAAGGGTTAGAATTTGAAATATGGAGTTGTTGTAAAATGATGAATGTTAGTAAAATAACGGGGGAGTTGTCATCTAATCTCTCTAGATTTCTTGTGTTCTTGAAATCTCATAAATACAATTACTTCCAATTTCTTTCTTTCAAATTATACTTAGATGATATAATAAATGTCTAAAAATATAATAATTTATGTTTGGCATGCACAATTCTCTTAATTTTCTTGGTCGGATCTCTGTAACTTGTGGAGGATGGTGTATTGGGGTACTAATATATTTTAGTATTTCATCGTTTGTCAAAGTGTAAATGAATATAACTAATATTTAATAATAAAATTATTATTTTTTTTAATTATAACTGCTGAACCATTAATAACCCCGGTTACAAATAAACAAAACATAAAAGCAAAGCAAACATAAAAGAAAGAAAACTCAACCGACACAGCAAAAAAACCCAAAATGAAGAAACACAAAATCGAAAACAAAACACCTTCCACGCCGGGGAAAATCACCTAAGTTCAGCAACCACCATCTGAGCTCAGACTCCGGTGAAGAGAGCAAGATCGGAACACTACATGCAGATGTATGGTGAAAGAAAATGGTCGGAGAAAGAAAAATTGAAGATTTCCGACGCATGCAAGGAGAAGACCTAACTAGGAAGCCGCAAACGACGCCGATCCTCATCCGCCGCTGCTTCAACCGCCATCGGAGCTTCCTCTACCCAAATACGAGGCGTAACACAGAAACGCCCCTCTTTAGCCAATAAATGAGCCGGCAAATTAAAATCCCTCGGTGTATGTTTAAAAGCTAAGTCTTCGAAATTCCTCTAAAGAAATTTTATCTCATGGATTATGGAACTCGATGGGGATCTGTCAAGTGAACCATTTACTAATTTATTGATTATCTGCAGAGAATCCCCTTCCACCACCGCTCGCCGGAACCCTAACTCCTGAGTCAAACGAAGCGCTTGTCTACATGCTAACGCCTTCGCCATCTCTGGGTTCAAAGCTTTCAGATTTGGGTAAGCCCCTGCTCCCATTATTAAAGCAATCTCATTACGAATGATTATACCAATGATTGTAATTCTTGTATCCGCTTGATAGCTAGCATCAAAATTGGTTTTTACATACTCCGTTGGAGGTGGATCCCACTGTGTTTTCCTCTGTTTCGGCATAGAATTTTTTATAATAGATGCCTCATCCACCTCTCTAATGTACTGAATGACATAATTAGCAATATCCTCCGGTCGTTGATTAGCATTCTCGTGAAGCCTTTTATTTCTATAGCCCCAAATGGCCCAGATAGCTACAAGAAAACGCCTTGCTTTATCCACTGACAGAGACTCGAATAGGTTAGCCAGCCATTGCAACCATTGCTGTTCACCTGAAATATTAGTAAAGTTGCAATGTAGGATGCGTAACACATGCTTAAAGTATCTGCATTCAAACAAATGCTGCACTGATTCCTGTCCACTATCACACAGTAAACAATTTATAGAAACAGGAATTCTTCTAACAGATAGATTAACATTTGTAGGAATATAGTTCTTCACGAAACGCCAGCAAGTGACTTTGACCTTGGCTGGAATAGAGCAAGTCCAAATCTTACTAAACACACTTCTTTTCCATTGTTGTTCTTCTGATAACTCATCCTGAGGAAAAAGTTCTGAGCCCATAAGTAGTTTTTAACCACTCTTCACACTGTAGAGACCAGAGTTATCATGCCGCCAAGTATAAACATCGGGAGTAGGGACATTAGCTAACGGAATCTTTAGGATTTGAGCAGCTTGAGTAGTATTAAAAAGCCTTCGGATCACATCTTCTTTCCATAACCCCTGCTCTTTGATTAAGTCAAATACCGTAGTGAACTGAGTAGAAATAGAATCCACTGTGATACGGCCATCGGACAACCCAGGAACCCACGAATCATTCCATATGTTAACCGATTTGCCATCACCTATGATCCACCCAATACCCTTTTCTAAAAGCCCACGCGAAGCCCAAATGCTCTTCCACGCATACGACGGGCTCGAGCCCAGATTAGCATGTAGGAAGGACTCATTAGGATAATAATGCCCTCTAAACACCTTTGATAAAAGACTATCCGGATTTGTCAAAAGAGACCAGCCTTGTTTCGCTAAAATAGCAATGTTGAATTTGGCCAAATTTCTAAAGCCCATTCCGCCCATTTCTTTAGACCCACAAAGATCGATCCATCTTGACCAATGGATACCCTTTTTGGATCCACTATTGCACCACCAGAATTTATTTAAAATGGCCTCCAAATCAGTACACAGCGTTAAAGGAAAGAGGAAACACTGCATGGCATAAATAGGAATAGCCTGAAGAACAGATTTAATAAATACCTCCTTTCCTCCCATCGACAAAAACCTGTTGCTCCAACAGTCCACCCGCGTGTTGGTTTTATCTTTAAGATTCGCAAAGGCTTCTCTTTTATTCCGGCCTATCATCGTTGGCAGACCTAAATATCTTTCTGCATTATCAGCAATACGAACACCTAACAACCCACCAACCACATCTTTCATCTCCGGGGAAACATTACTGCTGAAGTAGATGAGGGATTTCTCAAAATTAACCTTTTGGCCCGACGCCCTCTCGTAAGCCAACATCAAGTTCTGAGTTATTTGTGCCCCCATGGTCGATGCCTCCCCGAACAATATACAGTCGTCCGCAAAAAATAGGTGGGTAAGAGTAACCCCCTGTCGTCCCACCTTCACTCCAGCAACTTGTTTATTCGACTTAGCTTCATTCAAAAGAGCCGATAAACCTTGGGCGCAGAAAAGGAACAGATACGGGCTTAACGGGTCGCCTTGTCGTAAACCTCTCGTCGGCCTGAAACTAGGGCTGATATTATCATTTAAAATCACCTGATATGAGACTGTGGACACACAACGCATGACCAATGAAACCCAATTTATATCAAAGCCCAGTTTAACCATCATGTCTTCGACAAATCTCCATTCCACCCTATCATACGCCTTGCTCATATCCAATTTAAGAGCAAATGAACCCCGTTTACCTCCCTTACGCATCTTCAAAGTATGCAAAACTTCATAAGCAATTAATATATTGTCGGTGATGTGCCTCCCTGCCACAAATACACCCTGCGTATCATCTATACACATACCAAGCAACGGCGCGATACGGTGCACAATAGCTTTCGCAATGATCTTATACAAGACATTGCATAAGCTGATCGGACGGAAATGAACCATGGACGTGGGACAAGTTACCTTCGGAAGTAATACGATATTGGCTGAATTGATCGCATCAAGGTCACCATTGTTGTTCAAAATTTGAAGACAAAAATCCGATACTTTGTCTCCCACAATGCTCCAATATCGTTGATAAAAAAGTGCCGGGTAACCATCAAACCCCGAAGCCTTTAAAGGGGCCATGCTTCTTAAGGCAGTATCAATTTCCTCCCTATTGAAGGGAGAAGTTAATTTCGAATTCACCTCCCCCGTGATTACTGGACGAACACAATCCAACAACCTCCTATCATCCACCATGTCAGAACTAGTGAATAGCTTCTGGAAATATGAACCAACCAAATTCAACATTTCAGTATCCTCCGAAAACCATACCCCATCATCGTTCTGTAGCTTGCTAATGGTGTTCTTCTTTTTTCGAACAGAGGCCCATTTATGAAAAAAAGACGAATTGCGGTCACCGTGCCGTAACCAGTTAACACGAGCCCGTTGTTCCCAATACAGTTCATCTTTATCCGCTTCAACATTCAAGGCAAGTTTAACATCCAAAATCTCTGCTAACGTGTCATCATCCGGATCCCTGTCTGTTAAAGCCTTAAGTTTGTCATTTAATTCACGAGTACGCTTGCGACAATCACCCTTCCTCCCTCTTGACCAAGCGGACAACTTAACTCCCAACTCCACCAGTTTTTGGGAAAGAGGTAAATTAGTTTCCTCCCAAAACTGCTTGATCAACGACTCACAATCTTCCTCCATCGTCCATTCAGCACTAAACTTAAAAGCCCGGTCAGCTCCCAAAGCGTTACCATCATCTTGCATATTCACTGAAACCAATAAAGGGCAGTGATCAGATATCGTGTGAGAAAGATGTTCGACAGAACAATCAGGAAAAGTATCTCTCCACAAAGGATTAACCACCCCTCTATCTAAGTGTTCTCGAATTACATTCGATGATAGACGTCCTTTTCCCACGTATACCAATTACCAGAAAAACCCAAATCCTCCAAATCACAATCCCCAAGGGCACGACGGAACGCTTCCATACTTCTGGCAGATCTAATCCGGCCACCCCTTTTCTCTGATGACAGTAAAATTTCATTAAAGTCTCCAATCACTAACCAAGGATGACTCTGGTCAACACTTAAATTCCGCAAAAGATCCCAACTCTCCTCCCTTAATCGCTCAACAGGATTGCCATAGAACCCCGTCAACCTCCATTCACAACTTGTCTCATTCTCCTTTACCATTGCATCAATATGAAAAATAGACCAACTAATAATAGATACCGGAATGTTACTTCTCCAAGCTAAAGATAAACCACCACACGAACCAACCGAACTAACATCAAACCCGCATGGAAAACCACATCTACGACGAGCTTCCACCATTCTAGAACTTGATAACTTAGTCTCCAACAAAAAAACAATATCGGGTCGAACATCCCTCAGTTTGTTCCTGAGGCGTTGAACAGCCCACAGCTTCCCCAAGCCGCGGACATTCCAACTAAGGGTTTTCATTGCGACCGGCCGGCCTTTGTAGGTAGGCCTGCCGATGAATTCGAGAAAGCACCATTCAAATCCAATGAACTGGAAAATCCTGGTGGAGTGGGCTGAACTCGTGGACGTTTGGAGCCCTCGACCGTTTCCAAAGCTGAGTCTTCCCCATCAACCGCCATATGAGAGTCCATTAATGGCCCAGTGGAATTAGAAGGCCCAGAAATAAACTGGCCTAGGGGAGAATTACCGGGATTCAAAATATTCGACTGAAAGAGATTTGAATTCAATTGACCATGAATTGCGCCAGTAGATAAGATAGAATTACCCGGATTGTTAGCACCAAAATTTTGGGGATTAGAAGTTAATCCCGAGAAATACGCCTGATTAACCGGCTCATCTCTCAACCACGGGCTGGCCGCCGGAACAGAGCGACGGGACGGTGCGCGTAGCGAAATGTCCCAACCGAACTCGATCTCCGCATCACCTTTAACGACCCGCAGTGGGCAGAAACTTTCACCGTGACCAAGGAGACCACAAATGAAACAGAATAAAGTCAACTTTTCATACTCAAATCGAATATAATGTTCCTTTCCACCATTCAAAATCAGTTTCTTCCTTCTTTTTAGGGGTAGACGACAGTCAATCCTAACCTGAATTCGCATGATACGCCTATGTCCCAAAGCCACAGCAGCCGAATCATACTCCAAAAAATTCCCAATAAAGTTCCCAATTGAACTGGCCACCTTCTCAGAAAAAAATCCATGTGGAACGTCATGGACAAGAATCCAATAAGAAACAAAGAATAACGGGACCACAGAAGGATCATCCTCCGCCCCCAGGCGATGCATAATAAGCAGATGATTGTTGAAATACCAAGGCCCCCCCTATCCACACGATTCGCATCCACAACATTAAAGAATCTAAACAGGAATCTGTTATCACCGATATCCGAGATTGCAATACCACCGACCGGCCTCCAAACATTTGCCAATGTCGATTTCATTGCCAATATATTAATGATGCTTGATGTGAGAAATCTGCCCACAAAACAATGTTCAAACGACGGCCTGGAATCAGTATCAATCGTCTCAAACTGGAGACCGTCATCCTCACCAACATCGATCGACAGATTCACCAAATCCTCACTCACATTAGCCATCGTACACTCACAAAGAAAAGCTTGACAAGAGTCAAGAAAAAGGAGATATGAAAATGAAAAAGCGTGCCACAAGAGCAGAGAGAAAAGCGTGCCACAAGAGCAGAGTTTAGTAATAATAAAATTATTTTGATTAAAAATAATAAAAATGAAATTATTGATCTTACAAAAAATTCTACAATGAATAACATTTTTTTGAATATCAATGAATAGCATTTATTGATATGCATTATTAATTTTTAAATAGATAAAATATAAAAATAGTCTTGTAATTATAGAGTATATTTTTGTTTAGTTCTCCCACTATAAAAATATACAAAACGATTACTTGATTTACAAAAAATAATTAATTAGATATTACCATTAAATTTAACAAAATATAACAAATTAGTTAATGACACCAACAATAACAATTAATTTTTCTTTTAAAATTAATTCTTCTTAGAAAATCATAACTACATAATCAATGAAAGTTTAATAATTTTCCTTTTAAAAAACACAATACAATTTTTTTATCGGCAAAACATATGAATTTATTAAAGATGAACTCATACAAGCCACTATTATCACGAGCCTCGTTAAAAACTTCACTAACCCAAAAGGAGGAAAAAAGTACTCCATGATAATAGACTAGGAAAAATGCCAACAATACAAACAACCGTTCAAAAGGAAACTGCAAAACAATATTTAATTTTGATATAACAAATAATCTAAGGACTAAATTGCAAAGTAAATAAATTTTGAAGTAATCAAAATACTTGATTTTGATAAGTAAAATTTATACTTAAAATGTTTTGAAGTTAAAACTTAAACCCCATAAATTTTTCTAACTGTTTCAATGCCAAAATATACTAAATTTCCCAGGAATTTTGAAACACCCCAAAGTGTTTCGATACGTTTTGCCGCAAGAAACGTTCGTTTTGAAACGGCTCAAACCCGTTTCGATACAACCTTCATCTGGGTTTTTTATTTTTAAGTATTGTTTCGAAACGGCTCATACCTGCTTCGATACAAAGGTTAAGTAATTTTAAAATTAAGCATTAAATGAACTAGCTGTTACTTGTCAGAAAAAAAAAACTTTTGAAAATTTGGTTAAGTGTTTCGATACACCCCTAGGCTGTTTCCAAACACCGATTTACAATTTCAAAACGTTTTGATACGACCCTCTTTTTACATTTTACAGTTTCAAACTGTTTTGATACGGGCCCTTTTTACACATAATGGCTCTTTCTTTTTTGGTGTCCATTTCGATACAGGGCCTCGTGTTACGATATGGGTAGTTGCATAACAACATTTATGGAGGGAAGAGAGAGCCCCAAAGGCTCTATTGATGATCTCAACCACCCAAACGGCTAGAATTCAACGAGAAGGTATACAAACAAGTCTCCAAAGCACCATCAACAATTTTTTGAACCTTCAAGAAACATCAAAGTATTCATTCCAAACCCTTGTGCCTTTAGAGTCAAATTTTTGTACCCAAATCATTTGAAATTTTTCATTGTAAATCTTTTTAGAGTTTGAGGAGTGTTTATGTGTAATTGGGTAAACAATTAGCCTGTGAGAGGTATATACAAAGTTTGCCTATCTTTCCTTTGTAAAAGAGTGATATTGGGTCAATCTTTAGGTAGAAAGATTGATCGATTTGTAAGGTTTCCTCCTAAGCCAAGAAAAAGAGATGAATTCAAGTTAGTGAATTGTTGAAATCCTCAGTAGGGTGCTGAGGTAGTGGATGTAGAGCTTGTTCGAAGCTTGAACCACTCTAAAATCGCCTTGTCTTCATTTTTAGATTATCTATTTGCACCCTTCAATTTTTATTCCACCAATTCACCCCCTCTTAGTGTTTAGCCATCTTTTGATCAACTCAACAATTGGTATTAGAGCTGCACTCATTGGAAGGATTAACACCCTCTTGAGTAGATCTTGGAAGAGTTTGATCAATTGCACTTCAATCGACATCGTGCTATAGCATCCACCTCTGGCCAAAACCTCTACGAGCTCTATGCATCACCAAACCAACATTCTTCAATAGGAATAACTATCCTCATTGAAAGAACCGGATGCGGCTCTTCATCAAACCAAATTAGTACATAGTGTGGGACGTGGTAGAAGACGGTCCTACAATTCCAATAAAGAGAGATGGTGAAGGAAGGCTTGTTTCGAAGACCAAAGCCGAAATGACCGATGAAGATAGAAGACATTTGCAAGTCAACGACAAAGCCTTGCACATAATCTTTTATGCTCTCGGTCCCGACATATACTCAAGGATGTCTTCAATCGAAAGTGATAAAGAAGTGTGGGACACCCTAGAGACTACATATGAAGGAACAAGTGACGTCAAGGAGATCAAGATTAGGTTGCTCAATTTGAGTTATGAAAACTTCAAAATGGAAGCCAACGAAAGTGTCTCCAAGATTTTTGATCGGTTCTCGGTTATTGTCAATGGACTGAAGGGCTTCGGTGAAGTTATTCATGAAGAAAAGCTAGTCCGGAAGCTACTCTACTCTCTTCCGAAGTCTTGTGATGGTAAGAAGACGACCATCATCGAAGGTCGAGATTTGAAGACTCTCAAGCTAGATGCCCTTGTTGGATCTCTACTCACCCATGAGATCATGAAGCAAGGGAGAGAAGACGAGAAGAAGAAAGAAGAGAAAAAGGTAGAGAAGAAAGAGGTTGAAAAGAAAAAGATAGGAATCACACTCAAAACGTCATACAATGAAAGTGATTCTAGTGAGGAGGAGGATGAAGACATGACCATGTTGGCCAAACGATTCACTCGATTCATGAAGTCCAATCGAGGAAGAAAATTCAATAGAAGAGGGGACTTCAATAATAAAGGAAAAGAGGAAGAAAATGATCAACTCACTTTTTATGAGTGCAAGAAGCCTGGCCATATCCGAACTGATTGCCCTCAATTAAGGAAAAATAGCTTTGGGAAGAAGAACAAGCTCAAGGCTCAAATGGCAACTTGGAGAGACGAGAAGTCATCCGAGGAAGAGGAGGAAGTGGTCAATCTTTACCTCATGACCTTTGAGAAGGATCACATGGTAAACTCTAACGCATCTCTTACTTATGATAAACTATATGATGAATATGATGAGTGATGAGTTCTCAAATTTGTCATGTTTCACTTGCTAATTTTCTAATTATTGAGACTTCTTGCTGCTTAATACATGTTGTTTTCGTTATATTTTGTGCAGGGATCCAATTCTGGAAATAGCAGTGAAAATGGGGCATTTCTGCAGTTTTTATTATAATTCTGTCATGACTGGCATCATGGGCACGGCACCAGGCACGACGCGGCTGACGTGGCAGTGACGTGGCAACTTCTAGAAGCTTCTGGAACGTTCTGAGAGATCTTATCAGCTTATCCGATTATATTCCTGCATTTAAATTTCAAAACATTTGAATTATTTATCTTTTGTTTATTATTTTAAATTATTTCATCATCTTATCTTTGTAAATCTAAGCCTATAAATACCACCCATTGGTAAAGGCTTAGATCATCAATCATTTTAGTTTTCATCTTCTAGTTTTGAGTCTTTTTACCTTTGTAAACGTTTTTAGCTTTAAATCCAAGTTCATTTCCTTTAATTTCTTGTTTTCATTTATTTTATGTTATTCAATTGTTTTTCTAAAATCAAGTTAAGTATGATAATCAATATCATGCTTAGCTAAATCCTTTAAGCCAAGAACCAGCCAAGTCAATTCGATTCATGAGAATTGAACATTGCTTAAAATCTTTTGGGGAAATCATTTTTATCTTTCTGCTTAGATAGTTTGGCAATCGGCCTTACTAAAAGTTTTTAATCGTTTTTCATATAAAAAAGGGCCCTTTGGTCTGAATTCGCTTAAAAACATAGTTGGGAGGAAGGATCGGCCTGTGGCAATTTCGACTTCCTGTGAACACTCTTAGCGGCGGTCCGCTAAGGAAAGATAAAATCAGAAGCGATTCTACTTTTAGACTATTTTGAAAAACAAGAAAATCATTTCCGATTTGAAATTTCAAAATGAGTCTCTTTCAGAAACCAATTCTGAATTGGAAAAAAAGGTTTTGTACTTGATAAATCTTTCAAATGAGCTTAAAAAGAAAAATCGTGATGTTGAAAAACTTCTTTCCAATTTCCAAGATTATCACACTAAGGAAGTGGATAATCTTAAAACTTCTCTTACTATTGGGAAGCATGCTCTTGAAAAGGGAAATTCTTCAAAAACCCAATATGTTAAGAGAAAACCATTTTACCCCAAACAAAGAGATTTTCAAAAGCAATCTAAAGTTAAAAGAATTAGGAGTGTATGAGTTCCTAAAGAACTCATTGTTTCTAATAATTTAAATGCAATTGCTTCTTGGATTCCTAAGGGGACCAAGCTTTTGGAAGCTAACTCTCATGAACCCAAATCATTTTGGGTACCAAAAATCAAAGTTTAATCATTTACATGCTAGCATGATTTCAAGCTTTTTCAAATGGATGTAAAAGTGCTTTTGTAAATTGTTTTATAAATGAAGAAGTGTATGTTGAACA
Source organism: Hibiscus trionum (assembly GCA_030270665.1). Classification (NCBI taxonomy): domain Eukaryota; kingdom Viridiplantae; phylum Streptophyta; class Magnoliopsida; order Malvales; family Malvaceae; genus Hibiscus; species Hibiscus trionum. The sequence goes on along the minus strand of BSYR01000038.1, from coordinate 21,300,566 downwards.
ACCACTCGGTTTTGAAGATCCAAACTTTCCAAACCATGTTTTTAAACTAACAAAAGCTTTATACAGTTTGAAACAAGCTCCTAGAGCTTGGTATGAAAGACTTTCAAACTTTTTAATTGAAAAAAGTTTTGAAAAAGGCAAGGTGGATGCTACACTTTTCACTAAAAGATATGGCAATGACATTTTAGTAGTTCAAATATATGTTGATGATATTATTTTAGGTTCTACTAATGAATTTTATTGCCAAGAATTTTCTAAGCTAATGCAAGGTGAATTTGAGATAAGCATGATGAGAGAGCTCTCATTTTTCCTGGGGCTCCAAATCAAGCAAAGGAAAAATGACACCTTCATAAATCAAGCTAAATACATCAAGGATATGCTCAAGAAGTTTGGCTTGGAGAACGTGAAGCCTCAAGCCACTCCTATGAGCTCATCAATTAAGCTTGACAATGATGAAGGAGGTAAGTGTGTTGCTTCTAAGCTTTATCGTTCTATGATTGAATCTTTGCTTTACCTTACTGCAAGTAGACCCGATATCATGTTTAGTGTTTGCTTGTGTGCTAGGTTTCAAGCTAGTCCTAGAGAATCACACCTAGTTGCCATTAAAAGAATCTTTAGATACCTTATTGATACACCTTGTTTAGGCGTTTGGTATCCTAGAGACTCTTCCTTTGACCTTCGTGCCTTCTCCGATGTGGATTGTAACCCCCTAGACCCGCCTATGCGTTACAACGGATCCTAGGAAGTCACATTAGGGTCACATGAGCGACCCACGGTAAAAATACACATAAAACATTTTCTCTGAAAAACACATTAAATTATAACAGTAACTTTTGTTAAAAAAACTCTTTCATGAAATCATTTAAACATATAACCGGATTTCAGAAAACGTTTTACAGACACTATCATGAAACAATAATGATATGCATGCCCACTAACTATGTCGGTACCGTACTCCAAAAGCAACGTCGAGAGAACTCCGAACACTGATGTCAAACGTTACACCATGATATAATCCTTTAACCTGCGATGGTAAAAACAATGTGAGCTTGGAAAAGCTCAGTAATACAAACTACCAAAAGAAGCTATAAGCTCATGCAGATATGTGGTAGGCATAACATTTCCATGATGTTCTGCGCAGTAACAGTCTTCCTTTCTTTTTTCGATATTTCAGGGTAACGTTATAAATTGAGAATAACGGTACTTGTTCTTTATTCAACCATCGAGAATTAGACGGGAATTATAGGCTATTAATGTACGGAGGTGGAATTAGAGAGTTCGGTTCCTAGTGTGTTCCAACAGTGTAAGTAAAAAATGTACAACAATAGTATAATATACATTTTCAGTTCAAAAACATAAAGTACAAGTAACAATACGGTACAATTTAATCTTTTATCTACCCTCCAACCACACTCCAAGAGGCAGTTCCCCAAAACTGCGTCAAAGGCGTTAACCAATGCCCATTGGGCATAGGTGCCATCCTAAGGGATTACCTTAGGAACAGTACGGTACGGTATGGTAGGTATTACCCTAGCCGAAGCATAGGAACCTGTAACGGTAAAGGAATTACCAGCTGGATCAGAGCTGAACCTGTGGTCACTTCATATTTTGTCCCAAGTACCCCAGTAACAATCTATGTAACGGTTCGGTTAATTAATAGCTATATTTTTAGTAATGCATTATCCATATAGCATGTTGGTCATATCAGGTACATATGCATATATAAAAAATACAGTACGGTCATGTTTATGTGAGTTCAAGTATTCTATCATGTGTACAAAATCAGTATTATAACATGTAAATCAGTATGCAAAAACAGTCGTGTAGCACACCTGGAACAGACTAGGTGGAATAGTTTATTTCCTTGGAGATACTTGACATTTACAGAAGAGAACATATTAACTTTTGACAGTTGAGCGAATCTTTGAAACAAGGCCCATATTAAAAGAGGGGTTTGTACTAACGATTCAAACCAGATAGTCAGGAGATGATACATCAGGATCTTGAGAGTTTAGGCATATCATGAGTGATTTAGCCATTTAAGCCTACCAGGGGCATTATGGTCATTTTATCATACACGGCATTTTGGTAATTTATACCAACATGGCGTAAATAGTGGCTCAGAAATTCTATTTTGCTCATTCAGTTTCCAACCAGGCATTTAGGGATTTCTACGTCAAGATCTTTTATGATATTAGATACATTCAGGGTTATTTTGATTACTTGGGCCAACGAGGGCATTTTGGTCATTTAACTATTAGGGGTGATTTGTAATTTAGCCCAATAATGATTAAATGACGATTTGTAATATTTAAGATTCCCATAAGTTTATCGGGCCTCCAAAACCATTCGAACTAACATATTCCAACCTTGCAGTACTAATCAACGCTTCTGATGCATCCAACTGTATCGTATATCTGAACGGCTGCTTTCATATTTCACCACAAGATTTTCCACGGAGTAGTCAATCTTATATTCTGTGCGGAGAAACTTTCAACCTTACATTAATATCAGGAGTGATTAACGTACGTAAGTCATGCTTTAACCTTTGAGGGCAATTCGGTCATTTTCAGTTTTATCGGCATTTCCAGAATTTTATCAAGACAATTCACTTATTCCAGTCAATGGGGGTATTCCAGTTATTTCAAGAATTCAGTACTCCCAACCACTTTATTCATTACAGAACTCAAGGGTTTATCTATCCTTCCAGTTAATTTGTAAACCTCGGTGTCCGAGGATACGTCAGCCCTTTTTAGTCAATGCGATCATTCCGATTAATTTAACCGTAACATTATTTCCAATACTTTTAGTCATTATGATCAATTCAGTATTTTGAGCCACTTGCTTAATTTAGGGGTATGTATAGATTCCCCTGATTCTATAGTCGAAGATTCATTCCAAATCAAAGGAGACCTAACACCTTACAATCATGAAGGTTTAAATCCTGTTACCATGGCTTTCCAAATAGTTCGAGGTTTTAAAATGAATCAGGTTGTTTTACCATATCTAGCGTAGATTTCTAGATCGCTTCCAATTTCAAGGGTATTTAAGTCATTCTCATACCTTGAGGGCATTTTCATAATTTCATGTCTAGGTATCTTTCACATTTAAACATTTCACACTAATGCTCGGAAATGGAGATTAGATGCCTCATTAATTACTTAATGAACTTCAGATTTATTAGCTTCCTCGTTCGAACATTTCGGTCTTATCTAAATTATCATACTCAATTTCATATTTAGCTTGACTTAAGTAGGGCTAACAATACTCCTTATCATTTTCATGCATGCATTAACAAATACCAACATGTTCTCAAAGCATACAAGAGGTAGTAGTGTATTACCTTTATTACTTGCTATATCGGTCAACCATGATACTCCATTCGGTCACTCTCGAACCCGAATGCGACATCCTCAACATCCCGAATACAAGGAACTTTGAATACCTTCAATAAAAATATTCCACTTTCAGTCTTTAAACACCTTACTCATAATTGATTATTAAAATACATAAGTGGACTCGAGTTCAAGGTCCAATTCGGAGTCTTTCGGGTTAGAATTTCATGAAACGGGCTTCAAAATCGGACTCAGGACGTCGAAAAACATAAAATAGGACTTTTTAGAAAATTTGACTTTTTGGTCAAAGTCAACGGTCAACGGGCAACGCTGACGTCAGCAGTTAAAGTCCATGCTGACGTCAGGGGTCGGGTCAACGAGTCGGGTCGGTCAACGGGTCAGACCGGTTTGAGCCGGCCGGTTCAACGGCCACTGTCCAGGGCGGCCAGAAATCGCCCCAGACGGCGCGTGAGGCCCACGCGCGGCCTAAAATGGCCCAAAATGCATGTTTTCAAATCGATTCATCCCATTAACATATCTATTACACATAAATCGATCAAAATTTACCCAACTTACCCATTTCGGGGTTAAACGGCGCAAGAACGACGAGGCTCCGATGAGGGCCTTACCGGCGTCGAACGAACAGTCGGATAAAGGGGTTTTGCTCCCCTCCACACGGTGAGGACGCCTAGGCCGTCGACGCGCCACGCCGTTGACTGAGGTGGCCGGAAAACGAAAGAAAAGAGGGGTGACATTTAGGGTTTCTTGCCGAAACTTCAATGCCTTTTTCACGGTGAACGGCGGCGCGATTTCGAACGTGGGGGCTGTGGCCGTGGTCGGAACGGTGTGATGGTTGTGCTGGTGAGGGCGGTGGTGGCCACGGCGGCGCAGTGAGGGGGATCGGGGAAGATGAACGGTGGGGAGGGCTTGTGTTCGTGGGAGATGAATGGTTGGCAGATCCACTTTTGGGGGAAACAGATATGAATAATAGAGTCATAAATGGGGGTAGGTAGGATATTTTGTTTATTTTATTATTTTATATACTCACTTAATCACAACCTAAATAAAAATTGGTGGAACATGGACTAAAAGACGGCTTAGCTCAGTTGGTTAAGGCATTTGGTTTACATACCCAAGCTTAGAGGTTCAATACCCCATGGCAGCACATATATCATTTTCATTTTTTTTTCATTTTTTTTTGCCAAACTCATGGTGTTACACGGATTATGGGGGGTGTAAGATATATAGGAAAAGTACCTCCGGAACATGTCAATTCTTATGTAGTATGCTCGTATCTTGGTTCCCTAAGAAACAAAATAGTGTAGCCTTATCTACTACCGAAGCGGAGTACATATCCTTAGGAAGTTGTTGTGCTCAAATTCTTTGGATGAAACAACTCTTAGATTATGGTATTCAAGTAGATACCATACCCCTTAAGTGTGACAACACTAGTGTCATTTGTCTCATTAAGAATCCCATCCAACACTCTAGAACCAAACATATAGAAATTAGACATTATTTCATTAGAGATCATGTCTTGAAAAATGATGTAGTTCTAGAATATGTTGATACCTTGAACCAATTAGCGGATATATTTACCAAACCTTTAGATAAAGAGAGTTTTTGACCCTTAGGAGAGAGTTAGGTTTAACTAGCCTTCCTTGACTCTTTTAGGTCCCAAATGGTCAAAAAATGTGCTTGGAATTATTTGATGCTTATGCTTGTGTTGATTTGCCTTCTTTTGCATCTATGCTTGTTGCTAGGGGGAGTATGCATCAGTTTTAGTTCATATAACATGCTCATATATCATTTACATGCATTTAGGCTCGATCTAAGTTGACTCTTTCGACATGAAACTGCCCAAAATGCATTTTTCTGGCAAGGGTGTATCGAAACAGGTACATCTGTTTCGATACGGGCTTAATCTAAGATGATTCCAGTAGTAAATCTTATCGAAACAGGCTCTTCGCGTTTCGATACGGGTTTGATGTGTTGTTCAGAAACATGGTCACCCTGTACCGAAACGAGTTTGGTACTGAAACAACTCGATATTGTTTCAAAAAACTCGTTCCGATACGCCAAGGTATAAACATGAAACTGCCCAGATTGCTTTAAATAGCATTAAAAGATTATCAAACTGTAATTAAAACACCAACTCTCTTTTTCTCTCAAACCTAACCGAAAACCCCTATATAAACTCCTCAAATCCTTTGATTTTTTACATCAAAACCTAAATTTTTTTGAGGATTTTCAATCTTCACAACAAGGTTAGAGCTTTGCAAGCAATTTGGTGCATTGAGCATCCCTCATTCATCCATTATCCTACATCAAGGTATAAACCGTTTTTCTTTTTTATTTTTAATTTTATTTGTTGTTTATAATTATTTCTTGTATAAAACATATACATATAGTATGCTTTTTCAAGTTTTTGCAAAAAAATCTTCAAAGTCTGAAATTTTTTATTCAAATATAAAATTATATCGTATAATTTTTAATCTTTTTCTCAAAATTCTTTTTACCAAAAATTTATTTTATGTTTATTTATATATTTACACTATATTGTATAGTTTTTTATATACCTTGACTATTAGATTGCCTATTGGATTGAATTTGGTTGATTTACGCATACATGTGTTTTTATGTCTTGATTTATTTCCAGATTTTGAATATGAGTTCTAGGAAGAGAGTACGAACAAATGAGGCTGGTGGAAGCTCTAACATCGATGACAATTCTACTCGTCTGAACCTCACTTTACTCTACCAAAAGAGTCTTTGAAACAAAGACGCCTATACCAACTTCAAGCTTTTTCAAGATCATGCTATCTGTTGTGAGCGTACCGTCTCTATACCCTTTTTGGATTCCGAACGATTTCAATTTCGCTATCTTGATTTATTAAGGCGTTGGAATTTCATGTGTTTTTTTTGCTTACCCGGTACTTTGTACTGTAACACAGTTCTTCTCTTCTATGCGAATCCTTGTTGTATCTCTAATGCTGGTGAAGTGGTTGCCATTGAGTCCTACATAACGGGGAAGAAGTTTACGGTTGATCCAGAAACCTTGGTCAATGTTTTCGGGTTTGAAGATGAGGATATTTCGGATGAGAACTTGTCGGGACATACCCTTGGTGGCTCCGTCACGATTCTTGATGCTCATGATCGCATCCTTCATCTCATGGTCTCGTGGTAGTTTCGTCCTTCCGGAGAAAAATTCTCCCATATTTGGCAAGTGGACGATTTTTAGATTTGATGCTTTCGTGAGGGACGTTGACCAAATCTTTTTCAAATCATGTTTGTCGAGATGGTGTATCTTGCAAAAACTGCAACTCGGATCTTGTCACCTTCTTCATCTATGGCATCGCCTTGAGCTACTTGTTCTCAAAGTTGGGGATCGATTGCTCTCTTGACTATTTGGAACCTCTCAAAGGTCCCATCGATGAGCGCACACTTCTCCTGTGTAAATTTAATTTCATTGATTGAGAGTGGACTCGTGTCGAGAATCCTCCTTAAGTTGCGGCCCCCGAACCTCAACCTCAAGTTGCTCCACCAAACAACGAAGCCCTCATGACTTTCCTTACTGAGCAATTTAATGGCTTGCGCACCCACATGGACTCCGGTTTTCCACTCTTGAAACTCGCCTCACTTCCGTGGAGGGACGTATCCAAAGTGTTGAGAATCGACTCACTTCGGTTGAAACTCAACAAACCTCTATGGACATGTCCTTTACCTGCTTCTATGGAGAATAGAGACAATTCCGAAGGAGCTTCGCCAATGATAAAGATGAAGATGAGCCTTATATCTTTGAATTCCATTGCATATCATCTACTTTAGGATTTCCCTTTTTATGCACCTATTTATGTTTTTGCTATAAGACATATGCTTTGATTTATGTTTGGATATTATGTTTTAAGTATTAATGTTTGGTTATTATGTTTGGAGATTATGAATTTATTTTGCTTTGGTTTCTTATGATTAATGACATTATGTTGCTTTAATTTCGCTTTGCCTTGTGCTATATTGCTTTATCTTTGCCTTCATTGATTTTTTATCTAACAAAAAGGGGAGAAAGGTTAAGCTAAATATTTTCAAAATCTTTTTTGAAACCTAGCTTCAATTTAGGAGGACTCTACTTAAAAATTTACTTTGGTTTTGTTATATCAAAAAGGGGGAGATTGTAAAACCAATATTTTTTTTGATATAACAAATAAACTAAGGACTAAATTGCAAAGTAAATAAATTTTTAAGTAATCAAAATACTTGATTTTGACAATTAAAATTTATACTTAAAATATTTTGAAGTCAAAACATAAACCCCATAAATTTTTCTAAGAGTTTCAAAGCCAAAATATACAAAATTGCATAGGCATTTTGAAACTCCCCCAAAGTGTTTCGATACGTTTTGCCACTAGAAACGTCCGTTTCGAAACGACTCATACCCGTTTCGATACAACCTTCATCTGGGTTTTTGATTCTTAAGTATTGTTTCGAAACATGTCATACCTGATTCGATACAAGGGTTAAGTAATTTTAAAATTGAGCATTAATTGAACTAGCTGTTACTTGTCAGAAACAAACTTTTGAAAAATTGGTTAAGGGTTTCGATACACCTCTAGGCTGTTTCGAAACACCCATTAACAGTTTCAAAACGTTTTGGTATAGCCCATATCCATTTTGATACGGCCTTCTTTTTACATTTTACAGTTTCAAAATGTTTCGATATAGCCTATAACCGTTTCGATACGGGCCCTTTTTACACACAACAACTCTTTCTTTTTTTGGTGTCCGTTTCGATACAGGTCCTCGTGTTTCGATGCGGGTAGTTGCAGAACATCATTTATGGAGGGAAGAGAGAGCGCCAATGGCTCCATTGATGATCTCAACCACCCAAACGGCTAGAATTCAATGAGAAGATATAAAAACAAGTCTCCAAAGCACCAACAACAATTTTTTGAACCTTCAAGCAACATCAAAGCATTCATTTCAAACCCTTGTGCCTTTAGAGTAAAATGGTGATATTGGGTCAATCTTGTACCCAACTCATTTGAAAATTTTCATTGTAAATCTTTTTAGAGTTTGGGGAGTGTTTATATGTAACTGGGTAAATAATTAGCCTTTGAGAGGTACATACAAAGTTTGCCTAACTTTCCTTTGTAAAAGAGTGATATTGGGTCAATCTTTGGGTAGAAAGATTGACCGATTTGTAAGGTTTCCTCCTAAGCCGAGAAAATGGGACGAATTTAAGTTAGTGAATTGTTGAAATCCTCAGTAGGGTATTGAGGTAGTGGATGTATAGCTTTCTCGAAGCTTGAACCACTCTAAAATCGCCTTGTCTTCATTTTTAGATTATCTATTTGCACCCTTCAATTTTTATTCCTCCAATTCACCCCCTCTTGGTGTTTAGCCATCATTTGATCAACTCAATAGAAACAAACCAACCCACACAACTAAGACTAACAAGCCAACCCCTAAAGCTTGGATCGGCACACATCCCCTAGCCCCTCACACTAGCAAACCATCACGATAACACCCTAACACCTCACATACCCGTAGCAATGCAAGAATGCCATCATTGTTGAAACTCTCCCACAAGGGATTCTTGGAAAACCGAAGACCAAAACATAACCATGAAGAAATCTATGGAACATCACATAAAGAAATAACAGTGCAGCTTTCATGCAGTGAGTCCACTCCATTCAAAAACATAACCATGAAAAACATTAATATGAGAAACGAAGACCAAAACGACAACACTTCATCACTTTGCCTCAATGCTCATGGCCTTAGGAATGAAAGGGTTCATCCAAATGTTCCTTGTTTACGATATGATGATAATTTCTATATCATTTTTTCGTATTGCACATCGTACATTTTTATGAATTTTATTATTTAGACTCTTTCTGAATATTATTATATAAAGTATATTCATTCAATACAATGAGAAGGGTTGGTATTTGAAATTTGGAGTTGTTGTAAAATGATGAATTTTAGTAAAATAACGAGGGGGAGTTGTCATCTAATCTCTCTAGAGTTCTTGTGTTCTTGAAATCTCATAAATAGTTCATAAATACCAAAGGGTTAAGAATATGTATGAACATATACTACCTTATTATCACATTAAGACCATTCAAAAAATAATTAGTATTGTTGTAAATTTCGGCAAGGAAGAGAGGCATTCATTTGTAGGGTAGCCATTAGATCGAGTCGAGTCGAAAATTTTCAAATTAGTCGAGTTAAATAGTTCTATTTTATAACTCAAATTTTTTTGAAATATTTTCGAGTCGAGTCAAGTCATTCGAGTTTCTGTTCAAATTTAATAAACATTTATAATGTTATGGTACTAAGTAGTTCCAATTTAAACGACTATCTATAATCGTAGACAATATATATATATATATATATATATATATATATATATATATATATATATATATATATATATCAGGCAGAATTGAGAGACTCAACTTGAACTTGAAAACCGATTCACTAATTACTAAAAATTTCGAGTTATTTGAATTTGCATTTTATAACTCAGACTTTAATTGATTTTTTCGAGTCGATTTTATATAATTAGGAGTCGAGCTAAAATAAATCGAGTATTTTCACATCAAATCGAGTCGATTTTATATAATTTATTTAGTACTTCACCGTTTGTTAAAGTGTAAATGAATATACTTAATATTAAATAATACAATTATTTTGATTAAAAATAAAAAAAATAAAATTATTGATCTTACAGAAAATTCTACAATGAATAACATTATTCATATACATTATTATTTTTTAATTAGATAAAATATAAAAATAGTCCTTCAATTATGGGGTGTATTTAATTTGTTGAGTTCCCCAACTATAAAAATTTACAAAACGATTACTTGATTTACAAAAAATACTAAATTAATATATTACCATTAAAATTAACAAAAAATTAGTTAATGACACCTACAATAACAATTAATTTTTATTTTAAAATTAATTCTTTTTAGAAAATCATAGCTACATAATCACAAATATTTATGCAAGTTTCATAATTTTCCTTTTAAAAAACACAATACAAGTTTTTTGATCGGTAAAACGTGTGAATTTATTAAGGATGAACTCTTACAGGCCATTATTATCATGAGTCTCGTTAAAAACCTCACTAACCTCAAAGGAAGAAAGAATACTCAATGATAATACACAAGGAAAAAACGCCAACCAAACAAACAACCGCTCGAAAGGAAACAAACCAACCCACACAACTACGAGTAACAAGCCAGTACCTAAAGCTTGGATTCGCACACATCGCCTAGCCCCTCACACCAGCAAACCATCACAATAACACCCCAAACCTCACATACCCATAGCAATGCAAGAATGCCATCATTGTTGAGACTCTCCCACAAGCGATTCTTGGAAAAACCGACCCCAAGAACTCCTTCAATATCATGACAAGGGAAAACACACATCCCACCAAAGCAAGAATCAACACCAAACCGTCCTCTCAACATCACAAGAAAAGATGATATGATCAAGATCATCATCACTAGAGGATCGTACCACGATCCTCAATTATACGCGATATATCTTGAATCATCTCCTCCTCTCTACATATAGTATTTACTCCTATCAAATTTCCCAATTGCACAGTTGCCTTAGCTTCCCGAATAAGGGCTTGTTGCTGATTTTGAAAGTCAAAGCATGCAAGAGATTCGTTCACTATACCTTCTTCTACTGAAACCCCTTTATGTAGTCATCCACGCCCTTTTTTCTTACGAGTAGCCTCAACCACAACCTGTTGTTCTAGAGATTCGACAACACAAGGAGTCACAATTGCCTCTACATGAGCATTTGAATCATGCCCAACTACAATTCCTACCACATCATCTCGAGTCCTAGCGTTTAACTTGTATTCTACTAGTTGCATCTCATTTGTCAAACCTTTCCCGACATCATCCATTCCTACCACCAAGGTTGATCCTCTCGTGATGCAGGCACTAAAATGTCACCAATCTCATCACCTTTCAGCGTTTCATCCTGATTCACAGGTTTTTCCCATTCTTGGGACCTAGAGTCACATATCAATTCATCATCTTCATTATATTCCTTCATAGTCGGTGTTCTCACTATCTCAGCCTCTTGAATCCGAATTGGAAAAGACGGACCATTTACAATTAAGTCCAAGACCTCATCAATTCTTTCACACTATTCAGTCTCAATCATCACATGGCTCCTCTCAAAATACTTTGAATCTTCCGTTGCTTCATCTATACGAATAAACTTGCCCCAAAGTTGTGATATATTTTAAAATAATTCCATGGACCAAGCATGCATAGGCAAACCACTAATAGATAACCAGACACGACGAGAACTGATCAGGATATCAGGAGACCACTCCTTTATGCGAGTAAACCATCGTGTAACCTCAATATTACTGAGCAACATCCACTGAGATTCCACATCATGGAACGTTAATAAAACCATTGTACCTACAATCCACATAACTTCAACCCTAGGTATCTTCTCTTGAGAGATTCTCTCTACTACCTCAGAAATCGGCGTCAGGTTCTAACAACATCCAATTGCACAAGAGTTCTGTAACACCCCAAAATCTAGTCTAGTCGGAAATAGGTTCCGGTGATTGGAAATTTCACATAGATAAAGTCTAAACATAGTATCGGCTAGTTAATTATTGGAATTGGACTCTAATTGAGTTAATTTATCGAGTATTGGCCTTATCGAATTTGTTAAAAAGCTTATAGTGACCAAATTATAGCTACCGGAAAGTTTTGAGGATAAAATCATATAGTATTGAGAGTTGAGGGACTAACCTTACGATTAGCCCATCCTCAATTAGAAATGCAACAACGTGGATAAAGGAAATTAGTTTCCATGGATAATTCATCGTTGATGCTTATATTGAATTTGGATATCAATTTTGATATCGTTGTATTGATTTTGATATCGTATTGTCAATCCTAATAATCTCCCTATTGATTTCCTAGCTCAAGAAAACGAAAAGGAGCATCCATCGAATTCACTGAATGCTAGGAACAAGGGAGTTGTCATCCGAGAGCTGTAAGAGCATCAAATTAGTAAGGTGAGTGCAGTCGGAGTCTCGGGATTAGGCAAGGAGCCTTCCCGAATCTCTTATTGTTATTTTTCGATTATATCGCTAACAATATCATTGAAGAAGTTGCATTGGATTGTTAATCAGATTCATTGGTAAGTGTCAATAAGTTTGTTCATGACCATTGGACATAGTTATTGGCATCGTCATCATGCATTGTCAGGGTTATAGTTATTGCTATCGAAACACTATGAATGAACCATCGACTAATGACATTGACATTGAAATTATGAAATATTGATATTAAGCCATGTTCACTATTGGTAACTTTAAAGACATTGGTTATTGGAGTTATTATTGGTTATTGACAGTGGTATTGAAACCTTGAATTTGAATGGACTTTGGATACAATTGGCATGCCATAGAATTCATGAGCTCAGTGTACGAGTGGATTACGATCCTAAGGCTATGTCCTATATTAATTTGGCGAGGCGGAGGGATGTGTTTGGTACTAGTCATATTGGTGAGGAGAAGGGATTGGACCATTCATTGATTTGGCGAGGCGTAGGAATTCGCGTATCCACTACCTTGATTCAATCCAAGGATTAATAATGAACTTGATATGTTAAACAGTGTATATTAAGTCATTGCATTAACATTGATGAGCATGAGATTATGTAAAAACATCATATATTGTTATTCATATTGTTGTGACTACCTCACTAGGAAATGCATGTTTAATGTGTTTCATCTCATTCATTTTAGGTTGAGGAATCGACCCCTTTTGAAGATCAGACAAGTCGTGGCCAAACAAGTCACTGCAAGCCAAGTAATGTAAATTGACCTTACAAACTCCTAGGAAGGTGGCAAAGTAGTTGAACTAGTCTCATATGCCTATTTGTTGTGTCTAATGTGTGTAATAGATAAAAAGTGGTTAAGGGCCTAAATATGACTTTTGGTTTGGCTATAACTTGGAAAAAATGGTATATTTGGCTCATAAAGGTCAAAACCTAGTAAATGTATTCATATGATGATAAAATTTGGCATGCCGATAGTTTATAACATTAAAAAGTTGTGTGTAAAGTTTCATTTCATTTGAACATTGTTTGATAGGTCAATTCGATTAAAAACCAACAAAAATCTGTCATTACAGGTCAGGCCGTATCAATATTGGGTAATGGCGTATCGATACGGTTAATCATAATTGAACCCTAAACATTTTTAAAATGGAATTCATTGTTTCGATATGGGTCTTTAGTGTATCGAAACGAGTCAAAGTCAAGGTCAAAGGGAGTCAACCTGTATCGATACAAGACTTGTCCGTATCGATACAAATTAAAGGACAAGTCAACTTCGGTTGACCATCGTTCACCCGTTTCGAAACATCCTTAAGGTGTTTCGATACATGGTTAGTTAAGTTAGTTAAAAGGCATAATCTGATAATTTGCAAAATTTATAGTTTGATCACTGAATTTTGGATGTTTAAATTAAATGAGTAAATGAACTTCAAATTGTATGAAATTTTACAGACTTGTTATTACTGTAATGAATTTTATTAAGGTATAGTCAACTACATCGAAGGACCTCGAATTTATCAGATTTACAAATTGGTCCCTAAAATTTGTAATAGTTATAAGTTGGTCCTAATTGGATAGTTATTGTTTTGTAATAGAATAATCGGTTTAAGAAGCATATTGGGTATTGATTTAATATTATTTCATTGATTATATTATTTTTTAAATGTTGATAACAAAAATGATATTTTATTGCACCGATCATTTTATTGTCCGTCGGTATCACCTTCCGACCTAGTTCTCGACCAGAGCAGGAAGGGGGTGTTATATTTGTGGTATTAGAGCTAGATTTTAGTTGATTCTACGACTAAACCGAAGCATGTGGTATCACCTTCTGACCCGTTTCTCGACCAGAGCAGGAAGGGGGTGTTATATTTTTGGTATTAGAGCTAGATTTTAGTTGATTCTAGGACTAAACCGAAGCATGTGGTATCACCTTCTGACCCGTTTCTCGACCAGAGCAGGAAGGGGGTGTTACATTTGTGGTATCACCTTTCGACCCGGTTCTCGACTAGAGCAGGAAGGGGGTGTTACATTTGTGGTATTAGAGCTAGATTTTAGTTGATTCTAGGACTAAACCGAAGCTTGTTGCATTGTTATTATGTTACTTTGCCACTTAGGAGTTATATATTCTATATATTGTGACTTGTCGACTAATCCGATCTTTCATATAGATATGTCTAAGACTAACGAACCTCAAATTGAAGAGCTTGCTACTTGCTCCTCAACTCATGGCGAGGAAATTAGAGGAGGAAATCCTCCAAATCCACAGTAGCCATAGGATCCTCCTGCTCAGGGCACCGAGCCTGTAGCACCTATCGCTCAGGCTGAATGTTAGAAGAACACGATTGACATGTTCAAGCAGTTTATGACTGCTATGAGAGCTGAGCAAGTAGTGAAACCTATCGCTTCTGCTGTCCAACACACCCGAGCTCCTATCGATAAGCTTTCACAGTATCGAGCTTACACTTTTACTAGAAAAGACGACGACAACCTTGAAGTTGCCGAATAGTGGTTGGATAACACTTTGCGGATTTTGAACAAGCAACTTTAGTGCTCGGACGAGCACAAACTCGAGTGTGCCATCCCACTGGTTGCTAATGAGGCACTTCACTGGTGGGAGACTACCATATTGACGGCCTCTGAAGATACTGTAACTTGGGAGTTCTTCCTTAAAGAATTCCGCAAGAAATACATCAGTGAGTTTTACCTCGCTGAGAGGCAAAGTATCTTCCTCCACCTCAAACAAGGTGGGTGACCGATCGAGCAGTACATCCATGACTTCTGCAAGTACTGTAGATACGGTGCTGAGTATATTAAGAAGGAGAAAGAGAACTACAGGATGTTCATTGTTGACAAGTCGTCGTTTAACCGGTCAAAAATAAATGAGTAAATTAACCTCTTTCGACTAACAATAAAATAAAGAAATTAAGTAGATATAGGGAAAGAGGGTCGATCCACAGGGAGATTTTTCAGTTTAGTGACTTGATCCTGTTAGCCTTTTTGTCCAGGAATATCTGCAAGTAGGCGTTAAAAGGAAAAGGGGGGATGTTTGAAATGTTGAGCAAGAAAATAAATAAAGTGCATATAATAATAAAGAAAATTCAAGAATGCAAAATAGCCTCGAACCAGCTCCTTCAATTCTTTCGATCACTAAAATAGATTTTTATTTCAGGGATCATGTCGGTTACAGTCTACGAGGCCCAACCCGTCGTAACTTGTTTCTCTCTCGAGTAACCAATCATCCCAAGTCTATCTTCGAAAGATGGTTCTTAAATAGATCAACCACGTCTATCGCCGTTAAAATATTTAGAATAAAAGCAGGAAAAACCCGACTCAGAAATTGTCTAAAATAGAATCGCTTCTGATTTTATCTTTCCTTAGCGGACCGCCGCTAAGAGTGTTCACAGGAAGTCAAAATTTGCCACAGGCCGATCCTTCCTCCCAACTATGTTTTTAAACGATTCCAGACCAACGAGCTCTTTTTGATTTGAAAAACGGTTAAAAACCTTTAGTAAGGCCGATTGCCAAACTATCTAAGCAGAAAGATAAAAATGATTTCCCAAAAGAATTTAAGCGAAGTTCAATTCTCACGAATCGAATTGACTTGGCTGGTTCTTGGCTTAAAAGACTTAGCTAAGCATGATATTAATTATCATACTTAACTTGGTTTTTAGA
The DNA here is from genome assembly GCA_030270665.1 of Hibiscus trionum. Classification (NCBI taxonomy): domain Eukaryota; kingdom Viridiplantae; phylum Streptophyta; class Magnoliopsida; order Malvales; family Malvaceae; genus Hibiscus; species Hibiscus trionum. Next base: position 21,284,436 of record BSYR01000038.1, on the reverse strand, counting down.
AAAGTAATTAAATAACATAAAATAAATGGAACAAGGTAAAATAAAGGAAAATAACTTTTATTAAAGCTAAAAACTATTTACAAAGGAAAAGCTAAAAAAATACTCAAAGCTAAGAGATGATCACTAAAATGATTGATGATCTAAGCCTTTACCAAGGGGTGGTATTTATATGCTTAGATTTACAAAGATAAGGTGATGAGATAATTTAAAATAATAAACAAAAGATAAAACAATTCAAATGTTTTGAAATTTAAATGCAGGAAATCTAAACGGATAAGCTGATAAGATCTCTCAGAACGTTCCAAAAGCTTCTAGAAGTCGCCACGCAATTGCCACGTCACTGCCACGTCATACGCGTCGTGCCTGGTGTCGTGCCCACGATGCCAGTCATGACGAAATTATAATAAAAGCTGCAGAAATGCCCCCTTTTTACTGTTATTTCCAGAATTGGGTCCCTGCACAAAATATAACAGAAACAACATGTATTAAGCAGCAGAAAGTCCTAATAACTAGAAAAATAGCAAATGAAATATGTCACTTTTGAGAACTTATCAAATTCCCCCTCACTTGTCTCACACTTGTCCTCAAGTATGTCCGAAAAAACATGAACCAAAGAATGAAATCCTCAAACCATCACAAGGATAGGAAATATATGAAAAAAGGAACAACGTGCAAGCAATGACAATCATTACAGCCCTTCACCCTCCTAATTCCCTAACAAGCATTAGTCTAACTCATCCTAGTCTTAATCCTCACCAAGATACACTCAAGAGCACTCAAAGTGTTTAAGGGAAAGATGAAGCAGAAACACTCAAAGTCAATCATGAATAAAGGTTTCCATAGGCTTGTAACAAGTTCAATTCTCCACTACTTATTAGAATCGAGGTGCAAAAATCATTAGGTCTTTTATTCAAGGTGTAATGTGGGTTTAGAAAAAAGATGGAAAGAAAATAAACAAAGGAAGATGTTCAATGCAAGATATAATGAACAGTGAAGACAAAAGAGGATCTTAAAAGTGGGCAAGCAAACAACAAATTTTTTTTCCTTTTTCTTTTCGGTTTTTCGAAACTGTTTTTTTTTCTTCTTCTTTTTCTTTCGAAGCAATTGCTTCCTTTAATTCTGTTTTTTTTTCATTTTTTTCGGAAAAATTCTGCCCTTATTCGAATTTTAGCCCCTTATTTGTCTAGTAATACAGTTTCTAGCATTTGATCAATCAAAAAGTTTGGTTGAGGGTTAAGCCAAAAAAAATGGGATATAAGGTTTCAAGAGGGTTCACTAAACGAAAGGTATGTTTTAATGAAAGAGAGAAAATCCTAATGCCTAAATCATCTTAAAGCACTTCATTCTAGTGTAGTCTCAAATCGTATACAAGCCACAAGTTCTAGATTCCTAAATTCAAGATGACACTCTCAAGCAAGAAAAAACAAGCATAAAGAATGCATGCTCAAGGCTCAAAGTCTCACAAAATTGGGCTAAGTTCATTAAGCTAGGTGAGAAATCCAATTATCACAATCAAGGCAAATTGAAAGGAGATGTCAAACTATCATTATACTCATGCCATTTGATTATCAAAATGTCATCATTCAAGTATTTCTATGCACTATCACAATTATAACATGCTGGATATCAAGCAATGGCAAGAAAAATTTCATCTCAAAGTTAAACCAAAGTCAAACATATATCAAACAAGCAAGACAAGTGGTTTTGCTACCATCCCCCTCACTTAAATGAATTGCCCCAATTCAAAATATAAATAAAGAAAATGAGGAACAAATAAGGGTAAAATATACTCCCCGTGAGTGATGAAATTGAGTCCACCGTTGGCATAGAGTGGAATGATGGTGATGGTGATCGTGGGGGAGGTGGACGGCGACTGGAGCTTGGTCCGGCAGTGCTATTGGAGAGACGCGGACGGCGGCTGACGGTTGGGGCTGGGGGCTTGCCGTTCTCGACCACCACGGCGAGGAAGAGGTGTGGGGCATGGTGAAGTCGGCGTGGCTGAGTGGAAAAAAACAAAGGTGTTTGGTTGTGTGTTTTTTTAGGGTTTTGGTATTTCACGGGAAAGAAAGAAAGAACGAAAGAAAGAAATGGGGGAAAAGGGAAAAATTGGACGAGTGCAAAGGGGAAAGGGCTTGGGCTAAAGTGCATTGCCCATTGAGTGTGCTAAAATGCACCGATTTAATGAAACGGTACACTTCAGCTGAGATGCAATTTATGCTTGCCTTGCTGTGTACGAAAAGAATCCTTCAGAGGGAAAAGAAATTTATTAAGGCAATTAAAAAAAAGAAAATGAAAAATGAAGCATAAATTAAATTATTAAAAAGGAAGTAAAAATTAACGAAAAATAAACCAATGGGTTGCCTCCCATTTAGCGCTTTGTTTAACGTCGTTTAGCTCGACGACCTGTGCTAATTTTTTTGTTAAATGCTTTCGCCTATATTTACATCATCGAAATCCGCAAATTCTCTATTCCTGGTCATAAAAAAAACAACGAAATCTGTCAATAATTGCCGAAAATAAATCTCCCCGGCAATGGCGCCAATTTTGACAAGTCATCGTTTAACCGGTCAAAAATAAATGAGTAAATTAACCTCTTTCGACTAACAATAAAATAAAGAAATTAAGTAGATATAGGGAAAGAGGGTCGATCCACAGGGAGATTTTTCAGTTTAGTGACTTGATCCTGTTAGCCTTTTTGTCCTGGAATATCTGCAAGTAGGCGTTAAAAGGAAAAGGGGGGGATGTTTGAAATGTTGAGCAAGAAAATAAATAAAGTGCGGATAATAATAAAGAAAATTCAAGAATGCAAAATAGCCTCGAACCAGCTCCTTCAATTATTTCGATCACTGAAATAGATTTTTATTTCGGGGATCATGTCGGTTACAGTCTACGAGGCCCAACCCGTCGTAACTTGTTTCTCTCTCGAGTAACCAATCATCCCAAGTCTATCTTCGAAAGATGGTTCTTAAATAGATCAACCACGTCTATCGCCGTTAAAATATTTAGAATAAAAGTAGGAAAAACCCGACTCAGAAATTTTCTAAAATAGAATCGCTTCTGATTTTATCTTTCCTTAGCGGACCGCCGCTAAGAGTGTTCACAGGAAGTCGAAATTTTCCACAGGCCGATCCTTCCTCCCAACTATGTTTTTAAACGATTCCAGACCAACGAGCTCTTTTTGATTTGAAAAACGGTTAAAAACCTTTAGTAAGGCCGATTGCCAAACTATCTAAGCAGAAAGATAAAAATGATTTCCCAAAAGAATTTAAGCGAAGTTCAATTCTCACGAATCGAATTGACTTGGCTGGTTCTTGGCTTAAAAGACTTAGCTAAGCATGATATTAATTATCATGCTTAAGTTGGTTTTTAGAAAAGTAATTAAATAACATAAAATAAATGGAACAAGGAAAAATAAAGGAAAATAACTTTTATTAAAGCTAAAAACTATTTACAAAGGAAAAGCTAAAAAAATACTCAAAGCTAAGAGATGATCACTAAAATGATGGATGATCTAAGTCTTTACCAAGGGGTGGTATTTATAAGCTTAGATTTACAAAGATAAGGTGATGCGATAATTTAAAATAATAAACAAAAGATAAAACAATTCAAATGTTTTGAAATTTAAATGCAGGAAATCTAAACGGATAAGCTGATAAGATCTCTCAGAACATTCCAGAAGCTTTTAGAAGTCGCCACGCAATTGCCACGTCACTGACACGTCATACGCGTCGTGCCTGGTGTCGTGCCCACGATGCCAGTCATGACGAAATTATAATAAAAGCTGCAGAAATGCCCCCTTTTTACTGCTATTTCCAAAATTGGGTCCCTGCACAAAATATAACAGAAACAATATGTATTAAGCACCAGAAAGTCCTAATAATTAGAAAAATAGCAAATGAAATATGTCACTTTTGAGAACTTATCAATTGTAGGGCTCAATGATGAATTACGTCCTATGTTTACTGCATTAAGCATTGTTGATTTCCAAGATCTCGTGCATCGAGTTAAGGACACTGAAGCTGTGTACAAAGCTCAACGAGCTGGTGGGTTCAGAAAGTCTAAGAAGAGGTTTATGGATGATTCTTGACCTCTGAGATGGAACAAGAAAGGGAGATATCAAGGCCCCATGTAGAATGTCTATCCACAACCCTCTCATTCTGGAAATATTGAGAGGCCTCAGTCTATAACACACTCCTTTGCTAAGGCAGCGGCTGTTGATAGCACCGGAGGTTTAAATCGAGGAAACCAACATCCAGTTTGCAATTATTGTCAAAATAGGCACCCAGCAGGTCAATCTCGTAAGCAGATTGGAGCTTGTTATTACTGTGGCGAGCAAGATCACTTTATCCGTGATTTCCCTTTGAATGCAACCAAATCTACTACCACACCGACTACTGCTGCCTCTCTTGCTCAATCCTTTCGAGTAAAGGATCGAAGCAAGGATCATCGGGAACGTATGGAAGATCGAGTGGTTCAGAAAAACCATTCAATAAGCAAGATTCTAAAGCCCCTTCCCAAATGTATCACGCGAGGAGCAGAGAAGAGGGCGATGAACCTGATGTCATTGCAGGTACCGTTGAGTTATATTCATATCATTTGTATGCATTGATTGACCCTGGTTCTACCCACTCTTTTATAAGCACCATTGTAGTTAAGAAGTATAGTATGTCTTTCGAACCAATAGCATCAAGAATCTCTATAACCAATCCCTTAGGAGATTGTGTCACCGTAAGGGTAGTGTGCAAGAACTACCCCTTATTGATTCAAGGGATTCCTTTCCCGGCCAATCTGTTGGCCTTACCAATCCATGAGTTCGATGATATCCTAGGCTTAGATTGGCTTAGTGAGCATCAAGCCTGGGTGGACTGTTGTAAAAGGAAGTTGTACCTTCGAGCTCTCGACAAAGAAAGTGTTGTTTTGATGAACACGAGAAATCCTTCATTGTGTGCAATGACGTTAGAAGCTAAGTATGAATCACAAATTGTGAGACATTGACATTGTATGTGAATTTCCTAATTTCTTCCCTGATGAACTTTCGGGATTGCCCCCAACCCGTGAAGTGGAGTTTGGCATCGAGGCGCAACCTGGGACTGCTCTAGTTTCTATTGCACCATATCTTATGGCAGTTGTTGAATTAAAAGAGTTGAAAGCTCACATTCAGGAATTACTGAGTAAAGGTTTCATTCAACCGAGCTCTTCGCCTTGGGGAGCACCGATTCTCTTTGTAAAGAAGAATACTGGCTCTATTCGAATGTGTATTGACTACCGACAGTTGAACAAAGTAACCGTCAAGAACAAGTATCCATTGCCTAGAATTCAAGACCTATTCGATCAACTAAATGATGCCTCTGTGTTTTCGAAGATCGATTTAAGGTCGGGCTATTACCAAATGAGAGTTAAAGAATGTGATGTACCAAAGACTGCTTTTCGTACAAGAAATGGACACTACGAATTTTTGGTAATGCCCTTTAGGTTGACCAATGCACCGACAGCCTTGATGAATTTGATGAATCGGATCTTTCGACCCTGTCTTGATAAGTTCGTAGTGGTGTTTATAGATGGCATATTGATCTATTCCAAGAATGTAGCGGAACATTGAGATCATCTTCGTATCGTGCTTCAAACCTTACGGGAGAAGCAGTTGTATGGGAAATTCTCCAAGTGTGAGTTTTGGCTCACCGAAGTTGCTTTTCTTGGACACATCGTTTCAGCTTCAGGTATTCAAGTGGACCCGAAGAAAATCCAAGCTATTGTAGATTGGTACTCACCGAAGAACATCGACAAAGTTAGAAGTTTCCTTGGGCTTGCTGGCTATTATAGGAGATTCGTGAAAGGGTTTTCCATGATAGCCGCTCCTTTAACCAAGTTATTGTGGAAAGAAGCTTCTTTTGTTTGGACCGAGGTTCAACAATGGAGTTTCGACCAATTGAAACAAGTGTTGACACATGCACCAGTTCTGACCCAGCCCGAGTCCAGAAAGGACTGTACAGTTTACACTGATGTGTTGTACCTCGAGTTAGGATGTGTATTGATGTAAGAAGGCAAAGTCATTGCTTATGCTTTGAGACAACTTAGGCCGCACAGAATGAATTATCCTACTCATGACCTTGAATTGGCTGCAGTTGTCTTTGCATTAAAAATCTGGAGACATTATCTCTACAGAGAAAAATATTACCTCTTTACATATCATAAAAGCCTTAAGTAACTATTGACCCAAAATGAGTTGAATCTTCGACAACGGAGGTGGATGGAACTCCATAAAGATTACGATCTTATCATTGATTATAATATGGGCAAGACCAACGTTGTATCTGATGCACTCAGCCGCAAACCTTTGTCTGGTAAGTATTGACAGTGAATATAGAGTTATTTGTATTGTATGGTACATTAACTCATTATAATATCGTTATATTGTAGCCCCTCGAGCAATTAATGCTCACTTCCGGTTATGGAAGCATCATTGTCTTGCAGCTGAACTCCATGTTCAGTCTACCATCATTTCTCGAATCAAGGATTTGCAAGAGCAAGATCCTGAGCTTCAATCCATTGTTTTTAAGTTATCGGAGAACACCAAATTTAGAATTAATTCTTAAGGGCTTTTGTGTTTTCACGACCGGGACTGTGTACCTAATGATGAATCTCTTCGCAGTGATATTCTCTCTGAAGCTCATTCGAGTTCTTTTTCTGTTCACCCCGGGTGTCCAAAGATGTATAAGGACTTACGTGAACTTTATTGGTGGCCGGGCATGAAGCAGGCCATAGTCGATTATATTTCCAAATGCCTTACGTGCCAATATGTTAAAGCATACATTGTGCTCCAACCAGATTATTGCAACCTATCGATCCACCAAAATGGAAATGGGAAAATATCACTATAGATTTTGTTAGCGGTCTACCTTTAACTCCTGCGAAGCATGATGCCATATGGGTCATTGTAGATCGTTTCACAAAGTCAACTCATTTCATACCGGTTAGAATGGACTACAGTCTTCCTAAATTAGCTGACTTGTACATCAAGGAAGTAGTCCGACTCCACGGAGTACCCAAATCTATTATCTCCGATCGAGATTCCCAATTTGCATCTCGGTTTTGAAGAACCTTACAAGGAGCTATAGGCACTAGAGTTAATCTTAGTACAGCCTATCACCCTCAATTTGACGGCCAGTCAGAAAGGGTAATCCAAGTATTTATCAAAAAACTCTTCCATTGAAACCTTAGAAATATGTATTGTTATTGAACCTTCCTATACAGATCTTGGAAGATATGCTTCGAGCATGCATCATTAACTTTGGTGTAACTTGGGAGAAATCTATACCCCTTGTTGAATATGCCTACAATAATAGTTATCATGCATCAATTCAAATGGCAACATATAAAGCAATGTATGGTAGATGGTGTAGAACTCTATTGTGTTGGTCGGAGCTTGGTGAGTGCAAGATGTTGGGTCCTGACTTACTTCGGGAATCTGAAGAGCGGGTCTCCATCATCCATGATCGTTTGAAGGTTGCTTTTGATCAACAAAAGGCTTATGCTGGTCTTAAGAGGCGAGACATTGAGTATGAAGTTCGTGAAAAAGCCTTCTTCAAAGTATCACCATGGAAAAAGGTGTTAAGGTTTGGCAAGAAGGGAAAATTGAGTCCTCGATTCATTGGACCCTTTGAAGTCATTGAAAAATTTGGCCCCGTGGCATATCGATTGTTGTTGCCCTCTGAATTAAGTAAAATCCACGATGTTTTTCATGTATCGATGCTCTGTAAGTATCGTTCTGATCCTACGCATATTGTGGAACCTGAATCTGTAGAAATTTGACCAAATTTATCCTACGAAGAGGAACCAGTTCAGATTATTGCAAGAGAAGTCAAGAGGCTTTGCAACAAAACTCTGACGTTACTTCAAGTGCTCTAAAGGAGCCATACCGTTGAAGAAGCTATCTGGGAACTTGAAGAGACCATGAAACAACAATATCCACATCTCTTCGGTTCACGTAAAAATTCGAGATGAATTTTTCTTAAGGGGGGAGAGTTGTAAAACCCCAAAATCCTGTCTAGTTGGAAATAGGTTCCGGTGATCAGAAATTTCGCATCGATAAAGTCTAAACATAGTATCGGCTAGTTAATTATTGGCATTGGACTCTAATTGAGTTAATTTATCGAGTATTCGCCTTATCGAAATTGTTAAAATGCTTTTACTGACCAAATTATAGCTATCGAAAAGTTTTGAGGATAAAATCATAAAGTATTGAGAGTTGAGGGACTAACCTTGCGATTAGCCCCTCCTCAATTCAAAATACAACTACGTGGATAAAGGAAATTAGTTTCCTTCATAGTAAGGAAAGTCATTCGGATACCTAACGCTTTAAGAGCAAAACAATAATAGAAAATAAAAAGAAAAGAGAACTCACAGAGGCTTTAGAAAGCAAGCATCACACTTTGCTATCTTCATCATCTTCCTCCAAGCTAGCACCTCCATTTGGAGAGCAAGCTTTAACTTTAGTTTTCTTCGATTTATTGATATCGGGTAAGCTATAATCCTAAAACAGTCATTGAATACCATGGACGTGTCAAGCTTAATCTTAAGCTAGGGTTTTTACCATCCATGGATAATTCATCGTTGATGCTTATATTGAATTTGGATATCGATTTTGATATCGTTATATTGATTTTGATATCATATTGTCAATCATAATAATCTCCTTATTGATTTCCTAGCTCAAGACAACGAAAAGGAGCATCCATCGAATTCACCGAATGCTAGGAACAAGTGAGTTGTCATCCGAAAGTCATAAGAGCACTGGACTAGTAAGGTGAGTGTAGTCGGAGTCTTGGGATTAGGCGAGGACCCTTCCCGGAGCTCTTAGTGTTGTTTTTGATTACATCGCTAACAATATCATTGAAGAAGTTGCATTGGATTATTAATCGAATTCATTGGTAAGTGTCGGTAAGTTTGTTCATGACCATCGGACATAGTTATTGACATCATCATCATGCATTGTCATGGTTATAGTTATTGCAATCGAAACACTGCGAATGAACCATCGACTAATGACATTGACATTGAAATTATGAAATATTGATATTGAGCCATGTTCATTATTGGTAACTTTAAAGACATTGGTTATTGTAGTTACTATTGATTATTGACATTGGTATTGAAACCTTGGATTTGAATGGACTTTGGATACAATTGGCATGCCATAGAATTCATGAGCTCAGTGTACGGGTGGACTACGGTTTTAAGGCTACGGCCTATATAGATTTGGCGAGGTGGAGGGATATGTTTGGTACTGGTCATATTGGTGAGGCGGTGGGATTGGACCATTCATTGATTTGGCGAGGCGTAGGAATTCGCGTATCCACTATCTTGATTCAATCCAAGGATTAATAATGAACTTGATATGTTAAACATTGTATATTGAGACATTGCATTGACATTGATGAGCATGAGATTATGTAACACCCCAAAAGTCGGCCTAGTCGGAATTCATTTCGGCGATAGGAAATTTTTTTAGTTTGATAAAGCTTTAGAGGGTCCTCTGGCTAGCTAATTATTGCTATCGAATATTAATCAGGCTTGAAAGCATTCGAATTTAAGTTTTATTATGCAATATTAAGCATTTAGTGACCATATTGTAGAAATTAAGAAGTAAAGGGCAAATCCATGAAAATAAGGAAAGTGAAGGACCAATTAAGTAAATGGACCATTTTAATTTAAGACTATCCATACGTGGAGCTCCGGCCCAGATGGATAAAACATGTCCTACTTTTAATTATATTTTTTAGGAAACCAAGATTATTGGGCTTATTTGTTAGGACAAAATGCATGTTCTAAGTATTGTATGGAAATTGAGACTAAAAATATTAAACCAACTAATTAAAAAAACAAATACAATTATATTTTTGCTTCCGGAAACTTGCTTCCAACTCACCATTCCTACTTTTACTGAACAAAAATCATTTACCCATAATCATGCCTAACACTAAAAAACCCTAAAATAATTAAATTCTAAACCCTAACCCTAAATTCCACATCCTAAACCCTAAACCCTACATCCTAAAAATACACCATACCTGTAATTCCCTAAACTCTAACCACAACTCCTAACCTCAAACCCTAAACCCTAAACAATTCATACTTTTTACTAAACTAGATATTTTGAATTCACTTTTAATTACTAGTAAAAGAAGAATTAAAAAATAAACAAATTTAGTAATAAAAAAGGCCTAATTCTATCTGAATATTGTCGCAGCACTATAAATCCTTTTACAACAAGGATCTCCTTTTAATTGTTGGATTAGAATAACAATTTAGTATATATAAGTATACACTATACGTAGCTTATATTGTGTATAGGTTTGAAAAAATAATAACTCATCGGCATGGCAAGTTTGAAGAAAATCCTGGCGTTAGTTGTTTTGATTGAATGCACTATATTGACAGAATCTTCTCGTCTGTTGGAGAAGAAGAAGAAGAAGAATGATGGTTACGGTGACAATATATTTAATGTGGTCAACTTTGGAGCTATCGGAGATGGACTCAAAGATGATTCCAAGGGATTTAAGGATGCATGGGATGCTGCTTGCGGTTCCTCCGCTTCGTCACCAGCTGTTGTTGTACCTCAAGGGAAGACGTTTTTGCTGCAACCCTTAACTTTCAATGGCAGATGCAACTCAAATAACATTACTTTCCAGGTCTTTCTCTTAGCTAAGGATATACCATAATAATTAATACAATGAATATGCCTTTTGTATTCATCAATTTTGTTTAACCTTGTGCAGATTGATGGGAAATTGATAGCCCCAAGCGAACCTTCTGCATGGGAATGCAAAAGAAATTGTCACCATTGGATTGGATTCAAAAATTTGGATGGTCTTTCCATTCAAGGATCCGGTACAATCAATGGTCAGGGATCAAAATGGTGGAAACTCTATTGCAAAGATTACAACACGGGCTGTCAACTTCGGAAACCAACAGTAAGTGTTTGAATTTCGAGTTGCATTAACATGAACTATACACTCTAATTAAATCGGATTTATTTTTAGGGTTTCCTAATAGCAAACTCCAAGAATGTAGAGATCAGTGGGTTAACCTTTGAAGACAGCCCAAAAATGCACATCGCATTTGAAAGCTCTACTTCGATTCATGCCTCTCACCTTAGAATCAAAGCTCCAGGAAACAGCCCCAACACAGATGGCATTCATATCCAACGTTCCACCAACGTTACCATACACAACACAACTATTCAAACCGGTTTGTTGTTTTCTTTGCTTGTTTTGTTTCATTTATACGTCACTTTGTTTCAATATTGACGAGTTCTTAATTAATGGAGGAAACTCACGCCTCTGCCATTGATGGAGGAGACTCTAGAAACAAGGGCTGGAATTGATGAGCTGAACCTTGAGGACAAGGTTCTTCAAAATGGGGATGGCAATGTCACGAGCAGCAAAGTTGAGGTGGCATCAATGAGTCAGCAAGGCAAGGACAAAGAGGATCAGACACCAACGGTATTGCAGGAGACTCGCAGCAGTATCAGAGATAGGAAATTACCCTCAGCGTTAACGGATTTTGTCTTATACTGAGACGAGACTAGAATAAAGAAGAACCTTAGGTTGCATAGCTGGGTGTGAAAATTCTGTTGAAAAAACTTACTCTTCTTAATCTAAAATAAATTTCTCTTCTTCTTCTTCTTCTTCTATATTTCTTTATTTCTGTGCTCTCTGATTGTTAGGAAGAACCTAACATCATTCCATAGCCAAATTTGATCCGAAACAGCGCACGGAGCATACGCGATTATTAGGACTGCTTTGGGTACCCTCATTGGCCTGGATAACAATGGGTACCCATCAATGAACATATTAAACTCGTTGCTACCCTAACGTTTATTAGGCCACTTAGGGTACCCAAGCCCAATGGGAGCCCAATGAATTTTATTTCTTCGAATATTATTTTTACATGAAACACTACAATTTTATTATGTGACATTCACAATTTTTCTTAAACATTCTTGAATAATTTTTAGAAGTTTTTAGAATTTTCTAATTTTTTAAATAATATAATTGGTTTTAAAATGTTAGTTGGTAACGCCGTGTCGCGACATATAATATCAATTGATCTAAAAAAAATATTTAATTTAACAATAATGTTGGTTAAAAGAGTAAATTAATGAAATTTTAAAGTATAGAAACGCATTGGTTGCAAAGACGTTGAAGACTTTCATAGATTTTATTTTTTAATTATTGAGTTTAAAACAGCCTTATGCCAATATTATTTTAATGTTTTCATGTAAAATGTTTCCTATATGGGAACGATAGAAAAAATGATATTTCAAAATGTGTAATGCGTGCTTATAACCAAACATGAACTATGAATATGTTATTACCGTAAAACAAAAAAGTTATGGTTGTTTTTTTATATTATTTTGCTCTGCAAATTATTAGACTTTTATTAATATGAAAAAAAGAGAATAATACTTAAACGAGATATTTTTTAAGAAGATTCTTTTTAACAGTGACGGAACTATATATATTAAAATACATGGCTAACTAAAGTAGAATGCTTGAGTATCATTAACGAACTATGAAAATGAATGGATGGATCAAAGATGAAGATTTTTGGTAAGTTAAGAAAGTTGGAAGGGACACTCAAACACTTGAATGAAACATAGAAGGGCTAGATTCGAAGGAGGAACAAATTGAGGCCGAAGCTCCGGCCCAGATGGATTTAACATGTCCTATACTTTTAATTGTATTTTTTAGGAAACTAAGATTATTGGGCTTATTTGTTAGGACAAAATGCATGTTCTAATTTTTGTATGGAAATTGAGACTAAATTTATTAAAACAACTAATTAGAAAAAAAACAAATACAATTATATTTTGGAAAATACTTTGATGCACAAGCTGTGTAAACTTTAGTTTACACAAGCCCTTTAATTTTAGGGTTTAGGGTTTAGGGTTTTATGTTAGGGTTTAGGGGTTTAGTATGTAGGGTATATAATTTAAGGTTTATGGTTAGAATTTAGAGTTTAGAGTTTAGGGCTTAGGGTTTAGGGTTTAGGTTGCTAGTGTTTGTGATTTAGATTTTAAATTTTATAAAAGGATTGTGTAAAAAAAATTTACACAGCTTGTGCATCAAAATAAAACCCTTATATTTTTGCTTCCGGAAACTTGCTTCCAACTCACCATTCCTACTTTTACTGAACAAAAATCCTCTACTCATAATCATGCCCCACACTAAAAAACCCTAAAATAATTAAATTATAAACTCTAACCCTAAATTCCACATCTTAAACTCTAAACCCTACATCCTGAAAAATATACTATACCTCTAATTCCCTAAACTCTAACCACAACTCCTAACCTTAAACCCTAAATCTTAAACCCTAGACCATTCCTACTTTTTACTAAACTAGATATTTTGAATTCACTTTTAATTACTAGTAAAAGAAGAATTAAAAAAAACAAATTTAGTAATAAAAAGGCCTAATTCTATCTGAATATTGTCGCAGCACTATAAATCCTTTTACAACAAGGATCTCCTTTTAATTGTTGGATTAGAATAACAATTTAGTATATATAAGTATACACTATACGTAGCTTATATTGTGTATAGGTTTGAAAAAATAATAACTCATCGGCATGGCAAGTTTGAAGAAAATCCTGGCGTTAGTTGTTTTGATTGAATGCACTATATTGACAGAATCTTCTCGTCTGTTGGAGAAGAAGAAGAAGAAGAATGATGGTTACGGTGACAATATATTTAATGTGGTCAACTTTGGAGCTATCGGAGATGGACTCAAAGATGATTCCAAGGGATTTAAGGATGCATGGGATGCTGCTTGCGGTTCCTCCGCTTCGTCACCAGCTGTTGTTGTACCTCAAGGGAAGACGTTTTTGCTGCAACCCTTAACTTTCAATGGCAGATGCAACTCAAATAACATTACTTTCCAGGTCTTTCTCTTAGCTAAGGATATACCATAATAATTAATACAATGAATATGCCTTTTGTATTCATCAATTTTGTTTAACCTTGTGCAGATTGATGGGAAATTGATAGCCCCAAGCGAACCTTCTGCATGGGAATGCAAAAGAAATTGTCACCATTGGATTGGATTCAAAAATTTGGATGGTCTTTCCATTCAAGGATCCGGTACAATCAATGGTCAGGGATCAAAATGGTGGAAACTCTATTGCAAAGATTACAACACGGGCTGTCAACTTCGGAAACCAACAGTAAGTGTTTGAATTTCGAGTTGCATTAACATGAACTATACACTCTAATTAAATCGGTTTTATTTTTAGGGTTTCCTAATAGCAAACTCCAAGAATGTAGAGATCAGTGGGTTAACCTTTGAAGACAGCCCAAAAATGCACATCGCATTTGAAAGCTCTACTTCGATTCATGCCTCTCACCTTAGAATCAAAGCTCCAGGAAACAGCCCCAACACAGATGGCATTCATATCCAACGTTCCACCAACGTTACCATACACAACACAACTATTCAAACCGGTTTGTTGTTTTCTTTGCTTGTTTTGTTTCATTTATACGTCACTTTGTTTCAATATTGACGAGTTCTTCATTAATTAAATCAGGTGACGATTGTATATCAATCGGAGATGGTTCTAAATACATTGATATTAGAAATATCGAATGTGGCCCCGGCCACGGAATCAGGTACCCTTTTCTTCTTTACATTCATTCGCATGCTTATTACAAAAAGATCTTTCCTCAAGTTTTATGCAATTAAACCTCCATATTAATTTTATTTTTAATTTTTGACCGCAAAATGAAGCATCGGCAGCCTTGGAATTATGGGGAAAACCGAGACAGTTGAATTCGTTCATGTAAAAAACGTTTCTTTCTATGGAACAACTAATGGAGTTCGAATAAAGACGTGGCAGGTATATATAGTTACTTTAATGTGTTTTTTTTTAAATATAGATTAATAATTAATTTATGACTAACCAGTTTGCTTTATTGTGTATGTAGGGAGGACACGGATATGCAAGAAACATTAAATTTGAACGCATAACTTCTTATGCTTCAACTCGACCTATTGTCATCGATCAATTTTATTGTCCTCATAAACACTGCAAGGATCAAGTAAGTGGTTAATTTTAAATGAAATTATTGTATTTATCGGTACCTAATAGTCAACTTTGGGCCTTTAATCCTTTGTATATATACATTAAAAACATTACAATGTTAACTTTAAGTACTATATATGTTCTGCAGACATCGGCCGTGGAGATTAGCAATGTAGTCTATGAAGAGATCCATGGAACGTCACATAAAGAAATAGCAGTGCAACTTTCATGCAGTGAGTCCACTCCATGCAAAAACATCACCATGAAAAACATTAATCTGAGAAACGAAGACCAAAACGACAAAACTTCATCGCATTGCCTCAACGCTCATGGACTTAGAAATGGAAGGGTTCATCCAAATGTTCCTTGTTTACGATTTGATGATAATTTCTAGAACTTTTTTTTGAATATTATGTCGTATTTTTTTATGAACTTTATAATTGTGATCGTTTATCAATATTATTATATAAAGTATATTCATTCAATACAATGAGAAGGGTTAGAATTTGAAATATGGAGTTGTTGTAAAATGATGAATGTTAGTAAAATAACGGGGGAGTTGTCATCTAATCTCTCTAGATTTCTTGTGTTCTTGAAATCTCATAAATACAATTACTTCCAATTTCTTTCTTTCAAATTCTACTAAGATGATATAATAAATGTCTAAAAAAATGATAATTTATGTTTGGCATGCACAATTCTCTTTATTTTCTTGGTCGGATCTCTGTAACTTGTGGAGGATGGTGTATTGGGGTACTGATATATTTCAGTATTTCACCGTTTGTCAAAGTGTAAATGAATATAATTAATATTTAATAAAATTATTTTGATTAAATATAATAAAATTGAAATTATTGATCTTACAAAAAATTATACAATGAATAACATTTTTTTAATATCAATGAATAGCATTTATTGATATACATTATTAATTTTTAATTAAATAAAATATAAAAATAGTCCTTCAATTATAGAGTATATTTTTGTTGAGTTCTCCAACTATGAAAATATACCAAACAATTATATGATTTACAGAAAATAGTAAATTAATATATCACCATTAAAATTAACAACAACAAAACAAATTAGTTAGTGACACCTACAATATCAATTAATTTTACTTTTTAAAATTAATTCTTATTAGAAAATCATTACTACATAATCATGAGTATTTATTCAAGTTTCATAATTTTCCTTTTAAAAACACAATACAATATTTTTATCGGCAAAACATATAAATTTATTAAGGATGAACTCATACAAGCCACTTTTACCATGAGCCTCGTTAAAAACCTCACTAACCCAACAAAAAAAAGTACTCAATGATAATAGACAAGGAAAAACGTCAACAATAAATAACATTTCATGTGTATTGGGGTACTAATAAATGTTCCTTGTTTACGATTTGATGATAATTTCTAGAATTTTTTTGAATAAAATAATAGAAATGAAATTATTGATCTTACAGAAAATTCTACAATGAATAACATTTTTTTGAATATCAATGAATAACATTTATTACTATACATTATTAATTTTTAATTAGATAAAATATAAAAATAGTCTTTCAATTATAGAGTATATTTTTGTTGAGTTCTCCAACTATAAAAATTTACAAAACCCAACAAGTCAGCCACTGATGCGCCAAGGTCTCCCTCCATTCCGATCGCATATAAAGAACTCTTGGCAAAATTAATCAGTAAGCCGGAACAAACTTGAAAACAATGTAAAATCTTCTTTATATTCTGAGCAGTCTCTACATTTGCATCAAAAAACAAAATCGTATCGTCGGCGAATTGTAAGTGTGTCAACCGTATATCTGACACCACCTCCACCCCTCGAATCAAACCGGATGTTTTAGCATTAACCAACATCATATGTAATGCCTCCGCCACTATCACAAACAATAATGGTGACAACGAACATCCTTGTCGCAACCCACGTCCCATCCTGAACTCCTTTGTCGCGCTCCCATTCAACAAAACTGACAAACGGACAGAGCCAACACATTCACGTATCCACTGTCGCCAAACTTCACAAAATCCCATCCGATATAACACTGAATCTAGAAAAGCCCAGCTTACACAGTCGTAAGCCTTAGCAAAGTCTAATTTTAATATGAAACCACTAGCGCTACGTTGCCGAAGCAAATGAATCACCTCAGTAGCCAATAAAACACCATCTACAAGTTGTCGCCCTTTAACAAAAGCCGACTGTGTGTCGCTAATGAGACCATTCAGCACAAATTGTAAACGAGTCGCAAAACACTTAGCCAATAGCTTATACATCGAATTCACCAAAAAAATAGGGCGATACTCACCTAGCAATTGAGGTGCCGCCACCTTTTGTAGTAACACAATAAAAACACAATTAGCTCCTTTCGGCAACACCCCTCTATCATGGAACTGAGTGAAGAACCGTAGCACATCATTCATCACCACATCCCAACTCTTTTTGTAGAATTCTAGCGTGAAACCGTCCGGGCCTGGTGGGGGAATTCCCATTTGTTTATCTCGGTTTTCCATTGGGGGTTGATCCGAGACGTTTATCAGTGTGGGATCCAGTTATTGCTAACTTTAGGCGCAAGTTAGCGGGGTGGAAGCGTTCTTCTTTGTCATTTGCTGCTAGAGTGACGCTGGTAAATTCGGTCCTCTCATCTTTGCCTATATTTTACTTGGGATTGTTTGTAGCCCCGAAAGGGGTGATAGAGCATCTGGATCGTATTCGTCGAGCATTTCTTTGGGGTGGTGTTGGTCTTGAACGACGGATGAGTATAGTGGGTTGGGAAACAGTGTGTAGACCGTGGCATTTAGGAGGTTTGGGGTGGCGGATCTTCGGGTGAAAAACATGGCGTTGCTGTCCAAATGGGTGTGGAGATACGCATGTGATCGTGATTCGCTTTGGCGCCGTTTGATTACGGCTAAATATGGCGAACATACTCAATGGTGGAGATTTAATACGGAGAATTTGTCGTCCATGTCTATTGTATGGCGTCAAATTGTGGCCAATTCATGTTGTCCGAGTGTGGATTTGCATGTGGGGTGGGCGAGTTTTCAATGGAAGATTGGTAATGGGCAGCTAGTGTTGTTTTGGTTTGATTCATGGATTATGCAGCAGCCGTTGAAGGATGTGTTTCCGCGACAACTATGGCTATTCGAGCAAGAACAAGTGCGGACTTTGTGCTATTTGGTTCGAGATGTCAGCCTTTGGGAGTCTCGCATTGATACTCTCATTTGGCTCCCGGATGAGCATGGTGAGTTTTCGGTTCGTGCTATATCAAAGTCGTTGTTGATGGATAAGGTTGGGGACAATGACTTCGGGGATTGCTTTGTGTGGCGCGTGCTCGTCCCGCCTAAAGTTCAGGCATTTTTATGGTTCATTTGGTTGAAACAGTTGCCGATGGCGGACTTTTTGAGAACCCGTGGGGTTCCATTGTCGGATGGGCAAGGTTTGTGTCCGTGGTGTGTAACGGTGCAGGAATCGATTGCCTATTTATTCTATGACTGTCCTTGTGTGCAGCAGATTTGGGATTGGTTGCGAGGTTGGTGAGGCGTATCACTACCTTTACCTGAGAGTTTTGCTGAATTTTTTGTCGTGGATTTTCATAGTTCCTTTTATGGTTGTAAGTTAAAGTGGTGGGTGGCTGGTGTTAGTGCACTGCTATGGTCCTTATGGCTAGCTCGAATTGAGTTTATTTTTCAGGGCAAACGTTTGTCGTTGGCAGAATTATGCTTCCTTGTCAAACTACAATCTTTTTCCTAGATAAAGGTTGATGCTGCGAGTGAGATGATGACTGAATCAGTTTAGTGGTCTTGTCCGTCTGCATGTGTTGTCAGTCCATCTCCGCGGAAGGTACGTGTTGGGATTTGTTGGCAGCCGCCAGTTCAGGGGGCACTCAAGTTTAATGTTGATGGTTCAGCACGCGGTAAGCACGGGCCTGCGGGTATTGGGGGTGTTATGCGCGATGCGGAGAGTCGTATTTTGGGGATGTTTTCCGGACCGTTGGGACGGATGGATTCCAATGAGGCTGAAGTGCGAGCTATAGAGTTGGCGGTAAGGTTGATCGCGGAAGGAAATTGGCGCGAGCGGTGTGTGGTGGTTGAGTCGGACTCTCAGGTTGCGTTGAGTTGGGTTGTGCGATCGGCGAAACGACCATGGCGTCTGTGGGAGATATTCACTGCGATTGATTAGGCTTGTCAAGTCATCTCTGAGATTCATTTTCGTTACGTGTCGCGTGAGGCGAATGGTTTCGCTGATGCTATAGCCAAGGAAGGTGTCGATAGATGTTCACTATTTCTGGCTTGTATGTAGGTGTTGTTTTGTTTTTTAACGTGCCATTACGTACTCTTTTCCTCCACTAAGGAGGTTTTTAACGAGGCGTATGGTTGCGTCGCGCTGTATGTTTTTACTTATTGAATAAAATTCATACAGTTGCCGATCAAAAAAAATTTACAAAACGATTACTTGATTTACAGAAAATAATAAATTTATATATTACCATTAAAATTAACAAAAAAAACAAATTAGTTAATGACGCATACAATAACAATTAATTTATCTTTTAAAATTAATTCTTATTAGAAAATCATAACTACATAATCACGAATATTTATGCAAGTTTAATAAATTTCCTTTTTAAAAAACACAAAACAATTTTTTTTGATTGGTGAAACGTATGAATTTATTAAGGATGACTCATACAAGCCACTATTATCATGAGCCTCGTTGAAAACCTCACTAACCTAAAAGGAGGAAAGAGTACTCATTGATAATAGACAAGGAAAAACGCCAACAAAACAAACAACCGCTCGAAAGGAAACAAATCAACCCACACAACTACGGGTAACAAGCCAGACCCTAAAGCTTGGATCCACACACATCGCCTAGCCTCTCACACCAGCGATTCTTGGAAAACTGACCCCAAGAACTCCTTCAATCAACATGACAAGGGCAAACACACATCCCACCAAAGCAAGAATCAACACCAAACCGTCCTCACCACATCACAAGAAAACATATATGATCAAGATCATCATCACTAGAGGATCGTACCATGATCCTCAATTATACCACGATATATCTTGAATGATCTCCTCCTCTCTACATATAGTATTTAATCATATCAAATTTCCCAATTGCACAGTCACCTTAGCTTCCCGAAGAATGGCTTGTTGCTGATTTTGAAAATCAAAGCATGTAAGAGATTCGTACACTATACCTTCTTCCGCTGAAAGCACTTTATACAGTCGTCCACGCCCTCTTTTCTTACAAGCAGCCTCCACCACAACCTGTTGTTATGGATATTCGACAACACAAGGAGTCAGAATTGCCTCTACATGAGCATTCAAATCATGCCCAACTAGAACTCCTACAACATCATCTTGAGTCCTAGAGTTGAACTCAGACACTACTAGCTGGATCTCATTTTTGAAACCTTTCCCGACATCATACATACACACACGACCCCATCTGGCATCCCCTCCCAACCCCCATGGTTCCCAGCCACTACACGACCAACCTCCCCCACCATCTCGTTGGAAACCCAAGTAGAACCCTCAAAAGGTAATTCACATTGATGATGAGGATCCTACAACTGATTTTCTTTCCATAAAGGTTGATCTTCTTCTGATGCGGGCACTAACATGTCACCAATCCCATCACCTTTCAACGCTTCATCCCGATTCACATGTTCTTTCCATTCTTTAGACCTAGAGTCACATGTCAATTCATCATCTTCACTATATTCCTTCACACTATTGAGTCTCAATTATCACATGACTCCTCTTAAAAGACTTTGAATCTTTCGTTTCTTAATCTATACGAATAAACTTGCCCCAAATTTGTGCTATATTCTAAAATGATTTCATGGACCAAGCATGCATAGGCATACCACTAATAGATAACCATACACGACAAGAACTAAACAAGATATCAGGTGACCACTCCTTTATGTGGAAAACCATCGTGTAACCTCAATATTACTAAGCAACATCCGCCGATATTCCACATCATAGAACATTAATAAAACCATTGACCCCACAATCCACATAACTTCAACCCTGGTATCTTCGCTTGAGAGATTCTCTCTGCTACCTCGGAAATCAGCGTCAGGTTCTTACACCATCCAACTACACAAGAGTTCAAAACAGACATCTTAACCGTATCAATAACACCGCTTACATGTCTTCACACAAATCGCTGATTGTTTACCGTATCATCATTAGACTGCATATTCTGGTCTTCCGGAAATGAATCCGAATTTCTCCATTTACGTCGCCAAAAAGTTTCTCAAACCTCTCGTTGAGCCAATGCCACACTAATCTTAGAACCATACAACCAAAACCAATTTAGCCATTCTATCACTCGCATTGTGTCTGCACGAGTGCCAATACAAGAAAGACCAAATCTCGCATCATCCCTTGATCATTTGGACGAAATGAACACATCCACCCTCACCCCATGCCGATCAAAATATTGCCATAAGCCTTGCCAATGCAACCGATCCGAGATTTTCTTGACAAATAATGTCCACTGATTCTTATCGAATAGTGATGCACTTTAGAGCAAGTATACTCATCGAATCAAGTAATAAAGTGATGAGTAGAGTGTCGAACCAACAAGGATTAGATCAATAATTACGATGTTTTTGAACTTAAGAATGTGTTTGCAAGTAATGGTGGTTGTTGATTTATTTAAAACTAAAATAATTAAACTAAAGATAGTTATGGTTAAGATGAAAAACTGCAACAAATAACAAATAATTATGGAAGCTGGGATTAATGCTAAGGATATATGTTTGAATACTTATTACAATGCTATCGCAACTGGCAATGCTACGTAAACCATTAAAATCTTTATCTATTCGACAAAATTTTCTAATAAACTTCTGACTCTCTCGATGCCTAGAAGTTAATAATATTGAAGCTAAGGTAATACATGTCTGCGTGAACCATAACAACTCTATTGCTTGTTTAAGAACTCATTTTATTCATTGAAACCCTAAACTTATGTCTAAGCCATATTAGGACTATGTTAAGAACTTAGACCCACTGTTCACGTTTCTATAACCTAACTCTCTCGATAATAATCCATAGATCAATAGTTAAAAGACCTCTCTCGATAGCTCTTATAATAACTACACATGAAGAACAATGAACATAATAGATAAAGGGAAAGCAACTATAGCATTATAATAAAGTAATCAAAACATAAAATCATGGGAAGTAATAATCCCAACTAACGTATTTAGCTCATGTCTGAGCCTAAAACATACATAACAAAAAGTATTAAGTACGACAGTTTATCAAGCAAGGAAAGTAAAAGAGTCCAGCTTCCTCAACAAATACCCTCTGTTCCGTCTAACTATTGATGCAGGTCTCCCACTCCGGCGGCCTCTCTCGATGGCGTCTGTCGTGAGGAGATTTGAATCATCACAACTTCAAATTGCTTCCTTGATTTCTTCTAGAGAGAAAGTTTTCTCCAAACCGCAAGCTTCATCATTTGACAGTCTCTTGAATTCCATATTAAAGCAAGCATCCTAGGGCCTTTGTTTACATCCAAACTGATTCGAGAAATGATTAAAATTTTCTGTTTCATTCTTTTTGAGTTCATAGACCCCTTCAATCATCTTAGTTTTGTTGGGAAATATTGAATTGTGGCATTCGAATCCCCCAATGCTTCTTTAATTAAAAGAGTACACTCCTCGCTAGAAAGCCAAAAATTAATCAGCTTGAAAGGTTTTTGGACCCCAATCAATTGACACCTTTATAAGGATGGGGATGTGATCCAAGATAGAATGATTCAAACCCCTCAAAGATATATCAAAATTTGTCTCGAAATAAGCTTCATCCACCAGAAATCTGTCTAATCTACTTCTTTTATTGGTCGGGCCAACATAGGTAAATATCTTCCCCACAAGGGCAAAATGTAACACCCAAAGATTTTGAGAAAAAAAATGAAATGATGAAAAGAGGTGCTGCCAAGGGGTTTCAAAACCGTGCCCCTTGGCCTTGTGAGATAAAGGCTTAACCATCTGGACTAAGTTTGATCTTTATTAAAGACTAGCCTTTGTTTCTTTTAAATGATGTTTTCGGATATCCAAATAACAAATCAATGAAATATCAATTTGATATCCAGCCACCCTCTTTATTGTGTAATTAAAGCACATTTGGATCTGGAAAAAAAATGAAACGCCAGATCTGGAAACTTCAGAACGTTATTTTTTCTTCCCCCTCACCGTTTGTGCTCCGACCACCATGCTCCGGCTGGCCGTAGTGTGCACCGCCCTCATCGCCACCATCCTTGCCTCTTCGTCATCGAAACCCGACCGCCCAACCACCATTCTCGATAGCCGTTTGCCTTTAAACGGTGAAAAACCGTTCGAGTTCGTTATCGCCGATCTCCTCAACCGTCAGGAAGTGGTGGACACCGCCACCACTGGCATGTATATCGTTCAGCCCCGAACTCGTCGCTGCCAACCACTCGCGCAGCCGTGCCGTCTTCTACCCTGGAGAACGTCTCAAAGGTTCGGTGAGAACCTAAACGTTGTTCCTCTGTTTTCCTCTGTTTCCGGCCACCACGAACGTCCGTTTGAGACGTAGGAGTGGCGGCCGAACTCCCCACACCATGCCGAGCAAAGCCCAACCCATTGATCGCGTGTTTGACTCCGGCAAAGGTCGCATCGGAGCAATGCGCTTTCTGGCCACCTTGTCTCGTTTTGGGTAAGATCCGGTGGGTATTCCGGCTTGACTCGTATCATTATCCTGCCATTTGGATTGCTGCATTGATGAGCATATTTTTTTTGGCAGTTTTGGTGTCCGATGCGTCTCCGGTGACTGTTTCCGGCGAGATTTGTTAGGGTAAGTGAACTGGGTTCAAATCGGCCCAAACCCGAGCTAATAAACCGTTTGCCTGACCCGAACCATCTGCCCAAACCCGACTCGTTTGACCCATACCCGACCCGCTAACCCTTTGACTGAGTCATGCCCGAGTCAACTCAGTGAGTTAACTCGCCCGAGTCAACTCAGTGAGTTAACTCGCCCGAGTCAACTCAGTGAGTCAACTCGCCTGAGTTAACTCAGTGAGTCAACCTGCCCGAGTCAACTCACCGAGTCAACCCGGTTAATTAATGACGTTAGCATGACGTCAGCGTTAACTTGACCGCTGACATCAGCGTTGATGTTGACCAGGGATGTCAGCATGACGTCAGCGTTGACTTTGACCAAAAAAAGTCAACTTTTCCCGAAAAGCCCTATTTTATGGTTTTCGACGTCCTGAGTTTGCTTTTGAAGCCCGTTTCGTGAAATTCTAACCTCAAAGCCTCCGAATTGGGCCTTGAACCTGAGTATGCCTCTATATTTAATTATTTGGTTAAGAGCTTGTGAGTAAGGTCTGATATTGGAATTTATGTAATTGAAGGTATTCTCGGTTCGTTGGATACACGAGGTTGAGGAATGTCAAATTCGGGTTCGAGGGTGTTCGAATGTCGTATCATGAATTGACTGATGTAGCTCGGAGTTAAGGTAATACGCTACTACCTCTAGTGTGCTTTATGAACATGTTGATATTCGGTTAATGCATGCATGACTATGATGGGGAGTGATGTTAACTCTGCTTAAGTCAAATCAGATATGAAATTAAGTATGATAATCTAGATAAGATCGAAATGCTCGAATGAGAAAGTTAATGAATGTAAGGATATGCAGTTCAATAAATAATTAATAGGGCAGCTAATTTCTAAATCCGATTATCAGTGCCAAATGATCAAATGTTAAAAATATTTGGGTATAAAATTACGAAAATGCCATTAAGGTAGTAGAATGTCTAAAATACCCTTGGAATTGGAAGCGAACTAGAAATCTACACTAGATATGGTAAAACAACATGATTCATCCGAAAACCTCGGAAAACTTGGAAAGTTATGGTAACAAGATTTGAACCTTCGAGATTGTACGGTGTTAAGTTTCCTTGAATTTGGAATGAATATCTGAATATAGATTTACGGGAAACTATCCGTACCTCTAAATTGATCAAATGGCTCAAAACACTGAATTGACAGAAATGATAAAAGTATTGGAAATACTATTATGGTTAATTAATCGGGATGATCGTATTGACCAAAAAGACTGAAGTATCCTCGGACACCGATGTTTTCAAATTAACTAGAATGATGGATAAACCTTTGAGTTCTAAAATGTTTGAAGTGGTTGGATGTACCGAAATTACTTGAATGGATGTAACACCCACGGGTACTTAATTGATTGAAATAATATGTATATGGTTTAATTGACAGAAATGATGGATATCCCGAGCTTCAAAATGACCAAAATACCCCCTTTGTCTGGAATAAGTAAATTGCCTCTGATATAATTTTTGAATTGCCAATAAAGTTGAAAATAACTGAAATGCCCCTAAGGGTTGAAGCATGACTCATGTACGTCAATCACTCCTGATATTAATATAAGGATGGATGTTTTTCTGCACAGAGTATTAGTTCGACTATTTCGTGGTAAGTCATGTGATGAAATATGAAGGCAACCTTTCAGATATACGATACAATCAGTATTTGGAAATGATACCCGTGAAGTGCATACATCAGAAGGTTTGGTTAGTACTGTAAGGTTCAGACATGTTAGTTCGATTGGTTTTAGAGGCTCGATAAACTTCTGGAGATCTTAAAAATTGTAAATCGTAGACGTAGAAATCTCTGAATGTCTGGCTGGAAACTTGATGAGCAAATAGAATTTCTGAGCCACTGTTTATGCCTTGTTGCTATAAATTACCAAAATGCTCGTGTATGATAAAATAACCATAATGCCCTTGTAGGCTTAAATGGATAAATCACTCATAATATGCCAAGTATCTCCAAGGAAATAAACTATTCCACCTAGTGTGTTCCATTTGTGCTACACGACTATTTTTACATACTGATTTACATGTTATAATACCGATCACGTGCACATGATTGACATACTTAAACTCACATGAACATGACATGTTTTATAAATTAAGCATGACCGTACTATATTTTTGGTATATGCATATGCACCCGATATGACAAACATGCTATATGGATAACGTGTTACTAAAAATACAGTTCTTGATTAATGAACTATTGATGATCTGATTCACTGGGGTACTTGGGACATGATATGAAGTTACCGTCGGCTCAGCCCTAATCCAGCTGGTAAGTCCGCCCATTTTCGGCTCCTATGCTTCATCTAGGGCCGCCCGTATTCGGTTCCTATGCTTCAGCTAGGTCCGCCCGTATTCGGCTCCTATGCTTCGGCTAGGGCCACCCGTATTCTAAGGTATTCCCTTAGGATGGTACCCACGCCCAATGGGCTCGAGTTAATGCATGTACATGATACCGCACTGGGGAAAATTATATATTGGAGTATGGTTGGAGGGTAAATAAAGAATTAAAATGATTTTTACTGCTACTTGAAACAAATGTATTTGAAATAAATAAAAAATGAGGTTTATTGCATTGTTACATCTCATGCATTATCGTTGCACTGTTGGAACACACTAGACACTAAACTCTCTGATTTCCACCTCTGTATGTTATCAGCTTATATAATTCTTGTCTAACTCTTGATGTTTGAATAAATAATAAATATTGTTATTCTCGAGTATGATGCAACTTCGAAATAGTAGAACAGAAATGGAGACTGTTACTACGTGGAACATCATGAAAATGTTATACCTACCATATATCTGTATGAGCTTATAGCATCTTTTGGTAGTTCGGTATTACTCAGCTTTTCCAAGCTCACGCTGTTTTTAACATCGCAGGTTAAAAGATTATATCATGGTATAATGGTTGACAACAGTGTTTGGACTTGTCTCGGCGTTGCGGCATTAATAGACATTCCATGAATAGGTGGGAAATATCTCCAAAACTTTCTAGCAAATAGACATTCCATGAATAGGTGGGAAATATTCTCTATTCCCTCTCCACACCAAGGGCATTCGTAGTTCTGATCCTGGAAATTCATGCCTTTGTCTAAGAGAAAAGCTTTAGTAGGTATCCTTTTTATCTTTAGCATCCATAGGAAGTTTTTAACCTTTGGAAGAACCTTCATCTTCCAAATCAAGTCAAAGTTGAAATCTGGCTCTTCTATATCTGCATTCAATAATAGTTCCGTGAGTTTTCGGACCGAGATATCCCCTATTTGGTCATGAACCCAAATAACTTTGTCTGAGACCTCTCTCTTCATCATTTGGCCCATCAATCTTACTTTTAACTGTGTCAAGGATTCCTTATCTCTATTAAGAAGAGGTCTAGTGAATAAATTCATGAGCTCCAAGTCATGGAATTCTCCATTTTTCAATATTGTAGCAACTGTGACTCCCTTATTCAAAGCTAATTTGTACAACCTTGGAAAAGAGACACGTAATGGGGTATTTCCACACCAGCAATCTTCCCAGAATAGAATAGTTTCTCCATTCCCCAACCTTCATGAGATTGTAGGGGACTAATGGAATAATCACATCTCTTCATTTACATCTATTCATCATGCAAAATCACATCTATTAATGAATCAATGTAACTATTCAATAGAAAAATTCTCAAAATATCCCACCTAAAACAACTTCAATCACACCGGATCAACACAGCCACCCTTAAAAAACTCATTATTACTTTACCCGAACAGTCTCAGATGGCTACGGTGACAATATATTTAATGTGGTCAACTTTGGAGCTATCGGAGATGGACTCAAAGATGATTCCAAGGGATTTAAGGATGCATGGGATGCTGCTTGCGGTTCCTCCGCTTCGTCACCAGCTGTTGTTGTACCTCAAGGGAAGACGTTTTTGCTGCAACCCTTAACTTTCAATGGCAGATGCAACTCAAATAACATTACTTTCCAGGTCTTTCTCTTAGCTAAGGATATACCATAATAATTAATACAATGAATATGCCTTTTGTATTCATCAATTTTGTTTAAACTTGTGCAGATTGATGGGAAATTGATAGCCCCAAGCGAACCTTCTGCATGGGAATGCAAAAGAAATTGTCACCATTGGATTGGATTCAAAAATTTGGATGGTCTTTCCATTCAAGGATCCGGTACAATCAATGGTCAGGGATCAAAATGGTGGAAACTCTATTGCAAAGATTACAACACGGGCTGTCAACTTCGGAAACCAACAGTAAGTGTTTGAATTTCGAGTTGCATTAACATGAACTATACACTCTAATTAAATCGGTTTTATTTTTAGGGTTTCCTAATAGCAAACTCCAAGAATGTAGAGATCAGTGGGTTAACCTTTGAAGACAGCCCAAAAATGCACATCGCATTTGAAAGCTCTACTTCGATTCATGCCTCTCACCTTAGAATCAAAGCTCCAGGAAACAGCCCCAACACAGATGGCATTCATATCCAACGTTCCACCAACGTTACCATACACAACACAACTATTCAAACCGGTTTGTTGTTTTCTTTGCTTGTTTTGTTTCATTTATACGTCACTTTGTTTCAATATTGACGAGTTCTTAATTAATTAAATCAGGTGACGATTGTATATCAATCGGAGATGGTTCTAAATACATTGATATTAGAAATATCGAATGTGGCCCCGGCCACGGAATCAGGTACCCTTTTCTTCTTTACATTCATTCGCATGCTTATTACAAAATGATCTTTCCTCAAGTTTTATGCAATTAAACCTCCATATTAATTTTATTTTTAATTTTTGACCGCAAAATGAAGCATCGGCAGCCTTGGAATTATGGGGAAAACCGAGACAGTTGAATTCGTTCATGTAAAAAACGTTTCTTTCTATGGAACAACTAATGGAGTTCGAATAAAGACGTGGCAGGTATATCTAGTTACTTTAATGTGTTTGTTTTTAAAATATAGATTAATAATTAATTTATGACTAACCAGTTTGCTTTATTGTGTATGTAGGGAGGACACGGATATGCAAGAAACATTAAATTTGAACGCATAACTTCTTATGCTTCAACTCGACCTATTGTCATCGATCAATTTTATTGTCCTCATAAACACTGCAAAGATCAAGTAAGTGGTTAATTTTAAATAAAATTATTGTATTTATCGGTACCTAATAGTCAACTTTGGGCCTTTAATCCTTTGTATATATACATTAAAAACATTACAATGTTAACTTTAAGTACTATATATGTTCTGCAGACATCGGCCGTGGAGATTAGCAATGTAGTCTATGAAGAGATCCATGGAACGTCACATAAAGAAATAGCAGTGCAACTTTCATGCAGTGAGTCCACTCCATGCAAAAACATCACCATGAAATCATTTTTTTTGTTCCCTAGTGTCAATTACAGTAGACATGAGCAGGGAAAGGAAGGTGTGGACAGTTTTCGTTGGCAACCTCTCAACATCGATTCACTGGAAAGGGGTTTGGCAGGTCTTTGATCGCCATGGGATAGTGGTGGAAGTGTTTGTTTCCCGGAAAGTCGATAGAAACGGCCGCAGATTTGGTTTCGTGCGGATGAACAGCCGCGAAGACGCTGAACGGGTGATCGAAAGATTGAATGATAAATGGATCTATGGTTCGTGGATTACGGTGTGTAGAGCGAGATACGGAGAGCGAAACTCTTTTTGGAAACGAAAACGATCCAAGGTCGATACAGAACAATCGACTATGGCAGGGAAATTGGGTTCGAAGCCGCCGGGGATACAGCGATCAGAAGAGGAGGTTAATGATAGCAAGGTTTTGAATTTCACAGTGAAGGGATCCGTGGATAGTGATAAGATGGAGATCTTGCAAAATTGCGCAGTAGGGTGGTGCAAGAAACCGTGGAGCATCAAAGAATTGGCAGCGAATTTACACCTACCGGAGGTGGAGGGACTTTCAATTTTGCACATAGCCGGGGCTGCAATTTTGCTCATGTTCAAGGATCCGAGTACACGCGACAGGGTGTTGCAATTGGAATCAGTTAAAGATTGCTCTACACGGATTGAACATTGGTCCCCTGCAACAGTATTGGAATCACGGAGGGTATGGATTTCGATACAAGGGCTGCCGATCCACGCTTGGTCACAACAATCGTTCGAGAACATCGCGAGCCTTTGGGGCAGTTTGGTTCGCCTGGCAGATTCCACCACCTCGCCTAAATCGTTCGAGTGTGGTTGGATTTTAATCGAGACGCGAACAATGACAAATATAGAGGCCACGCTAAAGATGGAGGTGGATGGCGAGTCATTCCCTATCCACATCCGAGAATGCACATTTGGACCTTGGTTGGAGTGCGAGTGCACTTTGCTACACTCTGAGGATGAAGATGATGCGTCTTCGACGCAGGGATCGGATGGATGAGATGGGGAACATCAATGTAACAATAACCAAATTGAGGCTATGCCCCAGGAGGTATCGATCGGAAACCAGGTTCAATTGGCCGAGTCACGGCAGTGGCGTACTAATTCGCTCTGGGACCATAGGATGGCGACCAGCCATGTGGAGGAGGCTGGTTCGAAGGATCATACGATTTCGACACAATTACAGGAAGATGGGGATACGGCTGATCCGGTGGAGGATCAGGCCTCTGGAGAGGTGGTCGGCCAGGTGGTGGAGCAATTTTCCGGGAGGTCCACAGGTGAGGGTGGGAAGAGTCCTGGTTCTACAAAACTAGTTGAGGTATTTCAATCTAAGTCAAATTCTGTGGATTTGAATGCAACAATTTTGGATTTGGTTAAACCTATCTCAAAGCCGATAGATTTGATGGATAAAGTGGACTCAAAAGTTGAGAAAATATGGGATATATCTGGCGGTAATACAGGTGTTTCAGACAATGGAAATATCATTCGGATTCATGGAAAAAAAACAAAATCCATCAACGTTCTTTCAGGAGTGGTTTCGACAGTAAAATCTGGTAGGGGCAGACCGCGCAAGTCATTAAATCAACAGCCTGTATCGACGCATGTAGCAAACGCGTCTCTTTCGGATTCAGATTTACAGAATCGGCAATGTTTGATCGCTAAAGAAATAGAGGCGACAACGGCCTTAGGCAGCATTGTGGGCGTGCGAACGGTGGGATGTGAAGCGGACATCATAAAGGATCTTCAACAGGTTTTTTCTGGGGACAGGCGATAGACTTTACAATGCGTATTGTGTCTTGGAATGTTCGAGGTTTGGGATCGAGTTTGAAACGTAGGGCAGTGGGAGATGTACTAAAGAAGCAACGGGTGGATATGGCAATGATACAAGAGTCGAAATTAGAGGAGGTATCAGCTCTAATGCTCACGAGTATGTGGGCATCGGATGGGTTTGATTTTGTTTTTTCACCGTCGATAGGTGCCTCAGGGGGCTTGATCACGGTTTGGGAAACATCACGATTCAATGTCGTTACTCTAGAGGTGGATCGTAATTTTATTTACATCAGAGGTAGATGGCGTGCGGAAGAATTAAATTGCTGTATGTTGAATATATATGCTCCTTGTGATGCGGAGGCACATAAACAATTGTGGCAACGGTTAGGGGAGATTATTCTGGGCATCACTGAACCTTGGTGTATCACAGGGGACTTCAACTCCATACGTTGGCTATCGGAACGTGCAGGGTGTAGTTCGGTGGCGACAGGTATGGAAGAATTTTCTGATTTTATTGAACATGCTGGACTTGTTGATTTGCCGTTGATAGGGAAGCAATTCACATGGTTTGGGAGGGGTTTTAGGCGTAGTCGAATTGATAGATTTTTGATATCTTCTGCTTGGGTGGATGCTTTTAATAATATTGGTCAGCATGCTTTGCCGAGGGGGGTGTCGGACCACACACCTCTATTATTGGCGTGTGATGAACAAGATTGGGGGCCTAGGCCTTTTCGCTTTATAAATTGTTGGTTGGAGGATAACAAAAATGTCCTTGAATTGTCTATTGAATGGAGTAGATTGTCGGATCAGGGGTTGGAAATGTTAACATTATGGTCAAGCTCCGAACCATGAAGAGCTTCTTGCGCAATTGGAACCGGGTGGTATTTGGCGATGTGGAGCAAGAAATAAAGTCGATCCAATCTAAATTGGATGGTGTAGATGCGGCGGGTTCGAATGTTGAGCTGTGTGAATCGGAAGCGGCTTTGATTGAGTGGAAAAGGGAGTGGCTACAACGTTTGTGGCAGGCTATTAGGCGCAAGGAATCGCTTTGGCGACAGAAATCGAGGGTGAATTGGCTGCGGTTAGGCGATCGCAACACATCATTCTTCCACCGCGCGGCAAAGCTTAGAGCTGTGCGGAATTTGATTTCAGGGCTTTTGATAAATGGTCGGTGGGAAACGAATGTTCGTCGCCTTCGGAAACATATAGTGACAGCTTTCACCATGCATTTTGAGGCAGCAAAACGTCGTTGCACTTGGACTATAGTAGGTGAGTTCGGCAGGGTTGATAGGAACATCAATGAAGCCATAGTGGCACCTTTTTGTCGTGAGGAAGTGTGGGAGGTTATACGTGGCTGTGATGGCTCGAAAGCGCCAGGACCGGACGGGTTTAGCATGGCTTTCTTTAAAGTATGCTGGAACACAGTGAGTGAGGATGTGATAAGGTTCCTAGGTGAGTTCCACGCAACCGGCAGGTTACCATCGGGTGTAAACTGTACATTCTTAGTCTTGCTTCCAAAGATTGATTCACCTAAGGTACTCAGCGACTACCGTTCGATAAGTCTAGTTAACTCAGTTTATAAAATCCTCGCGAAATTGTTAGCTACACGGTTGCAAAGAGTGTTAGGTTCGCTGATCAGTGAGCATCAGTCGGCATTTATTCGTGGTCGACAGATAGTAGATGGCATTCTACTTGCTAACGAGGTAATTCACTCATTGCGGAAGAGCTCGAGGGGTGGTTTGGTGCTCAAGCTAGACTTCGCTAAAGCCTATGATTGCGTGAGATGGGATTTTCTGGATCATATGCTGGTTTGTATGGGTTTTTGTGAGGTATGGCGTCAGTGGATTATGGAATGTGTTTCAACGGTTTGAATGTCTGTGCTGTTAAATGGGTGTGCTACGACAGAGTTTACAATGGGGCGTGGTTTACGACAGGGCTGTCCACTGTCGCCATTGTTATTTGTTATTGTAGTGGAGGCACTTCACAGTTTATTGGTTCAGGCTGAGACGGCGGGTTTAATTAAGGGTGTTTGTGTTGCACAGGGGGTATCTATATCGCATCTGCAGTTCGCAGATGATACCGTTTTGTTTTTTGAGGCTTCTCCTGGCTGTGCTGACTATATCCGACGTATTCTCAATTGCTTCGAAGTATGTTCAGGATTGCAAATAAATTTCAGCAAATCGTCATTATATGCTATTGGGGTTGAAGAGGAGTTCACCGATTTGTGTGCTAAGGCGTTGGGATGTAGACGCGGTTCTTTCCCTTTCACTTATTTGGGGATGTCGTTAGGCTCTAATCCGCGAAGTTTGGCGGTTTGGGAACCGATCATTGCTAATGTTCGTCGGAAACTAGCAGGTTGGAAGCGTAATTCGATGTCATTTGCGGCACGAGTTACTTTGGTTAACGCTGTCCTTTCTTCTTTGCCGATTTATTACATGGGCGTGTTTCGCATTCCCAAAGGAGTTATCGCAGCAATTGATAAGATTCGCCGTGCTTTTCTTTGGGGTGGCGTAAATTTACATAGAAAAATGAGTAGAGTTAGCTGGAAGATGGTGTGTAGACCGCGACCTTTGGGTGGTCTGGGAATAGCGGATTTACAGGTGCGCAACACGGCTATGTTATCTAAATGGTCGTGGTGATATGCCACAGATGCATCGTCTCTATGGAGGGCCATTATAGTGGCTAAATATGGGGAGGATACTCAATGGTGGCGTTTTAACTCCTCCCGTCAACGTGCGATGTCGATGGTGTGGAAACAGATTGTGCAAACTGCTTGTTCGGCTGAAGTGCAGCGAAGTTTCCATGAGAAGCTGTTATGGCAAGTGGGGGATGGTAGTCGAGTTCTTTTTTGGTTTGACTCATGGTGCGCGAGCAAGCCTTTAAAAGATATATTTCCACGATTATTCTCTTGTGTTATCAATAAATTAGCACTGGTTGTGGATTATTCTGTACAGGGGGGCTTTCATCACTCACGATGGGCAGAGTTTTTCCGTCGTCCGCTTCGCGCTTTTGAGGTGGGGCTGTTGCGAGATTTGTGGGCTGTGATAGGCGACATTCATATACATAGAGGTGTCCACGACAAGCTGATTTGGACTCCGGATAGTAGAGGTATGTTCACGGTTAAAGCTGTTTCTCAGATTTTGATGATAGATGAAGCAGGGGAGAGCGAGTTTGGGGCATGTTTCACGTGGAAAGTTTTGGTTCCACCGAAAGTACAAGCGTTCCTATGGTTTGTTTGGTTGCGTCGCCTGCCGACGTTTGATTTTTTGAGCCGTAGGGGTGTTGGTTTTGAGGGGCAAAGCACGTTGTGCTTTTGGTGTAGGGAATGTGAGGAAGATGCCGATCATCTATTGTACTCTTGCTCGGTGGTTCAACGTATATGGGATTGGTTCCGCTGTTGGTGGAGAGTTTGTTTACCGCTGCCGCAAAGTTTGTCCGATTTCTTTTTACCCGACTTCCATTGCTCGATTTTGGGTACGCGTCGCTGCATGTGGGTGTCATGCGTAGCAGCGATGTTATGGTCGATTTGGTTAGCACGAAATGAGATGGTTTTTAACAAGAAATTTCTACCGGTCGAGGAGGTGTGTTTTTTGATTAAATTGCGCTCGTTTTATTGGATGCGTACTTTAAGGAATGATATTTGCATTGGCGAGGCGATGTGGTGGGAATGTCCGAGTCTTTACTCTGAGTCATCGCATTCGCGATCAGTACGACTTGGTATTTGTTGGGAGCCGCCTTCGAAGGGGATTTTGAAGTTTTCGGTGGATGGTTCTGCACGTGGTAAGCCGGGTCCTGCAGGCTTTGGGGGCGTGTTACGCGATGAGCATGGTAGTATCTTGGCGCTATTTTCTGGCCCTATTGGGTGTATTGACTCAAACGAAGCTGAATTGCGAGCAATTGCTTTTGCGTTATCATACTTTCGGAAGTCAGCATGGGCAACACTTCCTTTGGTAGTGGAGTCGGATTCCATGGTTGCTATTAGTTGGGTGCTACATATGGACAAACGGCCATGGTGTTTTTGGGAGGTTTTTCACGAGATTGATAGTTGCTGCTCTACTCTACATCCGATATGTTTTTCCCATATTTTCCGTGAGGCGAATGGCTTAGCAAACGAGTTGGCAAAGGAGGGGGTAACGCGGATTTCACTATTTTGTGCTTGTTAGTGTTAGCGTTTGGTTTTGTTTTCGATTGTTGATTCGTTGGACTCCTTTTGTTTTACCACATACGGTTCGTACTCTTTTCTTCCATTAGGCTTTAGGGAGGTTTTTAACGAGGCGACCGTTGTGGTGTTTTGGTTGTATATTGTTTATTAATATACGACATCATTGAGCAAAAAAAACATTAATCTGAGAAACGAAGACCAAAACGACAAAACTTCATCGCATTGCCTCAACGCTCATGGACTTAGAAATGTAAGGGTTCATCCAAATGTTCCTTGTTTACGATTTGATGATAATTTCTAAAACTTTTTTTCTCGTATTATGTCGTATTTTTTATGAACTTTATAATTGCGATCGTTTATCAATATTATTATATAAAGTATATTCATTCAATACAATGAGAAGGGTTAGAATTTGAAATATGGAGTTGTTGTAAAATGATGAATGTTAGTAAAATAACGGGGGAGTTGTCATCTAATCTCTCTAGATTTCTTGTGTTCTTGAAATCTCATAAATACAATTACTTCCAATTTCTTTCTTTCAAATTCTACTAAGATGATATAATAAATGTCTAAAAAAATGATAATTTATGTTTGGCATGCACAATTCTCTTTATTTTCTTGGTCGGATCTCTGTAACTCGTGGAGGATGGTGTATTGGGGTACTGATATATTTCAGTATTTCACCGTTTGTCAAAGTGTAAATGAATATAATTAATATTTAATAAAATTATTTTGATTAAATATAATAAAATGAAATTATTGATCTTAAAAAAATTATACAATGAATAACATTTTTTTTAATATCAATGAATAGCATTTATTGATATACATTATTAATTTTTAATTAAATAAAATATAAAAATAGTCCTTCAATTATAGAGTATATTTTTGTTGAGTTCTCCAACTATGAAAATATACAAAACAATTATTTGATTTACAGAAAATAGTAAATTAATATATCACCATTAAAATTAACAACAACAAAACAAATTAGTTAGTGACACCTACAATATCAATTAATTTTACTTTTTAAAATTAATTCTTATTAGAAAATCATTACTACATAATCATGAGTATTTATTCAAGTTTCATAATTTTCCTTTTAAAAACACAATACAATTTTTTTATCGGCAAAACATATAAATTTATTAAGGATGAACTCATACAAGCCACTTTTACCATAAGCCTCGTTAAAAACCTCACTAACCCAACAAAAAAAAGAGTACTCAATGATAATAGACAAGGAAAAACGTCAACAATAAATAACATTTCATGTGTATTGGGGTACTAATAAATGTTCCTTGTTTACGATTTGATGATAATTTCTAGAATTTTTTTGAATAAAATAATAGAAATGAAATTATTGATCTTACAGAAAATTCTACAATGAATAACATTTTTTTGAATATCAATGAATAACATTTATTACTATACATTATTAATTTTTAATTAGATAAAATATAAAAATAGTCTTTCAATTATAGAGTATATTTTTGTTGAGTTCTCCAACTATAAAAATTTACAAAACCCAACAAGTCAGCCACTGATGCGCCAAGGTCTCCCTCCACTCCGATTGCATATAAAGAACTCTTGACAAAATTAATCAGTAAGCCGGAACAAACTTGAAAACAATGTAAAATCTTCTTTATATTCTGAGTAGTCTCTACATTTGCATCAAAAAACAAAATCGTATCGTCGACGAATTGTAAGTGTGTCAACCGTATATCCGACACCACCTCCACCCCTCGAATCAAACCGGATGTTTTAGCTTTAACCAACATCATATGTAATGCCTCCGCCACTATCACAAACAATAATGGTGACAACGAACATCCTTGTCGCAACCCACGTCCCATCCTAAACTCCTTTGTCGCGCTCCCATTCAACAAAACTGACAAACGGACAGAGCCAACACATTCACGTATCCACTGTCGCCAAACTTCACAAAATCCCATCCGATATAACACTGAATCTAGAAAAGCCCAGCTTACACAGTCGTAAGCCTTAGCAAAGTCAAATTACAATGAATATGAAACCACTGGCGCTACGTTGCCGAAGCGAATGAATCACCTCAGTAACCAATAAAACACCATCTACAAGTTGTCGCCCTTTAACAAAAGCCGACTGTGTGTCGCTAATGAGACCATTCAGCACAAATTGTAAACGAGTCGCCAAACACTTAGCCAATAGCTTATACATCGAATTCACCAAAAAAAATAGGGCGATACTCACCTAGCAATTGAGGTGCCGCCACCTTTGGTAGTAACACAATAAAAACACAATTAGCTCCTTTCGGCAACACCCCTCTATCATGGAACTGAGTGAAGAACCGTAGCACATCATCCATCACCACATCCCAACTCTTTTTGTAGAATTCTAGCGTGAAACCGTTCGGGCCTGGTGGGGGAATTCCCATTTGTTTATCTCGGTTTTCCATTGGGGATTGATCCGAGACGTTTATCAGTGTGGGATCCGGTTATTGCTAACTTTAGTCGCAAGTTAGCGGGGTGGAAGCGTTCTTCTTTGTCATTTGCTGCTAGAGTGACGCTGGTAAATCCGATCCTCTCATCTTTGCCTATATTTTACTTAGGATTGTTTGTAGCCCCGAAAGGGGTGATAGAGCAGCTGGATCGTATAAGTCGAGCATTTCTTTGGGGTGGTGTTGGTCTTGAACGACGGATGAGTAGAGTGGGTTGGGAAACAGTGTGTAGACCGTGGCATTTAGGAGGTGTGGGGTGGCAGATCTTCGGGTGAAAAACATGGCGTTGCTGTCCAAATGGGTGTGGAGATACGCATGTGATCGTGATTCACTTTGGCGCCGTTTGATTACGGCTAAATATGGTGAACATACTCAATGGTGGAGATTTAATACGGAGAATTTGTCGTCCATGTCTATTGTATGGCGTCAAATTGTGGCCAATTCATGTTGTCCGAGTGTGGATTTGCATGTGGGGGGGCGAGTTTTCAATGGAAGATTGGTAATGGGCAGCTAGTGTTGTTTTGGTTTGATTCATGGATTATGCAGCAGCCGTTGAAGGATGTGTTTCCGCGCTTGTTTTCTTTAGCACTGAATAAATTAGCATGGGTTCGCGACTATACAGTGAATGAGTGTTTCAATCATGGGCAGTGGGCGGGATATTTTCGGCGACAACTATGGCTATTCGAGCAAGAACAAGTGCGGACTTTGTGCTATTTGGTTCGAGACGTCAGCCTTTGGGAGTCTCGCATTGATACTCTCATTTGGCTCCCAGATGAGCATGGTGAGTTTTCGGTTCGTGCTATATCAAAGTCGTTGTTGATGGATAAGGTTGGGGACAATGACTTCGGGGATTGCTTTGTGTGGCGCGGGCTCGTCCCGCTTAAAGTTCAGGCATTTTTATGGTTCATTTGGTTGAAACGGTTGCCAACGGCGGACTTTTTGAGAACCCGTGGGGTTCCATTGTCGGATGGGCAAGGTTTGTGTCAGTGGTGTGTAACGGTGAAGGAATCGATTGCCTATTTATTCTATGACTGTCCTTGTGTGCAGCAGATTTGGAATTGGTTGCGAGGTTGGTGGGGCGTATCACTACCTTTACCTGAGAGTTTTGCTGAATTTTTTGTCGTGGATTTTCATAGTTCGTTTTATGGTTGTAAGTTAAAGTGGTGGGTGGCTGGTGTTAGTGCACTGCTATGGTCCTTATGGCTAGCTCGCAATGAGTTTATTTTTCAGGGCAAACGTTTGCCGTTGGCAGAATTATGCTTCCTTGTCAAACTACGATCTTTTTCCTAGATAAAGGATGATGCTGCGAGTGAGATGATGACTGAATCAGTTTAGTGGTCTTGTCCGTCTGCATGTGTTGTCAGTCCATCTCCGCGGAAGGTACGTGTTGGGATTTGTTGGCAGCCGCCAGTTTATGGGGCACTCAAGTTTAATGTTGATGGTTCAGCACGCGGTAAGCACGGGCCTGCGGGTATTGGGGGTGTTATGCGCGATGCAGAGAGTCGTATTTTGGGGATGTTTTCCGGACCGTTGGGACGGATGGATTCCCATGAGGCTGAAGTGCGAGCTATAGAGTTGGCGGTAAGGTTGATCGCGGAAGGAAATTGGCGCGAGCGGTGTGTGGTGGTTGAGTCGGACTCTCAGGTTGCGTTGAGTTGGGTTGTGCGATCGGCGAAACGACCATGGCGTCTGTGGGAGATATTCACTGCGATTGATTAGGCTTGTCA
This sequence comes from Hibiscus trionum, assembly GCA_030270665.1. Lineage (NCBI taxonomy): Eukaryota > Viridiplantae > Streptophyta > Magnoliopsida > Malvales > Malvaceae > Hibiscus > Hibiscus trionum. Next base: position 21,244,906 of record BSYR01000038.1, on the reverse strand, counting down.
AGTAATCTCTGAGATTCATTTTCGTTACGTGCCGCGTGAGGCGAATGGTTTCGCTGATGCTTTAGCCAAGGAAGGTGTCGATAGATGTTCACTATTTCTGGCTTGTATGTAGGTGTTGTTTTGTTTTTTGACGTGCCATTACGTACTCTTTTCCTCCACTAAGGAGGTTTTTAACGAGGCGTATGGTTGCGTCGCGCTGTATGTTTTTACTTATTGAATAAAATTCATACAGTTGGCGATAAAAAAAATTACAAAACGATTACTTGATTTATAGAAAATAATAAATTTATATATTACCATTAAAATTAACAAAAAAAACAAATTAGTTAATGACGCCTACAATAACAATTAATTTATCTTTTAAAATTAATTCTTATTAGAAAATCATAACTACATAATCACGAATATTTATGCAAGTTTAATAAATTTCCTTTTTAAAAAACACAAAACAATTTTTTTTGATTGGTGAAACGTATGAATTTATTAAGGATGACTCATACAAGCCACTATTATCATGAGCATCGTTGAAAACCTCACTAACCTAAAAGGAGGAAAGAGTACTCATTGATAATAGACAAGGAAAAACGCCAACAAAACAAACAACCGCTCAAAAGGAAACAAATCAACCCACACAACTACGGGTAACAAGCCAGACCCTAAAGCTTGGATCCACACACATCGCCTAGCCTCTCACACCAGCGATTCTTGGAAAACTGACCCCAAGAACTCCTTCAATCAACATGACAAGGGCAAACACACATCCCACCAAAGCAAGAATCAACACCAAACCGTCCTCACCACATCACAAGAAAACATATATGATCAAGATCATCATCACTAGAGGATCGTACCATGATCCTCAATTATACCACGATATATCTTGAATGATCTCCTCCTCTCTACATATAGTATTTACTCATATCAAATTTCCCGATTGCACAGTCACCTTAGCTTCCCGAAGAATGGCTTGTTGCTGATTTTGAAAATCAAAGCATGTAAAAGATTCGTACACTATACCTTCTTCCGCTGAAAGCACTTTATGCAGTCGTCCACGCCCTCTTTTCTTACGAGCAGCCTCCACCACAACCTGTTGTTCTGGATATTCGACAACACAAGGAGTCAGAATTGCCTCTACATGAGCATTCAAATCATGCCCATCTAGAACTCCTACAACATCATCTTGAGTCCTAGAGTTGAACTCAGACACTACTAGCTGGATCTCATTTTTTAAACCTTTCTCGACATCATACATACACACACGACCCCATCTGGCATCCCCTCCCAACCCCCATGGTTCCCAGCCACTACACGACCAACCTCCCCCACCATCTCGTTGGAAACCCAAGTAGAACCCTCAAAAGGTAATTCACATTGATGATGAGGATCCTACAACTGATTTTCTTTCCACAAAGGTTGATCTTCTTCTGATGCGGGCACTAACATGTCACCAATCCCATCACCTTTCAACGCTTCATCCCGATTCACATGTTCTTTCCATTCTTTAGACCTAGAGTCACATGTCAATTCATCCTCTTCACTATATTCCTTCACACTATTGAGTCTCAATTATCACATGACTCCTCTCAAAAGACTTTGAATCTTTCGTTGCTTAATCTATACGAATAAACTTGCCCCAAATTTGTGCTATATTCTAAAATGATTTCATGGACCAAGCATGCATAGGCATACAACTAATAGATAACCATGCACGACAAGAACTAAACAAGATATCAGGTGACCACTCCTTTATGTGGAAAACCATCGTGTAACCTCAATATTACTGAGCAACATCCGCAAATATTCCACATCATGGAACATTAATAAAACCATTGACCCCACAATCCACATAACTTCAACCCTGGGTATCTTCGCTTGAGAGATTCTCTCTGCTACCTCGGAAATCAGCGTCAGGTTCTTACACCATCCAACTGCACAAGAGTTCAAAACAGACATCTTAACCGTATCAATAACACCGCTTACATGTCTTCGCACAAATCGCTGATTGTTTACCGTATCATCATTAGACTGCATATTCTGGTCTTCCGGAAATGAATCCGCATTTCACCATTTACGTCGCCAAAAAGTTTCTCAAACCTCTCGTTGAGCCAATGCCACACTAATCTTAGAACCATACAACCAAAACCAATTTAGCCATTCTATCACTCGCATTGCGTCTGCACGAGTGCCAATACAAGAAAGACCAAATCTCGCATCATCCCTTGATCATTTGGACGAAATGAACACATCCACCCTCACCCCATGCCGATCAAAAGATTGCCATAAGCCTTGCCAATGCAACCGATCCGAGATTTTCTTGACAAATAATGTCCACTGATTCTTATCGAATAGTGATGCACTTTAGAGCAAGTATACTCATCGAATCAAGTAATAAAGTGATGAGTAGATTGTCGAACCAACAAGGATTAGATCAATAATTACGATGTTTTTGAACTTAAGAATGTGTTTGCAAGTAATGGTGGTTGTTGATTTATTTAAAACTAAAATAATTAAACTAAAGATAGTTATGGTTAAGATGAACAACTGCAGCAAATAACAAATAATTATGGAAGCTGGGATTAATGCTAAGGATATATGTTTGAATACTTATTACAATGCTATCGCAACTGGCAATGCTACGTAAACCATTAAAATCTTTATCTATTCGACAAAATTTTCTAATGAACTTCTGACTCTCTCGATGCCTAGAAGTTAATAATATTGAAGCTAAGGTAATACATGTCTGCGTGAACCATAACAACTCTATTGTTTGTTTAAGAACTCTTTTTATTCATTGAAACCCTAAACTTATGTCTAAGCCATATTAGGACTATGTTAAGAACTTAGACCCACTGTTCACGTTTCTATAACCTAACTCTCTCGATAATAATCCATAGATCAATAGTTAAAAGACCTCTCTCGATAGCTCTTATAATAACTACGCATGAAGAACAATGAACATAATAGATAAAGGGAAAGCAACTATAGCATTATAATAAAGTAATCAAAACATAAATCATGGGAAGTAATAATCCCAACTAAAGTATTTAGCTCATGTCTAAGCCTAAAACATACATAACAAAAAGTATTAAGTACGACAGTTTATCAAGCAAGGAAAGTAAAAGAGTCAAGCTTCCTCAACAAATACCCTCTGTTCCGTCCAACTATTGATGCAGGTCTCCCACTCCGGCGGCCTCTCTCGATGGCGTCTGTCGTGAGGAGATTTGAATCATCACAACTTCAAATTGCTTCCTTGATTTCTTCTAGAGAGAAAGTTTTCTCCAAACCGCAAGCTTCATCATTTGACAGTCTCTTGAATTCCATATTAAAGCAAGCATCCCAGGGTCTTCGTTTACATCCAAACTGATTCGAGAAATGATTAAAATTTTCTGTTTCATTCTTTTTGAGTTCACAGACCCCTTCAATCATCTTAGTTTTGTTGGGAAATATTGAATTGTGGCATTCGAATCCCCCAATGCTTCTTTAATTAAAAGAGTACACTCCTCGCTAGAAAGCCAAGAATTAATCAACTTGAAAGGTTTTTGGACCCCAATCAATTGACACCTTTATAAGGATGAGGATGTGATCCAAGATAGAATGATTCAAACCCCTCAAAGATATATCAAAATTTGTCTCGAAACAAGCTTTATCCACCAGAAATCTGTCTAATCTACTTCTTTTATTGGTCGGGCCAACACAGGTAAATATCTTCCCCACAAGGGCAAAATGTAACACCCAAAGATTTTGAGAAAAAAATGAAATGATAAAAAGAGGTGCTGCCAAGGGGTTTCAAAACCGTGCCCCTTGGCCTTGTGAGATAAAGGCTTAACCATCTGGACTAAGTTTAGTCTTTATTAAAGACTAGCCTTTGTTTCTTTTAAATGATGTTTTTGGATATCCAAATAACAAATCAATGAAATATCAATTGGATATCCAACCACCCTCTTTATTGTGTAATTAAAGCACATTTGGATCTGGAAAAAAAATGAAACGCCAGATCTGGAAACTTCAGAACGTTATTTTTTCTTCCCCCTCACCGTTTGTGCTCCGACCACCACGCTCCGGCTGGCCGTAGTGTGCACCGCCCTCATCGCCACCATCCTTGCCTCTTCGTCGTCGAAACCCGACCGCCCAACCACCATTCTCGATAGCCGTTTGCCTTTAAACGGTGAAAAACCGTTCGAGTTCGTTATCACCGATCTCCTCCACCGTCAGGAAGTGATGGACACCGCCACCACTGGCATGTATGTCGTTCAGCCCCGAACTCTTCGCTGCCAACCACTCGCGCAGCCGTGTCGTCTTCTACCCTGGAGAACGTCTCAAAGGTTTGGTGAGAACCTAAACGTTGTTCCTCTGTTTTCCTCTGTTTTTGGCCACCACGAACGTCCGTTTGAGACCTAGGAGTGGCGGCCGAACTCCCCACACCATGCCGAGCAAAGCCCAACCCATTGATCGCGTGTTTGACTCTGGCAAAGGTCGCATCGGAGCAATGCGCTTTCTGGCCACCTTGTCTCGTTTTGGGTAAGATCCGGTGGGTATTTCGGCTTGACTCGTATCATTATCGTGCCATTTGGATTGCTGCATTGATGAGCATATTTTTTTTGGCAGTTTTGGTGTCCGATGCGTCTCCGGTGACTGTTTCCGGCGAGATTTGTTAGGGTAAGTGAACTGGGTTCAAACCGGCCCAAACCCGAGCTAATGAACCGTTTGCCTGACCCGAACCATCTACCCAAACCCGACTCGTTTGACCCGTACCCGACCCGCTAACCCTTTGACTGAGTCATGCCCGAGTCAACTCAGTGAGTTAACTCGCCCGAGTCAACTTAGTGAGTCAACTCGCCCGAGTTAACTCAGTGAGTCAACCTGTCCGAGTCAACTCACCGAGTCAACCCGGTTAATTAATGAAGTTAGCATGACATCAGCGTTAACTTGACCGCTGACATCAGCGTTGATGTTGACCAGGGATGTGAGCATGACGTCAGCGTTGACTTTGACCAAAAAAAGTCAACTTTTCCCGAAAAGCCCTATTTTATGGTTTTCGACGTCCTTAGTTCGCTTTTGAAGCCCGTTTCATGAAATTCTAACCTCAAAGCCTCTGAATTGGGCCTCGAACCTGAGTATGCCTCTATATTTAATTATTTGGTTAAGAGCTTGTGAGTAAGGTCTGATATTGGAATTTATGTAATTGAAGGTATTCTCGGTTCGTTGGATACACGAGGTTGAGGAATGTCGAATTCGGGTTCGAGGGTGTTCGAATGTCGTATCATGAATTGACTGATGTAGCTCGGAGTTAAGGTAATACGCTACTACCTCTAGTGTGCTTTATGAACATGTTGATATTCGGGTAATGCATGCATGACTATGATGGGGAGTGATGTTAACTCTTCTTAAGTCAAATCAGATATGAAATTAAGTATGATAATCTAGATAAGATCGAAATGCTCGAATGAGAAAGTTAATGAATGTAAGGATATGTAGTTCAATAAATAATTAATAGGGCAGCTAATTTCTAAATCCGATTATCAGTGCCAAATGATCAAATGTTAAAAATATTTTGGTATAAAATTACGAAAATGCCATTAAGGTATGAGAATGTCTAAAATACCCTTGGAATTGGAAGCGATCTAGAAATCTACACTAGATATGGTAAAACAACATGATTCATCCGAAAACCTCGAAAAACTTGGAAAGTTATGGTAACAAGATTTAAACCTTCGAGATTGTACGGTGTTAAGTTTCCTTGAATTTGGAATGAATATCTGAATATAGACTTACGGGAAACTATCCGTACCTCTAAATTGATCAAATGGCTCAAAACACTAAATTGACAGAAATGACTAAAAGTATTGGAAATACTATTATGGTTAATTAATCGGGATGATCGTATTGACCAAAAAGACTGAAGTATCCTCGGACACCGATATTTTCAAATTAACTAGAATGATGGATAAACCTTTGAGTTCTAAAATGTTTGAAGTGGTTGGATATACCGAAATTACTTGAATGGATGTAACACCCACGGGTACTTAATTGATTGAAATAATATGTATATGGTTTAATTGACAGAAATGATGGATATCCCGAGCTTCAAAATGACCAAAATACCCCCTTTGTCTGGAATAAGTAAATTGCCTCTGATAAAATTTTTGAATTGCCAATAAAGTTGAAAATGAATGAAATGCCCCTAAGGGTTGAAGCATGACTCATGTACGTCAATCACTCCTGATATTAATATAAGGATGGATGTTTTTCTGCACAGAGTATTAGTTCGACTATTTCGTGGTAAGTCATGTGATGAAATATGAAGGCAACCTTTCAGATATACGATACAATCAGTATTTGGAAATGATACCCGTGAAGTGCATACATTAGAAGGTTTGGTTAGTACTGTAAGGTTCGGACATGTTAGTTCGATTGGTTTTAGAGGCTCGATAAACTTCTTGAGATCTTAAATATTGTAAATCGTCATTTTATCACTATTGGGCTAAATTACAAAATTACCCCTAATAGTTAAAAGACCAAAATGCCCTCGTTGGTCAAAGTAATCAAAATAGCCCCGAATGTATCTGATATCTTGAAAGATCTAGACGTAGAAATCTCTGAATGTCTGGTTGGAAACCTGATGAGCAAATAGAATTTCTGAGCCACTGTTTATGCCTTGTTGCTATAAATTACCAAAATGCTCGTGTATGATAAAATAACCATAATGCCCTTGTAGGCTTAAATGGATAAATCACTCATAATATGCCAAGTATCTCCAAGGAAATAAACTATTCCACCTAGTGTGTTCCATTTGTGCTACACGACTATTTTTACATACTGATTTACATGTTATAATACCGATCACGTGCACATGATTGACATACTTAAACTCACATGAACATGACATGTTTTATAAATTAAGCATGACCGTACTATATTTTTGGTATATGCCTATGCACCCGATATGACAAACATGCTATATGGATAACGTGTTACTAAAAATACAGTTATTGATTAATGAACTATTGATGATCTGATTCACTGGGGTACTTGGGACATGATATGAAGTTACCGTCGGCTCAGCCCTGATCCAGCTGGTAAGTCCGCCCATTTTCGGCTCCTATGCTTCAGCTAGGGCCGCCCGTATTCGGTTCCTATGCTTCAGCTAGGTCCGCCCGTATTCGGCTCCTATGCTTCGGCTAGGGCCGCCCGTATTCTAAGGTATTCCCTTAGGATGGTACCCACGCCCAATGGGCTCGAGTTAATGCATGTACATGATACTGCACTGGGGAAAATTATATATTGGAGTATGGTTGGAGGGTAAATAAAGAATTAAAATGATTTTTACTGCTACTTGAAACAAATGTATTTGAAATAAATAAAAAATGAGGTTTATTGCATTGTTACATCTCATGCATTATCGTTGCACTGTTGGAACACACTAGACACTAAACTCTCTGATTTCCACCTCTGTATGTTATCAGCTTATATAATTCTTGTCTAACTCTTGATGTTTGAATAAATAATAAATATTGTTATTCTCGAGTATGATGCAACTTCGAAATAGTAGAACATAAATGGAGACTGTTACTACGTGGAACATCATGAAAATGTTATACCTACCATATATCTGTATGAGCTTATAGCATCTTTTGGTAGTTCGGTATTACTCAGCTTTTCCAAGCTCACGCTGTTTTTAACATCGCAGGTTAAAAGATTATATCATGGTATAATGGTTGACAACAGTGTTTGGACTTGTCTCGGCGTTGCCTTTGGAGTACGGTACTGTATAGTTAGTGGGCATGTATGTCATGTATTGTTTTATGACAATGTCTGTAAAACACTTTCTGAAATTTATGTTATATGTTTAAATGACTTCCTGAAATAGTATTTTAAATAGAAGTTGATTTTACAGTTTAATAAGTGTCTTGAAAAAAAAGTTTTCATGTGTGTTTTTACTATGGGTCGCTCTTGTGACCCTAATGTGACTTCCTAGGATCCGTTGTAACGCATAGGCGGGTCTAAGGGGTTACACAAAAACTTTAGCTGATGCTTCTTCTCGGGCCACCTTTCTCAGTCTCGAGTTCTTTTCTCAATCCTTCCATTTCATGTTCAAGTTCTTCCATTTTTCTTGCATTTCCCCAGGCTCGTGATACCACTTTGTTGGCCATCTTCTCTTACTATCGAACTAAGCTCCTGATACCACTTTGTTGGAATATGAAAGTAAAATAACACAAACTTTAGAGAGAAATAAAATATAACAATGCACTTCAAAATACACTTGGAAATTTCTTGGAATACAAATTTTTTTGCTAACCAATGTATTTCATTTAAATAAATTTTGTGCCAATATTGGGTGCCTCGTTAAAAACCTTCCTAGACCTAGTGGAGGAAAATAGTGCAACCTAATGTGGATTACAAGTCTCCGTCTTACAAATCAAGTTACAACAATGTTCCTTCCAATCAAGAGCATTTTACCACCATGCTTTAAACAATACTCCCCTGCCCACTCCTATTTTTGCTAAATTATCAGCTAATTCGTTCCTTGCTCGTAGGACAAACTCGAACGATACATCATATATTTTCTTTGCTAAACTGTCAATTTCTTCACGGTAGTTCCACCATCGCAATGGTTTAAGGAGAGGGTTCGCAATCCAATTTGAAACTACTTGTGAATCTGATTCCACTATCAAGCTTTCCTTACCTATCCAACTCGCTTCTGTAAACACCAAAAGAGCAGTCATGATCGCCATTAGTTCTGCATATTCAGGTCCAAGGTTTTCGACTGGCCCGGAGAATAAGGCTCTCACATTGCCTGCATTAGATCTCAGCACGCCTCCACATCCTGCTGCGTTCTTATAGGAGGATCCATCCACATTGAATTTAATCGACCCAGATTTTGGAGGGATCCATTCCGTATTAGCTTCTTTTGATTTTACTTCAAGGCAGGAAGCTAGATTTTTCCACCAATTCGCGTCTTCTAGTATCAGTGCCTCGTTCACAACTTTTATCCAGATCAAGGCTCACATTTTTGTGTAAAACAAGATATCCTTAAGGGAAAGGAGTTTATCCCCAAATACCTTCTCATTTCCTGCAAGCCATAGACTCCAAAGGGCCGAAGAAATTGTAACAAACCATAGAGATCTTGTTATTCCTGTCAAAGAGACTTAAAAACAAAACGTGAAGAACTCATCAATAGTTGCGGCATTAATCCATGTCATAGACCACCAGTTACAGAAACATCTCCAAAACTTTCTAGCAAATAGACATTCCATGAATAGGTGGGAAATATTCTCTATTCCCTCTCCACACCAAGGGCATTCGTAGTTCTGATCCTGGAAATTCATGCCTTTGTCTAAGAGAAAAGCTTTAGTAGGTATCCTTTTTATCTTTAGCATCCATAGGAAGTTTTTAACCTTTGGAAGAACCTTCATCTTCCAAATCAAGTCAAAGTTGAAATCTGGCTCTTCTATATCTGCATTCAATAATAGTTCCGTGAGTTTTCGGACCGAGATATCCCCTATTTGGTCATGAACCCAAATAACTTTGTCTGAGACCTCTCTCTTCATCATTTGGCCCATCAATCTTACTTTTAACTGTGTCAAGGATTCCTTATCTCTATTAAGAAGAGGTCTAGTGAACAAATTCATGAGCTCCAAGTCATGGAATTCTCCATTTTTCAATATTGTAGCAACTGTGACTCCCTTATTCAAAGCTAATTTGTACAACCTTGGAAAAGAGACACGTAATGGGGTATTTCCACACCAGCAATCTTCCCAGAATAGAATAGTTTCTCCATTCCCCAACCTTCATGAGATTGTAGGGGACTAATGGAATAATCACATCTCTTCATTTACATCTATTCATCATGCAAAATCACATCTATTAATGAATCAATGTAACTATTCAATAGAAAAATTCTCAAAATATCCCACCTAAAACAACTTCAATCACACCGGATCAACACAGCCACCCTTAAAAAACTCATTATTACTTTACCCGAACAGTCTCAGATGGCATACCTATTATATCGATGCCGGTTTCGTTTGATTGGGGTCCTCGCCCTTTCAAATTGATAAATGCATGGCTACCTAAAGTAGAATGCCTGAGTATCATTAACGAAATGTGGAAATGAATGGATGGATCAAAGATGAAGATTTTTGGTAAGTTGAGAAAGTTGAAAGGGACACTCAAACACTGGAATGAAACTTCAGAGGAGGGCTAGATTCGAAGGAGGAACAAATTGAGGCCGAAGCTCCGGCCCAGATGTATAAAATATGTCCTACTTTTAATTATATTTTTTAGGAAACCAAGATTATTGGGCTTATTTGTTAGGACAAAATGCATGTTCTAAGTTTTGTATGGAAGTTGAGAATAAAAATATTAAACCAACTAATTTAAAAAAAAACAAATACAATTATATTTTTGCTTCCGGAAACTTGCTTCCAACTCACCATTCCTACTTTTACTGAACAAAAATCATTTACCCATAATCATGCCTAACACTAAAAAACCCTAAAATAATTAAATTCTAAACCCTAACCCTAAATTCCACATCCTAAACCCTAAACCCTACATCCTAAAAATACACCATACCTGTAATTCCCTAAACTCTAACCACAACTCCTAACCTCAAACCCTAAACCCTAAACAATTCATACTTTTTACTAAACTAGATATTTTGAATTCACTTTTAATTACTAGTAAAAGAAGAATTAAAAAATAAACAAATTTAGTAATAAAAAAGGCCTAATTCTATCTGAATATTGTCGCAGCACTATAAATCCTTTTACAACAAGGATCTCCTTTTAATTGTTGGATTAGAATAACAATTTAGTATATATAAGTATACACTATACGTAGCTTATATTGTGTATAGGTTTGAAAAAATAATAACTCATCGGCATGGCAAGTTTGAAGAAAATCCTGGCGTTAGTTGTTTTGATTGAATGCACTATATTGACAGAATCTTCTCGTCTGTTGGAGAAGAAGAAGAAGAAGAATGATGGTTACGGTGACAATATATTTAATGTGGTCAACTTTGGAGCTATCGGAGATGGACTCAAAGATGATTCCAAGGGATTTAAGGATGCATGGGATGCTGCTTGCGGTTCCTCCGCTTCGTCACCAGCTGTTGTTGTACCTCAAGGGAAGACGTTTTTGCTGCAACCCTTAACTTTCAATGGCAGATGCAACTCAAATAACATTACTTTCCAGGTCTTTCTCTTAGCTAAGGATATACCATAATAATTAATACAATGAATATGCCTTTTGTATTCATCAATTTTGTTTAACCTTGTGCAGATTGATGGGAAATTGATAGCCCCAAGCGAACCTTCTGCATGGGAATGCAAAAGAAATTGTCACCATTGGATTGGATTCAAAAATTTGGATGGTCTTTCCATTCAAGGATCCGGTACAATCAATGGTCAGGGATCAAAATGGTGGAAACTCTATTGCAAAGATTACAACACGGGCTGTCAACTTCGGAAACCAACAGTAAGTGTTTGAATTTCGAGTTGCATTAACATGAACTATACACTCTAATTAAATCGGTTTTATTTTTAGGGTTTCCTAATAGCAAACTCCAAGAATGTAGAGATCAGTGGGTTAACCTTTGAAGACAGCCCAAAAATGCACATCGCATTTGAAAGCTCTACTTCGATTCATGCCTCTCACCTTAGAATCAAAGCTCCAGGAAACAGCCCCAACACAGATGGCATTCATATCCAACGTTCCACCAACGTTACCATACACAACACAACTATTCAAACCGGTTTGTTGTTTTCTTTGCTTGTTTTGTTTCATTTATACGTCACTTTGTTTCAATATTGACGAGTTCTTAATTAATGGAGGAAACTCACGCCTCTGCCATTGATGGAGGAGACTCTAGAAACAAGGGCTGGAATTGATGAGCTGAACCTTGAGGACAAGGTTCTTCAAAATGGGGATGGCAATGTCACGAGCAGCAAAGTTGAGGTGGCATCAATGAGTCAGCAAGGCAAGGACAAAGAGGATCAGACACCAACGGTATTGCAGGAGACTCGCAGCAGTATCAGAGATAGGAAATTACCCTCAGCGTTAACGGATTTTGTCTTATACTGAGACGAGACTAGAATAAAGAAGAACCTTAGGTTGCATAGCTGGGTGTGAAAATTCTGTTGAAAAAACTTACTCTTCTTAATCTAAAATAAATTTCTCTTCTTCTTCTTCTTCTTCTATATTTCTTTATTTCTGTGCTCTCTGATTGTTAGGAAGAACCTAACATCATTCCATAGCCAAATTTGATCCGAAACAGCGCACGGAGCATACGCGATTATTAGGACTGCTTTGGGTACCCTCATTGGCCTGGATAACAATGGGTACCCATCAATGAACATATTAAACTCGTTGCTACCCTAACGTTTATTAGGCCACTTAGGGTACCCAAGCCCAATGGGAGCCCAATGAATTTTATTTCTTCGAATATTATTTTTACATGAAACACTACAATTTTATTATGTGACATTCACAATTTTTCTTAAACATTCTTGAATAATTTTTAGAAGTTTTTAGAATTTTCTAATTTTTTAAATAATATAATTGGTTTTAAAATGTTAGTTGGTAACGCCGTGTCGCGACATATAATATCAATTGATCTAAAAAAAATATTTAATTTAACAATAATGTTGGTTAAAAGAGTAAATTAATGAAATTTTAAAGTATAGAAACGCATTGGTTGCAAAGACGTTGAAGACTTTCATAGATTTTATTTTTTAATTATTGAGTTTAAAACAGCCTTATGCCAATATTATTTTAATGTTTTCATGTAAAATGTTTCCTATATGGGAACGATAGAAAAAATGATATTTCAAAATGTGTAATGCGTGCTTATAACCAAACATGAACTATGAATATGTTATTACCGTAAAACAAAAAAGTTATGGTTGTTTTTTTATATTATTTTGCTCTGCAAATTATTAGACTTTTATTAATATGAAAAAAAGAGAATAATACTTAAACGAGATATTTTTTAAGAAGATTCTTTTTAACAGTGACGGAACTATATATATTAAAATACATGGCTAACTAAAGTAGAATGCTTGAGTATCATTAACGAACTATGAAAATGAATGGATGGATCAAAGATGAAGATTTTTGGTAAGTTAAGAAAGTTGGAAGGGACACTCAAACACTTGAATGAAACATAGAAGGGCTAGATTCGAAGGAGGAACAAATTGAGGCCGAAGCTCCGGCCCAGATGGATTTAACATGTCCTATACTTTTAATTGTATTTTTTAGGAAACTAAGATTATTGGGCTTATTTGTTAGGACAAAATGCATGTTCTAATTTTTGTATGGAAATTGAGACTAAATTTATTAAAACAACTAATTAGAAAAAAAACAAATACAATTATATTTTGGAAAATACTTTGATGCACAAGCTGTGTAAACTTTAGTTTACACAAGCCCTTTAATTTTAGGGTTTAGGGTTTAGGGTTTTATGTTAGGGTTTAGGGGTTTAGTATGTAGGGTATATAATTTAAGGTTTATGGTTAGAATTTAGAGTTTAGAGTTTAGGGCTTAGGGTTTAGGGTTTAGGTTGCTAGTGTTTGTGATTTAGATTTTAAATTTTATAAAAGGATTGTGTAAAAAAAATTTACACAGCTTGTGCATCAAAATAAAACCCTTATATTTTTGCTTCCGGAAACTTGCTTCCAACTCACCATTCCTACTTTTACTGAACAAAAATCCTCTACTCATAATCATGCCCCACACTAAAAAACCCTAAAATAATTAAATTATAAACTCTAACCCTAAATTCCACATCTTAAACTCTAAACCCTACATCCTGAAAAATATACTATACCTCTAATTCCCTAAACTCTAACCACAACTCCTAACCTTAAACCCTAAATCTTAAACCCTAGACCATTCCTACTTTTTACTAAACTAGATATTTTGAATTCACTTTTAATTACTAGTAAAAGAAGAATTAAAAAAAACAAATTTAGTAATAAAAAGGCCTAATTCTATCTGAATATTGTCGCAGCACTATAAATCCTTTTACAACAAGGATCTCCTTTTAATTGTTGGATTAGAATAACAATTTAGTATATATAAGTATACACTATACGTAGCTTATATTGTGTATAGGTTTGAAAAAATAATAACTCATCGGCATGGCAAGTTTGAAGAAAATCCTGGCGTTAGTTGTTTTGATTGAATGCACTATATTGACAGAATCTTCTCGTCTGTTGGAGAAGAAGAAGAAGAAGAATGATGGTTACGGTGACAATATATTTAATGTGGTCAACTTTGGAGCTATCGGAGATGGACTCAAAGATGATTCCAAGGGATTTAAGGATGCATGGGATGCTGCTTGCGGTTCCTCCGCTTCGTCACCAGCTGTTGTTGTACCTCAAGGGAAGACGTTTTTGCTGCAACCCTTAACTTTCAATGGCAGATGCAACTCAAATAACATTACTTTCCAGGTCTTTCTCTTAGCTAAGGATATACCATAATAATTAATACAATGAATATGCCTTTTGTATTCATCAATTTTGTTTAACCTTGTGCAGATTGATGGGAAATTGATAGCCCCAAGCGAACCTTCTGCATGGGAATGCAAAAGAAATTGTCACCATTGGATTGGATTCAAAAATTTGGATGGTCTTTCCATTCAAGGATCCGGTACAATCAATGGTCAGGGATCAAAATGGTGGAAACTCTATTGCAAAGATTACAACACGGGCTGTCAACTTCGGAAACCAACAGTAAGTGTTTGAATTTCGAGTTGCATTAACATGAACTATACACTCTAATTAAATCGGTTTTATTTTTAGGGTTTCCTAATAGCAAACTCCAAGAATGTAGAGATCAGTGGGTTAACCTTTGAAGACAGCCCAAAAATGCACATCGCATTTGAAAGCTCTACTTCGATTCATGCCTCTCACCTTAGAATCAAAGCTCCAGGAAACAGCCCCAACACAGATGGCATTCATATCCAACGTTCCACCAACGTTACCATACACAACACAACTATTCAAACCGGTTTGTTGTTTTCTTTGCTTGTTTTGTTTCATTTATACGTCACTTTGTTTCAATATTGACGAGTTCTTAATTAATGGAGGAAACTCACGCCTCTGCCATTGATGGAGGAGACTCTAGAAACAAGGGCTGGAATTGATGAGCTGAACCTTGAGGACAAGGTTCTTCAAAATGGGGATGGCAATGTCACGAGCAGCAAAGTTGAGGTGGCATCAATGAGTCAGCAAGGCAAGGACAAAGAGGATCAGACACCAACGGTATTGCAGGAGACTCGCAGCAGTATCAGAGATAGGAAATTACCCTCAGCGTTAACGGATTTTGTCTTATACTGAGACGAGACTAGAATAAAGAAGAACCTTAGGTTGCATAGCTGGGTGTGAAAATTCTGTTGAAAAAACTTACTCTTCTTAATCTAAAATAAATTTCTCTTCTTCTTCTTCTTCTTCTATATTTCTTTATTTCTGTGCTCTCTGATTGTTAGGAAGAACCTAACATCATTCCATAGCCAAATTTGATCCGAAACAGCGCACGGAGCATACGCGATTATTAGGACTGCTTTGGGTACCCTCATTGGCCTGGATAACAATGGGTACCCATCAATGAACATATTAAACTCGTTGCTACCCTAACGTTTATTAGGCCACTTAGGGTACCCAAGCCCAATGGGAGCCCAATGAATTTTATTTCTTCGAATATTATTTTTACATGAAACACTACAATTTTATTATGTGACATTCACAATTTTTCTTAAACATTCTTGAATAATTTTTAGAAGTTTTTAGAATTTTCTAATTTTTTAAATAATATAATTGGTTTTAAAATGTTAGTTGGTAACGCCGTGTCGCGACATATAATATCAATTGATCTAAAAAAAATATTTAATTTAACAATAATGTTGGTTAAAAGAGTAAATTAATGAAATTTTAAAGTATAGAAACGCATTGGTTGCAAAGACGTTGAAGACTTTCATAGATTTTATTTTTTAATTATTGAGTTTAAAACAGCCTTATGCCAATATTATTTTAATGTTTTCATGTAAAATGTTTCCTATATGGGAACGATAGAAAAAATGATATTTCAAAATGTGTAATGCGTGCTTATAACCAAACATGAACTATGAATATGTTATTACCGTAAAACAAAAAAGTTATGGTTGTTTTTTTATATTATTTTGCTCTGCAAATTATTAGACTTTTATTAATATGAAAAAAAGAGAATAATACTTAAACGAGATATTTTTTAAGAAGATTCTTTTTAACAGTGACGGAACTATATATATTAAAATACATGGCTAACTAAAGTAGAATGCTTGAGTATCATTAACGAACTATGAAAATGAATGGATGGATCAAAGATGAAGATTTTTGGTAAGTTAAGAAAGTTGGAAGGGACACTCAAACACTTGAATGAAACATAGAAGGGCTAGATTCGAAGGAGGAACAAATTGAGGCCGAAGCTCCGGCCCAGATGGATTTAACATGTCCTATACTTTTAATTGTATTTTTTAGGAAACTAAGATTATTGGGCTTATTTGTTAGGACAAAATGCATGTTCTAATTTTTGTATGGAAATTGAGACTAAATTTATTAAAACAACTAATTAGAAAAAAAACAAATACAATTATATTTTGGAAAATACTTTGATGCACAAGCTGTGTAAACTTTAGTTTATACAAGCCCTTTAATTTTAGGGTTTAGGGTTTAGGGTTTTATGTTAGGGTTTAGGGGTTTAGTATGTAGGGTATATAATTTAAGGTTTATGGTTAGAATTTAGAGTTTAGAGTTTAGGGCTTAGGGTTTAGGGTTTAGGTTGCTAGTGTTTGTGATTTAGATTTTAAATTTTATAAAAGGATTGTGTAAAAAAAATTTACACAGCTTGTGCATCAAAATAAAACCCTTATATTTTTGCTTCCGGAAACTTGCTTCCAACTCACCATTCCTACTTTTACTGAACAAAAATCCTCTACTCATAATCATGCCCCACACTAAAAAACCCTAAAATAATTAAATTATAAACTCTAACCCTAAATTCCACATCTTAAACTCTAAACCCTACATCCTGAAAAATATACTATACCTCTAATTCCCTAAACTCTAACCACAACTCCTAACCTTAAACCCTAAATCTTAAACCCTAGACCATTCCTACTTTTTACTAAACTAGATATTTTGAATTCACTTTTAATTACTAGTAAAAGAAGAATTAAAAAAAACAAATTTAGTAATAAAAAGGCCTAATTCTATCTGAATATTGTCGCAGCACTATAAATCCTTTTACAACAAGGATCTCCTTTTAATTGTTGGATTAGAATAACAATTTAGTATATATAAGTATACACTATACGTAGCTTATATTGTGTATAGGTTTGAAAAAATAATAACTCATCGGCATGGCAAGTTTGAAGAAAATCCTGGCGTTAGTTGTTTTGATTGAATGCACTATATTGACAGAATCTTCTCGTCTGTTGGAGAAGAAGAAGAAGAAGAATGATGGTTACGGTGACAATATATTTAATGTGGTCAACTTTGGAGCTATCGGAGATGGACTCAAAGATGATTCCAAGGGATTTAAGGATGCATGGGATGCTGCTTGCGGTTCCTCCGCTTCGTCACCAGCTGTTGTTGTACCTCAAGGGAAGACGTTTTTGCTGCAACCCTTAACTTTCAATGGCAGATGCAACTCAAATAACATTACTTTCCAGGTCTTTCTCTTAGCTAAGGATATACCATAATAATTAATACAATGAATATGCCTTTTGTATTCATCAATTTTGTTTAACCTTGTGCAGATTGATGGGAAATTGATAGCCCCAAGCGAACCTTCTGCATGGGAATGCAAAAGAAATTGTCACCATTGGATTGGATTCAAAAATTTGGATGGTCTTTCCATTCAAGGATCCGGTACAATCAATGGTCAGGGATCAAAATGGTGGAAACTCTATTGCAAAGATTACAACACGGGCTGTCAACTTCGGAAACCAACAGTAAGTGTTTGAATTTCGAGTTGCATTAACATGAACTATACACTCTAATTAAATCGGTTTTATTTTTAGGGTTTCCTAATAGCAAACTCCAAGAATGTAGAGATCAGTGGGTTAACCTTTGAAGACAGCCCAAAAATGCACATCGCATTTGAAAGCTCTACTTCGATTCATGCCTCTCACCTTAGAATCAAAGCTCCAGGAAACAGCCCCAACACAGATGGCATTCATATCCAACGTTCCACCAACGTTACCATACACAACACAACTATTCAAACCGGTTTGTTGTTTTCTTTGCTTGTTTTGTTTCATTTATACGTCACTTTGTTTCAATATTGACGAGTTCTTCATTAATTAAATCAGGTGACGATTGTACATCAATCGGAGATGGTTCTAAATACATTGATATTAGAAATATCGAATGTGGCCCCGGCCACGGAATCAGGTACCCTTTTCTTCTTTACATTCATTCGCATGCTTATTACAAAAAGATCTTTCCTCAAGTTTTATGCAATTAAACCTCCATATTAATTTTATTTTTAATTTTTGACCGCAAAATGAAGCATCGGCAGCCTTGGAATTATGGGGAAAACCGAGACAGTTGAATTCGTTCATGTAAAAAACGTTTCTTTCTATGGAACAACTAATGGAGTTCGAATAAAGACGTGGCAGGTATATATAGTTACTTTAATGTGTTTGTTTTTAAAATATAGATTAATAATTAATTTAGGACTAACCAGTTTGCTTTATTGTGTATGTAGGGAGGACACGGATATGCAAGAAACATTAAATTTGAACGCATAACTTCTTATGCTTCAACTCGACCTATTGTCATCGATCAATTTTATTGTCCTCATAAACACTGCAAGAATCAAGTAAGTGGTTAATTTTAAATGAAATTATTGTATTTATCGGTACCTAATAGTCAACTTTGGGCCTTTAATCCTTTGTATATATACATTAAAAACATTACAATGTTAACTTTAAGTACTATATATGTTCTGCAGACATCGGCCGTGGAGATTAGCAATGTAGTCTATGAAGAGATCCATGGAACGTCACATAAAGAAATAGCAGTGCAACTTTCATGCAGTGAGTCCACTCCATGCAAAAACATCACCATGAAAAACATTAATCTGAGAAACGAAGACCAAAACGACAAAACTTTATCGCATTGCCTCAACGCTCATGGACTTAGAAATGGAAGGGTTCATCCAAATGTTCCTTGTTTACGATTTGATGATAATTTCTAAAACTTTTTTTCTTGTATTATGTCGTATTTTTTATGAACTTTATAATTGAGATCGTTTATCAATATTATTATATAAAGTATATTCATTCAATACAACGAGAAGGGTTAGAATTTGAAATATGGAGTTGTTGTAAAATGATGAATGTTAGTAAAATAACGGGGGAGTTGTCATCTAATCTCTCTAGATTTCTTGTGTTCTTGAAATCTCATAAATAGTTCATAAATACAATTCTCTTAATTATATTGGTCGGATCTTTGTAACTTGTGGAGGACGGTTGACAAGTCGTCGTTTAACCGGTCAAAAATAAATAAATGTTTAACCTCTTTCAACAATAAATAAAATAAAGAAATTGAATAGATATAGGGAAAGAGGGTCGATCCGCAGGGAGATTAGCTGGAATTATTGACTGAAGACTGCTTTGATTAGTACTTCCAGGAATATCTGCAAAGTGATTAAATAAAATGGGGGGAGTGATTTGATTTTGAGTGAAGTAATAAAATAAAATGCAAGAATTAAAAATAATAAGAAAAACCAAGTATGTGAAATAGCCTCGAACCAGCTCCTTCAATTCTTTCGATCACTGAAATAGATTTTTATTTCGGGGATCATGTCGGTTACAGTCTACGAGGCCCAACCCGTCGTAATTTGTTTCTCTCTCGAGTAACCAATCCTCCCAAGTCTATCTTCGAAAGATGGTTCTTAAATAAATCAACCACGTCTATCGCCGCTAAAATATTTAGAATAAAAGCAGGAAAACCCCGACTCAGAAATTGTCTAAAATAAAATCGCTTCTGATTTTATCTTTCCTTAGCGGACCGCCGCTAAGAGTGTTCACAGGAAGTCGAAATTTGCCACAGGCCGATCCTTCCTCCCAACTATGTTTTTAAACGATTCCAGACCAACGAGCTCTTTTTGATTTGAAAAACGGTTAAAAACCTTTAGTAAGGCCGATTGCCAAACTATCTAAGCAGAAAGATAAAAATGAATTCCCAAAAGAATTTAAGCAAGTTCAATTCTCACGAATCGAATTAACTTGGCTGGTTCTTGGCTTAAAAGATTTAGCTAAACATGATATTGGTTATCATGCTTAACTTGGTTTTGGAAAAATAATTAAATAACATAAAAGAAACGAGACAAAGAAAATAGAAGAAAAGAACTTTGTAACCCCCTAAACCCGCCTATGCGTTACGACGGATCCTAGGAAGTCACATTAGGGTCACAAGAGCGACCCACGGTAAAAATACACATAAAAACATTTCCTCTGAAAAACACATATTAAATTATAACGGTAACTTTTGTTGAAATACTCTTTCAAAAACTTATTTAAACATATAACAGATATTTTAGAAAGTACTTTACAGACTCTATCATAAAACAATAATGATATGCATGCCCACTAACTATATCGGTACCGTACTCCAAAAGCAACGCCGAGAGAACTCCCAACACTGATGTCAAACGTTATACCATGATATATTCCTTTAACCTGCGATGGTAAAAACAACGTGAGCTTGGAAAAGCTCAGTAATACAAAACTACCAAGAGATGCTATAAGCTCATGCAGATATATGGTAGGCATAACATTTTCATGATGTTCCACGCAGTAACAGTCTTCACTTCTTTTTCGATATACCAGGGTAACGTTATACTTGAGAATAACAATATTTGTTCTTTATTCAATCATTGAGAATTAGACGGGAATTATAGGCTATTAATGTACGGAGGTGGAATTAGAGAGTTCGGTTCCTAGTGTGTTCCAACAGTGCAAGTAAAACATGTACAACAACAGTATAATATACATTTTCAGTTCAAAAACATAAAGTTCAAGTAACGATACGGTTCGGTTTAATCTTTTATCTACCCTCCAACCATACTCTCTAGGAAATAGTTCCCCAAAACTGTGTCAAAGGCGTTAACCAGTGCCCATGGGGCATAGGTGCCATCCTAAGGGATTACCTTAGGAACGGTACAGTATGGTAGGTATTACCCTAGCCGAAGCATAGGAACCTGTAACGATAAAGTAATTACCAGCTGGGTCAGGGCTGAACCTACGGTCACTTCATATTCTATCCCAAGTACCCCAGTAACAATCTATGTAACAGTTCGGTTAATCAATAGCTGTATTTTTAGTAATACATTATCCATATAGCATGTTGGTCATATCAGGTACATATGCATATATCAAAAATACAGTACGGTCATGTTTAATTATAAAACAAGTCATGTTCATGTGAGTTCAAGTATTCTATCATGTGCACATGATCGGTATTATAACATGTAAATCAGTATGCAAAAACAGTCGTGTAGCACACATGGAACACACTAGGTGGAATAGTTTATTTCCTTGGAGATACTTGTCATTTACGGAAGAGAACAAATTAACTTTTGACAATGGAACGGATTTCTGAAACGAGGCCCCTATTAAAAGAGGGGTTAGTACTAACGGCTCAAACAAGATATTCAGGAGATGATACATCAAGATCTATGAGAATTTTGACATATCATGAGTGATTTAGTCATTTAAACTTACAAGGCATTATGGTCATTTTATCATTCATGGGCATTACGGTAATTTATACCAACGAGGCATAAACAGTGGCTCGGAAATTCTGTTTGCTCATCAAATTTCCAACTAGGCATTCAAAGATTTCTATGTCAAGATCTTTCACGGTATCAGATACATTCAGGGCTATTTTGATTACTTTTGCCAACGAGGGCATTTTGGTCATTTAACTATTATGAGTGACTTGTAATTTAGACCAAATGATGAAATGACATTTTACAATATTTAAGATGTCCAGGAGTTTATCGATCCACCAACACCTTTCGAACTATCATACCCCAACCTTGCAGTACAAACCAAACCTACTCATGCATGAACTTCCCGAGTATCATTTCCAAATACTAATTGTATTGCATCTCCGAACGGTCACTTTTCATATTTCACCACAGGGCTTGTCACGAAGTAGTCGAGCTTATGTTCTGTGCGGAAAAACTTTCAACCTCATAATAATATCATAAGTGATTGATATACATGAGTCATGCTTCAACCCATAGGGGCATTTCAGTCATTTTCAGCTTTCTTGGCATTTCTAGAATTTTATCGAAGGCAATTTACTTATCCCAGTCAAATGGGTATTTCAGTCATTCTGAAACTCGAGATAGCCATCAATCCTATCAATTGAACCATTTATAGTATTTCAATCATTTATGTATTCGTGGGTGTTTCGGCCATTCAAGAAATTTCGGTACCTCCAACAACTTCATTCATTTCAAACTCAAAGATTTATCCATCATTCTAGTTAATTTGCAAACCTCGGTATCTGAGAATACTTCAGCCTTTTTGGTCGATACGACCCTTCCAATTGATTTAACCATGACAGTATTCCAATACTTTTAGTCATTATGATCAATTCAGTATTTGAATCGCTTGATCCATTTAGAGGTACGAATAGTTTCCCGTAAATACAGGAATTCATTCTAAATTCAAGGAAGTCTAACACCTTACAATCTCGAACATTTAAATCTTGTTACCATATCTTACCAGTAGATCGAGGTTTCCCGATGAATCGAGTTAATTTACCATATCCACTATAGATTTCTAGATATCTTCCAATTCCAAGGGTATTTTAGTCATTCTCATACCTCAAGGGCATTTTCGTACTTTTATATCTGAATATTTTTAACATTTGATCATTTGACACTGATGATCAGATTTAAAGATTAGATGACTTATTAGTTATTTATTGAGCTCCAGATCCTTACATTTATTAACTTTCTCGCTCTAGCATTTTAATTTTATCCAGGTCATCATACTCAATTTCATATCCGGTTTGACTTAAGCAGAGCTAACATCACTCCTTATCATATTTATGCATGCATTTACCAAATACCAACATGTTCATAAAGCATACTAAACGTAGTAATGTATTACCTTTAATACTTGCTATATCGGTCGACCATTATACTCCGTTCGATCACTTTCGAACCCGAATGCGACGTCCTCAACATCCTGAATACAGGGAACTTTGAATACCTTCAATCGCGCAAATTCTAATTTCAGTCCTTATTCACATTGCTCATAATTGATTATTAAAATACATAAGCAAACTCGAGTTCAAGGTTCAATTCGGAGGCTTTCGGGTTAGAATTTCACGAAACAGGCTTCAAAATCGGACTCAGTGCGTCGAAAAACATAAAATAGGACATTTCTTGAATTTTTGACTTTTTTTGTCAAAGTCAACGGTCAACCGGCAGGTCAACGGTCAACGTCAACGCTGACGTCAGCAGTCAAAGTCAACGTTGACGTCATGTTGACGTCACTGGTTAACCGGTTTGACTCACTGGGTTGACTCGGGTGAGTTGACTCACTAAGTTGACTCATCGGGTCGGGTTGGTCAACAGGTCGGGTCGGGTCGGTCAATGGCTCGGTTTACTGTTGGGCTAGGCCGGTTTAGGTTGGACCGATTCAGGTGACTCGGTTCACGGCTAGACCGGGTCTGAGCCGGCCGGTTCAACGGCCACCGTCCAGGGCGGCCGGAAATCGCCCCGGACGGCGCGTGAGGCCCATGCGCGGCCTAAAATGGCCGGAAAAAGCCTCCGATCACGCCATTGTCATCTATTTTTCGTTTAAAAACTCAACTAACTCAATATTTAAGCCAAAATACATACCGATCTTACCAAATCGAAAGAAATCTGAATGGGTTAACGTGGCTCCGACGACGATCTGAACGGTGGTTGTTCGTTGTCCGGCGACATGGGTTTTGCCCGCAAAACCACGGGTAACTCATCGGTGAGGAGCGTGTCGCAAACCGGCGACACACGACGGTAACACAGCAAAGAGACAGTAGGGTGCGCGACCATGGTTCTCGACGAACCTTCAACACGGCTCCCAACACGAACGGCAGCGCATCTCCGCGAGTGGTGGCCGAAGTTGTGGTCGGGACGGTGCGATGGTTGTGCCGGTGAGGGCGGTGGTGGCCACGGCGGCGCGGTGAGGGAGATCGATGGTCGGTCAAAGATAAGAGGAAGATGAGGAGTCTTCAAAGTTTCTAGATCCATCTAATTTTCAGATCTAAGATGGTTGCATTCAATATGGTAGGTGGGGCTAATTCAGACTTTTATTATTTTCGATATAGCAAGAGTGAATACGTTAAAACGAAATTAAGGTAGATTATAGCCATATACTACCTTAGCTCAAACGGTTAAGGCTTGCTCTCTTTGATTCCCAGGTTGGGGGTTCAAACCCTCATGAAAGCACAATTTTCTCTCTTTTTTTATTATTTTCTTAAAAAAAAGCGGGGTGTTACAACTTGGATTAAACTAAAAATGTTTACAAATATAAAAGACTCAAAGCTGGAAGATGATCTTAAGCCTTCACCAAAGGTTGGTATTTATAGGCTTAGATTTACAAAGATAAGGTGATGAGATAATTTAAAATAATAAACAAAAGATAAATAATTCAATTGTTTTGAAATTTAAATACAGCAAAACGAACGGATAAACTGATAAGATCTTCCAGATCGTCCAGAATCTTCTAGAAGTCGCCACGTATTTGCCACGTCACTGCCACGTTAGACGCGTCGTGCCCAGTGGCATGCCCACGATGCCAGTCATGACAGAATAATAATAAAAACTGCAGAAATGCCCCCTTTTTACTGCTATTTCCAGAATTGGATCCCTGCACAAAATATAACAAAAACAACATGTATTATGCAGCAAGAAGTCCAAATAACTAGAAAAATAGCAAATGAAATATGTCATCTTTGAGAACTCATCAACGGTATAGTGGGGTACTAATATATTTCAGTATTTCACCGTTTGTGATAATTAATATTTAATAAAATTATTTTGATTAAAAATAATAAAAATGAAATTATTGATCTTACAGAAAATTCTACAATGAATAACATTTTTTTGAAAATCAATGAATAGCATTTATTGCTATACATGATTAATTTTTAGGGTAAACTATACTAATGATCACCGAACTATGAAGTTGGTGTCGATTTGACCACTATATTTTCAATTGTGTTAAATATACCACATAACTATTTAATTGGTTTCAATGTAGCCACCTGCCGTTAAATCCTAACGGAAAGATGATGTGGCAGTTAAAAAAATTGGTATAATTACACATTTAATCCCTATTACTTAAGCATTCTATCAATTTAATCCTAATTTTTATTTAATAAAACAATTAATTATTTAATTAAGTGATGCCACGTGTCACCACCCATTAAAGGAAGAAAATAAATTTTACTCTACAATGAGAGTAGTAGGGTTCAAACTAAGAACCTCTTGGTGAGAGGTGTGTTTGTTTACCAACAAGTCAAACACACATTTGTGATTTATTGTTCAACATTTATTATTTATCCTTAAATGATGGTAAGACTGGTGGTGGCTACCTGCCAGCTGCACCACCACTGAGAGATGTTTGTTATAATGGGAAGGTAGCTGCTCGTGGTGGCTATGGTCCGGGAAAAGCAATTGGAGTAGTGGCACCGATGAGTCCGGTCTCATCGGAATGGATTTGTACCAATCAAATTGATAATCCAGCTTCATAATTCGGGATGAAGATTGGTGCAGTACGAGGAAGGCAAAGGATTGTTGATGGTCCAATAGAAAAGGTGCAGAAGGCTTGGCTTGTTTGAAAATAAAATAAAGAATTTCCCCGGTCTTTACACGTCCGATCACACATTATACAAACCATCTTCCAGCATTGTTCACTGTTTTGCTGTGTTTGAGTCCTTTCCTTGAGTTGCAGTAGAAGCGATAAACAAAATTTTTGCCTACTACGTTGACTGTTAATCTTGCTTTTACAATGCAGCTCAATTCAATTTCCACAGATTAGCAACAAATAAATTGTTTCTACAAAGGAATGTCATTGTGCTGCCATTTAATTCACTTTTATTCTAACGTTTTGTCTCAAAGCTAGTATTTTTTGTGTTTTTATTAAAGCATGTAGAGTTCATCAACCATTGTACAATATTGACATGTCTTGGTCTTTTGCAAAATTCTTTAAAGTTTCGGCATCCATTTCTAGCCTGACCAGTTAGGTATGGTTCAATTTTCGTCTTTGGTTAGGCATTTGGCACCGAGAAATACCCTTCATTTAAGCTTCACCGCTCTCTCATCTTTCTGCCATATTTTTTAGTCATTTTTTTCTTCTTTATCATGTAATATGAAGCTGGTGAAAAGCTTTGTTGATTCCATTTCATGCTTTGGATTTTGGAAGTTGCTTGAAATAAGAGTTTATGGATTATGATAGACCTAGCAACTTGTATTATTTCTCTTTCAGTCCTTCCATCTCTAGACTTACAAAGAATCTTTCTAGCCTTCTCCATTTATGTTTGATATTGAAGAGAAAAGAAACTCCAAAAAAGAAAAAAGAAAGTAATTGCCTGACTGTCGGCAATCAAACAGATCATTTTGTAATGAAGAATAAACTAGCTACATAAGAGAACAAAGTCATAACATAAAAGAAATGGGTTCAGGGTTCATTCTGATGAGACCGGACTCATCGGTGCCACTACTCCAATTACTTTTCTCAGACCATAGCCACCAGGAGCAGCTACCTTCCTGTTATAACAAACAACTGTCAGTGGTGGTGCAGTTGGCTGGTAACCACCACCAGTCTTACCATCATTTAAGGATAAATAATAAATGTTGTACAACAAATCACAAATGTGTGTTTGGCTTGTTAGTAAACAAACACATCTCTCACCAAGAGGTCCTTGGTTCAAACCCTACTACTCTCATTATAGAGTAAAATTTATTTTCTTCCTTTAATGGGTGGTGACACGTGTCACTACCTCATTGGAGGGTAAAAATAAAATTATTAACTCAAATATAAATAGTTAAAGTCCTCCAATGAGGTGGTGACACGTGGCATCACTTAATTAAATAATTGATTGTTTTATTAAATAAAAATTAGGACTAAATTGATAGAATGTTTAAGTAATAGGGATTAAATGTATAATTATACCAATTTGTTTTTAACTGCCACATCATCTTTCCGTTAGGATTTAACGGCAGGTGGCTACATTGGAACTAATTAAATAGTTATGTGGTATATTTAACACAATTGAAAATATAGTGGTTAAATTGACACCAACCCCATAGTTCGGTGGTCATTAGTATAGTTTACCCTAATTTTTAATTAAATAAAATTTAAAAGCAGTCCTTCAATTATAGAGTATATTTTTGTTGAGTTCTCCAACTATGAAAATTTACCAAACAATTATTTGATTTACAAAAAATAGTAAATTAATATATCACCATTAAAATTAACAACAACAAAACAAATTAGTTAGTGACACATACAATATCAATTTATTTTTATTTTAAAATTAATTCTTATTCGAAAACCATTACTACATAATCATGAGTATTTATGCAAGTTTCATAATTTTCCTTTTAAAAACACAATACAATTTTTTTATCGGCAAAACATATGAATTTATTAAGGATGAACTCATACAAGCCACTATTAACATGAGCCTCGTTAAAAACATCACTAACCCAAAAAGAGAAAAATAGTACTCAATGATAATAGACAAGGAAAAACATCAACAAAACAAACAACCGCTCAAAAGGAAACAAACCAACCCACACAACTACGACTAACAAGCCAACCCCTAAAGCTTGGATCGGCACACATTGCCTAGCCCCTCACACTAGCAAACCATCACGATATAAAATATTTCCTCTGTTTTATTTTACTAAAGTTTCTATTCTGTTTGGCAATTTTACTTGCAAATCTAAACCAATTGCTATAAAATATTTTAAAAATCAACATTCATGGCCATTTTTTTACTCAACAAAGGGATTAGTATTGATAATAATAAGTTACAATTGAAGTATTAGAAGAAAGTGCCCAAAGACTTTGAGGCAAAATCAGTTTGAGCACACATAAATGAAAAGCAGATGATGTTCATCCTAAAAGATCCGAGTTCATATTGTTTTGTCTGCTAGTGCATGTGTATTGCCAAAGGCAATCTTTGGAATTCGGTTCTTACTTGGACTAGCCACAACTATCCTCGCTAGCACCAATGTAGTTTAAGTGTCAGAAAAGCCCAACTCAGATTATGTTGTCTCAATGAGAAACAAGAACAGGGTGAAGGTGGGGAGATCCGTTCAAGGCAACGCCTTGCCACCGGCGATCAGCGGGGGAGTACACCGGATTCGCAAAGGGTGTGGACCTTATACGTGGGCGGGATCTCCGAGTCTCTTCACTGGAAGGGTTTATGGCAAGTATTCGATCGACATGGGATTGTCCGAGATGTGTTTATACCAAATAAGAGGGCTCGAGATGGTGCACGATTCAGTTTCGTTCAGATGGCATCACAGCCGGATGCTGATAGGGTGATCGAACGACTACATGGGAAGTGGATTTATGGTGTACGTATGCGTGTGTCTTTGGCCTGGAATGGTTTTACAAATTTCAAGAAGACGATAAAGGGTATAGAAACAAAGCAGAGGGCGGGTATTGAGGCAGATTCAGCAGAGCTTTCACGAAAATCTTCGAAGAAGGGGGAGTCAATAATTGTGTCAATCGAAGAGTAATTGACGGCGTGTTGGATGAAGATAAATGGGCGATACTTCAATGGAGTGCGATTGGGTGGTGCTCTAAACCGTGTAGTTTAAAAACTCTGGCAGAAAGATTGGAGGTAGAGAAATATGATGGTTTTTCGATTATGCGTCTATCGGGGTCCATGATTCTGTTGATGTGCACATCGGCTAAAGTTCGGGAACCGGTGATGAACATAGAACGCGTGAAGGAGTGCTTCACGAGAGTAAAGGTATGGTCACCGTCAATTACAGTAGAGTCTCGCCGTGTTTGGATGTCTGTTGTGGGGCTACCGATTCATCTATGGCATAAACAAACGTTCATAAATATTGCGAATATATGGGGGTCGCTGATCTGTGTGGATGACGATACAGAAACCCCCACGTCATTTGATTGTGGGCAAATTCTGGTGGAAACAACAACTGTGGATCGTATTGAGGAGTGCATTAAAGTCAAGTTGGCGGCAGAGGAATATTTGGTTCGAGTGTTTGAGACGGATGGGCAGGGACCGGCGATTGAATGCGGCTGCTATGAAAGCAACACTTCACAAACTGTTGGCCCTCACGAGGGAGTCAGTGCTGGGCTTGGGTATGATGAGTGATCTAGTCCAAAGATGGAGGAGCCATACAATCGTGGTACTTCAGAGGAGACTCCTGCTCAAGTAGAGGTGCTTGCGTTGGGTGATGCAACATGGGAGGAATCAGATCATATGGTTGGACAGTGGAATTTGATGGTTGTGGCGCAAGAGGAAACGAGTCCAAGGGTTGCCGAGGAGTCTGAATTGAGGGATGTGGAGGTTATGCCGGTGCAACAATCGAACTTGTCGATCGAATTCGTCAGTCCAGGCGGGGAGAAGGTGAGTCAATGTAGGACTCTGGAGGAGAGTCCTGATGTAGCAGGGATAGTAAATTCAAACTCCAATTCTATGGACAATGTGGGGCCAGCTGCTATGTTGTTTGATAGTATTAATTCAAAGGCAATTATTTTGGACAAACCAATTTCCCAGGCAAATTCGATAGTACAAGGATTGGGACAAACTGAGCTGATACGTGTGGGGAAATCGTTTTGTAAGGTTAAGAAATTGGTGGGAGGTGAGCCCACTGCTGCTGTTAGTCGAGCGCCACGATCGAGAAAGACGAACAGTGTTGGGGTTTGCCGGGCAGCGGAGAAGAAGGGGACAGTGTCGGAAAAGGTACAGGGGTAGTGAATCCGGTGGGGAACATATCGAGCAGCAGAATATAGCAAATGAGGCTGAGGCAACGATTAAATTAGGGGCACTCATTGGGGTGAAGTCGAGTGGGCGAGAAGAGGATATAATTAAAGACATCTCTCGGGTCATTACCGGTGAGTATCGTGGTTTTTGACTAATGAAGCTGTTATCATGGAATGTAAGGGGTTTGGGCGGTAGCGCGAAACGGCGTAGTGTTCGCGAGGTGATTCGGAAAAATCAATGCGATATGGTGTTATTGCAGGAGACGAAATTGGAAGAGATTCCGGCGATGTTAGGGGCGAATCTGTGGTATTCTGATAGCTTCGAAATGGTGTTTGCACCATCACTTGGGGCATCCGGAGGCATCTTAGTCATATGGGAAGGTAATCACTTTACTTTAGAGTCGATACAGGTTGATCGTTACTATGTTGTGATTCAAGGGAAATGGAATTTAGAGGATTTGGTTTGTGGTATAGTGGCAATATATGCTCCTTGTGAGGTAGCCGGTCAATGTGTGCTATGGGATGCATTGTTGGCTAGTATGTGTACGTTTCAGGGGCCGTGGTGTGTTGCAGGGGACTTCAACGCTATTTTGAAGGATACATATCGGATAGGGGTCTCGAATAGAGGTGCTGAGATGGAGGCTTTTGCTGATTTTGTCAATAACGCGGGTTTAATGGACTTGCCTTTGCTTGGTAAACGCTTCACATGGTTTGGCCCTGGCAATCGATGTAGCCGTATTGACCGATTTTTTATCTCAGCGGCTTGGTTAGATTGTTTCAGCAGTGTGCAGCAGGTAGCTTTGTCGAGGGGGTATCCGATCATACTCCTCTAGTTCTTACATGTGATGATTGTGATTGGGGGCCACGGCCATTTCGATTCTTTAATTGCTGGATGGATGGGAGGTCGAATGTGTTGGAAATTGCAAACGAATGGTGTAGGTTGACAGGTTTAGGGGTGGGGAATGGGAATATTATGGTGAAGTTGCGACATTTGAAATTATTTCTGAAAAAATGGAACAAGGATAGCTTCGGTGATGTTAATAAGATTATTGTGGAAATGCAGCAGAAGATTGATAGAGCGGATGATGAGTTGATAGAGAATGGTGGGGATGGGGAGATGGAGATTGAACGCCGTAGATGGATATATGCATTGTGGCGTGCTATGTGTAATAAAGAGGCGATGTGGCGTCAGAAAGCTCGGGTAACATGGTTGAGATTAGGAGATCGTAACACGGCCTTTTTCCATAGAACGGCTAAATTACGTGCGGCTAGAAATTTCATTCCAGGCTTATTGACTGATGGGAAATGGAATACATCGCCGGCGATATTACGTAAATTTGTAGTCACTGCGTTCACTGCCCATTTTGCTTGTGATGCTCGGGCGGGTCAGTGGAGTTTTGAGGGAGAGTTTCGACAAGTTCAGGAGGCTGCTAGTTCGCGCTTGGTTTCACCTTTCACGGTTGGGGAAATTAAGCGTGTGTTATGGGATTGTGACGGATCGAAGGCACCAGGCCCGGACGGTTTTACGCTAGAATTCTACAAAAAGAGTTGGGATGTGGTGATGGATGATGTGCTACAGTTTTTTAATCAATTCCATGATAGAGGAGTATTGCCGAAAGGAGCTAATTGTGCTTTTATTGTGTTACTACCAAAGGAGGCGGCACCTCAATTGCTAGGTGAGTATCGCCCTATTTGTTTGGTGAATTCGATGTATAAGCTGTTGGCTAAGTGTTTGGCAAATCGTTTGCAATCTGTGCTTAATGGTATAATTAGCGACACACAATCGGCTTTTGTTAAAGGGCGACAACTTGTAGACGGCGTTTTGTTGGCTACTGAGGTGATTCATTCAGTTTGGAAACGTGGTGCTAGTGGTTTCATATTAAAATTAGATTTTGCTAAGGCGTACGACTGTGTAAGCTGGGCTTTTCTGGATTCAGTGTTGTATCGGATGGGATTTTGTGAAGTTTGGCGACAGTGGATAAGAGAATGTGTTAGCTCTGTTCGTTTGTCAGTGTTATTGAATGGGAGGGCGACAAAGGAATTCAGGATGGGACGTGGGTTGAGACAAGGATGTCTGCTGTCACCGTTGTTGTTTGTGATTGTGGCAGAGGCATTACATATGATGTTGGTTAAAGCTAAAACGTCCAGTCTGATTCGGGGGTGGAGGTGGTATCGGACATACGGCTGACTCATTTACAGTTCACCGACGATACGATTTTGTTTTTTGATGCAAATGTAGAGATTGCTCGGAGTATAAAGCGGATTTTGTATTGTTTTTAAGTGTTTTCCGGATTACAGATTAATTTCGCTAAGAGTTCTTTATATGCGATTGGAGTGGAGGGGGAGCTTAGCGCATCAGTGGCTGCCTTGTTGGGTTGCCATTTGGGGGAATTCTCTTTTGTGTACCTTGGTTTTCCATTGGGGGCTGATCCGAGACGATTATCGGTGTGGGATCCGGTTATCGCTAACTTCAGGCGCAAGTTAGCGGGGTGGAAGCGTACTTCTTTGTCATTTGCAGCTAGAGTGACGCTGGTAAATTTGGTCCTATCATCTTTGCTTATATTTTACTTGGGCTTATTTGTAGCACCGAAAGGAGTGATAAAGCAGCTGGATCGTATTCGTCGTGCATTTCTTTGGGGCGGTGTTGGTCTTGAACGACGGATGAGTAGAGTGGGTTGGGAAACAGTGTGTAGACCATGGCATTTAGGAGGTTTGGGGGTGGCGGATCTTTGGGTGAAAAACATGGCGTTGTTGTCCAAATGGGTGTGGAGATATGCAAGTGATCGTGATTCTCTTTGGCGCCATTTGATTACGGCTAAATATGGCGAACATACTCAATGGTGGCGATTTAATACAGAGAATTTGTCGGCCATGTCTATTGTATGGCGTCAAATTGTGGTCAATTCGTGTTGTCCGAGTGTAGATTCGCATGTGGGGGGCCGAGCTTTCAATGGAAAATTGGAAATGGGAAGCTAGTGCTATTTTGGTTTGACTCATGGATTATGCAACAGCCATTGAAGGATGTATTTCCGCGCTTGTTTTCTTTAGCACTGAATAAATTAGCATGGGTACGTGACTATACAGTGAATGGATGTTTCAATCATGGGCAGTGGGCGGGATATTTTAGGCGGCGATTATGGATATTCGAGCATGAACAGGTGCGGAATTTGTGCGAGTTGGTTCGTGATGTTAATCTTTGGGAGTCTCGAATTGATACTCTCATTTGGCTCCCGGATGAGCATGGAGAGTTTTCGGTTCATGCTATGTCAAAGTCGTTATTGTTGGATAAGGTTGGGGACAACGACTTTGGGGGTTGCTTTGCGTGGCGCGTGCTCTTCCCACCTAAGGTTCAAGCATTTTTATGGTTCATTTGGTTGAAACGGTTGCCGACGGCGGATTTTTTGAGAACTCGAAGGGTTCCTTTGTCGGAGGGGCAAGGTTTGTGTCCGTGGTGTGTAACGGTGGAGGAATCGATTGCCCATTTATTCTATGATTGTCCTTGTATACGGCAGATTTGGGATTGGTTGCGTGGTTGGTGGGGCGTAGCACTACCTTTACCTGTGAGTTTTGCTGAATTTTTTGTCCTGGGTTTTCATAGTTCGTTTCATGGTTGTAAATTAAAGTGGTGGGTGGCTGGTGTTAGTGCAATGTTATGGTTATTATGGCTAGTTCGCAACGAGTTTATTTTTCGGGGCAAACGTTCGTCGTTGGCGGAAGTATGCTTCCTCGTCAAATTACGATCTTTCTATTGGATAAAGGTTGATGCTGCGAGTGAGGTAATGACTGAATCAGTTTGGTGGTCTTGTCCGTCTGCATGTGTTGTCAGTCCACCTCCGCGAAAGGTATGTGTTGGGATTTGTTGGCAGCCGCCAGTTCAGGGGGCACTAAAGTTTAATGTCGACGGCTCCGCACGCGGTAAGCCCGAGCCTGCGGGTATTGGGGGTGTTCTGCGCGATGTGGAGAGTCGTATCTTGGGGATGTTTTTCGGACCGATGGGAAGGTTGGGTTCCAATGAGGCTGAAGTGCGAGCTATAGAGGTTGCGGTAAGGTTGATTGCAGAAGGGAAATGGCGCGAGCGGTGTGTGGTGATTGAATCTGATTCTCATGTTGGGTTGTGCGATCGGCGAAACAACCATGGCGTCTGTGGGAGATTTTCACTGCGATCGATCAGGCCTGTCAAGTCATCTCTGAGATTCATTTTCGTTACGTGATGCGCGAGGCGAATGGTTTCGCCGATGTGTTAGCTAAGGAAGGTGTTGATAGGTGTTCACTATTTCTGGCTTGTATGTAGGTGTGGTTTATTTTTGACGTGCCATTACGTACTCTTTTCCTCCACTAGGGAGGTTTTTAACGAGGCGTATGGTTGCGTCGCGCTGTATGTTTCTTTCTTAATGAATAAATTCATACAGTTGCCGATAAAAAAACGCTCATGGACTTAGAAATGGAAGGGTTCATCCAAATGTTCCTTGTTTACTATTTGATGATAATTTCTAGAACTTTTTTTCTCGTATTATGTCGTATTTTTTATGAACTTTATAATTGAGATCGTTTATCAATATTATTATATAAAGTATATTCATTCAATACAATGAGAAGGGTTAGAATTTGAAATATGGAGTTGTTGTAAAATGATGAATGTTAGTAAAATAACGGGGGAGTTGTCATCTAATCTCTCTAGATTTCTTGTGTTCTTGAAATCTCATAAATGTCTAAAAATTCTACTAAGATGATATAATAAATGTCTAAAAATATGATAATTTATGTTTGGCAAGCACAATTCTCTTAATTTTCTTGGTCGGATCTCTGTAACTTGTGGAGGATGGTGTATTGGAGCACTAATATATTTCAGTATTTACGCAAAAAATTAATATATCACCATTAAAATTAACAACAAAACGAATTAGTTAGTGACACCTACTGTAACACCCCAAATTAATTAAATAGTTAAAGATATAAATATGGAAGCAAATTAGTAAAAAAATGGTGAAAAGAATAATAATGCAGCCAAGGGGGATTGAACTCGTAACCGTTGGTTGTATAGGCTTGTGTCTTAACCAATTGGGCTAATTCATTTCTTTTCTAGAGTTGGCTAAGAAAATTTATTTGAACTAAATGTTTTTAGGGTGATAAATAAATTAATAAACAAACAAAATATCCCAACCACCCATCTGTATCAAATTAAATGCCCATATTGGAATCATCCAGTTTCGACCCTCACCTTCCCTCTCTCCCACCATTTCGACTTCCACCACCGGTCACCCCATACGATCGGCCTCACCGCCACGTCGTAGCCGCCACCGCCACCGTGGTTATGTTCCCCGTCAAGCCCCGACCAAAACCCCTCAACTTTCCCCGCTTTCGCCGCTCCGATCACCAGAAATCGAAGGAAATACGTTCGGTGAACCTAGGGTTCGGTTCATTGAATTTTTCCGGCCGATGTGGACGTCCGTTCGCCACGCCGTCGCCACCCCTGGCCTCTCCTTTCCAAATTGAGCAAAACCCATATCACCGGACGACGAACGGCCACCGTTTAGACCGTCATCGGAGCTACGTCAGATTTGAGTGTTTTTTTTTTTGAATTTGGTAAGTCCGGTGAGTTTTGGTTTAAATTATTGGATTTTTCGGTTGAATAAGGGTGTGTTGAGGGTTGTTTTAGTGTTTTTGGGCTGTCCGGAGTATTTTCCGACCGAGAAAGGCCGCGCGTGGGCTTCACGCGCCGTCCAAGGCGATTTCCGGCCGCCTTGGACGGTGGTTGCTGAACCGGCCGGCTCAGACCCGGTCTAGCCGTGAACCGAGCCACCCAAACTGGTCCAACCTAAACCGGCCCAACCTAGCAGTAAACCAAGCCCAGTGGTAACCCGACCCGACCCGTTGACCGAACCGACCCGTTGACTGAGTCAACTCACCCGAGTCAACCCAGTGAGTCAACTCGATCGAGTCAACCCAGTGAGTCAACTCACCGAGTCAACTATTGGACCAGTGACGTCAGCATGACGTCAGTGTTGACTTTGACCGCTGACGTCAGCGTTGACTTTGACCAAAAAGTCAACTTTTCCATAAAAGCCCTATTTTATGTTTTTCGACGTCCTGAGTCCGATTTTGAAGCCCGTTTCATGAAATTCTAACCCGAAAGCCTCCGAATTAGACCTTGAAGTCGAGTCTGCTTATGTATTTTAATAATCAATTATGAGCATTGTGAATAAGGACTGAAATTGGAATTTGTGCGATTGAAGGTATTCGAAGTTCTTTGTATTCGGGATGTTGAGGACATCGTATTCGGGTTCGAGACTGACTGAATGGAGTACCATGGTTGACCGATATAGCGAGGATTAAAGGTAATACACTACTACCTCTAGTATGCTTTATGAACATATTGATATTCGGTTAATGCATGCATGAATATGATGAGAAGTGCTGTTAGTCCTGCTCAAGTCAAACCAGATATGAAATCGAGTATAATAACCTAGATATGATCGAAATGCTCGACCGAGGAAGTTAACAAATGTAAGGACCTGGAGTTCAATAAATTAATTAATAAGGCGGCTAATCCTCAAACATGATTATTTGTGTCAAGTGACTAAATGCTAAAAATATTTGGACATGAAATTACGAAAATACCCTCAAGGTATGAGAATGACTTAAATACCCTTAGAATTGGAAGCGATCTAGAAATCTACGCTAGCTGTGGTAAAACGACCCGATTCATCTGAAAACCTCGATCTACTTGGAAAAAATTATGGTAACAAGACTTAAACCTTCGAGATTGTAAGGTGTTAGGTTTCCTTGAATTTGGAATGAATCTCCGAGTATAGACTTACAGAAAACTATCCATGCCTCCGAATTAATCAAGCGACTCAGAATATTGAATTGATTAAAATGGCTAAAAGTATTCGAAATACTATTATGGTTAAAATTAATCGAAATGATCGTATTGACAAAAGGGATGAAGTATTCTCGGACATCGAGGTTTGCAATTAACTTGAAGGATGGATAAACCCTTGAGTTCTGAAATGAATGAAGTGGTTGGAGGTACCGAAATTTCTAGAATGGCTGAGACACCCACGAATACCTAAATGATTGAAATACTACAAATGGTTCAATTGAAAAGAATGATTGATATCCCGAGATTCAGAACGACTGAAATACTCCCTTGACTGGAATAAGTAAATTGTCGTTGAGAAAATTCTAAAAAATGCCAATAAAGCTGAAAATAACTAAAATGCCCTTAAGGGTAGAAGCATGACTTACATACGTCAATCACTCCTGATATTAATGTAAGGTTGGAAGTTTCTCCGCACAGAATATAAGTTTGACTACTCCGTGGAAAATCTTGTGGTGAAATATGAAAGCAACCGTTCAGATATACGATACAGTTGGATGCATCAGAAGCGTTGGATTGTACTGCAAGGTGGGAATATGTAGTTTGAATGGTTTTGGAGGCTCGATAAACTTCTGGGAATCTTAAATATTGCAAATCGTCATTTCATCATTATTGGGCTAAATTACAAATCACCTCTGATAGTTAAATGACCATAATGCCCCTAGTAGGCTTAAATGGCTAAATCACTCATGATATGCCTAAACTCTCAAGATCTTGATGTATCGTCTCCTGACTATCTGGTTTGAATCGTTAGTACAAACCCCTCTTTTAATAGGGGCCTTGTTTCAAAGATCCGTTCAATTGTTAAAAGTTTAATGTGTTCTCTTCCGTAAATGTCAAGTATCTCCAAGGGATAAATTGTTCCACCTAGTGTGTTCCATGTGTGCCACACGACTGTTTTGCATAATGTTTTACATGTTATAATACCGATCACGTGCACTTGATTGACATATTTGAACTCACATGACATGTTTTATAATTAAGCATGACCGTACTATATTTCTAATATATGCATATGCACCCGATATGACAAACATGCTATATGGATAATGTGTTACTAAAAATACAGTTATTGATTAATGAACTAATGATGATCTGGTTCACTAGGGTAATTGGGACATGATATGAAGTTGCCGTTTTCGAATCCTAGGCTTCGGCCTGGTCCGCCCGTTTTCGGATCCTAGGCTTTGGCCAGGTCCGCCCGTTTTCGGATCCTAGGCTTCAGCCTGGTCCGCCCGTTTTCGGATCCTAGGCTTCGGCCTGGTCCGCCCGTTTTCGGATCCTAGGCTTCGGCCAGGTCCGCCCGTTTTCGGATCCTAGGCTTCGGCCAGGTCCGCCCGTTTTCGGATCCTAGACTTCGGCCAGGTCCGCCCGTTTTCGGTTCCTATGCTTCGGCAAGGGTCGCCCGTATTCTAAGGTATATCCTTAGGATGGTACCCATGCCCAATGGGCTCGGGTTAATGCATGTACAATATACCGCACTGGGGAAACTATATACTGGAGTATGGTTGGAGGGTAAATAAGGAATTAAAATGAACTTTACTGCTACTTGAAACAAATGTATTTGAAATAAAAAAAAAGTTTACTGCATTATTATATTTCATGCATTAATGTTGCACCGTTGGAACACACTAGGCACCAAACTCTCTGATTCCTACCTCGTATGTTACCAGCCTATATAATTCTCGTCTAATTCACGATGTTTGAATAAGGAACAAATATCGTTATTCCTGAGTATAATGCAATCTCGAAATAGTTGAACGGAAATGAGGGCTGTTACTATATGGAATATTATGAAAATGTTATGCCTACCTTATATCTGCATGATCTTATAGCATCTTTTGGTAGTAATGTATTACTGAGCTTTTCCAAGCTCACGCTGTTTTTACCATCGCAGGTTAAAAGAATATATCATGGTATAATGGTTGACAGTAGTGTTCGGAGTTGTCTCGGCGTTGCCTTGGAGTACGGTACTGTATAGTTAGTGGGCATGTGTGTCATGTATTGTTTTATGGCAGTGTCTGTAAAATATTTTCAGAAGTTTTATTATGTGTTTAAATGACATCTCGAAATGATATTTTAAACAGAAGTTGGTTTTACAATTTAATAAGTGTTTAAAAAAATGTTTTTTATGAGTATTTTTACTTTGTGACCCTAATGTGACTTCCTAGGATCCGTTGTAACGCATAGGCGGGTCTAGGGGGTTACATTTAGTGGTATCAGAGCTTAGAGTTGTGTCAGTCTGGGTAGATCGGCCGATCGTCTGTCATAGGATGTCTGATCTGTGCATGCCCCTAGATCATAACCGTACTCCTCAGTGCCGAGACTATGATGTCGAACCTTTTCCTGCAATAAGTGTACCTAATCATTTTGTCCTTAATAGCTCAATCTGTATTGGCAAGAAATAATTATAGTGTTCGTCTGTGGTTTGGATTAAATTGGTGGATTTTGAATCTGGATAAATAACCTGAGGTGATTTATGCATATGGAATTAAAGATCTGATAAGATTGAGAATAAAATGTTTGTTTATGTGAGATGATTGTCATAAGATTTCATGTAAGGCTATTCGGTGATACTTAGTATGTGTGAGAATATCATGATAGAAATTTGATAAAAGTAGTATGAAATTAAAAGAAAAGTGTCTGTGAATGCGACGAAAGTGTAAATTCTGTGGTGACTCTATTGTACGCGGAAGAAGCAATTTTCTGAAAAATTTTGTTGAAGGTAAGTGATACGCGCATAGAACCTTGGTTATTCTTCGACTTGAAGAGAGACCTCTTATATGAAAATGTGATATGGTATGTCGTTATATCATCCTTGACTTGAAATTTGATGTTACATCCTGCTTCTGGAAGGCCCTGGTGGAGGTCTTGAGTACTCGTATGTATTTCAGGTACCGCTTTTCTTCCGTAAATTAATATTCAACCTAGGAGAATAATAAAGTTTATAGAGAAGGTACTTCATGGTTGTAAGATTGACTTCTGTGGTAGTTGGGAAGATTTTGACTCATGGCTGAGACCGTTATAATAACAATTATGAGACTAGTGTTCGTCTGACTTCGTAAGTTATGTATGGATTCATATATTGTATTCTGATTGGATGGTCTGAGATGATATGACTTTGGGTCCAAAGGACAATTATAGTGGCTGAGAACCATTCCAGATTGATCTGTGGCCGTCTGAGAGCCTCGAAAAACAAGGATATTTTGATGAACAAGTTTCAGTAAAAGAACGGATGAAAGAGCAATTTCTGCATTTGTCTGACTCTGGTAAATTTCGAGAACGAAATTTCTTTTAAAAGGGGAGGAGTTGTAACACCCCAAATTAATTAAATAGTTAAAGATATAAATATGGAAGCAAATGAGTAAAAAAAATAGTGAAAAGAATAATAATGCAGCCAAGGGGGATTGAACCCGTAACCCTTGGTTGTATAGGCTTGTATCTTAACCAATTAGGCTAATTCATTTCTTTGTTAGAGTTGGCTAAGAAAATTTATTTGAACTAAATGTTTTTAGGGTGATAAATAAATTAATAAACAAACAAAATATCCCAACCACCCATCTGTATCAAATTAAATGCCCATATTGGAATCATCCAGATCCAGTTTCGACCCTCACCTTCCCTCTCTCCCACCCTTTCGACTTCCACCACCGGCCACCCCATTTGATCGGCCTCACCGCCACATCGTAGCCGCCACCTCCACCGTGGTTATGTTCCCCATCAAGCCCCGACCAAAACCCCTCAACTTTCCCCGCTTTCGCTGCTCCGATCACCAGAAATCGAAGGAAATACGTTCGGTGAACCTAGGGTTCGGTTC
The DNA here is from genome assembly GCA_030270665.1 of Hibiscus trionum. Taxonomy (NCBI): domain Eukaryota; kingdom Viridiplantae; phylum Streptophyta; class Magnoliopsida; order Malvales; family Malvaceae; genus Hibiscus; species Hibiscus trionum. The sequence goes on along the minus strand of BSYR01000038.1, from coordinate 21,204,184 downwards.
ATCGAATTTTTCTGGCCGATGTGGACGTTCGTTCGCCACGTCGTCGCCACCCCTGGCCTCTCCTTTCCAAATCGAGCAAAACCCATATCACCGGACGACGAACGACCACCGTTTAGACCGTCATCGGAGCTACGTCAGATTTGAGTGTTTTTTTTATTTGGTAAGTCCGGTGAGTTTTGGTTTAAATTATTGGATTTTTCGGTTGAATTAGGGTGTGTTTAGGGTTGTTTTGGTGTTTTTGGGCTGTCCGGCGTATTTTCCGACCGAGAAAGGCCGCGCGTCGGCTTCACGCGCCGTCCAAGGCGATTTTCGACCGCCTTGGACGGTGGTTGCTGAACCGGCCGGCTCAGACCCGGTCTAGCCGTGAACCGAGCCACCCAAACCGGTCCAACCTAAACTGGCCCAACCTAGCTGTAAACCAAGCCCAGTGGTAACCCAACCCGACCCGTTGACCGAACCGACCCGTTGACCGACCCGACCTGTTGACCAAGTCAACTCGCCCGAGTCAACCCAGTGAGTCAACTCGATCGAGTCAACCCAGTGAGTCAACTCGCCGAGTCAACTATTGGACCAGTGACGTCAGCATGACATCAGCGTTGACTTTGACCGCTGACGTTAGCATTAACTTTGACCAAAAAGTCAACTTTTCCATAAAAGCCCTATTTTATGTTTTTCGACGTCCTGAGTCCGATTTTGAAGCCCGTTTCATGAAATTCTAACCCGAAAAGCCTCCAAATTAGACCTTGAAGTCGAGTCTGCTTATGTATTTTAATAATCAATTATGAGCATTGTGAATAAGGACTGAAATTGGAATTTGTGCGATTGAAGGTATTCGAAGTTCTTTGTATTCGGGATGTTGAGGACATCGTATTCGGGTTCGAGACTGACTGAATGGAGTACCATGGTTGACCGATATAGCGAGGATTAAAGGTAATACACTACTACCTCTAGTATGCTTTATGAACATGTTGATATTCGGTTAATGCATGCATGAATATGATGAGGAGTGCTGTTAGTCCTGCTCAAGTCAAACCAGATATGAAATCGAGTATAATAACCTAGATATGATCGAAATGCTCGACCGAGGAAGTTAACAAATGTAAGGACCTGGAGTTCAATAAATTAATTAATAAGGCGGCTAATCCTCAAACATGATTATTTGTGTCAAGTGACTAAATGCTAAAAATATTTGGACATGAAATTACGAAAATACCCTCAAGGTATGAGAATGACTTAAATACCCTTAGAATTGGAAGCGATCTAGAAATCTACGCTAGATGTGGTAAAACGACCCGATTCATCTGAAAACCTCGATATACTTGGAAAAAATTATGGTAACAAGACTTAAACCTTCGAGATTGTAAGGTGTTAGGTTTCCTTGAATTTGGAATGAATCTCCGAGTATAGACTTACAGAAAACTATCCATGCCTCCGAATTAATCAAGCGACTCAGAATATTGAATTGATTGAAATGGCTAAAAGTATTCGAAATACTATTATGGTTAAAATTAATCGAAATGATCGTATTGACAAAAGGGATGAAGTATTCTCGGACATCGAGGTTTGCAATTAACTTGAAGGATGGATAAACCCTTGAGTTCTGAAATGAATGAAGTGGTTGGAGGTACCGAAATTTCTAGAATGGCTGAGACACCCACGAATACTTAAATGATTGAAATACTACAAATGGTTCAATTGACAAGAATGATGGATATCCCGAGTTTCAGAACGACTGAAATACTCCCTTGACTGGAATAAGTAAATTGCCGTTGAGAAAATTCTAAAAAATGCCAATAAATCTGAAAATAACTAAAATGCCCTTAAGGGTAGAAGCATGACTTACGTACGTCAATCACTCCTGATATTAATGTAAGGTTGGAAGTTTCTCCGCACAGAATATAAGTTTGACTACTCCGTGGAAAATCTTGTGGTGAAATATGAAAGCAACCGTTCAGATATACGATACAGTTGGATGCATCAGAAGCGTTGGATTGTACTGCAAGGTGGGAATATGTAGTTCGAATGGTTTTGGAGGCTCGATAAACTTCTGGGAATCTTAAATATTGCAAATCGTCATTTCATCATTATTGGGCTAAATTACAAATCACCTCTGATAGTTAAATGACCATAATGCCCCTAGTAGGCTTAAATGGCTAAATCACTCATGATATGCCTAAACTCTCAAGATCTTGATGTATCGTTTCCTGACTATCTGGTTTGAATCGTTAGTACAAACCCCTCTTTTAATAGGGGCCTTGTTTCAAAGATCCGTTCAATTGTTAAAAGTTTAATGTGTTCTCTTCCGTAAATGTCAAATATCTCCAAGGGATAAATTGTTCCACCTAGTGTGTTCCATGTGTGCCACACGACTGTTTTGCATAATGTTTTACATGTTATAATACCGATCACGTGCACTTGATTGACATATTTGAACTCACATGACATGTTTTATAATTAAGCATGACCGTACTATATTTCTAATATATGCATATGCACCCGATATGACAAACATGCTATATGGATAATGTGTTACTAAAAATACAGTTATTGATTAATGAACTAATGATGATCTGATTCACTAGGGTAATTGGGACATGATATGAAGTTACCGTTTTCGGATCCTAGGCTTCGGCTTGGTCCGCCCGTTTTCGGATCCTAGGCTTCGGCCAGGTCCGCCCGTTTTCGGATCCTAGGCTTCGGCCTGGTCCGCTCGTTTTCGGATCCTAGGCTTCGGCCTGGTCCGCCCGTTTTCGGATCCTAGGCTTCGGCCAGGTCCGCCCGTTTTCGGATCCTAGGCTTCGGCCAGGTCCGCCCGTTTTCGGATCCTAGACTTTGGCCAGGTCCGCCCGTTTTCGGTTCCTATGCTTCGGCAAGGGCTGCCCGTATTCTAAGGTATATCCTTAGGATGGTACCCAGGCCCAATGGGCTCGGGTTAATGCCTGTACATGATACCGCACTGGGGAAACTATTTACTGGAGTACGGTTGGAGGGTAAATAAGGAATTAAAATGAACTTTACTGCTACTTGAAACAAATGTATTTGAGATAAAAAAAAGTTTACTGCATTATTATGTTTCATGCATTAATGTTGCACCGTTGGAACACACTAGGCACCAAACTCTCTGATTCCTACCTCGTATGTTACCAGCCTATATAATTCTCGTCTAATTCACGATGTTTGAATAAGGAACAAATATCGTTATTCCTGAGTATAATGCAATCTCGAAATAGTTGAACGGAAATGAGGGCTGTTACTATATGGAATATTATGAAAATGTTATGCCTACCTTATATCTGCATGATCTTATAGCATCTTTTGGTAGTAATGTATTACTGAGCTTTTCCAAGCTCACGCTGTTTTTACCATCGCAGGTTAAAAGAATATATCATGGTATAATGGTTGACAGCAGTGTTCGAAGTTGTCTCGGTGTTGCCTTGGAGTACGGTACTGTATAGTTAGTGGGCATGTGTGTCATGTATTGTTTTATGACAGTGTCTGTAAAATATTTTCAGAAGTTTTATTATGTGTTTAAATGACATCTCGAAATGATATTTTAAACAGAAGTTGGTTTTACAATTTAATAAGTGTTTAAAAAATGTTTTTTATGTGTATTTTTACTGTGGGTCGCTCTTGTGACCCTAATGTGACTTCCTAGGATCCGTTGTAACGCATAGGCGGGTCTAGGGGGTTACACCTACAATATCAATTAATTTTTCTTTTAAAATTAATTCTTATTAGAAAATCATTACTACATAATCATAAGTATTTATGCAAGTTTCATAATTTTCCTTTTAAAAACACAATACAATTTTTTTTCGGCAAAACATATGAATTTATTAAGGATGAACTCATACAAGCCACTATTATCATGAGCTTCGTTAAAAACATCACTAACCCAAAAAGAGAATAAGAGTACTCAATGATAATAGACAAGAAAAAGCATAAACAAAACAAACAACCGCTCAAAAAGAAACAAACCAACCCACACAACTACGACTAACAAGCCAACCCCTAAAGCTTGGATCGGCACACATTGCCTAGCCCCTCACACTAGCAAACCATCACGATATAAAATATTTCCTCTGTTTTATTTTACTAAAGTTTCTATTCTGTTTGGCAATTTTTACTTGCAAATCTAAACCAATTGCTATAAAATATTTTAAAAATCAACATTCATGGCCATTTTTTTACTCAACAAAGGGACTAGTATTGATAATAATAAGTTACAATTGAAGTATTAGAAGAAAGTGCCCAAAGACTTTGAGGCAAAATCAGTCTGAGCACACATAAATGAAAAGCAGATGATGTTCATCCTAAAAGATTCGAGTTCATATTGTTTTGTCTGCTAGTGCATGTGTATTGCCAAAGGCAATCTTTGGAATTCGGTTCTTACTTGGACTAGCCACAACTATCCTCGCTAGCACCAATGAAGTTTAAGTGTCAGAAAAGCCCAACTCAGATTATGTTGTCTCAAATGAGAAACAAGTCTGATCTCAATTTCTCTTAGCGAATTTGTCGCTAAGTGTGTTCATAGGAAGTCGAATATGCTACAAGTTGATCCTTCCTCCCAACTTTAAATCAGAACAACATTAAAACCAACGTGCACATTTTGAAATGAAAGTGTAAAGATTTTTAAAAGAAAGGTCGATTGCCTATCTCAGTTTCCAAAAAATTGAGAATGTTATCCGAAGATATTAAGTTTTTTTCCATTCTCACAAAATGAATTGAGGGATCACTTTAAGCCTTAGCTAATTGGAAAATTAGCTAAGCATGATTATGGTGGAAATCATACTTAACATTTTAAAAGAAAATAAATAAAAGCTTAAAAATAAGAACGTAAAGAAAATGGAATTTTATAGAACTTCAAAAGCAAAAACAAACTAAGAATGAGAGATGATTTTCCAGCTTACCCCAATGGGGTATTTATAATATTCTGAAACCCTAAAAATAACCTATAAATGATAAAAGATAAATCCTAAAAATATTCAAATTAAATCCTAAAAAAGATAATTCTAAGTTTGAAATTTAAAACGCAGTTGATCCTACTTATCCACTCTTGCTGACTAGACCTTCTGGAAGCTGCTGACTGACTCTTCTAGAAGCCGCTAATTGGATGTCACGTCAGACTTCATGCCTAGAGTCATGCTCACTAGCCCAGCCTTGATTCCAGAAAATAAAACTGCAGAACTTTGCCTTTTAAGTGTAATTTCCAGAATTGAAGTTTTGCATAGAAAAAGCACAAAAACATCCAAATCAGCACCATAAACTAACCATTAAAGGCGTAATTAAAGATAAAAAAAATAATCATTTAAACTACTTATCAAAAACACTTAGAAAATTTTGTGGGGTTTAAGTTTTTACTTGGAAGCAATTTATGTAACCTTCTAAACCTGGCCTAGAAGAAATAGCTGGATTTAGAAAGTCACGTTTGAAAACTTTATCCTCAAGAAAACCAATTTTGAAATTACACTTTAATTTTAAAAAAATATATGTAATGATAATTAATAAATATATAATAATAAATAAAATATAAATGTCATAAAAAATATTCGATTGTTTACATAAAATCTCTAAAATAAAATTATAGTAAAAGAATGCTTAAATAATTCGAAAAACATAAATAGTCTCTCAAGTATGAAATTACATCAATATCCCAATATAATAAAATAATAATCTGAATAATTAAAAATGATTTCGTACTAAATAATAAAATAACCAAATAAAATGTGAGATCCTCCAAGTACCACGTCGCCTAAAGTCCAAAGATATTTGTAAGAGGAAAGTATGGGGGAGTGAGCTAAAGAGCTTAGTGTGTCTCTAAAGTGCAAGAAAAACCATAATCATAAAACATATTATTATTTTCTTGAAATGCTTTAAAACATAAAACAAACGATACAATATCACAAGCGTAATGCAATGCACCCAACTACGTCCGCAAAAAATGAGGAAGGTTCCCAATAACCTCCTCCCTACGTCCGCCAATCCGAGGTGGAATTCAAGCCGAAGGGTGAAACCATTGAACTTCTTCCGTACAAATCCCAACTCATGCTTATACATATATGATGTTTAAAAATCAAATTTCATAAATAAAGTTCCATGAATCTGATATTCCATAAACATACTTTATAAACCATAGTCCATAAATCATATATCCGTTAATCCGATGTTTCATAAATCAAATATTCCACAAGTCATAATTAAAACACGTTTTGAAAATCGTATGCACTTGATGTCAACCATACAAGCCATAATACATATAAATAATCACATAAGGGTAAAACACCAACACATAGAAAAATAATATATAATTTATTTATAAGACTGGAAGAAACACACCCCGCAACAATAAAGATCTAACGATGAACAAAGGGCGGTTACGGCTTCGATGTAAGGATATGGCAGCGTCAATACGAGAGGAATTTATAAAATATGGGAATAACTAAGAGCGACAACACTTTAAAACTTAAGACTTAGGTTTATTTCTGTACATAATAACTATGACTATATATATATATATAGTTGAGCGGTGGTAATTTAAACAAATTAAGTTAATAATAATAATAATAATAATAATAATAATAATAATAATAATAATAATAATAATAATAATAATAATTTAAGTTAAAAAAGGAGAGTCAATTTATCCATGAAAAAAAAATTAGAATTCAATTTAAATTTAAAAGTTTGAAAAAAAAAATTAAACAAATTAAAAAAAGGTGGAGTAGAAACTAAATTCAATTTGATAAAAGGGCTATTTATGGAGTCAACCCTTAAACTTTCAAGAAATTTCATATTAACTTTTAAGTTTGATAAAAATTCTTATTTAGTCCCTCATAAAAAAAGGTTCTGAATTAAAAATTCTCAATTGTTAGGGTTTTCAATTAGGGATTTCAAAATTAGATTTCTAAATTAGGGATTTTTCGAATCTAGGGTATACAATTTGGGCGTAATTTTTGGGGTGTTACAATTTAGGTTTAAAATTTTTGTCAATAGTGAGACTTTCAAATACTTGAAAATGTATTTACTTTGCAATTTGATCCCTAAAATATTTGTTATATCAAAATCAAACATAAATTTTACAATTAACTTGTTATTTTTTAAGACGTTGGTCATTATGTAACTTTTCTTAGTTGAGGACTCAACAAAAAGTGTCATATAATCGGAGGATCATTTGCGTATTTCATTCAAACTTTAATTGATTTAACGGTTTCAATCACATAACCAATTAATTAATAATATATATTACATATTAGTGCATATCGATATGTAGCATTTATTGTAGAGCCATCCATACCTAACATTACATATATTACCTTTTATATCGGTTACTAATATATTTGTTAAAATATTGTATTGAAAACTTGGTAAGATACTTTGCATCTCATTAATTATTGGTTTTGTAGCAAACATGTTATTTTTTAAATGTAACAATTTAACTATTCAATTATTATTTTGTTACAAACAAGTCCCCCAGTTAAAATTGAAACAGAAGGCTTGGTTTAATAACAATTTGAGGCCCTAAAACTTATATATTTTATTAATTTAATCTTAATTCGAAATAATTCAATAAATTTAATATTTTTTATAAAAATTTAAAACAAAAATTAAATTGTTAAAGAAGTCTCAAAACCCAAACTGATTTTTCAGAAAAAAAATATTAAATTTTTAAAACAAAAATTCAGATACAATTTAGGTAAAGAAAATTTAGGAGACAAAGAGTCTTCCTTATTTTATTGTCTTGTGTCATCTTCAACGGCTCTTGGTGATCAAATTTTGTTTATCTCTTCACAAATTTTAACTTGAAATTCATTACCCCTCACTTTACTTTCTGCTATGTTCTCATGGAGTTTACTTAAATTCTTCAACATTACTTCAATTGTTCTTTCAATGAATTCATCATTGGTTTAGGCACAAAAATTGTTCTTCAATATATGAGAGGAACGTAACCGTAGGAAATTTAGGCATACTTGTAGAGATTGGATTAGTTTACTTGTTTGTATACAGGAGACAGTGTGTATAAATATTCAGGGTAGAGATATATACATGGATGATGTAAATAGACAGATCTGTGCTAATTGGGGAATTCTCTAAAGGGATGGATGCCCAATTGCATACATAGGAGTTTGTTGCAGTGCTTTTGAGCTGCTTTCTTGGATAATACAAAACACAACTTATCCAAAAAAAAAAATTAAACTCTACGGTCCATATCCCAGATTACTTAGGCAAGTTGAAGATCCAAACAATACCCAAGCTTAGGTTGAACCCACTTGAACCTAGAGATTTCTATGAAAGTTTTGTTGCAACTTTACTAGTTTCACTTAATTTATTTCTTCTTTGAACAGTCTGAGGTTAGTTAGGTCTCGCCAGCAGTGATTGTTCAATAACAACGGCGCGACGTTTCTGCCTTTTGTAGATGAGGTCGTCGCCGTTGCAGAACCCCCCATTCATCGCCAATGACCATAGTAGTTTGAGAGAAGATGATCTAACCATTTTTAAAATATAAAAGTTTATTTTTATTTTAAGTGAAAAAATACTAAGTCATAATACTTTTAGTGACTTTAACGGCAGAGTGATTAAAACAAGAGCAATTTGAAAATTTAGTTATTAAATTAAAAATTTTAAAAGTTGAGTGACTAAAATAAGAGTGATTAAAACGATATTAATATAGGTGACTTAGTTTATTAATAATAAAAGTTAAATGATGTAATTTGATTAAATTGAAAGTTTGTAATGTGAATGAAAATGAATCTTAAGTTTAATGATTTAAAATGTAAATTAATCTATTATTTTTTACTAAGAACTTAATTAAAGGAAAAATGAATATAATTATATAAAGATAAAAAGATGTGCACAGATTCTCCCCCACCTAAATTATTGCAAAGAAATCCGACAAAACCCGAAGCTGCCTTCCAAGGAACACTGTGTTCATCTCTTTACATTGATCGTTGGTAAAAATTTCCTGTCCTCTAACTATGCTTCATTCTATGTTTTTTGCCTAAAAATATTTAAAAATTAAATTTTGTCTCATAACCCTAAATTTTATATCCTAAACCCCAAACCCTAAACCTTAAAAAATACACCCTACCTCTAATTCCCTATACCCTAACCCTAAGCCTCAACCTTAAACCCTAAACTCTAAACCCACTATTTTAAAGTGAGGCACAAATGAAGGCATACTTTGGACGCAGATGATTTCCAATCGTCGAGAAAAGTGGGATGGGTTCTATCTTATCAGCTTTGGTAGGCGATTCGGCGGCAGCAGCAGATTCATCGTCTTCATCTGAAAGTTCAGGGGTCACGACCTACCATTCAACTCCCAGATGGCAGCTTCACCTCAACTCTGTCAAAGACTCCTCACAACTTGTATCTTTCTCTCAACCGCAAATCTGATTTCTTAATAACTATTCTTTTGATTATTACATGGAAGATCTGACTTTGGGTTTTTGATTGAACCGGAATAAATAAATAAATAAATTGAGGGCAGATGGTTATAGATTTCTCGGCTACCTGGTGTGGACCATGCAAGTTCATGGAACCTGCTTTCAATGCCATGGCTGCTAAGTACACTGATGTTGTGTTTGTAAAACTTGATGTTGATGAGCTGCCTGTATGTATTCTATCCTTTCTCTTCTCACATACTGGAAATTGAAAGTTTTTAGAGGATTTTATGTGTTGTTTTCTTGGTTTTTGTTGTTGCTGATCCTTACATGGTGGATTTTCAGGATGTGGCACAGGAATTTGGAGTGCAAGCAATGCCAACATTTTTGTTGCTGAAGAAGGGGAAGGAAGTGGATAGGGTTGTTGGAGCTCAAAAGAATGAGCTTGAGAGAAAAATTGATAAGCACAGGGCTATACAAGCTGCTACTTGAACTCTCAGTTTGTACATTTCCATTAATAAACGTCCAATGGAGTGTTCTGAATTTGATGATTGTAAAGTAATGCTTCAACTCTTTATTGTGGAACAATAATGGTTTTAATGTGTTTGATAATCTATTGTCGATTGCTTTCGAATTTGAGATTTCCCAAACTAAATTCAAGTGTTTGTAAGCACAAGTATCTCGGTTATGTCCTCTTACAGTTGTATAAAATGGAAGGGAGTAGACTAGAGAGAAGAGTATGCAAAAATTACATTGAAGCCATGGCAAACAAGAGTCCATGAGGAAGATGATGGATTTAAGAGTATAGAAATCGAAAGCAGTTTCTACGATAAGATGACAAACTATAGATCCTTATTACTCTCGGCAGTAGCAATCCTAGATGTATATATGTACCATACACCGAATCGAAATCTTTGATGTCTTTTCTCAGACAGTGTATGCTTGCTGAATTGTGTCTATGTCGAGACCCTTCAGTCTAACTACCGATTCGACATGCCCTTTTAGTGTTGTCAGTTCTCTCAACCTGCAAGTAGAAGAAAATGCAAATGGTTGGCATTGATCAGACATTGCCTTCGGTTACACATTTGGTATGAATTAACTGAACTATATTCGAGTTCCAAGCTCTGGGTTTATCAACAGTTTCGATTTGAAAATGAAGTTGAACTTAATGGATGCATACCTTGCGATTTCAGCTCGTCTCTTTGCCTCTTCAGCCATCTGATTAAGTTCGTTGTAACTGGTGCGGTCATTGAACATCTTGGTTTCTGGTGGCTGCAGTCCATGGAGTGTCCTCTGAGCATGTGCCCATTTTAGTTCACGTTCTTCTTTACCAAAGTCTTTCTTCCTCGTGAAAGCAATCTGCAAAACAACGACCCGGAAATGAAACATCGAACTAGTTTCTAAGCCAACAACAATGGAAGTTTCTGCATCAGTTGAAAAGAATTGGTACTCTTTGTTCAATAACGAGATCCCAAGCCTTTCCACTGAGGGCGTATCGGATGAAGAACTTGATGAAGTCGAGTGGAAAGTAAAAGATAAGGTTGTAAAGCCATATCACGCCTGCCCAACCCCATCCGATTCCTTCAATCGCAGCAAAGCTCCAGTTTGCATAAACAGCTATTAGTGTAGCAACCTGTTCATCAAACAACCAACAAATCAAAAGCATTTTTTTTCCGTATAAAACATAGTTGATTCATACACGAAAACTATCAAGACTATCTTTGGTTCCTTTCATTGCAAGAAAAATAAACCCGAAGTTCACTAACCAGCTGAGCAACGACAAAAGCCATAACGAGTAAAAGGCCGGGACGGTCGACGAAAGACCAACTCCTTGCTCTTGTAACAAATATGAGAGCCTGACTGATAATGCTCACTTGGAGGTATACCGCCGAAGCAAGCATTCTTATGTCTTTGCGGTCGGTTTTCTGAAGGCTCGTAACCCCAAACGTACGCTGCGACAGAAAGCGCATGATATCTTACCATAAGCAAAACCAAAAGAGGGCAAACCAAGATCATGGATGATAAAAATGAACGTGTATCATTGAAATGTAATAATGCGAAAACTATTCTTACAGGGAAGAAGTCTGTCTTGTATGCTGCCCAAAAGAAAATGACAGTCATCATGGCCAAGTAAGCACCAAGAATGACTCCAGTTGTAAAGATCTCTGCTAACTTCCAACTGTCTGGCAGAGGAGATGGTTTCACCCTATCCTTGGATATTGTCATAATGGTACCTGCAGACCAATGATTTCATTCGCAACTCTTCGTATTATTTAAATGCCTATGTCCTAGACTCATATCCGACACATATTCAAGTATGGGTACATCCGTGTCGAACACATATCCATAGTCTGGAACTCAGACGTGAGGCCAAGTTCATTCGAGCATACTAAATGGAATCCAAAAATAGAAGTTTGAGCATATGAAGACAAGCAAATACTGACCATCATTAAGGATAGCAATAATGAGGACCATGAATGGAGGGAAATCAAACTTCCATATCAATGCCAGTAACATGAAACCGAGCTGTCAAGAAAGAACATGGAATATCCAAGTTAGAATCAAGCTATTTTAAGAGGAATCTATCGATGTGTTCATATAGCGGCGACATTTCAAAGACAATTCCAAAACTTACCACAATACGGATTGTAATGGAGACTGCATATATCTGTGAAAACGAAAGAAATCAAATGGCTTAATTAGACAACAATGTCAGCCAAGTTCTGATTGAATAGCATAGGCAATGGTCCAGACTCACTGTGTAATTTTTCATCCTCTGGAATATAGCTCGACTGGTTAGTACAGCACTGATAATGACACTAAGACCAGGTTCAGTAAGGACGATGTCCGAAGCACTACGGGCTGCATCGGTTGCATCCGCCACAGCAATGCCGATGTCAGCCTTCTTAAGAGCAGGAGCATCATTGACCCCATCACCGGTCATTCCACATATATGTTTCCTAGCTTGCAAGCGCTTCACTATCTCGTACTTGTGTTCTGCATCAACGATCATATGAAAGCCATATAAGCAAGCAACAACCTCCAAACATTGTGTGGTGAGAAATTTAAAAGGAAAAGGTTAAGATACCAGGGAAAACACCAGCAAAACCGTCAGCTTTTTCAATTAAATCATCAATTGGCAAGGCAGCAATCGATTCATCTTTGTTTTGTCCTAACAAAGATGAGGAAGGGTACATGTTGGTTCCCATTCCGAGACGGCGTCCAGTTTCCTTTGCTATCGCCAGTTGATCACCTTAAGGTTATTGGATCCAGATGACAAAGCATAAGAAAATACTCTTAACGATTTCTCGTGAAAAGAAATGCTCAGCCGGAAACAAGTAAATCCATTCACTAAGTACATCGAAATAGTTTGACACTGTATCGAAATAAGGACATGCACCTGTGATCATTTTCACATTCACTCCAAGATTCAATGCCCTCTGTATTGTGTCTGCACTGTCATGTCTTGGTGGATCAAACAAAGGCATCAGGCCAACAAATTGCCATGGACCTCCTGAGCTCTCCTTTCGTCCATCAGGAACTTCCTGCAGGTTGATCGTTAAATTCAGCCATACGTTATCAATTTCATAAAACAAAAAAAAAGGTATCAACTCCACGAAATTTCAGACTAAATATATTTACCTGATATGCTACAGCAAGTGATCGCAATCCCCGCTCGGCAAACTTATCGATTACTGCATGAACTCGACGTTCCAACTCCGATTTATTGTGTGCAAGATTCAAAATCTGATAGTCACATCACAGCAATGAATTACTTCGAACGGCATTGCACTATAGTTGAAATATATTAAGTACTACAACAATATGTGAACCTACCTGTTCAGGTGCACCTTTGCTAACCCGGTGCATTCGACCTTGATTATCGATATATGTAAGAGCCGTTCGCTTATCAGTAGGATTGAATGGAAGGAAGTGAACTTCTTGAATACCGGCTCGTGCCTAGGGAGTTATCGGAGGCAGTAGCAAAGAAAACAAATTAATACGAAAAAGAATACATCATAATTGTTGGATTGAATCATGTTTGATATATTAACATTGAGGGGCATACCTCCTTTGGATCAGCCAACATCCCTACTATAGCAGCATCTATGGCATCCTGGTTTTCAAGCCGAGATGCACGAGCTGCCATCAGAACAACGGTATCCGGATCCACTCCTTTTGCAAAGATCTATTCCATAACATCCATATAAATGTTGGAACTGGCAATAAAATCGGAAATCTAGAAATAAAATATAAGCAACTGCTAATCTACCTCAATAAGATTTTTGTCAACTGATAACTTGTTCAAAGTCAAAGTTCCGGTTTTATCACTGCAAAGGACATCCATGCCTGCCATTTCTTCTATTGCTGTCATTCTTTTCGTGATAGCCCCCTGCAGTGACATATTTATATCAACACGGTTAAGAAACGGTCATAGAAAGAAACAAATCCGCAAGACGAATCGGTGCAAACCTGAAGAGATAAGCGATGAGACCCGATTGCCATTGTAACAGATAGAACTGTGGGCATGGCAATAGGAATTCCTCCAATGAGTAGAACCAGCAAATTGTCAATTCCGGGACGATATTCACGGTCTTGAATTGGGTACATGACGATGATTTCCGTTATCATTCCGACCGCGATGGAACATATACAGAAATTACCAATGGCCGTCAACACCTGTTTAACAAAATCCGGAACCAAAGCACTTCATGAATAAAACAAATGAAGAACATGGAAAACAACTGAAAATAAGCTGATCTCAGGACCTTTTGAAAGTGACCTTGTTGATTTGTGGAATCAACAAGGTGAGCAGCTTTGCCGAAGAACGTATGAACACCAGTGGCAATCACAACAGCTTCAATCTCTCCTTGTTTGCATGTAGACCCCGAGTAAATACTGTCACCGGGCCCTCTCGTTACAGGAAGAGACTCACCAGTTAACGCTGACTGCAACACGGAAAAGAGAATTAACATTAAGAAAACGAAGTTCAACACGAAAAAAAACGAATAAATTAATGTTTCGAAAGAACCTGATCGATTTTCAGCGGATCACCATCGAGGAGTCGAGCATCTGCCGGAATAATATCTCCGAGTTTAATACTGATGATATCACCGGGAACAAGAACGGAGGCGTCTTCTTCAATCCACTTCCCATCTCGAAACACCTGAAACGATTCACATTTTAGTCAATTTTCATTTCTTATGAAAGATGTTTGAAAAGGCTGGCTTGTTCTTCCATATTACCTTAGCTTTAGGAGCAAGATGGGCCATTAAAGCAGCAGCTGCATTGCCAGCATTGTTCTCTTCTATGAAACTTATTGTTGAATTAATAAGAAGAAGAGTAATAATCCCAACAAAATCTTGCCAGTCAGGTGGTTTCCCCTGCAGAAGCAAAACACCATAGAAACATCATTCAAGAAAGTCCTTAAACTTTAACCAATCGAATATATATATGTATATATATACTCACTCCTCCATTGGCAAGAGCAATGGCCATGATAGCAGCAGCTTCCATAACCCATGAGAGAGGGTTCCACATAAACCCCAAGAACTTCAAAATCTTACTCTCCTGCAAAAACCCAGAAAAGAAAATTGATTATTAGCTCTACTTAACTTGAAAACCTTAATCTATCTATATATGCATAATAAATTCTGGGTTAACTAAAAGTCCATGGCTCTTAAAAAGCAATAACTCAGTTCATAAAGCTTGATAATCAGTTGTATAAACCCATATAATTAGTCCTTTTTCTCACATAAAAATCAAAAACATAAAAGAATTATAAGATGTTAAGACCTGTTTTTCCTCAAGCTTATTGTAGCCAAAAATGGCAAGCCTTTGCTCAGCAGCTTCTGTGGTTAAACCATTTTTGTCACACCTCAAAGTCTCAAAAACCTCTTCAAGTGGCACATTTTCCTACACCCAAAAGCCTCAAATTCATCAAAAAAACAAAATCAAAACAAAACAATGAAGAATTGAAACACAAAGTTTCATTTCATACCAAATCAACAGCTTCCTTCACCACAGCATCCAAAGTTTCATCCTTGCTGGCCATAGCTATAAAGTTGGTATTTTTCAGAGCACCAAAAGACAAAAAACAATGAAGAATTAAAACACAAAGAGAATCAGATATTCAGAAGACAGGAAACAGGAAACAGGAAACAGGAAACAGGAAACAGAGCTTATAATTTCCTCTGCAAATACTCTGTTCTATGTTTCTGTAACATTGTTTTTTGTTTGTTTTGTCTCACAAGAATCTGAAAAGATGGGAACTTTCTTGTAAGGGTGGGATTGTTTTGAAGCGGGGATGATTTGACAACCATAAACACAATTTAGATTATATGTACTCAGCGGCCACCCTCTGTTTCTATCAAATTCTTATTGTTTTTGTCTTTTCCATTTTTATTTTGCTGTTGCTCCATCATAGATTCGATTAAACACAAATTTAGATTAATTTATTCTTACAATATTTTTATAAATTAAACTAAACTATTTTTTATTTTGAGTATAATTTTTTATTTTCATGGTGTTAATTATTAATGTGATAATTATGACTATTAATTTGTTGATTAAAAACAAAACAAGTAAATTTAAAAATGTATATTAAAATCTAAAAAGACAAAATATTCATATAATAATAGTAATTATGGTTTACAAATTTAATTAATTTATGAAATAAATTTATTTAAAATTTTCACTAATAAAAATACTTTTTACTCATTATTTTTAGACCCAAAAAAAAAAGAATTTAGATAATTGAAGAAGGGACACTTGGAAAAGCTAAATTCTTTTGTGTTAAGTTAGGTACTCTATCTTTTACCATTTTCTCCCTTAGCTTTCTTTTATTTTCATATTTGCATTAATGTGATATTAAAATTTGGGTAGATATAAGTAGTTAGATATTTTATGTAGGGTCAAAATTTGAATTTTGATATTATAAATGAAATAAAATAGATTAAATTTTTTATAATAAACTTTTATAATAATTGAGCAAGTATATTTGATCGGTTGGTTAAGTTGTTCATCATTGTTCTTTCATTTCCTTTAGATCATGAATTTTAGACTTACTAGGAACACTTTCTTCCTTCCCCTAGAGTTCTCTTTTCCTATTTTCTGTACGTAAAATTAGGATTAGAATTAGGATTTATCAAAAAATAATAATTGGTTTGAATTAATCAATTAAAATAAATAAATATGGATGAATTTGAATTTGATAATATTAATATTATGAGGGATAGAAATGTCTAACTAAAAGGTGTTTAATTTTCTACTTAAAATTATAAAATTTTCTTTCATTTGATCAAGGTAAATAATTATTATGAGAAAAATTATAATAAAATATTTTCTTTACATAATAATATATTTTTATTTCATGTAATATAAAATAATTAAAATACTTTTCTTAAGAAATTACTTATTAAATAAGGAGGGAGGGCCAACTTTACTTAAATATGGCCGCACGTTTTTTTCCTAAAAATATTCTACTTGTCAGATTAATTTTAAATTTATAGAATTTGCTACGATAAAAGTGAAGTCGGTAGGAAAAATATTCGACTTCATTTATCCTTTTTTAAATTAAAAAAATGTTGAAAACGGCGGAAAAAATTCAACTTTAGTGTAAAACACTGTTCAAAGTCGGACTGTGATCCACTCGACTTTAATTTTTTAATTATTAATAGTGTTTACTGTTCAAAGTCGGATTGTAATCCATCCGACTTTATTTTTCAATGTTGAAATCACAATATTCTAGAAAATAATCTGACATATATCATACTGTGGGAAAAAAAATTAAAGACAATATTCATGTCTTTTGGCGGGGAGTAATGTAAAGGTATTATATTCTTATATTAAGATTTGAGTCCATACAGAATGAGACAAGATGAACATCCTTAACAGCTAGGTCAATTAGTTGATCTCTTAAGCAGTCATATTCTTTGAATAAATTTTATGATTTTTTTAATCTTTTTATCTTTTTAAACAATTGCATATGTTCTAGAATTTAAAAACCCACTTTTAAATAAATAGTTGAGGTTGATGGACGGTTAGTATATACTAAATCATGTGACATATTTAAAAAATTAACCATTGATAGTTTTTGGTATTTTTAATGTGGAGTCATGGATTAAGATGGTATTTATTTGTTTTTTATCATAAATAAAATTCATGTATACTCTACGTATAATGTTACTTAAATTTGAGTCATCAAATGAGAATATTCAAGGTGCCCTTTTTAAATTTACTATTTTCTAAGGTGACCTTTTTAAATTTACTATTTTCAAATGAGAATATCTAATAAACTCGCTCGAGTTTAATATTTATATTTTTAGAAAAGATATTGTTATGTGATTAGGTGACCTTTTTAAATTTACTATTTTCTAAGGTGATGTGTTTGCACTGTATTTTTGCATTTAATTAATTATAAAATTTTCTTTCATTTGATTAAGGTGAATAATTATTATGAGAAAATTTATAATAAAATATTTTATTTACATAATAATATATTTTTATTTCATGTAATATAAAATAATTAAAATATTTTTATTAAGATATTAGTTATTTATAAATTTTAATAATTTAAATTATAATGAATGTGCAATTCAAAATTAATATAAAATGCAATTCAATGTTTATCGGATTTTATCTATTCAAATTTTTATATTTATTTTTTTTGATCGAATATGTATGATTTTATTAAAGAGGAATCATACAATAAGCATCTACACGCACCTCGTTAAAAACCTCCCTAAATCCTAAATGGAGGAAAAGAGTACGACGTGTACATGCAAACAAAAACAAACCCAAGCAAAATACGATTAAACCAACTCCCTCACACCCTTGCACTCCCCCAAGTCCCTCATCGTCAACCCAAATCAGAATACAACCAGCCCCTATGTGCAGCTGCGCATGCACTACCCCAGGCCTATCCTCCTGCACAAGCCTCGCCTCCAAACCCATACACCACCCGCACCGATCGCACCCACCTGCACACACCTACAAACGGCCACCCCCAACTCGCAACCATGCCTCTTGGTCCACGCCCCCCTTTGCCAACATATCGGCCACGCTATTTGCCTCGTGCAAGACATGTGCAAAACAAATACTAGGCAAGGTCTTACAAGCATCATCAATTACGCGAAACAAATACCACATTTTCCACGGTTTCTCTTCCCGCTGCTCAACCCAAGCCAATGCCACTTTCGAGTCCGACTCGATGATTACCAATGCATTAGTGGGCTGTAATTCGACCAAAAAATCGGTCGCTGCCGCAATCGCACATACCTCGGCCATATTCGAATCCATTACACCTAAAGGCCCCGAGAACAACGCCAAGATCACTCCATGTTCATCCCGCAACACCCCACCACATCCCGCTGCACCAGGTTTACCCCTCGCTGCCCCATCTACGTTGAACTTCAACGTTCCCCTCGCCGGCGGCATCCACGACACTAAAGATCGCTGCTCACCCCTAATCACCGAAAGAACACACACCCACGGCTCCTGCCACCATGTCGCCTCATCCACAATCATTCCCTCATGTATCGCCTTCAACCAATGTAGCGAGCGTAATTTTATCAGAAAAATTATCTCCTCCCGGGCCAATCTTTTTTGGCGAAAAATCAGCTCGTTTCGAGCAAGCCAAACCGACCACAATAAAGCCGCACAACATGTAATCCACCATTTCCGATGGATCCCAAGGAGCACCCCCTCGTAACACTGTGCTAACAAATCTTGCACCGATTGAGGCAACACAAAAGACATATTCCACAAACTTAAAATACCATCCCACACCCCCTTGATTACCGGACACCATAACAAAATATGTGATATTTCATCCTCTCCTTCGCCACACCAAACACAAGCAACGGACGAAGTGGGTAAAATTACCCCCTATCACGTAGAAAACAGAGTGTCGGCAACCTATTCAACAACGTAAACCACAAAAAACACTGGACCTTGGGAGGAACCGCGATTTTCCAAACCATAAACCCCTCCAAATTACCCTCCTCAATACCATAACACGTCATTAGGTGTAATAAATCCTTCGTCGAAAACTGTCTACGCGCATTCGGACACCAAATGAGCTGATCCTCCCGCCCCTTGCAAAGCCTCTAACCCCGAAGAATATGTACCATAAGCGTCACCATCTGCCGCTCAAACTCTCGCAACTCACGCACAAAGACAGTTTGCCACTCCATGTGCTCAAAACATCCCCCACGAGCGTACTCGGCTGCAGTGGCAGTTTTGTTAATCGCCACTCGAAACAGACGCGGAAACGCCATCCGCAATGGCCTGTCCAAGCACCACACGTCGTACCAAAACAAAATCCTCGTGCCATTACCCACCAACCATTTGAAACAATTGACCCCCATAAATTGACTCACCCTTTCATCCTCCTGTATCGAGACGATTTGTTTCCATACCGACGACATCCTATTCTTTCGCTCCCCATTAAAACGCCAAGCTAGAACCTGTTCTCCATACTTTGCCACTATCAAATTTCGCCAAAGAGACTGATTTTCTGTCGTGTATCGCCACGCCCATTTCGCCAATAAAGACTTATTACGTAGCTGCAAATCAACCACCCCCAAACCCCCTAAACGCTTAGGCCGACAAACACGTGCCCAATTCACCCGGCTCATCTTCCTTTTCAACTCCACATCTCCCCATAAAAATGCCCTTCTAATCTTATCGATTCGTACAATCACCGACTTTGGGGCAGCAAAGACACACATATAGTATAAAGGTAAAGAGGATAGCACGGAATTTACCAACACCAACCTTGCTGCGAACGAAAGCGAGCTCTTCTTCCATCCTGCCAACTTGCATCGAATCCTCTTAATCACTGGCTCCCACATTGAACTAGCTCGCGGGTTCGAGCCGATATGCATGCCTAAATAATTAAACGGCAAATCCCCCTTCCCGCAACCAAGAACCATTGCAATTTCATCCACTGTATCAATGTCCATACCGACCGCATATACACAGGACTTAGCAAAATTAATGTGTAATCCCGATGCGTACTAGAAACCTATCAAAATCCGTTTTAGATGTCTAGCTTCCTCCACTCGCCCACTTAGAAAAATCAGCGTATCATCCGCAAATTGCAAATGTGAGAGACGGAAATCGGGTGCAATTTGAATACCGCTAATAATTCCTAGCGAAATCGCCTCTTCCATTAACCGATGAAAAGCTTCGGCCACTACCACAAATAATAAATGTGATAACGGATCCCCTTGCCGCACCCCCCTTTTCATCGGGAAAAACTTCGTTGCGCGCCCATTTACTAACACTGCCAAACGAGCCGTGCCGATACATGTCCGAATCCATCTCCTCCATTTCAACCCACAGCCCATACTCTCCAAAATACGGTCTAAATAGTCCCAATTTAGGCAATCATATGCCTTGGCGAAATCTAACTTGAAGAGCACACCCCCTTCACCACCTTTTGCCTTCTTCAACGAGTGAACTACCTCATTGACCAAGAGAACCCCATCTATAATTTGTCGGCCTTTAACAAAAGTCGTCTGCGTGTCCCCAATCAAATGACTTGCAACGGATTGAAAACGATTTGCAAGAATTTTAGCAAGAATTTTGTACACATAATTTATAAGGCATATCGGCCTAAAATCACCAATTTTACATGCTCCTTCCTTCTTCGGAATTAAGACAATATAAGCATGATTCGTCCCCTTCGGTAATTGGCTAGTGGTGTTAAATTTTTATATTTATTTGTAATGCAATTAGATTTCTAAATCTACAACTTTTAGTTTTTTTCAAAATAAAAAATAAGTTTTTTACAGACTTTTAAAAATAATATATATATATACAAACTAATTTTATATTACTTACGATTTTCATCCAATTAAATCTTTAACATCATTCAAAACAATCTATTAAGTTCTTCAACGTAGAAGTCACTTTACATCATCCAATGATTTTTTGTTGATCTCCCAGTTCTTTAGGGTTTTGTCTTGATTAATTAGGACCGACTCTTGTCATACATTTGGTTTTGGTGAGTCTTGCAACAAGGATTTTCTACATACACAAAAACTCGAATTCGAAACCTGCTTAAGAATATCAAACTGCTTACCACTTGAATTAACCTCATTGATACATCATCCGATGATTTTCCTTTATCATATTAGTGTTATTTAATAGTTTGATTAGTCAAAGCGATTATCATTAATAAATGGATTTAATGAATTGTTTTATACAACATTAAATGCTCAACAAAGATGCAAATTAGTGTAAGGTCTCAATTGAATTTTTTTTTTTATTTACAAAGGAGGTTTTTTTACCAATAAACCAAAATATATTATTTAAAATAATAATAGAGGAAAGAAATACCAAAAACATCTTTTTCAACTCTTACTTAGGCTATGTGTTTCCTATCTCACACGACATATCCCTTTGAAATTTGGCAAAAAGATGACCTCAACTCAATCATACATATGCACAAGTAATAGTTATGAAAACTTGTCCAAGGTAGCATAATTCGAGGAATAATGGATTGAATTCCAACCTTTATGCTCTATTTTTTCTATGTAACCATCATTGTTTAATATTTTTTTTTATCAATACGAATGATTTTATAGATAGGAAATTATACAAAAAAAATCATCAGGAGCCCATTGTTCAATATATTGATCGACTAATTTAAATCATAATTTTGTAATTATAATAATTTTAAACTTAAATATGATGAATAATTCAAGTATGCTAAAAACTCAAAATTTAATTCAATCGACTTATATATTTGTAATGATAGAAGCAACCACTCCAATATTATATCAAGATTGAAAATATTACACCCAATTTCTTAAAAGAGCTTGCTAGATTCAAAATAATCCAAAAACCACACAAAGTTTGGTGTATAAACCTACCATTGAGTGGAATTAAGTAGGATATGAACATGAGAACAATACCCTTAGGTTTCAATTTTTGAAGATTTTCCTATTTAGAAAAAAAATTAAATTTGGATTCGAGTTTAGTAGTGTAACCCCCTCGTCCCGGTCTGGCCGGATGACCGGTCCGAGTAAGCTACACGGGGAAAACCGAGTGAAAACTCCCAAGGGAATTCCCCCTCGGTTAGCAACCCTATTTTTTTTTTGTATTTTAATCTTGTCTAAATGAGTGTTAAACCCTAAGCGATCAAACAACGGAACAACACACCCGAAACAATCGATCGAAATCAAGGCAACACTTAACAGCCCAAATTTTAGTCTTGAAGGCAGTCCGTTTCGAAACACCCTTGAGGCGTTTCGAAACACCTTGACCAGGTCAACTGCCCAGAGCCTATACAAGGGGCCGTATCGAAACGGTGGTCAACCGTTCCGAAACGCCCACGACGGTCAACATCTCGTGGTCAACGAGATTTTGACCATTTCGAAACCTTCAGGCCCGTTTCGAAACACCTTTATCTCGTGAATTTCTCAAAATTCCAGTAGCCAAAACGTTCTGAAACGCGTATCGAAACAGGGGGTTCCAGAGGCCAAACCGTATCGAAACGCGTTCCGATACGGGGTCCCTGAATCCTACCCGTTCCGAAACGACCCAGCCCGTTTCGAAACGCGGGCTGCCTGCAACCTTTGAGAATCAGACTTGGGTGAATTTTAACAAGTCTATAGGTCCCATAGGACTCCTAAAGCCACACAACACAAACAAACAAAGTCTAGAGGCATACAACTTATGTCAAGCATACTCAAACACACTCAAGGCATAAATAAAATCAATCATACATACATGGCAAAACACAAGGCCTTTCATACAAAATATGCTTGAAACATTGACAAGCAAAAGCATCATCCATCCCATAAGGGTTTACATACCATAGCAAGGTTAACATTCAAAAGGCATACATTAAAAGCGTTAGGCAAGGTAGACATGCTTACAAACCAAGTCAAGCATAAACATCCAAAATCACAAATGAGTCATATAAGCTCATACAAATACCCTCTTGCCACATTGCTTAACCATTACAAAATTAATACCCGTACTTGAGCCTCTCACTTGGAAAACCCTTCTTGCCTTGCTCCGAGCTAACACCATGCTAATGATCTGCATTGTTGAACATTAAGAGCGTAAGCTATAAGCTTAGTGAGGGTGCTCTAAAACGAAAACAATCAACAATGCAGGGTTCAAGCATGTTAATCCTAGTCTTACGTACATTAAGCATAGGCATAGAATCAAGTAGACCTAGCTAGTCTTTCAAGTGGCATATATGGTTTCTCGATCCTACCAAGCTCATTTATCAAAATCAACATCATGAAGCAACACCATATATCATCAACATATAACATCATCACATATCACAATGTATGAACAAGTTAATTGGCCACTTTAATTACCCCGATTGTGCGGATTTAAACCTCAACAACACTTTACCTTGGTGGGATTACACTCATCACCAGACCTTGCATGTGCGGGATTCCACTCATCGCCACATGCCCTACGGATGGGATTCCACTCATCATCCCGTAGAAATGTAATAAAAGCTTCCGGTGGAATGTTACATCACCGTACTCCTCCTTGATGACTTAACGCCATCAAGGCCACGTACGTTTTGACTCAATTTGTGTGCACACTATCCTAATGATCGATCATTTACAACCGGTAATTATTTAGTGCCAATTATCATAACCACATCATATATATATATATCATCAACCACATTCATGCTCAATCTCATAGATGCATATCAAGATAAACTCACATCCATCAACCACAATCATAATAGCCTAGTCAAACAAGCATAAATGCATTCATGGATATCAATGGTTAAATCAACAACTTGAATTAACTATGAGTGGCCTACCAAGCACACTTCACACACACTCCCACTAAACATACTCGAACCAAACTTAGAACAAGTCGAAACCACTCACCGCCCTTCCTTAGCAAATCGAACGATCCTCCTATGCACCCGGATTCAGTCCCAAAGCCTTTTCCGCGCTTCCACTTGCTTCTAGTCAAACAAAACACATACATTACTTCCCAATTCAATGCTAAACTCAACCATCAACTTACTTTGCAAACACAACCCAATTTCCACAATTTCTCAAATCACATAATCTCCTAAAACCCAATTTTCGTGCTTCCCAAAACCCTTGCTGAAATCTCAATTTCCAAACACCCAAATGACTTCCTAAACATCCCAAATCACCCTCCTAACATAGGTAGACCATCAGCCCTTCCATTTCAACATAAAACCCACCAAAAACTCAAGTTTTACTACCTTAAAACTTGCCCTAAGACCATACCACGAATTTTCACCCAAATTCAACCAATTTGATATATGTTACTCATTATAACATGATTAACTAAAACCCCAACTCAATTTATCAAAACCAAATAGAAAACCCCTTAAAAATTCAAACTTTAAATATAAACCCTAATTTCCAAAACCCCACATTTTTGAAATCTAAGACAATGGTTGGATAGGGGATAAAGAGGAGAGTTGGAAAACATAATTACCTTTGAAAAACACCTTGGATTGAAGAAGATATCAAATGGAATAGTAACTAACTTTGAGAGGTTTTGAAAATGGAGTCTACCCCCTTTTAACGATGGAAAGGGTTTAATGAGGAAGATGACAACTTTTAGTTTAAAGTTGTCTTGCTTTTTAAAAACTTTTGGGTCAAAATACATTATAGGTCCCTCCCCTTTTAATAAAACTCAATTTGGTCATTATTTGAAGTTGAATTGTTTTAATTAAATTTTATTAGACTCGAACTAAACCCGGCTAACTCCTAAGCCCAAAACACGGGTGTTACAACTCTCTCACACTTAAGGAATTTCGTCCCCGAAATTACCTGACTGAAAGAGATACGGAAACTGCTTTTCCATATCCTCCTTCCTCTCCCAAGTGGCCTCGTCCACACCTCTACGTTGCCACCGCACCTTCACTAACTCAATCGATCTACCCCTCAACACCTTACTGTCAGAAGCTAAGATCTCCACGGGCTCCTCCTCATAAGTCAAATCCGGATTTAATTCAATTTCTTCTACGGGCATAACATGTGACAGATCAGACCTATACTTACGAAGCATCGAAACATGAAACACATCGTGAATCTTCTCTAGCTCGGATGGCAAACGCAACTGATAAGCAACCGGACCAACCCTCTTCACAATCTCATACGGCCCTATGTACCTCGGACTCAACTTCCCCTTTCGGCCAAATCTCATCACCTTCTTCCACGGAGACACTTTCAAGAAGACTTTCTCACCCACTGAGAACTCAACTTCTTTCCTCTTCAAATCGGCATAGGACTTCTGCCTATCTGAGGCGGCCTTCAAACGATCACAAATCAATTTTACCTTGTCGGTTGTCCCCTTGAGCAAATCCGGCATAGGTAACAATTTCTGTCCTACCTCGGCCCAACACACTGGAGTCCTACACTTCCGGCCATACAAGGCCTCATACGGAGCCATCTGAATGCTTGACTGAAAGCTGTTATTGTACGCAAACTCTACTAGAGGCAAATGCTTCTCCCAAGTACCCTGAAAGTCAATGATACAACAACGCAACATGTCCTCCAAAATCTGAATAACTCTCTCTGACTGCCCATCTGACTGAGGATGATAAGAAGTGCTGAAGTTCAGACGGGTACCCAAAGCTGTATGCAAACACTCACAAAATCTAGAAGTAAACAGCAGATCTCTATCTGATACAATGGACTTCGGTACACCATGTAGCCTCACAATCTCACCAATATACAAATCGGCCAATCTATCTAAAGTGTAAGTAGTGTTGACAGCCAAGAAGTGAGCACACTTTGTAAAACGATCCACTATCACCCAAACTGAGTTCTTCTTCGTAGGAGTCAAAGGCAAACCCGAAACAAAATCCATGGTGATATTCTCCCATTTCCATTCCGGAATTCTCAACGGCTGTAGCAAACCTGAGGGAACCTGATGTTCCGCCTTCATTCTCTGACACACTAAACACTTACTCACGAAGTCGGCTACATCTCTCTTCAAGCCAACCCAAAAGTATTCATTCTTCAAATCACGGTACATCTTCGTACTTCTAGGGTGCATAGCAAACGGACTACTGTGGGCTTCAGTCAAGATCGTACGTCTCAAATCACTGTCTTCTGGCACAACTATTCTGTCTTTGAAACACAAAACCCCATCGGAGCTAAAGCTGTAGTCTGAAGATCTACCCTCAGCTATATCTTGCACGTGAGGTGCCAAAGATCTATCTAGAAGCTGTTTATCTCGAATCAACTGACCTAGGGTAGGTCTAACCTGAAGCTCGGCTATCAAGCCACCATCTCCAGACAAACTCAATCTAGCAAACATAGCTCTCAAGTCTACGGCCATCTTCCTACTCAAAGCATCGGCCACTACATTGGCCTTACCCGGATGGTACTCAATAGTAAGATCGTAGTCCTTTAGTAGCTCTAACCACCTACGCTGTCTGAGATTCAAATCTCACTGAGTCATAATGTACTTCAAACTCTTGTGGTCGGTGTATACTATGCATTTCTCACCATACAAATAATGCCTCCAAATCTTCAGAGCAAACACAACTGCAGCTAACTCTATGTCATGGGTCGGATAATTGCGCTCATGGGTCTTCAACTGTCTTGAGGCATAAGCCACCACTCTCTTGTCTTGCATCAGAACACATCCTAACCCTACATAAGAAGCATCACTGTAGACTACATAGTCCTTTCTGGACTCAGGCTGAATCAAAATCGGGGCTTGGGTCAAAACTTCTTTCAATTTCTCAAAGGCTTTCTGTCTTGCATCTGTCCACTCAAACTGAACACTCTTCTGAAGTAACTGTGTCAAGGGAGCGGCTAGCTTAGAGAAGCCCTCTACAAATCTCCTATAGTATCCGGCTAAACCTAGGAAGCTGCGTACCTCTGTCACAAACTTCGGTTGCTTCCACTCAACAATGGCTCCAATCTTCTTCGGATCAACTCTAATGCCTTCAGCTGACACTACATGTCCTAAGAAGACTACCTCACGAATCCAGAACTCACACTTGCTGAGCTTCGCATACAACTGATGATCTAGCAAAGTCTTCAAGACAAGTCTCAAATGTCGGTCATGGTCTTCTTCAGTTCGAGAGTATACCAATATGTCATCAATAAATACAACCACAAACTGATCTAGATACTGATGAAAAATCCTATTCATCATGTCCATGAAAGCTGCCGATGCATTAGTCAACCCAAATGGCATGACTAAAAACTCATAGTGACCGTATCTAGTCCTAAAGGCCGTCTTCGGTACATCAACCTCTCTAACCTTTAGCTGGTAGTAACCTGATCTCAAATCAATCTTCGAAAAGACGGATGCTCCTCTCAACTGATCAAACAAGTCATCAATTCTAGGCAACGGATATTTGTTCTTCACTGTCAACTGATTTAACTGTCTGTAATCTATGCACATTCTCATACTTCCATCTTTCTTCTTCACAAACAACACTGGTGCACCCCAAGGTGAAGAACTAGGTCGAATAAAACCTCTATTTGTCAATTCTTGCAACTGAGTCTTCAACTCTTTCAATTCTTTCGGTGCCATACGATACGGAGCAATCGAAACAGGAGCTGAATCAGAATAAGTCTCAATGCTGAACTCTACCTCTCTGTCTGGTGGTAACCCTGGCAATTCTTCCGGAAACACACTAGGAAAATCACATACTGTCCGGATGTCCTGAGGTCTAACCTCACTCATGTTAGGGTTCATCACATACGCTAAGTATGCTTCACACCCCAACTCAACCAATCTCTTAGCCTCTAACACTGAAACCACATTGGATAAGAACTTCACGTTCTCACCCACTACCACAATCTCATAGTCATCTGTGAGCTTCAAGGAAATCCGCTTAGTCTCAAAATCTATCCTAGCTCTATGCTCCGTGAGCCAGTCCATACCCAAAATCACATCAAAACCATAGAAAGGAAGTTCCATCATATCCACTGGGAATACGTGCCCCTGAACCATCAACGGGCACCTTCGGTACATCTTCCTAACTACTACCGTGTCCCCAAAGGAACTAGTAACACTAACTCCTACCTCTAACATCTTACATGGCAAATTTAAAGACTGTGCGTGCTCACTCAATATGTACGAATGGGTAGACCCAGAGTCAATCAAAGAAAGCAAACCCAAAGACTGTATCGAGAAGTTACCTGCGATCACATCGGTGTCATGCTGCTCCCCGCGCTGAGCGTAAACCCTAGCCTGTCCTCTGCCCTCCGGCTGGACTGCAACCACATGAGCTAAATTCCTCTGACCATCGTTCCTTGGCTGGAAATTACCTCTACCGCGCCCGCGGCCTCTCTGAAAATCATTGGCTCTAGCAGGAGCCTGAGCTGGTGCCTATCCCACCTGATGTGGACAGTCACGCCTAATGTGGTCTCTGGCACCACAAATCCAACAGGAATGATAATTTCCCAAACACTCTCTGGTGTGGTTCCTCCCGCAAGTAGCACATGTGGGCAACTTCCCACCAGCTCTCTGACCCTGATGGCCCTTACCGTGGTTACCGCCACCACGCCTATGATCATACTGATACCTGTTGTCCCGATGCCTCTTGGCATCACCTCTATCAAAGTTGCTGGACCTCTTACCCGAACTAGATCCACCTGACCGCCTGGTCAAACTCAAACTGTGCTCCAAGTCCTTGGCCCTCGAGACCAAGACATCAAAATCAGTGTAATCTGAAGCTAGTGTATAAGTCTTGATTTCTTCATTCAGTCCATAACGGAAGCGGTTACAACGCTCCACCTCAGTAGGTACAAGCTCAGGTGCATACTGACTCAGTCTGACAAATCGGATCTCATAATCGGTCACGGACATACTCCCCTGAAGCAGTGCCATAAACTCTCTCTTCCTCTCATCGAGGTATCGTGGACCCAAATACTTCTTCCGGAATGCTGTCTCAAAGAACTCCCATGTAATCTCGGCCTCATACATCCCTGAAGTAACGGTGACCCACCAGGTGTAGGCATCACCCTGAAGCAAAGACTTAACACATCCCAACTTGCGCTCACCGGTACATCCCATCTGAGCAAGGATACAGACAGTCTTCTCAAACCACAACTCTGACCTCTCCGGTGTAGCCCCTCGGAACTCTTCGGCCCCAAGGCCCCTAAGTCTCTCTAGAGGTAAGCCAGTGCCCTCACCCTGATGGTGTGCTGCCTGACCTCCAGCTACAGCAGCCTGAAATGCCCCGGCAATAGCCTGAACCAACGAAGCTAAATCAATCCCGGCCGGTCCTTGGCCACCCTGGCCACCTTGACCCCCTTGTGGTCCCTCTCCTTCGGCCCCGGCCTCACCTCCGGCTCCCGGTGGAGGAGGTGGTGGTGGTGGAGGTGGTGGAGGAGCTCCAACTCCAACCACAGGCTCTCCCACTTGAGCCTCAACTCTAACTACCGGCTCTACTCCCGGAGCCTCTGCCCGTGGTTCCGGTCGAACCATCCTAGGCCTCCCACGTGGTCTCATGGTTCAACTAGCAAGGTAAACTACAACAAGAAACAGATAAGGATTACGTTAGTCAAAGCAAGGGTCCAATAGTGCTCAAGTACTCCTCTTTCCAAAAATCTTTTTAAATTAAGTAATAGTAGCAATGGGCACACACTCACACCAGACACGACAAATTCATGCTTCAAAACAGCATACGATCAAGCAAGCATCAAGGATTCATGGCAAAGCATGCATCGAACATCATAAGCATTTAACACATTAAGCTTACCTCACTTACCTGCCCGAGGTCTCGGTAACCTCAGGCTCTGATACCAACAAATGTAACCCCCTCGTCCCGGTCTGGCCGGATGACCGGCCCGAGTAAGCTACACGGGGAAAACCGAGTGAAAACTCCCAAGGGAATTCCCTCTCGGTTAGCAACCCTATTTTTTTTGGTATTTTAATCTTGTCTAAATGAATGTTAAACCCTAAGCGATCAAACAGCGGAACAACACACCCGAAACAATCGATCGAAATCAAGGCAACACTTAACAGCCCAAATTTTAGTCTTGAAGGCAGTCCGTTTCGAAACACCCTTGAGGCGTTTCGAAACACCTTGACCAGGTCAACTGCCCCAGAGCCTATACAAGGGGCCGTATCGAAACGGTGGTCAACCGTTCCGAAACGCCCACGACGGTCAACATCTCGTGGTCAACGAGATTTTGACCGTTTCGAAACCTTCAGGCCCGTTTCGAAACACCTTTATCTCGTGAATTTCTCAAAATTCCAGTAGCCAAAACGTTTCGAAACGCGTATCGAAACAGGGGGTTCCAGAGGCCAAACCGTATCGAAACGCGTTCCGATACGGGGTCCCTGAAGCCTACCCGTTTCGAAACGACCCAGCCCGTTTCGAAACGCGGGCTGCCTGCAACCTTTGAGAATCAGACTTGGGTGAATTTTAACAAGTCTATAGGTCCCATAGGACTCCTAAAGCCACACAACACAAACAAACAAAGTCTAGAGGCATACAACTTATGTCAAGCATACTCAAACACACTCAAGGCATAAATAAAATCAATCATACATACATGGCAAAACACAAGGCCTTTCATACAAAACATGCTTGAAACATTGACAAGCAAAAGCATCATCCATCCCATAAGGGTTTACATACCATAGCAAGGTTAACATTCAAAAGGCATACATTAAAAGCGTTAGGCAAGGTAGACATGCTTACAAACCAAGTCAAGCATAAACATCCAAAATCACAAATGAGTCATATAAGCTCATACAAATACCCTCTTGCCACATTGCTTAACCATTACAAAATTAATACCCGTACTTGAGCCTCTCACTTGGAAAACCCTTCTTGCCTTGCTCCGAGCTAACACCACGCTAATGATCTGCATTGTTGAACATTGAGAGCGTAAGCTATAAGCTTAGTGAGGGTGCTCTAAAACGAAAACAATCAACAATGCAGGGTTCAAGCATGTTAATCCTAGTCTTACGTACATTAAGCATAGGCATAGAATCAAGTAGACCTAGCTAGTCTTTCAAGTGGCATATATGGTTTCTCGATCCTACCAAGCTCATTTATCAAAATCAACATCATGAAGCAACACCATATATCATCAACATATAACATCATCACATATCACAATGTATGAACAAGTTAATTGGCCACTTTAATTACCCCGATTGTGCGGATTTAAACCTCAACAACACTTTACCTCGGTGGGATTACACTCATCACCGGACCTTGCATGTGCGGGATTCCACTCATCGCCACATGCCCTACGGATGGGATTCCACTCATCATCCCGTAGAAATGTAATAAAAGCTTCCGGTGGAATGTTACATCACCGTACTCCTCCTTGATGACTTAACGCCATCAAGGCCACGTACGTTTTGACTCAATTTGTGTGCACACTATCCTAATGATCGATCATTTACAACCGGTAATTATTTAGTGCCAATTATCATAACCACATCATATATATATATATATATATATATATATCATCAACCACATTCATGCTCAATCTCATAGATGCATATCAAGATAAACTCACATCCATCAACCACAATCATAATAGCCTAGTCAAACAAGCATAAATGCATTCATGGATATCAATGGTTAAATCAACAACTTGAATTAACTATGAGTGGCCTACCAAGCACACTTCACACACACTCCCACTACACATACTCGAACCAAACTTAGAACAAGTCGAAACCACTCACCGCCCTTCCTTAGCAAATCGAACGATCCTCCTATGCACCCGGATTCGGTCCCAAAGCCTCTTCCGCGCTTCCACTTGCTTCTAGTCAAACAAAACACATACATTACTTCCCAATTCAATGCTAAACTCAACCATCAACTTACTTTGCAAACACAACCCAATTTCCACAATTTCTCAAATCACATAATCTCCTAAAACCCAATTTTCGTGCTTCCCAAAACCCTTGCTGAAATCTCAATTTCCAAACACCCAAATGACTTCCTAAACATCCCAAATCACCCTCCTAACATAGGTAGACCATCAGCCCTTCCATTTCAACATAAAACCCACCAAAAACTCAAGTTTTACTACCTTAAAACTTGCCCTAAGACCATACCACGAATTTTCACCCAAATTCAACCAATTTGATATATGTTACTCATTATAACATGATTAACTAAAACCCCAACTCAATTTATCAAAACCAAATAGAAAACCCCTTAAAAATTCAAACTTTAAATATAAACCCTAATTTCCAAAACCCCGCATTTTTGAAATCTAAGACAATGGTTGGATAGGGGATAAAGAGGAGAGTTGGAAAACATAATTACCTTTGAAAAACACCTTGGATTGAAGAAGATATCAAATGGAATAGTAACTAGCTTTGAGAGGTTTTGAAAATGGAGTCTACCCCCTTTTAACGTTGGAAAGGGTTTAATGAGGAAGATGACAACTTTTAGTTTAAAGTTGTCTTGCTTTTAAAAAACTTTTAGGTCAAAATACATTATAGGTCCCTCCCCTTTTAATAAAACTCAATTTGGTCATTATTTGAAGTTGAATTGTTTTAATTAAATTTTATTAGACTCGAACTAAACCCGGCTAACTCCTAAGCCCAAAACACGGGTGTTACAAGTAGACAAAAACAAGTTGAATGTGTATTTTTTGTGAATTTCAGGTCACCGTTGACGTCGACGAACAGTAGCTGTTACGGTTAGGGTCTGGTCGAATTTTAGATTAGATAAAACAAGAGAGAGAACAAAAGGGAAAAAAAGAAAATGAGAAAATTGTTTTATAGTGTTTCAAAAGGACGTTGTTCTGGCCATGTCATCACGTTAATGAAATTGAAGTCTACGTTATCGCGTCGTTTTTCGAATTAACGGCTCAACGGTATAATTGAAGACAAAACTATATTTAGTGTTATACTTAAAACATTTTAAAATTTAGTGGTATAGTGGATAGATACCCTAAAATCCAATGGTATCCAATATAGTTTACCCTTGATAATATTACACCCAATTTCTTAAAAGAGGTTGTTAGGTTCAGCATAATTCAAAAACCATTCAAAGTTTGGTGTATAAACCTACCATTTAGTACAATCAAGTAGGATATGAACATGAGAACCCCTTAGGTTTCAATATTTGAAGACTTCCCCTATTTTACTAAAACTTGGTTTAAAAGGTTTGATTAGCTACCCAAATGAACAAAATATTTATTTTCTACATAGACATTAAATGTTCATATAACGACTAAATACTGAATTTGTAGGAATCTGGCTAAGTTAGGGGTGAGTAGGGGCCTTAGTCCCCTTAAAATAGAAAAAATGTTCTATAATCTTTAAAAAAATCATGAAATTGTAAATTAGTCGAGTAGAGAATTTATCCTTCAACGCTTATATCTTAAAAAAAATATAATTTAATTATGGTCTCGTATAAAAATCATAGTTTTACCCCTGTAAACAAGGTTGCTTACCAAAACTTGAACTTTCATTTTTCCTAGTATGATAAAAACTTTACCAAGTCAATTATTATATAATATATTTGGTCAATAGTAGAATTTGAATTCTTTCGTGGCATAAAGTAAAAAAAAAACATAAAGTTTAATTGGATAGTCACTTTGGACCTTATTTTTTTAAAGCAATTTAACCATTAAAGTTTTATTTTGGGTCAAAATAGCCCCTCTACATAGGGTTGTAAATGAGACGAGACAGACCGTGAGCTACTCAAGCTCAACTCGATCAAAGCTCGACTTGATTGGACTCAACTCGAGCTCGAACTCGGCTCGAGTTCTTGCCGAGCCGAGCCGAACTACTTGATACCCGACTCGAAAAGCTCACCAGCTACTCGAAAATATAATATACTAATTTTTTTATAATTTAAAATCTAAATTCTTAAACTTAAAACCCTGAATATAAACCCTAGACATAAGTATTAAACCCTAAAATCTAAATCTTAAATTCTAAACCCAACAACCAAAACATCTAAACCCTAAACTAACACCATAAACCCTAAAATTAACAAGTTTGGGTTTACACAACTTTTGTATCTAAGTTTTTTCTTCATAGGACTTTAAATGAGACGTGATAGATGAGGAGTTCCTCGAGTCCAATGCGGTCAAAGATCGATCAACGCTTGACTTGATTAGGCTCGAATCAAGCTCGAACTCGACTCGAGTTCTAAATGAGCCGAGTCGAGCTCAGAGGCTCGTTAGAAATTACTCAAGCTCGAACTCGACTCGAAATCTTAACGAGCCGAACCGAGCTTGGCACTACTCGAGCTCGACTCGGCTCGTTTACACCCCTACCTTTACGGATGAAAATTGTTAGTCCACTAACGGATAGTGGCTTAAAATGACATGATGAACCAACATTGCAGTGCACGCTGACATGAAAAGTGTCGTATAGACAAAGATGTTGATTTGAAAGAATCACATTAGTCAAAAAAATTATTTTTTCTATTGAAGTGTCATTCTGAAGAGTCATTTCAAGTTGTTTATCATTAGTTGACTAACATTTTTCAACCACATAGGAGTAATTTTGACTCAAAATGAAATATTTAGGGTTAAATTGTTTCAAAAAAGAATAGAGGGTCAAACTGACTATTCGGCCAAACGTTATAAGCATTTTTGACTTATGCCTTCTTGCATTGTGAAAGGAGCAAACTGCATAGGAAGGATCACTCGCATAGTGATTCACTATAATATCTTATTTAGATTAACTGACCGGTGGATCAGATATGAGACGTTAAATCCTTAAACAATTTTCAGATTTTAAATTTATCATTTTAAATAAAATAAATTAGATCGAGAGAATTGACCCATAATAAATTCTCACTATATTCAATCCAAGATTCCAAGTTAATTTCTCTATGGATGAATATTAACGATTATATATATATATAAAGTAGGATTTGAATATTTCTTCAGCTTTTTTTATAAATTAAAAAGCTTACGAGCTTAATTAATTAATATAATACTACACTTTTGTTGTTGTGGGATGTTGTGAAACACATAGACGAGGTTGAGTAAAATTTGGAACTTTGAAAATTCCTCCAAAATTTGGGAAATAATTAGACTAACTTGGCAATTAAAAAATCACAACAGTCATTGTGGAAAATTTTCCTCTTCTTTTTATAACATTTCGTTTTCTTCTTAATAAACCTTTTAATTTGATTTGCATTTGATACATCCATTTTACTATAATTCCACGTTTATTCTGTGAGTAAATACTTTTCTTTTCTAAAAAAATATGTGTTGGTTTAAATATAAAGTTTTAACAGGTAAACAACTGGTCTAATAAGATGATGATGCCTTAGATCTTTTAAATAATAGTTTATTGCTTGAATCTTGACATTATAAATGGAACAAATTGAGTTGGAGGGTCGTTTTTATAGTGAGTCTCTGTAGTACCTGATTTAGATGAATCAATCAATAAATTAAATATTAATGGTTATATAAATAAAATATAGTTTGTATGTTTTTTATAACCATCAATATTTAACTTATTAACTGATTAATCTGAATCAGGTACTAGCACAACCTTTTCAAGTAAAAACGTTTTATTCATAATGTTAGAATTCTAATATGCAACTTCGTTTAAAATATTTAATCTCTCATTTTATTAGACCAACCAATTATTAGTTGGCTGGTAGACTTTATTTTTGATGAAATGGTTGGTAAGCCTTTTGATATGTCTAAAATATAGTATAATGTTTTGTTTTCCTCTTTAAAGTTGGTTGGTGACACGTTTACTCTTCTTTCAAACTACTGGTCTAACAATCAATTAAAGTGGACGAAAGTTGTAAGGAAAATTATTTCATTAATGGAATTAAAAACTTTATCAATAATTTTTTATGTATTTTTAAGGTAATTACAAGTTAGTATAAGTTCATATTTTTTAATATTTTGATAAAATATATATCTTACAGATAAAATTATTTAAATAACGATTTTTTTTAAAATAAATATTATCTTTATTTTTACTGAAATCACTTATTAAATTTGACTTTACCAATATAATTAATTAAATGTTACGGATATTTAAAATTTAGAAATTTAAGAAAATAATAAATGTCTATTTCATATGTAAAGTTGATATCGAAATCGTATTGCTCCAAATCTTTTTAAAAAATAATAAAGTTAAAGAATATCTTACTTGTTCCAGATGTTTCAAAGGCTGGCAGAGAGTCCGTTTGTGTACACTCGTGAAAGCTCATTTAATATTAAAATATTAAATGATATTTGACAAAAATAAAATTAAAAGCAGGTAGAGTTGGTCCAAAGATTGCTGAACAGTACAAACCTAACAATAAATAAGTGTAACTAAGGAACACCCATGTATTGATACGGACAACCCGATCTAATTTGAAGTGTAACATTTGGGTTATCGGAACGACTCACAAAAAAATTCAAATACAATAAATAGTCAAACCATTTAAAACCATAAAACAAGTTACAACTTGAAACATAAGTTTAAAAAAATCATTCAATAATAAAACAGAGTTCAGAATATGTAACACTCGGGTTTAGGGGTCGGATATAGGAGAGTTAAATCGGGTTCGAGTCGTAGGCTCGTTTTAATTTAATTTGGGCTTGGTTTTTATTAAAAGGGCTTGAGACTATCATTAAGGGCAAAAAGGTACTTTTTAAAATAAAGGAAAAAGATGGTAAAAATGGGGCTTTATTTTAAAGTGTTCATCTTCTTCCTTAGTCTTTTTCATGACAAAACCCCCCAAACCCCCTAGTTATTATTCCATCAAATTTCTTCACCATTTCAAGAGCTCTCTTCAAGGTAAAATTATTTTTGACTTCTCCTCTGTATTCCGAACGTTTCTATGGTTTTATTTTCGCATAAACACCATCTTTGGGGTTTTCAAGTTTTCAAAATTTCAAGTAAAAGGTGGGAACTTTAATGGTATTTCGTTTAGCTTTTGATTTGCAAAGTTTATTTATGTTTTAGTCTCGCCCTAAAGAGTATTATATTTCAAAATGGTGAGGTTTTGATGAAAATCCTGAAATGGGTTTTTGTGGGTATTCTAAAAGGTTGAAAATATAGGTTTTTGATGTAGTTAGGTGTGGGAGAGTGGGGCTGATGTTATGGTGATGCTTGAAGGTTATTTTGAAGGTGTTTAATGTTGATTTGGGTGTTGGGATTTGTGGTTTTCTGTTGGGTTGTGTGTGAGCTCGAAAATGGGGATTTTTGTGTTAGCTTTGGCTTGAATTTGTAGAGAAATGGTCTTGTGGTTGAAATTAGTGGCAGTGGTTTGTGGATGATTTGTGTAGTAATATGATGTTTTTGATTGGTTAGAATCAAGGAAAATCATTGGAGAAGCTTCGGGCTCGATTCCGGGAAGTTTGGAGGCTTGATTCGGCTTTCTCGGTTTGCTTAAGGGAGTTCGGTGAGTGAATTACTTTAAATGGTTTTAAATTGATTCACGTGTGTGGTTGTGGTGTTGGATTGTGCTTGGTAGGCCAATCCAAGGTAGAGATTAAGTTGGTAGCTTAATCTCTTGTGTGCTTTATGAGTTTTGCTTAATGTGCATAATGTGTATTTGTGAAGTATGTGTTTGTTTATGCATGTTGATATACATATTGATGATGTATAATGATGATGATATGTTGTGTTGCATGATTTTGATATCATGGTGTGACTTGTATAGTATGATTGGCACTAGTTAATTATCGGGTATAAATGATCGATCATTAGGATAAGTGTGCACATGTTTGAGTCAAATTCGCGCGTGGCCTTGGTGACGTGTAGTCATAAAGAATGAGTACGGTGAGGTAATATTCCACCAGAAATTGTTAGCATGTGATGATGAGTGTAATCCCATCCATGAGTGAAAACGGTGATGAGTGTAATCCCACCGGAAGGTAATTGTTGTTGAGTACGTTGGGGGTGAAAATCCCAACGGAAGTTATCCGCATATCCAAGTAAGCTAATAGTTGCCAATATACTTGTCTATGTGTGGTGGTGGTGATAAGAAGCTATATTTCATCCTTGTTTAGCATGACATGAGGTAAGATGCCATGTTCATGCATTCTTGTAACGTTCGACTGTGTAGCTATGTTGGTGTATATGTATGCTTTGTGAATGTCTCGTGGGTACCATGCTTGAACCCTGCATTGTCGATGTTTTGTTTTGAGCTCCCTCACTAAGCTTCTAGCTTACGCTCTCGTTTTCGACAATGCAGATCACTAGTGTGGAGTTAGCAAGGAGCAAGGAAAGGGCACCCAAGCGGGTGGTAGTTTCTCAAGTATGGTTTTAGTAAATAATATAGTAGTTTAGCAATAGGAATGCTACGTGTTGTAGGAGCGTGTATATAGACTCCTATGTGTTGGCTTTACGTTGTTAATTCTTTTATGTTGTGGACTTGTAAACCACGTTATGTTGATGTCTAAGTGTTTTGTATTGAAGGCATGTAAACCTTGATTATGCTATGCTTTGTGTGGTTGCATATTCCTTTAAATGAAATGGTCTTGTTATGCATGTTTAAATGTTGATTATGTTTGTAGTAGGATGAAATGCCTTTAGATTATGTGTATGGTTGTTGGTTCATGATTCTTGTTGGTTTTGGGGTATGTTTGGGAATGCAGAAAACTGTTTTCAGGGCCACACAGAGTACAGGCGTTTCGAAATGTTCGGGGTTGTTTCGGAATGGGTGTAGCTCTAGGGATACTCGTATCAGAACGGGTGTGGTGCCGTTTCAATACGATTTGACACTGTGAGTCCCCGTTTCGGTACGCATTTCGATACGGTTTGTCTCTGTGAGTGCCTGTTTCGGAACGAGTTCTAAAACGCTTTGATGTTGTTGACCCCCGTACCGAAACGAAGTGGACCGTATCGGTACGGCCTGGTCTTGCTTTTAAACTGAGGCCCTCGTAACGAAACGGGCAAGCCTATTTCGAAACGCATACCTGTAAATTGGGATTTTTTGCATCTTTAAGGGTTCTCAGATGTTGGGATTTAGTCCCGTTTGTCGTAAGCTTTCTTGTGAGCCTCGTATGCATCGTTTATGTATGGTTTGAGTTCATAAGCATGGAATCGGACTAACATGTCACTTGGTAAATTTAAATTACCTTACGCTCTGCGTACACCTTCACGTTATTGTTTTCCGCTGTCGTTTCTCATATAGGACTAAATGATACATTTAGACAAGATAATTAATGAAAATTTTTCTAGGGTTGCTAATCGAAGTGGAGCCTTAACGTATTTTGCTTCAGTTTTCCCCATGTAACCCGTTGAATTCGGTCTGTGGTCTAGACCAGGTCGAGGGGGTTACATTTGTTGGTATAAGAGCATGAGGTTTCGCGACCTCGGGAAGGTAAGTGAGGTAAGTTTGAGGTGTATGTTGTACGGTGAATGTTTTGCTATGTTTGCTTGCTTGCACGGTGTTTGAAAGCATGTATTAGCATGGTTGTTGTGTTGAGGCGTAGTGTCGAGTTCCCATTGCTACTATTACTTATTTGAAAAGATTTTGTAAATGAATACTTGAGCACGTTGGACCCTTGCCTTTGCTAACTTAATCCTTGTGTGTTTGTTTGTTCCTAGTTGTTATCTTGCTAGCTGTGAGATGAAACCTAGAGGCAGGCCTAGGATGGTTCATCCGGAACCATGGGCAGCAGCTCTGGGAGTTGAGCCGGTTGTTGAGGCGTAGGCTCCTCCACCTCCTCCTTCTCCTCCTCGTCAAGCGGGAGGTGAGGCGAGAGCTGAGGGTGTAGGACCTCAGGTTGGCCAAGGTCCAACCAGTATAGATTTGGCTCCGTTAGTTCAGGCTATAGCCAGGGCTTTTCAAGCAGCTGTGGCTAGGGGTCAGGCAGTGGCACAACCTCAGGGTGAGGGCACCGGGTTGCCACTTGAGAGGCTTCGCAATTTGGGAGGTGAAGAGTTCCGAGGGTTGGCACCCGAAAGGTCAGAGGCATGGTTTGACAAGACTGTCCGTATTTTGTCTCAGATGGGTTGTACTGGAACACGCAGACTGGGGGGTGTTGTTTCTCTGCTTCAGGGTGATGCCTACACTTGATGGGTTACCATTACTACGGGCATGCCAGATGCCGAGATCACTTGGGAGTTCTTTGAGTCTGCCTTTCGTAAGAAGTATCTGGGTCTCCATTATCTTGATGAGAAGAAGAGAGAGTTCATGACTTTGCTTCAGGGGAACTTGACAGTGACCAAGTATGAGATACGATTCGTCAGGTTGAGTCAGTATGCGTCTGAGCTAGTTCCTACTGAGAGGGAACGTTGCGACCGTTTTCGTTACGGGTTGAGCGAGGAGATAAAGAGGTACATTTTGGCTACGGATTATACAGACTTTGATGTCTTGGTCGCTAGGGCCAAGGACATAGAGCACAGTTTGGGTCTAACCAAACGTTCTGGTGGTTCTAGTTCCGGAAAGAGGTCTGGCGACTTTGATAGAGGTGATGCCAAGAGGCATAGGGACAATAGACATCATTTTGATCATAGACGTGGTGGTGGTAACCACGGTAGAGGCCATAAGGGCCAGAGAGCTAGTGGGCGTTTGCCCGAGTGTGCTAGGTGCGGGAGGAATCACACCGGAGAGTGTTGGGGAAACTTTCACTCGTGTTGGAACTGTGGAGCTAGAGATCACCTTAGGCGTGATTGTCCACATCATACTGGGTATGTACCGATTCAGGTTCAGGATCCTACAAGAGCTATTGATTATCCGAGAGGCCGTGGGCGCGGTCGAGGTAACTTTTAGCCAAGAAATGATGGCCAGAGGAATGTAGCACATGTAGTTGCGGTTCAGCCGGAGGGCGGAGGTCAGACTAGAGTTTATGCTCAGCGTAAGGGACATAATGACACGGATGTGATTGCAGGTAACTTATCGATACAGTCTCTGAGTTTGCTTTCCTTGATTGACTC
This sequence comes from Hibiscus trionum, assembly GCA_030270665.1. Classification (NCBI taxonomy): domain Eukaryota; kingdom Viridiplantae; phylum Streptophyta; class Magnoliopsida; order Malvales; family Malvaceae; genus Hibiscus; species Hibiscus trionum. The sequence goes on along the minus strand of BSYR01000038.1, from coordinate 21,163,001 downwards.
CGGGTCTACGCATTCTTATATTTTGTGTGAGCATGCAAAGATGTTGAATTTACCTTGTGAGGTATTAGAGGTAGTTGTTAGTGTTACTAGTTCCTTTGGGGATACAGTAGTGGTTAAGAAGATATATAAAAGGTGTCCGTTAATGGTTCATGGCACATATTTCCAGTGGATATGATGGAGTTACCGTTATATGGATTCGATGTGATTTTAGGTATGGACTGGCTTACAGAACATAGAAATAAGATAGATTTCAAAACTAAGAGAGTCTACTTGAAGCTTGCGGATGATTATGAGATTATAGTAGTAGGTGAGAATATGAAATTCTTGTCGAATGTTGTTTCAGCCTTGGAGGCTCAGAGATTAGTTGAGTTGGGTTGTGAGGCGTACTTGGCCTACATTATGAATCCGAACATGAATGAAGTTAGACCTCAAGATATTAAAACAATGTGTGGTTTTTCGAGTGTGTTTCCGGAAGAATTGCCGGGTTTACCGCTTGATTGAGAGGTAGAGTTTGCTATAGAGACATACTCAGATTCTGCTCATGTTTCGATTGCTCTGTACCGTATAGAACCGAAAGAACTGAAAGAGTTGAAGACTCAATTACAAGAGTTATCAGATAGAGGTTTTATCCGACTGAGTTCTTCACCTTGGGGCGCTCCGGTTTTGTTTGTGAAGAAGAAAGACGGTAGTATGAGAATGTGCATAGATTATAGACAGTTGAATCAGTTGACAGTGAAGAACAAGTACCCCTATCGCGTATCATTGATTTGTTCGATCAGTTGAGAAGGGCATCAGTCTTTTCGAAGATTGATTTGAGATCTGGTTATTACCAGTTGAAGGTAAAAGAGGTGGATGTACCGAAGACAACTTTTAGGACTAGATATGGTCACTACGAGTTCTTAGTTATGCCATTTGGGTTGACAAATGCACCGGCTGCTTTCATGGACATGATGAACAAAATTTTCCATCAGTACTTAGATCACTTTGTGGTTGTTTTCATAGATGATATTTTGATGTATTCGCGTACCGAAGAAGATCATGACCGACATTTGAGGTTAGTTTTACAGACTTTGCTAGACAACCAGTTGTACGCTAAGTTGAGTAAGTGTGAGTTCTGGATCCGAGAAGTAGTCTTCCTAGGGCATGTAGTGTCAGCCGAAGGGATTAGAGTTGACTCGAAGAAGATAGAAGCCCTTGTTGAGTGGAAACAACCAAAGTTTGTGACAAAGATTCGTAGTTTCCTAGGCTTAGCGGGTTATTATAGGAGGTTTGTGGATGGATTTTTGAAGATAGCCGCTCCTTTGACAAAATTGCTTCAGAAGAATGTTCAGTTTGAGTGGTCAGATGCGAGACAGCAAGCATTTGAGAATTTGAAAGAAGCTTTGACAGATGCACCGATCTTGATTCAGCCAGAGTCGGGGAATGATTATGTGATCTACAATGATGCTTCATATGTAGGTTTAGGTTGTGTGCTCATGCAAGATAGAAGAGTGGTGGCTTATGCCTCGAGACAGTTGAAGACCCATGATCGTAATTATCCGACACACGACATAGAGCTAGCCGCAGTTGTGTTTGCCTTGAAGATTTGGAGACATTATTTGTATGGTGAGAAATGCACAGTGTATACGGATCACAAGAGTCCGAAGTATTTGATGACACAACGAGAGTTGAACCTTAGACAGCGTAGATGGCTAGAGTTTTCTTAAAGACTATGATCTCACGATTGAGTACCATCCGGGTAAAGCCAATGTAGTGGCAGATGCTTTGAGTAGAAAGGTAGCCGTTGAGTTGAGAGCCATGTTTGCTAGTTTGAGCATGTCCGGTGATGGTGGTCTAGTGGTCGAGCTTCAGGTTAGACCTACCTTAGGCTAGTTAATTAGAGAGAAATAGGTGTTAGATAGATCTTTGGCACCTCACGTGCAAGATATAGCCGAGGGTAGACCATCAGACTACAATTTCAGTCTTGATGGGGTCTTATGTTTCAGAGATAGAATAGTTGTGCTGGATGACAGTGATTTGAGACGTACGATCTTGACCGAATTACACAGTAGCCTGTTTTCCATGCATCCAGGTAGTACGAAGATGTATCGTGATTTGAAGAATGAATACTATTGGGTTGGTTTGAAAAGAGACATAGCCGACTTCGTGAGTAAGTGTATGGTATGCTAGAGAGTGAAGGCAGAACATCAGGTTCCATCAGGTTTGTTGCAACCGTTGAGGATTCCGGAATGGAAGTGAGAAAATATCACTATAGATTTTGTTTCGAGTTTGCCTTTGACTCCTTCGAAGAAGAACTCGGTTTGGGTTATAGTTGACCGCTTCACGAAGTGTGCTCACTTTATAGCTGTTCATTCGACTTACTCCTTAGATAGGTTGGCCGACTTGTACATCAGTGAGATTATGAGACTACATGGTGTGCCGAAGTCGATTATGTCTGATAGAGATCTGAGATTTACAGCCAGATTTTGGGAGTGTTTGCATACAGCTTTGGGTACCCGATTGAATTTTAGTACGTCGTATCATCCACAGTCAGATGGCCAGTCAGAGAGGGTTATACAAATTTTAGAGGACATGTTGCGTTGTTGTGTTATTGATTTTCAGGGTACTTGGAAGAAACACTTGACATTGGTCGAGTTTGCATACAATAACAGTTTTTAGTTGAGCATTCAGATGGCTCCGTATGAGGCACTGTATGGTAGAAAATGTAGAACTCAGATTTGTTGGGCCGAAGCAGGTCAGAAGTTGTTACCGATGCCAGATTTTCTTAAGGGGACTACTAATAAGGTGAAGTTAATTTGTGATCGTTTGAAGGCAGCTTCGGATAGGCAGAAATCCTATGCCGATTTGAAGAGGAAATAAGTTGAGTATGCCGTGGGAGATAGAGGTTTCTTGAAAGTCTCTCCGTGGAAGAAAGTTATGAGATTCGGTAGAAAAGGGAAATTGAGTTCGAGGTACATTGGGCCGTATGAGATTGTGAAAAGAGTCGGTCCGGTTGCTTATCAGTTACGTTTTCCATCCGAGTTAGTGAAGATTCACAATGTGTTCCATGTTTCGATGCTTCGTAAGTATAGATCAGATCCGTCACATGTTATGCATATGGAAGAGATAGAGTTGAATCTGGATTTGGCGTATGATGAGGAACTAGTTGAGATCTTAGCCTCAGACAACAAAGAGTTGCGTGGTAGATCGATTGAGTTGGTTAAAGTGAGGTGGCAACGTCGAGGTGTGGACGAGGCCACTTGGGAGAGAAAGGAGGATGTGGAAAGGCAGTTTCCGTATCTCTTTCAAATAGGTAATTTTGAGGACGAAATTCCTGAAGTGGGGGAGAGTTGTAACACTCGAGTTTAGGGGTCGGGTGTTAGGAGAGTTAAATCTGGTTCGAGTTGTGGGCTCGTTTTAATTTAATTTGGGCTTGGTTTTAATTAAAAGGGCTTGAGACTATCATTAAGGGCAAAAAGGTACTTTTTAAAATAAAGGAAAAAGATGGTAAAATGGGGGCTTTTATTTTAAAGTGTTCATCTTCTTCCTTAGTCTTTTTCACAACAAAACCCCCTAAACCCCATAGTTACTATTCCATCAAATTTCTTCACCATTTCAAGAGCTCTCTTCAAGGTAAAACCATTTTTGACTTCTCATCTATATTCCGAACGTTTCTATGGTTTTATTTTCGCATAGACACCATCTTTGGGGTTTTCAAGTTTTCAAAATTTCAAGTAAAAGGTGAGAACTTTAATGGTATTTCGTTTAGCTTTTGATTTGCAAAGTTTATTTATGTTTTAGTCTTGCCCTAAAGAGTATTATATTTCAAAATGGTGGGGTTTTGATGAAAATCCTGAAATGAGTTTTTGTGGGTATTCTAAAAGGTTAAAAATATGGGTTTTTGAGGTAGTTAGGTGTGGGAGAGTGGGGCTGATGTTATGGTGATGCTTGAAGGTTATTTTGAAGGTGTTTAATGTTGATTTGGGTGTTGGGATTAGTGGTTTTCTGTTGGGTTGTGTGTGAGCTCGAAAATGGGGATTTTTGTGTTAGCTTTGGCTTGAATTTGTAGAGAAATGGTCTTGTGGTTGAAATTAGTGGCAGTGGTTTGTGGATGATTTGTGTAGTAATATGTTGTTTTTGATTGGTTAGAATCAATGGAAATCATTGGAGAAGCTTCGGGCTCGATTCCGGGAAGTTTGGAGGCTTGATTCGGCTTTCTCGGTTTGCTTAAGGAAGTTCGGTGCGTGGATTACTTTAAATGGTTTTAAATTGGTTCAAGTGTGTGGTTGTGGTGTTGGATTGTGCTTGGTAGGCCAATCCAAGGTAGAGATTAAGTTGGCAGCTTAATCTCTTGTGTGCTTTATGAGTTTTGCTTAATGTGCATAATGTGGATTTGTGAAGTATGTGTTTGTTTATGCATGTTGATATACATATTGATGATGTGTAATGATGAGGATATGTTGTGTTGTATGATTTTGATATCATGGTGTGGCTTGTATAGTATGATTGGCAATAGTTAATTACCGGGTATAAATGATCGATCATTAGGATGAGTGTGCACACGGTTGAGTCAAATTCGCGCGTGGCCTTGGTGACGTGTAGTCAACAAGGAGGAGTACGGTGAGGTAATATTCCACCAGAAATTGTTAGCATGTGATGATGAGTGTAATCCCATCCATGAGAGAAAACGGTGATGAGTGTAATCCCACCGGAAGGTAATGGTTGTTGAGTACGTTGGGGTGAAAATCCCAACGGAAGTCTCCGCATATCCGAGTAAGCTAATAGTTGCCAATATACTTGTCTTTGTGTGGTGGTGGTGATAAGATGCTATATTTCATCATTGTTTAGCATGACATGAGGTAAGATGCCATGTTCATGCATTCTTGTAAAATTCGACTGTGTGGCTATGTTGGTGTATATGTATGCTTTGTGATTGTCTCGTGGATACCATGCTTGAACCCTGCATTGTCGATGTTTTGTTTTGAGCTCCCTTACTAAGCTTCTAGCTTACGCTCTCGTTTTCGACAATGCAGATCACTAGTGTGGAGTTAGCAAGGAGCAAGGAAATGGCATCCAAGCAGGTGGTAGTTGTTCAAGTATGGTTTTAGTAAATAATGTAGTAGTTTAGCAATGGGGATGCTACGTGTTGTAGGAGCGTGTATCTAGACTCCTATGTGTTGGCTTTACGTTGTTAATGCTTTTATATTGTGGACTTGTAAACTAGGTTTTGTTGATGTCTAAGTGTTTTGTATTGAAGGCATGTAAACCTTGATTATGCTATACTTTGTGTGGTTGCATATTCCTTTAAATGAAGTTGTCTTGTTATGCATGTTTAAATGTTGATTATGTTTGTAGTATGATAAAATGCCTTTAGATTATGTGTATGGTTGTTGTTTCATGATTCTTGTTTGTTTTGGGGTATGTTTGGGAATCCTTGGGGATGCAGAAAAATGTTTTCAGGGCCACATAGAGTGCAGGCATTTCGAAACGTTCGGGGTTGTTTCAGAACGGGTGTAGCTCTAGGGATACTCGTATCGGAACGGGGGTGGTGCTGTTTCGATACGATTTGACACTGTGAGTCGCCATTTCGGTACGCGTTTCGATACGATTTGCCTCTGTGAGTGCCTGCTTCGGAACGAGTTCTGGAACGTTTTGACGTTGTTGACCCCCGTACCAAAACGAAGTGGACCGTATCGGTACGACCTGGTCTTGCTTTTAAACTGAGGCCCTCATATCGAAACGGGCAAGCATGTTTCGAAACGCAAGCTTGTAAATTGGGCTTTTTGGCATCTTTAAGGGTTCTCGGATGTTGGGATTTAGTCCCGTTTGTCGTAAGCTTTCTTGTGAGCCTCGTATGCATCGTTTATGTATGGTTTGAGTTCATAAGCATGGAATCGGACTAACATGTCACTTGGTAAATTTAAATTACCTTACGCTCTGCGTGCTCCTTTGCGTTATTGTTTTCCGTTGTCGTTTCTCACATAGGACTAAATGATACATTTAGACAAGATAATTAATGAAAATTTTTCTAGGGTTTCTAATCGAAGTGGAGCCTTAACGGGTTTCGCTTTGGTTTTCCCCGTGTAACCCGTTCAATTTGGTCTGTGGTCTAGACCGGGTCGAGGGGGTTACAGAATACATGTTATACAAACGAGTTTCAGACTCAAATATAAAACACTATGTGACATACATGCCCCCTACTTTTACAGGCACCGTAATCCGCAAGCCAACTGAAGGAACTCCTATGCTGATGTCAACAAATGCACCATGATCAATCTTTTAACCTGCGATGGTAAAGAACGACATGAACTTTAAAAAAAACTCAGTAATACAGAACTACCAAGAGATGCTAAAGGCACAAGCATGTATATGGCAAAGCGTAATGCTGTCATGGTGTTCCGAGCAACGATATGGTCCGATTTTGATTCGATATTTCAATAAAATGGTTTATCTAAAGGTAATAGAGTTGTTCTTTATTCGACCACTCGAGTATCAAGCGGGAAGCCTATAGATCGGAGAATCAGAAGAGTGATGGATAAGGAAGTTAAACCATAGAGTTTAGTGTGTTTCATTGAGTGCGGATTGGAAGCATACGGAAAGTTTTAGACTTTGGTAAATCATTTGTGTAACCCCCTAGACCCGCATATACGTTACCACAGATCCTAAGAAGTCACAATAGGGTCACAAGAGCGACCCATAGTAAAACCCATATAAAATTCTTTTCTTTAAATACATTAAAATTGTAAAATAAACTTCTGTATAAAATATCATTTAAAAAAATCATGTAAACATAGAACAATAGTTCAGAAAGCATATCACAGACACTAGTATAAAGTAATACACGTCATACATGCCCACTAGCTATATCAGTACCGTACTCCAAAAGAAACGCCGAGAGAACTCCAAACACTAGTATCGATCACCATACCATGACTGATTTCATCTAACCTGCGATGGTAAAACAACATGAGCTTGGGAAAGATCAGTAATACATAACTACCAAATGATGTTGTAAGCACATGCATGTATAAGGTAAAGCATAAAACTATCACGGTGTTTCGGGTAACATGTTCTAATTACGGTTCATTCTAAATTCTTATCTACCCTTCTACTGTACTTCAATATACAGTTCTGGGTTGCACCTATAAAGGCATTAACCTAGGCCCATTGGGCGTAGGTACCATCCTGAGGGAATACCTTAGGTCCGGGCGGAATTACCCTAGCTGAAGCTAGGAAATTGATACGGGCGGAATTACCCTAGCCGAAGCTAGGAACCTAATACGAGCGGGCCCTAGCCAATACGTAGGAGCCGAATATGGGTGGACCCTAGCCGAAGCGTAGGAACCGAATACGGGCGGGCTTACTAGCTTGATCAGGGCTGAGCTTACAATTTTAAATCAATATCCAGTACCCAGTACTACAATTTTGAACAGTAACAGTCATCTCAGTAATTAGCAACAGTATGTCAAAAATTCAGGATACAAGCAGATGGGTAATTAGTTGAACTGGAATATCAAGACCGATTGTTAAGTTGTAAAAGTACTATCATTTCACCCTTTTTCTATGAAAATTATTGCTAAATCTACACCCATTCGAATCACATTATAGCCTTCCATGCATCAATCACATTGATCTCATCTTTATTATGCTTGATCCTTACATTTAGTCCATTTGATGAAAAAGATGCTACTTATGTGCGTGTTTGGTGCGTATGCAGATTTCGCTACTCACTGCCCGGGCAAGCACTGTCGCAGTAGTGAAGGAAAGAAAGAAGCGGTGCATAATCATCTCTCGATGGTCCATATCAAGCCAATTGTGGATGTCAGTTTCTACTCAAGGAAGTTAAACCATTGGATAGAGCCTTGCTGAGCGGAAAAGATAGACAGATTGTTACCGAGACAATAGCCAAGCCACTGCCGCGGCAATGACCTGACACACTCGACAATGGAGGAAACATGCAAAGTGGAGTGCATTTTGAAGAGCGTGAAAAGCTGAATTTTTCTATGCACTTTGTATGAGGATCGGACTGTGAGAAAATCATGAAAACGCCGAAGGAAGGTCAAGAGAAGATTCCACGCAAAATGGGGGATTTTAAGTAAGAAAGATATAATACTTTAAAAGAAGACCTTTTCTTTTAATGTGTTTAATTCTAAATTAACTTCTTCCTTAAGAAGGAGTTGACCTAAACCTCTTCTATAAATATGAACCAAAGATGACCAGTGAGAACAACTTTGAGCTTTGAGAGAATTTGTAACGAGCTTTCATTTTCATTTTGTTCTAATTTCTTCTTATGGTTTAGATTGTATTGTTTAGTAGCTGTGAGAAAACGATTGGATTTTGTTTAAGTTTTTGTTAATGCAATTTTAGTTCAAGGTTTTCTTATTCTTGATTCTTTATTTTTTTTGCGAGTGAATTGGGAGAGGATCTCATTGACTATCTATTTGTCTAATATCGGGTGAGTTAGACTCACGAAACAAATAAGCATGGTTTTCATCCCAATCGGTGAAAACTAACTCAGCTTAGAGATAAGTTCAAGTTTCAACGGCTAAAAGAAGCATAAGATTGGTTTGTGTTCATCCTTGGTTCACGCTGGTAGGTATTATCAAGGCCTGCACATCAGTACGATTTCGACTTAGGGATAAGGAGGAGCCACTGAAGGACGCTTTGCCGAACCTTGATGTTGTTCGTTGCTACCCAAGAAAGGGATTGCTGAAGCAGTTACTTAACCTGTTGCCGCGGCAGTGACTTTGGTCTTTGCCGAGGCAATCCGTTGTTCGTTGCATTCAAAGACTGAGACAGTCCAATTGGTTTCCACACTACGACACAATATAATCTAGCCCATTCTCTCATTTTGATTACTCTACTTTTTAGTTTACTAGCTTATTTTATTTTCTGTCTATTAGATTACTTTAAAAACCAAATCAATCACTTATGTTCTTTATTTTTATTTCCTTTTCAGTGCGAGACAATAACATTGAAGGTTTCACCAATCCTTGTGGAGACAATACTCAATACTCGTCACTTTATTACTTGAGACGTGTATACTTGCACAATTGCGGGGCACTTTACACACGCAACACTCATAAATTGGGTATACTAATATCATATATCAGGAACTATAATTCATATTTCTATTTCATATAACTTGAATACTAGAAGATGGAACAGATAGACTTAGATTCCAGTTAGGAAGATTTTTCAAGTATACTTGGAACACACTGGATGATTCCAAATTAGCACTTTGATGTCCTTATTAAAAGTAGCAGGAAAACCCTAAATTGTAGTCCCTTCTATTCTAATTTCAGAATTCAATAACCTTATTCAAAGGAATCTAGTAAATATCAACTTCTTCCAGGTTTTCAAGAGTTATACTTCAAAGGCGTTATGAAACTACGATATATCTTGATTATGCAGGAATTCAAATGTATTATGATATATTTCAAGATTCCTAAAAGATAAAGATCAATAAAGATTTTAGATATATCAAACTCATTTAAAGATTTAAACATATCAGGAGTGTCCCAACCTATTTTTTTTCATAAGGGTATTTGGTCATTTTGACATTAATGGGTAATTTGGTACTTTAAACAAAAAAGGTATAAAGCTTATCTATTGAACTCTGAAATTCTAGTTGTTCATCAGTTTCCAAACCCCTTTGTACTAATCATAACCCCTCATTATAGTGTTTACCATTCAGCCGGATAGGTACACCGTAAGTATTCGTTTCTCAGAACTGACTACAATGTATAACAAAGTAGATCGTCTTCACCAATTAATTATTGGACATGTTACGGGAAATCGAACATTTATCCATACGGTAATTTCCATTTACTATAGCAATATCATGAGTGGCTGTCGTACATGAGTCATGCTTATATAACGTAGGGGCATTTTAGACATTGGCATCCAAAACTTCTAACATCTTATCCATCCTCCAAGTCTACTAAAACTGAACAGTTCACATTATCATGGTACTTACCAAGTATTTGGACATGTACATATCACGCGAACTCAATCCTTAACACCGAATGTACCCTTATAGAACATGTTATTCTTATAATTAACAATGTACTTTCTTCAAATAAATCGAACATACCTTCGTATAGTATTCTTTCAATATTACATTAGCTTTAGAAGTGACCAACAACCACGAGTCGTGAAATGCAACCTTTAGAGCCATCGCACTCGTTTAGCTTTATTGATATTTCTTATTCCAAGTCTTCGAAGTGTTTTCAGCCATTTTGGTATTTGAGGGTATTTCGGACACTTCGATAGCCAAGGGTGTTTCGGTTGTTCAAATACTTTCGGTAATTCCAAACAATTCATTCATTTCAATTCTCGAGGGTTTATCCATCATTTCGGTTAATTTGTAATTTCAGCGCCTGGAGTTATTTCGGCCATTTCAATCCTCTCAATCAATTCATTCTCTACTGTCATTTAGATTTGTTCAGGAATACGTAAAACTTTCAATAAATTTATCTTCAAGTGTTTGTCCAGAGTTCGAGTAACCCAAGTGATTTCAGATAAAGTAATCATTTTACTAGATAAAGTGTAAAATTTCATGTCATTTCCTTTGTTAGGGGGTATTTAAGTTATTCTTATACCTTAAGGGAATTTTCGTAATTTCATATCCAATATTTATGACTTTGAATCCTTTAACATTATCTCATGTTTGACAATTAACTGCCTTATTAATTATTTATAGAACTCTAGATCTTTCCAAATTATTAGCCTTCTCAATCGAATATGTCAATCTTATCTGAATTATCATACATAAATTTCGTATCTGATTCGACTTAAGTAGAATTAACAGTATACCACACCATAAGTATGCATGTATTAACCGAATACCAACATGTTCATAAAGCACACAAGGGGTAGTAATGTATTACCTCTATCCTTGCTATATCGGTCCATTGTGATACCCCATTCGATCACTCTCGACCCAAATTTGACGTCCCTCGACATCTCGTATACAATAAACTATGAATACCTTCAATTGCACAAATTCCAAATTCAGTCTTTATTCATGTTGCTTTGAACTGAATAAATAAATACATATGCAAGTTCAGGTTCAAGGTCAGATTCGGAGGCTTTCGGGCTAGAATTTTACGAAACAGACTTCAAAACGGACTTAGGACGTTGAAAAACATAAAATAAGGCATTTCGAGGAAAGTTGATTTTTTGGTCAAAGTCAACGCTGACGTAAAAGTCAACGCTAACATCAGCGATCAACTCAACGCTGATAGCATGCTGACATCATCGGTCAAATGGGCTGACTCGGGCGAGTTGTCTCACTAAGTTAACTCGGGCGAGTTGACTCGGTCACGGGTTGACTCAATTGGGTCGGGTCAGGCCGGTTCAAAATGTGGGTCGGTTCAGGTCAAACTCGGGTTGGACTCAGGTCGGGTTTAACGAGTTTGGTCTACCATTGGGCCCAGGACGATTTTATCTGGACCGGTTCAGATGGCTAAGTCTACAGGTCAAGTCGGGTCTAGTCAGGCCGGTTCAATGGCAAACCGGTCGTGGTGGCCAGAATTCGCCAGTGGTGGCGCGTAAGGCCCACACGCAGCATTATATGGCCTAAAATTGTACGAAAATGCATTTTCCAGCTAGGATTTTCATCCTACACTAAGCAATAACCAAGATCAACTCGGAATTAGATCAGAATCTCACTGATTTTACCTGAAACACAATATGACGAGTAAAATATTGCGTAACTCCGACGAAGCCTCTCCTGGTTTTAGAACGATGATCGATTAGAGGGGTTTTTTTCAACTCGAGACAAGGGACTCAATGGTGGTGTTGGCGTCTCGATTGGACAACAACGGTGGCCGAAAAACATGAAAAATAAAGGTGCGAGGTTTTGTACTCCTCACCGGGCTTTCAACCTGGCTTCCACGGCAAACGGTGGCTCCTCGGCGCAAGTGGTGGTCATAGAAAGGTTCGAGGCTTAGCGATGAACACTTGGGTGATGGCAGTGAAGGGTCAGTGACGAGTGGTGAGGGAGATCAAATCATATCGATGGTGATAGGTTTGGGGCGTCTTTTGGGATTCTCTGAATATTTCTAGATTTAGGGTAAGGTATTAATGGCAATAAAGGTGGGTGGTTGATATTTTAGACTTGGTTTATTATTTTATTTAATTACCTGAAAAGGTTTAGTTCAAAAGGATTTTCTCAGCCAACTCTACCAAAGAAATGAATTAGCCCAACTAGTTAAGATGCAAGCCTATACACCCAAGGGTTATGGGTTCAATCCCCTTTGGTTATTTTTCTCGTCTTTCTTCTCTCTCTTTTTTATAACTTTAGCTATAACAACACATTCTTTATACCATTTATTCAAGGTGTTACAGTTTCAGTAGGGTATATTTTCAAAGGGGGTAAGAAAGTTTTATTTTAATCACATAACTACCCTCCAATCGAACTCTAGTATGCAGTTCCCCAGAATTGCATCTATAAAGGCGTTAACCCAGACCCATTGGCCGTAGGTTCCATCCTAAGGGGATGCCTTAGGTCCAGGAAGAATCACCCTAGTCGAAGCGTAGGAACCTAGTGCAAGAGGAATCACCCTAACCAAATCGTAAGAACCTAGTATAGGAGGAATTACCAGCCGGATCAGGGCTGAACCTACAGAGACTTCATATCCTATCCCAAGTATCCCCGGTAAAACAATTTAAGCAGTAATAATAGTAATCAGCAGTAAGCAGTAGCAGCAGCAAAAATAATACATACACTTATTTTCAGTGAAACAGTAACCATGTAGCATGTTATTCATATCAAATACATGGGTATATTTTAGACATATAGAAGTCATGATTTAGATCAAAGAGACAATCTCGATTTCAAATCGGAGAGAATATTCATATGCACGTAGAACACACTAGATAGAATATTTTATTTTTCGGGGCACTTCACAATCACAAGAAAATGGACATTCTTCTGAAAATTTCAAACCGATTTTAGAAGCGAGATCCCTAATACAAAGGGGTTCAGTACTAATAGCTCCAACCAGACATTCAGAAACGAATACATCAGGATCATTGAGAATTTAGGTATATCATGAGTGATCAAGTCATTTAAGCTTACATGGGCATTTTGGTTATTCTAACCTTCATGGACAATTTGATAATTTAACACAACGAGGTTTAAATGGTGATTTGCAGAATTTAGGAATTCTAATTGCTCATAAGGTTTCCAAGTCCCTTTTAACTAATCAAAACCCATCATTACGGTATTTACCATTAAACCGGATAGGTACACCATATGAGTATTCATTTCTTAAAACTGAATGTGATGCAACAAAATGGCTCACCTTCACCAATCAATCACTGACATGCTACGAGAATCGAACATGTATTCGTGCGGTATTTTCCTTATACTGTAGCAATATCAAAAGCGACAGTCATACATGATTCATGCTTTATATCCCGTAGGGGCATTATGGTCATTTAAGTTGTATCAGGATTTTTCAGGATTATAAAGGCTTTCACTTATTCCAAGTCACTAAAGTACTACAGATATTTCAGTACTCGAGGGTGTTACAACCGTTTCGATGTTTAATAGTATTTTTAGACATTTCAGAACCTAGGGATATTTTAGTCATTTCAATCAATTCGGTCATAGAGTGTACTTCTGGTAAATTGATCTTCAGATATTTATTTAGAATATTTCGAGGAAAAAGGTTTTTCGTATGTTTATTCAGAAATTGGGAAAATCTAAGCATTTCGCAACCTCGAATGTTAGAAGCCTGATCTAAGAATTTTTCCAAACAGATATGAAGTTTAACGGGTTAAATCAGAGATTCTATCAAGTCATATGAATTCTGTAACACCCAGGTTTGGGGGTCGGGTGAAAATAATATTAAAATAATAAAATAATATTTTGGGCCTCGGGTTTTGAAAACAAATATTTTATGTTGGACTTGTTTTGATTTTAAAGCCCAATTCCATGAATTTTAGAATATTTGAGATAGCCATCTCATTAATGGAAAAAGTGTAAATAAGTGGTCTTGCAAAATAAAAATCTCATTTATTTTAAAATAACCCTTTTTCACCATCTTCTTCCCCCCTTCATTTCATTTTCACGACAAAGAACTCCTCCCCTAGTTTACTATTCCATCATCTCTCTTGCTCATTGTTGGAGATTTCTCAAAAGTAAACTCACTTTTGACTTGTCCTTGTCATTCTCTACAAGTTTATGGTTTTATTTTTCATTAAAACCCATGATTTCTCATTTTGGAGTTTTAAAAGTTTGGATTAAAAATGTGAACTTTATTAGCTTTAACTTAAGCTTTTGATTTATTAATGTTATATAAGTTTCTTACTATCTATAAGGTCCAACATATTCGATTTTTACATGGTTTTATGGTGTTTCCCGAAATTGGGTTTTAGAGAGGTTTTTGAAGGGTTTTAGGTTGAGTTTTGGGGGTGTTTAATGTGGGAATTTGTTAGCTGATGATTAGGCTATGTATAAGTGTTGTTTTGGAAGTCTTTGGGAGTAATTTAAGTGTTGGAATCATTGGTTTTGTGCTGTGCTTCATGGCTGCTCGGGAATGAAGGTTTTGGGGTTGTCCTTAGCTTGAAATCTTGTGTTTTGTGCTTGGGTTGTATTTCGGGTTTGCTACATTGATTTGTGGACTGATTTATGGTTATTTTGATTGTGTTGGGATGTTTAGAACCAAGGATTTGTGTTTGTGAAGCCTCAGGAACGAATCTGGAACCGTTGGGAGCTTGATCGGCTAGTGTGGTTGAGCTTGGATAGTCGGTGAGTGGTTAATGTTTTTAACTCGGTTTAAATGGTTTTCAAGTGTTGGTTCAAGCATGTGGACTAGGTTGAGCTTGGTAGACCCACCTAGAGTTGGGATTAGATTGGTAGTATAATCTCAAGCTTTAGTTAGAGACTTTGGTTGATCTTTGAATGTTGAGTATGTCTCATGTTTAATTGTGATTATGGTGGTTATGTATATTATGTTATACATGTATGTTGAGGCATGGTATTGATGCATTGTTATATGCATGTTGTTTGTGCGTGACGGTAAGTCATAGTGAGTACGTGCTAAGCACGGAAATTGATAAGAAATTGTATTGTGAAAGGTTATGAATTGTGTTTAGTATTGGCACTAGTATGCTTGGGTACAATGATCGATCATTAGGATGTTTAGTGTGCACACGTGAGTCAAATGTGCGCGTGGTCTTGGTGATGGTAGTCATCAAGATGGAGTACGGGTTCGCCCGGAAATCTTCTTATATATGTTAGTCGGTGATGAGTGGAATCCCATCGACGGGGCGTGAGGATGAGTGGAATCCCCTCCGTGTGAAACAGTGATGAGTGTAATCCCACCGTAAGGTAATGGTTGTGGTTGGATGTGAGTTCCAACAGTTATATGCGTATTCGAGTCATAGCTAGGTGCCAATATGGATTGATATACGTGTTGCCAATACGGATTGTGGTTGGTGTTGCTAATATGTTGGATTTATGTATTTCCATGTATTGAGCTTATGAGTTGTTGAGCATGACATGATGTTGAGTTTATGTTCATGCATCATATATATTTTGGCTCATATGGTTCGAAGGTAAGATCATGCATTCTACCTTGGTTGTATGCTCGTGCTTGGACCCTGCATTGTCGAGGTTTGTTTTACGAGCTTACCCTCACTAAGCTTTACGCTTACACTCTCTTTTGTTCGACAATGCAGATCTGTAGTTTGTGGGTTGCTTGTGCAAGGAGGGGGCCTCCAAGTGTGTGCTAGTTGAGCTTTTGCTATCCTCAAGTATGAACTATTTTAAGTTAATGATGTAATAGTCAAGCAATGGGGATTTATGTGGTTATTTTGTTTTAGGAGCATGTTAGACTCCTTGTTATGTGGATGATATGTTTAATGTTTTCTTATGCCTTGTATGTTGGCCTTGTGCCCCTATCTTGAATGCTTACGTGTATGTTCTTGTCTAAGCATGTTATCTTGAATGCTATGTATGGATCTTTGTTGAGTTGATGCTTCTTTTCAATGTATGGCTTTTGTATGTTTGCTGAGTGTTAAGTATGTTGTTTAGGGTGCCTTGCATCTAGGGTTAATCTATATTTGGTTGTGGGAGGTTTTAGTTGGTGTTTGAGGGCGCTTGTGCCATAAACCAGCTAAAACCTGTCTGTTCGCAGCAGGTGTATCGAAACGGTTGGTCCCATTTCGATACGGCCTCTTGTTCCAGGCCAGGCATTTCGGTACGCAAGGGGGTCGTTTCCATACGTTTTTGCTACTGGAAATCTGAGATTTTGACAAGAAATTCAGAGTATCGAAACAGTCCTAGGCGTTTCGGAACGGGCTTCATAGCGTTGACCCCGAGAAGTTGACCGTTGAGGGCGTTTCAATATGGTCCATCCCCGTTTCGATACGGTCTCCTCGGGTTGACTTTGGCCTGTTGACCTAGTCAAGGCGTATCGATACACCCTCTGGGCGTTCCGATACGGCCTGCAGTTTAAGTTTAAAATGGGTTGTTTTGTTGGGTTGTTTGGTTGTTTGCCTCGCTTGTTTCTTCCGCTGTTGCCTTTCGCATAGGACATATAAATGCATCTAAAAAAGATAATAATTAAATGAAAACTTTTCTTGGGTCGGTAACCGAAGTGGAGCCTTAACGGGTTTCGCCTCGATTATCCCCGTGTAGCCCGTTCGGACCGGTCAGCCGCCCGGACCGGGATGAGGGGGTTACAATTCTCATATCGTTTCCACTTCTAGGGGTATTTAGGTCTTTTTTATACCTCAATGGTATTTTCATTATTTCAGAACCGAATGTTTCAAACATTAGATCTTATAACAATAAATAATCAAAATTGAAGATTTTGAGGTTAACTGCTTTATTGGTTATTAAATGAACTTAGATTTCTTATCGGTCATCATTTTTTTATTTGAGCCATTCGGTCTCAACCATTTATTATCCTTTTTACCATAAATAGAATAACTTTAAAATAATCAACAGTAATCATATGACCAATCATGTTCATTCATGCATTAACCAATTAACGTGTTTCATAAAGCATGCAATAGGTAGTAATGTATTAACTCGACTCCAAGCCACATTGATCGACCCTTGCACTCCCTTTGATTACTTTCGAACTCGACGTCCTTCAAAATTCTAAATACAAGAAAGAGCGAACACCTTCAGATACTGAGGCTGGAGATGGCTGAAAACAACAGAAAACAGCTCAAACCACGCCGAAAAAACCCAAGCTTTTGCTAACAAAGATTCGCGACAATCTCCACGGTGAATGACAGAGATCCACGGCGAGTGCCTAATTGGGTTTTGATCATGGGACGGTAGCGGTGCAAGCCACGAACCGACGCATATGGGTGGCCGAAACTCGATCGAAAAGATGGAGAAAAAAATTGGTTGACGAACTAATCTTCACAGCAAACGATGGAGCTTCACCATGAATGGTTGAGTTCGGGGTAGAGCGGCAGCTCGACTGGCGGTGGCGGTGCACGCCACGCAGGGCGGTGGCCGAAGATCGGAGAGGCCAAACGATGAGGTTCTTGGGGACTTTTGGGATGCTAGAGGATTTGATATTTTTTAGATTTGAAAAGAATGCCATAATTATGGCAGGTGGGGTTTTGTTTAGACTTTTATTAAATTTTGGTATAACCGATACAACTAGCTTAAAATTAATCCAAGACTAATTTTTAACTAGAGATGGCCTTACCCCTGATGGCTAAGACATTAACCCACAATGCCTAATGGCATGGGTTTGAAACCATTAGCAACACTTAACCATTTTGTTCTTTTAATTCATTTTCCTTTAATCTTTAATTTACGCCATTAAAATATTATGAGTGTTACAAATTAAGTCGTAAGTGAGGCCTATGAATCGACTATATTTATATATATATATCCACCGTTAGTGGAAAGATTTTTTTCACAAGTCGATTTGTCTAACTACCACGTATCCTTTTTAAAGGCCTTAAATTTTAAATCTTAAATTTTAAACCATAAAATTGAGTATCAAAGTTTAAAACATAATAAAAATACTAAAATTTTAATCCTCAACCCTAAAATCTAAGCGCTTGTGAAAAACAAAATCAACACGGGTGTATAGAATATTTTTTCCATATATTGAAATTTCCATGGTGGGAATGCATTAACAACAACTCTTTATGTACACATTTTGTATATTTTAAATTATAATATTTTACGTTAAGAAAATTGATACCAATCATTATAATTCTCCATTTTTTATCTCCTAAATTTGGAGGTTTTCAAAATTTAAAAATGTAAACAGAACAGTATTTGAGTGTAATTGTTTGTAATTACACATGTGTAGCATGTTTAATTAACCATTGTTGGCATAATTGGCCATTTAGGCCAACTAAAACTTTTATTTAGGAGAATATGGTGCGTTAAGGATTATTTGGAGCATATATACAAGGTTTCTCGTCTAATCCGGTAATTTTTTCTATTTTTTAAATTTATAATCACATAGATCAAAATTTTTGAATCTAATACATATTTTGGTTGTATATATATTCGAATGAATTGTTTTGCAGATCTGCAACTAGAAAATGGCATCCGGAGGAGTTCTGTTGTACCGTGATCATGAGCACATTTCGTCTCATATTGATGAAGGGCGAGTAAGTAATTTAAAATTTGTTATGTGATGTAATACGAACATATTATAAGAATATATAGATAGAATTAGCCAAATTTGGGGAGAAAGAGTAGAGTAATTTAATATAATTTCATTTATAAAAATCAAAAAATATATTAATTTATTTAATATAATTTTATATTTAATAATAATTTTATATATATTTATTTATTTAATATAATTTTATATTTATAGGATGTAGAGCATATGATACGCCGTCGAGGAATGAAGATTAATGAACCTTCTAATCGCTTAGTTTATTACCTACAGCGTGCTGGTTTTTATAATGCTTCATTTCTCCGTGGATTTAAGATAGCTCCGGGTTTGATTTCCGCATTGATTGAACGGTGGAGACCAGAGACTCACACATTTAATTTTCCATTTGGCGAATGCACAATAACTCTGGAGGATGTAGCAGTGCAGCTTGGTGTCCCAACAAATGGGAAACCATTGGTTGGAGAAAATAAGTATAATGCATATGAGCTTTGCAGGCAGTACCTGGGCAAAGCTCCTCCTCAGTCATGTGTAGATAGTCTACGTCTCAGAATTTTATGGTTGCAGCATGAATTTATGATAACTGATGAAGATGGTCACCGAGAACTTGAGTGTGCAGCTCAAGCGTATATACTGGAACTTATTGGTGGGGTATTGATGACAGATACATCTGGTAATATGGTTCACACACAATATCTGTCGTTCTTGGCTGATTTGGACACAACTGCTACATATAGTTGGGGATCTGCAATCTTGGCATTTTTGTACCATGAAATGTGTAAGGTCACAATTATGGATGGTGAAAAGAAGAATTCAGATATGGGTGGATGTCAAATCTTATTGCAGCCCTGGGCGTGGTACAGGCTGTCTTTGTTGAGTGTGTAAAAGTTCTATAATTTACCCCCTATTTAACCCATATTTCTGTTGCATTCAAGCATAATTCATTGCATTTAGGTTAGATTTCAGTTTTACATCACAAATATATTAAATGGCACAGTTTCTACTGAAATTGGTTGCTTTTGCAGGTAGCTGCTGTAGCAGATGGAGAAGCAGACGCTGGGCAGTAAAGAATCAGAGCTGGAACTGGATATGCAGTCAAGGAGGACGATGCTGCCAAGGCCGCTGTCGTGGCAGCCACGGACGATAGCGATAGTGAAGGGAAGAAAGTGAAGTGGGCCTCGACAGAAAGAGAAAATTAAGCCCATCTGTCGTGGAGCACCCTTATATTTTTCCAAGCCCTAGATCAGAATGAAGGCCAAGCCCAAGGTTCAAGGAAGAAATTCCAAGCAAGAAGGAAGGACGAATTAAAGACTGCTGCTCTGAAGATTTAGTCTTTATTAGAGTTGTACTTTAATTTAAACTTGTATTCTTGCTATATTAGAAAACTTGAACCCAAGGCCTATATAAAGGCATGTAATTCGACCTAGGAGGGAACTTCACCATTCTCTAGCCTTCTTCCCAAAAACCTAGCCGTTTTCCCTTCTTCACCATGTTCTAAACTTTCCCTAGGGCTAAGGGTTGATTTGTAAAGTAGTTGCAAGGATTGCATTGTTTTAGGATTTTCTTTGTTCAATAAAATTACTTCAAGTTCGTTTATTCTGGTTTTCAACATCTTGCAAGAGTATCGGGAGAGCATTGTGAGATTATCTATTTACTTAATATCGGGAGAGTTAAGTATACGAAAGGAATAAGTGCGGGTTCTCTAGTTTATAGTTGAACTATCTCGGACCTAGGGATATGACGAGTTTAAGTGGCTAAGAAAAAATTCAACAACTTCGGTGTTCATCCTTCGATTCACGCCGGGAGGTATCATCAAAGACGTATTCATCGACAGACTTGGACCTAGGGATAGGCCAAGGCACAACAGGGATTCTTGCCAAGCTTGAAGTACTGAGTTGAGTAATCGCTGCCGCGATAACCAACAGACCGCTGCCGCGACAGGTGCTGCCGCAGCAGGCACGACGACAGAACAGAGTTTCCTAGACTTTGCAACACCTACACTACTGAGCAATTCAATACCGGCCCATTCTCTCTATCTTGATTTTGTTACTCTTAATTTCCAGCACTCTTTATTATTTCGTGACAAACATATTAAACTATTCTTTTTCTTCTCGTGCAGTAATTCAAGGTGAAGCTATTAGCCCAGTCCCTGTGGAGACGATATCCGATACTTCCGTATCACTTTACTACTTGCGTCGTGTACACTTGCACTACATTGCAATAGACACTTTTACACGCAACAAGTTTTTGGCGCCGTTGCCGGGGACTGACAACATATCTTTACCCTATCTTTTACTGCACTTCCTTTACTTTCTATTTTTACTTGGATTGTTCAACATATACCTTTCACAAGGTCTTTTTGTTTGCTTATGCGCAGATCTCAACGAGGAAAAGAACTTGAGCACCAGTTAGATCCTGAAATCGAACGTACGTACAATCTCAGAAAAAGAGTTCGGTACCTCGTAGAGAGAAACAAATACTTAGAAGGACAGTTAGACGCAATGGTAAACGGAAGGCACGAAGAAAGAAGGAACGACCAAGACAATCCCAGGATAATAACAATCCTGTAGGGAATGGAGTGAACGGCCAACCTGCCGATCCTCCTGTCGCTGCCGCACGCCGGTCATGTCGAGACTACATGCTCAATGATCATGTAGAATTAGAAACCACCCTGCCAGATGTAGTTGTTGACAACTTTGAGCTGAAACTTGTTATATTCAGCATGATCAACAACGCTGGCCAATTTAGTGGTGCTGCTAGAGAGGATGCTAGGGAGCATCTGAAAACATTCCAGGAAATCTGTGGTTCGTTTATACTACCAGGAGTTAATCCGGAGATATTGAGGCTTCGGTTATTTCCTCATTCATTGAGGGACAGAGCAAAGACTTGGTGGAATAAACTAACGCCGGGTTCAATTCGAACTTGGGCAGATTTAACTCATGAATTTTTGTCTCGTTTTAATCCTTCACACTTATCTGAGCGATTACGTAATGAAATTGCTACTTTTCAATAGGAAGACAACGAGCCAATGCACGAAGCCTGGGATAGATTTACCACCCTGCTAAGGAACTGCCCGATGCATGGATTCCCCGTTTGGAACCAGGTAACTAAGTTCTATAATGCTGCCAATTTACAAACTCGTATCAAAATTGATTCAGCAGCAAATGGATTACTGCTGGACAAAGACCCAGATGAGGCAATGGCAGTACTGAAAAACCTGGCAAAGAATGAGGAACAATTTCCTACGGCAAGAAGAGGGGGTAAAAAAATTCTAACTGTAAAGGATTATGAGGCCGACAGTTCATTAAAATCACAGGTGGCATACCTCACTAAGGCAATGAAAAAGCTCTTAAAAGAAGATTCGCATCCTGTCTACTCTGCTGAAGAGGTATGCGAGACTTGCGATGGAAATCACAGTTCGGAGGAGTGCCCGTTACAGTTAGAAGAATGGATGTATGTTGGGAACTACAATAAGTAGAATTATAACTCCAACAACTACAATCCCAATTGGAGAAAGGATCTCAAGTTCTCTTGGAGCAATCCTAATAATGCCCTGAATCCTCAAGCACAGAATACTCAGAACTAGGGAGGACCTAGATTATTGACTCGGCAGCAACCGCAACAGCAGCAGCAACAGCCACCACCTGCCACGACTAGTATATTGGAGATGACCTTGGCTAAGTTTATGTCTCAAACAGGAACTTACATTGAGAACATGAATCACTTCGTCAAGAACACTGAGACATTCATAGATACAACAGAGATGCGGATGACCAACCATGAAACTACTTTGAAATCATTGGAGACGCAAATGGGTCAGGTTTCACAGCATATTAAACTGAGGCAGAATGGAGGATTTCCTAGCGATACTGAAAACGCTAGACAACCCACACATGAGCAGTGTAAAGCCATCACTACTAGAAGTGGGAAGAAATTACCAGGGCCAGAGAAGGAAGCTAAAACAGTCAAGAAACCAGCCTTGGAGTCACCTGCCGAGGAAGCTGCCCCGGCAGACGACAAGCAGCCTGCTGCCGATGAACCTGTCACGACAGCAGAAGGGACAGATGAGAAAGATGAAGAACCTAAACCTCCTCAGATACAGATGCAATGGGAAGGGCGCATTGCTGATTATCGTCCCCCACCACCTTTCCCTCAGCGGTTACAGAAATTGAAACAGGAATCTCAGCTTAAGAAAATTTATGATATTTTTAAGCAGGTCCATATCAATATTCCATTGTTAGATGCTGTGAGGGAAATACCTGGTTATGCCAAATATCTCAAGGATGCCATGTCGAAGAAATCCAGACTTGGGGAATTTGAAACGGTTAAAATGACACATGGATGCATGAGTATTCTGCACAAGCATCCACCCCAGAAGAAGAAGGATCCTGGGAGCTTCATCATACCATGCATAATCGGAGATAAATTTGTGGGTAAGGCACTTTGTGATCTTAGTGCTAGTATAAATTTAATGCCCAAATCTGTTTTTCAGAAATTAGGTATTGGAAAAGCTTGGCCCACAACAGTAGTACTGCAGCTGGCAGACCGCTCTTACGTTCACCTAGAAGGAAAAATTGAAGATATTCTGGTAAGAGTGGATAAGTTTATTTTTCCTGCTGACTTTCTTGTCTTAGATTGTGAAGCAGATGAAAACGCACCAATCATCTTGGGGCGACCCTTCTTAGCCACAGGAAGATCACTGATTGATGTGGAAAAAGGAGAACTCACTATGAGAGTGAACGATCAAGAGATCAAGCTGAACGTTCTCCAAGCAATGAAACATGATGATGTAGAAAAAGAGTGCAAGGCCATCACTGCAATCAC
The DNA here is from genome assembly GCA_030270665.1 of Hibiscus trionum. Classification (NCBI taxonomy): domain Eukaryota; kingdom Viridiplantae; phylum Streptophyta; class Magnoliopsida; order Malvales; family Malvaceae; genus Hibiscus; species Hibiscus trionum. Next base: position 21,139,572 of record BSYR01000038.1, on the reverse strand, counting down.
CTTTGACCAACCCTGCATCAGGTCGGGCTGCCACGACATCAAAATTGGCCACTGCCTCAGCAGCCATTTAGAAGACTGTCACGACAGCACCGACGACAACAGCTCCTCAGAATCTGATACATCTAATACTGAAGATCAAGAGGAGGTAAACTGGATAGGTAATCGTCCAGGTAAGTTGTTCGAGCCCTTAAACTATACCTCGGATAACCATATAATTCAAAAGCCATCAACTGTTGAGCCCCCTGTTTTAGATCTTAAGCCCCTGCCAGGGCAGTTAAAATATGTTTTCCTTGGTTTAAATGATGTGTTGCCCGTAATCATCTCTTCCAAGTTGATGCAGGAACAGGAACAACAGCTAATAGGGATGCTGCAACAGCACAAAAAGGCTATTGGATGGACGATAGCTGATATCCAAGGCATCAGTCCGACACTATGCATGCATAAAATCCTCCTAGAGGATGATCATAAGCCGACCATTGATGCACAGAGACGTCTGAATGATGCTATGCGAGAGGTGGTGCGTAAGGAGATCATAAAATGGCTAGATGCTGGAATAATCTATGCCATCTCGGATAGCAAGTGGGTGAGCCCGATGCAGTGCGTTCCCAAGAAAGGAGGAATAATTGTGGTAACCAACGAAGACAACAAACTAATCCCAACCAGGACTGTGACTGGTTGGAGGGTTTGTATGGACTACCGAAAGCTTAACAAAGCTACTCAGAAGGACCACTTCCCCTTACCCTTTATTGATCAAATGCTTGATAGATTAGCGGGTAAGCCTTACTATTGTTTTCTTGATGGTTACTCAGGTTATAATCAAATAGCCATCGCACCGGAAGATCAAGAAAAGACGACGTTCACATGCTCATACGGTACTTATGCTTTTCGGAGGATGCCATTTGGACTTTGTAATGCACCAGCCACCTTTCAAAGGTGCATGATGGCAATATTCTCCGATATGGTGGAGGATTTCCTAGAAATATTTATGGATGATTTTTCAGTCTTTGGAGACAACTTTGAAAGCTGCCTAGGTAACCTACAAAAGGTGCTCGAAAGATGTGAAAAGGCAAACTTGGTATTGAACTGGGAAAAGTGTCACTTCATGGTGGATGAAGGGATAGTCATCGGCCATAAAATTAGCTGTCGCGGCATAGAAGTCGACAGAGCTAAGATAGAAGTAATCGAAAAGCTACCGCCACCCACCACAGTCAAGGGAATTAGAAGTTTCTTAGGGCATGCTGGTTTTTATCGGAGATTCATCGCGAACTTTTCGAAGATCACGAAGCCCTTATGCCATCTTCTGGAGCAAAACCGTCCCTTTGACTTCAACGTTGAATGTACTGAAGCATTCAAGGTTCTGAAAGAAAAGCTGGTAACAGCCACAATAGTACAGCCACCAGACTGGAAACTGCCGTTTGAGATCATGTGTGATGCTAGTGACTATGCTGTCGGGGCAGCACTTGGGCAGAGAAAAGACAAGCTCTTTCATGTCATATACTATGCCAGCAAAACACTGAATGACGCCCAAGTGAACTACACTACCACAAAGAATGAGCTATTAGCTGTGGTATTCTCTATTGACAAGTTCCGTTCTTATATACTTGGAACGAAGGTCATAGTCCACACAGACCACTCTGCTTTGAAGTATCTGTCAACCAAAAAGGATGCAAAGCCTAGACTGATACATTGGATTTTGCTACTGCAAGAGTTTGACCTGGAAATCAAGGACAAAAAGGGGACAGAGAATCAAGTCGCAGATCACTTGTCAAGGTTAGAGAAGGGAAAGAGTCTATCGGCAGACGAGACACACATACTGGAGACCTTCCCTGATGAGCAGTTGTTTGCTGCCACAATCACTGCCGCAACAGCCATGGTGGCAGGTAAGTTTTCTGAACTCCCCTAGTATGCTGATTTCGTTAATTTTTTAGTTAGCGGAATAACTCCTCCTGACCTAAATTACCAAGCTAGGAAGAGGTTCCAAAATGATGTAAAGCATTATTATTGGGACAAACCTCTTCTTTTCAAAAATTGTGCAGATCAGATTATTAGGAGATGTGTACCACAGGATGAACAAGAAGCTATATTACATCACTGTCATGCTTCACAGTATGGAGGACACTTAGGAGGCAACAAAACTGCTGCCAAGGTTTTGCAGTCGGGATTTTACTGGCCGTCACTGTTCAAGGATGCCCAAACATTCTACAAAAATTGTGACAAGTGTCAAAGGACTGGGAACTTCTTAGGAAGACATGAGATGCCGCTGCAAAACATTCTTGAAGTCGAGATCTTCGACGTTTGGGGGATAGATTTTATGGGACCATTCCCAACTTCATTTGGGAACTTATACATCCTCCTGGCAGTAGATTATGTGTCCAAATGGGTTGAAGCAGTCGCCACTCAGAAAAATGATGCCAATACAGTACAAAGGTTTTTGCATAAAAACATTTTTTTCCAGATTCGGCATCCCTAAGGCGATCTTCAGTGATGAAGGGAGACATTTCGACAATAGGGTTATAGCTGCTGCCTTGAAAAAGTATGGTGTCAAACATTGGATCGCAACAGCATACCACCCTCAAACCAATGGACAGGCAGAAATATCCAACAGAGAGGTTAAGAACATTCTGGAAAAGATGGTTAAGCCAACTAGGAAGGACTGGTCTCTACACCTTAATGATACATTATGGGCCTACAGAACATCATTCAAAACTCCATTGGGAATATCCCCCTATCGGCTGATTTATGGTAAAACATGCAATTTACCTGTTGAGATTGAGCACATAGCATATTGGGCCATCAAGGCAGTTAATATGGACTTGGAAAAAGCAGGGCAGAAAAGGCTACTTGATCTGAACGAAATTGAAGAAATTCGAACAATGGCCTATGACAACGCAAGAATATACAAGGACAAGACCAAGAAGTGGCATGACAAGAAGTTGCTGCCACGACAGTTCTGCCCAGGGCAGCTTGTGTTGCTATTTAACTCTAGGTTGAAACTCTTCCCAGGGAAGCTGAAATCTAGATGGTCTGGCCCATTCCAAGTGGTACAGGTTTTTCCCCATGGTGCCATCACGATCAGATCTTTAAAAGACGGGCATCAATTCAAAGTGAATGGACAACGATTGAAGCATTATCAGGGGACTAAAGCCCCAAGAATGCAGGAAGTGGTTACTTTAGGAGATGCCCCTCCTGGCATCCCTAATTTAACCTAGTTTTATTTTTATTTTTAGTTTTATTATTTATTATTTATATATTAGGTAATTAAGATTATTTTATTTTTAGGAAATAATGCTTTTATTTTTATTATTTTTAGGAAATAAAGGAAACAAAGAGAAGAGGAGAAGTGAATTCAGCCCACCATCCTTCCATCAGCCCAAAAAGCCCAACTTTGGAGCCTGACGTTGCAGCTGCAGCGACAGACGCGGAAAATACAGCCTGTCGACACGCTGTCGCGGCAGGTACGCAAACGCGTAACAGACGCGCAGTAGACACGGAAACGCGTGACAGACGCGTCAGAAACCGCATAACAGCTGGCCCCGTTATTCGCGCCTGTCATTACAGCTCCAACGGGCAGCAAAACTCTCCCCTATATAAACCCCGTTTTACTATTCATTTTTCACTCACTTCTACTCTTCCTACTTGTTTGCTCTAGAATTTTTACTTGCTTTCATTTTTTCTTACACAATCCTTGCAACAATGTCTTCTAGAAACACCCGCAGAAGTGTTGCTTCAGGCTCCGCCCCGGCAGCATCAACCCCACGATCCTTCCAGATCCGAGACATGTGGGAGGAGAAGGGTTTCATTTACACTTCGAAAACGGGGAGCCTGGGACTGCAGCCATTCATAGCTAGGAAAATCAGAGCCCTGCAGTGGCAGCTATTCGCAAAACAGCCGGAGGAAATGAATGTCTCTCTGGTCCGATATTTTTATGCCGCCATCGGCAGCAGAAACGCGAGAGCAGTCACGGTAAGAGAAAGAGAGGTGCCCTTCGAGCCAGAATATATCAACACTCTCTATGGATTCTATGTTGGCATAAACGAAGATGGCCACGGGCAATTTCTCGAGAGCCTAGATCCTACTGCATACGACGCTGTGATGGCAGAACTCACGGAAGAAGGAACACAGTGGAACATGGATCTGAAAAACCCAACGACGGTGAAGAGAGTCCAACTCACCTCGGAGGCCAAACTGTGGAATGCCTTCATCAAAAAACGCATTATACCCTCCTCGCACAACACAACCGTAGACCAACCCAGGTTAGCCCTCATTCATTCTATATTAAATGAGAGGCCAATTAATGTTGGAAGATACATCCGGGAGAGTATATTGGAATATGCGTACCGGCCGACAGGACCACTCTTCTTCCCCTATCTCATCACTGCCCTCTGCCGCGGCCATCATGTACCAGAAGCTGCCACAGATTTACGAGTCCAAGGGAAGGGCTGGACAGAAAGAAATCTACTCAGCCTAATGGAACTCACTGCTACCACCCCGCTGTCATCTTTCGACCCTACTGCCACAGCAGCAGAGCCGACAGCACCCAGCGACACCGAACCTGCTGCCACAGAACCTAGGCAGCATACAGCAGTAGCCCCTCCAGCTGACATCTCCTGCCAGATCCTTGCTGCAATACAAAAGTTGGAGGAAAGACAGCTAGGACTCATGAGCTTCATCCGCGACTTCACCACTGCCATGGTACACTTTATCTAAACCTCTTTAAATTTCCCTGATGATGTATTCCCTGCCTTTCCAAATCAATACTTTGCTGCCACCACCCCTGCCCATACCACTACACCTGCTGCCACGCCCACAACGCCAACTGCGGCGTCCACACCAACCCCTGCCCCAACAGCTGCAGGCGGCAGCCGCACAATCGACACTTCTGCCATGGGAACCAAGAGAAGGATGTCGTCCGATGAACTCGACGCATACATAGCAGGTTTCTCCTCTTCCTCAATTTGGGCGTAATCCGATGGCAAACCCTCCGTCAAGAGGAATTTGTCCAAAAAATTCACACCAGTAAAACGGTAGAAAACGGTGGCAGACAAGAACAAGGAAGATAGCGGCAGCGGCAGCAGTAGTTCCGAGGTTCAGGTAGTGGAGAAACCTCCTCATATCTCCCCTACCCGCATTCAACCGCCAAGGGAGGCCAAAACGAAGAATACCTCTGCCTCTCCCATCCGCCAGCCAGCACTAGTCAATAAGGCCCCTGCCCGCCGGCAGATCCAGCTCAGCAAAAACGGCGATGACAGCGCCTAAATTTTAAGTTTCTTATCTCATATTGTTGTCTACCTTTTGATATTTTGTGATGTACTTTTTATTTTCCTTTATCTGTCATTTGCATTGAGGGCAATGCAACCCTCGAGTTTGGGGGTGGCATCCCTCCATTAATGGAATCTTTTAAGTTTAAAATTTGTGTCTTCTACTTAGTTTATTTTTGCTAAAAAAAAGAGATAAAAATTTTGGCTTAAGTCTTTTGAACTGAACTTACCTGTCGTGACAGCCTCTGTCGTGGCAGTGCCTTTAGGATAGTTTTAGGAGCAGTTTAGAGCCTTGCTATAGTTCTGAAACTTAAACACCATTTGTGACTCTTATACTGTCTAGAACTTTACTAGTAAACTAGAATAGGGAAAAGCTTAATACTTGAATAGCCCCTAGAGGTGCCTAACACTGGCTCTAGGAAAAGAAGTTAAGAAAAATAGACTCTTACACCTAGAGGTGCCCGAAACCGGCTCTAAGAAGTTAGCTAGAGGTGCCTGAAACCGGCTCTAGTCAAATTTAAGCTTGAGAAATAGAATCGAGTCTGCATAAAAACTAAAGGAGCCTAAAAATTGCCTCCAAAAAGATGAAAATTGGCATAAAAATTCAAGTTAGAATTTTCAGCTATTCTAGTAAGCTAAGTGAGTCTAGACATATAATTGTTCACAAAGCATGCACACACTACACGAGAATTATAGCATGGTTCCGAATGAATCCTGAATTATCCGACAAGGTGTTGCTTACAATAGGGAATGAAATGGTAGGTAAGGGAAAATTCATTGTTTTAAGCCAAACAAAAAAAATTTGTATTTTTTTAGGTTTGAATTGCTTGAGGGCAAGCAAAGACTTGAGTTTGGGGGTGTGTTGAGTGTCTAAAAGTTCTATAATTTACCCCCTATTTAACCCATATTTCTGTTGCATTCAAGCATAATTCATTACATTTAGGTTAGATTTCAGTTTTACATCACAAATATATTAAATGGCACAGTTTCTACTGAAATTGGTTGCTTTTGAAGGTAGCTGCTATAGCAGATGGAGAAGCAAACGCTGGGCAGTAAAGAATCAGAGCTGGAACTGGATATGCAGTTGAGAAGGACGATGCTGCCACGGCCGCTGTCGTGGCAGCCACGGACGACAGCAATAGTGAAGGGAAGAAAGTGAAGTGGGCCTCGACAGAAAGAGAAAATTAAGCCCATCTGTCATGGAGCACCCTTATATTTTTCCAAGCCCTAGATCAAAATGAAGGCCAAGCCCAAGGTTCAAGGAAGAAATCCCAAGCAAGAAGGAAGGACGAATTAAAGACTGATGCTCTGAAGATTTAGTCTTTATTAGAGTTGTACTTTAATTTAAACTTGTATTCTTGCCATATTAGAAAACTTGAACCCAAGGCCTATATAAAGGCATGTAATTCGACCTAGGAGGGAACATCACCATTCTCTAGCCTTCATCCTAAAACCCTAGTTGTTTTCCCTTCCTCACCATGTTCTAAACTTCCCCTAGGGCTAAGGGTTGATTTGTAAAGTAGTTGCAAGGATTGCATTGTTTTAGGATTTTCTTTGTTCAATAAAATTACTTCAAGTTTGCTTATTCTGGTTTTCAACATCTTGCAAGAGTATCGGGAGAGCATTGTGAGATTATCTATTTACTTAATATCGGGAGAGTTAAGTATACGAAAGGAATAAGTGCGGGTTCTCTAGTTTATAGTTGAACTATCTCGGACCTAGGGATAGGACGAGGTTAAGTGGCTAAGGAATAATTCAACAACTTCGGTGTTCATCCTTCGATTCACGCCGGGAGGTATCATCAAACACGTGTTCATCGACAGACTTGGACCTAGGGATAGGCCAAGGCACAGCAGGGATTCTTGCCAAGCTTGAAGTACTGAGTTGAGTAATCGCTTCCACGATAACCAACAGACCACTGCCGCAGCAGGCACGACGACAGAACAGAGTTTCCTAGACTTTGCAACACCTACACTACTGAAGCAATTCAATATCGGCCCATTCTCTCTATCTTGATTTCGTTACTCTTAATTTCCAGCACTCTTTATTATTTCGTGACAAACATATTAAACTATTCTTTTTCTTCTCGTGCAGTAATTCAAGGTGAAGCTATTAGCCCAGTCCCTATGGAGACGATATCCGATACTTCCGTATCACTTTACTACTTGCGTCGTGTACACTTGCACTACATTGCGATAGACACTTTTACACGCAACAAGTTTTTGGCGCCGTTGCCGGGGACTGGCAACATATCTTTACCCTATCTTTTACTGCACTTCCTTTACTTTCTGTTTTTACTTGGATTGTTCAACCTATACCTTTCACAAGGTCTTTTTGTTTGCTTATGCGCAGATCTCAACGAGGAAAAGAACTTGAGCACCAGTTAGATCCTGAAATCGAACGTACGTACAATTTCAGAAAAAGAGTTCGGTACCTCGTAGAGAGAAACGAATACTTAGAAGGATAGTTAGACGCAATGGTAAACGGAAGGCACGAAGAAAGAAGGAACGACCAAGACAATCCACAGGATAATAACAATCTTGTCGGGAATGGAGTGAATGGCCAACCTGCCGATCCTCCTATCGCTGCCGCACGCCGGTCATGCCGAGACTACATGCTCAATGATCATGTAGAATTAGAAACCACCCTGCCAGATGTAGATGTTGACAACTTTGAGCTGAAACTTGTTATATTCAGCATGATCAACAACGCTGGCCAATTTAGTGGTGCTGCTAGAGAGGATGCTATGGAGCATCTGAAAACGTTCCAGGAAATCTGTGGTTCATTTAGACTACCAGGAGTTAATCCGGAGATACTGAGGCTTCGGTTATTTCCTCATTCATTGAGGGACAGAGCAAAGACTTGGTGGAATAAACTAACGTCGGGTTCAATTCGAACTTGGGCAGATTTAACTCGTGAATTTTTGTCTCGTTTTAATCCTTCACACTTATCTGAGCGATTACGTAATGAAATTGCTACTTTTCAACAGGAAGACGACGAGCCAATGCACGAAGCCTGGGACAAATTTACCACCCTGCTAAGGAACTGCCTGATGCATGGATTCCCCGTTTGGAACCAGGTAACTAAGTTCTATAATGCTGCCAATTTACAAACTCGTATCAGAATTGATTCAGTAGGAAATGGATTACTGCTGGACAAAGACCCAGATGAGGCAATGGCAGTACTGAAAAACCTGGCAAAGAATGAGGAACAGTTTCCTACGACAAGAAGAGGGGTAAAAAAATTCTAGCTCTAAAGGATTATGAGGCCGACAGTTCATTAAAATCACATGTGGCATACCTCGCTAAGGCAATGAAAAAGCTCTTAAAAGAAGATTCACAGCCTGTCTACTCTGCTGAAGAGGTATGCGAGACTTGCGATGGAAATCACAGTTCGGAGGAGTGCCCGTTACAGTTAGAAGAATGGATGTATGTTTGGAACTACAATAAGCAGAATTATAACTCCAACAACTACAATCCCAATTGGAGAAAGGATCCCAAGTTCTCTTGGAGCAATCCTAATAATGCCCTGAATCCTCAAGCACAAAATACTCAGAACTAGGGAGGACCTAGATTATTGACTCGGCAGCAACCACAACAGCAGTAGCAACAGCCACCACTTGCCACGACTAGTATATTGGAGCAAACTTTGGCTAAGTTTATGTCTCAAACAGGAACTTACATTGAGAACATGAATCACTTCGTCAAAAAGACTGAGACATTCATGGATACAACAGAGATGCGGATGACCAACCATGAAACTACTCTAAAATCATTGGAGACGCAAATGGTTCAGGTTTCACAGCATATTAAACCGAGGCAGAATGGAGGATTTCCTAACGATACTGAAAACGCTAGACAACCCACACATGAGCAGTGTAAAGCCATCACTACTAGAAGTGGGAAGAAATTACCAGGGCCAGAGAAGGAAGCTGAAACAGTCAAGAAATCAGCCTTGGAGTCACCTGCCGAGGAAGCTGCCCCGGCAGACGACAAGCAGCCTACTGCCGATGAACCTGTCACGACAGCAGAAGGGACAGAGGAGAAAGATGAAGAACCTAAACCTCCTCAGATACGAATGCAATGGGAAGGACGCATTGCTGATTATCGTCCCCCACCACCTTTCCCTCAGCGGTTACAGAAATTGAAACAGGAATCTCAGCTTAAGAAGATTTATGATATTTTTAAGCAGGTCCATATCAATATTCCATTGTTAGATGTTGTGAGGGAAATACCTGGTTATGCCAAATATCTCAAGGATGCCATGTCGAAGAAATCCAGATTTGGGGAATTTGAAACGGTTAAAATGACACATGGATGCATGAGTATTCTGCACAAGCATCCACCCCAGAAGAAGAAGGATCCTGGGAGCTTCATCATACCATGTATAATCGGAGATAAATTTTTGGGTAAGGCACATTGTGATCTTGGTGCTAGTATAAATTTAATGACCAAATCTGTTTTTCAGAAATTAGGTATTGGAAAAGCTCGGCCCACAACAGTAGTACTGCAGCTGGCAGACCGCTCTTACGTTCACCTAAAAGAAAAAATTGAAGACATTCTGGTAAGAGTGGATAAGTTTATTTTTCCTGCTGACTTTCTTGTCTTAGATTGTGAAGCAGATGAAAACGCACCAATCATCCTGGGGCGACCCTTCTTAGCCACAGGAAGATCACTGATTGATGTGGAAAAAGGAGAACTCACTATGAGAGTGAACGATCAAGAGATCAAGCTGAACGTTCTCCAAGCAATGTGTAGAACTAATGTTTTGATATAATATTTGAAAAATATTTTGGACTAATTTAAAAAGAATTTAAAAACATTTCTAAAGTCCAAACATCTTGAAATTATGTTTAGGAAGTTTTTAAATGGTTTTTAATGTGTTTCAAAGGCCAAATTTCTCAAAAACCATAGGGCGTTTCGAAACACCATAGGGCGTTTCGAAACAGGGGGATTCCAGTGGCAAAATGTTTCGATACTCGTATCGAAACGGGCCAAGCGTTCCGAAACGGTATAGGCCGTTTCGATACGCCTACGTGGCAACGACCCTAACGGCTATAAACCCCAACGGCTCTTTCCCAAATAATATTCAAAATGCAGGCGTTTCGAAACAGGATTAAGGAGTTCCGATACGGGTTCCGAAACGGCTATAGGGTGTTCCGAAACGGGTACCCCGACAGGCTGCAACGGCTATCTCTATAAAGAAGACGTTCTGAAACGGGCTTGAAGTGTTCCGAAACGGGTAGCAGCTGAATTGCATTTTGGAGGAAATTAAAGTCTTCAAACGGCTATATTTTGATCCCAACGGCCATAAACGGCTACAAACTCAATTTGGAGTATAAATAAGACCTCCAAGCATCAAGATTGAGAAGAGCTTCAATTGTTACAACATTATGAGTGAAAAACTTGTCTAGAGCTTAAATCGTTCATTTCTTGCTTAGACAACACTTGTGCTTACATTGTTAAAATTGCTCAAGTGTTTTAGGTTTTGGGTGAGTGCGTAATTGTACAAACAAACACCTATTAGAGGGTTTTAAGTTTGCTTATTGTTTCTCTTTGTAAAGAGGGTTTTCCTTCAAGCTTTGGGTAGAAAGCTTCGAGGGTTGTAAAGGGTTTCCTCCTAAGCCTAGAAAAGGGGACGAATCAATTAGTGGATTGATTGTGAAATCCTTAGTAGGAAGCTAAGGTAGTGGATGTAGACCTTGGTTAGAAGGTTGAACCACTATAAATCATCGTGTCTTTATTCTTTTAGCTTCCTAAACCCTTCCACCCAAAAATTCACCTCTCCACCACTTGGCGAGCATAATCGGTTGATCGAATCGAGCGTCGAAAAACCCAACAATTGGTATCAGAGCTTGGCTCAATCGAAGGGGATTCACATCCTATTGAGAAGATCCGGCAAGCTCGATCAACATTTCACCAACCGGCTCAAATGTCGCAATCCATCAACATACCGCCTTTCTTCGACGGAGATCACTATGCCCATTGGAAGACAAAGATGAAATTCTTCTTGAAGGCAAGAGATTACAAGCTATGGGACATAGTTGAAGATGGTCCGTTCGTGCCTCAAGGAAGCAAAGCGGAATGGAGTGCCGACGATCGCAAGAATATGGAGCTAAATTGTAGAGCCTTGCACATGCTTTTTTGTGCATTTGGCCCAACCATCTATGAGAAGATGTCTTCTTGTGAAAGTGCCAAGGAGGTATGGGACAAGCTTGAAGTCACATACGAGGGGACTAATGAAGTCAAGGAGACCAAGATTGGACTCCTAACCTTAGAGTATGAGAACTTCAAAATGAATCCGGAGGAAAACATCGAGAAGATGTTTGATAGGTTCTCCACCATCACCAATGGTCTTAAAGGATATGGAGAAATCATTCTGGAAGAAAAACTTGTCCGAAAGCTCATCTACTCTCTTCCCGAGTCTTGGGATTCAAAAAGGACCGCCATCATCGAAGCCAAAAATTTGAAGACTTTGAAGCTTGATGAACTCATGGGGTCACTTATTACTCATCAAATCATGAAGAAGAACAAAGAAGATGAGAAAAGGAGGGAAGAAATTAGAGCTATGGGAGAGAAGAAACTCAAGAGTATTGGCATCAATGTAAATGCCATGGCTCTCAAATCCTCCACATGTCATCATGAAGATTCAAGTGAGGAGGATAGTGAAGATGAAGAGATGTCCTATCTCTTCAACAAATTCACCCGGTTCATGAAGAACAAAATTGAAAAATCCAAGCATGAATCGAGGAAGAAGATGAAGGATTCCCACAAATCCAAAAGGAAGGGATCATCTTCTAAACAAGCATACGTGGCCACTTGGAGTGATGAAGACTCCACCGATAATGAAGTAGCCCACCTATGCATGATGGCCCTCAATGAGGGGGAGGTAACTTCTAACTCATCTATTTCAAATTCTTATACATTTGATGAGTTACAAGAAGCCTATGATGAATTGGTTTTTGAATTCAAGGCTTCATTTTCGAAAAATAAAAAATTGATTTCAAAGTTGAAAACTGAAAATGATTTGCTTTCTAAAACCAATTTAGAGTTTGAAGCAAAAATCAAAGATTTTGAACTTAAAGTTTTAAACCTACAAAACTTGCTTCAAACGATGGAAAGAGATCATCAAAAGGAAGTTTATGATCTCAAAAAGGAAAAAGATTTGATTTCCAAAGAGCTTGAAAAGAAAAACAATTTTGGAAAATCAAATTTTTATGTAAGACAATCTAGTGTCCCTAGATTTTTAAATGGAAAATGTTGTAGAAGTGTTTGGGTACCAAAAGGACTAACCACTTCAACTAAAAAGGATGAAATTGAAAAATGGATTCCTAAGGGGACTAAATTTTGTGCTACTAACGTCTATGGATCCAAAGCAATTTGGATACCAAAAATTACTTGATTGTCTTTTGCTAGGTGTGATGGAGAATGATCAACAAGTCAAAAATTGAGGGGGAGCTCCATGCACACAAGAAAGAACACTTGAAGAAGGAAGACTTCACATCCTCCCTTGAGTTCAAGTGTGGTAAAATCTAGTTGTTTTAGTGTTTATTGATTTATTTTATTTTATGTCAACTAGATATTCATAAATGTTGAACTAACATTTTAATGATGCTTTGAGTAAGGGGGAGCCAATTTTTTTAACCAAAATTTTAAGTGTCAAAATTTTTTTTTGCCTCCTATGTTATCTTAAACTTAAATGTCATTTTAAATTCTTTTTGATATAACAAAAAGGGGGAGAAATGGTTTGAAAAATTGAATTTTCAAACGAATAAGGGGGAGCTTTATTTTATTTCATATCTTAATCTCTTATTCACAATTTTAAGTTAAAGGGGGAGAATCCCAAACAATTTTTCAAGTTGGTTTTATTATATCAAAAAGGGGGAGATTGTAGAACTAATGTTTTGATATAATATTTGAAAAATATTTTGGACTAATTTAAAAAGAATTTAAAAACATTTCTAAAGTCCAAACATCTTGAAATTATGTTTAGGAAGTTTTTAAATGGTTTTTAATGTGTTTCAAAGGCCAAATTTCTCAAAAACCATAGGGCGTTTCGAAACACCATAGGGCGTTTCGAAACAGGGGGATTCCAGTGGCAAAACGTTTCGATACTCGTATCGAAACGGGCCAAGCGTTCCGAAACGGTATAGGCCGTTTCGATACGCCTACGTGGCAACGACCCTAACGGCTATAAACCCCAACGGCTCTTTCCCAAATAATATTCAAAATGCAGGCGTTTCGAAACAGGATTAAGGAGTTCCGATACGGGTTCCGAAACGGCTATAGGGTGTTCCGAAACGGGTACCCCGACAGGCTGCAACGGCTATCTCTATAAAGAAGACGTTCCGAAACGGGCTTGAAGTGTTCCGAAACGGGTAGCAGCTGAATTGCATTTTGGAGGAAATTAAAGTCTTCAAACGGCTATATTTTGATCCCAACGGCCATAAACGGCTACAAACTCAATTTGGAGTATAAATAAGACCTCCAAGCATCAAGATTGAGAAGAGCTTCAATTGTTACAACATTATGAGTGAAAAACTTGTCTAGAGCTTAAATCGTTCATTTCTTGCTTAGACAACACTTGTGAGCTTACATTGTTAAAATTGCTCAAGTGTTTTAGGTTTTGGGTGAGTGCGTAATTGTGCAAACAAACACCTATTAGAGGGTTTTAAGTTTGCTTATTGTTTCTCTTTGTAAAGAGGGTTTTCCTTCAAGCTTTGGGTAGAAAGCTTCGAGGGTTGTAAAGGGTTTCCTCCTAAGCCTAGAAAAGGGGACGAATCAATTAGTGGATTGATTGTGAAATCCTTAGTAGGAAGCTAAGGTAGTGGATGTAGACCTTGGTTAGAAGGTTGAACCACTATAAATCATCGTGTCTTTATTCTTTTAGCTTCCTAAACCCTTCCACCCAAAAATTCACCTCTCCACCACTTGGCGAGCATAATCGGTTGATCGAATCGAGCGTCGAAAAACCCAACACAATGAAACATGATGATGCAGAAAAAGAGTGCAAGGCCATCACTGCAATCACCTTTGACCAACCCTGCATCAGGTCGGGCTGCCAAGACATCAAAATTGGCCACTGCCTCAGTAGCCATTTAGAAGACTGTCACGACAGCACCGACGACAGCAGCTCCTCAGAATCTGATACATCTAATACTGAAGATCAAGAGGAGGTAAACTGGATAGGCAATCGTCCAGGTAAGTTGTTCGAGCCCTTAAACTATACCTCGGATAACCATATAATTCAAAAGTCATCAACTGTTGAGCCCCCTATTTTAGATCTTAAGCCCCTGTCAGGGCAGTTAAAATATGTTTTCCTTGGTTTAAATGATACGTTGCCCGTAATCATCTCTTCCAAGTTGATGCAGGAACACGAACATCAGCTAATAGGGATGCTGCAACAGTACAAAAAGGCTATTGGATGGGCGATAGCTGATATCTAAGGCATCAGTCCGGCACTATGCATGCATAAAATCCTCCTAGAGGATGATCATAAGCCAACCATTGATGCACAGAGACGTCTGAATGATGCTATGCGAGAGGTGTTGCGTAAGGAGATCATAAAATGGCTAGATGCTGGAATAATCTATGCCATCTCGGATAGCAAGTGGGTGAGCCCGGTGTAGTGCGTTCCCAAGAAAGGAGGAATAATTGTGGTAACCAACGAAGACAACGAACTAATCCCAACCAGGACTGTGACTGGTTGGAGGGTTTGTATGGACTACCGAAAGCTTAACAAAGCTACTCGGAAGGACCACTTCCCCTTACCCTTTATTGATCAAATCCTTGATAGATTAGCGGGTAAGCCTTACTATTATTTTCTTGATGGCTACTCGTGTAGTAATTCAAGGTGAAGCTATTAGCTCAATCCCTGTGGAGACGATATCTGATACTTTCGTATCACTTTACTACTTGCGTCGTGTACACTTGCACTACATTGCGATAGACACTTTTACACGCAACAGCCTTATCTAACACTCATTTTATTTGTACTCGTACATATGGAGTTTCCGCTTGCTGGAAGTTAATATTATGATTACAATTGTATATGGCTATTTTATTGATCTAATATTTATCTGCAATGACTTAGAAATATAATTTCAATATCTTTGCAGATGGGGACATAAGTTGAGGAATGCGGAGGTGTTGCACAACACTGTCAGAGATATAAGACTAAAGACCCAAACAATAGGAAAAATCAGGTAACATAATATTATTTTTTAAAAAAGTAATATGTTATATTTGTTTGTGAGTGAATTAATATTAATATTTGTGTTTGACAGTTTATTTGGCAGCCGTGTGCGAATGACACAATCAAGAGTTGCCTACCAGAAACTGTGCTTCAATGTTTATCATTCTGGGGTGTAGTTGTGCCATTGATACATTTTTCTATTGTTGAGTTTCATTGTGCTGACAGAGTGTTGCGGCAGTTCAACTTCCATCAACTCCTTCCTAGACCTCCACCTGAACATATTCATATTGTTCGTAGAGGTAGATTCAATGAGAATTGAAGTGTGAAGCAAGCCGATTTCATTGAACTGTGGGAGGAAAGATGGATGCGGTAGGCTAAAATTTTAATTCTAATTCAAGCCAGCAATTTTGAATTTAATACAGAGTATTATTCGTGGTTTTCAGAAAATGGGAAACCGTTCATAACATCTCTTGAAGATGCAAATAAATGGCTTGAAGATCCGCGGTTCTCAAGACATGTACACTTCCTATCCGAGTTTGGTCAGAGCTCTCAAGAACCAACAGACAAACCAAACTTAGAAAGATTTTCAGGTTGGCATTCTTCGTGGTCGCAATCTGAATCTCCCCGATACATGTAAGCAATAATCCTTGGGAAGAACCAATGCAACACGGGTATCCACCATATCAGCCCGTCTCGGAACAACCCTCATTTGAAGAAAGCTTAGTAGTTCATCAAACATTTGGATTTGGTAATGTTCCGAAACAATCACCGATTAATTTTCCAACGGGTGGTAGCTCATCTTCTCAGTCGGCTTACAATGATGATGGAGGATACGTACCACAATTTCAGTATCCTCAATCATTTGTATATGGGGAAGGTATGGGTGTTGGTAGTATGACATCTTTGTTGTCGACTACCACCATTAGCATCTCTTCATTTCATCCGGAAGATATTTTTGGTACACCACCTCATATGCAAATAATGGATGATCAATTTTTCAACGATGATGAGCAGGCTCCTAATAGACCACAAAGAACGGTTCACCCCCGTGAGCGGTACGATCAAACATCATCTTTTCACCGACAAGTATTACCAAGGAGGAGGTAGAAATATGGTTTTGAATATTTGTGGTCCTTGGGTATTTCATGTTATGAATTTCTTTCAATTTCATGTTATATGTATTTCTTTCAATATCATTTTGATATTTATGTTCTTTTCTAATTTTTGGTATCCAAATTCAAATTCCAATTCCAACTATAAGTTAAAAAAACCAAGAAATTACAGTAACATAAAAAATTGGGTTAATTACAATTCCTATTCCAACTATAAAGTAAAAAATCAAGAATTTGTTTTTTGTTAATATATTGGTTCGATATTTAAGTTCGTTCTTTAATTTCGGTATTCAAACTCTAAATAAAAATCTGCAAACATGAACGAGAAAAAAATTTATTTATATTACCATAAAATATTATACATTAAACACAACATTTAGGTTGATGGTCTGGCACGATAGTTCGAAAGATTGGATTTATTCAGACACTTGTTTCTTGAATGACCTGGTACCCTACAAATAGTACAATGTTTAACTTGAACTCCCCCTCTCTATCATTCGAATCATCCATATTCGTATTAATACGAGTGGACTTCGGTCGACCCTTCAACTTTCTACGAAGCTTTAGATTTGGTAACCATTCTTCGTATATTGGCTCTACCGGCTAATAGTTTTGGTTCGGGATTGTTTTGAACTGAATTCTATATATATTTTCAATGTTCTCTAGTTTATAACACTCATCCGCAAAACCGTAAGGGTCGAGATGAAAATGCAAACATGTGGCGTGTGCGTGAGAGCAATGGTATCTAAATGCTTGGAATGCACCACAATCACACCATCTCTGATGAAGGTTTACAGTGAACATTCGTTACTCACTTCGGACTATAACTTCGACAGAAAATTCCTATCCATGTGGGTCGAATGATCTTACTCGCATAGAGATGGCTTTGCCTTGAAGTTCGCCCATTGTATCCTGCAGGGTTTTAGACCTATATTGTCCGTTGTTTACTTGGGAGTTAACTTCCTGCCCTTTTTCGGACCATACTTTACTCAATCTGAAGTAAGTCTCCCACACAATACTTGCAATTGGGAGATGGCATGTTCTTGTAATCACCGAGTTTATAGCCTTTACAAGGTTAGTTATCATATGAACATAATGTCGACCTTCGTCATAGGCTTGTGACCATCTTTCCTTGGGGATGTCATTTGCAAAATTAAATACATTTACACTGTGTCGCCTCAACCTTCTTATCCTCTCTTCAAATTTTGGTTGAACTAGTTCATACCCTATTTAAAAAAATTAAATAAATCAACATTATTAAATAAAAAAATTAATTTTTTATAAAAAACAAATAACAACTTACCCGCGCCTAAAATTTCTTTCCGAATCTGATTGTTTCTGTACCGCGTCTTCGCATTTGCCGTAATATGTCGTATACAATATGCTGGATATGCATGTGGAGGTTTCCATAAACTCCCACGTCTGTCAATTAATGATATGAATGCAGTCCCTCTATCAGAAATCATGCAAATCTCGTCTTTTTTACTACATGATTGCGTAGATGCTTCAAAAATAATTCTCATCCATCCGTGTCTTCCTTTTCAACTATGGCAAAGGCAATTAGGAATATATTATTGTCTCCATTTTGTGCAACACCCAGGAGTAATATATGACCGTACTTCTCATACAGTCAGGTACCATCCACTTGAATCATGCGTTTGCAGAATGGGAACCCTTCAATGCACACATTGAACGCCCAAAATAACTTACTAAATATTCTTTTACCAAGAATTAATTCACCTTGTAAGTTGAACGCCATTTTTGTTTCGTATTCTACCACGGTTCTCGGTATGAATAGTTGCATTGCTCGTAAAAGAGCTGGTAGCTCATTATACGATTTATCCCAATCACCATACAGTTGTGCCATCGCCTTCTGTTTTACCATCCACGCCTTGTAGTAAGATGGAATATAACCAAGCTGAGCTAGGATAGATGCTACAAACACTGCAATCGAAATTCTTGGTTCTTGTTCAACCAATGTCCTGGTGTAAGCACATATTAGTTCAGAGTTTAAATTAATATGGTCCCGTGATAAAGCCATATTGGTACATGTATACTGGTCAATGAACCGTGACACCTCCCACATATCAGTCCTCTTTCTGTGTGAAATTCTTACCCACCAAGGACATTTGCTCTTCCGATGAAGACACCTTACACAATAGGTAATTGTATTGGACTCAACAACAGAAAATGACGTATGGCGTTTAATACAATGCTCTTAAACTGATAGCTTTGTGGCTTCTTTTGTTTCGAATTCAGCCTTCAGTACCAATTCTCTAAAGTTTGAAGATGATGAAGAACCAAATACGCGAGCTTGATATTCCGGATCTTGCATTGCAGTATAATCCACTTCATACATGCAGGCTGCTGGAGGTTCATAGGATGGATAAATGGGTTCTGGTTGTTGGGGCTCAGGTTCAACATAACCCCAAACTAGCTGCTCTTTTCCCAACCCGAGCTTAGCAACAGTCGTGTCCCAAACATCATCTTCAACATTGATACCATTACCCTGAGATGCATCTGTCATAACAGCCTCAACATCATCAGCATCGAGTAAGCGCACGTCATCGTCTTCCGTAATAGGCACAATATTTTCATTATCCTCACTGAAATCTTCAAGCGATTCACCCCAACGACCAAAAATGGGTTTGGTGTCACAATGTGTTGATGAACTCATTCTCTGTAAATAATCAAACAAAAAACATAAGTAAACACTAAAATTTGGTTTTCTTATTAAAATTTTAAAAAAGGCGGCAAACGAATTAAAATTCCAAAAATATAAAACTTGTCGGATTCGACGAGAAACCGTACGAATATATCTTCAACCACCGTCTGAAAGAAAAAAATCTTCAAAAACTCTCACCTAAATTTTCAACTCAAACTCTCTTATTTTTTTTTCTCAACCCTTACACACTCATCTTCTCTATATCCTATATATATACACACTATTAAAAAAACCTAAAACTAGACCTAACTCACGTACATGCATGCATGCATGTCAACATGACCTCGCCATGTGGAGGTGGCAAGGTTTGACTCCATTTTGCACCTGCCAAGCCAGCATGCCTACCAAGCTGCGCCACGAGAAGCCTGTTACCAGAGACCTCGCCGTTTGAACCTGGCGAGGTCTGAGAACGCCATATGGAGATTGTAACACCCATAAAAAAAGAATTTGGTGTCATTGGGGTTTGAACTCGTGACCTTTGGATTGGTGTACAAAAACTTTAACCATCTGAGCTAAGCCATTTTCTAGTCTTAATTTCAATCAGTTTTTATGTGATTTATGTTTCTCGGGTTCGACCAAAAAAATTAAACATTTCGAACCAACTTCAACCACAACTTTTACACTTGCATCTGAAGAGAAACAAAATCTAGAAACCCTCTCTAGACCTTTCACCTCCCCACCTTTCCGACCAAGCCTCGGTCTTCTCCACCACGCCGCCGTGGCCACCACCGCCTGTACCGACGAAATCGTCGTCCCGTCCCGAACCCAACCCGTGCTTCACTAGCCGAGGTGCTGCGCCGTTCGTCGTTGAGATTCAGTTAAATGTTCGAATGTAACCTAAACTCCCGTCGCCTCTGCTTTGCGATGATTCCAGCACCGATCAATGCTCGTTCTTCGCACCCTCGTCGCAGGTGAACTCCTCACTTCGAGCTGAGTGAAACCCAGTTATCTGATCAACTGTCCGTGGACGTTTAGTCCATCGCCGGAGCTACGCCGAATCAACCTCGTCGCCTTCATTTTTGGTTAAATCTGGTAAGATTATGTCTTGTTTTATGTTTTTAACAAATGGGTTAAATTGGTGAGTTGACATGTTTTCATTTTCCGGCAGATTAGTGTTCTTTGGCATCTCCGGCGATCGCTCCGACGACCAGTTATGCCCTTGGGTATGTGAACCGGTCTGAACCGGTCTATATTAAACTCGGTTCGAAACCATTAACCAAACCCGGTCTGATCCCAACCAAACCAAGCCTAGTTTGGTGTCTAATCCGACCCATATGAGTCCGACCCGACCCGTTTGCCCTAGTCCAACCCAACTAATATGCCTGAGTCCGACCTGACCCTTTTCTCGAGTCAACTTAGTAACTCAGCTCGCTCGAGTTGACTCAGTCGAGTCAAACCAGTTGACCAGTGCCGTCAGCATGATGTCAGCGTTGACTTGACCGCTGACGTCAACATTGACTTTGACTGCTGACGTCAGTGTTGACTTTGACCAAAAAAGTCAAATTTTATGAAAAGCCCTATTTTATGTTTTTCGACGTCCTGGGCCCGTTTTTGAAGTTTGTTTTGTGAAATTCCAACCCAAAAGCCTCCAAATCTGACCTTGAAACCCAATCATGTTTATGTGTTTCATGATTCAATTTTAAGGCAATGTGAATAAGGGATTGATTAAGGATTTTTGTTTAATTGAAGGTATCCCTGCATCTTCGCATTCCTGAGATAAAGGATGTCATATTCAAAATTAAGAGTGTTCGAATGTCGTTTCAAGGGTCAACCGATATAGCCCGAAATTGAGGTAATATATTTATACCTCTTGCATGCTTTATGAAACATGTTGGTATTCGGTTAAAGTATGTATGTTTTTTACTAAGTGTACTTCCAACTCTGCTAAGTCAACTCGCTTACGAAACAAAAGGATGGCAATTTGAATAAGACCGAGTTATTTGGAAGAGAAGTTTAGTAGACCAAAAGGATTGAGTTCAGTAGGTGATTAATAAGGTAGTTAATCTTGAAACTCGATTAATAGAGTTAGAAGGATTCAACGTCAAATATTCTTGTATAAAATTACGAAAATGCCCTAAATGTTTAAAAAGAACTAAAATAACCATGGCAATGAAAGTAACACAGAAACATACAATGGAACTGGTAAAACAACCGATTCATCTAAAAATTTCAGAATTTCTTGGAACGTTCTAGTATCAAGACTTAAATCTTCAGTTTTGTAAGGTACTCGGATTTACTAAGATTCTGAATAAATCTCTGAACATAATTTATGGAAAATTATTCGTATATCCGAACTAATCAAAGTGGCGTAAGATATCGGACTGATTGACATGACCAAAGAGGATTGAAAACATCGATTAGGCTGAGTTGATCGGGATGAACGAAATGACCAGGAAACTGAAATATCCTCGGGTACTAATTGTCAAATTATCTGAAATGATGGATATACTCTCGAGATCTGAAATGAATAAATAGTCGGAAGAGCTGAAAGGCTCCGAATAATTGAAACACTTTCGGACATCGAGGTGACTGAAAATACCTCTAAGACTTGAAATGAGAAATATCAATAAAGACAAGCGAAGATAATGGCTCTGAAAGTGGTAATACACGACCCATGTTGGTTGGTCGTTTCAGGAACTATTGTGATGTTGGAAGAATATCACATAAAAGCATGTCAGAGTTATTTGGAGGGAGTACTTAAGTCAATGGTAAAAGCAGTCTGTTCTTCTCGTGTATTCGATGTTACGAATCGAGTTCAGATACAATGCACATGTTCGAATACTTAAAGAATATCAATTGAATACATGTTCAATTTTCCCCGGTGTACGTTCAATGGTTTCTTAGTGAAAAAAAGCTTTTGTTATACAAGGTAGTCGGTTTTAAGAAGTGAGTACTTAAGGGTACCGATCCAGCTAAATAATAAACACTGAAATGATGATTTGCAATTAGTTCAAAGGGACTCAGAAACTTGATAAGTAACTAGAACTTCTGAACTCCGTACATCACTGCTTTTACCTGATAGTCTAATTACCAAATTACCCCTGAAGGTCGAAATGACCAAAGTGCCCTCGTAAGCTTAATTGATTGGATCACTCTCGATACATCTGAAATCTCAATAATCTTAATGTGTCAACTTCTGAATGTTGGTTTGAGTTGTTAGTACCGAGCTCCCTCGCCTAGGGACCTTGTTTTCAAATCAGTTCAAAATTGTCAGACGTTCTATGCTCTCTTTCTGATAATTATCAAGTGTCTCTGAGAAATATATTGAACCATAAAGTGTGTACCCTATGCCCGTGAATACACTCTACTTTAAACTAAGATTATCTGCTCTGAATTAAAAGTATGACTCTGTTACCCGTAATGAAAGCTCAACTCTTGGCTTTTGTCTTCTGATACAGAAATATACCTGATATCCATCTTTTGATACAAAAATAAAATCTGATATATGTCTTCTGATATAAAAATATATCTGATATATGTTTTTCTGATATTACTATCTTCTGAATATAAACTAAATTTCATCTGGGTATATTATTTGGGATATAAGTGAAGATCTATAGGCTCAGCGCTGGTAAGCCCTTCTAGACCTAAGCTCCTACGCCCAATGGGCCTAGGGTAAGCCTTTCTGTAAACTCCTACGCCTGACGGGCCTAGGGTAAGTCTTTCTGGACCTAAGGTATTCCCTTAGATAAGCTACTACGCCTAACGGGCCTAAGGTAAGTCTTTCTGGACCTAAGGCATTCCCTTAGGTAGGCTCCTCTACCTCAGGCCTAAGGTAAGACCTTCTGTATGCAGTTCAGGGGGAATTGCATTTTGGAGTTCGGTTGGAGGGTAATTAAGTAAATTAATAAAACTTTCTGACCTCTTCTGAAACATACCCAACTAAATTAACGTATCAAAGTTGAAATCTCAGTAAAACTACAATTCGTGCATAATGAACTCCTTGATTTAACTTTTGGAACCTGAATCTCTTCCGAATCTTCGGCTTTAGACTCATCCCCTAAGATTCAGGTGATCAAATAAAGAACAACTTTGTTACCTCCTAATATAATGCTTCACTGAATTATTGAATCGTAATTTGAGCTTACTGTTGCCCAGTTCTTCATGACAATGTAAAGCTTGTCATATATCTGCTTGTGCTTTTAGCATCTCCCGGTAGTTTGTATTACTGAGCTTTTCGAAGCTCGCGTTGTTTTACCATCACAGGTTGAAAGATCGACATGTTGTAGCCATCAACGTCGGTGTGGGAGTTTCTTCGACTTGCTAGCAGGGTATGGTATTTGTGTAATTAGGGGGCATGTATGTCATGTTTTGATTTATATTCGAGTCCGAAACTTGTATTGATAACTTGTATCATGGTTTTGTTTCATTGTCTGAATGTTTTTTTTTTTGAAATGGTATTTTAATTCAAAACTTGATTTATGATCTTAAATGATTTAGCAATTTGTTTATTTGAAATTTTAACGTGGGTCGCTCCGGTGACCATAATGTGACTTCCTAAAATCCGTACTAACGCATTGGCGGGTCTAGGGGTTACAAAGATGGTGTGGTCCTGTGGACTTTGGCTTATTCTCCCAAATAATCCTTAAAGCACCCTATTATCCTAAATAAAAGTTTTACTTGGCCTAAATGGCCAATTATACCCATTTTAATCAGTGGATTTTATTAAACACTTCAATTATTACAGCGTATTGAGGATTTGTATAATTACGCGGAGGGTTACTCATGATAACTTTGAAACTTTTTTATTCATTTTTCATTTACATTTCTACTAAAGTTGGAGTAATTACAAGCATAAAAATTAAATTTTTAAGATAATATAATCTCATCATATGAGTCTACCACGCTCGACGATCATAATGAACACCACTAACGATGAATATTGTTGATCACCATTAAATTAATTTATAAAAATTTAAAAGACTCGGCGTATAATTATAAATTATTTAAAATAAAATATTAATTAAATTATTTTTCATATATATAATATTTTTAATTTTTTTTAAAAAATAATTATATCAAATACCAATCTTAGTCAATTTAAAAAAATAAAAACCTAAAACCCTCAACCCTAAACTTAAAACACTAAACCATAAATTGTAAACCATAAACCTTAAACCCTAAATTCGAATATTGGGTTTAGGCTTTAGGCTTTAGGCTTTAGACTTTAAGGTTTAAGGGTTAGGGTTTATTGTTTAGGGTTTAGGGTTTAGTGTTTAGTGTTTTGGGTTTATGGTTTATGAGTTATGGGTTAGTGTTTACTATTTAAGATTTATGGTTTAGTGTTTTGGGTTTAAGGTTTATGGTTTATGGTTTATAGTTTAGGGTTTTATGTCTTGTGGTTATTATTTATGATTTAGGGTTTAGGGTTTTGTGTTTTAGGTTTATGGTTCAAAGTTTAGGGTTTATTGTGTATTGTTTAGGATATAGATTTTATAGTTTATGATTTAGGGTTTTGAGTTTAAAATTTTCATTTTTAAAATTGATTTTAGGGTTAAGGGATTCAAGTTTTTATTTTTAAAATTGACGAATGTTGGTATTTGATCCAATTATTTTAAAAAAATATTAAAGTATTATATATGAAAAATAATTTAATTAATATTTTATTTTAAATAATTTATAATTATATGCTTAAATAACTTAAATTATATGTTGAGTTCTTTAGGTTTTTAATCTTCATAAATTAATTTAGTAGTACTCAGCAGTGTTCATCATTGATAAAGTCAAGATTCTAGAGAAAATTTGAGATTTCGAAAGAGAGAATGTTTGGAAGGGAAGAGTTTTCTTGTTAGGGTTTGATCTTATTTGAGAATTAAAAGAAACTAAATCGGTAAACTATTATTATTGAATAGATAAAAAAATAAAATACATCTTAAGTTTATATTTATAGTAATAAAGAAATTTCTTCAAAGAAACTAAAAGAAAGCTAGATGGATAACTAACAAACTGCCTAACCCAGCTGTCAATATTTCTAATAGCCCTCCTTAAGTTGGTGCTAAATCTTGAATGCCCAATTTGGACTTGGATTCTAAAAAATTGAAGTATGTAAAGCCTTTGTAAAACAATTTACAGTTTGATTCTGAGTTGAAACTGGAAGTAAGGTCAAAACGCCATGTTGAATTTTCTCGTGAACCAAATGACAATCAATTTCTATGTGCTTTGTGCGCTCATGAAAAACTGAATTTTCTACAATCTTGATAGCAAACAAATTGTCACAAAAAAGATTTGCAGTAGATATATCAATTTTCAAATCATAAAGTAAATAAAGAAGTCATTGAACTTCACAAGTAACAGTGACAAGAGCATGATACTCTGCCTCACTTGAGGAATGAGAAATTGTCTGTTGTTTCTTGGATTTTCAGAAAACAAGTGCAGTACCCAAAAAAACATAGAACCATGTCACAGATTTCTTTGAATCTGAACAAGATGCCCAGTCAGAATCAAAAAAAAGTATTGATCTTAATAACATTGCTTGAAGGAAAAAGTAACCCTTGGCCAAGAGACCCTTTAAGATGTCGCAAAATCTTATGAGCAATAAGTAAATGTTCATCAGTAGGAGCAACCAAAAATTGAAAAAGTTGTTGAACAGCATAAGAAATGCCAGGCCTTGTATTGGTAAGATATAACAATTTATCAATCAACCTTCTATAGGAGGTTATATCAGAAAGAGGAGTACCACTATTTTTTGAAAACTTGAATTTAGGAAGAATAGGGGTAAATACAAGTTTAGAATATGTAAAACCAATATTTTCTAACAATTCAAGGGTATATTTGCGCTGACACAAATTAATACCCTTACTAGATCGGGCTACTTCAAGTCCAAAAAAATATTTAAGATCCCCTAAATTTTTAATTCTAAAAGTGTCATGCAAATAGGTTTTGATTTTATTAATAAGTTCTATAGTTGGACTAAATAAAATAATGGCATCTACATACACAGCTAAAGAAATGAAACTACTATCAAAACCTTTAACAAACATAGAGATATCTGAAGAAGCTTGCTTAAAACCTTTTTCAAGTAAAGCAACAGTTAGGTGTTCATTCTATTGTCTGCTAGTTTGTTTTAGGCCATAAAGACTTTTGTTAAGCTTACAAACTAAACCATAAACAATAAAAAAATCAGAAGGTGGTTCCATATAAACCTCTTCATGCAAAAAAACCATGTAAAAAAGTATTATTCACATCTAATTGTTGTAATTTCCAACCCTTAACAGCAGCTATAGCCAATATAGATCTAATTATCGTAATTTTAGCAACAAGACTAAAAGTATTCATAAAATCCTCCCCATGTTGTTGAGTATAGTCTTTCACAACTAACCTCGCCTTATATCTTTCTAAAGTCCCATCTGATTTTAATTTAATCTTGTAAACCCATCGGCATCCTATGGTTTGTTTACAAAGAGAAAGAGGAATAAGTTTCCCATGTGTTATTAGCTTTTTGAAGTTTTAATTTCTTCATGCATGGCTTGTTTCCAATAATCATGTAAAATTGCTTGTTTATAAGTCTTAGGTTCGGTCAAAATATTAGTAGCATTAACATATGACTGATAAGAAGAAGAAAGGTTGTCATAGAATAACACCTGAATAATTGAATGAGGTGAAGTTCTGAAAGTTCTGGACATTAGTAAAGAGACTTGAAATTCTCTAAACTTTTGTAGCAATTGAACTTGCCTAGTGGAACAAGCTCGTGAAGGTTGTTGAGTTGGAACAACTTGCTGAACTTGAGTAGAAGAATCCAAAAAACAATGTTGTAAATTACTATTTTCTAAAGGAAGAATAGTATTAGAAGACTGATTTGTTTCAGAAATAAGTGGTTCACAAGCAAAATCAGAATTAGAAGCATATTCAAGTGCTGGATTCACAGTAGGTTGACAAATTAAATCATCCACAAAAGTATTGTCATTAGAGTCAGGTAACACTATACTTGAAAGATCAGAATCAACAAAAAGGAAAATAATTCTCAAAAAAAACAACACCACGAGAAACAAAAACATTGTTATTCTCAATATCAAATAACCTATATCCTTTATTATTCCTTAAATATCCTAGAAAATACATTTTCTAGCCCTATGATCCATTTTTATTTTAAATTTAGGTAAAAATAGAAGCATAAGCCAGACATCTAAAGATCTTTAAGTGTGTAAGCTTAGGTGTTTTCTGAAATAAAACTTCAAAAGGCGTTTTATTAAGAAGAACATGTGTAGGAGTAATTTTTATTAAGTAGGCAACATGTAAAATACAGTCCATCCAAAATTTTAAAGGTAAATTTGGCTGAAACTTTAAAGTTCTTGCAACAACAAGTAAGTGTTGATGTTTTCTTTTAACAACATTGTTCTGTTGAGGTGTATGAACACAAGAATATTGATGCACAATCCCTTTTGTTTTAAAAAAATCTAACATTTTAAATTCCTTAGCATTGTCTGTTCTAATACACTTAATCCTTTTTGAAAACTGAGTTTCAATTAAAGTACAGAATTGAGGAATTAATTCTCATACTTCAGATTTAAATTGCATAGGGTAAATTCATACAAACCTACTCTTATCATCAACTATAGTAAAAAAAAGTAAGAATGTCCATACAAGCTCTTAACAGGAAAAGGCCCCCAGACATCCAATATGAACTATATCAAAGGCACATTCAGATACAGAACTGCTCACAGAAAAAGGCAAACGTTTTTATTTAGCAAGATGATAAATTTCACAGTTAGACAAATGAGAAAAAGGAATATCTTTATTCAGTTGTCATTCTTTGCTTTGAGGGATGGCCCAAACATGCATGCCATAGAATAGAATTGTTAATAGAAGAATTATTAACAAGAGCAATAGAATCTTGAATTTTAACAGAACTAAAAACCATAGCATTGTGAGAAAGAGGAACCTCAAGTTCATAAAGGCCATTAGAAACTTTAGCTAAACCAGTCATCTTCAAGGCATTGAGGTCCTGTATATAACAAAAAAAAAACAAAAAAAAATTAAACATAAGGAATTATGCTTTGTCAACTGAGATGTAGAAACTAGATTAAAACTGAAATGAGGAATGTGAAAAACATTATATAAAACTAAGGAATGTGAAATACGAACAGTACCAACATGAGTAACCTTTACAGTTTCGATGTTAGGCAATTTAACAAACTTATTATGAACAGGATAACAATATTCAAAAAAAATTGCAGTGAAGTAGATATATGGTCAGTAGCCCCTGAGTCCAAAACCCAAGAAACATTCAAATTATTTGAAGAACAATTAAAAACCATTCTCGTGTCTTCGACTGGAGCATAAAAACAGAAGATAAAGCATTCACTTTCCATTCTGTAACAGCAGGCTTAGAAAGAGCAGTATTTCTTTCTTGCAACAATGTCAAAATACTCTCATGCTGATCTTGAGTAAACATCACATGACCATTAGTAGACACAAGCCCATTAGCAGAACTATTCTTATGCAAGGAACCATTACCAGAAGCAACATTCAAGAAAGCATCAGAATCATGAACTTCTATTATATTAGCCCTACCGCTCTGGTTCTTACTCTCATACCAGGAGGAAAACCATGTTTCTTATAACACTTGTCCATATTATGCCCAAACAACCCACAATAGACACACAAAGGCCTCTTTGAACCATTACCACCAGAGAATTTCCTAGAGCTAACACCCTTATTCTCTAACCGAGAGGTATTACCCTTATCAGCTAACATAACACTAGAATCAGTAACAATAGAACTAATACACCTTTTCATGCTGGATGATAATCGCAAAAATTTCATTAATGGAAGGTAACAATTTTTTCATGAGATATTGTGACTTTGGGATAATAAAAAATTTCAGTAAGCCTCCTAAGAAATCAAAGCAAGAAATCCTCTTTTCTATACTTGGAGGCAAAACAATCACAATTGACTTAGGGTATGAGATTACAAATCTTGTCCCACAAGACTTTCAGATCCGTATGATAAGTCGAAACAGAGAGATTACCTTGCTGCAATGAATAAAACTCTTGAAGTAAGTCAGAAACACGCACTAAATCGCCCTGATTGAACCGATCGAACTCTTGCCAAAGTTCATATGCTCGATCAATCCAGATAACGTTTTGCCCAATCTCCTGATTCAACGCGCGTTGCAACCAAGAGAGTACGAGGTTATTACACTTGACCTAAGTCGAATAACGTGGATCATCTTTCTTCGGCTCTTTAACCGAACCATCAACGAATGAGAATTTGTTTTTAGAAATCAAAAACATAC
Source organism: Hibiscus trionum (assembly GCA_030270665.1). NCBI lineage: Eukaryota > Viridiplantae > Streptophyta > Magnoliopsida > Malvales > Malvaceae > Hibiscus > Hibiscus trionum. The sequence continues at coordinate 21,110,049 of BSYR01000038.1, read as the reverse complement.
GCATCGAGCGTGCCCAGCCATGGTAGTTCCCTCCATTTAACAGCGAGGTAGTAAGAATCAACGTTGAATTCACGTTGAGATGAATATAAAATTCATCGGAAAGATCATCGACCTTGTAACGAGAGGCGAATTCCAGACGAGAATCCGAAGAATGATCATTTGATACCATAATAAAGTCGAGATTCTAGAGAAAATCTAGGATTTCGAAGGAGGAGAGTTTTTTTTGTTAGGGTTTGAGCATATTTGGGAATTGAAATAAACTGAATCGGTAAACTATTATTATTGAATAGATAAAAAAATAAAATACAACTTAAGTTTATATTTATAGTACTAAAAGAAAGCCAGCTGGATAACTAATAAACTGTCTAACACAGCTGTCAATATTTCTAATAATCGTTAATGATGCTCAGCGATGCTCGTCGAACGTTGTAAAAATTTTCAACTTCATAATAATTATAGTTTCTTACAATTTCTTTATAGTTTCCAACATAGTCTAAATTCTATCAATAATAAAACTGAATTACATAAGTTACCAACTTCATAATAATTATAGTTTCTTACAATTTCTTTATAGTTTGCAACATAGTCTAAATTCTATCAATAATAAAACTGAATTACATAAGTTACTGTCCCACTCTATAGGTGTCGATGTCTGGGTCTGAACAGGTACGACGCTATGCTAATGTTTTCTGGCTAATTCCCAAGTATTCACACTTTTTTGAATCCTCCACAAATCAGTTTCAAGTATCAACACTTTTAATTCTATATTTGCACGAATGAATAAATAATTATTTTTTTTGGTATAACCACGAGCATCTAATTTATTCGTTGATTAATTTGAATCGAGAACTGCAAAAGCTCATTGTTAAGAGACCCTTCAAATTCAATTTGTTCTATTCACAACATCGGAATTCCAACCTCTGACCTTACTTAAGGGATTCAGTGCTTCATTCTACAAAACCAACGGGTTGTTTTGTCGGCAATAAATAACTATTTTTTTAATTTTTACTCTTTATTTCCGTGCTATATGTGTTTAAGAAAATTTCAAAACCTTATAAATGTCATAATTGTCAACTAAATGATCTTATATCATAATTTACATATCTTTGTAAAGCCACTTTCAAATAGAAACATGAGAAGAATTCTTTTTTTTTTCCTTTTAATGTTTGAAAAGCCAATTCACAGTTGGGATTTCTACTGTGGATGCCAAAGTAGAATCAGAAAACGGTAGGCAAAGAAAATTTATCTGAAAAAAGAAAAAGTGGGATAAAAAGGGAAGAAATTCGTATAAAAAAGGTCTTATGATAATAGAACCCACCTTTATGTTGTGAAACACATCTTTGTCTTTAGAAATTCGAAATTATCACGTTTCTTTTTTATTTTCCTTTTTAAGAATAATTAAATGCGTTAAAATTTTAAGAGTAATTGCATAACACGGTCTCAAACAATGACTCTTATTTTATGTTGGTCCCCAAACTTTTACATATTCTAATTTCATCATCAAACTAATACCTTCATTCTAAATTAGTCCCCAAATGTGTGAGCATTTCAGTTCCACCCTCAAACTATAACTCTCATTCTAAATTGGTCCTCAAATTTTTTGAACATTCTAATTCCATCCACAAATTATCAGTATATACTAAGCATATCTTATGTTAATGAAATTGTTATAAACATTATTAATTGTCATGAAACACCGATGTGTATTATGTAATAATAGATGTGGTATAAATTATAATTTGAGAATAAAATTGAAACATTTTAAAAGTTTGAGGACCAATTTAGAATGAAAATCATAGTTTGAGGATGAGATTAGAATATTTAAAAATCTGCATGGGTTAAATTTATTTTTGTGTTTATTAATTAATGTTTACATTTTTGTTATTCTACAATAACTAAAAAATCTGAAACATGGGTTGAAAACCCAAACAAATTCGTAAAAGTAATGTCAAAATTTGTATGAGACAAGACAAAAAAAATTGGATGAGTTGAGATGAAAAGTTTTACTACTTAAGAAAGAGAAGGATTTGTTAAAAATAAATAAAATCATAAATTTACAAAATAAATCATAGATTTGTAAAATAGATATACAAAATAGAGATAATTAATGGTTGAATCGCTTGCCCGTGTCAATCAGATCAGTGGGTGAAATTGGAAAGGAAAAAAATAGGAGAAGAAAGTGGGTGAAATGGAAAGAAAGAAAATTAGGGGAGGGAAAGGGTGAGATAAAAAGGATTGGCGGCAACCTTTAACCTGACAGTCTATTAGAATTATTGTCCAAATATTTTTTTTAAAATATACTGGTATGATGCAAGGGTAGCATCTGTTTAACTTTTTTAATCTTTTCAAAGACGGCATACACAGCATGCATTACTGGTGCTCGAACCCAAGTCTCAAGGGATGATGAACATCTACCTTTACCACCAGGACACAAGGGGATGAACTATTGTCCAAATATTTAAAAGAAGGTTTTCATTTAAATAATTATTTGTATTATAAATATAAGGAATGAATCATGGATTTCCTATTGAAATTACGAAAATACTTTAATACATAAGTTTGTATAAATCTTAGTTTACATAAGCCTTTTAATTTCAGTTGAACGTCAGTTGACTGACAGTTTCCATCTAACGGGGGCATATTTGGACCAAATTGAAACGTTGGGGGCATATTTGGACTACGAATGAAACGTTGGGGGCATATTTGGACCAAAAGAAAGAATAGGGGGCCAAATGACAAAACAAGCAAACGTTGGGGGCATATTTGGACCAAAAAAAGAATAGGGGGCCAAATGACAAAACATGCAAACGTTGGGGGCATCTTTTGTCATTTTGTCTAATTTTTTTTTATCTAAATATAACCGTAGAAAGTATATCGCTTTTAATCTAAGTTTGTAACATGAACTTTGTAACAAATCTGACTTAAATGAAAAATCAGCCCCTAAATTATTATTTTTTTTGTTTTCTTAGTTTTTAAATTATTTTTTGGTTAAAATAAGTACCTAGACTATTATTTTTGGTCACTTTAAGTTCGATAGTTATTTAAGTCAAAAAAATATTTCAGCCAATAGAATTTTGACACGCCACAATATTTTTTGACCAAGAGATTGTGTAGGAACTAATAGCAAAAAAATGGCATAGTTTAGATATTTATTTTGATCAAAAAATAATGTAGGTACTTAAAGTGGCCATAAATAATAGTTTAGGTACTTGATATGACCAAAAAAATAGTTTAATGACTAAAAGCAAACAACGAAAATAGTTTAAGGGTTGATTTGTAATTTAAGCCTAACAAATTCATTTGGATTATAAATATGATATTTTGCTTGTTGAGTATTCGTGTATTTGGTGTTTTGATTGTTTAGCATGAAAATGATTATTCGTATGATAATTTGGTGTTTTTCCTATGTATGCTGGTGTCCAAGTGCATGTAAATGCTTATATTTTCGTTAGGACCTTAATCGGTTTAAATATTGTTGTTTGAGACAAGTTTAGGCTGTTTGGAGTTATTTTTAAAAATATAAATAAATTTGAGTATCATGTCACGGACCGCACCCTACGGCCTGATCTCACCGCACACCAGGGGGTTAGAAGCAACGCACGCCCAAGAACCGAGCAGACCGAGGGGCCCGACAGCAGCCCACGCACAAGCACCGTGCAGGCCGACACGCTGCACACCACGGGCCCGAGCCAACCGACCACGCCGCACCCTAGGGTGCGACAGCAACGCGCGCGGAGAAACCGGACAAGGCCGCCCAGCCGCACCCCACGGGCCCAAGCACGGTCCGCACACGAGCTTGGGCCTACCTTCCGCGCACACAAGGCCTCCCTTGGGGTTTTAGGGACTTCGAATCCATTTAGGACTAGGATAACTTCTCCTTGAAGGAGAAGTATACTAGCTATCCCAATTCGAGTAGGATTAGGACTAGAGGGGCTATTTAAGGAGGCTTACCCCCACCTCATTATTTGCTTTTGTCTTAGTTTTCAGATTGCTTTAAACTTTGTTAGGTTTCAGCCTTTATTTTCATTCAATCAATAAAACTTTAGGGCCTTCGCCCAACTATCTCGTGTTCTCCTTTCTTACCGTCAACATCCTATTTCCGCACCGATCTAAGCATTCTAGCTTAGATCCGTCAGGCTAACCTAGGCACCGCACCATCTCACGAGTACCTAGGGCCGCACGTCTCGGTTACAAAGTCCAGGGGCGTGACAAGTGGTATCAAGAGCAAAGGAAATTACTCGTTATGGCCAAGAAAGACGAGATTAGTTCAGCACCAAAGGGCGTGGAGGCCCAGACCACCGACAAGGTTCCCGAGAAGGTTCCCGACAAAGCTGCGGACAAAGCCCACGATAAGAAAAGAGCTGCTTCGAAGGATCGTTTTACATCGCTCGAGGATAAAATAGAACGGCTCGAGATCAACGCAAAAGGGACGGTTGAGTCGCTCGACTCTGTTAATGATCGCTTGGAAGAGCTGGAAAAAAAGTTCGTTCCCCTCAAAGGCGAACTCAAGGAAAGGGTTCAAAGTCTCCTCGACTCTTCATACGAGAAGCTGAACCAACACGACGTCTCCCTTCAAGTTGCAATGGAGGCAATGAGGGGGGAATTGTTGGGGGAGATCGAAAAGCTCAATGCCGAGCTGACCCTCTACAAGAATGCCGTATTGTCCAGCATGGTGGGCAAGACAATGGATGTCAAACCCAAGATCGATGTGCCAAAACCGAAGGAGTTTAAAGGGGCAAGAGACGCCCAAGAAGTGGACAACTTCATATGGGGGTTGGAGCAATACTTCCGACTCACGGGCATCGATGATGAGAACACAAAGGTAAACACCGCTTCTGTCTACTTGGTTGATGCCGCACTACTATGGTGGCGACATAGTTGTTCTCAATCGAGGGATGGGACGATTCCCATCAAAACGTGGAAGGAGTTCGAGTTTCAATTCAAGGAGCACTTCTATCCAAAGAATGCTCAAGAGGAAGCTCGCGAGAAGCTTTACCAACTAAAGCATGACGGCGGGATCCGGGAATATGTCAACAAGTTCACTGAACTTAGGCTTCAAATTCGAGGTATGAGTGAAGCTGATGCCCTCTTTGCCTTCAAAAACGGACTACAACGTTGGGCAAAGATGGAACTACACCGAGCAGGAATCCAAGATCTTGCCAAAGCATTAGAGATGGCCGACTCCCTTGCAGAATTTGAATATCGGAAGTCGGACACTCCAAAACAAAAACCGAAGCACAAGAGCAACGGCGGGAAGGGTAAAGATGTGCTTACCAAGGACGGAAATAGGAAGGCAGCAAATGGAGACTTCAAATTCCGAAAGCCCTGGGAAAAGAACACCAACTTTAGTTGCTACAATTGCGGGGGTAATCACATGAAAAGGGACTGTCCCCAACTCGAAAAAGCGGCAACCATCCAAGAAGAAGACTCCGAAGATGTCGAGGATGAGAAGGAGGCCCCCAAACTAAATTCCACCATTAGTTCCATGGAAATTAAGAAGGGCTCCAAGAAAAAGGGGTTGATGTTCGTGGACATCACCGTGGCAGGCCGAAAACTGAGCGCGTTAGTAGACACTGGCGCCTCCGACTTGTTTATGTCAGAACAAACTGCCAAGAGACTTGGCCTTACCGTTGAAAAGGCAAGAGGATTCATTAAAACCGTAAATTCCAAGGAGACTCCAATTGCCGGGGTAGCAAAAGGAATCAAGCTTGCCATAGGTGAATGGTCCGGTAAAGAAGCAATCAAGGTAATTCCCCTTGACGACTTCGATTTAGTAATGGGCATTAGTTTTCTTGATCGGGTTAAGGCCTTCCCCGTTCCTTTTGCAAACTGCTTGTGCATACTAGACCCAACACACCCCTGTATGGTCCCGATGAACCGACAAACAGGAGTTAATGCCAAAGTGGTGTCAGCCATACAATTCAATAAGGGGATGCGCAAGGAAGAACCCGCATACTTAGCATCGTTGGTGCACAATGAGCCACCCCTAGCCCAGAGGGTCCCCGACGAGGTAAAAACAGTGCTAGCCGAGTTTAGGAATGTTATGCCCCCAGAGTTGCCCAAAAATCTCCCACCAAAGCGGGAAGTGGACCACAAAATCGAGCTTGTTCCGAATGCAAAGCCGCCAGCCGGGGCCCCTTACCGGATGGCTCCACCCGAGCTTGAGGAGTTACGTAGACAACTAAAGGAACTCCTCGATTCAGGATACATCCGACCCTCTAAAGCACCCTACGGTGCGCCAGTGCTCTTTCAAAGGAAACAAGACGGGTGTTGAGTGTGTAAAAGTTCTATTATTTACACCCTTTTTAACCCATATTTCTGCTGCATTCAAGCATAATTGCATGGCATTTAGGTTGGTTTTCAGTAAAGCATCACAAATGGACTAAAGGCACGGATTCTACTAAAAGATGGCTATTTTTGCAGGTATCTGCCATAGTAGATGTTGAAGGCAGGCGCAGGGCAGAGAAGCAGGAGGGCTGAACTGGACAAGCAGCCGAAGAAGACGAACCTGTCATGGACCTGTCGTGACAGCAAGGTGACAGCAGATTAATGAAGAGGAAAAGTAAAGTGGATCTCGATAGATAGAGAAAAATCTGCTCGTCTGTCGTGTAGAAGCCAAATATTTTTCCAAGCCCCGGATCAAAAGATATGTCAAGCCAAAGCTCAAGGAGAAGAAATTCCTAGAAACAAGGATGCGGCTGGAAAGTAGGAGACTTAGAGATTTAATCTTTATTAGAATCTTACTTTTAATTAAAGTTGTAATCCTTGTTACCTTAGATAACTTGAGCCCAAAGCTTATATAAGGGCATAGATGAAACCTAGGGCACAACCGATTACCCCATAACCGAAACCAAAAACCCCCTGTCGTCCACCCGTCACCGACATGTTCTAATTTCCCCTAGGGCTACGGGTTGTTTTGTAAAGTAGTTGCAAGGGTTGCTTTGTTTTAGGATTTTTCAAGTTCAATAAAATAAACTTCAAGTTCTTTTATCTTGGTTTTAATATCTTGCAAGAGCATCGGGAGAGCATTGTGAGGTTATCCATTTACTTAGTATCGGGAGAGTTAAGTATACGAAAGAGATAAGAGCGCGTTCTCTAGTTTATAGTTGAACCATCTCGTGCCTAGGGATAGGGCGAGGTTAAGTGGCTAAGGAAGAATTCATACACATCGGTGTTCATCCTTCGATTCACGCCGGGAGGTATCATCAAAGACGTGATCATCGACAGACTTGTGCCTAGGGATAGGGCAAGGCAGATCTGGGATTCTTGCCAAGCTTGAAGTACGGAGTTGGTGAGTTCGCTGCCGCGACGATCAACGGACAGCTGCCGCGACAGGTGCTGTCGGCGACAGGCGCGACGACAGAACTGGAGATCCTAAGCAATTCAATACTTGCACTACTGAGCAACTCAATACCAGCCCATTCTCTCTATCTTGATTTCTCAATTCTTTATTTTACGTTTTTACCTTATTATTCTCGTGACAACTCTTAATTATTTCCTTTACTTTCGTGCAGTAAACAAGGTGAAGTCATTAGCCCAATCCCTGTGGAGACGATATCCGATACTTCGTATCACTTTACTACTTGCGTCGTGTACACTTGCACTACAATTGCGATAGACTATTTTACACGCAACAAGTTTTTGGCGCCGTTGCCGGGGATTGGCAACATAACTACATCTTTCTTTTATTACACTTTTTGCTTTTAATTTTTTTATTTTATTTTCGTTTTTTTTTATTTTTTTCTTTTCTTTAATTTTTCTTTTGTGTCTTCAACTCTTGCTTTTCACGAGGTTTTCTTGTTTATGCGCAGATCCAAAAGAGGTGAAGATCCTGAGTATAAATTAGATCCGGAGATCGAACGTTCCTTCAATCTCAAGAAACAACTTCGCCGACTTTTAGACAGAAACGAATATCTCGAAGAACAGCTAGAGAAGATGGCCCATAACCAACCTGCTGGTGGTTTCATACCACCCCTTGGCAATAATAACCCACCTGTCGGCGATCCGCCCGCAGCAGGTGGACGACGGTCATGTCGTGACTACATGCTGAATGATCATGTAGAGCTGGAGACCACGCTGCCGGATATTGATGTTGATAACTTCGAGCTTAAACCTGTCATGTTTAGTATGATCAACAACGCCGGACAGTTTAGTGGTTCTGCGACAGAAGATGCTAAGGAGCATCTCAAAACGTTCCAGGAGATCTGTGGCTCGTTTAGACTGCCAGGAGTTAGTCCGGAGATACTGAGGCTTCGGTTATTTCCCCATTCCTTGAGGGACAGAGCTAAAACTTGGTGGAATAAACTAACACCGGGTTCCATTATGACTTGGGCAGATTTAACTCGTGAATTTTTATCTCGTTTTAATCCTTCGCATTTATCTGAGCGATTACGTAACGAAATTGCTACTTTTCAACAGGAAGATGACGAGCCAATGCACGAGGCCTGGGACAGGTTTACTACTCTTCTTCGGAACTGCCCAATGCATGGATTCCCCGTCTGGAATCAGGTAACTAAATTCTATAATGCTGCTAACTTACAAACTCGCATTAGAATTGATTCTGCAGCAAATGGACTATTATTGGATAAAGATCCAGACGAGGCACTGCAAGTTCTGAAAAATCTAGCTAAGAATGAAGAACAGTTTCCGACAGCTAGAAGAGGGGGTAAACGGGAACTTGCTGTCAAGGACTATGAGGCCGACAGCACTATGAAATCACAGGTAGCATTCCTTACTAAAGCCATGAAACACTTATTGAATGAAGAGGACTTACGAGGATTTGCTGTCGAGGAAGTTTGTGCTACTTGTGAGGGAAATCATAGTAGGGATGAATGCCCTATAAATATAGAAGAGGGAAAATATGTTGGAAATTACAAGCCAAACTACAATTCCAACAACTACAATCCTAATTGGAGGAAAGATGCCAAATTTTCTTGGAGTAACCCTAACAATGCTCTGAATCCGCAAGTGTATAATCAGAATCAGGGGGGCCCTAGATTGTTGACGCGACAGCAACAGCAGCCGCAGAACCTGCCGCAGAACCTGTCGCCGCAACAGCAACAGCAGCCACCACCTGCCACGAGTAGTGTTTTGGAGCAGACTCTGGCCACTTTTATGTCTCAGACTGGTACGTATATGGACAATATTAATCAGTTTGTCAAGAAGACGGAAAACTTTATGGATGAAACCAAGATGAGGATGACAAATCATGAGGCTACCTTGAAATCTCTAGAGACACAAATGGGTCAGGTGTCCCAGCATATTAAGCCAAGGCAGAATGGAGGTTTCCCTAGCAATACTGAAAATGCTAGACCGCCCCCACATTAGCAATGTAAGGCGATTACTACTAGGAGTGGGAAAAAGTTACCTGGACCGGAACAAGCTGAAACAGAAAAGGAACTTGCCTTAGATAAACCTGCCGAGGAAGCTGCCCCGACAGGTGATAAACAGACTGCTGCCGATGAGCCTGTCACGACAGCAGAAGCGACAGAGGAGGAAAATGAAGAACATCGTCCTCAGATTCGTATGCAGTGGGAAGGACGTGTTGCTGATTACCGTCCCCCACCACCCTTTCCTCAACGGATAAAGCAAGCTAAGCAAGAATCTCAACTTAAAAAGATTTATGATATTTTTAAGCAGGTTCAGATTAATATTCCGCTGTTAGATGCCGTTAGGGAGATGCCCGGTTATGCTAAATTTCTCAAGGATGTCATGTCAAAGAAATATAAACTTGGGGAGTTTGAAACGGTAAGGATGGCAGATGGTTGCATGAGCATTCTTCATCGGCAGCCACCCCAGAAGAAGAAGGATCCAAGGAGCTTCCTCATACCTTGTGTAATCGGTGACAAATTTGTGGGTAAGGCACTTTGTGATCTTGGAGCTAGTGTTAATCTAATGCCCAAATCTGTTTTTCAGAAATTAGGTATTGGGAAGGCGCGGCCCACGACAGTTACCCTACAGCTAGCCGACCGCTCTTACGTTCATCCAGAGGGAAAGATTGAAGACATTCTGGTAAGAGTGGATAAGTTCATTTTTCCTGCTGACTTTCTTGTTTTAGATTGTGAGGCAGATGAAAACGCACCAGTCATCCTTGGGCGACCCTTTTTAGCCACGGGAAGATCACTGATTGATGTGGAGAGAGGAGAACTCACCATGCGAGTAAACGATCAAGAGATTAAGTTGAATGTTCTCCAATCAATGAAACGTGCTAATTTGGACGAGGAATGCAAGGCCATCATTGAGGTGACCTTTGATTACCCCTGCATCAGGTCGGGCTGCCATGATAAAAAATTTGGTCACTGCTGCGACAGCCATTTACAGACCTGTCACGACAGCGATGACGACAGCACCGACGACAGCAACTCCTCTGAATCCGATACATCTGATACTGAAGGTCATGAGGAGGTAAATTGGTTAGACCATCGTCCAGGTAAGTTATTCGAACCCTTGAACTACACTTCGGATAACCATTTAATCCAAAAGCCCTCTACTGTTGAACCACCTGTCTTAGAACTTAAGCCCCTGCCATGGCAGCTTAAATATGCTTATCTTGGTTGTGATGACACACTGCCCGTAATCATCTCTGCTAAGCTGCCGCAGGAACAGGAACGACAGCTGATTGACATGCTAAGGCAGCACAAAAAGGCGATTGGATGGACGATAGCAGACATTCAGGGCATTAGTCCGGCATTATGCATGCACAAAATCCTTCTTGAGGAGGATCATAAGCCGACTATAGATGCTCAAAGGCGGCTAAACCATGCGATGAAGGAGGTAGTGCGTAAGGAGATCATTAAATGGTTAGATGCTGGTATTATTTACGCCATCTCCGACAGAAAATGGGTAAGCCCGGTGCAATGTGTTCCCAAGAAAGGAGGCATGACCGTGATAACCAACGAAAACAATGAACTAATCCCAACCAGGACTGTGACCGGTTGGAGGGTTTGTATGGACTATCGGAAACTTAACAAAGCTACCCGAAAGGACCACTTCCCTTTACCCTTTATTGATCAAATGCTTGATAGATTAGCGGGTAAATCTTATTATTGTTTCCTTGATGGTTATTCAGGTTATAACCAAATTGCTATTGCACCAGAAGATCAAGAGAAAACGACTTTCACATGTCCCTACGGAACATACGCATTTAGGAGGATGCCGTTCGGCCTCTGTAACGCACCTGCCACCTTCCAAAGGTGCATGATGGCAATATTTTCCGACATGGTAGAGGACTTCCTTGAGATTTTCATGGATGATTTTTCCGTCTTTGGAGACAATTTTGAGAGCTGCCTCAGCAACCTTCAAAAGGTACTTGAAAGATGTGAAAAAACTAACCTTGTTCTAAATTGGGAAAAATGCCATTTTATGGTAGATGAAGGGATAGTTCTAGGCCATAAGATTAGCTGCCGTGGGATAGAGGTCGACAGGGCAAAAATTGAAGTAATAGAGAAGCTGCCACCGCCAACCACAGTCAAGGGCATTAGGAGTTTGTTAGGGCATGCCGGTTTTTACGGAAGATTTATTGCAAATTTTTCAAAGATCACCAAGCCGCTATGCCATCTCCTAGAGCAGAACCGACCCTTTGACTTTAATGAGGAATGTACTGAAGCATTCAAGGTTCTGAAGGAAAAGTTAGTGACAGCCCCCATAGTACAGCCACCAGACTGGACACAACCATTCGAGATCATGTGTGATGCTAGTGACTATGCTGTCGGGGCAGCACTTGGGCAGCGCAGAGACAGGCTGTTTCACGTCATATATTATGCTAGCAAAACATTAAATGAAGCCCAAGTGAACTATACCACCACAGAAAAGGAGCTGTTAGCTGTGGTGTTCTCCATCGACAAGTTTCGTTCTTACATACTTGGAACGAAGGTAATAATACACACCGACCATTCTGCCCTCAAGTACTTGTTCGCAAAGAAGGATGCGAAGCCTAGGCTGATACGATGGATCTTGCTATTACAAGAATTCGACCTTGAGATCAAAGACAAAAAGGGGACAGAAAATCAAGTGGCAGACCACTTGTCGAGGTTGGAGACGGGACAGAGTCTACCGTTAGATGAGACACACATACTGGAGACCTTCCCAGATGAGCAGCTCTTTGCTGCCGCAGTCGCTGTCGCGACAGCCATGGCGGCAGGTAAGTCTTCTAACCTTCCATGGTATGCTGATTTCGTTAATTTCATAGTTAGCGGAATATTACCTTCTGATCTTAATTATCAAGCAAGGAAGAGGTTCCAAAATGATGTTAAACATTATTATTGGGACGAACCTCTTCTTTTCAAAATGTGCGCAGATCAGGTTATAAGAAGGTGTGTACCACAAGAAGAACAAGAAGACATTCTCCATCACTGTCATGCGTCACAATATGGAGGTCACTTAGGAGGCAATAAAACTGCTGCCAAGGTGCTGCAGTCAGGGTTCTACTGGCCGACACTTTATAAAGATGCACAGGAATTTTACAAAAGCTGTGACAGGTGCCAGCGGACAGGTAACATCTCGAGGAGAAATGAGATGCCACTGCAGAATATTCTAGAAGTAGAGATCTTTGATGTTTGGGGGATTGATTTTATGGGACCTTTTCCATCTTCGTGTGGAAATCTTTATATCCTCCTAGCAGTGGACTATGTCTCCAAGTGGGTTGAAGCAATCGCAACTCAAAAGAATGATGCCAAGACGGTCCAAAAGTTTTTGCATAAAAACATTTTTTCTAGATTTGGCATCCCTAGGGCGATTATCAGTGATGAGGGGAGACATTTCGATAATAAGGTAATTGCTGCTGCCTTGAAGAAATATGGTGTCAAGCACAGGATCGCGACAGCATACCACCCACAGACCAATGGACAGGCTGAGATATCCAATAGGGAAGTGAAGAACATCCTTGAAAAGATGGTTAAACCAACTAGGAAAGATTGGTCTTTACTTCTTAATGATGCATTATGGGCATACCGGACAGCTTTCAAGACTCCATTGGGAATGTCTCCATTCCGACTGATTTATGGGAAAACCTGTCACTTGCCTGTCGAGATCGAACACAAAGCATATTGGGCAATCAAGGCAGTAAATATGGACTTGGACAAGGCCGGCCAGAAAAGGTTATTAGATTTAAACGAGATTGAAGAATTACGGACAATGGCCTACGACAACGCAAAGATTTACAAGGAAAAGACTAAAAAGTGGCATGACAAGAAACTGCTGCCACGACAGTTCTGCCCAGGGCAGCTTGTGTTGTTATTTAATTCTAGACTTAAACTCTTCCCAGGAAAGCTAAAGTCTAGATGGTCTGGCCCGTTTCAAGTAGTTCAAGTTTTTCCTCATGGTGCCATCACAATTCAATCATTAAAAGACGGGCACCAATTCAAAGTCAATGGACAACGACTCAAGCATTATCAAGGGACTGAAGCCCCAGGAATTCAGGAAGTGGTTACTTTAGGAGATGCCCCACAAGGCACCCCTAATTTAACCTAAGTTTTATTTTTTATTTTATTTATTATTTATTAGGAAATTAGGTTAATTTTCGAATAATGTTTTGTTTTTTTTTAATTTCAGTTTTTAGGAAATAAAGGAGTCAAGAAGGAAAGAAGAAGTGAGCCAAGCCCACCGCCCATCCATTAGCCAAATAAAGCCCATTTATGATAACCCGTCGTTTCGGCTGCCGCCGCGGACGGATATGACAGGCTGTCAACAGACTGACACGGCAGACGCAGAAGCGTGCGGCAGACGCGTAACAGACGAATAACTGCGTGTCAGACGTGCCAGACACGCTAAATCCAATCTGCCGCTCCGTTCTTCACGCCTGCCGTTGCGGCATTAAATGGGCAGCTCGACGACCGCTATATAAACCCCTTCCCATTTTCATTTTTCATCACTTCTGATTTTGCTCTCTTGTTATTTTTCTCCTCTAGTTTTATTTGCTCTCTCTTTTCTTTTTTTCACACAGCCCTTGCAACCAATATGTCGTCGAGACAAACCCGCCGTAGCACTGCTGCCGCCTCTTCTTCCGCAGCAGCATCCCCCTTTGCCAACAAAGAGTTATGGGAGGAACGTGGCTTCGTGTACATCCGATAGACGCCCAACATGGGACTCCGGCCGTTCATTCTCAAGGCCATCAAGGCTCAACTATGGGAGTCTTTTGCTGAACAACCGGCCGAGCTTAACGACACCTTCGTCCGAGAATTCTACGCAGCCATAGACAGCAGAACGGCGACATCTGTCACTGTTCGAGGAGTGCAAGTACCTTTCACTGCCGACAGCATCAATCACATGTTTGGCCTTTTCTTTGGCCCCGGTGATGATGCTCACCAGGAATTCATCGACTCCCTCGACGCTGCCACTTATGATGCCATCATGGTGGAGTTGACAGAGGCCGGTACATCATGGACAACCAGCAAAAAGAACCCCCACTCCGTCAATAGGGGGCAGCTCCGCCCGGAAGCCAAACTTTGGAACGCTTTCATCAAAAAGCGTATCCTACCCTCGTCCCACCACACGACAGTCAACCGACAGCGGCTTGCCCTGATTCACTCCATCATGCACAACAGGGCCATTAATGTGGGCAGATATATGAGGGACAGCATCCTGGACTGTGCCTTCCGCTCTGACTCACGCCTCTGCCTGCCGTTCACCATAACTTCCCTCTGCCGATGTGCTGCGGTGCCCGAGGATCCCTCCGACAAAATCAGGAAGGGCAGAGGTTGGACAGACAATAACATCAACAGCCTCATGGAGCTGATCGCGGCTACACCTGTCTCCTCCTTCAACCCTGCCGGCTCACCCGCAGAATCATCAGAGGAACCACCCATCGACCCAGCCACCGAGCCTGCCCCTGATGTTGAAACCAACACCCCTCCGACAGACCAGTCTGCCCTCATCCTAGCTGCTTTACAACGGGTAGAGGAATGCCAATTGGGATTGATGACATTTATCCGGGACTTCACAAACTCCACGGTAAATTTTATTACCCAAACTTTAAATTTTCCCGATGTTCAATTCCCTACTTTTCCTGCCCATTATTTCCATATCCCCACTCCTGTCCACACACCTATCCACACGCCCACACCACCTGCCTCCCCGTCCCACTCGACCGCTTCCACCAAATCACCTGCCCCGACGGCAGAAGGCAACCCACCGGCAGACACTTCCCCTCGAGGAACCAAGAGACCTGCCACTGATGACAGCCCTCTTATCCGGAGGAATTTGGAGAGTGACTTTACTAGGGTCAAGAGGATTAAACATGTGGCAGACAAGAAAAGGCTGCCTAAGGCTAGTACCACTACCACCAGCAGTTGGGATAGCGGCAGCAGTTCCGATGTTCAGCCCGTGGAGCAACCTGCCCCTGAACCTGTCTCTGAACCTGTCCAGCCTCCCCCACAGCGCAGACGCTGCCGGCAGATCCGAATCAGCAGCAGCAGCGAGGGCAGCGACTGAAAATTTAAGTTTTTTTCCTCTGATTGATGCCTGCCTTTATATTTTGTGATGTACTTTTTCTTTATTATTCATGTCATTTTGCATTGAGGGCAATGCAACCCTCGAGTTTGGGGGTGGCAACCCTCCATCATTAATGGAGTCTTAAGTACATCTTTTTATTATTTGTTGTGTCTTTTATTTTAAGTTTTAAAAAAAAACAGAAAAGGTTAAACTGTTGGCTTAAAACTGTGAAATTAACTTACCTGTCATGACATCTCTGTCGTAGCAGCATCTTTAGGACAGATTAAGGAGAAGTTTAGAGCCTTTCTATAGTTCTGAAAACTTAAACACCATTGTGACTGTTATACTGCTTAGATTTCTTTTAGCCAAACTAGAATAGGAAAGCTTAGCACTTAGAGTAGAAAAGAGACTAGAATCTCAGGAAACCTAGAGGTGCCTATCACTGGCTCTAGACAGTTAACTAGAGGTGCCTGAAATACTGGCTCTAGTAAAAGAGAAGAAATTTAAAAAAAAAGAAATAACTAGAGGTGCCCAATTCTGGCTCTAGTAAGAAAAAGAAAGAAAACAGTCTCGTAGGAAAAACTCTAAACAGGCTAAAGTCGAATATTCTAGTGAAACTAAGAGAGTCTTAGCATATAATTGTTCACAAGCATGCACACACTGCACGAGAGCTATAGGGAGATTCCGGACAGATCCTAACCTATCCGACAGGTTGCTGCCGCCATAGAGAACGAGCGACGGGTAAGGGACAGTTCACTGTTTGAAGGCCAACACAAAATTTTTTCTTGTTTTCATTTTTAATTGCTTGAGGGCAAGCAAAGACTTGAGTTTGGGGGTGTGTTGAGTGTGTAAAAGTTCTATTATTTACACCCTTTTTAACCCATATTTATGCTGCATTCAAGCATAATTGCATGGCATTTAGGTTAGTTTTCAGTAAAGCATCACAAATGGACTAAAGGCACGGATTCTACTAAAAGATGGCTATTTTTGCAGGTATCTGCCATAGTAGATGTTGAAGGCAGGCGCAGGGCAGAGAAGCAGGAGGGCTGAACTGGACAAGCAGCCGAAGAAGACGAACCTGTCATGGACCTGTCGTGACAGCAAGGTGACAGCAGATTAATGAAGAGGAAAAGTAAAGTGGATCTCGATAGATAAAGAAAAATCTGCTCGTCTGTCGTGTAGAAGCCAAATATTTTTCCAAGCCCCGGATCAAAAGATATGTCAAGCCAAAGCTCAAGGAGAAGAAATTCCTAGAAACAAGGATGCGGCTGGAAAGTAGGAGACTTAGAGATTTAATCTTTATTAGAATCTTACTTTTAATTAAAGTTGTAATCCTTGTTACCTTAGATAACTTGAGCCCAAAGCTTATATAAGGGCATAGATGAAACCTAGGGCACAACCGATTACCCCATAACCGAAACCAAAAACCCCCTGTCGTCCACCCGTCACCGACATGTTCTAATTTCCCCCTAGGGCTACGGGTTGTTTTGTAAAGTAGTTGCAAGGGTTGCTTTGTTTTAGGATTTTTCAAGTTCAATAAAATAAACTTCAAGTTCTTTTATCTTGGTTTTAATATCTTGCAAGAGCATCGGGAGAGCATTGTGAGGTTATCCATTTACTTAGCATCGGGAGAGTTAAGTATACGAAAGAGATAAGAGCGCGTTCTCTAGTTTATAGTTGAACCATCTCGTGCCTAGGGATAGGGCGAGGTTAAGTGGCTAAGGAAGAATTCATACACATCGGTGTTCATCCTTCGATTCACGCCGGGAGGTATCATCAAAGACGTGATCATCGACAGACTTGTGTTTAGGGATAGGGCAAGGCAGATCTGGGATTCTTGCCAAGCTTGAAGTACGGAGTTGGTGAGTTCGCTGCCGCGACGATCAACGGACAGCTGCCGCGACAGGTGCTGTCGGCGACAGGCGCGACGACAGAACTGGAGATCCTAAGCAATTCAATACCTGCACTACTGAGCAACTCAATACCAGCCCATTCTCTCTATCTTGATTTCTCAATTCTTTATTTTACGTTTTTACCTTATTATTCTCGTGACAACTCTTAATTATTTCCTTTACTTTCGTGCAGTAAACAAGGTGAAGTCATTAGCCCAATCCCTGTGGAGACGATATCCGATACTTCGTATCACTTTACTACTTGCGTCGTGTACACTTGCACTACAATTGCGATAGACTATTTTACACGCAACAACGGGACCCTACGAATGTGCATCGACTATCGGGCATTGAACAAGCTCACCGCCAAGAACAAATACCTGATTCCCTTAATAGCCGATTTGTTCGATCAGCTTGGTGGTGCGAGGTGGTTCACCAAGCTAGACTTGCGGTCCGGATATTATCAAGTAAGGATCGCCGAAGGAGACGAACCAAAGACAGCTTGTGTGACACGCTACAGTTCATATGAATTCCTAGTGATGCCTTTCGGCCTCACAAACGCTCCCGCCACGTTCTGCACACTTATGAATAAGGTACTACAACCCTTTCTTGATCGATTCGTTGTAGTTTACCTTGATGATATCGTGATCTATAGCAAGACCATCGAGGAGCATGTTGAACACTTGCGGAAGGTGTTCGAAGTCCTACGGCAAAACGAGCTATATGTCAAGGAAGAAAAGTGCTCGTTTGCCCAAGAAGAAGTTCCATTCCTCGGCCACATTGTCGGAGGAGGAAAAATCCGAATGGATGTAGCCAAAATTCAAGCCATCGTGGACTGGGAACCGCCAACCAAAGTAACGGAGTTAAGGTCCTTTTTGGGGCTAGCCAATTATTATCGGAAGTTCGTCAAAGACTATTCTAAAATCGCCACACCCTTGACCGATTTGCTGAAAAAGGACAAGGCATGGGATTGGAACCAAGACTGCAAGCGAGCCTTTGAGAACTTGAAACAAGCCATGGCAAGTGAACTAGTGCTGGCGTTACCAGATCACAACAAACCCTTCGAGGTTCACACTGATGCATTAGACGTAGCCATCGGAGGGGTCCTTATGCAAGAAGGACATCCAGTCGCGTATGAAAGCCAAAAGCTAAATGACACCGAGAAGAGATACTCGGTTCATGAGAAGGAGATGACCGCAGTAGTACACTGTTTACGCACTTGGCGACACTACATTCTTGGGTCTCGGTTCGTTGTTTATACAGACAACGTCGCTAACAGCTACTTCCAGACCCAGAAAAAGTTGTCCTCAAAGCAAGCTCGTTGGCAAGAGTTTCTTGCCGAGTTCGATTTTACCATGGAATACAAACCGGGAAAAATCAACTTAGTTGCTGATGCCCTAAGTCGAAGGTATGCCATAGAGTTTGTAAGCTCGCCAAACGGACAATTACTAGATTGCATCAAGGAAGGGCTGCCCCACGACCCAACCGCCAAGATGCTCATCAACTATGCAAAAGAGGGAAAAACCCGGAGATTCTGGCTCGAGGAAGACTTACTTTATGCCCGAGGTCACCGCCTCTACATTCCTCAATTCGGCGAGCTACGTAAAGAAATCATAAAGGAATGCCACGATTCAAAGTGGGCTGGACACCCCGGGATGGACCGAACCTTGGCCTTGATTAGCGAACAATACTACTGGCCACACATGAACGAGGATGTGGGGACTTATGTGAAGACTTACCTTGTATGCCAACAAGACAAGATCGAGATGAAAAGACCCGCAGGGTTACTACAACCGCTGCCCATTCCCGAGAGACCATGGGAAAGCATATCCATGGACTTCATAGTCGGCTTGCCCAACACCGACGGCCTGTCTAGCATCATGGTAGTTGTGGACAGGTTTTCCAAGTACGGCACATTTATCCCAGCATCGAAAGTATGCCCAGCCGAAGAAGCAGCCCGCCTCTTCTTCAAATACGTGGTAAAGTATTGGGGATTGCCCAAGACAATCATTAGTGACCGAGACACACGGTTCACAGGAAGGTTCTGGTCGGAACTGTTCAAACTCATGGGGTCAAGTTTGAACTTTTCAACAAGTATCCACCCCCAAACCGACGGACAAACAGAACGGGTGAACGCCTTGTTGGAGATCTATCTCAGACACTACGTGAACATCAACCAGCGTAACTGGCCGAAATTACTAGACGTGGCCCAATTCTCCTACAATCTTCAACGAAGTGAAGCAACCAACCAAAGCCCATTCGAAATTGTGACGTGACAACAACCGCTCACACCTCACATGGTTGCAACCAAATACGACGGGCCAAATCCAGCAGCACACAAGTTCACCACGGAGTGGCATGAACATCATGAACTAGCCCGAGCTTGTTTACACAAGGCAGGAAAACGAACCAAGAAGTGGGCAGATACAAAGCGTCGAGACGTAAACTTTCAAGAAGGGGACTTAGTCCTTGCCAAGTTAACCGGGATTTTGCGCAATCCCACAGTACACAAGGGACTTGTGCGAAGGTATGAAGGGCCATTCCAAGTTGTCAAGCAAATAGGCACTATGGCCTATCGACTAGAGTTACCAGCGACCATCCGAGCCCATCCGGTGTTCCATGTAAGTTTACTCAAACCCTTCCATCAAGACGAGTCAGACCCGGATCGAGCCCAATCACATCGAGCACCCGTTGGAGTAAAAGTCTCCTACGACAATGAAGTTCGGGACATCCAAGCGGAAAGATCCATTCGACGAGTGGGCCATCCACCGAGACACGAGTACTTTGTCCTTTGGAAAGGACTTCCCGACAGTGAAGGGAGTTGGGAACCAGCCTTGGATCTATGGCAATTCAAGGACCAAATAAATCGATATCACCTTAGCCGAGCGACGAGGGCGTCGCCAGAACCAGTGGGGGAGAATGTCACGGATCGCACCCTACGGCCCGATCTCACCGCACACCAGGGGGTTAGAAGCAACGCACGCCCAAGAACCGAGCAAACCGAGGGGCCCGACAGCAGCCCACGCACAAGCACCGTGCAGGCCGATCACGCTGCACACCACGGGCCCGAGCCAACCGACCACGCCGCACCCTAGGGCGCGACAGCAACGCGCGCGGAGGAACCGGACAATGCCACCAAGCTGCACCCCACGGGCCCAAGCACGGTCCGCACACGAGCTTGGGCCTACCTTATGCGCACACAAGGCCTCCCTTGGGGTTTTAGGGACTTCGAATCCATTTAGGACTAGGATAACTTCTCCTTGAAGGAGAAGTATACTAGTTATCCCAATTCGAGTAGGATTAGGACTAGAGGGGCTATTTAAGGAGGCTTACCCCCACCTCATTATTTGCTTTTGTCTTAGTTTTCAGATTTCTTTAAACTTTGTTAGGTTTCAGCCTTTATTTCCATTCAATCAATAAAACTTTAGGGCCTTCGCCCAACTATCTCGTGTTCTCCTTTCTTACCGTCAACATCCCGTTTCCGCACCGATCTAAGCATTCTAGCTTAGATCCGTCAGGCTAACCTAGGCACCGCACCATCTCACGAGTACCTAGGGCCGCACGTCTCGGTTACAAAGTCCAGGGGCGTGACAATCACCTTAAATCCTTCTGTAATATCCTACAAGCCTAATTTGAATTTATGCCTGTGAATATCCAACTCTGTTTTCATAACACTGTAATGGGTAAATGTACCACAATAATTCATGTATTCCATTCAAGAGTAATAAAGAAGTCATATACATTTACTTAGGGGTGGGCAAAAAACTCGATTATTCAGTCCTGGTTCCGGACCCGGTCGGACCTGATAGATTTTTATTCAGAATTAGTTCCGGTAGGACTGGAATTGGATCCAAAATTTAGGTCCCGGTTGCAACCGGAACCGGTACTCGGTGGGTACCCAATGGGACCGAAACCAGTACCCGGTACTGGTATGGTACCGAATGACGTTGAAGAGGTTAAAATCAACTGAAGAGGCTCCTTTATTTCTCTTTATGTATAAATATTATGAGTACGACTCGTTTTAAGACTTCAATCTTCAAGCCTACAATATTCTGACTTTGTTATTTAATATTATTATAGATGGTTAGAATTTTTTCCCCTGGTACTCAAATTTTATTAATAATAGACTATTGACCGGGTACCCGATATTGGTACCGGTTCCCACTAGTACCGAGACCGGTTCTTGAAATTTTGGATCCGGTCTAACCAAAACTAAAACTGGTTCTAATTTTTAAGAACCGATGGTTACTGAGATCGGGACCAATTCTAGACAAATTGACCGGGTACCCAGTCTTGCCCACCCCTACATTTACCCATTACAGTGTTCATGAAGTTCCATTCAACCAATCAAATAGAGTAATACAGATGACTTCTCTATTTCGTTTTCACTGCATACCATCTCATTCACTTTTATTCAATTTCATGACGAAATGTACCATAAAAATTAAATAGGTACTCGTGTCATTTTATGGTCTATGTTTAAGATTTAAGTCTCTCCCAACAATATCGTTTTTTTTAATTTTAAGAAGTGTTTGAAAGTCACCATACGCTGATGCGGCGAACGAGGTTAAAACTAAAGAGTTGCGAGCGTAGGTGTTGAAGACGGCCAGTGGGAGTGTTCAAATGATCAGCTAAACTGAATTAATTGATCAAACTAAAATTTATTTTTGTTAGTCGATCAGTTAATTAAGTGTTCGGTCGATTAATGGTTAAATATTTCTTTTAAAGTTCGATTATCAATCAATTCGGTTCAAAACCGGTTAATTGATCGAATTAATTAAATTAACTGAAATTTTAATATATTTTAAATTTTAAGCCTAAATCCCCGTAATGACACATAATATTTAAAACCACGTAATTATATTTTAATCTAAATTTTAAATTCAACAGAAAAGAAAAAAATAAAGTAAAAATAAAAAATATTTAATTAAAAATATTTTTTCAATATATTAGTACTTAAATTAATATTTTGAATTAAAACTCATAAACTTATTAAAAATTTGATTAATTTGAATTAACACGGGTCACATAACAATTAATTAGGGTTGTTAATCAAGGAAACATTAGTACTGCATTGTAGTCAATCGTTACCGACAGTTTTGCTCTTCAATTTTTTTTATTAACA
Organism: Hibiscus trionum; assembly: GCA_030270665.1. Taxonomy (NCBI): domain Eukaryota; kingdom Viridiplantae; phylum Streptophyta; class Magnoliopsida; order Malvales; family Malvaceae; genus Hibiscus; species Hibiscus trionum. Next base: position 21,087,606 of record BSYR01000038.1, on the reverse strand, counting down.
ATTTCACCCTATGTAAACAAATATGTGACATGAAAAAAATGAGTAATTTTAATATATGTTTGGATTAAATTAATAAAAAAAATTAAATATTGATGATCAAATTAAACTAAATTAAAAAATTATATTAAAATTATAACAAATTGATAAAAAATTTAAACATTGAGGGTGTAATCAGTTGAATTATTTTTAAATTAAATTGATAAAATAAATAAATAATAATGACTAAATTGATAGCATGTATACATAATTTAAATAAAATATATAATTATACAAAATAAAAAATAATAATAGTATGTAGCGATGTGCATCGTTAACGATGTATAGCAGTGTGATTTCCAGTTCTAAACTCATCCTATAAGATATTATAAAATTATCTAAATGTTACCAAATGATACATTTGTAATAAATTTACACATCTTTAACATCGTACGCATTTAGGTAACTTTCTTTTACCTTAACTATATCAAACTAAAATATTAGTTGAGACAAACATGAAGACCCGATGTACAAAATTGTTCAAACTCGAAGAATTGAACCGAATTCGATTTCATTTTCAAATCGAGCCTCAATAACTTGCAAACGCAACCAACTCTATAAACCATACCTCCCAACAATTTTCTTCCGTCGTTGACAGTCGCCGGGAGAAAACTATTTTAGTCAAGAATTTCTTGGTTGTTATATATTGAGCAGATGTAAACAAACAGTGAGAAGCACACAAAAAAGAATGGGAAAGTGAAGAAGGAACCAACTTGTTACTTCCCATTGGTAGGAGCAGCATTCTTATGGAAAGGCCAAAGATTTACCAGACGCTCCAGCACCGACGCACTTTTGGAGAAGTAACCTGAAAATCCGGCGGGAACTGATGGAGGCGGGAAGTCTTCGGCCGGCATTGCGAATGGGCGTATCATCTTTTCCATTTTCTCTAATGTGAGATAGGATCCCAGTTCTTGCAGCCTTTCTGGACCCATTATTGGCAATGTATGCTCTTGGTGAAGTGAAGCAGCCTTGCTATCATTCATCTGTCGATGCAAATTGCATTAGCTTAGTTTTATGCAGCCGATATATCGACATGGAATTGAAAACTATCCGAATTAACTTCAGATTCTGATCATTTTTCCATAAGATTCTCTCTGTGTGGAATTGACAGTATTACCTCCAATGGGGATAAATCTGCACCACGGCTAAATGTCAATTCGATGCGGAACCTTTTTGGATCTTCTAACACAACCTGTAATTTCAATTTCAGACAAAACATAAGCTCAGTATGAGAATTCCTCTGCTTTATAAAAAGGTCAGGGCACATACAGACCAATGTTACTCAGACTTGTGGACGAGTATCAGATACAGCATGTATCTAACACATGTATACTCGATATTTTCCAAGGTTTTCCGTACTGATTACTATAAAAATAAAATAAGGCACATACCTCTGTATTCTCAAACAACCTTATGACAATGTAACTCATGTAGTCAAGCTCCTTGGTTTTATATAAACGCTCTAAAGCACTCTGGCAAATGAGACTATCTTCTCCCTGAAGAGATTCATCCAGGTTACAGTAACGGAGTACGTTCATGAGAGAATGGATATGAGATTCCTGTTAAACAAATCCAAGCCATAGGAAAATCATTGTAAGTACATATATAGCAAATTCGGGAACTCGTGCCCGTTAGGTTGATGAGAAAGGCCTATTATTCAATAACAAACCAAATTATAATTGAAATAGAGAAAGAGAACGGGTAGTTCTATCACGATTTGCACTTACTGATGTGAAGTAAAGGCGTGTCCGCACATGGCGCTCTGGTGTCTTGACATTTGCATACCTGAATGAAAAAAGATTGAAATATAAGATAACTAATATATAGAGAATAATAATACGAGTTAAGAGGTTTTATATACTGACTTCGGGTCCAAACGGTATTTGGTCTCTTTATCATCGTCATCATCTGGATCCATTGAAATTTCACTTGTGGTGCTAGATCGTCTTGTGTCATCGGCATTGATGAAGAACTTTGGTGGGGAATCTTTATCATCCTTTTCGGTCTTTGTTGATTTTAAGCACTTGTCTTGATTACTCTTTAACTCAGCGACAGTAAGGGCTTCTTCACGAGTATTCCTCAGATCGATCAAAATTTTACCCAGCAAACGGCGCGCAATCTAAAAGAACAGAACAAAAATTAGGGAAAACATGAGCACTTCATTTGCATTGATAAAGGCTGCAAATGCACATTGTTGAAGGGGGGGAATCAAGAGGGACATTTTATAAAGAACATAAACATATTAAAGTATCATCTTTTTCTGGAACCTTTCTAATTGAAAAAGACATGCAGAAAGGAATCACCTTTGAACCAATTTTTAGTTTTTGCTTCGGATTAATTCCATATTCATTAGGGATGACACCATCTGCGAGGAGCTGCGACAACATGCAGACTAGTCAGGATCGTTAGGATAAAACGCAATGGTCAATAAGCAACCTAAGCCAAATTAAAAAAACATTAAGATGTAGTCATCAAAAGAAACAACAAGATAATGTAGGTCAATCAAACACACAAAAATGCTTGGAAAGACTAAATAGAAAAGAACAGCTAATACAGCAATTATAAGAGATCAGTGTCAATTTCTCTATGTACCTGGGCAACTTTGAAGAGCTCATCCAGACCTTCCAAATTAAGATGAGCATTGTGCAGAAGATCATATCTGTTGAAAAGTAGGTCAATCAAACATGCAAAAATTCTTGGAAAGAAACAAAGCATTTAAACTTTAAAGCCAATGACTTTCTATATTTATGAACGTTCTACAGAATAATAATCAAGAGAAAAACTTGCTCGAGTTTTGGGAGATTTGCGTGACAGATTTATCGAACATCAAATTGTGAAATGTTGTACCATGCAATTGTTACATTACTGCAGGATGCATCTCCAACCCCCTCACTAGTCCAGACCATTTTGTTCATGCATTATTTTTCCTAATCCAGAGAGACCCTAAATTTTAAATGCAGCAACCTCCTTAAAAGAAGCAAATGTTCAACCCTATATCTATCAAGCTGAGATGCAACACTCACCCCCTCAATCATCTGCCTACTTGATGGTTCACTTTCTAAAATCCAAAGAATGTTCACTTAACTATAATGTGTGGTGCTTGAATGCAATTAAAATCATGCAATAATCTCCTTGAAATAAATAGATTATTTTCAATTTTCTCTTTAGTGGATTCAAAGGAATAATGAAGAATAAATAAGGAGGAAATTATGTTGGGAGAAAAGGGTGGAGGCAAAGATAAATTCTTAAACCAGGAAGAAAGGACATGTAGACACACTTTCAGAACTATAGAATTTGTTGTGCGGATAGTGCCTACTTTCTAGCAAACAAATTGTTAATAGAATTAAAATAGATACTCACTTGCAAGAGTCGTAAACATCAGGAATTTGAGTGATATCAAAGCGTCTGCAAGAAAGTCCATTGTCAGTAAAACCAATAATGCTAAAATAACACGTTGGGCAAGAATCACACTTTCAAGACATCAAATGGGAAATTATATATAGCTTAAGAATGGATATGCTCTTCATACAATGCACATGAAAGAGAATATCACAAATTTCAGAATATTCAGATACCCAATGCACAAGTATAATGAGAGAACAAATCGTAGATACATACCCTTTACGTTCATTATACAAATCTCTTTCTAGTTTTCTCCATCGAGCATACATCAAGAGGAATCCCTCACTACCACAAGGCAATCCAGCAGCAATACGATCAATGTCAATATTTGTCTTGCCAAGAGCTTTTGCTTGGTCATACTGAGGAATCACATCATATGGGCTCGCATCTGTAAGAGTCTCATCTTCATCGATGGCAAGTAGTCTGACTTGTTCAGTAACCTTCTTAGTCAAGGTTACCTGGTATACAAGAGGTGCAAAATGAAAAAGGGGATAACACAAAAATGGTAATGGTCACAGTAAAATATTGTATTGCATATTCACTTTGCAACCAAGGGAGTGAAGGAATGACTACAGTGTTGCATATTAACTTGTATGATGAAATTACCAGTTTGGGAAGGAGTTCAGAAGCATTAGAAGGCAATCCAGCTCCATCAGTCATCCAAGGACATTTAGATGTTCCATTACTATGAATTTTCCTCACACCAGAAGTTATAACTTCATTCAGCCTTGCCTGCAAAATATAGAGGAATCTTAAAACAGCACTCAAAAATGTGAAAGAACAATTTTACCTTGAATGATCTATCCTTATACCCTGTCCTAGGTGGAAGGTTGGGTGGTAACTTGTGGAATCGATGGAGAACAAGGTTTTGTAGAAGGCAATAACTAATGACTGCACAACTAAATAATACGTCCACAGGAATATAAATCCACTGTGAAGCAGACACCTACAGCTTAACATTTTTTATTGTTCTCAAACGCTATATCAAATTCGCTTTAGTCAAGTGACCCAGAGTTTCAATAATGCCCCGCTTATTGAGGTAATTGATAGATAGATGCAAGTTCAAGAAGTTTTCTATGGACCCATGAGTTAACTTATTTGATTCTCCAGATTATATCCAGGTTTTACTCAAGATCATAAATAAGCATTTTCAGAGCTCTCCTCATGGCCCAATTAAATAATCAAGTCATGCAACAGAGTACCTTTTGTAGTTAAAACTTCATAATTCACACCAATGGATAGATAACTTAAATCAGTTACAAAGCCAAGAATTCTAGTTTAATGAGTGTCGTATGATACAAAAAAGCTTGCAAAAACAAGGGAAAGAAGAGATATAAACCTTGGCTTCTTCCATTTCAGTGCTGGCATTGTCAAGTCCGTCCAACATAGAGGAGTCCTTGCTAACAAGGGAGACCTAAAAAGATGACCAACTCAGTCATGCAAATTCAATGTTAAAAGGAAGAACACACTCATTAAGGGAACATTACATACCAGGATCGGTGTTAGTTGCCCTTCAAGGTCAAGCAGGCCTTTAGCAAAAGCAGCTGCAGACATCTGATGATGCCAAAAAGCAATGACAATAAGTTTATAGCAACTTAGTTCAGAAGTGAAGCACAAACAGGTAAAGATCAAAATATATACTGATTCATCTATGAGTTAAGGCATACCTGAACACGGCCCTCGTCAGAACTGTAAATTTTTAGATCATGACGATATGTACTATGAAGGCGAAGAAGACCAGTACCTTCACCTGTGATTTTATATGAAAATCCATCAAGAAAAAAGCAGCATACTTCTGCATTCACCACTATTTTATCTACCAAACAAATAACATAAATCTTAAGAGTTCAAGATTAACTTGAGCGAATACTAAAAAGATTAACATATCTATAATGAGCTCATTCCTGCCATGCAAGGTGCAGACTACTAACAGTCAAAGATAAAAGGTTCAACTGTTGGTAACCTGGATACATGTTATTTCGGAAATATCTACCCAGTTCCTCTGCCTGCACGAAATTGAGACACAAAAATTATGGAAGAGAAAAGAAAAGGGATAACAAACAATGAAGCAATAGATTTTTAGTTTAATTCTTAACCATGTCCAAAATGAATTTCTGTCCTTCTAACCTTTAGATGTCTTAAAAGTGAATATCCACTTTAGTTTCAATTAACCCTTCTCATTTAAACTTTTCAATGATATCCCTTACTTTTAATTCAAATTCAAATAATTTTCTAAATTTATGGGATAGTTTGGATTCTCAAGTGAAAATTGATTCTCCTTATAAGCTCCAGGGTAACTGAATAAGTACTTGAACTAGTAATGTAGGAAAACATGCAAGGGAGGTTCATATTTATTACCTGCTTCCTCCCAGCATGTGTAAGGACACCTCCATATTTAAGAACCATCAGTGCTTCAACAGGCCGTTCTTCTTCACCTTCACCATTACTTTTTGGAACTTTAACCCACTTAAGAGGCTTTAATTGAACCTTTCTATAAATACCAGAAAAATGTCCTCCCTGGAATCAAAAGCATTTAGCATGAGACAGCCGCCTCATATTAACAATTCTTTTTTATTAAAAAAAAGGGATATTATCTACATAAAAGAATGAGGAATCATGAACTTATACATCCACAACAAAGAGGTCTTCCCAAGAGCAACCATAAAATGAATGTAGCAAAGCTAGTAGACTGAAATTGCAAGTCATTTCGAGATAAGATATATAACCTCCTCAAGTACTGCTTTAACTTGACGAAGCTTTTCAGCATGCTCAAGATCTTCTGCTTCACTATCACTTCCATGACCTGGTCTATATCCCATAAATAATTAAAGATAAATCATTATGATCTTTAAATAAATTTTAAAAACCACATGCGGATATTGTCCCCACCCCAAAAAATAAAAAGAAAGGAAGAAGTCCTTCAAGTTCTGTCAACGACCAGAGGGCAGCTCAATTTTTTATTTTGTTTTTCTTTTGCTTCAACTGTCAAAATCACATATTTCCTCTTTTAAACTAACCAACGACCGTTAATTACCTTCTTAGCTTCTCTCATTCAATTAAACCATAAAATAAATAGTTAGTGATTCAATATAGCCTCATTAAAACATACCTCAATTCCTACCCTACAAATTTGTTGCAATTCCTTTTCCTGTCCGATAACATATCACTGTTACGAACTCTTGATTTCAGTCCTTTTGATGTTTTGAGTTGCAGGGAGGTGGATATTATAAACTGTTCTTGCTAGATAAGAAAAAATATGAAATATGAAATATGAAGAGCTACCTGTAACGGGGTACAAGCATTCTTGTAGCATCCAACAAATCTTGCAACTGAACGGCCGTCTTAAGTTTTGTCTAATAAGTGATAAAAGAACAAAGAGATGCTTAGGCAATAGAATTTATTTCAACAATAAAGGTAAGTAGTAAAGAAGTAAATAATCACCTCAGATCGGGGCCTTCCCCCATTATACTTTAGCATCAGGTTTAGCAATTTTTCCTCAGTAACTTTCAATTTCACCTTCTGCTTGGGAGTTCTATCACCACTGCCCCATTCAGGATAGTTTATGAGTAAAATGCAAGGATTTCTAGCAAAGTAAAAATAGCAAGGAAAATGAAGCAACATACTGGCGAATAACTACTATAACACATCGTAGCTCCTCAGACTGCCCAAATGTGCCAATGAGTCCACTTCCTTGACGAGTAAGTCCCTCAGAAAGTTGCACTGGTTCATTTACTTTCCATGGTAAAGTTGGTGGTATTGCTGAGGAAAGATGAGGGGCTTTTGCATCTAAAAACATTTTCCTCAGCACACAAGCAGCATCATCGTAATACCTGTATAACAATACAGCCTGTAAGTCTTTTACACAACAAATAAACAAGACCCGATATGACAATACTAAGTTTAGAACTGTGGAAAACAAAAACATCAACTCAACACAATATGCAGCATAGTCAAATGAAAAGACCTATGATAACAAAACCACAGATAATCATTAGAGCGAAGAGAAGTTTATTAGAATTACTTGTGAGAGTTCTTAACAAAGCTCCATCCATTCACATCACAAACATAAGAACATCCATCCGAACGCAAAAGATCAAACCCACAAACCTGCAAGAAACTAAAATGGTTATCAAATGCACATTTCTGTCAAAATAAAAAAAGCACATATTTCTTAATAAACCCCATCTTTCTATGTTCAATCATAAGAGATGACAAGTGCAATTATCACCGCAACGTCTAGACAACCACAAAAGAACCTTACATCAAGTTTATTCAATTGAAAGAAACCATTCTTCATAAGCCAAATTATATGATTGTTAAATACATTGCCCTTATATCAGACTTAAGTGGAAAAAAAATTCCTAAAAAAGAAAATCTAAGAGCTAAAATATGATGATAAAATATATGATAAAGAATTAAGTGTAAATAATATCTAAAGAAGCTAATATGAACTTATGATCAAACTTTCCAGAAAAGACACTCTCAATGCAAAAGAAATTACTATGAGCACAATTCAAGCAAACCAAGTTTCAAAGGATCAGAGGTTAGAATGAGAAGCAGAAGAAGATGATGATAATGATGAAGAAAAAAGAAAGCCATAATGAAAGAAAAACAAAAACAAAGATGAGTAGTTTCCAGTTATACTTGCATAAAATAAATGGTCATATATCCATAACGGTCAAACACTATGGCATCTGTTGCCAAGGAGATTCACCCAACATACCGCTTGCCTAAATGCCATGCAAACTTCCCTTGCCATTTGCTTCTCATTAGGCGTCAGCAACACAGGATACCTGACCTGTCATATAGGTAGAAAAGATATGTTTTCAAACATCATGTACCCCAATACATATAATGGCACTGGATCAACTATAAGAGCAAAATAGGTAGGTGATTGGCCACAAATCCAAGCAAATAATTTAAATCATTACTAGAGTAAGATATAATCAAATCAGAAGGTTGTGCATATGAGATCCTGCTCACTATCATTTTACATATAATTTCTACTAAACTATTGCTTTAACCTTGCATTTTACCGGCCATTTTTCATCCTGTGGGACAGTGAAGGTATGGGCAATGGTTTAAGTCATTGCAAATGATTAGAACATCTAAAACAATATGTGCATCATAGTGCACGACATATTTACCTTCTTTGGCATATATCTTATGTATACTGAATTTCAAAACTTGAAATCTAATGACCTGACTTTAATTTCTTTCACAGAACACAACCGACTGGCTCATTCTCCTGATAATTGAATCCAACTAAACAAATGTGGTTTCATCAACTCTCAAAGATGATAACAAAACTACTCCACATAGTTTGAATTGAAATTACATACTCGATGTCCACAGGAAAAACATACTCACACAAAAACACTGAAAAACTAGGGGACAAATTCTGCTTAGAATCAAGCATTGACAAAGAAACAAATTATTAAAAGAAACTGTTTGGAGAAAATATAGAGATTTCTGGATATGCACTCATGTGCATGCATCAAAGAGATGAAGCAGAGAACATGCTTTTGGATAATATATTGCAAAATACTTACTTCTTTGCCATCAGGGTTTCTCATAACAACACCATCAACAACAGGAGACTTCCTAGCCTCTGCATGAGCATATTCAGGGCCAACAGTATAGACCTACATTCATTTGACAAGATGATCGGACAAACTTGAGACAGAGAGAGAGAGAGCAGCAGTAAGAGTATTGGCTAATGCTAAACAGAATGTCAAAACACCCAGCAAGAACACAAGAACCCAATGTATGATCTGCACGTAGAATAGATGTTATCATCGACAAAAATCAATGCCAAATTATGCCTTGGCCCTTGAATTAATAGTATTAAAATTCAAAGAACGGAAAATGTGGGGTACCCATGATACACTATCTCCCTCCACTCTCTCCTATTCAAACACAGTTAAGCATAAAGAGAATGCTTGTTGAGTGCAAAAAGTTTAGCAACAACAAAAGAATATAGTTGCATACTTACATACAAGTATAATTTTAAAGAATAATAAATTAACTAGATTTTTTTTCACCAAAATGCACAACCTTTACATCTGTTCCTCCAGTCGGCATAAACTCCTCATATATGTAAGAACCGTCGCGTCTTACTCTTCTAACATCAGGATGAAACTCACTTGATCTATTCCCAACCTAAAAAATGAAGAAAAACTATACCACATTACAATTTAATTTTTCACAGAATACTTCAACAATCATCGGACAGCTATTAGATTTTGGCCACCACATGATGTCAAAAGAAAATGAGAAAAAAAGCATTTTGCAAATAGCGCATTATGCTTATAAAATTCATATCAAAGATAAAAAAAATGACACAAAAGTTGTAGCCAAAAGTTCAAATAAGTATTCGGACCTTCCTAAACAAATTCTTCATGCCTCCACCTGCTGAGCTTGGGTAATATATCATTATGCTATGATTATCCCCTTCAAGAAAGAACAGAATAAAGTTGTTAAAATCTGTACTGGAAAAGAGGGTCAACGCTGCTATTGCAATTAAGAAAGTACAAAAGAACAAGAATCCTTCTCAAGCATCATGAATTAGGCTTCAAAAATTAATTGCATGCAAAAATGGGCAATAAATGAAATGTCCACTAGTTCATCTTTTTCATGATCTAACATACTTTGCATGGAAGTTAAAGCTTTATGGAAACAAGAAGAATGTCACAAAGAACCATATTAAATTCATTCTCTCGATATTGGTGAGAAGCAAATATATGAAAGAAGATACAGGAAATATAAAGGCCAAACTCACCATCAACAGGCTTCTCCACAAATGGCTTCCAAAAACGATTTCCATGGACCTCAACATAATCTTCTTCTTCAATAAAATAATCCAGCTCTTGGTATGGTTCTTCTCTATTTACAAGAGCATATCTTGGAACAGGAATTCCATACATTTCTAGCCTCTACAATCAAAATTAAATAGTCCAGTTTTAGTCAATCGCTGCTATATTAACGTGATGCATTTCAACTTTTTTTTGTGGTTAGTTCTCAGTCAAGCTCAAAGGACAATTTTTTTCTCAAAGAATATATGCTTTAGACCAATTATGGTACAAGACTTAACCTTACTGTTAATCAGTTCTAAAGTTAAAATAATACAGAGGCAGGAGAAGAAAACACCTATTAGGGTCTCCTCTCTCAACATCTCAAAGGTAAAGGCAGTATAAAAGTGACTGCCCTGAAGTCCTAGCTGAGACGGAAAGTGGTCTTGGTTTTCCTAAGTTGACAATGGATAAAAAACCTTGACGCCCAGATGGAAGTTTAGGATGTATACCTCATAAACCTTCCGTCGATCATGGAGAAGGTGTTGTGGGTCCAACTCATTCACAAGGAACGGTCTGAATCATAGAGAAGAAACAGTTGCAAAACATAATTAATTATAAAGGATTATTATATAGAGAAGAGAAAAAAAAGTTCTCTTATACAAAGAACTAATATGATCAAAACACAGTAATAAACCATTAGACAATTATATAGACTAATGAATTAGAAACTACGACAGAAATTAAATTTACAATGTTCAAAAGATTGATTCAGCTGAAATAATCATATTTAAGATGAACAATCAGATGAAGGCACCACTTAGACTGTAATTCAACAAAATAAGGCCGAACTTAGTGCAGGTATACACTCGTAAAAGACTCAAATGCTAGTACACTGGTAGAAAACATGACACTTAATATACAAAGGTGGCTCCTATTGCACACATGCATGATCCAAGTTATAAATTCTCCTACCTCAATTAGAGAGAAATAAACTGAATCGTCACCTATCTGCTGCTATTGAACAATATCTAATCAACTCTATCTCCATAGAGTCTTAAATATATTTCAATTGTAAAGGCCTTAATCGTCTACACATTGATGAGGCAACCTTCGCATGTTGATGCTCAAATATCCATAAAGTATCCTCTGAAGGTTTGATCCCAAAGGTTAAGGTAAAGTATGAGTATGACGGTCAAAACTGTGAAATCATTATATCAAGTTTTTCATGTTAAGAAACAAAATTAAGCAACTGTGAAGGGTTCTTTTACTTGGGTGAGGAGATGTTACAAAATAGCAAAATGAGGTGTAGAGGAGAGCTGACAGAGATAAAGATCGGAGCAGATCCTGGAGGACAAGTGGGTAGGTGGTGATAGAAGCAGTGGATGGCTTGAGTACATGAAAAGATAAGGTGAAAGTTATGGTGGCTGTAGTGATTGTAAAGAGAACTTTGCAAAGAGAATTTAGTGTCTAAGTTTACCAAAAGATCAAAAGTCCTCAAATGAAACATTCCATCCCCTATTTATAGCCGTTCAAAGATGTTAAAGTAACGGTTATAAAAGCACGTGTGTAAACATGTAACAAATTACTAGGTAATGGGAATGAGAGAATCATGTGAAAGTGTTTAATGGGATTGAGGTCAGTTACACAGCAGAAAATTATGGAGATCTAGCTTTAGTTATGCTCATGTAAAGTTTGGTGAACAAAGTATTATTTCCATGTTTAGATGCATATATGTCTTCTATTTAACAAAAAGGAGAAAACACGTGTACTCTTAAGAAAAGTATAAGTAACTCCTTAACAATATTTGTATTTTGAGCCTCCAAGCCATGATTTCTAGGTCATCCCAAAAGTGGAGCAAGCTCAAGAATCTTGCTAAACTTGCTCAGCTTAACCCCACAGCTTTTATGATATAGAAGTTGTTGTCAAGATTGGCTCCACAGCTTTCCCAATTTGGAAGTTGTGTCCAAAGTTGACTCCATAGTTTTCTAATGAGGAAATTGTGTCCAACATTGGCTGGTTCTACAACTTTCTTAATGTGGATATTGTGTCCAATGTTGGCTCCACGGCTTTCCCAATATGGAAGCTATGCCCAACGTTGCTCCACAGTTTTTCCAGTGTGGAAGTCGTGCCCAACATTGGTTCCACGGCTTTCCCAATGTGAAAATCGTGCCCAACGTTGGCTCCACAGTTTTTCTAACATGGAAGTCATGTCTAAATAGTATTGTTGCCTAGATCATTAATCACCAAAAACAAGAATATACAGTAATAATATTAAAATGTAAAATTAAGTAAATTTCTTACAATTTTGAAATTGAATGGTAACTTATTTTGAAACCACATAGAATACATACACAAAAATACACAAAAAATATAAAAATAACATACTTCCTTAAAGCAGCATATGCTTCAGCTTTCTCAAGGGGATACCCAGAGGAATAAAATGCAATCAAGCAATCACAGATTGGCCACCTGAAATATGCAAAATTATAATAAATTAGACAATTCAATGACAAAGAACCTCTCAACCCAAATACGGAAGAGAAACAACATGAATCTCAACCATAATACCAAGAATTATATTCATCTGTAATGCCCACCTATGTATCTCTTTGTCTAATCCTCTACCTTATTTCCCTCCTAGAAATCACACAATCCTCCTAGAAGACTAGAGAGAGGGAGAGAGTGAAATGTCAAACAAGGGACTGATCTTCAGTCACATAGTCAATCAAATCAAACTCTACCTTTTGGAAGAAAAGAAAATGTCACACGGTTCATCAACAGGGAGATGAAACTGCCAAATGGAAGACTTAAAAATTCCCGAGATAAATGCGTGTATCAGACACGTTTGGAGGATCATACCCCTTAAAATCATGTCTCAATACATGTTAGAGACACAGGTTTCAAACATCAATGATTTACGAAAAATAGAGAGTTCCGATAACAAAGATAATACCAATTATAACCTATATTATCAACAATTTCATAACGTAAATCAGAGACTGTGTTCCAACTAATCAGCTGAAAATGTACCTTTCTATTGGTTCCTCGAGAATAACCTTATCGCCAAAATGTATAATCTGCAAAAATATCAAAAACAAAGAAACATATAGCAATGCAAGGGATTACTTTCAAAGAAAAAATGCAATGCAATGGATCCATAAGAATAAAGCAACATAACTTTTAACACGCGCAATTTCATGCGTACACGCACTAACAAGCTCCCCCATTGCTTTCGAAGTAAAAATGTTGAACTTAAAAAAAAAATCATAACTATCCTCATAAAAAGAAAATTAAAAAAATACATCGCACGAATATGCAGTTATATTTCTCGTAAACTAATTCACATTTCATAAATTTACTTCATTTTTTTTTTAAAAAAAGGCAGATTCATTAAAGTATAAACTCAAAGTAAATCTGATCTACCTCAAATTCGCCAAAAGCCTTTAGCCTGTCCAGAATTTGTCCCATTGGAGCTGAAAAAACCTGAAAATCAAAACACGAAAACACTTAAAATCTTTAAATTAAGCAATAAAAGAAAGCAATATATACTAAATTAATTACTGTTATATAACTCATACATTATCTCAATACTTTTTCATCTTAAAAAGAAGTATAATTTTCATATATTTAGTAGAAAAGGCTTGAGCGAACAAAAGAGAAACAAAAACCTCGCCTCCGCATTTCACCTTCTTTTCCATGACGCAGACTCCAACTGTTATCTTCTTATCTCCTCTAATTTCTTCTCCATCTCCTGCCATCTCTCTTCTCTTCCTCTTATTCTCGCTCAGGAAAATAAACTAAACTCCAACAAACAAAAGCGATGCAAAAACACCGAATTGAACTCTTCAGCTTCCAATCACCGCCACAACGCCAATCGCAGCCGGAAGTTCCTCCGGAGACGCGTATTTTATACGAAATACGTATACGAACACATAGGCAAGTACTATCACAACTATTTTTTAAAAAAATATAAAGCAAAAACAGGAAGGAAAAAAACGAACAGAGAAGCGATTCAGCGAAGAAATGAAGGAAGGCGGTGAGCAAGTCACGAGAAATGTTTTAGAGATGAAAATGAAATGGAACGGTTTTGGAGCCAAACACAAATAAATAAATAAAATAAACATCGGAAAAAAATTACGTATCCAATTTGTATAATCGGGTTTAGGGCGAAATTGAATATGGGGTGGTGTCGCATGTGTTGGTGGTAAAGGATAATATATTTTATTTAAGGAATTTGAGTTTGAATATTATGTGTGTATAGTGTGTATTATTAAAAGGTTAACAAAATTGAATAGATATTATCTTATTTATAAGTCCAGTTAAGTTGAATTGAATTGTTTGAGTTTTTATTTAAATTTAATTTAAAATATTTATAATATTTTGGTATTAATTACTTTCAATTTAAGCATTTTTCTATAATTATTTACAATGTACATATAATATTTTTTTCATTTCTGATCTACATTTATCAGACAAAGTCAAGAGACTCAACTCGAACTTAAAAATTGATCCATTAATTACTACAAATTTCAAATTATTTAAATTCTTATTATGTAACTCAAGCTTTATTTGAAATTTTTTTAGTTGAATTTAGTGTTGCATAGCCCTAATTAGGTCAGATACAAATTATTATATAAAAATAAATAAATATAAATATCACCAACTATCAGTTAGTTCAACGTTACGACGTATTCAGTATTCATACCACTAACATCGTAATGGGAGTAAATTGTATTGGAAAAATCACTTCGTATTTTTACAATTTTTATTTATATTACTTGATCAATGAATCGGATATAATTGATTATACTAATAAATAAATAAATAAAATAGCAGTGGGTTTTATTTTATTTATTTTAGATAAATGATGTTTTTTCTTGTCGGGGGATGTTTGGATACGAGTGCTTTTGGATTCTGGAAGATGCAAAGCGGTGATGTGTAAAGTGAAGAGCCTTTTTGTTTTTTATTAAAGTTTTAATGGAGATTTGGAGAGCTTAGTTTTGGGAATGTATTTTATATGAAAAGATAAAGTGACAAGTGACAAATCTATGGTGCTGTATGTGTCATTTTCCATAGTATATTACTAATTTGCTTGGACCCAAAACATTATCTTTAAAACATGGTACAACCTAAAGTGTTTCAACAAGTGGGTGACTTAGGAAATCTAATAATTTTATAAAAAAATTTAGTATTTTAATATGATTTCATGACAATATTTATTTTATTTTTAGTTTTAAATAAAACTCAGACACAATTTAAAGATAGAGATGTTTGAATTTAGATCTGCAAAGAATTTCAAGAAAAAAAAAGCTAAAATGAGTTATTAAATACTTGTATAGAAAAGGCAAAAAATTTCTTCTTGACTAGTGATAAAGCACATATGTAAAGTAAAATTATGGTGTACTTTGTGGTTTTGATCATATTAGACGCATTTTTTATTCAAAACAAGTCTAGTATGTAAACAACAAATCAACAAATGTTTATTTATTTTTAATTTGAGAGTGTCATTTTAATAAGGGAAAACTACACCACTGACCACCAAACAAATTGAGGATACCTATTTGGACCACCGAACTATAAAAATCGTCAATCAGACCACCGAACTTATAAAATCAACATATTTTGACCACCGCCGTTAAAAACCTAACGGTGGAGTGACGGAACTGCCACGTGGCAATTGATGGAAAAATTTTAAAATTACACATTTGGTCCATTTTATTTACACATTCTTTCAATTTAGTCCTAATTTTAAATTAATAAAATAATAAATTATTTAATTAAGTGGTGACACATGTCAGCACCTTATTGGAGGATTTTAATTAATATTAATTTATTTTCCCCCTCCAATCCGTCACCACCAATTTAGAGGAGAAAAACAATTTTTCCTCACCTGCACCCAGCAAGATTCAAACCCTGGACAATAAAGGGTAAAGCCAATGGCTTTGCCACTGCACCAAGCACAATTTTGTGTCATAATTCTCCAGATATAATATATATCTCGTATTAGTTTCTACATTTATAAGCCAAAAGCTTAAACCCTAAACACTAATTTCACATATATAAATCATAAACTCTAAACTCTAACCCTAAATATTTCAAATTAGACCCCAAACCCTAAAATTTTCAAATTAATTCCACGCTAAATATTTTAAATTATATGAGTGGTGCAAATGCTGTTCTTTCTAAATTAACAAACCACTCATTTATCTGAGCAGTGAAACATGCAGAAATCATTAATAACAGCAGCAATGATCCATCTCATCTCATATGTTTAAATCACGAACCAAATCAGCAGAATACCAACCTAAATATCGAAAAACGTTTCAAAACTCCAAGTTCCCTACCAAAACATCAAATGATTTCCTATGTTTAAATCTGACATGTTCATGCTCGCAGCTTGTTCGAGTATCTTTTTCATGTTATGATCAAGTTTGAAGTATTTTTTAATGTATATGAATATTCATTGGTGTCACATGAATTTTGTCGTTTTCGAGTTTTCATGCCGAGCATTGTTAGGTATACAATCATGTATTAGATTGAATAAGCAACACAGAAAGCAAAACAAATGGATTGGCAAACAAACCAGCCAAAATCCACCAGTAACATGTGATTGAAGCATGGACTTGATTCCAATTTTTCTGCTTTCTCAAAAGCATCTGCTCTAGCTTCATCTGAAGCATACACCTGGTTTGACAAATCCCTATGCTTAGATACCCTAAATATTACACGCACATAAAATCATTTGAAATATTTAGCGTGAAATTAATTTCAAATTTTTAGGGTTTGGGGTTTAATTTGAAATATTTAGCATGAAATTAATTTGAAATAATTAGGGTTAGAGTTTAGGGTTTATATATGTGAAATTAGTGTTTAGGGTTTGAGCTTTTGGCTTATAAATGTAGAAACTAATAAGAGATATATATTATATCTGGAGAATTATAACACAAAATTGTGTCTAGTGCAGTGGCAAAGCCATTGGCTTTATCCTTTACTGTCCTGGGTTCGAATCCTACTGGGCGTATGTGAGAAAAAATTTGTTTTTCTCCTCTAAATTGGTGGTGACACATGTCATCACCTGATTGGAGGGGTACTGACATGTGTCACCACTTAATTAAATTATTTATTATTTTATTAATTTAAAATTATGACTAAATTGAAAGAATGTGTAAATAACAGGGACCAAATGTGTAATTTTAAAATTTTTCCATCAATTGCCACGTGGCAGTTCCGTCACTCCACCGTTAGGTTTTTAACGACGGTGGTCAAAATAGGTCGATTTTATAAGTTCGGTGGTCTAATTGACGATTTTTATAGTTCGGTGGTCCAAATAGGTATCCCCAATTTGTTTGGTGGTCAGTGGTGTAGTTTTCCCTTTTAATAATTTGTGTAAAACTCTTTAAATCTTTGAACGGTTTGTGACTGAAAGTCTGAAATCGCTCTTTAAATTCTAATAATTTTATATGCAAGAGAAGTATAAAAAATAAAAAAAATAAGGGTAAACTACATAAATGACCACCTTACTATTGCAAAAATTGCGATCTGACCACATTACTTTTTTTCGTCACAATTAAACCACCAAACTATTTAAATGGTATCAATGTGACCACCAGCCGTTAAAGGTTAACGGAAGGGTGACGTGGCAGTTAAAAAAATATGGGTATAATTACATATTTAGTCCTCGTTACTTATAAACTCTATCAATTTAGTCCTAATTTTAATTTAATAAAATAAATTAATTATTTAATTAGGTGTTGACACGTGTCAACACCTTATTGGAGGAATTTAATTATTTATATTTAATTAAATTATTTTATTTTTCTCCTCCAATCAGGAGGTGACACGTGTCACCACCATTTAGAGGAGAAAAATTCAATTTGCACAAACATGCAAAATGGTGGGAATCAAACCCACGTATGGGTGATTTAAAAGCAGTGGCTTAACCACTACACTAAGCATATATTTGTGCTAAAAATAACCCTCTTAAATATATGTTCTATTGTGGCTTAGCATTTTTAACCAAAGAGATAACAATTGAAACAAAGGAGTGTGATGGAGAACATTGACAACAATAATAGCATTTTTGTGCATGTAAAATGACTCCCTTGTTAAGGAGACAATTCCTCTGCAGTAGCTGTACAATGGATATGCAGACATCTGTTACAGTGAAATATTAGTGGCTTAAACTCACTTGATAAAGCTTTACAATATGCTGCAAACCAGCTTTTCTTCTTTCAACATTTCGCATAAGTTGTACAATATCTGAAATTCTTCTTAGATGTCTCAAATCTTGGCGAAGCTCAGTATCCTCGACAAATACTTGTACCAAATCGAGCCTTGAGTTTATCTCACTTACATCTAACAATGGCTGCTTTAGCCACATATGAAGCAATCGTTTACCCATCCCAGCAGTACATGTTCTATTCATAAGACCAAACAAACTAAAATTTTTGTTTGCATCGGTTTTGCTTTCTAGGACATTCAATGCCCTCATTGCAGCAAAATCTAACCTCATGTAGTTGTCCAGGTTGTATCTCAAGATGCAATAATTTTCATAATTGCCTTCATCTGCTAGTAATTCTGCATAAGATAGTAAGGCTCCTAAAGCAGCAGGTGCAAATTCAAACCCAGAAACCAAGTCTCGAACTGGTTCAATGGAGCCTTTGACTAGGCTACCTAGATCCTGCACCAGATCCCTTGCTTTAAACTCAGTTTTGCTTCTCTAAGTTACCATAACACCACATCTGATCAAAGCATCATTCAGAGTATTACATTCACTGGACTTCACAATCTCCATGGGCAAAAGGTACTCCTTGCAACCAAGAGCAACCAAAGCTGACTCCACATTAGTAAACTGACTATCATCAGGAAACTCAGCCAAACCAAGTATTCTCTAGCCGCTGAGAGGGTGTTTTTGGGTGGTCATTCATTCTATACACAATAGAACATAATTAATTTATTTTATTAAATTAGGACTAAATTGATAGAGTTTATAAGTAACGGGGACTAAATATGTAATTATACCCTTATTTTTTAACTGCCACGTCACCCTTCTGTTAACCTTTAACGGCTGGTGGTCACATTGATACAATTTAAATAGTTTGGTGGTTTAATTATGACGAAAAAAAGTAATGTGGTCAGATCGCAACTTTTGCAATAATAAGGTGGTCATTTATATAGTTTACCCTAAAAATAAATAAGATACAATAGGTTGTGTGTCTCGCTTGGTTAATATCTTGGTCAGAGTAAGAGGGTCACAAACAAATTATCAAATACTTCGAACAAAAAAAAACAAATTATCAAATACATACATAAAACGTTTTAAAATAAAATGTTTAATTGGGAAAATAAATAAATCAATGAATAATAGTTTTTGTTTTATTATCCATTTCATCAACATGTCACATGTTACAACTCACAATTCACATGTTGTCATATACTTTTAATGTGATTTATTGCTATTTATTATTGGGGTGTATTAATAAAAAATATATCAAAAAGATTTATTTCTATAGATAAATATGAAACAATTCTAAAATATTTGTACAAAACGTAACTTACAATTATTTTAAGTTATTTAAGAGACTTGAATTCACCTAATCAAATTTCTTGCTAGTTGTTTTTGTTAATTTTAAAAGAAATATTGAACTATAACTCACGCCGTAAATGTAAACTATTTAAACCGAAAGATATTATGCTAAGCATATTCGAATTCGTAACTTATGAGTTATTACAATAATAATCATATCGATTGAACTTAAACTCAATTAATTGTATTAAATAAATTGTTAATATGAAAAAATATGTAAATTTATAATTTATTGAACACATAAAAAAACAATATAACACTAACATAATATAAATATATAATATAAATATATAAAAAACCAAAATCGCATAACACAAACCATTAACATATAAAATTAAAAAAAAACATATAAATACGCGTTTAAAAGTTTATAAAAATTAAAACAAAGCATTAACTCGTCCATTTACTCTGAAGTGATTATTCAAAAAAATCTTTTAGTTTCCTTCTTTATTATGTTACTTTAGGCGGTTTTAGTGTCGCCGATTTTATTTTTTTAGTTTTAGTTTATTTATTTCTATGTTTTTTTGTTTTTGTCTATTATTTTTGTCATATTTTTTTTATTTGACGTTTTGATATGTTGATGATTTTGAAGAATAAACAATATATTGCATGTTCTATTTTAAGATGGTTGAATATATGTTATGCTTAGATAATGATTTTAAAAAAGAGTCTTTATGCAGTTGAAATCGACGATCATAGAACTTTGTGCAAAATTATTAAAGTCTTCTGGTGAAGAAAGTGTTTCATCTCCTTTTATATTTGAAGGTAATTCTGTAATATGATCTCTTTACAGTGAGCACCCTGAGATTAAGTCATGGTACTAAATTTTATGAATGAAAATAAAAAAAAATATTAGAAAAGATGACATATTCTGTTTGAGATTTTATGCCATTTTAAGATTAAAAAATTTAATTTGTTGTTTATATGAATTTTCTTAGTTATGATTTCAAGATTGTTTATTTATTAGGGTGTGTATTTTGTTAACCTTTTTAATGACTGAGTCAGAATTTACATATAGTGGGGGTCATAGTGAAATATGGGATTTGAGGAATTCTTATAGCACGACAATAATTATTATTGACCTCATATCTCAAAAATTCAAGTGTGATCAATTATTATATTTTCTATAAAAAAAATATTTTTAATACTTTATAGTGAGCTTTTAAAGACACTTTAGTTAGATTAGTGGGCCCATTTGCACCCCTAAAGTTTTTACATAAATCCCTCATGATCTTTTCTTATCTTTTCAATAAAATAAATATTTTATTTAAAAATGCATATAAATAAAAATATATATAATTATGAATATTTTCGAGTTCGAGTCCTTGTGTATGTAGAAAATTCCCGCTGGTAGACTCACCCACCAAAACCAAGTGTGCGACGTGGGTCAATCCGGATCAGTCAAGGATAAGCCCCGGGAAACGTGAGGGCAACAAAAAATAATATATACACTAACACAAGATGAATTTTTTTAATATTTTTATTTTAATTTTTTTAGAAAAATTAAATATTTGTAGTACTAAATTCAGATTAATTGGTCAATGAATTTGATACCAATCATTATGCCAAAAAGAAAAAAAAAACAATTTTGGAGAGATTAGTTTCATCCAACATTTAACTATATAAATATCTAAAATGACTTCAACAAATTAGAAAATGACATTCATGAGGCTGTGTTGACTCCATTGCTCTAATTTCCTAATTATATCAATCTTATTATTTTGAAAACAAAATTAATCCAAATATTGATTTATTTCCAAAGAAAAATGAGCATATATGTCTATGAAATAATTATTTGTTGTCTTAGGAAAAGATTCATGATAGAAAATGAAAGCATAAGGATAATCAAAGAAAAGTTATCTTCCTTTTTTTTTATCAAAAGGAAAAGAAAGTTCATTGAAAAATAAGTTATAAGTACAAATATTGATTCGGGGCAAGAGTGGGTCCCAGAAAGTTAAAGCCGTAAAATTTTTAATGTATTTAACAAGTCAGATTGTTGTTTGGTTACAAGACCTAAGAACGAAAAGAAAAGAACAAAATGCAACTCGAAAGATACAATGATACTTAAATATTCAAATGATTTAATGACATTTTTAGTTCTCGAACTTTTCAATAAAAATCATTTTAGCCTTTAAACATTTTTCGTCTCTTTTGACCTACTATTTTTTTACCAAATGAAACCAACATACAAAAGGTAACCGATCTTTTAAGCTGACATAAGTTTTTTATAATTTTTTTTTTACATTTCTAATAATTTTTTACATTCTTCTAATAGTTCACCGTTTTTAAATAAATTTTTAAATTTTTGTGCAAAAGGACAAAATATCTTATGTCGACGTTTGACAAAAGGACAAACCAACTTCAGCTTTATAGATCAGTTACTTTTTCGTTAGATGGTTTAACTTAACAAAAAAAATTGATAGTGTATATATATATATATAACTAATATTTTTTTATAAAAAAAGTTTGAGAGGCCAAAATTATTATTAATTCTATTAAAATATCTTGCTGATGATTTTTTTTTTATATGTGCTTTAATCAGGGTGGTTGAGTAATTTGTTGAAAGTTTAGAAAGCAATAAATCACAAGCGAACTCCATCATAGAGGTACAACTAATAATAACATCGGTCCCAATGGAAAAGTAGGTTGGTTAAATATGGGAAAATCAATACCACATTTAAGCCTTTTAATACACTGTGGTCGTGTATAAAGTATGCAAACTTTAATGGTTTTAGAATATATATATATATATATATATATATATATATATATATATTCGGACCGACATGTGTTGCATACCTAATTTTAATGGGCGAGTCTCTCAGCAAATTTTTTTTGCATACACAAGGCCTCGAACTTGAGACAAACTTAAGTGATACTAAATTGCTTGGCCAACCCCGTTAGTTGAACTTTGTGGTTTTTATTTCTTGGTCTACTGTAAAAGTTAATCTATGTTCATGTTTTGACTTGTAATTGCATTATTATTATCACTAAAGACAATACAATTTGAAGTTAGAATCAAAAAATTTAAAATATGAGAGCGGTTTCTCTTCAGGCGCACTTTAGCCGACCTAATGTGGCCTGAATTTTGTAACTGAGTGCAATTTTCTTTTGATTCATCGTATTTTTTGGCATTTTATTTCAGTTTTGTCCATGCCGAAGCTTAATTGGAAACAATTGTTTACTGGTGTTGAGATAAATTCACTTCGTTACTTTTTTCCGGCGACTCTAGAGGGGCTTAAGGTTGTGGAACTTTCGGCTCAGGTTTTTGATGACGAAATTGAAGAATGGAGGCATTCTTTAGAAGGGCAATCACTAAAATCTTTTGGAGAAAAAATTCTCTGATACGGGTAAGTCAAGCAGGCCATAACCTTTATGTTTTTTTATTTGTGAATCTTATTGTTAGAGATTGAGTTCTAAAAATGGGAGCCTAACTTGAAGAAACTTGATTTCGATCTTGAAAATATGCATGTTTGTGTTCAACTTTTTAATATTTCACTTGAAGAATGGAGGCATTCTTTAGAAGGGCAATCACTAAAATCTTTTGGAGAAAAAATTCTCTGATGCGGGTAAGTCAAGCAGGCCATAACCTTTATGTTTTTTTATTTGTGAATCTTATTGTTAGAGATTGAGTTCTAAAAATGGGAGCCTAACTTGAAGAAACTTGATTTCGATCTTGAAAATATGCATGTTTGTGTTCAACTTTTTAATATTTCACTTGAACTGTATTCAAAATTAAGGCTTAGTTATATTGCTAGTGTTATTGGCCTGCATGAATTTTGTTACAGC
This sequence comes from Hibiscus trionum, assembly GCA_030270665.1. Lineage (NCBI taxonomy): Eukaryota > Viridiplantae > Streptophyta > Magnoliopsida > Malvales > Malvaceae > Hibiscus > Hibiscus trionum. The sequence goes on along the minus strand of BSYR01000038.1, from coordinate 21,063,999 downwards.
TTTGCTAGAAATGCTGAAATTCGTTAAAATTTGTGTTGAAGTTAGAATGAAAATTAATGTTACATTTAAATTTCATTAATGTTAAGATAAGTAAAAATCAACAAAAAAAAGGTTTTAAAACCAACATACTTAAGCCGATGAATAATAACTTTAGTATTCTTATCAAAATATTAACTTTTTCAAACTCATAAGAACTACAATATTATTTTTCTAGCAAAACAGAGGTGGCAATCGGGTCATTCGGTTCGGGTTCGGTTCGGGTCGTTTCGGTTCGGGATATTTCGGGTCTATCTAGAATCGGTTTAGATTCAGTTCGGGTCGGGTTCGGGTCTAATTCGGGTCTATGATAAGTCGAATTCGGTTCGGGTATTGGATCGGGTCAAAATCGGATCGATTGTTTTCGGGTCGGGTCAATATCGGATCGGTTGCTTTCGGTTCGGGTCAAAATCGGGTCGTTCGGGTCGCTTTCGGTTCGGGTTAAAATCGAGTCAATTTCGGGTCAATTTCGGGTCGGGTCAACATTTAAATTTTCGGGTCAATTCGATTTGAGTTGGGTTAAAGGTTTGAGGTTTAGTATTTATGGTTTAGTTTAGAGTTATTGGTGTATGAGATTAATTCCGATTCAACTTGTTAATCTATGCGTTTGAATTTGATTAAATATTTAAATCAAAGCTTCATGTATGCATATAATTTTTTTTTGTATAATTATATTAAATCAAAGTTTATAATAATAATAATAATAATAATAATAATAATAATAATAATGTCTGAAATGAATTAATTTATTAAACTTAGGATCTAATTGAACTAACTAAAATCTAAAAGCATAAATCACGTACATAATTAAAATAATTTTAAAACTAAATGTGAAATTTCAATTAAATTAATCTAAATTGAAACTCAATTAAATTAAGAAAAATAGAAAGACAATTGGTAAAAATAGAGAGGGAAAAAATAAAATTTTGGAGGGAAATAAGCCACCAATTTTTAAGCTAGATTGAAAAAAAAGAAAAAGACAATTGGAAAAATAGAGAGAGAAAAGACAAAATTTTGGAGGGAAATAAGCCACCAATTTTTTAAGCTAGAGATTAATTACTTTTTAGGTCATGTTGCATTTAAAATGTTACATTTTAGTCAACTTTAAGTTTTAGTTTAATTTAATTTAGTCACAAGTATTCCACGGTTTAGACTTCGGATATAGAAATCCCCTCCCCGTAGTGATATTTAGTCTTTAAAAATTTACTTTTAGTTGAAATTAACTAATCTTTGTAATTTAGTCTATTAATTTAATATATTGATATTTTCGTTCATTTTAATTTCAAAGATTTAATTTTTAGCCAAAATTGACCCCTATTTATTTATATGGTATAATTACAAAATTGGTCATTGGACTCTCAAATTTCTCCACTTCTAAATTGTCAATTTAGTCTACAATTTCAATTTTATGCTATATTTTATGATGAAATTATAAAATTGGTCACCAAGATCTCAAATTTCTATACTTCATTTTATTATTTATTATATTGTTAAAAATAAATATTCGGGTTAGAATCGGGTCAAAATCGGGTTAAAATCGGGTCGATATTCGGTTCAGCTTTCGGTTCGGGTAGCATTCGGTTCGGGTCCATTCGGTTCGGGTCCATTTCGGTTCAACAAAAAATTTCGGTTCGGTTCGATTCGATTCGGTTCGGTTCGGGTTTCGGGTCAACTTCGAATCATCATGTTCGGGTTAAAATCGGGTTTCGGTTCGGGTAATTCGGTTCGAGTTTCGGGTCTCGAGTCAAGTTTGCCAGGTCTAAGCAAAAGGACAAAAAAGGACTTCTAGATACAACACAAAGACCTACAGTAGACTTTAACTAATAAAACTAAATACAAATCCGCATGCGAATATAGCGACTAAAAAGAGATGGAAAATGTGTTTTTTTTTTTTTTGGGGGGGGGGGGGTTCAAAAACAACATAATTAATTTTGACCATCTAAGCTTATTCTCAACAAAATCTTCAAGGTTGAGCAATTGATAAACATGCATTAGTTGGATTTTCTTAAGAAATTGGCTAAATTAAAGGCAAATGGCTAGAAACGCGTAAAGTCATTAATATAATTATGGAAACTTTAATGACTTGAGGGAAATGAGTTAATTCTTAGGTTTAGAATTCATAATCTAAGGGAAATGAGGAAACAAAGATAAGTAGTTTAGTCAACCGGTCAAATATGCTTGCTCGACTTGATTTTTTCTTAAGTCTAAATAAAATGATATTATATGTTTAAAATAAATAATTTTTGCAAATGATAAAGTTCGTTCTGTCCATGACTTTTCGAACTCTTAAATTCGAAACATTATGTCTAAATATACTTGGAGCCATAATCTCTTAAATGTTACAACAATAATAATGTCAGTCATTGCAACCTCATCCCTTAATCATGAGTTCTACTCATAGAATTGAAGTATATTTTTATGTCTAATTATTTAACTCACAGTGAGAGCACCAATAATAAAGGGATTAATCACTATTAACGACGGGTACTTTAACTTAAATTAATAATGATAATAACGTCAACCAAACTAATGCCCAATCGAATATATACTATGAACCTAATGAATATGCGGGAAAAGAAGATGGGAATGGGATAGAGGACCGACGTAGTTGACGGGTCAATGGAAGACTGATGTTGTTTTGGTGGCGCCCGCCGGCTTGTTTTTAGAAAGGTTCAACCTAGAATACAAAGAAAACTTGGAATATTTTCCTAAAATCGCCGTTTAGTCCTTCAATTTGACAGTTTTTTCCAGCTTGACATTTGAGTTTTTTTTCTTCACATTAGTCCCTTGGTAACATTTCATACCTTAACTCTTGAACTGGTTTTTTCCATATTCGTTTTAAACAAAAATTTTCAACTTGATCTTTGAATTTGGATTCCTCCAAGGATTAAAATGTGATGAAATTAAAGCATAAGGACCAAATAATTTTTTTTGTCAAGTTTCAGATCTAATATGGACCAGATAGAATAAATTAGAAAAAGTTGTCAAATTCAATATAATGCAAACTCATCAAGTGTCCCAGGAGAAACATTTGTTGGGTTCTAATACTAAGATATATATTAATATATATTTTATACATAAGTTGTATAAACCTAAAATTTAAACTATCAAATCTAAAATTTAAATCTCTAAACCTAAAATCTTAATCCTAATTCCTAAACTCTAAATCATAACCTTTAAATCTTAAAATTTAAAATTTAAAATATTAAATTAATCTTCAAAATCCTAAAATAAACAGAATTTTCGAAACTGAAGTCTACGTTAAGATATGTATCAAATAATTTTCTATTAGACAATAGCCTCTTATTTAATAAATTTGAAATGATTAGAAAAGATTAAAGCCTTATGGGCCTTATAATCACAATGTTAGAGAATCCATATTCCAATGGAAGAACTCCAAAAACACTAAAATTTCTGCCAATAAATTTCCATACATTGTAAATGGAATAAAAAAATTTACGAGAAGACCAAAAGAACTTTAAGTATTAAATTTTAAAAAAAATATCATTGTGTAAAACTATTAGTTGTCTAATAAATCCAAGATTTCCAAGCCGTCTTTTCTCTCAAATAACCTTACCTGCACAATATTCACTTTTGTTCTTTTTTTTCTTTTAAACTCCGACGACAGCTGGAATCTATCATTTCACTTGTTTTGTTTTTAGTTTTCAATAAATTATTCAGCTATCGTGGCACGATTTACTCTGCCTTTTGACACGTTTTTTCTCTGCCTTTTGGCACACTTTTTTTCTTTTGATTTTTTATTAGGGTTGGATCCGACGACACCACAACTGATTAAGATGTCGCTCCTTTCATTATGCTGATGATCTCCCTATCTCAAACTTTCAGACTGGATTTGGATACGCGATTACACTCACCATTCATTTTTCGCGATTGAGTTGCGGCAATGACCTTGTTGTCAACATACCTCATTGTAATATGCATTTTTATGTTGTTTGTTATGTTTTTACCTCTCATCGTCGATCTTTGGTAATGTTTGTATCCATCTTTTCTCTCGAGTCATTGGGTTAGGTTTTTACCTTTTTCGTGTATGGTCTTTTTATGATCTCGAGCCGCTAGTTTTGTTTACTAGGACTATGTTTGGATTAGGTGTTTTATTTACTAGGTTGTGAACTTCAATTATAATTTTGAATATATTTTCGTTTAATAAAATTAGCGGATTTCAATTAAAAAACTTTAAGTATTAAATTGACAAAGTTGTCAAAACTCTCTATTTTTATGTCAAAGCAATTTCTCAAATCATGAAACAAAACCTTTAGAGAGCAAATTGATTGGTCCTTGAAACAAAATTATCACAGCAAAAAAAATGTTGAAAAAGATTTTTTATACACATGGCAGACGCGAGATTTTATGTCAAAGATGTGAATTGTTAGAGAGTTATATTATAAATGTAGGGGTGCAAAATTATAAAGTTTTAAGGGATGCAAACTTAGATCATCCATGAAAAATAAAAAAAAAAATAAAGAAAATACATAAACTATATAAGATTTTAAATTTTTTAGGGGGTGCGACTGCCCCTGTCTATCCTTGCTTGTAATACATCTTCGGTAACAGCACAAATATAAGCCTTTTCATGAACAATTAAGCATATGAGAATCATAATTTGGTAGCATAAAGGCAAGGGTTGGAGCAGATTTCACGTTAAAAATTGAAGGTTCATGTGATTCAAAGCCATAGATCTTCTGCCACTGGTAAGATTTCCAAGAAAAAAAACTTGTATTAGCACATGGAAATGATGACCTATATGCATTGTTCAATTCTTATGTTTCCGATACATATTCGATTCGGTATCGGGTAGGAGGGCTAACCTTTAGATGTTAGAGGAACAATGACGACTTGCATGGCGGCATTGTTAGGAGGAAGATGCAAACGAAGGGGATAGAGTTTGCCATTCAAAGGATTACGAGAACAAAGACAGAACTCTTCCTTGGCAGAAATTTTTTCCTCCAACGCTTTTTTCAATTCCTCGAGAGTATTCCCTTTAAAAGTGAAGCTATGCTCTCCAATCTTCTGATCAACATCGCCATTATCGTCAACTACCTCGTACTTAATAACTCTTCCTTTTACCGGTTCCGCCGCCGAGTCATCGGACTGCATACCACAAAAGAAATGTAACTTTTGGTGATCCATTGAGTAAATGAAGTGAAAAGGTCGGTAAATTTAGGGAAATAATGCAACTGAAAAAATAAGATAGGTTCAGAATTATTTAGGGAACTACGACAATCGTTACAATACAAGACGAACTCGCAGTGTGTTCCCGATAAGTTTTATGGGAAATGAATTGTTTATGAAACCCGTCATGTAGTCTGGACGAGTTTCAATTGTTTATTTTTTTCAAAGCTAGGGAAGTAGTAAAGAAATCATGGCAAAATTGCTTGATATTGGGATGAAGATGAAAGGAAGGAAACATTGATGGCTGAACTGAAAAGGAGGACAAAGTTGGGGGCTAGACTCTAGAGTATAAATTACTAAAAAAATGACACCAGACGCCTAACTTCTCCATAATTTATACTCCAGCCCCCCAACTTTTCCTTCCTTTTCATTTCCGTCATCAACTTTGCATTCCTTTCATTTCTTTCAATAACGTTATTTTCCTAAATTTTTCAAGAAAAAACTTGTTCGTCAAACCTCAAATCCAGCAGTTCGAGGGCCCGAAAGTGTAAGTTTTAAAGGTGAACCGGTATCTTCGAGACCCTCGTTCGTATCGTATCCATTAATGAATTCTTGACCAGGAGGAGGTGGAGGAGGACGAGCCGGGATGCCCTCATCCCCGCGATAACGTAAAACATCGACATGCCAAAGGATCCAATCTTGATGCGAGGTTCTATAGGGAATATCATGCGTGATGCGGTTCCTCCACGGAGGCAACCCTGCATTCGCTCGTAAGTATTGGCCGTACCGCGTCTTGAGTCGAATGAGGGAACCTTCTTGGATTGGTTCCCATTCGACCGAGGAATCCAATCGTTTCGGCAACGACTGCAACACTTTCTTCCCCGTCAACCCTAAGAGTAAAGGCATGTTGAAAGCCGTCAAGTATTTGCCATAACAGCTCTTGAGACGAATGTGGGTTGTGTTATACTCCACTAGTTCCACCGTCCATCTCGCGTTCTCCACATTTCCACCTCGTTCTTGACAAACATTTTCCTCGTCGTCGTCCGCCAGTAAGTATTTTTCATGGTGGCTACGCAGTCGAACCACGCTCGCTTCTTCGAAAATTTCCATGGCAGCACTGTGAAGAACCAATGAAGCAAAACCTATGGTTATACTTATTGATACATAAAAAATGGGATTTCAATTTCCACTATACTTTTGTGTTGTTTCTTACCTGGCTGGATATGAAGATTTATATGGTCAATTCCACCACCCGGGAACTGTTTGGGGGAAAGGAAAATTTTGGTTCTCTAATTGGCCTACAAGTTTTATAATTTTTTCCTTCGATTTTCTCAATGGATTGCAAATTTTATAGGTTGATTATGGAACCGACATATAGGGAGTTCAAAATGTGTGGATTCCCATACATTGTGTTGTATTTTTGCCTTTTCTATTTATTAATTATGTGAGATTTTATTTTTGTCTATGTCCAAAGTTACCTTAGAGTTTTCACAGAATCCTAAAAATGATCTATTTAGAATCAAAATTATCTAATTTAATTTGTTTAAAACTGAATTTATATATTTATTAGGTATCTTATGCCTGTTTTATAGTTTATTTTTGGGTTCAAAACTGTCTAACATGAATTTTCACATTGAAATGCAATGTGTTTTATGCGGAGATAGATATAGGATTAGACAATGACAAGTAAAGTTCTAAAACTTTAAAATTAACAAGGATCTAATAAGTACTTAATCTAAAATTTAAGAGGAATAAAATTAAATTTGATACGTTTTCAAATTAGGACTAAAATTGTCATTAGATAAAATTTGAAAAGGGGTGTTCACTGGACACTTTTATCCGTGATTTTTTTTTAATTAAATAAAGATGTATTATATTTTTAAGTAAATGCTGAGATACGAACCTACAATTAGTGAGATAATATGAACATTCTTAACCACTTGACAAATTTATGGATCCCACCTTTATCCGTGAACTTATTACTGCACCTACACTCATTTGATTATATGTAATTATATTTATGATTCATCAAAATTGATAGAGTACGAATTTCTTGCTTTGGTATAAAGCAGTTCTTTAATTTAAATACACATAATGCAATTAACTGTAACAATTCTAATTTTCTATAGTAAAAAAATAAAATAAAAAAAATAAAGGGGAATGAGAGAAAAAGCAGCCAAGGGGTTTTAAACCAGTGACCCTTGGCTGCATAGGTTGATGACTAAACCAACTGAGCTAACATAGCTCTTGGTTAATTGTTGCACCAGGGGAAATAAGAGTTAATGTTTAAGACCCATAAATAATAAAATAAATAAAATATCTTACCTACCCCATTAATGGGTATTTAATTCGGTCGGACCCAACAACCAACCTTTGAGTTTCCCCTGTTTTTTTCCAAACCCCACCTGCGACCGCCGTTCAAAACGCCCCCACCTTCGGCCGATAACCATCACCGCCGCTATCGAAGTGACCAACGACCTTCCCCGATCGTTTCCCTAGTCGTGACGCGCGCAATTGAGTCGTCGTGGTCCGGTCTGCTGTGCGAAAAGACCACCAGATCTACCAGGGCCATTTCGAGCTTTGCTCCGACGCCTGCTTCGTCCGTTGGTCGCGCCGCCGCTTCCATCATCCTCAAGGGATCGAACCGAGCAAGACCCTTACCGCCCGACGTCGAACGACTACAGTTTAGACCGTCGTCGGAGCCACTTTAGTCTGATCGTGTTTCTTCCGATTTGGTAAGATCGGTGAGTTTTTCGGCTTAAATATTAAGTTATTTGAGCTTTAATCGAAAAATGGAAGTCAATGGTGTGATCGAGGGTGTTTTCCGGCCCATTTCCGACCGTCTAGAGCCGTGCGTGGGCCCCACGCGCCGTTCAAGGAAATTTCCGGCCGCCTTGGACGGTTGTTGCCGAACCAGCCGACTCATATCCGGTCTAGCTGTGAACCGAGCCAAACAAACTGGCCCAAGCCCAGTGGTAAACCAAGCCTGTTGACTGACCCGACCTGTTGACCAACCCGACCCGTTGACCGAGTCAACCCAGTGAGTCAACTCACCCGAGTCAACTCAGTAAGTCAACTCGCCCGAGTCAATCCAATGAGTCAACTCGCCGAGTCAGCCTTTGGAAGACGTCAACGTTGACTTTGACAAAAAAGTAAACTTTTCCCGAAAAGTCATATTTTATGTTTTTCGACGTCTTGAGTCTGATTTTGAAGCACGTTTCGCGAAATTCCAACCAAAAAGCCTCCGAATTGGACGTTGAACCCGAACATGCATATGTATAAAGTTATGTCATTTAAGAGAAATTGATGATTAAGGACTGATATTGATCTTCTGATTTAATAGGTACTAGTGGATCTCCCGATCGTGCCTACGTCCAGCCCAACTCGTCCCGATCTATACCGCCTCTTCATCTTATTGTCACCCGTACGACCCTAAAACTTAGTATTTTATTACGATCAAGGTGTAAATCTGATTGTAACCATAATCCTTGTCTATTTAGGTTCCAGTACTATAGCGGAGCGTGATCCCGGTGCTCGATAGACCTTTTGACTGACCGATATCATCTTTTGAGGTGCGTTCCTTGTGTGCTATATGACTGTTGCATATTTACTGTTTTACATGCTTCATATGTTTTAATAAAACAGACTTTGTGCACATGATTGTTAAACTTGATTTTGTGTAAAACTAGCATGTTTTCTTCTTATGAAAGAAACACGATTGTACTGTATGTTTGATTTATGCCCTAGCATTCAATATGACAAGCATGCCCTATGGTTTTCGGTTATCTGTGTAGAAATATGTTGCTATGCATTGTTATGACTGTTATTGTTGCGTACTATGTTACTGACCGGACTAATTAGTAGAGGTACTTGGGGTATGATGTGGAGACTATCGGCTCAGCCCTGATCCAGCTGGTAAGACCGCCCGTATTCGGATCCTAAGCTTCGGCTAGGTCCGCCCGTATTCGGATCCTAGGCTTCGGCCAGGTCCGCCCGTTTTTGGTTCCTAAGTTTTGACTAGGGCCACACGTATTCTAAGGTATATCCTTAGGATGGTACCCCGCCCAATGGGCTTGGGTTAATGCCAGTATAGGATACTGTTCTGAGGAACTGTGTCATGGTGTTCGGTTGGAGGGTAGATAGGTTGCATGGAAACTTTAATGCTTTTCATGATATGTTTTGCATGACATGATTTATTATGTAATGATGCAAATGTTTTTCTTGCACTGTTGGAACACACTGTGCTTTCTAGTTCACGCCCCCAAATTCTTTTTCCCCCTTTCAGATATTTTGGATAGGCCACCCCGTAGCTGACACTTGGAGGATCGACACATTTGATATTCTTTTTGAATGTAATGTTTCTATCCACCGTTTGTACTTTCAGAGTGACATGTGCCTATATTTTGTTATGTATGATATTAAACTAAAAGTTTTTTGATATGCTAATTGATACTTATTTTGTAACCATCCTATGATGGGTTTATTTAAGTGGTCATGACTGCCTATATTATTTATGATGTCTATGTTGTGAATGACTTTGGAAATACTACTTGACGTATTAAACAGATTTATTTAACTTGATGGTTTTCACCAAGTCCTGTTGTTATACTGTCGAAATAAATACTTAGTTTGCCAACATGTTTTCCACTTGAGTTTTAATTTTGATGTGCCTTACTAGACTTGGTCATTCCACATAGGCCGGTCTAGGGGGTTACATTTAGTTGGTATCAGAGCTTTTAGTTTTAAAACCTTAGACTGTGGATTAGTCTATTTAAATTGTTGTTTTAGAATGATTTATTAAAGTTTTATGAAAAGAGGTCATGTCACCCAACTTTATATGTTTAATTGTGTTCGATTCTTCAGTGTCATAAATTGATCTTAGGTTTTATCCTTTGTAGAGATTCTCCGAGATGAGCACCGGAAGGGGGCGTCGACTTGCTCGTAGGCGTGGTCGACCCTTTAGATTTGCAGACCCGATAGAGGATCTGGTGGTTGATCCACCTGCCTCTGGAGTTGCTACAACTACAGTTGACCCTCCGACATCTGTAGAGCCTCCTACCCCTCGTGGTCCTTCAGCTGCTGCTGCTGCTTCGACTACTCCGACATCTATCCCGACTGATCCTACACCTACTCCCACTGTTCCATTGCCTACTCCTAGTATCAGCATGACTACTCCAGTCAGAGGAGCTACTGTTTCTGGGCCCGAGCCTATGACTGGAGTTACGGATGAGTCCTTGAGTAGACAGTTTCTCCAGTTGATTCAGGGAGTAGTTAGAGCGTCTGTAGTCACACTTGAAGTTCATATCTCCTAGACCCTAATTGCCAACAGGACCAAGACCTTCTCGGGATCTCTTAGTGGACCACCGACTGAGGCTGAGGAGTGGTTATACGACATCGAGAGACGTATGGGTGAGTTGGGTTTTGAGCCATCCAGGAAGTATTTGGGTGCTGTATCTATGTTGAATGAGAATGCCCGCACATGGTGGGAGTCCATTATGAGTAGTGTTCCTTCTGATCGTCTGACATGGGATTTCTTTAAGGAACGCTTTAAGAATCGTTTTCTGGGCGAGCGGTTCTTGAGAGAGAGCGTCAGGCTTTTACAAACTTGGTGCAGGGTACCATGACAGTGGCTGAATATGAGATACAATTTCTAGAGTTGTCGAAATATGGTACTGGCTTGGTTTCTACTGAGAAAGACAAATGCGCAAAGTTCTTGGAGGGCCTTCGTATTGGGATACGTGATCGAGTGGCCACCCACCATGATCATATGTTTGAAGATTTAGTAGACCGGGCTAATACTGCATAACATATGTAGATCTTGACGACTAGTCAGAGTAGTAGAGATGGAGATCGAGATAGAGGCAAGGATCGAGGGGGAGACCAAGAACGATCTTGGAGATCTTCTAGACAGGGAGAGTCTCACGCGCGCTCTGATAAAAGGGCTCGCACCATATATCAGGGAGGTGGTTCGAGTTATAGGCCCACGGTACAATAGAGCCCATCGGTTAGTCGAGGTGATTCATCAGGGTCCACTCTCTTACATGTATGTGAGTATTGTGGTAAGCTTCATCGAGGGGAGTGCAGGAAGATGCCGGGTGCTTGCTTCAGATGTGGATCCACTGACCATTTCAAGAAAGATTGTCCACACCCACCTTTTGTAGACCGATCGTCGTTTCAGACTCCTGCTCGATCCCAGACTCTAGCCCATTCACAAACATCTATTCAGACACCGGGTTCAGGGCGTTATCAGAGTAGAGCTCTTGGGTCTTCTACTAGATCTGATAGTAGAGGCTGATCACATCAGAGTGGGGGACCGGTCATGACTGAGGCCAGACAGCCTGCACTTGTTTATGCTACTAGGCGTCGTGACGGCAGAGATGAGCTAGACGTCATTGCAGGTACATTCACTATATTTTCTGTTCCATACTTTGCATTGCTTGACAACGGTTCCACACATTCCTATATATCGAGATCTGTATCCCGAGACCTTCAGATTCCAGATGAGACTATAGAGAGAGCAGTTACTGTTATGAGTCTAGTGGGTCAGTTAGTGGTTGTGGATAGGGTTTTCAGGCGATGTCCCCTCGAGGTTCAATGAGAAGTCTTTTTAGCTGACCTTATGAAACTGCCATTAGGAGAGTTTGATCTGATTCTTGGCATGAATTGGTTGACTTAACACCGGGTTAACCTAGATTGTGAGTCCAAGAGAGCAGTTTTAAAGACTTCTGATGATCGTACAATGGTTTTTATTGGTGAGCGCCGAGGGTATCTTTCTAATGTGATATCTGCTTTGGCTGCCGACAGGATGATCCGGAAGGGATACCAGACTTTCATCGCCTGTTTCTTGCATACCAAGGGTTCTTTGTCAAAGATTGAGGAGATTCGCACTGTTAGCGAGTTTCTTGATTTCTTTCCCGAGGAATTATCTGGATTACCTTCGGATAGGGATGTCGAGTTTGAGATTGAGACCTATCTGGGCTCTGCACCAGTCTCTATGAACCCTTACTGTATGGCTCCTAAGGAGCTGAAGATTCAGTTGCAAGAGCTCCTCGATCGAGGCTTTATCCGACCTAGCTCTTCGCCCTGGGGAGCTCCTGTTCTTTTCGTGAAGAAAGATGGTTCTCTCAAACTGTGTATTGATTACCGTAAGCTGAACAAGTTGACAGTCAAGAATAAGTATCCTCTACCCAGGATTGATGACTTGTTCGATCAGTTCCGGGGAGCTACAGTTTTCTCGAAGATTGATATTCATTCCGGGTACTATCAGCTAAAGATAAAGGGGTCTGATGTAGCAAAGACGACCATTCGCACCAGATATAGGCATTACGAGTTTTTAGTGATGCCGTTTGGTCTGACTAATACTCCTGCCGTTTTTATGGATCTGATGAACCGTGTGTTCCGACCCTATTTAGATCAGTTTGTGGTGGTGTTCATTGATGACATCCTAGTCTACTCCCGGACTAAAGCAGAACATGCTGAGCATTTGAGGATCGTTCTGCAGACTCTTAGGGAACACAGATTGTATGCCAAATCGAGAAAGTGTGAATTTTGGCTCAACGAGGTGACATTTCTAAGGCATGTGGTATCGACTCGGGGTATTCAGGTTGATTCGAGCAAGATAAAGGCCATTGTGAGTTGGAAGCAACCCAAAAATGTTTCCGAGATCCGTAGTTTCTTGGGTTTAGTTGGGTATTACAAGCGTTTCGTCGAGGGCTTTTCCATTATTGCCGCTCCCTTGACGAAGCTGTTGAGGAAGGATGTTCCATTAATCTGGACAGATGCTCAACAAGATAGTTTTGAGAAGTTGAAGACAGCTCTAACGCAAGCTCTAGTTTTGACGCAGCCCGAGTCTGGGAAGGATTTTGCAGTTTATAGTGATGCATCACGTTTCGGGCTTGGTTGTGTTCTGATGCAGGACGACAAGGTAATAGCTTATGCGTCTCGTTAGTTGAGGCCACATGAGTGTAATTATCCTACCCATGATCTAGAGCTGGCCGTTGTGGTCTTTGCCCTGAAGATTTGGAAACACTATCTCTACGGAGAGAAGTGTTATATCTACACGGATCACAAGAGCCTGAAGTACATTCTTACACAGAGAGAGCTTAATCTTAGACAACGCCGTTAGATTGAGCTTCTTAAGAACTATGACTGTGTGATTGAGTACCACCCGAGGAAAGCTAATGTTGTTGCTGCTGATGCTTTGAGTCGTAAGGCTATATCAGACTTGAGATCCTTGTTTGCCAGGATGAGTATATACAGTGATGGCAATTTACTAGCTGAGCTGCAGGTTAAACCGACATTAGCCGAGGAAATTAGGGCCAAACAGCTTCTAGACAGTTCCTTACTCCCTGTCGTGCAGCAGGTTGAGTAGGGATCTACTTCTATCTATGCCTTTGATCAGGATGAGGTTTTGTGCTTCAAGGGTCGTTATTGTGTACCAGATGATGCTGAGTTGAAGTGGGCTATTCTTAGTGAGGCTCATAACAGCCCTTATGCTATGCATCCCGGTGGGGACAAGATGTATCAAAACCTGAGGCAGAGATATCATTGGGAAGGTATGAAGAAGGACATTTCAGATTATGTATCTCGGTGTTTGACTTGCCAGCAGGTTAAGGCAGAACACCAGCATCATTCTGGATTATTACAGCCCATTAAGATCCCCGAGTGGAAATGGGAACGTGTCACGATGGATTTCGTTACAGGGCTTCCCCTGACACCTTCTAAAAAGGATTCTATCTGGGTGATTGTTGACCGACTCACCAGGTCAGCTCATTTTATTCCAGTTTGAGTCACCTACTCTTTGGAGAACCTGGCTAAACTGTACATCTCTGAGATTTTCAGACTATATGGGGTACCTTTATCTATCATCTCTGATCGAGATCCGAGGTTTACTTCTCGATTCTGGTTGGCCTTGCACAGTGCTTTAGGTACCCGTCTGAATTTCAGTACATCCTTCCATCTGCAGACAGATGGACAATCAGAGAGGGTGATTCAGATTCTTGAGGACATGTTACGAGGATGTGTGATTGATTTTCGTGGTAGTTGGGAGGATTTCTTACCCTTGGCTGAGTTTGCATACAATAACAGCTATCAGGTTAGTATCCGCATGGCACCGTATGAGGCTCTGTATGACCGTAAGTGTCGTACTCCCATCTGTTGGACATAGTTGTATGAGAAGAAGACTTTGGGCCCAGAGTTGGTTCGAGAGACCGAGGAGACCGTCAGATTGATCCGCAACCGTCTGAAAGAGGCTTTTAATAGACAGAAGTCCTATGCTGATCGGAGGAGAAAAGACATTGAGTTCGAGGTTGGTGATCATGCTTTTCTAAAGATGTCTCCATGGAAGAAAGTTTTGAGATTTGGACGCAAAGGCAAATTGAGTCCAAGATTTATCGGACCGTACCATATTCGGAAGAGAGTCGGGCCTGTTGCTTATCAGCTTGAGTTACCTCCTCAGCTTAGCCGCATTCATGATGTGTTCCATGCATCTATGTTGAGACAGTACCACCCAGATCTGAGCCATGTTATTCAGGTACAAGATGTGGAGTTGAGACCAGATTTGTCTTATGAGGAGGAACCTGTTCAGATCTTGGATCAAGACGAGAGAGTTCTAAGGAATCGACGTATTAAGTTATTTGAGCTTTAATCGAAAAATGGACGTAATGGTGTGATCGGGGGTGTTTTCCGGCCCATTTCCGACCGTCTAGGGCCGCACGTGGGCACCACGCACCGTCCAAGGCGATTTCCAACCGCCTTGGATGGTGGCTGCCAAACCAATCGGCTCAGACCCGATCTAGCCGTGAACCAAGCCAAACAAATCGGCCCAAGCCCAGTGGTAAACCAAGCCCGTTGACTGACCGACCCGTTGACCGAGTCAACCCAGTGAGTCAACTCGCCCGAGTCAAATCAGTGAGTCAACTCGCCGAGTCAGCCTTTGGACCAGTGACGCCAGCGTTGACTTTAACCGCTAACGTCAGTGTTGACTTTGACCAAAAAGTCAACTTTTCATGAAAAGTCCTATTTTATGTTTTTCGACGTCCTGAGTCCGATTTTGAAGCCCATTTCCCGAAATTCTAACCAGAAAGCCTCCGAATTGGACGTTGAACCAGAACATGCATATGTATAAAGTTATGTCATTTAAGAGAAATTGATGATTAAGGACTGATATTGATCTTCTAAATTTAATAGGTACTCGTGGATCTCCCGATCGTGCCTACGCCTAGCCCAGCTCGTCCCGATCTATACCACCTTGTGATCCTATCGTCACTCGTACGACCCTAAAACTTAGTATTTTATTACGATCAAGGTGTAAATCTGATTGTAACCATAATCCTTGTCTATTTAGGTTCTAATACTGTAGCGGAGCATGATCCCGATGCTCGATAGACCTTTTAATTCACCTATCTCATCTTTTGAGGCGTGTTCCTTGTGTGCTATATGACTGTTGCATATTTACTGTTTTACATGCTTCATATGTTTTAATAAAACAGACTATGTGCACATGATTGTTAAACTTGATTTTGTGTAAAACTAGCATGTTTTCTTCTTATGAAAGAAACACGATTGTACTGTATGTTTAATTTATGCCCTAGCATTCGATATGACAAGCATGCCCTATGGTTTTCGGTTATCAGTGTAGAAATATGTTGCTAAGCATTGTTATGACTGTTATTGTTGCGTACTATGTTACTGGCCGGACTAATTAGTAGAGGTACTTAGGGTATGATATGGAGACTATCGGCTCAGAGCTGATCCAGCTGGTAAGACCGCTCGTATTCAGATCTTAAGCTTCGGCTAGGTTCGCCCGTATTCGGATCCTAGGCTTCGGCCTGGTCCGCCCGTTTTCGGTTCCTAAGTTTTGACTAGGGCCGCCCGTATTCTAAGGTATATCCTTAGGATGGTACCCCACCCAATGGGCTTGGGTTAATGCCAGTATAGGATACTGTTCTGGGGAACTGTATCATGGTGTTCAGTTGGAGGGTAGATAGGTTGCATGGAAACTTTAATGTTTTTCATAATATGTTTTGCATGACATGATTTATTATGTAATGATGCAAATGTTTTTCTAGCACTGTTGGAACACACTGAGCTTTCTAGCTCACGCCCCCAAATTCTTTTTCTCCCTTTCAGATATTTTGGATAGGCCACCTCGTAGCTGACACTTGGAGGATCAAAACATTTGGTATTCATTTTGAATGTAATATTTCTATCCACCGTTTGTACTTTTAGGGTGACATGTGCCTATATTTTGTTATGTATGGTATTAAACTAAAAGTATTTTGATATGCTAATTGATACTTATTTTGTAACCATCCTATGATGGGTTTATTTAAGTGGTCATGGCTGCCTATATTATTTATGATGTCTATGTTGTGAATGACTTTGGAAATACTACTTGACGTATTAAACATGTTTATTTAACTTGATGGTTTTCACCAAGTCCTGTCGTTATGCTGTCGAAATAAATACTTAGTTTGCCAACATGTTTTCCACTTGAGTTTTAATTTTGATGTGCCTTACTAGACTTGGTCATTCCGCATAGGCCGATATAGGGGGTTACATTAACACTCATGTGTGTCTTAAAATACATGATTTTTTGGGGTAAAGTACACCAGTGCTCACCGAACTTTTAGAGCGCATTCATTTTGGTCACCGAACATTTAAAAGTTTCATCGGGATCACTCAAATTTTAGTCCGCTTTCATTTTGGTCCCTCCCGTTAACTTCCGTTAAATACGTTGACCTGACACATTATCTTCTTCTTCAACCTCTTTCTTCTCCTTCCCCTATTTTTTTCTTGCTCTATTTTTTGTTACATGTTTCTATGCAACAACAACGTTATCAACACTGAGTGCAATGAGCAACATGGGAGAGATATATATATTCAACTTAGCTGCAGTAATTATACAGACCAAGGGCACGTGAATGAGGAAATCTGTCTAAAATCTAAACTACCATCAGTATGTACATGTTCAAGAGTGCACCAGGAATACAAGTTATTGATGAGCTTATTTTGCAAGTAATTGAAGCCGAGGCATAATACATGCACCCTTTTTTTTCACTGTGTAAATACAATTTTACCATTAAGAATGTAGATACTGTGGGTAGACATAATACAAACGTTTCTGAAATTCAATACATTGCTTCAATGAGTTGTTTTTGTTAGTTTACCATTGCTCATTGATTGCACCTGAGAGCCATGTCTGAAAGTTTCTTGGAAGCTGTCTCCCCTTCTTTGAACACAACATCCACAATCTTTAGTATTACCTTTTCCCCATAAACTACATGTACTTCTCTAAGTAGCTTCCTGTCTCACTGTCATTATGGGAATTTTAAAAAGATCAACCCACATATTAGTGTTTCGTTTTTGATTTCTCTAATTATTACATTTGCATGCTCTATCATAAATTCAATCAACACACCGGTGAAAAGAAACATTACCATTGCTCATTGCCCATCCTAAAACGTTTTTTAACCTTTTCCCATGACACTATTGCAAAGATTATTGACATTGGTTAAAGATAATCCAAAAATTCTGTATCAAACACAATATCTAAAGTCAACGAGAGGGCACTGCACTTGGTCTGTATAATTACTGCAGCTCAGTCAAGTTTGAAAAGGGCACTACACTCACTGTTGATAACGTTGCTGCTGCTTAAGAACATGTAACAAGAAAAATAGAGTAAGAAAAAACAGGGGAAGGAGAAGAAAGAGGTTGAAGAAGAAGATAACATGTCAGGTCAGTGTATTTAACGAAAGTTAATGGGAGGGACCATATTGAAAGCGGACTAAAAGTTGGGTGACCCTAATGAAACTTTTAAATGTTCGGTGACCAAAATGAATGCGCCCTAAAAGTTCGGTGACCACTGGTATACTTTACCCATTTTTTATAAAAAATGTAAAAATAAATAAAAAGAGCATTGTTTAGATGTAGGTGTGAACATTCGATTGAGTCGAGTGGAGTCAAAATATTTCGAGTTAGTCGAGTTTACGAGTCCTATTTTATAACTCGAACTTTATTTGAAAATTTTTCGAGTCTAATTTATGAAAGGGTAAAATACAAAAATAATGACTCAACTTTTGCCTCTCTCCTATTTTACTCACTCATCTTTAAATTGAGTCGATTTAATGACTCAACTTTTAACATTGGGTTTTTATCATCACCCAACCGTTATATTATAGATGTCGTTAATGATGTGGCATTTTTATTGATTTGGCCGCCACGTAAGCACACACACGTGTTAAAAAACTAAACCAAAACGACATTTTTGCTCCATCAAAAAAGGGAAGAAAATTCACCATCCAAACTCAATTTTGTAGACTTTTTAGTATCGTCACGTAAATCCATATCAGACCATCCCAATTCCCTGAGTTCAGCAGCCAGGTCATCCTTATCCCTACCCACTGTATTAAGGACCTTGTTTTTTCTGCCGAATTCTTCAGGGACTTCTTTATTGAGGATCCCGGACATGTTGCCGGATTGCAAACTTTTTTTATTGTTTTTTCTTATATACATCTCTAACGACTCAGCCTGCCTCTCTAGCTCCTTCCCTCTCTTAAAGGCTCTAAGAGCTTCCTCCGATTTCCCTTCTCCTTTAAGAACTTTGTGCTTTTTTTTCTTCCAATGCTTGCTGGCGCAATTTCTCGGAACTGATTGACGCCATATCATTCTGCATACACTGATCAACAGACTGACTTTTATGCATTTCTCCTCCCCCATCATGACTGACAACTACTTGCCCATCGGAACACATAGCACCACTAGTTTCCCTTTGAACACTGGAAATGGTTTCATTGTTTGAAGTTACTACCGATGAAGACGACGACTCCTTTCCGCCAGCTCCTAGAATCCGGTTCAAAACATCATCATCATCTTTTAGAGCTGGTTTCAAACTACCTGCACAAAACAAGTTAACTAACTTCCACGACCATGATAACCAAAAAAGAAATTATACCTCTCTCAGCTCCACTTCTGTATCCATGTCGAGACTCGAATCGAGCAGCCTCTTCGAGCTTTTTACATGGCTCACAAACGCAAACAGATGAATCACCATGTCCACGTAAAACCATTCTTTGCTGAGAGCAACAATTGCATAATATGCCCCCACACCTTCGACAATGATGCTGATAATCCAGTGTAAAAGACCATCAACAACAATCACAAAATAAATCATGCATCTTCCTTCACTAAGTAACCAGCAAAGAATCTCAAATCCCAAATCCTAATTACAACCAAGAAAAAAAAATCAAATTTTGATATATGGGTATTGAATTAGAGAGAATAAAAGACAGGAATCGATGAAATAAAGAAGGGATTAAAAGTAAAACCTTGCGATTGATGAAAGTGAACTGAGAAGAACAGCCTTGGCAATGTAAAGAATCAACCTCCCAAGTAGTCCCTCTCAATCCGATCTTCTCCAGCATCTCTGCTCTTTTAATCAAAAACGAATAATCAAAAAAGAAAGAATCTTTCAGCCTCTGGTTATTATTCTGCTCTTAGGGTTCTTATTATTAGAATTTCTGCAGAGAGATCGGTGATGGAGCAAAAACATGTCGTTTTGGTTTGGTTTTTAACACGTGTGTGCTTACGTGGCGACCAAATCAATAAAAAAATGCCACATCATTAACGGCATCCATAATATAACGGTTGGGTGATGATAAAAACCCAATGTTAAAAGTTGAGTCATTAAATCGACTCAATTTAAAGATAAGTGAGTAAAACAGGAGAGAGATAAAAGTTGAATCTCAATTTTTGTATTTTACCCTTTATGAAATTCGAGACGAGTATATGAAATTCGAGTCAGTCAAGTCGAGTCAAGTTGTTCGATTTTTTATTCAAATTTAATTGTAAAATATTTATAATGTTATGCTACTAATTTTTTTTTATCAACAAAAGTATGCTTTTTATTGAGAACAAAATCATACAACAGTTGTCGTATGCCTCATTAAAAACCTCCCTAATCTAAATGGAGGAAAAGAGTACAACCAAGACAACCAAACAACGAACCAACCACGGAAAGAAACCAAAACAAAAACCCTCCTAACTCGGACAAACAAACGCCCAAACAAGAACCACCCAACAACAACACAACCGCCCCAAACACGCAATGCAGCACGCCAACACCAAACGGAAGAACCCATCGCACTCCCACCAGCCAAGCTCCCAATGCAGCCTCACCAACCATCACGGAACAAAGAAACCCAATCCACACCTTCTTAGCGAGAGCATCCGCAACACCGTTCGCCTCACAAAACACATGTGCAAAGCATACACATGACAATGCCTCACAATGAGCATCGGTTAAGATAAAAAGATCCCAAAATTTTCACGGACGGCGATCCTTATGCACAATCCAACTAAAGGCCACGATCGAGTCCGACTCAATAATCAAGTTACCCACACCCGGCCACCTCGACTCCACAAATAAAGCATGCGCACACTCCACAGCTCGTAACTCGGTGCATATATGATATACATATTTTTTTTCATATGTAATATGCATATATCAAGCATAGTTGAAGGACTCGACTCAAGCTTGAAAATCGATCAACCAATTACTAAAATTTTTGAGTTATTCGAATTCTCATTCTATAACTCAAACTTCATTTGAAAATTTTCATATCGAGTTAAGTCAAGTTAATTTTTTTTTGCATCGAAACGACAAATTCAATTTTTCGAGTTGAGTCGAATTTTGTTTACCTTACGTAGATTTAGATCAGTATCTCACACAAATATTAACATGTTTAAATTATTATAATGCACAAACATATTTTTTTTACACAACAATAAAATATGGATTAATATCCTATACACTGGCGGTGGAAATTTTTTTATTTCTACAAGCGCCTCAATTATAGGGTTTAGGGTTAGGGGTTAGGGTTTAAAGTTTAGGGGTTTTAGTGTAAAGGTTTAGAATTTAGGGTTCATGTTTAGAATTTAGGATTTATGGTTAGAATTTAGGGTTCAAGGTTAGGGTTTAATTTTAGGGTAATATGGGTAGGGGTTTAGGTTTTAACCTATAAACCTTAAATTTTAACCCTAAACCCAAAATTCTATCAACAATCCATAAATTCAAAACTACTACACTTATACCCCTAAATTTTAAACCCTAAACGGAGTCCCTAACCCCTAAAACTAAGACGCTTGTGTAAAAAAGTTTTCACAAGCTCTTGTGTATAGAACAATTACCCATAAAATATTAGTATTTTTAAAGATAAAACCACCACTATTGTGAAATACAAAAATATAAAGAGAACACCAAAACCAAAGCAAATAAACTGAACAGGAAAAAAAAAATATTAAACCTAAAGTTTAATGAACATATTTTTACAGTTTAATATTTATACTAATGGATCGATCATTAGTTTAGTTAACATTGTAACTGTCGGTACATCTAAGAGTCCGCAAGTTTTAGTATATAAGCACAATTGACTCTAATTTAGGACTCGAAAGTTATAAGTAGTTTATGTACTGTAACTTATATATGAAAGTCGAAGAAACTGCACGAAGATGGTTTGTTTGGGCTTAAGGTGAAAGTTATCGAACGAGTAGATCACGTTTGAAAATTATTTGATTCGAGTTCGATTTAATACCCAATAAGCTTGATAATTATTTTTCTTCCTTTTTTACTCATTAAAAATCTCATTGTCCGACTTGACTCATTTTTAGTTAAGCTCGTAACAAGGGCTATTGAAGATGTAGGCTTCATGGGTTTGACCAGTAAAGAAGGTTCTATTTTGTGGGCCGAGAGGGTGGATAAATGCAATAATATGGAGGTGGAGCCCAATAACAATTATGGCAGCTATGAGCATAGGGGATCAAATGAGGAAAGAGTTGCAGGGGTGAGCAAAAATCATCTTGATCTGGAAAAATTATTTTTTTACTTCATTTAACGTGATATAATTTGACTCGTAATTTTATAAATTCGACTCGAATAAATTTTTTTAAATAAAATTTGAGTTATAAAATAAAAATTTGAACAACTTGAAAAAATTAGTAATTAGTGGATTAATTTTCAAGTTAGATTCGAGTCCCTCAATTATGTCTAATATATATAGTTAGGATCCACTTATACTATGTAAAACTCAACTAATTTACACTAATTCATGGCCATTATGTCTAATATGCATGCATGTATGTATGTATGTATGTATGTATGTAGGTAGGTAGGTAGGTAGGTAGGTAGGTAGATATATATGTGGTTATATAAAGTTATTTAAATTGTAACTAAATAATATCCAAACAAATGAATACATTGTCATTTCATTTCCTTAGCTTCATTTACATTTTTTTTACTGATTTGAATACAAAGACGAGAATGATTATCAAGGACGAAATTAGCATTAAATATTTGGGTGAATTAAATTACTTTTAATTAAAAATATTAATTGTTTAAATTTTAAAAGTAAAAAAAAAGACAATTTCTTTTACTAATATTTAAATTAGAAAAATTTTAAATACTAATATCTTGAGAAATTTGTAGACGCAACTCTTTTCTATCTCCTAATTCCGTCTCTGGATGTGGTGGTCTGTGATGGAAGCTTTAAAGGATTAAGTATCGTAATCTCTAGAATTTTGTGAAATTAAAATTTTATTCTTAAATTTTTTTAGAAAATTAATTTGACCCCTCAATATTTTTAAAACTTTATATTAAATTTTAAACTTTATATTAAATTTTAAAACTTTAAATATTTTTAAATCAAATATCTTTTCATATTTTTTTCAAAACTTTTCATTTAATCTTTTAAAATTATTAAATATTTTTGGTTAAACCCTCAAATTTTCTGAAAATTTTAGTTAAGTCCCCAATTCATTAGTTTATGTATTTGGTGGTGATGGCAAGCGATGTGCTTTAACTTGCCTCGGTGTTGCGCCGCCCTGTAGGAGAATTCGATTACTAGTGACTATCATCTTTTTCTGGTTTCTTTCTTTGGTCTAGGCAGAGTTGATAGGCGTGAGAAAGATTTAGTGTGGAGTTTGATTTTACCTTGTTGAGAATATTGTATTGCATGTGATGTACGTGCAGGTGCGAGAGCAGTGTAAACTGTTTTGAAAGATTCTGTATTACCTGTTTTGTGTCGTACTCTTTTCCTCCACCTAGGTTTAGGGAGGTTTTTAACGAGGCGCACAATTCAGGGATAGGCGTGATAGCCTTTATTTTATCAATAAAATATAACATTGCCGAGCAAAAAAAAAAAATTAAATTTCTCCCAAATCCTTACTCCATGTCCGCCATTAGGGTTGTGACAAGTTGATATCCGTTAGCCATAAATGGTTTAATTTATTGCAATTGAAATGAAGTTAATTTTTTTTATAGAAGCAGTTAGTTTTATTAAAAGGAAGAAATATTTAAAATTACAATGATAATTTATAACCGTAAGCGAAAACTAAACACATAATTTAAACATTTTTCTATAGGATGAGTCTACCACGTGCGACGAACATCGATGAACATTCAACCGTCTTTTGCTCCTAATTCTATTTGGTTTGAGGATGAAGATAATTCAAATTTTAGTGAATCAAATGATAATGGAAATCAAAAGTTGAAAGAAGTTTTAGAAGGGCATGTAGATGTTACTATCGATTCTCCAAATCTGAATTTGGAAGGAGAGAAGTTGGTCAATGATACAAGGCAGGAACCAGGAAGTGGAAACATAAGACGGCGATGGGGTGTTTTGAGAGATGATAGTGTTAATTCTAGGAGATTCGAGTTTAATTAATTTTGATATATATAAAAAATAATTTAATTAATTTTTTTAGGAGAATTCAACGATTTATTGAATTGAATTGAATCGATGATGGTGAAATTATTTTTAATGGTATATGGTTTAGGGTATATGTTTAAGAGTTTAAGGGTTTGAGGTTTAATAGTTTAGGGTTTTAGGTTGAGGGTTAAATTATTTTTTTATAAAGAATACGGTCAAATTGAAATAATATTTAAATAATGAGGGTTTAATAGAAATGCGGAAATAAGCGAGGTACTAAATATATAGTTTACCCTTATTAAAAAATAAAATTTTAATATATATAAAAAATAATTTAATTGAATTTTTAAAATAATTATTAATTATATGATGAGTCCTTGAAATTTTAAATTTTTATTAATTAATTTAATGGTGTTCATCGGTGTTCATCATTAGTAGTGTTCATCGATGTTCGTCGCACGTTGTAGAATTTTTCTTTCCTATATCATTATAACGAAAAATAATTACTTGAGATTATATAAAGACCATACAATGAAAATGTCAACCAAAAGACTTGAACAAAACTAAAAATTGACAATTGAAAGATAAAGCCATCAACACCACCAAATATGAAGTTGTATTTTAATAATAAAAGTGATAGTGTCATGAAAGTGGATAGGTGAAGTTTTTCTATTTTTTTTTGAAAGATTAAGTTTTTCTAATTGTTTAATTAATTAACTAGGAATCCAAGATATATTCAATCTCTGATTAAATTTTTACAATATTGTCACATAGACTTGGTCTAAATCTATTTTAAAAGAAGTCATCAACGATCAAATTGAAATTACAACAAAAAGAAAGAAAAATATCATACAAACCTTGCCCCTCTTCCAAATGCATGCTTGGAATTATCTGTAACAAGAGATGGAGATTCGAGTTCCAATAGCTCAACCACGTCGATACCCCAAAGAACCCAATCTTGTGTAACGGTTCTATGTGGAATACCATTTGTTACCGAGTTCCTCCACGGCGGTGGTCCGCCGTTGGCTCGCAAGAACTTCTCATTCCTTGTCCTAAACTTCACTTGGAGCCGATCTTTAATCGGTTCCCATTCGACCCAACCATCGTTTTGGGACGTTTGCAACACTTTGTTGCCCATCATGCCTAGTAAGTATGGTTCAGCACTTGCGGTTAAATACTTGTTGTAGATACTCTTGAGACGGATGCGGCGACTATCGCCTTCGATGAACTCGACCTTCCAACGTGCGTGTTGGGAGGAGCCGTTTCGGCTTTGCCGGACTGTATCCTCGTCTTCATTGGCGACTAGGTACTTGCCATGATAACTACGGAGTCTTACAGCTTTAGCTTTGTCAAAGAACTCCATTTCTATGTTCTTTAAGGAGAGATTGAAAATGGAAAGGTGTGTGCTGTTATTTATATTTCCCTTTCCTTTTCTTTTGTTGATAATTATTTGCAAGTTGTTAGTTTTCAATTTGTTGGAATTGTGAATTGAATTCATTTTTAAAATCAAATGACTTGTAAAAACAAATAGAGTTGGGAAAGTGGATATATATTTTTTATAATATTAAATAGATTAAGGGTTTTTATTTTTTTTAAACAATCTTCAAGTTGTTAGTTCTAAATACATAAATTGAGAGGCAAATTCTTTTATTAGCTCTTTTATCATGTAAAAATTATGACTTTAGTTTATGTATTTCAATTTGATATTTTTAGTCCCTATATTATACGAAAGTTATAAATTTAGTTTATGTACTCTAATTTGATTGTTTTTAGTACTTGTTCTTTTCAAAATTTGAAACGTTGGTCTTCACTCAAACAATAACCGCTGAATAAAGTCAAATTCTAATATTAAGTCATGTAATATGTGTAACTTGTAGGTTTGACTCATGTTCTCTTGTTTAATTGTTTTAAGTCCCCGTAATGTAGTCATTTCCCCCTTATATTATTTAGGACAAGACTAAAATTTTAAAATTCAAAATATACATGGATTAAAACTGATCAAATTAGAGTGCATGGACTAAATCTACAACTTTTGTATAGTATGAGGATTAAAATTAACTAAAATAAAATATATTGACCAAATTTACAAAATTTGAATAGTAAAAGGACTAAAATTAACCAAATTAAAATACATAGAGTAAATTTACAACATTTACGTAGTATAAGAACTAATTACATGATTTTACCTTTCTTTTTCATGGATGATATTGATGACTATTTTAAAAGGGGAAAAGCGGACCTGGTACAGTTTGACTTTTGATAAATGATGTTGTCCTAGTAGAAAAATTGATGATGTTTATTTTAAGAGACCCGAGTTCAATCGCTCTATTTGCAAGGTGTGTACATTATCAAAGGGTTAAAAATATCTATAAACATATATTACCTTATAATTACCATTACACTATTCAAATAAAATAGTATTTAGTATATTCACGATGTAGTCTTTATTTATTTCATAAACAGATTAAAAAGCCACCAAACGTACTTAATGACTATTTAAAAAAATAAATAAATGAAATACATAAGAGTCTCTTAACTCCTTAGGTGAAGTTAAATAAACTCTATTGTTAATGGGAATTATTGTTAATGTACCTTACCAATGCACCTAACATTTGTTGGCAATAATAGTTGGTTTTATTGAATAAAAAGAAAATACTCTAAAGTTACAAGAAAAATCTAGAAAATAATAATAGACTAATTGAGATATTTTCCTAAAATTATCATAGTGCACAAACTAGTCACTTAAAAGTAAAATAGGACAAAAAAAGAGAAATTATATATATCATACAAGCACCGCTATTGGCGATGAAGAATAAACAACATCATCATGAACATAAAAATGCATATAACAATGATGGCCTATTGACAAAATGTACTACCACAACTCAATTGCGATCAATCTTCAGTGATTAAGAACGTCTATCAATATTCAATATGAGGTTCCAAATCAATGATAGATCAACAAGATGACATAGTGAACAACATCTGGATAGGCGACATCAAATTCAATCATGAGAAAATAAACAAAAAAAACATGCCATAGGAGGAGGCAAAAAATATTCACCATTTTCATACGAAAAGAGGAGACTAACTAAACAAAATACTATAACATAAAATATATAAAGAAAATGAGAAGAGCGAGAGAAAAAAAGAAGAGTCAGCGGTCAGTGACCAACGTAAAATTAGTGTAACGACCCGAATTTCCGAGTCAATAGTTGGGTGTTGACCTGAGTTGTGGACCTACGTGTTTGGTTGAATTGTTGGACCCATTGGGTTGAGTTTGGGCCTAATTGGATGGGTTTTGAGTTGTTTGGGCTTGGCAACTGACCATTTTGTAAAAAAAGGATGAAGCTTGAAGTGTTTATGTGGTAAATATACCCTTTGGAAAGAAAAGGACTGATATCCCTTTAATTGTTGTTGTCTTCACGTGGGGGGAAAGGGAGACAAAGTGATATCATCCCTTCTTACCCTCTTCTCTTCCCCATCTCCCTTCCTCTTCTCTTCTCAAGAAATCATGGCTAGTTTGAGTTAAAGGAGCTGACTTTATGCATCATTTCTTCATTTCGGGATGCAAGATTCAAGTATGTTGATCACCATTTCTTGAGCTTCATGAAAAGCATAATCTTGGGGGAAAAAGAGGTAAGCTTTCATTTATGAGTTTTTGGAAGCTCAAAGATTTAAGGGTTCTTCCTTTGATATGTGAGTTGGAATTTCGTAGTGGTTTCTTCCCATATTTTGGTATTGAAGCTTTGATTCATTTTCCCACGATTTGTGGTTAAGGAAAGTGGGTTGAAGACTTTTCAAGCTTACGAAAAAGAATAAGTTGAAGGAACTTTGTGTGGAAGCTTAAATCCGAGATTTGTTGCTTAAGGTCAATACATCTCTGACTCCTTCGATTCTTGAAGATCATAAAATGATTGCCTTGCTTGATTTTGTGGTTAAGATTGCTAGTTTTGGTATTAAGGTAGCTTAAAGCTTCATTAATGGTGAAATCCATATTAAATGTTAATATGGTGTAAAAAGGGTAGCAAACCACTCTAATTAACTCCCATAAGGTGTAGGATTTGGTTAAGGGGTTAAAGCTTACATTTTGGGGGCTTGGAAAGTGATTTTCTGAGCCTTGGAAGCCAATTCTATGCTTCGGTATTGGTATAGGGGGAGCCCGTATTGATACCATGTGTTATATATGTTGAATATAAGCAATTTTTGAAGGGCGTATCGATATGCCTAAGGGGATATCGATACCCCTTGTTCCACTCAATTCCAGTAGCCAAAAGGTGTACCGGTACGTGTGTGAACGAATCAATACATGTGGGGTATCGGTACACGACCTTCGTGTACCGGTACGTGGTTGCTGGTTAAACCCTTTCACGTGTGAAGTTGGGTACCGATACGTATAAGGTGGGTATCGGTACCCACGGAGGCGTATCAGTACACTATAGTGGGTATCGGTACCCACTCGGCAATCTGCCCGTAAATGTTGAAATTGAGTTCTAGGGGTTGGTAATTCGAGGGCTATGGCCCGATGGGCTTCTAAGGCGATAAAATGAATTGTAAAATTGTGAAACCGAGATTTAACCCTCTTGGACGAGTGTATCATGTAATAACTTGATGTGATAAATTGAAATAACTATGATGATTAGTGTTATGCCTTGGGGCATTGTGATGGATTGGCTTGGTGCCACTTACCTCTTGGTGAGGTGTATGAATGCTCGAGGAGCATGTGTTACCTTATGTTGTGGTAAAGGAATCTGGATGTCCTAAAGTTAGTACTACGATACTTATATAAGGGGATCCGTACTTCGGGCCGTGTGATCAAGTACATCCGACGTAACCACGGGCTGGGTGATCTGGGTGCAGTTAGAAACCTATCTGTGGCTATGGTGATCTGGATAAGATATTAAAATCGATAGGTTAAGTGAGCTCGAGTAACCTGATTAGTTGAGTGACCTCATGTAAAAAGTACTTGTGGCCAATGTGATCCAAGCATGTCTAGGATATATCCGTGGCTATGATGATCCGGATACGATCTATTTAGCCCGATGGCTATGTGAACACGAGTAACCCAACATCTTTGTGAGCACGGGTAATGTAGGGCTTCTTTGGCCATTATATAGATGATGTGTGGATGTATTTATGTATGATGTGTGGATTCTATAGACGATAACTTATATGCCTGATGGTTGGCTGATCATGGTACGATATGTATTAACTCGATGAGCTGTGTGAGCTCGAGTAACTCGATAGGCTATGTGACCTCGAGTATGGCAAAGCTTTGTAGATCTTGTAAGACTTCTTGTTGAATTGTTAATGCCTTGATATGGGGGATTTAAGAACTCTAGCTTGTGTAGGCTAGATGATAGCTCATAGATAGTAAAGCCTTATGTATGCTCTCTAGACTATATTATCTTGCATGCTTATTTATGATGATCATGAATTGTGGTAGAGTAGAAATGTACCACTGAGCTTTGTTAGCTCAACGTGCGGATGTGTTGTTTTTCCGTGCGTAGGTTGACATGTTACCCCGTGGTGGAGCACATCGACGAGGATTTCCCAGCACCGCGTTGGCTTCAGAGTACAATACTTATTATTTTAGTTTGGGCTAATGTATTCATAGGACCTTACCAGTGTTCAGTCTGTAACTCTATTGAAATATTATTTTGGCATACGATGTTTTAAACTTGGACCTCCTATTTTGTAAACTTATTTAAATGTTTATTTAATTACATGAATTTATGGATGATTTGATATTTTGGAAAAAAAGCTAAACTTATGGTTTTGAATTGAAAATTTTAATGGGTAGAATTTTGGGTGACCTGAATGTAGTGCTTTGAGATGAGGGTGTAACGTCCCGAAAATGGACTTAGAAGTTTTGGTGGTTTAGGTTCGAACCGAGGAACCGAGTTTAGAGATTAAAATACGTTTTGGGAAATAAATATTTTTGAAATGGGAATTTTAAATGGGTAAAATTCGGTCAAAACTTTTATAAATGTTTAATAATTATATTAGCGTTATGGGTTTAATATTGAAAATCGATTTAATTAATTGAGGTGACATTTTGAATTTAGTGACCAAAATGTAATAAATGCAAAACTGTTTTTAATGACTAAAATCTAATTGGCAAATACAAAGAATCCTTAGAGAGCTATTTTCCAAATTTTTTAGTTAAAGGTTTTCCACCTTAATTGAGTAAGGTTTTGACGGTTAATTGTTTTTCTAAATCATTTTGCTATTATATCAATTTTCTTAGATTTTCGCTTCTCATTTTCTTTCATTTTCCAAACAAGATTTTTAGGTTTCGTTGTTGTTTTTCAATGGAGATTTCATCATTTGATTCCTCATCTATTTCCTAACAAAATCTTGTTGAGATTTCATTAAGATCTCATCTATTTTCCAGGTTATTTTCAAGAGAAAACTTACGTTAATTTTGGTGGAAGGTTCTTCAAAGGTAAATTTTTTCTTCTCTCTTAAAATTAAGGTTCTTTATTAATATTCCCTAATGATTGACTTGAGTTTTGTAGATTATAACATGGTTTTGCAATTTAATTCAAGATGTGAGATTAATTGATGATTTTGATGTTTTGCCTAAATTCTTGTTTTACAAGATGATTGCTGGAGATTTCTATTGGATTAATTCACATTTTGGTTATATAAATATAATGTGAAATGAGATTTTCATAATCAATCCCGAAACTATTTAATTGACTAATCTCTAAGGTAGTTTAAGAGTGGTTTTGGGGTTGTTTAGATAGATTTTTGATTGCTAGAGGTATAAGGATGGTTGGAATATGTTTTTGGATGTTCTTTGATGTTGCTAGGATGCTAGAATCGTTAGGTTATAGCTAGAGATCGTTCAGATATTGTTTGTAGTAGTTTTTGGATACAATTTCATAGAGATTGTATGGGATGATTGTAGGCTGGTGTTAGAATGAATTTTAATGCATTTTGCCTCTGGTTTTGTGTTGCCAAAATAGGGGAGAATCAAGCCTAGCTCGTTTTTTGGGAGTCGCCTCATTTCAGAAGCTTAGAACGCAACGACAAGCGAGATGTTGTGTATCGGTGAGTATAAATGTGTTTTGAACACTCTTAAGGGTTTGAATAAGAGTTGGAGTTTAGATTAAGCCTAACAAGCTTAACTAAGCTCAGACGTAAGTTTCCCCTACTTTTTCCTTTGAATATCAGCTTGATATGAGACTTGATTTACATGTCTTAGTTTAAAAGCATGGATTGAACTACGTACTGTTTTATGCATCTTTTAAATAATATGCAATGATTTATCAAGTATATTGATGCTTAATGCATTGGGAATAGTTCCTAAATGGAATGTAATTGTTGCCTTGGAGAATGTGGTTTTGCATATGAAAATATTTTGTTAAATGCATATGGAAAACTGTAAGTAAATGTGCTTAAAAGTGTAGATTGGATATGTGACAAATAGAAATAAAACATCGGATATAGTTGGCATGCCATAGGGTTTAAAGTGCACTATAATATGTAAAGTTCATCGCACCACGGTCCTTGAGGAAAGCAGTTTAACTAGGCTACTCGGGCTGTTCGGTTATCACTTGTGGTTTAACTAGGCAACCCAAGTTAATGGTGTACCTTGAAGTAGGATAGATGTGAGCCTATCCGCGCCAAGGTTTGGTTTGGTAGAGGTGAGTCTACCGAGAAATCTGTGTATCTAATGTGGTTTTAATGAAACAATGGTTTATCTAATGGTCACAATATTTGCCAATATATGAGAAACAAGTAGAAAAATGATATTTTCATATGATTGTTATGCTTACCATGTTTTGAAAGGGATTTCAAAAGTGTTTGATTTATACTCATGTTTTCAATGCATCGATAAATGTGGAAGAATGGTCCCACTAAGCATATGTATGCTTACGCTCTCATTCTTCTTTGCAGAAATTGAGGGTTGTGGAGTATTGGAGTGAGAGATTTGTACTTTGATTGTATTTGCTCCCAAGTTTGTATTTTTTTGGTTGATGGATTGCTGCTTAGATTTGTGTTGTGGACTGATGGTTTCATGCTTTGTTTCTATTCCGAGTATATTAGGTGAATTGTTTAGGAAGCATGCCTATAATTTACGCTTTTGTGTTCAAAAATGCATATTTGATGGTTTGGAATGCTGTGGATGTTATCCTTTTATGTTAAATATGTTTAGTATGTATGATAGGATGTTTGAGACAAGTTTATATTGATTTGAAAGTAAAAAACCAGATAAATGGGCATTACGAGTCTTTGAGTATCAATACACGGGCAAACGTACTGGTACGTGGAGCCTAAATCAGTTTATGGGATTTGAAATTTTGGCCCGCGTACTGATACACAAGCAAGTGTACCGGTACAAGTTTTGGCTATTAAAATTTGAGTTTTGGCCAATTAAGCCTGGGTACCGATACGCCTCTTAACTGTATCAGTACGGACCCTGTGTGTTATGACCTGAGTATCGGTACACTTATATATATGCCAATATAACCCTTGTTTATGAAGCATGGTACCGGTACGGGACCCCGTGTACCGATACCGAAGGCTGTTATGTCAATTATTTGGTTGTTGAAGTTTAAAATTCTTTTATTTTGGTCACTGATTCGTATGTATGTAACTTGTATGTATTCGATTGATCCATTTTAGCTGAAATTGAACTTGTGAGCATGAAATCTGACTAATTAAGGATTGGTAACCTTAAATCTAAGTAAGTCCTTGTAATTTTCTAAATTTGTAATTTGGCCCCTAAATTGCAAATTCGTGCCTATAGATGTCGATTTGATGTCCGATTCAGACGCAAATTTAATTGTTGCCAAGTTGGACATTCTAGGTTCTAATGATGCATCTAGATAAGATAAAAATGGACCTAATTCGAGAGGCTCGGTCCAGGTTTGCTACGACAAACCTAATGTAACTCTCTAGACTATATTATCTTGCATGCTTATTTTATGATAATCACAAATTGTGGTAGAGTAGAAATGTACCGTTGAGCTTTGTTAGCTCATCGTGCAGATGTGTTGTTTTTCCGTGCGTAGGTTGATAGGTCACCCTTGTAGAGGAGCACATCGTCGAGGATTTCCCAGTACTGTATTTGCTTTAGAGTACAATACTTGTTGTCTTAGTTTGGAATAAATATATTCATAGGACCTTACCATTGTTGATTCTATAATTCTATTGAAATGATATTTTGGCATACGACGTTTTAAACTTGGAGCTCATGTTTTGTAAACTTATTTAAATGCTTATTTAATTACATAAATTTATGGACGATTTGATATTTTAGAAAATGCTAAACTTAGGGTTTTAAATTAGAAATTTCAATGATTCGAATTTTGGGTAACCCGAATGTAGTGCTTCGGATCTTGATCGGGGTGTTACAATTAGTGTCATCATCAACGATGAAAAATATATGAAAACTAAAAGAACATTATATATATATATATATATATATATATATATATATATATATATATATATATATATATATATATATATGGTATAATGTCAAAAAAACATCTAAAGTTTGACTAAATAGTTACATTGGCCCTATTCTTTTCTTGAAGCAATTTAACCCTTAACGTTTCATTTTGGGTCAAAATGGCCACTCTATGAATGAAAGCTGTTAGTCAACTAATGATAAACGACTTGAAATGACTTGACAAAATGACACGTTAGAAGAAAAAATATTTCATATTTTATACAATTTTATAAGATTATTTTTTAACTGATGTGTCATTCTTTAAAGTCAGTATATTTGCCTATATGACACTGCTATCGCGGCGTGTATTGTCATGTAGGTTTGCCGCGTCATTTCAAGCCATTTACCGTTAGTTGACTAACAATTTTCATCCACATATGGGCCATTTTGACCCAAAATGAAACGTTAAGGGCTTAATTGCTTCAAAAAAAAAGAATATGAGCCAAAATGACTATTCAGTCAATTATTATAAACATTTTTAGCATTAGGCCTATAATTAGTCGTTTTTAATGTTTACATTGATTTATTTTTTATATTATTTAATAAGATTAAAAATATTATTATAAAAATATTTTTTAAAAGTTTAAATATATAAATTACACTATTTAAAACAAACCAGCTAACCTTCTTAAAAAAAACCTACCATTTCTTTTAACTAAAAACTCCTTTAAAATATAAAACATATATTTTATGGAAACTTTTTATAAATAGATTTTTTTACAAATAATAACACTTTTTTATTGAATAAAGATGAAATATAATAAAGTTAAATAAGAGTTTACAAAAGTAAAGTAGACTAATCACATTAACTGCTATTTCTCCTAAAACCATTAAAGTGCACAAACTAGTTACTAAAGCTTAAAATAAGACCATAAAATATTAAGTTTAGCCGCCTAGATTTTTTCTATGTATATTGTTGTTTGCTTCTTCTTTTTCCTCTTTGTTATGGCCGACAACACTAGTCTTGATGCTAGTTGTCGACCGTCATTTCTCATTATTTTTTTACTTTCTTATCTCTGACATTTATGTCTCTTTTATTTTTTTTAAATTTTTAATAAGAATAACTATGCTTTTATGAAATATTTTTCTCTGACTTCTAGTAAGCATTCACTCTTTTTTATCGGTCATTTGGATGTTATTTTCATTTATTTTTTTCAGGGTTAGATTTGAAGTAACTTCGACTAATTAAGATGGTGCTTACTTATTATCCTGCTGATCTTCCCTGCTTCGGACCCTTGGATTAAATTTAGATATATGGCTTGCGTTCGTGGATAGTTTTCTCATGATGATCAGCTCTGATTTGCGATTTTCGATGGTCTTTCAGTAGTTTGATCCCCTTTCGTGGTTCGTTTGTCCCCTCATTGTAATCTTGGATGTTTTATCCTTTTAATAAAACCAATGACTTCTATCTAAAATAAAATAAAATAGGACAGTAAAAAAATGGTTAAAATCTAACCAATCAACTAAAAAATGATAGATAAACAAACATCACAGTTGTCGGTGAAGGATAAAAACCATCAACACTAACACAAAAATGTATATATTAATAATAATTTGTTGACAAAACTAGCTTTACCACGACTCAATTACAAACTATCTTTGGTGATTACAAGCGTCTATTAATATAAGAAAACCAATTTAATGTTCCAAACTAAGGGTAGATCAACATGATAATCAAATAACTCTCACAGATGTGACATCAAATTCAACCCTAAAAAAACATACTACAAAAAGAGAAAAAAAAACTTCATTAGAGTACAGAGAGCTTGCTACAAAAGTAAAAAACACATTTACCGTTTTTGTTAAAAAAAGACTTATTAAAACAAATCACATTAATTTAAATATACAAAAAATAGAAAAAGAAAAAAAAGATGAAGGAAAAAACATAAAAAAATACGATACAATATAAGTGACAACGCCATTGTTTTTGGTAATATATATGTTTGTCTTATAATTTATGTTCGATATATGATGTTGTCCTTCTCAATAATGTTATTTTTAAAGTTCGACAACATATTCTTTTTTTTGGAGTGCAATGTATTTTACCAATATATCAAATTATTGTAGGCGAGAACGTCATCTCTCTAAGCCACCAAAAAAAAATCTAAACAATCTAGGCGGCGGCTTACTTTTCACACCTATTAGATTTCAGGGAGGATATGACATAATCCAATGTAGATTAATATAAGAGAGCTTTCTCTGAGGTTAGAACAAAGAAAAGTTAAAGCGGCTATAATAATACATAAATTTAGAAATGCCACTAAAAAATATACGTATATGCCATTAATATAGTGCAGCTAAAATATATGTTTTTTTTATAAACAACAATATCTGATTCAATGGTAGATTAAATCGAGTATTACATATATATATATATATTAAAAATATTTTTTTAATTTTAATCTGTTTTATTCACAACATTATGATTTAAACTCTTAATTTTATTTAAAAGATCTAACATCTTATCCTCTTAACTTTAGAATAAATTATTTATTTCTTCAATAACATTTTTTTTTCAAGTTATTGTCGTACTGTAGAAAATCATGATGAGTTTCTTCAAAACCTCCCTAATATTCAAGAAAAAAGAGAGGAAAATTCAGAATAAAAACTTGGTGGAAATTACATGGAATCCATTAATAAATTCATCTGAATATTATAACTAATTTTAAAGGTAGCTTGTTTTATTTTTATTTTATTTTGGGGAAGCAATAACCCCAAAGCATACGTGAGTTCTACGCCTTCAACTTCAACAAAGCATGGCAACAAGCACCCAAATTCGAGGAGATGTGATCTTTGGACCGACTCGAGATCAATTAATTGACTAAGTAATAAAATATTAAAAT
Source organism: Hibiscus trionum (assembly GCA_030270665.1). Lineage (NCBI taxonomy): Eukaryota > Viridiplantae > Streptophyta > Magnoliopsida > Malvales > Malvaceae > Hibiscus > Hibiscus trionum. The sequence continues at coordinate 21,027,817 of BSYR01000038.1, read as the reverse complement.
TAGATATTATATAAAAACTTTAATCTTAATGGAATTTAAAGTTTAAAGTTCTAATCATAATACATATCTACAAATCATAAATATTTATAACAAAGTTAATTTTTTAAAATTATTTAAGTTAAGACTAAATTGATAGAACACATAAAAATTTAAGATTAAATATATTATTATACTAATTAAAATATGGACATCAATAACCCCTTAATTGGTTAACAATCGCTAATCAATCCTTCTGGTTAATTCCTTGCCCTCAGTCCTGTAGTTGAACTTGGAGGAATTTATTGAAGCTGAGAGCGAAGGCCCTAACCATCTCCGTAACCAAGAGTGTGCTCATTTCACTGCAACAGATTGCGAACGCGCCCCACGCGCGCCCAAATTTCCCCTTCAACCCACTTTTCCGCGAAGACTCAACCGGGTGATTTGATTCCTCAACCCTGCTGTTGAGATCAGTTCCAGCGACGAGGGCAGGTGTTTCCCCCCGTCCCGTGTCTGTCCGCTGCCGAAAGTTGGAGTGAACGACCTCGGCTGTGGCTTGCTTCAAGGAAATCCGTGATGCAAGGTGAGAAGATTTGGGTCGTATCGGAGGGATTTTGAGCTGCTTCTTCAGAGCCAATGTGCATTGAAACTGTTTGCTGGCAGTCGGAGACACTACGGTTGACACCAACGGCGGTAAAGGCCAAGGAGCCTCACAGGTTCTGGTTCATCTTCCTTTCACCCATATATGTCTGATTCTCCCCGCCTCCTTGTTGCTCGTACCCTTTCTTCCCCACAAACTCTCCCCACTTCTGGTTGCTCACTCCCCTTCTTCCCCCGTATGCACCCCATTTCTGGTAGACTATCCCGTTCTGAGAATTTGGTTTGATTGTCTGTGTGTTTGGTGTGTGGTTGTCTGTGTTTGTTCTAGGAGTGGCCTTGCCGCTCGCTTGCTTGTTTGGCTCTTTCGACAGATTGATCGGGTTGAAACAGTCACGAAGCGGCTGGGGGGGGTTATTGTCTGCTAATCATTCTTTCTGTAGTACGGCCTCCATCAAGCCAGAGGACCATGTACTCCTAGTTTACCATCTGCTTCCCAGATTGCTTTCAAAGTTGCGGTGTTTCTAGTTGTGTGAAGGTGAAGGAAGAATTATTTTATGGCGATATTGGCATGGAATGTGCGAGGCCTGGGAACAAAGGAGACTGTCAGGGCTCTCCGGGATTCAATCTTTAAAATGAAACCTACAATCATCTTCCTCAGCGAAACAAAACAGAAAAAAGATATTTGGAGAAGATCAGAATGAAAATGAAAATGGAGCACTCTTTCTATGTGGAACCACAGGGGATAGCTGAAGGTCTAGCTCTTTGGTGGTTAGGGGAAGTAACCATTAATATTCTGCGATATGACAGAAACTACATTGACACAAAGATTTCTTTACAAGATGGTGAGTCTTGGTTCAACACCTTTATATATGGCCCCCCGTATCGCGAAGAACGTAAGGAGTTTTGGGAAGGACTCTCAACGTTCAGAGACTCCGTTCATGATAAATGGGTGATCATGGGCGATTCTAACACTGTGGCTCGACAAGAGGAAAAAGAAGGCGGGAACCCGGTGAATTCAATTGACTCTAAATAGTACGAGGAGTTTGTCAATGCCTCATGCTTAGTTGAAATGCCTATCAAAGGAGGAAAGTTTACTTGGTTCAACCAGAGAAGCGGGGAACAGTCCATCCTTGAAAAGCTCGACCGTATTTTATGCTCTGCGGAATGGAGCCTTAATTTTCCAAAAGCTCTAGGTATAATGGAGGTGGCCATCGCCTCAGACCATGCTCCAATAGTTCTGTTCACAAAAGGGTTTCCCAAGGCACACAAGAAAGATTTCAAGTTCGAAACCAAGTGGATGATGGATGAGGAATGCTCCCAAACTATATCAAAAGGATGGAATATCTCTCCTGGGGAAAGAGTGAGCTCCAGATTCCGAAGGAAGATCCGCAGCACCAAAACAGCCTTAGTCAAGTGGAATAAAGAGAAGACGAAAGCAAAACATGAAAAAAAGCATAGGCTGATGACTAGAATCTCACAGCTCCAAGGAAGAAAACTCACTGAAGCGGAATTAGAAGAATATAAGGGGCTCAAGAAACAGATTGACAAGGAATGGGAGCGCGAAGAGAGATACTGGCACCAACGGTCTAGAATAAACTGGTTGAAATGGGGAGATAGAAATACAAAGTTCTTTCATGCTACCACCATTCAGCATCGGAGAACTAACTCTATTGTTAGAATTAAAAAAGAAGATGGAGTTTGGCTGGAAGATACGGAGGAAATCGCTGATCACCTTCTACACCACTTTCAGAAAGTTTTCACTCGGAACTCTTCGGTCAACTTTGGTAGCCTCAGAGACTATATTCCCAGCTTGATTACCCCAGCTATGAATGATGTTCTCAGCAAAGAAGTGGGGGAAGAGGAGATTAAAAGGGCGGTTTTTGATATGGGAGCGACTAAAGCCCCGGGGCCTGACTGCTTTCCAGGATGTTTTTATCAGACTTTCTGGGAAACTGTGAAGGTTGACCTTATCGGTATGGTATCAAATTTCTTCAGAAATGGTGACCTGGACCCGGAACTCAACAAAACTAATATCGTGCTAATCCCAAAAAAGCCAAACCCAACTGAAGTGTCACATTTAAGGCCTATCAGTTTATGCAATTTCTCAATGAAGGTAATCACCAAAATTTTGGCATCAAGACTAAAGCTTATTCTCCCTGAGATCATCCCACATTACCAATCTGCCTTTGTGAAAAGTAGGTCAATCCACAACAACATTATTCTGGCCAATGAAGCCTTTCATGCAATAAAGCGGACAAGGAAAGGAAAAAAAGGAAGAATGGCCCTTAAGATTGATTTGGAAAAAGCCTATGACAAAGTTGATTGGGATCTTCTACAGTTTGTGATGGAAAAGATGGGATTCTGTCAGTGGTGGGTCAACAAAGTCATGACCTGTATCACTTCAGTTTCTTTCTCACTTGTGTTGAATGGTGAACGCACGGGTGAGTTCAAAGCGGGGAGAGGATTGAGACAGGGAGATCCGCTATCACCTTTCCTTTTCACGCTAATATCCAACACTTTATCGTGGATCATTGAAAAGGAGAGTGGGGAACAGAAATTCCAGGGACTCAGGATCAAACAGAGGTGCCCAGTTCTTTGCCATCTTTTGTTTGCGGACGACTATCTTGTTTTCTCAGATGCCAATGTTGAGAACTATGAAGGCATTTTACATATCCTCCGGGTGTTCCAGTCGGCTACAGGTCAGACTGTAAGCGTTCAGAAATCGTCAGTCTTTTTCTCCCCAAATTTGAGCACCCGCAATAAGGACCACCTTACAAATGTGCTGGGGTTCCGTATAATGGAAGAAGACGCAAGATACCTTGGGCTTCCATCCTTTTGGGGAAGGAGCAAGAAAGAAGCTCTGGCCTATATTAAAGAACGTGTTCAGAATAGGCTTATGGGGTGGAAAGCAAGATTCTTAAACAACGCATGGAAAGAAGTTCTCATCAAAGCAGTGGCTCAAGCCATTCCTACTTATGTTATGCAATGTTTTCTCCTTCCAGTTACTTTCTGTGATGAGATCAGTTCAATGATTGCTAAGTTCTGGTGGAACAACTGTGCTGAGAAGGAAAGAAGTCTTCACTGGATAAACTGGAAAGATCTCTGCAGACCGAAGGACCAAGGTGGAATGGGATTCCGAGATCTTAGAACTTTCAACAAAGCCCTCGTCACCAAACTTACATGAAAAGTGATAAGAGAACCAGAGTCCCTCCTTGCTCAAGTCCTCCGGGGAATCTTCCCCAATGGCAATATCTTTGACACACCCAAATGTTCAAACCCCTCCTGGGCCTGGTCAAGAATTCGCGAAGGAATCAAAATTATAAAGAATGGAGCCCTGTGGAGAGTTGGTAATGGTAGGAGCATCTCCACTTGGTTTGATAACTGGGTACCTCAGCTCCCGAACTACAAACCCTCAGCTCAATACTTGTTACCAGTCTCATCGCTCTCGGTCAGCTGCCTGATGAACTTGGATCAAAGAACTTGGAATGAACAAAAGATCTACAATCTGTTTCTCCGGAAGAGGCCAAGGCGATTCTGAAAGTGCCGATTGGTGGCCCCGATATACAGGACTCCTACATTTGGGCTGGAAATAAGAACGGAGAATACACGGCTAAATCAGGATACATGTTTCTGGAGGAAAGATCACTGTCTTCTGCCAATCTTTCACCAAGCGACGACCCCAGGACCAAGAAGGAATTGTGGAACTCTATTTGGAAGTTGGGAGTACCCTCCAAAATTCGGTCCTTTCTTTGGCGTCTGTGCCATAACATTGCGCCGTCAAAGAGTGCCTTGAAGGCCCGTCTGCACGACTCGCTAAGAGAACCTGACCTGTGCCCCCGTTGCGGGTGCTTGGGGGAATCAGTGGAACATATTTTGTTTCTATGCCCGTTTGCACAAGCAATCTGGAAAGTCTCTAACTTCAGCTATTCTCCTTCGGATAGAGGCTTCCCGGGTTTTCCTAAGTGGTGGTACAAGATTAATGAGCTCAAGTCCTCAGCACAGTTCAGAGACGGGTGTGCGCACATCGCCTTCCTACTTTGGTTTATATGGAAATCGAGGAACGCGCTGATCTTCGAAGGGAGAAAGGACTTTCCTTGGGAGGTGTGGTTAAGAGCAGATTGCAGTTTCATGGAGTTCTCCCAATCTGCGAGTTTCAGAGAACCAGAGAAACCGAGGAATGGGAAGGAAGCAAGGAAATGGGAACCACCTCCCCCGGATATGGTTAAAGTTAACTGTGACGTGGCTTTCGGTCGAATCACCGGAAAGGGTTCTCTAGCAGCAATTGTACGGGACAGCTCAGGATCCCTACATTATGGTTTTTCTGCTCCTTGCATCGCTCCGAGTGCTTCAGTGGCGGAAGCCCTTGCTATCAGACTGGGAGTCATGATGGTAAAATGATATGGCTACAACAACATCATTGTTGAAGCGGATAACCGAGCAGTAATCTCACGAATTAAGTTAGAGTCTTCCGTTGACTGGGAGACTTCAGCGATTGAGGACGACATCAAGAGGACTGCGCAATCCTTCTTGCTTTGTTGCTTCAAATTTGCTCCTAGAATATGTAATCAGGCAGCCGATTGGCTTGCCAAGTTTGCGAAAAATCAGCAGGGTCAGATGACGTGGACCCTTGATATTTTCCCACCTGAACTCTTGTTCATGTAATCTTTCAGTAATATAAGTCCCCTTTGGTAAAAAAAAAACATCTCCGTAACACCCCAAGTTTAGTTTAATAATAAAAAAGAGAGAAAAGGCGAATTGCTAATTGTAGGATTCAAACACACAACCTAAAGCTTTTTGACATAAGTACCCCAACCATTTGAGCTATAGAAGATTTTGGTGTTAAGTTCCCCCAACTTTCTTTTATTTCTTATATACTTTGGGTTAAATGAAATTAAATAAAATCGATTAAACCCCCACTACCTCATTTAATGCATATCTAAATTCAAAACAAACTTTTCAGAACCATCTCCTTCACCCAACCTTTAACCTTTCCTCACCATTATTTTGCTCTGATCTACATCACTGACGCGCCGTGGCCGCCACCGCCACCGTGGTTGAGTGCGCCGTTGAGCCATAACCAATATCCCCTTAACCACTCGCACAACCGCTACTGCAATCGTTGGGATTCAAGGGTTAAAGGTTCGACAAACTTAAGGTTCGAAGCGTTTTGTTTCTCGCATTTTTCGGCCACTGTGGTCGTCCTTTCGAGACGCCAGCACCATCGTCGTCATCTCTAGGCCGAGGCGAACAAAACCCCTCCGACTGATCTTTGTTTCGACACGGGAAAGGGCCTCATCGAAGCAGCGCGTATTCCGACCGTTTCGTTTCGTTTTGGGTAAGTTCTTGTGAGATTCCAGCATGTATCTGATTGGTGAATGAAATGGTTGAATGGTGAAGTAATTTTCGGCATTTTTCAAGCCAGAAACGTGCCTTTTGGAGTCGCCGGTGATGTCTCCAGCAAGACGCTAGTGAGTTCTGTTTAGGTAAGTGGGTCAGGTCGTATTCGACCCACTAACCCGACGCGTCTGACCCAAAATCGGTTCGGGTCAACCTGGTCCGAGTCAACTTAGTAAGTCAACCAGTATAAGTCAACTCGATGAGTCAACCCGTCTGAGTCAACTTAGTGAGTCAACTCTCCCGAGTCAACCCGGTTGACCGCTGACTGCTAACGTCAGCGTTGACCAATGACGCCAATGTTTACTTTGACTTAAAAGTTAAATTTTCAAAAACCCCTATTTTATGTTTTTCGACGTCCTGAGTCTGTTTTTAAAGTATGTTTCACAAAATTCTAACCCAAAAGCTTCCGAATTTGACGTTGAACCCGAACATGCATATGTATTAAGATAATTTATTTAAAGGGTATTTATAGTTGGATAAAGGACTGATATGAACAATTATTTGATTATAGGTACTCACGGCTCTCCTGATCGCGTTTTCACCCAGCCCGACTCATCCTGATCTGCTTAGTCGCATGAACCCATAGTGACCCATATGATTTTAATACTTGGAAAAATGTCCTGATAAAAGCACAATTCTTGTAGTAACCTTAATCTTTGTCGATCTAGGTTCTAGTACCGCATCTGAGCGTGGTTTCGGTGTCCAGTAGATTATTAGACCTACTTGACATTTTGAGGTGTGTTCCTTGTGTGCTACACGACTATTTTGCATACTGTTTTACATGTTTTATTAAACTGGTCATGTGCACATGACTGACATGCTTGATTTCGTATAAATATGAAATATTTTCTGAATTTAAGCATGATTATATTGTATGTCTGATATATACCCAAGTACCCGATATGACAAGCATGCTCTCTGGTTACTGTTTATCTGTATACAAATGTGTTTATTAATTATTGTTATCATTGTTTATTATTGCATACTATAGTACTGCCTGGACTAATTCATTGGGGGTACTTAGATTATGATATGAAGTCTATGAAGGTTCAGCCTTGATCTGGCTGGTAATTCCGCCCGTATAAGGTTCTTATGCTTCGACTAGGGTAATTTCGCCCGTATTCGGTTCCTACGCTTCGGCTAGGGTAATTTTGCATGGACCTAAGGTATTTCCTTAGGATGGTACCCACGCCCAATGGGCTTGGGGTAATGCATGTATATGGTACCGTTATGAGTAATTGTATCATAGAGTTCGGTTGGAGGGTATTTAGGTTTATATGAAAACTTTGGATGCTCTTAGAACATGTTTTCCTGAAATGTTTTTGTTTATCTAGATTATATAAATGTTTTTATTGCACTGTTGGAACAAACTGAGCTCCCTAGCTCACTCTCCAAATTTTCTCCCTTTCAGATATTTTTGGATAGGCTACCTTGTACCTAGTATTCGGAGGATCGACACATTCAGTACTCTGTTTAGAATGTAATGTTTCTATCCACCATTTTGTTTATGTACCTATATTTTGGGATGTATGAATTTTTACGTCATGAATATTTTGTTGTTATATTCAATATAACTTATTTTGTAACTATTACTTGGTATGTTATTATATATATAGTTTGATCGTTTTACAGCTAGTTACACAGTTATATTTTCAATTAGACGTTTAATTTTTCGACTTGCTTTCTACTTGAATTTTAAATTAAGATGTGTGTTGTTAGACTTGGTCAATCCGCATAGGCCTATCTAGGGATAGTCTCAAATCTGGTTGACATTCCAAGGTTCACTGTGGCCATGGTTTGGAATGAGATCAGAAGGAGGGAGGAGATGGTGGTCTGGGACAGACTGATGTGGCACTTTGGGCACATCCCTAAAAACTTGTGCTAACCTGGATGACGGTTCTTGATAGGCTTCCAACAAAGGATAAACTCATTTCCTATGGGCTTGCGATTGCTTGATAGGCCATTAAAGAGTTGATTTTTTGAATGTGCATTCCCTAAATAGGTTTGACAAGGCATTCTTCAAGCTTGTAACCTGCAAAGGACTGTTTTTCGGTGGGAGCAAGAGCTCCTTTGGGCATGCCATGGTCTGAAAGGCAATTCTTTAATGTCCATGGTGCTGAAATTGGCTTGAAATAGCTGCACCTCACAAATTTGGAGGGAGAGGAACAAGAGACACTTTCAGGGGGGCATTCTTCGAAGGAGAAACTGATCAATTCAGTAAAAGAGCAAGTGAGGCTGAAGTTGAGGAATAAAAGAATCAAGAGAGAAATGTTTGCTGATCGTCTCTGTACAAAATGGAATTTAGAGATTAATTGATGTATAGCTTGTATAGATTTTTTTTTGCTTTGATTGATCATTTGTTGCAGTTTATTGCATGTACATACTATGACAGTTTTTTAAGGTTTTTTTTAGTGAATAATAAAATCATAAATTATCCAAAAAAAGGAATTTTTTTTTTAAATTTAATGCCCAATAATTGGATGACTAATATAATAAACCTAGTCTTTCACCATCACATTACAAGTTGGACCTACCCGATCTGATTTTATCCGATCCGAGACTTGATATCGACTCTAATATATTGATCCGAAATTCGAAACAAACCGAGTCGAATTAAAACCGAACCGGTTTTTAGTTGAACCGATATGGACCCGATCTAATTTTTCAACCGAACAGAACAGACCCGAACCAATTTTCAACTGAAACGAATGGACCCGAATCGATTTCATCCGAACCGAAAGTAACCTGAACCGAAGGCAATCCGAAATAAAGAAAATATATTAAAAGAAATAATGAAATATTTGATGTGAATCGCCGCACAACTCACAAAAAAGTCAAATATAATAGCTTTATAAAGCCATATATGAGTTTAAAAAACTGATCCGGCCTAAAAACCCGACTAAAACATATTGATCTCCCATTGAACCAGTTTTGACCCGACCCGAAAATCAACCAAACCGATGTGACCCAATCCAGACTGATACCCGACTCGAAAATCAACCGAACCGATATGACCCGATCCAGACTAATACCCGAACTGAATCGAAATCAAACCGAACCCAATCCAAATGACCCGAACCGAACCCGATCCAAATGACTCGTTTGCCACCTCTAGTTGGACCAACTATATTAAACCTTTTTTTCTGAAGATACTAATGTGGTTACGCAAGGATGGAAATCTTCTGCCCTTTTTCGGTGCTCTTACTTATGCCCCATGCTTAAAATTAGGTTTAGGGTTTTAGGTTAGAGTCTATGGTTAGGGTTTAAGGAATTTAGGGTAGGGTGTAGGGTTTAGGATTTAGAATTTAGGGTTAGGGCTTGAAATTTAATTTTGTAGCGTTTTTTAGTATTAGGGCATAAATATGAGCACGAAAAAAGATTGAAGATTTTTATCCGTTACACAATAATATTTGTTTATACTTTTCCTTAATCACAAAGTAAACAGAGAGCAAAAATTCTCTGCCGCCTATCTATACTTTTCTTTATGGCTCATATTAAAAAAATACTTAAAAATTAAATTAAAAACCTTAACCTTAAATTACAAATCATACCCCTTCACCTTACTCCCTAAACCATAAGCTTACCTGAGAGACAAATCTAAAAGTCCAAACGCAATAGACGAGAAATCAGCCTGCAAACCCTTTCACTTTGAGGGACACCAGTCTTGGTTCCGCCATTAAAACTCGATGTAGCTAACCACAAAAGCGACTGAAACCGAGAATTCGCTTCCAAATCATAATCCTCAGCGTAGACCTTAGCCAAAGTATCAGCAATCACACCTTCTCTCAATCCATACCCAGAAACCAACATCTCTTTAATCCCAACCAAATCAAATATCTCTTCCAACAATATCCCACCTGCAACAATGGACTCCGCTCTTCTCTTTCCGTTCTGCAATTTCCCTCCCTTGCATGAACTCTCCACAACACTGCTTATTTTCTCTCTACTCAGCCTCCAATTCATCACTTCACAATCCTTGAAAAAGGGTTCTTTTTGTAAAAGATCGATTCCGTGTCCTTTAGAACCTGCTTTTTCAATGGCTCGAACTGTCCCTGATGAACCCACTGCTACTTCGAACCCTAAAGTTTTAACTTTCTCGATTAACCCAGATTTTCTCACTACTTTTCTGACGTATTCTCTCATTTTCTGAACCTTTTCAGCTTCTTTGTCCTCGGATATATGTTGTGTTAATGTTATGTGACCGAGTTTCAATGACATTGAAAAGTCGACCTTTCCGCATGAGCCAATGGCGAACTCGGTCGATCCACCTCCGATGTCGATGTTCAAGATGGAATGATCGAAGACAGGCAGAAACTGAAGGGAACCCAGGTAAGAAAACGTGGCTTCTTGTTCACCCGACAAGACTTCAACGTTGAAACCGGTGGTTTCAGCGACTGAGTTAACAAACTCGGCCTTGTTTCGGGCTTCCCGGACGGCCGACGTGGCGACGCAGCGGGTGTGGAGAGATGGGACGTTATGGGATTTAAGTAGTTTGCTGAATTTTTCAAGGGATTTGAAAGAGAGGCGTTGGGAATGTGGGGAGATGGTGGAAGAAGGCGAGTCACGGCCTAAGACGATGGGTTCTTTGCGTGTTAGAATAGGAAGGAATTTGCCCGGAGGTTGGGCTTCGACTATGAGAAGTTTGAAGGCGTTGGTGCCCATATCAATGGCGGCAAATAGATTGTCAGCCATGGCGGAAACGTTTTTTTTCTTCCTTTTCTTTGTTTTGTTCTGTTCTGCTGTTATAGTGGAGTGAGACTGTGAGACCTAACTGTTTGAGGATTCTATGTCTTGAATGAGACTCGAGTACGTAACTAGGGCAACCCACACAATAGAGAATTGGTTCGTGTTGATTTAGTTTTTGGTATGATTTAATTTAGATTGAAATATTTATTTTAATACATTCTGTTTATTTCTTTATGTTATATATATATATATATATATATATATATATATAATTTTCTTATACGGTGTAAAATTAAAAAGTTTAAAAAAATTTGGACCGTTAGATGAAGATAAATTGATGACTAAAATTAACCGTAAGAGATAAGAACATTATCACTCGAAAAATAAAGAAATAATCTTAGCCATTTAATGAGATTCGAATCATGTCGAATCAAATTTATGTGTTTGAGTTTATTTATTCTTTTTAAAAAATGTTAAAACTTTGCTTTGTTGTATTTATTTTGATCAACTAATATTATGGCTTGTTTGGTAAACAACGATTTGAGTCAAAATTAGAAGTTTGAGCTAAAATGAACAATTTGACCGGACAAATCCGTTAATTTGGATGTTTGGTGAATAACGGATTGAAATAGCAGATTGAGGTGAAACCTTTAATTTTGAAAAAAGATGTTAATATGAACTTTTTTTTTTAAATTAAAAGTTTTGACATAAGAGTTATAAAGATCGTTTTACCCTTAACAATTATAAAAAAATCTCTAAATAACCTAACTTTAACATTTTTTTATTTTAATTCGTTCACTCTCACGTATTTACACTATGACATTTGTAAACTAATTATTTTTGTTTGTTTTTGTTTTCTTTTTTTCTCACACATTTATATTTGTATTTAAATTTAATAATTAATTAAATTGTATTAAAAATAGTTATATAAATAATAAATTAATATATAAATCCTTCAAATATGCTTAGTAATGTTATGTTAAAAAAATATTTTTCATAATCTAATTAATATTGTTAGATACAAAATACTGATAACTAATAAACTATTCAAACAAGTATCAAATATAAGGGTAAACTACATAAATGACCACCATACTATTGGTAAAGTCGCGATTTGACCACCTTACTTTTTTTCGAAGCAATTAAACCACCAAATTATTTAATTGGTTGCAATGTGACCACCAGCCGTTAAAAACTAACGGAATGAGTGACATGGCAGTTAATAAAATTGGTATAATTACACATTTGGTCATCACTATTTATACATTTTATTAATTTGGTCCTAATTTTAATAAATAAAATAATTTTATTATTTAATTAGGTTACGACACGTGTCACCGTATTATTGGAGGAGCAAAATTAAATAAGAAGCACCTAGCTTCCAACAGGAATCGAACCCAGGTTAAATGGGTTGAAAGTGAGCGTGCCAACCACCAAGCCAAAGCTACCCTTGTGATGCTTTGTACAAATTATAATATATATTTTAACTTGTTACTCATGCCAGGAAAAAAACAAGAAACATTTTACCACTGCTAGGATTCGAACCCAAGTATCTTGGGTTAAAAGTGAACATGCCTACCACTAAACCAATGTTATTCATGTGATTTAATGTACAAAATTTATTATATAACTTAGTTTGTTACTCATGCCAGGAAAAAAGAAATAAATATAAATTAAAGAAACTCGAATATGACACTTTTAGGATGCATAAAAATATTTAAACCACTGAAATATATCTAATAATTAAATTATTCACCATTTTATTTTTTATTAAATTTTAATTAAATTATTATATTAAAAAATATATTAAAATTTTAATTTATTAATTTTATATTCGTTAAATAAAATTTTAATATAATTTTTTATTTTTTAATATAATAATTTAATTAAAATTTAATAAAAAATAAAATAGTTAATAATTTAATTATTAGATATATTTTAGTGGTTTAAATATTTTTATGCATCCTAAAAGTGTCATATTCGAGTTTCTTTAATCTATATTTATTTCCTTTTTTCTGGCATGAGTAACAAACTAAGTTATATACTAGATTTTGTACATTAAATCATAGGAATAACATTGGTTTAGTGGTAAGCATGTTCACTTTTAACCCAAGATACTTGGGTTCGAATCTTAGCAGCGGTAAAATGTTTTTTGTTTTTTTCCTGGCATGAGTAACAAGTTAAAATATATATTAGAATTTGTACAAAGCATCACAAGGATAGCTTTGGCCTGGTGGTTGGCACGCTCACTCTTAACCCATTCAACTTGGGTTCGATTCTTGCTGGAGGTAATGTGCTTTTTATTTAATTTTGCTCCTCCAATCAGGAGGTGACACGTGTCGTAACCTAATTAAATAATAAAATTATTTTATTTATTAAAATTAGGACCAAATTAATAAAATATATAAATAGCGGGGATCGAATGTGTAATTATACCAATTTTATTAACTGCCACGTAACTCCTTCCGTTAGTTTTTAACGGTTGGTGGTCACATTGCAACCAATTAAATAGTTTGGTGGTTTAATTGCTTCGAAAAAAAGTAAGGTGGTCAAATCGCGACTTTACCAATAGCATGGTGGTCATTTATGTAGTTTACCCCAAATATAACTATGTCCTTATATGTCATGTTGCTTGTTTAAATAATCAAACATCTATCAGTTATTTTATTAAACATTTTTTTACAATCAGCTAATACAATTCGCTAGTCAAATCAACTAATACGACCAACTATCAACTATCAACTATCAACTATCAACTATCAGCTATCAACTAATGAGATATGATCATATTACACTATGTAAAATCCACAAAGTTTTACCCTAATTTAGGATCATTGGGTGAGTGTAAATTAACGGTTAATATTAAAATTTAAAAGTTGAAAATGTGTAGATTTTTTAGGAAAAAAAGCGAAGAGTTTAATCTCAATCATTAATTTTCACTCGTACAATGATCATAAATTAGTGTAAAGCTTTGTGCGTTTTACCTAGTGAAAGTAGATCATAAACCATATTTGATATATTTTATATTACACATGTATATACATATACCGTATAATATAAATAAAAGATATAATCCTCTTAGATTATGTAAAATTTTTTAGTCTTATACTAATTTATGATCATTAATCGAAAATATAAAGAAAATACATAAACTATATAAGGACTTAAAATTTTTAGAAAATGTAATTGCACACCCAACACCACAGACAAAGTTAGGATTGAACATTGGGAAGGGCCACAATATTAAATTTAAAAAATAAAATTCACTATTAAGTATTTAAACTCAAAATTAAGAGAACAATGCCTAATTTGTATAATATTTAAACTTACAAGATCTAACTTGTTATTAGACCAAAACATTTGAGGGCACAAACTCATCCTTTTTTAATTTAGCTCCTACTTGATTGAATTTTATTTTTTACATGGCCTAAAAGGCTATTAGACTAAAATATATCAAGTATTTAAATTTTTTAACAGGGGCATGGGCTATATTAGGCCTCAAGGGAGCTCTGTCCTTGCCCAACACCCCTCGGTCCATCCTACCGTCACTTCTACTGTAGTGAAACTTGCGTGGAATTCCTTCATTTATCAGATGCAGGGAGAAAATTTGAGTCAGGCAGAGAACCTTTTTGCTCAAATCAAATGGGTTTCTAATAGAAATATTGTAAGTAGCAATGTTGTATATTTTGTTGTAGCTTTGTATATTTTGATGATGTATTCAATTAAAACAAATATGGGAGAAAAGCTTTTCAGATTACCCAAGAGAGTTTGGCGTGATCAAAATTGAAACTAAGAAAACATTTCATACACAAGAATTCACCATTTTCCAGAAAAGTAAAAAGGTATATATATATATAGAGTGAATTGATGATTATGCATGAAAAATAATGATCAAAACCATATCCTGATCAGTAAAATAAATGACTCATCCTAGGAGACCCAACTTCGAGCAACTTTATCTGTGAGGTGTGTGTCATGTCAAAGGATTAAGAAAAATTATAAACATATTCTTCATTAATCTCACCTTAAGACTATTAAAAAAATAATGTGAAATAATTAAGGGTAAATACACTTCATATCACTCATGAATTATGTATTTGGTTATAAACGAATCAGTTTTTTTCCTTCTAAAAGTTACAGTTTAATCACTCAATTAAGTTTTGTTACAGACATATCACCGAGTAGTTAAAATAGAAACAAACGTTTAATATGACACGATATTATAATATTTTTTTGTCTAAAAATTTACACATTCTATGAATTTGGTTCTAAGTCAAAATAATTCAATAAATTTAACATTTCATATTTAAAAATTCTTGCATTGCACCCTATTGACATACCCTTCAGCCACTTGTGGCACTCTCTGCTACTGTCCATCAACTCGATAACCGACACATGAGATAGTTCGGCTGACACAGTCATTTCGCTACTGGACAACCAACATACTAATGGAACAAATTCATTATGACCCTAACTTTGCTTGCTAGTAGACATAATCACTTCACTTATGAATGTTTTAAATATGAAAGGTTAAATAAGTTGAATTATTTTGAATTAAGATCAAAATAATAGGATGTATAAATTTGGGGAGTAAAACTATTATTATACCAAGTTACACTGGACATTCATTTTTATTTCAACGATAGAATGACTTGATTGTAACAAAACTTTAATTAAGTAATTAAATTGTAATTAAAAGTTGATCCATTTGTAACTGGACATATAATTGAGTGACATAAAGTGTATTTTATCGAAGGGTCGAAATTTGACATGAAAAATAGTAAATATATGAATGCGTCCAAACTCCAAATTTACATAAAACAAATGATTACTATTCTTAACATTTCAAATACCAAGTCAAACCGTGGGAAAGGATACCACAAAGCCATATGTAAAAACACAAAATAATTAGAGTATTACAAAGTAACATATGTCACCCTTTCTTTAGTTTCCTATTTTTGGTCTCATGGACCTCATCTTTAAATTCCTCGGCAAATCCTCTGTGAATCTCCATCGCCTTTTATCTCAGAACATGAATAAGCTTTGTTTCTTGCTCTCTTTTCTTCTTGTGCTTACTTCTGGTTTCGTCAATGGCGGAAAATCGAAAGATAAAAAGGATCTGAAAGCCGAAGTATTCGAGCTGAAGACTGGGAACATGTCTGCTAAGTTCACCAACTATGGTGCAAGCCTTATGTCACTTGTTGTTCCAGACAAAAATGGTTAGTTCCGTCTCTCTCTCTCTTTTTTTTTTCTTGTTCGGATTTCGATTTTCTTGTCCGAGTTGAGTTTTTCTTTCATTCTCTTGTTTTCTGCTAATTTTCAGGTAAACCGGGTGATATTGTTCTGGGATATGATTCTCCCGATGCATATTCGGTGAGTTTTATAAATACTCTATAAGAAAGATGAGGAATATTAACGTAGTCTGTAAGTGTGCGTCCGAGTTTATCCGGATATAAAATACACCTAAAACTGATTGATCAATGGACGCTGCAGAATGATGAAACATACTTTGGGAATGTGATCGGCCGGGTCGCGAATCGTATCCGAGACGGAAAATTTTCTTTGGACGGAAAGGAATATCAACTGAAGCCTAATGACAACGGGAAACACATGCTTCATGGTAATGTTCACCAATAAAACTAGTTTAGCCTCTATATAGTGGTAGCGACACCGCCCGAAATTGTTATTATAAAAAATAACTGTTTCTACTGACCGTAACAGCATTCTTATGTTTGCAATCGCAAAAGATCACCGTGACCGAAAATGCGGTCACAAGTGCAATTTAAATCCCTGATTATGATATCATTGTATTGCAATTTAATGTGAAAAATCATTAGGTGGATCCGGATCATTGGCTGATGTAATCTGGGAAGTGAAGAAGATTAAGAAAGATGTTGAAGATCCCACCATTCTCTTTGCTTATGACAGCCCTGATGGTGAAAATGGTTAGAAAACATATCATCATTTCGAGTTTGAGTCGAGTCTGATAATAAGGTCAATATATTTGATCTCTCGGGTTACATTTTTCCGCAGGGTTTCCCGGCGAGATTAAAATCACGGTCCGGTACCTCCTCCGTTCGGATAACCGTATGCGAGTGACAATGAAAGCCAAATCCTTAAAACAAGCTACCCCTGTGAATCTAGCACAGCATACATATTGGAACCTTGGTAACCATGACAGTGGTGACATCCTGTCCGAAGAAATCCAGATTTTCGCCTCCCAATTCACGCCCGTCGATGACGAACTCATCCCCACAGGTAAACTCGAATCCGTGAAAGGAACTCCATACGATTTCCTCGAATCGAGGGTGATCGGAAGCCGAATCAAGGAAGTTCCGAAAGGTTACGACATAAACTACGCCATCGAAGGTCCGAACGACCCCATCAAGATGAAGAAAACAGCAATGGTGAAGGATGAGAAGTCGGGGAGAGTTATGAAACTGACTTCGAACCAACCCGGCGTGCAATTCTATACCGGAAACCTGCTAAAAGACGTAAAGGGGAAAGGAGGAGTTGTTTACAAAGCTCATGCCGGACTATGTTTGGTGACACAGGGCTTCCCTGATGCAGTGCATCACCCCAATTTCCCTTCCATAATTATTTCACCCGAGAAGCCTTACAAGCATAAAATGCTTTTCAAGTTCACAATTGCATCCGACAAAGACAAGAAATCCGATGAGAAGAAATCCGAGGAGAAAGACAAGAAATCCGATGAAGCTGATGAGAAGAAATCTGAAGAGTCAGACAAAGAGGCTTCCTAAGAAGGGAGCTGAGTATTTGAGATACTTTTCAACATGTTATTGTTAGAACAATGTGTTTATTTTGGACTGTCCCGATATGGGAAATTCATTGTGTAATTTGATTATTCTTTGATCGATTAAATAAGTACTACTATTAATATTTTTGCATCAAAAGAGTCTTGATTTAGCTGAAAATTTGCTAAACAACTGATTGAGAGGAAATATTCGTTGCTTGTTCTGATTTTTAGTATTGCATGAATCTCCCTAGATTCCGTTCTCAACACACCACCGCACCCTGCACCAGGGATGGACATAAGATTTTATGTAAGTTAGCGCGAACTACCAGAAAACTATATTAAAATTCTAAGGGTACAAAATTACAAGACTTTAGGGGTGCAAAATTAGATTATCAATTGAAATTACAAAGAAGATATCGAAAACTTAAAATTTTTAGGGGGAGCGGCTGCCCCCAACACCCCATGTGTCCGTCCCTGCCTTGCAACGTCTGATTTTGTAGCCCCATCAATGTTGAATTTAACCCATCCAAGCATCGGAGGGCTCCACTTTGGTAGCGATGTATCTAAATTAGGGTTATTGCTAGCATTCTGCCTCGGGTTATCCGTATACTACCTCGGGTTATTGCTAGTACTCTGCCTCGGGTTATCCCAGCACTTTTCCTCGTTACTTATACATTCTATCAATTTGGTCATGACAAGCATCGTTTTACCCGTCAAAATAAATAAATTAACCTCTTTCAACAAATAATAAAATAAAGAAATTAAGTAGTTATAAGGAAAGAGGGTTGATCCACAGGGAGATTAGTCGAAATTCTTGACTGAAGGTTGCTTTGATTAATGCTTCCAGGAATATCTGTGAAAACAAGAAAAATAAAAAAGGGGGGTGATCGGATATTGAGTGTAAACGAAATAGAAGAATTTAAGTGCAAAAGTAAAGAAAATAATAAAAAAGTCCATATATATAAAGTAGCCTCGAGCTAGCCTTGTCAATTCTTTCGATCATTGAAATGAATTTTTACTCCGGGGATCATGTCGGTTACAGTCTGCGAGGCCCAACCCGTCGCAACTTGCTTCTCTCTCGAGTAATCAATCCTCCCAAGTCTATCTTCGAAGGTTGATTCTTAAACAAATTAACCACGTCTATCACCGTTAAAATATTTAGTTTTGAAAGCAGGAAAAGCCCGACTCAGAAATTGTCTTAAAAAGAATCGCTTCTGATTTTATCTTTCCTTAGCGGACCGCCGTTAAGAGTGTTCACAGGAAGTCGAAATTGCCACAGGCCGATCCTTCCTCCCAACTATGTTTTTTAAACGATTCCAGACCAACGAGCTCTTTTTGATTTGAAAATGATTAAAAACTTTAGTAAGGCCGATTGCCAAACTATCTAAACAGAAAGATAAAAATGTATTCCCGAAGGAATTTAGGCAATGTTCAATTCTCACGATTTGAATTGACTTGGCTAGTTCTTGGCTCAAGAGATTTAGCTAAGCATGATATTAGTTATCATACTTAACTTGATTTCATAAAAATAATTAAAGAACATAAAAGAACAAAAGTAAAGAAAAGAGAACTTTAATTAAAGACTAGAAATAACAAGTGTTTCAAACTAAAAGATGAAGACTAATTGATTGATTAAGCCTTTACCAAGGAGTGGTATTTATAGGCTTGAATTTACAAAGATAAAAGATAAGAAAATTTAAAATAATAAAGTAAAGATAAAACAATTCAAATGTTTTGAAATTTAAATGCAGAAAATCTAAACGGATAAGGTGATAAGGTCTTTCAGAACGTTCCAGAATCTTCTAGAAGTCGCCACGCATCTGCCACGTCAAACGCGTCGTGCTCAGTGTCGCGCCCACGATGCCAGTCATGACCAGAATAATAAAAAGATTGCAGAAATGCCCTCTTTTGCTGATGTTTTCCAGAATTAGGTCCCTTGCGCAAAATATAGCAAAATGAGATGGATTAGGTAGCAAGAAATCCTAAAAACTAGAAAATAGCAATTAAAAAGTGTCACATTTGAGAGCTTATCAAATTCCCCCTCACTTGTCTCATACTTGTCCTCAAGTATGTCCGAAAAAGATATTAACCCAAGAATGTATTTCGCAAGCCATCACAAGTATCAAGCATAATTATAAGAGTTCTAGTGCAAAAGGAGTATCGTGAAAGAGACACAAATCAAACCAAGTGGATATAAGCAAAGAAAAACCCTTCATTCTTTCAATTGCCTATCAAGTGTTAATCAAATCATAACCTAGTCTTAATCCTCACCAAGATACACTCAAGAGCACTCAAAGTGTTTATAGGTAGAAGTGAAGCAAAAACACTCTAAGTCATGCATGAACAAAGGTTTCCATAGGCTTGTAACAAGTTCAATTCTCCACTACTTTATTAGAATCGAGGTGCAAAAATCATTAGGTCTTTTGTTCAAGGTGTAATGCGGTTTTAGAAAAAAGGGTAGAAAGATGGAAATAAAATAAACAAAAGAAGGTGGTCAATGCAATATATTTCAAACAATAAACAGTGAAGACAAAAGAGGAGCTTAAAAGTGGGCAAGCAAACATTTTTTCTTTTTTTTTTCTTCTTTCTTTTCAGTTTTTCGAAAATGTTTTTCTTCTTTTTTTTTCTTTTTTTTCCCGAAGCAATTGCTTCCTTTTATTCTGTTTTTCTTTTTTTTTTCATTTTTTTCAGTAAAAATTCTGCCCTTATTCGAATTGCAGCCCCTTATTTGTCTAGTAATATAGTTTCTAACATTTGATCAGTTCAAAAAGAAAGTTTGGTCAAGGAAGAACAAGGTTTGAAGGTTAAGCCAAAAAAATAGAATATAAGGCTTCAAGAGGGTTCACTAAGCGATGAGAAAAAGGTAAAAGAGAGAAAATGGCTAAATCCTAATGCCTAAATCATCTTAAAGCACCTCATTCTAGTGTAGTCTCAAATCGCATACAAGCCACAAGTTTTAGATTCCTAAATTCAAGATGACACTCTCAAGCAAGGAAAAAACGAGCATAAAGAATAAGATGCATGCTCAAGGCTCAAATTCTCACAAAATTAGGCTAAGTTGATTAAGCTAGGTGAGAAATCCAATTATCACAATCAAGGTAAATTGAAAAGAGATGTCAAACTATCATTTTACTCATGCCATTTGATTATCAAAAAATGTCAACATTCAAATATTCCTATGCACTATAACAATTATAACATGCTGGACAGCAAGCAATGGGAAGAAAAAGTTCATCTCAAAGTCAAATCAAAGTCAAACATATAGCAAAAAAGCAAGACAAGTGGTTTTGCTACCCTCTCCCTCACTTAAATGAATTGCCCCAATTCAAAATAAAAATAAAGAAAATGAGGAACAAATAAGGGTAAAAGATACTCCCCGTGAGTGATGAAATTGAGTCCACCGTTGGCATAGAGTTGAATGAGGGAGACGGTGAACGAGGAGGAGGAGCACGGTGGGAGTTGCATGGGCCAACGGTGGTGGAAAGCCTTGAACGGCGGCTGACGAATGGTGCTGGAGAAGATGCAGTGAAGGGTGGTTCCGCAATGAGGAGGAGCGGCGGTGACAAGACCCGAATTGCTGGATACCTCCACGAAGGCTGCTGGCGCGGTGAATTATCATCATCCTTCGAGAACAAAGTGTGGGCAGAGGCTCATCCCGGCCTTGGTGTCGTGTACGGACCATTGGTGGTGTTGGGGTTTTGGGTGGGCTCGGTTTTGTGGGGGAAGAAGGGGGTGCGATTTTTGGTGGTGATGAAGTGAAGAAGATGATTAGGGGTGGCTTGGTGAGATTCGGTGGAGGATTGGCGAGATGAAGGAGAGGAGCCGATTTATGATGTGGGTGGGGAAAAGGAAGGAGACGAAATTGGGGGATTTAGGGAAAAAGTAAAATAAAAGAAATGGGTTTATTTTATTTGGATTGGCTGCGGGAGATATTTGGGTGGTCAAAGGGTCAAAGGTTAAAGGCTAAAGGGTTTGGCTAAAATGCACCGCAGACCATAGGTTTTGCTAATGTGCATCGTTTAATGAAATGGTGCACTTCACTGCTCTTCGAAAATTCCTTGATGTAGAGTGGAAATTAGTGTTGCTGAAGTCCCGGAAAGAGATTGGAAAGCTAAGAAATTAAAACAAACATTAAAGCTAAAAAAATAAAATAAAAGGGAAAATAAAAATAAAAATAAAAGGAAATGAAAAGAATGGGTTGCCTCCCATTTAGCGTTTTGTTTAACGTCGTTTAGCTCGACGACCTTTGCTAAATTTTTTGTTCTTCAAAAGCAAGTTCTTCAAATAAACGGTGATGTCCATCCCTTGTCATTTTAACGCCTTCCTCCATATTTTTATTTGTGCGCAAAACAACAACTAAGCTTCCACCTCCTTCCCGATGCGACATCTTACTCAAAATGATGATTGGAAAAGTTTGGTTGTCGCCTAAAAATACATAATTAAATTGCTCTAACTTCGGCTTTGGTTCCTGCAAAATTGAGGGAAAATGTTTAGATCGAGTTGGAATTAATTGAAAATCAGAAAGGGAAGAAAGAGTTGAAATGATTTCGCCTATATTTTCATCATCGAGATCCGCGAATTCCCTACAAAAGTCATAACACAAATCAGTTTCGATCAAATCATCAGCTAACGTATCTATAATATCAACGAAATTTAAACTTGCGACCGAATCAGGATACTTCATAGCTTTATACATATCAAATTTAACTACTTCCCCATCAAATTCCATAGTTAAGATGCCGTCGCGGACATCAATCTTTGTATGCGCGGTTGATAGGAAAGTCGGCCAAGCAAGATTTCGGATCCGTTATTGCTGCGATCATTTTCCATGTCAATAATATAAAAATCAACAGGGAAAATAAGATCTTTTACCTATACTAACACGTATTCTAGTACTCACTCGGGGTAGATGACTGATCGATCGGCTAATTGAACCGTCACTCGCGTTTCTTTCAATGGTTCAGTCGAAATTTTGTTGTAGACGCTTAACAACATAACGTTGATAGATGCGCCTATATCGCACATCACTCTTTTTATCCCAACATTCCCAATTTTACAGGGAATCGCAAACATACCTTGGTCCTTGTACTTTGGTGGCAACGGCTTTTGAAAGATGGCCGAAATATTTTCACCAAGGTTAACTTTTTCATTTCCGGATAGTCGCCTTTGGTTTGTGCATAAGTCCTTCAGAAACCTGGCATATTTGGGCACTTTCTGAATAACATCAAGAAGTGGAATATTAATTTCCACCTTCTTGAATATATCCAAAATCTCCTTCTCTTTCTCCTTTTTATCTTGTTTCGCCAATCTAGCTGGAAAAGGAGGAACAGGTTCGTAAGTAGAAACATAAATTTTAGATTTGGCATTACCTGCGGTGGGAGGAGACTTGTCGTTTTGGTCTTTCGAAGAGTTTTCCGGTTCGTCGGATTTTCGCTCATCTTGCTTGGGCGGTTTAGGCGTTATCACTGTTCCACTACGCAAAGTTATCGCACTAACGTTTTCCCTTGGGTTGGTTTCAGTTTGGGATGGTAACTTTCCCTGGGATTCTAGACGGCTAACGACTTGAGCTAGTTGGCTTATTTGTTTGTCGATTTTCTGGAGATGGGATTGTGTTTGGGTTTAGAATTTTTCCTGCGAAACTACCAATCTCTCAACAATAGACTCAAGCGAGGATTTTTGGGGTGCTTGGTTTTGTTGGGGAAGTTGTTGCCTAGGTTGGTAATTCGGGTTCTGATTACCGTAGCTCAAGTTTGGATGATCTCTCCAACCGGGATTGAACGTATTGCTATGTGGGTTATAGGGTCTTTGGGGAGGTCCGGGAAAATTGTATATGGCGTTAACTTGGGCACCAGATGTATCCCGCAACAATGGGCATAAGTCGGTTGCGTGATCTGGCATAGTGCATATTCTGCATACCTTAGCAGCTCTTAACTCCCCTGAAACAAGAGAATACACAATATTAGTCAAATTGTCTATCTTATTCTCTAATGAAATTGTGCTTACTGTGTGAACCCGTCGGCTGGGTTCACTTGCAGAACCAAATTGTAGAACTAATGTTTTGATATAATATTTGAAAAATATTTTGGACTAATTTAAAAAGAATTTAAAACATTTCTAAAGTCCAAACATCTTGAAATTATTTTTAGGAAGTTTTTAAATGGTTTTTAATGTGTTTCAAAGGCCAAATTTCTCAAAAACCATAGGGCGTTTCGAAACACCATATGGCGTTTCGAAACAGGGGGATTCCAGTGGCAAAACGTTTCGATACTCGTATCGAAACGGGCCAAGTGTTCCGAAACGGTATAGGCCGTTTCGATACGCCTACGTGGCAACGACCCTAACGGCTATAAACCCCAACGGCTCTTTCCCAACTAATATTCAAAATGCAGGCGTTTCGAAACAGGGTTAAGGCGTTCCGATACGCGTTCCGAAACGGCTATAGGGTGTTCCGAAACGGGTACCCCGACAGGCTGCAACGGCTATCTCTATAAAGAAGGCGTTCCGAAACGGGCTTGAAGCGTTCCGAAACGGGTAGCAGCTGAATTGCATTTTGGAGGAAATTAAAGTCTTCAAACGGCTATATTTTGATCCCAACGGCCATAAACGGCTACATACTCAATTTGGAGTATAAATAAGACCTCCAAGCATCAAGATTGAGAAGAGCTTCAATTGTTACAACATTATGAGTGAAAAACTTGTCTAGAGCTTAAATCGTTTATTTCTTGCTTAGACAACACTTGTGAGCTTACTTTGTTAAATTTGCTCAAGTGTCTTAGGTTTTGGGTGAGTGCTTCATTGTGCAAACAAAATACCTATTAGAGGGTTCAAGTTTGCTTCTTTGTTTATCTCTTTGTAAGAGAGGGGTTCCTTCAAGCTTTGGGTAAAAAGCTTCGAGGGTTTTGATCAAGGCTTTGGGTAGAAGCTTGATCGTTGTAAAGGGTTTCCTCCTGATCCTAGAAAAGGGGACGAATCAATTAGTGGATTGATTGTGAAATCCTTAGTAGGAAGCTAAGGTAGTGGATGTAGACCTTGGTTATAAGGTTGAACCACTATAAATCATCGTGTCTTTATTCTTTTAGCTTCCTAAACCCTTCCACCCAAAACTTCACCTCTCCACCACTTGGCGAGCATAATCGGTTGATCGAATCGAGCGTCGAAAAACCCAACAATTGGTATCAGAGCTTGGCTCAATCGAAGGGGATTCACATCCTATTGAGAAGATCCGGCAAGCTCGATCAACATTTCACCAACCGGCTCAAAATGTCGCAATCCATCAACATACCGCCTTTCTTCGACGGAAATCACTATGCCCATTGGAAGACAAAGATGAAATTCTTCTTGAAGGCAAATGATTACAAACTATGGGACATAGTTGAAGATGGTCCGTTCGTGCCTCAAGGAAGCAAAGCGGAATGGAGTGCCAATGATCGCAAGAAGATGGAGCTAAATTGTAGAGCCTTGCACATGCTCTTTTGTGCTTTTGGCCCAACCATCTATGAGAAAATGTCTTCTTGTGAAAGTGCCAAGGAGGTATGGGACAAGCTTGAAGTCACATACGAGGGAACTAATGAAGTCAAGGAGACCAAGATTGGGCTCCTCACCTTAGAGTATGAAAACTTCAAGATGGATCCGGAAGAGAACATCGAGAAGATGTTTGATAGATTCTCCACCATCATCAATGGTCTTAAAGGTTATGGAGAAGCCATCCCGGAAGAAAAACTTGTCCGAAAGCTCATCTACTCACTTCCCGAGTCTTGGGACTCAAAAAGGACCGCCATCATCGAAGCCAAAAATTTGAAAACTTTGAAGCTTGATGAACTCATGGGGTCACTTCTTACTCATCAAATCATGAAGAAGAACAAAGAAGATGAGAAAAGGAGGGAAGAAATTAGAGCTATGGGAGAGAAGAAACTCAAGAGTATTGGCATCAATGTAAATGCCATGGCTCTCAAATCCTCCACATGTCATCATGAAGATTCAAGTGAGGAGGATAGTGAAGATGAAGAGATGTCCTATCTCTTCAACAAATTCACCCGGTTCATGAAGAACAAAATGGAAAAATCCAAGCATGAATCGAGGAAGAAGATGAAGGATTCCCACAAATCCAAAAAGAAGGGATCATCTTCTAAACAAGCATACGTGGCCACTTGGAGTGATGAAGACTCCACCGATAATGAAGTAGCCCACCTATGCATGATGGCCCTCAATGAGGGAGAGGTAACTTCTAACTCATCTATTTCAAATTCTTATACATTTGATGAGTTACAAGAAGCCTACGATGAATTGGTTTTTGAATTCAAGGCTTCATTTTCGAAAAATAAAAAATTGATTTCAAAGTTAAAAATCGAAAATGATTTGCTTTCTAAAACCAATTTAGAGTTTGAAGCAAAAATCAAAGATTTTGAGCTTAAAGTTTTAGATTTACAAAACTTGCTTCAAACGATGGAAAGAGATCATCAAAAAGAAGTCGATGATCTCAAAAAGGAAAAAGATTTGATTTCCAAAGATCTTGAAAAGAAAAATAATTTTGGAAAATCAAATTTTTATGTAAGACAATCTAGTGCCCCTAGATTTTTTAATGGAAAATGTTTTAGAAGTGTTTGGGTCCCAAAAGGACTAACCACTTCAACTAAAAAGGATGAAATTGAAAAATGGATTCCTAAGGGGACTAAATTTTGTGCTACTAACGTCTATGGATCCAAAGCAATTTGGATACCAAAAATTACTTGATTGTCTTTTGCTAGGTGTGATGGAGAATGATCAACAAGTCAAATATTGAGGGGGAGCTCCATGCACACAAGGAAAAACACTTGAAGAAGGAAGGCTTCACATCCTCCCTTGAGTTCAAGTGTGGTAAAATCTAGTTGTTTTAGTGTTTATTGATTTATTTTATTTTATGTCAACTAGATATTCATAAATGTTGAACTAACATTCCAATGATGCTTTGAGTAAGGGGGAGCCAATTTTTTTTAACCAAAATTTTAAGTGTCAAATTTTTTTTTTGCCTCCTATGTTATCTTGAACTTAAATGTCATTTTAAATTCTTTTTTGATATAACAAAAAGGGGGAGAAATGGTTTGAAAATTCAAATTTTCAAACGAATAAGGGGGAGCTTTATTTGATTTCATATCTTAATCTCTTATTCACAATTTTAAAAGTTAAAGGGGGAGAATCCCAAACAATTTTTTCAAGTTGGTTTTATTATATAAAAAAGGGGGAGATTGTAGAACTAATGTTTTGATATAATATTTGAAAAATATTTTGGACTAATTTAAAAAGAATTTAAAACATTTCTAAAGTCCAAACATCTTGAAATTATTTTTAGGAAGTTTTTAAATGGTTTTTAATGTGTTTCAAAGGCCAAATTTCTCAAAAACCATAGGGCGTTTCGAAACACCATATGGCGTTTCGAAACAGGGGGATTCCAGTGGCAAAACGTTTCGATACTCGTATCGAAACGGGCCAAGCGTTCCGAAACGGTATAGGCCGTTTCGATACGCCTACGTGGCAACGACCCTAACGGCTATAAACCCCAACGGCTCTTTCCCAACTAATATTCAAAATGCAGGCGTTTCGAAACAGGGTTAAGGCGTTCCGATACGCGTTCCGAAACGGCTATAGGGTGTTCCGAAACGGGTACCCCGACAGGCTGCAACGGCTATCTCTATAAAGAAGGCGTTCCGAAACGGGCTTGAAGCGTTCCGAAACGGGTAGCAGCTGAATTGCATTTTGGAGGAAATTAAAGTCTTCAAACGGCTATATTTTGATCCCAACGGCCATAAACGGCTACATACTCAATTTGGAGTATAAATAAGACCTCCAAGCATCAAGATTGAGAAGAGCTTCAATTGTTACAACATTATGAGTGAAAAACTTGTCTAGAGCTTAAATCGTTTATTTCTTGCTTAGACAACACTTGTGAGCTTACTTTGTTAAATTTGCTCAAGTGTCTTAGGTTTTGGGTGAGTGCTTCATTGTGCAAACAAAATACCTATTAGAGGGTTCAAGTTTGCTTCTTTGTTTATCTCTTTGTAAGAGAGGGGTTCCTTCAAGCTTTGGGTAAAAAGCTTCGAGGGTTTTGATCAAGGCTTTGGGTAGAAGCTTGATCGTTGTAAAGGGTTTCCTCCTGATCCTAGAAAAGGGGACGAATCAATTAGTGGATTGATTGTGAAATCCTTAGTAGGAAGCTAAGGTAGTGGATGTAGACCTTGGTTATAAGGTTGAACCACTATAAATCATCGTGTCTTTATTCTTTTAGCTTCCTAAACCCTTCCACCCAAAACTTCACCTCTCCACCACTTGGCGAGCATAATCGGTTGATCGAATCGAGCGTCGAAAAACCCAACAATTGGTATCAGAGCTTGGCTCAATCGAAGGGGATTCACATCCTATTGAGAAGATCCGGCAAGCTCGATCAACATTTCACCAACCGGCTCAAAATGTCGCAATCCATCAACATACCGCCTTTCTTCGACGGAAATCACTATGCCCATTGGAAGACAAAGATGAAATTCTTCTTGAAGGCAAATGATTACAAACTATGGGACATAGTTGAAGATGGTCCGTTCGTGCCTCAAGGAAGCAAAGCGGAATGGAGTGCCAATGATCGCAAGAAGATGGAGCTAAATTGTAGAGCCTTGCACATGCTCTTTTGTGCTTTTGGCCCAACCATCTATGAGAAAATGTCTTCTTGTGAAAGTGCCAAGGAGGTATGGGACAAGCTTGAAGTCACATACGAGGGAACTAATGAAGTCAAGGAGACCAAGATTGGGCTCCTCACCTTAGAGTATGAAAACTTCAAGATGGATCCGGAAGAGAACATCGAGAAGATGTTTGATAGATTCTCCACCATCATCAATGGTCTTAAAGGTTATGGAGAAGCCATCCCGGAAGAAAAACTTGTCCGAAAGCTCATCTACTCACTTCCCGAGTCTTGGGACTCAAAAAGGACCGCCATCATCGAAGCCAAAAATTTGAAAACTTTGAAGCTTGATGAACTCATGGGGTCACTTCTTACTCATCAAATCATGAAGAAGAACAAAGAAGATGAGAAAAGGAGGGAAGAAATTAGAGCTATGGGAGAGAAGAAACTCAAGAGTATTGGCATCAATGTAAATGCCATGGCTCTCAAATCCTCCACATGTCATCATGAAGATTCAAGTGAGGAGGATAGTGAAGATGAAGAGATGTCCTATCTCTTCAACAAATTCACCCGGTTCATGAAGAACAAAATGGAAAAATCCAAGCATGAATCGAGGAAGAAGATGAAGGATTCCCACAAATCCAAAAAGAAGGGATCATCTTCTAAACAAGCATACGTGGCCACTTGGAGTGATGAAGACTCCACCGATAATGAAGTAGCCCACCTATGCATGATGGCCCTCAATGAGGGAGAGGTAACTTCTAACTCATCTATTTCAAATTCTTATACATTTGATGAGTTACAAGAAGCCTACGATGAATTGGTTTTTGAATTCAAGGCTTCATTTTCGAAAAATAAAAAATTGATTTCAAAGTTAAAAATCGAAAATGATTTGCTTTCTAAAACCAATTTAGAGTTTGAAGCAAAAATCAAAGATTTTGAGCTTAAAGTTTTAGATTTACAAAACTTGCTTCAAACGATGGAAAGAGATCATCAAAAAGAAGTCGATGATCTCAAAAAGGAAAAAGATTTGATTTCCAAAGATCTTGAAAAGAAAAATAATTTTGGAAAATCAAATTTTTATGTAAGACAATCTAGTGCCCCTAGATTTTTTAATGGAAAATGTTTTAGAAGTGTTTGGGTCCCAAAAGGACTAACCACTTCAACTAAAAAGGATGAAATTGAAAAATGGATTCCTAAGGGGACTAAATTTTGTGCTACTAACGTCTATGGATCCAAAGCAATTTGGATACCAAAAATTACTTGATTGTCTTTTGCTAGGTGTGATGGAGAATGATCAACAAGTCAAATATTGAGGGGGAGCTCCATGCACACAAGGAAAAACACTTGAAGAAGGAAGGCTTCACATCCTCCCTTGAGTTCAAGTGTGGTAAAATCTAGTTGTTTTAGTGTTTATTGATTTATTTTATTTTATGTCAACTAGATATTCATAAATGTTGAACTAACATTCCAATGATGCTTTGAGTAAGGGGGAGCCAATTTTTTTTAACCAAAATTTTAAGTGTCAAATTTTTTTTTGCCTCCTATGTTATCTTGAACTTAAATGTCATTTTAAATTCTTTTTTGATATAACAAAAAGGGGGAGAAATGGTTTGAAAATTCAAATTTTCAAACGAATAAGGGGGAGCTTTATTTGATTTCATATCTTAATCTCTTATTCACAATTTTAAAAGTTAAAGGGGGAGAATCCCAAACAATTTTTTCAAGTTGGTTTTATTATATCAAAAAGGGGGAGATTGTAGAACTAATGTTTTGATATAATATTTGAAAAATATTTTGGACTAATTTAAAAAGAATTTAAAACATTTCTAAAGTCCAAACATCTTGAAATTATTTTTAGGAAGTTTTTAAATGGTTTTTAATGTGTTTCAAAGGCCAAATTTCTCAAAAACCATAGGGCGTTTCGAAACACCATATGGCGTTTCGAAACAGGGGGATTCCAGTGGCAAAACGTTTCGATACTCGTATCGAAACGGGCCAAGCGTTCCGAAACGGTATAGGCCGTTTCGATACGCCTACGTGGCAACGACCCTAACGGCTATAAACCCCAACGGCTCTTTCCCAACTAATATTCAAAATGCAGGCGTTTCGAAACAGGGTTAAGGCGTTCCGATACGCGTTCCGAAACGGCTATAGGGTGTTCCGAAACGGGTACCCCGACAGGCTGCAACGGCTATCTCTATAAAGAAGGCGTTCCGAAACGGGCTTGAAGCGTTCCGAAACGGGTAGCAGCTGAATTGCATTTTGGAGGAAATTAAAGTCTTCAAACGGCTATATTTTGATCCCAACGGCCATAAACGGCTACATACTCAATTTGGAGTATAAATAAGACCTCCAAGCATCAAGATTGAGAAGAGCTTCAATTGTTACAACATTATGAGTGAAAAACTTGTCTAGAGCTTAAATCGTTTATTTCTTGCTTAGACAACACTTGTGAGCTTACTTTGTTAAATTTGCTCAAGTGTCTTAGGTTTTGGGTGAGTGCTTCATTGTGCAAACAAAATACCTATTAGAGGGTTCAAGTTTGCTTCTTTGTTTATCTCTTTGTAAGAGAG
Organism: Hibiscus trionum; assembly: GCA_030270665.1. Lineage (NCBI taxonomy): Eukaryota > Viridiplantae > Streptophyta > Magnoliopsida > Malvales > Malvaceae > Hibiscus > Hibiscus trionum. The sequence continues at coordinate 20,997,183 of BSYR01000038.1, read as the reverse complement.
GGGTTCCTTCAAGCTTTGGGTAAAAAGCTTCGAGGGTTTTGATCAAGGCTTTGGGTAGAAGCTTGATCGTTGTAAAGGGTTTCCTCCTGATCCTAGAAAAGGGGACGAATCAATTAGTGGATTGATTGTGAAATCCTTAGTAGGAAGCTAAGGTAGTGGATGTAGACCTTGGTTATAAGGTTGAACCACTATAAATCATCGTGTCTTTATTCTTTTAGCTTCCTAAACCCTTCCACCCAAAACTTCACCTCTCCACCACTTGGCGAGCATAATCGGTTGATCGAATCGAGCGTCGAAAAACCCAACACAAATTGCTACGAATTAGCAGCCATTGTAGAGATTAATGTTCTCACTGCAGTAGGGGTCATGTTAACGAGCGCGCCACCGCTTGCTGCGTCTACCATCTTTTTGTCCATTGGTAACATTCCTTCATATATGTATTAAAGGAGTGTTTGCTCGGATAAGCCATGTTGCGGACAACTTGCACACAACTTTTTGAATCTCTCCCAATATTCGTATAGAGATTCATCGTGCATTTGTTGGATTCCCAATATGTTTCACCTAATTTCTGTCGCTTTTGCCGCAAGGAAATATCTGTCAAGAAAAACACGAGAGAGGTCAAACCATGTATTAATCGAATTTGGAGATAAATAGAATGACCACTCTTTAGCCGTTCCGGCTAAGGAAAAAGGAAAAGCCCTTAGTTTTATTTGGTCCTCTGAGACCCCTTGTGGTTTCATGCTACTGCACACCATATGAAATTCGGCAAGGTGCTTATGTGGGCTTTCAGTAGGGAGGCTATTAAAAGTAGGTAGATTAATCCCGTTTTGAGCTGGAAGGGAGTATCGCCTTGAGGAAAAGCGATGCAGAGTGGTTGTTGCACAGTAGGGGCTGCGTTCAGCTCTCGAATCGTTTGATCTGCCATCGGTTCTGGTTCTAGTGTAGGTTCCTCGACTGGTGTGGTTTCAGAAGTGGATTCCTGATCGGATTGTTGTGTGCTTTGTTCTCGTTGTTGTTTCTTTCGCTGAAGCGTGTCATCGTGAGTTCTACGAGCGCTTGCTTCGATTTCCGAGTTGTATGGAGTTAAAGTACCCAGGTTTTTCCTGGTCATAAAAAAACGAAATTAGTCAAAAGTGCCGAAAGTAAATCTCCCCGGCAATGGCGCCAAATTTGACAAGCGTCGTTGTACCCGTCAAAATAAATAAATAAATAAACAAACCTCTTTCAACAAATAATAAAATAAAGAAATTAAGTAGTTATAGGGAAAGAGGGTCGATCCACAGGGAGATTAGTCGAAATTCTTGACTGAAGGTTGCTTTGATTAATGCTTCCAGGAATATCTGTGAAAACAAGAAAAATAAAAAAGGGGTGATCGGATATGGAGTGTAAACGAAATAGAAGAATTTAAGTGCAAAAGTAAAGAAAATAATAAGAAAGTCCAGATATATAAAATAGCCTCGAGCTAGCCTTGTCAATTCTTTCGATCATTGAAATGGATTTTTACTCCGGGGATCATGTCGGTTACAGTCTGCGAGGCCCAACCTGTCGCAACTTGCTTCTCTCTCGAGTAACCAATCCTCCCAAGTCTATCTTCGAAGGTTGATTCTTAAACAAATTAACCACGTCTATCGCCGTTAAAATATTTAGTTTTGAAAGCAGGAAAAGCCCGACTCAAAAATTGTCTTAAAAAGAATCGCTTCTGATTTTATCTTTCCTTAGCGGACCGCCGCTAAGAGTGTTCACAGGAAGTCGAAATTGCCACAGGCCGATCCTTCCTCCCAACTATGTTTTTAAACGATTCCAGACCAACGAGCTCTTTTTGATTTGAAAATGATTAAAAACTTTAGTAAGGCCGATTGCCAAACTATCTAAACAGAAAGATAAAAATGTATTCCCGAAGGAATTTAGGCAATGTTCAATTCTCACGATTTGAATTGACTTGGCTAGTTCTTGGCTCAAGAGATTTAGCTAAGCATGATATTAGTTATCATACTTAACTTGATTTCATAAAAATAATTAAAGAACATAAAAGAACAAAAGTAAAGAAAAGAGAACTTTGATTAAAGACTAGAAATAACAAGTGTTTCAAACTAAAAGATGAAGACTAATTGATTGATTAAGCCTTTACCAAGGAGTGGTATTTATAGGCTTGGATTTACAAAGATAAAAGATAAGAAAATTTAAAATAATAAAGTAAAGATAAAACAATTCAAATGTTTTGATATTTAAATGAAGAAAATCTAAACGGATAAGCTGATAAGGTCTTTCAGAACGTTCCAGAATCTTCTAGAAGTCGCCACGCGTCTGCCAGGTCAGACGCGTTGTGCCCAGTGTCGTGCCCACGATGCCAGTCATGACCAAAATAATAAAAAGACTGCAGAAATGCCCTCTTTTGCTGATGTTTTCTAGAATTAGGTCCCTTGCGCAAAATATAGCAAAATGAAATGGATTAGGTAGCAAGAAATCCTAAAAACTAGAAAAATAGCAATTAAAAAGTGTCACATTTGAGAGCTTATTAAGTCATAATTTTAATTTAATAAAATAAATTAATTATTTAATTGGAGGAAGAAAATAAATGGAAGCAAACTGGCTATAAGAGGAATCAAACCTAGGCATCCTTGGAGTTAGAAGAGTGGCTAAGCAACTAGGCCAAAGCCACTTTTATGATACAAAATACAAATATTTAATATGAGTCACAGTTGGTTCTTTATGCTAGGAAAAGGTAAATAAATGTGTATTAACGAGATTCGAACATGACACACTTATAATACATAGAAACATCTAAGCCAATGAAATAAATCTAATAATTAAATTAAAGTTAACAACATTTTGTATATATATTTTAAAATATAATTAGTGCACGATTTAAAATAAAAATAGTTTTAAGAGTTTTGTATTTTTAAACTAAATTTAATATATTTTTCTTTTCCACATTTATTTTTATAATTTCACATATATAATCGTTGAATTGATTTTGTAACTTAATTAATAATTTTAATATTTATTAAAATTTTAATTAAATTACTATATATATATATGAAATTATATTACAAATTTAAAAATTTAAGATTATATTAAATTCATTTAGTGAATCCAAACCTACGAATATAATTCAAATGAATTGATATAATTTTAAATTATAATTTAAAATATATACAAAATGTTGTTAACTTTAATTTAATTATTATATTTATTTCATTGACTTAGATGTTTTTATGCATTATAAGTGTGTCATGTTCGAATCCCGTTAATCCACATTTATTTACTTTTCCGTAGCATAAAGAACCAACTATGACTTATATTAAAAATTTGCATTTTGTATCACAATAGTGGCTTTGGCCCAGTGGCTTAGCCACACTTCTAATTTCTAAGGACACCTAGGTTTGATTCCCCTTATAGCTAGTTTGCTTCCATTTATTTTCATCCTCCAACCAGGTCACACGTGTCGCCACCTAATTAAATAATTTATTTATTTTATTAAATTAAAATTAGACCAAATTGATAAAATGTATAAGTAATGAGGACCAAATGTGTAAAACAAATTACTGACTACTAAGTCACTCCATCCGTTAGGTTTTAATGATTGGTGGTCACATTGCCCCCAATTTAATAGTATTGTAGTTTAATTTCTTAGAAAAAAAAGTAAGGTGGTCAAATCACGACCTTACCAATAGTATGATGGTCATTTATGTAGTTTACCCAATTTAATACCACGTTTCCTAAGGAAATTCGTAGTCAGAATCCGTCCTATGTAAAGCATTCATAAGAAATATTGTACCTTCGGAGCAGGGACGCCCCCCTCAAAGAATTTTTTTCACCTTTTTCTCATATATTATATATATATATATATATATTAAAATTTTAGTTTATTTATGAAATTTCCCTCACTTTCAAATATTTATGTTTTGCCCCCAACTCCAAATCCTAGCTCCGTCCTGCTTTTGAGGCACATTCAAGCACCAAATATTATCGAAATGGAGAGTAGGATCCTCAGTTCCTGGGGGTATTTGGCCAGATATTCCCTTTTGGGATTTTATTTGGCTAAATACCCCCTCAAAACAACATTTAGAAAAATACTCCTCATTCGGCCCGCGTAAGGGTAACTCACGTTCTGTACGAGAAGGTTTCAAAACTCGCACCGCATAGGGTGTGAATTCCGCCCGATGTGGATTATATTATCCAGTATTAATTTTTTTTAAAAAATATAAAAGAAGTCATAGCTTGTAGAACACGACTTCCACGAGAATTTAAAACGAATTGACGTGAATTTATCGTGATATCTGCATAAGCTGCGTTCTACAACACGCGAGTTTTGCGTAATCCTATTGTTTAAACAAAGCTCGATAGGCTTGTTTATGGTTAATTTGCATGGACTTCGGGGATAATTTTTTGTGTTTTTGATCTTTTACCTCATAGTAGTGATACATCTCTTGAAAATGGTGTGAAATCGGCGTGTATAAGTCATCCCAGACGGTGCTTAAATCGCGTTAAAACGCTATCTTGCCATGTTCCTTTGCATGAAGATAATGGAAACATGGGTCGGTAGACATGTTTGAGTTGATTTGTGGTATTTTCGTGGTTTTGTTTTTGTTATTTAACTTTCACATCGTAGTACAGGAACACATGTTTACAATGGTGCAGAAATTGGCGCGTATAAGGCATCCTAAAGGGTGTAGAAATTGTGTTAAAACACTATCTTGGTATATTTCTTTGCATGAAGAAAATGGAAACATGGGTCGGTAGTCATGTTTTAGTCGATTTTGTGGTATGTTGGTGGGATTTTTTTTGTTATTTAACTTTCACGTGGTAGTACAAAAACACATGTTTACAATGGTGCCTAGAAAATGTAGCTTGGAAGGTTGATAATGTTATTTAGGATTAAAATATTAGAATTACACTTACAATTAGTTGATTCGAGGGTGGGTCTTAGAGGGACATTTTCTGATGTCATGTTCAGGGTTCCTACAATTGCTACACAACTTAGGTTTGCTGGTCCGTTCTCGAGGAACCATATCCTCGGCACAGTGAATCCTACTTGACTTTGGGCAACCTTTTTTGTTGCGTCGTAGGGATTCATTTGGCCGTATCTTAGGTTCATTATTAACCACACCACGATGACGTTCATTTCCAATCGGAAGAAACTCGGATCGGTATACCTTGAAAATGTTTTCAAGTCGGTATTTAGGATCAATGAGTTTTATTGCATCAAAATGAACGGATGCACATGCAGCGAAGGCGTGCGCACATGGGTACTTGAATGTCTAGAAGACTCCGCAATCGCATCTTCTCTCTTGTAGATTAATAACGTAGTTGTGCTGCATAATTCCTTCAAGCGGTCGTGAAAATTCAGTAACCGTAAAGCGATGCTCGTGACGAGAGAAGGATATGGCACCAGAAGATTATTCTCCAAAAGTTGGAGGCAGCCGAGGAGCTAAACACCAAACTGAGGCACTATACCAAGGAGAGGGATGCCATCGTTCGGGAGGGCCTTGTTAAACTTTCTCCCGACGAGGTCCCTTTGTTTCCACCTTTCCCTGTCGAGCTCCCTGATAGTGATGCTATGCCAACCAGTCCAGCTAGTCATGCAAGTCTAGTCAAGCCAGTCGGTCCAGCCAGTCATGAAAGTCCAGTCAAGTCAGCCAGTCCAGTTAGTTTTGCCAATTCCGAGTCTAATGCTATAATTCCTATGTCCCCGGTGTATATTAAATCTACCAGCACCGATTTATCCTCTGAACCGAAGGACATTCCTACCAAACAACCAAAGCCTACGCCAGTTACACTGCCAGCAGACCCTGCCAAGAAGAAGAAGGATATTGGAGCATCCACTGCCGCCTCAAAGCAGAGCTGGAAAGGGAAGAAAAGAATGACCCTTGAACGTGGGAGCCTAACCATGAGGAAGACCCATTCCAGAAAAGAAGAAGAAGCTCGTGCCAAACGGGAGGAAGAGGTCTCCGAAGGGGAGTCTTCTTCCCTTTGCATTTCATTCTTGTATATATGTGTTGTTTCATGCATTGAGGACAATGCACATCTTGGGTTTTGGGGTGTGCATTTTCTCACATTATTCCATGTCATGCATTTCACGTTTAAGTTTTTTGTTTACCATGTAGTTCATGTAGAGTAGTTGTTTACCGAACCATAAAAAAATGGAAAAGAAAATTTTGCATCGACCGAAATTTGAGGTTTGTTAACAATTGATTACGCAAGCTTATTTTGATCTTGTATGTCTGCCCAATGATGAACTTTTAATCTTCAATTTGCCATGCCAGTAGATAGTATGCCAAGTTTGCTTGCCAATTGATCTCTAGTTTAGGAAATTGATTTACACTTAGCACGTGGTATGTATCTAGTTCCCTAGCAAACTTAGACTACTTGAAACCATGCTCATTTTTTTTAAAAAAAGAAAAGAATTCCAGGGTAAAAGAAAATAAGGCAACAATGTTCTGCCATGACAATAAAAAATAGAAAAAATGAACTCTCATCTACCTTAGGGATAATAAGTTACTTGGGGCTTCGCGGTATGCTCCCTCTTAGTTCTCAAGTCCAAAACCCTAGAGTATGAGTTGAAAAGAAAGCCTAGTGATGTATGAATTAAGATGGGGATTCATGGTATGCTCCCTCTTATCACTCACGCTAAACAGTGCCACGAAGCAAACTTAAGATAATGCTAGAGACTTTTTGATAAGGCGTTGCAGATGTGCTCACATCACCCTTGGCAAAGAAATATATATATATATATATATATATATATATATATATATAATAAGAATCCGAGTTTAGGAAGTAGAATTTGACTAAAGGAGTGAAAAGATAATTAGATGCATATTTCCTACACTTTGCGCACAAATCACGCCCTTATACTAGAGTTATATTGTTGCACTTGAATTATTTTCTGCTTGGCATTGTGCACTGTGATTTCTGAGGGCGTCATTAGCATCAAACTCTGCTTGCCAGCATTTCCTGGTATTCCAACTAAACTTTTACCGAGGTATTATTTTCACCATTTTTGTTTTTCTTTCTTTTGCATTACTTGAGGACAAGCAATGAGTTGGGTTTAGGGGTGTGTTACCTTCTCAAAAGTATTTTTTTCATGCCTATATTGATATGCTTTTGCTTGTTTTCAAGTACATTTTTTTGCATTAATTTGTTAGGATCATGCATTTTCATCAAGGAGTTAGTAGGTTACATATGCCAGAGTGAAGGGTTGTTTTGTGGCTATTTTGCAAGTTTGGCATAGGATTTGGCAAAGGAATGGATACAAGAAAGCAACACAGTTAGGAATGCTAAGAGCTGTGGGCACAGAAGGGCCGGGCGGTGCCAAGCACTTGTTGGCAGAGAGATGCATTTGATGCCATGCCAAGAGATGATGAACCCTCAAAAAAATAGGAAAGGATCAGGCTCCTAAAAGATCGCAATTTGATCAACTTTCGGAAAAATAGTGGATAAGGTGGTGCCAAGTGAAGTTGGCAACGTTGTGCCAAGCTTGGATGCCAAGGCGAAATCGGCATGATGAAATCATCCCTATCCTGATAAGATATCACACCAAGCTGATAAAATGTCAAAATGATCGGATAGAGCTCTATCTCTTTGATCATTTCAAATTCGAATGCAAGGGCTTATCTCATCTTTTCCCACTCACGCCTATATAAAGACCAATCGATCAAGCATTGAGCATATAGAGAGAGACGAGGAGAGGAGTCAAGAGTGATCGGGTGAAGACCTAGAGTGATCGGAGTACGACATTGGAGTGACCAGCGAGTGACGGTCGGCTGCACCGAGGAAGGGTGGTTCAACCTCTTGGCCGAGAGCCTGGCGTGGAGGGCTGCATCGAGAGACCCATGTGCCTATTACCTTGGCACAAGTTGTTTATCTTTAGTTTTTATAGGCATAAGGTCAAAAATAGCCCCCAACGTTTCACCATTTTGCTAATTTTAGCCATATCCTTTTTTAGTGTAAACAACCACCTAACGTTTCATTTTTCGTTCAAAATTTACCCTTGTTGGATGAAAATTGTTTGTCAATTAACGGTCAACGTCTGAGACTGACGTGGCATATCTACAGGGCATGGGGAGATGACGTAGCACTATCATGTGACACTTTGCTGATGTGGTGATTGGTTAAAATATTTAAAAAATATTTTCTTTAAAAAATAAATTATTACTCCCTCTGTCCCACTAAAACTGTCACATGTTGACTTTTTTTGGGTCAAACTTTTTTAAACTTTGACCGCTTATAATTTAAAATTTATTATTGATAAAAATATGAAAAAATATATTTTAAAAACCTTGAATCAACTAGTTTTTAAATATATTTTTTATAATTTTTAATTAATTAAAATATTTAAATAAATTATAGTCAAAGTTGAAAAAATTTGACCAGAAAAATGTCAACATGTGACAGTTTTAGTGGGACGGAGGGAGTAATTTTTTAATTTTTTAAAATGTCATGTCAACAAAAATGCCACGTGGCAGTGCCATATCATCTCCCCATGCCCTGCAGACATGCCACGCCATCCTCAGGTGTTGACCGTTATTTGACTAACGGTTTTCATCCAACAAGGGTGAAATTTGAACGAAAAATGAAATTTTAGGTGGTTGTTTGCACAAAAAAAGGATAGGGCTAAAATGACCAAACGATGAAACGTTGGGGGATATTTTTAACCTTTTGCCTTTTTATGATGATGTTTTTGAAAAGGATTATGGTTGTGTTGGTTAATCCCCACACCATAAACTAATTTTCATAGTTGGTGGGGGATGTTTTGGATTGAATATTGGTTTTATGCCTTAATTCCTTTATAATAATTCTATTTTTGGCAAAGTTTTTCTATTTGGCATACTCTATTTTTTTCCTAAACACTCTTCCAAGAGAGAGCTTGCATAGTACGCCTATGCCTCCCAATATCTTAACATACTTGGGTTGGCAACGATTAATTTGTTGAATACATGGGAGAGAAGCTTCGAGAGAAGTCGTTCAAGTAGATGAACTTACTTCGGAAGTGAAATCTACCTCCTCGGAGTATAGATTGGTTTTAATCAAATTTGTTTAAGAAAAACATACACTATAGATATATATGGGTTTTTAATTGGCCAATTTGGGGCAATGACCATCGAGAGAGGCTTTGCTAATGTTGAATATGCTCGGCAAACAATGCCAAGACAGTTTTGCCAATAAAGGCTAGCACGAGCTATGTTGAATCCAGACATTCCCTGCCAACAGTCTTCACTCATTTAGAAACACCTTCTTTGCCAACATTTTACTTCATTTTTCTTTTGTTTTCTTTAGTTTCAAAACAACCTTAAAAACAAACATCTTTTCTTCCAAAGCAAGTAACAATCAAACAATAGAATTCAAGACAATCTCTGTGGGATCGATAACTCAGCTTACCAAGCTATATTACTTGCAGACCGTGTAAACTTGCACGCAAAAGACTTTTGGCATAACTTGCCCAATACATATCATTTATACCTTTTGCCAGCATTCATTTTACACATATTCTACAGAGTCTACACAAAGAATCTGTAACACCCGTGTTTTGGGGTTAGGAGTTATCCGGGTTTATAGTTCGAGTCAATAAAATTAAATTAAATCCAACCTAAAATGTGGCCTAATTGAACTTTAGTAAAAAGGGTAGGACTTATGTTGTAATTTGCCCAAAAACTTTTAAAAAGGATGACAACTTTCAAAGTTGTCATCTTCTTCCCCTTTTCCCATTTCCCCCACGTGAAACACCTCCCCCATTCCTCAAACTCTCTCAAATTTCAAGCTTATATTTCATTCGATTTCAACTTCGATTCAAGAGGTTTTTGAAAGGTAATCACATACTTGAACTCTCCTTTCCATTTCCTATCTATCCATGGTCCTTGATTTTAAAACCATGAACTTTTGAAAATTAGGGTTTATATCAAGTTTGGATTTTTAAGGGGGTTTTCCAATTGGTTTTGATAAATTGAGTTGGGGCTTTAGTTAATCATGTTAAAAGGCGTAACATATATCAATTTGGTTGAATTTTGGTAAAAACCCGAAGTGGGTTCTTAGACCCATTTTTAAGGTGTCAAAAAGTTGATTTTTGGTGGGTTTTAGGGTGTAATTAGAGGGCTGATGGTATATGTATGCTAAGGGGATGATTTGAGACCATTTAGATGTCATTTGGGTGTTTAAAAACATGATTTTCTGCTGGGTAAAATATGAGTACGAAAATGGAGTTTTGGAGGGTTTTGGGTGAGTTTTGGGGGTTGTTTTAGGTGGGAATTGATAGCCAATGGTAGTACTATGGTTAGGGATTGATTTGGGATCATTTGTGGGTGCAATGGAGGTTGGAAACAAGGTTTTTGGAAGAGGTATTGGGGCTGTCCGAAATTGCTAAGTATGGGGTTTGGTCATGACTTGAAATGTTGGGTTTGATATTTGATTTGTATTCCGGGTTGATATTTTAATGTTGGGCTGATTTGAGGATTATTTGAATTGTATTGAGGTTGTTTAGAATCGAGAGCTTGCGTTGGGGAAGCTTCGGGAAGAAATCCAGAAACTTGAAGGTGATGCTTGCTTGGTAGTTGAGCTTGGAGGTAGAGGTGAGTGGTTAATGTTTTTAAATCGATTTTTAAGTGGTTGGTTCAAGCATGTGAACTAGGTCGGGCTTGGTAGACCTACCTAGAGTTAGGATTAGGGTGGTAGCCTAATCCTAAGCTTTAGTTAGAGACCTTGGATGTACTCTTTAACTATTGTATTGCCTCATGATGATTATGTATAATATGATACACATGTAGGTGAAAGTATGGCTTAATGTATTGATTTTATATGCATGTTGATGACAAATATAATGTGGATATATGATGAGATAATTGTTCGGATGACATACATGTGGTGTTGGTTTGTGAAATGAGGTTATGTTGTGGATTGCATGATTTTGGAGAATCATGGTGAGTACGTGCTAAGTACGAATATTATATTGAAATTGATATTGTACTAGGTTGTGGAATTTGATTTATATTGGCACTAGTATGCTTGGGTACAATGATCGATCATTAGGATGAGTGTGCACACAAATTGAGTCAAAACGTACGTGGCCTTGGTGGCGTTAAGGCACCAAGGAGGAGTACGGTGATGTAATATTCCACCGGAAATTTATATTCATTCTACGTGATGATGAGTGGAATCCCATCCGTAGGGCATGTGGTGATGAGTGGAATCCCGCCCATGCAAGGACCGGTGATGAGTGTAATCCCACCGAGGTAATGTTGTTGTTGGAAATGCGTTCCAACGTGTTATCCGCGTATTCGAGTCATAGATAGGTGCCAATATGAGGTTGTATGTGTGTACCAATATGAGACCATGTGTATACGCTTATATGATACTGAATGTGATGCCCTTTATGAATTGATATATGATGTGGTTAATGCACTGAGTTATGTATCATTTTACGTTGAGCTTATGAGTTGTTGAGCATGGCATAATGTTAATTATATGTTCATGCATCATGTTCATTTTGGCTTATGCGGATCGGAGGTATGACCATGCATTTCTTCATGGAAATTGCTCGTGCTTGGACCCTGCATTGTCGAAGGTTTGTTTTATGAGCTTACCCTCACTAAGCTTTTATGCTTACGCTCTCTTTTGTTCGACAATGCAGATCAATAGCTCGAGGGTGGCAAGGGCAAGGAAAGGTCTCCAAGTGTTGCTTTGGTGAGCTCAATGTATGAATTTTAAGTGATAGAATGTAATAGTTAAGCAATGGGATAGGTATTGTTGTTTGAGTTTGTGTGTATGTTGATGTTTTGATTTGGCCTTGGTTTGTAAAACATGTTATGTTTTGATGTATGCTTGTGTGTGGTGGCATGTCTATAGACGTTTAGGTTGCCTTGTTGTAGTGCAAACCTCCTTATGCTTATCATGTGCCTTTTAAGGCCTTTGAGCACCATGTATGACCTTAAATGTTGAAATGCCTTTTGTTGGAATGCTATGCTTGAAAGCTTATGTTGCTTGTATGGTTTGTGTATCATCTAGCGTTGGATTGTGCCTTTGATTTCAAGTTAAAGCATGCTTTTATGTTTGATTTGCCTTAGAATTGATGTTAGTGTGTTGGTTGGGGTTTTAGAGGGATTTAAGGGCCTCATTGTGCCTTAAATCAGCTCAAACCTGCAAGTTCGTAGCAGGGGTATCGATATGGTTGGTACGGTATCGATACCACCTTCTTGTTTCAGGCCTCGTGTATCGATACACTTGAGGGGTGTATCGATACCATTTTGGCCACTGGAGCTACTGTCCATTTCGGTATCGATACCGGCCTCTGGTGTATCGATACCGTCATCTTAGCGTTGACCGTGGGAAGTCAACCGTTGGGGAGGGTATCGATACACTCCTTGGGTGTATCGATACGGTCTCTACGAGTTGACTTTGACCAGTTGACCTAGTCAAGGGGTATCGATACACCCCTTAAGGGTATCGATACCGCCTGTAGTTAAAGCTTAAAATTGGGCTGTAAGATGTTGGGCTGAGTTCGTTTGTTTGCCTCGTGAATGTTGTTCCGCTGTATGATTACATAGGATTAAATACTCATCTAGACAAGATTTAAAAATGAAAAAAATAGGGTTGCTAACCGAGGGGGAATTCCTTAGGGAGTTTTCACTCGGTTTTCCCCGTGTAGCTTACTCGGACCGGTCATCTGGCCAGACCGGGACGAGGGGGTTACATTTGTTGGTATTAGAGCCTAAGGTTACCGAGACCTTGGGCAGGTAAGTGAGGTAAGTTAAGTTCTTGCATTGAAATTGCATGGTGTTTGCTTGCCATGTAAGCATGTTGCTTGTTATCCGTGAATGCTGTGATGTATGATTGCTTGATTGAGAATATATGTTGTTTGATTGTACGCATATGTTTGCTTGTTTAGCAAGTAAGCCATGTTATATGCTTGTTTGAGCATGTATGTGTGTTGAGTTGTTTGAAACATGTTTAGTAGAGTCCCATTGCTACTATTACATCGGAAAAGAGATTTTAAGTGAGGAAATCATACTTGAGCCACTTGGAAGCCTTGCCTTGCTAACCCAATCTTGTATGTTTTACTGTTGATGTTGTTGTTGATTTAATTGCTTTTCGGTAAGTAAAAGTTGTAGTTTCTGAAAAGGTGGACGATGTAGAGGGAGTCCATCACCTTAGTTAGGGAGGTATGGTTGTACCGGAATTGAGGTACAATTTGTCCGTTTGAGACGGTGTGTATGTGGGTTGATTCCTGTGGATGAGGGACGATGTGATCAACACTGGCATTAGTTGGTAAGAAGAAGTGAAGGCATATGAGTGGGAGTTAGAGTGGTGTCGATGTTTTAGCAGATAAGCCCTTGGTACAGTGTTAAGTTGCTTCCTCCAGTTGATTCTAAATCCGTGCTTTCGTATATCGTTAGCAAGTATGCAAGTTTGAATATGCCCGGTGAAGTGTTAGAGGTAGGTGCGAGTACCTTGGTTCTTTTAGCAAGATCAAGGTAGGGGTCTCGCGTAAGTAATCTGAAATTCAGAAGTGTTAGTTGGTGACCGTTGGGGGTTCGGCCTATGATTTTAATGCAAGACAGCCGGTCAGTGTCCGAGAATGGGAGCTAGTTTGTGTAATTGGGTCAGTGTACGTTGAGTTGTCTTCCAGCAAGCGGAAGAGATGAAGTCACTTCCGATGTAGTTGAGCCGAGAAGGGAGCCTTGAGCTTTGACTTCAGGATTGTTTGGTAGGGGTAGAACAAGTCAGCAAGACTGTTTGTGTGCGATCAGAATTGAGTCTTGAAGTTACGAGATGCTCTAAGAACAGTTTAGAAGAGTCAGATTTTGTTGAAGAACCAGTCTGAAAAACAAGAGGACCGAAGACTATCAGTTGTGTACGTGTGAAGTTGCAATTTCTGCGAATACCTCCTTTTGCGTGAGCATGTAAGAAATTGGATATCCTTGTTGAGACCTTAGATGTAGGGACACATGTGACTAGCCTTTGGGAGATAGTAGTGATCAGAAAGATGTACAAAAGATGTTTGTTGGTGGTTCAGAGTTACTAGTTTCTAGTAGATGTGAAGTGATCGTCTTCCTACGGTTTTGATGTACCTTTTGACAAGGTTTGGCTCGAAGAGCACAGAGTTAGTGTATACGTTGAGACAAAGAGAGAGAGTTGCCTTGAAGTTGCGGATTTCTGTGTGACTGTAGTAGTAGGTGAGGAGGTGAACTTCTTGTCGAATGTTGATCCAACTTTGGAGGTTGAAGATTGATTGAGTTTAGTGGGCAGGCTTGCTTAGCAAGTGTGATGAATTTGATTTTGAATGAAGAATAGACCGCAAAATGCTAGAATAGTTTGTGTTTTCCTAGAAGTGTTTGGAAGATTTACCCGGTTTGTCTCTTGATAGAGAAGAAGAGTTCATTATTGAGACCGTCTCCGAGGTTGCTTCTGTGTTGTTAGCTCTATAACTTAGGAATCCCGAAAGAATTGAGAACGTTGAAGAAATAACTTCGAGGTTAGTTGGACCTTAGACTCATTAGGCCTAGTGCATCATCTTAGAGTATGATAGTACAATTTGTGAAGAATAGAGAAGACAATACAAGAATGTGTTTAGATATCAGACAGTCGAAACAAGTGACAGTGAATAATTAGTACCCGTTTCCGAGTGTCAGTGAATTGTTGATCAGTTGGTGTGTGCTTCAGTCTATTTGAAGATTAGTATGAGATCCGTTTACTACCAGTTGAAAGTGAGAAAAGTTGAAGTACCGAAGACAGCTTTAAGGGCAAGATGTGATCACCTTGAGCTCTGAGTTATGCCGTTTTGTTTGACTAGTGCATTAGTTACCTTCATAGAGATGTTGAGCAGAATATTTTCCTGAGTTTCTTGATCAGTTGTAGTAGCTCTTCTAGATGTCACATGAGTATATTCAAGTACCGAAGAAGATCATGACAAGTTTTGAAGTTAGTGTGGTAGATTCTATTAGAGAATTAATTGTACACCAAGTTGCGCAACATGAACTTCGAGTTAATGAAGATGTCCTCCTAGAACATGCAGATCATCCGAGTGTATTAGGGTAAATCCCAAGTAGACAAAAGAAGACATGAGTTGGAAGAAATTGAAGACTGTGACAGATAGCTATAGTTTCTAGGTCTAGCATTGTTACTTTCAGAGAATTGTAAATGGTCTTTTGAAGGTAGTTGCTCCATTGATAGATTGCTATAGAAGAATGTTCAGTTGTGTGGTTAAATGCGAGATAATGAGCCCTAGAGAAACTGAAAGAAACTTTGATGAAAACTTCGACCTTGATCCAGCCTATACTAGAGAAAGAGCTTGTGAACTGTAGTGACGTGTTACATGTAGGGTTAGGTTGTGTGCTTATGCAAGACGGAAGATTGCGACTCGTTCTTCGAGTTAGTTGAAAGACCGTGAGAAGAGTTATCCGATATGAGACATAGAGTTAATTACAGTTGTATTTGCTTCGAAAACTTAGAGACAAATCAGTATAGTAAGAAATGCATAGTGTATATGTACGTATCATCAGAACTTGGAATATTTGAAGACTTAGGAAGGGTTGAAACTTGAACCGCATAAAGTGTTAGAACTGCTCGAAGACTGTAATATCAAGATTGAGTACCATCCGAAGATAGTCAATGTAGTGACCGATGTTCCGAGTGTAATTGTTGCTAGATTAGTAGTTGAGTTGCGAGATGTATTTGCCGAAATTCAGTTTACTGAAGGATAACAGTTTTGTGGCCGAGTTTCATGTTGGACCTACATTGAGTCAGAATGCTTGAAGAGAAACAGTTGCAAGACATAGTGGAAGGAAGACCGTCAGAATACAGTTTCAGAGATGGTAGAGTTTTTTATTTTTAGAGACAGAATAGTTGTACCGATTGACATAGTGTTTTGAGACGTATTGTTTTAGCCGAAGCACATGATAGTTCATTTGTATTGCATCTGAGTAGAATGAAGACGTATTGTGGGTTGAAGATGGATGCTTCTGAATTGAGTGGATGAATGATGTGGTTCTGTATGAGAGTAAGTGCGTGAATTGCCAGTGTGTTGAGACCGAGCGTCAGTTTTCTTCTAGTTTGTTACATCCGTGGAAGGTTCTTAATGGAAGTGGGTAATAGAGATCCCAGACTTCAATTAGATTGTTTTTGAAGACGTTTGTATAGTGTTTGGTTACCTGTTGAAGTCAGATGGACAGTCAGAGAAAGTTATGAGTCAAGTGTTCAAACAGTGTTGTATGAGATTGTGAATCGAGTTAGTACAATGTTTATTTATTACGGTTACCACTAGAGTTAGAAAGAGGTTTGTGATGTGGCTGTGAACCTATAATTCGGGTTAGTACAATGTATGCTTGTGTGTGGTGGCATGTCTATAGACGTTTAGGTTGCCTTGTTGTAGTGCAAACCTCCTTATGCTTATCATGTGCCTTTTAAGGCCTTTGAGCACCATGTATGACCTTAAATGTTGAAATGCCTTTTGTTGGAATGCTATGCTTGAAAGCTTATGTTGCTTGTATGGTTTGTGTATCATCTAGCGTTGGATTGTGCCTTTGATTTCAAGTTAAAGCATGCTTTTATGTTTGATTTGCCTTAGAATTGATGTTAGTGTGTTGGTTGGGGTTTTAGAGGGATTTAAGGGCCTCATTGTGCCTTAAATCAGCTCAAACCTGCAAGTTCGTAGCAGGGGTATCGATATGGTTGGTACGGTATCGATACCACCTTCTTGTTTCAGGCCTCGTGTATCGATACACTTGAGGGGTGTATCGATACCATTTTGGCCACTGGAGCTACTGTCCATTTCGGTATCGATACCGGCCTCTGGTGTATCGATACCGTCATCTTAGCGTTGACCGTGGGAAGTCAACCGTTGGGGAGGGTATCGATACACTCCTTGGGTGTATCGATACGGTCTCTACGAGTTGACTTTGACCAGTTGACCTAGTCAAGGGGTATCGATACACCCCTTAAGGGTATCGATACCGCCTGTAGTTAAAGCTTAAAATTGGGCTGTAAGATGTTGGGCTGAGTTCGTTTGTTTGCCTCGTGAATGTTGTTCCGCTGTATGATTACATAGGATTAAATACTCATCTAGACAAGATTTAAAAATGAAAAAAATAGGGTTGCTAACCGAGGGGGAATTCCTTAGGGAGTTTTCACTCGGTTTTCCCCGTGTAGCTTACTCGGACCGGTCATCCGGCCAGACCGGGACGAGGGGGTTACATTTGTTGGTATTAGAGCCTAAGGTTACCGAGACCTTGGGCAGGTAAGTGAGGTAAGTTAAGTTCTTGCATTGAAATTGCATGGTGTTTGCTTGCCATGTAAGCATGTTGCTTGTTATCCGTGAATGCTGTGATGTATGATTGCTTGATTGAGAATATATGTTGTTTGATTGTACGCATATGTTTGCTTGTTTAGCAAGTAAGCCATGTTATATGCTTGTTTGAGCATGTATGTGTGTTGAGTTGTTTGAAACATGTTTAGTAGAGTCCCATTGCTACTATTACATCGGAAAAGAGATTTTAAGTGAGGAAATCATACTTGAGCCACTTGGAAGCCTTGCCTTGCTAACCCAATCTTGTATGTTTTACTGTTGATGTTGTTGTTGATTTAATTGCTTTTCGGTAAGTAAAAGTTGTAGTTTCTGAAAAGGTGGACGATGTAGAGGGAGTCCATCACCTTAGTTAGGGAGGTATGGTTGTACCGGAATTGAGGTACAATTTGTCCGTTTGAGACGGTGTGTATGTGGGTTGATTCCTGTGGATGAGGGACGATGTGATCAACACTGGCATTAGTTGGTAAGAAGAAGTGAAGGCATATGAGTGGGAGTTAGAGTGGTGTCGATGTTTTAGCAGATAAGCCCTTGGTACAGTGTTAAGTTGCTTCCTCCAGTTGATTCTAAATCCGTGCTTTCGTATATCGTTAGCAAGTATGCAAGTTTGAATATGCCCGGTGAAGTGTTAGAGGTAGGTGCGAGTACCTTGGTTCTTTTAGCAAGATCAAGGTAGGGGTCTCGCGTAAGTAATCTGAAATTCAGAAGTGTTAGTTGGTGACCGTTGGGGGTTCGGCCTATGATTTTAATGCAAGACAGCCGGTCAGTGTCCGAGAATGGGAGCTAGTTTGTGTAATTGGGTCAGTGTACGTTGAGTTGTCTTCCAGCAAGCGGAAGAGATGAAGTCACTTCCGATGTAGTTGAGCCGAGAAGGGAGCCTTGAGCTTTGACTTCAGGATTGTTTGGTAGGGGTAGAACAAGTCAGCAAGACTGTTTGTGTGCGATCAGAATTGAGTCTTGAAGTTACGAGATGCTCTAAGAACAGTTTAGAAGAGTCAGATTTTGTTGAAGAACCAGTCTGAAAAACAAGAGGACCGAAGACTATCAGTTGTGTACGTGTGAAGTTGCAATTTCTGCGAATACCTCCTTTTGCGTGAGCATGTAAGAAATTGGATATCCTTGTTGAGACCTTAGATGTAGGGACACATGTGACTAGCCTTTGGGAGATAGTAGTGATCAGAAAGATGTACAAAAGATGTTTGTTGGTGGTTCAGAGTTACTAGTTTCTAGTAGATGTGAAGTGATCGTCTTCCTACGGTTTTGATGTACCTTTTGACAAGGTTTGGCTCGAAGAGCACAGAGTTAGTGTATACGTTGAGACAAAGAGAGAGAGTTGCCTTGAAGTTGCGGATTTCTGTGTGACTGTAGTAGTAGGTGAGGAGGTGAACTTCTTGTCGAATGTTGATCCAACTTTGGAGGTTGAAGATTGATTGAGTTTAGTGGGCAGGCTTGCTTAGCAAGTGTGATGAATTTGATTTTGAATGAAGAATAGACCGCAAAATGCTAGAATAGTTTGTGTTTTCCTAGAAGTGTTTGGAAGATTTACCCGGTTTGTCTCTTGATAGAGAAGAAGAGTTCATTATTGAGACCGTCTCCGAGGTTGCTTCTGTGTTGTTAGCTCTGTAACTTAGGAATCCCGAAAGAATTGAGAACGTTGAAGAAATAACTTCGAGGTTAGTTGGACCTTAGACTCATTAGGCCTAGTGCATCATCTTAGAGTATGATAGTACAATTTGTGAAGAATAGAGAAGACAATACAAGAATGTGTTTAGATATCAGACAGTCGAAACAAGTGACAGTGAATAATTAGTACCCGTTTCCGAGTGTCAGTGAATTGTTGATCAGTTGGTGTGTGCTTCAGTCTATTTGAAGATTAGTATGAGATCCGTTTACTACCAGTTGAAAGTGAGAAAAGTTGAAGTACCGAAGACAGCTTTAAGGGCAAGATGTGATCACCTTGAGCTCTGAGTTATGCCGTTTTGTTTGACTAGTGCATTAGTTACCTTCATAGAGATGTTGAGCAGAATATTTTCCTGAGTTTCTTGATCAGTTGTAGTAGCTCTTCTAGATGTCACATGAGTATATTCAAGTACCGAAGAAGATCATGACAAGTTTTGAAGTTAGTGTGGTAGATTCTATTAGAGAATTAATTGTACACCAAGTTGCGCAACATGAACTTCGAGTTAATGAAGATGTCCTCCTAGAACATGCAGATCATCCGAGTGTATTAGGGTAAATCCCAAGTAGACAAAAGAAGACATGAGTTGGAAGAAATTGAAGACTGTGACAGATAGCTATAGTTTCTAGGTCTAGCATTGTTACTTTCAGAGAATTGTAAATGGTCTTTTGAAGGTAGTTGCTCCATTGATAGATTGCTATAGAAGAATGTTCAGTTGTGTGGTTAAATGCGAGATAATGAGCCCTAGAGAAACTGAAAGAAACTTTGATGAAAACTTCGACCTTGATCCAGCCTATACTAGAGAAAGAGCTTGTGAACTGTAGTGACGTGTTACATGTAGGGTTAGGTTGTGTGCTTATGCAAGACGGAAGATTGCGACTCGTTCTTCGAGTTAGTTGAAAGACCGTGAGAAGAGTTATCCGATATGAGACATAGAGTTAATTACAGTTGTATTTGCTTCAAAAACTTAGAGACAAATCAGTATAGTAAGAAATGCATAGTGTATATGTACGTATCATCAGAACTTGGAATATTTGAAGACTTAGGAAGGGTTGAAACTTGAACCGCATAAAGTGTTAGAACTGCTCGAAGACTGTAATATCAAGATTGAGTACCATCCGAAGATAGTCAATGTAGTGACCGATGTTCCGAGTGTAATTGTTGTTAGATTAGTAGTTGAGTTGCGAGATGTATTTGCCGAAATTCAGTTTACTGAAGGATAACAGTTTTGTGGCCGAGTTTCATGTTGGACCTACATTGAGTCAGAATGCTTGAAGAGAAACAGTTGCAAGACATAGTGGAAGGAAGACCGTCAGAATACAGTTTCAGAGATGGTAGAGTTTTTTATTTTTAGAGACAGAATAGTTGTACCGATTGACATAGTGTTTTGAGACGTATTGTTTTAGCCGAAGCACATGATAGTTCATTTGTATTGCATCTGAGTAGAATGAAGACGTATTGTGGGTTGAAGATGGATGCTTCTGAATTGAGTGGATGAATGATGTGGTTCTGTATGAGAGTAAGTGCGTGAATTGCCAGTGTGTTGAGACCGAGCGTCAGTTTTCTTCTAGTTTGTTACATCCGTGGAAGGTTCTTAATGGAAGTGGGTAATAGAGATCCCAGACTTCAATTAGATTGTTTTTGAAGACGTTTGTATAGTGTTTGGTTACCTGTTGAAGTCAGATGGACAGTCAGAGAAAGTTATGAGTCAAGTGTTCAAACAGTGTTGTATGAGATTGTGAATCGGGTTAGTACAATGTTTATTTATTACGGTTACCACTAGAGTTAGAAAGAGGTTTGTGATGTGGCTGTGAACCTATAATTCGGGGGTGTGAGTCAGACATGTTCCGTGCTATGTTTGTTGAAGAGATTGAGTTGAGTTTGAAATTGGCATGCCTTGAAGAATCAGTTGGGATCTAGGTGTAAGATAGCAAGTGTTGTGTGGTAAGTCTTTCGAGTTGGTTAGTATGTTGTGGTGAGAGAGGAATGCGTGGAGGTGTATGTTTCAGTGGCCCTCCGTGATCGATGAATTTCGGGGACGAAATTTCCTTAAGTGAGGGAGAGTTGTAACACCCGTGTTTTGGGGTTAGGAGTTATCCGGGTTTATAGTTCGAGTCAATAAAATTAAACTAAAATAAATCCAACCTAAAATGTGGCCTAATTGAACTTTAGTAAAAAGGGTAGGACTTATGTTGTAATTTGCCCAAAAACTTTTAAAAAGGATGACAACTTTCAAAATTGTCATCTTCTTCCCCTTTTCCCATTTTCCCCCACGTGAAACACCTCCCCCATTCCCCAAACTCTCTCAAATTTCAAGCTTATATTTCATTCGATTTCAACTTCGATTCAAGAGGTTTTTGAAAGGTAATCACATACTTGAACTCTCCTTTCCATTTCCTATCTATCCATGGTCCTTGATTTTAAAACCATGAACTTTTGAAAATTAGGGTTTATATCAAGTTTGGATTTTTAAGGGGGTTTTCCAATTGGTTTTGATAAATTGAGTTGGGGCTTTAGTTAATCATGTTAAAAGGCGTAATATATATCAATTTGGTTGAATTTTGGTAAAAATCCGAAGTGGGTTCTTAGACCCATTTTTAAGGTGTCAAAAAGTTGATTTTTGGTGGGTTTTAGGGTGTAATTAGAGGGCTGATGGTATATGTATGCTAAGGGGATGATTTGGGACCATTTAGATGTCATTTGGGTGTTTAAAAACATGATTTTCTGCTGGGTAAAATATGAGTACGAAAATGGAGTTTTGGAGGGTTTTGGGTGAGTTTTGGGGGTTGTTTTAGGTGGGAATTGATAGCCAATGGTAGTACTATGGTTAGGGATTGATTTGGGATCATTTGTGGGTGCAATGGAGGTTGGAAACAAGGTTTTTGGAAGAGGTATTGGGGCTGTCCGAAATTGCTAAGTATGGGGTTTGGTCATGACTTGAAATGTTGGGTTTGATATTTGATTTGTATTCCGGGTTGATATTTTAATGTTGGGCTGATTTGAGGATTATTTGAATTGTATTGAGGTTGTTTAGAATCGAGAGCTTGCGTTGGGGAAGCTTCGGGAAGAAATCCAGAAACTTGAAGGTGATGCTTGCTTGGTAGTTGAGCTTGGAGGTAGAGGTGAGTGGTTAATGTTTTTAAATCGATTTTTAAGTGGTTGGTTCAAGCATGTGAACTAGGTCGGGCTTGGTAGACCCACCTAGAGTTAGGATTAGGGTGGTAGCCTAATCCTAAGCTTTAGTTAGAGACCTTGGATGTACTCTTTAACTATTGTATTGCCTCATGATGATTATGTATAATGTGATACACATGTAGGTGAAAGTATGGCTTAATGTATTGATTTTATATGCATGTTGATGACAAATATAATGTGGATATATGATGAGATAATTGTTCGGATGACATACATGTGGTGTTGGTTTGTGAAATGAGGTTATGTTGTGGATTGCATGATTTTGGAGAATCATGGTGAGTACGTGCTAAGTACGAATATTATATTGAAATTGATATTGTACTAGGTTGTGGAATTTGACTTATATTGGCACTAGTATGCTTGGGTACAATGATCGATCATTAGGATGAGTGTGCACACAAATTGAGTCAAAACGTACGTGGCCTTGGTGGCGTTAAGGCACCAAGGAGGAGTACGGTGATGTAATATTCCACCGGAAATTTATATTCATTCTACGTGATGATGAGTGGAATCCCATCCGTAGGGCATGTGGTGATGAGTGGAATCCCGCCCATGCAAGGACCGGTGATGAGTGTAATCCCACCGAGGTAATGTTGTTGTTGGAAATGCGTTCCAACGGGTTATCCGCGTATTCGAGTCATAGCTAGGTGCCAATATGAGGTTGTATGTGTGTACCAATATGAGACCATGTGTATACGCTTATATGATACTAAATGTGAGGCCCTTTATGAATTGATATATGATGTGGTTAATGCACTGAGTTATGTATCATTGTACGTTGAGCTTATGAGTTGTTGAGCATGGCATAATGTTAATTATATGTTCATGCATCATGTTCATTTTGGCTTATGCGGATCGGAGGTATGATCATGTATTTCTTCATGGAAATTGCTCGTGCTTGGACCCTGCATTGTCGAAGGTTTGTTTTATGAGCTTACCCTCACTAAGCTTTTATGCTTACGCTCTCTTTTGTTCGACAATGCAGATCAATAGCTCGAGGGTGGCAAGGGCAAGGAAAGGTCTCCAAGTGTTGCTTTGGTGAGCTCAATGTATGAATTTTAAGTGATAGAATGTAATAGTTAAGCAATGGGATAGGTATTGTTGTTTGAGTTTGTGTGTATGTTGATGTTTTGATTTGGCCTTGGTTTGCAAAACATGTTATGTTTTGATGTATGCTTGTGTGTGGTGGCATGTCTATAGACGTTTAGGTTGCCTTGTTGTAGTGCAAACCTCCTTATGCTTATCATGTGCCTTTTAAGGCCTTTGAGCACCATGTATGACCTTAAATGTTGAAATGCCTTTTGTTGGAATGCTATGCTTGAAAGCTTATGTTGCTTGTATGGTTTGTGTATCATCTAGCGTTGGATTGTGCCTTTGATTTCAAGTTAAAGCATGCTTTTATGTTTGATTTGCCTTAGAATTGATGTTAGTGTGTTGGTTGGGGTTTTAGATGGATTTAAGGGCCTCCTTGTGCCTTAAATCAGCTCAAACCTGCAAGTTCGTAGCAGGGGTATCGATACGTTTGGTACGGTATCGATACCACCTTCTTGTTTCAGGCCTCGTGTATCGATACACTTGAGGGGTGTATCAATACCATTTTGGCCACTGGAGCTACTGTCCATTTCGGTATCGATACCGGCCTCTGGTGTATCGATACCGTCATCTTAGCGTTGACCATGGGAAGTCAACCGTTGGGGAGGGTATCGATACACTCCTTGGGTGTATCGATACAGTCTCTACGGGTTGACTTTGACCAGTTGACCTAGTCAAGGGGTATCGATACACCCCTTAAGGGTATCGATACCGCCTGTAGTTAAAGCTTAAAATTGGGCTGTAAGATGTTGGGCTGAGTTCGTTTGTTTGCCTCGTGAATGTTGTTCCGCTGTATGATTACATAGGATTAAATACTCATCTAGACAAGATTTAAAAATGAAAAAAAATAGGGTTGCTAACCGAGGGGGAATTCCTTAGGGAGTTTTCACTCGGTTTTCCCCGTGTAGCTTACTCGGACCGGTCATCCGGCTAGACCGGGACGAGGGGGTTACAGAATCCAAATTACCCTTGCAGAAGATGAGCAAATTATCTACAAAGCACAGATGAGTAATCTTCAATTTCTTGCATTTAGGGTGAAACTGGAAAATTCCATTTGTAGCAACTATTCAAGAGGATGGGAGAGCACATTCATAGAAATCACAAACAGATAAGGGGAGATATGATCTCCCCGTCTTATTCCTATCTTTCCCTTGAAAAACCCCACCAAACTACAATTTAAGACAATTGAAAATATGCTTCCAATAAAACAGGCTCTAATCCAATTCAAACTTGTCTGTCAAACCAATAGCTTCTAGAATCTTAATAAGAAAATCCCAATTAAGGGAGTCAAATGCTTTCTGTAATTCCACCTTCAATGCACATCTGGGAGAAATAAACATCCCACCATATCCCCTAACTAATTCCTAAGCTAACTGACGAATGCATAACTGACCTATTTTGTATACCCTTAATTTTTGTCTTTTGCATGTTTTCAAGCTCATTTAGATTGCATTTGGGTTAGATTGTACATATTTGCATGTAGATAGGGAGTTACACCGCTTGTGCTTTCAATGTTATATATATCGGTGCAATATTGGTGCTTTCATGGGAAATGTGGTGTTCTTTGTGGATGTGCAGGATGTTGGTGGATGCCGGAGCAGGAGAGGAGCATATCGCATGGCTGGAGCTGACGAGGCATGAAGAGTTGGAGATGAATTTGCCTCTGCCCACATGGACTTTCTCTCATATACGCAACATTAAATGAAGCAGGAAAGCAATGGCTTTTCTTTAATGAAGCCATGCAAGCTTTAGGGTATTGAAACCCTAGTTTCACCGCCTATATAAGAGAGACTTGGACGCTACTTCAAGGGATGGCGATTACAGACCTAGTCCGAGCTTGCGAAGAACCACCGGGGCGAAGCTAGACGATTCTCCTCAACGAACAAAGCTATCGAGAGAGGCTGGAGGAGAGGAGGCCTGCAACACAATTGGACAATAGAGAGGGATTTTTGTCGAGGACGCTGGACTCTTTCTTTTCTCTTGCTTGATAAATTGCCATACTATATACTTTTAACTATGGATGTTTTAGGCTCAGACATGAGCTAAACTTTTTAGTTGGGATTATTGCGTCCCAAGATTATATGTTTTGATTATTTTATTTAAATGCTTTAGCTATTTTTTCCTTCATCTATTATGTTCACCGTTCTTCATGCGTAGTTAATTGTAAGAGCTATCGAGAGAGACATGTTAACTATTGATCTATGGCTTAGTAACAAGAGAGTTAGGTTATACAAACGTGAACAATCAGGCTAAGCTGTTAACTTAGTCTTAATCTGACTTAGACATAAGTTTAGGGTTTCAACGACTAAAAGAGAGTTCTTAAACAAATAATAGAGTCGTTAGGGTTAACACAGACATGTATTACCTTAACCACAATGTTATTAACTTTTAGGCATCGAGAGAGTTAAAAGTTCATTAGAAAATCCTGTCGAGTAAATGAAGAATTTAAGGGTTCACGCAGACATGTATTACTCGTCGCTATAACATTGATATAGGTAATCAAGCATATATCCTTAGCAAAAGTCTCAACCTCCATAATTATCTGTTAAGTCGCTGTAGCTGTTTGTCTTAATCATAGCTATCATTAGATTAGTTAATTTAGTTTTATTTAAACCGACAATCACTAATACTTACAAACACATTCCTAAGTACGATAACTTCGTAGTTATTGATCCAATCCTCGTGGGTTTGACACTCTATTCATCACTTTATTACTTGACATGATAAGTATACTTGCTCTAAAGTGCATCACTATTTGACAAATATCACTAACAGAGTGTTATCAACTATGCTTCTACCCTTTATGAAAGCAGATTAGCTTTGAGTAATCAAATTAGGCGAGAACACGGTAACTTTTCTACCAAAATTCTTGTAATTGTTTTATAAAAAAAATCACGAAATAGGTCTGAAATCCTTAGCCTTACAAGCTTTTAGAATTTTTGGAACTAAACTTACAGCACTAGCATTAAAAGCTGGCAAAAGTGTAGAGGAAGTGAAGAAATAGCTCACGGCTACAGTAAAGTCAGTTCCCGTACTATTCCAGGCCTTCTTGAAGAATCAAGAAGTGAAGCCATCAGGCCCAAGGGCCTTGTCTTACCTTGATTGAAAATGGCATCTTTAATTTCCTCATATGTTACTTCTCTGATCAGTGTATCATGTGCCACATCAGAGATAGAGACTTGTAAAATGTCCTTCAAATCATCAACACTACAACACCCTACATCTCCATCAACAGTGCCTATTTTCCTGGTGAAGAATTGAATAAGTTCTTCAGACATTCCATCAAATGTATCAATCCTATACCCCCATATCATCTTGAAAAAATGTATAGTGTTTCTTTTCTTTTTTTTGCAGCAACTGTAGAATGGAAAATTTTGGTACCCTAATCTCCCTTCCGCATCCAGTTGATCTTAGCCTTCTGTTTATAGTATTGAGATTCAGCTTCCTCCAACTCAGTGAGCTCAAGCTGTAATTGCTTTTCAGCTGCAACAGCTTCTCTTGCCACATGCAGTGCCAGATTTGAAACCTGTAAGGCCTCAAGTTTGTGTGTTTTTTCTTCCACTCTCCTTGAAATATCAGCATAATGTGTTTGGTTAAGAGTCTTCAACCTCTTCAACTTAGCAAACAACACCTGAAGTGGGTTACCAGCAATAGGATCAGATCATGATTCGACAACAATCTTCTCAAAGTCAGGATGTAGAGTCCAAAAGTTGAAAAACTAAAGGGTTTAGGGTTATGCACAGGGGCCTCTACATGCATCTTAGCCACTGCAGAACTATGATCCAACACCCCTGGGGCTTGAAACTCCACACAAGAACAAGGAACACTAACTTTGCCATTGAGAATTAATAAGGACCCTATCTAATTTCCGAGCTAGAAGATTTTCCTCTTGCTTGTTTGACCAAGTAAAAACATTGAAATTCATCCATATCATTGAAACTGTGTGGCCCTACAGTGGCAAAATCAGATCCCCCTTCAGCACAAGCAATCACATTGAAATCTTCCCCCACAATCCAATGGAGAGTTCCAACCAAAGACTCAACATGCCTAAGTTGCTGGCACAAATCCCTTCTAAGAGCATTGTCATTACTCCCATAGACAGTCGAGATGACCACCAATTTGCCATCAAGTTGCCCCTGGATTGTGACAACTTGAGTACCAGAAAACACCAATGAAAATTGTAAACCCTTCTTGCACAGAATCCAGATCTTACCGAGCTCGTTGGAGCCATAGTTATTAAAGCAAGTCCAAGAATCAGAGTAATGAGAAAAAATTTCTGAAAATTTCACTTCTCTAACCCTAGTTTTAATTAAACATAGAACATCCACCTGTAGCTTATCCATGCGCTGCAATACCTTCCTCTGTTTCTGAGGGTGCTTAAACCCCCTTATGTTCCAAAAGGCAATATTCATTGGGTAGTAGTAGGACTGTAGGACCCCCCCGACCACTAGTCTCTGGCACTTTGGATTTAAGTTTTTCCACTTTCTTCAGTCTTCATTTCCTGAAGATGTGTAGCAACTCCAAGAGAAGCAGGGTTACTGTCAGAGTCTTGGTGGGAGATGTTGCTATCCCTACTACTATTTTGGTGGATTCTTCTCCTGGCTCTGCTAATGAGGATTTTCCTCCTTTACAATGTCCTGAACTTAAGCATAAAGGAAAAAGGCAAAGGTGATAAAAGGACGCATTCTACTTTTGTTAGCTCCAAGAATAAGTTTGAGGTGCTAAATGGAGTTGATTGTGAGATTTCTGAGGAGCCTAGGAAAGCCAAGTACCATTGCTTTTATGGTTGTCACAACTAGTTTTTTCAATAATTTTCTTTGTCCCCTAACTTTGTCGATGGGAAATGGTGCTTTTTTTTTTTATCAACAAACTCTCAAAGTCCCCAACATAACAACATATCATAAGAAAACACTGAAATCAAACTTCCAAGAGCCTCTTGGGGAGGATCCTAATATGCTATTCATATCCTGATGGGAATACAATACAATACAAAACTAACTATTATTTATCAATTTTCACCACCCATAAACATCTCATGATTCTTCAGCTGAATCAGAGATATTTCAAGAGGCATTGCAATTGCAGAGTTGATGTGCTGAAATTCTTGAGACACTGATTTCATTGTTGGTCGAGCTTTGGGGTTCGTCCGTAAGCATGCGAAAGCAACTAGAGCAACAAAAGAAATGTCTCTCCTCATTTTCTGACCTCTAGGGGGTGACAACCGAGGGTCCAAAATCTCATTCAACATCACATATTGGGCGCCAGATGATGACGTTAACAGTTCACCAGGATGCTTTCCCATCAATACTTCCAATGCCAGCACTCCAAAGCTATAAACGTCACACTCCTCAGTCACAACCATCGAATAAGCAAGCTCTGCAACAAAAATACATATTGATTTATATTTTGTGTTTAATTCGAAACAAGTAACTAGTATCATGTAGTAATGGATGAGTAGAACCTGGGGCGATATATCCGTATGTTCCAGCCATTATAGTTCGATTAGATGAATCGGGATCAAGAAGTTTTGCGGTCCCAAAGTCAGCAACACAAGCTTCCAATTCCGAGTTCAACAATATGTTACTGCTCGAGATGTCTCGATGAACAATCGGAGGGCTGCAATCATGATGCATATAAGATAGAGCATGCGCGATACCTTTGACAATGTTCACTCTCTTGCTCCAATCTAATTCCGCAGCTTCATCATCAATGCTCAATGCATAGAACAAGCTCCCGTTTTCCAAGTATTCATAAACCAAGAACATGCAGCGGTTGTGCAGACAGAATCCATGGAGCTTGACAATGTTCTTATGTCGTATTTCCGTTAAAAACGTGATCTCGTTTCGGAAACTTCTGTCGTAAGCCGGCTGCTCAGCTTCGAATTGGTGGAGCTTTTTCAAAGCAACAACTTTGCCACTTGGTAGCACTGCTTTGTAAACACTGCCATAACCACCGGTTCCAATACAATGTTTGATGTCAAAATCCTCAGTTGCTCTGACCATGTCTTCAAATGCAATCTTCCCATCATAGTTCCACACAGAGAATAGATCACCATTTTTGGTTGGACTAGGATCGGGTTTCGAACTTTTAGCTCTACGTCGGAATAGGACCAGCATCAGCAACGCAAAGGTTGAGACTAGAAATAACAGAGTTGGAACAAGAATGATGACTGTCAGATTGTGCTTCACTTTGCTCTTTCTTTCCCTGTTTACAGTTGGGGATGAAGGGCAACGAGGGAAGCCTGTAATGGAAGCACATAAGTCCTTGTTGCCTGCAAATGACTCGGTTGGAATTTGCAGTAATCCATCCGGTATTGGACCACTCAGTGAGTTAAATGACAGATTGAGGTATTGCAAATGATATGAAAATCTAGGAATCATGCCCGAGAGATTGTTTTGACTAAGATCCAAGAAGCTTAATTGAGTTAAATTCCCCAGTTGGGAAGGTATCTCTCCACTGATGAAGTTATGATGTAAGTCAAGGTAGGAGAGAGGTAAGCCACCAATTTGCAGGGGAATCCTGCCACTCAGTTGATTGTTGGCCAAACGTAAGGACCATAAATTTGGCAAATTACCAATCTGAGTTGGAATAGGTCCATTCAGTTTGTTGCGGGAAAGATCCAAGTATTGCAGTGACTTCAAACTCCCGATTTCGTCCGGTATGGCACCTTCCAACATGTTTAAACCCATGGATAGCCTGGATAAGTTTGGCAAATGAAGTAGAGATGAAGGTATGGAACTGGAAATGTGGTTGGAATCAAGATATAAATATTTTAGGTTCTTCATATTTCCAATTTCAGTAGGGATGGAGCCATGTAAAAGGTTTCTTTCAAGGTACAACCTTTCCAAATTGGTTAAATAACACAGAGATGAAGGGATTGGACCAGTGAGCTTGTTATTAGTGAGCCACAGTACAGTTAGATTCTTTAGTTTTCCAATTTCTGATGGGATGAAACCTTTAAGGTGATTTGAATCAAGGTACAACCTATTCAAACTGGTTAAGAGACCTAGAAATGAAGGGATTTCACCACTCATGTTGTTGACACAAAGATCCAAGAAAGACAGATTCCTAAGTTTTGTTAGTTCTGTAGGGATGGATCCATTAACTTGGTTGCTTTCAAGGACCAACGATGCAAGATCGGTTAAGTTCCCGACAGAAGATGGGATTGGACCAACAAGCATGTTGAATGAGAGATCGAGGGTAACCAAACTGACCAACTTCCCTATACTCGGTGGAATCGAACCACCGAGCATGCAGTGACGGAGGGAGAGGGTCCTTAGATTTCCTAGGTTCCATATTTGTGGAGGGATGCTGTGCAATGGATTGGAGTCCATAATCAAGTGGGTGAGATTGGTCAAAAGGCCAATACCTGACGGCATGTGAAGTATGGAGTTCCTAGCCAGATTTAGAGAAACAAGATTCCTCATGTTCCGAATGGACAAGGGAACGGAAACAATTTGATTATGAGAAACGTCGAGCACCGACAATCGAGTGAGGTTGCCAAGTGAAGGAGGTAGCTCACCGGTAAGATTGTTCCAAGACAAGTTGAGGAACTTGAGTTTGGAGAGGGCACCTATTTGAGGTGTTATACTCCCACGGAGACCACGATCACCGAGATCAATCTCGACGACACTTCCAGCCGTGTTGCATCGGACACCAGGCCATCCACAATGGTCGAACTTGACAGCTCTCTCGCTATAGTTACTCCACCATCCACTTTCCATCATTGCTTTTGCCTCTGCATCCAGAGATTCTGAATCACTTATAGTTGCCTTTGTAGTTCTACTGGTCCTCACAATTAGAGAGAGTGACAAGAATATTATAGGGAAATAAGATGCCATGGCTATTAAGGTCAGGATTGCTCTCAGTTATCAAGCTTTTGCTGATTTAAAGAAGCTGGCAAACACATAAAATGAATTGCAAAATTGATCGTCTTCTTCGTCACTGTTAGCAAATGAGAAAGTTCAAATTACTATTTTTTTTTTGTATAACTATTAGTATCTAATCTATTGGCTGACTAATTCTGATCCGATACTGTACAACTCCATTTCAATGACAATCCTCCCAACTCAGTTGCTCCATCCATAATATCATAATCCTATCCCTTGACCTTATTCAAGAGATCTAACTTATATCCCGCTAGACCAATTGATAGTAGATAAATTACAGATAAAAATCATCTCTCCTTTTCGGTGCTCATACTTATGCCCAACACTAAAACACACTACAAAATTAATTCCAAGCCCTAACCTTAAATTCTAAATCCTAAACCCTATACCCTATACCCTAAATTCTCTAAACCCTAACCATAAAACACTAAATTTTAAACTTAATTTTGAGCGTAAGGCATAAGTAGGGGCACCGAAAAGGGACGATGATTTCCATCCATAAATTACTACTATTTCTCTTGCTTGAAGTTTCTAATAAAGTAATAACTATGAAGATATGAATACAAAGAAGTGATCAAGTGTACTAATAAGTCTTCAAAATTTTCCATTGATTGATTCTCTTTACATCATCCGTCTCCTCTTCAATTACTTAAGGTACACGCATTGATACATTTTTCTCATATTACTATTGCTTGTCAATGTTGAAGTTTCAAATATAGATTAGGACATCATAATTTATGATTAGAGGTGGACATTCGATCGAATTAAGTCGAGTCAAGAAAATTTTTTTTGAGTTAGTCGAGTTGACGAGTCCTATTTTATAAATCAAATTTTATTTGAAATTTTTTCGAGCTAGTTGAGTGTTCAAGTTTCTGTTCAAATTTAATTGCAAATATTTATAATATTTTGGTACTAATTGTTTCTAATTTAAACGACTTTCTATAACCATATACATACATAAAACAGAGTTGAGAGACTCGACTTGAACTTAAAAACCGATCCACTATAATTACTAAAAATTTCGAGTTATTCAAAGCTCATTTTATAATTCAAATTTTAATTGAATTTTTATCAAGTCGAGTTTATGAAATCAAGATTCAAGTCAAGTTGAGACAAATTTTTTTTTGCGTCGAGTCAAGCACTTTGGGTACAATTAGCATGCCATAGAATTTATTGAGCTCATGTATGAGTGGACTAAGGTTCTTGGGTTACAACCGTAATGTGGCGATGCAGAGGAATGTATGTGTTGGTCATTGGCGAGGCGGAAGGGTTGACTATTCATGGATTTGGCGATGTTGGTGAAATTCGCGTATCCTATGTATGATTGTGATCCAAGGGCATGAAAATACATAAAATGTTATGACAAGAATAAAAAAAATATTTCATGAACAAGACATGATTATGAACTCCGATAAGATATGATCAAGACATAACTATGAATTCAAGTAAGACATGATATGTATGCATTGATGTCATCATGTATTTAAATTTCATTACAGTCCATGATTATCATATACATATAAATTGTTGTACAAGGCCACTACCTTACTTACGCTAAGTATGCCTAATACATTTCATTATCATATATTTTCAGGATATAAGCTAGTTAAGGATCGATCGTGGAAGAATGTTGCAAGTCACTTCTCAAAGTTCCAAGTAAGGTTTACGTTCTGTTACAACTAACTTGAGATAAGAAAAAGGATTTCTTTATTTACTTTTCTTAATTCAATCAATATACACAACTTGTTTATATAGGGAAGAATACACAGCTTTAACAGCTTCTAACCAACTAACCACCTAGTAACTAACACTAACAAATATCTTAACATCACCCTCTCAAGATGGAGGCCCATGAATGTTGAGAAGACCCATCTTGTCGATGAAATGTCGAAACGCAGGTGAATGTAATGCTTTGGTGAAGATGTCCTCAAGCTGATCGGCTGAACGAACATGGAACAAGCGTAAGAAACCAGAACATATCTTCTCTCGAACAAAATGGCAGTCCACCTCGATGTGTTTGGTGCGCTCATGGAAGACCTAATTCTTTGCAAGATGTATTGCAGCTTGGTTATCACATTAGAGAAAAGCAGTAGCAACAGATATGTGGAATGAAGAAAGCAAGGCAGCAAGCCAAATCAACTCGCAAACAGCAGAAGCCATTTCCCGATATTCAGCTTCACAGGAGGAACGAGTCACTGTATGTTGTTTCTTTGACTTCCAAGATATGATGTTGCCTCCAAGATATGTGTAGAAACCAGTGGTGGAGCGACGGGTTTCCGGACAAGAGCTATAATCCGAGTCAACAAATGCACTGAGCTGCATGGTACATGATGCAGAAAAGAATAAGCCCATTCCAGGGGTAGCCTTGATGTACGACAAAAGATGGTACGCTGCATGCATGTGAGGTAGTCGTGGAGATGAGACAAACTGACTCAGTAAATGCACAGTGTAGGTGATATCAGGCCTAGTGTGCGTGAGGTAGAGAAGACGACCCACCAAACGTCTGTACACTTGTGGATCAGGCAGGAGTTCTCCTTTATGTGCACTTAACTTGTGTGGAGAGACAATCGGTAAGTCTGCAGGCTTCTTACCCAGAGAACATGTATCTTCAAGGATCTGAAGGGCATAGTGTCGCTGAGATAATGAAATGCCAGATGCATTTCGTGCAACTTCGAACCCCAAGAAATAACGTAAGGGACCTAAGTCTTTAAGTTTGAAATGCTGCTGAAGAAACTCGCGAACCAAAGCAAGTGAAGATAAATCCTTTCCAGCAATAATAATATCGTCGACATAAACCAACAAATCAACCATGTCATCACCAGACCCTTTAACGAACAGTGAATGCTTAGAAGGTGATTGAAGGAATCCGAGCTTAAGAACCACTGAAGAGAACGTTTGAAACCATTGACGAGAAGCTTGTTTAAGACCATATATAGACTTATTAAGTTTACAAACCAAATTGGAGCCAACTGTGTCTATCTTGTAACCAAGGGGAATCTTCATGTAAACCTCCTCATCTAGTGTCCCATTCAAAAATGCATTGTTTACGTCCAGTTGGAGGAGAAGCCAGCTTTGAGAGGTAGCCAAAGTAAGCAATACCTTAAAGGAAGTCATCTTGGCCATTGGTGAAAAAGTGTCAACATAGTCAATGCCCTCTATCTGGTGAAACCCTTGGCTACCAAACGTGCTTTGTACCTATCAACGGTGCCATCAGCATTGTATTTGATCCGATAGACCCACTTACAGTCAATGGGTTGCTTGCCATTTGGGAGAGAGACAATGGTCCAAGTGCAAAGAGAATCCATTGCATGCAGTTCATCAGCCATGGCTTTTCGCCATTCAGGAAATTGAACAACCTGGTGATAAATTGAGGGCTCATATGTGGAAGAAACATTAGCAACAAATGTAGCATACGAGGAAGACAATCATGCAGAAGAAAGATAATCTTAAATAGGATAAGAGCATGAAGTAGAAACCACAATATTACAGTGATAAGCTTGAAGATAAGAAGGTTTAACAGATGTTCGAGAAGACCTCCTGACTATTGGAAAATGTTCAGGCTCATGTTGCGTAACAGGCTCATGTTCAGGTTCATTCTGTAGAATAGGCTCATTGGATGTAGCATGCTCATGTTGAGTGCCATGATGCGTGATAGACTCAATAGAAGTAGCAGGCTCATGATCGACATCATCTGTATGTGTAACATGCTGATCACTATGCACATGTTGCTGGGATACGTCCTGATAAAAAAAACAATCTGAAGGGTCAGTGCATACTGCAGGCAAGGATAGATTAGGGAAAGGATCATCAACAGGAGTTGAAGGAGTAATCGTATGATAGGGAAAAATGTGCTCATGGAAAATCACATTTCGAGACACCATAATAGACTTAGTCTGGAGAACAAGAACTTTATAACCCTTTATCCTAGCAACATAACCCAGAAATATCCCTGGCAATGCCCGTTCTGTGAACTTATCACGATGAGCTCGAAGAGTGGAGACGAAACATAAGCACCCAAACACCTTGAGGTGTTTATAATCCAGAGTACGATGATGCAACAACTCATATGGTGACTTGTTATCCAAGAGAGGTGAAGGAAGCCGATTAACGAGATAAGTGGCTGTCAAGATGCAATCACCCCAAAAACCAATAGGAACCTTGGATTGAAAATAAATAGCACGGGCAACAGTAAGGAGATGTTGGTGCTTCCTTTCAACAACAACATTTTGTTGAGGAGTCTCAACACAAGAAAATTGATGAATGATGCCCAAAGAAGAGAAAAGATCAGTGAACTTCAATTCAGGTGCATTATCGGATCGAAAAGTCTTCAAATTATACCCAAATTGCCTTTTAACCATTGCTATGAAATTTGGAATTATCGAGCTGACATCGGATTTGTGTTTAAGCAAGAATGTCCAAGTAGAACGTGAGTAGTCATCAACCAAGGTTAAGAAAAACCTATTATGATCATATGTATCAGATTTATATGGCCCCCAAATGTCGCAATGTACTAATTCAAATGGAACTACAGCTCGAGAAGTAGAATTAGAATAAGGTAATCGACGTTGCTTGGCAAGAGGGCAAATCTTACAAAACTCATCTTTATTAAAACTGCGAAAGGGTAATAAATCATGCAAAGTACGTAAAACATGAGGACTAGGGTAGCCAACCCTAGCATGCCAAGAAGCCAATACAACTGCTGAACTGCCAACTTTTTCATGAACACCTGATGTACGATCAGTGTGCACATCGGGCATGCGAAGTAAGTAAAGACCCTTATAGAGCTCACCCTTCCCAATCACCTGCTGTAGGTCCTGAATAAAGCATCGATCATTGCAAAATAGAACAGAAAGATCAGAGTGTTTAATTAGTTCACTGACTGCCAAGAGATTGAACTGAAAATCGGGAACAAACAAAACATCCTTTAGAACCAAAGAAGGAGAAATATGTATATTCCTAGAAAAGCCAACAAAAACCTTAGTGTTATTAGGCAAAAGAATAGATGTATGCTGAATCGGTTTCAAGAAATCAAAAAAACTTTGGATGTGGCAGACATGCCTCGAAGCCCCGAAATCAATAATCCAACAATTATTAGCATCACAAGATCCTAGAGTATTGATGTAAGAAACGATCTTGCCTGCATCGAAAGATTGACTAAAGAAGAAAGAACATCCAAACTTGAAGCAGCCTGTAGTTGATTAGTGAGCATGGCTATGAGTTATTGACACTGTCTCGTAGTCAAAGAATCAGCCTAAGAAGATCCATCAGAAGCCGCAACAGCATTGGAATGAACCAAAGAAGTCTGCTTGGAACGAGAATTGTACCCAGGGGATAACCATGAAGCTTGTAACACTTGTCATTGGTGTGACCCAACATGCTGCAATGACTACACTGTGGTCGAGATTTCCTTGCAATAGGAGCTTTAACAACAAATGTAGGCTCAGGGACAAGATTGCTAATGACAATAGAACATTGGTTCTCTTCTTAAAGGATCCAAGAGAACACTTTAGACATAGATGGAAAAGGGTCCATCAAAAGGATCTGAGCACGAATAGAAGTATACGACTCGTTAGACCCCATCAAAAACTGCATAGTCAGTTCTTTTTGATGTTGATCCAACATTTTCTGAACACCACCACAATCACATTGTGAACAGGTTACAAAAGGGCTTAACAGAAGATAATTCATCCCACAAGATTTTTAATTGAGTGTAATAGGTGCTAACAGACATAGAACCTTGAGATAACTCACCCAATTTCTTTTTTAGATGAAACACACGAGGACCATTTGTTTGATGGAATCGATCTTCAAGATCTTTCCAAATGGCCGCAGCAGTGGAGTGATAAAGAAGACTAGCTGCAATATCCTTCGACACAGAGTTCAAGATCCACGAGTTAACAAGATTATTAGCCCGTGTCCAAGCGTTGAACTGAGTTGAGGTTGACGCAGGTGCAGGAATGGAGCCATCGATGAAACCAGTCTTGTTTTTCGCAGAAAGAGCCATCAACATGGATCGTTTCCAGCTATTATAGTTGTCATTCGTGAGAGGCTGAGTGACCAGAACCATACCAAGATTATCGGATTGGTGGAGGTAGTATGGATTGCTACCATTATTGAACTGATCAGAGAGAGATTCAACCATGAGAATGAAAAGAGAAAAGAAACTGAAGAAATAGAAAGTTTTAGAGAAAAGAAAAGAAGATTTTCAGAGAAAGCGTGAATAGCAATTCACATCTGATACCATGTTACAACTAACTTGAGATAAAAAAAGGATTTCTTTATTTACTTTTCTTAATTCAATCAATATACACAACTTGTTTATATAGGGAAGAATACACAGCTTTAACAACTTCTAACCAACTAACCACCTAGTGACAAGCTTCGTTTTACCCGTCAAAATAAATAAATAAATTAACCTCTTTCAACAAATAATAAAATAAAGAAATTAAGTAGTTATAGGGAAAGAGGGTCGATCCACAAGGAGATTAGTCGGAATTCTTGACTTGAATTTGTCGGATTTGAATTCTCAGGAATATCTGTAAAAACAAGGAAATAAAAAAAATGGGTGATCTGATTTTGAGTGAAGTAATAAAATAAAATGCAAGAATTAAAAATAATAAGAAAAGCCAAGTATGCAAATTAGCCTTGAACTAGCTCCTTCAATTCTTTCGATCACTGAAATAGATTTTTATTTCGGGGATCATGTCGGTTACAGTCTACGAGGCCCAACCCGTCGTAACTTGTTTCTCTCTCAAGTAACCAATCCTCCCAAGTCTATCTCCGAAAGATGGTTCTTAAATAAATCAACCACGTCTATCGCCGTTAAAATATTTAGATTAAAAGCAAGAAAAACCCGACTCAGAAATTGTCTAAAAAAATCGCTTCTGATTTTATCTTTCCTTAGTTGACCGCCGCTAAGAGTGTTCATAGGAAGTCGAAATTGCCACAGGCCGATCCTTCCTCCCAACTGTGTTTTTAAGCGTTTTCAGACCAACGGGCCCTTTTTGATTTGAAAAACGGTTAAAAAACTTTTAGTAAGGCCGATTGCCAAACTATCTAAGCAGAAAGATAAAAATGATTTCCCAAAAGAATTTAAGCAAAGTTCAATTCTCACGAATCGAATTGACTTGGCTGGTTCTTGGCTTAAAAGATTTAGCTAAGCATGATATTGATTATCATACTTAACTTGATTTTAGAAAAGTAATTAAATGGCATAAAACAAACGAAACAAGAAAATAAAGGAAAAGAACTTGAATTAAAGCTATAAAAATGTTTACAAAGGAAAGGATAAAAATAATCAAAACTAAGAAGATGATCTTAAGCCTTCACCAAAGGTTGGTATTTATAGGCTTAGATTACAAGGATAAGAGATAAGAAAATCAAAATAACAATTCAAATTCAAATGTTTTTAAAATTCAAAATAAAACCAAACGAATAGAACTGATAATCTGATCGGATCTTCTCTCGGAACATTCCAGGATCTTCTAGAGGTTGCCACGTCATTGCCACGTCACTACCACGTCAGACGCGTCGTGCCTGGTGTCGTGCCCACGATGCCAGTCATGACAGAATTATAATAAAAACTGCAGAAATGCCCCCTTTTTACTGCTATTTCCAGAATTGGGTCCCTGCACAAAATATAACAAAAATAATATGTATTAAGCAGCAAGAAGTCCTAATAACTAGAAAAATAGCAAATGAAGTATGTCACATTTGAGAACTTATCAAATTCCCCCTCACTTGTCTCATACTTGTCCTCAAGTATGTCCGAAAAAACATGAACTAAAGAATGAAATCCTCAAACCATCACAAGCATCGAAAATATTTGAAAAAGTACAACATGCAAGCAACAACAATCATTACAGCCCTCCACCCTCATAATCACCTAACAAGCAGTAGCCTTACTCATCCTAGTCTTAATCCTCACCAAGATACACTCAAGAGCACTCAAGTGTTTAAGGGAAAGATGAAGCAGAAACACTCAAAGTCAATCATGAATAAAGGTTTCCATAGGCTTGTAACAAGTTCAATTCTCCACTACTTTAATAGAATCGAGGTGCAAAAATCATTAGGTCTTTTGTTCAAGGTATAATGTGGGTTTAGAAAAAGGATAGAAAGATGGAAAGAAAAAGCAAAAGAAGATGATCAATGCAAGATATTTCAAACATTAAGCAGTGAAGACAAAAAGAGGAGCTAAAAATGGGCAAGCAAACACTTTTTTTCTTTCTTTTTTGTTCGAAACTGTTTTTCTTCTTTTTCTCATTTTTTTCTTCTTTTCGAAGCAATTGCTTCCTTTTATTATGTTTTTCTTTTTTTTTCTTTTTTTCTGGAAAAATTCCGCCCTTATTTGAAAAGTATCTCCTTCATGTCTAATAAAGATTCTAGCATTTGATCAATTGAAATGATTAAGTCAAAGGGATGAGATGTAAGGCTCACAAAGGCTCACTAGGCGATGAGAAAGGGTAAATTAAAATGAAAGGGAGGGAAGAGGTTAAAACCTAATGCCTAAATCATTTTAAAGCACCTCATTCTTAGTGTAGTCTCAAATCGTAAGCAAGCCACAAGTTCTAGATTCCTAAAATTCAAGACGACACTCTCAAGCAAAGAAAAAAAATGAGCATAATATGAAGAATGCATGCTCAAGGCTCAAATCTTACAAAATTGGGCTAATTTGATTAAGCTAGGCGAGAATTCTAACACAAGTAAGGCAATTAGGGAGAGATGTCAAACTGTAAATGATTATCAAAATCCATTTTCAAAAATTTAAACATGTTGGAGAGCAAGCAAGTGATGGCAATTGGAAATATACTAAAGGTTAAGTCTAAACTGATCATACATCAAGCAAGCATAGGACAAGTGGTTTTGCACCCTCCCCCCACTTAAATGAATTTCCCCAATTCAAAATAAAAATAAAGAAAATGAGGAACAAATAAGGGTAAAAAAAATACTCCCCGTGGGTGATGAAATTGAGTCCACCGTTGGCATAGAGTGGAATGACGGTGATGGTGATCGTGGGGGAGGTGGACGACGAATAGAGCTTGGTCCGGCGGTGCTGATGGAGAGACGCGAACGGTGGCTGACGGTCGGGGGCTGGGGGCTTGCCGTTGTCGACCACCACGGCGAGGAGGAGGTGTGGGGCATGGTGAAGTCGGCGTGGCTGAGTGGAAAAAAAAGGTGTTTGGTTGTGTGTGTTTTTTTAGGGTTCTGGTATTTCACGGGAAAGAAAGAAAGAAAAGGGGGAAAGGGAAAAATTGGATGGGTTCTAAGGGAAAAGGGCTTGGGCTAAAGTGCACCGCTCATTGAGTGTGCTAAAATGCACCGATTTAATGAAACGGTGCACTTCAGCTGAGGTGTAATTTATGCTTGTCTTGTTGTGTGCGAAAAGAATCATGCAGAGGGAAAAGAAATTTATTAAGGCAATTAAAAAAAGGAAAATGAAAAATGAAGCATAAATTAAAAAAAGGAAGTAAAAATTAACGAAAAATAAACCAATGGGTTGCCTCCCATTTAGCGCTTTGTTTAACGTCGTTTAGCTCGACGACCTTTGCTAAATTTTTGGTTCTTCAAAAGAAAGGTCTTCAAATAAACGGTGATGTCCATCCCTTGTCGTTTTAACGCCTTCCTTCATCTTTTTATTTGTGCGCAAAACAACAACTAAGCTTCTACCTCCTTCCCGATGCGACAACTTACTCAAAATGATGATTGGCAAAGTTTGGTTGTCGCCTAAAAATATATAATTAAAGTGCTCTAACTTCGGCTTTGGTTCCTGCAAAATTGAGGGAAAATGTTTAGATCGAGTTGGAATTAATCAAAAATCGGAAAGGGAAGAAAGGGTTGAAATGATTTCGCCTATATTTTCATCGTCGAGATCCGTGAATTCCCTACAAAAGTCATAACACAAATCAGTTTCGATCAAATCATCAGCTAACGGATCTATAATATCAACGAAATTTAAACTTGCGACCGAATTAGGATACTTTATAGCTTTATACATATCAAATTTAACTACTTCCCCATCAAATTCCATAGTTAAGATGTCGTCGCGGACATCAATCTTTGTATGCGCGGTTGATAGGAAAGGTCGGCCAAGCAAGATTTCGGATCCGTTATTGCTGCGATCATTTTCCATGTCAATTATATAAAAATTAGAAGGGAAAATAAGATTTTTTACCTGTACCAACATGTTTTCTAGTACTCCCTCGGGGTAGATGACTGATCGATCGGCTAATTGAACCGTCACTCGCGTTTCTTTCAATGGTTCAGTCGAAATTTTGTTGTAAACGCTTAACGGCATGACGTTGATAGATGCGCCTAAATCGCACATCGCTCTTTTTATCCCAACATTCCTAATTTTACAGGGAATCACAAACATACCTTGGTCCTTGTACTTTGGCGGCAACGACTTCTGAAAGATGGCCGAAATATTTTCACCAAGGTTCACCTTTTCATTTCCGGATAGTCGCCTTCGGTTTGTGCATAAGTTCTTCAGAAACCTTGTGTATTTAGGCACTTTTCGAATAACATCAAGAAGTGGAATATTAATTTCCACTTTCTTGAATATATCCAAAATTTCATTCTCTTCCTCCTTTTTATCTCGTTTCGCCAATCTACCTGGAAAAGGAGGAACATGATCGTAAGTAGAAACAAAAATTTTAGATTTGGCATTACCTGCGGTGGGAGGAGACTTGTCGTTCTGGTCTTTCGAAGAGTTTCCAAGTTCGTCAGATTTTCGCTCATCTTGCTTAGGCGTTATCACTGTTCCACTACGCAAAGTTATCGCACTAACGTTTTCCTTTGGGTTGGTTTCGGTTTGGGATGGTAACTTTCCCTGGGATTCTAGACGGCTAACGGCTTGAGCTAGTTGGCTTATTTGTTTGTCGATTTGCTGGAGATGGGATTGTGTTTGGGTTTGGAATTTTTCCTGCGAAACTGTCAATCTCTCAACAATAGACTCAAGCGAGGATTTTTGGGGTGCTTGGTTTTGGTAGGGAGGTTGTTGCCTAGGTTGGTAATTTGGGTTCTGATTACCGTAGCTCAAGTTTGGGTGATCTCTCCAACCGGGATTGAACGTATTGCTCTGTGGGTTATAGGGTCTTTGGGGAGGTCCGGGAAAGTTGTGTATGTCGTTAACTTGGGCACCAGATGTATTCCACAGCAATGGGCATAAGTCGGTTGCGTGATCTGGCATAGTGCATATTCTGCATACCTTAGCAGCTTCTATCTCCCCTGTAACAAGAGAATACACAATATTAGTCAAATTGTCTATCTTATTCTCTAATGAAATTGTGCTTACTGTTTGAACCCGTCGGCTGGGTTCACTTTGTTGAGAAATATTTTGATATAACAATTATGTGAAAATTGTTTTAGGGACGTGTTTAAAGATTTCAAAAATAATTCAAAAGTCCTTAAAACGTGACAAAATGTTTTGAAAGAGTTCGATTGAATACCTATATCGAACTACTCTTTTAAAAGTCGAAAAATGCCCAAAATACATGTTTTTAGAGTAAAGTTTCGAAACCTTAACAAAGGTCTCGAAACTTGTCAGGGCAGTAGCCAAAAATTTGGAAACCTAGGCAAAGGTTTCGAAACCTCTACAAGGTTTCGAAACTTTGGCTCAAAGGTTTCGAAACCTTGTAAAGGTTTCGAAACTTTGGCCCTGTAACGGCTCCAAACGGCTATAAAACGGCTAGTTTTTCAAATCCCCTCTTAAGGTTTCGAAACCTCTTCAAAGGTTTCGAAACTATAGTGCAGGAGAGCATTTAAAGCTCGACTTTAATGGCTTCCAACGGCTCCAAAACATCCCCAACGGCCATAAACGGCTAGATACTCATTCCACACTATAAATACACCCCAAGGACACCTGAAGATAGCAAGAAACAATATCCAAGCTTCATGTTCAAGAGAAATCGAGCTTAAGTCTTCATTTCCTTTATTTCTCTTGTAAATATTGTATAGAGAGTGTTTTGTTTTTCAGTGTTTTTATTCTTTACACTCTTGTGAGCTTAGTTCTCGTAAACACCCACCTTGTGAGGTATATTTGTTTACATCTTTCTATCCTTGTATAAGGAGAGGTTCTAGTTTAGCCTTGAGAGAAAAACTAGAGTGGTTCTATCTTAGCCATTGAAAAGATAGGGTTGTAAGGTTACCCTTTGTCCTCAAAAGGAAGAATTCATTGTTGAGTGAATTGGGAAATCCTTAGTGGTGTGCTAAGGTAGTGGATGTAGACTCGGTTGAGTAGTCGAACCACTCTAAAATCATCGTGCAAATATTGTCTACTATTTTAATTTGGTTTGAAAAATTGTATTTTCAAATGAATAAGAGGGAGCTACTTACTTTTTAGATTTTCATCTCTTATTCACATTTTTAAACGTTTTAAACTTGAAGGGGGAGAATCCCAAACAATTTTTCAAGTTGGTTTTATTATATCAAAAAGGGGGAGATTGAAGAACTAATGTTTTGATATAATAATTGAAAAATGTGTTGGACTGATTTAAAAAGAATTTAAAACATTTCCAAAGTCCAAACAACTTGAAATTATGTTTAGGGAAGTTTTCAAACCGTTTCGATACTCCCACGTGGTATTGACCACAACGGTCATAAACCTCATTGTTATTATGTACTATAAAGATTTGAATTATTTTTGATATAACAAAAAGGGGAGAAGTAAATGAAAAATTAAGGGGGAGCTTTTTGTCAAAAACAATTTTTCAAAGAAGTTTTGTTATATCAAAAAGGGGGAGATTGTTGAGAAAGATGTAAACAAATATACCTCACAAGGTGGGTGTTTGCGAGAACTAAGCTCACAAGAGTGTAAAGAATAAAAACACTGAAAAACAAAACACTCTCTATACAATATTTACAAGAGAAATAAAGGAAATGAAGACTTAAGCTCGATTTCTCTTGAACATGAAGCTTGGATATTGTTTCTTGCTATCTTCAGGTGTCCTTGGGGTGTATTTATAGTGTGGAATGAGTATCTAGCCGTTTATGGCCGTTGGGGATGTTTTGGAGCCGTTGGAAGCCATTAAAGTCGAGCTTTAAATGCTCTCCTACACTATAGTTTCGAAACCTTTGAAGAGGTTTCGAAACCTTAAGAGGGGATTTGAAAAACTAGCCGTTTTATAGCCGTTTGGAGCCGTTACAGGGCCAAAGTTTCGAAACCTTGTAGAGGTTTCGAAACCTTTGCCTAGGTTTCCAAATTTTTGGCTACTGCCCTGACAAGTTTCGAGACCTTTGTTAAGGTTTCGAAACTTTACTCTAAAAACATGTATTTTGGGCATTTTTCGACTTTTAAAAGAGTAGTTCGA
This sequence comes from Hibiscus trionum, assembly GCA_030270665.1. NCBI lineage: Eukaryota > Viridiplantae > Streptophyta > Magnoliopsida > Malvales > Malvaceae > Hibiscus > Hibiscus trionum. Next base: position 20,952,732 of record BSYR01000038.1, on the reverse strand, counting down.
TATAGGTATTCAATCGAACTCTTTCAAAACATTTTGTCACGTTTTAAGGGGGAGATTGAAGAACTAATGTTTTGATATAATAATTGAAAAATGTGTTGGACTGATTTAAAAAGAATTTAAAACATTTCCAAAGTCCAAACAACTTGAAATTATGTTTAGGGAAGTTTTCAAACCGTTTCGATACTCCCACGTGGTATTGACCACAACGGTCATAAACCTCATTGTTATTATGTACTATAAAGATTTGAATTATTTTTGATATAACAAAAAGGGGAGAAGTAAATGAAAAATTAAGGGGGAACTTTTTGTCAAAAACAATTTTTCAAAGAAGTTTTGTTATATCAAAAAGGGGGAGATTGTTGAGAAATATTTTGATATAACAATTATGTGAAAATTGTTTTAGGGACGTGTTTAAAGATTTCAAAAATAATTCAAAAGTCCTTAAAACGTGACAAAATGTTTTGAAAGAGTTCGATTGAATACCTATATCGAACTACTCTTTTAAAAGTCGAAAAATGCCCAAAATACATGTTTTTAGAGTAAAGTTTCGAAACCTTAACAAAGGTCTCGAAACTTGTCAGGGCAGTAGCCAAAAATTTGGAAACCTAGGCAAAGGTTTCGAAACTTTGGCCCTGTAACGGCTCCAAACGGCTATAAAACGGCTAGTTTTTCAAATCCCCTCTTAAGGTTTCGAAACCTCTTCAAAGGTTTCGAAACTATAGTGCAGGAGAGCATTTAAAGCTCGACTTTAATGGCTTCCAACGGCTCCAAAACATCCCCAACGGCCATAAACGGCTAGATACTCATTCCACACTATAAATACACCCCAAGGACACCTGAAGATAGCAAGAAACAATATCCAAGCTTCATGTTCAAGAGAAATCGAGCTTAAGTCTTCATTTCCTTTATTTCTCTTGTAAATATTGTATAGAGAGTGTTTTGTTTTTCAGTGTTTTTATTCTTTACACTCTTGTGAGCTTAGTTCTCGTAAACACCCACCTTGTGAGGTATATTTGTTTACATCTTTCTATCCTTGTATAAGGAGAGGTTCTAGTTTAGCCTTGAGAGAAAAACTAGAGTGGTTCTATCTTAGCCATTGAAAAGATAGGGTTGTAAGGTTACCCTTTGTCCTCAAAAGGAAGAATTCATTGTTGAGTGAATTGGGAAATCCTTAGTGGTGTGCTAAGGTAGTGGATGTAGACTCGGTTGAGTAGTCGAACCACTCTAAAATCATCGTGCAAATATTGTCTACTATTTTCGGTTTTAGCCAATTCAACCACCAAGCAATTACAACCCTCCTTGACGGTTTCGGTGATCGATTCGAGCGTGCTAACAAGCCCAACACACTTGCAGAACCAAATTGCTGCGAATTAGCATCCATTGTAGAGATTAATGTTCTCGCTGCAGTAGGGGTCATGTTAACGAGCGCGCCACCGCTTGCTGCGTCTACCATCTTTTTGTCCATTGGCAACATTCCTTCGTATAAGTATTGAAGGAGTGTTTGCTCGGATAAGCTATGTTGCGGACAACTTGCACACATCTTTTTGAATCTCTCCGAATATTCGTATAGGGACTCATCGTGCATTTGTTGGATTCCCAAAATGCTTCGTCTAAGTTTTGTTGCCTTTGCCGCAGAGAAATATCTGTCAAGAAAAACACGAGAGAGATTAGACCATGTATTAATCGAATTTGGAGGTAAATAGAATAACCACTCCTTAGCCGTTCCGGCTAAGGAAAAAGGAAAAGCCCTTAGTTTTATTTGATCCTCCGAAACCCCTTGCGGTTTCATGCTGCTGCACACCATATGGAATTCGGCAAGGTGCTTGTGTGGGCTTTCAGTAGGGAGGCCATTAAAAGTTGGGAGTAGGTGGATTAATCCCGTTTTGAGCTGGAATGGAGTATCGCCTTGAGAAAAAGTGATATAGAGTGGTTGTTGCTCAGTAGGGGCGGCATTTAGTTGTCGAATTGTTTGGTCCGCCATCGATTCTGGTTCTTGTGTAGGTTCTTCGACTGGTGTAGTTTCGGAAGTGGATTCCTGATCGGATTGTCGTGTGCTTTGTTGTTGTTTCTTTCGTCGAAGTGTTTCGCCGTGAGTTCTACGAGCGCTTGCTTCGATTTCCGGGTTGTATAGAGCTAAAGTTCCCGAGTTTTTCCTAGTCATATAAGAAAAACAAAACCAGTCAAAAGTGTCGAAAGTAAATCTCCCCGGCAACGGCGCCAATTTTGACAAGCGTCGTTTTACCCGTCAAAATAAATAAATAAATTAACCTCTTTCATCAAATAATAAAATAAAGAAATTAAGTAGTTATAGGGAAAGAGGGTCGATCCACAGGGAGATTAGTCGGAATTCTTGACTTGAATTTGTCGGATTTGAATTCTCAGGAATATCTGTAAAAACAAGTGTTGAGTTGTGTGGTGCTCGATTCGATCAACCAATGTTGCTCACCAAGTGGTGGAGAGGTGGATTTTTGGGTGTTAGGGTTTAGGAAGCTAAAACAAAGATTGACACAATGATTTTAGAGTGGTTCAACCTTCTAACCAAGGTAGTGGACACATTAGTTCTACAACAAGGAAATAAAAAAAGGGGTGATATGATTTTGAGTGAAGTAATAAAATAAAATGCAAGAATTAAAAATAATAAGAAAAGCCAAGTATGCAAATTAGCCTTGAACCAGCTCCTTCAATTCTTTCGATCACTGAAATAGATTTTTATTTCGGGGATCATGTCGGTTACAGTCTACGAGGCCCAACCCGTCGTAACTTGTTTCTCTCTCGAGTAACCAATCCTCCCAAGTCTATCTCCGAAAGATGGTTCTTAAATAAATCAACCACGTCTATCACCGTTAAAATATTTAGATGAAAAGCAGGAAAAACCCGACTCAGAAATTGTCTAAAAAGAATAGCTTCTGATTTTATCTTTCCTTAGCGGACCGCCGCTAAGAGTGTTCATAGGAAGTCGAAATTGCCACAGGCCGATCCTTCCTCCCAACAGTGTTTTTAAGCGATTTCAGACCAACGAGCCCTTTTTGATTTGAAAAACGGTTAAAAAACTTTTAGTAAGGCCGATTGCCAAACTATCTAAGCAGAAAGATAAAAATAATTTCCCAAAAGAATTTAAGCAAAGTTCAATTCTCACGAATCGAATTGACTTGGCTGGTTCTTGGCTTAAAAGATTTAGCTAAGCATGATATTGATTATCATACTTAACTTGATTTTAGAAAAGTAATTAAATGGCATAAAACAAACGAAACAAGAAAATAAATGAAAAAAACTTGAATTAAAGCTATAAAAATGTTTACAAAGGAAAAGAAAAAATACTCAAAACTAAGAAGATGATCTTAAGCCTTCACCAAAGGTTGATATTTATAGGCTTTGATTACAAGGATAAGAGATAAGAAAATCAAAATAACAATTCAAATTCAAATGTTTTTAAAATTCAAAATAAAACCAAACGGATAGAACTGATAATCTGATCGGATCTTCTCTCGGAACATTCCAGGATCTTCTAGAGGTTGACACGTCATTGCCACGTCACTACCACGTCAGGCGCGTCGTGCCTGGTGTCGTGCCCATGATGCCAGTCATGACAAAATTATAATAAAAACTGAAGAAATGCCTCCTTTTTACTGGTATTTCCGGAATTGGGTCCCTGCACAAAATATAACAAAAACAACATGTATTAAGCAGCAAGAAGTCCTAATAACTAGAAAAATAGCAAATGAAGTATGTCACATTTGAGAACTTATCACCTAGTAACTAACACTAACAGATATCTTAACACGTTCTCCTATAACTCTTTGAATGGTGGCATCATGAACATGTATGAATGAGTTATGGTATAGATATGTGTGTGCATGAATTGTAATTAATATGCAAACATGTTATGTCATGAATGAGTAAGAGAACTCAAGGTACACATTGGCTTAAATGATCGATTGGGTAATAAGATACTTTTGATAACAATATGAACATGTCTAATATGCGCCTATGTGGTTGCTAATTCGTAAATTGCATGAAAAGTTAAGTTATGCACGAAAGGGGGATTTAGTGTCATGAAATGGCCTTATTCGCATGGTTAAATCAACATAAGCATGCTAAGACGAACAAGAACTTGTTATATAGCAACCTTAACATGTTAGAGATATGATATGTGGATTTAATAATGTTTGGACAAGTTATGAATTAAAAACCAGTTCCAAATCTGTCATTTAGTGCAGGGTGTACCTGTATAGGTTCATAGAGTACGGGTACGGAGTAATCTATAATGACACTTTTGGCATAGGGCGTACTGATACGGTCAACCCAGTATTAGTACGGAATGTCGCTTCTTAAAGGGAGTACCGATAAGGAATTTTTTCACTAGAATCTAAATTTCAATTTAATTATAACGGGGCACCGATACGGAAGGGTTGCATACTGGTACAAACATATGAATACCGATACGGGAACCCTCGTATCGATACCCAAATAAGCTTCGATGTAAATAAATTACAGATGTATCGGTATGGCCCTTTGAGGACCGGTACCGAAGGCAAGTAATTATGTTATGAACCTGAATTAAATTATTAGACCTTGCATTTCAGTCCCTAATTACTAATTTATTAATTAAAAGGACTTAAGAGACCTCTGAGTAGTATGGAAACTTGTAAGCATGCACATGATAAGTTGAGTTTTATTTGTACGCTATTAAATCTGGATAAGGACTCGTGAATTCTGAAATTTACAAGTTGGTCCCTAAAAGCATGAAGTGCCAAATTAATTGTGTTAAAGACATCGGATTAAACTAAAAAATTATATGCATAGGTATTATGAACTAAATTACATGATTATGTCTAGGGCTGGGCGTACGATCGAGTCGAGTCAATTTTTTTAGTTATTTGAGTTTTCAAATCCTATTTTACGATTCAAACTTTATTTAAAAGTTTTTCGAATCGAGTCGAGTCGAATCGAGTTTTTCAGTTTTTATACAAATTTAGCTGTACATATATATTTCTATATGCATATACGTAGCAGTGCACATATATATTTCTATATGCATATACTTAGGGCTTGATTGTGCACATATTGGATCCAATTTTAACGGTTTTCTATATGTATATAAGATATACATATATATTTCTTCATATTTTTACAGGTGATATACATAATATATCATGCAAAATTGACAGACTTGAATCAAGTATGAAAATTGATAAACTAATTACTAAAAATTTCGAGTTATTCGAATTTCCATTTCATAACTCGAACTTTATTTGAAATTTTTTCGAGTCGAGTTTATGAAATTACGAGTAGAGTCAAAATGAGTCTGTTTTTTTCGCCTCGAGTCGAGTCGAATAATTCAGTCTTTTCGAGTTGAGTCGAGTTTTGACCGCCCCTAATTATGTCATTAAAAAATTGTAAGGACCAAGAATTTGTATTAATTACATTTTGGTCCCTTAACTATGATATGCTTAATTACACGACTTAGAAATATTAGAATAAGCTAGAAAAATTGCATGTTTGATAATTATGAAGTGAATTCCACGATCATGACTTAACTTCCAGACAATGACTCCTAATTTTTGGAATTTACAATTGAGTCCCTAACTTTGTTTTCTTTACAAAATGACCCTAGCTCATGAAATCAAGAATTGATATGTTTGACAGGATTAATTGCATGACATGCATAATATGTATGATTAAGCATGTATGTTTAAGCATGAGTTTTGTAATGAATGTTTTAATTGTGCAAGAAGACTTAAAAAAATTACAGAAATTATAAATGGGTCCCTATGTGTACAAAATGATTAAAGAAGTATGTATGAAACTATGTTATCTTCTAAGATCACTGATTGCAATATGCTAAGATTATATGAAATTATGTTTTTTTATCCGAACCATGTACAAGAATGTCATGTTTTGTTTTCTGGTGACACTTCCGATTTGATTGTCTTCCAGACCGGGTCGGGGGTTTTACATGCAGTCTGTGTTTTCATTAACTCACATTGGCAGCTTAATCTTAGATTAATAATAGAAAATGACAGCAAGGATGCTGTAGAGTGGATAAAAAATCCAACTCTTGCTCCCCTTACTTTAAAGAACTGGTTAAAGAGATTTAAGAAATTCTTTAAACAAAGGGTTTCATTATTCGGTTCTATGTGTTGGCCAAAGATGGATTTAATAGGTTATGAAGTCTTATTGCGTTTAATTTTGAGTACTGTTGTATTTTTTACTCCTTAAAATTATTGTGTCCTTAGTGCTCATGTAGTTTGGGGTTTGTAATTTTCCCGGATATTTGCATAGTCACAAGGTTTATCATTCGGGCTAGTTAGAAGTATGTAAATATTTAGCTCATCAAGCTTCAATAATATCTCTATGGGCACTTTTTCCCCCTCCTCTAGCTAGACTCATAACCCCGGTTATGGTTTAGTAATGAAAGAATTTTTTAACGAGACTCAATTTTTTTTAGATAAAGTACTTTTAGAATAAATGTTTTGCATTACTAGGAGAGTGGATGATATAAATGAGGTAGGGACAAGGGCGGAGCTCCCTTGGGGCCTATGGGGCCTCTGGACCATGTTCTAAATTTAATTGTTCGATAATTTTGGTATAATAATAATTTGGCCCCTATAAAAAATAATTATTTAAATTGAAAAATATAAGTTTTTATTAAATATATAATCAATTAGGGGTTGAACTAGAGGTGCAAATGAATCGAGCTTGAATAAAAAATGCTTTGTTCGTGTTCGTTTATTTATATTTGAAGGTGTACATGTTCGGTTGTAACCCCTCGTCCCGGTCTAGGAAAACCGAAGTGAAACCCGCTAAGGCTCCCCTTCGGTTAGCAACCCTAGAGTGACCGAACTTTATGTCATGACAGCTCGACCTGATGCAGGGTTGGTCAAGGATTACTTTAGTGATGGTCTTGCACTCTTCTTCTGCATCAGCATGTTTGATTGCTTGGAGAACATTGAGTTTGATTTCTTGATCATTAACTCTCATGGTCAGTTCTCCTTTCTCCACATCGATCACAGTTCTGCATGTGGCTAGGAAGGGTCGCCCCAAGATGATCGGTGCATTTTCATCTGCTTCACAGTCTAACACAAGAAAGTCAACAGGAAAAATAAATTTATCCACTCTTACCAGAATATCTTCGATCTTTGCTTCTGGTTGCACGTAAGAGCGGTCTGCCAGCTGCAACATGACTGTCGTGGGTCGTGCTCGTCCAATACCTAATTTCTGAAACACAGATTTGGGCATTATATTTATGCTAGCACTAAGATCACAAAGTGCCTTACCCACGAATTTGTCGCCAATTATGCACGGTATGATGAAGCTCCCAGGATCCTTCTTCTTCTGGGGTGGATGCATATGCAAGATAGTCATGCATCCCTCTGTCATTTTTACCGTTTCGAATTCCCTAAGTCTGGACCTTTTTGACATGGCTTCCTAGAGAAATTTTGCATAACTGAGCATCTGCTTGATGGCCTCTAACAGCGGTATATTAATGTGCACCTGCTTAAAAATATCATAAATTATTTTGAGCTGGTACTCATGTTTATGTTTTTGTAACCATTGTGGAAAAGAAGGTGGAGGACGGTAATCTTCAAGACGTCCTTCACATGGTATTCGGATTTGAGGAGGGTTAGGTTCTTCAGCATCCTCTAATTGCTCCTCTGTCCCTTCTGCTGCCGCGACATGTGTGTCGGCAGCAGGTTTCGCTTCCTCTGTCGGGGCAGTGTCCACGACAGGTGTATCTAGGGTCGGTTCCTTACTTGGTATTCTCTTCACCTTCGGCCCTTGTAATTGTTTCCCACTCCTTGTTGTGATTGCTTTACACTGCTCATGTGTGGGTTTTCTAGTGACCTCAGCATCACTAGGGAATCCTCCGTTTTGCCTTGGCTTGATATGCTGGGAAACCTGGCCCATCTGTGTCTATAGTGATTTCAGGGTAGCCTCAGGGTTTGTCATCCTCATCTCTGTCTTGTCCATGAATGACTCAGTTTTCTTGATAAAGTGATCCATGTTCGCCATGTAAGCTCTTGTCTGTGACATGAATGTGGCCAATGTTTGCTCCAGTATACTAGGTGCGGCTACCGGTTACTGTTGTGGCTGCTGCTGCGGCTGCTGTCGCGATAGGATTCTGGGTGCCCCTTGGTTTTGGTTGTTCTGCATCTGAGGATTCAGTGCATTGCTCGGATTGCTCCAGGAAAACTTGGGATCTTTCCTCCTGTTTGGATTGTAATTGTTGGAGTCGTAGTTTCTTGGCTTGTTATAATTTCCAACATACATCCCTTCTTCTAACTGTAACGGACTGTAACCCCCTCGTCCCGGTCCGGGCGGCCGACTGGTCCGAGCGGGCTACACGAGGATAAACGAGGCGAAACCCGTTAAGGCTCCACTTCGGTTAACAACCCGAGAAAACTTTTTCATTTATTATCTTGTCTAGATGGATTTAATTAACCTATGTGTAAAGCGACAGCGGAAACAAGACTCTCAAGAAGCCTAACCTCAAACAAGGCCTAAGCCCAACACTTGAGAACCTTTAGAGATTTCAAAATCCCATTTTTCAGGCCTGTGTTTCGAAACAGGCTAGCCCGTTTCAAAACACGGGCTCAGTTTAAAAAGCCAACCATCCGTACTGAAACGCATCCACCCCGTTTCGGAACAGAGGTCCATTTCGCCTAGACGTTCCAAAACACGTTCCAGAACAGGAAATCACAGTAGCCAAAACGTTTCAAACTTCGTATCGAAACAGGGGTTCACACTAGCCAAACCGTATCGGAACGCGTACTGATATGGGTGTCCCTGGAGCCACACTCGTTCTGAAACAGCCTTATTCATTCTGAAACGCCTGCAGTCTGTGAGTTTCCAAAACCAGCTTTAATCATCTCTAAACGATCCCAAACGCCCCCAACGACGTCAAGAAACAACCACAACATGCACACATAAACTCTAGAGGCATACACCCTATTACAAACACACTCAAACCACATAACATGCAAGATAAGGGCATACATTCATAAGGGATCAAGCATTCACCATAAAAGAGACATACATTGCATTTAAGGTTTCATGCCTTAGAAACAAAACACATAAGCATTCATGACATGCAACATAAGCATGATTTACAATCCAAAATAAGGCATCAACAAGCCACACCAAAACATCAACATATCAAGGAGTCTAAACAAGCTCCTACACAAAACAACAACATAAATCCGATCGCGCATCTATTACACCTATAACTTAAAAATTCATACTTGAGGATAGCAAAAGCACAACTAGCACACTTGGATGCCCTCTTCTTGCACAAGCAACCCACGAAATAAGGATCTGCATTGTCGAACAAAAGAGAGCGTAAGCGTAAAGCTTAGTGAGGGTAAGCTCATAAAATAAATCTCGACAATGCAGGGTCCAAGAACGGACGACACAACCAAGGAAGAATGCTTGGTTTCTTACCTTCAAAGCCACAAGAGTTAAATATAAATGATGCATGAACATAATCTCAATTATCATGCCATGCTCAACAAGTCCATAAACACAACCATATAGAAACACATATATCAAACGTATTGGCACCTAGCTATGACCCGAATACGCGGATAACAACCGTTGGAACTCACATCCAACAACTCAACCATTACCTTACGGTGGGATTACACTCATCACCGTTTCACGCGGAGGGGATTCCACTCATCCTCACGCCCCGTCGATGGGATTCCACTCATCACCGACTAACATATAAAAGAAGATTTCAGGGCGTACCCGTACTCCATCTTGATGACTACCATCACCAAGACCACGTGCACATTTCGACTCTCGTGTGCACACTAAACATCCTAATGATCGATCATTTGTACCCAAGCACACTAGTGACAATACTAACTCATTTCACAATCTTTCATAACACAAATTTCTTACCAATTCCCGTAGCTAGCATGTAGCAACCATGATTTACAATCATGTACTCACAATACATCAACCACATGCATATCACAATGCATAAACAAATCATCATGCCTCAATAACACACACAGCCACAACGTGCATAGCAACATTAATCACAATTAACATGAGAGGCATAAACACAACATTAAAAGTTCAACCAAAGGTCTCTAACAAAAGCTTGAGATTAGACTACCAATCTAATTCAAACTCTAGGTGAGTTTACCAAGCCTGACCTAGGTCCACATGCTCGAACCAACATTTGAAAACCAATTTAAAAACGTAGAACCACTCACCGACTACTCCAAGCTCAACAAACTCTAGCCGATCAAACTCCCATGCTTCCCGGATTCGAATGTGAAGCTTCACCAACACAAAACCTCGATGCTATCAATCAAACACAAGCAAAACAACTACATTTCAGTCCACAATTCAACTGAGCAAACTCGGAACACAAATCAAGCTAATACTCGACCCAAAACACTCTCAAAACACTATTTTTGAGCAGCCCTTAAACTCAGTAAAGAACCAATGTTTCCAACACTTTTAACACACCTAATAACTTCCAAAACAACCCATAAACATCACACAAACATCAGCTCTCAATTTCCAACAAAAAACAACCCCAAAACTAATCTTAAAACCCTTCTAAAACCCCACTTAAACCCAAATCTTTGAATCATTATAAAACCTTGTAAAAATTGATTATGTTGGACCTTTTAGAACCTAAATAACTTATCAAATATCACCAAATCAAAAACTTGAGTTAAAGCTAACAAAGTTTGGATTTTTATCGTCAAGAACTCAAAACCCCAAGATGTAAAATAGTGAGCTTTAATGAAAACAAAATACATGGGAAGAAAGAGGAAGATGAGGGTAATAGGAAAATGAATTTACCTTTGAAAAGCCTTAAAAACAAGCAAGAATGGTGATGGAACAGTGATGGGAGATGGGGAGGAGAAAACTCACGTTCCAAACTTGGGAAGGAAGAAGATAGGTAAAATCTTGGGTATTTGAAATAAAAATAAAATGGGATTTATTTTACATGTCCCATTAATTACAAGATTGCCATTAATGAAATAGCTATTGGGCTTTGGTTTAAAATTTGGGTCCAACACCTTTGTTTTATTTCCAAACAAAACTCGAACTATTATTTTAATATTTTAATTCACCCGACCCTCAAACCCGGGTGTTACAACTCTCCCCCACTTAAGGAATTTCGTCCCCGAAATTACCTGACGGAAACAAGTACGGAAACTGATCAAGCATATCAGCTTTCCTCTCCCATGTGGCCTCTTCCACACCTCTATGTCTCCACAACACCTTGACCAACTTTATGGTCTTACCACGCAACACCTTGCTATCAGAAGCAAGTATCTCAACCGGTTCTTTATTGTAAGACAAATCCGGATTCAGTTCTATCTCTTCAACAGCATAACATGAGACGGATCTGATCTATATCTCCTAAGCATCGACACATGGAACACATCATGGATCTTCTCTAACTCTGAAGGCAATCTCAAACGGTAAGCTACTGGCCCAATTCGCTCAACTATCTCATACGGACCAATAAACCTCAGACTCAACTTGCCTTTCCGGCCAAAACGCATTACCTTCTTCCACCAAGATACTTTCAGAAACACTTTCTAACCCACTGAAAACTCAACCTCTTTTCTTTCAAATCAGAGTAAGATTTCTGACGATCGGAAGCTGCTTTCAAACGGTCACAAATCAACTTCACTTTATCGGTAGTCCCCTTAAGCAAATATGGCATAGGTAACAACTTCTGACCCGTTTCGGCCTAACAGATCGGAGTCCTACATCGTCTACCATACAATGCCTCATAAGGAGCCATCTGGATACTAGCCTGGTAACTGTTGTTGTAAGCGAACTCGACTAAGGGAAAATGCTTCTCCCAAAACCCTGGAAGTCAACCACACAACAACGGAGCATATCCTCTAATACCTGTATCACTCGCTCTGACTGACCATCTGACTGCGGATGATACGAAGTACTGAAATGCAAATGACTACCTAGGGCACTATGCAAACAACTCCAGAACCTCGCTATGAACCTCGGATCTCTATCTGATACAATAGACTTCAGAACTCCATGAAGTCTCACAATCTCGCGGATGTACAAATCTGCCAACTTGTCTAAAGAATCTGTGGTGTTCACTGCTAAGAAATGAGCACCCTTAGTGAATCTATAAACTATCACCCAAACATAATTCTTCTTCGAATGAGACAACGGTAACACTGACACAAAGTCCATAGTGATTCTCTCCCACTTCCATTCCGGAATTTTCAAAGGCTGTAACAAACCTGAAGGAACCTGATGTTCTGCCTTCACTCTCTAACAAACCATGAAACGGCTTACATACTAGGCTACATCCTTCTTCAAACCAACCCAGAAATAATCATTCTTCAGATCTCGGTACATCTTAGTACTACCCAGATGTATAGAAAAAGGACTCGAATGTGCTTCGCTCAAAATCATACGTCTCAAATCAAAATCTTCAGGTACTACAACTCTGTCTCTGAAACACAACACATTCTCATCACTGAAATTGTACTATGTCGGTCTACCTTCTGCAATGTCCTGAACATGTGAAGCTAAAGATACGTCTTGCAACTGTTTCTCTCTAATCATCTGAATCAACGAAGGCTTCACTTGCAGCTCTGTAATCAAACCACCATCCCTGATACACCCAGTCTAGCAAACATAGCTAGCAACTCAACTGCAACTTTCCTGCTCAATGCATCAGCCACTACATTTGTCTTACACGGATGGTACTCAATAGTCAAGTCATAATCTTTCAAAAATTCAAGCCATTTTCTCTGTCTAAAGTCCAGCTCTCTCTGAGTCATCAAGTACTTCAAGCTTTTATGATCAGTGTAAACCGTGCACTTCTCCCCATACAAGTAGTGACGCCAAATCTTCAATGTAAACACAATTGTTGCTAACTCAATGTCGTGCGTAGGGTAGTTCTTCTCGTGCACCTTCAACTGTCTCAAAGCATAAGCAACAACTCTCTTTTCTTGCATCAGAACACAACCTAAACCTACGTAGAAAGCATCATTATAGATCACGAACTTCCATGAAACTGGCTGTACCAACTCTGGAGCATTCGTCAAAGCCTCTTTCAACTTCTCAAAAGCACGATGTCTCGCATTTGACCACTCAAATTTAACTCATTTTTTGCAACAATTTGGTCAACGGAGCAGCTACCTTAGAGAAACCATCAACGAACCTCCTATAGTAACCAAATAATCCTAGGAAACTCCTAATCTCAGTCACTGACTTAGGTTGTTTCCACTCAACAATGGCTTCAATCTTCGTCGGATCAACACAGATACCTTCAGCTGACACAACATGGCCAAGAAACACAACCTATCTAATCCAGAACTCGCATTTACTTAACTTAGCAAACAACTGATTGCTCATCAATCTCTGTAAAACAAGTCTCAAGTGCTCATCATGCTCTTCTTCTGATCTCGAGTACACATGGATGTCGTCTATGAAAACAACTACAAATCGGTCTAGATAGTCTCGGAAAACTCTGTTCATCATATCCATGAAAGCTGTTGGTGCATTCGTGAGCCCAAACGACGTCACAAGGAACTCATAATGACCGTATCTAGTCCTAAAAGTTGTCTTCGAAACATCACATTCTTTTACCTTCAACTGATAGTACCCTAATCTCAAATATATCTTCAAAAACACTGAGGCACCCCTCAACTAATCAAACAAGTCATCTATGCGAGGCAACTGATACTTTTTCTTCACTGTAAACTGGTTCAACTGCCTATAGTCGATACACATCCTCATACTGCCATCCTTCTTCTGCACAAACAACACGGGAGCACCCCAAGGCGAACTACTAGGCCTAAAAAAACCTCGGTCTAACAACTCCTGAAGATGACTCTTCAACTCTTTCGGAGACATACGGTACGGAGCAATAGAAACTGGAGTAGACCCTGAAACAGTCTCAATCACAAACTCTACATCTCTTTCAGGTGGCAAACTCGGTAACTCTTCTGGAAATACATCCGAAAATCACAAACTGTTCTGATATCTTTCGGTCTAACCTCCCTCATATCCGGATTCATCACATACGTTAAATAAGCCCCACAACCAGAGTCCATCAACCTATGAGCCTCTAAAGCTGACACAACGTTCGACAAGAACTTAACGTTCTCGCCTACTACTACTACCTCATAGCTATCGGAAAGCTTCAACGAAATTCTCTTTGTCTCAAAATCTACACTAGCTCTGTGCTCAACCAACCAATCCATACCCAGAATGATATCAAAACCATAGAACGGAAGCTCCATCATATCAACAGGAAACACATGACCCTGAATCTTCAACGGACACCTCCTATACATCCGTCTAACTACAACTGTCTCACCGAAGGAACTAGTCACATGTATCCCTACATCTAAAGTTTTAATAGGTATGTCTAACTTCTTTGCATGCAACTCAAAATGTAAGAATGCTTGGATCCCGAATCAACTAAGGAAAGCAAAGACATGGACTGTAACTCAAAATTACCTGCTATCACATATGTGTCATTCATTGCCTCTCTCTGTGCGTAGACTCTAGCTGGTCCACCGGTCTCTGGCTGAACTGCCACTACATGAGCAAGATTCCTCGGTGCCTCTATCCTAGGTGCATCAGCCCTCGGCTAGAAATAACCACGACCGCCCCCACGGCCTCTCTGATAGTCTATCGCTCTCGCAGGAGCCTGTGCCAGAATCGGTGCCTGTGCTGCCTGATGCGGACACTCTCTCCTGAAGTGGTTTCTCGATCCAAAGTTCCAGCAAGCATGATAGTTTCCCCAACACTCTCTTGAATGGTGTCTCCCACATCGGGCACACTCGGGCAAACGTACTCCAGCTCTCTGGCCCCGATGGCCTCTACCGTGGTGGCCATCACCACGCCTATGATCAAACTGCTGTCCACTGCCCCGATGCCTCTTGGCATCACCACGATCAAAGTTGTTGTGCCTCTTCCCTTAACTGGATCCTCCTGAACGCTTGGTCAGCCACAAGCTATGCTCGATGTCCTTGGCCCTAGCGACCAAGACATCAAAATCAGAATAATCTGTAGCTAAGGTGTACCTCTTGACTTCCTCATGAAGTCCATGCCTGAACCGGTCACAACGGTCCCTCTCAGTAGGAACCAACTCTGGAGCATACTGACTCATTCGGACAAAGCGGATCTCATAATCTGTCACTGATGCGTCTCCCTGAACAAGAGCCATGAACTCCCGCTTCTTCTCATCTAAGTATCTCAGGCCCAAATACCTCTTTCTGAAAGCAGTCTCAAAGAAATTCCAACTGATCTCGGCCTCAGGCACACCGGTAGTAATGGTGACCCATCAGGTGTAGGCATTACCCTGAAGCAATGAAAGTACACAGCCCAACTTACGAGCCCCAACACATTCTATATGAGCTAAAATACGGACTGTCTTCTCTAGCCACAACTCTGATCTCTCAGGCGTAGATCCCATGAACTTATCTGCTCCTAGGCTACGAAGCCTCTCTAAGGGTAAGCTAGCATCATCTCCTCTCGGCTGAGCTGCTGCCTGAGCTCCGGCAACTGCAGCCTGAAACGCTCCCGCTATACCTTGAACTAGCGGAGCCATATCTATACCTGCAGGACCTTGGCCACCCTGGCCAACCTGAGGTCCCGCTCCCTCAGCTCCAGCCTCGCCTTCCACATCAGGCTGAGAAGGTGGTGGTGGAGGAGCTCCGACACCAACAGCGGGCTCTTCCACAGGAGCCTCTACTCCAACCACCAGCTCATAACTGCTCACAGATAACAACTACAATAACATACAAGGTAGGGTTAGCAAAGTCAAGGGTCCAAGTGGCTCAAGTATGTTTCTCTTACTTAAAAATCCTTTTTTCCGATGTAATAAAAGCAATGAGACTCTACTCAACATGCTTCAAACAACACACATAAACGATCAATTAAGCAAACATCAAGCATTCTTGATAAACAAGCAACATGCTTACATGGCAAGCAAACACCGTGCAATTGCAATACAAGAATTTAACTTACCTCACTTACCTGCCCGAGGTCTCGGAAACCTCAGGCTCTGATACCAACAAGTGTAACCCCCTCGTTCCGGTCCGGGCGGCCGACCGGTCCGAGCGGGCTACACAGGGATAATCGAGACGAAACCCGTTAAGGCTCCACTTCGGTTAACAACCCGAGAAAACTTTTTCATTTATTATCTTGTCTAGATTGATTTAATTAACCTATGTGTAAAGCGACAGCGGAAACAAGACTCTCAAGAAGCCTAACCTCAAACAGGGCCTAAGCCCAACACTTGAGAACCTTTAGAGATGTCAAAAGTCCATTTTTTTGGCATGTGTTTCGAAACAGGCTAGCCTGTTTCGAAACACGGGCTTAGTTTAAAAAGACAACCATCCGTACTGAAATGCATCCACCCCATTTCGGAACAGAGGTCCATTTCGCCTAGATGTTTCGAAACACGTTCCGAAACATGCAATCACAGTAGCCAAAACGTTTCGAACTTCATATCGGAACAGGGGTTCACAGTAGCAAAACCGTATCGGAACACTACCGATACGGGTGTCCCTAGAGCCACACTCGTTCCGAAACAGCCTTATCCATTCCGAAACGCATGCAGTTTGTGAGTTTCCAAAACCAGCTTTAATCATCTCTAAACGATCCCAAACGCCCCCAACGACTTCAAGAAACAACCACAACATGCACACATAAACTCTAGAGGCATAGACCCTATTACAAACACGCTCAAACCACATAACATGCAAGATAAGGGCATACATTCATAAGGGATCAAGCATTCACCATAAAAGAGACATACATTGCATTTAAGGTTTCCTGCCTTAGAAACAAAACTCATAAGCATTCATGACATGCAACATAAGCATGATTTACAATCCAAAATAAGGCATCAACAAGCCACACCGAAGCATCAACATATCAAGGAGTCTAAACAAGCTCTTACACAAAACAACAACATAAATCCCATCGCTCATCTATTACACCTATAACTTAAAAATTCATACTTGAGGATAGCAAAAGCACAACTAGCACACTTGGAGGCCCTCTCATTGCACAAGCAACCCACGAACTAAGGATCTGTATTGTCGAACAAAAGAGAGCGTAAGCGTAAAGCTTAGTGAGGGTAAGCTCATAAAATAAACCTTGAAATGTAGGGTCCAAGCACGGACGACACAACCAAGGAAGAATACATGATTTCTTACCTTCGAAGCCAAAAGAGTCAAATATAAATGATGCATGAACATAATCTCAATTATCATGCCATGCTCAACAAGTCTATAAACACAACCATATGGAAACACATATATCAAACGTATTGGCACCTAGCTATGACCCGAATACGCGGATAACAACCGTTGGAACTCACATCCAACAACTCAACCATTACCTTACGGTGGGATTACACTCATCACCGTTTCACGCGGAGGGGATTCCACTCATCCTCACGCCCCTTCGATGGGATTCCACTCATCACCAACTAACATATAAAAGAAGATTTCGGGCGTACCCGTACTCCATCTTGATGACTACCATCACCAAGACCATGCGCGCATTTCGACTCTCGTGTGCACACTAAACATCCTAATGATCGATCATTTGTACCCCAAGCATACTAGTGCCAATACTAACTCATTTCACAATCTTTCATAACACAAATTTCATACAAATTCTCGTGCCTAGCACGTAGCCACCATGATTTACAATCATGTACTCACAATACATCAACCACATGCATATCACAATGCATAAACAAATCATCATGCCTCAATAACACACATAGCCACAACGTGCATAGCAACATTAATCACAATTAACATCAGAGGCATAAACACAATATTAAAAGTTCAACCAAAGGTCTCTAATCAAAGCTTGAGATTAGACTACCAATCTAATCCCAACACTAGGTGGGTTTACCAAGCCCGACCTAGGTCCACATGCTCAAACCAACATTTGAAAACCAATTTAAAAATGTAGAACCACTCACCGACTACTCCAAGCTCAACAAACTCTAGTAGATAAAACTCCCACGCTTCCGGGATTCGAATGTGAAGCTTCACCAACACAAAACCTCGATGCTATCAATCAAACATAAGCAAAACAACCACATTCCTGTCCACAATTCAACTCAGCAAACCTGAAACACAATTCAAGTTAATACTCAACCTAAAACACTCTCAAAACACCATTTTCGAGCAGCCCTTAAACTCGGCAAAGAACCAATGTTTCCAACACTTTTAACACGCCTAATAGCTTCCAAAACAACCCCTAAACATCACACAAACATCAGCCTTCAATTTCCAACACAAAATAGCCCCAAAACTCATCTTAAAACCCTTCTAAAATCCCACTTAAACCCAAATCCGTGAATCATTATAAAACCTAGTAAAAATTGATTATGTTGGACCTTTTAGAACCTAAATAACTTATCAAATATCTCCAAATAAAAAACTTGAGTTAAAGCTAACAAAGTTTGGATTTTTATCGTCAAGAGCTCAAAACCCCAAGATGTAAAATAGTGAGCTTTAATGAAAACAAAATACATGGGAAGAAAGAGGAAGATGAGGGTAATAAGAAAATAAATTTACCTTTGAAAAGCCTTCAAAAACAAGCAAGAATGGTGATGGAACAGTGATGGAAGATGGGGAGGAGAAAACTCACGTTCCAAACTTGGGGAGGAATAAGATAGGTAAAATCTTGTTATTTGAAATAAAAATAAAATGGGTTTTATTTTACATGTCCCATTAATTACAAGATTGCCATTAATAAAATGGCTCTTGGGCTTTGGTTTAAAAATTGGGTCCAACACCTTTGTTTTATTTGCAAACAAAACCCGAACCATTATTTTAATATTTTAATTCACCTGACCCCCAAACCCCGGTGTTACACGGACAGATTTCCGAACTGTGGTTCCCACTGCAAGTCTCACATGCCACTTCTGCAGAATATACAGGTTTAGAATCTTTCCATAACAGATTTTCCACCGCCTTTGTGAGGTATGCAGCCCGTGACTCCAGGGAATTATCAGCTTCATAATCCTTTACAGTTATCCCTCGTTTACCTCTCCTTGCTGTAGGGAATTGCTCGTCGTTCTTTGCTAGGTTTTTCAACACCACCATTGCCTCGTCTTGGTCTTTATCCAATAATAGTCCATTTGCTGTTGAATCTATTCTCATACGAGTGCGTGTATTGGCAGTATTGTAGAATTTAACGATCTGATTCCACACGGGGAATTCATGCATCGGGCAGTTCCTTAGAAGAGTTGTAAACATGTCCCATGCCTCGTGCATTGGTTCGTCATCTTCCTGTTGAAAAGTAGCAATTTCATTACACAATCTCTCAGATAAATGAGGAGGATTAAAACGAGATAAGAATTCACGGGAGAGATTTGCCCAAGTTCGTATTGAACCCGGCGTTAGTTTATTCCACCAAGTTTTAGCTCTGTCTCTCAGTGACTGAGGAAATAACCGGAGCCTTAGTATTTCCGGATTTATTCTTGGAAATCTAAACGATCTACAAATTTCTTGGAACGTTTTCAGATGTTCTCGGGCATCCTCTGTTGCAACACCAATAAACTGGCCAGCGGAATTTATCATGCTGAACATAACATGTTTCAGCTCGAAATTCTCAGCTTCCACATCTGGCAAGGTGGTCTCCAGTTCAACATGGTCATTGATCATGTAGTCGCGGCAGGACTGTCGTGCGGCAGCGACATGCCGTCCATTCCGGGCATCCTGGGGAGGATCTCCAATAACCCCTTGGTTATCATCCACCCCCTTGTTCTGCATTGCTTCTAGCTGTTCTTTAAGATAGTCGTTTCTCGCTATCAATTGTCGGACTCGGTTCCTGAGGTTGTACGTACGTTCAATTTCAGGGTCTAGTTCGTACTCAGGTTTTTTGCCTCGTCTAGATCTGTGCATAAGCAAACAGAAAACCTTGTGAAAAGCACAGGGTAAATAATACCAAGGAAAACAGAAAAATTAAAAATAAAAAAAAAAGTGCAGTAAGAGTAAGGGTAAAGATATTTTGCCAGTCCCCGGCAATGGTGCCAAAAACTTGTTGCGTGTCAAAAGTCCTATTGCAAATAGTGCAAGTGTACACGAAGCAAGTAGTAAAGTGATACTTGGAGTATCAGATATCGTCTCCATAAGGACTGGAAATATGCTTTATCCTAAAATTGCTGCACGAGAGAGAGAAAGAGTTTAGACTAATTGTAAAGTGCTATTGGGAAACAAGTGATATAAACGATAAAAGAATTAGGTTTAAGAAATAGGTCGGTATTGAATTCCTCAGTAGTGCATGTGTTGCACTGAATAGAAACTTATGTTCTGTCGTCGTCCCTGTCGTGGCAGCACCTGTCACGACAGAAGTCTGTTGTTATCGCGGCAATGATCACACAACTTTGTACTTCAAGTTTGGCAAGAATCACTGCTATGACTTGTCCTATCCTTAGGCCCAAGTGTTGTTGATGAATACTTCTTAGATGATACCTCCCGGCGTGAATTGAAGAGTGAACACCAATGTTGTTGAATTCTTCCTTAGCCACTTAACCTCGCACTTATCCCTAAGCCGAGATGGTTTAACCATAAACTGGAAAACGCGTATTTATTCCGTTCGTATGCTTGACTCTCCCGATATCAAACAAATGGATAACCTCACAATGCTCTCCCGATATCAAACAAATGGATAACCTCACAATGCTCTCTCGATACTCTTGCGAGATATGAAAACCAGAATAAATAAACTTGAAGTTTTATTGCTGGGAACAGAAAAATTCCTAAAACAGTACAATCCTTGCAACTACTTTACAGAATCAACCCTTAGCCCTAGGGGAAGTTTAGAACATGATGAGAAGGGGGGAAAACGATAAGGATTTTGGGGAAGATGGCTAAGAATGAGATATCCTTACCTAGGTCGAATTACATGCCTTTATATAGGCCTTGGGTTCAAGTTTTCTAATAAGGCAAGAATGCAAGTTCAAACTAAAGTACAACTCTATTAAAGATTAAATCTTTTGAGTAGATGCCTTTAATTCGTCCTCTTTTCTTGCTTTGGGTTTCTTCCTTGAACTTTGAGCTTGGCCTTCATTCTGCCCCAGGGCTCAGAAAAATATAGGAGTGGTCCACGACAGACCGGCTTGAATTCCTCTATCTGTCGAGCTCCACTTCACTTTTCCCTTTCACCAATGTTGTCGTCATGGCTGCCACGGCAGCGTTATCTCCTTGACTCCAGTCCTGTGATACAGCTTTGCTCCCTTGCTGCCCTGAGTCTTCCACAACATATACTTGCAAAAAGTGATCAAAATCAGTAGCAACTGTGCCATTTTATCTATTTGTGATGTATATGTAAAAATCTATCCTAAATGCAATGAAATATTCTTGAATGCAGTAGAATAATGGGTAAATTAGGGGTAAAATATATAACTTTTATACACTCAACAATTTCCCTAAACCACTTTTTTACGGTTTGAACAGCCGATACAGATTCATAGGCCCAACCCGACTCGCCCAAAACATCTAATCCCAAAACTGGGGCGTTACAAAGGGGGTTGTTATCCGAGAGCCCTAGGAGCATTGGAGTTTGAGGTGAGTGTAGTCAGAGTCTCGGGATTAGGCAAAAATCTTTCCCGAATCTCTTATTGTTGTCTTCGATTATTTAGCTAAAGTTACTATTAAGGAAATTACATCGTATTGTTAGACGAACAAGTTGGTGAGTGTCAATAAGTTTGTTATTGAATGTTGGACATAGTTATTGGTATCGTCATTGTGCATTGTCATTGATATAGGTATTGTTATTGAAACATTGTAAAGAAATCATCGGATATGGACATTGACATTGAACCATGAAACATTGATAATGAGACATGTTTGTCATTGATAATATTGTAATCATTGGTCATTGGAATTCTCATTGAACATTGAATAAGGATACGAACATTGAAACCTTGGATTTGAATGGACAATGGTTACAATTGGCATGCCATAGAATTCATGAGCTCAATGTACGGGTGGACTACCGTCCTAAGGCTACAACCTATATTGATTTGGCGAGGCGGAGAGATGTGTATTGATATTGGTCATATTGGCGAGGCAGAGAGACTTGACCATTCATTGATTTGGCGAGGCATAGGAATTCACGTATCCACTATCTTGATTCAATCCCAAGGTTAATAATGAAATAAATATGTTAAACATTGTATATTGATGCACAATATTGACATTGATGAGCATGAGAGCGTGTATATAAACACTTGTTACGTTGTTGTTCATATTGTTTATGACTACCTCACTAGGCAATGTATGCCTATAGTGTCCCACCTCGTGCATTTCAGGTTGAAAGATCCCGTGATTCGAGGATCAGATAGTCAAGGCAAGATAAGTCACTACAAGCCCTAAAGTAATGTGTTTTGACTTATGGACTCTGTAAAGTATCCACAAGTCCTATATTTCCTGCACATTCCACCTCTTATTATTACTGTTTTTAAGCTCATTTTAGGCATAAGTAGGTTCATGCATTGCATTTTACAGTATTCCTTCATTTTACCTTGCTTTTATGGATTATCTTCTATGTGGTAAAGAAGAGATGTTGTTTTAGTGTATTTTTGTGTTTAGGTACTAAAGGCTGAAAGAGGGAACCGATGAGCTGAGGATGCAACGCTGAGGAAGCAAGCCAAGGGGGTGTACTGATGTAGTTCCAGCTGAAGACAAGTTGCTTCCGAGTAATGTTGTCGCCGACCTTGCGGCCACGACAGCAAAACTATGGAGTTGGAGAACCGGAGTGCGATTTGTAGAGCTTAAAATCTTGATTCTATCGCCACCATCCACACGATTGTCTGACATCTGTAGCAGCGGACATAGCCGCTGAAGTAAGATCTCAAGATTACTTGCGGGCTAAGGCAAACAAGATAAAGTCCACATTCAAAGCAAAGAAGTCAGAGTTTAAGGTCACATTAAATGTGGAAAGCTACTTTTGAGGAGTTCTACTTCAAGGAGGACTTAACCTAGTTACTTGTCTATAAATACTCATTGTAGTCCTAGTCCAAATCATCTTAGGTTTTCTATAGACTTGGCTAGTGTTCTCTGTCGCCGCCATGTTCTAAACTTCATTTGGGTTAAGGGTTATGTTGTAAATTAGTTGTGAAACGGTTGTATTAGGTTTTTAGTTGTTTTCAATAAATATTCCAAGTTTGCTTAATCTATGCACTTCATTCTATCAATTAGTCCTAATCGTTCAGTTGAGAGAATCCATTTAGGGGCACGAAAGTGTCAACTTCACGAAAGGGTTAAGCACAGTCACAACGTGTTGAGGCGTGACTAACTTGGTTCCAAAAGTTCACAAGTTTCAGCGGCTAAAAGGGATCACCAACCGAATTGACTAGCCTATGTTAGGTTTACGTTGAGATTGCTAGGTATTGCCTACGTCACGTTTGTCGCAACCGCCTTTTTACAGGATGCATCGACTATTTTGGAAAACACTTTAAAAAATCAACGGAGTCGCCACCAATCCTTTTTTGAAAAAGTTTGATTGGATCACTTTTGAAAACATGGTTATTTTAATAAAACATTTTTGGTTTTAATAAAACAACGTTTTGGTCTGCGAAAATCAGAAAACAGTCTCGAGGGTTGGTTACGCATGGGGAAGGATTAGCACCCTCATGACGCTCAAAATTGGTACCTAATTGGTTTGAAAATAGTTTTCAAAACTGGAATTTTCAAGTTCAAAAAGGTCCGACTTTACTTGTCCGTTTAATGAATATTAGTCTATTTTAACGGCCTTATCGCCTGAGAGATAAACTTTAATCACCGCCAACTTCTCTGGCGCTAACCCGTCATTCCCGTTTGATAAGACACCGCATTGAATTATGTTTTCACTTTTCAAGCAACAAGGAAATTTAAGTACGTTGAGCATTTTATTTAAATTTTAAGTTCGATTATCTAAAAACCCTAGAAAAACGTCTAAGTCTTTTATTCCTAATTTAAGGTTTAAGTTTGCTTAAGTGTATTTTATTTTCTATGAAGAACATTTTTCAACACAAAAAAAGTCTCTATCTAAGCTTTAGCCCTTAATCCTAAGTTTTCACATATTTCTAAAACAGGCAAGCAAACTTTATTTCTTTTGATTTTTACCCTTTTACTATTCCTTTTAAAAGCCTTTATTTTCTTTTTTATTATTTTCTAAGCTAAAACCTTTTTTTACATTTTTTTTTGTTCTTTTTTACCTTTTCCATTTTTATGTTTTCTCCCTAAAAGATTTTTATTCTTTCTAAACTCATTTTCATTCTTTTTACATTTTAAGTTTTAAAACAGCCCATTTCTAAAATAAACTTTATTCTTCCTAAGAACTCTTTTTTTAAAAATTTCCCTTTTCAAAATTTATTTTAAATCCTAGACTTTAAACTCTTATTTAAACCCTTTTATTTTCTTTCAAAAAAAACTTGTTTCTTTTTTTCTTTAAAAAATATCTTTATCATTTTTTCCTTTTAAAATCATTTTTTTATCCATCTACTATTTAAAACTAAATTTCACAAAAGTCTCATTTTTAAGCCATTTATTATTTAACCTCACAGTATTACTTTCTCTAATGAAATCCCTAAATTCAAGTTTTTTCTAATTTACCACATTTATTCATACATTAAAATTCAAAAACCTTTTAAATTAAATCCTACATTTTTAAAGATCAAAATTACTTTAACAACATTTTTTAAAACATGCAAAAAATTTAAGATCAAACTAAAATTTTAACTAAATTCAAAACAAAAAAGATTACCGAAATCGCGAACAATTTCCAACCTTGAGAAAGCAACCTAAAAAATCACAAACAAAAACACCAAAATTCAACCAAGAACAAATAATAAAATCGACATAAAAAAGAAAGAAAAGTTAGAAGTTTACCAAGAAACCGACGAACGATGAACTCGAACTTAAAGCTTCTCGAAATGCGTCGGACCACCTCCGGAAATTGCTCCAAACTCCAATTCTTCCTCCAAAAATTTCTAGCCAACTCAAGAGAATATTTAGAGAATTTTCAGATTTTTTCTTGAACCCTTTTAGTGTTTTTTTCCTCAAATTTGGTGTGAAGAACAAGTGGATGAAGGGGGTTTATACTTAATTTTGAGATTCAAAATCAAGCTAAATCCCGAATTCAATCCCCAAATTGGAGCCTAATTCAGACACAAAACTTGATACCTGGTAAAAGCCCAATAAATCATCCATTTTGATCCAAATTCGGGATAGAATTTCCCATTTAATTCAAATCTAGGGTTTATTATCTCGTTTTGGTTTTTCACAAATTATGGTGGCAATAGGCAATGGCGGCAAGTGGGGTCGGTGGCAAACGGACGGCGGCAACCAGGCGGCTTGAACGGCAGCAACCACGCCTGGTGGACGAAGAACGATGGATGGCAGCTTCGCGACAAGGGTTTGGAGCGCCCAGCCCCGCGCGCGTGACGCGCGGGCTGGCTTTCCCCCCTTTTTATATATTTTTTATTTATTGATTTATTTTTTATTGTTTTTAACCTTTCTTCTTTTTTTTCACATTTAATTATCAACCTATTTTATTCCTTTTTTACAATTATTAAACACTATAATTAATATTTTATTTTTTCCTTTTTTCTTATTTTTTTCTTTTTTACTTTTTACTTTAATAAATGGGCTTCAACTTAAAATGTGCTTTATTAAAAAGTGGGCTTTTTGAAAATGAGTTTTTATGGGTTTTTATATAAGAATGAGTTTTTATTCAAAAATGTTTTTTTATTAAAGAATTGGATTTTATTATAAAAGAATTGGCTTTTAAAAGGATTTTTATTTTATTCTTTTTTCTCGATTTTTTCTTTTTCTTTTTTTTTCTTTTTTTCTTTTTTTTTCTTTCATTAAAAGTTAGGGTGAAAAATTTAGTGACAACAACTGCCCCTCTTTGCTTATCTTTGTGAAACAAAGACAAAGCAAAGACAAAAAAGACACAAATTTTCACCTGAATTACTCATTGGTTCCATTCTTCGAATCCCCGAACGAATAGGCGTGTGCTTTATTCTCCTTATGCTCGAATAGTTGAGTTGGGTTCCATTCACCAAATGCCCAAACGGATAGGTTGGTTCTATTCTCCTTATGCCTGAATAGTTGAGCTGGGTTCCATTCTCCAAATGCCCGAACGGATAAGCTGGTTCTATTCTCCTTATGCTCGAATAGTTGAGCTGGGTTCCATTCTCCAAATGCCCGAACGGATAGGCTGGTTCTATTCTCCTTATGCCCGAATAGTTGAGCTGGTTTCCATTCTCCAAATGCCCGAACAGATAGGCTGGTTCTATTCTCCTTATGCCCGAATAGTTGAGTCGGGTTCTATTCTCCCAAAATGCCTAAACAAATGAGCTGGATTTTTGTCCTCCCGAATGCTCAATTAGGCCAAGTCTTCTGAAAACTTTCATCCTCCTTGTGCTTGGATGAATAAGCAGGCTCCATTCTCC
Organism: Hibiscus trionum; assembly: GCA_030270665.1. NCBI lineage: Eukaryota > Viridiplantae > Streptophyta > Magnoliopsida > Malvales > Malvaceae > Hibiscus > Hibiscus trionum. The sequence goes on along the minus strand of BSYR01000038.1, from coordinate 20,926,283 downwards.
TTTTACCCGAACGGATAGGCGAATCTTCTTAAGCACTTCATCCTCCTTACGCTTGGATGAATAAGTACACTTCATTCTCCTTTTGCCTGAACGGATAGGCGAATATTCTTAAACACTTCATCCTCCTTATGCTTGGATGAATAAGCAAACTCTCATTTGAACAGACCTTCCAGGTACCTTAAAACAAAATGCAATATGCAATATGATGCGTATACCCCTAGGGATGTCTAAAACATGAATGCATGACAGGTTTTCCTTTTAAAAACTTCTTTTGCTTACACCATTTTCTTAATTTTGATGGAATTCTGGTTATCGAGACCAACCCGATTAAGCATGAACTCTCTCTCCTGAACTTGTATAAGTCGAAACGATTTGCTTCACTCTTCTTTCAACCCTTCTTGGTTTTTTACTTTGAATTCACCATTCGCTAAGACAAGGCCATTTCTTCTGCTTTGAAAACTACCCACGAATTATGAACTACTCTGACTCTTCCTCATTTTCTGATTTTCTGCTGATTGGTTCAATCCCATTTTTACTTTATTGAAAATACTTAATCCCTATCTATCTTCTGAGACAACATTTTCGTATTCAAGGATGCACACCCTAGGTCAAGTTTTGATCTTGTAAGGCCGCTTCTATTGCCATGTAAAGGGAGTTGGCGGCTAAGAAATGTTGTTCAAGCGCCCAAACACTCATATGGATTTTCTACCCTTTTAAAAAAACCACAGCAAGGCTTTGCTTTTTCTTCCTTATCTTAACACCGTATGCCCCAAACAATTATTATGGAACACTTCATAGTCCCTGAACTTTTTAAAACATTCTCAAAGTAATGCTCAAAAATCTTTTGCGTGTATAAATGATTGTCAAATCCATTAATCCTTATTTCAAAGCAAGATGCTTACTAAGATAGGGGAAGAAACAAGAAAGCAATAAAAATTCAAGAAACAAATTTATTAATAATGTGGCAAACACAAAAAGGTTTAAAAGAAGGGAAACAAGTGTTCAAATATCAATAGTCCAAACCTCTCCTGCCAAACGCCAGAAGTAAACTTGAATGCCACCAGTGTCGATGAAGCTTTGAATATAGCGCATGATCTGTGGAGCCTCAAAACCTGACAAATTATCTGAGCCGCCCTTTATGGGTTTTCAACTCAAACCCTTCTTTGGTTTCAAAACGCCCTCTGCGGGTTTTCATTTTGAACCCTCCTTTTTCTTTTCTTTTCTTTTTTTTCTCTTTTTTCTTTCCTTTTTTCTTTCTTTTATTTCTTCAGGCATGGTACTTCTTGACAGTGTTAGAATTTACCAAGTTTCGGAACTCGTTTCCATCCATCTCAGCTAAGATCAATGCTTCACCTGAAAGGACCTTTGTCACGATGTAATGTCCTTCCCAATTAGGCGCCCATTTTCCTTGGAAATCACTTTGAATTGGAAATTTCTTCTTTAAGACCATATCGCCTTCTTGGAATTATCTAGGGAGAACCTTCTTTTCATAAGCCCTAATCATTCTTCTTTGGTACATTTGACCATGACATACAACTTTCAGCCTCTTTTCCTCAATTAAGTTCAACTGGTCATACCTTGCTTGAACTCATTCCGCCTCATCTGACTTGGCTTCCATCAAGACTCGCAACGATGATATCTCCACCTCGATTGGTAGCACAGCTTCAACTCCATATACTAATGAGAACGGAGTTTCCCCAGTAGATGTCTGTATCGATGTTCGATATGCTTACAGAGCAAATGGTAACTTTTCATGCCAATCTTTATACGTATAAGTCATCTTTGCGATTATCTTCTTAATATTCTTATTGGCGGCTTCTACTACACCATTCATTTTGGGCGGTATACTACCGAATTGCGATGTTTGATGTTGAACTGCTCACAGACCTCATCAATCATTCAGTTATTCAGATTAGAGGCATTGTCAGTAATTATGTTTTATGGTAGACCATATCGACAAATGATTTCCTTCTTTAAAAACTTGCATACAGTGGTTCTAGTTACATTTGTATATGAGGCCGCTTCCACCCATTTTGTGAAGTAATCAATAGCTACCAAGATATAGCGATGACCATTTGACCCTTTCGGGTGAATCTGCCCAATAACATCTATGCCCCACATAAAGAAAGGCCATGTAGACGACATGGCGTGAAGAGACTAGGGAGGTGCGTAAACCTTGTCAGCATATACTTGGCACTTGTGGCCATTATGGGAATAATTAATGCAATCCCCTTCCATTGTCGACCAATAATATCCTAAGCGCATAATTTTTCTTGTCATATGAAACCACTAGGATGGGTTCCACAAATTCCTTCATGAACTTCTTCCAAAATCAATTGCGCTTCTTTTGCATCTACACACCTTAGTAGCACTTGATCTCGACTTTGTTTGTAAAGAATCTCTTCATCAAGCATGTATCCTGATGCCATTTTCCTGATCATTTTCTGAAGCTTGTGTTGGGTATTGTTGTAGCTTTAAGTACTGTAAGATGTCGTGGAACCACGGTAACCCATCTTCTTCTTCTTCTTCTTCTACATTATAACAATATGTTGGGGACTCCATCATTTGTAACTTAATGGGTATCATCTCTGAACTTTCACTTGCTTTAAACGTGGCAGCCAAGGTAGCTAACGTGTCTGCTATCTGGTTATCTTCTCTTGGGAGATGCTTAAAGGTAATCGCCTCGAACTCTTTAGCTAACTCGAGGACCAAATTGTGATATTCTATCAGTTTTGCATCTTTTGTTTTCCATTCGCCACGTGTTTGGTAGATGATCAAAGCTGAATCCCCATAGACTTTCAACTTTTGGATTCTCCTGTTGACGGCTTCCCTTAGGCTCATTATGCATTCTTCGAATTCTGCTAGGTTATTGGTGCGGAAGAATTTTAAACGACAAGTAAAAGGATAATGATCTCCTTCTGGCAAGACTAAAACTGCCCCAATACCTCGTCCTAGAGCATTTACAACACCATCAAAATGCGTGACCCAAGATTCTGTTGGTGATTCTTCATCTTTCGTGATACATGTGATAAGGTTTTTTTTTTGGGAGAAAACCGAACCAACTAAGGCCTTATCACTATCTCATCTTGAAAATGGAGATTTATTTAAAAGGGGGGATTCGTATTTAGGAAAACGGTGGAAATTTTGGAGTCGCCACCGGCCACTAAGGTAGGCCGGACACCACAAAACCAGAAATTCATTTTAAAACGAGTTCGGGAGTTGGTTACGTGTGGGGAAGGGTTAGCACCCCTATCACGCCCGAAAATCGGTACCAAATTACTTGTTGCCTTTTTAATCGATAGCAATTATTTAAAAACCAAAGTGAATTTAATAAAATGTTCTTGAATAAAAATGTGACTTAAATAGCACGGGCTTTATCGAATAGTGGCTTTGGAATTAATTAAACATTTAATTAGAAAGGATGACGGTACACCAGACCCTAGACTAAACTAACATCATATAAGACTGACTGCCATGTTAGTTTAGGGTTCGGATCTCGTATGTCACCTTTATGCATGATGCAAGCAAGTAAAGGATGATGCATTGCATCTCCATTTTTACGCTTTCGCTTACCTAGAGACGGTGAGAATTAACCCAAATATTCGATCGACATCCATTAAGCTAGGACTGTCATATCACGAATACCGGAGTTAATTAATACCTCTATTTGGGTATATTTTAAGTTGATTAATTAAAACACCGAATCATTAACAGTTTCATGGATGACAAATACGAGTATGTCACAAAACCATACAACATCACAATAAATAACACGTATGGAAAAAAAGCAAAATAAAATAGAATATCAACATGGGAATTTAAATAAAAATCCGGAAAAAGACCGGATCGAATATGAAGCGCGTAAATTAAGTGCGATAAATTAAATAATGGTAATTTAAATGTGGAGATTAAAATGTTAGTAGTTATATTAAAAGTTAGATTAGAGGTTAGAAAATACACTAAACGGGCCATAATAATACGGATCATACCCCATTGCGGTTCCCGTAAGACCGAAAACGAATTACATTCAAACAGAAAAACAAAAAAAAGCGAACAAATAATAAAGTAAGGAAAATACTTTGATGCACAAGCTGTGTAAACTTTAGTTTACACAAGCCCTTTAATTTTAGGGTTTAGGGTTTAGGGTTTTATGTTAGGGTTTAGGGGTTTAGTATGCAGGGTATATAATTTAAGGTTTATGGTTAGAATTTAGAGTTTAGAGTTTAGGGCTTAGGGTTTAGGGTTTAGGTTGCTAGGGTTTGTGATTTAGATTTTAAATTTTATAAAAGGATTGTGTAAAAAAAATTTACACAGCTTGTGCATCAAAATAAAACCCATAAAGTAAATATATAACATAAAACATAAACATAGGATAATCATAACATATATATATATATTATACGTAAACTGTATATAATATACATATCACTAGGGGTGAGCGTTCGAGCGAGTCGAGTCGAGTCGAGTCAAAAAAATTCGAGTTATTCGAGTTCAATCGTCATATTTTACAACTTGAACTTAAATTGAAATTTTTTCGATTCGAGTCGATTTTAGCGAGTTCGAGTCGAGTTCGAGTCGATTCGATTTTTCGAGTTTGGTTTTAATTTAAACATTTTTTTATTTATATCTACATATATATTTCTTCATATTATTTTTCACATGTGTAAAAAAAGATTTTGAATTATATCTACATACATATAAATTGACTTATGACTAAACAATACAATGATTCTAAAAGCACAAAAATAAGAACACATTTTTCATCAAACAAGGTAAACCTGTCCAAATTTCAATTGTAACAATCAAACCAACAAAAAGAAAACTCAACCTTCCATTATAAACTACGGGCCTCGTTAAAAACCTTCTTCTTATCTAGGTAACGCCAAGACGAGACCAAAGATAGCGGAAGGAGGAAAAGAGTACCCTAAAATATATTAATAACTAAAGCAAATAACACAGTAGAGTTTAGAAAATCCAACATCACATGTCAAAAGATACAAACCAATAAAAACAAAAACATAATAGTTCAAAAAAGAGAATTGCAACAAACTTTTTTCGAGTTCTGAATTATATTGTCGAGTTTTCGAGTTTCTATACAAATTTAATTGTAATTATTTACCATGTTATAGTACGATTTGATTCTAATTTAAACGACTTTCTCTATTCATATAAGATATGCATATATATATATATATATATATATATATATATATATATATATATTTCTTCATATTATTTTTCACATGCATAAGTAAGATTTGTAATGTTATTTAATAAAAAGATTTGTAATGTTATTTAATAAAAAAATATCATCTAAACTTCTAAAATATATTTATAATATTATTTTTAAATAAGGAACTTTTAAGGATAAAGTACTGATGGGGGTATAAATGAGTCAATGAATTGATGTAAAGAAAAAAATTACAAAAAATCGGTTGAATGATCAAATTGAATAAAATATAAAGTTAAAGGGCTAAATTAAAAAAAAGAATATTTTTTTAAAAATATGAATTGAAGTTATATAGATATTATATAGTGTTAGTGAATCATGTGGTTTAATTTTGGTAAAAAATAGACTTAAAAAGAAAGAGAAATTAAAGAAATGGGAAACATTCAAAGTTGAGGGGCTAAATAACAAAAGTAGAAAATTTAATTTAAAAATATGAATTGAAGCTAAATAGGTATTCTAGTTTCTACATTGGTTTAGGAGCATGTGGTTCAATTTTGGTCAAAATTGACTTAAAACGAAGGAGATATTGAAGAAATGAGGAAATCATACAAAGTTAAGGGGCTGAATTGAAAAAATATGAAATTTATTTTAAAAATATAAATTGAAGATAAATATGTATTCTACGCTGGTTTAGGAATATGTGGTTCAAATTTGGTCAAAAATGGACTTAAAATGAAGGAGGAATTGAAGAAAAATGAAATCAGTGACTAAATTGTAAAACTGTAAAATTCGGTTTTTCGATTTTTCAATTTTTCGAGTTGGGCAAATTCCAAACCGACTCGAAATCGAAATTTTTTCAAGTTAATCGAGTTGACTCGAATAACTCGAACAACTCGACTCGAATAACTCGAAATTGAAAAAAAAAATCAATTTTTTCGAGTCGAGTCGAGTTTTGCTCACCCCTACATATCACTACATATATCAAGATAGGATAACTATATATCATATAAGAGCACATATATATATATATATATAATAAAGACCTAAAGAGAAACGCGGCATTTAATGGAAAAGTAAAAAGAAGGAATAAAAATATTTTAAAAACAGGTTCACAAAAAGAGACCTTCCCCTGCCCTAGTCTGCGGCCACTCTTCTCCAAAGTTGGAGCCGCGCAGGCCATTCCCGCCGTTCATCGGCGGCGGGGCCTCATCCATTTTACATGGAGATGGCTGCGTTCGAATTCGCGGAGCGCAAACCCCCCAAAAAACTCGAAAATAGGTAAGATTTTAAAACCCTCTACTCTTTTGATTCGAGAAAGATTCTTGATTGGTAAAAAAACTTTAAAACTTGATCTGTATTTTTTTAAATCGATAACGAGGATGGGAAAGGAGAAGGCTCTCTTTGACTCAGAAATTTGTTGAAAATCCTTAAGAAACACTAGCTTTTGATTTTTATTTAAAAGAGATAGTGAAGAACTTGATTCTTCACTGGAAATTAAAGTAGGAACAGAAACCTAATTAATGCTGAAAAAAGAAGAAGAAGATACCTAGAAGAGAAATGGTTTGATTTTTTGTATTGATCGTGAAAAATCCCCTGCCGAAATGCTCTCCTTTTGCTTTTTGTATTGATATTACAATCTGAATCCTCCTTACATTGTTCCCGATTTTGGGTTTTTATACCCAAATATTACAAGATTTAAAAAAACAGAAATTGCATACAAAAATCCTATTGGCTCTAGTCTTTTTATTTGCATTCATATTGCTGTAATTCTCTAATGTAGCTGTTCTGTTTGCATGTGATGAGGCCACCGTACAAAGGAGAAGGAGACCATTTTTTTTGCTCGGGTGAGAATGAGCGGCTGAAGGGGTACGCGTGAAACCCACGCGCACGTTGAGAAATCGAAGAGCTGCGCATGGGGAAGCCGAAGGGTTGGGTGCGTGGTTCACACGCGCCTCGGGAATGATCTGAGCCGTCCGATGCGATCTGGATCCAACGGTGGCTGATGAGGCGGCTGCAAACAAAGAGGGCTCATTAGGGTTTTCTGTTTCATTAATGTTGGGCCCAAAATGGGCTTGTAAATAGGTTATGAAAATTGTAAATGGACTTTTAACAAATATATTGGGCTCTATTTATTTATATTGGACTTGTTCATATTAATTTGGGCTGGTTGTTATTTAGCATGTGTTCATATATATATATATAATTTTTGTGATTTTATGATTCAATTCAATAATAATAATAATAATGATAACAACAAGTAACACTAACAAAAAGATGATAATAAAAGCATGATGAGGTAAAGACGAGGATAATAATGTAATATGGTGGTAATGTTAATGAATATGATAATACTAGTGGTGGTAATAAATATAATAATAATAATAATATATAGTGTACAAATAACACTAATAATAATAGAAGTAATGATGATAATAGTAAATAATAATAACACTAATAATATGATATCTAAGTATTAATTAGACCAAGCCCAATGTGAATGAACAAAACCCAATGTGAAGAAACAAAGCCCAATATGAATAAATAAAGCTCACTCTTATTAAGCATATTTAAGGGCTAATCAGCCCGAACAAAATTAGTGATTACAATACACAACAAGTCTTTATCAGGGAAACTGAAATCCAATGCCTCATAATCATCTTGTGCACGACTTGCAAAAAAATTTGCTATTGTACTTCCTTTTACTGCTTTTTGATTCACATATTGGATGTCGTATTCTGAAAGCAACATTTGCCATCGCGCTATTCTTCTCGATAAGGCTGGAGCCTCCATCATGAACTTCAATGGGTCTAGCCGTGAGATCAACCATGTGGTGTGATACAACAAATACTGCCTAAGCCTCTTAGTGGCCCACACAAAAGCACATCATACCTTTTCGATTGGCGTATATCTTGTTTCACAGTATGTAAATTTCTTGCTCACATAATATATCGCCCTTTCCTTCTTTCCAGTTTCATCATGTTGCCCTAGTACGCAGCCCATTGAGTTTTCAAACACCGTCAAATAGAGCATTAATGGCTTCCCTGAAACGGGTGGCATTAACACTGGAGGATTAGTTAATTGCTCCTTGATCTTTTCCAAAGCTGTTTGGCACTCTTCATTCCAGGTTCATGGGTTGTTTTTTCTAAGCAACCTGAATATTGGGTCACACTTATTTGTGAGTTGGGAGATGAAACGAGCTATGTAACTCAATCTTCCCAAGAATCCTCAAACTTGCTTTTGTGTTTGAGGAGGTGGAAGTTCTTGTATGGCCTTTATCTTGTCTGGGTCGATTTCGATTCCTCTTCTGCTTACTACGAAGCCTAACAATTTCCCATAAGTAACCCCAAATGTGCACTTAGCAGGATTAAGCTTTAACTGGAACTTTCTCAATCTTTGAAAAAGCTTACTCAAGTTTGCTAAATGCTCTTCTTCAGTTCTGGACTTGGCGATCATATCACCCACATAAACTTCTATTTCTTTGTGCATCATGTCATGGAAAAGGGCGACCATAGCTCTATGATATGTTTCCCCTGCGTTATTCAATCCAAAAGGCATTACTTTATAGCAGAAGGTTCCCCAAAGCGTTAAAAAAGTAGTTTTCTCCATGTCCTCTTGGCACATCTTGATTTGATTGTAACCGGAAAATCCATCCATGAATGAGAAAAGGGAATGGCCAGCTCTATTGTCAACTAAAGTATCAATATGTTGAAGCGGAAAATTGTCTTTAGGGCTTGCTTTATTAAGATCCCTATAGTCGACACACATTCTTACTTTTCCATCTTTCTTGGGCACTGGGACGATGTTTGCCACCCATTCTGGATACTTAGCTACTTCGAGGAATCCTGCAGTGTACTGCTTCTTGACTTCATTTCTAATTTTCAAGAGTGTATCAGCCTTCATTCTTCTGAGTTTTTGTTTTGCGGGCTCCCATCCTTCTCTTATAGGAAGCCTATGCATGGCAATATATGTGTCGAGTCCAGTCATATCTTGGTATGACCAGGAAAAGATGTCCTTGTATTCTTGTAGAAGCTCTATCAAATGTTGTCGTGTCTTAACTGAGATGGTGGTACCAATCTTGACTTCGCGCCTTTCTTCTTTGGTTCCAAGATTCAAAACCCTAACTCTTCTTTGTGGGGAGAAATTTGCTTTTCCTCCCCTCCTACCATTCTAAGCAAATCCTCTGACAAGTCATACCCTTCTTCATCACTAGTACTCTCAACTTCTTCTAAACATAGCGACAGCTCAAAATTAACCTCAAAATCTGATTCAGAGTCATTTGGAACATTGATATCTAAAAACTTGCAAATAAAAGGAGGCAATATATATATATATATATATATATATATATATACCAAGAAAGAAAGAATAAATTATATAATTTGTTATGTTTTTAGGATTCGTTTTTGCTTTTTTGCTTTTTATGATTTTTTTGGTTTTATTGGTTGTGTGAAAGAAAGTTTGCCACAAGATAGAATTGAGGAAAATGCATCTTTATTGAAACTCAAATCATGGTTTTGACAATAGACCCTTTTTATATAAGATCTCTAATTACCCCAGGGTCTAAGGGTAAAAGAGTTGGTTTTGAGAATTACTCTGAGGAAGTCTTAAAAACTTCAGGAACCATTTTCGCGGTCCAGTTCTTTAATTCAGGGAAAGGGTGAATCTTGGTTAGAAATTTGTTCTCTTCTTCCTCCTCATCAGTAATAACATTGATGCTGAAATTCTCAAAAACCTCACATAGGGCGTTCTTTCCTTTCTCCTCCTCATCGAAATGGGCATTAGGGTCTAAAAGCCCACCAGTCTTGAAAATGGCGCTTAGGGGTGGATATATCATGGGCTCCCATTCAACTTCTTCACCGCTCAACCTCGACTTCCTTCTCTCTTGTCACTTTTTGAACTCTGCTTTTCTTTGCCATTTGGTGGGCTTGAAGCCCAAACCGAATCGATCTTTTTTTATTGGGATTTCTACTGGGTAAAGCCTTCCCTGATGGTTTCTTCCAAATCCCAATCCAACCTTAGCTCATTTCCCAAGTGTTTGTTTCACCTGCATCTTTGTGAAACTCGACAACTCTGATTCTGGCACTTTACTTCCTTCAGTGACAAAGGTTGCATTTACTAGCTCCAACGTTCTAAAATGACACTCAAGTGCCCCCTCATCTACTTGAATGTATGGCGTATCAGTAATCACTGACGCAATGATTTCTTCTTCTGCACCAATTGTGATTAATTGTCCATCAATAACAAACTTTAATTTCTGATGTAGAGTAGTGGGGATTGCACCTGCTGTGTGAATCCATGGGCGCACAAGCAAGCAGATATAATTAGGGTTTATATCTATAACCACAAAATCTACCTCAAATGTTGATGGCCCAATCTGAATGGGAACTTCAATCTTTCCTAACACTTCCCTTTGGGTCCCGTCAAAGGCTCGTACTGTATTTTGATAAGCCCTCATGTGGGAGATATCAATAAGCACCTTCTTCAATGCCGCCAAAGGGAGAACATTTAAAGCTGATTCGTTATCAATAAGAACTCCTGGTAACATGTACCCTTTACATCTTGTAGAAATGTGAAGTGGTTTACATGATCCTCTTCCCTCCACGGGTATTTCTTCGTCACTGAATGATATGAAGTTATTAACTGCAATGTTATTGACCAACATGTCCATCTTGTCAGTCGTGATCTCCTTCGACACAAATGTCTTTTTTAACACTTTCAATAATGCATCCCGATGTCCTTCGGAGCTCAACAGTAACGATAGCATGGAAATTCGGGCTGGAAGTTTGTGTAGCTGCTCCACCACACTATATTCACTGTGCTTGAGTATTTTCAAAAACTCTTGAGCCTCTGATTCTTTCACTAGTTCGTGGATTACTGGTGTTTTCTCTTGGAAGAAATCCTTTCCCCCTCTTTATCTAGCTGATTAGCGGCTTTCCTCTGCGCTGAATCTCTATCCTTCATTTTTGGAGCTGAATAAAGTCTCTCACTTCTGGTAAAGCGGCTTACCTCGTTAACGAGTTCTTCTTTTCTTTCCTCTTCAATCGTTGACCTCCTTGGATCATTTATTGTGCAAGCATAGTTCCAAGGGACTTGCTTACTGTCCTTATAGGGAAACGGGGCTGGCGCTTTCACAATCAATCATGGAGTTACACTCCTAGCTGGATCATTGACCCCTACCTTGGTCTAAATCACCAAAGGCCTCATTCATGTGTAGATCTTTTTTAGAGGACGATTCCTCTAATGCACAGATTACCATCCATTGTTCATTTTGCACGTAAAATTCTAACTCTCTGCAGTCAATCTTTGCTTGTACTAACTGCTTAAACTCTAAGCAATTCTCAATTTCATGCCCCTCCTGATGATGGTATTCACAATATAGTCCTTTGTTTGTTGCTTCTTCGAATCCCTTTATCACCCCAGCTTTGATCATCTGGGCCTATACCTATTTCATATATGACTTGACCTCGGAAACATGCTTCTTGTTGGTGCGAGCCTCTTCCTCTACGATGGCATTCACTCCATTCTTCTTGTAATTTGGCAACAGATTTCCCTTTTCTTCTGAAGTTTCAAATGATATCATGTCTGATTTCCTCAGATCATCTACCACCCTTTTGAATGCAGTGCAATTTTCGATAGTATGCCCCCTTACTCCTGCATGATATTCACATTGGGCCTTCTCGTCATACCATATTGGATAGGGAGGTGAGAATGGAGGAACACGTATTGGTAACACCATTTGTGATTTGACCAGCTTGGCAAACAAGCATAAGTCATTGGGATGGGAGGAAAGTAAGGACTCTAATTCCCTTGATATCTTCGCTCACCTTTTGGGGCGTTTGCAACCGTCGGAGCTGGGGCGTTAGGTTTATTGAATGCACTAGGCTTATTGAATACCACGACTGTTGAGTAATTGGGATTATAGACATTCGTTGCATTGACTTCATTGTTATTCTTCTTCCTATATGTCTTCTTTGTTTCCCCATTGTCCAGCCTTCCACTCTTCATGGCTGCCAGAATTAGTTCGCCATTCATTAGCATGTCTGAAAATTTCTTCGTGGCGTGGTTGAACATGTGATCATTAAAGGGACCCTTTAGTGTTTCTATAAAAATCAGAGTGATCTCGTTTTCTAGTAATGGTGGTTGCACCTGTGCCGCTACATCCCTTCACCTTTGAGCATACTGGCAGAAGCTCTCGTGGTGTTTTTGCTCCATCCCCTGTAAAACCGGACGGGTTGGAACCATGTCTGAAACATGCTTGTATTGCTCACTAAAGGCTCTGGACAGGTCCCTCCCAGATTTGATGTTTACTCGACTTAACTGCGAGTGCCAACATGCAGCGGATCCTACTAGGTTGTCTTGAAAGCAGTGAATGAGCAGCTTCTCATTATCAAGGTACATAGACATCTTTCTGCAGTACATGGTTAGATGTGCTGACGGGCATGTGGTTCCATTATATTTCTCGAAGTCGGGGATCTTGAATTCCGGTGGCGCAACTAAGTCAGTTACCAAGCTCATATCCTTGGCATCCATTCCACCATAAGCAGCTCCTTCTTGGAAGGGCTTGAACATTCCTTCCAACTTTTCATACTTCTCTTCCAACTTCTTTTCAGCTCGAGCCTTATCAGCGACTTCATCGAGATCAGGCACCTCATAATTGTTGGCCCCCACATTTGGAATATGAGTGGAAGATTCAGCTACATGTATGAGCGTTTTGGCCTTGGCATCAGCCTTTTTTCTAAAAGTCATCCCTGGGAATCGAGGAATGGCAGAAGTATTCCCCCCTTCTTCAGCCGCATCTGGGTCCTTGAATCCAAGCAATGCAGCTATCGAACTGACCGTCTTTTGGTGGACTGCTTCAACTTGTTGTTTTATGTCAACTTCCATTTTTTCCAGCTTCTCCTGAATGTTCTTTTGATTTGCCTCCAAAGTTGCCAACCGTTCCTCAGAGTTCATGGCTTGGGTTTGGGCTCGTGTACTGTATTTATGGGTTGTCTTAGCAATTTTGGATATTCTGTTGCCCATCCCAAAAGTCCCATTTTTTAAACCCATTTCAAAAATAAATAAATAAATAATCAGTCCACCTTAAAATGCAAATTTTATGCTTGAAAAGCCCACCTTTAAAAAACCTATTTGAGTAAAAAAATATTAAAAAATTAAAAAAAAATGTAGAAAAAAAGGAAACACAAAAACGGCAAAAAACAGCAAAAATAAAATGAAAAAAGAAAAGAAAAGAGAAAAAAATTGGAACCAGCGCGTGTGAACACGCGCGCGGGCTGGTTCCCTTAAAACCCCAGCCTCGCGCCACTACCCACGATCGTTCGTCGTCCACCGGCCACAGTTGTCGTCGTCGTTGGTGTCGGTCGACGTGTCTCGCCGTCCCTGACCCAACGACACCAACGTCGCTCACCGCCGTCAACCGTAACCGTCGGAATATGCAAAAAACAGTGAAGAGGGGTTTAAATTAGGGCTCAAATCAAGGGAGAAATTTGACTCTGATTTTGAATCAAATCGGATGATTTCTTAGGGGTTTTACCGAGGATCATGCTTCTTGTCTGATTTTGGCTCCAATTTGGGGATTAAATCTTGATTTGGCTTAATTTGCAAGCTGAAATTCAAGTATAAAACCCCCTAAACCCCATTGTTCAACACACACTTGGAAGAGCAAAAAACAAAGCTTAAAAAAATTTGAAAATCCTTTAAAATTTCTTTGAGTTTGCTGGAATTTTTGGTGTGAAGTTCGAGTTCGGGGCAATTTTTCGGAGGCGTTTGGGAAACAATTCGAGAAGGATCGCATACGAATTCTTCGTTTTTTCGGTAAAATTCTTCTCTTTTCTTTAAAATTTCTTTTAGTAAATTCTATACTTGTTCTTGGTCGAATCTTGTTTTCTTGTTTGGTGTTTGTTTTTGTTTGTTGTTAGGTTGTGTATGTTGTAGTTGGAAAATCGTTTCACGGATCTGGTAATATTTTTGTTCTAAATTTTTGATTAATTTTTTTAGTTTAATCTTTAAAATTCTTGCATGCTTAAAAATGTTGTTTTAGGAGTTTTGATCTTTAGAAATGAAATAATTGAACCTTAAAAGGGTTTTTTCAATGTAGGGATAAAAAATGAATTAATGTTGTTTTAAATATAAAAACTTGAAATATAGTTTTAATAATAAAGGTGGTTAAGTAATTTAAAGAAGTTTTTTTAGGAAAAGTAAATAAGGGTGATTTTAAAAGATATTAAATAATAAGTTTTCCTAAAAGAAGGAAAATATGATAAAATAGATTTAAAAAAATTAATAACCATACGTAGAAGTTTAAAATTTTAAGAGAAAAATAAAATTTAAAAAATAAAGAAAAAATCTTTTCAAAATAAGGTTTTAAACTTTGTTTAAGTCATCTGAAAAGCTTTTAAAAAATGAAATAAAGAATAATAATAATCTTTAAGGTTTTAAAAAAAATATTCTTAAATAAAAAAACTAAAAAATGTATAAAAAAAGTCAAAAGAATGGTCTTGGTTTTAAAAGTAAAAAAGAAATAAAAGGTTTTTTAAGAAACAATAAAAAGTAAAACATAAAAGAAAAATTTAAGTTTATTGTTTGTTCTTTAGAAATAGGTCAAAACTTAGGACTGAGTTCTAAAAGCTTAGATAGAGACATGTTTGTTGAAAGATTTACTTCACAAAAAATAAGACACACTTAAGCAAACTTAAACCCTTAATTAGGAATAAAAAAGACTTAGACCTTTTTTGGATTTTAAAATAATCAAACGTAGAATAAATAAAAATGCTCAACACATCAAAATTTCATGTTGCTTGAAAAGTGAAATTAATTTAATACGGTGTCATATCAAACGGAAATGACGGGTTAGCGCCAGAAATGTTGGCGGTGATTAAAGTTCATCTCCCGGGCGATAAGGCTGTTAAAATAGTTTGATATTCATTAAACAGACAAATAAAGTCGAACCTTCGTAAACTTGCAAATTCCAGTTTTGAAAACAATTTTGAAATCAATTAGGTACCAATTTTGGGCGTCGTGGGGGTGTTAATCCTTCCCCACATGTAACCGACCCCCGAACCTATTTTCTGGTTTTCATAGACCAAAACTGTTGTTTTATTAAAACAAAATGTTTTATTAAAATAACCTCGTTTTAAAGTGATCCAATCACACTTTTTATAAAGATTGGTGGCGACTCCGTTTTTTTATTTTCCAAAAGTCGAAGCTCCTAAAAAGGGCTGCGACAGCTTGGCGACTCCGATGGGGATGTGTTTTTGTTTTTTAAATAAAAACAAAAGAGGGTCAGGCTACAAATTGATTTCGAATGGTTCTCAAAAAGGTTTTTTTTTAAAAAAACTAATGAAATTTGCAAGTTCATAAAAAGGTTTAATTTATTTGTCCGTTTAATGAATATAATTCAATTTTACGCATTTAAGACTTAATTCCAAACTCTATACCCGAGTATTGTCCCGTTCGTTTAAGTGGGGGGAACACGCTTTGCTCATGTAAGAATATTGATTCTTCGTATGAGCCTAGCAAGTACCTTCGGGACTCATTCCCTTGTCTTCGTAAGGATATTGATTTTTCGAGAAGGCATCGGTTGTGAGTCCTCTTGAGTTGAACTCGATTCGTTTGGAGCTTGTGTTGGGTGAGAATCGAGGGCCTTTCTACCCTTAGTAGGGGACATCAAGGACAGCTCGAGTACCTTTTTAGAACCAAACCAATTTTGAGAATCTAGAGCCTACCCCAAATAGAACCGTGCGGAAAGCCTAGGGTTTTGAGTCGCAAGAATAATCCGTGGAGACATGTCCTGAAATGTTGGAGTGCCTACCCAGAATTATTGTGCAATTAATTTGTTTCTGACTATTTTTTTCTTTTCTTGCTTTTTTTAATCTCTGTTCCCTAACTTGATTGTTTTGCTTGCGCATCATTCCATATTTAGAAGGGGTTGATTCTAGAAAATTGCTCAAGCAAAAAAAACTCCCATTATGGATGGAAGGCTCTTGAAGAATGAGGAGGACCAAGCACATGAAAATGTTGGCAACTGAAGTTGTAGCTCTTCGTCGGTACATCAAGCCAATTGGAGAAGTTGGACCAAGGCTTATGTGGCTTATAGAAGAATTCAAAGAGATAGTAGTACGAGCCAAAAAATATTTGTAATTTGAAAAAAGAAAAAGATGTAATAAAGAGCTTTCTTATTCAATAAAGAGTTTTCTTTTATGAGCAGATTTTCAATGGAATTAATGGCCCTTTGACTACATTCATGCATTTGCATTGTTTTGTTTGCTTATGCGAATTCATTCATTCATACATTCATTCATGTTAAAAACTAACTTAATATAAAAAATGGTAGAATATTCAAAATTGCTAAGACAACTCATAAGTACGGTACACGTGCCCAAACCCAAGCCATGAACTCTAAGGAAAGGTTGACAACTTTGGAGGCAAACTAAAAGAGCACTCAAGACAAGTTAGAGAAAATGGAAGCCGACCTGAAATAACAAATTGAGTCAGTTCATCAAAGATAGTCAGTTCAATAGCTGCCATGCTAGGATTCAAGGATCTATATGAAGTTGAAGAAGAAGGAAACACTGGTACAATTCCATGATTCCGAGGAATGACCTTTAGGAACGAGATTGTTGCCAAAGCCAAAACACCAATCCATGTTGTTGAATCCCCTACTCATGTTCCAAACGGAGAAGCTAATAATTACGAGGTACCTAACCTTGATGAAATCGCCGATAAGGTTAAAATTGAGAAGAAATGGGAGGATAAGTATGAGAAGTTAGAGGGAATGATCAAATCCTTCCAGGATGGAGTTGCTCATGGTGGAATGGATGCCAAGGACCTGAGCTTGGTAACTGACTTAGTTACGCCACCAAAATTCAAGATTCCTGACTTTGAGAAATATAATGGGACCACATGCCCATCGGCACATTTAACCATGTATTGTAGAAAGATGTCAATGTACGTCAACAATGAGAAGCTGCTCGTTCATTGCTTACATGACAGCTTAGTAGGTTCCGTTGCACGTTGGTATTCGCAACTAAGTCAGGTGAACATCAAATCATGGAAAGATTTGTCTAGAGCCTGCAGTGAACAATACAAGCATATCTCAGACATGGTTCCAACCCGTTTGGTCTTGAAAGGGATAGAGCAGAAGCATCATGAGAGCTTTCAACAGTATGCACAAAGATGGAGGGATGTAGTGGCACAAGTGCAGCCACCATTGCTAGAAAATGAAATCACCTCGATGTTTGTGGAAACTCTAAAGGGTCTTTTTTATGGTCGCATGCTCAATCATACTATGAAGAACTTCGCGGACATGCCAATGAATGGTGAATTAATCCTAGCAGCTATGAAGAGTGGAAAGTTGGATAGTGGGGAAACAAAGAAGACATATAAGAAGAGAGATAATGAAGTAAATGCTACAAATGTCTACAACCCTGGCTATTCAACAAGTGTAGTGTTCAACAAGCCCAACACCTCAGCTCCAACAGTCACAAATGCCCCAAAAGAGGAATGAAGATATCAAGGAAACTCAAGAACCTACTTTCCTCCTATCCCAATGACGTATGCAGAGTTATTTGCTGAGTTGGTCAAATCACAGATGGTGCTGCCAAGACATGTCCCTCCGTTCTCACCTCTTTATCCACCATGGTACGATGAGAAGGCCAAATGTGGATACCATGCATGAGTAAGGGGGCATACCATTGAGAATTGCACTGCATTCAAAAGGGTGGTAAATGATTTAAGGAAATCGGGCATGATGTCATTTGAAACATCCGAAGAGAAAGGTAACCCTTTGTCGGACCACCATAAGACAGAGGTGAATGTCGTGCTTGGGGAAGAAGAGAGAGTGCTCAAGGAATACGTTGAGGAAATTAAGGCGCCCATGAAGTGGGTATGGGCTCAGTTGGTTGCGGCTGAGGTGTTAAAGGAAGAGGACTGGAAGATGAAGGTTGATGATAATCTTACTGCGAGTACCACGAAGTTGAAAGACATGAGATCCAGTGTTGCTTAGAGTTTAAACAGATGGTCTAAGCCAAGATGGATAGCAAGGAACTTATGTTCTTCGAGAAGGGAGATGTTAAGCACGAAATGAATATATGTGCGACAGAGGAAATTTCCTTTGGAGGGCAAGGAGATGAAGCTAAAGAAGGAAATTAGGGAAAGCCTTATCCTGTGGTGATCCCAGCAAAGAGGGACCGATTTGGCTTGGGCTTTAGGCCCAATAAATGGCAAAAGAGAGCTGAGACTAAGAGGCTGCAGGAAAGCATGAAGAAATCAAGTGGGAGCCAATGACGTACCCACCCTTAAGTCACACTTTTAGGGCTTGAGGACTCCTAGACCCTAATGCCTGCTTTGATAAGGAGGAGAAAGGAAAGAATGAATTATGCGAGGTTTTTGAGAATTTGATCATTAATGTCATCACAGACGAGGAAGGAGGGGAAAACAACTAGTTGTCCAAGATTTGCCCCAGTGTTGAGCTGAAGAACCGAAACGTTAAAGTAGTTCCTAAAGTTTTTAAGACTGTCTCAGAGTAATTCTCGAAACCAACTCTTTTACCCTTAGGCCCTGGGGTGATTAGAGATCTTATGTAAAAAGAGTCTATGTCAAAACCATGATTCTTATTTCAATAAAGGATGCATATTTTCCCAATAATATTGTGTGGCAAACTTTCTTTCGTAACGTAAAACCAAAAAGAAAAAGATCATAAAAAACCAAAAAGCAAATCTAAAAAAAACAAAAACAAAAAACAAATAATATCTTTTCATCCATTCTTTCTTTCTTGGTATATACTTTTGTCTCTTTTATTTGCAGGTTTTTAGATATCAACGATACAAACGACTCCGAGTCAGACTCCAAGGTTAATTTTGAGTTACCACTATGTTTAGAGGAAGTTGGGAGAATTGATGATGAGGAAGAGTATGAATTGCCCGACGATCTGCTTAGAATGGTAGAAGGAGAGGAAAAGCAAATTCTGCCCCACAAATAAGAGTTAGAAGAATGAAGGCTGATACACTTCTGAAAATCAGGGATGAAGTAAAGAAGCAGTACAATGCAGGATTCCTCGAGGTGGCTAAATATCCAGAATGGGTGGCAAACATTGTTCCAGTGCCTAAGAAAGATGGAAAAGTAAGGATTTGTGTCGAATACAGGGATCTTAATGGGGCAAGTCCAAAAGAAAACTTTTTGCTCCCACATATCGATACCTTGGTAGACAATACAGCCGGTCATTCCCTTCTCTCATTCATGGATGGATTTTCTAGATATAATCAAATAAAGATGTGCCTAGAAGACATAGAAAAGACTACTTTTGTAACACTTTGGGGAACCTTTTGCTATAAAGTAATGCATTTTGGATTGAAAAACGTGGGGGCAACTTATCAAAGAGCTATGGTTACCATTTTCCATGATATGATGCATAAGGAAATAGAAATTTATGTGAATGATATGATTGCCATGTCCAGAACTGAGGAGGAGCATCTAGCGAACCTGAGTAAGCTTTTTCAAAGATTGAGAAAATTCTAGTTAAAGCTTAATCCTGCCAAGTGCACATTTCGGGTTACTTCTAGAAAGTTGTTAGGTTTTGTAGTAAGCAGAAGAGGAATTGAAATCGATCCTGACAAGATAAAGGCCATACAAGAGCTTCCACCACCCAAACGCAGAAAGAAGTTCATGGATTCCTGGGAAGGTTGAATTACATAGCCCATTTCATCTCCCAACTAACGAATAAATGTGATCCAATATTCAGTTTGCTTAGAAAGAACAATCTGGGAACATGGAATGAGGAATGTCAGGCAACCTTAGAAAAGATCAAGGAGCAGTTAACTAATCCTCTAGTGTTAGTGCCACTTGTTTCAGGAAATCAGTTAATACTCTATCTAACGGTGTATGAAAGCTCAATGGGTTGCGTATTGGGGCAGCATGACGAAACTGGAAGGAGGGAAAGGGCAATATATTACGTAAGCAAGAAGTTTACTGACTGTGAAGCAAGATATACTCTGATTGAAAAGGTATGTTGCGCTCTGGTATGGGCTACTAAAAGGCTTAGGCAGTATATGTAGTATCATACAACATGGTTGATCTCACGGCTAGATCCATTAAAGTTTATGATGGAAGCTCCAGTCCTATCAGGAAGAATAGTACGATGGCATATGTTGCTCTCAGAATATGATATTCAGTATGTGAATCAGAAAGCAATAAAAGGAAGCGCTATAGAGGATTTTCTTGCAAGTCGTGCTCAAGATGATTACGAGGCATTAGATTTTAGTTTCCCCAATGAGGATTTAATGTGTATTACAAAAAATGAAGAGTCGCCAACAGAATCATGGGTCATACATTTTGACGGTGCTGAAAATGCTCTAGGACGAGGTATTGGGGCAATTTTGGCTTCACTAGAAGGAGATCATTATCCTTTCACTTGCCGTTTGAAATTCTTTTGCACTAATAATATGGCAAAATACGAGGCGTGCATATTGGGCCTAAGGGAAACCATTGACAGAAAAATTAGAAATTTGAAGGTCTATGGGGGATTCAACGTTGATCATCTACCAAATACGTGGCGAATGGGAAACAAAGGATGCAATATTAATGTAGTATTACAAGTTGGTCATTGAATTAACTAAAGAATTTGATGTGATCACTTTTAGGCATATCCCAAGAGAAGATAATCAGATGACTGATGCATTAGCTACTTTGGCTGCCATGTTTAAAGCAAATGAAGGTTCTGAGATGATGCCCATTAAGTTGCAAATGTTGGAGTCCCCAGCACATTGTTACAACGTAAAAGAGGAGACAGATGGCTTGTCATGGTACCATGACATCTTGCAGTACATAAATCTTCATCAATACCCAGCACAGGCTTCAGAAAATGAAAAGAAGATGATTAGGAAAATGGCATCAGGATACATTCTTGATGGAAAAATCCTTTACAAACGAAGTCGGGATCGGGTGCTTTTAAGATGTGTGGATGCAAAAGAAGCACAGTTGATTTTGGAAGAGGTTCATGAGGGAGTTTTCGGAACTCACCCTAGTGGTTTCACTATGGCAAGAAGAATTATGCGTTTCAGATATTACTGATCAACGATGGAAGGAGATTTCATTAATTATTCCCGCAAATGTCACAAGTGCCAGGTTTACACCGACATGGTTCACGCGCCTCCTCAGTCTCTTCATGTCATGTCATCTCCCTGGCCATTCTCCATGTGGGGCATAGACGTCATTGGGCAGATTCATCTGAAGGCGTCAAATGGTCATTGCTTTATTCTGGTAGCCATCGATTATTTCACAAAAATGGATGGAAGGGGCCTCGTATGCAAATGTAACTAGGTCCACTGTTTGCTATGGTCTACCAGAAAGCATAATCACTGATAATGCCTCTAACTTGAACAACCAAATGATTACTGGGGTCTATGAGCAGTTTAACATTAAGCACCGCAACTTAATAGTATATCGCACAAAGATGAAAAGTTACCATTTGCCTTGTATGCATATCGAACAGCGGTACGAACATCTATTAGGGGCAACTCCGTTCTCATTAGTATATGGAGTAGAAGTTGTGCTACCAATTGAGGTTGAGATACCATCATTGTGTGTCTTGATGGAGGCAATTTAGACGAAGCTGAATGGGTTCAGGCAAGGTATGACCAATTGAATTTAATTGAAGAAAAGAGGTTGAAAGCCGTATGTCATGGTTAAATGTACCAAAGGAGAATGATAAGGTCTTATAAAAAGAAGGTTCACCCTAGAGAGTTCCAAGAATGTGATCTGGTATTAAAGAAGAAGCTGACAATCCAAAGTGATCCCCGGGGAAAATGGGCGCCTAATTGGGAAGGACCATACATTGTGACAAAGGTTATTTCAGGCAGAGCATTGATTTTAGCTGAGATGGATGGAGATGAGTTTCAAAACCCAATGAACTCTGATACCGTTTAGAAGTATTATTCTTGAAGAAAAAAACGAAAGAAAAAGAAAAAAAGAGAAAAAAAAAGAAAAAAAGGAAAAAAGAAAATGAGGGTTCAAAATGAAAACTCGCAAAGGGCGTTTTGAAACAAAAGGAGGGTTCAAAATGAAAACCCACAGAGGGTGTTTTGAAACCAAAGGAGGGTATGAGTTGAAAACCCGTAAAGGGCGGCTTAGATAATTCGTAAGATAATTTTCGGGGATCCATAGATTATGCATTGTACTCAAAGTTTCCTCAACAATGGTGGTGTTCAGGATTACTTTTGGCATTTGATAGGAGTTTGGACTGTTGATATCTGAATACTTGATCCCCTTTATTTTTTATAAACCTTTTTGCGTTTGCCACATCATTAATAAATTTAGTTTCATGGATTTTTCTTTCTTTCTTTCTTTTCTTCCCTATCATTATTAGCATCTTGCTATGAAGTGGGGATCAATAGATTTGACAATCATTTAGATATTCAAAAGATTTTTTTGAGAAGGTTTTGGAAAGTACAGGGACTATGAAGTATTTCATAATTAAGATTATCGCTTGGGTCATGTGATGTTAAAATGCTTGAAGTAGAAATAAAGCCTTGCTACAAAATTTTCAAATAGGAAGAAAAGCCTTACAAGTGTCTTTGCGCCTAAATAGTGTTTTGGAGTTTCCTAATCACTGGTCTTTCTTACCTGATAATGAGAGCAGTTTTGGATTTTTCTTTCTTTCTTGTTTTCTTCCCTATCATTATTAGCATCTTGCTATGAAGTGGGGATCAATAGATTTGACAATCATTTAGATATTCAAAAGATTTTTTGAGAAGGTTTTGGAAAGTACAGGGGGACTATGAAGTATTTCATAATTAAGATTATCGCTTGGGTCATGTGATGTTAAAATGCTTGAAGTGGAAATAAAGCCTTGCTACAAAATTTTCAAATAGGAAGAAAAGCCTTACAAGTGTCTTTGCGCCTAAATAGTGTTTTGGAGTTTCCTAATCACTGGTCTTTCTTACCTGATAATGAGAGCAGTTTTGCAATGTTGAAACTTGACTTAAGGATTTTCAAACATGCTCTAGAGGAAGCTTGTCCTTGAGTACGAAAATATTGACTAAAGAAGGCAGACGAGGATCAAATGTCTCCAATGAAGTAAAGAGTAAGATGTAAAGGTAAAGCCAATCCTTCCAGTTAAGAGTGCAAGTTTAGGTATGCAGAAGATAAAAAATGAAGCAAAAACCAGAGTTGTCCATGACTTATAGGTGAATTCCAAGGAAAGAGAGTGGGCTCTATCCCAAGGAATGATGGAAGAAGTTGGTAAAGCCATGAAGAATTGAAAGAAAAAAGTGAAGCTAGCCTTCTTATCTACGCGAGGTTTGGAGGAAACTCGTGTTAGTCGGGTTGGAATCAATAACCAGTATTTTATCAGAATTAAAAAAACAATCTGAGCAAAAGAAAT
Organism: Hibiscus trionum; assembly: GCA_030270665.1. Lineage (NCBI taxonomy): Eukaryota > Viridiplantae > Streptophyta > Magnoliopsida > Malvales > Malvaceae > Hibiscus > Hibiscus trionum. The sequence continues at coordinate 20,902,737 of BSYR01000038.1, read as the reverse complement.
CTTAAAAAAGGAAAAACTTGTCATGCATTCATGTTTTAGGCATCCCTAGGGGCATGCACATCATAATTGTATTGCATGTCGCATTTTGTTTTTTTATGTACATGGAAGACCTATCCAAATGAGGTTTTACTTATTCATCCAAGCATAAGAAGGGTGAAATCTTTTGAAGCTTGTTTTCTTATTCATCCAAGCATAAGGGGGATGAAATTTTTCAGAAGAACCGGCTTATCCGTTTGGGCATCTGGAGAATGGGACCCAGCTTAGCTATTCGAGCATAAGGAGAATAAAATCGGCCTATTCGTTCGGGCATTTGGAGAATGGAACCTAGCTCAGTTATTCGAGCATAAGGAGAATAGAACAAGCCTATCCGTTCGGGCATTTGGATAATGGAACCCAGCTCAGCTATTTGGGCATGAGGAGAATAGAACCGACCTATTCGTTCGGGCATAAGGAGAATGGAACCCAACTTAGTTATTCAAGTAAAAGGAGAATAGAACATGCCTATCCGTTCAGGCAACATGAGAATGGAGCCAACCGGAAAGTTGGTAAAAATCTGTGCCTTTTGATCTTTGCTTTATCCACGTTGCAAAGAGGGGCAGTTGTTGTCACTAGATTTTCATCCACCATTATCAAATAATTAAAATACAAAAAAAAACCTTTTTCTTAAAATAATAAAGGCCCCTTCTAAAATAAAAGGACCCAAAAAGCCCATCCCAAAAGACCCATTTTTTAAACCCATTTCAAAATAAATAAATAATCAGCCCACCTTGAAATGCAAATTTTATGCTTGAAAAGCCCACTCTTAAAAAACCATTTTAGTAAAAAAATTATAAAATAAAATAAAAAAGTAATAATAAATGAAGAAAAAAAGGGAAACACAAAAATAGCAAAGAATAGAAAAAAAGCAAAAAATAAAAGGAAAAAAAGGGAACCAGCATGCGTCGCGCGCGCGGGCGGATTCCTCTAAAACCCTGGCCTCGCGCCACTGCCCACGGTCGTTCGTCATCCACCGACCACAACTGCCATCGTCGTTGGTGTCGATCGATGCGTCTTGCCGTCATCGACCCAACGACACCAATGCCGCTCGCCGCCGCCCACCGTAGCCGCTGGAATCTGCAAAAAACAGTGAAGATGGGTTTAAATTAGGGCTCGAATCAAGGGAGAAATCCGACTCCGATTTTGAATCAAATCGGATGATTTCTTGGGGGTTTTACCGAGGATCATGCTTCTTGTCCGATTTTGGCTCCAATTTGAGGATTAAATCCCGATTTGGCTTAATTTGCAAGCTGAAATTTAAGTATAAACCCCCTAAACCTCATTGTTCAACACACACTTGGAAGAGCAAAAAAAAGCTTACAAAATCATAATCCTTTAAAAATTTCTTTGAGTTTGCTGGAATTTTTGAAGTGAAGTTCGAGTTCGTGGCAATTTTCCGGAGGCGTTTGGGAAGCAATTCGAGAAGGATCGCATACGAATTCTTCGTTTTTCGGTAAAATTCTTCTCTTTTCTTTAGAATTTCTTTTAGTAAATTATATACTTGTTCTTCGTTGAATCTTGTTTTCTTGTTTGGTGTTTGTTTTCTTGTTGTTGTTGTTGTTAGGTTGTGTTTGTTAAAGTTGGAAAATCGTTTCACGGATCCGGTAATATTTTTGTTCTAAATTTTTTATTAGTTTTTTTAGTTTAATCTTTAAAATTCTTGCATGCTTAAAAATGTTGTTTTAGGAGTTTTGATCTTTAGAAATGAAATAATTGAACCTTAAAAGTGTTTTTTTAATGTAGGAATAAAGAATGAATTAATGTTGTTTTAAATATAAAAACTAAAATCAAGGAGCTTAATTAGAATATAATAATTCATGGGTGAAAAAATAATAAAAATGGATTAATTTGTAGGAAAGAATAAAGGGAGATTTTTTGAAATATAGTTTTAATAATAAAGGTGGTTAAGTAATTTAAAGAAGTTTTTTTAGGAAAAGCAAATAAGGCTGCTATTAAAAGATATTAAATAATAAGTTTTCCAAAAAAAAGGCTTTAATAACCATAGCTAGAAGTTTAGAATTTTAAGAGAAAAATAAAGTTTAAAAAAACATAAAGAAAAAATCTTTTCAAAATAAGGTTTTAAACTTTGTTTAAGTCATCTTTTAAGAAAAGCTTTTAAAAATGAAATAAAGAATAATAATAATCTTTAAGGTTTTAAAAGAAAAAACTCTTTTTAAATAAAAAACTAAAAAATGTAAAAAGGTCAAAAAGGGTCTTGATTTTAAAAGTAAAAAAGAAATAAATTTTTTTAAGAAACAATAAAAAGTAAAACACAAAAGAAAAATTTAAGTTTCTAGTTTGTTCTCTAGAAATAGGTCAAAACTTAGGACTATGTTCTAAAAGCTTAGATAGAGACATGTTTGTAGAAGGATTTACTTCACAAAAAATAAGACACGCTTAAGCAATCTTAAACCCTTAATTATGAATAAAGAAGTCTTAGACCTTTTTTAAATTTTAAAATAATCAAACTTAGAATAAATAAAAATGCTTAACAGATCAAATTTTCATGTTGCTTGAAAAGTAAAATTAATTTAATGTGGTGTCTTATCAAACTGGAAAGACGGGTTAGCGCCAGAAATGTTGGTGGTGATTAAAGTTCATCTCTCGGGCGATAAGGCCGTTAAAATAGTTTGATAATCATTAAACAGACAAATAATGTCAAACCTTCGTAAACTTGCAAATTCTAGTTTTGAAAACAATTTTGAAATCAAATAGGTACCAATTTTGGGCGTCGTGGGGGTGTTAATCATTCCCCACGCGTAACCAACCCCCGAACATGTTTTCTGGTTTTCGTAGACCAAAACCGTTGTTTTATTAAAACAAAATGTTTTATTAAAATAACCATGTTTTAAAGTGATCCAATCACACTTTTCAAAAAGATTGGTGGCGACTCCGTTTTTAAAAGTTTTCCAAAAGTCGAAGCTCCTAAAAAGGGTTGCGACACGGGACACTTTACACAAGCATCAATATACACCTCCCACACTTGATCTCTAACCGATACGGGATTTAAGCTTACTATTTCCTCACTGATCTTTGCAAGTTGCCTACATTGAGCATCAATTTCTCATTCATCAATCAACCAATTTAAGCATATGAGATATCATTGTAAAGATCTCATGGAGTAGAATATGAAACGACAAATTCATGATTCGTTTCTCCATCTTTACCCATTGAAGATATGCCTCAAAGTTTTAATATTATCATAATTTTCCAACAGATTGTCTAGTTATGCAATTCCTTTCTTTGGAAGGGTTCAGATGCCTCGACTAGAGGTGCTCGTGTGAGTTGGGAGAAGGTTTGTCATCCAAAATGTGAAGGGGCCTTGGGGATCAAAGATAAAGTGGTTTGGAACAAAATCTATATGATGAAATGTATATGGCATATTCTGGTTCAAGTTAGGCCACTTTGGGTGGCTTGGGTGGAGAAGTATCTTTTGAAAGGATGTTCTATATGACAGGCCCCATTGAAGTGTAGCCATAGCTTGGCTTGGAAGAAGCTTCTTAATCTTAGGGATAATTGGATGCATGTGGGTGTTTTGTAGGGTGATATTAAGCGTAAAAGGTATGGGAAATTCTTAGGCATAAGCAAGAGAAAGTACCTTCGTTTCAAGTTATTTGGGGTGGTTTATCCATCCTGCGCCACTCTTTTATTTCTTGGCTTGTGGTGCAAGATAGACTGCCAACTAAAAATCGAATGCTAAAATGGGCTGCTAAGTTGATCAATTATGTGTTCTTTGTGAATCTGATTTGGAGAATATGGATCAATTATGTTTGTTGTATATAGGTTTTCACAGTAGGTTTGGGGAATGGTTTTGTAGGCATGTCATGCTTAATGCCTCCTTAGGCGGTTGGGTGCAAAAGCATAGCTAAGGAAAATCATTACATGTGGTTTTTTGTATTACATATGGCAAGAAAGGAATAATAAAATGAATGTGAATGAGTCTAAAAACGTTACTATTGTTGTTCTGAGAATTATTTCTAATGTTAGTAAATAGTATGTATGATAGAAAAGGGCAACAAGAGAAATGAAAGAAAGAGAAAAGTTTATTAACCTCAAAATCAATCTGATTACAAAGAAGAGATAAGATGCCTATTTATACATAGGGGTACTGTCTTGATCATTACAGTTAACGTCTAACAGAATCTATAACAGCCTTATCAGTCGAAGGATTGATACATAACGGATACATAACAGACTCACTCTAACATACATCTTGTTCTCTTCACTTCTCTATTTATAACTCTACCATGCTTCTTGTCTTCTTTCTTCTGATTTCTTCAACTTGCACCTATCTCATTTTAGAAATATTGCTATGAATCAGTAGTAAATAAAAAATTAGCATTTTGCATTCGTAGTTCTTCAGGGCAGAACACTTTAAGTTGTTATCAGGGGTGCAGGAAAAAAAACCGCAAACAGAGGTTTGGTTAACATATCAGCCACTTGTTCTGCTGGTGCTACATAGTTGACTTGGAATGATCCATCATTAACCTTCTCTCTTACAAAGTTGAGATCTAACTCAACATGTTTGAGTTTAGCATGATGAACAGGGTTAGATGAATGTTCTATGGCACTAGTATTATCACACCATATTGTTGGGGGATTTGTAAATTTGATATGAAGTTCTGAAAGAAGTGATTTGACCCATATAGCTTCACACATAGCATCAGCTAAGCTTCAAAATTCAGATTCTATGGAGGACCTGGTCACAACACTTTGTTTCTCTGAGCTCCATGCCACTAAATTTCCCCCAAAAACAATGACCACAAGTTGACCTTTTGTCATCTATACCAGTTGACCACTAAATTTCCCCAACTAAAGTGTTTGGTGAGGATATCGTGCTGAAAAATAAGCCATGATCTATAGTACCTTTTAGATACCTAATGATTCTTTTAACAACCTTCCAATGCTTGTCAAGTGGTGATTGCATAAATTGACTAACTTTATTCACAGAAAATTGAATGTCAAATCTAGTAGAGCATGTGTTGCAGAGTACCAACAACTTGCCTATAAAGAGTGCTATCTTGGAATGGATCGCCATCAGTTAATGAGAGTTGAGGAGAAGTTACCATAGGTTTTGGTGAAGGAGTTGCATCTATCATCTTAGTCTTGTCCAAAAGCTCCAAGATGTGTTTCCTTTGACTAAGTATGATTCCTTTGTCAACAGCTTGAATATTCATTCCTAGAAAAAAATGTAAGCTGGCTCAAATCCTTTAAAGAGAAGGCTTGATTGATATCCTTGATAACATGATTAACCTCATGAGCATTGTTTCCAGTTGCGACTATGTCATCGACATAGACCATTATATAAACTTTGGTACCTTGAGTCTCTCAAAAATAAAGAGAAGAATTAGCAAGAGATTTTGAGAAGCCACGATTAGACACCAAGTGATCTCAACATTTTTCAAACCAAGATAGATGAGCTTGTTTGAGGACATACAAAGATTTTCTTAGTATGTAAACCAATTACTTTCTAATTGGATCTTCTTGTTCAAACCCCAAGGGTTGCTGCATGTAAACTTCTTTTGAAAAATCTCCATTTAAGAAGGCATTGTCCACATCTAATTGACGTAATAGTCAGCCATTATTTAGAGCAACACATATCAAAATTCTGACTATCATTGGTTTAACAATTGGACTGAAAGTTTTAGAGTAGTCAAATCCTGCTTGTGGGGAGAAGCCCTTTACAACAAGCCTAGCCTTATATCGTGCCACACTTCCATCAGGGTTGCGCTTAACCTTGAACAACCACTTACACCCAATAGGAACTCAATTTGGTGGCAAAACTGCTAATTCCCATGTGCATTTCTAAACGAGAGCTTCGATTTCTTTCATACCTGTCACATCCTGAAAACAGACCTAGTCGAAAATAGGTTCTGGTGAACAGAAAATTTTGAACCGATGATACCCAAATATGTAATTTCCCAACCTTTGTACCTATTTTGAAGCAATAGAAACTATTTGGGCCTAAATTAAGTGATGGACCTTTTTGTAAAGAAATTCAAAGTTGAAAATGTAAAATTTGAGCCAAGCGTATCGATACGGTAAGGAAAGTATCGATATGGCCTAACTACATTTAACTAACTTACTTGTTTTAGAGTAACCATATCGATACGATTATGGAGGGTATCGATATGGGTCCCCTGTTTCGAATTTGTTTAAAGTCTAAATTGAGAGGAGGGAGCTGAGTCACCTCCTAGCTTGCCTCCCTCATGTGGAAGCCATCATAAGAGATGACTTTTGACATCAATATTCATAAAGGAAAAGGTGTTACCATTGGATTAAGTAAACCTTTGTCTTGAGGAAATCCCCCAACTGGCCAAAGGATATGTGGGAAATGATTAAGGGAGATTAAGGGTTTTAAAATGAGTAAGAAAAGCTTTCTTCTTCATCTTTGAATCCTCTATTCATTAAATGCATCTCTTTTTCCTTACAACAAGCACACACCTCTATTTCCATCCTCAAGCTCAAGCTAAACAAGCACCTCAGTTTCATCTTTGACTTCCATTCAATTTCGATATGTTGTTTGAAAGCCTACAATTTGGTGAGTAAAACCCATATACCAATTCGATGATTCTATCATTTGTTAAGGTTTAATTTCGAGATTAGGTTTTCAATATCAAAATGGGAACCCATGAATTAGGGAGCTAATTCCCTTATTTCGATGTTATCTATAAGCTTTGGTAAGCTTGAAAAACAATTCTGAATCCTTAGTTCAAATTCTAATACAATCCCTAATTTTTTGCTAGCTCAAGAAATGGAGAAAGACCCCTCGTCATCTCCAACGAAAGCTAGGCATCAAGGTGTTGTAATTCGAGAGCCTTGAAGTCAAGGTGAGTGTATTTGTGTCAAGGTTTAGGCTAGGTGCCATCCCGTTATATTCGTTTTGTGATTTTAGAATTACATTTGTTCAAAGGCTCAAGTAGATCAAGCTATATGGATGCTAATGACACGCATGGTAAGTTATATGTGATACTCAAAAGATGTTACATATATGTGAGATTTAATATGAAGACGTTATGATATGATATGATATGAATATGTTACAGTATGATATGAATATGTTATGATATGATATGTGGAGCTAAGGCTCAATTACGTATTCCGATATGTTATGGCCTATGGGCACAAGGTAAGATTTGTGATTGAAATGTGTAACCATGGAAATTTGTGAGTTTTGCATACAATTGGCATGCCATAGGGTAATTGAGCTCACTAAGTAAGGGATTGGACTACGGTCCGAGACTACGGCCTATACGTATGGTGAGATAAGGTCGGATTTGTGTAAGGGACTATCTGGAGCCACGACACAAGGCTACGACCTATTTCCGATATGTATGGTGTATAGAGGATCTGCATATCCTTTGGTTACTATGTCCAAGGAATTTATATGTATTGATGATTTGAAATGATTATGTGAAATTGTGTTAATTAGCCTTAAGCATGAGACATATATGTTTAGGGATATAATTATGCTATTCAAGTATGTTAATATGCCACTTATGTTGATAATATGCCATACATGTTGCTAATGTGCCATACATGTCATCATGATCTTGTTTTTACATTCATTATAACTACCTCACTAGGATATTTAAGCCTAACATTCGTTTGTCTCATGAATTTCATGATCCTGAAGGTTTCTCGAGCTTGCTCATGTAATCAGAGTTGCAAGTCACCTCCTCACGAACTCATGTATGCACAATTTTGTTTTGAAATCCTAGTAAGGTGGCATGAGGGTTAGATAAGTTATTTGTGACTATTTTGATATGTTTGTATAAGCCTAATAGTGCATAGGTGATGTATGTAGAATTTGGTATGTCTTAGAATTGGTAAAACTTGTTAAAATGAGCTTAAAGGCCTTAATTGGTAAAACCTTAGTAAAGTGATTCGGAATGCTCTAAAATTTGATATGCTATTAGAAATACTTTCTTTAAGATTACTGGTAAAAATTGGTAATGTTGGGACAACTTTCTAGGTTAATTTGAATAAAAACCAGTAAAAATCTATCATTATAGGTCAGGGCATAACGATACGGGTGATGGCGTATCAGTACGGTCCTTGCATATTTGGTCAGGTCAACGTTGGTCAAACAGGGCGTATCGATACAGTTTGGGAATATTTATACAGAATTTGGTCACTAGAATTTTGTTGGGAAAAAGGTATCGGTACGGTCTTAGAGCGTATCGATACGAGGTCAATGAAGTCAACCTTTATCGATACGGGCCTAGTTGTATCGGTACGGGCTTGCTACCCTTTGAATCTGGAATTTGGAAAATAGGCCCATCGTATCGATACGACCTTAAGGGTATCGATACGATGTTAGCTAATTCAGTTAAAAGATATAGATCCCAGTTTTACAAAACAATAACTAAATTCTATATGGCTTATTTTAGTAGGTAAATGATATCCAATAGTGACAAAATTTTACAAGATGGTAGTTGGTAAGTTTAATTGCAAGTTGGTAATAAGAAATCTAGATTAGGACCGTAAATTTGTAAAATGTGCGTTTTAGCCCGTAAGTTCGAAAAGGTTTAAAATTGACCCAATTCTGATAAGATTAGTAACAAATAGGTTCGCTAAGTCTTAATGTTTACTATTAAGATATTCTGATTATGTTCCGAACTCCGTTTATGTCTTTGATTTTAAAAATTGTTCTCCGGTAACACTTTCCAGACCGGTTCTCTACCAGACCAGAAAGGGTATGTTAAATTTGTGGTATCAAAACCTAGGTTTAGTCGATTCTAGGACTAAAATGAAGCTCGTTGTGAATTTGTATGTTCTTATGCCACCTAGGAGTTATTTGTATATGTTATATGTGACTTGCAGCTTACACGATTTAATCATTATCTATAATTAGATCTGAAAATGTATGCGCCTACTGATAAATACGCTGTAATGAACCAATTCCTGGCTCCTCCTCGACACAGAGGGATAATCTGAGGGCCGAAGTCAGGCCTGAACAAGTGAGACAGAATGACCCACCTCACCCTTCGCCATTGCCTCCAGCCCAGTAGGAGTATTTAATGTCAATGGTCGACATGATCAAGCAAGTGGTCGTGTCCCTTAGGCAAGAACCACCCCCTCCACCTGCGGAAGCAACTTCATCTGTTTCGAGAGCTCCCATTGATAAGTTTAAACAGTATCCAGTTTACATTTTCACAGGCCAAGACCTGGACAACCCTGAGATCACAGAGTATTGGTTAGAGAATACTCTTAAGGTTCAGAATAAACAAATGAAGTGCCCTGAAGAGCACAAGTTAGAATGTGCCTTGGCCTTGATTGCTGAAGAAGCTCAGAGTTGGTGGGACACCGTGACACTCACCGTACCTGAGCACATGATTGCGTGGGACGGGACTTCTTCCTTTAGGAGTTTCGTAAGAAGTACATAGTGATCACTATATTGTCGAAAGGCTTAAGAAGTTCTTTCATCTGAGACAAAGAGGAAGACTTGTGGAGTAGTACATCTATCTGAGAAATGTCGAATGTTCATCGATGGCCTTTGTGATGAACTATGTATTCTTTTCACCGCCTTGGAGATAGAGGACTGCTAGACTCTTGTTAATCGAGCCATTGCTACCGAAGCCTCCCAAAAGGCTTATGAAAGAAGAAAAGGGAACCAAGCCCAATCTGACAAGAGATTCCGAGATGATTCTAAGCCTTTTATGCCTCAAAAGAAGGGTAGAAAGTGGGACCAGAAGTCTGCCACCTTTCAGCAGTTACCAAGATCGGGTTATACGCCAAATTCCCAATCTCTAGGGATATTTGTTGCGTGTACAACTTCTGTTGGTGGTACGGATGGTTCTGGAAGAGGTTTGCATATTTTTTATGCAATTTCTCTCAAAAAAGACATTTTGGGCAGTACCGTAGACAGTCAAGATCTTGTTACTTCTGCGGTGAGTCTGGCCACTTCATCAAGTAGTGTCTGTAAAACTCGAATGCTCCTACTTTCATTGATTCTCAGAATAATCCTAAAAAGGGAAGGGGAGCAAAGAAAGTGTAGTCTGGATCCACAGAGAGACCTCGCAACACCAATGTTCCTCTAGTTGGACGTGATCCTCAAGCCTCAACCCAGATGTACCAAGTTAGAGGCTGAGAGTAGGAAGATGACCCCGATGTGATTACGGGTATGGTGGAGTTATGTTCTAATCATGTTTCTACTTTTGTAGATCCGGTCTCTACGTATTCCTTCATTAGTGAACCATTAATTGCGAAGTATGCCTTAAAACCAGAACCTATTACTTCCAAAATCGTTGTTTCAAATCCACTAGGGGATAGTGCGATTATTCGATTGATTTGTAAAGCTTGTCCTCTAAGGATCCAACGGATCCCATTCCCAGCTAATTTGATGGCCTTGCCTTTTTGGGAGTTCGACCTCATCCTAGGCCTTGATTGGCTAGTTGAACATCAAGCATGGGTGGATTGTTCAAAGAAGAAGTTGTACCTCCGTGGACTCGGCAAGAAGAGTATAACTTTGATGAAAACTCAATCTGAGCCTAGTAAGGCTATCTTTTGTGCCTTAGAGTGTAAAGAAGTTCCAAAGCTTGAGAATGTGCAGGTAGTGAAAGAATTCTTTGATGTGTTCCCCGACGAGCTTTTGGGACTCCCTCCCACCCGAGAAGTGGAATTCAGAATTAATGTACAACCGGGGACTACACCAGTCTCCAGTACTCCGTATAGAATGGCTCTTGTTGAATTAAAAGAGTTAAAGGCCCAAATCCAAGACCTTTTGGATACAGGATTCATCCGACCGAGTTCCTCACCCTGGGGAGCACCGGTTTTGTTTGTTAAGAAGAAAGATGGATCGATGCGTCTATGCATTGACTATCGTCAAATAGACAAGGTAACAATCAAGAACAAGTATTCGTTACCGAGGATCGATGATCTCTTCGATCAGTTAAAAGATGTTTCTGTCTTCTCAAAGATAGACCTTCGATCCAGGTATTATAAAATGTTAGTGAAGAAGTCTGATGTCCCAAAGACTACCTTTCGAACTAGATATGGCCACTATGAATTCCAAGTAATGCCATTTGGGCTTACGAATACACCTACCGCCTTCATGGATCTAATGAACCATGTGTTTCGACCCTACCTTGATAATTTTGTGGTGGTGTTCATAGATGACATTCTGATCTATTCAAAAGATATTGCCACTCATGAAGAACACCCGCGGATTGTGCTTCAGACTCTCTGAAAGAAACAATTATATGCTAAATTCAGTAAATGTGAATTTTGTCTATCCGAAGTATCTTTTCTGGGCCATGTGATCTCTTCTGCGGGAATTCAAGTTAACCCAAAGAAGATTCAAGCAATTCTTGATTGGATTCCTCCCAAGAATGTTGGAGAAGTCCATAGCTTTTTGTGCCTTACAAGCTATTACCGTAGATTCATTAAAGGGTTATCACTGATTGTTGCACCCTTGATAAAGCTTCTTTGTAAGGACACCCTTTTTTGTGTGGACAGTGGATCAGCAAAGGAGTTTCAATCAGCTCAAACAAGTTCTCACTCATGCCCCTATTCTGGTGCAACCCGAATCGGGAAAAGACTTCACTGTGTACAGTGATGCATCCCACCTGGAATTAGGTTGTGTACTGATGCAAGAAGGCAAAGGCATAGCTTATGCTTCACGTCAGCTCAAACCTCATAAAATGAACTATCCGACACATGATCTAGAGTTAGCTACTGTTGTGTTTGCCTTGCAAATTTGGAGGCACTATCTGTATGGTGAGAAGTATTACTTGTACATTGATCACAAAAGCTTAACGTACCTCTTGACTCATAAAGAGTTGAATCTCCGTCAACGTAGGTGGATGGAGCTTTTGAAAGACTACGACTTGGTTATTGACTACCATCCTGGTAAAGCTAATGTTGTAGCTGACGCTCTTAGACAAAAGCCTATTCCTTCTCTGAGATGTTTGAATGCCCACTTTCGACTCAAGAAGCTTGGCAAGTTGTTGGTAAAACTAAGAATTCAGTCAACCATTGAATCCCGAATCAAAGCACTCTAAGAATTTGATGAGGAGTTGCGAACCCTTATTGAAAATATCAAGGATAAGCTAGATCCTAATATTGCTATGAATTCTGAAGTCATGTTGTGTTTCTGAACCGCATTTGTGTTCTTGATGACGATGATCTTCAGAATCAAATTCTAAACGAAGCTCATTCAAGTCCCTTCTTTTTCCATCCTAGAGCTATCAAAATGTACAAGGACTTGAAAGAGTTGTATTGGTGGTCTTGTATGAAGAATGAAATCACTGACTTTGTGGCTAGGTGTTTGACTTGTCAATGGGCTAAAGCCGAACACAAGGTGCCTACTGGTCTCTTGCAGCCTATCGAGCTTCAACAATGGAAATGGGAGTGTATTATGATGGACCTTTGTAAGTGGTGTACCGATGACTCCAAAGAAAAAGAATGCCATTTGGGTCATTGTGGACCGATTCACCAAATCTGCCCACTTTATTTTGGTGAGAATGGACTTCAGCTTACCAAAACTTGTTGAGTTGTACATTCATGAAATTATCTACCTACATGGACTTCATGTGTCTATCATTTCCGATCGTGACCCACGCTTTGCATCCCGGTTTTGGAGGACCCTACATGAGGCTTTGGGAACTCGAGTGCACCTAAGCACTGCTTTCCATCCTCAAATCGATGGCCAATCTGAAAGGGTTATTCAGGTTCTGCAAGATATGCTCCGAGCTTGTGATATTGACTTCAGGAATACGTGGAAGAAATCCCTACCCTTAGTTGAGTTTGCTTACAAGAACAGTTACCAAGCTTCGATTCAAATGGCACCATACAAAGCTCTCTAGAGAAGAAGATGTAGAACTCCTCTCTGTTGGACTGAGCTTGGTAAAGGCAAGGTGATGGGTCTTGGCTTGCTTCGGAAAACCGAAGAAAGGGTGACCATTATTCGTGACTGGCTCAAAGCTACATTTGACCGAAAAAGCTTATACTAATTTGAATATGAGGGACATCCAATACGAGGTTGGTGAGAAGGCCTTCCTTAAAGTATCTCCGTGGAAGAAGATCCTTCGTTTCAGCAAAAAGGGGAAACTAAGTCCTCATTTCATTGGACCATTTGAGGTGATCGAGAGAGTTGGACCTGTTGCCTATCGAATAGCTCTCACAGGGGATTTAAGTCAAATTCATAATGTTTTCCATGTGTCTATGCTACGGAAGAACCAGTATGATCCTTCTCACGTGATCGAGCTGGAGTCTGTAGAGATCCAGTCCAATCTGACATACCAAGAGGAACCGGTGGAGATCCTCGCACGAGAAGTTAAAAGGGTTCGTAATAAGTATGTGCCTTTAGTGAAGGTCATTTGGAGAAGCCATTCGGTTGAAGAAGCAATGTGGGAACCTGAAGAGACAATACAGAAGCAGTACACTCATTTGTTCGGGTAGAATAAAAAATCGAGGACAAATTTTTCTTAAAGAGGAGAGTTGTCACATCCTGAAAATTGGCCTAGTCGAAAGTAGGTTCTAGTGATCAGAAAATTTTGTACCGATGATACCCAAATATGTAATTTCCCAACCTTTGTACCTATTTTGAAGCAATGGAAACTATTTGGGCCTGAATTGAGTGAGGGACCTTTTTGTAAAGAAATTAAAAATTGAAAATGTAAAATCTAAGCCAAACATATCAATATGGTAAGGACGGTATCGATACGGCCTAACTACCTTTGACTAACTTACACGTTTTAGTGTAACTGTATCTATACGGTTATGAAGGGTATCGATATGGGTCCCCTATTTCAAATATGTTTAAAGTCTAAATTGAAAGGAGGGAGCTAAGTCACCTCCTAGCTTCTGTCCCACACGTGGAAGTCATCAGAAGAGATGACTATTGACATCAATAGTCATAAAGAGAAAGGTGTTACCATTGGATTAAGTAAACCTTTGTCTTGAGGAAATCCCTCTATTGGCCAAAGGATAGGTGGGAAATGATTAAGGGAGATTAAGGGTTTTAAAATGAGTAAGAAAAGTTTTCTTCTTCATCTTTGAATCCCCCGTTCATTAAACAAATCCCTTTTTGCCTTACAACAAGCACACACCTCCATTTCAATCCTCAAGCTCAAATTAAGCAAGCACCTCGGTTCCATCATTGACTTTCGTTCAATTTTGATACGTCGTTTGAAAGCCTAAAATTTGGCGAGTAAAACCCTTTTACCGTTTAAATGATTCTATCAATTATTAAGGTTTAATTTTGAGATTAGGTTTTCAATATCCAAATGGGAACCCATGAATTAGTGAGCTAATTCCCTTATTTCTATGTTGTCTATAATCTTTGGTAGGCTTGAAACACAATTCTAAATCCTTAGTCCAAATTCTAATACAACCCCTAATTTTGTGCTAGCTCAAGAAGTGGAGAAGGACCCCTGGTCATCCCCAACGAAAGCTAGGCTTCAAGGAGTTGTAATTCGAGAGCCTTGAAGTCAAGATGAGTGTAGTTTTGTCAAGGGATAGGCTAGGTGCCATCACGTTGCATTCGTTTTGTGATTTTAGAATTACATTTGTTTAAAGGCTCAAGTAGAGCAACTTATGTGGATGCTAATGGTAAGCAGTGTAAGTTATATGTGATATTCGGAAGATGCTACATGTATGTGAGATTTAATATGAAGATATTATGATATGATCTGAATATGTTACGCTATGATATGAATATGTTATGATATGATATGTGGAGCTAAGGCTCAATTCTGTATTCCGATATGTTATGGCCTACGGGCACAAGATAAGATTTGTGATTGAATTGTGTAACATTGGATATTTGTGAGTTTTGGATACAATTGGCATGCCATAGGGTAATTGAGCTCACTAAGTAAGGGATTGGACTATGGTCTGAGGCTACGACCTATGTGTGTAGTGATATAAGGTTGGATTAGTGTAAGGGATCCGCATATCCATTGGTTACTATGTCCAAGGAATTTATAAGTATTGATGATTTGAAATGATTATGGGAAATTATGTTAATTAGCCTTAAGCATGAGACATATATGTTTATGGATATAATTATGCCATTCAAGTATGTTAATATGTCACTTATGTTGATAATATGCCATTCATGTTGTTAATGTGCCATACATGTCATCGTGATCCTATTTTTACATTCATTATAACTACCTCACTAGGCTATTTAAGCCTAACATTTGTGTGTATTGCATTTCAGGATCCTGAAGGTTTCCCGAGCACGATCGTGTAATCAAAGTTGCAAGTCACCTCCTCACGAACTCATGTATGCGCACTTTTGTTTTGAACTCCTAGTAAGGTGGCATAAGGGTTAGATAAGTTATTTTTGACTATTTTGATATGTTTGTATAAGCCTAATAGTGCATAGGTGATGTATGTAGAATTCGGTATGTCTTAGAATCGGTATAACTTATTAAAATGAGCTTAAAGGCCTTAATTGGTAAAATCTTAGTAAACTGATTCAGAATGCTCTAAAATTTGACATGCTATTAGAAATATTGTTTTTAAGATTGTTGGTAAAAATTGGTAATGTTTGGACAATGTTTTCTAGGGCAATTTGAATAAAAACCAATAAAAATCTATCATTACATGTCAGGGTGTATCGATACGGGTGACGGCATATCAATACGGTCCTTGCATATTTGGTCAGGTCAACGTTGGTCAAACAGGGAGTATCAATACAGTTTGGGCATATCAGTACAGAAATTGCTCACTAGAATTTTTTTGGGAAAAAGGTATCGGTACGGTCTTAGAGCGTATTGATACGAGGTCAACGAAGTCAACCTATATCATACAGGCCTAGCTATATCGGTAGGCTTGCTACCCTTTGAATCTGGAATTTGGAAAATAGGATCGGCGTATCGATACGGCCTTAAGGGTATCGATACGGTGTTAGCTAATTTAGTTAAAAGATATAGATCCCAATTTTACAATTTTACAAAACAATCACTAAATTCTATATGGCTTTATTAGGTAGGTTAATGATATCTGATAGTAACAAAATTTCACAAGATGATAGTTGGTAAGTTTAATTGCAAGTTGGGTAACAAATTGAGTTTAGGGAGTGATAAATTCTTGTGCCTTTTATTGTCAAATTCTTGTACCCAACTCAATTGAGTGTTTCATTCTTATTTGCATTGTGAGTTTAGGGAGTGATAAATTGTATTTGGGTAGCCAATTCATCCTTTGAGGGGAATCTGTAAGGTTTACCATTTTCTCTATTGTAAAGAGTGTTTCAAATTATGCTTTGGGTAGAAAGCTTAATTTCTTTGTAAGGTTTCCTCCTCATCCAAGAAAAGGGGAAGAATCAATAGTGGATTGGTTGAAAATTCTTAGTGAGAGCTAAGGTAGTGGATGTAGAGTTCATTGGAGAACTTGAACCACTATAAATCTCTTGTGCAAATTTTTATTCATCCATTTCCCTTTATTCAAAACTTTAATTTTCAATTCACCCCCTCTTGGCCAATTGCATTGTTTGATCAACTCAACAATTGGTATTAGAGCCACACTCATTGGAAGGATTACAACCCTCTTGAGTCAATTCTAGGAGAGTTTCGATCAACAACAAGTCAAAGCAATGGCATCCACCTCCATTTCCAACCTCTATGAGTCTCAATCTACCACCAAACCACCATTCTTCAATGGGGATAACTACCCATATTGGAATAATATGATGAGATTCTTCATCAAATCCACCGGCTACATGGTATGGGATGTAGTTGAAGAAGAGACATACCTCCCGATGAAGAGAGATGGTGAAGGAAGACTTGTCCCAAAGGTTAAAGTCGAAATAACCGAAGATGATAGAAGAATGATCCAAGTCAATGATAAAGACTTGCATGTTATCTTTTATGCTCTTGGTTTGGATATCTACTCCAAGGTTTCTTCAATCCAGAACGCCAAGGAAGTTTGGGATACCCTCGACACAATATATGAGGGAACTAGCGATGTCAAAGAGATAAAGATAGGGCTACTCAATCTATGCTATGAAAACTTCAAGATGGATCCGGTGAAAGTGTCTCCAAGATGTTTGATTGATTCTCGGTCATCGTCAATGGATTAAAGGGTTTTGGTGAAATCATTCCCGAAGACAAGCTAGTGAGGAAGCTATTGTATTCTCTTCTGGAATCTTTGGACAGCAAAAGAACGGCCATCATTGAAGCTAGAGATTTGAAGACTCTCAAGCTCGATGCTCTTGTTGGATCTCTACTTACCCATGAGATCATGAAAAGGGGAAGAGAAAAAGAAAAGAAGATGTAGGAGAAGAAGGTTGAGAAGAAGGAAGTTGAGAAAAAAATTGGAATCGCTCTTAAAGCTTTATACCATGATAGTCATTCTAGTGAGGATGAAGATGAGGAGATGGTCATGTTGGCCAAACGATTCACTCGTTTCATGAAGTCCAACCGAGGGAGAAAGTTCAATAGAAAATGGACTTCAAGAACAAGAGTAAAGAAGAACAGAATGACCAAATCATTTGTTATGAGTGCAAGAAATCTGGCCACATCCGATTCGAGTGCCCTCAATTGAAAAAGAAGAGTTTTGGGAAGAAGAACAAGCTCAAAGCTCAAGTGGCAACTTGGAGTGACGAGGAGTCGTCCGAGGTGGAGCAGGAGGAAGTGGCTAACCTTTGCCTCATGGCCATTGATGATGATCCAAAGGTAAACTTCAACTCATCTAGTTTTGATTTTACTTATGATGAGCTTCATGATGCATATGATGAGTTGCAAGAGGTTTATGATGAGTTAGTTGAAAAATATAAAGAGTTAATTTTGAGAAATGAGAAAAATATTTCCGATTTGAAAAATCAAAATGAGTCTCTTTCAAAAACTAACTCCGAATTGGAAAAGAAGGTTTTATACTTGATAAACCTTTCAAATGATCTTAAAAAGAAAATTCTTGATCTTGAAAAACTTCTTTTCGATTTTCAAGATTATCACACAAAGGAGGTGGATAATCTTAAAACTTCTATTACTATTGGGAGAAATAATTTTGAGAAAGGAAATTCTTCTAAAACCCAATATGTAAAAAGAAAACATTTTTATCCTAAACAAAGAAATTTTTCAAAGAAATCTAAAAATAAAAGAATTGAGAGTGTTTGGGTTCCCAAGAAACTTGTTGTTTCTAATAATATGAATGTTATTGCTTCTTGGATTCCTAAGGGAACCAAGGTTTTAAGGGCTAACACAAATGGACCCAAAATGGTTTGGGTACTAAAAACCAAAACCTAATTTCTTTGTTTGTAGGGGGAGCATTGCTACAAGGCCAAAGCTTCATGTCAAAACTCTTGGTACCTTGATAGTGGATGCTCAAGACACATGACCGGTTACAAGAGTAGATTCATGGAATTCAAGCCAAAGGGTGGTGGAGTAGTGACTTTTGGTGACAACTCCAAAGGCCACATTGAAGGAATTGGCTCCATTGGTAATCACTTATATTTTCATTGAAAATGTTTTATATGTCAACGGTCTTAAGCATAATTTATTGAGCATTAGTCAATTATGTGATAAAGGTTTTAATGTTCTCTTTGATAAAATTGGTTGCAAAATAATAAACATTAAAACAAATCAATTGATGCTCATAGGGCATAGGATAGGAAATATCTACATGGTGCATTTAGATGACATACATTCATCTCATGCATGTTTAGTTGCACATGATGAGAATGATGCATGGTTGTGGCATAGAAAACTTGGGCATGCTAGCATAAGTGTTTTAGAAAAATTAGCTTCCCAAAATCTAGTTAAAAGTTTACCCAAACTAAAATTTTCATTAGATAAAATATGTGATGCTTGTGCTAAGGGTAAAAAAAGAGAACCTTATTTAAACTCATTAATGATGTTTCTACTAGCAGGGTATTGCAACTAGTTCACATGGATTTATTTGGGCCTATTAGAACTATGAGCTTGGGTGGTAAGTCATATGCTTTTGTTTTGGTAGATGACTTTTCTAGATACATTTGGGTTCTATTCTTAAGTACTAAGGATAAAGCTTTAGAGAATTTTATTACTTTTACAAAAATTGCCCAAAATGATATTGATCATAAAATTTCACACATTAGAAGTGATCATAGAACCGAATTTCAAAATATGGGTTTTGAAGAGTTTTGTAACGAAAAAGGTATTAGCCATAATTTTTCAGCTCCTCGTACTCCTCAACAAAATGGGGTAGTTGAGAGGAAAAATAGAACCTTAGAAGAAATGGTTAGGACTATGCTTTGTGAAAATAACTTACCTAAGTATTTTTGGGCGGAAGCCACTAATACGGCTTGTTACATTATAAATAGAGTAATGGTTAGGCCTATTTTAAAGAAAACACCTTATGAGATTTTAAAATCCAAAAAGCCTAACATTAGCTATTTCCATCCTTTTGGTTGTAAATGTTTTGTTTTGAACAATGAAAAAGACAACTTAGGTAAATTTGATGCTAAAAGTGATGAAACAATATTTTTGGGTTATTCCCTAAACTCTAAAGCCTACCGAGTATTTAATAAAAGAAATTTAGTTGTAGAAGAGTCTATACATGTTGTTTCCGATGATAACCTCCTTCCGAGGAAGGATTCTTGTGATGATGATGATGTAGGGATCATTGAAGTCATTGATGGAGGACAAACATCAAAGGTGGATGAGATTCCAACCAAAGAAGAAGATGCACAAGATCCACTTCTTGAAGCCTTGAAAGATTTGGCTCTTGAGGAAAAGGAGGTGACATACCCAAGGGAGTTCAAGTATGTTAAAGGTGGTGAAATCTTGGGTGATCCATCCAAGGGGGTAACTACAAGATCCTCTCTCAAACTAATGAACCATGTTGCATTTATTTCATACATAGAACCTAAGAATATCAAAGAAGCATTAAAAGATGATTTTTGGATATTAGCTATGCAACAAGAACTTAATCAATTTGAGGGAAGTAAAGTATGGACATTAGTTGAAAGGCCTAATAATCAATCTACCATAGGAACTAAATGGGTTTTTAGGAATAAACTAGATGAGAGTGGTTGGTTACATAGTGGGAAACAAGGCTAGGATTGTTGCTCAAGGTTACACTCAAGAAGAGGGAATTGATTTTGATGAAAGTACTTATGCACTCGTTGCTAGAATGGAAGCTATTAGGATGCTTCTTGCATTTGCATGTTACCATGATTTCAAGCTTTTTCAAATGGACGTAAAAAGTGCTTTCTAAATGGTTTTATAAATGAAGAAGTGTATGTTGAACAACCACCGGATTTTGAGGATCCTAAATTTCCAAATCATATTTTTATACTAACCAAAGCTTTTTATGGTTTAAAACAAGCTTTTAGAGCTTGGTATGAAAGACTTTCAAAATTTTTGATTGAAAAAGGTTTTGAAAAAGGTAAGGTGGATATTACACTCTTCACAAAAAGATATTGTAATGACATCTTAGTAGTACAAATTTATGTTGATGATATTATTTTTTGGTCTACTAATGAGTGTTATTGCAAAGAATTTTCTAAGCTAATGCAAGGTGAGTTCGAAATGAGCATGATGGGAGAGCTCTCATTCTTTTTGGGGCTCCAAATCAAGCAAAGGATGTATGGCACCTTCATCAATCAAGCAAAGTACGTGAATGACATGCTCAAGAAGTTTGGGTTGGAGAATGTGAAACCTCAAGCCACTCCTATGAGCTCTTCATTAAAGATTGACAGAGATGAAAGAGGAAAGTGTGTTGATTCTAAGCTGTATAAATCTATGATAGGTTCTTTGCTTTACCTTACTGCAAGTAGACCGGATATTGTGTTTAGTGTTTGCTTGTGTGCTAGGTTCCAAGCTAGTCCTAGAGAACCACACTTAGTAGCCATAAAGAGAATTTTTAGATACCTTAGAGACACACCTAACTTAGGCCTTTGGTATCCTAAGGATTCTTCCTTTAAACTTTATGCTTTTTCGGATACGAATTATGAGGGTGCAAAATAGATAGGAAAAGTACCTCCGAAACATGTCAATTTTTAGGTAGTATGCTCGTATCTTGGTTCTATAAGAAACAAAATAGTGTAGCCTTATCTACCACCGAAGCGGAGTACATATCCTTAGGGAGTTGTTGTGCTCAAATCCTTTGGATGAAACAACAACTCTTAGATTATGGTATCCAAGTAGACATCATACCCCTTAAGTGTGACAACACTAGTGCCATTTGTCTCTCTAAGAATCTCATCCAACACTCTAGAACTAAACACATAGAAATTAGACATCATTTTATTAGAGATCATTTTGCGAAAAATGATGTAGTTCTAGAATATGTTGACACCTTAAACCAATTAGCGGATATTTTTACCAAACCTTTAGATAAAGAGCATTTTTGGACCCTTAGGAGAGAGTTAGGTTTAACTAGTCTTTCTTGACCTTTTTAGGTCCCAAATGGTAAATCTTGCTTGAAATCAATTGATATTCATACCTATGTTACTTTTCATTATTTTGCTTCTATGCTCGTAGCTAGGGGAGTATGTAAATGTTTTTGCATATAGTCTTTGCTCATTCATCTTGATCATGCATTTTGAATCGATTAAAAATCAATTTTTCCGCAACTCTGTGCCCAAACTGCACATTCTGGCATACGTGTATCGAAACGAGTACCCATGTTTCGATACGGGCTACCTCAAAGGAGATCATTGAACCAAACTATATCGAAATGGATACAGTGGTTTCGAAACGTTTTGGTTCTGGAACAATCTGTATCGAAACACCCTCTATCTATTTTGATACGGGATTCTTTGTGAGAATCGATACAGTCAAACATGTATCGAAATGGTCATAAGGTTTCAGAATGGTCGAACTTGTTTCAATACGCTTGTTTCGATACGACTCTACCTGTATCGAAATGTGTATCCAGAAAAGCCTCTATTTAAAGGGTTTCTATCTTTAAAACATCTTTTTATCAATTCTAAACTTCTCAAAACCCTAAATCTAATTTTTCCTTTAAATACCCATCAACCTTAAATGTTTTTCACTCAAATCTTGAGGGTTTTTAGTTTTCAACTCCAATCTAAGCAAGATTCATCAAGTTTGTACATCTACATTCATCTATTCCTCTAAAATCCCAAATCAAGGTATTTTTCTATTTTCTTTTTCTTTTCAATTTTTGTTTGAATTCTTTGATTTAAAATTATTTCTTTTGTATATATTACATATTTATATTATGGGTTTCAGAGTTTTTGTAAAAGTTTCTTCAAAACATGAAATTTTTTATTCAAATATAAAAAAATTTAACCGTATATTTTTTCATCTAAGTTTTTCAAATTATCTTCTTAAAAAAATTATATATTGTATACATTTAAACCTTGATTATAGGATATCCATTGGATTGAATGTGAATTTTAATGCATACATTTTTTTTGCTTGCTTAAAACGTTTTTAGGCTTTTTCAATGTCTCACAAGAAGAGAAAGACCGAAGAGACGGGCGAATGATCTAAAGATGTTGTTGGTGATTCTTCTTGTCCTAACTTGGCTCTTCTTTTCACAAAGAGCCTCAAAAACAACGATGCTCGCACAAACTTCAAGCACTATCAAGACACCATCATCTTTCGTGAGCGTATTGTTGATATGACCTTCCTTGACTCTGAACGTTTTTATTTCAAATATCTACCTCTTTTACAGCGTTAGGGATTTTTATTTTTCATGACTATACCTGACATCTTTTACCGTAACCTTGTTTTGCTATTTTATGCCAGTGCTCGGTTAGAAAGTAACCAAGATCATTCCGAAGTCATTGTCATAGAGTCCTATCTTATGGGAAAAAAGGTCTGAATTGAGCCATCGACGTTGGTCAATTTCCTAGGCCTTGTCGATGAAGGCACTGAAGATGAGACCTCTTTAGGCTCTAGGACCGGCTCGGTTCTCTCCTTAGATTTTCATGATCGGTTCTTGCATCTCATAATCTATTGGTGGTTGTGTTCCTCCGGAGGCAAGTTTGCTCACATCCGCCAAGTTGACATTTTTTTGCTAGAGTGCTTCCGTCAAGAAAAGCGACTGAACCTTGTGAAGATCATCTTTGCTGAGATGGTGCATTTGGTTAGGCATCGTGGTTCTGACTCCATCCAATCCTTCACCTATGGGACTACATTGATCTACATTTTCTTCAAGTCTGGGATCGATTACTCTTGAGACTATCTGGAGTCTCTCAAGCAAAAGCTCGATGAAAGCACCCTCCTAAGGTCTGGTTTTCGCTACATTCTAGGTGAATGGGTTTGTGTGGATAGAGGGGCAAGAGATCCTCCGGTTGATCCTCTACCTCAAGCTCCCATTGCTCCTCAAAACAATGGCGCGCTTATGGCTTATCTCAACACGCAATTCACCGGCTTGCGAACCGAAATCTCTTCCGAATTTGCTGCCATCGACACATGTTTCACTGCTTTGGAGGAACGTGTTCTTAATGTGGAAAATCGTCTCACTTTTCTTGAGAATCAACATGCCTCGATGGATCTCTCCTTCACCGGTTTCTATGTTGAATGGAAACACTTTAGGAGAAGTCAAGAGGAAGATAAAGACGAAGATGGCGATCATGGAGATGATGAGGATGGTGGTGATATGGACCTGTAGACTAGGTTGCATCTCATAGCATATCATATTATCTAGCTTTTTTTATGCACCTATTTTAGCTTTTGGACTATGTTTTTCCTATGTTATGCTTTTAGGATTCCATTTTGGATTTATGTTCTATGCTTTGGATTTATGAACTTAATATATTATATTGTTTGCTTTGATTTAATTGCCCTTTTATTTCTCATTGAATTATGCCTATTTTGATCGAACAAAAATAGGGAGAAGTAGAGTCAATTTTGAAACTTTTCCACTTAATTTTAAAAACTATCTTAAATTGAGGGGGAGTATGTTTTACAAAGTTCTCAAAACTTAAAAATTTATATTTGGTTTTGTTATATCAAAAGGGGGAGATTGTAAAACCAAAACTTTGATTTTGATATAACAAATATTTCAAGGACTAATTTGAAAAGAAGATAAATTTTTAAGTCCTCAAACTTCCCAAAATTGACAAGCAAAATGTTTAAGTCAAAACTCAAGTTCCCATAAATTTTTCTAAGTGTTTATCAAGCCAAAACAATGATTTTCGACTAACCGTTTCGATACACCCCTTAGGAGTTTCGAAAGGATTTGAAAATATAAATTGTGGGCTCGAAACGAGAGAACTCGTATCGATACGATAGTATCGAAATGGTCTCACTCGTTTTGGTACGAGTTTTGAAAGTTGGTTTAAAAATATGACCGTTACTTGTCATGACCGTTTTATTGAAAATTAGTTAATCGTATCGATACGCTTTAGGTGCATTTTGATACGGGTTTTCACAGTTTCAAAATGTTTCGATACGGCCTTGTCCCATTTCAAAACGAGCTCTTTCAGTATCGAAACGACCACGATCATTTCGATACGGTCTCTTAAATGCTCCCAACGGCTCTTTCTGTTTTTTCTCTGTTTCGATACATGTGATGTCGTTTCGGTACGGGTAGTTGCATAACAGTATTAATATTGGAAAGATGAAGTCCCAACGGCTATAATTATGATGTCAAACACCCAAACGGCTAGAAATCAATGAGAAGGTATAAAAGCAAGCATTTTAAAAAGTCACTTTATGGCCTGAAGCAAGCTCCTAAACAGTGGTATGAGAAATTTCACAAAACTATTCTTAGTTTTGGTTTTGTTGTGAATGGTTTGGATGCATGCGTGTATTCGAGGATGTTTGGTACTGATTGTGTCATCATAAGCTTGTATGTTGACGACATGCTGATTTTCAGTACTAACATTGAGTCCATTAACAAAACAAAAAGTTTCTTGTCCACTAAATTTGAGATGACTGACTTGGGAGAAGTCGATGTAATCTTAGGAGTCAAAGTAATCAAATCTGAAAAAGGGATTTTCTTTAAGTCAGACACACTATATTGAGAAAGTGTTAAAGAAATTTGGCAGTTTTGATGTCGTCCCTGTTCGAACTCTTTATGACTCTAGCATACATCTCTTTAAGAATAAAGGAAGTAGCGTTTCTCAAACGGAATATGCCAAAATAATTGGCAGTTTGATGTTCTTAATGAACTATACTCGGCTAGATATTGTCTATGATGTTAGCAGACTCAGTAGATATACTCATAACCCTAGTGGTGAGCACTGGGTTGCTCTTAGACGCTTACTTAAGTACCTTAAGGGTACTATGGACTGGAGACTTGAGTTTGTTGGCTTTCCTGCTACATTAGAAGGATATTGTGACGCCAACTGGGTCTCCGATAGTGATGAAGTAAGCTCTACGAGTGGGTATGCATTTACTTTGGGAGGAGCAGCAATTTCTTGGAAGTCTTCAAAACAGACTTGTATTGCTCGCTCTACTATGGAGTCAGAGTTTATAGCTCTTGACTTAGCTGGGCAAGAAGCTGAGTGGCTAAGGAGTTTGTTAGCCGATATTCCGTTGTGGGGAACTCCGACTCCTCATGTTTCCTTGTTGTGTGATTCACAAGTTGCGATTTGTGTTGCCAAGAGTCAAGTTTACAATGGTAAAAAGAGACACATTCGCATAAGGCATGAATCTGTTAGACACTTAATAAGGAATGGAGTACTTTCTTTAGAGTATGTGAAGTCGGAAAGAAACCTAGCAGATCCGCTTACCAAAGGGTTAAGTCGGAAATTGGTCCTTGATTCGTCGAGGGGGATGGGTTTAAAGCCCATTGGTTGAGGAATTCATGGTGGATACCCAACTTAGTTATCTAAGTTCAATGTGGTCAAACGAAACCATGGAAAGACTTATAGTGTACATTTCTCACTGCCTATCCCTATGACGAATGATGTACATGTCCAGGTTGAGTACTATTACTCTTAATAAATTCATAGCCCAGGTTTTGGGTGGTCTTTGTGAGAAAGACTTGATGAATTTACCGAATCATGGTTGAATACTTATTCTTAATAAGTTCATAACACAAGTATGAATGTGTTGTCCTATTGAGAAGGACAAGATGGACTTACCGCTAGAAAGGTTGAGTTTCAAGAAACTCTTACTGAATTCAAAGTTTAAATGATTCTATTGAGAAGGACATTTTGAATTCACCGACAATGAGGTTGAATATTTATTCTTAATGATTTCTTATCCCAAGACTGGGTGGTTCATTTTAAATGGACTTGAAGAAATCACCATAAGTCTATAAGAGGTTGAGCCATTACAAATGGTTCTTAATTATTTCATAGCCCAGATTCAGGGTGGTTTATATTGAGATAAACTTGATGAAATAACCTATGTAAGTGAGAAGGATTAGCCACCTTCTGTGAAAAACGTTGGGCCGTTTTTTCTAAAACACTTACTAGAATCCTGAGGGTAAAATGGCCAAATATACACTTGTGTATATATATCTTACACATCGAGAACTTCGGTGGATGAAGGAGTTAGTTGTGTGTTATGAGTTTACCCCTATCTTAGAAAGTTCAAGACTAGTTTCACTTATCTAAGAGAAGGATCGCTCATTATCACTATGTACTAGTTCAAGATACGTTCACTAGTACTTAAGCAACTAATTCCGCTATTGCTCGTCCGAGGAGGTCTGTGTTTGAGATACAGATGAATTCTTTCGCATTAGTGGGGGAATGTTGGTAATGCTTCAAGTGTTACTAAAGCTATATCCCACATTGGTTGGGAAAATAGCTAGGGAAGGGTATTTATACCCATGCTTCCTCCATCCCTTGTTGAGTGGGAAAGAACAAGGGAAGTCCTCGCGCGCCGCCATCGCCGTCCGGCCGGCCGGCCTGGCTCGGGTAAGGGTAAGGGTAAGGGTAAGGGTAACACGTGTCTTCGACACGTACGCGCGCGTATATATTCTTTTTGGAGAAAATTCGTATGGAATTTTCTTATGAACAAAAGATTATATGTGAAAGAATTTTTTCTTATTTATAGGCTTTTGAGAAAACTGTTCGAAATTATTCGAATATGTACAGCACTATAATTGCATGGTTACTGAGCTTAAATTACAGAATTAAAATGGTGTTATTGTGAATCTGTTACAGCATGTTTAATACTGTTGTTATACAGATTTAATTCTGTAATTATTTGGGCAGTGAAATGTCAATTATAGACATGTAATCCATCCTATAAATAGAGGTGCTGCATGCACCATTTGATATATCAAACACAATACAAAACATATCAATTCTCTCTGTTTCCTCCAGTGTTAGTTCGAGCAGTACCACTATTGTTCACTCCGGAGTCGAGTGTACGGTTCCAGGAGCGTCCGTGTGCACCTCGAGGGACAGCCTGCCCGCGAAGCCACTACACTGTTCGGGGCAATTTTGTTTCTAAGGCAGTGGCCACCATACCACGACACGGTTCACAATTTTACATACTGTTTTTTTATATTTTTCCAGTCAGTGCTAACAGCCGATTTTGCAGTTCTATTTTACCAACAATGCTGACTTCATCTTCTGACGTATCATCCAGTCGCCACTTTCATGCCCCAATTCATGCCCCCTAATCCAGCCATGAATCTAGGAAAATAAAAGCTTGCAGAAATCGTCCTTTTTAAACACAAATAAAGAACAACCAAGGAGTGTTTAAACACAAGACATAGCACAAAATAAACACTAGTCAAATTCCCATCACTTATCCAATGCTTGTCCTCAAGCATTTCTCAATTATCATGCTAAAAACCTTAAGTTGCCAACTCCAATTTCATAGAATTCCCAAGATCTCTTAAGTAAACTAAATCAAGTAAATGTTGAAATTTAAGACCAATCAATCATGGCATAATAAATTAAGTGTAAATTTCCAAGACATTTCAATCATCTACCAATATCAAAGAATACAAGACTTAGCTCCTCCCATGGTTCACTATTTTCGCTCAAGTGTTTCGGGTGAAAGAATCGCTCAAGCCAAACTAATCGACTCATTACCATAGGCTTGTAATTAGATCTAATCTCCACTACTTAATATGAAAATGATGCAAAAATCAAGAGGACTTAAAATGGGTTGTAACGGGGTTAAGGTTCGGGTAGGATAAAGGCCGAAAATGAGGTTAAAATTTAAGAAAAGAAAAAGATTATCCCAAAGAATTATTCGAAGGGAAAAAGGAAAACAAGAAATCGTTTTTTCATTCGAATTGTTTCTCTTTTTTTTTCTAAGCCAACTTTTTTCTGTTTTTTTTTCTTTTTTTGATTTTTTTTTTCATTTTCACTGTCCGAACAGCATATTCAAACTGCACTGCACAGTTCTCTATTTTTTCTGTGATGTATTTTTCTGCACTGTTCGAACTAAACTGGACTGATTTATTTTTTGCACCGTGTTTTTTTTCTGCACTGTATTGTTTTGTTCGATTCGAGTCTGATTTTTTTCTTCTTTTCTCGCTTCGGAATAACCTTAACATTGTCTTGAAAAATGGTGACAAAAAGAGTGAAAACAAAGAATTGGTGCGGGTTAAATAATAAGGCAATCCAAAGAAAAATGTTAAGGCTCAAAATTGTTTCACTAAGGGATAATAACAAGGGGTAGGCTTTTTGGGAAGAGAAAAAGGTTTAATCCTAATGCCCCTATCACATTAAAGCATCATAATCAAAATGTGTAGTCTCAACAAGCATCGAGTTACAAGTTCTAGAATGCAATCAATTAGTTTGGCACACTCAATTGAAACAAAGAGCAAGAATAAAATTATATGCTCATTAAGCTCAAAACTCACATGAAAGGTCAAGTGTACTAAGTCATGCATCCAAATCAATCAACAAATTCATGAAATGACCAAGAAAAAATTTACCTAAAGTTTTCATGCCATGCTATCATTCATCCTAAATTCAACAAGAACAAGATTGAATTCACAAAGAAATACAATGAAATTAAATAAAACAAGAGATTGACAACCAAGATTATCAACAATTCTAATCGAGAAATAGCTCAATTTCAATCACACATCATAAGCAATTACAAGAATTTGACACAAATTATATTCCCCTCACTTTAGTTATTTTGTCCCAAAATATAAAAGAAAATAAAAAGAGAGGAAATAGAAAACTCCCTGATTTAGTTGCGGCCATGACCGCTCCCTCGTCCTCGATGAAAATGCCCCGATTGCTCCTCCGGATTGGGCTGATCAGTGGGTATGGCACTATTATCCGAGCTTGTTGCATATGGTGGTGGATTTGGACGTGCATCATTTGAAGAAGCGGGTTGCTACGTTCCCATATAAAAGCCGGTGTCGAAGTTCTCTGCAAAACCATAGACGAGGTGGTACATCAGTAACGGTTGAACGTAAAAGCTAGAGTTTACCTCGTCCGACTGATTCGCGGCTGCCGAAAGCATAGGATAGGAATTACCAGCGTTGGGCATGGACTGATTGGAGGCGTCGACACGCATGGAGTGGAACGATGAAGACGACACTCGTACAGGGCTCGGTCCTCGCTATGGTCGAGACACCTAACCTACCTGAAACGTTCCGGATGACTCAACGGTCGGCATAAAGTGGAACGATGAAGACGGTGGCGCGTCAGTTGAAAAGAGAAAGTTGGGGTGCTGCAGGTTAAAGATGACGGCTAGAGATGGGTGGGGTCGAGAGGTTGAGGGAGAGTTTTGACTTGTAGGTTTTGTTTTCTTTCTCTTTAAGAGCACGTGGGAAATTGAAAAAATGGGGCCACACGAATTTAAAAATAGGGAAAGGTGGTAGAGATAAAAATATGATGATAAGGATAAGCTAGGGATGGAAATTATCTGCCCCAAAGTATGCTTTATTTGTACCCCACTTTAAAATAGTGAGTTTAAGGTTTAGGGTTTAAGGTTGAGGCTTAGGGTTAGGGTGTAGGGAATTAAGAGTAAGGTGTATTTTTTTAGGATTTAGGATTTAAGATATGAAAATTAGGGTTATGGAACAATATTTAATTTTATCTATTTTTTAGGCAGGAGGCAGGAGCATAAAAGGAGTCGGGTCAGATTATTTTTAACCATAAGCTAGTGGGGCCTATGCATTTGTTGAAAGAGAGGGGAATTGGTTCAAGCATATCCGGTCAAAGGGGTTTTGGAGGTGGGTCCCACGCGATTTTGAAAAAGTGTGTGGATAGAGATGTGTTACGGGGAAATTAAAAAGAAGAAAGGGGTGAAGCTTTATCACGTAGGTGGGGCCCGCGGGTGTAGTTTAAAAATAAATAATAATAATAATAATAATAATAATAATAATAATAATATATATAATTTAAAATATAATTATATATATATATATGGCTCACGTGGGTTTTTAAAAGGTAAGGGTGAAGATAGGGATTGGTTGGGGTTTGCTAAAATGCATCGTCTTTTCCGAGGGAATTGCTCACGTACTTCATGGTCAAAATTATGCAGGTAAAATTGGGCTAATAAGCCAATAGGGGGACAAATATTAGGGGAATAGGGTACTTTGGCCGAATTTTGGCAAAATAGGCCAAAAGCTACAGTGGCACCGGGACCACGCCACCTGCTGCCGGCGAGGTGTAGACAACGCCACCTCCTGCTGGCGAGGTCCCTGGTGACCGGCTGGGAAAGCCAATGGCAGGCGAGCTGTGGCTGGTTGGAGCTGGTTGGGGCTGGCTGGGCGGCTTCACGTGGGCTGGCCCACCTCGCCTTCTCCTTATGGCGAGGTGCAGGTTGCCAGGCCTGCTGCTCACGGGCTGCAGCAGGTGTTGGCCAATAATTTTTTTTTACATTATATTATTTGTTTGTATATATAGTTAGGGTGGCGTGTGAGTTGGGTAATTGAGAAGAGAAGAAGAGAAAAAAATTGTGAATGTGAAGAATTTGGCAAAGTTGTGACTGTCGTTTCGAACAAAAGAGCTCGTTTTTCGAATTTTGAATCTGGTAAGGGCATGTATTTTTTGGGCAAAATTGTAATCTGATTTTTTTAAAGTTAGTTTATTAGTTGTATATATTCGAAATGTTGAAGTTAATATATATTTTTTTGTATATATTCGAATGCTAATTATTTTTTAGCTGTAGAAATAGATAATGGCATCTGAAGGAGTTTTGTTGTACCGTGACCATGAACACATTTCGTCTAATATTCACGAAGAGCAAGTAAGTAAATGTTTTGTAATTTAAAATTTCATATTTATTATGTAATTATTATAACTCAAAATTATAATGAATTAATTATAGGATGTAGAGTATATGATACGCCGTCGAGGAATGAAGATAAAGGAACCTGATGAGCGTTTAGTGTATTACTTACAGCGAGCTGGTTTTTATAATGCCACCTTTCTTCGTGGGTTTAAGATAATCCCCGGGTTGATTACTGCATTGATTGAACGGTGGAGACCAGAGACCCACACATTTCATCTTCCATTTGGTGAATGTACAATAACCCTGGAGGATGTTGCGGTACAACTTGGTATTCCAACAAATGGGACACCATTGGTTGGAAAAAATAATTACAATACATATGAGCTTTGCATGCAGTACCTGGGCAAAGCTCCTCCTCAGAGCTGTGTGGACGGGCTACGTGTCAGAGTATCATGGTTGCAGCAGGAATTTATTGTGACCGATGAATCTGGTCATCAAGAACTTGAGTGTGCAGCTCGAGCTTATATACTGCAACTTATTGGTGGTGTGTTAATGCCAGATACATCTGGTAATATGGTTCACACACAATACATGCAGTTCTTGGGTAATTTGGACACAGCTGCTACATATAGTTGGGGGTCTGCAGTATTAGCATTTTTGTACCATGAAATGTGCAAGGTCACAATTATGCATGGTGAAAAGGCAAATTCAGATATGGGTGGATGTCAAGTATTACTGCAGTCCTGGGCGTGGTACAGGCTGCCTTATCTAACGCCCATTTTTTCTGTACCGGTAGATATGGAGTTTCCGCTTGCTGGAAGGTAATAATGTGATTGCAGTTGTATATAAATATTTATTGATATAAAATTTATATCCAATGACTTCGAAATATAATTTCAATATATCTTTGCAGATGGAGGCATCCGTTGAAGAATGCGGGAGTGGTTCACAACACTGTCAGAGAGACGAGATTAAAGATCCAAACAATAGGAAAAGATCTGGTATCTGAATCAATTTATTTTAATATATTAATTGTTCTCATTTAATATAATTTAATTTATTATTTGTTCTTATTTTGTATATTGTATATTTTAATTTTGAAAGAAAAATTGTATATTTCATTGTGAATGAATTCATATTAATAATTTTTTTTACAGTTTATTTGGCAGCCGTACGCGAATGACGACGTCAGGGCTTGCCTACCACCTACTGTGCTTGAATGTGCAGGATTCTGGGGTGCGATTGTGCCTTTGATCCATTTTTCTATTGTTGAGTTTCAATGTGCTGACAGAGTGTTGATGCAGTTTAACTTCCATCAACCCATTCCAAGAGCTCCACGAGAAAAAATTCACACCGTTCATAGAGGTAGATTCAATGAGAATTGGATTGTGAAGCAAGCCGATTTCATTGAATCGTGGGAGGAAAGATGGGAGCGGTGGGCTGATGATTTGAGTCCAATTCAAGCCAGCGATTTTGAATTTAATACAGAATACTATTCATGGTTTTCGACAAATGGGAAACCGTTTATAGCATCTGTCGAAGATGCAAATAGATGGCTTGAAAACCCGCATTGCTCAAGACAAGTTCGCCTCTCAACCGAGTTTGGTCAGAGCTCTCAACAATCAACAGACGAACCAAACTTGGAAGGAATTTCGGGAGCAACCAACCGAGGTTGGACTTCTTCGTGGGCGCGATCTGACTCCCCCCCGAGACATGTAAGCAGTAATTATTGGGAGCAACCACCATTTGGTAATGTTTCGGAACAAACCCCATTTCAACAAAGTCATCAAACATTTGGATTTGGTCATGTTCCGCATTAATCACCTTTTAATTTTGCAACCGATGGTAGCTCATCTTCTCAGCCGGCTTACAATGATGATGAAGGATACGTACCACAATTTCAGTATCCTCAATCATCTGTATATGGGGAAGGTTTTGGTGTTGGTAGCATGGCATCTATGTTGTCAACAACTACCATTAGCAGCCCATCATTTCATCCTGAAGAAATGTTTGCTACACCACCTACTATGCAAATAACGGATGAGCAATTCTTCGATGACGATGAGCTGGCTCCTAATCCAAGAGCTCGTAGACAGGTTCAACCTGCTCCGCGGTACTCACAAACAGGCCCTCTCCACCGGCAAGAATTACTCACTAGGAGGGGGAGGGGGATGGGGAGGAGGGGAAAATAGGATTTTGTTTTGTTTTTATTTATTTGTAATTTATGAACCCGGAATATTTAATGTTATATGTATTTCTTTTAATTTCGATTGCATTTTGATATTTATGTATTTCTTTTTAATTTTCGTATTCAATTAATAGGTTTCTTCAAAGGTAACAAGTTAAACTTTTTTGAAAAAAATGAGAATTAATAAGTTGACGGTGCACGTCTGATAAAATTGAAACAAATAAAAATTGAAAAGATGCAATATTTTCTCATTACCATAAAATTAGAATACATTAAACAAAGCATTTAGGTTGACGGTCCGGCACGATAGTTGGAAAGATTTGATTTGTGCGGACACTTGTTTCTTGTATGACCCGGTTGACTACAAAGACTACAATGTCTAACTTGAACTCCTCCCTCTCTATCATCTGGATCATCCATATTCATATTAATACGAGTAGATTTCGGTCGACCCTTCAACTTTCTACGAAGCACTGGATTTGGTAACCATTCTTCGTATATTGGCTCTACCGGCCAATAGTCTTGGTTCGTGATTGTGTTGAACTGAATTCTATATATATTTGCAATATTCTCTAGTTTATAACAGTCATCCGCAAAACCGTAAGGGTCCAGTCTAAACCCTCTATATATACACATAAAATAATATTAAAAAAGTAATCCCCTTTAATAAATCTAGCCCGTACCTAGAACCCTATTTATCCTTCAATAGATGGACGTGCCTAAACCCTATTTAATTTACCCTACATAGACTTGCCTGACTTGCCAGTGTGTAGGGGACATGCAGGTGAATAGGACCTCGCCATTTGCGTCCTGTTCACCTGCATGTCCCCTACACACTGGCAAGTCAGGCAAGTCTATGTAGGGTAAATTAAATAGGGTTTAGGCACGTCCGTCTATTGAAGGATAAATAGGGTTCTAGGTACGGGCTAGATTTATTAAAACACCTCCTATTAAAGGGTAAAATTAAATATGGTTCGTTGGATATTTTAATTTTAAAATTAAATTAGGGTGTGTAAAATTGGGTTCGACTAACCATTTGTAAATTGTTCCGGTCAATCGGTAAGTTCGGGTCACTCAAATCTCGACCCTATATAGTAACCATTCAACCAGTTAACAGTTTATTCGGTTAACCGAAATATTCGGTACAATCTGAATTCAATGATTTTTTTTTACTTTGTTTATTAAAAAATTTAAAATTTAATAATATGTTAAATATTCTGTACAATCTGAATTCAATCTTAGTATCTTTTTTAAAACATTTGAAAATATTTACAACCCTAAACCCTAAACCCTATACCCTATACCCTAAACACATCCCTATCTCTGACCCTAAAGCCAACCCTATATGCAAATGCATGGCACATGCACATGGATAAAGCCTGACGTGCCTGCATGGCACGTCAGGGAGAAGCATGCAGCTTCACAGCTGAGCCGCCCACGCTGCCAAGCCTGCGTCCAACAGGACCTCGCCAGCAGGAGGTGGCGTTGTCCACACCTCGCCGGCAGCAGGTGGCGTGGTCCCAGTGCCACTGTAGCTTTTGGCCTATTTTGCCAAAATTCGGCCAAGGTACCCTATTCCCCTAATATTTGTCCCCATATTGGCTTATTAGCCCAATTTTGCCAATTATGCACCTATTCGATGCAAAAGCCGATCAGCAAGGAGTTATTAGACTAACGGAAATAAAATTGACAGAAGAAATAAATGTAAATGAATTAAATGCAAAATTTGATAGAAGCTAAATAAAATAAATAAATAAATATATTCTATTAAAATAAAATAAAATAAATTATAATGAAGGGAAATAAATGGGTTGCCTCCCATTAAGCGCTTTATTTAACGTCGTTTAACTTGACGACATAGTCATAGATCAAAACAAACTATACAAGTAACTTTGCTGAAGTCCCCGGCAACGGCGCCAATTTGACACGTGTCGTTTACGCGTCAAAATAATTCTTTATTCTCAATTAATAAATAAAAAAAGTTAAATGTAGTAAAAGAGAAGTAAGGTTCGATCCCACAGGGACTAAGAAAACTTCATGGTTTATGTTCGCTTGACCAGTGAGCCAAGAAGAGAGTTAAATGATGTTTAAGTAGAAAAGGGGTGACTTGTAGAATTTAAGTAAAAATAAATAAACATTGTAGAGATTATTAAAAAATGGATTCAATATAATAAAGACTAGCTTCAGGTTTTTGCTTTGACTTAATTTCCTCAGATCATTGGAAAAAGTTTTTTACTTCAGGATTCACATCGGTTACTTGCCTACAAGGATCAATCCTTAAGACTTGTTTTTTTTCTCTCTGGTAAACCAATAATATAAAATCATTTTTTAGATTCCAGTTTTCTGGTTAGATTAACCGCCACTATCGTTGTTAAAAATAAACAGTTTTAAAGTTCTGATGAAAAAAAAACCCGACTCGGATTGTGTTGTTTCAATAACAACGGTTCCGATCTCAATTTTCTCTTAGTAATCAATTTACTAAGTGTTCCCAAGAACTCGAATGTGCTTCAATAGTCGATCTTTCCTCCCACATATTTAACCAAAAACAACATCCTGACCAAAGTCAATCTTTAGTTTTGAAATCGTTTTGATTTTGAAATTAAGCTTAGAAAACTAAGAGAAAAAACCTGAAGTTATTTAAGTACTTTTTATTCCTCATGTTGAAATCGAGTCATCGCTTTAGCCTTTAGCTATGGAAAAATAAAACTTTATTAAAGTAATTTCCTAAGAACAAATAAAAACTAAGAACAAGAGATGATTTTTAAGTTCACCCCAAAGGGGTATTTATACTAATCTAAAAACCCTAAAATTAACCTAAAATGATAAAGGATAAAATATTCAAAATAAATACAAAAGATAAATCTCAAGTTTAAAATTTGATCTTGTTGATAAGCTATTGGAATGGACTTGATAAGCTATATGGGTGTAAATGAACAGAGCGTTCGACGAACCGTTCGTATAACGTTCGTTTATTAAGCTAAATAAACGAGTGTGAACAAAATTTTTATATTCGTTTAAAAACGAACGAACACGAACATATGTGTGTTCGGTTCGTTTATGTTCACGAACAAGCTCGTTTTTAAATACTACTTTTTGTTGCGTTGCTAAGTATGTTATATAAGTTCATGTTGAAATGTAAGTTTTATTTTGTTGCTTTTGTTTTATTTATTTATTTATTTATTTATTCATTTATTGGTAATTTAGTTAACATTTTTTAATATATAAACGAACATGTTCGTGAACACGTCCACGAACACTTAAACGAACACGTTCATGAACACTTAAACGAACACGTTCGCGAACACTTTCATGAACAATTAAATGAACACGTTCGTGAACACTAAACAAACGAACATGAACACCTTCAAAAAAAATGAACACGAACACAACATGAAAAATTTAAACGAACACGAACACCTTTAAAAATAAACAAACGAACACAAACATAGTCTTGTTCGTTTAAGCTCGGTTCATTTACACCCCTAATAAGCTAAGCTATCACCGCCGCTGCTGACGTCATCCTCCCACTCTACTATTGCTGACGTCATCCTCTGTCAATGCAGATGTCATCTTCTGACGTGTCATCCAGTTACCACTTTCATGCCCCAATTCATGCCCTAATTCATGCCCACTAATCCAGCCATGAATCTAGGAAAATAAAAGCTTGCAGAAATCGTCCTATTTAGCACAGTTTCCAGAATCTATTGTCTTGCACATAAATCATGTAAAAATGCCCAAATCATCCACAATAATGAACAATCAAGGAGTATTTAAACACAAGACATAGCAAAAAATAAACACTAGTCAGTAAGGTTTCCTCTTCATCCATGAAAAGGGGAAGAATCAATAGTGGATTGGTTGAAAATCCTTAGTGGGAGCTAAGGTAGTGGATGTAGAGTTCATTGGAGAACTTGAACCACTATAAATCTCTTGTGTAAATTTTAATTCATCTATTTCCCTCCATTCAAAATTTTAATTTCCAATTCACCCTCATCTTGGCCAATTACATTGTTTGATCAACTCAACAATACGCTCACTGGATGAACTTGCAATATTGTCGTTATTTATAGAAGTTTGCTCCAATTGATCAAGATTGGTGGAATAAGGGACATGTAGCTCCAAATGGTTTGGACTAGTGGAGGAAGGAACAAAACTTGAGGGTTCAAACAACGGCTCAATAAAGAAGCTGCTGGAGATTCTAAAGATAGAACAACATGTGTTTGAACAGGTGGTTCTGAAAACTGGAATGAACTTGAAGTACTAGATTTTGAACTTGAACTTTATAGAGGATGAGATCCTGCAACAGAGCTTAATTTTTTGGGCCAAAATATTTGACTTTAGGGACACCAGCTTCCTTCATGTTTTTTTATCAGCTTCTTAAACCTTCGAACAAGGGAAAAAATGCTCATTAAACTGAACATGTCTAGAGACATACAACTTACCATCTGAATCAAGACATTTGTAGCCATGCTGAGTTGAGATGTATCCTATAAAAGTAAAAGGTTTGGATCGAAATTGTAGTTTGTGATGGTTGTAAGGCCTTGTCAAAGGAAAATATAGACACCCCAAAACTCTTAGAAAATTATAATCAGGTGTTTTCCAAAAAAAATCTCATAAGAAGTTAATCCTCCGAAAACCTTGGTGGGTAATCTATTAATGAGATAAACAGGGGTATAAAAAGCATCAAACCAATGTTTAAATGAAACCCCACTTTGAGCTAATATAGTAAGACCAAGTTCAACTATGTGACGATGTTTCCTTTCAACTTTACCATTCTGTTCAAAAGTGTAAGGACGAGTACAACAAAATTCAATACCATTTTGAACAAAATAACTCTCTAAAGTTTTAAATTTTGTCCCACGGTCAGGTTGAATAACTTTTAACTTGCTAGCAACCTGTCGTTGAGCCATTTTATGAAAAGCAATTACAATATTTCGAACATCAGACTTTCTGGCAGCAAAATAGATTCATGTATACCTAGTGACAGCATCTAAAAAACTAACATGATAGGTGTAATCATTCGAAATTAAGGGTGCAGGACCCCAAACATCCATTTAAACAAGCTGCAAAGGTTTATCATAAACAGTTATAGATTTCTGAAATTGCAATTTGTGACTTTTCCCTAATTTACAAGCTTCACAAAAAATGATTTTTTATTGATATCAGAAATGTTACAAACTTTAGACAATTTGACTAAGACGTCACAAGAAGGGTGTCCAAGCCTTCTGTGCCAAGTCTGAAGATTGCTAGAAACACTAAAGCACTGAGCATCTTGAACAGGCTTACAACAAAAAGAATTAGAAACACAAACATATTTCTCATAATGATTAGGAATAGACTTTTCAGCCATTTGAACAGCAGAACCAGTACTAGAATTAATAATCCTATAACTATCAAGACGATCAGAGGACAGAACAGAACAATTATTAATAGGAACACAAATGTTACTAGAGTGAGAAGAATCTTCAAGACCCAAATTCGAACCACCAGACGAGACAAACTTGTAAAGCCCATCACTTTGTAAACCTTGAAGTATCATTTGTTGCGTTTTCAAATCCTTTACAACAAGAGAGTTAAGAAAGAATTCAATAGAGACATTATTATCCTTAGTAAATTTAGAAACAGGTGAAAGATTTTTCTTAATTGTGGGAACATGCAAAAGGTTAGTCAACACTAAAGGTCTAACGCAAGTTTCAATAGTCGAAGTACCAACGCTAGAGATGCGAACAGTACACCCATTTGCAACACAAACTTTACTAGGGCCAAAATAAGGGGTTGAAGAAACGATATTACCTGCATCAAGTGTAAGATGGGAAGTCGCCCCTGAGTCGGGATACCAGGCCACATCTCCAAAAGAGAAATCTTCAGCCATCGCGGCTACAGATGCCACCACAGGTTCAGGACCACTGAAAACTAGAGAAGCCCCTTTACCATTAAAACTTTGAGTTCCTTGAACAAGACTTTGAGAATTTTCTTGAGTAAAATTCTGATCTTCAATAAAAATCTTCCGACTATGTCACATGATTGATAGACAAAGTATTTCCAAAGCCTTCAAATGATTGATCGAACTGAAAGAAGCATCTACTGGCTAGATGCCCGATTTTACCACAAATCTGGCATTGTGGTCGAGACCGACCGCCATTAACTCTAACCCCACAGCCTCTGAGCGGCATTCCACGATTAGATGTAACACCCGTGTTTTGGGCCTAGGAGTTAACCGGGTTTATAGTCGAGTCAATAAAATTTAATTAGAACCAATTCAACTTAAGTTGTGGTGAAATTGAACCTTAATAAGAGGGGAGGGACCTATGTTGTGATTTTACCCAAAACTTTTAAAAAAGTAAGATAACTTTGAATTATAAAAGTCATCATCTTCTTCTTCCCTTCTAATTTCTTCCAACGTTAAACACCATCCCCAAAACCTCTCTAAGTTTGTTACTATTTCATTTCTTGTTCTACTTGATTTCAACACCGGTTTGAAAGGTAAATTATGTTTTCCGACTCTCCTCCTTATTCTCTATCCATATATGGTCTTAAAATTCAAAGATATGAGATTTTGAAAAATTATGGTTTTATGTCAAAGTTTGGATTTTAGGTGGTTTTCCAAATTGTTTTAATGATTTGAGTTGGGATTTTTCTTAATCATGATGAAATACATATTAAATGTCAATTTGGTTGAATTTGGATGAAAATTCGTATTATGTTCATAGGGTAAATTTTAAGATGTTGAAACTTGGTTTTTGGTGGAGTTTATGTTGAAAACTAAGGGCTGATGGTTAGGGTATGATATGAGGGTGATTTGGGATGTTTTGGAAGTCATTTGGGTGTTTGGAAATGAGTGTTTCAGCCATGTGTTATTGGAGTACGAAAATGGAGTTTTTGGATGATTTGTGGATTGAGAATTTGTAGAAAATGGCTCATGTTTGTGAAGTGAGTTAATAGTTGAGTTTTAGCATTGAATTGTGGTGTAATAAGTGTGTTTTGTTTGGCTAGAAGCAACAGGAAACGTTGAAGGAGCTTTGGGATCGAATAC
Organism: Hibiscus trionum; assembly: GCA_030270665.1. Lineage (NCBI taxonomy): Eukaryota > Viridiplantae > Streptophyta > Magnoliopsida > Malvales > Malvaceae > Hibiscus > Hibiscus trionum. Next base: position 20,862,512 of record BSYR01000038.1, on the reverse strand, counting down.
AAGTTCGTAGGAGGATTGTTTCGATTGGCTAAGGAAGGGCGGTGAGTGGTTCAAACTTGTTTTTAAGTTTGGTTCGAGTATGTGTAGTGGGCGTGTGTAAAGTGTGCTTGGTAGGCCACTTTTAGTTAATTCGAGTTGTTAGTTAGCCATTGATATCCATATATGCTATTGTTCTTACTTAACTATGCTCTTGTGATCTTGGTTGGTTGGTACATGTATATTCATGAGGTGCATATATATGTGATGAGCATGAGTTATGATTGATGGAAAATGTGATGTGGTAAATGATAATTGGCACTAAATAATTACCGGTTGTAAATGATCGATCATTAGGATTAGTGTGTACACAAATTGAGTCAAAACGTACGTGGCCTTGATGGCGTTGAGTCATCAAGGAGGAGTACGGTGATATATTTCACCGGAAGCTTTTCTTTATTTCTACGTGATGATGAGTGGAATCCCATCCGTAGGGCATGTGGCGATGAGTGGAATCCCGCACATGCAAGGTCCGGTGATGAGTGTAATCCCACCGAGGTAAAGTGTTGTTGAGTTATAAATCCGCACAATCGGGGTAATTTAAAGTGGCCAATTAACTTGTTTATATATTGTGATATATGGTGTTGAAACATGATTATTGATATTGATGCTTGGTGCTTAGTATGAGGTAATATGCCATATTATGCCACTTGATGAACTAGCTAGGACTACTCGTGAGGTTGCCTATGCATGTTCGATGTGAGGTTTAGGGATTGCATGCTTGAACCCTGCATTGTTGTTGTTTTCGTTTTAGTGCACCCTCACTAAGCTTATAGCTTACGCTCTCAATGTTCAACAATGCAGATCAGTAGCGTGGCGTTAGCTCGGAGCAAGGCAAGAAAGGCTTCTAAGTTTTGTAGCTCAAGTACGGTGGTGATTTTGTATTAGTTAGCAATGTGGCAAGGGTTGTTGTATGAGCTTTATTTGACTCATTTACATGTTAACATCTTGAATTATCTATGGTTTGTAAAGCATGTTATGCTTTGATTAATGTTCGAGTGTAGTGGCATGTCTTCTAAATGTATAAGTTGCCTTGTTAGTGGATGCAAACCTTATGCTTTAACTTGTGAAATTTTGGGCATTTTTGGCTTTCATATATGACCTTAAATGCCAAACTTTTGCCTTTGTATGAATGCCATGTTTAGACACCTTGTCTCATGTTTGATTGCTACCTTGGCTCATGTACTTTTGTGTTAAATTGTGTCAAGTGGTCCTTTTGTAAGCTCTTATGCATGTATATATGATATTGGTGATCTTTTGCATTAGGAAGTATTTAAATTTGGGCAGTAAGTGATCCCCTGCACCAAGGTTTCGAAACCTTGGGTAAGGTTTCGAAACCTTTGTAGTGATTTAGGATTCCAAACCTTACTGCCATCAAAAGTTTCGAAACCTTTGGGAAGGTTTCGAAACCATAGACAGGGGGTTTCGAAACATTGTGTAGGTTTCGAAACCATAGGCCAGGGGTTTCGAAACCTTGGTAAGGTTTCGAAACCTTTGCAGAGGTCTGAACTTTCAGACCTTACTGCCAGCCAAAGTTTCGAAACCTTTGGGAAGGTTTCGAAACCATGGTCAAGAGGTTTCGAAACCATGGGTAAGGTTTCGAAACCTTTGCTGGAAATTGAATTCCAGACCTTACTGCCAGTATAAGTTTCGAAACCTTTTGGTAAGGTTTCGAAACCTTTGTTTAAAAAATGTACTGTTTGAGTTTGTTTTGGGGTTCGAAGGTTTGTTTCATGTTTTACGTTCCGCTGTTCGATCACATAAGATTAAATGCTTCTCTAGACAAGATAAAATAATAAAAAAAAATTTAGGGTTGCTAACCGAGGGGAAATCTTAACAGGTTTCGCTTCGGTTTTCCCCGTGTAACCCACTCGGACCGGTCATCCGGCCAGACCGAGATGAGGGGGTTACATTTGTTGGTATCAGAGCCTGAGGTTATCGAGACCTCGGGCAGGTAAGTGAGGTAAACTTGTTATGTTGAATAATTGTATTGTTCGATGCATGCCTTGCCATGAATCTTTGATATTTGATTGTTCGCATGATGTTTTGAAGCATGAATTGTTGTGTCTGGTGTAGAGTGTGTGCCCATTGCTACTATTACTTAATTTACAAAGATTTTTGAAAAGAGGAGTACTTGAGCACTATTGGATCCTTGCTTTGACTAACGAAATCCTTATCTGTTTCTTGTTGTAGTTAATATCTGTGAGAGCAATGTCTAGGCCGAGGGGTAGGCCGAGAGGGGTTCGTCAGGAACCACGAGTTGCGGCTCCTGTTGAGCCGGCAGTTGGAGTGGAGGCTCTTTTGGAGGGGCCTGAGGCTGCTAGAGTTGGAGCACCTCCACCACCACCACCTCCTCCACCTGGAGTTGGAGGCGAGGATGGAGCTGAAGGAGATGGACCTCAAGGTGGCCAAGGTGGCCAAGGTCCAGCTGGAATTGATATGACTCCGCTAGTGCAAGCGATAGCGGGAGCATTTCAGGCCGCAGTCGCGGGAGCTCAGGCTGCAGCTCAGCCTAGGGGTGACGATGTCAATCTACCTTTGGAGAGGCTCCGTAGCTTGGGGGCCGAAGAGTTTAGGGGATCTACTCCTGAGAGATCCGAGCTATGGTTGGAGAAGACTGTTCGCATCTTGGCTCAGATGGGTTGTGTGGGCGCACGTAGACTGGGTTGTGTGATCTCGTTGCTTCAGGGTGATGCCTACACCTGGTGGGTCACCGTTACTGCAGGGGTTCCAGAGGCAGAGATTGACTGGGATTTCTTTGAGTTGGCATTCAGGAAGAGGTACTTGGGATCGAGATACCTAGATGAGAAGAAGTGAGAGTTTATGGCTCTGGTCCAGGGAGATGCTACTGTGACTGACTACGAGATCCGCTTTGTTCGTCTGAGTCAGTATGCTCTAGAGTTGGTACCTAATGAGAGGGCCCGATGTGATCGTTTCAGATATGGGCTTCATGAGGAAGTTAAGAGGTATACCTTAGCTTCTGATTATTCTGACTTTGATGTCTTGGTTGCTAGAGCCAAGGACATTGAGCATAGCTTGGGGCTGACCAAGCGATCTGGAGGATCTAGTTCTGGTAAGAGGCACAACCATTTTGACAGTAGAGATGCTAAGAGGCATAAGGGCGGTGGCCACCATAGTAAGGGCCATCAGAACCAGAAAGCTGGTGGGAAGTTGCCCACATGTGCTACTTGCGGGAGGAACCACTCCGGTGAGTGTTGGGGTAACTTTCATGCTTGTTGGAACTGTGGTTCGAGGGACCACTTTAGGAGGGATTGTCCGCATCAGGCGGCTCAGGCACCAAACATTGCTCAGGCTCCTGCGAGAGCGAATGATTTTCAGAGAGGCCGTGGGCGCGGTCGTGGCTACTTCCAGCCTAGGACTGATGCACCTAGGGCAGATGCTCAGAGGAACCTTGCACATGTGGTGGCAGTGCAGCCAGAGGCGGGAGGACCAGCAAGAGTTTATGCTCAGAGAGAGGCCGGGAACGACACTGATGTGATAGCAGGTAATTTCGAGTTACGGTCTATTTCTTTGGTGGATTCGGGTTCTACGCATTCCTACATTTTGAGTGAGCATGCACAGAAGTTAGATATCCCTGTTGAGATCTTAGATGTAGGCATGCATGTCACTAGTTCTTTTGGTGAGACAGTTGTGGTTAGACGTATGTATAGGAGATGTCCACTGAAGATTCAAGGTCATGTGTTCCCAGTTGACATGATGGAACTTCCTTTTTATGGTTTCGATATAATTCTGGGTATGGATTGGTTGGTTGAGCATCGGGCTAGTGTGGACTTTGAAACAAAGAGAATTTCTCTGAAACTTTCTGATGACTACGAGGTAGTAGTAGTAGGTGAGAACATTAAGTTCTTGTCTAATGTGGTGTCAGCTTTAGAGGCTCACAAGTTGATGGACTCTGGATGTGGGGCTTATTTAGCTTATGTTATGAATCCGGATATGAGTGAAGCTAGACCGAAAGATATCAGAACAGTGTGTGACTTTCCGGATGTGTTCCCTGAAGAGTTGTCGGGTTTACCTCCTGACAGGGATGTTGAGTTTGTAATCGAGACAGTTTCAGGGTCTAATCCAGTTTCGATAGCTCCTTATCGTATGGCTCCGAAGGAATTGAAAGAATTGAAGAACCAATTGCAAGAATTATTAGACCGTGGGTTCATCAGGCCTAGTAGTTCTCCGTGGGGTGCTCCCGTGTTATTTGTGAAAAAGAAAGATGGTAGTATGCGCATGTGTATTGACTATAGACAGTTGAATCAGTTGACTGTGAAGAACAAGTATCCGTTGCCTCACATAGATGATTTGTTTGATCAATTGAGAGGTGCTTCAGTGTTCTCGAAGATAGATTTGAGATCCGGATACTACCAGTTAAAGGTGAAAGAGTGTGATGTGCCAAAGACAGCTTTTAGGACTAGATATGGTCACTACGAGTTTCTTGTGATGCCATTTGGGCTCACGAATGCACCTGCAGCATTCATGGACATGATGAACAGAATTTTTAGAGACTATCTAGACTGTTTTGTAGTTGTTTTCATTGATGATATACTTGTGTACTCGAAGACGGAAGAAGAACATGACGAGCACTTGAGGGTTGTTTTACAAAGATTGTTGAGCAACCAGTTGTATGCGAAGCTTAGTAAATGTGAATTCTGGATTCGAGAGGTGGTATTTCTTGGCCGAAGGTATTCGATTTGATCCATCGAAGATTGAGGCTATTGTCGAGTGGAAACAGCCTAAGTCCGTGACCGAGATTAGGAGTTTCCTGGGATTAGCCGGTTACTATAGAAGATTTGTTGATGATTTCTCTAGAGTAGTTGCTCCTTTGACTAAACTGTTGCAAAAAGGAGTTAAGTTTGAATGGTCTGATGCAAGACAAAAGGCCTTTGAGAAATTAAAAGAAGCTTTGACAAATGCCCCAGTGTTAGTACAACCTGTTTCAGGTAAGGAGTTTGTGATTTACAGTGACGCTTCCTACGTAGGTTTAGGATGTGTTTTGATGCAAGAGAGAAAAGTTGTTGCTTATGCTTCTAGACAATTGAAGGTTCATGAGAAGAACTATCCTACTCATGATATCGAGCTAGCCGCAGTTGTGTTTGCATTGAAGATTTGGCGTCATTACTTGTATGGTGAGAAGTGTATTGTTTACACCGATCACAAGAGCTTGAAGTACTTGATGACACATAAAGAATTAAACTTGAGACAGAGAAGATGGCTTGAGTTTCTAAAAGATTATGATTTGACCATCGAGTACCATCCGGGTAAAGCGAATGTAGTAGCCGATGCTTTGAGTAGGAAAGTGGCCGTAGAGTTGAGGGCTATGTTTGCTAAATTGAGTGTGTCCGATGATAGTGGTTTGATCACCGAGTTGCAAGTGAAGCCTTCTTTGATACAGTTGATTAGAGAGAAGCAATTGCAAGATGATAGTTTAATTCCTCATGTCCAGGACATAGCCGAAGGAAGACCGACCGATTATAGTTTCAGTGGTGAGGGCTTGTTGTGCTTTAGGGATAGAATTGTTGTACCAGAAGATGTTGAGTTGAGACGTCAGATTTTGAGTGAAGCACATTCGAGTCCCTTTTCTATGCATCCGGGTAGTACCAAAATGTATCGTGACTTGAAGAATGATTACTTCTGGGTTGGTTTGAAGAAAGATGTAGCCGAGTATGTGAGCCGTTGTATGGTTTGTCAGAGAGTGAAGGCAGAACATCAGGTTCCTTCTGGTTTGTTACAGCCTTTGAAGATTCCGGAATGGAAATAGGAGAGGATCACCATGGATTTTGTATCGGGATTACCCTTGTCTCCTTCAAAGAAGAATTCAGTTTGGGTGATTGTTGATAGATTCACTAAGTGTGCTCACTTCTTAGCAGTGAACACTACGGATTCTTTAGACAAGTTGGCAAACTTGTACATCCGTGAGATTGTGAGACTTCATGGAGTTCCGAAGTCCATTGTTTCAGACAGGGATCCTAGGTTTACTTCGAGGTTCTGGGGTTGCTTGCATAGTGCCCTAGGTAGCCGTTTGCATTTCAGCACTTCCTATCATCCGCAGTCCGATGGGCAGTCAGAGCGAGTGATACAGATTCTAGAGGATATGCTTCGTTGTTGTGTGATTGACTTCCAGGGTTCTTGGGAGAAGCACTTACCATTGGTTGAGTTCGCTTACAACAACAGTTATCAGTCTAGTATCCAGATGGCACCTTATGAGGCTTTGTATGGCAGACGATGTAGGACTCCGATCTGTTGGGCTGAAACAGGTCAGAAATTGTTACCTATGCCAGATTTGCTTAAGGGGACTACCGACAAAGTGAAGCTGATTTGCGACCGTTTGAAAGCAGCTTCCAATCGTCAGAAGTCTTATGCGGATTTGAAGAGGAAAGAGATAGAGTACTCAGTGGGTGAGAAAGTGTTTCTGAAGGTATCTCCGTGGAAGAAGGTAATGAGATTCGGTCGAAAGGGCAAGTTGAGTCCGAGGTTCATTGGGCCGTATGAGATAGTTGAGCGGATTGGGCCTGTAGCTTATCGTTTGAGGTTACCTTCTGAGTTAGAGAAGATTCATGATGTCTTTCATGTGTCTATGCTTAGGAGATATAGATCGGACCCTTCTCATGTGATGCCCGTTGAGGAGATAGAGTTAAATCCAGATTTGTCCTATACTGAAGAACCCATTGAGATACTTGCTACTGATAGCAAGGTGTTGCGTGGCAAGACCATAGAGTTGGTCAAAGTGTTGTGGAGACATAGAGGTGTGGAAGAGGCCACGTGGGAGAGGAAAGCGGATATGATTGAGCAGTTTCCGTATTTGTTTCCACCAGGTAATTTCGGGGACGAAATTTCTTAAGTGGGAGAGAGTTGTAACACCCGTGTTTTGGGCCTAGGAGTTAACCGGGTTTATAGTCGAGTCAATAAAATTTAATTAGAATCAATTCAACTTAAGTTGTGGTGAAATTGAACCTTAATAAGAGGGGAGGGACCTATGTTGCGATTTTACCCAAAACTTTTAAAAAAGTAAGATAACTTTGAATTATAAAAGTCATCATCTTATTCTTCCCTTCTAATTTCTTCCAACGTTAAACACCATCCCCAAAACCTCTCTAAGTTTGTTACTATTTCATTTCTTGTTCTACTTGATTTCAACACCGGTTTGAAAGGTAAATTATGTTTTCCGACTCTCCTCCTTATTCTCTATCCATATATGGTCTTAAAATTCAAAGATATGAGATTTTGAAAAATTATGGTTTTATGTCAAAGTTTGGATTTTAGGTGGTTTTCCAAATTGTTTTAATGATTTGAGTTGGGATTTTTCTTAATCATGATGAAATACATATTATATGTCAATTTGGTTGAATTTGGATGAAAATTCGTATTATGTTCATAGGGTAAATTTTAAGATGTTGAAACTTGGTTTTTGGTGGAGTTTATGTTGAAAACTAAGGGCTGATGGTTAGGGTATGATATGAGGGTGATTTGGGATGTTTTGGAAGTCATTTGGGTGTTTGGAAATGAGTGTTTCAGCCATGTGTTATTGGAGTATGAAAATGGAGTTTTTGGATGATTTGTGGATTGAGAATTTGTAGAAAATGGCTCATGTTTGTGAAGTGAGTTAATAGTTGAGTTTTAGCATTGAATTGTGGTGTAATAAGTGTGTTTTGTTTGGCTAGAAGCAAGAGGAAACGTTGAAGGAGCTTTGGGATCGAATACAAGTTCGTAGGAGGATTGTTTCGATTGGCTAAGGAAGGGCGGTGAGTGGTTCAAACTTGTTTTTAAGTTTGGTTCGAGTATGCGTAGTGGGTGTGTGTAAAGTGTGCTTGGTAGGCCACTTTTAGTTAATTCGAGTTGTTAGTTAGCCATTGATATCCATATATGCTATTGTGCTTACTTAACTATGCTCTTGTGATCTTGGTTGGTTGGTACATGTATATTCATGAGGTGCATATATATGTGATGAGCATGAGTTATGATTGATGGAAAATGTGATGTGGTAAATGATAATTGGCACTAAATAATTACCGGTTGTAAATGATCGATCATTAGGATTAGTGTGCACACAAATTGAGTCAAAACGTACGTGGCCTTGATGGCGTTGAGTCATCAAGGAGGAGTACGGTGATATATTTCACCGGAAGCTTTTCTTTATTTCTACGTGATGATGAGTGGAATCCCATCCGTAGGGCATGTGGCGATGAGTGGAATCCCGCACATGCAAGGTCCGGTGATGAGTGTAATCCCACCGAGGTAAAGTGTTGTTGAGTTATAAATCCGCACAATCGGGGTAATTTAAAGTGGCCAATTAACTTGTTTATATATTGTGATATATGGTGTTGAAACATGATTATTGATATTGATGCTTGGTGCTTAGTATGAGGTAATATGCCATATTATGCCACTTGATGAACTAGCTAGGACTACTCGTGAGGTTGCCTATGCATGTTCGATGTGAGGTTTAGGGATTGCATGCTTGAACCCTGCATTGTTGTTGTTTTCGTTTTAGAGCACCCTCACTAAGCTTATAGCTTACGCTCTCATTATTCAACAATGCAGATCAGTAGCGTGGCGTTAGCTCGGAGCAAGGCAAGAAAGGCTTCTAAGTTTTGTAGCTCAAGTACGGTGGTGATTTTGTATTAGTTAGCAATGTGGCAAGGGTTGTTGTATGAGCTTTATTTGACTCATTTACATGTTAACATCTTGAATTATCTATGGTTTGTAAAGCATGTTATGCTTTGGTTAATGTTCGAGTGTAGTGGCATGTCTTCTAGATGTATAAGTTGCCTTGTTAGTGGATGCAAACCTTATGCTTTAACTTGTGAAATTTTGGGCATTTTTGGCTTTCATATATGACCTTAAATGCCAAACTTTTGCCTTTGTATGAATGCCATGTTTAGACACCTTGTCTCATGTTTGATTGCTACCTTGGCTCATGTACTTTTGTGTTAAATTGTGTCAAGTGGTCCTTTTGTAAGCTCTTATGCATGTATATATGATATTGGTGATCTTTTGCATTAGGAAGTATTTAAATTTGGGCAGTAAGTGATCCCCTGCACCAAGGTTTCGAAACCTTGGGTAAGGTTTCGAAACCTTTACAGTGATTTAGGATTCCAAACCTTACTGCCATCAAAAGTTTCGAAACCTTTGGGAAGGTTTCGAAACCATAGACAGGGGGTTTCGAAACCTTGTGTAGGTTTCGAAACCATAGGCCAGGGGTTTCGAAACCTTGGTAAGGTTTCGAAACCTTTGCAGAGGTCTGAACTTTCAGACCTTACTGCCAGCCAAAGTTTCGAAACCTTTGGGAAGGTTTCGAAACCATGGTCAAGAGGTTTCGAAACCATGGGTAAGGTTTCGAAACCTTTGCTGGAAATTGAATTCCAGACCTTACTGCCAGTATAAGTTTCGAAACCTTTTGGTAAGGTTTCGAAACCTTTGTTTAAAAAATGTACTGTTTGAGTTTGTTTTGGGGTTCGAAGGTTTGTTTCATGTTTTACGTTCCGCTGTTCGATCACATAAGATTAAATGCTCCTCTAGACAAGATAAAATAATAAAAAAAAATTAGGGTTGCTAACCGAGGGGAAATCTTAACAGGTTTCGCTTCGGTTTTCCCCGTGTAACCCACTCGGACCGGTCATCCGGCCAGACCGGGATGAGGGGGTTACATTAGAATAGACAGAATTTGTGGAAGGACAAACCCCTAGAGCTCCCAAATTTCATTGAGTTAACGAGTTCGGGTAGCAAAAAGAATAAGCCATATTTGAGTTATGAGAGACATTTGGGCCAGCTACTAGGAAACGGGCTTCGAGAATGCACCATAGCACCATATGAAGAAGGACCTTGAACCATATTAACTAAAGAACCTTGAGCCAAGAACTCGAGATGTCTGGACTCAGTGTCAAGAAGGACACTAGTCACACCATCGAGTTTATAAGGTTGTTGACTTGAGGTTATAACGGCCACCACCGGCTCGTACTCCGGCGGAAGGCCAGAAAGAATGGCATAAATATGCATTGTCTTCGTCAGAGGATTTCCACACACATCGAGGCTATCGCACACACCTTGGATCTGCGCAAGATACTCTGTAGAACTAAGTTTTGATATAATATTTGAAAAATGTTTTGGACTAAATTGCAAAGAATTTAAAATGTGTTTTTAGTCAAAAACAACTTGAAAATATGTTTAAGGGTTTTCAAAAGGCTTTGGAATGATTTAAAGTGTATTTTAAGTAGTCAAAACCATGATTTTAAAGTGACCGTACCGATACGGTATTGTACCGTACCGATACGCCTTAGGGTTTCAAACTACCAGAATTCTAGTAGCCAAAACCCGTACCGATACGCTTAGCCGTATCGATACGGTGTGCTTTGAAAAAGCCCAACGACTAGTCGCGTACCGATACGGTTGTATCGCGTACCGATACGCCTAACTTCCCCAACGGTCATTTCCCAACGGTCATTTGAATTTGCAGGACCGTACTGATACGCCAGACAAGCGTATCGATACGCATCAGCTGAAGAGCACAACGGCTAATTCCTCTTCGAGACCGTATCGATACGGGTTGAGAGGGTATCGATACGCCAAGCTGCAGAACTGCATTTATGGTGGGAAATAAAGGCTCCAACGGCTCCAATTCAATCCCAACGGCTAGTAACGGCCACAAACTCATCAAGGAGTATAAAAGGGACCTCCAAGCATCAAGAACAAGTTAATGCTTCAATTGTTACAACATTATGATGTCAAAATTTGTCTAGAGCTTTAATTGTACATTTCTTGCTTAGACAACACTTGTGAGCTTACATTGTTAAATTTGCTCAAGTGTTTAGGTTTTGGGTTAGTGCTTAGAATTGCAAACAAACACCTTTTAGAGGGATTTCTAGTTTGCTAAGTCTTTCTTTATAAAGAGAGTGTTCCTTCAAGCTTTGGGTAGAAAGCTTTGAGGGTTGTAAAGGTTGCCTCCTTAGCCGAGAAAAGGGGACGAAATTCTTAGTGACTTTGTTGGAAATCCTTAGTGGGGAGCTAAGGTAGTGGATGTAGACCTTGGTTAGAAGGTTGAACCACTATAAATCCTTGTGTCACATTGCCAAATTTTCACCTCCCACTAAAACACCCAATTATCCAACTTCTCCACACTTGGCGAGCAAGAACGGTTGATTGAATCGAGCCCCCTAAATCTCAACAATTGGTATCAGAGCTTGGCTCAATCGAAGGGGATTCACATCCTATTGAGAAGATCCGGCAAGCTCGATCAAAATTTCACCAACCGGCTCAAATGGCACAATCCATCGACAAACCACCCTTCTTCGACAGAAATCACTATGCCCATTGGAAGACAAAGATGAAATTCTTCTTGAAGTCAAGAGATTACAAGCTATGGGACATAGTTGAAGATGGTCCGTTTGTGCCTCAAAGAAGCAAAGCGGAATGGAGTGCCGACGATCGCAAGAAGATGGAGCTTAATTGCAAAGCCTTGCACATGCTCATTTGTGCTTTTGGCCCAACCATCTATGAGAAGATGTCTTCTTGTGAGAGTGCCAAGGAGGTATGGGAAAAGCTTGAAGTCACATACGAAGGAACCGATGAAGTCAAGGAGACCAAGATTGGGCTCCTCACCTTAGAGTATGAGAACTTCAAGATGGATCCAGAAGAGAACATCGAGAAGATGTTTGATAGGTTCTCCACCATCACCAATGGTCTTAAAGGTTATGGAGAAGCCATCCCGGAAGAGAAGCTTGTCCGAAAGCTCATCTACTCCCTTCCCGAATCATGGGACTCAAAGAGGACCGCCATCATCGAAGCCAAGAATCTCAAAACCTTGAAGCTTGATGAACTCATGGGGTCACTTCTCACTCATCAAATAATGAAGAAAAACAAAGAAGAGGAGAAGAAGAAGGAAGAGATTAGAGCAATGGGGAAGAAGAAGATCATGGAGCTAGGCATCAATGCAAGTGTCGTAGCTCTCAAATCCTCCACATGCCATCATGTAGATTCAAGTGAGGAGGAAAGTGAAGATGAAGAGATGGCCTATCTCTTCAATAAATTTGCCCGGTTCATGAAGAGCAAAATGGAAAAATCCAAGCATGAATCAATGAAGAAGATGAAGGACTCCCACAAATCCAAAAAGAATGGATCATCTTCAAAACAAGCATATGTGGCCACTTGGAGTGATGAAGACTCCACCGATGATGAAGTAGCTCACCTATTCTTGATGGCCCTCAATGAGGGGGAGGTAACTTCTAACTCATCCATTTCAAATTCTTATACATTTGATGAGTTACAAGATGCCTATGATGATTTGCTTTTGGAATTCAAGGCATCATTTTCTAAGAACAAAAAGTTGATTTCAAAAATAAAAATTGAAAATGATTTGCTTTCCAAAACAAATCTTGAACTTGAAGCAAGATTGAAAGATTTTGAACAAAAATGTTTTGATTTACAAAATTTGCTTCTTAAAGTTCAAAAAGAAAAAGATTTGATTTCCAATGAACTTGAAAAGAAAAGTAGTTTTGGAAAATCAAACTTTTATGTAAGACAATCTAGTGCCCCTAGATTTGTAAATGGAAAATGTTTTAGAATTGTTTGGGTCACAAAAGGACTAACCACTTCAACTAAAAAGGATGAAATTGAAAAATGGATTCCTAAGGGGACTAAATTTTGTGCTACTAATGTCGATGGATCCAAAGCAATTTGGATACCAAAAATTACTTGATTGTCTTTTGTTAGGTGTGATGGAGAGTGATCAACAAGTCAAAAATTGAGGGGGAGCTCCATGCACACAAAAGAAGAACACTTGAAGAAGGAAGGCTTCACATCCTCCCTTGAGTTCAAGTGTGGTAAAAGTTGCTTTTGTGCTTAATTGATTTATTTTCTTTTATGTCAACTAGATAATCATATATGTTGAACTAACATTCTTATGATGCTTTGAGAAAGGGGGAGCCAATTTTAAACCAAAATTTTAAGTGTGTCATTTTTTTGCCTCCTATGTTATTTTGAGCTAAATGTCATTTTAAATTCTTTTTGATATAACAAAAAAGGGGAGAAATTGGCTTAAAAAAATTTGTGAATTTTCAAATGAATAAGGAGGAGCTTTATTTGATTTCATATCCAAATCTCTTATTCACAATTTTAAAGTTAAAGGGGGAGAATTTTCAAGTTGGTTTTATTATATCAAAAAGGGGGAGATTGTAGAACTAAGTTTTGATATAATATTTGAAAAATGTTTTGGACTAAATTGCAAAGAATTTAAAATGTGTTTTTAGTCAAAAACAACTTGAAAATATGTTTAAAGGTTTTCAAAAGGCTTTGGAATGATTTAAAGTGTATTTTAAGTAGTCAAAACCATGATTTTCAAGTGACCGTACCGATACGGTATTACCGTACCGATACGCCTTAGGGTTTCAAACTACCAGAATTCCAGTAGCCAAAACCCGTACCGATACTCTTAGCCGTATCGATACGGTGTGCTTTGAAAAAGCCCAACGGCTAGTCGCGTACCGATACGGTTGTATCGCGTACCGATACGCCTGACTTCTCCAACGGTCATTTCCCAACGGTCATTTGAATTTGCAGGACCGTACTGATACGCCAGACAAGCGTATCGATACGCATCAGCTGAAGAGCACAACGGCTAATTCCTCTTCGAGACCGTATCGATACGGGTTGAGAGGGTATCGATACGCCAAGCTGCAAAACTGCATTTATGGTGGGAAATAAAGGCTCCAACGGCTCCAATTCAATCTCAACGGCTAGTAACGGCCACAAACTCATCAAGGAGTATAAAAGGGACCTCCAAGCATCAAGAACAAGTTAATGCTTCAGTTGTTACAACATTATGATGTCAAAATTTGTCTAGAGCTTTAATTGTACATTTCTTGCTTAGACAACACTTGTGAGCTTACATAATTAAATTTGCTCAAGTGTTTAGGTTTTGGGTTAGTGCTTAGAATTGCAAACAAACACCTTTTAGAGGGATTTCTAGTTTGCTAAGTCTTTCTTTGTAAAGAGAGTGTTCCTTCAAGCTTTGGGTAGAAAGCTTTGAGGGTTGTAAAGGTTGCCTCCTTAGCCGAGAAAAGAGGACGGAATTCTTAGTGAATTTGTTGGAAATCCTTAGTGGGGAGCTAAGGTAGTGGATGTAGACCTTGGTTAGAAGGTTGAACCACTATAAATCCTTGTGTCACATTGCCAAATTTTCACCTCCCACTAAAACACCCAATTATCCAACTTCTCCACACTTGGCGAGCAAGAACGGTTGATTGAATCGAACCCCCTAAATCTCAACATACTCCCTCATCGTTTGATCGCGCTTCCTGATGTTCTTCAAGGAGCATTGCATATGCATAATTCGAGTGATTGAAGTCACATAAAAAATGTGTTTTACTTTCTCCCAAATACCAAGAGCGTTCTTGCAATTGACAACAAAAGGTAAAATTGACGAACCAATGAACGAAATGAGCCAAGAATAGAGGGTACTATCTTCTTGTTTGTAACAAACATATTCAGGGTTGACAACTCTTCTCCCTCCTTCACCGGCAACAAACTGAGTCGAAATGACCAAGGAACCATCGATGTGATCTACAAGAGCTAGACTCTCAATGGCAAAAAGAATTTGATGCTTCCAAAGAAGGTAATTAGAGTTATCAAGATGAATGGACATAGTTTTGTTAGTGAAAGGTTTTGCAGAAGCGTTTTCTGCCATTGAAACCTCTAATACCATGATAGAATATGGCAGCAAGAGAGATGAAATAAAGAGAAAATTTTATTAAACTCAAAATCAATTTGATTACAAAGAAGAGATAAGATGTCTATTTATACATAGGGGTACTTTCTTAATCTTTACCGTTAACGTCTAACAGAATCTATAACAACCTTATCAATTGAAGGATTGATACATAACTGATACATAACATACTCACTCTAACAATGTAGCAAACTTGTCCATTCTTCCTCTGCTCTGATTGTTTATTGGAATTTGGCATAGGTTTTTGTGGATTGTTTGGTTTGTTGTATAGGTTGACGGTCTTATTTGCTGAGGCCTGAGGATATACTGGTTGTAATTCTTTTTTTGTACTATGGAGGCACTTTGAATGAATAAAACCATTTATCCAATATATATACATTGAAAAACATAAATTAGTATACACGCTAAAATCGGATAAAACCGTCTCATCTCATTGGATGGAAATTGTCTGCCCCTAAATTATGCTCTCTTCTATACTCTTATTTTAAAAAAGTGAATTTAAGGTTTAGGGTTAGGGATTGTGGTTAGGATTTAAGAAATTATGGGTAGAGTGTATTTTTAGAGTTTAAGGTTTAGGATGTAAAAATTAAAGTTAGGGTTCAGAATTTAATTTTTAAGTGAATTTTAGTGTGGACTATAAAAGGGGTAAAGGATTTTTACCCCATCTCATTCGCATCCCTACTTGATCCCTTCTAGTTGCTTTCCAGCTTTCCCCTTGATATTGCTTTCAATCGGATAAAGTGTCTTTTTCCCTGCATTTATGTCATGCCCTACCATCTGTTTGGTTAACCTTTACATTAAAGTGACAATGACAATCGTTGAGCATCTAAACTTCTAAGATTTGCAATAATTCACCATGTACCTTTTCACTGCATCAAAAACTCGGGATTAAAAGTTCGATATAATTCGAATTCATCACCTTCGTATCGGATAACAATACTCACTATTAAGATATGAACTTCCAAACTCATGCATGATGTTCATATTCCAAATGATATACTTAAATCCCCCGAACAAAAACATGTAACGAAACCGAAATGAGCAGGGGTGGGCATATACTCATTGTAAAGATCTGCAAACATTGGGTTTCGGTGACTGGTGAAGATGGTTATTGTGATGTGGAGAGACATAGGGACCATTTGGAGAGGAGACGCTTCTCGTAGGTTGTCCGTTCCTTAACGACAACCCTGCCTGCACTCTACTGCATGTTCTGGATTTTGAAGTCGATCCGGAGCGCTCTAATTGTATGGCTTGGAAATGGGAAGAAGTACAAGCCATGTCCTTGAGATTTGGCAGAGGATTTAAGGCTTCAACAACTTCACTCATTAGAGGTCTGGCTTTCGAATCACGGTTAATGCACTGGGCAGCCAATTGAATTGCTTTCTGTGCACCTTTTATTGAGAATCTTCCCTCGAGATGAGGATCTATTAGTCGATAAATTCTCCGTCTCTCCCCAAGAAAGGGTCGAGCCCATTCCACCAGGTTGACCTCCTCATTTGGTCGGCTTTTGTCCATGGATCTCCGGCCGGTCAACATCTCAAGTAGAACAACCCCAAAGCTATAGACATCACTCTTTGATGTAAGGTGCCCTAGAAAAATATGTTTCATTAGCTGTAATTGAGAAACCTTGTATAAAATGTTCACATCGATATCTTCGAACTAGTTCAATCATGTTTACCTGTCATAACATACTCCGGAGCAGCATAACCATAGGTTCCCATCACACGAGTAGATACATGAGTCTTATCTCCCTCCGGACCATCTTTGGCGAGTCCAAAATCGGAAAGCTTGACATTGTAATCCTGAAGAAGATTTCATATTGTTTTTCAGAGAAGGATTATACAAGTTGCAGAATAGCAAATCATTTTCACTATAAAATGCACGCACCGCATCCAAAAGTATATTTGATGTTTTAAAGTCTCGATATATTACAGGCCGTTCAGCCTCCTCGTGAAGAAAGGCAAGACCCTTCGCAGCACCAAGTGCAATCTTCATTCTGGTGGACCAAGGAAGAGGCACGGACCCTGACAAAACAAATAAATAATAGTTACCTAGAGCATGTAATTGAACAATCTCCTAATACCCGACTGCTCGGTTAAAACTAAGCTTATTCTTAGGATTATACTTCGGAAGAGGTGATTCTCCAAGCTTCCTCGAGGCATAAACTCGTAGACAAGTAGCCTTTGATCATCCTCAATGCAACAACCGATCAACTTGACCAAATTAGGATGGAGGAGATCACCGAGATAATTAACTTCGGCCTAACTCATACAAAAGAGACCAGAGCATAATTCAACCACTTAATTGATAATACTAGCAGAAACAACCAAAA
Organism: Hibiscus trionum; assembly: GCA_030270665.1. Taxonomy (NCBI): domain Eukaryota; kingdom Viridiplantae; phylum Streptophyta; class Magnoliopsida; order Malvales; family Malvaceae; genus Hibiscus; species Hibiscus trionum. The sequence goes on along the minus strand of BSYR01000038.1, from coordinate 20,845,419 downwards.
TATAAGAGATTATGATGCGATTTTGTGTATTAATAAATGCAAAAATACACAACACTTACAAGCCATTCTCTATGGCCCTGAACTCCATTGTGGTTGAGGGTTTTGACTGCAACAGACAACCCTGTGCCTGGTTTTACAGGAGCAGTTCCATTCTCGCTGATCCAACCTTTGAAAACACAACCAAACCCACCTTCACCGAGAAGACTCTCGGGTCTGAAACACCTTGTCGCTAACTTAAGCTCGTTAAAGGAGAATTTCCGAAGCTGAGAAGCGACTTTAAGCTCCTCGCTTATGTTCGGAGTGGATGGAGTACTTTCAGCATTAGTAGTGGTTGAAGATGACACAACTGCTACAACCTGTTGGCCTGTGCTGGTGTCATTTGACTCGTTTGTGGATTCATTCGACTCATTCGTTGATTTACTTTCAGCTGATTTACAAATAAAGAATCTCTTAAACTGTCAGAAAAATACAAAGAACTCCGCAAGGTCATGCAATATGAGTTTGCAGACATTGTACAGATTTTCTTGCCAAAACAACATGACTTATTCCGAATGCCATAAAGGTACACTATAAATGATTAGACTAATTAAAATAGGGAAAAAACAGAGAACCCTTGTGCCTTATCCCATTGTTACACCTCCAAAAGGAGGGGATGAACACATAAGGATGACCACGTGGCCGAATTCCCGGTGTAATTACCCATCTCATTACGCATTAGACGACAGACGGTAAACTACAAGGCGACAATCTCAGTTAACATAAAGCATAAGACAACTAGACAATTGGTGAAAACTGAATCCACCAAAGCAATCATCGAACCGTAGTACAGCGAGAGAACTGGATAGATATCAATATCGAAATGGACATAATACAATTGCTAGAGCAAAACCAAATCAACCAACATTATATTATTCAACCTACATCAATGTAGCAGCAAATGCATACAGGAAGCATATCAGCACATATATTTGAATGAAATCAAACACATCATACATTTCAGTTCAGCATTCCAATAGGTTTTGTTTGTTCCATAGCCAAACAATCAACGAATATCGAATTGTAATGTAATCGAGCAACATGAACAAAGAAGCTTGCATACCATATTGAGTGGTGGTGCCATTAATTGAAGCCTCTATTTTGGCCCTTGGATATAAGCAGCTTCCCATAAGCCTAATCTTGAACCAACATCCAGGCTCCCCATCTTCACAATCTTTCTTGTTTTTCCCCTTTGATTTCCCAACATTCCATGGCTCCACCTGGATATCACCTGGACCTAATCCCATTTTGCAAGTAAACACCTTCTCTCTCAAAAACACCTCATTTAGTACCAAACAAAGAGAAAAGTCATAGAATTCCCAGGAAAACAAATACCCTTTTTAGAAAAAAAACTGGGAAAAGGATTAATTCCAAGGAAAATGACAGAAAATGGCATGAACCCAGATCAGAAAATGGTTCTAAAAACAAATGCCACTCAAATATAAGGACATGCAAGAGAAGAGAAATGACACCAGAATCTGCGGCTTGATTTCAAAATTTAAACACAAAACAAAAGACAGAGTAAAGCAAGCAATTTGAGAAATGGAACAACTTGAAAGCTAAATGAAAGGGGTGGGAGGAAAAGAGAAACGTGCGGAGTTTCGGCGTGAAAAGGTGTGAGATAGATATGTGTTTGTGTGATTTTGAGAAAGAAAAGCAGTGTAAATTAAACAGTTTGGTCAGCTTTTGGCTTTATGCTGTTCAAATCTTACAGGAAATTTGTTTGCTTTTTCATGGTTATGTTCTTGTCTGCTAGCTGTGAAGGAAATTTGTTTGAATATATTATTGAAAATTGAATTCAGATTCTTTCTCAGCCCAAAAGAATGAAGAACATGATTAAAAAACGGGAAAACTACACCAGTGACCACCGAAGATATTGAGATACCTATTTGAACTACCGAACTAAAAAAAACGTCAATCACACCACCAAACTTATTAAATCAACCTATTTTGACCACCGCCGTTAAAAAATTAACGGTGGGGTGACGAAACTGCCACGTGGCAGTTGATGGATATATTTAAAAATTACACATTTTTTCAATTTAGTCCTAATTTTCAATTAATAAAATAATAAATTATTTAATTAGGTAGTGACACGTGTCACCACCTATTTAGAGGAGGAAAACGAAATTGAGCATAATTGCCACCCAGGGGATTCGAACCTGGGTGGTGTAGATGGAAATGCAATGGTTAAACCACTGCACCAAGCCCAACATTATACTTCAAAACACCCAACTTAATATTTAACTCTTATTCGTTTCTACATTTATAACCCAAAAACTAAAATCCTAAACATTAATTTCACATATATAAATCCTAAACCCTAACCCTAAATATTTCAAATTAAACCTCAAACCCTAAAAATTTCAAATTAATTTCACAATAAATATTTTAAATTAAACCCTAAACTCAAACCCTAAAAATTTCAAATTAATTCCATGTTAAATATTTCAAATTAAACCCTAAATATTTCAAATTAAGCCTTAAACCCTAAACCCTAAATATTTCAAATTAAAAATTTCAAATTAATTCCATGTTAAATATTTCAAATTAAGCCTTAAACCCTAAACCCTAAATATTTCAAATTAAGCCTTAAACCCTAAACCCTAAATATTTCAAATTAAACCCTAAATATTTAGGGTTTAGGGTTTAAGGCTTAATTTGAAATATTTAACATGGAATTAATTTGAAATTTTTAGGGTTTGAGTTTAGGGTTTAATTTAAAATATTTATTGTGAAATTAATTTGAAAATTTTAGGGTTTGAGGTTTAATTTGAAATATTTAGGGTTAGGGTTTAGGATTTATATATGTGAAATTAATGTTTAGGGTTTTAGCTTTTGGGTTATAAATGTAGAAACCAATAAGAGTTAAATATTAAGTTGGGTGTTTTGAAGTATAATATTGGGCTTGGTGCAGTGGTTTAACCATTGCATTTCCACCTACACCACCCAGGTTCGAATCCCCTTGGTGGCAATTATGCTCAATTTTGTTTTCCTCCTCTAAATAGGTGGTGACACGTGTCACCACCTGATTGGAGGAGGAAAATAAATTAATAAAATTAAATCTAAATAATTAAAAGTCCTCCAATAAGGTGTTGACACGTGTCACTATCTAATTAAATAATTTATTATTTTATTAATTGAAAATTAGGACTAAATTGAAAAAATGTGTAAATAACAGGGACCAAATGTGTAATTTTTAAATATATCCATCAACTGCCACGTGGCAGTTCCGTCACCCCACCGTTAATTTTTTAACGGCGGTGGTCAAAATAGGTTGATTTAATAAGTTTGGTGGTGTGATTGACGTTTTTTTTAGTTCGGTGGTTCAAATAGGTATCCCCAATATCTTCGGTGGTCACTGGTATAGTTTTCCCTTAAAAAAATGATCGTCTTCTTTCAAAAAAAAGAAAAAAAAAGCCTAAATACCCATTTCGTAAAAATCGTGACCTCATAGGTATCCTGATTTAAAAATTTTGATATCATGTGCCTCTTTGTTAGAAAAAAATTTCACTGACCAATCAGAACATGCCACGTGTCATTTTATTAAAAAATAATCTGACTTAAATAAAATGAGTGAATTACACATTAAGTATGCCAAATTTTACTTTTTTTTTTTGCTTATTTTAGTCCATTATTTAACTGTTCATCTTCATGCGATGCAGACGCAGTTTTAAGATGTTAACTAGGTCTGCAAATGGTTGATTTACTAGCATTTCCCTTTGAAATTTTCGGGGGTTGATTTATCATCTTGGACTACAGTTGCAGGTGGTGCTTTGATGTCGAGCTAGTTTTCGTTTTTCTCTGCAAATGATTTCGTTTCACATTCCAGTGCCGGAGGTATCCATAAACCGGTCCTAAATTCCTGGATACAGGGTAAATTTGTTGAGCTGAAATCAGTTTATCCTGTATAATCTTGAACCAATAACTAATGATAAATTTGAGAATATATGACAAGGAGATATCTTCACACAAACAAAACATTCTTCCCATAGTACATAATCTTGTGTTGGTTAATTAGGTTAACCACAAACAAAGGAAGAAGATGAACAATCAAATAAAGGACTAAAATGAACAAAAAATAAAATTTGGCATACTTAATGTGCAATTCATTTATTTTATTTAAGTCAGGTTATTTTTTTAATAAAATGACACGTGACACGTTCTGATTGGTCCGTAAGAATTTTTTTCAACAGAAAGGACATATGATGTCACGATTTTTAGTTCATGGGACAAAACGTCCCAAACAATACTTTAAAGGCAGTTTAATATTTTGTGTATACTTTAGAGACCAAATGGACAATTAAGAAAAAAAAATGGTAAGCACACCATTCTTTACTAAATGGTAAATTTAATTTCCGACTGTTTGAATTTTTATCAAATCAATTTTTTTTTTATCAAATTTTGGATTAAATATTTATTATGTTGTACTTAACTTTAAAGTTAAACGACTTTGATCATTTTATTATCTAATTCTAACTTTGTCTTTAATGGTTGCCTCTTCAATAACATAAACTCCAACCAACTAGCTGTTAGTTTAACAAGATGAGGTTCTACGTTTAGAGATAGTGCCACATATAAGGTGGGAGGACAATTGCCCTCAAACTTGATGGATTAATGCATTTTAGGTGTTAATAGTTTTGAAATTGTTACAATTAAGCCTTTGATCCTTTTAAAATTATGGGTTAATTGCCCTCAAACTTGATGGATTAATGTATTAGACAGTCAATCCGACGATGAAAACTTATGTGAATCCGACTCCGATTCCGATTGAGTGACTAAGCTCAGTTGCACCCTATTCCCTCCATTCCTTGACTTCCCATATCCGAAAAACCTAGCTCCATTACTCTAACCTCATGCACCAGAATTAGAGTACTCACTTCTATTTCTACCACCTTGTCTATTTTCGTTGTCTTACGAGTTGAAATTAGAATAGAGATCTTTTCACAATCCTTAGAGTGAAAAGCATTCTTCCCAAAGACCAGCTGCCTTTTTTAATGGAGTCGAACCCCCGATACTTTCAACTAGGTCACTCTTTTCAGTCGAGTCAATAGTTGAATGCTAATAGTTCTACCAAAAAATAATATCATTTCTAACATTTAAATTTAAATTATTTTTTATAGTTTATGTCCATTTTATAATCTATGTCCGAGATTTTTGAATTATTTTGTTTAAATTCATGTTTTGGGCGGTTGAATTTTTATAAAAAAATATCACATGGGCCTTGGCCCAATACTCACCCATTGTCCTTTTAAAGCTTATAAGTTAAATTCTCGAATAAGAGTTTAATATTTCATGAATTGGTCAAGTAAGGATTTAACCTTTTAAAAGGGTTAAAAAGAGTCAAAACATTTTTTAATGTCCTCAAATAAGGTTGTTTGGAATGTGAAGAGTCACAATCCCACATTGAGTAGAAAAATACCAAGGCAAAAGTATTTATAATGACTATTCTCTCATCTCTTGTTGAGTGATAAAGAACAAGGAGCAATCTCACAAAATAGAGTAACTTAAATTTTAGAGGATTAACAACTGATCACTGTTATTGATGTTTTTACCCCTGAATTTAGCCTATAAATGTTCACTCTGGTTTCGGGTGTACGAGTATGTTTAATCAATCATAGGAGGGAATAAAACAAGTTAGACTCTTATTTAATCGTTTGAAAGGTTAAGTCCCTATTTGAGGAAAAATTATATTATGGGTGATTCCCACCATGTCATCCATGGGACCACCCACTTCACCATGATTTTTCCATGTCATTTTTTTCAACCAATGAATCTTCACTAAAGTTTTTCCATATCATTTTAAAAACCGTTTTTTAAAATTTATTCTATTATTAGATTAATGACATGAAAAAAAATAATGATGAAGTGGGTGGTTTTTAGTGATTGGTCCCATGAATGACGTGGTGGGAATCACCCATGATATAAGCATATTACAAAATATCAAACTTTAATTGATCGTTTTAAAACGTAAGTCATTCGTAAAAAGTTGAACCCTTATTTGATTATTTAACATTTTTATAATAGGTATTTGCTAATTGCTATCTAATATTGTATTGTTTTGCCCTAATGCCACGTGAATTGATTAAATGAAATTCAATTGTTTTTTGTTTAGCCTAGCCATAGGAGTAACTAATTCAGATCGTGTACTACAGTCTACATAAGCTCATTAAAAAGAATTATCTTACTAACTTGGTTTGTTTCATTTAAAATGCAAAAGTTCAAATTTCTTACCCGACTCAAAAGACTTAATCCATTATTTTACTAGACTTACTGATATTTGGGGATAGGAATTCGGATCTTTAATTTATGTTGAAACATTCAAAGTGAAATCAAGATTATTATATATCATTACACTGTTAGTTTGGCGGCTTAATACTAAAGAATAGCTGTAAAGAAAACGTGGATTCCTTTTGAGTTAAAATAATGTTAAAGGGTTGCTTATACTTTCGAGTTCGACCTAAAAAAATTAATTCAGTTCTTCGTTAAAAAATATACTTAATTAGATCTTTTAATTCGCGAACTGCAGTAAATTGACCCCTAACCGATGTTGACCGTTACAATGTTAACATGACAGTTAATATTGTTGACGTGGCGATTCATTATACTGGCATTCTGACATGACGATCCACATTGCTGATGTGGCAATACACGTGTGATGATGACATGGTAGAGAGGCTGAAATGAATTTTTAACCGACTTTAAAGGCATAATTGATTTTTTTACTGATATCATGGACATTATTGATTTTAATTGAAAGGTCGATAACTTATTTAATATTTAAGCTAAAAAATTAAAATTTAGGAAAATATTAAAAATTTAAACATATTAAATATGGATAAATAATTTGTTTAAAATTAAAGTTAATTTAATAAATTTATTTAATTTTTGAATAAAATTGGATAAATAATTTAATTTTTCGAGTTAAACTTTTACCGGCGAAATATTTGAAAATTCGATTAACAAATTGGTGTAAATAGTCCTTGATAATTTTAAAAATAAACAAAGTTAGAACTCTCACAAAAAATCAAAACATTCTTCAATTTTTTTTATAAAAATCCATAAACTTAATAAAAATAAATAAAATATTTAAAAAATTATTGAAAATAAAACTAATATAAAAATTAAAATATATTAGATATTATAAAACGATAAAATTTAAATATTTAAAAATGTTTATAAAGTATTAAAAAATTGAACACTTTCATCGAAAAAGTCTTCGACTTCGTCAGTCTGAGTATTACCATTCGTTAAAAAAAATTCAGTAGAATCAACCTTGTGTTAGAATAACAATAAAACTCAGATTTAGTTTCACTTTTCTATATCAAATTGACGTTCATTAATATTTGACGTAGAAAAATGAATGAGAATTTTGATTTTATTATTAATATAAGGATGATTCCATTGAAAATATGTTCAAGGAATATTAGTATGCTTACCATAACCAGAAGCAGTCGAAAACTTTTTCGATGGTTTATAAATATTTTTTATATATTTATAGCTTTTTGATATTTTTAATTTTATGTTTTTACTGAATTTTTTAAATTCATTATAGTATTTTTATTTTTAATATTTTATGAATATTTAAATCTTACTTAAATATTTTTAATTTTAAAATTTCTTTTTTCAACTTAAAGATTAATAAATTATTGAACTTTCAATTAAAATAAGTTATGCTCCTGAACTCGATAAAAAAATAATTATACTTTGAATTGAGTTAAAAAAAATTAATTTAACTCCTCCATCACGTCATCATCATATGTGTATTGTCACATCAGTACCGTAGACTGCCAATTTAGCCTCTCTGGTTTTAAATTTTTGTCATTTTCTGTGAGTTTTTAATTTTCATTTAAGATGCTTTTGAGTCATTTTATGTTGCTTGTTCGAGATAATTTTCTTTTCATTTTTAAAGGGGTTGGAGTAATGAATATCAAACTCAAAACTTAATGTCAATTAAAAATTTATTTTAATGGATTTGAACTCATTAGTCAAATCTGGTTAGGTTGGCTTCATATCGTCGAAATCGGGTCAAGCCGGCTATGGTTTTAATTTTTTAGGTTTTTTGAGTTCGGTTCATATTAGAGTTAGATCATTTAAAATTCAGTCATTTCGAGTTTAAATCATTTTGAGTTTAGGTCATGTAAGCTTACAAGTTTAATTTTTCAAGTTGGATCATTTTAAGTTTAGTCATTCAGATTTAATATCTGAAATTCAATATCATCTTCAAATTACCTGTTCGAAACATTTGAAGTTCATTTATTTTAGCTTTGAATTGTTGATTTTTTATATTTGGGTTGAGTTCGGATTTGATTTAACTGAACCGGATTTTATTTAAAGAACATATCACATGCATGTGGCTTTCTAATCGAATCATTTCAAGTTCGGATCATTCGCAAAGTGTGGATGGAAATGTATTGAAAACCAAAGTTTTTTTTTTTCTTTTTCTGGTAGTGATGAGAAAGATGGTTATGTTTGCAGAACAGAACACGTGCATGTGGCTGTTATGTCGAACTACAACATAAACTTGTAGGCTCCATTTATGAGGAACCAAAGGAGTGGTCATGTTGTGTTGGTCTGAACTATGTTTATGTGTCAATTCTGAGTTATACAATGCAAATGTCTGCACCTTCAATTCTCCAACATAGTCCTTGCTTAGCTAGTCAACATTGGTTTGGACATCCTTTTACAGATGGATGAACATGAATTTGTTTGGTTTTTAATGCCCCACTAAATTGCTTGATGCCCAAACTCTCAAATTTATATGGCAATGTATGCCTTTGTCATTGTAGCTTTTGGAATTATTAATTAGCATTTGGACTCCCTATACTTCTAAATATTCACCTTCTTTGTTTGTAATTTTACAATGTATGGTTATTGTGAGAAATTTTTCGACTGTTTGTAAAGTGTCGATTGTTGAACAATCGATCATTATTATTATTTAGGGTAAAAAAATTTCTCAAACTTTTTCGAGACTTATTAGAGAGTCAACAGAGTCGAGAGCACCTCAAATACCGAAAAAGGTGAACTCACCAAGAAAATTGAAGAGTTTGTGCTAGATGGGGTTTGAGTCCATGTCCTAATACATTTACAACGTGTTGGCTCACAGAATGTAACATTACCCTTAGGAATAGGATTCTTCAAATGATTCATTATTTGGTATATTACTGGAATGTTACATTATTTTGTTTGGTTTGCTTGAAAGAAATATAAAATTACAGTGTTTGGTTGATGGATTATAAGATTACCATAATGCATATTTTACAAAAATCAAAAACAATATTTGTAATGTGATTTAAAATTGAATAATACAGATTTTTACTGTATACTAAAAAATATTATTCTTTAAAGAAGAAGTAATTTTTTCTAATATTTATTATTATTTTTTTAATGATGAGTGTGGTTTGTATATTTTATTATGCAACAATTTAGGTTAGATAAGGAATTGTTTTAACATATCAAAATAAAAAATTGTTGGAGAAATAGAAAATAATGAATCATTTGAATATAAAACATTATTTTAAGGAAATTTTAGTCCAGAGTGGTGGAAATTGTCTAATACCTAAGAATAAAACATTCCCACTATTTAAGGAAAAAGAATCTACTATTGGGAATGTAGTATTATCCCCTTAGAAAATCTCGTAAACCAAACATGTGTATGTGATTTCGAAAAAATTTAAGGCGGTAAATCGATTAGCAAAGTGATCTATACCCAACCCCCACTATTGTGCAGGATATGCTATGTCTCGAATGTTAATTTGAAACTTTTTTCTCTGTATTATCAAAAAATAATCTAGAAACAAAAATTTTGAATCTATTCAAATGATTTGATAACAATTTAAATTTAAAATTATCCGAATTTGAATTTTTTTATCATCTCTATGTACTACCGGGGTATAAAGAAAGATTATCTCAGGAAGTGGATGAGGTTTGATATTAATTCAACGACTATCCCTTTTAAGGATGATAAAATTTTCAACATTAGTTTGCTTCTAGTTAAAATAATCCAACACAAGCTAATAAAGAGTGCAAATCGATCAGTATTATGCTTAAATTATCATATTGTTATTATTTAGAACCAGATTTTGCATAGATTTTACATACTCGTCCATGTATGTTTAGTTACATTCCAACTACATAATGTAAAATATTTTCGTTTTACAATGATTTTGAATCATTGAATAAATATATATTGATGGCTGAGATTAAAAGTTGAACATGAAGACATTTTTATGAATTTTTTTTTGGATAATATCAACTATAATTGACACTCATCCAATAATCCAAAATCAGTGTAAAACTTTTTAGTTTTTACATTGTGTGAATGAATCATACCCTATAATATATATATATATACTCAAGTTTAAAAAATATATTTACTCAAACCAAGTGTTTAATTGAAAACCTGACTCCGACTCTAACCCAACTAGAGGTGCTTATCGAGCGAGTCGATCGCGAGTTGAGTATTGCTCGACTCGTGCTCGTAAAAAAAACTCGTTGCTCGTTAAGCTCGATAAAATTTTGCTTGACTTGTGCTCGTTAAAAAACTCATTGCTCAACTCGACTCGTTGCTCGTTAAGCTCGCCAAAATTTTTATCTTGATTTCTTAATATATGTAAAATATATTAATACTATTAGAATTTAATATAAACACAAATTCATAAATTTAATAAAAAAACATTAAAACAATGTGTAAAGCAAATCCAAAGATTAAACTCCAAAGTAAAAATCCACAAATACATCAAACTAAAATATTATAACCATTCTTCAAAAGAAAGTTTAAGAAATATATAAACAATCCTAAAAACAAGACAATCAACATCTCTTCACTCCCTTCTTTGTTGCTTGCAATCATCAAATTATGGAATTGGAAGAATAATTTATTTTGCTTGATCAACATTGCTATTCTACCAATACAAAAATTATAATATCTTATAATAAGCAACTAAAATAAATAATTACTTTGTCGTAAATAATATACAACTAAATGAATTAATATGTTTAACCTTAAATAGTGTTACCTTGTTCTTTCTATTCACTCCATGGAGAAATCGACACCAATCTCCACAACAAATCAATATTTGTACGGTATCCGAAAATAGTGAAGCTCTATAAGGATCAATCACACGGCTCCTTGCACTAAATGTACCCTCAGAAGCTACAATTGTTATTGAAACTGCTAAAACATCAACGATCAACCTTAACAAAATGCGAAACTTCAAAGCTTGATCTTTTTACCATCTTATAAGTTCAAATTGATCACCTTTATTTATTACACACTCATCCTCAAGATACATATCAACTCATTTTTTTCAACATTAGCCACAATTTCAGTGCTGGCCACTTTGTTTATTATGTCAAATAAAGTTGTAGTATTTTTTTCTGTACTAACATGTGAAGTATTTTCAATTTCATTTTCACCACTTTGTTCCATTGCCGGGAGATGATACAAGCTAACATACTTATCATAAAGCTCATACAAAGTTTCTTGAACTTTACGAATGTTATCTCGAACAACTTCCACATGAAATATATTCGGAAAAGTCACTTTAATACATTTCATTTTCAAACGAGGATCCAACACACAACCTATAGCCATAAGTAAATTACATTCACCCCAATACTTATCAAATCTTTCTTTCATATTTTTTTACCATGCGGCTAACAAATTCATCAGAAGAATTCAGTTTATTATTCAACAACATATTAATTTTATAAACTTCACCGAGGAACAAATTAGCAGTTGGATATTCTGATCCCAAAATAATATTGGTAGCATTAGAAAAAACGACTAGAATATCAAGCAATTTTTCAATTTTTTTCCCAATCACTAGCACTAGGACAATAAACATAATCTTTATCCTCTAAAGCAAGTCTAGAAAATACCTATTTAAATTTTATTGCACACGCTAGCATGTCATAAGTTGAGTTCCACCTAGTCTTGCATTCAAGAACCAACATTCTAGCTTTATGTTGAATTGTTCAACAAGTTCAGCAAACATTTTCAATCGATACTCACTACCATTGATGTAATCAACGGTATCATAGACATTCTTGATAATTGATTTCAATTTCTTCAATCCATGTTGAACCATAATATTCAAAATGTGAGCACAACAATAAACATAAAAGAACTTTCCACCTCAAATCAATCTCTTGGTCAATGAGAACGTATCTTTCAAAATTTCTATGTAAATATCATTTGTGGTCGTATTGTCCACTGAAATCGTGAAAACTTAATAAAAAATACAAATACAAATATAATAAGTTAATAAAATTTCATATAATATTAAAAAAAATATGTAAACATAACTTAAAAGATGAAACAACTCACTTTATTCTCAATATCCCACTTCTTTAGAAATTTGAATATACAATTGGCAATGTCTTTATCTTTTCGAGGATGAGGTATATGAACAAAGCTCAAAATTTACTTTTGAAGTTTCCAATCAAAGTCAACAAAGTGAGAGGTAAGAACCATATACTCAATCTTTTGAGGACTTGAATGCCACAAATCAGTAGTCAAAGAAATTCTATCTATAGTCTTTAACAACTCCTTTAACTTTTTCTTCTCGATCTCATAAGTTTTGAAAGCATCACTTTTTATAGTATGCTGAGACACACTTTTCTATTGCAGGATTCCTCTCTTCAACATTAAGTTAAAACCTTCTTCTTCAACAACTGAAAAAGCTTTTCCATGCATAACAACCCAATGAGCAATGCTCTAAACTTCAAAGCATCAAACTTACGATCATGCAAAGCACTAACAAAAGAAGAATTAGGTAACCCGGCACTTGAATCAGATGGAAGAAAGTTAATTAAAGTTTGTTGCCTCAGCTTTATTCATTTTTGTGGACATTTGTCCTAGTGACGCTTATAATGAGTAGTACTACTAGACTTAAGTACCTTTAGTAGTTCCTTGCAATGTAAACATCTTACCTTCCATTGGTTGTCAATCATCTCAGGCTTTCCTAGGTCTTTCCAAACTCCAGATTGTCTTGCTCTCTTAAAATGGCCACTTGAAAGTGCATCAGAATTATCTTCTTGAGTGGTTCCTCAAGTGTTATTTGAAGGAGGTGTTTCTTTATCTAATTCTTCTACGTCATCTTCAATAGTCTCCATCTCCTCATCAATATTCACCTTAGTTGTGGGATTCCGAGAAGAAGAACCGGGGGCACTAGAAGCATCTGTTCATATTTGAAAATTGGATTTAACAACTATACTTTTTCTAAAATAATAGCATGTTTAATTCGAATGAAACAATTAAACGAACATGAAAAAACATAGAAATTCAAGAAAAAAATCGTGAAGGCTACAGAGATAAGTAAACAAACCGAACCTGTCATGTTGACTGAGTTAGAGATGAAGTTGAGATTTAAGATTCGAGTGCAAGGCTTTTTTTAATTTCTCAATAGTCTTTGATGAACAACAAAGGAGAGAATGATTTTTAGTTTCTCAAAGTCTTTAGGTTTTAACTTTCAATTATATATTTTTATATAGATTGAAGATTTTTTGCTTTTTCACTTTTACATATAAATTAATAATAAAAAAAGAAAGACTTTAATAAAAAAGAGAAAAAAGAAAGTAAAAGACGAAAGAATAATGAGAATTGATTTTTTTTACTTTTCTACCTAAGTTAATAATAAAAGAAAATTATCAATTCATATGCCAAAAAATGGAAATCCTGAAGCAATCTAATAATAAAGGTAAAATAGAAGACTTCGATTACAAAAAGAAAGAAAAGAATGGAAAGGTTAATTAAATTAAAAATAAGGTTAATTCTTTACAACTCAACAAGCACCGGTAATTAATTAACCTTTTAAATTAAATTTTTTGAGTTAACGATAATTAAATTAAAGTTGAATTTCAGTCCGAGGACGTCTTCTACCACCTTGCTTCTCATTATCCAGTAGTATTTCATTAAAATCCCCACCGAGAAGCCAAGGCAAATTCGAGGATGAATGTAAACGTGTGATTAAATTCCAAGTTTGAAATTTATTGGAACATGCAGCATGAATACCAGTGAATCTGAATGTAGATCCATTAGAAGTGACGGTAATATCAATATGAAGCATCGAATAACTAGAAAGCACACACTAAACATTTTTATTCCATAATAAAGCCAACCCAGTACATGATTGATCAACATCAACAGAAAAGAAACCAGCTAGTCCTAAAACCCATTTAACATGATCAACACAGGCTTTTTTCATTCGAGTTTCACATAGGTAGATAATATCGGGAACTTGAATTGCCACATAGCGCTTAAGCGCTCGAATTGTCGAAGGGTTCCCAAGCCCTTAACAATTCCAAACTAGAATCCTCAATGCACCTGGCGGGGTTGTCCCACATCCTCCGCCGAATCAGTCACAGTAGTAGTAGTCATGTCAGAATGAGGATTCACCAAGTCTGCACCCGAACGAGACCTCTTGGCATGAGAGGAAGGGCGATACTTGTCGTGCTCCTTGCGTTTGTGCTTGCGGCCAGAATCCTCACGCTCACGATCAGCACCAACGGCCGCTTCACCGGCCTCGATCTCGGTCACAACGGTTGGGTTCGGCTCAACACGGCCCGGGAGGGACTTGCGGCGAAACTTGCCCGGGGTACGATGGCTAGCACTGTCGGTCCCAAGGCTGCCCATCATGGCCTTGGTTAATGCTTCCATCTCGGTCACACTAGTGTCGGACGAGCCCTTCTTTGCACCCTCGACTCAGTTGCGCATCATTTGCCCAATCTGCATGTCATCATCCCCAACGGCCTTAGGGGTTGCCCTATCAACTCGATCAGTCTCCACCGAGCCCATCTTACCCTTGCCTCGGTCACCACGGTCACTCGACCCCTTTGTCTTCAACTTAACGACAACTTTATCCGGACGCATATCGAGTTACCTAGCCACCTTGGGACGGGCCGCATCTTGGTCACCATCCTTGGCCGCTTTCGGACGGGCAATGGGAACAAGGGTCTCGGTCGTGCCCCCCACAACCATGGCATCCATAGCGGCAGGCTCCATTGACATAGTAGGCACCATGGGTGTCGCGTCAGTCACATGAATCACATCACTTGATAGAATCTCATTAATCATCTCCGAGTCCTTAGTAGAATCAACACCAAGTACGGGCGCATCATAGCCCAATGCATTAATCTCATTCACGGCCAGCCCCTCCTCAATTCCACTCGACAAGCTAGTATCCCCTAGCTCTTGCACGACAGTTTGTGGAGCAATCGTGCTAGAGGAAGGAACATCGGGCGGAACGGGCAATGTGGGAGCATCACGGTCACGGTGCGGGACCTCAATGTCACGGACAACAATGATACCCCTATGAACCCTTTGTTGTGGCATCCTTGTCTCAATAGGAACTCGAAGCCAAGGTCCATATGGAAGAGAAACGCCTTGCGGTACCTCCTTTGGACATAATTCAACCCCGTGCCTAAGGACACCACAAAAGAAGCAGAATTTATTTAGCTTCTCGTATTGAATTGGTCAAGCACGAATATCACCATCTTTATTGGGTAGCATCATAGCCCTCAAAAGAGGGTTAGTCATGGTCAGCTCCACCTCCAATCGAAAATACTCACCCAAATTACCACCAACTTGGCGGCCATCCACATAGGCAAATTCCCCGAAGCATGCTCCAATCTTCATTGCCGTGGCCATGGTCATTTTGTCCAACGACAGTCTATAAACTCGTATCCACCAGCACATTTTTCCATAAGTGTTTGTAGGTTCATAGCCATGTTGGGAGAGATAGAAGAAATCCAAAAGGAAGAAGGAAGTAAAATTCAGAAAAAAGATGATAATATACTGTCCAAGATGTATTTAAAGGCCAAGAAAGTAACCGACCATGAAAGAGTTTCCACTAAGTGTAGTTTCACAAAAGAAAACCACCCACTATCCGATTTGTGTAGAACATGCATATCCATAAGCAACCACCTCGGAGATAAGTGCATATAATAAGAACAACCGCTTATCACATATTCGATCCAACGGTGCCAGGCATTCCCATGTGTATTAACCCGCAATATCACCACCATTCGATAGCCCAAGACATGGATTATGACGGTGTACATGAGAGGGTATGTAAAACGGTTGCCTAGCCAATAGATCCAACGGTGTAGCAAAGTCCCGTGAAAAACAACCATATCATCTAATGCTCTTGGATGTTAGATGTCACGGATCATGAAGGAGGTCCCATGATCGACACCATTGAGAACTAAAGGGAATTTAACTAGATATGTCTCGATAATTAACCAAGACCCAGGATCGATTTCGCGCAAAGCCAAATCACATTTTGTAGGACTAAGTCTCCACATCCAACGGTGAATAAAGGTTCCTTGACTAACGGCTAAGGAATCCAATGGTGTTGAAGATATAATGTCACAGATCATACAATGAGTCCCATGATCGAATCCCATAAAAGCCATGAGAATAATCTTTTGTACTAACTCGACCAACAATCTAGCCCTAGGGTCGAACCCTCGTAGAGCCCCTCCGGCACCCATGTAGACAATTGACTGCACCCAAGAATAACCGCCAATTCTAATGTAACCATATTCCAATCCAATCCAACGGTGCATATCTACCCAGATAACCAACCGATGATCCAACGATGCAGAGTTACTAGCAACACCAAATTCCAACAAATGACAATCGGAGAAGATCAAATCAAGGAAATCCAGTGTGGAAAAGAGACAACAATCATGAACAATCTCATTGTTCTTCGAAGAACAGTCCACAATTGTTCTTGATTTTAGTGGCAACTTTCCACCAAGACATAAGTGTACCTCACGAAGCATGAATAATTGAAATTCTTGAAATTACAATAGTAAATCTCATGAGTTTCTAAAGACTCATCCCCAATTGTACTAAGTAATTGAACCAAGAATCCAATTTGACGTGTTCTTTACCACACGAAGCATGAAGGAATAAGAATTGGTAACCGCCAAATAACTAACTTTGAAGACCATCCATGGTCATGTATTGAATTTCTAGCAATGGATAATAAAGAATTCCCAGCCATTACTTGTTCATCTTGGCCATGAAATTGGAAATTCAACATGCTTTCCATTGTAACAAAGTAATTTCTTACATAACTGTCATGCTTTATTAGCCTTCTGTCTTGGATCAATGTTAGAACATGGTAATCAAACCCAAAATTCTATAAAGTTTGAAGATTTGCGAAGAATGTAACCACCTCTTGAAAGCGGTTACCAAAATAATCGCCCTGAAATTGGATTTGATGCAAGCAAACCAATCGGAAAATTGTAGAAATGAATCTGATGCATCAAATCCATGATTTTCATATGAAAAGATGATGAAATTCGTCCCATGAAAGATGGAAATTCCAAAAAAATTTATTGCTCGCATATGAAGACAAACATCATAAATCAAGAACTCGTTTGTAGTTGCCAAATTGTGTTGAAATCCATTGCACAAATAATGCAAATGATGAGTACAACTTCCACTGTGAAATAATTCTAATCCAAACTCAAAACAATTCTTTGAGATTGAAAAGTTTTGACGAAAAGGAAAAGAAAATTCCAGAGAAAATTCCAGAGAAAAATTAGCCATTCCCAGTAGACATTGTCTACCATTCCCATGTACTTTTTTTTGAAAAATAATAAGGCAAGCCTTATTAAAAACCCCCTCTACAGCTAGCATTAGAAATCCCAATACCAACCCCTAAGGTGGAAAAGAGTACTTACCATACTTTCATCCATTAATAGCATCATGAATTACAAATTGTTCAATACATGGAGGACATCCATCATAAAAATAATTACATAGATGTTCACTAAAATCCCAATGCGCTAAAGAATGTGTTGCCTCATTTTCCAATCGAGGGATGTAAGCCACGGTGATGTGCAAATTTGTGCCCAAAATGGTCCTAGCCTCGGTCAAGCTTTGCGCCAAGATGGAACGCCCATTGTCACGAGCAATCAGCTGGTTCACAACATTGGCCACATCTTCTTCCACTCGAACACTCGTCCATCCTTGATCCAATGCAAATAGGATAGCCGCATAGAAAGCATGAGCTTCCACCATTTCTGTTGAGTCAAATCTCGGCAAAGTACGTGCACACCCCGCCAAAACCAGCCTATTGTGATCTCGAGCAAGGAAACCCATCGCACCGGTACCTGTTGGACTGTGGAACATGCCCTCAACCGTTAGTGAGATCATACCTTGAGGTGGTTTGGTTCATGTTGCTGAAGTGTATTTCTTAGAGACACCATAGGTCAAAGGCGTAATAGATGCTCCATTAAACTCCTTATGTAGATGTTGTGCATTTTCAACAATAAGAAATGTCGACTGTAAATTTTTATCATGCACAAGAGTATTACACCTATTCCATATATTCCAAAGAAGCACCACAAACCCATCAAACATGTCAGATGATAGGATAGCCTCACAATGCTCCAACCACATTAAACAAGATGATGAACTATTCAGAATAGCACGACCAAGAAGCTTGAAAAGATGAAGGATCTCCCGAGTCAAAGGACAATCTCGCAAAGCATGAAGAACTGTCTCAATCTCTGAATGACATAAAGGAAAAAGACCATCCGGCGAGCTAAGAACTCCAATACGACCATATACCGGTAATGTTTCGTGTGCCACCCTCCAGATGAATATCCGAATCTTTGGTAACACTTTTAATTTAGATAAAGCGTACCAAAGTTTAGAAGGGATGGAGTTGTCATGGAACTCTTTCATCAACCAATTTTATCCTGATCTAGTGGAGTACGTACCACTAGAATGATTGCCTCAAACAAGAACATCCGACGCCCTATTTGCAATAGTACACTGTAATATTTCAGAAGAATCATTTGAGTTGAAAATCTGTTGGACCTTGGATTCATCCCACCCATTAAAATATAGAATCATAAAGTCACCACAAGTGATCGGAGCAAGCATACTATCCATGTAGTCTCCTGACAATTGCACTCTATGAGCCCCACCCCAATTGGCCTTGAAGATTGGAGTTTGACTATCAATACCAATCTGTCAGAATTATCCATCTCGAAGCTTTTGTATGGCAGTAAAAATAGATCTCTAAGCATAAGAAGGTTTATAACCAAGTCTAGCATCAAGAACCGGTCTCCCTGCAAAGTATTTGCATGATATAACACGGGAAACAAGACAATCGAGGTCGATCAGTAACCTCCAAACCTGTTTACCTAACAAGACAATATTAAAATGATAAAGATCTTTGAATGTAAGTCCACCAACCCTCTTAGTGGTACATAACTTCTGCCATGCAATCATCGGCCATCCTCTACCCGTCAATCTTCCTGACCACCAATAATTTCGCATCACGTTCACAATCTGAGCAACGAGGCAATCAGGCAAGAGATAACAAGTCATGACATAGGTAGGCAATGCTTGTGCAACTGCTTTAATAAACACCTCTCGGCCACCATAGGATAGTAGATTCTTCGTCCACTCACGAACTCTTTTAGCAACACGGTCCAAAAGAAATCCCAGCTTGGCAGACATTTTTTTTTCCAATTATTAACGGCATACCAAGATAATGATCGGGGTCATTCACCTCATTGATCGGGAAAGCCACCTGAAATTGATCCCTACTTACCTGAGAAGTAGAAGGGCAGAAATAGATGAGTGACTTATCATAATTAATCTTTTGTCCCGATGAAGCAGAATATATGTCCAAGATCTCCTTCACCCGAGTAATCTCAACAACAGAATTCTTGACAAATAAGAGGCTGTCATATGCATATAATAGATGTGTAATACTAGGACCATGCATACTAGTATGAATACCTCAGATGGATCCCTGTTGTTTAGCATGATGCAAGAGAGCCGATAAACCCTGTGTGCAGAACAAGAATAGAAAAGATGATAATGGATCACCCTATCGAATACCCCGAGTAGGCACAATAGTCCCAGAAAGAACACCATTCAATCTGACATGATAAGTAACCGTAGTAATGCATCTCATAATAAGGTTCACCCACTGAGGGGCAAAACCCAGTCGAAGCACCACTACCTCTAAAAGTGACCACTCCACCCGATCATATGACTTTTCAATATCAAGCTTCAAAGTTGCACCATTGTTTGGACCATTTTTAGATTATTTCATATAGTGAAAGATCTCATGAGCAATAAGGATGTTGTCTGAGATATGCCTCCCCAGAACAAAAGCTGTCTGCTCCTCAACAATGCATACTTGCATCAACGGTCTAAGACAGTTGACTAGTACTTTAGAAATGGCTTTGTTCACAACGGTACATAAGCTAATAGGTCGAAATTGCCGCATGAACACTGGATCATCTATCTTTGGAATCAAGACAAGCATTGTCCTGTTAACATCTGCCATACTCACACGATCATGAAGGATATCAAGACACAAGTTAAGGATATCATCCCCAACAATGTCCCAATATTTCCTGTAAAAAGAAGACGGCAACCCATCAATTTCGGGAGTCTTAGACAGATGGATTTGCATGATAGCCTGGTGAATTTCCTCTTTTGTAAATGGTGCTAGAAGGCACTCATTCATATCCAATGTGATGGTCGGTGAGATGCAACCAATGATTTCTGTAGACGGAGTACAATTACCTGTTTTATAGAGATTGGCAAAGTAATCTTGGGCAATGCCAAGCATGTCATCAAGTCGGTCGTACCATACATCATCATCATCGGTAAGGCCATAAATATGATTTTTCTTTTTCCGTCCAGTAGCACGAGCATGGAAGAACTTTGTGTTGCGATCTCCATCTCGAAGCCACTGAACACGGGACCTTTGGGCCAATAAGCCTCTTCTTTATCCAACAAGGCTTTCAATTCCACCTTCGTTTTAGATAGATCCTGCAAAGAAATATCATCCATTGGATTGGACAGTATGGAAGAAATATGTTTACGCAAGGCCTTAGTACGACCGTAAGACTGGGAACGCCTCTCTTGTTGCCAATTATGAAGTACACATCCAACCTTCTCAATTTTAGAAAGGGCAGAACCACTAGGGTCCACCCATCCACGGATAACTTGCTCACGACAAGCATCCTCAGATGCCCAGCATGCATCGAATTTGAAATAATCATCATAGTGATAAGAAGAAGTCGAATGTGCAGTAGCTTCTGTTTCAAGCAAGAGGAAACAATGATCGGATGCATCCGAATAATCTGTGATAACCCGGTGGCTAAGATAATGTACAAGCCACGATGATGAAGCAAAAAATCTGTCAAGTCTCTCACACATTGCCGGTGTACTTGTTTTATGCCAAGTAAACCAGCCTCTAGAAGGTCGAATGTCAAAGAGATTCGTGCTATCAAGTGTATCTCTGAATTGTTGAATATCAATCCGAGGATGTCTGCGACCCCCTTGCTTTTCACTATCCATTAAAATCTCATTAAAATCCCCACCGATTATCCAAGGAAGATCGGAAGATTCATGCAACTATTTTACTAAGTCCCAAGTACGTGACTTGTGATCACAATAGCCATGTATGCCGGTGAAACGGAATGGTGCGTCATTGGATTGAACCGTAACATCAACATGAATCTTTGAATAAGATGAAAGCACAAATTGGACTTTAGTGTTCCATAGCATTGCCAACCCGGTATAGGAATGCCCACTCTCGACACAAAAGCAACCATCAAATCCTAATACCCGTTTTACATGATCAACACAAGCTTTCTTCATACATGTTTCACAAAGGAAAACAACGTCGGGAACTTGAATTGCCACATAGCGCTCAAGCGCTCGAACTGTCGAAGGGTTCCCAAGCCCTTGACATTTCCAAATTAGAAGCCTCAATGCAACGGGCGGGGCTGTACAACAGCCTCCGCCAAATCAGTAGTATTTGTGCTCTGATCAATGGAGAAAGTCACTAAGCAAGCCCCCGAGCGAGACTCCATAGCATTAGAAAACATATGAGCAGCATCACTTATCTTACGGTCAATATATGAGATAGATACATTCTGCTCAATCACAACTAGGAGAAAAGTACCATTTGCCACATTTTCACTCGACACCTTGTATACGTTGTCGTGCATACCTGACTCTTTGTAGTAAGGATGCAACGACCCATTATTCGCTAAGTCATTGAGCGCCAAGTGACCATAGCCATCCACAACGATAGATGGGCCCTCCGACAATCCGGTTGTAAGTATCCAACGACCATCCATCCACTAAGACATAGATTGCCAAACATGAACATGTTTCGTGATCGATTCCATGCAAAGCCAAGAACTCGTGTTTTCCACAAACACCAAATTTCTATAATTTTCCATAGATAAAGATCAAAGCACCACAAACACGATATTCCATTAATTTCCCATTAAAGAAGATCAAACTGAAATCCGGCCAAAACAACTTTCGATAAAGTAAGAACATGAAAATCTGGAAATTATTAAAATCAATCTCATAAGTGAATATTAACTCGTCCACAATTGATAATAATAATTGAACCAGAAATTCATTGTGACGTGTTCTTTGCCACATGAATGTAAACTGGCATTAAAAACTAAAAAATGGTTTTTTTTTTGAAAGATTGTATGGAGGAAACAAGGGACAGCTTCTTTAATTTTTCTTGTCTTTCTGTTATTTAATCTTCTCCATTTTGGTAACTGTTAAAAACCAAACATACCCAAGCAACAAAAAGTGTTTGTTTTTCTTTCTTGAGTTCTGATCAACAGCAGATCAAAGCTCAAGTTAATTAATATGTTTGAGAGGGATGAGAGTTGACCTATCACATAAAACCATGTGCTTTGCACTGAAAAATCCTTTAAACAAATCATAAATGGCAAGAATTTTGGTTATTCAGATCTCAGGGTATTTCATTATTCTAATAATCACAACATAATACACATTGTCCCCATCAGGTCATTTGCAGACATTATGTTCGAATTCGAACTTGCGAATGATTGTATGATTCAACTGAATTAAAAGTAAAAATACACAAAAGAATCAAAATCCATTGCTAAAATTTAGTGAAGCAAACCCTACATTTCCACATTAGGAAGGAACATGCATGTGCACTCCATAGTGCCATTTGAATTACATTCAAAAACTGCAATCTATCAGTTTTAATCATGATTTCTGCAAAATTAAACACAGACGATGAAAGGGTTTCTTTTGTATGATGTAATGACAGGTTAAGTTTGCTTTGTTGAATGATTGGGGACGAAATACTGTATCAAACGAACACATGATTTTATGTTAGGATGAACTTTTAAGAATTTAAAATTTTTAAAATGTGCGAAACTAGATCATCAATATCAAATACAAAGAAAATTTCAAAAATATATGAAATTTTAAAAATTGCAGAGGGTGTGAATTCCCCTGGCACTAGGGTTGTTCATGGTCGATTAACCGTACCATTTAGCCTAAACGGTCGGTTAATTACTATAGCAGTTATTAAAATTTTCTAACCGCAACCTAACCGTTAAGAAACAGTTAACTGTTTATTAATGGTCCGGTTACATGTTAACCTATAACATACTACAATTTTTTTCACTTGTTCACTAGTTTTGAGAATAATGAAATTTTCTCCGATAAATATTTTATTAAATAGAGAGATTCTAATCACAAACTTCATTTTATGTATAAATAATTTAATAACCGTTAATCCATAGGTTAACCACTAATCATTATTTTCAGTGATTCGGTTAACTGAAACCGTTTAACCTTAATGGTTAGATTGTAAAATATAATGATTATATCGATTAACGGTTACTGTTTATTCTACACACCTCTACCTACCAATCCTCGGTCCAGTTGGATTTCTTAGTCAAATTTCGTCTTGCCTCTTGGTACAAGGCCAAGAATCCTGATTGTGCTTCATCCCTAGTCGATCTTATGTCGGACTTCTCCTTGGTGTCGGCCGGGGCCCGTTATCCTCCTCCCGCCCCCTGCCCGCTAGTGCCCTCCCCCCTTGGGTTTCCTGAAACTAAACATGGACGCCGCTATACGATCCAGTTCGGCTGGTGGTGTCGGCGGTCTGCTCAGGAATACAAAGGGGGAGGTTCTTTTCGAATTTTCGAAAGCTACCAACTGTGCTCCGCCAGCGGTTCTAGAATTCAAAGCTATGGATAGGGGTATTAGCAAATTCCTCAATTCTCTTTGGGCCAAGAACCACAGACTTATTATTGAATCTAACTGTCAAGTAGCCGTAGATTGATGCCTTGAGAATGTGCCCCCCCCCTTCCCTATCCAGGGGAGATTGCTAAAGCTAGTGGAGTTAGCTAGGTTGAGAGGGTGGTGCTTTCGCTGGATTTCAAGATCGTGCAATATTAAGGCTGATAAGCTAGCTAAATAAGGTATTGGGTAAGTCTTCAGCGAATTTCATGGCCTTTGTCGGGCCTGGGTAAAGGTTTGTGGCACAAGTTTATTTTTTCTATTATTATTATGATTACCCGGTTGTTTCAGTAGTTGTATGCAGGTCTGCAGCTTTTCTAAGTCCATGCAGTGGCCCTTTCGGGTGGTTGATGTGTGTCCAATGGGGAGTCTTTACTACAGCCCGGCAGCTCCTTACGTGGATTAGTTGGAGTCTTGATATATCTTGGGAGCGTATTACAATGTATTTTTTGTTACGTGTTAGGGGTAGGGACATTTATAGCCCTCAGTGTTGTCATACTAGGGTTGAGGGTGCTTTATTTTCGGTTTGCTATTGTTATGTTGTACGTCTACAGCCAGATATGATGCACTCTTTTTCCTCTAATTAGGTTTAAGTAGGTTATTTAATGAGGCTGCTTTTTGTATGATCAATTTTAATTAATCATACAATTACCTTTCAAAAAAAAGACAAGTAAAGTCACATGGATAACCTACAGAAGAGGGGCACAGTTAGATACTTTCACTTGTCAGATATGTATACATACTAATGTCCATTTCCTAATCCCCTCTATCTGTTTTCTTTCTTCCCATCTCGTTGGCTTCTTTCCCCTTGAATTGTGTGCTCAGAATCTTCTTGAGTTTTGATTAATCATATAAAGAAATTTATATGAATTCGAATCAGGAATTTGAATGAGGTGAGGCAATTGCATTCAGAACCATATGATTCCCAAGAACAAACAAGTAGTATTAAAAAATGGGGGAGAATCCTTGTATTTATCATGGCCTGCCATGTAAGAGCTGGAAAACCACTCGGTAGCACATGTAAGCAAGCAAATTTATCAGAATTCACTAAAGTATGTGAAACAAAACAAAAATGTATTATTATTCAGAGCCAACCAACTCTCCATATTGATTTTTCTGATATGTGGAAGCAAATATGTCCAATTCTATACACCAAATCTGCAGCCAAAACAAGAGTTTGAAGTTGAGTTGGGGTAAAAAATCCTAGCTTTTCTTCTATTTTAATCAACTTTCTAACCCAAAAGCTGGTGAAAATGCATGTAAGCTGGTGTTTTTCACATTTTTCAATGGAAATTTTGCTGCTCAGACCATGGCCAAAACCCTTGCTGTTCATCGACCCCATTGAACATATTGCAGAAGCTCTCTTGTTGAACCACTTGGTCGAGTTTCAGACATTGGAGGTCTGGTCTTGATGAGCCTTGGAGAAGCTGAGTCATGCTTGTGGACCTTGGGAAAAACTGTTTACTGCTCAGCAATGGTGTTGTTCCAGTTCTGCAGATATCTAAGTTGACATCACAACTGTTGTCGCTTCCGTTTTGGCTCCATGAACCCTCGTTTTCTTTCTTGATGCTGATGATTTCATTCGAATCTTTGGGTTTCAAAGCCATCAACTACAGCAATAGTAAAATCAATTTCATGCGTCTTTTAACGGAGAGAAAGATGAATAAAATATATAACTTGAATATTACTAAGAGTTGGTGTAACATTAGTAGCAGAATGATTAAAATAAAGTATACCTCGGCATTAAGTTTGTTGTTTTGAGCTTGAAGGGCATCGTTATCAGCTTTGAGAGCATCAAACTGTTTCTTCAAGGCATCATAATCTTTCTCCAATTGCTTGGTTTTCCACCTGGCCCTCCTGTTTTGGAACCAAATGGAAATCTGTCTGGGTTGCAGCCCCAAGGCCTTGGCCAGCTGCACTTTCCTCTCGGGTTCCACCTTGTTGCCCAACTCGAAACTCTTCTCCAGTGCCTTGACTTGTTCCAGATTCAGTCTCTTCTTCTTCTCGCCTAGATGTGATCCGTCATCAGACAGTTCATCGTCTCCGTGCACTTCCTCCGCACCCGAGAATGACACCGATCTCTTCATCATAAACGGTGCACCACCACCGCGGCCACCACCTATAGATCCAAATTCAAAACAACAAAAACACAAAAGCAAAAATCATCCATCAAGACAAAGATTTAAATAACAGTCCGCTACTGCAATAGCGGTATGCAATTATAATAAACTACTACAATCGAAAATGCGACCGCAACTGTAATTTAAACTACTGAGAGAGGGAAATACCATGGAAGAGCTGAGGAGGGAAAGAAGGGAGATGATCATTGTGGTGGTCTTCATGGAATTGGAACATGAAAGCATGAGGGGGAAAAGCCATTAAAAGGATGAAGATTGATTATTGAAGAGGGAGAGGGGGAATGGATTATAAGGGCTGAGCTCTCAAATGACTAAATCACACGAAGAAGACATGGCAGGGAGGGGATGGTGATGGGGCTCAGCTCAGAGAGACTGAATGACAGCGATTTTTAGGTTGACAGTAAACGAAAGATGTCTCTACACACTGTGCTCTTATTTATTTATGCTTCAACACTTATAAAAATTTAAGGTTTATGATTAAAATTTAAGATTAGAATATATAAAATTAGATACATGTTGTATTTTTTAAGATTTATAATTTAAGATTTAAGATGGATGATTCTACAATACACACCATGTACGGCTACGTACTACTAATCATGTGTACCGATATGCACCATTAATTATTTTAATTACTTTTAAAATCATAGGGACTGGAAGTGTTATTCTCCCTTTTTAGAATAAAATTTAAAAAACAATTTTTATTTTTTATATTATTTTTTTCAGTTTTTTCTTCTTGGGTAAAGTACACAAATGGTAACTGAACTTTGGTAATTTATTCAATTTGATAATCAAACAATTAATTGTTTCAATGTTACCATTAAATTTTTATTTTTGCTCCAAATTGATCACTGGCCTGTTAACACCCAGTAAAAGGGTGATGTGACAGTTAAAATATTTTATACAATAACTCATTTAGTCCTCCACATTTGCACACTCAAAAAATTTAGTCTTAATTCGAAAAATAATAAATTTAACCCTCATTATTTACACATTATTTTAATTTAACCCTATTTTAATTAAAAATAATTTAACCATAAATCCTAAACCATAAAACTTTTGAACCATAAACACATAAACTCCTAAACCCTAACACCAAAACCTAAACAATAAACCTTAAGCCCTAAACTCAAAAACCCTAAACCCTCGAACTTTTATTTAACCGAATGGCAAATATAAGTTTTTATTTACAATAACAAAAAAAAATCGATCTTGACCTTTCGTTTCAAACTAGATATTGAAGTTTTAGTTTGAACTCATACTATAACTCGCACATAAACTTTGAAAACCTAATTAAGATTTTAGAGTTATTTCGCACATTCAAACTTGTTCCTCCAAACTCCAATAATTGGTAAGCACGATCCGTTTACACGGATAAAGATCATGTGAAATTAAAAAGAATAAAAATCTGGGTGAGATTTGTCATGTTGTAAAAGTTAGATGTTAAGTACGGGGAAGGGTCACATGCAATGCAAGCAGGGCATCCACCCCGCTATCTATTTTGAAATAGGTTTAGGGTTTTGAGTTTAGAGTTAAATTATTTTTAATCGAAACAGGGTCAAACTGAAATAATGTGTAAATAATAAGGGTTGAATTTATTAATTTTTTCAAGCCAGAACAAAATTGTTTGAATGTGCAAACGGAAAGGACTACATGTATTATTATAAAATATTTTAACTGTCACATCACCCTTTTAATAGTTGTTAACAGGACGGTGACCAATTTGGAACAAAAGTAAAAGTTTAATGGTAACATTGAAACAATTGAAAGTTTAGTTACCAAATTTAATAATTTACCAAAGTTCAGTCATAATTTGTGTATTTTACCCAAAAAGAAAAAAAATCCAAAAAAGTAATATAAAATTTGTTTTTTAAATTTTATTATAAAAAGGGATAATACGCTTTCGGTCCCTATGATTTTAGAAATAATCAAAATAGTTAATGGTACATAGCAGTACACATAATTAGTTGTACACAGCGATACATGACTTTATTGTAGAATCATCAATTTAAGATTTAAAATTTGAGGTTAGGACTTTAAATTTAATTTTTTTTTAATGTTGGGACATAAAAAGAGACACCTAAAAAGGATAAAGGATTTTTTCCTATATATTACATACAACTTCCTCATTCGTACAATAAATATGTTTGGATATACAGGGTGGAAAAGAAAAAAACTTAAAATTTGTGTGAGGTGCGGTGAGCGGATTGTATAACGCCCCGATTTTAGGCCCGAGAGTTATCGGTTTTGATCTAGGATTAGTTTTGGGTTAAATTTAAATTAAAGAGCTGATTTTTATAAAAGTTCTCAATAATTACGATAATGCCATTAATGAAATTTTTAAGGGGATTTTGAAAATCAAAACCACTCATCTTCTTCCAAAAACCCTATTCTCTCATTTCATCCCCTTTCCTCCATTGAAGACTTTTGAAGGTAAATTCTCTTTTTCTTTTCCTTGTTTTACTTAAATTTAACTTAAATTAAAGTTGGATTTGCAAAACCCATTAATTCTCAACCTTGAAATTTCAAGATTTATGAAAAGTGGGGATTTTGGGTGAAATCCCGTATGGGTCTTTTAGGGCAGTGTTTTGGGGTGTTTTTAAAGTTTATTTTGAAGTCATAACATGTTAAAAATGTTGCTTAATTATAGTATACCCGAAACTAGTTTTAGGGGTGGATTTTAGAAGTGAAATAAGTGAGTTTTTGGCTTGATTTTGTGGTGAAAAGAGGGCTGGAGGTATGTGGACATTTGATAGGTGATTTTAGATGTTATTTGATGATTTTTGACTGGTGTTAGTGTTGGTTTGATTGAATTCCTGAAACTACTGCTGTAGGTGATTTTTAGGAGTGGAAAATAAGAGTTTTTAAGGTGTTTATGTGGGGAAATGAAGGGCTGATGGTTGTACAGGCTTAGGGTGATGTTTTGGACATGTTTTGAAGTGTTTTAAGTGTTCAAATTGAGGGGTAATGGCTGGGTTTTGCTGGAGTACGAAAATGAGATTATTTGGGAGGATTTCGGCTTTGAATTGTTGAGAAAATATTGTGGAATTGTGAGCTGGTGTATAACAGTAAATTTATGGTTGATTAAGAGGTTAATACATTGTTTTTAATTGGTTAGAAACAACGAATTTGGCCTTGGGTGTTTCGGACGCGGTCCCGGGAAGTTCGGAAGCTTGAAACGACTTTGTGGTTTGTATTGGTGTGCGAATGGTGAGTGGAAACTGTTTTGAGGTTTAAATATGTTCAAAAAGGTTTCTTTGGGGTTTGGGTGGAGCCTTAAGGGCTAGCCTAAACCCAAGTGTAAGTTGATATTTCACCTTTCATTAAGTGTTAATGTGTGTGTGATTGTTGTGATATTGCGTGAAGTGTGGGTTGCTTTTACTCTATGTTTAATGTTGTTGTGTAGTCGTTGTTGGTGTCGAGCCTCACGTGATGGTTGTCGTTACTCCGGTGATGTGTAGTCCTGCCGACAGTGACTAGTAGAAGACTCCGGTGATGTGTAGTCCCACCGGTAGTGACTAGTAGAAGAGTACGTTGATGTGTAGTCCCATCAAAAAACTACTAGTCGAAACGGTGGTGTAGTCCCACCGTGTTTTGGTTATGCATGTGCATACCATGTATTGTTGATGTTTGTGTTTTATTACATCATTCTTTAAAATGGTTTGTTTTTCAACTAAGATTTATGTTTTGAAAAGTGCATTGTTGATGAGTTTTGAGTGCTCCGCTCACTAAGCTTTATGCTTAAGCTCTCCTTTTTCGACAATGGAGATCATTAGCGGGGGGTTAGCAAGGAGCAATGAAAGGGCGTCCAAGCATGTGTTAGTTGCTCAAGTATGGTTTGGTAAATAATGTAGCAGTTTAGCAATGGGAAATGCTACATGTTTTAGGAGCGTGTATCTAGACTCCTTTGTGTAGGCTTTAGGTTTCTCATGGCTTGTGTTGATGGATTTGTAAACCATGTTCTTTGAGATGCCTATGCTTTCGTGTTGAAGTTTGTAACCCATGTGTTTATGTTGATGCCTAAGTGTTTTGTATTTGAAGGTTTCTAACCATGTCTTATGAATGCTTTTGTTTTTGGTTGAAGGCATGTAAACCTTGATGGTGCATTGCTTAGGTGAACGTATGTTTCTTTTGGCTAAATGGTTTTGTTAAGCATGCTTTATTTCCTTATATATATATATATATATATATATATATATATATATATATATATCATGTTTGATGGTTTGATGTTTTGGCATGTGTTGGAAGGATATAAATGTATGTCTTTTGCTTGCCTTGAATGTTTAAGTGTTTTGTTTCAAAGGCATGTGACCCTTGTTATGCAATGTTTAGGTAGGTGTTTGTTTTCTATGAATGAAGTGGTTTAGAATGCGTGCTTGTATGCAAGTTCCTATCTAAATGCTTATCTTGTGTTGGTTGCCTTGATTGTTGGTTAAGTAGCATTGTATGCTTAGCTTTGGTTAGCCTTGGATGTATGTTCTTTTGAATGAATGGTCTTGAATGTATGTTAAGTGTTGATCATGCTTGAAGTAGGGTGAAATGCTTCTAGATTATGTGTATGTTTGTTGTTTCTTGTGGTTTGGGAGTATGTTGTTATGGCCTTTATCTCTTTATCGGTTTGCTAAGCATGTTCGTTTGCTAGTTTCCTCTATGTGTGATTAGTTGGTGGTTGTTGCTTCGTTGTATGTTTAGACCGCCCTGTATGCTTATCTATAGTTGCTTAGTGAAGTATGTAAGTTGGTATGTCGCTAGTCGAGTCGATAAATGCATCTAGAGTCGGGTCCTTGTGTTTTTAGCTGCCAAAATGAGACTTGCAGTGCAGGGCGTATCGGTACGCCCAAGGGCTGTATCGATACGGTCCTTGCCTTGGGGCTTATTTTGGGCAGAGCGTACCGTTACACGAGGGTGTATCGATACGCCAAAACCTCTCTGGAAATCTGAGAAATTGACGAGATTTTGGCGTATAGGTACGGGTCCTAAGTGTATCGATACGGTCTTTGTAGTTTGACCGTGAGAAGTTGACCGTTGAGGGCGTATCGGTACGGTCTTGATGTGTACCGATACGGTCTTTCTGGGTTGACTATAGGGCATTGACCAGGTCCAGGCGTATCGATACGGTCATCTAGCGTATCGATACGGCCTGTTATAAAAGTTAAAATGGGCTGTTAAATTGCATGACTTGTGGGTTTTGTAATCGTGTATGTTCGCTGTGTGTCCTATCACATAGGGTTTAAATTAAGGCCTCTAGATAAGATAAAAAAATAGGGTTGCTAATCGAAGTAAGGCCCTAGCGAGTTTCGCTTCGGTTTTCCCCGTGTAACCTGCTTGTACCGGTTAGTCGTCCAGACCAGGACGAGGGGGTTACATTTGGTGGTATCAGAGCCTGAGGTTCCGAGACCTCGGTTAGGTAAGTGAGGTAAGTTTGAAGTGTTATGTTGTTGCTATGTCTCGGTGAATGTTTTGCCATGTATGCTTGATGTTTGCTTGTTAGTACGGTGTTTGAAAGCATGTGTTAGCATGATGGTTGTGTTGAAGCGTAGTGTCGAGTTCCCATTGCTACTATTACTTATTTAAAAAGGTTTTGAGTAAAGGAGTACTTGAGCACCTTGGACCCTTGCTTTTGCTAACCCCCTATAATTCTTGTTTGCGTGTTTTGTTTGTTGTTGTATTATTGCTTGTGGCAAGTATGAGACCAAGGCGTGGTCCTGGAGCTGGTAATCATGATTATGAGGTTTCAGAGAATGTGAACGATGAGAGAGTTCATCGCTCTAGTTCAGGGCAGTATGGCCGTACCAGAGTTTGAGGTGCAGTTTGTCTGTTTGGGTCCGCGTGCATATGAGTTGGTTCCTGTTCAGAAAGAACAATGTGACCGATCCTGATATGAGTTGGTAAAAGAAGTGAAGACCTATGAGTTGGCTTCAGAATGATGTCGATGTTATAACAGGTAATCTCACGATACAGTCATTAAGTTTGTTTCCTCTGATTAACTCTGGATCTACGCATTCGCATATTTTGAGTGAGCATGTGAAGTTGTTGAAATTACCTTGTGAGGTACTAGAGGTAGGTGTTAGTGTTACTAGTTCCTTCGGGGATACAGTAGTGTTTAGGAAGATGTACAAAAGATGTCCGTTGATGGTTCAAGGTCACGTGTTTCTAGTAGATGTGATGGAATTTCCTTTTTCGGTTTTGATGTGATACTGGGCATGGATTGGCTTGTAGAACATAGAGTTAGGGTAGACTTTGAGACAAAGAGAGTTTTCTTAAAGCTTGCGGATGATTATGAGATTGTAATGGTAGGTGAGAATGTGAACTTCTTATCGAATGTTGTTTTAGCTTTAGAAGCTCAGAGGTTGTTTGAGTTTGGTTGTCAAACCTACCTAGCTTAGGGATGAATCCGTACATGAGTGAGGTTAGACCGCAAAACATCAGGACAGTATGTGATTTTTCGAGTGTGTTTCCGGAAGAATTGTCTGGTTTACCGCCTAACAGAGAAGTAGAGTTTGCTATTGAGACATATTCTGATTCTGCTCCTGTTTCGGTTGCTCCGTACCGTATGGCACCGAAAGAATTAAAGGAGTTGAAGACTCAGTTGCAAGAGTTGCCAGATAGAGGTTTTATCCGTCCGAGTTCTTCGCCTTGGGGTGCACCTGTATTGTTTGTGAAGAATAAAGACGGTAGTATGAGAATGTGCATTGATTATAGACAGTTGAATCAGTTGATAGTGAAGAACAAGTATCCATTACCGAGAATTGATGATTTGTTCGATCAGCTTATAAGTGTTTCAATGTTTTCTAAGATAGATTTGAGATTTGGGTATTACAAGTTGAAGGTAAAAGAGGTTGATGTACCGAAGACAGCTTTTAGGACTAGATATGGTCATTATAAATTCTTGGTTATGTCGCTTGGTTAGACTAATGCGCCAGCTGCTTTTGTGGATATGATGAATAGAATCTTCCATCAGTACTTAGACCAGTTTGTGGTTGTTTTCATAGGTGATATTTTGGTGTATTCGCGTACCGAGGAAGACCATGACCGGCATTTGAGGATAGCTTTGCAGACCTTGTTAGACAACCAGTTGAGTAAGTACGAGTTCTGGATCCGAGAAGTAGTCTTCCTGGGACATGTAGTGTCAGCCGATGGGATTAGAGTTGATCCAAAAAAGATAGAAGCCATTGTTGAGAGAAAGCAATCGAAGTCTGTGACAGAGATTCGTAGTTCCTAGGCTAGTCGGATACTATAGGAGGTTTGTGAATGGTTTCTCGAAGATAGCCGCTCTTTTGACAAAGTTACTTCAGAAAAATGTTCAGTTTGAGTGGTCAGATGCGAGACAGCAAGCCTTTGAGAAATTGAAAGAAGCCTTGACCCATGCACCGATTTTGATTCAGCCAGAGTCGGGGAAGGACTATGTGATCTACAGTGATGCTTCATATGTAGGATTAGGTTGTGTACTCATGCAAGATGGGAGAGTTGTGGCTTATGCCTCGAGACAGTTGAAGACTCATGAGCGAAATTATCCGACACACGACATAGAACTAGTCGCAGTTGTGTTTGCTTTGAAGATTTGGAGACAATACTTGTATGGTGAGAAATGCACAGTGTATACGGATCACGAGAGCCTGAAGTATATAATAAAACAGAAAGAGTTGAATCTTAGACAACGTAGGTGGTTAAAATTGCTTAAGGACAATGATCTCAAGATTGAGTATAATCCGGGAGAGCCAACGTGGTAGCCGGTGCTTTAAGTAGAAAAGTGGCAGTTGAATTGCGAGCTATGTTCGCTAGATTGAGCTTGTCGAGTGATGGTGGTTTAGTGGTCGAACTTCATGTTAGACCTACGTTGAGCCAGTTGATTAGAGAGAAGCAGTTGTTAGATAGATCTTTGGCACCTCACGTGCAAAGATTTAGCCGAGGGTAGACCATCGGACTACAGTTTCGGTGTTGATGGGGTCTTGTGTTTCAGAGATAGAATAGTTGTGCCAGATGACAGTGATTTGAGACGTACTATCTTAACCGAAGCACACAGCAACCCGTTTGCTATGCATCCGGGTAGTACAAAGATGTATCGTGGGTTGAAAGATGAGTACTATTGGGTTAGTCTGAAAAGAGATGTTGCCGATTTTGTGAGCAAGTGCATGGTTTGTCAGTGTGCTAAGCCAGAACATCAGTTTCCGTCTGGTTTGTTACAGCCGTTGAGAATTTCAGAATAGAAGTGAGAAAATATTATTATGGACTTCGTATCAGGTTTGTCTTTGATTCCTTCTAAGAAGAATTCAGTTTGGGTGAATGTTGACTGCTTCACAAAGTGTGCTCATTTCATAGCCGTTCATACGACCTACTCTCTAGATAAGTTGGCCGGTTTGTACATCAGTGAGATTGCATGGTGTGTCGAAGTCAATTGTGTCAGGTAGAAATTCGAGGTTTACAGCTAGATTTTGGGAATGCTTGCTTAGTGCTTTGGGTACTCGTCTGAATTTCAGTACATCGTATTTCCCTCAGTCCGATGATCAGTCAGAGAGAGATATTCAAATATTAGAGGACGTGTTGAGATGTGCATTATTGACCTTCAGTGTTGCGTGTGAGATCTATTGAGCTTGTCAGGGTTAAGTAGCGACACAGAGGTGTGGAAGAAGCCACTTGGGGTAGAGAAAGGAAGATATGGAGAAGCGGTTTTCGTATCACTTTCCGTCAGGTAATTTCGAGGACGAAATTCCTTAAGTGGGGGAGAGTTGTAATGCCCCAGTTTTAGGCCCGTGAGTTATCGGTTTTGATTTAGGATTAGTTTCGGGTTAAATTTAAATTAAAGAGTTGGTTTTTATAAAAGTTCTCAATAATTACGATAATGCCATTAATGAAATTTTTAAGGGGATTTTGAAAATCAAAACCACTCATCTTCTTCCAAAAATCCTATTCTCTCATTTCATCCCCTTTCCTCCATTGAAGACTTTTGAAGGTAAATTCTCTTTTTTTCCTTGTTTTACTTAAATTTAACTTAAATTAAAGTTGGATTTGCAAAACCCATTAATTCTCAACCTTGAAATTTTAAGAATTATGAAAATGGGGATTTTGGGTGAAATCCCGTATGGGTCTTTTAGGGCAGTGTTTTGGGGTGTTTTTAAAGTTTATTTTGAAGTCATAACATGTTAAAAATGTTGCTTAATTATAGTATACTCGAAACTAGTCTTAGGGGTGGATTTTAGAAGTGAAATAAGTGAGTTTTGGCTTGATTTTGTGGTGAAAAGAGGGCTGGAGGTATGTGGACATTGGATGGGTGATTTTAGATGTTATTTGATGATTTTTGACTGGTGTTAGTGTTGGTTTGATTGGATTCCCGAAACTACTACTGTAGGTGATTTTTAGGAGTGGAAAATATGAGTTTTTAAGGTATTTATGTGGGGAAATGAAGGGTTGATGGTTGTACAGCCTTAGGGTGATGTTGGATATGTTTTGGAGTGTTTTAAGTGTTCAAATTGAGGGGTAATGGATGGGTTTTGCTGGAGTACGAAAATGAGATTATTTGGGAGGATTTCGGCTTTGAATTGTTGAGAAAATATTGTGAAATTGTGAGCTGATGTATAACAGTAAATTTGTGGTTGATTAAGAGGTTAATACATTGTTTTTGATTGGTTAGAAACAGCGGATTTGGCCTTGGGTTGTTCGCACGCGGTCCCGGGAAGTTCGGAAGCTTGAAATGACTTTGTGGTTTGCATTGGTATGCGAATGGTAAGTGGAAACAGGTTTGAGGTTTAAATATGTTCAAAAAGGTTTCTTGGGGGTTTGGGTGGAGCCTTAAGGGCTAGTCTAAACCCAAGTGTAAGTTACTATTTCACCTTGTTTCATTAAGTGTTAATGTGTGTGTGATTGTTGTGATATTGCATGAAGTGTGGGTTGCTTTTACTCTATGTTTAATGTTGTTGTGTAGTCGTTGTTGGTGTCGAGCCTCACGTGATGGTTGTCGTTACTCCAGTGATGTGTAGTCTCGCCGACAATGACTAGTAGAAGACTCTGGTAATGTGTAGTCCCACCGGTAGTGACTAGTAGAAGAGTACGTTGATGTGTAGTCCCATCGGAAAACTACTAGTCGAAACGGTGATGTGTAGTCCCACCGTGTTTTGGTTATGCATGTGCATACCATGTATTGTTGACATTTGTGTTTTATTACATCCTTCTTTAAAATGGTTTGTTTTCAACTAAGATTTATGTTTTGAAAACTGCATTGTTGATGTGTTTTTAGAGCTCTGCTCGCTAAGCTTTATGCTTACACTCTCCTTTTTTGACAATGCAGATCATTAGCGGGGAGTTAGCAAGGAGCAATGAAAGGGCGTCCAAGCGTGTGGTAGTTGCTCAAGTATGGTTTGGTAAATAATGTAGTAGTTTAGCAATGAGAAATGCTACGTGTTTTAGGAGCGTGTATCTAGACTCCTTTGTGTAGGCTTTAGGTTTCTCATGGCTTGTGTTGATGGATTTGTAAACCATGTTCTTTGAGATGCCTATGCTTTCGTGTTGAAGTTTGTAACCCATGTGTTTATGTTGATGCCTAAGTGTTTTGTATTTGAAGGTTTCTAACCATGTCTTACGAATGCTTTTGTTTTTGGTTGAAGGCATGTAAACCTTGATGGTGCATTGCTTAGGTGAACGTATGTTTCTTTTGGCTAAATGGTTTTGTTAAGCATGCTTTATTGCCTTATATATATATATATCATGTTTGATGGTTTGATGTTTTGGCATGTGTTGGGAGGATATAAATGTATGTCTTTTGCTTGTCTTGAATGTTTAAGTGTTTTGTTTCAAAGGCATGTGACCCTTGTTATGCAATGTTTAGGTAGGTGTTTGTTTTCTATGAATGAAGTGGTTTAGAATGCGTGCTTGTATGCAAGTTCCTATCTAAATGCTTATCTTGTGTTGGTTGCCTTGATTGTTGGTTAAGTAGCATTGTATGCTTAGCTTTGGTTAGCCTTGGATGTATGTTCTTTTAAATGAATGGTCTTGAATGTATGTTAAGTGTTGATCGTGCTTGAAGTAAGGTGAAATGCATCTAGATTATGTGTATGTTTGTTGTTTCATGTTTCTTGTGGTTTGAGAGTATGTTGCTATGGCCTTTATCTCTTTGTCGGTTTGCTAAGCATGTTCGTTTGCTAGTTTCCTCTCTGTGTGCTTAGTTGGTGGTTGTTGTTTCATTGTATGTTTAGACCGTCCCGTATGCTTATCTATAGTTGCTTAGTGAAGTATGTAAGTTGGTATGTCGCTAGTTGAGTCGATAAATGCATCTAGAGTCGGGTCCTTGTGTTTTTAGCTGCCAAAATGAGACTTGTAGTGCAGGGCGTATCGGTACGCCCAAGGGCTGTATTGATACGGTCCTTGCCTTGGGGCTCATTTTGGGCAGAGCGTACCGATACACGAGGGTGTATCGATACGCCAAAACCTCTCTGGAAATTTGAGAAATTGACGAGATTTTGGCGTATCGGTACGGGTCCTAACTCCTAAGGGTATCGATACTGTCTTTGTAGTTTGACCGTGAGAAGTTGACCGTTGAGGGCGTATCGGTACGGCCTTGCTGTGTACCAATACGGTCTCCCTATGTTGACTGTAGGGCGTTGACCAGGTCCAGGCGTATCGATATGGTCATCTAGCGTATCGATACGGCTTGTTATAAAAGTTAAAATGGGCTGTTAAATTGCACGACTTGTGGGTTTTGTAATCGTGTATGTTCGCTGCGTGTCCTATCACATAGGGTTTAAATTAAGGCCTTTAGATAAGATAAAAAATAAGGTTGCTAATCGAAGTGAGGCCCTAGCGGGTTTCGCTTCGGTTTTCCCCGTGTAACCTGCTTGTACCGGTCAGTCGTCCAGACCGGGACGAGGGGGTTACAGATTGTTTATTGTCATTCGATAATCGATAAGTTCGATAAAATTTTGTTCGACTCATACTTGTTAAAAATTTATTGTTTATTAAGCTCGTCAAAATTTTTATTTTATTTTTAAATATATGTAAAATCTAGTAATACTATATAAAGCTTAATATAAACATAAATGAACAAATATAATAAAAAATATCAAAATAATCTATGAAACATTTTCAAAGTCTAAACTCCAAAGTAACAATCCACATATACATCAAACTAACATAAATATCTTTTCACCTCATTCTCTATTGCTTGCAATCACCAAACAACGAGATTGGGAGAATATTTTATTATAAGCAACTAAAAAGCATATTCCTACTTTGTGATGAATAATATAGAAGTAATGAATTAATATGTTTAACATTAAATAATTTTACTTTGTTCTTTCTCTTCACTCCATAGAGAGATCGTGGTCCAATCTCTACTGAAATTCAACATTTTCACAATATCTTATCGAGTCGAGTTGCACCTTGCTTGATTTTAATCGATTCAACTCGAGACGAGCGTTGATCGAGTCGAGCTCGAGTTACTCACGAGCTGCTCAACTCAGTTAACACTCATACCTATTAGCAAGGCCTTGGCCCTCCCTTAAATAGTAAAATTGTTATTTAGTTCCTTTAAAAATTATTAATATTTTAAATTAGTACAATAAAAAACTATATTTTAACCACCCCTAAATAATAGTTTTATGATTTAGTCCCTTCAAATTTTGTGAAATTTTAAATCAGTACAATGTTAAAATTGTTTTTGCCTCTTAAAAAATCAATTTTGTCCCATTTTTCCTGATTTATTCTTTGTTCAAAAAATTATTCCTAGCTATTATCTATTTAGTTGTTTGTGTTTTGTAATAAATAAATTTAATCTTAGGTTTATGAATGTATTAATTGTATTTATAATTTCGTTCAAATTTCGATTAATTCGAATCAAATTAAAGAAGTAACTTGAATTCTTTTGATAGGTATAGGTCGATATATTATATTAATAAAGAAGTTGATTTGAAATAGATCACAATCCATAATATATGATTGTGTCAGTTGTCAATGTAGTAGAAGTTGCAGTGTCACATTAGTTGTAAGAAAAAGTATGAAACCAAATGTAACAGTTTCAATAGCCGTATGGTAGTTGATTAATGGACAAAATACAATGAGAAAACAATCTTGAGGTAAAAAAAAAAAAAACACATTTAGCTGGTTAAGCTGCTCAGTTTTATTTCCTCATATTTTCTTATGTTATAGGTTTTAGACCTATTAATAGCGCTCTTTCTTTTTTTTAAATCCTATTTTTCTCCCCTCTAAATCTGATTGGGACAGAATTAAAATTATTATTTATCCAAAAAAGAAAAAATAATATTCAACAAATCAAACTAAAATTTTATTGTTTATTACACAAGATTTTCCTGTGTCATCTTTCATTGGCCCCACCACAAAAAGAAATGTTTGTACTATAACAATCAATTTTCAATACCAATTTTTATTTTAAAAATAATAAACTCTTAAATTCTTAGTTTTTTAAATATTATATAAAATAATTTAACCCTCAAATTTTATTGTTGTTATTAGATCTGGCAAATTTGACCTGAAACTCGAGACTCGAATTGATTTACCTGACCCGAGATCCGAACATGATAGGTTAAATTGGACTTGAATTCGAACCAAAACCGACCCGAATTCAGTTAAATCGAAAATCAACCCGAACCGAAATTAACTAAAACCAAAAGCAACCAGAACCGAAAGCAACCTGAATTTAATTTTCTCAAATATGTATGTTTTATTCTCATTTTGTGTTATATTACTAATTAACAACTACCTTTAGTAATAATTTAATATTATATTTTTCTCCTTTAAAAGATCATATTCATATATCGACTCAAATTGAAAGTTGGCCGATACGATATAGACCTGACCCAAAAGTCAACCGATATGATATTGACTCAACCCGAAAAGTCAACCGATCCAATATAGACCCGACCCGAAAATCAACCATTCGATATTAAACCGACCTGATCCAAAATAACATAGACTCGAACTAAATCTGAATCCGACCCAATCCGACCCTAAACTAAAAACAACCCGACTCAAAGTGACACGATCCAAACGAACCGATTGCCATCTCTAGTTGTCATATCAGTATTGTTAACTATTAATGTTAGTTGAAAGGCTAAATTGATGCAACTCACAATTTCGAATGTCATATTAGGTGTGTTTTAAACGGATGGGCGAAATTAATTATTTGTTACTAACTCATAGAGAGAAAAAAAAAATACTCCTTAAACTCGGTCGCGAAACTCAACCTCTTTTGTTGGAGGACTATTTGAAGAATTTAAACTAATGAGAGGCTAAAAGTTTTACCTGACCCAGCATAATTAAAGCATGATCCGACCCAAACTTGACCACATAATTTTAACAAAAATCTGACCAAAAAAATTTAATAAAAAAATTAAATATAATATATAAAAAAAATAAAAAAAATATTTTAGTAAAAATATTGACTCAGGACAGGGTGAGTATCATCTAAACCCGACCCTAGAAATTTCAAAAAAATCAGGCTTTCCCCAAATTCTCGATTTAAAAAAATTCAACACCGATCAGATCGGATTAGATCGGAACACGTTAGGTCAGGAAAAATTTCCAACCCTAGTACTTAAATCTATAACTTCTTAATTATACTCACAAATAATTATCCTAAATAAATAACATATACGACTTATAACTTAAATCAAAACAAATATAAGTGATTTCACACATTTTTTTCCTCAACAATAAATTTTATTAAATAGTTGATCCCTATACGATGAAATCCATCTGAAAATCAAGCACCACCATACAACTTAATTAACTGAACTTAAGTAACATCAATAACTAGTTAATTTAGCGAGATGAGAAATTAGGTTCTTTAAGTAAGGTTAAAAGTTCGAATTTTGACGTTGTAAATGAAAAAAATTAGGTTAAGAGTGTCGCCTTTATTTTGAGCATCCGTAAAATTCGATCCAGATTAATCAACTAATGATTATATTGTGATTAAACAAAAAAAAATATATATACATCTCACGCACTTAAAAAAAACCAGGTTGCCCTGGCCAACGAGAACATATCCACCTTTGCCTCAAAACATTACTCCCCAATGAGACCCAACGTCTTAGGCCAACTATCTTCAAGTACCCCAGGGTACAGGGGCGGATGGTGGTGAGGGCATGAGGGGCTGGCCTCTAAAATTTTGAACAATTTACATTTGGTTCTTCAAGTCTTGGACAAAATTTTAATTTGGCTCT
The DNA here is from genome assembly GCA_030270665.1 of Hibiscus trionum. Classification (NCBI taxonomy): domain Eukaryota; kingdom Viridiplantae; phylum Streptophyta; class Magnoliopsida; order Malvales; family Malvaceae; genus Hibiscus; species Hibiscus trionum. The sequence goes on along the minus strand of BSYR01000038.1, from coordinate 20,803,981 downwards.
ATCAAAAATTTTAAAATTCTCAATGTGTTTTTTAAAAAATATATTTTTTATAGATTAATATCTTATACACTAACGGTAGAAATTGAAAGTTATTTTAATTTAAGGTTTAGGATTATAATTTAGGGTATAGGGAGTTAGTATAGGGTATAGGGTTTGGGGGTTTAGGTGTAGGGGTTTAGAATTTAGGGATAGTTATTTTAATTTAAGGTTTAGGATTATAATTTAGGGTTTATAGGATAGTGTTTAGTTTTTAGGGTAATATAGTGAGGATTTAGGTTTTAACCTATAAACCCTAAATTATAACCCTAAACCTTAAATTGTAACAACTATCCCTAAATTCTAACCTCCTACACCTAAACCCCTAAACTAACTCTCTATACCCTAAAACCAAGGCGCTTGAGGAAACTTTCAGTTTCCACCGCCAATGTATAGGATATTTATCCTTTTTTTATTAAGCTCTGTTTTAAATTTTTAAAAATTTCTCATTAAATCTCAAATTTTTTGGAAAAAAATATTTTAGGCTTCTAAAATTTTCGAAAATTTTAAATTATTCCCTCAACTTGTTATACTAAGATCCGCCCCTTCCGGGAAACATCCCACTGAATATATGTAAACTCCCAATAAAACACTAGTTTTAAGCAAAGCGATGAATCATTCATCTTCGAGATTAAGGAAAACAGACTAATGGTTTGTATTTATTTGAGTTCAAGCAATTTGTCTTTACGGTGTGTGAGTGTTATTAAAAAATTATAATTAATGAACATATATTATCTTATAATTACACTAAACAATTTAAAAAAGTATATCTTAAATACAATTATAATAAAATAAAATAAAAGAAGATAATACAAATATACAAATTATAAAGCTTAAGAAAAGAAAAGAAAAAGGAAAAAAGGTTTAGGATAAATGCATAATATGTGTGATTTATTCCATTGATGGAGAAATCATTTGTTGCCTTCACTTCTCTTCCCATGTTAACTTCTAAGTGTATCTAATTCTAGGCTGGCCACCCCAAAGTCATAAACCCTAATTGCACATTTTAAGGTGGTGTTTAGGGTTATTATATTTATAGTTAATTATAGACATGAATCTGGGAAGATTATGATAAATTAGAAACTTTGAGACATTTTTTCTATGGGTAAAGTTGGAGATTTGAATGATGAATTAATTGATTCATATTTTACTCTATGATACCTTTACAATGGTATCCCATATGATCAAACGGTTGAGTGATGAATGTGAAAATGATGCTCAAAGTAAGTTACTTATGAACTATGTAAGGAAATGAAAAAATCCTTATCCCACTTTGGTAGGATAATAAGCATGGGAAGTGTTTATATACACCAACCTATTTATTAATCATTGAATGACTTGGATTAAGATTTTCCCTCGCACCTAGGTGCTAGGATGTGCAAATTGAAGCTCATTGAACCCATTGAGATAGTGGGTGCACTTGCGTGACATGAATGAATGATTGGACCGGTCGGGCTTGTGAATATTTTACCCACTATGATTTAATTTTCCTTAAATATGTCATATATCTTTTTGAATTTTCTGAATTAAAAGAATTCTCTTTAATTTCGAATATTAAATAAGGTAATGCCTTGCGGTTCACATTTATATATTTGATTAAATACGGTAATAATCCGAACTGTTACCCGTATACAAATAAACGAATTCAATTTTGTTATTCATAATTTGAATTTCCTTTTATATTCGGTTTGATCTTTATAATAAAATTTGTTTTATTTTCTGTCTATTTTATTTTCTTGGATTAATGCTCTCTTTCTCACAATGAATATAATAATATTAAAATCTCAATATGAATATATGAATTAGTGTATCTAAAATTTATCCTAATATTTTCCCATTTTTTTATTAAAAAATGTATCCAACAATGTAATGGTTTAAGGTGGCCTACAACCCTTCACATGGGCATTTTATGGGAAATAGGGGGTGGCCATTTGGAATAAGGTGGGTCCATGTTATTCCTTGTTGCCTCACAATATCCCTATTAAACAAACACAAAGCACACTGAATTCTCCACATGCCTTCCTCTTCCCATGTGCTTTGCTTCCTCTCTCGTGGGGTTTTATAGTATTATTTACTTAAACCAAATCTATTTTATATATATATATTGTGATTCTTCTTCTTCTTTCTATTCTTCAACCATATGAATATTTTTAATGTCATTTCTATAAAAACACTATATTTTATTTAAATCCATTAGAAGACCAACCAACCATCCTAGAGTTCTTAGCATTGAAATTCTCCTTACCCTATATATATATAGGCCGAACAAAAAATTGGTTAAACTCAATTAATTAATTAAATTGAATCGTTTTAATCAATTCTATTCTACTTCTACCTAGAGGGGAGGGAAAAAATCTAGGTGAAGGTAACGCTCCTGAACGGTCTTGAACCCGGAACCTAAGGGAAAGGGAGTGGAGCAGGTGAGCGTGCTCTGAATACCAGGCCATCATCGCATGCTCGGATATCCAAACTGAATAAATCAAATAGTTGCATGTATATATATTTAACTAATTTGATCTTAATATGAAATTAAATACTAAAATATGTAATTCAATCGAATTATTTAATTAATTACATATATGTTTAATATAATTTTTTTATTATTATATATAATATATTAGAAAGAAAAAACTGTATACTTCAGTTTATTCAATTATTTCGGTTTGGTTAAGAAAAAATGATTAGGTTATTTCGTTCTATGTATTGTATTTTGAGTTTTCTATGTACAATATGAATTTTATTTACTATGGGTGGATGTGATAATATTATAAATTAGTGGTTGTACATATTGTTTTAGTCGTATTTAACAAGTTTTTTAACAAAACAATGAAAATAACGTGTTTAACAAAGTTTGACCATGTTTTTTATGGTTTATTAATGAAATGTTAAATTAATTGTTCAAAATAATGACATAAAATTTTGTTCTATGGGAGCCTATTTTTAAATTTTCGTTCAGGGACCCGAAAATGTCTGAAATGACTATTTATATAGTTCGATAAGATTTGAACTTTAGTTTTGAAGTGTTTGGTCCTGGCTGAATTAGTCATATCTTTTTATACCTAACTTTGAAATATAGGTTGAGAGTAATTTTGATCACAAAAAATTTCAATGATGATTTACGTAATTTACTCATCTATTTATTAATCATAAAAAGCTGTGTAATATAGGTTGTGTTCTATAAAAAAAAATGGGCTGATGAAGAATTAATTGCATGTCTTCATAATCCAGTAGGTGGGCCAATGTCAAGAAATGAAATGTCCAAACTTCAGTGCTAAGTGTTAGAATATGTCAAAGCCCATTAATTAACTAATTTCCTAGAGTTAGATTTTCAAAATTTAAAAAAAAAAAGAGAGAAGAAAAAACCCTATAGTTAGTATAATTGAATTGAGCAGACTTCAAGCTAAATTTGACTTTTATTATGTCTTTAAAAAAAAGCTTGATTCTTATAAATGATCTTATAATTTTTTTATTGAATAGTGTTACAATAATATTCTCAAGGTAATTGCTGAAATTCAAACTCACACAAAGGGTTGTAAAACGGATGAACATCCATAAAAACTAGACCAATTAATTGAATTTGTAAATCATCTTACATTTAATCATTTATATTCAAAATTGAGTTCAAATTCATATTTTTCTAATGCTAATTAAATATATTAAAAAATAAGGCTTAATATAACATTACCCCTTGCACTATTGGCTTATTCTCACTTTGTCCATATACAATTTTTTTTAGTTTCCCCTTTATTATCATTCTATCTTACTTGTTACTCTAGTGGCATTTTTCATTAAAACACTACGTGACCCAATCAGAAGCTACCAAGTGTCATGGAAAAATAAAAAAAGTAATTTTTTAAAAAAGGAAATAAATCAATTTATTATTAAAAAAACTCAGAAGTGTTGTGAATAAAATAAAGAAGAACAAGAATAAGAACAAGAAGAACAAAGAGATGAAAGAAAGAGGAAGATTGTATTATTCTCAAAATATAGAATTGTGTACAATGCCTTCAATGAATCATCTATTTATAGGCATAAGAAGTACATAACACATTAAACTCTAAATAATAGAGATAATATTCCTAATAATAAATAAATCAAACTCCTTAGATAAAGTTCTAATCATGATAGACATCCACATAGATAGATATTCATAACACTCCCCCTTGGATGTCTATGAAGATAATGTGTCTCGTTAAAACCTTACTAAGATAAAAACCCAGTGGGGAAAAAATTTCATTAGTGAAGGAAAAAGAGTACACACATCTTTAATACGCATAACATGTTGCCTCATTAAAAACCTTACCAGGAAAACCATTGGGACAAAACCTCGGTTAAGGGAAAAAGAGTGCAACGCGTATTTACTCCCCCTCATAAAAATATCACATAAGATCTTTGAATCTTCATAATTCAATCTTGAATATAATCTTCAAATGTTGAAAATAGAGTATGCACTAGTGGATAAATCTTCCAAATTATTGCTTGAAATGATCCATCAAATACTATTCTTCTAAAGATCATGAGGGACGAAACTTTAAAGAGATATGTTTCGTTTTATCACATTTGATGTATCCACCTTGAGACTACATAAAATAGCTTGCATCTTATCTTGTGAAAGCAATTCACATATCTTCTGGATATGTTTAGCCAAACACATATTTCGGCTTTGCCTCATGCATAGCAATTATTTAAAGGCAATGGTCTCGTAGCACTTAGATAGTATTTCTGGATCAACCAAGATACGATGCTTCCAGATCAATTAATGTATATATGATGCTTTTAGACCAAGAATATCATCACCTTTTTCTCGAGGGCGGAATGGATCTTTGTTTACATTAAGAGACCTAACAACCAAATAGTGGTCAACAAATATGCATTATGCATGTAAAGTCTCTTTAAACACTTTTCTGTGTTTGCCGATTGCTACACAAGGATTTCATTATTAAGGAGATCTCTTCATGAGTCTCAATGAATCGCCAACATACATAATAAAAATAATGACAAATCCAGAGCTAAACCTCTTAATAAAATGCTCTGGAAATTAAATCATTCTTATAGCCTTCCGCTAATAAGTATTCAATGGGGCGATTATACCAAATGTACCCAAAATATTTTAATCCATAAAAAGATATATTTAATATAATTGAATAATGTTCTCGAGAACTTGAATTAATTGCTTATGGCAGTCTAAATCCTTCCAGAAGCTTCATATAAATGTTGTTATCAAGAGGCTCATACAAATAAGATGTAACAACATCCATTAGGCGGAAACTGAGTTATTTCATTTATTGTCAGACTATCTAAAAGTAACTGCATCCACCACCGAGAAATATATTTTTCTCATAATCGATTTTTATGTCTTTGTGAGAATCTTTGTGCAACCAAACAAACTTATATCTTATGATTTCTCCTTTTGATTTCTCTTTCTCACAAAGGCTCATTAATATCCACGAGCTTTACACATTTCAATATGCAGGCTATAGGCCCAAATACTTCTCTTTTCTAAAGAGATATTAGTTTCGCCTCAATTTCCTCTTTCCATATTGGCCAATCATTTCTTTGTTTACATTGTCCAATTGACAATGATTCATGATCCACATCATCAAATAAAATCTCTAGTGCTACATTGCATGCAAATGTATTATCGACGTCGATTTGATTTCAGTTCTATTTATTACCAGACATGACATAATCTATTGAGATCTCTTTATTATCAGGTACCCGAGTCATGTTAATGCCTCTATTGGAGACCTTTTAATCTCTTCTTGAGATTTTCATAATTCATTAATTCCTCGATCAGACCATCATAACTATAGCTCCCTTCCTTTTTTTCTGAGGATTTTTATCTTTGGAACCTACTTGTCTACCACGCTACAGGCGTAAGTTAGACTCATTAGCAACTAGAATTTGTCCTTCCGGGACATCAAATTTAAATGGAGCATTCATGGCTGGTATATGTGACTTAGTCACTCTATTAGAGTCAGCAAAATCATCTGACAATTGATTTGCTAAATGAATTATCCTTTGAACTTATAGTTCACATTGTTGAGTACGTGGATCAAACTAAGATAATGATAATTCATTCCAATTTATTTCTTTTCCCAGCTATTTTATTTTCTCCCCCTAATGTTGGGAAAATTGACTCATTAAAATGATAGTAGTAAATCGAGCCGTAAATAGATTCCCTATCAAAAGCTCAAGATATTTAATTATCAAGGGAAATTTGAATCTACATATATTCCCAACCTCCTTTGAGAACTCATCTTTGTGCGTTGTGGTAGAAGAATCAGAACATATACCGCACACAAGAAAAAAAATCTAAGATGAGAAATATTTGGTTTTGACCAAAAACCATTTGTAATGGGGAGAACTTATAATAATTTGTTGGCTTGATGCGAATTAGTGATACTACATGTAAAATGACATGTCACCAGCATTATCAAGACCGATTGTCTTTATAAGGTAATCTGGAAAATGTGCTCATAATTTTATCAACTGAGCAAGTAGCCTCGCAAACACCAAGTTACGGGTTGATAACAAGGATACATATGACCATCTATTCGATGCATCGATCAAAATTATAAAATATCTAGATGGACTATAAGAAAGGTGTATGGGCCCACATATATCAGCTTTGTATCCGTTCCAGAAAAAAATTAATAGATTCACAATCTATCATAGCTGATGATGATTGAATAATCGGTTTGCTTTGATAGCAAGTATCACATGAAAACATTACTTTGAAGAAAATTTCAACTCTTCAATAAATTACCACATGAAAGTGTCAACAAATTTTCGCATCATAATTGAACCGGGATGGTCTAACCGGTCATTGTCAAATAATAAAGTTATCAGTAAACTTCTGATTCACAATAGCATGAGCTTCAATTTGTACTAATTCTATTGTAGTACACTATGGATGACAGTGCATATAACTTTTTCAAGTTTTTATTATTGCCCTGATTTATACTCATAATATTGAGATAGTCAATCCCCCCATTGATTAATGGTCTCAATATGATATCCATTACCGTGAATATCTTTAAAATTAAATAAGTCTCTTTATGACTTTGACGAGTATAACGCACTGTGAATATGGAATAAAGTTCCATTTGACAATAACATATTTGCTCAACCAGAGCCTTTTGTGATATTAGTACTTTCGGATATAGTACTCACATTATTCCCTTGCATTTTAATCGAGAAATGCATAATTATGCACCTTTCAAAATGTGCTTTGTTTCATTTACTTCGGGTAATGAAAATATGTACTTTGTATCATTCACTTCGAGGAATGAAAAATATAAAATATAGCATATCATATCAAGTCGATTATCTATCAGAGATAAACTTTCAAGTGCTCTTCCGAAGCATTGATATTTTAGTACTTTGAGAAATATTACTCATATTTCCCCTTGCATTTAAATGAGAAAAATATTTCTTATGCTTAAGTACAATATGAGTAATTGCATTATCTGTTAGGCATAAATAGCCACAATTCTAGGCATAAATAGCCACAATTCATTGTATATTTTATTCCGGAAGTAATCATATTCTTCAAATAATAAATTAACATAAAGCGTAAATAAATAATATGTGAAATAAATAAACATAAAGCAAACTAACATAAATAAGTAATAGATAAAACGAATTAACATAAAATAAAATAAATAAATAAAAATCAATTATTCCTTTTAGAGGTTATAAGGGAAATAAAATAAATGATAAATTATTCTCTTCAAGGGTTATGAGAAAATTAACAATATCCAATTGAGTTGGACCAATAACGCCATAATTATTTTCGCCATAAACAAATTTTGTTTATATTTTATTTCATTTATCATTCATGATTATGGATAAAGTCCATAATACTTTGGCGTTTGACAATTACGAAACCAATGGTTTATAACATCACATTGATAAAAGGATTTCACTTCCTTAGAATGATCTTTATCACTCTTGTCATCCTTATAACTTTGCTACCAGCGGGTAGAAGTATTCTTAAAACGACTATATTTTTTCATGTGTATATTCATAGCCTCGACCACGACCACAACTTTTAATGTGTTTTTCTATTCCTTCCATAATATAATCTCACATTCACTTCAGGGAATGGAGTAGAGTCAATGGGCCTTTGAAACATTTTTCACATATCCTTATCACAGAGAACAAAGATTTAATCCTCGTACGCGGCATTGTTAAACCTGTCCACAAGGTCCTTTAAAAACCTCCTTTGAGACTAGTAGCCTCGCAGAACGGGATGTCCAACCAATATACTTGGATTATATCGAAATTATGTCTCTAATTGAATAATGATTTACCATGTTTGCATTCACTTTAGGGAATGAAACAGTTCCAATAATCGCATGGAATAAACATCATGCTTGCATTCACTTCAGGGAATGCCCCATCATTGATAATCGCATGGAATAAACATCATGCTTGCATTCACTTCAGGGAATGCCCCATCATTGATAATCACATGGAATAAACATCATGCTTTTCATTCACTTCAGGGAATGCCTCCCATAAAACTTTTGGACCAAGATGAATTTTCGTAACTTGAAATTGGGAGAAGTCTATGGTCGAGTTTTTCGACAAAGAATAAATATTGCTTTCGAGCAAATATAGACTTTATAACAATCTTTTTATAGATTAAAATTCACCATGATTTATCACACATTAAAATCATAATTTAAAGGAAAATAAAATAAAATCAGAATTTACCGATATTGATTTTCCTCTTGAGGACAATTGAGATGTAGCAAATAACTAAGACAACTTCTCATAATCTCTTTATGTCATATCTCTTTCCAAGCCATTTAAATATATCATGTAAAACTCAAAACGCAGTTAAAAACATCAATTCTCATCAATCATCAATAGAATAATATAAACTAAGACAATTTCTATTCTTTAGAAACTTATTGATATGAAAATTAATAAATATAATACATAATCACATCCTTTAATCATAGATAAAGACAATTTCTATTCTTTTGATTATATTATTCGGTCAAATGAAAAATCCATGAAATAAGCATAAAATATCAATTAGATTAAAAAGACTTTAACTAGAAAAATTCAAACAATAATAATAATTATTTATCAAATCGGAATGTTTAACGGAATACAATTCAAATCAAATTAAATTTGATAAAAATTCAATAGACCGCATTAAAAAGTTTTTTTAAGAAATTCAATTCAAGTCAAATACATAAACTTGATTATGTAACTAAAGGCGAAACATTAATAGTTTTACCTGAATGTCATTAGGGAACTTTATCGCCGTATGCAGAATTAGTATTCTTTGATCAAGAATCTTGATGATTGGGATTTTCGATTGCCGCAACATATTAGCAACATTTTTGGAGTAAGACCATCGACACGTCCGACTGAAGATTAATTTGGTTTTTGGTTTCGTCAAAATTCTTCGAGCAAACTCGTGCTGATAACGTGTTGTGAATAAAATAAAGAAGAACAATAATAAGAACAAGAAGAACAAAGAGATGAAAGAAAGAGGGAGATTCTATTATTCTCAAAATATAGAATTGTGTACAATGCCTTCAATGAATCATCTATTTATAGGCATAAGAAGTACATAACACATTAAACTCTAAATAATAGAGATAATATTTCTAATAATAAATAAATCAAACTCCTTAGATAAAGTTCTAATCATGATAGACATCCACATAGATAGATATTCATAACAAGAAGTTTTATTTTAGATTTTTTTGGGGTTTTTTCAATTGTTTTTTTATTTTTTACATAATTAAAGATTTTATGAACTTTAGATTTTGAAAAAGGAAATTAAACATAAACCATAATTTTGGAAGAAAAAAAATAAGTTCAAAACATAAATTCTGACAATTATAGAATTGTTTTATATTATATATATGATTTTTTTTTTGCATTTTAATTGTTTTTATTTTTTCTAAATTCTTTAAAAATAAAATCATAAAATACAAAAAAATAATTTTGAAAATAATTTTTTAAACATTTTTATGGATTTTATTTTTTCAAAATTAATTAACCATAATTACAATTTTATAATATATAATCTAAAAATAAATTCTAAAAATTAAAAATTTCTTTCACAGTTCTTTTATATTTTTTTTTGGATTTCTTTTGCCTTGATATGAGTTTTTATTATTTTTGAGATTTTTTTATTTTTATGACATTCTTATTGATCTAAATGATCTTTTAAACAACAAATACCATTGACTAATAAGATAAAATGATAGTACATGGAGTAACTAAGAACAAAATAATATTTATAAGAATTCCTATTGGGCTCTGCTTGAAATTGGGCTCTGCTTCACTCCACTGAATAAATTGGGCTAATAACATCTATGAGGTTTTTTATTTTATGATATATGTGTTTGTTTTTATTTCGTGAAGTAGAGATATTTGAACCGTATTTAAAAATTTTGTTGGGAAGTGTAGATGACTTTGGTGAAAACTCACGGAAGTGTTGACACACGTTATAAAGTAGTCATTAAACTTTTGAACATTTCACTTTCATCATCAGACTATTATCTCATTTTAAATTGGTCCTCAAGCTTTTGAACGTTCAAACTTCATTTCCAAACTATAGCTCATATTTTAAATTGGTCTTCAAATTCTTGAACATTCTAATTCCATACTTAAAGTAACAATAAAAGAAGATAGAAAGATTGTCCAAATCAAACTCAAAACTTAATATTTTTTTGGATGAATTATGTTTTTTTTTTTTTTTGCTTTTAAGAATCTGAAAACAGAAATATAAAAGAAATGCAATTTAGGGTAAGTTCACATCTAAGCTTAATTCTCATGTCAATAAAAAAAAGGATCGACAACCTTCAGACATCGGAAGTCGAAATGTCCAAATCCAATGCGAAAATTGTCTGTGTGGATGCATGCATGTATATGTAATTAGTGGAAACCCATGAACGTAAAATAGAAGCAACCAGCAGTCCGACATTCCATCCAACAAGTGACCAAACCCATTATTTTATATCCTTTAAAAACTTTATTGAAAAAAAAAAATATAATCATAAATTTATTTCTTTAGACAAAAAGTTATTTTATATTAATGATGGGTTAGGTTTTTAAGTTGGATATAAAACCCTTTTTATTTTTGTCCAGAGACGAAATCAAAATTTAAGATTAGAGAAATAAAACATAAATATTTGAAAGTGAATGACCAAATTTATAAATAAACCATTTATAAATATTTAAATGTAAGAAAGTAAATTTATAAATAAACTAATTTTTTTAAAAAAATTATATAAAAAAATAAATGTGAAAAAAAATATTCTTGGGACAAATAAATAAGGAAAATTCTACAACGTGCGACGAACATCGATGAACACCACTAATGATGAACACCGATGAACACCATTAAATTAATTAATAAAGATTTAAAATTTTAAGGACCCATCATACAATTAATAATTATTTTAAAAAATTCAATTAAATTACTTTTATATATATTAAAATTTTATTTTTTAATAAGGGTAAACTATATATTTAGTACCTCACTTATTTCTATATTTCAATTAAACCCTCGTTATTTAAATATTATTTCAGTTTGATCATATTCTTTATAAAAAAATAATTTAACCCACAACCTAAAACCCTAAACTATTAAACCTGAAACCCTTAAACTCTTAAACATATACCCTAAACATATACCATTAAAAATAACTTCACCATCATCGATTCGATTCAATTCAATGAATCGTTCAATTCAAAGAACTTCGTTAACGAAAACATCAAATGCTTCGCTCTCGGGGTGGTCGAAAGGATCTAAGCATTCCCTAAACAATGTATATACCCAACAGTTAATATTGCAAAACAATAATGTTCCGATAAAATAACAAAAATTGAGAAATGAAAGAGCAAAAACTTTACAACAGTAAACACATTCATGAATGTCAAACACAATCAATGTATAAAATCATTCAAAATTAGAAGAAAAAAATCAGTTCTTGAATTATATAAAAGGAAAAGAGAAGAAAGAAAATCACCTCTCGATGATCTCCGACCGGCTGTAATTGGACAAAATCTGGAGGAAATATTAATTTTGATATATATAAAAAAATAATTTAATTAAATTTTTAAGAGAATTCAACGATTCATTGAATTGAATTGAATTGAATTGATGATAGTGAAATTATTTTTAATGGTATATGGTTTAGGGTATATTTTTAAGATTTTAAGGGTTTAAATTTTAATAGTTTAGGGTTTTAGGTTGAGGGTTAAATTATTTTTTTATAAAGAATATGATCAAATTGAAATAATATTTAAATAATGAGGGTTCAATAGAAATACGGAAATAAGTGAGGTACTAAATATATAGTTTACCCTTATTAAAAAATAAAATTTTAATATATATAAAAAATAATTTAATTAAATTTTTTAAAATAATTATTAATTGTATGATGGGTCCTTGAAATTTTAAATCTTTATTAATTAATTTAATGGTGTTCATCGGTGTTCATCATTAGTGGTGTTCATCAATGTTCGTCGCACGTGGTAAACTCATCCAATAAATAAACCATGTAGCCCTGCCCCTGTTCTTGCCGTAGTGATATCCACGTCTACCTGTACTCTTGATATGTTCACACAAATAGGCTTAAACCGACTTCATTTTGTTCGAATTCGTTTATTTATTTATTTATTTATTTATATTTTCTTGTGTTCGTTAACGATTTTAAATATGTATTTGTATTTATTTATTTAAAAATCATATATGTTTATATTTAGTCGTTTAATGTTCGCAACATGCTCGTTTTGTGTGCATTTAACATAGGCTCAAACATTAAACGCAAGGGTGGAACTTGGCGTGGACAAGAGAGGGCCACTCCCCCTCATTTTAAAAATTCTCATTTGTCCCTTTAAAAATTTTAAAAATATAATTAGGTCCTTCAAATATTTGAATACCCTTAATTTTGAAAGTTTATCATTTAGTCCTTTAAAAAATTTAAAAATCTCATTAGGTCCCTTCAAATATTTAAAAAAATTTAACCATTTCTTTAATTTTTTCATTAATATGTATTTTATATATTAAAGAAACACGATGAAAAATCTTAATGTCAAAATTTTGTATCATACATATACATAAGACCTATTAAAATAATCTATAATTGACCACCTCAAAATCGAATGTCAAGTTCTGCCACGGGTTTAACAAGTATATTCACGAATATGTTCACAAACATACAATCATATTCAGGAAAGTATACAATTTAAATAAACGAACAATTCTATTTTTAAGTATATTATAAATAAATAATATGAAAATAATCATTTTAATTATCTTTTTAAGAAAAATACCAAATGTAAATACATGAGCTTATACAAAATCTTATTTGTGAAGATAAATGATCCGAGCACAATTTTATCTAAACTCATTCATTTATAAACGAACGTAAATATTATGTTCAGACTTATTTATTTAGCTTAATAAAAAATAATATACAAATAATTTGCCAAACTCTTTCGTTTACGAACTCCGCCCATAAAATTTCTAATTTAATTTACATTATTTAATTAATTTTGACAAAATTAAAAATATAATAATATTTTTTATCAGAGCTTCATAAAATTTATCATTCCTCTTTATTTATGTATTTTTAATTATGTCAGCACTCAAGAAGTTCATCATGTCACTTTATGAAGCTTTCAACCTAATCTAACAAATTTGCACAACTAGGATTAATTTTTTATTATTTAAAACCTCATTAAAATGCGACAGCGAAGCACTCAAAGGTATAAATGTAATTCAATTAAATGTTTTTTCTAACAGCATATAAATTGCGAACCACTTTTAATAAAGGATAAATATTTTATACAAACAATTTTTAATAAATAGGAAAATGTTAAGGCAATATCTAAGAAAAAAATATCAAAATTAGACTTCAATTATTTACTTTTAACATAGTATACAAACAACTTATTATCAGCTAGTCTAGTGCTAGATCTTATAAGTAAAGTTGGATATTCAAATTCTGACATTATTAATGGAGTAAAATAAAATAAAAAATTGTCTTTATAATAAATCTTTATCGTATCTAATATGAATTAATCGACCAATAAATAATATACTATATATATATAACATACATGCAGCTTTATATAAAGGTTATGGAAATGCTAGGCTTCCCTTGAAGGGGCAGCATATTATTCAATGCAATTACTATTGTTATATTTTTGTTTTTTTAATTGTTTTATTTTACATGTGCCACCACGTGGACATTGCTAAGCTATACCATGCTCATGTAATAATTAGATTAACCAATTGCTTAAAGTGTAGTCTTGCTGTAATGTTTTTTTTTTTACTTTTTCTTGTTAGTGGTACGAATATAAATACAACACGGATTATTAAATAATTGATGTTTTAACTATGATATTTGTATTAAACATATTATATCAATTATTATCACACATATATTATCAAAAAAAATTATTATCACACATAGAAATATTGTTTATCAAAAATTTATATTTTTAATTAGCTGTCAGTTGGTGTAGCGAGACGAGTCATTAGATTATTTAAAACTAGTGTTTTAAATGAAATAAACTTGATTAGAATGCTCACTTGTATAATAAATTTCAATATAATCTATCTAGATTAATCGATCAATGGATTAAATATGGTTGATTATAAAAAATCATATTATCTTGGATAATTTATATTTGTATTACCCAAGAAGTAGCAAAGACGGCTACAAATAACGGTTCAACATCCATCAATGGTGGAAAGGAAGGACTAGCAAGCCCTCCAAGGAATACAAAAATTCCTATTTGCCTCTCGGCTTCTGTCCGCACATTCCTATGTATATTTATCCTAACAGTGTATTAAATCTCCTCCAAGACAACAACTTCATTTCGAGCACAGTCCTGGAATCGTCTTGTAACTCCCTCGTCCCGGTCTAGCCAACAGACCAAACCAAACGGGTTACACAGGAAAAATCGAAGCGAAACCCGCTAAGGCTTCACTTCGATTAGTAACCCTATTTTTTCATTTATTTATTTTGTCTAGATGTCACTCTTAACCCTATGTGTGAAGACAACAAGGGAGAAGCGGACACAGACACGGACCGAGCAGGGCATACGATATCTTAAACTTACCAATAGCTCATTTGTCAATTTTCATGCTCACAAGGCAAAACATTTACAAAAGGGGCACATACAACTCAATTGGGAAGTACACAAGCCATAGGGACTAAGGTGCAACATTTGAAGACTCTCGGAGATGTCGTTTATCCATTTTAGCTGCATGCGTTTCAAAAACACGGGCTCCAATCAAAAAGGTAAAACCAAGCCATTCTGAAACGGCCCCACCTTGTTCCGGAACGGGAGCCTCTAGTGGCAAATCGTACCGAAACGGCCCTACATGGTTCTGAAACATGAGCCTCCAGCACCACTGTTCCGATATGGGTACCCCTGGAGCTCGACAGTTTCGAAACTATATCAGGCGTTTCGAAACGCCTGCACATAGTTTGGCCCAAAAACATGTTTTGACATCTCCAAACGTCCCCAAACTCGCCCCGAAAAGTCGCAACCCATATAACAACATATCATACATACAATCTAGAGGCAAACCATCCTAATCACATCATCATACATGCATCCAAGCAACAAAATGAATTTTAAGTCCAAAGCTCACAAGAACACTTAGCTTACAAAACACTAATAAGGCAAAACGCAAGGCAATTCCTACAAGTCCACATCAAACCTCATCATAACATAACAGCAACATTTAAAACATGCTAGCAACATAAACAAAGCCAAAGTATAGGAGTTTGAACACCAACTCCCTAACAACAAGCCTAGCAATCCCATTGTCTAAGTGTTATTACAACTAATAAAACCATACTTTGAGCCACCCAAGAACCCCGAGAAACTCCTCCCTTGCCCACTTGCCTCCCAAAGCCCCTAACGATCTGCATTGTTGGAAAAGGAGAGAGCGTAAGCTATTAGCTTAGTGAGCGGAGCTCTAAACACAACAACAATGCAGTTTTAAGTAAACATTTTAGTTTTTGAAAATTAAATCATGTAAGTAAGAGATGGACTAAACGCAAGCATAAACCAAACATGGTTTGCACATGCACAACCATTCCCAGTGAGACTACACATCACCGTTCACAACAACTAGTAGTTTTCCGATGGGACTACACATCACCATACTCTTCTACTAGTCACTATCGGTGGGACTACACATCACCGTAGCAACGACAACCATCACGTGAGGCTTGACACCAACAACGACTACACAACTGTCACATCCCAAAAACCGGTCTAGTCGGAATTAGGTTCCGATAACCGAATATTTTATATCGGTTCTATAAATTGTTTGGTCTTATTAATTATTCGGGTTTATTATTATTAGATTATTCGGGTCTAATAGAAATTAGGTCCGAAACCTATTTATTTAGTTTATTATTATTATTATTATTATTATTATTATTATTAAAAAGAAACCCACGTGGATAGAAACCATGCTGCCCATTTTATCTAGCCGCCCACTTGCCATTATTGTATGAATTGTACAATTCAAAGGGCAATTCAATTTGGCAATTATGCATTATAAAAATGCCGCCCATACTCCACTTAAATGCCTTACACGGCTATTCCATTTCCACCTAAATTAGTTTTAGTTAGGTAAAGCAAATTCAATAGAAAGTGGCAAAACCATTAGGATTAATTGAATAAAAAAAAAAAGGAAAGCAAGTGGTGCAGTAGGTGACCAAAACCAATCAATTATCCACTAGGCCATATGGCAATTGCCACTTGTTTATTTTTTTTATAGATAATTGGCCACTAAAATAAAGATAAATGAATAAAAAAATGGGGGTGGGGGGGAGATGTCTGACGCCAAACTTGTATAAATAGGGGAAGAGAAATGTTGGAAATGCACAGCAAATTGAAGAGTTTTTAATAGGTGGGTTCAGTATTTGATTGGTAGTCCGATATTTTCGATATAGTAATATCGAATTTCTACCGACGACGGGGTAAGCTCAAATCTCTAGTTAGTTTAAGTTTCGGTATCGAGTTTGATTAATATTTTTATATATATTCGATACTGTCTTATTATTTTAATTAATTTTTATCGTAGTACACGAGGTCGATTCAGATCAACTTTCAAGCCCAATAAATAAAAATAAAGCACCGGTCTGTCAAGGTGAGTGTAGATGCATTTGTCTCGGGTGACACGGTGTCATTCCGATATTTTTTTATGTTCTGATATGTGGGTATAGTCGTGTCAGGGGTAGGCTCGGTGCCTTCCTATTGCATTAATTATGAATTTATTTGCATCTGGTAAGTACCCTGCATTATTTGGATATGCTCAAAAATGATTATGATATGCTACATGTATATGAAAATAATACGAAATATTATCTGATATGGAGCTACGGCTCATCTTGCTATTTGATATGATATGATCTAAAAATCATGGACTATGTGAAATTATGTGTATTTATGGACGTTGGATACAATTGGCATGCCATAGGAATATTCGAGCTCACCATGTAAGGGAGGACTACGGTCCAGGGCTACGGCCTATATGTGGGAGATAAAAGGATGGAAGTGTAAGGGATATATGGAGCTACGGCTCAGGGCTACGGCTCATTATTGATTCATGATATGGTGTACAGGGAATCCGCGTATCCAATGGTACCAATATAATATGTGTTCGATATGTTATACCATGACATGTTTATGATAAGATATATGATTATATTATGTTATGTTGGTGATATGGATATCTGATCATGTTATGCTTATACTGTTATAGAAGCATGAAAATAAGTTAGATTAAATTTATATTTAATCATGACATTCATATTATTGTCAATTTACTATCATGACTACCTCACTAGGCTATGTAAGCCTAACATACGTGTCTCATGCATTTTCAGGACCCTGATAGATTTTCAGCCTTTGATCGTGTGGTGCAGTTGCAAGTCACATCTCTACCTTATATGTATGATATCTTTCATGAACTCCTAGTAAAGTGGCATATGATCCAACTTTTGTATAAATTGTGTTTTGTAATTTAATAATGTGGTTTTATTTTAGAAATCTAGAAAAGTCCTATTAAATAAATGTTAGAACAATAATAATGATAGATACGAATAATTTTCTAATAAAAATGATTAGAAAGGACTCTAAGATTTTTGTAAGTTGTTAGGCTCATTTAAATATGTAAAGAATTTTAGTAAGATAATAAAAAGAAATAGATTTGAATATTTTACAAAATAGTCACTAAATATTGCATCGTCTAATCAGGTAGATAAATAACCTCCGATAGTAATGAGGTTTTACAGGCTAATAACTAATTAGTTTAATTTCAGTATATTTTCACGAATTTTAGATAAAGACCTTTAATTTGTGAAAATTACAATTTAGTTCCCTAAGTTTGAAAAAGTTTAAAATTGACCCCAATTTGAATAAGTGGTTAATAAGTTAAGTGTTAAGTCTTAAAAGAGATTAATAAAAATACGCTAAAATGATTTTTAAACTTTGGATTTATATCTCCGATCTCCGCATCGTTTTCCGGTAGCGCTCTCTGACCCGGTTCTCTACCAGGCCGGGTAGGGGGTGTTACATTTGTGGTATCAGAGCTAGAGTTTAGTCGATTCTAGGACTAACCAGGCATTCGTTAACGAGTCTATGTCTCATATGCCACTTAGGAGTTGATTAAATATGTATTTTGTGACTTGCAACTTACACGATTTAATTCTTATGTGTGTCTAGACCCAAAATGACTGCTCCTACTATTAGGAAAGAAACAAATGAGCCCGATCATGATTCCTCTTCCACTCGAGGGGAAAATGTGAGGCCAGAACCAAGTACCGAACAAATGGCTCAGAATGATCCACCTCATCTTCCACCTATGTTGTCGGCTCAACAAGACTATTTGATGTCTATGGCCGACATGATAAAACAAGTAGTGGTGTCTCTTCGACAAGAAGCACCTTCCTCATCTGCTGAAGCTGCTCAGCAGATCTCTCGAGCTCCAATAGATAAGCTCAAACGTTATCAAGTTTATACATTTACTGGCCAAGATCTGGATAATCCTGAAATCGCAGAATATTGGCTAGAAAATACTTTGAAAGTAATCAACAAGCAACTAAAGTGCCCCGAGGAGCATAAGTTAGAGTGTGCCTTAGCCCTGATTGCAGATGAAGCACAAAGCTGGTGGCACACTGTAACTCTCACTGTACCCGAACATAAAGTAACCTGGGAATTTTTCCTCCAGGAGTTTCGTAAAAAGTATATTAGTGAGCATTACCTCGCTGAAAGACGTAAAAAGTTCCTCCATTTGAAGCAAGGAGGAAGGCCAGTAGAACAGTACATTCATGATTTCTGCAAGTACGCTAGATATGGTACTGATATCATCCACACTGAAAAAGAAAAATGTAGAATGTTCATAGATGGCCTCTGCGATGAATTACGTCCTCTTTTTGTTGCTCTGGAAATCGAGGATTTTCAAATTCTGGTGAATCGAGCCATTGCAACTGAAGCTTCTCAAAGAGCCTCGGAAAGAAGGAAGGGAAACCAAGCTCGGCCTGATAAAAGATTCTGAGAAGATTCTAAACCTCCTCTATCTCAAAAAAGAGGAAGACAGTGGGACCAAAGGTCATCTGTCAATCAACAGCTACCTAACTCTAATTATGTCTCTCAATTTCCATCTGGTGGGACCACTGTTACGCGTACGACCTCAATAAACAGTACAGGAGGCTCTGCCAAAAGTTCTCAGATCCCTCTGTGTAATTTTTGTCAAAAGAGACATTTGGGACAGTGTCGTAAACAGTCAGGTTCTTGTTACCTGTGCGGAGAATCTGGTCATTTCATCCGACAATGCCCCCAAAATCCACAAGCCCCTACCTCTATAGCCTCCCAGAACGTTCCAGTAAAAGGGAGGGGAATAAATCAAGCACCGTCTGGTTCTTCCGGAAGGCCCCACAACAATAATGCTCATTCAGGAAGCCGAAATCCAAAGACCTCAGCCCAGATGTACCACGTTCGAGGCCGCGAACAAGAAGACGACCCTGATGTTATTGCAGGTATGGTGGAGTTAGGTTCTGAATTTGTTTATGCTTTGATAGATCCAGGCTCCACGCATTCCTTTATTAGTGAACCTTTGATTCAAAAATATGCCTTAAAATGTGATCATGTTGCTTCCGAAATACTTGTGTCAAACCCATTAGGAGATAGTGTAACAATCCAAAAGATCTGTAGATCTTGTCCCCTAAAAATCCAAGGAATTCCTTTTCCGGCCAATTTGATGGTCTTACCCTTTAATGAGTTCGACCTTATCCTTGGCCTAGATTGGCTAGCTGAACATCAAGCATGGGTAGATTGTTCTAAAAAGAAATTATATCTCCGTGGACTAGGTAGAGAAAGCATCACCTTAATGAAATCTAAATGTCAGAGTAGTCTTATGTGTGCCTTAGAATCTAAGAAGGAATTGAAGCCTGAAGATATACCCATAATAAGAGATTTTCCTGACGTATTCCCTGAAGAACTTCCGGGACTCCCTCCTATACGTGAAGTTGAGTTTGGGATAGAAGTTCAACCTGGAACTACTCCAATTTCTATCGCTCCATACAGAATGGCTCCAATGGAGTTAAAGGAGTTGAAGGCCCAAATCCAAGACCTTGAAAGTAAGGGGTTTATTCGACCGAGTTCCTCACCCTGGGGAGCACCGGTTCTATTTGTGAAGAAGAAAGATGGATCGATGCGCTTATGCATCGACTATCGACAACTGAATAAAGTAACAATAAAAAATAAGTACCCGCTTCCTAGAATAGACGACCTATTTGATCAACTAAAGGGTGCTTCTGTCTTTTCTAAGATAGACCTCCGATCTGGTTACTATCAAATGCTCGTGAAGGAACCAGATGTTTCAAAAACAGCCTTTCGAACCAGATATGGTCATTACGAATTCTTGGTGATGCCTTTTGGGCTCACCAATGCTCCTGCAGCCTTTATGGATCTGATGAACAGAATATTTCGACCTTATCTTGATAAATTTGTCGTTGTCTTCATAGACGACATTTTGATCTATTCGAAAGATTCTGTTACTCACAAAGAACATCTTCGGATTGTACTCCAAACCCTCCGTGAAAAACAACTCTATGCCAAATTTAATAAATGCGAGTTTTGGCTGACCGAAGCATCTTTTCTCGGTCATGTGATATCTTCCGCGGGAATTCAAGTGGACCCAAAGAAGATTCAAGCCATTCTCGAATGGATACCCCCGAAAAACGTGGGAGAAATTCGTAGTTTCCTGGGTCTTGCAGGATACTATCGTAGGTTCGTTAAGGGGTTCTCCTTGATTGCTTCACCCCTAACGAAGCTTCTCCGCAAAGACATTCCTTTCATGTGGACAGTGGACCAACAACGGAGTTTTGACCAGCTTAAACAAATCCTCACCCACGCTCCTGTCCTAGTACAACCGGAACCAGGAAAAGATTTCACAGTATACAGCGATGCATCCCATCAAGGACTGGGCTGTGTCTTGATGCAAGAAGGTAAAGTTATAGCCTATGCCTCACGTCAACTCAAACCGCATGAGCTTAACTATCCAACTCATGATCTTGAGCTAGCTGCGGTTGTGTTCGCACTAAAGATCTGGCGACATTACCTCTATGGTGAAAAGTGTTATCTTTTTACTGACCACAAAAGACTGAAATACCTTTTGACCCAAAAAGAATTAAACCTTCGTCAGCGTCGTTGGATGGAGCTTTTGAAAGATTATGATTTGGTAATTGATTACCATCCCGGTAAAGCAAATGTGGTGGCGGACGCTCTTAGCCGGAAGCCCACTTCTTCTCTTAGATGTTTAAACGCTCACTTTCGGCTCATGAAGCGTGGCAAGTTATTAGCCGAGCTCAGGGTACAATCGACCATTGTGTCCCTGATTAAAGCACTTCAAGAAGATGATGAGGAGTTGCAACCTATTTTAGCCCGAATCAAGGATGAACCGGACCCTGATTTTGCCATAAATTCCGAAGGCTTGTTATGCTTTCGTAATCGTATATGTGTTCCAAACAATGATGATCTTCGGAACCAGATCCTGCGTGAAGCACATGCTAGCCCTTTTTCTATTCACCCCGGAGCTGTTAAGATGTACAAGGATCTAAAAGAGATCTACTGGTGGTCCGGTATGAAAAGTAAAATCACAGATTTTGTAGCAAGGTGTTTGACTTGTCAACGGGTTAAAGCCGAACATAAAGTACCGACGGGACTCCTTCAACCCATTGAGCTGCCACAGTGGAAGTGGGAACGTATCACTATGGATTTTGTAAGCGGATTACCTCCGACTCCAAAGAAAAACAACGCAATCTGGGTCATCATAGATCGATTTACCAAGTCAGCTCACTTTCTTCCTGTAAGAATGGACTTCAGCTTATCCAAGCTAGCAGAGTTGTATATCAGCGAAGTTATACGCTTGCACGGAGTTCCAACATCAATAATTTCTGATCGAGACCCACGGTTTGCATCTCGATTTTGGAGAACCTTGCAAGAGGCATTGGGAACTAGAGTACATCTCAGTACTGCATTCCATCCCCAAACCGATGGCCAATCTGAAAGGGTTATTCAGGTAACCTCGTTATTTTCTTTCTTTAATCATAAGCTAGGTATCCTATATCAATTACGATCTTCCTTGTAGATTCTGGAAGATATGCTCCGAGCCTGCATTATTGATTTTGGGAAAAATTGGGAGAAATTCCTACCCTTAGTAGAATTTTCCTACAACAATAGCTATCAGTCATCTATTCAGATGGCTCCTTTTGAAGCATTGTATGGCAGAAAATGTAGAACTCCTCTGTGTTGGTCCGAACTTGGTGAAAACAAGGTGTTGGGACCACAATTGCTCAGAGAAACAGAAGAGAAGGTTCAAATCATTCACTCTCGATTGAAACAAGCTTTTGATAGGCAGAAAGCTTACGCTGATCTGAAACGAAGAGACATTCAGCATAATGTGGGAGACAAAGTCTTTCTTAAAGTCTCTCCATGGAAGAAAGTATTTCGGTTTGGAAAGAGGGGAAAGCTCAGTCCTCGCTTCATTGGACCTTTTGAAATTACTGAAAGAATTGGCCCAGTAGCTTATCGACTTGCACTTCCTAGCGAGTTCGATAAAATCCACAATGTCTTCCACGTGTCAATGCTCAGAAAGTACAGATCCGATCCATCTCATATCTTAGAGCAGGAAGAATTAGAGCTGAATCCTAACTTATCTTATGAAGAGGAACCAATTCAGATTCTGGATAGAGAAATCAAAAGACTCAGAAACAAAAATGTTGCATTGGTTAAAGTTTTGTGGAGAAATCACAGAAGGGAAGAGGCAACATGGGAACCTGAGGACACGATGAAAAAGCAATATCCTCATCTATTCGATTCAGGTAAAAATTCGAGGACGAATTTTTTTAAGGGAGGGTGAGTTGTCACATCCCAAAAACCGGTCTAGTCGGAATTAGGTTCCGATAACCGAATATTTTATATCGGTTCTATAAATTGTTTGGTCTTATTAATTATTCGGGTTTATTATTATTAGATTATTCGGGTCTAATAGAAATTAGGTTCGAAACCTATTTATTTAGTTTATTATTATTATTATTATTATTATTATTATTAAAAAGAAACCCACGTGGATAGAAACCATGCTGCCCATTTTATCTAGCCGCCCACTTGCCATTATTGTATGAATTGTACAATTCAAAGGGCAATTCAATTTGGCAATTATGCATTATAAAAATGCCGCCCATACTCCACTTAAATGCCTTACACGACTATTCCATTTCCACCTAAATTAGTTTTAGTTAGGTAAAGCAAATTCAATAGAAAGTGGCAAAACCATTAGGATTAATTGAATAAAAAAAAAAGGAAAGCAAGTGGTGCAGTAGGTGACCAAAACCAATCAATTATCCACTAGGCCATATGGCAATTGCCACTTGTTTATTTTTTTTTATAGATAATTGGCCACTAAAATAAAGATAAATGAATAAAAAAATGAGGGTGGGGGGGAGATGTCTGACGCCAAACTTGTATAAATAGGGGAAGAGAAATGTTGGAAATGCACAGCAAATTGAAGAGTTTTTAATAGGTGGGTTCAGTATTTGATTGGTAGTCCGATATTTTCGATATAGTAATATCGAATTTCTACCGACGACGGGGTAAGCTCAAATCTCTAGTTAGTTTAAGTTTCGGTATCGAGTTTGATTAATATTTTTATATATATTCGATACTGTCTTATTATTTTAATTAATTTTTATCGTAGTACACGAGGTCGATTCAGATCAACTTTCAAGCCCAATAAATAAAAATAAAGCACCGGTCTGTCAAGGTGAGTGTAGATGCATTTGTCTCGGGTGACACGGTGTCATTCCGATATTTTTTTATGTTCTGATATGTGGGTATAGTCGTGTCAGGGGTAGGCTCGGTGCCTTCCTATTGCATTAATTATGAATTTATTTGCATCTGGTAAGTACCCTGCATTATTTGGATATGCTCAAAAATGATTATGATATGCTACATGTATATGAAAATAATACGAAATATTATCTGATATGGAGCTACGGCTCATCTTGCTATTTGATATGATATGATCTAAAAATCATGGACTATGTGAAATTATGTGTATTTATGGACGTTGGATACAATTGGCATGCCATAGGAATATTCGAGCTCACCATGTAAGGGAGGACTACGGTCCAGGGCTACGGCCTATATGTGGGAGATAAAAGGATGGAAGTGTAAGGGATATATGGAGCTACGGCTCAGGGCTACGGCTCATTATTGATTCATGATATGGTGTACAGGGAATCCGCGTATCCAATGGTACCAATATAATATGTGTTCGATATGTTATACCATGACATGTTTATGATAAGATATATGATTATATTATGTTATGTTGGTGATATGGATATCTGATCATGTTATGCTTATACTGTTATAGAAGCATGAAAATAAGTTAGATTAAATTTATATTTAATCATGACATTCATATTATTGTCAATTTACTATCATGACTACCTCACTAGGCTATGTAAGCCTAACATACGTGTCTCATGCATTTTCAGGACCCTGATAGATTTTCAGCCTTTGATCGTGTGGTGCAGTTGCAAGTCACATCTCTACCTTATATGTATGATATCTTTCATGAACTCCTAGTAAAGTGGCATATGATCCAACTTTTGTATAAATTGTGTTTTGTAATTTAATAATGTGGTTTTATTTTAGAAATCTAGAAAAGTCCTATTAAATAAATGTTAGAACAATAATAATGATAGATACGAATAATTTTCTAATAAAAATGATTAGAAAGGACTCTAAGATTTTTGTAAGTTGTTAGGCTCATTTAAATATGTAAAGAATTTTAGTAAGATAATAAAAAGAAATAGATTTGAATATTTTACAAAATAGTCACTAAATATTGCATCGTCTAATCAGGTAGATAAATAACCTCCGATAGTAATGAGGTTTTACAGGCTAATAACTAATTAGTTTAATTTCAGTATATTTTCACGAATTTTAGATAAAGACCTTTAATTTGTGAAAATTACAATTTAGTTCCCTAAGTTTGAAAAAGTTTAAAATTGACCCCAATTTGAATAAGTGGTTAATGAGTTAAGTGTTAAGTCTTAAAAGAGATTAATAAAAATACGCTAAAATGATTTTTAAACTTTGGATTTATATCTCCGATCTCCGCATCGTTTTCCGGTAGCGCTCTCTGACCCGGTTCTCTACCAGGCCGGGTAGGGGGTGTTACAACAACAACATTAAACAGAGAGTAAAGGCAATCCACATTTCACACAACAACACAAATAATCGCACACACCAACACTTAACGAACAAGGTGAATTAACAAACTTAAACTTGGGTTTAGGTTAGCCCTTAAGGCTCTACCAAAACCACCAAGAACCCACTTTGAAATCATTTTAAGCTTCAAAACGTTACCACTCACCGATTGAGCCCAAACGAAAGCCGAAACGTCGATCTCAAGCCTCCGTAGTACCCGATATCGTGTCCACAGTACCCGAGCTTGTTTCCCCTGTTTCTAACCAACCAAAAACAAAGTATTACTCCCCTAATCTTCCATAAATTCACTATCAAACATCAATTCACAATTCTATATTATTCCCTCAACGATTCAGAGCCGAAATCCATCAAAATATCATCATGTCCGTTCTTGAGTAAAGCCCAACAATAACCCATCAAATTAGACATCCAAAACACACCAAAATCATCTAAAAACACTCATCTTAGGTCCATATACCTCCATCCCTCGTTTTACCCCAAAAACTAAGCCAAAAACACCATTTTCACCTCCAAAAATTGCCCATTGCCCTAGTTTCAGTTTTATTGATTTAAGGCTTCATTTCAACACTTTATTAACACAAAAATGTGATTTTTAACCACTCAAAAACACATGTATTAAAGCCCTCTCGAAAATCATCAAGAAATCACCATTTTCGAAATAATGGATTTTAGGGTAAACTTAGAAATCATCGGGTAAGGGGAAAACTAAGTCGAAATATATCTTAATCTAGTAAGGGTCAAAAGTTTAAGACATTTACCTTGAATAAATCACCACAAATGAAGATTTGATGAAGAAAGCTTGCTCTTGAAAGATTTTGAGCTTTTTGCGTTTTGAACAAGATGATAGTTTTTCTTTTTGATTTTGAAAAGAAATAAGATAAAAACCCTTTTTTAATTTTCATTAACGGCAATTTTTATAAAACCATCATTTTAATTTAAATTTAACCCGAAACTAATCCTAGATCAAAACTGATAACTCTCGGACCCTAAACTGGGGCGTTACACATCTCATGTTTCTTTCAAGCCAAATATTATAGATAAAAGAATTTTAAATTGTACGAAGTATAAAAGCATGGAAAGATTTCCTTGTTAAATGAGTGATTTTCCAATTAACCTCATTGGTCCGGTCAGAAACGTGCTTGTTGACAATGCAAAAGGGAACCATAGAAGTCCAGATTTCCATAGAAAACTGGCAAATGAAGAATAAATGGTCTCGCGACTACGAAACAATATTGCCAATGAGCATGCTATATCAACCATGATCCCTATTTTTTTAGTCTGTCGCAAGTGGGGAGCCTATCGAGAATGGCCATCCAAGTAATTAAAGAGTGCTTGGGGAAGTGCAGCAGGTACCAAAGTAGTTTATGCAAGGCAACCTTCTCCCTCTTGACTTGAATAACCTCCCAAATTTTCTTTACTTTACCATTACTCATGCTTGCTCCGAGCTAGAAAATTATTGCAGCAGTGCTGTTCATTTTCTAAATTTTCCTCATGAGCCAACTATAGTGGGCTTTAGCTTCAGTCTGCCAGTAGTCACCTCCCTTGAAGACATATGTGCGAACCCATGCTATCTAGAGTGAGCCCTCACTAGCAAGGAGCTGCCGAATGAGGTGGAGGATGCAAGCATTATTCCAACTCACTAGATTCTTCAAACCAAGCCCACCTTCTAACTTCAACATGCATATTTGTTGTCATCCTACTCTAGCTCCCTTTACCGAAATATCCCCACCTTTTTAGAAGAACCGGCTGCATAGTTGTTCAATTTGCTTGATCACAGATTTAGGTAGGATGAGTTGTATGCTCCAGTAGTTCACACTGTTGTACATGACAGATCTGATAAGCTTCAGCCTGCCCCCATAGCTGAGGTTTTTGTAGGACCAACAACTTAGTTTAGTCTTGATTTTATCAATTAAGGAAGTGCAGTCCTTGACCGTGAGCTTCCTAGTGACCAAGGGCATGCCTAGGTAGCAGATTGGTAGCTTCCCCCACAGAAAAATCAGTAGCATCATGCATTCTCTCAACCACCTCAACTTGAGCCCCATCAACAAACAATTCAGATTTAGAAGCATTAAGCTTCAGGCCAGAGAGCTCATAGAATTTCTCCAACACGCTGGTAACACCTAAAATGGATTCTGTGGTCCATTTGCAAAAAAATTAATAGGTTATGTACGAAGCATTGGTGAGTGAGGCTAAGTTTTTTGCACTTGGGATGGTATTTAAGCAACCTCTTCTGGCCGATTCATTCAGAATGGCGGATAGCATGTTCATAGCCATTATAAACAAATAAGGGGACAATAGGTCTCCCTGTCTGACTCCCCTTTGTCCACTAAAGAACCTTGTGAGACTTCCATTCAAAGATTTGAAAATTTGAGTGACTCAAGAAGCAATTCAAGCCCTGAACACTACATGAAGTTTCAAAGCTTCCAAGACTGCTTGAAGGAAATCCCAACTCATGCTGCCAAATTCCTTTTGGAGGTCTATTTTGGTGGCACGCCTAGGTGAGATGGAGTCCCTTGAGTATCCATGGACCAGCTCCTGTGCCAGAAGTGTGTTATCCACTATGCTTCTGCCTTTCACAAACATAGATTGGCTAGGGGAGATCATTCTTGGGAAGAATTGAGTTAGTCTGTTAATTAATTTTTTTATCACAGTCTTGTAAACAATTGAGCAGTAAGATATAAACATGTAGTCCTTGGCATCGCTAGCATTTGGGACCTCTGGTATAAGCGCAATCACAGTGGTATTAAATGCATCCAACATAGTTGAAGACTCGAAAAAGTACTTTATGGATTTGGTGAAATCCTCCACACAATCTTCCATGTTTTTTTTGAAGAAATAAGCTGTAAAACCTTCAGGGGCAGGGCTTTTGTTGTCATCTTGGTTAATCAAAACTGCTCGAATTTCTCCATCAGTGACTTCCTGAGTTAAACTTGATGATTCATCATGTGTAATACTGAAAGTAAGCATGTCCTAGAGCATGTTAACTGGACAAGACTGGACCATAGGATATGTTGTCCCAATCAGATTCTTGAAGAACAAAATCAGCTCTTCAGAAATTGCATCAAAATTTGTTAACCTGCGTCCATCTTCATCAATGAGCATGTAGATGATATTCTTTTTGTTTCGAGCTGTTACGGCCTGGTGAAAAATTTAGAGCTTTGATCTCCATTCTTTAGTCATTATGTTTGGATTTCTACTTATAAAACTGAGTTTCTGTTTGTTTCAGCTCCTAAAACTCATTTTGTAGCTCCTTCTCCGTACGCAAGTCTCGTTGCTGGGAATGCAGGATATTCGAGCAATATTTCGGGCTTATTAATCATATATTTTTAGTAAATATTGAGTTTGAGTTCGTAGTACTGGAAATTCTCTTTCATATGGCACCAATATGGGCAATTTCCGTCCATTCTAAACCGACCTAAATTCGCTTAGAAAACGATATCCTAGTTTGTTTTCTTTTGAATGAATTTGCCTTTCAAAAACGTGATAGACTTGGTTTATTAATCGAATAATAGTAATAAAAAAAGAGAAATTAAATATAAATTAGAAAAAGTATAAAAAAATTATTAAAGAAAATTAAAATTTTGTAATTACAAAATAAAAGAGTAAAGTCTTCCATAAATATAATAAAAACATAATTAAATATAAATTTGAAAAAAGGCCTTAATGATGTCTATGTCCACCTGTTTCGCAACGGGGTGCACGACAATTCTGTGGCGTATTCCTTCGAATGTCATGTGCTCCAGGGCCATTCTCATCATCATCATCAGTAGCAGCAACATCATCAGCATCATCATCATCGGCTCCAAAGATGTCTTCGAAACACGGACTCCTGCTGGGATCGGGGCGGGTGGAGAACAAGTTGCCCGGCGGCGTATGCTAGACAATGCTGTAGTCGAACTGTGATGCCCACTTGGAGTATTCATTAGGCAGTCCCCTAGAGTTGTTGCATCATTTTCTGATTCTAATCTTGCTATTGAAATCCTAACATGGAAACGAGCGAATTTTGAATTTGATCTGAATGCCAATGTTGATAGCCTGACGGCCAGTTTACAAAATGATTTCAACCAGCTAACTACATACAGTCCACACAGCGAGTTCAGTGCATCATCGTCTGTTGTGCCAAGACATTCGTGCGTAGCTAGTTTCGGGTTCGACTTGAACTGGCCCCGAACGATGAATTCGATGTGCCAAGACCTGCAACGTACAATCCGTACAGTTAGTATACTATGGGGGAGGCAGCGTCATCGTCCCACATGAGGTCCGACCATAAAGCATTCAACCCCTTCGATGATTCCTCATATGGACAATACTCAACGTATGTCCCTAGCACGAAGTACATCCAACCATCCATGGGGAGACATTCTTGTGTTGGTGCTCTCGAATTTGATCTTGGAAATATGGTTCATGAGCGGTCTCGTGAGTGGTCTCGCGATCGATGACCAACCTGCTCGCCTGAAAGGGTAGCGATCGACGATGCTGAACTATACTAGTTTAAGGGGGATAATTCTGACAAAGAACCGCTTAGGGAACCCGAACCCGAAGGCGACGAGCAAGGGCTCTTATATGAAGAACTAGAAGATGTGATCATTCCAACAGTTGATATGGATACGTTGGAAGGCAACGAAGAACACCCGACAACAAGCAACGTTCCAGTATCGGCCAGACATATTTCTTATTACCAGCCACCATCCCACTTCATGACGGTTGATATGGATGCGTTTGACGTTCCAGAATTTTCATAATACCAAACAATTGACGAAAGAATCAACCGTGCTGATGTTGAACTGGCCATTGGGATGACGATCCTTACAATAGAACTGGCGGTGGCCGCAATTAAGTAGTACAACATTCGACGGGCTGTTACGAAGAATATGAAGAAAACCCAAGCGAGTTTCTACAAGGCGGTGTGCACCCACAAGAATCAAGGATGTAAGTGGAAAATTTGTGTATCTCAATTGAAGAAGGCGGGCGACCTATGGAGAATCACAAAACTGGAAGGGCCCTATACATGCACCTTTACTAGCCTAAGTCAGGATCACAAGAACCTGGATGTGCACGTCCTCTGCAACACCTTCATGCCACTGGTAAAAGAAAATCTCAGGTGACAGTTCGTGTCTGTCAGGATACAGCTCAACAGGTCCACCGCTACTATCCTGAATACCATAAAGCATGGTATGCAAAGAACCGGGCCATAGAAAAACTGTTTGGACAATGGGAGGAATCTTACAATGAGTTGCGCATGTGGCTAAACCTAATGCATAAACAAATACCCGGAACGGTTGTCAAACTTCATACGGTTCCGGCATACGAAAATGATCGTGTCGTTCGAGGTGCTTGTCAATTCCACCGGCTATTTTGGACATTCCCCCAGTGCATTAATGCATTCAAGCACTACAAACCGATGGTTCCAATCGACGGTACATGGTTGTACGGGAAATATACAGAGGTCCTACTTTTGGCGGTTGTACAAGACGACAATCGGAAAACCGTTCCTGTAGCATTCACAATTGTCGAAAAGGAGGATCTCGAGTCTTGGGTTTTCTTCCTTAAGAACCTACAGAAACATGTTCTTTCTTTTGTAATGCAGGCAAGAGACGATGGGATATGTCTTATTTCCG
This sequence comes from Hibiscus trionum, assembly GCA_030270665.1. Classification (NCBI taxonomy): domain Eukaryota; kingdom Viridiplantae; phylum Streptophyta; class Magnoliopsida; order Malvales; family Malvaceae; genus Hibiscus; species Hibiscus trionum. Next base: position 20,772,503 of record BSYR01000038.1, on the reverse strand, counting down.
ACATAGGCACATCGATCTTGTAGGAATACAACGTTTGGACGATTCTTGGAAGCCTCCCTACATTTACCACTGTTACTGCTTGCGACACATTGCAGCGAACTACTTGCAGCAGTTCAAGGACCATGATGAATGTTCTCTTGTGCTTCGAATGGGTACGTCTTTTATGTCATTTTCATTTACGATATCTTTGCACGTGTTGTTCGCGCCTAACTATTCAACTGTCATTCCCTAGGCAACTCACATTACGTACAAGAGGTAGAGGAGCTGTTCGAAGAACTGAGAGCCAGAAATAAAGATGGCGCGGACTACCTTGCCAAAATCCCAAGGGGAAAATGGCTTAGATTATATGACGGGGGTAAACAATATGGTTACATGACAACGAACTTGGCTGAGGCGGTCAACTCAACACTCAAGAGAGTGCGACATTTGCCTATCACTTCCGTTGTCAAAGCGACTTATTATCATTTGGCTACCCTATTTGCAAACTTGGGAAGGCAAGCAACTGAGTACATGGAAGGTGGCCACAAAGTCCACCCGAACTTTTGCAAAAAATTGCAAACTGAAGTGCGCCATCAAATGAGATGACTGCAACTCTCTTCTCGCGAGTAGGACATTTGTTTCATGTTTCAGAATTTTCGAGGCCGTTGGAAGGCATATACACAACGCGTACGTGGTAGATCTTAGGCAAAGAACCTGCGAGTGTGGAGTATTCCAAACATTCAAATACTCGTGTGCACACGCCATTGCTGCTTGTTCAAACCAACAGGTTAACTACATGAGATTGCTTGATCCGGTATATTTACTCAAAACAGTATTCAAGGTTTACGAAAAAAGAGTTTCCTCCCATCAGAAATGAAATTGATCCTTATGCCGTTAACTCTGAACCGACCATACGCCCAGATCCAGCACTAATAATAGAAAAAGGACGTCCACGATCGACACGAATTTACTGTGTCGAGGATCTCTTCGAACATAGAGAAAAAACTGGACAAAAGAAACATTACAGTAAATGTAAAATCCTGGACACACAAAGAACAAGTGTCCTAATCGCTCGAGCCCTCGTATTAACTAAGTCTTATTCGTTTTAAAACTTCTCTTTTCCGGATTGTCTTTCTTGCAGAAAACCACGCTTTGGAACCATTTTCAAGGCAAATTTTATACCCTTCTCCATATATCGTGCGTGCCAATATCAGTCTCAAATAGAAGACAAGTTCCACTACAACGCCTGCAAGGTTAAAAATTATGATAATTCTCTGATTAAAAACCCCGAAAATGTGGCAGAAAGAGTCTATGAGGCCATCTTATACTTTCATTCATTCACAAAACAAGCTACGATACCGTTTTCGACGCGAATTTTAGTCGGTTTAGAACGGATTGAACTAGGCCATATTGGTGTCAAATGAAAGACATGTTCAAGTACTACGAACCCAAACTGAATGTTTACAAAAAATATACGATTAATAAGCCCGAAATAATGCTCGAACATACCTATCGAAGCTTGGTATGGCAACCCGAGTTGCAAAGAACTCGCTTTCTGCAGAAAGCGAGTTCCCCGTGATAAATTCAGCCGCCTCTTCAAATTCTCGAGGAACTCGCGTTTCGCAGAACGTGAGTTTCCGTAAAGTTCGTTATACGAAAAATGCTGCCACGTATGTGGAACTCGCGCTCTGTGTAGAGCGAGGTCGTGTCTCGCGATCCCCGAAACGCGAGTTCTTCATACGTGGCAGATTTGAGGGTCATTTTTCTTAATAATAGTCTGTGGGGCTATTTTTCTAGATATTTATTTAAAATAAGTTTTTGGTGTAATATAGCCCCATAGCTTGTTCCTGTGACACCATCATTTGTACCATAAACCGTTGTGATAACAACATTCATCCCAGGAGAAAACCTTGTACTATGATAGTTTGGTCATTGATCCAGACAACGTTGAAGTTGAGTTGCTTCTTCCAAAGCAACCAGATTCGTCCAATAGGAGTAAAATCAAAATGGTGAGCAATGTTGTACGTATCAGACGACTTGGCAGATATGAAAGAGGCCTTATTCTGTCTAATTCTAGTTTGTTGTATGCAAAAATACCTACATCTAACTTCAGCATTCTATTCAGAGCCAATTGTTGCTTTCCATTCTAAAAACTAATATTCATGAAGAAAGTATGGGTTTTGCTACTGACTTTTTCGTATAACCCTTTTTTGTAGCAGCAACCTCCTTAAACAGCATGTTTAATTCTGTAGACTTTCCTTTAGAAGCTCCATCTGCCTTCCCTATAGGCATAGGGTTAGCTTTGGGTGGCCTTCCTCGAGACTTCTTTTTATGGTCTTTCTGCACAGATTTCTCCGAAGGGGAAAAGATACTGTCATTTATTACTTTATGTTTAACGTAATGAAACGGCTTAAAAATATAATGTAGAATATTATTTTTCAAAAATATATATAAGGAGCTATGAATTTTTTTGTTTGTTGTACTTCCGGTTTTCAGAGCTTCGCCCTGACTAATCGGGACCGACCCACGTCGCACACTTAATTTTTGTGGGTGAGTCTCCCAGCGAGAATTTTTTGTATACACAACGCCTCGAACCCGAGACCTTGCTTAAGCGATATCAAGCTGCTTACCACTTGGACCAACGCCCAAACCTAAAATTAATAAGAATTGAGAATCATATAAAATTGAATTATCAGGGATGATTTAAAAAATTCAATCGAACTAAACACAACACTAATAACAATAAACGAAGACAAAATCAAAAGGTAAACTAATATTTATGTATAGGAGAGATATTTGCCTCTCCATTTTTTTTTATATAATGACAATTTTATTCTCTGTTAATTTAAATACCGTGGTGGACGGCGATGACAATTTATTACAGGGTTTTTAATTTGTCCTCTTTAGATTGTAAATTTTGATGATAAGGTAAAAAGGATGATGAAGAATGATTATGGTGTACAATGAAGTTTTCTTTTGACTAAATTTATAAAGTTTACAAATGTAGAAAAAATATTTTTGTTGAGTTAATTAGAATTGGGACGAAATTGGTAGAATGCATAAATGTTGAAGATTAAATATATTATTATATTAATTTATAGATTGCCACATTAACAATTCTGTTATCTCCTTCAGAAAAAATTCCGTTATCAACTTACTGGTAAGTGACTATATTGATACTAATTTTTTTTTTGATGAAAGCTAGAGTGATTACAAGTAGTATCTGTTCTAAATATACTCTCAACCATTTGACAATGAACGCTCAATCACCCTGCTGTAGTTGCTGGTGCTCGAACCCGTGACCTCTAGGAACAACAACCGTTCCCTTAACCATTGGGGCAAGTTGGTTCTTGCATATTGATACTAATTTAAAATGTTAGTGACTAAATTTGTGAGATTTTAATTTGGTGATCAAATAAAACATGTCCAATAATTTGGTGACTAATGAGTTGTTTACCCTAAATGTAAGGTGCTTGAAAGTTTCCATTGCATTGATATTTCAATAAAGGAACAAATGGACTTCATTTAAACTTCTATGGTCACGCGTTTAATTTAAAACTATTATATTAATTTCCGCGTTTTCTTTCCATTGTCATTTATATTAAATTTGCTGCAGCAACCCATAATTAAGATTTTTAAAACTCGTTCGGTTTAGGGTTTTATGTTATTTATCAAAATGAAGTTTTTAAATTTTTAAAAAATAATGTTCTTTAATTTGTTGTACACGTACATAAACAAACTTTTAAATAAAATAATAAACTATTTGGATAACTACTTAATTAATTATGGGGTATGTTTTATTTTGACTATCGATCTATTAATTTTATTAACCATACCACTAAACTATTAAAAATATTATCAATTAAGTCATTTGCCGTTAAAACTTCACGGTGGAAGTGACGTGACAGTTAAAAAAAATTAGTTTTATTACACATTTAAACCTTGTTACTTATTTTGGGTCTCTTCTTTTTGAAGACCTTATTGCACATGTCCAAAGCCACCCTAAACTTAGTACTATATAGAAAAAAATAAGCTAAACTTTTTAATAAACTCTTATATTTTTCAATTTTAATAATTATTTTTTCAAGGCCAAATTGTTATTAGACAAAATATCAAATAATTAAATTTTATAACAGGGGCAGAGGCCTCCTTGGCCCCCAAGGGAGCTTAGCCCCTGCTTACTAGCAAATGATAGTCTATGTATCATATTGGACATTTTGATAAAAAAAGTGTACGTACCTAATCGACATTTTAAAAGTATAAGTACTACATTGAATTTTTTTTTGACAAAATCTAATTCTAATCTTAATCCTACTTAGATGAGAGGGGAATGGGAGACTCTAGGGGAAAGAAAGGGTGTTTTTGGTGAATCTAGAACCTATGACCTAAAAAAAATAAGGAAATTAAGGTGAGCAGCTTGACTTACCGCCCAAATGTATTTGCTCACTACATTTAATGTTTAAACAATACATGTACTACCTATGACATTTTATCAAAAGACAAGCATCACATTAAACATTTTAAAATTACATATAATATATTAAATATTTCATTAAAGTACAAATATCATATGTGATATTATTGCAATTACTAAATATCGTAAATAGTAAATTAACTAATGTTAAGAAATTTGTTAAGGAAGCCTTTTTATTCTAAATATTAGTATTTTGGATCATTATTTTTATTTTGTAAGTTAATAACGTTAGGAAAGTAATTAATCAAATCCAAATTTTATTTTATTTTAAATGGATAAGCTAAAATATAGCAATTAACATACTCTCTTCTCATAAAAATTAGGTTGTTGTTTCTCAACTTTGTTACAATTTTTTAAAAAGTAAACGTTTATTGTTTGAAAAAAATATTTGTTAATACCTTCAACGAAATTTGGATTATCTTTTTCAAAAAGATATTTGAGTTGCAAACGTTAAATATGACAAATGACTTCTAAACAAGTAAGATCGTGCAAGATAAATTTTGCATAACTGTGTATCGAATACATTCGAATAATAATATTAATATTTTAATTTAGATATTATGAAAATGTCATTTTTTATTACAAAATAATATATATTCATTAGCCCTTAATAAAGCACACACAGTGTAGACAAGCTGCCGGAACTCAGGTCACCCAGGATAACAACATTTCTTTGTTTAGTGGAACTAGATTTATTTTTATTTTTTAGTTGTCTTCTCGATTTCTCAGAGCTTTGTCCTGACTAGTTCGGACAGACTGACGTTGCACACCTGACTGTGGTGGGAGAGACACCCAGCGAAATTTTTTTGCATACACAAAGCCTCGAATTCAAGACATACATAACTGATACCAAACTACTTATCACTTGAACCAACCCCGTGGTGAACCGGATTTATTTTAATATACTATACTATATTATTCTGTTAATCTACTTATAAAATTAAAATAACAATCAAATAGTTTTTCTTTTCTAATAATAAATCTAAAAAATAGTAAAAATAAAAAAAGAACATTTTTATCTTTGTCCAACTCAGCAATTTAATTTAATTTTCTCATTAAAAGCTCCATTTTCAACAAGAATTCAGTTTCTCATTCACCAATCTCCCACCAGTTCTTCCATTTCTCTGTCTCTAGAATTACTTCTAGAGGGAGGGAAAATTAAAAGAATTGAGGAAATTGTAAATGTGAATGATTCTCCTTAATTCAGATATCTTTTCCTTCTTCCTTTGATTTCCTTTTTCCATTCCCAGTTCTTCCTCCCCTCAGAAAAAGAGAAAAAGAAAATCCCATGTTCATGTTGTTTTTCTGATCCAAATCCCAATATCTCTGCAACCCAATTCTTCTTTTCACCTGATAAATCCAATTTCTCATCTGGGTATCTTTTGTTTCAATCATTGGATTTATATTCACTGTTTGTTCTTATACATGTAGAAGAAAGTTCCAATTTTTCCCCCTCCCCTTTGTTGCATCATCAACATTTTCTCTTCATCCAAACAAATCCCAGAATTTCGTCTCTGTTTTCGTGTGTTTTTTATGTTATGGGGTGTGCAAGTTCCAGGGAAAAACGATGCTGGCATTGCCGGGCACCCGCACCATATTCGCCGGTTCGGAGAAGCTCCATGAAGCACGTTCATCATCCGGCACAACACAAAGGTGACACCTACCATGTGGTGGCATTAACATCCACAACATTAGGCAATCTCAAGGTAGAATCAAACTACCAAGCCAATGGCAATGGCTTCGACCTCGCCTGGTTCGACGAAAACATCGATAAATTCGATTGGAATGCGAAGGAAATCGATGAGAAAAACCAAGGGTTGTCCATGCTTGAAACTGAAGTTTGGTCCAAATTGATTGATGATGATAAGATCCCAAAAATTGTGCCCAAAACTCCCATAAGAACACCCCCTGGGGAGCCTGAAACAATCAACACATGGGAATTAATGGCAGGCCTTGAAGATTTCAGTCCTCTTCTTCCAAACCCTTTTAGAACCTATCCTTATGATGTTAGTACGAATCCGGTGAACGAAAACGGTGCGGCGTCTCCAAAGCCTTTGTGGGTTCAATTCGAAGAGGAAGACGAGAGATTAGAGCCAGTGAAGATCACAGATTTTGATCCGGATATCATTTCTAGCTTTAGGAAAACACTCGAACAGCTTCCTCCTAATAACCCTTTCCATCTCAACCCTTCCGTGATCGAAAAGGTTCATTTACAGCTCAATAAGGATAAGGTCATTCTGTATTTTACAAGTTTAAGAGGTGTTAGGAAGACGTACGAGGATTGCTGTTATGTTAGATTGATCCTCAGAGGTTTAGGAGTTCGTATCGACGAACGGGACGTCTCGATGCATTCGGGGTTTAAAGACGAATTGGGAGAGCTAATGGGAGAAGGGTTTAAAGGTAGATTGCCAAGGGTGTTTGTAGGGAAGAAATACATTGGTGGAGCTGAGGAAATCAAGCAAATGCATGAAGAAGGTTCCCTAGAGAAGGCCGTTGAAGGGTGCGAAAGGGTGGACGATGACGATGCCGGACCTTGTGAAGCTTGCGGTGATATCAGATTCGTGCCTTGCGAGACTTGTTCTGGTAGTTGCAAAGTCTTTTATGAAGAAGTAGAGGAGGAGGAGGAGGAGGAGGAGGAGGAGGGTGAATTAGTAGAGAATGAAGGTGAAGAGGGTGAGTATGGATTCCAACGATGTCCCGATTGCAACGAAAACGGACTTATTCGGTGTCCGATTTGCTGTGACTAATCCCGGACACAATGCGTTTTTTGTAATTGCCAAAAATGAACTTATTCGATGTCCAATTTGCTGTGACTAATCCCGGACACGAATGCGTTTTTCGTAATTATCGAATAACAAATGTTATAACCATCGATCATAATGAATATCCATTCATTCCTACGTGTTTATTTTTTTCATTTTGATTGTGAGTTGTGTTAATTTGTACATTGAGAGGAAGAGGATCCATTGGTGATGAGGAAGAAGATAAATGTATTTGTAATAAGCAGGGCTTTTTCATCATAATTACAAATCATGTGCTTTGATGGCCGCTTTACTTGTTATTTTTCTTCCTATAAAAGAAAGGTAAATGACACTAGATGTCACTAAACTACATAAAAATAATCTTTTTGGTCCCTAAAGTTTTGAAAGATACCAAATAGTCATTTAACTTTTGAATTTGTTACGCGGTTGTCATTAAACTTTTAAAAATATTACAAAATGGTCATTCAAACTTATCAAACTATTACAAAATTATCCTTAAATTTATCAGACATTATCACTAATAGGGACCATTTTGTAACAAAATAAAAAATTTAATAATTATTTTATAACTTTCGAAACTTCAATGACTAAAAAGATTATTCAACTTAGTTTACTAACCATTCCATAAAAGAAACTTGTAGGACTTTCCTAACAAATGGAAGATTATACTTTTGAGAAATGCAATTATAGCCATCATTCTTTCCAACTTTTTGGTATGTTTTTCTCTTACTTTCATGCATTTGTACTTTGCACAAATACTCATCTTTGAACAGATTTTTTCACCTATCACATGTAAAATTTCTGATCATTTTATAGTTTTTTCATAGAGATAGAAGAGGATTATATTTATTAAGTTTTTAATTTAGGTCTATTTTTAACACATATGACCAGTTTGATATTCGAATCCTAACATTTATAATTTTATTCATATTTTTATGAAAGAACCTTATATTAAGATGGAAGATGTGTCGAAGCTTCTTGATGGATGATAATGGTTTTATTTGTCTTGTTGTAACTCAAAATCTTGTGGAAGAAAAAAAGGGTCAGCCCCAAGCTGTTTGAGTATGCTTTGGAATTATATACTTGTTTGAAATATAATTATAGTTATTTAGTTTTTGTGCCCAATTGCATCTTTTTGAAAGTGAAACATTTGGCCAGATTTTAGACTATGACTATATGTATCGATTTAGGGGTGTTTAAAACCGGCTTAATGAGTATCCAGAGATCAGATAAGCTTATAATGTAAGTTAGAAAGTGAAAAGATGATGAAACATAGTAATAATATGGTAGTGACATTAAACTTATTGCGCCTCTAGGTACCCATTGGGCAGATTTTGAACACTCCTATGTATCGTCAATGAATCAGACATTAAAACATCATCATAGGACTTTAAAATTAGATTGGTTTCAATATTTTTCATTAAATATTCATCACCGTTTAAGTTGTACCATAAATTTCCTTTTAAGTGCAGCATTTGGTTAGTTTGGTTTTCTGCATTTAGAAACTTAAGGCCAAAGTTAGTTCATAATTGAGACACGAAACTTGATGATAGCTAAACGGTAGCCATCGATGAGTGCTTGATCACATGCAAGAAAGCAAGGTGGTTTTGAGCATAACTATTGGGATAAGTATCATTTTGGGTTAAATTTCTTTTTTTAGTATAAATTTCGATCGAGTTGGTTTGAATTTGGATTTATATTCGACTTATTCGAAGTTCATTAGTGAATTTAGATTCGGATTTTAGCAACAGATTTTTGGATCTTAATTCTTTAATGTGCATTTAAGCTGGCATTGTTTCTTTAATGTAAAAGCAACAAATATACATCCAAATATTAATTCACAACTTGTTTCTGGACCACCATTAATGAGTTCTTTGTGCTTCACGTTTCCAATACAACAGACTATAATCTGTATCTGTTTGTGTAATTATGTCGAACAATGTTTAAGTCAATTGCAACTAGATTAATTACCGTATAGAAACACATACATGAACTTATAGATAAGACAATGACAAGGGATCCGAAGCATGCATTCAGCATAGGCTAATCCATGTATTCGTATCGTGTTCGTGTTATTTTTTTCATGTTTTGTCCGTCTTTTCTATGTCTGTTAGCTACTTTCTTTTTCCTCGTGTCCAAAACTATTGGATGTAATCAAATGGGACATGGATCAGTTTCTTCAACAAACTGTAAGACTCAACATCATATCTATTCCCCACACGAGGTCGACCACGCAATCGAACATGGGAATCACAGTTCCAACAAGTGGTCAAACAATCAAAGAAGGTGACCAATAGGTCTCACATTTACACCCATCTAACTGAAATTTCAAGTTACTGTCATCGTACGGTAGTGTATACTAGTCCGGTATGTAACAAATACGAGTATCTATTATTTTTAGACAAAGCAAAGGATGGGAAAATACCAGTTTAACTTGGTGTTTGTTTATTTCCATGAGAACCCAGATCAGCTGCCGCTTGGGCTGCACGGTTCAACACGTCAGAAACCCAGAGTGCTCCCTTGGCAAAATAGCTGCTATTGACTACAGCATTGGTAGCTGCTACAGCGGTTCTCCCGGTATAACTTGCAGCTGTTACCACTGCAGTCCCGGTAACTGAGGCAACAGATTTGGTGATGTCCGAAACATGGTACTTCTCATCCACTGATTTTACGGTTTCCATGCTAGTGTTGATCTTATCAGTGAGCCCAATTCTATTGCTAAGCTCCGCGACTTTGGCTACTGCAGTAGCAGAGACCCGATAGGACTCGTCCAAGTCTTTGGCCTTGACAAGGGCATCTTTTCCCAAAACATACCCTTGGGCTAGCATTGTTTTGACAACAGTCACTGCTTCTCCGGGAGAAGAAACAAATGGATGCATATGGGTAACCTGCAAAGATAATCGGCGGTTTTAGCTCGATGAACTAATCGACAACAACTCAAACTAAAAATATCAAATTAAAGCAAAAATGTTTCCATGCCCCATGTTGCTCATCATCCTGTCCAGAAAATCTAAGATTGATCGTGCAAAACAACATACAGAACTGCTGCAGAGACCTAAATGATCCTTTACTCGAGGATAGTTTCCAATTTCTTCATCGTGCCAAAAATGTGATATTCACCTTGAACGATATAACCATTCATGACTCTAGGAGCAGATTAAGATGGCAGACATGGAATTGAAATGATCTCGAGGAAATTACAATTTATTCCCATCTTCAAAACTTATATTAGCTAGTATCATGTACAGCACATTCTTCAAATTTTAATACTGGATAAATTAATGTCTGAAAATAAAGATAATAACATGGAATATCTAAAGGCAACTAACAAGCATATCAAAATCAGACACTCGAGTTGGAACCCCTTGTGGAGAGTTCGATCAGTGGCAGGTGCTCACAGGGGTAGTGAAAACTGAAACCAAACAATCAACTCGCTCTTCTTATTAAAGAAAACAATACATACCGTTGAACTAGTATCCTCTTGAATATTCCATGAAGAACCATCCCAAGGATATGAATTGTCATCATACGAACCCCACTTTGATATGCATACAGACTGATCAACAATTGTAGCTCCCTGACACAACAAAATTCAGGCAGTAATGAGATAAATAATAGCTATGAAAAATCGGGAAGGCCGGATGCACACTGTTCCGTCGCTAAAGATCGAGATTAAGAATCTATCATAACTTATGGCTTATCTCAAAGAATGAGCCAACCTCATTTTCATTTAATCTCCATACTAGTACTCACAAGTTCATCAAGAAATCAATTCGATGAACATCTTCATTTACAATGTTAATATACTTAAAATATATATTTATGCAGATTAGGAAGAACTAGATTCCAATATTTCTATGTGAAGATATGAGGGGTTGGGACAAAGTTTAAATTGATCAACTTATTTATTTATTTAGTTGATCGAGCGGTGCCAGTTGTCACCTTCTAGGCTAAGGCACCAGATCTCATACAAAGTTCCTTAAATAGGCAACGGCATGCAAACAAAGTTCTATACTTTTACAGACACAAGAAACTGATATCGTAAGAAATTCTCTGTAGTATGCTAATGTCGAGTCAGATGAATACCAAATCAGTTGCAGCCTTACGTGGAAACCTATTTTTTCGGTTACATAAGCTGATACTGAGACCATATTAACACATTCTTTATGCACACAGAACGCTAAGGGTGCGTTCGAAATCAAAACAAAGATTCCGAGGAAAGAAAGGGTCAGAACCATCCAGGTAGCTAAAAGAACACACAATTCATTTTCTTTTTGAAATGGAATGAAAGTTACTTCCCTCTTTGGAAGTACGAGTCAGAGCTTACACTGAGTAAGACAGCAGTTTCCAGTGAATAGGCATCTTTAAATGTCACATAAGCCGTACATGCATATTCCCCACACCTGTTTAAGAAAGCAGCTCTCGTCATTACAGCACGGATTTCTTAGTAACAGAAGAAACGAAATGATGCACATCAGGTTTAAAAGAATGATCAAGGATAAGCCAATCTTCATCAGTGAATCACATCACTATACTAAGGTGTACCCTACAAAATAAGCTATGGCCTGATTTGATTCCCAATAAAGTTAAACATCTCGATTATTGTAAAGAAATATGTCAGGGGCTAGGAAAAATGACACTTGCTGTAAATTTGTACAGAATACGGAATTATATTCATGCATCCAAGCAGATTCTGTTAAAGAGATATTAGTCCATGTCTAATCGGATCGGAAATACCAAGCATTTGACAAGAAAACATTTCAGACAAAAGAATCACCGGTTTTGACTTTTTCCCAAAAGAGTTGTTAAACAAGTAAAACTAAACAGCTTGATCATAAAATCCTCCTTGATCAAGAAACCTGTCACCATAAAGGAACTTGCGACTAAGTTACATTTGTATGGGATTCTTCTACTAAAAGCATTGACTTTCCAGTAAAAAAAAAACAAGATTGAGATTTTCAATGATCCAACAAGAGATCATTTCAGACAACAGACTTTGTAACTTTTGACTTTTCCCCCCTTCCAAAGAACCAGTAAATTTGTACAGAAAATTGAATCATATTCATATAACTGTGAAGATCCTGTTAATCAGATTAGAAATACAAAGTTTCAAACAAGAGAGCATTTCAGACAAAAGAAGTATTGCTTTTCACTTTTTCCTAAAGGAGCTGAAAACAATAAGTAAAATTAAACAACTTGATCATAAAACCTTCCTTGATTCAAGAAACCTGTCGCGATAAAGGAACTTGCTGCTAACTTATATTTGTACAAATTATGGGAATCGTCACATGAAGAAATTCTACTCAAAAACATTGATTTTCCACAAAAACCAATATTGAGATTACCAATTATCCAACAATAAATCATTTCAGACAAAAGACTTTTTGTATCTTTTGACTTTTTTCTCTCAAATAACCAGTGAACAATAAGTCCAACAAATTTGCAATAACACGAAAAATATGAACAAAATCATGAAAATACACCATTATGGAGAGTGATTTCTAGCCTTTACTCCATGATCAGAAACAGAGTAGCGAAATATTACCTGATAATTTCAACATGCTCAATCGCACCACAGTATGCGAAAAAGTCATGAAGATCCTTCTCGGTAACTTTTGGAGATAAGCTTGTGATTTCAGCAGTGTAACCTCCAGGGTACATTGTCTCAAACTGAGATAAAGCAAGCCAAAATGCACCTATTCAAAGGTATTTAAATAAAGCTTTAGAAGCAAACATAGAAGGTAGCTTGATAATGCAGAAATCATTTTTGTTCATTCAAAACTATAATGCCGAAACCATTTCAATTACGACGAAAAGTCGAAAAGGGCACTTCTTTTAGAGAAACGGCTAATGGGCAAGGGCAATGTCAGAAAGAGATAATATAGGCATTATCATCTAGGGGAAGTGATTCTTATGTATGGTTCTGAAGTAAATAGTCCACAGTGGTCCCAACCCTGTAGCTTTCATCTATTGTCGCATCGGTACAAATGAAACACAAAAATTCATGGAATCTTCTATAAAATCGAACGAAAAATACCAATATGGTTGCTTATTTCCAAGCATTGATTAGCCTAAACTTTCCATCATTAAAATGCCAAAGCTATTTTATCAAGTTGAGTAAAAAATCTGTAGTCCCAAGCAAGGTGCCTTAATCTACTCCAACATCTGCTTAAATGCAGCACAACAAATCTTAGTTGCAAGTCAAAAGTAATAAAGGGGGTGATCTTTGGGGACAGCCATAGCCCATAAAATCCTCCAAAGTGAAAACTTTACATTGGCTTTCAATGTAAGCAAGTCAAGTAATGTAAGCTAGAAGCAAGATTATCAAACTTTTTGGCTAAAGTGCAAAAAAGGGTTCAACTTACATTAAAAAATACCTAACTAATACATACATATATATGTGTGTGTGTGTAAGGTATATAGCTTATATCAACAATGGGGGGTCAATAATGAGTAAAAGAAGCAAAATTTGTCCACCAAATATCAATTAAAGGCCCTCAATTTCCATCTATCAAGAAGCTTGAAAGTTGAAACTAATAATTAAGCATACATTCTTGAATTTACTGAAAACCCAGACAGTTAAAAAGGAATACTAACTTGTTAAAACTGATCAAATAAGTTGAAAAGATGAACTGGGTATGAGTGAATTTGCATGAAAAAGAAGGAAAATTGAAAGAGAAAAAGATTGAAGCTTTATGAAAATTGTGAAACTTTTTACATACCTGTTGTTGGTGATGAAGATCGGATGATTAAAAAAGCTTAAACATGATAGAGAAGGGAAAGAGGGATAGTAGAGACAACCAACCAACATAAACACTACCCGCTGATCTTTCTAGTTGGCTACAAATCCCATTCTCATTAATGGCGCGTGCATTTCAAACAGAGATTTGCTTTTCTTAATTAATTTAGGGTCTAGGGATTAAAATCATTCTAAAATGAAAAACTTTACTTTTAAAATTTAGGGTTTAGACATGAATTTATGTTTAATCACAAAGCTCTTGTATCCATGATTTTTTATATTAGTGAAATTTTTCTTATTTTATCCATGATTTTTTTGTGTAATTTTTTTTATGTAAAATCTTGACGTCTCTTTTATTGTGTAATTAATATACTTGTCGTTATCATGTACCATAAGTACGCTTGGAGTACCAAATCCAATGCCCTTAACTTACGTGCATTATTTTATAGGTACTATCCGCATCTATCGAATTAATTTACCATTCATTTTTATTCTGTCATCTGAAGATAAATATATTCTTTTGTTTAAAAATATCTAAATTATATTTTTCTCGATAAAATATCATACATCAATTATTTTCCATATATTATTCATTTTAACTGCAACTAAAATTATATCATAATTTATAGATTCATATAATTTATGTTTATTTATTGTATTATATGGTCAAATCCTATAATAATAGAAAAGGCAAAAATAAATTAAAGGAAAATCTCAGACCACAAATCAGATAGTGCAAAAAGCCCAAAGTGTAAAAGACAAAATGATGAAAGGCCCAATGAACTAAACTTTATGGCTGGCTTTAGTTGACTTTTCATTCCTTAGAGATTTGGCAAATTATATATATATTTGTAAGAAGTGGTACTAAACTCTCTTTTTTCACATTTTACCGATAAAGTTGTGGTGTCGAATACAAATGCGTTGCATATCAGGCTCTTATTGGTTGACTTTTCTTTAGTAAACTAAGAAAATATAGTTTAGTGTCACTTAAAAAAAATTAGGTACTTAACTAGAAAAAAAAACATAATTTAGGGGGTCAATCTTACCATTAAGCCTATGTATACAACGACCGAACTGTGTTATTGGTGGAGAGGCTTTGGCCTTTTTTGCTTTAATTACTTCTTAGGTCCCAATTGGTTCTAAAACTAGACAAATTAACCCCTTAAATTTTGCGATTTAACTTTAAACACTTCTTAGATCCATATCAATTTTAAAAGTACGAAAAATTAATTCTTGATCCTCTTTTTTGTTTAAATATTTCCTTAGTCCTTTTTAATTTTGAAATTAAACAAATTAAATCTCGACCCTCATTTTTTGGTTTAAATACTTCCTAATTCTTTATCGATTTTGAAATTAAACAAATTAGACCATGATCTCTAAATTTTAAATTTTAAATTCTAAATTGGTAACTTATCAGTTAGATTTTGTCCCTATTTTATTTAAATTTATATTTCCACAACGTTTCATATTGGTTCTGTCCGTATATGGATATATCCACAGACAAAATGTAATATTAATTTTAGTTAATAAATTGATTGCTAGGTTCCTAACTACCATGACTAGGTAAAACCAATCATGTTGAATAGGTTTATGCAATCTCCTCTTTCACCTTGCAAATTGCAATGATACTTGACTAACCCGATGTAATTTTTTGAACACTCAGCGTACATGGTATAAATTTAGAACCTTTCTCACCCATAAACATAAAATATTGAGTACTTAAGCATACTCTATCTTACGTCTTTTTATATATTTTATTAATGATAATGTCAACTGAACTATATTAATCGGTAATTTAATGTAATTTTTTGAACAATTTCTACTTGGACAATGTAAATTTACTCCTAATAGATTTTGAACACACAACCTAAAAGAGAGGGAATTATGTCAACTGAGAACTTAAACCACTTGCTCTAGAGATTATTGACATTTACACTGAGTGCATGTTAACTTTGTTGGTATGATTATTGTTGTAACGTATACCATGTTATAATTCATACTTTTAAAGTATTATTTTGGAATATAAATCATATATTATATAGATAATTAATGCTTGGCCTACTAAATTACCAACTTTTTTCTAATAAAAAATACAGAAAATGAAGTTTATTACATATAAAATAGATGTTTCTAACTACTACGATTAGACAAAATGAAATAAGCTGAATGGGTTTAGCCGTTTAGGCAATCTCTTCTCTTTCACAATTTGCAATACTTAATTAATTACTTGACCAAATCAATGTAATTTCTACAAATTTGATATATATTAGAATATGTCCCCTGTTTTAAAACTTTGATCAAGTTATTGAACATAACCGTTAGAGCCAAGTAACTGGAGAGTAGGGGTGTGCATAATTAATCATAACTGTTAATCGTAACCGTTAATTGGTGTAACTGTTGCATTTTATAGGTTAATTAATCGAACTTAACAGTTAAACAATTTTAGTTAATTGAACCGCTAAAAATGATAGTTAATAGTTACTGTTACGGTTATGAATTTTGACAAATGGTGAACCTATATGTTAACCATTTTTAAATTATTTATACATATATAAATCGGTGAAGGCCTTGAGTGATATGATTATAGAGTTAACTTAACTTTTGTGGCTTGTGGTACTAACTCATTGAAGTTTCATTCACCTCATGTTTTTTGTGTTAGTTAAACATTTGTCTTTAGAACTTTTTCTATGTCGTGAACTTTGATGGTGTATTGTTATGCGTTGAACACTGTTGAAACTTGAAACTTTGAACTAAGTACGAAATTTTTGTATTTTGTGTTGTGTTGGAACTTAGTAGTATGTAGGTATTTTTTTAAAATTAAGTATGAAGTTAGTGTTTAAAATCTTACTATTTAAGTGTTTTTTAAATATTTTTATATTATATTTATCGGAGAGATAATTTCATTATTCTCAAAAAGGACATGTGAAAAAAATTCTAATAGGTTATTGGTTAACCTATTACCGAACCGTCGATTGAGCATGTCTTAATGGTTAATTGTTAGCGATTAACCGTTTCTTAACGGTTAGATTACGATTAGCAAAGTTTAATAACCGTTATAAAATTGGTGTAACTGTTGCATTTTATAGGTTAATTAATCGAACTTAACAGTTAAACAATTTTAGTTAATTGAACCACTAAAAATGATAGTTAATAGTTACGGTTACAGTTATGAATTTTGACAAATGGTGAACCTATATGTTAACCATTTTTAAATTATTTATACATATATAAATCGGTGAAGGCCTTGAGTGATATGATCATAGAGTTAACTTAACTTTTGTGGCTTGTGGTACTAACTCATTGAAGTTTCATTCACCTCATATTTTTTGTGTTAGTTAAACATTTGTCTTTAGAACTTTTTCTATGTCGTGACTTTGATGGTTTATTGTTATGCGTTGAACACTGTTGAAACTTGAAACTTTGAACTAAGTACGAAATTTTTGTATTTTGTGTTGTGTTGGAACTTAGTAGTATGTAGGTATTTTTTTTAAAATTAAGTATGACGTTAGTGTTTAAAATCTTACTATTTAAGTTTTTTTTATAAATATTTTTATATTATATTTATCGGAGAGATAGTTTCATTATTCTCAAAAAGGACATGTGAAAAAAAATTCTAATAGGTTATTGGTTAACCTATTACCGAACCGTCGATTGAGCATGTCTTAATGGTTAATTGTTAGCGATTAACCGTTTCTTAACGGTTAGATTACGATTAGCAAAGTTTAATAACCGTTATAACGGTTAACCGACCGTTTAGGCTAAATGGTACGGTTAACCTACCATGAACACCCCTACTGGAGAGCATCTATATTATCGAACAAATAAAATTTAGACTTGACGATAAAACTATTATGATAAATTATACAAAATATAAGATCGATAAAGTAATTAAATAGACATCAGTTAAGTTATGAGATGAGACACTAGATCTTTTAAATAAGGTCAATAGTTTGAATCTTAATATTGTAAATGAAGTAAATTGAGTTGGGAGGCTCACCTCATAACAACTCTATATAATAATCGATCTAAATTAGTTAATCAATAAGCTGAATACCAATGATTATGCCAAAGTTAAATAAACATAAAAACATAACATGAACATAGCATAAATAAATGTACATGTCTAAAAGACTTAATCTATATATAAAAATATTATTAATGTGTACAAATTTTGTATGAATTTATGATATTTCTAATGCATTGGAAATAACATCAAAGATATAGACCATAGAATTTTCAATAATACTATTTCCAACTGTCTGTCCAACATAAACAAAATAATAAAACAAAATAACTCAGCTAAGTTTGATTGACCAAATAATAATTTTAATATTTGCCCCCCAAAAATAATTTTAATATTAGTTACCATCAAAATTTTGTTTTCAATTCATATAATAATCTTCCAAATTTACCCCAAGCTTTTAACTTCAATACATTGCACACTTGGCAAATAATTGAAGCTGCTGAAAGTAAAATTCTTCATTCATATTCAATTGAGGGACTACTTTAGTTTAATGGAAGGTATATGTAGAGAAACTTATCATTGACATACATTAAAATTTAATGTTTTAACCGAGTGCTGGTGCATTGGTAAGACATTTTATATTTTTAAAAAGAGAATGCGAGTTCAAACTTTAGAGACAACATTGTTGAGATGAGTAGCCTCGCACTCCGAACACGGACCGTATGACAAACATGCATATTATAAAAAAATTAATATTTTATTTTTTAAAATTGTTAGATGAGTAGAAGTTAATGATTGATATTAACAACAAGAAATGAGAAGATTTTATAAGAAGAAAGAAAAAGATAACCTCAATTGAAAAGTTTTAATTTAGGCCATTAACTCTCACACTTCTAATGATCTAAAAAGTGTGAAACTAAATGAAGGATCCGCGCTTCTAATTTTTTTTTTATCTAATGACAATTCTAGTCTTTGTTAGTTTAATACTCATCAAATTAAGTTTGTCCCTCTTAAATCTTGGAATATTAAATACCTATTAGGTCCATATTAATTTTGAAATTAAACGACTTTATCTCATATTGTTTGATTCTGACCCCGTCTCTCGTCATATAAAATATATTATATATATTTAATGCATGGCCTACTAAATTTCCAACTTTTCCAATAAAAAATACTAAAAATGAAGCCTCTCACATCTAAAATTAAAGACTTTCATCGACATGCATGTCCCAGTTTCATTGATGTGTAATATATCATATATTTAACAAACTGAAATTGTTGCATGGGTTTCTTCATGCTAAGGTAAGCATGATTCATCAAGAAAATTATTCATAGCTATTGCACTTGATTAAGACACGACTCTATCATTTCTTTATAGCTGCTTTTTGTTGTTTTTGGCCTTAAATTTCATCCAGATTCATATAAAGTCACCATTATATTATTTCATCCAAACTTTCGATAATCGAGTATCGTCGATTGATATCTTTAATTTTTTTTTCCAGATCAAATCAGATTTAGTTGTTATTTCATGTATGTATATATACATAGTTTAATTTACTACAGAATTTTCTTAAGTTGATATTATATGATGAACTTTGGGAAATCGAGTTATGTCGATCGATATCGTGGTCCTTTCGAATCAAATCATGTTTAGTTGTTTACTAAAAGATGAGCAGGCTTATGAGACTATAGTACAACATGTTCCTAGTGACTTAGACTTCGGATGGGGTATTGTGAGGGGTCGGATTTATGAAGTCAATATTTGCCTATGACACTTGTGATCAAAGATTCTACAACAATGAAAGTGATTTCGTTTTCCGATTATCATTTTTTTTCTTAAATTTATATCGTCGGAATCAAATTTTAATTCGGTTTATGTTATTGTTCTTAAACAAATAATTGACAATCAAATTTATCTGTTACCGAAGAATATTATATTCGATTAAATAAAACAAACAAGAAAAGAAAATCTTGTAACATGTAGGGCATGCATGTTTAGGGAAAAAAACTTAATTAATCTTCCATCAAATCACTCACTAATGATAATTTTGGAGCAAATTATAACACACTTGATCCCAACTTACCGACATAAAGCTATTGGATCGACACAAAATGTATTCTTCTAATTTGCTTCTCTTTGTTAATGTCAAATCATATTGATTTCATGTGGATTAGTATATAATTAATTATGGAATTTAAATATATTCCTCAAACAAAAAGAATACATAGGGATAAAAATTTAATTAAGCTTGTCTTATCCGAATTCGAAGAAAAAGTAGTAGTGCCTGTTGATAATGCTTAAGGTGAGAACCAAAGGTTACACCAATGGTGTCTACTTTTATATGGATTAACAGAAGTAGAAAATTAATAGCAAAGTTCATTCTAATGGATATATTAGGAAATAAAAAAATATATATTGCCAATAAATTAAAGGGCTTTAATAGTGCAAGTCATTTTATCATACAAATTAGGTAATTAGATTGCAAACCCTTGCCACATGAGGGAAATTTAAACTATGTAAATGTAATACTCCTACCTGGTTTAATAGAAAACTGAGTCAGAGATGTCACCGTAAATCGAAAAAGATAAGCAGAGAAAATTCGAATTATTATTAAACCACTCTTAAGGATGTTACAGTAAATGCAAATATTAGATAATTTGTTTGATCTAGTGACCAAAACCTAGTAATAAGAAAGTACTACAAAGGCAGAAAACTTAATAATAAAAACAATATTGGTTTACATACATATATATTACATGATTAAACTCCTAATTATAGCAGCCTCGGCGCTATCCGCATCAATGGTGGCCAACAACTGCGACAGCCGCTCACTTAGGTCGTCCACCTCCCTATGCAAGCTTCTGATGTAATTGCAAGTCTCTTGTAAGACCTTGGACGCCGATACCTGCACCGGAATATGAATAATTCGATATTTCGATTCCGACCCATAGTCGACAAAGTAGACTATTGTGTGCTTGTGCATTACATTTAAATAATAATCGCAAGGTGATGTTATGATCGTTATTTTTTTTACGAGTTTGAAACGGTGTACTTAGAGTCAAAGCATGCACTGTTTCAAGTCAAGGAGGAGCTGAAACCTAGGAAATGTGTTTCCTTGATGTCCGGGTCAAGTTTTCAAACTGTATTTTCGAGGACTATAGTATCATTATTTTAACTGAAATGTACTATTCCCATGTGGCGCATGCACCAGGAAAATTCATCATCATTTTATACGTTACAATATCATATAAAAAATATTTGATATACTGACGATATGTACCTTATCGGAACGTCTATTGCGAATCTCAGGAAGAAGCTGGCGTAACTTTGAGACAAGTTCAATGATCTGATCATCGGAAATTCTTGAAACACCTGCACTCGACTGCCTTGACCTTCTGCTAGACATATCGGGAAAATTACTAACAACACCCGAATAATGA
Source organism: Hibiscus trionum (assembly GCA_030270665.1). Lineage (NCBI taxonomy): Eukaryota > Viridiplantae > Streptophyta > Magnoliopsida > Malvales > Malvaceae > Hibiscus > Hibiscus trionum. The sequence continues at coordinate 20,751,144 of BSYR01000038.1, read as the reverse complement.
CAAAAAACTGAGAGACGTTCTCGCCTTGGGTGTAAGCCTTGGGTTTAGAAAGCTCGAAATATGCAGGTTCACAATGAAAATGGTTTTAGTTCGGCAAGAAAGGCAAAAGGAATTGGAGAAGGAGAAGGAGGAGGAGGAGGAGGAGTAGAAGAAGAAGTAGAGTAGTGTTAGATATAAGATATGAAGAATTGAAGAAAGTGATGAGAGAAATATAAAGAGGTGAGAAGGACCACACCCATACAATAACAAAGATAGTGATGTTGGACGTGAAGAAGACAAGTGCATTGGAGAAAGCATAGTTGGACATAAAAAGGGTTTGATTTTTAATTAAAAACTAAGCATGTATTCGTATCATATTCGTGTTATATGATCGTATCCAGGGCAGCTTCAGATGAGAAGCAACATGAGCGTCCGTTTAAGGTCCTACCTTTTATCTTTACAACTTTAATAATTTCTTAAGTGGTGATCTTGTAAGTTAGTGGTTGCTCATTGTTTTAATTGTATTTAAGGTGTTTTTTAAATGAAACAATGAAAATAATAGTTTGTTAATAAAATATTAAATTAATTATTCAAAGCAATGAATGTACTTTCGTTTTACAAGAGACCCATTTTTAAATTTTCGCTTAAGGCCCCAAAAATATTCGAGACAACTCTGATATCGTGTCTAAAATTATCGAACGCAGAGGGAAGAGAGGAGGGAAATAAGGGTTCATGTTTATGTTACCAAGTTGGGGTTTGATGGCAAGTGAGCTTTAAGAGACGTGTTTGTTTTTGAGCTAACATTGTGGGCCTTCATGTGCATGTCTTCATACGCAATACCATGTGATCATAATCCTCTCCAACCACATGCTTCTTTTTAATGTATTCCACAACCCCAAATCACCCTTTTCACCCTTTTTCCATTTTCATTTTTTCCCTTCCTTTTAATGTAGATTAGGGTTAATTGCAATGCATATCAGTGGAGTGGAGGAGAATTTTTGTTAAGTCTTAAGGTGATTACAATGTAGCATATGTCCGTACACATCTTGCAGACAAAGCGATTTGAACTCGAGTCTTCTAAGATGAACATCATCCATCGATACTACTTGTTGGGTTCAATGGAGAAGAATGTTGAAACCCAATAAAGACCGGAAATACTATATATGTTCATCTAACTTGTTGAACCGAAAATCGAAAGTTGAACATTCTGATATTATGTATTGTCTTATATATATATATAATCAGTATGCTTAACATTGTGATGAACTCAAAAAACAAAGACCGTCAACAATATCTAGAGCATGTGGTTAAAGTTCTCAGCTGACTCGTTTCCCTTCCCTTAAGTTCATGATTCATTAGGAGCATAATTTCTCCCTTCCCTCCCCTAAGTAAAAATTGTTAAAAAAAAAACAAAGACTACAACATTTTTTTCATTGAATTAATAACTAATGGTATTAAATAGTGAATCATACAGACCTGAAACATGGATTGTGAGAGTTATTAAAAACATCATTAATCCTAATTGTAAGAAAAGAGTGTAACACCACCAAGAATAAAAACAAGTCTCGCAACTAAACAATTGAACCCAACTAAGAAAAAACAACCAGGAAGAAAGGTAATTGATGATAAGCATGTGAACTAAGACCCATAACTACCTAACATTTTGTAGTAATATTGTTTTGTTTGATCCAAAACATTGTTTGTTGTTTTTGGAAAGATGTTTATAAATTTAGTATATGTCGGTTAATTATTTGATACTGTGTAAAATAAATTTTACACGACTCTATATATTTGAACTATAAATAGGGACGGACCAATATTTGAGGTTGGAACGGACAAAACATAAATGTTTGAAAGTGGGGGTAAATTAAAAAATAAACTAATTTTTAAAGAAATTTATATAGGAGGACAAATGTGAAAAAAATTGTCCCCCACCCCCACATACCTCCGTCACTGACTATAAACTTAAACTATAAACCCTAAAATATAAAATATAAAATTTTAAACTTTAAACTTTAAATTTTAAATCTTTTATCTCTATATAGGACACATAAAGTTATAATTAACAGTGTTGTGTAAAATTTATTTTATATAATTTATGTATCAAATAACTTTCCTTTTTATAATTAATTAATCGGTGAATGAAATTTTAGCAACCAAGCAAAAAAAAAAAAAAACCTAAGCCTATCCCCTCAAATAATTATTAATATTTTTCTCTTTGTTTGGGACACATCTACGTGAGCGTTGGCAACCCTTGTTTTTCTCTTTCTGTAAATTTCCGAACCCTAAATCACATGAGAATAGAAATTTTGTATTTTTTTTTTTACTTTTATTTATGTCCCACATTAAAAAAATTAAATTTAAAATTTAAAGTTTAGAATTAAAATTTAATATTAGAGTTTAGGGAATTATTAGATATGATATATATTCTAAGATTAAAATTTATGATTTAAAATTTAAATATAGACTTAAAATTAAATTCTTTAATGTTAGTGCATATAAAATTACACCGAAAAGTTACAATCTCATCACATGACTCTCCTCTGGCACACACGACACGACACGCGACATGTCTTAGCTTAGTACAATATGTTTTTTTTAATGTTATAAGGATGCAAATGTATTTTTTCTAAACCAAACACGCATGGATCTGAAATTTTCCATGATTTTGCCTCAGCATTGTCACGTGTCACTAGCAAAATAAAATAAAGAAAATTGATATTTACCCCTCTTCTCTAATGGACCCTCTTCTAAGTTCTCTCTTGTTCTCATTTTCTCTGGATCTTATTACTCTAACATCTACACATCTGATTAGGTTTTTTTTGTTAACCACAAACAACCCATCAAATTATTGAATCAAACATCATACTAGGTTCTTTACGTGTGATTATATGAATTAATTGGATTAATGCGAACTTTTAATTGTATCTCATACGTTTGTTTTATGATTTATATTCAGAGTTCATGGTTATTTCAGCTCTTCTTGATAATGTCGCCTTTAAATGTCAAATTTGTATTATTTTCTTGAGAGTGTAATGTCATCTTAAAAATATAATCCATGATATTTTATGTTACCAAATTTATTATTGGGTAGACTGCACCAAAACACTAAACTTTAAGTTTAGTATCGATTTTACCACTGAACTAAAAATCGATACTATTTTAGCACCGAACTTTAGTAATCAGTAATATTTTAGCACTGAACTTTAGTTTAAGCTTCAATTATACGACTAGGCCATTAAAATTTATGACGTGGACAGATTTTAACGGTCTGCTTGCGATGATGTGGAGGGATTTTAACGGTCTAGTGGTATAACTAAAGCTTAAACTAAAGTTCAGTAGTAAAATAGTATCGATTTTTAATTCAGTGGTATAATCGATACACATCTAAAAGTTAGGTGGTATTTGGTGCAGTTTACCGTTTATTATTATATGTCATTATCTAATTACTTTTTGGGTAAACTACACTAGATACCATCGAATTATTGGTATTGTATCCTTTATATCATTGCGTTGTTACACCAGATACCACCAAACTATTAACATTGTATCATTTATACCACCATGCCGTTACACCAAATACCACCGAACTATTGACATTATATTATTTCTACTACTGCATCGTTACACCAAATACCACCAAACTATTGATATTGTATCATTTATACCACCGGGTCGTTAATTGCTAATGATGTTGTAACACCCCAATTTTTTCCCAATTTGGAAAATCCCTAATTTTTTAAGTCCATAATTCGAAACCCTAGAATTAAGGAATTCCTAGTTTGAAACCTTAATTCAAATTTATGGAGTAATTGGGCTTAAACCATCTTTTAATGGCTTATTTGTATAAAATCGGAACTTTTGTGATCATTCTAAAATGACGGTAAAAGTCACAACCTAACCTTGTTATTTACCCGTGTGTTGAGGTATTTAATCATCTTTTTAGAAACCCTGGCTCTCCTTTAAGCTTTTCGGCTGCATACCCCTTCCCCTCAATTTGTTCGTTTTCTCTCAAATAACCCATCCCTCACCTATGCAACTCCGATCAAAGTCCGACGACCACCTATTCTTGGTTCGTTTCACGCTCATACACCACCTTTGTGAACCTTATGACATCGCGAACAAACCCCAATCGTCGTTGTTCCCTTGTCGGCTATCGTTCATGAGAAAATGACCTTAGAGTCGTTCAAACCTTGTGGGTTTTGCATCGTCGTTAGATCTCCATCGTATCTCCTCCATCATTGCTCGCGTTGCCGTCTCTTGCGTTGCTTGCGCCACCGCCACCTTGCTCCGATCTTGGGTTGGGTAAGTCTTTTTGGGTTCAAATATCCAGTTCTTGTAAAGGGTTGCTTAGATTTCGGATTTTGTGAGTGTTGGCCGGAATTAACCTTTAGATTGTTTGTTGGTGAGTTTTGATTTATAATGTTGAGTGTTGATTTTGGTCGTGTTGTTGTTTGGCCGGAATGACCATCGAGGTCTTTGTTTTGCTCGCGGCAAGATGTTGCCATCCTTGTTGCCGTCACTGATCCTTTCCTTGAGTACACGTTGTTGTCGTTCGTGCATACGTGCCGCCGTCGTTTGAGTTCTAGAAACCCTTGTGATTAAGGGATAAAACCTTTGTGAGTTAGACCATCAGCTTTGCCCAACTGTTTTGTGATTTAGGTCGAATGTGTATGCTTGGTTAGGCCACTCAATGAGCCTTTTGTGTGAGCCCAACAAGAGAATGAGAGCCCGATCTGTGAGGGCCCAAAGCTGAGTGAACTGGACCTTGATGGCTGAACTAAACCTGTTATCAGACCGAATCGGTCTTGTGATCCAAATTGAACCGAGCCAGATCAGTGAACCTAAGACCCAATCGAACCATAAGTCTTAAACCAGAACATTGACTTTAGACCTTGACTTTGACCAACCCGAACCGATTTTGACTTTGACATGTTGACCGAGTTGACCTTTGAACAAGTTGATTGTTGACCAGTCAAGTCAATATTGACTTTGACTTTATGTTAGAGTTGACTTTGACCATAGTTGACTTTGACCTTTGATAAGAGTTGACTTTTTTTTAGAAAACCTTCATCTTGACCTTTTTCGACGTTTTGAGTTCGAATTCGTTGCTTGTTTTTATCAAGTTTAAACCTGAGAGCTTTTTTTTACAATTTACGATTAATCGTACTTAGTAATTTCAGATAAATTGAATATCGGATTGACCCGAGTTATTCTCGAGTTCAGGAATTGACTTTGAGGTCGACAAGTTACCTCCAGTTGTTCAGTTCGACCAGGCATGTTCTTTGAGATCTTTACGTGAGTTTGTCTTCAATTTAGTATTATGTTTCTAGTTGGTGGCATAGTGATAATATTAGTTATGATATAGAGATCTTACTTTGTAGGTTCTGATCCAGCTAGATCTGAGCGTGAGACTCGCCCTTCTCGGCATTAGAGTTACTATTGCTCAAGGTGTGTTTCTACCTGTGCTATAAATAAATGTTTTATTCTTGCTTGATTTAAATATCTGAATTGTGTTTTGAGATTATTTGAAACTTCATAATGAACCGTGTTTTAAAATCAAGCATCAGATTTTCAAAAATGAATCATTTGTAAGAGTTCAGATTTATGATTTTTCAAATCATATCATGAGTTATGGGATCAGAAATATGTTAGGAAAAAGTGAGGGAAACCTCCACTCTAGCAAGGGCAACCTCCACTCTATATGATATCGGACATTTGGGTATTGAGTCATGCATTGGACATAATATTATTATGATTCAGATTTATCGGTTTGAAATTGTTTCAAAAAAGACTTTATTGGAAAATAAAATATTGTTTTAGTTTTGCGTTTGTTGCACTTTAAAGACACACTAAGCTCTTTAGCTTACACGCCTATAGTCTTTCTCTTTCAGATACTCAGACTCTTTAGGCGACTCAGTACTTGAAGCATCACATATTTATTATGATATCTTATCATTCAATATGAACTCTTTTGTTTATTTCAGATTACTATTTTAACTTTATTTGGGATATTTATGTAATATGGACTTTGGGACAATTTATAATTTGGGTTTTATTAGATGCATGCATTTATTAAGTTATTTTGGATATTTAACAAAATTGTTAGAACAATATTATACGACTACGTTTTATAATAAATGAAATATTATTGAGCTTATTTTTTTTGATAATAATTTTATATTTTAAAGTATTTAAATTTAAGACTTATAACTTGAGGGACATGTTTTCAAATGAGACTTTCTAGATTCGGCCTATTTCTTCTGGGCTGGGTTTAGGGGATTACATTTAGTGGTATCAGAGCCAAGTTCAACCATCGGGCTGTGAGACTCACAAAAGTTGTTTTTAAAATATTTTCAACTTATGCATGCATCTGAAATATTTTAGGATAAATGGGTATTTTTTGGAAAACCTACTACAATATTTTGTGATTTTGGCTTGATTGCTTTCAATTGTTTTAAATCCGAGACTACAATATCGAATCTAACTCTAGGTTATTACCTTTTGTAGATAGTCTACTATGCCACCGCGTAGGGGTTATAGTTTTGTGATTGGTTGAGGGACATGTTTTCAAATGAGACTTTCTAGATTCGGCCTATTTCTTCTGGGCTGGGTTTAGGGGATTACATTTAGTGGTATCAGAGCCAAGTTCAACCATCGGGCTGTGAGACTCACAAAAGTTGTTTTTAAAATATTTTCAACTTATGCATGCATCTGAAATATTTTAGGATAAATGGGTATTTTTTGGAAAACCTACTACAATATTTTGTGATTTTGGCTTGATTGCTTTCAATTGTTTTAAATCCGAGACTACAATATCGAATCTAACTCTAGGTTATTACCTTTTGTAGATAGTCTACTATGCCACCGCGTAGGGGTTATAGTTTTGTGATTGGTTGATGTCGTAGCCGAGGCCGTACCGTCGCTTCTTGTAGTAATCAAATGCCCCACGTGGATGAAACAGAAATCAAAATGAGATACAATTTAATGAGAACCATTTGTTAGGAGGATATCAGATCGGAAGTGATGACTCACTTGATGTTGATGACATTGAGTCGATTCAGCCGAATAGTGCCATGGTGAACCGTGAGTTGTTGCGTTATCTCCGCCAGTCAGAGGGTCTGAGGAAACCTATCTCTACCGAATTTATAGATGCTGGGATGAAATTGTTTGAGGGTAAAACCGATACACATCCAGTTGATACAGAGTATTAGCTAAAGAAGTTACAGCGATTGTTTGTTGAAATGGATTACCCTGCCAATCAGAAATTGAGGGCCACTGTATCTCTGCTAGAAGGTAAACCTCAAAATTGGTGGGAGTATGTGGTAGATATTTTTCCATCTAGTCATGTCACATGGGAGTTTTTCCGACAAACATTTTAGGATCGATATGCAGGAGTCGAGTTCTTAGCGAAATGTCGCGATGATTTTATGAATCTGAAACAGAACATTATGTCAGTAAATGTTTATGAGATAGAATTTCAGAGGTTGGGCAAGTATGCTCCTGGGTTAGTTGTGACTGGGAAAGACAAGTGTGACTGGTTTTTGAAGGGACTTCGACTACCAATTCAGGGAGATGTTGCTACGCATCATGATAAAATGTTTAGCGACCTGGTTAGTCGAGCTAAGACTGCTGAGAGGATAATTGATCTTATGGAAGTTGAGGAAGTTCAGAATTCTGAGAAATATGTGAAGGAACTGGACATATCTACTCAGCCTAGTTTTGTCAAATCGTCTGGAAAGAGTCTTAGAGATGAGTCTGTTCCTCATAGTTATCAAAATGTGAGACTTGCAGCATCGACAGTTCCGTCTAGTAGTGTGGGTAGTTCAAAAGTTTGTCGGCCTATTTCTGTATGTGTTTTTTTGTAATAAAAAGCATAACGGAGAGTACAGATTGATGAACAAAGTGTGTTTTAGATGTTGTTCCCATGATCATTACTTAAAGAATGGTCTGTGTTCACCTACCGGTTCATCTATGCGGAGTCAGACACATACATCAGTTCAGGCACCTCATCGAGGTAAATGGCAGCTTACGTCAGTTGCTTCTGGTACTGCTAGTAGAGGTAGACATGTTCAGAGTGGTGGATCAACTAGATTCGAGATTAGACGTCCAGGTTCGGTACATCTAACCGGATTTCACGTTGGAAATGATGATATGCACGGTGGCATAGCAGGTACAATATGATGTTTCAGTTTTTGTTGTTATAATGGATTATGATTTAAGAATAAGAAAGTATAAGTATGTTTTGATAGTTTTGAGATTTGTTGCTAAGTCTGAAAATTTCGAGGACGAAATTTCTTTTAAGGGAGAGAGAGTTGTAACACTCCAAATTTTCCCCAGTTTGGAAAATCACTAATTAAAAACCCTAGAATTTGGGAATTCCTAGTTTGAAACCTTAATTCAAATTTATAGAGTAATTGGGCTTAAACCATATTTTAGTGGCTTGTTTGTATAAACTCAGAACTTTTGTGATCATTCTAAAATGAGGGTAAAATTTACAACCTAACCTTGCTATTTACCCGTTTGTTGAGGTATTTAATCATATTTTTAGAAACTCTGGCTCTCCTTTAAGCTTTTCAGCTGCATACCCCTTCCCCTCAATTTGTTTGTTTTCTCTTAAATAACCCACCCCTCACCTCTGCAAATCCGATCAAAGTTCGACGACCACCCATTCTTTGTTCGTTTCACACTCATGTAACCCCATCAACCCGGCATAGCCGCCAGACCGCATCGAACGGGTTACACGGGGAAAACTGAAGCGAAACCCGCAAAGGCTCCACTCCGATTAGCAACCCTAGAAAATTTCTTTTAAAGTTATCTTGTCTAGATGCATTATTCATATCCTATGTGAGAGGACACGAAACGAAAAACACACATGGATACAAAACAAGCAAAATAGGCAATTCCGATAACCATTTTTAACATTTACAACAGGCCGTATCGATACGTCTGTACTTGGTCAACACCCTAAAGTCAAACCTAGGGAAACTGTATCGATACCCTAAAGGCTGGTATCGATATGCCCCTAATGGTCAGTTTCCCTTGGTCAACTTTGAAGACCGTACCGATACTCTAAGGACCCGTACCGATACGCCAAAATCTTGTCAATATCTCAGATTTCCAGAGAGAATTTTGGGTATCGATACGCCCCCGCGTACCAGTACGCCTTGCCCAAAACAAGGGACCGTATCGATACCTCCCTTGAGCGTATCGATACGCCCTGCCCTGCAACACTGATTTTAGCTGTCAAAAACACCAAGGACCCAACATAAGAGGCATTTAACACACATTTAAGCATCATACATTCACACATAAATCATAAGGCATCTATGAATAAACATATAAGGCAATTTTAACGCACAACAATGCAACATCCAATCAAGACAAGATTCTTAAAGATAACAAGCATACATAGCATTCATCAACGTAGCCAAAAGCTAAACCAATGCACAAATCATTTTGGTAAAAGACATTACAAGCCCAAAACAACAAAGCAAACTTGTCTAAGCAAAAAGGACATGCCAACAACACCATAAACATAAAGGTCCTATCCCATGGCTTAATAATAATTATTGAAGTCTAAAACTCATACTTGAGCAAACCAAACTCCCTTGGATTCTCCCTTATTCCCCGAGCTACTCTAAAGGTCTAAGGGCCTGCATTATTGGAAAAGAGAGCGTAAGCGTTTAAACTTAGTGAGCGATGCTCAAACGGTAGCTACAACAATGCAGTTTTAAAACATAGTTTGCTTGAAAACCAAAACCATTTCCAAATCATTTCCACAAGCTTGAACATATAACAACATGCATTTACCATCTCATGCATTTATCGAATGCAACCACAAGCCATAGGCTTACCACATGCTCATTCTCATAACACAAGCAAAGTAACCAACAAGTGCATAAGCATAACGGAAGAAATTAACAACATGCTTAACACGAGAATTAAAGCATCATGGGTATATTGACATTCATCATTTTTTACTCGGATATTCGGATAGTTTCTCAAACCCACTAGACACTTCCGGTAGAATCTCACATCACCGTACTCCTCCTTAGTGGAATCTAACATCACTAAGGCCACACGCGACTTTCACCTCGAGTCCACTCTAATCCTATTGATCGATCAATTATATTCGGTAACAACTCAACACGTGTCAATATACTCATTCACAACCACAAGCATTACCGATGCTTGAACCACTTACCATGTCCAACTTCCATGCAAAGCATGTACTCACGATACAAGTATAAACACAAGACATAAGTCTCAACATGTATAACAATGCAAACTAATACATAACATCATAACATGTTCAACTCGCATCAAGAATCGTAAAACACAATTTAATTGCATAAAACCTTTAAAACTTACTCTTGAGCTTGGATTGGCTTTTCAAGCTCAATCCAAACTCCCAAAACATTCCCTTAACCACGTCAAGGCTTTTAAAATCGATCCACTCACCAGCCAACACACAAACGATGTCCAAGATGCCAAAATCAAGCCTCCGAACTACCCGGATTTCAGTTCAAGAAGCCCGAATCCGATTCCACTATTTTAGGCAACCCAAAACAAAACATTAGGATACTAATACACTCTCAAACATAGCAGCAATTCAGAGCTCAACAATCTTGCATCAACACACATCGATTCAAGCCCAAATTTCACCCGAAACATAACAATTTCAGTCCCAAACTACTTGCAGCCATAGCCAACGAATTTACCATAAAAAATCTATCTTTTAACATTCCAAAACATCAATCTAAAGCTATCAAACCTTCACCTGTCATTTAGACCCAAAACCCATCCAAAAACTCAAGATTTTCAACTCCCAAAATCACCCACAATACCCATTTCGAGTTTCCTATAACAACCCACCATTTTCATGTTATTTTTAGCAAAAAAAAAACAAAGTTAAAACACACCCGAACTCAGCCATAACCAATCCAAACGAAAAACCCATAAACCTCATATCATTTCAAACCAAACTTTAAAAATCAAAACAAGTTAAATCCACAAGTTTTGCAAAAATCTTTACATTTAGGACTCAAGGAAGGTAAAACCAAGTTAAGGAATCATTTACCTTGAAGAAATCACTTGGATTGAGGTGTTGAATCCAATGGAATAGTGAAAAGAGTTTTTGAGAAGTTTTGAACGTGAAAAAGGAAATTAGAGAAGATGATTGCTTTTCAAAAATCCCCTTTTCCTTATTTTCTTTTATTAAAAATCCCTTTTTTGCCCTTTTTCCCTTAAAACATTTTAGGTGTGATAAAAAATAGGTTTTTTCTCCAATTTAAATTAACTCGACTCGGTTTGACTAATCCGATTATCTCTCGGTCCTAAACTCGGAGCGTTACAACTCTCCCCAACTTAATAAATTTCGTCCCCGAAATTTACCTGGCGAAAAGAGATACGAAAACTGCTTTCTCATGTCATCCTTCCTCTCCCAAGTGGCTTCTTCCACTCCTCGGTGTCGCCACTTAACCTTAACCAACTCAATGGTCCTTCCTCGCAACACCTTGCTATCCGAAGACAAAATCTCAACTGGTTCTTCATCGTAAGTCAAATCCGGATTCAATTCTATCTCTTCAACTGGCATAACATGTGACAGATCTGATGTATACCTTTGAAGCATCGAAACATGAAACACGTCGTGAATCTTCTCTAGTTCGGCTGGCAGTCTCAATCTATAGGCAACGAGACACACCCTCTCAACTATCTCATACGGACCAATGAATCTCGGACTCAACTTACCTTTCATACCAAACCTCATCACCATCTTCCTAGGTGATACTTTCAAGAACACTTTGTCGCCCACGACATACTCTATTTCTCTTCTTTTCAAATCTGTATAAGATTTCTGTCTATCCGAAGCTATCTTTAAATGGTCGCAAATCAATCGTACCTTCTCGGTAGTACCCTTAAGCATATCAGGCAAATGTATCAATTTCTGTCCCACTTCGGCCCAACAAACATGTGTTCTACATTTTCTACCATACAGAGCTTCATAAGGTGCCATCTGAATACTCGCTTGATAACTGTTATTGTACGCAAACTCTACTAATGGTAGATGCTTCTCCCACAAACCCCAAAATTCAATAATGCAACATCTCAACATGCCTTCCAACACTTGTATGACTCTCTCCGACTGACCATCGGTCTGAGGATGATATGAAGTGCTGAAATTCAGTCGAGTACCCAAAGCACTATGCAAACTCTCCCAAAATCTAGCCGTGAACCTCGAATCTTTGTCTAACACTTTAGATTTCGGTACACCATACAATCTCACTGTCTCACTGATATACAAATCGGTCAACTTATCTAAAGTATAAGTAGTGTGAACGGCCAAAAAGTGAGCACATTTCGTAAGACGATCAACAATTACCCAAACCGAATTCTTCTTAGAAGGTGTCAATGGCAAACCCGGTACGAAATCCATGGTAATTCTCTCCCACTTCCACTCGGGAATTCTCAACGGTTGTAACAAACCTGAAGGAAACTGGTGCTCGACTTTAACTCGCTGACAGACCATGCACTTACTCACAAACTCGGCAACATCTTTCTTCAAACCAACCCACAAATACTAATTTTTCAGATCGCGATTCATTTTCGTACTTCCCTGATGCATAGAAAACGGACTACTGTGAGCTTCAGTTAGGATGACGCGTCTCAAATCTACATCTTCCGGAACAACTACTCTACTCTTGAAACACAAGACTCCATCACTACTCAAATAGAAATCTGTCGGTTTACCCTACGCTATGTCTTGCACATGAGATGCTAAAGATCTATCTTGCAACTGTTTCTCTCTAATCAACTGAAGCAACAAAGGTTTAACCTGCAACTCGGCCACTAAACCACTATCTTTAGACAAACTCAATCTAGCAAACATAGCTTGTAATTCCACTGCTACCTTTCTACTCAAAGCATCGACCACTACATTGGCTTTACCCAGATGATACTCAATCGTGAGATCGTAATCCTTAAGTAACTATAGCCACCTACGCTGTCTAAGATTCAACTATCTTTGTGTCATTATATACTTCAGACTCTTATGATCCGTATACACTGTGCATTTCTCACCATACAAGTAATGTCTCCAAACTTTCAAAGCGAAAACCACTGCAACCAATTCTATGTCATGCGTAGGGTAATTACGCTCACGAGTCTTCAACTGTCTAGACGCATATGCCACTACTCTACCTTCTTGCAGTATCACACAACCTAAGCCAACATACGACGCATCACTGAAGACTACAAACTCTTTCCCTAACACGGGCTGAATCAAAACATAAGCTTCGGTTAAGGCTTCTTTCAATTTCTCAAATGCTTGTTGTCTTGCATTAGTCCACTCAAACCAAACATCCTTATGTAGCAATTTAGTCAAAGGAGCTGCAACCTTTGAGAAACCCTCAACAAAATGTCTATAGTAACCGACCAAACCTAAGAAGCTACAAACTTCGGTCACTGTCTTCGGTGGTTTCCAATTCACAACTGCCTCAATCTTCTTAGGATCCACTCGGATTCCCTTCGGCTGATACAATATGGCCTAAGAAGACTACTTCCCTAATCCAAAATTCACATTTGCTCAACTTGGCATACAACTGATTGTCTAACAATTTCTGCAACACCAAACGCAAATGCCGATCATAATCTTTCTCGGTACGAGAGTACACTAAAATATCGTCAATGAACACTACCACAAACTGATGCAAGTACTCGTGAAACACTCTATTCATTATATCCATAAAAGCTGCTGGTGCATTAGTCAAACCAAAGGGCATTACTAAGAATTTGTAGTGCCCATAACGAGTGCGGAAAGGTGTCTTCGGTACATCTTGATCTCTTAACTTCAACTGATAATAACTGGATCTCAAATCTATCTTCTAGAACACTGAGGCACATCTCAACTGATCAAACAGGTCATCAATCCTTGGAAACGGATACTTGTTCTTCATTGTCAACTTATTCAACTGTCGATAATCGATACACATTCTCAAACTGCCATCTTTCTTCTTCACAAACAACACCGGTGCACCCTAAGATGAAGTACTCAGATGAATGAACCCTCGGTCTATCAATTCTTGAAGTTGTGTCTTCAACTCTTTCATTTCTTTAGGTACTAGAGCTAAATCTGAATATGTCTCAATAACAAACTCTACATCTCTATCTGGAGGCAAACTAGGCAATTCTTCTGGGAATACACTCAGAAAGTCACAAACTGTTCTAATGTCTTGAGGTCATGCCTCATACATATTCGGATTCATGACATAGGCTAGGTATGCCTCACAACCCACATCCAACAATTTCTGAGCCTCTAAGGCTGAAACTACATTGGACAAGAACTTAACGTTCTCGCCCACTATTACTACCTCATGATCCACTAAAAGTCTCAAGTACACCCGCTTTGTCTCAAAATCTACCCTAGCCCTATGCTCTACAAGCCAGTCCATGCCTAATATTACATCAAAACCATAAAACGGCAATTCCATCATATCCAAGGGAAAAACATGACCCTGAACCATCAAAGGACATCTTCTGTACATCTTTCTGACCACAATTGTCTCACCAAATGAACTAGTGACATTCATACCCACATCTAATATCTCAACCGGAATATCTAACAATCTTGCATGCTCACTCAATATGTACGAATGCGTAGAACCGGAATCAAACAAGGAAAGCAAAGTCAAAGACTGTAACGAGAAGTTACCTGCAATCACATCGGTGTCATTCTTGTCCTCATGGTGTGCATACACTATAGCCAGTCCACCTCCCTCAGGTTGAACTGCTACAACATGAGGCACATTCCTCTGACCGTCATTCCTAGGCTAAAAGTTACCTCGACCGCGCCCATGGCCTCTCTGATGCTCGATAGCTCGTGCAGGAGCCTGTCCATCCCTAACCGGATGTGGACAATCACGCTTCAAATGCGCCCTAGACCCGCAGTTCCAACAAGAGCCATAAGTGCCCCAACACTCACCATAATGACGTCTACCACACTTGTTGCACTCGGGAGTACGGTTCTCAATCCCTTGGCCGTGATGGCCTCGCCCCGAATTACCACCTCCGTGTCTATGATCATGATGAGGTCTCTTATCCTTATGCTTCTTGGCACGATCTCTGTCTCATTCAGCAGTCATCTTTCCTGAACTAGAACCACCCTTGCGATTAGGGATGGCAAATGGGCGGGGCGGGTGCGGATACCCCCTCCCCCATCCCCATACCCACCTAAAATTTTCATATCCACCACCTACCCACCACCCACGGCGGGTATAATTTTTAAATCCACACCCGCCCACGTGGGTATATTCTTAAATCCATCCCCACACCCACCACCCAATTGGATACCCATTACCTATCTTGTACCCGCCTGTACCTGCCTACCCGCCCGCCTGGCAGCAACCATATCACATAAAACATGAAGTGATAATGGCACCAATGCCCCCTGTACTTTGACGGAAAGTTCAATGTGGTGCTTGAACTTTGGATGCGTTTAATGTGCCCCCTGAAATTTTCTTCCGTCATTTAAAACGCCCCGACCCTAACACTATTAACTTGTGATGTGGTATAACTAACTTATACCAGTGTAAGTTCTACCGAACTATAGCTAACTAACTATGACTAATTTACACCGGTGTAAGTTAGTTATTATGTGAGAAATCTGAGGGTAAGACAATGCAAAGAACTAAAGCAATGAACTTGAAATTTGAATAAAGAAAACAAATTTTATATTGAATCAGATATCTTCAAAGCCACATAATATGGCGGGTAGCATACAGGGAAGACGGGTGCGGGGCGGGCGGGTGCGGGTAAGGTCTTAAATCCACCACCTACCCACTACCCGCGACGGGTATGACTTTTTACATCCACACCCGCCCACTACCCACCAAACTCATACCTATCCCCACCCCAACTGGGGCGGGTGCAGTGCGGAATCCGCGAAACTGTACCCGTCTGCCATCCCTACTTGCGATCTGGAAGTCCCAAAGACTGTTCGATGTCTTTGGCCCTAGCGACCAACACATCAATATCTGTATAGTCGGAAGCCAACATGTAGGTCTTCACCTCCTAAACAAACCTATAGCGGAAACGCTCACACCGTTCCCTCTCAGTGGGAACTAACTCAGAAGTATACTGACTCAGACGTACGAACTGCACCTCATAGTCGGACACGGTCAAGCTACCCTGAGCTAGAGCCATAAACTCTCTCCTCTTCTCATCTAGGTATCGAAGACCTAGGTACTTCTTACGGAAAGCAGTCCTGAAGAACTCCCAAGTAACCTCAGCCTCTGGCATACCCGTAGTGATAGTGGTCCACCAAGTGTAGGCATCCCCTAAAGCAAGGAGACAATGCAACCCAACTTATGTGCTTCAGAGCACTCCATCTGATTCAAAATACGAACTGTGCTCTCAAACCATGCCTCTGAACCCTCGGGTGACAACCTACGGAACTCAACCCCGCCCAAGCTACGGAGTCGCTCTAACGGTAAACCAGAACCTGCACCCTGAGGCGGTGCTGCAACCTGAACACCCACTAAAGCTATCTGAATAGCCCCGGCTATAGCCTAAATCAACAGATTCACATCAACATCTGCCTGTCCCTAACCAGCCTGGTGTCCAACACCCTCAACATTCACTCCACCAGCCGGAGAAGGAGGAGGAGGAGGCAATTTCTCTCCTCGCACATCCTAAACATTCTCAATCTGCTCAACCCTCGGATTATCCATTATTGGCCTTCCCCTCGGTCTCACCATGCCAACAGACGCAAAGCTAAACAACAAACACAACAAGTGAAATGATTTGGGGTCAGCAAGGAACAAGGTCCAAGGTGCTCAAGTCCTTAAACTTAAAATTACTTACAATAATAGTATACTAGCAATGAGTGCCTTTAACTATTTCTCAACCAACACAAAGATAGCCACAAGCATGCTTACAATCACCATGCAATCACAATCAACAAGCTTACACCATAGAACTTACCTCACTTACCTTTCGGCTTGCGGAAACTCAACGAACCTAGGCGAAACCTAGGCTCTGATACCAACAAATGTAACCCCCTCGACCCAACCTAGCCGCCAGACCGTATCAAACGAGTTACACGGGAAAAACCAAAGCAAAACCCGTAAAGGCTCCACTCCGATTAGCAACCCTAGAAAATTTCTTTTAAAGTTATCTTGTCTAGATGCATTATTCATATCCTATGTGAGAGGGCACGCAGCGAAAAACACACATGGATACAAAACAAGCAAAACAAGCAAATCAGATAACCATTTTTAACATTTACAATAGGCCGTATCGATACGCTAAAGGACCGTATCCATACGCCTGTACTTGGTCAACACCCTAAAGTCAAACCTAGGGAAACCGTATCGATACCCTAAAGACTGGTATCGATATGCCCCTAATGGTCAGTTTCCCTTGGTCAACTTTGAAGACCGTACCAATATGCCAAAATCTCAGATTTCCAGAGAGCATTTTCGGTATTGATACACCCCCGCGTACCGGTACGCCTTGCCTAAAACAAGGGACCGTATCAATACCTCCCTTGAGCGTATCGATACGCCATGCCCTGCAACACTGATTTTAGCTGTCAAAAACACCAAGGACCCAACACAAGAGGCATTTAACACATATTTAAGCATCATACATTCACACATAAATCATAAGGCATCCATGGATAAACATATAAGGCAATTTTAACGCACAACGATGCAACATCCAATCAAGACAAGATTCTTAAAGATAACAAGCATACATAACATTCATCAACGTAGCCAAAAGCTAAACCAAAGCACAAATCATCATGGTAAAAGACATTACAAGCTCAAAACAACAAAGCAAACTTGTCTAAGCAAAAAGGACATGCCAACAACACCATAAACATAAAGGTCGTATCACATTGCTTAATAATAATTATTGAAGTCTAAAACTCATACTTGAGCAAATCAAACTCCCTTGGATTCTCCCTTGTTCCCCGAGTTGCTCCAAAGGTCTAAGGGCATGCATTGTTGGAAAAGAGAGCGTAAGCGTTTAAACTTAGTGAGCGGTGCTCAAACGGTAGCTACAACAATGCAGTTTTAAAACATAGTTTGCTTGAAAACCAAAACCATTTCCAAATCATTTCCACAAGCTTGAACATATAACAACATGCATTTACCATCTCATGCATTTACCGAATGCAACCACAAGCCATACGCTTACCACATGCTCATTCTCATAACGCAAGCAAAGTAACCAACAAGTGCATAAGCATAACAGAAGAAATTAACAACATGCTTAACACGAGAATTAAAGCATCATGGGTATATTGACATTCATCGTTTTTTACTCGGATATGCGAATAGTTTTTCAAACCCACTAGACACTTTCGGTGGAATCTCACGTCACCGTACTCACTCGTCTAGCAAAACATAACTTCCGGTGGAATCTCACATCACCGTACTCCTCCTTAATGGAATCTAACATCACTAAGGTCACGCGTGACTTTCACCTCGAGTGCACTCTAATCCTATTGATCGATCAATTATATCCGGTAACAACTCAACGCGTGTCAATATACTCATTCACAACCACAAGCACCACATGTAACCCCTTAGACCCGCCTATGCATTACAACGGATCCTAGGAAGTCACATTAGGGTCACAAGAGCGACCCACAATAAAAATACACTTAAAACATTTTTATTTCCTCAAAACACTTATTAAACTATAAAATCATCTTCTGTTTAAAATACTATTTCAAAAAATCATTTAAACACATAACAAGAATTTCAGAAAGTGTTTTACAGACTCGATCATAAAACAATACGTGACATACATGACATACATGCCCACTAACTATATAGTACCGTACTCCAGAGGCAACACCGAGGGAACTCTGAACACTGATGTCAAACATAATACCATGCTATATTCTTTTAACCCGCGATGGTAAAAACAACGTGAGCTTGGAAAAGCTCAGTAATACAAAACTACCAAAAGATGCTATAAGCTCATGCAGATATATGGTAGGCATAACATTTTTATGATGTTTCAGGTAGTAACAGTCTTCATTTCCTTTCTGTTATTTCAGGATAACGTTACTTGAGAATAACAGTACTTGTTCTTTATTTGAACGCTAAGTAACAAACAAGAATTATACAAGATGATATGTTACGAAGATGGAACAAAGAGTTTAGTGTTTAGTGTGTTCCATTAAGTGCAGATCAAACAGGCATAAAAACATACCAATCGTTTCATAAGAACACATAACAGTTCAATACAAATACTCGAGTGCATGCAAGGGTTTACTAGTGTCTACCCTCCAACCTTACACCAAATGCAGTCCCCCAGAACTGCATCCATAAGGACTTACCCTAGGCCCGATGAGCATAGGTGCCACCTAAGGGGCTGCCTTAGGTCCATAAGGATTTACCCGTGCTAAAGCATCGATACCTACTCAAGGGGAGACCTTGAGTCCATAAGGATTTACCAGCTTGATCAGGGCTGTACCAACAGAGACTTCATAACATAACCCAACAGTATACCCCAGATGGTAATTAGTGTTCAGATTCCAGACATGAGTAACAGAATACATGTGACAAATATATTTTATTTAGAGCATCAGAAACAGAAGAATTCATGCTGTTGACAGATAAATGGGCATACCATTGAGCAGAGCAGACATTTTCATAATTCATCATGCAAACAGATTGTAACATTATAGGTCAAGCTAACAGATCATAGTATCAAGTTCATCAGACAACCAGACAATACCATCACAGATCAAGCAATCACATAACAAGTATACACATTGAACAAACATACATCAGGTACGCAGAGAATGTCATCATATATCCAGTTGATCATTTCATCTCATTTTCCAACATAGTGATGCAATCTCAATAACAGTTGAAATATTCATCAAACATAATATTATTCATGATTAAATCATTATACAATCCATTCAACAGAATATAGCACACATGAAACACACTAGGTGGGATAGATAATTTCTTGGAGATACTTGGCATTTACGGAAGGGGACACATTAAACTTTTGACAATTTGAACAGATTTCTAAAACGAGGCCCCTATAAAAGGAGGGTTCATACTAACGGTTTAACCCTGATATTCAGGAGGTGATACATCAAGATCTTTGAGAGTTTAGACGCAACATGAGTGATTTAGTCACTTAAGTCTACAAGGGCATTATGGTCATTTTATTACATATGGGAATTTTGGGAAGTCACACCAACGAGGCGTAAACAGTCACTTAGGAAATTCTATTTTCTCATCAGGCTTCCAATCAGGCATTCGGAGATTTCTATGTCAAGATCTTTCACGATATCAGATACATTCATGGCTATTTTAATTACTTTGGCCAAAGAGGGCATTTTAGTCTTTTAACTATTAGGGGTGATTTTATAATTTAGCCCAGAAATGATAAAATGACGATTTACAATATTCAATATTTCCCGAAGTTTTTCGAGCCTCCAAACCGTTCAAACTAACATATCTCAACCTTGCAGTACTAACCAACCCTTCTAATGCGTCCAGCTGTAAATCGTATATTTGAACGGTTGCTTTCATATTTCACCACATGACTTGCCACAGAGTAGCCGAACTTATATTTTGTGCGGAAAAACTTCCAACCTTATATTAATATCATGAGTGATTAACATACACGAGTGTGCTTCCTAACACTTAGGGGCACTTTAGCCCTTAAAGCCTTATTAGAAAACCCAGAATTTCATCAAATGCATAACTGCCTATTTAACTCAAGATGGCATTTCAGTCATTTTGGAAATTAGGATAAATCCACCATTTTTGTCAAATTTTACTATTTAGCACCTCCATCGCTTATGTACTCGGTAGATATTAAGTCATTCTAATCATTTCTGCCCTTACAGACGGTTTACTCAATTTAGAACTTAAGGGTAAAATTGTTATTCTGATTAATTAAGAATTTCGGTGCTCGCGGGCACTACAGTCTTTTTGGTCATTACGATTATTCCAATTAATTCATCCATTACCGCCGTAAGGATCAGCTCAAAAATACAACGATATTTCCAATAAATTCACCTTTATTTGTTATACAGAACTCGGGGAAAAATCCAAGTTTCTTTTAGTATCACACGCATTTGAATAATGATGTCGAAGTCTTTTCTAATAGAACATACATCTTAGGTAGGGTAATTTTTCAATAAGGTCGAATGCAGATTTCGGGTCACTTCCTTTATTAGGGATAGTTTAGTCATTCTTATATCTTAAGGGTATTTTTGTAACCTCATATCCAAAATCCTTTACTCCATATTATGAGCATTGAATCTTACACCGTTGATCGAGTTGCGGATTTAACTGTATTATTTATTATTATTAACTTTCGATACTTCTGGTCTATTAGTATTCTTATTCGAATATCTTGGTTTTAAATAGTTTCTATACTTATTTCTCGTATCTGATTCGGCTTAAGCAGAGTCTACAAAGCACTTCATCAAAAGTATGCATGCGTTAACCGGATATCAACGTGTACTTAAAGCATACAAAGGGTAGTATTGTATTACCTTAACTCCGAGCTATATATGTCGATTCATGAAACCCCATTCGATTGCACTCGAACTTGAATTCAACGTCCATCAACAATTCGTATTCAAGGAGCTAAGAGTACTTTCAATCACACAATAAACCATTTTAGTCCTTATTCAAAGAGCTCTTAACTGAAAAATTAACTACATAAACAAGTTCGGGTTCAAGGTAAGATTTGGAGGCTTTCAGGTCAGAATTTTGTGAAACTGACTTCAAAAACGGACTCAGGACGTCAAAAAACATAAAATAGGAGTTTTCGGAAAATTTTGACTTTTGGTCAACATTCAAAGTCAACGCTGACGTCAGCAGTCAACAAAGGGTAAACTGATTTGACTCGATGGGTTAACTCAGTCGGGTCGGATATGGGGCAGAGCGGGTCGGGTTGAACCCAGGTCGGGAAGGTTGGGTCTGGTTCATTAGCTGACCGGTTTAACCGGTCTAGCCGGTTCATGCCGGTTCAGACCGGTCCACACACCATTCGAAAAAGCTTCATCGGCCGGTCACCAGAAATTCGCCGGAGAGTCGAAAACCACCCTTTTTTACCTGAAAAAAGACAGATCTGATATTACTCAGTTAATCCAAACTACACATGACCGATTTTCACCTGAATTAGACCGGAACTCACCAAAACAAACCCAAACGACCAGAAAGTTCGTAGCTCCGGCGAGGCGTTAAACGTCGACAGACTGGTGGTCGAAAACCTAGGTTTTCCTCGCCTCGACACGAGGAGTCTGCTGACGGTGGCGGCGTGACAAAAGACGGCTGTGTTGGTCGGAAACGGATAAGCTACGTTTGGGTTTCCATCGAACATTCAATCGGCTCTCCACGGCGGACGGTAGCCGTTCTCTGAGAGTGGATCTGTAACCCCCTAGACCCGCCTATGCGTTACAACGGATCCTAGGAAGTCACATTAGGGTCACAAGAGCGACCCACGAAAAAAAGTACACATAAAAACATTCCTTTCAAACACTTATTAAACTGTAAAATCAACTTATGTTTAAAATACCATTTCAGGAAGTCATTTGAACATGTAACAAAAATTTCAGAAAGTGTTTTACTGACACTGTCATAAAACAATACATGACATACATGCCCGCTAACTATGCAGTACCATACTCCAAGGCAACGCCGAGACAACTCTGAACACTGTTGTCAACCATTATACCATGATATATTCTTTTAACCTGCGATGGTAAAAACAGCGTGAGCTTGGAAAAGCTCAGTAATACATTACTACCAAAAGATGCTATAAGATCATGCAGATATAAGGTAGGCATAACATTTTCATAATATTCCATATAGTAATAGCCCTCATTTCCGTTCAACTATTTCGAGATTGCATTATACTCAGGAATAACGATATTTGTTCCTTATTCAAACATCGTGAATTAGACGGGAATTATATAGGCTGGTAACATACGAGGTAGGAATCAGAGAGTTTGGTGCCTAGTGTGTTCCAACGGTGCAACATTAATGCATGAAATATAATAATGCAGTAAACTTTTTTTATTTCAAATACATTTGTTTCAAGTAGCAGTAAAGTTCATTTTAATTCCTTATTTACCCTCCAACCATACTCCAGTATATAGTTTCCCCAGTGCGGTATCATGTACAGGCATTAACCCGAGCCCATTGGGCATGGGTACCATCCTAAGGATATACCTTAGAATACGGGCGGCCCTTGCCGAAGCATAGGAACCGAAAACGGGCGGACCTGGCCGAAGCCTAGGATCCGAAAACGGGCGGACCTAGCTGAAGCTTAGGATCCGAAAACGGGCGGACTTACCAGCTGGATCAGGGCTAAGCCGTAGATAACTTCATATCATGTCCCAATTACCCCAGTGAATCATATCATCAATAGTTCATTAATCAATAACTGTATTTCTAGTAATACATTATCCATATAGCATGTTTGTCGTATCGGGTGCATATACATATATCAGAAATATAGTACGGTCATGTTTAATTATAAAACATGTCATGTGAGTCCAAATATGTCAATCAAGTGCACGTGATCAGTATCATAACATGTAAAACAGTATGCAAAACAGTCGTGTGGCACACATGGAACACACTAGGTGGAACAATTTATTCCTTGGAGATACTTGACATTTAACGGAAGAGAACACATTAAACTTTTGACAATTGAACGGATCTTTGAAACAAGGCCCCTATTAAAAGAGGGGTTTGTACTAACGGTTCAAACCAGATAGTCAGGAGATGATACATCAAGATCTTGGGAGTTTAGGCATATCATGATTGATTTAGCCATTTAAGCCTACCAGAGGCATTATGGTCATTTTATCATACACGAGCATTTTTGGTAATTTATACCAACAAGGCGTAAACGGTAGCTCAGAAATTCTATTTGTTCATCAGGTATCCAACCAGGCATTCATAGATTTCTACGTCAAGACCTTTCACTATATCAGTTACGTTCGGAGCTATTTTGATTACTTTGGCCAACGAGGGCATTTTAGTCATTTAAATATCAGGGGTGATTTTGTAACTTAGCTCGATCATGAGGAATTTATGATTTACAGTAGTTAAGATTTTCAAAAGTTTATCGAGCCTCCAAAACCATTCAAACTAACATATTCCAACCTTGTAGTACTAACCAACCCTTCTGATGCATTCAACTGTATCATATATCTGAACAGTTACTTTCATATCTCACCACAAGACTTGCCATGGAGTAGTCGAACTAATACTCTGTGCGGGGAGACTTCCACCCTTATATTAATATCAAGAGTGTTTGACGTACGTAAGTCATGCTTCAACCCTTAGGGGCATTTCAGTCATTTCCAACTTTATTGGCATTTCCAGAATTTATCAAGGGCAATTTACTTATTTCAGTCAAAGGGGGTATTTCAGTTATTCAAGAATTTCGATACTTCCAACCACTTCATTCATTTCAGAACTCAAGGGTTTATCCATCCTTCCAGTTAATTTGTAAACCTCGGTGTCCGAGGATACTGCAGCCCTTTTTAGTCAATACGATCATTCCGATTGATTTAACCATAACATTATTTCCAATACTTTTAGTTATTACGATCAATTCAGTATTCTGAGTCACTTGCTTAATTCAGGGGTATGTATAGATTCCCCTAATTCTATAGTCGAAGATTCATTTCAAATCCAAGGAGACCTAACACCTTACAATCACGAAGGTTTAAATCCTGTTACCATGGCTTTCTAAATAGTTCGGGTTTTCAAATGAATCAGGTTGTTTTACCATATCTAGCGTAGATTTCTAGATCGCTTCCAATTACAAGGGTATTTAAGTCATTCTCATACCTTGAGGGCATTTTCGTAATTTTATGTCCAGGTATCTTTCACATTTAAACATTTCACACTAATGCTTGGAATTGGAGATTAGCTGCCTCATTAATTACTTAATGAACTTCAGATACTTCAGATTTATTAGCTTCCTCGTTCGAGCATTTCGGTCTTATCTAGGTTACCATACTCAATTTCATATTTAGTTTGACTTAAGTAGGACTAACAACACTCCTTATCATATTCATGCATGCGTTAACAAATACCAACATGTTCTCATAAAGCATACAAGAGGTAGTAGTGTATTACCTTTAATATTTGCTATATCGATAGACCATTATACTCTATTCGATCACTCTCGAACCCGAATGCTACGTCCTCAACATCCCGGATACAAGGAATTGTGAATACCTTCAATCGCACAAATTCCAATTTCAGTCCTCATTCACATTACTCATAATTGATTATTAAAATACATAAGCATACTCGAGTTCAAGGTTCAATTTGGAGGCTTTCGGGTTAGAATTTCTCGAAACGGGCTTCAAAATCGGACTCAGGACGTCGAAAAACATAAAATATGACTTTTCGGGAAAAGTTGACTTTTTGGTCAAAGTCAACGCTGACGTCAGCGGTCAAAGTCAACGCTGACGTCATGCTGACATCACTAGTCCAAAGCTGACTCAGTGAGTTGACTCACTGAGTTGACTCAGGCGAGTTGACTCACTGGGTTGACTCGGTCAACGGGTCGGGTCGGGTCGGGTTAACAGGTCGGGTCAACGGTTAACGGGTCGGACTGACGGGTTTGGGCTCGGTTCGGGTTGACTCAGTTCGGACTCAGGCGGACGCGGGTCGGGTCAATTTCGGTTTGGGCTTGGACTCACCGGGTACGGGCTAAAGGCCATTGAGCCTTAACAGGCCGGCTCACCTTTATATAATTAAAAGGGCTAACCCGGTTATTGGGCCGGACCGGTTCTATCCAAACCGGTTTAATCTATACCGGTCTGGACCGGTTCACTTACCCAAAGCAACTGGCCATCGGACGGTCATCGGGGAGGTCATCGGATGGTCACCGGAATGTCGCCGGAATGTCCAATTCGCGTCGTTTCTGCCGGAAAAACGAAGATCATGAATTTATAAATTCATCTAAGCCGAGTATTCAACGATTTAACCCAGAATATGCCCGAAACTTACCCCAAAATTCTAAATCTCGCCGAAAAACCACGTAACACTGATGAGGGCTATCCCGACATCGGTTGAACTCGAAACCTTAGGGGTTTTGCTCCCCGCCGCGTCAAGAGCCCGGATCTGGTGTCCGTCTCGCAAATGGACGGCAACCGGTGCCGGAAAATGCGAGAAACAGTGGCGTTGTAGGCTTGGGTCACTGCCGAACTTTCAACCCAAACTTCACGGCGAACGGTGGCGTGGTTGTGCGCGTGACTGGCGGCTTGGGGTTCAGAGTGAGACGATGCGTACGCCGGTGGTGGCGGTGAACGCCACGGCGTGGCGGTGGGGGAGGGAGAAATGACGGTGGCCGATTGTGTGTGTAAGGTGGAGGGTCGGTGATGGGAACATGAAGAGTTGGATAAGGGATCGATTTTTCTGGAAACATTAGATTCGAAAAGGGGTATTCTCAACGTTACGCGGGGCAGTTGGGATATTTTGTGTATTACTATTATTATTATTTTAACTATTATAAGAACCGCTTAATAATAAGTAGGTGTAGGTTCATACCAGAAATGGCCTTAGCTCAAATGGCTAAGACTTAAGCAACCCATCCATGAGTCACGGGTTCAACTCCCCCAGACCACAATTCCCTTTTTTTTTTCATTTCATCCCCCTTTTTTTATTATTTTTTTCTTACCTCATATTTTATTAGGGGTGTTACAAGATCACAGGCTGGGGTCGGGGTGCGACGACGGACAAAGCGACACCGGCGGTGACAGCCACGGTGCGGCGGTGATAGCGATCGGACGCTAAGGAGCTCGAACTTCCATGCAAAGCATGTACTCACGATACAAGTATAAACACAAGACATAAGTCTCAACATGTATAACAATGCAAACTAATACATAACATCATAACATGTTCAACTCGCATCAAGAATCGTAAAACACAATTTAATTGCATAAAACCTTTAAAACTTACTCTTGATCTTAGATTGGCTTTTCAAGCTCAATCCAAACTCCCAAAACATTCCCTTAACCACGTTAAGGCTTTTAAAATCGATCCACTCACCAGCCAACACACAAACGATGTCCAAGATGACAAAATCAAGCCTCCGAACTACCCAGATTTTCGTCCACGAAGCCTGAATCCGATTCCACTGTTTTAGGCAACCCAAAACAAAACATTAGGATACTAATACACTCTCAAACATAGCAGCAACTTAGAGCTCAACAATCTTGCATCAACACACTTCGATTCAAGCCCAAATTTCACTCGAAATATAATAATTTCAGTCCCAAAGTACTTGCATCCATACCCAACAAATTGACCATAAAAAAATCTATCTTTTAACATTCCAAAACATCAATCCAAATCTATCAAATCTTTAGCTGTCATTTAGACCCAAAACTCATCCAAAAACTCAATATTTTCAACTCCCAAAATCACCCACAATACCCATTTCGGGTTTCCCATAACAACCCACCATTTTCATGTTATTTTTAGCAATAAAACAAAGTTAAAACACACCTGAATTCAACCATAACCAATCCAAACGAAAAAACCCATAAACCCCCTATCATTTCAAACCAAACTTTAAAATTCAAAACAAGTTAAATCTATGAGTTTTGTAAAAATCTTTACATTTAGGACTTAAGGAAGGTAAAACCAAGTTAAGGAATCATTTACCTTGAAGAAATCACTTGGATTGAGGTGTTGAATCCGATGGAGTAGTGAAAAGGATTTTTGAGAGGTTTTGAACGTGAAAAAGGAAATTAGAGAAGATGATGGCTTTTCAAAAATCCCCTTTTCATCATTTTCTTTTATTAAAAAGTCCCTTTTTGCCCTTTTCCCCTTAAAACATTTTAGGTGTGATAAAAATAGTTTTTTCTCTAATTTAATTTAACCCGACTCGGCTTGACTAACCCGATTATCTCCCGGCCCTAAACTCGGGGCGTTACAGCTCAGACACCACCTTTGTAAACCTTTTGACATCGCGAGAAAACCCCAATCGTCGTTTTCCCCTTGTCGGCTATCGTTCATGAGAAAACGACCTTAGAGTTGTTCGAACCTTGTGGGTTTTGCATCACCGTTAGATCTCCATCGTAGCTCCTCTATCGTTGTTCGTGTTGTTGTCTCTTGCATTGCTTGCGCCACCGACACCTTGCTCCGATCTTGGGTTGGTATGCCTTTTTGGGTTCGAATATTCAATTCTTGTAAAAGGTTGCTTAGATTTCGAATTTTGTGAGTGTTGGCCGGAATTAACCTTCAGATTGTTTGTTGGTGAGTTTTGATTTGTAATGTTGAGTGTTGATTTTGGTCGTGTTGGTTTTTGGCCGGAATGACCATCGAGGTCTTTGTTTTGCTCACGACAAGTTGTTGTCGTCGCGTCGTCACCGATCCTTTCCTTAAGTCTGCGCCTCCGCCGTTCGTACATCTGTGCCGCTGTCGTTTGGGTTTTGGAAACCATTGTGATTAAGGGATAAAACCATTGTGAGTTGGACCATCAGCTTTTCCCAACTCTTTTGTGATTTGGATCAAATGTGTATGCTTGGTTAGGCCACTTAATGAGCCTTGTGTGTGAGCCAAGCAAGAGAATGAGAGCCCAATTTGTGAGGGCCCAAAGCTGAGTGAACCGGACCTTGATTGTTGAACCGAACCTATTATCATATCGAACTGGTCTTGTGATCTAAATTGAACTGAACCAGATCAGTAAACCTTGGATCGAACCGAACCATGAGTCTTGAACCGGATTGCTGACTTTGACTTTGACATGTTTGACCAAGTTGACCTTTGACCAAGTTGACTGTTGACCAGTCAAGTCAATATTAACTTTGACTTTCTGTCAAAGTTGACTTTAACTTTGTCCATAGTTTACTTTTACCTTCGACTACAGTTGAATTTTTTAGAAAAACCTTCATCTTGACCTTTTTAACGTTCTGAGTTCGAATTCATTTCTCGTTTTATCAAATTTAAACTCGAGAGCTTCGTTTTACTATTTGCAATTAATTGTACTTAGTAATTTCAGATAAATTGAATATTAGATTGACCCGAGTTATTCTCGTGTTCAGAAATTGACTTTGAGCCGACGAGTTACCTCCAAGTGTTTAGTTCGACTGGGAACGTTCTTTGAGATCTTTATGTGAGTTTATCTTCAATTTAGTATTATGTTTCTAGTTGGTGGCATAATGATAATATTAATTTTGATATAGCGATCTTACTTTGTAGGTTTTGATTCAGCTAGATCTGAGCGTGAGACTCGCCCTTCTTGGCATTAGAGCTATTGTTGCTCAAGGTGTGTTTCTACATGTTCTATAAATAAATGTTTTATTCTTGCTTTATTTAATTATATGAATTGTGTTTTGAGATTATTTGAAACTTCATGCATGGCATAATGAACTGTGTTTTAAAATCAAGCATCAGATTTTCGGAAATGAATCATTTGTAAAAGTTTAGATTTATGATTTTTCAAATCATATCATGAGTCATGGGATCGAAAATATGTTCGGAGAAAGTAAGGGAAACCTCCACTCTGGCGAGAGAAATCTCCACTCTGTATGATATCGGACATTTGGGTATTGAGTCTTGCATTGGACATAATATTATTATGATTCAGATTTATCGGATTGAAATTGTTTCAAAAAGACTTTATCGGAAAATAAAATATTATTTTAGTTTTGCGTTTGTTGCACTTTAGAGACACATTAAGCTCTTTAGCTTACACACCTATAGTCTTTCACTTTCAGATACTCTAACTCTTTAGGCGACTTGGTACTTGGAGCATCTCATATTTATTCTGATATCTTATCATTCAATATGAACTCTTTTGTTTATTTCAAATTACTTGGTACTTGGTACTTGGAGCATCTCATATTATCATTAATATTAAATATATAAATAAATAATATATTTTTATCAAAACTAAAAAAATAATTTTCACAAAACCCCCAAAATTTTCAAAATAAAAAAAACAAAATCCACCAAAACATTAAATTCTTACATATATACCCTAAAACCTTAAATCATAAATCCTAAACCCTAAAACCATAAACCCATTATAGTTAAAATGGAAGGATTTAGGGTTTAAGTTTTAGGGTTTTGGTGATTTTTTGGGTTTTTTTTGTAAATTTTTGAAATTTTAAATTTTTTAAAAATTATTTTTTAGTTTTTATAATAATATATTATTTGTTTGTACATTTTAATATTATTTGTTTATGAATAAAATTTTAAGGTTTAAGGTTTATAGTTTAGAATTAGGGTTTAAGGTTTTGTTGGATTTTAGGTTTTTTTTAAATTTTGGGTTTTGAAAATTACTGTTTTAGTTTTTATAAAAGTATATTTATCTATTTATATATTTCATATTATTTATAATATATTTACATTATTTATATAGAGTAATGTTATTAATATGATAAACTACAGTTTAGAATATATATTATTTGTGCTGGAAATAAAACATAGATGTTAAGTTGGCTTAGTGGTTAGGAGGTTGCCTTTGATTCTAAAAGTTCTAGGTTTAAATCTTATTGAGTGCATGATTTTTCATATTTTCCTCTAGCAAAACGACGCCGTTTTGGACAATTTAGTATCAAAATAGCTGCACCAAAACGACGTCGTTTAGATCTAGCATCCAAGTCCTCACGACATTAAGAAGTTAACGACATAGTGGTATAAATGAGTCGAAAAATAAAGTTTAGTGACAAATCTGAACTAATTGAAAAGTTTGTGGTAAAAACGGGTCAGACCCAATAATTTAATGGTACTTGACATAGTTTACCCAAAATTTTACACTTGAGAGAATTTGAACAAGTTCTCGAGTACGAAGAGTACAGTGTATAGCCACCAAGCCAATCACATAAACTGGTAAGATCTTGGCAAACGTTTTACTTAAGCTATAGTTGGATGAAATTAAGGAAAATAATTATGCCTGTAAAGGAATTTGAACCTCAATCTTGTAAATATATTGATAAAACTTTTATTTAGTTATTTTTTCTTGAAATTAATTTTATTTATTTTGTAAAAATATTAATTATATTATATATTTAATAATTTAATTATTTTGTATACTTAAATATTATATATATATAATTCTACTATATACTTAGATATGCTATTTATAATATATATTTATATGATTGTCTTCTTTCCCTTGCTCTCATTTTAATTCTAATATATAATTAACTATATACATATATTTTATTTAATATATTTATACATTAGAATATATATTATAAATAACATAAGAAAATATACCTTACAATTAAATATATAAAAATACATTATAATTAAATATAGGGAAAACTACACCGGTGGTCCCCAAACTATTACCATTTTCCTATTTTGGTCCCTAAACTATGTTTTTCGGCAAAATCGTCCATTCTGTTACATAGTTCTCCTGTTTTAGTCCCCGGCGTTAAATAGCTAACGGTTTTGCTGACGTGACATTTTTTTAAGAGGAGAGAGAAATGATTAAAAATATTTAAAAAATGCCACGTCAGCAAAACCGTTAGCTATTTAACGTCGGGGACCAAAACATGAGAACTATGTAACAGAAGGGACGGTTTTGCCGAAAAACATAGTTTAGGGACCAAAATAGGAAAACGGTAATAGTTTGGGGACCACCGGTGTAGTTTTCCCTTAAATATATAAATATATGTTATAAATCAAATTAATTTCAAGAAAATATTAACTAATTTTTTTTATCAATATATTTGAAAAACATATATTAGGCTTGATGGGTAAGCATTATTTCTATTATACTCGAGATTCATGTTCAATTTCTTCCAAAGGAAAATTATTTTCCTTAATTTTTCTTCAGCTATAACTTAAGTTAAGAAAAACAATTGCCAAGATCCTAACAACTTATGTGTTTGTCTCGGTGGTTATGGATTACAATCAGTGAGACTTATGTTCAAATCTTCGCTATTATAAAATTTAACATCAATTTTCTTTCAGACAAATTATCGTTTAATTGGATTAAAATTCTCTAAGAAAATAGTGACCAGGAGTGTTTAAATTCGAGGACTTGGATCTCCGAGTAGTATATTTATCGACTCGTGTATACCGAGTACTCGTAAAATCGGGTGATAGGTACCTGATTTATTTTTATTTTATTTTTTAAAATCATTTAAAAAATTAAAAAAAAAAAACATAAAATTTAAACTGGTGCCTCTGCTGGATACCCGTATGTAATGAAGTATACATGGCAGGGCGTTTTTTTTTGACCACCCATAAAATTAAAAAAAAAAACATAAAATTTAAAGTCTTGGTTTTGCCATGGTTGATTTTATTTGCTTTGCTGTATTGAACTTCTGTTGGGCACTGCTCTTGACTGCTTGGCTTTTTTTTTTTTTGGGTAAACTACCTGGGTGGGTGATTACCTAACAATTGAGTCTGACCTATTTTAACCATCGAATTATAAAAATTCAAAATTTAACCACTCAACTATTTAATTGGACCTATTTTGACCACCCATAGTTAAAATCTAACAGAAGGGTGACGTGACTGTTAATAAAAACTTGTATAACTACATATTTGGTCACTTCTTTGCCGCAGTTTGCGTTAGAATCGAGAATTAGAAATTGAAGACCTGCCTTCTAGAAAAAAAAAGTTGTTTGGAGCAACAAGAGTTGTTTTAAAGCTTGGTGACAACTGGTTTCGGATAAATCGAGGTGATACTTTCTAAAAAAGGCATAGGCAATCGTGTGTTTTATCGGGTGGGTTTAGCGCTAGTTGCTTTCTGAAGTTCTATAATCGTTGTCTTCGTTTGATTAGTTCTCTTACCTAGTTGTGTTGTACTCTTTCCTCCATTTAGGGTTAGAAAGGTCTTTAATGAGGCTCACAACTTAGGTCAAAGGTTTTGTTTGACCTTTATAATCAATAAAATCTTAATTGCCGAGAAAAAAAAACTACATATTTAGTCTATGTTAGTTACATATTTTATCAATTTGATCCTAACTTTAATTTATCTAAAAAGTCCTGGATTGCATCTTCTGCGAAGCATAAAAAGTCCAAAATATAAAAAAGAAAATCATATTAATACTGGTATATTGTTTGGTTTTGATTCTGTCGAAGCTTGTTTCTTGTTGCAGTGGGATCAACATGATAAAAATATGGGTTCTAAGCTCCTTTGTGCTTCAATTTAAATAGGCAACAATTATAACTATCACCATTCTAAAGGGCCTGCCCAACTGAAACAACAAGGAGCTTTTCCAAATTCATGGCCATTCACTCTCACAGGAATACCATTATTCCCAGCTGCAATTGTTGTTATATGACTAGTAACCAGTGCATGACAAAGAAGGGGACTTGTTAGAATGAAATAATAGATACATTTTCTCCTCACTCGATACTTGTAATTTTATATAAAAATCTTCTATCAAATGTTAATCATTTTCCAAAGTAAGAAGAATAGAAGCTCTATAAGGAAAAGTTTCATGTTGCTTAGTTTTGGCCAAAAATGCTGCAAGTAATTAGAGGGAGCCACTTCAATTTATGCTCACCGAACATATTTATTTACAATCTAAGTTTATATATCACTCTCATTCCAGCACTTCCCTTCCCTCAATGTAGCAAGAATGTAAAAGTTAGACTTCTGTCGAAAGTATATTTATAAAAGATAATGCAGTGTATTGTTTCCTATATAAAATCATAACCGCAACTTAGTATGACAACTAACCTTCCATGTCCATCACCATCTATGGGAGAGGCAAAATCATTAGCAGGATTAAAGGCACCAGCTGCTTTTGCAGCTTCAGAAAAATGTTGGACTCCAATTAATGATCTTGCCATTACAACATAAAGGAATCAAAACCACGACGATAGTTGTTTTTGTTGGGCAGCCCCTTCAAAATGGTGATAGTTATAAACGTTGTCTATTTAAATTGACAAAGGAGCTTAGAACCCATGTTTTCATCATGTTATCCTACAACAACAAGAAACAAGCTTCAACAAAATTAAAACTAAACAATATACCAGGATTAACATGATTTTCTCTTGGGTAAACTACATAAATGACCACCATACTATTAGAAAAGTCGCGATTTGACCACCTTACTTTTTTTCGAAGCAATTAAACCACCATACTATTAAATTGGGTGCAATTTGACCACCAGCCGTTAGAGTTTAACGGAAGGGTGCCACGGTATAATTACACATTTGGTCCTTACTATTTACACATTCTTTCAATTTAGTCATAATTTAAATTTAATAAAATAAATTATTATTCAATTAGGTGGTGTCACGTGTCACTACCTTATTGGAGGGATTTAGTTATTTGAAAATGAAGAAAATTACAAGTGCAGTTAAGGGGAGTCGAACCCACATCTCCCAGATACATAAAGCCTTGGCTTACCACAACGCCAAATGCTATTTTACGATCTTATTACTGCAATATATTATATGTCTAGTAACATAGTCGCTGGTAACATTTACTTCTCCGGTTATTGTTCTCTCTTTTTGGTTAAAATCTCTGGTCCCTCTTTGAAGCATTTTTCTTGTTTGAATTTGCCTTCAAAAGAACAATCAAAACTTAGTGTACATACATGGAGTTTTTACTGATCAGCAGCGAACCTCTACATTCAACCATCTGTTTGCAATAGCTTCACCTTGCTGCACATGTAGCTTGTACTAGTACAATGTACATACTAGATATGTCTATTTTTGCTCCTCGAGGTTGACGTTGTTTGAGATGGCGGAAAGCATTTAGCCAAACAACATGGCAGAACAAAGGTTGTTGCGAGCATGACAAGAATCAAGAGGGAGAACACAGGCAAACCAAGTAACCTGTCATGAATGGCCATGGACATCGAAGCAGAAAACACACTCTGCATCGACATTCTACTTGTAACTCTCATATTTAGAACACAATTGGTCTTGAGTTTTTAAAAGGGTGTTGGTTGAGAGCGATGAGATCAAGTTAATCTTAGGAGATAGATAATAATGTATTGCTTGCCTTTCAAATTAAAGTCAACAGCTAAATGCAGTTGATAAGTAGTTTATGATATATTACAATCTAAAACACTGTGCATATCCAATTTACAAACTGAGATGCTTGATGTATATAGTTTAATGCAACATGGATCTATGATTTTATTGTCAAAAGATGCGCAGCTGTTTTTAATCTTTTAGAATGCTAACAGTGATTGCATAAAACATGCAACAAATTTTCTTCCATCGTTGTTTAATGTTCTTTTGATAGGATTGCATAAAAGTTTCTGGAAGGGATGAAATGTTTGCAACAACTACCATGATCCTACAACACCATGTGCGGGGTTCTCGAAAGCAGAGAATTTCCAGTAGGTCTTCAATGAATATGGCTGGGAAATTATCATGTCTTCTTCAGTGATCTTAGCTATCTGCAATCAACAGATTTCAAGTACATGAAACATCAATATCGATAGAATTTGCCTCAGAATGTAGAGTAAAGGACTATAACATATTGCAGGAATAAGATAATAAAACAACATTTGGCGTTGTGGTAAGCCAAAGCTTTATGTATCTGGGAGATATGGGTTCGATTCTCCTTAACTGCACTTGTAATTTTCTTTATTTTCTTCCTTTAATTAGGTGGTGACACGTGTCACCACTTAATTGGAGGATGAAAATAAATTTATTTAATCAAATACAAATAACTAAATCCCTCCAATAAGGTAGTGACACGTGTCACCACCTAATTGAATAATAATTTATTTTATTAAATTTAAATTATGACTAAATTGAAAGAATGTGTAAATAGTAAAGACCAAATGTGTAATTATACCCTTATTTTTTTAACTGCCACGTCACCCTCCCGTTAAACTCTAACGGCTGGTGGTCAAATTGCACCCAATTTAATAGTATGATGGTTTAATTGCTTCGAAAAAAAGTAAGGTGGTCAAATCACGACTTTTCCAATAGTATGGTGGTCATTTATGTAGTTTACCCTTTTCTCTTATATGTAACTAACAAGGACCAAATGTATAATAACACAAAATTATTTTAATTGCCACGTCACCCTTTCGTTAGATTTTAACGGCCGGTGGTCAAAATAGGCCCAATTAAATAGTTGGGTGGTCAAATTTTGAATTTTTATAGTTCGATAGTCAAAACAGGTCAGACCCAATAGTTGAGTGGTCACCCAGGTAGTTTAACCCTTTTTGGCTTAATAAAGCATAATTCTCTGATAAAAAATCATAATACATAATCTAAACATTAAAAAAATAGTGTTTTGAAGTTAATTTTAAGTAAAAATATTTGTATATATATATAGGGTTATGATCCACTTACCAATGTAAAACTCAATTACTTATACACATTTTTTGGACCGTTGAATGAGGGTAATAAATGACTAAAATTATTTTCTTATCTTCATGTTCTCTACTGTTAATTTCATCCATCCATTTATCTTTATCCAACGGTTTAAAAAATATAAAACTTTCAAGTTTTACGTTGTGCAATAAAATTTACAAACAAAGAGAGTTGTTATTTTGGCCATTTACCCAAAGACATGCAAGGATCAAGTTATTCATAGCCTGGTGTCACGCCCCATCCTTAAGCACCGAGGCCAACCGAGGCCAAATGAAGAGTTTTGGGCATGCTCAATGCACCCATGGTCGTTTTAAGGCAAGGCATGAACCAGGGAAGGTTCTAGAACGCCCCAGAGAGGCCTACAACTCTCTTTCAACGTCTCCAAAGGGTTCTAGGAGGTTCCAAGAGGTCCTACACAAGTCTAGAACGATCTGGGAGGCTCTCCAAAGGTCTAGAGACACCTAGAACGCCCTGGAAGATTCTAGAAGACTCTACAAGATTCTTGAAGATTCTAGAACATTCTAGAAGAACCTGGAACATGCTGGAAGCCTCTAGAACATTCTAGAAGGATCTAGAATGTTATAGAAGATCCTAGAAGACTATGGAAGAATAGGGACTACTCTAGAGATGTCTGGAACATTCTAGAAACCTATAGAAATGTGTAGATCTATAGGAGTTATCTAGAATACTTTAGGTCCTTAGAGATATATGTAGAATCCTATAGAAATCTCTAGAATAGTTTAGATCCCTTAGATATTTTAGGAGGCAAAATTGTAGCCGTTGGATCAAAATGATCCTAGCCGTCCGTTGAGGAGATGGGAGCCTATAAATAGGGCCACCTCTCTCATTTGTAAATAACTCAAGTAGTCATTCACACAAGCTCTTGTAAAGCTTCCGTTGTGCAATACAAGGTCCTTTCCTTGTAAATCCGTCTTGCTCCTTCGTTTTGCCATAGCGTTGCGACATTAAGGCTTACTAGCATCGTGCCGAGAGTGCTAGTGCCGCACGGATCGAGTTTGAAGAATTAAGTACGTGACAGTTGGTATCATAGCAAGTTCCGATCGCTCGGAAGCATGGCCAAGACCGCCAAGAACCAAGTTTCTAGCCCGTCCGAGACCGAAGTCACGCATGACCAAGGGGGGCATCAAGTAAAGGCCGACCTTGTGGAGACAAGGCCTCGTGCCAAATCTAAAGACCAACTCTCTAGCTTTGAATCACGCTTGACTCGGGTGGAGGAAAGCGTCTCGGGCATGGGTGCCCATGTGGACGACCTTCAAGTGCGGATAGAAGGCCTTGAGGCGGAGGATGCCGAGATCCACACAGCCGTGAGGGCAATGAAGATCAAGTTAGAGGAGTCCCTACGCGCGAAAATGGGTGAAGTACGCGACGCACTCATGGGAAAACTCATAAAGGTACGTGAGTCTTTCCAACGTGAACTTACAACCGTGTATGCTCAACTAGAAGCATTGTAAGGCGACCTTGCCTTGTGCAAACGTGCTATGGCAGCCGGGCCAAGCACCACCGTGGAGGCTAGAAGGGTCGAGGTGCCCAAGCCTCAAACCTTTTCAGGGACACGCAACGCCAAAGAAGTCGACAACTTCTGGTATGGCTTGGAGCAATATCTAGAAGCCGTTGGCATCAGGGAGGATGCCTCTAGGATCCAAACCGCGACCTTATACCTCACCGACACCGCCATGCTTTGGTGGAGGAGAAGGCGTCTCGATGTCGAGAGAGGTACGTGCACCATCTCTACCTTCAATGATTTCAAAAGGGAGCTCAAAAGGCAATTCTATCCAGAGAATGCCGAGGATGAGGCAAGAGCTCGCCTTCGAAGGTTGAAGCAGTCGGGGAGCATCCAAGATTACGTAAGGGAGTTCACTAGTTTGGTGCTCGAGATCCCCGATCTGTCCGAGAAAGACTCGCTCTTCTACTTCTTAGATGGTCTCCAAAGTTGGGCCAAGATCGAGTTAAGGCGAAGGGGAGTCCAAACCCTTGCTGATGCAATAGCCGTGGCCGAGAGCCTTATCGACTACTCAAGCCACAAGGAGACCACCCCTAAGCCGAGGGATGAGAAGAGCAATCATGCCAAAGGTGGGGGAGACAAGGGCTATCCCAAGGAAGGCCACTCACCAAGGCACCGAGACTCGTCCCCTTGGAAGAGCAAGGACAAGGGTAAGTCCAAGGAATTCCAAGGTGCGAGGAAGTCACCACCGAGCAATTGCTTCATTTGTGATGGTGACCATTGGACGCGTGAATGCCCACAACGCCAAGCCCTTAACTCACTCCTAGCCAAGCACCGAGAAGGTAGTGACACCGACAGTGGCGACGAGGGTGGACAAATGGGATCCTTGCAACTGATTTCATCGCTCCGATCGATTGACAACACCAAGAGGAACGAGGGAAGTTCCACTCATAAGAGGCATTGCGACGAAGGACTTAAGCCAGGGTCAGGGCTCGACGTGGAGCACAA
Source organism: Hibiscus trionum (assembly GCA_030270665.1). NCBI lineage: Eukaryota > Viridiplantae > Streptophyta > Magnoliopsida > Malvales > Malvaceae > Hibiscus > Hibiscus trionum. Next base: position 20,712,396 of record BSYR01000038.1, on the reverse strand, counting down.
GGGCGACCCATCATCTCTGAAGGCCGAGGGTAAGGCCGAGTCACAGACCAAGCTTGCACGAGGTAAGCGAGGTGGCGTCACTAAGGCTAAGTCCGCACCAAAGGCCAGCACGAGGGTGAAGTGCTACCTATATGAAGGACCTCATGTGATGAGGTCATGTCCAATACGAAAGCGACTCGTTGCCTACATCAAGGGGGTTGATGGCAAGGCACAACCAGACATGATTACCCAGGATCGAGCTGCCAAGCCGAGGGTGAAGACGAGGGAAGCTAGGAGCCAAGGAAGGCACACCAGCAACACCCCAACAGCTCAACCGAGACGCGACGAGGGCGTCGCGAGATCGGGTGGGGGAGGATGTCACGCCCCATCCTTAAGCACCGAGGCCAACCGAGGCCAAATGAAGAGTTTTGGGCGTGCTCAATGCACCCATGGGCGTTTTAAGGCAAGGCATGAACCAAGGAAGGTTCTAGAACGCCCCAGAGAGGCCTACAACTCTCTTTCAACGTCTCCAAAGGGTTCTAGGAGGTTCCAAGAGGTCCTACACAAGTCTAGAACGATCCGGGAGGCTCTCCAAAGGTCTAGAGACACCTAGAATGCCCTGGAAGATTCTAGAAGACTCTACAAGATTCTTGAAGATTCTAGAACATTCTAGAAGAACCTGGAACATGCTGGAAGCCTCTAGAACATTCTAGAAGGATCTAGAATGTTATAGAAGATCCTAGAAGACTATGGAAGAATCGGGACTACTCTAGAGATGTCTGGAACATTCTAGAAACCTATAGAAATGTGTAGATCTATAGGAGTTATCTAGAATACTTTAGGTCCTTAGAGATATATGTAGAATCCTATAGAAATCTCTAGAATAGTTTAGATCCCTTAGATATTTTAGGAGGCAAAATTGTAGCCGTTGGATCAAAATGATCATAGCCGTCCGTTGAGGAGATGGGAGCCTATAAATAGGGCCACCTCTCTCATTTGTAAATAACTCAAGTAGTCATTCACACAAGCTCTTGTAAAGCTTCCGTTGTGCAATACAAGGTCCTTTCCTTGTAAATCCGTCTTGCTCCTTCGTTTTGCCATAGCGTTGCGACATTAAGGCTTACTAGTATCGTGCCGAGAGTGCTAGTGCCGCACGGATCGAGTTTGAAGAATTAAGTCTGTGACACTGGTCTTTAAAAGATGGATTAAGCTTGGCAAACAAGTTGGATCTGTATGGCGTTGGGGCATTTTTTTTTTGTTTTCAAGTGATTTTATTTGATGTGAAGGGTATGGTTTATTGTATGTTTTGTGGCGTGTTGGCTTTGCTATTGGTTTTCTTCTTACTTGTGTTAATACTCTCTTTTTTGCCGAGCAAATATATATATTAAAGTCTATCACTAAAATAAGATATTAAAAGTATTATTCTTAATCGTGATTTTTTCTTCGAATTTTATATTAACAAATTAATACAATATTTTTGAGAAATTTTAAACTTAAAATGTAAATAATACAAACACATAAAAAATTTAGGGAATTTAATTTTAGGTTAAAAATATTAAGAACCTAAAATAAAAATATATTTTAAAATTAATATATATTAAAAATATCAGGTCGGGTACCCGGTTAAATTTTTTTTTGGCCCGGACTCGACCCTAGTACCTGGCCCAGTTGGGTAATCTTTTTAAGAAAAAAACTTGATTTTTAAGGGTTAGGTTGGTGGGTCAACGAGTCAGGTCATCCGAGTCGAGTATTTATTAACACTCTTAATGATGACACGTGTTATTGTTTGATCGAAAGATATTAAATAATTATAAAAGCGTCATGTGGTCACGTCACATCATCACATAATAGAATCTACCGTCCACGCTAAAATTTTGTATTAAAATTGACCAAATTTTAAGTTTGGTGGTATCTGGCCTAATTTGCCTTAGATATTTTGAATCCTAGATACTTGTTAAGCATATAAATAAAAATAGAAAAGTTTTCATCAATTTTCTTCCAATAAGAGATGACATGTGCTATGATCTGATTGAAAGATATTAAATAATTACAAAAATGACATGTGGTCATGTCACATCATCGCATAATAAAATTTACCGTCCACACCGTCACGCCGTTAACAATTAACGGCGCAGTGATATAATTGAATCAAAAATTAAAATTAAATGTTAAAATTGATCGAATTAAAATTTAGTGATATAAACGAAACAACGTCAACAGTTCCGTGGTATCTAACGTAATTTTTTATATATATATACGAAAACGTTTAGTGTGGTTGAATATTTAATCTTAGATATATGTTAAGCGTATAAAAAATATCAAAATTTGTACTCGGAAACACAATTCGGTAAACTCACCAGCTTGTGATTAAATATTGGAGGTCATGCATATTATTGCTTCTCCTACTGATGTTAGACATTGACATATTACCTTTTTCATAGGATAACAGAGCGGTTTGAGGCAATTTTTTTTAGGTATTTGACGAAAACTTAAAAATAGATTTTATAGAACAAAAATATGTTTTACTATTTTGAACAATTAATTTAATATTTTATTAATAAACTATAGAATGTTATGAATATTTATCTATGTGGATGTCTATCATGAAAAGAATTATATTAAGGAGATTTGATTTACTTTATCATTAGAAATATTATCTTCATTAATTAGAGTTTAATGTATTATGTACCTCTTATGCCTATAAATAGATTATCTAATGAAGGCATTGTATACACTTGAATATTGAGAATAATATAAATCCCCCTCTTCCTCTCATCTCTTTGTTCTTCCATTCTCGTTCTTTTTTCTTATTATTATTCATCGTTATTTTATTCATAACACGTTATCAGCACGAGACTCTAATCAACTGAGATCTTCATCGTTCCAATCCAAAAGAAGTTACCGAAAATATTGAATTCGATTATAGAATGAAACAAAAGATAATTTTTCCTCTCATTTTTTTAGCTATTGATTGCTTTTCTCTTTGTATTATATATTTTATTATTTTATTTTATTTTTGGAAAAGAATGGAAGCATGCTTAATCGCATCGAATCCAATCTCGCTCAAAGAATTGATCTCTCAAGCGACCCAAATCCATATCAAGGGGATCGTGGGGGAGAAGATGATTATATTTACAGATAAGTATATTTTTTTGGATTCATGATATAAAATATGGTGAATGTTTTTTTTTTAATTTTATTTAATCATATTTTAAGTTTTACATGATATGCTTAAATGGCTTGGAAAGAGACGTGACGTAAAGAAGTTATGAGAAGTTGTTTCGGTCATTTGCTATGTCTCCATTGTCCTCGAGAGGAAAATTATTATCGGTAAACTTTTTTTCCTCTTTAAATTATGATTTTAATGTGCAATAAATCATGGTGAATTTCAATATATAAAAAGATTGTTATAAAGTCTATATTTGCTCGAAAGCAATATTTCTTCTCCGTCGAAAAACTCTACCATAGACTTCTCCCAATTTCAAGTTACGAAAATTCTTCTTGATCCAAAAAGTTTTATGGGAGGCATTCCCCGAAGTGAATGCAAAGCATGATGTTTATTCCATGCGATTATCAATGATGGGGCATTCCCTGAAGTGGATACAAGCATGATGTTTATTCCATGTGATTATTGGAATTGTTTCATTCCCTAAAGTGAATGCAAACATGGTAAATCATTATTCAATTAGAGATATAATTCCAATATAATCCAAGTATATTGGCTGGACATCCCGTTCTGCGAGGATACTGGTCTCAAAGGAGGTTTTTAAAGGACCTTGTGGACTGGATTAATAATGCCGCGTACGAGGATTATATCTTTGTTCTCTGTGATAAGGATATGTGAAAAAGGTTTCAAAGGCCCACTGACTCTACTCCATTCCCTGAAGTGAATGTGAGATTATATTATGGAAGGAATAAAAACCACATTAGAAGTTGTGGTCGTAGTTGAGGCTATGAATATAGACATGAAAAATATGGTCATTTTAAGAATTCTTCTACCCACCAGTAGTGAGGTTATAAGGATGACAAGAGTGATAAAGATCATTCTAATGAAGTAAAATTCTTCTTATTACCAATGTGATGTTATAAACCATTGGTCTCGTACGTCTTGTACGTTGAAAAATCAACAATCATTGTATGATAAAGGAAAGAAAATAGAAACAAATTTTGTTTGTGAAACATGACGAAGATGATACTGGTCCAACTTTATTTGGACATTGTTGGTCCAACTCATTTGAACGTTGATTTTCTTATAACCCTTTAAGGGAATAAAGCATCTTCTAATTATTCTCATAACTTTGAAGAGAATTATTTATCTTTTTATTTTTCTTTATGTTTATTTACTTTATACATATTAATTATTTATGTTTTATACTTATATTTATATATTATGATATTTATTTATTTTATTTAACATGATTACATGTCAAATACAATCTATGGTGACGATTTATGCTCAACATAAGCATAAGATATATTTCCCCATTTAAATACAAGGGAATAATGTGAGTACTATATCTCAAAGTACTGAAAATATTGATGCTCTAGAAGAGCAATAAATTCTTGAGAGAAAACACATTATGAAAAGTGCAGAATTGTGTATATTGAAATGATTACCGCTAATGGTAATAATATCGTCACCACTAGAAGTGGAAATTTTAAGAGAGCAATATGTGTTCGCAAAATATCCCTTTGGGAATTATAGATAACATATGTTATCAATTGGTATTTGAAATAAGCCAAAGTGGATATAAGTTCTGGTAGCCAAAAAGTTAGTTGAAAGCTCTAGAAGAGCTATATATTGCTACCAAAAGATAATTTCTATTGAAAGTTTCGAAAGAGCTAAAAATTCCTATTCAAAGTAACAATTTTGATGGTCGTACTAGACGTGTACGAGTGAGATTGAATCACATGTTCTAATTTACCAAATTCAGAAATGTATATACACACTTGTATATAGTTGGCATGATCGGTTAGACCATCCTGATCAGTAATGATGTGAAAACTATTGAGATTTATATGCACATTTATGAAAAGAACCTGAAGTTCTTGCGGTGCTTGTTCTCAAAGGAATTGATTAAATTTCATTTATTAAAAGAACACGAAGTTCTTGTGTTGCTTGTTCTTAAAGGAAATGATTAAGATCTCATTTAACAAAAGAACTTGAAGTCCTTGTACTAAAGTTGAGACTGCATGTCTTGCATATCTGAATGGAATATGGGCCCATTTATCTACAAATATTGAAAGTTTTATATGATTTTAGTAGATGCATCTACTTTTATTTATCAACTTACAACCAGAAGTTTGTGAGACTGATTATAAAAGGATTCAGATTATGCAGTTAGACTATTCGTCTTGCAGAAGCTAGTGGGTTTATATTGTAGGCTATATCGGTTGTTACAAAGCCTATTGATTATGAAAAATACGATTTAGCAAAATTTTATTTGGATGCCTCCTCTTTGATTGCTAAACTATGAGAACGAGAAAATTATTATTTATATAGTATTTCCATATAGTAGCACATATACGCATCAAGCCAATGAGTTATAATATACTCCCCGTTATGATTGGTTTTTGGTCAGAAGCCAGACATTTCTCATTTTATAATTTTGAATGTGAAATATATTGTTGAATTGCTCCACCACAATGCACAAAATGGGTAAATAAAAGGGTTGAGAATATATATTGAGTACGAGTCTCCTTTTATGTTTAAACTCTTAAACATTAATTGGAGAATCATTTAGGACATGGTTTTTCTCAACATCAGGGGGAGATAATAATCAACTGGATAAAGAAAAATAAATTATCGTTATCTAGATCCTCGTATATGAACTAGAAGTTCGTAAGATAATTCATGTTATTACATGTTAACTGCCAGACATATTTACTGACTCAATGAGAATAACTACGTCTCATATGCCAAAATATAAAGCAGGCTTTTTCTAACCTATGCATGTATTAAATAAAAGATTCTATTTGAAAAAATAAAAATCATTTAATGTATTACAAAATCCTAAAAGATTCTATCAAGAAAAAAAATCTCATATAATATATTAGGGTCTAAGGTTTATAGTTTTTGGGTTTAGGGTTTAGGGTTTATGGTTGTATGGGTTATGGTTAGTGTTTTAAGTTTTAAGGGTTTAGGGTTTTATGGGTATGGTTAGGGTTTAGGTTTTTATGGGTTTATGGTTGGTGTTTAGGGTTTATGGTTTTATAGTTTTAGGTTTATGGTTTTAGGGTATAATTAGTGTTTAGGGTTTAGGGTTAGTGTTTATAGTTTATGGTTTAATGTTTTATGGTGTAGGTTTTATTTTTATGGTTTAGGGTTAGTGTTTGAGTTTTATGGTTAGGGTTTTAGGTTTTTATGGTTAAAGGTTTATATTTTAGGGTTTAAGGTTTAGGGTTAAGGTATAGGATTTACGGTTTTGTGTTTAAATTTTTCAATAGAATCTTTTAGGATTTTGTAATACATTAAATGATTGTTGTTTTTTGAAATAGAATCTTGTGTTAAATATAAGTTATTAAATGACCCTTAACCTATGCATGTATGCTACGGGTGGGAAATAAACTCGATTGCCTGGTCCCGGTCTTGGACTCGGTCGAACCCGATGGATTTTTATCCAGAATTAGTTTCGGTGGGACTGTGACTGGATCCAAAATTTAGGTCTCGGTTGCAACCGGGACTGGATCCCGATTTTTTGGACCCGGTACTGGTTTGGTACTGAATGGCGTTGAAGAGGTTGGAAACAATTGAAGGTGCTCCTTTATTTCTCTTTATGTATAAATATTATGAGTATGACTCGTTTTAAGACTTCAACCTTCAAACCTACAATATTCTGACTTTGTTATTTAATATTATTATTGATGGTTGTGTTATGAATATTTATCTATGTGGATGTCTATCATGATTAGAACTTTATCTAAGATGTTTGATTTATTTATTATTAGAAATATTATCTGTATTAATTAGAGTTTAATGTATTATGTACTTTTTATGCATATAAATAGATGAAGACATTGTACACAATTCTAGTTTTGATAATAATATGAATCTCTCTCTTTCTCTCATATCTTTATTATTTTATATTTGTTCGTTGTTTTTCATTATTTTATTCACAACACGTTATCAGCATGAGACTCTAATCAACTGAGATCTTCATCGTTCGAATCCAAGAAGAAGTTACCGAAAAGAATGAATTCGATTATAGAATGAAACTAAAGATAAGGTTTTTTCTCTCATTTTTTTAGCTATTGATTGTCTTTCTCTTTATATTTTATTTTTTATTTTATTTTTTAAAAGAATGGAAACATGCTTAATCGTATCGAATCCAATCTCGCTCAAAGAAATGATCTCTCAAGCGACCCAAATCCATATCAAGGGGATCGTGGGGGAGAAGATGATTATCTCGAATATATTTACAGATAAGTATATTTTTATGGATTCATGATAATTAATATGGTGAATGTTTTTTTATTTTATTTAACCATATTTTAAGTTTTACATGATATGCTTAAATGGCTTGGAAAGAGACGTGACCTAAAGAAATTATGAGAACTTGTTTCGGTCATTTGCTATGTCTCCATTGTCCTCGAGAGGAAAATTATTATCGGTAAACTTTATTTTTTTCTCTTTAAATTATGATTTTAATGTGCGATAAATCATGGTGAATTTCAATCTATAAAAATATTGTTATAAAGTCTATATTTGCTCGAAAGCAATATTTCTTCTTCGTCAAAAAACTCGATCATAGACTTCTCTCAATTTCAAGTTACGAAAATTTGTCTTGATCCAAAAGGTTTTATGGGAGGCATTCCCTAAGGTGAATGCAAAGCATGATGTTTATTCCATGCGATTATCAATGATGGGGCATTCCCTGAAGTGAATGCAAGCATGATGTTTATTCCATGCGATTATTGGAAATGTTTCATTCCCTGAAGTGAATGCAAACATGGTAAATCATTATTCATATAGAGACATAATTTCGATATAATCCAAGTATATTGGGTAGACATTCCATTCTGCGAGGCTACTGGTCTCAAAGAAGGTTTTTAAAGGACCTTGTGGACTGGTTTAACAATGTCGCGTACGAGGATTAAATCTTTGTTCTCTTTGATAAGGATATGTGAAAAAGGTTTCAAAGGCCCACTGACTCTACTACATTCCCTGAAGTGAATGTGAGATTATATTATGGAAGGAATAAAAACCACATTAGAAGTTGTGATCGTGGTCGAGGCTATGAATATAGACATGAAAAATATGGTCATTTTAAGAATACTTCTACCCACCGGTAGTGGGGTTATAAGGATGACAAGGGTGATAAAGATCATTCTATTGAAGTAAAATTCTTCTTATTCCAAATGTGATGTTATAAACCATTGGTCTCGTACGTTGAAAAATCAACAATCATTGAATGATAAAGGAAAGAAAATAGAAGCAAATTTTGTTTGCGAAACATGACGAAGATGATACTGGTCCAACTTTATCATGACATTGTTGGTCCAACTCATTTGGATGTTGTTGATTTTCTTATAACCCTCAAATGGAATAAATCATCTTCTAATTATTCTCATAACTTTAAAGAGAATTATTTATCTTTATGTTTATTTACTTTACACACATTAATTATTTACGTTTTATACTTATATTTATATATTACGATATTTATTTATTTTATTTAACATGATTACATGTCAAATACAATCTATAGTGATGATTTATGCTCAACATAAGTATAAGATATATTTCCTCATTTAAATACAAGGGAATAATGTGAGTACTATATCTCAAAGTACTGAAAATATTGATGCTCTAGAAGATCAATAAATTCTTGAGAGAAAGCACGTTATGAAAAGTGCAGAATTGCGAATATTGCAATGATTACCGCTAATGGTAATAATATCGTCACCACTAGAAGTGGAAATTTTAAGAGAGCAATAGGAGTTCGCAAAATATCCCTTTGGGAATTATAGATAACATATGTTATCAATTGGCATTTGAAATAAGACAATATGAATATAAGTTCTCTTAGCCAAAAAGTCAGTTGAAAGCTCTAGAAGAGCTATATATATTGCTACCAAAAGATAATTTCAATTGAAAGCTCCGAAAGAGCTAAATATATTCCTATTTAAAGGAACAATTTTGATGGTCGTACTAGACATGTACGAGTGAGATTGAATTACATGTTATGGTAAACAAGAAGTTTACAAATTCAGAAATATATTTACACAGATATATAGTTGGCATGATCAGTTAGACCATCCTGATCAATAATGGTGCAGAAATTATTGATATTTACATGCACATGTATTAAAAGAACTTGGAGTTCTTGTGGTGCTTATTCTCAAAGGAATTGATTAAATTTCACTTATTAAAGAACATGAAGTTCTTGTGTTGTTTGTTTTCAAAGGATATAGTTGATCCCACTTACCAAAAGAATTAGAACTTGAAGTTCTTGAGCTGAAGTTGAGACTGCATGTCTTGCATATCTGAACGAAATATGGGCTCATATATCCGCAAATGTGGAAAGTTTTATGTGATTTTAGTAGATGCATCTACATTGTTTTATCAACTTACAACCAGAAGTTTGTGAGATCGATTATAAAAGGATTCAGATTATGCAGTTAGACTATTCGTCTTGCAAAAGCTAGTTGGTTTATATTTTAGGCTATATCAGTTGTTACAGAGCCTATTGATTATGAAAAATATAGTTTAGCAAAATTTCAATTGGATGCCTCCTATTTAATAGCTAAACTATGAGAACAAAAGAGTTATTATTTATATGGTGTTTCCATATAGCAACACTTATATGCATCAAACCAACGAGTTATAATAAACTCCCCGTTATGATTGGTTTTTGGTCAGAAGCCATACATTTCCCATTTTATAATTTTTGAATGTACGATATGAATTGCTCCACCACAACGCACAAAATGAGTTAATAAAAAGGGTTGAGAATATATATTGAGTACGAGTCTCCTTTTATGTTTAAACTCTTAAACATTAATTGGAGAATCATTTATGACATGATTTTTCTCAACATCAGGGGGAGATAATAATCAACTGGATAAAGGAAAATGAACTATCGTTATCTAGATCCTCTTATATGAGCCAGACATATTTACTGACCCAATGAGAATAACTAAGTCTCATATACCAACTGAAATGCTCTAAGTTTAAATTACATGTTAGAGCGAGAGGATGTAAATCATGCCTGAAGCATGATAGTTGAAATGGTTCCAATGATAAAAATTCTCGTAAATGGAAAGTAATATGAGATGGTCATATATTGGAGGTGGGTGCTCCTGAAGAGACCCAAGACATAACTAATAATAAAACTCTTGAAGAGTTTCAGGTACCTGAAATAAAGATTGAAATCTTGAAGAGATCTCGATGAGTTATGTCACTACGAGAATGGAACCAGAAAATTGAAAAGTTGTTGACAACGATTTTACAAATAGTTTTAAATAGAATACTTTTATAGAAGTAAAGAAAGAAAACGAGGATCGTGTATAGAAATCTATCAAGAAGTATAGATATTGAATTGGCCAATATAGAAAGACGCTTTGAACTTCTAAAAGAGAAGTATTTGGATCAACAGTCAAAACACCTAAAGGTGTAATGCAAATGAAGCACAAATAAGTAGTCGTAAATACGACAGATTATAATTTCTGAAGAATTCTAAATACTTAATGGTGGATGTAATTAATTGACAGTTATGAAATATATTACATGCGTCTAATTATTTATGGATCCATATTTATCCTTGAAGGATTAAAAATGCTAGAAGCATTTAAAAATTTCTGAGGAAATTTATTTAGACATGTCTCATTGAATATTTTGGCACATTTGATATAATCGCCTTAGTGAGTACTAATTGAGGAAATACTATAAGAATGATCATATTTCCTTATGTATTTTATAAAGGAATTTGAATCAAGATTCATTATATTATTAGAACTCCTGAAGAGCTTTCAAAGCATATGGTTATTTAAGGAAAGAATTTGAGAAAAAGAATCTTGAGATGTGGTTTTGTCTCGACCTAAAGATCGGGCACTTAAATATGCGCTTTTGCCTATGAATGGACATAAGTTGAAAGAATCTTAAAGAAGATTCAATATGGATAAAGCATATATATTATAAGATTGTTGGATGTGAATAAAGATAATTATATCTTTTCTTGGTCTTGAAGCACCATAGATTAGTTGGTCAAGAAATATCCATGGATATACAAATATCATTACCTTTAGATCTTCAAACATTCGTTGATGCCTCCTCAAATGTCGTAGAAATAATTGTTATGCACGAGGCAAGCCAAAAATGTGTTTGGCTAAAACCATTGACCCAACATATCCAAAAGATATGTGGATTTACTTTCACAAGATATGATAAAAAAACTATCTTGTGTGAAGATAACGCAAGATGTATATCTCAGTTTGAAAGTGGATACATCATGGAACATATTACTCCAAAGTTTCATCCCTCACGATCTTTAGAAAAATAATATTCAAGATTGAATTATGAAGATTCAAAGATCTTATGTGATGTTTTCATGAGGGGGAGTAAATACGCGTTGCACTCTTTTCCCCTTAACTGAGGTTTTGTTCCAATGGGTTTTCCTGGTAATTTTTTAATGAGGCAACATGTTATGCATGCTTATCAAAGTTGTGCGTACTATTTTTCCTTCACTAAAGAAATTTTTTTCCCACTAGGTTTTTATCTTAGTAAGATTTTAACAAGGCACATTATCTTCATAGACATCCAAGGGGGAGTGTTATGAATATTTATCTATGTGGATGTCTATCATGATAAGCACTTTGTCAAGGAGATTTGATTTACTTTATCATTAGAAATATTATCTTCATTAATTAGAGTTTAATGTATTATGTACTTCTTATGACTATAAATAGATGATCTAATGAAGGCATTATACACACTTGAATATGGAGAATAATATAAATTCTCCTCTTCCTCTCATCTCTTTGTTCTTCCATTCTCGTTCTTTGTTCTTATTATTGTTCTTCGTTATTTTATTCACAACATAGAATTATAATTAAAACTTATCAAACACATTATTTTTTTTGTTTTGTTAAGAAAAGGTTTAAAGGTCAAATTTGCTATCAACAAAAACTCAAATAACCAATTAAGCCCTTATAAAAAGATTTCACCCAATTTAGCCCCTCTGTTACATTGATCGTGTTGACCGTTAGTACCTCTAACGGTCAAAGATAGAAGGACACGTAATACATGTTGAGTGCATAAATTTTCTATATTTTAACCCTCTTTTACCCATATTATTGATGCACTCAAGCATGTTTAGTTGCATTTTAGGATAGATTTTGCATAAACATCACAAATGGAAAATATTGCATAGATACTGCTGATTTTGGTCTGTTCTTGCAGGTACCTGTCGTGGCAGCATCCAGGGCAGTAGAGGAACAGAAGATAACAGCAGAGCTGGAGTGAAGGATTGCAGGAGATAGCCCACTTCAACACTGGCGTAACATCTACCGTGGCAGAAGAGGCGACAGTGAAGACTTTGGTGATGGAAAATACGAAATGGAGTTCGATCGATAGAGCATTTAAAGCCTGATTTTTATGGACGACTTGCATAACTGTCGGAGCCCAGAAGCACAAGGAATGCCTTGCCCAAAGTTTGAGGAAAAAGTCAAAGCAAGAAGATAGGGCGAATTAAAAGACATCTACTCAGAGATTTAGTCTTAAATAGAGTTGTACTTTAATTCAAACTAGTATTCTTGGCCATTAAGAAAATTCAAGTCCAAGGCCTATATATATGATTGTAATTCAACAAGGCAAAGGATATCTAGCTCCTAGTCGTTTTCCCCCAAAACCCTAGTCGTTTCTCTCCATCATGTTCTAAACTTCCCCTATGGCTAAGGATTCATCTTCTAAGGTAGTTGTAAGGACTGTACTGTTTCTTAGGATTTTTCTGTTCAATTAATAAAAGCTTCAAGTTTATTTACTCTGGTTTCAACATCTCATAAGAGTTTCGAGAGAGAATTGCGAGGTTATTCATTTACTTAATATCGGTAGAGTTAAGTACACGAAAGGAGTAAATACGAGTTTTCCAGTTTATGGTTAAACCATCTTGGCCTAGGGATAGGTACAAGGTTAAGTGGCTAAAGAAGAATTCACAAACATCGGTGTTCATCCTTTGATTCACGTCGGGAGGTATCATCCAAGACGTGTTCATCGACAGAACTTGGGCCTAGGGATAGGACAAGTCACAACATGGGTTCTTGCCAAACTTGAAGTACAGAGTTGTTGGCTGCTTCCGCGACAACAACAGACCGATGTCGCGACAGGCGCAACGACAGAAGCAATAGAAGTTCCTCTGAACAGTGCAATACCTGCACTACTGAGCAAATCAATACCAGCCTATTCTCTCAATCTGATTTCCTCGTTTACTTTAGTTTATCTTCAAGTTTTCCAAAATCACTTTATTAAAATTATTTCTTTTCTTGTGCAGAGATTAAAGGATATAAGTATTTCCAGTCCTTGTGGAGACGATATCCGATACTTCGTATCACTTTATTACTTGCGACGTGTATACTTGCACCTAATTGCGATAGACTCCTTTACACGCAACAAGTTTTTGGCACCGTTTCCGGGGACTGGAAACATACCTTTAATTTTTGCACTTTTTTATTTTTGTTTTTATTTCTTTTCTGTTTTTAGTTGTTTTATTTCCCCTTTTCTTTTCACAAGGTTCTCCTATTGCTTATGTACAGATCGAGACGTGGTAAAGAACCTGAATACGAATTAGATCCAGAAATCGATCGGACATACCATCTCAAGAACCAAGCCCGACTCTTGATAGAAAGAAACAACTATCTTGAGGAAAGACTTGAAGCAATGGTGAACGAAAGACAACGCAATGGGGCAGATAACAATAACAACAACCCTAGGGTTGATGTTGATCCTCCTATTGATGCCCAAAACGATCGGCAACCTCCTGCTGCCCCAGCAGCTCGACAGATGCCGAGATTACATGGACAATGATCACGTTGAACTGCAAACTACACTGCTAGATGTGGAAGCTGAGCACTTTGAACTTAAACCTGTGATGTTCAGCATGATAAATTCATATGGAAAATTTGGTGGATCTGCTACAGAGGATGCGCGTGAACATCTAAAAACCTTCAAGGAGATCTGTGGATCATTTAGACAACCAGGAATAAGCCCGAAAGTACTGAGACTCCGACTATTTCCTCATTCATTGAGGGATAGAGTAAAAACCTGGTGGAACAAGTTAACACCGGGTGCAATAAGAACTTGGGCGGCTCTCTGTCATGAATTTCTTTCTCATTTTAATCCTCTTTTAACTGAAAGATTGCGTAACGAGATTGCTACTTTTCAATAGGAAGATGACGAACAAATGCATGAGGCGTGGGACCGCTTTACAACTCTCTTACGAAACTGCCCGATGCATGGATTCCCTGTATGGAATCAGGTTGTCAAATTCTATAATGCTGCCAATGCACACACTCGGATGAGGATAGACTCAGCAGCGAATGGCATGTTATTAGACATGGAACCAGAAAATGCAATGTTGGTATTGAAAAAAGTTAGCAAAGAACGATGAAAAGTTCCCCACAGCTCGAAGAGGAGGGAGACGAGGAGCATCTGTCAAGGAGTACGAATCTAGCAATTCGGTAAAAACTAAGCTAGCATACATGACCAAGGTGGTTGAAAACCTGCAGCAAAAAGAATCTAAGGCTGTATTTTCTGCCGAGGAGGTGTGTGAAAATTGTAGTAGAAACCATAGTACAGAAGAGTGCTCCATACAACTGGAAGAGGGGATGTATGTTGGAAATTACAACAAGAACAGAAGCTATGATTCCAACAACTACAACCCGAATTGGAGGAAGGACCCCAAATTTTCCTGGAGTAACCCAAACAATGCATTGAATCCTCCAGTCCATAATAACCAGAACCAAGGAGGTCCTAGAATTCTGTCACGACAGCAGCCGGCGGCCACCACAAGCATACTGGAACAGACCCTAGCAACCTTCATGTCTCAAACTAGAGCATATATGGCCATTGGCCAACATGGATCATTTTGTCAAGAAAACTGAAACCTTCATGGACAAAACAGAGATGAGAATGACAAACCATGAAGCTACCTTAAAATCTCTAGAGACACAGATGGGTCAGGTTTCACAGTTCATCAACACAAGGCAAAATGGAGGATTCCCTAGTGATACTGAGGTCACTAGAAAACCCACACATGAGCAGTGTAAGGCTATAACAACGAGGACTGGGAAACAGCTACAAGGGCTGATAATTAAAGAAACATCTAGTAAGGAATCGACCCTACATACACCTACCGAGAACACTGCCACGGTAGAAAGGAAACAACCTGCTGCCGTCACCCATGCCACGACAACAGAAGAAGTAGAGGAGACGACAGAAGAAGCTGAAGATTGTGAGCCTCCTCAGATCCTATTCCTATGTGAAGGATGCCTCGAAGATTACCTTCCTCCACCCTCTTTTCCACAGCGGTTAAAGAAACAGAAACATGAGTACCAGCATAAAAAGATCTATGATGTTTTTAAGCAAGTACACATCAACATTCCGTTGTTGGAGGCCATTAAGCAGATGCCCGGTTATGCAAAAATCCTGAAAGATGCAATGTCCAGGAAATCTAGACTATGGGAGTTTGAAACTATAATGATGACGGAAGGATGCATGGCAATCCTTCATAAGCGTCCACCCCCAAAGAAGAAGGATCCTTGGAGTTTCATCATACCATGCATAATTGGTGATAAGTTTGTGGGTAAGGCACTTTGTGATCTTGGTGCTAGTATTAATCTAATGCCCAAAACTGTTTTTCAGAAGCTAGGTATTGGACAAGCATGACCCACAACAGTCATGCTACAACTGGCGGACCACACTTACGTACAGTCGGAAGGAAAGATTGAAGATATTTTGGTAAGAGTGGATAAATTTATATTCTCTGCTGACTTTCTTGTTCTAGACTGTGAAGTAGATGAGAATGCACCGATCATCCTAGGGCGACCCTTCCAAGCCACATGTAGAACAGTGATCGATGTAGAGAAGGGAGAACTGACCATGAGAGTCAATGACCAGCAAATAAAGCTCAATGTTCTCCAAGCTATAAAACAAGCTGATGTAGAGGAAGAATGTAAGGCAATATCAAAAGTAATGGTAGACCAACCCTGCATCAGAACAAGCTGTCATGACAGACAATTTGGTCACTGTCACCACAGTCACCTAGAAGACTGCCACGACAGCAACTCCTCAGAAAATAATACATTCGATACTAAAGGTCCTGAGGAGGTAAATTGGATAGGCACGCGTCCAGGTAAGTTCTTTGAACCATTGAACTATACCTCTAATGAACATGTGATTCAAAAGCCTTCCATAGATCAGCCACCTGCCTTAGATATTAAACCCCTGCCAGGGCAGCTTAAATATGTGTTTCTTGGTCTTAATGATACGTTGCCTGTAATCATCTCTTCTAAGTTGATGCAAGAACAGGAACAACAGCTGATCAAGATGCTACAACAGCATAAGAAGGCGATTGGATGGACCATTACCGACATTCAAGGCATCAGTCCGGCTATTTGTATGCATAAGATCCTCTTGGAGGATGACCATAAGCCGACGATTGATGCCCAGAGAAGACTAAATGAAGCTATGTGAGAGGTGGTGAGAAAAGAGATTATCAAGTGGCTTGACGCTGGAATTATCTACGCCATCTCAGATAGCAAATGGGTGAGCCCTGTGCAATGCATACCCAAGAATGGAGGCATAACTGTTTTGACCAACAAGGACAACGAGCTAATCCCAACCAGGTCTGTGACCGGTTGGAGGGTTTGTATGGACTACCAGAAGCTTAATAAAGCTACCGGGAAGGACCACTTCCCCTTACCCTTTATTGATAAAATGTTATATAGATTATCGGGGAAACCTTATTATTGTTTCCTTGATGGTTACTCAGGTTACAATCAAATTGCAATTGCACCAGAGGACCAGGAGAAGACAACCTTCACATGCCCATACGGAACATACGCCTTTCGAAGAATGCCATTTGGATTATGCAATGCACCAGCAACTTTTCAGCGGTGTATGATGGCAATATTCTCGGATATGGTAGAAGATTTCCTGGAGGTCTTCATGGATGACTTTTCCATCTTTGGAGACAATTTCAACAATTGCCTAGGCAATTTGAAGAAGGTGCTTGAAAGATGTGAAGAGGCAAACCTTGTATTGAACTAGGAGAAATGCCACTTTATGGTGGATGAGGGCATAGTGCTGGGACACAAGGTCTCCTGCCGCGGCATAGAAGTAGACAGAGCAAAAATCGAAGTTATCGAAAAACTGCCGCCACCCACCACAATCAAGGGCATTAGAAGTTTCTTGGGACACGCAAGGTTTTATCGTAGATTTATTTCCAATTTTTCTAAAATCACTAAACCCATGTGTCTCTTGTTGGAACAGAATAGAACCTTTGACTTCAATACTGAATGTACTGAAGCATTCAAGACACTGAAGGAGAAGCTGGTAACAGCCCCAATAGTGCAGCCACCAGACTGGAGTTTACCGTTCGAGATAATGTGTGACGCCAATGACTATGCTGTCGGGGCAGCACTAGGGCAGCGGAAGGAGAAACTCTTCCACATTATATATTATGCCAGCAAAACATTAAATGGTGCCCAGATAAACTACACCACAACATAGAAGGAGTTGCTAGCGGTGGTGTTCGCCTTTGACAAGTTCAGACCATATATACTTGGAACAATAGTGGTGGTCCATACAGATCATTCAGCACTAAAATATATGTTCACCAAGAAGGACGTAAAACCACGATTGATACGTTGGATTCTGTTGTTGCAAGAATTTGATATAGATATCAAAGACAAAAAGGGGACAGAAAACCAAGTAGCTGATCACTTGTCAAGAATGGAGATCGGAAAGGATCAAGACAAAAACAAAGTTAACATACAAGAGACTTTCCCAGACGAGCAGTTATTCACTGCCACCAGCACTGCCGCGACAGGTAAACTTTCTGAAATCCCTTGGTATGCTGACATAGTAAATTACCTTGTTAGTGGTTTATTACCTCCTGAACTTAACTA
This sequence comes from Hibiscus trionum, assembly GCA_030270665.1. Taxonomy (NCBI): domain Eukaryota; kingdom Viridiplantae; phylum Streptophyta; class Magnoliopsida; order Malvales; family Malvaceae; genus Hibiscus; species Hibiscus trionum. The sequence goes on along the minus strand of BSYR01000038.1, from coordinate 20,694,294 downwards.
CCAAGCAAGGAAGAGGTTCCAAAATGATGCAAAACATTATTATTTGGACGAACTTCTCCTATTTAAGAACTGTGCAGATCAGATCATCAGAAGATGCATACCACAGGAAGAACATGAAGAAGTGCTCCACCGCTGCCATGCTGCTTCTTATGGAGGACACTTTGGAGGAAACAAAACTGCTGCCAAAGTTCTGCAATCTGGTTTCTTTTGGCCTACACTGTTCAAGGATGCACAAGCCTTTTACAAGCATTGTGACAAGTGCCAAAGGACTGGAAACATCTCTAGAAGGCATGAGATGCCCCTGCAGAACATTCTCGAAGTTGAAATTTTCGATGTTTGGGGAATCGACTTCATGTGACCATTCTCAGTTTCTTGTGGGAATATGTACATACTGTTGGCAGTAGACTACGTGTCCAAGTGGGTAGAGGTTATCGCCACACAAAAGAATGATGCCAAGATTGTGCAAAGGTTTCTCCACAAACATATCTTCACAAGGTTTGGCATCCCAAGGGCGATCATTAGTGATGAGGGTAGGCACTTTGACAACAGGGTAATTACTAGTGCGTTGAAGAAGTATGGAGTTAAGTACATGATCGCAACAGCATATCACCCTCAAACCAATGGGCAGGTTGAGATCTCATATAGAGAAGTGAAGAACATCCTAGAAAAGATGGTTAAACCAACTAGGAAGGACTAGTCTCTTCACCTTAATGATGCATTATGGGCCTACAGAACTGCATTTAAGACACCATTGGGAATGTCACCCTACCACCTCATCTACGGAAAAACTTGCCACCTACTTGTCGAGATAGAACATAAAGCATATTGGGCTATCAAGACAGTTAACATGGACTGGGACAAAGCAGGGCAGAAAAGGCTACTGGACTTAAATGAAATTGAAGAAATTCGAGCCATGGCCTATGACAACGCCATAATTTATAAGGACAAAACAAAGAAGTGGCACGGCAGAAAACTACTGCCACGACAGTTTAGCCCAGGGCAGAAGGTGTTGTTCTTCAACTCTAGGTTGATGCTTTTCCCAGGAAAGCTAAAGTCTAGGTGGTCTGGACCCTTCCAAGTAGTCCAGGTTTTCCTCATGGTGCCATCACAATCAGATCAATCAACGACGGGCACCAGTTCAAAGTCAATGGACAGAGGCTAAAGCACTATCAAGGGACTGAAGCCCCAAGAGAGCAGGAAGTAGTTACTTTAGGAGATGCCCATCAAGGCATCCCTAATTTAACTTAGTTTTATTTTATTTTATTTTTATTTTTATTGCTTTAGGAAATAAGAATTTAATATTTGTTTATTTTAGTTTTTCAGGAAAATAAAAGAAGCATAATAAAGAGAAGGAATAAACCAGCCCACCACACTCACAACAGCCCAAGAAGCCCAATGGTAACAAGGCTGTCATGACAGACGGTCACCAGCTGTCGCGACAGATGCGCAAATACAGCCTATCACCAAGTTGTCGCGACAAACACGAAAACGCGTTACAAACGTGCAGCAGACACGGAAACGCGTAACAGACGCGTCAGGAAACCGCGTGACAGTTGGCTCCGCTTTTCACGCCACCTGTTACGGTTTCAACGGGAAGAACCCCGTTCTATATAAACCACTACCTCCATTTCATTTTTCACCTCATTCTCTTCTCTCTACTTTGTTTTCGAGCATTTTAGCTTTTCAAGTATTTTCTTTCATTTCTACAGTTCCTTACAATGACGACTAGATCAACCAGAAGAAGTGCTACCTCCACACCTGTCGCGACAGTCTCCACTCCTAGCCACAGCAGAATTCATAGAAGGTTCGCCTCGGTAGATTCAGAGAAAAGATACTATGAATCTTTTTAGAAACGGAAGATGTGGGAGGAAAGAGGCTTCACCTACACAAAGAAGAAAGGAGATCTAGGGCTCAAAGGGTTCATTGCCAAACGGATCATTGCATTAAAGTGGCAGATGTTCACAACACAACCCGAGGAGATGAACGTTACACTTGTCCGTGAACTTTATGCTGCCGTCACATCCAAGGATGCCACAACAGTCACTATTAGGGGTAAGGAAATCTCTCTCAAGCCAGCCTACATCAATACTCTATATGGCATATATGTGGGCGGGAAAGAGGACGCACACAGCAGGTTTATCAGCAATCTGTCGCCGCCAGACTATGACGATATCATGGCAGACCTGACAGAAGAGGGCACCAACTGGAACGAATATCCAAAACATAGATGGACGGTGCGAAGAACCCAACTTACACCTACTGCCAAACTGTGGAACCACTTTGTGAAAAAACGTCTCATGCCAACGTCTCATAACACAATAGTGGACCGACAAAGGCTTGCCCTCGTACACCATCATTAATGAACAACATATCAACGTAGGTAAATACATCCTTGACGGCATCCATGAGTGTGCACTAAGAGGAATGGGTCCCCTCTTTTTCCCCTACCTAATCACATCCCTCTGCCGAGCCAACAATGTGCCCAAAATTGATGAAGACGTGAAGATCCAGGGCAAGGGGTGGACGCAGCAGAACATCTACAGCTTGATGGAACTGAAGGCAGCCACCCCAATGGCGTATGTTGATCCCTCTGCCGCGACAGAACCAGATTCCACAGAACCTGTCGCAACAGAGCCCGAGCAGATAGAACTTGCACAACCAGAAGCCACCTCTTCCAACCAAATAATTCAACTGCTGAAGAAGATGGAGGCACGACAGCTGGGATTCAGGACTACATGAGGGACTTCACCACTGCCACGATAAACTTTATAAAAGTTGAGCTTAATTATCCAAACGTGCAATTTCCCTCTTTTCAGAAACTCTTCTCTCTGCCCCTACACTTGCTGTCAGCCCCAAGATGCCCACACCGACAGCTACCTCTGCTTCACCAACTGCCATGGCCGGAGATGGCGACAGACGGTACCACTCCTCGAGGAACCAAACGGAAGGAACCACTGCCAGAAATAGACCAAATTTTTTTTGAAGGTTTCTCCTCCTCCTCAGTCTGGCAGGATGACTCTGACTCCGAGCCCTCTGTCGTCCGGGAGATAGCCAAGGACTTCCCTCAGATGAAGAATAAAAAGCTTAATATTGATGTTGAAGGACCCTACCGCGACAGAGCAGACAGCAGCAGCAGCAGCAGTGATAGTGAGCTCGAGGTCCTGGACAAGGCACCAAAAATTTCACCCATTAGAGTCTAGCCACCTCGAGAGGCAAAGAAGAATGTAGCCTCACCCTCTCCAACTCCAAAGCCAGCCTCTGCCATAAAAGCAACTCCCGACGACAGCTCTACATCGACAACAATAGCGACGATAGCTCTTCAACTTAAGTTCTTTTACTTTATGTCATCCATATTTTATTTTCTGTTTTGTGATGTTTTTTTTCTGTCTTGTGTCATGCATTAAGGACAATGCAACCCTTGATTTTGGGGGCAGGCATTCCTCTTAATTATCATTAATGAACTTATTTTATTTTGTGTTATTTTTGTGTCAAAAAATATAATAATTTGGCTTAAGTCTTTGAACTGCTCTTACTTGTCGCATCATTCTCTGTCATGCCAGTATCTTTAGAAGTGTTTTAGGAAGCATTTAGAGCCTTGCTATAGTTCTGAACTATTAAAAACATCTTTGTGACTTATATGTTGTTAAGACTCTGTTAGTAAACTTAGAATAGGAAGCTTAGCTACTTGAGTTAGAAAGAAAACTTAGAATTAGTTTACTCTTGGAGGTGTTAAACTAGAGGTGTCTGAAAACTGGCTCTAGTAAAAATAGAAAAACACTTTAGAAATTACAGTAGAGGTGCCCGAAATTGGCTCTAGTTAAGAATTATTTTTGAAATAAAACTCAAGTAAGTTAAGTAACTATTCTAGTTGTTAAAGAGTCTAAACTCATATTTGTTCACAAAACCTGCACACACTCACACAAGAATTATAGCACTGCTCCGGATAAATCCATAAACATCCAAAAAGATAGTGATCTTGATGGTGAAAGTGTTGTAGGTAATGATTGTTCATTGAGTTAAGCCAAAACCAGAAAGATTCATTCTTAGTTAGGTTGCATTTTCTTGAGGACAAGCAATAACTTGAGTTTGGGGGTGTGTTGAGTGCATAAATGTTCTATATTTTAACCATCTTTTACCCATATTATTGATGCACTCAAGCATGTTTAGTTGCATTTAGGATATATTTTGCATAAACATCACAAATGGAAAATATTGCACAGATACTGCTGATTTTGGTCTGTTCTTGCAGGTACCTGTCGTGGCAGTATCCAGGGCAGCAGAGGAACAGAAGATAACATCAGAGTTGGAGTGAAGGATTGCAGGAGATAGCCCACTTCAACACTATCGTAACATCTGCCGTGGGAAAAGAAGCGACAATGAAGACTTTGGTGATGGAAAATGCGAAGTGGAGTTCGATCGATAGAGCATTTAAAGCCTGATTTTTGTGGACCACTTGCATAACTGTCGGAGCCCAGAAGCACAAGGAAGGCCTTGCCCAAAGTTTGAGGAAAAAGTCAAAGCAAGAAGATAGGGCGAATTAAAAGACATCTACTCAGAGATTTAGTCTTAAATAGAGTTGTACTTTAATTCAAACTAGTATTCTTGGCCATTAAGAAAACTCAAGTCCAAGGCCTATATATATGATTGTAATTCGACAAGGCAAAGGATATCTAGCTCCTAGCTATTTTCCCTCAAAACCCTAGTCGTTTCTCTCTCTCCATCATGTTCTAAACTTTCCCTAGGGCTAAGGGTTGATCTTGTAAGGTAGTTGTAAGGACTGTATTGTTTCTTAGGATTTTTCTGTTCAATTAATAAAAGCTTCAAGTTTATTTACTCTGGTTTCAACATCTCATAAGAGTTTCGGGAGAGCATTGTGAGGTTATTCATTTACTTAATGTCGGGAGAGTTAAGTATACGAAAGGAGTAAATACGAGTTTTCCAGTTTATGGTTAAACCATCTTGGCCTAGGGATAGGTACAAGGTTAAGTGACTAAAGAATAATTCACAAACATCAGTGTTCATCCTTTGATTCACACCGGGAGGTATCATCCAAGATGTGTTCATCGACAGAACTTGGGCCTAGGGATAGGACAAGTCACAACAGGGATTCTTGCCAAACTTGAAGTACAGAGTTGTTGCCGCTGCCGCGACAACAATAGACCGCTGCCGCGACAGAAGCAACAAAAGTTCCTCTGAACAGTGCAATACCTGCACTACTGAGCAAATCAATACCAGCCTATTCTCTCAATCTGATTTCCTCATTTACTTTAGTTTATCTTCAAGTTTTCCAAAATCACTTTATTAAAATTATTTCTTTTCTTGCGCAGAGATTTAAGGATAGAAGTATTTCCAGTCCCTGTGGAGACGATATCTGATACTTTGTATCACTTTATTACTTGTGACGTGTATACTTGCACCTAATTGCGATAGACTCCTTTACACGCAACATCACACTCTGGGAGTGTCACGTCATTAAATCGTAAAAAAATTAAATAATTCTAAAAATTGTAAAAAATAAAAATATTAAATTAATTTATTATTTCTTATTTTCCTTTAATTTTTTTTATAAAAACATAAAATAAAAAATTTCTAAAAATCCCCAAAATTTTATTTCTTTCATAAAAGTCCCTTAATTCCCTAAATCAAGCATTGACACTGATTTAACCAATAGTCACTCCCTGCCGCAGGAAAACCCCTCCCATCTTCGTCGTTCTACTACCGTTGTCAGAGCCCACCGTCGCTCGTGCACTCATTCTCATTGTTCGACACCCCTTTCATCACCCAACCCGTTCTCCCTCAATATTTCTTCTCACCAACACCGACGTTTACCCCAACACCGTCGTTTGCCCCATTGCAAACAATTTTCTACACCGATTAAACTAATTTGGGAATTTAGGTATGTAGGGTTAGTGTTTTGGGCTATGGATTTAAAAAAATTGGGCATTTTGGAAATCTTTGAAAATTTGAGGTTTTATACACTATTTTAAAAAATATTCGTTGAGCAAAAAAATAAAAATATTTTTTAAAATGATTTATACAATTTTTAAATATTATTTCATTATAAATATTTATATGTTTTTAAATAACTTTTAGAATTTTTTATTTTTCTATTTTAAGTAAAAATATTTTTATACTTTTAATTTTTTTATTAATTTAACTATTTTTTAGATTATCTTGAATTTTTAAATAATATTTTTTATATTTTTAATTTTAAATTATTTTTTATAATTTTAAATATTTTTATAATTTTAAATGAGTTTTACGGTTTTTATGACATGATACTTCCAGAGTGTGTCATGTGTCATTGTCTTAATGATTTAACTGTCAACTATAACGGTCAACGTTATGAAAGGCTAAATTGATCGTAATTTAAATTTTAAGGGCTTGATTGATTGTAATTTGAATTATGAGGGCTCAATTGGGTGAAATTTTTTTTGTAAGGGCTTAATTAATTTTTTTTATTTTTCATTGAGGACTAATTTAACCTTTTAAGCCTTAAGAAAACACCAAAAATATAACTAAACAATAAGAGAAAACCACAAACATACTAGAATGTCACTTGTAAAGTATGTAAAATTATCAAGATGAAAGTGGGACATTGAGCAACCGCTAATGCTGCTCTCCTTCCCAGACCCACCGATGATAACTGACATTTTTGCATGGAAAAACCACCCATACGCATACATGCATCCAATACCTTCCTCATTTTTTTTCCTAGTAATATTTATCTCTCTATATGTAACCATAATTTCCTATCTTTCCAATGGCCTAACTTGGGATCTTTCTCAATAAAATATCTCGAAAATACATAGCATGCGATGATGGCCTGGTGGTCAGAGCACGCTCACTTGCTCCACTCCTTTCCCCTTAGGTCTCGGGTTCAAGACCCCTCAGGGCATTGCCTTTACCTAGTTTACTTATCATTTTCAATGCATTAACTGAGTTTACAATAATAATCTTAAGATATGTGATTGGTTGAGGTTATCTAAAATATTAACGAGTACTTTAAGATAAGTTTATCTAAAATTTTCAATGAGAGTTACCATGTTTGATTCACTAGCACATTTTATGAGTCATTATCTATGATCGACATTTTTGTTGCAAGTTATTAAGATATATTTGATCGGATGTGCAACGTCACAAGTTTTATATTTCAAGACTTTCTTTTTCATTTATAATGTGAAATTAATGTGTAACCCCTAGACCTGCCTATGCGATACACCTAAATTTAGGAGGCCACATAAGGGTAACAGAAGCGACCCACAAGAAGAACCCAAGAAACTTCTTTCCTCTTAATACATTTAAAAGCTGTAAAATAAGATTTTGCTTAAAACTTCATTTCCAGAAAATCATTTATACACGAATCAGAAAATTTCCAGAAAATATATTACAGACTCAAACAGAATAAGACTCGATATACATGCCCACTATTTACACAGATACCGTACTCCGCAAGTACCGTCGAGAAGACTCCCATTAGTGATGCCGGTCTCCATTTCATGATCAAACCCTTCTTAACATGTGATGGTAAAAACAACGTGGGCTTCGGAAAGCTCAGTAATACAAAACTGCCAAGAGATGCTCAAGGCACTAGTAGGTATATGGCAAAGCATAAAGCTATCAAGAAGTTCCGGGTAACAACAAGTTCCAGTTATGATTCGATATTTCAAATTATCGTTGTATCTAAAGGTAATACAGTCACAGAAGATTCAGAGGAGTGATGGATTAAGGAAGTTAGACAAGAGAGTTTAGTGTGTTCCATAGAGTGCAGATAGAAGCCATATAGAGAGAGTTTCAGATATCGACAAATTATTCAGTAGGGTAGATTTAAGAGATGAAGTATAGTTTTATTTAAAGCACCCACTACCCTCTGACCGTACACCAATATGCAGGTCTCCAGAACTTCATCCATAAGGACTTACACTAGGCCCATAGGGCGTAGGATCCAACTTAAGGTGATGCCTTAGGTCCATAAGGAATTACCCGAGCCGAAGCGTCGTAACCTACCCAAGGAGGGACTTTGGGTCTATAAGGAATTATCAGCGCTAAACTTGTATTGACTTCTTGCAATATCCCAGATAGTACCCTAGAAAATCAGTTTAGTGCAGACAATAGTAATGGTGTAAATACAGAAATTAGACATATGTTTCCAGTATATCAGAACACAGATAACATGCTTTCAGACCAGATACAGAGGTATATTTCCGAACGGATATGAGTCATGTTTCAAAACAATGAACATTCTTAATTTTGAACCAGAGAGAATATTCATGTGCACATGAAACACACTAGATGGGTCGATTTATTTTCTAGAGGCGCTTAGCATACGCAAGAAAGGGGACATGTATCTTCTAGCAGTTTCGAACTGATTTCAGAAGCGAGGTCCCTAATGGAAAGGATTTCAGAACTAACGGCTTCAACCAGACATTCAAGAATTTATATATCATGATTGTTAGGGATATCCAATATGCTAAGAACTTTTTGATCATTTTGGCCAACAAGAGAATTTTGGTCATTTAACTATTAGGGGCAAACTTGTAATTCAACCCAATAATAATAAAATAACGATTTGTAATATTTCAGGTTTCTATCGGTCGTTCGAACTTTCAGGTAAATTCCAAATAAATAGATATCAACAATACGATGCTCGACAAGTATCCGAACAGAGACACCTCATGGGTATTCATTTCTTAGAACTCATTGTATCGTATAGCTAAACAGTCACCTTCATGATTCACCACATGACTTATCACCGAGTAGTCTAACATATATTCCGTGCAGAAATCTTCCAATATTGCATTATTATCCTGAGCGATTGACGTACATGAGTCATACTTCAAAACCCATAGGGGCATTACCATCATTTGCAATCTATCAAAAATTTCAGGATTTTCTAAGCTTCCATTTATCTTAAGTCACGTGTGTATTTCAATCATTTAAGTACTCACTAGTGTTTCAGTCATTCAGGTACTTTCGGTATTTCCAAACAATTCATTCATTCCAGAACTCGAGGGTTATCCATCATTTCAGATAATTTGGTAAATTTTAGTGCCTAAGGTTATTTCAGTTATTTCAATCATTCCGATCAATTCTTTCTTTACTGTGATTTAGATCAGTTCGGGAATACGAAAAACCTCCAATAAATTTATCTTCATGTGTTTATCTAGAGTTCGAGAAAAACTAAGTGTTTTGTTATCACACATATTTGTGTCTTGATATTGAAGTCTTTCCCAATAGAACATGGTTTTCAGATAAAGTAATTATTTTATCAGATCAAGTGTAAATTTCATGTCATTTCCTTTGTTAGGGGTATTTTAGTCATTCTTACACCTCAAGGGTATCATCATCATTTCCTAACAAAATATTTTCAGATGTCACATCCTTTAATACTATTAAGCAGATTGGGAGATTAATTGTCTTATTAATCACTTACTGAACTCGTGATCCTTTCGATCTGTTAAACTTCTCTTTCGAATAGTTTGATCTTATCCAGATTACCATTCTTTTATTTCGTAATCAATTTGACTTAAGCAAAGGTGAAATTACATTTAATCATAATCATGCATGCATTAACCGAATATCGACATGTTCGTAAAGCATACGAGAGGTAGTAATGTATTACCTTAAATCCTTGATATATTGCTCAACCTAGATACTCCATTTGATCACTCTTGAACCCGAATTTGATGTCCTCAATATCTCGGATACGAAGATATGTGGATACCTTCATTTAACATAATCCATAATCAATCCTGAACTTAGTTACTTTGCTCTTAAACTGAATAATTATATATATATATATGCATGCTCGGGTTCAAGGTCAGATTCGAATGCTTTCGGATTAGAATTTTGTGAAACAGACTTCAAAATGGACTTAGGACGTCAAAAAACATAGAATAAGGGTTTTTAGAAAATTTGACTTTTTGGTCAAAGTCAACGGTCAACGAGCAACTCAACGGTTAACGAGCAGGTCAGTTGGTCAATGGGTCAAAGTTAACGATGACGTCATCGGTCAACGTTAATGTCAGTAGTCAAGGGTCAACCGGGTTGACTCGGACGAGTTGACTCACCGAGTTGGCTCGAATGGGTTGACTCAGTCAATAGGTTAATGGGTCGAGGTGATTAAATTGGAGTCGAACTCGGGTCAACTCAGATCGGGTCGGGTTTGGGTTGGACAAGACGGATAATCGATTTGGCTCGGTTTACTAAAGGGCTCGAACCGGTTAATTTGGTTTGGGCCAGTTAAAGCCAGTTTAGGCTCACTTACTCAGAGGTGATGATATTCACCGGAAATGGTCGTCGAATTGTTCCTGGTGATCACCAGAAATCCTTGTTGGTGACCCAAAATGCACCAAATATGCTGGAAAAATAACAAAAAAACAAGTTAGCAATTCGATCCACAATGACAAAATACTGAAATCTAGCCAAAAACTTATCAGAATTTACCTCTAATGTAAGGAACCACCAGTAGCCAACGTAGCTCCGACGATGGCTCAAACGGCGACTAAACGATGAATGGAGACTACGATTTTGTTCGCCTCGGCACAGGGAGCTCAGATCCGGTAGTCGTGTCGCACACAGACGGCAGAGGCGACCGAAAACTGTAAAAACAGAGGGACGACTCCTGGGTCTCTCGGCGTGCCTTCAAGCTGCTCTCCTCGGTGAGCAACGCTTGATGGCGACGAATGAAGGGTAGGGGTATGATTAGGGTGAGACGGCGGTTTAAATGCGGTGGGCGGTAAAGACCACGACGGAGAGGTGGGGAAGATCGGGTGGTAAAAAGATCTGGGCAGCTGAAAGGTCGAGAGAGAGAGAGAATAATGATATTATTTTTGGTTGGATATTAAATCCAGTAAATGAGGAGTCATGCTTAATTAATATCGATACAACTAACAAGGCACAGTTTAGAAGAAAATTCGTACAAGATTTAACCATATGAGATCCTTAGCCCAAGTGGTTAAAACTTAGGTTCATCCATCTTGGGTCATAGGTTCATCACCCTCTGATTGCAACATTCCATTTTTTTATTCATTCTCCAATTTCTTTTCTTTTTATAACTTAAATTTCAGGGTGTTACATAATGTCTCTAGTAGGGGGCGCGATACTAAAGAACATAAGGATAATCTCAATATCAAATAGAAATCATTTGTCCATTTTCGGTGCCTCTATTTATTTCTCTACATTAAAATTTGATTTTTAACTTAAATTTCAGGGTGTTACATAATGTCTCTACCTCTATTAGGTGGCGTGATACTAAAGAACATAAGGATAATCTCAATATCGAATAGAAATCATTTATCTATTTTCGGTGCCCTTATTTATGCCTCTATATTAAAAATTTAAGTTTAGGGTTTATGGTTTTAGGGAATTTGGGGTAGGTATATTGTTTAGGATGTAAGGTTAGGATTTAGAATTTAGGGCTAAGGCATAGATTTGATTTTTTAGTGTTGGGGCATAGAAATGGGCACTGAAAAAGGGCAGAGAATATTTGTCCTCTCAATATCAACAATTTCTGAACAAAAATCCTATGCGCCCTAACTATGCCCCACACTAAAAAAACACTAAAAAATTAAAATTTGAACCATTTCCCCAAATTCCACATCTTAAACCCTACACCCTAAAAAATACATCATATCCTTAATTCTCTAAAATCTACCTTTAAACTTCAAACCCTAAGCCTTAAACCCACTTTTATTAAGTGGGGATATAAAAAGAAGCAGGCGATTTCCATCCACTCTTTCTTAGTTAATCTTACATTTTTTTGGGATAATCTTACACTTATAATTGTTTTACCATTCCTTTATTTAGTTTTAATCAATTTTATCCCTTCAAACTAGAGAAATATCTTCTCTAATAGTATGAAATGATAGTTTTGGACACGGTATAATATATGACATGGATAAATAACCATAAGATGTGAATACATCGACCAAAATGAAAGAAAATAGTTTTGAAAATTCTAGTTTATCAAAATCTATATATCATTTCAATAATATGTCAAATTATCTTACATTTAGTGGCAGAGCCACATATATATTTGGGGTTATGCCCACCCTAAACTTTTTAAACTTCATACATTTGGTTTCAATTTTTTAAGTTTTTATAAATTAGTCCTTAAATTTTATAATTTGTGCCCACCCTAAAATTTTGAGGATTTTATGACTTGTGCCCACCCTCAAAAAAAATATTCTAGATCCGTCACTGCTTACATTCTAGTAATCTCTCACCGAATATAATCTTACATTTTATGAATCAAATACCATAAAAAATGTAAATAAAGTTCTACATAACTTTGATGATCAGGTCACCAAAGTTAAAAGTTTATGCAAATACAAATTGATTTTACTAATAAAACTTATGAATTTTATGGTGGAAAATGTTATATAAACATGACATAACCTATTCAAGAAACAAGATATTAATTATGGACCATCTTGAGCAATTTGAAAGCAATATATGTGTGTGATATACATAATCTTGAAGTAGATATATGATTCTCGACCTATCAACACCACTATTCAACTCGAATTGTCGCTTTTGTGTAGTAACTATGCGTTCCTTTATCAATTCTATAAGGTATGCACTTTTAAAAAAAATATTATTTAATTTTTTTTTAATATGATCATCAGTATCCGTCATATTAGTTAATTAATTCGGATTAAATATTACAAATATAAATATTATTCATTTTCAAATATCAGATTCAATCCGATCTAAAAAATATATATATATAAAATTTCAAATCGACAAAATAGTGATTTAAATCCGAACATATGACTCGGTGAAAGGGATGAAAGATTTAAAACAACGACATATTGTGATTTGATTGGGATAATGGTGGATCTAGTGGACCGTGAATGGGTGGAGTGGACTTTTCTTAAAGTATAAAGTTTTATTATTATTTATTATTATTATTTTGAATTTTTAGATAATCTGAAATTTAATATTATAATTTGTACCTGACTCGATTATCTGAGTTTTTCAAATACTCGTTCTGAATTGTCCAAAAAAAAGAAAAAATGAATTAGATATTCAAATTTTTGGTTCATAGCATTAGATAAATGGATAGGGTTACTCGTATCAGAAATTGCTCCATTATAAATGATATTTGTTTTACCTTGTATATTCTTAAAAGGGCATTGTCATTATTATTTTTAGTTACAATTCTGCGTGCGTAAATAAACTGAATTATAATAAAGTTCCTAGAATAATATGGTTACTTTTAAATGTCCTTAATCGAGTATTATTGTGGGCGTGGACAACAATAATGCATTAAGACTAATATGTAGTTGATTGATGACAAAGTGTTGTCATTGACATGGAGATGTCAAAATTAATACATAAGTATGTGTTAGAAAACGACATACTGGACTGACCCGTTATGAGCATGTTTCTTGGATTATTATGTGACAGTCACAACATTACTCATAGTGATAATTACATGTATGATCCTCAGACTTGAGATTATCATTATTTCAACATCGTGAGTGACATATTTTTATATTGTCAAATGTGTCGTAATTGACTACACTATAAAGACTGATATTGGATATGTCACAATCTATGTAGTGGGATATGGTTGATCAAGATAGGATTTGTCCCTCCTACATAATTGGGGTAATATCGTAAGCCACTTGATTGAGTGAGACTAGAAATACATGGCCATGCTCGAATAAGTTGATATCAGATATCATAGTTATTCATTTATAATAGTCTACTCAAGATATCAAGAAATATTAGATGGATTATACAAGTGTGACTATTCCATGACTTATGTCCAATCTAGATATAAGGACAAAAGGATGTAATACATGAAAAGAGTTAATCACAAAGAGATTATGTCGAATCATGATTTCTTGCAACTTAGGTGACAATGACATTGCTAGATGTCGCACATTGTTTTTAATATTAGAAATGTTCTAATATTTACTACTAACGTTACATGAACCTACAAGGTCACACCCACAATTGAAATGAGCATATATGAACTGAATTATATATGTACAAATTTGTTGTACACGGATTTAGTTAAATTAATATATATTTGATATATATATTAACTCTTGGGTAAATATTAAAAGAAAAATAATTATTATAATTATGACTCATTTAATATATAAATAATATAACTCGATTAAATCAATATATATATATATATATATATATATATATTGAAATCCTAATTAAGTTGAATTGAGATTATATATACTCAATATATATATATATATATATATATATATATTGAAATCCAAATTAAGTTGAATTGAGATTATATATATTTAATGTATATTTTAAATTCTAATTAAAGTTAAAAATTGGGATTATATATATTTAATATATATATATATATATATTAAAATCCTAATATGAGTTGAATTAGGATTACAAATTCTATATAAAGGCATGAAAGATCTAGCAGTCATTAATTCTTTTTTTTGGACCTTCTAAATAGTTTAGAGAGTTTTTTATATGCTCGTTCTCTTCTAAATAATTTAGAGAGTTTTATATGCTCGTTTCAACTGGGTGAACTACGTAGAGGTTGGAGCGTTGTCGCTGCGGCTTAAGAATCGACATTGTTGAATCATGATTGGTTATCCATCTTCTCCAAAGTTAAAATTCCAAATTTTAAACAGGTTATTCTTCACTCTTATTCCCCTTGATTCGTTCCTCATACATGGATCTCTGGTGGTGATCGTCGGATAATTTTTCCGTTGCACCATGGGGTGTACCGGCGTGACCCAACACTTGGGGCCACGTCCCCTCCCCCAAAAAAATTAAGGCCTTGTTTAGAAACAACTTTTGAGTCAAAATTAGAGGTTTGACCAATCAAATCTGCTAACTTAGATGTTTGGTAAATAGATTATTATAATAGTGTATTGGGGTGAAACCTCTCATTTTGAAAAAGCTCACTTTAGGAGCTTTTTGAGTTAGAGGTTTGGATAAAAGACTTGTAAAGACTTTTTTATCATTGATTATTATATTTTTTAAATAACATAAATTTGAGTAACTAATAAAACTAAAAAATAATTTCAGAAATAATAAATTACTATATATACATATAAATTTAATAATTAATAAAACAAATTTGAAATATAATTTTATAAATAAAAAATTAATATATACATTTAAATTTAATCATTATTAAAATTATATTAAAAATATAATTTCACAAATAAAAAATAATATTAACATCCTTCATATATATTTAGTAATGATATTAAGAAAATTATTTTTCATAATATAATTAATATTAATTGATACAAAATAATAACTAATAAATTATTCAAACAAGTATTGAATATAATTTTGTACTTATATGTCATTTTGCTTGTTCAAATAATCAAACAGCTATCAACTATAAGTTAATTTTACCAAACACTTTTTATACAATCAGCTAATGGCCTAATGCAATCTGCTAGACACATCAGCTAATGGTATCAGCTATCCACTATCAGCTATTAGCTAATTTCCAAACGACGCATAAGAATTAGAATTTGACACTTAATTTTTTTAAAAATAATTTGGCCCCTCAAAATTTTTAAAAGTTCATATTAAACTTTCAAATTTTTAGATATTTTTAATTAAATTTTCTCCTATAATCTGTGAAAGTTCTCACTAAATCTCTCAAATTATTAAAAAAATTGTTAGACCCTCAAATGTTTTGAAAATTTTAGTTTAAGCCTCCAATTTTTTTTAAAATTGAAGTTTCCCCAAACTCTTTCACAAAGTTCCACTACTGATTGCAAAAACCCCTTATGTAAGTGATCCTCCCAACCAAGGATAGACCGAGGGAGGGGCTGGAGGGGGCGGTCGCCCCCTAGATATTTAAAATTCATATATGATTTAGATTTTTTTTTAGAAATTTTCTATGTATTTTTTATTAAAAATCTATTTTCCCCTATCCCAAATTTTTATCAGTTTGTCCTAGAATTTTATAGGTCCACCCCTCATAACATGAAATTATGTGTCTGTCCCTCCCATCCCAATTTTCTTCATTCACAACCTCATCCTGCTATATCAACTAGTAGCTCTCTCTCTCTCTCTATCTCTCTCTCTCTCTCTCTCTCTCTCTCTCTCCCTCCCTCTCCATCTCTCCCTCTCCCTTGGTGTTCTCGAAGTTGGAAAGTATTAGGGTTTGGTGTTTAGCGATTTCAGAGAGAAAAGATAATTTGGGAATTTTTATTAGAATAGTAAAAGTCAATACAAAATGTTTTGACCTGTGTTGAATTTATACAAGAAATAAAATAAAGAAAAGGTTTAAAGAAAATAAAAACCCTAAGCTTATATTCCCAATAGCCCACCTCAAGGTGGAGCATACAAGTTTTGTATGCCCAGCTTGGAAATAAATGAGCAAAAAACAAAAGGTAGCAATGCTTTAGTGAAACAATCAGCCAACTGGTTCTAAGAAGAAACTGGAAACAGCTTGATTATCCCTTTTTGAATCTTCTCTCGTATCAAATGATAATCGATCTCGATATGCTTTGTTCGTTCGTGATGAACTGGATTCTCAGCAATCCTTATTGCAGATTGATTGTCACAATATAAGTGTGCAGTGCGCATCTCTACCTGCAAATCAGAAAGAAGATAATTAAACCATTGTAATTCACATGTAATAGCAGCTATAGCCATGTACTTAGCTTCAATTGATGAACGAGAAATAGTGTTTTGTTTTTTTTATTTCCATGATACTAAGGATTGTCCTAGAAAAATACAAAAACTAGTTGTAGATTTTCTTGTATCTGGACACGAGGCCAAATCAGAGTCTGAGAAAGCATGCAAAGTTAAATCATTATGAGCAGGAAAGAAAATACCATGTCTTGGACTTCCTTTTAAATATCTAAGCACATGATGAGCAGCTGCAAGGTGAATTTAAGTAGGAGCAACAAGAAACTGAGATAATTGCTGAACATCATAGGATATATCAGGTCTAGTGTGTGTCAAATATAAAAATTGACCTATAAGTCTTCTATAAGTTGTAATATCAGTCAAAGGTATTCCTTCAGTCAAAAACAATTTTGAATTATTAACAATTGGAGTAGAAACAGGTTTGGATCCTAAAAACCTGATTCTTTTAACAAATCTGGTGTATATTTTCGTTGACAAAGATTAATCCCTGCACTGGACCGAGCAACTTCTAAACCAAGAAAGTACTTAAGGTTTCCCAAATCTTTGATTTTAAAAGTATCATTCAAAATGGTTTTAAGTTGAGTGATTTCATCCATATTGGGACATGCATTGATTATGTCATCTACATAAACAACAAGAGCAATGAAACATGAATCAACACCTTTAACAAACAAAGAAGAATCAGAATCAGTCTGCTTAAAACCTAGAGAAAGAAGAGTCATAATAAGTCTTTCATTCCACTTACGACTAGCTTGCTTTAGACCATATAAGCTTTTTTGTAACTTACAAACCAAGCCTGAATGAGGAGGAAGAAATCCATGTGGTAAGTCCATATAGACTTCCTCTTGTAAAGTACCATGCAAGAAAGCATTATTAATGTCAAGTTGATGCAAATGCCAATGCTTGGCAGCAACAACTGCTAGTAAAGCTCTAATAGTATTAATCTTAGCAACATGACTAAAGGTATCAAAAAAATCTATTCCAGATTGTTGTGTGTAACCTTTTGCTACAAGTCTAGCTTTGTATCTTTCTAGGGTTCCATCAGCTTTTAATATTGTTCTAAAGACTCATTTACATCTTATTTTTTGTTTACTAGGAGGAAGAGGAACTAAAGTCCAAGTCTTATTAAGCTCTAAAGCATATATTTCTTCTTTCATAGCTTGTTTCCAACAGTTGTGCTTAATAGCTTGATTATAAGTTTTTGGTTCAGTCATAACAACAATGTTATTAATATAAGACTTATGAACATGAGATATATTATGGTAAGAAAGCACCTATGCGATGTGATGAGGAGTAGATCTTACTTTAGGCAGAGAGACATCAAAGTCCTTAAACTTCTATGGAAGTTGCCTTTGGCAAGATGGTCTAGATGGCACAACTGGTTGCTCACTGAAAGGAACAAAACCAACAGGATTATGTGAACTAGAAAGAGTTTGTAAATCAGCAAATTCAGAATACTAAACATGAACCACAGATTCAGAATTGTCCATGAAAACAATATCTTCAATAGAAGTATTGTTTTCATAACTGGAAGAATAACATCAGTATAATTATTTTTAGTGGTTTTAAAAGGAAAGATGGACTCAAAAAAGGTTACATCCCTTGAAACAAATACATTTTTAGTTTCTAAATCATACATTCAAAATCCTTTAACATTTTTAGGATATCCAAAAAAATACATTTAATAGCACGATGATGCATCTTAGTTTTTAGTTTAGGCAAAACAGAGGCATAAGCCAAGCAACCAAAGACTTTAAGATCAGTTATGTTTGGTTTAGAATTAAAAAGTAATTCAAAAGGAGTTTTATTCCCAAAATTGGAGTAGGAGTTAAATTTATTAGAGAAGCATAATGAAGAACACAATCAATCCAAAAAGTTAAAGGCAAATTGGCTTGAAATCTTAATGTCCTATCAACAGATAAAATATGTTGATGCTTACGTTCAATTGTACTATTCTGTTGAGGAATGTAAGTGCAAGATGTTTGATGTACAATTCCTTTTTTCTTTAAAAAATTCAATCATTTCAAACTCTTTTGCATTATCACTTCTTATGCACTTAATCTTTTTTGAAAATTGTACCTCAACAAAAGTATAAAAAATAACTATAAGAGTTCTAACTTCTCCTTTTTCTTTTATAGGAAAAATCCATAAGTACCTATTTTATCATCTATAACAGTAAGAAAATAAGAATGACCATACAAACTATTGATGGGAAAAGGTCCCCAAACATCCATATGCACTAAATTAAAAACAAAATTGCTTACAATAGAACTAATAAGAAAAGATGGCCTTTTTTGCTTAGCTAAATGACATATCTCACAATCAGAAAGAATACCAAGAGGTATTGCATTATTTAGTTCAGAAAAAACTTCATTCTCTTAGAATAGGCCTTGAACTTGCTTAGTTATACCAATCGTATTCCATTGAATAACATCATGTATAAAACAAGAATTATGTGAGAAAAGTAATGAATACGTGTTATCTTTAACTAGTTGAGACACAAAGATTAGATTAAATCCAAAATTAAGAATATGAAATACATTTTTCAAAATTAAAGAGTTATTAATGTGAATAGTTCCAACATGAAATACTTTAACTAGATCATTATTAGGAAGTTTTACATATTTTTTATTGACAACAACATAATCTGTAAAAAAAAAAGATAATGAATTTATAATGAGGTCAGTTGCACTTGAATCAATAATCCAGGAAACAATAGAATTACTAAGAGTAGAAAGAACAATACATGAGTCTTGAACATCAGTAGTGTCAAGAACAAAATTGGAAGAAAGAGCATTAGCTTGAGAACGATTCACATGACTGTGATCAGAAATAGAAGCAAAAGAAGCACGTTCTTGAAGCAAAGAAACAATGCTCTCATATTGTTGTTTAGTAAAAATAGGTGGTTGATTTGCAAAAGAATCATCAGAAACCCTAGCCTCATATAAACCAACTTGATTGGGTCTACTAGGCTGATATTTGCTTTTATAACCAAGAGGAAATCCATGTTTTCGATAACATTTTTCAACAGAATGCCCAAATAAACCACAATAGGTACAAGTAGGTTTTTTATTTCCAAAGGATCTAGGATATCTTTTAGTATTTTGATCAGAATTAGGGTTCGGAGGTCAATATGAAGCAATTTTAGTACTATTTTGAGAATTAACCTTTCTTGCTAATAGAAAACTAGAATCACAACCAGTAGTAACATATCATAAGGTTCGTTCATGCTGAATCACAATAGCAAAAACTTCATTTATAGAGGGTAAAGGTTTTATCATAAGAATATGAGATTTCTAAACAGAAAAATTATCATTTAAACCTCTCAAGAACCTAAGCACAAAATCTTGTTTTTTATATTTGATTGTAGCACAGTCACAAGCAATTAAAGGTCGAAGATTAGAGATCTCATCCCATAATACCTTGAGTTGAGTATGATACATCGTAACAGACAACGAACATTGCTGGAGCGAATAGAAATCCTGCATCAGATCTGAAACACGAACGAGGTCCCACTGACTGAATCGGTCAAAAAGATCGGACCAAAGCTCGCTAGCATTATTGATAATTGTTTTCAGTGAGAAGAGAGGTCGTCAACACGAGATCAGGATTCTCATTTGGATGCACATAGTACTCGTTGTTTGGATCATCAAGGCGAGCGAAGCGATTGTCCATTGAGAAGAATGTGAAGAGTCGACTGATACCATATTAAGGTTTGGTGTTTAGCGATTTCAGAGAGAAAAGATAATTTTTGAGATTTTTATTAGACTAGTAAAAGTCAATACAAAGTGTTTTGACATGTGTTGAATTTATACAAGAAATAAAATAAAGAAAAGGCTTAAAGAAAATAAAGACCCTAAGCCTATATTCCTAAAAAGATATAGTTTATCACAAAATATGGGATGTTATGGGCTTTTAGAGTAAGAAAATGACATTTTACAATTTTTATGTTAGATAGAATTTTAGTTTAAAAAGAAAGATAAAAATAATAAAAAGGAATTTGCATATAAATAGCAAAACTGTATTAAGGTCCCATACACATCACCTCTAATTAGCAAAAGGAAATTGACCTCCATTTACTGCCTTTGCATGTCGCTTTCTTTCTAGGAAGCTCAACCATTATTGATCTATTTAAGATTCTGATTACTCAATGCGTTCAATTTAGGTTGAATTCTGATCATGACATTTTAATTCGGTTTGATTTGACTTATTGTGAAAATTATTGTTGTTGTTGATGCTGCAGTTGTTGTTGTTGTTGATGATGATGCCGAAATAAGAATGCACTGAACAAGGAATGTAGAAATGGTAGATCAAGGTGATTGTGGCGAATTCATGTGGTTCATCCATGTAGATTTGGGGTGGAAAGTCGCATACAAATTGTGTAACACCCGGGTTTAGGGGTCAGGTAAAAATAATATTTTAATATTATTTTGGGTTCGGTTTGATAATTAAAATAATCTTGTGGGCCTCGGGTTTCAAAAACAAACTTTTGATGTTAGACTAAAATTGATGAAATACAAAATGGAGGGATTTTAAAGAATAAAGGAAATAGTCATTCATTAATGGCAAACTTGTAAATAATATAAGTTCCAATTTAAAATCCCTTTTTATCAAACATTTCACTATTCATCTCCTTTAAAACACCATTTCAGAGACATTGAGCTCTCATCCTCCATTTCTACTATTCCATCACATAGCTCCTTCATTTCAACTCGTTTTTGAAAGGTAATACCATTTTTGACTTCTCCTCAACCTCCTCTCTTCAAAAGTACAATTAGTTTTTATTTTCATTAAAGTTTTGGAAATGAAGTTTTCAAGGGTTTTGATTAAAAATGATACCTTTACTATGTTTAACTTAATATTTCGATTTAATGTTGTTAGTTATGAAGTCTAGGAGCTAAATGGTACCACATATATGAATTTTACTTGGTTTTGAGCACATTCCCGGAATGGGGTTTAAAGGGGGGTTTTTGAAAGGTTTTGGGTGAGTTTTGGGGGTTGTTTTAGGTTGGAATTGGTGGGCTAATGTTAGTACTATGGTTAGGGGTTGCTTTGGGATCAATTGTGGGTATAAAAGGTTTTGGAAACATGAGTTTTGAACAAGGTTATTGGGCTGCTCGAATTGGTTAAAAGTGGGGTTTGTTCATGGCTTGAAATGTTGAGTTTAATGTTTGAATTGTATTCCGGGTTAACTACTTTGATGCTTGGGCTGATTGGAAGTTGTTTGGTTTGTGTTGAGGTTGTTTAGAGGCGAGAACTTGTGTCGGTGAAGCATCGGGAGGAAATCCGGAAGCTTAAAGGTGGTTGCTTGCTTGGTATTTGAGCTCGGAAGTTTAGGTGAGTGGTTAATGTTTTAAAGTGGTTTTAAATGTTTGGTTCGAGCATGTGGACTAGGTCGGGCTTGGTAGACCCACCTAGAGTTAGGATTAGGGTGGTAGCCTAATCCTAAACTTAAACTAGAGCCATTGGTTGAACTTGTAATGGATGTTTATGCCTCGTATTATTTGTGATATGATTGTTTATGTGTATAAAGTGTTATACATGTGTGATGAGGCATGGATGTGATGCATTGTGTTATGCATGTGGATGGTTCATGATTGTGATCATGGTGAGTACGTGCTAAGCACGGAATTGATCGTAAATGATAATGTGGATTGAGTTAAATGTTGGCACTAGTATGCTTGAGTACAAATGATCAATCATTAGGATGTTAGTGTGCACATATGAGTCAAATTCGCGCGTGGCCTTGGTGGCGTTGAGTCACCAAGGAGGAGTACGGGTTCGCCTAGAAATTGTTATTTATATATAGTCGATGATGAGTGGAATCCCATCGACGGGGCGTGAGGATGAGTGGAATCCCCTCCGCGAGACCGGTGATGAGTGTAATCTCACCGTGAGGTAAAGTGGTTGTTGGATGTGAGTTCCAACGTGTTTATCCGCGTATTCGGGTCATAGCTAGGTGCCAATATAGATTGATATGTGTATCAATGTGATGTGGAATGTGATTTCCACTTGGATGCTTATATGTGTTTACATATGTTGTGACATAGAGCTTGTTGAGCATGGCATATAATTGAATATTGTTCATGCATCATTAACATGTTGGCTCTTGAGGATCGAAAGTATAATTATGCATTTACCTTGGTTGAGATCGTGCTTGAACCCTGCGTTGTCGAGGTTTATTTTTAAAGAGCTTACCCTCACTAAGCTTTATTGCTTACGCTCTCTTTGTTCGACAATGCAGATCAGTAGCTCGTGGGTTGCTAAGTGCAAGAAGAGGCCTCCAAGTGTGTGTGTGTGCTTGTGGTGCTAGCTATCAAGTATGGTTTTTAGTTTATGATGTAATGGTCAAGCAACGGGACATGTAATCGTGTTATGATGCTTTTGGAGTATGTTGTTGTTGTTTAGGAGCATGTTAGACTCCTCGTATGTATTCGTTAACTTGGCTTTTGAGATGTATGCCCTTGCTTGTAAACCTTGTTGGTAATTGCTTACCTTGAATTGTCCAAGTGTTGTCTATGTTGAAGTATGCTAATTGTATTGCCATGTATGGTCTTTTGGAATGAGTGCTTTCGTATATCTTGTGTTTGTTGTGTATGGTTGCTAGGGAGCATGCCTCTAGACTGTATTTGTATGATTTGTAGGTCTCGTGTAGTGGTTTCGGACGTTTGGAACCTCTAGGAGTTGTCTAAAATAGATTTTGGGATTTTGCAGACAACCAGTGTTTCGAAACGGGCTGGGCTGTTTCGGAACGGGTTAGGCTTCAGGGACCCCGTATCGGAACTCGCTTCGATACGGTTTGGCCACTGTGAACCCCTGTTCCGAAGTGGGTATCGGAACACTTTGGCTACTGGAAATCTGAGAATTTGCCGAGATGATGGGGTTTCGAAACGGGTCTAAGAGTTTCAGAACGGTCAATATCTCGTTGACTACGAGAAGTTGACCGTTGAGGGTGTTTCGGAACGGTTGACCTCCGTTCCGATACGGCCTCCTAGTGTAGGCTTAGAGCCGTTGACCAAGTCAAGGCGTTTCGATACACCTTGAGGGTGTTTCGAAATGGCCTGCCTAATAAGTTAAAAGCGGTTTGTCACTTGTTGTTTTGTGTTCAGTTGCATGTTCTCCTCGAATCTTTCCGCTGTCGTGATCACATAGGATGTAAATGTGCCTCTAGAGAAAATTAATTTTAAAGGAAATTTTAGGGTTGCTAACCGAGGTGGAACCTTAACGGGTTTCGCTTCGGTTTTTCCCGTGTGGCCCACTCGGACCGGTCAAGCGTCCGGACCGGGACGAGGGGGTTACAAATTGGTGGTCAAAGTAAAAGTCGCATACAAATTGGTGGTCAAAGTGGAAAAAATGAAAGGAGGAAGAGAGAGATACGGTCCTCTTAGTTTAGTCTTAGTATTTATAGTCTCTTAGTATTGTTAGTGATTGGATAGTTCTAGATTTTGTGACATCTTACGGATGGGTTGGCTGAGATAGACCTTGTGATAGCCTATGGATATGCTGAGGAGTATCTCCGGAGTTATGCGGAGGCAGAGAAATTAGGTGTAACCATTATTATTATGTGAAAGTTAATTTTTTGAACAATTTTTGCCTAGAAGGAGGGCAAGGAAATATGTTCCTAATGCGTATTGAACCCACAACATAGAGAAGAGGAGAGTGTGTCAACTGAGAGCTTTTAGCCACATGATCTATATTTTTTTATTAAATAGAGAAAATTTATATTCTCATGCCGAGATTCGAATCAATATAATATGAGACAAAATAAACATCCTTAGCCACAAGGCCAATCAGCGGTTATATGAAGGCAAAAGTTAATTATAAAAGGGAAAACTACATCGGTGGTCCCCAAACTATTACCGTCTTCCTATTTTGGTCCCAAAACTATATTTTTTGGCAAAATCGTCCCTTCTGTTACATAGTTCTCCTATTTTGGTCCCCTATCGTTAAAAACTAACGGAATTGCTGACGTGGAATTTTTTTCTTATTTTTTAAATATTTTTTTATTATTTTCTCTCTCCTATATATATTATTTAAATTTTTTATTCAGACTAATGTGGGATTCGAACAAAGAAAATAAATTGAATATGAGGGGGAGCTAGGATTCAAACCTGCGTCCCCTACATCCCCAAACATTAAGCTAATGGGTTAACCATTGGGCTAAACTCCAATTATTGATATATTTTAGCACAAATCACATTTAAAACAATCAAATGAACCCCAAAAACCAAAGAAATAGTACCTTCGACCTTACTTCACTGGACAAGGCACCTTCACCACAGTCGGAATTCTTGAATATGAACATCCATCCGATCACAAATCATCTAAAAATCTTACTTTAATGCAACAAACCCTCCCTTCTATTAATGCTACTTTCGTAGCTTGGCCAATGCTAAATTCCCTGCTAATGTACCCAAAATGGTCGACATGAAATTTTTTTTACTGTAGGACTCGGAACGATCCCCTGTCCGAAAAACACAACATGTCAATGACCTAATAATTCAAGCAAATTTGCTGCTTCTGTAAACAATGTTTCATTTCCATTCCCATCTGTGGCTATGCTCCTCCAAGCTTACTACTTTGGACAATCTAATGGAGTTTACACGAGAGATTCTCCTATACAACCATTAATCCCATCTGGTGCATTTTAATCTTAACTTGAGATGTTCATTTCCCATGCAATTTCTTTTGTTGCATCCTTTGGTGTTGGTTTGGTCGGTCGGATGAGGGAATGTATACAAAAGTTGAGGTGTAAACATTTGATGGATTTATCTATGTTTTGTGTTTTGCTTTTAATATTGGTTTAAGTTCATTAATTTGTTTTCTGCAAACAGAAGCTGATCTAATTACTTCCATCTAAATTTGACATCCATGGCAGGAAGATTAATTGCTGATAATAAGATTCCATATTTATTGCATCATTTTAAAATGAAAGTTGGGTTCGACCATATGCCGGAATCTTCCTTGTGGTCAGTGGTAACTAACTACTGCTCAAATTCTCGATCAATGTTCGGTTTCCTTGTGGTTTGTGGTGTGCCCCTGCATTTAAGTAAAAAAAAAAAGTTTGCTTTTCCTTTTTGAAGTAAAACCAAAATTAATAGTGTTCCTATTATGATCATGTCATATTTTTGGGGGTTTTGGGGGTTCATTTGATTGTTTTAAAATACAAAAAAATATAAAAATATAATTTTGGGACTAAAATAAGAAGACGGTAATAGTTTAGGGACCGCCGGTGTAGTTTTCCCATTATAAAAATACAAAAAAAAAATATTAATTATATAGGGAAAGGCCCTCTCATAATAAATGCAATATAATACTAGCCATGAACTTGATGAATATGAATATATGACCCTTATAAATACGTATATATTCACAAAATTAATCAGCTAAAGAAATTCTGCAAATTTAGAGGCCCATATATTCTAGATAATGTCGAGCTCTTTAATAATGCAAATAGAATTTGATGATGTAGAGTTCAAATATGAATATTTCAAATAATTCATTCTACTTTTAAAAAATTCTATAACTCTTTGAGCGGTTCAAGTCGAATGGGGATGTTATTCTTAGACGATATGTTGGAGCAGTTTGTTTATATGATGTGTACGTTATCAAAAAAAATATTATTATAAGATCACATCAAATGCTAAAAAATAATCACTCTAATTAATCATCGTCTAGGACTTTTTTCTCTTTCATTTTATTTTCTTTTTTCTTTCTCTTTTCCATCTCTTTAGTTTTTGGTTTTACATATTTGAGCTTTTGTTTAATTTTATTAGTCTTTCCCTTTCCAATAAAAATCATGGATGTATTTCTTTCCTCTTGTAGCATGTTTTTATGCTTTTGTAGTGTGATTTTCTCTCTCTTTTTTAAAGTTGAATTTAATGTTGATCTTCAATTGGCTTTTATTTAGTTATTTTTTTGTTCTACCCCGACTTGAATCATCATACTAGTTTTTTCATATTGATAGTGAGCTTACAATCACCCCAGATAAATCACGTTTGAGTTGTAATAAAGCCAATTTTTAACGTATCATCATTGTTATTCTATTTTTATGTTAGTGTAAATGGTGTTTACTTTTCACCACTAACAGTAGTGCCTGTTTGTATTTTTATTTTTTTAGTTATTTATTTAGTATTTTTAACACTTTCATGTATGATCCTATTTTCATTGTTTAGTAATTAATTTGTGCTCTTTGATCAGTAGGGTTTTGAACAGGCGCGATAGGAGCGACCGCACAATGACCTCGAGAGAGAGGGGACCAAAAATATAAAACCTAAATTAAATTAAATTAAATATTTGTAAAAAAATATAAATTTATATATATAATTATGTGTATTACAATAATTTAAAACTTAAAACATGCAAAAAGAATGACACTTTTTAAGTGAAAATGCTTGGTTTTTAGATGTTTATAAGTTATTTTTTTGTTGCTCAAGAGGATAATCTAACAATATTTTGTATTAAGAGAATTTTTTTGGAAAAAAAAACGTATATCTCTTACTATTATAAATTAAGGACCCCTTTTTAATAAATTACACAGAGTCTCTAAAATCTTTAAACCGCCCCTATCTTTGATTGTTTGAGCGAAATGACTAATTAATGTGGCTGGTCTACTTTAATTTTGTATGTTATTTTTAAAATTTTATTGTATTTTTCTTTATTTTTTCAATAAAACAATATGTTGTAATTAATTAGTGAAAAAAGTAATTCACTTTATTTTTAGTAATAAAAATAATTCACTCTAAATAATGTGAAAAAGAAAGCCTTTATAAACTCCAAGAATTGTAATAATATAAAGTAATGAGAAAGTATTAGTGAAAATGAAGGGGATTATTATGAATCTGTCACTGACAGATTATGTCTTTAATTCCCCATGCATGCTTGATTAATGAGTAATAAAGTTTAAAGTTGTCCCCCTCCCCGACAATACATACAATTTGTGATATTTAACCAAAAGCCCCCCACCTTAATCATTTCTGATGCACTCTTAACCGAATAGAAATTTTCTGTCTCTTTTTATGTTTCAAATTAAAAAATTAAGTTTAGGGTTTAAGGTTAAGGTTTAAGGTTAGAGTTTGGGGAATAGATGTAGGGTGTATTTTTAAGGTTTAAGATTTAAAATTTAAGATGAAGACTTAGAATTTAAATTTTTTAGTGTTAGAGCATAAAAATGTGCACCGAAAATGGGCAGAGTATTTTAATCCCTCTTAACTCCGTTACCCATTGGTTTCCATGTAATTTTTATGTACTATATCTTAAAAAACAGGTTATATGCACAATATTTTTTTATAATTGAATTTTATTATTTAAAGAGCAGAAAACTTACTACAATCAAACTGATTGTACACCAACAGTTTATATGCACAATATTTTGCACTAAACAAATGTTTATATTCGAATTTTGTTTTTGGGAAAAAATAATATTACAGACGTCCGCTTTTGATTTCGAATGTACGGTTTTTTGAGGAGATTGTGTTAACTTCGAGAAATGTCATTTATTGTAGCGATTATACCGACCGCTACATCGTGAATTACTTTTCAAAGAGTACCATAAAGACTTTAAAAATCGTTACGACACAATCGTGACGCTATTTACCGTCGTAATTTTTAGCATGAAGTGAAGAGTCTAGATTGATATCACTGAAAGCATCCCATGACATGTTCTATTTCAAAGTTGGTTGCTCATGCTGTTTTCAACCTTTGAGATATTATTCCCATTGAGTTTATTTTATTTACTTGGGTTAATGGATTTCATATAAAATGTTTTTGGGCTTGGATTTCAAAGGGCTTGACTGGATCAATATATTAGTTTAAGAATTCAATTAAAATATTTTGAAGTTTAAGGATCAATTTAAAATTGAAGTAGTAATCTGGGGACGTCTGGTGCAATTAATCAATCCTTGTTACATTTTATGAGCATGCCTAGCTTCATTATAATATTAATCTCAGGGTTTCATGTATTGTTGCTTTAAATGTCAACAAAAATGAAATCCACTTCAATTTGGAAATCATCATTGTAATAATTGTTGAGCAAAGAGTGAACCTGGAATCATTCCTTTGGATTTCATGCTTTCAGGGTTTTTGACTGATTGCATGATTTTGAGCCATTAATGATGTGTTCAACTTTCAGATAAAGAAACCCCGAATTCGAGTATAATAGAGGGACCAAAACTATAATTTTACCAAGAAAATGTGATGAATGTTTGGTAATTGAGTTAAGGTGTTGAACTTGACAGATAAGTCCCACATCTGCCAACTTGAGAATCAATGCCTTTGGGGGAGAACTCCATTAATGCTGGCCAAAAGAAAACAAAATGATACAGGGACCTGAATGAAAAAAAAAACATTGATGGGGTTCATCTGAAGATTTCAGACAATGACCCCTAATATGACTACCAGTAGTCAACATTTGTAGACTGCATTCATCATTAGTTTTACAGCAAATTTATATTATTTTATGTATGTGACCGTTATTACTAACAATATCGTTTCCAAAATTAGAACACGAAAAAATCCATACACTGCATTTGATTTGTGAGTTGTGTGACTGATTAACATAATCTTGCTTCAGATGGGCATCACCTAACATGCCTAACAGTAGGCAACATTTGTAGACTGCATTCATCATCAGTTTTACAGCAGATTTATCTTTTTATTATTTTATGTCCGTCACTGTTTTCTTCTAACAATATCGTTTTTAAAGTTCGAACATGAATAATCCATACATAACGTGCTGCAAAAATTATTGCAGGGCATGTATATGATGAAAGGGAACCCTATATGAAATGTTGACAGTGATGCATCATCATCTCTGCCAAAGTGTCTTTAGATCTGCATCAAATCTATGACCCCACCATTTCTATGGGGGATTGAATTTTCTTTTTCCTTCAGATTCGTACTCAGAATTGAAAAAAACCATTCATCAGCTATCGTAATAACTATCACAATAACATTTATTACGTCCGCAACTATAATAAAATATCGTGTAACTACAATTTATCATCCATGACAAGAAGTGGAAAAAGTTGCATAGGGGCCAACTCCCTTGGAGTTTACTTGGTTTTCTTTTTCAACTTTGTGACAGATTCAAGTACAACAGGAAATGCAACTTTTAGTGAAATCCATAATACCCCATACTTTATTTTCTTTTCCAATAGAGACTTCAACTTCACATCAAAGATGACAATAATTTCAAAGGATGAATATGTTTGTGGGAACTCGTATCTAACAATCATATCTACACGAGGCTTATGCACCATACATAATCAATAATTTAGCATTGGAAACATCATTGGGAAATGAGGCAATAGTTCTTAAGATACAGTCTCCACATTAACACTATCTACAACTATCATCATTTCAAAGCAGAAAGATGGAAACACAAAGGTTAAAGGGTCCCAAACGTAATGACCACCCCAACAAGGCCATGTTTTTCGATTTTTTTTTTAAAAAAGGAGGAACTTTTCATATGTGATGGTGTTGCAGTTGCTGTAGCCTCGAATAGGCTCCTTCGGGTCTGCTGATCAATTCGGAGTGGCTGCCTTGTTCTACGATTCGTCCATCTTGCACGACTCCGATACTGTCCACGTTTCTTATTGTCGAGAGACGGTGAGCCACTAGCACTGTGGTGCGGCCCCTCATTAGCCTTTCGAGGGCTTCTTGTAGTACACACTCGGATTCCGCATCGAGTGCACTTGTGGCCTCGTCGAGTAGTAGTATTGTTGGGTCCTTGAGTACGGCCCTTGCGATTGCAATTCTTTGTTTCTGACCTCCGGAGAGCTGAACCCCTCTCTCACCAACCGGTGTTTTGTACCCGTCAGGCAATGCGCTAACAAAACCGTGCACATTAGCTGCCCGAGCTGCTTCGGTTACTTCAGCTTCAGTTGCCCCTTCTTTTCCATAAGCAATATTATCAAAAATGCTGGCAGCAAAGAGGGCCGGCTCTTGTTGCACCAATCCGATTTTAAGCCTTAGAGACTTCAAGTTCAATCTACGGATATCTTTCCCATCGATCATAACCTTTCCGGCTGTAGGATCATAGAATCGCTCGATCAATGCAATGACTGAACTCTTGCCGGAGCCACTAGCCCCGACAAGTGCTTGGCTTTGGCCAGCACGGATTCGAAGGTTAAGGTCTTTAAACACACTGACATCAGGTCGTGAAGGATATGCAAAATCGACATGCCGGAGTTCAATTTCTCCACGGATTGTTTCAACCGGCTCTGCCTCGGGATCATCCGGGTCAATCTTGGTTGAACGATCTAAAATCGAGAACACCGAACCAACAGCTTCACCACCCCTAACAATCTCGGGAGCAAGACTAACAGTTTCTGCCACGGAATTCGCGGTGACCACTAATACCACGAAAACCTTGATCACCTTAGAGAATGTTGAGACGCCTTGGTTAACAAGGTGAGCGCCATACCAAAGAATAAGAGCTTCGGAAGCATAAAGAGCAAGTTGAGACAGGCCAAAAAGGAAGCCTGAACTTTGGCTGCGGCGAAGGCTTCGCATCTGCGGAACACGGAGTTCATGGCAAAACAGGGAAAGGATCTTGTTTTGCGCATTGAAGGCTGCAACTGTTCGGATATTGCTTACACCTTCACCAGCAATCATGCTCGTCTTTGCATGCGCCTTTGCCGTATCACCAGCAAACCCTTTGAGAGAAAGTTGCTGCAGTGCAACATATAATGTAATCAGCAAAGGAATCCAACATTAACTATGTTTGTCAAACTAAAAGTATCCAATTCTGACACACGTGCTCTTCCAAATATATGAAGAGAGGGTTTCACAGTGCACATATTTTAGTTACTCGGGCTCGGAGACGAGCGTATCCGTATATGTACAACACGGATATACTTTTTTCCTTCAAATTTTACAGTGTTGGGGCCGGATAGTTACGGAAAAATAAAAAGTCGGAGTAACATGGACAATGATGCACATTTTACTACCTAGGCCTACAGCAGTACATGAACTTTCTCACTATCTGGCACTGCCATAACACTGTTTTACTGTGAAATACAAACAAAACAGCAGAGAAAAAGAAGACCTCAAAATGCATAAAAGATCATGAATTATATGATCACGGGGAAAGAATCTCTTGAAACTTTCATACACATTTGGTGGCATCCGCTATACAACAAAGCTCAGGTTCCAAGAATTTTCAAGTTGGTTTTCGAAAATCCGAAATAAAAACTAATTTACACTGTAATCTGCAGCGTCGGTGCACATTAAAAAACAAACCAAAAAGACGAGAGAAACTAAACAATTTGAAAATCTTGACTTATGGGAAGAAGATCAAGGGAAAAAATATAATAGTTTATAGACTCGAGACAATGAGCCACTACTAGCAAGAACATTTTCTCAGAAGTATGGAATCTTTATTATTTTATTGTTCACTGATTACTCTTAGTTGTAATGTTGTAATATTATATGTATGCAGCAAACTTGGAGGAAGCACGTGCAGAGAAGTGGAAATGAGCCATGTTGGATTATTTTATTGTCGTTTAATGAAAGTTAAAGTGAAGTTAGATTCCACAGATGAAAAAGATTCAAATTTTTACAGGAAAATGATGATCATTTTCTTGAATAGTATGTTTTTTGGGGTCTTTGATCAATGTGTGAGAGATTACCTGAGCGAAGTTTGCAAGGACTAGGAGAGGGAAGGTGCCGAGGATGAGAAGAGAGACCCTCCATTCGACTATGAAGGCCACGATGAACGAGGTGAGAAGTGAAGTCATGTTTTGCAGTATCACCGAGATCCTCTCGGCTATGGCCGATTTTACATCGGCTGCATCCGTTGCCAGTTTGGCTGCAAGAAGGCTCGAATTGTGCTCTTCCTCGTCGAACCATCCGACTTCGTTCCTTAGAATTGCTGAATTGTGAAGAAAAAAAAACACCATAATATTAACAAATGTACCATTGAATTGCTAGGCAAAGGATAGGCGATTTGTAGCTGCAAATACGTACCTCCGAGCATCATTCGCCTAACTCTTGTTGTGAGGTTTTCTCCCATAATGCTGAAGAAATAATGCTGAATCAAATATGCAACGACAGCATATAGACCAGCTCCGATGTAGATGAAAACGTATTCTTTTGTCTTTCTTTCCATAGAGGTAGGATTTGTATAGTAGAAGACCTCAATCATATTGCTCATCACAATGGCAAAAGTCGGTCCAATAAAACCGGAAAGCACAGAACCAACGGCTCCCATGATTGAATAGGGCCATTCGGGAGCATTTAGCTTGAGAAGCCGGCAGAAATAACCATGTGGTGCAGGGTTTTTCCGTTCCGTTTCGGCACTTGAGATCATCTCTATTCGGCCATCAGCGCCAGTACTGTAAGAATAGCTCAAGTTCCGCAAACTACCGGACCGGAGGCTTAAAGACTTGGTTGACAGTGAATGACTTAGACGTGTTGAACGTGATCGGCGAGTTGATGGGTTGGAAAAGTCTCTGGTTCCCACCATTTCTTGGAATCTGATTAATGAAGCATACGCCCCTGCCTTTGCAATCAATTCTTCATGTGTTCCCGTCTCGACAACTTGCCCTTGCTGTATAACAGCTATTGAATCAACGTTCCTTATAGTGGAAAGTCGATGCGCAACAACTACGGTTGTTCTCCCGACCATGAGTCGATCAAGAGCTTCCTGAACAATACTCTCAGAGCCTGCATCGAGTGCACTTGTTGCTTCATCAAGAAGCAAGATCTTAGGGTTCTTCAACATAGCTCTAGCAATTGCTATTCTCTGTTTCTGACCACCAGAGAGTTGGACTCCTCGCTCTCCCACCTGAATTTGCATCGAGGCACACACAAAAAGAAGGTGACACAAATTATTATGAAGCTAAGAGTCGAAATTTGAACTAGAACATCAAACTCGAAGAGACCAACCTGAGTGTTGTATCCATTCGGAAGTAAGGTAATAAAGCTATGAGCATTTGCTGCACAAGCAGCAGCTTCAACTTCAGCCATTGTTGCATCGGGTTGTCCGTATAGTATGTTCTCAAGGATCGTCGTTGCAAAGAGAGCAGGTTCTTGATTAACCAGTCCGATCTGATCGCGTAACCATTTCAGTTGCAATGTCTTTATGTCCACATTATCCAACAAAACCTGTCCTGCTTAGCCAAAAAAAATATATACACATCAGCTCTATAATCTAAGGGGCAAACATTTTCATTCTTCAAACATGAAAAATGTCACTTAATTACCTTGGTTAGGATCATAGAACCTCTCGATCAGAGAGACAACGGTACTCTTCCCGGAACCGCTACCCCCAACAACGGCAACAGTCTTTCCCGCTGGAAAGAAAATCGAGAAACTGCTAAAGATGATAACATCCGGTCTTGACGGGTAGCTGAAAGTCACATCCTTGAATTCGATATTGCCATTAACCTCGGGCAGTACTTTCCCATCCAAATGGTCTTGAATTATGGAGGGCTTTTGATTGATAATCTCCATCAGTTTGTAACCAGCTGCTTTTCCTTTGCTAAATGCCCCGAGATTCGAAAATGACTGACCCAAACTCCTGCAATAGTAAACATTTTAAACAATATAGTCCCCGGTAAAGCTTATTTCACCCTTGATCACAGAAGATAAGATAACATGAGCTTAAGAACTTACATGCCACCAACAATGGCCGAGAAAATCGCCGTAAACGCCTTGCCTCCATCGGTCTGTCCGTTCCGGATAAAAACACCAGCATACCAAAACACAAGAGCCCAAGACATACAAGCAATGCCGTACGTGCAGCCGAGCCCCAGACCCTTTGCCATTCCAGCCTTGTATCCAAGTTTCAGCGTGTTCTGTATCGCATCTGAGTAGGAATTAAGCGCCTTGCTCTCGCCAACATACGAGTAAACTGTACGAACTTGTGCAATGGCCTGTCCAGATGATTAAAGTCTTAGACAAAATCCTAAAGATGTCCTAACAAGACTTTGTTACCACAAAACAAGTACATAGATAGTCCTTAACCCAGCACACATACAATTTAAGCCGATTCGATCAAATTAGAAGCTTATGATGCTTTCAAATGCCAAAAAATGCTCACCTGCTCAGCGATTATGCCGGCATTCGCATAAGATTCTCGGCTCTTGGAAGTCAGACCGGTGAGAGTATACGCATATAAGCCGCCGGCAAAGGCGATCCCAGGGATCACTGCCACACTCAACAGGGCTAACTTCCATGCTGATACAAAACCAACCACCAAACCAGCCAGGAAAGTTGACAGATAATGTATAAAGTTACCCACCTAAAATTTCACCAAAAAGAAACAACATTATCAAATTACACCCCAGAAATCCAAATATGATGAACTTTTTCAAGGAAAATAAAAATAAAAAACAACCTTTTCACTGATGGCATCTTGAACAAGTAGAGTATCAGTTGAAACACTGAAAACAATATCCCCAGTTCTTGCATCAGTGTCAAAGAAGCCAACATCTTGCTTCAAAACAGCTTCCAAATACTTCTTCCTCAATGTGCTCACTTGCCTCTCCCCAGTGTACATCCAACATGCAATCTCTGGACATCAGTAAAAAAAATTAACCCTTTTTTAACAGATACAGTAAAAACTTGGCAATGAGAGAGATGGGAATATAGTTAAAAGATAATGTTGAATATATTAAGTATAAAGGACAAAGAGACAGCCTTTTAAGACCATGTGGGCACGCTGCACGCACCCACCGGTCCATTTTTGGTTGAACTGAGCTTAACATTACACGAGTCACTCATGAGTTCAACACCTGTAATGTTTGCCTCAACTATTCCTTTCAAAGATTTGCATACATTTAAAACAAAAAGGTTTCAAGAGAATTATAACAAGGAAGAAGAAGGAAAGAAAATTGTATACCTGCATAAGATGATAGGCAGACAATAAGGCCAAGATACACAAAAT
Source organism: Hibiscus trionum (assembly GCA_030270665.1). Taxonomy (NCBI): domain Eukaryota; kingdom Viridiplantae; phylum Streptophyta; class Magnoliopsida; order Malvales; family Malvaceae; genus Hibiscus; species Hibiscus trionum. The sequence continues at coordinate 20,658,776 of BSYR01000038.1, read as the reverse complement.
AGAGTGCATACTGCATAATCAAAACAAAACAAAAACAACAGATCTTAGATCTGTAAACATATTGAAAGGGGAAAAAGTTGATGAAATGAAGCAGAAAGGGGACAAAAAAAGTTGAACCTTGGCAACTTCATGAGTCATTTTGGGCAAATCAGATTGGTTTTTTCCAAAACCATTAACCATTTCACCAAACAACAAGAAGAAAACAGGCATTGAGGAACCATGGATGATGGCTCCCATGCTACCAGTGATCATCAACAGATAATCATATTTGTCTGCAAAAGTGAAAAGCTGGTAAAATGGCAAGCTTTGTTCTTTCTTCTTTTCAGCTTCCGGGACTGCCTTTGTTTCTGTTGTTTCAGCCATTTTTGTACAAAACCAAAGCTGACCCAAGTTTTGGAATCAAAAGGAGAAGATCTAAGGGTGAAAGAAGAAACGAGAGATCTAAAGAGAAAAGAAAGACCCCTTTTTTTTTTTTTTTTCTCTTTCTCTCAATCTTTCACTTTTTCAAGGTCTCGAAAACCTGACAATGTGGTTTTTGAGTTGATCAGTTCGAGAACTAAGCTGAAGAGAAGGGAAAAGTAAAGGGCAATGCAGCATAAAAAGAGTGAATGAGTGAGTGTATATATAAAGAGAGAAACTGTATAAACAAAGGTAGAGAATGCATGTGTAATGTGTTAGACTATTGGTCAAACCAAAAGCATTTTTTTCAGTTAATTCATATCAATAGTTTGTTTTGGTTAAATTCTAGTTTTGGTTCCTCTACTGTTTTTAAATTTTAAAGTTTAGTCCATTTCCTTTACTTTGACATAATTTGATTTTTTTTTAAATTCACCCATAACGATAATCATTTTAACTAAATATCTACTTTTAAAAACCTAAATTCGCTGTCTTCTCTCTTAACTAAAAAACACTAACCCTTGGTGTTAGCCTCTGACATAATATGGTAAATTAAAGTATAATGACTAAATATTAAATATGAGAATAGTAGGAGGACCAAAATTTAAATTTAACTTTTTTTTGTTTATTTTTACCACAAGTATCCGATTCATTAACCATTCATAACGCTAGAATTCAAAGCACTGACCTTGTTTAAGAAATTAGCTCATCACACTATATCAACTGATTGTTAGTTAACTTGTTTGTTCTTTTTTTTATTATATGCATGTCTGTCTTACGGTCCATGTTCAGGGTACAAGGCTGTACCTTCCAACAAATTATGTTTGTAATTTATAGATAGAAAAGAATAGAGACTTGTTATATGTGGAGAAAATCTTGTCATAATGTATAACAAGATTTTGTTACCCTTTTTGTTTATTTGGTGATGAATGAATGCATCTATTTCCCTCCTCGTCCTTCCCTCCCTTTCTCTTCTTCTCCCCTGCGAGATGATTTTCCTCACAATAGAAAATTCCACCAATACATTAAATATTTTTAACAGATTTAAGAAGTAGAAAACTAACGGGAGAAGCAGTGACGAATTCTGAAATATTTTTAAAGATAAACTCGGATATGTTATACAAATATCAGGTGGTTATAATTAGTAAAATAGATGATTAATATAATAAAAATTATATTTCAGGGTGCATATAATTAATAAGATAAATAACTAACAGAGAGAATTTTAGATTTCAGAACAAACACGTGAATGTGTTCTATTCTCAAGCTCCGTATGCTTTTTACTATTTGGTCTATTATGTATTGTTCCGACTTGAAAAATCTGTGGTGCCGTCTACATAGTAAAGAAGTAAAATTGAGAAGAAAAAGATGGAGATTTGTGATGGAATGACAAATGTAAACAAAATATATATAAATGTAAACAAAAAATATATAAATACTAAAAAGATTATTATTCTATACACTATCAGTAAAAAATAAAGTTTTCACAAGCGGAGTTATTTAGGGGTTTAGAGTTTTAGTTTAGGATTTAGAGGTTAGGAGTTTAGGTTGTAGGGTTTAGAATTTAAGATTTATGGTTAGAATTTAGGGTTTGTGGTTAGATTGTTAGGGTTTTAAGGTTAGAAATTTAGATTTTAGATTTAGGCTTGAAAATAAGTATTCTTGTGTAAACATTTTTTTACACTGGCATTGTATCAAATATTAATTCAATACCAAAATGGATCAAATTTTCGATTACGAAAAAAAAGTTCATTACCCATAATAGAATAAGAGAATAAAAATTCTCTACTCCTTTTCAGTGTCCCTATTTATGACCTAACACTAAAAAATTAATTTTTAAACTTTGACCCTAAATTTTAAACCATCGGTCCTAAATTATAAACCCTAAAAATAAATCTCACGCCCTAATTTTAAACCTTAAATCTAAACATTAATTTTAAATTTATTTTTAAAAAAATGTTAAAGCATAGATAATGAAAAAAATAGAAAATTTATATTCAAAATAAGAGCATCAGGAGAGCCTATGTTCTTAATTTTGGTGATGAATATAAATATATAAAATTTCTTTCATTCACTCACAATTTTCATTTGTCAATTGCAGCCTATTTTCTTTCAGGATCTTTACTAATATTTAATTTATTCAAATCAAATATTATAAATATATATTACTTAAAGAATTTAACCCATCTTTCCCATTAATTTTGTTATTTATTTAACAGTACTTTCTGTCCTATGGTATTTTGTTTGTTTGCTACTTCAAGTATTTATTTCAATGAGTAATTTTCCCCCTTTTTTAGGTACATTTATTCAATGAGCTATGAATTAGATTTTGTGACAGAAGTCATAGATTTTGCATTAAATTTGTGAAATAAAATTTATCACAATTTATAATATAGGAACGTTATTGTTCAAAAAAATGAATATATGAACAGTTATGTTCAAAATGAATATATGAACCGTTATAGAGATTAACTCTTTTTTTTCAATTGATAATCTTCATATATCCTACTATTAATTTCAGTCATTCATTTTACTCGTCTAAAGATCTAACAAATATGTAAACTTAAAAACTTTTACGCTATCAAATCGAATATTACAAATATATAATTTAAAGAATTTAACCCATCTTCCCATTAATTTTGTTATTTATTTAACAGTACTTTCTGTCCTATGGTATTTTGTTTGTTTGCTGCTTCAAGTATTTATTTCAATGAGTAATTTTCCCCTTTTAAAGAAAAATCATGATAAACTACAAAAACAATCATCCAATTATTACAACTTTTCTACTTTGGTCACCGAATTGGTTGTTAAGTTTTCGTTAGTACTTAACTTAGATGGTGATGTTGTCTTGTATAATAACAATTTTAGTCTCTAAAATTTATATTTTCTATCAATTTGGTTCTAATTCAAAATGATTCAATAAATTTAACATTCATTGTTAAAGAATCCTATCAGGTTGGTCCTTTTTTAACCCCAAACTCGAGTCTTGGTGTTGTCACCTTCACTCATGTTTGATGTTTTTCTCAACATCTTCCCAACCATGAAAAAATTGCTTAATTGATTGTTTCATCATCGAGCAACTATAGACGAACAAGAAGGTTTGATGGACAAGAAAAAACTTGTTCTTTAAACTCTGGATTTGTTCAGACAAAAACCAAATCGAATTCAAAATGGCAATCCATGACAATTGCACTCGACTCTTCTTTATTCCTGCCTTCTGTTGATTATGATTCTTTCGCCGATGAAATTATCGTCATGTAGTTTTGTTGTCTTTAATTATCGTTGAATTGTGACCTAATTTATAGGATGTTAAGTTTTGAGGACTACAATTATTATTATACCACACTATGTCACCATCTCTATTAAAATTTAATTGTTGATGACCAAAATAGAAAAAAAAATGTAACATTAGGTACTAAATTTGTAGAGAAATAGTTTGATGATCAAAGTAGAAAATGGCTAATAGTTGGGTGACAAAAAATGTTATTGTAGAATAACTCCTCGGATTCACTTATTACAATTTTGGAAATTTTACTTTTAGCCCCTAAAATTTTAAAAGATTCCCCTTTACATGTATAATGGCCCTAAAAAGTTTTCAGAATTTCCCTTGATGGATCTAAAAAATTAAAATTTTGTAGAGTCGTCCCCCTCAAACTTAAAGTCCATCTTTGTACAATATACTAATTTTGTGATAATATGTAACACCCGTGTTTTGGGCCTAGGAGTAAACCGAGTTTATAGTCGAGTTAATAAAATTTAGTTAGAATCAACTTTACTTAAGTTGTGGTGTAATTGAGCTTTAATAAAAAGGGAAGGGACCTATGTTGCGATTTTACCCAAAACTTTTAATTAAAGCAAGATAACTTTAATATTATATGAGTCATCATCTTCTTCTTCTCTTCTATTTCTTTCTAACGTGAAAATCACCATCTCCAAAACCTCTCATCTTTTGCTACTATTTCATTGCTTGTGCTACTTGATTTCAACACCGTTTTGAAAGGTAAATTATGTTTTCCGACTCTCCTCCTTATTCTCTATCTATATTTGGTCTTAAAACTCAAAAATATGAGACTTTGAGAAATTATGGTTTTATGTTAAAGTTTGGATTTTAGGTGGTTTTTCAAATTGTTTTAATGTTTTGAGTTGGGATTTAGCTTAATCATGATGAAATACACATTATATGTCAATTTGGTTAAATTTGGATGAAAATTCGTACTATGTTCATATGTTAAATTTTAAGGTGTTAAAACTTGGTTTTTGGTGAAGTTTATGTTGAAAACTAAGGGCTGATGGTTAGGGTATGATATGAGAGTGATTTGGGATGTGTTAGAGGTCATTTTGGTGTTTGGAAGTGGAGTTTTCAGCAAGGTGTTTGGGGAGTACGAAAATTGAGTTTTTGGGATGATTGTGGATTGAGAAATTGAAGAATATGGCTTATTGTTTGTGAAGTGAGTTGTTAGTTGAGTTTTAGCATTGAATTGTGGTGTAATAAGTGTGTTTTGTTTGGTTAGAAGCAAGAAGAAACGTTGAAGGAGCTTTGGAGCCGAATACGAGGTCGTAGGAGGATTGTTTCGATTGACAAAGGAAGGGCGGTGAGTGGTTTTAAACTTATCCTAAAGTTGGTTCGAGTATGTGTAGTGTGCTTGTGTAAAGTGTGCTTGGTAGGCCACTTATAGTTAATTCGAGTTGTTAGTTATCCGTTGATATCCATATATGCTATTGTGCTTACTTAGCTATGCTTTTGTGATCTTGGTGGTTTTGTACATGTATATTCATGAGATGTATATATATGTGAGGAGCATGAGTTATGATTGATGGAAAACGTGTTGTGGTAAATGATAATTGGCACTAAATAATTACCGGTTGTAAATGATCGATCATTAGGATTAGTGTGCACACAAATTGAGTCAAAACGTACGTGGCCTTGGTGGCGTTGAGGCACCAAGGAGGAGTACGGTAATGTAATATTCTACCGGAAGCTTTTATTCATTTCTACGTGATGATGAGTGAAATCCCATCCGTAGGGCATGTGGCGATGAGTGGAATCCCGTCCATGCAAGGCCGGTGATGAGTGAAATCCCACCGAGGTAAAGTGTTGTTGAGTTTCAAATCCGCACAATCGGGGTAATTTAAAGTGGCCAATTAACTTATTCATATATGGTGATATATGGTGGTGAAACATGACTATTGTTATTGATGCTTGGTGCTTAGTATGAGGTAATATGCCATATTATGCCACTTGATGGACTAGATAGGACTACTTGTGATGTTGCCTATGCATGTTAAGTATGAGGTTTAGGGATTACATGCTTGAACCCTGCATTGTTGTTGCTTTCGTTTTAGAGCACCCTCACTAAGCTTATAGCTTACGCTCTCAATGTTCAACAATGCAGATCATTAGTGTGGCGTTAGCTCGGAGCAAGGCAAGAAGGGCTTCCAAGTTTTGTAACTCAAGTACGGTGGTAATTTTGTACTAGTTAGCAATGTGGCAAAAGGGTTGTTGTATAAGCTTTTTATAACTCTTTGTTATATATGATGTTTTGGGTTGTAAAGCATGAATTACTTTGTTGAATGTTAAGGGGGAATGGTATGTTGTAGATGCTTAGGTTGCCTTGTTGTATGAATTCTTGAGATGCATGATCCTTGTGTGTTGTTGGGTCTAGGGAGGTTTAGTTATGCATTTATATTGTGCGCCTTATATGTTTTTGCTGAAAACAGAGCATTGTAAAGCAGGGCGTATCGATACACCCCTGTGTATCGATACACCCTCAACTCTCTGAGATCCAAATCAGGCTGAGCGTATCGATACACAGGAGTGTATCGATACGGTCTCAACTCTCTGAGATTCAAATCAGGCTGAGCGTATCGATACGTGGGGTGTATCGATACGGTCCCAACTCTCTGTAATCTTGGGGAATTGTAGAGTGCATGGCGTATCGATACGGTGTCCAAGCGTATCGATACGGTTCAACCTAGTTGACCAAGTGGTGTTGACCGAGAAGGGCGTATCGATACGCTCATGGGCTGTATCGATACGGTCCTCTTATGTTGACCATAGGGTGTTGACCTTGGTCAAGGCGTATCGATACCCTTTGAAGGCGTATCGATACGTCCTGCTTAAAATGGAAAATTTGATTGTTTAATTGCAGGTTTGTGAGTTTTGTGTCCGTGTTTGTTCGCTGCGTGTCCCCTCACATAGGATTTAATACAAGCATCTAGAAAAGAAAAGAGAAAAAAAAATTTTAGGGTTGCTAACCGAGGGGGAATCTTAATTGGTTTTCGCTCGGTTTTCCCCGTGTGGCCCACTTGGACCGGTCATTCGGCCAGACCGGGACGAGGGGGTTACATTTGTTGGTATCAGAGCCTGAGGTTATCGAGACCTCGGGCAGGTAAGTGAGGTAAACTTGTTATGTTGAGTAATTATGTTGTTCAATGCATGTATTGCCATGGAATCTTTGATATTTGACTGTTCGCATGATGTTTTGAAGCATGAATTGATGTGTTTGGTGTAGAGTGTGTGCCCATTGCTACTATTACTTAATTTACAAAGATTTTGAAAAGATGAGTACTTGAGCATTATTGGACCCTTACTTTGACTAACGAAATCCTTATCTATTTCTTGTTGTAGTTTATACCTTGTTAGCTGTATCATGAGACCACGTGGGAGGCCTAGGAGGTTTCGACCGGAACCACGGGCAGAGGCTCCAGGAGTAGAGCCAATGGTTAGAGTTGAGGCTCAAGTGGGAGAGCCTGTGATTGGAATTGGAGCTCCTCCACCACCTCCACCACCACCACCTCCTCCACCGGGAGTTGGAGGCGAGGCTGAGGCAGGAGGAGAGGGACCACTAGAAGGTCAGGGTGGCCAAGGTGGCCAAGGACCGGCAGGGATTGACTTAGCTCCGTTGGTTCAGGCGATAGCCGGGGCTTTTCAGGCTGCAGTAGCTGGAGGACAGGCAGCACATCATCATGGTGAGGGCACCGGATTGCCATTAGAGAGACTTCGGGGTCTTGGGGCTGAAGAGTTCAGGGGGTCTACTCCGGAGAGGTCAGAGTTATGGCTTGAGAAGACCGTCCGTATCTTGGCTCAGATAGGGTGTACTGGTGATCGCAAGTTGGGCTGTGTTGAGTCCTTGCTTCAAGGCGATGCCTACACTTGGTGGGTCACTGTTACTTCAAGTATGGATGATGCTGAGATCACTTGGGAGTTCTTTGAGTCAGCATTCCGGAAGAAATATCTAGGTCCACGATACATCGACGAGAGGAAGAGAGAGTTCATGGCTTTGATTCAGGGACTTAGATCCGTGACAGACTATGAGATTAGATTTGTCAGACTAAGCCAGTATGCACCTGAACTTGTTCCTACTGAGGTGGAACGCTGTAACCGGTTCCGTTATGGATTGAATGAAGAAATCAAGACATATACTCTAGCTACAGATTACACTGATTTTGATGTCTTGGTTTCGAGGGCCAAGGACTTGGAGCACAGTTTAAGTCTGACCAGGCGGTCAGGTGGATCTAGTTCGAATAAAAGGTCCAGTAATTTTGATAGAGATGATGCCAAGAGGCATCGGGACAACAAACCTCAGTATAATAATAGGCGTGGTGGCGGAAATCACGGTAAAGGCCATCAAAATCAGAAGGCTGGTGGGAAGTTGCCTACATGTGCTACTTGTGGGAGGAACCACACCGGTGAGTGTTGGGGAAATTTCCATTCTTGTTGGAATTGTGGGGCTAGAGACCACATGAGGCGTAACTGTCCACATCCAGTGGGACAGGCAGCAGCACAGGCTCCTGCTAGAGCCAATGATTTTCAGAGAGGCCGTGGGCGCGGTCGTGGCTACTTCCAACCTAGGATAGATGCACCTAGGGTGGATGCTCAGAGGAATCTTGCTCATGTTGTGGCAGTGCAGCCAGAGGCGGGAGGACCAGCGAGAGTTTATGCTCAGAGAGAGGCCGGGAACGACACTGATGTGATAGCAGGTAATTTCGAGTTACGGTCTATGTCTTTGCTTTCTCTGGTTGATTCGGGTTCTACGCATTCCTACATTTTGAGTGAGCATGCACAGAAGTTAGATATCCCTGTTGAGATCTTAGATGTAGGTATGCATGTCACTAGTTCTTTTGGTGAGACAGTAGTGGTTAGACGTATATATAGAAGATGTCCACTGAAGATTCAGGGTTATGTGTTCCTAGTTGATATGATGGAACTTCCTTTTTATGGTTTCGATATAATTTTGGGTATGGACTGGTTGGTTGAGCATCGGGCTAGTGTGGATTTTGAAACAAAGAGAATTTCTTTGAAACTTTCTGATGACTACGAGGTAGTAGTAGTAGTAGGCGAGAACATTAAGTTCTTGTCTAATGTAGTGTCAGCTTTAGAGGCTCACAAGTTGATGGACTCTGGATGTGGGGCTTATTTAGCTTATGTTATGAATCCGGATATGAATGAAGCTAGACCAAAAGATATCAGGACAGTGTGTGACTTTCCAGATGTATTCCCTGAAGAGTTGCCGGGTTTACCTCCTGACAGAGATGTTGAGTTTGTAATTGAGACCATTTCAGGGTCTAATCCAGTTTCGATAGCTCCGTATCGTATGGCTCCAAAGGAGTTGAAAGAGTTGAAGAACCAGTTGCAAGAATTATTAGACCGTGGATTCATCAGGCCTAGTAGTTCTCCGTGGGGTGCTCCCGTGTTATTCGTGAAAAAGAAGGATGGTAGTATGCGTATGTGTATTGACTATAGACAATTGAATCAGTTGACGGTGAAGAACAAGTATCCGTTGCCTCGCATAGATGATTTGTTTGATCAGTTGAGAGGTGCTTCAGTGTTCTCGAAGATAGATTTGAGATCCGGATACTATCAGTTAAAGGTGAAAGAGTGTGATGTGCCGAAGACAGCTTTTAGAACTAGATATGGTCACTATGAGTTTCTTGTGATGCCATTTGGGCTCACGAATGCACCTGCAGAATTCATGGACATGATGAACAGAATTTTTAGAGACTATCTAGACTGTTTTGTAGTTGTTTTCATTGATGACATACTTGTGTACTCGAAGACGGAAGAAGAACATGACGAACACTTGAGGGTTGTTTTACAGAAATTGCTGATCAATCAGTTGTATGCTAAGCTTAGTAAATGTGAGTTTTGGATACGAGAGGTGGTATTTCTTGGTCATGTTGTTTCGGCCGAAGGTATCCGTGTTGATCCATCGAAGATTGAGGCTATTATCGAGTGGAAACAACCTAAGTCTGTGACAGAGATTAGGAGTTTCCTGGGATTAGCCAGCTACTATAGAAGATTTGTTGATGGTTTCTCTAGAGTAGCTGCTCCTTTGACTAAACTGTTGCAAAAAGGAGTTAAGTTTGAATGGTCAGAGGCAAGACAAAAAGCCTTTGAGAAATTAAAAGAAGCTTTGACAAATGCCCCAGTGTTAGTACAACCTGTTTCAGGTAAAGAGTTTGTAATTTACAGTGATGCTTCCTACGTAGGTTTAGGATGTGTTCTGATGCAAGAGAGAAAGGTTGTTGCTTATGCTTCTAGACAATTGAAGGTTCATGAGAAGAACTATCCTACACATGATATCGAGCTAGCCGCAGTTGTGTTTGCATTGAAGATTTGGCGTCATTACTTGTATGGTGAGAAGTGTATTGTTTACACCGATCACAAGAGCTTGAAGTACTTGATGACACAGAAGGAGTTAAACTTGAGACAGAGAAGATGGCTTGAGTTGCTAAAAGATTATGATTTGACCATCGAGTACCATCCGGGTAAAGCGAATGTAGTCGCCGATACTTTGAGTAGGAAAGTGGCTATAGAGTTGAGGGCTATGTTTGCTAAATTGAGTGTGTCTGGTGATGGTGGTTTGATCACCGAGTTGCAAGTGAAGCCTTCTTTGATACAATTGATTAAAGAGAAGCAAATGCAAGATGAGAGTTTAATTCCTCATGTCCAGGACATAGCCGAAGGAAGACCAACCGATTACAGTTTCAGTGGTGAGGGCTTGTTGTGCTTTAGGGATAGAATTGTTGTACCAGGAGATGTTGAGTTGAGACGTCAGATTCTGAGTGAAGCACATTCGAGTCCCTTTTCTATGCATCCGGGTAGTACCAAAATGTATTGTGACTTGAAGAATGATTACTTCTGGGTTGGTTTGAAGAAAGATGTAGCTGAGTATGTGAGCCGTTGTATGGTTTGTCAAAGAGTGAAGGCAGAACATCAGGTTCCTTCAGGTTTATTACAGCCTTTGAAGATTCCGGAATGGAAATGGGAGAGGATCACCATGGATTTTGTATCGGGATTGCCCTTATCTCCTTCAAAGAAGAATTCAGTTTGGGTGATTGTTGATAGATTCACTAAATGTGCTCACTTCTTAGCAGTGAACACTACGGATTCCTTAGACAAGTTGGCAAACTTGTACATCCGTGAGATTGTGAGACTTCATGGAGTACCGAAGTCTATTGTTTCAGACAGAGACCCTAGGTTTACTTCGAGGTTCTGGGGTTGCTTGCACAGTGCCTTAGGTAGCCGTTTGCATTTCAGCACTTCCTATCATCCACAGTCTGATGGGCAGTCAGAGCGAGTAATACAGATTCTAGAGGATATACTTCGTTGTTGTGTGATTGACTTCCAGGGTTCTTGGGAGAAGCACTTACCGTTGGTTGAGTTCGCTTACAACAACAGTTATCAATCTAGCATTCAGATGGCTCCTTATGAGGCTTTATATGGTAGACGATGTAGGACTCCGATCTGTTGGGCTGAAACAGGTCAGAGATTGTTACCTATGCCAGATTTGCTTAAGGGGACTACCGACAAGGTAAAACTAATTTGCGACCGTTTGAAAGCAGCTTCCAATCGTCAGAAATCTTATGCAGATTTGAAGAGGAAAGAGATAGAGTACTCAGTGGGTGAGAAAGTGTTTCTGAAGGTATCTCCTTGGAAGAAGGTAATGAGATTCGGCCGAAAGGGCAAGCTGAGTCCGAGGTTCATTGGTCCGTATGAGGTAGTTGAGCGGATTGGGCCTGTAGCTTATCGTTTGAGGTTACCTTCTGAGTTAGAGAAGATCCATGATGTCTTTCATGTGTCTATGCTTAGGAGATATAGATCAGATCCTTCTCATGTGATGCCCGTTGAGGAGATAGAGTTAAATCCAGATTTGTCTTATACTGAAGAACCCATTGAGATACTTGCTACTGATAGCAAGGTGTTGCGTGGCAAGACCATAGAGTTGGTCAAAGTGTTGTGGAGACATAGAGGTGTAGAAGAGGCCACGTGGGAGAGGAAAGCGGATATGATTGAGCAGTTTCTGTATTTGTTTCCACCAGGTAATTTCGGGGACGAAATTTCTTAAGTGGGAGAGAGTTGTAACACCCGTGTTTTGGGCCTAGGAGTAAACCGAGTTTATAGTCGAGTTAATAAAATTTAGTTAGAATCAACTTTACTTAAGTTGTGGTGTAATTGAGCTTTAATAAAAAGGGGAGGGACCTATGTTGCGATTTTACCCAAAACTTTTAATTAAAGTAAGATAACTTTAATATTATATGAGTCATCATCTTCTTCTTCTCTTCTATTTCTTTCTAACGTGAAAATCACCATCTCCAAAACCTCTCATCTTTTGCTACTATTTCATTGCTTGTGCTACTTGATTTCAACACCGTTTTGAAAGGTAAATTATGTTTTCCGACTCTCCTCCTTATTCTCTATCTATATTTGGTCTTAAAACTCAAAAATATGAGACTTTGAGAAATTATGGTTTTATGTTAAAGTTTGGATTTTAAGTGGTTTTTCAAATTGTTTTAATGTTTTGAGTTGGGATTTAGCTTAATCATGATGAAATACACATTATATGTCAATTTGGTTAAATTTGGATGAAAATTCGTACTATGTTCATATGTTAAATTTTAAGGTGTTAAAACTTGGTTTTTGGTGAAGTTTATGTTGAAAACTAAGGGCTGATGGTTAGGGTATGATATGAGAGTGATTTGGGATGTGTTAGAGGTCATTTTGGTGTTTGGAAGTGGAGTTTTCAGCAAGGTGTTTGGGGAGTACGAAAATTGAGTTTTTGGGATGATTGTGGATTGAGAAATTGAAGAATATGGCTTATTGTTTGTGAAGTGAGTTGTTAGTTGAGTTTTAGCATTGAATTGTGGTGTAATAAGTGTGTTTTGTTTGGTTAGAAGCAAGAAGAAACGTTGAAGGAGCTTTGGAGCCGAATACGAGGTCGTAGGAGGATTGTTTCGATTGACAAAGGAAGGGCGGTGAGTGGTTTTAAACTTATCCTAAAGTTGGTTCGAGTATGTGTAGTGTGCTTGTGTAAAGTGTGCTTGGTAGGCCACTTATAGTTAATTCGAGTTGTTAGTTATCCGTTGATATCCATATATGCTATTGTGCTTACTTAGCTATGCTTTTGTGATCTTGGTGGTTTTGTACATGTATATTCATGAGATGTATATATATGTGAGGAGCATGAGTTATGATTGATGGAAAACGTGTTGTGGTAAATGATAATTGGCACTAAATAATTACCGGTTGTAAATGATCGATCATTAGGATTAGTGTGCACACAAATTGAGTCAAAACGTACGTGGCCTTCGTGGCGTTGAGGCACCAAGGAGGAGTACGGTAATGTAATATTCTACCGGAAGCTTTTATTCATTTCTACGTGATGATGAGTGAAATCCCATCCGTAGGGCATGTGGCGATGAGTGGAATCCCGTCCATGCAAGGCCGGTGATGAGTGAAATCCCACCGAGGTAAAGTGTTGTTGAGTTTCAAATCCGCACAATCGGGGTAATTTAAAGTGGCCAATTAACTTATTCATATATGGTGATATATGGTGGTGAAACATGACTATTGTTATTGATGCTTGGTGCTTAGTATGAGGTAATATGCCATATTATGCCACTTGATGGACTAGATAGGACTACTTGTGATGTTGCCTATGCATGTTAAGTATGAGGTTTAGGGATTACATGCTTGAACCCTGCATTGTTGTGGCTTTCGTTTTAGAGCACCCTCACTAAGCTTATAGCTTACGCTCTCAATGTTCAACAATGCAGATCATTAGTGTGGCGTTAGCTCGGAGCAAGGCAAGAAGGGCTTCCAAGTTTTGTAACTCAAGTACGGTGGTAATTTTGTACTAGTTAGCAATGTGGCAAAAGGGTTGTTGTATAAGCTTTTTATAACTCTTTGTTATATATGATGTTTTGGGTTGTAAAGCATGAATTACTTTGTTGAATGTTAAGGGGGAATGGTATGTTGTATATGCTTAGGTTGCCTTGTTGTATGAATTCTTGAGATGCATGATCCTTGTGTGTTGTTGGGTCTAGGGAGGTTTAGTTATGCATTTATATTGTGTGCCTGATATGTTTTTGCTGAAAACAGAGCATTGTAAAGCAGGGCGTATCGATACACCCCTGTGTATCGATACACCCTCAACTCTCTGAGATCCAAATCAGGCTGAGCGTATCGATACACATGAGTGTATCGATACGGTCTCAACTCTCTGAGATTCAAATCAGGCTGAGCGTATCGATACGTGGGGTGTATCGATACGGTCCCAACTCTCTGTAATCTTGGGGAATTGTAGAGTGCATGGCGTATCGATACGGTGTCCAAGCGTATCGATACGGTTCAACCTAGTTGACCAAGTGGTGTTGACCGAGAAGGGCGTATCGATACGCTCATGGGCTGTATCGATACGGTCCTCTTATGTTGACCATAGGGTGTTGACCTTGGTCAAGGCGTATCGATAGCCTTTGAAGGCGTATCGATACGTCCTGCTTAAAATGGAAAATTTGATTGTTTAATTGCAGGTTTGTGAGTTTTGTGTCCGTGTTTGTTCGCTGCGTGTCCCCTCACATAGGATTTAATACAAGCATCTAGAAAAGAAAAGAGAAAAAAAAATTAGGGTTGCTAACCGAGGGGGAATCTTAATTGGTTTTCGCTCGGTTTTCCCCGTGTGGCCCACTTGGACCGGTCATTCGGCCAGACCGGGACGAGGGGGTTACATAATAAATTTTATGGGTCAAGTTAGGTTTAAAGTTCAATTCGTAATAGGTTTGAAATATTGTGGGATTTTTTATATAAATGAATATATATATATAGGTTATGATCAAGTTACACTATGTAAAACTCAACTAGTTTTACACTAATTTATGGCCATTAGATGGGTAAAATGGATGGATGAGATTAACTCCTTACTTTTTTTTCCAAGTGATAATCTTCACATATCCTACTTCTAATCTCTTCCATCCATTTCATTCATCCAATGGTCATGGATTAGTGTAAAACTAGTTAAATTTTACATAGTGTAACTAGATCTTATCCCATATATACATATCTATTTACCTTCTTCCAACGGTCCAAAAAAGTGTAAAACTTTCAAGTTTTACATTTAGGGGCGACAATCGGGTGGAGAATAATCGAAAACCGTGGGGATCCGAACCGACGGGTATGGATCTTCACATATCTTACTTCTAATCTCATTCATCCATTTCACTCATCCAATGGTCACGGATTAGTGTAAAACTAGTTAAATTTTACATAGTATAACTGAATCCTAACCCATATATACATATCCATTTAGCTTCATCCAATGGTCCAAAAAAATATAAAACTTTTAAGTTTTACATTTAGGGGTGACAATCGGGTGGGGAATAATCGAAAACTGTGGGGATCTGAACCGACGGGTATAGGGAATAACCGTAATCTTCACCCACGGGGACGATGGAAGTTTTATCACCGGAACTCAAATGGGATGGGGACAGAGATTGTTATATTTGAACCGTGGGGATAATCGAACTGTACCCGTATAAACCACCGTAGGGATCCCCAAAAAATATCCGCAGGTATCCCAATATATTTACAAATTTGGATGGTCATAAGGGTAATTTATCTATTTTTCAACAAAAATCTAATCTCCCATAACTTAAGTATGGCCAATTGGAGTAAGTTTAGAAATTTTCTGTAAATTTTATAAAAATGATTAGAAAATTGTCTATACATCATTGTAAACATGATTCAGTCTAATTTTATTTAAAATGCAAGGTGATCGATTTCGATATGTATTTTTAAAAAATTAAATATTTAAATGTTGAAAGGTCATAAAAATTTAGCAGCACATTTCTTAGAAAATAGTTTTACCAATGACTTTGAAAAATCGCCAAAAATTCTACAAGATAAATCAGGAAGCGAGCCTTATATTTTTATAATCATACGGAAGTCTAGATTCACTTTAAGCAAACAATTCTTGATTTCAAGTTATATATTAGGTGTTATTAATTTTTGAGTGAGCAAAGATCAGAAGAAAATAATGCAGACTGTTTTCAAAAATAACAATGACTTCAGAAATTCGCCATAAAAATTGTACGAGTAAAATTTGTGGAGGTAAGTTATATGGTTGGAAAGATTATCGAATCTAGTTTTTTTAGAACAAACGGGTCATGATTTGAAATTTTAGATTATTAGTTGCATATTTTTTTTAAATATAGTGCAGAATGTCATGTTTCAATAGTTAATATTTTAGTCATGTTTTATAGTTGTGAAATAGTTTATTTGTTGTTTGTAAAATTAAATTTATCGTTTATGTTTGTAATTTTATAGATTTAATGTTGAGTATTTGTTTTAATGTAATAAGTTTTGTTTATTTTTTTGGTATGGGGATTAACCGAAAACAGCGGGGATCCGTAAGAGATGAGTATGAGGACGAAAAGAACTCGAAACATTTAATGGGGATTCCCTGAAACCGTAACCGTAAGTGTTGAAGACGGAGTGGGGAATACAAAACAGTCCCTGACCCACCCCATTGCCACCCCTATTTACATTTTGTAAGATGATCCTCTCTCTCTATCATATATATGGATGAGATCCACTCAACTAGTTTTACGTTAATCCATGACCATTGGATGAGTGAAATGGATGGATGAGATTAGAAGTAGGGTATGTGAAGATTATCGCTTGAAAAAAAGTAAGGAGTTAATCTCATTCGTCCATTTTACCCATCTAATGGCCATGAATTAGTGTGAAGCTAGTTGAGTTTTATCTAATGTAAGTGGATCCTAACCCTATATATCTATATATATGATAAAGATTAGAATGTAAAACGCATTGTTTTACACGTTTTTTGGAACGTTGGATGGGAAAAATGGATGGCTGAGATTAACTCTTTACTTTTTTTTCCCAAGTGATCACTTCATACAATACACTGTTAATCTCAACCATCCATTTCACCAATCCAACAATCCAAAAATATGTAAAAATTAAAAATTCTTACACTGTGTAACTAGATCCTATCCCCATATATATATGTGTGTGTGTGTGTGTGTGTAAAGGTAAGATGCAGGAGGTTTCTTGGTAATAATTGATGATTTAAAAAGAGATTAAATTCCCAACATGGATTTGAGTTAAACTAATCGTGATTTTTTATACCAAAAGTTTAGTATTAAATTTTCAAAATTTTCCATCATTCTAAATAAGCCTAGTATTTAATATTTATTTTTGATTCCTTTACTATACAAAAATTTTCACTTTGATCTTTCTACTATTCTTTCAGTTGGTTTAGCTCCTTCACTTTCATTTTTCCTATCAACTTTATAGTGTATTTTTCGAAATAATGTTTCAGGAATTTTTTGTATTCTTCTATCTTTTAGATATTTTTAATTATTTTGATACGTGACAACATTGTAGTGGTCCATTTCAAAAGTTACAAAATCAGAAGTAAAAATAAATATTAAATTTTTGATTTTGTTACAAAAATGAACTTCGAACTTTTCGAGGCATTCATTATTGTTGAGGAGGTGACGTGATACATTAAACTAATGGATAATATTTCATTTGGCTCCCGAATTGTAACTGAAATTTTATTTTTAGTACTTTTCTAATATTTTAAGCAAAAAATAAAAAAAAATGTTTTATAATATATGAAAATTCATAATTTATTTTTAAAACTATAAAACTATTTTTTAATTATAATTTTGATATTTTTTACAAATCATAAAATTTCAATAAAATCATTCATATTTTAAATATATACACTCAATGCTAATCATGCATAATACTTTAGTATTATTATTCTTAATTAGTACCTACAATATATCTCGATGTGAACCCAACAAGTGATCTCAGTAAAGGAAAAAGACGATATTCATCTTAGAGACTCTAGTTTAAATCGCTTTTTTTGGAATGTATGTGTGCATTATCAAAGAGTTAAGAATATGTACGACGAACTGAAAATCCAGTGTGTGATTTATGGTATGATGAACTGAAAATAAGCTTACATAATCCATAAATTATTGTGTTTTCCGTCTTAATTTTGAAACTAAACGAATTAAATCACAACCCTTCATTTTTTTCCATTTAAATACTTTTAAAATTCCTATTAATATTAAAATTAAACAAATTAAAAATATAACACCCTAATTTTTATTTTTAAATTATGACCTTTATTACTATTTATATTTATTCCTTAAAATTTTCATCATGGTCCTGTCCTGCTAAGAGTGCCATTCTCATTCTGTTGTCTGCTACACCATTTTCATGCGCCAAAAAAGTTATGTTCCAACAATAAATATTGTGTAATTATTCAATATACTGACAATGAAAACTAATAGATTTAATTATTGGGTAATTATTTAATATTCTAAATCTTAAAATTAAGGTATTTGTAAAAAAATTTAGTTTCTACCAATGTATTGAATATAAATCTATAAATATTTTGGTTTCTTTGGCTAAACAACATATCCCGGGAAATAATACATTTCCATGGGTAATATTAAGCGTAAAATTTAAATATGGTCATTAAATTATATTAAATTATTTATTTTAGTCACTAAACTCTTAAATGTTATTAAATGAACATTAAATTTATATTTTTATTACAAAATAATCACTGTACGGTTAACAACGTTTAGAGGGTGACGCCGTAGTTAAGAAAATTTATATAATAGCACAGTTAGTCCTACATGTTTACACATTTAATCATTTTAATCATAATTCTATTAATTTGTATAATAAATTTAGTCCTTATTATTTACACATTCTATAATTTGGACTTATTTTTAATTAGAAATAATTTGATAATTTTTCCTTCAATTAGATTGATAAAATGTGTAAATAACGTAGGTTAAATTTATACAAATATGAAGGGCTAAATGTTTTATTATACAAATTTTATTAACTGTCACGTCACCCCTTAACGGTAGTTAAGGAAGCAGTGACCAATTTATAACAAAATCATAAGTTTAATGCTCATTTTGTAACCTTTAAAAGTTGAGTGACAAAATGAATCTTTTGAGATAGTTAAATAATCATTTTTAAACTTTATCCTAACATTAATAACGGAAATAAAATTAACAAAATTCTTAAGAAATAATGACATGTTTTTAATAGTTTTAATGTGATTTAAAATATAGTATTTGTTCATATTTTTCAATCCTTTAATATTATAATACACATTTTATAAATAAAATTAATCGAAATTGAGTTTTTTAAAATAAACATTATTTTTTTTCACTGAAATTACTCGTTACATTCAAAGACATATGTGATGATAATGACCAACAATACAACAACATTTTCTTCGATGGATGATTGAGAAGAAATCAAATTAGTAACAGCTATGATATCATTTCTTCTTTCAGAGGAAAGTTTACAAGTCAAATCTACATTACTTTCAATCATTTGAAAATAAAACTAAATTCGTATTTAATTCAATCTATTCATAAAAGTCAAAATTATAATTTCACCGTCTAATTCAAATACACAGAACTCATACTCATATTATATGATTATAAGTATTACATATAATAACTAATTTTATTATATAAAAGTAAAATTAATTGTAATATTCGAAATAAAAACATTTATATTTTTTTATAACTTTAAGATATTATGAATTTGTTTAAATCTATCTAATCCAAAACGATTCGAAATCGAAAAAAAAAAACTCTAAAAAACATGAGCCCAAAAGAGTACAACCCAAGAAAATTAGAGTCCGAAAAAATCCGAACTTGAGAAAGTTCGGCCCAAGAAAATTTGATCTCGAGCTCGTGTCGTATGATGAATAAGAATGGATGGTCTCGAAAGAAATCTCTTTTGATTAGACACAAAAAAAGAAATAATAGTTCGTACGGCCAAGAGCACTTGTAATTGTCATCCGAACCCGAAAAATTTTTAGCCCGAAAGAATTCGAAGATAACCCAATCCGAATCCGCTTGTTTTTTACTCCGAGTTCACGTTCCAATGTTATAGTAAAATTATGTTATTAGTTTTCATACTATGCTTTCATTACCAAGATTTTAAATTTTAAATAATATATAGATTAAACTAAATTACATAAATTAAATTCATAAGTTAAACGGTAGGGTAGGGAAATTTGCCATTTGTGAGAGAGAAAGGTAGGTAAGGTGGCTAAATCAAATAAGAAAGGATCTTTCCCCATCTCATCACCTTAATTTGGAACATTTTTTATAGGGTAAAATACTGAAAACATCACTCAACTTTGGTCATTTGACCTATTTTAATCACTCAACTTTAAAAACGCTTAATTTGATCATTAAACTTTATTTTTTGACCTATTTTGGTCACTTTAAATTATTTTATTATTATTTAAGTATGACATGGCATATTTTATTATTATTAAATATAAAAAATAATTTAAAATAAAAATAAATTATATTTTATTTATTATTAAATACAAAAATTACAAAAAAATAAAACTCAAACATCCTAAATCCCAAACACCCCAAACTCTCCCACCCTCACCGGCGTCACCCTCACCGGCCGCCGGCCGTCACCACCCATTCACTCTTATCACCAAACCTCTTTAATCATTTTGCCTAAATTCTACAACCCTAAATATCTTTTATTCCTTGAACACAAACATAACAGCAACCAAAGATGCAAAAAAAAAAAAGAAGAAAGGAGAATAACATCGACAAATTTCATCAAAAAAATTTCTGGGAAATTTTACTTTGGTTTAGGGAAATTTCATCAAAAAAATTTCTGGGAAATTTCATCAAAATCAAAACGAGAGAAATAGAATAAAAGCTTACCAATATAGTCCCGTTGTCGTTGTTTGTTTGAATCGGTTGAAGGTAGAATTGAATTTTACTTTGATTTAGGGCTTATTTTTAACTTGACAAATTTCATCAAAAAAATTTCTGAAAAATTTGCTCTCGTTTGAATCGGATCTCTCATCGGATGGCCACCCAAACTGCCATCGCATCTCCCTAAAAATTTCTGGGAAATTTGCTCTCAAAATCAAAATTCCTACTTTCCCCTGTTTACGAACCTTTTAAAGGAAAATGAGAAAAATTGCTTGTATAAGAAAATAAAAGACAAAAGAGAGTGACGCCGATAAGGGTGAATGGGTGGTGATGCCGGTGAAGGTGAATGGGTGGTGACGGCCGGCGGCCGGTGAGGGTGACGCCGGTGAGGGTGGGAGAGTTTGGGGTGTTTGGGATTTAGGATGTTTGAGTTTTATTTTTTGTAATTTTTGTATTTAATAATAAATAAAATATAGTTTATTTTTATTTTAAATTATTTTTTATATTTAATAATAATAAAATATGTCATGTCATACTTAAATAATAATAAAATAATTTAAAGTGACCAAAATAGGTCAAAAAATAAAGTTTAATGATCAAATTGAGCGTTTTTAAAGTTGAGTGACTAAAATAGGTCAAATGACTAAAGTTGAGTGATGTTTTCGGTATTTTACCCTTTTTTATATAAAAAAACATGCACAAACGAAAATCCAACTATCCATCACCATCTTGTTTGTCTCAAAAGTGAACCCCCTAAAAATATTCTCACAAATGGTGCTTCAAGTCACATCCATGGGTTAGATCATCAATCATTTGGTGTTCTTTTAACAAAACTCAAATCATTTACTAGAGAAAACTAATATATTTTAATTTCACGTTGATTAAACGATGAATATTACAGAATAAACCAGGATAAAATCAAAATTTTGATTTGATTTTCATCAATTTTAATGGGATTTCAAGAAAAACCCAAATCGAGAAGAATAAATAGGAAAGTTTTATAATGGTTACGTTGCAGACGAAGACCGACGAAGGTCAAACAATGGTGTAGAAGGATGTCCACGGTAGGGAAGAAGAAAGTTTAAAAAACTTTAGATTGATTTCATAAATAAAACCCCCAAAACACAACATTTTAGTGATGATGTAAAAGAACTAACGATCGAGTGATCAAAACAGACACATATTAAAAGTTCAGTGACCAAAACATAAAAAACATTAAAAGTTAGGTGACTAAACATGCAGTTTATCCTGGATTCAAATCATATATTGCTTTGTTGGGTTGGACCAGAACTCAACCAGGCTTGCCAGCTTCGGCTTGTGTCCTTGAGCCCATTGTTCTAAACAACTCAATTCAAGCCCTAAGCCAGATTCTTGTGGTCCAAGAAAAGGGTTCTAAGCTGGTTGGCCAACCATGTATGAAGAAAGACAGGCAAAATCTTCTTGATCCCTTTTCCAATCAAGTTTGTATCTTAAAATTGTATGCTTTTCAATAAACCAGAGTGTAAGAAGCCATTGAAGTAGAAAATAAGAGCTGTCTTAATCATAACCCCATTACTTTTCTTGTGTCCCAAACAGGTAATATCAGTTTCAAAGTTGTGCAGATTATATTATTCAGTTCATAAAGTTTTCGGCTTCAAAAGTTATTTTTGCTCCTAATCTCCTGTAATTGTAGGGTTTGGTTTAACCCTACTTGCACAGCTCAACAACTTGAAGTTTGTGAATCCGGGTTTAGTTTTTTCTATAAATTTAGATTTGAATCCCCGGTATCTATAATGATTTTTCTTTTCTTTAAATTATGATTTCTTTTTGAGAACTTATGGAACTCAAAATGATATGATATTATAACAGGAGAGCATCCTAGGACTTGGACAAACCCAACAACGGTTCAAAGATTTAGGGAATCCTGCACAATTTATTAAAATGAGGCCATAATTTAAAAAAATTAAATGTTTGTTGACTCGATGTATTTGTTGTATGTTGACTTTTAAATAAAAAATGAGTATAACAAGAATCAAAATCTATGAAGTACAACAACATTTTGTTTTCTCACTGTGTTTTACCGCTAATCTATAACTAATAATTTGCTTTTCCCTTATAAGCATTTGACTTAACTCATTTTAGAGTATGTTTTTGAGCATTGTGTGTCGCTCTTATTGCACGTGTCAAGAACCACCCTTAACTAAACCTAAATTGGTATAAAATGATAAACTTGTTTTTATACGATAAAACCCTAAATTAAACCATCAAGTTTTTTAATGGTTTTGATGTGGTAGTTTGTGTGAAAATCCGTGCCTACTTGACCTTGATGACACTGTTTGTCATTCTATGTTAGGTCAATAAATAATTTAAAAGTCATAAAAGAATTCAAAAATAAAAAACAATTATATGAAGTACATGTCTATTATCAGCGTATCATGTGAGCTGTCACATTAACATTATTAAAAACTTAATGTTTCATTCATTAAAAATTAGATTTTTGTTATTAACACCGTAGTATGGCAATCTAAATCGAAAAAAATAAAACATTAAATATTACGATATTCTTCATATCCATTTTATTGCCAAATGTTCAAAGTTTGAAGTTATCTTAAAAAGATTCGAGCTCAAATGTGTCTTATAGTTTTGAAGATGGCTTTTGAGATACTCTCATTTCATTATTAATTATATATGTCTGAATTTTATTATCTTATGCATTTATATGTATATAGAAAACAACAACAAAAAAACTTAAAAATTGGAGAAAATGTGGGGGTAATGATTCAAACACTTGAATGCATAATTGGTATGCTTTGTTTGGCCCCTCAATGGCTCAAAACTTAGGGTTAAAAGAGTTAAACCTATTATTAGAAGTACAATAGAAACAAACACATATGTTGTTGGGAATTATCAATGAAATAAAGTTGCCTTTGGTTGTATTGTAGGGTCTTTTGGGAACATTAGATCCATTTTGGTGAGAAATTTGGTCCTAGCTTATGTTTTTTTAATAAACAATTTGTAGTTATGTAAACATGTGGTGTGTTTTCCTTTGAAATAATTATTGGTTTAGGTTTTATCTTCAAATGCACTAGTTTATTGCTTGGATCAATCTATCTTATCAACCTTACAAAAACAATAAGCAATCAAAGATTAAAAAAAAAGGAAAAGAGAAGATCATTTATAAGTGGAATTTTGACTTGTTTTAATTTATATTTTAATTCAAGAGTTATTATCTCGTATATTGACACTGAAAAATATTTTATTAGTAGAGTTTTGATGTATCATGTGTCATATTTATGATTTATGGTTTAAGATAGTAACGGATGCAAATAGCCGCAAAGAGGAGCATTTGCACCCTATTTTATGGGAATTTTTTTAATTTAGCGTTAATTTTTTACTATCATAAATTAATTTAGTGTGTTTATTGAAAAAAATGAAAATGGCTATACTCATTTGAGAACAAAAATATTTTGGACCTTGTTAGGCTTGATAGGCTCGATTTCCTTCAACCGTTATGGATTGCCAAGAGGTGGAGAAGTTGGATTTTTGGGTGTTTGAGTTGGTGGCAAAAATTAAGAATTAGACACAAAGATTTAGAGTGGTTCAGCTTTCTAACCCAAAACCTACATCCACTACCTTGGAATGCCACCAAGGATTTCCCAAATTCACTAAGAATTTCGTCCCCTTTTCTCGGCTTAGGAGAAAATAGTTACAACGATTAAACTATCAACCCTTAGCTTAATCAAACACTCTCTTAGAAGTGAAATTCAAAGCAAACAAGAAATCCCTCTAGTAGGTATGTGTTTGCAACTCTAAGCACTCACCCAAACCTATACACTTGAGCAAATTTAACAATTTAGGCTCACTAGTGTTTTGTCTATACAAGAGAATGACAATTTAGCTCTAAGGACAATTTGACATCAAAATGTTGTTACAATTGAAGCATTAGTCTTCCCTTGATGCTTGGAGGTTTCTTTTATACTCCCAATTGAGTTTATAGCCGTTGAGGACTGTTGGGGTTGAATTGGAGCCGTTGGAGACTTTATTTCCCACCATAAATGCAGTTCTGCAACTACCCGTATCGAAACGATACCTACCTGTTTTGAAACACGACTAAAATAGAAAAAGCCATTATGCGCATTGAAGAGGCCGTATCGAAACATCTCAAACATTGCCAAAACCTTTTGAAACATCCTCAAACTTATTTTCAAGTTGTTTTTAACTTAGAGAATATTGTAAATTCTTTTCAATTAACTCCAAAACATTTTTTAATTATTATATCAAAACATATATTTCTACCGACCTCATTCTTGAATTTCTAGATTCGCCACTAGTTTAAGGTTATGAGGTTTATGATTTAATATTTAGAGTTTAGGGTCCGTAAACAAGACATATTATAACATTAGAATCTGCTTGTAGCAGTGGCATATCCAAAAATTTAAAAATAAAGGTCCAAAATAATTTTTTTCTCAAATAATTATGCATATTTTCTTTTTTTTTTCCCTTCTACACACTAAATTATTGTTTTAAGAATAATATAAACATTATTTTAATCTTTCCCCCAAATGAGTGTGGAACTGCTCCCCTTCACGACCATGTACATCAGCCCCTGGCTTGTGGAGTATTTTTTACACTACAAGTGCATGGAATAATAACTTTTAATGTAATTTTTAAATTAATTATAATTTCATACTCTCTTTTAAAAAAAAAATTAATTCTTATTGTAATTCTAATCCTACCTAAGAGGGGAGGGAAATGAGGACTCTAGAGAAAGAAAAGAGGTGCTCTAGTAGCTCTATATCTTATGACATAAAAAAATATAAGAGAACAAAAATAAGCAGCTTGTAAACCGGCCAAATGTTTTTACTCATAATTTTATAAATTCTTAAATAAAAAAACATTGTATTTAAGTATATTCAAACTTACACCCTTCTAAAGGTGTCAGCTAAACTAAAATTGGATAGGTGAAATTTAATAGATATGATTATAAAGTTTTGGACTTTGATTCATCATATCAGATTTTTTTTTTTTACTATTTTGATTTATCAAGTGATTTGATAATTTTTCAGTTGATTTATTTATCAAAACATTAGAAAGAACTTAGTTTATGACTAAATATAATTAGAAAAATTAACCTTTTAAAACACTAATATCAAAAAATCAGTATTCTATATGCCACACATGCTAAGTCTAACTAAAATTGGAGCTATTGATGATAACTACAAATAAATTTCAATATAAAATCATGGAATCACAATAAAATATTAAAATATATATATATAAAGGCAAAGCTTGAAGTTAGAAATGTCGTATATTATATGCAGCCGAAAGAAAGCAATGGACCACACTCTAGGAGTAAAGGGTCTAAATTTATGGTGAAAAAGTTTAAATTTTATTATTTAAATATTTTATATTTTAATATTAGATGAGCCTACCACGCTCGACGAGCATCGCTGAGTACTATTAAATTAATTTATAAAGATAAAAAATCTGAAGAACTCAACGTATAATTATAAATTATTTAAACATATAATTATAAATTATTTAAAATAAAATATTAATTAAATTATTTTCCATGTATATAGTATTTTTAACCTTTTTTTAAAAAAATAATTAGATCAAATATCAACCTTAGTCAATTTAAAAAATAAAAACCTAAAATCTTAAACCCAAAACCTAAAACCATAAACCCAAAACTGTAAACCTTAAACCCTAAACTAGAAATGCAAAACCATAAACAATAAACCCTAAACTATAAGACATAAACCTGAAACCTAAACTCAAAACCATAAGCTTGAAATCAAAAACCTTAAATCAGAAACCCTAATCCATAAACCATAAATAAAAACCCTAAACTATAAACCCTAAAACCTAAAACTTAAATTCAAATAATGGATTTAGGATTTAAGGTTTATGGGTCAAAGGTTATGATTTATTGTTTAATTTTAGAGCCTATGGTTTTAGGGTTTAGTGTTTTGGGTTTTCAGTTTCGGGTTTACTATTTAAGGTTTAGTGTTTATGGTTTAATTTTTGAGGTTTAGGATTTTAAGTTTATGGTTTATGGTTTATGATTTAGGGTTTTAGGTTTTTATTTTTTAAATTGACTAAGGTTGGTATTTGATTCAATTATTTTTTTAAAAAAATTAAAAAAATTATATATATATAGAAAATAATTTAATTAATATTTTATTTTAAATAACTTATAATATATATTTAAATAATTTATAATTATATTGTGAGTCCTTTATATTTTTAATCTTTATAAATTAATTTAATGGTGCTCAGTAATGCTCATCGTTAATAGCGCTCAGCAGTGCTCGTCAAGCGTTATAAAATTTTCTTTTAATATTTTATCCGAATAAATTTAAAATCGCATCAAATTAAATTGATATGTAATAAAAAAAACAGCATGAACAATTTTAAAAGAAGATATGATTATAAAAAAATATGATGGTCATAGGAGAAAAATGCAATGACAGTGTCTTTGGGTCCAACTTCAACAATAAATAAGTAAGTCTCTCAGCTGTCAATCATAATCTTTACATTTTTTGAGTTTGCATTGGAATTATTATCGTTATTATTTTTTAATTTAATATTAGTATTCGATATATTAATTGATAAATTTAGATTAAATATTATAAATGTTTATTATAGAGGTAACGTTTCCAACCTAGTTTAATCTATTGACAATATTTGAATTTTAACCCTTAATTTTACTTAAAAAACCTTACACGTCTCATCTTATTACACCAATTAATAATTAATATTATCATTATTACTATAAGTAACAACAAATAATGAGTAATCATCCAACTATGTATAATTAAGTGACTTTTGACATGTGAAAAAATAGAGCTCTTTTTTTTTCTTTTCAATTTTCATGAATGGCTATCACTCTATGTCAAAGTGTTTTTTATTGGTTTGTATGGAAAAAAGTCATTATTTGGTCCTTTTAGGAAAGAAAGAAAAGGAGAAGAAGATTGGGTAATTCTAGATAGGTTTGATACAATATTTGATAGGTATAAAGCTAAAAAATATTTTAACGTTTGACTGAATAGTCATTTTGGTCCCTATTCTTTTAGAGCAATTCAACTCTTAACGTTTTATTTTTGGTCAAAATGATCTCTCTGCGGATGAAAACTATCAGTCTACTGATGGTAAAAGGCTTGAAATAACGTGACAAATCTATATGGCAGTGCACGCTGACATGGCAATATCATATAAACAAATGTGTTGACTTGAAAAACGTTACATCAGTCAAAAAATAATTTTATAAAATTACATAAAATATAAAATAAGTTTTTCTTGTGACCCGTCATTCTGTCAAGTCATTTTAAACTGTTTACCTTCAGTTTTCTAACAATTTTCATCCGTTAATGGGCCATTTTGACCCAAAATAAAACGCTAATAGTTGAATTGCTAAAAAAAAAGGAATATAAGCTAAAGTGACTATTCATTCAGACATTAGGTATTTTTTGACTTTATGCCTATTTGATACTTGTATTTGGTGACATTTGTAAAGTTGAGATTTATATTTTTTTTATTGTTTAAATTGGTAATTGAATTTGAAAACCGTTACATACTTTTTCCATAATAATTTAAATACCATCAAAATGTAATGATGTGTTATTTCAGTATTTAATAAAATTGTAATATGGTATAAAAATATTACGTCACTATTTGACAATTCCATAGAACGTCAACGAATATTTTAAAACGATTTCAATTTTTTGGAAATTAAAAAAATATATTTTTTTGCCTCATAATTATAAATATTCAAGGAAATTATTAAAAAATAAATTTGAATTATAAATCATAAAAAACCAGCAAAAGTAACAACAAAACAGGAACTTTAATGGGCTTTGTGCCATGTGGAGCATTATCTCCTTAAACCATACCATTGGGCTTATAAGCTCTATACTTTCTTGGGTCAAATGTTGGTAGTGAGCCGTTTTATTGGTTATAAGTTATAACAAATATCAAATAAAATTTGGTACTATTATTTATTTATTTACATATTTTAAATTGTAACTAATAAAATTTGTTATCCTCCGCTGATAGCAGTGACTAATTTCCTCGCCGCGTGTGCTCTCACTAAGAGGTAAACAGTTGGCCATAAAATGTATTCATTCCTATTGGTAGGAATCAAACTCTTGACCTCATAGTTAAGCGATGAGGTAAACAACTATCTCACCATATTTCATGGTTTAATTTTAATACATTTAGATTATTTATAAGTTAAAAAATTAAATTTTTTATTGAATATATACAAATTTAAACCTTTTAGTTTAATGTTTTAAATAATAATTTTATAGTCCTTATATAAATCATCTCACCACCACCATTGCAATTGAATCCAAACACATTCATCACAAAATCCAATCTTTATCGAAATCAATCTCACGGCTCATCCATTATTTTTTTACTAGTGTGATTATATGATGATATATGTTTATACTCTTTTTTAACTTTTTAAAAGGACTGGGCAAGCACATCTTGTACATATAGATACTCAAACCCGAATTTTCTAAGATTAATATTATATTCTTTTCCACTAAAATCACTCGTTAGGTCCACCCAAATCTATCCTTACATAATAGTTCTTGAATAAGTGTTCAAACCTTTTTAAAACAGTACAACATTAATAGAAATAATTTAATTATTAATAAATCAGATACCAATGATGGTAGTCAGCAGGCCTGGCCCTGGGCAAAGGCAATAACGGCGGCCGCCCAGGGCCCACTGCTTAGGGAAGTTACATATTTGTAATTTTTTTCGAATTATATTCGTTGGTAAGGCTATATTTTTTTTCTAATACTTGTTATTAGGGGTCCAATTATTTCAATACTTGTTAATCAAGAGCTAATTTTTTTTTCCAATATTTATTATTAGGGGTCCACACTTAAATTTATTTATTTTTTCTAATACTTATTATTAGAGGCCTAGTTTTTTTTTCAATATTTGTTATTATGAGCGTACTCTTCAAATTTTTCTCTCTAATATTTGTTATTAGTAACCCAATTTTTCAATACTTGTTATTATGGACCTACTCTAAAAAAAATTTATTACTTGCTATTAATGACATTGATTTAAACACCAGTATGCAACCGCAACAACAGTCGTTATATGGTGGTAGCAACACCATCTGAAACCGCGATACATGCAACCATTATGTCCACAATAGCGTATGTTATTAAAATATTTCACAACTGCGATACTCGCAGTGACCGAAATAGCATTTGTAAAGTCCGTAACCACAATAAACATAATATTACCGTAAATATGACCGCAACCATAATTTAAATCTCTGATTTAAAAGTTCATTTTTTAGATTTGCCCTGACGCACCAAAAGCCCAGGGCTGGCTCTGGTAATCAGTAGTGATAAAATTGTAAAGAAGTTTAAAAGATAAATGCAATGGCCCTATTTGGCAATTAGCAGATTACATTAGCCGATAGTTAATAGCTGATTGCATTAGCTGATTTGACTAGCGGATTGTATTAACTGATTGTATAAAAGTGTTTGATAAAATTAACTAATAACTGATAGCTGTTAGATTATTTAAACAAGCAAAATGACATATAAAGACATGATTATATTCAATACTTGTTTGAATAGTTTATTAGTTATCAATATTTTGTATTTAATCAATATTAATTAGATATATAAAATTATTTTTAATTTAACTTTTCTAAACATATTCAAATGAATTATATATTAATTTATTATTTATATAATTATTTTAATAAAATCTAATTAATTAATAAATTTAAATACACATATGTAAATATGTGATAATAAAAAGAAAAAAAAAGTAAATAGGATTAGCTTATAAATAGGGTGACAAATATTTAATTTAGGTTATTTGAGATTTTTGGTAACTGGTAAGGGTAAAAGAGTCTTTACAACTCTAATATCAAACCTCTAATCTCAAAAGGCTCATATTATGAGCTTTTTCAAAAGGCAAAATGACAAAATATGCCCCCAACGTTTGCATGTTTTGTCATTTGTCCCCTATTCTTTTTTTTTTGGTTCAAATATGCCTCAACGTTTGTTTGTTTTGTCATTTGGCCCCTATTCTTTTTTTTGGTCCAAATATGCCCCCAATGTTTCATTCGTAGTTCAAATATGCCCTCAACGTTTCAGTTTGGTCCAAATATCCCCCGTTAGATGGAAACTATCAGTCAACTGACGTTTAACAGCTGATGCTGACTGGACTTGCCATGTATTAAGATCTGCTGATGCCACGTCAAAATTTTTTTATAAGCCATTGATCGTCAGTTGATTGACAGTTTGCATCCAACAGGGGCATATTTGGACTATGAATGAAACGTTGGGGGGCATATTTGGACCAAAAGAAAAAATAGGGGGCCAAATGACAAAACAAGCAAACGTTGAGGGCATATTTGAACTAAAAAAAGAATAGGGGGCCAAATGACAAAACATGCAAACATTGGGGCATATTTTGTCATTTTGGCTTTTCAAAATTAATGGTTTCACTCCAATATGTTCTTTTAATCCGCTATTCACCAAAAAACAATATTAACGAATTTGACTGGTCAAACCTCTAATTATACTTCAAACCTCTAATTTTTGCCCAAACCTGTAACACCCGGGTTTAGGGGTTAGGTGAAAGTAGTATTTTAATATTATTTTGGGCTCGGTTTTATACTCTAAATAATATTTCGAGTTGTTTTCAAAATTAATCAATTCGGGTTAAACACGTTTTAAGATTTAAACCACATACAACCATGAATTTACCTCCCTTGTAAATGCTCCATTTCATTAAGGGCAAATGGGTCATTGGACTTTTAAATTTAAAACAAAACAAAAACCCCAACCCATTTGCTATTCATTGTCTTCCTCTTCCAGACTTCCCAACGTGAGTAAAGCTCCCCCTCCCCAATCTACTATTCCATCACCTCTCTTCTTCATTTCAGCTCCAAATCGAAAGGTAAGAATGTTTTTGACTTCCCCTCATCCTCCCCTCTTTAAAAGTACTCTCTATTTTCATTTTCGTGGGAGTTTTAGAAAATGGAATTTTTGGGAGTTGGGATTAAAAATGAAAGCTTTATGTTGTTAAAGTAAATGTGTTGATTTAATATGTTTAGATAAGTTATGTAGAGGTCAAATGGTATGATATATGTGAATTCCAAGTAATTTTAATCAATTTTCGGAGTTGGGTACCAAGGGGGTTTTGGGAGGGTTTTAAAATGGTTTCTCGGGTGTTTCAATGTTGGTTTTAGAGGGCTGATGTTAGTGTTATATATGAGGGCTGTTTTGGGTGTGTTTGATGGTTATTTGGATGCTTGAATTGGAAGGTATTAGTGAGCTTTAAGGGCAGCTCGAAAATTCTGTTTTTGGGACTTGTTTTGGGTATTGAGTGCTTGAAGTGTTGATCCGGGTTGTTTCCGTTGATGAGATATTGATTATGAATGTTTTGTTTGTGCTTGAGGTTGATTAGAACCGAGTTTGGGCGTCGGTGAAGCTTTGAAAGAGAATCCGGGAATTTGAAGAACGGTCGCTTGCTTGGTCTTGTGCTTGGAAGTTTAGGTGAGTGGTTAATTGTCTTAAATGGTTTTAAATTGGTTGGTTCGAGTATATGGACTAGGTTGGGCTTGGTAGACCCACCTAGAGTTAGGATTAGGGTGGTAGCCTAATCCTAAGCTTGATCTAGAGCCCTTGGATGAACTTAAATGTATGAATGTATGTGCCTCGTATGTGTTGTGATATGAATGCTTATATACATTGTATTATGCATGTGAGATGAGGCATGATTTGTATTGCTTAATGCATGCATGGTGTTGGTTCATGATTGTATCCATGGTGAGTACGTGCTAAGCACGGAAATGATTGAAATGAGTAATGTAAAACGAGTAAAATATTGACACTAGTAAACTTAAATACAAATGATCGATCATTAGGATGTTAGTGTGTACACATGAGTCAAAAGTCGCGCGTGGCCTTGGTGGCGTTGAGTCACCAAGGAGGAGTACGGGTACGCCCGGAAATGGTATTTAAATATTGTCGGTGATGAGTGGAATCCCATCGATGGGGCGTGAGGATGAGTGGAATCCCCTCCGCGAGACCGGTGATGAGTGAAATCCCACCGTCAGGTAATGGTTGTGTTGTTGGATGTGAGTCCAACGGTTATCCGTGTATTTGAGTCTTAACTAGGTGCCAATGTTGATTGATATGTGTATCAATGTGTTGAGATATATGAGCTGATTGGATGTTTAAATGTGATTACATGTATGGTAGTGTTGAGCTCATGGTTATGGCATATATGTGATATGTTGTTCATGCAATTTATCTTGTGGACCCTTGGTATGATTGTGGTTACCTTGGCTAGATCGTGCTCGGACCCTGCAATGTTGAGGTTTGTTTTTAGAGCTACCCTCACTAAGCATCATTGCTTACGCTCTCTTTGTTCAACATTGCAGATCCTTAGCTCGTGGGTTGCTCGCGCAAGTGGAAGGCTCCAAGTGTGGTTTTTGGCTTGAGTTCATCAAGTATGGTTTTTAAATGTTAGACATGTAATAGTTTGAGCAATGGGACATGTATGGCTTTGATGAGTAGTTGTTGGTTGTTTGAGAGCATGTATGGATTCCCTTATATCCTTCTTTTGCATGGTTTGTGTTGCCATGATGAATTGTAAGTCATGCCTAATTGCTTACTTTGGATTTTAGCCTATGCCTTAAGAGTTTTTACATGTGTTTGAATGTTGTTTGAATGAATGCATGTTGTGGATTGTTGCCTTAGTGTTGGACATGTCTAAATCATGTTGAAGCGTGCTAGTATAGTTGTTATCCCCTAAGTTGCTTTGTTTAGCTGTTGTATGGTGTTTTAGTGGTGTTTTGGGGCACCCTTGTGCCTCAAAACAGCCCAGACGAGTCTGCAGACAGGGGGCGTTTCGGAACGGGTCCCCCTATTCCGGAACGGTCCCTTTGAAAATGGCCTGCCGTTTCGAAACGGATGAGGGCGTTTCGGAACGTTTTTGCTACTGGAATTTTGAGAAATTGGCGAGATGTAGCCGTTCCGAAACGGGCCTTTGGTGTTTCGAAACGGTCAAATCTCGTTGACCACGAGATATTGACCGTCAAGGTCGTTCCGATACGGGTCACCCCTGTTTCGGAACGGTTACCTTATGGTTGACCCAGGGCCGTTGACTAAGTCAAGGCGTTTCGGAACACCCTAGGGGCGTTTCGAAACGGCCTGCTGTAATGAAGTAAAATGGACTGTTTTTGCTTAGTTTGGTCGGTGAATGTTCCGTTGATTGTATCTTCCGCTGTTATGCTCCACTTAGGGAATAAATGTGCATCTAGACAAGATTAAAGTTAAAAGAAATTTTAGGGTCGTTAACCGAGGGGGAATCCTTAGAGGTTTTCACTCGGTTTTCCCCGTGTGGCCCACTTGGACCGGTCATCCGACCAGACCGGGACGAGGGGGTTACAAAACCTCTCTTTACCAAACAAGACCATTATTTATTATAAACTAAACGTCAATGGAAATGGACCTAAAAAGCAAAAGAAAGATCCCCATGCAATGTCTTTCAATATACAACTTTATTGTTTTAAAATGATTACTAGAAGTGTACAAAATAAACTACAACAGTTAACTATAATTGTTAATTGATATAATCGTTTATTTTATAAGTTAATTAATCTAATCGTTAAGGTTAAACGGTTTTGGTTAATCGAACCACTAAAAAGATGGTTAATAGTTAACCTGTAGGTACTTTATTTTAACTAAGTATGAAGTTTATGTTTAAAATTTCTCTATTTAAGTAAAAAAATTGAAAATTTCAATAAATATTTATTGGAGAGATAAACTTATTATTCTAAAAAAAATAATGAACATTTGAAAAGAAAATCGTAATAAGTTACATGTTAACCTGTAACCGAACCGTTTTTTAACAGTTAACCACTATAATAAATAACCACTATAACGGTTAATTAACCGTTTAAGCTAAACAATACAGTTAACCTAACATAAACACCTCTAATGATAGCTACTAATAGTAATTATTAGGCATGTCCTTGCGTGGTAAAACCCTAAGCAAGGTCGCAAAGTAATAAGTTGTTTTTCCACCACCATGTTTTGTCTATGGCTGAGTAAAAATCGGTTTGGAAGAGTCAAAATTTTCAACCCGGCTCCACGTTAAAAAAAATTAGCTCGGTTTTAATCGAATCATAATTTTATAAATTTAACTCGAAAAAAAATTAAATAAAATTTGAGTTATAAAATAAGACTCGAATAACTTGAATTTTTTAGCAATTGATGGATCAGTTTTCAAGTTTGAGTTAAGTCCCTTAACTCTACACGATCTATGTATATTACATATGAAAAAATACAAAGATTTATATATATATATATATATATATATATAACTCTACACGATCTATGTATATTACATATGAAAAAATACAAAGATATTGTTGAGTAGTGAGAGGCTCGATTCCTTCAACCGTTTTTGCTCGCCAAGTGTGGAGAAGTTGGATAATTGGGTGAATGTGGTGTGGAAGCTAAAAAGATAAATGACAAGATGATTTATAATGGTTCAACCTTCTAACCAAGGTCTACATCCACTACCTTAGCTTCCCACTAAGGATTTCCAATCAATCCACTATTGATTCGTCCCCTTTTCTAGGCTTAGGAGGAAACCCTTATACACCGATCAAGCTTTCTACCCAAAGCCTTGATCAAACCATCTTTTCAAGAGATAAGAAATATGCAAACTTAAATCCCTCTAATAGGTATTTGTTTGCTCAAATAAGCTCTCACTCAAAACCTAAAACACTTGAGCAAATTTTACAATTTTGGCTCACTAGTGTTTGTCTATACAAAGAAATGACAATTTAAGTACAAAGACAATTCTTGATCATTTGTTGATTGATAATTGAAGAATTAACCATTACTTGTAACACCCGTGTTTTGGGCCTAGGAGTTAGCCGGGTTTTAGTTCGAGTCAAATAAAACTTAATTAAAACAATTCAATTTCAAATAATGGTCTAATTGAGTTTTAATATGAAGGGAGGGACCTATGTTGCTATTTACCCAAGTTTTAAATAAAGCAAGACCACTTTAACAAAAAAGTTGTCTTCCTCCCTCATTCTTCCCCCTTTTCACGTTTGAAAGCCCCACCATTTCTAAAACCTTTCAAGCTTTGAGTTACTATTCCATCTATTTTAGCACCCGATTTCAACACCATTTTAAGAGGTAATTATATTTTCTTAACCTCATTTCCATCCTCTACTTGTATATTGTCTTAAATTTCAAAAATATGGGGTTTTGAGAAATTAGGGTTCATATGGAAATTTGGGGTTTTAATGGGGTTTTTCAATTTGTTTTGATAAATTGTATTGGGGGTTTGTTTAAGCACTATGAAATACACAACATATGTTAATTTGGTTAATTTTGGATGAAAATTCGTAGTATGGTCTTAAGGCTAGTTTTAAGGTTGTAAAACTTGAGTTTTTGGTGGGTTTTGTGTTGAAATTGAAGGGTTGTTGGTCTACCTATGATATGAGGGTGTTTTGGGATGATTTGGGAGTCATTTGGATGTTTGGAAATTGGTTTTTCAGCAAGTCTTTAGGGGAGCACGAAAATTGGAATTTTAGGAGATTATGTGATTTGAGAAATTGAGGAATTTGGGTTGTGTTAGCAAAGTGAGTGATTGTTTGAGTTTAGCATTGATTTTGGAAGTAATGTATGTGTTTTGTTTGACTAGAAGCAAGAGGAAACGTTGAGGAAGCTTTGGGACCGAATCCGGGTTCGTAGGAAGATTGGTTCGAATTGCTAAGGAAGGGCGGTGAGTGGTCTTAACTTGTTTCCAAGTTTGGTTCGAGTATGTGTAGTGTGTGTAAAGTGTGCTTGGTAGGCCACTTCTATTTCAATTCGAGTTGATAGCTTAACCTTTGATATCCATAAATGCTATTGTGCTATCTAGCTATGCTCTTGTGTTGTGGTTAATTGGTTGGTGCATGTATATTCATGAGATGTGTATATGTGTGATGAGCATGGATTGTGGTTGATGATATATATAAATCATGGTTATGATAATTGGCACTAAATAATTACCGGTTGTAAATGATCGATCATTAGGATAGTGTGCACACAAATTGAGTCAAAACGTACGTGGCCTTGATGGCGTTAAGTCATCAAGGAGGAGTACGGTGATGTAACATTCCACCGAAAGCTTTTATTTATTTCTACGGGATGATGAGTGGAATCCCATCCGTAGGGCATGTGGCGATGAGTGGAATCCCGCACATGCAAGGTCCGGTGATGAGTGTAATCCCACCGAGGTAAAGTGTTGTTGAGGTTTAAATCCGCACAATCGGGGTAATTAAAGTGGCCAATTAAACTGTTTATGTAATGTGATATATGATGGTGATGTGTGGTTTTGATATATGGTATGGTGCATGATCATTGATATTGATGTGTAATCTTGCTAGGATTGAGAGACCATATATGCCACTTGAAAGACTAGCTAGGTCTACTCGACTTTATGCAAATGCTTGATATGTGTGAGATTAGGATTACATGCTTGAACCCTGCATTGTTGATGTTTTTCGTTTTAGAGCACCCTCACTAAGCTTATAGCTTACGCTCTCTATGTTCAACAATGCAGATCATTAGCGTGGTGTTAGCTCGAGGCAAGGCAAGAAGGGCTTCCAAGTTTGTAGCTCAAGTATGGTTATCGATTTTGTATTAGCTAGCAATGTGGCAAAGGTCTTTGTATGAGCGTGTGTGACTCATTTGATTGATGTTGAATTGGATTGATGTTTTGGATTGTAAGTATGTTATACTATGATGAATGTCTTGATGTGTGATGGTATGCTTGAGAATGTTTAGGTTGCCTTGTGTATGAGTGCAAACCTTTCCAGATGTCTTGTTCCTTTTAAGGTCTTTTGTGTTCTTGTGTATGCCAATATTGCATAAATTGTTCTTTAACTAGAATGCTATGTAAGAATGTTTTAGTCCTTGTTTGAATGACTCCCTTGGCTTAAATATGTGTGCTTACGTGTTTGTATATGCTTAGGTGAGTCGAGAATTGCATCTAGAGTCGTGTTTGAGGTCGTTTAGCTAAAAATTGTGGACTTACAGTGCAGGGCGTATCGATACGCCTAAGGGCTGTATCGATACGGCCTTGCTCAGAGAACACAATTTTGGCTGGGCGTATCGATACGTGGGGTGTATCGATACGGTCCCAACTCTCTGGAAATTCTGAGGAGTCGTGGAGTGTGTGGCGTATCGATACGGTGTCCAAGCGTATCGATACGGTTCAACCTAGTTGACCAGGTGGTGTTGACCGAGAAGGGCGTATTGATACGCCCAAGGGCTGTATCGATACGGTCTTCTTATGTTGACCATAGGGTGTTGACCTTGGTCAAGGCGTATCGATACCCTCTTAAGGCGTATCGATACGACCTGCTTAAAAAGGTTAAATGGGTTGTTTTAAGGTGCTGTTTTGGTTGGTCGTTGATATGGTGTTTGTGTTTTCGCTGACGTGTTTCACATAGGACTTAATAAGGCATTTAGACAAGATTAATTAATGAAAAAAAATAGGGTTGCTAACCAGGGGAGAGTTCCTTAGGGAGTTTTCACTCGGTTTTCCCCGTGTAGCTCACTCGGACCGGTCATCCGGCCAGACCGGGACGAGGGGGTTACATTACATGATGCTTGAAGGTCCCTTTTATACTCCTTAATGAGTTTGTAGCCGTTACTAACCGTTGTGGTTGAATTAGAGCCGTTGGAGACATAATTTCTCACCATAAATGCAGTTCTGCTGCTACCCGTATCGAAACGCTCGAACCCGTTTCGATACGCTCTTCAAGTAGAAAGAGTCGTTGCAGTCTGATGCAGCACCCGTACCGAAACGCCCTTGGCCGTACCGAAACGCCTAGCCCCGTATCGAAACGATCTGCATTTAAATGTTAGTTGGGAAATAGCCGTTGGGGGTTTATGACCGTTGTGGTCGATGCCACGTAGGCGTAACGAAACGACATTGCCCGTATCGAAACGCTTTGTAAAAATCCACTTCCAGAAAGGACCCGTTTCGAAATATTTTGACACTGAAAGACCCCGTATCGAAACACCTATGGGTGTTTCGAAACGCCTGGAAGGTTTTGTCTAGTTTGGCTTTGAAAACATGTAAAAAACCTTTGAAAATATCCCCTAAACATAGTTTCAAGTTATTTGGACTTTAGAAATAGTTTTGAATTCTTTTTAATTTAGTCCAAAATATTTTTTAATTATTATATCAAAACATTAGTTATATATATATACTCGATTAGAGTTGACTCAACTCGAATTTTATAAACTCAATTTGAATAAAAAGAATTTCAAATAGAGTTTGAGTTATAAAATAGAACTTGTCAACTCAACTACTAAGTTTTTGACTTGACTCTACTTGATGAAATATTCACCCAGAGGCGGTTCAAAGATTTTGGGGGCCCTGTACAATTTATTTAAATGAGCCCTTAATTTATAACCAGTAAGAGATATAAGTTATTTTCTAAAAAAATTACCTTAATACAAAAATATTATTAGATTATTCTCTTGAGCAACAAAAAAATTGACTTATAAACATCTACAAACCAAACATTTTCACTAAAAAGGTATTATTTCTTTTCATGTTTTAAGTTTTAGATTATTGTTATATATACACACATAATTATATATATATATATATTATAACTTTATACAAATATTTAATTTAATTTAGGTTTTCTATTTTTGAGCCCCTCTCTCTTAAAAGCCTTGTGCGATCGCTCCTATCGCGCCTGTCCAGAACCCCAACTGACTCACCCCTAGTTTTGCCAATAAACTTAGATTCTGTTTTCCCAACTAAAAATGGTAAAACTTCCCTCAACAAGTTATAAAAATACACATTTAATAATGATAAAATTGCATTTTTTACTCCTCTCAAATGATATTAGGGGTGAGCGTTCGAGCGAGTCGAGTCAAAAAAATTCGAGTTATTCGAGTTCAATCGTCATATTTTACAACTTGAACTTAAATTGAAATTTTTTCGATTCGAGTCGATTTTAGCGAGTTCGAGTCGATTCGATTTTTCGAGTTTGGTTTTAATTTAAACATTTTTTAGTTATATCTACATATATATTTCTTCATATTATTTTTCACATGTGTAAAAAAAGATTTTGAATTATATCTACATACATATAAATTGACTTATGACTAAACAATACAATGATTCTAAAAGCACAAAAATAAGAACACATTTTTCATCAAACAAGGTAAACCTGTCCAAATTTCAATTGTAACAATCAAACCAACAAAAAGAAAACTCAACCTTCCATTATAAACTACGGGCCTCGTTAAAAACCTCCTTCTTATCTAGGTAACGCCAAGACAAGACCAAAGATAGCGGAAGGAGGAAAAGAGTACCCTAAAATATATTAATAACTAAAGCAAATAACACAGTAGAGTTTAGAAAATCCAACATCACATGTCAAAAGATACAAACCAATAAAAACAAAAACATAATAGTTCAAAAAAGAGAATTGCAACAAACTTTTTTCGAGTTCTGAATTATATTGTCGAGTTTTCGAGTTTCTATACAAATTTAATTGTAATTATTTACCATGTTATAGTACGATTTGATTCTAATTTAAACGACTTTCTCTATTCATATAAGATATGCATATATATATATATATATATATATATATATTTCTTCATATTATTTTTCACATGCATAAGTAAGATTTGTAATGTTATTTAATAAAAAGATTTGTAATGTTATTTAATAAAAAAATATCATCTAAACTTCTAAAATATATTTATAATATTATTTTTAAATAAGGAACTTTTAAGGATAAAGTACTGATGGGGGTATAAATGAGTCAATGAATTGATGTAAAGAAAAAAATTACAAAAAATCGGTTGAATGATCAAATTGAATAAAATATAAAGTTAAAGGGCTAAATTAAAAAAAAGAATAATTTTTTAAAAATATGAATTGAAGTTATATAGATATTATATAGTGTTAGTGAATCATGTGGTTTAATTTTGGTAAAAAATAGACTTAAAAAGAAAGAGAAATTAAAGAAATGGGAAACATTCAAAGTTGAGGGGCTAAATAACAAAAGTAGAAAATTTAATTTAAAAATATGAATTGAAGCTAAATAGGTATTCTAGTTTCTACATTGGTTTAGGAGCATGTGGTTCAATTTTGGTCAAAATTGACTTAAAACGAAGGAGATATTGAAGAAATGAGGAAATCATACAAAGTTAAGGGGCTGAATTGAAAAAATACGAAATTTATTTTAAAAATATAAATTGAAGATAAATATGTATTCTACGCTGGTTTAGGAATATGTGGTTCAAATTTGGTCAAAAATGGACTTAAAATGAAGGAGGAATTGAAGAAAAATGAAATCAGTGACTAAATTGTAAAACTGTAAAATTCGGTTTTTCGATTTTTCAATTTTTCGAGTTGGGCAAATTCCAAACCGACTCGAAATCGAAATTTTTTCGAGTTAATCGAGTTGACTCGAATAACTCGAACAACTCGAATAACTCGACTCGAATAACTCGAAATTGAAAAAAAAAATCAATTTTTTCGAGTCGAGTCGAGTTTTGCTCACCCCTAAATGATATGATTGTGATTTATTTTTCTAAAAGGGATTAATGTTAGAACTATATATTAACTTCGGTAAAATGTGTAATATGATATATTATATTTTGATTTAATTTAGTGTACACAAATCATTGAAATTGTTATTGATGTAGCATTGTTTTACGTTTACATAATGGATACATAAATAAATATATTTATCCAATATAAAAATAAATATATGTATTAATTTTTAAAAATATGTATAGTTAAATTAAAATCAAAGTTTCATGTATACAACAAGCCCAATAATACAGTGTGGGCAATGAGAAGTGGGTTAATAGTTTCATGTTAGGTTGAGGTTCAAAGTCCAGTCAATGGATCCAATTAATACTCAAACACTACATTTTAAAGTCGATTATTTTTCAGAATCTTCTTGAGTATCACTCTTGGAGGTAGAAATGGTAAATTCGATTCGAATATTTTTAAATTGAGTAATTTGAGTCTAATTATTCAAATTATTTGAATCAATTTTAAATTATTTTTGAGTTCTGGTCGAGTTTGGATTTTACCAATTCGATAAAAATAAATTTCTTTGTTTTTTAATTTAGTTTTTGAATTCCATCTTTATTCAGTTCTCTATTATAAGTTCATTTTAATTAAATTTAAATCATACATTCCTCAAACACTTCACAGTACCTATATAGTTTTTGGGCTGTATTACCTAGTGACACACACCACTAACACTATACATCGCTATATACTATTAAAAATTTAATAATTTTTAATTAAATATTAAAAATTTTAAAATCTCACCATGCAATGAACTAAAATTCAAAACAAAGTTAGAATTTGAATTGAATAAACATTTAATTTATTTGTTTTCTAATATTTTTTAAATTTCTAATTTAGATAAAATTTTGTTCATCCATCAATTCATCATCTTCTTCAAATGAAATCACCAACTACTATATAGATGCTATGAATTTCAAACGTTGCTAAATCAATCAATGACCTACATTTTTCTAATGGTGCATAGCGTTAGCAATGCGTATCATCCGTTCTATACTTTTTTTATAATTATTTATTGGGATAACTACATTTTTAATACCTCACCTTTACTCGTTTTTCTATTTTGGTACCTTACCTATTTTTTTGGCAAAATAGTACCTAACGTTACGTTTTGTTTCTATTTTGATACCCCGCCGTTAAAAAATTAACAAAAGGCTGACTAGGAGAGAGAAAATCACACGTGGCATGCTGCCACATCATTTTCTCTCTCCTACTCAGCATGCCATGTCAACAAAAATCATGAAAAAAGCACACGTGGCATGTTGACTAGGAGAGAGAAAATAATGTGGCATCATGCCATGTGTGATTTTCTCTCTCCTAGTCAGCCTTTTGTTAATTTTTTAACGGCGGGGGTACCAAAATAGAAACAAAACGTAACGTTAGGTACTATTTTGCCAAAAGAAAGTAGGGTACCAAAATAAAAAAACAGGTAAAGGTGGAGTACTAAAAATATAGTTATCTCTTATTTATTTTACAAACCTTACATCCGTTAGAGTAGCGTTAGCGGTGTGTATCATCCATTGGTGTAGATAAATAAACCTTTTTTTGTTCAAAGTGTAGATAAATAACCTTACATCATATTTTTCTAACACTTTTAATTTTTGAAAGTTCTAAGTTTTGAAACTAGAAAAATAAACATTGACTCCTATTTTTTTTCAATTTAAATAGTTTTTAGGTCTTTGTTTATTTTTGAAATCAAACAAGTTAAGCTAAATCCTTATTTTTATGTTTAAAATTCGGGAAACTAAACTCTAGTGCTCTCATTTTTTTTAAATGACCACATATTATTACTTTTTATATTTAACTCTTGAAGTTCTTTTTTGATTATGTTTCTGAAACACTATCGAAGAAGAAGGTTTATATACACACAAATTGAGTAATTGATTATCGGAGTGAGCAAATTTGACTTGACATAAAAAAAATATACTCTAAATTTTTTAAATAAAGTTTGAATTATAGAATGAGACTCAAATAATTCGATTTTTTTAGTAATTAGTGGATCAATTTTTAAGTTTGAGTCGAGTCTCTCAACTCTGCTTAATATATGCATATCACATATATTATAGAAAAATCGTTTAAATTGGAACCAACTAGTACCACAAAATTATAAATATTTACAATTAAATTTGAACAAGAGCTCGAACAACTCGACTCGACTTGAAAAATTTTCAAATAAAATTTGAGTTATAAAATAAGACTCTCAACTTAACTAACATGAAAATATTTTGATTCGACGCGATCAAATACTCGTCCTTAAGTGGTTAGACAATGAAAAAGTGTCTCTGTAGAAAATGTTTTAATGATTCTTTTGTTCTATGTTTGGAGAAAGTGCTTTTGTTCTCCTTTATGTGGATTCTTGAAAACTAAAGTTTATTAAAAAGTTGGTATTGATGTTGCTTGAACTTGCAAGTTAACAATTTCCTTTTTTTACTAATTCATGGGCCTCAAAAAGTTGTAGCAAATTGAGAAAAAACAATGAAACAATTGGACATTGAGACATTAAAAAAGGAGAATGATGAACCTCATGCGAGACAAAATTATCCGATTTCATGCTTTACCTTCACACCTCCAACCCCTTTGTTATCCAAGAT
The DNA here is from genome assembly GCA_030270665.1 of Hibiscus trionum. NCBI lineage: Eukaryota > Viridiplantae > Streptophyta > Magnoliopsida > Malvales > Malvaceae > Hibiscus > Hibiscus trionum. Next base: position 20,615,115 of record BSYR01000038.1, on the reverse strand, counting down.
ACTTCCTAGCAAATTTTAAGATTCAAAACTCATCATTATTGCCATGGTTGCCATAGTTAGAGTTTGTGACCCTAATTCCGGCCCACTTCCTCCGCCTCCATAGATTTCCATCCAGTACTTATCTCGGGTCGTCGTAAAGTCATTTAGTCACACAAACTTATCGTCATATAATCTTTTGATGTCATAGTGAATTTTTCTTCCTCTGCCCGTGATTTTTCTCATCAAAGATTTTTTACGTAAAATATTTAGTCTCTTTTGTCGTGATATCATTATTACTCGTCGTTTATCACATAACACCTGAATTCTTTTCAACACCACAACTCAGTTTCAAATACGAAACCACTAGCGGTTTGAGGAAAGAGAAAGGATCATAGATGTTAAAACTCAAAACCCTAGATGGTTGAGTTTCGTTCATATATATAGATTAGGGTGTCCATCCCTAACAGAAATTATCTATTTCTTTTTGGTGTCTCTGTATATGCTCTAGCACTAAAAAAATTGGTTTTAAGGTTTAAGGTTTAAGGTTAAAGCTTAAGATTTAATTTTTTAGTGTTGAAACATACATAGAGACACTAAAAAGGCATGAGTTTTTGTTCGTCCAAGAATGTGGGGTTGAATTCCACTTGTTATGGAGAATAGATATCAATTTCCATCATTCAGTCAATAGCATACGCATGTCAATCATGTTATATACTCCAAGACAAACAACAACCTCTAGAAAATCCCTATAATTCCTCTACACGAATTGCTTCTGCAGATTTTGGAACAAATGGGCCCTTTCCCATGTCGACTGATTTCCTTCTTGACATGCTTCCCATCAAATATTCGATTCATATGATACGAATACGATACGAAACAATAAGTAATACCTTAAACATGATTATGACACGTAAAATTAACGAAATAATAAAACTTGTATATAAATGTCTGCTTATTTCAATTACCATTACACAACTGAAAATTCTATAACCAAAGATCAAAACCCTCTTTTTTTTCCCACTCCTCTCATAATACAATGTCTAGCAAAAGATCAAGTGGCAGGAGCAATGAAAATGAAGATTTTAGCCTCAGACTTAGAGAGCTTTTGTCAACTAACAAGAAGAAGAAAAGAAATGCAGCTAAGGTAAGATTTGATAAACCCCAATGCACTTGGTTTTCTCCCACGTTTTCCATTTATTGGTGTCGTGTTTTGCGATGAACGCTAACCTTAGCCGCGAAATAACAACGGATCGTGTCGCGATCGTTGTATATATTGAAATGCAGCTTCTGGATGAAACATGCAATCACATTAAGAAGCTTAATGGAGAGGTGGATGATTTAAGCAATCGGATATCGGAGTTACTGAATTCATCGGAGGCCGAAAGTAGCATTAATGCAAACATCCTTAGACAACTTGTACAACAATAATCGCTGCAAACATTTTAGCCTTTGCGTTTGAGTTGTTCCGGGATATTGTTGGCATCCCAGAGAACAAGCAAAGGGTTTATGATTTACATGTTTTTGGGAGGGTTTTTTTTGTTTTTTTGTATCTTCCATTATTCTTAGGGTTTGATCATGATGGATGATAAGTTTGGTTTTTCAAAGAATTAATTATATATTTTTTGAGTTTAGTGTGAGATTGACAAGGGATAATCACCTTACTAGTGTTTCAATAATTAAGGATTAACTAAATACTAATTCTTGACTTATTCAGACTTTTTTGCTGATTCGTACAAAATAAGGTCATTTTTCATGAAAAGAGCAATGCAAGAACAAGAGTCTTTTCAATTTTGCTTTTCAAAGTTTAAGCAGTGACAAGTCGTCGTTTAACCGGTTAAAATAAATAAATAATTAACCTCTTTCAACAATTAATAAAATAAAGAAATTAAGTAGTATATGGAAAGAGGGTCGATCCGCAGGGAGATTAGATGGAATTGTCGACTTGAATTTTGTCGGATTTGGAATCCCAGGAATATCTGAAAGACAAGGAAAAAAGGGGGGGGTGATCTGATATTGAGTGAAGTAATAAGATAAAATGCACAAATTAAAAATAAGGAAAACCAACTATGTGAAATAGCCTCGAGCTAGCCTTGTCAATTCCTTCGATCATTGAAATAGATTTTTACTCCGGGGATCATGTCGGTTACAGTCTGCGAGGCCCAACCCGTCGCAACTTGCTTCTCTCTCGAGTAACCAATCCTCCCAAGACTATCTTCGAAGGTTGATTCTTAAACAAATTAGCCACGTCTATCGCCGTTAAAGTGTTTAGTTTTGAAAGCAGGAAAAGCCCGACTCAGAAATTGTCTTAAAAAGAATCGCTTCTGATTTTATCTTTCCTTAGCGGACCGCCGCTAAGAGTGTTCACAGGAAGTCGAAATTGCCACAGGCCGATCCTTCCTCCCAACTATGTTTTAAACGATTCCAGATCAACGAGCTCTTTTTGATTTGAAAAACGATTAAAAACTTTAGTAAGGCCGATTGCCAAACTATCTAAACCGAAAGATAAAAATGTATTCCCGAAGGAATTTAGGCAATGTTCAATTCTCACGATTAGAATTGATTTAGCTAGCTCTTGGCTCAAGAAATTTAGCTAAGCATGATATTGATTATCATGCTTAACTTGGTTTTGAAAAAATAATTAAATAACATAAAATAAATGAAATAAGAAAATGAAGAAAAAGAACTTGAATTAAAACTAAAATGTTTACAAAAGGTAAAAACTAAAATGATTGATTCCAACTAAAATGAATGATGCCTCTAAGCCTTTACCAAGGGTGGTATTTATAGGCTTAAATTTACAAAGATAAAGTGATGAAATAATTTAAAATAATAAACAAAAGATAAAACAATTCAAAATGTTTTAAAATTCAAATGCAGGAATCTAATCGGATAAGCAGATAACATCTTCCAGAACGTTCCAGAAGCTTCTAGAAGTCGCCACGTAATTGCCACGTCACTGCCACGTCAGACGCGTCGTGCCCGGTGTCGTGCCCATGATGCCAGTCATGACAGGATTATAATAAAAACTGCAGAAATGTCCCATTTTCATTGCTATTTCCAGAATTGGGTTCCTGCACAAAATATAACAAAAACAGCATGTATTAAGCAGCAAGAAGTCCCAATAGCTAGAAAAATAACAAATGAAATATGTCATATTTGAGAACTCATCAAATTCCCCCTCACTTGTCTCATACTTGTCCTCAAGTATGTCCGAATTAGCATAAACCAAAGAATGCATTTCTCAAGCCATTACATGCATCAAACATAATCATAAGAGTTCTAGCGCAATTGGAGTATCATGAAAGAAAACATTATCAAACCAAATGGATGCGAGCAAAGATCAGTCCTTATCTCTTCCAATTACCTATCAAGCACTAATCAAATCCTAACCTAGTCTTAATCCTCACCAAGGTACACTCAAGAGCACTCAAAGTGTTTTAAAGGTAAATTTAAAGCAGAAACACTCAAAGTCATGCATGAACAAAGGTTTCCATAAGCTTGTAACAAGTTCAATTCTCCACTACTTTAATAGAATCGATGTGCAAAAATCATTAGGTCTTTGTTCAAGGTGTAATGTGGGTTTAGAAAAAAGGATAGAAAGATGGAAAGAAAAGGCAAAAGAAGATGATCAATGCAAGATATTTCAAACATTCGCAGTGAAGACATTAAAAAGGAGCTAAAAATGGGCAAGCAAAACACACATTTTTTCTTTCTTTTTTTTTCTTCTTTTCGAAACTGTTTTTTTATTCTTTTTTCTTTTCTTTTTTTTTCCGAAGCAATTGCTTCCTTTATTCTGTTTTTTTTTCATTTCGAAGAATCATGCCCTTTATTCGAATTGCAGCTCCTTATTTGCCTAGTAATATAGTTTCTAGCATTTGATCAATCAAAAAGTGGTTAAGCCAAGGAAATGGGGTGTAAGGCTAACAAAGGCTCACTAGGCGATGAGAAAGGGAAAATCAAAACGAAAGGGAAAGAAAAGGTTCAAAGCCTAATGCCTAAATCATTTTAAAGCACCTCGTTCTTATTGTAGTCTCGAATTGTAAGCAAGCCACAAGTTCTAGATTCCTAAAATTCAAGATGACACTCTCAAGAAAAAGAAACGAGCATAATATGAAGAATGCATGCTCAAGGCTCAAATCTTACCAAAATTGGGCTAATTTGACTGAGCTAGGCGAGAAATTTAATTAACACTATCAAGAGTAATTAAAAAAAATGTCAAACTGCAGATTACCCATATCATTTGGTTATCAAAAATGCTCCAATTCAATCACTCCTAAGTACTAGAGCAAGTACAATATGCTGGACAACAAGTAATGGCAAGAAAAAATTCATCTTAAGGTTTAATCAAAATCAAAACATATTATCAAACAAGCAGACAAGTGGTAATTTACTACCCTCCCCCTCACTTAATTGAATTGCCCCAATTCATAAAAATTAAGGAAATATAAAGCTAATAAAGGCAAAAGATACTCCCCGTGAGTGATGAAATTGAGTCGATGGGAATGGTGCACTATGAGTGGCTCGGATCAGCGGCGGCAGAGGGCTTTGAACGGAGCTGTCGGATGTGCGAAAGAGGGTGCATCGAAGGGTGGTTCGTCAGTCTCGTCGGGGAAGGTGGCCGGCGACTGGAGCTTTGTCCGGCGGTGCTGTTGGAGAGACGCGAACAGTGGATGACGGTCGGGGAAGGAGGCGGAGGAGCATTGGGAGTCGAAGGGGCCAGCGGTGCTCGATCGGGGGCTGGGGGCTTGCCGTTGTCGACCACCACGACGAGGAGGAGGTGTGGGGCATGGTGAAGTCGGCGTGGCTGGGTGAAAAAAAAGTGTTTGGTTGTGTTTTTTTTAGGGTTTGGTGGTTTGCGGGAAAGAAAGAAAAAGGGAAAGGTTTCAAATGGGGACAAATAAAAAAAAGAATTGAAAACAATTCTTACTTTATTTTATTCCTAAGCAACCGGTCAAAGGGTTTTGAAAATGGTTGGAAAGGGGTTTGCTACCATGCGCCATTAAGTGGGAAGGGGTTTTGCTATCGTGCGCCAACTTTAATGAAGCGGTGCACTTCACTGGAGTGTGATGTTTGTCTTGCTGTGTGCGAAAATAATCCTGCAGAGGGAAAGAAAATTTTATTAAGGCAAATAAAAAAAAGAATGAAAAATAAAGAAACATAAATTAAATTAAAAAAAAAGATTGAAAAATGACGAAAAATAAACTAATGGGTTGCCTCCCATTTAGCGCTTTGTTTAACGTCGTTTAGCTCGACGACCTTTGCTAAATTTTTGGCTCTTCAAAATAAAGGTCTTCAAATAATCGATAATGTCCATCGCTCGTCGTTTTAACGTCTTCCTTCATCTTTCTTTTTGTGCGCGAAACAACAACTAAGCTTCTACCTGCTTCCCAAGATGACAACTTACTCAAGATGATATTTGGCAAAGTTTGGTTGTCGTCTAAAAATATATAATCAAACCATTCCAACCTTGGCTTTGGTTCCTGCAAAATTGATGGAAAATGTTTAGTTCGAATTGGAATTAATCGAAAATCAGAAAGGGAAGAAAAATTTGAAATGATTTCGCCTTTGTTTTTATCGTCGAGATCTGCGAATTCCCTACAAAATTCATAACACAAATTAGTTTCGATCAAATCATCAGCTAACGGATCTAAAATATCAATGAAATTTAAACTTGCGACCGAATCAGGATACTTCATAGCTTTATACATATCAAATTTAACTACTTTCCCATCAAATTCCATAGTTAAAATGCCGCCGCGGACATCAATCTTTGTATACGCGGTTGATAGGAAAGGTCGGCCAAGCAAGATTTCGGATCCGTTGTTACTGCGATCATTTTCCATGTCAATTATATAAAAATCAGCAGGGAAAATAAGATTTTTTACCTGTACCAACACGTTTTCTAGTACTCCCTCGGGGTAGATAACTGAACGATCAGCTAGTTGAACCGTCACTCGCGTTTCCTTCAAAGGTTCAGTCGAAATTTTGTTGTAGACGTTTAACGGCATGACGTTGATAGACGCGCCTAAATCGCACATCGCTCTTTTAATCCCAACTTTCCCAATTTTACATGGAATCGCAAACATACCTTGATCCTTGTACTTTGGCAGCAATGGTCTTTGAAGAATAGCCGAAACGTTCTCACCAAGGTTAACTTTTTCATTCCCAGACAATCGCCTTCGGTTTGTGCATAGATCTTTCAAAAATTTTGCGTACTTAGGGACCTTCCGAATAACATCCAAAAGTGGGATGTTGATTTCCACTTTTTTAAATACATCCAAAATTTCCTTCTCTTCCTCCTTTTTATCTCGTTTCGCCAATCTACCTGGAAAAGGAGGAACAGGTTCGTAAGTAGAAACAAAAATATTGGATTTAGAGTTACCTGCAGTGGGTGGAGACTTTTCGTTCTGGTCCTTCGAAGAGCTGCCTTGCTCGTCGGATTTTTGCTCGGTTTGCGTAGGCGGTTTAGGCGTTATCACAGTTCCACTACGCAAAGTTATCGCACTAACATTTTCCCTTGGATTGGTTTCAGTTTGTGATGGTAACTTCCCATGGGATTCTAGACGGTTAACGGCTTGAGCTAGTTGGCTTATTTGTTTGTCGATTTGCTGGAGATGGGATTGTGTTTGGGTTTGGAATTTTTCCTGCGAAACTGCCAATCTCTCAACAATAGACTCAAGTGAAGATTTTTGGGGTGCTTGGTTTTGGTGGGGAGGTTGTTGCCTAGGTTGGTAATTTGGGTTCTGATTACTGTAGCTCAAGTTTGGGTGATCTCTCCAGCCGGGATTGAAGGTATTGCTATGTGGGTTATAGGGTCTTTGGGGAGGTCCGGGAAAGTTGTGTATGGCGTTAACCTGGGCACCAGATGTATCTCGCAATAATGGGCATAAGTCGGTTGCGTGATCTGGCATAGTGCATATTTCGCATACCTTAGCAGCTTTTATCTCCCCTGAAACAAGAGAATACACAATATTAGTCAAATTATCAATTTTATTCTCTAATGAAATTGTGCTTACTGTGTGAACCCGTCGGCTGGGTTCACTTGTAGAACCAAATTGCTGCGAGTTTGCAGCCATTGTGGAGATTAATGTCCTCGCTGCAGTAGGAGTCATGTTAACGAGCGCGCCACCGTTTGCTGCATCTACCATCTTTTTGTCCATTGGTAACATTCCTTCATATAGGTATTGAAGGAGTGTTTGCTCGGATAGGCCATGTTGCGGACAGCTTGCGCACAGCTTCTTGAACCTTTCCCAATAATCATATAGGGATTCGTCGTGCATTTGTTGAATACTCAAAATGCTTCGCCTAAGTTCAGTCGCTTTTGCTGCAGGGAAATACCTGTCAAGGAAAACACGAGAAAGATCAGCCCATGTATTGATAGAATTCGGAGGTAAATAAAATAACCATTCTTTAGCCATTCCGGCTAAAGAAAAAGGAAATGCCCTTAGTTTTATCTGATCCTCCGAAACTCCTTGCGGTTTCATGCTGCTGCACACCATGTGAAATTCGGCAAGGTGTTTATGTGGGCTTTCAGTAGGGAGGCCATTAAAAGTTGGGAGTAAGTGGATTAATCCCGTTTTGAGCTGGACGGGAGTATCGCCTTGAGGAAAAGCAATACAGAGTGGTTGTTGCACGGTAGGGGCTGCATTCAGCTCTCGAATTGTTTGATCTGCCATCGGTTCTGGTTCTTGTGTAGGTTCGTCGATTGGTGTGGTCTCGGAGGTGGATTCTTGTTCAGATCGTCGTGTGCTTTGTTGTTGTTTCTTTCGTCGAAGTGTTTCGCCGTGAGTTCTACGAGCTGTTGCTTCAATTTCCGGGTTATATGGAACAAAAGTACCCGGATTCTTCCTGGTCATAAAATAAAACAAAAATCAGTCAAGAATTGCCGAAAATAAATCTCCCCGGCAACGACGCCAATTTTGACAAGTCGTCGTTTAACCGGTCAAAATAAATAAATAATTAACCTCTTTCAACAATTAATAAAATAAAGAAATTAAGTAGTATATGGAAAGAGGGTCGATCCGCAGGAAGATTAGATGGAATTGTCGACTTGAATTTTGTCGGATTTGGAATCCCAGGAATATCTGAAAGACAAGGAAAAAAGGGGGGGTGATCTGATATTGAGTGAAGTAATAAGATAAAATGCACAAATTAAAAATAAGGAAAACCAAATATGTGAAATAGCCTCGAGCTAGCCTTGTCAATTCCTTCGATCATTGAAATAGATTTTTACTCCGGGGATCATGTCGGTTACAGTCTGCGAGGCCCAACCCGTCGCAACTTGCTTCTCTCTCGAGTAACCAATCCTCCCAAGACTATCTTCGAAGGTTGATTCTTAAACAAATTAGCCACGTCTATCGCCGTTAAAGTGTTTAGTTTTGAAAGCAGGAAAAGCCCGACTCAGAAATTGTCTTAAAAAGAATCGCTTCTGATTTTATCTTTCCTTAGCGGACCGCCGCTAAGAGTGTTCACAGGAAGTCGAAATTGCCACAGGCCGATCCTTCCTCCCAACTATGTTTTAAACGATTCCAGATCAACGAGCTCTTTTTGATTTGAAAAACGATTAAAAACTTTAGTAAGGCCGATTGCCAAACTATCTAAACCGAAAGATAAAAATGTATTCCCGAAGGAATTTAGGCAATGTTCAATTCTCACGATTAGAATTGATTTAGCTAGCTCTTGGCTCAAGAAATTTAGCTAAGCATGATATTGATTATCATGCTTAACTTGGTTTTGAAAAAATAATTAAATAACATAAAATAAATGAAATAAGAAAATGAAGAAAAAGAACTTGAATTAAAACTAAAATGTTTACAAAAGGTAAAAACTAAAATGATTGATTCCAACTAAAATGAATGATGCCTCTAAGCCTTTACCAAGGGTGGTATTTATAGGCTTAAATTTACAAAGATAAAGTGATGAAATAATTTAAAATAATAAACAAAAGATAAAACAATTCAAAATGTTTTAAAATTCAAATGCAGGAATCTAATCGGATAAGCAGATAACATCTTCCAGAACGTTCCAGAAGCTTCTAGAAGTCGCCACGTAATTGCCACGTCACTGCCACGTCAGACGCGTCGTGCCCGGTGTCGTGCCCATGATGCCAGTCATGACAGGATTATAATAAAAACTGCAGAAATGTCCCATTTTCATTGCTATTTCCAGAATTGGGTTCCTGCACAAAATATAACAAAAACAGCATGTATTAAGCAGCAAGAAGTCCCAATAGCTAAAAAAATAACAAATGAAATATGTCATATTTGAGAACTCATCAAGCAGAGACAACATTATTATTATTGTTGTTAACTTATGTTCTCACTTAACTGCTTACTTGGACTAAAACATAATAATTACACTTATGGAAGCCAAAAACCTATAATAATTAACTTGGATTACGACTAACCAAAAGATGAAGTTACTTGGAACTTAAGATTGGCAGAAACAAGATAAATTGAACTATAACTTTTGTTGTGTTTTGTTTTACGTATTTGAATTGTGTTATTTTATTTTATTTAATTAATCTTTTTATTTTCTTACGAAAAATATAGCAGATGATTTTGTCTATTTTTACAACATGTCTTTTTTTATTAAGTTTGAATTTAATGCCACATCTTTAGTTGATGTTTATTTGATTATTATCTTGTTGATTTAATCATACTTTAAACTCTCAAGTTGGTTCTATTATATTGATAGACGCTCATAATCACCCTAGGAAGGTAGCAGTTGAGTTGTGATTTAATCAGTTTATTAATGTGTCTTCATTGTTATATAAATCTTTATGTTAGTGTTAATGATGATTATCTTTCACCGCTAACGGTGGTGTTTTTTTTATCATTTTTTTGAGTTGTTTGGTTAGGTTTTTCTAATCCTTTTCTTGTATGGTCATATTTTATTATTTAATACTTAGTAAATTTGTGTACTTTAAACCCTACTTGGGTTTTGCTACACACAAGAACTACTAAATTCCTATCATTAATGCTTATTTTAGTTTTCATTGGAATATACTAGAATATAATTAATTACATTCCTAAAAAAAATAAACATCATTCATTTATGGTGTTTACTGTAATTAAATCCTAACATAATAAACCCTAAACCCTAAAAATCATAAATTCCTAAACTTTAAACCCTAAGCCCTAAAAATATAAACCCTAAACCACAAACCATAAAACCATTAACCCTAAACCATACCATGAACATTAAACCTTAAATCATAAAACCACAAAATCATAAACCCTAAAACAATAAACCATAAACATTAGAAAATGTAAAATACTATAAACACTAAAGCCCTAAAACAATAAACCCTAAACTCTAAAAACAATAAAATACTACAACACTAAACCCCTGAAACAATAAACCCTAAAATTATAAACTTTAAACATCTAAACACCTAAACCCTAGAAACCATAAAATACTACAACACTAACACCCTAAAATAATAAACCATAAACCCTAAAATTATAAACCATAAACATCTAAGCACCTAAATCTTTTTTTACATAATTATTAATTACATTAGACACCATAAATGAATGAAGTTTATTTTTTTTAAAAAAATTGTTATTAATTACATTCTAATAGATTTCATTAAAAACTAAAATAAGTATTAATAATAGGAATCTAGTAATTCTTATACAAGGCCTTTAGGGATGTGTATAGCAAAACTCTTAATACTTTTATGGGTAATGGCAGATTAATGTGATAAGTTTACTCTAGTAAACTTTTATAGTTTTGTATTTTTCCCTTTATTTAATCAAAATAGGTCATGTTTCAATTAAAAAATGTAAAGAAACATAACTATTCATGATTTTATATAGGGTTAATATTTAATACATTGAAAACATGAGATATGATGAGACGGTTGCTCACTTCACCCCTTAACTATAATGTGAAGTGCTCGATCACTATTCTTGGGAATTAAGTATATTTTATGGTAAGTCGTTCACCTCTTAGTAAAAGCACCCGCAGCGAGAGAATTAGTCAGTGCTAATATATTATCATAAAAATTTAAAACTAAATATGTTTAAATTTATTTTCCACGATCCATCCTCATTTGACTCACTGATAATGCACATAAAAATATATCGTTAATGAATCAAATACTCACCGTCATTGTCAAATACGATATCAGTATTAGACTGATCGCCGGCCGTTGATTTCTTTTCGTCCTTTTTTCAATTCCCCGTCTCTCTTTCTCCAGGTTTTACTATACCCTTTGTCATCTTGCATTGATACGTTTGCATTACTTCATTTTGGAGTAGAAATTGTATGTCTCTTTTCAGTGCCCTTATTTATGCTTTATCATTAAAAAGTTAAGTTTGAGTTTAGAATTTAAGATTAGGGTTTAAAGAATTAAGTGTATAGTGTATTTTGTAGGGTGCAAAGTTAAGGATTTAGAATTTTGGGTTAGGGCTTATAATTTGATTTATTATTGTTGGGCACAAAAAGTGGACGATTATTTTTGTTTCGACTTTTGTAGTATATATTTTTCTTTTCTTATGATTGAATTTAACGTCGCCTTAACCATTTGAGCTCATGCTGCTCTTGGTTTTTGTCTGCTCTAGTTTAATTTTAAGATTTCTTTTGTTAGGCCCAGTCTAATGATAATAAGTCTTGACTTCTGAACTACCAAGAAAAGGGGGGAGTTTATTTTTGGTAATTCAGATCGGGGAGAGAGGGGGAATTCCAGAACATTCTTTTTTCCACCGTCTACAACCTTGTCCGACCATCGATTTTCCTCACCACATGATTGTGGCTCTCACTGCCACTGCCGCCATGTCTGCCTCCGTCCCGCAATCACGCTCATAGCCTCTACTCGCGCAAATGAGCTGCCGTTCACCGTGGGAATCGTGTTGAAGCCGCGATAAAACTCTCCCCCGGACCTTACTGTTTTCCTCCGTTTCCAATCGGTTCAGTCGTCGGCTGGGCGCGTCATCAGTGCAGACGTGATCAGCGGGTAGAGATCCACGAAACCCCTTTGGCCGATCGTTACTCAAACACCATAAGGCACCTCATTGGAGTTTCGCCATTTCCTGGTCTTGACTTTCTGTTCTGGGTAAGATGGTATGCATTCCCAGCTTGTTTTGGGTTTCGGGTGGAAATAATCTTAATCGGGGCAGTTATGGCACGTTTTTCCGATGTATTTCCGAGTAACTCAAGGCGCGTGTGGCTCTCATGTGCCGCCATTGTTGATTTTCGGCCATCATGGTAACTGCCACAAGTTGGACCAGCCAGACCGGTTGAACAGGTCCAGCCTTGAACCGAGCCGATAGGCTTGAACCCGTCTGCCCAACTAGTAACCAACCCGTCCGACCCGACCAGAATAGGTCTGACCCGACTCGACCTGATTCGTTGACCGAGTTACCTCGCCCGAGTTAACCTAGTTGACCAGTGACGTCAGTGTTGACTTTGACTGCTAACAACAGCGCTGACTTTGACTATTGACCAAAAAGTTAAATTTTTCGAAAAGCCCTATTTTATGTTTTTCGACGTATTGAGTCCGATTTGAAGCTCGTTTCAGGAAATTCAAACTCATTAAGCTGTTTTACAGCATTTAATCTTCTGATATATTTTGATTATCACTATTAAGTCTTATTTCTGATATGATTCGTATTGCCATGGGTATGAAATATTATTGGTGGTCTATTTCACGCACGAGGGTGATCAAATGGATCTTCGAGGGTCTATCGGTGTAGCTTGGAGTCGAGGTAATACTCACCAATCCTGGTGCATTATAATGAACATGAATTAATAGTTAACGCATGAAAGATCAAATGAAGTAGAATATAGTATAAGAGTATTGATAAGGCCTATTGTGACAAAATTAAGAATTATATGACACACATAAATTGTTGAGAAATGTAAATTAAATGATAAGTCGTTTATCTCTAAATACTTGCTTAAACCTCAGTTAACGAAACCATATATATATATATATATATATATATATATATATATATATATATATATGAGATACAATACAAAGTGTAACACCCGGGTTTAGGGGTTAGGTGAAAATAATATTTTTATATTATTTTGGGCTCGGTTTTATACTCTAAATAATATTTCGAGTGTGTTTTCAAAATTTATTAATTTTGAGTTGACCATGTTTTAAGATTAAACCCATTTAGCCATGGATTTTATACTATTGAAATTTTCCTTATTCATTAAGGGCAAACAAGTCTTTTGAGCTTTAAAATTTATCACATGTCAAATAAAACACCCACCCCTTCTCATCTTCTTCCCTTCACTCTTTCAAAAACCATCGTTACCTTCTTCTCTCCTTGGGGGTTCACTGTTCCATCACCTCTACTCCTCATTTCAACTCCGTTTTGAAAGGTAATGGTATTTTTTACTTCCCCTCATCTTCCCTTCCATAAAAGTACCTTTCATTTTAGTTTCCATGGAAGTTTTAGAAAATGTCATTTTTGAATATTTTGATTAAAAATGTGATTTTTAAGTTGTTAAGTGAAGTATTTTGATTTAATATACTTAGTTTTGGTATAAGGAAGTCAAATGGTATATCATATATGAATTTCAAGTGATTTTGGGAATTTTCGGAATTTGGCCTTGAGAGGGTTTTTGGAGGGTTTTAAAGTGGGATTTGGGGCTGTTTAATGTTGGATTTTGGGGGCTGTAGGTAGTATGATATATGAGGATCATTTTGGGTGTAATTGATGCTTGTTAGGGTGTTTGAAATGGGAGAATTCAGTGGGTGTTAAGGGCTGCTCGAAAATTCTATTTTTGGACTTGTTTTGAGTGTTGGATGCTTGGTAATGTTAATCCGGGTTAGTTTCAATGACAAGATATTGATTGTGGATGTTTTGTTTGTGTTTGAGATTGATTAGAGTCAAGTTTGGGCATCGGTGAAGCATCGGAAGTGAATTCGGGAAGTTGAAGGTTGTTGCTTGCTTGGTCTTTGGGCTTGGAAGCTTAGGTGAGTGGTTAATTGTTTTACTTGGTTCTAAAATGGTTGGTTCGAGTATACGGACTAGGTTGGGCTTGGTAGACCCACCTAGAGATAGGATTAGGGTGGTAGCCTAATCCTAAACTTGATCTAGAGCCTTTGGATGAACTTAAATGCATGAATGTATATGCCTCGTATGTCTTGTGATATGAATGCTTATGTATATTGTATTATACATGTGAGTTGAGGCATGATTTGTATTGCTTAAAGCATGCATGGTGATGGTTCATGATTGTGTTCATGGTGAGTACGTGCTAAGCACGGAAATGATTGAAATGAGTAATGTGGATTGAGTAAAATATTGGCACTAGTATACTTAAATACAAATGATCGATCATTAGGATGTTAGTGTGTACACATGAGTCAAAAGTCGCGCGTGGCCTTGGTGGCGTTGAGTCACCAAGGAGGAGTACGGGTACGCCCGAAAATTGTATTTAAATATAGTCGGTGATGAGTGGAATCCCATCGACGGGGCGTGAGGATGAGTGGAATCCCCTCCGCGAGACCGGTGATGAGTGTAATCCCACCGTCAGGTAATGGTTGTGTTGTTGGATGTGAGTTCCAACGGTTATCCGCGTATTTGAGTCATAGCTAGGTGCCAATGTTGATTGATAATTGTATCAATGTGTTGTGATAAATGATCCTTATTTGGATGCTTGATGTGGCTATTTATGTTGAGGGTTTAGAGCTTGTTGATCATGACACTTACTTGTATATATTGCTCATGCATCTTATCTTGTGGCTCTTGTGGATCCTTGGTATGTTTGTAAAATGCCTTGGCTAGATCGTGCTCGGACCCTGCAATGTTGAGGTTTGTTTTTAGAGCTTACCCTCACTAAGCATCATTGCTTACGCTCTCTTTGTTCAACATTGCAGATCCTTAGTTCGTGGCTTGCTTGCGCAAGTGGAAGGCTCCAAGTGTGGTTGTTAGCCTTGAGTGCTTCAAGTATGGATTTTTAATGTTTGGATATGTAATAGTTTGAGCAATGGGACATGTTTTGTTGTTGGGTAGTTGTTGGTTGTTAGGAGCATGTGTAGACTCCTTGGTACCTTGTTTTTGTATGGTTCATGTTGCCATGTTGGTTTGTATCTCATGCCTAAATTGCTCTTGTTGAATGTTGGCCATATGTCCTAGAGGTTACCTTTATGCTTGAATGATGTTGTGCGAATGCATGCCTATGATGTCTTGCCTTAATGTTTAGACTTGCCTTAATCTTGTTGAAGCATGCTTTAGCTGTTGGGTTGCCTTGAGTTTTATTTATATGGTGTTGTGTGGTATTTTGGGGCACCCTTGTGCCTTAAAACAGCCAGAACGAGTCTGCAGACAGGGGGCGTTTCGGAACGGGCCATCCTGTTTCGGAACGGTCCCTTTGCATTTGGCCTGCCGTTTCGAAACGGATGGGGGTCGTTTCGAAACATTTTTGCTACTGGAATTTTGAGAAATTGGCGAGATGAAGGCGTTCCGAAACGGTCAAATCTCGTTGACCACGAGATGTTGACCGTCAAGGTTGTTCCGATACGGGTCACCCCTGTTTCGGAACGGTCACCTTATGGTTGACCCTGATCTGTTGACCGTCAAGGTTGTTCCGATACGGGTCACCCCTGTTTCGAAACGGTCACCTTATGGTTGACCCTGGCCTGTTGACTTTGTCTAGGCGTTTCGGAACACCCTAAGGGCGTTTCGAAACGGCCTGCTGTAAAGGGCTAAAATGAGCTGTTTGATGTGTTCGTTGGTCGGTGTATGTTTCAATGTTTGTAATTCCCGCTGCTGTGCTTCACATAGGTTTTAATTATGCCTATAGACAAGATAAAATAAAAAGAAAAATTTTAGGGTCGTTAACCGAGGGGAAACCTTCACAGGTTTCGCTTCGGTTTTCCCCGTGTGGCCCACTTGGACGGGTCATCCGACCAGACCGGGACGAGGGGGTTACACTTGTTGGTATCAGAGCCTAAGGTTACCGAGACCTTGGGCAGGTAAGTGAGGTAAGTTCGAGTTTTTGATTGATGTGCACGGTGTTTGCTTGCTTTGTAAGAATGGTTGCTTGTTTGACAAGTATGTTGATTGTTTCATTTCAAAAGTATGTGTGTGTGAGTCCCATTGCTACTATTACATTGGAAAAATGATTTTTAAGTGAGGGAACGTACTTGAACACTTGGAAGCCTTGCCTTGCTAACCCAACTTGTATGTTTTGTTGTTGTGGTTGTAGTTGATATCTGTGAGAGCGATGTCTAGACCGAGAGGTAGACCGAGAGTGGTTCGTCAGGAACCACGGGTTGCGGCCCCTGTTGAGCCGGCTGTTGGTGTGGAGGCTCATCTGGAAGGGCTGGTGGCCGCGGGAGTTGGCGCTCCACCACCACCTCCACCACCACCACCTCCACCACCTGGAGCAAGAGGTGAAGATGGAGCCGGAGGAGATGGACCTCAAGGTGGCTAAGGTGGCCAAGGTCCAGCTGGAATTGATATGACTCCGCTAGTGCATGCGATAGCGGGAGCGTTCCAGGCCGCAGTTGCGGGAGCTCAGGCTGCAGCTCAGCCTAGGTGTGATGATGCTAGTCTACCTTTGGAGAGGCTCCGTAGCTTGGGAGCCGAGGAGTTTAGAGGATCTACTCCAGAGAGATCGGAGTTGTGGTTGGAGAAGACGGTTCATATCTTGGCTCAGATGGGTTGTGCGGGCGCACGTAGATTGGGCTGTGTGATCTCGTTACTTCAGGGTGATGCCTACACCTGGTGGGTCACCATCACTACTGAGGTTCCAGAGGCCGAGATAGATTGGGATTTCTTTGAGTTTGCTTTCAGAAAGAGGTACTTGGGACCGAGGTACTTGGATGAGAAGAAGCGAGAGTTCATGGCTCTTACTCAGGGAGATGCTTCTGTGACTGATTATGAGATCCGTTTTGTTCGCTTGAGTCAGTATGCTCCAGAGTTAGTTCCTACTGAAGTGGAACGCTGTAACCGATTCTGCTACGGGTTGAATGAAGAGGTTAAGAGGTACACGCTAGCTTCTGACTACACCGACTTTGATGTATTGATCGCGAGGGCCAAGGATTTGGAGCATAGTTTGGGTTCGGCCAAACGAGTTGGTGGTTCTAGTTCTGGCAAGAGGCATAACCACTTTGATGGTAGAGATGCCAAGAGGCACAGAGGTGGCGGACATCAGTTTGATCAGAGACGTGGCGGTGGCCACCATGGTAGAGGCCATCAGGGCCATAGAGGAGGAGGGCGCTTGCCCGAGTGTACCCGTTGTGGGAGACAGCACACTGGTGAATGTTGGGGCAACTTCCATGCTTGTTGGAACTGTGGTTCGAGGGACCACTTTAGGAGGGATTGTCCGCATCAGGCGGCTCAGGCACCGAACATTGCTCAGGCTCCTGCGAGAGCGAATGATTTTCAGAGAGGCCGTGGGCGCGGTCGTGGCTACTTCCAGCCTAGGGCTGATGCACCTAGGGGAGATGCTCAGAGGAACCTTGCTCATGTTGTGGCTGTACAGCCAGAGGCGGGAGGACCAGCGAGAGTTTATGCTCAGAGAGAGGCCGGGAACGACACCGATGTGATAGCAGGTAATTTCGAGTTACAGTCTATGTCTTTGCTTTCTTTGGTTGATTCGGGTTCTATTCATTCCTACATTTTGAGTGAGCATGCACAGAAGTTAGATATCCCTGTTGAGATCTTAGATGTAGGTATGCATGTTACTAGTTCCTTTGGTGAGACAGTTGTGGTTAGACGTATGTATAGGAGGTGTCCACTGAAGATTCAGGGTCATGTGTTCTCAGTTGATATGATGAAACTTCCTTTCTATGGTTTTGACATTATTCTGGGTATGGACTGGTTGGTTGAGCATCGGGCTAGTGTGGATTTTGAGACAAAGAGAATTTCTTTGAAGATTTCTGATGACTACGAGGTAGTAGTAGTAGGCGAGAACGTTAAGTTCTTGTCTAATGTGGTGTCAGCTTTAGAGGCTCATAGGTTGTGGACTCTGGATGTGGGGCTTATTTAGCTTATGTTATGAATCCGGATATGAGTGAAGCTAGACCGAAGGATATCAGAACAGCGTGCGACTTTCCAGATGTGTTTCCTGAAGAGTTGCCTGGTTTGCCTCATGACAGAGATGTTGAGTTTGTGATTGAGACAGTTTCAGGGTCTAATCCAGTTTCGATAGCTCTGTACCGCATGGCTCCGAAAGAGTTGAAAGAATTGAAGAGTTAGTTGCAAGAATTATTAGACTGTGGTTTCATTAGGCCTAGTAGTTCTCCGTGGAGTGCTCCAGTGTTATTTGTGAAAAAGAAAGATGGTAGCATGCGTATGTGCATTGACTATAGACAGTTGAATCAGATGACTGTGAAGAACAAGTATCCGTTGCCTCGTATAGATGATTTGTTTGATCAGTTGAGAGGTGCTTCAGTGTTCTCGAAGATAGATTTGAGATCTGGGTACTATCAGTTGAAGGTGAAAGAGTGTGATGTTCCGAAGACAGCTTTTAGGACTAGATATGGTCACTATGAGTTTCTTGTGATGCCATTTGGGCTCACGAATGCACCGGCAGCATTCATGGACATGGTGAACAGAATTTTCAGGGACTATCTAGATCGTTTCGTAGTTGTCTTCATTGATGATATACTTGTGTACTCGAAGATGGAAGAAGAGCATGATGAGCACTTGAGATTTGTTTTACAGAGATTGTTGAGCAATCAGTTGTATGCGAAGCTTAGTAAGTGTGAGTTCTGGATTCGAGAGGTTGTGTTTCTTGGCCATGTTGTTTCGGCCGAAGGTGTCCGTGTTGATCCATCGAAGATTGAGGCTATTGTTGAGTGGAAACAACCTAAGTCCGTGACTGAGATTAGGAGTTTCCTAGGATTAGCCGGTTACTATAGGAGGTTTGTTGATGGCTTCTCTAGAGTAGCTGCTCCTTTGACTAAATTGTTGCAAAAGGGAGTTAAGTTTGAATGGTCAGATGCAAGACAGAAGGCTTTTGAGAAATTGAAAGAAGCTTTGACGAATGCTCCAGTGTTAGTGCAACCTGTTTCAGGTAAGGAGTTTGTGATTTACAGTGATGCTTCCTACGTAGGCTTAGGATGTGTTTTGATGCAAGATAGAAGAGTTGTTGCTTATGCTTCTAGACAGTTGAAGATTCACGAGAAGAACTATCCTACTCATGATATAGAACCAGCCGCAGTTGTGTTTGCATTGAAGATTTGGCGTCACTATTTGTATGGTGAGAAGTGTATTGTTTACACTGATCACAAGAGCTTGAAGTACTTGATGACACAGAAAGAGTTGAACTTGAGACAAAGAAGATGGCTAGAGTTGTTGAAAGATTACGATTTGACCATTGATTACCATCCGGGTAAAGCGAATGTAGTAGCCGATGCTTTTAGTAGAAAAGTGGTCGTTGAGTTGAGAGCTATGTTTGCTAGATTGAGTGTGTCCGATGATGGTGGTTTGATCACCGAGTTGCAAGTGAAGCCTTCCTTGATTCAGTTGATTAGAGAGAAGCAGTTGCAAGATGCGAGCCTAGTTCCTCATGTTCAAGACATAGCCGAAGGAAGACCGACTGAGTATAGTTTCAGTGGTGAGAGCTTGTTGTGCTATAGAGATAGAATTGTTGTACCAGAAGATGTTGGGTTGAGACGTCAGATTCTGAGTGAAGCACATTCGAGTCCCTTTTCTATGCATCCGGGTAGTACCAAAATGTACCGAGATTTGAAGAGCGATTACTTCTGGGTTGGTTTGAAGAGAGATGTAGCCGAGTATGTGAGCCGTTGTATGGTTTGTCAGAGAGTGAAGGCAGAACATCAGGTTCCTTCAGGTTTGCTACAGCCTTTGAAGATTCCGGAGTGGAAATGGGAGAGGATCACCATGGACTTTGTATCGGGGTTGCATTTGTCTCCTTCGAAGAAGAACTCAGTTTGGGTGATTGTTGATAGGTTCACTAAGTGTGCTCACTTCTTAGCAGTGAACACTACAGATTCCTTAGACAAGTTGGCAAACTTGTATATCCGTGAGATTGTGAAACTTCATGGAGTTCCGAAGTCTATTGTTTCAGATAGGGATCCTAGGTTTACTTCGAGGTTCTGGGGTTGCTTGCATAGTGCTTTAGGTAGCCGTTTGCATTTCAGCACATCTTACCATCCTCAGTCCGATGGGCAGTCAGAGCGAGTGATACAGATTCTAGAAGATATGCTTCGTTGTTGTGTGATTGACTTCCAGGGTTCTTGGGAGAAGCACTTACCGTTGGTTGAGTTTGCCTACAACAACAGTTATCAGTCTAGTATTCAGATGGCACCTTATGAGGCTTTGTATGGTAGACGGTGTAGGACTCCGATTTGTTGGGCTGAGACAGGTCAGAGATTGTTACCTATGCCAGACTTGCTTAAGGGAACCACAGAAAAAGTGAAGTTGATATGTGACCGCTTGAAAGCAGCTTCCGATCGTCAGAAGTCTTATGCAGACTTGAAGAGGAAAGAGGTTGAGTACTCAGTAGGTGAGAACGTATTTCTGAAGGTATCTCCGTGGAAGAAGGTAATGAGATTTGGCCGGAAGGGCAAGTTGAGTCCGAGGTTCATTGGTCCGTATGAGATAGTTGAACGGATTGGGCCTGTAGCTTATCGTTTGAGGTTACCTTCTGAGTTAGAAAAAATCCATGATGTCTTTCATGTGTCTATGCTTAGGAGATATAGATCAGATCCTTCTCATGTGATGCCCGTTGAGGAGATAGAGTTAAATCCAGACTTGTCCTATAATGAAGAGCCCGTTGAGATACTTGCTTCTGACAGCAAGGTGTTGCGTGGCAAGACCATAGAGTTGGTCAAGGTGTTGTGGAGACATAGAGGTGTGGAAGAGGCCACGTGGGAGAGAAAAGCAGATATGGTTGACCAGTTTCCGTATTTGTTTCCACCAGGTAATTTCGGGGACGAAATTTCCTTAAGTGGGGGAGAGTTGTAACACCCGGGTTTAGGGGTTAGGTGAAAATAATATTTTTATATTAGTTTGGGCTCGGTTTTATACTCTAAATAATATTTCGAGTGTGTTTTCAAAATTTATTAATTTTGAGTTGACCATGTTTTAAGATTAAACCCATTTAGCCATGGATTTTATACTATTGAAATTTTCCTTATTCATTAAGGGCAAACAAGTCTTTTGAGTTTTAAAATTTATCACATGTCAAATAAAACACCCACCCCTTCTCATCTTCTTCCCTTCACTCTTTCAAAAACCACCGTTACCTTCTTCTCTCCTTGGGGGTTCACTGTTCCATCACCTCTACTCCTCATTTCAACTCCGTTTTGAAAGGTAATGGTATTTTTGACTTCCCCTCATCTTCCCCTTCATAAAAGTACCTTTCATTTTAGTTTCCATGGAAGTTTTAGAAAATGTCATTTTTGAATATTTTGATTAAAAATGTGATTTTTAAGTTGTTAAGTGAAGTATTTTGATTTAATATACTTAGTTGTGGTATAAGGAAGTCAAATGGTATATCATATATGAATTTCAAGTGATTTTGGGAATTTTCGGAATTTGGCCTTGAGAAGGTTTTTGGAGGGTTTTAAAGTGGGATTTGGGGCTGTTTAATGTTGGATTTTGGGGGCTGTAGGTAGTATGATATATGAGGATCATTTTGGGTGTAATTGATGCTTGTTAGGGTGTTTGAAATGGGAGAATTCAGTGGGTGTTAAGGGCTGCTCGAAAATTCTGTTTTTGGACTTGTTTTGAGTGTTGGATGCTTGGTAATGTTAATCCGGGTTAGTTTCAATGACAAGATATTGATTGTGGATGTTTTGTTTGTGTTTGGGATTGATTAGAGTCAAGTTTGGGCATCGGTGAAGCATCGGAAGTGAATTCGGGAAGTTGAAGGTTGTTGCTTGCTTGGTCTTTGGGCTTGGAAGCTTAGGTGAGTGGTTAATTGTTTTACTTGGTTCTAAAATGGTTGGTTCGAGTATACGGACTAGGTTGGGCTTGGTAGACCCACCTAGAGTTAGGATTAGGGTGGTAGCCTAATCCTAAACTTGATCTAGAGCCTTTGGATGAACTTAAATGCATGAATGTATATGCCTCGTATGTCTTGTGATATGAATGCTTATGTATATTGTATTATACATGTGAGTTGAGGCATGATTTGTATTTCTTAAAGCATGCATGGTGATGGTTCATGATTGTGTTCATGGTGAGTACGTGCTAAGCACGGAAATGATTGAAATGAGTAATGTGGATTGAGTAAAATATTGGCACTAGTATACTTAAATACAAATGATCGATCATTAAGATGTTAGTGTGTACACATGAGTCAAAAGTCGCGCGTGGCCTTGGTGGCGTTGAGTCACCAAGGAGGAGTACGGGTACGCCCGGAAATTGTATTTAAATATAGTCGGTGATGAGTGGAATCCCATCGACGGGGCGTGAGGATGAGTGGAATCCCCTCCGCGAGACCGGTGATGAGTGTAATCCCACCGTCAGGTAATGGTTGTGTTGTTGGATGTGAGTTCCAACGGTTATCCGCGTATTTGAGTCATAGCTAGGTGCCAATGTTGATTGATAATTGTATCAATGTGTTGTGATAAATGATCCTTATTTGGATGCTTGATGTGGCTATTTATGTTGAGGGTTTAGAGCTTGTTGATCATGACACTTACTTGTATATATTGCTCATGCATCTTATCTTGTGGCTCTTGTGGATCCTTGGTATGTTTGTAAAATGCCTTGGCTAGATCGTGCTCGGACCCTGCAATGTTGAGGTTTGTTTTTAGAGCTTACCCTCACTAAGCATCATTGCTTACGCTCTCTTTGTTCAACATTGCAGATCCTTAGTTCGTGGCTTGCTTGCGCAAGTGGAAGGCTCCAAGTGTGGTTGTTAGCCTTGAGTGCTTCAAGTATGGATTTTTAATGTTTGGATATGTAATAGTTTGAGCAATGGGACATGTTTTGTTGTTGGGTAGTTGTTGGTTGTTAGGAGCATGTGTAGACTCCTTGGTACCTTGTTTTTGTATGGTTCATGTTGCCATGTTGGTTTGTATCTCATGCCTAAATTGCTCTTGTTGAATGTTGGCCATATGTCCTAGAGGTTACCTTTATGCTTGAATGATGTTGTGCGAATGCATGCCTATGATGTCTTGCCTTAATGTTTAGACTTGCCTTAATCTTGTTGAAGCATGCTTTAGCTGTTGGGTTGCCTTGAGTTTTATTTATATGGTGTTGTGTGGTATTTTGGGGCACCCTTGTGCCTTAAAACAGCCAGAACGAGTCTGCAGACAGGGGGCGTTTCGGAACGGGCCATCCTGTTTCGGAACGGTCCCTTTGCATTTGGCCTTCCGTTTCGAAACGGATGGGGGTCGTTTCGAAACATTTTTGCTACTGGAATTTTGAGAAATTGGCGAGATGAAGGCGTTCCGAAACGGTCAAATCTCGTTGACCACGAGATGTTGACCGTCAAGGTTGTTCCGATACGGGTCACCCCTGTTTCGGAACGGTCACCTTATGGTTGACCCTGATCTGTTGACCGTCAAGGTTGTTCCGATACGGGTCACCCCTGTTTCGGAATGGTCACCTTATGGTTGACCCTGGCCTGTTGACTTTGTCTAGGCGTTTCGGAACACCCTAAGGGCGTTTCGAAACGGCCTGCTGTAAAGGGCTAAAATGAGCTGTTTGATGTGTTCGTTGGTCGGTGTATGTTTCAATGTTTGTAATTCCCGCTGCTGTGCTTCACATAGGTTTTAATTATGCCTATAGACAAGATAAAATAAAAAGAAAAATTTTAGGGTCGTTAACCGAGGGGAAACCTTCACGGGTTTCGCTTCGGTTTTCCCCGTGTGGCCCACTTGGACCGGTCATCCGACCAGACCGGGACGAGGGGGTTACACAAAGTAAATTTAATGGTTGAAAAACTGTATGGTGTTATTGATGATGTGGTAAAAAAATTAAAGCATGATGAACGACCCATATTCGATTAGTGCCTGCATTCATGGTTATGGACATGACTTCAATAGGATGAGAAGAAAATATGTACAAAAGATGATTCTTACTTCACTAATTTAAAACTAAATTACATCTTGGATATTATTAATGGTCTCTTTAAGTTTAGTCTAATCAGGCTGGTAATTTCAATCGTATTCGGTTCCTCTACTTCAATGAGGATAATTCTGCATGTATACAGGTTCCTATTCTTAGGCTAGGGTAATTCCTTACCGTTACAATTACAAGTTCCTATGCTTCAGCTAGAGTAGTTCCTTACCGTTACAGGTTCCTCTGCTTCGGCGTGGGTAATTCCTTACTGTTACCGTTACAGGTTCCTCTACTTCGGCGAGGGTAATTTCTAACTGTCATCGTTCTAGGTTCCTCTGCTTCAGCGAGGGTAATTCCTTATTGTTATCGTTACATGTTCCTCTACTTCAGCGAGGGTAATTCCTTACTATCATCGTTATAGTTTTCTCTGTTTCGGCGCGGGTAATTCCTTTAATGTTATCGTTACAGTTTCCTCTACTTCAGTGAGGGTAATTCCTTATTGTTACCATTACAGGTTCCTCTACTTCGGCGAGGGTAATTCCTTAGTGTTATCGTTACATGTTCCTCTACTTCGGCGAGGGTAATTTCTTACTGTTATCGTTACATGTTCCTCAGCTTCGACGGGGGTAATTCCTTACTATTATTTTTACAGGTTTCTTTGCTTTCGCGAGGTTAATTCCTTACTATTATCGTTACAGGTTCCTCTACTTCGGGGAGGGTAATTCCTTACTATTATTGTTACAGGTTTCTCTGCTTCGGCGAGGGTAGTTCTTTATTGTTACCGTTACATGTTCCTCTACTTCGGCGAGGGTAATTCCTTACTGTTTTCATTACAGGTTCCTCTACTTCGGCGAGGGTAATTCCTTAGTGTTATCGTTACATGTTCCTCTACTTCGGCGAGGGTAATTTCTTACTGTTATCGTTACAGGTTCCTCAGCTTCAGCGAAGGTAATTCCGCTCGGACCGAATTATTTCTTCGGGATGGTACCTACGTCCATTGGGTTTAGGTAAACGCGTGTATCGTAGCAATCATGTGAAACAACATTTTCGGAGTTTAACTAGAGTGCAGTTGAAATAACACCAAATTTACCGTCTCTCTTCATGACTTGAGGAAATCCTACAGATGCTTGACGGTTATTTAGAAGTTTAAATATTGTTAAACCATAATTGATATTACAATTTATGCCTTGCCTTATACCATTTGGTGTACGGATGGAGGATCAGCACGTACAGTACATATCATTTTGTTAAAATGATTCTATCGCTCAAACTATTTGTTTTCATATTATAGTATGAACCTCTAAATTGATACAATGTATTTTATGGCCGTTATAGATACAATTTTGGAAAGTTGCATACCAAATTTCGAACAAAGGGTATAAAAATGAAAAAAAATGAACCTTATTGTTGCTTGAACCTTGTGCCTGTGAAATAAAATGTTACCGCGTTGATATAGTTAGCGCTGTTGAGTCACACTAAACTTCCAAGTTTAATTTAATCATTCACTCTTCTAATCCATTGATTTATAGGCTTCTCGCTTGATACTCGGTGATCGATTAATGAACTGTAAATTTTGTACTTGTTAATTTTCAATACATCATGATAGTGTTATACCTACATGTTCTTACAACATCCTTTAGTAGTATTGTATTACTGAGCTTTATGAAGCTCACGTTGTTTTTCCATCGCGAGTTAGAAGAAATTCATCATGGTATAGTGACCGACATCTGTGGTTGGAGTTCTCTCGTTTTTTTTTCTTTTAGAATACGGTACTAGTAAAGTTAGTGGGCATGTATGTCATGTATTGTTTTATGTCCGAGTATGTAAAATGTTTCTGAGTTCTCGTTACATGCCAAATAATTTCCGGAAATGTTTTTATTAAAATTTCTAATGTATTTAAGGGAAAACATTTTTATGTGGATTCTTACCGTGGGTTGCTCTTGTGACACTAATGTGACTCCCTAGGGTCCGTGGAGACGCATATGTGGGTTTAGGGGGTTGCATTTAGTGGTATCAGATCTTAGTGTCGCGTTTTTCTGGGTTGATCGGCCGATCGTCTGTCAAAGGGTGTCTGGTCTGTGCATGGCTCTAGTATAACTATACTCCTTCGAGCCGGAACTCTAAAGTCGAATCCCTCTTCTAAAATAAGTGAATCTAAGTATTCTACCTTCCATAACTCGATATGTACTGGCAAGAAACGTCTATAACGTTTGTTCGTGTTTTGGATTAAATTAACGGATTTGATTTTGGATAAAGAACCTGAGATGGTTCATGAATGGTAAATTAAAGATTTGAATTAAATTATGAATAAAAGTTTGATCTTGTAAGGTAACCGACATGAAGTTTTCATGTAGGCTAATCGATGATAACGATTATATTTGAGGTTATCGTCATGGAAATTTGATAAAAGCAATATGAATTTAAAAGAAAGATGCTTGTGAATGTGGTGAAAGTGTAAAATTTTGTAGTGACTGTATTACACGAAGGAAGCAATTGTCAGAAAATTTTGCTAAAGGTAAGAGATATTTGTTTTAAACCCTAGTTATGTTTGATCGTTTTGAAGAAAGACCATTCTTTGGGAATGTGGCATGGTTTATCATTATGTATCATCCCAGACTGAAATTCAGTGGTATATTCTGATTCTGAAAGGCTCAGTTGCAGGCTTTGAGTACTCGTCTGGATTTCAAGCTTAGTCTTCATCCGTAACTTGATGGTCAACCTGGTAGAATAATTCTGGTTCTAGCAGTTATACTTCGTAGTGGTATGATCAACTCTTGTAGTAGTTGGGACGACTTCCTATTCCCCTACGGAGTCAGCTTATAAAAACAATCATGGGTTGAGTGTTCGTATTGCATATTATGAAGTTTTGTGTGGATTCATATATTGTATTTTGATTAGTTGGTTTGAAATGCACGATAGGATGACTTTGTGCAATGTCAGTTGGAGTGACTGAGAGCACTACCAGACTGATATATGATCGTTTGGGAGTTCAGAGGAACAAGCATTCATGGGTAGATAAGTTTCTTTTCAAGAATGGATTAAAGAGCAATTACCGCATTCCTCCGACTATGGTAAATTTCGAGGACAAAATTTTGTTTTAGGGAAGGAGAGTTGTAACACTCCAATTTTATAAATGAAATAAAATGGATGAAGTTAAAAAAGGAGAATAGGTTTTGCAATCAAGGGAGTTTGAACCCCATAACCTTTAATATAGTAAGCCAGAGCCTTAACCATTTGATACAATGCTGCTCTTGGTTTTTGTCTGCTCTAGTTTAATTTTAAGATTTCTTTTGTTAGGTCTGATCCAATGATATTAAGTTTTGACTTCTCAACTACCAAGAAAAGGGGGTGTTTATTTTTTGGTAATTTAGATCGGGGAGAGAGGGGGAATTCCAGAACATTCCTTTTTCCACTATCTACAACCTTGTCTAGTCGTCGATATGCCTCACTGCCACTGCCGTCGTGTCTACCTCCGTCCCACGATAACACCCATAGCCTCCACTCGCGCAAAGGAGCTATCGTTCATCGTAGGGATCATGTTGAAGTTGCGACAAGTGTAACCCCCTCGTCCCGGTCTGGGAGACTGACCGGCCCGAGTGGGTCACACGGGGAAAACCAAGGCGAAACCCGTTAAGGCTCCACTTCGGTTAACGACCCAAGAAAATTTCTTTTATTTATTATCTTGCCTAAAAGCTTTAATACATCCTATGTGAAACAACGACAGCGGAAGCAACAAGCGATGCGAAACGGTCAAACGAGCAATTTAAAACAGCCTATTTTAGTTTATACAGAAGGTCGTATCGATACACTAGAAGAGGGTATCGATACGCCTTGACTAGGTCAACTGCCCAAGGTCAACCTAGGGAGACCGTATCGGTACACTGGTTGACCGTACCGATACGCCCTCACTGGTCAACTTCTCACGGTCAACGATAAAGGACCATATCGATACACCCTAGACCCGTCCCGATATGCCAAATTCTCGCCAAAATCTCAGATTTCCAGAGAGGTTTTGGCGTATCGATACATCCCCGTGTACCGCTATGCTAAGCCAAATCTGAGTCCCAAAGTGTAGGACCGTATCGATACGGCCCTTGGGCGTACCGATACGCCCTGCACTGCAACACTCAAATTTGCAGCCAAAGACACTAAGACTCAACTCTAGATGCAATTTAAGACTCGCCTAGCCACAAGCAAACATTCATACAACATTTAGGAACCAAGAATCAGCATACGAAACATTTTAAACGAGCAAGGAGCATCAACAACGTTCATAAAGCATATCATAGAAGAAACTAAGGATCCAACCATTTAAACATGTCATACAAGCATGGAGATAAGGGCCACATGGCCAACATACATAGCATAAACAGCCACAACCAAAACATCAACGTACTAAAGGAGTCTAAACAAGCACCTTCACACAAACAACATACTCAAATTCCATTGCTTAGCTATTACATCAATTAACTTAAAAGTCCATACTTGAAGGTAGAAAATAGCACACTTGGAGGCCCTTCTCCTCGCACAAGCAACCCACGAACTAAGGATCTACATTGTCGAACAAAAGAGAGCGTAAGCGCAAAGCTTAGTGAGGGTAAGCTCATAAAACAAACCTCGACAATGCAGGGTCCAAGCACGAGCAACAAAATCAAGGATGAATGCATGTTTCCTTACCTTCGGAACCACATGAATCAAATATATAAGATGCATGAACATAACCTCAATTATCATGCCATGCTCAACATGTCCATATCCATAATACAACCATGTGAAACACATTTAACAAACCGTTTTGGCACCTAGCTATGACCCGAATACGCGGATAACAACCGTTGGAACTCACATCCAACAACTCGACCATTACATTACCTTACGGTGGGATTCCACTCATCACCGTTTCACGTGGAGGGGATTCCACTCATCCTCACGCCCCGTCGATGGGATTCCACTCATCACCGACTAAAATATAAATGAAGATTTTAGGGCGTACCTGTACTCCATCTTGGTGACTACCATCACCAAGACCACGCGCGCATTTCGACACTCGTGTGCACACTAACATCCTAATGATCGATCATTTGTACCCAAGCATACTAGTGCCAATACTAACTCATCACAAGATCATCATAACACAATATTCTTACCAATTCCCGTGCCTAGTACGTATCCACCAAGATTTACAATCATGCAACCCACATTTCATCAACACATGCATATCACAATGCATAAAACATCATGCCTCAACACACATGTATATCACAATATACTTAACAACATCAATCACATAAATATGGAACAAGAGGCATAATCACACAATATTCAAAGTTCAACCATAGTCTTCTAAACTAAAGCTTGAGATTAGACTACCAATCTAATCCCAACTTTAGGTGGGTTTACCAAGCCCGACCTAGGTCTATATGCTCGGACCAAGGTATTTGAAAACCAATTAAAACCGAAGAACCACTCACCGACTACTCCAAGCTCAACAACTCTAGCTAATCAATCCACCAAGCTATCTGGATTCGTTCCCGAGGTCTCACCAACACATAACCTTGATTCTAAGCAATCCAACACAAGCAAAACATCAACAATCAGTCATCAATCACCGAAGCAAACCCGGAACACAATTTCAAGCAAATAGCCAACTAAGAACACACACCAAACTAGCATTTTCGAGCAACCCAAAAGCCAAACCAGAAAACCATATTTCCAACTTCCAAAATGTCATATAACATCTTCAAATTAACCTTTAACCATGACACTATCACCATCCCTCAATTTCTCATCCAAAACAGCCCCAAAATCTAACTTTAAACCCCTCTAAAACCCCCCAATAAACTCATATCCGAAAATGTTGTTAAAACTTTGTAAAAATCATATATGTTGGACCTTTAATGATGCTAAGAACGTGTCTAACATCAGAGAATCAAAATCTTACTTAAAGGTTAATAAAGTTTAGATTTTTAACTTAAAACCCAAAAATCTCAAAGTACAAAGCAATGGGTTTCAATAAAAACTAAAAACATGAGTAGCAAGGGGAAGATGTGGGCAACATGGGAGTATGCTTACCTTTCAAAAATCTTCAAGAATGAAGAGAGAAGGAGATGGAATAGTAACTTGAAATGAAGAGGAAGACATGTCGTTGGTTTGAAGAGGAGGGGAAAGAAGATGATGAAAATATGTGTTTTTATTTATTTTGTTTTATTTTTAAAGTCAAAGGACATTTTTACCCTTAATGAAAATGGGTAATTACAATAGTGTAAAATCCATGGCTATTTGGGTTTAATTTAAAATAAGCCCAACAAATATTTATTTGTTTTGAAATGTGAAGCCCAAAATTATATTTTAATAATTTAATTTCACCCGACCCCTAAACCTGGGTGTTACAGTAAAACTCTCCCTCGGACCTTACTCTTTTCCTTCGTTTCCGATCATTTCAGTCGTTGGCTGGGCGCGTCATCGGTGCAGAAGTGATCAACGGGTAGAGATCCACGAAACCCCTTTGGCCGACCGCTACTCAGATACCGGGAGGCACCTCATCAGAGTTTTGCCGTTTCCCGATCTTGGCTTTCTGTTATGGGTAAGATGGTATGCATTCCCAACTTGTTTTGGGTTTTGGGTGGAAATAATCATAATAGGGGGTTATGGTCGTTTTTTCTGGTGTATTTCCGAGTAACTCAAGACGCGCGTGGCTCTCACGCGCCGCCATTGTTGATTTCTGGCCGTCATGGTAATTACCACAAGTTGGACCGGCCAGACCGGTTGAACTAGTCCAGCCTTGAACTGAGCCGATAGGCTCGAACCCGTGTGCCCAACTAGTAACCAACATGTCTGACCCGACACGACTCGTTTGACTCGACCCGACCCGTTGAACGAGTTAACTCACCTAAGTTGGCTCATCCGAGTCAACCTAGTTGACCAGTGACGTCAGCGTTGACTTTGACTACTGACATCAGCGTTGCCTTTGACTGTTGACTAAATTTTTTTTCTTTCGAAAAACCCTATTTTATGCTTTTCGACGTCCTGTGTCCAATTTTGAAGCCCGTTTCAGGAAATTCAAACTCGTTAAGTTGTTTTACAGCATTTAATCTTCCTATATATTTTGGTTATCACTATTAAGTCTTATTTCTAATATGATTCGTATTGCCATGTGTATGAAATATTATTGGTGGTCTATTTCACGCACGAGGGTGATTGAATGGAGCTTCGAGGGTCTACAGGTGTAGCTTGGAGTCGAGGTAATACTCACTACTCCTGGTGCATTATAATGAACATGAATTAATAGTTAACGCATGAAAGATCAAATGAAGTAGAATACAGTATAAGAGTATTGATAATGCCCCTTGTGACAAAATTAAGAATTATATGACACGCATAAATTGTTGTGCAATGTAAATTAAATGATAAGTTGTTTATCTCTAAACACTTGTTAAAACCTCAATTAACGAAACCATATATATATATATATATGAGATTCAATTTAAAGTAAATTTAATGGCTAACAAACTGTATGGTGTTATTGAGGATGTGGTAAGAAATTAAAGCATGATGAATGACTCATATTCGATTGGTGCCTGCATTCATGGTCATGGACATAACTCCAATGAGATGAGTAGAAAATATGTACAAAAGCTTATTCTTACTTCACTAATTTAAAACTGAATTACACCGTGGATATTATTAATGGTCTCTTTAAGTTTAGTCTAATCAAGTTGGTAATTTCAATCCTATTCATTTCCTCTACTTCAATGAGGATAATTCCGCCCGCATACATGTTTCTATGCTTCGGCTAGGGTAATTCCTTACCGTTACAGTTACAAGTTCCTATGCTTCAACTAGGGTAATTCCTTACCATTACAGTTACAGGTTCCTCTGTTTCGGCCAGGGTAATTCCTTACTGTTATTGTTACAGGTTCCTCTACTTCGAAGAGGGTAATTTGTTACTGTCATCGTTACAGGTTCCTCTACTTCGGCGAGGGTAGTTCCTTACTGTTATCGTTACAGGTTCCTCTGCTTCAGCGAGGGTAATTCCTTACTGTCGTCGTTACAGATTTCTCTATTTCGGCGAGGGTAATTCCTTAATGTTATCGTTACAGGTTCCTCTGCGTCAGCGAGGATAATTCCTTACTATTATCGTTACAGGTTCCTCTGCTTTGGCGGGGTTAATTCCTTACTGTTATCGTTACAGGTTCCTATACTTCAGCGAGGGTAATTCTTTACTATTATCATTACAGGTTCCTCTACTTCGGTGAGGGTAATTCCTTACTGTTATCGTTAAAGGTTCCTCTGTTTTGGCTAGGGTAATTCCTTACTGTTATCGTTAAAGGTTCCTCGGCTTCGGTGAGGGTAATTCTGCTCGGATCGAAGTATTTCTTCGGGATGGTACCTAAGTCCATTGGGTTTAAGTCAACGCGTGTATCGTAGCAATCCTGTGAAACAACATTTTCGGAGTTTAACTAGAGAGCAGTTGAAATAACACCAAATTTACCGTCGCTCTTCATGACTTGAGGAAATCCTACAGATGCTTGACGGTTATTTAGAAGTTTAAATATTGTTAAACCATAATTGATATTACAATTTATGCCTTACCTTATACCATTTGGTGTACGGATGGAGGATCAGCACGTACAGTACATATTATTTTCTTAAAACGATTTTATCGCTCAAATTATTTGTTTTCATATGATAACATGAACCTCTAAATTGATACTGTGTATTTTATGGCCGTTATAGATACAGTTCTGGGAAATTGCATACCAGATTTCGAACAAATGGTAGAAAAAATAAAATAAAAACAAACCTTATTGTTGCTTGATCTATGTGCCTGTGAAATAAAATGTTACCGCGTTGATATAGTTAGCGTTGTTGAGTCACACTAAACTTCCAAGTTTAATTTAATCATTCACTCTTCTGATCCATTGATTTATATGCTTCTCGCTTGATACTCGGTGATCGATTAATGAACCGTAAATTTTGAACTTGTTATTTTTCAAAACATCATGATAGTGTTATACATGCATGTTCTTACAACATCCATTAGTAGTATTGTATTACTGAGCTTTACGAAGCTCACGTTGTTTTACCATCGCGAGTTAGAAGAAATTCATCATGGTATAGTGACCGACATATATGGTTGGAGTTCTCTCGTTTTTTTTTCTTTTGGAATACGGTATTAGTAAAGTTAGTGGGCATGTATGTCGTGTATTGTTTTATGTCCGAGTATGTAAAATGTTTCTGAGTTCCCGTTACATGCCAAATAATTTCCGAAAATGTTTTTATTAAAATTTCTAATGTATTTAAGGGAAAACATTTTTATATGGATTCTTACTATGGGTCGCTCTTGTGACCCTAATGTGACTCTCTAGGATCCCTGAAGACGCATAGGCAGATCTAGGGGTTACAGTATTTGATCGTCGACCGTTACTTTTTTCTTTTTTTATTTCCTCGTCTCCTTATAACTTTTGTCGTCTCGTGTTTTGTTTTACATATGTGAGTCGTATTACTTTATTTTATTTATTCTTTTTCTTCTCTTATAAAAATGGTGGAGGATTCAATATGCTTTTGTAGCACATCTTTTCTTTTCTCATAATTGAATTTGACGTCACATTTCCAGTTCATGTGTATTTAATTATCTTATTGATATAACTTTGTTTGGACCCTTAAGTTAGTTCTTTTATATTGATAAACACTCAAAATCAGTACCCCACATAGGTAATTATTGAGTTGTCATAAAGTCGGTTTACCAACGTGTCGTAATTGTTATATGAATATTTATGTTAGTGTTGATGGCGATTATCCTTCACGTTGACGGTGGTGTTTATTTGTATCTATCATTTTATTGAGTTTGTTGGTTGGGTTTTTTTATTTTATTTTTATGTATGGTCTTATTTTATTTTTTAGTTTTCCAAAGTATCCATTAAAGGTAAACGTTGGACACAAATTTAAAGTTGCCCCATGCTATAGGGCGATGATCGAACCCTCGTAAATATTATTTAGTGGGGTTTTTTTTTTGCGTACTCTAATAGTTTTAGGGGAAATGGTCGATCAATGGAAATGGGATAAGTCTATTTTAATTTTTGTAGACATTTTTTTGTCATTTTATGGTATTTTCTCTTTTATTCAATAAAAATAATCGATACTTTAATTTAAAAATAAGTCAAAAAAAACATAACTATCCATGATTTTATATAGGACTAACATTTGATGATGTGAATGTATAATAATTCTAAGCACCGTAGTGATGATATGTTATTATAAAATTTTAAAACTAATAAATTTAAGTTTATTATAATGTGGTCAACAATTTCCAGAGTAAGTAGTTAAAACTTTCAGCTGACACTATTTTTTTTCTCTTAAGGTGTGGGTTCTAAACTCATTAAGAGCAAATTTCACCTTCTCCTCTCCTAGGTAAGAATTGTTCAAAGAAAAGTTTATTGTGTGTGCGTGTGGATCCTAACTCGTCATATATATTGACTATGTGTTAATTAACTTCTAACATTTTACATGGGGAACTCTTTACTGTAAAACCAAAATTGATTTTGATATAACACATAAACGCAAGGACAAATTTGCAAAATAATAAATTTTTAAGTACTCTTTAAAGTCTCACAATTGACAAGTATTTTACAACAAAACAATATCTAAAGACTTGCTCTCAAATATATAAATATTTTCAAGTCCTTTT
The DNA here is from genome assembly GCA_030270665.1 of Hibiscus trionum. Classification (NCBI taxonomy): domain Eukaryota; kingdom Viridiplantae; phylum Streptophyta; class Magnoliopsida; order Malvales; family Malvaceae; genus Hibiscus; species Hibiscus trionum. The sequence continues at coordinate 20,580,486 of BSYR01000038.1, read as the reverse complement.
CTATGATTTTCAAACCTAAGTATGCAAAAACGCCCAGGCGTATCGATACCCTTATGCGTATTGATACCCTCTTTTGCCACTGTAATTTTAATAGAATTACCGTACAGATACGCCTTGCAGCCGTATCGATACGATATTCATCTGGGCAACTGATTTTATGAATCCGTACCGATACGCCTTGCAACCGTATCGATACGCTAAGCACATTTTTGAAAATCTGAGATTTAAATTATTTGACCGTTGCTTTGTCAATTATTTGGTTTCCCAAATTTCAAAGGACCGTTATATCGTACCGATACGCTTGGTATGCGTATCGATAATATTTTTATGTAAATCAAACTTGGGATTCCAGTGAGCAAAAACCGTACCGATACGGCCTTCCGTATCGATACGCCCTTGAAAAACGTACTGGTACGCCCTCTAAGCGTATCGATACGCTCTGTTTTTAGGCACAACGGCTATTTTCTTTTTGAATCAGGTATCGATACGACTTTCTACAATACCGATACTGTATGCTGTAGAGCTGCATTAAATGAAGGAAAATTGCTCCCAACGGCTCTTTTGATGATCCCCATGACCCAAACGGCTAGAATTCAGTTCAAGGCTATAAATACAAGCTTCAAATGGCCAAGCATCAAGAAGAAAAAACCCACAAGCAACATCAAAGCAAAAATCCAAACCCTAGTGCTCTTCATAGTCAAATTCTTGTACCCAACTCTAGTGATTTCAATTGTTATTTGTTTTTGAGAGTTTGGGGAGTTTGAAATTATATTCGGGTAAACATTTATCCTTTGAGAGGAATTGTTTGAGTTTACCAAGTCTTTCATTGTAAAGAAATTGTTCCTTCAAGCTTTGGGTAGAAAGCTTCGAGGGTTGTAACGGTTTCCTCCCGAGCCTAGAAAAGGGGACGAAATTCAAGTAGTGGATTTGTTGAAAATCCTTAGTGGAACTAAGGTAGTGGATGTAGAGTTCATTTGGGGAACTTGAACCACTCTAACTACTTGTGTCACCGTTTATTTTTCTCCCCACTAAATTTTTATTTGCCAATTCACCCCCTCTTGGTCATTTGTAATTGTGTGATCAACTCAACAATTGGTATCAGAGCTACACTCATTGGAAGGATTACAATCCTCTTGAGTCGATTCTAGGAGAGTTTGATCAACAACTTGTCAAGCAATGGCATCCACCTCCAACTCCAATCTCTATGAGTCCCTATCTACCACCAAGCCACCATTCTTCAATGGGGATAACTACCCATTTTGGAAGAATAGAATGAGGCTCTTTATCAAGTCGTCCGACTACATGGTGTGGGATGTGGTTGAAGAAGGTCCATACATTCCTATGAAGGAAGATAGAGAAGGAAGAATTGTCCCAAAAATCAAAGCAGAAATGACAGATGATGAAAGAAGAAGGATGCAAATGAATGACAAAGCTCTCCATGTAATATTTTGTGCACTTGGTCCAGACATCTACTCCAAGGTGTCTTCAATCGAAAATGCCAAGGAGGTTTGGGATGCCCTCGAGACAACATATGAGGGAACTAGTGATGCCAAGGAGACAAAGATTGGGCTACTCAATCTAATCTATGAAAATTTCAAGATGGATCCCGATGAAAGTGTCTCCAAGATGTTTGATCGATTCTCGGTCATTGTCAACAGATTGAAAGGATTCGATGAAATCATCCCCAAAGACAAACTAGTAAGAAAATTGTTGTACTCTCTTCCGGAGTCATGGGATGGCAAGAGAACGGCTATTATTGAAGCTCGAGATTTGAAAACTCTCAAGCTTGATGCTCTTGTTGGATCTCTACTCACCCATGAGATCATGAGAAAAGGGAGAGAAGATGAGAAGAAAATAGTTGAGAAGAAGAAGGTTGGAATCGCTCTTAAAGCTTCATATCAAGAGAGCGATTCTAGTGAAGATGAAGATGAGGAGATGGCCATGTTGGCCAAACGGTTCACTCGCTTCATGAAGTCTAATCGTGGGAGAAAGTTTATTAGAAAGGGAGACTTCAAGAACAAGTGTAAGGAAGAGGAGAAGGACCAAATCACTTGCTATGAATGCAAGAAACCCGGTCACCTCCGTTCTGAATGTCCTCAATTAATGAAGAAGAGCTTTGGGAAGAAGAACAAGCTCAAAGCTCAAATAGCAACTTGGAGTGATGATGAATCATCCGGGGAAGAGGAGAAAGTGGTCAATCTATGTCTCATGGCCATTGATGATGAACCAAAGGTAAATTCTAACTTATCTAATTTTGATTTTACTTTTGATGAACTTCAAGATGCTTATGATGAATTGCAAGAGGTTTACGATGAGTTAGTAGGAAAATATAAAGAATCCATTTTGAAAAATAAGAAAACCATTTCCGATTTAAAAAATCAAAATGAGACATTTTCAAAAGCTAACTCCGAATTGGAAAAGAAAGTTTTGTTTTTAGTAAATCTTTCAAACGATCTTAAAACAAAAAATCTTGAACTTGAAAAACTTCTTTCCGATTCTCAAGATTATCACACTAAGGAAGTGGATAATCTTAAAACAATAATTGCTATTGGGAAAAACAATTTTGAAAAAGGAAATCATTTTAAATCCCAATATATAAAAGGAAAACCTTTTATTCCCAAACAAAGAAATTTTAATAAGCAATCTAGAGGTCAAAGAGTTAGGAGTGTTTGGGTTCCTAAGGAACTCATTATTTCTAATAATATAAATGCTATTGCTTCTTGGATTCCTAAGGGAACCAAATTTTTGAAGGCTAACACACATGGACCCAAAATGACTTGGGTACCAAAAATCAAGGCCTAAATTCTTTGTTTGTAGGGGGAGCATTGCTACAAGGCTAAAGCTTCAAGTCAAAATTCATGGTACCTTGATAGTGAATGCTCAAGACATATGACCGGTGACAAGAGTAGATTTGTGAAACTAAAGCCAAAGAGTGGTGGAGTGGTAACTTTCGGTGACAACTCCAAAGGCCACATTGAAGGAATAGGCTCCATTGGTAACCACTCTTCTATTTTCATTGAAAATGTTTTGTATGTCAACGGTCTTAAACATAATTTATTGAGCATTAGTCAATTATGTGATAAGGGTTTTAATGTCTTATTTGATAAGAGTGGTTGCAAAATTGTAAACATTAAAACAAATCAACTAATGCTCATAGGACATAGAATAGGCAACATATACATGGTGCATTTAGATGACATCCATTCATCACACACATGCTTAGTTGCACATGATGAACACGACTCATGGCTTTGGCATAGAAAATTAGGACATGCTAGCATGAGTGTCTTAGAGAAATTAATCTCCCTTGATCTAGTTAGAGGTTTACCCAAACTTAAATTTTCTAATGATAAAAATTGTGATGCATGTTCAAAGGGTAAACAACATAGAACTTCATTTAAATCCATTAATGATATCTCTACTAGTAGATGCTTACAATTAATTCATATAGATCTTTTTGGGCCTATTAGAACAATGAGCTTGGGTGGAAAATCATATGCTTTTGTGCTTGTAGATGACTATTCTAGATTTACTTGGGTTCTATTCTTAAGTACAAAGGATGAGGCTTTAGAAAAATTCATCACATTTTCTAAAATAACTCAAAATGATCTTGAACTTAAAATTTCTCATATTAGAAGTGATCATGGAACCGAATTTCAAAATCTAGGTTTCGATGAGTTTTTAAATGAAAATGGGATTAGCCACAATTTTTCCGCACCTCGCACTCCTCAACAAAATGGGGTAGTTGAGAGGAAAAATCGAACTTTAGAAGAAATGGCTAGAACCATGCTTTGCGAAAATAATTTACCTAAATATTTTTGGGCGGAAGCCACAAACACCGCTTGCTATATTATAAATCGAGTAATGATTAGGCCGATTTTGAAGAAAACATCTTATGAAATTTTAAAATCTAAAAAGCCTAACATTAGTTATTTTCATCCTTTTGGTTGCAAGTGTTTTGTTTTGAATAATGGTAAAGAAAACTTAGGTAAATTTGATGCTAAAAGTGATGAAGCTATTTTCTTAGGGTACTCTTTAAACTCTAAAGCCTATCGTGTATTTAATAAAAGAACTTTAGTAGTTGAAGAGTCAATACATGTTGTTTTCAATGATAACCCCCTTCCGAGAAAGGAATCTTGTGATGATGATAATGTAGGAATCCTTAATGCCATTGATGGAGGACAAACGTCAAAGAATGATGAGGTTCCAATTAAAGATGAAGATACACAAGATCCACCTCTTAAAGCCTTAAAGGACTCGGCTCTTGAGGAAAAGGAGGTATCTTACCCAAGGGAGTTAAACTATGTCAAAGGTGGTGAAATCTTGGGTGATCCATCCAAGGGGGTAACTACTAGATCCTCTCTCAAATTAATGAACCATGTTGCATTCCTTTCATGCATTGAGCCTAAAAATATTAAAGAAGCATTAAAAGATGATTTTTGGATTTTGGCCATGCAAGAAGAATTAAATCAATTTGAGAGAAGTAAAGTTTGGACATTAGTTGAAAGGTCTAGTAATCAATCTACTATAGGAACTAAATGGGTATTTAGGAATAAATTAGATGAAAGTGGTAATATAGTGAGAAACAAGGCTAGGCTTGTTGCTCAAGGCTATACCCAAGAAGAAGGAATTGATTTTGATGAGACATATGCACTCGTAGCTAGGATGGAAGCCATTAGGTTGCTCTTAGCATTTGCATGTTATAATAATTTCAAGCTTTTTCAAATGGATGTGAAAAGTGCCTTTTTAAATGGTTTTATAAATGAAGAAGTGTATGTTGAACAACCACCGGGTTTTGAGGATTCAAAATTTCCAAATCATGTGTTTAAACTAACAAAAGCTCTCTATGGTTTAAAACAAGCTCCTAGAGCTTGGTATGAGAGACTTTCAAATTTCTTAATTGAAAAAGATTTTAAAAAGGGAAAGGTGGATACTACACTCTTCATAAAAAGATTTAACAATGACATCTTAGTAGTACAAATCTATGTTGATGATATCATTTTTGGTTCTACTAATGAGTGTTATTGTAAAGAATTTTCTAAGCTAATGCAAGGTGAGTTCGAAATGAGCATGATGAGGGAGCTCTCATTCTTTTTGGGACTCCAAATAAAACAAAGGAAAGATGGCACCTTCATAAATCAAGCTAAGTACGTGAATGATATGCTCAAGAAATTCGGCTTGGAGAATGCAAAACCCCAAGCCACTCCTATGAGCTCTTCCATAAAGCTTGACAAAGATGAAGAAGGTAAGTGTGTTGATTCTAAGCTTTATAGAACCATGATAGGTTCTTTGCTTTACCTTACCGCAAGTAGACCGGATATTATGTTTAGTGTTTGCTTGTGTGCTAGGTTTTAAGCTAGTCCTAGAGAATCACACTTGGTTGCCATTAAGAGAATTTTTAGATACCTTAGAGACACACCTACCTTAGGCCTTTGGTACCCTAAAGATTCTTCCTTTAGCCTTCATGCTTATTCGGATGCGGATTATGGGGGATGTAAGATAGATAGGAAAAGTACTTCCGGGACATGCCAATTCTTAGGTAGTATGCTCGTATCTTGTTTCTCTAAGAAACAAAATAGCGTAGCCTTATCTACCACCGAAGCGGAGTACATATCCTTAGGAAGTTGTTATGCTCAAGTTCTTTGGATGAAACAACAACTATTAGATTATGGTGTTAAAATAGAAACCATACCCATTAGGTGTGACAACACTAGTGCCATTTGTCTCACTAAGAATCTCATCCAACACTCTAGAACTAAACACATAGAAATTAGACATCATTTCATTAGAGATCATGTCTTGAAAAATGATGTTGTTATAGAGTTTGTTGACACCTTAAACCAATTAGCGGATATATTTACAAAACCCTTAGATAAAGAGCGCTTTTGGACTCTTAGAAGGGATTTAGGTTTAACTAACATTTCTTGACCTTTTTAGGTCCTAAAATGCCAAAATTTTGCTTGAAATTATTTGTGATTCATGCTTGTGTTTATTTTGTTCTTCATGCTTCTATACGTTTTGCTAGGGATAGTATGAATTATTTTTAGCCATGAAAAACCTGTTCATAGGATATATACATGCATTTAGGGACGTCTCAAATTGGATTTTTGCACTTAAAGCTGTCAAAAATGCACAATTTGGCAATGGAGTATCGATACGGTTACAACGCGTATCGATACGGTAGAATTCTGGGAATTTTTGAGGATGAACAAGTATCGATACGACACTGCGTATCGATACGGTACAAGTCAAGGGAAAAAGTCAAAGCCAAGCGTACCGATACACCCTTGTGTATCGATATGGTAGTATCGACGAATATAAAATTAGGGTTAAAGGGTATCGATACGCGTGTATAGCGTATCGATACGGTCTCGGCAGAGAGGCTATTTAGGGCTGTTTTTGTTAAAATGTTTTAAAAACACAAAACCCCTCTTTTCTCTCTAAACCCTAGACGGCAAACCCTATAAAAACCTCTCAAATCCTTCAATTTTTTCCATCAATCTTCAAAACTTCTTGAGGGTTTTCACTCAACACATCAAGGCAAAGCTTTGGAATCAATTCTTGTGCACTCACATCACTTCCTTCATCCATTCTAAGAATCAAGGATTATGGCACCGAAAAAGGGAGCTAAGAGCAATCGTTCGTCCTCCAAGCTTAATGAGGATGATGAGGGTAATCCTACACCTAACCTTCCCTTTATTATCCAAACTAGTTTTCCCGAGGATAGTGATAGAGAACGTTATAAACTTTTTCAGGGAATGAACCTTAGGGAAGAGCGTGTCGTGTCAATCCTGTTTTTAAACTCTGCTCGTTTCAAATTTAAATACCTATCTTTAATTAAGCAATGGAAATTTTTACCCTTTTTGAGCATTCATCCTTTCCTTTATGGAAATCTAGTCATCGTGTTCTTCTCTAATGCCTTATGCATTCATGATGAAGCTAGAGAAAGTGTCATTGCCATAGAGTCCTCTGTTATGGGCCACACTTTTCAAATTGATCAAAAAGTTTTATGCAATGTTTTTGGTTTTGAAGATGTGGGCATTGATAATGAACAATCTTTAGGAATGGGTCCTTTAGGGTCAGCAAAAGTTTTAAATGCCCATGACCGTATCCTACACCTTCTTATCACTTGGTTCATTCGTCCTTTCGGTGGGAAATACTCAACCATTCGTCAAACGGATGATTTTTGGCTTAGGTGTTTTAGAGAAGGTCATCGTCCAAATCTGTGTCAGATTTCCTAGTTTTCCTAGTTCAACACCGTCACACCAAACAAGTGTCATCCTTTTACTACTCAACTACTTTGAGTTTTCTATTTAGTTCCCTTGACATAGACTGTTCACATGATTTCCCAGAACCTCTTGGTCAACCCATAGATGAGCATTCCCTTGCCCGATCTGGATTCTCTTATGTTGATAATGAATGGGTTCGCACCCCTCATGATCAACCACCAGCTGCTCCGGTCGATGTCTCTCGTGCTTCTTCGAGCTCTCACCATGCTCCTCTTGATTCCTCCTCCATGGATACTCTCATGAATTTCCTCAATGAGAAGTTTACTGCGATGGATAACCGTTTCACATCTCTAGAGAAGAAGATAGATACCATGGCTTCTCGCCAAAACTCCATGGATATCTCTCTTACCGCATTCCATGGTTCTTGGATTAATCAGAATCGAAGGAATCAACCCTCGCGAGAAGATGAAGAAGAAGACGGTGAGGACGATGATGAAGAAGGGGACAAGTAGTTTCATGCATCTCATCCTAGGGCATTTAGTATTTTATATATGTTATTGCACCTTTGATTTTTAGGACTTGAATCTTATGCCTATTATCTATGTTTTTAGGATTTTTAAAAGTTTAGATTATGATTATTGCTTATGCATATTGAACTATTATGTTTATCTTGAAGTTTATGCATTTGTGGTCTTATGATTACTTTGGATTATGATGATTGTTATTTTACCCTTGAATTCTTTTTGATCTAACAAAAAGGCGGAGAAGGATCATGAACTTTGTTTTAGTTTTGAATTTTTTTTGAAAATCTATCTTAAAGTAAGGGGGAGAAAGTTTTTCAAAGAAAGTCTTTCAAAGTTTCAAAAACTTAAAAATTTATTTATGGTTTTGTTATATCAAAAAGGGGGAGATTGTAAAACCAAAATTGATTTTGATATAACACATAAACGCAAGGACAAATTTGCAAAATAATAAATTTTTAAGTACTCTTTAAAGTCTCACATTGACAAGTATTTTACAACAAAACAATATCTAAAGACTTGCTCTCAAATATATAAATATTTTCAAGTCCTTTTCTATGATTTTCAAGCCTAAGTATGCAAAAACGCCCAGGCGTATCGATACCCTTATGCATATCGATACCCTCTTTTGCCACTGTAATTTTAATAGAATTATCGTACCGATACGCCTTGCAACCGTATCGATTTGATATTCATCTGGGCAACTGATTTTATGAATCCGTACCGATACGCCTTGCAACCGTATCGATACGCTAAGCATATTTTTGAAAATCTGAGATTTAAATTATTTGACCGTTGCTTTGTCAATTATTTGGTTTCCCAAATTTCAAAGGACCGTTATACCGTACCGATACGCTTGGTATGCGTATCGATACTATTTTTATGTAAATCAAACTTGGGATTCCAGTGAGCAAAAAACGTACCGATACGGCCTTCCGTATCGATACGCCCCTGAAAAACGTACTGGTACGCCCTCTAAGCGTATCGATACGCTCTGTTTTTAAGCACAACGGCTATTTTCTTTTTGAATCAGGTATCGACACGGCTTTCTACAGTACCGATACGGTATGCTGCAGAGCTGCATTAAATGAAGGAAAATTGCTCCCAACGGCTCTTTTGATGATCCCCATGACCCAAACGACTAGAATTCAGTTCAAGGCTATAAATACAAGCTTCAAATGGCCAAGCATCAAGAAGAAGAAACCCACAAGCAACATCAAAGCAAAAATCCAAACCCTAGTGCTCTTCATAGTCAAATTCTTGTACCCAACTCTAGTGATTTCAATTGTTATTTGTTTTTGAGAGTTTGGGGATTTTGAAATTATATTCGGGTAAACATTTATCCTTTGAGAGGAATTGTTTGAGTTTACCAAGTCTTTCATTGTAAAGAAATTGTTCCTTCAAGCTTTGGGTAGAAAGCTTCGAGGGTTGTAACGGTTTCCTCCCGAGCCTAGAAAAGGGGACGAAATTCAAGTAGTGGATTTGTTGAAAATCCTTAGTGGAACTAAGGTAGTGGATGTAGAGTTCATTTGGGGAACTTGAACCACTCTAACTACTTGTGTCACCGTTTATTTTTCTCCAATTCTTCCCACTAAATTTTTATTTGCCAATTCACCCCCCTCTTGGCCATTTGCAATTGTGTGATCAATTCAACATTTACAAAGTAATTATTTTATGAACTAACGGTAAAAACGTTATTTTCTCAAGTAGAGTTTTAAGGCTATCACGTGCCCTATTTGAATGTCACAAATTCTAAATAATAAATCTTAAAAACTAAAAACTTAACTTTAAACCTTAAAATATAACATTAATTCTTAAAATTTAAAACTTTATACCCAACACCCTAAATAAAACAAATGATAATTTTAAATCTCACTTTATAAAAAATAAATTTCCATCGTCAATGCATATAATATTTTTCTCCTCTTTAAATTCAGTCCTAGAATTACCCACTCTGTAAAAATGGGTCACGTGCAGCCCATTAAGGCCTTAGATAAGACCTGTTTTCTTTGGATTTAGCCCATATTTATTAACAGAAAATTGACCCAAATCCATATATAGTTTTCTTGGGCTAGAATACAAATAATTAATGTTGTTTTTTCAATTTATAATTTTTTTATAGATTAGAATCAAATATACCCAATTCTCATATTATTGATTCTAATCTATTAAAAAATTATAAACTGATTTTTATTTTTTTAAGAGATTGATTTTGTTAGGGTTTAGGAGAATTGGGTATATTTGATTCTAACCTATTAAAAATTATTATAAAGTAATTATTAAATTTGATTTTTATTTTTTAAGAGATAATTTTAATTATAATTTTAGCCCTTTAAATTTTTTAAATTTTAAAAAAAAATTAATGGTGTTCATCGGTGTTCATTGTTAGTGGTGTTCATCAATGCTCGTCGCACGTGGTAGACTCATCCTATTACTCACACTCTTCTTCATCTCCGATCATTTAAACATATTTAATCTCACGTCTTCACATATGTTGTCAATTGAACGTTAACTAATACTTTTAAATGAAAAATAAGAAAAGTAGTATAAATGAATCAAAATTGTATTGTGTTATTATCATTCGCAATAATTGGATTTCATGAGAAGCTATAATCGTATAAATCCTAGTGCTAAAAAAAATCAGCGTTAAACTATGAAATGTTAAGTTTATTAAATGATGTTCAAGGTTCGAATCTTAATATTGTGAATGAAAAAAAAAATTAAAATTAATTATTTTATAATGAATTTTTACAACATTCAAATATAAATTAGTTAAAAAATAAATTGAATATAAGTGATTATATATATAAGATAACACTCCTTCCATCAAAAAAAATGGCAATGTTTCAAAACTGATATCTTGGTTGAAATGATAAGGTTGAAATGTTAAGACTCTTGAGTGTTCATATTTTTTTGTTCGACCTTATGCAAACGTATGTGTAGTGTTGTTCAATCTAAGTACCGGTGGATATATTTTTGTTACATTAATATTTGTTTGTTTGTGAATACATACAAAATATGTATTTAAATCAATTCTAATAACAATAAAATAACATTAGAACCAAGACAAACTTATCTACTCATAGTTCGATTGATGTTGTTATTCGAACATGTTTAGGCATGTATTAGTTTTTAATTTAGGGATTTGATATTAAGCATTGTATCGGAAAGAAAATTATTTTTTAAAGAAAAGAAATACCAACCGGGTTCATCGAAGTAGTAAATAGTTTTGTATAGTTTAAGTAGGTCTCGAGTTTGAGACGTTGTGTATGCAGAATATCCTTGCTGGGAGACTCACTCACCGAACCTAGGTGTGCGACACATTACAACTAGGGGTGTAAACGAGCCGAGTTGAGCTCGAGTAGTGCTGAGCTTGACTCAAATCATTAAGAATTCGAGTCGAGTTTGAGCTTGAATAGTTTTAACGAGCCTGAATAATCTGAGCTCGACTCGGCTCGTTAAGAACTCGAGCCTAGTTCGAACTTGAGTCGAGTGTTGACCGAACGTTGATCGAGTGGAACTCGAGTAGCTCGCGATCTGTCTTGTCTCATTTAAAGCCATATTAGGAAAAAAAAGATTGATACATAAATTGTGTAGTTTAGGGTTTAGGGTGTTAGTTTAAGGTTTAGAGGTTTAGGTTGTTAGGTTTAGAATTTAGGATTTAGATTTTAAGGTTTATGACTTATATTTAGGGTTTTATGTTTAGGAATTTGATTTTAAAGTTTAAAAATCAAAAGAAATTAATATATTATATTTTCGAGTAGCTCACGAGCTTTTCGAGTTGGGTATCGAGTAGTTCGACTTGGCTCGTCAAGAACTCGAGGCGAGTTCAAGTTTGAGTCGAATCCAATTAAATCGAGTGTTGACCGAACTTTGACCGAATCAAACTCGAATAGCTCGCGAGTGATCTGTCTCGTCTCATATACAACCTTAATTACAAGGATGAATTAGTAACTATTAATTGTTGCAATAATGCTCGGACAGATGAGAGATACAAATCGATAAATTTATTTATTTATTTTTGAATAAGTTATAATAGTAAATGATAAATTTGGATAAATCTTTATCCAGTTTAATCACAATTGAACATTCGACAATGTGCTGTATATATCATTATCTTAAATTCAGACTAAAATCTAAAGTGCTCCATTAAAATGATCTTCAAGCTTTACTATACTTCATTTACAATTAAAAGAAAAGAAAAAGGAAACTATATATAAATTCCGAAAGAAAGAATTTTTCTCACCATCCAAACAGATCAAGAAAAAAAAATCAAAACGTAAAAAACGTTAAAGATAAATCTAGATGAAACGAAATGAAATACAAACTTGATTGATCGATCCATCGAGGTGATCGAATTAGGTTTGCTTCATTGCAAATGCATGGCCGCTTTCAACGCTGTTCTTGCCGCTAAGAGGCGAGGAAGGCAAGATCGGCTTAGAAACAAGAACCACGCTGACACGACGTCGTCCAGTGTTGTTTTCGCTGAAAACTCCAACTCCGCCGCCTCCAACGGCGTCTCCTCCGAAGACAACCTGGTTCTTATCGGCGGTGATGAGATCTTCTCCGAGATACGAATCTTCCTGTCTTACTCTCAAAACCTGACTGTGAAGTACTAGTCTCTCTACTTTCTTCTTCATCTGCAGCACGACCGAGCGCGGCGACTCCAACTCGGACTCCTCCGTCGACGATTCTCCGCTCTCCACCTCCATCGAGTTGTTGAATGTGTGAATTGGCGGGGAGGGAATTTATAGGGGAAAAGAAAATGGGATCAAAACGGGGAGTTTCGGTTGCGTTGGCGAGGATCACGTGATTGACTGAAAACACGTGGTGAAAAGGACAGGTTTTACATGTTCAAAAACCGTTGCCCATTTCAGTAGCCACAGGAGATTTTTTAGGGTTCTAATTACTTGCCACGTCATAACCAATTAAAATTAGGGTAAACTATATTTATTGTCACTTAATTATGAGGTGATTTTATTTTGACTACTAATCTTTTAGTTTTGTCAATTATGTCATTATTCATTTAAATAATATCAATTAAGTCATTAACAGTTAAAATTAAACGAAAATGATATTAAGTGATATGATTAACAAAATTAAAATACCAGTAGTCAGAATAAAATCATCCCATAATTAAGTGATTGTAGAGATAATTTACCCCATCAACCAGTGCTCATCGTTTTTAATTTATTATTTTCTTCAATAAATAAAAAACTAAATCAAATCTTCTTAGCATATGCATGATTGAGCAATTGAGTTGTGTAATTACTAGGCGGACTGTGGAGTACATACACGTGGCATTGATAAAAGAACAAAAATATACAATAAAATCTAAGTTTCAAGACTTACATGTAAATATAAAAAAATCAGAGATCGATCTAAAAATTATAGGCTTATATAATAAATATGTATTTAAAGTATATCAACTCTTTTATTTATGTATTTAAACTATTTTTTAGTTAAAATAAGTATCTAAAGTATATTTTTTTGGTCAAAATAGGTACTTTAAGTATTTTTTGATCAAAATAGATATTTAAAGTATATATTTTTCATCTAGGTTCCTAAAAGTTGACATGTAACATTGATTAAAAAATACATTAAGTACTTATTTTTGACAAAAAAAATATTTTATACACTTATTTTGACCAAAAAAATATACTTTAAATACACACTTTGACCAAAAGATACTTTAGATACTTAAATGAGAAAATAGTATATTTTAGATACTTTTTTATTATATAAATCAAAATTACAAGCTTTGCTAATAGAATTTTTCGATTTGTGCATGTTATCCTTTCGCATGGATCAGGTTAATCTTTTATGTATCGTTTCAATTTTATCGGATGTTCCTAAAAGAACAAGATTTTTTTTATATTTTATATTAATTATCAAATTTTATACCGTGAGATAAAAGTTTACGTCCATCTTTAAGGATAAATCTTTACATGAATTCTTTAAAAAAATATTCACATGCTCATTGAATTTAATTTGGTTGTCATAAATATTTTATTAAATTGTACATCAAAACAATTAGTTACATGAATAAGATTTACTCAATAATTAAATAATAACACATTAATAAATAAATATATTTTGAAAATTCTTTCAATATGTTCTTTTTTATTTATTTTACAGATGAGTCCTTGTTCAAGGGATAAAAAAAATAAAAAAAATATTTGTTTGAATTTTCAGTTGCCGTCCGTGTTTTGATCGGAAGATGTATCATCATCAACCGAATCCGAACTAGGTTGATGGAAAACCCGACCCGAACCCATCACACCCATTAAGCTTGCCAAGCTGGCAAGAGCCAAAACCGATTGAAAAACATCCAAACCATTAATATTCTCCCACCCTCTAATCTCCCCCGACCACCGCCACCGGTTTCATCCGTCTCATCGGCGGGCATCAAAAACCGACAAACCGGGCAGGACCCATGGATCTGCAACCACTTCTCGATACAACCCGGATGAAACACGTGCTTACATGGCATCTCCCTAGCTTCTTCATCAACTTCAAACTCTTCCAAACAAATACTACAATCGCCGCCGCTCTCTTTCACTTTAATCTTCGGCATTGCTTCGATCGAAGCTTTTGAAGCCGGTGCCGGCCCGGGCTTACTGTCTTCACCGGAGGCTCCACCGCCGCTAAGGTTGATCACGACGAAAACAACCCGAGGAGTCTGTTGGCTTCCGGTGGGAGCATCCGCCATGTCAACGTCGGAAAAGTGAAAGTTTATGGGCAAAGAAGAAGAAATCTTTTGACTTGAATGGAATTCGATGGGAAAAGAAGATCTTTATAGTGGAATTGAAGAGATAATTCTGGAAAATTTGAGAAGAAAGTAGATTTCAGGATGCAATTGCGTTAAACGGATTCTAGAATATTCTATTTTATTAATGTATTTTAATCCTAATCGGTAAAGAAATATTATATTTTAGCATGTATTACTTGTGTGAAATATTCTATATTTGTATTGGCCCTATCTATTTGTTTAAATTCATCATTTAGGGTGGGTTTATAAATTACAGGATTATACTAATTACAGGATTATAAGAAATTTTAATTCTCCAACGCATTTAACTAATGTTAATGTGAACCCGTTGTCGGGTTCTAGTAAAAAAAAGTGTTGATATTATTAGGAGACTCGTGTTTAAGTAGTTTGTTTTGTTGTGTGAAATATTTGAATTTAATGTTGTCTTGTTGTGGCGCGGAGGCCGAGCATAGGAGTGTCCGGATGTGTAAGAGCGTTCAAGGAAGGAGCTTCAGGCTCCGTGATACTTGGAGCGTAGCTTGCGGGGTCCTGAGGCTTGCGAACTCCGAAAGCTTTGTAAATTTCGAAGGTGAGCCTTTGTGGGGATGTTAGAGTGTAGTGCGAAGGCGGTAGTATCTTTCTCAAAGGTGATGTATTTCGAAAGCACTCGGCGGAAGTACAACATCAGTCCTCCTTAATCGAAGGAGTGCAATAAAGTGACACGGGCTGAGACTTTACTTCTCTTGTCCATTGGTTTTGGAGCGGAGGTTTTATGTTCGTACCAAAATATCTTAATATTTTTGTGGGAATCTATCGAATAGTACTTCCGAAGGCATTAATTGAAAGAATTATGGCAGTTCACCTTTGGTAGGCATGGGGCCGAGAGCCACAGTCAAGTAGAGAAACAATATAGATTGAATGGATAGCTCAACCTTGGGACAACGTCTATGGAGTGAGTAAACAAATGGCTCGACTTCGAAAAATTAAAAAGTAGACGATTTGACCCTTGCACAACATCAAGGGAGTGAATAAATGACTCGACTTCGAACCTTAAAACAACATCAGAGAGTGAATAAATGAATCGTCTCCGAAAAGTCATAAAAAGAGTTAATGACTCGACCTTAAGACAACATCATGGGAGTGAATAAATGATTCGACTCTAAAAAATTATTGGAATAAATGACTCGACTTTAAGACAACATTAGAAAAGTGAATAAATAACTAAACATTAATCTATAGCTGTCCAAGATGATCATTTGAATCTTAACATTTGCCTTGGTGTAAGATTACCCTATACATTACGAGATTTGTTACACCTATTTAATTCATTTAATTGGAATATAAAGTTTTGATATTAGTTAAGAGAATGTAAAATTAGCTTGGAAACTTTAAATAAATGCTATGTTATTTTGATAGTTAAATAGTTAGAATAATTTGTTGTGATAGTTACTTCTCATTTTCATTTTATTAAAAAGTATTTTAGATAATTTTAAATTTAGTTGAAATACTAATTATTTTAAATTTAGGGTAAAGTACACAGACAGTTACTGAACTTTGATAAAAAAAATGGTAACCAAACTTTCATAAATCACAAAATGACAATTAAACTTTGTGTTTTGAAACAAAATAGTAACTGAGGCATTAAACCCCGTTAACTCTTAACGAAAATATGATTGTATATGCGACATCACCGCCTTTTTTCCATTTCATATTTTAAAAATAATATACTCATTTTCATATCATATTTAAAAATAAATAAAAAAATTATTTTTAATCACCCCTTTAAAAAATAAAAAACACAAATAATTTCAAAATTTCAAAGTATTTGTGGATTGAAGAAACCAAATCCCCTCCCAAAAATTAAAACTCTTTCATCTTATTCCTTCTATAATCAAAATCAGTTGTTTTTAGTTACGCGAAGGGTTGTCAATGGTGAAATCTAACCGTCGAAATCATTAAAAGTCTGTGAATTACAATAATATTTTACAAAATTTTAATCTGAATTATTTTTGGGTTATTAATATTTTTTGAGTTTAGTTTTTTTTTGTCTGGTACATATTGTTATTATTCTAAAGTTTTAATGTTATTCCTTTTTATTGTTGTTTTTCTCACTTTTTTTTGTCGTTATTCCCTTTTTGTTTATAAACCATCGATGAAATCTGATGGCAGTGTAGTCTAAAATTATAGAGAACTATTTGTTTGTAGGTTTTAAATTCGAAATCCATGGCACGGTGGTTCATGAGAACTGCTGATGGGTCTTTGCTTAATTGCGCTAAATTCATAGAAAAGTTTATGTTTTTGAAATATGATCTCAATAAGCTTAGATTCTGGTTGGGTTGTTTTTGAAAGAGATTTGTGTTTGTGTTTGGCCTTTTCCTCCATTGCTTGCAGAGATGGGCAGCCTGTAGATTTGTTTAAAGCTTTTCTTAGTTGTTTTAGAAAATGGGTTATAGGATTCGAAGAAAGAGTTTTGAATTTTAGAAGGGGATTTGGTTTCTTCAATTCACATATACTTTGGGTTTTTTAAATTATTTGTGTCTCTTCTTTATTTTTTTTAAGGGGTGGTTTTTAAAATTATTTGTGTCTTTTCTTTTTATTTATTTAAGGGGTGATTAAATAACTTTTTTATTTATTTTTTAAATATGACAAGGAAATGAGTATATTGTCTTTTAACTGAGGTGGAAAAAAGGTGAAGATATGGCATACACAATTATATTTCTGTTAACCTTTAACAGGGTTTAAGGTTTATAACAAAGTTTAATTATTATTTTTGAAAGTTTAATTACCATTTTATTCTTTTTACCAAAATTCAATGACCATCCGTATATTTTACCCTTAAATTTAATAACCTAAAAGAGGGCATAGGAGAGACATTAGTCAAAATGGGTGGACCAGACCATAAATTAAACATTTTAACCTCAAAACAACAAAATTGAGCAATTAACATAAAATCCGAGACAACAACAAATACCAACATGCACTACTTAAAGGTCCTGAAAACAGAACTAAAAAACGGAGGAAATTGTAAGTTTCAAAACAAAAGCATTTTTAAGGGTGTACTAACGGTGGCAGAAACACAAGGTTTACTCATCATCTTCCTCTTCATCACCGTCTCCACCAGCGGCCTTCTTGGCAGCTGCTTTCTGATTCTTCCTCTTCACTCTTCCGGGGCGGCCACCTCCAAATGGACTTGTCAGAGAGAAGTCAATATGTTTTTGTGAGTCAACCCTCACCATAAAGGATGGGATGTTAACCACCTGCCTCCCAACCCTATTAAGGTAAGACCAAACATCAGGATAGTAATATCTTTCGAGTTGAGCCACATACATATTCAAGTAGGTTTACATATACAGAACAGAACTTATCAAACAACAACTTGAATTTATATGCAAAGCACGATGCAACAAATCACACAACTAGCAAACCTACATCTCTACCAGCAATCAGCCAAGTGATTTTCATAAAACAAGCGGCAGTAAATCCCATAATTTCTTCCAAAAGAAAGAATGTTCTCTAATATTTATATCATGAAAACATACATCTCTACCCCGAAGTAGTAATTTAGCTGATGAAGCAAATTCATTCAATGTTAATTCCTAAACATACTTTTCAACAAATGGTCATCATTCATAAACACATAACAAAAGATGTTTGGCAAACATGGTAACGAATAAAGCAGGACTTCCTAACTCAAGTTCAAAGACAATAACATTTATGGTTTCAGTTGACCAACAACAACAAGACATAAAAGTAAATCACAAACGAAAAAAAGAAGTAAAACTTTACCTGATATGCCTTTGCCTAATCAACACACGAGCATGGTGAATCGACTTGGCCATACCAGACTTGAACACAAGGGTTTGCAGGCGGCGTTCAAGGAAGTTCTCAACGGTCAAAGCCAAGACATAATCGAGCTTGTTCTGGCTCTCATCCAAAAGTCCATACCTGTTCATCCTACGGAGAAGTGCTTCACCTTCGAAGATACGACGAGGGTTCTTCTCGTCAAGAGTGAGAAGGTCCCTAGCAGCATTTCTGATTCGGCTCAAGGCATACTGAACCCTCCATAGCTCCCTCTTACATCGGAGCCCATACTCTCCTACAAGCCTCAACTCAGCATCCAAACGTTCCTTCTCGTATGGACGCCTCGGCTTCTTAAACGTCTTCCCATCTACAACAAAACAATATCATAATTCAACTACTTAGGATCTCATACATCAATAACCTAACCTCAAATGAAGCTAAAACAATACACAGCTTATTTGCATTTGAACTTTTTAGGCTAATCAACAAAAGCAGAAAAACCCATAAATCTAAACAAGAAAATTCCCCATTCATGTCAATTAAATGTATTAAGAACACCCATTTATGAGAACCCAAAAGCAATCAAACTTGAGAATCCATAAGTTTTCATGGTAATGATACAAACTGAAATTACGCTACAGATTTAAGTTAAAAAAGAGGAAAAAGATTGAGAGAATAAAAGCAGAGAATGGGTTTAGCTTACAGTTGCGGTAGAAACTGACGTGAACCATGGCGGCGTCGGCTTCTCTTCAGAGGAGAGAGCTGAAAAGACAAAAAAATGGGGAAAATGAAAGAGACTGAAGGAGTGATCTTTTATATGCGGAGAAATACTGAACCCTAATGTTCTCTCTTTTTCTTTTAGGGCCTTTACTGGACCTACTTCGCCTGGGCTTTATCTTTAGATATCTGAATTCTAGGGATGGACTTGGGTTGGTTAGGGCCGGGTTTTTGGTCAACCCAAACCCAACTAAAAAAAATCTGAAGTTTCTACTTGATTACTTTTCAATCCGAATTTTAAAATTAAAATTTGTTTTTGATTTGATCCGACTCAACCCAAAACAATAAAAAATATATATTTGTCGTAGATTCTAAATTATATCCCGCTGGCTTCTATTTTCCGAAATAAATTTCCTAAGTGCATTATACCCCAAAATTTTCGGCAAATGTTAGTGATACTTGAAAGTGAAATTCTATACTAATATTTTTATAATTAATTTTTTAAATACATCTTATTTATATCATGTCATGTATAAAACAAGAATACAAGCAATAAAGGAAACCATCTCATGTGCAATGGCATACAATTGTGGCACGTGGACAGCCTTAAAAGTCTCCGTATGTCATTTATTAATTTATTATTTTTTTAAAAATAAGTAAGCCCTCTACTTTTTTCTATCAAAGAGCTAAGCCGCCGCCGCTGCACTTTCTTTACTTTTTTTATTAGCCGGCGATCGGCAATTAATTAGCTTTTAGTTGTCGATTGTTGGTGTTTATCTTATTTTTTGTTTTTATATTTTAATAAGAATCTCTGTCTTTGTGGCACATGTATTTCTTTGTACTCGTGACACATTTTTCTTTGCTTTTTGTGGTTTGTTTCATCTATCCTTGTGGCATGATTTCAGCATGCCTTGGCGACCGGTTGATACTCGCACAGAGATCTTCAAAGATGGATCCCCACTCGGTATGGTTCTATCGGCGCTAATATCTGATTATGGTTCTATCGACGATCTTACAAAGATGGATTCTCACTCGGTTGATGGTTAGTTGCAGATGTAATCAGCTCTGGATAGCGGAACTTTCTACCTGATAGTTTGGGTCGCTCACCGCTTCTTTCTCACCCGTTATGTGTCTCGATTGGATAGAGACAAGAAGATTCAGAAAAGCTTCTGAATTTTGATGGCATGCTTATCTCTATAGAAGTATTCACTTTTCTTTGTTTTTGGGTTGTAAGAGTTTTTGGCAGATTAGTCCCATTATTTTTCTCCATAGATGTGTTGTAATTGTGTTATCTTCTATATTTTTAATAAAAAATCAGGGGCTATTATTAAAAATATATATGTAAGCCCTAATTTCAATGAGGTGTTTTTTCTTCTTAATTTTAGAAATAGTTGTAATTAGCTTTTTTTTTCTTATAAAAAGGACCATAATTATATCTAATATTATTGGTTTAGTTTATAGAAAAAGAAGAATTAGAATAAAAAGTCAAATATAAAAATATTTAAAAAGAAAACTTTTTACACATTTTTTAAATGAATTTTGAATGTATTAAATGTGTTAATATATATATTTGGGTAAACTACATAAATGACCACCATACTATTGGTAAAGTCGCGATTTGACCACCTTACCTTTTTTTAAGCAATTAAACCACCAAACTATTTAATTTGGTTGCAATGTGACCACCAACCGTTAGAAACTAATTGAAGGAGTGACGTGGCAGTTAGTAAAATTGGTATAATTACATATTTGGTCCCTGTTATTTGTACATTTTATCAAGTTGGTCTTAATTTTAATAAATATAATAATTTAATTATATAATTAGGCGGCGACACGTGTCACCACCTTATTGAAGGACTTTATTTATATATTTTTGATTTAATAATTTTTATTTTGCTCCTCCAATCAGGTGGTGACATGTGTCATCGAATTGGAGGAGCAAAATTAAATCAAGAAGCACCTTGCATTTGGTAGGATTCAAACCCAGGTTGGCTGGGTTGAGAGTGATCACGCTTACCACTAGGCCAACTCTATCCTTGTGATACATTATACAAAATCTAATATATATCTTAGTGGTTTAATATAATTTTTAATTACAAAGCAACTGGACTTGCTGGATTGGTGCAATCTTCTGCAAAATACATTCGATGAAGGTACCAAACATGCAACCAGTTCTTGACAAGTAGTTTCTGTTAGTTTCCCAGTCAGAATGACAATAATATTCATGGGGTTGCAGAGACTTGATATCTGGGAACTCATTTGGGCAACTATAAAACGGGGGAAGAACAACTTCCTTGGAAGCCTTTTGCTTTGTTATTGAGAAAATGGAGTCTAAATCTGTAAACAAGTTAGAGATGGAGCCTACTGCCAGGCTATCCTTACCTTTCAAGAGTTCCAACACAGATTCCAGAGGGATGATGAGGAAGCTAAATAGAAGATCAACAAAATTTCCACTTGCTTCAGCACATACTATCTTCCTATCAGACTTTCTCAACATTATATTCACACTTATTTTGCCATCATTTCTGGTTGTCTCATCCTTCATATTTAGAGCCCCTAGCACAAATTGTTTATCAACCATTGTGTAAAACTAAAATTGATTTTGATATAACAATTTGACTTATGGACTAAATTGCAAAACAATAAATTTTTAAGTAATTTTCAAAGTCTCACATTTTGACAAGCCTTTTTGATCCAAACTATATTTCAAGACAAAATATACTTAAAGGTTCAAATTTCTCTAAGTCTCTTCAAGTGTTTTCAAGCCAAACTTCAACAAAATGCCCAGGCGTATCCATACCCTTATGCGTATCGATACAGTTTTTCAACACTGGAATTTTAATCATTTATAGCTTACTGATACGGTATAACCCCGTATCGATACGAAATTCATCTGGGCAAGACTTTAAGCTATAGCGTACCGATACGCTTTGGAATTGTATCAATACTGATTTCTTATCAAAATATTATCTTGCTATAGCGTACCGATACGACACGTCACCGTATCGATACGATATGCTGACCTTTGCAAAATTCTTGCATTTAATTTTCGATCGTTGGCTTGTCAGTTAGTTGGTATCCTAAATTTTAAATGACCGTTGAACCATATCGATACGCTAAGGGAGCGCACTGATACGCTTTTTATCAAAACCAAAGTTGGGATTCCAGTGAGCAAAGTCTGTATCAATATGGCTAACCGTATCGATACACCCCTTAATACCGTACCGATACGCCCTCAAAGCGTATCGATACACATTGTTTTTCAGTCACAACAAATCTTTCTTGTTTAAGATAGGTACCGATACGCCCCGTGCCGTACCGATACGGTATGTAATCCCCTTAGCCCGACCTAGACGCCTAACCCGAACTAAGAAGATTACACGGGGAAAACCGAAGTCAACTCGTAAAAGTCAACCTCGATTAGCGACCTTTTTATTTCTTTTTATCTTCTCTAGATGTACAATATTATCCTATGTGATTGTTAAAGCATTTAGGTGAAAATGGCACAACGATCGTAGTTTAATTAGGGGTTTAATTGCATGCTTTTATCTTTTAGGGACCAAATTGTAAATTTCCAAATTTACAAGGACTAACCAAGTTTTAAAGTTACCAATCCAAAATTAATCATGAAACATGCCATCATGATAAATTTCAACTCAAGCGGATCATCCAAACTTAATCAATTAGACTTACAACATTCAAGGACCAAAACGTAAGAAACAGAAACCTGGAACAATTCAAAATCAACATCCAACGGTCAAGTGTTTCAGAACACAAAGCCTTGTATCAGAACGGTCGTTTCGAAACCATGTTGACCGTTTCGATACACGGGTGCGTTCCGAGACCCCAAATAACCCGTTTCGATATGGTGGTTTACAGTAGCGAAATGTTTCGGAACGTGCCTACCCGTTCTGAAACACCCTGGCCATTACAGGCCACCGTTCCAAAATAGATAAGGGCGTTCCGAAACGCCTGGGCCTACAATTCTCCAAGTTGCTGGTTTTACACAATTTTCCACCTCCGAAACCCTTCCAACACATGCCACAACACCCATACAATATGAATATACATCAAAGACCACCCACACGTAACACGAACTATAACATGGCATCAATCAAGCAAACTATAAGGCTATAGGCATATTTCCTAGTTAACAAAACCACAAAAGGCTAAAAACCACATTCATGCTTAAACCAATCTCCAAAGGCCATTTACAAACCAAAATCAGCAAACCAAACATGCTCAAGGTGTTTAACATCACCAAATAAAACCAAGAGTAGAAATCCCACCCATTGCCTCTTATTACACCAAGGTGAAACCAAATACATTGTTTAGACAAGACACTTGGATTCCACTTGCTTTCTCGCTGCCTTAAAAGCTTAATTCTCTATATTGATGAAACAAATGAGCGTAAGCATAAAGCTTAGTGAGGATCGCTAAAACCAAACATTCATCAATGCATTTTACAAAACCGAAACATCACCATTTGTCATCTCATGCCTTTACTTAAATCATGCCCTTTTTAAATTACATGCTCTTAGCATCATTATAATAACAACAAATAATCTTTTGCTCGTGCTTAAACCAAGCATCGCATGCATTCTAGCATAATACACAAGCATCACATGCTTTAAATAACATTCAACAACATTATATTGGCTCGCAAGTGATCATTCTCAATTCATACCAAAATCAACACAAATGACACAATCGGATACGCGGATTACAAGCGTTGTCCCACACGCTTCATAAACAATACCAGACTACACAAGGCTCACACACGGGATTAAGCCATCAACCGTTGTGACACCCGTGGTGGAGTTTAACGGTACAATAACAACCCCTCAACACCACTTATTGGTAGTTGTATAATTCCACTAATGAGAGCACGTGACACATACCACAAGATCCACACACAGGATTTAACCATCCACCGTTGTGATCTTAGCCTCAATCGTTATGGTACTTGGATGGAGTATATGGTACAATCACAACCCCTCGACATCCAAGGTGACTTTATTCACGGTGCACCCAATCCTATAGCCGGCTAAGTATATCCGATTAAAGTAACCAAAAACCATTTCCATCACTTGCCAATATAATCATTTATCAACAATATTCCACTGTTTTACAAGCATAAATCACAATGCCACTTTCACAAGCATAAACATGCTTAATCTCAAATGCATACATTTCATAAATCCAATGATCATCTACCAAATGCATCCTTAACAACATGGCATTAAACACCAGCATTATCAATGCTCAAAACATGCTTTAAAACAGTAAATAAACCACATTTAACTTAAGTACATTTTCCAACAAAAACATAGCACATTCCGAGAGAGACTTTCGAATCACTTACTCTTGAGCTTAGCTAAGTGTTTCAAACTTACACTAAGCTCCCAAGACCACGCTCAAAGCGTTACAAAGCTGGAAAATCCATTTCCACTTACCGATACGCGAAGTCTTGCTCACCGACACGAAAATCACCCTTCCAGAGCCTCCAAAAACGTCTCGTTTGCTCCTGGATCAAGATCCCCTGTTTTTGATCACCAAAACAGAGATCCAAATGCATTAAAATGCATTTCAACACCAGCAACTGAACACAAACGTGTTGCTCACCCAAACTACACCAATTTACCCATCCAAAACAACCAAAAATTCAATCGATTGCTTCCTAAACCAAGCCCAGCCAACATACATCACTTTCAACCATTTATAAACATCAAAACACATCTAAAATCAACCTAAACCCATCCTTATACCTCTAGCTAACATAACTTCATCATTTCACCTCAAAAACCCTACTAAAACCATAAAAAAACTCAAGGATCTCAAGGATTTCGGGATCTATATTATCAAAACCCCTTTTCAACATAATAATCAACCCAAAACTCAATTAAAACCAACCCAAAACAGAGCTCATCAATTTCAATCCGAAAATCAAGATTTTACTCATATTTTTGCAAGATTTTGATCTCAAATCAAAACTATAATGAAAACTCAACCAAAAACAATAATTAGAAGCCAAAGATCTTGGGAATTTCAATAAAGAACCTTGATTAGAGGTTGAGAACATGATTTACCTCCAATCCTTGCTTTCCTCAATGAATGACAAGTTTTAGCTTCACAAATCTTGAAGAACTTAGAAAGAATTCTTTGAAATGAAAGAGAAATCAAGAAAAGAGTGTTTGGAAGAAAAGAAATATGGAGAAAATGATTTAGAATTGTGTTTGGCTGAAAATGAGAAGAGAACGGTAGTTACATGATTAAAATCTCACCAATTAACTACCCTATTAATTAAATAAATAAAAGCCTTTTAAAAACAATTAGTTTAAAAATCATTTTAAACACATGTCAAATTAAGGAAAGGCTAAATTGCCATAAAGCTCCCTAAAGATTCTAAGATTTTTGGCTCTTCTTTTAAAATTACATTTTCCACAATTTTGAAACTTTGCATTTTGGTCACTACCCAAAATGTACCTCTTCCAAAGTCAATTTTGTAAAATTGATTTGACCAACCTCTTAAACATGATTTTAGAGGATTTTAGCAATTTTTACCATATTTTAATCCTATTCCGATCCTTGATTTCCCTAACTCACCTAACGCGATTCGAACCATTTCTGACCGGTCCGATCCGATGTCTAAAACATCTAGGCCTAAAGCCAGGGCGTTACACGGTAGGTTGTTGAGTAGCAATTATTGCGGGAAATTGCAGCCCAACGGCTCTATTGATGATCTCAACCACCAAAATGGCTAGAAATCAATACAAGGGTATAAAAACAAGTCTCAAATGCACCAGCAACAACTATTGTACCTACAAGCAACATCAAAGCACTCAAATATAAACTTTTTACTTCTAGAGTTAAATCTTTGTACCCAACTCTTTGTGTTCTTCATTGTAATTCTTATTGTGAGTCTGGGAGTGTTTTATTGTAATTAGGGTAAACATCAACCTTATAGAGAAATTTGTAAAGTTTACCAAAAATTCTTCTTTGTAAAGTGAATGGATTAAGCTTTGGGTAGAAAGCTTAATCAAATTGTAAGGTTTCCTACTCATCCAAGAAAAGGGGAAGAATTCAAGTAGTGAATTGGTTGAAAAGGGGAGGAATTCATGATGAAGATAGAGAACATGTTGTTGCTATCGAGTCACATCTAATGAGAAAAACCTTTCAAATTGATCAAGATGTTATTTGCAAGGCATTTGGTTTTGAAAACATAGGGATTGCTGATGAGAAGTCCTTAGGTCAAGGTCCTTTAGGTTCCGTAAAAGTTTTAAATGCTCATGACCGAATTCTTCATCTTATTATTACATGGTTTTTCGTCTATCAGGAGGGAAATTTTCAACAATCCGTCAAGTAGACGACTTTTGGCTTAGGTGTCTTAAGGAGGGTAGGCGTCCTAACCTTTGTCAAATCATGTTTTTCGACCTTGTTTATCTCGTTCAACACCGTCACACCGACCAAGTAAAATCCTTTTACTATTCTACGACGTTGAGTCACCTATTCCATTCCCTTAAGATTGATTGCACACATGATTTTTCCGAACCCCTTGGCCAACCTATTGATGAGCATTCCCTCTCTCGTGCTCACTTCTCTTATGTCAACAATGAATGGGTTCGTGTTCCTTGAGCTCCTCGACAAGATGCTCCACACGCTTCATCAAGCTCTCAAGGTGCTCCAATTGCTTATTCATCCATGGACACTCTGATGACTTTCCTCAATTACAAATTCACAAACATAGAACCCGAGTTTGCAGCCATTGACACTCGATTCACATCCTTGGAAGATCGAGTCAAGGGTCTTGACACTCGCTTCATATCGTTGGATGATCAAGTAAAAGCCATAGCTCTTCAACAAAACTCCATGGATGTCTCTCTCACCGCTTTCCATGGTGCTTGGCTTAACCAATCTAGGAGGAATCAACCTACTCAAGACGATGAGGATGAAGATGCCGATGATGGGGACGAGTAGTTTTGCATATCATCCCATGTCATTTAGTTTCATTGTTTATGCACCTATGTTTAGTATTCTATTCTTTTTGTTTATGTTTTAGGATTTGAGTTTTGGATTTATGTCTTTGAACTCTTTGTTGCTTTAACTTTGAAGTTTGATTTGAATTCAATAATATTATTGTTGCTATTATCCTACCTTGTGCTTATGTTTGATCTAATAAAAAGGGGGAGAAGGATTATAGAGCCAATTTTTAAAAACTTAAAACTTAATTTTAAAAACCTATCTTAAATTAATGGGGAGTCAGCTTTTCAAAAGTTTCAAAACTTAAAAATTTATATTTGGTTTTGTTATATCAAAAGGGGGGAGATTGTGAAACTAAAATTGATTTTGATATAACAATTTGACTTATGGACTAAATTGCAAAATAATAAATTTTTAAGTATTTTTCAAAGTCTCACATTTTGACAAGCCTTTTTGAACCAAACTATATTTCAAGACAAAATATACTTAAAAGTTCAAATTTCTCCCAGTCATTTCAAGTGTTTTCAAGCCAAACTTCAACAAAACGCCCAGGTGTATCGATACCCTTATGCGTATTGATACGGGTTTTCAACACTGGAATTTTAATCATTCATAGAGTATCGATACGGTATAACCCCGTATCGATACGAAATTCATATGGGCAAGACTTTAAGCTATAGCGTACCGATACGCTTTGGAACCGTATTGGTACAAATTTCTTATCAAAACATTATCTTGCTATAGCGTACCGATACGGCACGTCACCGTATCGATACGATATGTTGACCTTTGCAAAATCCTTGCATTTAATTTTCAACCGTTGGCTTGTGTAGGGCGTGTAGGTGTTCCCTTTTTGTAAGAGCACAAGTGCACACTTCTGTCAAGTTATAGTATATAAGATGTCGAATCCCACGAGGATTGGACATCTTGTCTCGTTTTGTAGTTCTTGCACAATGGTAAAGTAAAACACAAGTGAATGATTGGTTGAGATCGAAAAGTAAATAAAAACACAAGTAAAAGAGAAGAAAAGAATCAGGTTGATAGAGCAGGCAGGGTTATGCTGCCACTTAGTGTGAAAACTGCGTTGTAATAGGTATGAGTTATCCTTTGCTGCCTCGATGGGTACGGCGGGCGGCAAACTACGACCCTGTCACGCGGTCGCAGTAGGTCACTGCCACTGCATGGGTGTGTACTGTCTCGGCAGGTGGAATGGAAAGACGTCCTGGCGGCAAGTCTGGCATATACTCCAAGTTCGGAAGGATAGTCGACAATGATCCCTCATATTTCTAGGTTAGGATGCTCGAGATTGATAACTTGAGGACTAGTGTGGAACCAAATCAATCAACTCGATTAGTGATCCCTTTTAGCCGCTGAAACTTGTGGACTAGTGTGGAACCAAGTTAGTCACGCCTCCCGTTGTGACCGTACTTAACCCTTTCGCGAGCCTTGCACTTTCCTGCCCGACAAATAGATTCTCTCAAACGATTGGTGTAGAAAGATTGAAAGAATGAAGAACAATGGATTAAGTAAACTTGGAATATTTTATTGAAAAAATAACTCAAAAACCTAAAACAACCGTTTCACTCTAGTTACAACATAGCCCTAACCCAATTGGGATTTAGAAAATGGCGGCAGAGAAGAGCACAAGTAAAGACTATAGAAAACCTATGATGATTGAACTAGGAGTACAATGGGTATTTATAGACTAATGACTAGGTTAAGTCCTCCTTAAAGTAGAAGTCCTCGAAAGTAGCTTTCCATCTTTAATATGACTATAAACTCTGACTTCTTTGCGTGGAATTTGGACTTTATCTCGTTTGCCTTAACCTGCAAGTAATCTTGGGATTTTTGCTTCGGCAGCCCTGGCCGCTGCTACAGACGTCAGAAAATCAAATGGATATCGACGATAGACTTAGGATTTTTAGCTGTACAGATCGCACTCCAGTTCTTCCAACTTCCATAATCAGCTACCGTGGGCAGCAAGGTCGGCAACAACTCTATTCGGTAGAAACTTTGGCAGTAATTGTTTTCTACTGGAACTGCATCAGTACAGCTCCTTGGTTTGCTGTCACGGCGGCACCCTGCTGTCTCGGTGGGTTCTGGCGGCACCCTGCTGTCACGGCGGGTTCTAGCGGCAGATTCGCTTTGCTGCCCCGGGCGGCAGGTATGGCGGCAACAGGTCCACTGCATCGGCTCTCTCTGTGTGGAACTGTTTTAGTACAGCTCCCTGGTGTGCTGCCTCAGCATCCTCTCCTCTGGTCTACTCTCCTTCTAACATCTTCTAGCCCTGGAAAACTAAATCTACACTAAATCAACATCGTTACTTTACCGAATAACAAATATTCAATAAAAGCATGGCAAAACAAAGAATACTGTATTTATGCAATGTATGACCTAATTATGCCTAAAATGCACTTGAAAACAACAATAATATGAGATGGAATGTGCATGAAATATAGAACTTATGGACACTTTACAACTTGTTAGTTAGTTGGTATCCTAAATTTTAAATGACCGTTGAACCGTATCGATACGCTAAGGGAGCATACCAATACACTTTTTTATCAAAACCAAAGTTGGGATTCCAGTGAGCAAAGTCCGTATCGATACGGTTAACCGTATCGATACACCTCTTAATATCGTACCGATACGCCCTTGAAGCGTATCGATACGCATTATTTTTCAGTCACAACAGCTCTTTCTTGTTTGAGATAGGTACCGATACGCCCCGTGCCGTACCGATACGATAGGTTGCTGAGCAGCATTTATTGCAGGAAATTGCAGCCCAACGACTCTATTGATGATCTCAACCACCCAAACGGCTAGAAATCAATACAAGGGTATGAAAACAAGTCTCAAATGCACCACCAACAACTATTGAACCTACAAGCAACATTAAAGCACTCAAATCCAAACTTTATACTTCTAGAGTCAAATCTTTGTACCCAACTCTTCATATTCTTCATTGTAATTCTTATTGTGAGTTTAGGGAGTGTTTTATCGTAATTGGGGTAAACATCATCCTTAGAGAGGGATTTGTAAAGTTTACCAAAAACTCTTCTTTGTAAAGTGAGTGGATTAAGCTTTGGGTAGAAAGCTTAATCAAATTGTAAGGTTTCCTTCTCATCCAAGAAAAGGGGAAGAATTCAAGTAGTGAATTGGTTGAAAATCCTTAGTGGGAGCTAAGGCAGTGGATGTAGAGTTCAAAGGAGAACTTGAACCACTCTAATTGCCTTGTGTCTCAATTTTTATTCTTCCAAATTTCCACCATTCAAATTTTTATCGCCAATTCACCCCTCTTGGCCATTTGCAATTGTGTGATCAACTCAACACATTGGTCTACTGCTGAGATTTCCTTGTTTTCTAAGGAAAACATCTGTCAAAGTAGTCTTCGAGAGCAATGAATGGCTCAAAAGATCAGTCAAATGAAATTAAAAACAACAGCCAAATAAAAATCTTTTTAAAAGGGATAAAGTAGGGCCGAGCTATGTGCAATACCTCTTCTGGACTGATCTCTAGGACCTTCACTGCAATATGATTAACATTCTCCATACCCAAATCCGAAAGGAAGTTAATCAGATGTCCTGGCAAACCTTGCAGCACTCTTAAATATCAGTGATGAAAAACATTGATTCCACCTTACACAAAACTCCCTCAGTTTCATCTGTTGCCGCATATGTTTCCCTAAGTTTTATCTCTCTACTTATGGATATATATTAGATTTTGTACAATGTATCACATGGATAGTATTGGCCTAGTGGTAAACGCGCTCACTCTTAACCTAGCCAACCTAGGTTCAAATCCTACCAAAGGCAAGGTGTTTCTTACTTTAATTTTACTCCTCCAATCAAGTGGTGACACGTGTCGCCGCCTAATTAAATAATTAAATTATTTTATTTATTAAAATTATGACCAAATTGATAAAATGTACAAATAGCGGGGACCAAATATGTAATTATACCAATTTTACTAACTGCCACGTCACTCCTTCCGTTAGTTTCTAACGATTGGTAGTCACATTGCAACCAATTAAATAGTTTGATAGTTTAATTGCTTAGAAAAAAGTAAGATGATCAAATCGCGACTTTACTAATAGTATGATGGTGATTTATGTAGTTTACCTTATATATTTTTATAGTTGTTAATACATTCAAAATTTTTGAGCGTGATAGTTGTTTGGAAGTGGACTATCCAGCTGCGAAGACGACTATTTGTATTTAGAAACGAGATTATTTTTAGAGGCAAATCCATGGATGTTAGTCAATTGTTTGAGATTTCTATCTTACGCGTGAGCTCGTGGTGCAAGGCCAAATGGCCACATATCTCCTCTCCGATCAATGATCTCCTGCGTTGCCATTCCACTCTCAGCTCACTGGTCCCTAAGATTAATTGTATTCGTCCAAGTAGCAGGTCTCCGCCCCCTAGGGTCTCTTAAATTTAACGTCGACGTAGCGGTAAAATGGTAATTTTGGGGCCGCGGGAACAAGTGGCGCCAGGGTTTTAAATAGCGGAGCGCAACTGCGATAGCGGCCGCAAAATAATGAGATAGCGGCCGAAACCGCAATCGTAAGAAATTACGGTGGGCAACGGAATCATGACGATAGTAGGCTGTCGCGGACGCGAAATAATGAGATAGCGGTTGTCGCGGCGATAGCGGGACGCTATCCCTGTTTTCAGATCAATCACTGATGGTGGCTGAGGAGGAAGAAAATATTGCAGAGAAAAAAAAAGAATCGGGGTTGAAGATAATGTTATAACATTAAAAAGGTAAATGCGGGAAGACGGGTTCATTTTTTAGTAAATTTTTGGAGGCTTAAAAGTTTTAGTACTATTACAATTTAGTCCTTTAAAGCAGATATTTAGTTTAATTAAAATGTTTTGTTTTATTCCATTTCCAATTAAGTCTTCAAATCCATAACGAAACTTCCAATTGAGCCTTTAGGTCTTATTTTCTTTCAATTAAATCTATTAATAAGTGTTGGAAATTTTTTTATAATTATAATTTAAAATTTTCATTGTTGATATTTACATTGCTCATTTTTTTTAATTTAGGTATTGACTAGTTGAACAAATATATATATATTACTCTTTGATAAAATCGTAAGAAATTTAATCTCTTATCTCACAATTATAATTTATAATAGATATTTTATTTATTTATTTTAATTTATGTTCATTTTTGTTTAGAAAATACACTAAATATCATTAAAGATGATTTTTATAATAATAATAATAATAATAATTTTTTACAATAAGTTGTGCAAATTTTAAAAAAATTCACGACTACGACACTTACAATAGCCTCCGTTTATGTCCGCAACCGTGATAACTGCGGCGCAACCGCGAACGCTATTTAAATCCCTGGGTGGTGCGTTGAGAAATCATACTGGTCTTTCGTTATTAACTTTTTCCAAGTCTGTTGGTTCTGTTGATGCCCCGACTGCTGAACTCCTTGCTGTCCGAGAGGCATGTCAGTTATTCAGCTCCTCGGATTGGCATTGTTCTAATAAGTTGATCATTGAGTGCGATTGCAGTAACGTAGTTTGCTGGCTAAAGAATCCTGTATACGCCCCTAATTTTGTTAAACATCTCGTCTCCTCGTGCTTGAATTTATGCGCAGGTCTTGGAGCATTCAACATATTCCTCGAGAACTTAATTCTCTGGCGGATAATTTGGCGAAGAGGGGTATCGCTCGGTCTTCTGATATGATCACTTTCTCTTTTGATATGAGGCATGCAACTAAGGTTTAAGGGTGTATGTTTACCCTGCATAAAATTATATTTTCCGAGAAAAAAAATTGAAATCTAAAAATTTACCAAGTGTGAATTCAACATTTTTTTGAACAATTCTTATCTAAGGGAGAGGTAGGGGAAGGAGAAATTTACCCTTAATCTAGAATTTACACCCTAGAAAAAGGGAGATGTCAATTGGGAATTTTTAATCACTTGCTCTAAAAATTGTTCACTGAATTCAACAACTTTAAAGATGATAGATTGAAATAAACATGACTAAAAAACAAACAATAAATGAAGCTACGTTAAATGAATTAAAATCCAACTATGGATCGAGATAAAGTTAAAAAAAAATAATTTATTCCATTATAAATCGAGTAGTTAACAATCGTTTTATAATTTTACGAATGATCATTATATACTTGGAACTGTCATTGACTTCCTATACTTTTATTTTGTAACTTTTTTTCTTTTGATAATGACATAAAGTTAAAAAAATACTTTCAACGTTTGACTGATTAATCACATTAGTCTCTATTTAATTTTAAAGTAATTCAACCCTTAATGTTTTATTTTAGGTCAAAATAGCTCATCTACAGATAAAAATTGTTAGAAAACTAACGATAAATACATGGGCGGTTCAAAGATTTTGAGGGTCCTGTGCAATTTATTAAAATATGGCTCTTAATTTATAATCAATAAGTGATATAAGTGTTTTTTTCAAAAAAAAACTTTAATACAAAAAAATATTATTAAATTGTCCTGTTGAGAACAAAAAATTTGACTTATAAACATCTAAATATTAAACATTTTCACTTCAAAATTATCATTCTTTTTGCATGTTTTAAGTTTTAGATAATTTTTTATATAAACATAATTATATATATAATTTTATAATTTTTTACAAATATTTAATTTAATTTAGGTTCCTTATTTTCGGGGCCCTTCCCTCTTGGGGGCCCTGTGCGGTCGCTCATGTCGCGCCTGTCCAAAACCCCCACTGGATAAACAAATTGAAATGACTTGAAAGAATGATAAGTCAACTGAAAAATTATTTTATATAATTTCATAAAATTATTTTTTGAGTGGTGTAACGTTTTTTTAAGTCAACATATTTATTTATATCATACTGACATGCCAACGTGCACTGTCATATAGGTTTGTCACGTCATGTTAAGCCATTTACCGTCAGTTGACTGATAGTTTTCATCTGTAGAGGGGATATTTTGACCCAAAATAAAACGTTAATGGTTGAATTGTTCCAAAAAAATAAGGGCTAAAGTGACTATTCAATCGAACGTTAAAGATATTTTTTGACTTTATACCTTTGATAATTTAAAAGAACATATGGGTAAGCAAATAGATGTAATTTTATTATTAGATTATTATAATTATGATGATATATTTTTTTGTTACTTGATATATTTTAAAAGACTACAAATATATGCAAGGAAGATGAACATGCCGAAGAAAACTAGTTTTTTTAATGCATAATGTCAAAAAATATGCTAATGACCAAATAATTATTTTTGCTATATTTTTTAAGCATTTTAACCTTCAATGTTTTATATTGGATTAAAATGGCCACTCTATAAATAGAAATTTTAGTTAACTAACATTAAATGACTTTAAATGATGTGACAAACCTACATGACACGTGCATGTTAGTATACTAATGTCATATAGGTAAATGTTCTAACTTTACAGAATGACACATAAATAAAAAAATAATTTTATAAAATTGTATAAAATATAAAAATTATTTTTTCGAATGACATGTCATTCTGTCAAGTCATTCAAAATTATTTATCATCAGTTGACTGATAGTTTCTACGGATAGTTCTTCTATGCTCGACGAGTTTTGACGAGCACCACTATTGACGAGTACCGATAAACTAATTTATAAAATTTTTAAATCCAAAGTACTTAATGCGTAATTATAATTATTTAAAAAAATTAAAAGGGTAATTTAATTAAAATACATTTTTAATTTTAATTTTATTTTAAACATTATTAATTAAAACAATTTATCCCCAAATCAAAGAACTCTAGGTATTTTTTTTTGAAATTAACCCAATTGCCGTCACCGCCACCGAGCATGACCGCCGACCACAGCCGACAACTGCCACCGCCGACCACCGCCTCCCTAGGAAGGGGAACGACAACAGCGGCGGTTGTCGTCAATAGTGGTGCTCGTCAAAGCTCGTCAAGCGCTATAGAATTTTCTTAATTTTCACTTACAGACAAGTCATTTTGATCAAAAATAAAACGTAAAAAGATAAATGCTTCAAAAAAGAAGAATATAAACAAAAAAATAACTATCCAATAAAACATTATGAAATTTTTTGGGTGCCTTTATTTAAAAGCAAAATAAGATATTTTCCTTAAAAGTAAATTGAAAAAAACATATCCATGATTTCAAATTTTAAAATGATTTTTTTATTAAGAGATAATCTAAAATTCTTTTTAAATATTACTTTTGTGCATTAGTTATATAGATAGATATTATCCGTCTGCTAACCATGAGGGTTAAAATGTTATTATTGAAAGACACTCACAGAACCTTGAAACCTAAAATTGGAGACATAAACAATTATCCCTAAAGTAAATATTTGAATAAATTCCACTGACATATAAAAATAGACTCGATCCTACAAATTGAAGAACTCACACAATTAAAATGACATTTATAACTATATTTTCTATTTAGTAAAAAATTCCTATATGAAGTATTTTTAAACAAATCTTCAATTTTAGATTTTCTTAAAAGAAATAAATGAAATAATAGTAATGAATCTTGACACTTAACTTAGGGAAGAAACTATTAGAATGTTGAGTAAATTAGTAAGAATTTGTCTTTATTTATAGAATAAAGTATGAGCCTCAAATTAGTAGGAATGTTGAGTAAATTTAATTATAAAATAGTATTCAAATAAAAATATAAGAAAAAGACTAAATTTTAAAAAAATTAAGTTTAAATTTGTATATTTTAGAACTAATATTGTTTGAGAATGCGAATTTAATTTAATTTAATTTATAAATATATCTTTATGTAAAAATTTAATAATTTTAAAGAGTAAAATTGAAACTCTTCTGGCCTATGGTATGTGTTTGATGGACGATGAATGATATATACAGAAGCTTGAATTTGTTAAACCATAATTAAAATCATTTGAAAATACATAAAAAATCACTTTAGAAATTTCATATCCTTTATTCCATTGCTACATTAAGAATTGAGATCGAATATATTTCCTAAAAATTATCTTAAAATTACAAAAAAATGAAATTTATAAAATCTTAACATGGATATGCTAAATAATAATTGACTTGAAAGCGAACTCAACAAATGGTCCCAATGAAAAAGCGGATGTCCATCTTAGAAGACCCAAGTTCAATCGCCCAGTCTACACGGATATGCTAAATATATACTTTGTAATCATCTGTAGACTATTAAAAAATAATTTACTTGAAAATAGATTAAAAATAATTCACTTTAGAAAACTCATTTCATTTACTCCATTAATATATTAAGGTGTATATTTTTTAAAAAATAATATTTTTAAAAAATGTATTAGTTACGAAAGGATAAATCAAATGATTTTTTTAAACTTATTTAAAAGAAACAAAGAAATAAAATAATTATCTTAAATTCAATCTATAATAGCAAATTTGAAAAAATCAAACAAAGAGATGAGATTTTAAATAATAAACAACATGTACGGTTGGTCTATAAATATAAAATTTCTGATGAAAAATAAACAAGTGTGAAGTGAGTTGATAAAGAGAAAAAACAAAATGATGGTTGGATTAACAAGTATAATTATTACTTTGTGTGTTTTGGCATTGTCTTCATTTACATTGGCGGATGCACAGCCACCACCGTTAGTTGCTAAACAGAGCCCGCAACTCCAACCTCCACCGCTAGTGGCTGAACCACCGGTAACAATAGTGGTTAGACCAGTTCCGTCGACCTCAAAACCACCAGTGAAGCATCATCACCATCGAGAACACCCGCATTCTCGGAGCCACTGTGAAATACCAGTAAATGCTCCATATTTCGTGAAAAGAAGTAAACAATGTTGGTGTTCGATGGAGAGTTATCGCAATAGATGCTTCGAAAAGATTTGGAGATCAGCAACAACATATTACGATTTCAAAAAGGTTGACAAAAAATGTTGTGATGCCTTTAGGACAGCGGATAAAAACTGTGGTTTGATCTTTGAGCGATATCCATATTTTGTTTATCGTCTCAAACAACATTGCTCTCAATTTAATTAGAGTTTCCAGATTGATTTAGGCATCAGTTTCTTTGTTTCTTAGGTATCAGCTTCTTTGTTTTATTAAACTAGTTCAAATGAGGTCTTATAGTTCTATAGGCATCAAGGCCACTTGATGTTCCAATGCCATTGTTAGATTACATAATAGAACTGTGTTTAAGTCATTTTATTTTGATGAAATAAATATATATGCTTTTGAAGGTTTTATCATTTCATGAGATAATATTTTTTTTTTCTACTTTAAAATCATTCGACATGTGTATCAAACAAAACTAAATTGTTTAAAAATATAAAAACTATTACTTGTTATGAGATACTAAATATTCATGTCCAATGCGTGAGATAGTATTTTATTTATTTATATTTGCATGTGATTACCAGGGACGAAGCCAAGATTGAACTACAATAAGTAGATCAATTAACTTTCAAACGAATAGAGTCTTAAAAATAATTAAACCATGAAAATTAAAGGTGCTCAGTTTAATTTTACAAATTTTAAAATTAAAAGGTCGGTCAAAGTTTACTTTTATTAATTCTAAATGATAGATAAAATGTTTAATTGTAATACTTTTAAAACTATTTAGACCTAACCCCTTCTACCTTACACACGTAATACTGTCCCCAGTGATTACTTGATATGAATGATACAATTTTGTTAAATTTAGCATGATTTACTTTTCTTTTGAACAAAATACTAATTTTATTGAACACATAAAAAAGAGACAGTAAAATACATACCCTAACAACCATATAATCTTGAAATCATAACAAACAAAAAAAAAAAAAAAACTCAAAAACAACGAAAATTATCTCTTCTAGTAATTTCTTCGTTAACGTTTATAATATTCAGTATTATGGCTTAAACTCGGAATGGCTTAAATTCGGAGTGCTCACCGTAAAAAGATCAGATAACATAATTACCTCTGAAATATGAATAGAAATTCTCTGCCATACTAAAAAATAAGGTTTAGGGAATTTAATGTAGGATGTAATTTTTAGGGTGTGGGTGTGGGTGTGGGTGTAGGGTTTAGAATTTAAAATTTATGGTCAGGGCTAATTTAAATTTTTTAGTATTTTCAGTGTTGGGGCATAGAAAGAGGCACCAAAGACGGTAGAGAATTTTTATCCCCGAAATATACTAGGAGATGAAATGCGTTCTTCACCAAAAGCTCAAACAATCTTGCACAAAGTTCTATCACCAGCTCCAACTGCATCAGGGCTTCTTTAAATCATTATCTAAGCATGGCATACCGCCAACTATCTCAAAACAGAACGTGCATTATAGTATTTTCTCTGCAACCATCAACATGCCATAACCACAAACGAATAACGTGTCAAAGCGATAGAGAAAAATAAAATAAGAACACAAAAATAATAAATAGTAAAAGTAAAAACAACTTAACCGGCGGTACTAAGGGCGCCGAAGACAACACAAAAACTAAAAAATCACCAAAATTTATATAAACC
This sequence comes from Hibiscus trionum, assembly GCA_030270665.1. NCBI lineage: Eukaryota > Viridiplantae > Streptophyta > Magnoliopsida > Malvales > Malvaceae > Hibiscus > Hibiscus trionum. The sequence continues at coordinate 20,542,008 of BSYR01000038.1, read as the reverse complement.
GCTGCCAATGACTATCCTAAAACCCAAACTGTTATAAACTGCTGCAGAGCACTATTGTGTTAATGATAACATTATTTCAGCATGATTTACTTTTAAATTTAGTAAGCTATTATCTTTCGAATTAAATAATTGATATATATTATTTGGAATAAATAATGATAGGTATATTTTTATAAAAAAATAATAATTGCATCGTTCTAACATTTTTATTATAATATATTTAATTTTCCAATGGATAAGGTTTAAAAAGGGCTAATGTACGGCCGACATAATGTTCTCGGTAAACTCGGCATACAAGGCGCGTTGCTTGAATATGGAGGATGATGGTGATATGATTTGGAGTGCGATATCTAAGTATGCAGTTTGTCATAGGGTGGAGATGTTTCTTTGGTTGCTTTGCCATGGTCGGGTTCTTACCAACAAGGAGCGTGTCCGACGACATCTAACTATGGATGAACGATGTGGTATTTTTTTTAACACAACCCGAAACCCTTGATCATTTGTTTTGCTTTTGCCCGACGACATGTTTGGCATGGAAAGGGGTGGTCAAGCAAGAGAAATGGCAGCTATTTACATCGTTACAGTTTAGGGATTGGCTGCGTTTGAATTTGGAGAGTAATGTGTGTGCATACGAGGGTCTCGACCAGTGGAATGTGTTGTTTGGAGCCATTATTTGGTACATATGGAAGCAAAGAACTGCCTAGGTTTTTTCAGGTGAGACCGTCCAACCGAAGGAGATTATTGCGCAAGCTAAAGGTATGGCACGGTCATTGGCTCGTCGAGAGGTGCAGCGCGGGAAGCCGACTGCTGGGGTTGTTGCGCCTAGAGTGCCGGCTGTTTGGTCTTACCCTCCATTGGGTTGGGTAAAGCTTAATTCTGATGGGGCTCATCGTTCTGTATCGGGCGAATCGGCCTGTGGAGGAGTTCTCCGTTCATCGATGGGTGAGTGGATTCTAAGTTTTTTTCTAAATTTGTGGGTATTTGCTCGATTCTTGAAGCGGAATTGTGGGGAGTATTGGAGGGGCTGCAACGAGCATGGTCTTTAGGTTTGCGGCAAGTGTGTCTTGAAGTTGATAATGCCGATGTGGTTAGGATTTTGAAGGACAATGATAGGCAGAACTGGTATTGGTCGATTGTGCATCATATTGGGCGGTTATTACGCTTGGATTGGGAGATTCGCTTGACTCATATTGGTAGGGAGGCGAACTTGGTAGCTGATGCTTTGGCGAAATATGGCTTACGCTTCGATGGTGGTGAGATATGGTTTGCGGCACCGCCGGTTATTACATGTCAGACGTTTCAGTTGGATTGTTCTCATTTATCTTTTTGATTTTTATGCTTTTTCTTGTTATTTAAGTTGCTAGGTGTACTCTTTTCCTCCATTTAGGCTTAGGGAAGTTTTTAATGAGGCACCCAGTTAACTTCATCTTTTTATCAAAAAAAGGGGCTAATGTAACTTATTCAAAATAAAACAAAGGGGTAAATATATAAATATACTTAAAATTATCAAGCAACTATTGCACGAGTATACAAACTAGTTCATTAAGAAAACAACTATGTAAAGAAAAGATGAAATTTTACAGTAAAAGTCATTTAAGACTTGTGACAATGTTTACAGTCGATTGATAGTGCTTGCGATACATTAACTTATTTGTGATGGGGGCAAGGGATGCTAATCCCCCGATATACGATTTCGGTACTATGGGGTTAGGGATGTTCACAGTTAGCCGTTGTAGTATTTTGGTTAACCATGAACTGGTTCCTAGGGATGGTTTGCTCTTGTGGTGTGTGGCCTTGGTTATCATTGGTAGGGTGATTATTGATGCTCACGTAAAAGTGCCATGCAATAGTGCAAGTGTACACGTCTCAAGTAATATAATGATAAGTATATTGAGTATCGTCTCCACAGGGATTGGGCTAGCCTTTTGATCCTACTTCTTCGCATTGCAAAACAAATAAAGTAAAAACACAGATAAGTTGGGTTGTTTCGAATAAACTAAAATACTAAAACTAAAATATGCCAGAAAATAAAGTAAAGAGAAAATCAAGTTGAGAGAATGGGCCGGATTAGAATGCGTCGTAGTGTGGAATCCTATTGACTTGTCTCTGTCTTAAATGTAACAACACAAAACTGCCGTGGCAGTAACCTAAGTCCCTGCCGCGGCCGCAATGGTTGAGTCCTTGCCGCGGCAATCCCTTGCTCTTGGGCAGATGCTGTTAAGGTTCGGCAAAGTTTCCTTAGATGGCTCATCCTTATCCCTAAGCTCGAAACACTGTTGATGAATGAACTTTGACCATACCTCCCAGCGTAAACCAAAGATAAACACCAACCAATCACACGCTTCTTTTAGCCGCTGAAACTCTTAACCTATCCCTAGGCCAGGTTAGTTAACACCACGTGGGATGAAAACCGTGCTTATTCGTTTCGTGAGTTTAACTCTCCCGATATTGAACAAATAGATAATCTCACAAATTCTCTCTAGATAAGTATGCAAGAATCTTTAAAGCCAAGAATAAGCAAACCTCAACTTTATTGCATTAAGAAATTAAACAAATACAATAGTCTTCACACAACTACTAAACAAACTAATCCTAACCCTAAGGAAATTTAGAACATAATGAATGGAAAGAAAACACAAACGAAATCCTAAGTTCTCTCGTCTCTCGATCGTGTTTCACGACTCTCCGAATTGTCTTGATGATGGCGGCAAGCCTTCTTTATACAGGGAATGTGTAGGCACAAATCCTTCTTGGAGAGGAAGTTAAGTTGGACTTGGACTTAACTTTATTAAAGAGGCGAATCTCTTTAATTTAATACATTATTCACTTTTGGTCAAAAGTCCAACTTTATCCTTCCTTCCATGTTTTCGTCCCCTTCTTAAGCTCCAACTACCACACAAAGTGTGTAGAAAAATCCGGTATTTAAAGCTCTACAAATCGGCTACCACTTTGCTTGTTTTGCCATCCGTCAGTGTAACGTCCCAGTTTTGGGCCTAGATGTTTTAGGCATCGGTTTAGGTTAGTCAAACCTAGAATTGGAGATTCGAGCCTTTAGAAACGGTTCAGGGAAATCATGGTTCGGGATAAAGTAAAAATATGGTAAAAATTATCTAAAATAATATAGATGGGCTTGGTAAAATCAATTTTACAAAATGGATTTTGGGACGTGTACATTTTGGGTAGTGACCGAAATGTAAAGATTTAAAACTATGGAAAAAGTGTAATTTTCAAAGGAGAGTCAAATTCTTAGAATCTTTAGGGAGCTTTTTGGCAATTAAGCCTTTTCTTTTAATTGACATGTGATTATAATGTTTTAATTAAAGTTCAAGATGGAAGTTTTATTAAAAAAGAGGTATTAAAAAAAGAGGTAGTTATTTTGTTAAGCCATTTTGACGTAACTTTTCCATTTCTCATTTTTTCTTCAGCCAATCATTCCCTATTTTCTTTCGATTTCCAAAATCTCTTTCCCGAGGATTACCAATCAGATAAAAAAATAAACCCAATAACCCTAACTATACTTTTATAATAAACATAATTAATTAATTTGAATTTTTTTAAATTAAATATTATTTTCCCAACTATACTACATTAATAATTAAAATATTAAAAATTAGCAAAAAAAAAAGAAAAGAAAAGAAAAACCCTATTCAAAGGTGGATTGAACTCATAGGGCTAGGGGATATTTTTTTAAACATTATTCAAAGCCCGGTTGAAATCCTCACTTGGATTTCAATTTTTTTGTGGAACTATTCAAAGACGGGTTGAACTTTTTGGGGGTATTTTTTTTAATTTTTTTCAAAAATACTGTTCAAAAACGGGGTGCACTCCCCAATGTACTGATTTGGACAATAATATGTAATATTGTGGGAAATAATTTGGTTCCAACCATATTTTTGGAATTAAAATATTCCAATACAATATTTTTGTTATTCCTCCATTTGAAATGACTTGAAAGAATGATAAGTCAACCGAAAAATTATTTTATATAATTTTATAATTATTTTTGAGTGATGTAACTTTTTTTAAGTCAACATATTTATTTATATCACAATAACATGTCAACGTGCACTGCCATATAGGTTTCTCACATTATGTTAAGCCATTTATCATCATTTGACTGACAGTTTTCATATGTAGAGGGGCTATTTTAACCCAAAATAAAATGTTGAGGGTTGAATTGCTCTAAAAATAGAGGCCAAAGTGACTATTCAATCGAACGTTGAAGGTATTTTTTGACTTTATGCCTTTGATAATTTAAAAGAACATATGGGTAAGCAAATAGATGTAATTTTATTATTAGATTATTATAATTATAATGATATTTTTTTGTTACTTGATATATTTTAAAAAACTACAAATACATGCAAGGAAGATGAACATGCTGAAGAAACTAGTTTTTAAGGCATAATGTCAAAAAATGTCCTAATGACCGAATAATCATTTTAGTTATATTTTCAAGCATTTTAACCCTCAATATTTTATATTGGGTTAAAATGGCCACTTTATGAATAGAAATTTTAGTTAACAAACAATAAATGATTTTAAATGATGTGACAAACCTACATGACAGTGCACGTTGGTATACCAGTGTCATATAGGTAAATGTTCTGACTTTATAGAATGACAAATAAATCAAAAAATAATTTTATAAAATTGTATAAAATATAAAAATTATTATTTTTGAATGACATATCATTCTGTCAAGTCATTCAAAGTTGTTTATCATCAGTTGACTGATAGTTTCCACTCACAGATGAATCATTTTGACCCAAAATGAAACGTAAAGAGATAAAATACTTCAAAAAGAAGAATATAAGCAAAAAATAACTATTCAATAAAATATTATGAGCATTTTTTGGTGTCTTTATTTAAAAGAAAAGGCTTAATGCATAAAATAGCCCCTAAAGTTTACCACTTTTCCCAACTTGGTACTTAACGTTTCATTTGGGACGTTAAGCCCCCTAACGTTTTCACCGTTACCCATTTTGCCCCAAACCGTTACTTTTGCCGTTACAAAAAAGTTTTCAACCGTTAAAAAAAATTTCAACCAATGAGATTGCTCCACATCAGCTCCTCTTTGATAGAGTAACCTGACTGATTTTATTAAAAGGGTAAATGTCATGTCAAGTTTCCCATGTTTATTTTTTATTCAATTTAGTCATTGAAAAATCTATTTTTACCTAAAATTGACCCCTATTTGTTTCTAATTTTTTAATCTAGTCCAATATTTGTTATTAATAATAATATTGTTTTATTTAAATGTTATTATTTAATAAAAAATAAATTAAATATTTAATATTATATTAGTAACTTTTGTTAAATTAATCCTTACTAATTTAATATTATATTATTTTTTAATTCCAAAATAAATTAGATTTCTAATTTAGACCCATCAAAATAAATTAAATGTTAATCTTAAATAGTTTCCAATTACGTCCCAAAATAATATAAAATTGAACCTTATTTGTTTTTAGTATTACTTATTCAAATTATATTCTTTTTAGTCCAATATTTATTATTATTTATAATATTATTTTATTTAAATGTTAATATTTAATAAAATAAAATAAATATTTTATTATTAAATTTGTAATTTTTAGATAAATTAAATTACTTGAAATTGACCCTAAATAATTACTTATTCAAATTGTATTATTTTTTGAGCAAAATTTGAACTATAATTTTCTATTAGTTTGTTCACTTTCAATTTCAACGAATCTCCCTGCAAATCCCCAACAAAAGAATCAATTTATGTGAATTGCATGCGTCGTAGTTCATGGTATAGATTTGGTTTCTCCTGCAATTTATTTGATGTTGTAGTTGCTTTTTAGTAATTTTAAAAGAAAATAATACTAATCTTAAAAAAATAATTTAATTTATCTTTATTAAAAATATTTTAATTTTAAATTAGTAAAATGTAATTTATATAAAAAATCGTTTAATGTTAAATTAGATAAATTAAGAGACTAATTTAATATTAAATTAATATCAAATTATTAATTTAGGACGTAATGGGACTAAATTATAAAATTAATTTATTTTGGGACGTAATTGGAAACTATTTAAGATTAACATTAAATTTCTTTTGATGGGTCTAAATTATAAATCTAATTTATTTTGGAATTGCAAAAAATAATATAATATTAAATTAGTAAGGATTAATTTATCAAAAATTACTAATTTATTATTAAAATATTTAATTTATTTTTATTAAATAGTAACATTTAAATAAAACAATATTATTATTAATAACAAATATTGGGCTAAATTAAAAAAATAGAAACAAATAGGGGTCAATTTTAGGTAAAAATAGATTTTTCAGTGACTAAATTGAATAAAAAAATAAACATAGGAGACTTGACATGACATTTACCCTTTTAATAAAATCAGGCGGGTTACTCTATCAAAGAGGAGCTGATGTGGCGCAATCTCATTGGTTGAATTTTTTTAACGGTTGAAAACTTTTTTGTAACGGCAAAAGTAACGGTTTGGGGCAAAATGGGTAACGGTAAAAATGTTAGGGGGCTTAACGTCCCAAATGAAACGTTAAGTACCAAGTTGGGAAAAGTGGTAAACTTTAGGGGCTATTTTGTGCATTAAGCCAAAAGAAAAATAAGATATTTTCCTTAAAAGTAAATTGAAAAAAACATATCCATGTTTTCAAATTTTAAAATGATTTTTTTATAAAGAGATATTTAAAATTCTTTCTAAATATTACTTTTGTGCATTAATTCATGTAGATAGAGATTATCCGTTTGCTAACAATAACGGTTAAATGTAATGATAAGACGCAATATAGTACAAATGAGAGAGTCATATTCGAACAATAAAAATGTTATTGTTGAGAGACACTCACATAACCTTGAAACCTAAAACTGGAGACAAACAATTATCCCCAAAGTAAATATTTGAATAACCTCGTGCATTCCACTGACATATAAAAATAAACTTTTTTTCTCTCAGCAAAATAATTTTATTAATAAAGTTTCGAACAAGCCTTAACCAGAGTTGTGTGCCTCGTTAAAAACTTCTCTAAACCTAAATAGAGGAAAAGAATACACACAACTCGGGATGAAAAACAACCAACAACCATACACGCCTAAGAAGTAACAATGCCCAATGACTCGCCTACATCTTACTTACCCTTAATGCAACCTTCCTGGATAATCCACTGTGAGATTAACGCTAGAAGAAGAGAAACTCAGAGAGGAAATGTTTATTAGCAATCCAATCAACGTGAGAATACAATAGTTGTTTAATCATTCTTATATAATGAAAGGATTCTTGATCTTAAAGATAACTAACGTACAACTGTACATAGATGATAAATAACATAACCGACTAACTGAATCTTGACTCTTAACTCTTAACTCTAACATGCATCGTATTTTCTCCTTCTTCTAGTTCTGGTTCTTTAACATGCTTCGAGTTTCCTTCTTCTCTTGCTTTATCCTTTAAGCATTGAAGACAAGTTCACTGTTTGTAACCGAAGTTCCTCAGGGCAAAAGACTTTCAGTTGCTGTCGTAAATGCAGAAAAAAGTGTTAGAAAATAGGCGTTAATCCAAGAATAAATAATAAGATAAATAATATTATTTAAACGAACAGTACAAAATTAAGAACAATACAACAATATATAAATCAAACCGATTTGGAACCAAAAGAAACGTGTTGAGGCCTGCACGAACGCAGTTTCCTTAAGACAGATTTTCGGCCACTCCTATGGTGCTCGAGTTCATTGGTCGTCTGTCTCCCAGGATACAACAACATAAGATCAACCACAGTTGCACTACTGTGGAGATCACGAACTGACCCTTGCCTTCGTCTATCACCGAAAACCACTTGTAAAATCCACAGAGTAAAACAATAAAAATTTTCTGTGGTTTTGAGTTGTGTAAAACCTAGAAGGTTTACTCCCTATTTATAGGAGTGTCATGAGGGTATAAGTGGAAATTTGACCTAATGGAGCATTTGATATTGATAATCAATTAATTCTTCTTATAAAGCAATTTCCAAAATTATTATCTGAATTAAAGGTAACTTCCAATATTTACCCTTTTAATTCCAAGATAAAATTTGGCAAATTTATGCTTTTATTTGAGGAAAATTCACTTCAAATTTGGGTCAAAATATCTGCAAGCCCACGAAGGACTAGACCGGTTCAGACATTTGCGTTACCCACGTCGTGCACGTCTGCACATTTACAAACCAACAATTGGTTCCACATTTTCCTCAACAACATTTGAATCAATTTCTTATTCAAAGCTCCAAAATTATCAAAATTTTCCAACAATCCCCCACATGAATGAAATTGATTTAATCAAAAACATTTTGACTCGATGTGGTGATAGATTCTACGATCGATAGCTGCATAGGATAGGTAGGTGTCCACCCTTAAACCTTCCCTTGTGAAAGTATATTTACTTTACTAGCTGACCAGTAGACGTAATGTCCTTGAACTGTTCTGCCGTTTGTGTAAACGATGATATACTTCACACAACTACCTCTCTGACAAGAGTATTAGTTCTCATGGGTATGTCCATATGGCCGTGGACATCGCCTGGTTCTGCAAGAGTTTGAAAGAACTATGCCCAATAGTCTCATTGAAGCGGCCCCACTTCACTCTCACATAGGTGACTTATGTTGTTTGACTCACAAAAGCACACAATGGTCATTAAAAGCATTGCTTAGCCTAAACCACTTTGATCACCGTTTACATCATAGGAATGGACTTGGGGATAAGAGCCCCTACAGTGACCGCACAGGTCTATGCAATTAGGTTGTCCCTTTGAACCTAGATCTTGGGATCTCCAGTCAACTAGGTAGGGTTTTCCTTCACATAGCACCTTAAATTTATATGGGCTTTAGTCTCATTCCTTTAGATGTTTTCTCAACTTGATCTCAATTTAACCCTTTGGTTAATGGATTCACAATGTTATTCTTTGATTTCAAAAAATCAATAGAGATAACTTCATTTGAGACCAGTTGTCTAACAGTATTATGTCGACAACGCACATGTCTCGACTTACCATTATACACAAAGCTCTATGTCCTACCTATTGTGGGCATTGGCTTTGGTCGTTCAGGAATATCCTCCAAGAAATTTCTAAAGCCATTCGACTTCTTTTCTAGACTTGTCTAGAACTTCAAAATCAGATTCTATTATGGATTTGATTTTAACCATTTTTCTTGAGGATTTCCATGACACGGTTCCTTCTCCCAAAGTGAAGACATACCCACTTATGCCTTTGATATCTTGAATATTAGATATCCAATCGCATCGGAGTATCCTTCTAAATAAAAGAATCTTTGGAATAATGCAATTCATAATCTCGAGTATATCTAAGATATCTCAATGCCCTCACAATTGCTTTCCAGTGATTTTCACTTGAATTGCTTGTGAATCTACTTGAACTGCTCACAGTAGAAACAATATCTGGTCTATTGAATCTACTTGGTCAACACTTTGGTCTTTGTTCTTGGACAAAAGTTGGCATGTATTTATTGGAGTTCTGGCTATGCCGGAAACATCCTTGCCAAACTTCTCTTGCCCGCGTAGTGTGACTACGTCAATATGAGACCTTTAAGTGATCGTTTGATTTGGATGCCCAAACTCAAATATGTTAATCTCATATTTTTCATGTTAATCTTGAATTTTACAAGTCTTTGGTACGTTTACCATTTTATTGTTGCTTCCAACAATGAATATGTTATTAACATACAAACATAGAATAATATATCCAATGTTAGTAGTTTTGACATATACACATTTGTCACACTCATTTATCTTGAAGTCGTTTGTCATCATGACATTATCGAACTTCTCATGTCTTTACTTTGGTGCTTGTTTAAGTCTATACAAGGACTTCACCAACCTACATACTTTTCTCTCTTGACTTGAAACTATATAACCCTCAGGTTGTTCCATGTATATTTCTTCATCAAGATCTTCATTTAGAAAAGCTCTTTTAACATCTATTCGATGTACGTCTAGATTTCGCAAAGCGACAATTGTAAGTATCATACTTATGGAGGTTATCCTTGATACATGAGATTATGTATCGAAATAGTCAAGACATTTGGTAACCTTTTATTACCAATCTGGCCTTATACTTATCAATTGTTCCATCTACTTTCATTTTCCGTTTGAAATTCATTCAAAACTTAGTGGTTTAATTCACGGAGAAAGATCCACTAATTCCCCACGTATAATTTTGCATGATGGATTCAATTTTACTCTTAATGGCATCCTTCCATAAGGTGCCTTCAGTTGAATGTATAACATCATTATACGTTTGAGATTCAACCTCTAGCATAAAGTTTAGAAAAATGATCCAAAGAATTTTTCTACCCTTGCTCGTTTACTTCTTTGTGGCTCTATTTCAAGCTCAAACCTTTGTTGATCATTTGAGTCATCTTTATCGATAATCTCCGAAGTTCGTTTCATTGAACTTTGACCAACTTCCCTAGCTTTACAAGGGAATACATCTTTCATTATCGTATGCTTGTGAATCTCAGGGTTCTTCGATTCATACACAAAAAATCGATATACATTGCTATGTTCTATATAGCCAATAAAAATACAATCCACAATTTTTAGGGATCTATTCTCAGTTGCTTTAGTAATGGGTCATTACTTTTGCAAGACACCCCCACATTTTCAAGTAGTTGTAGGAAGGTTTAATTACCTTCCATAACTTATATGGTGTCTAGTCTCTTTAATTACGGGAAATCTTGTTTAAAAGGTAATTAGCTTATAGAACAGCTTCCCCCACATGTTAGGCACATTATAGTACCAACGTTACTCATATAGAGCTTCTCCTCATCTTAAACCTTTAATTAAGTTTGAGATTCAACATCATGCTCATAGAGAACAATTTTCACTATAGCTTCATCTTTACATTATTTTTGTGCTATCATCAATGAAGGTAATAAACATATTCCTTCAACCAATATGTTGTCATATCAATTGTTATGACAATAACATTGCCTTCGTTTGAAAGTCTATAGTCCAAAGACTTATTCCTCATCTTATGGCAATTGAAGCATTTTTTTTCATGAAATTTTGCTTCTAGAACACACCGTCCAATTTACGGTTTGAAGTCGTTTTTGACTTCTACTACGTTTGCCATGATAATATTTACCTTAGTAACATTTGAAGGTGGTAACAATATTTACCTTATCCTCTCTAATAATAGGAGGATCATCCTTCAGATATTTAACTAGGTTTATCATGGTCAATTATGCAACATCTTTTGTTGCCATGTATGAAATTCTTCCAATAAATTTCACTGATTTTTCCATTGTGTCACGTAGACACAATCCAGAATCAAGAATTATGAATCTGTTAAACGTTAGGAATTTAGTCAAAGACTAAAACCAGAAACAGAAACATAATTTCTAACTTTTGTTAGACAACAGAGATTTAGTAAACTAAACCCCAAACAAAAGTTCACACGGTATTAATAGAAAGAACAATAATAAACAATGCACCAGGTAGGTAACTTATGAAAGAGAGGTGGTGCACTAGGCACGCTTAAATACCAAGTCTCTCAAAGAACCAATCCTAGACATGCATTTTTTAATTTTCTTTCAATCACCGTTTATGGATTTTATTCTTGAAATCATTCCAAGCATGAATGATCAATCGGAATCACTACCTTTGATTCACAACAATTTGGAATCTTCCATTTATGGTCCAACGACCCTCTCGATTCTTTAGCCATTTTTAAACACTGTGCACTTCATAGCATGCATCAGAATAGGCTTTAAGAATTTAATTTTGACACAGAGAATCAAGTTCTTCTATGCTTTGATTCGAGACCTCAGTCAGAATCAGCGCTCTAAATTTGATAACCAATGTTACTTTCCGAAATAAATTCACCAATTTATTTCCAAAATAAAATCATACTTGATAATAAATTTGAGTTATTTTTTTTTCAAAATAAATTCACCAATTTATTTCAAGGTTGAATCATTCTAGATTCTCGCGAAATTAAATCCAACGATTTATTTCCCTTAACAAGTTAGAATCAACACATGATTCTAGTACAGAAAATAAATTTAATAATTTATTTCCTTTTACACAAATTTAATCATATTTGATTTTTACGGAAATAAATTCGATGATTTATATTTCTTAACAAGTTAGAATCAACGCATGATTCTAGCATATACATAAATTTAATGATTTATTTCCTTTTACAAAAATTGAATCATACTTGATTCTTACGGAAATAAATTCAATGATTTATTTTTCTTACAACGTTAGAATCATACAAGATTCTCTTGAAAATAAATCCAATGATTTATCTTCCTTTTCCAAAATTAGAATCAACACAAGATTCTAACGAAGAAATAAATTCAGTGATTTATTTCTCATATATCTTTTGTTAAATATTGGGATTAGTAGCACTAAAACCCAAACCAAAGATATCAAGGCAACAAAATCAAAGGAGGTGATCCTTTAATTTTTTTTATTCTTGTTTTAGAAAGATCACGTAAATCCGTTAAAACGGCAGAAATTAATTTCTGAAACGAATTATTTACGAGATCTTTGTTTCCACAACAAATCACGATTTTGCTTGAATATTCTGTTCGTCTCTGTAAAATTTCTCAAAAGAAATTGTTAGTACAAAATAAAATCCACATAATTTTCAAAAATACAAAGGATCACAATTAAGACAAAAAATGTGACAAAGTATAATTTATATACATGTCATATTTAAAATGTCCACGTTATAAGGTAACACTATCATAATAATATTACCAAAAATATTATCAAATTTAAAACTTTATCTTAACAATACATGCAAATATATATTTAAAATTTTTATTTCCATTCCAAGAAGGGTTGGCATATAAGTTTATAAAGTTACCATATTTTCATATTGAATGCCATATTTATTATTTAATATTAATGTCAAAAATGTTTAAGGAATATTTCATTATTACCTTAACAATGTCATAAAAAAGTATAATTATGACATAAACCATACCATATTAAAAGTCAAAATTTAATATGGAATATTACCTTACTAATACCATAATTTATGGTTTTAAAAATGTCATATAAACAAGAAAACTTATTAAGGAATATTTAAATTACCTTACTAATCGAATATTCAAATGTTCTATCTCAAGAAATACCGCTTGCATCGTGTTGAATCCATGGTATTGGTGATCTCAACGTTTCTTGTCTTTGGGCATTCACTTTTTATATGCGTGAAAATTTCCTCATCGTGTGAATCATTGCTTTAGATACAATAATCTGTTCGTCTTGGATTAAAACTGAGAATCTGTCTTAAGATTGTTAGAAAATAGGCGTTAATCCAAGAATAAATAATAAGATAAATAATATTATTTAAACAAACAGTACAAAATTAAGAACAATACAACAATATATAAATCAAACCGATTCGGAACCAAAAGAAACGTGTTGAGGCCTGCACGAACGCAGTTTCCTTAAGACAGATTTTCGGCCACTCCTATGGTGCTCGAGTTCATTGGTCGTCTGTCTCCCAGGATACAACAACATAAGATCAACCACAGTTGCACTACTGTGGAGATCACGAACTGACCCTTTGTAGAACTAAGGTTTTGATATAATATTTGAAAAATGTTTTGGACTAAATGTCTACCTTTATTTCGGTTTTAGCCAATTCAACCACCAAACATTTACAACCCTCCTTGACGGTTTCGGTGATCGATTCGAGCGTGCAAAAAACCCAACACCCTTGCCTTCGCCTATCACCGAAAACCACTTGTAAAATCCACAGAGTAAAACAATAAAAATTTTCTGTGGTTTTGAGTTGTGTAAAACCTAGAAGGTTTACTCCCTATTTATAGGAGTGTCATGAGGGTATAAGTGAAAATTTGACCTAATGGAGCATTTGATATTGATAATCAATTAATTCTTCTTATAAAGCAATTTCCAAAATTATTATCTGAATTAAAGGTAACTTCCAATATTTACCCTTTTAATTCCAAGATAAAATTTGGCAAATTTATGCTTTTATTTGAGGAAAATTCACTTCAAATTTGGGTCAAAATATCTGCAAGCCCACGAAGGACTAGACCGGTTCAGACATTTGCGTTACACACGTCGTGCACGTCTGCACATTTACGAACCAACAATTGGTTCCACATTTTCCTCAACAACATTTGAATCAATTTCTTATTCAAAGCTCCAAAATTATCAAAATTTTCCAACAAAAAGCAGAAGATATATGTTTAGTTAAGACATCTGCTACTTGATCTGCTGCAGGTACATAGTTTATTTGAATTGATCCTTCAGTAACTTTTTCTCTCATAAAACTGAGATCAAGTTCAACATGCTTAAGTTTAACATGATGAACACGATTAGAGGAGTGTGCTATTGCACTCATATTATCACACCATATTGTTGGTGTTGATGCTAGTGAAATATTGAGTTCAGTGAGAAGAGATTTCACCCATGTTGCTTCACAAATTGCATCAGCTAAGCTCCGAAACTTTGCCTCAATGGATGACCTTGAAACAACATTCTGTTTCTTAGAACTCTAGGCTACAAGATTTCCTCCCAAGAAAATGCAATAACCTTTAGTTGACTGTTTATCATCTACACAAGTTCCCCAATCAAAATCTGCATACCCAACCAAGTTCGTAGGTGACGAAACATTACTAAAGAATAAGCCATGACTTATAGTGCCCTTGAGATACCTCACAATCCTCTTTACTGCTTTTCAGTGTTTATCAAGCGGGTTTTGCATAAATTGGCTAACTTTGTTTACTGAAAACTGTATACCAGGCCTTGTAGTGCAGATATGCTGTAAAGTGCCTACTATTTGCCTATATAAGGTCCTGTCAAGAAAAGGATCTCCATCAGTTAAAGAAAGTTGAGGAGATGTTACCATAGGTGTAGGAGAAGGCACATCATCAACCATTTTCATTTTTTCCAACAACTCCATAATATGCTTCTTCTGATTCAATATTATTCCTGTCTCAACAACTTCTATATTCATCCCAAGAAAAAAAGTTAATTTGTAACCCCCTCGTCTCGGCCTATCCAACAGACCGAACCGAACGGGTTACACGGGGAAAACTGAAGTGAAACCCGTTAAGGCCTTACCCCGATTAGCAACCCTATTTTTTCATTTTACTTATCTTGTCTAAATATCACTTTTAAACCTATGTGTGAAGGCAACAACGGAAAAGCAAAAGCGGAATACGAACCAATCAGAGAGCATACGATAATTTAAACTCGCCAAGTAGCTTATTTGTCAAATTTCATGCTCACGAGGAAAAACCATCACAAAGGGGCACATAATACTAATTTAGGAAGACTACAAGCATTAGGGACTAAAACACAACATTTGGAAACCCTCAAAGATGCCTTTTAACCGTTTTAACTACATGCGTTTCGAAACAGGCCTGCCCGTTCCGAAACGCGGGCTTCATTCAAAAAGTAACACCAAGCCGTTCCGGAACGGTCCCACCTGGTTCCAGAATAGGAGCCTCCAGTGGCCAAACGTACCGGAACGACCCTACATGGTTCCGAAACAGGAGCCTCCAGTAGCAAATCGTACCGAAACGGCACCACCCGCATTCCGATACGGGTGCCCCTGGAGCTCGACCATTCCGAAACTATATCAGGCGTTCTGAAACGCCTGGACACAGTTTGGCCCGAAAATGCATTTTTGCATCTCCAAACGTTCCCAAACTTACCCCGAAACATCACAAACCACATGGCAACTTATTATACAAACAATCTAGAGGCAAACAACCTAAACACAACTTCAAACATGCACACACACAACAAAATGAATCTTGTAACAAGGTTTTTTTCTTACAAGGGTCCCCGCTTTTTGAAAACAACATTTAATTAAAGGGGGGAACTTTAAAAAATAATTCGGGTTTTGGAAAAAAACCTTTGAAATAATATTTTTCTAGGTTGGAGTTGCCACCGGCCACTATGGTAGGCCATACACCGTAAAAAACAAAACTAGAGATTCGTTTTGAAAGGGTTCGGGAGTTAGTTACGTGTGGAGAAGGGTTAGCACCCCCATCACGCCCGGAAATCGGTACCAAAACAATTGTTGCTTTTAATTTGACGAAAATTATTTGAAATTTAAAACAACTTTAATTAGGGGTTCTTAATTGAAAATCAGACTTTAATTACGCGAGCTTCTATCAAATTAGTGGTTTCGAATTAATTTATCATTTAATTAGAAAGGATGAAGGTACACCGGACCAAAGACTAAACCGACATCATATAAGACTGTCTGCCGTGTTAGTTTAGGGTTCGGATCCCGTACGTCACCTTTATGCATGATGCAAGCAATTAAAGAATGATGTCACGGTTTTGTCTGTTTTAATTACGGATTTACCTTTAGACAATTCGAATTAATCCGAATATTCGAGGAGTATCCAATAAGATAGGCTAGTCGACCCAAATACGCGAATTAATAAGTATCTCCATTTTATAGTTAAAATTAATTATCATGCAAATTCAAACATTAAGAGTCATATGGATGACAATTAAAATGCATGTCACAAAATATATTCGAACGACATAGAAACGAGCATACGACATATATATAACAAAACTACATTGTACGCATAAAAACAATATATAAAAAACATACGAACTGGTCATAAAAAAGGCATACCCCACGAATTAAATATTCACACTGAACAAATATAACAATATGGCAACCAAACATATGTTCGATGCATGAATAACAAAATAATATAACCAAAATGACATGCAATGTAAATAAATAAAATGTAAACTGGAAGGAAATGAAAATTCAATAAACCCATTAAAAAACTGATTAAAACACAAAATAGGAACCCAATTAAAAGAACACGGAAAGCCACAGGGACCAGAACGTGAATTAACCCAACCGAAAGTCGATTAAAACGGAAATTGGGACGAAATTGAAAACATTGGAAAACATACAGGGACTTTGGGAAGGGTTTCAAAAATTGGAAGTCCTCCGTGCGCAATTGTGGCGACGTTGAGGGACTGGGAAAACAATTAAACCAATTTTAAAAAACCAAAACACTATATAAGCTAAGCTAAAAATATTTTACCCCCTTTTTACCAAACCCTAACCTAAAGACACAGAGCTCTCTCCCTCTCTCGTTCCCCGGCGTCGTCACCCACTCCGGTCGCCGTTGCCGAAGCCCTAAAAACCTTTTTCCTCCTCTTTGAAACCCTAAAGATCTAAAAAAACCTTCGATTTTATGAGATCAAAACCCCGAAAACCTTTTCTGTTTTTCAAAAAACCAAAACCCAAAAAGCTTTAAACACCCCTTCCGGCGTTTAGCCTTCTCGCCGATTCACCCGTCGTTCCCGTAGGGAACCGTGGGCTTATCATCGGCGAACGAAAGGGAGAAGAAGCCGAGACGGCAAAAGGTAAAAAAGCGTAACCCTAAAACTCTGTGTTTCTTTTATTTTTCGACTCGAAATGGAAAGACTGAAGAGGAAGAAAACTGATATACCTCTGAAACTGAGTTTGCTTGTATTACTGGAATGCTTCGATTACAATCCATCTCTTAAAAAAACCTCGAATATCCTCTTACATTGCATGCTCTCTCGAGTTTTATAGCCCGAATATTTCATTTTCGTGTATTTACATAAATCTCGAAATATGCTGTTGGTTGTTTTGATTTTTGGCCGGATTCATCTCTGAAATTGGTTGCTGTTTTTTGCTTCGTATGTTTCTGTTGCGTTTGCATTTTGGCTCTGACGTTTGGGTTGTCTTTGTTCGCATGCACTGCTCGTACGGGGGGGGGGGGGGGGACCAGAGGGCTTGGCCGGATGATGAGGGGTGAATCACAACTGTTGGTGGAATCTGGACGGCTGTGGGGAAGCTGATGGGGCGTGCGGTGGACTACACGCGCGTTTGGAAGCTGAAGGTACATGGGCGTGTAGCACACGCGCTCGGGAGAGTCGATCTTGGCCGTCTGATGCGTTCTCGATCCAAGGGTTGATTCGAGGCGGCACTAGGGTTTCGGAGGCCTCTGCTAGGGTTTTTGCTCCTGGTGCGATCTGAGCCGTTAGATCTATCCCAGATCTAACGGCTGGGATTGGGGCGGCTGTAAGAGAAACATGTAGATTAGGGTTTTTTATTCAATCGGGCCAAACAGGCCTTGTGTAATGTTTTTGGGTTTTTAAGATGTAAATGGACAACCATGCTTTATTTATTTTTATTAATATATTGGGCTTTTATTTATATATTAGTATTTTTGTTTTCTGATTTTGAAATTTAATACTACTACTACTACTAATAATAATAGTAGTAGTAGTAGATAATAACGAATATTAAATAATATGAATTTTATATTAAGATTTCAGTAAAAAGAGTAAAACCTGAGTAAAATAGGAATGGGAGGAGAGGGCAGTAACGGCGGCAAGGGGCGTGAGTGGTGGACATTGTTCATCGGAAACCTTCCTCAGCAGCTCCATTGGAAAGGGGTTTGGCAGGTTTTTGATCGCCACGGGGTGGTTGTCGATGTGTTTGTGCCTACGAAGCGAGCATGGGACGGTTCTAGATTTGGTTTTGTGCGAATGAAAACGAGGGAGGATGCCGATAGAGTGATTAAACGATTCCATGACTTTAGATTATATGGGTCTAAAATCACAGTTCGCTTCGCACAAAAAGACAAGCGGAATGCCTATTGGCGACAAAGGAAGGGGGATCAAAAGTTGCCGTTGAAGCCGATGGATGCCGTATCACGATCGGATCAAAGGAAATTGGAGAATCGAAGTGATTTTGGAAGGGGATCGATGGCTAAAAATCAGGAATATCGAAAGGTAGACGGGGTAATTGATGAAGAAAAACTAGAAATTTTACACAATTGTGTTGTGGGGTTTTGCCATAAACCAATGTCGGTGATGGATTTGGCAACGGAATTAAGGAAAGCGCAAATAAAAGAGGTGTCGGTAATGAGGGTGGCGGGTTCATTAATGCTACTCATGTTTCCTAATAAGGATACGATGAGGAATTATTTAAAGGAAAAATGCTTTGACACTTGGATGGAAAATGTGATGGAATGGTCCAAGGAAGTTGTGATGCCTAATCGTCGAGTTTGGATTGAAGCGTGCGTTATACCCATCCATGCCTGGTCGGAGGGGACTTTTCGAAATATTGCACAATTATGGGGTGAGTTAATTCGTGTGGAAGACAATACTCTGATGCCGGGATCTTTCGAGCGAGCAAGAATGCTGATTGAGACGGATTGGTTTCTTCCAATTGAGGAGAATTTAGATGTGGTGCTGGCCGAAAAACATTATAGAATTCGAGTGACGGAGGTGCGGGAGATAATTGGTAGCGATGAGAGGAAGGAAGGGGACGGGGAAGAAGGGATGGACGAGGATGAGGAGGTGGATGGGGTGAGTCGGACGGATGACATAGTGCATGAGGAAACTGCGGCTAATATATCCTTACATGAAGCGGAAGATAGAGGGGAAACTATGGACACAATAGTTCCAAATTCGTTTATAGAGGGATCATCGACAATGTGGAAAGTTAATAAACTCTAGGATGATAACAAGAGGAGGGACGATCGAGTATTGGGATCGGACGATACAGGGAGTACAGGGAAGGTGTTGGAACATGTGACATCGGGCGTGGCGGAGGAGGACGTAGGGATGGTTGATCGTGTAATTGTGGAACAAAATTCGCTGGATGTAAGTGCATGTGAAAGGGATGTGGGAGGTGATATTGAACAGGTAAATGAACAACATTGTGGGCCTCAATCCGTTAGCAATAGGGCTGGGATAGCAGCACTTGTTGAATACAAAGGACGACAGAGAAGAGTTAGACAATTATCAGAAATTATTCGAACAACAGGGGGGAATTCGACGGCCGAAGAGACTGGTCCAACAGTGCTGAAGAGAGGAAGAGGAAGGTCGCGGAAAAATCCCAACCCAGCTGATAGCCTGTTGATTGCAAAAGGGTCGTTGTCCGATTCTGATTTTTTACAGCGGAAGCGAAGCATATTAAAGGAGGCGAGTGAGACGTTGGAGTTGGGTAAATTGCTGGGGGCTGAAACGATAGGCAACGAAGAGCATATCATAAGCGACATCGCAAGATTAATTGAGGCGAGGGAGGTGCCGCGGACATAGGGGGGATGCGGCTGCTGTCGTGGAACATACGTGGAATGGGCGCGGCTGCGAAGAAACGAGCAGCACGTAATCTTATACGGCAGCAAAAAGGTGAGTGTGTCATTTTATTAGAAACAAAAATGGAAGTTGTGTCGGAATTTGTAGCGAAGAAAATTTGGGTCTCGGATAATTGCAAGTTTGTGTATGCACCTTCGATAGGGAGATCAGGGGGTATTTTTATTTGCTGGGATGAAGACAGGTTTTTGGTGTCGAGAACTTTGGTTGAGGAACGAATTGTTTGTGTGGAGGGATGTTGGGTGAGCGACAATTGGCAGTGTGGAATAGTGAGGATTTATGCACCATGTGAGGTTGATCAACAACAGATTTTATGGAACCGATTGCTAGAATTGATGGAGAATAGTGCGTTACCGTGGTGTTTGATAGGAGATTTTAATATGGTAACATGTGTGGAAGAAAGACGTGGCTGTGTGATGATGAATAGAGGGATTGATAATTTCGTCGAATTTGTCCAAAACAGTGGTTTGGTGGATTTGGAGTTGAGAGGACACTCATTTACTTGGTTTGGGGCTGATAATAGATGTAGTCGCTTAGACCGCTGCTTGGTGTCGCCAAGTTGGGTAGATCGCTATACGAATTTAAGCCTATCCGCATTGCCACGCGGGGTGTCGGATCATACACCATTGTTGCTAGTCAGTGACGTACTTGATTGGGGGCCTCGCCCATTTCGATTTGTAAATGCATGGGTGGGGGAGCGTAGATTTGTCACGGATATACAGGAAGAATGGCAGCGAATCTCAATGTTACAAGAGCATACGGACATTTGTAGCAAGTTGAAGATCATGAAAAAATTCTTGCGTGACTGGAACAAGGAGAAGTTTGGGAATATCGAACATCAAATTGAAGGGGCGACGAAAGAGCTAGATGAAATTGATGGGATGGTTAGTGTGGGAACTGTTTCGGACACGCAATTGGCTCGTAAAAGGGAGACTCAATATAAATTATAGAAATTGACAAAATTGAGGGAATCCGTATGGAAGCAAAAATCAAGAGTTAAATGGTTGCGAGAGGGGGATGGTAATACTGCTTTTTTTCATAGGGCGGCAAAGATGCGAGCCATGCGTAACACATTGGCCGGTTTGATGGTGGAAGGGGTATGGGAGACCAATCCTCTTCGATTACGACAAGTGGTGTTCTCGGAATTTAAAAAACATTTTGCGGAATGTAAGACCAAGGGGAAGTTGGCGATGTGGCTGAATTTTAAGGGCATATCGGCAAGTATGGGTATGGAGCTGGAGAAACCTTTTGAAATGGAGGAGGTAAGGGCTGTTTTATGGGGTAGTGATGGTTCGAAAGCACCGGGGCCCGATGGCTATACATTCGAGTTTTATAAAAAAGGGTGGGATTTTTTAAAAGAGGATGTGATGTAGGTGTTAGTCGTTTTTCATGAAACAAATGTCTTGCCGAAGGGATGTAATTCGAATTTTGTAGTATTAATTCCAAAGGTGGAACAACCGCGAGTGTTAGGGGATTATAGGCCGATTTGCCTATTGAACTCGATATATAAGATTATTGCGAAATGTTTGGCGAAGAGGCTGCAAAAGGTTTTGCCAGCCGTAATCAGTGATGTTCAATCGGCTTTTGTACAGGGACGTCAAATTGTGGACAACATTATGTTGGCAAATGAAGCATTACATTCAATGCTAAAGAGACCTTGTGAGGAAGGAGGGGTGTTGTTGAAACTCGATTTCGCCAAGGCATATGATTGTGTGAAGTGGGAGTGTATTGACTCAATTCTGAGGAAGATAGGGTTTGGTGCGCGATGGTGCGAATGGATGCGAGTTTGTGTGAGTACGGCGAGATTGTCTGTATTGCTTAATGGTAGTCCGACTTCGGAATTTGCTATGCAACGAGGCTTGCGACAAGGGGATCCGTTATCTCCCCTGTTATTTGTCATTGTGGCTGAACTATTGCACCAATTATTAGTCGAGGCGGAAAGGGCTGGATTGATTAAGGGGATATGTGTCGTCAATGACTGCCGATTAACACACCTTCAATTTGCGGACGACACTATTATTTTTCTGCATGGTGAGGTACGATATGCTACAAACTTAAAGAAGGTGTTAACTTGCTTTGAATACATGTCGGGGCTGCACATTAATTATTTGAAGTCTTCATTGTACGGTGTGGGAATGGACGATGGGGTGGTGAATGATATGGCTGGTGTTATGGGATGTAAAAGAGGGGACTTACCGTTGATCTATCTTGGACTGCCGCTGGGGGTAGATCCGCGTAGTTTGACGATGTGGGAACCATTGCTCCAGCGTTTTCGGAAGAGCCTAGCGTGTTGGAAAAGGGACTCATTGTCCTTTGCGGCTCGTTTGACTTTGTTAAATTCAGTTTTATCTGCTTTGCCAATATATTATATGGGCATGTTTTTGGTTCCGAAAGGAATAATTAGAAGAATCGATAGGATTCGGCGGTCGTTCTTGTGGGGAGGATCGGAGGAAAGGCGAAAATTGAGTCGAGTGAGCTGGAAAGTTGTTTGTCGTCTGCGGAAATTTGGGGGACTGGGGGTTGCGGACCTACACCAGCGCAATATGGCATTATTAGCAAAGTGGCGTTGGTTTTTGCGGTTGAGGGTGAGTCGTTGTGGCGCTCAGTTTTGTTGGCGAAATATGGGGCGGATGTTTTTGATAGGCGAATGCCAATGGTTAGGCAAAGGGCCATGTCCACGGTGTGGAAGCAAATTGTAACAGTACATGAGCGCGAGGAGGTACAGCGATACATGGCGAATTCCAATTTTATTTGGTTGCTTGGGAGTGGGCGGACAGTGCTGTTTTGGCGTGATGCATGGTGCGCGGATGTACCGCTTAGTATGGTATTTTCGAGGTTGTTTCGGATTGCGAAGAACTCGTGGGCATTGGTGCATGAATATAGTTTGGGAGTATCGTTGATACATGAGCAGTGGGAGGAGTTTTTTATCAGACCACTGCGATCGTTTGAGGTGAATATGCTGAAGGAATTGTGGGGGATAATGAGGGCAATTAAATTAATTAACGAGAAGGAAGACAAGCTGATTTGGAGACATTCGAAGACGGGGCAGTTTTCGGTATCGAATTTATATAAATTGATGTCTTCCTTTGGTTTGGATGGGGTTAGGACGTGCTCCGCGATATGGAAGGTGCACATACCACCGAAAATCTAGTGTTTTGTATGGTTCATTATATTGAATCGATTGCCGACGTTATGCTACTTGCGTGATAGGGGCATACGAGTGGCGGTGACGGATTATAGTTGTCGTTGGTGTGGGATAGGGGAGGATGCTGTAGATCATATTCTCCTTAGTTGTCCGATAGCGTGGGATGTTTGGTCGCGTTTCTTCACATGGTGGCAGGTTGCCGTAGTTCGACCAACAACTATCAATGCCTTCGCGACGATGGTAATGGAAGGTACATTTAGGGGGCATCTACGGGAACGTTGGCTGTCGGGGTGTGCTGCCACGTTATGGTCACTATGGCTAGCACGCAATGCACTGATTTTTCAGAGTAAGAATGCATCTGTGGATGAGTTGATTTTTCTAATAAAGTTAAGGGTGTTTTATTGGATGCGAGCATTTGAGCCACATGATTTAATTAATGAATCCGAATGGTGGAGCTGTCCGTGGGAGGGAGTGGAGCCGTTTCGGACTAAAAGGCCACGCGTGGGGCATGTTTTGATTCCTCCTAGGTTTGGCTGTGTGAAGTTTAATGTCGATGGTTCGGCAAGAGGGAAACCGGGACCGGCGGGATGCGGAGGTGTGTTACGTGACGAGGGGGGAGGGTGTTGGCGTTGTTCTCGGGTCAGTTGGGCGTGATGGATTCTAACGAGGCTGAGGTTTATGCCATCTTAATGGCAGTGGAGTTTTTTAGGGACTCCAATTGGTGTTCATTACCTTGTATCATTGAATCCGATTCGCTTGTTGCGACTTCATGGGTGGGACGAGGGGAGACACGACCATGGCGTCTTTATGCCCTTTTCTGTCGTATTGATGACGCTTGCTTGGGGAGGAATATTGTTTTCAACCATGTGGTAAGGGAGGTAAATGGGGTGGCCGATATTTTAGCTAAGGGGGGGGGGGGGGGGGGTGGCGGCGCGTAAGGCGTGGCTGAGGATAGGGCTTTAAGGAGGGGTGAGGCTGGTGCTGTGTGTGTAGGGTGCTGGGTATGGGCGGGATGGGGACGAATGGTGGGGTGTGTGCGGGGAGGGTGCTGCCTAATGTAGGTGCTCGATGGAGGGGGGAGACACGCGTATGGGGTGTTGAGGGATTGTATGGTGCGTGATCTAGGCACCTTAGACCTACAGGGTGTTGGTGGCACAAAACGGGAGGGGTGGTTCCGAGGGGTGTGCAGGCAGTATGGACGTAGTATGGGCACAAGGGGTTCGTTTCGTTTATTGCGTTGTATCGAATATCTGTCCCGGGTACTCTTTTCCTCCACCTAGGCTTAGGGAGGTTTTTAATGAGGCCCGATGCGGATATGCTGTATGATTTTTCGATTAATAAAAATCATACTTTTGAGCAAAATAATAATAATAATAATAATAATTGTTATGAATATTTATCTATGTGGATGTCTATCATGATTAGAACTTTATCTAAGAAGTTTGATTTATTTATTATTAGAAATATTATCTTTATTAATTAGAGTTTAATGTATTATATACTTCTTATGCCTATAAATAGATGATTCATTGAAGGCATTGTATACACAAGTCTATTTTTGAGAATAATACAAATCTCCCTCTTTCTCTCATCTCTTTGTTCTTCCATTCTTGTTCCTTGTTCTTATTATTGTTCTTTGTTATTTTATTCACAACACGTTATCAGCACGAGACTCTAATCAACTGAGGTCTTCATCGTTCGAATTCAAAAGAAGTTACTGGGAAGAATTCGATTATAGAATGAACCAAAGATAAGTTTTTTTTTCTCCTTATTTTTTTTAGTTACTGATTGTCTTTCTCTTTATATTTTAACTTGGTTTAATTTTTGAAAATTTTGGAAGTATGCTTGATTTTATTCGAACATTGGAAAAAGATAAATTTGTGGCTTCTCACAAACCAAAAGATGAATCGACAAAGACGAAGAGGTTGCATTTGGTGTAAATTACGTGTGTTTTCTCTTGTTCCTAAAAAGGTTAATTAGCGGTATGCTTATTCATACTTTTACTTATATGATTATATTTGGTATTTTTTATATTATTATTTATGTTATTTTATTTGGATAAAAGTTGGTATTTTTAACCGTGTTTTGAGTTTTACATGTATTTAAATGGCTTGAAAAGAGATGTGATATAAAGGGACTATGAGAAGCTATCTCGGTCATATGCTATGTCTCCATTGTCCACGAGAGAAAAATCAATATCGGTAAATTTTGGTTTTATTTTTTCTTTATATTATCATTTTAAAGTGCGATAAATCATGATGATTTTGAATTTACAAGAAGATTATTATAAAGTCTATATTTGCTCGAAAGCAATATTTCTTCTTCGTCGAAAAACTCGACCATAGACTTCTCCCAATTTCAAGTTACGAAAATTCGTCTTGATCCAAAAAGTTTTATGGGAGGCATTCCCTGAAGTGAATCCAAAGCATGATGTTTATTCCATGTGATTATCAATGATGGGGCATTCCCTGAAGTGAATGCAAGCATGATGTTTATTCCATGCGATTATTGGAACTATTTCATTCCCTGAAGTGAATGCAAACATGATAAATTATTATTCAATTAGAGACATAATTTCGATATAATCCAAGTATATTGGCTGGACATCCCGTTCTGCGAGGCTACTGGTCTCAAATGAGGTTTTTAAAGGACATTGTGGACAGGTTTAACAATACCGCGTACGATGGTTAAATCTTTGTTCTCTGTGATAAGGATATGTGAAAAAGGTTTCAAAGGCCCATTGGCTCTACTCCATTCCCTGAAGTGAATGTGAGATTATATTATGGAAGGAATAAAAAAAATCACATTAAAAGTTGTGGTCGTGGTCGAGACTATGAATATACACATGAAAAATATAGTCGTTTTAAGAATACTTCTACCCGCTGGTAGCAAAGTTATAAGGATGACAAGAGTGATAAAGAACATTCTAAGGAAGTGAAATCCTTTTACCAATGTGATGTTATAAACCATTGGTTTCGTACTTGTCAAACGCCAAAGTATTATGGACTTTATCCATAATCATGAATGATAAATGAAATAAAATATAAACAAAATTTATTTATGGCGAAAATAATTATGGCGTTATTGGTCCAACTCAATTGGATATTGTTAATTTTCTCATAACCCTTGAAGGGAATAATTTACCATTTATTTTATTTCCCTTATAACCCCTAACGAGAATAATTGATTTTTTTATTTTATTTTTTATGTTAATTCGTTTTATTTATTATTTATTTATGTTAGTTTGTTTTATGTTTATTTATTTCACATATTATTTATTTACGCTTTATGTTAATTTATTATTTGAAGAATATGATTACTTTCGGAATAAAATATACAACGAATTGTGGCTATTTATGCCTAGAATTGTGGCTATTTATGCCTAGCAGATAATGCAAGTACTCATATTGTACTCAAGCATAAGAAATATTTTTCCCATTTAAATGCAAGGGGAAATATGAGTAATATTTCTCAAAGTACTAAAATATCAATGCTTCGGAAGAGCACTTGAAAGTTTATCTCTGATAGATAATCGACTTGATATGATGTGCTATATTTTATATTTTTCATTCCTCGTAGTGAATGATACAAAGTACATATTTTCATTACCTGAAGTAAATGAAACAAAGCACATTTTGAAATGTGCATAATTATGCATTTCTCGATTAAAATGCAAGGGAATAATGTGAGTACTATATCTGGAAGTAATAATATCACAGAAGGCTCTGGTTGAGCAAATATGTCATTGTCAAATAGAACTTTATTCCATATTCACAGTGTGTTATACTCATCAAAGTCATAAAGAGAGCAATATGAGTTCGCAAACTATCCCTTTGGGAATTATAGATAACATATGTTATCAATTGGCATTTGAAATAAGCCAATATGGATATAAGTTTTGGGAGCCAAAAAGTCAGTTGAAAGCTCTAGAAGAGCTATATAATGCTACCAAAAGATAATTTCAATTGAAAGCTCCGAAAGAGCTAAATATATTTCTATTTAAAGGAACAATTTTGATGGTCGTACTAGACATGTACAAGTGAGATTGAATTACATGTTATGGTAAACAAGAAGTTTACAAATTCAGAGATATATACACATATATATAGTTGGCATGATCGGTTAGACCATCCTGATCAATAATGGTGCAGAAATTATTGAGATTTACATGCACATGTATTAAAAGAACCTGTAGTTCTTGTGGTGCTTATTCTCAAAGGAATAGATTAAATTCCACTTATTAAAGAACGTGAAGTTCTTGTGTTGCTTAAAGGAATTGATTAAATTCCACTTACTAAAAGAACCTGAAGTTCTTGTGTTGTTTGTTCTCAAAGGATATAGATGATCCCACTTACCAAAAGAATTAGAACTTAAAGTTCTTGTACTGAAGTTAAGACTGTATGTCTTGCATATCTGAACGAAATATGGGCCCATATATCCGCAAATGTGGAAAGTTTTATATGATTTTAGTAGATGCATCTACATTGTTTTATCGACTTACAACCAGAAGTTTGTGAGATTGATTCTAAAAAGATTCAGATTATGCAGTTAGACTATTCATCTTGAAAAGCTAGTGGGTTTATATTTTAGGCTATATCAGTTGTTACAAAGCCTATTGATTATGAAAAATATAGTTTAGCAAAATTTCAATTGGATGCCTCCTATTTAATAGCTAAACTATGAGAACAAAAGAGTTATTATTTATATGGTGTTTCCATATAGCAACACTTATACGCATCAAGCCAACGAGTTATAATAAACTCCCCGTTATGATTGGTTTTTGGTCAGAAACCATACATTCCCCATTTTATGATTTTTGAATGTGCGATATGAATTGCTCCACCACAACGCACAAAATGGGTAAATAAAAAGGGTTGAGAATATATATTGAGTACGAGTCTCCTTTTATGTTTAAATTCTTAAACATTAATTGGAGAATCATTTATGTCATGATTTTTCTCAACATCAGGGGGAGATAATAATCAGCTGGATAGAGGAAAATGAATTATCATTATCTAGATCCCCGTATATGAATTAGAAGTTCATAAGATAATTCATGTTATTACATGTCATCTGCCAGACATATTTACTGACCAAATGAGAGTAATTAAGTCTCATATACCAGCTGAAATGCTCTAAGTTTAAATTACATGTTAGAGCGAGAGAATGTAAATCATGCCTGAAGCATGATAGTTGAAATAGTTCCAATGATCAAAATTCTCGTAAATAGAAAGTAATATGAGATGGTCATATATTGGAGGCGAGTGCTCCTGAAGAGACCCAAGACATAACAAATAATAAATAAGAGTTTCAGGTACCTGAAATAAAGATTAAAATCTTGAAGAGATCTAGATGAGTTATGTCATTACGAGAATGGAACCAGAAAATTAGAAAGTTGTCGACAACGATTTTACAAACAATTTTACATAAAATACTTCTATAGAAGTAAAGAAAGAAATCGAGGATCATGTATAAAATCTATCCAGAAGTATAGATATTGAATTGGTCAATGTTGAAAGACACGTTGAACTTCTAAAATAGAAGTATTTGGACCAGCAGTCCAAACACCTAAAGGTGTAATGCAAGTGAGGCACAAATAAGTAGTCGTAAGTACGAATTGAACTATGATTTATGAAAATATTTAATTACTTCATGGTGGATGCAATTACTTTGGCAGTTATGAAAATTTTACATGCGTCTAATTATTTGTGGATCCATATTTATCCTTGAAGGATCTAAAATGCTATAAGCATTTGGAAATTTCTGAGGAAATTTATTTAGACATGTCTCATGAATATTTTGGCGCATTTGGTATAATCGCCTTAGTGAATACTAATTGAGAAAATACTATAAGAATTATCAGATTTCCTTATGTATTTTATAAAGGAGTTTGGATCAAGATCCATTATGATAGTTTTAGAACTCCTAAAGAGCTTCAAATTGGAAACTCATGAAGTACTTTCAATACAAGTACTTGAATCTTGACATCAAGTTTATATCGACCTGAAGATCGAGCATTTTTATATATTTCTTTTGTCTATGAATAGACATATGCTGAAAGAATCTTAAAAAAGATTCAATATGAATAGAGCATATCTATTGAGTATCCCAATAGTTGTAAGATTGTTGGATGTGAATAAAGATAATTATATCTTTTCTTGGTCTTGAAACACTATATATTAGTTGGTCAAGAAATATCTATGAATATACAAAGATCATTACATTTAGATCTTCAAACATTCGTTGATGCCTCCTCAAATGTCGTAAAAATAATTGTTATGCACGAGGCAAGCCAAAAAATGTGTCTGGCTTAGACTATTGACCCAACATATCCAAAAGATATGTGGATTTACTTTTACAAGATATGATAAAAGCTATCTTGTGTGAAGATAACGCAAGATGTATATCTCAGTTTGAAAGTGGATACATCATGGAACATATTACTCCAAAGTTTTCATCCCTCACGATCTTTAGAAAAATGATATTCAAGATTAAATTATGAAGATTCAAAGATCTTCTGTGATGTTTGCATGAGGGGGAGTAAATTCGTGTTGCACTCTTTTTCCCTTAACTGAGGTTTTGTCCCAATGGGTTTTCCTGGTAAGGTTTTTAATGAGGCAACATGTTATGCGTATCAAAGATGTGTGTACTTTTTTTTTGTTTTCTAATTTTCAAATTTAATACTACTACTACTACTAATAATAATAGTAGTAGTAGATAATAACAGATATTAATACTAATGCTAATAATAATAATAATAATAATAATAATAATAATAATAATAATAATAATAATAATAATATTAAACATGCAATAAGTATAGCATAGTAACAACGGTAGTAATAGCAATAATATATGATAATAGTAATAAGAATAATAGATAATAATAATAAATAATAACATGATAGATAATAATAGTAGTAACATATGATAGTAATAAGAAATAGTAATAATACTTATGATAACGATAATAGATACTAATATATGATAATAATTAAGATAATATTGGTGGATAATAAGCAACATAAATAGTAATGTATTAGATAATAGTATAATATGATAATAGTATAAATAGTAAATAGTAATAATAGATACTCTAATAGTAATAATAAGTATATATACTGTTTCTTTTAATTTTTCATATTTTTACCACAATATATAAAGCCCATTATTATTAAAAAAAGAAAAACGGGTTAACACCCCGGACAAAATTGGTGATTACAGTTGCCCCCTTTGCTTATACTTGTGGAACAAGAATAAAGCAAAGGCCATAAGCACCAATTTTGTCCGACTTCCCTGTTTGGATTCCGAGTCACCATGCACTTGAACTACTGGCGGTTCGGAAGTCGGTACGGGAAAAAGCAACGGTTGCGGAGGCTTGAAGCTGTTCTTCTCATTTCAACATTCTTCAACCCTTCGAGGTCTGAACACATAGACAATTATCAAAAGCTCCATTCTCAAAGTGCCCGAACGGATAGGCGGGTTCCATTCTCCAAAAGCCCGAGCGGATAGGTGGGTTCCATTCTACAAAAGCCCGAACGAATAGGCGAGTTCCATTCTCCAAAAGCCCGAATAGATAGGCGGGTTCCATTCTCCAAGAGCCCGAATAGATAGGCAGGTTCCATTCTCCAAGAGCCTGAAAGGATAGGCGGGTTCCATTCTCCAAAAGCCCGAATAGATAGGCAGGTTCCATTCTCCAAGAGCCTGAATGGATAGGCGGGTTCCATTCTCCAAAAGCCCGAATAGATAGGAAGGTTCCATTCTCCAAAGGCCCGAACGAATATGCGAGTTCCATTCTCCAAAGGCCCGAATAGATAGGCGGGTTCCATTCTCCAAGAGCCTAAACGGATAGGCATGTTCCATTCTCCAAGAGCCTAAACGGATAGGCGGGTTCCATTCTCCAAAAGCCCGAACGGATAGGCGGGTTCTATTCTCCAAAAGCCCGAATAGATAGGCGGGTTCCATTCTCCAAGAGCCTGAACGAATAGGCGGGTTCCATTCTCCAAGAGCCTGAACGGATAGGCTGGTTCCATTCTCCAAGAGCCTGAACGGATAGGCAGGTTCCATTCTCCAAGAGCCTGAACGGATAGGCAAATTCTGAAAGATAAAAGTTCCATTCTCCTTATGCCTGAACGGATAGGCGAGTTTTGAACGATAAAAGTTCCATTCTATGCCTGAACGGATAGGCGAGCTTCCTTTTACGGGAAAAGCTTTAATATACCTGTCAAAAATAGGTGAAAATGATATGGCGATGTGAGTTAGCATGCCCCTAATCCTAGGGATGCCTAACTACAAATGATGCATGAATTATGACATCAAAATTGCTTGGACGCTTTCACTCTTTGGATCGGTCAATCTCGACCTTCTTCTTCTTCTTAATCTCTTTTGGCTTTCTCATCCTTGCCAAATCTCGATCTCTTGGTCTCTTCTCAAAAGACGACTACTGACTTCCACTAGTTAGGACAGACGTAACACTTCTCGTAGTGCTCGCTCTCAAAATATTGCCCCCTTCTCAAGCTGGGTGCTGAACTATTCTCTTCGTGTTAACTCAACATGACAACTTCTTCTCTTCTCTCGACAATAGGGGAAGCACATGCCCCCAAGTCCCTGAACTTTTCTCTTAAGTTCATTAAGGTCCATTTTTCATCTTCTGAAGCAATCGAAACATTTCGACAAAAATTCGCTTCAAGTCTCTGAACTGTAGGACGTGGAATTTTACTACTGTCTTCACCAAGGCCACTAGTGAGCTATCATTTGGATTCATGGCATTGCATTCTAAACTTTATACCCGAAGCAATGGGAAAAAATTATTGTGTTCACAAAAGATTTAGATTGCATCTTTTTAATTTCAAAATGAGATGCGTTTTCAAAAACTATACTTTCTTTTCAAATTAGGGATATATCAAGTCAAATTAAATACCCCAAATATCAAGTGCACGAACGACACTACTATGACTTACCAAAGATTGCCTCAAGCATCATGTGTCTAGGAGACCTCGAAAGCTGAGCTGATGTCTGAAAATGTGACATACTCTCCGAGTTATTTCAGTTTTTTAGTCTTTTAGGCTTATCTTCTATCGGCTTCGCCTTTATCAATTCTTTATGATTTTGGGGAAGTCAACTCATCACATTCCTTTGGCTCGAAATAAATGATGGAGCAAACAACAAAACCCCGAGCTACTCGGCATTGTCATGATTTGAAAATATTACCATCACTCGTGTAGCTAAAGTGAATGGTGCATAGCAACCTTATTGGTCTTTTTGCTACAACGGAGTGCCCCAAAAATTCTGCACTCGTATACAAAAATGCCTATTACCAGGCTTCGAACATTGGAGTGCTTTTGTTAGGCTTTTAGTATTCTTTCTCTTTTGTCTCTTTTCTTTTTCTTTTTCTTTTTTTTCTTTTTCTCTCTTTTTTCTTTTTCCTCTTTTTTCTTTTTCTTTTTCTTTTTCTCTTTTTTCTTCTCCTTTTTCTTTTTCTTCTTTTAGCACGGAAGATTTCCGGTTATTCTCCCGAAGGCCCTAATTCTATGTGTACTTAATTAGATGACCAAATTAACTTGGAGTGTAAGCCACATATTCATCATCTTCAAAGCTTTCGATTTCCACTAGACAAAGGCGGCTCGAAGTCAACCTTTGGGGTCAAGGTCAATGTCCCTTATGAAATTGATATACGGGGACTCAATAGACAAATATATACACAAAATGAAAAGGCAATTGAAACATAATGCATCCCTTCATTGAAATTTAAAAACATGCAGTCTGAGGCCCTTACAAAAAATCTTTGCTACCTTCGGGCAAAAGGGTAGCAAAGTTGATTCCACACATTACTTCAAGAAAAGATTAAAATACAATGAAATGAAGACAAACAAACTCGGATGCATAAAACTCTTGACTACTGCTAGGTTGGCCGTCCATCCCACCCTTTAAGCTTCTTCGAGGAACTCAACCTCATTATTGTCCATCAATTCTTGAACCAGCTTCTTGAACTCTGGACAACTCTGAATCTCATGCCCCACGGTCTGATGGTACTCACAGAATGATTCATGGCCGTCATATGCCCCATTCGGACCCTTCTCAATCAAACCCGCTGTACACAACTGCTCATACACCCAACTCAGAGCGGATTTGATTTCTGACACCTCCACCCTTACTTTCTTTGCATCTACCTCTTCAAGAGCATTCACACCTCGACCTCCATGGTTCGGAAGCGGATTGGTCATCACATTGGGCTTCTCTAACTCAAGGACCCTAGTGTTAATCATGTTTTGCACGGGCTTCTTGAATGCTATGCAATTTTTTATCGTGTGTCTCGGTACTCCGCCGTGGTACTCACAGTGTGCCTTCTCATCATACCATGAAGGGTAAGGCGGCTGTAAGGGAGTAACATGATACGGGCGGACCAGATCAGCCTCGTATAGGTGTTTGTACACCTCTTTGTACGATATAGGTAGAGGGGTGAAGGTCATTCTCTCTTGTTCCTTCTTGGGAGCCCTATTCTCTCTTCGGTTCGAGCCTTGCGCATTCCCGACTGTGGCTTGAGGCGCTGAGACTGTGAAGTGCTTAGAAGCCTCGTGGGTACCGACGTTGTTCACCTTATGATCCTTCTTCTTGAACTACTTCCGGGTATTCTCTTCTCCATCAATCCTACCACTCTTGATAGCTGCCTCGATTCGTTCACCTATCATAACCATATCCGAGAAGTTACCGATAGGGTTGCTTATCATGCGGTCATAGAGGGTCCCTTTCAAAGTGTCAACAAACATAGGGGAGATCTCATTCTCACGGAGTGGGGATTGAACCTGTGCCGCCACATCACGCCAACGCTGGGCGTATTCTCGGAGGCTTTCATTGTGCCTTTGCTCCAAACCTTGTAGCATGAGTCGGTTTGGGACCATATCAGTTATGTGCCTATACTGATCGGTGAAAGCCTTGGCCAAATCCTTCCACGACCTAATCTGAGCACGAGTCAACTGATTGTACCACCTCCCTACGGGTCCCGCTAAGCTATCCTAAAAACAGTGAATTAACAACTTCTCGTTGTCGATGAAACCCGTCATCTTTCTACAAAACATGGTTATGTGGGCGGTAGGGCAAGTCGTCCCGTCAAACTTCTCAAACTCTAGCGTTTTGAACTTGGGCGGGATTATGAGATCCGAAACCAAGATGAGGTCTCTAGCATTCATTCCGTATGCCCCCTCTTCTCCCTCTTTTGTCCGGAACTTCTCCTCTAGGTCCTTCCGGGTCTCTTCTAGTTGTTTTGAAAACTTAGCCTTGACCTCGTTCAAATTCTCGATCTCATCCAAATCCGGGATACTATCCCTGACATTTTCCACATTAAAAATCAGACCTGATGGAACATGGGTAGAGGCGCCCGCCTGATGCGATGTTGCCCTATCTCCTTGAGTAGCCACTCCTTGCGAGGGCTTAGAGGTATCGGTGACAAAACCGGGGGAAAACGAGGGGTCTACCCTCTCTTGACTAGGGGTTCCAGTAGCACCCTTTCCTTTTAGCAACTGAGATATCTCTTTCATCATATCTTGCTGGGACTTGATGATAGTATCCCTCAACTCTTACTGAGCTCGCTCCAACTGACCTCTCAAATCAGCTTCTAACTTAGCAAAACTCTCCTCCATTTGCTTCCTTTGATGGCGAGTAAAGTGTGGGTGCAGAATCTTTGGTAGTCACAAATGCTGCCATAACTCCGAACAATTAATCTCATGACTTGATGATGTAATGTGTATGCAAAATGGAGACATATGATCAAAGGCAATAAATTAAAAACACAATCGGATGCAAGGAAACGATGATTCGATGAACATCCTCATCAAACAACTTTCCATAACGGAGATCAAGTCTTACTCGCATAGGGTACGATTTTCACTAAGTCTTTCGTCCCTTCCCTTTAAATTAGGGCATTCCAGAAACTCCATTGTTATGAACTCTTTTCTCCCATTGTGAAAGTTTTCAACTTTAGACTGTTCTCGAATCAACACTTCGTATGAAAATGCGATGAGTATGCAAAAATAAGCAAAACAAGACAAGAAGGCAACTGGGTTAGTATCACCAATAATGAATACTGAATATAACAAGCAAAAGGAAACACATCAAAGCAGATTAACAAGGCTCTAATCGGGGAGGGCTTCTTAAATTCTCACTCATGTGGTTCGGTTCTAACAAGGGTACCTGAATCTATTTTATCACCTACTAAGGTGACAAAAGCCCCTAATTCTGGCCCATTACAAGCTTGCGAATTGGTTTCGGTTCGGGGGAAAGCACAACCTAGTGATGTGGAGGGCTGCTCACATGTCAAAGGCGTGGATTCCGGAAGTGAATTACTGACCCGTGGAGGGAGACTCACGTAGGTATGGGCGTTTCACTCCCACATAAGGGACGAAGCTCAGGTATAGAGCCTAATGCGTGATGCAACACATATCGGTGTTTCCTTTGAAATTAAATGAAAAATTAATTCAAGACCACCAATTATCAAAGCTCGTGTAATTAAAGTTCTATTTTCAAGGAAGAACCACCTCGCTAAAGTCAAATTAAATTTCAAAAATTTCCATCATTAAAAGCAACAAGTGTTTTTCGGCTTAACTCTCTTTTGTTTTGAAAAACAAAAATGTCCCCAGCGGAGTCGCCAGGCTGTAACAAGGTTTTTTTTTCTCACAAGGGTCCCCGCTTTTTGAAAACAACATTTAATTAAAGGGGGGAACTTTAAAAAATAATTCGGGTTTTGGAAAAAAACCTTTGAAATAATCTTTTTCTCGGTTGGAGTCGCCACCGGCCACTATGGTAGGCCAGACACCGTATAAAACAAAACCAGAGATTCGTTTTGAAAGGGTTCGGGAGTTGGTTACGTATGGGGAAGGGTTAGCACCCCCATCAGGCTCGGAAATCGGTACCAAAAAAATTGTTGCTTTTAATTTGACGGAAATTATTTGAAATTTAAAACAACTTTAATTAGGGGTTCTTAATTTAAAATCGGACTTTAATTACGCGAGCTTCTCTCAAATTAGTGGTTTCGAATTAATTTATCATTTAATTAGAAAGGATGACGGTACACCGGACCAAAGACTAAACCGACATCATATAAGACTGTCTGCCGTGTTAGTTTAGGGTTCGGATCCCGTACGTCACCTTTATGCATGATGCAAGCAATTAAAGAATGATGTCATGGTCTTGTACGTTTTAATTACGGATTTACCTTTAAACGATTCAAATTAATCCGAATATTCGAGGAGTATCCAATAAGCTAGGCTAGTCGACCCGGATACGCGAATTAATAAGTATCTCCGTTTTATAGTTAAAATTAATTATCATGCAAATTCAAACATTAAGAGTCACATGGATGACAATTAAAATGCATGTCACAAAAATATATTCGAACGACATAGACACGAGCATACGACATATATATAACAAAACAACATTGTACGCATAAAAACCATATATAAAAAACATACGAACTAATCATAAAAAGGCATACCCCACGAATTAAATATCCACACCGAACAAATATAACAATATGGAAACCAAACATATGTTCGATGCATGAATAACAAAATAATATAACCAAAATGACATGCAATGTAAATAAATAAAATGCAAACTGGAAGGGACTGAAAATGCAATAAACCCATTAAAAACTGATTAAAACACGAAATAGGGACTCAATTAAAAGAACACCGAAAGCCACAGGGACCAGAATATGAATTAACCCATCCGAAAGTCGATTAAGACGGAAATTAGGACGAAATTGAAAACATTGGAAAACATACAGGGACTTTGGGAAGGGTTTAAAAAAACGGAAGTCCTCCGTGCGCAATTGTGGTGACGCGGAGGGACTGGGAAAACAATTAAACCGATTTTAAAAAACCACAACACTATATAAGCTAAGCTAAAAATATTTTACCCCCTTTTTACCAAACCCTAACCTAAAGACACAAGGCTCTCCCCCTCTCTGGTTCCCCGGCGCCGTCACCCACTCCGGTCGCCGTTGTCGGAGCCCTAAAAACCTTTTTCCTCCTCTTTGAAACCCTAAAGATCTAAAAAAACCTTAGTTTTTATGAAATCAAAACCCCCAAAACCTTTTTTGTTTTTCAAAAAACCAAAACCCAAAATGCTTTAAACATCCCTTCCGGTGTTTAGCCTTCTTGCCGATTCACCCGTCGTTCCCGTAGGGAACCGTGGGCTTATCATCGGCGAACGAAAGGGAGAAGAAGGCGAGACGGAAAAAGGTAAAAAAACGTAACCCTAAAACTCTGTGTTTCTTTTATTTTTCGACTCGAAATGGAAAGACTGAAGAGGAAGAAAACTGATATACCTCTGAAACTGAGTTTGCTTGTATTACTGGAATGCTTCGATTACAATCCCTCTCTTGAAAAAAAAACCTCGAATATTCTCTTACATTGCATGCTCTCTCGGGTTTTATAGCCCGAATATTTCATTTTCGTGTATTTACATAAATCTCGAAATATGCTGTTGGTTGTTTAGATTTTTGGCCGGATTCATCTCTGAATTTTGTTGCTGTTTTTTGCTTCGTACGTTTCTGTTGCGTTTGCATTTTTGCTCTGACGTTTGGGTTGTCTTTGTTCGCATGCACTGCTCGTACGAGGGGGGGACCAAAGGGCTTGGCCGGACGATGAGGGGCGAATCACAGCCGTTGGTGGAATCTGGACGGCTGTGGGGAAGCTGATGGGCGCGTGCGGTGGACTACACTCGCGCGTGGAAGCTGAAGGGACGCGGGCGTGTAGCACACGCACTCGGGAGAGTCAATCTGGCCGTCTGATGCATTCTCGATCCAAGGGTTGATACGAGGCGTCGCTAGGGTTTCGGAGGCCTCTACTAGGGTTTTTGCTCCTGGTGCGATCTGAGCCGTTAGATCTATCCCAGATCTAACGGTTGGGATTGGGGCGGCTGCAAGAGAAACATGCAGATTAGGGTTTTTTATTCAATCGGGCCAAACAGGCCTTGTGTAATGTTTTTGGGTTTTTAAGATGTAAATGGACAACCGAGCTTTATTTATTTTTATTAATATATTAGACTTTTATTTATATATTAGTATTTTTGTTTTCTGATTTTCAAATTTAATAATAATAATAATAATAATAATAATAATAATAATAATAATAATAATAATAATAATAATAATAATAGTAGATAATAACAGATATTAATAGTAATGCTAATAATAATAATAATAATAAACATGCAATAAGTATATCATAGTAACAACGATAATAATAGCAATAATATATGATAATAGTAATAAGAATAATAGATAATAATAATAAATAATAACATGATAGATAATAATAGTAGTAACATATGATAGTAATAACAAATAGTAATAATACTTATGATAACGATAATGGATAGTAATATATGATAATAATTACGATAATATTGGTGGATAATAAGCAACATAAATAGTAATGTAATAGATAATAGTATAATATGATAATAGTATAAATAGTAAATAGTAATAATAGATACTCTAATAGTAATAATAAGTATATATACTGTTTTTTTTAATTTTTCATATTTTTACCACAATATATAAAGCTCATTATTATTATAAAAAGAAAAACGGGTTAACACCCCGGACAAAATAGGTGACTACAGATCTCAAACCCAAAGCTCATAAGAACATGTTAGCTCGAAAACACCAACAAGTCCAAACACAAAGCAATTTATCCACGACCATAACAAACCTTAACATAATATGATATCAACATTTAAAACATGCTAGCAACTTAAACAAAGCCAAACATAGGAGTTTGAACACCAACTCCCTAACATATAAGTCTAGTATTCCCATCGTCTAAGTATTATTACAACTAGTAAAATCATACTTTGAGCTAGCAAGAACTCCAAGAACTCCTCCCTAACCCACTTGCCTCCCGGAGCCTCTAACGATATGCATTGTTGGAAAAAGAGAGTGTAAGCTTAAAAGCTTAGTGAGCAGAGCTTTAAAACACAACAACAACGCAGTTTAAAACATATATCTTAGTTTTAAAAGCAAAACCATTTAAGAAAGAGATGTAATAACACAAGCATAGATGAAACATGGTTTGCAC
Organism: Hibiscus trionum; assembly: GCA_030270665.1. NCBI lineage: Eukaryota > Viridiplantae > Streptophyta > Magnoliopsida > Malvales > Malvaceae > Hibiscus > Hibiscus trionum. The sequence goes on along the minus strand of BSYR01000038.1, from coordinate 20,502,613 downwards.
ATGCACAACCATCTCGATGGGACTACACATCACCGTATACAACGACTAACCATCACGTGAGGCTTGACATCAACTACGACTACACAACAACATTAGAACGGAGAATAAAAGTAATCCACATTTCACACAACAACACGAATATCCGCACACACACCAACACTTAACGAAACAAGAAAAATTAGACGAGCTTACACTTGGGTTTAGGTTAGCCCTTAAGGCTCCACCCAAACCCCCAAGAAAACCTCTTTGAATCATTTAAAGCTTCAAAACATTACCACTCACCGACTGAGCCCAAAAGAAAGCCGAAACACCGATCTCAAGCCTCTGTAACACTCAGTATCGCGCCCGAAGTACCCGAATCAATATCTTCTACTTCAAGGCAACCCAAAACAGAATATTAGGATGTTAATATACTTGTAAACTAGTAACAACCCGGAAATCCAACTCCTTGCAACCAAAACACATTGATTCAAACCCAAATTTCACCCAAAACTTTACCAATTTTGTTCTAGACAAACCCCAAACTGAAACCATCGATTTCAACCATCGAAATACATCCAATATCATCTAGAAACACCCATCCTTGGTCCGTATACCTCTAGTCCTCGTTTTACCACAAAACCAAGCCAAAAACCATTTTTTCACCTTCAAAAGTTACCACTGCCCTAGTTTCGGGTTTATTGATTTAAAGCTTCATTTTAACACTTTAATAACACCAAAATGTGATTTTTAACCACCCAAAAATACAAATATCAAAGCCCACTTGAAAATCATCAAGAACTCACCATTTTCGAAATAATGGGTTTTAGGGTAAACTTAGAAATCATTGGGTAAATGGAAAACTAAGTTGAAATCTATCTTAATCTAGTAAAGGTCAATATATTAAGATGTTTACCTTGAAGAAATCACCACAACTGAAGATTTGATGAAGAAATGCTTGCTCTTGAAAAAGTTATGAGTTTTTGCCTTTCAAAAAAATGATAGCTTTTCTTTTTGATTTTGAGAAGAGATGAGATAAAAACCCTTTTGTTTTAAAATCCCAAATTCCCCTTTTGCCATTATATAATAAAAACCCCTTTTAGTGTTATTTAATAATATTTTCTTTCAAATAAATTAACCTGAACCGGTTTAACCAAACCCGGTTATCTCCCAGGCCCCAAACCCCGGGCATTACAACTCTCCCCCACTTAAGGAATTTCGTCCCCGAAATTACCTGACAGAAAAAGATACGGAAACTGTCTTTCCATGTCTTCCTTCTTCTCCCAAGTAGCCTCTTCCACAACTCGGTGTCTGCACAGAACCTTGACTAACTCGATAGATCTCCCACGCAACACTTTCCTATCTGTAGCAAGAATTTCAACCGGCTCTTCATCATACGGTAGGTCTGGGTTCAACTCGATATCTTCCACTGGCATTACATGAGACGGATCTGACCTATACTTCTGAAGCATCGAAACATGGAACACATCATGAGTCTTCTCTATCTCTACCGGCAGTCTCAATCTATAAGCAACGAGACAAATTCTCTCAACTACCTCGTAAGGACCAATGAATCTCGGGCTTAACTTACCTTTCTTACCAAACCTCATAACATTCTTCCAAGGTGAGACTTTCAAAAACACTTTTTCGCCCACGGTATACTCTATCTCCTTTCTTTTCAAATCGACATACAATTTCTATCGGTCTGAAGCTTCCTTCAAGCGATCACATATCAGTTTTACCTTCTCGGTAGTGCCCTTGAGCAAGTCTGGAATCGGAACAAGCTTCTATCGGGCCTCGGCCCAACAAATAGGTGTTCTACACTTCCTACCATACAGAGCTTCATACGGTGCTATCTGAATACTAGCCCGATAACTGTTGTTGTATGCAAACTCCACTAACAGTGGGTGTTTCTCCCAAGAACCCTGAAAGTCAATGATGCAACACCTCAACATATCCTCCAACACCTGAATAACTCTCTCTGACTGACCATCTGACTGCGGGTGATACGAAGTACTGAAGTTCAACCAAGTACCCAAAGCACGATGCAAACACTCCCAAAATCAAGCTGTAAACCTTGGATCTTGGTATGATACGATCGACTTTGGTACCCCATGCAACCTCACTATCTCACTGATGTACAGATCGACCAACTTATCTAAGGTGTAAGTAGTATGAACATGTATGAAATGAACGCACTTAGTGAATCTATCGACTATCACCCACACTGAATTCTTTTTCGAAGGAGTCAATGGTAAACCCGACACAAAGTCCATGGTAATACGTTCCCACTTCCATTTCGGAATCTTCAACGAATATAACAAACCTGAAGGAAACTGATGCTCAGCCTTAACTCGCTGACATACCATACACTTACTCACCAACTCGGCCACATCTTTCTTCAACCCAATCCAGTAGTACTCTTCTGTTAACCCACGGTACATCTTCGTACTACCCGGATGCATAGCAAAAAGGCTGTTATGTTCTTCATTCAAGATATTACGCCTTAACTCGGCATCTTCTGGGACTACTATCCTATCTTTGAAACATAGGATCCCATTCTCGCCAAAGCAAAAATTTGTAGGCCTACCCTCGGCTATATCTTGCACGTGAGGTGCCAAAGACTCGTCTTGCAACTGTTTCTCTCGAATCAACTGAACCAACGAAGGTTTAACCTGTAACTCGGCTGTCAAACCGCCATCCCGTGACACACTCAATCTCGCAAACATGGCTTGCAATTCAACTGCCACTTTTCTACTCAAAGCATCAGCCACTACGTTTGCCTTATCCGGATGGTACTCTATCGTAAAGTCATAATCCTTAAGAAGCTCTATCCACCTACGTTGTCTAAGGTTCAGCTCTCTCTGAGTCATCAAGTACTTCAAAATCTTGTGGTCGGTATAAAATGTGCACTTCTCACCATAAAGATGGTGTCTCCAAATCTTCAAAGCAAACACTACTGCGACTAACTTTATATTATGAGTGGGATAATTCTTCTCGCGAACCTTGAACGATCTCGAAGCATAAGCTACAACCTTACCCTCTTGCATAAGCACACAACCTAGACCTACATACGATGCATCACTGTAAATCACAAACTCTTTCCTTAGTTCTGGCTGAATCAAAATAGGAGCTTCGGTCAAAGCTTTCTTCAACTTCTCAAACGCTTGTTGTCTTGCATCTGACCACTCATACGGAACATTCTTCTGAAACAATTTAGTCAAGGGTGCCGCAATCTTCAAAAATCCTTCGACAAATCTTCGGAAGTACCCCGCCAAGCCTAGGAAACTACGGATTTTTATCACTGACTTCGGTTGTTTCCAACTCACTATGACTTCTATCTTCTTAGGATCCACACTAATTCCATTGGCCGAGATCACATGACCTAGGAAGACAACCTCCTTAATCTAAAACTCGCACTTACTCAACTTGGCATACAACTGATTTTCAAGAAAGGTCTGAAGCACTAGTCGCAAATGCTCATCGTGCTCTTCCTCGGTCCTAGAGTACACTAAGATATCATCTATGAACACTACCACAAACCTATCCAAAAAATTGTGGAACACTCGATTCATCATATCCATAAATACAGCTGGAGCATTAGTCAAACCGAAAGGCATTACCAAGAACTCATAGTACCCATAACGTGTACGGAAGGCTGTCTTCAGTATGTCCACATCCTTTACCTTCAACTGATAGTAACACGATCTCAAATCAATCTTCGAAAAAACTGAAGCACCTCTCAACTGATCAAGCAAATCATCTATCCGTGGCAAGGGATACTTGTTCTTTACTGTTACCTTGTTCAACTGCCTATAGTCTATACACATCCTCATACCGCCGTCCTTTTTCTTCACAAACAAGACCGGAGTACCCCACGGAGAAATACTAGGCCTAATGAAACCTCTATCTGCCAGTTCCTGAAGTTGTGTCTTCAACTCTTTCAACTATTTCGGTGCCATTCTATATGGAGCAATAGACACGGGTGTGGAATCAGAATATGTCTCTATAGCAAACTCAACTTCCCTATCTGGAGGCAAACCCGACAACTCTTCCGAAAAAATACTTGGAAAATCACAAACTGTTCTGATATCTTGCGGTCTAACCTCACTCATATTCAAATTCATCACATAGGCCAAATATGCTTGAGAACCCGAATCTATTAATCTTTGAGCTTCTAAGGCAGAAACAACATTGGACAAGAATTTAATGTTCTCGCCCACCACTACCACTTCAAAATCATCCGTAAGCCTCAAGGAAACTCTCTTGGTCTCAAAGTCTACCCTAGCTCTATGCTCTACGAGCCAATCCATGCCCAAAATCACATCAAAATCATAGAACGACAATTCCATCATGTCAACCAGAAATACATGGCCCTGAATCATCAAAGGACACCTCATATACATCTTCCTAACTACCACGGTCTCACCGAAAGAACTAGTAACATTCACACCTACATCTAACCACTCATACGGTAAACCTAGAGACCTTGCATGTTCACCCAAAATGTACGAATGTGTCGAACCCGAATCTATCAAAGAAAGCAAAGTCAAAGACTGTAACGAGAAATTACATGTGATGACATCCGTGTCATTCCCAGCCTCTCGCTGTGCATACACCCTAGTCGTTCCTCCACCCTCGGGCTGAACTGCCACCACATGAGCTAAGTTCCTCTGACCATCGTTCCTCGGCTGAAAATTACCTCGACTGCGCCCACAACCTCTCTGATGCTCAAACCCCCTAGCTGGAGCCGGTCCGCCCCTAGCCGGGTGTGGACAGTTACGCCTCAAATGATCTCGGGAACCACAGTTCCAACATACCCCAAAGGCACCCATGCACTCGCCCGGATGACGTCTCCCGCATCTAGTGCACTCAGGAGTGTGAACAACAGCTTCTTGGCCCTGATGGCCCCGTCCATTGTTACCGCCCCTATGTCTCGAATCGGGCTGATACCTCCTATCTCTGTGCCTCTTGGCATGATCTCTGTCCCAATCCGCGTGTCTCTTTTCGGAATCAGACCCGCTAGCACGAGTACTCGAGCCTAAGTTCTGCTCAATATCTTTGGCCCTAGAGACCAAAACATTAAACTCGGTGTAGTCAGAAGTGAGCATATAAGTCTTCACATCCCTAGTCAAACCATAATGGAAACGCTCAAACCGTTCCCTCTCACTGGGAACCAACTCGGGAGCATACTGGCTCAACCTCAAAAACTGAACCTCGTACTGTGACACCGTCTTACTACCCTGAACCAAGGCCATAAATTCTCTTTTCTTCTCATACTGATATCGGACTCCAAGATACTTCTTCTTAAAGGCAGTTCTGAAGATTTCCCAAGTGATATCCGCTTCTGACATACCCGAAGTAATGATAGTCCACCAAGCATACGCATCTCTCTGAAGCAAGGAGACGACACAACCCAACTTACGAGCGTCTGAGCATTCCATCTGACCCAATATTCGCGTAGTACTCTCGAGCCAAACCTCTGAATCCTCGGGAATCAAACCACGTAACTCAACTCCACCCAAACTACGAAGTCTCTCAAGGGGTAAACCAGTCCCCGCACCCTGAGGTGGTGCTGCAACATGTATACCGGCCAAAGCTGTCTGAATAGCCCCTGCTATAGTCTGAATCAAATGAGTCATTTCCGCACCTGCCGGACCCTGACCCACCTAAGCTCCATTACCCCCAACATTTGCACCGGCCTGAGGTCCATTACCATCACCTCCAACATTCGCATCGGCCTGAGGCACATTACCTCCTACATCCACCCCATTACCATCGGGAGCAAGAGGAACATGAGGCACATCCCCGAGTGCCTAGTCACCCGCTCTAGGCCGTCCTCTCGGTCTTACCATAACGAAGATAAAATCTAAATAATAAACACATCACACACAAGAAAACATTAGGTTAGCAAGGGCAAGGATCCAAGTTCTCAAGCTCTTTAAACCAAAACCATTTTCCAATAACAACACCTAGCAATGGGAACACTCGACTAAACTTCAACCAACAACAAGAACAATAAAACATGCTTTCACACACCGTGCAATGGCAAACAAACCAAACAAACCAACTTTCCTAACTTACCTTCCTGAGAAACCTCATAACCGAGGCTCTGATACCACCAAATGTAACCCCCTTGTCTCGGCTTAGCCAACAGACCGAACCATACGAGCTACACGGGGAAAACCGAAGCGAAACCCGTTAAGGCCTCACTCCGATTAGCAACCCTATTTTTTCATTTTACTTATCTTGTCTAAATATCATTTTTAATCCTATGTGTGAAGGCAACATCAGAAAAGCAAAAACAGAATACGAACCAATAAGAGGGCATACGATAATTTAAACTCGCCAAGTAGCTTATTTGTCAAATTCATGCTCACGAGGTAAAACCATCACAAAGGGGGACATAAGACTTATTTAGGAAGCATACGAGCATTAGGGACTAAAACACAACATTTGGAAACCCTCAAAGATGCCTCTTAACCGTTTTAACTACCTGCGTTTCGAAACAGGCCTGCCCGTTCCGAAACGCAGGCTTCATTCAAAAAGTAACACCAAGCCGTTCCAAAACGGTCCCACCTGGTTCTAGAACACGAGCCTCCAGTGGCCAAACGTACCGGAACGGCCCTACATGGTTCCGAAACAGGAGCCTTCAGTAACAAATCGTACCGAAACGGCACCACCCCCGTTCCAACACGGGTGCCCCTGGAGCTTGACCGTTCCGAAACCATATCAGGCGTTTCGAAATGCCTGGACACAGTTTGGCCCGAAAATGCATTTCTTCATCTCCAAACGTTCCTAAACTTACCCCAAAACATCACAAACCACATGGCAACTTATTATACAAACAATATAGAGGCAAACACCCTAAATACAACTTCAAACATGCACACACACAACAAAATGGATCTCAAACCCAAAGCTCATAAGAACATGTTAGCTTGAAAACACCAACAAGTCCAAACACAAAGCAATTTATCCAAGGCCATAACAAACCTCAACATAATATGATATCAACATTTAAAACATGCTAGCAACTTAAACAAAGCCAAACGTAGGAGTTTGAACACCAACTCCCTAACATATAAGTCTAGTATTCCCATCGTCTAAGCATTATTACAACTAGTAAAATCATACTTTGAGCTAGCAAGAACTCTAAGAACTCTACCCTTGCCCACTTGCCTCCTGGAGCCTCTAACGATCTGCATTGTTGGAAAAAGAGAGTGTAAGCTTAAAAGCTTAGTGAGCGGAGCTCTAAAACACAACAACAATGCAGTTTAAAACATATATCTTAGTTTTAAAAGAAAAACCATTTAAGAAAGAGATGTAATAACGCAAGCATAGACGAAACATGGTTTGCACATACACAACCATCCCGGTGGGACTACACATCACCGTACACAACAACTAGCATTTTTCCGATGGGACTACATATCACCATACTTATCTACTAGTCCCTGCCGGTGGGACTACACATCACCGTATACAATGACTAACCATCACGTGAGGCTTGACATCAACTACGACTACACAACAACATTAGAATGGAGAAAAAAGCAATCCACATTTCACATAACAACACGAATATCCGCACACACACCAACACTTAACGAAACAAGGCAAATTAGACGAACTTACACTAGGGGTTTAGGTTAGCCCTTAAGGCTCCACCCAAACCCCCAAGAAAACCTCTTTGAATCATTTAAAGCTTCAAAACATTACCACTTACCGATTGAGCCCAAACGAAAGTCGAAACACCAATCTCAAGCCTCCGTAACACCCGATATCACGCCCGAAGTACCCAAATCAATCTCCTCTGCTTCAAGACAACCCAAAACAGAATATTAGGATGCTAATATACTTGTAAACCAGCAACAATCCGGAAATCCAAATCCTTGCAACCAAAACACATTGATTCAAACCCAAATTTCACCCAAAACTTTAGCAATTTCGTTCTAGACAAACCCCAAACTGAAACCATCAATTTCAACCATCAAAACACATCCAATATCATCTAGAAACACCCATCCTAGGTCCGTATACCTCCAGTCCTTGTTTTACCACAAAACCAAGCAAAAAACACATTTTTTCACCTTCAAAAATTACCCATTGCTCTAGTTTCGGGTTTATTGATTTAAAGCTTCATTTCAACACTTTATTAACACCAAAATGTGATTTTTAACCACCCAAAAACACATATATCAAAGCCCACTCGAAAATCATCAAGAACTCACCATTTTTGAAATAATGGGTTTTAGGGTAAACTTAGAAATTGGGTAAATGGAAAACTAAGTTGAAATCTATCTTAATCTAGTAAAGGTCAATAGATTAAGACGTTTACCTTGAAGAAATCACCACAACTGAAGATTTGATGAAGAAATGCTTGCTCTTGAAAAAGTTATTAGTTTTTGCCTTTCAAAAAAAAAGATGATAGCTTTTCTTTTTGATTTTGAGAAGAGATGAGATAAAAACCCTTTTGTTTTAAAATCCCAAATTCCACTTTTGCCCTTATTTAATAAAAACCCCTTTTAGTGTTATTTAATAATGTTTTCTTTCAAATAAATTAACCCGAACCGGTTTAACCAAACCCGGTTATCTCCCAGGCCCCAAACCCCGGGCGTTACATAATTGCCCCAAATCTTCTAAAGAAATGTCAAATTTATGTCTTGAATGACACGATCAACTTCTTCAGCATCATTTCCCGTAGCTACAATATCATCAACATAAACCATGATGTATACCTTGTTGCCTTGTTTTGCCCTAAAATAAAACGAAGAATCAGCTAATGAAGCCGTGAATCCAAGTTTATGAACCAAGTGGTTACGAAATTTCTCAAACCAAGCTCGAAGAGCTTGTTTGAGACCATACATAGATTTCTTTAATCGACAGACTAAGAGATTTACAGATTCATCTACTTGTCCAAGGCCAGAAGGTTGATGCATGTAGACTTCCTTGGACAGATCCTCATTTAGGAATGCATTGTCAATATCAATCTATCGAAGGACCCAACTATTACTTAAAGCCAAGCTTAATAAGACCCTGACTGTTACAGCCTTAACAACATGCGTAAATGTCTCTGAATAATCAAAACCTGCCTTTTGTCAAAACCCCTTCATGACCAGTCTAGCTTTATATCTAGCTACGCTGCCATCCGAGTTCCGTTTCACTTTGAAAAGCCACTTGAACCCAATAGGAACTCGATTCAAAGGTAGAGTTGTGAGTTCCCATGTACCTTTTTGAACCAAAGGATCAATTTCCTTCATGACTGCATCTTTCCAAACATCAGAAGACATGGCTTGATGAATATTCTCTGGTACATCGACCACAGCTTCAACAAGAAAAACTCTGGGCTTAAAGATCTCTGCTTTAGACCGGGTAACCATGGGATGTCGTACAAAAACTTATTATTCACGCAAGTCTAAACTTTCACGCTGAGCTAGAGAGGGGGTATATGAACTACTGGAGGTTGCTGGTGCTAATATATCAAATGAAGGTTGTACTGTATTATCCATCATACCATCCCGTGTATTGTCATGAACATCTTGCAAAGGTTGAAGATCATTAATCACTGGTACTGGAAGTTGTACAGCATGTAACATTGTGACATTAGGCAAATCATGCACTTGCGAACTGGACGACCTTGATGAACTTGAAAAGGTGGTCGAGAGCATACTAGAACCTGGTGCAGCAGAAGTACGAAAGGAAGAGCCAGGAGATAAACCTTGTGTCCTAGAATCAGAAACTGAACCAGAGTATTTGACTTTATGCAAAACTAAATCCTTTCTTTTTTTCTTTACTAGTCTTAGCATCCTGTAAAAAAGGAAAACAAGACTCATTAAACTGCACATGTCGAGATATATAGACCTTACCATCGTCACTAAGGCATTTGTAGCCATGTTGAACCGGACAGTAACTGAGAAATGTACAAGGCTTTGAGCGGAACTGGAGTTTATGTTGATTCTAAGCCCTGGTTAAAGGAAAGCACCGACAACCAAAAGTTTTGAGAAAATTGTAATCAGGCAATTTATGAAAAAGCTTTTGACAAGGAGATAAATCCCCTAAAACCTTAGTTGGCAGCCTATTTATAAGATAATTTGAAGTGTAAAAAGCATCAGACCAAAACTTGAAAGGAACTCCACTTTGAGCCAAAAGAGTGAGACCAAGCTCAACTATATGTCGATGTTTTCGCTCAACCCTACCATTTTGCTCAGATGTATACAGACAAGTATGGCAAAATTCAATACCATGTTATAGGAAATAACCTTCTAAAGATTTAAATTCAGAGCCACAATCAGATTGAATGCTTTTTAGTTTATAGTCTAACTGTCGTTCAACCATCTTATGAAAGTTAATAACAACACTCCTTACATCAGATTTTCGAGACACAAAGTAAATCCATGTATATCGTGTTGTAGCATCTAGAAAACTAACATAATAGGAAAAGTTATTGGAAAGTAAGCGAGCAGGACTCCAAACATCTACTTGAACAAGTTGCTAGGGTTTATCTTGCACAGCTATAGATTTTTGAAATTGCAATTTATGGCTCTTGCCAAGTTTACATGCTTCACAAAAGAAAAGATCTTTATTAATATCAGAAATTTTACATACATCAGACAGTTTAGCTAAAGTCTCACAAGAAGGATGTCCAAGCCTTCTGTTCCATAAATGAACACTAGAAACAGAAAACACCTAACATCCTTAGTATTTTCACAAGATGAAACCAGATTACAAGAAGTGATCAATTGCCAGAAATATTAGATTGCAATCCAGAAAGAAAATTAGAAGAACCAACAGAATCAGTAACAACAACATGTAAAGGCAAATCATCTGAAGAATCAACAGAATCAGTAGGAACAACATGTAAAGACAAATCATCTGTAGAAACAAACTTGTAGAGACCATCATTTTGCAAACCTCGCAGTATCATTTGCCGTGTCTCCAAATCCTTAACAACATAAGAATCAGGAAAAAAACTCAATAGATACATTGTTATCTTTTGTGAACTTAGAGACTGACAAAAGGTTTTTCTTAATTAAAGGCACATATAACAAGTAACTTAAAATTAAAGGCCTAGACTTAGATGCTATAGTCGAAAACCCTATCCTAGAAATAGGAACCTTAGACCCATCGACAACTAATATCTTACCAGAACCAGAATAGGGAACAGAGGACACGATGTTACCTGCATCAGGAGTAAGGTGAGATGTGGCCCCAGAATCAAGGTACCACGTCGTATCTTCATAATTGAAATCATCAGCCACTGCAGCAACGGTTGCTACCACCGCATCAGAATTGGTATTTTGAGTTGTGGTATTGAAAACCTGAGAGGATTCTTGATGTTCCTCATTAAAATCTTCAGAGTAGGAGATTTGATTGACCAGAGAATGACCACCACCACCTTCAAAAGCTTGATTGAACCAAAAGAAACAACGACCGGCTAAATGACTAAGCTTTCCACAGATTTGACATTGCGGACGCGAACGACCGCCATAAAACCTGCCACCTTGACCTCTAGATGGTACGCCTCGTGACAGATGATACACCGGCGTCGTAGGCCGAAACCCTACAGATGGCAGTTGAGTAGAATAAACTGGATTCGCCAAGCCATGAGAATAACCCACATTTGGGTTATTAGTATGTGCAAATGGGCTAGAATATGGGCCTTGAGAGTGAATTGAATTAGAAGATTCACGAGTCAAATTGACCATAGAGTTTTGACTGAGAAACTCTAATTTCCGAGACTCAGTGTCAAGAAGAACATTCACAACTCCGTCGAGCTTATAAGGCTGTTGACTGGAAGTAATAACGACCAACACTGGTTCGTACTCCATCGGCAGACTGGAAAGAATGGCTGAAATATGCATCGTTTCTGTTAGCGAGTTCCCATACGCATCAAGCATCAAGACTGTAACAAATCCCTTGGATTTGAGCAAGATACTCATAGATTGATCACGCTTCTGAATATTCTTCAACGAACAATGCAAATGATTTAATCGAGTAGTAAAAGTGACAGAAAAGATATGTTTAATCTTTTCCCATATGTCTAACGCGTTCTTGCAATTGACAAGAGAGGGAAGAATCGAAGAGCTGATCGATGAAAGTAACCAAGAACAGAGGGAACTGTCTTCTTTCTTGTATTTGACAAACTCATGATTGACAACGCGACTACCTCCTTCACCGACAACAAACTGCGCAGGTACAACCAAGGAACCATCGATGTGATCTATGAGCGCTAGTCTTTCAATGGCAAATAGAACCTGCTGCTTCTAAAGAAGATAATTTGTATCATCAAGACGAATAGAGATCATCTTGTTAGTGAAAGGCTTAGACCCGTTGTCAGCCATGGAAGAGACCTCTGATACCATGTGAGATTAACGCTAGAAGAGGAAAAACTCAGAGAGGAAATGTTTATTAGCAATCCAATCAACATGAGAATACAATAGTTGTTTAATCCTTCTTATATAATGAAAGGGTTATTGATCTTGAAGATAACTAAAGTACAGTTGTACATAGATGATAACTGACATAATCTACTAACTGAATCTTGACTCTTAACTTTTAACTCTAACATCCACGCATAAGTGAAATTGATACAGCCTAGGACCCTTTCCCTCCTTTTCAACATGGAAGGAGACCCACTCCTTACACCCCCTATTGGGCATGACATTAACTTCACCTCCCATACCTTGCAACATTGTCTACAAACTTTCCACTGCTTCTAATTCATTCCATAGGTGACTCTGCTTCTTTTGCTACAACTTATCATTGCATTAAAGGATTCATCCTCCACAGAAGGCTTGTTCTCCAGTCTCAGTTCCGACGATCCACTCCGGCTTGAACTAGACGATGAATATTTTCGGATCTCCTCCACTTTTCTTTCTGGTTACTGACTTCAAAACATTTGCAGAATCATTCGAAAAACCTATCTCAATAACTCTTACAACGTGGATAATATCTCCCACCTCTACTTCCACCAATTCCTCAATCTTCATTGCATGTTCAGTGGTAATGAGGATGGTCACTTTCTCACAGTCCTTAACACGATTGATGTTTTCGCCAGCCGCTTCGAGGTTTCCCCACAAGGCTGCTAATCTCTTGAGAGTTTCATTATTCCAGCAATGTAACGGCAAATAGATAAAAAATCACTTTAGAAATTTCATATCATTTATTCCATTGCTAAATTAAGAATTGAGATCGAATATATTTCCTAACAATTATCTTAAAATTACAAAAAAATGAAATTTATAAAATCTTAACATGGATATGCTAAATAATAATTCACTTGAAAGCGAACTCAACAAATGATCCCAGTAAAAAAGCGGGTGATGTTCATCTTAGAAGACCTCAATCGCTTTGCCTACAAGGATATGCTAAATATATACCTTGTAATCACCTTTAGACAATTAAAAAAATAATTTACTTGAAAATAGATTAAAAATAATTCACTTTAGAAAACTCATTTCATTTATTCCATTAATATATTGAGGTGTATATTTTCTTAAAAAAATAATATTTTAAAAAAATGTATTAGTTACGAAAGGATAAATCAAATGATTTTTTAAACTTATTTAAAAGAAATAAAGAAATAAAATAATTATCTTAAATTTAATCTATAATAGCAAATTTGAAAAAAAATCAAACAAAGAGATGAGATTTTAAATAATAAAAAACTTGTACAGTTGGTCTATAAATATAAAATTTCTGATGAAAAATAAACAAGAGTGAAGCGAGTTGATAAAGATAAAAAACACAATGATGGTTGTATTAAGAAGTATAGTTATTACTTTGTGTGTTTTGGCATTGTCTTCATCTACATTGGGTGATGCACAGCCACCACCACTAGCTGCTAAACCAAACGCGCAACTGCAACCTCCACCGGTAGTGGCTGAACCACCGGTAACAATAGTGGTTAGACCAGTTCCGTCGACTACGAAAACACCCACATCCTCGGAGCCACTGTGAAATACCAACAAATGCTCCATATTTTGTGAAAAGAAGTAAACAATGTTGGTGTTCGATGGAGAGTTATCGCAATAGATGCTTCGAAAAGATTTGGAGATCAGCAGCAACAACATATTACGATTTCAGAAAGATTGATAAAAAATGTTGTGATGCCTTTAGGACAGCGGATAAAAACTGTGGTTTGATCTTTGAGCGATATCCATATTTTGTTTATCGTCTCAAACAACATTGCTCTCAATTTAATTAGAGTTTCCAGATTGATTTAGGCATCAGTTTCTTTGTTTCTTAGGTATCAGCTTCTTTGTTTTATTAAACTAGTTCAAATGAGGTCTTATAGTTCTATAGGCATCAAGGCCACTTGATGTTCCAATGCCATTGTTAGATTACATAATAGAACTGTGTTTAAGTCATTTTATTTTGATGAAATAAATATATATGCTTTTGAAGTTTTATCATTTCATGAGATAATATTTTTTTTTCTACTTTAAAATCATTCGACATGTGTATCAAACAAAACTAAATTGTTTAAAAATATAAAAACTATTACTTGTTATGAGATACTAAATATTCATGTCCAATGCGTGAACTCAACATTTTTTTGAACAATTCTTATCTAAGGGAGAGGTAGGGGAAGGAGAAATTTACCCTTAATCTAGAATTTACACCCTAGAAGAAGGGAGATGTCAATTGGGAATTTTTAATCACTTGCTCTAAAAATTGTTCACTGAATTCAACAACTTTAAAGATGATAGATTGAAATAAACATGACTAAAAAACAAACAATAAATGAAGCTACGTTAAATGAATTAAAATCCAACTATGGATCGAGATAAAGTTAAAAAAAAATAATTTATTCCATTATAAATCGAGTAGTTAACAATCGTTTTATAATTTTACGAATGATCATTATATACTTGGAACTGTCATTGACTTCCTATACTTTTATTTTGTAACTTTTTTTCTTTTGATAATGACATAAAGTTAAAAAAATACTTTCAACGTTTGACTGATTAATCACATTAGTCTCTATTTAATTTTAAAGTAATTCAACCCTTAATGTTTTATTTTAGGTCAAAATAGCTCATCTACAGATAAAAATTGTTAGAAAACTAACGATAAATACATGGGCGGTTCAAAGATTTTGAGGGTCCTGTGCAATTTATTAAAATATGGCTCTTAATTTATAATCAATAAGTGATATAAGTGTTTTTTTCAAAAAAAACTTTAATACAAAAAAATATTATTAAATTGTCCTGTTGAGAACAAAAAATTTGACTTATAAACATCTAAATATTAAACATTTTCACTTCAAAATTATCATTCTTTTTGCATGTTTTAAGTTTTAGATAATTTTTTATATAAACATAATTATATATATAATTTTATAATTTTTTACAAATATTTAATTTAATTTAGGTTCCTTATTTTCGGGGCCCTTCCCTCTTGGGGGCCCTGTGCGGTCGCTCATGTCGCGCCTGTCCAAAACCCCCACTGGATAAACAATTTGAAATGACTTGAAAGAATGATAAGTCAACTGAAAAATTATTTTATATAATTTCATAAAATTATTTTTTGAGTGGTGTAACGTTTTTTTAAGTCAACATATTTATTTATATCATACTGACATGCCAACGTGCACTGTCATATAGGTTTGTCACGTCATGTTAAGCCATTTACCGTCAGTTGACTGATAGTTTTCATCTGTAGAGGGGATATTTTGACCCAAAATAAAACGTTAATGGTTGAATTGTTCCAAAAAAATAAGGGCTAAAGTGACTATTCAATCGAACGTTAAAGATATTTTTTGACTTTATACCTTTGATAATTTAAAAGAACATATGGGTAAGCAAATAGATGTAATTTTATTATTAGATTATTATAATTATGATGATATATTTTTTTGTTACTTGATATATTTTAAAAGACTACAAATATATGCAAGGAAGATGAACATGCCGAAGAAAACTAGTTTTTTTAATGCATAATGTCAAAAAATATGCTAATGACCAAATAATTATTTTTGCTATATTTTTTAAGCATTTTAACCTTCAATGTTTTATATTGGATTAAAATGGCCACTCTATAAATAGAAATTTTAGTTAACTAACATTAAATGACTTTAAATGATGTGACAAACCTACATGACACGTGCATGTTAGTATACTAATGTCATATAGGTAAATGTTCTAACTTTACAGAATGACACATAAATAAAAAAATAATTTTATAAAATTGTATAAAATATAAAAATTATTTTTTCGAATGACATGTCATTCTGTCAAGTCATTCAAAATTATTTATCATCAGTTGACTGATAGTTTCTACGGATAGTTCTTCTATGCTCGACGAGTTTTGACGAGCACCACTATTGACGAGTACCGATAAACTAATTTATAAAATTTTTAAATCCAAAGTACTTAATGCGTAATTATAATTATTTAAAAAAATTAAAAGGGTAATTTAATTAAAATACATTTTTAATTTTAATTTTATTTTAAACATTATTAATTAAAACAATTTATCCCCAAATCAAAGAACTCTAGGTATTTTTTTTTGAAATTAACCCAATTGCCGTCACCGCCACCGAGCATGACCGCCGACCACAGCCGACAACTGCCACCGCCGACCACCGCCTCCCTAGGAAGGGGAACGACAACGGCGGCGGTTGTCGTCAATAGTGGTGCTCGTCAAAGCTCGTCAAGCGCTATAGAATTTTCTTAATTTTCACTTACAGACAAGTCATTTTGATCAAAAATAAAACGTAAAAAGATAAATGCTTCAAAAAAGAAGAATATAAACAAAAAAATAACTATCCAATAAAACATTATGAAATTTTTTGGGTGCCTTTATTTAAAAGCAAAATAAGATATTTTCCTTAAAAGTAAATTGAAAAAAACATATCCATGATTTCAAATTTTAAAATGATTTTTTTATTAAGAGATAATCTAAAATTCTTTTTAAATATTACTTTTGTGCATTAGTTATATAGATAGATATTATCCGTCTGCTAACCATGAGGGTTAAAATGTTATTATTGAAAGACACTCACAGAACCTTGAAACCTAAAATTGGAGACATAAACAATTATCCCTAAAGTAAATATTTGAATAAATTCCACTGACATATAAAAATAGACTCGATCCTACAAATTGAAGAACTCACACAATTAAAATGACATTTATAACTATATTTTCTATTTAGTAAAAAATTCCTATATGAAGTATTTTTAAACAAATCTTCAATTTTAGATTTTCTTAAAAGAAATAAATGAAATAATAGTAATGAATCTTGACACTTAACTTAGGGAAGAAACTATTAGAATGTTGAGTAAATTAGTAAGAATTTGTCTTTATTTATAGAATAAAGTATGAGCCTCAAATTAGTAGGAATGTTGAGTAAATTTAATTATAAAATAGTATTCAAATAAAAATATAAGAAAAAGACTAAATTTTAAAAAAATTAAGTTTAAATTTGTATATTTTAGAACTAATATTGTTTGAGAATGCGAATTTAATTTATAAATATATCTTTATGTAAAAATTTAATAATTTTAAAGAGTAAAATTGAAACTCTTCTGGCCTATGGTATGTGTTTGATGGACGATGAATGATATATACAGAAGCTTGAATTTGTTAAACCATAATTAAAATCATTTGAAAATACATAAAAAATCACTTTAGAAATTTCATATCCTTTATTCCATTGCTACATTAAGAATTGAGATCGAATATATTTCCTAAAAATTATCTTAAAATTACAAAAAAATGAAATTTATAAAATCTTAACATGGATATGCTAAATAATAATTGACTTGAAAGCGAACTCAACAAATGGTCCCAATGAAAAAGCGGATGTCCATCTTAGAAGACCCAAGTTCAATCGCCCAGTCTACACGGATATGCTAAATATATACTTTGTAATCATCTGTAGACTATTAAAAAATAATTTACTTGAAAATAGATTAAAAATAATTCACTTTAGAAAACTCATTTCATTTACTCCATTAATATATTAAGGTGTATATTTTTTAAAAAATAATATTTTTAAAAAATGTATTAGTTACGAAAGGATAAATCAAATGATTTTTTTAAACTTATTTAAAAGAAACAAAGAAATAAAATAATTATCTTAAATTCAATCTATAATAGCAAATTTGAAAAAATCAAACAAAGAGATGAGATTTTAAATAATAAACAACATGTACGGTTGGTCTATAAATATAAAATTTCTGATGAAAAATAAACAAGTGTGAAGTGAGTTGATAAAGAGAAAAAACAAAATGATGGTTGGATTAACAAGTATAATTATTACTTTGTGTGTTTTGGCATTGTCTTCATTTACATTGGCGGATGCACAGCCACCACCGTTAGTTGCTAAACAGAGCCCGCAACTCCAACCTCCACCGCTAGTGGCTGAACCACCGGTAACAATAGTGGTTAGACCAGTTCCGTCGACCTCAAAACCACCAGTGAAGCATCATCACCATCGAGAACACCCGCATTCTCGGAGCCACTGTGAAATACCAGTAAATGCTCCATATTTCGTGAAAAGAAGTAAACAATGTTGGTGTTCGATGGAGAGTTATCGCAATAGATGCTTCGAAAAGATTTGGAGATCAGCAACAACATATTACGATTTCAAAAAGGTTGACAAAAAATGTTGTGATGCCTTTAGGACAGCGGATAAAAACTGTGGTTTGATCTTTGAGCGATATCCATATTTTGTTTATCGTCTCAAACAACATTGCTCTCAATTTAATTAGAGTTTCCAGATTGATTTAGGCATCAGTTTCTTTGTTTCTTAGGTATCAGCTTCTTTGTTTTATTAAACTAGTTCAAATGAGGTCTTATAGTTCTATAGGCATCAAGGCCACTTGATGTTCCAATGCCATTGTTAGATTACATAATAGAACTGTGTTTAAGTCATTTTATTTTGATGAAATAAATATATATGCTTTTGAAGGTTTTATCATTTATGTCCAATGAATGAGATAATATTTTTTTTCTAGTTTAAAATTATTCGACATGTGTATCAAACAAAACTAAATTGTTTAAAAATATAAAAACTATTACTTGTTATGATATACTAAATATTCAGGTCCAATTCATGAGATAATATTTTTTATTTCTATTTGCATGTGATTACTAGGGACGAAGCTAAGATTGAACTACAAGGGGTAGATCAATTGACTTTTCAAACGAATAAAGTCTTAAAAGTAATTAAACCATAAAAATTAAGGGTGTTCAGATTTAATTTTATAAATTTTAAAATTGAAAGGTTGGTTAAAGTTTAATTTTATTAATTCTAAATGATAGGGAAAGGGTTTGATTGTAATAGTTTTAAAACTATTTAGAGCTAACCCCTCCTACCTTACACACGTAACACCGTCCCTTGTGATTACTTGATATGCATGATACAATTTTGTTAAGTTTAGCATGATTTACTTTTTTTTTTAACAAAATACTAATTTTATTGAACACATAAAAAATAGATAGTAAAATATATCCCTAACAACCAGATAATCTTGAAATCATAACAAAAAAACTCAAAAAACAAAGAAAATTTCAATTGGCATGAAATCTCAAATAGAAAAATACTATCTCTTATTGTAATTTCTTCATTAACGTTCATAATATCCAGTACTATGGCTTAAATTTGGAATGCTCACCGTAAAGAGATTAGATAACATAATTACTTCCGAAATATGAATAGAAATCTTCTGTCCATTTTCGGTGCCCCTATTTATGCCTCACACTAAAAATTAAGGTTTAGGTAATTTAGTGTAAATTAAGGTTTAGGGAATTTAGGGTAGGATGTAATTTTTAGGGTGTGGGTGTAGGATTTAGAATTTAAAATTTATGGTAAGAGCTAATTTAATTTTTTAGTATTTTTTTAGTGTTGGGGCATAGAAAGAGGCACCAAAATCGGTAGATGATATCCCCGAAATATACTAGGAGATGAAATGTCTTCTTCACCAAAAGCTCAAACAATCTTGCACAAAGTTCTATCCCTAGTTCCAACTGCATCAAGGCTTCTTTAAATCGTTATCTAAACATGACATATTGGCAACCATCTTAAAATAGAACGTGTATTATAATATTTTTTTCTACAATCATCAACATGCCATAACGATATACGAAGAACGTGTCAAAGCTATAGACAAAAATAAAATAATAACACAAAAATAATAAATAGTAAAAGTAAAAACAACCTAACCGGTGGTAATAAGGCAGCCGGAGACAACACAAAAACTAAAAAATCACCAATGACTATCCTAAAACCCTAACTGTTATACAGAGCACTATTGTGTTAATGATAACATTATTTCAGCATGATTTACTTTTAAATTTAATAAGCTAATATTTTTCGAATTAAATAGTTGATATATATTATTTGGAATAAATAATGTTACGTATGTTTTTATAAAAAAATAATAATTGCATCATTCTAACATTTTTATTATAATATATTTTATTTTCCAATGGATAAGGTTTAAAATGGGTTAATGTAACTTATTCAAAATAAAACAAAGGGTCAATATATAAATATACTTGAAATTAACAAGCAACTATTGCACGAGTATACAAACTTTCATTAAAAAACAACTATGTAAATAAAAGATGAAATTTTACAGTAAAAGTCATTTAAGACTTGTGACAATGTTTACAGTCGATTGACAGTGCTTGCGATACATTAACTTATTTGTGATGGGTAGGGGATGCTAATCTCCTAATATACGATTTCGGTACTATGGGGTTAGGGGTGTTCACAGTTAATCGTTGTAGTATTTTAGTTAACCATGAACACCACTAACTGGTTTCTAGGGATGGTTTGCTCTTGTGGTCTGTGGCCTTGGTTATCATTGGTAGGGTGATTATTCTTTTTTTTCTTTGTAACAATTTTTGCCTAGTGTAATCACCTATTTTGTTCGGGGTGTCACCTTATTTTTTATTTTTAAATAATGAGCTTCAATTTTAATTATACGATGAAATAAAAAAATATTATATACATTATTAGTATTATAATATTTATATTGTCACCAGTATTATGTTATTATAATTATTACTACTAATATTATTTATTATTATTACTATCATATTACTATCTAATTATTAATGTTACTATTATATTATAATCTTATCATTATTATTATTAGTACCCCTATTATTACCATTATATCTATTATTACTATTATTATTATTATCTACTATTATTAGTATTATTTCATACTATTATTATTATCATTATCATTATCATTATTTTTATTATTGTTACTGTTATTATATTGAAACAAGTCTGAAAATCTAAAAAAACTGATATATATATATATATATGTATGTATAATTAAAGCTCAATCCATAATAATAATAAAAGCTCAAGTCTTATTTAAGAATCCATTACAATTAAAAAACCCAAAAAATATTACACAAGGCCTGTTTGGCCCAATTGACTAAAAGCCCTAATCTGATAATGAAAAAAAAACCCTAATCCTATCTTTGTGTTTTGCAGCCGCTCAACCCCAACCGTTAGATCTGGATGAAGACCTGACGGTCCAGATCGATCTGGAGAAAGGAAACCCTAGAAGCCCCCCCTCAAGGCTTGGCGCCGCAGAAGCCTCAGCCGTCAGATTCGGCTCGAGATCGAACGACCGAGATCGGTTCCCTACGCGCGTGCGATCTACGCACGACTCTCCACTTTCCAGACACGCACGTGCAGTACACCGCTTGCCCCTTCAGACCCTCGCGACCGTCCAGATCTCACTGACAGTAGGATCATTCCACGACACTGATTCGTCGGCCACCAAGCCCTCCTCTGGTCCCCTTCATCCCGAACAACCTCACATGCAACAAAATAACCAAAATGTCAGAAAAAAATGAGTAACAGAAATCAGAAGCAAAAACAACAACAAATCAGAGACGAATGTGGAAAAATAATAGCAACCAATAGCTTTTTTTGTTTGAATTTCATGTAATCCGAAATTTGTAATATCGGGCTATAAAAGCCGAAACATAGAATGTAACCTCAAGCAAGTTGTAATCAGGAAAAATTTCAGAGAACACAAAGCAAAAACCTCAAGGTCTTCAGAGGTATTATCATCGTCTTTATTTCATTTTCATTTCGAATCGTAAATATAAAAAAAACAACACAGAAGGTTAGGGTTTTTACCTCTGCTGTTTGATCTTCTTAGTGCATCGGCTCGCATCCACCCATCGTTGACAAGCCTTGTACGGTGAAACGGTGGGGGTGGTAACCATAGGGTTCCCGGTTTTCAAATCGAAAAGGGTTTTGAAATCGTTTAGGTTTTTTGGGTTTCTGATTTCTCAAAACAGATCAAGGAAAAGGGTTTTTTGGTTTTGATTTCATGAAACGAAAAGGGGTTCGTTTTTGGTTATATTTTCAAAAGAAAAAAGACTTTCTTTTTGGGTTTTGGGTTTTTTGTTCAATTAAGGGAACGCCGGCCGTCGATTAGCGTCGGCCGTCGTTCTGGCATTGGAAAACCAGAGAGAGGGGGGAGAGTCTCAGGGTGTATTTAGGGTTTGTGAAAAAAGGGATTAAAATGTGTTTAACTCCGTTTTTATAATGTTTTTTTGTTTTAAAATTGGTAAAACCACGTTTTTGTCCTTCAATGTTCCAGTAATTACGCGAGCAGGGTTTCCGTGTTTTAAAACCCTTTCCGTAGTCCCTGCATCTTTTCAAACGTTTTCAATCTCGTCCTTATCCTGTTTTAATTAGATTTTGAATGGGATAATTACCCTTTTGGTCCCCTTAAATTTTCGCGTCTTTTCAATTCGGTCATTTATTTTGCAATTAAATCAGTTTTCGAATGGTCTATTCATTGTTTTGGTCCTTCAATTTTAGTTTTTGTTTCAATTAGCCCCTTTTCCAGTGTTTTTCCTTTAATTATGCATTGTAATTTTTGTCTTGCATTTTGCATTTCATTAATTTTTAGACCATGTTTTATTTATTTTCCTTATTTATGTTTACTTGATTTATGCTTGGTTGATATAATATATATAATTTTATGCACATAATATATGGATTATAATATGTGGCATGTGCATTTTATGTTATAATATATGATCGTATGCTTTTTTACCCTTGTTTAATATATGGTTTTTTAAATATGTGCGTAGCTTAGTTTTTATGTTGCTCGAGTATGTTTTTGTGGCACGTATTTCAAATGATCATTCATGTGAGTTTTGACATTTTAATTTATATAATGGTTAATGTCAATTATAAAAAGGAGATACCTATTAATCCACGTATTCGGGTCGAAATATCCTAGCTTATTGGATATTCCTCGAATATTTGGATTAATTCGCATCGTCTAAAGGTAAAATTCGTAATTAAAACGAACTAGACCATGACACCATATTTTATCTGCTTGCATCATGCATAAAGGTGACGTACGGGATCCGAACCCTAAACTAACACAACAGTCAGACTTATACGATGTCGGTTTAGTCTTTGGTCCGGTGTACCGTCATCCTTTTTAATTAAATGTTAAATTAATTCGAAACCGCCCATTTGATAAAGCTCGTATGATTAAAGTCCAATTTTCAATTAAGAACCCCTAATTAAATTCATTTAAAATTTCAGATTATTTCCATCAATTAAAAGCAACAATTGTTTTGGTACCGATTTTCGGGCTTGATGGGGGTGCTAACCCTTCCCCACACGTAACTAACTCCCGAACCCTTTTCAAATGAATCTCTGGTTTAGTTTTTATGGTGTCCGGCCTACCTCAGTGGCCGGTGGCGACTCCAAATGAGATTTTTTAAGGTTTTTTTTCCAAAACTTGAGATCTTCAAAAAGAAGTTCCCCTTTTTTAAATCGATTTTTCTAAAAATATGGGACACTTCAAGGTTTGGCCTTTCGAGAAAAAACCTTATCACAGCGTGGCGACTATGTTGGGGACTAATTTTGTTTTACAAAACAAAAAGAGAGTTAAGCCAAAAAAATAACAGTTGTTACTTTTAATGATGTAAATTTTTGAAATTTAATTTGACTTTAGCGAGGTGGTTCTTCCTTGAAAATGAGACTTGAATTATACGAGCTTCGATAATTGGTGGTCTTTGAATTGATTTCTCATTTAATTTCTAAGGAAATCACCGACATGTGTTGCATCACGATCATTAAGCTCTATACCCGAGCTTCATCCCTTAAGAGGGAGTGAAACGCCCATACCCACGTGAGTATCCCTCCACGGGTCAGTAATTCACTTCCAGAATCCATGCCCTTGACACGTGAGCAGCCCGCCACGTCACTAGGTCGTGCTTTCCCTCGAACCGAAACCAATTTGCAAGCTTGTAATGGGCCAAAATTGGGGATCTTGTTACCTTAGTAGGTGATAAGATAGGTTTGAGTACCCTTGTTAGAACCGAACCCACATGCGTGAGAATTTAAGAGGCCCACCCCGATTAGAGCCATGCGGATAACCGTAGAATTAGAATTCATGCTAATAGGTCTTGCATTGTTAATCTGCTTTGATGTGTTTCCTTTTGTTTGTTGTATTCAGTATTCATTATTGTTGTTACTAATCCGGTTGCCTTTTTTGTCTTGTTTTGCTTAATTATTTGTGCATATTCATCGCATTTTCATACGAAGTGTTGATTCGAGAACAGTCTAAAATTGAAAACTTTCGCAACGGGAGAAGAGAGTCCATAGCAACGGAGTTTCCGGAACGTGCTAATTTAAAGGGAGGGGATGAGCAAAATTTATTATCGTACCCTATGCATTTATTTTCTTGCCTCGTTGTAACAAGACTTGATCTCCGTTATGAAAAGTTTTTTAATGAGGATGTTTGTCGAATCAACATTTCCTTGTGTCACACTCAAAAAAAAAGAAAAAAAAGGGAGAGGTCGCTAGCCGTGGGTTTCGAAACCACAACCTCAAGGTTGTTTAGCTGGTGACCCAGCCAATTGAGCTAGATAGCTCTTAGTGTCTAAGCTTCCCTTATTTTCTTTTGAACCTTTCTAGTAGTGTACCTAAAATAATTAAAACCTAATACAACCTTTCACCTACCAAAAATAATTCTTGGCCATTCGAATCTAATCCCCAAACTCAGACTCTCACTCCCCCCCGAAAATCTCTACACGCAACCCCGTTCGCCCTCACCGCCGTTCCGTGCATGACACCGCCACCGCCGGCGAGTGTGTCGTCCCTCCCTGAACCTCCAGCCGCCAAGCAAGCGCGGTTTCGCGCCGTCGTCCGCCGTGTATGAACGTCTAAAGTTCGACGTTGTGGCAACCTTTCTCCGTCGTTTCCGGCCGATCCACCGCCGTTCTTGGCTCACCGTGGGCACGGCCGAGATCCTTGCGTCCGGATCTGCAAAACCCCTATCCTTCCGCGCCCAACCGACGCCAGCGAAGCCATCATCGCAGCTACGCGTTTTTCCGGCCATCGTGGGTCTATTTAGGTAAAATCCGGCGACTTTTCCGACTAATTTTTTTGTATATTTTGATGGGTTAAGAATTTGGGCTAACGGGTTTTCAAAATCCGGCAGAATCGAGCACTTCGGGGACCTCCAGCGACCACTCCGGCGACCGGAAAAAAATTTGGGTGAGTGAACCGTGTCCAAACCGGTCTAACCCGGTCTGAACCGGCTGGACCGGTTGAACCGGTCAACTCGGTCCGACCCGTCAACCCGAGTCAACTCGTCCGAGTCAGCCCAGTCAACTCGTTCGAGTCAGCCTGAGTCAACTCAGTTGACCTCTGTTGACTGCTGACGTCATGCTAACGTCAGCATTGACTTTGACCAGTTGACTCTAACCCCGTTGACTGTTGACCCGCTGACGTCAGCGTTGACTTTGACCGTCGACCAAAAAGTCAATTTTTCCGAAAACTCATATTTTAAGTTTTTTGACGTCCTGGGTCCGTTTTCGAATCCCGTTTTGCAAAATTCTGACCCGAAGGCCTCCGAATCTGACCTTGAACCCGAAAGTGTTTGTGTGTTAAATTTTGTTAAGAGCTCTTTGGATAAGGACTGAAATTTGAATCTATGTTGTTGAAGGTATTCGAAATTCCTTGTATTCGGGATGTTGAGGACGTCGCATTCGGGTTCGGGAATGATCGAATGGAGTACCATGGTTGACCGATATAGCAAGGATTAAAGGTAATACACTTCTACCTCTAGTATGCTTTATGAACATGTTGGTATTCGGTAAATACATGCAAAAATGTGATGAGGAGTGATGTTAGCTCTGCTTAAGTCACACCGGATATGAAACCTGGATAAGATTAAATGCTCGAACGAGAAAGTGAATAAATGTAAGGATCTGGAGTTCAATAAATAACTAAATAAGCAGCTAATCTCCAAATCCGATTATCAGTGTCAAGTGATCAAATGTTAAAAATACTCAGATATATAATTACGAAAAACGCCCTTAAAGTATGAGAATGACTAAAATATCCTTTGAATTGGAAGCGATCTAGAAATCTATGTTAGATATGGTAAGACAACATGATTCATCTGAAAACCTCGAAAAACCTAGAAAGTTATGGTAACAAGATTTGAACCTTCGAGATTTCAAGTTTCCTTGAATTCAGAATGAATCTTTGAATATAGATTTACGAGAAGTTATTCGTACCTCTAAATTATGCAAGTGGCTCAAAATACTGAATTGATCGAAATGACTAAAAGTATCGGAAATACTATAAATGGTTCAATTGACGGAAATGATAGAGATCTCGAACTTCAGAATGACTGAAATACCCCTTTGTCTGAAATAAGTAAATTGCCTTTGATGAAATTCTAGAAATGCCAATAAAGCTGAAAATGACTGAAATGCCCTAAGGGTTGAAGCATGACTCTAGTATGTCAATCACTCCTGATATTAATGTGAGAATGAAGGTTTTTCCGCACAGAATATAAGTTCGATTACTCTGTGACAAGTTCTGTGGTGAAATATGAAGGCGATCGTTCAGATATACGACACAATCAGTATTTGGAAATGATATTTGTGAAGTGCGTACATCAGAAGATTTGGTTAGTACTGTAAGGATGGGACATGTTAGTTCGATTGGTTTTAGAGGCTCGATAAACTTTTGGAAATCTTAAATATTGTAAATCTTCATTTTACAACTATTGGGCTAAATTATAAAATCACCCCTGATAGTTAAATGACCAAAATGCCCTCGTTGGCCCAAGTAATCAAAATAGCCCCGAATGTATGTGATATCGTGAAAGATCTTGACGTAGAGATCTCTAAATGCCTGGTTGGAAACTTGATGAGCAAATAGAATTTCTGAGCCACTGTTTACGCCCTGTTGGTATAAATTACCAAAATGCCCGTGTATGATAAAATGACCATAATACCCCCGATAGGCTTAAATGGCTAAATCACTCATGATATGCCTAAACTCTCAAGATCGTGATGTATCCCCACTTGAATATCTGGGCTAAACCGTTAGTATGAACCCCTTTTAATAGGGGTCACGTTTCAGAAATCCGTTCCAAATCGTCAAAAGTTTAATATATCCTATTCCGTAAATGCCAAGTATCTCCAAGAAAAGATCTGTCCCACCTAGTGTGTTCCAAGTGTGATATATTCTGTTGAATGGATTGTATAACTATTTAATCGTGAATAATATTATGTGTGATGAACTTGATATATGATGACATTCTCTGCCTACCTGATATATGTCTGCTCAATCTGGATACTTGGTATGTGATCGTTTAATCTGGGATGGTATTGTCTTACTGTTTGATGAATTTGTAGCATGATCTGTTAGTTTGACATATGATGGTACAATCTGTTTGCATGATGAATGGTGAAAATATCTGCTCTACTCAATAGTATGCCCATTTATCTGTCAAAAGCATGAACTTCTGTTTCTGATACTCTGAATATAATACGTATGTCATATGTATTTTGTTACTCATGTCTGAAATCTGAATACCGATTGTCATCCGGGGTATACTGTTGGGTTATGTTATGAAGTCTTTGTCGGTACAGCCCTGAT
This sequence comes from Hibiscus trionum, assembly GCA_030270665.1. Taxonomy (NCBI): domain Eukaryota; kingdom Viridiplantae; phylum Streptophyta; class Magnoliopsida; order Malvales; family Malvaceae; genus Hibiscus; species Hibiscus trionum. Next base: position 20,474,707 of record BSYR01000038.1, on the reverse strand, counting down.
CAAGCTGGTAAATCCTTATGGACTCAAGGTCTCCCCTTGAGTGGCACCTATGCCCATCGGGCCTAGGGTAAGTCCTTATGGACTCAAGGTCTCCCCTTGAGTGGCACCTATGCCCATCGGGCCTAGGGTAAGTCCTTATGGACCTAAGGCAGCCCCTTAGGTGGCACCTATGCCCATCGGGCCTAGGGTAAGTCCTTATGGATGCAGTTCTGGGGGACTGCATATTGGTGTAAGGTTGGAGGGTAGTTACTAGTGAACCCTTGCATGCACTTTTACATTTGCATGGATTTTGTATTGTGTTCTCATGATATGATTGGTATGCATTTATGCCTGTTTGATATGCACCTATTGGAACACACTAGACATTAAACTTGTTGTTTCCATCTTCGCAATCTATCAGCCTGTAAAATTCTTGTTTGTTACTCGATGAGTGAGTAAAGAACAAGTGTCATTATTCTCAAGTATAATGTTACCCTGAAATAACGGAAAGGGAAAAGAGGACTGTCACTTCTTGGATCATCATGAAAATGTTATGCCTACCATATGTCTGCGTGAGCTTATAGCATCTTTTGGTAGTTCTGTATTACTGAGCTTTCCCAAGCTCATGTTGTTTTTACCATCTCAGGATAAAAGATCAGACAAGTTGCACCTATCAACGTCGGTATGGGAGTTTCTTCGGCTCGTCAGGGAGTATGGTATCTGTGTAACTAGGGGGCATGTGTGTCGTGTTTGTATTATACAAATGAGTCTGAAACTTATTTCCGCAACTTGTATCATAATTTTTTTATCATTTTGAATGATTTCTGAAATTGTATTTTAAATCATATATTTGATTTATGATTTTAAAGGTTTAACTATATGTTTATTTGAAATCTTATCGTGGGTCGCTCTAGTGACCCTAATGTGACTTCCTAGGATCCGTTGTAATGCATAGGCGGGTCTAGGGGGCTACATTTAGTGGTATCAGAGCTTAGAGTTGCGTCATTCTGGGTAGATCGGCCGATCGTCTGTCATAGAGTGTCTGGTCTGTGCATGCCCGTAGATCATAACCGTACTCCTTAGTGCCAAGACTCTGATGTCGAATCCTTTCCTTTATTAAGTGTATCCCACCATTCTGCTCACAATAACTCGATCTGTACTGGCAATGAATGCTTGTAACATTCGTCTATAATCAAATTTTCTTGGTGGATTTGGATTTGGAAAAAAGAGAACCTGAGATGGTTAATGAACGTGAAATTAAAGATTTGATTTAGATTGAGAATAAATGTTTATATCTTGATTCTGGAAAGCCTTACGAGAGGTCTTGAGTACTTGTTTGAATTACAGTTAAAGTTCTTCGTCAGTAAACTGATGGTCAACTTGGAAGAGTAATTCGGGTTTTGGAAGATATACCTTTGGCTTGTATGATTGACTTATGTGGTAGTTCGGAATGTCTCTTATTCTTGACTAATGTTGTTTATAATAATAGCTATCAGGCTAGTATTCGCATGGCCCCTTTTGAAGCTCTGTATGGTCGTAAGTGCCGAACTCCTATCTGTTGGATCGAGCTGTATGATAAGAAGACTTTGGGTCCGGAATTGGTCCAAGAGACTGAAGAGACTGTCAGGTTAATCCGTGATCGCCTGAAGGAGGCCTTTGACAGACAAAAATCTTATGCTGATCGGAGAAGAAAGGATATTGAGTTTGAGGTCGGTGATCAAGTCTTTTTGAAAGTATCTCCATGGAAGAAAGTTCTGAGATTTGGAAAAAAGGGTAAACTAAGTCCGAGATTTATTGGGTCGTACCGTATCATGAAGAGAGTTGGGCCAGTTGCCTATCAGCTTGAGTTACCTCCTCAGCTCAGCCGTATCCATAATGTCTTCCATGCGTCCATGTTGAGACAATATCATCCAGATCCTAGTCATGTCATTCAGGTTCAGGATGTAGAGTTGAGGTCAAACTTGTCCTATGAAGAGGAACCAATTCAGATCTTAGATTTTGATGAAAGAGTTATGAGGAACCGACGCATTCCGATGGTAAAATTACAGTGGAGAAATCGGAGTCCTAGTGAGGCCACTTGGGAGATCGAAGGATCCATGAGAGAACAATTTCCGCATCTGTTTGATTCAGGTAAATTTCGAGGACGAAATTTTTTTTAGGAGGGGAGAGTTGTCACACTCAAAAAAAAAGAAAAAAAAAGGGAAAGGTCGCTAGCCGTGGGTTTCGAAACCACGACCTCAAGGTTGTTTAGCTGGTGACCCAGCCAATTGAGCTAGATAGCTCTTAGTGTCTAAGCTTCCCTTATTTTCTTTTGAGCCTTTCTAGTAGTGTACCTAAAATAATTAAAACCTGATCCAACCTTTCACCTACCAAAAATAATTCTTGGCCATTCGAATCTAATCCCCAAACTCAGACTCTCACTCTCCCCCCCCCAAAAATCTCTGCACGCAACCCCGTTCGCCATCACCGTCGTTCCGTGCATGACACCGCCACCGCCGGCGAGTGTGTCGTCCCTCCCTGAACCTCCAGCCGCCAAGCACGCGCGGTTTTGCGCCGTCGTCCGTCGTGTATGAACGTCTAAAGTTTGACGTTGTGGCAACCTTTCTCCATCGTTTCCGGCCGATCCACCGCCGTTCTTGGCTCACTGTGGGCACGGCCGAGATCCTTGCGTCCGGATCTACAAAACCCCTATTCTTCCGCGCCCAACCGACGCTGGCGAAGCCATCATCGCAGCTACGCGTTTTTCCGGCAGTCGTGGGTCTATTTAGGTAAAATCCGGCGACTTTTCCGACTTATTTTCTTGTATATTTTGATGGGTTAAGACTTTGGGCTAACGGGCTTTCAAAATCCGGCAGAATCGAGCACTTCGGGGACCTCCGGCGACCGGAAAAAAATTTGGGTGAGTGAACCGTGTCCAAACCGGTCTAACCCGGTCTGAACCGGCTGGACCGGTTGAACCGGTCAACTCGGTCAGACCCGTCCGACCCGACCCGTCCGACCCGACACGTCTGACCCGTCAACCCGAGTCAACTCGTCCGAGTCAGCCCAGTCAACTCGTCCGAGTCAGCCGAGTCAACTCGTCCGAGTCAGCCCAGTCAACTCGTCCGAGTAAGCCTGAGTCAACTCAGTTGACCTCTGTTGACTGCTGACGTCATGCTGACGTCAGCATTGACTTTGACCAGTTGACTCTGACCCCGTTGACTGTTGACCCGCTGACGTCAGTGTTGACTTGCTGACGTCAGCGTTGACTTTGACTGTTGACCAAAAAGTCAATTTTTCCGAAAACTCATATTTTATGTTTTTCGACGTCCTGAGTCCGTTTTTGAAGCCCGTTTTGCAAAATTCTGACCCGAAGTCCTCCGAATCTGACCTTGAACCTGAAAGTGTTTGTGTGTTTAATTTTGTTAAGAGCTCTTTGGATAAGGACTGAAATGTGAATCTATGTTGTTGAAGGTATTCGAAATTCCTTGTATTCGGGATGTTGAGGACGTCGCATTCAGGTTCGGGAATGATCGAATGGAGTACCATGGTTGACCGATATAGCAAGGATTAAAGGTAATACACTTCTACCTCTAGTATGCTTTATGAACATGTTGGTATTCGGTAAATACATGCATAAATGTGATGAGGAGTGATGTTAGCTCTGCTTAAGTCACACCGGATATGAAACCTGGATAAGATTAAATGCTCGAACGAGAAAGTGAATAAATGTAAGGATCTGGAGTTCAATAAATAACTAAATAAGTAGCTAATCTCCAAATCCGATTATCAGTGTCAAGTGATCAAATGTTAAAAATACTCAGATATAAAATTACGAAAAACGCCCTTAAAGTATGAGAATGACTAAAATATCCTTTGAATTGGAAGCGATCTAGAAATCTATGATAGATATGGTAAGACAACATGATTCATCTGAAAACCTCAAAAAACCTAGAAAGTTATGGTAACAAGATTTGAACCTTCGAGATTTCAAGTTTCCTTGAATTCAGAATGAATCTTTGAATATAGATTTACGAGAAGTTATTCGTACCTCTGAATTAAGCAAGTGGCTTAAAATACTGAATTGATCGAAATGACTAAAAGTATCGGAAAGACTATAAATGGTTCAATTGACGGAAATGATAGAGATCTCGAGCTTCAGAATGACTGAAATACCTCTTTGTCTGAAATAAGTAAATTGCCTTTGATGAAATTCTAGAAATGCCAATAAAGCTGAAAATGACTGAAATGCCCTAAGGGTTGAAGCATGACTCTAGTATGTCAATCACTCCTGATATTAATGTGAGAATGAAGGTTTTTCCGCACAGAATATAAGTTCGATTACTCTGTGACAAGTTCTGTGGTGAAATATGAAGGCGATCGTTCAGATATACGACACAATCAATATTTGGAAATGATATTTATGAAGCACGTACATCAGAAGGTTTGGTTAGTACTGTAAGGATAGGACATGTTAGTTCGATTGGTTTTAGAGGCTCGATAAACTTTTGGAAATCTTAAATATTGTAAATCTTCATTTTACAACTATTGGGCTAAATTATAAAATCACCCCTGATAGTTAAATGACCAAAATGCCCTCGTTGGCCCAAGTAATCAAAATAGCCCCGAATGTATGTGATATCGTGAAAGATCTTGACGTAGAGATCTCTAAATGCCTGGTTGGAAACTTGATGAGCAAATAGAATTTCTGAGCCACTGTTTACGCCCTGTTGGTATAAATTACCAAAATGCCCGTGTATAATAAAATGACCATAATACCCCTGGTAGGCTTAAATGGCTAAATCACTCATGATATGCCTAAACTCTCAAGATCCTGATGTATCCCCTCTTGAATATCTGGGCTAAACCGTTAGTATGAACCCCTTTTAATAGGGGTCACGTTTCAGAAATCCGTTCCAAATCGTCAAAAGTTTAATATATCCCATTCCGTAAATGCCAAGTATCTCCAAGAAAAGATCTGTCCCACCTAGTGTGTTCCAGGTGTGATATATTCTGTTGAATGGATTGTATAATTATTTAATCATGAATAATATTATGTTTGATGAACTTGATATATGATGACATTCTCTGCCTACCTGATATATGTCTGCTCAATCTGTATACTTGGTATGTGATCGTGTAATCTGTGATGGTATTGTCTGACTGTTTGATGAATTTGTTAGCATGATCTGTTAGTTTGACATATGATGGTACAATCTGTTTGCATGATGAATGCTGAAAATATCTGCTCTACTCAATAGTATGCCCATTTATCTGTGAAAAGCATGAACTTCTGTTTCTGATACTCTGAATATAATACGCCTGTCATATGTATTTTGTTACTCATGTCTGAAATCTGAATACTGATTGTCATCCGGGGTATACTGTTGGGTTATGTTATGAAGTCTCTGTCGGTACAGCCCTGATCAAGCTGGTAAATCCTTATAGACTCAAGGTCTCCCCTTGAGTGGCACCTATGCCCATCGGGCCTAGGGTAAGTCCTTATGGACTCAAGGTCTCCCCTTGAGTGGCACCTATGCCCATCGGGCCTAGGGTAAGTTCTTATGGACCTAAGGCAGCCCCTTAGGTGGCACCTATGCCCATCGGGCCTAGGGTAAGTCCTTATGGATGCAGTTCTGGGGGACTGCATATTGGTGTAAGGTTGGAGGGTAGTTACTAGTGAACCCTTGCATGCACTTGTACATTTGCATGGATTTTGTATTGTGTTCTCATGATATGATTGGTATGCATTTATGCCTGTTTGATATGCACCTATTGGAACACACTAGACATTAAACTTGTTGTTTCCATCTTCGCAATCTATCAGCCTGTAAAATTCTCGTCTGTTACTCGATGAGTGAATAAAGAACAAGTGTCATTATTCTCAAGTATAATGTTACCCTGAAATAACGGAAAGGGAAAAGAGGACTGTCACTTCTTGGATCATCATGAAAATGTTATGCCTACCATATGTCTGCATGAGCTTATAGCATCTTTTGGTAGTTCTGTATTACTGAGCTTTCCCAAGCTCATGTTGTTTTTACCATCTTAGGATAAAAGATCAGACAAGTTGCACCTATCAACGTCGGTATGGGAGTTTCTTCGGCTCGTCAGGGAGTATGGTATCTGTGTAACTAGGGGGCATGTGTGTCGTGTTTGTATTATACAAATGAGTCTGAAACTTATTTCCGCAACTTGTATCATAATTGTTTTATCATTTTGAATGATTTCTGAAATTGTATTTTAAATCATATATTTGATTTATGATTTTAAAGGTTTAACTATATGTTTATTTGAAATCTTATCGTGGGTCGCTCTAGTGACCCTAATGTGACTTCCTAGGATCCGTTGTAATGCATAGGCGGGTCTAGGGGGTTACACCTTGCATTCGATTGTGTTTTAATTTATTGCCCTCAATCATCTGTTTCTGTTATGCATTCAACACATTGCATGCATTCCATCATAAAGTCATGAGATTAATTGCTCGGGGTTATGGCAGTATTCGCGACTATCGAAGATTCTGCATCCACACTTTACTCGCCACCAAAGGAAGCAAATGGAGGAGAGTTTTGCTAAGTTAGAGGTCGACTTAAGGGGTCAGTTGGAACGAGCTTAGCAAGAATTGAGGGACACCATCATCAAGTCCCAACAAGATATGATGAAAGAGATATCTCAGTTGCTACAAGCCAATCTAAGAGGAAAGGGTGTTGTTGGAAACCCTAGTCAAGAGAGAGGGGAATCCTCATTTTCCCCTAGTTTTGTCACCGATACCCCTAAGCCCTCGCAAGGAGTGGATACTCAAGGAAATGGGGCAACATCGCATCAGGCGGGCGCCTCAACCCATGCCCCATCAGGCCTGGTTTTTACTCATGTAGAGAACGTCGGGGATAGTGTCCCAGACTTGGATGATATTGAGAATTTGAACAAGGTCAAGGCAGAGTTCTCAAAACAACTAGAAGAGACCCGAAAGGACATCGAGAAGAAATTCCGAACAAATGAGGAGGAAGAAGGGGCATATGGGATGAACGCTAGCAGACTTGGTAATCCCACCCAAATTCAAGACACTGGAGTTTGAGAAGTTTGACGGGACAACTTGCCCTACTGCCCACATAACCATGTTTTGTAGAAAGATGACGAGTTTCATCGACAATGAGAAGTTGCTAATTCACTGCTTTCAAGACAGCTTAGCGGGGCCCGCGGTAAGGTGATATAATCAGTTAACCCGTGCTCAGATTAGGTCGTGGAAGGAATTGGCCAAGGCTTTCACAGATCAATATAGACACATAACCGATATGGTCCCAAACCGACTCATTCTACAAGGTTTGGAGAAAAGGCACAATGAGAGCCTCCGTGAATACGCCCAGTGTTGGTGAGATGTGGCGGTACAAGTCCAACCTCCGCTCCGTGAGAATGAGATCTCCCATATGTTTGTTGATGCTTTGAATGGAACCCTCTATGACCGCATGATAATCAACCCTATCGATAATTTCTCGGGTATGGTTATGACCGGTGAACGTATCGAGGCAACTATCAAGAGTGGTAGAATCGATGGAGGAGAAAATGCTCGGAAGAAATTCAAGAAGAATGATCATGAGGTGAACAACACCAGTACCTACAAGGCTCCTAAGCACCTCACAATCTCACCGCCTCGAGCTGCAATCGGGAATGCGCAAGGCTCAAATCGAAGAGAAAGTATGGCTCCCAAGAAGGAACAGGAGAGGATGTCCTTCACCCCTCTACCCGTGCCGTACATGGAAGTGTACAAACACCTATACGAGGGTGATCTGGTCCTTCCATATCATGTTACTCCCTTTCAGCCGCCTTACCCTCCATGGTATGAGGAGAAGGTGCATTGTGAGTATCACGGTGGAGTATCGGGGCACACGATAGAAAATTGCACGATATTCAAGAAGCTCGTGCAAAACATGATCAACATCGGGGTCCTCGAGTTAGAGAGGCCCAATGTGGCGACCAATCCACTTCCAAACCATGGAGGATGAGGCGTGAATGCTCTCGAAGAGGTAGATGCGAAGAAAGCGAGGAAGGAAGTGTCGAAAGTCAAGTCCCCTCTGAGTTGGGTGTATGAACAGTTGTGCACGGCGGGCTTGATTGAGAGTGGTACGAAGGGAGTACATGATGGCCATGAATCATTTTGTGAGTACCATTAGACTGCGGGGCATGAGATTCAGAACTGTCCAGAATTTAAGCAGTTGGTTCAGGAACTTATGGACAACAAGGAGATCGAGTTCCTCGAGGAAGCTTAATGGTCGTTATGAGTGGCCAGCCTAGCAGTGGTCAAAGGTTTTAATGCATCCAAGTTTTCTTGTTTTCATTTCATTTTAATCTTTTTCTTGAAGTAATGTGTGGAATCAACTTTGCTACCCTTTGCCCGAAGGTAGCAAAGATCTTTTGTAATGGCCTAAGACTGCACGTTTTTTGAATTTCAAAGAAAGGATGCATTGTGTTTTGTGTTTCAATTATCTCTTCATTTTGTGTATATATTTGTCTGTTGAGTCCTCGTATATCAATTGTACAAGGGACGTTGACCTTGACCCAAAGGTTCATTTCGAGCAGCCTTTGTCTAGTGGAAATAGAAAGTTGTGAAGATGATGAATATGTGGCTTACACTCCAAGTTAATTTGGTCATCTATTGAGTACACAAAGAATTAGAGCCTTCAGGAGAACAACCGGAAATCTCCCGTGCTAAAAAAAAGAAAAAGAAAGAAGAATAAAAAAAGAAGAATAAGAAGAAAAAAGAGAAAGAAGTAAAAAAAGAAGAAAGGAAAAAGAAAAAGAAAAAAAGAGAAAAGAGAAAAAATTTGATAATAATAAAAGCATAACAAAAAGCACTCCAATGTTCGAAGCCTAGTAATAGGCATTTTCGGATAAGAGTGTGGAATTTTTGGGGCACTCTGCTGTAGCAAAAAGGCCAATAAGGTTTCTATGTACCATTCGAATCAAGAACTTTAGCCTACATGAGTGATGGTAATATTTTCAAATCATGACAATACCGAGTAGCTCGGGGTTTTGTTGTTTGCTCCATCATTTATTTCGAGCCAAGGGAATGTGATGAGTTGACTTCCCCAAAATCATAAAGAATTGAGACGAAGTAATAATGATAAAGGTGAAGCCTATATAAGATAAGTCTAATTGATGAATTAGCTCGGAGAGTATTTCACATTTTCAGACACCAGCTCAGTTTTTGGGGTCTCCTAGACACATGTTGCTTGAGGCAATCCTTGGTAAGCCATAATAGTGTCGTTCGTACACTTGATATTCGGGGTATTTAATCTAGCTTGATATATCCATAATTTAAAAAGAAAATCTAGTTTTCGAAAATGCATCTCATCTTGAAATTAGAAGATGTAATCTATTTTTTTAGTGGACACAAAATATTTTCCTTTCATTGCTTCGAGGATAAAGTTTAGAATGCAATGCCATGAATGCAAACGATAGCTCACCAGTGGCCATGGTGAGGACAGTAGTAACTTTCTACATGCTACAGTTCAGGGGCTTGAAGCGAGTTTCTATTGAAATGCTTCGGTTGGTTGAGAAAATGAAAATGGATCTTAATGAACTTAAAAGAAAATTTCAGGGACTTGGGGGCATGTGCCTCCCCCCTAATGTTGAGAAAAGAGAAAAGTCGTCGTGTTGAGTTAAGACGAAGAGAATAGTTGAGGACCCAAGTTTCAATAGGGGGCAATGTTTTGAGAGCGAGCACTACAAGAAGTGTTACGTCTATTCTGGCCAGTGGAAGTCAGTAGTCATCTTTCGAGAAGAAACCAGGGATGGAGATTTGGCAAGGATGAGAAAGCCAAAAGAGATTGAGAAGAAGAAGAGGCAAGAAGAAGATTAAGATTGACCAATCCGAAGAGTGGAAGCGTCTGAGCAATTCTGATGTCATAAATCATGCATCATTTGTAGTTAGGCATCCCTAGGATTAGGGGCATGCTAACTTACATCATTATATCATTTTTGCCTATTTTTGACAGGTATATTAAAGCTTTTCCCGTAATAGGAAGCCCGCCTATCAATTCGGGCATTTTGAGAATGGAACCCGCCTATCCGTTCGGGCATGAGGAGAATGGAACCCGCCTATCCGTTCGGGCTTTTTGAGAATGGAAACCCGCCTATCCGTTCGGGTATGAGGAGAATGGAATCCACCTATCCGTTCGGGCTTTTTGAGAATGGAAACCCGCATATCCGTTCAGGCATGAGGACAATGGAACCCGCCTATCCGTTCGGGATTTTTGGAGAATTGAAACCCGTCTATCCGTTCAGGCTTGAATAGAATGGAACTCGCCTATCCGTTCAGGCGTGAGGAGAATGGAACCCGCCTATCCGTTCGAGCTTTTTGAGAATGGAAACCCGCATATCCGTTCAGGCGTGAGGAGAATGGAACTCGCCTATCCGTTTGGGCATTTTGAGAATGGAAACCCGCCTATCTGTTCGGGCACTTTGAGAACAGAGCTTTTATTAGGACCTCGAAGGATTGAAGAATGTCAAAATGAGAAGGACAACTTCAACCCTCCGCGACCGTTGCATTTTCTCGTACCGACTTCCGAACCGCCAGTAGTTCAAGTGCATGGTGACTCGGGATCCAAACAGGGAAGTTGGACAAAATTGGTGCTGATGGCCTTTGCTTTATCCTTGTTCCACAAGATAAGCAAAGGGGGGCAGCTGTAATCACCTATTTTGTCCGGAGTGTCACCCCATTTTTTTTAAATAATGGGCTTCAATTTTAATTATATGATGAAATAAAAAATATTATATATATTATTAGTATTATAATATTTATATTGTCACCAATATTATGTTATTATAATTATTTCTACTAATATTATTTATTATTATTACTATCATATTACTATCTACTTATTAATGTTATTATTATATTATTATCTTATTATTATTATTATTATTCGTACCCATATTATTATCTATTATTACTATTATTATTATCTACTATTATTAGTATTATTTCATATTATTATTATTATTATTATTATTATTATTATTATTATTATTAATATATTGAAACAAGTCTGAAAATCTAAAAAAAACTGCTATATATATATATGTATAATAAAAGCCCAATCCATAATTATAATAAAAGCCCAAGTCTTATTTAAGAGTCCATTACAATTAAAAAACCCAAAAAATATTACACAAAGCCTGTTTAGCCCAATTAACTAAAAGCCCTAATCTGATAATGAGAAAAACCCTAATCCTATCTTTGTGTTTTGCAGCCGTTCAACCCCAACCGTCAGATCCGGATGAAGATCTGACGGTCCAGATCGATCTGGAGAAAGGAAACCCTAGAAGCAACCCCTCAAGCCTTGGCGCCGCAGAAGCCTCAGCCGTCAGATCCGTCTCGAGATCGAACAGCCGAGATCGGTTCCCCACGCGCGACTCTTCACTTTCCAGACGCGCACGTGCAGTACACCGCTTGCCCCTTCAGACCCTCGCGACCATCCTGATCTAACTGACGGTTAGGATCGTTCCACGACACTGATTCGTCAGCCACCAAGCCCTCCTCTGGTCCACTCCATCCCGAACGGCCTCACATGCAACAAAATAACCAAAATGTCAGAAAAAAAACAAGTAACAGAAATTAGAAGAAAAAACAACAACAAATCAGAGACGAATGAGGACATATAACAGCAACCATTAGCTTTTTTTGTTAGAATTTCATGTAATCCGAAATTTGTAATATCGGGCTATAAAAGCCGAAACACAGAATGTAACCCCAAGCAAGTTGTAATCAGGAAAAATTTAAGAGAATACAAAGCAAAAACCTCAAGGTCTTCAGAGGTATTATCATCGTCTTTATTTCATTTTCATTTCGAATTGTAAATATAAAAAAACAACACAGAAGGTTAGGGTTTTTACCTCTGCTGTTTGATCTTCTTAGTGCGTCGGCTCGCATCCACCCACCGTTGACAAGCCTTGCACGGTGAAACGGTGGGGGTGGTGACCATAAGGTTCCCGGTTTTCAAATTGAAAAGGGTTTTGAAATCGTTTAGGGTTTTTTTGGGTTTCTGATTTCTCAAAACAGATCAAGGAAAAGGGTTTTTTGGTTTTGATTTCGTGAAACGAAAAGGGGTTCATTTTTGGTTTTGTTTTCAAAACAAAAAAAGAACTTCTTTTTGGGTTTTGGGTTTTTTGTTCGATTAGGGGAACGCCAGCCGACGTTCCGGCATCGGAAAACCAGAGAGAGGGGGAGAGTCTCAGGGTGTATTTAGGGTTTGTGAAAAAAATGATTAAAATGTGTTTAACTTTGTTTTTATAATGTTTTTTTGTTTTAAAATTGGTAAAACCAAGTTTTGGTCCTTCCGTGTCCCCGTAGTTACGCGAGTAGGGTTTCCCTGTTTTAAAACCCCTTCTATAGTCCTACATCTTTTCAAACGTTTTCAATCTCGTCCCTATCCCGTTTTAATTATATTTTGAATGGGATAATTACCCTTTTGGTCCCCTTAAATTTTTTCGTCTTTTCAATTCAGTCATTTATTTTGCAATTAAATCAGTTTTCGAATGGTCTATTCACTGTTTTGGTCCTTCAATTTTAGTTTTTGTTTCAATTATCCCCTTTTCCAGTGTTTTCCCTTTAATTATGCATTGTAATTTTGTCTTGCATTTTGCATTTCATTAATTTTTAGACCCTGTTTTATTTATTTGCCTTATTTATGTTTACTTGATTTATGCTTGGTTGATATAATATATATAATTTTATGCACATAATATATGGATTATAATATGTGGCATGTGCATTTTATATTATAATATATGATCGTATGTTTTTTAGCCTTGTTTAATATGTGGTTTTTTTAATATGTGCATAGCTTAGTTTTTATGTTGCTCGAGTAGGTTTTTGTGGCATGCATTTCAAATGATCATTCATGTGACTTTTGACATTTTAATTTATATAATGGTTAATGTCAATTATAAAAAGGAGATACTTATTAATCCACGTATTCGGGTCGAAATATCCTAGCTTATTGGATATTCCTCGAATATTTGGATTAATCTGCATCGTCTAAAGGTAAAATTCGTAATTAAAACGAACTAGACCACGACACCATATTTTATCTACTTGCATCATGCATAAAGGTGACGTACGAGATCGGAACCCTAAACTAACACGGCAGTCAGACTTATATGATTTCTGTTTAGTCTTTGGTCCGGTGTACCGTCATCCTTTTTAATTAAATTTTAAATTAATTCGAAACCGCCCATTTGAGAAAGCTCGTATGATTGAAGTCCAATTTTCAATTAAGAACCCCTAATTAAATTCATTTAAAATTTCGGATAATTTCAATCAATTAAAAGCAACAATTGTTTTGGTACCGATTTCTGGGCGTGATGAGGGTGCTAACCCTTCTCCACACGTAACCAACTCCCGAACCCTTTTCAAATGAATCTCTGGTTTAGTTTTTATGGTGTCCGACCTACCTCAGTGGCTGGTGGCGACTCCAAATGATATTTTTTAAGGTTTTTCCAAAACTTGACTCTTCAAAAAGAAGTTTCCCTTTTTTAAATCGAATTTTCTAAAAATGTGGGACACTTCAAGGTTTTCCCTTTCGAGAAAAAACCTTATCACACCTAGGAGAGGGAGAAGAAGAAATTTGCGCTTAATGGGTCTAGAACCCACAACCTAAGAAGAGGGGAATGTGTCAACTGAGAGCTTTTAACCCACAAGGATTAGGACAATAACTGAAACCAAAGGCTCGTCATATAGCTTGCACAAAAGGATAAAAGAATAAGATATGTTCAATACTTTCGGAGAATTTATGCGTATATTGCAAAGGGAAATTTTTCCCAATATAGTGCATATTGGTTTTTATTTCTACAAATATAGTGGATTCTACAGCAGATTTAAAGACGGATTCATCTGAATCCGTATATGAACAGTGAAAAACCCCCTGAAGACTCCCCCATCTGAGTCCGCCTATGAATAGTAACCCCCAAAAAAAGTCGAACTCACCTGCACTTGTACACGTGGTGCACCGTGAGTGTTTGATGCTCTGTTCAAAGACGGGCTCGGCAGGCACCGTCTATGAATAGTGCCCGACTGTTGGTCAAGCCTGCGTGGCAGGTCTGGTGCGTGGCAGTGGGCGGGAATCTTTGCATGCATGCCATGCATGCACGAGTTTAAAGGAAAATGGGGAAGTGTTGGCAGATTTTTTTTGGAGAAGTGTGGGTGATTTGATTTTTGAATGAGGGATGTGTTTAGAATGTTTTTAAAATGTATATGGGTAGAGTTCAAAAATGTGTAAGTGTTATTAAAGGAGAGATAGAGGTATTATAGGGGAATTTTTTTATTTTTTGTGTTAAATAGTTAAGGATGAAAGTAAAATTTTATGTGAAGAAGAAGAGTAAGAAGAAATCAGTGAAAATGTTTTGAGTGAAGAAAAAGAATAATAAGAAATCAGTGAAGAAAAAATTGTAAGTAGATTCGAATTTTTAAAGTTTTGTTTTTATTTGAGTGAGTTCGTTTTTTTGTGTATTTGATATAATTTAAATTTTATGCATGTAGTTTTATTTAAGTTTGTTCGAATTTTATGCATGTAGATTCGAATTTTTTAAAATAAATTTGAAATATAATTAAAATAATTAATTTAGGGAATTTTGATTAAGTGTATTTATTAAAAATTTATTTGTGTTTTGAACATGCAGAGAAATGAGCAACAACAACAAATTTATGATTATCGTCCATTACAATAGACAAATGGTGAAAACAGATGTCGGGATTGTATTTGAACCTGAAAGCAGTACGAAGATGAGATTTGAAAAGGAAATCACGCTTCGAGAAACGAAGGAGAAAATATCACAGAAAATTGGAAGAGAGATTCATGGTTTGCGTTACCGGTGGCTGACATGTGAAAATCCAGTTAGATATTGTGCAATCAATCTTCAAGATGCTGATGATGTTGAAATGATGATTGCAGAGCATGAATATATGGGGATTCGATATATCGAGTTGTTTGCCGAGGTGCATGATGTTCCCGACCCATTTAGAAACGTCGTTGGAGAATCTGCTCGAATGGATTACGATAATGAGGTTGATATGTCCGGAGGCAGTTTTGTCGCAATGTTGGCTAGTGGGACATCGGGTGCATTTCATCTAGTCGGGCCTTCGACATATGGTTCATCATATGGGTTGGCTGTTGATCCGACTGTTGATGCTGATGTGGAAAACCTACGAGGTCGATGGGGAGAAACACTTGACGATTCTAGCGAAGATGAAATTATTGATGATCCCGATTTGTTCCTTGATGACGTTGGTTATGCCCTGATTTTGGTGTTGAAGAATTTATTCTGACCGCGGGCGCCATTACATTCTATGAACCTCCTGCTCACATGGGCTCTGTGGATTTCGATGCGATGAAAGCACCTCGATTCCCGAATATGCCCCAATTAACCTCGAGTCAACATGGTGAATTATCGATAGGGCTTCAATTTGATGAATATGATGAAGCTACGTTAGTAGTGAAAGAGTACAACATCAAGAACCATGTGGACTACGATGTTGTAGAATCCATTCAGAGGACTTTCTTTGCCAAGTGTATGAAGTATGGACAAGAGTGCAAATGAAAGATCCGAGTTTTAAAGATTAAGAGGTCAAATCGTTGGGAGGTCACGAAGTACAATGGAGATCACACATGTTTACGAACTTCTATAGACTAGGACCACCGAAAATTAGACTCGACTGTGATAAGCCATCATGTGATGAAGCTGGTAGAAGCAAATCCAAGGGTTCTTATTTCAACGATTTAAGCAATCATTGCGCAACAATTTGGATACCAGATAGAATACAAGAAGGGGTGGCGTGCAAGTGATAAGGCAATGGAGTCGGTGTATGGTGATTATGATAAGTCCTACAACGAGCTACCGATTTTATTACTAGCAATGACACGTTTCATCCCAAGCACCATAGTGAGGTATCAAACCAAGGATGCATACGACCGACAAGGCCAAATTCTTGAAGGGTATAAATTTTTTCATCAACTCTTTTGGGCGTTCAAGCCTTGCATTCAAGGATTTCCTTATTGCAAACGTATGATCCAAGTGGATGGTACGTGGCTGTACGAGAGATACTCTCATGTGTTGTTGATTGCCGCTGCTCAAGATGGTGAGAACAATATCTTCCCGATTGCATTCGCCATTGTTGAGCAGGAGACGGTGGAAGCTTGGAATTTCTTTTTGACCAATTTACGTGACCATGTCATCTGAGAAGATGGGGTCTGCATTATATCCAATCGAGGGACAAGTATCAAGGTAGCAATTAATCGAGACAGAATTCGTTGGACACCTCCGCATGCATACCCCGCATACTTTGTCCGTCACATCGGTAAGAACAGCTACAAGCAGTTCAAAAATCAATACATTCGCAATGAGATTTTGAGCATGAGTAAGCATCATATCTTTTCCAAACTCAATTATATTGACATATCCATTTATTATGTATGTGTTTTGATTACTCTCGATACTAACAATATTATGACACAAGATATCTACTAACGCGACCAGATTTTGAGAGGAAGATGAAGAATTTAATGAAGTACGTCGAACATGTTTGGAGTTGGGCAAACAATATTGTAGAACTAAGTGTTTTGATATAATAATTGAAAAATGTTTTGGACAAATTTGAAAAGAATTTAAAATATGTCTTTAACTCCAAACAACTTGAAAATAAGTTTGAGGCATTTTAAAAGGTTTTTGGCAAATTTTTTAATGCTTTAAATTAATCAAACGTGACATTTCAGCAAGCCCCTACCGATACGGTATACCCCGTATCGATACCGTTTTACCCAAGTTTTGAATCTACCATAACCCGTATCGATACGGATAGGGGTCGTACCGATATGCCCTTTAAGCGTATCGATCCCTGTTTTAACTACCCCCAACGAATATTTCCCAACGGTCTTTTAAATTGCAGACCGTACCGATACGCTCTCAAGCGTATTGATACGCATAGGCTGACAAAGAGCCCAACGGCTAGTTCTGAAGAAGGGCGTACCGATACGCCTCCACGTGTACCGATACGGTAGGCTGCAGAACTGCATTTATGGTGGGAAATAAAGTCTCCAACGGCTCCAATTCAACCCTAACGGCTAGTAACGGCTACAAACTCATTAAGGAGTATAAAAAGAACCTCCAAGCATCAAAAGAAGGCAAATGCTTCAATTTTCAACAACACTATGATCAAGAAATTGTCTTAGGGATTTATTGTTCAATTTATTGTATAGACAACACTTGTGAGCCTAATTGTCAAATTTTCTCAAGTGTTTAAGTTTTTGGTGAGAGCTTTAATTGTGCAAACATATACCTTCTAGAGGGATTTCTAGTTTGCTAAGTCCTTCTTGTGTAAGAGAGTGTTTGATCAAGCTTTGGGTAGAAAGCTTGATCGGTGTAACGGTTTCCTCCTAATCCGAGAAAAGGGGATGAAATTCTTAGTGAATTTATTTGGAAATCCTTGGTTAGAAGGTTGAACCACTACAAATTCCTGTGTCAATTGCCTATCTTTTTATTCCCACAAAACACCCAAATATCCAATCTTCTCCGAACTTGGCAAACACATCGGTTGAAGGAATCGAGCATCATAAAACCCAACAATTGGTATCAGAGCGAGGCTCAATTGAAGAAGACTAACATCCTATTGAGGTGATCCAAGAAGCTCGATACAATATATCAACCAACCAATCAAATGGCGCAATCCATCGACAAGCTACCATTCTTCGACGGAACACACTATGCCCATTGGAAGACAAGAATGAAGTTTTTCATAAAGTCCAAGGACTACAAGCTTTGGGACATAGTAGAAGATGGTCTGTTTGTGCCACAAAGAAGGAAGGCGGATTGGAGCGCGGATGATCGCAAGAAGATGGAGCTCAATTGCAAAGCCTTGCACATCATCTTTTGTGCTTTGAGCTATAACATCTACGAGAAGATGTCGTCTTGCGAAAGTGCCAAGGAAATTTGGGACAAGCTCGAAGTTACATATGAGGGGAAAAACAAATTAAAGGAGACCAAGATCGGGCTCTTCAACCTAGAGTATGAAAACTTCAAGATGGGTCCATAAGAAAACATTGAGAAGATGTTCGATAGGCTCTCCACCATCACCAATGGACTCAAAGGTTATAGAGAAACCATCCCGGAAGAGAAGCTTGTCCGAAAGCTCATCTACTCTCTTCTCGAGTCATGGGACTCAAAAAGGACCGCCATCATCGAAGCCAAGAATCTCAAGACTTTGAAGCTTGATGAGCTCATGGAGTCACTTCTCTCTCACCAAATAATGAAGAAAAACAAAGAAGAGGAGAAGAAGGAAAAGATTAGAGCTATGAGGGAGAAGAAGCTCAAAGGGCTTGGCATCAACACAAATGCCATTACTCTCAAATCCTCCACATGACATCATGTAGATTTAAGTGAAGAGGAGGATGAAGAAGAAGAGATAGTTCATCTCTTCAAGAAGTGTGCCCCTTTCATGAAGAAAGCCTTGAAATAACTTGAACGAGAATCCATAAAGTAGAAGAGGGCAAGCACTTCAAGCCATAACAAGAAGGCATATGTGGCTACATGGAGTGATGAAGACTCCACCGATGATGAACAAGCTAACCTTTGCCTTATGGCCATCGAAGAAGATTCAGGGGTAATTTCTAATTCACCAACTTCATGTTCATATTCTTTTGATGAATTACAAGATACCTATGACGCAAATTCTCTGGCCATAAGGTATCTTGTAAACTGAAGAATGTTTTGCTGAGTATGCCGAACCCTCGATTGCACAATAAAAGAGAATGTTTTGCCATTGTGTCTTTGAACAACCACATTAGAAAACCGAATTATCTTTTTCTTGTAGGTCTCGAGAACCTTTGAACGAACTCAGCACCCCAATAGTGCTTAGGCTATGTTGCTCTTTTCTCATATGATATCGAGGCATGTTTGAGGTGACTTGGCCATTGTTTTAGTTACAAGTTCAACGGCTCCTCACTTGATGGCTTTGGTGCTCTAACCTATCTGTCAGCCAACTCAAGTGGCTTAGATTTATCAAAATAACTTATGACCTCGTCCAGTAAGTTCGGTTCTTTAGATTCCTCACTCAACGTATCCTCGTCATCCAGTTCTCTGGCATCATCCTCGGTGCCCTAGAAAACTGTGCCATGTCCTCATCGAAGATAGATTTCATGATCTTGACAGCTTGGCATTGCTCAGGTTCATCTGCACACTTAAGAGCTTTGACAATGTCAATAGTAATACATGCTTGTTTTACCAAGGTAGGGTTGGAAAATGTTGGCTCCACTGGTTTTGCCAAGCTGGTGCTGGCATCAGATTGAGATCTGGCATTACTGCTGCTTGCTTCCCCTTTCTCAACTCCCTTGGTTTCTTCTGCAGGAAGTGATTTCTCTTCTTGACAATCAACCGGCTGCTTGGTAGATGTTTCATTTTCGATGGGTTTGTCACTTCAGAGAGTGAAAGCTTGGATTTATTCTCTCCATGTTTTCCGAGCATCCTTTATATCACTTGACAGAGTCGATGGAGGTCTGACATTAAGTGGGTTGGCAATCTATCCTATTTGAACTTCCAAGTTCCTCATGGATGTTGCCATACTCTGGATGGTGGCATCGTTATTCTCCATATAATCCATTAGGGTGTTCTTATCGAAAGATCTTTGCATTGGCGGTAGATTATTCTAGGCTCTTCGTGGCATTGCATTCTGGTTGAAACCTGGCGGTGCATTGTTATTCTGTCGTTGGACATTGTATTGGTCACCGCTTGGATTTACCCAAGAAAAGTTGGGATGCTGCTTCCAACCTGCATTATATGTATTTCAATGTTGGTTAAAATTTTGATTAAAATTATCAACAAAATTTACCAATTCAGGGTTGGCATGGCAATCATCCACTTGGTGATCCTCTCCACATATAGTGCAAAATGGTTCTAATGCCTTGACTTCTTGGGATTCATTGCTCTTTTGGAAAGTTTTTACAATGCTAGTGAGATTGGAAATCTGGACATTGATGGATGTTAATGCATCAAGCTCCAATTTTCTGGATGTTTTTGTCCTCGTTCCTTGTCTGGTAGTAGGATACTGAAAATCGTTGGCAGCAATCCTTTCAAGGATGCCGACTGCTTCTGTATAGTTCTTGTTTAATAGTGAACCATTTTCCAAAGTATCAAAAATTGTCTTGGCACGAGCATTGAGTCCAGTGTAAAATATCTCCATATGTATCCAAGTAGGGAATCCATGCATGAGACATCTTCTCAACATTTCTTTGAATCGCTCCCAAGTATCGTAGAAAGTCCCATCACCATCTTGCTTGAAAGTAGTGATTTCATTCCGTAGCTTGGCATTAAGTTCAGGTGGCTGGAATCTCAGAAGGAACTTCTGGCATAATTCTGCCCACGAAGTGACTAAACCAGGTGGCAATGAATTTAGCCACAATTTTTCCTTATCTCGCAAGGAAAATGAAAAGAGCTTTAGCTTTACTGTCTCTTTAGTCACACCAGGCCGGCAGATTAGTTGACAAACCTCCATGAATTGCTTCAAATGCTTCATTGGGTCTTCATTAGGTGATCCGTCAAATTGACCTACATCCATTAGTGTAAAGTGCTCATAAGTCTTATATTTTGTATGCATTCCATCTCATATTATTGCTATTCTCAAGTGCATTTTAGGCATATTTAGGTGCATGTATGCATTATTTATAGTATTCTTTGCTTTGCCTTGTTTTTATTGAATATCTTTGATTTGGTAAGAAAAGATACTGTTTTATTTTAGTTTTAGTTTCAGATGCTAAAGCTGTCAGGAGGAGGAGAAATCAAAGGAGTTGATGTTGAGGCAACAGACTAAGGAGCAGTACTGAAGCAGTTCAACACAGAGAAAGATGCTACCGAGTACTGCCGCCGCCATATCTGCCGCCCAGGCAGCAACTTAGGGAATTGGTGAATTGGAGTGCAATTGATAGAACATATATTTCTGAGTCCAATGAGCCCATCCATGCAATTTACTGAAGCCGGAAACAGCGGACAGAGCCGCCAAAGGAGAAAATATCTAAGGCGGACTAAGCTTACTTGCGGCACAAGGAGTCCAACTTCAAGTCAAAGAAGTCAGAATTAAAGGATGCATTCAATGCAAAAGCTACTTTATCATGAAGAAGACTTCTACTCCAAGGAGGACTTTACCTAGGTCATGCCCTATATATACTCGATCTTACTTTGTATTTTAAGACATCTTGGCATAGCTTAGTTTCTCTTGTGTTTTCTTGCCGCTACTATGTTCTAAATTCTCTAAGGTTTGAGTTGTGTTGTAAAGTAGTTGTGAGAACGATTGTTTAGGTTTAAGTTATTTTTTCAATAAATTCAAGGTTTGTTTATTTTATGTTCTTCATTGTTTTCAATTGAGTTCGAAAGATCGATTGTGAGCAATCTATTTGTTTGGCATCGAGAGAGTCAAACTCACGAAAGGAGTAAGCATGATCTCATCCATACCAGGTCTTGATCAATCCAGCCTAGACATAGGTTAGGGTTTAAAGCGGCTAAAAGAGGATGAACCAAAAGTTGATGTTCATTGCAAGATTCACGCCGACGGGTATTATCTACAACGGGTATCGATGGTATTTATTTACTTGTAGGTCTGCCGAGTTTGCCGCTGAGCTAATCATCCGTTCCACCTTTCGAGGCAGCGAAAGTTGTTGAAGCATCAATCTGCCATATTCCGCCGAGGTAGCCAAGTCTGGCAGCGCAATACATCTTAACTTATTCAACGCAGTTTCACACTACGGAGCAACATAACCTGACCCATTCCATCAATTTGATCTCTTCTCTTAATTACTTGTATTTATTTACTTTTCTTTTAAACGAACTGAAACTTACTTGTGAATTTAAATATTCTTTGTGCAGGAATTTATATTCGAATCAGCTATCCAATCCTCGTGGGAGACGATATCTTTTATATTATAACTTGACAAGAGTGTGCACTTGCGCTCATATTTAGAGAACACCTAATCGCTCTATAAGTTTTTGGAATTGAATCATTATCGGTTTAAGCTCAAAGTTAGCCATATTTACCTCTGGACTGATTGGTCCTGGCATCAAAACATCTATGGTGGGTGCTAGATGTTCTCTGATAGATCGTTCTTTAGGTATCTGAGCAGCAATAGCAGGAGCTGGCGATATAACTATAGGTATTGCCGGCATCTCCTGGTTATTGGCATTGTTTATGGAACTGTCTAGCTCATCATTGTTTTTACGAGCCTTTTCTCAATGTTCTCTTTTTAAATTGCGTAGAGTTGGGTCATCGTGTAAATCTTTCTTCGCAATGATGCTCGTGTACATATACCAAATAAAAAAAATCAAAACAATCAATTCTATTGCAATCCCCGGCAACGGCGCCAAAAACTTGTTGACGTAGTATTGCATGGAAAAATATTAAGTATTCAGTGTATATATGCAAGTAAAAACAATTCCAAGAATATGTCTTTTACGTGCAAGTATACACGGTCAACAAGTAATATAGTAGTGAGTTGAGTATCGTCTCCACAGGGATTGCCTAGGAATTAATTGCCACGATTAATACTTGTGAACTAGAAAATAAAAGTGATAGCAAATGATTGAAGGAATGAGTAAAATCAAAGAATTAAAGAAATAAAAATAATAAAGAGAACAAAAGTAAAGTGAAGAATACGGTGATGGGATGATAACAAAGAATTGGCAAAGAATGTATGAATTTTATGCTAGCAATGATGGCTAGTAATAATGTCTTGCCTTGGCATTGTTTTCTGAGCAGATTCAAATTCGCAAAGTCTCTCTCGATGGTCATTGCCCTAAATCGACCATATAAAAACCCTTATATCTCTATAGTGAATGTTTTTTTTTCATAAACCGACTTGATTAAGAACCAACCTATACTCCTATGGGGTAGATTTCATTACCGAAGTAAGTTCATCTACTTGAACATCTTCTCTCGAAGCATATCACCTTGGTATCCAACAACTGATCGTTTCCACCCAAGTCTGTTAAGATATTGAGGTGCAATAGGCCAACAATGCCAGCTCTCGCTTGGCATAGTATTTAGAAAACAATTAAGTCTGCCAGATAAAACGAACAATGCCAGGGTGTTTAAATTATTAACAACTAAACATAAAGCACATCAAAGATAGGTTTGAAATCATTCTTAAACACAAGAAAGAAATACAAAAGA
Source organism: Hibiscus trionum (assembly GCA_030270665.1). Lineage (NCBI taxonomy): Eukaryota > Viridiplantae > Streptophyta > Magnoliopsida > Malvales > Malvaceae > Hibiscus > Hibiscus trionum. The sequence continues at coordinate 20,451,549 of BSYR01000038.1, read as the reverse complement.
TCAACAAGAATTAAAGCAAGGAAAAAGGTCTTTCGATGTAGCCCTTCAATGGATTCCCGATGTCTCATGGAATATTCAAGCCTTTGATATTGTTGTCTCCAATTCCGCCTTCTCCATTGTTGCAGACCGTTTCTCAAGTTCAAGCCTTCATCTTCTTTATCATCTTTTTCTCCTTCTCTAATTCTTGATTGTAATGATGCACCCATTATGTGCTTGCTTGAGTTATTTAAATAGGTGTGCAAGGATAGCCTAGGATAAGCCTCAAATTTGACTTTGTGATACCTCAAGGGATAAAGGATGTGATCATCTTTATCCTTTATCCGAATCCTAAGGATGATCATATCAAGGTTGACGTCAACGTGTCGTCGCTGCTCTGGCATCCTAGTTTGGCATGAATCTGCCAACCAAGCTAGGCACTATTTATTTGTTATTTTTTTGGAAATTGGTCCAATTGCTATTTTCACTCAGCCTGATCTTGTCCTATTTTTTCGGGTTCAATAGCTTCTTGGTCTAGCATCAAATTCTTCTTCTCTGCCAACCGATGCTTGGCATTATTTGGTCCATCTGTGCCAACATCATCTCGGCATTCTCTCTGGCATTCCTTCCTGCGCTACTCTTTTTCTGCCAATTGTTATGCCAAAACCTACAAAATTACCAACAAAACAACCATTCACACTAGCATAGACAAAATTCCCAACTACTTATACAAATGCATGGATTTAACATCTAACTGCAACTAAATGTACTCAAAAGCAAGCAAAAGCATTGTAATATGGGTATAAAAATTAGTAGTTTTGAGGAGGTAACACGCATCCAATGTACTCGAGACTTACTGTCGTGCAAAATGCTTCTTAAATTCATGTTATAAATAAAATTTCAAACGATCCAAATTTGACTCCCACCTACCATTGATTTGCAAAAAAGCAATTGTGTTACTTATAGCTCGAATTTTTGTCGTACAATGAAAGAAGCTTGTATTGCGATCTCCTTCCTTTAGCCAAGTTATACGTGATTTTGGCACCAAACTGATTCATGATAACGAAAAAGCTTCTATAATTTAGACTGTAAACCTTTCTTCTCTAACGCCACTTCATCTGATCCCATCTCACTACCCATTCAACCATCAAGTTCAACAATTCCTGCTCTATATTTTTCACATAACATGCATGTTCGACCCAAACATTTAAAAATTTAAATAATCTTGGTCCCCGATCATCATCGTCACTCATCAACATAATCGGTGTATAGTAGGACAACCCTCTTGGCAAATTTATAGCTACTAAACTCGTAAACCATTCTAACCACGAATTCGAAACCAAAAATCTATCTATTCAACTACACCTATTTCTAGAGCTAAACCGCGTGAACTATTTTCCTCTCAGTGGAATACCAGTTAGTGCAATCCTCTCAACAAAACTCAATAAAATCATACACACTAGAGCAACCATGCCTTTCATTCAACCTTAACACCATGTTAAAATCGCTTCCAAAATACCATGGAATTGGTCGATCAACAATCAAAATACACAGCTCATGCTGCCTATAACTATGTACACTAACAAAAAAAAAGCTACGCGCATCTCCTTGCAGCATCGCCACCCTCACTCGTGAACTGCATAGCCAGAAACCATTGCATCTCTCGATTACTCGATCAACATCCGCTTTAGATTTCATTCTTTTCCAATGCAATTGCTATGATAGATTTTCCACGAACACCGTCCAAAATCGACGACCATGGATTCCGTCCCTCATCCTCCGGACTCACTAGTTTTTAAACGTGTGGGCTTGCCTGTTTCGATACGCGGACTCCAGTTTAAAAGACAGACCAGGTCGTACCGATACGGTCCACTTTGTTCCGGTATGGGGGTCTTCAGTGTCGAAACGTTTCGGAACAGGTTCCGAAACAGGCACTCACAGAGGCAAATCGTATCAAAACGCGTACTGAAACGGGAGCTCACAATGTCAAATCATATCGAAACGGCACCACCCCCGTTCCGATACAAGTATCCCTGGAGCTACACCCGTTCCGAAACAACCACGAGCGTTTTGAAACGCTTGCACTCTGAGTGACCCTGACAACAATTTTCGGCATCTCCAAACATTCCCAAACATGCCCCAAATCAACAAGATTCATAAAACAACAATCATACACATAATCTAGAGGCATTTAATCCTACCACAAGCATGATCAAACACATAAACATACACATAAATTCCAATTCATTCATAGAAAAAATGCATCCACAAGCATATCACAAACAAGGCTAAATACCTTCAATACAAAACATAAGCATCTCATTAAACATGGTTTACAATTCTTCAACACAAAAGCATGGGCATTTAACAACAACGTAAAAGCAAACACATAGGAGTCTAACACATGCTCCTACAACACGTAGCATCCTCATTACTAACTATTACATTATTCAATAAAACCATACTTGAGCAACCACACACGTGCTTGGATGCCCATTCCTTGCTCCTTTCTAACTTCCACACTAATGATCTGTATTGTCGAAAACGAGAGCGTAAGCTAGAAGCTTAGTGAGGGAGCTCAAAACAAAACATTGACAATGCATGGTTCAATGCATGATATCCTTAAGACATTCACAAGGCATACATTTACACTAATAGAGCAACATATCCAACTACTACAAGAATGCATGAACATGACATCTTACCTCATGTTATGCTAAACAAAGATATAACAAATATCTTACACAACAACCACACATGATTAAGTATTTTGGCAACTATATAGCTTACTCGGATATGCAGATAACTTCCGTTGGGATTTTCTCCCCAACGTACTCAAACAACCATATTACCTTCCGCTGGGATTTCACACATCACCGTTCCTTTCATGGATGGGATTTCACTCATCATCACATACAAACACTTTCCGGTGGAATGTTACCTCACCGTACTTCTCCTTGGCGACAACACATCACCAAGGCCACGCGCGAATTTGACTCTTACCGTGTGCACACTCATCCTAATGATTGATCATTTATACCCGGTAATTATAACTAGTGTCAACATACTAAACAAGTCTCACCATGATTTCACAATCATGCAACACAACATAACATCACCATCATACAACATCAATATATATCAACATGCATAACGAACACATACTACACAAGTCCAGATTTATGCACATTAAGCAAGAAACTCATAAGGTCAAACAAGAGATTAAGCTACCAACTTAATCTCATTAGATTGGCCTACCAAGCACAATCTAACACCTCAACCACACACTTGAACCAATTTAAAACAATTTTAAACAATCCACTCACCGAACACCCTTACGGCAAACCGAGATAGCCGATCAAGCCTCCAAATTTCCCGGAATCGAGCCCGAAGCTTCTCCAACAATTTCCCTTGATTCTAATCAACCAAAAACAACATATTACTCAACAAATCATACACAAAACCACTGTCACAAATTAGGTTACCAACATAAGACCATTCTCTACATTTCCAAGCCATGAACTAACCCAAAATCCTCATTTTCGGACTCACACACAACCCAGCAGAAATCTATCGATTCTAACACCCAAATCATCATTAAACACATTCAAAGCAACACCCAAGCATAACCATATCATCAGCCCAACTTTACAACACCAAACTACCTTAAAAACCCAAGTTTTCTACCCTTTAAAACACCCACAAAAACCCATTTCGGGATTTCAACCAAACACCACCATTTTTAGATATAATATTCTTAAGGGAAATATTAAAACATATACCATCTTTACAAATCAAAAACCAAATAAAAGCCCATCAAAGCTTTCTCCTTTTTCTCAAAATTTGAAAACTTGAAGAACTTCAAAAATAGAGTTTACTAAAAAACTAAAACCATAGAAATGTTTAGAAACATGAGGAGAAGCCAAAAACGCAATTACCTCGATGAAAACACTTGAAATTGATGAAGAAATGGATGGAATAGTGTTTTGGGGTTTGGGAAGGTTTAGGTCGTGAAATTGGTTGAAGGAAGAAGAAGATGGTGACTTAGTAAAAAGTCCTTTTTTTACTTGTTTATTTCCTTTATTTAAAAATTACTATTTTACCCTTAATGAAGTCTCGTGACCCTTTTAATTAAAACCAAGCCCATTTTAATTTAAAACAAGCCCACGACTCGAACCTGATTCACACACTTAACATCCGACCCCTAAACCCGGGTGTTACAACTCTCTCCCACTTAAGGAATTTCGTCCCCGAAATTACCTGACGTGAAGAGATACGGAAACCGCCTCTCCATATCCTCCACTTAAGGAATTTCGTCCCCGAAATTACCTGACGTGAAGAGATACAGAAACTCTCCCCCACTTAAGGAATTTCGTCCCCGAAATCTGTAATCCCCTTAAGCAAATCCGGAATCGGTAACAACTTCTGACCTGCTTCGGCCCAACAAATCGGAGTTCTACATTTTCTAGCATACAGTGCCTCGTACGGAGCCATCTAAATGCTCGACTGATAACTGTTATTGTATGCGAACTCGACCAACGGCAAGTGTTTCTCCCAAGTACCCTGAAAATCAATAATGCAACAACGCAACATGTCCTCTAAAATCTGTATAACCCTCTCTAACTGACCATCTAATTGAGGATGATACGAAGTACTAAAATTCAATCGGGTACCCAAAGTTGTATACAAGCACTCCCAAAATTTGGCTATAAATCTCGGATCTCTGTCAGACACAATCGACTTCGGCACACCATGCAGTCTCACAATCTCACTGATGTACAAATCGGCCAACTTATCTAATGAGTAAGTCGTATTAACAGCTAAAAAGTGAGCACACTTCGTGAAACGGTCAACTATAACCCAAACTGAGTTCTTCTTCGTAGGAGTCAAAGGCAAACCTAAAACGAAATCCATGGTGATATTCTCCCACTTTCATTTCGGAATCCTTAACGGTTGCAGCAAACCTGATGGAACCTAATGTTCTGCCTTAACTCTCTGGCATACAATACACTTACTCACGAAATCAGCTACATCTTTCTTCAAACCAACCCAATAGTATTCATTTTTCATATCACGATACATCTTTGTACTACCAGGATGCATAGCGAACGGGCTACTATGTGCTTCGGTCAAGATAGTACGTCTCAAATCACTGTCACCCGGCACAACTATTCTATCTCTGAAACACAAGACCCCGTCAACACTGAAACTGTAGTCCGATGGTCTACCCTCGGCTATATCTTGCACGTGAGGTGCTAAAGATCTATCTAACAGCTGTTTTTCTCTAATCAACTGGCCTAAGGTAGGTTTAACCTGAAGGTCGGCCACTAGGCCACCATCACTGGAAAAAGTCAAACTAGAAAACATGACTCTCAACTCAACAACTACCTTCCTACTCAAAGCATCTTCCACTACATTGGCTTTACCCGGATGGTACTCAATCGTGAGATCATAGTATTTGAGCAACTCTAGCCACCTACGTTGTCTATGGTTCAACTCTCGTTGTGTCATCAAATACTTCAGACTCTTGTGATCCGTATACACTGTGCATTTCTCACCATACAAATAATGTCTCCAGATCTTCAAGGCAAACACAACTGCGGCTAGTTCTATGTCATGTGTCGGATAATTACGCTCGTGAGTTTTTAACTGTCTCGAGGCATAAGCCACTACTCTTTCGTCCTGCATGAGCACACAACCTAACCCTACATATGAAGCGTCACTGTAGATCACATACTCTTTCCCTGACTCTAGCTGAATCAAAATCGGTGCATCTGTCAAAGCTTCTTTTAGTTTCTCAAAGGCTTGTTGTCTCGCATTTGACCACTCAAACTGAACATTCGTCTGAAGCAATTTTGTCAAATGAGCGACTATCTTCGAGAATCTATCCACAAACCTCCTATAGTAACTCGCTAAGCCTAGGAAACTACAAATCTCTGTCACTGACTTTGGTTGCTTCCACTCAACAATAGCTTCTATCTTCTTCGGATCAACTCTAATCCCCGTGACTGACACTACATGTCCTAGAAAGACTACTTCTCGGATCCAGAACTCACATTTACTCAACTTAGCGTACAACTGGTTGTCTAGAAAAGTCTGCAAAACTAACATCAAATGCCGGTCATGATCTTCCTCGGTATGTGAATACACAAAAATATCATCTATGAATACAACCACAAACTGATCTAAGTACTGATAGAAGATTTTATTCATCATGCCAATGAAAGCAGTCGGTGCGTTTGTCAACCCAAACGGCATAACCAAAAACTCGTAGTGATCATATCTAGTCTTAAAAGCTATCTTCGGTACATCAACCTCTTTTACCTTCAACTGGTAATACCCGGATCTCAAGTCAATCTTCAAAAAGACTGATGCCCCTATCAACTGATCAAACAAATCATCGATACGCGACAAAGGATACATGTTTTTCACTGTCAACTGATTTAACTGTCTATAATCAATGCACATTCTCATACTACCGTCTTTCTTCTTCACAAACAATACCGGAGCGCCCCAAGGCGAAGAACTCGGACGGATAAAACCTCTATCTGACAACTCTTGTAACTGAGTCTTCAATTCTTTCAGTTCTTTCGGTTCCATACGGTACGGAGCAATCGAAACAGGAGCAGAATCTGAATATGTCTCTATAGCAAACACTACCTCTCTATCAGGCGGTAAACCGGGAAATTCTTCCGGAAGCACACTCAGAAAATCACACACTGTTCTAATATCCTGTGGTCTAACTTCATTCATGTTCGAATTCATCACGTAGGCCAAGTACGGCTCACAGCCCAACTCAACTAATCTCTGAGCCTCTAAGGCTGAAACAACATTCGAGAAGAATTTTACATTCTCCCTTACTACCACAATCTCATAGTCATCTGCAAGCTTCAAGTAGACTCTATTTGTTTTGAAATCTATCATAGCTTTATGTTCTGTAAGCCAGTTCATACCCAAAATCACATCGAAACCATAAAACGGTAACTCCATCATGTCCACTGGAAATATATACCCTTGAACCATTAACGGACACCTTCTGTACATCTTCCTAACCACTACTGTATCCCCGAAGGAACTAGTGACACTAACACCTACCTCTAGTACCTCACAAGGTAAATTCAACATCTTTGCATGCTCACTAAAAAATGTATGAATGCATAGAGCCGGAGTCAATCAAGGAAAGCAAACTCAGAGAATGTATCGAGAAATTACCTGCAATCACATCAGTGTCGTTCTGTCTCTCTCGCTGAGCATAAACTCTAGCCTGACCTCCGCCCTTCGGCTGAACCGCAATCACATGTGCTATATTCCTCTGGCCATCGTTCATCAGCTGGAAGTTACCTCGACCGCGCCCACGGCCTCTCGGGTACTCAATAGCTCTAGCAGGAGCCTGAACCTAAACTGGTGCAAACCCAACTTGGTGTGGACAATCACGCCTAAGGTGATCCCTAGCTCCACAATTCCAACACGAATGAAAGTTTCCCCAACACTCTTCGGTGTGATGCCTCCTGCATCTAGTACACTAGGGAAAACGCCCACCAGCTCTCTGGCCCTGATGGCCTCTCCCGTGGTTACCATCACCACGTTTGTGATCAAAATGATGCCTATTGTCCCTATGCCTCTTGGCATCACCTCTATCAAAGTCAGCAGACCTCTTCCCTAAACTAGAACCACATAAACGTTTAGTCGGATCCAAACTATGCTCTATGTCCTTGGCCCTAGTGACCAAGACATCAAAGTCCGTGTAATCCGTAGCCAAAGTGTACCTCTTCACTTCCTCACTCAACCCGTAATGGAAACGGTCGCATCGTTCCTTCTCAGTAGGAACAAGCTCGGATGCATACTGACTCAATCTGACAAACCGTATCTCATACTCGGTCACTGTCATGTTCCCTTGAAGCAAAGCCATGAACTCTCTCTTCTTCTCATCGAGATAGCAGGGACCCAAGTACTTCTTGCGAAAAGCGGACTCAAAGAACTCCCAAGTAACCTCGGCATCTGGCATGCCTGTAGTAATGGTGACACCAAGTGTAGGCATCACCCTGAAGCAGAGAAACAACACATCCTAATCTGCGTGCTCCAGTACAACCCATCTGAGACAAGATATGAACAGTCTTATCAAACCAAGCCTCTGATCTCTCGAGCACCAACCCTCGGAATTCTTCACCTCCCAAACTACGGAGCCTCTCAAGTGGCAAACAGGTGCCTCACCCAGAGGTTATGCCACTGCCTGTCCCCCAGCCACTGCTGCCCGGAAAGCCCCAGCTATAGCCTGAACTAACGGAGCTAGATCTATACCGGTCGGAACTTGGCCAACCTGAGGTCCTACACCCTCAGCTCTCGCCTCACCTCCCTCTTGACGAGGAGGAGAAGGAGGGGGTGGAGGAGCCTCCACCTCAACAACTGGCTCAACTTCCGGAGCTGCTGCCCGTGGTTCCGGATGAACCATCCTAGGCCTGCCTCTAGGTCTCATCTTACAACTAGCAAGATATCAACTACAACAAAATAAACACAGAAAGATTAAGTTAGCAAAGGCAAGGGTCCAACGTGATCAACTATTCCTTTACTCAATCTTTTCAAATAAAGTAGTAGTAGCAATGGGAACTCGACACTATGCCTCAACATAATAATCATACTAACACATACTTTCAAACATCATGCAAGCAAGCATACAACAAGCATTCATAGCAAAAGCATTCACCGTACAACATACACCAAGGTATTGCAACATAACACCTCAAACTTACCTTACTTACCATCCCGAGGTCGCGGAAACCTCAGACTCTGATACCAACAAATAGTAACCCCTCGTCCCGGTCTAGACGACAGACTGGTCCGAACAGGTTACACGGGGAAAACCGAAGCGAAACACGTTAAGGTTCCACTCTGATTAGCAACCCTAGAAATTTTTTCATTAATTATCTTGTCTAAATTATTACATTCAGTCCTATGTGTGAAAACAACAGCGGAAAATGATAACGAAACGATACAAGCAGGACGTAAGGTAACTTAATTTACCAAGTGACATATTAGTCCATTTGCATGCTTACGAACCCAAATCATACATAAAAGATGCATACGAACTAAACAAGGATCTTACAAACAAACATGACTAAAGCACAACATCCGAGAACCTTTGAAGATGCCAAAAAGCCCACATTACATGCTTGCGTTTCGAAACATGCTTGCGTTTCGAAACAGGCTTGCCCGTTTCGATACGCGGGCTCCAATTTAAAAGCCAAACTAGGCCGAACCGATACGGTCCACTTCGTTCCAGTACGGGGGTCTCTAGTGTCGAAACGTTTCGGAACAGGTTCTGAAACAAGCACTCACAGAGGCAAACTGTATCGAAACGCGTACCGAAACGGGAGCTCACAATATCAAATCGTATCAAAACGGCACCACCCTCGTTCCGAAACAACCACGAGCGTTTCGAAACGCCTACACTCTGAGTAACCCTGAAAACAATTTTCGGCATCTCCAAACATTCCCAAACATGCCCCAAATCAACAAGATTCATAAATCATCAATCATACACATAATCTAGAGGCATTTCATCCTACCACAAGCATGATCAAACACATAAACATACACATAAACTCCAATTCATTCATAGAAAACATGCATCCACAAGCATAGCATAAATAAGGCTACATGCCTTCAATACAAAACATAAGCATCTCATTAAACATGGTTTACAATTCTTCAACACAAAAGCATAGGCATTGAACAACAACGTAAAAGCCAACACATAAGAGTCTAACACGTGCTCCTACAACACGTAGCATCCCCATTGCTAACTATTACATTATTCAATAAAACCATACTTGAGCAACCACGCACGCGCTTGAATGCCCCTTCCTTGCTCCTTGCTAACTTCCACACTAATGATCTGCATTGTCGAAAACGAGAGCGTAAGCTAGAAACTTAGTGAGGGAGCTCAAAAAAAACATCGACAATGTAGGGTTCAATGCATGATATCCTCAAGACATTCACAAGGCATACATTTACTCTAATAGAGCAACATATCCAACTACTACAAGAATGAATGAACATGGTATCTTACATCATGTTATGCTAAACAAAGATATAACAAATATCTTACACAACAACCACACATGAACACTTATATTGGCAACTATATAGCTTACTCGGATATGCGGATAACTTCCGTTGGGATTTTCGCCCCAACGTACTCAAACAACCATATTACCTTCCGGTGGGATTTCACACATCACCATTCCTTTCATGGATGGGATTTCACTCATCATCACATACAAACACTTTCTGGTGGAATGTTACCTCACCGTACTCCTCCTTGGTGACTACACATCACCAAGGCCACGTGCGAATTTGACTCTTACCGTGTGCACGTTCATCCTAATGATCGATCATTTATACCCGATAATTATAACTAGTGCCAAAATACTAAACAAGTCTCACCATGATTTCACAATCATGCAACACAACATAACATCACCATCATACAACATCAATATATATCAACATGCATAATGAACACATACTGCACAAGTCCACATTTATGCACATTAAGCAAGAAACTCATAATGTCAAACAAGAGATTAAGCTACCAACATAATCTCCACATTAGATTGGTCTACCAAGCACAATCTAACACCTCAACCACACACTTGAACTAATTTAAAACCATTTTAAACAACCCACTCATTGAACACCCTTAAAGCAAACCGAGATAGCTGATCAAGCTTCCAAATTTCTCGGAATCGAGCCTGAAGCTTCTCCAACGGTTTCCCTTGATTCCAATCAACCAAAAACAACATATTACTCAACAAATCATCCACAAAACCACTGTCACAAATCAGGTTACCAACACAAGATCATTCTCTACATTTCCAAGCCATGAACTAACCCAAAATCCTCATTTTCGCACTCACACACAACCCAGCAGAAATCTATCGATTCCAAAAGCCAAATCATCATTAAACACATTCAAAGCAACTCCCAAGCATAACCATATCATCAGCCCAACTTTCCCACACCAAACTACCTCAAAAACTCAAGTTTTCTACCCTTTAAAACACCCACAAAAACCCTTTTCGGGATTTCAACCAAACACCACCATTTTTAGATATAATACTCTTAAGGGCAAGATTAAAACATATATCATCTTTACAAATCAAAAACCAAATAAAAACCCATCAAAGCTTCCTCATTTTTCTCAAAATTTGAAAACTTTTAGAACTTCAAAAATGGAGTTTACTAAAAACTAAAACCATAGAAATGTTTAGAAAGATGAGGAGAAGTCAAAAACGTAATTACCTCGATGAAAACACTTGAAATTGATGAAGAAATGGATGGAACAGTATTTTGGGGTTTGGAGAGGTTTAGGTCGTGAAATTGGTTGAAGGAAGAAGAAGATGGTGACTTAGTAAAAAGTCCCTTTTTTACTTGTTTATTTCCTATATTTAAAAATTACTATTTTGCTCTTAATAAATTCTCATGGCCCTTTTTATTAAAATCAAGCCCATTTTAATTTAAAACAAGCCCACGACTCGAACCTGATTCACACACTTAACATCCGACCCCTAAACCTGGGTGTTACAAAAACCTTATTCAAGCCATCAATAACTTGTTTTACTTCACTGCTGTCACTCCATGCAAGTATAATATCGTCAACATAGACGAGAAGATACAACACACTATTCTCAGTCTTTCGAACAAAAAGAGATGAATTAGACTTTCAGAGATTAAACCCCACAGAAACTAAGTAATCTCAAAGCTTCTTGAACCACGCTCGTGGTGCCTGTTTCAGACCGTAAATGGATTTATGTAGTTTACAGATAAACCGACGCTTGTCACCCTGCTCGTACCCTGGTGGCTGAGCCATGTACACCTCTTCAGTCAAATCACCGTTCAAGAACGCATTATTGATATCCACTTGCTGTAAACATCATCCTTGTGTAACAGCTACAGAGAGTATAGTCCTAACAGTTGCAGGTTTAATGACAGGACTAAAAGTTTCATGAAAGCCATACCCCGCTTGTTGTAGATATCCTTTCGCCACTAAACGAGCCTTGTACCTCGAAATTGAGCCATAGGCATTCTTCTTCACTTTGAAGATCCATTTGCAACTGACAGCTCTCCGATTGGAAGGTAATTCGACTATTGTCCAAGTGTTGTTTCAGACAAGAGCATCATATTCATCTTGAGCAGTTTTTTTCCAGTTATCATCCAGCATGGCTTCCTGAATTGACTGGGGTTCCTCAACATTTGTAGTAATTGCCGAAGAAGCATCAATGTTGAAAGCCGTTGGCTTTCGATTACCATTCTTCGCTCTGGTCAACATAGGATACCGATTGATGAAAATAGACGGAGGGACAATGTCATCTTGATGTGTAGGCTGAGCCATAGACAGAGAACCACATCGATCAGGATCAGCAACGAACACACAAAACCCTTTGATCCGACTGTGCGGCTAAACCTAATTGTGAAGCAAATGAAACCCCTGTAGGAGTGGAGGAAGCCTCAATTAGGTTATCCGGACCACTTCCACTTGGGCCACTCCAATCATTGGACCCAAGCATGTGGGAAATTATCTACAACCTGTGGGCTTTCAACAAGATCATCAGCTTGATAACTTGGGCCAGCAGAAAAGTCAAAACCCACTTGACCATTACCCACATCAGAGACATATCTTGGGCTATCATTCGAATGTAAAGTTACAAGTGGTTCAGAATTATCATGTGACACCAAGCCTGGACTCAGATGTTGATCACCAACAGGATCATTGATTAGCAATGGACCCAAACCTTGATTACCACCAGCACTAAGTGGTTGTGAAGCTAACACAGGCATGTCATCAAACTGTGGGTCAACACTCGTTTGTGGGATGTTGTTTGTGGTGTCTAACAAGGTCGTGTTAGTACCCGTGTGCTGGCCCATTTGAATAGTAGTTGGTGAGCCAGTAAAAACTTCACCACCCAGTAAAGAAACAAGAATTAAAGAAGCACCATTCAAAACACTCCAAGAACCACCCTCCGTTGTAACTCTACTCTTAGTTTTGTCAACAAACGAAAATACATTCTCATCGAATCACATGACGAGAACTTATGAGCTTTCCTTCATCAGTGAGACACTTGTATCCCTTATGATTTGAACTATACCCCAAGAATACACATTGCTTTGTTCGAAACTCGAGTTTGTGCCAAAGAAAGGGTCACATCAATGGATAGCAAGCACATCCAAATGTTCTGAAAAACTCATAATCTGGTTTCTGACGCATCAAGACTTCAAAAGGATATTGTCTATTGAGCAAGGGAGTGGGCAGCCTATTAATCAGGAAAACCGTAGTAACAAAAGCATGACTCCAGAATTTTAATGGTAATTCTGCTTGAGACAGCAATGTTAATCCCATGTCCACTATATGTCGGTGTTTACGCTCGGCTTTACCATTTTGCTCAGACGTGCTTGGACACGATATTCGATGTAATATCCCATTCGAACGTAGCCAGCTCGCCAAGGCCTGGTACTCACCACCACCATCAATCTGCAAGATTTTGATCTTGTGTCCAAACTGAACATCTATCATCTTGTGAAAATCAATGAAGCACTAAAAAACATCATATTTCTTTTTGAGCAAATACAACCACGTATATCTACTGTGAACATCAACAAACGACGCATAGTAGGAAAAATCATCAGATACAACATGCGCATGCCCCCACACATCGGAAACAATCAAGTGAAAAGGAGAGTCATATACAAATGTAGATAAAGAGAAAGGAAGCTTATGAACCTTTCCTTGTAAACAAGACGAGCAAACACCATGCATTTTATTATTAGCAACATCAATAATACAAGACTTCAGGGTAGTCTTGAGGACACTCAGGGAAGGGTGCCCTAGACGTTTATGCCACAGTTCCAACGGTAAAACAAACTTCGAAACATTACATGTTTTAGCAACAACATTAGAAGTAGTAATAGTGGAAAACTGATCACCAGTCACAGTCAAATTTCCTGAGTGCAGTTCGTAAAGACCTTCAGGAGTGAGCCTCCCCTCCAACAGAATTTGCTTGGTCTGTGCATCCTTCACAAAACACTTATACAGATGAAACTAAAAAAAGACGTTATTATTGCGAGCAAAATGAGAGACAGACAGAAGATCCTTCTTGATATCTGGCATACACAACAAATTACACAAAAACAACGACTTGTGCATGCAACTTCTGTTTGAAGATTGTCTCGAGCATTTGTTATGTGATGGGTGGCACCCGAGTCAGGACCACATAACCTCTCGAGTACCTGAGGCAGGCATCCCAGACGTACATGCATTGTGACTTGGAGTAGCCAAAAAAGAACTAGGAGTATTCTGAAAACCAGAAACAGGGACAGACGAGAAAGTATGGACATGAGCTGGTGAAAAGGGAGAGGCTGAAACATTAGAACTAAAACCATGAGGAATAACAGGACCATGAGTTAACCCCTGATGAACAAAAGGCTCATTTACTGCATTTGGCGTGTAGAACTGATTCATGGAGGGAAACACACATGGTGCATTAGGAAACAAAAGAGAACCAAGACCAGAAACAACTCATGTGGAGAAAAAACCAGGTTGGGGATGTAACAATATGAGAAAAAGCTTGAATAGGAATTGGAGAGGAGGTTCTAGTAAAATTTGTAACTTGGGTGTCAGACCTCTGACCAGAACCAGTGTGAGGTGCCATCCTTGAGGCATTAAAATCACCTTGAGCCTTACCACTGTCAAAAGATGAGCCACTGTAACTTTGATCAAAACGATACCAGCACTTTTGTGCCAAATGTCCAAACCGACCACATGTCTGACACTGAGGTCTATTTGAATTAGTACGACCTCGCCCTCTTCCTCGATAAGAACCATTACCATGTTGCCCTCTCGAGAAATTGGATAGACTTTGACTTGAAAACTAGTTCTGGTTCTCATGAAGATTGGTTGTATCATCCATTTCTTCATATTTATTTCCTTGTTGAACAGCCACGTTCGCTTGAATAGAAAAATTCTCAGTCAAAAGCTCTACTTATCTAGTTTCACAATCAAGAAGCATCTCCATAAGACTTTCAAGTGTTTGGGATTCATGCGAAGCAATGCCAATGACAGACTCAAACTCAGCAGTAAGATATGTAATGATGACATTGACTTGCTCTTGCTCCATGACAAAATTTCCCGAGGCATTAAGAGTGTCACAAAGCAACTTAATCTTAGCAAGGTATTCATTAACAGACAAGCCACATTTCTTCTGAGAATGGAGACTTTGACGTAACGCGGACACCTTGGTAGTAGATTCGGCAGCAAACATCCTTGCAAGAGCACTCCAGACAACACACGTTGTGGTGAGACCCGTGAGGAGAGGAAGAACATCAGCGCTGGCTGTGGATAAAATCCAGGACGCAAGCAATTTATCATGTTTTTGATACGCCAAAAAAGCTTGATTTTTTACAAGTTGTCCAGCTTCATCTATTACAAACTTGTCTGGAGCCTTGTGATCAGAGATGTATGCAGTCAACCCATAACCTTCTATTACTAACATTACTTGATGCTTCCAAAGGATATAGCTGCTTTCAACAAGCTTCATTGTGTCGAGCTTAGGAAGTTGTTGCACAGAGTATACACTAGAGGAAGACATGAGAATAGGAATTGAACTTGTACTGGACTGAGTAGGAATAGAGGCATGTGGATCAGAAGTATGCGAATCAACATCCATTTTAATGCAAACTCTTTGAGACAATACATCGAACAGATGATGAGCAAAGAGCTAAACCTTCAACAGTACACACAAATCTTTACAGAGATAACCACGATCATACAAGAGCACAATAACACATAAAGGAGAATGAAACCATAATTGAAGAAATGCTATAATGTCTCAAAGTAACAAACAAACAGAGAGACACAATCTCTGATCTAGAAGATACTCTATGAACCACTAATCTTCTCTTTCAACAACTAATCAACTTGAGTCAGACATTCTTACGGTTCAACAAACAATCTTGAAATTGTAGATTAGAAAAATTGATGTATAGATTGAATAAAGTGAGTACATAACTCTTACCAAAACGAGTTGAGTTCGCCACTATTCTGCCATTATCAACAAGATTTGGAAGCAGAAATGCTTATAAGCGAGAGTCAGAACTCGAGTTGGATCTGATTATTGAGTCACTCAATCAGTCCCCAATTAAAGCAATCTTCAATTCATGAGAACATGAGCAACTCTTCCATGAAAGCCAGAATTCTAATCGAAAAATCCAGAAAAATCGAAAAATGAAAAACCGCGAGCAAGAACAGACTCTGCAACTTTCCGATCACCGAAGTTTCATCGGAGCGATTTCCAACAGCCAGAAAAGTAGCTATGATACCATATTAGAAACGCAAGCAAGAATTGATGTTGAGGTAGAAGAAGATGGGTGAAGTTGTTGAGAAGAGAGATGATGCTCTCATTTTTTTATTGAAAGTCTCGTAATATCTCAAAAGCTGAGACCGAGAGGTATTTATACAACTATTGACTGCATTAAACTTAGAACGGTAATCTAACAACCCTTTAACCGTTCCAGCTAACACAGTTACAGCCTAACTAACGTTTAACCACAATAACTAACCTATACTTGTAACAAATGATGGGTTGTTCTTGGATTGGTGCACCATTATCATCATACAATGATCTTGCATTTGCTTGAATATTCCTTGCACTTATTTATAGTTCAATTATTGAGATAAATTGTAAAAATAACGGCTTTAAAAAAACAACGATGAACACCCTATTTTGGTTGTACTATTAAAACCCTAAGTAACATTAGATAGAGGTTAGCGGTAGGAGGTAGCGGCGGCGACAGCAGGAGGCAGGGGCAGCAGCGGCGGCGACATCATCGACTTAAATTTTAAATGAACAAAAATTAGAGTTTTGTAATTTAGGAGTATATATGTATTTTGATCTATGTTTAAAAGAAAATTAAAAATAAAATATTATATTTTAATTAATTTAACTTTTGATATAATGGTGCTCATCGATGCTCGTCGTTAGTCATCGTCGTTAGTTGTGCTCGTCATCGAGCGTGACAGAATTTTTCCTATAGTTGAGAGGCTAAAATGTGAGTTAAACTCGTGTCTTCCACTTGCATATAAAAATAGACTTGATCCTGCAAATTAAAAAAAAAACTCACATACAAATCTTCCTATATTATGTATTTTTAAACAAATCTTTCATTGAGGTTTTCTTTAAAAACTGAAATAAAATTATAATAGCTGATTTTAACACTCAATTTAGAGGAGAAAGAGCTAGATTTTTTATATTGTTGAAAAAAAAATTTCATGATCTTTTGCACTTCTATTTTTTATTTTATGATCTATTGTATTTGTTACGGTAAAAGTAGAAATCAGCCGAACTACATGTCGACTCCAAAAAAATAAAAGGAAAGTCGGTTAAACTACATATCAACTTTTGACGTCACATCAACATTACTAATTAGTTTCCTCATTGATGTGATAAAAATTAACATAGGTTATGAAATAAAAACAAAACTTCACCGAACATTGAAATAAAAAAAACTCCACAATAATATCCTAGCAATTACTCTGAAAGAAATGATTAGAATATTGAGTGAATTGGTAGGAATTTTTTTCTAGAATAAGTATGAACCTTAATTAGTAGGAATGTTGAGTAAATTTTGTATCCCTCAAATTTATTTTTTTTATTTGAAAATACTATAAAAATAGAGGAAAACTAAAAAGCCATGATTTGATAATTAAGAATTACAAAATAGTATTGAAATAAAAATCCAAGAAACGACCATTTTTTTAAAAAATAAGTTTAAATTTGTATATTTTATAACTAATATTTATGTTTGAATATATTTCCTAACAATTTTTCTTAAAATTACAAAAAATGAAATTTATAAAATCTTAACATAAAAGATTAATGGATATGCTGAATAAAAATTATTATCGAAAACAAAACTTAGAACTAGTTTTTAAAAACAAATAATATAATTAATATTTCTCATATAATTATAACTTTGAAGGATAACACACATATTTTTTTAAAAATATATATAAAATGTATTAGTTACTAAAGGATAAAATCAAATGAATTTTAAAACTTATTTAAAAGAAACAAAAAATAAAATAATTATCTTAAATTCAATCTATAATATCAAATTTGAAAGAAAGAAAATCAATCAAAAAATGGATTTTAAAAAGTAAATAACATGTACGGTTGGTCTATAAATATAAAATTTCTGATGAAAAATAAACAAGAGTGAAGTGAGTTGATAAAGAGAAAAAACAAAATGATGGTTGGATTAAGAAGTATAGTTATTACTTTGTGTGTTTTGACATTGTCTTCATCTACATTGGGTGATGCACAGCCACCACCACTAGTTGCTAAACCAAACCCGCAATCGCAATCTCCACCGGTAGTGGCTGAACCACCGGTAACAATAGTGGTACCAAACCCGCAACCGCAATCTCCACCAGTAGTGGCTGAACCACCGGTAACAATAGTGGTTAGGCCAGTTCCGTCGACTTCGAAACCACCAGTGAAGCACCGTCACCATCGAAAACACCCACATTCTCAGAGCCATTGTGAAATGCCAACAAATGCTCCATATTTCGTGAAAAGAAGTAAACAATGTTGGTGCTCGATGGAGAGTTATCGTAATAGATGCTTCGAAAAAATTTGGAGAGCAGCAACAACATATTACGATTTCAGAAAGGTTGACAAAGAATGTTGTGATGCCTTTAGGACAGCGGATAAAAACTGTGATTTGATCTTTGAGCGGTATCCATATTTTGTTTATCATCTCAAACAATATTGCTCTCAATTTTATTAGAGTTTTTAGATTGTTTTAGGCATCAGTTTCTTTATTTCTTAGGTATCAGCTTCTTTGTTTTATTCAAATAGTTAAAATAAGGTCTTATAGTTCTATAGGCATCAAGGCCACTTGATGTGCCAATGCCATTGTTAGATTACTTAATAGAACTGCGTTTAAGTCATTTTATTTTGATGAAATAAATATATATGCTTTTGAAATTTTATCATTTCATTTTATATGCTGTAGATAATACTTTTTCATTTATATCTGTGTGTGATTACTTGATATGCAATAATTGCATCATTCTAACATTTTTATTATAATATATTTTATTTTCCAATGGATGTAGTTTAAAATGGGTTAAAATAACTTATTCAAAATAAAACAAAGGGGTCAATTATAAATATATTTGAAATTATCAAGCAACTATTGCACTAATATACAAACAAGTTCAATAAAAACTACTATGTAAAGTAAAGATAAAATTTAATTATAAAAAGTCATTTAAGACTTGTGACAATGTTTTTGGCCGATTGATAGTGCTTGTGAATCAGAAGATTCACGAGTCAAATTGACCATAGAATTTTGACTGAAAAACTCTAATGTCAAGAAGAACATTCACAACACCGTCGAGTTTATAAGGCTGTTGACTGGAAGTAATAATGGTCACCACTAGTTCGTACTCCAGCTGCAGCCTGTCACAAATCTCTTGGATTTGAGCAAGATACTCTCTCATGGACAAGAGAGGGAAGAACCTCCTTCACCGACAATAAACTGAGCAGGTACAACCAAGGAACCATCGAAGACTTTCAATGGCGAATAGAACATGCAGCTTTTAAAGAAGGTAATTTGTATCATCAAGACGAATAGAGATCGTCACATAACCGACTAACTGAATCTTAACTCTAACATCCACGCATAAGTGAAATTGATACAGCCTAGGACCCTTTCCCTCCTTTTCAACATGGAAGGAGACCCACTCCTTACACCCCCTATTGGGCATGACATTAACCTCACCTCCCATAACCTTGCAACATTGTCTACAAACTTTCCATTGCTTCTAATTCATTCCATAGGTGACTCTGCTTCTATTGCTACAACTTATCATTGCATTAAAGGATTCATCCTCCACAGAAGGCTTGTTCTCTGGTCTCAGTTCCGACGATCCACCGGCTTGAACTAGACGATGAATATTTTCGGATCTCCTCCACTTTTCTCTCTGGTTACTGACTTCAAAACATTTGCAGAATCATTCGAGAAACCTATCTCAATAACTCTAACAACGTGGATAATATCTCCCACCTCTACTTCCACCAATTCCTCAATCTTCATTGCATGTTCAGTGGTAATGAGGATGGTCACTTTCTCACAGTCCTTAACACGATTGATGTTTTCGCCAGCCGCTTCGAGGTTTCCCCACAAGGCTGCTAATCTCTTGAGAGTTTCATTATTCCAGCAATGTAACGGCAAATAGATAAAAAAATCACTTTAGAAATTTCATATCATTTATTCCATTGCTACATTAAGAATTGAGATCGAATATATTTCCTAACAATTATCTTAAAATTACAAAAATGAAATTTATAAAATCTTAACATGTATATGCTAAATAACAATTCACTTGAAAGCGAACTCAACAAATGGTCCTAGTAAAAAAGCGGGTGATGTTCATGTTAGAAACTCAAGTTCAATAGCTTTACCTACATGGATATGCTAAATATATACCTTGTAATCACTTTAGATTATTAAAAAAATAATTTACTTGAAAATAGATTAAAAATAAGGATGCGTCTACCACGTCCGACGAACATTGCTAAACACCACTAACGATGAACACCATTAATATTTTTTTTTTAATTTTAAAAATCTAAAGGACTAAAATTATAATTAAAATCGTCTTTTAAAAAAAATAAAAATCAAATTTAATAATTACTTTATAATATATTTTAATAGGTTAGAATCAAATATACTCAATTCTCCCAAATTAAATCCCAATCAAACCCTAATTTTAATTTTCCCCAATTTCGAATTTGTTAGGGTTTAGGATAATTGGGTATTTTTTTAAGAGATTGATTTTGTTAGGGTTTAGGAGAATTGAGTATATTTGATTCTAACCTATTAAAAAAATATTATAAAGTAACTATTAAATTTGATTTTAATTCCTTTAAGAGATAATTTTAATTATAATTTTAGTCCTTTAGATTTTTAAAATTTTAAAAAAAATTAATGGTGTTCATCGGTGTTCATCGTTAGTAGTGTTCATCAATGTTCGTCGCCCGTTGTAGAATTTTCCATTCCATTAATATATTAAGGTGTATTATTTTTAAACAACAATGTAAAGAAAAGATGAAATTTTACAGTAAAAGTCATTTAAGACTTGTGACAATGTTTACAGTTGATTGACAGTGCTTGCGATACATTAACTTATTTGTGATGGGGCAGGGGATGCTAATCCCTTATATACGATTTCGGTACTATGGGGTTAGGGTGTTCACAGTTAACTGTTGTAATATTTTGGTTAACCATGAACACTACTAACTGGTTCTTAGGGATGGTTTGCTCTTGTGGTCTGTGGCCTTGGTTATCATTGTTAGGGTGATTATTCTTTTTTCTTGAATGTTTTTTTTTAACAATTTTTGCCTAGGAGAAGGAGAAGAAGAAATTTGCGCTTAATGGGTCTAGAACCCACAACCTAAGAAGAGGGGAATGTATCAACTAAGAGCTTTTAACCCACAAAGCCTAGAAACCCACAAGGATTAGGACAATAACTGAAACCAAAGGCTCGTCATATAGCTTGCACAAAAGGATAAAAGAATAAGATATGTTCAACACTTTCGGAGGATTTACGTGTATATTGAAAAGGGAAATTTTTTCCAATATAGTGCATATTGGTTTTTATTTCCACAAATATTGTGGATTCTACAACAGATTTAAAGACGAATTCATCTGAATCCGTATATGAAGAGTGAAAAAAAACCCTGAAGACTCCCCCATCTGAGTCCGCCTATGAATAGTAACCCCAAAAAAAGTTGAACTCACCTGCACCTGTACACGTGGTGCGCCGGGAGTGTTTGATGCTCTGTTCAAAGACGGGCTCAGCTGGCACCGTCTATGAACAGTGCCCGACTGTTGGTCAAGCCTGCATGGCAGGTCTGGTGCGTGGCAGTTGGCGGGATTCTTTGCATGCATGCCATGCATGCACGAGTTTAAAGGGAAATGGGGAAGTGTTGGCAGATTTTTTTGGGGAAGTGCGGGTGATTTGATTTTTGAATGAGGGATGGGTTTATGGTATTTTTAAAATGTATATGGGTAGAGTTCAAAAATGTGTAAGTGTTATTAAAGGAGAAATAGATGTATTATAGGGGATTTTATTTTTATTTTTTGTGTTAAATAGTTAAGGATGGAAGTAAAATTTTATGTGAAGAAGAAGAGTAAGAAGAAATCGGTGAAAAAGTTTTGAGTGAAGAAAAAGAATAAAAAGAAACCAATGAAGAAAAAATTGTAAATAGATTCGAATTTTTAAAGTTTTGTTTTTATTTGAGTGAGTTCGTTTTTATTTTGTGTATTTGATATAATTTAAATTTTATGCACGTAGTTTTATTTAAGTTTGTTCGAATTTTATGCATGTCGATTCGAATTTCTTAAAATAAATTTGAAATATAATTAAAATAATTAATTTAGGGAATTTTGATTTAGTGTATTTATTAAAAGTTTATTTATGTGTTTTGAACATGCAGAGAAATGAGCAACAACAACAAATTTATGACTATTGTCCATTACAATGGACAAATGGTGAAAACTGATGCCGGGATTGTATTTGAACCTGAAAGCAGGACGAAAATGAGATTTGAAAAGGAAATCACGCTTCGAGAAATGAAGGAGAAAATATCACAGAAAATTGGAAGAGAGATTCATGGTTTGCGTTATCGGTGGCTGACATGTGAAAATCCAGTCAGATATTGTGCAATCAATCTTCAAGATGCTGATGATGTTGAAATGATGATTGCAGAGCATGAATATATGAGGATTCGATATATCGAGTTGTTTGTCGAGGTGCATGATGTTCCCGACCCATTTAGAAACGTCATTGGAGAATCTACTCGAATGGATTACGGTAATGAGATTGATATTTCCGGAGGCAGTTTTGTCGCAATGTTGGCTAGTGGGACATCGGGTGCATTTCATCCAGTCGGGCCTTCGACATATGGTTCATCATACGGGTCGGCTGTTGATCCGACTGTTGATACTGATGTGGAAAACCTACGAGGTCAATGGGGAGAAACACTTGACGATTCTAGCGAAGATGAAATTATTGATGATATCGATTTGTTCCTTGATGACGTTGGTTATGCCCCTGATTTTGGTGTTGGAGAATTTATTCTAACCGCGACGCCTTTACATTCTATGAACCTCCTGCTCACATGGGCTCAGTGGATTTCGATGCGATGAAAGCACCTCGATTCCCGGATATGCCCCGATTAACCTCGAGTCAACATGGTGAATTATCGATAGGGCTTCAATTTGATGAAAATGATGAAGCTACGTTAGTAGTGAAAGAGTACAACATCAAGAACCATGTGGACTACGATGTTGTAGAATGCAGTCAGAGGACTTTCTTTTCCAAGTGTGTGAAGTATAGACAAGAGTGCAAATGAAAGATCCTAGATTCAAAGATTAAGAGGTCAAATCGTTGGGAGGTCACGAAGTATAATGGAGATCACACATGTTTACGAACTTCCATCGACTAGGACCATCGAAAATTAGACTCGACTGTGATAAGCCATCACGTGATGAAGCTGGTAGAAGCAAATCCAAGGGTTCCTATTTCAACGATTTAAGCAACCATTGCGCAGCAATTTGGATACCAGATAAAATACTAGGAGGTGGCGTGCAAGAGATAAGGAAATGGAGTCGGTGTATGGTGATTACGATAAGTTTTACAACGAGCTACCGATTTTATTACTAGCAATGACACGTTTCATCCCAGGAACCATAGTGAGGTATCAAACCAAGGATGCATACGACCGACAAGGCCAACTTCTTGAAGGGTATAAATTTTTTCATCGACTCTTCTGGGCGTTCAAGCCTTGCATTCAAGGATTTCCTTATTGCAAACGTATGATCCAAGTGGATGGTACGTGGCTGTACGAGAGATACTCTCATGTGTTGTTGATTGCCGCTGCACAAGATGGTGAGAACAATATCTTCCCGATTGCATTCGCCATTGTTGAGCAGGAGACGATGGAAGCTTGGAATTTCTTTTTGACCAATTTACGTGACCATGTTATCCGAGAAGATGGGGTCTGCTTTATATCCAATCGAGGGACGAGTATCAAGGTAGCAATTAATCGAGACAGAATTCGTTGGACACCTCCGCATGCATACCCCGTATACTCTGTCCGTCACATCGGTAAGAACAGCTACGAGCAGTTCAAAAATCAATACCTTCGCAATGAGATTTTGAGCATGGGTAAGCATCATATCTTTTCCAAACTCAATTATATTGACATATCCATTTATTATATATGTGTTTTGATTACTCTCGATACTAACAATATTATGACACAAGATATCTACTAACGCGACCAGATTTTGAGAGGAAGATGGAGAATTTAATGAAGTATGTCGAACGCGTTTGGAGTTGGGCAAACAATATTGTAGAACTAAGTGTTTTGATATAATAATTGAAAAATGTTTTGGACAAATTTGAAAAGAATTTAAAATATGTCTTTAAGTCCAAACAACTTGAAAATAAGTTTGAGGCATTTTAAAAGGTTTTTGGCAAAGTTTTTAATGCTTTAAAGTAATCAAACATGACATTTCAACAAGCCCGTACAGATACGGTATACCCCGTATCGATACCGTTTTACTCAAGTTTTGAATCTGCCAAAACCCGTACCAATACAGGCTTGTCTGTATCGATACGGATAGGGGTCGTACCGATACACCCTTTAAGTGTATCGATCCCTGTTTTAACTACCCTCAACGACTATTTCCAAATGGTCTTTTAAATTGCAGACCGTACCGATACGCTCTCAAGTGTATCAATATGCATAGGTTGACAAAGAGCACAACAGCTAGTTCTGAAGAAGGGCGTACCGATACGCCTCCACGTGTACCGATACGGTAGGCTGCAGAAATGCATTTATGGTGGGAAATAAAGTCTCCAACGGCTCCAATTCAACTTTAACGGCTAGAAACAGCTACAAACTCATTAAGGAGTATAAAAGGGACCTCCAAGCATCAAGAGAAGGCAAATGCTTCAATTGTCAACAACACTATGATCAAGAAATTGTCTTAGGGCTTTATTGTTCAATTTATTGTATACACAACACTTGTGAGCCTAATTGTCAAATTTGCTCAAGTGTTTTGGTTTTGGGTGAGAGCTTTAATTGTGCAAACATATACCTTCTAGAGGGATTGCTAGTTTGCTAAGTATTTTTTGTATAAGAGAGTGTTTGATCAAGCTTTGGGTAGAAAGCTTGATCGGTGTAATGGTTTCCTCCTAATCTGAGAAAAGGGGACGAAATTCTTAGTGACTTTGTTTGGAAATCCTTAGTGGGAAGCTAAGGTAGTGGATGTAGACCTTGGTTAGAAGGTTGAACATCTATAAATCCATGTGTCAATTGCCTATCTTCCTATTCCCACAAAACACTCAAATATCCAATCTTCTCCGAACTTGGCAAACACACCAGTTGAAGGAATCGAGCATCATAAAACCCAACAAATATTGAGAGGGGAAAATGGGCTCAATCGTATGACGAAGGTGGTAGACGCTACGGGCAAATGACAATCAACCTTGTGAAATGCATAAATGGAGTACTGAAAGGATCACGTCATCTCCCAACAGCAAGCCTGGTGAAAGAGACGTACTACAGGTTAGCGAAAGTTTGGTCAGTTAAAGGGAAGGAAATCGAGGCCTTGATAAAAAGGGGGCAAAGATGGGCTCCTGAGCTTGTGAGGAAAATGCAAGATAATGTTACGGATGCAACATCGATGAAGGTTCACAGCTTCGACCGATTCAATCAGACATTTTATTTTGTTGGCCCTAGACGCAACCACGAACCAGTACACTCAAATGTATTTCGAGTCGATTTCAGACGTAGGTGGTGTGATTGTGGAGCGTTCCAAGCATGAAGATATCCATGTACTTATACAGTTGTAGCGTGTATGTTCACCAATGTTGACCCGTACACCTATGTTGATAAATGCTTTGATCTTCATTGAATGGTCAAAATTTACAGAAGTGAGTTCGAACCGATCGCATA
The DNA here is from genome assembly GCA_030270665.1 of Hibiscus trionum. Lineage (NCBI taxonomy): Eukaryota > Viridiplantae > Streptophyta > Magnoliopsida > Malvales > Malvaceae > Hibiscus > Hibiscus trionum. Next base: position 20,425,483 of record BSYR01000038.1, on the reverse strand, counting down.
TTCAAAGTATTGGCCGTCAATGGAGCATGAAATATGGTTACCGGATCCTACACTCCGTAAAAGTCCAAATGACCGACCTTTGTAGGGTTAAAGGACATTCCAGATCAAACTGTCCAAATGAACCAAGATTTGTGCCTATGCATTTGTAATTTATTATGTTTGTATTCGAAAATATTGAAATATTCATATCAAATATTCTACTTTTCATTAGTATTTTATTTCAATCATTGGAATTGAAATTGGAATTAAAATTGAATGAACAAAGAAATCCGATTTTTTAATTAAAGAAATGATTAATTAAATCATATGAACAAAGAATGTTGTCAAAATAAAAATAGAACGAACAAAAAATTTATATTGAATGAACAAAGAAATACGAGTTATGTAAATAAAAAATAATTTATTAAATCAAATGAATAAAGAATGTTGTCAAATTAAAAATATATTAGAAACGTTATTTTTTTTACTCACCCACAAAAATCTCATGCCCCCTAATCATGCCTCCTTCTATGTCTCTTCTTAAAAAATAGTTAAAAATTAAATCTTGCCCTATAACCTTAATTTTCATATCCTAAACCCCAAACTCTAAACCCTAAAAAATACACCCTACACCCTAATCCTAATTCCCTACACCCTAACCCTAAGCCCTAACCTTAAACCCTAAACCCTAAATCCACTATTTTAAAGTGGGGCACAAATGAAGGCATACTTTGGGGGCAGATGATTTCCATCCACCCCACCTACCCTCCCTGCCACTGCACCGGCACGGTCAGGAATCAAATTATTTTTACTTTAATTAAAAAATCGGATTTAAATTATTTTTACGTTGATCAGATTATATTTACGTTGTCAAATCAAATTTAAATTATTTTGAACTTAAAATTTGAGTTTAAAAAACTCTCCCAAACGAATCTTAATGTAATAACAGCATTTTTTTGTAGTTGTCGCTCTAGAACTGTCGTAGGGTTCCCTTTGTATGAAGAAAGCAGGATGTTTAGGTTGTGGCAAAGTTTGCTTTTCCATATTTGTCAGTTTGAGAAGAACAGATGACATTGCTGGCCTGTACTCTGTGCATTCTTGTGCACACAATAAACCGACATGGATAAATCTAAGCACTTCGGACCTAACACATGATTCTTGTCCCGTTTGAAGATTGTCCTGCGTAAAGCTGAACCACATTGGAATAATGATTGCAATCAAAGATTTTAAATTGCAGAAATGGACGTGTTTTGGTTGCATGGTGTATATTACAGTTGCAACACACAGACGACCGCTACCACAGTCAATTTGTGGTGGGAACCAAAAAACAGAATAGCGACTGTCACATACACAGGAGATGTAACACCAGAGGCGGATAACCACCCAACAAACCTGGAGGACACCGCTGCAGGCGTGGGCCCAGAGCTACGCAGAGGGGTGCGGTAAAGGCGAGTGCCACGTGCCCTGGAGGATTTCGTTATGCACTGAAGGAGAGAATAACGACCGAATATTTAATTTGTTTTATGCTTTTTCTTTTTGTCCGGACATGTAGTTAAAAGGAGATGTTGTGTAAGGCAGCAAAATATATGAAAAATCAAGAAAAGTTCTCTCCTCTCTAAATTTCTGCTTTCTTCCTCACCCTTCTCTTATCCTTTCTTCTGTTAACGAAGGGAAACCCTAACAATTGGTGCTTTCATTGACCCTCCCCAACATGGTCAACAACACTGAGTTCATCCGTACGCTTCAGGAGTCTTCCGCCCGTCACGAACAATCCCTCACCACCATCGAAAGTCAGCTGGCCAAACAGGAACAATGGAACACAACCACCAATACCACCCTCCAGGAGATGTCTCTGTTGCTGCAAAACCTGTCGGCGCAGCTGGGCGTTTCGACAACAACTTCAGCCAGCGGTGACTTTACTGCGAACAGCTCCGACCCAAGCCCAAAGACAAACACGACACTGACGCTGTCTTTCCGTTTCCCCCGAAACCCGTCCAGGTCGAGTTACCCATCTTCACCGGAGACGACCCAGAGGAATGGCTGGCTGCGGCACAGGATTTTTTTGAATTTTACGGCACAGAGGATCATCACCGTGTCACCATGGCCTCGTTTCGTATGACAGGAACGGCACAGAAGTGGTTTCGTTGGATGCAACGCCAACGCCAACTTGCTGGCTGGGCACACCTGGTCGACGCCATCCGCAAGAGATTTCTGGTGATGGAGATTGAATCTCCGGCGGGCCAGCTGTCTAAACTCCTGCAGACGACCACAGTGGCTGACTACCAGTATCGTTTCGAGGATCTCGCTCTCCGTACATCAAACCTACCGGAAGAGTTTCTCCTGGACTGTTTCACGTCAGGTTTGCGCACAGACATTAAAAACGAAGTCTTAGCCCACCGCTTGACATCCATGATCGAGGTCCAAGCGTTGGCTCGTTTTCATGAAGCTCGCCTTCACGAGCGACGCCCAGCGACTCATGCATTCTCCTCTAAGTTACCTCCGTTATTACCTACTCCTCCAGCAACAACCATGGATCCTCGCGTTCTCCCTGGCCGTCCTCCGCCAGTAGACACTCCTGATGTTGCCCCCACTACTGTTCGACGTATTTCCTCTGCCGAAGCTCGGGAGCGCCGACTGAAAGGCCTCTGTTATTATTGCGACGACCGTTATACGCCAGGTCACAAGTGTAAAACACCCCAGCTATTTATGCTGGATGATGACGGTCTCCTCGATGAAACAGTTGAGCCTCCAATAGTACCGCCCCCACGCTCGACACCTCACTGACAAACCCAGATTTGGTCGGTGACCACTCGACAGTATCGTTCAACGCTCTGGCCGGCTACCACAACCCTACTACGCTCTGCGTCGAAGGTACCATTCTTGGAAAGCCAGTCCATATCCTCATTGATGGGGGTAGTACACATAACTTCATTCAGTCACGTGTGGCCAAGTATCTTGCTCTGCCGATAACACGCACTCCCAACTTCACGGTGTTAGTGGGAAATGGACAGCGATTACATAACGAAGGCTATGCCAAGGACGTGCCAGTCGTCGTGCAGAACACCACCCTCCAGACTGATTTTTACATTCTGCCGATTGAGGGCACCGACGTCGTATTAGGGGTTGCATGGATGGCCACCTTGGGACCCGTTACGATGGATTTCAGTAAACTCACTTTCGAGTTTGTGCATGAGAACGCACGTCACTGCTGGCAAGGGGATTCAGAACTGGGCCCGCAACAAATTCACCTTCAATCCCTGCGACGGTTAGCCGATATAGGGGCAATTGCAGCATTTTTCCAATTACAGATGTTAACCCAGACACTCGTCCTGACCCAGGTTTGCCATCAGATTTACATCATCTTTTGTCCGAGTTTTCTGCGGTATTCGAAGCTCCTTCTTCCCTTCCGCCACACCGGGCCACAGACCATGCCATTCACTTGACTCCATCTAGTCAACCAGTGAACGTTCGCCCCTATAGATATCCCCATTTTCAGAAGTCGGAAATCAAGAAACAAGTTAAGCAGATGCTAGACTTGGGACAAATCCAGCCAAGCACAAGTCCATTCTCCTCCCCTGTGCTTCTGGTTCGGAAGAAAGACGGCACATGACATTTTTACGTCGACTATCGAGCTCTCAATGCCATCACTGTGCGCGATAAATTTCCTATCCCTACAGCGGATGAATTGTTTGATGAATTAGGTGCCTCTTGTTTTTTCTCCAAGCTCAATTTATTGGCAGGATATCACCAAATTCGTGTTCGAAACTCGGATGTTCATAAAACGGCCTTTCGCACCCATGATGGACACTATGAATTCCTCGTTATGCCCTTTGGCCTGACGAACGCCCCGTCGACCTTCCAGGCTACGATGAACGACATATTCTGACCGTTCCTCCGCAAGTTTGTCCTCGTGTTCCTGGACGACATATTGATTTTCAGTGCTTCCTGGTCCGACCATCTTCAGCATGTCCGTACAGTGCTACAGACCTTGCAAACCAACGGCTTTGTGGCCAAGTTGTCGAAATGCTCATTTGGCCAACGCTCAGTGGACTACCTGGGCCATGTCGTTTCTGGGGCCGGCCTAGCTATGGATCCATCGAAAATAGCTGCGGTCCAACAATGGCCCACTCCTACTTCAGTTCGCGAGGTCCGGGCCTTTCTCGGTCTATCCGGGTATTACCGCCGGTTCGTTCAAGGTTATGCCACCCTGGCATCCCCTATTACAGACTTACTCAAGAAGGATTCTCCCTTTGAGTGGTCTTCCGATGCACAGCTGGCATTTGAGACCCTAAAAGCTGCCCTGTGCACCGCCCCCATTCTAGCACTGTCTGACTTCGACAGAGAATTCGTGGTGGAGACAGAAGCCTCCGGCGTCGGGATTGGAGCTGTCTTGACACAAAACAAGCGTCCCACCGCGTTCTTCAGCCAAAAACTCAGCCCTCGCATGCAGGCCGCTTCCACCTACCACCGCGAGATGTTTGCCATCACACAGGCGGTCTGCAAATGGCGACAGTATTTACTGGGCCGCCGTTTTATCATCATCACCGATCAGAAAGCACTCCGCGAACTCACCCAACAGACAATTCAAACCCCAGAACAGCATCATTGGTTGGTGAAACTTATTGGTTTCAACTTCGAAATTAGGTATCGTCCGGGTAAACAAAACACCGTCGCAGACGCCCTCTCCCGCGAAGGTGATGTACAGCTGCTGGCCTTCACATGTGTCACGTTTGGGGTTTTGGATGATATTCGAACAGCTTCTCAGCATGACACATCCATTACAACTCTGCTATAGGCCCTCCAAGACGGTCAGACAATTCCCCCTGGCTATTCCGCACAACAAGGCTTGCTCCTATTTCGCGGCTGGATCGTGGTGCCTAATGAAAGTGCTCTCCGCTCTAGGTTATTGCGAGAATTCCACAGTTCCACGTCCGGCGGCCATTTCGGGATCACGCGTACATTTCATCGAATGGCTAGTAATTTCTTCTGGGCCAACATGCGCACGGATGTGAAAGCATATGTCTCCACTTGTCAGGTTTATCAGCGTATAAAGAGTGACAGCCGTGCACCGGCCGGATTGCTCTAACCCATACCCATTCCAGCACAAGTTTTTGAGGATATTTCCCTGGACTTCATCACTGGCTTACCACCCTCCCAGGGCAAAGCTGCTATTTAGGTCGTGGTTGACCGGCTCACGAAATATGGGCATTTCTTTCCCTTACCTCAGAAGTATGATGCTCCGGCGATCGCTCGAATCATGGTGGAAGGCATTATTAAACTGCATGGGATACCTCGCTCAATGGTCAGTGATAGGGACCCCATTTTTCTCAGCTCGTTATGGCGGGAACTAGCCAAGCTACAAGGCACTGAGTTGTGCCTCAGTTCCGCCTATCATCCACAGACGGACGGTCAAACGGAAGCGTTGAATCGCTGCCTGGAAATGTATCTTCGTTGCTTGGCCGACGACGAACCTCGAAAATGGGTTTCGTACTTGGCCTGGGCCGAGTTCTGGTACAACACTGCCTTCCAAGCCTCTGCCGGCATGACTCCGTTTAGGGCACTCTATGGTCGTGATCCACCAACCTTGGTTTCTTACACGGAAGGCGGGACAACAAACCCAGAAGTGGCCTCTGTCCTCCAAGATCGTGATGCGATCCTCCGCCAACTGAAACACAACTTGAGTCAAGCCTAACTGCGCATGAAGAACCAAGCTGATAAAAAGCGTCGTGAGGTCGAACTACAGATTGGTGATTGGGCTTTTGTACACTTCCAACCATATCGTCATCTGTCACTCCGACCCCACCGGAATCAGAAACTCGGTCCACGATATTTTGGTCCGTATAAGGTGCTTCGACGACTGGGACCGGTGGCCTACGAGTTGGACTTACCTGAGCAGACTCGCATACACCCCGTGTTCCATATATCGCAACTTAAACGTTGCCATGGCGAGCCCTCACAGCAGTTCACACCCATACCACTGTTGCCTGCGATCCCGACGAAAAATAATCTAGTCCTTGAGGACAAGGACACTCTTCGAGAAGGGGGTACTGTCACATACACAGGAGAGGTACCACCAGAGGCGGATAACCACCCAACAAACCTGGAGGACACCGCTGCAGGCGTGGGCCCAGAGCTACGCAGAGGGGTGCGGGAAAGGCGAGTGCCACGTGCCCTGGAGGATTTCGTTATGCACTGAAGGAGAGAATAACGGCGGAATATTTAATTTGTTTTATGCTTTTTCTTTTTGTCCGGACATGTAGTTAAAAGGAGATGTTGTGTAAGACAGCAAAATATATGAAAAATCAAGAAAAGTTCTCTCCTCTCTAAATTTCTGCTTTCTTCCTCACCCTTCTCTTATCCTTTCTTCTGTTAACGAAGGGAAACCCTAACAGCGACCGTGTGGTGGTATTATGATCACTTATTTTCTACTAAGCAACTAACATAACACATTCCATGGTTGCTTACCTTGTAAACAGGACCAAAGCCGCCCTTTCCATTTATATTCCGAAAAGAGAAATTATCAGTGGCGATTTCTATGCTAGAAAAGTCGAATAAGGGTACTTCTCTTTTATATTTCCAGCCTTCTAATCGTGTTAAATGAAGTAATTCATATATGTCCGATTACTGTTCTTACCTGTTTTCCATGATTTCCCACAAAAAATGTTACCTACCCATGGAGAGGATAGAAATAGACTGCCTATTGCTGCTTGTAGTGATCTGGACCTGTGAAATCATATTAAGGTATTAGCTACTCATTCATGGAGAATGGGGTGCCTTGAAAGCCAAGGTTGAACAATGCTTCTGGACCTAGAAGGCAATATTTTTGAGTAATGTGCGGTTTTATAAAGCAAATACTAAATACTCATTTCGACAATATTGGATTCACTTTTAATATATTCTCCTAGATATTACACTTTCTTTCTCGCTTTCCACATTTAATATCGTTGTGTGTTTTTATATGAAAGTATGAATCTAAGACAAAGAGACAGTCGATTCTCTACTTACAGGCTCAATATCTTGAATCAATTATCATTCTGGAAAATGGTTTCTGAGATGACCATGTCTTGTTTTTAGTACACAAGGCAAAAGCCCGTAACAGCAATCTACAACAGGAAAAAGAAAATCCAAAACATTGCTACCTATCCATGGAGGATAGGATAGTCCGATCCCAACTTGTAGGGGTCGGGAGCACTGATTTCCAATTGAGAAATTAGCTACCCATTAGTGAAGAATGGGGTGCCTTAAATGGCCCAAGGCTAAGTAGCTTGGGGTCACATTATCCAATGTACAGACCATCAATGATATGCCTTCCATTGCTCTTAAGCATTACTGCTAGATTAGAAGGCAATGTTATAGAGTAATGTGCAGTATTATAAATAAAATTCTAAACACTCATTTCGCCAATATAGGATTTACTTTTAATTCACTCTCCTATACATCATTACACTTTCTTTCTCCCTTTCCACATATATACATACATTTGTGCAAGTGTTTTTTATATGAGAGGATAAATCTAAAACAAAGAGACAGTCGATTCTCCACTATGATTAATGTAATTAGAAGGCTGCTGAAGATCTAGCGGAGCTCGGACCTTCCATTTGATAAATGAATTGCACCTGACACCTTGACCATCCAAGCTGCTTGCACTCATTTGTAATGAATGGTGCTATAATTATTCATGCATAAATTCATGAACCAAGTCAGTAATTGTGACTTTCTCTAATTATATAAGATATGCATATATATTTCATCGTATTTTTTCATGTGGCATATATTTCTTCATATATATATAAAGAAAATTTGAGAAACTTGACTCAAACTTAAAAATCAATCCACTAATTACTAAAAATTTTGAGTTATTTGAATTTTCATTTTACAGCTCAAATTTTATTTGAAATTTTTTCGAGTCGAATTTATATAATTTCGAGTCGAGTCAGAATGAGTAAAATTTTTTCACCTCGAGTCGAGTAAAAAATTTTAAGTTTTTTTTAGTCGAGTCAAATTTTGATCACCCCTATTGACTTGTCATCTAGCTTTATCAAGGGATTTGCGAATGGAAAGATGCACTCCTAAAAGACATTCCGTGTTCAAGTAATATTGAGTTTGTAAAGAAACTATTGAGTGTGATAGATAGTGTTCAGTGACGATGAAAATGTTGGAAAATCTGGAAAACATAAGCACTGAAAGGCTAAATTTTTTATAAAAAATCCATAAAATCATGTCAAATGCAATAAATCATCTCAATCCAGCCACGGTGAGGATTGAATTTCTTTTTTTTACTTTGACCCATTTTTTTTTTCATTGAATTCCTTTTTTACTTTGATTTTAATATCGAATTAGAATCAAATGAACACATATATACGTTAAATTAAATAGAATTAGAATTCTCGTCCAAATTTTAACTTTTATTTTTTCACTAACTTATTATATTCGAATCTACTTTGTTTTTTCATTTCTTAATTAGTGGAAAATTGCACTTTAATTTTAATATCGAATTAAAATCGAATGAAAAGAGGAATACGTTAAATTAAATCGAATTAGAATTCTTATTAAATTCGAACTTTTATTTTTTCACTAACTTATTACATTCAATTCTACTTTGATTTTTTATTCCACAATTTTTTCCCATGAATGGAATTTGTATCCATGTAATACGACGGAGGTCGCCGAGTACGTTGTGCCCTCTTAGGTGGCTCGAGATCCTCTTCAGCATCCTCCTCAACATCCTCTTCAGTGTAGCTAACCTCCTTAGTTACTGAGGGCATAGGAGGCGGTGTTCTGAAAGAATCCATGTAACCACTATGCCCCCATAATATCTGGTGAATTGAGGAAATTTTGCTATTCCTGAAGATTCATGTTCTCGCCACAGTTCAAGCAAATGGGTAACTGTGGCGGAATAAACTTAGGTCTACAATAACCAGCAGCATCAAACCCAATATTATTAGAGGAGCTTGTAATCATTTATTTTGTCGGGGTGTTAATCTGTTTTTTTTTAAATAATGAGCTTTAATTATATATATTGTGATTAAAAATAAGAATTAAAAAAGAAAAAAAACAAACAATATATATATATTTTAATGTTGTATACATATTTATTATATTATTATTACTATTATAGTTATTAATAATATTATTGTTATTAACGTTATTACCATATTATTAACATATTATTATCCATTATTACCTATTATTATTAGCATATATTATTGTTCGTATTATTTCATACTATTCTTGTTATCTATTATTAGTATTACTATCTATCTATTATTATTATTATTACTATTATATTTATTACCGATATTTGTTATCATTATTATCGTTATTATCAGTATTATTATTATTATTATTATTATTATTATTATTATTATTATTATTATTATTATTATTATTATATTGAAACAAATATGAAAATTGAAAAAAAAGAAAAAAAAAACTACTAAGTAATATGCCTAATTTATAAATAATAAAAGCCCAACAGTTTATTTAATAGAGTCCATTTACAACAATTAAAAAACCCAACAATATTACATGGCCCGATTTGGGCCCAACCTAAATAAAAACCCTAATTTGATCTGTTGTTTGCGTAGCCCATCTTGGACCGTCAGATTTGGAGAGAAGATCTAACGGTGCAGATCGATCTAGAGAAAGGAAACCCTAGAAGCCCCTCTTCTTGCCCTAGCATCGCGTCTCTCTGAGCCGTCGGATCGGGCTTGGGACATCAAACGACCAAGATCGGCTCCCCAAACGCGTGTGATCCACGTGCGACTCTCTAATGCCCAGACGCGCGTGTGCAATCTACCGCGTGCCTTTTCGAATGCCACACGACCGTCCAGATCTTCATCGACGACATAGATTGTGTAACACCCGAGTCTAGGGGTCAGGTGAAAATAATATTAAAATACTAAAGTAATATTTTGGGCCTCGGGTATTCAATACAAATGATTTTATATTGGACTTATTTCTAACAAGCCCAAATGGCCATGGATATCTCTTTTTGGTAAATGCCTTAGTTCATTAAGGGCAAATGGGTCTTTTGGAAATTAAATTTAAACAAGACAAAATAAAGAGACTATTGCTCATCTTCTTCCTCTCTCAACTCCAAAAACCCACGACATTTTGCTTCCTCTTCTCAAGTTCACTATTCCATCTCACATCTTGCTTATTATTGGAGCTTTTGCAAAGGTAAAGTCGTTTTTGACCTATCCTCACCATCCTCTTCGAGCTCATACCTTTATTTTCCATAAAACTCATGATTTTTGTATTTTGGGAGTTTTGAGGTTTTGATTAAAAATGTCATTTTTAACATCTTTAACTTAGGCTTTTGATTTATTAATGTTACATGGGTTGGTTACAATCTAAAAGGTCCAATATATTTGATTTTTACAATGTTTTGTGGTGTTTCCCGAAATGGGGTTTTGGGGAGGTTTTGGAGGGTTTTAAGTTGAGTTTTGGGGGTGTTTTATGTGGAATTATGATGGCTGATGGTTAGACTATATGTAAGTGTTGTTTTAGAGGCTTTTGGGAGTAATTTAAGTGTTGGAATCATTGGATTTAGGGCGTGCTTAGGGGCTGCTCGGGAGTGTGGAATTTGGGGTTTTGTTTTAGTTGAAATCATGTGTCTTGTGCTTGGTTTGTGTTCCGGATTGACTACTTTGAAATGTGGACTGATTTGTGGCTATTTTGATTGTGTTGGGATGATTAGAAGCAAGAAATTTGGTTGGTGAAGCTTTGGGGACGAATTCGGAGATTTTGGAGTCTTGAGCTTGGTCTTCGGTCTTCTCTTGAGTAGCATCGGTGAGTAGAATTGTTAATCTTTGTTTTGTGCTCGATATGGAACCTTTGGGGGTTTGGGTGGAACCTTGAGGGTTCACCTAAACTTCCACCCAAACCCGAGTGTAAGTTTCTACTCCTATGCTTTGTTATGAGTGGATGAATGGCTATGTGTTGTGATTTTCATGTGCATCTTGAGTTGTCTTAAACAGTTGTTAATGTGTAGTCGTGTTGAAGTCGAGCCTCACATGATGGTTGTCTTAACTACGGTGATGTGTAGTCCCACCGGTAGTGACTAGTAAGAAAGTACTTTGATGTGTAGTCCCATTGGTAAACTACTAGTCGAAACGGTGATGTGTAGTCCCACCGTGTGTGTATGTTGGTTGTGCATGTGCAAACTGTGTGTAGTTTGATGAGAAAGTCATTCGTGCATCCATTGCTTTATTTCCATCTATGAAAAGTGTTTTGAAAACTGCATGTTTGTTGAATTGTAGAGCTTCTCTCACTAAGCTAGTTAGCTTACGCTCTCTTCGTTTCCAACATGCAGATCGTTAGAGTTCGGGAGGCAAGTGGGCAAGGAGAAGATTTTGGATTTATCAAACTAGCTCAAGTATGATTTGCATTTTGTAATAATGCCTAAACGATGGGGTATAGATTTGTAGGAGTTGGTGTCAAACTCCTTAGGTGATTTGTGTTAGTTGAGCATGTTAAATTATGGATGTGTTATGTTTTAGTCTCATGGATTGAGGACCATGCCTATTTTGCTGCTTAATTGTGTGTGCCTAAGAGTGTATGAACTTGGCCTATGAATGCTCTATGTATGGTTGCCATATGCATGATGCCTTATGAATGCTAAGCATGCCTCCTTTGGGAAGATGTATGAATCCCTTGATTGTATGGTTCTTATTAGTTTCGAATGCCTTGTTGATGTGATTATGGTTGTGAATGTTGTATGTATGCTTGATTGTGCTTAGGTGAGTCTTAAAATGCATTTAGTTTTGAGTCTTGTGTTGTTTTGCTGCCAATTGGTGTCTTGCAGTGCAGGGCGTATCGATACGCCTAAGGGTCGTATCGATACGGTCCTACACTTTGGGACACAGAATTGGCTAGGGGTACCGCTACTCGGGGGTGTATCGATACGCCCAAAGCTCACTGGAATTCCGAGATTTTCACGAGTCTTTGGCGTATCAGTACGGGCTCTAGGCGTATCGGTACGGTTTTGTCTCGTTGACTGCGAGATGTTGACCGAGAAGGGCGTATCGATACGCTCAAGGGATGTATCGATACGGTCTTCCTGTGTTGACTGAAGGCAGTTGACTTGGTCAAGGCGTATCGATACCCTTGACTGGTGTATCGATACGGTCTGCTCTATAAGAGTAAAATGGGCTGTTTTGGCTTGGTTGCTTTTACTCGTGATGTTTTCCGCTGTCGTGATCACTTAGGAAATAACATGCCTTTAGACAAGATAAAATTAAAATAATTTTTTTAGGGTTGCTAACCGAGGTGGGGCCTTAACGGGTTTCACATCGGTTTTCCCCGTGTAGCCTACTCAGACCGGTCAGTCATTCAGACCGGGACGAGGGGGTTACAGATTGGCTCCACGTCCACAACCTCTCCGCCACTGGTCCCCTCCTCTAGTCCTCTCTCATCCCCCTCGTACGAGCCTCACATGCAAGGAAAACCAGAAATGTCAGAGGCAAAACAAAAACGCAAAATAACCGAAATCATACGAGGCAAAAAAATCAACAATTACAGAGACGAATACCAACAAGAATAGGCAGAACCAATAGGGTTTATTTCAATAATTTTATATAATTCAAAAATGTAATTCCTTCGGTGTTATAAAAACCTGAAGCACCCATTGTAATCAGGAATCATTCGGAAATTTCAGAGAGTAATATGAAGCAAAAAAAAAGGCCTCAAGCTTTTAGAGGTATCACTGTCTTTCTTTTTTCAGTTTCATTTCGCATAAAAAAATCAATCAACCAAGTTATGGTTTGGCTTCGTTTTACCTTCAGAGTCGGTTCAACTTCTCAGTGTCTTTTTTGCTTTCCCTTCGCCGACAATAAGCTTTCCGACTTCATCAGTCGTGTTGGGTGAGCCAACGACAAGGTTGAGCAGCGGATTTAGGGGATTTTTGGGGTTTCGATTTTCGAAAGGTGAGAGAGAAGAGGCTTTTTGGTTTTGGTTTCGTGAAAAGAAAGAGGTTTTCTGGTTTTTGGGGTTTGAGAGGGTCGAAAAAGGTTTTTTAGGGGTTTTGGCGCCGGCTAGCGGCGGCCGAAACGATGGTGGCGTTCTAGGGTTTCAGACGAGAGAAGGGGGAAGGTTGGGAGAGTCTCTGAGAAGGTTTAGGTTTGTAAAAAAGGTTAAAGTGTTTTAAACATAGTTTTTATAATGTTTTTTGTTTAAAATTGGTTTATTTCTGCTTTAAAAACCTCCGTGTTTTCGTAATACCGCCCCAGACCCTTCCATGTTTTTAAATTCCATACCAGTTCCCTCCATGTTTTTAAGTGATTCCAATTTCGTCCCTAAATTGGTTTTATCAGCTTCCGAAAGGGTTAATTCCCATTTTTGTCCTTTTAGATTTCCGTTTCTTTTTAATTTGGTCCCCTTTCATGTTTTAATTAGTTTTTCCTTAGTGGGTAATTTACAGTTTTGGTCCCTAATAGTATACATTTTAATCTTTTGCTTTGCATTTTATTTTAGTTACATTATATTTTGTTATTCATGCATTTTACCTATTTTAACATATGTTTACATCGAATGTATATTTTTGCTATATTGTTTATGTTCGTTTAGTATGCGTATATGATTTACGGTATATATTATTTATTTTATAGTATTTGATTATGTACCTTTCTTTAAAAATCTTGCTTAACATGTGTTTTTATGTTATATAGTTTCACGCGTATAATATAGTTTTACTATGTATGTGGTATGTGTTTTTAGCTAGTTTTTATGTCATTCGAATATGTTTTTCGTGGCATGCATTTTAATGTCATTACATGTGACTTTTGATACTTTGATTTGCACAATGATTAATTTTAATTATAAAAGGATATACTTATTAATTCGTGTATTCGAGTCGAAATATCCTAGCTTATTGGATATTCCTCAAATATTTGGATTAATTCATTTCGTCTAAAGGTGAAATTCGTAAATAAAACGAACAAGACCATGACACCATATTTTATATGCTTGCATCATGCATAAAGGCGACGTACGATATCCGAACCCTAAACTAACACGACAATCAGACTTATATGATGTCGGTTTAGTCTTTGGTCCAGTGTACCGTCATCCTTTTTAATTAAATGTCTAATTAATTTGAAACCACCAATTTGATAAAGCGCGTATGATTAAAGTCTAATTTTCAATTAAGAACCCCTTAATTAAATTCATTTTAAATTTCAGATAATTTCCATCAGTTTAAAAGCAACAATTGTTTTAGTACCGATTTCCAGGCGTGACGGGGGTGCTAACCCTTCCCCACACGTAACCAACTACCGAACCCTTTCAAACGAATCTCTGGTTTTGTTTTTACGGTGTCCGGCCTACCTTAGTGGCTGATGGCGACTCCAAAAAAGATTTTTTAAGTTTTTTTCAAAAATGCAAATTTTCCCCTTTTAATAAATCTCTTTCAAAAAGTGGGGACCCTAAAAGTTTTTTGTTTTTCAGAGAAAAAACCTCATCACAGCGTGGCGACTCCGCTGGGGAAAAATTTTGTTTTACAAAAAGAGAGTTAAGCCAATAAAATAGTTGTTGCTTTTAATGATGAAAATTTTTGAAACTTAATTTGAATTTAGCGAGGTGGTTCTTCCTTGAAAATAGGACTTGAATTATACGAGCTTCGATAATTGGTGGTCTTTGAATTAATTTTTCATTTAATTTCAAAGGAATCCCCGACATGTGTTGCATCACGATCATTAAGTTCTATACTCGATATTATTCCCTTAAGTGGGAGTGAAACGCCCATACCCATGTGAGCATCCCTCTACGGGTCGGTAATTCACTTTCAGAATCCACGCCTTTGACACGTGAGTAGCCCTCCACGTCATTAGGTCGTGCTTTCCCTCGAACCGAAACCAATTCGCAAGCTTGTAATGGGCCAGAATTGGGGCTCTTGTTACCTTAGTAGGTAATAAGATAGGTTCGGGTACCCTTGTTAGAACCGAACCTATATATGTGAGAATTTAAGAAGCCCACCCTGATTAGAGTCATGTGGATAACCGTAGAATTAGAATTCATGCTAGTATGTCTTGCATTGTTAATCTGCTTTGATATGTTTCCTTTCATTTATTGTATTCAGTTTTCTTTTTGTGTTACTAATCCATTTGCCTTTTTTGTCTTGTTTTGCTTACTTTTGCATATTCATCGCATTTTCATACAAAGTGTTGATTCGAGAACAGTCTAAAGTTGAAAACTTTCACAACGGGAGAAAAGAGTCTATAGCAACGGAGTTTCCGGAATGTGCTAATTTTGAAAGAGGGGACGAGCAAAATCTATTGAAAATCGTACCCTATGTGTTTATTTTCTTGCCTCGTTGTGACAAGACTTGATCCCCGTTATGAGAAGTTGTTTAATGAGGATGTTCGTCGAATCAACATTTCCTTGCATTTGATTCTGTTTTTAATTTATTGCCTTTAATCATCTGTTTCTGTTATGCATACGACATTGCATGCATTACATCATTAAGTCACGGAATTAATTGTTTGGGGTCATGGCAGTATTCGTGACTATCGAAGATTCCGCATCCACACTTTTCACGCCATCAAAGGAAGCAAATGACGGAGAGTTTTGCTAAGTTGGAAGCCGATTTGAGAGGTCAGTTGGAGCGAGCTCAACAAGAGTTGAGGGACACCATCATCAAGTCCCAACAAGATATGATGAAAGAGATATCTCAGTTGCTACAAGCCAATCTAAGAGGAAAGGGTGTTGCTGGAAACCCTAGTCAGGAGAGGGGAGACCCTTCGTTTTCCCCTGGTTTTGTCACCGATACCCCTAAGACCTCCCAAGGAGCGGCTACTCAAGAAGATGGGGCAACATCACATCAGGCGGGTGCCTCGACCCATGCTCCATCGGGTCTAGTTTTTAATCATGTGGATAATGTCGGGGATAGTGTCCTAGACTTGGATGAGATTGAGAACTTGAACAAGGTCAAGGCGGAGTTCTCGAAGAAACTAGAAGAGACTCGAAAGGACCTCAAGGAGAAATTCCGAACAAAGGAGGAAGAGGAAGGGGCGTATGAGATGAATGCTAGAGATCTCAGTTTGGTTTCGGACTTGGTAATCCCACCCAAGTTCAAGACACTGGAGTTTGAGAAGTTTGACGGGACAACTTGCCCTACTGCCCATATAACCATGTTCTGTAGAAAGATGACGGGTTTCATCGGCAATGAGAGGTTGCTAATTCACTGCTTTCAAGATAGATTAGCAGGGCCCGCGGTGAGGTGGTACAATCAGTTAACTTGTGCTCAGATCAGGTCATAGAAGGATTTCACCAAGGCTTTCACAGATCAGTATAGGCACATAACCGATATGGTCCCAAACTGACTCATGCTACAAGGTTTGGAGTAATGGCACAATGAGAGCCTCCGAGAATACGCCCAGCGTTAGTGAGATGTGGCGGAACAAGTCCAACCTCCACTCCGCGAGAATGAGATCTCCCTTATGTTTGTCGATACTTTGAATGGAACCCTCTATGACCGCATGATAAGCAACCCTATCGGTAGTTTCTCAAATATGGTTATGACCGATGAACGTATCGAGGCGGCTATCAAGAGTGGTAGAATTGATGGAGGTGAGAATGCTCAGAAGCAGTTCAAGAAGAAAGATCACGAGGTGAACAACACTAGTATCTTTGAGCCTTCCAAGCACCTTACAATCTCGCCACCTCAAGCCGCAATCGGGAATGCACAAAGCTCGAATAGAAGAGAGAGTAGGGCTCCCAAGAAGGAACAAGAGAGGATTTCCTTTACCCCTCTACCCATGCCGTACAAAGAGGTGTACAAACACCTATAAGAGGCCGATCTGGTTCGTCCATATCATGTTACTCCCTTCCAGCCGCCTTACCCTTCATGGTATGACGAGAAAGCACATTGTGAGTATCACAATGGAGTACCGGGGCACACGATAGAAAATTGTGCGACATTCAAGAACCTCGTGCAAAACATGATCAACACCGGGGTCCTCAAGTTAGAGAGGCCCAATGTGGAGACCAACCCGCTTTTAAACCATGGAGGACGTGGCGTGAATGCCCTTGAAGAGGTAGATGCGAAGAAAGTGAGAATGGAAGTGTCAGAAATCAAGTCCTCTCTGAGTTGGGTGTACGAACAGTTGTGCGCGGTAGACTTGATTGAGAGTGGTACGAAGGGAGCATATGATGGCCATGAATCATTATGTGAATACCATCAGACTGCAGAGCATGAGATTCAGAGTTGTCCAGAATTTAAGCAGTTGGTTCAGAAACTGATGGACAATAAGGAAATCAAGTTCCTCGATGAAGCTTAAGGGTTGGGATGGAAGGCCAGCCTAGCTGTGGTCAAGAGTTAGAATGCATCCAAGTTTGCTTTGTGTTCAGTTTGCTTGTTTTCATTTCATTGCATTTTAATCTTCCTTGAAGTGATGTGTGAAATCAACTCTGCTACCCTTTGCCCGAAGATAGCAAAGATCTTTTTGTAAGGGCCTAAGATCACATATTTTTAAAATTTCAATGAAAGGATGCATTGTGTTTTGTGTTTCAATTATCTCTTCATTTTGTTTATATATATTTGTCTATTGAGTCCTCGTATATCAATTACACAAGGGACTGATGAGTATTTATTTTGGTTGTGTTTTTTGTCCTTGTTTCGATTAAATATAAGTTTGAGGGACTTAACTGGGCTGTTTTATGATGTTTTCATACAGGGGACGTAATGCTGGAAATAAGCTGGAATGTTGGAGTCATGGGCATGAATCAGGGAATGAATGCTGACCGAGCACCACGTCAGCACCTTCTAGAAGCTGACGTCAGCAGCAGTGATAGCTTATCAAGCCGCTTATCAGATAGCCTATCATCCGGATTTTAATTTTTAAAATTCAAACTTGGGATAATTATCTTATGTAATATAAATTAAATTTGAGATTT
Source organism: Hibiscus trionum (assembly GCA_030270665.1). Classification (NCBI taxonomy): domain Eukaryota; kingdom Viridiplantae; phylum Streptophyta; class Magnoliopsida; order Malvales; family Malvaceae; genus Hibiscus; species Hibiscus trionum. The sequence continues at coordinate 20,407,609 of BSYR01000038.1, read as the reverse complement.
ATCATTTTAGTTTTTAGGGTTTTCAGCTACTATAAATACCCCACTTTGGGGGTGAGTTAGACATCACTTGCTCATTGTTCTCTTCTACCTTGAGTTTAATATAATTCTCTACTTTCCTGCATTTCCATTTTTTTCATTTCTTTCATTATTTAATTAAGTATGGTTTCTTCACCAACCATACTTAACTAAATCCTCTTTAGCTAAAAGCAACGCCAAACCCGACTAAGTTCGTGAGATTAGAAGAGTTCTTCATTCCTTCAACAATTCTTTTTTAGATTCTCTGTAAAATTGATTAGGCAATCGGCCTAATCTTTAGGAATCTCAATTGTTTCATTCCGAGAGCGCGCATCGGGTTGAAGTGGTTTAGATCCATCGTTGGGGGGGGGGGACGAGAAAGAGCTTGTAGCCGATTCAACTCCCTAAGAACAAACTTAGTGGCGGTCCACTAAGGGGAATAAAAATCGGAAACAACTCTCATCGAGACGATTATCCGAGCATGGGCTTCTCCAGCACTGACTCAGACTTGAGTTAGCATCGATTGCCGTAGCTAACCAACTAAAGCTTGATTTCAAGGATTGCCCTGGGAGTTGAGTTTACCCAAGAGAAGTAAGTTGTAAGGGTTGGGCCTTGTAGACTGTAACCGGAAAGAAAGTTGAAGAAAAATCCATTTCGGTGATCGAGGATGTTGTGGCAAAGCGTAGCTTGAGGCTAATTCATTCCATAATTCATTTTCAATACTTATTTTCGTTCTTATTATTATTTCATTACTCAAATTACTTCTCTAAACCTCACTTTTATTTTTACAGATTTCTTGGTCTAAGTCAGAACGAAAGGGTGTTAGAAGTCCTATTCCCCGTGGATCGACCCTTACTCTCGCTATACTATTTTTATTCTTATTTATTTAAGTTTAAGGATTTATTTTTTACAGTATACGGCGCGTGTCAAAATTGGCATCGTTGCCGGGGAGTACGGCAAAGTACTAATATTGTTTCAATTGATTTATGACCAGGAGCAATCCGGGAGAACAATTTGAACTCATCCCGGAAATCGAAGCACTAGCCCGAAAGTTAAACATACAAACACTTGGGGAAAAGAAAAACAAACGACTCCAGCAAAGATTTGAACGCGATCTAGAGATCACATCCGAAGCAGAGTCGAACTACGAACCAAATTTAATGGGAGACGAAAATCAAACTATTCGCCAGCTAAATGCGGCGCCCGATGGCCAGCAACCAATGTGTATAACCTTCCCAAATGGCGACACACCGTTCGTTCTAAAAACGAGTTTGATCCACCTTTCACCTACTTTTCACGGCTTGCCAATGGAAAATCCTCACAAACATTTGAAGGAATTTCACATGGTTTGTCTAAGAACAAAGCCTCAGGGAGTATCCGATGACCAAATCAAACTTAGAGCTTTTCCATTTTCTTTAGCCGATATAGCAAAAGACTGGTTATTTGATTTACCCCCAAACTCTATTACCACCTGGACTGACATGGCTAAACTCTTTCTTGACAGGTTCTTCCCTGCGGCAAAAGCGAGCGAAATAAGGCGCAACATCCTGAGCATTCAAAAAAAAGAATCCGAATCTTTATATGAATACTGGAGAGGTTTAAAAAGTTGTGTGCAAATTGTCCACAACATGGATTGTTGGAACAAACCCTCCTTCAGTATTTTTATGAAGGATTGACACCCATGGATATGAAAGTAATAGATACGGCAAGCGGCGGAGCTTTAGTCAATATGACCCCAACATCGGACAGACTGTTGTCCGATGAATCAGGAAGATGATGTCGCCCAAGCCAACGCCATAGGAAATGCATATAATCCGGGGTGGAGAAACCAATCAAACTATGGATACGCAAACAACCAGAGGCAAAATCAACCATACCAACAAAGACAACCTTACCCACAACAAAAGACATCTCTAGAAACCTTGGTTGAACGTTTAGCGGTATCCCAAGAGAAATTCCAAAACCGTACAGAGGCCCACTTATAAGAGTTAAACAAACAAATGAGCCAGCTAGCCCAAACAGTAAGCCGTCTTGAATCCAAAGGTAAACTTCCTTCACAAACCGCGACAAACCCAAAAGAAAATGTTAATGCCATCACTCTTCGGAGTGGCACTATTTTCGAACCACAAACTTCGGAGGTAAACGCCCAAAAAGACAACTCAAATTTACCAGTCGAAAAAGATACACCAAACCTGATCTCTGAACCATCCCCTTATGCCGTCCGACCACCCTTCCCGTCGAGATTGATGAAAAGAGACAAACAAGCAGAAGAAAAGGAAATCCTATATGTGTTTCAAAAAGTAGAGATCAATATTCCACTCCTCGACGTAATCCGAAAAATCCCAAAGTATGCTAAGTTCCTTAAAGATTTATGTATTAATAAACGTCGTCTTATTGAAGTTGAGAAGGTTAATCTAGGAGAGCATGTATCGGAGATCTTTCAGCGAAAGTTGCCATCAAAATTGAAGGACCAGGGTATGTTCGCCATTCCCTGCAAAATTGGTAAAGTGGGTATTAAACGAGCAATGTGTGACTTAGGGGCCTCTATTAATGTTATGCCCCTTTCATTTTATAACTCACTTTCTGCTGAGCCTTTGAAGGATACGAAGGTAACCATACAACTGGTAGACAGATCCATAATTTACTCGGAAGGATTACTGGAGAACGTCCTGGTAAAGGTAAACGATTTGATCTTTCCGGCGGATTTCTATGTTATTGACATGGAAAACGATCGGGCAAACAATTCTTCTGAGATCCTCCTTGGCCGCCCATTTTTGAGCACAGAAAATACGAAAATCAATGTAAGAAGTGGGATCCTTACAATGGAATTCGATGGCGAGGTGGTAAAATTTGACGTTTATAAAGCTATGAGACATCCTGAAAATATTGCTAGTTTGAACTTTGTTGATGTAATTGAACCTGCCATAAATGATTTCTTTGAATCTAGTTTTATTAACTTTAAGGATGATTTGTACAGAGAGATCGTGGATTCTGACGAAGAAGACAGTGAGTGTGAAAAAATTTGTTCAGTGAATAAAGATTTAATACTTACTGCATCCAAGTTTAAACCTTTACCCTCTGTGTTGTAGGCACCCGAGATCGAACTTAAGCAATTATCAGAGCATCTAAAGTATGCATTTTTAGGGGAAAGAGAGACCTTACCGATTATCATCTCAACCAAGTTGTCCAAAGAAGAGGAGGAAGATTTGCTAACAGTGTTGCGAGTGCATAAGAAAGCGATTGGGTGGACCGTTGCAGACATCAAGGGGCTTAGTCCCTCCACTTGTATGCATAAGGTAAAGATCGAAGATGGAGCTAAGCCATCTCGACAAGGACAACGCCGCCTGAACCAACCTATGATGGACGTTGTTAAACAAGAGATACAAAAGCTTCTCGATGCATACATAATCTATCCAATTTCAAATAGTGACTGGGTAAGCCCGATCCACGTAGTCCCTAAGAAAACCAGAGTCACGATAGTCAAGAACCCAGAAAGTGAGTTGGTCCCAACAAGAGTTAAAAATGGTTGGCGAGTCTGTATAGACTACAGGAAGTTGAACTCTCTAACTCGAAAAGACCACTTTCCACTTCCTTTTATTGACCAAATGATTGAGAGATTAGCCGGTAAAACTCACTATTGTTGTCTTGATGGATTTTCAGGTTTTTCCAGATTCCTGTGGCGCCAGAAGATCAGGAGAAAACGACCTTTACATATCCTTTTGGCACATTCGTTTATCGCCGAATGCCATTTGGGCTTTGTAATGCGCTAGCCTCATTACAAAGATGCCTTTTACATGTGCCATTCGACTGTAAAATCATCCATGAATTACCGTAAACGGTATTGGAATTACCGCAAACCGTAAAACCATGCATCTTTGGAATGAGGCTAGCGCATTACAAAGCCCGAATGGCATTCGACGATAAGCGAATGTGCCAAACGGACATGTAAAGGTCGTTTTCTCCTGATCTTCTGGCGCCATAGGAATCTGGAAAAACCCTGAAAATCCATCAAGACAACAATAGTGAGTTTTACCGGATAATCTCTCAATCATTTGGTCAATAAAAGGAAGTGGAAAGTGGTCTTTTCGAGTTAGAGAGTTCAACTTCCTGTAGTCTATACAGACTCGCCAACCATTTTTAACTCTTGTTGGGACCAACTCACTTTCTGGGTTCTTGACTATCGTGACTCTGGTTTTCTTAGGGACTACGTGGATCGGGCTTACCCAGTCACTATTCGAAATTGGATAGATTATGTCAGCATCGAGAAGCTTTTGTATCTCTTGTTTAACCACGTCCATCATAGGTTGGTTCATGCGGCGTTGTCCTTGTCAAGATGGCTTAGCTCCATCTTCGATCTTTACCTTATGCATACAAGTGGAGGGACTAAGCCCCTTGATGTCTGCAACGGTCCACCCAATAGCTTCCTTATGCGCTCGCAACACTGTTAGCAAATCTTCCTCCGCTTCTTTGGACAATTTGGTTGAGATGATAATCAGTAAGGTCTCTCTTTCCCCTAAAAATGCATACTTTAGATGCTCTGATAATTGCTCAAGTTCGATCTCGGGTGCCTGTAACATAGAGGGTAAAGGTTTAAACTTTGATGCAGTAAGTATTAAATCTTTATTCACTGAACAAATTTTTTCACTCTCACTGTCTTCTTCGTCAGAATCCATGATCTCTTTGTACAAATCATCCTTAAAGTTAATAAAACTAGATTCAAAGAAATCATTTATGGCAGGTTCAATTACATCAACAAAGTTCAAACTAGCAATATTTTCAGGATGTCTCATAGCTTTATAAACGTCAAATTTTACCACCTCGCCATCGAATTCCATTGTAAGGATCCCACTTCTTACATTGATTTTCGTATTTGCAGTGCTCAAAAATGGGCGGCCAAGGAGGATCTCAGAAGAATTGTTTGCCCGATCGTTTTCCATGTCAATAACATAGAAATCTGCCGGAAAGATCAAATCGTTTACCTTTACCAGGACGTTCTCCAGTAATCCTTCCGAGTAAATTATGGATCTGTCTACCAGTTGTATGGTTACCTTCGTATCCTTCAAAGGCTCAGCAGAAAGTGAGTTATAAAATGAAAGGGGCATAACATTAATAGAGGCCCCTAAGTCACACATTACTCGTTTAATACCCACTTTACCGATTTTGCAGGGAATGGCGAACATACCCTGGTCCTTCAATTTTGGTGGCAACTTTCGCTGGAAGATCTCCGATACATGCTCTCCTAGATTAACCTTCTCAACTTCAATAAGACGACGTTTATTAGTACATAAATCTTTAAGGAACTTAGCATACTTTGGGATTTTTCAGATTATGTCGAGGAGTGGAATATTGATCTCTACTTTTTGAAACACATATAGGATTTCCTTTTCTTCTGCTTGTTTGTCTCTTTTCATCAATCTCGACGGGAAGGGTGGTCGGACGGCATAAGGGGATGGTTCAGAGATCAGGTTTGGTGTATCTTTTTCGACTGGTAAAGTTGAGTTGTCTTTTTGGGCGTTTACCTCCGAAGTTTGTGGTTCGAAAACAGTGCCACTCCGAAGAGTGATGGCATTAACATTTTCTTTTGGGTTTGTCGCGGTTTGTGAAGGAAGTTTACCTTTGGATTCAAGACGGCTTACTGTTTGGGCTAGCTGGCTCATTTGTTTGTCTAACTCTTATAAGTGGGCCTCTGTACGGTTTTGGAATTTCTCTTGGGATACCGCTAAACGTTCAACCAAGGTTTCTAGAGATGTCTTTTGTTGTGGGTAAGGTTGTCTTTGTTGGTATGGTTAATTTTGCCTCTGGTTGTTTGCGTATCCATAGTTTGATTGGTTTCTCAACCCTGGATTATATGCATTTCCTATGGCGTTGGCTTGGGCGACATCATCTTCCTGATTCATCGGACAACAGTCTGTCGGATGTTCTGGGCTAGTACAGATTCCGCAAAGTCTAGCTGTTCTTTTTTATCTGCAACAAGAGATTGCACTATTTCAGCTAATTTATCAATCTTATTTTCTAAAGAAATTGTGGTTACCTCGCGAACCCTTTGAGATGGTTCGCTAGATTGATTAAACCTTTGCGAGTTGGCGGCCATGGTTGATATCAGTGTTTTAGCCGATGTTGGGGTCATATTGACTAAAGCTCCGCCGCTTGCCGTATCTATTACTTTCATATCCATGGGTGTCAATCCTTCATAAAAATACTGAAGGAGGGTTTGTTCCAACAATCAATGTTGTGGACAATTTGCACACAACTTTTTAAACCTCTCCCAGTATTCATATAAAGATTCGGATTCTTTTTGTTGAATGCTCAGGATGTTGCGCCTTATTTCGCTCGCTTTTGCCGTAGGGAAGAACCTGTCAAGAAAGAGTTTAGCCATGTCAGTCCAGGTGGTAATAGAGTTTGGGGGTAAATCAAATAACCAGTCTTTTGCTATATCGGCTAAAGAAAATGGAAAAGCTCTAAGTTTGATATGGTCATCGGATACTCCCTGAGGCTTTGTTCTTAGACAAACCATGTGAAATTCCTTCAAATGTTTGTGAGGATTTTCCGTTGGCAAGCCGCGGAAAGTAGATGAAAGGTGGATCAAACTCATTTTTAGCACGAACGGTGTGTCGCCATTTGGGAAGGTTATACACATTGGTTGCTGGCCATCGGGCGCCGCATTTAGCTGGCGAATAGTTTGATTTTTGTCTCCCATTAAATTTGGTTCGTAGTTCGACTCTGCTTCGGATGTGATCTCTAGATCGCGTTCAAATCTTTGCTGGAGTCGTTTGTTTTTCTTTTCCCCAAGTGTTTGTACGTTTAACTTTCGGGCTAGTGCTTCGATTTCCGGGATGAGTTCAAATTGTTCTCCCGGATTGCTCCTGGTCATAAATCAATTGAAACAATATTAGTACTTTGCCGTACTCCCCGGCAACGATGCCAATTTTGACACGCGCCGTATACTGTAAAAAAATAAATCCTTAAACTTAAATAAATAAGAATAAAAATAGTATAGCGAGAGTAAGGGTCGATCCACGGGGAATAGGACTTCTAACACCCTTTCGTTCTGACTTAGACCAAGAAACCTGTAAAAATAAAAGTGGGGTTTAGAGAAGTAATTTGAGTAATGAAATAATAATAAGAACGAAAATAAGTATTGAAAATGAATTATGGAATGAATTAGCCTCAAGCTACGCTTTGCCACAACATCCTCGATCACCGAAATGGATTTTTCTTTAACTTTCTTTCCGGTTACAGTCTACAAGGCCCAACCCTTACAACTTACTTCTCTTGGGTAAACTCAACTCCCAGGGCAATCCTTGAAATCAAGCTTTAGTTGGTTAGCTACGACAATCGATGCTAACTCAAGTCTGAGTCAGTGCTGGAGAAGCCCATGCTCGGATAATCGTCTCGATGAGAGTTGTTTCCAATTTTTATTCCCCTTAGTGGACCGCCACTAAGTTTGTTCTTAGGGAGTTGAATCGGCTACAAGCTCTTTCTCGTCCCCAACGATGGATCTAAACCACTTCAACCCGATGCGCGCTCTCGGAATGAAACAATTGAGATTCCTAAAGATTAGGCCGATTGCCTAATCAATTTTACAGAGAATCTAAAAAAGAATTGTTGAAGGAATGAAGAACTCTTCTAATCTCACGAACTTAGTCGGGTTTGGCGTTGCTTTTAGCTAAAGAGGATTTAGTTAAGCATGGTTGGTGAAGAAACCATACTTAATTAAATAATGAAAGAAATGAAAAAAATGGAAATGCAGGAAAGTAGAGAATTATATTAAACTCAAGGTAGAAGAGAACAATGAGCAAGTGATGTCTAACTCACCCCCAAAGTGGGGTATTTATAGTAGCCGAAAACCCTAAAAACTAAAATGATAAATCTCAAATTTAATTTATATTACATAAGATAATTATCCCAAGTTTGAATTTTAAAAATTAAAATCCGGATGATAGGCTATATGAGAAATGGATGATTTTACGGTAATTCATGAATACATGTCCTTTTGGCACATTCTGATATTTCATTGAAAAAGGTATAGAGGTATTCATGGATGATTTTACGGTTTACGGTAATTCCTTTGGAGAATGTTTATTAAACTTAACAAATGTGCTAAAAAGATGCCTTGAATTTAACCTTGTTTTAAATTACGAAAAGTGTCATTTCATGGTAGATAAAGGACTAATTCTAGGACATATAGTTTCTTCTAAAGGTATTACTGTTGATAAAGCTAAAACGGATGTTATACGCTCACTCCCTTACCCCACAACTGTGAGGGATATTCGATCCTTTCTTGGCCATGCAGGGTTTTACCTCAGGTTTATTAAAGATTTTTCGAAGTTGGCACAACCCCTCTGCAGTCTATTGCAAAAAGACCAACCCTTCAATTTTGACGAAAAATGCCGGGAGGTATTTGCCATACTTAAAGAGAAGCTTGTAAATGCACCTATCGTCCAACCACCAAATTGAAACCACCCGTTCGAATTGATGTGTGACGCTTCCGATTTTAGCATTGGAGCCGTGTTAGGTCAAAGAATCGACAAAGAACCGCATGTTATAGCATATACATCACGTACTTTGGATCCTGCGCAGAAAAACTATTCAACAACGGAAAAAGAAATCTTTGCTCTTGTTTTTGCCTTAGAAAAGTTTAGATCTTATTTGCTTGGTACTAAAATCATTGTTTTTTCTGATCATGCAGCTTTACGTTTTTTGATGAGCAAAAAGGAGGCAAAACCGAGACTGATCTGGTGGATTTTACTAATCCAGGAGTTCATCCTTGAAATTAAAGATAAGAAGGGATGCGAAAACCTTGTTGCAGACCATTTGAGTCGCATCCCATTATCTATGTCAGATGCACCAGTTAGAGAAGAGTTCCCTGACGAAAGATTGATGGCAGCTCAAGTAAGCGTACCATGGTTCGCAGACATGGTAAATTACTTGGCCACGGGTAAGATGCCATAAGATCTACCGAGAGCGGAAGTTAAACGGTTAAAAAGGGAATCCCAAATCTTCATTTGGGATGATCCTTATCTCTGGAAACATTGTTTGGATGAGGTAATTAGACGATGTGTAGCAGAAAGCGAGGTAAACTCTATCCTAAAATTATGTCATTCTTATTCTTGTGGTGGGCACTTCGGGCCTAAACGTACTGCGCATAAGATTCTTGAGTGTGGTTTTTACTGGCCTAACATTTTTCGTGATGCTTACTTATTTTGTAAATCTTGTGAAAAATGTCAGAGGGTTGGTATTTTGAGTCGACAAAATGAAATGCCACTTAATCCCATTACTGTATATGAAATATTTGATGTGTGGGGATTAGATTATATGGGTCCCTTTGTCTCTTCATTCGGCAATATTTATATAATTCTTGCGGTCGATTATGTTTCTAAATGGGTTGAAGCTAGAGCTACCCGAAAAAATGATTCTAAAACCACAATTAAGTTTCTAAAGGAATCTATCTTTTGCAGGTTTGGCACACCGCGAGCGATAATAAGCAACCGAGGGAAGCATTTCATTAACCGAGTAATTGACGCTCTCATGAAGAAGTTTGGCGTCACCCACTAGATTTCGACATCTTACCATCCGCAAACAATTGGTCAAGCGGAGGTGTCAAATCGAGAGATAAAGACGATACGCAAAAAATCGTGAAGCCAGATCGCAAAGATTGGAGCGTCAAGCTATCTGATGCGTTGTGGGCATACCGTACTGCGTACAAAGGCCCCATCGGGATGTCGCCTTATCGTCTCGTCTACGGTAAACCATGTCACCTAACGGTCGAACTAGAACACCACGCGTTTTGGGCAATTCAACAATGCAACATGGAAATGGATGCGATAGGAAGAGAATGCATGTTGCACATACAGGAGCTCGAGGAAATCCGGAAACACGCTTACGATAGTGCACAAATTTTCAAAGACAAAACAAAGGATTTCCACGATAAAAACATTGCATTTAAATCTTTTCCTATTGGTCAAAAAGTTCTATTATTTAATTCTAAATTCAAACTTTTTGCAGGTAAGTTGCGTTCCAAATGGCTTGGACCATTCACCGTTGTTCAAACTTTTCCACATGGAGCGGTAGAAATTAAAGATACTGGAGGACATAGCTTTAAAGTCAACAGACAACGATTGAAGCAATTTTACGAAAATATTCCAATCGGTTTAATTGAAGAAATTCGTTTCGAGGAACCAAACGCATGAATAAGGTCGTCAAGCTAGCGATGATAAACAAGCGCTGAATGGGAGGCAACCCATTTCTTTTTCACTTTAATTATTTTTATTATTTTATTTTTACTTTCATTTTTATTTTATCTCATTTTAATTTTCTTTAAATTTATGTCATTTTGAATTTAATCTTTAGTTAAGAATTTTTATTTATTTTTATCATTATTATTTTTTAATTTATCTGATCTCTAATTTATTTTGCAGATAATTTAGGTTGACCAAATAAAGGAATGAGAAGCTATCTTTATCAACAAGATTTTGTGGGGCCAATTTTTAGAATTCAAATAAAAAATCGGATTAACCCTTTTATCCCCCACCCAATCATTTCACCCATATTTTAAACTAAACAAATATATATATATATATATTTCTTCTCTTGGACCCCACTCATACCAACCTTATCTCCCACAACAACTGGTCAAAACTCAAAATTTAAACCAAATACACTCATCCTTTCAAAGATTCTGTGGACCCCACCCAAACTCAAAAACCCAATCACGTCAAAAACCCATACCACCCTCTTTAACCCTATTTATTTTTTATTCCTCACCATCAGCCGCACAAACACCCTCAGCCATCTCCCTCGAAAATTTCCTTACCAGCACAATGCCACGCACCCGTGACCAAGCCCGTCGGCTCCCATAGCAGCCACCGCTCGTTATCGGTGGCCACCGACGCTTTGTACCGCCGCAGTTCGTGTCCCTCAGTAGCGATTCCGAGCCGCAACAGCCGCCAACCAACCCCTCACCTCCTCCCGAGCGTCACACCGTTATGGGCACCACCAAACCCTTTGATGCCTCTACTGCCTCCCTGCACCGTCGTTCGCTGCGACCAGCAACCCCACCATCACCATCGTTTCATTCACTCGAGACATCCATGCACTCCGGCTCTTCTCACCACCACCCGCAACAGCTACCTCCATCACCACAGCCCCGTTCGGTCGAAAGGAGAGGCACTCCCTCGCACAGATCAGGACCACCGTCCACTGGCCGCACTGCTCGTACCGATCATAGTGGTGAGGCCGAATCTTCTTCACGCTGTCGACCGGCACACCCACCATCACCCTCGTTCCACTTTTTCGCCTCCGATGCAATGGTCGGTTCATCGCAGCAACATTCTCAGCCCCCACCATCACCAACCCGTGTTCCCTCCTTTACTATGCACACGAACACGTCCATAAACTCCAACCACAATTCCGCAGCCGATATGGCCGATGAGGTAAACTCTGATTTTTTTCAGCCTTTATTAATATTTCACCACATTTATGGATTTTCAGATCACATGCATGATGAGTTCACTGCCAATACTCACAATCGATCGGAGACTGCTCAATCGAATTTTCCACCTCACGAGCAAAACGACATTCCAACGGATCAAGAGGAACCTCCACGACGTGGCTAAAGATTTACAGCACCAAATGATGAGTGTTTGAAAGGATTCTTGCATTTTACCAGAAACAAACTCGAAATATTTAACCGTATCTGACATCGTTCACTTCCGGTTTGTATGTATATTCCCACTCAAACTCTAGAGCGTTTGCACTTACGTGAGTCGGTAATGTCACTTTTTGATAACATTGGTTGGCGTCTGTTTCCTACAATTACCTGTGATACTTACTGCGAATTAGTACTTGAATTTTATTCTACTTTTACATTTGATCGTAGTCGTGCAAGGTCTCTCGATACACCTAATGTGATATCTTTTCGGCTCTTGGGTCAGTACTTTTGGTTGTCTATTACTGAATTTAATGTTTATATGGGTTTTGTCACTAACGTTTCAGACCCTAGCTATCAATCTGCCCATTTAGACATACCACAAGACTTCGATAACGACCTTTCCTTGGAGACTTTGACAGATTTTGCAGGTTCTCAATACAATCAGAAAACAACAAAGGACCACGACATTCATAGCCCTGCTTTACGCTATATCCATTGGTTCCTTGCTTACAATCTTTCCAACAGAAACGACACTCCCTAAACCTTGAGTAAGACTGAATTATTTTTTCTCTGGTGTATGCAGGTAAATATCAAGGTAAATCTTGGCTTTTGGATGGCCTACACGTTTCATCATGTAGCGCAAACCACTAGGCCACGACCATTAATTTTGGGTCCTTACATTACTCATTTACATTTACGTATTTATCCTGCTACTTTTGACCCATCTCAGTTTACTTACGCTTTTTCTATGAGTGCCTTAGATGAGAAATGCCTAGACGCCATGGGATTACTTACAGGAACTCCTGATGCACCGTATATTGTTCCCCCAGGCACTCTCCCAACTCGTAGAGAACGAGTGTTTCAAAGACGAGCCCAAACACGACCAACACAAGAGGACCAACCCCGACGAGATATAGATGAGCGACTCCACTCCATCGAGACTGACTTGGCCAAGATCTTATCCTATCTTCGCCTCGACTCTTCCCGCAGATGACGAGGCTGCGGTCCTGGCCGCAATTGATTAGGGGAGTCTCTCCTCCTCTCTTTTACTTTAACTCATCATTTTGGGACAAAATGCATCAAGTGAAGGGGAGGGAGATATGCTTGTCAAAATTTTCATCTTGTTTATCCGTTTGGTTGTTCTCTTGATTTCTTGATTTTATTTAATTTAAGTTCTTCGTTTAATCCTTAGTTTTGCCTTGTCTCACTGTTTTCATATGGTTTTGTATCTATCTTGTTAGAAAATTATAGGTTGCATGGTAGATTTTGGCATGATTAATTTTTGATTAAAATCCTTTATATGACATTTCTTTCTCTACTTCACATGATGCTTACCTAGGTACACAAGACAATTTTTGTGAGTTTTGAGCCTAATGAGCATGCATTATTTTTGCTCTTTGTTTCTTTGAGTGTGCCTAGCTAAATTAGTTGCATTCTAGAACTTGTGTTTAAATTCTTTTTGAGATTACATTGATTGAATATGATGCTTAAATATGATTGAGGCACTAGGTTTTAACCATTTCTCTTCTCAAACAAATTGTCTACCCTTTAATTAATTTCCCCTAGTGAAACAATTTTGAGCCTTGGCTTTTTTCTTGAAATTCACCATATTTTAGCCTAATCCATTTTTCTTAATCCCATTATTTTTGTCCCCTTTTCAAGACAAAATTGTCTTCAAAAAAGACAAAAAAACAGATTCGAATAAATGCAGTCCAGCAGAGCAGAAAACACTGTCCAGAAAAAAAAATTGTGTAGAAATTGTTCGAATATGCAGTGCAGAGAAAACAAATTGTACATGAAATTATTCGAGTCTGCAGTAAAAAAAGCAAAAAAGATAGCAGTGCAATTCAAAAAAATATACATTGCAGAACAGTTTTGATTCGAATAAAAAAAGGGTTTCGAATAAAATTTTTTAGGATGATTTTTGTCTTGAATTTTAACCCATATTTTTCAGCCTTTATCCTACCCGAACCTTAGCCTCATTACAACCCTTTTTAAGACCTCTTGATTTTTGCATCACATTCATGCTTAGTAGTGGAGATTAGATTTAACCACAAGCCTATGGTAATGATCTAATTAGTTTTGGATCGAGTGATTTTCTCTACCCTTAAACACTTTGAGTGACATGAGCGATTTCTTGTGAGGGTACTTGGTTTGCATCATTAATGTTAGTAGGGTATTGGAAATGTCGTTTTTTTGCTTAAAATTCTTAATCTTGCCATTTATCTTTTTTTGCTCCTTATTTTCTTTCATGTTTAGATGCTTAACCATATCGGAAACTTTGAGACTTCATGAAATTAAGGATGATAACTTGAGCTTAGGTTTGTTTAACTTTGAGATACTTGAGGACAAGCATCGGATAAGTGAGGGGAAATTTGATGAGTATTTATTTTGGTTGTGTTTTTGGTCCTTGTTTCGATTAAATATAAGTTTGAGGGACTTAACTGGGTTGTTTTATGATGTTTTCATGCATGGGACGTAATGCTGGAAATAAGCTGGAATGCTACAGAAAATGCTGGAGTCATGGGCAAATTCATGGGCTTGAATCAGGGCATGAATGCTGACTGGGCGCCACGTCAGCAGCAGTGATAGCTTATCAAGCCGCTTATCAGATAACCTATCATCCGGATTTTAATTTTTAAAATTCAAACTTGGGATAATTATCTTATGTAATTTAAATTAAATTTGAGATTTATCATTTTAGTTTTTTAGGGTTTTCAGCTACTATAAATACCCCACTTTGGGGGTGAGTTAGACATCACTTGCTCATTGTTCTCTTCTACCTTGAGTTTAATATAATTCTCTACTTTCCTCCATTTCCATTTTTTTCCATTTCTTTCATTATTTAATTAAGTATGGTTTCTTCACCAACCATGCTTAACTAAATCCTCTTTAGCTAAAAGCAACGCCAAACCCGACTAAACTCGTGAGATTAGAAGAGTTTTTCATTCCTTCAACAATTCTTTTTTAGATTCTCTGTAAAATTGATTAGGCAATCGACCTAATTTTTAGGAATCTCAATTGTTTCATTCCAAGAGCGCGCATCGGGTTGAAGTGGTTTAGATCCATCGTTGGGGACGAGGAAAAGCTTGTAGCCGGTTCCACTCCCTAAGAACAAACTTAGTAGTGGTCCACTAAGGGGAATCAAAATCGGAAACAACTCTCATCGAGATGATTATCCGAGCACATGCTTCTCCAGCACTGACTCAGACTTAAGTTAGCATCGATTTCCGTAGCTAACCAACTAAAGCTTGATTTCAAGGATTGCCCTGGGAGTCGAGTTTACCAAAGAGAAGTAAGTTGCAAGGGTTGGGCCTTGTAGACTGTAACCGGCAGGAAAGTTGAAGAAAAATCCATTTCAGTGATCGAGGATGTCGTGGCAAAGCGTAGCTTGAGGCTAATTCATTACATAATTCATTTTCAATACTTATTTTCATTCTTATTATTATTTCATTACTCAAATTACTTCTCTAAACCCCACTTTTATTTTTACAGGTTTCTTGGTCTACGTCAGAACGAAAGGGTGTTAGAACTCCTATTCCCTGTGGATCGACCCTTATTCTCGCTATACTATTTTTATTCTTATTTATTTGAGTTTAAGGATTTATTTTTTACATTATACGACGCGTGTCAGGTACATTGACCTTGACCCCAAAGGTTGAGTTCGAGCAACCTTTGTCTAGAAGAAATCGAAAGCTGTGAAGAAGATGAATGTGTGGCTTACACTCCAAGTTAATTTGGTCATCTATTGAGTACACATAGAATTAGGGCCTTCGGGAGAATAACCGGAAATCTTACGTGCTAAAAGAAAAAAGAAAAAGAGGTAAAAGAGAAAAAAAAGGGAAGAAAGAAAAAAGTAAAAAGTAAAAGAAAAAAGAGAAGAAAAAAAAGAAAGAAAAAAGAGAGAGGAAAAAATTCGAGAATAATGAAAGCGTAACAAAAGCACTCCAATATTCGAAGCCTAGTAATAGGCGTTTTCGGATACGAGTGTGGAATTTTTTGGGGCACTCCGCTGTAGCAAAAAGACCAATAAGGTTGCTATGCACCATTCGAATCAAAAACTTTAGCTACATGAGTGATGATAATATTTTCAAATCATGACAATGCCGAGTTGCTCGAGATTTTGTTGTTTGCTCCATCATTTATTTCGAGCCAAAGGAATGTGATGAGTTGACTTCCCCAAAAATCAAAAGAATTGAGACAAGGTAATAATGATAAAGACGAAGCCTATAGAAGATAAGTCTAATTGATTAAAAAGCTGAAATAGCTCGGAGAGTATTTCACATTTTCAGACATCGGCTCAGTTTTCGAGGTCTCCTAGACACATGTTGCTTGAGACAATCCTTGGTAAGCCATAATAATGTCGTTTGTGCACTTGATATTCGGGGTATTTAATCTAGCTTGATATATCCATAATTTGGAAAGAAAGTCTAGTTTTCAAAAATGTATCTCATTTTGAAATTAGAAGATGCAATCTAAATCTTTTTGTGAACACACAATAATTTCCTTTTATTACTTCGAGGAAAAAGTTTAGAACGCAATGCCATGAATGCAAATGATAGCTTACCAGTGGCCATGGTGAGGACAGTAGTAAGTTCATACAAACTACAGTTCAGGGGCTTGAATCGAGTTTTTTGAAATGCTTTGATTGCTTTAGAAGATGAAAAATAGGCCTTAATGAACTTAAGAGAAAATTTCAGGGGCTTGGGGGCATGTGCTTGCCCTAATGTTAATAAAAGAGAAAAGGCGTCGTGTTGAGTTAAGACAAATAGAAAAGTTGAACACCCAGCTTAAATAGGGGGCAATGTTTTGAGAACAAGCACAACGAGAAGTGTTATGTCTATTCTGACCAGGGGAAGTCAGCAGTCGTCTTTCGAGAAGAGACCAGGGATGGAAATTTGGCAGAGATGAGAAAACCAAAAGAGACTAAGAAGAAGAAGAAGGTCAAGATCAACCGGCCAGGAGAGTGAAAGCGTCCAAGCAATTTTGAAGTCATAATTCATGCATTATTGGTAGTTAGGCATCCCTAGGATTAAAGGCATACTAACTCACATCATCATATCATTTTGCCTATTTTTGACAGGTATATTAAATCTTTTCCCAGTAGATGGAAACCCGCCTATCCGTTCATGCATTTGGAGAATGGAATCCGCCTATTTGTTCAGGCTTTTGGAGAATGGAACCCGCCTATCCATTCAGGCATGAGGAGAATGGAACCCGCCTATCTGTTCGGGCTTTTGGAGAATGGAATCCGCCTATCCGTTCAGGCATGAGGAGAATGGAACCCGCCTATCCGTTCGGGATTTTAGAGAATGGAACCCGCCTATCCGTTCAGGCATGAGGAGAATTGAACCCGCCTATCCGTTCGGGCTTTTGGAGAATGGAACCCGCCTATCCGTTCAGGCATGAGGAGAATGGAACCCGCCTATCCGTTCGAACTTTTGGAGAATGGAACCCGCCTATCCGTTCGGGCTTTTGAAGAATGGAATCCGCCTATCTGTTCGGGCACTTTGAGAATGGAGCTTTACTTTTTATCTATATGTTCAGACCTCGAATGGTTGAAGAATGTTGAAATGAGAAAAATAGCTTCAAGCATCTGCGACCGTTACATGTTCCCGTACCGACTTTCAAACCGCCAGTAGTTCAAGTGCACGGTGACTCGGGATCCAAACAGGGAAGTCAGACAAAATTGGTGCTTATGGCCTTTGCTTTATTCTTGTTCTACATGTATAAGCAAAGGGGGCAGATGTAATCACCTATTTTGTCCGGGGTGTTAACTCGTTTTCTTTTTTAAATAATGGGCTTTAATTATATATATTGTGATTAAAAATAAGAACTAAAAAAGAAAAAAAGAAGAAAAAAAACAAACAGTATATATATATTATTAATGTTGTATACATATTTATTATATTATTATTACTATTAGAGTTATTAATAATATTATTGTTATTAACGTTATTACCATATTATTAACATATTATTATCCATTATTACCTATTATTATTATCATATATTATTGTTAGTATTATTTCATACTATTATTGTTATCTATTATTAGTATTACTATCTATTATTATTATTACTATTATATTTATTACCGAAATTTGTTATCATTATTATCGTTATTATTATTATTATTATTATTATTATTATATTTATTATTATTATTAATATATTGAAACAAATATGAAAATTGAAAAAAGAAAAAGAAAAAGAAAAAGAAACTACTAAGTAATATGCCCAATTTATAAATAATAAAGCCCAACAGTTTATTTAATAGAGTCCATTTACAACAATTAAAAAACCCAAAAATGTTACATAGCTCGATTTGGGCCCAACCTAAATAAAAACCCTAATTTGATCTGTTGTTTGCGCAGCCTATCTTAGACCGTCAGATATGGAGAGAAGATCCAACGGTCCAGATCGATCTGGAGAAAGGATGATGAGTATTTATTTTAGTTATGTTTTTGGTCCTTATTTCGATTAAATATAAGTTTAAGGGACTTAATTGGGCTGTTTTATGATGTTTTCATGCAGGAGATGTGATGCTGGAAATAAGCTGGAATTCTGCAGAAAATGCTGGAGTCATGGGCATATTCATGGGCATGAATCAGGGCATTAATGCTGACTGGGCGCCACGTCAGCATCTTCTAGAAGATGACATCAGCAGTAGTGATAGCTTATCAGGCCGCCTATCAGATACCTTATCACCGGATTTTTTAAATTTTAAATTTTAAACTTTGGATAATTATTTTGTTTAATTTTAATTATCTTTTAGGTTTTACCTAGGTTATTTTGAAACACTATAAATACCCCTCTTTGGGGTAAGTCTTGTCATCACTCAATTAGCAATTAAACATCATTTCTTCTTCTCTTGGAAATTCTTCTCTTTTTAGTTTTTCTTAAAGTTATTTTCTTTTAATTATTTCCTAAATGTCGAGCATGATTAATTTGATAACCATGCTCAGCTAGATCTTTTTAAGCCGAAGGCTTTTGCAATGACGTGTTCTCAAGGTGAGGTTTGAAACTATGCTTCAAGCATTTTGAAAACTTCTTCTCGATTTTTTCATACTTATTTTCTAAATCAAAATGATTTTTTAAAACCCAAAGATTGACTTTGGAGAAAAACAATTGTTTTGATCTATCAAGTGGGAGGGAGGATCGGTTATTGAAACAAATCCGACTTCCAGGGAACACACTTAGTAAATAGATTACTAAGGGAAATTGAGATCGAATCGTTTTTATAGAAATGACTTTTCGAGTTGGTTACGAGCTTAAGTAATTTGTTTTCTCAAACATTGAGTCGGTTCATACAAATTATCAAAACTGAAACCAAAAATTGATTTTGGAAATTCAGTTTACAAACAAAAACTCAAGGATTGACCTTGAAGTAATTTTGCCAACAAGTTTTTCGAAATAAAAATCTTTACCAAGGAACCAAGAAGAACAAGTCAACGCGGAAGTCCGAGGCTGATAATCACATATTTACTTTAAACTCTTTTAAAAGCTTTCTTTTACTCTCTTAAACAGTTACATTTCATTACAACAAACCCCCACCTAAATCACATAAACATAGCTCCATCAACAACTCTTGGTTCATAAACTACAAAAGCGCGACAAGGAAAGTTCTAAGTCCCTGTGGGTTCGACTTCTACTTCCCTATCTATATTTAGTTTAATTCCTTTATTTATTTATTTATTTATTTGGAAGAAAGAAATTATTCTTGACACGTTACGACGCGTGTCAAAGGAAACCATAGAAGCTCCTCTCTTGCCCTAGCACTGCATCTCTCTGAGCCGTCGGATCGAGCTTGGGACATTGAACGGACAAGATCGGCTCCCCAAGCGCCTGTGATCCACGCGTGACTCTCCAATGCCCAGACGCGCACGTGCAATCCACCACGTGCCTTATCGAATTCCGCACGACCGTCCAGATCTTCATCAACGGCACAGATCGGCTCCACATCCACAGCCGCTCTGCCTCTAGTCTTCTCTCATCCCCTCGTACGAGCCTCACATGCAAGGAAAACCATAAATGTCAGAGGCAAAACAAAAATGCAAAATAACTGAAATCGTACGAGGCAAAAAAAATCAACAATTACAGAGACGAATACCAATAAGAATATGAAGAACCAATAGGGTTTATTTCGACAATTTTATATAATTCAAAAATGTAATTCCTTCGGTGTTATAAAAACCTGAAGCACCCATTGTAATCCGGAATCATTCGAAAATTTCAGAGACTAATACGAAGCAAAAAAAAGGCCTCAAGCTTTCAGAGGTATCACTGTCTTTCTTTTTTTTCAGTTTCATTTCGCATAAAAAAATCAATCAACCAAGTTAGGGTTTGGCTTCGTTTTACCTTCAGAATCGGTTCGCCTTCTCGGTGTCTTTTTTTCTTCCCCTTCACCGGCAATAAGCTTTCCGACTTCATCAGTCGTGTTGGGTGAGCCAATGGCAAGGGTGAGTAGCGGATTTAGGGGATTTTTGGGGTTTCGACTTTTGAAAGGTGAGAGAGAAGAGGCTTTTTGGTTTTGGTTTCGTGAAAAGAAAGAGGTTTTCTAGTTTTTGGGTTTGGGAGGGTCGAAAAAGGTTTTTTAGGGGTTCCGGCACCGGCTATCGGCGGCCGGAACGATGGTGGCGTTCTAGGGTTTCGGACGAGAGAAGGGGGGAAGGTTGGGAGAGTCTCTGTGAAGGTTTAGGTTTGTAAAAAAGGTTAAAGTGTTTTAAACTTAGTTTTTATAATGTTTTTTGTTTAAAAATTGGTTTATTTTTGCTTTAAAACCCTCTGTGTTTTCGTAATACCGCCCCAGACCCTTCCATGTTTTTAAATCCCATACCAGGTCCCTCCATGTTTTAAGTGCTTCCAATTTCGTCCCTAAATTGGTTTATTAGCTTTCGAATAGGTTAATTCCCATTTTGGTCCTTTTAGATTTCCGTTTCATTTTAATTTGGTCCCCTTTCGTGATTTTAATTAGTTTTTCCTTAGTGGGTAATTTACAGTCTTGGTCCCTGTTAGTATACATTTTAATATTTTGCTTTGCATTTTATTTTAGTTACATTATATTTTGTTATTCATGCATTTTACCTATTTTAATATATGTTTACATGGAATGTATATTTTTGCCATATTGTTTATGTTCGTTTAATATGCGTATATGATTTGTGGTATGTATTATTTATTTTATAGTATATGATTATGTGCCTTTCTTTAAAAATCTCGCTTTAACATGTGTTTTTATGTTATATAGTTTCACGCGTATAATATAGTTTTACTATGCATGTGGTATGTGTTTTTAGCTAGTTTTTATGTCATTCGAATATGTTTATCGTGGCACGCATTTTAATGTCATTACATGTGACTTTTGATACTTTGATTTGCACAACGATTAATTTTAATTATAAAAAGGAGATACTTATTAATTCGTGTATTCGAGTCGAAATATCCTAGCTTATTGGATATTCCTCAAATATTTGGATTAATTCGTTTCGTCTAAAGGTGAAATTCGTAAATAAAACGAACAAGACCATGACACCATATTTTATCTGCTTGCATCATGCATAAAGGTGACGTACGGGATCCGAACCCTAAACTAACACGACAATCAGACTTATATGATTTCGGTTTAGTCTTTGGTCCGGTGTACCTTCAACCTTTTTAATTAAATGTATAATTAATTTGAAACCGCCAATTTGATAAAGCTCGTATGATTAAAGTATAATTTTCAATTAAGAATCCCTTAATTAAATTCATTTTAAATTTCAGATAATTTCCATCAATTTAAAGGCAACAATTGTTTTGCTACCGATTTCTGGGCGTGATGGGGGTGCTAAACCTTCCTCACACGTAACCAACTCTCGAACCCTTTTAAACGAATCTCTGGTTTTGTTTTTACGGTGTCCGGCCTACCTCAGTGGCCGGTGGCGACTCTAAAAAAGATTTTTAAGGTTTTTTAAAAAACGTGAATTTTCCCCTTTTAATAAATATCTTTCAAAAAGTGAGGACCCTTAAAGCATTTTGTCTTCAAGAAAAAACCTCATCACAAAGCTCGGGCCCACTGCTGGTTGTGTAACACCCCCTTCCCGGCCTAGTAGAGAACCGAGTCGGAGCGTGTTACCGGTGAGCGATGCGGTGATCAATGCGATAAAATTTCATCTTATTATCAACACTTAATCAATATTACACAAACAAAACATTACCAATATACATCTTAGTCCAATTCATTCATAAGAAGGCCACAATTAACCATTTAGGACCAATTTATAGCTTTTACAAGTTTTAGAGACTAATATGTAAAATTGACAAATTAAAGGTCCCTCGATGCATTAGACAGTACCACCATGAATTTCAATGCAATATTAACTAGCCTGTAAATTTTCATGCAAAGTGGTGATCGTTTATCCATCCAATTTAACTATTCTAAACTCGGGGACTAAACTGTAAACAATGCAAACCTTCAAAATTAGGCTTTTTAACCACTTTAACTAACCCTGTATCAAAATGCTCAGGGCCGTTTAGATACGGATGAACAATGGTCAACCTTGTTGACTTTTCTATTCATACCGTATGGATACAAGTAAGCCCCGTATCGGTACGGGTTTACTCTCATTGACTTTGACCCGTATCTAAACAAGGGATTCTAGAGAAAAAATGTTTTGAAACGTCCCTAACCTGTTTTGGTACGCTCTGCTTTCTCAGGTTCAATTATGCTTACATGTATCGAAACGACATGACTCGTTTCGATACGGCCTGACCTGTAATGATAGATTCTTGCTGGTTTTTATTCATTTTAACTAATCAAACAGTGTCCAAATATAATGAAACTTTATACAGAACATTTCAATGCTATAAACTACTGTTATGCCAAATTTCGTCATCTTTCGAATACATTTACCATGTTTCCACCTCTTTAAGCCAACTATGCATTTTAAGTTATTTTCAAGCAAACATAACAAGTCATTTAAGGCACTTTATCCACATATAACACATAACCCTCATATACATAACCAACACATCATTATCGAGTACTTTAACTACTTTGCCACCATTCTAGGAGTTCAAGGGACAAAAAGTATTTACAATAAACCGTGGTGACTTGCCAAACTTCCATCTAATCCTGATCTTGATCCGATACTTCTTTATCCTAAAATGTATTGACAATGAATGCATTAGACTTACATAGTCTAAGTGAGGTAGCCAATAACAATGAATGAACATGGTATGTCATTTATCATGCTTTGACGACAACCATAATATCAATTATGCAATAAACATGGCATGCTCCATATTCATAATAAAAGCATAATATCATATCGTCAATGGCAATATCATGATTTCATAATAAAGCAATATCATTAACCAATGGTTCCCTTGGATCGATTCACGGTATATGGATACAAGAATTCCACCTCCTCGCCAAATTAATGAATGGTCAACCTGCCGATATCGCCAATAAGACCAATACACAATACATCCCTTCGCCTCGCCAAATCAAAATACGGCGTAGCCCTAGGACCGTAGTCCACCCGTATACTGATTCAATAACAATAGTTCGATATCCATGATTCATTGACAATAAATATTTCAATAATCATATGGTCATAGGAATATACAATAGCAATGAACTCATGTCAATGCTTCAATGATTTCCATGACAATGATAGCAATGTTATGGACAATGAATCGATGCAATGCTTACCGAAACTTACCAACATGGCTTACAATAATGCTTCATGCAATTCCCTTAAAATCAATGGTTAGTAAATCAATAAACAATGGTTCATGATGGCACCTAGCCACTCTCGAGACTACGACTACACTCACCTTGACAATCCGAAGCTCCTAAGGATATTTATCTTGCAACGAGAGGGAACTATATTTGTGTTCGAGTAATCGATGTAAAAAAGGAAGTTGTTGCCACGCCCAAGCTTGCAATAACAGCAGACATCCACCAATATTGCTTACCCTCTAACCCATTTCTATTGTAGCGCCCTTGCACAACTCATGATACAAGTGCACTAATATGGTTGATCCCCAACTATATTGGCGACTAGCTTCCCAAGGAGTATCCAAAAATGGTAGATATCGTACACTGACAAGATTTCTAGATTTATCTGGCATCAGTATCCCTCTAATCATCTGCAGAATATATTCTTGACTGACCTTGTAAATCTCACCAACTGGACTATATTGATTGAGTCTAAATTCACTTTCCAACCAACTCAATTTCACACGAGACCCTTTCACGTTATTTCCATATGGCTCCTTCCCAAGGTACTTTCAGCAAATATCAGCAGTAGAACTATTAGTATGCTCGATCAATGGCTTTCCGTTTATCGGCACCCTGATAAGATAAACCACGTCTTCTAGCGTAATGGTGCACTCTCCACAATGCATATGGAATGTATGCATTTCGGGTCTTCAACGCTCAATTAGAGCGGTGATCAATACGAGAATCAGCCTGTACCCGCGAAGGAATGTGGCATGATAAAATCTTGCCATCTTCAAGAAACCCAGGACTCTAGTATCTAGGCGACTGTATACCATGCACATATGATGTTTAAATGTTTCCTCTGTATCCTGTAAATAATACATTATTTAAACATAATTATTAACAAAAAATACACAAGTGACCAATTTCATAATAAATTAATTTTTAAATTTTTTTACCAGCTCATCAACCCTAAGGCTACTAATGTGTCGATCTTGTAAATGCAACAATGGAGCTTGTTTAGCCATCCTACATGACAAGTAAGAAAATATTAGTAAACCGAGACTAAATCTATCACGTTAAAACATAACAATCATAATAAAATAAAATAAAAACCTGGATAATCTTACTTTAAACTATCCTATCAAAGATTTCAATATTTGTAATTTAATTTTTAGTGTTAAAAATACAATACGGGACATAAATAAATTATGATAACCATAAATAAATAAATTATTTACTAATTTTGCAAATATGTTTAATCAATTTTATCAATCTTTTCCTTCACTCTTTTTTCCTATACCTCTAATATATGACTAATGAACCTAAATTAAAAATTAAATTACATATCCTCTTATTTTCTAATAAATCATTAATTTAACATTTTTTATTCAATCACCTATAAATAAATCTTAATAAATAAATTAACAAACTTAAACTAAAATATTCAAACTACTATATTTTCTTCTCAAACCTTCACATATTTAACACAAAATATTCAAACTATATTCTCTCGAAATAAAATTAAAAATTAAAAATTCAAACATCAAAATAAAAATTATAAAAATATAAAAAACTTAAATTAAACAATAAAATACAGATCTACACACTATATTTTCTTCTCAAATCTCCATTTAACACAAAATATTAAAAGAACAACTTCAAAATTTAAACAAAAAATAACTTAACATACTATATTTTCTTCAATTTTTCTTCTCTTCAACCACCCATTTAACACAAAAAAAAATCACAAACTTTAACTTAAAAACACAAAAATCTAATTTTTGTAATTACTATAAAATATACGTTACAAATAAAATTATTCAAATAATAATAATAAATTACAAAAATAAAATACTTACTCTAAATAAAAAATTTCCTCCAAATCTTCTTATTCTTCAAAATATTTTCTTTACACTATCTACCTTCAACCCCTATTTAACCTCACAAAAATTCAATCCCAACCACTCACACCACCTACCCAATTAAATCCCAGCATCCATCCCACCAATCCCAAACACTCTCAATTTACGAGACATGTATTAACTTTTTCCCATTGCATTCACTTTTTTTTCATGCATGCAGACTGCCACGCACTAGACTTGCCATGCAGTCTTGACCAAAAGCCGGGAACTGTTCATAAACAGCGCCAGCTGAGCTCGTCTTTGAATAGTGCATTAAACACTCTCGGCACGTCAGGTGTATAGGTGCAAGTGAGTTTGACTTTAATTTTTTTAGGTTACTATTCATAGGCAAACTCAGATGGGGGAGTCTTCAGGGTTTTTTTCACTGTTCATAGATGGATTCATCTGAATTCGTCTTTAACTCTACTGTAAAATCCACAATATTTGGGGAAATAAAAACTAATATGCACTATATTGGGAAAAAAATTCCCTCTACAATATACGCGTAAATCCTCCAACACTTTCTATATCCTTGAAGTATTGAGAGCACTCAACCGAACCTTTCTTAAAATGAGTAAAAAGGTTAGCTTTAGAGGCAAGGGCACTATGGCACGCTCTCTATAAAAAGTTTTTAATCTTAGGTGGAAGATCAAGATTCCAAATCGAACGCCAAAGCCGATTATCCCTTCTTGGATCTGAATAGTACTCTCCATTTTTATTGTCAAGCCAAATGATCTCGTCTTTAACATCAAAAATTTCAATAAGAATTGAGAGGATTTTGGGGATTACATCGGAAAAAAAAAGGCTTGCAGTTTCTTAAGATTCCATTCTCGACTCTCCTCATCAATCAAATAAGACACCAGATAGTGTTCACAACTTTTTGGCCAATTTGACACAATCAAGAAATTTGGTGGTGTTGGTGGCAATTGGGTTGTTCGAATTGGTTTCAGTTCGAGTCATTTTGGGTCTGCCTGAAATCGGTTCAGATTCGGTTCGGGTTTAATTCATGCCTATGATAAGTCGGGTCTAGTTCGGGTATTGGATCGGGTGAAAATTGGATCGGTTGTTTTCAGTTCGGGTCAATACCGGATCGGGCGCTTTCGGTTCGGGTTAAAATCGAGTCGCTCGGATCAGTTTCGGGTCGATTCAAACTTTAAATTTTCGGGTCGATTCGGTTTGAGTTGGGTTATGATTCACAAAGACTTCGTTGATGTAGAAGACTTTGTGTCAGTGAAGGATACATAAGGTTGTGTCAAATCGGTTTGAGTTAGGTATTTCTATTATCTAAGGTTTATGTTTATGGTTTAGTGTTAACAATTTATGGTTTAGATTAATGTTATTAGTTTATGAGATTAATTATGATTTGTGGTTTATGATTTACGGTTTAATATTAGTTCATCCAACAAGAGTGAAATTTGAATGAAAAATGAAACGTTAGGTGGTTGTTTGCACAAAAAAAAAGATTGGGCTAAAATGACCAAAAGGTGAAACGTTGGGGGCTATTTTTGACCTTTTGCCTTAATTTGATTCCTTAAGGTTTATGACTTAGTTTTGATTCCTTAAGGTTTATGGTTTAGTATTAATGATTTATGGTTTAGTTTAGAGTTATTGGTTTATGAAATTAATATGATTCCTTAAGATTAATGGTTTGAGTTTAGTATTAATAGTTTATGGGTTAGTTTAGGGTTATTGGTTTATGAGATCAATTAACATTCAACTTGCTAATTTATGCATTTGAATTTGATTCAATATTTAAATCACGAACATAATTAAAAGAATTCTAAAACTAAATGTGGAATTTTAATTAAATTAATCTAAATCGAGACCTATTTGAATTAAACTAAAACCTAAAAGTGAAAATTCGCGACTTAAATAAAAAAACATATAAAACCAGAAGGGCTAAACAATGAATGATCCTAACCTAAAACTAAAATATATCGTGGGTAATTTTAGTTAAAAAAAGAGGGAAAAACAATTTGTAAAAAAAAGAGGGAAAAAGACATAATGTTAAACTTGGAGGGAAACGAGACGTCCGTTTTTTTAGGTTAGGGGGTTAATTAACCTTTAAATTCTGCTGCGTTTTAAAGTGTTATATTTTAGTCCTAATATTTAATTTTAAGTTTTATTTTAATTCAATTTAGTCACAAGTATGATGTATCCTCACAGTTTGGACTTCGGATATAGCAATCCCCTCCCCACAATGATATTTAGTTCATAAAAATGTACTTTTAGTTGAAATTGACACGTATTTATTTCTAATTTTTGTTATTTAGTCTAATAATTTTAATATATTTGTATTTTTGTTCATTTAAGTTCCTAAGATTTAATTTTCAGCCGAAATTGACCCCTATTTATTTTTATGGCAAAATTGTGAAATTGGTCACTAGACTCTCTAATTTCATTACTTCCAAATTGTCAAATTAGTCCATAATTTCGGTTTTATGCTATATTTTGTGGTAAAATTGTGAATTGGTCACTGGACACTCAAATTTTACTACTTTCAAATTGTCAAATTAGTCCCTAATTTCAGTTTTATGCTATATTTTATAGTAAAATTGTGAAATTTGTCACTAGACTCTCAAATTTCTCTAATTTGAAAATTTCAAATTGATCCCTAATTTCGGTTTTAGGCTATATTTATGGTAAATTATGAAAATAGTCCTTAATTTCGGTTTATGGTTTTGGGTTTAGCCTTAGTGCTAATGGTTTAGAGCTTATGTTGTAGTTTAAGGTTATTGGTTTATGAGATTAATTTCTATAGCGTAAGAATTATGGTTTAGGATTTTTAGGGTTTAGTGTTAAAGGTTTAGGGTTTAGGGTGTAGTTTAGGATGGAGTTAAGATAAAATATTTGGAGGGGAAAGAGTCTATTAAACTTCTAAATTTAAAATTAGTAGAGACAAAAGCCTTATTCGATTAATATTTATACTTAAAATGACATAAATATTATTATACCACAATTTTGAGAAAAAACAACGGTCTCTTAGTATAATAAAAAAATATAATAAAATGTTGGGTTATATGGTGCTCAATTCCTTCAACCGTTCTTGCTTGCCAAGTGGTGGAGAAGTGGAATTTTGGGTGTAAGTGGTGTGGAAGCTAAAAAAGATTAAGGACACAATGATTTATAGTGGTTCAACCTTCTAACCAAGGTCTACATCCACTACCCTAGCTTACCACTAAGGATTTCCAATCAATCCACTATTGATTCGTCCCCTTTTCTAGGCTTAGGAGGAAACCCTTATAAATCGATCAAGCTTTCTACCCAAAGCCTTGATCAAACCCTCTTTACAAGAGAAAAGATAAGCAAACTCAAATCCCTCTAATAGGTATTTGTTTGCACAATTTAGCTCTCACCCAAAACCTAAAACACTTGAGCAAATCTAACAATTTTGGCTCACTAGTGTTTGTCTATACAAAGAAATGACAATTAAGTACTAATACAATTTCTTGATCATTTGTTGTTGACAATTGAAGCATTAACCATTAATAGATGCTTGGAGGTCCCTTTTATACTCCTTAATGAGTTTGTAGCCGTTACTAGCCGTTGGGGTTGAATTGGAGCCGTTGGAGACTTTATTTCCCATCTTTAATGTTGTTTTGCAGCCTTCCGTATCGATACGCATGGACCTGTATCGGTACGACATTTATTAGAAACTAGCCGTTGGGCTCTTGCCGGCCTAGGCGTATCGATACGCTTGAGGGCGTATCGGTACGGTATGACATTTAAAAGACCATTGGGAAACTAGTCGTTGGGGTTGTTAAAACGGGGATCGGTATGCTTACTAGGCGTATCGAAACGACCCCTCACCGTATCGAAATGACAAAGCCTGTTTTGATACGGGTTTTGGCAATGACCAAACTTGGGCAAAAAGGTATAGATACGGGTTAGACCGTATCGGTACGGGCAACTTGAAAATACAAGTTTGGCTATTTAAAATCAACAAAAACTTTTCCAAAAACCTTTTAAGACCCCTCAAACATAAATTCAAGTTGTTTGGACTTAAGGACAAGTTTTGAATTCTTTTCAAATTAGTCCAAAACATTTTTCAATTATTATATCAAAACATTATTTCTACAATCTCCCCCTTTTTGATATAATAAAACCAACTTGAAAAATTGTTTGAGATTCTCTCCCTTTAAGTTTAAAAGAGTGAATAAGAGATGAAAGATTTGAAATCAAATAAAGCTCCCCCTTATTCTTTTGAAAATTCAATTTTTCAAACCATTTCTCCCCCTTTTTGTTATATCAAAAAGAATTCAAAAGACATTAAGTTCAAAATAACTTAGGAGGTTTGAAAAGATGACAAAAATAATAATTTTGGTTTTAAAATGGCTCCCCCTTACTCAAAGCATCATTAAAGTGTTAGTCCAACATATATGATCATCTAGTTGAAATAAATAAAAAATAAATCAAATAAAAGCAAAAACAACTAGATTTTACCACACTTGAACTCAAGGGAGGATGTGAATCCTTCCTTCTTCAAGTGTTCTTCCTTGTGTGCATGGAGATCCCCCTCAATTTTTGACTTGTTGATCACTCTCCATCACACCTAGCAAAAGACAATCAAGTAATTTTTGGTATCCATTTTCCTTTGGATCCATAGACGTTAGTAGCACAAAACTTAGTCCCCCTAGGAATCCATTTTTCAATTTCATCCTTTTTAGTTGAAGTGGTTAGTCCTTTTGTGACCCAAACACTTCTAAAACATTTACCATTTACAAATCTAGGGGCACTAGATTGTCTTGCATAAAAAATTGATTTTCCAAAATTATTTTTCTTTTCAAGCTCTTTGGAAATCAAATCTTTTTCTTCTTGAACTTTATGAAGCAAATTTTGTAAATCAAAACATTTTTGTTCAAACTCTTCAAGTTTTGCTTCAAGATCAAGTTTGGTTTTAGAAATCAAATCATTTTGAATTTTCAACTTTGAAATCATTTTATTGTTTTTCAAAATGTGATTTTTAAACTCTAAAACCAAATCGTCATAGGCATCTTGTAATTCATCAAAAGAGTAAGAACATGAAGTAGATGAATTAGAAGTTACCCTTGAATCTTCTTCGATGGCCATAAGGCATAGGTTGTCTTGTTCATCGTCGGTGGAGTCTTCATCACTCCAAGTAGCCACATATGCCTTCTTCTTATGGCTTGAAGTGCTTGCCCTCTTCTTTTTCATGGATTCTCGTTCAAGCTCTCTCAAGGCTTTCTTCTTGAACGGGGCACACTTCTTGAAGAGATGAATTATCTCTTCTTCATCCTCCTCCTCTTCACTTGAATCAACATGATGGCATGTAGAGGATTTGAGAGCAATGGCATTTGTTTTGATGCCAAGCCCTTTGAGCTTCTTCTCCCCCATAGCTCTAATTTCTTCCCTCTTCTTCTCATCTTCTTTGTTTTTCTTCATTATTTGATGAGTGAGAAGTGGCCCCATAAGTTCACAAGCTTCAAGGTCTTCAAATTCTTAGCTTCGATGATGGCGGTCCTCTTTGAGTCCCATGACTTGAGAAGTGAGTAGATAAGCTTTCAGACAAGCTTCTCTTCCGGGATGGCTTCTCCATAACCTTTAAGACCATTGGTGATAGTGGATAACCTATCAAACATCTTCTCGATGTTCTCTTCTGGATCCATCTTGAAATTCTCATACGCTAGATTGAGGAGGCCAATCTTGGTTTCCTTTACTTCATCGGTTCCTTCGTATGTGACTTCAAGCTTGTCCCATACCTCCTTGGCACTCTCACAAGAAGACATCTTCTCATAGATGGTTGGGCCAAAAGCACAAAAGAGGATGTGCAAGGCTTTGCAATTAAGCTCAATCTTCTTGCGATCTTCGGCACTCCATTCCGCTTTGCTTCATTGAGGCACGAACGAACCATCTTCTACTATGTCCCATAGCTTGTAGTCCTTTGACTTTATGAAAAACTTCATCTTTGTCTTCCAATGGGCATAGTGAGTTCTGTCGAAGAAGGGCAGTTTGTCGATAGATTGTGCCATTGAGCCGGTTGATTGAAATGATGATCGAACTTGCCGGATCTACTCAATAGGATGTTAATCCTCTTCAATTGAGCCAAGCTCTGATACCAATTGTTAGGTTATACGGTGCTCGATTCCTTCAACCGTTCTTGCTTGCCAAGTGGTGGAGAAGTGGAATTTTGGGTGTAAGTGGTGTGGAAGCTAAAAAAGATTAAGGACACAATGATTTATAGTGGTTCAACCTTCTAACCAAGGTCTACATCCACTACCCTAGCTTCCCACTAAGGATTTCCAATCAATCCACTATTGATTCGTCCCCTTTTCTAGGCTTAGGAGGAAACCCTTATAAATCGATCAAGCTTTCTATCCAAAGCCTTGATCAAACCCTCTTTACAAGAGAAAAGATAAGCAAACTCAAATCCCTCTAATAGGTATTTGTTTGCACAATTTAGCTCTCACCCAAAACCTAAAACACTTGAGCAAATCTAACAATTTTGGCTCACTAGTGTTTGTCTATACAAAGAAATGACAATTAAGTACTAATACAATTTCTTGATCATTTGTTGTTGACAATTGAAGCATTAACCATTAATAGATGCTTGGAGGTCCCTTTTATACTCCTTAATGAGTTTGTAGCCGTTACTAGCCGTTGGGGTTGAATTGGAGCCGTTGGAGACTTTATTTCCCATCTTTAATGTTGTTTTGCAGCCTTCCATATCGATACGCATGGACCTGTATCGGTACGACATTTATTAGAAACTAGCCGTTGGGCTCTTGCCGGCCTAGGCGTATCGATACGCTTGAGGGCGTATCGGTACGGTATGACATTTAAAAGACCATTGGGAAACTAGTCGTTGGGGTTGTTAAAACAGGGATCAGTACGCTTACCAGGCGTATCGAAATGATCCCTCACCGTATCGAAACGGCAAAGCCTGTTTCGATACGGGTTTTGGCAGTGACCAAACTTAGGCAAAAAGGTATGGATACGGGTTAGACCGTATCGGTACAGGCAACTTGAAAATACAAGTTTGGCTATTTAAAATCAACAAAAACTTTGCCAAAAACCTTTTAAGATCCCTCAAACATAAATTCAAGTTGTTTGGACTTAAGGACAAGTTTTGAATTCTTTTCAAATTAGTCCAAAACATTTTTTAATTATTATATCAAAACATTAGTTCTACATAAAACATACACCATTATACTATTTATCATATTGTTAGAAATAGATAACATTAAAAATAAATTATTCATTTTCTTTACCTTAATTATCGGGTTAAAATCGGGTCAATATTCGATTCAACTTTCGATTTGGGTAACCTTTGTTTCTGGTCCATTCGGTTTGGTTGAAAATCGGTTCGGGACCAATTCGGTTCAACAAAAATTTATGGTCGAATTCTGTTCGGTTTATTTTGAGTTTCGGATCAACTTTAAATCATCATGTTCGGGTCAATATCAGGTCTGGATTCGAGTAAATCGACTCGAGTCTCGAGTCAAATTTGCCATGTCTAATGATGGTATCCAATGTTCCTCCTAGAAAGCAATATTACGTCCACTGCCGACTCTCTATAAGGAGCCTCTTTTAATGATTTCAACACCATGATGAATGCTCATCTAATCCCAAGAAGGATCATAGCTTTTCGAAGCTGAAAAAATGTTACCACGAGGGAATTATTTTTATCTTAAAATGTGTGCTACCATCGCATTCCGATCTAGACCTGGAAAATTTGACTTTAAATTCGAGAATCGAACCGATTTATTCGAATTAAGATCTGAAACTGACCCGAACATGATGACCCAAAATTTGATCCGAAATCGAAATTAAACCGAAATGAACCCGAACCGAAGACAACTCGAAATAAATAAAAGATATTAATATAAATAAAGAAAGATATGATATGAACAACTGCACAACTCACCAAAAAGTCAAATATATTGGTTTTATAAAGCCATAGGTAGGGAGTAAAAAACTGACCAACCTAAAGACTTGATTAAAACCGACCGATCTCTCATTGACCCAAAATTGACCCGAACAAAAAATAACCAAACCGAAAATCAACCGAACCGAAATGACGCAAAGCACAATAGAACCGAACTAGAACCAAACCAAAACTGAATCTGAGCCGAATGATATCAGACCCGAAATAACCGAAGTGTAATAATCTGAAATGAACCCGAACCAGTTGACCTGTTTGCCACCTCTATTCGGATTTGCTTTGCTACTAGCGCTTTAACAAAAGTAATAAGTGTTAGAAAAATGATATGGTACATGGACAATTTAGAGCTTGAATTTGAGTTGGTTCCATTAGTCAAATTAATTGGGACTAAGTGGATTATTAATATACTACAAGAGTAGATGAAATGTTTATATTTACATTCTCAAAATGTTCAATCGGTGAATGAGAAATTGTTGCTCAAAGTATCACCCATGATGTTGGAAAAATAAGATGGAAAGTAAAATGTCCCAAACTGGTTGGGGACATAGATTTGGAAAGCTTTATATGTAGAAGCTCTTCATGTTATTGTTGGAAATATGACAAAGACTTGGATTAGATACTTTGGGCTAGTCATAGTTTAATTATATAAAAATCAAAGATGGGCCTTGGGGCCTTGGACTTGGATTTCAAAATAACAGTTTTTTCTTTCCTGACTTAATTTTCCAACAGAAACTATAGAATTAACCCACCGTTTTTATGGAGTTACAGACCCTTCAGCTGGTTGTAACCTCCAATTTATTTGGATTATGTAACTCTTCAGAAATTTAAGTAGCAGATTAATTATGTAATTAACCATGACCCCTGCCTGAACACTATAAAAGGAAGCCTCATGTTTCTATCTAAAAGACACCATAAAAACCTTCTAGTTAGATTGTTAATAGTGCTCTACTTCTGTAAAGTTCATCGTTGCAGTCAAGGTTGCATTGCTCCTTTGGCTGTATTCTACCGTTGTATCCTGGGAGACAGACGTTCCATAGTAACTCCAGCACTGGGAGGGGACGAATCTGTTTTAAGGACACTATGATAGCACAAGCCTCGGTCTAAGTTTTTTGATCGGTTACTGGTTTTTCCATTGGTTTCTATTATCTTTGAATTTCTGGTTTATTTCAATTTCATTTACAGAAATTGTTTTTAATATATATATATACATTGTTGTTCCTCTTTTTAACTTACTTCGTTTGTTATCTATTAATCTTAAAACATACTCGGTTTTGTGAAATGGAGAAAGAGCAAGGTGTGATTCCACCTGGTGTTGATCAAGTCAATGATGTTGCGGGACCTACGAACACGGCCGAAAGGCCAGAGATATTCATCAGATTGAACTTCAAGCGGTGGCAACGGAAGATGTTGTTCTATTTGACCACGCTGAATCTTGCGAGATTCTTGACGGAAGATTCTCCAACGTTGGGAGAAAATGAGACTGACTTTCAAGTTGTCAATGATGTTGAAGCCTGGAGGCATTCAAATTTTCTTT
This sequence comes from Hibiscus trionum, assembly GCA_030270665.1. Lineage (NCBI taxonomy): Eukaryota > Viridiplantae > Streptophyta > Magnoliopsida > Malvales > Malvaceae > Hibiscus > Hibiscus trionum. The sequence continues at coordinate 20,372,893 of BSYR01000038.1, read as the reverse complement.
GCAGAAATTACATTCTGAATGGTTTAGCTGATGCTTTGTACAATGTGTATCAAAAGGTGAAGACGGCTAAAGAGTTATGGGAGTCTTTGGACAAGAAGTACAAAGCAGAAGACGCTGGAGCAAAAAAGTTTGTTGTTGGCAAATTTCTGGATTTCAAGATGGTGGACAACAAGACGGTCATAAGCCAAGTCCAAGAGTTCCAGGTGATCTTAGGCGAAATTCATGATGAAGGCATGTCCATTAGAGAAACCTTCCAAGGGGGTACAACCATTGAGAAGCTACATCTTGGCTGGAAGGATTTCAAGAACTATCTCAAGCATAAGAGAAAAGAGATGAACATGGAGCAGCTCATTGTCAAACATAGAATTGAAGAAGACAATCAGACTAATGATAGGAGGAGCCATATTTCCTTAGTCAAGGCAAATGTGGTGGAGCATGGTCAAGGCTCCAAGGCTGCTCAAAATCCCAAAAAGTGGAAAGGGAAGCAAGCGCTGAAGCTTGGATATAAAGGTGGAATTGGGAAACAAAAATTCAAAGTAAAATGTTTCAATTGTGGCAAGGAGGGTCACAAATCAAATGAATGCAAGCTTCCACAGAAGAAGAACAAGAATGTTCAAGCTAACCTGGTGGATTATATTGCTGAAGATATGTGTGACATCGATCTTTCTGCCATGGTGTCCGAAGTGAATTTGGTAAGGTCCAATCTTAAGGAGTGGTGGATAGAAACTGGTGCCACATGTCACTTCTGCTCAACTCGTAAGATGTTCGCTACCTTTGAGGCTATTATGGGAGAAAAAGTCTACATGGGAAATTCTGCTGCTTCATCTGTTGAAGGAGTAGGCAAGGTGGTGCTCAAAATGACTTCTGGAATGCTGCTGACTCTCAACAACGTTCTGTATGTGCCTGAGTTCTAGAAGAACTTGGTATATGGATCTCTCTTGACCAAGCATGTGTTTAGGTTGGTTTTTGAGTCAGAAAAATTTATCTTGTTAAAGTCAGGGATGTATGTGGGGAAGGGTAGGTTATGGATGGGCTTTTTAAGCTCAATGTAATGACAATTAATAATAATAAAGCAAGTACTTCTTCTGCCTACTTGATTGAGTCTTCCAATATATGTCATGGTAGACTAGGACATGTTAATTATGATACCTTGTGTAGGTTAATTAATTTAGAACACATCCAGTCATTCCAAATTGATTCAAAACATAAGTGTGAAACTTGTGTAGAAGCAAAATTGATAAGATCATCTTTCCAAACCATAGAAAGAAATACAGAACCACTGGATTTAATTCATAGTGACTTGTGCGATTTAAAATTTGTGCAAATGAGAGGTGGTAATAAATATTTTATCACATTTATTGATGATAGCACAAGATATTGTTATGTGTATTTTCTCAAAAGCAAAGATGAAGCCTTAGAGAAATTCATTCTTTTTAAAAATGAAGTAGAAAATCAACTTAATAGGAAAATTAAGGTGATTAGAAGTGATAGAGGTGGTGAGTATGAATTTGGAGAATTCTGTGGGCAACATGGAATTGTACATGAGGTAACTGCACCTTATTCACCCCAATCAAATGGTGTTGCAGAACGGAAAAACCACACTTTAAAAGAAATGATGAATGCGATGTTAATAAGTTCAAGACTACCACAAAATTTGTGGGGTGAAGCTATTTTGTCAAGTAATTACCTTTTAAATAAGGTACCCCAAAAAATCCAAGATAAAACTCCGTATGAGTTATGGAAAGGTAGGAAATCATCCTACAAATATTTAAAAGTGTGGGGGTGTCTTGCAAAAGTAGTTGTTCCAACACCAAAGAAAATGAAAATTGGTCCAAAAACAGTGGATTGCATCTTCATAGGTTATGCACATAACAGTACTGCTTATAGATTTCTTGTGTATGAGTCTAGTAATCTAGATATACACAAGAATACTATAATGGAATCAAGGAATGCATCGTTCTTTGAAGATATATTTCCATGCAAGTCTAAAGAAGGATAAAGCTCGTCTAAACGAATTTATGACGACATTATGAATAAAAATGATGATTCAGAATTTGAGTTAGAACCAAGACGGAGTAAAAGAACAAGAGTTGAAAAATCGTTTGGACTAGATTTTCTAACCTTTTTGTTAGAAAGTGAACCACAAACGTATACAGAAGCAGTAAGTTCTTCTAAAGGACCTCTTTGGAAGGAAGCTATTAAAAGCGAAGTAGATTCTATTTTACATAATCATACTTGGGAATTAGTAGACCTTCCACCAGGTTGTAAATCTCTAGGATCCAAATGGATATTCAAAAGGAAAATGAAACCTGATGGTTCCATTGAGAAACACAAGGCCAGGCTTGTAATTAAAGGTTATAGACAGAAAGAAGGTCTTGATTATTTTGATACATATTCTCATGTGACGAGAGTAAATTCCATAAGAATAATTCATCAAATGGATATAAAAAGAACTTTCTTAAATGGAGATTTAGATGAAGAAATCTACATGGAACAACCTGAAGGTTTTATAATTCCAGGACAAGAAAAGAAAGTTTGTAAATTGGTTAAATCATTGTATGGTTTGAAACAAGCACCAAAACAGTGGCATCAAAAGTTTGACCAAGCGATGACAACCGATGGATTTAAAATCAATGAGTGTGACAAATGTGTCTACGTAAAGGACACAAAAGATGGTTATGTCATATTGTGCTTATATGTGGATGACATGTTAATTGTTGGTAGTAATGACAAAATGGTTAAATCTACCAAAAGTATGTTAAATTCTAAATTTGACATGAAAGATATGAGACTTGCTGAAGTAATTTTAGGAATTAAAATTATATGAAGTTCAGATGGTCTCATATTAAGTCAGTCACATTTTGTTGATAAAATTCTTGAAAAGTTTAACAAAGATGATACAGGAGTGGCTAGAACACCTTTAGATACTAGTGTTCATCTACCCAAAAATCGAGGAGAAGGTATTTCTCAAGTAGAATACTCTAGAATTATTGGAAGTTTGATGTATCTAATGAGTTGTACTAGGCCAGATATTGCTTATGATGTGAGCAAATTAAGGAGATATACTAGTAATCCGAGTGCTGATCATTGTAAAGCAATTGTTAGAGTAATTAGGTACTTGATAAATACTCGTGATTATGGGTTGCACTATACGAGATATCCACCAGTTCTAGAAGGATACAGTGATGCTAATTGGATCTCTGATACAAAAGACTGTAAGTCTACTAGTGGATATGTTTTTACACTAGGAGGTGCAGCTGTGCCATGGAAATCCTCAAAACAAACAGTTATAGCCAGATCCACAATGGAATCTGAATTTATTGCGTTAGACAAATGTGGTAAAGAGGCAAAATGGCTACGACATTTTTTGGAGGATATTCCAATGTTGGAAAAACCCGTGCCTCCAATATGCATACACTGTGATAGTCGGTCTGCGATTGGAAGGGCACAAAGCAACATGTATAATGGTAAGTCTAGACATATTCGTCGTAGGCATAATACCATTAGACAATTACTCTCAACTGGATTTATTTCTATTGATTATGTTAAATCAAAAGATAATATAGCGGATCCGTTAACGAAAGGGTTAAACAAAGAGTTGGTTGACAAATCATCAAAAGGAATGGGATTGAAGCCCTTGAGAGGATGAATTTATAATGGAAACCCAACCTATTTGACTGGAGATCCCAAGATATAGGTTCAAAGGGAAAACCTAATTATAAATAACATGAGATCACTATGGGGGAGCACACCCTACCCATTCTTAATTTAATAGTGATACCCGTGTAGGTAGGTTAGCAATGTTTGCTTTAATGATTCTAAGTTGTCAGAAATTCTGAACAGAGCAGGCATGTTGCTTTAAAGAAATCACCTATGTGAAAGAGAAGTGGGGCCGCTTCAAAGAAGAATTGTGTAGGGCTTAATTCTTTATAAACTTTCACAGAACCATGCTGGTGTTCATGGCCAAAACGGACACACCCATGAGAATTGAACAGAAGTTGGAAGATTCCTGTGTAAGGTATAATTTTACGTTTACACTAATAGCAGGACAGTTCAAAGACATCAAATCTACTGGACAACTAGTAAAGTATGTATATCTTTACAAGGGAAGGTTCAAAGGGTAACACCTACTTATCCTATGCAGGTTTCAACCATTGAACACTATTAAACCTTAACCCAGACAATTTGCATTCATGTGGGGGATTGTTAGAAAAATGATATGGTACATGGACATTTTAAAGCTTGAATGTGAGTTGGTTCCATTAGTCAAATTAATTGGGACTAAGTGGATTATTAATCTACTACAAGAGTAGATGAAATGTGTATATTTACATGCTCAAAATGTTCAATGGGTGAATGAGAAATTGTTGCTCAAAGTAACACCCATGATGTTGGAAAAAATGAGATGGAAAGTAAAATGTCTCAAACTTGTTGGGAACATAGATTTAGAAAGCTTTATATGTAGAAGCTCTTCATGTTATTGTTGGAAATAAGACAAAGGCTTGGACTAGATACTTTGGGCTAGTCATAGTTACAGACCCTTCAGCTGGTTATAACCTCCAATTTATTTGGATTAATTCTGTGATAATTACCATTTTAATTTCTGGAAATTGTAACTCTTCATAAATATAAGTAGCAGATTAATTATGTAATTAATCATGTCCCCTTCCTGAACACTATAAAAGGAGGCCTCATGTATCTATCTAAAAGATACCATAAAAACCTTCTAGGCAGAGTGCTCTGCTTCTGTAAAGTTCGTCGTTGCAGTCAAGGTTGCATTGCTCCTTTGGCTATATTCTACAGTTGTATCCTGGGAGACAGACGTTCCATAGTAGCTCCAACACCGGGAGGGGACGAATCTGTTTTAAGGACACTGTGATAGCACAGGCCTCGGTCTAAGTTTTTTGATCGGTTACTAGTTTTTCCTTTGGTTTCTATTTGTGAAACCTATGTTTGATTTTGATATAATTAAATCGTTAAGGATCAAATTGAAAAACTTGAAATTGTTTTCTAAGTCCCTTAATAAGTTTTAAATCACCAACACTTTAAAACTGATTTGAAAAACTCAAACTCCAAATATTTTCTAAGTGTTCCAAGGCCAAAGTATTCAAAACCGTCTAGGTGTATCGATACGCTTCCAGCCGTATCGATACCTTTTTTACTAAGTTGGCTACTAGAAGAACGCGTTTCGATACGCTCTTAACCGTATCGAAACAGATTTCATCTATATCGATACGCCCCTCTGTAAAAACTGAAGGAGTTTGAATGGTGTACCGATACGGCTTCACCCGTATCGATACAAATTTAATTGAATTTTTAATTCGAATTGTTTTAAATGCTTTCGACCGTTGGTGTCAGTTGTTAGGTAACAAACATTTAAAATGGTAGTTGACCAGTATCGATACGGTAAACCCTCGTATCGAAACGGAAACTTCCAGTGAGCTAAGTTGAGAAAAAGGTATCGATACGGTCTTATCCGTTTCGATACACTCCCTGTCCCGTACCGATACGCCTACGTGCGTTTCGATACCCCCTCTTTTTTATGTACAATGGCTCTTTCTTTTTTTAGATATGTATCGATACAGCTCCCCGTGTATCGATACGAATAGCTGCAGAAGTGCATTTATGGTGGAAAGAGAGGGTCCCAACGGCTCTATTCAATTCCCCAACCACCCAAACGGCTAGAATTGATAGAGGAGGTATAAATTGAAGCTCTTTGAAGACCAGCAACAACTATTGCATAAAAGACAAACATTCAAGCAAAAATCCAACCTCAAGTGTGCTTTATTTCCAATCTTTTGTAATCCCCAAATTGAGTTGTTTCCAATTCTTATTTTATCTTCAAATTTGGGTTGAGTGTTGTACTTCAAGGGAAAAAATTGTATTAGAGAGATATACTTCTTGTCCAATTTCTTCTTTGATTATTTGTGAGGGTTTGGTCAATTTTTGGGTAGAAAAATTTGACCGGTTGTGTAAAGGTTACCTCCTAAGCCTTGAAAAGGGGTAGAACAAATAGTGAATTGTTGAAATCCTTAGTGGTAGCTAAGGTAGTGGATGTAAAGTTCATTTGGAACTTGAACCACTCTAAAATCATTTGTTCTTCATTTTTAAATTACCCTTTCACTCCACAAATTTTTTAAATCCCAATTCACCCCCTCTTGGTCTTGATCATTCAATTGATCCACTCAACAATTGGTATCAGAGCCTACCTCTTTGAAGGATTCACAACCACAAGAGGAGTTCCTAGGAAGAGTGAGATCAACAAAAAATCAAGCCATGGCTTCTACCTCCGGTTCAAGTATGTATGAGTCACAATCCACCACAAAGCCATCATTCTTCAATGGTGACAACTATCCCTTTTGGAAGAATAGGATGCGCCTCTTCATCAAGTCCAATGATTACTTGGTGTGGGATGTCATTGAAGATGGTCCTTACATTCCATTGAAGCAAGACAATGAAGGAAATATGGTGTTGAAGAAAAAGATAGAGATGAGTGAAGATGAAAGAAAGAAGATTCAAATAAATGACAAGGCTCTTTACATGCTTTTTGTTCCTTTGGACTCGGCATCTATTCCAAAGTCTCATCCATTGAGAGTGCCAAGGAAGTATGGGATACTCTTGAGACCACCTATGAGGGAACCAACGATGTCAAGGAAACTAAGATTGGAATTCTCAATCTTAGTTATGAGAATTTCAAGATGGAGCCCGATGAGACGGTGTCCAAGATGTTTGATCGCTTCTCTATCATAGTCAATGGGCTCAAAGGATTTGGAGAGACTATACCGGAAGACAAGCTTGTCCGGAAGCTACTTTACTCACTTCCCGAATCTTGGGATGGGAAGAGAACCGCCATCATAGAGGCCAAAAATTTGAAGACTTTAAAGCTTGATGAGCTAGTGGGTTCTCTCCTCACTCATGAGATTATGAAGCAAGGAAGGGAAGAAGAGAAGAAGAAGGAAGAGAAGAGAGTAGAGAAGCTAGAAGTTGAAAAGAAGAAGAAAATGGGAATAGCCCTCAAAGCTTCACTACTTGAGGAAAGCTCTTCAAGTGAGGAGGATGACCTTGAAGAATTGTCTATGATAGCCAAGAAGTTCTCTCGATTCATGAGGTCCAACCATGGAAGAAAAATTAAAAGAAAGATGGACTTCAAAGGTAAAAACAAAGAAGAAGCAAGGGATCAAATCATTTGCTTCGAGTGCAATAAACCCGGCCACATATGTTCGGAGTGCCCTCAACTCAAGAAGAAGGGCTTTGAGAAGAAGAAGAAGCTCAAAGCCAAGCTTGCTACTTGGAGTGATGAGGAGTCATCGGAGGATGACGAACAAGAAGTGGCCAACCTTTACCTCATGGCACTTGAGGAAGATTCCTCCATGGTAACCTCTAACTCATCATCTTTTGGTTTTACATATGATGAATTAAATGATGCATATGGTGAGTTGCAAGAGGTCTATGATGAATTAGTTGAGAAATACAAGGAGTCGATCATTAGGAATAAGAAAATTATTTCGGAATTAAATGATAAAAATGACTTACTTTCTCAAGCTAATTTGAAAATTGAGAAAAAGATTTTAGGGTTGAAAGATGAGCTAAAATTCTTCCAAGATGAAAATGTTGACCTTAATAATCTTTTATCTCAATGTAATAGTGAACACCAAAAGGTGTTAGATGAGCTTAACAAGCTCAAAGAGTCCTTTAAAAATGTTGGTAGTGTGAAGCATGAAATAGATGAATCTTCTAAAACAAACCAACCTAAGAAAAGGACCAATAACTACAAACAAGGTAGCCTTCCTAGACATAGTAGAACTAAAAGGATTAGAAGTGTATGGGTTCCTAAGGAACTTGTAAAATCTAATAATATTGTTGCTATGTCACCTTGGATTCCTAAGGGAACCAAGTCAATGGGAGCTAATACTCGTGGACCCAAAATGATTTGGGTACCAAAAAAAAGTTTAATATCTTTGTTTGTAGGGGGAGCATTGCTACAAGGCCAAAGCACAAAGTCAAAACTCATGGTACCTTGATAGTGGATGCTCGAGGCATATGACCGGAGACAAGAGTAGATTCATGGATCTAAAGCCAAAAAGTGGAGGAGTGGTGACATTTGGTGACAACTCCAAAGGCCACATTAAAGGTATTGGCTCCATAGGTAATCACTCTACTATTCTTATTGAAAATGTCTTATATGTCGATGGTCTTAAACATAACTTGTTGAGCATAAGTCAATTGTGTGATAAAGGATTTAATGTTTTATTTGATAAAAATGGGTGCAAAATTGTTGACATTAAATCTAATAATATTATGCTCATAGGTCATCGCATAGGTAACATATACATGGTGCATCTAGATGACATACATACATCTCATGCATGTTTGGTAGCACAAAATGAAAATGATGCATGGTTGTGGCATAGGAAACTAGGACATGCTAGCATTAGTGTTTTAGAAAAACTAGTTTCCCTTGATCTAGTTAGAGGTTTACCCAAGATTAAGTTCTCAAACGATAAAATTTGTGATGCATGCTCTAAGGGTAAACAACATAAGTCTTCCTTTAAATCCATTAATGATGTTTCTACAAGTAGATGTTTACAACTTATCCATATGGATTTATTTGGGCCAATTAGGACTATGAGCTTGGGTGGTAAATCTTATGCATTTGTTCTTGTTGATGATTTTTCTAGATTTACTTGGGTTCTATTTTTAAGTACTAAAGATGAGGCTTTAGAAAAATTCATCACATTTTCAAAACTAACCCAAAATGATCTTGAACTTATAATTTCTCATATTAGAAGTGATCATGGAACTGAGTTTCAAAATTTAGGGTTTGAAGATTTTCTAAATGAAAATGGTATTAGCCACCATTTTTCGGCTCCTCGAACTCCTTAACAAAATGGGGTAGTTGAGAGGAAAAATAGAACTTTACAAGAAATGGCTAGAACCATGCTTTGTGAAAACAATTTGCCTAAATATTTTTGGGCGGAAGCCACAAAAACCGCTTGCTACATTGTTAACCGAGTAATGATTAGGCCAATTTTAAAGAAAACACCTTATGAGATTTTAAAATCTAAAAAGCCTAACATTAGCTATTTTCATCCTTTTGGTTGCAAGTGTTTTGTTTTAAATAATGGAAAAGACAACTTAGGTAAATTTGATGCAAAAAGTGATGAAGCTATTTTCATATGATATTCTTTAACATCTAAAGTCTATCGTGTATTTAACAAGAGAACTTTAGTAGTAGAAGAATCTATACATGTTGTATTCGATGATAACCTCCTTCCAAGGAAGGATTCTTGTGATGATGATGATGTAGGAATCATAAATGCCTTTGATGGAGAACAAACTTCAAAGGAGGATGAGATTCCAACAAAAGAAGAGGACACACAAGATCCACCTCTTGAAGCCTTGAAGGACTTGGCTCTTGAGGAAAAGGAAGTGAGCCACCCAAGGGAGTTCAACTATGTCAAAGATGGTGAAATCTTGGGTGATCCATCCAAGGGGGTAACCACTCGATCTTCTCATAGATTAATGAATCATGTTGCATTTATCTCATGCATAGAGCCTAAGAATATAAAAGAAGCATTGAAAGATGATTTTTGGATTTTGGCTATGCAAGAAGAGTTAAATCAATTTGAGAGAAGTAATGTGTGGACATTAGTTGATAGGCCTAGTAATCAATCTACCATAGGAACTAAATGAGGCTTTAAGAACAAGCTAGATGAGAGTGGTAACATTGTGAGAAATAAAGCTAGACTAGTAGCACAAGGTTACACTCAAGAAGAGGGAATAGATTTTGATGAAACCTATGCACCCGTAGCTAGAATGGAAGCCATTAGGATGTTGCTTGCATATGCATGTTATCATTATTTCAAGCTTTTTCAAATGGATGTTAAAAGCGCGTTTTTAAACGGTTTTATAAACGAGGAAGTGTATGTGGAACAACCACCGGGTTTTGAAGACTCAAAATTTCCAAATCATGTTTTCAAACTTACTAAAGCTCTTTATGGTTTAAAACAAGCTCCTAGAGCTTGGTATGAAAGACTTTCAAACTTTTTAATTGAAAAAGGAAAGGTGGACATTACACTTTTTATAAAAATGTATAAAAATGACATCTTAGTAGTACAAATTTATGTTGATGATATAATTTTTGGTTCTACTAATGAATGTCATTGCAAAGAGTTTGCTAAGCTAATGCAAGGTGAATTCGAGATGAGCATGATGGGGGAGCTCTCATTCTTTTTGGGACTCCAAATCAAGCAAAGGAAGGATGCCACCTTCATCAATCAAGCAAAGTACATAAAGGATATGCTCAAGAAGTTTGGCTTGGAGAATGCTAAGCCTCAAGCCACACCTATGAGCTCATCTACAAAGCTTGACAAAGATGAAGGAGGTAAGTGTGTTGAATCTAGGCTTTACCGTTCTATGATTGGATCATTGCTTTACCTTACCGCAAGTAGACCGAATATCTTGTTTAGTGTTTGCTTGTGTGCTAGGTTTCAAGCTAGTCCTAGAGAGTCTCACCTTATAGCCGTTAAGAGAATCTTTAGGTACCTTAGAGATACTCCTTGTTTAGGTCTTTGGTACCCTAGAGACTCCACCTTCAACCTTCATGCCTATTCGGATGCGGATTATGGGGGATGTGAAATCGATAGGAAAAGTACGTCGAGAACTTGTCAATTTCTAGGTAGTATGCTCATATCTTGGTTCTCTAAGAAACAAAATAGTGTAGCCTTATCTACCACCAAAGCCGAGTACATATCCTTAGGGAGTTGTTGTGCTCAAGTCCTTTGGATGAAGCAACAACTCTTAGATTATGGTATTAAAGTTGAAACCTTACCCCTTAGGTGTGATAACACTAGTGCAATATGTTTGACAAAAAATCCCATCCAACACTCTAGAACCAAACATATAGAAATAAGGCATCATTTCATTAGAGATCATGTCCTTAAAGAAGATGTTGTTATAGAGTATGTTGACACCTTAAATCAATTAGCGGACATATTTACAAAACCTTTAGACAAAGAGCGCTTTTGGTCCCTTAGGAGAGAGTTAGGTCTAACTAGCCTATCTTGACCCTTTAGACCTCTTTTGTCCTTAAAATTGCTTGATCTTGTGAAATTGCATGTTTGTGTATTGTAACTCTTGAAAATATCCATGCTTATAGCTAGGGGGAGTATGATTCTGTTAGAATATGCTTAGAACTGCTCATTCATCATTTGCATACCTTTAGGAGGTGTTAGAATCGAGCTTATGGTTGTTCTTTAGGCCTAAAATGTACTTCTGGGCTTAGGGTAGCGATACGGCCTTACGCGTATCGATACACATACTTCATTGGCTTCCCAGACTCCATTTGGCCTTACACGGGTATCGATACGGTTAAACCCGTTTCGATACAAGCTTCAATCGTTTCGATACGGATTGCATCCGTTTCGATACGATCCTTCAACGGGCATTTTTATGGGAATTACTTCTTTACCCCCGTATCGATACACCCTCAGGCGTATCGATACACGATTGCGCAGACTGCTTTAAATTTGGCATTTAAAGTCTTCAACTTTTACCAAAACTAAATCTCTCAAAACCCTAAAAACCCTAGCCGTTTTCAGCCTATAAAAACCCTCTTCCTCCCTCATATTTTCACACCACAACTCAAAAACTTCAAGAGGGTTTCAAATCAAGCAAAGCTCTAAGGTTTTTTCATCAATTTGGTGCTAGGCTTTTCTTCATTCTTCTCTAATCACTATCAAGGTAAAACCCCTTCTTTTTCTTTTAATTTTTTATTGATTTGTTTTGTTTTTATGTTTGTCTTCTTAACAAAACTTGTTTTTCAAAATTTCTTTTTCCAAATTTTCCTTTGCAATTTTTTTACCTTGATCTTTGATTTCTCAATGACTTGAATGAAGAGATCTTAATGCATACATTTGTTTTCTAGTTCATGGCACCATCTAGGAAGAGATCTCGTCTAAATCAAACTGGTGAATCATCTAATCCCGGAGAGGGGGCTCGTCTGAATTTCACCCAAATCTATGAACACTCTTTTCAAACCCCCAAAGCTCTCACCTACTTTCGTCAATTCCAAAACTACAAGATTCGTCCGGAAAGGGTAATATCTATTCCTTTTCTTGACTCGGAGCGATTCAAGTTTGAATATCTCCCTTTGCTTCAACGTTGGAAGTTTATGGATTTTCTCTCCATTCCTGGGTTTTATTTTCGTATTTTGGTTTTAATCTTTTATGCTAATGCCAAATGTTGTGCTAATCGTGATGGGGTTGTTACCGGTATTAATTCCTATCTCATGGGAAAGAAAATCACTCTAGATGTCAAATCTATTTGTGAGGTTTTTAAGTTGGAGGATGAAGGCCTTGATGATGAGAATGCTTTAGGCCATGTTCTTAGTGGTTCCGTCACCGCCCTCAATGCTCAAGATCGGATCCTCCATTTGATGGTCTCTTGGTGGCTTAGGCCTTCCGGAGGAAAGTACTCTACCATCCGTCAAGTGGATGACTTTTGGATTCGTTGCTTCCGTGAAAGAAAACGTCCAAACCTTGCTCATATCATGTTTGCGGAGATTGTTTATCTTGTGCAACATCGCCACACCACTCTTGTCAATTCCTTCACCTATGCTACGACCCTAAGCTACTTCTTTCTACACAAGGACATTGATTGCTCGCATGACTTCCCAACTCCCCTCACCGATCCCATTGATGAACGCTCTCTTGCAAGGGGTAAGTTCCATTATTTTAATGGTAGTTGGTTACGTCTTTCCGAGCTACCACCCGAGGCCGCGGCACAATTGGAAAGTCCTCAAGGTGAACAAGTTCCTCCACCTCCTCCTCAACCCTCCATGGATGCTCTTATGACCTTTCTTAATGAGCAATTCACATGATTGCGCACGGATATGGCTTCGGGCTTTACCACGATTGATACACGTTTCACAAGCCTTGAAACACGAATGACAAACGTGGAGAATCGTCTCACCTCTTTTGAAGGCGGTCACAATTCTATGAATATTTCTCTCTCCGCCTTCCATGATGAGTGGCGTAATAGCATGAGGAATGATGATCCAATTGTGGATGAAGATGAAGATGATGAAGACGGCGTTGATGATTCCTAGTAGCTTCTCCTTGCATTTCATGCATATCATCTAGGATATTTCTATTTATGCACCTTTGTTTCATGTTTTTAGGATTAAGTTTGCTTTATTTTAAACCTATGCTTTGATTTTCTATTTTTGGATTTTTCAGTTGATGTTATGCTTTATTTGAACTTAATGATATTATGTTGCTTGCCTATTTATACCTTTGCCTATGTTATGCACTTTACTTTGTCTCAATTATTTTTGATCTAACAAAAAGGGGGAGAGGGAAGCTCACAACACTTAAAAAAATTTTGATTTTCAACTTAAAAGTTACCTAGCTCATATTAAGGGGGAGTTAATTTTGCAAAGTTTTTCAAAGTGTCAAAAATTTCAAGTTTTGGTTTTTTGTTCGGTTACTAGTTTTCCTTTGGTTTCTATTTGTGAAACCTATGTTTGATTTTGATATAATTAAATCGTTAAGGATCATATTGAAAAACTTGAAATTATTTTCAAAGTCCCTTAATAAGTTTTAAATCACCAACACTTTAAAACTGATTTGAAAAACTCAAACTCCAAATATTTTCTAAGTGTTCCAAGGCCAAAGTGTTCAAAACCGTCTAGGTGTATTGATACGCTTCCAGCCGTATCGATACCTTTTTTACTAAGTTGGCTACTGGAAGGACGCGTTTCGATACACTCTTAACCGTATCGAAACAAATTTCATCTGTAACAATACGCCCCTCTGTAAAAACTGAAGGAGTTTGAATGGTGTACCGATACGGCTTCACCCGTATCGATACGATTGTAATTGAATTTTTAATTCGAATTGTTTTAAATGCTTTCGACCGTTGGTGTCAGTTGTTAGGTAACCAACATTTAAAATGGTAGTTGACCAGTATCGGTACGGTAAACCCTCGTATCGAAATGGAAACTTCCAGTGAGCTAAGTTGAGAAAAGGTATCGATACGGTCTTATCCGTTTCGATACACTCCCTGTCCCGTACCGATACACCTACGTGCGTTTCGATACCCCCTCTTTTTTATGTACAACGACTCTTTCTTTTTTGAGACAGATATCGATATGGCTCCCCGTGTACCGATACGGATAGCTGCAGAAGTGCATTTATGGTGGAAAGAGAGGGTCCCAACGGCTCTATTCAATTCCCCAACCACACAAACGACTAGAATTGATAGAGGAGGTATAAATTGAAGCTCTTTGAAGACCAGCAACAACTATTGCATAAAAGACAAACATTCAAGCAAAAATCCAACCTCAAGTGTGCTTTATTTCCAATCTTTTGTAATCCCCAAATTGAGTTGTTTCCAATTCTTATTTTATCTTCAAATTTGGGTTGAGTGTTGTACTTCAAGGGACAAATTTATATTAGAGAGATATACTTCTTGTCCAATTTCTTCTTTGATTATTTGTGAGAGTTTGGTCAATTTTTTGGTAGAAAATTTGACCGGTTGTGTAAAGGTTACCTCCTAAGCCTTGAAAAGGGAAAGAACAAATAGTGAATTGTTGAAATCCTTAGTGGTAGCTAAGGTAGTGGATGTAGAGTTCATTTGGAACTTGAACCACTCTAAAATCCTTTGTTCTTCATTTTTAAATTACTCTTTCACTCCACAAAGTTTTTAAATCCCAATTCACCCCCTCTTGGTCTTGATCATTCAATCGATCCACTCAACACTATTATCTTTGATTTTCCAGTTTATTTCAATTTCATTTACAGAAATTATTTTTAATATATATATATATATATTTTTTGTTCCTCTTTTTAACTTGCTTCGTTTGTTATCTATTAATAAGATCTCTGAAGCCAAGTCCCCTATCTTCACGATAAAAGCACAATTTCTTTCAAGTTTCAACAAAGCCAATGGACCCTTTTAAAAGACTCATCAAACTCACTCCATCAGAAATTTCCAACAATAGAGTTTATAACATAAAAGGAGTAATTGTCGCGACTGCCTTTATAGATATTTAGATTTTCATCCCTTAAGTTTACTCCTAACCCTTTCAAAAATAAACCTAAGGGCTTCTTTTTTACCCCTTCTCCAAATCGTGGAAACTCTCAACTATTTGCTCCATTTCCCTTTGGGCTAAAACCGAGAAGATTAGTCAAATATTATTTCGCATTAGAGTTAGTGTTAGGAGAGAAAAACGCAGAAAATTTCCCAATTATGTTCTCTAGCCACCTGGAGATTTCGAAGAATCCTTTTGGTATTGTTGTCATCTACATTAGGGGATGCACAGCCACCACCACTTTTTTTTTTTATCAGCAACTGTATGATTTTATTCAATCATGAAAAAAGCATACAACGTGACGGATCATACGCCTCGTTAAAAACCTGCCTAGTGGAGGAAAAGAGTACGATATGACCCCGTCAAAGAAAATACAAACACCAAGACTATCATAAACAAGCCACACGAAGCGAGCAGCAATCCACTCCTTCCTTTGCGCATATCTCACCTTGCCGTGCATAAAAATGACCGTTTCATCCGCAAAATGAAGATGAGAAAGTTACACCTCCTCCGCCATGCTCACACCCTCAACGCCATCAATCTCATCCGCCTTTCTTAAAAATTGATGTAACGCTTCCGCCACAATTACAAATAGTAAAGGTGACATCGGATCGCCTTACCTCAGTCCACGAAGCATTGGAAACTCTTTCGTTGAACTTCCATTAACCAATATTGATACACGCACAATACTGGTACGACCAGAAATCCATCGCCTCCATTTCACCTCAAAGTTCATTCTTTCCATAATCTGATCTAAGAAATCCATATTTTCATGAGTCACAAACCTCGACTTTCCCCAGCAATAATCCGAGAAATGTCGTTGATGATATCTTCCCCCCTCCCACTCGATTTCACGCCAATTAAAGAGCCCAATTTTACCGTTGCCGCTGCCTCACTCTCTATATCTCGGGACCGTATTGGACCACTGCCGGTAGCCCCTTCCCCCACTGATTTTTTCGAATGTTTTGATCGGCAACCCCCCAAAATAGTCCCCTTCTTCAATCGAATATCACGGCCAACACCTTGCAATTGTTCAGTCCCAATTATCTTCCTAACTTTGCAATACGCATGTCCTAACCGAATTAATTCAGGTTGGCCTAAACCAGATTTTGGTGCATTCGAATGTATAATAGGAGGAGAATTTTGTACCTCATGTATTCTATCACCTGTGTTGATCAAATCCCCCGTCCCCACCTCATCCAAATTACTTGAATTAGCAATTCCAGCTATGGACAAACTCTCACATGTGGGATATTCTCAACAAACTCTAGAGTCCTAATGCCACCTTCCTGCTCAATTAACGGACTGCCTCTGCTCACCGGAGCTGGCGGCTGTTGATTCGACGACCGGTCCTCTACTTGGAGCGGCTGCTGATCCGACAACCGGTCCTCCACCTGGACATCATCATTCACATTTACATCCTGCTCCCCTGCGCCCTCTTGTAACCTTGACCCTTGCGGATCAATCCAAGCATCATTCATCACCCAATTCACCCGATCGTCTCCATGGAACCCTTGTGCCTCCGGTTCCATCCCATTCGGACCGTGTATGGTTGTAGCCAACTGCCCAGCGCGCTCTTCCCCTCCCATGTCGGATCCCTAGGCAGAATTTTCCTCATCCTCTGTCGTCTTCCATTCACAACAATCACATTCAACTTCGGGACCTTTTCCATCCATCTCTAACACACGTACCCAGTAATCTGCATTGTCTACCTTGACACGGATTTGTTCCTCAATGCGAGTGCATGTTGTTGTCTCCACCATGATTCTACAGCCACCACCACTAGTTGCTAAACCAAGCCCGCAACCACAACATCCACTCGTAGTTGCTGAACCACCGGTAACAATAGTGGTTAGACCAGTTCCGTTGACTTCGAAACCACCAGTGAAGCATGATCACCATCGAGAACACCCGCATCCTCAGAACCACTGTGAAATACCGACAAATGCTCCATATTTCGTGAAAAGAAGTAAACAATATTGGTGCTCGATGGAGAGTTATCGCAATAGATGATTCTACAAGATTGGAGAGCAGCAACAACATATTACGATTTTAGAAAGGTTGGCAAAAAATGTTGTGATGCCTTTAGGACATCGGATAAAAACTGCGGTTTAATCTTTGAGCGATCTACATATTTTGTTCATCGTCTCAAACAACATTGCTCTCAATTTTATTAAAATTTCCAGATTGATTTAGGCATCTGATTCTTTGTTTCTTAGGCATCAGCTTCTTTATTTTATTAAACTAGTTCAAATGAGGTCTTATAGTTCTATCGGCAGCAAAGCCACTTGATGTGCCAATGCCATTGTTAGATTACATGATAGAACTGTGTTTAAGTCATTTTATTTTAATGAAATAAATATATATGCTTTTGAATTTTTTTTTAAAACAAAACTAAATTGTTTAATAATTTAAAAACTATTACTATTCGAGATACTAAATATTCATGTTTAATAATTTATATCTTTGTGTGTGATTACTTGATATGCATGATACAATATTTTTAAGTTTAGCATGATTTACTTTTAAATTTAATAAGCTATTTTCTTTTAAATTAAATAGCTGATGTATATATTGGAATAAATAATGTTATTTATATTTTCATAAAAATATAATGATTACTACATCCTAACAATTTTATTATAATATGTTGAGTTGATCAAACAATTGCAAATGACCAAGAGGGGTGAATTGGCGATAAAAATTTTAAGGGTGTAAATTGAAAGAATAAAAATTGAACACAAGGCAATTAGAGTGGTTCAACTTCTCCAAGGAACTCTACATCCACTACCTTAGCTCCCACTAAGGATTTTCAACCAATCCACTAATTGATTCTTCCCCTTTTCTTGGATGAGGAGGAAACCTTACCATTTTGATTAAGCTTTCTACCCAAAGCTTAATCCACTCACTTTTACAAAGAAGAGTTTTTGGTAAACTTTACAAATGCCTCTCTAAGGATGATGTTTACCTAATTACAATCAAACACTCCACAAAGTCACAATAAAAATTACAATGAAAATCACAATGGAGTTGGGTACAAAGATTTGACTCTAAAAAGAACAAGGTTTGGATTTGAGTGCTTTGATGTTGCTTGTAGGTTCAATAGTTGTTGTTGTAGCATTTGAGACTTATTTGTATACCCTTGCATTGGTTTCTAGCCGTTTGGGTGGTTGATATCATCAATAGAGCCGTTGGGCTGCAATTTCTCGCAATAAATGCTGCTCAACAACCTACCCTATCAGTACGTCTCGTGGGCGTATCGATACATGTCTCAAATAAGAAAGAGCCATTGTGACTGACAAACAGGGCGTATAGGTACGATATTAAGGGGTGTATCGATACGGATATATGTATCGATACGGATTTTGCTCATTGGAATCCTGAGTTTGGTTTTGATAAAAAGTGTATCGGTACGCTCTCTTAGCGTATCGATACCGTTCAACGGACATTTAAAATTTAGGATACCAACTAACCGACAAGCCAACGTTGGAAAATTAAATGCAAGGATTTTGCAAAGGTCAGCATATCGTATCGATACGGTGACATGACGTATCGGTACGCTATAGCAAAAGACTATTTTAATAAGAAAACTGTATCGATACGGTTCCAATGCGTATCGATACGCTATAGCTCAAAGTCTTGCCCAGATGAATATCGTATCGATACGGGGTTAGACTGTATCAGTATTCTGTGAACGATTAAAATTCCAGTGTTGAAAAACCATATTGATACGCTTAAGTGTATCGATACGCCTGTGCGCTTTGTTGAAGTTTGGCTTGAAAACTCATTAAAAGACATAGTTAAAATCGAACCTTTAAATATGTTTTGACTTGAAATAAAGTTTTGTTCAAAATGGCTTGTCAAAATGTGAGTCTTTGAAAATACTTAAAAATTTATTGTTTTACAATTTAGCCCACAAGTTAAATTGTTATATCAAAATCAATTTTGGTTTCACAATCTCCCCCTTTTTGATATAACAAAACCAAGTTTAAATTTTTAAGTTTTGAAACTTTTGAATAGCTTACTCCCCTTAATTTAAGATAGGTTTTCAAAGTTAAGTTTTAAGTTTTCAAAATTGGCTTTATAATATTTCTCCCCCTTTTTGTTAGATCAAACATAAAAGTACAAGGTAGGATAATAGCAACAAAATATTATTGAATTCAAATGCAAACTTCAAATTTAAAGCAACAAAGAGTTTAAAGACATAAATCCAAATTGAAATCCTAATAACATAAGGAAAAGCATAGAGTTCTAAAATATAGATGCATAAACAATGAAACTAAATGATATGAGATTATATGCATAACTACTCGTTCACACCATCATCATCCTCTTCATCCTCATCATCTTGAGTAGGTTGATGCCTCCTAGATTGATTAAGCCAAGCACAATGGAAAGCGGTGAGAGAGACATCCATGGAGTTTTGTTGAAGGGCAATGGCTTTGACTTGATCCTCCAACGATGTGAAGCGAGTGTCAATGGCTACAAACCCGACTTCCATATTTGTGAATTTCTCATTAAGGAATGTCATGAGATTGTCCATGGAGGAAGAAGCAATAGGAGCACCTTGAGAGCCTTGAGGAGCATCGGCTTGAGCATCTTGTCGAGGAGCTTGAGGGATACAAACCCATTCATTGTTGACATAGGAAAAGTGAGCACGAGAGAGGGAACGCTCATCTATAGGTTGGCCAAGGGGTTCGGGATAGTCATGGGTGCAATCGATTTTGAGAGTGGAACAAGTGACTCAACGTCGTAGAATAGTAGAAGGATTTTACTTGATCGATGTGACGATGTTGAACTAGGTAAACAAGGTCGGCAAACATGATTTGACAAAGATTAGGGTGCTTACCCTCTCGAAAACACCTAAGCCAAAAATCGTCTACTTGACGGATAGTTGAAAATTTTCCACCCGATGGATGAAAAAACCATGTAATAATAAGATGAAGAATACATTCATGAGCATTTAAAACATTGACGGAACCTAGAGGACCATGACCTAAGGAGTTCTCATCATCAATCCCTATATTTTCAAAACCAAAGGCTTTACAAAGAACATCTTGATCAATTTGAAAAGTTGTGCCCATAAGATGTGACTCTATAGCAACAACATGTTCTCTTGTTTCATTATGAATACATATGGCATTGGAAAAGAAAATTGTGACCAAGTTTCGATATAAAATGGGAGGAAGGCTCAAGAAGTTTAAAAATTTCCATTGTCGAATCAAAGGAAAATATACAAATTTAATGCGTTCGGAGTTTAAAAAAGGAATATACACGACACGTTCTTCCCTAAGAGTGAAACCTTGAAAAAGTTTATAACGTGACATATCTGAAGGGTTTGGAAAACAATGTTGGATTATGTAAGGAAGATTTGGTTTAGGGTTACCCTCATCATCCTTCATAGGATCAGAAGTAGTGGCAAGGTAACGATTCGCTTTCTATTTCGATGCCATAATCCTGAAAACGTCAAAACAATTCGAATATGTATGCAATTAACATCTCATTCAATCCAACAATAATTTCCAGTAATTCAAGATAATTGAAAATAAATTTTAATGTTAAAAATATATACATGTATAAAAGAAAAGATTGGTTATTTTTTTCAAAAACAGTTTACAAAAATATACGATATAAAATTATATTCTAATTAAAAAATTCAGATTTTGAAAAGTTTTTGTAAAAACTTGAAAACCCATATCACATATATATGTTATATACAAAAAATAAGTTAAATCAACTAATAAAAACAACGAAAATTAAAAAGAAAAAGGGAAAAAAATTATACCTTGATTTACTAGAATGGATGAATGGGTTGATGTGAATGCACAAGATTGCTAACAAAGCTTGGCTTTGATGTGTAGATGAAAATCCCTCAAAGAATTTGAATTTTGGTGTTAAAAATTGAGAGATTGAAGGGATTTTTTTATAGATATGTGCGACTAGGGTTTGTAGAGAAAAAAGATGGGAAAATTTTTAAAAGTGTTTTATCAAAATAACAGCCCTAATTTAACTCTCCGTCGAACCCGTATCGATATGCATGTAGAGCGTATCGATACGCTTTGCCCTAATTTTATAATTCAATTTCAATACAGTATCGATACACGTGACCGTACCGATACAGTTTGACATGTATCACTTCCTTTGACGAATCTGTATCGATACACTTTTAGCCGTATCGATACACCTTTACTAGATAATGCAATTTTGACAGTTTAAGGTCCAAAAATCCAACTTTAAACGTCCCTAAATGCATGTGAATGACATGTGAACAAGATTTAATGACTAAAATTAAGGCTTACTCCCCCTAGCAACATGCATATGTCACGCCCCTAGAGATTCACATCGTCGGGCACGTGCAGCCTTAGACGCTTTGACGCTATCTGATCAAACTCTTGCGCCTAAGTCAGCCTTAACCACGCCTTGGGAGTACTGTTGCTCACAACAGCTCAGACAAGCCCTCAAGGCTTCGATGGATGCGGAAGCACTTTAAGCACTAAGGTGGCTACTCCTAGCCACTCGAGAGGCAACATGAACAAAAGAGAACTAAGTTCGAGAACAACTGAAAGGGACGAGAGAAAGTAGAGCAAATGCAAAGAGCATCTATTACTCTTCTCAAGAGAGAATGAATGGAATGAGATGGATACAAATGAGGGTGGGAGGCTCTCTATTTATACTTGAGCTCCCACCTAACCAATGGTCTAGATCGAATTACATGGATGGCCAAGATTAAGCCGTAATCAATACAAGATTCCCTAACTAAGGAAAGATTATCAAGTCATAGTCTTCTTTCCTCCGATAGGCGATCACACCCGATATGGCAAGATTCCTCCTTTGTATTGTTGTCTCTTGCCTTACCTGAAAAGCTGGTGTGAACGGGCTCTCTAGCATTCTCCAAGTGTTGGGCCAAGTCTGGTGGTCTTGGCGAGCCCGATGCTCCATGCACAACCCCTTGGGCTTGTGTTTGCAACCATGCCTCGGTCCGAATCAGCTTGTCCATGACTTTCTCCCCCACCGAACTTGGCGACGCCCTTGTCGCTACACCAGAACAATCCTGGGTAGTCCCTCCTTGGATACTACAACTGCTTGCCTCGGCTGGATACAGTTCCCCTATAAGAATTGCTTGCCTCAACTCTTGCGCCATGATACTCTTTGATCCTTCGCCCCATTTGTCACATCCCCATGGTGGCCACTCGATGTCTCGGCTTGCCCCCAACTCGAAATCTCGCAACGATGTCCTCCCACAAGGACTGCTACCCCCCATAAGGAACGCTTGACTCGAACTTGGTTGTCCGCCCATACAGACCGCATGCTTTGACTCTTCCCGCCATGTGATGTCGCGCGCTAAGACGCCTTCGTTTACATCACCACCATAGGAGCCCTCTCCTATACTCGTCGAAGAAGACGAATCAGACTCAAAAGCAAAATTATTGAGTTCGTGATGTACCTCACTCTTGTTGGTTGCATTTACTCTAAAATGGACCAGCCCTTCTTTCTCCTCGAAGCCTAGCCTCCATTGCATCGAACCTTTGTTAATGAAGTTCTTTGCACGCATCGGAACCTTTTCCCCAAAGTCCGTTGCTCCTCGGTGCATCCGCCCCTCTGACTTGAAGTTTGGTGCATTCACGCATCGATCCTTCTTCCTCGAAGGTCGGTGCTTTCCCTTGCATCGATGCTTCTTATTTGAAGTCCTTCGCTCGGTCCCCACCTTGCCCATGGGTGGTGTAGTTCCGGTTGATATGTCCCTCGGGTAGGCTCCACCCCTCGACCATTTTTCGGCACATATGTCCCCTGGGTAGGTCTTTACCCTCGACCATTTCCTGCCACTCGTCTGGGTGTTATCCCCAACACCTTTTGCACATTGTTCCTTCGACGCTACTATGGCCTCAAAAACGATGTTTCTACACTGAACATCTTCGGAAAGCTGCTTCGACCCTCACCCATGTGTGGTCTTCACACCAATGTTTCTACGTCGAACATCAACGGCGGCCTCTTTGGACAATCTCAACCCATCCTGCGCATTTACCTTGACAAGATCATAAACAATCAAGCTAAGTATTTCAGGTACATTTACCTTGGCCTTGTCCCTTTTCCCAGACTGCTTGGCTTGATTCGGGCAATCATGCAACTTATGTTGTCCCTTGCACTGGTAGCACTCAATTTGCACCCTCGGCTTGACGGCTTTGTTCTTCGCTATCACCCCGACTCTCGGCCTTGGCTTGGCTACTTTGACAGATGTAGTCGCTCCTTGGCTCTCACTTGGCTCATTGACAAATGCAATCGCGCCAAGTCTCACTACTTCTCCTTCTCGCTCATCGGTCTTCTTGATAAGTGCAGCAAGGTGATTCTTCTTGGGACAGCCCCTTATCAGATGGGGACCATCGCAGAAGTAGCACTTGATATTACCGCTCGCCTTCTTCTTTACCACGGACTTAGCCTCGCCGCTCCCATTGTAACTCATCATGGGTTTGGACTTTTCTTCGCTAGCTGGCTTGTCTCTCGTATGCACAATTAGCTACTCGGCCACTCCTTGGGCCACTTGGGCGTCATCTTGCCCCTGAGCAATCTTTTCTCCTAGTCTAAGTCTCGGCTTCGCAAGCATTGCTCCCTCGATCCGTCTCCAACTTGTTGAGAATGCGTTGTGTCTCATCCTTGACCTTGTCCACCATGGACTCCAGTTTTTCAAGACGGGATTCTAGAACGCCTTGGGTTTCCTTGGCTCCTAGCTCGAATTCATCAAGTCTAGCAACCCACTTCTCCAACACCGTTGAGACTTTCTCCAAGTCTTCTACTCGAGAATTAAGAGAGGAAATACTCTCGTCAAATTCACTAAGAGCATTCATTACCTCAGACCATTTCAAGGTTCCCCAATCTCTTTGTTTAGCCATCTCGATCACCTCTTTGCCACGAACTACTTCGAAGAAAATCATCACATATCTTGACTGCAACACCAAGTAGGCTCGAACGCAAGCCCCCTCGACTCGCTCTGATGCCACTTGTCATGCCCCTAGAGATTCACACCGTCGGGCACGTGCGGCCTTAGACGCTTTGATGCTATCTGATCAAACTCTTGCGCCTAAGTCAGCCTTAACCACGCCTTGCGAGTACTCTTGCTCACAACAGCTCGGACAAGCCCTCAAGGCTTCGATGGATGCGGAAGCGCTTTAAGCACTAAGGTGGCTACTCCTAGCCACTCGAGAGGCAACATGAACAAAAGAGAACTAAGCTCAAGAACAACTGAAAGGGATGAGAGAAAGTAGAGCAAATACCAAGAGCTTCTATTACTCTTCTCAAGAAAGAATGAATGGAATGAGATGGATACAAATGAGGCTGGGAGGCTCTCTATTTATACTTGAGCTCCCACCTAACCAACTGTCTAGATCGAATTACATGGATGGCCAAGATTAAGTCGTAATCAATACAAGATTCCCTAACTAAGGAAAGATTATCAAGTCATAGTCTTCTTTCCTCCGATAGGCGATCACACCCGATATGGCAAGATTTCTCCTTTGTATTGTTGTCTCTTGCCTTATCTGAAAAGCTGGTGTGAACGGGCTCTCTAGCATTCTCCAAGTGTTGGGCCAAGTCCGGTGGTCTTGGCGAGCCCGATGCTCCATGCACAACCCCTTGGGCTTGTGTTTGCACCAATGCCTCGGCCAGAATCAGCTGGTCCGTGACACATAGAAGCAAAAAGAGGCACATTAACACAAGCATGAATATCAACCAATTTCAAGCAATTTTTTTTTACCATTTTAGACCTAAAAGGGTCAAGAAAGGCTAGTTAAACCTAACTCTTTCCTAAGGGTCCAAAAATGCTCTTTATCTAAAGGTTTGGTAAATATATCCGCTAATTGGTTCATGGTATCAACATATTCTAGAACAACATCATTTCTCAACACATGGCCTCTAATGAAATGATGTCTAATTTCTATATGTTTGGTTCTAGAGTGTTGGATGGGATTCTTAGTGAGACAAATGACACTAGTTTTGTCACACCTAAGGGGTATGACTTCTACTTGAACACCATAATCTAAGAGTTGTTGCTTCATCCAAAGGACTTGAGCACAACAACTCCATAAGGATATGTACTCTGCTTCGGTGGTAGATAAGGCTACGCTATTTTGTTTCTTAGAGAACCAAGATACGAGCATACTACCTAAGAATTGACATGTCCCGAAGGTAATTTTCCTATCTATCTTGCATCCCTCATAATCTGCATCAAAATAAGCATGAAGGCTAAAGGAAGAATCTTTAGGATACCAAAGACCTAAGTTAGGTGTGTCTCTAAGGTACCTAAAAATTCTCTTAATGGCTACTAAGTGTGATTCTCTAGGACTAGCTTGGAAACTAGCAAACAAGCAAACACTAAACATAATATATGGTCTACTTGCGGTAAGGTAAAGCAAAGAACATATCATGGATCTATAAAGCTTAGAATCAACACACTTACCTTTTTCATCTTTGTCAAGCTTTATAGAAGAGCTCATAGGGGTGGCTTGAGGCTTTACATTCTCAAAGCCGAACTTTTTGAGCATATCATTCACGTACTTTGCTTGATTTATGAAGGTGTCATCCTTCCTTTGTTTGATTTGGAGCCCCAAGAAGAATGAGAGCTCCCCCATCATGCTCATCTCGAACTCACCTTGCATTAGCTTAGAAAATTCTTTGCAATAACATTCATTAGTAGAACCAAAAATGATATCATCAACATAAATTTGCACTACTAAGATGTCATTACTATATATTTTTATGAAAAAGTGTAGTGTCCACCTTACCTTTTTCAAAACCTTTTTCAATCAAAAAGTTTGAAAGTCTTTCATACCAAGATCAAAGAGCTTGTTTTAAACCATAAAAAGCTTTGGTTAGTTTAAAAACATGATTTGGAAATTTGGGATCCTCAAAACCCAGTAGTTGTTCAACATACACTTCTTCATTTATAAAACCATTTAGAAAAACGTTTTTACATCTATTTGAAAAAGCTTGAAATTTTGGTAACATACAAATGCTAGAAGCATCCTAATAGCTTCCATTCTAGCTACGGGTGCATATGTTTCATCAAAATCAATTTTCTCTTCTTAAGTGTAACCTTGAGCAACAAGTATTGGGTTATTCGGTGCTCGATTCGTTCAACCGTTCTTGCTCGCCAAGTGGTGGAGAAGTGGAATTTTTGGTGTAAGAGGTGTGGAAGCTAAAAAGAATAAAGACAAGATGAATTATAGTGGTTCAACCTTCTAACCAAGGTCTACATCCACTACCTTAGCTTCTACTAAGGATTTCCAATCAATCCACTATTTATTCGTCCCCTTTTCTAAGCTTAGGAGGAAACCCTTACAAACCGATCAAGCTTTCTACCCAAAGCCTTGATCAAACTCTCTTTACAAAGAGATAAAATAAGCAAACTAAAATCCCTCGAATAGGTATTTTTTTGCGCAATAAAGCTCTCACCCAATCCTAAACCACTTGAGCAAATCTAACAATTTTGACTCACTAGTGTTTGTCTATACAAGGAATTGACAATTAAGCACTAAGACATATTTTGATCATATGTTGTATTACAATTGAAGCATTAACCATTACTAGATGCTTGGAGGTCCCTTTTATACTCCTCTTTGAGTTTGTAGCCGTTATTAGCCGTTGAGGTTGAATTGGAGTCGTTAGAGACTTTATTTCCCATCTTTAATGTTGTTCTACAGCCTTCTTTATTGATACGCGTAGACCCGTATCGGTACGGCCTTCTTCAAAAACTAGTCGTTAGGCTCTTGCCAGCCTAAGCGTATCGATACGCTTGAGGGCGTATCGGTACGGTGTGTCATTTAAAAGACCGTTGGGAAATAGCCGTTGGGGATGTTAAAACAGGGATCAGTACGCTTAAGGGGCATATCAAAATGATCCCTATCCGTATCAATACAGTCTCACCCGTATCAGTACGAGTTTTGGCAGAATCAAAACCTGTGCAAAAGTGTATCGATACGGGATATACCGTATCGGTACGGGCTTGCTGAAAACTCAAGTTTGGCTAATTTAAATCATTAAAAACTCTGTCAAAAACCTTTTTAAATGCCTCAAACATATTTTCAAGTTGTTTGGACTTAAAGACAAGTTTTAAATTCTTTTCAAATTTGTCCAAAACATTTTTCAATTATTATATCAAAACATTAGTTCTACAATCTCCCCCTTTTTGATTTAATAAAACTAACTTGAAAAATTGTTTGGGATTTCTCCCCTTTGTGAAATAAATTTGGAATAAGAGAATTGAGATTTGAAATCAATTAAAGCTCCCCCTTATTCATTTGAAAATTCAATTTTTCAAACCATTTCTCCCCCCTTTTCGTTATATAAAAAAGAATTTTAAAATACTTTTAAGCTCAAAATAACAATAGAGGTAAAAAAATTACAAAATTAAGAATTTTGGTTTTAAAATGGCTCCCCCTTACTCAAAGCATCATCATAAAATGTTAGTCCAACATAAGTCATAATCTAGTTGAGAACAAAATAAATCAAATTAAACAAATAAAACAACTAGATTTTTACCACACTTGAACACAAGGGAGGATGTGAAGCCTTCCTTCTTCAAGTGTCTTTCTTTGTGTGCATGGAGCTCCCCCTCAATGTTTGACTTGTTGATCACTCTCCATCACACCTAGCAAAATACAATCAAGTAATTTTTGGTATCCAAATTGCTTTGGATCCATAGACGTTAGTAGCACAAAATTTAGTCCCCTTAGGAATCCATTTTTCAATTTCATCCTTTTTAGTTGAAGTGGTTAGTCCTTTTGGGACACAAACACTTCTAAAACATTTACCATTTACAAATCTAGGGGCACTAGATTGTCTTACATAAAAGTTTGATTTTCCAAAATTATTTTTCTTTTCAAGCTCTTTGGAAATCAATCTTTTCCTTCTTGAACTTTATGAAGCAAATTTTGTAAATCAAAACATTTTTGTTCAAACTCTTCGAGTTTTGCTTCAAGTTCAAGTTTGGTTTTAGAAATCAAATCATTTTGAATTTTCAACTTTGAAATCATTTTATTGTTTTCCAAAATGTGATTTTTAAACTCTAAAACCAAATCATCATAGGCATCTTGTAATTCATCAAAAGAATATGAACATGAAGTAGATGAATTAGAAGTTGCCCTTGAATCTTCTTCGATGGCCATAAGACAAAGGTTGGCTTGTTCATCGTTGGTGGAGTCCTCATCACTCCAAGTAGCCACATATGCCTTCTTATTATGGCTTCAAGTTCTTTCCCTCTTCTTCTCCATGGATTCTCGTTCAAGATCTTTCAAGGCTTTCTTCAAGTAAGGGGCACACTTCTTGAAGAGATGAACTATCTCTTTTTCTTCATCTTCCTCCTCACTTGAATCTACATGATGGCATGTGGAAGATTTGAGAGTAATGGCATTTGTGTTGATTCCAAGCCCTTTGAGCTTCTTCTCCCCCATAGCTCTAGTTTCTTCCCTCTTCTTCTCCTCTTCTTTATTTTTCTTCATAATTTGGTGAGTGAGAAGTGACCCCATGAGTTCATGAAGCTTCAAGGTCTTCAAATTCTTAGCTTCGATGATAGCGGTCCTCTTAGAGTCCCATGACTCGGGAAGGGAGAAGATGAGCTTCTAGACAAGTTTCTCTTCCGGGATGGCTTCTCCATAGCCTTTGAGACCATTGGTGATAGTGGAGAACCTATCAAACATCTTCTCAATGTTCTCTTCCGGATCAATCTTGAAGTTTTCATACGCTAGGTTGAGGAGCCCGATCTTGGTCTCCTTTACTTCGTTAGTTCCTTCGTATGTGACTTCAAGCTTGTCTCATGCCTCCTTGACACTCTCACAAGAAGACATCTTCTCATAGATGTTTGGGCCAAATGCACAAAATAAGATGTGCAAGGCTTTGCAATTAAGCTTCATCTTCTTGCAATCTTCGACACTTCAATCTGCCTTGCTTTGTTGAGGCACGAACATACAATCTTCTACTATGTCCCAAAGCTTGTAGTCCCTTGACTTTATGATGAACTCCATCCTTGTCTTCCAATGGGCATAGTGTGTTCCGTCGAAGAAGGGCGGTTTGTCGATAGATTGAGCCATTGAGCCGGTTATTTGAAATCATGATCGAGCTTGCCGGATCTTCTCAATAGGATGTTAATCCTCTTCAATTGAGCCAAGATCTGATACCAATTATTGGGTTATTCGGTGCTATATTCCTTCAACCGTTCTTGCTCGCCAAGTGGTGGAGAAGTGAAATTTTGGGTGTAAGAGGTGTGGAAGCTAAAAAGAATAAAGACAAGATGATTTATAGTGGTTCAACCTTCTAACCAAGGTCTAAGTCCACTACCTTAGCTTTCCACTAAGGATTTCCAATCAATCCACTATTTATTCGTCCCCTTTTCTAGGCTTAGGAGGAAACCCTTACAAACCGATCAAGCTTTCTACCCAAAGCCTTGATCAAACTCTCTTTACAAAGAGATAAAATAAGCAAACTAAAATCCATCTAATAGGTATTTGTTTGCACAATAAAGCTCTCACCCAATCCTAAACCACTTGAGCAAATCTAACAATTTTGGCTGACTAGTGTTTGTCTATACAAGGAATTGACAATTAAGGACTAAGACATATTTTGATCATATGTTGTATTACAATTGAAGCATTAACCATTACTAGATGCTTGGAGGTCCCTTTTATACTCCTCTTTGAGTTTGTAGCCGTTACTAGCCGTTGGGGTTGAATTGGAGCTGTTGGAGACTTTATTTCCCATCTTTAATGTTGTTCTGAAGCCTTCTGTATCGATACACGTAGACCCGTAACGGTACGACCTTCTTCATAAACTAGCCGTTGGGCTCTTGCCAGCCTAACCGTATCGATACGCTTGAGGACGTATCGATATGGTATGTCATTTAAAAGACCGTTGGGAAATAGCCATTGGGGACGTTAAAATAAGGATCAGTACGCTTAAGGGGCGTATCAAAACGATCCCTATCCGTATCGATACGGTCTCACCCATATCGGTACGAGTTGTGGCAGAATCAAAACCTAGACAAAAGTGTATCGATACGGAGTACACCGTATCGGTACGGGCTTGCTGAAAACTCAAGTTTGGTTAATTTAAATCATTAAAACCTTTTCCAAAATCTTTTTAAATGCCTCAAACATATTTTCAAGTTGTTTGGACTTAAAGACAAGTTTTAAATTCTTTTCAAATTTGTCCAAAAACATTTTTCAATTATTATATCAAAACATTAGTTCTACAACAAGCTTAACCTTGTTTCTAACTATGTTACCACTCTCATCTAGTTTATTCCTAAAGACCCATTTAGTTCCTATAGTAGATTGATTACTAGGCCTTTCAACTAATGTTATACTTTACTTCTCTCAAATTGATTTAACTCTTCTTGCATGGCCAAAATCCAAAAATCATCTTTTAATGCTTCTTTGATGTTTTTAGGCTCAATGCATGAAAGAAATGCAACATGGTTCATTAATTTGAGAGAGGATCTAGTAGTTACCCCCTTAGATGGATCACCTAAGATTTCACCACCTTTGACATAGTTGAACTCCCTTGGGTATGTTACCTCCTTTTCCTTAAGAGCCAAGTCCTTCAAGGCTTCAAGAGGTGGATCTTGTGCATCTTCTTCTTTGGTTGGAATCTCTTCCACCTTTGACGTTTGTCCTCCATCAATGGCTTCAATGATCCCTACATCATCATCATCACAAGAATCATTTTTCGGAAGGAGGTTATCATCGAAAACAACATGAATAGACCCTCTACTACTAAAGTTCTCTTATTAAATACACGATATACTTTAGAGTTTAAAGAATATCCTAAGAAAATAGCTTAATCACTTTTAGCATCAAATTTACATAGATTGTCATTTCTATTATTTAAAACAAAACGCTTGCAACCAAATGGATGAAAATAGCTAATATTAGGCTTCTTAGATTTTAAAATCTCATATGGTGTTTTCTTCAAAATTGGTTAAATCATTACTTGATTTATAATGTAGCAAATGGTATTTGTGGCTTCTGCCCAAAAATATTTAGGTAAATTATTTTCACAAAACATGGTTCTAGCCATTTCTTCTAAAGTTCGATTTTTCCTCTCAACTACCCCATTTTGTTGAGGAGTGTGAGGTGCAGAAAAATTGTGGCTGATCCCATTTTCATTTAAAAACTCTTCAAAACCTAAATTTTGAAACTCGGTTCCATGATCACTTCTAATATGAGAGATTTTAAGCTCAAGATCATTTTTTGTTATTTTTGAAAATATGATGATTTTTTTATAAAACCTCATCTTTTGTACTTAAGAATAGAACCCAAGTAAACCTAGAATAGTCATCAACAAGTACATAAGTATATGATTTACCACCCAAGCTCATAGTCCTAATTGGCCCAAAAAGATCCATATGAATCAATTGTAAGCATCTAGTCGTAGAGACATCATTAATGGATTTAAATAAGGTTCTATGTTGTTTACCCTTAGAGCATGCATCACATATTTTATCATTAGAGAACTTAAGTTTGGGTAAACTCTAACTAGATTAAGGGAAATTAATTTCTCTAAAACACTCATGCTAGCATGTTCTAATTTTCTATGTCAAAGCCATGAGTCATGTTCATCATGTGCAACTAATCATGCATGAGATGTGTGAATGTCATCTAAATGGACCATGTAGATATTTCTTATCCTATGCCCTATGAGCATAAATTGATTCGTTTCAATGTTCATTATTTTGCATCCATTTTTATCAAATAGAATATTAAAACCTTTATCACATAATTGACTAATGCTCAATAAATTGTGTTTAAGACCGTTGACATATATAACATTTTCAATAAAAATAGAAGAGTGATTACCAATGAAGCCAATTCCTTCAATGTGGCCTTTGGAGTTGTCACCAAAAGTCATTACTCCACCACTCTTTGGCTTTAATTCCAAGAATCTACTCTTGTCGTCGGTCATGTGTCTTGAGCATCCAGTATCAAGGTACCATGAGTTTTAACATGAAGCTT
The DNA here is from genome assembly GCA_030270665.1 of Hibiscus trionum. NCBI lineage: Eukaryota > Viridiplantae > Streptophyta > Magnoliopsida > Malvales > Malvaceae > Hibiscus > Hibiscus trionum. The sequence goes on along the minus strand of BSYR01000038.1, from coordinate 20,340,805 downwards.
TGTCCTTGTAGCAATACTCCCCCTACAAACCAAGAAATTAGGCTTTGGTTTTTGGTACCCAAATCATTTTGGGTCCATGTGTGTTAGCCCTCAAAACCTTGGTTCCCTTAGGAATCCAAGAAGCAATAGCATTCATATTATTATAAACAATGAGTTCCTTGGGAACCCAAACACTCCTAATTCTTTTATTTTTATATTGCTTTGAAAATATTCTTTATTTAGGATAAAAGGGTTTTCTTTTTGCATATTGGGTATTAGATGAATTTCCTTTCTCAAAATTATTTCTCCCAATAGTAATAGAAGTTTTAAGATTATCCACCTCCTTTGTGTGATAATCTTGAAAATCGGAAAGAAGTTTTTCAAGATCAAGATTTTTTAAGATCATTTGAAAGGTTTATCAATTATAAGACATTCTTTTCAAATTCCGAGTTAGATTTTGAAAGGGACTCATTTTGAATTTTCAAAACGAAAATATTTTTCTTATTTCTCAAAATTGACTCTTTATATTTTTTCAACTAACTCATCATAGACCTCTTGCAACTCATCATATGCATCATAAAGCTCATCATAGGTAAAATCGAAATTAGATGAGTTGAGGTTTACCTTTGGATCATCATCAATGGCCATGAAAGAAAGGTTAGCCACTTCCTCCTCCTTCTCGGATGACTCATCGTCACTCCAAGTTGCCACTTGAGCTTTGAGCTTGTTCTTCTTCCAAAAACTCTTCCTCTTTAATTGAGGGCACTCGGATCGGATGTGGCCGGATTTCTTGCACTCATAACAAATGATTTGGTCCTTCTCATCTTCTTTACTCTTGTTCTTGAAGTCCCATTTTCTATTGAACTTTCTCCCTCGGTTGGACTTCATGAAGCGAGTGAATCGTTTGGCCAACATGGTCATCTCCTCATCTTCATCCTCACTAGAATCGCTATCATAGTATGAAGCTTTAAGTGCGATTCCAATCTTCTTTTTCTCAACTTCCTTCTTCTCCTCCATCTTCTTTTATTCTTCTCTTCCCTTCTTCATGATCTCGTGGGTAAGTAGAGATCCAACAAGAGCATCTAGCTTGAGAGTCCTCAAATCTCTAGCTTCAATAATGGTCGTTCTCTTGCTATCCCATGATTCCAAAAGAGAATACAATAGCATCCTCACTAGCTTGTCTTCGGGAATGATTTCACCGAAACCTTTTAATCCATTGACGATGACCGAGAATCGATCAAACATCTTGGAGAAACTCTCATCGGGATCCATCTTGAAGTTTTCATAGCTTAGATTGAGTAGCTCAATCTTTGTTTCTTTGACATCTCTAGTTCCCTCATATGTTGTCTCGAGGGTATCTCAAACTTCCTTGGCATTCTCGATTGAAGACACCTTGGAGTAGATATCCGGACCTAGAGTATAAAAGATAACATGCAAGGCTTTATCATTGAGTAGCATTCTTCTTCTATCATCTTTGGTCATTTCGGCTTTCACCTTTGGGACAAGTCTTCCTTCACCATCTCTCTTCATCGAAATGTATCACCTTTCTTCAACTACATCCCATACCATGTAGCCGGTAGATTTGATGAAGAGTCTCATCCTATTCTTCCAATATGGGTAGTTATCTCCATTGAAGAATAGTGGTTTGGTGGTAGATTAAGACTCATAGAGGTTGGAAATAGAGGTGGATGCCATTGCTTGACTTTTTGTTGATCAAACTCTCCTAGAATCGACTCAAGAGGGTTGTAATCCTTCCAATGAGTGTAGCTCTGATACCAATTGTTAAGTTGATCTAACAATTGCAAATGGCCAAGAGGGGGTGAATTGGCGATAAAATTTTTAAGGGTGGAAATTGGAAAAATAAAAATTGAACACAAGGCAATTAGAGTGGTTCAAGTTCTCTAATGAACTCTACATCCACTACCTTAGCTCCCACTAAGGATTTTGAACCAATCCACTAATTGATTCTTCCCCTTTTCTTGGATGAGGAGGAAACCTTACAATTTTGATTAAGCTTTCTTCCCAAAGCTTAATCCACTCACTTTTTCAAAGAAGAGTTTTTCATAAACTTTACAAATGCCTCTCTAAAGATGATGTTTACCCAATTACAATCAAACACTCCCCAAAGTCACAATAAAAATTACAATGAAAATCACAATGGAGTTGGGTACAAAGATTTGACTCTAAAAAGAACAAGGTTTGGATTTGATTGCTTTGATGTTGCTTATAGGTTCAATAGTTGTTGTTGTGGCATTTGAGACTTGTTTTTAAACCCTTGCATTGATTTCTAGTCGTTTGGGTGTTTGAGATCATCAATAGAGCCGTTGGGCTGCAATTTCTCGCAATAAATGCTGCTCAACAATCTACCGTATCAGTACGGCTCGTGGGCGTATCGGTACCTGTCTCAAATAAGAAAGAGTCGTTGTGACTGAAAAACAGGGCGTATCGATACGCTTGAAGGCCGTATCGGTACGATATTAAGGGGTGTATTGATACGGATAGGCGTATCGATACAGATTTTGCTCACTGGAATCCCGAGTTTGGTTTTGATAAAAAGCGTATCTGTACACTCTCTTAGCGTATCGATACCGTTCAACGGTCATTTAAAATTTAAGATACCAACTTACTAACAAGCCAACGTACGAAAATTAAATGAAGGATTTTGTAAAGGTCAGCATATCGTATCGATACGGTGACATGTCGTATCGGTACGCTATAGCAAAAGACTATTTTAATAAGAAAACTGTATCGATACGGTTCCAATGTGTATCGATACGCTATAGCTCAAAGTCTTGCCCAGATGAATATCGTATCGATACGGGGTTAGACCATATTTGTACGCTGTGAACGATTAAAATTCCAGTGTTGAAAAACCGTATCGATACGATTAAGTGTATCGATACGCTTGGGCGTTTTGTTGATGTTTGTCTTGAAAACTCATTAAAAGACTTAGTTAAAACCGAACCTTTAAATATTTTTTGACTTGAAATATCGTTTGGTTCAAAATGGCTTGTCAAAATGTGAGTCTTTGAAAATACTTAAAAATTTATTGTTTTACAATTTAGTCCATAAGTTAAATTATTATATCAAAATCAATTTTGGTTTTACATAATATATTTTAGGGTTAACTACTGGGATGGTCACTTATGTTTCCCCACAGTACCTATTCTGAAAAACGACCAGTAAGGTCACTTACATTTTAGGGTGTAAAGTTTTGGTCACCTAGCCGTTTGTTGACGTTAACCTTTGGCTGGAGGTTGATCTAAAACAAGAAAAAAATGATAAATTAACTAGACGGTTCCTAAACTATTACTTCACTCCTATTTTGACGACCGAAATAAAAACAATTTGTATAATTACACATTTAATCCTCCACATTTACAATTTATTTATTTCTTCTTCATCTAACCCAATCTTTAGTTTTCTACTATATTAATCCTCAATTCGCATCGTATATTATAATCCATCACGGTATATATCCATGTTTCAAGCAATGTTTGTAATCCTCAACTCATAATTTTTAATCTTTCAAAAAATCCCAAAATTTTGGAAATTTTACAAAGTAGTCCTCAAATCCATAAAATTACCCAAAGCCAACCCCCCCAAATCGCTATCGCTTCCGCCGTCAATCGCCGCCCCTAACTACACCCCTTTGGTCGCCGAAGCATGACGGTCATTTCCCCCAACACGTCATCACCGTAAATGGCGTGCAACCGAACGTCGAACGCAAAATCGACGTTCGGCTGGCATGCCGTTCACCGTTTCTGGTGACGCTGTGTTGGGGGAAATGGTTTCCATGCTCCGGTGACCAAAGGGGTGTGGTCAGAGGCGGCGATCGGCGGCGAAAGTGGCGACGATTTTGGGGTTTGGGTAATTTTAGGGCTTTGAGGACTGTTTTGTAAAATTTCCAAAATTTCTAGATTAAAGATTAAAAATTCTGAGTTTTTTTATTAGATTGATTTTCAAAAATAAAAATAGTGTCACATGTCGAGCATTGATTGATTGATAATTTTTAACACCCCTGTAACGGTCTTGCACCTACAATTATAACGGTTGAAACTTTGAGCACCTATTTTTACAAAAAAAAAACTTTAGGCACCTAAAGTTCAAAAAGGTATACTTTACGCACATATTTTCATTTAAGCCTTTCGAATATGTTGTGTAAACATTGTTGCATGTAAATTGGGCATTATTTTGTACTGAACCATATTAAAAATTACAAACATTATTTGAAACATGGATATATACGGTGATGGATTATAATATATGGTGTGAATCGATGATTAATATAATAAAAAATTAAATATTGAGTTAGCTGAAGAAGAATATGGAAGACGGTGGAGGATAGAAGAAATAAAAAATATAAATGTGGAGGATTAAATGTGTAATTATACAAATTATTTTTATTTCGGTGGTCAAAATAAGAATGAAGTAATAGTTTAGGGGCTGTCTAGATAATTTATCCTTTTTATTATCTCATATTAGCCTCCCGTTAACATTTAACAACAGCAAACGGCTCAGTGACCAAAAGTTTACGCCCTAAAAACGTAAGTGACCTTACTGGTCGTTTTTCATAATCGATGACCAACTCTGTACTGGGGGAAACATAAGTGACCATCCTAGTAGTTAACCTTATATTTTATTTTCTAATGGATATGATTTAAAATGGGTCAATATAACGAGTAAAAATTGTTTGCCCATTTTCACTTCTCCTATTTATGGCTATCATTAAAATTTTGGTGTAAAGGGTAGGAGTTTAGACTTAGAGTTTAGGGTTAAGATTTAAGGAAAACATATAAATATACTTGAAATTATCAGGCAATTATTGCATGAGTATACAAACTAGTTCATTTAAAAAACAACTCTCTAAAGAAAAGATAAAATTTTAGTAAAAGTCATTTAAGACTTGTGACAATGTTTTCAGTCGATTGATAGTGCTTGTGATACATTAACTTACGTGTGTTTTCACAATGCGTTTCGGGAAGCAAGTAAGATGACAAACGTCGTAATTTAGTGTTTAGGGTTAAAATTTATAATTTATAGGTTAAATTTTAAATCCATCACTCTATTATCATAAACTCTAAACTCTTTTAAGGCACGTGTAAAAGCTTTTAGTTTTCATGTTTCATACATTTGTGCTGAAAACTAAAAATTTCCATAAGCACTTTAATTTTAGGGTCTATGATTTAGTTTAGGGTGTAGAGCCTATGTATTTAGGCTTAGGCATTTAGAAAACTAAAATTTAAGTAGCATTGTTTGGAACAAGTATATTTGGCCGTTTGACCAAGCTGCTTATTTTTATTCTTGTATGTTTTTTAGGTCATGAGTTCTAGACCCATTAAGATTAGGATTTGTAAAAAAAAAGTAGCGATGTTTGATGATATAAGATTTAATGTACATTTTAGCCCCCAAATTATATCACTTTTTTAACATTGGTACTCAAAGTTATGCTTCTACACATTCCAGTTAATAATGTTTAAAAAGTCTTAACTCGTAGCACCTTCGTAACGTGAAATGTGATCAAATTGAATGAATTTTTTTCGCAACAAATAGTATGATTTTATTAATAAGAATCATACAATCTACCACTATCATAATTCTCATTAAAAATCTCTATAAAACTTAAATGAAAGGAAAAATGTAATTATGATAATGTCAAAATAAAACAAATACCAAAACAAGCAGCACCACGACACCACAATGATATTAAAATAAAACCACCACCTGGCAACCTGCCAAGGCCACAGACGCCAAAACTTCCAGCAGCAAAATGACAATAACAAACATTATTCGATCACCTAAAACCAAGATGTACGGTCCACGCCACATTTAGCTAGAGCATCAACCAAACTATTTGTCTCGTGATAGACCATAGCACTGCAGCATATCCCGTCATTCAATTTACGAGACACACCAGCAAAAAGCTATGAAAACACTTACTCAAAAAATCAAGGATAAAGTGAGGCGCACTACATCAACTGGCCACCATTGGAAGAACAACGACCATACATCCCACATGTACCAGCATTGAAATAGAATATGATCCATGGCATCGTCCCCTTCACCACACCACCGCAATGTAACAAATTCGTAGCTATCGGAATCCCCCTATCTTAAAATAACCACAACGTTGGTAACATTTGTAGCACAACAAACCATACAAGCATTGAACTTTATGTGTTATTGACTACTGTTTATTCTATGCTATGTTTTGTGTTTAAATACTCTTTGGTTGTTTATTATTGTTGCTGATTTGGGTATTTTTACATGATATGCAAGACAATGACTTCTGGAAAATGTGCTTAAAAGGCCTAGAAACTGCACTTTTTGTTCTGGAATCATGGTTGGATTAGTGGGCATGAAGCTGGGCATGAAATGGCTGACGTGGCAGATCGTCAACAGCTTCTAGAAGGTCCAGTCAGCAGCTTCCAGAAGGTCCAGTCAGTAATTCTAAATGAGGCTTTGGACGGTTTAGACAAAGGAAGAAGAAGAGAAAATATGGATCTCGGTTTCTTACTTGATAAAGAAAGGGAGAAGTGAAAGAGATTTGTTTCTTTAAACGACTAGGGTGGGTAGAAGGTAAAGAGTTTGAGTGTTTAATGTGGTATAATAAAGGTAGCCGAATTAATTGAGGGATAATGATGGAAAATAAAAATATTTGATTTGATAAGTGGTTAAGTGATAAGGGTGATGTGATAAGGTGTAAGTAATAGGATAGGTTTAAGGAGTGAAGTGATAAGGTGATTAAGTTGAATTTAAATTTCAACTTAATTTTTAGGCGGCTAGGGTTAAAATTCAAAGAAAAATAACCTCTCTCTTTAATGGGTTGACTTTAATCAAGTTAGGATAAATCTCTTCTTCCAATATTTTAATCCGCCGCATGCCAATCCTTTGCATTGACATTTTGCCTGGCACGCAGAATTCTCTCATTGTGTCTCATGCCAAGTCCTGCCTCGACATTATTCCTGGCATACTAATTTGCACATACTCAAAGAAAACCTTTCAACGCAGTAAAGGAAAATTAAAAACTAAAAGAAAAATAAACAAATAAAGAAAATGCTGAAAAAGAAAAAACTTCTAATCCAAATATTTACAAAAATCAAACCATGAAGATGATGTTATGGTACCTCTGCCAAGAGGACAACCACCTTGGCTTTGTTCTGATCACCTTCCAAATAGTGCTTCAAACGTTGGCCTTTGGTTGGTAGGTGGTGGGATGTGGAAATCCTTTGTTTGAATAGCTAACATAGTAAACTGAAGAATTTCTTACCTTTGAGTATGCCGAACCCTCGATTGCACAATAAAAGAGAATGTTTTGCCATTGTGTCTTTGAACAACCACCTTAGAAAACCGAATTATCTTTTTCTTGTAGGTCTCGAGAACCTTTGAACGAACTCAGCACCCCAATAGTGCTTAGGCTATGCTGCTCTTTTCTCATATGATATCGAGGCATGTTTGAGGTGACTTGGCCATTGTTTTAGTTACAAGTTCAGCGGCTCCTCACTTGATGGCTTTGGTGCTCTAACCTATCTGTCAGCCAACTCAAGTGGCTTAGATTTATCAAAATAACTTATGACCTCGTCCAGTAAGTTCGGTTCTTTAGATTCCTCACTCAACGTATCCTCGTCATCCAGTTCTCTGGCATCATCCTCGGTGCCCTAGAAAACTGTGCCATGTCCTCATCGGAGATAGATTTCATGATCTTGATAGCTTGGCATTGCTCAGGTTCATCTGCACACTTAAGAGCTTTGACAATGTCAATAGTAATACATGCTTGTTTTACCAAGGTAGGGTTGGAAAATGTTGGCTCCACTGGTTTTGCCAAGCTGGTGCTGGCATCAGATTGAGATCTGGCATTACAGCTGCTTGCTTCCCCTTTCTCAACTCCCTTGGTTTCTTCTGCTGGCAGTGATTTCTCTTCTTGAAAATCAACCGGCTGCTTGGTAGATGTTTCATTTTCGATTGGTTTGTCACTTCAGAGAGTGAAAGCTTGGATTTATTCTCTCCATGTTTTCCGAGCATCCTTTATATCACTTGACAGAGTCAATGGAGGTCTGACATTAAGTGGGTTGACAATCTATCCTTTTTGAACTTCCAAGTTCCTCATGGATGTTGCCAGACTCTGGACGGTGGCATCGTTATTCTCCATATAATCCATTAGGGTGTTCTTATCGAAAGATCTTTGCATTGGCGGTAGATTATTCTAGGCTCTTCGTGGCATTGCATTCTGGTTGAAACCTGGCGGTGCACTGTTATTCTGTCGTTGGACATTGTATTGGTCACCGCTTGGATTTACCCAAGAAAAGTTGGGATGCTGATTCCAACCTGCATTATATGTATTTCAATGTTGGTTAAAATTTTGATTAAAATTACCAACAAAATTTACCAATTCAGGGTTGGCATGGCAATCATCCACTTGGTGATCCTCTCCACATATAGTGCAAAATGGTTCTAATGCCTTGACTTCTTCGGATTCATTGCTCTTTTGGAAAGTTTTTACAATGCTAGTGAGATTGGAAATCTGGACATTGATGGATGTTAATGCATCAAGCTCCAATTTTCTGGATGTTTTTGTCCTCGTTCCTTGTCTGGTAGTAGGATACTGAAAATCGTTGGCAGCAATCCTTTCAAGGATGCCAACTGCTTCTGTATAGTTCTTGTTTAATAGTGAACCATTTTCCAAAGCATCAAAAATTGTCTTGGCACGAGCATTGAGTCCAGTGTAAAATATCTCCATATGTATCCAAGTAGGGAATCCATGCATGAGACATCTTCTCAACATTTCTTTGAATCGCTCCCAAGTATCGTAGAAAGTATCATCACCATCTTGCTTGAAAGTAGTGATTTCATTCTGTAGCTTGGCATTAAGTTCAGGTGGCTGGAATCTCAGAAGGAACTTCTGGCATAATTCCGCCCACGAATTGACTAAACCAGGTGGCAATGAATTCAGCCACAATTTTTCCTTATCTCGCAAGGAAAATGAAAAGAGCTTTAGCTTTACTGTCTCTTTAGTCACACCAGGCCGGCAGATTAGTTGACAAACCTCCATGAATTGCTTCAAATGCTTCATTGGGTCTTCATTAGGTGATCTATCAAATTGACCTACATCCATTAGTGTAAAGTGCTCATAAGTCTTATATTTTGTATGCATTTCATCTCATATTATTGCTATTCTCAAGTGCATTTTAAGCATATTTAGGTGCATGTATGTATTATTTACAGTATTCTTTGCTTTGCCTTGTTTTTATTGAATATCTTTGATTTGGTAAGAAAAGATACTGTTTTATTTTAGTTTTAGTTTCAGATGCTAAAGCTGTCAGGAGGAGGAGAAATCAAAGGAATTGATGTTGAGGCAACAGACTAAGGAGCAGTACTGAAGCAGTTCAACACAGAGAAAGATGCTACCGAGTACTGCCGCCGCCATATCTGCCGCCCAAGGCAGCAACTTAGGGAATTGGTGAATTGGTGTGCAATTGATAGAGCATATATTTCTGAGTCCAATGAGCCCATCCATGCAATTTACTGAAGCCGGAAACAGCGGACAGAGCCGCCAAAGGAGAAAATATCTAAGGCGGCCTAAGCTTACTTGTGGCACAAGGAGTCCAACTTCAAGTCAAAGAAGTCAGAATTAAAGAATGCATTCAATGAAAAAGCTACTTTATCATGAAGAAGACTTCTACTCCAATGAGGACTTAACCTAGGTCATGCCCTATATATACCCGATCTTACTTTGTATTTTAAGACATCTTGGCATAGCTTAGTTTCTCTTGTGTTTTCTTGCTGCCACTATGTTCTAAAATCTCTAGGGTTTGGGTTGTGTTGTAAAGTAGTTGTGAGAACGGTTGTTTAGGTTTAAGTTGTTTTTGCAATAAATTCAAGGTTTGCTTATTTCATGTTCTTTATTGTTTTCAATTGAGTTCAAAAGATCGATTGCGAGCAATCCATTTGTTTGGCATCGAGAGAGTCAAACTCACAAAAGAAGTAAGCATGATCTCATCCATACCAGGTGTTGATCAATCCAGTCTAGACATAGGTTAGGGTTTAAAGCGGCTAAAAGAGGACGAACCAAAGGTTGTTGTTCATTGCAAGATTCACGCTGACGGGTATTATCTGCAGCGGGAATCAACAGTATTCTGACTTAGACATAAGCTGAATCATTATCGAAGCGTTCTGCCAAGCCTTGAAGGTCTGGCGAGTTTGACGCCGAGCCAATAATCTATTCCACCTGCCGAGGCTTCGAAAGTTGTTGAAGCACCAATCTGCCATCTTCCGCCGAGGCAACAAAGTCTGGCAGCGCAATACATCTTAACTTATTCAACGCAGTTTCACACTACGGAGTAGCATAACGTAACCCATTCCATCAATCTAATCTCTTCTCTTAATTACTTGTATTTATTTACTTTTCTTTTAAACAAACTAAAACTTACTTGTGCATTTAAATATTCTTTGTGCAAGAATTTATATCCAAATTAGTTGTCCAATCCTCGTGGGAGACGATATCTTTTATATTATAACTTGACAAGAGTGTGCACTTGCGCTCATATTTAGAGAGCACCTAATCGCTCTACAAGTTTTTGGCGCTGTTGTTGGGGATTGACAACAATAAATTCGTCTTTATTTTCTTGCACCCTTATTTTATTTCATGTAATTTCAGTTTTTTTTATTATTCAAAAAAAGTTTTTTCAGGTGCACTACAAGTCAAGGGCATCAACATGTGGGAAAGTTCTTGCGATTATTGTGAAGGCAATCATGCGTTTGAAAGTTGCCCTCATCCTTTTTGCAGCAGACATGTCGAGAAAAACCACTCGGGATTGGATGTCTGAATACGAACAGCAGAGGCTACCGCAACAGCAAGATTTTCATGGTATAATCAAGAATCTCAAAAAAATTACCATAATAGTTTTGCTGCAGAAATCGACATGCCTGGCAATATAGTTATCCTCAAGAGCAATCAAAATCCTTGGAGGACACACTTCAGACTTTCCTCGCACTCACGCATAAAGTGTCAACTGTTATGGACGCCAACATTGCTAAGATGGATGCACTTCTAAGCATTTCAGTCCTCGTTAATGCCATAGATGAACCTGAACAAGATGCCTCAGCAACTTCTACCTTGGCAATTAGTGATCCCCAACAATTAAGTCTGAGGGATACTGATGTCCCAGGACAAGAGGATGAAGAGCAATGCAAAGAAATATCTCCGATGTGTGAGGAACAATTAGAACCTCCAAGCCAAGAGGATGAAAAACACTCCCGAACATCAAGATTGACAGCTGTTTTGACAGCTACCTAGAACCCTGCCCAAGAGACAAATAGAGCAGTGAAAGGACAATACCTGAACAAAGCAATGCCACAACAACACCTAGGGAGGCCGACAAAGGAATTGATGATGCCACGACAACATCACATGCTTTGGAAAATATGCCCGCCACGACAGAAGCCTCGACAACGATGCCCGCCTCGACAGAAGCCTCGACAACTATGGACTATATATATTGAGAGTAGTCGATGTTGGCAGATTTAAAGCCATTAAAATCTCTACCGATAGAGATTTTTTAGGGGCATAAAGAAAACGGAGTTGGGAGTCATGAAGCTTTTCCGAAAATTGAGTTTTCCCTTGACCTACATAGCATCATGATACAAGATTGTCGCAACAACTGGTTGTCGTAGCAGCTGCCTCTGCAACAAAAGCAACTTTCCACCATAACGAACTTCGACAAAGATAAGGTAAGTACATGGTTAGATAATGATATAACTTTTCCTAATCACATGTTTATGCCTTCAGGAATAGAAACAAGGAGGAAGGTTCACATGGACTACAAGGGAACGAGGAAGAAGAACTCCTCCACTATGAGAATAATCACTCGATGGAGGGTGCGGGTGGATTACAAGAAGTATCAGAAACGACCCTCTTAAGCTCAAACCGGTAATGGATTAGTTACTTTAGGAGATGCATACTAAAGCACTCCTAGAGTAACATTTTTTTAATATTTTTATTTTTCACATCTTTATTTTATTTTGGATTGGATTTTAATTGCATTTTATTTTCCACATTTTTTTTCTTCAGATTTTAAGTTTTCTTTATTTATTTAATTATTTTTATTTCAGGTTTAGGAATAAATAAGTAGGACCAAGAAGAAGGCCCAACAAGGAGCCCGCCCACCATGCCGCTGAAACAGCCGAGGGCAGCCCAACGACAAAATGCATAACGGCTAGAATACTACTAACGGCTAGCTACCAACGGCTACATCATAACGGGCATTTAATCTCGTAACACGCGCCGTAAAAATCTGCCCGTTGGGAATTTAATGCCGCCACGGCATCTATCGGCAACCCCTATTTATACCTCACTATTTCATTCATTTTCTTCACTTCATCTCCTTGTTTAACCTCCTCTTCGTCAGCCTACTTTCTTACAATTTTTTATTTTCAGTTTACTTTCAGAATATAAACCGTCTCACCACTATGGCATCATCACAATCCAAGCCCTCTTTCCAGCGTTTCTTCTCCGAGTTAGATCAAAAGAAGCATAAAACGCAATTCGCCAACCGATCAGTATGAGAGGAGAAAGGGTTTCACTATTCGCAACAGACTGGAGACGTAAGTCTCGAGGCCGCCCTCTTTGAAAAAATGCATAGCCAAGGGTGGGAGATCTTTACAAAGCTGCCCGAGGTGGCCAATATCACCCTCTTCCGAGAGTTCTACACCCACCAACCCCGCTAGGAAATACCGTTTGTCTTCGTTCAAGGGGAGGTAGTAAAACTCAACGCCGCCACCATCAACAGATTCTACTAGCTTAAGATGGACGATAATCCCCATGAGGAATGGCGACAAACATTGACAGCAGGGGACTACGACAGAATGAAGGACAGACTGTGTGAACCAAACACCCCATGGCTGGCAGGGAAACACAGCGGGTCTATGCAGCGCTGTCGTCTGCTGCCGGAGGCAATGTTGTGGAACACCTTCATCAAAAGACGCCTGATGCCCACCTCCCACAACACAACACTTGATCGACCTCGTCTCGCCATGATCCACTCAATTATGAAACACCGGCTAATCAACATGGGAGACATAATCTGCAAGGAGATCTACAACTGCTACTGGAAGTCGAAGGGCAGACTCTATTTCCCCTCCCTCATCACCGGACTGTGCGCGAACTTCAATGTCCCCTCCGACTCCAAGAATGTGCTGACACCATCAAGGGAGGGCTGGACCAGAAAAGTCAGGCTCCAGATGATGCAGGCGCCTGAAATAGAGCTGATCACACCATTTTAGCAATCGGCCGACAACACAGCTGCCCCGGCAGCAAGAGGCAGTACTGAGGCTGCCCAAAACCCTGAGGTCATTCAACTGTTCCACACACTGATCGAAAGCAACAAGAGAATCGAGCAGTAGCAGCTGACCTTCATGAAGTATGTGGGGGAAGTTCAAGAGACCTTTGTGGCTTATTTGTTGAAGAAGTTCCCCAATGACAGCCCCTCACTGCCCAAATTTCTAGAGGACTTGGCCGCCGCAGTTGAACCACGAGAGGCTACACCCCTAGAAGTTGATGCCCGAGACGCCACCTTCCCTCGCACGATACCCGTCCTACTCCAACACCTCCTCCTCCCACACGGTGGCTGACACTCCAGAGAGGCATCGCCAATAATACTCTCCAGCCATCACAGCGGCAACTGTGGCAGACACCTCCCCTTCCAAAGATTCTGGGCAGCAGACGGCAGAAACCGGGGAACCAATGGCCACCGCAGAGCCATCGGCAGCACCCATGGTGGAACCAAGCAAGAAAAGGAAGCGACATATAATCTCGATCGAATCGTAGCTGGAGGATGAGGACTCAGAAACTGAACTGGTCCACATTGAAGCTCCTCGCCCTACGCCCAAGTGAGTCCAGCTGCCGCGTACAACAAAGATTTCACCTGTCAAGCCTGTTGCCAGGACCTCTTCTAGCCGCCGTCTGGTCATCCAATCATCATTTTCCTCCTCCGCCTTAAAAACTCCAACAACATCTCCACAATCAGACAACTTCTAGCGTTGTTTTCTTTTCTTTCTTTTTATTTCTTGTTTTTTTGTTTTAATTATTTTTCTTGTCTTTTATTTTTTCTATTTTATTTTGTGCATTAAGGGCAATGCCCATCTCGAGTTTGAGGGGTATTAGCACTCATTCATTGTTTAGGCATATTTAGATCATATAGGTTGCATATGTACTTGCCTTTAAATTAATCAAAAGAAAAATTTTGTTAGAACTTGTGCCTATGATAGGATTGCCGATTTTTCACACCATAATAAAAAGAACTTAATTTTGGGAAAAAACATGAAGAAAACTTAGAATTTTCTATAATTGCCAAAAATCAAAAATACTGCTTTTACTTGCTGAATTTGATTGAATTTCTGATAAACATTGTTTGCTTGAATTATTTGTAAAATTTTAACATGGTTGCAGGAAGCTGCCGCGGCAGACAACAAACAGAAAAAGAAAAGCACTGACACGATAAGAACAAAGAAATATATGTTGTTTTACCCTAGAGGTGCCCGAAACAGGCTCTAGGAAGAATCATGTGCCAAGGAAACTTCGCTGCTATCAAAGTCCATGTATCTGAAATTTTTTGAAGTGACGGACAAATTAGCATGAGTGAATGAAAGTCTTCATGGGATGACTCTACTCAATGGGTTTGAGGTTTTGTAGTTTGCTCCTATATTAATTTTAGACCTAAAGGGTAGTTGTGATGAGCTGAAGCCCTTTCTGCCATGATTATAAACTGTGATTAACTGTGCTGCCTCGGCAACAACCTTATATTACCTTGACAGCATCTTTGTTTACTTAGAATATTCTTCAAATTCAACTTGTACACAGTCTCTGCGCACACTGCACTGGCAGTATAGTCTAATTCTAAGGTAATTCATGTTATTTTCCTTTCATTAATCTAATGATAGGTGCCACGGCCTTGAGGTGCTAAATCAAGTTTAAAACATGTTTTTTTTTTCTTTCTGATTAGTGCAAGGGCAAGTATGTTTAGGATTGTATTGCTTAAGAACAAGCAATAGTTTGATTTTGGGGTGTGTAAAGTGCTCATAAGTCTTATATTTTGTATGCATTCTGTCTCATATTATTGCTATTCTCAAGTGCATTTTAGGCATATTTAGGTACATGTATGCATTATTTACATTATTCTTTGCTTTGCCTTGTTTTTATTGAATAACTTTGATTTGGTAAGAAAAGATACTATTTAGTTCAGTTTTAGTTTCAGATGCTAGAAGCTGTCAGGAGGATGAGAAATTAGAGGAGCTGATGCTGAGGCAGCAGACCAAAGAGTTGTACTGAAGCAGTTCAACACAGAGAGAGATGATGTCGAGTCGCTACCGCCGCCATATCTGCCGCCCAGGGTAGCATCTTAGGGAATTGGTGAATTGGAGTGCGATTGATATAGCATAATTTTCTGAGTCCAATGAGCCCATCCATGCAATATACTGAAGTCGGAAACAACGGACAGAGCCGCTAAAGGAGAAAATATCTAAGGCGGCCTAAGCTTACTTGCGGCACAAGGAGTCCAACTTCAAGTCAAAGAAGTCAGAATTAAAGAATGCATTCAATGCAAAAGCTACTTTATCATGAAGAAGACTTCTACTCCAAGGAGGACTTTACCTAGGTCATGCCCTATATATACTCGATCTTACTTTGTATTTTAAGACATCTTGGCATAGCTTAGTTTCTCTTGTGTTTTCTTGCCGCTACTATGTTCTAAATTCTCTAAGGTTTGAGTTGTGTTGTAAAGTAGTTGTGAGAACGATTGTTTAGGTTTAAGTTATTTTTTCAATAAATTCAAGGTTTGTTTATTTTATGTTCTTCATTGTTTTCAATTGAGTTTGAAAGATCGATTGTGAGCAATCTATTTGTTTGGCATCGAGAGAGTCAAACTCACGAAAGGAGTAAGCATGATCTCATCCATACCAGGTCTTGATCAATCCAGCCTAGACATAGGTTAGGGTTTAAAGCGGCTAAAAGAGGACGAACCAAAAGTTGATGTTCATTGCAAGATTCACGCCGACGGGTATTATCTGCAGCGGGCATCGACGGTATTTATTTACTTGTAGGTCTGCCGAGTTTGCCGCTGAGCTAATCATCCGTTCCACCTTTCGAGGCAGCGAAAGTTGTTGAAGCATCAATCTGCCATATTCCGCCGAGGTAGCCAAGTCTGGCAGCGCAATACATCTTAACTTATTCAACGCAGTTTCACATTACGGAGCAACATAACCTGACCCATTCCATCAATTTGATCTCTTCTCTTAATTACTTGTATTTATTTACTTTTCTTTTAAACGAACTGAAACTTACTTGTGAATTTAAATATTCTTTGTGCAGGAATTTATATTCGAATCAGCTATCCAATCCTCGTGGGAGACGATATATTTTATATTATAACTTGACAAGAGTGTGCACTTGCGCTCATATTTAGGGAACACCTAATCGCTCTACAAGTTTTTGGAATTGAATCATTATCGGTTTAAGCTCAAAGTTAGCCATATTTACCTCTGGACTGATTGGTCATGGCATCAAAACATCTATGGTGGGTGCTAGATGTTCTCTGATAGATCGTTCTTTAGGTATCTGAGCAGCAATAGCAGGAGCTGGCGATATAACTATAGGTATTGCCGGCATCTCCTGGTTATTGGTATTGTTTATGGCACTGTCTAGCTCATCATTGTTGTTACGAGCCTTTTCTCAATGTTCTCTTTTTAAATTGCGTAGAGTTGGGTCATTGTGTAAATCTTTCTTCGCAATGATGCTCGTGTACATATACCAAATAAAAAAAATCAAAACAATCAATTCTATTGCAATCCCCGGCAACGGCGCCAAAACTTGTTGACGTAGTATTGCATGGAAAAATATTAAGTATTCAGTGTATATATGCAAGTAAAAACAATTCCAAGAATACGTCTTTTACGTGCAAGTATACACGGTCAACAAGTAATATAGTAGTGAGTTGAGTATCGTCTCCACAGGGATTGCCTAGGAATTAATTGCCACGATTAATACTTGTGAACTAGAAAATAAAAGTGATAGCAAATGATTGAAGGAATGAGTAAAATCAAAGAATTAAAGAAATAAAAATAATAAAGAGAACAAAAGTAAAGTGAAGATTACGGTAATGGGATGATATCAAAGAATTGGCAAAGAATGTATGAATTTTATGCTAGCAATGACGGCTAGTAATAATGTCTTGCCTTGGCATTGTTTTCTGAGCAGATTCAAATTCGCAAAGTCTCTCTCGATGGTCATTGCCCTAAATCGACCATATAAAAACCCCTATATCTCTATAGTGAATGTTTTTTTTTTCATAAACCAACTTGATTAAGAACCAACCTATACTCCTAAGGGGTAGATTTCATTACCGAAGTAAGTTCATCTACTTGAACATCTTTTCTCGAAGCATATCACCTTGGTATCCAGCAACTGATCGTTTCCACCCAAGTCTGTTAAGATATTGAGGTGCAATAGGACAACAATGCCAGCTCTCGCTTGGCATAGTATTTAGAAAACAATTAAGTCTGCCAGATAAAACGAACAATGCCAGGGTTTTTAAATTATTAACAACTAAACATAAAGCACATCAAAGATAGGTTTGAAATCATTCTTAAACACATGAAAAAAATACAAAAGATCAACAAGAATTAAAGCAAGGAAAAAGGTCTTTCGATGTAGCCCTTCAATGGATTCCCGATGTCTCATGGAATATTCAAGCCTTTGATATTGTTGTCTCCAATTCCGCCTTCTCCATTGTTGCAGACCGTTTCTCAAGTTCAAGCCTTCATCTTCTTTATCATCTTTTTCTCCTTCTCTAATTCTTGATTGTAATGATGCACCCATTATGTGCTTGCTTTAGTTCTTTAAATAGGTGTGCAAGGATAGCCTAGGATAAGCCTCAAATTTGACTTTGTGATACCTCAAGGGATAAAGGATGTGATCATCTTTATCCTTTATCCGAATCGTAAGGCTGATCAGATCAAGGTTGACGTCATCGTGTCGTCGCTGCTCTGGCATCCTAGCTTGGCATGAATCTGCCAACCAAGCTAGGCACTATTTATTTGTTATTTTTTTGGAAATTGGTCCAATTGCTATTTTCACGCAGCCTGATCTTGTCTTATTTTTTCGGGTTCAACAGCTTCTTGGTCTAGCATCAAATTCTTCTTATTTACCAACCGATGCTTGGCATTATTTGGTCCATCTGTGCCAACATCATCTCGGCATTCTCTCTGGCATTCCTTCCTGCGCTACTCTTTTTCTGCCAATTGTTATGCCAAAACCTACAAAATTACCAACAAAACAACCATTCACACTAGCATAGACAAAATTCCCAACTACTTATACAAATGCATGGATTTAACATCTAACTGCAACTAAATGTACTCAAAAGCAAGCAAAAGCATTGTAATATGGGTATAAAAATTAGTAGTTTTGAGGAGGTAACACGCATCCAATGTACTCGAGACTTACTTTCGTGCAAAATGCTTCTTAAATTCATGGTATAAATAAAATTTCAAACGATCCAAATTTGACTCCCACCTACCATTGATTTGCAAAAAAGCAATTGTGTTACTTATAGCTCGGATTTTTGTCGTACAATGGAAGAAGCTTGTAGTGTGATCTCCTTCCTTTAGCCAAGTTATACGTAACTTTGGCGCCAAACTGATTCATGATAATGTAAAAGCTTATATAATTTAGAAAGTAAACCTTTCTTCTCTAACGCCACTTCATCTGATCCATCTCACTACCCATTCAACCATCAAGTTGAACAATTCAATTTGTCACTACTAATATCTGTTCATCTATATGTCGAAAAGATGACTTATTCCAATCCTTTATGAAGCATGTCATAACACGAAGCTTCTGTAGCAAACCTGAGGCCTCATCTAACTCAATTAATTATAACCATTCCTGCTCCATATTTTTCAAATAACATGCATGTTCGACCCAAATATTTAAAAATCTAAATAGTCTTGGTCCCCAATCATCATCGTCACTCATTAACATAATCAATGTATAGTAGGACAACCCTCTTGGCAAATTTATAGCTACTAAACTCGTAAACCATTTTAACCACAAATTCGAAACCAAAAATCTATCTATTCAACTACACCAATTTCTAGAGCTAAACCACGTGAACTATTTTCCTCTAAGTGGAATACCAATTAGTGCAACCCTCTCAACAAAACTCAATAAAATCATACACACTAGAGCAACCATGCCTTTCATTCAACCTTAACACCATGTTAAAATCGCTTCCAAAATACCATGGAATTGGTCGATCAACAATCAAAATACACAACTCATGCCATAAAATTATCTGAGAACATACCCGACTAACAATTTGATCTGTAACCTCTTCCAATTAAGTTTATTGCAACAAAACAATCTCGAATCTACGCGCATCTCCTTGCAGCATCGCCACCCTTACTCGTGAACTGCATAGCCAGAAACCATTGAATCTCTCGATCAACATATGCTTTAGATTTCATTCTTACAAAACTGAATCTTGATCCATCCCTTGCAATTTTCTTCGGTACAAATACATCGACCACAACCTTATACCTATCGAACACTTTCCAGATCCTTTTCCAATGCAATTGCTATGATAGATTTGCCACGAACACCATCCAATATCGACGACCATGGATTCCGTCCCTCATCCTCCGGACTCACTAATTTTTAAATGAATTTAAAAATATATTCAAAATAATAAAGATATTTTAAAATTTTGAAAATATTTATAAATTTAAAAAGGTATAATGCCAAAAAAATGCCCATAACATTTTACTGAATACTCATTTTGAGCCATATTCTTTTGTTTGGTCCACCTTTCACCCCTAACGATTTATTTTGGGTCAAAATACCCCCGTGGATGGAAACCGTTAGTTGACCAACGGTCAAACACAAGGAGCTAACGCGACACTTTGCCAAGTTATCAATTTTTTTAATTTTTTGAAAATGATTAATAATAATTTAGATAATTTATTATTTATTAAAAATGATAAATAATAAATTATTTAAATAAATAATAAATAATATTTAATTTATTATTTATTAAAAATAATAAATAATCTAGTTAATTTATTATTTATTATTTTCAAAAAAATAGTTTTTTTAAATAGTAAATAATATTAAATTTATTATTATTAATTAAAAAACTAATAAATTATTTATTGTTTTTTAGAAAAATTATAAAATAAATTTTTTTTAATTTATTATTTTTCTAAAAACTAAAAATAATAAATTAAATAAATTATTAACGACGAGCACTATTAAATTATTTATTATTTTTTTGAAAAAGTGATATAGTTGAGGGACGTGTCTGCTACGCTAGATGAGCACTATTAACGACGAGCACCGATGAGCACGATTAATTTAATTTATAAAGATTAAAAATTTAAAGGATTCACCATATAATTATAAATTATTTAAAAATCAAAAGGTAAATTAATTAAAATATATTATTTTATTTTGAATTTTCTTTTAAATATATATCAAAATATTTATCTACCTCTAAATTACAAAATCCTAATTTTTGTTCATCTTAAATTTAAATCGCCACCGTTGCCTCCTGTCGCTAGATCGGTGCTCGTCGAGGCAATGGTATTAGAAACACAAGAAATAATTGATGTTGAGGTAGAAGAAGATGGGTGAAGTTGTTGAGAAGAAAGACGATGCTCTCATTGTTTTTATTGAAAGTCTCGTAATATCTCAAAAGCTGAGACCGAGAGATATTTATACAACTATTGATTGCATTAAACTCAGAACGGTAATCTAAAAACCCTTTAACCATTCCAGCTAACACAATAACAACCTAACTAACTTCTAACCACAACAACTAACCTATACTTGTAACATTCACCTTGCTTTCTTTCTTTCTTCTTCCTGTTGCCCTATTCTTATTTTCTTCTTTAAGAGCCTGATCTTTGAACCTTTGTGTTGAACACACCCTGCAACACACAAAAGAAAAACCAAAAAAACAGAACACCACAATTATTTAGCTATAATGTCTAACAAACTCCACAAAGACACCACAACTAACTTGCTTCTAAAACGGAAAAAGGAAACTGTTGATAGATGCTTTGTCATGATGTCTGCAATCTGTTCACATGCTGGGATTTCATTTACATCGAGCCTCCCAGCTGCCACTCTTTCACGAACGAAGTATAAGTCAAGTTCAACGTGCTTAAACTTAGAGTGCATAACGGGGTTGGCTGACACAGCTACAATGCTGGAATTATCACACCATAGGGTAGCTTGACCATCTGGTACAATGAACAATTCCCTAAGTAAGGACTCGAGCCAAATAATTTCAAATGTTGCACAAGCAACACTACGATACTTTGCCTTAGCCATAGACCGTGAAACCACTGGTTGTTTCTTATAGCCCCACGTTATCGGATTTCCACCAAGAAACACACAGAAGCCCGTGGTAGAACATCGATCATCTAGATCAGAACCCCAATTGGCATCCGCAAAAGGAGTGATAGCTAGCCGAGAAGACGAGGTAAACAGTATACCATAATCAATGGTTCCCTGCAAATACCTCAAAATTCTTTTGACTGCTTGAAGATAAGTATCCAAAGGCTCCTGCATAAATTGACACACTCGATTCACGGAAAACACAATCCCAAGCCTAGTGATAACCACATACTGTAAAGCCCCAACAATACTCCTATAGAATGTTACATTCGAAACGGCACTACCAATATGAGCAAAAAGTTGAAAATTGGATATTATAGGCGTATGTACCCCTTTGGCATTGTCCAAACCACTACACTGTAACAAATCCCCAATGTACTTCTTCTGACTCAACGACAGTCCACCATTAGCATAATGAACTTTGATGCCCAAAAAATAAAGTAGAGTTCCCAGATCTTTTAACGAGAAAACTGTAACCCCCTCGTCCCGGTCTAGACGACAGACTGGTCCGAACAGGTTACACGGATAAAACCGAAGCGAAACCCATTAAGGTTCTACTCCGATTAGCAACCCTAGAAAATTTTTCATTAATTATCTTGTCTAAATTATTACATTTAGTCCTATGTGTGAAAACAACAACGGAAAACGATAACAAAACGATACAAGCAGGACATAAGGTAACTTAATTTACCAAGTGACATAGTAGTCCATTTGCATGCTTACGAACCCAAATCATACATAAAAGATGCATACGAACAAAACAAGGAGCTTACAAACAAACGAGACTAAAACACAACATCCGAGAACCTTTGAAGATGCCAAAAAGTCCACATTACATGCATGCGTTTCGAAACAGGCTTGCCCGTTTCGATACGCATGCTCCATATTAAAAGCCAGACCAGGCCATATCGATACGGGGGTCTCTAGTGTCGAAACGTTTCGGAACATGTTTCGAAACAGGCACTCACAGAGGCAAACCGTATCGAAACGTGTACCGAAATGGGAGCTCACAGTGTCAAATTGAATCAAAATGGCACCACCCCTGTTCCGATACGAGTATCCCTAGAGCTACACCCGTTCCGAAAAAACCACGAGCGTTTCGAAACGCCTGCACTGAGTGACCCTAAAAACAGTTTTCGGTATCTTCTAACATTCTCAAACATGCACCAAATCAACAAGATTCATAAAACAACAATCATAAACATAATCTAGAGGCATTTCATCCTTCCACAAGAATGATCAAACACATAAACATACACATAAAGTTCAATTCATTCATAGAAAACATGCATCCACAAGAATAGCATAAACAAGGCTACATGCCTTCAATACAAAACATAAGCAGCTCATTAAACATGGTTTACAATTCTTTAACACAAAAGCATAGGCATTTAACAACAACGTAAAAGCAAACACATAGGAGTCTAACACATGCTCCTACAACACGTAGCATCCCCATTGCTAATTATTACATTATTTAATAAAACCATACTTGAGCAACCACACACACGCTTGGATGCCCCTTACTTGATCCTTGCTAACTTCCACACTAATGATATGCATTGTCGAAAACGAGAGCGTAAGCTACAAGCTTAGTGAGGGAGCTCAAAACAAAATATCGACAATGCAGGGTTCAATGCTTGATATCCTTAAGACATTCACAAGGCATACATTTACACTAATAGAGCAACATATCCAACTACTACAATAATGCATGAACATGGCATCTTACCTCATGTTATGCTAAACAAAGATATAACAAATATCTTACACAACAACCACACATGAACAAGTATATTGGCAACTATATAGCTTACTCGGATATGCGGACAACTTTCGTTGGGATTTTCGAACCAACGTACTCAAACAACTATATTACCTTCTGGTGGGATTTCACACATCATCGTTCCTTTCATGGATGGGATTTCACTCATCATCACATACAAACACTTTCCAGTGGAATTTTACCTCACCGTAATTCTCCTTGGTGACTACACATCACCAACGCCACACGCGAATTTGACTCTTACCGTGTGCACACTCATCCTAATGATCGATCATTTATACCCGGTAATTATAACTAGTGCCAACATACTAAACAAGTCTCACCATAATTTCATAATCATGCAACACAATATAACATCACCATCATACAACATCAATGTATATCAACATGCATAACGAACACATACTACACAAGTCCACATTTATGCACATTAAGCAAGAAACTCATAAGGTCAAACAAGAGATTAAGCTACCAACTTAATCTCCACATTAGATTGGCCTACCAAGCACAATCTAACACCTCAACCACACACTTGAACCAATTCAAAACCATTTTAAACAATCCCTCGCCGAACTCCCTTAAAGCAAACCGAGATAGCCGATCAAGCCTCCAAATTTCCCGGAATCAAGCCTGAAGCTTCTCAATGATTTCATTTGATTCTAATCAACCAAAAACAACATATTACTCAACAAATCATCCACAAAACTACTATCACAAATCAGGTTACCAACACAAGACCATTTTCTACATTTCCAAACCATGAACTAACCAAAAATCCTCATTTTCGGACTCACACACAACCCAGCTGAAATCTATCGATTCCAACACCCAAATCATCATTAAACACATTCAAAGCAACCACAAGCATAACCATATCATCAGCCCAACTTTCCCACGCAAACTACCTCAAAACCCCAAGTTTTCTACCCTTTAAAACACCCACAAAAACCCATTTCGGGATTTCAACCAAACACCACCATTTTTAGATATAATACTCTTAAGGGCAAGATTAAAACATATATCATCTTTACAAATCAAAAACCAAATAAAAACCCATCAAAGCTTCCTCCTTTTTCTCAAAATTTGAAAACTTGAAGAACGCACATCCAAATGTTCTGAAAAAACTCATAATCTAGTTTCTAACGCATCAAGACTAAGGAGATTGTCCATTGAGCAAGGGAGTGGGCAACCTATAATCAGGAAAATCGTAGTAACAAAAGCTGACTCTAGAATTTTAATGGTAATTCTGCTTGAGACAGCAACATTAATCCCATGTCCACTATATGTCGGTGTTTACGCTCGGCTTTACCATTTTGCTCAGACGTGCTTGGACACGATATTCGATGCAATATCCTATTCGAACGTAGCCAGCTCGCCAAGGCCTGATACTCACCACCACCATCAATATGCAAGATTTTGATCTTGTGTCCAAACTGAACATCTATCATCTTGTGAAAATCAATGAAGCACTAAAAAACATCAGATTTCTTTTTGAGCAAATACAACCACGTATATCTACTGTGAACATCAACAAACAACACATAGTAGGAAAAATCATCAGATACAACATGCGCAGGCCCCCACACATCGGAAACAATCAAGTGAAAAGGAGATTCATATACAATTTTAGATAAAGAGAAATGAAGCTTATGAACCTTTCCTTATAAACAAGACGAGCAAACACCATGCATTTTATTATTAGCAACATCAATATTACAAGACTTTAGGGCAGTCTTGAGGACACTATCCATTGATGTGACCTTTTCTTTGGCACAAACTTGAGTTTCGAACAAAGCAATGTGTATTATTGGGGTATAGTTCAAATCGTAAGGGATACAAGTGTCTCACTGATGAAGGAAAGCTCATAATTTCTTGTCATGTGATATTCGATGAGAATGTATTTTCGTTTGTTGACAAAACTAAGAGTAGAGTTACAACGGAGGGTGGTTCTTGGAGTGTTTCGAATGGTGCTTCTTTAATTCTTGTTTCTTTACTGGGTGGTGAAGTTGTTACTAGCTCACCAACTACTATTCAAATGGGCCAGCACACGGGTAATAACACTACCTTCTTAGACACCACAAACAGCAGCCCACAAACGAGTGTTAACCCACAGTTGGATGACATGCTTGTGTTAGCTTCACAACCACTTAGTGCTGGTAGTAATCAAGGTTTGGGTCCAGTGCTAATCAATGATCCTGTTGGTGATCAACATATGAGTACAGGCTTGGTGTCACATGATAATTCTGAACCACTTGTAACTTTACATTCGAATGATAGCCCGGGATATGCCTCTGATGTAGGTAATTGTCAAGTGGGTTTTGACTTTTTCCCTGGGCCAAGTTATCAAGCTGATGATCTTGTTGAAAGCCCACGGATTGTAGATAATTTCCCACATGCTTGGGTCCAATGATTGGAGTGGCCCAAGTGGAAGTGGTCCGGATAACCTAATTGAGGCTTCCTCCACTCCTATAGGGGTTTCATCTGCTTCACAATTAGGTTTAGCTGCACAGTTGGATCAAGGGTTTTGTGTGTCCGTTGCTGATCCTGATCGATGTGGTTCTCTGTCTATGGCTTAGCCTACACATCAAGACGGCATTGTCCCTCTGTCTATTTTCATCAATCGGCATCCTATATTGACCAGAGCGAAGAATGGTATTCGAAAGCCAAAGGCTTTCAACATTGATGCTTCTTCGGCAATTACTACAAATGTTGAGGAACCCCAGTCAATTCAGGAAGCCATGCTGGATGATAACTGGAAAAAAGCTGCTCAGGATGAATATGATGCTCTTGTCTGAAACAACACTTGGACAATAGTCGAATTACCTTCCAATCGGAGAGCTGTTAGTTGCAAATGGATCTTCAAAGTGAAGAAGAATGTCGATGGCTCAATTTCGAGGTACAAGGCTCGTTTAGTGGCGAAATAATATCTACAACAAGCGGGGTATGACTTTCATGAAACTTTTAGTCCTGTCATTAAACATGCAATTGTTAGAACTATACTCTCTGTAGCTGTTACAGAAGGATGATGTTTACAGCAACTAGATATCAATAATGCTTTCTTGAACGGTGATTTGACTAAAGAGGTGTACATGGCTCAGCCACCAGGGTAAGAGCAGGGTGACAAGCGTCGGTTTGTCTGTAAACTACATAAAGCCATTTACGGTCTGAAACAGGCACCACGAGCGTGGTTCGAAAAGCTTCAGGATTACTTAGTTTTTGTGGGGTTTAATCTCTCAAAGTCTGATTCATCTCTTTTTGTTCGAAAGACTGAGAATAATGTGTTGTATCTTCTCGTCTATGTTGACGATATTATACTTACAAGGAGTGACAACAGTGAAGTACAACAAGTTATTGATGGCTTGAATAAGGTTTTTGTAACACCTGGGTTTAGGGGTCGGATGTTAAGTGTGTGAATCGGGTTCGAGTCGTGTGCTTGTTTTAAATTAAAATGGGTTTGGTTTTAATTAAAAGGGCCATGAGACTTCATTAAGGGAAAAATAGTAATTTTTTAAATAAAGTATATAAACAAGTAAAAAAGGGACTTTTTACTAAGTCACCATCTTCTTCTTTCTTCAACCAAGTTCACGACCTAAACCTTTCCAAACCCCAAAACATTGTTTCATCCATTTCTTCATCAATTTCAAGTGTTTTCATCGAGGTAATTATGTTTTTGACTTCTCCTCATCTTTCTAAACATTTCTATGATTTTAGTTTTTAGTAAACTCCATTTTTGAAGTTCTTCAAGTTTTCAAATTTTGAGAAAAAGAAGGAAGCTTTGATGAGTTTTTATTTGGTTTTTGATTTGTAAAGATGATATATGTTTTAATCTTGCCCTTAAGAGTATTATATCTAAAAATGGTGGTGTTTGGTTGAAATCCCGAAATGGGTTTTTGTGGGTGTTTTAAAGGGTAGAAAACTTGGGTTTTTGAGGTAGTTTGTTGTGGGAAAGTTGGGCTGATGATATGGTTATGCTTGGGGTTTCTTTGAACGTGTTTAATGATTATTTGGGTGTTGGAATCGATAGATTTCTGCTAGGTTGTGTGTGAGTCCGAAAATGAGGATTTTGGGTTAGTTCATGGGTTGGAAATATATAGGGTGGTCTTGTGTTGGTAACCTGATTTGTGACAGTGGTTTTGTGGATGATTTGTTGAGTAATATGTTGTTTTTGGTTGATTAGAATCAAGGGAAATCGTTGAGAAGCTTCGGGCTCGATTCCAGGAAATTTGGAGGCTTGATCGGCTATCACGGTTTGCTTTAAGGGTGTTCGGTGAGTGGATAGTTGAAAATGGTTTTAAATTGGTTCAAGTGTGTGGTTGAGGTGTTAGATTGTGCTTGGTAGGCCAATCTAATGTGGAGATTAAGTTGGTAGCTTAATCTCTTGTTTGACCTTATGAGTTTCTTGCTTAATGTGCATAAATGTGGACTTGTGTAGTATGTGTTCGTTATGCATGTTGATATATATTGATGTTGTATGATGGTGATGTTATGTTGTGTTGTATGATTGTGAAATCATTATGAGACTTTTTTAGTATGTTGGCACTAGTTATAATTACCGGGTATAAATGATCGATTATTAGGATGAGTGTGCACACGATAAGAGTCAAATTCGTGCGTGGCCTCGGTGATGTGTAGTCACCAAGGAGGAGTACGGTGAGGTAACCTTCCACCGGAAAGTGTTTTTATGTGATGATGAGTGAAATCCCATCCATGAAAGGAACAGTGATGTGTGAAATCCCACCAGAAGGTAATATGGTTGTTTGAGTACGTTGGGGCAAAAATCCCAACGGAAGTTATCCGCATATCTGAGTAAGCTATATAGTTGCCAATATACTTGTTCATGTGTGGTTGTTGTGTAAGATATTTGTTATATCTTTGTTTAGCATAACATGAGGTAAGATGCCATGTTCATGCATTCTTGTAGTAGTTGGATATGTTGCTCTATTAGTGTAAATGTATGCCTTGTGAACGTCTTAAGGATATCATGCATTGAACCCTGCATTGTCAATGTTTTGTTTTGAGCTCCCTCACTAAGCTTCTACCTTATGCTCTCGTTTTCGACAATGCAGATCATTAGTGTGGAAGTTAGCAAGGAGCAAGGAATGGGCATCCAAGCGCGTGTGTGGTTGCTCAAGTATGGTTTTATTGAATGCGTATGCTTTTGTGTTGAAGAATTGTAAACCATGTTTAATGAGATGCTTATGTTTTGTATTGAAGGCATGTAGCCTTGTTTATGCTATGCTTGTGGATGCATGTTTTCTATGAATGAATTGGACTTTATGTGTATGTTTATATGTTTGATCATGCTTGTGGTAGAATGAAATGCCTCTATATTATGTGTATGATTAATGTTTTATTAATCTTGTTGATTTGGGCCATGTTTGGGAATGTTTGGAGATGCCGAAAACTGTTTTCAGGGTTACTCAGAGTGCATGCGTTTCGAAACGCTTGTGGTTGTTTAGGAACGGGTGTAGCTCCAGGGATACTCGAATAGGAACGAGGGTGGTGTCGTTTCGATACGATTTGACACTGTGAGCTCCCGTTTCGGTATGCATTTTGATATGGTTTGCCTCTGTGAGTGCTTGTTTCAGAACCTGTTCCGAAACGTTTCAACAATTGGAGACCCCCGTACCGGAACGAAGTGGACCGTATCGATACGGCATGGTCTGGCTTTTAAACTGGAGCCTGTGTATCGAAACGGGCAAGCCTATTTCGAAACGCGGGCCTGTATTGTGGGCTTTTTGGCATCTTCAAAGGTTTTCGGATGTTGTGTTTTAGTCTCGTTTGTTTGTAAGCTCCTTGTTTAGTTCGTATGCATCTTTTATATATGATTTGGGTTCGTAAGCATGCAAATGGACTAATATGTCACTTGGTAAATTAAGTTACCTTACATCCTGCTTGTATCGTTTTGTTATCATTTTCCGTTGTTGTTTTCACACATAGGACTGAATGTAATAATTTAGACAAGATAATTAATGAAAAATTTTATAGGGTTGCTAATCAGAGTGGAACCTTAACGGGTTTCGCTTTGGTTTTCCACGTGTAACCTATTCGGACCGGTCTATCGTCTAGAACAGGACGAGGGGGTTACATTTGTTGGTATCAGAGCCTGAGGTTTCCGCAACCTCAGGAGGTAAGTAAGGTAAGTTTGAGGTGTTATGTTGCAATGCCTTGGTGTATGTTGTACGATGATTTCTTTTGCTATGAATGCTTATTGTATGCTTGCTTGCATGATGTTTGAAAGCATGTGTTAGTATGTAACCCCCTCGTCCCGGTCTAGCCGGATGACCGGTCCGAGTAGGCTACACGGGGAAAACTGAAGCGAAACCCGTCAAGGTTCCCCCTCGGTTAGCAACCCTAGAAAATTTCTTTTAGTTAAATCTTCTCTAAAGGCACATTTGAATCCTATGTGATCACGACAGCAGAATAAATCAAGAAAGAAATGCAACTGAACTCAAAACAGCAAGTAAACAGTCCAATTTTAAGTTTATAAGCAGGCCGTTTCGAAACACCCAAGAGGTGTATCGAAACGCCTTGACTTGGTCAACGGTCCCAAGTCCTCACGAGAAGGCCGTACCGGAACGGCGGTCAACCGTTCTGAAACACCCCCAACGGTCAACTTCTCGTGGTCAACGGCATATTGATCGTTTCGAAACACATGGATCCGTTTCGAAACCAAAAAATATCTGCAATTTCTCAGATTTCCAGTAGCAAATCTGTACCGAAACGGACCCTAGGCGTATCGAAATGCCTGGCCTGAAACAAGAGGCCGTATCGAAACGAGACCAACCGTTTCGATACGCGGGCTGCGAAAAGACATATTTTTGCTGGTTTTAGGTACCAGGCAGCCCCAAAACTCCACTAAAACACTCAAGACTCAACATACAACCAATCTAGATAAAAGGCACCCTAATAGAACATGCTTAGCACAAGATAAACATGTAAAGCCAACATCAACAAATCAACAAGCACAACAAGGATTCTTGCATCACATTCAAAATCATTCAAGGCATACTTAAGCATTAAAAGCCCATAAGGCACATGTCTCCACACATAGAGTTTACATGCCAACCAAAAGCAACTTAAAACATCCAAAGGCATAGCATCTCAAACGGGCATTCAACAAGGCTTAACATGGTTTACAAATCCAAGCAAAGCATAAACATCGTCAACATCTATGAGTCATACAACGCTCATACAAAACACATAATAGCCCCATTGCTTAACTACTACTTTATTTACTAAGCCATACTTGAGCAACAACAAGCTTGGAAAGTCCCTTCACCTTGCTCCTTGCTAACATCACGCTAATGATCTGCATTGTTGAAAATGAGAGCGTAAGCCAGAAGCTTAGTGAGGATGCTCTAAAACCAAAAACAACAACAATGTAGGGTTCAAGGATGCAATTCTTAACATCACACACAACATACATAGGCATCATCAAAGCAACCTAGCTAGTGTTTCAAGAGTCATAAATATGGCATCTTACATCATATTAAGCTCAACGATATAAATCAAATATCACAACATCATAATCATAAAAGTAAGTACATTGGCCACTATTAGTTTACTCGGATGTGTGGATTTACTCTCAACAACAACATTACCTCGGTGGGATTACACTCATCACCGGACCTTGCATGGGTGGGATTCCACTCATCACCACATGCCCTACGGATGGGATTCCACTCATCATCACGTATAATATAAATAAATTTCCGGTGGAATATTACATAACCGTACTCCTCCTTGATGACTCAACGCCATCAAGGCCACACGCGAATTTGACTCGAATGTGTGCACACTAATCCTAATGATCGATCATTTACACTTGGTAAGTTAACCAGTGCCAATTTCTTTAAACCACATCACATTAATCACCATTCATATCATTCAACCATCATCACACACAATAAGGTATACACATACATAGCCAATTCATACTTTGCAAGATCAAGATAGGCATAGGAAATCAAAGCTCATTAACAAACAAGAAGTCAAACTACCAATTTAACTTCTACCTTGGAATGGTCTACCAAAATCATTCCAATACCTCCACTACCCACACTTGAACCAACTTTAAAACAAATTTAAAGTTTTACTCACCACCCTTCCTTAGCAAACCAAGCAAGCAAGTCAAGCCTCCTCAATTCCCGGATTCGATCCCGATGCTTGTCCGATGTTTCCTCTAGCTTCTAACCAAATCAAAACACAAATATTACTCACCAATTCAATGCTATACTCAGTCACAAACCTAACTCACAAACACATGTCAAAGCTTCACAAATTCAAACCCAAACAATCCACAAAACTTCCATTTTCGTGTTCCTCAAATACCCAGCTGAAAAATATGATTTCTAACACCTAAATGACATCTAAAAGGTCCCAAAACACTTCCCTAATAACCCTATACCATCATCCCCTCAACCCAACACTAAAACACACCAAAAACTCAACTTTTGACACTTTAAAAATTGCCCCAAAGACCCACTTCGGGATTTTTCCCAAATCCATCCATTTTAAGATATCAAGTGTGTTTAGGTGAGATTAAACCAAAACCCAACTCAACAAATCAAAATCAAATGAAAAACCCATCAAAAATCCAAACTTTCATCAAACTTGAAAAATGCAAACATGGATAGTTTTGAAATCTAAGACCATGTAAACGATGGGGATGATGAGGAGAATTCAAATATGAAATTACCTTAAAAATGCCCTTGAATTGATGGAGAAATAAAATGGAATAGTGAATAGAGGTTTAGAGAGGGTTTGGGGTGTATTTCACGTGAAATTGGAAAAAGGGGGAGGATGAAGCCTTTTTTTTGTTCTTTTTGTTTCAAAAAGATGGTCTTCCACTTTTCACCTTATTTACAAAATTGCCACCCCTTTTATTTTAAATCTCAATTAAATCAAATCTAAGGTTAATTTAATTAAAATCTATTTTAACGACTCGAACCAACTCACGCGTCTAACTCCTAACCCCAAAACACGGATGTTACAACTCTCTCCCACTTAAGGAATTTCATCCCCGAAATTACCTGACTGAAAGAGATAAGGAAACTACCTTTCCATATCCTCCATCCTCTCCCAAGTGGCCTCGTCCACCCCTCGACGTTGCCAACGCATTTCACTAAATCAATCGATCTACCCCGCAACAGCTTACTGTCGGAAGCTAGAATCTCAACTGGTTCTTCCTCATAAATCAAATCCGGATTCAATTCAATTTCTTCTACATGCATAACATGTGATGGATCAGACCTATACTTACGGAGCATCGAAAAATGAAACACATCGTGTATCTTCTCTAGCTCGGATGGCAAACGCAACTGATAGGCAACTGGACCAACCCTCTTCACAATCTCATACGGTCCTATGTACCTCGGACTCAACTTCCCCTTTCAGCCAAATCTCATTACTTTCTTCCACGGAGACACTTTCAAGAATACCTTCTCACCCACTGAGAACTCAACTTCCTTCCTCTTCAAGTCGGCATAGGACTTCTGCCTATCCGAAGCAGCCTTCAATCGATCGCAAATCAATTTCACCTTGTCAGTTGTCCCCTTGAGCAAATCTGGCATAGGTAACAACTTCTGTCCCACTTCGGCCCAACAAAATGGAGTTCTACACTTCCTACCTTACAAGGCCTCAGACGGAGCCATCTGAATGCTCGACTGAAAACTATTATTGTAAGCAAACTCGACTAGAGGCAAATGCTTCTCCCATGTACCCTGAAAATCAATGATGCAACAACGCAACATATCCTCCAAAATCTGTATAACTCTCTCTGACTGACCATCAGACTGAGGATGATAAGACGTGCTGAAATTCAAACGGGTATCCAAAGCTGTATGCAGACACTCCCAAAATCGAGCTGTAAACCTCGGATCTCTATCGGACACAATCAACTTCGGCACACCATGCAGTCTAACAATCTCACCAATGTACATACCGACCAATCTATCTAATGTATAAGTCGTATTGACTGCCAAGAAGTGAGCACACTTCGTGAAACGATCTACTATAACCCAAACTGAGTTCTTCTTCATAGGAGTCAAAGGTAAGCCCGAAACAAAATCATGGTAATATTCTCCCATTTCCATTCCGGAATCCTCAACGGTTGCAACAAACCTGAGGGAACCTGATGTTCCGCCTTCACTCTCTGACACACCATACACTTGCTCACGAAGTCGGCTACATCTCTCTTCAAACCAACCCAAAAGTACTCGTTCTTCAAATCGCGGTACATCTTCGTACTTCTAGGATGCATAGCAAACGGACTACTGTGTGCTTCAGTCAAGATCGTACGTCTCAAGTCAATGTCTTCTGGCACAACTATCCTATTCTTGAAACACAAGACCCCATCGGTACTGAAACTGTAGTCTGAAGGTCTTCCCTCGGCCACATCTTGCACGTGAGGTGCCAAAGATCTATCTAGGAGTTGTTTCTCCCTAATCAACTAACCTAGAGTAGGTCTAACCTGAAGCTCGGCTACCAAGCCACCATCTCCGGACAAGCTCAATCTAGCAAACATGGCTCTCAAGTCTACAGCTACCTTCCTACTCAAAGCATCGGCCACTACGTTGGCCTTACGCGGATGGTACTCAATCGTGAGATCATAGTCTTTTAGCAACTCTAACCACCTACGCTGCCTGAGATTCAAATCTCGCTGAGTCATGATGTATTTCAAACTCTTGTGATTTGTATACACTGTGCATTTCTCACCGTACAAATAATACCTTCAAATCTTCAGAGCAAACACAACTGTAGCTAACTCTATGTCATGGGTCGGATAGTTGCGCTCGTGAGTCTTCAACTGTCTTGAGGCATAAGCCACTACTCTCTTGTCTTGCATGAGAACACAACCTAGGCCTACATAGGAAGCATCACTTTAAACTACATAGTCTTTCCCAGACTCTGGCTGAATCAAGATCGGTGCTTGGGTCAAAGCTTCTTTCAACTTCTCAAAGGCTCTCTGTCTTGCATCTGTCCACTCAAACTGAACACTCTTCTGAAGTAACTGTGTCAAAGGAGCGACTAACTTTGAGAAACCTTCCACAAATCTTCTATAGTATCCAGCTAAGCCTAGAAAGCTACGAACTTCTGTCACTGACTTCGGTTGCTTCCATTCAACAATAGCCTCTATCTTCTTCGGATCAACTCTAATCTCGTCGGTAGACACTACGTGCCCTAGGAAGACTACCTCTCGGATCCAGAACTCACACTTGCTCAACTTCGCTTACAACTGATTATCTAGCAAAGTCTTCAAAACTAACCTCAAGTGTCGATCGTGGTCTTCCTCGGTACGCGAATACACTAAAATGTCATCTATGAAGACAACCACAAACTGATCTAGGTACTGATGAAAGATCCTATTCATCATATCCATGAAAGCAGCCGGTGCGTTAGTCAACCCAAAAGGCATGACTAAAAACTCATAATGACCATATCTAGTCCTAAAGGCCGTCTTCGGTACATCAACCTCTCTTACCTTTAGCT
The DNA here is from genome assembly GCA_030270665.1 of Hibiscus trionum. Classification (NCBI taxonomy): domain Eukaryota; kingdom Viridiplantae; phylum Streptophyta; class Magnoliopsida; order Malvales; family Malvaceae; genus Hibiscus; species Hibiscus trionum. Next base: position 20,306,099 of record BSYR01000038.1, on the reverse strand, counting down.
GGTAGTAGCCGGATCTCAAGTCAATCTTCGAAAAGACTGATGCTCCCCTCAACTGATCAAACAAATCATCAATTCTCGGCAAAGGATACTTGTTCTTCACTGTCAATTGATTCAACTGTCTGTAATCTATACACATTCTCATGCTTCCATCTTTCTTCTTTACAAACAAAACTGGAGTGCCCCAAGGCGAAGAACTAGGTCGAATGAAGCCTCTATCTGTCAACTCTTGCAACTGAGTCTTCAACTCTTTCAGTTCTTTCGGTGCCATACGATACAGAGCAATCGAAACAGGATCTGAATCTGAATAAGTCTCTATCGCAAACTCTGCCTCTCTATCAGGTGGTAAACCCGGCAACTCTTCCGGAAACACACTAGGAAAATCACACACTGTCCGGATGACTTGAGGTCTAACCTCACTCATGTTTGGATTCATCGCATAGGCCAAATACGCCTCGCATCCTATCTCAACTAACCTCTTAGCCTCTAGAACTGAAACTACATTAGATAAGAACTTCACGTTCTCACCCACCACCACTATCTCATAATCATCTGTGAGTCTCAAAGAAATCCTCTTAGTCTCAAAGTCTATCCTAGCTCTATGCTCAGTGAGCCAGTCCGTACCCAGAATTACATCAAAGCCATAAAAGGGTAGCTCCATCATATCCACTGGAAACACATGTCCCTGAACCATCAACGGACACCTTCTATACATCTTTCTAACTACTACCGTATCCCCGAAGGAACTAGTAACACTAACTCCTACCTCTAACATTTCACAAGGCAATTTCAACAACTGTGCATGCTCACTCAATATATAAGAATGTGTAGACCCGGAGTCAATCAAAGAAAGCAAACCCAAAGACTGTATCGAGAAGTTACCTGCGATCACATATGTGTCATGCTGATCCCCACGCTGAGCGTAAACTCTGGCCTGACCTCCGCCCTCTAGCTGGATTGCAACTACATGCGCTAAGTTCCTCTGGCCATCATTCCTCGGCAGGAAGTTACTTCTACCGCGCCCGCGGCCTCTCTGAAAATCATTGGCTCTAGCAGGAGCCTGAACTGGTGCCTGCCCCACCTAATGGGGACAGTCACGCCTAATATGGTCCCTAGCTCCACAACTCCAACACGAGTGGAAATTCCCCCAACACTCACCGGTGTGGTTCCTCCCGCAAGTAGCACACGCGGGTAACTTCCCACCAGCCCTCTGGCCCTGTTGGCCCCTACCGTGGTTACCTCCACCACGTCTATGGTCATAGTGATGCCGGTTGTCCCGATGCCTCTTGGCATCACCCCTATCAAAGTCACTCGATCTCTTACTAGAACTAGAACCACCATATCGTTTGGTCAAGCCCAAACTGTGCTCCAAGTCCTTGGCCCTAGCGACCAAGACATCAAAATCTGTGTAGTCCGAAGCTAGAGTGTACCTCTTGATCTCTTCATTCAACCCATAACGGAAACGGTTACAACGTTCCACTTCAGTAGGAACAAGCTCAGATGCATACTGACTTAGCCTGACAAATCGAATCTCGTAGTCTGTCACAGTCATACTCCCCTAAAGCAAAGCCATAAATTCCCTCTTCTTCTCATCGAGATATCGAGGACCCATATACTTCTTACGAAATGCTGACTCAAAGAACTCCCAAGTGATCTCAGCCTCTTCCATGCCCATAGTGATGGTGACCCACCAAGTGTAGGCATCACCTTGAAGCAAAGACTCAACACACCCTAACTTGCGTCCCTCGGTACATCCCATCTGAGACAAGATACATACAGTCTTCTCTAACCACATCTCAGACCTCTCCGGTGTCGACCCCCTGAACTCTTCACCTCCCAAACTGCAAAGTCTCTCCAAAGGCAAACCAGTACCCTCTCCCTGGGGTTGTGCCACTGTCTGACCCCCAGCCACTACAGCCTGGAAGCCCCGGCTATCGCCTGAACTAAGGGAGCTAAATCAATTCCGGCCGGTCCTTGGCCCACTTGAGGTCCTACACCCTCGGCTCCCGCCTCACCTTCCTCTTGATGAGGAGGAGGTGGAGGAGGTTGAGGAGCCTGCGCCCCACCAATCTGCTCAATCCCCGGAGCTTGTGCCCTTGGTTCCGGCTGAACCATCCTAGGCCTCGCTCGTGGTCTCATGATACAGCTAGCAAGACAATAACTACAACAAACAAAACATAGAAGGATTAAGTTAGAAAAGGCAAGGGTCCAATTGTGCTCAAGTACTTTCCTTTACAAAACCTTTTTTAAATTAAGTAATAGTAGCAATGGGCACTAGACATTACACCAAACGCAACGATCATGCTTACAAACACCATATGAACAATCAAACAACAAGAATACATGGCATAGCATACACTGAGATATCTTAATTGCTTAACACACCAAACTTACCTCACTTACCTGCCCGAGGTCTCGGTAACCTCAGGCTTTAATACCAACAAATGTAACCCCCTCGTCCCGGTCTAGCCGAATGACCGGTCCGAGTAGGCTACACGGGGAAAATCGAAGCGAAACCCGTTAAGGTTCCCCCTCGGTTAGCAACCCTAGAAAATTTCTTTTAGTTAAATCATATCTAAAGGCACATTTGAATCCTATGTGATCACGACAGCGGAATAAATCAAGAAAGACATGCAACTGAACTCAAAACAGCAAGTAAACAGTCCAATTTTAAGTTTATAAGCAGGCCGTTTCGAAACACCCAAGAGGTGTATCGAAACGCCTTGACTTGGTCAACGGTCTCAAGTCCTCACGAGAAGGTCGTACCGGAACGGCAGTCAACCGTTCTGAAACACCCCAACGGTCAACTTCTCGTGGTCAACGACATATTGACCGTTTCGAAACACCTGGATCCGTTTCGAAACCCCAAAATATCGGCAATTTCTCAGATTTCCAGTAGCAAATCTGTACCGAAACGGACCCTAGGCGTATCGAAACGCCTGGCCTGAAACAAGAGGCCGTATCAAAACGAGACCAACCGTTTCGATACGCTGACTGTGAAAAGACAGATTTTTGCTGGTTTTAGGTACCAGGCAGCCCCAAAACTCCACTAAAACACTCAAGACTCAACATAAAACCAATCTAGATGAAAGGCACCCAAATAGCACATGCTTAGCAAAAGATAAACATGTAAAGCCAACATCAACAAATCAACAAGCACAACAAGGATTCTTGCATCACATTCAAAATCATTCAAGGCATGCTTAAGCATTAAAAGCCCATAAGGCACATGTCTCCACACATAGAGTTTACATGCCAACCAAAAGTAACTTAAAACATCCAAAGGCATAGCATCTCAAACGAGCATTCAACAAGGCTTAACATGGTTTACAAATCCAAACAAATCATAAACATCGTCAACATCTATGAGTCATACAACGCTCGTACAAAACACATAATAGCCCCATTGCTTAACTACTACTTTATTTACTAAGCCATACTTGAGCAACAACAAGCTTGGAAAGTACCTTCACCTTGCTCCTTGCTAACACCACGCTAATGATCTGCATTGTTGAAAATGAGAGCGTAAGCTAGAAGCTTAGTGAGGATGCTCTAAAACCAAAAACAACAACAATGCAGGGTTCAAGCATGCAATCCTTAACATCACACACAACATACGTAGGCATCATCAAAGCAACCTAGCTAGTGTTTCAAGAGTCATAAATATGACATCTTACATCATATTAAGCTCAACGATATAAATCAAATATCACAACATCATAATCATAAAAGTAAGTACATTGGCCACTATTAGTTTACTCGGATGTGCGAATTTACTCTCAACAACAACATTACCTCGGTGGGATTACACTCATCACCGGACCTTGCATGGGTGGGATTCCACTCATCACCACATGCCCTACAGATGGGATTCCACTCATCATAACGTATAATATGAATAAATTTTCGGTGGAATATTACATCACCGTACTCCTCCTTGATGACTCAACGCTATCAAGGTCACGCGCGAATTTGACTCGAACGTGTGCACACTAATCCTAATGATCGATCATTTACACCCGGTAAGTTAACTAGTGCCAATTTCTTTAAACCACATCACATTAATCATCATTCATATCATTCAACCATCATCACACACAACAAGGTATACACATACATAGCCAATTCATACTTTGCAAGATCAAGATAGGCATAGGAAATCAAAGCTCATTAACAAACAAGAAGTCAAACTACCAATTTAACTTCTACCTGGAATGGTCTACCAAACACATTCCAATACCTCCACTACCCACACTTGAACCAACTTCAAAACAAATTTAAAGTTTTACTCACCACCCTTCCTTAGCAAACCAAGCAAGCAAGTCAAGCCTCCTCAATTCCCGGATTCAATCTCGATGCTTCTCCGATGTTTCCTCTAGCTTCTAACTAAATCAAAACACAAATATTACTCACCAATTCAATGCTATACTCAGTCACAAACCTAACTCACAAACACATGTCAAAGCTTCACAAATTCAAACCCAAACAATCCACAAAACTTCCATTTTCGTGCTCCTCAAATACCCAGCTGAAAACTATGATTTCTAACACCCAAATGACATCTAAAAGGTCCCAAAACACTTCCTAATAACCCTATACCATCAGCCCTTCAACCCAACACTAAAACACACCAAAAACTCAACTTTTGACACTTTAAAAATTGCCCCAAAGACCCACTTCGGGATTTTTCCCAAATCCATCTATTTTAAGATATCAAGTGTGTTTAGGTGAGATTAAACCAAAACCCAACTCAACAAATCAAAATCAAATGAAAAACCCATCAAAAATCCAAACTTTCATCAAACTTGAAAAATGCAAACATGGATAGTTTTGAAATCTAAGACCATATAAATGATGAGGATGATGAGGAGAATTCAAATATGAAATTACCTTCAAAAATGCCCTTGAATTGATGGAGAAATCAAATGGAATAGTGAATAGGGGTTTAGAGAGGGTTTGAGGTGTATTTCACGTGAAATTGGAAAAGGGGGAGGATGAAGCCTTTTTTTGTTCTTTTTGTTTCAAAAAGATGGTCTTCCACTTTTCACCTTATTTACAAAATTGCCACCCCTTTTATTTTAAATCTCAATTAAATCATAGCTAAGGTTAATTTAATTAAAATCGATTTAACGACTCGAACCAAATCACGCGTCTAACTCCTAACCCCAAAACACGGGTGTTACATAGTATGGTTATTGTGTTGAGGCGTAGTGTCGAGTTCCCATCGCTACTACTACTTTATTTGAAAAGATTTTGAGTAAAGGAATAGTTGAGCACCTTGGACCCTTGCCTTTGCTAACTTAATCCTTGTGTGTTTATTTTGTTGTAGTTGATATCTTGTTAGCTGTAAGATGAGACCTAGAGGTAGGCCTAGGATGGTTCATCTGGAACCACGGGCAGTAGCTCCGGAAGTTGAGCCGGTTGTTGAGGTGGAGGCTTCTCCACCTCCTTCTTCTCCTCCTCGTCAAGAGGGAGGTGAGGCGAGAGCTGAGGGTGTAGGACCTCATGTTGGCCAAATTCTGGCCGGTATAGATCTAGATTCGTTAGTTCAGGCTATAGTTGGGGCTTTCCATGCAGCAGTGGCTGGGGGACAAGCATTGGCACAACCTCAGGGTGGGGGCACATGTTTGCCACTTAAGAGGCTCTGTAGTTTGGGAGGTGAAGAATTCCGATGGTTGGCGCCCGAGAGATCAGAGGCTTGGTTTGATAAGACTGTTCATATCTTGTTTCAGATGGGTTGTACTGGAGCACGCAGATTGGGATGTGTTGTTTCTCTGCTTTAGGGTGATGACTACACTTGGTGGGTCACCATTACTACAGGCATGCCAGATGCCGAGGTTACTTGAGAGTTCTTTGAGTCTGCTTTTCACAAGAAGTACTTGGGTCCCCGCTATCTCGATGAGAAGAAGAGAGAGTTCATGACTTTGCTTCAGGGGAACATGATAGTGACCGAGTATGAGATACGATTGTCAGATTGAGTCAGTATGCGTCCGAGCTAGTTCCTACTGAGAGGGAACGATGCGACCGTTTCTGTTACGGTTTGAGTGAGGAAGTGAATAGGTACACCTTGGCTACGGATTACACGGACTTTGATGTCTTGGTCGCTAGGGCCAAGGACATAGAGCATAGTTTGGGTCTGACCAAATGTTTAGGTGGTTCTAGTTCAGGGAAGAGGTCTGCTGACTTTGATAGAGGTGATGCCAAGAGGCATAGGGACAATAGGCATCATTTTGATCGCAGACGTGGTCGTGGTAACCACGGGAGAGGCCATCAGGGCCAAAGAGCTGGTTGGCGTTTGCCCGAGTGTACTAGATGCGGGAGGCATCACACCAGAGAGTGTTGAGGAAACTTTCATTCGTGCTGGAATTGTGGAGCTAGGGATCACCTTAGGCGTGATTGTCCACACCAGACTGGGTTTGCACTAATTCAGGTTCAAGCTCCTGCTAGAGCTATTGAGTACCCGAGAGGCCGTGGGCGCGGTCGAGGTAACTTCCAGCCGAGGAACGATGGCCAGAGGAATATAGCACATGTGGTTGCAGTTCAGCCGGAGGGCGGAGTTCAGGCTAGAGTTTATGCTCAGCGAGAGGGATAGAACGACACATATGTGATTGTAGGTATTTTCTTAATACAGTCTTTGAGTTTGCTTTCCTTGATTGACTCTGTGTCTACGCATTCATACATTTTGAGTGAGCATGCAAAGATGTTAAATTTACCTTGTGAGGTACTAGAGGTAGGTGTTAGTGTTACTAGTTCCTTCGGGGATACAGTAGTGGTTAGGAAGATGTACATAAGGTATCTGTTAATGGTTCAGGGGCATATATTTCCAGTGGACATGATAGAGTTACCATTTTATGGTTTTGATGTGATTTTGGGTATAGACTGGCTTACAGAACATAAAGCTAGGATAGATTTCGAAACAAAGAGAGTCTACTTGAAGCTTGCGGATGACTATGAGATTGTGGTAGTATGGGAGAATGTAAAATTCTTGTTGAATGTTGTTTCAACCTTAGAGGCTCAGAGATTAGTTGATTTGGGTTGTGAGGCGTACTTGGCCTATGTGATGAATATGAACATGAATAAAGTTAGACCACATGATATCAAAACAGTGTGTGATTTTCCGAGTGTGTTTCCAGAAGAATTGTCCAGTTTGCCGCCTGATAGAGAGGTAGAGTTTGCTATAAAGACATATTCAGATTCTGCTCCTATTTCGATTGCTCCGTACCGTATGGCACCGAAAGAACTGAAAGAGTTGAAGACTCAGTTACAAGAGTTGTCACATAGAGGTTTTATCCATCCGAGTTCTTCTCCTTGGGGCGCTCTGGTATTGTTTGTGAAGAAGAAAGACGGTAGTATGAGAATGTGCATTGATTATAGAAAGTTGAATCAGTTGACAGTGAAAAACAAGTATCCTTTTTCGCGTATCGATGATTTGTTTGATCAGTTGAGAGGGGCATCAGTCTTTTCAAAGATTGACTTGAGATCCGGGTATTACCAGTTGAAGGTAAAAGAGGTTGATGTACCGAAGACAGCTTTTATGACTAGATATGGTCACTACGAGTTTTTGGTTATGCTGTTTGGGTTGACAAACGCACTGGCTGCTTTCATGGACATGATGAATAGAATCTTCCATCAGTAGTTAGATCAATTTGTGGTTGATTCATAGATGATATTTTGGTGTATTCACGTACTGAGGAAGATCATGACCGGCATTTGAGGTTAGTTTTGTAAACTTTTCTAGACAACCATTTGTACGCTAAGTTGAGTAAGTGTGAGTTCTGGATTCGAGAAGTAGTCTTTCTAGGACATGTAGTGTCAGCCGAGGGGATTAGAGTTGATCCGAAAAAGATATAAGCTATTGTTGAGTGGAAGCAACCAAAGTCTGTGATAGAGATTCATAGTTTCCTAGGCTTAGTGGGTTACTATAGGAGGTTTGTGGATGGATTCTCGAAGATAGTCGCTCCTTTGACAAAATTGCTTTAGAATAATGTTCAGTTTGAGTGGTCAGATGCGAGACATCAAGCCTTTGAGAAACTGAAAAAAGCTTTGACAGATGCACCGATTTTGATTCAGCCAGAGTCGGGGAAAGAGTATGTGATCTACAGTGACGCTTTATATGTAGGGTTAGGTTGTGTGCTCATGCAAGACGGAAGAGTGGTGGCTTATGCCTCGAGACAGTTAAAGACTCACGAGCGTAATTATCCGACACACGACATAGAACTAGCCGCAGTTGTGTTTGCCTTGAAGATCTGGAGACATTATTTGTATGGTGAGAAATGCATAGTGTATACGAATCACAAGAGTCTGAAGTATTTGATGACACAATGAGAGTTGAACCTTAGACATCGTAGGTGGCTAGAGTTGCTCAAGGACTATGATCTCACGATTGAGTACCATCCGGGTAAGGCCAATGTAGTGGCAGATGCTTTGAGTAGGAAGGTAGCTGTGGAGTTGAGAGCTATGTTTGCTAGTTTGAGTTTTTTCTGGTAATGGTGGCCTAGTGGCCGACATTCACGTTAGACTTACCTTAGGCCAGATGATTAGAGAAAAACAGCTTTTAGATAGATCTTTGGCACCTCACGTGCAAGATATAGCCGAGGGTAGACCATCGGACTACAATTTCAGTGTTGATGGGGTCTTGTGTTTCATAGATAGAATAGTTGTGCCGGATAACAGTGATTTGAGACATACTATCTTGACCGAAGCACACAGTAGCACGTTCGCTATGCATCTTGGTAGTACAAAGATGTATCGTGATCTGAAGAATGAATACTATTGGGTTGGTTTGAAGAAAGATGTAGCCGATTTCGTGAGTAAGTGTATGGTATGCCAGAGAGTTAAGGCAGAACATCAGGTTCCATCAGGTTTGTTGCAACCGTTGAGGATTCCAGAATGGAAGTGGGAGAATATCACCATGGATTTCGTTTTAGGTTTGCCTTTGACTCATACGAAGAAGAACTCAGTTTGGGTTATAGTTGACCGTTTCACGAAGTGTGCTCACTTTTTAGCTGTTAATAAGACTTACTCCTTCGATAAGTTGGCCGATTTGTACATCGGTGAGATTGTGAGACTGCATGGTGTGCCGAAGTCGATTGTGTCTGACAGAGATCCGAGATTTACAGCTAGATTTTGGGAGTGTTTGCATACAGCTTTGGGTACCCGATTGAATTTCAGTACTTCGTATCATCCTCGGTTAGATGGTCAGTTAGAGAGGGTTATACAGATTTTAGAGGACATGTTGCGTTGTTGCATTATTGATTTTCAAGGTACTTGGGAGAAACACTTGTCGTTGGTCGAGTTCGCATACAATAACAGTTATCAGTCGAGCATTTAGATGGCTCCGTATGAGGCACTGTATGGTAGAAAATGTAGAACTCCTATTTGTTGGGCCGAAGTAGGTCAGAAGTTGTTACCGATACCGGATTTTCTTAGGGGGACTACCGATAAGGTGAAGTTAATTTGTGATTGTTTGAAGGCAGCTTCGGATAGGCAGAAATCCTATGCCGATTTGAAGAGGAAAAAAGTTGAGTATGCTGTGGGAAATAGAGTGTTCTTGAAAGTCTCTCCGTGGAAGAAAGTTATGAGGTTTGGCAGAAAAGGGAAATTGAGTCCGAGATACATTGGGCCGTATGAGATTGTGAAGCAACTCGGTCCTGTTGCTTATCAGTTACATTTGCCATCCGAGTTAAAGAAGATTCACAATGTATTCCATGTTTCGATGCTTCGTAAGTATAGATCGGATCTGTCGCACGTTATACTTGTGGAAGAGAATGAGTTGAACCCAGATTTGACGTACGATGAGGAACCAGTTGAGATCTTAGCATCGGATAGTAAAGTGTTGCGTGGTAGACAGATTGAGTTGGTCAAAGTGAATTGGCAACACCGAGGCGTGGAAGAGGACACTTGGGAAAGGAAGGAGGATATGGAGAAGTAGTTTCCGTATCTCTTCACGTTAGATAATTTTGGGGACGAAATTCTTTAAGTGGGGGATTGTTGTAACACCCGGGTTTAGGGGTCGGATGTTAAGTGTGTGAATCGAGTTTGAGTCGTGGGCTTGTTTTAAATTAAAATGGGCTTGGTTTTAATTAAAAGGGTCACGAGACTTCATTAAGGGTAAAATAATAATTTTTAAATAAAGGAAATAAACAAGTAAAAAAGGGACTTTTTACTAAGTCACCATCTTCTTCTTCCTTCAACCAATTTCACGACCTAAACCTCCCCAAACCCCAAAACACTATTCTATCCATTTCTTCATCAATTTCAAGTGTTTTCATCGAGGTAATTATGTTTTTGACTTCTCCTCATCTTTCTAAACATTTCTATGGTTTTAGTTTTTAGTAAACTCCATTTTTGAAGTTCACAAACTTCGAAACATTACATGTTTTAGCAACAACATTAGAAGTAGTAATAGTGGAAAACTGATCACCAGTCACAGTCAAATTTCCCGAGTGCAGTTCGTAAAGACCTTCGGGAGTGAGCCTCCCCTCCAACAGAATTTTCTTGGTCTGTGCATCCTTCACAAAACACTTATATGGATGAAACTAAAAAAAACGTTATTATCACGAGCAAAATGAGAGACGGACAAAAGATTATTCTTGATATATGGCACACACAACAAATTACGCAAAAAACAACGACTTGTGCATGCAACCTCTGTTTGAATATTGTCTCGAGCATTTGTTATGTGATGGGTGGCACTCGATTCAGGACCACACAACCTCTCGAGTACCTAAGGCATGCATCCCAGACGTACATGCATTGAGACATGGAGTAGCCAAAAAAGAACTAGGAGTATTCTGAAAACCAGAAACAGGGACAAATGAGAAAGTATGGACAGAAGCTGGTGAAAAGGGAGAGGCTGAAACATTAGAACTAAAACCATGAGGAATAACAAGACCATGAGTTAACCCCTGATGATCAAAAGGCCCATTTCCTGCATTTGGCGTGTAGAACTGAGTCGTGGAGGGAAACACACATGGTGCAACAGGAAACAAAAGAGAACCAAGACCAGAAACAGCCCATGTGGAGAAAAAAAAACTAGGTTGGGGGATGTAACAATATGAGAAAAAGCTTGAATAGGAATTGGATAGGAGGTTCTAGTAAAATTTTGAACTTGGGTGTTAGACCTCTGACCAGAACCAGTGTGAGGTGCCATCCTTGAGGCATTAAAATCACCTTGAGCCTCACCATTTTCCAAAGATGAGCCACTGTAACTTTGATCAAAACGATACCAGCACTTTTGTGCCAAATGTCCAAACCGACCACATATCTGACACTGACGTCTATTTGAATTAGTACAACCTCGCCCTCTTCCTCTATAAGAACCATTACCACGTTGCCCTCTCGAGAAATTGGATAGACTTTGACTCGAAAACTAGTTCTGGTTCTCATGAAGATTGGTTGTATCATCCATTTCTTCAGATTTATTTCCTTGTTGAACAACCATGTTCGCTTGAATAGAAAAATTCTTAGTCAAAAGCTCTTTTTGTCTAGTTTCACAATCAAGAAGCATCGCCATAAGACTTTCAAGTGTCTGGGATTCACGCGAAGCAATACCAATGACAGACTCAAACTCAGCAGTAAGACCTGCAATGATGACATTGACTTGCTCTTGCTCCGTGACAAAATTTCCCGAGGCATTAAGAGTGTCACAAAGCAACTTAATCTCAGCAAGGTATTCATTAACAGACAAGCCACGTTTCTTCTGAGAATGGAGACTTTGACGTAATGCAGACACCTTGGCAGTAGATTTGGCAGCAAACATCCTCGCAAGAGCACTCCAGACAGCACGCGCTGTGGTGAGACCCGTGAGGAGAGGAAGAACATCAGCGCTGACCGTGGATAAAATCCAAGACACAAGCAGTTTATCATGTTTTTGATACGCCAAAAAAGCTTGATTTTCTACAAGTTGTCCAGCTTCATCTATTACAAACTTGTCTGGAGCCTTGTGCTCAGAGATGTATGCAGTCAACCCATAACCTTCTATTACTAACATTACCTGATGCTTCCAAAGGATATAGCTGCTTTCAACAAGCTTCACTGTGTCGAGCTTAGGAAGCTGTTGCACAGAGTATACACTGGAGGAAGGCATGAGAATAGGAATTGAACTTGTTCTGGACTGAGTAGGAATAGAGGCACGTGGATCAGAAGTATGCGAATCAACGACCATTTTAATGCAAACTATTTGAGACAATACATCGAACAGATGATGAGCAAAGAGCTAAACCTTCAACAGTATACACAAATCTTCACAGAGATAACCACGATCATACAAGAGCACAGTAACACATAAAGGAGAATGAAACCATAATTGAAGAAATGCTATAATGTCTCAAAGTAACAAACAAACAGAGAGACACAATCTCTGATCTAGAAGATACTTTATGAACCACTAATCTGCTCTTTCAACAACTAATCAACTTGAGTCAGACATTCTTACGGTTCAACAAGCAATCTTGAAATTGTAGATTAGAAAAATTGATGTATAGATTGAATAAAGTGAGTACTTAACTCTTACCAAAACGAGTTAAGTTCGCCACTATTCTGCCATTATCAACAAGATTTGGAAGCAGAAATGCTTATGAGCGAGAGTCAGAACTCGAGTCGGATCTGATTATTGAGTCACTCAATCAGTCCCCAATTAAAGCAATCTTCAATTCACGAGAACATGAGCAACTCTTCCATGAAAGCCAGAATTCTAATAGAAAAATCCAAAAAAATCGAAAAATGAAAAACCGCGAGCAAGAACAGACTCTGCAACTTTCCGATCACTGAAGCTTCATCGGAGCGATCTCCAACATCCAGAAAAGTAACTATGATACCATATTAGAAACGCAAGCAAGAATTGATGTTGAGGTAGAACAAGATGGGTGAAGTTGTTGAGAAGAGAGACGGTGCTCTCATTGTTTTTATTGAAAGTCTCGTAATATCTCAAAAGATGAGACCGAGAGGTATTTATACAACTATTGACTGCATTAAACTCAGAACGGTAATCTAACAACCCTTTAACCGTTCCAGCTAACACAATAACAACCTAACTAACATTTAACCACAATAACTAACATATACGTGTAACAAATGATGGGTTGTTCTTGGAATGGTGCGCCATTATCATCATACAATGATCTTGCATTTGCTTGAATATTCCTTGCACTTATTTGTAGTTCAGTTATTGAGATAAATTGTAAAAACAACGGCTTTAAAAAAACACCGATGAACACCCTATTTTGGTTGTACTATTGAAATCCTAAGTAACATTAGATAGAGGTTAGCGGCAGGAGGTAGCGGCGGCGACAACAGGAGGCAGGGGCAGCAGCGGCGGCGACAGCAGGAGGCAGGGGCAGCAGCGGCGACGACATCGGCGACTTAAATTTTAAATGAACAAAAATTAGAGTTTTATAATTTAGCGGTAGATATGTATTTTGATCTATGTTTAAAAGAAAATTAAAAATAAAATATTATATTTTAATTAATTTACCTTTTGATATAATGGTGCTCATCGATGCTCGTCGTTAGTGATGCTCGTCATCGAGCGTGACAGAATTTTCCTATAGTTGAGAGGCTAAAATGTGCATTAAACTCGTGTCTTCCACTTGCATATAAAAATAGACTTTATCCTGCAAATTAAAAAAAAAAACTCACAGACAAATCTTCCTATATTATGTATTTTTAAACAAATCTTTCATTGAGGTTTTCTTTAAAAACTGAAATAAAATTATAATAGCGGGTTTTAACACTCAATTTAGAGAAGAAAGAGCTAGATTTTTTATATTATTGTTGAAAAAAAAATATTTCATGATCTTTTGTACTTTTATTTTTTATTTTATGGTCTATTGCATTTGCTACGGTAAAAATAGAAATCAGCCGGACTACATGTCGACTCCAAAAAAATAAAAGGAAAGCCGGTCAAACTACATATCAATTTCTGACGTCACATCAACATTACCAATTAGTTGTCCCATTAATGTTATAAAAATTAACATAGGTTATGAAATAAAAACAAAACTTCACCGAACATCGAAATAAAAAAAAAACTCCACAATAATATCCTAGCAATTACACTGAAAGAAATGATTAGAATATTGAGTGAATTGGTAGGAATTTTTTTTCTAGAATAAAGTATGAGCCTTAATTAGTAGGAATGTTGAGTAAATTTGGTATCCCTCAAATTTATTTATTTTTATTTGAAAATACTATAAAAATAGAGGGAAACTAAAAAGCCATGATTTGAGAATTAAGAATTACAAAATAGTATTGAAATAAAAATCCAAGAAACGACCTTTTTTTTAAAAAAAATAAGTTTAAATTTGTATATTTTAGAATTAATATTTATGTTTGAATATATTCCCTAACAAATTATCTTAAAATTACAAAAAAAATGAAATTTATAAAATCTTAACATAAAAGATTAATGGATATGCTGAATAAAAATTATCATCGAAAACAAACTTAGAACTAATTTTTAAAAACAAATAATATAATTAATATTTCTCATATAATTATAACTTTGAAGGATAACACATATATTTTTTTAAAAGTAATATATATTTTTTAAAAATATATAAAATGTATTAGTTACTAAAGGATAAAATCAAATGATTTTTTAAAACTTATTTAAAAGAAACAAAAAAATAAAATAATTATCTTAAATTCAATCTATAATATCAAATTTGAAAGAAAAAAAATCAATCAAAAATATGAATTTTAAAAAGTAAATAACATGTACGGTTGGTCTATAAATATAAAATTTCTGATGAAAAATAAACAAGAGTGAAGTGAGTTGATATAGAGATAAAACAAAATGATGGTTGGATTAAGAAGTATAATTATTACTTTGTGTGTTTTGGCATTGTCTTCATTTACATTGGGGGATGCACAGCCACCACCGTTAGTTGCTAAACCAAGGCCGCAACCACAACATCCATCAGTAGTGGCTGAACCACCGGTAACAATAGTGGTACCAAACCCGCAACCGCACCGGTAGTGGCTGAACCACCGGTAACAATAGTGGTTAGACCAGTTCCGTCGACTTCGAAACCACCAGTGAAGCACCGTCACCATAAAAAACACCCACATCGTCAGAGCCATTGTGAAATGCCAACAAATGCTCCATATTTCGTGAAAAGAAGTAAACAATGTTGGTGCTCGATGGAGAGTTATCGCAATAGGTGCTTCGAAAAGATTTGGAGAGCAGCAACAACATATTACGATTTCAGAAAGGTTGACAAAAAATGTTGTGATGCCTTTAAGACAGCGGATAAAAATTGTGATTTGATCTTTCAGCGGTATCCATATTTTGTTTATCGTCTCAAACAATATTGCTCTCAATTTTATTAGAGTTTTTAGATTGTTTTAGGCATCAGTTTCTTTATTTCTTAGGTATCAGCTTCTTTGTTTTATTCAAATAGTTAAAATAAGGTCTTATATTTCTATAGGCATCAAGGCCACTCGATGTGCCAATGCCATTGTTAGATTACTTAATAGAACTGCGTTTAAGTCATTTTATTTTGATGAAATAAATATATATGCTTTTGAAATTTTATCATTTCATTTTAGATGCTGTAGATAATACTTTTTCATTTATATCTGTGTGTGATTACTTGATATGCATGATACAATAATTTTAAGTTTAGCATGATTTACTTTTAAAATTAATAAGCAAACATCTTTTGAATTATATAGCCGATATATATTATTTGGAATAAATAATGTTATATTTTTATAAAAAAATATAACAATTGCATCATTCTAACATTTTTATTATAATATATTTTATTTTCCAATGGATGTGGTTTAAAATGGGTTAAAATAACTTATTCAAAATAAAACAAAGGGGTCAATTATAAATATACTTGAAATTATCAGGCAACTACTATGTAAAGTAAAGATAAAATTTAATTATAAAAAGTCATTTAAGACTTGTGACAACATTGCTCTCAATTTTATTAAAATTTCCAGATTGATTTAGTCATCTGATTCTTTGTTTCTTAGGTATCAACTTCTTTGTTTTATTTAACTAGTTCAAACGAGGTCTTATAGTTCTATAGGCATCAAGGCCACTTGATGTGCCAATGCCATTGTTAGATTACATAATAGAACTGTGTTTAAGTCATTTTATTTTAATGAATAAATATACATGCTTTTGAAGTTTTCTCATTTCATGTCCAATGCATGAGATAATATATTTTTTTCTCTACTTTAAAATAATTTGACATGTGTATCACACAAAACTAAATTGTTTAAAAATATAAAAACTATTACTTGTTATGAGATATTAAATATTCATGTCCAATGCATGAGATAATATTTTTTATTTATATTTCCATGTGATTACCAGAGACGAAGCTAAAATTGAATTACAAGGGGTAGATCAATTAACTTTCAAACGAATAGAGTCTTAAAAGTAATTAAACCATGAAAATTAAGGGTGTTCAGATTTAATTTTACAAATTTTAAAATTGAAAGGTTGGTTAAAGTTTAATTTTATTAATTCTTAATGATAGGGAAAGGGTTTGATTGTAATAGTTAAACCCCTCCTACCTTACACACGTAACACCGTCCCTTGTGATTACTTGATATGCATGATACAATTTTGTTAAGTTTAGCATGATTTGCTTTTTTTTTAACAAAATACTAATTTTATTGAACACATAAAAAAGAGATAGTAAAATATATACCCTAACAACCAGATAATCTTGAAATCATAACAAAACAGAACGTGTATTATAGTATTTTCTCTGTAATCATTAACATGCCATAACGACATACAAAGAACGTGTCAAAGTTATTGATAAAAATAAAATAATAACACAAAAATAATAAATAGTAAAAATAAAAACAACATAACCGGCGGTACTAAGGCAGCCGAAGACAACACAAAAACTAAAAAATCACCGATGACTATCCTAAAACCCAGACTGTTATAAACTGCCGCAGAACACTATTGTGTTAATGATAACATTATTTCATTGTGATTTACTTTTAAATTTAATAAGCTAATATCTTTCGAATTAAATAGTTGATATATATTATTTGGAATAAATAATGTTCCGTATATTTTTATAAAAATAATAATTGCATCATTCTAACATTTTTATTATAATATATTTTATTTTCCAATGGAGAAGGTTTAAAATGAGTTAATGTAACTTATTCAAAATAAAACAAAGGGTCAACATATAAATGTACTTGAAATTATCAAGCAACTATTGCACGAGTATACAAACTAGTTCATTAAAAAACAACTATGTAAAGAAAAGATGAAATTTTACAGTAAAAGTCATTTAAGACTTGTGACAATGTTTATAGTTGATTGATAGCGCTTGCAATACATTAACTTATTTGTGCTGGAGCAGGGGATGCTAATCCCCTAATATACGATTTTGGTACTATGGGGTTAAGGGTGTTCACAGTTAATCATTGTAGTATTTTAGTTAAACATAAACATCTCTAGCTGAGTTTTTAGAGATGATTTGTTGTTGTGGTGTGTGGCCTTGGTTATCATTAGTAAGGTGTTTATTCTTCCTTTTTTTTGATGTTTTTCTAACAATTCCTGTGGTCCTACTTAGGAGAGAGAAAAAAAATTTGCTCACGGCTTTTTTTTTTTTACATTAGAATTAGTGTTAGGAGAGAAAAACAAAAAAGATTTCCCAATTATATTCTCTAGCCACTGACAGAGATGTTTCGGAGATTTTAGTGGCCCAAGGGCGAGCTAAAAAATTAGGCCACTAATAATAAATATTGAAATATAAATTTTAAAAGTAGACTCCTAATAACAAGTATTAAAAAAATTAGGTCCCTAATAATAAATATTAAAAATGAATTTTAAAAGCAGACCCCTAATAACAAGTATTAGAAAAAAATAGGTTTTTAATAACAAATATTAGAAAAAACTTCTAATCCTAATATTTTAAAAAATCAAACCATGAAGATGATGTTACGGTACCTCTGCCAAGAGGACAACCACCTTGGCTTTGTTCTGATCACCTTCCAAATAGTGCTTCAAACGTTGGCCTTTGGTTGGTAGTTGGTAGGCTGTGGAAATCCTTTGTTTGAATAGCTAACATAGTAAACCAAAGAATTTCTTACCTTTGATTATGCCGAACCCTCGATTGCACAATAAAAGAGAATGTTTTGCCATAGTGTCTTTGAACAATCACCTTAGAAAACCGAAGTATCTCTTTCTTGTAGGTCTTGAGAACCTTTGATCGAACTCAGCACCTTAATAGTGCTTATGCTATGTTGCTCTTTTCTCCTATGATATCGAGGCATGTTTGAGGTGACTTGGCCATTGTTTCAGTTACAAGTTCAGCGACTCCTCACTTGATGGCTTTGGTGCTCTGACCTCTCTAACAGCCTACTCAAGTGGCTTAGATTTATCAAAATAACTTATGACCTCATCCAGTAAGGCCGATTCTTTAGATTCCTCACTCAATGTATCCTCGCCATCCAGTTCTCTGGCATCATCCTTGTTGCCCTGAAAAAACTGTGCCATGTCCTCATCGAAGATAGATTTCATGATCTTGACAGCTTGGCATTGCTCAGGTTCATCTGCACACTTAAGAGCTTTGATAATGTCAATAGTAATACCTGCTTGTTTTACCAAGGTAGGGTTGGAAAATGTTAGCTCTACTGGTTTTGCCAAGCTGGTGCTGGCATTAGATTGAGATCTGGCATTATTGTTGCTTGCTTCCCCTTTCTCGGCTTCCTTGGTTTCTTCTGCTGGCAGTGATTTCTCTTCTTGACAATCAACCGGCTTCTTGGCAGATGTTTCATTTTCGATTGGTTTGTCACTTCAGAGAGCGAAAGCTTGGATTTATTCTCTCCATGTTTTCTGAGCATCCTCTATATCACTTGACAGAGTCGTTGGAGGTCTGGCATTAAGTGGGTTGGGAATCTATCCTATCTGAACTTCCAAGTTCCTCATGGATGCTGTCAGACTCTGGATGGTGGCATCGTTGTTCTCCATATAATCTATTAGGGTGTTCTTATCGAAAGATCTTTGCATTGGCGGTAGATTATTCTAGGCTCTCTGTGGCATTGCATTCTGGTTGAAACCTGGTGGTGCATTGATATTCTATCGTTGGACATTGTATTGGTCACCACTTGGATTTACCCAAGAAAAGTTGGGATGCTGCTTCCAACCTGCATTATATGTATTTCAATGTTGGTTAAAATTTTGATTAAAATTACCAACAAAATTTACCAATTCAGGGTTGGCATGGCAATCATCCACATAGTGGTCCTCTTCACATATAGTGCAAAATGGTTCTAATGCCTTAACTTCTTTGGATTCATTGCTCTTTTGCAAAGTTTTTACAATGCTAGTGAGATTGGAAATCTGGACATTGATGGATGTTAATGCATCAAGCTCCAATTTTCTGGATGTTTTTGTCCTCGTTCCTAGTTTGGTAGTAGGATACTGAAAATCGTTGGCAGCAATCCTCTCAAGGATGCCAACTTCTTCGGTATAGTTCTTGTTTAATAGTGAACCATTTTTCGAAGCATCAACAATTGTCTTGGCACGAGCATTGAGTCCGGTGTAAAATATCTCCATATGTATCCAAGTAGGGAATCCATGCATGAGACATCTTCTCAACAATTCTTTGAATCGCTCTCAAGTATCGTAGAAAGTCTCATCACCATCTTGCTTGAAAGTAGTGATTTCATTCCGCAGCTTGGCATTAGGTTCAGGAGGTTGGAATCTCAGAAGGAACTTCTAGCATAATTCTACCCACGAAGTGACTAAATTAGGTGGCAATGAATTTAGCCACAATTTTACCTTATCTCGCAAGGAAAATGAAAAGTGCTTTAGCTTTACTCTCTCTTTAGTCACACCAGGCCGACGAATTAGTTGACAAACCTCCATGAATAGCTTCAAATGCTACATTGGGTCTTCATTAGGTGATCCGTCAAATTGACCTACATCCATTAGTGTAAAGTGTTCATAAGTCTTATATTTTGTATGCATTCCATCTCATATTATTGCTATTCTCAAGTGCATTTTAGGCATATTTAGGTGCATGCATGCATTATTTACAATATTCTTTGCTTTGCCTTGTTTTTTTGAATATCTTTGATTTGGTAAGAAAATATACTGTTTTATTTTAGTTTTAGTTTCAGATGCTAGAAGCTGTCAGGAGGAGGAGAAATCAGAGGAGCTGATGCTGACGCAGCAGACCAAGGAGCTGTACTGAAGCAGTTCAACACAGAGAGAGATGTTGCCGAGTACAGATGCTGCCGAGTACTGTCGCCGCCATATCTGCCGCCCAGGGCAGCAACTTAGGGAATTGGTGAATTGGAGTGCGATTGATAGAGCATAATTTTCTAAGTCCAATGAGCCCATCCATGCAATTTACTGAAGCCGGAAACAGCGGACAAAACCACCAAAGGAGAAAATATCTAAGGCGGCCTAAGCTTACTTGTGACACAAGGAGTCCAACTTCAAGTCAAAGAAGTTAGAATTAAAGGATGCATTCAATGAAAAAACTATTTTATCATGAAGAACACTTCTACTCCAGTGAGGACTTAACCTAGGCCATGTCCTACATATACCCGATCTTACTTTGTATTTTAAGACATCTTGGCATAGCTTAGTTTCTCTTGTGTTTTCATGCCGCCACTATGTTATAAATTCTCTAGGGTTTGGGTTGTGTTGTAAAGTAGTTGTGAGAACGGTTGTTTAGGTTTAAGTTGTTTTTGCAATAAATTCAAGGTTTGCTTATTTCATGTTCTTCATTGTTTTCAATTGAGTTTGAAAGATCGATTGCGAGCAATCCATTTATTCGGCATCAAGAGAGTCAAACTCACGAAAGAAGTAAGCATGATCTCATCCATACTAGGTGTTGATCAATCCAGCCTAGACATAGGTTAGGGTTTAAAGCGGCTAAACGAGGATGAACCAAAGGTTGCTGTTAATTGCAAGGTTCATGCTGACGGGTATTATCTGCAGCAGGAATCAACAATATTATGACTTAGACATAAGCTGAATCATTATCGAAGCGTTCTGCCGAGCATTGAAGGTCTGGCGAGTTTTTCACCAAGCCAATCATCTGTTCCACCTGCCGAGGCAGCGAAAGTTGTTGAAGCACCAATCATCCATCTTCCGCCCAGGCAGCAAAGTCTGGCAGCGCAATACATCTTAACTTTTTCAACACAGTTTCACACTACGGAGTAGCATAACCTAACCCATTCCATCAATATGATCTCTTCTCTTAATTACTTGTGTTTATTTACTTTTCCTTTAAACGAACTGAAACTTACTTGTGCATTTAAATATTGTTAGAGCATGAATTTATATTCGAATTAGCTTTCCAATCCTCGTGGGAGACGATATCTTTTATATTATAACTTGACAAGAGTATGCACTTGCGTTCATATTTAGAGAACACCTAATCGATCTACAAGTTTTTAGCGTTGTTGCTGGGGATTGACAACAGTAAATTCGTCTTTATTTTCTTGCACCTTTATTTTATAGCATTTAATTTTAGTTTTTTTATTATTCGAAAAAAAAAAAATTCAGGTGCACTACAAGTCAAGGGCATCAACATGTGGGAAAGTTCTTGTAACCCCCTCGTCCCGGTCTGGCCGGATGACCGGTCCGAGTGGGCCACACGGGGAAAACCGAAGCGAAACCCGTTAAGGTTCCCCCTCGGTTAGCAACCCTATTTTTTTTCTTTCATTTTAATCTTGTCTAGAGGAGTATTAAATCCTAAGTGATCAAACAGCGGAACAACATACATGAGACAATCAAACGAATCCAAACCAACATTTAACAGCCCAATTTAAACTTAAACTGCAGGCGGTATCGGTACTCCCAAGGAGGGTATCGATACGCCTTGACCAAAGTCAACACTCAGAGTCAACGCAGGAAGACCGTATCGATACAGCCCTCGAGCGTATCGGTACGCCCTTCCAACGGTCAACTCCTCACGGTCAACGCTAAAAGACCGTATCGATACGCCAGGGGCCCGTTTCGATACCAAAATCGACAGTGCCTCCAGTGACCAAAAAGGTATCGATACGCCCCCTCGCGTATCGAAACACGAGGCCTGGAACAAGAAGGCTGTATCGATACGGGTCCAATCGTATCGATACCCCTGCACTGCAAGACTCCCAAACTCAGCGAAAACAAACAAGACTCGAACCTAAAAGCAATTTAAGACTTCCCTAGACCCAAACCAGCATTCATACAACATTATCAGATCAATATTTAACCATACAAGCACCCAGCATGTACATACATTAAGGAAATCATGCAATTGATCAAGGATGACATCTAAGCATTCAAAGTCTCATACTTCAACATTCAAACACAAAGGTAATCTCAAAAGGCACGTAGCCAACATTCATGGTAATCAATTTAGGCATGGATTACAATTCAAACATGGCATCAACAAGCCATACAAAAGCAACATAACATGGAGTCTAAGCAAGCTCCTAAACAACCAACAACATCCATCAAAATAACTCATGTCCCATTGCTTAACTATTACATACTCAACGTTTAAAAGTTCATACTTGATGTACTCAAAGCCAACAACCACACTTGGAGGCCCTCCACTTGCTCTAGCAACCCACGAACTAAGGATCTGCAATGTTGAACAAAGAGAGCGTAAGCAATGATGCTTAGTGAGGGTAAGATCTTAAAAACAAACCTCAACATTGCAGGGTCCGAGCAAGATCTTAGCCAAGGCAAAAACACATATTTACCAAGGATCCACAAGAGCCACAATGTAAAGATGCATGAACAATAATCCATTAAATGTCATGCTCCACAAGCTCTATTTTACAACATATGTAAACACTTATAAACATCCAAGTAAGGATCATATATCACAACACATTGATACACATATCTATCAACATTGGCACCTAGCTATGACCCGAATACGCGGATAAACACGTTGGAACTCACATCCAACAACCACTTTACCTCACGGTGGGATTACACTCATCACCGGTCTCGCGGAGGGGATTCCACTCATCCTCACGCCCCGTCGATGGGATTCCACTCATTATCGACTATATATAAATACAATTTCCGGGCGAACCCGTACTCCTCCTTGGTGACTCAACGCCACCAAGGCCACGCGCGACTTTTGACTCATGTGTACACACTAACATCCTAATGATCGATCATTTGTACTCAAGTATACTAGTGCCAACATTTAACTCATTCCACATTACTCATTTCAATCAATTCCGTGCTTAGCACGTACTCACCATGAACGTAATAATGAACCATTACCATGCATGCCTTAAGCATCACAAAACATGCCTCATCTCACATGTATAACACGATATACAATAGCAACCATATCACAAGTCATACGAGGCATAAACATCCATACATATAAGTTCATCCAAAGGCTCTAGATCAAGTTTAGGATTAGGATACCACCCTAATCCTAACTCTAGGTGGGTCTACCAAGCCCAACCTAGTCCACATACTCGAACCAACCTTCTAAAAATCATGTAAAACGTTTAACCACTCACCCAAGCTCCCAAGCTCAAAGACCAAGCAAGCGACCACCTTCAAATTCCCAGATTTACTTCCGATGCTTCACCGATGCCCAACCTCGATTCTAATCAATCTCAAACACAAACAAAACATCCACAATCAATAATTCATCGTCGGAACTAACCCGGATTAACGTTTTTAAGCAACCAACACTCAAAATCAAGCCCAAAATAGAATTCCCGAGCAACCCACAAAACCCACTGAAATCTTCCAATTCAACCATCCAAACAACCATCAAATACACCCAAAGTGACCCTCATATAACATACTAACACCAGCCCCCAAAATCCAACATAAAACTACCCCAAAAACCACTTTAAAACCCTCCAAAACCCCCATGTTTACCCAAATCCGAAAATTGCTCAAAATCATTTAAAATTCACATATGTTATACCATTTGACTTCTATACATCATAACTAACCATATTAAATCAAAACATTTAACTTAACAACATAAAGTTTCCATTTTTAATCAAAATCTTCCAAACTACCATTAAAATCAAAATAAATGGTACTTTTAAAGAGAGGGAGTTGAGGGGAAGTCAAAAACATCATTACCTTTCAAAACGGAGTTGAAATGGATGAGAAAGGAGATGAAATAGTAACAAGGGGAGGGGAGAGCTCTTTCACGTTGGAAGACAATGAAGAAGAGGGTGAATAGTGTATTGTTTGTGAAAAGAGGGATTTAAATTGAAAAATGGGTAAATTACAAAAAGGCCATTAATGAATGGCTATTCCCTTGTTCTTTAAAAAGCTCTTCAACTTGCAATTAAATCAATTTGGTCCCATCTCAAATATTTATTTTGAAGCCCGAAATTTTAAAGATCATTTTAATTATAAGCTCGAGCCCAAATAATATTAAAATATTATTTTCACCTAACCCCTAAACCCGAGTGTTACAACTCTCCCCACTTAAGGAATTTTGTCCCCGAAATTACCTGATGGAAACAGATACGGAAACTGCTCAACCATATCCGCTTTCTTCTCCCACGTGGCCTCTTCCACACCTCTATGTCTCCACAACACCTTGACCAACTCTATGGTCTTACCACGCAACACCTTGCTACCAGAAGCAAGTATCTCAATAGGCTCTTCATTATAGGACAAATCCGGATTTAACTCTATCTCCTCAACGGGCATAACATGAGAAGGATCCGATCTATATCTCCTAAGCATGGACACATGAAAGACATCGTGGATCTTCTCTAACTCGGAAGGTAACCTCAAACGATAAGCTACAGGCCCAATCCACTCAACTATCTCATACGGACCAATGAACCTCGGACCCAACTTGCCCTTTCGGCAAAATCTCATTACCTTCTTCCACGGAGATACTTTCAGAAATATTTTCTCACCCACTGAGTACTCAATCTCTTTCCTCTTCAAATCCGCATAAGACTTCTGACGATCGGAAGCTGCCTTCAAATGGTCACAAATCAACTTCACTTTGTCGGTGGTCCCCTTAAGCAAATTTGGCATAGGTAACAATCTCTGACCTGTTTCAGCCCAACAAATCGGAGTCCTACATCGTCTACCATACAAAGCCTAATAAGGAGCCATCTGAATACTAGACTGATAACTGTTGTTGTAAGGAAACTCAACTAACAGTAAGTGCTTCTCCCAAGAACCCTGGAAGTCAATCACACAACAACGAAGCATATCCTCTAGAATCTGTATCACTCGCTCTGACTGCCCATCGGACTGCGGATGATAAGACGTGCTGAAATGCAAACGGCTACCTAGAGCACTATGCAAGCAACCCCAGAACCTCGAAGTGAATCTAGGATCTCTATCTGAAACAATAGACTTCGGAACTCCATGAAGCCTCACAATCTCACGGATATACAAGTTTGCCAACTTGTCTAAGGAATCCGTAGTGTTCACTGCTAAGAAGTGAGCACACTTAGTGAACCTATCAACAATCACCCAAACCGAATTCTTCTTCGAAGGAGACAAAGGCAACCCCGACACAAAATCCATGGTGATCCTCTCCCATTTCCATTCCGGAATCTTCAAAGGCTGTAACAAACCTGAAGGAACCTGATGTTCTGCCTTCACTCTCTGACAAACCATACAACGGCTCACATACTCGGCTACATCTTTCTTCAAACCAACCTAGAAGTAATCATTCTTCAAGTCACGATACATTTTGGTACGACCCGGATGCATAGAAAAAGGTCTCGAATGTGCTTCACTCAAAATCTGACGCCTCAACTCGACATCTTCTGGTACAACAATTCTATCTCTAAAGCACAACAAGTTCTCACCACTGAAACTATACTCGGTCGGTCTTCCTTCGGCTATGTCCTGAACATGGGGAACTAAAGTCACATCTTGCAACTGCTTCTCTCTAATCAACTGAATCAAAGAAGGCTTCACTTGCAACTCGGTGATCAAACCACCATCATCGGACACACTCAATCTAGCAAACATAGCTCTCAACTCTACGGCCACTTTCCTACTCAAAGCATCGGCTACTACATTCGCTTTACCCGGATGGTACTCAATGGTCAAATCATAATCTTTTAGCAACTCTAACCATCTTCTCTTTCTCAAGTTCAACTCTTTCTGTGTCATCAAATACTTCAAGCTCTTGTGATCGGTGTAAACTATACACTTCTCACCATACAAATAATGACGCCAAATCTTCAATGCAAACACAACTACGGCTAACTCTATATCATGAGTAGGATAGTTCTTCTCATGAACCTTCAACTGTCTAGAAGCATAAGCAACAACTCTTCTCTCTTGCATCAAAACACATCCTAAGCCTACGTAGGAAGCATCACTGTAAATCACAAACTCCTTACCTGAAACAGGTTGCACTAACACTGGAGCATTTGTCAAAGCTTCTTTCAATTTCTCAAAGGCCTTATGTCTTGTATCTGACCATTCGAACTTAACTCCTTTTTGCAACAATTTAGTCAAAGGAGCAGCTACTCTAGAGAAACCATCAACAAATCTCCTATAGTAACCGGCTAATCCTAGGAAACTCCTAATCTCGGTCACGGACTTAGGTTGTTTCCACTCAACAATAGCCTCAATCTTCGATGGATCAACACGGATACCTTCGACCAAAACAACATGGCCAAGAAATACAACCTCTCGAATCCAGAACTCACATTTACTAAGCTTCGCATACAACTGATTGCTCAACAATCTCTGTAAAATAAATCTCAAGTGCTCATCATGCTCTTCTTCTGTCTTCGAGTACACAAGTATGTCATCAATGAAAACAACTACAAAACGGTCTAGATAGTCTCTAAAAATTCTATTCATCATGTCCATGAATGCTGCAGATGCATTCGTGAGCCCAAACGACATCACAGGAAACTCATAGTGACCATATCTAGTCCTAAAAGCTGTCTTCAGAACATCACACTCTTTCACCTTCAACTGGTAGTACCCGGATCTCAAGTCTATCTTCGAGAACACTGAAGCACCCCTCAATTGATCAAACAAATCATCTATGCGAGGCAACGGATACTTGTTCTTCACAGTCAACTGATTCAACTGTCTATAGTCAATACACATGCGCATACTACCATCTTTCTTTTTCACGAACAACACGGGAGCACCCCAAGGAGAACTACTAGGCCTAATGAAACCAGGGTCTAATAATTCTTGCAACTGACTCTTCAATTCTTTCAACTCTTTCGGAGCCATGCGATACGGAGCTATCGAAACTGGATTAGACCCTGAAACAATCTCAATCACAAACTCAACATCTCTGTCAGGAGGTAAACCCGGCAACTCTTCAGGAAACACATTCGGAAAGTCACACACTGTTCTGATATCTTTCGGTCTAGCTTCACTCATATTTGGATTCATAACATACGCTAAGTAGGCCCTACATCCGGAGTCCATCAACCTATGAGCCTCTAAAGCTGACACCACATTAGACAAGAACTTAATGTTCTCGCCTACTACTACTACCTCGTAGTCATCAGAAAATTTTAAGGAAATTCTCTTTGTCTCAAAATCCACACTAGCCCGATGCTCAACCAACCAGTCCAAACCCAAAATAATATCGAAACCATAGAAAGGAAGTTCCATCATATCAACTGAGAACACATGACCCTGAATCTTCAGTGGACATCTCCAATACATACGTCTAACCACAACTGTCTCACCAAAAGAACTAGTAACATGCATACCTACATCTAAGATCTCAACAGGGATATCTAACTTCTGTGCATGCTCACTCAAAATGTAGGAATGCGTAGAACCCGAATCAACCAAAGAAAGCAAAGACATAGACTGTAACTCGAAATTACCTACTATCACATCAGTGTCGTTCCCGGCCTCTCTCTCGGCATAAACCCTCGCTGGTCCTCCCGCCTCTGGCTGCACTGCCACAACATGAGCAAGGTTCCTCTCAGCATCTACCCTAGGTTCATCAGCCCTAGGCTGGAAGTAGCCACGACCGCGCCCACGGGCTCTCTGAAAATCATTCGCTCTCGCACGAGCCTGAGCAATGTTCGGTGCTTGTGCCACCTGATGCGGACAGTCCCTCCTAAAGTGGTCCCTCGAACCACAGTTCCAACAAGCATGAAAGTTACCCCAACACTCACCAGCGTGTTGTCTCCCACAACGGGTACACTCGGGCAAACGCCCTCCTCCTCTATGGCCCTGATGGCCCCTACCATGATGGTCGCCGCCACGTCTATGGTCAAACTGATGTCCGCCACCTCTGTGCCTCTTGGAATCTCTACCATCAAAGTGGTTACGCCTCTTACCAGAACTGGAACCACCAGATCGTTTGGCCGAACCCAAACTGTGCTCTAAGTCCTTGGCTCTCGCGACCAATACATCAAAGTCTGAGTAGTCAGAAGCTAACGTGTATCTCTTGACCTCTTCATTCAGCCCATAGCGGAAACGGTTACAGCGTTCCACTTCAGTAGGAACCAACTCTGGAGCATACGACTCAAACGAACAAAACGGATCTCATAGTCAGTCACAGAAGCTTCTCCCTGAGTAAGGGCCATAAACTCTCGCTTCTTCTCATCTAAGTACCTCGGTCCCAAGTACCTCTTCCTAAAAGCGGACTCAAAGAAATCCCAGTCAATCTCTGCCTCTGAAACCCAGTAGTAATGGTGACCCACCAGGTGTAGGCATCACCCTGAAGTAAGGAAATCACACAGCCCAGTCTACGTGCGCCCACGCAACCCATCTGAGCTAAGATACGGACCGTCTTCTCCAACCATAACTCTGACCTCTCCGGAGTAGATCCTCTGAACTCTTCGGCCCCCAAGCTACGGAGCCTCTCCAAAGGTAGACTAGCATCGTCACACCTAGGCTGAGCTGCAGTCTGAGCTCCCGCAACTGCGGCCTGAAATACTCCCGCTATAGCTTGCACTAGAGGAGTCATATCAATTCCAGCTGGACCTTGGCCACCTTGAGGTCCCTCTCCTTCAGCTCCATCCTCGCCTCCAGCTCCCGGCGGAGGAGGTGGTGGTGGTGGAGGTGGTGGAGGAGCGCCAACTCCCGCGGCCACCGGCCCTTCTATGTGAGCCTCCACACCAACTGCCGGCTCAACAGGAGCCGCAACCCGTGGTTCCTGACGAATCACCCTCGGCCTACCCCTCGGCCTAGACATCGCTCTCACAGATATTAACTACAACCACAACAACAAAACATACAAAGCTGGGTTAGCAAAGCAAGGCTTCCAAGTGTTCAAGTACGTTCCCTCACTTAAAAATCTTTTTTCCAATGTAATAGTAGCAATGGGACTCTTACACCACATGCTTTTAAACAAACAGTCAACATACTTGTCACACAAGCAATCATACTTACAAAACAAGCAAACACCGTGCATATCAATACGAAACTTGAACTTACCTCACTTACCTGCCCAAGGTCTCGGTAACCTTAGGCTCTGATACCAACAAGTGTAACCCCCTCGTCCCGGTCTGGCCGGATGACCGGTCCGAGAGGGCCACACGGGGAAAACCGAAGCGAAACCCGTTAAGGTTCCCCCTCGGTTAGCAACCCTGTTTTTTTTCTTTCATTTTAATCTTGTCTAGAGGAGTATTAAATCCTAAGTGATCAAACAGCGGAACAACATACACGAGACAATCAAACGAATCCAAACCAACATTTAACAGCCCAATTTAAACTTAAGCTGCAGGCTGTATCGGTACTCCCAAGAAGGGTATCGATACGCCTTGACTAAAGTCAACACTCAGAGTCAACGCAGGAAGACCGTATCGATACAGCCCTCGAGCGTATCGATACGCCCTTCCAACAGTCCACTCCTCACGGTCAACGCTAAAAGACCGTATCGATACGCCAGGGGCCCGTTTCGATACCAAAATCGATAGTGCCTCTAGTGACCAAAAAGGTATCGATACGCCCCCTCGCGTATCGAAACGCGAGGCCTGGAACAAGAAGGCCGTATCGATACCCCTGCACTGCAAGACTCCCAAACTCAGCGAAAACAAACAAGACTCGAACCTAAATGCAATTTAGGACTTCCCTAGACCCAAACCAGCATTCATACAACATTATCAGATCAATATTTAACCATACAAGCACCCAACATGTACATACATTAAGGAAATCATGCAATTGATCAAGGATGACATCTAAGCATTCAAAGTCTCAAACTTCAACATTCAAACACAAAGGTAATCTCAAAAGGCACATAGCCAAAATTCATGGTAAGCAATTTAGGCATGGATTACAATTCAAACATGGCATCAACAAGCCATACAAAAGCAACATAACATGGAGTCTAAGCAAGCTCCTAAACAACCAACAACATCCATCAAAATAACTCATGTCCCATTGCTTAACTATTACATACTCAACGTTTAAAAGTTCATACTTGATGTACTCAAAGCCAACAACCACACTTGGAGGCCCTCCACTTGCTCTAGCAACCCACGAACTAAGGATCTGCAATGTTGAACAAAGAGAGCGTAAGCAATGATGCTTAGTGAGGGTAAGCTCTTAAAAACAAACCTCAACATTGCAGGGTTCGAGCACGATCTTAGCCAAGGCAAAACACATATTTACCAAGGATCCACAAGAGCCACAATATAAAGATGCATGAACAATATTCCATTAAATGTCATGCTCCACAAGCTCTATTTTACAACATATGTAAACACTTATAAACATCCAAGTAAGGATCATATATCCCAACACATTGATACACATATCCATAAACATTGGCACCTAGCTATGACCCGAATACGCGGATAAACACGTTGGAACTCACATCCAACAACCACTTTACCTCACGGTGGGATTACACTCATAACCGGTCTCGCGGAGGGGATTCCACTCATCCTCACGCCCCGTCGATGGGATTCCACTCATCATCGACTATATATAAATACAATTTTCGGGTGAACCCGTACTCCTCCTTGGTGACTCAACGCCACCAAGGCCACGCGCGACTTTTGACTCATGTGTACACACTAACATCCTAATGATCGATCATTTGTCCTCAAGCATACTAGTGCCAACATTTAACTCATTCCACATTACTCATTTCAATCAATTCCGTGCTTAGCACGTACTCACCATGAACGTAATCATGAACCATTACCATGCATGCCTTAAGCATCACAAAACATGCCTCATCTCACATGTATAACACGATATACAATAGCAACCATATCACAAGTCATACGAGGCATAAACATCCATACATATAAGTTTATCCAAAGGCTCTAGATCAAGTTTAGGATTAGGATACCACCCTAATCCTAACTCTAGGTGGGTCTACCAAGCCCAACCTAGTCCACATACTCGAACCAACCTTCTAAAAACCATGTAAAACGTTTAACCACTCACCCAAGCTCCCAAGCTCAAAGACCAAGCAAGCGACCACCTTCAAATTCCCGGATTTACTTCTGATGCTTCATCGATACCCAACCTCGATTCTAATCAATTCCAAACACAAACAAAACATCAACAATCAATAATTCATCGTCGGAACTAACCCGGATTAACGTTTTCAAGCAACCAACACTCAAAATCAAGCCCAAAATAGAATTCCCGAGCAACCCACAAAACCCACTGAAATCTTCCAATTCAACCATCCAAAAAACCATCAAATACACCCAAAGTGACCCTCATATAACATACTAACACCAGCCCCCAAAATCCAACACAAAACTACCCCCAAAAACCACTTTAAAACCCTCCAAAAACCTCATGTTTACCCAAATCCGAAAATTGCTCAAAATCATTCAAAATTCACATATGTTATACCATTTAACTTCTATACATCATAGCTAACCATATTAAATCAAAACATTTAACTTAACAACATAAAGTTTCCATTTTTAATCAAAATCTTCCAAACTTCCATTTTCCAAAACTACCATTAAAATCAAAATAAATGGTACTTTTAAAGAGAGGGAGTTGAGGGGAAGTCAAAAACATCATTACCTTTCAAAACGGAGTTGAAATGGATGAGAAAGGAGATGAAATAGTAACAAGGGGAGGGGAGAGCTCTTTCACGTTGGAAGACAATGAAGAAGAGGGTGAATAGTGTATTGTGTGTGAAAAGAGGGATTTAAATTGAAAAATGGGTAAATTACAAAAAGGCCATTAATGAATGGCTATTCCCTTGTTCTTTAAAAAGCTCTTCAACTTGCAATTAAATCAATTTGGTCCCATCTCAAATATTTATTTTGAAGCCCGAAATTTTAAAGATCATTTTAATTATAAGCCCGAGCCCAAATAATATTAAAATATTATTTTCACCTAACCCCTAAACCCGGGTGTTACAACTCTCCCCCACTTAAGGAATTTCATCCCCGAAATTACCTGATGGAAACAGATACGGAAACTGCTCAACCATATCCGCTTTCCTCTCCCACGTGGCCTCTTCCACACCTCTATGTCTCCACAACACCTTGACCAACTCTATGGTCTTACCACGCAACACCTTGCTACCAGAAGCAAGTATCTCAATAGGCTCTTCATTATAGGACAAATCCGGATTTAACTCTATCTCCTCAACGGGCATAACATGAGAAGGATCCGATCTATATCTCCTAAGCATGGACACATGAAAGACATCGTGGATCTTCTCTAACTCGGAAGGTAACCTCAAACGATAAGCTACAGGCCCAATCCGCTCAACTATCTCATACGGACCAATGAACCTCGGACCCAACTTGCCCTTTCGGCAAAATCTCATTACCTTCTTCCACGGAGATACTTTCAGAAATATTTTCTCACCCACTGAGTACTCAATCTCTTTCCTCTTCAAATCCGCATAAGACTTCTGACGATCGGAAGCTGCCTTCAAACGGTCACAAATCAACTTCACTTTGTCGGTGGTCCCCTTAAGCAAATTTGGCATAGGTAACAATCTCTGACCTGTTTCAGCCCAACAAATCGGAGTCCTACATCGTCTACCATACAAAGCCTAATAAGGAGCCATCTGAATACTAGACTGATAACTGTTGTTGTAAGCAAACTCAACTAATAGTAAGTGCTTCTCCCAAGAACCCTGGAAGTCAATCACACAACAACGAAGCATATCCTCTAGAATCTGTATCACTCGCTCTGACTGCCCATCGGACTGCGGATGATAAGACGTGCTGAAATGCAAACGGCTACCTAGAGCACTATGCAAGCAACCCCAGAACCTCGAAGTGAATCTAGGATCTCTATCTGAAACAATAGACTTCGGAACTCCATGAAGCCTCACAATTTCACGGATATACAAGTTTGCCAACTTGTCTAAGGAATCCGTAGTGTTCACTGCTAAGAAGTGAGCACACTTAGTGAACCTATCAACAATCACCCAAACCAAATTCTTCTTCGAAGGAGACAAAGGCAA
Organism: Hibiscus trionum; assembly: GCA_030270665.1. Lineage (NCBI taxonomy): Eukaryota > Viridiplantae > Streptophyta > Magnoliopsida > Malvales > Malvaceae > Hibiscus > Hibiscus trionum. Next base: position 20,272,773 of record BSYR01000038.1, on the reverse strand, counting down.
CTCCAACACAAAATCCATGGTGATCCTCTCCCATTTCCATTCCGGAATCTTCAAAGGCTGTAACAAACCTGAAGGAACCTGATGTTCTGCCTTCACTCTCTGACAAACCATACAACGGCTCACATACTCGGCTACATCTTTCTTCAAACCAACCTAGAAGTAATCATTCTTCAAGTCACGATACATTTTGGTACTACCCGGATGCATAGAAAAAGGTCTCGAATGTGCTTCACTCAGAATCTGACGCCTCAACTCGACATCTTCTGGTACAACAATTCTATCTCTAAAGCACAACAAGTTCTCACCACTGAAACTATACTCGGTCGGTCTTCCTTCGGCTATGTACTGAACATGGGGAACTAAAGTCACATCTTGCAACTGCTTCCCTCTAATCAACTGAATCAAAGAAGGCTTCACTTGCAACTCGGTGATCAAACCACCATCATCGGACACACTCAATCTAGCAAACATAGCTCTCAACTCTACGGCCACTTTCCTACTCAAAGCATCGACTACTACATTCGCTTTACCCGGATGGTACTCAATGGTCAAATCATAATCTTTTAGCAACTCTAACCATCTTCTCTGTCTCAAGTTCAACTCTTTTTGTGTCATCAAATACTTCAAGCTCTTGTGATCGGTGTAAACTATACACTTCTCACCATACAAATAATGACGCCAAATCTTCAATGCAAACACAACTACGGCTAACTCTATATCATGAGTAGGATAGTTCTTCTCATGAACCTTCAACTGTCTAGAAGCATAAGCAACAACTCTTCTCTCTTGCATCAAAACACATCCTAAGCCTACGTAGGAAGCATCACTGTAAATCACAAACTCCTTACCTGAAACAGGTTGCACTAACACTGGAGCATTTGTCAAAGCTTCTTTCAATTTCTCAAAGGCCTTCTGTCTTGCATCTGACCATTCTAACTTAACTCCTTTTTGCAACAATTTAGTCAAAGGAGCAGCTACTCTAGAGAAACCATCAACAAATCTCCTATAGTAACCGGCTAATCCTAGGAAACTCCTAATCTCGGTCACGGACTTAGGTTGTTTCCACTCAACAATAGCCTCAATCTTCGATGGATCAACACGGATACCTTCGACCGAAACAACATGGCCAAGAAATACAACCTCTCGAATCCAGAACTCACATTTACTAAGCTTCGCATACAACTAATTGCTCAACAATCTCTGTAAAACAAATCTCAAGTGCTCATCATACTCTTCTTCTGTCTTCGAGTACACAAGTATGTCATCAATGAAAACAACTACAAAACGGTCTAGATAGTCTCTAAAAATTCTATTCATCATGTCCATGAATGCTGCAGGTGCATTCGTGAGCCCAAACGGCATCACAGGAAACTCATAGTGACCATATCTAGTCCTAAAAGCTGTTTTCGGAACATCACACTCTTTCACCTTCAACTGGTAGTACCCGGATCTCAAGTCTATCTTCGAGAACACTGAAGCACCCCTCAACTGATCAAACAAATCATCTATGCGAGGCAACGGATACTTGTTCTTCACAGTCAACTGATTCAACTGTCTATAGTCAATACACATGCGCATACTACCATCTTTCTTTTTCACGAACAACACGGGAGCACCCCAAGGAGAACTACTAGGCCTAATGAAACCAGGGTCTAATAATTCTTGCAACTGACTCTTCAATTCTTTCAACTCTTTCGGAGCCATGCGATACGGAGCTATCGAAACTGGATTAGACCCTGAAACAGTCTCAATCACAAACTCAACATCTCTGTCAGGAGGTAAACCCGGCAACTCTTCAGGAAACACATCCGGAAAGTCACACACTGTTCTGATATCTTTCGGTCTAGCTTCACTCATATTCGGATTCATAACATACGCTAAGTAGGCCCTACATCCGGAGTCCATCAACCTATGAGCCTCTAAAGCTGACGCCACATTAGACAAGAACTTAATGTTCTTGCCTACTACTACTACCTCGTAGTCATCAGAAAGTTTCAAGGAAATTCTCTTTGTCTCAAAATCCACACTAGCCCGATGCTCAACCAACCAGTCCAAACCCAAAATAATATCGAAACCATAGAAAGGAAGTTCCATCATATCAACTGAGAACACATGACCCTGAATCTTCAGTGGACATCTCAAATACATACGTCTAACCACAACTGTCTCACCAAAAGAACTAGTAACATGCATACCTACATCTAAGATCTCAACAGGGATATCTAACTTCTGTGCATGCTCACTCAAAATGTAGGAATGCGTAGAACCCGAATCAACCAAAGAAAGCAAAGACATAGACTGTAACTCGAAATTACCTGCTATCACATCAGTGTCGTTCCCGGCCTCTCTCTGGGCATAAACCATCACTGTTCCTCCCGCCTCTGGCTGCACTGCCACAACATGAGCAAGGTTCCTCTCAGCATCTACCCTAGGTTCATCAGCCTTAGGCTGGAAGTAGCCACGACCGCGCCCACGGCCTCTCTGAAAATCATTCGCTCTCGCAGGAGCCTGAGCAATGTTCGGTGCTTGTGCCGCCTGATGCGGACAGTCCCTCCTAAAGTGGTCCATCGAACCACAGTTCCAACAAGCATGAAAGTTACCCCAACACTCACCAGCGTGTTGTCTCCCACAACGGGTACACTCGGGTAAACGCCCTCCTCCTCTATGGCCCTGATGGCCCCTACCATGATGGCCGCCGCCACGTCTATGGTCAAACTGATGTCCGCCACCTCTGTGCCTCTTGGAATCTCTACCATCAAAGTGGTTATGCCTCTTACCAGAACTGGAACCACCAGATCTTTTGGCCGAACCCAAACTGTGCTCTAAGTCCTTGGCTCTCGCGACCAATACATCAAAGTCTGAGTAGTCAGAAGCTAACGTGTATCTCTTGACCTCTTCATTCAGCCCATAGCGGAAACGGTTACAGCGTTCCACTTCAGTAGGAACCAACTCTGGAGCATACTGACTCAAACGAACAAAACGGATCCCATAGTCAGTCACAGAAGCTTCTCCCTGAGTAAGGGCCATAAACTCTCGCTTCTTCTCATCTAAGTACCTCGGTCCCAAGTACCTCTTCCTAAAAGCGGACTCAAAGAAATCCCAGTCAATCTCTGCCTCTGAAACCCCAGTAGTAATGGTGACCCACCAGGTGTAGGCATCACCCTGAAGTAAGGAAATCACACAGCCCAGTCTACGTGCGCCCACGCAACCCATCTGAGCTAAGATACGAACCGTCTTCTCCAACCATAACTCTGACCTCTCCGAAGTAGATCCTCTGAACTCTTCGGCCCCCAAGCTACGGAGCCTCTCCAAAGGTAGACTAGCATCGTCACACTTAGGCTGAGCTGCAGCCTGAGCTCCCGCAACTGCGGCCTGAAATACTCCCGCTATAGCTTGCACTAGCGGAGTCATATCAATTCCAGCTGGACCTTGGCCACCTTGAGGTCCCTCTCCTTCAGCTCCATCCTCGCCTCCAGCTCCCGGCGGAGGAGGTGGTGGTGGTGGAGGTGGTGGAGGAGTGCCAACTCCCGCGGCCACCGGCCCTTCTATGTGAGCCTCCACACCAACTGCCGGCTCAACAGGAGCCGCAACCCGTGGTTCCTGACGAATCACCCTCGGCCTACCCCTCGGCCTAGACATCGCTCTCACAGATATTAACTACAACCACAACAACAAAACATACAAAGCTGGGTTAGCAAAGCAAGGCTTCCAAGTGTTCAAGTACGTTCCCTCACTTAAAAATCTTTTTTCCAATGTAATAGTAGCAATGGGACTCTTACACCACATGTTGTTAAACAAACAGTCAATATACTTGTCAGACAAGCAATCATACTTACAAAACAAGAAAACACCGTGCATATCAATACGAAACTTGAACTTACCTCACTTACCTGCCCAAGGTCTCGGTAACCTTAGGCTCTGATACCAACAAGTGTAACCCCCTCGTCCCGGTCTGGCCGGATGACCGGTCCGAGTGGGCCACACGGGGAAAACCGAAGCGAAACCCGTTAAGGTTCCCCCTCGGTTAGCAACCCTGTTTTTTTTTTCTTTCATTTTAATCTTGTCTAGAGGAGTATTAAATCCTAAGTGATCAAACAGCGGAACAACATACACGAGACAATCAAACGAATCCAAACCAACATTTAACAGCCCAATTTAAACTTAAACTGCAGGCTGTATCGGTACTCCCAAGAAGGGTATCGATACGCCTTGACCAAAGTCAACACTCAGAGTCAACGCGGGAAGACCGTATCGATACAGCCCTCGAGCGTATCGGTACGCCCTTCCAACGGTCCACTCCTCACGGTCAACGCTAAAAGACCGTATCGATACGCCAGGGGCCCGTTTCGATACCAAAATCGACAGTGCCTCTAGTGACCAAAAAGGTATCGATACGCCCCCTCGCGTATCGAAACGCGAGGCCTGGAACAAGAAGGCCGTATCGATACTGGTCCAATCGTATCGATACCCCTGCACTGCAAGACTCCCAAACTCAGCGAAAACAAACAAGACTCGAACCTAAATTTAATTTAAGACTTCCCTAGACCCAAACCAGCATTCATACAACATTATCAGATCAATATTTAACCATACAAGCACCCAACATGTACATACATTAAGGAAATCATGCAATTGATCAAGGATGACATCTAAGCATTCAAAGTCTCATACTTCAACATCCAAACACAAAGGTAATCTCAAAAGGCACATAGCCAACATTCATGGTAAGCAATTTAGGCATGGATTACAATTCAAACATGGCATCAACAAGCCATACAAAAGCAACATAACATGGAGTCTAAGCAAGCTCCTAAACAACCAACAACATCCATCAAAATAACTCATGTCCCATTGCTTAACTATTACATACTCAACGTTTAAAATTTCATACTTGATGTACTCAAAGCCAACAACCACACTTGGAGGCCATCCACTTGCTCTAGCAACCCACGAACTAAGGATCTGCAATGTTGAACAAAGAGAGCGTAAACAATGATGCTTAGTGAGGGTAAGCTCTTAAAAACAAACCTCAACATTGCAGGGTTCGAGCACGATCTTAGCCAAGGCAAAACACATATTTACCAAGGATCCACAAGAGCCACAATATAAAGATGCATGAACAATATTCCATTAAATGTCATGCTCCACAAGCTCTATTTTACAACATATGTAAACACTTATAAACATCCAAGTAAGGATCATATATCACAACACATTGATACACATATCCATAAAACATTGGCACCTAGCTATGACCCGAATACGCGGATAAACACGTTGGAACTCACATCCAACAACCACTTTACCTCACGGTGGGATTACACTCATCACCGGTCTCGCGGAGGGGATTCCACTCATCCTCACGCCCCGTCGATGGGATTCCACTCATCATCGACTATATATAAATACAATTTCCGGGTGAACCCGTACTCCTCCTTGGTGACTCAACGCCACCAAGGCCACGCGCGACTTTTGACTCATGTGTACACACTAACATCCTAATGATCGATCATTTGTCCTCAAGCATACTAGTGCCAACATTTAACTCATTCCACATTACTCATTTCAATCAATTCCGTGCTTAGCACGTACTCACCATGAACGTAATCATGAACCATTACCATGCATGCCTTAAGCATCACAAAACATGCCTCATCTCACATGTATAACACGATATACAATAGCAACCATATCACAAGTCATACGAGGCATAAACATCCATACATATAAGTTCATCCAAAGGCTCTAGATCAAGTTTAGGATTAGGATACCACCCTAATCCTAACTCTAGGTGGGTCTACCAAGCCCAACCTAGTCCACATACTCGAACCAACCTTCTAAAAACCATGTAAAACGTTTAACCACTCACCCAAGCTCCCAAGCTCAAAGACCAAGCAAGCGACCACCTTCAAATTCCCGGATTTACTTCTGATGCTTCACCGATACCCAACCTCGATTCTAATCAATTCCAAACACAAACAAAACATCCACAATCAATAATTCATCGTCAGAACTAACCCAGATTAACGTTTTCAAGCAACCAACACTCAAAATCAAGCCCAAAATAGAATTCCCGAGCAACCCACAAAACCCACTGAAATCTTCCAATTCAACCATCCAAAAAACCATCAAATACACCCAAAGTGACCCTCATATAACATACTAACACCAGCCCCCAAAATCCAACACAAAACTACCCCCAAAAACCACTTTAAAACACTCCAAAAACCCCATGTTTACCCAAATCCGAAAATTGCTCAAAATCATTCAAAATTCACATATGTTATACCATTTGACTTCTATACATCATAGCTAACCATATTAAATCAAAACATTTAACTTAACAACATAAAGTTTCCATTTTTAATTAAAATCTTCCAAACTTCCATTTTCCAAAACTACCATTAAAATCAAAATAAATGGTACTTTTAAAGAGAGGGAGTTGAGGGGAAGTCAAAAACATCATTACCTTTCAAAACGGAGTTGAAATGGATAAGAAAGGAGATGAAATAGTAACAAGGGGAGGGGAGAGCTCTTTCACGTTGGAAGACAATGAAGAAGAGGGTGAATAGTGTATTGTTTGTGAAAAGAGGGATTTAAATTGAAAAATGGGTAAATTACAAAAAGGCTATTAATGAATGGCTATTCCCTTGTTCTTTAAAAAGCTCTTCAACTTGCAATTAAATCAATTTGGTCCCATCTCAAATATTTATTTTGAAGCCTGAAATTTTAAAGATCATTTTAATTATAAGCCCGAGCCCAAATAATATTAAAATATTATTTTCACCTAACCCCTAAACCCGGGTGTTACAGTTCTTGCGATTATTTAGAAGGCAATCATGCGTTCGAAAGTTGCCCTCATCTTTTTGCAGCGGACATGTCGAGAAAAACCACTCGGGATTGGATGTCTGAATACAAACAACAGATGCCGCCGCAGCAACAAGATTTTTCATGGTATAATCAATAATCTCAAATTTTTTTCCATAACAGTTTTGCTGCAGAAATCGACATGCCCTGGCAATATAGATATCCTCAAGAGCAATCAAAATCCTTGAAGGACATACTTCTAACTTTCCTCGCACTCACGCATAAAGTGTCAACTGCTATGGACGCCAACATCGCTAAGGTGGATGCACTTCTTAGCATTTCAGTCCTCATTAATGCCATAGATGAACCTGAACACGATGTCTCAGCAACTTCTACCTCGACAACTAGTGATCCCCAACAATTAAGTCTGAGGGATACTGATGTCCCATCACAAGAGGATGAAGAGCAATGCGAAGAAAGATCTCCGATGTGTGAGGAACAATTAGAAGCTCCAAGCCAAGAGGATGAAAAACACTGCCCGAACAGCAAGATTGACAGCTACCTAGAACCCTGCCCAAGAAACGAACTGAATAGTGAAAGGACAGTACCTGAACAAAGCAATGCCACAACAACACCTAGTGAGGCCGACAAAGGAATTGATGATGCCACGAAAACATCACATGCTTTGGCAAATATGCCCGCCACAACAGAAGCCTCGACAATGATGCCCGCCTCGACAGAAGCCTCAGCAACTATGGACTATATATATCGAGAGTAGTCGATGCTGCCAGATTTAAAGCCATTAAAATCTCTACTTATGGAGATTTTTTAGAGGCATAAAGAAAACGGTGTTGGGAGTCATGAAGCTTTTCCAAAAATTGAGTTTTCCTTTGACCTACATAGCATCATGATAGAATATTGTTGTAACAACTAGTTGTTGTTGTAGCAGCTGCCTCGGCAGCAAAAGCAACTTTCCACCATAACGAACTTTGACAAAGATGAGGTAAGTACATGGTTAGATAGTGATATAAATTTTCCTAATCACATGTTCATGCCTTCAAGAATAGAAACAAGGAGGAAGGTTCACATGGACTACAAGGGAACAAGGAAGAATGACTCCTCCACCATGAGAATAATCACTCGATGGAGGGTGAGGGTGGATTACAAGAAGTATCAGAAACGACCCTCTTAAGCTAAAACAGATAAGGGAGTAGTTACTTTAGGAGATGCATACCAAAGCACTCCTAGAGTAACAGTTTTTTTAATATTTTAAGTTTTATGTATTTTATGTAGGATTGGATTTTGATTGCAATTTATTTCCCACATTTTTTTTTCAGATTTTAAGTTTTCTGTATTTATTTAATTATTTTTATTTCAGGTTTAGGAATAAATAAGTAGGACCAATAAGAAGGCCCAACAAGGAGCCCGCCTTCCATACCGCCGGAACAGTCGAGGGCAGCCCAACGACAAAATGTATAACGACTAGAATACCGCTAACGGCTAGCTGTCAACGGCTACAGCATAACGGGCATTTACTCTCGTAACACGCGCCGTAAAAATCTGCCCGTTGGGAATTTAATGCCGCCATGGCATCTCTCAGCAACCCCTATATATACCTCACTATTTCATTCATTTTCATCACTTCATCTACTTGTTTAACCTCCTCTTCGCCAACTTGCTTTCTTACAATTTTCTATTTTCAATTTACTTTCAGAATATAAACTGTCTCACCACTATGGCATCATCACAGTCCAAGCCCTCTTTTCAGCGTTTCTTCTCCGAGTTAGATCAAAAGAGGCACATAATGCAATTCACCAATCGATCAGTGTGGGAGGAGCAAGGGTTTCACTACTCGCAACAGATGGGAGACTTAGGTCTCGAGGCCGCCCTCTTTGAAAAAATACATAGCCAAGGGTGGGAGATCTTTGCAAAGTTGCCCGAGGTGGCCAATATCACCCTCGTCCGAGAGTTCTACGCCCACCAATCCCGCTAGGAAATACCGTTTGTCTTTGTTCCAGGGGAGGCAGTAAAACTCAACGCTGCCACCATCAACAGATTCTACGGGCTTAAGATGGACGATAATCGCCATGAGGAATGGCGGCAAACATTGACAGCAGGGGACTACGATAGAATGAATGACAGGCTGTGTGAACCAAACACCCCGTGGCTGACAGGGAAACACAGCGAGTCTGTGCAGCGCTGTCGTCTGCTACCGGAGGCAATGTTATGGAACACCTTCATCAAAAGACTCCTGATGCTCACCTCCCACAACACTTGATCGACCTCGTCTCGCCCTGATCCACTCGATTATGAACAATCGGATGATCAACGTGGGAGACATAATCTGCAAGGAGATCTACAACTGCTACTGGAAGTCGAAGGTCAGACTCTATTTCCCCTCCCTCATCACTGGACTGTGCGCGAACTTCAATGTCCCCTCCAACTCCAAGGATGTGCTGACATCATCAAGGGAGGGTTGGACCAGAAAAGTCAGGCTTCAGATGAAGCAGGCGACTGAAACAGAATCGATCACACCATCTTAGCAATCGGCCGACAACATAGCTACCCCGGCAGCAAGAGGCAGTACTGAGGCTGCCCAAAACCCTTAGGTCATCCAGCTGTTCCACACACTGATCGAAAGCAATAAGAGAATCGAGCAGCAGCAGCTGACCTTCATGAAGTATGTGGGGGGAGTTCAAGAGGCTTTTGTGGCCTATTTGTTGCAGAAGTTTCCCAATGACCGCCTCTCACTGCCCAGATTTCCAGAGGAATTGGCCGTCGCAGCTGAACCACGAGAGGCTACACCCCTAGAAGTTGTTTCCTGCCATGCCGCCTTCCACTGCGAGATGCCTTCTCCCGCTCGATACCCGTCCTACTTCACCACCTCCTCCTCCCACACGGTGGCTGACACTCTAGAGAGGCATCACCAACAATACTCTTTAGCCATCACAGCGGCAACAGCGGCAGACACCTCCCCTTCCAATGATTCTGGGCAGCAGACGGTAGAAACCAGGGAACCAATGGACACCGCAGAGCCATCAGCAGCACCCATGACGGAACCAAGCAGGAAAAAGAAGCGACATATAATCTTGGCCTAACCGTAGCCAGAGAATGAGGACTCGGAAACTAAACCGGTCCACATTGAAGCTCCTCGCCCTACGCCCAAGAGAGTCCAGCTGTCGCGCACAGCATAGATTTCACCTGCCAAGCATGTTGCCAGGACCTCTGCCAGCCGCCGCCTGGTCATCCAATCATCATCTTCCTCCTCCGCCTCAGAAACTCCAACAACATCTCCACAATCAGACAACTTCTAGCGTTGTTTTCTCTTATTTCTGTTTATTTCTTGTTTTTCTATTTTAATTATTTTTTTGTCTTTTATTTTTTTCTATTTTTGTGTGCATTGAGGGCAATGCCTATCTCGAGTTTGGGGGGGTTAGCACTCATTCATTGTTTAGGCATATTTAGATCATATAGGTTGCATATGTACTTGCCTTTAAATTACTCAAAAGAAAAATTTTGTTAGAACTTGTGCCTATGATAGGATAGCCGATTTTTCACACCATAATAAAAAGAACTTAATTTTGGGAACAAACATGAAGAAAACTTAGAATTTTTCTATAGTTGCCAAAAATAAAAAACACCACTGTTACTTGCTGAATTTGATTGAATTTATGATAAACACTGCTTTCTTGAATTATTTGTAAAATTCTAACATGGTTGCAGGAAGCTGTCGCTGCAGACAACAAACAGAAAAAGAAAAGCACTGACACGACAAGAACAAAGAAATATATGTTATTTTACCCTATAGGTGCCCGAAACAGGCTATAGGAAGAATCATGTGCCAAGGAAACTTCGCTGCTATCAAAGTCCATGTATTTGAAATTTTTTGAAGTGACGGACAAATTAGCATGAGTGAATGAAAGTCTTCACGGGATGACTCTACTAATGGGTTTGAGGTTTTGTAGTTTGCTCCTATATTAATTTTAGACCTAAAGGGTAGTTGTGATGAGCTGAAGCCCTTTCTGCCATGATTATAAAATGTTCTTAAATGTTCTGCCTCGGCAACAACCTTATTTACCTTGGCATCATCTTTGTTTACTTAGAATATTCTTCAGATTCAGCTTGTACACAGTCTCTGCACACACTGCACTGGCAGTATAGTCTAATTCTAAGGTAATTCATGTTATTTTCCTTTCATTAATCTAATGATAGGTGCTACGGCCTTGAGGTGCTAAATCAAGTTTAAAACATGTTTTTTTCTTTCTGATTAGTGCAAGGGCAAGTATGTTTAGGATTGTATTGCTTAAGGACAAGCAATAGTTCGAGTTTGGGGGTGTGTAAAGTGCTCATAAGTCTTATATTTTGTATGCATTCCATCTCATATTATTGCTATTCTCAAGTGCATTTTAGGCATATTTAGGTGCATGTATGCATTATTTACAGTATTCTTTGCCTTGCCTTGTTTTTATTGAATATCTTTGATTTGGGAAGAAAAGATACTATTTTAGTTCAGTTTTAGTTTCAGATGCTAGAAGCTGTTAGAAGGAGGAGAAATCAGAGGAGCTGATGCTGAGGCAGCAGACCAAGGAGCTGTACTGAAGCAGTTCAACACAGAGAGAGATGCTGTCGAGTCGCTACCGCCGCCATATCTGCCACCCAGGAAAGAATCTTAGGGAATTAATTAATTGGAGTGCGATTGATAGAGCATAATTTTCTGAATCCAATGAGCTCATCCGTGCAATTTAGTGAAGCCGGAAACAACGGACAGAGCCACCAAAGGAGAAAATATCTAAGGCGGTCTAAGCTTACTTGGGGCACAAGGAGTCCAACTTCAAGTCAAAGAAGTCAGAATTAAAGGATGCATTCAATGCAAAAGCTACTTTATCATGAAGAAGACTTATACTCCAAACAGGACTTAACCTAGACCATGCCCTATATACACCCGATCTTACTTTGTATTTTAAGACATCTTGGCATAGCTTAGTTTCTCTTGTGTTTTCATGCCGCCACTATGTTATAAATTATCTAGGGTTTGGGTTGTGTTGTAAAGTAGTCGTGAGAACAGTTGTTTAGGTTTAAGTTGTTTTTGCAATAAATTCAAGGTTTGCTTATTTCACGTTCTTCATTGTTTTCAATTGAGATCGAAAGATTGATTGTGAGCAATCCATTTGTTTGGAATCGAGAGAGTCAAACTCATAAAAGAAGTAAGCACGATCTCATCCATACCAGGTGTTGATCAATCCAGCCTAGACATTGGTTAAGGTTTAAAATGGCTAAAAGAGGACGAACCAAAAGTTGTTGTTCATTGCAAGATTCATGCCGACGAGTATTATTGTAACCCCCTTAGCCCGGCCTAGACGGTTGACCCGGACTACGAAGATTACACGGGGAAAACCAAAGTCAACCCAAAAGTCAACCTTGATTAACGACCCTTTTTTCTTTTTAAACTTGTCTAGATGCACATTAACCCTAGGCATTCTCTTGAGATAAGCATACTCAAAAATCACAGCAATCGGAAAACAATAAGGGACCCAATTGCACAAAATACAAATTTAGGGACCAATTTGTAAATTCTGAAAATTAAGAGGACTTTACCAATTTTTAAGTTACCATTATGAAATTAGTCATGTTTCATGCCTCTCTGCCAAATTTCATCTCAAACGTACATCTCAAGCTCAAGCAATTGCACATACAAGAATCGGGACTAAAACGTAAAGCTTGCAAACCTCAAAACCATTCAAATTTTATGCCCAACGGTCAGGTGTTCCGAAACGGGTCTAGGCTGTTCAGGAACACCCCTTGGCAGTAGCCAAAGTGTTCAGAAACGGGTCTAGGCCGTTCAGGAACACCCAGGCCAAATCAAGGGCCTGTTTCGAAACAGGCAAGGGTGTTTCGAAACACCCTGCCCAGAAACAGCAGATAGGCCTGTTTTAACACCTTTAAACCCCATCAAACATGCTCCAAACCATTCCACAATAAAACAACAACATGCCAAACATCATACCTACCAATTTGCATCAAAATGTAGATACAAAACCACCCATAGATGCACCAACTCATTCAACACATCCAACACTCAATCATGCTTTTAAAACAAGAAGCATAGCATAACGACTTAAAAATAAGAAGACTCAACGTTGCAAGCGTTAAACCACATAGTTCAAAATCATAAACCAAACTTGTCCAACATACACAATCTCATTAAACATCAACATAAGAGATTCTCCCCCCATTGCCTTTATTATCTATAGCTATTAACCAAGACATACATCTCAAATGGAGCTCTCCTTGAATCCCTTGCTTCTCGCTGTCCCAACTTCAAATATCTGCATTGATGGACAAAAAGGAGCGTAAGCACATAATGCTTAGTGAGGAATGCTCAAAACCAAAACACCATCAATGCAGCGAGTCATAAAACCTCTTTTAAAAGTAAACACAATTCGATAAACCAAGGCAATGTTTGAAAACCCCTTTTAACAACATGCTTTAAATCATGCATTGCTCAAACATGAAAAACCAACCCTTACCTTAGAAAATCTAAGTAATTCACTTCAAAGCACAACCTTGCAAAACCTTCAATTTAACCATTCCATGCATGAACATCCTATGCAAAGTTAAATACAAGATCCTTGGAAAACACTTCCACTTCACATTATACTTTTCTTATACTTGAAAATCATTTCAAAGCAAGAAACCTTTAAAAACCACTTACACCCTCAATTCCATCTCATGCATTAAGCAAATGCAACATATGTACCACAAAATCAACACTTGCATTACATGCCTTTTAAAACAAGCCTTCACAAGCCTTCAATGTACTAAAGAGATTCCATGCACATATGTACCATTCTCAATAGAAGATAAACACTTGTACAAGTTAACAAGTAAAACATGCATTCATAGAACACTACACACTTCTCATGCAACCATGCATCATTTCAAGCATCTCATGCTTCATCATATTCAAGAACATTATATTGGCTTCCAAGTGATAATTCACAAACCATCATAACGCAAGACACAATCGGATACGCGGATTACAAGCGTTGTCCCCACGCTTCATACACACTACCAATCTCAAGGTCCCCAAATGGAATTTAAATCACCATTATGACCTTACCATACACAAGGTCCTCATATGGACTTTTAACCACCATATGACCTTAACATTCACAAGGTCCTCAAATGGAATTTTAACCACCATTATAACCTTACCATCACTCATTGGTAGTTGTATAACATCACTAACGAGATCAAGGGACATACACATAAGATCCACACATGGACTTTACACCACCATTGTGATCTTACCATACACAAGGTCTTCAAATGGAATTTTAACCACCATTATGACCTTAACATACACAAGGTCCTCAAATGGAATTTTAACCACCATTATGACCTTAACATACACAAGACCCACCCATGGACTTTTAACCACCATGGTGTTCTTAACCATCTCGTTAGTGTACTTGGATGGAGTTACCGGTACAATCACAACCACTCCACATCCAAGGCGACTTTATTCACGGTGCACCCAATCCTATAGCCGGCTAACTATATCCGATTCAAGCAACCAAGAACCACTTACATCACTTGCCAATATAACCAATTTACCACATTAATCCATTGTTTTACAAGCATAACCAAAATGCCAATACCACCAATTACCATCATCAATCCACTGTTTTTGAAGCATTACACAAAGCCATTAAACAACATGCAACACTATGCAACAATTCCACAATTCCAATGTACAAAACCAAGGATCTCTTACCTTGAGCAACCTTCACACATGGCTTTCAAAACCAGCATTAAACCATGCTAAAATATGCTTTCAAAACAGAATTTAAAACATGCAAATCACATGCATTGCATCCAACAATCACAAGTGCTTTAAAAACCAATTCATAACACAACCAAGAGAGAAATTCTATTTACTTACTCTTGAGCTTAGCTAAGTTGTTTAGACTTAAACTAAGCTCCCAAAACCTTCAAACCTTGGTTTGAAAGCTGAAAACCCAACTTCACTCACCGATACACAAAACAAGGCTAGCCAACAAGCCTTCCAAGCATCCGAAACCTTCAACGCCTCCTCTATTGCTCACGGATCATTCTCCCCTGTTTCAAGCACATAACAATAGAGGATTAATGCATCATTATGCATTTAAAACACCAGCAACACACCTAAACTCGCTGCTCTTTGCAAAACCAACATTTCGGCTACCAAACACAACCGAAATCACCTCCAAACACTTCCAAAACTTAACCCAGCCAAGATCCATCACTTCTAACCATTTTTAAACATCAATTAACATCCAAAATGATCCCAAACAAGTCCTTATACCTCCAGCATTAACAAAACACCAAGATCACCCCAAAAACCACCATTTTCACAAGTAGAAACTTAGGAAAATCAACCTATTCGGGATTGCATTGATTAAACCTCAATTTCTCATCAAATATACATCCATTTTACATTAAAAACACATCTCAAAATAGTACCCAACCATTTCATACGAATTTCATCACAAATTAACCAAATCTTGCATTTTAAAGCCAAGATCAAGAACACAATTGTAAAACCTTTAATAAAACACAAATCAAGGATTGAGAACTTGGGAATTTCAGTAAAGAACTGAGAATTTAGAGGAGAAGGACGTTCATACCTCTAAACTTGAGTTTCTCCCTTTTTGGAACCACAATTCTTGAAAATCCAATAAGCAAATGCTAAGGTTTTGTTGTAGAATTGATTAGAGATCAAATGAGGATTGAAATATAATCTTTAGTTGTCAAAATCAGAGAGAATTTTGCTGGAGAAATGTGTTTGGGTTGAGAGAAAAGTTGAGAGAAAAGAAAATGGAAATTTAGAGAAAAGTTAGTTAAAATGCAAAAATATATTTTCCCTCCTTTTGCACTTAATTAAAAACCATTAATTAAATTGATTAATATTCAGAAAAATCTGGAGAAACTCTTTTGGGTAAATAGCTCCTTAAAGATTCAAAGTTTCAATCTTTTTAAAACAGTCACCCAGTTTTCAAAAATTACATTTTGGTCACTAACCCAAAATGTCACTCTTCCAAACCTCATTTTGTAAAATTGATTTCACCTTTCTCTTATATATAATAAAAGAGGATTTTAAGACATTTTTCCATATTTTTAATGCAACCCTAACTAGGCTTTCCTAAATTTACCCTTTTATATTCGAACCGCAACCCGACCGGTCCGGTCCAAACCCAAAACTTCTAAGCCCAAAATTAGGGTGTTACAATTATCTGCAGCGGGCATCGACGGTATTCTCACATAGATATAAGCTGAATCATTATCGAAGCGTTCTGCCGAGTTTGCCGCCAAGCTAATCATTCGTTCCACCTGCCGAGGCAGCGAAAGTTGTTGAAGCACCAGTCTGCCATCTTCCGCCCAGGCAGCAAAGTCTGGCAGCGCAATACATCTTAACTTATTCAACACAGTTTCACCCATTCCATCAATCTGATCTCTTCTCTTAATTACTTGTATTTATTTACTTTTCTTTTAAACGAACTGAAACTTATGTGTGCATTTAAATATTCTTTGTGCAGGAATTTATATTCGAATTAGCTGTTCAATCCTTGTGGGAGACGATATCTTTTATATTATAACTTGACAAGAGTGTGCACTTGAGCTCATATTTAGAGAACACCTAATCGCTCTACAAGTTTTTGGAATTGAATCATTATCGGTTTAAGCTCAAAGTTGGCCATATTTACCTCTGGACTGATTGGTCCTGGCATCAAAGCATCTACGGTGGGTGCTAGATGTTCTCTGATAGATCATTCTTTAGGTATCTGAGCAACAATAGCAGCAGCTGCCAATATAACTATAGGTATTGTCGGCATCTCCTAGTTATTAGCATTGTTTATGGCACTGTCTAGCTCACCATTGTTGTTACAAGCCTTTTCTCAATGTTCTCTTTTTAAATTGCGTAGAGTTGGGTCATCGTGTAAATCTTTCTTCGCAGTGATGCTCGTATACATATACCAAATAAATAAAATAAATAGAAAAATCAAAACAATCAATTCTATTGCAATCCCGGCAACGACGCCAAAAACTTGTTGATGTAGTATTGCATGGAAAAATATTAAGTATTCATCGTAAATATGCAAGTAAAAACAATTCCAAAAATACGTCTTTTACGTTCAAGTATACACGATCAACAAGTAATATAGTAGTGAGTTGAGTATCGTCTCCACAGGGATTGCCTATGAATTAATTGCCACGATTAATACTTGTGAACTAGAAAATAAAAGTGATAGCAAATGATTGAAGGAATGAGTAAAATCAAAGAATTAAAGAAATAAAAATAATAAAGAGAACAAAAGTAAAGTGAAGATTACGGTAATGGTATGATAACAAAGAATTGGCAAAGAATGTATGAATTTTATGCTAGCAATGCCGGCTAGTAATAATGTCCCGCTTTGGCATTATTTTTCGAGCAGATTCAAATTAGCAAAGCCTCTCTCGATGGTCATTGCCCTAAATCGACCATGTAAAAACCCCTTATATCTCCATAGTGAATGTTTTTTCATAAACCGACTTGATTAAGAACCAACTTGTACTCCTAAGGGGTAGATTTCACTCCTGAAGTAAGTTCATCTACTTGAACATCTTCTCTCGAAGCATCTCACCTCGATATCCAGCAACTAATCGGTGCTACCCAAGTCTATTAAGATATTGAGGTGCAATAGGCCAACAATGCCAGCTCTTGCTTGGCACAGTATTTAGAAGAAAAAAAAAGCATGATAGATAAAACAAACAATATCAGGGCATTTGAATTATTAACAATTAAACATAAAACACAACAAAGATTGGTTTGAAATCATTCTTAAACACAAGAAAGAAATACAAAAGATGAATAAGAATTGAAGCAAGGAAGGAGGTCTTTCAATGCATCCCTTCAATGGATTCCCAATGTCTCATGGAATCTTCAAGCCTTTGATCTTGTTGTCTCTGATTCCTCCTTCTCCATTGTTGCAGACCGTTTATCAAGTTCAATCCTTCATCTTCTTTATCGTCCTTTTCTCCTTCTCTAATTCTCGATTGTGATGATCCGCCCATTATGTGCTTGCTTGAGTTCCTTAAATAGGCGTGCAAGGATAGCCTAGGATAAGTCTCAAATTTGAATTTGTGGTAGCTCAAGGGATAAAGGATGTGATCATCTTTATCCCTTATCTGAATCCTAAGGCTGATCAGATTAAGGTTGACGTCATCGTTTCGTCGCTGCTCTGGCATCCTGGATTGGCATGAATCTGCCAACCAAGCTAGGCACTATTTATCCGTTATTTTTTCAGAGATTGGTCCAATTGCTATTTTCACGCAGCCTGATCTGGTCCTATTTTTTTGGGTTTAACAGCTTCTTGGTTTGGTATCAAATTCCTTTTCTCTGTCAACCGATGCTTGGCATTGTTTGGTCCATCTGTGCCAACATCATCTTGGCATTCTCTCTGGCATTCCTTCCTGCGCTACTCTTTTCTGCCAATTGCTATGCCAAATCTTACAAAATTACCAACAAAAAAACCATTCACACTAGCATAGACAAAATTCTCAACTACTTATACAAATGCATGAATTTAACATCTAAATGTACTCAAAAGCAAGCAAAAGCATTGTAATATGGGTATAAAAATTAGTACTTTTGATGAGGTAACACGCATCCAATGTACTCGAGACTTACTGTCGTGCAAAATGCTTCTTAAATTCATGGTATAAATAAAATTTCAAACGATCCAAATTTGACTTCCACGTACCATTGATTTTCAAAAAAGCTATTGTATTACTTATAGCTCGGATTTTTGTCGTACAATGGAAGAAGCTTTTATTGCGATCTCCTTCCTTTAGCCAAGTTATACATGACTTTGGCGCCAAACTGATTCATGATAACGAAAAAGCTTCTATAATTTAGACTGTAAACCTTTCTTCTCTAATGCCACTTCATCTGATCCCATATCATTACCCATTCAACCATCAAGTTCAACAATTCAATTTGTCACTACTAATATCTGTTCATCTATATTTCGAAAAGATGACTTATTCCAATCCTTTAGGAAGCATGTCATAGCACAAAGCTTCTGTAGCAAACCTGAGGCCTCATCTAACTCAGTTAATTGTAGCCATTCTTGCTCCATATTTTTTACATAACATGCATGTTCGACCCAAACATTTAAAAATCTAAATAGTCTTGGTCCCCAATCATCATCGTCACTCATCAACATAATCGGTGTATAGTAGGACAAACCTCTTGGCAAATTTATAGCTACTAAACTCGTAAACCATTTTAACCACAAATTCGAAACCAAAAATCTATCTATTCAACTACACCAATTTCTAGAGCTAAACCACGTGAACTATTTTCCTCTCGGTGGAATACCAATTAGTGCAACCCTCTCAACAAAACTCAATAAAATCATACACACTAGAGCAACCATGCCTTTCATTCAACCTTAACACCATGTTAAAATCGCTTCCAAAATACCATGGAATTGGTCGATCAACAATCAAAATACACAGCTCATGCTGCCTATGACTATGTAGGCTAACAAAAAAATCTACGCGCATCTCCTTGCAGCATCGCCACCCTTACTCGTGAACTGCATAGCCAGAAACCATTGCATCTCTCGATTACTCGATCAACATCCGCTTTAGATTTCATTCTTACAAAACTGAATCTTGATCCATCCCTTGCCATTTTCTTCGGTTCAAATACATCAACCACAACCTTATACCTATCGAACACTTTCCAGATCCTTTTCCAATGCAATTGCTATGATAGATTTGCCACGAACACCGTCCAACATCGACGACCATGGATTCCGTCCCTCATCCTCCGGACTCACTAGTTTTTAAATGAATTTAAAAATAGATTCAAAATAATAAAGATATTTTAAAATTTTGAAAATATTTATATATTTAAAAAGGTATAATGCCAAAAAAGTGCCCATAAAATTTTACTGAATACTCATTTTGAGCCCTATTCTCTTTTTTGGTTCACTTTTCACCTCAAACGTTTCATTTTGGGTCAAAATACCCCCTAGATGGAAACGGTTAGTTGACCAACGGTCAACACAGGGAGCTAACGTGGCACTTTGCCAAGTTATCAATTTTTTTAATTTTTAAAAGTAATTAATAATAATTTAGCTAATTTATTATTTATTAAAAACGATAAATGATAAATTATTTAAAATAATAATAAATAATATTTAATTTATTATTTATTAAAAATGATAAATAATTTAGTTAATTTATTATTTATTATTTTCAAAAAATACTTTTTTTTAAATAGTTAATAATATTAAATTTATTATTATTAATTTTTTATAAAAACTAATAAATTATTTTTTAGAACAATTATAAAATAATAAAATTTATAATTTTCTAAAAACTAAAAATAATAAATTAAATAAATTATTATTTTTTGTAAAATAAAAAATAAAAAATTGTTTTTGCTTAAGTGGTAAATTGCCACGTCATCGTCCCAAGTCAAGATGCCATTAGGGACAGAACTATGGTTGGGTGCCCCGAAGAAATATTTTTCACCTTTATCCCCTATTTAATTTTTTAAATTAGTTTATTTATGAATTTACCCCTACTTTCAAATATTTATAGTTTGCCCCCTACCCCAAATTCTGGCTTCGTCCCTGCATGCCACATCAACATTTAACATTGACCGTCAGTCAACTCCATCCACAGTGGGGCTATTTTGACCTAAAATGAAACGCCAGAGGTGAAAATAGATCAAAAATGATTAAGAGCTAAAATGACTATTCAATGAAACTTTAGAGACATTTTTTACATTATACCATTTAAAAAAACGTTTCTTTTATTTTTTTTCAAGCATTTAAAACATTTTTAAAATTTTGATAAAATTTTAAAATATTTTTATTTTCTTAATATTTTAATAGTCAACCCCATGTCTCGCTTCCCAATTCGTTGGGAATGTCGAAGGCATTGTTCCAAGAGGTGCCATGTGTCGATTTGTTTTTTTATCATTGCTAGAAAACCGAATAGAATAGTTATTATATGCTCGACGAGCACCACTATTGACGAGCACCGGTGAACACTGGTAAATTAATTTATAAATTTTTTAAATCTAAAGTACTTAATGCGTAATTATAATTTTTTTAAAAATTAAAAATGTAATTTAATTAAAATATTTAGGATTCTTTGATTTGAGATAGATTATTTTGATTAATGATGTTTAAAACAAAATTAAAATTAAGAAAATGTATTTTAATTAAATTACACTTAATTTTTAAAAAAAAATTATAATTACGCATTAAGTACTTTGGATTTTAAAATTTTATAAATCAGTTTATCGGTGCTCATCGGTGCTCGTCGATGCTCATCAAGCGCTATAAAATTTTCCAAACTGAATAACACCAAAGCGGAAAAAATGATATAGTTGAGGGATGTGTATGCCACGCTCGACGAGTACCGATGAGCATTACTAACGACGAGCACCATTAATTTAATTTATAAAGATTAAAATTTTCAAAAATTCATCATATAATTATAAATTATTTAAAAATTAAAAAGTAAATTAATTAAAATATATTATTTTATTTTTTATTTTCTTTTAAATATAGATCAAAATATCTATTTACCCCTAAATTATAAAACCTTAATTTTTGTTGTAACCCCCTCGTCCCGGTCTGGATGACTGACCGGTCCGAGTAGGCTACACGGGGAAAACCGAAGTGAAACCCGCTAAGGCTCCCCTTCGGTTAGCAACCCTATAAAAATTTCTTTTATTATTATCTTGTCTAAATGGCTTTATTAAATACTATATGAAAGATCAACAACGGAAGCAACAAACGAGACGAGTAATTCAACATCATCACAAAACTGTCCATTTTTAGCTTGATAAGCAGGCCATTTTGAAACGCCTAAGAGGTGTATCGAAACACCTTGACTTGGTCAACGGGCCTAAGTCAACATGAGAGGACCGTATCGAAACGGTGGTCAACCGTTCCGGAACACCCCTAACGGTCAACTTCTCGTGGTCAACGACATATTGACCGTTTTGAAACACCAAGACTCGTTTCGGTACCTCAATTTATCGTCAAAATCTCAGATTTCCAGTGGCAAAAATGTACCGAAACGGCCCCTATGCGTATCGAAACACCTGGCCTGAAAAAGGAGGCCGTATCGAAACGGGACCAACCGTTTCGATACACGGGCTGCGAAAAGACAGATTTTAGATGGTTTTTTGGTACAGTGCAGCCCCAAAACTCATCCAAAATCTCCAAGATTCATCATGCATCAATTCTAGATGAAAGACAGCCTATATAGACATACTTAGCACACATCAAACATGTAAGAGCCATACATTAAAGAATCAATAGGCACAACAA
This sequence comes from Hibiscus trionum, assembly GCA_030270665.1. NCBI lineage: Eukaryota > Viridiplantae > Streptophyta > Magnoliopsida > Malvales > Malvaceae > Hibiscus > Hibiscus trionum. Next base: position 20,250,580 of record BSYR01000038.1, on the reverse strand, counting down.
GAATTCATACATAACAAATCAAGATTTTAGCCTTAGACAAACATGCACATAACATTGCATAAAAGGGATAAGTTTCAACAACAAGACAAGCATGCATCAAAAAAATATGGTTCACAATCCATAACATAAAGGCATACACATAGCCAACATAAACTCAACAAATCAACATGCTCAACAAACACATCATCAACTAAGGAGTTTGACACCAACTCCTACAAGTCTACAACCCCATCGTCTAGGCATTATTACAATACGTAAATCATACTTGAGCTAATTTGAGAACTCCAAAAGCTCATTCTTTGCCCGCTTGCCTCCCGAACACTAACGATCTGCATGTTGGAAACAAAGGAGAGCGTAAGCTAACTAGGTTAGTGAGAAAAGCTTTACATTTCAACAAGCATGCGATTTTCAAAACACTTTTCACAATTCACATGAAATCAATGAATGTACGAATGATCATCACTACAAGACTACACAAGGCTTGCACAAGCACAACCAACATACACACGGTGGGACCACACATCACCGTTCGACTAGTAGTTTTCCGATGAGACCACTCATCACCTTACTCTACTACTAGTCACTACCGATGGGACCACTCATCACCATAGTTTAGACAACCATCACGTGAGGCTTGACTTCAACTCGACTACACAACAACAACGGTGCAAACAACACAAGGTGCACATGATACCACATCATTTAACCACTCATCAACACATAGCATAAGAGATAGGAGGATTAACTTACATTTGGGTTTAGGAGAGCCCTCAAGGTTCAACCCAAACCCCCCAAGAGTTCCAATTCATAAACAAATCAAAGTTCGACAGTTTTACTCACCGTTGCTACCCAAAAGAGAGCCGAAATCCAAGCTCAAGTCACTGAATTCTCTGGATTCGCTCCCGAGGCTTCACCAACAAGATTTATTGCTTCTAATCATCCCCACACAAATCAAACAATCAAAATTCAGTTCACGATTCAAAATAGTAAACCCGGATCATAATTCAAGCACAAAACACATGTTTCAAGCTATGAACAACCCCCAAAATCTTCATTCCCGAGCAGCCATGAAGCTCAGCCCAAACCCCTTGATTTCAACACTTAAACTACTCCCTAAAACCTCCAATTCAACCCTTATACATAGCCTAACCATCAGCCAACACTTTCCCACTTAAATCACCCTCAAAACCCAACATTTCAACACTCTAAAACCTCCCAAAAACCCAAATTCGGGAAACAACCTAAAACCTTGTAAAAATTAAGTACGTTGGACCTTTTAGGTTGTAAATAACTCATATCATGTCAACAATTCAAAAGCTTAAGTTATAGACATTAAAGATGGCATTTTTAATCTAAAAACTCAAAACTTCTAATTTCAAAACCATGGACATTAATGAAAACTAAAGGTATGAGCTTGAAGAGGATGACTAGGATAGGTCAAAAATGATTTTACCTTTGCAAAAGCTCCAACAACTAGCAACATGTGAGGTGGAATAGTAACTAGGGAAGAGGGTTTTCTTTGTCGTCAAAATGAAGAAAATGGAGAGAGGAAGAAGATGAGCCAAAAGCAATTTTTTAATGTTTTTTTAAATTGAAGGGCCAAAGACCAAAATACCCTTAATGAAACAAGGCATTCACAAATAGGAGACATTCATGGCTATTTGGGCTTGTTTTGAAAATAGTCCAACTTAATTTATTTGTTTTGTAAACCCGAGGCCCAAAATACTATGAATAATATTTTAATATTATTTTCACCCGACCCCCAAACCCGGGTGTTACAACTCTTTCCCACTTAAGGAATTTCGTCCCCGAAATTACCTAACAGAAACAAGTACGGAAACTGCTCAAGCATATCCGCCTTCCTTTCCCATGTGGCCTCTTCCACACCTCTATGTCTCCATAATACCTTGACGAACTCTATGGTCTTGCCACGCAACACCTTGCTATAAGAAGCAAGTATTTCAACCGGCTCTTCATTGTAAGACAAATCCAGATTCAACTCTACCTCTTCAACGGGCATTACATGGGACGGATCCGACCTATACTTTCGGAGCATCGATACTTGAAACACATCATGAATCTTCTCTAGTTCAGTCGGGAGTCTCAATCTATACGCAACGGGATCAATCCTCTCAACTATCTAATAAGGTCCAATGAATCTTGGGCTTAACTTGCCCTTCCTCCCAAACCTCATAACCTTCTTCCAAGGTGAGACTTTCAAAAACACTTTATCTCCCACGGAATACTCTACCTCTTTCCTCTTTAAGTCGGCATAGGACTTCTGTCGATCTGAAGCTGCTTTCAGACAAACACATATCAACTTTACCTTCTCGGTGGTGCCCTTAAGCAATTCAGGCATCGGTACAAGCTTCTGTCCGGCTTCGGCCCAACAAATCGGGGTTCTACATTTCCTTCCATACAAGGCCTCATAAGGAGCCATCTAAATACTCGACTGAAAACTGTTGTTATATGCAAACTCCACTAACGGTAGATGTTTCTCCTACGACCCCTGAAAATCAATGATACAACATCTCAACATATCTTCCAATACTTGAATCACTCTCTCAGACTGACCATCTGACTGCGGATGATACGAAGTGCTGAAGTTCAACCAAGTACCCAAAGCTCGATGCAAACACTCCCAAAATCTAACTGTAAATCTCGGATCTCGGTCTGACACAATCGACTTCGGTACCACATGTAGTCTCACTATCTCACAGATATACAGATCGGCCAACTTATCTAGGGTATAGGTGGTATGAACTGGTATGAAGTGGGCACACTTAGTAAACTTATCCACTATCACCCAAACTGAGTTCTTCCTCGAAGGAGTCAACGGTAGCCCTGACACAAAGTCCATGGTGATACGTTCCCACTTCCATTCCGGAATCTTCAACAGCTGTAACAACCTTGAGGGAAACTGATGCTCGGCCTTGACTCTCTGACAAACCATACATCTACTTACAACTCGGCCACATCCCTTTTCAAACCAACCCAATAATACTCTTCCTTTAACCCTCGATACATCTTCGTGCTACCCGGATGCATAGCAAAAGGACTATTATGAGCTTCATTCAAGATCGTGGGCCTCAACTCGGCGTCCTCCGGAACCACTATCCTATCCTTGTAACATAGGATCCCGTTCTCACCAAAACAATACTCGGCAGGCCTATCTTCGGCTATGTCTTGCACGTGAGGTGCCAAAGACTCATCTCGCAACTGCTTCTCTCGAATTAACTGGACTAATGAAGGCTTAACCTGAAGCTCGGCTATCAACCCACCACCCTTAGACACACTCAACCTCGCAAACATAGCTCGTAACTCAACGACCACTTTTCTACTCAAGGCATCGGCCACTACGTTTGCCTTGCCTGGATGGTACTCTATAGTGAGGTCATAATCCTTAAGGAGCTCTAACCACCTACGTTGCCTGAGGTTCAACTCCCTCTGAGACATCAAATATTTCAAACTCTTGTGGTCGGTATACACGGTGCACTTCTCACCATAAAGATGGTGTCTCCAAATCTTCAATGCGAACACCACTGCGGCTAGCTCTATGTCATGAGTGGGGTAGTTCTTCTCATGAACTTTCAACTGTCGCGAAGCATATGCTACCACCTTACCTTCTTGCATAAGCACACAACCTAGCCCTACGTAGGATGCATCACTATAAATCACAAATTCTCTCCCCGGTTCAGGCTGAATCAAGATAGGAGCCTCGGTCAAAGCTTTCTTCAATTTCTCAAACGCTTCTTGTCTTGCATCTGACCACTCATATGGGACATTCTTCTGTAGCAACTTAGTCAAAGGAGTCGCTATTCTAGAAAACCCCTCAACAAACCTTCTATAGTATCCCGCCAAACCAAGGAAATTGCAGATTTCTATCACTGACTTCAGTTGTTTCCAATTCACTATAGCTTCTATCTTCTTGGGATCCACACTAATCCCACTAGCCGAGATCACGTGACCTAGGAAGACCACCTCCCTAATCCAAAACTCACATTTGCTTAGCTTGGCATACAATTGATTCTCTAGTAGGGTCTGAAGTACTAACCGCAAGTGCTCATCATGCTCCTCTTCGGTCCTAGAGTATACTAAGATGTCATCTATGAACACTACCACAAACCTGTCTAGGAACTCATGAAACACGCGGTTTATCATATCCATGAAGGCTGCTGGAGCGTTAGTCAACCTAAAAAGCATCGCCAAAAACTCATAGTGCCCATAACGTGTACGAAAGGCCGTCTTCGGTATATCCACATCCTTTACCTTCAACTGGTAGTATCCGGACCTCAAGTCAATTTTTGAAAACACAGAAGCACCTCTCAACCGGTCTAGCAAGTCATGTATCCTAGGAAATGGGTATTTGTTCTTCACTGTCACCTTATTCAACTACCTATAATCTATACACATCCACATACTACCATCTTTCTTTTTCACAAACAAGACCAGAGCACCCTACAGAGAAATACTAGGCCTAATGAAGCCACTATCAATCAACTCCTGAAACTGTGTCTTCAACTCCTTCAACTTTTTCGGTGCCATTCTATACAGAGCAATCGACACTGGTGCTGAATCAGAATACGTCTCAATAGCAAACTCAACTGCTCTGTATGGAGGCAAACTCGGTAACTCTTCTGGAAAAACACTAGGGAAATCACATATTGTTCTGATGTCCTGAGGTCTCACCTCACTCATATTAGGATTCATTACATAAGCCAGGTAGGCCTGACACCCCGAACTCAACAACCTCTGAGCTTCCAAAGCCGAAACCACATTGGACAAGAACATGACGTTCTCACCAACTACCACAACCTCAAAGTCATCGGTAAGTCTCAGTGAGACTCTATTGGTCTCGAAGTCAACCCTAGCTCTATGCTCTACAAGCCATTCCATGCCTAAAATCACATCAAAGCCGTAGAAGGGTAAGTCCATCATATCGATAGGAAATACGTGGCCCTGAACCATTAAGGGACACCTCCTATACACCTTCCTAACTACCACAGTATCACCAAAAGAGCTAGTAACATTTACACCTACCTTTATCCGATCACACGGTAACCCTAAAGACCTTACGTGCTCACCCAAAATATACGAATGTGTCGACCCAGAATCTATCAAAGAAAGCAAACTCAAAGACTGTAATGAGAAATTACCTGCGATGACATCAGTGTCATTCTCAGCCTCTCGCTGAGCATACACCCTAGCCGGTCCTCCTCCCTCGGGCTGGACTGCTACAACATGAGCCAAGTTCCTCTGACCCTCATTCCTTGGCTGAAAGTTCCCGCGACCGCGCCCACGGCCTCTCTGGTGCTCAAAGCCCCTAGATAGAGCCGGTCCGCCCCTAGCTGGGTGTGGACAGTTACACCTCATGTGGTCTCGAGATCCACAGTTCCAACAAGGCCCAATGGTACCCGCACACTCACCTTGATGGCGTCTCCCACACCTATTGCACTCTGGTGTGTGCATAGCTCCTTAGCCCTGATGGCCCTGACCATAGTTACCACCCATATACCTCGTATCCGGCTGGTACCTCCTATCCCTATGCCTCTTGGCCTGATCTCTATCCCAATTCGCATGTCTCTTTCCGGAATCGGACCCACTAGCACGTGCTCTAGAGCCTAGGTTCTGCTCTATATCCTTGGCCCTAGAGACCAAGACATCGAACTCAGTGTAGTCGGCGGCAAGCATGTAGGTCTTCACATCTGTAGTCAACCCATACCTGAAGCGGTCACACCGTTCCCTCTCACTAGGAACCAACTCAGGTGCATACTGGCTCAATCTCACAAACTGAACCTCGTATTCAGACACGGTCCTATTGCCTTTGACCAAAGCCATAAACTCTCTCTTCTTTTCATCTAAGTACCAGACTCCAAGATACTTCCTCTTGAAGGCATTTCTGAAGAACTCCCATGTGATATCCACCTTGGCCATACTAGAGGTAACAGTGGTCCACCAAGTGTAAGCGTCCCCTAAAGCAAGAAGACACTGCAACCCAACTTACGGGCGTCTGAACACTCCATCTGACCCAAGATGCGAGTAGTGCTCTCAAGCCACCCCTCCAAACCCTCGAGAGTCAATCCACGAAACTCAACTGCTCCCAAGTTACGAAGCCTCTCTAGGGGTAATCCTGTCCCCGCACCCTGAGGTGGTGCTGCAGGTTGCATACCGGCCAAAGTTGTCTGAAAAGCTCCGGCTATGGTCTGAATCAAATGGGCTGCATCTACACATGCCTGACTCTGGCCCGCTGGAGCCCCGTTACCTCCCACATTAGCATCAACCTGAGGCCTATTACCATCACCTCCAGCATTTACCCCATTACCATCGGGAGCATGAGGAGCAGAAGGCACGTCCTCGGGTGCCTGGTCACCCGCTCTAGGTCGTCCCCTCGGTCTCACCAAAGCAAAACAAGATCTAAAACAATAAACACACAACAAGCAAGGAAAACGTTAGGTTAGCAAAAAGGGCAAGGACTCCGGTTCTCAAGCTCGTTAGACCAAAATAATTTTTCCTTTTTGACAACAACACCTAACAATGAGGACATTCGACTAGCCCTTAACCCATCCAGAAAGGCCACTGAAACATGCTTACAAACACTGTACTAGCAAGCAAACATTCGAGCATACATGATAAAACACTCATCACTACAAGGCAACATCATAACACATCGACTTACCTCACTTACCTACCCGAGGTCTCAGAAACCTCAGGCTCTGATACCACCAAATATAACCCCCTCGTCCCGGTCTGGATGACTGACCGGTCCGAGTAGGCTACAAGGGGAAAACCGAAGTGAAACCCGCTAAGGCTCCCCTTCGGTTAGCAACCCTATAAAAATTTCTTTTATTATTATCTTGTCTAAATGGCTTTATTAAATCCTATATGAAAGGTCAACAACGGAAGCAAAAAACGAGACGAGTAATTCAACATCAGCACAAAACTGTCCATTTTTAGCTTGATAAGCATGCCATTTCGAAAAGCCTTGACTTGGTCAACGGGCCTAAGTCAACACGAGAGGACCATATCGAAACGGTGGTCAACCGTTCCGGAACACCCCTAACGGTCAACTTCTCGTGGTCAACAACATATTGACTGTTTCGAAACACCAAGACCCATGATTCAAAATAGTAAACCCGGAACATAATTCAAGCACAAAACACATGTTTCAAGCTATGAACAACCCCCAAAATCTTCATTCCCGAGCATCCATGAAGCTCAGCCCAAAACCCTTGATTTCAACACTTAAACTACTCCCTAAAACCTCCAATTCAACCCTTATACATAGCCTAACCATCAGCCAATACTTTTCCACTTAAATCACCCCAAAACCCAACATTTCAACACTCTAAAACATCCCAAAAACCCAAATTTGGGAAACAACCTAAAACCTTGTAAAAATTAAGTACGTTGGACCTTTTAAGTTGTAAATAACTCATATCATCTCAACAATTCAAAAGCTTAAGTTATAGACATTAAAGATGGCATTTTTAATCTAAAAACTCAAAACTTCCAATTTCATAACCATGTACATTAATGAAAACGAAAAGTATGAGCTTGAAGAGGATGACTAGGACATGTCAAAAATGATTTTACCTTTGCAAAAGCTCCAACAACTAGCAAGATGTGAGGTGGAATAGTAACTAGGGAAGGAGGTTTTCTTTGTCGTCAAAATGAAGAAAATGGAGAGAGGAAGAAGATGAGCCAAAAGCAATTTTTTAATGTTTGTTTAAATTGAAGGGCCAAAGACCAAAATACCCTTAATGAATCAAGACATTCACAAATAGGAGACATTCATGGCTATTTGGGCTTGTTTTGAAAATAGTCTAACTTAATTTATTTATTTTGTAAACCCGAGGCCCAAAATAGTATGAATAATATTTTAATATTATTTTCACCCGACCCTCAAACCCGGGTGTTACATTTGTTCATTTTAAATTTAAGTCGCCGCCGTTGCCTCCTGCCGCTAGATCGATGCTCGTCGAGGCAATGATGGGTTATTCTTGGATCGGTGCTCCATTATCATCAGACAATGATCTTGCATTTGCTTGAATATTCCTTGCACTTATTTGTAGTTCAATTATTGAGATAAATTGTAAAAACAACGGCTTTAAAAAAACACCGATGAGCACCCTATTTTGGTTGTAATATTGAAACCCTAAGTAACATTAGATAGAGGTTAGCGACAGGAGGCAGCGGCGGTGACAACAGGAGGTAGGGGCAGCAGTAGCGGCGACAACGACAATTTGAATTTTAAATGAACAAAAATTAGAGTTTTGTAATTTAGCGGTAGATATGTATTTTGATCAATGTTTAGAAGAAAATTAAAAATAAAATATTATGTTTTAATTAATTTACCTTTTGATTTAATGGTGCTCATCGATGCTCGCCGTTAGTGGTGCTCATCGATGCTCGTCGAGCGTAACAGAATTTTTCTATAGTTGAGAAGCTAAAATGTGCATTAAACTCGTGTCTTCCACTTGCATATAAAAATAGACTTGATCTTACAAATTTAAAAAAAAACTCACAGACAAATCTTCCTATATTATGTATTTTTTAACAAATCTTTCATTGAGGTTTTCTTTAAAAACTGAAATAAAATTATTATAGCAGATTTTAACACTCAATTTAGGGAAGAAAGGGCTAGATTTTTTTTGATATGTTGTTGAAAAAATATTTCAGGATCTTTTGTATTTTTATTTTTTATTTTATGATTTATTGCATTTGCTATAGTAAAAGTAGAAATCAACCAGACTGCATGTTGACTTCAGAAAAATAAAAAGGAAGTCGGTCAGACTACATGTCGACTTCTGACGTCACATCAACATTACAAATTAGTTGCCTCATTGATGTGATAAAAATTAACATAGATTATTAAATAAAAACAAAACTTCACCAAACATTGAAATAAAAAAAACTCAACAACAATATGCTAGCAATTACTCTAAAAGAAACGATTAGAATATTGAGTGAATTGGTAGGAATTTTTTTTTTCAAGAGTAAAGTATGAGCCTTAATTAGTAGGAATGTTGAGTAAATTTGGTTTCCCTCAAATTTATTTTTTATTTGAAAATACTATAAAAATTGAGGCCAACTAAAAAGCCATGATTTGAGAATTAAGAATTACAAAATAGTATTGAAATAAAAATCAAAGAAACGACCATTTAAAAAAATAAGTTTAAATTTGTATATTTTAGAACTAATATTTATGTTTGAATATATTTCCTAACAAATTATCTTAAAATTACAAAAAAAAAATGAAATTTATAAAATCTTAACATAAAAGATTAATGGATATGCTGAATAAAACTTATCCTTGAAAACAAAACTTAGAACTAATTTTTAAAAACAAATAATATTATTAATATTTTTCATATAATTATAACTTTGAAGGATAACAAATATATATTTTTAAAAATATATAAAATGTATTTGTTACAAAAGGATAAAATCAAATTATTTTTTAAAACTTATTTAAAAGAAATAAAAAATAATAATTATCTTAAATTCAATCTATAATATCAAATTTGAAAAAAAAAATCAATCAAAAAGATGAGATTTTAAAAAGTAAATAACATGTACGGTTGGTCTATAAATATAAAATTTCTGATGAAAAATAAACAAGAGTGAAGTGAGTTGATAAAGAGAAAAAACAAAATGATGGTTGGATTAAGAAGTATAGTTATTACTTTGTGTGTTTTGACATTGTCTTCATCTACATTGGGTGATGCACAGCCACCACCACTAGTTGCTAAACCAAACCCGCAACCGCAATCTCCACCGGTAGTGGCTGAACCACCGGTAACAATAGCGGTACCAAACCCGCAACCGCAATCTCCACCGGTAGTGGCTGAACCACCGGTAACAATAGTGGTTAGACCAGTTCCGTCAACTTCGAAACCACCAGTGAAGCACCGTCACCATCGAAAACACCCACATCCTCAGAGTCATTGTGAAATGCCAACAAATGCTCCATATTTCGTGAAAAGAGGTAAACAATGTTGGTGTTCGATGGAGAGTTATCGCAATAGATGCTTCGAAAAGATTTGGAGAGCAGCAACAACATATTACGATTTCAGAAAGGTTGATAAAAAATGTTGTGATGCCTATAGGACAGCGGATAAAAATTGTGGTTTGATCTTTGAGCGGTATCCATATTTTGTTTATCGTCTCAGACAACATTGCTCTCAATTTTATTAGAGTTTCCAGATTGATTTAGGCATCAGTTTCTTTGTTTCTTAGGTATCAGCTTCTTTGTTTTATTCATATAGTTCAAATGAGGTCTTATAGTTCTATATCCATTGTTAGATTACATAATAGAACTGTGTTTAAGTCATTTTATTTTGATGAAATAAATATATATGCTTTTGAAATTTTATCATTTCATTTTAGATGCTGTAGATAATACTTTTTTTATTTATATCTGTATGATTACTTGATATGCATGATACAATAATTTTAAGTTTAGGATGATTTACTTTTAAAATTAATAAGCGAACATCTTTTGAATTAAATAGCCGATATATATTATTTGGAATAAATAATGTTACATATATTTTTATAAAAAATATAATAATCGCACCATTCTAACATTTTTATTATAAAATATTTTATTTTCCAATGGATATGGTTTAAAATGGGTTGAAATAACTTATTCAAAATAAAACAAAGGGGTCAATTATAAATATACTTGAAATTATCAAGCAACTATTGCACGAGTATACAATGTTTTCGGTCGATTGATAGTGCTTGTGATACATTAATTTATGTGTGCTGGGGAAGGGATGCTAATCCCTAGGAATGGTTTGCTTTGTTGTTTGTGGCCTTGGTTATCATTGGTAGGGTGTTTTTTTTTTATGTTTTTTAACGATTTTTACCTAAGAAAAGAGAAGAGGAAATTTTTTCCTAATAGGTCTACTGAAAGCTTTAATTATCGTTCTTTTTGTATGATTTTTTTTAGATAAGTTATTTGTGATTTTATTACATGGCAACCAAGAACCCTAAACCCATCAACCAAATAAGACACTAGATAGTCTTCACAATTGTTTGACCGATTTGACCCAATCGAGACATTTGGTAATGATGGTATCCATTGTTCCTCCCAGATAGAAATATTACGCCCATTGCCGACTCCCTATAACGATTTCAACACATTCATCCAATACCCAATAAGAATTATAGCTTTTCGGAGACCTTGAGAGAAGATGCGTGCTACCATTGAATCCGGGATCTTTAATTAACCCTCAAGCCTGCTTTGCTACCAGGGATTTATTAGAAGTAATAGATCCCTGAAGCCAAGTCCTCTAGGCTCTATCATCACGACAAGAGCACAATTTCTTCCAACAAACTCAATGACCTTTTTAAAGGACACATCAAAACCACAGAAGATTTCCCACTTTTCTCCTGTAATCCTTTTGACACTCTCACAGTTACTAAAATTACTAATATATATTTCCTAACAATTATCTTCAAATTACGAAAAAGGAGAATTTATAAAATCTTAATATAAAGGATTAATGGATATGCTAAATAATAATTCAATTGAAAATAGATTAAAATTTTCACTTTTGAAAACTTGTTGATGGTCAAAATAAGGGGTCGAAGACGGTGGTCCGACAGTGATAGGGGTGACCGTTTCAGGTTAGAGCTCAAGTATTGCTCTTGTTTTCTTGGAGGTGATAATGCCGGGAATGGAAGGGTCCTCTCGGTTGCATACCCGTTTTTATATCACTTGGATATGTGTCAAGATGGGGTTGTCGTGGCGTGTTGATGAGGTGTGATGTTTGTGGCTTTGTCTGTTAGCAATAGGTTGCAGAGGATGTCGCATGGTTCGCAGAATATCTTGTGCGTTGTGGTCCGACTGTGCTGTGATGCTCATCACCGGACGTCCTTTATATTCTACTGTCCGTGATCTTACCCACTCTGGTTTCGACAAGTTTCGGCAGGTGTTAACATTCGCCCCCAGGTGAGTGAAGGTTATAAAGTGACCTTGGCGAACCTGAGGAATCTGGGTATGTAAATTGCTGATATAGGATATGTGAGTGTCTTATGAAACGTCGTGTAAATGCAATTTATTGACGAACCGGTCGGTTTTCTTTGGGAGTAAATCGTTGCATTGTGAAGCGTCAGGTGATGAATCTTTTCGGTAATGAAACATGTCGAGAAAGATATGGTTCTTAGTTATAAATGATCTTTAGAAGGCATTCTTAGGTTTTACCCCCTGTTTGCTTTTGAAGTCGGGTTCCATTTGTCATTGCATCCCTTCTTTGTGAACTGTTAAACTGGTTTGACGTAGCGTCAGGTAAATTAGGCGGGACTGGTAGGTGGACTTTAGTGACCTACTTCTTAGATTGTAAGATTCATGAGGATGATCCTTCTATTGACATGTTTCGAAAATTTTATAATTTAACGGCTGGTCATAACAAGAATACGAAGGGTTTCGTTACCATTTGTCATCGTAGAGAAAAGGGCCGTCGATGAGTAATCAGACTGACAATCTTCGCTTGGATGGAAAAAGTATATCAAAGTGGAGTGCACTGTTGTATGGCTTCGGCCTGCGAAGGATAGGGTTGTGCCGCCTAACATTAAGAAAATGTCACTTACTGAGCTGGGGCTGATCAAGAGGCTAGAAAGTGATCCACCCTGTCGTTTTGAGGAGGTGTGCACCCTCATAAATGTTTGGGTACATTACTTGAAAGGGGAAAGTCCCAATGGTTGGGACGAAGAGGATTCTAATTTATTTCCATAGGGTTCTTTGGCGAATGTGCCTATTCATATGGAGGCTTAGCCTTTTGGTGAAAGGGGCGACAAACGAGTCACAATGATTCTTTTGGGTGATGAGGAGGAACCATATAACTTCTTTTTAGAGCATACTAACATTCATGTTCATCCCTAGAAATATTGTAAGGAGGATGCCCCCTAGGAAGCGTTAGCGAGGAAGCCGCTCCGGTTGCTCCAAGGATTTTTGTTAATGTAAGCATGTTTGGCTTTGATCGTAATAAAGGGGAAAAGAAACGGGCAGTTTCAAGTTCGCTTGATGTTTCTGGTTCGGTTGACAAGGGGAGCTGTTCACGTTTGGAAGGCATGTTAAAAAGAACAGATACTCGTAATAATTTATCGTGGCTCAGAGGGAAAATAAATCCTTTTTACCTATATGTGAGTTATAGTTCATTTGCCTTTGTCCTTATCTTCCCCTTTTTGTCGTATGTTTCGCAGGGACCATGATTTCTTCTTTGCGGGTCGTTAGTGATGAAATGGAAGATTAGATTGCGGTATTGGATACTTTGCCCTTCTGTATCTAGAGGCAATCCATTGGGTTTGGGATGGATGGCAACAATGGCTCCGTCCAACGCTTTTAATAGCGGATATGGGAGTTCATCTTGTTCGGTGGCGTTAGCTTTTGCGACGACGTCTTTGTTGGATCTGATTCCTTCTCCTTATCTGGGGAATTCCCCTCGTGACCAAGGTGCCTTTGTAGGAGTACCAATAGACGTTGTAGAGTCGAAACGGGAAAGTTTGACAATGGGAATGAGGGCTTATAGCTAAAAAAACGTCCTTTGAGTACTAATGAAAAGATGTTGGGAAAGAGACATGTGTTCGATGCTGGGGCTACCGATGTTTTGCCTAGGCTAAATTGTGATGCTCAATTTGTTCTCGAACTTCAGAGTTCCTCTTACAAGGATACAAAGAACGCTATTGGGGGGGCTGCTCCTGCCAGCCTGAGTGCTAGTTTGTCTATTGTTTGTGTGAAATTAGGTATTTTAACAGATGTATTGTTGTTATTTTTAGTGGTTTTGGTGTTTAGCTTGTGACATGGTTGGTTTAGTGAGTTTTTCTAGAGGGCCAACTGCTACCGCTTCTGTTGTTATTCATTGCTCTGCCGAAGACGTACCCTCTGCGATTGGATCTACTGGCTCGCATCTTTTTTAGATGCTGCGGTGACTCCTCCAGTACCTTTGCCTAGTGACATTCCATTGTGTGAAAATAGAGAACCTTCCGCTCTATGGAGCAAGTTTTATCATTGGCGGGGGTGTTGGGGTCAAGAAATTGTTTTCATCTCCAATTTGCTTACAGGAGATTGTTCGATTTATATGCGAATAGTGGTGGTGCTTTTCCACCTTGTACTGATATCAGGAGGAGCATTGAGGGGGGCTGGGGGTCTTATTCAGGAACTAGGTTGTGTTCAGCTTAACGCGGAAAGGAATATGAAGGTCCTTCTTGAGGAAAATGCGAGATTGCGTTCAAAAGTTGAGGGTTACTCATGTCTTCTCGAAGATAATGCCAATTTGCATTCGTAGGTAGATCGTTATGCTGCTCAGTTGAAAGAGTTGCAAGAAAGGCAGACGATGGATGTTCGGGCATTGTTAGGGGACTTGTATAGGAAGCATGCAACGGAGATTGTTGAGAAATAAAAGAAGAATGATCGTACTCTTAGAATTAAGAATAAGTTGCTTGAAACCACGAAGCAAAGTTTTAAGACCGAGATTCGAGGTCTGAAAGAGAACTTGGAGCAAGTGAAGAGGGCAACGGATGAAAGCTTTGCAAATTTCACAAGGAAATTGACTGAGCTTAAAGAATTGCACAAAAATGAGATTATGGTGCTGGAGGCTACTCATGATGTGGATGTGGCGGAGAAAGTTAAGGTAGTTGCGGACACCACCTCTACCTTCATGGTCGATGGGATAGAGAGGTCTCGAGATGCTGTTATTCTTAGCTTTCAGTTGGCGCAACGTCCTTTTGATGTCAAAGATGTGGATTTTGGTTTTTTAGGTAAGTGCGAATTTTGACGTGAGAAATCCCTATGGGCCCTTGTGGGAAAGTTTTGCTGTAAGTATAGAAACGTTGTAATTTCTTTTGTACCTATTTTGGACGCGTCCTCTTCCCTGAACAACTACAACGGTGCTGCAAACAGTGTAGATGGTTCTGTTGGGTTTTTAGGTGCTCGATTCCTTCAACCGATCTTGCTCGCCAAGTGGTGGAGAAGGGGAATATTGGGTGATAGAGGCGTGGAAGCTAAAAATGATAGAAACAAGATGATCTATAGTGGCTCAACCTTCTAACCAAGGTCTACATCCACTACCTTAGCTTCCCACTAAGGATTTCTGTTGAGATTTTAGGGGCTCGATTTGATCAACCGTTCTTGCTCGCCAAGAGTGGAGAAGTTGGATAATTGGGTGTTTTAGTGGGAGGTGAAAATTTGGCAATTTGACACAAGGATTTATAGTGGTCCAACCTTCTAACCAAGGTCTACATCCACTACCTTAGCTCCCCACTAAGGATTTCCAAACAAATTCACTAAGAATTTCGTCCCCTTTTCTCGGCTTAGGAGGAAACCGTTACAACCCTCAAAGCTTTATACCCAAAGCTTGAGGAAACACTCTCTTGTACAAAGAAAGACTTAGCAAACTAGAAATCCCTCTAATAGGTGTTTGTTTGCAATTCTAAGCACTCACCCAAAACCTAAACACTTGAGCAAATTTAACAATGTAAGCTCACTAGTGTTGTCTAAGCAAAGAATGGACAATTAAAGCTCTAGACAAATTTTGACATCATAATGTTGTTACAATTGAAGCATTAACCATATCTTGATGTTTGGAGGTCCCTTTTATACTCCTTGATGAGTTGTGGCCGTTACTAGCCGTTGGGATTGAATTGGAGCCGTTGAAGCCTTTATTTCCCACCATAAATGCAGTTCTACAGCTGGGCGTATCGATACTCATCAAACCGTATCGATACGGTCTCAATGAGGAAAGAGTCGTTGGCTTCTTCAGCTAATGCGTATCAATACGCTTACCTGGCGTATCGGTACGGTTCTGCAATTTAAAAGACCGTTGGGAAAATGACCGTTGGGGAAGTTAGGCGTATCGGTACGTGATACAACCGTATCGGTATGTGACTAGCCATTGGGCTATTTCAAAGCACACCGTATCGATACGGCTAAGCGTATCGATACGAGTTTTGGCTACTGGAAAATTCAGGTGGTTGAAACCCTAAAGCGTATCGGTACGGTCCAAGACCGTATCGGTACGGGTACCTAAAAATGTTGGTTTTGACCACTTTAAATGTACTTTAAACTCATTCCAAAGCCTTTAAAACCCTTAAACATATTTTCAAGTTGTTTTTGACTAAAAACACATTTTAAATTCTTTTCAATTTAGTCCAAAACATTTTTTCAAATATTATATCAAAACCTTAGTTCTACAATCTCCCCCTTTTTGATATAATAAAACCAACTTGAAAAATTGTTTGGGATTCTCCCCCTTTATCTTTAAAAATGTGAATAAGAGATTAAAGATGTGTAATCAAATAAAGCTTCCCCTTATTCATTTGAAAATTTAAGTTTTCAAACCATTTCTCCCCTTTTTTGTTATATCAAAAAGAATATAAAATGACATTGAGTTCAAAATAACTTAGGAGGCAAAAAAATGACACACTTAAAATTTTGGTTTTAAAAATTGGCTCCCCCTTACTCAAAGCATCATGAGAATGTTAGTTCAACATATATGATTATCTAGTTGACATAAATGAAAATAAATCAAATAAACACAAAAGCAACTAGATTTTACCACACTTGAATTGAAGGGAGGATGTGAAGCCTTCCTTCTTCAAGTGTTCTTCCTTTGTGTGCATTGAGCTCCCCCTCAATTTTTGACTTGTTGATCACTCTCCATCACACCTAGCAAAAGACAATCAAGTAATTTTTGGTATCCAAACTGCTTTGGATCCATAGACATTAGTAGCACAAAATTTAGTCCCCTTAGGAATCCATTTTTCAATTTCATCATTTTTAGTTGAAGTGATTAATCCTTTTGGGACCCAAACACTTCTAAAACATTTTCCATTTACAAATCTAGGGGCACTAGATTGTCTTACATAAAAGTTTGATTTTCCAAAACTATTTTTCTTTTGAAGTTCATTGGAAATCAAATATTTTTCTTTTTGAACTTTAAGAAGCAAATTTTGTAAATCAAAACATTTTTGTTCAAAGTCTTTCAATTTTGCTTCTAGTTCAAGATTTGTTTTGGAAAGCAAATCATTTTCAATTTTTACTTTTGAAATCAACTTTTTGTTTTTGGAAAATGATGCCTTGAATTCCAAAAGCAAATCATCATAGGCATCTTGCAACTCATCAAATGTATATGAATTTGAAATAGATGAGTTAGAAGTTACCTCCCCCTCATTGAGGGCCATCAAGCATAAGTGGGCTACTTCATCATCGGTGGAGTCTTCATCACTCCAAGTGGCCACATATTCTTGTTTTGAAGATGATCCCTTCTTTTTGGATTTGTGGGAGTCCTTCATCTTCTTCATCGATTCATGCTTGGATTTTTCCATTTTGCTCTTCATGAACCGGGCAAATTTGTTGAAGAGATAGGCCATATCTTCATCTTCACTTTCCCCCTCACTTGATTCTACATGATGGCATGTGGAGGATTTGAGAGCAACGACACTTGCATTGATGCCTAGCTCCATGATCTTCTTCTTCCCCATCGCTCTAATCTTTTTCTTCTTCTTCTCCTCTTCTTTGTTTTTCTTCATTATTTGGTGAGTGAGAAGTAACCCCATGAGTTCATCAAGCTTCAAGGTTTTGAGATTCTTGGCTTCGATGATGGCGGTCCTCTTTGAGTCCCATGACTCGGGAAGGGAGTAGATGAGCTTTCGGACAAGCTTCTCTTCCGGAATGACTTCTCCATAGCCCTTAAGTCCATTTTTGATAGTGGAGAACCTATCAAACATCTTCTCGATGTTCTCTTCCGGATCCATCTTGAAGTTCTCATACTCTAAGGTGAGGAGCCCAATCTTGGTCTCCTTGACTTCATCGGTTCCCTCGTATGTGACTTCAAGCTTGTCCCATACCTCCTTGGCACTCTCACAAGAAGACATCTTCTCATAGATGGTTGTGCCAAAAGCACAAAAGAGCATGTGCAAGGCTTTGCAATTAAGCTTCATCTTCTTACGATCGTCGACACTTCATTCTGCTTTGCTTCCTTGAGGCACGAACGGACCATCTTCAACTATGTCCCATAGCTTGTAGTCTCTTGACTTCAAGAAGAATTTCATCTTTGTCTTCCAATGGGCATAGTGAATTCCGTCGAAGAAGGGCGGTTTGTCGATGGATTGTGCCATTTGAGCCGGTTGGTGAAATGTTGATCGAGCTTGCCGGATCTTCTCAATAAGATGTGAATCCCCTTCGATTGAGCCAAGCTCTGATACCAATTGTTGAGATTTTAGGGGCTTGGTTCGATCAACCGTTCTTGCTCGCCAAGAGTGGAGAAGTTGGATAATTGGGTGTTTTAGTGGAAGGTGAAAATTTGGCAATTTGACACAAGGATTTATAGTGGTTCAACCTTCTAACCAAGGTCTACATCCACTACCTTAGCTCCCCACTAAGGATTTCCAAACAAATTCACGAAGAATTTCGTCCCCTTTTCTCGGCTTAGGAGGAAACTGTCACAACCCTCAAAGCTTTATACCTAAAGCTTGAGGAAACACTCTCTTGTACAAAGAAAGACTTAGCAAACTAGAACCCCTCTAATAGGTGTTTGTTTGCAATTCTAAGCACTCACCCAAAACCTAAACACTTGAGCAAATTTAACAATGTAAGCTCACTAGTGTTGTCTAAGCAAAGAATGGACAATTAAAGCTCTAGACAAATTTTGACATCATAATGTTGTTACAATTGAAGCATTAACCATATCTTGATGCTTGGAGGTCCCTTTTATACTCCTTGATGAGTTTGTGGCTGTTACTAGCCGTTGTGATTGAATTGGAGCCGTTGGAGCCTTTATTTCCCACCATAAATGCAGTTCTACAGCTGGGCGTATCGATACTTGTCAAACCGTATCGATACAGTCTCAATGAGGAAAGAGCCGTTGGCTTCTTCAGCTAATGCGTATCGATACGCTTACCTGGCGTATCGGTACGGTCCTGCAATTTAAAAGACCGTTGGGAAAATGACCGTTGGGGAAGTTAGGCGTATCGGTACGCGATACAACCGTATCGATATGTGACTAGCCATTGGGCTATTTCAAAGCACACCGTATCGATACGGCTAAGCGTATCGATACGAGTTTTGGCTACTGGAAAATTCAGGTGGTTGGAACCCTAAAGCGTATCGGTACGGTCCAAGACCGTATCGGTACGGGTACCTAAAAATGCTGGTTTTGACCACTTTAAATGTACTTTAAACTCATTCCAAAGCCTTTAAAACCCTTAAACATATTTTCAAGTTGTTTTTGACTAAAAACACATTTTAAATTCTTTTCAATTTAGTCCAAAACAATTTTCAAATATTATATCAAAACCTTAGTTCTACAATCTCCCCCTTTTTGATATAATAAAACCAACTTGAAAAATTGTTTGGGATTCTCCCCTTTATCTTTAAAAATGTGAATAAGAGATTAAAGATGTGTAATCAAATAAAGCTTCCCCTTATTCATTTGAAAATTTAATTTTTCAAACTGATCAAGCTTTCTACCCAAAGCTTTGATCTAACACTCTTTAAAAATAGATGAAAAATAAGAAAACTCAAATCTCTC
Source organism: Hibiscus trionum (assembly GCA_030270665.1). Classification (NCBI taxonomy): domain Eukaryota; kingdom Viridiplantae; phylum Streptophyta; class Magnoliopsida; order Malvales; family Malvaceae; genus Hibiscus; species Hibiscus trionum. Next base: position 20,231,045 of record BSYR01000038.1, on the reverse strand, counting down.
TAATAGGTATTTGTTTGCACAAATAAGCTCTAACCCAATCCTAAAACACTTGAGCAAATATAACAATTTTGGCTCATTGGTGTTTGTCTATACAAGAAATTGACAATTAGGCACTAAGACATATTTTGATCATATGTTGTATTAAAAATTGAAGCATTAACCATTACTTGATGCTTGGAGGTTTCTTTTATACTCCTAATTGAGTTTGTAGCTGTTACTAGTCGTTGGGGTTGAATTGGAGCCGTTGGAGACTTTATTTCCCACCATAAATGAAGTTCTACAACTCCCTGTTTCGAAACGCTCGACCCTATTTCGAAACACACTTGAAATAGAAAGAGTCGTTGCAGTCTAATGCATCACCCGTTTCGGAACACCATTGGATGTATTGAAACGGTCGTATCGAAACACTTGTTCCCGTATTGAAACGCCCTGCAATTAAAAAGTAGTTGGAAAATAGTTGTTGGGGGGTTTATGACCGTTGAGGTCATGCCACATAGGCGTATCGAAACGGCAGTGACCGTATCGAAACGCTAGGCAAAATTCTCACCCAGATCAAGCCCCGTTTCAAAACAGACAAGGTTGTATCGAAACGTTTTGCCACTATGGAGTCACGTATCAAAACACCTAGAGGCGTTTCAAAACGCCTGGATGATTTTGTTAAATTTGGCTTCGAAAACACATAAAACCTTTTTGAAATATCCCATAAACACAGTTTCAAGTTGTTTGGACATAGAAATGGTTTTGAATTCTTTTTATTTTTGTCTAAAACATTTTTCAATTATTATATCAAAACATTAGTTCTACAATCTCCCTCTTTTTGATATAATAAAACCAATTTGAAAAATTATTTGGGATTCTCACCCTTTAAGTTTAAAAATGTGAATAAGAGATGAAAATTTTAAAAGTAAGTAAAGCTCCCCTTTATTCATTTAAAAATACAATTTTCAAACCAAATTCTCCCCCTTTTTGTTATATAAAAAAGAATTCAAAAGACATTAAGTTCAAAATAACTTAGGAGGTTTGAAAAGATGACCAAAAAAATAAGAATTTTGGTTTTAAAATTGCCCCCCCCCCCTTACTCAAAGCATCAACAAGAAATGTTAGTCCAACATATGATAATCTAGTTGAATTAAAATAAAATAAATCAAATTAAACAAACAATAGCAACAAGATTTTACCAACACTTGAATCTAAGGGAGGGTGTGAAGCCTTCCTCTTCAAGTGTTTTTCTTTGTGTGCATGAAGCTCCCCCTCAATATTTGACTTGTTGATCAAACTCCATCACACCTATCATAAGACAATCAAGTAATTTTTGGTATCCAAATTGCTTTGGATCCATAGGCGTTAGTAGCACAAAACTTAGTCCCCTTAGGAATCCATTTTTCAATTTCATCATTTTTTAGTTTAAGTACTTAGTCCTTTTGGGGCCCAAATACTTCTAAAAACTTTACCATTTACAAATCTAGTGGCACTATATTGTCTTACATAAAAAAATTATTTTCCTAAATTATTTTTCTTTTGAAGTTCATTGAAAATCAAACCTTTTTCCTTCTTAAGATCGTCAACTTCTTTTTGATGATCTTTTTCCATCGTTTGAAGCAAGTTTTGTAAGTCTAAAACTTTAAGCTCAAAATCTTTAATTTTTGCTTCAAACTCTAAATTGGTTTTAGAAAGCAAATCATTTTCGGTTTTTAACTTTGAAATAAATTTCTTGTTTTTCGAAAATGAAGCCTTGAACTCAAAAACCAATTCATCATAGGCTTCTTGTAACTCATCAAAAGAATATGAATTTGAACTAGATGAGTTAGAAGTTACCTCCCCCTCATTGAGGGCCACCAAGCATAGGTGGGCTACTTCATCACTCCATGTGGCCACATATGCTTGCTTTGAAGACGATCCCTTCTTGTTGGATTTGTGGGATTCCTTCATCTTCTTCCTCGATTCATGCTTGGATTTATCCATCTCGCTCTTCATGAATCAGGTGAATTTCTTGAAGAGATAGGCCATCTCTTCATCTTCGCTTTCCTCCTCACTTAGATCTACATGATGACATGTGGAGGATTTGAGAGCAATGGCATTTGTGTTGATGCCAAGCCCTTTGAGCTTCTTCTCCCCCATAGCTCTAATTGTTTCCTTCTTCTTCTCCTCTTCTTTGTTTTTCCTCATAATTTGGTGAGTGAGAAGTGACCCCATGAGCTCATCAAGCTTCAAAGTCTTGAGATTCTTAGCTTCAATGATGACGGTCTTTTTTTTGTCCCATGACTCGGGAAGGGAGTAGATGAGCTTTTGGACAAGCTTCTCTTCTGGGATGGCTTCTCAAAAACTTTTGAGTCCATTGGTGATGGTGGAGAACCTATCGAACATCTTCTCAATGTTCTCTTCTGAGTCCATCTTGAAGTTTTCATACTCTAGGTTGAGGAGCCCAATCTTGTCTCCTTTACTTCATTTGTCCCCTCGTATGTAACTTCGAGCATGTCCTAAACTTCCTTGGCACTCTCGCAAGAAGACATCTTCTCGTAAATGTTGAGGCTAAGTGCACAAAAGATGAAGTGCAATGCCTTGCAACTTAGCTCCATCTTCTTGCGGTCGTCGGCACTCCACTCTGCCTTGCTTCCTTGTGGTACGAACGAGCCATCTTCAATGATATCTCAAAGCTTGTAGTCTTTGGATTTGACAAAGAACATCATCCTCGTCTTCCAATGAGCATAATTGGTCCCGTCGAAGAAGGGCAGATTGTCGATGGATTGCGCCATTGAGCCGGTTGTTTGAAATATTGATCGAGCTTACCGGATCTTCTCAATAGGATGTTAATCCTCTTCAATTGAGCCAATCTCTGATACCAATTGTTGGGTTTTTAGGTGCTCGATTCCTTCAACCGTTCTTGCTCGCCAAGTGGTGGAGAAGTGGAATATTGGGTGATAGAGGTGTGGAAGCTAAAAATGATAAAGACAAGATGATTTATAGTGGTTCGACCTTCTAACCAAGGTCTACGTCCACTACCTTAGCTTCCCACTAAGGATTTCCAATCAATCCACTATTGATTCATCCCCTTTTCTAGGCTTAGGAGGAAACCCTTACAAACCGATCAAGCTTTCTACCTAAAGCTTTGATCGAACCCTCTTTACAAAGATATGAAAAATAAGTAAACTCAAATCCCTCTAATAGGTATTTGTTATGCCATCTTGAGAAAAGGAGAAAAACATATGTTTGTAGGAATTTATGGTTTTCTCACTTGCATAGCCAGACAATAGTGTCTGGAAGGCTATGGTTAGCCATATGTAGTAAGGAGTTTCAACAATCAATGTATTCGGAAAGTCCTGGGTGTAAGGCTTTTCCAAATACTATTGCATGTTGGTGTTTGTTACTATATCGGGAGGCGACGTTTTACTGGGCATGATATTGATGCCATTGATGTTTGCTTAGTTTTTGCAAGCTTCCTGAGGTGTGTCATCGGAGTGACTGTTCGTTTTCTAGTTGTGGTGCTTGTGATGTTAGTGATCGTGGCGACAATCATTTCGCATCAGATGACACGTAAGGCGAAACTGAAGTGGAAATGGGAGAGATGGTTTTGATCTACATGTACTTTTTCTACAACACTAAGAAACCCATCTTTTTTGAACTGAGGAATTTGTCGCTCGTTTATGGGTTTCTCCTGGTCAAGTTCACTGGTACCAAGAGTTGCGTGACTTTGAGGAACATATAAATTGATTGTGTGTTGATTTTCTTTTAGGGTTTGGGTTCTTGCCCCTTAGTGATGAGAAATTTTTAGTGGATAAGTAACAATGTTAGGATTATGTTTGTATTTCAGTGTTTGTATTGTATTTCCTTTTCTTTGATACGTCGGTGTACTAATGTAAATTTCGGTTGGTTGTAAATTTATAAGATAAATTGGAGTGCTTGCTCATTTTTTATTTTGTAGTTGCGATCATGATTACTTTGTTGGGTAAGGTTGTTTAGATGCCTTTCCTCATGGATCATGTGCCGCTCCAACATCGGCCATGTTTTTTATTCGATTTGAAAATGCTATTTTTTCGCGTATCAAGAATGTTGTTTTAGATTAGGGGGTTTCTTATTTTTGCTCTTGCATTCTTTGAGGGCGGTGGCATTGTAATATGGATCTTGAACGTTCGCGATCTTTGTAGGGTAAAAGGTGGCGAACTCATGTTCCTTTTGCAACCAAATTGTTGGGGGAACTCGCTTTGCGTGGTTCTTTATAAAACGACATTACTTTCTCGGAGCGGACTGTATATTTAGAAAGCTAGGCAGATTTGAGAGGACTTTTACCCTCGAGTGAGATTAGCTTCGTGATAATGTGCTGATTTGCATATGCGCAAATTGGTCGTTTTATTACGCTCTCGCTTGGATGGGATAGATACTTGTTCGTTTTTTGTGTTAATAGTGAATGCAACGATAAGGTGAACCCCTGCCTCTGTTTGGAGAAATAGCTTGCAGTAATTTGAGTTGCATATTTTGTGTGTTTTGTGCTATATTCCGAGCATCATGCTTTATAGCGATGCGAAACGAAGTTAATATTTATGGATCCGCGTTTGAGAATTACAGTCGTTGTGTGGTTTATAATGTTGTGTCTATTGGCGTTTATTTGCTTTAGATGAGATCGCTATCCTGAGTTAGTTAGGGTATTTGTTTTGATATCGCGTTCTTGAGGCGACTGGCGTTGTGTATACTTGTGAAATTTTAAATTTGGAGAATCCTTTCATGTTGCATGAGGTAGGCTGGATTGTTGTACATTTGCTTACTCGTGCATTGATTTTTTGTTGCTTATTTATTTGATGGTGGTAGATATTAATGCCATATTATCTTGTTGTATGCGAATAATTCAAAGGATCCCCCTTTTACGTGTAACTAGCTAGGTTTTTTTTTCTTTTTTAGGGAGTCATGTGACCACGCATGTTCTCTTATGTGGTGAACTGGTTAAGTTGGGATAATGATATCGCCTTCCTAAAGTGATTGCGTCTTTGCGTCATTAGTTAATTTTTTGGGGGACTTTTGTTCTTAATCAGTAAAATATTGTTTTTTAATGTTCTTCGTTTAGTAGGTAAGTTGTATATGCGGGAGGTTTTTCGCTCATAAGTAGGTTTTTGGCTTTCTATTCATTAATAAAATATTTATTGCCAAACAAAAAAAGTTGTATGCACGGGAAGACTGGTTTTCTTTGTTTCCCTTTTTTTTTAAATATGCTCGCAATCAACTTTGTGGTAGTCTTACTCGAGTGATCATACGAGGAAATTGGTTGTGTGTCTGCTTCCACCATTGAGAGCTTGTGATACTTTGAGGGCAGTGGAGTATCTTTTGTCGTATGCTCGCATGCTCCTTTAAGATAAATGGATTTAATTTTTTTCTGAAAGTCAAATGCGTTGTGTAGTATATTGTGAATTAGGGGCGGCCATCATCGATATTTTCATCCGTGTAGTCGCTTTTCTATGCATGCTCACTTCGGGAGCGGCTAGCGATCTTTTTCATCTTTGCGATCACTTTTCTATGCACACTCACTTCAAGAGCGGCTAGCGATCCTTTTCATCTTTGTGGTCGCTTTTCTATGCACACTCACATCGGGAGAAGCTAGCGATCTTTTTCATGTCTGCGACGCTTTTCTATGCATGCTCACTTTGTGAGCAGCTAGCGATCTTTTTCATCTTTATGGTCACTTTTCTATGCAAACTTACTTCGGGAGTGGCTAGTGAGCTTTTTCATGTTTGCAGTCGCTTTTCTATGCACACTCACTTCGGGAGCGGCTAGCGATCTTTTTCATCTTAGCGGTCGCTTTTCTATGCACACTCACTTCAGGCGGCTAGTGATCTTTTTTCATGTTTGCGGTCGCTTTTCTATGCAGGCTCACTTCGGGAGCGGCTAGCGATCTTTTTCATCTTTGCGGTCTCTTTTCTATGCACACCGAATTCGGGAGCGGTTAGCGAGCTTTTTCATGTTTGCGGTCGCTTTTCTATGCACACTCATTTTGGGAGCGGCTAGCGATCTTTTTCATCTTTGCGGTCGCTTTTCTATGCACACTCACTTCTGGAGTGGCTAGCGATCTTTTTCATATTTGTGGTGCTCAACAAGACAAAAAAGAAACACATTAGAAGGAAAAGGCATTTATGTAATTAAAGTATTTGGATATAATATTAAAGACACGTGTTAAAATGTTCATAAAAGTTTAAAACAAAATACATGTTGAACTAGACATGTTAGGTTGTACCTTTGCCTTTTTGGTGTGTTTCTGTTCGGTGACCGATCGCCACTTTTCGTATCCCTGACATTGGATGCAGGTACTAAATGGCTCAAAGCTTTGCTCTAGATGCCATTTGTAATTGTCTCTCACAAGGTTTGTCTAGATTTCCCATCCGAACTCTTTTTGCTCTTCACCTACGCTTCTACTGGGTACATCCCCTCTCTACCTTTAACGAAATCGTCTAGTTTCCCCCTTTAACGGCTACCTCTATCGTGTTTTCAGATGGATACATTCATATGTAACGTGCCCCTGCCCCTTATGAAATTCACACCTTTTGCCCGACTTTTCTATGATTTTGTTAGGCCTCATCTGTGGTGGGGGCTTTAGAATTTTTAGATGTTTTGCATGGTGTAGGATACATGATGGTGGGTTCGTTAGAGGGTGATATGTACAGAAACTGAGCGGTATTGCTTTTCTGGCCTGACTTTTCGCGTATTGAATGATCCTTTTTCCTACCTGAGTGCTTTCTGAGTAACGCTGTGATTATTTCCTTATTTTTGTAGTTTTCCTCTACTCCTACGGGATAGTAAGCTTCCTCCCCCTAGTTGTGGTTTATGGGTTTCGAACTTTTTATGCTTTCAACTACATCTCTTGAGGAACTTAGTGTCGTGGCTCCCCAGCCGCTTTCTGTTACATGTGCGCAGTGCTCCCCTATTACCTTTGCTGTAACGGCTCTGAATTTCTCCATAATCTCCCTATCGTTCTCTCCTTTCAAATGTTGCATTCGTCCTCTTATATATTCTTGTTGTTGTCTAAGTTGTTTCAATGCAGCATGGGTATACTCTTCCAGGATTTCCAATTTGCTCCGCAAGCTGGCTAGCCGGGGACCACTGTCCTAAAAATGAGGGGTTTTTCCTCTTCCATTTCTTTCCTGCCTTTTTCTTTCTCCAAATTCTCTTCCATGGTTTCTCTTGTTGGGGTGGCTTTATGTTGCTTCTTGAGAGTTAGAATGAAAGGTGAAGGGTCCACGCTCACCGCACCAATTGTTGATGCTCAAAATGATTAGGGGTCAGAGATGGTGGTCCGACGATGATAGCAGTGACGGTTCCAGGTTGGAGCTCAAGTATTGCTCTTGCTTTCTTGGAGGTAATGATGTCGGGAATGGAATGAGCTTGGTTCCTCTCAGCTGCATGCCCAATTTTATACCACTTGTACATGTGTCAAGATGGGGTTGTCGTGGCATGTTGATTGGAATAGCTATGACTATACGTCCTAGGTTCTCCTTGGCATATATGATGGGCATGTGTGTTGTCATGTGACCAGTAGATGAGGTGCGATGTTTGTTTGTGGTTTTATCTGTTCTCCTTAGGTTGCGGAAGAAATCGCATGGTTCGCGGGCGATCTTGTTCGTTGTGGTCCGACTGTGCTATAATGCTCATCACCGGGCGTCCTTTATATTCTACCGTCCATTATCTTACTCACTGGTTTCGAAATGTGTCGGGTGATAACAAAACTTATTCCATTTATTCCAATAATACACTAAGCACTGAGATTAAATATATTTCCTAACGAAATATCTTAAAATTACAAAAGAAAATGAAATTTATGAAACCCTAACATAAAAGATTAATGGATATGCTAAATAAAAATTATCATTGAAAATACATTCTTAGACCTAATTGTTAAAACATAAATAATATAATTATTATTTTCAGATAATTATAACTTTGAAGGATAGAACATATATATTTTTAAAAATAATATATATATCTAATTTATTAGTTACGAAAGGATAAAATCAAATGACCTTTTCAAAATAATTTAAAAGAAATAAAAATTAAAATAATTATCTTAAATTCAATCTATAATATCAAATTTGAAAAAATCAATAAAAAACATGAGATTTTAAAAACTAAACAACTTGTAAGGTTGGGCTATAAATATAAATTTTCTGATGAAAAATAAACAAGAGTGAAAGTGAGTTGCTAAAGAGAAAAAAACAAAATGATGGTTGGATTAAGAAGTATAATTATTACTTTGTGTGTTTTGGTATTGTTGTCATCTACATTAGGGGATACACAGCCACCGCCACTAGTTGCTAAATCAAACCCGCAACCGCAACCTCCCCCGGTAGTGGCTGAACCACCAGTAACAATAGTGGTTAGACCAGTTCCGTCGAGTTTGAAACCACCAGTGAAGCATCGCCACCATCGAAAACACCCGTATCATCACAGCCACTGTGAAATACCAACAAATGCTCCATATTTCGTGAAAATAAATAAACAATGTTGGTGTTCGATGGAGAGTTATCGCAATAGATGCTTCGAGAAGATTTGGAGTGCAGCAGAAATGTATTACGATTTTAAAAAGGTTGACAAAAAATGTTGTGATTCCTTTAGGACTGCGGATAAAAACTGTGGTTTAACCTTTGAGCGGTATCCATATTTTGTTCACGTCTCAAACAACATTGCTCTCAATTTTATTAGAGTTTCCAGATTGATTTAGGCATCAGTTTCTTTATTTCTTAGGTATCAGCTTCTTTGTTTTATTCAAATAGTTCAAATGAGGTCTTATAGTTCTATAGGCATCAAGGCTGTTGCGGAATACGATCGTCGGATAGAGCAAAAACGCAACTGATAATTTGAGAAAATAATAATGAAGATAAAAGAGACACAGATTTTACGTGGAAAACCCCTAAATAATATAGGGTAAAAACCACGGACAAGGTAGAAGAATTTCACTATGAGAAAATAGGAATTACAACTTCTCTCAGTCTAACAAGGAGAAAACAATGACAATTCTCTCTTGATAAAAAGGAGAAAACAACTCTATGAAAACTCTCTAATTTCTCTAGTATTGGGAGGAGGTTAGAATGATTTGGGATGTGTAAGAATGGCAAATGGCTAGGCTATTTATAGTTGAGTTTTAGGGACTAACTTATAAATAACCTAAAGTTTAGGGACCAAAAAATAATTTGCCCATTTCACATTTTCTACTTTGGCTGCACCTACCATTGAATTTTTCCATTTTCAATTTTGGCTGCTCATACATTGTTTGATTTTCAACAATCTCCCACTTGAAGATTTGATTAGAACAATCATATCTTCACACCATTCTTTCTACCTCATACTTTCCATGTTGCTTACGTCTCTAACAAGCCACAAGAGGATCGACACCAAGTAAACTTATCAGTGTTGATTGCTTTTGTCATGAAATCTGCTATGTTGTCATCGGTATGGATCTTCTGCATATCTATCGTCCCTTCTTCCACTTTCTCACGAATGAAGTGGTATTGGACCCGAATGTGTTTTGTTCTTGAGTGAAAAGCAGGATTCCTTGCAAGATGCAAGGCGCTCTGACTGTCACAAAACAAAGAGACATTCTCTTGTTTGTGCCCGAGCTCCTCCAATAGCATTTTCAACCATATTGCTTCTTTACTGGCTTGTGTAGCTGCTACATATTCTGCCTCCGTTGTTGACGTAGCCACAACCGATTGCAGTTTTGAAACCAAGCTTACAGCTCCACCAGCAAGTGTAAACACATACCCTGTTGTAGATTTGCTTTTATCCAAATCTCCTGCATAGTCAGAATCGACATACCCGCTGATAAGAAAGTCTGATCCTCCGTAACATAATGCAACATTTAAGGTCCCTTTGATGTATCTCAGGATCCTTTTCACAGCATTCCAATGCTCTCTGCCTGGATTCGCCATGTACCGACTAACCACTCCCACTGCTTGTGCAATGTCTGGTCGTGTACAAATCATAGCGAACATTAAACTTCCCACTGCTGATGCATACGGTACTCGAGACATCTCCATCCTCTCTTTTTCACTGCTAGGACTCATACTGGAGGATAATTTAAAGTTAATAGGAAGAGGGGTATAAATTGGCTTACAATCTTGCATGCTGAATCGTGACAAGATTTTTTCAAGTAATTCTTTTGTGAAAGCCAAATCTTCCTACTACTTCTGTCTCGGTGAATTTGCATCCCTAGAATCTTGTTTGCTGGTCCCAAGTCCTTCATTTCAAATTCCCTAGCCAGTCGTGCCTTTAATTCTTCAATATGATCTTTGTTGGGGCCTGCAACCAACATGTCATCTACATACAACAGCAATATAACAAATTCGTTTTCACCAAACCTCTTGAAGTAAGCACAAGGGTCTGCATTAAGTCTGTTGTATCCAAGGCTCATGATGAAGGAGTCAAATCTCTTGTACCAACACCTCGGCGCCTGCTTTAAACCGTACAGAGATTTGTTCAACCTACAAACCAAGTTCTTCTTTTCTTTTTCTTCAAAACCTTCAGGCTGGAGCATGTAAATCTCTTCTTCAAGATCTCCATGAAGAAAAGCTGTTTTAACATCTAGCTGCTCTAGATGTAAATTCAATGTAGCACACATTGCCAGGACAACTCGAACCGTTGTTAGTCTAACCACAGGAGAAAAGATTTCATTGAAATCAATACCTTCTTTCTGAGCATATCCTTTGACCACCAGTCTTGCACGATACCTCTCCACTTGATCGTCACCATTTCTCTTGATTTTGAAGACCCATTTGTTACCAATTGGCTTCCTTCCTTGTGGTAGTGGCACAAGTTCCCATGTATTATTTTTATGAAGGGCTTCGATTTCTTCTTGCATTGCCGCCATCCACTGCGAAGCATCTGAGTTGTTCATTGCCTCCTCGAATGTTGATGGCTCACCGTCCTCCGTTAAAAGGCAGTATGCAACATTACCTTCTATAACATAATCTGAGTGCCAATTGGGGCGTCTTCTCACACGATCTGATTGACGAGTTGTTGGAGCTTCAGAATTCTCTGGTTCTGATTCCTCGAGCTCTGGTTCTGCTTCAGAACAATCTCTCTGTTCAAACTCATTTTCAACATGTATCTGTGTAGTCTCTGGCTTTTCTTTATCAGTGCTATCACCTTCTTCTTTTCTTTGTAGCTTATCTTCTACAAAGATAACATCCCTGCTGATAATCACTTTGCGGGCAGTGGGATCCCACAAGCGATACCCCTTTACTCCATCAGCATACCCCAAGAATTTACATTTTCTGGATTTTGGATCCAACTTTGAAATTTCTTGGGCATTGTACATCACGTACACAATACTTCCAAATATATGGAGGTTTGAATAATCAACTGGTTTACCAGTCCACATTTCCATCAGTGTCTTCAACTCAATTGCAGTTGATGGAGCCCGATTCACCAAATAACAGGCGGTATTGACTGCTTCTGCCCAGAAAGCTTTTTCTAGCCCTGCAGCTCTCAACATTGCTCGTGTTCTTTCTAACAGAGTTCTGTTCATCCGCTCTGCCACTCCATTTTGTTGAGGAGTGTATACTGTTGTGAACTGTCTTTTGATGCCTTCTTTTCTGCAAAAGTCATCAAATTCATCACTTGTATATTCACCTCCATTATCTGATCTGAAACACTTGATCTTATTTCCAGAATCAAGTTCCACCCGCGCTTTGAAAACTTTGAAGGTTGAAAACACATCTGCCTTCCTCTAGATAGGATACACCCAACATCTCCTAGAGTAGTCATCAATGAAGGAGACAAAATACTTTGCTCCGCCTAGGGATGTAACCGGTGCTTGCCATACATCAGAATGAACCAATTCTAGAACAGCCTTGCCTCTAGAATTTGATGTGTTGAATTTTAATCGATGCTGCTTACTTGTAATACAATGTTCACACAAAGGAAGTGTTACCTTTGTTAAACCCGGAAGTAGCTTTTGCTCCACAAGGACTTTCATTCCCTGTTCTGACATGTGTCCAAGTTTCCGATGCCATAACATGGTAGAATCTGAACTACATGAGGCAACAGAGGCTTCAGCTTCTAGCAAAGTCTCTCCCTTCAGCATGTACAAATTTGCCGCTATCTTTTCACCTTTCATCACCACAAGCGCTCCATGGAACACCTTCATGATTCCTTTCTGTGTTTCAATCTTGCTTGCATTATTATCCAACAATCCGTAGGATAATAAGTTTTTCTTCAAGCCTTTCACGTGTCGCACATCTCGAACAACTTTGGTTGTCCCGTCATACATCTTCAATTTGATGGTTCCAACGCCAACAATTTCCAAGGCATGATTATTGCAGCTGTACACAGATCCTCCTGAGATAGGTTCATAATTATAGAACCATTCTCTTCTTGAGGTCATGTGATATGTGGCTCCCGAGTCAATAAGCCATATGTCTGCAAATCTTTTTCTGCCTTCCATGGCTGTTGCTGCTTCACAACAGAGAGCATCTCCATCATCTGAAGTGTTTGCCATGTTTCCTTGAGGATTGGAGTTTTTAGGTAAACTCCAACAATCCTTCTTCATGTGACCCTTCTTTCCACAGTTGTAGCACTTTAAATTCTTCTTACTCCTTGACTTTGATCTACCATGATTGTGACTGCTACTTTGGCCACGTTCTGTTGATCTTCCTCTCATCACCGTTAAGGCCTCTGCTTGTTGCAGATTTCCTTGTCTGTCTTCCTTGTTCTTGCGCCGATTTTCTTCTTCCAGAACAGCAGCTGCAACGTCATCGAAGACTAGATCACTTGTAAGGTTGTTGTTTGTCAAGTTGATGATGAGTTGATCATACGAATCAGGTAGACTTTGAAGTAGAAGTTCAGCACGTTCTTGTGACTCTATTTTATAGCTTAGGGATGTAAGCTGAGAAAATAGAGTATTTAACGTGTTTAAGTGCTCTGTCACTGAAGTAGATTCTGACATCCGAAGAGTGTACAATTTCCTCTTAAGGAAAATTTTATTGTGCAACGATTTGACCTCGTATAATTTTGCGAGGTGATCCCAAATCTCCTTGGCTGTCTTCTTCTCCTCGATGCTTGATAGTACTTCATCTGCTAATGCTAAATGAAGGTCTGCAATAGCATTCTCGTCCATCTCATTCCATTTCTTGTTATCCGTAAAATCTCCCGGCCTTTCGCTGATAGCCGCTAGACATCCGTTTTTTCTTAGGATGGCCTTTATCTTCAATTTCCACAGTGAGAAATTTCTCCCATTGAACTTTTCAATATCAAATTTCGTTGCCATAGCTTCTATTTCAGATAGCTCCCACTATTTCACCTTTTTGACGTGAATAGTGCCCACCACCTTCAATGAATGAGTAATATCTAACTTACTTTCTTATGATGGAGGATCCACTTTTCAGTGGCAACCAACAGAGAATACGGTAAGTAGATATACGCACCCAAATCTGGCTCTGATACCAATTGTTGCGGAATACGATCGTCGGATAGAGCAAAAACGCAACTGATAATTTGAGAAAATAATAATGAAGATAAAAGAGACACAGATTTTACGTGGAAAACCCCTAAATAATATAGGGTAAAAACCACGGACAAGGTAGAAGAATTTCACTACGAGAAAATAGGAATTACAACTTCTCTCAGTCTAACAAGGAGAAAACAATGACAATTCTCTCTTGATAAAAGGGAGAAAACAACTCTATGAAAACTCTCTAATTTCTCTAGTATTGGGAGGAGGTTAGAATGATTTGGGATGTGTAAGAATGGCAAATGGCTAGGCTATTTATAGTTGAGTTTTAGGGACTAACTTATAAATAACCTAAAGTTTAGGGATCAAAAAATAATTTGCCCATTTCACATTTTCTACTTTAGCTGCACCTACCATTGAATTTTTCCATTTTCAATTTTGGCTGCTCATACATTGTTTGATTTTCAACAAAGGCCACTTTGATGTGCCAATGCTATTGTTAGATTACATAATAGAACTGTGTTTAAATCATTTTATTTTAATAAAATATTTATGTTTTTGAATTTTATTATTTTTTAGAAGGTTTGTTTTTACCTCAGTAAAGATAATAATTTATACAAAAAAAGTAAGATAACACCATCCTAAAACACAAAAACGAAATAGCGTCCTCTCAACCTTTCAAAAACAACACTGCAGAGAAAACATAATTTAAATAATGGTAGGTATATCATATATGTTAACATTTTTAAAAAACAAATATGTTGTTGTAGACGATAATGTTTTACCAAGTGTACTTGGAGACGATAATATTAGAAATAGTAAACATAGAACTCGAAAATAAACTTAAAAAGGTACATTAACTTTTTCCCATCACTGGGGTTGCAGCCATCTCCAAGAAATCACACTCAATGTTGCTAAATTCTATCTCGGGACCTTTTTGATGTCTATAAAAGGCTTCATTCTGCCACTGAAAATTGACCCTGAAATTGCTTCTTGTTCATGATTTCATTGAGTTTCTTTCGCTCTGGATGTAAAAGGGGGAAATTACCATGTGCCTCATTAAAAACCTCCCTAAACATATTTGGAGGAAAAGAATACACATGGTAATAGTTAAGCTCGACTAAAAGGAATCACAAAGAAAACATACAACCATGCAAACTCACATCACAAACTCAATCTCCAACGTCAGTACTAAGCAGAAATTTCATCGACTCAGGAGGTGTATGAAACGCCCTTAACATCCAAAACTGCTATGTCAGCTAGCTTTGTCATATGATCAGGAACTTTATTAGCCTTTTACGTAGGGTAAAAAGGATAAATTGCATAAAACTATTTTTTTATTGATCATAAAACTAAATTTTAGAATAACTTGTGTACTTATATAATAATAAAATTTAATACATGATAGTTTTAAATTTTAAAATTTATATAGATAAAGATTATCCTTTTATTACTAATAAGTGTTGAGTGCAATGATAAGATACAACACAAGCAAGATTAGAGGGGCCATGCCCCATGATTTTCAAAATTTTCTAATAAAATCTTTAAATTTTTTAAATTTTAAAATTGACCCCTCAAAATGTTTGAATTTTTTTATTTTCCTTAATTTTTTTAAAAATTCCCATTAATATATATTAAATTAATTTTGTAGTTTCAAAATATAAATTTTATATATTTGACTTAAATTATTGTAAAGATAAGTAACAAATATGTGGATTTAAACTTAATTTTTAAAATGTTAGCTTATCCTACAAGTTATTTTTTTCTAAGGTTTTTTTAATTCAATATTTTCTTTTTAAATTTTTTTGCTCGGCAAAAAAACTTTCATAATTCTAAATAGAGAAAAAAAAATACAACACAACCGGGCTATAATGATCAAACACAACGCAAAGCAAACCAACCTACGCAAAGCAAAGGACAACATAGCTCGAAGCAATAGACCTCCACGAAACTGAAACAGAAAGGCACAACATGCCCAGACCCTCGACACATTAAGCAGCAAGCAAAATGAAGATAACACTCGCCTAGGCAACAAAAACATGACCAGCAGCACTAAAGCCAATCCTCCAAAGGCCATGAAATTTCAGCCATGGCCACCGACCCCTCCAACTCAACTGCGGTTCACTCACAAACAAGCGCAAAATAGAGCCACTTGATCAACCCCCTCCTTCGCCAAAGCACCCGCAAGAGAATTTGTCTCACGAAAGACATGATGGAAACATACATTCGGTAACGATGAACAAAACGAATCAATTGACACAAAAATCTCCCATAACCTCCACGGTCGACGTTGCATGTGCATAACCCAACCAATAGCAATACTAGAATCTGATTCAATGTTATCAGTATGATATAGGTAGTTAGTATTCTATTTGTAATTGTCATTGGCTGTTGAGGAAAGTCAGTACAAACGGTTAGGAAGCTGTTAGTTACTGTTAGTTACTGACTCTACTCAACATTGTATAAATTCAGCCTGGTCTCTATTGAGATATTACAGGTTTTATTAATAATATTCAGAGAGTACCGTCTCTCTTTATTCTCTGTATTTCCCTTTGTTTGATAGTTCTTAACATTCAATAAGCACACAACGATCCGCCCAAGTAGATTTCGACACCATAGATAAGGAAAATTTGATTGCCCGTATCTTAGCCACATTAGAATCCAAAACACCCAAAGGACCAGAAAACAAAGCAAGAATTTTCCCATGTTATCTCGAAGCACCACACCAAATCCACTCGGACCCGACTTACCCCTAGCCGATCCATCAACATTAAACTTGAACATGCCACGAGATGGCGGTTCCCAGGCGAGGACATCGAGCAGAGAATGAAGCAATGCAATCACTCGGACAGCTACCATACTGCCTCCATGACATTCAAATCCTCATTAAGCGCCTTCACCCAAAAGAAGGATCGCAGCTTAATCAAAAAACATACCTCCTCACACGACATCCGCTTCTTATTAAAGACCAAATTGTTCCACGCAAGCCACAAAGATCATAACAACGATGCCACACATGATTTACGTTGAGCACCCGAGAATGAACATAAGCAATCAGAAGCTAGAAATTCTGATAATAGTCACGGAAACACCACACCAACCCAAGAACCATATCCATACCAAACGAACAAAATCACATGAATAAAGGATATGATCTAGCTCATCCTCAGCCATACCACACCAGACACAATGAACCCGATCCGCTACTAAAATGATGTCACGATGATGAAAAAAATGAAACATAGGCAAACGACGCAACCAAACAAACCAAAGAAACACATGTACCTTTGGTGGAACCGACACTTTCCAAGCAAAACAATCTCCCAAAGCCGAATTGCCTAACTTATCAAGCAACAAACATTTGGACAAAGCTTGCACTGAAAAGCCTACTAACCCAGCAAGTAACATGCGGGTTTAGGTTCGACCCATATGGAAGACCAACAAGTTGTTTTTGCGAGGGCCTTAGAGGATATACAAGGGATGGGCCTACACCTGGGGGCTAGTATTGTTAAATCCACTTAGTAATTAGATGTTGACTAAGAAAATGGTGCAAATAGTAATTGGGTTGATAAGGTAGGTCGATCGGTGGTAGTAGTTACATTTGAAGAATGTGAGGAAGCTAGGGGTTTCTTCCCAGAGTTGGAAAAGAAGAATCACAAAGAAAAACGATATAGTTCCTTAAGTGATTTCCAGGATCTTGCTTAATCTGACCTACAGAGAAAGAAGAGAGAACAGGCGATCAGAAGAGAAAAGAAGAAATCAAAGGAGTTCGCATCTTCGGAGCTATCAAGACATTCACTGTCTGATTCTGATATGGTGACTAGGTGGGAGAGCCTAACTCGGGAGGCTAAGAAAGCACTAAAAGTGGGAAAAAGATTGAGAATTCAATATGAAAGCAATGAAGATCAAGTAATAAGAGACATAGCCATGTTTAAGCAAAAGTAGAGGGGTATTGAAGAAGGGGAAGGCGAGAATGAGAATTCTCACGAGTGTAAGGGGACTAGTTTCACGAGTTTGGCAAATCTCAATGTTAGGAATGGTGATCCTAGTTATTGGCTTGACGTAAGGGATTTCAATGAGGTTTGCTGTAAAAGCGTTAGAAGTGGATTTGATAAAAATGATTTTTGGAAGATTAATCATTTTCTTAAGTAACTTCTCTTTTTCTCTCATCTTTTCTCTCTACTTTCTCACTTGACAAACTAAACTTCTTTCACTAAAATGATGAGAAATCAATTGATTTGATTTCCTTTTTGGTTTCCTAAATTGCTTCTTGAATTTTTACAAAAAATCTCATTGGATTTTTTGAAGTTTTCAATCAAACAATGTCAATAAAGGGAAAAGAAACTTGTTAGAGGTGATCTTCTTAATTCTCCTCTAATAAAAGGTTGATTAAATAATGATGATATCTTGATTTAATGTGGGCTTTAATGGAAGGGATTAATTAATCTTGTTAATAGATTTTAATTGCTGAGATTTTGATTGATTAAGATCATGTTTAAAGTGTTTTAGACTTTTATGGCAAGAGATTTGTAAATGGAATCCCGGAACTACGTGAATTGCTAGATTTCTATGTTGGAAATAGTTGAGTTTTGGGTTGTTTATATTGTTAATCGGATGCTGGTGTTATTTGGTTGTTAAGACGATGTTTTTGGATGTATGTAGATGATGTTTAGATGTTAATTTCGTTGGGTAAAGGGTGATAGTTGTTTATATGGGTTTTGGCGATGTTTTTGGTTGTTGACGAGGGGCGATTGTTGGATTTATGATAGAAGAAGTTGAGGAGTTGTGTTGCTGGGATTTTAGATGCATAAAAGTGAATTAATCATCTGTTATATTGTGGATAAAACAGGGGAGGTTGATCCGACATGGTTAGAAGAAGATTCGATAGCATTGGATGCTTGAGACCGCTTCGGTGAGTTGAGCGAAGCATTGCCAGTGAGTGGAAATAGTTTTAATAAGCTTTTCAAAGGTTTGAGAATACTATTTGGGGGGCTTAGATTGAGTTTGAAATGCTAATCTAAGCTCGAATGTAAGTATG
This sequence comes from Hibiscus trionum, assembly GCA_030270665.1. NCBI lineage: Eukaryota > Viridiplantae > Streptophyta > Magnoliopsida > Malvales > Malvaceae > Hibiscus > Hibiscus trionum. Next base: position 20,212,587 of record BSYR01000038.1, on the reverse strand, counting down.
GAGGATTTCACTCTCGGTTTTCGGTTTCCATTGTTTTATTAAATTCAATCTCATGTTTTGAAGATAGATTCGTTTTTACCTACTGTTATATGCATATTTTAGTGATGAAAAATGTTGCATATGTTTATATTTTTATAACACATGTGTTTAGAAAGTAGTATGCAACATGTTTGAGAAAATGGCTAAATACACGCGTTTATGCATTTTAGATACTTTGATGGAAATTGGTTTGAATGATGCATTTGAAAACAGTGGGGTATCTTGTTATAAAATGTATATATTGGCAAGTGGAAAATGGTTTAAATACTATCGGATATAATTGGTCGACCATAGGATTAAAGTGCACTGTAAAATGTAAAATCGATCATGAGATATTCTTCGGTTACACAATAGGGGTAGTTCTATTGTGAAGTGGTAGGGGTAGTGCTATCACATAAGGAATATGGGTAGATTCTATTCATGGCCGAAGTGAGACTATGGTGGGGGTAGTTCCGCGATGAGACTTGATGGGGGTAATGCCATCAAGGGAATCCGTGTATCCGAACATGTATGGATGGGGCAGTGCTATCCAAAGATGGAGGTAAGTTTATCTGGGTCACTTTTAATGCCAATATATGTGATTTAAATGTATCATGGTTTGTAAATAGATTTTGTATAATATGCTTCATACATGAGATTCATGATACATATTTTAGAAGAGATTTATCAAACTTGTTTTGGAAGTGAAGTAGCATGAGATGTTTTGAGCATGATGCTAGAGGAATGGTTCTCATAAATGGTTTTTAAAATGCATTGTTAATTGTTTTATTTGAGCGACTCTCACTATGCATTTATGCTTACGCTCTCCCTTTTCAACAACGCAAAGAAATAGCTTTCCAAAGGCAGTGATAGGGCTAGAGAAAGAGTTCCAAGAAGCGTGTTTGCTCAAGTATGGTTTCCGAAATTAGACTAATACGTAATAAGGGCATTGTGGGTTTAAGAATGGTTTGGGTGTATGTCTTTTGAACTCTATGGGTTGAGGCAAGTTTATGTTGATTTATAAGACTTGTAAAAGATTGTTAATGTTTAGAATATGCTTTGATGGGGTTTTGGGAAATATAAGTCTCTTGGGTAGAAATCATGCCTCTAGGTTTTCCTCTGATGCTGCAATGCTTACGCTTTAATATTGAGGTGGTCATTGGTTGATATGATGATGTATGACTGTTGTGGTATTGATGCTTGAGTCTTAAATAATGTTTGGAGTTAGTTCGAATGTGTTTAGGAGGGTTCCTTAGTGTTTCGAACGTGCAGATTTTGGAAACCTACAGATAGGTTTCAAAACTAGTTAGCAGGTTTCGAAACCAGATACCCGTTGTTTTTCATATGCATCATTCAAACAAATTTCCATAAAAGTATCTCAAACACATCAACCCATGTATTTAGGCATTTTCTCAAACATGTTTCATACTACTTTCTAAACACATGTGTTATCAAAATATAAAAACATGCAACATTTCTCATCACTAAAATATGCATATAACAGTTGGAAAAAGAAATTCATCTTCAAAACATGAGCATGGATTTAATAAAATAATGGAAAACGAAAACCGAGAGCGAAATCCCCCATACTTACTTCCGAGCTTAGATTAGCGTTTCAAGCTCAATCTAAACCCCCAAATAGTGTTCTCAAACCTTTGAAAAGCTTTTAAAAACAATTTCCACTCACCGACAATGCTTTGCTCAACTCACCGAAGCGATCCCAAGCATCCAATGCTATCGAATCTTCTTCTAACGATGTCGGATCCACCTCCTCTATTTTATCCACAATATAAAAGAGGATTAATGCACTCTTATTGTTAGAGGTTTACATTTATGTAAACTCAGGTTGTTAAGAAAGTCAGTTAGGGTTGTTAGTATCAGTTAAGAGCTTGCTTAGCTGTCAAGCTTACCTATTAAGATTTGTTTAGAATCTAAGCTAAGCCTATATAATAGAGATGTCAGTCTTGTAAAAGTAACTAAGTTTTACCATTGAAATTTCTCAATACAATCAAATTCTTCCTTCTTGTTATTCTTTTTCTCTGTTTCTGTTCATCAATTTTCCTGGTTGATTCATATTTCATAATGGCATCAGAGGTTGAGAGTTCTTCTTCTTCCAAACCTTTCACCAATAAAACAGTTTCCATTCGTCTTGATGATTCGAACTATTTTCTCTGGAAACAACAAATCTTGTTTGCAGTCAAAAATCTTGCTCTCACAGACTACATTGATGGTTCTTTGGTGGTTCATCCACAAATTGTTTTCAGTGAAGGAGGTTCTAGGGTTTCAAATCCAGATTATATTCGATATAGGCAAGAAGAGTGCCCTCGGTTCTTGGCTCTTGTCTTCGATTGGGCCTTCGATTCTTCCTTCGCTCGTTAATTGTCGCACTGCTCTTGATATCTGGAACAAGGTAAAACACAACTTCTCTGTTAGGTCTACGACTCAGATTATGCATCTCCATTGTTCTCTCAAGAACATTCGCAAGAGAGATCAGTCGATGCGAGAATATCTTGCTCATATTCAAGCTGTTTGTGATAGTTTGGCAGCCTGTGGTAATCCACTTTCAGAAACCATGCATATTTCGGCGATTCTTTCTGGGTTATCGCTGGAGTATGAGTCCGTCATAGCGGTCATCAACTCTAGTCAGCAACCGTATAAGATTGACGGTGTCTCCAGTGTTCTTCTTGACACTGAGGCCCGTCAACTTGAGTTTCTTAGTCATGGGTCAGTAAACATGACTTATGGTCTATCTGGTGGAGTTGATATGGCCTATGCCCAGCAAGGCTCATTATTTAATTCGAATATGGGTTATGGAAATAGTGGTTGAGTTTTCGCTAATCAGAGAGGGGGTCTAGGGTTTCGACCGTCGTTTCGTGCTTCTCCCAATCCCAGAGGCAAAGGTGGTCGAGTCTTTTCCGTCCGTTCCCGTCCCCAATGTCAAATTTGTGGTAAGATTGGGCATCTTGCCAATCGTTGCTACTTCCGTTTCAACCAAGACTTTGATGGAGGCCCTTCCGCGAATCAGTGTTCCTTTTCTGAGGATTTTTCTGAAGATCAAGGAGGCTACTCGCAAGGATTTGCTGGTCAAGGTGTTTTTCAAGGAAATTTCAATGGCAATCAAGGAGGTTTCAACAGTGTTGGATTTGGAGACGTCAGAAATACTAAACCGACTGTGGCTACCGTTGCGGCAGTTTCTGATGACTTCAGTGGTGGCTATGGGGATGCTGTTTGGTATCCCGATTCGGGAGCCACATCGCACTTAACTCCTGATGCTGGTAATATTATTCAAACTTATCCTTATTCTGGTAATGGTAGGGTATCTGCTGCTAATGGTTTTTCTATTCCGATTGCAAATATTGGTACCTCTATGATTCAGTCTTCTTCTAGATCTCTGTTGCTTAATGATTTACTACACGTTCCTTATATTAAAAAAAAATCTCTTGTCTGTGTCCAAATTTACAAAAGATAATGATGTTTCTATTGATTTTTTTCCTGATTATTGTCTTGTGAAGGATTTGATAACTTGGCAACTAATCTTACAAGGGCTACAAAGTGATGGTCTTTACAAATTTTCTGATGCTTCAGCTGCTGCTAATAATGCTCTGTTAGTTAGTTCTAAGTTTGTTTCTGGTCAAGCCTTAGACAATAATGACAGTGCTTGTCTTTCTGTTGCTAATGAATCTAGTTCTCAACTCTGGCATAGGAGATTAGGCCACCCCTCTATTGAATTCTTGTAAAACTTTCATCTGTCTGTAACATTTCGAATTTTAATAAAATGCCTTTTTGTGAAGCTTGTAAATTAGGCAAGAGTCACAAATTACCTTTTCAGAAGTCTATTTTTGTTTATTCTGAGCCTTTACAGTTAATTCAGATGGATGTTTGGGGTCTGTTGCGTGTAAAAGTGTCTATCGCAATGTAGTGCAAGTGTACACGACGCAAGTAGTAAAGTGATACGTAAGTATCGGATATCGTCTCCACAAGGACTAGGCTAATAGCTTTAACCTTAGTTTTCTGCACGAAGGGGAAAAGAAAGAGTTTAATAGTTTGTCACGAAATAATAAAGAAGATTGAAAATAAAAGAGGAAAATATTCAGAGTAAAGAATAGGGTGGTATTGATCTGCTCCGTAGTGCAGGTGTTTGCAATGTCTAAGACTTCTCTGTTCTGTTGTAGCGCCTGTCGCGGTAGCACCTGTTGCGGTAGCGTCTGTTATTGTCGCAGCAGCGAACACACAACTCAGCACTTCAAGCTTGGCAAGAATCCCAGCTATGCCTTGGCCTATCCCTGGGTCCAAGTTTGTCGATGAACACGTCTTTGATGATACCTCCCGGCGTGAATCGAAGGATGAACACCGATGTTGTTGAATTCTTTCTTAGCCACTTAACCTCGTCATATCCCTAGGTCCGAGATAGTTCAACCATAAACTTGAGAACCCGTACTTATTCCTTTCGTATACTTAACTCTCCCGATATTAAGTAAATGTGTAATCTCACAATGCTCTCCTGATACTCTTGCAAGATGTTGAAAACCAGAATAAGCAAACTTGAAGTCTATTTTATTGAACAGAAGAAAATCCTAAAACAATGCAATCCTTGCAACTACTTTACAGAATCAACCCTTAGCCCTAGGGGATGTTTAGAACATGATGAGAAGGGGGAAAACGACTAAGATTTAGGGGAAGACGGCTAGAGAGTAAGATATCCTTCCCTAGGTCGAATTACATGCCTTTATATAGGCCTTCGGTTCAAGTTTTCTAATATGGCAAGAATACAAGTTTAAATTAAAGTACAACTCTATTAAAGACTAAATCTTCAGAGCATAGGTCTTCAATTCGTCCTTCCTTCTTGCTTGGAGTTTCTTCCTTGAACTTTGGGCTTGGCCTTCATTCTGATCCAGGGCTCGGAAAAATATAAGAGTGCTCCACGACAGACCGGCTTAATTTCCTCTTTCTGTCGAGGTCCACTTCACTTCTTCCCTTCACCATTGTTGTCGTCATTGGCTGCCACCGCAGGGGCCTTGGCATCATCCTTCTTCTCATCTAAAGTCTAGTTCCAACTCTGCTTCTCCACTGTCCTTCATCTGCTACAGTAGCTACCTGTAAAAGCAACCAATTTCAGCAGAAACTGTGCCATTTAATATAATTGTGATGTATGAATGAAATCTATCCTAAATGCAATGAATTATGCTTGAATGCAGTAGAAATATGGGTTAAATAGGGGGTAAAATATAGAACTTTTACACACTCAACACACCCCCAAACTCAAATTTTTGCTTGCCCTCAAGCAATTAAGACCTAAAAAAGAAATAAAAATTTTGTTTGGCCTAAAACAGTGAACTTTTCCTTACCTACCATTCATTCCCTATTGTGAGCAACACCCTGTTGGATAATTCAGGATTCATCTGGAACTTTTCTATAATTCTTGTGTAGTGTGTGCATGTTTTGTGAACAATTATATGCCTAGACTCCCTTAGTTTACTAAAATGGATAAGCTTCTAACTTGAATTTTTATGCCAACTTTCATCTTTTTGGAGGCAATTCTTAGGCTCCTTTAGTTTTTACTTAGACTCGATTCTCTTTTCTCAAGCTTAAGTTTGACTAGAGCCGGTTTCGGGCACCTCTAGCTAACTTCCTAGAGCCGGTTTCGGGCACCTCTAGGTGTATTGAGTCTATTTTTCTTTAACTTCTTTTCCTAGAGCCAGTGTTAGGCACCTCTAGGGGCGATTCAAGTGTTAAGCTTTTCCCTATTCTAGTTTACTAGTAGATTTCTAGACAGTATAAAAGTCACAAAGGGTGTTTGAGAATCAGAACTATAGTAAGGCTCTAAACTGCTCCTAAAACTATCCTAAAGGCACTGCCACGACAAAGGCTGTCACGGAAGGTAAGTTCAGTTCAAAGACTTAAGCCAAATTTTCATTATTTTTTTTAGCAAAAATAAACTAAATAAAATACACAATTTTTAAATTTAAAGACACTTCATTAATGGAGGGATGCCACCCCCAAACTCAAGGGTTGCATTGCCCTCAATGCAAATGACAGAATGAAAAAGACAAAAAATAAAAACAAAATCACAAATATAACAAAATAGCAGACAACAAATATAAGAAAGGAAACTTAAATTTTAAGCGCTGTCGTCGCTGCTGATGTTGATCCGAATCTGTCGGCGGGCAGTGACTTTCCTTGTCCGTGCTGATAGATGGCTGGGAGAGGCAGAGGTGTTCTTGTTTTTGGCTTCCCTCGGAGGCTGGATGCGGGTAGGTGAGATATGTGGTGGTTTCTCCAACACCTAAACTTTCTCGGAGGAGCTGCTGCTGCTACTACCACTGCTACTACTACTGCTGCCGCTGTCAGATTTTCCTTGGTTGGATGGTCCGACTCCGAAGCCTGGTTTCTGCCGTTTCACCGGGGTGAACTCCTTGGACAGGTTCCTCTTAACAGAGGGCTCGTCATCGGATGCCCCCCAAATTTCGGAGGAGGAGAAACCAGCTATATACCTGTCAAGGTCGGACATGGGCTCTTTTCTCCCCTAGCAGATGTTGTGGCCGTGTGGCTGCCGCCTGCAGTTGTTATGGCCGGGTCAGGGTGGATGCGGCAGATGGTGTTCTCGGTGTGGCAGCAGGGGTAGGGTTATGGACAGGTGTGGGGGCATCAAAATAATGGTCGAGGAAGGCAGGAAACAGTACATCAAGAAAATTAAGATTGGTTTTAATGAAATGTACCGTTGCTGTTGTGAAGTCCCGAATGAAGCTCATCAGGCCCAGCTGTTGTTCCTCCATTTTCTGCAGGGCAGCAAGGATTTGTGTTGAGGAGTCTGTTGGGGGAGCTGCTGCAGTGGGCTACCTTTGTTCTGTGGCGGCAGGCTCTTTCTGGGTGGGCTCTGTCGGCTCACCTGCCGCGGCAGTGGGGTCGAAGGATGACAGGGGCGTTGCAGCTTTCAGCTCCATCAAGCTGAGGATGTTCCTTTCCGTCCATCATTTTCCTCGGACTCTCAAATCCTCGGCAGCTTCAGGTGTGTTGTGGCCACGGCAGAGGGCTGTTATGAGGTAAGGGAAGACGAGTGGTCCCGATGGCCGGTACGTGCAATCCAAAATTCCTCCCGAGCGTATCTATCAACGTTAATAGGCCTCTCATTTAGAATTGAATGGATGAGGGCTAACCTTGGTTGGTCTATCGTGCTGTTGTGCGAGGAGGGCATAATCCTCTTTTTGATGAATGCATTCCATAGCTTGGCTTCGGGGGTTAGTTGAACTCGTTTCATCGTCCTTGGATGTTTGGGATCAGTATTCCATTCAGTGCCTTCGTCGATGAGTTCTGCCATGACATCATCATAATCTGTCGGCTACAAGCTCTCCACAAATCTCTGGCGGACGTCTTCCCGTCTTCCAACATAGAACCCATAAAGGGTGTTGATGTATTCGGGCTCAAAGGGTACATCCTTCCCACGAACCGTCACTGCTGTCGCCTCCCTGCTGTCGATGGCATCATAAAATTCTCGGACTAAAGTGACATTCATTTCTTCCGGCTGCTCGGCAAACATCTGCCACTGCAGGGCTCTGATGTTGCGGGCTATAAATGGTTTTAGCCCAAGCTTCTCCGTTCGTGTGGTATAGATGAAGCCTTTCTCCTCCCACATATCTCTGGCCTGGAAGGAGCTGGGAGTGGCTGCTGCTGGGGCAGATCCTGAGGCAGCACTACGACGGGTGTTTCTGGTACTCATATTGCAAGGAACTGCAGAAAAAAATGAAAGCAAATGAAATTCTAGAGAGGAAACAAGTAGAGAGAGTAAGAGTGAGTGAAAAATGAATAGTAAAACGGGGTTTATATAGATGAGGAGTTTGCTGCCCGTTAGAGCTATAACGGCAGGCGCGAATAATGGGGCCAGCTGTTACGCGGTTTCTGACGCGTCTGTCACGCGTTTCTGTGTTTGCTGCGCGTTTGTTACGCGTTTGCGTATCTGCTGCGACAGTGTGTTGACAGGCTGGATTTTCCGCGTCTGTCACGGCAGCTCTGACGACAGGCTCTTAATTTAGGCTTTTTGGGCTGATGGAAAGATGGTGAGCTGGATTCACTTCTCCTCTTCTCCTTGTCTCCTTTATTTCCTGAAAATAGTAAAAACAAATACTTAGTTCCTAAAAATAAAATAATTCTAATTACCTAAATAATATATATAAATAATAGATAATTAATAAAATTAAATTAGGTTAAATTAGGGATGCTAGGAGGGGCATCTCCTAAAGTAACCACTTCCTGCATTCTTGGGGCTTCAGTCCCCTGATAATCCTTTAATCTATGTCCGTTGACTTTAAATTGGTGCTCGTCATTTAAATATTTGATCGTGATGGCACCATGAGGAAAAACTCGCACCACTTGGAATGGGCCGGACCACCTAGATTTCAACTTCCCTGGGAAGAGCTTCAACCTAGAGTTGAACAACAACACAAGCTGCCCTGGGCAGAACTGTCGTGGCAGCAGCTTCTTGTCATGCCACTTCTTTGTCTTGTCTTTGTAAATCTTTGCGTTTTCATACGCCATTGCTCGAATTTCTTCTATCTCATTCAAATCAAGTAGCCTTTTCTGTCCTACCTTTTCCAAGTCCATATTCACTGCCTTGATGGCCCAGTATGCTCTGTGCTCAATCTCAACATGTAGATGGCATGTTTTCCCGTAAATCAACCGGTAGGGTGACATTCCCAATGGAGTTTTAAATGTTGTTCTGTAGGCCCATAGTGCATCGTTGAGGTGTAGAGACCAGTCCTTTCGAGTTGGCTTAACCATCTTCTCAAGAATGTTCTTTACCTCTCTGTTGGATATTTCAGCCTGTCCATTGGTCTGAGGGTGGTAAGCTGTTGCGATCCGATGTTTGACACCATACTTTTTTAAGGAAGTAGCTATAACCCGATTATGAAAATGCCTCACTTCATCACTGATGATCGCCTTGGGGATGCCAAATCTGGAAAATATGTTTTTATGCAAAAACCTCTGAACCGTCTTAGCATCGTTTTTCTGTGTAGCGATCGCTTCAACCCATTTGGACACATAGTCCACTGCTAGAAGGATATAAAGGTTCCCACATGATGCTGGGAAGGGTCCCATGAAATAAATCCCCCAAACGTCGAAGATCTCGACTTCAAGAATGTTTTGCAGTGGCATCTCATGTCTTCTTGAGATATTTCCGGTTCGTTGACATTTATCACAACTTTTGTAGAATGCATGGGCATCCTTGAACAGTGACGGCCAATAAAATCCCGACTGCAAAACCTTGGCAGCAGTTTTGTTACCACCTAAGTGTCCTCCATATTGTGAAGCATGGCAGTGATGAAGCACAACTTCCTGCTCATCCTGTGGTACACATCTCCTGGTGATCTGATCTGCACACATTTTGAAAAGAAGAGGTTCGTCCCAATAATAATGTTTAACATCATTTTGAAACCTCTTCCTAGCTTGATAGTTAAGATCAGGAGGAATTATTCCGCTAACTAAATAATTAACGAAATCTGCATACCAGGGGAGTTCAAAAAACTTACCTGCCGTCGTGGTTGTCGCAGCAGTGCTTATGGCAGCGAATAGCTGCTCGTCAGGGAAGGTCTCTATTATGTGTGTCTCTTCTGTTGGGAGATTCTTTCCCTTCTCCAATCTTGACAAGTGATCTGCAACTTGGTTCTCTGTCCCCTTTTTGTCCTTGATCTCAAGGTCGAACTCTTGCAGTAGCAGGATCCAACGTATCAGTCTAGGCTTTGCATCCTTTTTGGCGAACAGATACTTTAATGCAGAGTGGTCTGTGTGGACTATGACCTTCGTTCCAAGTATGTATGAACGAAACTTGTCAATCGAGAACACCACAGCTAATAGTTCCTTCTCCGTTGTGGTGTATTTTACTTGGGCATCGTTCAGTGTTTTGCTGGCATAGTATATAACATGAAAGAGCTTGTCCTTCCTCTGCCCAAGTGCTGCCCCAACAGCATAGTCACTAGCATCACACATGATCTCAAATGGTAGTTTCCAATCTGATGGTTGTACTATCGGGGCTGTTACTAGCTTTTCTTTCAGAATTCTGAATGCCTCAGTACATTCAATGTTGAAGTCGAAGGGACGGTTCTGCTTTAAAACATGGCATAACGACTTGGTGATCTTCGAAAAATTGGCTATAAACCTTCGATAGAAACCAGCATGCCCTAAAAAACTTCGAATTCCCTTGACTGTGGTGGGTGGTGGCAGCTTTTCAATCACCTCAATTTTTTCCCTGTCGACCTCTATTCCGCGGCAGCTTACTTTGTGGCCTAGGACTATCCCTTCATCCACCATGAAGTGACATTTCTCCCAGTTTAATACCAAGTTCGCCTTCTCGCATCTCTCGAGCACTTCTGCAGGTTGCCTCGGTAGCTTTTGAAATTGTCTCCAAAGACAGAGAAATCGTCCATGAATATCTCCAGGAAGTCCTCCACCATGTCGGAGAATATTGCCATCATACACCTCTGAAAAGCTGCTGGTGCGTTGCAAAGTCCAAATGGCATCCTCTTAAAAGCGTAAGTACCGTACGGGCAAGTGAAGGTCGTTTTCTCTTGATCCTCCGATGCGATTGCTATTTGGTTGTAACCTGAGTAACCATCAAGAAAACAATAGTAAATCTTTCCCGCTAATCTATCAAGCATTTGATCAATAAAAGGCAGGGGAAAGTGGTCCTTCTGGGTAGCTTTGTTAAGCTTCCGGTAGTCCATACAAACCCTCCAACCGGTCACAGTCCTGGTTGGGATTAACTCGTTTTCTTCATTGGTCACCACGGTTATTCCTCATTTCTTAGGAACGTACTGCACCGGGCTCACCCACTTGCTATCCGAGATGGCATAAATTAACTCGGCATCTAGCCATTTGATAATTTCTTTTCGGACCACTTCTCGCATAGCATCATTCAAATGTCTCTGGGCATCAATGGTCGGCTTGTGATCATCCTCTGAGAGGATTTTATGCATGCATAGTGCCAGGCTGATGCCTTGGATATCAGCTATCGTTCATCCAATAGCCTTTTTGTGCTGCTGCAGCATCCCTATCAGCTGTTGTTCATGTTCTTGCATCATCTTGGAAGAGATGATTACGGACAACGTATCATTTAATCCAAGAAAAAAATATTTGAGCTGCCCTTGCAGGGGCTTAAGATGTAGAACAAGTGGCTCTACAGTTGATGGTTTTTGGACTATATGTTCATTCGAGGTATAGTTTAAGGGCTCGAATAACTTACCTGGATGATTGCCTATCCAGTTTACCTCCTCGTGATCTTCAGTATCAGATATGTCAGAGTCTGAGGAGCTGCTTTCGTCTTCGTTGCCGTGACAGTCTTCTAAATGGCTGCTGGGGCAGTGGCCAAATTTGATGCCATGGCAGTCCGACCTGATGCAGGGTTGGTCAAGGATAACTTCGGTGATATCCTTGCATTCTTCTTCTGCATCAGCGTGCTTTATTGCTTGGAGAACATTCAGCTTGATCTCTTGGCCGTTCACTCTCATAGTGAGTTCTCCTTTTTTTACATCAATAAGTGATCTTCCTGTGGCTAAGAAGGGTTGCCCCAGGATGATTGGTGCATTCTCATCTGCTTCACAATCTAAAACAAGAAAGTCAGCAGGAAAAATAAATTTATCCACTCTTACCAGAATATCTTCAATTTTTCCTTCCGGTTGCACGTAAGAGCGGTCTGCCAGCTGCAGCATAACTGTTGTGGGTCGTGCTCATCCAATACCTAATTTCTGAAATACAGATTTTGGCATTAAATTAATACTAGCACCTAGATCACAAAGTTCCTTACCCACAAATTTATCTCCGATTATGCACGGTATTATGAAACTCCCAGGATCCTTCTTTTTCTGGGGTGGATGCTTGTGCAGAATAGTCATGCATCCTTCTGTCAGCTTAACCGTTTTGAAATTCCCCAAGTCTGGATTTCTTCGACATGGAATCCTTGAGAAATTTGGCATAACCAGGCATCTCCTTGATAGCATCTAACAGCGGAATATTGATGTGGACCTGCTTAAAAATATCATAGATCTTCTTAAGTTGGGATTCCTGATTCAATTTCTGTAACCTTTGAGGAAAAGGAGGTGGAGGACGATAATCTGCAATACGTCCTTCCCACTGCATTCAGATCTGAGGAGGCTTAGGTTCTTCATCCTTCTCCTCTGTCCCTTCTACTGTCGTGACAGGTTCATCGGCAGCAGGCTGTTTGTTTTCTGTCGGGGCAGCATTCTCGGCAGTCATTTCTAGGGTTGGTTCCTTAACTAGTTCAGCTTCCTTCTCTGGCCCTGGCAATTTCTTCCCACTCCTAGTTGTGATGGCTTTGAACTGCTCATGTGTGGGTTGTCTAGCATTTTCAGTATCGCTAGGGAATCCTCCATTCTGCCTTGGTTTAATATGCTGGGAAACCTGACCCATCTGTGTCTCCAATGATTTCAGAGTAGCTTCATGGTTAGTCATCTGCATCTCTGTTTTATCCATGAATGACTAAGTTTTCTTGACGAAGTGATTCATGTTTTCAATGTAAGTTCCTGTTTGAGACATAAACGTAGCCAAAGTCTGCTCCAGTATACTAGTCGTGGCAGCTGGTGGCGGCTGCTGTTGCGGTTGCTGCCGAGTTAGTAATCTAGGTCCCCCCTGATTTTGAGTGTTCTGTGCTTGAGGATTCAGGGCATTGTTAGGGTTGCTCCAAGAGAATTTGGGATCCTTTCTCCAGTTGGGATTGTAGTTGTTGGAATTGTAGTTCTGTTTGTTGTAGTTCCCAACATACATCCCTTCCTCTAACTATAGCGGATAATCTTCCGAACTGTGATTCCCATCGCAAGTTTCACATACCTCTTCAGCAGAGTAGATAGGTTTTGAATCTTTCTTCAAGAGCTTTTCCACTGCATTTGTGAGATATTCCACCTGTGTTTTTAGGGAACTGTCGGCCTCATAATCTTTCACAGCTAGTTCTCTTCTTGTTGTAGGAAATTGTTCCTCGTTCTTTACCAGGTTTTTCAATACTACCATTGCTTCATCTGGATCCTTATCCAACAGCAATCCATTCGCTGCTGAATCAATTCTCATACGAGTCTGTAAGTTGGCAACATTATAAAACTTAATTACCTGGTTCCAAACGGGGAATCCATGCATCGGGCAGTTCCTCAGTAGAGTGGTAAACCTGTCCTATGCCTCGTGCATTGGCTCGTCATCTTCCTGTTGAAAAGCAGCAATTTCGTTACGTAATCGCTCAGATAAATGTGAAGGATTAAAACGAGACAAAAATTCACGAGTTAAATCTGCCCAAGTTCGTATTGAACCCGTCGTTAGTTTATTCCACCAAGTTTTCGCCCTGTCCTTCAATGAATGAGGAAATAACCAAAGCCTCAGTATCTCCGGATTTAATTCTGGTAGTCTAAACGAACCACAGATTTCCTGGAACGTTTTCAGATGCTCCCTAGCATCCTCTGTAGCAGCACCACTAAATTGGCCAGCGTTATTAATCATGCTGAACATGACAGGTTTCAGCTCGAAATTTTTAGCTTCCACGTCTTGCAGGGTGGTCTCTAGTTCCACATGATCATTGATCATGTAGTCTCGGCATGACCGGTGTGCGGCAGCAGCAGGAGGATCGGCAGGCTGTTCGTTTCCTCCATCTCTGACAGGATCTTCAGGACCTCAGAGATCCCCTTGGTTGCTCCTTCTTTCTTCGTGCCTTTCGTTCACCATTGCTTCTAATTGTTCTTCCAGGTATTCGTTTCTTTCTACACGGAGGTGGACTCTTTTCCTGATATTGCACGTTCGATCGATTTCAGGATCTAACTGGTGCTCAGGTTCTTTTCCTTGTTGAGATCTGTGCATAAGCAAACAAAAGACCTTGTGAAAGGTACAGGGTGAACAATCCAAGTAAAAACAGAAAAATAAAAGAAGTGCAGTAAAAGGTAGGGTAAAGATATGTTGCCAGTCCCCGGCAACGGCACCAAAAACTTGTTGCGTGTAAAAGTGTCTATCGCAATATAGTGCAAGTGTACACGACGCAAGTACTAAAGTGATACGTAAGTATCGGATATCGTCTCCACAGGGACTGGGCTAATAGCTTTAACCTTAGTTTTCTGCACGAATGGGAAAAGAAAGAGTTTAATAGTTTGTCATGAAATAATAAAGAAGATTGAAAATAATAGAGGAAAATATTCAGAGTAAAGAATAGGCCGGTATTGATCTGCTCCGTAGTGCAAGTGTTTGCAATGTCTGAGACTTCTCTGTTCTGTCGTAGCGTCTGACGCGGCAGCGGTCTGTTGTTGTCGCGACAGCGATCACACAACTCAGCACTTCAAGCTTGGCAAGAATCCCAGCTATGCCTTGGCCTATCCCTAGGTCCAAGTCTGTCGATGAACATGTCTTTGATGATACCTCCCACCGTGAATCGAAGGATGAACACCGATGTTGTTGAATTCTTTCTTAGCCACTTAACCTCGTCATATCCCTAGGTCCGAGATAGTTCAACCATAAACTGGAGAACCCGTACTTATTCCTTTCGTATACTTAACTCTCCCGATATTAAGTAAATGTGTAATTTCACAATGCTCTCCCGATACTCTTGCAAGATGTTGAAAACCAAAATAAGCAAACTTGAAGTCTATTTTATTGAACAGAAGAAAATCCTAAAACAATGCAATCCTTGCAACTACTTTACAGAATCAACCCTTAGCCCTAGGGGAAGTTTAGAACATGATGAGAAGAAGGAAAACGACTAAGGTTTAGGGGAAGACGGCTAGAGAGTAAGATATCCTTCCCTAGGTCGAATTACATGCCTTTATATAGGCCTTCGGTTCAAGTTTTCTAATATGGCAAGAATACAAGTTTAAATTAAAGTACAACTCTATTAAAGACTAAATCTTCAGAGCATATGTCTTCAATTCGTCCTTCCTTCTTGCTTGGAGTTTCTTCCTTGAACTTTGGGCTTGGCCTTCATTCTGATCCAGGGCTCGGAAAAATATAAGAGTGCTCCACGACAGACCGGCTTAATTTCCTCTTTCTGTCGAGGTCCACTTCACTTCTTCCCTTCACCATTCCTGTCATCATTGGCTGCCACGGCAGCGGCCATGGTAGCATCCTTTTTCTCATCTGCAGTCCAGTTCCAACTCTGCTTCTCCACTGTCCAGCGTCTGCTTCTCCACTGTCCTTCATCTGCTACAGCAGCTACATGCAAAAGCAACCAATTTTAGCAGAAACTGTGCCATTTAATATAATTGTGATGTATGAATGAAATCTATCCTAAATGCAATGAATTATGCTTGAATGCAGTAGAAATATGGGTTAAATAGGGGGTAAAATATAGAACTTTTACACACTCAACAGGGTTCTGCTCCTTTGATTTCTAATAATTTTTGTTATTACATTAGCTTTATAGATGCATGTACTAGATATACATGGATTTATTTTATTTCTACGAAATCTGATGTTTATAAGGTTGTTGTTGAGTTTCATAAAATGGTTGAAAGGCAGTTTAATAAGAAATTAAAAGCTATTCAGTCTGACTGTGGTTCTGAGTTTAAAACTCTTGAATCTTATTTTTCTCAACTTTGTTTTATTTTTAGACATACATGCCCCTATTCCTCTTAACAAAATGGGAAAATTGAACGCAAACATCGTCATATAGTTGAACTTGGTCTTACTTTACTTGCTCAAAGTGGTATGCCTCTTAAGTTCTGGTCTGATGCTTTCTATTCTGATGTGTTTTTGATAAATCGTTTGCCTTCTAAAGTATTAGAAGGGATAAGCCCTATACTTTTATAGGCTATTGCTCTAAACAACATGGTTATAAGTGTCTCAGTGCTGATGGTAGAGTTTTTGTTTCCAAGCATGTTTTATTTAATGAATCTGTGTTTCCCTTTCTTTCCTCCAAAGATGTGTCTAATTCTCAGAATGGGGCTGCTAAATTTCTCAAAGTTAAATATTATGGACTTGTTCCCTCTAATTTGTCTAGACAAAGAACTCTTACATCTCCTTCTCAGTCAAATACTTCTTTTCGACAAGATGATTCCCAGGATGTTCCCTCTTTTTCTTCTGATAATTCAACTAATTCTGATAACGCTTCTTTGTTTCAACATATGGAACAACATGTTTCTCTAGTTCAACCTGTTCAATCTCCTCCTTTGAGACCTGCTCATCTAAGCTCTGATCTGTCTCCTCATCTGAGTCCTAGTGGTGTTAGTCCAGCTGTTTCTCAATCTAGCCTTTAATTTGTTAGACATGGTTCTCATCATCTAAGCCTTGTTCAGTCTCCTCATCTGAGCCCTATTGCTCCTCTGACTGATGATGTTGGTCCAGTAGTATCTCAATATGATCAAGTTTCTTCTTCTCAACATGACTCTTCTTCTTTTCCAGTGCCTAGTTCTAAGGATGCAGCAATTCCTAAGACTCATACTATGATAACCAGATCTAAAGCTGGAATATTCAAGCCTAAAGTGTTTCATGTTTCAGAAGTTATTAATTCTCAGTTGCCTAAGGATGTTTATCAAGCTATGACTTCTAATGAATGGAGAGAAGCTGTGCATAAAGAGTTAGATGCCTTAGTACAAAAAGGGACTTGGGAACTAACTCAACTACCTATAGTCAGAGTTCCTATTGGGTGTAAGTGGTTGTTTAAAATCAAAAGGAATTCGGATGGTTCTATTGCTAGGTACAAAGCAAGGCTTGTTGCCAAGGGATATTCTCAACAAGCTGGGTTTGACTACAGAGAAACTTTCAGTCATGTGGTTAAACCAGTAACAGTTAAGATCCTTCTTAGTGTTGCATTAAGTAATGGTTGGGGTTTAAGACAAATAGATGTTGATAATGCTTTTCTAAATGGAGATTTAGCAGAGGAAGTTTTTATGGTGCAACCACCTAATTTTGAGCAAGAATATGATTCAGGGAAACAACTTGTCTTTCGTTTGAAGAAGTCTTTGTATGGGCTTAAACAAGCACCTCATGCTTGGTTTGATAAGTTTAAGGATCTTTTAGTTAATTCTCCTGGATTCACTCCTTCACTTGTTGATGTCTCTCTGTATTTTAGAGAAAGAGAAGGCAGCAAAGTATACATTCTAGTCTATGTTGATGACATAGTTGTCACAAGGAATGACTCAACTGAGGTTGATAAAGTGATCAAAGACATAAATTGTGTGTTTTCTGTTAAAGACTTAGGATGTTTGAATTTTTTTTCTTGGAATGAGTATTTGTCATGTTCATAATAGGGTCATATTAAGCCAGAGAAAGCATATAATGGATTTGTTGGAAAAAGTTCAGATGCTAGATGCTACTGTTACACCTACACCGATGGTTACAACTCCAAAGTTATCTCTTACTGATGGAGTTCCTTTTTCTGATGCCACTCTTTACAGACAAGTGGTTGGATCACTACAACACATATGCTCTACCAGGCCAGATATTCAGTTCTCTGTGAACAAAGTAAGTCAATTCATGCAATCTCCTCTTGACACACATTGGAAGGCTGTCAAAAGGATTGTTCGATATCTTAAAGGCACAGTCGATCATGGTCTTTTCTTTAGTACATGTGGAGCTCCTACAACATTAATAGGATATACTGATTCTGATTGGGGAACTAGTGCTGATGATAAAAGATCTATAGGAGGCTACTGCATATACTTAGGTGGAAACTTAGTAACTTGGAGTTCAAAGAAACAAAGTGTTGTTTCTCGTTCGTCTACTGAAGCAGAATTCAGAATTATTGCTGATGCTATGTGTGAAGGGATATGGATCAAATCTCTTCTTCAAGAACTTCAGATTTCTCTTTCTTCAACTCCAATTCTGTGGTGTGACAACACCAGTGCGATTGCTCACTCTTCAAATCCTATTCATCATGCCAAACTCAAACATGTTGAGTTAGATCTTAGTTTTGTTCGGGAAAAAGTAACAGATGGTTCCTTTCATATTGAATATGTACCAGCTGTAGAACAAGTTTCTGACGTTCTAACTAAACCCCTATCTGCATCTTTCTTCATTAATCTCAGACAGAAGTTAAAGGTTTTCTCTGCTGAAGAAGTCAGGCTCAGTGCTGTTGGTCTAAGTCCTATTTCTTTGAAGTAAAAAGTTCATGTTAACTTGGATGCTTGCTGGTGTTCAGAAGAAAGGAGAAAGGAAATAAGAAGCATGTTAGAGTCCTCAATACTTGGATGCTTGCTGGTGTTCAAAAGAAAGGAGAAATAAAATAAAAAGCATGTTAGAGGTTTACATTTATGTAAACTCAGGTTGTTAAGAAAGTTAGTTAGGGTTGTTAGTAGCAGTTAAGAGCTTGCTTAGCTGTCAAGCTTAGCTGTTAAGATTTGTTTAGAATCTAAGCTAAGCCTATATAACAGAGATGTCAGTCTTGTAAAAGTAACTAAGTTTTACCATTGAAGTTTCTCAATACAATCAAATTCTTCCTTCTTGTTATTCTTTTTCTCTGTTTTTGTTCATCAATTTTCCTGGTAGATTCATATTTCATCACTTATGCATCTAAAATCCCAACAACACAACTCCTCCACTTCTTCTATCATAAATCCAACAATCGCCCCTCAACAACAACCGAAAACATCGCCAAAACCCATCTAAACAACTACCAGCCTTTTCCCAACGAAATTAACCTCTAAACATCATCAAAATACATCCAAAACATCCTCTTAACATCCAAATAACACCAGCATTCGATTAACAACATAAACAACCCAAAACTCAACTATTTCCAACCTAGAAATCTAGCAATTCACCTAGTTCTGGGATTCCATTTGCAAATCACTTTCCATAAAAATCTAACACACTTTAAACATGATCTTAATCAATCAAAATCTCAGCAATTAAAATCTATTAACAAGATTGATTAATCACTTCCATTAAAACCCACCTTAAATCAAGATATCATCATTATTTAATCAAACCACATAGAAAAACAAATCGAAAGAAGAACTTGGGAATTTCAATAAAGAACCTCTTATTAGAGGAGAATTAAGAAGATCACCTCTAACAAGTTGCTTTTCCCTTGATTGGCATTGTTTGATTAAAAACTTCAAGAAATCCAATGAGATTTATTGCAGAAATTCAAGAAGAAATTTAGGAAACTAAAAAGGAAATCAAATCAATTGAATTTTCATCATTTTAGTGAAACAAGTCTAGTTTGGCAAGTGAGAGAGTAGAGAGAAAAGGTGAGAGAAAAAGAGAAGTTACGTAAGAAAATGATTAATATTTCAAAAATCATTTTTAACAAATTTATTTTATTTAGTAATTACTAAATCCTTTTAAAAATAACCCATTAAACAGAAAAGGCTGATGAAACACTTTGGTGTAATAGCTCCTTAAAGATTCTAAGTTTCGACTCTTTTACGATTTAGTCACTAAAACAATTTTGCAACCTTCGTAATTTAGTCACCACTTTAAAATGTCATTTCACCTCAATTTATTTTATCAAATTGAGCTTACCAAAAATCTCAAAATATTATCAAAGTATTTTAGATTATTTTTTCATATTTTATTTCGCCCAAAAATCATTTAATTTGATTTAATTCACTAAACTAGACCGAACAGCCTAATTTGGTTCGCCCGAATCGTCTAACTGTCCGACTAACTCCTAGGCCCAACATCGAGGCATTACAACTCTCCCTCACTTAATAAATTTTGTCCTCGAAATTTTATTCGACGAAAAAGACCAAGAAAACCATTCTTTCCAGTCTTCCCATTTCCTCGTGTGACCTCCTCCACACCTTGATGTCACCACAACATCTTTACCAACTTGGTAAACTCATCTCAAAGAACACCACCATAAGCACCCAAAATTTCCACAATGGACTTCACTATCAAACAACGGAATTAGAAAACCACATATTTCCAACACTAAACTTGGTATTCCCAAATAAAACAATTTTAACTCTTGGAAATCGATCTTTAACACCTTTCACAAACCTCGAGACCCTATAGCACCTCCTTGCAAAAATTAACTTACATAAGCCACCTTGCTTACGCCAATTTTGGCTACTGGAATGCAGGTTTCGAAACCAACTTGAATGGTTTCGATACCTATCTCGTGGACTCATCTGTTGTTTTGAAAAATAGTTTCTAAAGTTATGTTTTGGTACCTAGTTGTTATATATGCATATGGATGAGTTTGGATGGTCATTTTAAGCTGAAATTTGACATGTATGAATGAAACCTAACTAATTGAGGTTTGGTAAATCAAATTTAAAACATGTCCTTATAGTTTTACAGTTTTACGTTTTGGTCTCTAAATATTGGCAATGCTTAATTGATGTTGCAAATGAACTTGGTTTGAGAAAAAAAATCACATATATATTTTAAATTGACTTAATTAAAGATTGGTAAGGTTAATTGAGAAGTTGGATTAAAATTTCAGAAAATTTGTAAAATGGTCCTTAATCCTAGTTATCGAGCTTTCGTGAATCGAATCGAAGTTGGTTTTTGTCTTATATTTTTTTCCGTTGTATGTATGATCACCTTAGATAATATTAAATGCATCTAGATAAGATAAAAGAAAAAAAGTTCAGTTATTGAGGGAAACCTTCACGGGTTTTCTTCGATAATCCCCGTGTAACTCGCTCGAGTTTGTAAAACGGTTAAACCGGATCAAGGGGGTTACAGTGCATGTGTTAGCTTATTGGCAGCAGCACCTAGTCAAATTGTGTACATCATGGTGTTGGTGGCTTCTCTCATCTCCCAAGAGTGCCATGGTAAGTTACTTTCCGTGCAGCATTTGAGTTTAGAATGAGTAAGTTTTATCATTTGGGTTGGCTTACAATTCATCTAGTATGGTGATGTTGGTCTCAATTGAATTTGTATGGTTGATATTAAGTATGGAGAATTAGTTTGGCTTAATGAACTATTGTTAAAGGTGATGGATTGGAGTTGACACTACAACAAATTTATTTATTCTTGACATTGAAAATAACATCACAAAAACTCACATTTACGTCACTATTTGTATTTTGGGACATAAAATTCGACGTCACGACGATCGTCACGCTAGGTGTGTCACGTAATGTCTAACGTGACGATTGTCACATTAGAATTGTTTTCAACGACAATTTACTACGTCACTAAATGATATAAAATTATGTCACTAATTATTTATATCGTCACCAATAATATAACAAATTTAATGTTTAAATGACGAAAAAAATATTGTCACAAATTTCATTATTAGAAAATTAAAATATTTTATCAAAAATAAAAATCTTAAAATTACACTAAGAGTCTAGAACTTTATATAAATTACAATAAAAATTATATTTTTATTATAAATTACAATAAAAGTAAACATTATTTTAATTTACATAAATGCTAATTTTTTATTAAAAAAAACCCCTAGATTTTTGCAAATTACAATAAACCCCTATATTTTTACAATCATTACAAGTTGGCCCCTTCTAAAATACCAAAACAACCCACCACATCTAGTCAATGGATTTTTAGGGTCATGCTTGTAGACCGCCATCATCATCCAAACATATCGTCGAAGACCGCCATCATCATCCTCAAGACGTACAAATATGAAATTCGATCTGGGAAAAAGTTGGAAACCTTGTTTGGATTTCGATAGTGATCTACCCTCACTTCAAAACGTGGTTCCCTACTTGCCATTCATAAACAACGATAGATTAGTTTAGAAATAGGATTAAAGTAAAATAAAAAATTACATTAATATTGGATAAAAATCAAGAAAAATAAAAAACAAAGAAAAAAACTAAAACAACAGTACTTACACGAGATCATGGATAAAAGCCAAAATTGGTGTATGACCGACACTTAAATCATGTATTTGAAAGATCATGAGAGGTTCATATCCTCATAATCATAAATGAATATGTCCCGCACATAGGCTTCAGTATAAAAAATTAGAAGTGGATTGACCTATATACTTAGAAACTTGCAACAGCAGTCACACATGCTCAACAAAAGAACTCTACTTGGGGCTTTGGTTCGATCAATGCACATCACACAACCAAGGGATGCGTATACGAACGATGTGCGTGCGATGACTGTGGTTGGGAAAGTTAGTCCCGATTTGCGATTTCGAGGGTGACAGTGAAATCACGTTAGGATTATCAGATGGTGGTCCAGCAGAGGGTAACACAACACGTTAGGGTTGAGGCGCGATGAATAGCTGAAGGCAAGCCTATGGTCGGGGTGCGGTGCAGAAGGTGGCGGCAATAGGGATAGATGAACGGCTGAAGAAGGATACAACGGGGAGAATAAGGAAAATCAACTATGGTTTCAGGGAGAAGAAGAAAGCATCGACTGAAGGGAAAAATACGTATTTATATTTAACTCCAATGGTTAAATTGAGGTTAAGGGCCCTTGATTATTTAGGGTTTATGAAGAAGCTCGAAATTGCTTCTCTTTCTGATTTTAACCCCAAATTCAAAAGTCTAAATTTTCATATTTTTCAATTTGGTCCTAAATTTCACAATTCTAAACTCCACAAAAACCAATCAGCACACAATTTGGGGCATGATAGTTAATCATAAAAATATTTAAATATTTGTATTATTAAAATATGGCAATAAGTTATCAAAAATTAAAGTAAATTTTAAAAGTATGAAATTGAGTAGTTTAAAAATATGTCAAATGAGCAATACAATAAATAACGAGATTGAGAGTAATGTGTATTATTAATTTTTGTTTATGAGTGTTTAGTCAGCAATAATATAAAATTACAAAAACACCTTTTTGCTTGATTTTGTTAAGTGACGAGCATTAAGTGATTGTTTTTGAAAATCGTCATATAAAATATAAGGGATACAAATTTGTGACAATTAGGGTCTGTTTGTTTCACTGAAAACTGTTTCCGGAAAATGAATTCTGGAAAATGAACTACAGTTGTTGGAAAACTAATTGCAGAAACCATTTTCCGGTGTTTGGATGATGTTGTACAATTCATTTTACACTGTTTGGTAGAGTTTCCTGAAAATTTCATGAACAATCCACAAACAAGCATCGATAATGGTAAAAACAAGTTCCAATCAAAACATGGTTTAATGTTTAGGTTAATGTTTAGGGTTTAAGGTTTAGGATATCATTTATGGTTTATGGTTTAGACTAGTATTTAGTGTTTATGGTAGCATTTAGGGATTATTATTTAATGTATAGATTTAGGGTTTAGATTAGTGTTTATGGTTTAAGGTTTAGGGTTTATGCTAGTGTTTGAGGTTTAGGGTTTAGGTTGGTGGTTAGGGTTTAGGATTTAAGGTTTTATGGTAACATTTAGGGTTTAAGGTTTAGTGATTAGGGTTTATGGTAGCATTTAGAGTATATGGTTTAGGGTTTAGGGTTTATGGTTATGTTAGTGTTTATGGTTTAACATTTAGGGTTTATGGTTTTGTTTTAAGGTTTAGGGTTTATGTTTATGATATAGTATTTAGGGTTTTGTGTTTATGGATTAGTGTTTATGGTTTAGGGCTATGTTAGTGTTTAGGGTTTAGTATATAGGTTTAGGGTTTAGGGTTTAAGTTAGGGTTTATGGTTTAGCATATAGGTTTAGGGTTTAGGGTTTAAGTTAGGGTTTATAGTTTAAGTTCTCGTTTAGGGTTTAAGGTTTATGTTAGTGTTCAGTGTTTAGGGTTTGTTGTTAGTGTTTAGTGTTTATGTTAATATTTAGGGTTTATGTTAGGGTTTAGGGGTTTGTGTTTAGGGTTAGGGTTTTTAATTTTCAATGTTTAACATTTATTGTTTAATGTTTGGGGTTTGGGGTTTATGGTTTAAATTCTCATTTAGGGTTTAAGGTTTATGCTAGTGTTTAATGTTTAGGGTTTGTTGTTATGGTTTATGTTAATATTTAGGGTTTAGGGTTTGTGTTAGTGTTTAGTGTTTATGTTAACATTTAAGGTTTAGGGGTTTGTGTTTAGGGTTAGGGTTTTTAATGTTTAGGGTTTAATATTTATTGTTTAATGTTTGAGGTTTAGGGTTTAGGATTTAATGTTTAGGGTATATGGTTTAATGTTAGGGGTTTAAATGTTTATGGTTTGGGGTTTGGGGTTTGGGGTTTGGGTTTTATGGTTTAGGGTTTAGTTTTTATGTTAGTATTTAGGGTTTAGTTTTTATGTTAGTATTTAGGGTTTAGGTTTTAAGGTTTATGGTTTAGGTTAGTATTTGTAGAGAGAATGGGAGGAAGGAAAACGACTTACCGAAAATCAATGGGTAAGTCATTTTACACTAAAACAATGTCTGTTTTCCATTGACTGTAGTTGGTTTTCCTTTGACTTTTTCATTTTCCATGAACCAAACAGCGGAAAGTTATGAAAACGTTTTCAGGAAAACTAATTACAGGGAAACAAACAGACCCTTAGTCATTTTCGTCACATTAAACCACATTTTGCGACGCAAGTAAAATGTAACCTTTTATATTTTTTAAAATATGACGAATCAAATTGTCACAAATAAAAACTATTGATGATGAATCTGCAATGTCACTAATTAAAATTGAATCGTCATAATAGTTATTCGTCACTAATATTTTCATTTCATTAGTGACGATTTTACAATGTCACTATTTTGTCTAAACGTCATTGAAATAAATCTCTCCAAATCTTTTTTAGGCGCCAAACTTATAGTGACGAAAATCAATGACGTTTTTTTAAAATTGTCAAAAATGATATACCATTATTCACTAACGGTGACGAGAGGAAAATTCGTCACATTTATTGTATATTTTGTGACGTTATATGCAACGTCATATAGAAATTTCGTCATAAATTGATAAATTTGTTGTAGTGTGAGTTCGATTTAGGGATGTTATGGCACAAAATTGATTAGGACAACTTTAGGGTTTTGCTTGGGATGAGTTTATTTTGAATGTTTTTTGGTATTGTCACTGCACCTTGAAGGTTTAAATTCTATTTTGAGTGCGAAGGCTATTGGTTGATGATGAGGGGGGTTTTGTACTATTGTGGCAGATTCCCTTGGAGTTTGTTTTTTTGTCCGCTAATTAGAATACCAGATTTGGCGTTATGGAGAGTGTTCTGAAGTTTTCGGCTAGCTTGGTGCAGATTGTTAAGGTATTTTTAGAAGCAGATTGGTTATGTAAGGTGAGACTCTTCGTAGTTCCTGACTCCCAAGTGGCATGGAATAAGATTGGTTATCCACTCGTTAGACCGTGGCGTTTGGTGGTACGTACTTGAAGAGATTGACTGCATGACCTGAAAATTTTCATTGTTGCAGTTTGCGTATGAATTGAGAATTAGAAACAAAAAGGCAGGCCTTCTAGAAAAAGATGTTTTAAAGCTTGGTGATAACTGGTTTCGGATAAGTCGAGCTGATACATTCTAAAAAGGTATATGCGATCGAATGTTTACCGTGTGGTAATAGTGTTAGTTGTTTTATAAAGTTCTATAATTATTGTCTTCGTTTGATTAGTTCTCTTACCTAGTTGTGATGTACTTTTTTCCTCTATTTAGAATTAGAGAGGTGTTTAATGAGACTCACAACTTAGATAAAATGTTTTTTATGACCTTTATAATCAATAAAATCTTAATTGCGGAGAAAAAAAAAATCAGCAAGTTGCCACGTCTCAAACATTCATAGATCGCGCCAAAAAAACGTCAACCACTGCTCATGTGAGAAAGATCCAACAACGGCATAATCAAAGACCAAAGCTAGCTTGTTGACCGCAATCGAGAACAGTCGCGGGAATAAGACCAAAAGAGCACCTTCTCACCGCAACCCACCTTCCAAATAAAATTTGTCAAATCCACATGAGCAGCCACACTCTCACTTAGAGTGTAAAAATTATTAAAAAATAATTTAGGATTTAAGGGTTTAGGTTTAGTAATTTAGAATTTAGTTGTTGTGAATATAATTTAAGATTTAATGTTAGAATTTAGAATTTGTAGGTTTAAACCTAAATCTTCAATATATTACCCTAAACCTTAACCTCTAACCCCTAAATTCTAATTATTACCCATAAATTCTAAACTCCTACACCTAAACCCCTAAACTTAAATAACCTTGTGCATTCCAGTGGCATATAAAAACAGGCTTGATACTACCACTACAGCAAAACAGGTTTTTAGCGGCGTTTTTGAGTAAACGTCGCTAATTTTGTACATGTAGTGGCGCTTTTCGAATAAACATCGCAATAGATTGATATATGATGGCATTTTTTGGGAAACGATGCTACAGACGCATACTTTAGTGACTTTTGTTATAAGAATGCCAGAATATGATTTAAATGTTTAAATCTCACATCCATTTATATCTTATTGAGAATTTATAAAGAAGCAAAGTACAAGTACTGATCGCCGATCTAACTAATGACCTGAGGTATTTTGGCGTATGCTTTGAATCTCGCAGAAGATACATAGTCAATAGCAGCATTTGGAGGAACAAACACCACTAAAGACAATGTATATAGTGGTGTTTGAAGGAACAAACACCATTACATAAAAGGTATATATCAGCATTTTGCTCAGCAAAAAAAATATATCAGCATTTTTTGTTCACAAACGCCGCTAACTGTTGTGGTGTTTGATTTAACGACACTTCTTGTGGTGCTTAAAAACGCCGCTATAGGACTAAAAGTAGTGTACAAATTAAAGAACTCACAACACTACTTGAATTGCAACTCGTAAAACTAGAGGGATGCTGTGGATCAGATTGTTCTTATGGCTGGTGTGTGATAATAGAGTAATGTCTAATGATGAACGTGTGCCATCTCTCGAATGATAGTATATGTGTCACTTGTGATGTTGTCATGAAGACATAAATCATGTTCTTCGGCATTGTCCTTTGGTTACTCTAATTTGGTTGCTTTTGAATCAGCCTAAGACGGTTGCGGATTTCTTCGGTTTGCCTATTAAAGGAGGCCATTGATTGGGACGTTTTGTTTGGTTGCTTGCTAAGGTATATCAATTTAGTTGAATTTATAAATAAATATAAATATATCTTAATGTAAATTTTTTACAATTTTAAAGAGACAAATACAATATTTTGAAATATTTTGAGGGGAATCAAATACATATTTCTAAAAAGTTTTAAGTAGCATAATAACAATTTTCTCAAATATGAGGCAGCCATAACCCCTCTAATCCTCATAAATTTTCGCCTCCGGTTAAATGAGTTGTTAAGGATTTTTTAAAAGAAAACTGAAACTCTTCTAACCTAGAGTATGTTTGATGGATGATGGATGTCTGAATTTGTTAAACCATAATTAAAATCTTTTGAAAATAGATTAAAAAATCACTTTAGAAAATTCATTTTATTTATTTTATTTTTTATTAAGTAAAGAGTAGTTACATTCTTAAGGTAAATATGAGAATTCGAACTCATAAAAAATAGACAATATAATCATCTTAGATCACCCAATCAATTTATGAATCTCCATTTCATTTATTCCATATTTCCATTGACACATTAAGAATTGAGATTGAATATATTTCCTAATATTACTAAAAATATATATTTCCTAACAATTATCTTAAAATTACAAAAAAAATGAAATTTATAAAATCATAACATAAAAGATCAATGATATGCTAAATAATATTTTCGCTTGAAAATAGGTTAAAAAATCACTTTAGAAAAATCATTTCATTTATTCCATTAATACATTAAGTATTGAGATTGACTATACATTTAGTATAAAATTTTCAATTATTTAAAGGTAGTTAAGAGATAATATTTGTTCAAATATATTTTTAATCATTTCACAATGCACATATACTTTTAGACAAAACGATTCGATCTCGTGTCTCTTAAGATAATCATTATCCGTTTTTTTCACTATAACACTTGAATTCACATTAAGTATAGTTATTTCTTTGTGTGTTGGTATTGTTGTCATCAACATTAGGGGATGCACAACCACCACCACTAGTTGCTGAACCAACCCCACAATCATACCATCTACAGTCTTCCTAAACAAACCTCAAATTGAATCTAATTCCCAACCCCAAACTAACTCTAAATGGACCAACCAAAACCATAAACCCCAATTGAACCAAATCCCTAAATCTAACGGAAACCTTAACCTGCAATCACCATGCCTCTATGCCATCGGCAGCCATTACCCTACCAAACCAACCTCACAAAAACCTATACCTTGCAAACATCACTAAATCATCTCCTCTAAAGTTAGCGGACGACGAAATGTTGGTCCACGTTGGGGTCTGCGGGGTATGAGAAGAAGAGAGGAAGAGAGGTTCTTTGTTTTTTTTTAATTTTAGATGTAAAATGATTTTGGGGGCTTACAACCCTATTTATGTAAGACTCAAAACGTCACCATTTTGTCTCTTTGAGACCCGCATGTTGACCCATGACCCAGGAAGGATGCCCACAAAATTAAGAAAAATGGGTTAATCCCCCTTTTAATCTTTCTATTTTGTGTTTTTTATCAACAACACGTTGTATATTAAATGAGAAAGATACAACGATTGTCACACGTGCGCCTCATTAAAAACCTCCCTAAGCTTAACGGAGGAAAAAAGTACGACACGTGGACAAGAATGAAACAAAACAAACAACAAAAACATAACACCCCTCAAAAGACCACCAACAAGTCATAGACAAGCTTGAAACAAAGATGTCCGCGATACCACTTCCCTCGCTAAAGCATCCGCTAACCCATTCGCTTCACGGAAGATGTGAATGAAACAAACGGATCCCAAAGAAAGACATGCCCGATCAATCATGCCAAAGACCTCCCAAAAATGCCATGGCCGTGGATCCAAATGCATTACCCAGCCAAGAGCAATTTTGGAATCCGACTCCACCACAAGAGGTTGTGATGACCATCTAGACGCTTCAAAGAACGTCAAAGCAAAAGCGATCGCCCGTAACTCCGATGCATTGGAGTCGAGGCAACCAAGAGGACCCGAGAAAAGAGCTAAAATCCTGCCTTGAGCATCGCGCAAAACTCCCCCAAACCCTGTTGGTCCTGGTTTACCGCGAGCTGAACTATCAACCGAGAATTTCAACGTCCCCCCGATCGGAGGTTCCCAACACACCCCCACACGACAAGGCCAAGTAGCGATAGTCTCACAAAAAGAACTCGGCCAATCCTACCATAACGACTCACTTATGAACAGTCCCTCCTTTAGAGTTTTCACCCAATAAAACGAGCGTAGCTTAACCAAAAAACAAATCTTTGAAGCCGGTAACAACTTTTCATTAAAAACCCTCTCATTACGTGCGAGCCAGAGAGACCACAACAGCGCTTCAATGCTCGAGACCCACAAATGTCGTAGATCACCCGAAAATGAACAATGAAAACCCGGAATAAAGAACTCAAAAAATGTCCTCGGCAATGGTAAACACACCCCCACCAACGCCTAAACCAGTCCCATGTGCCTTGCACAAACGGGAACAAGAAAAATAGGTGATCGATCCCCTCCTCCCCCTCACGACATCAAACGCATAAACCTTGTTACTCATCCAAAACAATGTCGTGGTGCCTCAAAAAATCTAACGTGGGCAAACGGCGCATCCAAGTGAACCACAAGAAAGCTTGGACCTTCGGCGGCACGAGGATTTTCCATGCAAAGCACTCACCAAAATCATTCTCCCCCACCTTTTCCAACATAAGCAACCGTGAAAGTGCCTTGACCGAAAAAATACCATGGACATCGGGAGTCCAAACCAACAAATCACTCGTACCATTACGAAGTCTCACCGTTCCCAAAAGCAAAATAAGCTCCCGAACTTGTCGTAACTCAAACGAATGAAGAGATCTCCGAAAGTAACCAAACCAAATATCATGCTGAAAAGCACCCTCGACTAAATAATCAACTACCAAAGCCAACTGATTCACAGCTAGAGAAAATAACTGTGGAAAAATATCCTTCAAAGGCTTGTCGACACACCACGCATCGAACTAGAACAACACTCGAGATCTATCCCCGACCTGCCATAAAAAGCTAGACTCGCTCATGAATTTTTGCACACTATCCGAATTCAAAGTTTGCACAATCTGTTTCTAAATGACCGGCATTAAACCCCTATATGTAGAATTAAAGCGCCACCATTGAGCTGCCTCACCATATTTCGCCACAATAATGGCCCTCCACAAAGAGGACGTATCCATAGCATAACGCCATGACCATTTTGCCAACAACGCTCTGTTACGAACCTCCAAATCTGCAATCCCCAAGCCACCTAAGTGATGTGGTCGACACACCATACTCAAACTAACCCGACTCATTTTTCATTGCAAACTCACCCCTCCCCAAAGAAAAGCACGCCTCATTTTGTAAATAACTGCAATAACTCCCTTTGGGACCTGGAACAACCCCATATAAAAACTGGAAGCGAGGAAAGGACTGAATTTACCAATGTGACACAGGCACCGAAAGACAAGGAAGATCGCTTCCATCTGGCAAATATACGCCGAACCAAGGCTATGGCCGGTTCCCACACGGCAATGTTACGAGGATTAACCCCCAAAGACAACCCCAAATACACAAATGGCAGCTCACCTTTCCGACAACACAAAACATTTGCAATCGAGTCAAATGACTCCTCTCCAACTCCATTCGTGTAAAGAGACGATTTACTAAAATTGATTTGCAAGCCAGAGAAAACTTGAAAGTAACACAATAATCGGCGGACAGTCGTGGCACATTCAATAGAAGCTTCAAAAAAGAGAATGGTATTGTCGGCAAACTGAAGATGCGACAACGACACACCCGGAGCCAAAGAAACCCCTCGGATAAGCCCCACCTCCTCAACTTGAACCAACAGCCTATGCAACACTTCCGCAACAATAACGAAAAGCAAAGGAGACAATGGGCAGCCTTGTCTAATGCCACGACCCATACCAAACTCCGTATTGGAACTACCATTTAACAAAACCGATAAACGGACAGTGCTAATACACTCTGAAATCCACCGTCGCCAAGTCTCACAAAAGCCCATCGAGCGTAATACGTGCTCCAAAAACTCCCACCGAACGCACTCGTAAGCTTTAGCAAAATCCAATTTTAGAATACAACCACCAGACGAACTCTATCGCATAGAATGAATGGTTTCGTTTGCCAATAAAATACCATCAACTATTTGACACCCACGCACAAAGGTCGATTGATGATCATTGATTAAATTTCCCAACACGGATTGCAGCCTTCTGGCCAGAATTTTAGCAAGGATCTTGTAAACCGAATTAATCAGGCTTATAGGCCGAAAATCACATAAAGACACCGGCGAATCAACTTTAGGCAAAAGCACAAGAAAAGTATTATTCGCCCCCGCAGTTAACTTACTGGAAACGAAAAACTTTTCCAAGAAACGCATCACATCGTCACATACAACATCCCAGCATTTCTTAAAAAACTCCATATTGTAGCCATTCGGCCCTGGCAATTTTGAACCCTCACATCCACGAACAATCTCCCAAACCTCAGCAAGCATAAAAGGCGCCACCAGCCCCCTATTTTCATCCTCT
Source organism: Hibiscus trionum (assembly GCA_030270665.1). Classification (NCBI taxonomy): domain Eukaryota; kingdom Viridiplantae; phylum Streptophyta; class Magnoliopsida; order Malvales; family Malvaceae; genus Hibiscus; species Hibiscus trionum. The sequence continues at coordinate 20,181,176 of BSYR01000038.1, read as the reverse complement.
CTCACTCGTTGAAAATTACCCTCAATGCGCCAATCACATAACCTTTCATCGGCAGCAAAATGCTTAAAAAAGAGTGAGCGATATGTCTTCGCAACCTATGAGGATTCGTCACCCACTTTCCTTTGATAGTCAAGCCAATAATAGAATTACGCACTGCTCGCAGCTTCGCGACTCTATGAAAGAATGATGTATTTTTGTCACCCAACAGAAGCCAATTCGCTCTCAACTTTTGACGCCATAGAGATTCCTTGCGTTTTATCGCTTGTCATAACGCTTGTAACCATTCTCGCTTTTGACCAATCAGCTCAGACTCATCCAAACTCATATTATCATCAATTCCACCACCATCTAACCCTTCTAAATGGTTTTGAATCAACTTAATCTCTTGCTCAATATCCCTAAAATCCAACATGTTCCATTTTCGTAGGAATTGTTTCAAGTGTCTGAGTTTCACCATAATATTTTCATTCCCAATCCCCAACCCCAAAAATCTAAACCACTCCTCAGCCATGCAACGAATATTACGCTTTTCGTCTAACCAACAATTAATGAAACGGAAAGGGCGAGGTCCCCAATCTTTATCGTCACACAGAAGAAGTAAAGGGGCATGATCCAATATCCTTCGAGGAAGAAATACATGTTCAATATTAGAAAAACAATCCACCCAAAACGATGACACTAAAAACCTGTCAATCCGACTTTGGCGATTACCCCTACCAAACCATATGAATTGCTTCCCCCGTAACGGAAAATCCACCAATCCCGCTGAATCTACAAAAGAAAAAAATCATCCATACCTCTCGACAGTGAGCTGCAACCAGCCCGTTCAGACGACCAACGAACTGAATTGAAGTCCCCAGCCACACACCAAGGTCCCAAAAAACCGCTGATTAACTCCCCAATGCGTGACCACAATGAGGCTTGCTCATTTACATCACAGGGAGCGTATACGGCAATAATGCAACACAAAAATACTTCGGCCTCCATCGCCCCTGTACGAGAATAAAATTTTGATCGACCTCTACCGACTCCAACAAAAATCGTGAACCCACCCAAATCATCATCAACCCTCCCGATGCACCTATCGACGGTGAAATTACATACTCAAACCCATCACTAAACCATAAACTAGCGACCACCAAAGGCGATACCTCCTCTAATTTCGATTCCTGGAACATAACCATATCTACCCGCTGTTGCTTGAGAACGTCACACACTCCTCATCTCTTTAAAACATAACCCAAACCCCTAGTATTCCAACTCAGAATTCTCATGGTTTACAATGCACGAGCACCTTTAGACAGCACCCGTGATAAATCTTTGATGATTTCCTCTTCGCGGCCAAGTGATTTAACACCCACTAAATTGTCCAACGCAACCGTCGCTGCGATTTCTCCCTGTAAAATATGTTGTTTGTGTTGCAAATACGAATTGGTCAAATATGTGTTAGCCACTGTAACTGTACCGCGACCTAACCCTTTTCTCGGCCTCCCCTCCCAGGCTTTTGAGTCTTTGCTACACCGAACAAAAAATTTACCGATTTTGTTTTTCGGACAGAACCATTTATCCACATCGACACAGCCTTGTCTCCCTCTGATACATCATGAGAAATAGCCTGTTGTCCATAAAACCCCCTGCGGAAACCCTGCCTAACCCGCTTGCTTCTTGTGTGTTGTTCCTAACCAATTCCCCATTATCCTGAATTGATATCTCGTTACCTGTAGATTCTCATTCAAATTCAAATTCAAATTCAACTCTCTAACCTAGTGTCCATCCAGGGTTGGACTCTTTGGTCCCTCTCTTGCCACACGATCAGGCGAAATCCTAATAAACGAATCAGCGTCACCAGCCGCCGTCACTTCCCGTTGATCCACAACCCTCTCTACCAACGAACCAGAACGATCAGACGTAACACTCACAATTCGCAGGTCCTCCCGACGATTATCCTCCCAAAAATGATTGTAATGCCAATCCTGAGACACCGTAGGATCCATCTAAACCACCGTGTTTCCTAGAGCCATGATATCCTCAACTTGTCTCTCATCTCACAATCTCGATTCAGGCACAAACTCCAACGAACTCAACTCTGGTGACTCACTACAGCCATCCTCGGAAATCACCGTTGTGCATTCACAATGCACCAGCGGACCAAACATGTTTAGCTCTTTGATATGCAAATTATACGTCAATCCTTCGACCTCCATCTTGATGATAGAGTCTATAAAAGCCATGGAATTTGTTTCAACTAGAATCCAGCCACACTCGAACGACGTTGGTGATTCCGTTACATCAGCAAGACACACATGAGATCCCCAAACTTTTGTGATATTCTCGAATGATTCTTGTGACCACGGGTGTATAGTCAAACCCCTCACCGAAAGCCAGACCCTCCTTGAAGTAATGACCAATTCCGGCGACCACCTCTCTAACTTGGAGAAACACTCACGTACTATCGCCATCTCCATCACCTTCTCTCGAACGAAAGATTTTGTAAACATCAAAAGGATCATAGGCCCTGCAATGCGCAGAATTGAGAACCCTTGTAAACATAAAAGGTTCATTCACGACGCCAATTCCTTAAGACTCCAAGGCTTCTTACTCCAACCCACCATACAATTATGAAGGATATTCAGCTTATCCTCATCCACATGCCCGTGTACCACGTCAAACGAATCACCATGTATCTTTGAATCTAAGCTATGAGAGCCCGAGCGCCCCTTAACTCCACTCTGTGATGCTTGTTGCCACTGTCCGTTCCCTGCAGTTCTCTATTTGTTTCTCCATAAAAAATTACGGCCCCCATATTTCGCCATGGTTACTGATATGCGCAATCCATAAATCCATTTGTTGTGTAGCCGTTCAATAACCTGATAAGCATCATAACGACTCACCATTCGTACAAATCCAAAACGTGAACCATCCTTTGCCCTTTTCTGTGGAATAAAGGCATCGATCACCACCCCGTGTCTATCGAATACCTGCCACAAACCCTTCCAATGTAAAGTTTCCGATATCTTACCCACAAAAACCGTTCAGACCTGCCGGCGGCCATTCCCCGCTAGATCGCCCATTAGAACTGCATCTTTATGTTTTGTAACCCATTAACCCGACCCAAAAGAAAAGGTCAAATTTAAGAAGTCTCGATTTAAATCTTGTCCCTCAAGAAATCGATTTGAAAATTTTGTTTATTTACAAAACAAATTAAGTAACAGAACATGTTATTTCTCATAAAAATATCCTTAATAGTTTATAATTACAAATAGTCTGATAAAGATGAATGACAAATAGTCTCAAATGTTTAAACATGAATGACAAATAGTCTCAAATGTTTGAACAATCCTAATATCTAAAATTACATAATATCCCAAGTATCTTAATTAATCTGAAATAATAAAGAAGTAGTTCATACTGGTAGGTAATAATATAGTCTAATAAAGATGACGTCCTCTAAGTACTGTACCGCTTAAGGTCTGAGTATCTGAAAGAAGAACTATCAGGGAGTGAGCTATATGGCTTAGTGTGTCTCTAAGGTGCAACTATATATAATCACAACATAGAGTAATCACATCATCATGCTCAATCTCAAATCATACATACATATACATATGCACAACATAGGATGCATAAAAAATAATACAATGCACCCAGCTACGTTACACCAGAAGATGAGTAAGGTTCCTCAGAACCACTCGCTATATCGCACCATCTGAAGTGGAATTCAGCCCCAAAAGGTGAAACCACTAAACTTCCACGTACAATTCCCAACCCACAAAATATGATATGATGTCTCAATTTCTCAATCTCATATGAATCTCGTTGTATTAGTTAGGATGCACAACACAATAAGTCTGATATTTATTTAATCTCATTCTGATATATATAATGCATGGCATATCATCATGCATGTCACATCATGCAATTCTCAACATAGAAAATATGCACATAAATAAATGTAGCACAGGAAGAGACGCACCTCAGGTTGATAATAACTCAACGTCGTGAATAACGTCTCCCATGCTCAGCTCTAGCACTAGGTTTGACAGAATCAACACCTACGAGAATAATCACAACATTAGTAACTACTACTATGCCACAATACTAATACAAATTTCATTGATCTGAACTATACTCACGTGTAGATCTTGCATACTGTGTAGTAGATGTTTGCACAAGTAGATGAGGAGGAATAGGAACGTCGATCTAAGAGTCAACGTCATCTGAACACAATAATATTTTGAATCAGTTCCAATATTCAAAGTTCCTTATTTGCTAAATACAAAAATAATTGTAAATAGAAAAAAATCTTTAGGGTTTGAATTTTGGAAAATGGCTAGCGGATTTGAAATTAGGACGTCGAAAAAGGTAAAGTTAACTTTGACCGAAAAAGGCAATGGTCAAAGTCAACATCGGTCAACGATTAATGGTTGACTCGGTTCAGTCGATCAATGATTTACATGGTTCGGGTCAGGTAAAGGCACGGACCGAGTCTCGGGTCATGCTTGATTTACTGATCTAATCCAAACGATTCGGTTCAATAGGGTCGGTTTGATTTAGGCTAACTGGTCTGGTTTGGGGTCAAGGTTCATAACCGGTTTTGGTTGGGTTACATGGTGGGCTCAACCAAATTGGACCAAATCTGACTTTGCCTCTCGCAATGATTTGGGCTATCAACAAATGGGCATGTTGGCCCAACCTTGCACATAATATTGCATCAAGACTTTGGGTTTATGAACCTATATGTAACCCCCTAGACTCGGCTATGCGACACACCTAAATCTAAGAGGTCACATTAGGGTCACGAGAGCGACCCATAGTAAAATAAATCCACATAAAAAGTTTTTTCTTTAACCACATTAAAACTGAAAAACAAACTTCTAGTTAAGATATCATTTCTGGAAATCATTTAAACATATAACAGAAACTCAAAAACATATTACAGACTCTGACATAAAATAATACACGTCATACATGTCCACTAACTATACCAGTACCGTACACCAAAAGCAACACCGAGAGAACTCCAAACACTAATGTCGGTCACTATACCATAATAAATTTCTTCTAACATGCGATGGTAAAACGACGTGAGCTTCAAAAAGCTCAGTAATACAGAACTACCAAGAGATTCTAAAAGCACAAGCAGGTACTTGCCCCGTGAGTTCTGAAAAATACTGTATCGATAAACTTCGGGACCATATCAATACACCCTCACGTATCGATACACTATGGAGTTGTATCGATACGTCTGGTAGGTAAGTTGGTTATTTTGGTTAATAAAGGTTTTGGATTCTTCTGTTTTGGTCCCTAATTGTTATGCAAGCAATTGAATGGGTTTGGATGATCTTTTAAGGCCGAAATTGGACATTTATGCATGGAACCTGATTAATTGAGGATTGGTAAACCTGATTTCAAGTAAATCTTTATAATTTTCCGGATTTACAATTTGATCCCAAAATGTTTGTGATTGCAATTGAATGCCATATTGATGTCTGTTTGAGCTTAGATTTGACACAGTGGCATGAAATATGATTAATTAAAGGATGGTAACTTTAATTTGGTTGAAGTTCCTATAATTTGTTCAAATTACAAATTGGTCTATAACATATGTTTATAAGCAATTGAATGACAAATCGTTGTATATATGCGTTGAAGTTTCTTCCGCTGCAAGTGTGAATCACATAGGATGTTAATGTGCATCTAGACAAGATAAAAGAAAAAAGCAGTCATTTATTAAGGTAAACCTTCTCGGTTTACTTCAATATTCCCCGTATGACCCGTTCGGTTCGGTCTCGCGTCTAGACTGGGTCGAGGGGGTTACATTTAGTGGAATAAGAGCCAGGTTCTGAAAGTTTGGAATATTGGTAGGTTGTTGGTAAGTTGGTGTTATGTAATTGTGAGTTGTACACTGTTGATTGTTATGCATGGTGATTGTTTCATACATAATGATTATGAATTGAATCTTGTTGGTTGCTGTGCACGGTGTTTGCAATATGTGCATTGATTGTTTATGCCATGTTGAGGAAATTGGGATACCCATTGCCTTATTACTATAGTATGAAATGTTTTGATTTGAATTGGAAGTCTTGGATCCTTGCTTGAAGCTGGCCTGATTGTTTTGTTTGGTTTATTATCATGTCTTAGTCATAATAGCACAATGGGATCGAGGAGAGAGTTGTGATCTCGTACGATTACTGTTGCAAGATAGGGAAATCGGGAGAATAAGATACCTCCTGGAGGGAATCCACCTCCTCTACCTAACCCACCTGAGGGTGAGGAGCGAGTACAACCTGAGCAAGCTGGGCCAGTGTTAGGTGATTTGATGTGTTTGGTTCAGGCGACGACTGAAGCATTCTCGGCTGATGTTGCTGGAGTGCATGTGCAAGCACTAGCTGCTGGGCAAACGGTGTTACCATTAGAACGTTTGCGTAGTTTGGGCGGTGTTGAGTATCTTGGTTTGTCCCCCAAGCCATCTGAGGCTTGGATGGCTAGTACGGTTCGGATTTTGGAACAAAAGGGGTGCAATGATGCACGTAAGCTAGGATGTGTTGTCTCGATGTTGCAAGGCGATGCTTACAGTTGGTGGATGATTGTAACTTTTTATATGGAGCCTAATGATGTCAACTGGGAGTTCTTTCAAGTTGCCTTTAAGAAGAAGTATCTAGGAGTTAGATACTTGGATGATAAGAAATGTGAATTCATGTCTTTGGTTCAAGGTAGCATGACTGTGGCTGGGTATGAGGTTCAGTTTTCTCGTTTGAGTCAGTATGCTCCTGAGTTGGTGCCGAGTGATAGGCATCATTGTAACCGTTTCAGTTATGGTCTAGTGCAAGAAGTGAAGACTTTCATGTTGGCCTCTAATTATGCAGATTTTGATGTATTGGTGATGTGAGCTAAGGATATTGAACAGAATTTGGTCTTGTCTACTCCTGTGGGTGGTTCTAGCTCGGGTAAGAGAGATGCAGATTTCGGTTCTAGTGGTGGATAGTATAAGACGCAACATGACAAGAAGTATCGCTCTGATGCGAGGCGTAGCGGAGGAATGGCTGGGCGTGGAGCACATGGTTGTCTACGTTTAAAATGCTTGAAATGCTTGTCTAAGTTCAAAAGTAAGTATAAGGAATTTCTCTCTCGGTTGTGCTATTATGAAATGGTTTTATGCCCTTGGTTTTGATTTCATGTTACCTAATGTTAAAACATGTTTCAAATATGTGATATACTATTTTTAATGATGAAATGATGAAGAATGCACATGGTAAGTGATCCTTGTAAATATATGTTTTATACTTGTGGTTTAAAGCATAGTTTGATGCTTTGGTAAATGGTTTTATTGTTGATGCTTTGAAAATAATGAGATATATGGTTAAATGTGAATTATATTGGCAAGTGATGGTATGAAGATGGTTTGTAAATGTTATCAGATATAGTTAGCTGGCTATAGGATTGAGTGCACTATAAATAAGTCACCTTGTATGTCGAGGAGGTTGGTGTCCCGTCACCATCCAAGTACCCTACGATCGAGGGGGTTGGTGTCCCATCTCTCTTTCGTGGGTTAAGCATCTAATCGATGTTTTGGTTTGTTGTCCTTGTTGGTTGTAATTGTATCATTTGGTTGTGATTGTACCATTATTCTGGTTAAGATGGCTTGAAGCATTATGAGAACACTTGTTGAATCAGTATATCTGATATGATATTTTGAGAATGGAACTTGATTAATGATCACTTGTAAGCCAATATAAATGATGATGTATCATGAAATGGTTTATGTTGTAAAATGTGATTTATACATGTTTCCTCTCTAAGCTTTGTATAAAGTAGTTATGCATGGGAAGACTTAAATCGAGTGTTAGCAATGGGACTTGTTGTTGGGTCATAACACAATGGGCGTAGGTACCAACCTAAGGGGTTACCTTAGGTCCCAGGCGGAATTACCGTACCCGAAACTTAGGAACCTAATACGGGCAGAATTACCCTAGCCGAGGCATGGGGACCGAATACAGGTAGAATTACCAGCCTGATCAGGGCTGAACCTATAGTCTTCAATTAGTACCCAGTAAAAGAGTTTTGAATAGTAATAGTCAATTTAGTAATCAATAGCAGTATGTCAGGAACTCGGGAAACAAACAAATGTTAAATTAGTAGAATCAAAGTATCAGAATTCATGAATCGGGTATACTTGTATTAGAAATCAGGAACCATAAGTCATTTTTTACTTCAGATAACATGATCACTTGGGATCATAATGGATATACTGGTTTCCAACCAGAAAGATTAATCATGTAATCGTGGAACACACTAAACAGTCCAATTTATTACTCAGGAATCCTTAGAAATTACAGAAATGAGACACTGAATTATAGTCCATTCTAGTCTGTTTTAGAATTATGAACCATGTTTGAAGGAATTCGTTAATTATCAACTTCATCTTGGTATTCAAGAATTATACTTCAAGATCATTCTGTACTTTCAGTATATCAAGACTATGCGGGAATTTAGATATATTAGAACAAATTTTAAGAATTTGGGTAGATCAGGATCAAACAAGATTTCGAATATATCAAGAGAGTTCTTGTCAACTTTGCTCAAAAAGGCATTTTGGTCATTTTAACTGTCAAGGGAAATTTCGTAATTTAACTCTGATAGGGTAAGTCGATGATTTACTAAGCTAAAGATTGTTGTCGGCTTGCTAGGCTTCCAAGTCTATTCCATTAAACATGTTTCATCAATGCGTTACTTTCCAAGCATTCAAATAGGTACACCTCACCGTCACAAATCATCCTGGAACGAGCCCCGAATGGTTGAACATATATTTATGTAGTATTCTTCCATTATTGTAACAGTATTAAGAATGATTGATTTACATAAGTCAAGCTTCAAACCATATGAGCATTACAGTCATTTGCGATTCATCGGTAATCTCAGGATTTTCCAAGCTTCCACTTATCTCAAGTCACATATGTATGTATTTCAATCATTTAAGTACTCGATGGTGTTTCAGTCATTTAGGTATTCGAGGGTATTTCAGACACTTTGATGCCCGCATGTTTTTCAGTTATTCTTATTCTTTCGATCCTTCCAACTATTCATCCATTTTAGATCTCGAAGGTATATCCATCATTTCGGTTATTTTAGAGATTTGGTGCCCGAGGATATTTCGGTCTTTTTTTGTCATTCTGATCATTTCGATCAGTTCATTCATTGTTGTCATTTAGATCAGTTCTTGAATACAAAGAACTTCCATTAAATTTATCTTCAAGTGTTTATCCAGAGTTCTGGAAAAATCCAAGTGTTTTGTTATCACACATATTTGCATCTTCATACCGAAGTCTTTCCCTATAGATCATGAATTTTAGATGAAGTAATTATTTTATCAGATCAAATGTAAATTCCAAGTCATTTCCTTTATTAGGGTATTTTATTCATTCTTACGCCTCAAAGGTAATATCGTCATTTCTTAACGAAATATTTCAGATATCAAATCCTTTAACATTATCAATCGAATTGGAAGATTACATGTCTTATTAATCACTTACTGAACTCAAGATCCTTTTGATCTATTAAACTTCTCTTTCGAATAATTCATTCTTATCAGATTATCGTTCTTTTATTTCGTAATCGAAATGACTCAAGCACAGTTGAAACTACACTTAATCAAAATCATACGTACTTTAACTGAATACCAACATGTTTCATAAAGCATGCAAAAGATAGTAATGTATTATCTAGAATTCTTGCTATAACAGTTAACCCTTGAAACGGCATTTGAACACTCTTGAACCCAAATTCGACGTCCTCAAAATCTTGGATAGGAAGATATATAAATACCTTCACTTAAACATAATCCATAAACAATGCTTAGCTTAATCACATAACTCAAAAACTGAAAAAACTAAACACACGCACTCTTGGGTTCAAGGTCAGATTCGGAGGCTTTCAGGGTTAGAATTTCGCGAAACAGACTTAGGACGTCGAAAAACATAAAATAATGGTTTTCAGGAAATTTGAATTTTTGGTCAAATTCAACCCTAGCATCATCAGCCAACGCTGACATCATTATTCAACTGGTCAATGGTCAACCGGGTTGACTCGGGCGAGTGGACTCATTGAGTTGACTCAGACGGGTTGACTCACTAAGTTTACTCGAACGGGTTGACTTAGTCAACGGGTTCACGGGTTGGGTCTGGACTCGGGTCGAACAGGTTCGGGTCAGGTTTGGCGGACTCGGGTTGGGTCAGATCTAGTAGACATGGGTCGGATGAGCTCAACATGCTAAAAGCCATTAGGCTCTATATAGGCCAGCCCAATGCCATATCATCAGGGCTTACTAGTTATCGGGTTGGCCTAATCTGATGGGTTGGTTCAAGGAGGACTATATCGGCTCGGTTCACAAATATGACCGATCCAAAACTGATCATACCGGTCTGGCTCGAGCAACACCGGCCAGAGAGGTTGAAAATCACCCACGGCGATATGTAAAGGTCACGTGCGGCCCAAACGACCAAAAAATGCTTCAGGATGATGACCGAAGATTCAAATATTTCATATAAAAAGGTTTAGAAACTTACCACAGCAAAAACTGGCCGGAAACGAGCAAAATCGAATGGTTTACTCGTAACTTCGATGACCCACAACCGGCAACGAAAAGATGATCGACGTATGTGTTTTGCTCGCCTCCACGTGGAGAAGACAATAGTGATGGTTGCGACAGGATCGAACGATCGATGCAACCAAAAAACATAGAAAATATAGAAGGACGAGGCTAGGTTCTCATCGAACCTTCAACTCATTACGGTGGCGTTTCTACGCGAATGGTTAATGGTGTTGGGTTTGGGGTGCAACGGCGAACAAAACGGTGGCGGCGGTGCTGGCTACGGCCGAGCAATGGCTGAGATCGGGCCGGTGAGCGGTGGATAGGCTTTTGGAATTCTTTAGATCCTATTTCCTCTCGGGTAAATGGAAAAAAGATGGTGCATTAAATAAGGGTAGTTGGTATATCAGATTTATTTATTAAATTCGTATGAGAACTAGGTATAGCTTAATATTAAGCTGGAGTAATTGTGTTTAAAAATTACCTTAGCTCACATTGCTAAGTCATGAGTTCTCCATTCAAGGGGAGATTTGTTCAAATCCCATTGACAACACTTTCTCATTTTATTTTAATAACTTTAAAATAGTTTTAAACGTAGATTTTTAACATTACTTAACATGGGTGTTACACTATCAGCGGCATAGCCGACGACAACACATACCAGAGGTCCCAAAGGTCATTCCAGTCAAATCTAAACGGAATTCAAGATCAAAATAACCACTCAAATCAAACGAGGAAAAGAAGAATACTAATAGCTTACCCACACTAATGAACGAAAAATGCACGACAAAAGGAAGGTGGAGAGGGGAAATTGAAAGGTTTTCGGTGGTGATTCTCACATCGAACGGAGGCGATCAGCTGACGGTTGGGTTTAGATCGTGAGGAGATGATGAGAACAATAATGGCCTGAAAACAAGAATTAGACGGTGAGATGGCTTGGCCGGAGTTTCGCCAGGAAAGAGAGGGAAGATGGGTTGAGATCTTTCGAGAGAGAGAGAAAGAGAGACTTTGGTGGTTGGGAAAACAAAATGGTATACAAAAAGGCTCCCAATTGCTGAAAAAAGGTTTAAATATCCAACTCAATGGGTAAATCACACAAAAGGTCATTGGATTGATGAGGGTTTGCAAAAGAGGCAACCAAGCATTACCTGCATTATAAACTAGCCTACATATTTTTGAATTAAGCCACACAATTTTGATTTTACCCAATTTAGTCCTATAAAAATTAGGTTTTAACAATTCAAATTCCTAAATTATTAGGCTTTCTAAAAAATTAAATCCCTAATTTCTAGGGTTTCTGATTAGGGAATTGTCAGGGTGTTATATGTGTTTTATTTTCTTTTAATTCTATCATTTTTATGCTTATTTGACTTTTATTTTGGCCTTTTAATTTAAATATTGTTTTGGTTTGGTCACTATTTTTCTATTTATTTAATTCCAATTTATAGTTTTCTATTATTTACGTTGTTGCCCCTTTTTATGGTTGTTTCAATTTTAATCCCATGGTATTATTCCTTTTTGTGTTATATATCATATTTAGTATATACTAGTGCATTATATTCTATGTTTACTTTATATAAATGTATCTCGAGATTACAATTCGCAATATAAACCATAGCAACATACATAAGACTCGAGAGCAAAAATCCTCAAATCCTAGGGTTCCCAACATCTCATTTTGTCAATTTCAATTTCGGTAGATGTTGCTCGGGTCTCAGATCTAGAGATTGGGTTTCCCCTCAGATCGGTTCTGCACTTCCATTACTTTCTTGGACGCTCATGGTGTTTGATGGATCCGATGGAGCCGACGTGGTTTTTCTGCTATTTTTTGCTTCACGCTTCCTCTCTGGAAGTGAACTGCTCATGTGTCATGTTTCATGTCACCGCCTCTTGTTTATTGATCCCCTTCCAGGTTCAGATGCATCCCGACATTGATGGTCGGTTTTTGTTTCCATCTATGGTATTGGTACTTTTATACTGTCTGCTTTTAGTGATTGGTTGTTTGTGGTCTTGTGTTTTGGTTTTTCTTTGTTGGTGAGTGGGTCTTTGATTTTTTTCTAGCGTTATGGGTGAGGTTTCTTCACAGCTTACCTTCAACTGTTCAAATTCTTTATCGAGTAATCGGTATGACGATTCTAGCATGGAATGTTATGGGAATGGGTAATAAAAAGACCGTTCTTGCTCTCAAAAATTCCATTTTTAAATTCAATTCGTCTATTATATTTCTCGGTGAAACTAAGCAGAAAGAGAAGTACATGGAAAGGCTAAGGATGAGAATGAATTTTTATAACTCTTTCTATTTCGACCCCATTGGTATCGCCGGGGGATTGGATCTTTGCTGGAAGAAAGAAGTTGTGGTTTCTATACTGCAAGCCGAGAAGAATTTCATTAACTCTGAAATTTCTGTTAATGAAGAAGAAGCTTGGTACAATACTTTCATTTATGGTCCGTCGTATTATGACGAAAAGGAGAAGTTCTGGCAATCATTATCCTCGCTCAGAGGTAGGAATCAAAAGAGATGGTGCATCATCGGAGATTCCAACATCGTCGCGAGGAAGGATGAGAAAGCAAGGGGCTCTCTTTCGATCTAGCTCAAGCCTCTTGTTACCATGATTTGATGGACAAGAAGTGTCTCATCGAAATCCCTATTAAAAGAGGAAATTTCACGTGGTCTAATCTTCTCAGTGTTGGGGATGGGATTTTGGAGAAACTAGACAAAAATCTTGTATCCACAGAGTAGAACGAAGCCATCCTAAAGACTCTAGGTTTAGGGGAATCCGCGATTGCATCAGACCATTCCCTCTTCTTCTATCCTTGTTTAGCCTGAAGAAAAAGTTCAGAAAACAATATAAATTTGAATCTAAATGGCTTTTAGAAGAAGAATGTTCTCAAATTATTAAGGAGGGATGGTCTAAACAACAAAGATTCCGCCCCAATTTTGCTTTTGGTGTCAAATTGTACAAGACTGAAACGAAGCTCTTAATATGGAGCAGGATAAAATATGAAAAAACTAAGAAATCTTCATGTGAGATTTTGAAACAAATTAAAGAGCTGCAAGATAAACCCATATCTAGTGATGATTCGCAGAATCTCAGCGCGCTGAAGGAAAAAAAATGATAAAATTTGGAAAGGGGAAGAGCGGCATTGGCAGCAAGGAGTAAGAATTAACTGGCTCCAAGCGGGTGATAAGAATACAAAATTCTTTCATGCTACTACCATTCAAAACAAAAGATTTAATAACATTAGCAGGCTGAAAGATGACAAGGGATCTTGGCTTGAGGACGACACAAACATAGCAACTCACTTCCTCAACAACTTCAAATCTGTATACTTGAAAGATCAAGCTACTAATTTAGGGGGATCTCAGAGTTTGTTTCGCGCGTGATCATCGTTGATATGAACAGAAAGTTGAGGAGTGAAGTTACGATTGAGTTGATCAAAGATGTCGTTTTCCCTATGGGGCCCCTAAAAGCTCCAGGTCCCGATGGCTTTTCTAGAATATTCTACCAGACTTTCTAGGATTCGATTAAGGATGACATGAATTGCATGGTTAAACACTTCTTCTCTAGTGCTAGTCTTGACAAGGGAATTAATCAAACTGACATAGTCTTAATTCCCAAGAGAAGAGACCCTGTCGAAGTGTCGCACTTCAGACCTATAAGTCTATGCAACTTTTCGTTCAAGGTTATTACCAAAATTTTGGCCAACATAATGAAACAATCTCTTCCACATATCATACAGCCATCTGAGTCGGCCTTTGTTAATGGAAGACTTATCTATGATAACATCATTGTTGCCCATGAAGCCTTTCACGCCATAAAAAGAACAAAGAAATGAAAGAGAGGAGTTATGGCTCTAAAGATTGATATGGAAAAAGCCTACGATAAAGTTCATTGGGAATTTCTTCAACTTGTGATGGAAAAAATGGGCTTTGTGATTGGTGGATTCATCGAGTATTGCAGTGCATAACTGCTCTTTCCTTTTCACTAATCATCAATGGAGAACGTCGAGGATCTTTCATTCCCACATGCGGCCTTCATCAAGAAGATCCCCTCTCTTCGTTCTTGTTCCTTCTTGTTTCAAACGTTTTCTCTTGGATGATTGAAAAAGAAGTTTTTGAACAAGCTATTGAAGGCTACAAGATTAAACAATATTACCCTGTTCTCAGCCACTTGATGTTCGTAGATGATTTTATTCTTTTCTCCAGAGCTGATGAAAAGAATTGTAGAGCCATTCTTAAAGTCCTCTTCAAGTTTCAATCTTCAACTGGACAATCTGTTAACTTTGGCAAATCTTCAGTTTTTCTCTCTCAAAACACTAGCCTCATTCTTAAAAAGATCATTTTAAATATCTTGGGTTTTCGTTCAATGGAAGAGGATAGCAAATACTTGGGTCTTCTATGCATCTGGGAAAGAAGCAAAAAGGAAGCCCTGAGCTTTATCAAGGAGAGAGTTCGCAGTAAGCTCAAACGATAGAAGACCAAATTACTTTCTCAAGCCGGAAAAGAGATTCTTATCAAAGCTGTGGTTCAAGATATTCCATCCTATGTTATGTAGTGTTTTCTTTTACTTGTTTTAGTTTGTGACGAGCTCTGTTCCATGGTTAGTCAGTTTTGGTGGAACAACTCCTCTGAGAAGGAAAGAGGCATCCACTGGTTGAACTAGAAAAAACTATATCTTCCTAAAAAACAAAGGTGGCCTTGGATTTCGGGATTTAAGAACATTCAATCAAGCTCTCGTTGCGAAGATTGCATGGTGAATTTTGAAAAAACCCAGATTCGTTTATGACACAAACCCTCAGTGGGATTTACTTCCCTAATGAAAATTTATTCTTGGCTCCTAAATGCCACAATCTGTAGTGGGCATGGACTGAAATACGGGATGTAATATCAACTATTACTACAGGAACACTGTGGAGAATAGGAAATGGTAGAAGAGTGTCCATTTGGAAGAACCGATGGATTCCTAAGCTTCCAAACTTTACTATCTTTTCAGAATGCCCCATGACAATAGATTTGTGTCGGTATTACAGGTCCTTTTCCATGACTCTAGGGCATGGCCCAGTCACAAACTTTATGCCTTATTCTCACAGGTTGAAGTTGAGGATATCGAAAGAATCCTTATAGGGGGACGAAGATTAATGACTCTCTTATCTTGGCAGGAAATAAAAATAGAGGTTATACTGTCAAGTCAGGATATCATTTTCTTTTCCAACAAATGAGTAGGGGTGCACCGCCTTGTTGTAGCAATGATTTCGAGATCAATGGCCATGTGTAGAAGTCGGTCTAGGGTTTAAATGCCCCCTAAAAAATCAGAGTTTTCTGTGGAAATTATGCCATAATATCCTACCCACAAAAAGCATTACATCGTCTCGTTTCCACTGTTCTTTCTCTTTGGGCTTCTTATGCCCTCGATGTGAAAAGGAGAATGAATCCATCGAGCATCTCATCTTTTTTGTCCCTTTGCGCAAGCAGCTTAGAGAGCCTCTAGTTTTAATTACTCCCCCTCGCCTATCAATTTCCCAGGCTTCAAGAAATGGTGTCTTGATGTTGCTTCAATGTATGATTCTTGTGATTCTAAGGATGGAGCCTACCTCTCTACCTTCCTTTATTGGTCTTTATGGCTCTCTCGAAATCAGTTCATCTTTTCGGGGATTGTTGACTCCCCTATAGAGGTGTGGAACAGGGTCGAGTGTGCTTTCAAGGAATTCTCTGAGGTCGGCTTACGCAACAAAATAATGTAGCCTCCCTCAAACAAGAAGATGCTGAAATGGTCTCCTTCGGAATATAGTTCCTTCAAAATCAATTGCGACACAACGTATGATCATGCTTCAAGGGATGCTTATGCAGCTGCGGTTATTAGAGATCACTCTGGATCGATAGTTGGTGGTGATTTCGCGATTTTTGTAGCCCTCTTAGCATCAGCGGCTGAAGCGCATTCTCTTAGGGTTGGCATCCTCCTTGCTTGGAAACAAGGTTTTAACAAAGTTGTTTTTGAATGCGACAACAAGAACGTGGTTGACAGAATTAACTCCAAGTCTTGTAACCCCCTAGACCCGCCTATGCGTTAATACGTATCCTAGGAAGTCACATTAGGGTCATTGGAGTGACCCACGTTAAAATTTCAAATAAACAAATTGCTAGACCATTTAAAATCGTAAATCAAGTTTTGAATTAAAATACAATTTCAAAAACATTCAGAAAATGAAACAAAACTGTGATAAAAGTTGTTAATACAAGTTTCATACTCGAATATAAAACAACAGGTGACATACATGCCCCCTAATTACACAGGTGTCGTACTCCGCAAGCAAAGCCGAAGAAACTCCCATACCAACGTTGATAGCTGCAACATGGTAGGTCCTTTAACCTGTGATGGTAAAAACAACCTGAACTTCGAAAAGCTCAGTAATACAAACTAAAGGTACAAGTAGATATATGGCAACTTAACATTTTCATGAAGAATTAGGCAACTGTAGGCTCAAATTACGATTCGATAAATCAGTGAAGCATTATTAGGAGGTCATAGAGTTGTTCTTTATTTAATCACCCAAACCGTAAGAGGTGGATCTAAAGCCAGAGATTCAAAAGAGATTCAGGTTTCAAAATTTGAATCAAAGAGTTCAGAGTGGTCCATTAAGCGCGAATTGTAAGTTTACTGAGAGTTCATCATTGATACATTAATTTAGTAGGGTATGTTTCATAAGATGTCATAAAATTTTATTAATTTACTTAACTACCCTCCAACCGAACTCCAAAATGTAATTCCCCCTAAACTGTATATAGAAGGTCTTACCCTAGGCCTGAGGCATAGGAGCCTACCTAAGGGAATGCCTTAGGTCCAAAAAGACTTACCCTAGGCCCATTGGGCGTAGGAGCTTATGTCCAGAAGGACTTACCAGCGCTGAGCCTACAAATCTTCATTCATATCCAGATAATATACCCTAGATGATTTCAGTTTATATTCAGAAGACAATATTACAGAAAATAGATATCAGATCTATTTTTTACACCAGAAGACAAATGTTAAATTTATTTTTTTATTTCGTATTTAATGTCATATATCAAATATATTTTCATATTAGAGGAGAGAAATCAGAGAATTGCTTTCTTTTCGAATAACAGTGTCATACTTTTAGTTTTAAGCAGATGATTTTGGTTTAGGACAGAGAGTGTTTATAGATACATGGTATGCGCTTTATGACCCAATTCATTTCTCAAGGGTACTTGATAGATATCAGAAAGATGACATTTGACAATTTTTGGATTGATTTCAGGATGAGGTCCCTAGGCGAGGGAGCTTGGTACTAACAACTCAAACCAACATTCGGAACTTGACACATCGAGAACATTGAGATTTCAGAAGTATCGAGAGTGATCCAATCATTTAAGTCTATGAGGGCATTTGGGTCATTTTGACCTTTAAGGGTAGTTTGGTAATTAGAATATCGGATAAAAGCAGTGACGTACGGAGTTTAGAAGTTCTAGTTACTTATCAGGTTTCCGAGTCCCTTTGAACTAACCGCAACCCACCGTACAAGGTTTATTATTTGACCAGATCAGTATACCGCAAGTACTCACTTCTCAGAACTGACTACATTGTATAACAAAAGCTCGTCTTCGCCAAGCAACCACTGAACATACAACAAGATTTTTAGAAGGTTCTGTTGTTTTACCGGATCTAGTGTAGATTCTCAGACCACTTTCATTAATAGGGGTATTTTAGTCATTTTCATACATCGAGGGCATTTTCATAATTCATCAGCTAAAATAATCAGACTTAAAGAACAACCGTTTTTATTAATCATTTACTGAACTCGGAAGTCCTTTCGATTTATCAAACCTCTTATTCGAATATTTGTCTTGGCCATTAATATTCTTATTTCTTAATTGATTGACAGTAGCAGAATTGATCACATGCTCAAACATGGTCGTCCAAGCATTAACTGAATACCAACAAGTTTTCGAAGCATGCAGAAGGTAGTAATGTATTACCTTGAATCCCTACTATAACAGTCGACTCTCGAACGATATTTGAACCCTCTTGAACCCGAATTTGACATCCCTCAACATCTTGTATTCAAGAAACTGTGATTACTTTCAAATACACAAATTCCAAGATCAGACCATATCCATAACGCTTTTAACTAGATAATTAAATACATATTCAAGTTCGGGTTCAAGGTTAGATTCGAAGGCTTTCGGATCTGAATTTTGTGAAACAGACTTCAAAAACAGACTCAGAACGTCGAAAAACATAAAACGAGAGTTTTCAGAAAAGTTGACTTTTTGGTCAACAGCCAAAGTCAACGCTGACGTCAGCAGGTCAACGGGGTCAGAGTCAACGCTGACATCAGCAGGTCAACACTGACGTCAGCAGTCAACTGGTAAGGGTCAATTGAGTTGACTCGAGACGACTCGGACGAGTTGACTCGGAGGAGTTGACTCGGCTGACTCGGACGAGTTGACTCGGCTGATCAGATGAGTTGACTCGGTTGACTCGGACGAGTTGACTCGGCTGACTCGGGTTGACTCGATTCGGGTTTTCGGATCGGGCAGACGGGTCGGGTGGACGAGTCGGATAGACGAGTCTGGGATCGGTTCGGGTTTGGGCTGAGACTGGGTTGGGCCGGTTCAGATCGATTCAATTACCCAAACTAAAGTGACCGTCATAAGGTCGCTGGAAAATTCGCCGAAGTCACCTTTGGCATCGATTCTACCGGATTTCAAAAGCCCATTAGCACCACAGTTCAACCAAACCTATACATCCCAAAATAAATCTAAAATCTAACAGAAAACTTACCAAAATGAACTAAGACGGTCGGAAAATAGCGTAGCTCCGATGAGGGCTTTTCCGAAATCGGACGAACATTCGACTGAAGGGGTTTTACTCCCCTCGCCGCACCGATCTCGCCTGGTCCGTCGACGCGCTGAAACCTTGACGGGAACTGCCGAAAATCGAAGAAAACCACGACAGCTTAGGTGGGTGATTCGTCGAACCTCTGAGCCGTTCTCCTGGGCGGTTGACGACGTGATGGCGCGAGTGAACCCCAAGGACGTGATCGGTGAGCAACGACGGTTTTGGTACGACGGACGGTGCGCGCCACGGACGAACGGTGGCTGAGGTTGAGCCAGTGAAGGGTGGGGTAGGCGAACGGTCGTGGAGAGAGGAAGATCTTAATTTCTGAATGGGTTTTTTTTAAACTGGTAGGTGGGTGTTTCAAATTTTTATTATTATTTGGTCAGATCAACTAAAACATAGCTAAAAATAAGTTGACGCAAAATATTGCTTCCTTAGCCCAAGTGGTGAAGGCTCTATTTTACCAAGTTGAGGTTAGGGGTTTGAGCCTCTTTGATCGCACATTCTTTTCTTTTCCATTTTTTATCTTAAAAGTTTTGGGGTGTTACAAGTCTGAATTCTTGGGATTCTTCTGCGATCGAGGCCAATATTTTGCTCCTTCTCTCTCGCTTTCCACGTGCCTCTTTAGGTTTTTGTCCCTCCCTCTTGTAATTCGGTTGCTGATTGGGTTGCCAAAGCCATTAGAGCCAGTTATTGTCCCCTGATTGGCCTTTTAATGTGCATCAAGGCCAGAGGCCTCTGTTGTAATTCTTTGGCTTTTCAATGATTGAAATTATATTTTATCAAAAAAAAAAAAACATCCACGAGACCCTTTCATTCCATGTAAAACAAAACAAGATTAAGATTAAACATCCAAATTTATTTTATATATAATATATTGCTTCTTTCCTTAGGTGCGTACAAACACATATCCTAGTGCAGATGTCCTGTCATTTCAAATCCCAAAGAAGCATAATAATACAATTCATGATTCCCTTTCACAAGTTCTGGAATTAAAAGCTTGGCAGCCTGCAATGCTTTCACACATTTCCCAACTTCGGGGAGAATAAGGGCAATGTCGTAGTTTGCACTCATAGGATCTACCTTCAATTCCGGACCCACCAGTTTGAACTCGGAGATACAATACCTATAAACCTCGGCGCAACTCTTGAGAGCTGTAAGGGCCGCCGGTGAATTCGGCTTCTTCATCTTTTCTTCAACGAAATTGAGCGTTTTTTTCGTTTTCGCCGCACCTTTTTCCATGACGACCTCCACGAGTTCGTTAATGTTCTTGGCTGCCATAGCTTTGGCATTGGAAAGAGTTTTCAAACACTTTGCATGGTCCGTGATGGCGTCATCGCCGCATACTTTGTCGACGAGTTTCTTATCGGCGGACACCGTCGAATGAGAGAAGACATCGATGAACAAGAATAATATGGTGAGAATGGAAACGAGATGAGTTGGGGATGACATTGTTATCTTTTTTCTTTGGTTTGAAGGGTTTATGGACGTTTCTTGGCTTTACTGAATATATATATTACAGGAAGAAGAAAAAAAGTGATAAGAAAAAATCTTAACCCTACATATATAAATTAACTTATATGCATTATTTTCTATATATATATATATATATATAAATTAACTTATATGCATTATTTTCTATATATATATATATATATATATTAACTTATATGCTAAG
Source organism: Hibiscus trionum (assembly GCA_030270665.1). Taxonomy (NCBI): domain Eukaryota; kingdom Viridiplantae; phylum Streptophyta; class Magnoliopsida; order Malvales; family Malvaceae; genus Hibiscus; species Hibiscus trionum. Next base: position 20,160,055 of record BSYR01000038.1, on the reverse strand, counting down.
GTCGGATTGAATAGACATGCCATGTTCAATGCCAGGTGGTGAGCAAACGTTCCTCATCTCAGTCAGATCTGTGCGCTATTTTGCATTGCAGGGTATGGTTTGTATGGGTTTACTTGTGCTGGTTGTGTGTCTTTTTAGAAATGTCTTACTCATGTATGTTTGTCGAGTTTACTAAGTTGTCGGGCACCTAAATTTTCTGGCAGTGGTTGTGGTCATGTATTCTTTTACTTTCGCTTTGTTTTGAGTTATCTTGTATCTTCAGCTTGGGTGTATTGTACTCTTAATTGAAATTATATTTATGATACCCTTTTGGGCGTTGTGTAGATGCTAATTTTTCTTCACACGTAATCAACTCTGGAACATAATAATGTCATTTTTAAATATTGAACCCACGTCTTCTCTTTAGAAGTACAAATTAACTTACTAATGCAGCCGACACTTGTTGATATCCTCGTTTTTATTTTCATGCTTAGTATAGGTGAACTTATAAATTAGGTTGTGAAAAGGTTTGAGACATTCTGCATACACACAGTGCACGTGCATTGCAATTTGCATATCATGAGTTTTCTACGGGAGCTTCATTTCCTTTTTAAGCGGAAGTGAGACATGCTTTCGTGTGGGTTGACACTTGTAGTAGAATTATATTATTTTATCTTATATTTTTATTGGTATAAAAATAAAATATAATGTTTTTTTAATTATGTCATTTCAATGTAAATTTTAATTTTTTATATATCATTTGAATGATTTTTTAATTAATTAAATTTAAAGGCACAGAGTTTAAATAATAGTAATGAAAATTAATTTATTAATAAAGAAAATATTTTTTATTTAACTGTGTAGAATCTAAAGGCGTGATTAGTAATAAAATTAAGCGGGATTAAAAATTAAAATAATATTTAAATTACTCTGTTGAAAATAAATTGTAGGAGTAATAATAATATTATAAAAATTCCACACATTTGTTTCCCCCTCAAGTTTATTAGAAAAATAGAGTATTTTATTTACGATAAATTTTTACATTAATCTTAGCTATTTAAACTCTAAAATCTAAAATTTTAAACCCTAAATTCTAAATATGAAATCCTAAAAACTTAAACTCTAAATAGGACTATTGAATCCTAAAATAGATAAAATTGTATAAACTAAAGTTTACATTGCCCGTGTATCAAATATTTTTCCATTAAAATTAGAATTTCGAAAGAAATAGAGGGGAATTTATAATCATTTCATTTCCTCTATTTTTTATTGATGTTAGGGTAAGCATTCAATCGAGTTGAGTAAAAAAATGTAGTTAGTTGAGTTGACAAGTCATATTTTATAACTCAATCTTTATTTGATTTTTTAGTCGAGTTGAGTTTATAAAATTCGAGCTGAGTCAAGTCGATTTATTCAAGTTTATGTTCAAATTTAATTGTAAATATTTATAATGTTATGGTACTATTTGGTTTAGTTTAAACTATTTTATATAACCATATATAAGGGTGGGAATCGGGTGGGGTGGAGACAGTTTTGTATTCCCACTCCGTCCCCAACACTTGTGGTTACGGTTTCGGGAAATCCCTATTAAATGTTTCGGGGATTTTTTTTCGTCCTCATATCCTCCTTATGCAGATCCCCACGATTTTTGGGAATCCTCATCCCAAAAAAATTAAACAAAAATACTATTTTACTGAGCAAAATAAATGGGGAATTCAGTTCAAAATATAAAGTTTGGATACTTCGATTGAAAGCAATTACGAGATGATAAAGATTAAAAGGGTGTTGTGTTGGGAAAGATTTAGATAAGAATTTTAGCTTATATCTAAAATCTAAGATAGAAACATGTTGAAAAAATGGAGTGTATGTTTGAGAGAAAGTTGAAGTTATTATTAAGATATATATTAGGGGTATATAGATAAATAAGTATATATATATATATTTTTAAAATCTTGTAAAATAGCGGGATCCTTGCGGGTATTTTTTTGGATCCTCACAGTTATTTATACAGTTACGGTTCAGTTATCCGCACGGTTCGAATATAGCAATCCTCGTTCCCATCTCCATTTGAGCTTCGGTGATAAAACTTCCCCTATTCTCGTCCCCGTTGGTGAAGATTTCGGTTATTCCACATCCCGTCAGTTCAGATTCCCACGTTTTTTTTAATATTCTCCACCTAATTCCCACCCCTAACCATATACAATATATGTATCTTCGAATCTTTTCTTATGCGATATACATATATCATGTAGAGTTGAAAGACTCAACTAGAACTTAAAAATCGGTCTACTACTTACTAAAAATTTTAAGTTATTTGAGTCTCATTTTATAACTTAAATTTTTTTTCGAGTCGAGTTGATTTTTCACATTGAATCTAGTCAAAAAATTTAATATTTTCAAGTCAAATCAAGTTTTACTCGCCCCTAATTAGTATACAAACAAAGGAGTAAAAGCATTTATAGGTGTTACCAATATTGGTTTAAGCCTTAGTAACAGTGGTGTTGTGCCTTTATGGTCGAATCCAGCTCCCAGATGGGTAAAGGCAAGTGCAGATGGCGCTGTTGATCTTAAGGATGAAATGGCAGCATGTGGAGGCGTTATTCGAGATGAAAATGGACATTGGATCGTGGAATTTTCACGAAGTTGGGACGATTCTCAGTGTTAATGGCTGAAGTTTGAGCTATTCATGATGTTCTTAAACATGCTTGGAGATTTGGAAGTAAGAAGATGGAAATTGAAATAGACAATTCTAAGGTGTTTCGGATCCTTGTAGGGGAATGTATGGCACTTCAAGGGAATACCATTGTGGATGCCATTCGACATTTACTTGATCTAGACTATGAGATTTGTCCTCGACTTATAGGGAGGAACCAGAACTAAGTCACATATGCGCTTGCAGGATTGAGCCGCGACAAACCCATCGACAAAACGATTTATGAATCCCCTCCAAATACTGTGAGAGACTTGGTGCAACTCGAATGGCGAGTTCGACATTGTTTTTGAAAAGTGCTGTCACAAAGTGATTTTGAAAAATTAGCTGTAAGATTTTATTGTTTGACATTGCTGTCAAAAAGTATTTTTAACGCTTGAATGCGGCCCATGTTGTGTCTTCGAAGCACTACCCAAATCAATGGCAACCGAAGAAATACAATCGTTCAATATCGGGTTGGGGGGACACGAGCTTCTTTTTTTCGAGGCTTCAAACTATTGGTAAATTCTTTAACGCTTCCATGTTACGGCTATTATTCAAGAGAGATGCACCTTGAGAGTTAGTGTTCTTGAACCTTGAACTAGCAGCTTTAGTACTAGCCTCCCCTTTCTTCGATGTAGCCCGTAGGTGCAAGCACAACCCTACCTGTCGAAGCATCGGTAAGTTGTTTTGTTGGGGCAACCTGTGTTAATCAAAGGTTTAGCCACAATTAGAGGTGAGCGTTCGATCGAGTCAAGTTGAGACAAAAAAGTTTGATTTATTCGAGTTGACGCGTCATATTTTACAACTTAAACTTAATTTGAAATTTTTTTCGATTCGATTCGAGTCGAATTTATGAAATTCGAGTCGAGTTTTCAAGTTCCTATACAAATTTAAGTGTAATTATTTACCGTGTTATAGTACTGTTTGATTCCAATTTAAACGACTTTCTCTAATCATATAAGATATATATATATATATATATATATATTATTTTTCACATGTATAAGTAAGATTTGTATTGTTATTTAATAAAAAATATCATCTAAACTTCTAAAACATATTTATAATATTATTTTTAAATAAGGAAATTTTTGGGATAAAGTATTGATGAGAGTATAAATGAGTCAATGAATTGATGTGAAGAATAAAAATACAAAAAATCAGTTGAAAGATCAAATTGAATAAAATGTAAAGTTAAAGGACTAAAATGCAAAAAGAATATATTTGTTAAAAATATGAATTGAAGTTATATAGATATTATATAGTGTTAGTGAATCATATGGTTTAATTTTGGTCAAAAATAGGCTTAAAACGAAAGAGGAATTGAAGAAATGGGAAATCATTCAAAGTTGAGGGGCTAAATTGCAAAAGTTGAAAATTAATTTAAAAATATGAATTGAAGTTAAATATGTATTCTATGGTGGTTTAGGAGCATGCAATTCAAATTTGGTCAAAAATTGACTTGAAACGAATGAGGGATTGAAGAAATGAGGAAATCGTACAAAGTTAAGGGGCTGAATTGAAAAAAAATATGAAATTTATTTTCAAAAATATAAATTGAAGATAAATAAGTATTTTACGTTATTTTAGGAATATGTGGTTCAAATTTGGTCAAAAATAGACTTAAAATGAAAGAGGAACTGAAAATAAAATAAAATCAGAGACTAAATTGTAAAACTGTAAAATTTGATTTTTCGATTTTTCAGTCTTTCAAGTTGGGCAAATTTCAACTCGACTTAAACTCGAAATTTTTTTCATCAATGACTTCTATCGGAAAAATTCACTTCCGGAATTGCACCTTCAAAAGAGATACACACATCTAACTTTTTTTTTTCTCTTTTTTTTAGCTATAAAAGGGAGAGGATGACAGCAGGCCTCGTTAAAAATCTCCCTAAACCTAAATGGGGAAAAAGAGTACCCACTATCAACCTTTACAAAGTATCAGCGAAATTAACTCGGCAAAAAAAAAAACAAATTAAAAACCTATAGCATCCTCTCGAAGGAGATCAACAACATCCGAGAGAGGACTCCGATACACACATCTAATTTTTTTCTTCTTTTTTTTAGCTATAAAAGGGAGAGGATGACAGCAGGCCTCGTTAAAAATCCTCTTAAACCTACATAGGAAAAAAGAGTACCTACTATCAACCTTTACAAAGTATCAGCGAGATTAACTCGACAAAAAACAAAAACAAATTAAAAACCCATAGCATCTTCTCTAAAGAGATCAACAACATCTGGGAGAGGACTCCGATACACACATCTAACTCTTTAATTGTTGATTTCCCAAAAAAGAAGGTTTAGCACCGGATGCATCAGACGCAAATATATATATATAAACTGACGAAAATATTTGTTAAAACACATATAATATAATTAATATATTTATATAATTATAACTTTGAAGGATAACACCTATAGATTCTTAAAAATATATATATACAAAAAATTTATTAGTTACAAAAGGATAAAATCAAATGATTTAATTAAAAGAACTAAAAAAACAAAATAATTATCTTAAATTCAATCTATAATATTAAATTTGAAAAATCAGTTTAACCCTCAACGTTTTATTTTGGGACAAAATGGTCTATCTGCGGATGAAAACTGTTAGTCAACTAATACTAAATGAGATGAAATGGCGTGACAAACCTACATGTCAGTGCACGTCGCGATAGCAATGTCATATAAGCAAATATGCTGGAATAAAAATCATCTACCCCTAATTATGCCTCTTTCTAAGCCCCACACTAAAAAACACTAAAAATTAAATTCTAAACCCTAAGCCTAAATTTCACATCCTAAACTTTAAATCCCACACCCTAAAAATACACCATACCCCTAATTCTATAAACCTTAAAACTCAAACCCTAAACCAACTATTGTAAAGTGAGGCCACCAAAAGGGACATAATTTGGGGCGGGCGATTTCCATCCAATATACTGATTTTACAGAATGACACATCAATCAAAAAATAATTTTATAAAATTGTATAAAATATAAAATATTGTTTCTTTTGACGTGTCATTCTGTCAAGCCTTTTCAAGTTGTTTAGCGTCAGTTGACTAACATTTTTTATTCATGGGGGGTCATTTTGACCCAAAATGAAACATTGAGGGTTAAATTGCTTAAAAAGAATATGAATCAAAGTGACTATTCGATTAAACGTTATGAGTATTTTTTGGCATTATGCTCTTTTAAAAAGTAAACAACGTATACAGTTGGTCTATAAATATAAAATTTTTGATGAAAAATAAACAAGAGTGAAGTGAGTTGATAAAGAGAGAAAAATAAAATAATGGTTGGATTAAGAAGTATAGTTATTACTTTGTGTGTTTTGGTTAGAGGTGGTAAACGAGTCGTTTGGGTCAGGTTAATTTTCAGTTCTGGTTGTTTTCGGTTTAGGTTCGATTCGGGTAAGACAGGGTCTTATTCAAATTTAGTTTGGGTCTATGTTATTTCTGATCGAGTTGGGTATTGGGTCGGGTTAATACCAGATCAGTTGACTTTCGGGTCGGGTCAATATCGGTCGATTGATTTTTAGGTCAGGTCTATATCAGATCAGTTGACTTTTCGGGTTAGTCTAATATCGGATCGGTTGCTTTTCGGGTCGGGTCAATATCAAATCGATCGCCTTTCAATTTGAGTCAATATATGAAATTGATCTTTTAAAGGAGAAAAAATGGTATTAAACTATTACTAAATGTAGCTGTTAATTAGTAATATAATACAAAATGAGAATAAAACATAGATATTTGAGGAAATTAAATTCGGGTTGCTTTCTGTTTCGGTAATTTTTATTCAGGTTGATTTTCGGTTTAACTAAATTCGGGTCTATTTTTGCTCAGTTCGGTTTCATGTCAAGTTTAGACCATCATGTTCAGGTCTTTATCGGGTCTCGGGTCTCGAGTAAAGTTTACCAGGTCTAATTTTGGTATTCTCGTTATCTACATTGGGTGATGCACAGTGTCACGGCCTAACTATTTTGGTTCGAGACAGTGGCGCGAGTATCCGACGGAGAGGTTCCATGCAGGATAACGAGCTTGCCAAGTCGACTAGACTTGGCCCAACCCGAGGCAATGGCACGAGTATCCGAAGGAGAAGTTCTATGCGGGACATCAAGCTTGCCAAGGCCACCAGACTTGGCCTAACCTAAGACAGTGGCGCATGTATCCGCCCAAGTTGTTGAGTGCGGATCACCAGACTTGCCAACACCACAAGACTTGGCCCATTACTTGGAGAATGCTAGAGAGCCCGATCACATCAGCTTTTCAGAAAAGGTAAGAGACAACAAGTTAAAGAAGATTGTGGGGTAATCTTGCCATATTCAGTGTGATCAGCTATTTGAGGAAAGATACCTACTAATGGATGTAATTAGGTAGGATTTGATATTCTTTCCTAGATTAGAGATTTTTGTAAGGATTTGGGCTAATCATGGCCATCCATGTAAATTGATTGAGTGGGAGCTCAACTATAAATAGAGAGCCTCCCACCCTCATTTGTATCATCCATCTCATTCCATTCTCTCATTTGAGAAGAGTAATACAACTCTTGGCATTTAGTCTAGTTTCTCTTTTCTCCTTTTCATTTGTCTTTGGTCCTTAAAGCTTTTTGTTCTAGTTTCTTCTCAAGTTGCTAAGAGTAGCCACCTTATTGCTTAAAGCGCTTCTACATCAATCGAAGCCTTGAGTGTTTGTTCGAGCCTTTGGCGACTAGGAGTACTCGCAAGGCTGGTTGAAGGCTTACTTAGGCACGGGAATTGACCAAGTAGTGTCAAAGGCGTCTAAGACCGTACGCGTCTGACAGTGTGAAACTCTAGGGACGTGACAAATGGTATCAGAGCGAGTCGAGAGGGTTTGTGTTCGAGCGTACTTGGTGTTGCAATCAAGTTAGGCGAGGATTTACATTCGAGCTACTCAAAGTGACCGAGCTAGTTCATGGAAAAGAAGTGAGCGAGATGGCAAAACAAAGAGATGAGGCTTCCACACAAGAAGGCAAGGAGTGCTGTGGTGGAAACTATTGGAGGACATTGACAAGGAACGAGGTAAGAAATGCTCTTGGTGAATTTGAAGAGAGAAATTCCTCTCTTAATTCGCATGTAAACAACCAGGGGGAATTGGCAAAGTCGTTAGTCGGGAAGATGGATTCCCTCAAGGAAGAAGTCGTGGAAGAAGTTCAAAGAGTTCTCGACTCGATGTATAGGAAGCTGAGCCATCAAGAAAATTCTCTTCAAGAAGACTTGGAGAAAGTCTCAACGTCGTTGGAGAATAGGTCCGTTAGGCTTGTGGAATCCATCGAGGAAGCGAAGGAGACCCAAGGTGTTTTCGAGTCCCGTCTTGACAAACTAGAGTCCATGACAGACAAGGTCAAGGATGAGACACAACACACTCTCAACGAGTTAGAGACAGTCCGAGGGAGTAATGCTTGTGAAGCCGAGGTGAAGGCTTTGCGGATCGAGATGAATGAGCTCAAGGAGGAGCTACTCAATTCCAAGGATGCAATAAGTGAATGGGGTGTGCTCAAAACCTTCTTAGAGGAACATAGACCCAGGGCGAAGCTTGTTGTGGAGCAAAGAGATGCCCGTAGAATTTCGAAGGCCCTAGTTGTAGCCGAAGTGCTAACCGAGCCTACAAAGGATGAGACAACCAACATGGAGTTGTCCAAACCCAAATCGGAAGACAATGAGAAAGGTGGAGCTAAGTTCGTGCCGATGAAGAAGGCGAGCCAAAGGATGAAGTGCTACTTCTGCGAAGGTCCCTATGTGATCAGGGATTGTCTCGAGAAAAATTGCCTTGTTACCATCATCAAGTAAACAAATAAGCCAGAAAGAGAAGTAGCACAACTTGGCACAATTGCAAGTGTCAATAAACCAAGGGAGAGCTATGATGCGACTACAAGTGCCAAAGTAGTCAAGCCAAGATCGAGGCCCGGTGTGACAATGAATGCCAAAGCCGTCAAGCCGAGGGTGAAGAGGAAGCAACTAGAATGCTACCATTGTAAGGAGCCACACAACTTGCGAGATTACCTGGATCGAGTCAAACCATCCAAGGAGGTGGGTGAGCCCGAGGTGAGCGAGGCTGCACAACCTGATTCGATGAGTTATGCCAAGGCCAATGGAGACCGAGAGCAGGAAGCGATGACCATGTCCGAGAAGGCTACTAAGGAGTCCGCCGAGCATGTTCGTGGAAAGAACATGGCTTCAAAGACCATGATGAGGCGAGAGTCGAAGGGAAAGCTTTTCGAGGATGTTCAAGGAAAAACAAACATTGCTTTAGAGGCCACAACTAAAGAAGGGCCGAAGAAAGAGCAAACTGAGGTTGTTCAGGTAAAGAACACTTCTTTGGAGACCATAATCAAAGAAAGGTCGAAGGGGGTCAAGCCATTGAGGGACATTGGGACCATGGAGACACCACCCATGGGCAAGGTGGGGAAGAAGCGAATGACTTCAAGTCAGAAGTGCTGACGCAAGAGGAAGCACCAAACTTCAAAGAAGAATGGCCGATGCGAGAAAAAGAGTGCAGCAAACTTCAAGTCAGAGGGGCGGATACAACGAGGGGAAACAACCTTCGTGGCAGAAGGGCCGATGCATGCAAAGAACTTCAATGAGGAAGGTTCGATGCAAAGGGGGCCAAACTTTGTGGAGATAGAAAGGCTGACCCATTTTAGAGTAAATGCAACCGAGAGGAAGGTACATCTTAAACACAACTCTAGTGTTTTTGAGGTTGATTTTCCATCGTTGATGAGTGCAGGTCGAGTAACACCTAGCTTTCATTGCGGGGGAGACGAAGCTTGGAAGGAACCTTTCAGAGTTCTAAGGAGCCAATCAGATAGGCTGACGAGTCTGAGAGTTCGCCTGGTGTTCAATATAGTGACACCCAAGACTTTTCCACGGGACCAAGGTAAATAAAGACTGGTAGGGGAAGGCTCCTACGATGGAGATGTATTCGAGGGCGTCTTAGCACGCGACATCACCTGGCAGAAAGAGTCGGAGCGAGCAGTCCTTATGGGGGGACATGGGCAAGCCAAGACATCAAGAAGCCACTAAGATTATGTGACAAATGAGGCAAGGGATCGAGGAGTTCCATGGCGGCAAGAGTCGAGGCAAGCAGTTAATATGGGGGAACCGCACCAAGCTGAGGCAACAAGTAGTAGCATCCAAGGTGGCCCTACCCAGGATCGTTCTAGTGGAGCGACGAGGGTGTCGCTAAGTTTTGTGGGGGAGAATGTCATGACCTAAATATTTTGGTTTGAGATAGTGGCACGAGTATCCGATGGAGAGGTTCCATGTGGAACAACTGGCTTGCCAAGACGACCAGACTTGGCCCAACCCAAGGCAATGGCGCAAGTATCCGAAGGAGAAGTTCTATGCGAAACATCGGGCTTGCCAAGACCACCAGACTTGGCCCAACCCGAGACAGTTGCGCATGTATCCGCCCAAGTTGTTGAGTGCGGATCACCAGACTTGCCATCCACAAGACTTGGCCCATTACTTGGAGAATTGTAGAGACTCCAGTCACATCAGCTTTTCAGAAAAGGCAAGAGACAACAAGTCAAAGAAGATTGTGGGGGAATCTTGCCATATTGAGTGTGATCAACTATCTGAGAAAAGATACCTACTAATAGATGTAATTAGGTAGGATTTGATATTCTTTCCTAAATTAGAGATTCTTGTAAGGATTTGGGCTAGTCCTGGCCATCCATGTAAATCGATCTGGACCATTGATTGAGTGGGAACTCAACTATAAATAGAGAGCCTCCCAACCTCATTTGTATCATCCATCTCATTCCATTCTCTCATTTGAGAAGAGTAATACAACTCTTGGCATTTACTCTAGTTTCTCTGTTGTCCCTTTTAGTTGTCATTGGTCCTTAAAACTCTTTGTTCTGGTTGCCTCTCGAGTGGCTAAGAGTAGCCACCTTAGTGCTTAAAGCGCTTCAGCATCCATCAAAGCTTTAAGGGCTTGTCCGAGCCTTTGGCGAGCAAGAGTACTTGCAAGGCTGGTTGAAGGCTTACTTAAACGCGAGAATCGACCAAGTAGCGTCAAATGCGTCTAAGGCCGCACATGCCGACGATGTGAAACTCTAGGGACATGACAACCTGTAACCCCCTCGTCCCGGTCTGGTCGGATGACCGGTCCAAGTGGGCCACACGGGGAAAACCGAGTGAAAACCCCTAAGGATTCCCCCTCGGTTAACGACCCTAAAATTTCTTTTAACTTTAATCTTGTCTAGATGCACATTTAATTCCTAAGTGGAACACAACAGCGGAAGAGTACAAACAATGGAACATAGACCGACCACTAGACACATCAAACAGTTCATTTTACCCTTTTTCAGCAGGCCGTTTCGAAACGCACCCAGGGAGTTCCGAAACGCCTTGACCTGGTCAACAGGCCAGGATCGACCACAAGGTGACCGTTCCGAAACAGGGGAGACCCGTATCGGAACGACCTTGACGGTCAATATCTCGTGGTCAACAAGATTTGACCGTTTCGAAACACCTAAGGCCCGTTTCGGAACGCCTTCATCTCGCCAATTTATCAAAATTCCAGTAGCAAAAACGTTCCAAAACGCCCTCATCCGTTTCGAAACGGCAGGCCATTTGCAAAGGGACCGTTCCGGAACAGGGGGACCCGTTTCGAAACACCCCCTGTCTGCAGACTCGTCTGGGCTGTTTTGAGGCACAAGGGTTCCCCAAAACACCTTACAACATCAAAACAAAACAACTTAGGGGTTAACAACTATACTAGCATGCTTCCACAACATAAGACAAGACTAAACACCAAGATAAGACTTCACCAAGCATGCATTCAATCAAACATCATTCAAACACAAAGATAGCGTTCCAAGCACCTACTAACATTCAAAAGAGCAATTTAGGCATGACTTACAATTCATCATGGCAACACAAACTATGCAAAAGAAAGATATAAGGGAGTCTAAACATGCTCCTAGCAACCAACAACTAACCAACGAACCATACATGTCCCATTGCTCAAACTATTACATGTCTACCATTTAAAATCCATACTTGATGAACTCAAGCCAAAAACCACACTTGGAGCCTTCCACTTGCGCGAGCAACCCACGAGCTAAGGATCTGCAATGTTGAACAAAGAGAGCGTAAGCAATGATGCTTAGTGAGGGTAAGCTCTAAAAACAAACCTCAACATTGCAGGGTCCGAGCACGATCTAGCCAAGGCATTACACAAATATACCAAAGATCCACAAGAGCCACAATATACGATGCATGAACAATATATACAAGTAGATGTCATGATCATCAAGCTCTACTTTCTCAACATAAATAGCCACATCAAACATCCTCACAAGGATCATTAGTCTCATCACATTGATACATATATCAAACAACATTGGCACCTAGATATGACTCAAATACACGGACAACCGTTGGAACTCACATCCAACGACACAACCTTTACCTGACGGCTGGATTACACTCATCACCGGTCTCACGGAGGGGATTCCACTCATCCTCACGCCCCGTCGACGGGATTCCACTCATCACCGACTATATTTAAATACAATTTCCGGGCGTACCCGTACTCCTCCTTGGTGACTCAACGCCACCAAGGCCACGCGCGACTTTTGACTCATGTGTACACACTAACATCCTAATGATCGATCGTTTGTATTTAAGTATACTAGTGCCAATATTTTACTCATTCCACATTACTCATTTCAATCATTTCCGTGCTTGGCACGTACTCACCATGAACACAATCATGAACCAACACCATGCATGCTTTAAGCAATACAATTCATGCCTCAACTCACATGTATAACACAATATACATAAGCATTCATATCACAACACATACGAGGCATATACATTCATACATTCAAGTTCATCCAAGGGCTCTAGATCAAGCTTAGGATTAGGCTACCACCCTAATCCTAACTCTAGGTGGGTCTACCAAGCCCGACCTAGTCCATCTACTCGAATCAACCATTTAAAACCGTTTAAAACAATTAACCACTCACCTAACTCCCGAGCTCAAGACCAAGCAAGTAATTGTCTTCAATTCTCCGGATTCACTTCTGATGCTTCACCGATGCCCAAACTTGATTCTAATCAATCCCAAACACAAACAAAACATCCACAATCAATATCTTGTCATCGAAACTAACCCGGATTATCATTACCAAGCATTCAACACTCAAAACAAGACCAAAAACAGGATTTTCGAGCAGCCCACTTGACCCACTGAAAACTCTCATTTCAAGCACCCAAACAAGCATCAATTTCACCCAAAATGATCCTCATATATCATACTACCTACAGCCCCCAAATTCCAACCTTTAACAGCCCCCAAACCCACATTAAAACCCTCCAAAAACCCCTTGGAAACCCAAATCCGAAAATTGATTAAAATCATTTGAAATTTACATATGTAGCATCATTTGGCTCCTACATTCCATAACTAACCATAATAAATCATAATATTAGGTTTAGCTACACAAAGGCACCATTTTTAATCAAATTCTTAGAAAACTCCATTTCCAAATATTCAATGAAAATGAAAATAAATGGTACTTTTAAAGAGGGAAAGATGAGGGGAAGTCAAAAATGTCCTTACCTTTCGATTTGGGGCTGAAATGAGTGAGAAATAGGATGGAACAGTGATTTGGGTGTTGAGTTCTATTTCACGTTGGAAAACCTTTGAAGAGGAAGACAATGAATAGTAAATGGAGTGTCTTTGTCTTGTTTTAATTTAAAAGCCCCAAATGACCCTTTTGCCCTTAATGAAATAATATATCCACAAGGACATAGGATCCATGGCTATTTGGGTTTTAATTTTCAAAGCATAGTCTATCATCAATTTAGTTAATTTGAAAACCAAACCCGGACCATTATTTAAATTATAAAACTGAACCCAGAATAATATTAAAATATTATTTTCACCTAACCCCTAAACCCGGGTGTTACAACTCTCCCCCACTTAAGGAAATTTCGTCCTCGAAATTACCTGGTGTAAACAAATACGGAAACTGCTCAACCATATCTGCTTTTCTCTCCCACGTGGCCTCTTCCACACCTCTATGTCTCCACAACACCTTGACCAACTCTATGGTCTTGCCACGCAACACCTTGCTATCAGAAGCAAGTATCTCAACGGGCTCTTCATTATAAGACAAATCTGGATTTAACTCTATCTCCTCAACGGGCATCACATGGGAAGGATCTGATCTATATCTCCTAAGCATAGACACATGAAAGATATCATGGATCTTTTCTAACTCAGAAGGTAACCTCAAACGATAAGCTACAGGCCCAATCCGCTCAACAATCTCATACGGACCAATGAACCTCGGACTCAATTTGCCCTTCCGGCCAAATCTCATTACCTTCTTCCACGGAGATACCTTCAGAAATACTTTCTCACCCACTGAGTACTCAACCTCTTTCCTCTTCAAATCTGCATAAGACTTCTGACGATCGGAAGCTACTTTCAAGCGGTCACATATCAACTTCACCTTTTCTGTGGTTCCCTTAAGCAAGTCTGGCATAGGTAACAATCTCTGACCTGTCTCAGCCCAACAAATCGGAGTCCTACATCGTCTACCATACAAAGCTTCATAAGGTGCCATCTGAATACTAGACTGATAACTGTTGTTGTAGGCAAACTCAACCAACGGTAAGTGCTTCTCCCAAGAACCCTGGAAGTCAATCACACAACAACGAAGCATATCTTCTAGAATCTGTATCACTCGCTCTGACTGCCCATCGGACTGAGGATGATACGATGTGCTGAAATACAAACGGCTACCTAAGGCACTATGCAAGCAACCCCAAAACCTCGAAGTAAACCTAGGATCCCTATCTGAAACAATAGACTTCGGAACTCCATGAAGTCTCACAATCTCGCGGATATACAAGTTTGCCAACTTGTCTAAGGAATCCGTAGTGTTCACTGCTAAGAAGTGAGCACACTTAGTGAACCTATCAACAATCACCCAAACTGAATTCTTCTTCGAAGGAGACAAAGGCAACCCTGATACAAAATCCATGGTGATCCTCTCCCATTTCCATTCCGGAATCTTCAAAGGCTGTAGCAAACCTGAAGGAACCTGATGTTCTGCCTTAACTCTCTGACAAACCATGCAACGGCTCACATACTCGGCTACATCTCTCTTCAAACCAACCCAGAAGTAATCATTCTTCAAATCTCGGTACATCTTGGTACTACCCGGATGCATAGAAAAGGGACTCGAATGTGCTTCACTCAAAATCTGACGTCTCAACTCAACATCTTCTGGTACAACAATTCTATCTCTAAAGCACAACAAACTCTCACCACTGAAACTATACTCAGTCGGTCTTCCTTCGGCTATGTCTTGAACATGAGGGACTAGGCTCGCATCTTGCAATTGTTTCTCTCTAATCAACTGAATCAAGGAAGGCTTTACTTGCAACTCGGTGATCAAACCACCATCCTCGGACACACTCAATCTAGCAAACATAGCTCTCAACTCAACGGCCACTTTTCTACTCAAAGCATCAGCTACCACATTTGCTTTACCCGGATGGTACTCAATGGTCAAATCATAGTCTTTTAACAGCTCTAGCCATCTCCTCTGTCTCAAGTTCAACTCTTTCTGTGTCATCAGATATTTCAAGCTCTTGTGATCGGTGTAAACTATACACTTCTCACCATACAAATAGTGTCGCCAAATTTTCAATGCAAACACAACTGCGGCTAGTTCTATATCATGAGTAGGATAGTTCTTCTTATGAATCTTCAACTGTCTATAAGCATAAGCAACAACTCTCCTATCTTGCATCAAAACACATCCTAAGCCTACGTAGGAAGCATCACTGTAGATCACAAACTCCTTACCTGAAACAGGTTGCACTAACACTAGAGCATTCGTCAAAGCTTCTTTCAATTTCTCAAAGTCCTTCTGTCTTGCATCTGACCATTCAAATTTAACTCCTTTTTGCAACAACTTAGTTAAAGGAGCAGCTACTCTAGAGAAACCATCAACAAACCTCCTATAGTAACCGGCTAATCCTAGGAAACTCCTAATCTCGGTCACGGACTTAGGTTGTTTCCACTCAACAATAGCCTCTATCTTCGATGGATCAACACGGATACCTTCGGCCGAAACAACATGGCCAAGAAACACAACCTCTCGAATCCAGAACTCACGCTTACTAAGCTTCGCATACAACTGATTGCCCAACAATCTCTGTAAAACAAATCTCAAGTGCTCATCATGCTCTTCTTCTGTCTTCGAGTACACAAGTATATCATCAATGAAGACAACTACAAAACGATCTAGATAGTCCCTAAAAATTCTGTTCATCATGTCCATGAATGCTGCCGGTGCATTCGTGAGCCCAAATGGCATCACAAGAAACTCATAGTGACCATATCTAGTCCTAAAAGCTGTCTTTGGAACATCACACTCTTTCACTTTCAACTGATAGTACCCGGATCTCAAATCTATCTTCGAGAATACTGAAGCACCTCTCAACTGATCAAACAAATCATCTATACGAGGCAACATATACTTGTTCTTCACAGTCATCTGATTCAACTGTCTATAGTCAATGCACATGCGCATACTACCATCTTTCTTTTTCACAAACAACACGGGAGCACCCCACGGAGAACTACTAGGCCTAATGAAACCACGGTCTAATAACTCTTGCAACTGACTCTTCAATTCTTTCAACTCTTTCGGAGCCATGCGGTACGGAGCTATCGAAACTGGATTAGACCCTGAGACTGTCTCAATCACAAACTCAACATCTCTGTCAGGAGGCAAACCCGGCAACTCTTCAGGAAACACATCTGGAAAGTCACACACTGTTCTGATATCTTTGGGTCTAGCTTCGCTCATGTCCGGATTCATAACATAAGCTAAATAGGCCCCACATCCAGAGTCCATCAACCTATGAGCCTCTAAAGCTGACACCACATTCGACAAGAACTTAATGTTCTCGCCTACTACTACTACCTCGTAGTCATCAGAAAGCTTCAAAGAAATTTTCTTTGTCTCAAAATCCACACTAGCCCGATGCTCAACCAACCAGTCCATACCCAGTATAATATCAAAACCATAGAAAGGAAGTTCCATCATATCAGCTGAGAACACATGACCCTGAATCTTCAGTGGACACCTCCTATACATACTTCTAACCACAACTGTCTCACCAAAGGAACTAGTAACATGCATACCTACATCTAAGATCTCAACAGGGATATCTAACTTCTGTGTATGCTCACTCAGAATGTAGGAATGCGTAGAACCCGAATCAACCAAAGAAAGCAAAGACATAGACTATAACTCGAAATTACCTGCTATCACATCGGTGTCGTTCCCGGCCTCTCTCTGAGCATAAACCCTCGCTGGTCCTCCCGCCTCTGGCTGCACAGCCACAACATGAGCAAGGTTCCTATGAGCATCTCCCCTAGGTGCATCAGCCCTAGGCTGGAAGTAGCCACGACCGCGCCCACGGCCTCTCTGAAAATCATTACCTCTCGCAGGAGCCTGAGCTATGTTCGGTGCCTGAGCTGCCTGACGTGGATAGTCCCTCCTAAAGTGGTCCCTCGAACCACAGTTCCAACAAGCATGGAAGTTACCCCAACACTCACCAGTGTGCTGCCTCCCACACTGTGCACACTCGGGCAAACGCCCTCCTCCTCTATGGCCCTGATGGCCTCTACCATGATGGCCACCGCCACGTCTCTGATCAAACTGATGTCCGCCACCTCTGTGCCTCTTAGCATCTCTATCATCAAAGTGGTTGTGCCTCTTACCAGAACTGGAACCACCAGATCGTTTGGCCGAACCCAAACTATGCTCCAAATCCTTGGCCCTCGCGACCAATACATCAAAGTCTGAGTAGTCAGAAGCTAGGGTATACCTCTTAACCTCTTCATTCAATCCGTAGCGGAATCGGTTACAACGTTCCACTTCAGTAGGAACCAACTCTGGGGCATACTGACTCAAGCGTACAAAGCGAATCTCATAGTCGGTCACAGAAGCATCTCCCTGAGTAAGAGCCATGAACTCTCTCTTTTTCTCATCCAAGTACCTCGGTCCCAAGTACCTCTTTCTGAAAGCAAACTCAAAGAAATCCCAATCTATCTCGGCCTCTGGAACTCCGGTAGTAATGGTGACCCACCAGGTGTAGGCATCACCCTGAAGCAATGAGATCACACAACCCAATCTACGTGCGCCCGCACAACCCATCTGAGCTAAGATACGAACCGTCTTTTCCAACCACAACTCCGACCTCTCCGGAGTAGATCCCCTAAACTCTTCGGCTCCCAAGCTACGGAGCCTCTCCAAAGGGAGACTAGCATCATCACACCTAGGCTGAGCTGCAGCCTGAGCTCCCGCAACTGCGGCCTGGAAAGCTCCCGCTATCGCTTGCACTAGCGGAGTCATATCAATTCCAGCTGGACCTTGGCCATCTTGAGGTCCCTCTCCTCCGACTCCATCCTCACCTCCAGCTCCAGGTGGAGGAGGTGTTGGTGGTGGAGGTGGTGGTGGAGCGCCAACTCCCGTAGCCACCGGCCCTTCCAAATGAGCCTCCACACCAACAGCCGGCTCAACAGGAGCCGCAACCCGTGGTTCCTGACGAACCACTCTCGGTCTACCTCTCGGTCTAGACATCGCTCTCACAAATATTAACTACAACCACAACAACAAAACATACAAGTTGGGTTAGCAAGGCAAGGCTTCCAAGTGTTCAAGTACGTTCCCTCACTAAAACAAAACCATTTTCCAATGTAATAGTAGCAATGGGACTCACGCACACATGCTTTGAATAAAACAAGCAACATACTTGTCAAACAAGCAACCATTCTTACAAGCAAGCAAACACCGTGCATATCAAGCAAAAACTTGAACTTACCTCACTTACCTGCCCAAGGTCTCGGTAACCTTAGGCTCTGATACCAACAAGTGTAACCCCCTCGTCCCGGTCTGGTCGGATGACCGGTCCAAGTGGGCCACACGGGGAAAACCGAGTGAAAACCCCTAAGGATTCCCCCTCGGTTAACGACCCTAAAATTTCTTTTAACTTTAATCTTGTCTAGATGCACATTTAATTCCTAAGTGGAACACAACAGCGGAAGAGTACAAACAATGGAACATAGACCGACCACTAGACACATCAAACAGTTCATTTTACCCTTTTTCAGCAGGCCGTTTCGAAACGCCCCCAGGGTGTTCCGAAACGCCTTGACCGGGTCAACAGGCCAGGATCGACCA
Organism: Hibiscus trionum; assembly: GCA_030270665.1. NCBI lineage: Eukaryota > Viridiplantae > Streptophyta > Magnoliopsida > Malvales > Malvaceae > Hibiscus > Hibiscus trionum. Next base: position 20,141,130 of record BSYR01000038.1, on the reverse strand, counting down.
CAAGGTGACCGTTCCGAAACAGGGGAGACCCGTATCGGAACGACCTTGACGGTCAATATCTCGTGGTCAACGAGATTTGACCGTTTCGAAACACCTAAGGCCCGTTTCGGAACGCCTTCATCTCGCCAATTTATCAAAATTCCAGTAGCAAAAACGTTCCGAAACGCCCTCATCCGTTTCGAAACGGCATGCCATTTGCAAAGGGACCGTTCCGGAACAGGGGGACCCGTTCCAAAACACCCCCTGTCTGTAGACTCGTGTGGGCTGTTTTGAGGCACAAGGGTGCCCCAAAACACCACCAAAACACCTTACAACATCAAAACAAAACAACTTAGGGGTTAACAACTATACTAGCATGCTTCCACAACATAAGACAAGACTAAACACCAAGATAAGACTTCACCAAGCATGCATTCAATCAAACATCATTCAAACACAAAGATAGCGTTCCAAGCACCTACTAACATTCAAAAGAGCAATTTAGGCATGACTTACAATTCATCATGGCAACACAAACTATGCAAAAGAAAGATATAAGGGAGTCTAAACATGCTCCTAGCAACCAACAACTAACCAACGAACCATACATGTCCCATTGCTCAAACTATTACATGTCTACCATTTAAAATCCATACTTGATGAACTCAAGCCAAAAACCACACTTGGAGCCTTCCACTTGCGCGAGCAACCCACGGGCTAAGGATCTGCAATGTTGAACAAAGAGAGCGTAAGCAATGATGCTTAGTGAGGGTAAGCTCTAAAAACAAACCTCAACATTGCAGGGTCCGAGCACGATCTAGCCAAGGCATTACACAAACATACCAAAGATCCACAAGAGCCACAATATACGATGCATGAACAATATATACAAGTAGATGTCATGATCATCAAGCTCTACTTTCTCAACATAAATAGCCACATCAAACATCCTCAGAAGGATCATTAGTCTCATCACATTGATACATATATCAAACAATATTGGCACCTAGATATGACTCATATACGCGGACAACCGTTGGAACTCACATCCAACGACACAACCTTTACCTGACGGTGGGATTACACTCATCACCGGTCTCGCGGAGGGGATTCCACTCATCCTCACGCTCCGTCGATGGGATTCCACTCATCACCGACTATATTTAAATACAATTTCCGGGCGTACCCGCACTCCTCCTTGGTGACTCAACGCCACCAAGGCCACGCGCGACTTTTGACTCATGTGTACACACTAACATCCTAATGATCGATCATTTGTATTTAAGTATACTAGTGCCAATATTTTACTCATTCCACATTACTCATTTCAATCATTTCCGTGCTTGGCACGTACTCACCATGAACACAATCATGAACCAACACCATGCATGCTTTAAGCAATACAATTCATGCCTCAACTCACATGTATAACACAATATACATAAGCATTCATATCACAACACATACGAGGCATATACATTCATACATTCAAGTTCATCCAAGGGCTCTAGATCAAGCTTAGGATTAGGCTACCACCCTAATCCTAACTCTAGGTGGGTCTACCAAGCCCGACCTAGTCCATCTACTCGAACCAACCATTTAAAACCGTTTAAAACAATTAACCACTCACCTAACTCCCGAGCTCAAGACCAAGCAAGTAATTGTCTTCAATTCTCCGGATTCACTTCTGATGCTTCACCGATGCCCAAACTTGATTCTAATCAATCCCAAACACAAACAAAACATCCACAATCAATATCTTGTCATCGAAACTAACCCGGATTATCATTACCAAGCATTCAACACTCAAAACAAGACCAAAAACATGATTTTCGAGCAGCCCACTTGACCCACTGAAAACTCTCATTTCAAGCACCCAAACAAGCATCAATTTCTCCCAAAATGATCCTCATATATCATACTACCTACAACCCCCAAATTCCAACCTTTAACAGCCCCTAAACCCACATTAAAACCCTCCAAAAACCCCTTGGAAACCCAAATCCGAAAATTGATTAAAATCATTTGAAATTTACATATGTAGCATCATTTGGCTCCTACATTCCATAACTAACCATAATAAATCATAATATTAGGTTTAGCTACACAAAGGCACCATTTTTAATCAAATTCTTAGAAAACTCCATTTCCAAATATTCAATGAAAATAAAAATAAATGGTACTTTTAAAGAGGGAAAGATGAGGGGAAGTCAAAAATGTCCTTTCCTTTCGATTTGGGGCTGAAATGAGTGAGAAATAGGATGGAACAGTGATTTGGGTGTTGAGTTCTATTTCACGTTGGAAAACCTTTGAAGAGGAAGACAATGAATAGTAAATGGAGTGTCTTTGTCTTGTTTTAATTTAAAAGCCCCAAATGACCCTTTTGCCCTTAATGAAATAATATATCCACAAGGACATAGAATCCATGGCTATTTGGGTTTTAATTTTCAAAGCATAGTCTATCATCAATTTAATAAATTTGAAACCAAACCCGGACCATTATTTAAATTATAAAACCGAACCCAGAATAATATTAAAATATTATTTTCACCTAACCCCTAAACCCGGGTGTTACACAACCACCACCACCACTAGTTGCGAAACCTAACCCACAACCACAACATCCACCGGTAGTGGCTGAACCACCAGTAACAATAGTGGTCAGACCAATTCTGTCAACTTTAGTACCACCAGTGAAGCATCGTCACCGTTGGAAATGTCCGAATTCTTTGAGCCAATGTGAAATACCAATTATGCTCCATATTTTGTGAAAAGAAGTAAACAATGTTGGTGTACAATGGAGAGCTATCGCAATAAATGCTTTGAAAAGATTTGGGGAACAACATCATAATATTATGATTTTGGAGAAGTTGACAAAAAATGTTGTGATGCCTTTTGAACGGTGGATGAAACCTGTGGTTTAATCTTTGAGCGGTATACGTTTTTTTGTTCATCATCCCAAACAACAGTGCTCTCAATTTTATTAGGATTCAAATTATTATCATTAGAGTTTTCAGATTGTTTTATGCATTAGGTATCAGTTTCTTTGTATTATTTGACTAGTTTTAATGAGGTCTAATAGTTATAGGCTTTTGAAACTAGCAAAATGACAAAAGATGCCCCAACGTTTGCATGTTTTGTCATTTGGCACCTATTGTTTTTTGGTCCAAATATGCCCTTGTTGGATATAAACTATCAGTCAACTGATGGTCAACGACTAATATTGACTGGACTTGCCACGTGTTAAAATCTATTGACCTGTTAGCATTGTATTTGCCATGTATCGTCATCAGATTCAGCCACGTGTCATCATGATAGCCGGCCACGTGTCACCATAAAGAAGGGTATACCAATTTTTTTTTAAAAAAAAACTTTGACATGGCATCAACAGATCTTAACATGTGGCAATTCCAGTCAGCATCAGCCGTTGACCATTAGTTAACTGATTTCCATCCAACGGAGGCATATTTGGACCAAATTGAAACGTTGGGGGTATATTTGGACCTAATTGAAACATTGGGGGGCATATTTGGACCCAAAAAAAATATGGGGCTAAATGACAAAACATGTAAACGTTGTGTGCATCTTTTGTAATTTTACCTTTAAAATTTTATTGTTTTTTAAAAGGTTTGTTTTTTCCTCGGTAAATAATATTTTATTTAAAAAAAACATCGATGAACAGCAGGGATAAAAAACCTAAGATTACAACATCCTAAAACACAAAAATGAAGTAACATCCACACAATCTTTCAAAAACAACATGCAGATAATCAGTGGGGTTTTGGACATGTGCAAGTGGAGCAACCACACAGGGCCCTAAAAAAAGGGGCTCAAAATAAGGATCAAACATAAATTAAATTTTTATAAATTTTTATATTTGATATAAGCAAAGTCCTTATGATGAAGTAAAGTTTTGTACTTAGCATTGGCAATGCACATTGTTTCAAGCAATCTTTAAGTAGCCTTATGATATATCCAGCATGGGGCAACAGTTGGCTGCAACATTGTAATACAGAACCAGAACATTACCATCGGCAAATATTTGTGTCGGATACACATCTATATCCGACACTCTGACCCGAGTCCAAGTAACATACCTGGATGCTGGATGTTTTTTTTTTTTTTGAAAGATAAAGATTTGGGCCTCATTAAAAAACCTCTTCCTAGTGAAGGGGAAAAGAGTGCCCGAACTACAGCTTTTATTCAATCTCAACGAAACATTACAACCGGATGCCTCCAACTGCAAGGCTTAGATACAAAATCACAAGACCCTTCTCGTTTTGCCTACTGTAATACAAGCCCAAAACAGCAAGCCTCAAACTGCAATCCTCACTAAACCAGGCTCAGAATAAGGCTTAGGGAACAAAAAATACAAGCTAAAGAAACCTTTGATTTCAGATAGGAGATCTAAACCATATGATTACAAAGAAGGAAGCTCAATGCAAACATATCCTTCCTCCATGATTTCCATGGACTTCGATGAAGCTTGAGAAAATGAGCCATTCACCATTAGCACTCTTTTTACAAGAGTTAATAATTGATGAATTGGAACAGTCACCTGTCCAACAACAAATACGATCTTTACTTCAAATATTCAACTATAGGATCGGAAATGAGACCGAAGTATGAGAAAATGTTGTCCTTTAATAGCATCGATTGATTAGTGTTGGATTACCTGAACTGGATAAGAATTTGTTAGCATTGTGCAGCAGCAAAGCATTAGTGTGGGGATTATGCATGACAACAATTGCTTGGACTTTCTTGCTTCTGGATTTGCTGCTCTTTCTGGTGCTAAACAATAATGAATCAACTTAATTTCGTTATGTTTATCATCTCCAGTGAAGTGATGCTAAGAAATAAGCATAGCTCTATACATCGAATATCAAACAAAATGTGGACTCATATATTGATATAGATTCTGATTCATATGAAATTGCATGCATTGCAGATATTGAAATGTAGAAATAGCACTGCATTCACCTTCATCATAATAGAACTGCATTGGCCTGAGATAATTTTCGAAACAATGATAGCTTCAGCCTGCAAAGCATGAGATAGCCGACTATGAAGGCCTTCGATTATGTACATTACAATCAAGAGAGGAATCGTACGACCGAGTTAACCTTTTCGTAATGAGGCTGGAAAGAAATCGATTACGATACACAGCACTGCAAGTGCTCCTTCCTGCACCACTACAAACCTCTGAGAATTCGTTGTCTAATAGAAGGTCTAAAACCGGTTGAACGAGCTTCCCGGTATGTGTCCTTACATCTTTCTTAATTTCTGAATATTTACCCAATCTGAAGAAAATATCGGTTTCAAAGAAAAGATTGATGAAACCTATGTTACATGGACTCGATTGTGACTTGTGATCGTCGGATGCATAAGTATTCGTATAAAAAATGAAAAGTCGGAGCAACGTAGGATGGAATTACCTCTTTAACAGATCTGATAAGGAAGCAAAAATCACTAAGAACCAAGATACAATTAAAATATGCTGTTCAAAATCTTAATTTTCTTAAGTTACCTATGTTCGACATTCATGCATGGATATTAAAACTTAAAAGAAATCTACTTATATGTGTACCGAATACATACTCGTCTCCGAAATAGAGATAAATTTCATTGTATAGGAGAGGAAGGAAAAGAGCTCATGCCTGGATATGTGGGAGGAGTTTACCGAACCAGACCAGATACCATGCTAGTAGCCGGTCGGAGCTGCATTCTCAACAGGTCACCCCTAGTAAACATATGCTGGTAAAAAACTAGAACCTTAAAAACAACAACCCTGACCCTGGAACAAGAACTGGTTTCTAGAGGGAATGATTCGGGCAGGAAGCCAAGATTGTTAATGGCAATTACAGCTCGCTGCAAATCACAGTGTTGGGGTAAAGGGTCGGATTCATCAGGTATTCTAGTATCCTCGGCTTCAATTACACATTAAAAACATCATGGTATTCCATTGTATGAGAAGAAACAAAACAATACTGAAGTAGCACATGTAGCGCTTCACTGAAGTTTAGAAAGTAAGAGTTGTAACCATAGTTGTATCATGTTACATTTACAGATTTAGTTTTTTAAATATTGTACAGGCCTTAAATACGTCCGACTCAATGCATAAGCCCAAACCAAAACCCATTATCCAACTTCTGCCTGCCCAACACTTAAATTAAACCTAACATAATCTAAACCCTAAACCAATCTCATGCCCTATACCGTCTTCCTAAACAAACCCCAAAACCCCAGGTTGAATCTGATCCCCAACCCAAAACTAACCCTAACAGGACCAACCAAAACCATACACCCCAATTTAGTATATATTAGTGCATTATATTCTATATATTTATATGTATGTATTTAGATCATTTAAAACATTATTTTTCCTTTTTTTATCTCGAGATTGCAATTTGTAATATAAACCATAGCAACAACCATGAGACCCTTTCATTCCATGTAAAACAAAACAAGATTAAGATTAAACATCCAAATTTGTTTTATATATAATATATTGCTTCTTTCCTTACACATAATATTCTGTCATTTGAAATCCCAAAGAAGAATAATAATACAACTCATGATTCCCTTTCACAAGTTCTGGAATTAAAAGCTTGGCAGCCTGCAATGCTTTCACACATTTATCAACTTCGGGGAGAATAAGGGCAATGTCGTAGTTTGTAGTCATTAGATCTACCTTACTTTCAATAACCGCCAGTTTGAACTCGGAGATACAATACCTATAAACCTCGGCGCAACTCTTGAGAGCTGTAAGGGCCGCCGGTGAATTCGGCTTCTTTATCCTTTCTTCAATGAAATTGAGCCTCTTTTTCGCTTTCGACCCCCCTTTTTCCATGACGACCTCCACGAGTTCGCTAACGTTCTTGGCCGCCATAGCTTTGGGACTGGAAAGGGTTTTCAAACACTTTGCATGCTCCGTGATGGCGTCATCTCCGCATACTTTGTCGACGAGTTTCTTATCGGCGGACACCATCGGAGGAGAGAAGACATTGAGGAACAAGAATAATATGGTGAGAATGGAAACGAGATGAGTCGGGGATGACATCGTTATGTTTTTTTGTTTGGTTTGAAAGGGTTAATGGACGTTGCTGGGCTTTACTGAACTATATATATATATGAAGACTATTACAGAAAAAAAAACAATAAAAGGAAATAATTTTAACAATTTATTATCCTCGTTGAACGGTCTAAAAAAGGTATAAAAGTAATTGAGTTTTATTTTGTATAAATAAATCCTAACCATACATATATATTAACTAATATGCATTAATTATTTTCTATATATGTTAATTAGTATAGGTTCCTTTATACATTTATGCACGTTTAACTAATAAATATAGAGTAATTATTCTATAAACAAGCGCTTGTGCAAACTTTTTTACACTAGTTTTAGGGGTTAGGGACTTTGTTTAGGGTTTAAAGTTTAGGGGTTTAAGTGTAACAATTTTGAATTTAGGGGGTGTTGATAGAATTTTGGATTTAGGGTTAAATTTTAGAGTTTATAGGCTAAAACCTAAATCCCTACATGTATTACCCTAAAACCTAAACCCTTGCACTAGAACACCTAAACTCAAAACCCTAAACTAAAACCTTAAACCCTAAAATTGTGGCGTTTGTGGAAACAAAAAGTTTTCACCGCATGTGCATATATATATTAGTTTGAATACTATTACATGTACATATATTATTTATGGTGTGATTGAAATTATATTTATTGTTTTAAATATATTAACTAATATATTAGTTTTTACCTTTCTTATCATTACCATATTATATATATATATATATATATATATTAAGTAATATGCATTATTTTCTGTATATATTAATTAGTATAGTTCCCTTATACATGTATGCACTTTTAACTAATATCTATATTTATTTTAGTTTGTATACTAGTATATGTACAAATATTCTTTATGGTATGTTTGAAATTATATTTATTGTTTTAAATATATTAACATATATATATATATATATGAATTTGTACCATATATTAAATATATATATGTATGTATTATAAATTTTACCTTATTTGATTTAAACACGATATATATGGTATGTATACATGTACATATTATATTAAATGGCATTTAAGGTTTTTTTTTACAATGGGCATTTAAGGTTTTTACAACACTATATTAAGTAATATATGTTTTATTTTACTAATATATATTTATATTTGATAAGGTAAACTTTTTGTACATTAGATTATTTAGTATATAATTATTTTTTATATAATACATATATTTCTATGCTTTGATTTTATTATTAGGCTTTTTCTAACCTATGCATATATGCATATGTTAAGGGTCATTTAAAAGCCTTCATTAAATATAAAGATTCTATTTGAAAAAACCACAATCATTTAATGTATTACAAAACCCTAAAAGATTCTATTGAAAAAAAATTATCATTTAATGCATTAGAGTTTAGGATTTTAGGTTTAGGCTTAGTATTTTAGGGTTTAAGGTTTACGATTTAGGGATTAGATTTTATGGTTTATGAATTTTAGGGTTATGGTTTAGGATTTAGAATTTAGGGTTATGGTTTATGATTTAAGGTTTAGAGTTTAGAGTTAGTGCTTATGGTTATGGTTTTAGGGTTTAGATTTATATTTAGGTTTTATGGTTAGGGTTTAGGGTTATGGTTTTAGTTTTATGGTTTTGGTTTTGGTTTTAGGGTTTACTATATTGGATGAGTGTTTTTTCATTAGAATCTTTTAGGGTTTTGTAATACATTAAATGATTGTGATTTTTTCAAATAGAATCTTGTATTTAATAAAGGCTTCTAAATGACCCTTAACCTATGCATATATCAATTCGTATAATTACACATTTTGTCCTTATTAGTTCTTTATTATATCAATTTAGTCCTAAATTTCATTTAAATAAATAATAAAATTAATTAACCAATCAAGTGATGACAAGTGTCATCGCCCGATTGGATATTTTAATCTAATTCTTATTTAATTTAATTTAATATTTAATATATTTATTTTCCTCTAATCAGATGGTGCCAACCGAGCCTACAAAGGACGAGACAACCAACATGGAGTTGTCCAAACCCATATCGGAAGACAGTGGGAAAGGTGGGGCTAAATTTGTGCCGAAGAAGAAGGCGAGCCAAAGGATGAAGTGCTACTTCTGCGAAGGTCCCCATGTAATCAGGGATTGTCCCGAGAAGAATCGCTTTGTTGCCTTCATCAAGTCAACAAATAAGCCAGAAGGAGAAGTAGCGCGACTTGGCGCAATTGTAAGTGTCAATAAGCCGAGGGAGAGCCATGGTGCGACTACAAGTGCCAAAGTAGTCAAGCAAAGGTTGAGGCCCAGTGCGACAACGAATGCCAAAGCCGTCAAGCCGAGGGTGAAGAAGAAGCAACTGGAGTGCTACCATTGTAAGGGGCCACACAAGTTGCGAGATTTCCTGGATCAAGTCAAACCATCCAAGGAGGTGGGTGAGCCCGAGGTGAATGAGGCTGTACAACCTGATTCGATGAGTTATGCCAAGGCCAATGGAGACCGAGAGCAGAAAGCGGTGACCATGTCCAAGAAGGCTACCAAGGAGTCCGTCGAGCATGTTTGTGGAAAGAACATGGCTTCAAAGACCGTGACGAGGCGAGGGTCGAAGGGAAAGCTTTCCGAGGATGTTCTAGGCGAAACGAACATTGCTTTAGAGGCCACAACTAAAGAAGGGCCGAAAAAAGAGCATGTCGAGGGTGTTCAGGTAAAGAACACTTTTTTGGAGACCATAATCAAAGAAAGGTCGAAGGGGGTCAAGCTGTTGAGGGACATTGGAACCGTGGAGATACCACCCATGGGAAAGGTGGGGAAGAAGCGAATGAATTCAAGTCAGAAGTATCGACGCAAGAGGAAGCTCCGGACTTCAAAGAAGAAGGGCTGATGCGAGAAGAAGAGTGCATCAAACTTTAAGTCAAAGGGGTGGATGCAAGGTGGGGAAACATCCTTCTTGGCAGAAGAGTCGATGATTGCAAAGAACTTCAATGGGGGAAGGTTCGATGCAAAGGGGGCGAAACTTCGTGGAGATAGAAAGGCTGAACCATTTTAGAGTAAATGCAACCGAGAGTAAGGTACATCTGAAACACAACTCTAGTGTTTTTAGTTTGATTTGCCATCGTTGATGAGTGTAGGTCGAGTAAGACCTAGCTTTCATTGCGAGGGAGACGTATCTTGGAAGGAACCTTTCAGAGTTCTAAGGAGCCAATCAGATAGGCTGGCGAGTCTTGTTGTCAATTGTACCATTCATGCCGACGGGTATCATCTGCAGTGGGCAACAACAATATTCTGACTTAGACATAAGCATGATCATTATAGAAACGTTCTATCGAGCCTTGAAGGACTGCCGAGTTTGCCACCGAGCCATTCGTTCGTTCCACTGCCAAGGCAGCGAAAGCGTCGAAGCAGTCAATCTGCCATCCTTCGCCGAGGCAACAAAGTCTAGCAGCGCAAAGCAACTTAACCTGTTCAACGCAGTTTCACACTACTAAGCAGCATAACCTGACCCATTCTATCACCCTGATCTTTTCTATCAATTACTTGTGTTTATTTATTTTTCTTTACAAACTAAATTTACTTGTGCATTTATTTTCTATGCATGAATTGTGATTCGAATAAACTGTCCAATCTTTGTGAGAGACGATATCTTTTATACTATAACTTGACAAGAGTGTGCACTTGCGCTCCTATTTAGAGAACACCGAAACGCTCTACAAGTTTTTGGCGCCGTTGCTAGGGATTGGCACCAGTAAATTCATTTTTATTTTTTCCACATTTAATTTTAGTTTTTATTATTTTTATTTTCATTCGAAAAAAGAAAGAATTTTACAGTTTTCTTGTCTAGTGCATGACCAGAGCAAACCCATCGGGCGAAATCGTTTTCATAGACGAGATCGAACGAAGAGCAAGAAAGCTAAAGAAGGAAGCAAGAGAAGCCAAAGAAAAAGGAAATGCAAAGGCAACCATGGTAAACGGCCAAGACGACAACTATGCTAACGATGCTCGAAACGAAAAAGATGGGCAGCAAGATCCGCCGCCTAGACATCAGCCAATTCCACCTAGACAGCAACCACCAATTCCACCCAGGCAGCCACAATATGTGCGAACCACCAGGGACTACTTGGAGCACGATTTCAGAGGGTTTGATCCAACTGTGACAGAGCCTGAAATTGAAGCGGATCATTTTGAGTTAAATCCCGTGATGTTCAATATGATCAACACCTTGGGGCAATTTGGAGGAACTGCCACGGAAGATGCTCGGCAGCACTTGAGGGGATTCCTCGATATTTGTAGAGCTTTCAAGATACATGAAGTCCATCAAGACGTGTTGAAGCTGAGATTATTTCCCTATTCACTGAGGGATAGGGCAAAGTAGTGGCTGAACAATCAACCGGCGGGATCATTCAATACTTCGACGGAGTTGTGCAAGGATTTCTTAGATCGTTTCAGTCCTTCAAACGTCACTAACATGTTGAGAAACGAGATCACAACCTTCCACCAAGGGGATGACGAACCAATGTATGAAGCTTGGGAGAGGTACCAACAGATGCTAAACAACTGCCCGCTTCACGGTTTCCCATCCTGGACTCAAGTGTCGATGTTCTACAATAGAGTAAATCAACCGACACGAATGATGCTCGACGCCTCAGCCAATGGAATCATCCTGGATAGACCACCTGAGGAGGCACTATAGATTCTGAAGAGAATTGGCAAGAATGACTACCAGTTCCCTACAGCCCGCCGCGGCAGCATAAGGCGGCCAGCTGTTGTGAATGAGGTAGAGGCCACTGAATCTGTTAATGCCCGCCTGGATAAACTGACACAAGTGGTAATGTGTATGGCCAAAGGAAAGACATATGAGGCCAAGGCTTTGGAGCCATTTTGTGATGAGTGTGGGGGCAACCATGATTCCTATAAGTGTAGTGAATCCGCAAACTTCATGGAAACCTATGAGAGGAATAGCAGGCCGAACACCAACACATACAACTCAGGCTGGAAGAAGCATCCGAACTTTTCCTGGAGTAATCCAAACACAGCTGCAAATCCAACTCAGCAACTAGAAGGATATCAATAGAACCTGTCAAGACAGTCGTCTCAACAGGAATAGAATACGAGCAATAACTCACTTAAAACTACTTTACATACTTTTATGTCTCGAACTACTGATTTTATTGTTCGTACTAATAAATTTATTGATAAGACTGAGTCATTTATGGACAGGACTGAGATGAGGATGAACAACCAGGAAGCTGAAATAAAGAACCTGGAGACATAGTTTGGGCAGTTCACGGAGATCATAAGCAATAGGATAATGGGTGCATCATCCAGCAGCACAGAAGTTGTAGCCAAACCCACGTATGAGTATTGTAAAGCGATAACTACAAGAAGTGGGAAACAATTGGATGAGCTCAGAGTTGAGCAGCCAAAGGACAAGAAGCTAGAGCTGCCCACCGCAGCAGCACATGAACAACCTACTGGGGCAGCAAAACAAACTGATGCCCAGGCAGATGACGGTAGCCCTGAGACAGATGATCCCGGACTGCCAAAGATTAGATTTCTATGCAAGGAACGCATCCAGGACATTCGTCTGCCACTGCCCTTCCCCCAAAGGCTTAAGCAACAGAAACAAGAGCATCAGTTCAAGAAATTACTAGCTATACTTAAGCAGGTGCACATTAACATCCCACTCGTGGAAGCCATACAAAACATGCCAAATTATGCGAAGTATCTGAAGGATATGGTTTCCAAGAGAAGGAGAATTGGGGAATTTGAGATGGTAGTTGTCACTAAAGAATGCATGGCAATGATGCATAATAAGGTGCCGCCCAAGAGGACAGATCCAGACAACTTCATCATTCCATGCAAGATTGGCAGCAACCATGACATGCGAGCTCTATGCGACCTAGGAGCAAGCATAAATCTGATGCCCAAGGTTGTCTTCAACAAACTAGGAATTGGACAAGCAAAACCAACCTCCATCATGCTACACCTTGCTGACCATTCCTTTGTGCAACCGGAGAGTAAAGTTAAAGATATCCTAGTACGAGTGGGCAACTTCATTTTTCCTGTTGATTTTCTTATCCTGGACTGTGAGGCAGATGAGAACGGCCCCATCATTCTCGGGCGACCATTCCTAGCCACGGGCAGAACATTGATAGATATGGAGAATGGAGAACTCATCATGAGGGTAGACAATTAGAATATAAAAATACATGTCCTACAGTCCACGAAGCCAGCTAAGGGAAAAGAAGTCTGCCAAGACACACATGCCTCCAAGGACAGCCAAGAGACAGGGCAAGGCAGCGACTGCCAGGGCAGGAATCATGGCAACAAGAACCCCAAGGAGTTGGACAACCCACCTGGACAACAAGGAAATCGCAACCAACTCAGGAAGTGGTTATGCTTGGGAGATGCACCTCAATACACTCCTAACATAACTTGATTTATTTTTAATTACTTTCTTTTTATTTTTTATGTCTTAGGATTAGATTTTAATTTATTGCAATTAATTTTCCACAATTTTATTTTTAGATTTAAGTATTTTTATTTCAGTTTTTATTTATTTAGTTTATTATTTTCTTTTCGGGTTTTAGGAATAAATAAGCAGGACCAAGAAGAAGGCCCAACAAGGAGCCCGCCCACCATGCCGTCGAGACAGGTGTAGGCAACCAACCGCAAAAACACATAACGACTAGTAACCCGCTAAAGGCTAGCTGGCAACAACTACAATGTAATAGGCATTTAATCCCGTAACACGCGCCGCAAAAATCTGCCCGTTGGAAGTTAATGCTGCCACGACATCTCTCGGAAACCCCTATATATATCTCACTATTTCATTCATTCTCTTCACTTTACCGCATTGTTTAATCTCTTCTACGTACATTTTCTTCTTAAGATTTTTTCTTCCTATTTTAAGTTACTTTAGAACCACAACCGACTTACAAACTATGACAGCATCACAATCCAAACCCACCTTCCAGAGATTCTTCTCTAGGCTAGTCCAGCAAAGGCACCAAACTCAGTTTGCCAATAGAGCAGTATGGGAGGAGCAAGGGTTCCACTACTCCACGCAGAAAGGAGACCTCGATCTCGAGCCCGCTCTTTTCGAAAAGATCCACGGACAAGGGTAGAAAATATTTTCTAAGTAGCCGGAGGCGGCCAATGTCACGCTTGTCCAGGAATTTTATGCCCACCAACCCCGCCCAGAGGTTGCCTTTGTCTTTGTTAGAGGGGAGGCAGTCAAACTAAATCCGGCCACCATCAACAAATTTTACGGGCTAGAGATGGACGAAAATCCCCATGAAGAGTGAAGGCAGACGCTGACAGCATCTGACTACGACCGAATGAAGGACAGGCTCTGTGAGCCAAACACCCCGTGGCTGGCGGGGAAGCACAACAGATCTGTCTAGCGCCACCGACTGCTGCCGGAGGTAATGTTGTGGAACACGTTTATCAAATGATGACTGCTGCCCACCTCTCATAACAATATGGTTGACCGGCCCCGCCTAGCCCTAATTCATTCCATCATGAACAGCAGGCCGATCAACGTAGGTGACATCATATGCAAGGAGATCCACATATGTTGCCGGAAATCCAAGGGTGGGCTCTACTTTCCCTCCCTCATCACTGCCCTGTGCGCAAACTTCAACGTGCCCTCCGACCCCAAGGACGTACTGACACCAACAAGGGAGGTTTGGACAAGGAAGGTTCGGCTCTAGATGATGCAAGCACTAGAAACAGAGTCGATCTCACCTTCCTAGCTGTCCGCTGACAACATCGCTGCCCCGGAAGCCAGAGGCAGTACTGAGGCTGCCCAACAACTAGAAGTCATACTGCTGCTCCATACACTGGTCGCCAGCAATAAGAGGATCGAGCAACAGTAGTTGACTTTCATGAAGTATGTGGGGGAAGTCCAAGAGGCCTTTGTGGCCTATCTTCTTCAGAAATTCCCCAATGACGGCCCTTCACTGCCCAGATTCCTTGAAGACCTGGCCGCTGCAGCTAAACCCAGAGAGATTACACCACCAGAAGCAGCTGCCCGCCACTCCGCCTTCCGCCGCCAGATGCCATCTCCGACGCACTATCCATCATACTCAGCCACCTCCTCCTCTCACACGGTGGTCGACACTCCTGAGAGGCATCAACAACACCTCTCTTCGGCGATCATAGCGGCAACGGTGGCAGACACCTGCCCGTCCAACGATACTGAGCAGTAGACGGCAACAACAACGGCTCCAATGGCAACAGAGGACCCTCCGGCAGAACCAATGGCGGAGCCAACCAGGAAGAGAAAGCGACACATAATCTCAATCGAGTCAGAGGAAGAGGAGTTAAAATCCGAATCGGAACAAAGTGAATCTCCTCGCCCCACTCCCAATTGAGTCCAGCCGCCGCGGACAGCAAAAACTATCACCCGCCAAGCCTGCCGCCCGAACATATGCCAGCCGCCGCCTTGTCATCCAGTCTTCATCCTCCTTCTCTACCGAAGGAACCCCATCCTTTTTTCAACCTTCCACCAACTTCTAGATTTGCTTCTTTTCTTTTCTTTATTTTATTGCTTATTTTTATATTTTAATTATCTTACTTGTATTTATTTTTTTCTATTTTTTGTTTTTCTCTCTTGTATTTTATTTTGTGTATTAAGGGCAATGCCCGTCTCGTGTTTGGGGGGTTAGCACTCATTTTGTTTAGGCATAACTAGTGCATATAGGTCGCATAATGTACTTGCCTTAAAAATTAATCAAAAGAAAAGAAAATTGTTAGAACTTGTGCCTATGATAGGACAACCGACTTTAATTGTTTACGCACCAATAAAAAGAACTTAATTTTGGGGAAAGCATGAAGTAAACTTAGATTTTTTCTATAAATGCCAAAAATTAAAAAACACTATTGTTACTTGCTTAATTTGATTGAATTTCTGATAAATATTGCCTGCTTGAATTATTTGTAAAATTCTAACATGGTTGCAGGAAGCTACCGTGGCAGACAACAAACAGAAAATGAAAAGCACTGCCACAGCAGAGAGAAAAAAAATATGTTGTTTTTTCCTAGAGGTGCCCGAAACCAGCTCTAGGAAGAATCATGTGCAAGGACACTCTGCTGCTATCAAAGTCCATGAATCTGAAAATCCTTGAAGTGACGAACAAATTAGCATGAGTGAATGAAAGTCTTCACGGGATGACTCTACTCAATGGGTTCGGGGTTTTGTAGTTTGCTCCTATCTTAATTTCAGACCTAGAAGAGTAGTTGTGATGAGCTGAAGCCCTTACTGCCATGATTGTAAGCTTTGCTTAATTATGCTGCCTCGATAGCAACCTTATATTACTATGACAACATCTCTGTTTACTTAGAATATTCTTTAGATTCATCTTGTACACAGTTTCTGCACACTCCACTGGTATTGTAGTTTAATTTTGAGGTAATTCATGTTATTCTGCTTTCACTAATCTAATAACAAGTGCTACGGCCTTGAGGTGTTAAATCAAGTTTAAAATAGGTTTTTCTTTCTGATTAGTTCAATGGGCAAGTATGTTTAGGATTGCATTGCTTGAGGACAAGCAATAGTTCGAGTTTGGGGGTGTGTAAAGTGCTCATTAGTTCTATATTTTATATGCATTCCATCTCATATTATTGTTGTTCTTAAGTACATTTTAGGCATATTTAGGTGCATGCATGCATTATTTATAGTATTCTTTACTTTACCCTATTTATATTGAATATCTTTAATTTGGTGGAAAATGTACTATTTTAGTTTAGTTTTAGTTTTAGGTACTAGAAGCTGACAGAAGGAGAGATGAGCTGAGGCAGCAAGCCAAGGAGCTGTACTGAAGCAGCTCAACACAGAGAGAAATGCTGCTGAGTAGTTGTCGCCGCCTAGGGAAGCAACCTAAGGAATTGGTGAATTGGAGTGCGGTTCAAAGAGCTTAATTTTTTGAGTCCAATGAACCCATCCACGTAATTTATCGATGCCGAAAACAGCGGACAGAGCCGCCCAATGGGAGATTATCCAAGGCGGCTTAAGGTTACTTGTGCCACAAGGAGTCCAACTACAAGTCAAAGAAGTCAGAATTTAAAGGATGCATTCAATGCTAAAGATACATTATGATAAGGAAGACTTCTACGCCAAGTAGGACTTGACCTAGGCCTATGTCCTATATATACCCTACCATACCTTGTATTTAAGACACCACATAGTCGGCATAGTCTAGGTTTCTCTTGTGTTTTCTTGCAGCCACTATGTTCTAAATTCTCTAGGGTTTGGGTTATGTTGTAAAGTAGTTGTGAGAACGGTTGTTTAGGTTTTAAGTTTGTTTTGATATAAATTCAAGGTTTGCTTATTTCATGTTCTTCACTGTTTTCAATTGAGTTCGAAAGATCAATTAGAAGCAATCTATTTGTTTGGTATCGAGAGAGTCAAACTCACGAAAGAAGTAAGCACGATCTTATCAATATCAGGTGTTGATCAATCCAGCCTAGACATAGGTTAGGGTATAAGGTGGCTAAAAAGGAATGAACCAAAGGTTGATGTTCATTGTACGATTCACGCTGACGGATATCACCTGTAGTGGGCAACAACAACATTCTAGCTTAGACATAAGCGGGATCATTATCGAAGCGTTCTGTCGAGCCTTGAAGGACTGCTGAGTTTGCCGTCGAGCCATCCGTTCGTTCCACTGCCGAGGCAACGAAAGCATCGAAGCAGCCAATCTGCCATCCTCTACCGAGGCAGCAAAGTCTGGCAGCGCAAAGCAACTTAACTTGTTCAACACAGTTTCACACTACTAAGCAGTATAACCTGACCCATTCTATCGCCCTGATCTTTTCTATCAACTACTTGTGTTTATTTACTTTTCTTTACAAACTAAATTTACTTGTGCATTTATTTTCTGTGCAGGAATTGTGCTTCGAATAAATTGTCCAATCCCTGTGGGAGACAGTATCTTTTATACTATAACTTGACAAGAGTGTGCACTTATGCTCCTATTTAGAGAACACATAAACGCTCTACATATACTAAATCCAGTTTTCGGGCACCTCTAGTACATAATCAATTTTTTTTGATAAAGCCTAGGTTCAACGTTGAATTCATTAAATCATTCAAGCTATATATGGTGTTTTTCAGTTTAGCATCATAGTAAAGCTCTAAATACTCCTAAAGTCATGCTGAATTAGGTGTCATGGAAGACAGTTGTCGTGGCGGGTAAAGAATAACCAAGTCTAAAGGAATTTTTACTTCGATTTAAATCAAGGGTAAATAAATAGGGGCTTACATATGCAATTAAGGATAAACAACTTAAGTTTTTACATATGCAAAATCTAGGATGAATGCATCTAACAAACTAAGACAATTAAAACTAAGGACTATTTCCCCCTAAACTCAAAAGGTACATTGTCCTCAATGCATGAGAAAAAAGCTACAAATGAGTTAGTCGGAAAGTTCGTCACCTTGCATGATGAATTTTCTTTGAGCCATGTTTGTTTGTGTGGTTATTGAATGCGTGTATCTGCTAGTCGAACCACGTGCAGTCGTTACCTTGGCATCCCTAGGCAGTTGTAGTTGCAGTTATTGTGGCGTCGATCTCGGTTGCTTGGGCAGGTGATGGCGAGTAAGTATTTCAGCAAGAAATATGGGGAACCAAACTGCACTGTTAGGGAACATTTCTAGGTGGATTTTCATGATGGAAGTGGGGAGGTCCATGGTGTATTGCATAAATCGGAGCTCCTGCCTTTCCATCCTATTGTGTTGGTTTCGGAGATGATAGAGGAGTATTGTTGGTATTGGGGGTCTGTTTTGCAGTTTCAGTGCTGCCGAGCGGCGGGAGCTGAGCGGCAGCTTCTGTGCTGCTGAGCGGTGGGAGCTGGGCGGTAGCATCAGTACTGTCGAGCAACGGGAGCTGGGTGGCAGCATCTGTACTGCCGAGCGGCGGGAGCTGGGCGGTAACATCAGTACTGCCGGGTGGCAACTTCCGTCGATGATGTTGCTCGACTGCCTCTGTCAAAATTCTCTGGAAGGATGGTTGGTTGCTGGTTGTGGCCATTGATAGGTTGTGAGACGGTTGAATTTTATTTGAAAGAAGACGAAGAAAAAATGCCAAAAAATTTAGAAAAATTGCAAGATCAAAGAGAATTCAAGAAATAGCAAGGAGGTGGAAGTGATTGTAGATGAATGAAATTGGAGAGTTTAAATAGTTGTTGGGGGAGGTTGTCGTCTCAGCATTAAATCCTGCCCGTTGGCAGGTTTCTGCCCCAACTTCAATTATCTGCATTGATGGACAAAAAGGAGCGTAAGCACATAATGCTTAGTGAGGAAAGCTCAAAACCAAAACACCATCAATGCAACGAATCATAAAACTTTCTTTAAAAGTAGGTATAATTCAATAAACCAAAGCATTGGTGAAAAACTTCCTTTGAAACAACATTGCTTTAAACCATGCATTGCTCAACATGAAATTCAACCTTCAACTTTGACAAGCTAACGTCTCACCCCAAAACACAATCTTGTAAATACTATTATTTAAACCTTTCCATGCATGAATACCACATGCAAAGTTAAACTCAAATTCCTTGGAAAACACTTCCATTTCACAACATACTTTCCTCATGCTTGATGATCATTTCGAAGCAAAAATACCTTTCGAAAACCATTTGTTCCTTCTAACTATTTCATGCATTCAACAAATGCAAAACACAAGAATTACAAATGCAACATTTGCACTACATGCCTTTTCCAACAAGCCTTCACAAGACTTCAATACACTAAAGAGATTCTAAGCATATATGCACCATTCACAATAGAGGATATACACTTGCATCATTATCAAGCATCTCTTGCTTCATTACATTCAAGTACATTATATTGGCTTTCAAGTGATAGTTCACAAATCATTTCAACTCAAGACACAATTGGATACGCGGATTACAAACGTTGTCCCACACGCTTCGTACACACTACCGAACAACATAAGGTGGAGTTTAACAGTACAATCACAACCCCTCAACACCCGTGATGGAGTTTAACGATACAATCACAGCCCCTCAACATCACTCATCGGTAGTTGTATAATCTACTAACGAGAGTACGAGACACATAACACAAAATCCACAAACGGACTTTTAACCACCATTGTGACCTTAACAAGATCCACACACAAACTTTTAACCACCGTTGAGATCTTACCAACATCCTCACACGAACTTTTAACCACCGTTGTGAGCTTACCAAGATCCACACACGGACTTTTAACCACCGTTGTGATCTTAACTCTCTCGTTAGGATACTTGGATGGAGTTTACGGTACAATTACAACCCCTCGACATCCAAGGCGACTTTATTCACGGTGCACCCAATCCTATAGCCGGCTAACTATATCCGATTAAAGTAACCAAAAACCACTTACATCACTTGCCAATATACATCAAATACCATCATCAATTCATTGTTTTAAAGCATTAAACAAAACTATTAAACACCATGCATCACCATGCACCAATACCAATTAAACAACATGCCAAAACAAGGATCTCTTACCTTGAGCATCCTTCAACACATAGCTTTCAAAACCAACATTAAACCATGACTAAACATGCTTAATAATAGTAATTAAAAGACAAACACCCCAAGTGCATTTGAAACCAAATCATAGCACAAACCAAGAGAGAAATTCCATTTACTTACTCTTGAGCTTAGCTAATTTGTTTAGACTTAAACTAAGCTCCCAAAACCTTGTCCAAAATGTTTCAAAGCAGGAAAACTCTTTTCCACTCACCGATAAACAAAACTATGCTAGCCGACAAGCCTTCCAAGCATCTGAAACCTCCAACGCCACCTCTATTGCTTCCGGATCATTATCCCATGTTTTAAACACATAACAACAGAGGATTAATGCATCATCATGCATTAAAATCTTCAGCCAATACACCTAAACTCGCTGCTCCACATAAATCTAACATTTCGGCTACCAAACACAACCGAAATCACCTCCAAACTCTTCCAAAACATAACCCAGCCAAGATCCATCACTTCTAACCATTTCTAAACATCAATTAACATCCAAAATGAACCTAAACTCGTCCTTATACCTCCAACTATAACAGAACACCAAGATCACCCCATAAACCACCATTTTCATAAGCAAAAACTTAGGAAATTCAACCTATTCGGGATTGCATTGATTAAACCTCAATTACACATCATTAAACATCCAAAATAAATTTAAAATCCATCTCAAAACAAAGCCCAAACAATCACCACGAATTTCTTCAAGATTTCTTCCAAATCTTGAGTTTTAAGCCAAAATCAAGATCACAACATTAAAACCTTTTATAAAACTTAATTTAAGGATTGAGAACTTGGGAATTTCAGTAAAGAACTGAGTATTTAGAGGAGAAGAACATCCTTACCTCTAAATGTAGATTTCTCCTTGTTTATAGCCAAATTCCTTGAAAATTCAATAAGCAAAACAATAGGATTTGATGTAGAAAGGATTAGGAATCAATTGATGATTGAAACCTCATCAATTGATGTGAAAATCAATAGAAATGTTGCTGTAGAAATGTGTTTGGCTGAGGGAATTTTGAGAGAAAATGAGATGAGAAAGTTTTAACAAAAGTTAGTTATGAAAATCTAAAATATGGTTTTATCTTTTTCATTTAATTAATTAAACATTAATTAAATCATTTAGATCTAAGAAAAATCTGGAGAAATCCTTTCTTGGGTAAATTAGCTCCTTAAAGATTCAAAGTTTCAATCCTTACAAAACAGTCACCACTGAACTTTTCAAAAATCGCATTTTAGTCACTATTTCAAAATGTCGCACTTCCAAACCTTATTTTGTAAAATTGATTTCACCACTCTCTTATATATATTAAAAGAGGATTTTTATATATTTTTCCATATTTTTAAAGCATCCCGAACTAGGCTTTCCCTAAAAACCTCCTTTTATATTCGAACCGAAAATCAGACCGGTCCGGTTCAGACCCTAAACTTCTAAGCCCAAAATTGGGGTGTTACAACTCTCCCCCTCTTAGGAAATTTCGTCCTCAAAATTTCAACTTGCGAAAAGAGCACGATACCAGACTTCCCAAAGCAACACATAATGTAACACATGAGATTTAACCACCACTGAACACCCTCCACCCAAAACACCACAAAAAATCTACTCTTCCTCAAATCAAACTTACACTATAACCAAACCCAACACCACTACATACTGTTCAAAACTTCCAGAACACTCAAATGTTAACCTCAGCGTAACCTTTCACACTTCCGAACTGCGCTTAGCCCCAAAAACCCGAAGAACCTTCAAATTTTTACAACATACTCCACCTTAACTCATAACTCCCAAAACTCGGACACACGGTGACACCAACCCATCCAATTTCAGCCACCAAGTGACCCACAACCTTCACTGCTTCCAAAACCCCTTGCAAAACTGCTCACTTCTTTCAAAGATTACCATAACAAGCAAAAATTTCTTAAGCATCAACTGCTTACTCAAACTTCTCAACGTATTGATGACATTCCTTCACATCCGCTACTATCACTACCATAACGACTCACCAAAACTACTCACACAACATTCGAAATCCACGTCACAAAACTCCAACCTTAACTCCGCCAGCTGTTCCACGTACCCCTAGCTGACTTAGCAAAGATTTACTTATAGACGATAAGCAAACCACTTCTCACAAGAACCCGACCAACCAACAATGGCCCTTGAACTTACATTGCCTTTCCACTTCAAGCTTTGACCACAACACTAACCTTACCTGGATACCGCCCATTCTATACAACGTACTAAGATTATGAAACCTCTACTCATTCTAAGCCAAACCTTTCCTACAACCCTCAACACAACCTCCTCTCAACACCTCGAAGGTTGCTATGAACCATCACCTACATAAACAACCCTCCTATTGCAAACATCAGCGCCAAGACACCTCAGCATTCTGGAAACACATCCACTAACCTACAACATCACTTAACACAAAGAAACTACCACATCTTTTAGCTATTCACAACCACTTTGACCGATTCCAACTTCAACCGGTAACCTCCTCACCACCACACCGCTAAACTCTTTAAGCACCAAAACACTTTCCTTCTGCCAATATGCTAGATCGCTCTCACTATTACTGACAACACGCTTACTACCCTCCATTACTTCTAACATTCTCCTAGCTCCAAAACAACTCTTAAAACCCACCATCCAACCTAATCCTACCACAGCACTAACGGACCCAACTAGCTATTAGCAACTGTGAACGTTCGTATGCATGGTCACCAATATGCCCTATCAATGTCTGTGTACATGTATGCAAAACCCATAATGTCATGTCGCATGTATGCATATACCAACACGTACATATAATATAGTATATAACAAATGGTTTTAACTGTGCATGTATGTCGGTTCACACCCACTAATAACATCCTCAGAATCCGCCTAAGAACAACCTCTTACCTCACTTCTAACTTGTCCAGCCCTACCATTCTAACAATCTGCTAACCACGAAATACTCTACTAATGCCCTCTTCACACTAAAGTTGTTTCCAAAACAACACCGATTACTACCCCAAACCTGCTAGCTATAAGACCATACCCACTACGTAAGGGAAACCAAACCGAAACCAAACAAAGATAACTAGGGCAAGGATTACTTAACAAGGTTACCTGTAATCACCTAACTGCCCCGGAGCTTCAACAGACAAACTTTCTTCCTCACAGAACCATCAATCTCTAGCCGCACCGCCGCAGCATCAACCAACACTTTAAGGTCATCACCATCTCCCTGCGGTAAAGAACCCTTACTACCCCAAGCCAACTCCAAACAATTTCGTCTTAAATGTCCAACAGACCCGCAATTCCAACAAGATCCATCCACCAAGCTCCTCACACCTTCCTGCCTTTCTTGCCACCTCCGAACTCCGTCTTGGCAACGCCCATGACCCTTCTGAGACCCTTTTGCACCCACTGAAGCCGATCTCACCACTTGAGGACAATTCCGCTTCACATGCTTCTTAGAACCACAGTTCCAACAAACTCCCACCCCCTAACAACCTCCAACATGACACCTTCCACAACGGTCACACATCGGCAACCGAGCTATCACTCCTTGATCATGTAGCACTTGACCCACATCTGCACTACCACCCAGACTTCGATTCAAGCAAATCCTTCCATCACGTAGCCTCTTACGCTGACCGCTCTCGAGGTCAGTACCCACAGCTCTTTTGCTTAAACTTTTCTCACCTTCATAACCTGAAGCTACACCCCCACGTTGCTTAACCCTTGAGAACTTCTCTCCAATGTATCTTCTATTAAAGGCAGACACAAAGAACTCCCAGTCTATATCGTGGATATGCGTTGCCACCGCCACAGATGTCCACCAGACACAAGCATCCTCCAACATCAACGAGACAACACTTCCCACCTTACAGGGATAGTCACACCCTTCCTGATCCAAAATCAGAATTATAATGGCTAACCAGGCCTCGAACGCCTCAGGTGTCGAACCATGATACTCCACAGCTCCCAAATCATATAAACGTTGCTTTGACAAACTCGCGTGTCCTTCAATCGGCACGTCTTCAGGCCTCAGTTTCACCACGGCCTGAGATGTTCCCGACACCTCCTGAACCATAGGTGATGAACTCTTCATCACAGAACCAGCTTCCTCCTCCTACCTTACTACCTCAACTCCAGGCATTAAAGACTGAAACGAAACACCTCCACCAAAAGGTGAATTCCACGCCTTAACAACCTGCTCTAAAGCAGCAACCATCTCACCCAACTGCCATTCTCTCATCGATTCCATCGTGCTATTAATAACAAGCAAATGATAACAAAACAAACAAAACGATCAGGCCAGCTTCAAGCAAGGATTCAAGACTCCAACTCCAACATAACACAATAGCTATGATAATAAGGCAATGGGTATCCCGAATTCTCCCCTTTTATACGACATATTAATCAACAAAAACATGGATATCACAACATCGAGCATATCAGTCAGCAAACTTCAATCATGCTCTCATCAAACAACATTCACCCGCAACAGCATAATATCAACATACCATACCCATCACATTTTCATTATTCAGAAAATCAACTCACAACACCAGCATATCACCATCACATGTTCACAAAAGATTCATAACCAAAAAGCATGATAAAAACATCAACAATTCACTCAAAGACATATTTTTCAACCAACTTTCAACCACACTTCGGAATATACACCAAAAACTTACTATAACATCTTACCACAAACTTACCATCACCCTAAATATTCGCAACTTAGCTCTGATACCACCAAATGTAACCCCCTTAGCCCGGCCTAGACGCTAGACCCGAACTACGAAGATCACACGGGGAAAACCAAAGTCAACCCGAAAGTCAACCTTGATTAACGACCCTTTTTTTCTTTTTAAAATTTCTCTAGATGCGTATTTAACCTATGTGAAAGCCCAAGAACCTCGGAAGAGAAAAACACAGCGATCGGAAATGTTTAAGGACTCAATTGCAAGAAATACACCTTTAGGGACCAAAATGTAAATTTTGGAAAATAAAAGGACTTTCAAGATTTTAATTTTACCAAACCTCAAGTAATTATATTACGAGCCTCTCTGCCAAATTTCAGCTTAAAAAGACATTTCAAGCTCAAGCAATTGCAATTACAACTTTCAGGACTAAAATGTAAAGCATGCAAAAGCTGTCCAATGGTCACCCGTTTCGAAACACTGACACTCGTATAGAAACACCCTTGTCGTACGCCCGTATCGAAACGGTGTTGACCGTTTCGAAACGCGTGTATGTTCCGAAACTAATTCAGAAACGGACACCTCCAGTAGCCAAAGTGTTTCGAAACACCTTTAGCCGTTTTGAAACGCCCAGGCCAATTCATGCACCCGGTTCGAAACAGCCAGGGGTATTTCGATACACCCTGCCCATAAACAGCAGAAAATTCTGATTTTACACATCCAAACACCAACAAATATACTTTAAACCATTCCTCAACATATCAACAACATGCCAAGCATCATAACTACCAAATTGCATTAAAATCTAGATACAAATCAAACCATAGGTGCACCAACTCATTCAACACATCCAACACTTGATCATGCTTTTAAAACAAGAAGCATAGCATAACAACTTATGAAGAAGAAGATCCAAATGTTGCAAAGTGATAATCAACAAGGTTCAACCATAAACCGAATATGGTCAACATACACAATCTCATTACACATCAATATAAAAGACTCTCCCCCATTGCCTTTATTATCTATAGCTATAAACCGAGACATACTTCTCAAGTGGAGCTCTTCTTGAATCCCTTGCTTCTTGCTGCCCCAACTTCAATTATCTACATTGATGGACAAAAAGAAGCGTAAGCACATAATGCTTAGTGAGGAAAGCTCAAAACCAAAACACCATCAATGCAGCAAATCATAAAACTTTCTTTAAAAGTAGGTACAATTCAATAAACCAAAGCATTGGTGAAAAACTTCCTTTGAAACAACATTGCTTTAAACCATGCATTGCTCAACATGAAATTCAACCTTCAACTTTGACAAGCTAACGTCTCACCCCAAAACACAATCTTGTAAATACTATTATTTAAACCTTTCCATGCATGAATACCACATGCAAAGTTAAACTCAAATTCCTTGGAAAACACTTCCACTTCAGAACATACTTTCCTCATGATTGATGATCATTTCGAAGCAAAAATACCTTTCGAAAACCATTTGTTCCTTCTAACTATTTCATGCATTCAACAAATGCAAAACACAAGAATTACAAAAGCAACATTTGCACTACATGCCTTTTCCAACAAGCCTTCACAAGACTTCAATACACTAAAGAGATTCTAAGCACATATGCACCATTCACAATAGAAGATATACACTTGCATCATTTTCAAGCATCTCTTGCTTCATTACATTCAAGTACATTATATTGGCTTTCAAGTGATAGTTCACAAATCATTTCAACTCAAGACACAATTGGATACGCGGATTACAAGCGTTGTCCCACACGCTTCGTACACACTACCGAACAACATAAGGTGGAGTTTAACAGTACAATCACAACCCCTCAACACCCGTGATGGAGTTTAACGGTACAATCATAGCCCCTCAACATCACTCATCGGTAGTTGTATAATCTACTAACGAGAGTACGGGACACATAACACAAAATCCACAAACGGACTTTTAACCACCGTTGTGACCTTAACAAGATCCACACACAAACTTTTAACCACCGTTGAGATCTTACCAACATCCTCACACGGACTTTTAACCACCGTTGTGATCTTACCAAGATCCACACACGGACTTTTAACCACCGTTGTGATCTTAACTCTCTCGTTAGGATACTTGGATGGAGTTTACGGTACAATTACAACCCCTCGACATCCAAGGCGACTTTATTCACGGTGCACCCAATCCTATAGCCGGATAACTATATCCGATTAAAGTAACCAAAAACCACTTACATCACTTGCCATTATACATCAAATACCATCATCAATTCATTGTTTTAAAGCATTAAAAAAAGCCATTAAACACCATGCATCACCATGCACCAATACCAATTAAACAACATGCCAAAACAAGGATCTCTTACCTTGAGCATCCTTCAACACATAGCTTTCAAAACCAGCATTAAACCATGACTAAACATGCTTAAAAATAGTAATTAAAACACAAACACCCCAAGTGCATTTGAAACCAAATCATAGCACAAACCAAGAGAGAAATTCCATTTACTTACTCTTGAGCTTAGCTAAATTGTTTAGACTTAAACTAAGCTCCCAAAACCTTGTCCAAAATGTTTCAAAGCTGGAAAACTCTTTTCCACTCACCGATACACAAAACTATGTTAGCCGACAAGCCTTCCAAGCATCCGAAACCTCCAACGCCACCTCTATTGCTTCCGGATCATTCTCCCTTGTTTTAAACACATAACAACAGAGGATTAATGCATCATCATGCATTAAAATCTTCAGCCAATACACCTAAACTCGTTGCTCCACATAAATCTAACATTTTGGCTACCAAACACAACCGAAATCACCTCCAAACTCTTCCAAAACATAACCCAGCCAAGATCCATCACTTCTAACCATTTCTAAACATCAATTAACATCCAAAATGAACCTAAACTCGTCCTTATACCTCCAGCTATAACAGAACACCAAGATCACCCCATAAACCACCATTTTCATAAGCAAAAACTTAGGAAATTCAACCTATTCGGGATTGCATTGATTAAACCTCAATTACACGTCATTAAACATCCAAAATACATTTAAAATCCATCTCAAAACAGAGCCCAAACAATCACCACGAATTTCTTCAAGATTTCTTCCAAATCTTGAGTTTTAAGCCAAAATCAAGATCACAACATTAAAACCTTTTATAAAACTTAATTTAAGGATTGAGAACTTGAGAATTTCAGTAAAGAACTGAGTATTTAGAGGAGAAGAACATCCTTACCTCTAAATGTAGATTTCTCCTTGTTTATAGCCAAATTCCTTGAAAATTCAATAAGCAAAACAATAGGATTTGATGTAGAAAGGATTAGGAATCAATTGATGATTGAAACCTCATCAATTGATGTGAAAATCAATAGAAATATTTTTGTAGAAATGTGGTTGGCTGAGGGAATTTTGAGAGAAAATGAGATGAGAAAGTTTTAACAAAAGTTAGTTATGAAAATCTAAAATATGGTTTTATCTTTTTCATTTAATTAATTAAACATTAATTAAATCATTTAGATCTAAGAAAAATCTGGAGAAATCCTTTCTTGGGTAAATTAGCTCCTTAAAGATTCAAAGTTTCAATCCTTACAAAACAGTCACCACTGAACTTTTCAAAAATCGCATTTTAGTCACTATTTCAAAATGTCGCACTTCCAAACCTTATTTTGTAAAATTGATTTCACCACTCTCTTATATATATTAAAAGATGATTTTTAGATATTTTTCCATATTTTAAAGCATCCCGAACTAGGCTTTCCTTAAAAACCTCCTTTTATATTCGAACCAAAAATCAGACCGGTCCGGTTCAGACCCTAAACTTCTAAGCTCAAAATTGGGGTGTTACAGTTATGGTGGAAAGTAACCTTTTCTGCCAAGGCAATTGCTGCGGCAACCAGTTGTTGTGACAATCTTCTGTCGTAATGCGGTGCAGGTCAAGGGAAAACCCAATTTTATGAAGAGCTTTGTGAAGACCATTTTCTTTAGGTCTCTCAACCATCTCCATCAGTAGAGATTTTGTTGGCATCAACTCTATCGGTGTTGGTTCCTCAAGAAATACCTGTAATGGAAAAGGTGAGTTTTCAAAGAATTCAAAAGGTTCAGCTATTACCGGCTCATATTTCGTTAGCAAAGTATTTCCATCGTGTTGCTCCTCTATGTGGTCATTCAATTGCCCAAGAAAAGGTAGATGAGAGCAATCTACAAATTCCTCAGCTGCCGAGGCATAGCTCTGTTCAGGTTCCTCAGTCCTTGATAGGGCAATCTGTTGCATAGGCTCATCAATGTGTTCTTCATATTGCTTCGTGTCTTCTTTCCTTGGGATGTCAGTGTCCATGGGACGTATTTTTTGGTGATCAATGGTTGCCGAGACAGAGGTTGCGGAGGCATCATGTTCAGGTTCATCCATGGCATTAATGAGGACCGAATTGCTCAAAAGTGCGTCAACCTTGGCGATTCTTGTGTCTATAGAAACTGACAATTCTTGAGTGGGTGCAATGAAAGCTTGAAGCGTGTCTTCCAAGATTTTGATTGCTCATGAGGAGGACTACATTGCTAGGGCATGTCTGCTGATGCGGCAGCAAAATTGTCATGGTAGGAAAATTTTTGAGCCTTTTGGTTGTACCATGACTAATCTTGTTGTTGGTCCCATCTCGGTCCGTCCATGTATTCACCGAAAAGATGAGGGCAACTTTCGAACTCATGATTTCCTTCACAAAAATTGCAAGAATTTTCTAACATCAACTCTCGAGTGGTTTTTCTTGACATGTTGATGCCCTTGAACTTGTATTGCACCTGAAATATTTATTTTTTATTTTTTTTCAAACAAAATAAAAATTGAATAATGCAAGCAAATAAAGATAAGTGCAAAAAAATAAAAACAAAAGTTGTAGGTCAATCCCCCGACAACGACGCCAAAAACTTGTTGCGTGCAAAAGTGATGCGCAAATTGCGTGCAAGTGTACACGGTGCCAAGTTATAGTATTTAAGATATCGTCTCCACATGGATTGTGACAACCTTTCGGAGTTCACCTTTCTGCACAAGTAAAAATAAAAACACAAATATTGAGAGTTGATTTAATTAAAACTAAGATTAGAGCAAATAAATAAATTGAGAAAAAATAGTGAGAGAATGAGCCGGTATTGGAATGCTTCGTAGTGTGGAGATTGGATGCATTGTCTCGGCACAGTTTTGCAGATCAACTTAACAACTTTCGACAGCCGCCCACGAGTATGCCTCGACAGAGACCAATGTGACTGCCTGGGCAGTTAAGCGATGATTCAAGGTTTGGCAAGGCTCCCATCAATGACTTCCTCTTATCCCTAAGCTTGAAGTACTATTGGCGAACACGTCTTGGATAATACCTCCCGGCGTTGTAATCACTAATTTTGTCCGGGTTAACCTCTTTTTATTTCATTTTATAATAATAGGCTTATGAAGTCTTTTTCATATCTTGTCACTATCTAAATAAAAATGTGTTGTCGGATTTGTTTAAATTAAATTAATTTATATATGTATGTTATACTTTTTATAAAAAACCCTTAAAAATTATTATTATAAATTACCATATATTATTACTATTACTATTATTATTATTATTATTATTATTATTATTATTATTATTATTATTATTATTATTATTATTATCTTTATTCTATCATTTATAGTGTTATTACCATGTACTTATTATTATTACCATGTATTGTAATTACTATAAGTATTATATTTGACATTGCTTTTATTATTATAAGTATTATTATTATTATTATTATTATTATTATTATTATTATTATTATTATTATTATTATTATTATTATTATTATCTTTATTCTATCATTTATAGTGTTATTACCATGTACTTATTATTATTACCATGTATTGTAATTACTATAAGTATTATATTTGACATTGCTTTTATTATTATAAGTATTATTATTATTATTATTATTATTATTATTATTATTATTATTATTATTATTATTATTATGAAACAGGTCTAAAAATCTAAAAGGTAAAAAACTAATACATATACATAAGTAAAGCCCAATATTTAATATAAATAAAAGCTCAAAGTTTATTTAATTTTTAAAGTCCATTTACAAATTAAAGACCCAAAAAAATGATGCAAGGCCCGTTTGGCCCAAATAATTGCCTAGCTCTAATCTGATGGACAACAAGAAAAAACCCTAATTTGGTTTGTGTCTTGCGCAGCCGGCTCCCAGCCGTTAGATCTGGGATAGATCTAACGACCCTTATGATCCCAGACGAAAGGAAACCCTAGAGAGGCCCCCTTTGTCCTGGCACCGCAAGCTTCCAACCGTCAAATCCGGCATGATCTGACGGCCCACGATCGAGGCGAAGACCTCTCTAGAGCCTCACGCGCTTGCGCGTCCGTGTCTCTTTAGCTCCCACGCGCGCGTGTGATTCACCGCGCGCCCTTTCGAGTCTCTTCGCGGCCGTCTATATTTCCTCGACGGTCAGGATCGATCCACGACGCCGATTCACCATCCGAGCCTCCCTCTGGTCCCCAGCCGTCGTACCAGATTTTCATATGCACCAAAACAACAGAATGTCAGAGAAAAAATGCACAACAAATTCAGAGGCTAACAAACAAAATCGAAACGGCCATGCGAATACAAACAAGAAACAACAGAGGAATCCAATAACGATATACATGATTTTCTTTTCTATTTTTCTAAATCCATGTAATTACGACTATAAAAGCTCGAAGCAATCGATTGTAATCACAAGCAATTTTTGGGGAATTTCAGAGATATCAATACAAAAGAGACAACCATTTTCAGAGGTATTTTATTTCTCATTTAGCTTTTCGAAGAAAAAAAACAATAGGAATCAGGGTTTCATTCTTTTTACCTCTGTTGAGTTGTCGTCCCCGTGTCCGTTCGATCCCCTTGCCGGTAATAAGCCTCTTTGCCTCCTGAGGCCATGCACGGTGAACCGTTGAAGGGACAAAGGTTGAAAGGAGTTTTAAAAATGTTTTTTTGGTCTCGGTTCTTTGAGCATTTAGGCAAAATAAGGGGATTCAGGTTTCTAGTTTTTAGACAAAGGTGAGTATTTGAGTTTGGAGTCTGTCGTCGTTTAGGGTTTTCAAAGGCAAAGGGGTTTTTGGGCCGTTTCGAGGTCACCAGACGGTGAATAGCACTGCCCGGTGTTAGAGGGTCGAGAGAGAAGGGTAGAGTCTGGCGGCTAGGGTTTTTCGAGGGAGAAAAAGGGGTCTTAGTTGGGTTTAGAGGAGCTTTTATAGGCGTTTTAGGTTTTAGTTTAGGCGTAAATTCACCTTAGGTCCCTCCGTGTCGTGTCCTTAGCGAGATTAGGGTCTCCGCCTTCCTAAATTGCGTCTTAGGTCCTTAGGGTTTTATTCCGTCTTACAATCTCGTCCCGATCCTATTTTGATTAAATTTCGAATGGGGAAATTGCTTTTGCGGTCCTTATGGTTTGTCGCGTCTTTTCAATCAAGTCCTATTTTACATTTTAATCAGTTTCTTTGCAGTGGTATTATTACAACTATGGTCCCTGTCAGTTTCCATTTTATTTCTTTTTCATTTTATTATATTACATGTTGTTATCTATGCAGTTTGCCCCTTTAATTTATGTTGATATCGAATATGTGTTTTGCATATTGTCATGTTTGTTTAATGTACATATAATATATGGTTTTATAATATGTGACATGTGCATTTTATGTTGTAATATTTGATCATATGTTTTTCTTAAGCCTTGTTTAATGTGTGGTTTCCTAATATATTTGTGGCTTAGTTGCTTTATGGTTCGAATATATGCATATTTGGGACATGCAATTTAATTGTCATTCATGTGACTCTTTAATTTTGCTCGATAATTAATTAAATTAAAATATACCCAAAGAGAGGTATTAATTAACTCCGGTATTTGCGATCTGACAGTCCTAGCTTAATGGATGTTGATCGAATATTTGGGTTAATTTTCACCGTCTCTAGGTAAGCGAAAGCGTAAAAATGAAAATGACATGCATCATCCTTTACTTGCTTGCATCATGCATAAAGGTGACGTACGGGATCTGAACCCTAAACTAACACAACAATCAGTCTTATATGATGTCGGTTTAGTCTATGGTCCGGTGTACCGTCATCCTTTTTAATTAAATGTTTAATTAATCCCAATGCCACTATTCAATAAAGGTCGTGCTATTTAAGTCACATTTTCATTTAAGAACCCTTTATTAAATTCACTTTGGTTTTTGAATAATTTCTATCGATTAAAAAGGCAACAAGTAATTTGGTACTGATTTTCGGGCGTGATGGGGGTGCTAACCCTTCCCCACACGTAGCCAACTCTCGAACCCGTTTTAAAACGAATCTCTGGTTTTGTGGTGTCCGGCCTACCTTAGTGGCCGGTGGCGACTCCAAATTTTTACTATTTTCCTAAATTTGAATTTCCCCCTTTTTAATAAAACTTTTTTCAAAAAAGAAAGTGATAAGACCTAGTCATTTTCAAAAACCTTATCACAAACAAAAAAAGAGAGTTAACCAATAAAACACTTGTTGCCTTTTAATCGATAGAAAATATTTGAAATTAAAAGTGAAGTTAATAAGGTTGTTCTTCCTTGAAAATATGACTTAAATTAAACGGGCTTTGAAAATTTGTGACATTCGAATTAATTTTCCATTTAATTATTAAGGAGTCACCGACATGTGTTGCATCAGGATCATCAAGCTCTATACCCGAGCTATACCCTTAGGTGGGAGTAAAACGCCCATACCCACGTGAGTATCCCTCCATGGGTCGGTAATTCACTTCCGGAATCCACGCCTTTGACACGTGAGCAGCCCTCCACGTCATTAGTTCGTGCTTTCCCTCGAATCGAAACCAATTCGCAAGCCTGTAATGGGCCAGAATTGGGGTTCTCGTTTCCTTAGTAGGTGATGAGATAGGTTCGGGTACCCTTGTTAGAACCAAACTCATGTGTGAGAATATAAGAAGCTCACCCCATTAGAGCCATGTGGATAACCATAGAGCTTAGAATGGTTAGGGCCATCTTGTTAATTGCTTTCCTTCTTTATTTTGCTTATATTTAATTCTCCGTGTTTATCTTGTAACTAACGCATTTTCCTTCCTTGTTCTTTCCTCTTTATTTTGCATATTTCATCATGCCATAAAGAGCACATTGAGTTGGAAATAGTTTGAAATTAAAGACTTGATCAGTGGGAAATCTGGTCCGCAACAATAGTGAGAAAGACCTCGACAAATGTAGCCACAAGGAGAATGACTACATGGTTGGGGTTCCGAGACAAGAAAGGCTTTCAAAAACAAAAAAAAGGCCACCTCACATATTTTTTAGACGTTCCAGGAAAGTGACCAGTACTCCAAATCTTGGAGTTCAACCTACATTTGTTCTACGATTGCCAGCTTTGATTTGACTACAACAGTTGGGAAATACCGAGTCTTGCAACGATTAGCGAGAACAACACCGAACAAGAACTAAGCTTTCCGGGGCAAGATCGGAAGTTTCTCGGGCACTTCACCGCCTTGAGTCGACAATCAAGTCTCAACCTAGAACAAGGAAAAATATTTCAAGTCAGAGGGAATTCCGACCTCACCCCCGATGCGCTTTGAAGGTTAGGCTCAGTAGGACCCTTTCAAAGAGTAAGTCAAGAGTACCAAATATCGATAGTGGATCAATAATAATTCGTCGCCTACGCCACTTGGGGGCAGGACTGAGAAGTTGGCCTATTTGTTAACGTAGATACGAGAGAACGCTCGATCCCTAGAGAAAGAAGAAGAGATTGTGTGAGTCTTGAAGAAAATCGTCAGCCTAGACGCCAGCTTAAGAACTGCATGTAGTAGGTTTCATCCGATCATTGTAACAGACAAAGGTTCCCATTGATATGAGTTATTTAACGAGGATATTTGCCGAACTCAGTGTTGCTCTTTGCATTTCAATTATGCATTTTGTTTGATTACCCTTAGTCATGTGTTTATGTTGTACATGCGACACATTGCAATCATGAAATTAATGTTCAATGCACCTTTGCATTCAATTATACATTTTGTTTGATTACTCTTAACCATATGTTGTACATATGACACATTGCATTTATAAAATTAATGTTCAATGAACCTTTGCATTCAATTATACATTTTGTTTGATTACCTTTAATCATATGTTGTACATACGACACATTGCATTTATAAAATTAATGTTCAATGCACCTTTGCATTCAATTATACATTTTGTTTGATTACCTTTAATCATATGTTGTACATACGACACAATGCATTTATAAAATTAATGTTCAATGCACCTTTGCATTCAATTATACATTTTGATTGATTACCTTTAATCATATGTTTCCGTTGTACATACGACACGTTCATTCATTCATTCATTAAACAAATAAAATTCATGTCCATCAAATTAATGCATCTTTGCATTCAATTGTACATGTCTGTTTGATTACCTTTAATCACCTGTCCTTGTTGTGCATACAACACATTACATGCATTCATTCCTAAAATGAATAAATGGAGGAAAGTTTTGCTAAGCTAGAGGTCGATTTGAGAGGTCAGATGGAACGAACTCAGCAAGAATTAAGGGACACCATCATCAAGTCCCAACAAGATATGATGAAAGGAATATCCCAACTGTTACAGTCTAGTCTGAAAGGAAAGAGTGTTGCTCAAGGACCGAGAAACCACTCGGCCACCCCGATCTTTAAGAATCCTCTTATTATCAGTCCCTCGTCCAACCCACCTCAAGGGGCATCTTCTGCCCATCAAGACGAAGCCTTTGCTCAAAGCTCAACCTAGCATGACCTTCGGAGACACGACCTTTAGGGTTTTAGTTCTCGGTTTTCTTCCTTGAGAATTGGCGTGCATGTTGCATTTTCTCTTGAAGTAATGCATGGAACAAACATTGCTATTATTTGCCTGAAGCTAGCAATGATCTTTTTGAGGGCACTTGTTATGTTTACAAATTTTCTTTCTAATGAAAATGCATTTTTCTTAACATACAATGACCTCGAAATCATATATATGTATATACCTCCTTACCCCGTAGGTCCTCGGATATCACATGCTTGATGTGACATTGATTCTAATGAAAGAGATCGATTGAATGTTGTGATAACGATGAAGTGAGATTTCCCGCTCTGGTCGGTAAAGCGAGAGAAGCAAGATTACTATTCCTTCGACGATGTTTGACGATGAGAAAATCTCCTAAGAGAACCCAAATAAAGTTGCTTAAATGTGCCTAAAAAAAGAAAGAAAAAGAAAAAAAAAGAAGAAGAAAAAAGAGAAAAATAGATTATTTCAAAATAAAATATTTTTAACTTCAGAGCTTGGTAATAAGCATTAACAAAAAGCACTCCAATTTCTGAAACCTGGTAATAGGAATTTTCGGATATGAGTGTGGAATTTTAGGGGCACTCCGCTGAAGCCCAAAACTCTTCGCTTCATGAGTGATGGTAATATTTTCAAAATCGTGACCATGCCGAGTAACTCGGGGTATCTTTGTATGCTCCATCTTTATTCTCGAGCCAAAGGATTGTGACGAGTTGAATTCCCCTAAGAAAAAGAAATGAATGAACAAATTGATTAAGTCCTGAAAAGGAATCCTCGAGGACACCGACACAAATCAATGGTAATCATAAACGCACATGTCCCATGGGCTAAACAAAGGTCGAAACTTTAAACATATATATGAATGGGGAAACATGATGAGAACTAGAAGGAATGGTAATCGACCTGATCCAGCAAGTACCATAATCATGAGGATGAACCGAGCGATTAGGGAGGAGTTTCATAACTTCAAATATCGCCGCAACATTTAAAGTCTTCATAGACGCAAGTGATCACCGGAAAGTTGAATCTAAGACGCTCTTGCATTTGATATCCGTGGCATCCTATTCTATTTTTCTTTTAATTAGAATTTTGGTTTCAAGGTTCTGTATGTTAATCTGAAAATCCATTCTTCATTAGAATGACAACCAGCAAATTGACATATTTCATAACAAAGAGACTTCCTTGTATTACTTCAGAGATAAATGTGTCGTCGTCAGTGGAGACCAAAATTGAGAGGCACTACATGATGTATGATGATGAAGGACCATTGGGGCATCATTGTCCGTGGAACAATGGGAGCTTTGGCGCATAGGATTTCGAATCAAAATAGATGGGAGATGGCTCACGAATTGGAAGTGCTTGACATTGGACTCAGGGAATGAGAAACAACAGACGAAAGCAAGGTTGTCAGGACGTATGACTGAGGACTGGTTGTAGTCCCAAGATGATGACCACCGACCTTAGAGAACAAAGACAACTAAAGACATGCATCTTTGCATTCTTATGACCATACGCATCTTTGCATCATAAAATATGCTCGTGCATCATTGGTAGTCAGACACCCTTACGTTCGGGGGCATGCTAACTCGTGCCATCATAGCATTGTGTTTTTTTAAGCAGGTAGTTGAAGATTGATAAAGGGGTGGATCTACGGCTCTACGAGAAGAGAAATAGATCTCAAGAATCCTTTGACTGGTATCAAGGTTCTTAATCCCTGATTTTTTTATTTTTTTATCCTTTCTAAAGGATGTTTTTCTTAAAACTAAATTTCTCAATTTTATCCTTTCTAAAGGATGTTTTTCTTAAAATTCAATTTCTCAACCTTATCCTTCCTAAAAGATGTTTTTCTTAAAACTCAATTTCTCAATTTCATTCCTTCCTAAAGGATAATTTTTCTTAAAATTCCAATTTCTCAATTTTATCCTTTCTAAAGGATGTTTTTCTTAAAACTCAATTTCTCAATTTTAGCCTTCTTAAAGGATGTTTTTCTTAAAATTTCAATTTCTCAATTTTATCCTTTCAAAAGGAGGTTTTTCTTAAAACTCAATTTCTCAATTTCATTCCTTCCTAAGGGATAATTTTTCTTAAAATTCCAATTTCTCAATTTTATCCTTTCTAAAGGATGTTTTTCTTAAAACTCGAATTTCTCAATTTTATCATTCTTAAAGGATGTTTTTTCTTAAAATTCCAATTTCTCGATGTTATCCTTCTTAAAGGGTGTTTTCCTCAAAACTCCATTTCTCAATTTATTCCTTCCAAAAGGATAATTTTCTCAGAAATTCAAATTCCTCAATTTGGTCCTTTCCAAAAGGACATTTTCTTCATAATTCAAAATTCCCAAATTTATCCCCTTTGGAATGTTTAAAATAATAATAATAATAATAATAATAATAAAAATAATAATAATAATAATAATAATAATAATAATAATAATAATAAATAGTTTTCTTGGTTTTTAAAAGAAAAGAAAAAAGAAAGAGAGAAGAGAGAAGAGAGAAAAAGGAATAAGAGAAAAGAAAAGAAAGAAGAAAAAGAGAAAAAAAGAAAGAAGAGAGAAAATAAAAAAAGAAAAAAAAATGAGAGAAAAGAAAAAAGAAGAGAAAGAGAAAAGAGAGAAAGAACAAGAAGAAGAAAAAGAAAATAAGAAAAAAGAAGAAAAGAAGAAAAAAGAAAGAAAGAGAAAGAAGAAGAGAAAAAAGACCCACCAAAATCAGAATTTCAGAGCAAGAGAGGCAGATACTCGCTGCTCGAGGTGAACGATTTCAAACTCAAGTAATCAGGATTCCAGAGCAAAGGAGGCAGATACTCAAAGCTCAAGGACTTCGGGCGAAGGATTTCAAACTCGCCACATTAGATTCTCTGAGCAAAAGAGGCAGATACTCGTAGCTCAAGGCGAAGGATTTCAAACTCGCCGCATCAGGATCTAAGAGCAAAAGAGCTCAAGGTTTTTCGTGCAGAAAAACCGGAAGGCCTGCTCAGTTTGTTTTTGCCGCTTCGGGAAAACAAGTTATTTAGGTTTGTTCTTTGCCGCTTCAGAAGAATGAATCAATTATGTCCCTTGCCGTTCCGAAAGGAC
Source organism: Hibiscus trionum (assembly GCA_030270665.1). Lineage (NCBI taxonomy): Eukaryota > Viridiplantae > Streptophyta > Magnoliopsida > Malvales > Malvaceae > Hibiscus > Hibiscus trionum. The sequence goes on along the minus strand of BSYR01000038.1, from coordinate 20,101,934 downwards.
ATGCCAACGCTACCTAGTTTGTTTTTGCCGCTTCGGGAAAACAAGTTATTTGGGTTTGTTCTTTGCCGCTTCGGAAGAATGAATCATTTATGTCCCTTTGTAACCCCCTCGTCCCGGTCTGAATGACTGATCGATCCGAGAGGGCCACACGGGGAAAACTGAAGTGAAACCGGTTAAGGCTCCCTTTAGGTTAGCAACCTTGTCTCTATTTTTTTTATATCTTTTCTAAAGGCACGTATATTCCTAAGTGATCACGACAGCGGACACCATCACGTGGTAAAAACATCCAATAAAAAAAATATGTTAAACAGCCCATTTTACACTTACAGAACAGGCCGTATCGATACACATGTCATGGTTATCGATACGCCTTGACCAAGTCAACTGCCACCAGTCAACACAGGAAGACCGTATCGATACAGCCCTTGAGCGTATCGATACGACCTTCTCGGTCAACATCTCACGGTCAACGAGACAAAACCGTACCGATACACCTAGAGCCCGTACCGATACGCCAAATACTCGTGAACATCTCAGAATTCCAGTGAGGAATTGGCGTATCGATACACCACCGCGTATCGATACCCTAAGCTTAAACTGACCCTCTAAGTGCATGGCCGTATCGATACGGCCCTTGGGCGTATCGATACGCCCTGCACTGCAACACTCTAGAAAGCTGCTAAGAGCTCCTAACCTTTACTCTAGATGCAATTTAGAACTCACCTAAGCACAATCAAGCATGCCTACAACATTTACCAACCAAAACTCAGCATACGAGGCATTCGAAACTAATAAGAACCATACAATCAAGGGGTTCATGCAATTTCTCAAATGAGGCATGCTTAGTATTCATAAGGCATCATGCATATGGCAACCATACATAGAGCATTCATAGGCCAAGTTCATACACTCTTAGGCACATACAATTAAGCAACAAAATAGGCATGGTCCACAATCCACGAGACGAAACATACTACATCAATAGTTTAACATGATCAACTAACACAAATCATCTAAAGAGTTTGGCACCAACTCCTACTAGTCTATTCCCATTGTCTAGTCATTATTACAAACATGTAAATCATACTTGAGCTGACTTGAGAACTCCAAGGCACCTCCCTTGCCCACTTGCCTCCCGAACTCTAACGATCTGCATGTTGAAAACGAAGAGAGCGTAATGTCATGGACGTATTCTCTCAAACCCGATCCGTGCGGCGTTAGCAAGCCTCGATGATGCTAACAAGCATTGATGTCCCTCGCAACACTTGGCTAAGACAAACACAAGAGAAGGCTAGTAGATTTACAAGTAAAGAACTTGTATTAGCTTAAGTAGAAGGCTTACAAGAATGCTTTGAAGTGCTTACAATGCTCAATTTCTAAGTGAGTACAAAATGAGGGGGTGGCCCTATTTATAGGCTCCCACCTTCCTAATGAACGGCTAGGATCTATTTGATCCGACGGTCACGATTGTGCCTCCTAAAATATCTAGCATACATCCATATCTTTCTAGAGTATTCTATACATATCTATACATGTCAATAGATATCTACAACTATCCAAAATGTTCTAGAGAACTCCAGGGTCTTCCAGAGTAGTCTTGATCCTTCCCGAGCTTTTCCGAGCCTTCTGGGCCTCCTGGGTTTGTCTAGACTTGGATAGAACGTCCCGGAACTTTCTAGAACATTGTGACTTGGGCGAGCTTTCCTCTTGATGGCCCTCCTTGCGATGGCCCTTGTCTCCCCCACCTTTAGCATGACCACCCTTCTTGTCCTTCGCCTTGGTGGTCGACTCCTTGTGGCTTGAATAGTCAACAAGACTCTCGGCTATGGCTATGGCGTCGACAAGGGATTGCACTCCTCTACGCTTTAGCTCGGTTTTGGCCCACTGTTGGAGTCCATCCATGAAGTTGAAAAGGGAGTCTTTATCGGACATGTCAGGGATCTCGAGCACTAGATTGGTAAACTCCTTGATATAATCTCGGATGCTCCCTGAGTGCTTTAGCCTTTGCAAGCGGCCTCGAGCTTCTTCCTCGGCATTCTCGGGGTAGAATTGTTTCTTATGCTCCTTTATGAAATCATCGAGAGTAGAGATAGTACACGTACCTTTCTCAATGTCTTGACGCCTTCTCCTCCACCATAGCATGGCGGTGTCGGTGAGGTACAAAGTAGCAGTTTGGATCTTGGAGGCCTCGTCCATAATGCCAACGGCCCCAAGGTACTGCTCCAAGCCATAGAGGAAGTTGTCGACTTCCTTAGCGTTGCGGGTTCCTGAGAAGGTCTTTGGTTTGGGCACCTCAACCTTCCTAGACTCATAAGAGGTGCTTGGCCCGGCAACCATAGCACGCTTACACAAGGCCACATCGCCTTGTAGCGCCTCGACTTGGGCACGGGTGTGGTCTAGCTCTTTTTGAAGAGAAGCACGTACCTTGGAGAGCTCTTCCATGAGAAGGTCGCGAACTTGTCCCAACTCTGCTCGCATGGCCTCTTCTAGCTTCACCATCATGGCCTTCATGGCGGTGTGGAGCTCGGCGTCCTCTGCCTCAATGCCTTCCACTCTTTGGGTAAGGTCATCCACATTGGCCCCTAAGCCTCCCACGTTATCCTCTACGCGGGCTAGACGGTTCTCAAAGCTAGAGATCACATCCTTGGACTTGGCCCTCGGCCTAGTCGCACTAGGATCAGCCACCTCCTCTCGCCCTCGCTGTTGCTCTTGGGTGACTTCTGCCTCGGTCGAACTAGCCACTTGAACTTTGCCTGACTTCACCATATCCCGGGTCTCGAAACACGCTCTGATACCAACTGTCACGGACGTATTCTCTCAAACCCGATCCGTGCGGCGTTAGCAAGCCTCGATGATGCTAACAAGCCTTGATGTCCCTCGCAACACTTGGCTAAGACAAACACAAGAGAAGGCTAGTAGATTTACAAGTAAAGAACTTGTATTAGCTTAAGTAGAAGGCTTACAAGAATGCTTTGAAGTGCTTACAATGCTCAATTTCTGAGTGAGTACAAAATGAGGGGGTGGCCCTATTTATAGGCTCCCACCTCCCTAATGGACGGCTATGATCTATTTGATCCGACGGTCACGATTGTGCCTCCTAAAATATCTAGCATACATCCACATCTTTCTAGAGTATTCTATACATATCTATACATGTCTATAGATATCTACAACTATCCAACATGTTCTAGAGAACTCCAGGGTCTTCCAGAGTAGTCTCGATCCTTCCCGAGCTTTCCCGAGCCTTCTGGTGCCTCCTGGGTTTGTCTAGACTTGGATAGAACGTCCCGGACCTTTCTAGAACGTTGTGGATTGTTCCTTTAAGTGCTTGGCCATCCATGACCCTTGTGATATCCTCCTTGGTGCTAGTTGGCGTCAAAATGGCCCAAGGAGTGTCCCGAACCTCGGTTTGGACTTGTGGGAGAAAATAGGTGGGTCGTGACAGTAAGCTAACTAGCTTAGTGAGAGAAGCTCTATAATTCAACAAACATGCAGTTTTCAAAACACTTTTCATAAATGGAAATAAAACAATGGATGCACGAATGACTTTCTCAACAACTACACATGGTTTGCACAAGCACAACCAACATACACACACTGTGGGACTACACATCACCGTTTCGACTAGTAGTTTTCCAATGAGACTACACATCAAAGTAATTTCCTACTAGTCACTACCGGTGGGACTACACATCATCGTAGTTTAGACAACCATCACGTGAGGCTCGACTTCAACTTGACTACACATTAACAACTGTATAAACAACTCAAGATGCACATGATGATCACAACACATAGCCATTCATCCATTCTTAACAAAGCATAGGAGTAGAAACTTACACTCGGTTTTAGGTAAACCCTCAAGGTCCCACCCAAACCCCCCAAAGGTTCCATATCGAGCACAAAACAAAGATTAACAATTCTACTCACCGTTGCTACCCAAGAGAAGACCGAAGGCCAAGCTCAAGACTCCAAAATCTCCGGATTCGTCCCCGAAGCTTCACCAACCAAATTTCTTGCTTCTAATCATCCCAACACAATCAAAACAATCTCAAATCAGTTCACAATTCAATGTAGTCAACCCGAATCACAAGCCAAACAAAAAACACATAATTTCAACTAAAAACCAAACCCAAATTCCACATTCCCGAGCAGCCCTTAAGCACACCCTAAAACCAATGATTCCAACACTTAAATTACTCCCAAAAGACTTCAAAACAACCCTTACATATAGTCTAACCATCAGCCATCACATTTCCACATAAAACACCCTCAAAACTCAACACATCAATAACAAACCAAAAACTTTAGCCAAAGACCATAAAGGTAACATTTTTAACCAAAATCCTCAAAACTTCAAATCTCAAAGACATGTACAAAAATTAAGACTAAAGACATTAGCTTGTAGAGAATAACAAGGGCAAGTCAAAAACGAGGTTACCTTTGCAAAACCTTCAAAAATGAACAAGATATGGGATGGAATAGTATCTAGGGGAAGAGGGGATTCTTTTGTCGTCAAAAATGAAAATGGAGAGGGGAAGAAGATGAGCCAAAAATCATTTTTTTATGTTTGTTTAAAATTGAAAGGTCAAAGACCAAAATACCCCTAATGAAATAAGGAAATCACAATAGGAGATATTCATGGCTATTTGGGCTTGTTTTGAAAATGGTCCAACTTAATTTATTGTTTTGAAACCCGAGGCCCAAGATATTATTTTATTATCATAAATAGAAAACCAAAACCCGAACCATTATTTAATATTATTTCCACCCGACCCCCGAACCTGGGTGTTACACCCTTGTCATTCCGGAAGGACATGCCAACGCTACCCACTTTGTTTTTGCCGCTTCGAGAAAGCAAGTTATTTGGGTTTGTTCTTTGCCGCTTCGGAAGAATGAATCAATTATGTCCCTTGCCGTTCCGGAAGGACATGCCAACGCTACCAACTTTGTTTCTGCCGCTTCGGAGGAGCAAATCACCCAAACAGGGAAGTTGGACAAAATTAGTGCTTATGGTCTTTGCTTTATTCTTGTTTCACAAGTACAAGCAAAGAGGGGCAACTGTAATCACTAATTTTGTCCGGGTTAACCTTTTTTTATTTCATTTTATAATAATGGGCTTATGAAGGTTTTTTCATATCTTGTCACTATCTAAATAAAAATGTGTTGTGGGCTTTGTTTAAATTAAATTAAATTAATTTATATATGTATGTTATACTTTTTATAAAAACCCTTAAAAATTATTATTATAAATTACCATATATTATTATTATTATTATTATTAATATCTTTATTCTATCATTTATAGTGTTATTACCATGTACTTATTATTATTACCATGTATTGTAATTACTATAAGTATTATATTTGACATTGCTTTTACTATTATAAGTATTATTATTACCGTCATTATTATTAGTATTATTATTATTATTATTATTATTATTATGAAACAGGTCAAAAAATCCAAAAGGAAAAAAACTAATACATATACATAAGTAAAGATCAATATTTAATCTAAATAAAAGCCCAAAGTTTATTTAATTTTTAAAGTCCATTTACAAATTAAAGACCAAAAAAATGATGCAAGGCCCGTTTGGCCCAAATAATTGCCTAGCTCTAATCTGATGGACAACAAGAAAAAACCCTAATCTGGTTTGTGTCTTGCGCAGACGGCTCTTAGCCGTTAGATCTGGGATAAATCTAACGGCCCTTATGATCCCAGATGAAAGGAAACCCTAGAGAGGCCCCCATTGTCCTGGCGCCGCAAGCTTCCAACCGTCAGATCTGGCATGATCTGGCGGCCCGCGATCGAGGCGGAGACCTCTCTAGAGCCCCACGCGCCCGCGCGTCTATGTCTCTTCAGCTCCCACGCGCGCGTGTGATTCACCGCGCGCCCTTTCGAGTCTCCTCGCGACCGTCTAGATTTCCACGACGGTCAGGATCGATTCACAACGCCGATTCACCATCCGATCCTCCCTCTGGTCCCCAGCCGTCGTACCAGAGGCTCACATGCACCCAAACAACAGAATGTCAGAGAAAAAATGCACAACAAATTCAGAGGCTAACAAACAAAATCGAAACGCCCATGCGAATACAAACAAGAAACAACAGAGGCATCCAATAGCGATTTACAGGATTTTCTTTTCTATTTTTCCAAATCCATGTAATTAAGGCTATAAAAGCCCGAAGCAATCCATTGTAATCCCAAGCAATTTTTTGGGAATTTCAGAGATATCAATACAAAAGAGTCAACCATTTTCAGAGGTATTTTATTTCTCATTTAGCTTTTTGAAGCAAAAAAAAACAATAGGAATCAGGGTTTCATTCTTTTTTACCTCTGTTGAGTCGTCGTCCTCGTGTCTGTTCGATCCTCTTGCCGGTAATAAGCCTCTTGGCCTTCTGAGGCAATGCACGGTGAACCGTTGAAGGGACATAGGTTGAAAGGAGTTTTAAAAATGTTTTTTTTGTCTCGGTTCTTTGAGCGTTTAGGCAAACTGAAGGGATTCGGGTTTCTGGTTTTTGGACAAAGGTGAGTATTTGAGTTTGGAGTTTGTCGCCGTTTAGGGTTTTCAAAGGCAAAGGGGTTTTTGGGCCATTTCGAGGTCACCGGACGGTGAATAGCACCGCCCGGTGTTAGAGGGTCGAGAGAGAAGGGTAGAGTCTGGCGGCTAGGGTTTTCCGTGGGAGAAAAAAGGGTCTCGGTTGTGTTTAGAGGAGCTTTTATAGGCGTTTTAGATTTTAGTTTAGGGGTTAATTCGCCTTAGGTCCCTCTATGTCGCGTCCTTAGCGAGATTAGGGTCTCCGCCTTCCTAAATTGCGTCTTAGGTCCTTAGGGTTTTATTCTGTCTTACAATCTCGTCCCGATCCTGTTTTGATTAAATTTTGAATGGGGAAATTGCTTTTGCGGTCCTTATGGTTTGTCGCGTCTTTTCAATCGAGTCTTGTTTTAGATTTTAATCAGATTCTTTGTAGTGGTATTATTACAATTATTGTCCTTGTTAGTTTCAATATTATTTCTTTTTCATTTTATTATATTACATGTTGTTATCTATGCAGTTTGCCCCTTTAATTTATGTTGATATCGAATATGTGTTTGCATATTGTCATGTTTGTTTAATGTACATATAATATATGGTTTTATAATATGTGACATGTGCATTTTATGTTGTAATATTTGATCATATGTTTTTCTTAGGCCTTGTTTAATGTGTGGTTTCCTAATATATTTGTGGCTTAGTTGCTTTATGGTTCGAATATATGCATATTTGGGACATGCAATTTAATTGTCATTCATGTGACTCTTTAATTTTGCTCGATAATTAATTAACTTAAAATATACCCAAAGAGAGGTATTAATTAACTCCGGTATTCGTGATATGACAGTCCTAGCTTAATGGATGTCGATTGAATATTTGGGTTAATTTTCACCGTCTCTAGGTAAGCGAAAGCGTAAAAATGAAAATGGCATGCATCATCCTTTACTTTCTTGCATCATGCATAAAGGTGACGCATGGGATCCGAACCCTAAACTAACACAGCAGTCAGTCTTATATGATGTCGGTTTAGTCTATGGTCCGGTGTACCGCCATCCTTTTTAATTAAATGTTTAATTAATCCCAATGCCATTATTCGATAAAGCTCGTGCTATTTAAGTCACATTTTCATTTAAGAACCCTTTATTAAATTCACTTTGGTTTTTGAATAATTTTTATTGATTAAAAAGGCAACAAGTAATTTGGTACCGATTTCCGGGCGTGATGGGGGTGCTAACCCTTCCCCACACGTAACCAACTCCCGAACTCGTTTTAAAACGAATCTATGGTTTTGTGGTGTCCGACCTACCTTAGTGGCCGGTGGCGACTCCAAATTTTCACTATTTTCCAAAATTCGAATTCCCCCCTTTTTAATAAAACTTTTTTTTAAAAAAAAGGTATAAGATCTAGTCGTTTTCAAAAACCTTATCACAGGCGTGAATCTGAGGATGAACACCAACCGATTATGAAGCCTCTCTTAGCCGCTAAACTTCTAACTTATCACTAAGCCGAAGTAGCTTTACCCTATGGTTGGATAAAACTATGTTTACTCGTTTCGTGAGTCCAACTCTCCTGATATTGAACAAATAGATTGATGTTCTCTTCTCTCCCGATAAAGATTGCAACAATGAAGAACCAAGAGTAAACAAACCTTGAATTTTATTGCAAAATCTGAAAACCTAAACGAATACAAGAAAAACTCTCACAACTACTACACAACCAACCCTTAGCCCTATGGAGGTTTAGAACATAATGGAAGATGGCGGCACAAGGGTTTTTCGACAAGGAGTTTTCTCTCTAATTTTAATTGTGTTTTTCTTCCTTCAATTCGATTACATTTATAGGGGAGGAGCCTAGGTCTAAGTCAGTTTACGGCAGGAATCCTAGTTAGAATATAATTACCACTCATTAAAAGAACAAATCTAACATTAAATCTTCCTAGATTCCCGTTTGACTTTTTCCACCTTGACTTTGAACATGGCTTTTCTTTGTCTGCTGGGCTCCAATGCTAGTGCAAGTGGTCTCAAAAAATCGGGCTTGATGAGCTTTTTCAGTCGCATACCACTTTGCATATCTCCACCCTTCCTCGAGTTGCTGCCTCGGTGGCATACTGTTGTCTGCCTCGGCAGAGGTCTGGGTTGGTGTACAGGGGTTGGCACAATTCTTCATTCTAGGCCTATTCTCTTTTTCAATTCTCGATTAGCTCTCCAGATGGTCCAATAGCTTCCTCCATCAAATTCCAGCTTCTCCTCTTCTGCCCTTTCTGCTGCCTCAGCGACACACTGTTGTCTGCCTCGGCATAGGTCTGTCTGGGCATCAGGCTCGGCTGTAGTTTTCCTACATGCACCAAAATACATACCAAAACAGCACATTTCCATAAAATACACTAAAATATATAATCAAGCTTAATGGTGAAGGAAATTATGAGAATATGCATGAATGCCTAATTATGCAACTAAAATGTGCCTAAGCCTAACAATAATATGAGTAAGACTTTTAGACACTTAACACTGCTCTTGTAGGCAAAGTCTTCAAAATGGAATGATCTGTCGGGGAGAGAATCTTCAAACTACAGAGACCCATGCGGGAAGAAAAATAAGTTCGGCTTGCTACGACTTTGACGACGACGTAATACATGGAGAAAAGTTGACCAAGCTACAACACTGATGAAGAAGTAAGCTCTGCAAAACTTGATTCGGCTGCAACACTAGCGACGAAACAGGAACAGAGGACGAAAGTTCTGACAGTTGTTCCGAACAATACCTCTGATTTAGCTCCTAGACTTCTTTTGCATTTTCCCAAATGCACAGGGATCAACGATTTTGATTTGCCTTTATCGGTAGCCACTTGCTCCGAGCTATTTGTACCATTCCCCTAGGTACAATCAGTTTATACCAATCATGAGATTGGACTTTTCCAAAGGATTTTTTTCCTTTGACCATTCATGAAAATTGATTTTCGATGGAAAATTGAATTGTCCATTGTCTTAAACTTTACTGTGTTTAAGCATGTTGTGCCGATATTTCTATCGGACTTGCCAAAAATGGCTTTGATCCTTATGGGAGGATGAAATTAAAAAATTCATGTTTTAAGAAGAACTATCCTTATGGAATGATGAAATTAAGAAATTCATGTTTTAAGAAAAACGATCCTTATGGAAGGATGAAATTAAGAAATTCCTTTTTTAAGAAGAACTATCTTTAAGAAAGGATGGAATTAAGCAATTCCTGTTTTAAGAAGAACTATCCTTAAGAAAGGATGGAATTAAGCAATTCCTTTTGCATTTTTCCCAAATGCACATGGATCAACGCTTTTGACTTGTCTTTACCGATAATCGTTTGCTCCGGGCTAGATGTACCATTTCCCTAGGTACAATCAGTTTATACCAATCATGACACTGGATTTTTTCAAATGACTTATTTTCCTTTGACCATTCGTAAAAATGGATTTTTGATGGACATTTGAATTATCCATTGTCTTAAACTTTTCTGTTTTTAAGCACGTTGTGACGACATTTCTGTTAGACTTATCAAAATAGCTTTGATTCATCTGCAGTTCTGACGAAGGAACAAAATCTGACAGACATTTCTCTCTTTCTCTTTTTTAGGGTGAGGGGATAGATTTGAAAATCAGTAATTTTTTAACCAAGCTACATCACCGACGAAGAGGCATGGTCTGAAATCATTTTGATCCAGCTACAACACCAATAAGGAGGCAGGATCGAAAGTTAGTGAATTTGGTCTAGCTGCAACACCGACGAGGAGGCAAGAATAGGAATTGACCGAGCTACGACACCTGACGAAGAGGCACAGTCTGAAGTTGTTTTGATCCAGCTATAACACTCATGAGGAGACAGGATCGAGATTTTGAGTTTGGTCCAGCTACAACACCGACGAGGAGGCGAGACCAGGATTTGACCGAGCTATGACACCTGACGAAGAGGCACGGTCTAAAATGGTTTTGATCTAGCTACAATACTGACGATGAGGCATGATCAAGAGTTAGATTTTGATCAAGCTAGAATCCTGACGAAGAGGCATGATCTGAGAGTTCGATTTCGATCAAGCTACAACCCTGACGAAGAGGCATGATCTGAGAGTTTGATCTACTACACCTCTATCATCGTAGTGTAATCTGGATTTTGATCTAGTCTCACATATTACGGTGAAACTAGACTTGAAAAAACAATTGGCCTGCCGCGACTCTGACGAAGCGGTATAATCTGAGGTTTGATCTACTACGGCTCTATCGTCGTAGTGTAATCTGGATTTTGATCTAGTCGCACCGATTATGGAAAAACTAGACCTGGAAAAACAATTGACCTGCCGCGACTTTGACGAAGCGGCATGATCTAAGGTTTTATCTACTACGGCTCTATAGTCATAGTGTAATCTGGATTTTGATCTAGTCGCACATATTACGGAAAAACTAGACCTGGAAAAAAACTTGACCTGTCGCAACTCTGACGAAGCGGCATGATCTGAGATTTGATTTGCTACAACACTGGCGAAGAAACAGGATCTTTGAAGATAATTTGTTGACCTGTTGCACCATGTTACGGGTGAGATGGGACATGTCAAGGATGTTGGATCATTTGTTCCTTCTTGATTGAAGACGCTAGACCATATCTTCATATTTGTTCCAATTCTTCGAGTCAAAGCCGTTGAAATTTATATGTTTCTTTCCGGTTGCAGATGTCAGACCTGTAAAAAAAATTGTCATTAAGAAAGGATTAGATATCTTTAAGAAAAGATTGAGTTGACTTAAGAAAAGATCTTTGAGAAAAGATCCAATTTTTAAGGAAAAAAACATCCTTATGAAAGGGTTGAATTTAGAAATTCATATTTTTGAGGAAAGCGTCGTTGGGAAAGGATGAAATTAAGGGATTCAGATTTTGAGAAAAAGTATCCATATTGAAGGATAAGAATACGAAATTCTTGTTTTTAGGGAAAAGTCCTTATAAAAGGATGGAGTTAAGAAATTCCTGTTTTGAGAAAAACTATCCTTATGAAATGATGGAATTATGAAACTCCTGGTTTGAGAAAAACTATCCTTAAGAAAGGATGGAATTAAAAAATTCTGAGTTTGAGAAAAAATGTCCTTAAGAAAGGATGGAATTAAGAATTCTGAGTTTGAGAAAAAGTATCCTTAAGAAAAGATGGAAATAAGAAATTCTGAGTTTGAGAAAAAAATGTCCTTAAGAAATGATGGAATTAAAAAATTCTGAGTTTGAGAAAGAGTATCCCTAAGAAAGGATGAAATTAAGAAATTTCGAGTTTGAGAAAAAAAGTATCCTTAAGAAAGGAAGAAATTCCTAGTTTGGGAAAAAGTATCCTTAAGAAAGGATGGAATTAAGAATTCCTAGTTTAGAAAAAAAAGTATCCTTAAGAAAGCATGGAATTAAGAAATTCCAAGTTTGAGAAAAAAGTATCCTTAAGAAATGATGGAATTAAGAAATTCCGAGTTTGAGAAAAAAATATCCTTAAGAAAGGTTGGAATTAAGAAATTCCGAGTTTGGAAAAAATATCCTAAAGAAAGGATGAAATTAAGAAATTCCTAGTTTGGGAAAAAGTATCCTTTTCCAAACTATCCTTAAGAAAATATGGAATTAAGAAATTCCTAGTTTGGGAAAAGTGTCCTTAAAAAGGATGGAATTAAGAAATTCCGAGTTTGAGAAAAGGTTTCCTTATGAAAGGTATGATTTTAGATTTTTTTTGAGTAACAAGTGTACAATTAGTTTTCGGCAATGTATTTATGCAAATGATATGCATGTGCATGCTTTTGTGGTGATGCAAAGATGCATGAAATTCTTGTCAAAATGTTCAAGTTATGAATGCTTATGAAAAACTAGATGTCATGATGTATGAACATGTTTTGTGATGCAATGATGCATATGCTTTCATGTATGTTCTCATGGGGATGCATGAAATTCTTGTAGAAGTCTTTTTCTTCTAACTTAGTTTGATCTTTTGATTTTTGTTCAAGATTTTTCCCCAGCAAAAGTTTGCCTCTAGGCTTCATTGTCCTCATTTTTCTAAATTTGAACTTCTAAGCTGAATAATCCCGATGGCATCTCCTTTTTTTCTCTTTTCCAGGGAAATTGACTTGTCTCACCACCACTGACAAAGGTAAGATCGGGGAAAGGTTGATTATGGAACTTCATGGCATGGAGTTATGACCCTAAAAATAGAACATTGGTTAGTAATCTGTTCGGAAATTATTTACCGTTTTTACCTGGATGTTCGTGTTCGGCCTCCTTGAAGGCTAAAGGTTGGTCATCATGTTTTTCCCCCCATATTGAGGTCTTCGGTCTCTTTCCTGGACATGTTTATGCATTCAAGACAAAAATATGTTATGGGTGTACCTAACTTTGTGCTTAATGCATTTATCTAGCCTAAATGCATGATAACTTGTATGATGCATGCAGTTAATGTAGAATGATGAATTTGTGAATGAGGGATTCTGTTTTTCCCCTTAAAGGGATGCCCCTGACTCTCTGCTAGTCAGATCTTTTGTTTCTAATTAAGTAGTGTTCGGTGAGGATGTCCCAACTCCCCTTGGGTTCGATCATTTTTTGAATTACTTCCTCAGGTGAATGCCTCACCATTTTCCTCTAAGAATTCTCTTGAAGAAAACTTGAAGCTTGATGTAACACCCCAAATTTGGGCCTAGATGTTTTAGAGTCCGAATCGGACTGGTCAGAAAACGGTTCGAATCTTAAAGGGAGCTTTAGGGAACACCTAGTTCGGGATACTTTAAAAAATATAGAAAAATATCTAAAAATCCTCATTTAATATATGAAAGGTTATGGTGAAATCAATTTTACAAAATAAGGTTTGGAAATACTACATTTCGGTGTGGTGACCAAATCGCAGTTTTTGCAAAAGTTAAATAGTGACTATTTTGTAAAGGATTGAAACTTTGAATCTTTAAGGAGCTTTTTACCAAAATGTTTTTCATCAGATTTTTCCTTAATTTGGGTGATTTTATTAATGTTTTAATTAAAGGAAATGAAGGCTAATTAAATGAGAAACTACCTTTGACTATTCATTACTACTTTTCACAAATTTTCCCTCATTTCATTTTCTCTCAAATTCTTTTCAGCCAAACGCATTCTCTCCAGAAATTATACTTTGATTTTCACTTCATTTGATGAGATTTCAATCTTCTTTTGATTCTTAATCATTTCCTCTTCAAATCCTCTTATTTTCCACATTGAGTTTTCAAGAAAACTTGCCCAAATCAAGGAGAAATCATCCATTAGAGGTAAGCTTCGTCCTTCTCCTCTAATGATCAGTTCTTTACTGAAATTCTCAAGTTATCAATCCTTTGTTAATGATTTTTGAGTGGTTTTAATATTAGAAACAAGAAATTGTATTAAAACTCAAGATTTTGGAAGAGATCTTGAAGATTTTTTAGGTGAATGATTGGGCTCTATTTTTGGTGGTTTTCTAATGTATTTTGGATGTTAATTGGTGTTACAAATGAGGTTTTATCAATCAAATCCCGAATAGGTTTGGTTTCCTAAGTTTTGTATGCTAGAATGATGGTTTTTGGGGTGATTTTGGTGTTCTATCATAGTTGAAGGTATAAGGACGAGTTTGTGGTGGTTTTTGATGTTAATTGATGTTTAGAAATGATTAGACGTGATAGATCTTGGCTGGGCTTTGTTTTGGAAGAGTTTGGAGATGATTTCGATTATGTTTGGTAGCCGAAATGTGGTCTTTGAGTAGAGCAGCGAGTTTAGGTGTGTGGCTGATGATTTCAATGCATGATGGTGCATTAATCCTCTGCTCATATGTGTTATAAACAGGGGAGACATCTTCGGACGCCTTTGATGTTGATCCGGGAGCCTAGATAGTGTTTCGGCAATCAAGCGAAACATAATCGGTGAGTGCGTATGGTTTTTGCAGTTCTTGAGGGACAAAGAATCAAGGTTTGGGGATTTAGGAAAGGTTTGAAACACCTTCCTAAGTCTGGAAGTAAGTATTGGCTATATTGCCCTCTTAAATATGGCGGTTGCCCCTAAAATGCTTTTTCATGCTCATGGTTTGAGATAGATAAATTCCTAATGTTTTTATGCATGATTTGTAGCATGAGATGATGCTTGAAATGATTTCATGAGATAGCATGTTGGATAGTTGAGATTTGAGCTTTTGATTTAAAGCATGGAAAATGTTATGGTTTTGAAATGAGATGAGAATGAATTGAAAATGTTGCATGAAAAACAGTAGGTGAGGTGATGATTTGACTTAATATATTGGCAAAGATGTTGAGATACTTACCGGATATAATTGATCGATCAATAAGATGAGAGTGCACTATAAACTAAAAATTCGTACGTGCTCTTTGGTTTATTCCAAAGGGAGAGAACCGATGATGGGCATTCCATCGGGTAGGACTTGGTGAAATACCCAAGCGTTGTGGCGATGAGGGATTCCGCCATGTGAGTACAGTGATGTGAGATTCCACCGGAAATTATGTTGCTAGACGAGTGAGTACGATGATGGTAGATGCCACCGAAAGTGTCTAGTGAGTTGTCCGCATATCCGAGTAATAATGAGATGTGAAATGCCAATATAAAATATGAAATTGTTTTTGATTCACATGTACCTTTGATGAAATGATTATGCTATGAGAAATGCATATGAGATTTGTATTTGAAATGCTTTGGTGTTACAAGCATGAGTATGGCTTTGCCATGAGTTTTGCATTGGTTTAAATGCATGAGAGAGAATGAAGGTACATGTGTTTTCAATGAGAAGTTGCTTTGAATGGTTTTCAAGCATGAGATAGAATGAGCATGTTGTTTAAAAGCTTTTGAGAAAGTGTTTTCAAGAAATGCATTATTGAGTTGGTTTTCTTTAGAGCATGCCTCACTAAGCATTTGTGCTTACGCTCTCTTTTACCAATAATGCAGATAATTGAGGTGTTTCCGGGCATCAAGGAGGATAAGAACATCCAATGAAGTACAAGCTCATGTATGGTGATGTTTTTATACACTTTAGTTTTGATAAATGGCAATGGGAAACCAAGGTTGTATTTGGGAGATATGTTTGAACTCCCTAAGTTTGTGGCATGTTTATGTTGGCATTTTTGGGTTGTAAGTGGCCTTAAATGTTTGGTTTGAGGTTTGATTGCTTATATTGGTTTTGAGATTAGGGAGCATGCCTTTAGACTATGTGATTTGTGTTTGATGTCATGCACGTGCTAGAGAGTCCTAATTGTGTTCCTTAATTGTAAAATGGTTTGCTGGTATGATTTGAGAATCTTTGAGGCATGTTTCAATGGGTTAAAGGGTGAAAAACCAGCTTTATCTGCTGTTTCTGGGCAAGGTGTATCGAAACATCCTCAATTGTTTCGAAACGGGAGCATGTAATTGTCTTGGTGTTTCGAAACGGTTGAAGTTGTTTCGGAACAGTGTGGCTACTGGAGTGCCCTGTTTCGATACTGGTCTCGGAACATACCCGCGTACCGAAACAGTCAACAACGTTTCGATACGTGTGTTTCGGTACGGTGGGTAGGCGTTCTGATACATTTGACTGTTGGATGCTTATTTGAATTGTTTTGAGTTTACATGCTTTACCTTTTAGTCCTAAATGTTGTGATTGCAATTGCTTGAGCTTGGAATGTCTTTTAAAGCTAAAACTTGACAAAGAAGCATGTAATATGATTAATTTCATATTGGTAAACCTAAAATTTGTTAAGTCCTTATATTTTCTAAAAATTACATTTTGGTCCCTAAAATGTATAAATTAAGCAATTGAGTCCCTAAATATTTTCCGATCGTTATGCCTTTCTCTTCCATGATTAGTGAGTGCTCACTTAGGCTTAATGTGCATCTAGATAAGACTAAAATGAAAAAGGGTCGTTAATCAAGGTTGACTTTCGGGTTGACTTTAGTTTCCCCATGTAATCTTCGTAGTTTGGGTCAATCGTCTAGGCCGGGCTAAGGGGGTTACATTTGTTGGTATTAAGGCCAGGTTATCGAATAATTAAGGCTTGGTATGTGGTTGTTGCATGTGATTGTGCATGATGGTGTCTTTTCAGTGAAAGTTTGGTGTATGAACAATGATGTATGATTCAATTAGGATGATTTTGTGATGCTATGTTATGTTTGGAGGGTGGTTGGGGAATCACATTGCCAAATCAAAACTAATGAAGAGAATTTTTTTCGAAAATGAGCCTGAGTACTTGGATTACTTACCTTGTTATGCCTAATTGTGTTTATTGCATTTTTGTCAGTGCATTGTTTTTGTTATGGGACCACGTAGAGAGCTGAGAATCGATACTAGATCTATGGCTGATAATGAGAACGCGAAGAATGCTGAGGACTTACCTCCTCCTCCCCCTGGTGGACCACTTGGTGATGGTGGAGCTGGGGCTGGTAATGCTGGTGTTGGTGCTGGGGTTGCTGGACCCGAGGGTGTGCAGGGGCAAGCTGCTCCTGTTATGGCTGTGCTGATACAGGCTATTGCTGGAGCTTTTCAGGCAGCAGTAGCTGGAGCTCATGGAGATGCACCTCAGGACGGTGCTAATATGAGATTGCCTTTGAAGCGTCTCCGCAGTCTAGGTGGGACTGAGTTCATAGGCTTGTCTCCGGAAGGATCTCAGTCTTGGTTGGAAAGCACCAAGAGGATTCTGGGTCAGATGAACTACAACAATGTGCAGAAGTTGGGTTGTATTGTGTCACTATTGCATGGTGATGCTTATACGTGGTGGACAACCACTATCTCTGGGATGGAGGATGATGAGGTGACTTGGACGTTCTTCTTGAATGCGTTCAAGCGGAAGTATCTGGTAGTTTGCTACCTCGACGAGAAGAAGAGGGAGTTTATGTCTCTTATGCAAGGGAACATGTCTTTAGCTGAATATGAGATTCAATTTGTTCGCCTTAGCCAGTATGCACCTAAGCTAATCCCTAATGAGCGGGAAAGGTGCGAGCGGTTCCGTTATGGGCTGGTAGCGGATGTCAAGACCTATATGCTTGCAACTGATTACACTGATTTCGATGTCTTGGTCACTAGAGCCAAGGATATTGAGTCGAATCTTTGTTTGGCAAGCTGAGCTGGTTGATCTAGCTCAGGAAAGCGAGTTGCAGAATGCGATTATGGTAGAGATCGCAACAAGAGACATAAGGATAGGAAGTCGCACTATGATGTTATACGTGGGGGTGGTAACCCTGGTAGAGGTCAACAAGGACCTAATGCTTTCCTAAGGACTCCTGAGTGTAATCGTTGTGGTAGAAGACACGGTGGTTGAGTGTTGGGGTAACCATGGGACATGCTGGAATTGTGGAAACCGAGGGCATTTGAAGAAAGATTGTCCTCAGCCGCTGAGAGAGGGACAAGCTCCGGTGAGAGCAGCTGAGCCACAGAGAGGTCGTGGGCGCGGCCGTTGTAATTTTCAGTGTATGGATGATGGTGGAAGGAACGTAGCGCATGTTGTGGCTGTCCAACCTGAGGGTGGTGGTCAGGCTCGAATGTATGCCCGTTGTGAGGGAAGGAATGACACGGACGTGATCGCATGTACCTTTACTTTGCAATCCTTGTCATTACTTTATTTGATTGATTATGGATCTACACACTCGTACATATTGTGTGAACATGCTCAAATGCTTGGTTTGCCTGTTGAGTCTTTGGATGTTGGTATGCGTGTGACTAGTTCCTTTGGTGAGACGGTTGTGGCAAGAAAGTTGTATAGGAGATGTCCCTTAAAGGTGCAAAATCATGTTTTTCTTGTTGACCTCATGGAATTGCCATTCTATGGTTTTGATGTAATCCTTGGCATGGATTGGCTTGTTGAGCATAGAGCTATTGTAGATTTTGAAAGCAAACGAGTTTCGTTGAAACTTGTGGATGATTATGAGGTGGTGGTGGTGGGAGAAAACAAGAAGTTTCTTGCCAATGTGGTGTCTACATTGGAAGCAAGCCGGATGTTGCGGCAAAGGTGTGAGGCTTACCTAGCCTTTCTTATGAATCCCAGTTCGAAGGAGGTGCGTGTCCAGGATATAAGAACTGTGTGTGAATTTCATGGAGTGTTTCCGGAGGAATTACCTGGTTTGCCGCCTAGTCGAGAGGTGAAGTTTGGGATTGAGCTGTATGAGAACACAACTCCGGTGTCTATTGCTCCTTATCGCATGGCACCCAAAGAGTTGAAGGAGTTGAAGATGCAACTTCAGGAGTTGCTTGACCGTGGCTTCATTCAGCCTAGTGTGTCACCTTGGGGTGCACCGGTCTTATTTGTGAAAAAGGATGGCACGATGAGAATGTGCATCGATTATCGTTAGCTGAATAAGTTGACCATCAAGAATAGGTATCCTTTGCCGAGGATTGATGATCTCTTTGATCAGTTTTGGGGAGCGGCTGTGTTTTAAAAGATAGACTTGAGGTCGGGATTTATCAGTTAAAGGTGAAAGATGTGGATGTGCCGAAAACAACCTTTAAAATGAGGTATGGGCATTATGAGTTTCTTGTGATGCCATTTGGTTTGACGAATGCTCCTGCTGCTTTCATGGACATGATGAATAGGGTGTTCCATGAATTCTTGGACAAGTTCGTTGTGGTGTTCATCGACGATATCCTTGTGTACTCTCGTACTGAGGAAGAGCACGAAGGCCATTTGAGAATTGTTTTGCAGGCACTGTTGGAAAATCAGCTTTATGCTAAGCTGAGCAAATGTGAGTTTTGGCTAAAGGAAGTTGTTTTCCTTGGTCATGTGGTTTCGGCAGAAGGGATTCGAGTTGATCCCCAGAAGGTTGAGGCGGTGATGAATTGGAAGCCTCCTAAGTCTGTTCATGAAGTCCGTAGTTTTCTTGGGTTGGCAGAATACTACCGGAGGTTTGTGGATGGATTTTCTAAGATTGTTGCCCCTTTAACGAAGTTGTTGCAAAAAGATGTTAAGTATGAGTGGACGGAAGCGAGACAGCAAGCTTTTGAGAAGCTTAAAGCAGTTTTGACGCAAGCTCCTATCTTGGCTCAACCTGAATCAGGGAAAGAGTTTGTGGTGTATAGTGACGCATCCTATGTTGGTTTGGGGAGTGTTTTGATGCAAGAGGGTAAGGTGGTGGTTTTTGCTCTAAAGATCTGGAGACATTATCTTTATGGTGAGAAGTGTACTGTGTACACGGATCACAAGAGTTTGAAGTATCTGATGTCTCAGAAAGAGTTGAATCTTAGGCAACGGCGATGGGTGGAGTTGCTTAATGATTACGATCTAACGATCGAGTATCATCCGGGAAAGGCCAATGTTGTGGCAGATGCTTTGAGCAGGAAAGTGGCGGTAGAGTTAAGGGTGATGTTTTCTAGCTTGAGCATATCGCGAGATGGGGGTCTTGTTGCTGAATTGCAGGTAAAACCATCTCTAGTTCAGTCTATAAAGGATAAGCAGTTATTGGATGATTCTTTGGTGCCACATGTTCAGGATATTGCTGAGGATAGACCATCGGATTTCTGTTTTAATGATGATGGTGTTCTATGTTTTGGAAGTCGAATAGTGGTGCCGAATGATGTTGAGTTGAGGCATACTATTCTGACCGAAGCTCATAATAGTTTGTTTGCTATGCACCCTGGTAGTACAAAGATGTACCGTGATCTGAAGGATGAGTACTATTGGGTGGGTTTGAAGAAAGATGTCGCTGAGTATGTGAGCAAGTGTATGGTTTGTCAGCTGGTTAAAGATGAGCATCAGTTTCCTTCGGGGTTGTTACAGCCGTTGAGGATCCCTGAATGGAAATGGGAGAGGATTACCATGGACTTTGTGTCTGGTTTGCCTTTATCGCCATCAAAGAAGAATTCTGTTTGGGTGATTGTGGATCGCCTTGCGAAGTGTGCACATTTCTTACCTGTGCATACTACGTATACCTTGGATAATCTTACAGAGTTGTACATTGCTGAGATTGTACGTCTGCATGGTGTACCAAAAACTATAGTGTCGGATAGAGATTTGAGGTTCACTGCAAGGTTTTGGGAGTGTTTACATCAAGCATTGGGTACGCGGCTGAATTTCAGTACTTCTTATCATCCGCACACGGATGGACAGTCGAAGGGTGTTATTCAAGTGCTTGAGGACATGTTGAGGTGCTGTGTGATTGAGTTTCAAGGATCTTGGGAGAAGCATTTGCCTTTGGTAGAGTTTGCTTATAATAATAGCTATCAGGCGAGTATTCAAATGGCAACTTACGAAGCTTTGTATGGGAGGAAGTGCATAACTCCTCTTTGTTGTGCTGAAACGGGACAAAAGCTGGTCTCAATGCTGGCTTTGTTGAAAGGAACCACCGAGAAGGTGAAGCTCATTTGTGAGCGGTTGAAGGCAGCATCAGATCGGCAAAAGTCTTATGCAGATTTGAAGCGTAAGGAGATAGAGTTTGCGGTGGGTGACTTTGTGTTCTTGAAAGTTTCACCTTGGAAGAAGGTGATGAGATTTGGCCGGAAAGGCAAGTTGAGCCCAAGGTATATTGGACCATACGAGGTGATTGAACGTGTGGGTCCTGTTGCTTATAAGCTGAGGCTACCACAAGAGTTTGAAAAGATACATAATGTGTTTCATGTATCCATGCTTCGGAGGTATAGATCGGATCCTTCGCATGTTATGCATGTGGAGGAAGTTGAGTTGAATCCAGATTTGACATATGATGAGGAACCTGTTGAGATTTTGGATTCGGACAGTAAGGTTCTCCGAGGTAAGACCATTGAGCTGGTTAAGGTGTTGTGGAGACATCGTGATGTTGAGGAAGCCACGTGGGAAAGAAAGAAAGATATGAAGAAGCAGTTTCCTTACCTTTTTCCTCCAGGTAAATTTCGAGGACGAAATTTCTTAAGAGGGGGAGAGTTGTAACACCCCAAATTTGGGCCTAGATGTTTTAGAGTCCGAATCGGACCGGTCAGAAAACGGTTCGAATCTTAAAGGAAGCTTTAGGGAACACCTAGTTCGGGATGCTTTAAAAATATAGAAAAATATCTAAAAATTCTCATTTAATATATGAAAGGTTATGGTGAAATCACTTTTACAAAATAAGGTTTGGAAATACTACATTACGGTGTGGTGACCAAATCGCAGTTTTTGCAAAAGTTAAATAGTGACTGTTTTGTAAAGGATTGAAACTTTGAATCTTTAAGGAGCTAATTTTACCAAAATGTTTTTCATCAGATTTTTCCTTAATTTGGGTGATTTTATTAATGTTTTAATTAAAGTAAATGAAGGCTAATTAAATGAGAAACTACCTTTGACTATTCATAACTACTTTTCACAAATTTTCCCACATTTCATTTTCTCTCAAATTCTTCTCAGCCAAACACATTCTCTCCAACAATTATACTTTGATTTTCACTTCATTTGATGATATTTCAATCTTCTTTTGATTCTTAATCATTTCCTCTTCAAATCCTCTTATTTTCCACATTGAGTTTTCAAGAAAACTTGCCCAAATCAAGGAGAAATCATCCATTAGAGGTAAGCTTCGTCCTTCTCCTCTAATGATCAATTCTTTACTGAAATTCCCAAGTTATCAACCCTTTGTTAATGTTTTTGAGTGGTTTTAATATTAGAAACAAGAAATTGTATTAAAACTCAAGATTTTGGAAGAGATCTTGAATATTTTCGTAGTGAATGATTGAGCTCTGTTTTGAGGTGGTTTTCTAATGTATTTTGGATGTTAATTGATGTTACAAAAGAGGTTTTATTAATCAAATCCCGAATAGGTTTGGTTTCCTAAGTTTTGTATGCTAGAATGATGGTTTTTTGGGTGATTTTGGTGTTCTGTCATAGCTGGAGGTATAAGGACGAGTTTGTGGTGGATTTTGATGTTAATTGATGTTTAGAAATTATTATAAGTGATAGATCTTGGCTGGGCTTTGTTTTGGAAGAGTTTTGAGATGATTTCGGTTATGTTTGGTAGTCGAAATGTGGTTTTTGAGTAGAGCAGCGAGTTTAGGTGTGTGGCTGATGATTTCAATGCATGATGATGCATTAATCCTCTACTCTTATGTGTTATAAACAGGGGAGACATCTTCGGACGCCTTTGGTGTTAATCCGGGAGCCTAGATAGCGTTTCGGCAATCAAGCGAAACATAGTTGGTGAGTGCGTATGGTTTTAGAAGTCCTTGAGGGACAAAGAATCAAGGTTTGGGGATTTATGAAAGGTTTGAAACACCTTCCTAAGTTCGGAAGTAAGTATTGGCTAGATTGCTCTCTTAAATGTGGTGGTTGCCCCTAAAATGCTTTTACATGCTCATGGTTTGAGATAGATAAATTTCTACTATTTTTATGCATGATTTGTAGCATGAGATGATGCTTGAAATGATTTCATGAGATAGCATGTTGCATAGTTGAGATTTGAGCTTTTGATTTAAAGCATGGCAAATGTTATGGTTTTGAAATGAGATGAGAATGAATTGAAAATGTTGCATGAAAAACAGTAGGTAAGGTGATGATTTGACTTAATATATTGGCATAGATGTTGAGATACTTACCAGATATAATTGATCGACCAATAGGATGAGAGTGCACTATAAACTAAAAATTCGTACGTGATCTTTGGTTTATTCCAAAGGGAGAGAATCGATGATGGACATTCCATCGGGTAGGACTTGGTGAAATACCCAAGCTTTGTGGCGATGAGAGATTCTGCCATGTGAGTACGGTGATGTGAGATTCCACCAAAAATTATGTTACTAGACGAGTGAGTTCGGTGATGGTAGATGCCACCAGAAGTGTCTAGTGAGTTGTCCGCATATCCGAGTAATAATGAGATGTGAAATGCCAATATAAAATATGAAATTGTTTTTGATTCACATGTACCTTTGATGAAATGATTATGCTATTAGAAATGCATATGAGATTTGTATTTAAAATGCCTTGGTGTTACAAGCATGAGTATGGCTTTGCCATGAGTTTTGCATTGGTTTAAATGCATGAGATAGAATGAAGGTACATGTGTTTTCAATGAGAAGTTGCTTTGAATGGTTTTCAAGCATGAGATAGAATGAGCATGTTGTTTAAAAGCTTTTGAGAAAGTGTTTTCAAGAAATGCATTATTGAGTTGGTTTTCTTTAGAGCATGCCTCACTAAGCATGTGTGCTTACGCTCTCTTTTACCAATAATGCAGATAATTGAGGTGTTTCCGGGCATCAAGGAGGATAAGAAAATCCAAGGAAGTACAAGCTCATGTATGGTGATGTTTTTATACACTTTAGTTTTGATAAATGGCAATGGGGAACCAAGGTTGTATTTGGGAGATATGTTTGAACTCCTTAAGTTTGTGGCATGTTTATGTTGGCATTTTTGGGTTGTAAGTAGCCTTAAATGTTTGGTTTGAGGTTTGATTGCTTATATTGGTTTTGAGGTTAGGGAGCATGCCTTTAGAATATGTGATTTGTGTTTGATGCCATGCACGTGCTAGAGAGTCCTAATTGTGTTCCTTAATTGCAAAATGGTTTTCTGGTATGATTTGAGAATATTTTAGGCATGTTTGAATGGGTTAAAGGGTGAAAAACTAGCTTTATCTGTTGTTTCTGGTCAAGGTGTATCGAAACATCCTCAATTGTTTCGAAACGGGGGCATGTAATGGTCTTGGTGTTTCGAAACGGTTGAAGTTGTTTCGGAACAGTGTGGCTACTAGAGTGCCTTGTTCCGGTACTGGTCTCGGAACATACCCGTGTACCGAAATGGTCAACACCGTTTCGATACGTGCGTTTCGGTACGGTGGGTAGGCGTTCTGATACAGTTGACCGTTGGATGCGGATTTTAATTGTTTTGAGTTTACATGCTTTACCTTTTAGTCCTAAATGTTGTGATTGCAATTGCTTGAGCTTGGAATGTCTTTTAAAGCTGAAACTTGACAGAGAAGCATGTAATATGATTAATTTCGTATTGGTAAACCTAAAATTTGTTAAGTCCTTATATTTTCTAAAAATTACATTTTGGTCCCTAAAATGTGTAAATTAAGCAATTGAGTCCCTAAATGTTTTTCGATCGATGTGCCTTTCTCTTCCATGATTAGTGAGTGCTCACTTAGGCTTAATGTGCATCTAGAGAAGACTAAAATGAAAAAAATGTCGTTAATCAAGGTTGACTTTCGGGTTGACTTTGGTTTTCCCCGTGTAATCTTCGTAGTTCGGGTCAATCGTCTAGGTCGGGCTAAAGGGGTTACACTTGAAGTATGTTTTCGTCTCTACTTGAAGAGCTTTCATTGTTCTCGTGAACATGTTATGTTGCCCCCCGGTTGGGTCTATAAATTTGTTTTGTTATTTTACGGTAGCTCATTACTTTCGGCTCTGGCAAAGTGTTATGGTCGATGATTGGTGTAGTCATCTAGGGTGCCGAAGTCTGACTCGGCATCGGAGGCTCGTTTTCTAAACTCAACTCGAGATGCCCCCATACTAGGGCCTTGTAGAGACAAGGTGTATGTATGAACGCGGAGATTATTAGAAAATGCCTCTAGATCGGGCTCTTGCGTAGGTTCAGCATGGTGCTAGATCGGCCAAACTTTGCTTTTTCCATTATTTGCTAACATGGGGCATCTCGAGGACTGGTTTCAAAATTTTGAAATGTAAATGCAAGGTGTATGTCTTAGATGTGAAAGTACTGATTCAAAAATGGTTCCCGTGGTTCAACTTCTAAATTCACGGGATTTATTCGCAACTTTTGAATGTTGCATCGATATCTAGGGTACTAGATTTTCTCCCGATGACAGATCTTTTTTCAAATTAGGAACCAGTCGTGAATCAATACTTCATGCTAGTGAAATGAAAAAATTAAAAAGTTATAGTGATGCCATGCAATTAATGTGAAATGAATGTCTTAATGCAGTATGATCACCAAAAAGAAAAATGGTTAGTTCATAATAAAATAATCAAATGAATAAATCGAATGATGAATAGGACAAAAATTAATAATAAGAAATTTGTACATAAATGGTAAATGAGGGCATCAAAACCTAAACATGGTGACCACTAATGAGCATGGGCGGAGCCACTAAGGGTTTTGGGGTGTCCAATGACACCCTAAATTTTTTTGAAAATCGTATTTTTCTATATAATTTCTATATAAAAAATTGAAAATTATATAATTGACACCCATTTATAAATAAAATGACACCTCTTTATAAATAATTAACCCCTCTTAAATAACGTTAAAAAAATGACACCCCTTAGAAAAATTTCTGGCTCCGCCCCTGCTAATGAGCATAGGTTCTGTAGAGCTTTAAAGGGTAGGCTCTTACGGTTCACTACATGTGGTTTAGGTTCTAGGGTAATGGTACCTGAACTGCCGCTAGGACATCGATTCAGGAGGATACATTTTTCTAGGTCTGCACGGAGATGGAGATCTCACGAAGACAAAGGGGCCTATATCCCGGAAGCAATCCATCATTCTACACGGAGGGAGTACCTCACAAAGGAGTAGTTTCTCGCTCCCACTTAAAAGGGACGGAGCTCGGGTTGAGAGCTCATGACATGTAAACTCAGAAGACAT
This sequence comes from Hibiscus trionum, assembly GCA_030270665.1. NCBI lineage: Eukaryota > Viridiplantae > Streptophyta > Magnoliopsida > Malvales > Malvaceae > Hibiscus > Hibiscus trionum. Next base: position 20,075,928 of record BSYR01000038.1, on the reverse strand, counting down.
ATTTTATAAAAAAAATATTTGTAAAAAATTTAGAAATAAATGGACAGGGATCACAAAATTAAATTAAAACGAAGTAGTGATTTTCATGTGTTAAAATAAAAAATAATCGACTTGCGGCTTGACTCTATAAAAAAATAGTCCCCAGCGGAGTCGCCACCAATATTTTTGTTTACTTTATGTGAGATTGGATCACATGAAAACCCAATTATTTTAATAAAATTTATTTTTTTGTCGTTTTTATAAAACAACAAGTTTTAGTCTGCGAAATCAAAAAATAGGTCCGGGAATCGGTTACATGTGGGGAAGGGTAAGCACCCCCACAACGCCCATAATTGGTACCTAGTCGATTACATATTATTTTAGCAATAGAAATTATGAATTCGAATTTAATTTAGAAATTGTTATCCCTTAAAATATTTAAAAGAGAAAATTTACACCCAACACCCGAGGCATAATTTTCGTTAGATTCCCAACTGAAGGGAATCTATTTTAAAAGTTATATTTTAGAATTAAAAATGATATTTTATAATAGAAATTAACGGAAAGGAGCATCCCTTATGGTTCGAGGTACGTTTTTCACAATAATCCCTACTAAAAGATTTTAGTTTAAAATTCAATAAATAATTCATACAACTTAAAATATACAAACATCACATATAAAATAAAAATATACCAATAAATATAAGAACATCGTAAATAATTCAAACAAAGATATTTATTACAAAAAGTCGACATTAAAATAATACAAAGATAAAGATCAAAATGTATCCTACTAGAAGCTCGAATGAAGAACTTCGACCGACCCTTAACAAGAATTTTGTATTATCTAGCCATAAAAACAACGACCCGAACAAATCTGAACATGACCCTGATGGAAAGGGTATCGGTGAGAGCACTGCTCTCGGGCACTGCCCTTATATGCGTCATTTCCATGGCTTTGCTTCCGTGGCTTTTGCCATTTTCATTTGTGTGTCCGTTGATGCCTCCCTCGCACGCCTTTTATAGGCAGATGGGGGGAGGTGAGTTGTAAAGATGGTGGGGACGTGGGTGTTTTGCACGGCACCCACGCAATTTTGCTCTTTATTTATTTTTTTTGGATTTTTTTATTATATATATTTTTTTGTTTTTTTCTCACTTTCCATTGTTTTGTTTTTTCTTCTTTTTTTTTTTTTTGCTTTTTCATTTTAGTTTTTTGCTTTTGTTTTTATAATAATATTCGAAATAAAAAAAATAAGTGGTTATAACCCGAACATAAAATAAGTATTACATGTGATATTATTAGTGGCGTTTTTTTTAAAAAACGCCACAATAGAGAATCTATAATCCCGTTTTCTTACAAACGCAACTAACATGTTATAACTAAAACACAAAAATTCTTACCGTTTTAACCCCGGACTCAAATTAACACTTGTCTCTCGATAACACTCAGCCTCACGTCCCCAAATCAAACCCTATTAAATCGCATCTCTCATTCTCACTGTCTCACCGGTCAGCCGTCTAACGCCGTCGCCTCGTCGGCCGTCCAACGCTGCTGTAGGTAAGCTGTCCCCTTTTTCTTGTATATATCTCTTGAACGCTGCTGTAAAATACTATGCTCTTGCGAATATTTATATAAAGCGACACTTTTATCCCTTATTTCTGCTGCAACTAGTGATGTAAGTAAAGTTATACAATTTTATTGTTACAATGTTGGTTTCTAAGCAAAGTGTTGTTCATACTTTCGGCAATTGGCACAAAATTTCTGATTTATTGTTCATTAGGGAACAATATTTTCTTGATGTTAAAAGATAGTTAGGTCTTGACAGTGCATTCCGAATTTACTTCTGATTGTACTTACCGTCCCTACTTCATTATCACAAGCATCATCTTTTGGTTTTTCTGAAACTAGCCATCGGTTCAAGTTTCATGATAGAAAGTGCAAATAATACTGATAGTATCTTTGAAAGAGACAAAGAATGAATTCAAGAATAGAAAAATGATCACTGAATCAACTTGATTATTATGAAGGATTACATTGAGTATTTATACAAACAGATCTGCAGACTCAAACAAAACTTCTAACTAACTAACAGACTCTAACAGATCTTGAACCATATCTTCGATATACAGCATTACAACAGCTATCATACACAATACATTGAATCGCTAACATGCTTCATGTTTTCTTCTTCTTTGAAAAAACTTCTAACATGCTTCATGTTTTCTTCTTCTGTGAAAAAACTTCAAAAATGCTTCAACTTCTTTTCCTGAGAAAAAAAAACATGCTTGATGACCTCTGCTTAAACTTCTACAATATTAACATTCTGCAATCTCAGTTCTTCTGGTGAAAAAACTTGAAGCTTTTGCCGTAATCTGACAAAAAAGGAGGTGTGCAAGGGTTTTGTAAGAACATCAGCTACTTGTTCAACAGCTGGAACATAGTTGATTTGAAACTCTCCTCCCACAACTTTCTCTCGAACAAAACTCAGGTCTAGCTCAACATGCTTGAGCTTAGCATGGTGCACTGGATTGGCTGAATGAGCTATTGCACTAGTGTTGTCACACCAGATGATTGGTGTTGCTGCTAAAGAAATGCCAAGTTCAGTTAACAAGGATTTCACCCATATTGCATCACACATAGTGTTGGCAATTCCTCTGAACTCAGCCTTTGTAAAAGACCTTGACACAACACTTTGTTTTTTTGAACTCCAAGAAACTAGATTTTTTCCCAAAAAAAACAGTGGCCTGATGTGGACCTTCTGTCATCAGAACTATCACCCCAGTCAGAGTCAGAAAATGCTGCTATAGTTGTTGAAGCTGAATCAGTACTAAAGAATAACTCGTGATCCAAAGTTCCCTTGAGATACTTCACAATCCTTCAAACAGCAGACGAATGTTTGTCAAGGGGAGCTTGCATAAATTGGCTCACTTTGTTGACCGCAAACTGGATGTCAGGTCTTGTGTTGCAAATATGCTGCAGAGTGCCAACAACTTGTCGATATAGTGTTGGATCTAGGCAAGGATCACCATCTGTTGAGGAAAGAACTGGTGAAGTGACCATAGGTGAGGTAGAAGGAGCAGCTTCTAATAAATTTATTTTTTCCAGCAGTTCAACAACATATTTCCTTTGACTAAGAACCACCCCTTGACTGACTTGTTGAACAGACATACCAAGAAAAAAGTTAAGCTTACCCAGATCCTTCAAAGAAAAAACAGAGTTGATTTCCTTGATAATATCATCAACTTCATTGGCATTATCTCCTGTTGCAACAATATCATCAACGTACACCATGATATACACTTTCCCACTGCTGGTACTTCGAAAGTAAAAAGAAGAGTCAGCTAAAGAAGTTGTAAATTTGTATTAGACACTAAAAACCCTCTGAATTTTTCAAACCAGGCCCTAGGTGCCTGTTTAAGACCATAAAGAGACTTCCTTAAACGACAGACAATCAATTTACCATCAGGATCCACTTGCTCAAATCCAAGTGGATGATCCATGTATACCTCTTCAACTAAGTCTCCATTTAGAAATGCGTTATCAACATCAATTTGCCTCAACACACATCCATTACTAAGAGCCAAACTTAAAACAACACGAATTTTAACAACTTTGACAACTGGACTAAAGGTTTCACTAAAGTCAAAATATGCTTGTTGTGGATATCCTTTTGCAACCAGTCTTGCTTTGTACCTAGATACACTACCATCTGGATTCCTCTTAATTTTAAATAGCCACTTACACCTAATAGGAATACGATTAGGAGGTAGATGCACTAAATCCCATGTTCCTTTCTCAATAAGAGCATTGGTTTCCTTTTGAACAGCAACTCTCCATTCTTCAGACTTCATGGCTTGATGAACACTCTTTGGCTCAACAACAGGAGCTTCAGTATAGAAAACTTTAGGCTTAAACACTCCAGCCTTTGATCTGGTTACCATGTGATGTCCTCTGCTTCTAGAGGATGAACTACTTTGAGTAGAGGAATTAGAAGAAGAAGAACTCGAAGACCCTGTAGGACCAGCATTAACCACTGGAGAAACAACAACACTGGGAACTTCAACAGTACTGGGAACAACATCACTAGGAACTTCAACAATACTGGGAACAGCTGCACTAGGAACTTCAACAACACTGGGAACAACTGCACCTCCAATAATATCTGATGATCCAGTTGCTTCTGTACCTGATGAACCAGCTGCTTCTGTACCACTAATTACACCTGATGTATTACCACGACAAACAACTCCAATAGACACAACACCCCTTGTATTGGAACCTTCATTTGCATCATGTTCAAGAATAGAAAAATTGCTAGGTGAAGTAGACTTCTTAGAGTTTGGACACACAAACTTAGCTGAAATGACATTGTCCTGATCTTCTTGGAAAAAGGAAGTAGCAGCAGATTTTTTTCCAAATGGAAAGAAATCCAAATTGAACTTCACATGCCGAGACACATATACACGTCCATCTTCACTAAGGCACTTGTATCCATGTTGATTGGAACAATAACCTAAGAAAACACAGGGCTTGGATCTATACTCAAGTTTATGACTTTTATATGGTCTAGTTAAAGGAAAGCATTGGCAGCCATATACTTTCAAAAAATTTAAATCATGCTTTTTCTTAAAGATCTTTTCAAAGGGAGTAAGACCATTTAAAACCATGGAAGGTAGCCTATTAATCAAAAAGATAGCAGTAGAAAATGAGTCAGACCAGTACTTGAAAGGAATAGACCCCTAAGCCATAAGTGTTAACCCAAGTTCAATAATATGACGATGTTTTCGTTCCACCATCCCATTCTGTTCAGAAGTATGGGGACAAGAATGTCGAAAAACAATACCTTGCTGACTAAAATATGATTCTAAAGGTTTAAATTCTAAACCACAATCAGACTGAATAATCTTAAGCTTAAAACCAAGTTGTTTTTCAGCAAGCACATGAAACTTTTTCATAGCATCACAGGCATCAGACTTATGAGCTAAGAAAAAATCCATGTATACCTACTATAGGCATCAACAATACTTAAATAATAAGTAAAATTATTAGAAACTACAGGAGCATGTCCCCACAAGTCAATTTGAACAAATTGCAAAGGATGATCATAACTGGTCAAAGAAGATGCAAACTTTAGCTTATGGCTTTTTCCTAATTGGAACGCATCACAGAAAAAAGAACCAGCTTTATTGCAATCAACAGAAATGTTACAAGATTTGAGAAACTTAACAAGATTCTCACTAGAGATATGACCTAATCTCCTATGCCATAGTTCAAAAGAATTCTCAAAGAAAGAAACAGCACAAGCAATATGATTACTTACACTAGATCCATCAGACATACAAATATTATTCCTACTGATAATAGAAAAAGCAGACTGTTCAGAAACATCAGTACGAATGTTTGACAAGTCTTGATTAAAGAAGAACTTTTATAACCCATCACTTTTCGACCCTTGAAGTATCAATTGCCGCGTTTCCAGATCCTTCACAACACAGGAACTAGGGTAAAATTCAATTGAAACATTATTGTCCTTAGTAAATTGAGAAACAGACATTAAGTTCTTCTTGATAGTAGGAACATGAAGAAGGTTATTTAAGAACAATGGCCTAGTTCTAGAATTTAAAGATGTTTCCCCAACTTTAGATATAGGAATAGTCATACCATTAGCTACTGACACCTTACCCGTGCCATAATAAGGATAAGAGTTAGAAACCATACCTACATCTGGAGTGAGATGAGTGGTTGCGCCTGAATCTGGGTACCAAGCCACATCCCCATATCCATTAAAATCATCAGAGACAACGGCTGCAGTATTCGAAAGAGACCCATCCTAAACATAGACCTCATCTCCAGCAGATTCTTCTGAAGTCTCATCGGCCACGAAGCAATTGTTCACCAAAACATTGGAACCTCCATTAAAGGACTGATCGAATCTGTGATAGCAACGATTCGCCAAGTGCCCTAATTTCCCACAAATTTGGCACTGGATTCGTGTTCGACCGCCACCGTTAAAGAAACGACCTCCTCGACCACGATTGGAAACAGGCCCTCTGTAAATCGATACCTGATTTCGCCCTTGATTGGAAGAAAACCCTTGATCTCTCGAGAAACTTTGGTTCTAAAACGGAGCTCCTCCGAAACCACATCCATATGGGTTAGTGGACCCATTATTGTAACCAAACCCTTGCGGGCCTTGTCGAAAACCAAACCCACTTGCTGGACCTTGGGCAAGATTTACCGAAAGTTGCTGACCAAGAAAATCTTGTTGCCTGGCCTCTGTATCCAAAAGAATGCTGCACACTCCATCAAGCTTATACTGTTGTTGACTCGACGTGATCACGGCCACCACCTGTTCATACTCCGGTGGCAACCCAGATAATATCGTTGAAATATACATAGTCTCAGTCAAGGGATTCCCACTAGCAGCCAAGCTATCACAGATGGCTTGTATCTGGGCCAAATACTCACGCATAGTCGGATCTCTTTTGCGAAGACTCTTCAACGAGCAGTGAAGATGCATGATCTTTGTTGTGGAAGAGATCAAAAACACTTGTTAAATCTTTTCCCAGATTTCAAACGCAGTCTTGCAATTCACCAAGGTTGGCAAGATCGAAGACCCAATTGAAGAAAGAAGCCACGAGCAAAGAGCACTGTCCTGTTTCTTGTAAGCCAGAAACTCTTCATTCACAGTTTTGACACCTTCTTGAAGAACATACTGAGGGGGAATTTTATAGTGCCATCAACATGACTCGTCAAAGCCAAACTTTCAATGGCAAACGAGACTTGTTGCCTCCATAGAAGATAGTTGGAATCATCTAAACGGATGGAAATTGTCTTGTTTTTAAACGGTTTCCCTGAGGCAGAAGCCCCTCCCAACTCTGATACCATGATAGTATCTTTGAAAGAGACAAAGAATGAATTCAAGAATAGAGAAATGATCACTGAATCAACTTGATTATTATGAAGGATTACATTGAGTATTTATACAAACAGATCTGCTGACTCAAACAGAACTTCTAACTAACTAACTAATAGACTCTAACAGATCTTGAACCATATCTTCGATATACAGCATTTCAACAACTATCATACACAATACATTGAATGGCTAACAAATACATTGTAGCATTTGTTCACTACGATGGGTACTTAAGTGATAACTGACTAAATTTACTAATTTTGATTGTTAAAATAAGTTTAAAATCAGTAAATCTAGGGTAATAGGTTTGGAGCATTCACTATAAGTTAATTTAAACAATTAGAGATGCCTTGTTTTTGTTATAATCTTACGAATTAATGGGTTTTTTTTGTGAAATAAACATGGTTCATAGTTGAAATATTGACTAATAATGTGGGTCTACTTATTGGCTTGTTGAGGTCACTTTATTGGAGTTTCCCCGCCAGGTAACTTTCTCTTGAATTTACAATGTAGTAAGATTTATATCTTAATTTATTAATTTACAATATTATTACTTTTAACTTTCTGTCGAATACATACATTAATAGTATTGTTGTCTCCAGTTACTAAAATTGTTTTTTTGTCAGATATTATGCCTAGGAGGAAATTAAGTGATATGCGGATTGTTCAAATTCCAAGAGCGGAAAAAGTAACAAATGATGATGATTTTTCTAGTGTTGGATTTTCAGAAGTTTCGGAAACAGTTGAAAATGTAAAAATTGAAGGTAATGTTCAACACTTTATTTGAATGCTAGTTGTTTGTTATTATTGATTTGATTTTTAAAAAATTACTGAATTGTTTCTTATATAGCTGGAAATGATCGAAGGCGCAAGATTAGAAATGGAGGGACAATAAGAGCTTTTTGAAGTATGCATTAGGAAAGAAATGGAGGGACAATAAGAGCTTTTTAAAAAAGACATATTTCAATAATAATCTCATCCTTCAAGAGAAGCTGCAAAATGTCTCACCAGAAATTCTTCGATATCAATGGGAAGGTGCAGTCAGATTTTGGAGTTCAACGAAAGGAGAGGTATAATCGATGCACTTTAAAAAATAATATTATGTCATTATAATATTGTCTTTATACGTATTACAAATTTTAAATTGTAGGATCGAGAGTGCATTGGCGTTGCTAGCAAGCAGCAACAAAAGTTTACTCACACCGTTGGGTCGAAAAGCTTTTCTCGTATAGCTAATGACGAGGTATTATTTTTAATTATTGATTTTTTTATGTATTAATTTTTCGTAAGTATTAATTTCTATTATACGGTGTAGCAACTTACAACTGGCACTAGCGTTGGACAGATAAAGCTCTTCGGAATTACACACACACAAAAAGAATAGCTCTCCTATGACTCTTGAAGCTGCAGAAATTATGGTATATTCATTGGACAGAAAATCTGAATTATTGTTGCGTGTAAAAGAGTCTATCGCAATTGTAGTGCAAGTGTACACGACGCAAGTAGTAAAGTGATACGAAGTATCGGATATCGTCTCCACAGGGACTGGGCTAATAGCTTCACCTTGAATCACTGCACGAAAGTAAAGAAAATATTTGAGAAAGTTGTCACGAAAATAATAAAGAGAACTTAAATAAAAGAGTAGAAAAATCAAGATAGAGAGAATGAGCTGGTATTGAATTGCTCAGTAGTGCAGGTATTGTTAAGTCTAAGAAATCCAGTTCTGTCGTCGTTCCCGTCGCGGCAGCACCTGTCGCGGCAGCAGTCCGTTGCTTGTCACGGCAGCGAACACTCAACTCTGTACTTCAAGTTTGGCAAGAATCCCTGCTGTGCCTTGGCCTATCCCTAGGTCCAAGTCTGTCGATGATCACGTCTTTGATGATACCTCCCGGCGTGAATCGAAGGATGAACACCGATGTTGATGAATTCTTCTTTAGCCACTTAACCTCGTCCTATCCCTAGGTCCGAGATAGTTCAACTATAAACTTGAGAACTCACACTTATTCCTTTTGTATACTTAACTCTCCCGATATTAAGTAAATAGATAACCTCACAATGCTCTCTCGATGCTCTTGCAAGATATTAATAACCAGAATAAGAGAACTTGAAGTTTATTTTATTAAACTGAAAATTCCTAAAACAAAACAACCCTTGCAACTACTTTACAAAACAACTCGTGGCCCTAAGGGGAATTTAGAACATGTTGAGGGAAGGAAAATGGATAGGGTTTTGGAAAGAAGGCTAGAGAATCGGTTGTTTTCTCCCTAAGTCGAAATACATGCCCTTATATAGGCTTTGGGTCCAAGTTTTCTAAAATAGCAAGAATACAACTTTAAATTAAAGTATAACTCTAATAAAGACTAAATCTTCAGAGAATCTATCTTTAAGTCGTCCTCATTCTTGCTTGGGATTTTCTCTCCTTGAACTTTGGGCTTGGTATTTCTTCTGATCTAGGGCTTGGAAAAATATAGTGGTTTTACACGACAGACGGGCTGAATTTTCTCTATCTGTCGAGGTCCACTTTGCTTCTTCTCCTCAAAACTGATGTCGTCCTCTGCTGTCACGGCGGCAACCATGGCAGCATCGTCCTCCTTGACTGCTCATCTAGTTCCAGCTCTTCTGCTTCACTGCCCAGCGCCTGCCTCCCTTATCTACTACAGCAGCAACCTGCAAAAGCAACCAATTTCAGTAAAAACTGTGCCTTTTGATATATTTGTGATGTTTAACTGTAAACTGACCTAAATGCAATGAATTATGCTTGAATGCAGCAGAAATATGGGTTAAATAGGGGGTAAATAATAGAACTTTTACACACTCAACACACCCCCAAACTCAAGTTTTTGCTTTCCCTCAAGCAACTAAGACCTAAAAGAAAAATGAAATATTTTTTTGTTTTGGCTTAAAACATTGAACCTTTCCTTACCCTTCGTTCGTTCCCTGTGACGGCAGCAACCTGTCGGATAATCTAGGATTTGTCCGGAGTCTCCCTATAGTCCTCGTGCAGTGTGTGCATGCTTGTGAACAGTTATATGCCAAGACTCTCTTAGCTTCACTAGAATATTTCAGCCCTTAACTCGAATTTTTATGCCAAAGTTTATCTTTTGAAGGCATTTTTTATGCTCCTTTTATTTTTTTGTTTTGACTCGATTTCGCTATTTTTTAAGCTAAAGTTTCACTAGAGCCAGTTTTAGGCACCTCTACCTAACTTCCTAGAGCCAGATTCGGGCACCTCTAGGGCTGTTGAGTCTCTTTTGCTAAACTTCTTTCCTAGAGCCAGTGTTAGGCACCTCTAGGGGCTATTCAAGTGCTAAGCTTCCTATTCTAGTTGACTAAAAGAGTTCTAAGCAGTATAACAGTCACAAATTTGTTTAAGTTTTAAGAACTATAGAAAGGCTCTAAACTTCTCCTAAAAAGTATCCTAAAGGCACTGTCACGACAGAGCTGTCACGACAGGTAAGTTCAGTTCACAGACTTAAGCCAAAATTTTTCAATATTTTCTTCATTTTTTTTTCAAAAATAAACTAAGTAAAAGACACAAATTTTAAAACTAAGATGGACTCCATTAATGGAGGGATGTCACCCCCAAACTCGAGGGTTGCATTGCCCTCAATGCAAATGACAAATAAAAACAAAGATAAAAACAGTACATCACAAAATATATGAGCAGGCAGCAAAAAGAAGTTAAGAACTTAAATTTTTAATCGATGTCTTCGTTGCTGCTGCTGAGTCTGATATGGCGGCGGGCTCTAGCTTTCGGAGCTGGCTGGGGAACGGGGGAGGCAGATGTATTCTTTGCTTTGGCCTCCCGTGGGGGCTGGATCCTGGTTGGGGAGATGTGAGGAGGTTGCTCCACAACCTGTACTTCAGAGCTGCTGCTGCTGCTCTCGTCGCTGCTGCTGTCACTGCTGTTGCTGCTGGCTCTTGGCATGTTATTTTTGTCTGCCATTCGCTTCTGCCTCTTCACCGGTGAGAACTCTTTCGACAGATTCCTCTTAATAGAGGGTTCATTGTCACTGGCAGCCCAAACGGAGGAGGATGAGAATCCGACAATAAATGCATCGAGCTCCTCCGATGCCATTCTACGTTTCGTGCCACGGGCAGATGGCTCAGCATGGGTGCTGTCGGCGGCTGTCGGGGCAGGTGTTGGAATGGTGGCGGCAGAGGGTGTCCGTGGTGTGGCAGCAGGTGTAGAAGTGTGGGCAAGTGTAGTGACAGTAAAATAATGTGCAGGAAATGTGGGGAAGACAGCATCAGGGAAATTTAAAGAATTTTGTATAAAGGTTACCGTAGAGGCAGCAAAATCCCTGATAAAGGTCATTAAACCAAGCTGTCGTTCCTCCAACTTCTGAATGGCAGCTAAGATCTGGGAGGAAGAATCTGTCGGGACGGCTGCTGCGGCAGCTGGTTCAGTTTCTGGCTGCTCTGTCGTGTCTGCTGTTGTGGCAACTGGATCGAAGGACGACAGGGGAGTCGCAGCAGTTAGCTCCATGAGGCTGAGGATGTTCTTTTCAGTCAAACCTTTCCCTTGGACTCGCTGATCAGTGGTCACTTCTGGTATGCCATGGCCACGGTAGAGTGAGGTGATGAGGTATGGGAGGTAAAGGGGACTCGTCAGTCTGTGTGCGCACTCCAAGATGCTCTCGCGAATATAGCTGCCCAAGTTAATGGGTCTTTCATGTAAAATGGAGTGTATCAAAGCTAACCTCGGCTGGTCGACCGTGGTATTGTGGGACGACGGTATGATCCGTTTTTTTATGAAGGCATTCCATAACTTCGCCTCCGGCAGCAGCTGGGTCCGCTTTACTATCCGTGGATTCTTCTGGCTGGTGTTCCATTGAGTCCCCTCATCTGTCAGTTCTGCCATGACAGTGTCATAGGCAGTAGGGTTTAATGTGTTGAGGAACTGTTGGTGAGCGTCGTCGTTGTTGCCGACGTAGAAACCATACAGTGTATTGATGTACTCAGCTTCGAACGGCACTTCTTTTCCTCGAACAAGCACCGCTGTCACCATCCTGCTGCTAATGGCTGCATAAAATTCCCTCACCAATGTGACTTTCATTTCTTTATGCTGCTCAGCAAAAGTTTGCCACTGTAAAGCTCGAACCTTCCGGGATATGAACGGCTTGAGGCCCAGATTTTCCTCCTTCGATGTGTAAATAAAGCCTCTCTCTTCCCACATATCTCTAATCGCAAAAGAGCGTGGGGTGGTTGCTGTCGATGTGGAACTGGAAGCAGCATTCCTACGGGTTTGCCTGGAAGACATATTTGCAAGGGTTGTGGAAATAAAAATGAAAGCAAGTAAAAGCTAAAGGGAGCAAGTAAGAAGAGTAGAAGTGAGTGAAAATGAAAAATGAAACGGAGTTATATAGAGGGATTTGCTGCCCGTTGAAGTTGTAACGGCAGGCATGAATAACGGGGCCATCTGTTACGCGGTAGCGTGCCTGACGCGTCTGTCACGCGTTTCCATATCTGCTGCGCGCCTGTGACGTGTTTCCGCGTCTGTCGTGACAGCGTGTTGATAGCCTGTATTTTCCGCGTCTATCGCGGCAGCTGAAACGACAGGCTCCAAAATATGGGCTTTGTTGGGCTGGTGGATGGATGGTGGGCTGAGTTCACTTCTCCTGTTCTTCTTGACTCCTTTATTTCCTAAAAACAGAAAATTAAAAACATTATTCAAATAAAGTAAATCTTATTTCCTAATAAATAAAAATAAAAATAAAAATAAAAATAAAAATTAGGTTAAATTAGGGATGCCAGGTGGGGAATCTCCTAAGGTAACCACTTCGTGCATTCTTGGGGATTCAGTCCCCTGATAATGCTTTAAGCGCTGTCCGTTGACTTTGAATTGGTGCCCATCTTTTAATGATCGGATTGTGATGGCACCATGGGAAAAAACCTGTACGACTTGGAACGGGCCAGGCCATCTAGATTTCAGCTTCCCTGGGAAGAGTTTCAGTCTAGAATTGAACAACAATACAAGCTGCCCTGGGCAGAACTGTCGTAGCAGCAACTTCTTGTCATGCCACTTCTTAGTTTTATCCTTGTAGATTCTTGCATTGTCATAGGCCATTGTTCAGATTTCTTCAATTTCGTTCAGATCTAACAGCCTTTTCTGCCCTGCCCTGTCCAAGTCCATATTCATTGCCTTGATCGCCCAGTATGCTCTGTGCTCTATCTTGACAGGTAGGTGACATGTTTTCCCATAAATCAATCGGTATGGAGACATTCCCAATGGAGTTTTAAAGGTTGTCCTATAAGCCCATAATGCATCATTAAGGAGTAAAGACCAATCTTTCCTAGTTGGCTTGACCATCTTCTCAAGAATGTTCTTAACTTCCCTGTTGGATATTTCAGCTTGTCGCGATCCGATGCTTGACACCATATTTCTTCAAGGCAGCAGAAATAACCCTGTTTTCGAAATGTCTCCCTTCATAACTGATAATCGCCTTAGGGATGCCAAACCTAGAAAAGATATTTTTGTGAAAAAACCTTTGTACTGTCTTGGCGTCATTCTTTTGAGTGGCGATAGCTTCAACCCACTTAGAGACATAATATACTGCCAGGAGGATGTATAGATTCCCACATGAAGATGGGAATGGTCCCATAAAATCAATCCCCCAAACGTCGAAGATCTCAACTTCTAGAATGTTCTGTAGTGGCATCTCGTTTCTCCTTGAGATGTTTCCTGTCCTTTGGCACCTGTCACAGTTCTTGTAGAAGATTTGAGCATCTTTATACAGTGACGGCCAATAAAACCCTGACTGCAGCACCTTGGCAACAGTTTTGTTGCCTCCTAAGTGACCTCCATACTGTGAAGCATGGCAGTGATGAAGTATGTATTCTTGCTCTTCCTGTGGTACACATCTCCTTATAACCTGATCTGCACATATTTTGAAAAGAAGAGGTTCGTCCCAATAATAATGCTTAACATCATTTTGGAAACTCTTCCTGGCTTGATAATTAAGGTCAGAAGGAATTATTCCGCTAACTAAGAAATTAATGAAATTAGCATACCAGGGGAGTTCAGAAGACTTACCTGCCGCCATGGCTGTCGCGGAAGTGACTGCAGCAGCAAAGAGCTGCTCATCTGGGAAAGTCTCCAGTATGTTTGTCTCATCTGTTGGTAGACTCTGTCCCTTCTCCAACCTTGACAAGTGATCTGCTACTTGATTTTCTGTCCCCTTTTTGTCCTTGATTTCAAGGTCGAATTCTTGCAATAGCAGGATCCACCGTATCAATCGAGGCTTTGCATCCTTTTTCGCGAACAGATGCTTCAAGGCAGAATGGTTTGTGTGCACTATGACCTTCGTTCCAAGTATGTAAGAACGAAACTTGTCAATGGAGAATACCACAGCTAATAACTCCTTTTCTGTTGGTGGTGTAGTTTACTTTGGCGTCGTTCAGTGTCTTGCTGGCATAGTATATGACATGAAATAATTTGTCTCTCCACTGCCCAAGTGCTGCCCCGACAGCATAGTCACTAGCATCACACATGATCTCAAATGGCTGTGTCCAGTCTGGTGGCTGTACTATTGGGGCTGTTACCAGTTTTTCCTTCAGAACCTTGAATGCTTCAGTACATTTATCGTTAAAGTCGAAGGGTCGGTTCTGCTCTAGAAGATGGCATAGGGGCTTGGTGATTTTTGAAAAGTTCGCAATGAACCTCCGATAAAATCCAGCATGTCCTAAGAAACTTCTGATTCCCTTGACTGTGGTGGGCGGCGGCAGCTTTTCGATCACTTCTATCTTAGCCCTGTCGACTTCTATGCCACGGCAGTTAATCTTATGGCCAAGGACTATCCCTTCATCCACCATGAAGTGACATTTTTCCCAGTTTAACACTAAATTCGCTTTTTCGCATCTTTCGAGTACCTTTTGTAGGTTGCCTAGGCAGCTTTCAAAATCGTCTCCAAAGACTGAAAAATCGTCTATAAAAATATCTAGGAAGTCCTCTACCATATCGGAGAATATGGCCATCATACACCTTTGAAAGGTGGCTGGTGCATTGCATAATCCAAAGGGCATTCTCCGAAAAGCATATGTGTCGTAGGGGCATGTGAAGGTCGTCTTTTCTTGATCTTCTGGTGCGATAGCTATTTGATTGTACCCTGAATAACCATCAAGAAAACAATATTAAGGTTTACCCGCTAATCTATCAAGCACTTGATCAATAAAGGGTAAAGGAAAGTGGTCTTTTCGGGTAGCTTTGTTAAGCTTTCGATAGTCCATACAAACCCTCCAACCGGTCACAGTCCTGGTTGGGATTAACTCATTGTTTTCATTGGTCACCACGATCATTCCTCCTTTCTTGGGAACGCATTGCACCGGGCTCACTCATTTGTTGTCCGAGATGGCGTAAATTATACCAGCATCTAACCATTTGATTATCTCTTTACGCACCACCTCTTTCATCGCATGGTTTAGCTGCCTTTGAGCATCTATAGTCGGCTTATGATCATCCTCGAGAAGGATTTTATGCATACATAAAGCCGGACTAATGCCTTGAATATCAGCTATCGTCCATCCAATAGCCTTTTTGTGCTGCTGCAGCATCCCTATTAACTGTTGTTCCTGTTCCTGCATCAACTTGGAAGAGATGATTACGGGCAACGTATCATTTGAACCAAGAAAAGCATACTTTAGCTGCCCTGGCATGGGCTTCAGTTCTAAAACAGGGGGCTCAACAGTTGATGGCTTTTGGATTGCATGGTTATCCGAAGTGTAATTTAAAGGTTCGAATAACTTACTTGGACGATCGCCGATCCAGTTTACCTCCTCCTGATCTTCAGTATCAGATGTATCGGATTCTAAGGAGTTGCTGTCGTCAGTGCTGTCATGACAGTATTGTAAGTGGCTGCCGAGGCAGTGACCAATGTTGATGTCGTGACAGCCCGACCTGATGCAGGGTTGGTCAAGGGTAACTTCAGTGATAACCTTGCATTCCTCTTCTGCATCAGCCTGCTTCATAGCTTGGAGAACATTCAACTTTATTTCTTGATCGTTCACTCTCATGGTGAGTTCTCCTTTTTCCATATCAATCAGTGATCTTCCCGTGGCTAAGAAGGGTCGCCCCAGGATGATTGGTGCGTTTTCATCTGCTTCACAATCTAAAACAAGAAAGTCAGCAGGAAAAATAAATTTATCCACTCTTACCAGAATATCTTCGATTTTTCCTTCCGGATGAACGTAAGAGCTGTCTGCCAGCTGCAGAATTACTGTCATGGGCCGAGCTTTTCCAATACCTAATTTCTGAAAAACAGATTTTGGCATTAAATTAATAGTAGCACCAAGATCACAAAGTGTCTTACCCACATATTTATCTCTGATTACACAAGGTATGATGAAGCTCCCAGGATCCTTCTTTTTCTGGGGTGGTTGCTTATGAAGAATACTCACGCATCCTTCTGTCATCTTAACCGTTTCAAATTCCCCAAGTTTAGATTTCTTCGACATGGCATCCTTGAGAAATTTGGCGTAACCGGGCATCTCCCTAACGACATCTAACAGCGGAATGTTAATATGAACCTGTTTAAAAATATCATAAATCTTTTTAAGCTGTGATTCTTGCTTCAATTGCTGTAACCGTTGAGGGAAAGAAGGTGGGGGACGATAATCAGCAATACGTCCTCCCCACTGCATACGAATCTGAGGAGGTTTGGGTTCATCATTTTTCTCCTCTCTTGCTTCTGCTGTCGTGACGGGCTTATCGGCAGCAGGCTGTTTGTTACCTGTCGGGGCAGCTTCCTCGGCAGGTATGTCCAAGGGTGGTTTCTTCACTGTTTCAGCTTTCTTCTCTGGCCCTGGTAGTTTCTTCCCACTCCTAGTAGTAATGGCTTTACACTGTTCATGTGTGGGCAGCCTAGCATTTTCAGTATTGATAGGAAATCCTCCAGTCTGCCTTGGGTTGATATGCTGGGAAACCTAACCCATCTGTGTCTCCAAAGATTTCAGAGTAGCTTCATGATTTGTCATTCGCATCTTTGTTTTATCCATGAATGTCTTTGTCTTCTTGACAAACTGATTCATGTTCTCAATATAAGTTCCTGTCTGAGGCATAAACGTAGCCAGAGTCTGTTCCAATATACTGTTTGTGGCAGCTGGTGGCTGTTGCTGCTGCTGCGGCTGCAGTTGCTGTCGGGTCAGCAATCTAGGTCCTCTCTGATTTTGATTGTTGTGTGCTTAAGGATTCAGGGCATTATTAGGATTACTCCAAGAGAACTTGGGATCCTTTCTCCATATGGGATTGTAGTTGTTGGAGTTGTAATTCTGCTTATATTTTCCAACATACTTTCCCTCTTCTAACTGTATAGGACACTCATCTGAACTATGATTTCCCTCACAAATTTCACATACCTCCTCGACAGCAAATACCGGTTGTGAATCATCGTTCAAGAGCTTTTTCATTGCTTTAGTAAGGTATGCCACATGTGATTTCATCGTGCTGTCGGCCTCATAATCCTTAACAGCTAGGACCCGTTTACCCCCTCTTCTTGCTGTCGGAAACTGCTCCTCATTCTTGGCCAGATTTTTCAATACTTGCATCGCATCATCCGGGTCTTTGTCCAATAGTAATTCGTTTGCTGCTGAATCAATTCGAATACGAGTTTGTAAATTGGCAGCATTATAAAATTTAGTTACCTGGTTCCAGACGGGGAATCCATGCATTGGGAAGTTCCGTAGAAGAGTGGTAAATCTGTCCCAGGCCTCGTGCATCGGCTCGTCATCTTCCTGTTGAAAAGTAGCAATTTCATTACGTAATCGCTCAGATAAATGTGAGGGATTAAAACGAGATAAAAATTCACGAGACAAATCTGCCCAAGTTCTAATTGAAACCGGCGTAAGTTTATTCCACCAAGTCTTTGCTCTGTCCCTCAATGAATGGGGAAATAACCGATGCCTCAGTCTCTCCGGATTGACTCCTAGTAGTCTAAACGAACCACAGATCTCCTGGAACGTTTTGAGATACTCCCTAGCATCCTCTGTAGCAGCACCACTAAACTGGCTGGCGTTGTTGATCATGCTAAACATGACAGCTTTCAGCTCGAAATTGTCAACATCAATATCCGGCAGCGTGGTTTCCAGTTCTACATGATCATTCAACATGTAGTCACGACATGACCGTCGCACGGCAGCATTCGGTGGGTTGCCGTGTAACCCCCTTAGCCCGGCCTAGACGGTTGACACAAACTACGAAGATTACACGGGGAAAACCAAAGTTAACCCGAAAGTCAACCTTGATTAATGACCTTTTTTTTCTTTTTAAACTTTTCTAGATGCACACTAACCCTAGGCGTACTCTTGAGATAAGCATACTCAAAAATCACAGCAATCGGAAAGCAATAAGGGACTCAATTGCACAACATACGAATTTAGGTACCAAATTGTAAATTCGGGAAATTAAGAGGACTTTACCAATTTTTAAGATACCGTTATGAAATTAGTCATGTTTCATGCTTCTCTGCTAAATTTCGCCTCAAACGGACATCCCAAACTCAAGCAATTGCATAACCGAAGTTTAGGACTAAAACGTGAAGGTTTCAAAACATAAAACCATAGAATTCAGTGCCCAACGGTCAAGTGTTCCGGAACGGGAGCTGACCGTTCCGAAACGCGGGACCGTTTCGAAACCTGTTCCAAAACAGGGCTTGGCAGTAGCAAAAGTGTTTCGGAACGGGTCTACCCGTTTCGAAACACCAAGGCCATTTCAGACCCCTGTTTCGAAACAGTAGTACCCGTTCCGATACGGGCTACCCAGAATTGCAGAATTTTTCTGGTTTAACACACATTCGACCCATCAAACACACTTCAAATCATTCCTCAACATATCATCAACATGCCAAGCATCATAACTACCAAATTTCATTAAATCTAGATACAAAACAAACCTTAGATGCACCAACTCTCTCAACACATCCAACACTTGATCATGCTTTTAAAACAAGAAGCATAGCATAGCAATTCATGAATATGAAGATTCAAATGCTGCAAAGCTATCAACAACCAAGTTCAAACCATAAACCAAACTTGTTCACATTACACAATCTCATTACATATCAATATAAAAGACTTCCCCACCCATTGCCTTTATTATCTATAGCTATAAACCAAGACATACTTCTCAAGTGGAGCTTTTCTTGAATCCCTTGCTTCTTGCTGTCCCAACTTCAAATATCTGCATTGATGGACAAAAAGGAGCGTAAGCACTTAATGCTTAGTGAGGAATGCTCAAAACCAAAACAACATCAATGCAGCGAATCATAAAAACCTTCTTAAAAAGTAGATGCAATCCAATAAACCAGAGCATTGATTGAAAAACCTCTTCTGAAACAACATGCTTTAAACCATGCCTTGCACAACATGAAATCCAACCTTTAGCTTAGAAAGGCTAAACCACTTTCCCAAAACACATTCTTGTAAAACCATTAATTAAACCCTTCCATGCATGAACACAACATGCAAAGTCAAACTCAACTATCTTGGAAAACAATTCCACATCACATCATACTTCCTCATGCTTGATGATCATTTCAAAGCAAAACCTTTGGAAAACCATTTGTTCCTTCTAACAATCTCATGCATTCAACAAATGCAAAACACATGAACTACCAAAAGTACATTTGTACTACATGCCTTTCTAGACAAGTCTTCACAAGACTTCAATGCACTAAAGAGATTCCATGCACTCATGCAACATTCACAAAAGAAGATAAACACTTGTTCAAGCTTAACAAGTAATACATGCACTCTCAAACCATTACACACTTCCCATGCATCCTTGCATCATTTCAAGCATCTCTTGCTTCATTACACTCAAGAACATTAAATTGGTTTTCAAGTGATAACTCACAACCCATTTCAACTCAAGACACAATCGGATACGCGGATTACAAGCGTTGTCCCATACGCTTCATACACACTACCGAACAACACAAGGTGGAGTTTACCGGTACAATCACAACCCCTCAACACCCGTGATGGAGTTTAACGGTACAATCACAACCCCTCAACATCACTCATCGGAAGTTGTATAACTCACTAGCGAGAGACGGGACACACCACAAGGCTTACACATGGAAGCTACCTTAACCATTGTAATCACCTTAACCAAGCTCACAAACGGGAGCAACCCTCCACCGTTGTGACGCTTAACAAAGTCCACCCACGAGAGTCGTCCTCCATCGTGGTGACATTTAACAAGGTTCACCCATGAGAGCCATCCTCCATCGTGGTGGCACTTAACAAAGTCCACCCACGAGAGCCATCCTCCATCGTGGTGACACCCACTCTCTCAATCGCTAAGGTACTTGGATGGAGTCTACGGTACAATTACAACCCCTCAACATCCAAGGCGACTCAATTCACGGTGCACCCAATCCTATAGCCGGCTAACTATATCCGATTAAAGTAACCAACAACCACTTACATCACTTGCAAACACACATCAATTACCATCATCAATTCACTGTTTTAAAGCATTAAACAAAGCCATTAAACAACATGCAACACTATGCATCAATTCCACATTTCCAATGTACAAAACCAAGGATCTCTTACCTTGAGCATCCTTCAACACATGACTTTCAAAACCAGCATTAATCATGCTAAAACATGCTTTCAAAACAGAATTTAAACATGCAAATCAAATACATTGCATCCAACCATCCCATGGTTCATCCAAGAGTGAGAGTTTTCCCGAAAACTTACTCTTGAGCTTAGTTAAGTTCCTTAGACTTAAACTAAGCTCCCATAACCTTCAAACATTGGTTTCAAAGCTGAAAACCCAACTTCACTCACCGGTACACAAAACTAAGCTAGCCGACAAGCCTTCCAAGCATCTGAAACCTCCAACGCCACCTTTATTGCTTCCGGATCATTCTCCCCTGTTTTTAACACATAACAACAGAGGATTAATGCATCATCATGCATTAAAAACACCAACAACACAACACAACTCGCTGCTCTACATAAATCTAACATTTCGGCTACTAAACACAACCGAAATCACCTCCAAACTCTTCCAAAACATAACCATCCAAGATCCATCACTTCTAACCATTTCTAAACATCAATTAACATCCAAAATGAACCCAAACTCGTCCTTATACCTCCAGCATTAACAGAACACCAAAATCACCCCAAAAACCACCATTTTCACAAGTAAAAACTTAGGAAAATCAACCTATTCGGGATTGCATTGATTAAACCTCCATTTCACATCATTTAAACATCCAAAATACATTAAAAAGACATCTCAAAACAGAGCCCAAACATCCAATACGAATTTCTTCAAAATTAAATCCAAATCTTGGATTTTAAGCCAAAATCAAGATCACAACATTAAAACCTTTAATAAAACTCAATTTAAGGATTGAGAACTTGGGAATTTCAGTAAAGAACTGAGTATTTAGAGGAGAAGGACGTTCATACCTCTAAATGTAGATTTCTCCTTGTTTAGAGCCAAAATCCTTGAAAAATTCAATAAGCAAATGAAGAGGATTTGATGTAGAATTGATTAGGAATCATTTGAGGATTGAAATCTCATCATTTGGTGTGAAAATCAAAATAAAAGTTGCTGTAGACATGTGTTTGGCTGAAAGAATTTTGAGAGAAAATGAGATGAGAAAGTTTTCAAGAAAGTTAGTTATGAAATCACAAAATTGGTTTTTCCCATCTTCTTTTAATTAATTAATCATTAAATGAATCATTAAAAACTAAGAAAAATCTGGAGAAATCAATCTTGGGTAAATTAGCTCCTTAAGGATTCAAAGTTTTAATCCTTACAAAATAGTCACGAACTTTTCAAAAATTACATTTTAGTCACTAATTCGAAATGTTGTATTTCCGAGCCTTATTTTGTAAAATTGATTTCACCACTCTCTTATATATATTAAAATAGGATTTTTAGATATTTTCCATATTTTTAACGCATCCCAAACTAGGCTTTCCCTAAAACCACCTTTTATATTCGAACCGAAAATTAGACCGGTCCGGTTCAGACCCTAAACTTCCAAGCCCAAAATTGAGGTGTTACATGCCGACATGAGGTATAATCTCTCCATCTCCAACAGGAGGGTCGTTACCCAGGGGGTTTCCTTGGTTTTGCATCGTCTCTAACTGTTCCTCAAGGTACTCGTTCCTGGCTAATATGTGACGAAGGCGATTCTTAAGATTGAATGAACGTTCGATTTCCGGATCTAATGGATACTCAGGATCTTCTCCTCGTCTCGATCTGCGTATAAAAAAGCAACCTTGTGAAAAGCAAGAGTTTGAACAAACCAAAGAAAAACTGAAAATGAAAATAAAAAAAATAAAAACGAAAGTGCAGTAAAAGAAAAGGTAGAATTATGTTGCCAGTTCCCGGTAACGACGCCAAAAACTTGTTGCGTGTAAAAGAGTCTATCGCAATTGTACTGCAAGTGTACACGACGCAAGTAGTAAAGTGATACGAAGTATCGGATATCGTCTCCACAAGGACTGGGCTAATAGCTTCACCTTGAATCACTGCACGAAAGTAAAGAAAATATTTGAGAAAGTTGTCACGAAAATAATAAAGAGAACTTAATTAAAAGAGTAGAAAAATCAAGATAGAGAGAATGGGCTGGTATTGAATTGCTCAGTAGTGCAGGTATTGTTAAGTCTAGGAAATCCAGTTCTGTCGTCGTTCCCGTCGCGGCAGCAGTCCGTTGCTTGTCGCGGCAGCGAACACTCAACTCTGTACTTCAAGTTTGGCAAGAATCCCTGTTGTGCCCTTGCTTATCCCTAGGTCCAAGTCTGTCGATGATCACGTCTTTGATGATACCTCCCGGCGTGAATCGAAGGATGAACACCGATGTTGATGAATTCTTCTTTAGCCACTTAATCTCGTCCTATCCCTAGGTCCGAGATAGTTCAACTATAAATTAGAGAACTCACACTTATTCCTTTCGTATACTTAACTCTCCCGATATTAAGTAAATAGATAACCTCACAATGATCTCCCGATGCTCTTGCAAGATATTAATAACCAGAATAAGAGAACTTGAAGTTTATTTTATTGAACTGAAAATTCCTAAAACAAAACAACCCTTGCAACTACTTTACAAAACAACCCATGACCCTAAGGGGAATTTAGAACATGCTGAGGGAAGGAAAACGGCTAGGGTTTTGGGAAGAAGGCTAGAGAATCGGTTGTTTTCTCCCTAAGTCGAAATGCATGCCCTTATATAGGCTTTGGGTCCAAGTTTTCTAAAATAGCAAGAATACAACTTTAAATTAAAGTATAACTCTAATAAAGACTAAATCTTCAGAGAATCTATCTTTAAGTCGTCCTCCTTCTTGCTTGGGATTTTCTCTCCTTGAACTTTGGGCTTGGTATTTCTTCTGATCTCGGGCTTGGAAAAATATAGTGGTTTTACACGACAGACGGGCTGAATTTTCTCTATCTGTCGAGGTCCACTTTGCTTCTTCTCCTCAAAACTGCTGTCGTCCTCTGCTATCACGGCGGCAACCATGGCAGCATCGTCCTCCTTGACTGCTCATCTAGTTCCAGCTCTTCTGCTTCACTGCCCAGCGCCTGCCTCTCTTATCTGCCACAGCAGCAACCTGCAAAAGCAACCAATTTTAGTAGAAACTGTGCCTTTTGATATATTTGTGATGTTTAACTGTAAACTGACCTAAATGCAATGAATTATGCTTGAATGCAGCAGAAATATGGGTTAAATAGGGGGTAAATAATAGAACTTTTACACACTCAACAATTAGGTTATATTTATATCAATAGTATAACATTTTTTATTTTAAATAATGTTTGAATTCGTTATATATTTTTTAATTGATTATCAAGCGAAATTGAGGGGAAAAGGAAGGAGTATGAAGCTACGGCTTCAACTGATGGTTCTACTAACGTGGATGAGATCGAAAATCAAGTTATGGCTGGCGTTTTGGGTCCTGAAAGATATGGTCAGATTCGCTGCCAAGGACCATTTGTCACCCCAACAAAATATTTTGGACCTAACTCGTCTCAGCACATGTCATCACAGAGTCAGTCTTCTCAAGCAGAAGTTAATCGTTTAAAGCAACAGTTAACTCAATTTCAAGCTGAGGTAGAAGCGAGAGAAGTTGAGAGAGAAAGGATATAAGCTGAGAAAGCAACGAGAGAAACCGAGAGAGAAGCAGCATATCAGAATCTCCAAAAAGAATTTCAAGAAATGATGACGATGTTAAGGCAGAACCAACCAAAGAATTCGTCATCTTAGTTGATTTTAGGTTTGTTCATGTGTGAATCCAAATGAACAATGTTGAACTACATTTCAATTTCACATTGAACTATATTTTACTTCAATGTTCTAGACTTAATGTTTTTGTTGCTTTTACTTAATTTTTGTAATTATAGATAATGTTACATGTTAATTTTTGGTAGTATACATTTTAGAAATGTGGCTTGGCAAAGCAGTTAGCTTAGCAGCGTTTGCAAAAAAATGCCACTAAAAATCACATCAAATAGCGGCGTTTGTTAAAAAAACGCTACTTAATACAAGGTATTTGGGGCGTTTTTAAACACAAACGCCACTATAGATCATTTTCTATTGTGGCGTTCACTAGAACAGAATCAATTGATGTGTTTGTAAAACAAAAACGCCACTATAACATAATCTATTACGGCATTTTTAAAACGCTGCTAAAAACCAGGACATTTTGCGGTGTTCAAAATTACAAACGTTGCTAAAAACCGGGACATTTTGCGGTGTTCAAAATTACAAACGCTGCTATAGAACATGATCTTTGGCGGCGTTTTTTGTACATAAACGTCGCTAACTATTGCAACGTTGCTTTTAGTGACACTTTTTGCGGTGTTTTTCTTAGCGCGTGAATTTTTAGCGGCGCTAGAAAACGCCGCTAAAAATTTATTTTGATGTAGTGTTGGTTATTGGTATGCTCATGTGCACTGCATTCTTTTGGTCATATGTAAGTTGCCCATATAAGTTCTAAGCCTTGCTTTTGAGAAATGACCATCTGAGCATTTTTAGTTCATCTTATTTTTGACATTTTAGGATTATGTATTTAGATGATCCGTTTAATCATGTCATAGGATGTAATTTGTGTTATGAGTGTATGATCAGATGTCTTTTATGTATATCTATGATTAAGAGCAAGTTTAGGGTTTTGGACTTGATTTTTGAGTTTTTGGATCGACATTTCATATTTGAATCTGTAATTTTGTTTAGGGATTAGTGATACAGCATTCAAAGCATACCGGTACAGTATTCAGTAAATCTTGAACTTTAAGCAGGGTGTACCGGTACACTGTGTTTTGAGTACCGACACGGCTCCCTAATGTACCGGTACAACGTCTCCTACCGATACGAATTGAAGCTGCTGAATTTTGGAGAAGCCTGAGTACCGATACGCATGTTAATGATATAAACAAAGAATTGAGATTGAATATATTTCCTAACATTACTAAAAATATATATTTCCTAACAATTATGTTAAAATTACAAAAAATTGAAATTTATAAAATCTTAACATAAAAAGATTAACAATGTGTATGCTAAATAATAATTCACTTGAAAATAGATTTAAAAATCCACTTTAGAAAACTCATTTAATTTATTCCATTAATACATTAAGGATAGAGATTGAATATATTTCCTAACAAATTATCTTAAAATTACAAAAATAATGAAATTTATGAAACCCAAACATAAAAGATTAATGGATATGCTAAATAAAAATTATCATCCAAAAAATAATGTGTTTAAGGGTTTAGGGTTTTGAGTTTAGGGTTAAATTATTTTTATTTAAAAACTAGGTAAAATTGAAATAATATGTAAATAATGAACGTTAAATTTTAACTGTCACGTCACCCTTTTAACGGTTATTAATGGGTCAGTTACGATTTGGAGCAAAACTAAAAGTTTAATGATAACATTGAATAATTGAAAGTTTGGTTACCATATTGAATAATTTACCAAAGTTCAGTTACCATTTGTGTATTTTACCCAAAAAGAAGAAAATCTGAAAAGGTAATGGCCATGTTTCGTAAACAGAGGTTTGAGCCAAAATTAGAGGTTTGACCGGTCAAATCCACTAATTTGGATGTTTGGTGAATAGCATATTGGAATAGAGGATTGAGGTGAAACCACTAATTTTGAAAAGAAAAAAAGGAAACTTTTTGAAATTAGAGGTTTTGACATTAGAGAGTTATAAAGACCCTTTTACCCTTAATAATTATAAAAAATCTCTAAATAACCTAAATTTAACATTTTCTATTTTAATTCTTCACCCTCACTTATTTACATTGTGACATTTGTAAAGTAATACTTTTTTCTTTTTATTCTCACACATTTATATTTATATTTGTATTTAAATTTAATAATCAATTAAATTGTATTAGAAATAATTATATAAATAATATATTAATATATTAATCCTTCAAATATGCATAGTAATTTTATATTACAAATATTAGTTTTCATAATCTAATTAATATTAGTAGATGCACAATATTGATAACTAATAAACTATTCAAACAAGTATTGAATATAATCATGTCCTTATATGTCATTTTGCTTGTTTAAATAATCAAACAAACTATCAACTAATTTTACCAAACACTTTATACAATAATCTAATACAATAGCTAGTCAAATCAACTAATACAATCAGATATCTGCTAATTTCTAGTATAAAAATGGTTTTTTTAGATTTTATTTTAAAAAGGGATAATAACACTTTCGGTCCCTATAATTTCAAAATTGATTAAAATAGTTAATGGTGGTACACATGATTAATGTTGCATAGTCGGTATATGACGTTTATTGTAGAATCATATGCTTAGACCTAATTGTTAAAGCACAAATGATATAATTAATAATTTTAGAAAATTATAACTTTGAATTAAAAGAAATAAAATAATTATCTTAAATTCAATCTATAATATCAAATTTGAAAAAAAATCAAACAAAAAGTTGAAATTTTAAAAACTAAACAACTTGTACGGTTGGTCTATAAATATGAAGGGAAAAAACAAAATGGTGGTTGGATTAAGAAGCATGGTTATTACTTTGTGTGTTTTGGTATTGTATCCACACAAAAATTGTTTTATGAAGTTTGAACTCGTACTTGGAGATGATACTGTTAGAAATAATAATCATAAAACTCGAAAATAAACCTTAAGAGGTGCATTTATCTGAATTACATCTGATTGTGTATCTAATTATGATCATTTTCAGCTTTTTCAATCATTGAGGTTGCTAAATTCTATCTCAGGACCCTTTTTCATGTCCATAAAAGGCTTCACTTCTGCCACTGAAAGTTGACTCTGGAATTGGTTCTTGTTCATGATTTCATTCGAGTTTCTTTCGATCTCGATGTCGACGAGGAATGCCTCTCTTTGCTGATCTTCAGAAATTTCTATGTTTCTCTCAGGGTTGCTTAGTGTAGCTTCACTTTCAATGTAACTGTTAAGCATATAACTAAATAGACTCTCATCTTGATCTGCAGGAAATGACTTGGGAATTTGGCTTTCATTAGGAACCAAGTACAAATTCTCTGCCATTTCAGGCTCAGTTCCCTCATTGGAACAGCCATGGCTAGTGGTTAGAATGTCACCGTCTGAAACTTTCCCGGGATTTATGAGCTTTTCTAATGCCAAAAGTGCAAGACCACAAAAATCAGCAATCTTTGTTCCTGCATCTTGTTTGCCTGCAAATCCAATCGAAAATTCTGTACGTTTCTTCTGTTCCTTCAAGCAAAAGAAAAGATGATTTAAGATTGTTAATCGGCCTAACCTTTACGGAAAAGCTCGATTCCTTTAACCAGATGATGTTGGCTAACTGAAGGTTGGGAAAGTAGAGATGCCAAAAGAGCATGCAATGCTGCAAGCAAGAAATCTGCATTAGGAGGTCCATTGGATGACATTACTTCACTCTCTTCACCATTTCTCCATTTCCCTTTATAAGCATTTTCCGCAACATTCATCAGCAGATCATCCATACTCGGTCGTAAATCCGATCTTAACACGCCACCCTGCAGCATAATCAGTAATGAATCTTTGTTGGATTCATTCAAAATACCAAAGCTGAACCATTCAAAGAGAAGTGAAATACCATAGTGAGCAGAGTTTGTAATGCCTTTAATGCAGCAATCTTCAATGATAAAGGAGAGGTTGAGGATTTGTTTTGCAGTTCCGAATAGTCCATATCTCGACTCTCCTGCAAGGAATCGATTGCAGCATGCTTCCTTTTGTTATCAGCAGGATGCATCGGTGCTTCAACTGTTGCAGATTTTAGGAATTCATTGGATACTTTTTGCCTATTTAGATACCGAGAGGCATCTAAATCGATAAATGCACTAATGGCGAGTTCTTCTGCAATTTGTAAGGCTGCTCCTGCATAGGATCAAACTTCCGTTAAGTTGCACATCGGATCCGTTTTCAACACTTATGATGTAGTAAAGTTTGTTGCATACCGATACCCATAGATATAAGCAAAGTCCTTGTGATGAAGTAAAGTTTTGTTCTTAGCATTGGCAATGCACATTGTTTCAAGCAATCTTTAAGTAGCCTTATGACATATCCAGCATGGGGCAACAGTTGGCTGCAACATTGTAATACAGAACCAGAACATTACCATCGGCAAATATTTGTGTCGGATACACATCTACATCCGACACTCTGACCCGAGTCCAAGTAACATACCTGGATGTTCCTTTTATGATTGCAGATAGGAGATCTAAACCATATGATTGCAAAGCAGGAAGCTCAATGCAAACATATCCTTCCTCCATGATTTCCATGGACTTCGATGAAGCTTGAGAAAAAGAGCCATTCACCATTAGCACTCTTTTTACAAGAGTTAATAATTGATGAATTGGAACAGTCACCTGTCCAACAACAAATACCATCTTTTACTTCAAAAATTAACCTATCGGATCGGAAACGTGATTGAAGTACGAGAAAATGTTGTTGATTAATAGCATCGATCGATTAGTGTTGGATTACCTGAACTGGATAAGAATTTGTTAGCATTGTGCTGCAGCAAAGCATTAGTGTGGGGATTATGCATGTCAACAATTGCTTGGACTTTCTTGCTTCTGGATATGCTGCTCTTTCTGGTGCTAAACAATAATGAATCAACTTAATTTTGTTATGTTTATGGTCTGCAAATGCGTCGGACCGCTTTAAAAACATCGGTAGAGGCAATAGTTTAAAGACAGAGTTCAATACTTACCTTGTTCCAGGCCTTGGAAGACATCATTGAGGTGAATTTCCAATGAAGTTAGTAAATCTTTCATCATAACAAACCAGCTATCCTTGTCACCTCTCGATTTCGGAAGCGATGCTAAGAAATAAGCATAGCTCTATACCTCGAAAATCAAACAAAATGTGGTCTCATATATCGATATAGACTTTGATTCATATGAAATTGCATGCATTGCAGATATTGATATATAGAAATAACACTGCATTCACCTTCATCATACTAGAACTGCACTTGCCTGCGATAATTTTCGAAACAATGATAGCTTCAGCCTGCAAAGAATCAGATAGCATACTATGAAGGCCTTCGATTATGTACATTACAATCAAGCAAGGAACCGTAAAACCGAGCTAACCTTTTCATAATGAGGAAGAAATGATGCGGGAAAGAAATCGATTACGGTACATAGCACTGCAAGTGCTCCTTCCTGCACAACTAGGCAATCAATGTAGCTTTCAAAATGGATAAGGTCGAGACTAAAATAAAGCAATAAATAACATTAGTGAGAGCTTACCACTACAACCTCTGAGAATTCATTGTCTAATAGAAGGTCCAAAACCGGTTGAACGAGCTTCCCGGTATGTGTCGTTACATCTTTCTTGATTTCTGAATATTTGCCCAATCTGAAGAAGGAAACAAGAAAATATCAGTTGCAAAGAAAAGAGTGACGAAACCTATGTCACATGGACTCGGTTTTGATTTGTGAGTGTCGGTTATTCGTACAAAAAATGAAAAGTCGGAGCAACTTAGGATGAAATTACCTCCTCAACAGGTCCGATAAGGAAGCAAAAGTGGCCACCTTTATAGAAATATAATCTGATGGTGGCTGCAAAAAACACTAAGAACATGTCGATGATGTCATGCTAGAAAATCAATAACCATATGAAGATACAATTAAAATATGTTGTTCATGTTCGACATTCATGCATGGCATATGGATATTAAAAAAGAAATCTAATTATATCGGTGTCGAATACATATTCGTCTCCGAAAAATAGATAAATCTCATTGTTTAGGTCAGGGAATGAAAAATGTGGCCTATAGGAGAGGAAGGAAAAGAGTTCATGCCTGGATATTCGAGAGGAGTTTACTGAACCAGACCGGATACCATGCTAGTAGCCGGTCGGAGCTGCATTCTCGACAGGTCACCCCTAGTAAACATATGCCGGTCCAACAATTCCGCGACTGTGACAAACCATGTAACATATTTAAGCAATTTAAGGTTTGAGTGTCTGCAAGAAACTAGAACCTTAGAAACATCAACACTGACCCTGGGACTAGACACAAGCGAAAGCACCCGATCGAGCCAAGAATCAACAGCCACGGCCCAATCCTCAGCGATCTTAGAGTTTTTAGCTGCTTGAGGGAATGATTCGGACAGCAAGCCAAGATTGTTAATGGCATTTACAGCTCGCTGCAAATCACAGTGTTGGGTTTCAGGGTCGGATTCATTAGGAATTTGGTCATTCATCAGGTATTCTAGTATCCTCGGCTTCAATTTCACATCAAAAACATCATGGTACTCCATTGAAAGAGAAGAAACAAAACAAAACCAAAGTTTCAGATGTTTGAGGTGAAAATGAAATTGTCTGAAGGGTTAGAAAGTAAGAGTTGTAACTGTTGAGTCATGGTTTTCTGTGTCCTTTGGCTGGTGGTTATGTAACGCTTGTTTGAATTGGGACAAGTGTTGTGCTGATTATTAATTTATTACGTAAAACAAAACCAAAATCTGGTAATGTAATGTTAAAGCATCTTTAGAATGTGAAATCCAATATTTGTAATTTCAATATATGTAAATATAGTTTGTTCGTATCTATCATTTGTTCGAATCTTTTGGTTTAATTGTTTAATTTTTTTCTTATAAGTCCTCTATGATATCAAGCGGCTAGTTTAGAGTTATAAAAAATCCATGTTTAATTTACGATTATGGTTGTAAACGGATGGAAATCCTCTGCCCCTTTTCGGTGCCCCTACTTATGCCCCCATGCTTAAAATTAGGTTTAGAATTTAGGGTTTTAGGTTAGGGTTTATGGTTTTTAGGGTAGGGTGTATTTCTTAAGGTGTAGGGTTTAGGATTTAAAATTTAGGGTTATGACTTGGAATTCAATTTTATAGTATTTTTTAGTATTTTAGCATAAGTATAGACACCGAAAAGAAGTAAAAAAAATTTACCCGTTATAAACCTTCTTTTATAGTCTTAAATTTTTTTAGTAAAACTAGCGACTTATTTTTTTACATAAATATCGATATGCATATGCATGCATATCCTCCCATCACGACATCATTAAAGACTTGTGAAGTAAATGTCTCACACTTGTTTCGTAAACTTAATGGCTATATAAGTCCTCATGTTACAGAGATAAGAATGTTCAAACGGTTAATATGATCACAAACCGAACTA
The DNA here is from genome assembly GCA_030270665.1 of Hibiscus trionum. Lineage (NCBI taxonomy): Eukaryota > Viridiplantae > Streptophyta > Magnoliopsida > Malvales > Malvaceae > Hibiscus > Hibiscus trionum. The sequence goes on along the minus strand of BSYR01000038.1, from coordinate 20,044,387 downwards.
AAATCCTCAAAATAATTTTTTAACCGTTAATTGAACTAAAGTTTTTTTTTAATTATTAATCGAACCGAGTAAAATTTTACTAATTTAGTCGATTTTTGAATTAACCGAACAAAGTTTTAAATTTGTGTTTTTTCTTTAATTAGATTAATCTGGGTATTTTTTAGATTATAAATTGGTTTGAACTTGAAATTTTAATGGGTCTCGTGAGGGTGAGGTCAAAAATTAGTTGTTTTTGCCATCTTAATGTGTATTGGCTTAAAATATATATGTAATATATACAATATACATTTGGCTTAATTAATCGATTTTGAACTAAATTAATTGATAACCGAACTTTAAAAAATTCATTAACCATTAATCGACCGAAAATTTAATTGATTGATAGATTAATAAAACTAAATTTTATTTCGATCAATTAGTTCAATTTTAACCGAATAATAAACACCCTAAACATAGACCGAACTGGGGATCACTGATATAAGTCATTCTAAACAGAGACTTGTGAACTAACCGTGCATGACCCACACTTGTTTACAAGTTATTCTAAACAGAGACCATGTGTTCAAATGGTTAATACGGTTATCAAATTAAAACCCCAAAATCAAATTAACTGATTTTTTCATCGTTGAACTGATTTTTTTTTTTCAAAATTATTCACCGAATTTAACAAAATTAGACTAATAAGATCATTTTTTTTTTGAAAGTTAAGACTTTACTGATACGGAAGAAACCTCATAAATTCTCGCCTCATTAAAAAATTTCCCTATCCTAAATGGAAGAAAAAGAGTGCGGAGAATCCATGTTCAACAATCACAAACCATCACTCACATAATTAGCAGAAACATCCAACAGTAACGTAGCATCAAGACTATTACAAATCTAAAGCCAAACAAAATCAAATATTGCTGCGTTCAATCTCCACACATATAGCTTGCAACTGAGACCTGCACCCCACATTCACGTCCGCTGCACACTCCGCATCCCCCCAGACATCGTCCCATATCACTTTCGACCCAGCCTCCAGCTAAACTAGGAAAAGCTCAAGAAAGGACCAGACCTGCCGATTCTCGATCGGGCTAAATGATGGGCAGTAGTATTCCGTTCCTTATACTCGAAGGACTCTCTTCAATTTCTGCTTCTCACCCAGTCCACGACATTTTCCACAAGCTTGGACAAGGTTCCACTATCCCATTTATCCAATTGACCGCTAAGAGGCTATCCGATTCGATTATAAGATCGTAAGAAACAAACCATTTTGACCCAGCAAATAACTCACACGCCTCCAAGATACTCCTTACCTCTGCACTGCAAACATCCGTGATTCCAATTTGTTTTGAAAATTGGATGAGGATTTTACCTGTGAAGTCCCTCAGAACACCGCCAATGCCTGCATATCCATAACCACCACTTACCGCACCATCCACGTTGAACTTTAAAGTTCCCCTAACTGGCGCAACCCACACCTCTTCCTTTGGTCTTCGTTTAGCTTGATCGGATATCAATATCACTTGGGGGCATCTGATGAAATCATTTAGTGAAGCCACACAGTCTGGCCATAGTCCCAAACACCAATATCCTAACCTCAGCACAGCTAAATCATAAATACGCTTTTCATCGCAGTTTTTATTCCTAAAAATAATTTCATTTCGACACAGCAAAATTGTCCAAATAAACGCAAAAAATGCAAGCAACCAGAACTTAAGAAGAGAACGTTTAATCGGCAAATGAACCCAACCTTGCAAGAGATAAGTCACATCTTCTGGCATAATGAATTCTATGTAGGGGTGTGAAAAACTCACCCGACCTGGTAACCTGCCTGAAACCCGATCGAGTCAGAACCTGGTTTAACCCGAGAATTCAAAGACCGAATCCGACCTGCACCCGACCGAAACGAACTCGAACCCGAATTTGACCTGTAACTGTAGAAACCGAACCCGAACTGCACCCGACCGAAGTGAACCCGAACCCGAAATTGACCTGTTACTGTAGTAACCGAACCCGACCTGCACCCGACCGAAACGAACCCGAACCCGAGACTAACCTGCCAGATAACCGATTTAACTCGACCTGTTTGGACCCGACCTGAAATGAACCCGACCTGTTTTGAATCCGACCTGTTTTGAACCCAACCTGTTTTGAACCTGAACTGTTATTGACCTGATCTGTTCTTGACCTGAACTGTTCTTGACCTGAACTGATATTGACCTGAACTGTTATTGACCTGAACTGTTCTTGACCTGAACTGATATTGACCTGAACTGATATTAACCTGAACTAATACTATTATTTGATTTGCTAATAATGATAATTATCTGACATTTAAAGAAGTTATATTTAATGAATATAAAATAATGTCAAGTATTGAAAAATTATAAAATTAATAATAATTTCAAGTATTAATAAATTACTAACTTAACTTCAATTAAAAGATAAATTGAATTAATAATAATTCTAAGTATTAATAAATTGTATTTCTAATTAACTTGACTATTATTTTAAAATAACTTCAAAGATAAACTATTATACTTAATTAATTTAAGTGGAATGAATAACCATTATTAAATTAAAATTTTATACTTAATCAAATTAAGTTAAATGAGTAAAAATTATTAAATTAAATCTATATTCTTAATTAAAATAAGATGACTTGAATTTTTTATTATAAGAATAAATTAATGCTAAATAATTAACTTGCATTCATTTTAATTGAAGTTAAGTTAGTTATTAAATTAACTTAACTTAAGATTAAAAATAAATTTAATTAACTTGCATTCATTTTAAGTTAAGTTACTTATTAAATTAACTTAACTTGCATTCTGATAAACTACTTAATTACATAAGTTGAATGAATAACCATTATGAAATAATTTTTTTATACTTAACTAAAATTAGTTTGAAGTTATTAAACTAAATATGTATACTAAATTAATATAAGATAACGAAATTTTTTAATTAACATTACATACTTAATTGACTTAGTAAAAAACTGATTAACTTAAATGACTTAATTAAGTTAACTTGTTTAAAATATAATAAAACATTAACTTTGGATGGAATCAGGGATACTTCCAAAAACAGAATAAGGTAAAACTTAAGAAGATTAAAACAATAAATGACTTATATTCAATAATTTAAGTGGTTAAACTTACAAAACTTACAACAAACTGAAACTTTATTGAATATTACAAAAAGTTTAAACTTACAAACTGAAACTTACAACAAACTGAAACTTACAAACTAAATAATCTTTACAAACTGAAACTTTAACTTTCACAGTACAAAATTTACAAACATACAAAAGTTTAAACTTTAAGCTCTCAGATCTTATAACAAAGTTTTACAAACTTTTCTACCAGAATTATCATCATCGAGCTTTGAAGGGCAACCAAGTTTAAATTATGGGCAACTTAACTTTTAAAGCTAAGACACCAACATAATTAAAACTAGGAAAACCAGCAACCAGCAACAAACTGCAACAAGCAATTAAAATCATTAGGAACATTAACAGACTGAAATAAAGCAAACCAAGCATATATAACTAAACAGAAACATACATACATACATTCATATATAACCAAACATAAAATAGAAGCATACATACACATTACATAGTGAACAACTAAACAGAAACATACATTCATATATAACCAAACATAAAACAGAAGCATACATACACATTACATACTGAGCAACTTAACAGAAACATACATACATGCATACATGCATATATAACCAAACATAAAACAGAAGCAGACATACACATTACATAGTGAACAACTAAACAGAAACATACAAACATACATGCATATACAACCAAACATAAAACAGAAGCATACATACACATTGCATAGTGAACAACTAAACAGAAACATACATTCATATATAACCAAACATAAAACAGAAGCATACATACACATTACATACTGAGCAACTTAACAGAAACATACAAACATGCATACATGCATATATAACCAAACATAAAACAGAAGCAGACATACACATTACATAGTGAACAACTAAACAGAAACATACAAACATACATGCATATACAACCAAACATAAAACAGAAGCATACATACACATTACATAGTGAGCAACTAAACAGAAACATACATACATGCATATAAAGCAAACATAAAACAGAATCAATGAGAAATATAAAATTAAAAAAAGACAGTGAATAAAAACAACTTACCAAACATCTCCAGCTTTCAACAAATCAGAAACATACCTACCAGATCCATAGCTTCCTTGTTCTCAGAGGTCCCTACAAAAAAAAGAACAAATCAGTTAAGAAATCAAAACAAATAAAAAAAAAATTAAGTTAAACAAATCAGAAACTTACTCTGCACTAGGATCTTCATCAACTGCACAATCTTTCATAACAGAAAGATATTCCTCATCCTCTTCCTCGGGCTCAAACCCATACAACCAATTACGGGTTGTCACAAATATCTCAACATTTTTAGGAAGGAGTTTAGCCCTTAACTTATTTAAAATCCGACCACCAGTGCTAAAAGATGATTCAGAAGCAACTGAAGTGATGGGAATGGCTAAGATATCTCTAGCCATGAGAGAAAGTACAGGGAAAGACACAGATTGGGCTTTCCAATAATCCAAAATATCAAAGTCTGAATCATCAGCATGAGGGAGAAGGGGAAAACTAATAAAAGAGTCAACATCTGACTTCCCACTCCTTGAAGCAGCTAGATTAGCATCAAAGTTCTAGAAAAAAAAACAAGTCAGTAATTGAAACTGAAATAATAAAATAAAGGAAACTGAAATAACAAAAATAAAAACTAACCTGAAAAAGGTTAGACTTCTTAAATGTTCGAGGCCGACCAGTGGAGGACTCGGTTGTACTTTGAGAGGAGTTACTTCGAACAGAAGATCCAGAATTGCAAAGGACAGATTTTGAATAATAAACATACATGTTTACAAATTCATTGTAAACAATACTTACCCTTCTCTCAACCTCATCCTCAACATAGAGGACAGAATACAACTCCTTCAGGAGTTGTAATTTATACCTTGGATCAAGCAAAACAGCAAAGGACAAAATGGTCGAGTGCTCAGACCAATACTTCTCATACAATTCAAGCATAGGTCCAGCCATTGCAGAGATGGCCTCACAAGGATCATTGTGAGCATCATACAACAGCTTCTCAATGGCAACCACATTAGCCAAATAAAGGTTAGAAGTAGGATACTTAGAACCAGAAAACAGTGTAGTAATTTCAAAAAAGGCTCCAGAAAATCACAGATTAATTGGGAAGTTTCCCATTCAGAATCAGCAATTACATCTAAATCATTTTCCCTATTAACAAACAAGTTTATGGCTACTTTAGCATCAATGGCCCTACGAAGCATTAGATAAGTAGAATTCCATCTAGTAGGGACATCTAGGATTAATTTACCAGAAAAAGAAGAACCACGGTCTTTAACAGCAGAGTCAAAGTTACAAAGTCTAGCATCAGAAGAATCAATGAACTTAACAATTTCACGCAACTTAAGAACAGAAGAGTCAATTACCTTCAAACCTCTTTGAACAATCAAGTTCAAAATATGGGCAGCACACCTTACATGAAAGAACTTACCACTGCATGGTAGGGGAGAAATAGCATGCAAGTCATCCTTAAGCCTCTTCACCATTCGATCATTGGCAGAAGCATTATCAACAGTAATGGTAAAGGCTTTTTTCTCAAGACCCCACTCACATAACATTTTTTTCACAAACTTATATATAGACTCACCATCATGTGGAGGGGGGAAACGCCTAAAATTAAGTATTTTAGACTTAAGTTTCCAGTTATTATCAACATAATTAGCAGTCAAAGCAAAATAAGAACGTGAAGTGCAAGCAGACCATCCATCACATGTAAAGCAGATACGACTAGGAATAGAACTCATAGAATCAATGAGCAATTTTTTTATGTTTTTCATGCTTTAACATGCAATGTTTAGTAATGGTATACCTAGAAATATGCTTAACATTAGGATTCAAATACTAATGCAGAACCCTAAGTTTATCATGCTCAACAATACTTAAAGCATAACCATGACAGAGAACAGCTTCAGCAAACAGTTCACAATATTTTTTTTGATCAAAAACAGATGCAGAACTACTACTAACATTTTTAGCAAGAAAATCTTTATAGGCTTGGCATTTATCAGTATGTCTTTTAGGTGTAGAAGTACCAACATAAGAATCAGCTTTATAGCTAGCAGTTTTGCAATACTTACATTGAGCAATGACACCATCAGCAGTCTTAATAAATGTATAGTGATCCCACACAGGAGAAGTTCTTCTCCCAATGTCAGTTGCAGCCCTCCTCCTAGAGGAAGGAGCAACTATTGACACTTGATCATTAGCTTCCCCTTCAAAAAAACAATTACAGAGTTAGTAAATTTAACACTGAAAACAAGTAAAGAATAAAGAAAATAAAAAGAAAGAAAGAACCTTACCAGTTTCACCAGGATAGTTCATCTCAAAAGAATCAGAATCCATTGCAGAACCCAGAAACGTACCTGAGATCAAGAGGAACCACAGTTAGTAAAAAAATTAAAACAACTATTAAAAAGAAAATAAAACAACGGGTTAATCCTCATACATGGCGTTGTTACACCAGCCCCCAAGGCTCTTTAAGAAAAGAGCCTCCTTTGACACCAGTAGCATCGCAGGACGGGTTTCCAGCCTTTTATACTCGGATTAACCCACATGCAACACAAAGCATACTTACAAATAGAAACAATACATGCAAACATATATACAAATCATAAAAAACAGACATGCAAACATATATACATATAATTAAAAAAACAGAAACATGCAAACATATAACAAGACTCAAACATGCAAACATATATACAAGTCAGAAACATGCAAACATATATCAAAACTCTAACATGCAAACATATATCAAGACTCTAACAGAAGCATAAATACAAATCAGAACAGAAACATGCAAACAGAAACATGCAAACAAAAATCAAGAGAAACATTTAAAAAAATAAATGAAAGAGGAAGAGAAGAAACCCTAAACCCAAGCGCAAATGTGGATGAAGACTCTTGAAGAACCCAGAAACGATTCTGAGATCAAAGCACAAGACAGTTAGTAAAATGAAATTTAAAAAACTAAATAATTAAATGAAATATGAAAGGGTTTTGTACTTACCGAGAGAGAGAAGAAGACAACGAACAGTCTGGACAGTGGAATGAGAAGGGTCAGAGTAGATCTGAAGAGGTTTAGGGTTTGCAGATTAGGGTTTAGGGTTACAGGATTATGGAATAAGGTTTGGGGTTTGAGGATCAGGGGTAAGAGTTTAGGTTTTCAAGATTAGGGTATAAGGTTTAGGGTTTGTGGATCATGGATAAGGGTTTAGGGTTTTTGGATAAGGGTTTAGGGTAAAACAGAATTGAATTGGGGATTAGGGTTTGAAGGATTGAAGAGATGGAAATGGAAGAACATAGGGTTGTTCTTGAGAAAAAATTAGGTTTTGATCGAGAAGAAACAGATGGGGAGTGGGCTAAGGTGTTTGTATAAGATCTGGAGAGGGGAAATTGGATGAACAAGGAAGAACTTTGAAAAAAAAGATGTTTTGATCGAGAATAAACAGGTTTTGGGTGGGCTAAGGTGTTTGTATAGGATCTGGAGAGGGGAAAGTGGAAGAACAGGGAAGAACTTGGTAAAAAACGAAGAGTTTGATCGAAAAAGAATGAAACTTTCTGGGAATTTTGTGTTTTTAGAGGAGAGAGAAGATGAGAGGATATTTTGGCAGAGTAACGGTAGGGAAAAAAGTGTAAAATGAAGGGGGTGAAGGTCTATTTATAGAGTGAGTCCGGGTCAAAAGATCCGCGCGTCGATATACGGGTCACACGGGTCTTGCTCCGCAAGCACTCTTACTTTCAATTCTTCCATTTTCGTCCTTTTTATTTGAAATTGAGCTAATAATTTTGTTTTCATTTCAATTTCGTCATTGATGCAGTTTTAAGCTTTAGTGTATGGATTTAATTTAGGGTTTGGGGTTATAGTTTAGGGTTTTTCTTTATATGTTATTAAATTTTATATTTTAGTTTTAGGGTTTAGATTTGTGTAATTATTTTTAGGTTTAGGGTTAGTCTTTGAATTAAGATTTGGGGTTTATGTTTAGGGTTTTAGGTTAATTTTAATTAATTTTTAGGTTTAATTTATCATTTAATTAATTTAGGGCTTTTGGTTTATTTAAATTAATTTAGGGTTTAGGGTTTAATAAACCATATATCCTAACCCCTAAATCTTAAACCCTAGAATACTAAAAACCCTAAACCCTAAGCCCTAAACATGAATCCCTAAAAATAAAAACCCTATTCCACCAATATTTATAAATATAAATATAATGCATGTAAGTTGTGGTTTAGGGTTTTAGGATTATTTTAATTAATTTAGGGTTTTAGGATTATTTTAATTAATTTAGGGTTTAGAATATTACTTATGCTTTAGGGTTTAATGCTTAGGGTTTAGAATTAGACATTAGGGGTTTAAACATTAAACCCTAATATTCAATCAATGAACCATAGTCCCTAATCATAAACCCTAAACAATAACCACTACCCTCTAAACCATAAAACCCTAATATTTAATCTATAGCTCATAGTCCGTAATCCTAGATCGAGGGTTTAGTGGTTAGGGTTAATTACTCATGCTTTAGGGTTTAATGCTTAGGGTTTAGAATTAGACATTAGGGGTTTAAACATTAAACCCTAATATTTAATCAATGAACCATAGTCCCTAACCCTAAACCCTAAACAATAACCACTACCCTCTAAACCATAAAACCCTAATATTTAATCTATAGCTCATAGTCCGTAATCCTAGATCGAGGGTTTAGTGGTTAGGGTTAATTACTCATGCTTTAGGGTTTAATGCTTAGGGTTTAAAATTAGACATTAGGGGTTTAAACATTAAACCCTAATATTTAATCAATGAACCATAGTCCCTAACCCTAAACCCTAAACAATAACCACTACCCTCTAAACCATAAAACCCTAATATTTAATCTATAGCTCATAGTCCGTAATCCTAGATCGAGGGTTTAGTGGTTAGGGTTAATTACTCATGCTTTAGGGTTTAATGCTTAGGGTTTAGAATTAGACATTAGGGGTTTAAACATTAAACCCTAATATTCAATCAATGAACCATAGTCCCTAACCCTAAACCCTAAACAATAACCACTACCCTCTAAACCATAAAACCATAATATTTAATCTATAGCTCATAGTCCGTAATCCTAGATCGAGGGTTTAGTGGTTAGGGTTAATTACTTATGCTTTAGGGTTTAATGCTTAAGGTTTAGAATTAGACATTAGGGGTTTAAACCCTAAACCCTAATATTTAATCAATGAACCATAGTCCCTAATCCTAAACCCTAAACCCTATACATTTAATTACAAATAATAATAATAATAATAATAATAATAATAATAATAATCATAAAACTAATAATAATAATAATAAGCATAGTAAATATATAATAATAATAATAATTGTATTTAAGTATATAATAATAATAATAATAATAATAATAATAATAATAATAATAATAGTAATAATAATAATAATATTACTAATCATAGTAATAATAATAATAATAATAATAATAATAAAAATTAATAATAATAATAATAATAAAAACTAATAATAATAATAATAATAAGCATAGTAAATATATAATAATAATAATAATTGTATTTAAGTATATAATAATAATAATAATAATAATAATAATAATAATAATAATAATAATAATAATAATAATAATAGTAATAATAATAATAATATTACTAATCATAGTAATAATAATAATAATAATAATAATAATAACTAATAATAATAATAATAATAAAAACTAATAATAATAAGCATAGTAAATATATAATAATAATAATAATTGTATTTAAGTATATAATAATAATAATAAACCCTAAACCCTAACCACTAAACCCTAAACCCTAAACCCTAAAACCTAAACGCTAAACGCTAAACACTAAACACTAAAAATAAAAACCATAATCCATCAATATATATATATTACATGTACGTATGTACGTATCATTTTATGAACAGTAAATCCTAAACCCTAACCCTAAACCCTAAACCCTAAAAACCATAATCCATCAATATATATATATATATAATACATGTAGGTATGTTTGTATTAATTTAAGATCAATAAACCCTAAACCCTAAACCCTAAAAATCATAATTCATCAATATATATATAATTAATGTAGGTATGTTTGTATTAATTTAAGATCAGTAAACCCTAAACCCTAAACCCTAAAAACCATAATCCATCAATATATATATAATTAATGTAGGCATGTTTGTATTAATTTAAGATCAGTAAACCCTAAACCTTAAACCCTAAAAACCATAATCCATCAATATATATATAATTAATGTAGGCATGTTTATATTAATTTAAGATCAATAAACCCTAAACACTAAACCCTAAACCCTAAACCCTAAAAACCATAATCCATCAATATATATATATATATATATAATTAATGTAGGCATGTTTGTATTAATTTAAGATTAGTAAACCCTAAACCCTAAACCCTGCAAACAATAATCCATCAATATATATATAATTAATGTAAGTATGTTTGTATTAATTTAAGATCCCTAAACCCCAAACCCCAAACCCTAAACCCCAAACTATAAACCATAAACCCTAAAAATAAATCCAATAGTACCAACTATATATATATATCACATATACGTAATCCTCTAACCCTAAACGCTAAACCCTAAACTGTAAAAATAAAAATCATAATCCGTCAATATATATAATACACATAACACAATAAACCATAAACCCGAAGGAACCCGACCTGAAATGAACCCGACCTGAAACGAAACCGACCTGAAATGAACCTGACCTGAAACAAAACCGACCTGAAAAGAACCCGGCCTGAAACGAAACCGACCTGAAACGAACTCGACCTGAAACGAAACCGACCCGAAATGAACCCGACCTGAAACGAAACCGACCTGAAATGAACCCGACCTGAAACGAAACCGACCTGAAATGAACCCGACCTGAAACGAAATCGACCTGAAATCAGCCTGTCAATTAACCGTTTTGACCCGACCTGAAATGAACCCGACCTGAAATGAACCCGACCCGAAATGAACCCGAACCGAATCGAGTCAAAACAAAAAATGACCCGAAATGACATGTAACCGATTTGACCCGACCTGACAGAGCCCGACCTGAAACCCAACTGTTGACCTGTTTTTACATCCCTAATTCTATGTTCCACCCCAAGCACCATTTTTGCCAAATCAACCAAGTTATTGGGCATTGGCAGAACAAGTGGTTTATCGTTTCCCTCTCTTTATTAATTAGGACACACGAATCAGATCCGGGGCATTGAATCCCTCTTTTCGCCAACTCGCCAAAGGTAGGAATCCTCTGGTGAATTACCTTCCAACAGAACGCAGCCACCTTAGGTGGAGCGGCACTTGACCAAACGAGCTTTCATACATTATTCACCTCTCGTGCCTCCCCTAGGATAGAGTCGCAATAGTCTTTAGAGGTGTAGAAACCCTTTGAGCACCCCGCCCATTTAATTATATCCTTTCCCATTGCTTTACCAACAGCCTTACTGATTTTTTTTTATCAGCAACTGTATGTATATTATTCATGAAGAAAAAACATACAGCGCGACGCAACCATACGCCTCGTTAAAAACCTCCCTAACCTAATGGAGGAAAAGAGTACGTAATGGCCCGTCAAAACATGCAATAACACCTACATACAAGCTAGAAATAATGAACACCTATCCACCCCTTCCTTAGCTAACACATCTGTGAAGTCATTCGCCTCCCGCGGCACGTACTGAAACTGTATCTCTGAAATGACTTGGCATGCTCGATCAATTGTCACAAAAGACTCCCATAACCGCCATGGTCGTTTCGCCGAATGCGTAACCCAACTCAACGCTACTTGAGAATCGGACTCAATCACCACACACTGGTCACGCCAATTCCCTTCCGCCATCAATCTTACTGCCAACTCAATAGCTCGCACCTCCGCCACATTGGAGTCCAAACGCCCCATTGGTCCGGAAAAAATCCCCAAAATGCGATTGTCCGCGTCGCGCAACACACCCCCAATACCCGCAGGCCCGGGCTTACCCCTCGCGGATCCGTCCACATTGAACTTTAATATCCCCGCTATAGACGGTTGCCACGAAATTCCAGCACGCACCTTACTTGGCCGTGGACTAACAACACATGTAGATGGGCACGACCACCACACTGATTCAGTCATAACCTCACTTGCGGCATCGACCTTTATCCAATAAAAAGAGCGAAGTTTGACAAGGAAACAAATTTCTGCCAATGTCGAACGTTTTCCCCGAAAAATAAACTCGTTTCGGGCTAGCCATAGGGACCATAACATTGCACTAACACCAGCCACCCACCACTTCAATTTACAACCATAGAATGAACTGTGAAAATTCACCACAAAGAATTCCGTGAAACTCGCCGGTAAAGGTAACCCGATGTCCCACCAACCGCGCAACCAATCCCAAATCTGTTGTATACAAGGGCAATCATAAAATAAATGAGCTATCGATTCCTCCACCCTTACACACCACGGATACAACCCTTGCCCCTCCGACAAAGGAACCCCTCTAATGCGCAAAAAATCTGTTGTCGGCAAGTTTCAACCAAATGAACCATAAGAATGCTTGCACCTTGGGTGGGACAAGCACACGCCACGCGAAACAGCCCCCAAAATCGCTATCCCCTACCCTATCCAACAATAACGCCTTAGAAATAGCCTGAACCGAAAACTCACCATGTTCATCCGGAATCCAAATCAGCGTATCAATACTAGCCTCCCATAGGAAAACTCCACACGCCAACTCGCACAATGCTCGCAACTGCTCTTGCTCAAATATCCACAATCGCCTCCTAAAAAATCCCTCCCATTGACCATGAGTAAAACGACTATCCACTGCATAGTCACGTACCCATGCCAATTTGTTCAATGCCAAAGCAAACAATCGTGGGAATACATCCTTCAATGGTTGTTGTGTAACCCATAAATCAAACCAAAATAACACAAGCTGTCCATATCCGATTTTCCATTGAAAGTTCACCCCCCCACATGCGGTTCCACACTCGGACAGCATGCATTGGCCACAATTTGACGCCATACAGTAGACATGGCGGACGAGTGCTCTGTATTAAATCTCCACCTTTGAGTGTTTTCACCATATTTAGCCGTAATCAAACGGCGCCAAAGCGAGTCCCGATCACGGGCATAACACCATACCCATTTGGACAGCAGCGCCATATTTTTCACCGGAAGATCCGCCACCCCCAGACCCCCTAAATGTCGTGGTCTACACACCGTTTCTCATCCCACTCTACTCATCCGTCGCTCAATACTAACGCCACCCCAAAGAAAAGCTCGACAGATTCGATCCAGCCGCTCAATTACTCCTTTCGGTGCTACAAATAGGCCCAAGTAAAAGATAGGCAATGATGAAAGGACCGAGTTAACTAGTGTCACTCTAGCTGCAAACGACAAAGAACTACGCTTCCACCATGCTAACTTGCGTCTGAAGTTAGCGATAACCGGATCCCATACTGATATTTGTCTCGGATCGGCCCCCAAAGGGAAACCAAGGTACACAAACGGTAATACCCCCAAACGGCAGCCCAACACACTAGCCACGGATGCACTAAGCTCACCCTCCACTCCAATCGCATATAAGGAGCTTTTAGCGAAATTAATCTATAACCCAGAACACACTTGGAAACAATGCAATATCCTTTTTAAATTCCGAGCAAACTCAATATTGGCATCAAAGAACAAAATCGTGTCATCGGCAAACTGTAAATGCGTCAGGCGTATGTTCGATACCACCTCCACTCCCTGAATCAGACCTCCCGCTTCCGCTCTAATCAGCATCAAATGTAGTGCCTCAGCCACTATCACAAATAGCAACGGTGATAGTGGACAGCCTTGTCTCAAACCACGGCCCATCCTGAATTCTTTAGTCGTGCTCCCATTCAGCAACACTGACAAACGAGCAGTACTAATACACTCTTTTATCCATTGTCGCCACACTGCACAAAATCCCATCCGAACTAGCACGGAATCTAGAAAAACCCAGCCCACACAATCATACGCCTTAGCAAAATCTAACTTTAAAATAAAACCACTAGCCCCACTTTTTTGAAGAGAATGTATCACCTCCGTAGCTAACAACACGCCATCTACAAGCTGGCAGCCTTTAACAAAAGCCGACTGAGTGTCGCTGATAAGAGCATTCAGTACTGCTTGCAAACGGTTCGCCAAGCACTTAGCCAATAATTTGTACATCGAATTTACCAAGCAAATAGGGCGATACTCACCTAGCAATTGTGGTGCCGCCACCTTTGGTAATAACACAATAAACGCGCAATTCGCACCCCGAAATACCCCTCGATCGTGGAATTGAGTAAAGAAATGTAGTACATCATCCTTCACCACCTCCCAACTCTTCTTGTAAAATTCAAGTGTAAAACCATCCGGACCTAGTGCCTTCGAGCCGTCGCAGTCCCATAATATGCGTTTAATTTCCCCAACCGTGAAAGGTGCCACCAACCGTGAACTTGCATCTACTTGCACTTGTCTAAACTCTCCATCGAACTACCATCTACCCACCCGAGAATCACAAGCGAAATGGGCAGTGAACGCCTTGACTACAAATGTGCGTAATGTCGTTGGCGATGTATTCCATTTCCCATCAATCAATAATCCTGGGATAAAATTTCTAGCTGTGCGTAATTTAGCCGTTCTGTGGAAAAAAGCTGTGTTCCGATCTCCTAACCTCAACCATGTTACCCGAGCTTTTTGACGCCACATCGCCTCTTTATTACGCATCGTCCGCCATAATGCCTGCATCCACCTGCGACGCTCAATCTCCACCTCCCCATCCCCATCTTTCTCTATCAAATCATCATCCGCTCTATCAATCTTCTGTTGCATTTTCTCGATAATCAAATTGACATCGTGTGAAACCTATGTTTGATTTTGATATAATTATATCTTTAAGGATCAATTTGAAAAACTTAAAATTGTTTTATAAGTCCCTTAATAAGTTTTAAATCACCAACACTTTAAAACTAATTTGAAAAACTCAAACTCAAAATATTTTCTAAGTGTTCCAAGGCCAAACTATTGAAAACCATCCAGGTGTATCGATACGCTTCCAGCCGTATCGATACCTTTTTTAGAAAGTTGGCCACTGTCGGAACTCGTTTCGATACGCACTTAACCGTATCGAAACCCCGTATCGAAACAGATCCAATCTGTATCGATACGCTCCTTCGTAAAAGCCTAAAAGAGTTTGAATGGCGTACCGATACGACTTCACCCGTATCGATACAGTTTTATTGAATTTTAAAATCAAGTCGGTTTAAAATATTTTGACCGTTGGTGTCAGTTGGTTAGGTAACCAAATTTTAAATGGTAGTTGACCCGTATCGATACGGTAAACCCCCGTATCGAAACGGAAATCGACAGTGAGTTATGTCGAGAAAAAGGTATCGATACGGTCTTAGCCGTTTTGATCCCCCGTATCGATACGCATACGTGCGTTTCGATACCCCTTATTTATTGTGCACAACGGCTCTTTCTTTTCTGAGACAGGTATCGATACGGCTCCCCGAGTACCGATACGGGTAGCTGCTGAAGTGCATTTATGGTGGTGAGAGAGGGTTCCAACGGCTCTATTCAATCCCCCAACCACCCAAACGGCTAGAATTAATAGAGGAGGTATAAATTGAAGCTCTTTGAAGGCCATCAACAACTATTGCATCAAAGATAAACATTCAAGCAAAAATCCAACCTCAAGTGTGCAAAATTTCCAATCTCTTGTAATTCCCAAATTGTGTTGTATCCAATTCTTATTTCATCTTCAAATTTGGGTTGAGTGTTGTACTTCTAGGGACAAATTTGTATTTGAGAGATATACTTCTTGTCCATTTTCTTCTTTGATTACTAGTGAGGGTTTGGTCAAATTTTGGGTAGAAAATTTGACCGGTTGTGTAAAGGTTACCTCCTAAGCCTTGAAAAGGGGAAGAACAAATAATGAATTGTTGAAATCCTTAGTGGTAGCTAAGGTAGTGGATGTAGAGTTCATTTGGAGAACTTGAACCACTCTAAATCTCTTGTTCTTCATTTTTAAATTGCCTTTTCACTCCACAAAGATTTTAAATCCCAATTCACCCCCTCTTGGTCTTGATCATTTAATCGATCCACTCAACAATTGGTATCAGAGCCTACCTCTTTGAAGGATTCACAACCACAAGAGGAGTTCCTAGGAAGAGTGAGATCAACAAAAAATCAAGCCATGGCTTCTACCTCCGGTTCGAGCATGTATGAGTCTCAATCCACTACAAAGCCTCCCTTCTTCAACGGTGATAACTATTCTTTTTGGAAGAATAGAATGTGTCTCTTCATCAAGTCCAACGACTACTTAGTTTGGGATGTCATTGAAGATGGCCCTTATATTCCATTGAAGCAAGATAGTGAAGGCAAGATGGTTTTGAAGAAAAAGGTGGAGATGAGTGAGGAAGAAAGGAGAAAGATTCAAGTAAATGACAAAGCTCTCCACATGCTCTTTTGTTCATTCGGTCCGGACATCTATTCTAAGGTGTCATCTATTGAGAGTGCCAAAGAAGTGTGGGACACTCTTGAGACTACCTATGAGGGAACCAATGATGTCAAAGAAATTAAGATTGGAATTCTCAATCTTAGTTATGAAAATTTCAAGATGGAGCCTGATGAGACGGTGTCCAAAATGTTTGATCGTTTCTCCACAATAGTCAATGGGCTCAAAGGATTTGGAGAGATCATACCGGAAGACAAGCTTGTCCGGAAGCTACTTTATTCACTTCCCGAATCTTGGGATGGGAAGAGAACCGCCATCATAGAGGCTAAAAATTTGAAGACTCTAAAGCTAGATGAGCTAGTGGGTTCTCTACTCACTCATGAGATTATGAAACAAGGAAGGGAAGATGAGAAGAAGAAGGAAGAGAAGAGAGTAGAGAAGTTAGAAGTTAAAAAGAAGAAGAAGATGGGAATAGCTCTTAAAGCTTCACTACTTGAGGAAAGCTCTTCTAGTGAGGAGGATGACCTTGAAGAATTGGCTATGATAGCCAAGAAGTTCTCTCGATTCACGAGGTCCAATCGCGGAAGAAAAATTCAAAGAAGGATGGACTTCAAAGGAAAGAACAAAGAAGAAGCAAGGGATCAAATCATTTGCTTTGAGTGCAATAAACCCGGTCACATACGTTCGAAGTGCCCTCAACTCAAGAAGAAGGGCTTTGAGAAGAAGAAGAAGCTCAAAGACAAGCTTGCTACTTGGAGTGATGAGGAGTCATCAGAGGATGACGAACAAGAAGTGGCCAACCTTTGCCTCATGGCACTTGAGGAAGATTCCTCCATGGTAACTTCTAACTCATCATCTTTAGATTTTATATATGATGAATTAAATGATGCATATGATGAGTTACAAGAGGTCTATGATGAATTAGTTGAGAAATATAAAGAGTCGGTCATTAGGAATAAGAAAATCATTTTATAGCTAAATGAGAAAAATGACTCACTCTCTCAAGCTAATTCAAAATTTGAGAAAAGGTATTAGGATTGAAAGATGAACCTAAATTTTTTCAAAATGAAAATGTTGATCTTAATAATCTTTTGTCTCAATGCAATAGTGAACACCAAAAGGTGTTAGATGAGCTTAACAAGCTCAAGGAGTCCTTTAAAAATATTGCTAGTATGAAGCATGAAGTTGGTGAATCCTCTAAAACAAACCAACTTAAGAAAAGGACTAATAACTACAAACAAGGTAGTCTTCCTAGACATAGAAGAACTAAAAGAATTAGAAGTGTATGGGTTCCTAAGGAACTTGTAAAATCTAATAACATTATTGCTATGTCATCTTGGATCCCTAAGGGAACCAAGGTTTTGGGAGCTAACACTCATGGACCCAAAATGATTTGGGTACCAAAAACAAAAGCTTAATATCTTTGTTTGTAGGGGGAGCATTGCTACAAGGCCAAAGCACAAAGTCAAAACTCATGGTACCTTGATAGTGGATGCTCAAGGCATATGACCGGAGACAAGAGTAGATTCATGGATCTAAATCCAAAAAGTGGAGGAGTGGTGACATTTGGTGACAACTCCAAAGGCCACATTAAAGGTATTGGCTCTATAGGTAATCATTCTACTATTCTCATTGAAAATGTATTTTATGTCGATGGTCTTAAACACAAATTATTGAGCATAAGTCAATTGTGTGATAAAGGATTTAATGTTTTATTTGATAAAAATGGTTGCAAAATTGTAGACATTAAATCTAATAATATTATGCTCATAGGTCATCGCATAGGGAACATTTACATGGTGCATCTAGATGATATTCATAAATCTCATGCATGCTTAGTTGCACAAAATGAAAATGATGCATGGTTGTGGCATAGAAAACTAGGACATGCTAGCATAAGTGTTTTAGAAAAACTAGTCTCCCTTAATCTAGTTAGAGGTTTACCCAAGATAAAATTTTCAAATGATAAAATTTGTGATGCATGCTCTAAGGGTAAACAACATAAGTCTTCCTTTAAATCCATTAATGATGTTTCTACTATTAGATGCTTACAACTTATCCATATGGATTTATTTGGGCCAATTAGGACTATGAGCTTGGGTGGTAAGTCTTATGCATTTGTACTTGTTGATGATTTTTCTAGATTTACTTGGGTTCTATTTTTAAGTACTAAAGATGAGGCTTTGGAAAAATTCATCACATTTTCAAAACTAACCCAAAATGATATTGAACTTAGAATTTCACATATTAGAAGTGATCATGGAACCGAGTTTCAAAATTTAGGGTTTGAAGATTTTTTAAATGAAAATGGTATTAGCCACAATTTTTCGGCTCCTCGAACTCCTCAACAAAATGGGGTAGTTGAGAGGAAAAATAGAACTTTGCAAGAAATGGCTAGAACTATGCTTTGTGAAAACAATTTACCTAAATATTTTTGGGCGGAAGCCACAAACACCGCTTGCTATATTGTTAATCGAGTAATGATTAGGCCAATTTTAAAGAAAACACCTTATGAGATTTTAAAATCTAAAAAGCCTAACATTAGCTATTTCTACCCTTTTGGTTGCAAGTGTTTTGTTTTAAATAATGGAAAAGACAACTTAGGTAAATTTGATGCAAAAAGTGATGAAGCTATTTTCATAGGTTACTCTTTAACCTCTAAAGCCTATCGAGTATTTAACAAAAGAACTTTAGTAGTAGAAGAATCTATTCATGTTGTATTCGATGATAACCTCCTTCCTAGGAAGGATTCTTGTGATGATGATGATGTAGGAATCATAAATGCCTTTGATGGAGGACAAACTTCAAAGGAGGATGAGATTCCAACAAAAGAAGAGGACACACAAGATCCACCTCTTGAAGCCTTGAAGGACTTGGCTCTTGAGGAAAAGGAAGTGAGCTACCCAAGGGAGTTCAACTATGTCAAAGATGGTGAAATCTTGGGTGATCCATCCAAGGGGGTACCCACTCGATCTTCTCTTAGATTAATGAATCATTTTGCAGTTATCTCATGCATAGAGCCTAAGAATATTAAAGAAGCATTGAAAGATGATTTTTGGATTATGGCTACGCAAGAAGAGTTAAATCAATTTGAGAGAAGTAATGTTTGGACATTAGTTGATAGGCCTAGTAATCAATCTACCATAGGAACTAAATGGGTCTTTAGGAACAAGCTAGATGAGAGTGGTAACATTGTGAGAAATAAAGCTAGACTTGTAGCACAAGGTTACACTCAAGAAGAGGGAATAGATTTTGATGAAACCTATGCACCCGTAGCTAGAATGGAAGCCATTAGGATATTGCTTGCATATGCATGTTATCATAATTTCAAGCTTTTTCAAATGGATGTTAAAAGCGCATTTTTAAATGGTTTTATAAATGAAGAAGTGTATGTGGAACAACCACCGGGTTTTGAAGACTCAAAATTTCCAAATCATGTTTTCAAACTCACCAAAGCTCTTTATGGTTTAAAACAAGCTCCTAGAGCTTGGTATGAAAGACTTTCAAACTTTTTAATTGAAAAAGGATTTGAAAAAGGTATGGTGGACACTACACTTTTTATAAAAATGTATAAAAATGACATCTTAGTAGTTCAAATTTATGTTGATGATATTATTTTTGGTTCTACTAACGAATGTCATTGTCAAGAGTTTGCTAAGCTAATGCAAGGTGAATTTGAGATGAGCATGATGGGGGAGCTCTCATTCTTTTTGGGACTCCAAATCAAGCAAAAGAAGGATGGCACCTTCATCAATCAAGCAAAGTACATAAAGGATATGCTCAAGAAGTTTGGCTTGGAGAATGCAAAGCCTCAAGCCACACATATGAGCTCATCTACAAAGCTTGACAAAGATGAAGGAGGTAAGTGTGTTGACTCTAAACTTTACCGTTCTATGATTGGATCATTGCTTTACCTTACCGCAAGTAAACCGGATATCTTGTTTAGTGTTTGCTTGTGTGCTAGGTTTCAAGCTAGTCCTAGAGAGTCTCACCTTATAGCCGTTAAGAGAATCTTTAGGTACCTTAGAGATACTCCTTGTTTAGGTCTTTGGTACCCTAGAGACTCCTCCTTCAACCTTCATGCTTATTCGGATGCGGATTATGGGGGTTGCAAAATCGATAGGAAAAGTACTTCGGGAACTTGTCAATTCCTAGGTAGTATGCTCATATCTTGGTTCTCTAAGAAACAAAATAGTGTAGCCTTATCTACCACCGAAGCCGAGTACATATCCTTAGGGAGTTGTTGTGCTCAAGTCCTTTGGATGAAGCAACAACTCTTAGATTATGGAATTAAAGTTGAAACCATACCCCTAAAATGTGACAACACTAGTGCAATATGTCTAACAAAAAATCCCATCCAACACTCTAGAACCAAACACATAGAAATAAGGCATCATTTCATTAGAGGTCATGTCCTTAAAGAAGATGTAGTTATAGAGTATGTAGACACCTTAAATCAATTAGCGAACATATTTACAAAACCTTTAGACAAATAGCGTTTTTGGTCCCTTAGGAGAGAGTTAGGTCTAGCTAGCCTATCTTGACCTTTTAGGATTCTTTTGTGCTTAAAATTGCTTAATTTTGTGAAATTGCATGTTTGTGTGTTGTAGCTCTTGAAAATATCCATGTCTATAGTTAGGGGGAGTATGATTCTATTCAAATATGTTTAGAACTGTTCATTCATCATTTGCATTCCTTTAGGAGATGTTAAAATCGAGCTTATGGTTGTTCTTTAGGTCTAAAGATGTATTTCTGGGCATAGGGTATCGATACGGTTAAACTCGTATCGATACGTGTACTTCATTAAACTTCCCAGACCTCTTTTTGCCTTAAACGGGTATCGATACAGTTAAACCTGTATCGATACGAGCTTCAATCGTTTCGATACGGATCTCATCCGTTTCGATACGATTCTCCAACGGGCATTTTTAAGAAAATGACGTTTTTACCCCCGTATCGATACACCCACAGGTGTATCGATACTCGATCGCGCAGACAGCTTTTAATTTGGCATTTAAAGTCTTCAACTTTTACCAAAACTAAAATTCCTCAAACCCTAAAAACCCTAGCCGTTTTTGCCTATAAAAAGGCTCTTCCTCCCTCATATTTTCACACACAACTCAAAAATCTTAAGGGGGGTTTCCATCAAGCAAAGTCTTAAGATCTTTCTCTTCAAATTGGTGCTAGAATTTTTCTTCATTCTCTCAAATTCTCATCAAGGTAAAATTCTTTCTTTTTCTTTTTCAATTTTTTTGTTTATTTTGTTTTTATCTTTGTTTTTCCAAAATCTTTTCTTCAAAATTTTTTTAAAATTTAATTTACCTTGATTCTTAACTTAAATGAAGAAATCTAAATACATGATTTTTCTCTTAGTTCATGGCACCCAAGGAATCTAGGAAAAGACCTCGGGTTTCTCAAACCGGTGAATCGTCTACTCCCGGAGTTGTTGCACGACCAAACTACACTCAAATCTATGAACATTCCTTTGAAACCCCCGTAGCTCTCACATATTTTCGCCAATTCGAAAACTACAAGATTCGTGCGGAAAGGGTAATATCTATTCCTTTTCTTGATTCGGAGCGTTTCAAGTTTGAATATCTTCCCTTGCTTCGTCTTTGGAATTTTATAGATTTTCTCTCCATTCCCGGTTTTTATTACCGTCTTTTGGTTTTGATTTTCTACTCTAATGCCAAATGTCTTGCTAATCGTAACGGGGTTGTTACCGGAGTTAGTTCTTATCTAATGGGCAAGAGAATCATCCTTGATGTCAAATCCATTTGTGAAGTTTTCAATTTGGAGGATGAAGGCCTTGATGATGAGAATGCTTTAGGTCATGTTCTTAGTGGCTCCGTCACCGCCCTAAACGCTCAAGATCGGATCCTCCATTTGATGGTGTCTTGGTGGTTTAGGCCCTCCGAAGGAAAGTATTCTACCATCCGTCAAGTGGATGACTTTTGGATCCGTTGCTTCCGTGAGCGAAAGCGTCCAAACCTTGCTCGAATCATGTTTGCGGAGATTGTCTATCTTGTGCAACATCTCCACACCTCCCTCGTCACCTCCTTCACCTATGGTACGGCCCTAAGCTATTACTTTGTGAAAAAGGATATTGATTGCTCGTTTGACTTCCCAACTCCCCTCACCGATCCTATTGACGAACGATCTCTTGCACGGGGTAAGTTCCATTATTTTAATGGAAATTGGTTACGTCTTTCCGAGCTACCACCCGAGGCTGCAGCCGAATTGGAAAATCCTCAAGGTGATCAAGCTCCTCAAGCTCCTCCACCTCCTCCTCAACCTTCCATGGTTGCTCTTATGACCTTCCTTAATGAGCAATTCATGGGTTGCGTACAGACATGGGAAATCGTTTTACCGCTCTTGAAACATCTTTTGACACAAGGATGACGAGCATGGAGAATCGCCTAACCTCTCTTGAAAGCGGTCATAATTCTTTGAATATTTCCCTCTCCGCTTTCCATGATGAGTGGCGCAATAGCATGAGGAATGATGATCCCATTGGAGTTGACGATGAAGATGATGAAGAAGGCGATGATGATGCCTAGTAGCTTCTCATTGCATCTCATGCATATCATCTAGGATATTTTTATTTATGCACTTTTATTTCATGTTCTTAGGATTAAGATTGTTTTAGTTTTTAAACCTATGCTTTGATTTTCTGTTTTTGTTGGATTTTTAAGTTGATGTTATGTTTTATCTTTGAACTTAATAATATTTATGTTGCCTATTTATACCTTTGCCTATGCTATGCACTTTACTTTGTCTCAATATTTTTGATCTAACAAAAAGGGGGAGAGAAACTAGCTCACAACACTTTAAAAATTTCGATTTCAACTTAAAAAGTTACCTAGCTTATATTAAGGGGGAGTAAATTTTGCAAAGTTTTTCAAAGTATCAAAAATTTTAAGTTTTTAGTTTTGTTATATCAAAAAGGGGGAGATTGTGAAACCTATGTTTGATTTTGATATAATTATATCTTTAAGGATCAATTTGAAAAACTTAAAATTGTTTTATAAGTCCCTTAATAAGTTTTAAATCACCAACACTTTAAAACTGATTTGAAAAACTCAAACTCAAAATATTTTCTAAGTGTTCCAAGGCCAAACTATTGAAAACCGTCCAGGTGTATCGATACGCTTCCAGCCGTATCGATACCTTTTTTAGAAAGTTGGCCACTGTCGGAAATCGTTTCGATACGTACTTAACCGTATCGAAACCCCGTATTGAAACAGATCAAATCTGTATCGATACGCTCCTTCGTAAAAGCCTAAAAGAGTTTGAATGCCGTACCGATACGACTTCACCTGTATCGATACAGTTTTAATGAATTTTAAAATCAAGTCGGTTTAAAATATTTTGACCGTTGGTGTCAGTTGGTTAGGTAACCAAATTTTAAATGGTAGTTGACCTGTATCGATACGGTAAACCCCCGTATCGAAACGGAAATCGACAGTGAGCTATGTCGAGAAAAAGGTATCGATACGGTCTTATCCGTTTCGATCCCCCGTATCGATACGCATACGTGCGTTTCGATACCCCTTATTTATTGTGCACAACGGCTCTTTCTTTTTTGAGACAGGTATCGATACGGCTCCCCGAGTACCGATACGTGTAGCTGCTGAAGTGCATTTATGGTGGTGAGAGAGGGTTCCAACGGCTCTATTCAATTCCCCAACCACCCAAACGGCTAGAATTAATAGAGGAGGTATAAATTGAAGCTCTTTGAAGGCCAGCAACAACTATTGCATCAAAGATAAACATTCAAGCAAAAATCTAACCTCAAGTGTGCAAAATTTCCAATCTCTTGTAATTCCCAAATTGTGCTGTATCCAATTCTTATTTCATCTTCAAATTTGGGTTGAGTGTTGTACTTCTAGGGACAAATTTGTATTTGAGAGATATACTTCTTGTCCATTTTCTTCTTTGATTACTAGTGAGGGTTTGGTCAAATTTTGGGTAGAAAATTTGACCGGTTGTGTAAAGGTTACCTCCTAAGCCTTGAAAAGGGGAAGAACAAATAGTGAATTGTTGAAATCCTTAGTGGTAGCTAAGGTAGTGGATGTAGAGTTCATTTGGAGAACTTGAACCACTCTAAATCTCTTGTTCTTCATTTTTAAATTGCCTTTTCACTCCACAAAGATTTTAAATACCAATTCACCCCCCTCTTGGTCTTGATCATTCAATCGATCCACTCAACACATCGCCAAAAGTATCCTTATTCCATCTTTTCAGAAACAACTTCAAATGTCGCAATTTAACCACGATATTTTCATTTCCCATTCCTACACTAGTTAACCGACACCATTCATTTGCCATGTCCAGCACATTCGCTTTTCCCTCTAACCAGCAATTGAAAAATCGGAATGGTCGTGGTCCCCAATCGCAGTCATCACAAGCTAAAATCAGAGGAGTATGATCGGATACCCCCCTCGACAAGGCTACCTGCTGCACACTACTGAAAGCATCTAACCAATTCGTTGAGATCAAAAACCGATCTATACGGCTACACCTATTACCATGGCCAAACCATGTGAACCATTTACCTATCAATGGCAAATCCATCAAGCCTGCATTGTTGACAAAATTTGTGAAAGCTTACATTTCAGCCTCTCTATCCGATACCCCAATCATATCTGAATCTTTCAAAATGGCGTTAAAATCCCCTGCAACACACCACGGTCCCTGAAATATACATATGCTAGCCAACAATTTATCCCATAACAAAATTTGATCGGCTACCTCGCATGGAGCATAAATCGCCACGATACCACAAACCAAATCTTCTACATTCCATTTCCCTTGAATTATAACATAATAACGATCAATATGTATTGACTCCGAAGTAAATTTAGTACCTTCCCATATGACTAATATGCCGCTGGATACCCCAATCGATGGCGAAGACACCATTTCGAAGCTATCCGAATACCACAAATTCGCCCCCAACATCGTCGGAATCTCTTCCAATTTCGTATCCTGTAATAACACCATGTCACATTGATTTTTTCTAAACTCCTCACGAACACAACGCCTTTTCGCGCTCCTGCCCAAACCCCTTACATTCCATGTTAACATCTTCATTAGTCAAAAACCACGACACTCACCGGTAATAACCCGAGAGATATCTTTAATAATGTCCTCTTCCTGCCCAGTCGATTTCACCCCAATCAATGCCCCTAATTTTAATGTCGCCTTTAATAATGTTCTGCTGCACGATTGGATCCCCACTAGAGTCTCTTCCCTTCTGAAATTTGTTCGCTACTGTCCCCTTTTTCCCCGTATCCCGACCAAGTCCAACTCGTGAATTACCAGCCGTACCATTGACCTTTCCTCCCACCAATTTTCTAACCTTACAAAACGAATTCCCCACACGTATCAGCTCTGTTTGTCCCAATCCTTGCACCGTCGCTCCTGCTTGTGAAGTCATTTTTCCAGAGTAATCACCTTTGAATTAACACTATCAACACATAGAGCTGATGTCCCCACATTATCCACTGAATTTGAGTTTGAATTTACTAACCCTGCTATTTCAGGACTCTCCGCCAGAGTCATACTCTGACACTCATTCTCCCCCTCCAGGCTATCGAAACTGATCGGCAAAATCAATTGTTGCACCGGCACCACCGCTTCCTTTTCCATTTCAGACCCCTCGGCCACCCTCGGACTCACGTCCTCCTTCTCTACGTCCAACTCATTTTGGTGCTCAATCGTATGCGCCGTTACCTCCCTTGTTTTATCAACCGATGAACTCACCCCAGCCTGATCGGGATTCTCCTCTGATCCATTGTACACCTCCTCCATCCTAGATCGCACATCAGCCCTATGACCATCAATGCTTCCCTCCTGCGGATCAGCAGTTTGTGAATTATTGCCCTCATAGAAACCACATTCGATCGCTGGTCCTTGCCCATCTGTCTCAAACACACGGACCAAGTGTTCCTCAGCCGCCAATTTGACGGTAATGCTCTCCTCAATGCGATCCACCATTGTTGTTTCCACCAGCATACGTCCACAATCGAATGATGTAGGGGTTTCCGTGTCATCATCTATACATATCAATGACCCTCATAATTTCGCAATATTCATGAACGTATTTTTGTGCCATAGGTGAATCGGTAACCCCACCACGGATAACCAAACACGGCGAGACTCTGCTATAATTGACGGCGACTACACTTCAACTCTTGTGAAACACTCCTTTACGTAATCCATCTTCATCACCTATTCGCGAACTTTCGCCGATGTGCACATCAACAGAATCATGGACCCCGAAAGCCTCATAATCGAAAAACCATCGTTTTTCTCCACCTCCAGTAGTTCCGCTAAATTTTTTAAATTCCATGGCCTAGTGCACCACCCAATCACACGCCATTGAAGGATCGCCCATTTATCCTCATCCAACACACCCTCAATTACCTGTCGATTTGTTCCGCTATTAATTCTACCCTGCGTTGAAGGTTTATGTGAATCTTTTATTGAATCCACCGTAATACCCTTCGTCGGCTGTGTTTCCTTTCCCTTCATCTCCTTCTTTAAATTGGTAATGCCATTCCATGCCAAAGCCACGCGCATCCTTGCGCCATATATCCATTTCCCATGGATCTGTTCGATCACCCTATCCACATCCGTCTTCGATGCCATCCGAACGAAACCGAATCGTGTCCCACCTCTAGCCCTCTTCTTCGGTATAAACACATCTCTGACAATCCCATGACGGTCAAATACTTGCCATAAACCTTTACAGTGAATCGACTCTGAAATCCCGCCCACGTACAAGGTCCACACCCGTTGCGATTCATGTATATCGCCGGTGGCTGAGTGCTGTTTTGAACGAATCTCCCCTCCATCGCCTTGTTCGTGATTTAGGCATTTCCATAATCTCCCCTCCATATGGTTGCTTTCTTTAAAAACTTGGCACATATGCTTGCTTACCTCCAACAGCCTTACTGATTAAACTCCTGAAACCCTCCCATAACTCCACCTCCCAATCAAAAAAACGCCTGCAAAATTCAATGTTCCATTGCCAAACTCCATCTCTTCTACTACCAAAATCGGATACCTTTCCCTCCTTCTTGACTGCCATAGCGTATAATCGCGGAAAAGCTTGGCGAAGCGATGGAACTTCAGTCCAAAAATCATCCCAAAAATCGGTTGACTGACCATCTCCAACTTCAATACGAATGTTTGTAGTAAAAAAATCCTCCTCATCGTTTAGCGGTCTTGTAATGTCGCGCCAAATCCAAGAAGATTTCGAAAAACTCCCCTTCCTCAGAACCAACCTTGATGGGTCCAGACCATACTTAGCTGTGATGATTTGTCTCCAAAGGATATTAGGTTCACATCCGAATCTCCACATCCACTTATTCATTAATCCTCTATTTCTTAACCTCAATTCAACGATCCCCAAACCTCCCATGTACTTTGGTTTGCACAAGACCTCCCAACTGACCCAATGGATGCTCTTCCCTTCTTTATTCCCCCAAATAAACTTTGCTATGCACGAGTTCATTGTCTTTGCCACCTTCGCCGGCATCTTGAAAATAGAAAGATAGTAGATCGATAAATTCACTAATACTGATCTGACCAGTGTTAATCGGCCCTCAAACGATAACAGTTTGCCTTTCCACCCATCCAGTTTCTTATGTACCTTTTCGTTTATTGGCTTCCAAATCTCAGCTGCGTTTTGAGCAAAACCCAACGGAAGGCCCAAGTACTTAGTTGGGAAAGAGCCCCAACCCCACTTTATCACTTCAGCCATCTTCTGCGTGCACTCCTCTTCTACATTCACCTCGAAAATTTTCGATTTTGACTCATTGATGAACAATCCTGCTGCCAACTCGAAAATTTTCAGTACCCTCTTAACCTGCCGAACCATAGCTTCATTAGCCTCAACGAAAATGACCAAGTCATCGGGAAATTGAATGTGGCTAATGCACAACTCGCTATTGCCCACTTTCACTCCCTTAAAAAAACCAACATCAACTGCCTTCGATAACAACTTACTCAATGCTTCGCCCACCAAATTGAAGAGCAGTGGCGATAGGGAACACCCTTGCCTCAAGCCTTGTTTAATCGAGAACGGTTTGGTAGGGACCCGTTGATCAATACCGAAATCATTGCCGATGATAGACAAGTGTAATCCACTTTCTCCATCTTAATCCAAACCCCATGTTGCACATAATAAAATCCAGAAAATTCCAGTCCACAAAGTCGTACGCCCTCTTAAAGTCGACTTTCATCACAATCGCCTTCCTTTTCGATATCTTCACATCATCAATAATCTCGTTGACAATTAACGAGCAATCGAGGATTTGTTTACCAAGAATGAAGGCAAACTGACTCTCTCCCACCACTTCAACGATACACCTAGATAACCTTCTTGCAAGAACCTTAGATATCAATTTGTATAAACTACCCACAAGAGAGATCGGTCTGAACTCTTCAACCTCAATGGGATTCACTGATTTGGGAATTAACGCCATTTCTCCAATGGTTTCCCTTAATGGAAATCGGAAAAGAAACGCAGAATACTTTCTTTTAAAAATCTTCAGTATTTCTTAAAGAAGTTCAGATTGAACCCGTCGGGCCCCGGGGTCCTTGAGCCATCCGCCGAATCGATCGCAGACCACACTTCCTCTTCGGAAAAAGGCAATTCCAAATTTCTAACCGAAGACTCCCCCAATTTACTAAACTGGACGTCAAAGGAAGCAACGGGGAGAGTTGGTACCTTATTATAACTACGCCGGAAGTGTTGCACAATGGCTCTCCTTATTTCCGATGGATCCTTTGTAACTCTATTCCCCACTCGTAAACACTGAATTTCCTTTCAACTCCTTCGCAGCGAGGCTGTTGCGTGAAAAAACTTAGTGTTTTTATCACCCTGTTAAAACCACTTCAGTCTTGATTTCTGTAACCACTCCCTTTAGGTTGTTCTATACCTCTCCCACAGAGTAGTTTTAAGTTTATTTATCTCCTCCCAATTGCTCGAATGAGAACCATCAGTTGAGGCGAGTTTCTTTAACTCGTCTATCTTCTTTTCCATGTCACCTACGGACTTAACTTCAGCCATTCTTTTCTTTTTTACCCACTCTTTCGATACAGCTTTAACTGATCTTAAAGTTTCGGCGATGCTTCTATCTCCACTCATAACCGCTTTAACATGTGAGTCGTATGAAGGATCATCAGCCCAATAGTCAAAGAACTTGAAAGGTTGAGGTCCCCTCTCACTAATCCCCTGTCGCAGAAGGATCGGACTGTGATCCGACAGACTTCTAGGTAGTCGTTTTTGTATTAAGTTTGGATACCTTACTATAATCTCAGGAGATATCAGGAATCTGTCAATTCTACTAGCCGCGACCGAATTGCCTCCTCTGAACCATGTGAACTCCCCATCCGACAGGGGAAGATCCACTAAATTACATTCCCCTATGAATTCGTCGAAATCCCTCATAGAAGTAGAAACAGTCGTTACCCCCAATTTCTCTTCGATTCTTCTAACAGCGTTGAAATCACCGCCCATTAAAACCGGGACCCCCGCCTGGTCTATTACTTGTTTAACCATTCTCAAAAATTCACGCCTTTCCCCTTGTGCATTAGGTGCATATACATTCAGAATACCAACTTCAAAATTCGCCGAACCGAGATATCTGAATATTCCAATTAGCCTATCCAGAACTATTTCCTTTTCAACTCTGAATGAATTAGTGTCCCACATTGTAATCAGACCTCCCGCCGATCCGATTGCCGGGGAGCTAACAAAACTCCACTGGTTTTTCCCACAGAGTCTTCTAATACTCCTTTGTTTTTCAGGGCCTAATTTGGATTCTTGGATCAAAACAATACTGGCTTTACAACTTGAAATGACCTTGCATGTCGATCTTACCTTCTCCCTCCTTCCCAAACCCTCACGTTCCTAGATAACAATGCTAGTTCTGCAGACAAAGATCGATCTACACACAGCAAATCTCCCATACATGTTCGAACCGATAGTGACTCAGTCCGCCTTCGGACTCTCTAGGACCAACAATTGCTTCACAATGTCTTTCCTTTGCGCATCAAAACTGACCCCAAGAGTTTCCCCAACCTTGATCGTAGCTTCCGCCTCTTCTTCACTTGTTTTCCGATAGGTTGCTCTTGGCGAATCCAATTCCAAGCTAATTTGATTGTAACTCATGATTCCCAAAGCCGTTGCTCCGGATCGTATCCTTTTCTGTTTACCTCCTTTGCCTTTCAGATTTCTCTTATTGAGCCCTTTAATCGGCTTGAGCCTCCAGTTAAAGCTCTCCGACCGCGCCCCCAAATTCAGATTAAAATTAGGCTGAGTTAAATGCGGCACTCCCTTGTGTAGCAGAGCAGATCCAATTAGGGATGGCAACGGGGCGGGGCGGGTTTTTGGCCGCCCCGAACCCGCCCCGACCTATAAGATACTATACCCGACCCCGCCCCGAATAAAAATATTAATTTACCCGCCCCGACCTGCCCCGATACAATAATTCTTAAACCCGACCCCGCCCCGACCCGCCCCGAAAAATTAAAAAAAAAATTAATCTTCGTCGACGGTAAATATTAGATTCGACCAATCTTTCACCACAATCACAAATTATGGTTTCAAGGGACTTCAAACTTATATAAAAAAATAAAATAAAATAAATTTTAAATTATACACGTGTTAAACTACATATTTAAAAGAATAAACTTGAATCATTGACCGTTAGAATCGAATATATTAAAACTTGAACAACATCTAACAAAATTTTACAAAATGTACAAACCAAAACAAAAACAAAAAATAGCTTAAAACACATAAAAATATTTAAATATAATGATATTTTTTTATAAATATAATAAAAATATATATAAAAATATAAAAATATACCGGGGCGGGGCGGGGCGGGGAATTTCTAGCAAATACCCAAACCCGCCCCGCCCCGACTTCATGCTTTTTCCGCCCCGCCCCGCCCCGCCCCGATCCCCGAAATTTTAGGAAAAATACCCGGTCGGGTCGGGTCGGGCACCTCGGGTCGGGTCGGGGCCGGGTATTTTTGCCATCCCTAGATCCAATCGGGGGGAGAGTGGGCTAACTTGGGCCAACTCGGTTTCTAAATGGTGGGTAACACTTATCGGGACATCTAAGAGTCTCGACCCATTAGATATGGATGGGCTAGAAGGCCTCACATCTAGGACCAGCTCCACAGTGTTTGTTGCATCCCCTTCAAAAATTCTAGAACGTCCTGGTCCTTCGCCCAACATTAATGGAACCTCAAAAAGTTCCTCACTGCTATCTTTGGAAGGTGCAGTCTTTGTGGGGTCCACTTCGGGGGAAGAGATCAATTTCATCTCATTAATGTGCCGGCGCCGCAAAACCGCCTCGCTTCTCTCCACTTTAGAGTTTCCATGCGAGCTTTGACACTGAACCGACTCAAATGAGCCCACTGGCAGCTGGGGTTCAAACGGTGACCGGCCGTCGAGGAAAACCCGATCTTCTTCAAATTCTTCCGTTAGCACTCTAATTTCATGTTGTTGATTTGACACGAACATTGTGATTCTATCTAGAATTGTCGAGACGTTCTGAACTGCCACTAAAACTCTTGCTTCATCGAAGCGATTCCTTGATAAGGTATCCTTGTCGATCCTTAGGACTGAACCCCAACGACTGCGTACACTGTAAAAGAGACTGGAACTCCAGACAAAGAGTGGAACGTCGATTAACCTAATCCAAACTTTTACTTGCCTCTTGCCTTCAAATCCCACCAATCTCTCAAGTTCGTCAAACCAGGATTGTAGTAGCAATTCTCTTCTGTTCCAAGCATGGGACATCGCTTCAGATGACTGAAACTGAATCACTACCAAGAGACCATACCACGGACTGATTTTAACTGCTAATCCGTCTGATTTTAGAGCAAGCTCCACCATCTCCGGGTTATACATGCCTTTTATTTGACCAACTAAGCACGCCGATCTCCATTCTAACTCCGATCTTTTTATCTGGACAACATTGCCAAGACTATCCAAGCACTTGTCCTTGTCCCACTTCTCCTCATCCACAATGTTAACTTCAAACGCCGTCAAACTCCCTGCAATACTGACATTTCCATTAACTTGCTCTCTGTTCTCTTGACTCCGACCAAGACATCCCGGAATGAACGATCATCCCTAGTCGACCATGGCTTTTTACCCGACTTGTCTGTAGTGCACGATCCCTTACGACCCCTTTCCTCCATCCGATTGTCCATAAAAACCTGGATCCGAAACCCATCCATACTTCTTCCATTTCCCTCCCGCACAGCACGTCTTGCCTCCCTTGCGTTTCTAAACCTCACGAATGCGAAAATTGTCGGATTTTTTTGTCGTTTCGGGTTCTTGTATGCCACGAAAACGTTGACAACTGTTCCATAAGACTCAAAGGCTTCTTTCAAAGATAGGTGGTGAATCCTCTTGCTAACATTGTTGACAAAAACAGTACACCCTCTGTGCCGTAACCCTTCTATCGCCTACGACCTGGACTGGTCTTGCTTGTTTGAACCGCTCCTCCTGACGTTCCAGCTCCTCATTCTGGTCAAAGTTTTAGAGTTTGTTTTCTTCTTTTATTAGATTAATTTGAGTATTTTTTGGGGTCTCGTGGTTGTGAGGTTAAAAATTAATTGGTTTTTGCCATCTTAACATGTATTGGCTTACAATATATATGTAATATATACAATATACATAAATATTTAATATTTTCGGCTAATCGGGTTAATTAACTGTTTTTGAACTGAATTTTAAAAAATTCTTTAATTATTAATTGACCGAAAATTTAATTAACCGATTAATTAATCATTAAATTTTAGTTCAATCGATTAATTTGGTTTTAATCGAACAATAAATACCAACTAGGGGTCGCTGATATCCAACCTCCGCCCAAAGTCTTACCGCAGGACACCATCAAACATCACCGTCTGAACCTCACCGATCACATCCCAATCCCAAATCTATCATCAACAACAACAATATATGTTTCGTTTTCTCGAGCTACGATCTCAAAAATGGGATGACACTTGTAGTATAATTATATTATTTTATTTTATATTTTTATTGGTATAAAAATAAATTATTATATTTTTTTATTTATATCATTTTCAAAGTAAAATTTATTTATTTATATCATAAGATTTAAATATGCACAGGCCAAGCTCAAGCATATAATATTTAAGTATATAAATATTAATATAAAGTATATTTTTAAATAGTGAAATGAGAAATTTGTAAAGTCAGGCTCAGACCTGAAATTTTGCTTAGAATCGGGTCATGGCCCAGCTCCATCTGACCAATGATAAAGTCCACTCTCAAGTTCTATAGTATCAACTAAACATTATTCCAACAAACTTGATATGAGACTTGATATTCGAACCGATTTATTCTATTCGAGACTTGATACAATAACTGATTTTTTAGATTCGATATTCAAACTGATTTATTCGACCTGATACCTGATATGGACCGTATATAATGATCCAAACGACTCAAATTTCAACTGAATTGAAAGTAACCAATACCCAAAATGACATTTACCGAAAGCAACCATAAAAAAAAAAAATAGCTTCAACAAAAAATAACCTTAATTTGATTTTCTCAAATTCGATCTGAACTGAACATCAACTCATTTTTAACCCGAAATTTAAATTGAAGTGAATAAATAATTAATTTTTATTATTTATTTATAGAGAGATACGAAGACTTTTGAATTAGTTAAAAGTATTATTCCATTTAAAACACAAATATACTAACTTAAAATAAAACACGCCATATATTAAAACCAAAGTTCGGTTTTCAAATTTTTCACGCCAACTTTCATAGTATATTATTTACATATTTTTATTTTTTTTTACTTTTAAATTATTTATTTGATTTGGTATTTTATTTAATTAATGGGTGATTATCTAGATCAAATATTCAAATACTCAATTAATATTCAACAATTAAAATATATCTAAATTAATTTTTATTCCTAATAGATAACTAAATAAATACGATAAAATTAAAATTTTCATTAAATAATTTTTATATTGTCCAATTTAATTACGTAAAATTAAATTTTACCGTCTTAGAATTTATGTAAAAAATTTTAAAAAATAGAAAATAATCTGTTGAAACTCGATAATGACCACAATACAAAATTTAAGTTATAAATTCTAACCAGCCTTAAAGGGCATGTTTGTATCAAATTGTCGTCCCTTAATGATGGTTGAATCGAATCATTGAACGATAAAAAGTTAAAATTGAGCTTAAATGATAAGATTGACAAATAAAAAAATATTTTTTACAAAAACATATCAATAATGGATTGTATTCAATACACTGGTGGTAGAAAATTTTAGTTTCCCCAAGCACCTTAGTTTTATGGTTTTAGGGAGTAGTATTTATGTATAGGGGTAATGGTTAGAGTTTAGGGGTTTAAGCGTAGGGGTAATGGTAAGAATTTAGGGGTTAGTGTTAGGGTTTAGGGTTTAGAGGTTAGGATTTAGGTTTTATAGTGATATATTGAAGATTTAAGTTTTAATCTATAAATCCTAAATTAAATCATAAACCCTAAATTCTATTCACAATCATTAAATTCTAAACTATTAAACCACACACCTTAAACTGAGTCTCTAAACCCCAAAACTAAGGCGCTTGTGAAAACAAAAAGTTTCTACCGCTAGTGTATGAAATAATTATCCATCAATAATTCTATATATACTCGATTGGACACATACCCAACTCAACTCGAATATCCAAAGGACTAAAATTAAAAGTGACCTATATGATATTGACCCAAACAGAAAATTAATCGATCCGATCTAAAAACCAACTGATCTAAAATGACTCGTCTCTAAAAATCAACCAATCCAATATTAATTTAACACGATTACATGATTCGAAATCGAATATTAAACTGACCAGACCCGAACCACTTGACAAACAATCACCTCTACTACTAAACATCTTCTTTATATTTTCATATCAAATGAAATTCATAAAATGTTTCCAGAAAAAATCTGACAAACAATATTCGATATATTATGTAAAATCATTCCAACTTTAGAAAATATTAGTCGTCCAAAAATATTAAGTTTGAAGCAATTCTTTCCTTGTAAGTTATTTCTTTCCAATTATTTTGGCAAAGGAAAGCAATTAAGCAAAAGTAATATAAAAACTCCAAAAAAAATGGAAATTCTAAAAGTCAAACCCTTCATTTCTAAAACCCAAAGTAATTCCCTCTTTGTTACCTCTTATCTCAAAAACCCAGTAATTCAATTCTCAGAAAAGGAAATTATGAAAATTCAAAGCTTTATATTGTATTGTTGAATGAAAATTCTTCTGTTATTGAAATCAATCCATTTGATTCTAATAACAACATTAAGAAATTTCTACAACAATGAATGAATTAGTAGCTGGTGTAGAAAAAAAAAATCTTTTAATAAGTTGTCATTAGAGAATTTGAACAATATATTTTTAACATTATAATCTTGTATGGTTGAAATTATGAAGGTCAAAGGAGAAAATAATTATAGATTGGTATTTATGGGTAAGAAAAAGTAGGAAAAAAAAACTTCCAATTTAACCCCAATGGAACCAAGATATTGTGAAAGAAATTTTCTTGCATATACAAAGACGTCACGACTTTATGGATAATGTTATTAGTATTTTGAATTTTTTGGTTCAATCGTGATGGGTTTTTTTTTTTTTTTTGTAAATTTGGGTTATGTACAGGGATGTTAATTGAGTGAAGCGATCACAAAGGGTGTTCTCCCCACATTTATCTTCACTAAAAAACTTATATCAGTTTTTGTCTCTCGACCCGTTGCGGATATAAAATTCAAAATTATCTCAGTCCCGACTCACAAGAGTAAAACTATACCTGCTCCATTACCCACGTAGATTTTGAGACCCACTTTATCCATGTTGCACCTACCTACGACTAGGGGTGATAATGAGCCTGACCGGCTCGCGAGCTACTCGGGCTCGGCTCGGTCAAAGCTCGGTCAAAGCTCGGCTCGAGTGAGCTCGACTCGGGCTCGGCTCGAAACCTTAACAAGCCGAGCCGAGCCTACCCAGGCTCGGCTCGAAAAGCTCGTGAACAGGCTCGGAATCTACATATGCACTAAAATAAATTATGTGTTTGTATTTTCTTTCATTAGTTGATTGTTGTTTGATTTTGTATTTTCTTTAATTATGTGTTTGTATTATAAGAATATTTATTGATTATTTGGATTAATCTAATTTTGGCACTTTTTCCCCCTTTCCGGTCATTAAATTTCGTTTTAGTGTTGGTTATGAAAGAGATTTTTAACGAATATTTTATATAAAAAAACTATAGCAAAATTTTTCATTTCGAGCCGAGCCGAGCCTGACGAGCTTCGAGCCCGAGCCGAGCTCAATAGAATTGTTTTCGAGCCGAGCTCGAGCCTAAAATTCCGAGCTCGGCGAGCCTCGAGCCCGAGCCGAGCCCAATTACACTGTTTCCGAGCCGAGCCGAGCCTGGCCAGGCTCGGGCTCAGCTCGGCTCGTTATCACCCCTACCTACGACCCACTTCGTATAATATATTTACAAGTATTAGTTAAAAAATGTAAACAATTTTTTATGAAAAATATAAAATACTTGTCTTTTAAACTCACACCACATATGTGACATTATTCCAATTGAGATTCAATTGAACAAGACAAAATAAATAAATAAATTACAATTTGACAAAATAGACAAAATAAAAATAAAAAACCCGTTCAAAAAAAATAAAAATAAAAATAAAAAACCCGAACCCGACTGTATCTGGTAACATGTGTTCAATAATCAATAACAATTTCACTAATTTACACACATATATAGTAATTCCACTAATTTATGAGTGGTGATTTTTTAAAATTTAATTTTATATCTTTTTATTATTAGTAATTTTAACACTAAAGCATACAGAAAAGGTGGTTGAGAAACAATGACTTTGATTTGTTAAATTTTTTAAAGTAATATTTTGAATACGATAATTTAAAAACACAAAAATAGTAAGTTTATTGAGAAAGGGAGCAGAGTCGTCCCTGGGCATGGGCGAGAGAGGCGCCCGCTCAGGGCCTATTTTTTTTTTATAATATTGGTGTTATAGCTATTTTTTTAATATTTATTATTAGAGGTTTACTCTTAAAATTTAATTTTTTAATATTAACTATTAGAGTTCAATTTTTTTAATAATTATTATTAGGGGGCTAATTTTTAACACTTGTTATTAGGATCTCAATTTTATCAATATTTATTAATTTAGTTTTTTCTTAATATTTATTATTAGATGTCCAATTTTTTCTCGATACTTGTTATTAGGGGTCTAATTTTTTAACATTGTTATTGTGGGCTCAATTTTTATCAAAACTTTTTTTGTTCAATAATAACTTTCATTCCGAAAAAAGAAATCACAAACAAACACAAAGCCCGGGGCCAGCCCACGTATCCTCCATGCCCACAACCGGGAGGTACTGGGAAGTGCATGCACAAGAGCAACACAGGAGAAACCAACTTCCTAAGGAAAGTTGTCTCCACAAAAACAAAGAGACCCATAACAAAAGAAAATTAAACAACAGACAGACTCCAAAAGAAACAACATAAAAGGATCCAAAAGAGGTGGGGATACCCCAGATGACACCGCCCATGATTAAACAGGGGAGGGTGTTAACCAAAGCAAGCATGCTTGGATGATGTCGGACGAAACTAAAACTTGAAAACCATTTGTGCCTCCCTGGACTTTGGACGGTGACACTGTCTGAGAGCTCTATCCAGAGGCAGGCTTCCGACGCGTCCGCGTTGGTCCTTGTCAAGGCAATAGCCACCGTAGCCCGGTTGAAAGGAGGGATGATAATCACAAAGTTCCACCCCAATCCAAGAAGCTTGAGACCGTCTTTCACCGAAGCAAAATAA
Source organism: Hibiscus trionum (assembly GCA_030270665.1). Lineage (NCBI taxonomy): Eukaryota > Viridiplantae > Streptophyta > Magnoliopsida > Malvales > Malvaceae > Hibiscus > Hibiscus trionum. The sequence goes on along the minus strand of BSYR01000038.1, from coordinate 20,005,790 downwards.
AAACAGACCGTGGATATTTGAGTCCTTGGATCAACCGAGAAAATCTCATGTCCGATGATCCTAGGGGAAGGGTCAAGTCGGCAGCGAAACCTGTGCCCCTTCCACTCACAGGCTTCGACAAAGATGGAGATCATGGTGATTTCGGATAACTCCCAATGGAGTTATCCGATTCTTGTGCTTCATCACGGAAAGGATTGACATAGAGCAGGTTAGGTGCTTGGGAGATCATCTCCTCACCATCACTAAGTTGAATTTCCTCATTCAAGAAGAAATCGTCGTCGATGCACATAGATGGGACTCGAGTGATATTTTTCCCAAACGGGTCAATCCCAAGTTGGAGTAAACATGCTTCATCGATCATGATTCTCGTACACTCCATTGCATACTTACGCCGAGCTGCTTTCTTGATAAGTGTAAGTCTACGTGTGCCATAAGTTTTCCCCCGTTTCTTCCGTTCAATGCTATGAATGATGGAAGACGAGGTAAAGATAGAGGAGGGGAATAGAGCTGCTGTGAGGAAGTCCTCTCCTGCTGCCGGGTTTTTCTCCGAGAGAACCCAGTTTTGGGAATCGACTTGAACAATGGCCTGTGACACTTGGTTCCACAACTCCCTTCGTTTAGTTGGCCCAAATAAGACGTCTTCATCATAGTCATGCTTCCTCTTTCGGTTTGGGGTAACTTCCATCATGTCAAGCCCCATAGCTAGCAAATTACCCCAGGACGCCGATTTTTCATTTTCGGTTTCCAATATCTGATGGCCATATTTGGAACCCGAAGCGGTAAGATTTTCTGAGATAATCTTCGATAAATCTCCCCCTTCAGGCTCTTTTTCTTCGTTAAGTTTGGTGACAGGTGTAAGGACATTAACTCCTGCAGGCACCACTTCCATGTTATCACCTGCACTTTCCTTAACCATAGTGGGGTCCTCAATTGCCAAAAGAGGAAAATTATGGTTGACTTTCCCTACACCCGACATGACATCTCTGGAAACCTTAATATTTTTGCCTTTGTCCTGCAGATTTGTTGTAGATTGTGGTTGGGACGTGTGCAAATTTTTTTTGTCTGTTTCGCCAACTGGAAGATAGTTAGACTTTCCCGGCAAAGCTATCTTTTTCAGCCTGTGATTCTCTCCGACGGGGGCTCGCAGCCATGGCCCAAACTTACCGGTTAGCTTTGTCATCACCAAGTTGCAATTGCATTCCCTCTCAACGTGGCCCAACCAGCCGCACCTAAAACAGAACTTAGGAATTCCTTCATATTTGAAACCAACTTCCAACGGTTTGTCTTTTTTCCGGTTAAGTATAAAACCGGTTTTTAGAGGATCTTCCACCCTTATGGCAACACGGATGCCTACTGGTTCATGCCATACATGTTTGTTTTCCCCATCCAACGTGGAGCCAAAGAAACGAGGAAAAAGGTTACCGATGCGACGGACGTTACCTGGAGTTGCTAGTCCAATGGTGAGGTTATGGATCTGGACCCAGAACTCCTCCGTCGAGAAATCCACTTCTTCCAACGCTTTGTCCGGCTGCCACTCCTTCAAGATCAATAGCGCATCCTGCACCGACCAGGGTTTGCATCCTAAGATACGATGCTTTTCTTCGGTAGACTTGAAGAGAAATAGGAAAAAATTTCGCCCCAAGTTGTGACATTCCAAATCTTCACTCCTCCAAGCTTTTCTCAGAATGGCAGTAATGGTCAAAATCTTTACCGGCGTAGGCGACAACAGTTTCCCTAACAACGCCAGATTTTTCAGAGAGAAATTAACTTCGTTATCTTCGTTGAGTTCCACTTCATCGAGGAACTCCTGATTTGGCAGCTTTGGGTCAGAGGGGTTGGTGGGGAAAACGTTATCAACCACCCCCATACTGATAAAAGGACCAGCCGGCATATGGAGTAAATGATGGAATGAAGGGTTGGTGAGGAGGCAGTAAAGAAACAAAAGATGGTCTTAAAGATAGGAAAGAAAACGATGAAAAAACCACGTTGAATAAATACAAGATACAGTTTTGAGAAAGAAGACAGTTAAAGAAAACCTAGGACAAGATAGAAAGATTTGGTTAACTACCTAGAAACTGAAAACACGAAAAAACAGAAAAACAACACAAGATAACCAGTGGCTCCAAACCACCACCCTCCGGTTGAAACCACACCTACCAGATTGCACCCTATCCCTGGGAAACCAGTTAGGGAGACCGTTCCGATAGCGGACTTACTCAGGACGGGAGAGAGAGCTCACTTTTTGAGGAAATTTTTTAAAAGACTTAAATGACTTATTATTATATCAAAAAATTATCATTAGAGGCCTACTCTTAAAAAATTTCTTCAAATATTTGTTATTATAGTCTAATTTTTCCCATACATTAGATGTGTAATTCTTTTCATTAATTTTATTACGGGCCCTAATTTTTTCGATACTTGTTATTAGAGACTCGATTTTCCAATATTTATTATTAATGATCTACTCTTAAAATTTATTTTCTCAATATTTATTATTAGGGGTTCAAAAATTTCCCCAATCCTTGTTATTAGGGGCCTAATTTTTTTCAATATTTGTTATTAGGCATATACTCTTAAAATTTATTTTTTTCAATACTTGTTATTAGAGCTAATTTTTTCTAATACTTGGTGTTTGAAGCCCGATTTTTTCTCTCGATATTTGTTATTAAGGATATACTCATAAAATTCATTTTTTCTGATATTTGTTATTAGGAGTCAAGTGTTTTCTCAATACTTGTTATTAGAGGCATATTTTAAAAAAAATATTTGTTATTAGAGACCTATTTTTCTAATGCTTGATCTTAAGGGCCCACTTTTAAATTTTAATTTTTACAATAATTATTATTAGGGACCTAATTTTTAGGTTCACCCTAGGGCCAGTAAAATTTCAGGGACGGCTCTAATAGGGAGCATGTAAATTTATGTATGTTATGCTTTTTGTGTTTATTTAAAAAAACACACAAATAATAAATTTATTGTTATGATTTAATTTTAAAGGAAGTCGAAGAGTGTTAGTATAACCCCTAGACCCGCCTATGCGTTACAACGGATCCTAGGAAGTCACATTAGAGTCACAAGAGCGACCCACAATGAAAATACACATAAAAACATTTTTTGAACACTTATTATAACGTAAAAATCAACTTCTGTTTAAAATACCACTTCAGGAAGTCGTTTAAACACATAACAAAATTTCATAAAATGTTTTACAGACACTATCATAAAACAATACATAACATACATGCTCACTAACTATACTGTACCGTACTCCAAAGGCAACGCCGGGAGAACTCTGAACACTGATTTCAAACATTATACCATGATATATTCCTTTAACATGTGATGGTAAAAACAACGTGAGCTTGGAAAAGCTCAGTAATACAGAACTACCAAAAGATGTTATAAGCTCATGCAGATATATGGTAGGCATAACATTTTCATGATGTTCCAAGCAGTAACAGTCATCTTTTCCTTTCCGTTATTTTAGGGTAACGTTATACTTGAGAATAACGGTACTCGTTCTTTATTCAATCATCGAGTAACAAACGGGAATTATACAAGCTGATAGATTACGAAGATGGAAACAACGAGTTTAATGTCTAGTGTGTTCCAATAGGTGCACATCAAACAGGCATAAAAGCATACCAATCATATCATGAGAATACATAACAATTCAATGCAAATGTTCAAGTACATAAAAGGGTTTACTAGTAACTACCCTCCAACCTTAGACCAATATGCAGTCCCCCAGAACTGCATCCATAAGGACTTACCCTAGGCCCGATGGGCATATGTGCCACCTAAGGGGCTGCCTTAGGTCCATAAGGATTTACCCGTGCTAAAGCATCAACACCTACCCAAGGGGAGACCTTGAGTCCATAAGGATTTACCAGCTGGATCAGGGCTGCACCTGTAGAAACTTCATAACATAACTCAACAGTATACCCAAGATAGTAATCGGTGTTCAGATTCAAGACATGAGTAAAAGAATATATGTGACAAACATATTCTATTCAGAGTATCAGAAACAGAAGTTCATGCTCTTTAGACACATATATGGGCATACCATTGAGCAGACGATATCATCATTTATAATGCAAATAGAGTGTACCATCATAGGTCAAGCTAACAGATTATATTACTACTTACATCAGGCAGACAGACAATATTATCACAGATCAAGTAACCACATAGCACAGTTATATACTAAGTATGCAGATCAAGCGGGCTTACGACGAGTAGGCAGAAAATGTTATCATATGTCCAATTCATCATTTCATCAAGCATATCATCGTTCATAATTAAGTCATTAGATTGTTTACTAACATGTAATAGTCATATAACACATTCAACTGAGTGTAGCACACATGGAACACGCTAGGTGGGACAGATCATTTCTTGGAGATACTTGGCATTTACGGAAGGGGACACATTAAACTTTTGACAATTTGAACAGATTTCTGAAACGAGGCCCCTATTAAAAGGGGGTTCATACTAACGGTTTAACCCAGATATTCAAGAGGTGATACATCAAGATCTTTGAGAGTTTAGACGCATCATGAGTTATTTAGTCATTTAAGCCTACAAGGGTATTATGGTCATTTTATCACATATGAACATTTTGGTCATCAGGTTTCCAACCTGGCATTCAGAGATTTCTATGTCAAGATCTTTCACGATATCAAAATACATTCGTGGCTATTTTGATTGCTTTGGCCAACGAGGGCATTTTGGTCATTTAACAATCAGATGTGATTTGAAATTTTAGCCCAATAATGATAAAATGACGATTTACATTATTTAAGATTTCTAGAAGTTTATCGAGGCTCCAAAACCATTCAAACTAACATATCTCAACCTTGCAGTACTAACCAACCCTACTAATGTATCCAACTGTATCGTATATCTGAACGGTTACTTTCATATTTCACCACAGGACTCGTCACGGAGTAGTCAAAATTATATTATGTGCGGAAAAACTTCCATCCTTACATTAATATCAGGAGTGATTGACATACATGAGTCATGCTTCAACCCTTAGGGGCATTTTAATCATTTTAGCTTTATTGGCATCTCCAGAATTTTATCAAAGGCAATTTACTTCTAGTCAATGGGGGGATTTTCAATCATTTTAAAGCTCGGGATATCCATCATTCATGTCAATTGAACCATTTATAGTATTTCAATCATTTAAGTACTCGTGGGTGTTTCAGCCATTCAAGAAATTTCGGCACCTCCAACCACTTTATTCATTTAAGAACTCAAAAGTTTATCCATTGTTCTGGTTAATATGCAAACCCCTGTGTCCGAGGATACTTCAGCCCTTTTTGGTCAGTACGATCATTCCGATTAGTTTAACCATATCAGTATTTCTAGTACTTTTTGTCATTTCAATCAATTCAGAATTTTGAGTCGCTTGCTTAATTCGGGGGGTATGAATAGATTCCCCTAAATCTATAGTCGGAGATTCATTCCAAACCCAAGGAGACCTAACACCTTACAATCTCGAAGGTTTAAATCTTGTTACCATAGCTTTCCAAGTAGTTCGAAGTTTTCAGATGAATCAGGTTGTTTTACCATATCTAGCGTAAATTTCTAGATCGCTTCCAATTCTAAGGGTATTTTAGTCATTCTCATACCTTGAGGGCATTTTCGTAATTTCATATCCAAATATTTTTCACATTTTATCAATTGACACTAATAATCGGATTTGGAGATTAGCTGCCTCATTAATTACTTGTTGAACTCTAGATCCTTCTGATTTATTAATCTTCTCATTCGAGCATTGCAATCTTATCTAGATTATCATACTCATTTCCATATTCGGTTTGACTTGAGCAGAATTGACAGTAATCATCATCATTTTTATGCATGCATTAACAAATACTAACATATTCATAAAGCATACAAGAGGTAGTAATGTATTATCTTAACTCCGAGCTATAACGGTCAATTCATGAAACCTCATTTGATTGCACTCGAACTCGAATTCGACGTCCATCAACAATTCGTATTGCAAGGAGCTATGAGTACCTTCAATTACACAAATTTACATTCCAGTCCTTACAGTACTCTTGATTGCAATATTAATACATATAGAAGTTCGACTTCAAGGTCAGATTCAGAGGCTTTCAGGTCAGAATTTTGCGAAACGAGCTTCAAAAATGGACTCAGGACGTCGAAAAACATAAAATAGGGCTTTTTCAGAAATTTTGACTTTTTGGTCAAAGTCAACGCTGACGTCAGCAGTCAAGTCAACACTGGCGTAAGCATGACGTCATCAGACAAGTTCAACGGTCAAGGTCAGTTGAGTCAACTCGGACGTGTTAACTCACTGAGTCAACTCGGACGAGTTAACTCAGTCGGGTCAGAAGCGGGTTGGACTCGGGGTCAGTTACGGGTCGGGTCGAGCTGCTTGGGCCGGACGGTTCAGACCGGTTCTTACCCTAAAAATTCCAGGGTCGTCGGAAGGTCACCGAAATCTTCTTCGGAGGCCCGAAATGTCGCGTTTCTGCCGGAAAACAAAAGGATGTTAAACCAAGGTTCAAACCCTCAAGTCGAAAACTCGAAACAACTCAAAACTTTACTGGAAATTAGCCTGAAATTGTAATTCTCGGCCGGAAACCACGTAGGTTCCGATGAGGGGCTTATCGGTAACAGATCGACGGTCCGTTGCTCGGGTTTTGCTCACCTCCACGCCGTGAGCACGAAGGTGGTGCTGGTGTCTCGATCGGACGGGGAAGGCTGCCGAAAAAGGTAAAAAGCCGAAGGGTTTTTCGCCGGGCCTTCAACTGGGATTTCACGACAACCGTTGAGGCTTCGCCGCGAGTGGCAGTCATGAGCAGAACCGCGGTGTAAAGCTAGTCACGCCAACGCCGGCGGTGAGGACCACGATAGCGCGGTGGCCGAGATCGAGGCCAAACAGTGAAAGGGAGACAAAGGGTTGGAGCTCTCGACTCACGCCAATGGGGATCCGACATTTCAGATCCAAAACGTGTGATAATTCAGGCATGTGGGAATTTGTCCAAACATATTAATTAATTTTTTATTAGAACCGGAAAACATGAATCTCATATAATCTGATGGGGATTAAAAATTAAAGAATAGTTTAGCTCAGATAATTAAAACTTAGGTTTGCTAATCATAGGATCATGGGTTCAAAACCCCTGATTACAAACACTTTTATTTTTATCATTCATTTTTTTTTCTCTTAAACTTTTGGGGGTGTCGCAGTTAGATTATATTTGTTGAATTCAATATATTTTTTTTAGTAAAATAAACATTATGTTTGCGATCAGGAGGTAAAAAAGTGAATTAAAAGTTTTTTTGACTTCAACGGTCGTCAACAACAATAGCAGTGGCGACCATGATGACTAGCAATTGTGGTTAGTGATTATCGGCAAAGAGAAATTTTGGTCCAATTCAGGTTAAGAGGTTGAATTTAATGCTTAACGTTTTAGGTTCAAATCTTATTAAGTGCATAATTTTACATATTTTTCTTCAGCAAACGACGTCATTTTAGGTAATTTAGTATTAAAATAACGGCACCAAAACAACGTCGTTTTGGTGTAGCGTCCATATCATCACATAGTTAACGATTTAACAGCAGGATGATATAAACGAGTCGAAAAATAAAATTTGATGGTAAGTTTGGACAATTAAAAGGCTGGTGGTTAAAACATGCCACCTCCTATAATTCAGTGGTACCTGACATAGTTTACCCTTTTTATTAATATGTCACAATATCAACTAATAAAAGTATATATATATATATATATATATATATATATATATATATATATATATATATATATATATATATATATATATATATGTGTGTGTATAACAAATTAATAACATAAGTAATCAAAACATTTGTGAAAAAGAGCAAGTATATTTGGCCGGTTGGCTAAGCTGTTCATCTTTGTATTTCACATTCTTTTAGCTTAATTTTTAGACCTGACATGAGCACCCATTCCTTTCTAGTTTCTCTTTCTTCTCGTTTTAGATAGAATTAAAGTTAGAATTTGTGAAAAAGAATAACCAAAATATAATAAAATAGATAATATAAAAATGATAAATATTCTATACACAGACGATAAAAATTGAAAGTTTCCACAAGCGCTTCAGTTTTATGGTACATAGAGTTAGTTTAAGGTATAGAGTTTAGGGCTTTAGGCGTAAGAGGTTAGAATTTAGAGATAATTGTTTCAATTTAAGGTTTATGGTTATAATTTAGGATTTATAGGTTAAAACCTTAATCCTCACCATATTATCCTAAAAACTAAACCCTAACATAAAAATTCTAAATTATAACCTTAAATCTTAAATTAAAATAATTATTCCTAAATTTTAACCCCTACACCTAAACCTCTAAATCCTATACCTTAAATTAATTCCCTATACCTAAAACTAAGATTCAGTGTATATGATATCAATCCATATAAAAAATCAAAATAATTACATTTACAATTCTCCTAAGCTAAAGTAAGCAATTCATACATCTTTGTCGTCCTCGCTAGCATCTTTAATAAATCTCCAAATTCCCTCAATCAAACCTTTCATTTCATAAAACCCAAAGAAATTCCATCTCTGTTTCCTCTTATAACGAAAACCCAATAATTCAACCCCTTTCTCCGCAACCCAAAATTTAAATTTCATGCCTTTTAAGCTCGTTTGAATCCGGGTCAATCTCGAACTTTGATATCAAATTCCGGGTTTCAAAGGTTAATTGGGTTTTTGATTTTGAAGCTTGATTGTTTGGTTTTCGACAAGGAATTTTGAAGAAAAAAAAATGAGTGCTCAGAAGAAAAAACCGTTTCAAATAGAGGCGTTTAAGCATAGAGTGGTGGTGGATCCAAAATATGCAGAGAAAACGTGGAAGATTCTGGAACACGCGATTCATGAAATTTATAATCATAATGCTAGTGGACTAAGCTTTGAGGAGCTTTACAGGTTAGGGATTTGTTTTTCTTTCCCTTTTTGTGTTATTTTTAATGTAATTTTGTTAAAATCATGTTCTTTGGTTAAGCAGTAGGATTATGATTTGAAATTTAGTTAGAATTTTAGTTTAATTATGTGAAATTTTGCAGGTTAATGATGCCTTTTGAACAATTGAGAATCTAAAAGTACATATGCTTTTGTAAATATAAAATGATAGTATCTTGCTTGAGTCAAGTAATCTATGTATTAGGCTATGATGAGCTTTTAGCTGTATATGTGATATGCTTCATTAGTTTACTTCATCATCATCGTGTACTTTTGACGAATGCTGTTCCGATGATTGAAGATGCCGTGTTCGTTATGTGTTGAAATGGTTTATTATTACTGCAATGTGTTGCCTTGAGCTCTGCTATAGAATTGTGTCTTCAACATCTGCAAAGTTTTAAGATTCTGACATCGAAGCATTGCTGTTATCAGGAATGCATACAATATGGTACTGCACAAATTCGGGGAGAAGCTGTACTCTGGGCTTGTCACAACTATGACTTCTCATCTAAAGGAGGTAAGTAATTCAATTGAGGCTGCTCAGGGAGGATTGTTTTTGGACGAACTTAACAGGAAATGGGCAGAGCATAACAAGGCAATGCAAATGATCCGAGATATATTGATGTACATGGATAGGACTTTCATCCCAAACACCCACAAAACCCCGGTTCATGAGCTTGGGTTAAATTTATGGAGGGACGTTGTCATCCATTCCTATGCGATCCAGTCTAGGCTTCAGGCTATACTTCTTGAAAATGTGAGGAGAGAACGGAGCGGTGAAGTCATAGACAGGGGTCTAATGAGAAGTATCACAAAGATGCTAATGGATCTGGGTCCTTCTGTTTATCAGGATGATTTTGAGAAGCATTTTCTCGAGGTTTCAGCTGATTTTTACCGTCTCGAGTCTCAAGAGTTCATAGAGTCTTGTGATTGTGGGGAATATCTAAAGAAAGCCGAGAGACGTCTAAATGAAGAAATAGAGAGAGTCTCACATTACTTGGATGCCGGAAGTGAAGTCAAGATAACAAATGTCGTAGAAAAGGAGATGATTGAAAATCATATGCACAGGCTTGTGCAAATGGAAAACTCAGGCTTGGTTAATATGATCGTCGATGAAAAATATGAGGACCTAGGGAGGATGTATTGTTTGTTCCGTCGGGTACCCAATGGGCTTGTTTTAGTCAGAGATGTCATGACTTCATACATTCGTGATACTGGTAAGCAGCTAGTTACCGATCCCGAAAGGCTGAAGGATCCTGTGGATTTCGTGCAACATCTGTTGGATTTAAAGGATAAATACGACAAGATTATCACTTCAGCATTTAGCAACGACAAGACTTTTCAAAATGCATTAAATTCCTCATTTGAATATTTTATCAATCTGAATTCTCGGTCTCCAGAATTCATCTCATTGTTTGTAGATGACAAGCTTCGAAAAGGTTTGAGGGGGGTTACTGAGGAGGATGTGGAGTTGGTACTCGACAAGGTGATGATGCTCTTCCGTTACCTTCAAGAGAAAGATATTTTTGAGAAGTACTACAAGCAACACTTGGCCAAAAGGCTTCTTTCAGGGAAGACCGTATCTGAGGATGCCGAAAGAAGTTTGATTGTTAAGCTCAAAACAGAGTGTGGGTATCAATTCACTTCAAAATTGGAGGGTATGTTCACTGACATGAAGACATCACAGGATACAATGCAAGGTTTCCATGCAAGTCATGATGCAGATATAGCGGACGGCCCCATGCTTTCCGTCCAGGTTCTCACTACAGGATCTTGGCCAACTCAACCTATTACTACATGCAACCTTCCTGCTGAAATCCTGGGCATATGTGAGAAATTCCGTAACTATTACCTTGGGACACATACTGGACGAAGACTCTCTTGGCAAACAAACATGGGGACAGCTGATTTGAAGGCAACCTTTGGTAAGGGTCAGAAGCATGAACTGAATGTTTCCACGTACCAGATGTGTGTCCTTGTGCTCTTCAATAATGCTGATCGACTAAGCTATAAGGAGATCGAGCAGGCGACCGAGATACCTACCTCGGACTTGAAAAGGTGTTTGCAGTCTCTTGCCTGTGTCAAGGGGAAAAATGTGCTCCGGAAGGAACCTATGAGCAAGGACATAGCAGACACCGATACCTTTCTTTTCAATGACAAGTTTACAAGCAAATTCTTCAAGGTCAAGATAGGCACCGTAGCTGCACAAAGGGAGTCCGAGCCTGAAAATCAAGAAACAAGGCAGAGAGTGGAGGAAGATCGAAAACCGCAGATTGAGGCAGCAATAGTGAGGATCATGAAAGCTAGGCGCGTGCTGGATCATAATAACATTGTTGCTGAGGTCACGAAACAGCTACAGTCGCGGTTTCTGCCCAACCCCGTTGTGATTAAAAAACGAATCGAGTCTCTTATTGAGCGGGAGTTTCTGGAGAGAGATAAAGTTGACAGGAAATTGTATCGCTACCTTGCTTGAAAGGATGTCTTCTGCTCTTGTCAGGGTTTTGATGTCTTTTATTGCTTTCAAGTTCCAATATCAGGCCTTCTTGCCCAGATCTGTGTAATCTCACTTGCATTTTACAAGTTTACAGATTGTTTTATGAATTATAGCCAGTTCAGGTGAATTCTTGGTGTATGTATTGATTGCATTGTGTTGCTTTAGTTCACCATTTGCTTACATATTGTTATCCTTTGAGTTGGAGATAGATAAAGCAGGGTGAGTCCGACAAGTTCGGGTTCCAACAAGTACGATTTGATCGGATGAGTCAAGATCCAACATTCTTGCAGTTCCGAAGTCCGCCACAAAAGCCTGAAAGCTTGAGTTTAATAAAACATTGTTGCTTGATATGTCTCAATTGTTGGAGGGCTGCAATCATGGTGCAGGTAACACAAAGCATGCGCTATGCCTTCAGTGATTTCAAACTCTTTTCATCCAATCCATTTCCACCGTTGGCTTTGGTGGTTACCAGAGAAATCTTGTTACAGCCATTTCCAGCATCGACAATGCGAAGCTTAGAGGCGATTAAAGATAGGGACATTACCTGAGAGTTGGTTTGGTGTTTTTAGTTAACGTGATTGAAGATTGTGCTGTATTGGTGTGTTGGGATAAGTTCCCAGAGAAATTTAGCAAATTAAGTGGTGATGATTATGGAGAACAAGATTTTTCCGTCAGTTGGCACCGTTTGCCAAGGATCATGTCAGAAAACTCGGAGTTGGCCGGATAGGTGGTGTAGGTAACCATAAGGATGCATTTTAAGCAAACTGTATGCATATATGGTTGAATGGCAAGAGTTTTGTCTACTTAAACAGCCTGCAGATTGGTTTACTGGTTTGCCTTGCAAAGGGCTTTGTTTGCCATTTTCGTTATCTGAACACGTATTAACATGACATGATTGGAATGTTGTTGTTATGGTGATGATGAACTGGTATCGGCGACTCGACGGTCAATAGGAAAACAACTCTCTTGTTTTTCTTTGAAGGGAACTCTCATGGAATTAGAGCATTAAAGGTTTAGAATCCAATATACAACATGCAATGAAGCATTGTGTTATTCTATCATTTCGTGTAGTTTCGATAGCTACGGAAACTCGATACAAGACCTTACCAGCTACAATCAAACTAACACAACAGATTTTGGTGGAACTTCACCTTGCATCCATTTAAGCAGAATAATTTCATCTCACCTTGCATCCATTCAAGTACCTACAATATGATCATGCTGTTACTTTTGACAAATTATCTGCTCGCACGGATTTATCATCCCTTCTCCTGCAGGGAGAACCAAATTGTTAGCACGGAGGCCTTAAATTCGAAGTAGCACGGAGGAGAAGAGAGATGTTCATATCTCTATCATGATATTTTCGAATAAGAAAACAATCACATATTTTAAAATAACTACACTATCATCATATCCATCCTTCACATGCATGCACAAAAATTCTTGAATGCAAAAGCATAAAGTAAATAAAAAACAAGAGCACAGTTAAAACTGAATCACATGATGCCTAACTTGTTATTGTGGAATAATCCATATGGGTTATTCTAATTGCAAGTAACTTACTTCTCATGTAACTTGACAAGTGACCTTGGTCTCTCGTATCCTTCTTTCTTTTCTTCAGGCTTAGGTTTCTTTCGCTGTCTCGATTCCGGTTTCCAACATGCATTGATGAGAGACTTACCCAACAAGTCGGCAACATTGACAGCCATTTCTTCTACTTTCTTCACATAAGGAAAGGTTTCCTCCCTGAAGTGGTGAGATAGCCAAAGATACATAGATAGAACTTGGTGTTTTGTCTCGAGATCCAGAAGTTCCGCATCATTTTTAGCCGAACCTTTTGGTATGCCCATCGCAATGCTAACTGGGACATTTTGACTGTAAGCCGAAGCAAACCTAAGGAGATGGTACATTGCTTTCGGGTCTCGAATATTGACAGGAGCAAAACAAAAGTTGAACCGGTCTTCCAAAGATAATCCCTGAATCTTTTCCAACATATTTGCGACCTTCTTAATATGATCATGTCGGCACAAAAAGTACGACCCATCCAGACGGCAATTTTCACCAAATTTTTCAAGCAACTGGCAGAAAGTAACATCAGGGAATTGGCCAGCAAACAGTTCAACCTGCTCAAAGAAAGGAAAGAGACCCACTTTCTTAACTTCTTCAAAGGGTTGTTTTAAACACTCAATTAGATAATCGAGATCATCTAAATGCAAGGTTGTTGTGAGTCCATCTGGATAACGGCTTCCTCTACGACCAGCTCTACCTGCAATTTGCTTAACCTGTGATGCCGGGACTGCAACAATCTTGTCACCATTGTACTTTGAAAGACTGTAAAAGACAACTCTCCGAATATTAAGATTCAATCCCATCCCCACAGCATCACTGGCGACAAGCACGTCAAATTCATTATCTTGATCGTTAAACAAGTTAGCTTGCTGTCTGCGAGTCTCTGGCGGCAAGGCGCCATAAATAACACAGCAGCGATGACTTGTGTGTTTTTCAATAGCCATTTTCACCTCAAATATCTCTCTCCTAGAGAAAGCAACAACACAGTCACCTGATCGAACATTTTGAAGATCTCCCAAAAGTGTCTTGGCTTCAACCACTAATGGTTTGAACCTGCCATAATGATGTTCATGCAACTCATCTCCGGTATCTGAACAGATATTCCTCACAACATTAAGAACAGTTGGATCCCCACACAAATGAATCTCATCAGCTTTCAATCCGAGCAATGCACGTGTCCATGCATAACCTCTACATGGGTCCGACATCATTTGGATTTCATCGATCACAGCTACATCATATAATTCCTCAGTTGACACCATTTCCACAGTACAGGCAACGTGATTCGAAAACGGAACAAATTTCTTTTCTTGCCCTGTGTGGAGGCTACAGTAAACTCCTTGTGCATTCACTTTGTCGAAAACTTCCATAGCCAAAAGCCTAAGTGGACTACAATAAATTCCCTTCTTGGCTTCCATAAACCGCTGCAAAGCATTGTAAGTCTTGCCACTATTCGTTGGACCACAGTGATAAATAATCTTTCGCTTCATTGCCCGTGCAAAGGGGAACCATGTATGCGGCACTGTAAGATCAGCAGATTGAATCATACTTCTAAACTGCTTGATCTCGTCGGGAAACTCTTCAATACAAAACTCGACAAATATAGGGAAAAGAAACTTAACAGCAGCATTAGATGGACCAAGTGATATCAAGTGTTCAGTAACATCAGCAGAACATTTCTTCAAGAAAAATGCTTGGAAACTTTGAACAGCCGTGGGGAAAAATGACCTGCCAATGTAAATAGCAAGTGACTGATTGGCTGCCCACCCGGATCTACTGAAATATTTGAAAACTTGCTGTATGGTCTCCCAATCGGATCGATTCAGCTTCACACTATTTTCATTATTACGAAGTTCCTGATACAGTTCAACCGGATCACGAAGGGAAACTTGCTTGCCACTCATAGTTCTATCACTACATATATCATCAGTTTCCGATTCAGACTCAACAGCCACTGAATCACACACACCATTCTCCTTGAAACAATCAATGCCATCCTCATCTGAATTCTCATGTTCACCATCAAAATCATGAATTCTCATAAAATTGACAATATCCTTATTGTCTTTATAATTTCCATGTTCTAACTCGACATCATTCGAACCATACATACCATTCTCATTGAAACCAACAACACCATCCTCAACATTATGTTCATTTGCACTATCAAAATCATCACTTTTCACTGAATCCAAATTATACTTACCGTCCTTACTTCTTTCCGTTCTCGAAACACGCATATCATCATCATCATCATCATCATCCCCATTTTCAACAACAGATGAAAATGGTCTCACATTAGCATCTCCAAAGCCTCCAACTTTACCAACTAAACCGACCAAACTCCTCGAAAACTCTCTTCTGGGCACATCGGAAGGTGGAACAAAAGGGTGTTTATCCGAAACCCAGTTTTCGAATTGTCGCAAAGAATGAAAATGTCGATTGGATAACATAAACTTAACTCTTGAAACATTTTCCCCAGATGTATAGATTCTAAAGAGAAACGTTGCCAACCCTCTTCCCATCTAACACCAACATAAAAGAGTAAGAACTCGACAAATTTTTTTTTATCTATTTGAAGTTGCAATAAAGCTAAAGGTGTTGAATTTGGGGATACGAAGGAGATTAAGGCCAAAAAAAGGGGATTTTAATGGAGCTTACCAGAGGAGGATTGAAGGAGAGGGACAGAGGAAATGGAGGGAAAGTAGCGGGGAGAGTTAAGCCAGCAAAAACCCTAAACCCAGAGTCGGTTTAGATCGGAGTAATGGTATATAACCCGGGACTAGACTCAGTCCGGTTCGAGTCGAAGTTTAACCAACGGTAATATTTATTTATATAGCTTTATTTTTCTTATTTATTAATATATTAAAAGGTTCAGGAGTTTAGTTATTAAATATTTGTTTATTAATTATTCCGTACAAAATGAATATATATATTGATCTTATATATTTTGATCTTATTTTATGGTTAGGAGTTTAGTCTAAGGATTATATTTTAGTGTTTTAAACTTAAGACTTTAGGGGTTAAAATGTAGAGATTTAATGAATTAAGATTAAAGATTTAAATTTTAGGTATTAAAACTTAAATAATAATACTTGTTGAAAAAAAGTTTTTATTACTTGTGCATCAAATATTAATCATTTAAATAAATATCTCTTAATATTATTTTAAATTATATATTTTATTAGTAGAAAAAATATAGATTTTAATACTCTTTAAAAACAAAACAAAAATTATTAGATGGATCTGGTTCATCTCGTCATTTGTGGTCACAGTCAATAAGATTCATTCATTTCAAAGTAACATCTTAATAACTACGCACTCTTTATTTACATGTAGTAAATGCAATGGGAGAATTGGTTTTGGATCATCGTGACTTTAAGAATTAATTTTGTGTAAAATTAATTTTAAAGTGACGTGATTTATGTTTGGGAGTTTTTTTAAAAGTCGCGATTGTGTACAAATATAGTGTAAAAATCACAACGAAACGCAAAAAGTGATATATATTTGATGCACAAGTCATTTAAATAAATATCTCTTAATATTACTTTAAATTATATATTTTATTAGTAGAAAAAATAAAGATTTTAATACTCTTTAAAAACAAAAAATTATTAGATGGATCTGGTTCATCTCGTCATTTGTGGTCACAGTCAATAAGATTCATCCATTTCAAAGTAACATCTTAATAACTACACACTCTTTATTTACATGTAGTAAATACAAAGGGGAATTGATTTTGGATCATCGTGATTTTAAGAATTAATTTTGTGTAAAATTAATTTTAAAGTGACGTGATTTATGTTTGGGAGTTTTTTTTAAAGTCGCGATTGTGTACAAATACAGTATAAAAATCACAACGAAACGCAAAAAGTGATTAATATTTGATGCACAAGTCATTTAAATAAATATCTCTTAATATTATTTTAAATTATATATTTTATTAGTAGAAAAAATATAGATTTTAATACTCTTTAAAAACAAAAAATTATTAGATGGATCTAGTTCATCTCGTCATTTGTGGTCACAGTCAATAAGATTCATCCATTTCAAAGTAACATCTTAATAACTACACACTCTTTATTTACATGTAGTAAATGCAATGGGAGAATTGATTTTGGATCATCGTGATTTTAAGAATTAATTTTGTGTAAAATTAATTTTAAAGTGACGTGATTTATGTTTGAGAGTTTTTTAAAGTCGCGATTGTGTACAAATATTGTGTAAGAATTAATTTTGTGTAAAATTAATTTTAAAGTGACGTGATTTATGTTTGGAATTTTTTTTTTTTAAAGTCGCGATTGTGTAAAAATATAGTGTAAAAATCACAACGAAATGCAAAAAATGATTGTAGCTTTTCCCAAAATCATGTTTGGTGGGTTATTATTAAAACACCCGACACATGTTAGCATGTCTAAGTTGCGCCGGTAGAGAATTTGGGTTTTCTCATTTCTTTCTTCATCGTTTTCGAATTTATTGCTTGATTTTTTTGTGTTTTCATCATTCTTTCTTTGTTGCTTGAATTTGCGCTTGTTTTCTTGAGCTTTTCTTGGTGTTTCATTGGCTCCTTTTTCTATTTGATCGTTGTGCTGTTTCATGGTTGATTTGACTGTTGCGGAAGGACATTTGGAAGCTCAAGGGCCGGGGGTTTGGATCATGTGAATTTTCCGCCACTGAGAGCTACCGGAAAGGGTGTTTCTGACGCTGGGCAAGCTAGTTCAGGTAAGGATTGGAACTTCCTCGATCAATCTTTACCGTTTTTCCCCTCTGTTGAACGAGATGGTCGTATTTTGGCTAAGCCTACTAAAGAAATGTTAGCGACCGATGCTAAGCAATGTGAAAATGCATTGTTGGGGAATTTTCTGGGTAAATCCCCTGCTCTTACGATTTTTCAGAAAACTGCTGATAAACTGTGAGGGAGGGAAGGTTCCATTGATATCAGATTTTTAGCTTCGAGTGTATACATGATTAGTTTCCCATCTCAGAGGGTTAGGAATTGGGTTTTGGAATCTAGCCCTTGGCATATTCAGCTGAGGGCAATCATTTTGCGAAAATGAGTTCCTGGGTTGATTCCTGAAGTGTTGGATTTGAAATATGCTCCTATTTGGATAAAGCTCTGCATGTGCCGTTGGAGATTTTTACTCAGGAAGGGTTAGGTTGTTTGGCTAGTGCACTTGGTAAGCCATTGTACTTTGATTGTGCTACTGTTTTGAAGCAACATCTTGAGTTTGCAAAAGTTTGTGTGGAGGTGAATGCTGATTTTGATCTTCCTAAGTTTGTTATGGTAGAGCTTGGTGAAGGAAACTATGTGGACGTTGGGGTTGAACTTATTTGGGCTCCTCCAAGGTGTGAGCATTGCCATATATTTGGGCATTTGGGGGAGAAATATTTGAGGAAGAATGCCGAGGCTGCTTTTCCCCAGGCCGATATCCAGGAAATGGTTGTTGATTTTGCTCAGGCAGATAGTTTTGTTCAGAAAATGGTTGTTGTCCTGCTCAGACAGATGGTCCTATTCAGGAAATGGCAGATAGCTTTGTTCTTGAAATGGTAGTTGCTTCTGCTAATGTTCTTCAAGAAGTGACAGATATTCCACTTGTGGGGATGTTATTCTAGCTAGTGTTGATCATGGTAAAGACATTGCTCCTGCTAGTGTTATGCATGTTTTTTTTAATCAAGATGTTCTAGGTGCTGAGTTGGAGGATGTGCAATCTAATAATGAAGTTGATGATAACCAAATGGATGTAGACTCTCCTAAGAAGCATAGGGCTGCTGTAGAGGGAGTTGATGGTCTTATGAACCAGTTAAAATCTAAAGGTAAAAGTGAGGGCGGTGGGGAAAAAAAGTAAGGGTGGTAAAAAGGGTGGTAACAAAGGTGGTGGTGTTTCCCCCCAGCATGCAATGATTTTTACATAAAATGTAAGGGGGTGTAATGATCCCCAAAAACAGAGGAGGATCTTGAAGTTGGCAGGCAATTTAAAAATTGAAGTATTGTGTCTTCTTGAAACAAGGGTGAGGGAAGGCAATGTTGATTTCATAGTTCAAAAATAAATTTCGCTGGTGCAATTTCATAAATAATTACTCAGATACTATGAATGGGAAGATTTGGATATTGTTTAGGGATTCTTGTCAAGTTGAGGAGGTTTGTAAGTCTGATCAGCATGTCACATGTTTTATGAAGAAAGGGGATTTGCAGTTCTTTTTCTCTGCCATTTATAGTTGCAATGGTAGGGAAGATATGAAAAGGTTGTGGGAGAGTTTGTTTATTGTTAAATCTATGATGGGCGTTTTATTTTTGGGCTCTGGCTGGTGATTTTAATATTATTAATTTCCCGCAAGAGAGTTCTGACTATGATGGGAGTCAGCCTATGACAGGGCTATTCAAGATTTTATGGATTGTAAAGAGAAATTTGATGTTTTTGATCAAGTTTTTAGTGGTACTGTTTTTACTTGGTGTAATAGGAGGGAGGAAGATCCTTTATCTAGGAAATTGGACAGAGTTCTGGTGAACCATAGCTGGCTTCAGAGCTTTCCAAATTCAAAAGTTGAATTTCTGACACCAGACTGCTCAGATCATTGTCCTAGTTGCATTATTGTTGATGTCCCTTTGGTCAAGCTGCCTCGGCCATTTAAGTTTTTTTCATTTTTGGGTTGCTCATCCGATATTCTTGAGCATTGTTGAGAATTCTTGGAAGTTACCAGTTGAGAGCAATCCTCTTCAAGTTTTATTCGTTAAGATTAAAAGGTTAAAAGTTCCTCTCAAGAAGCTAAATAGTGAGCAATATGTAGTTTATCTGATAAAGCGACCAGATTGAAAGGTGAACTTGCAGAAGCTCAAAGGTTAGCTTTGAATTGTCTTTCCCTTAAAAATTTTGCTCGGGAAAAGCAGATTTTTTATAGATCTTTCTACATTGCTTAGGGCTGAAGAAAGTTTCTTGAAACAGAAGTCTAGAGTGCAATTTATTAAGGAAGGGGACAACAACACTGCCTATTTTTTCAGGCAAGTTGCAGTGAAGCAAAAGATTAACATTATCTAGTGTATTCATGATGGGCAGGGTAGGAAACTTGATTCAGTTGAAGGCATATCAGCTGAGTTGATTCGACACTTTTCTATGGCTATAGGATTTGTTGATGCTAATGTGGTTCCATATTCTGATGGTCTACTTAAAGAGATCCTGAATTTAGAAATTACATATGATATGCAGGATAAATTGATAGGCCTGATTACATCTCAAGAAATTAAAGAGGTGTTGTTTGCTATGAATGGTAACAAGACATCGGGCCCTGATGGATTTCCAGCTAGTTTCTTCAAGCTTTCTTGACATATTGTTGGTGAGGATTTTATTAAGGTAGTGATACATTTTTTTGGTTTCCTCTTTGCCTGCTGGATTTAATGCTACCATTATCACTCTTGTACCTAAAGTTGCTGCCCCTTTAACTATTATGGACTTCCGACCAATTTTTTGTTGTACAACTGTTTATAAGTGTATAACTAAGATATTGGCTAATAGATTAAAAGTTTGGTTTCCTGAGCTGATATTGCCTAATCAATGTGCATTCCTTGCTAGAAGGGATTTGGTTGATAATGTCCTGCTTGCTCAAGAATTGATAAATGGTTATGGGAGAAAATATTTATCTGCTCGGTGTGCATTGAAGATAGACTTGAGGAAGACATTTGATTCTTTGAATTAGGATTTTATTTTCCAGATATTTAAAGTTATGGGATTTCCTAAAAAGTTTAGAAATTGGTTGCGAGCTTGTATTGCTCACTCTAAGTTTTCTATAGGATTAAATGGTGGTCTTGTTGATTTTTTAGGGGGAAAAAGGGTTCATCAAGGTGACCCTTTTATCACTTTATATTTTCATTTTAGTAATCAATGTATTATCAAGGCTATTGAATTTGGCAGGTCACCATGGTGTCTTTGACTACCACCCAAAGTGCAAGAGAATTGAGCTTACACGCCTTTATTTTGCTGATGACCTTTTAGTTTTTACTAAAGGCATAGTGGAGTTTGTTTTGGGGGTAAAAAATGTTATGAAGGCCTTTTATAAGATATCAAGCTTCCAAATGAACACTTCGAAGAGTGAGCTCTATTGTGCATGTATGGAACTTGATGAAATACTAAGTTTGATTGAGCAATCTGATTTTAGGAGGGGATCGCTTCCTGTGAGATATTTAAGTGTCCCACTGGTTTCTCAGAGTTTATCTGTTAGGGACTGTGAGGCCCTTGTAGGGAAGATTGTTAAGAAGATAAGAAGTTGGCCATCGAAGTGTTTATCTTTCGCTGGTAGATTGCAGCTTATTCAAATTGTTATTTTCAGTCTCCAAAACTTTTGGAATCGGATATTTGTGCTGCCCTCCATGGTGGTTAAGCAAATTGAGAAACTATGCAATTCTTTCCTTTAGAAAGGCTCTGATGGATCTGCTAGAAAAGCTCGTGTAAGCTGGGAAAGAATTTGTCATCCTAAGAGCGAAGGTGGGCTTGGGGTGAAGAATGTGTCAGTTTAGAATTGTGCTTGTATGATGAGATGTTTATGAACTATTCTTGTCAAAGCTGGTGTAGCGAGTAAATTTTAAGAAAAATAGCTATGTGTCACTTGGAAGTACCGGGTTTTAAATGGTTTTGAAAATTTAATCAGATTTTTTTTAAAAAAAATAGGAGTCGTCACCGGCCATTTAAAAATGGTAGACCGGGCACTGAAATAAAACTAAAGATTCTTTCTAAAAAATGGGTTTGGGAGTCGGTTACACGCGGGGAAGGATGAGCACCCCCGTCGTGCCTTAAAATCGGTACCAAAAACATTACCGCTTAATTAATATTAAATTTTACGAATTAAAATGACGATTCATATCGAAATGTGGTTATACGATTGAGTGAATTTCAAAGGTCTTAATATTCGAGAAGGAACGTCCGAGCCACCACCACTACGACTGGTACTGGCCTCGTTCATTCCCGAATAAAAAGACGCTCGCATTGCATTTTATAATTCGGGATGCAACTTATAAATTTATAAACTGGACATAAAAATATACGCAAATCCAAGCAAAAGGTATAAAAGTATAAGAAGGCATAAACGATACAAATGTATGCATACATTACATACCAAAACGTTATACATCATAAACCATGCATTAAATTTTACTATATACTATACCAAATTACTCACATATCATTAACTGAGCATGTATACAACGTATAAACAAAATGGATTAAATAAATATAAATACAAGGCAATCAAGCTAAAACGCATGAGAAGAAAAAAAAAGGAAAACAAGGCTAGGTTAAAATGAACTCAAGACAGACTCTGAGGACCGATAGAAGAATTAAACCGTAAAAAAGGGTTAAACTGTCAAAACAAGGACCAAAATTGAAGCTCTCTGAAACTGTAAGGGGTCGAAATAGTTATTAAACCATTTGAAGTCGATCAGAACGAATTAAGGGACGAAATTGAAAATGCTTAAAATATTTTAGGGATCTGGGGAGTGATTGCAGAAAACGGAGACCCTTGCTCGTGTAATACAAAAACACGGAATGACTCTTTAGGGAGTTAAACCAAATTTAAAACGTGAAAATATTATAAATACGCGTTAAAAAACATGTTTCTCCCTTTTTGCCTATTTTGAGTAAAACCAGATAGCTTCTTCTCTCTTTCTCCGTTCCGGCAAGCAAAATCGGCCGGTTGCCGTTAGCTGGCAACGGCGAGGAAATACCAAAAACAAACTCTCCCCCTGAAAACGGTGAACCAGTGTCGATGCGAAACCCCAAAGAAACAAAATCAAAAGCCCCCCTTTTCCTTTGAAAACCGACTCGGAACCCTAAAGAAAACTCTTCGTTGAAGCTCCGATGGCTCACCCCGACGGCTTAGACAGACGTCGATGGGCTTGTTGTCGGCCCGGCTTGAGAAACGGAAAGGGGATTTGGCTTCCGGAAGGTAAAAGCGAAAAATCTTTTCTTTTTATTAATTTTCTTTTGGGATTGATTTTTTTTATTTGCATGTAATCGAAAAAAGAGACAAAAGCTACCTCAGAAGGCTTCTTCTTGTTATTGATTTCTCTGTAAAAATTCTGATCCCATTACAATGGTTTTTTGTTCGGATTTATATCCGATGTTTACATGCAATACTTTTTCTCTTTCTGTTTTGCTCTCTATTTGTTGTCTTCGTTGACATTTTTTGGTGTTTTGTTTGGATTGTTATTTTGGGTATCTGATCTGGTTGCATTTCTCTGTTGTTTGTTGGTCTTGGCCGAAACGGGGAGAGGCACAACATCGTAGTGGCAGGGGGTGTGTTCGTGGCAGACGAAGGGTCACGGGCGTGGCTGACGCGCGCACGTGGGTCACCGAAAGGTCGCGCGTGAAGGACGTGGGATCTCTGGGTCCATCTGAGCCGTACGATGCGTTTGAGATCGGACAGTTGAGGCGTGTGCGGCGCGCGATGAGAGCAAGGCTTGCTAGGGTTTCCGCGTCGAAGTGTAATCTAGACCGTTGATCAAGTTTTCGATCCGACGACTGTGGGAGTTTGCGGCGCTAGACCATCAGGGCTCTTTAGGGTTTTTTTTCTTTACGAGGTTAATTTAGACCGTCAGATCTAAACCAGATCTGACGGCTCCTGATGCGCGGCGGCTGCACAAAGGATGAGGGGTGTTAGAGTTTTTTTTTATTAGGGTTGTTGTAAAGGCTTATTGGGCGTGTGCCTAATGTATTTTATTTTAGGTTATGGATTGTATTAATTAAATAAACATATTGGGCCTTTATTTATTTATGTTTTATTATTATTTATCTTCTTTATCTTGTTATGATAATAATAATATAAATACAATAATAATAATAATAATAATAGATATAAATAATAATCATAATAATAATGAATAATATGTTGTGAATAAAATAAAGAAGAACAAGAATAAGAACAAGAAGAACAAAGAGATGAGAGAAAGAGAGAGATTTGTATTATTCTCAAAAATAGAATTGTGTACAATGCCTTCAATGAATCATCTATTTATAGGCATAAAAAGTACATAATACATTAAACTCTAATTAATAGAGATAATTTTCGTGATAATAAATAAATCAAACTCCTTAGATAAAGTTCAAATCATGATAGACATCCACATAGATAAATATTCATAACACTCCCCCTTGGATGTCTATGAAGATAATGTGCCTCGTTAAAACCTTACTAAGATAAAAACTCAGTGGGAAAAAATTCATTAGTGAAGGAAAAAGAGTACACACATCTTTAGTACGCATAACATGTTGCCTCATTAAAAACCTTACCAGGAAAACCCATTGAGATAAAACATCGGTTAAGGGAAAAAGAGTGCAACGCGTATTTACTCCCCCTCATAAAAATATCACATAAGATCTTTGAATCTTCATAATTCAATCTTGAATATAATTTTCAAATGTTGAAATAGAGTATGCACTAGTGGATAAATCTTCCAAATTATTGCTTGAAATGATTCATCAAATACTATTCTTCTGAAGATCATAAGGGACGAAACTTTAAAGAGATATGTTTCGTTTTATCACATTTGATGTATCTACCTTGAGATATAAATTATGCATTATCTCTACATAAAATAACTTGCATCTTATCTTGTGAAAGCAATTCACATATCTCCTGGATATGTTTAGCCAAACACATATTTCGGCTTTGCCTCATGCATAGCAATTATTTAAAGGCAATGGTCTCGTAGCACTTAGATAGTATTTCTGGACCAGCTAAGATACAATGCTTCCAGATCAATTAATGTATATATGGTGCTTGTAGACCAATAATATCATCACCTTTTTTCTCGAGGGCGGAATGGATCTTTGTTTACATTAAGAGAACTAGCAACCAAATAGTGGTCAACAAGTATGCATTATGCATGTAAAGTCTCTTTAAACATTTTTATGTGTATGCCAATTGCTGCATAAGGATTCCATTGTTAAGGAGATCTCTTCATGAGTCTCAATGAATCGCCAACATAAATAATAAAAACAAAGACAAATCCAGAGCTAAACCTCTTAATAAAATGTTTCAGAAATTAAATCATTCTTATAGCCTTCCGCTAATAAGTATTCAATGGGGCGATTATACCAAATGTGCCCAAAATATTTTAATCCATAAAAAGATATATTCAATATAATTGAATAATGTTCTCGAGAACTTGAATTAACTGCTTATGGCAGTCTAAATCCTTCCAGAAGCTTCATGTAAATGTTGTTATCAAGAGGCTCATACAAATAAGATGTAACAACATCCATTAGGCGGAAACTGGGTTATTTCTTTTATTGTCAAACTATCTAAAAGTAACTGCATCCACCACCGAGAAATATATTTTCCTCATAATCAATTTCATGACTTTGTGAGAATCTTTGTGCAACCAAACGAGCTTATATCTCGTGATTTCTCATTTTGATTTCTCTTTCTCACAAAGGCTCATTAATATCCACGAGCTTTACACATTTTAATATACGAGCTATAGGCCCAAATACTTCTCTTTTCAAAAGAGATCTTAGTTTCGCCTCAATTGCCTCTTTCCATATTAGCCAATCATTTCTTTGTTTACATTGTCCAATCGACAATGATTCATGATCCACACCATCAAATAAAATCTCTAGTGTTATATTGCATGCAAATGTATTATAAACGTTGATTTGATTTCAGTTCTACTTATTACCAGACATGACATAATTTATTGAGATCTCTTTATTATCAGGTACCTGAGTCATGTTAATGTCTCTATTGGAGACCTTTTAATCTCTTCTTGAGATTTTCATAATTCATTGATTCCTCGATCAGACCATCATAACTATAGCTCCCTTCCCTTTTTTCGAGGATTTTTATCTTTGGAACCTACTTGTCTACCACGCTACATGCATAAGTTAGACTCATTAGCAACTAGATTTTGTCCTTCCGGGACATGAAATTTAAACGAAGCATTCATAGTTGGTATATGTGACTTAGTCACTCTATTAGGGTCAGCAAAATCATCTGGCAATTGATTTGCTAAATGAATTATCCTTTGAACTTATAGTTCACATTGTTGATTACGTGGATCAAACTAAGATAATGATAATTCATTCCAATTTATTTCCTTTTTCAGCTATTTTATTTTATCCCCCTAATGTTGGGAAAACTGACTCATTAAAATGATAGTAGTAAATTGAGCTGTAAATAAATTCTCTACCAGAAGCTCAAGATATTTTATTATCAAGGGAAATTTAAACCTGACATATATTCCCAACCTCCTTTGAGAACTCATCTTTGTGCGTTGTGGTGGAGGAATCAGAAGATATACTGCACACAAAAAAATCTAAGATGAGAAATATTTGGTTTTGACCAAAAACCATTTGTAATGGGGAGAACTTATGATAATTTGTTGGCTTGATGCGAATTAGTGATACTACATGTAAAATGACATGTCACCAACATTATCAAAACCGATTGTCTTTATAAGGTAATCTGAAAAATGTGCTCATAATTTTATCAACTGAGCAAGTAGCCTCGCAAACACCAAGTTACGGGTTGATAACAAGGATACATATGACCATCTATTCGATGCATCGATTAAAATCGTAAAATATCTAGATGGACTATAAAAAGGTGTATGGGCCCACATATATCACCTTGTATCCGTTCTAGAAAATTAATAGATTCACATCTATCTTAGCTAATGATGATTGAATAATCGATTTGCTTTGATAGCAAGTATCACATGAAAAACATTACCTTGAAGAAAATTTTAGTTCTTCAATAATGACCACATGAAAGTTTCAACAAATTTTTGCATCATAATTGAATTGGGATGGCCTAATCGGTCATGCCAAATAATAAAATTATTAGTAAACTTCTGATTTACAATAGCATGAGCTTCAATTTGTACTAATTCTTGTGTAGTACAATATGGATGACAGTGCATATATTATTTTAAGATTTTATTATTGCCTTGAGTTATACTCGTAATATTGAGATAGTCGGCACCCTCGACTAATATTTTCAATATATTTCTGCAAATATCTTTAAAATTTAATAAGTCTCTTTGCGTCTTTGACGAGTATAATGCACTATGAAAATGGAATAGAGTTCCATTTGGCAATAACATATTTGCTCAGTTGAAGCCTTCTGTGATATTAGTACTTTCGGATATAATACTCACATTATTCACTTGCATTTTAAATAGAAAAATATGCATAGTTATGCACCTTTCAAAATGTGCTTTGTTTCATTCACTTCGGGGAATGAAAAATATTAAATATAGCACATCATATCAAATCGGTTATCTATCAGAGATAAACCCTCAAGAACTTATTGCTCTTACGAAGCATTGATATTTTAGTACTTTGGGAAATAGTACTCATATTTTTCCCATGCATTTAAATGGGAAAATATTTCTTACGATTAAGTATAGTATGAGTACTTGCACTGTCTGCTAGGCATAAATAGCCACAATTCATTGTATATTTTATTCCGAAAGTAATCATATTCTTCAAAGAATAAATTAACATAAATCATAAATAGATAATATGTAAAATAAGTTAATATAAATTAAATTAACATAAATAAATAATAAAATTAACATAAAACAAAATAAATAAAAAATCAATTATTCCCTTTAGAAGTTTTAAGGGAAATAAAATAAATGGCGAATTATTCCCTTCCAGGGTTATGAAGAAATTAACAATATGCAATTGAGTTAGACTAACAACACCATAATTATTTTCGCCATAAACAAAACTTGTTTATATTTTCTTTCATTTACCATTCATGCTTATGGATAAAGTCCATAATACTTTGGCGTTTGACAAGTACGAGACCAATGGTTTGTACCATCGTATTGATAACATAAAGATTTTGATATGATATCTATCATTCTTGTCATCCTTATAATCCCACTTTCGGTGGATATAAACATTCTCAAAAGGATCATTTTATCCATGTCTATTTTTATGGCCTCAATCGCGACCACAATTGCTAATGTGGCATTTATTTTTCCGCTATAAAAATATCACATTCACTTCAGGGAGTGTAGTGGAGGCTAATAGGTCTTTAAAACCTCATCAGTGATACTCTGGCACATAACTGAGTTTTATTCACTAACCATATAGTGAATTATCATGTTTGCATTCACATTAAGGAATGAAACAAATCCAATAATCACATGGAATAAACATCATGCTTGCATTCACTTCAATGAATGACATAAGTCCAATATTCACATGGAATAAACATCATGCTTGCATTCACTTCAGGGAATGCCTCCCATAATTTTTTTTTGGATTAAGACGATATTCGTAACTTGAACTTGGGAGAAGTCTATAGTCGAATTTTTCGACACAAAAATAATATTGCTTTCAAGCAAATATAGACTTTATAACAATCTTTTTATAGATTGAAATTCACCATGATTTATCGCACTTTAAAATCACAGTTTAAGGGGAAAATAGATTTTACCGATAATGATTTTTCTTTCGAGAACGATGGAGACAGAGCGAATGAACGAGACAGCTTCTCATAATCCCTTTATATCACGTCTCTTTCCAAGTCATTTTAATACATGTAAAACTCAAAACAAGGTTAAAAATATTAGCTTTTACCAATAGAATAACGTAAATAAAAATTGATCTCAATATAAACATATTGGAGAAACGTACCTCTTTTGATTTTATCTTGATTCAAGCCATACCAAAATACATTAAACAATTTATAAACCTCTTATGTGGATGTACGCACATCACCTTAAAACGGTGTTAAAGAACAATGCTACACCAATGACATCAAAATGGTTGAACGTTGTTTGATCAAATTCACATCAAGATGGAAAGCACCATAACCAAGTGCATTGATACTCGGGATTGAATCGTCACCTATCCAAGTACATTCCATGAAGGCTTCTCTAAAGGTTAAATATATAAACTTGGTCCAATAAACATCATATAATATTAGATCGAAATAATAATTAAATAATATATTAAAATATACCAACCTTAATTTGTGAGTGATTAGTCAATCACTATATCTATATGTAAATAAGTAAAACATACCAGACTTTCCAAGCTAAATTGAATATACTGAATATATGGTACATGTGATCGCCAATATCAAATTGAAATCTTTTCGAGAATCACCAACAAGAACTAGGGTAATTGGGCGAGATTCCATGGTTCGCTCAAGCCTTCAAAACATGTTACCATACTTTTTCAAAAATAAAGACCAAGTTAAAATATCAAGATAAAAACAATCAATAACAAAAATGTGGGAAAAAAACTTATCTTCATTTCAGCGTAGAATAAAATTTGTTTCGGTAACTACTTTGAGATTCAAACAAAGAGCACCAAAATCTTTCGAGCAAACTCGTGTTGATAACGTGTTGTGAATAAAATAAAGAAGAACAAGAAGAACAAAGAGATGAGAGAAAGGGGGAGATTTGTATTAGTCTCAAAAATAGAATTATGTACAATGCCTTCAATGAATCATCTATTTATAGGCATAAAAAATACATAATACATTAAACTCTAATTAATAGAGATAATTTTCCTAATAATAAATAAATCAAACTCCTTAGATAAAGTTCTAATCATGATAGACACCACATAGATAAATATTCATAACATAATAATAATAATAAATAAAACAAAAACATACTAATTATAATAGTAATAATAATTAACAATAGTATAAATAACAAATTAATAATAATATGATATATTATATATAAAATAACATACAAATGATAATAATAATAATAATAATAAATATAGTAATGTATACAATAATGATAATAATAAAAATGAAAAACAATGATGATAATTAATATAAGATAATGGTAATATTATACTAATACTAACAATAATACACACTAATATATACCATAGTAGCAACAATAATAATAATAGTATAATCTTTTCTTTTCCTTTCTTTTCTTTTTTTTGCTTTGTTTTTTCTTTTCCTTTCTTTTTCTTATTATTATTCTTTTCAAGAAAAATATTTAATAGCTTGATAAATCTTAGATAGACACGAATGAAAAGAGTTCGAGGTCCGGACAAAATTAGTGATTATAGCTGGGTCACTTTGGGTGACATGGGCTGAGAAATATATGTTGAAAGGGAGCAGTATTTGGCAAGTCCATGTGAAAAGCAGTCATAACTGAGCTTGAAAAAATATCCTTGGCTTACGAGATGATTTTGCTCTTGTTGGTAATTTAAATGGGGACTTTAAGGCTAAGAAGATGTGGGAGGCTCTTAGGCACAAAAATAAAAGAGTTCCCTGGTTTAAAAATATTTGGGGGATTCTCTATCCCTCGCCATTCGTTTATTGCTTGACTTGTGTTGCAAGATAGGCTACCAACGAAGGCTAGGATGCAGTTTTGGGGGGTGGTGTTGATCTGCACTATTTGTTATGTGATACGGGTATCGAGCGTAGAGATCACTTATTTTCTGAATGTATATTTTCGAAAAGGGTTTAGGATGGAATCTTGCATACTGATATTGAATCTATTTGCTGGGTAGA
Source organism: Hibiscus trionum (assembly GCA_030270665.1). Lineage (NCBI taxonomy): Eukaryota > Viridiplantae > Streptophyta > Magnoliopsida > Malvales > Malvaceae > Hibiscus > Hibiscus trionum. The sequence goes on along the minus strand of BSYR01000038.1, from coordinate 19,975,246 downwards.
TATGGTGACTAGAGTGTAAATAAAGAGTAAAGGAAAGTCTTTATATGTTGTTATTGTTCGCATAGCTTGATGTTGTTACCTTTATCATATTTGGCATGAGAGGAATTGCATGTTGCATGGGACTAGTCCTAGACATGTGGATAATGTGGTTACGCTGATTTGTAAAGATGTTAGGATGAAGCTCTCGAGTTGCACCAAGCTTATTCTTTCTTCCCCTAGTCTTGCCGCAGAGTGGGGGCTTGTATAACATTTTATTTTTGTTTTTCATAGTTGGTTTTGGGGTTTATAGTTTGTAAACGATGGTTCTTTTTGGATGAATAAGATAACTTCAATTTATTCAAAAAAATCATGTTTGGTGCTTAAAATTAATTTTAAATTTTTACATCTAAACATGTAGGCACGGTGTTCAAGATACAAAATTCTGATTGAACGAGATTTTGACACTCCCACCGCGAAAATAAACACACAACATATTCACCTTTAAAAAATAATAAAATGAATGATTTTATTAAACTATTTCAATTTTAAAACTAGCCTTCTAAACAAATTAGAACATGTATAAATTATTATACGAAATGATTTGTCGAGATTTTCAAATTTTATGTATAAATTAAAATACTCTTTTAATTTTTTTTTGAAAGCTATGATGATTAAAAATAGTACCAATTCTAAATATACTCTCAATCATTTGACACCCTGCTATAATTGCCGGTGCTCGAACATGTGACCTCTAGATACAACAACCGCTCCCTTAACTACTGAGACAAGTTGGTTCATGCAATACTCTTTTAATTATTTTAATGTATTTTTAATTAAAAAATACGAACTTATATAATGTAATTTTAATTATAGCGAGATAATTTTAAAAGGGTAATATTTAGATATAAATATATCCTGTTATTAAAATATAAATTATTGAAACGTGTATTTTTTTAATATAATGATATAATTACATAGTTTATTAAGTTTTTTTTATTAAATAGAGAATTATTATATTTTTATATCGAGACTTAAACACATAAAAAAAAATAGAGTAATATAAACATTTTTAACTATTAGGTCAATTAGTGGAGTTTTTTAATAGCTATTATTGAATGTATAACATTTTAACTTGTGTCGGTAGTATATTAAGTTATGTGTTTTTAATATTTTAGGTTGTAATCTAAAATGTTATCCGAATCAATCTAAAATATTATATATTTTTGGTAACATTATAAGTTGTTGTTTATAGGCTAATGCGCAGCAGGCTCACCTTAAAATGTTAAAAAAATCTCGTGAAAATATATAATTTAAAAATCAATCAAGCTTTTATTATTTTATTACATTTAATGATTCTCCTATATTTCATCATTTTTTTTATATTTCTTTAACTGAGTCTGTTGTTATGGGCAATGTTACATGTAAATTTAAGGATGGCAATTTGACCCGTCCCCGTCGGGTTCTGACCCGACCTGATAGAGGTAATTATTTTATTATTAAAAAATTAAGTTCGAATCTGGTCGAGTTATTGAAGAAATAAAGTCGGGGCAGGGCGGGTTTGAATTTAGAGTGAAAATTCTCTGACCCGACCCGATATATATATATATATATTATATTTTTATATATTATATTTAATATTTTTATTAATTTTTTCGGGTCGGGTCAGGTTTAATCAATTTTTTCATTAAAATATCTGGGTCGGGTCGGGGTCGAGTTATATTTTTATTATGTCGGGTCGAGTCGAGGGATAAAATATATTAAGGTCGGGTCGGGTCGAAGTTGGGACAGATGTAAATTACAAAGTTGAGGTGACATATGATATGTTAACTAATAAATGTAATATAATATTTTTTAATAAGTAATAAATGTTATATACTAATATCAGTAAATAATTTTTAAGATTATAAATACAATACAACTAATACATCTTCACCCAATAAATAATTTTCCTAACTATAAAAGTAATATAATTAATATTTTATTTTTTAATTGACTTAATATACTTCCCCCTAAACTTAACATATTTTCTTAACTTGCCCCTTAAACTACGTTTTGCCCACTTTTGCTCCCTAACGTTTTTTCCGTTACTCATATTGCCCTCTATCGTTAAAAAAATCTATCTTAACCAATCAGAAAGTGCCACATCATTTTTCTTATTTATTTTTAAATTTTAAAATAAAATAAATATATTAAACCATATATTAAATTTACTCAAATACCCCGTCTTCTTCATCAAAATCTATTTCTCATTTCATTTATGTTCAACTCTATTTCTCTAATTTTAACCCCAATTTTCAAAAATATAGATGAATTAAACGTTAGACAGTGCACAATATTTCCATGGCACAATCCCATAAAATAACAAATCTAAATAGGAAAAAAAATAAAAACTCCATTTGGAGGAAGAAAGAAACACGGCGTCTCTGTACTCTTTAGATTCAAAATTCTATTCCTCTCTCTCTAGAAGAAACACACTCTCTCTAACTATTAATTCATCTATCGATTTTTTTGTCGCATTTCTCCTTTATAATCTAAGTTTTGGTTTTTCTTCAAATAAAAAAAATCGATTTATTTTCTTCTGTTGGTGAGTTTTTAATTTTGTTGCATGGTGATTATTTACAATCTATAGAAAAAGGTTCATTCTTTATTTTTTTTTATATTGTCATGGGGCTAGATTTCTGAACCAGCGAACCGCGCGGCCTTAGGCGAATTTCACCACACAAACGCCTAAGTCAGCCTAAATTTCAACTCCAGAAGATCAAACTTCCAAGGCACTCAAGAACGCAAGATCGTTCTAAGCGGAAACAAATTATAACGAATGACTTTGAATTCTGAAAGAAGAAAACCAAGAACACGAAAAACAACAGAGAGTGAATGCCTTGATTACTCTGAAGATAGAAAACTGAGTGAGTTACAAATGAGCTGGGGAGTCTCTATTTATAGTTGAACTCCCCCAGATCAGACGGTCAAAACTGATTTATATCGACGGACGAGATTTACATAATATCTTTACAAAATTTCTAAATATATCAACATTATCTAAATAAAATCAATTCAAATGGATAATTTTGACTAAATCTTCCAGGATCTTTCAGAACATTCCGGAACCTTCCAGAATCTCTCACGGACCGGACTTTGTCTGGTGGACTTTTCGAGGTCAAGGTCTGTGCCTGAACCCCTTCTATCGACAAATGCGCGTATGGCACGGGCTCGAACTGACGGCCCTTGACAATATAATCAAATTTTAATTTTTTTTATTTATTGGTAATCTGTGGATCGACCGGACTTCGAATTTTCTGATTTTTCTCTGTTTACCAGAGAAAATAAGAATAGGATTGAAGTCAGTTGGTGGGTTCTTTGAAAAACCGCTCAAGTTTCAATTTTGACTTCAAAACTGCAATGCATTTGCCGATCAAAATTGGGATTTTGTTATTTTTTTGGAGTTTTGGGTGGCTTCTATTTCAATGGAGCTATTGAGGATAATAGTAAAATTAAAGAAATAGGGTTGGAGATGAATGAAATGGGAATTTAAGATTTTGTGAATAAACTTCAAGGATTTGGATTTTTTTTCTCTGATAAAGGGAATATTTTTTTTGGGTAAACTAACCCAATGACCACCATACTATGGTAAATGTATTAAAATGACCACATTAAAAAAATCGACTCAATTGACCACCCAAACTATTGAAATTGGATCAATTAAACCACCAGCCGTTAATGGGCTAACGGAAGATAACGTGGTAGGTAAAAAAATAAAGGTATAATTACACAGTTGGTCCTCGTTACTTATACACACTATTAATTTGATCCTAATTTTAATTATTGAAATTGGATCAATTAAACCACCGGCCGTTAATGGGCTAACGGAAGGTGACGTGGTAGGTAAAAAAATAAAGGTATAATTACACAGTTGGTCCCCGTTACTTATACACTCTATTAATGTGATCCTAATTTTAATTTAATAAAATAAATTAATTATTTGTGACACGTGTCACCACCTTATTGGATGACTTTAATTATTTTTATTTAATTTAATTTAATTAATTCCCCCGATAATGAAGATGTTGTGTGCGCGCGTCCAGAAAAAGAACTCAGACTTTGTCGAGGGTGATGGAACCAAGGCACATCTTTATCAGTTTGCTGAGTTAGGAGTGTCTCATGCCAACTTCGTTATTGTAAAAGCAACAAGATATTTATCATGTCTTATATTTCTGAAGCGAATTAATCAGTCCTTCTTAAACAAAACATTCAGGTGCGATAAAAATAAAACTACTACATTATTACTAATATTATTATATTTTTTTACCAGTAAACAAACTATTAAAATATTATTTAAAGTGAATGCATAAAAAAAATGAACATAACTCATTTATTTTAATTGTATGTTCTTTCACCATAAAAAATAAGAAAAATTATTATATGGACCATTTTCACCGCTACATTCATGATCGATACCTAATTAAATAAAATCATGTAATCTCTATTCTCCGCATAATATCTATGAATTAAAAATTTTAAATTATCATCTTTTTTGCATATCTCATATATTAGGATTTAATTTCTTTTGATTTAAAATTTTTATAGGTGCCAGTTATCATTATTCTATTTTCAATTTCTTTTGATTTGTAGGTTTCGAATAATCTAGAATTGGCTACATGATAGTATATGTTCTAAGATAACTTTTTAACAATGCACATAAACCTTGTAGACAGAACGAATCAAACTCGTGTCTCTTAAGATGAATATCATCCGTTTTTCTACCGGGACACTTGTTGGGTTCTTATAAATTACGTTCTTTTTAGTGTTCTTTATTTTAATAATTTTATTCATTGGCGGACCCTACATCGGAGTAGAGGGGGGAATTTAGACCGTAAAATAATTAGGAGTGAGAATAAAAATAAAATCATAATATGAAGGATAAGTAAAAAGGTTGAGATTTGGAAATTTTGATTTATAAAGAAATATTATATGAAAAGTAAAGATTACGCGGTTTTATTTAGTTAGATAGAGATCATAGATGAAATGATGAGAATGATCCAGATAATAATTTCTCAACAAGTATAGATCTTACTACTTATTTTTTACCAAAATTTATTAAGGTTGATGCAAAAAATTTATTAAGGTGAAAAATAAAGAATTTATTGAGCACGCAATTTAAAGAATTTTGTTATTTAATTTGTCATATCAACTAGGTAGATGACCTACTGGATATACTAATTTCTTTTCTTATTGTTATTGATTAATTTGCTCGATATGATAATATAGTAAACACCTGTGATGTACTTGTAAGAATATGCAATTTATTTTATCTTATATGTTATTTTAGCAAACATTTAAAAATATTCAAAAATTGTTAAAAATATAAAAAAATGAAAATAATAAAAATCCTAGGAAGGAAAATTATAAGCGATCAGCAAGTGAACGAAATTCGTATATTTTTATGTTTTTTATATATTATACCAATAAATTTATAATATATAATATCAATACAAATATCATAAAATCATCGATAAAATCTATAAAGAAAAAAAAAACCCGACGAACTTTGTTCATCAACAAACGTCACGTGGCTTGTTCTTCTTCCTCCTCAACCGGGTTCCATTTCATCATTCTTCTTCCACTGTGTATTAGGAGAAGAATTCTCGAAGGTATCAAGATATTTGTGAGGGAAATGCTTTGTACATCATTCAACTTAAGAAGAATGCTATTTTCATAAAATTTAAGGATAATATTAAGTTTTATGTTTTTTTTTTTGCAAAATGATAAAAGATGCCTTTAACGTTTGCATGTTTTATCATTTAGTTTCTTATTTTTTTGTCCAAATATACCCTCAATATTTCAGTTTGATCTAAATATGCTCATGTTAGATGTAAAATATTAGTCAACTGGTGGTCAACAACAGATATTGACTGGACTTGCCACGTATTAAGATCGGTTGACGTGTCAGGATTATGTTTGTCATGTATCATCATCAGATTCGACTACGTGTCAGCATGATAGTCGGCCACGTGCCACCATAAAGAAAGGTATAACAATTTTCTTTAAAAAATTTGACATGTCATCAACATTCAACAGATCTTAACACGTGGCAAGTCCAATCAGCATCAACTGTTGACCGTCAGTTGACTGACAGTTTTCATCCAACAGAAGCATATTTGGACCAAATTAAAACATTGGAGGCATATTTGAACAAAAAACGATTAGGGACCAAATGACAAAATATGTAAATATTGGGGGCATCTTTTGTTATTTTACCTTTTTGAAAATATTATGAAAATTACAAAAAATGAGATTTAAATCATCTCAAATTATTTAAAGAAATGGGTCAAGATGAACAGTATTATGCAAAGTCATCTTTAGATAAATACGGCTTAAGTAGATTCGTCATGTGCAGCGGTGGTATTTTTTAGATTGAAAATTATTAATAGCTGCCGATGACCCTGACAACTTACAATGACTAAATTTAATGAATCAACAAAAAATGGATTAAAATTAAATAATATTGCGCTCAACTAAATTGAATATTGTTTGATTCAGTTTTTTTTTTTTACTTTATTTCTTTGTGCTCAAATAAGTGCTTAAACTATACTTTTTTAGATAGTTGTCCAAAGTTTTTCAGGTCAAGTAGGTGTCTAACGTTTTTCAAATTACCTGTTTAGGTGTCTTGTCGTTAACTTACTTTAAAAATACCTCTATATTTACCAAAATTCACAAAAAAAAACCTTAAAATTTCTAAATTCGCCCACTATCGTCGCCACTTATCATGTTGTCAACGACAGAATGAAGCTTTCTTCTCTTGCCGCAAGACTCAAACGTCGTTCGTCAGCCGATCGACTACCATTTGTCGTTGATCGTTTTTTCCTTTCACGAGTTTGACTTTATTTCGTTGATAGGCACAATATTCGTCGACTATCGACGACGAGAGAATAGGAAAAATGATCGTAGAGTCTGGTGACAGAAGTGGTGGGCATGAGGTCGGCGATTGACGACAACAACGACTGAAATCGAGATTTGAGACTTAAGAATTTAAGAATTTGGGGACTATTTTGAGATTTTTTTAGAACTTTAGGATATTTTTGAAAATAAAACATGCCACATGTCATGTTTTTATTGGCTAACGGAAAAAAATTTAATGGTTGTTAACGGAAAAACACTTATGTTGAACCAATATTTTGATATAACAAATTAAAAGAAAAATATTTTTTGACTTAATCGAATATATTAAATCTTTCAAAAATAATTCAAAGTCCAAACAAACTTGAAAAAATTGTTTCGAATGTTTTCCAACTTAGCCGATCTTTTTCAAAACAAGTATGATCCATTTTTGCACTACAAAAACTGTTTTCCATACTCCAAGGCAAAAAGGATCGATCCCCTAATGAAAGGGATCGATCCCTTTTTGGACAATTTCACATATATTTTTTGTTTCAAGTCTCAAAGTGCAAAAGAATCGATCCCCTGGTGTATGTGATCGATCCCTTTGCTGCAACAGTCATATTTTTATGAAAAAGAATCGACCCCTCATGTTATAAATGCTATGTTTTTGGTAGGTGACGACTTGATGTCATCCCCAACGGCTCCAAACGGTGAGTATTGATTGAGAGGATGCAAAAACAAGGAAAAACCATCTCAGCAACAACAAGAAAGTCTATCAAGCAATCAAGAATCCAATTTGTGCTTAATTTTCCATCTTTCTTGTAAACACTATAGTGTTCTTCATTGTAATTCATTTGCTAGTGTTTCTTTGGGTGTGTGAGAGCTTATATTGTGCAAACAACTTCCTTGTGAGGATTTCCTAGTTTGCTTCTTTGTATTTGCTTTGGGGAAATGATTCAATAGACTTTGGGGTATAAGTCTATTGAATTGTCTAAGGTTACTCCTTATTCATAAATGAAAGACAAATTAGTGAATTTGTGGAAAATCCTTAGTGTGGTCACTAAGGTAGTGGATGTAGACTCTATTAAGGGAGTTGAACCACTCTAAATCACCTTGCAATTTCTACCTTTTGCAATTAGTGTCCACCAATCTTTAAAAATCCAATTCACGCCCTTTTTGGTTTTATTCGATCGATTTCCACACTCAACAATTGGTATAAGAGCTTAGCTCATTGGAAGGTCTTATAACCTCTTGAGAAGATTCAAAAAGTGTGCAATCATCTACAAGGTTGTAACCCCTTAGCCTGGCCTAACCACCAGACCGAAGAAAGGCCCAAAGATTTCTCTCCGATTGCAACCCTAAAGGAGGAACAAACTTTTAAAGTTATCTTTTCTAGATGCTCTTTTTAAACCTAGGTGAGAAACACTCGCAGTGGAAGAAAACATGGTAAAACGAACCTCGAACCGCCAAACAAGCATACATGGACCAAAATGCAATTCTAGCATAAAACATGGACCTAACATGAAATTAATGTTACCATTTTGCAATTAATCAGTTTTCATACATGTATGCCAAAATGCAGCACGAAACAACCATCCAAACTCATCGAATATATAACACATCAACCGGGGACCAAAATGCAAGAAAACATAACTTAAGAGATGCCCTCAACTAACTTAACTGCCAGACGTTTCGAAACTGGGTTTCAAAACCAGATTTTCCAGAAGCAAACTGTTCTGAAACACCAAGGGGCGTTTCGAAACACCTAGGCAAAATTCATGCCCGTTTCGGAACCCCTGTGCACAGTTTGGTTCAAAATGAGTCTTAGGCATTTCCAAAGCTTACTGAAACCATTCCAACAACATACCATCAACATGGGATCAACAAAACACGCATTTCTTAGATAAAAGAGCTTAACAACATCAAATAAGAGCATTTCAAGGCATTTATTAAACAAGAACGAAGCATACGAAGAACCACATTTGCATAAAAGGCCAAAACACATGTTAGACTTAAAAACAGCGAAACCACACTTCACACAACTTCAAAGGATCATAACAAACTTGTCTCAACAAAAAAGGGAGTTCAACACACGCTCCCGACACACATAAAGGTCTTGCCCTATTGCTACTACACTACTATTGGGATAAACCATACTTGAGCTAAGATTGGGATTTTTGGATACCTTCCTTGCACCATTGCTGTCCCGAAAGGTCTAACGACCTGCATTGTTGGAAAAGAGAGCGTAAGCTAGAGAGCTTAGTGAGCGGTGCTCAAAACCAAATAACAACAATGCAGTTTTAAAACACATAATTTGTTCATAAAACCAAAACCTTCCTTCAAATCATTTCCTTTCAACAAAACCAATAAAACAAGCTAGAATTAAAACACAAGGCATATCCTCAATTCAAAACCACAATATCACAGTTCATGCATTACCTATGCATATTAACTATAGCTTACCAAACTCATTCAAACCATGCATTACTGATGCATGTCAAAACTCAACTTACCAACACATGATCAACACCATACCAAGACACAACATAAACATATTGCAAATAAATACATGTATATTGGCCACAAGTGAATCCAGGATGCTACTACCTGCAAAGCCCAAGGTGATAGCACTACCTCTATTGTAACCCCCTTAGCCCGGCCTAGACGGTTGACCCGAACTACGAAGATTACACGGGGAAAACCAAAGTCAACCCGAAAGTCAACCTTGATTAACGACCCTTTTTTCCTTTTTAAACTTTTCTAGATACACATTAATCCTAGGCATACTCTTGAGATAAACATTCTCAAAAATCACAGCAATCGAAAAACAATAAGGGACTCAATTGCACAACATACGAATTTAGGGACCAAAATGTAAAATCTGGAAATTAAGAGGACTTTACTAATTTTTAAGATACCATTATGAAATTAGTTAGGTTATAAGCTTCTCAGTCAAATTTCACCTCAAACGGATAACCCAAACTCAAGCAATTGCAAATACAAAAATCAGGACTAAAACGTAAAGCTTGCAAACCTCAAAAACTATTCAAATCAGTGCCCAACGGTCAAGTGTTTCGAAACGGGAATTGACCGTTCAGAAACGCAGCTTGGCAGTAGCCAAAGTGTTTCGAAACACCTCTACCCGTTTCGAAACGCCCAGGCCAAAACAAGCACTTGTTTCGAAACAAGCAAGGGTGTTTCGAAACACCCTGCCCAGAAACAGCAGAAAAGCCTGTTTTTACACATCCAAACTCCATCAAACATACTCCAAATCAATCCTCAACATATCAACAACAGGCCAAGCATCAAAACTACCAATTTGCATTAAAATCTAGATGCAAAGCAAACCTTAGGTGCACCAACTCCTTCAACACATCCAACACTTGATCATGCCTTTAAAATAAGAAGCATAGTATAACAACTTATGAATAAGAAGATTCAAAAGTTGCAAAGCGATAAACAACAAGATTCAAACCACCAACCAAATATGGTCAACATACTCAATCTCATTTCACATCAATATAAAAGACTCTCCCCCATTGCCTTTATTATCTATAGCTATTAACCGAGACATACTTCTCAAGTGGAGCTCTCATTGAATCCCTTGCTTCTTGCTGCCCCAACTTCAATTATCTGCATTGATGGACATAAAGGAGCGTAAGCACATAATGCTTAGTGAGGGATGCTCAAAACCAAAACACCATCAATGCAGCAAATCATAAAACCTTCTTCAAAAGTAGATACAAATCAATAAACCAAAGCATTGTTTGAAAACCCCTTTTTAAAGCAACATGCTTCAAACCATGCATTACTCAATATGAAAACCAACCTTTAGCTTAGAAAATCTAAACAACTCACCTCAAACACATTCTTGCAAACTATCATTTAAACTCTTTTTCATGCATGAACATCACATGCAAAGTTAAACACAAATTCCTTGGAAAACACTTCCACTTCACAACATACTTCTCTCATTCTTGATGTACATCTCAAAACAAGAAACCTTTTGAAAACCATTTGCTCCTTTTAACTATCTCACGCATTTAACAAATGCAACACATGAACCACAAAAACAACATTTGCATTACATGCCTTCTAAAACAAGCCCTCACAAGACTTCAATGCATTTAGAGATTCTATGCACATATGCACCATTCACATTAGCAAAATATACTTGTGCCCAAGCTTAACAAGCATCACATGCATTCTTGCATCATTTACATATTTCCCATGCACCTTGCATCATTTCCGAACAACTCTTGTTTCATCACAATCAAACATATTATATTGACTTTCGAGCGATAATTCACAAATCATCACAACACAAGACACAATCGGATACGCGGATTACAAGCGTTGTCCCACACGCTTCATACACACTACCGAACAACACAAGGTGGAGTCTACCGGTACAATCTCAACCCCACAACACCCGCGATGGAGTTTAGCGGTACAATCTCAACCCCTCAACATCACTCATCGGAAGTTGTATAACTCACTAGCGAGAGCCGGGACACACCACAAGGCATACACATGGGAGCTACCTCCACCATTGTAATCACCTTAACCAAGCTCACACACGGGAGCAACCCTCCATCGTTGTGACGCTTAACAAGGTCCACCCACGAGAGCCATCCTCCATCGCGGTGACACTTAACAAAGTCCACCCACGAGAGTCATCCTCCATCGTGGTGACACTTAACAAAGTCCACCCACGAGAGCCATCCTCCATCGCGGTGACACTAATTTCCTCAATCGCTAGGGTACTTGGATGGAGTTACGGTACAATCACAACCCCTCAACATCCAAGGCGACTCAATTCACGGTGCGCCCAATCCTATAGCCGGCTAACTATATCCGATTAAAGTAACCAAGAACCACTTACATCACTCGCCAATATAACCATTTTACCACATTAATCCACTGTTTTTACAAGCATAACCAAAATGCCAAATCCACAAGCATCACATGCCTAGAATCATATGTACACAACACAAGCAAGTCAAGGATTACTTACCTCGTGCATCTTTAACATAATGGTATTAATAACCGACAATAAACCATGTCCAAACATGCTTAAAAACAGTAATTTAAACACAATCATCCCAAGTGCATTTAAAAACCAAAGCATAGCCCAAACCAAGAGAGAAATTCCATTTACTTACTATTGAGCTTAGCTAAGTTGTTTAGACTTAAACTAAGCTCCCAAAGCCTCATCCAAAATGTTTCAAAGCTGGAAAACTATTTACCACTCACCGATACACAAACTATGCTAGCCGACAAGCCTTCCAAGCATCCGAAACCTCCAACGCCACCTCTATTGCATCCGGATCATTCTCCCCTGTTTTAAACACATAACAACAGAGGATTAATGCATCATTATGCATTAAAATCACCAGCAACACACCTAAACTCGCTGCTCTACAAAAATCCAACATTTCGACTACCAAACACAACCGAAAACACCTCCAAACTCTTCCAAAACTTAACCCAGCCAAGATCCATCACTTCCAACCATTTATAAACATCAATTAACATCCAAAATGATCCCAAACTCGTCCTTATACCTCCAGCATTAACAGAACACCAAAATCACCCAAAAAACCACCATTTTCACAAGTAAAAACTTAGGAAAATCAACCTATTCAGGATTGCATTGATTAAACCTCCATTTCACATCTTTTAAACATCCAAAATACATCAAAAAGACATCTCAAAACAGAGCCCAATCATCTATTACGAATTTCTTCAAAATTAAATCCAAATCTTGCATTTTAAGCTAAAATCAAGATCACAACATTAAAACCTTTAATAAAACTCAATTTAAGGATTGAGAACTTGGGAATTTCAGTAAAGAACTGAGTATTTAGAGGAGAAGGACGTTCATACCTCTAAATGTGGATTTCTCCTTGTTTAGAGCCAAAATCCTTGAAAATTCATTAAGCAAATGGTGAGGATTTGATGTAGAAATGATTCGGAATCATTTGGGGATTGAAAACTCTTCTTTAGGTGTGAAAATCAAAAGGTAAGTTGCTGTGGAAATGTGTTTGACTGAGGGAATTTTGAGAGAAAATGAAATGGGAAAATTTTGGGAAAAGTTAGTTATGAAACCAAAATGTGACTTTTCCCTCTTTTCTTTTTATTAATTAAACATTAAATGAGTCTTTAAAAATCAAAAAAAAATCTGGAGAAATCCTCCATTGGGTAAATTAGCTCCTTAAAGATTCAAAGTTTCAATCCTTTTAAAACAGTCACGAACTTTTCAAAAATTACATTTTAGTCACTAACTTGAAATGTCATATTTCCAAACCTCATTTTGTAAAATTGATTTCACCACTCTCTCATATATATTAAAAGAGGATTTTTAGATATTTTCCATATTTTTAATGCATCCCGAACTAGGCTTTCCCTAAAACCACCTTTTATATTCGAACCGAAAATCCGACCGGTCCGGTTCAAACCCAAAACTTCTAAGCCCAAAATTGGGGTGTTACAACTCTCCCCCTCTTAGGAAATTTCGTCCTCGAAATTTCAACCGGCGAAAAGAGCACAACCAAACTTCTCCAGGCAACCCACAAGGCAACACAGGAGACTTAACCACCACTGAACACTCTCCACACAAAATTCTACAAACCAACTCCTCCGCAAATCAACTTACACTATAACCAAACCCAACACCACCACATAATGTTCACAAATTCCAAAACACTCAGATGTTAACCACAGCTTAACCTTTCACACTTCCGAACTGCGCATAGCCCCAACAACAACCCGAAGAACCTCCAAACTTTTACAGCATACACCACCTTAACTCATAACTCCCAAAACTCGCACACACGGTTACACCAACCCATCCAGTTCAGCCACCATGTGACCCACAACCTTCACTGCTTCTAAAACCTCTCGCAAAACTGCTCAACCTCTTCCAAAGGTTACCACATCAAGCAAAATTTCTTAAGCATCAACTGCTTACTCAAACTTCCCAACGTATTGATAACATTCCTTCACCTCCGCCACTATCACTACCATAACGACTCACCAAAACTACTCACACAACATTCAAAATTCACGTCACAAAACCCCAACCTTGACTCCGACAGCCGTTCCACATACCACTAGCTGACTTCAGAAGGGATTTACTTATACACGACTAGCCAACCACTTCTCACAAGATCCCGTCCAACCAACAATGGCCCTTGAACTTACATTGCCTTTCCACTTCAAGCTTTAACTACAACACTAGCCTTACCAGGACACCGCCCATTCTATACATACATATTAAGATTACGAAACTTCTATTCACCCCATGCCAACCCTTTTCTACAACCCTCAACACAACCTCTTCTCAACTCCTCAAAGGTTGCTACGAGCCATCACCTACACAAACAACCCTCCTATTACAACATCAATGCCAAGTCACCTCAGCACTCTGGAAACACATCCACTACCCTGCAACATCACTTCACACCAAGAAATTACCACTTCTACTAGCTATTCACAACCACTTTGACCGATTCTAACTTCAACCGGTAATCTCCTCACCACCACACCGCTAAACTCTTTAAGTGCCAAAACACTTTCCTTCTGCCAAGATGCTATATCGCACTCACTATTACTGACAGCTCGCTTAATACCCTCCATTACTTCCAACATTCTCCTAGCACCAAAACAACTCTTTAACCCATCATCCAACCTAACCCTATCACAACACTAACGGACCCAACTAGCTATTAGCAAGTGTGAACGTTCGTATGCATGGTCACCAATATGCCCTATCAATGCCTGTGTACATGTATGCAAAACCTCTAATGTCATGTCACATGTATGCATGTACCAACACACACATATATATATATATATATATATATATATATATAGTATATAACAATGATTTTAACTGTGCATGTATGTCGGTTCACACCCACCAATAATATCCTCAGAATCCGCCTAAGAACAACCTCTTATCTCATTTCCAACTTGTCCAACTCTACCATTCTAGCAACCCACTAACCACAAAATACCCACTAATGCCCTCTTCACACTAAAGTTGTTTTCAAAACAACACCAACTACTACCCCAAACTTGCTAGCTATAAGACCATACCCACTACGTAAGGGAAAACCAAACCGAACCAAACTAAGATAACTAGGGTAAAGGTTACTTAACAAGGTTACCTGTAAACATCTCACTGCCTCGGGGCTTCAACAGACAAACTCTCTTCTTCGCAAAACCATCATTCTCTAGCCGCACCGTCGTAGCATCAGCCAACACCTTAAGGTCATCACCATCTCCCTACAGTAAAGAACCCTGATTACCCCGAGCCAACTTCAAACAATTTCGTCTCAAATGTCCAACAGACCTACAATTCCAACAAGATTCTTTCCCCAAGCTTCTCACACCTTTCCGCCCTTCCTGCCACCTTCGAACTTTGTCTCGGCCGCGCCCACGACCCTTCAGAGACCCTTTTGCTACCACTGAAGTTGATCTCACCACTTGAGGACAATTTCGCTTCACAAGCTCCTTAGAACCACAGTTCCAACAAACTCTCGCGCCCCAACAACCTCCAATATGACACCTCCCACAACGGTCGCACATCGGCAACCGAGCTACCCCTCCTTGATCATGTAGCACTTGCCCCACATCTGCACTACCATCCAGGCTTCGATTCAAGCCAAACCTTCTATCACGTAACCTCTTATGTTGACCGCTCCCGGGGTCAGTATCCACAGCTCTCTTGTTTAAACTTTTCTCACCTTCATAATCTGAAGCCACACCCCCACGTTGCTTAACCCTTGGGAATTTCTTTCCAAGGTACCTTTCATAAAAGGCTGACACAAAGAAGTCCCAATCTATATCGTGGATATGCGTTGCCACCGCCACAGATGTCCACCAGGTACAAGCGTCCTCCACCATCAATGAGACAACACTTCCCAGCTTGCAGGCGTGGTCACACCCTTCCTGATCCAAAATCAGAATTACACTGGCTAACCAAGCCTCGAACGCCTCAGGTGTCGAACCACGATACTCCACAGCTCCTAAATCATATAGGCGCTGTTTTGACAAACTCGCGTATCCCACAGTTGACACATCCTCAGGCCTCACTCTCACCACGACCTGAGATGTTCCTAACACCTCTTGAACTATAGGTGATTAACTCTTCATCTCAGAACCAACTTCCTCCTCCTGCCTTACTACCTCAACTCCAGACATTGTAGGCTGAAACGAAACACCTCCACCAAAAGGTGAATTCCAAGACTTAACAACCTGCTCTAAAGCAGCAACCATCTCACCCAACTGCTATTCTCTCATCGATTCCATCGCGCTAACAACAACAAGCAATCATAACAAAACAAACAAAACGATCAGGCCAGCTTCAAGCAAGGATTCAAGACTCCAACTCCAACATAACACAATAGCTATAATAATAAGGCAATGGGTATCCCGAATTCTCCCCTTATACACGACATAACAATCAATAAAAACATGGATATCACAACATCGAGCATATCAATCAACATACTTCGATCATGCCCTCATCAAACAACATTCACCCGCAACAGCATAACATCAACATATCATACCCATCACACTTTCATCATTCATAAAATCAGCTCACAACACCAGCATATCATCAGTACAAATTCACATTAGCTCAATGAAGATACATAACCGAAAAGCATGATAAAAACATCAATAATTTGCTCAAAGACACACATTTCAACCGACTTTCAACCACACATCAGAATAAACGTCAAACACTTATTACAAAAATTTACCATTTCCCCAAGCATTCGCAACTCAGCTTTGATACCACCAAATGTAACCCCCTTAACCCGGCCTAGACGGTTGACCCGAACTACGAAGATTACACGGGGAAAACCAAAGTCAACCCGAAATTCAACCTTGATTAACGACCTTTTTTTTCTTTTTAAACTTTTCTAGATGCACATTAATCCTATGCATACTCTTGAGATAAGCATACTCAAAAATCACAGCAATCGGAAAATAATAAGGGACTCAATTGCACAACATACGAATTTAGGGACCAAAATGTAAAATCTGGAAATTAAGAGGACTTCACTAATTTTTAAGATACCATTGTGAAATTAGTTAGGTTATAAGCTCCTCTGTCAAATTTCACCTCAAACGGACAACCCAAACTCAAGCAATTGCAAATACAAAAATCAGGACTAAAACGTAAAGCTTGCAAACCTCAAAAACCATTCAAATCAGTGCCCAACGGTCAAGTGTTTCGAAACGGGAATTGACCGTTCAGAAACGTAGCTTGGCAGTAGCCAAAGTGTTTCGAAACACCTCTACCCGTTTCGAAACGCCCAGGCCAAAACAAGCACTTGTTTCGAAACAGGCAAGGGTGTTTCGAAACACCCTGCCCAGAAACAGCAGAAACGCCTGTTTTTACACATCCAAACTCCATCAAACATACTCCAAATCAATCCTCAACATATCAACAACAGGCCAAGCATCAAAACTACCAATTTGCATTAAAATCTAGATGCAAAGCAAACCTTAGGAGGACCAACTCCTTCAACACATCCAACACTTGATCATGCCTTTAAAACAAGAAGCATAATATAACAACTTATGAATAAAAAGATTCAAAAGTTGCAAAGCGATAAACAACAAGATTCAAACCACCAACCAAATATGGTCAACATACTCAATCTCATTTCACATCAATATAAAAGACTCTCCCCCCATTTCCTTTATTATCTATAGCTATTAATCGAGACATACTTCTCAAGTGGAGCTCTCCTTGAATCCCTTGCTTCTTGCTGCCCCAACTTCAATTATCTGCATTGATGGACACAAAAGAGCGTAAGCACATAATGCTTAGTGAGGGATGCTCAAAACCAAAACACCATCAATGCAGCAAATCATTAAACCTTCTTCAAAAGTAGATACAAATCAATAAACCAAAGCATTGTTTGAAAACCCCTTTTTAAAGCAACATGCTTCAAACCATGCATTACTCAATATGAAAACCAACCTTTAGCTTAGAAAAGCTAAACAACTCACCTCAAACACATTCTTGCAAACTATCATTTAAACCCTTTTCATGCATGAACATCACATGCAAAGTTAAACACAAATTCCTTGGAAAACACTTCCACTTCACAACATACTTCCCTCATTCTTGATGTACATCTCAAAACAAGAAACCTTTTGAAAACCATTTGCTCCTTTAACTATCTCACGCATTTAACAAATGCAACACATGAACCACAAAAACAACATTTGCATTACATGCCTTCTAAAACAAGCCCTCACAAGACTTCAATGCATTTATGAGATTCTATGCACATATGCACCATTCACATTAGCAAAATATACTTGTGCCCAAGCTTAATAAGCATCACATGCATTCTTGCATAATTTACATATTTCTCATGCACCTTGCATCATTTCCAAACAACTCTTGTT
Organism: Hibiscus trionum; assembly: GCA_030270665.1. Lineage (NCBI taxonomy): Eukaryota > Viridiplantae > Streptophyta > Magnoliopsida > Malvales > Malvaceae > Hibiscus > Hibiscus trionum. The sequence continues at coordinate 19,956,949 of BSYR01000038.1, read as the reverse complement.
TCATCACAATCAAACATATTATATTGGCTTTCGAGCGATAATTCACAAATCATCACAACACAAGACACAATCGGATACACGGATTACAAGCGTTGTCCTACACGCTTCATACACACTACCGAACAACACAAGGTGGAGTCTACCGGTACAATCTCAACCCCACAACACCCGTGATGGAGTTTAGCGGTACAATCTCAACCCCTCAACATCACTCATCGGAAGTTGTATAACTCACTAGCGAGAGCCGGGACACACCACAAGGCATACACATGGGAGCTACCTCCACCATTGTAATCACCTTAACCAAGCTCACACACGAGAGCAACCCTCCACCGTTGTGACACTTAACAAGGTCCACCCACGAGAGCCATCCTCCATCGCGGTGACACTTAACAAAGTCCACCCACGAGAGCCATCCTCCATCACGGTGACACTTAAAAAAGTCCACCCACGAGAGCCATCCTCCATCGTGGTGACACTTAACAAAGTCCACCCACGAGAGCCATCCTCCATCGTGGTGACACTAATTTCCTCAATCGCTAGGGTACTTGGATGGAGTTACGGTACAATCACAACCCCTCAACATCCAAGGTGACTCAATTCACGGTGCACCCAATCCTATAGCCGGCTAACTATATCCGATTAAAGTAACCAAGAACCACTTACATCACTCGCCAATATGCTTAGAATCACAAGCACACAACACAAGAAAGTCAAGGATTACTTACCTCATGCATCTTTAACATAATGGTATTAATAACTGACAATAAACCATGTACAAACATGCTTAAAAATAGTAATTTAAACACGATCATCCCAAGTGCATTTAAAAACCAAAGCATAGCCCAAACCAAGAGAGAAATTCCATTTACTTACTCTTGAGCTTAGCTAAGTTGTTTAGACTTAAACTAAGCTCCCAAAGCCTCATCCAAAATGTTTCAAAGCTGGAAAACTCTTTACCACTCACCGATACACAAACTATGCTAGCCGACAAGCCTTCCAAGCATCCGAAACCTCCAACGCCACCTCTATTGCCTCCGGTTCATTCTCCCCTGTTTTAAACACATAACAACAGAGGATTAATGCATCATTATGCATTAAAATCACCAGTACCACACCTAAACTCGCTGCTCTACAAAAATCCAACATTTCGGCTACCAAACACAACCGAAAACACCTCCAAACTCTTCCAAAACTTAACCCAGCCAAGATCCATCACTTCCAACCATTTTCTAAACATAAATTAACATCCAAAATGATCCCAAACTCGTCCTTATACCTCCAACATTAACAGAACACCAAAATCACCCCAAAAACCATCATTTTCACAAGTAAAAACTTAGGAAAATCAACCTATTCGGGATTGCATTGATTAAACCTCCATTTCACATCTTTTAAACATCCAAAATACATCAAAAAGACATCTTAAAACAGAGCCCAATCATCTATTACGAATTTCTTCAAAATTAAATCCAAATCTTGCATTTTTAGCCAAAATCAAGATCACAACATTAAAACCTTTAATAAAACTCAATTTAAGGACTGAGAACTTGGGAATTTCAGTAAAGAACTGAGTATTTAGAGGAGAAGGATGTTCATACCTCTAAATGTGGATTTCTCCTTGTTTAGAGCCAAAATCCTTGAAAATTCATTAAGCAAATGGTAAGGATTTGATGTAGAAATGATTAGGAATCATTTGGGGATTGAAAACTCTTCTTTAGGTGTGAAAATCAAAAGGTAAGTTGCTGTGGAAATGTGTTTGGCTGAGGTAATTTTGAGAGAAAATGAAATGGGAAAATTTTTGGCAAAAGTTAGTTATGAAACCAAAATGTGACTTTTCCCTCTTTTCCTTTTATTAATTAAACATTAAATGAGTCTTTAAAAATCAAAAAAAATCTGGAGAAATCCTCCATTGGGTAAATTAGCTCCTTAAAGATTCAAAGTTTCAATCCTTTTAAAACAGTCACGAACTTTTCAAAAATTACATTTTAGTCACTAACTTGAAATGTCATATTTTCAAACCTCATTTTGTAAAATTGATTTCACCACTCTCTCATATATATTAAAAGAGGATTTTTAGATATTTTTCCATATTTTTAATGCATCCCGAACTAGGCTTTCCCTAAAACCACCTTTTATATTCGAACCGAAAATCCGACCGGTCCGGTTCAAACCCAAAACTTCTAAGCCCAAAATTGGGGTGTTACATCTATCACTCTCAAATCGAATATACGGACACCTTGATGGCACTACCCCCATCAAGTCACATGCATTATCGATGCATAAAATTCACTTCGACTGGGATGCTACTACCCGCAGAGCCCGTTGGTGATAGCACTACCCCTACCACTCGCATCACAATAACACTACCCCTATTGTGAAACCGAAGGATACCACACGCGCGAATTTTGTATAATAGAGCTCTCCACATCCTATTGATTGATCAACATATCCGATATATATAATCATCACTTGCCAATATACAATTTACCTCCAAGATCATTCACTATTTTCAAAGCATAAACATGATCACAACATCCCACTTCAAAACATATACAATGCATGACATTTCTCAACATAATTTTGTAACCTTGAAATCATGACATCAACTCAAGAGATTTCATATAAAAACATTTAAATCAACTTATTATGCATGAAAATAGGATGATTTAACAAGGGCGAAAACACACAAACTTACGCTTGAGCTTAGATTGGTCCTTCAGATACAACCCAAACCCTTTAAAACATGTCCTTAACCACGTTAAGGCTTTAAAAGCATTTCTACTCACCAGCAAACCACAAACACAAGCCGAAATACCGATTTAAGCTTTTGGATCACCCAAAAATGCGTCTGATGGTTTCGAATCCAAAACCCTTGTTTCTAACCATTACAAAATAGAGCATTAGACTTTATTTCAACCCAAAAGCTTGCTGGAAAACAGAGACTCATCATCTAGCAACAATCAGCCATCAAAACATATCCGAAATAAGCCGAAAACATCGAATAAATCAACCCAAACAGTTTCCCGCCAAAACTGTAGAACTAATGTTTTAGACCGATTTAAAAAGTATTTAAAACAATTTTAAAAGTCCAAATAACTTGAAACTATGTTTAGGGATATTTTATAAAGGGTTTTGCATGTTTTCAAAAGCCAAAATACACAAAACGTTCCAGGCGTTTCGAAACACCTTAGGGCGTTTCGATACGGTGTATTCCGGTAGCTAAAACGTTTCGATACTGGTATCGAAACGGGCTTTCCCTGGATGAGGATTTTGCCCAGCGTTTCGAAACGGGCTATGCCGTTTCGATATGCCTACGTGGCTTCGACCACAACAGTCATAAACCCCAACGACTATTTCCCAACTAACATTTAAATGCAGGTCGTTTCGATACGGGACAAGTCGTTTCGATACGGGTTCCGAAACGGCCAAGGGCGTTCTGATACGAGTGCCTCATCAGACTGCAACGGCTCTTTCTACTTAAAGGGTGTTTCGAAACGGGCACGACTGTTTCGAAATGGTGAGCTGCAGAAGTGCATTTATGGTGAGAAATAAAGTCCTCAACGGCTCCAAATCAATCCCAACGGCTAGTAACGGCTACAAACTCATCAAGGTGTATAAAAGGGACCTCCAAGCATCAAGATATGGTTAATGCTCATATTGTCAATCAACAAATGATCAAATATTGTCTTAGTGCTTAAATTGTCATTTATTGTATAGACAAACACTAGTGAGCCAAAATTGTCAAATTTGCTCAAGTGTTTTAGGTTTTGGGTGAGTGCTAAATTGTGCAAACAAATACCTATTAGAGGGATTTAAGTTTGCTTATTGTTTCTCTTTGTAAAAGAGGGTTTTGATCAAGGCTTTGGGTAGAAAGCTTGATCGTGTATAAGGGTTTCCTCCTAAGCCTAGAAAAGGGGACGAATCAATAGTGGGTTGATTGGAAATCTTTAGTGGGGAGCTAAGGTAGTGGGTGTAGACCTTGGTTAGAAGGTTGAACCACTATAAATCAATGTGACAATTATCTTTTTAGCTTCCACAACCCTTCTACCCAAAAATCCACCTCCCCACCACTTGGTGAGCCATATCGGTTGAACGAATCGAGCTCCTAACAACTCAACAAAAACCTAACAAGATTATCATCATAAATACATCTAATAGCATCCAAAAACATTAACTCATCATCAAATAACCATCAACTTCTAATTTCTCACAAATCCAAGCCAAAAACCCAAAAATATCAATCCGAAACTTCATCAACTTAACCAAATCCGGGATTCTTTTGATTAACCCACTATCTCAACTTATTTTAACATCAAAAACATTGCTCACAACAATCTAAAACCCAACAAAGCCTGATCCAACAATGAAACTCACTAAACAACCATTTTTAGCTTGATTTCTCACTTTTTTCATAAATTTCTTTGCAAAACCTTTAATCTAAAACAATAAAAGAATCAATAACATGATAATATCAATAAAGAACCTTACATTAGAGGAGAAAAACACACTTCACCTCTAATGGTAGAGTTTCCCCTTGATTTTTAAGAAAAGCTTAGGAAATCTAAGAGAAAACAATTAGGTTTTAGAAGAAAATCATAAGGAATTACTTTGATAATTGGAAATCAACTTAAAAAGAAGTTTACCTTTGAAAACTTGCCGCTAAAATGCTGTTTGGTTGAAAAGAGAATGAAGAAAAGCCTTTTTGGAAGTTTTAACGTCAAATCTAGAAATGATATAAAACCCTTTTAAAAATATGAATTAAAACTCTTTTAAAATCAATTTTAGGAATAAAATAAATAAGGGAAAAGTCTGAAATTAGACTTGGCTAATTAGATCCTTAAAGATTCAATGTTTTGTTTTTTACGAAACGATCACTAAAACAGTTTTGAAAATTTGCATTTTAGTCACTAGACCAAAATGTCATAATTCCGGACATCATTTTCCAAAATTGATTTCAAACACATCATATATATAATATATAAGGGTTTTAGAAATTATTTCCACATTTTTAAGAACACTCGAGGGTAGTTTTCCCTAAACTTACCCCAAACTACCCGAACTCCAAAAATAGATTCGACCAACTCTAAAATCACCACCGAAACTCCTAAGCCCAAAATCTGGGCGTTACATCCATGGCTTCCCCCTCCACCATTGAAGCTTGGGGCGATTCTCAACCTACCAACAAGCCTCCCTTCTTCAATGGAGTTATTTATGCTTATTGGAACAACCGCATGAAGTTATTCATTCAAACTTTTGATCTTGAAGCTTGGAAGATCATCATGAGTGGTTACACCGCACCAATTACTGGCATGGAGACTTGGAGCAATGATGAGAAGAAAAAAATCTCTACAAATTCTAAGATAATGCATCTCATTTTTTGTACTCTTGGTCTGGATGAATATGGAAGGGTGTCATCATGTTCCAATGCCAAAGAAATTTGGGAAAAACTTGAAGTAACACATGAAGGAACCAACCAAGTGAAGGAGACTAAAATCGAGCTTCTCAACCTTAATTATAAGAACTTCATGATGGACCCTGAAGAAGACATCAAAACTATATTCGATCGATTCTCCGTGATCGTCAATGGATTGAAGGGCTATGAAGAAGTGACCCCGGAAGATAAACTTGTAAGGAAGATGATCTACTCTCTTCCCGATTCATGGGATTCAAAGAAAACGGTGATTATAGAAGCAAAGGACCTCAAGACTCTCAAGTTGGATGAGCTCGTTGGTTTCTTGCTTACACATGAGATGATGTCAAAATGAAAGGAAGAAAAGAAGAAGGAAATGGAAAAGAAGAAATTTGGTGTTGCTCTCAAAGTAACAAAAAATAGGTTGATTCTAGTGAAGAAGATGAAGATAAAGAGATGACTATGTTTGCTAAGAGATACAAAAGATTCATGAGGTACAACAAAGGAAGAAGATTCCAAAGAGAATAGGGCTTCAAGAATGACATCAAAGAGAAGGATCTTATTATTTGCTATGAGTGCAAAATGCCAGGACATATCAAGTTTGATTGTCCCCAATTAAAGAAAAAGAGCTATCAGAAAAATAAGCACAAGGCTCATGTAGCTACTTGGAGCGATGATGAATCATTCGACGAGGACGAGAATGAAGTAGCCAACTTGTGTCTCATGGCAATTGAGGATGACTCTATGGTAACATCTAATTCATCCTTTTCAATTGATTATACTTTTGATGAATTGCAAGAGTCTTATGATGAATTAGCTTTGAAATTTGAAGAGTCAATTTTAATAAATAGAAAAATCATTTCAAAATTGAAAAATGAAAATGACTTTCTTTTCAAATCTAATAAGGAATTTGAAAGTAAAGTTGAAGAAATACAAGTTAAAATAAAAGAATTTGAAAAGAAAAATCAAGACTTGCACAACTTACTTTCAAAGGTCCATGATGATCATCAAAAGAAATTTGATGATCTTAAAGCTTTTTTTTAACAAAGTTGAGACAATACTATTTGAAAAAGGTGAAAACTCAAAATCCAACTATGTTAGAAAGAACTTTAATGGATATAGGCATAGTGGTCCACAAAGATCATATAATAGAAAGATAGTTAAAAGCATTTGGGTTCTTAAAAGACTCATTGCTAACAAAGAATATGGTCTTTTATCTAAATGGATTCTAAAAAGGACTGGAATATTAGGAACTAACTCTCATGGACCCAAGAGAGTTTGGGAACCAAAACATGCATAATTCCTTAATGTAGGTGTGTTGGAGCCATGGTGAGCAAAATGAAGGAATCAGAAAGCTCTAGACACACTAGAAGGAAGTACACTTGAAGATGATAAGGCTTAATCAACCTATCTTGGTTCAAGTGGTAACATTTCATTTAACATGCAATCTTTATTCATTCATGTTGATTATGTGTGTTTCTATATTTTAAAGCATGTTTGAGGGTCCCCATATGTTGATTAAGTGTTTTTAATAAGGGGGAGTCAAGAATGCATGAGTTGTACATTTATGGCCTAATGTGCTCATAATTATGTTTTTGGCCTTAAATTGGCAATATTTGATTGATTTTGTGAAATTATATTTTCTATGCTTAATATGATCCTTTATGATGAATTTTGAGAATATGATGTTGTATTGTAGTAATTTTTGTCAAAATGCATGCTTAGGACCCTATATAGCCTTTGAGTGTATGTGACTTGAAATAATCTTGATAGTGTGTAATTAGATGACTAAAATTTGATATATGATGTAAATTGCATATCTTGTTGTTTCATGTTAACATGCATGTTCCTAGATAATTTCTAAGGTATTTAAAACTCATTTCATATCATTCATATGACATAGGATGCCTCAATTAGAGTTAAAATCTCGTCTATACGATCCTCGTGCCTAAAATTTAATTTTTCCAGAAAAAGGATCGACCCCCAAGAGAAGGGATCGATCCCAAAATTGACAGTAAGCTCCATTTTTTATCCTTAAAAGTTTACACTAAAAGGATCGATCCCCTATCCCGAGGGATCGATCCCTTTAGGCGTGTTGACTGGGCGGACAATTTTTAAAAGAAAAAAAAAACGCGCCTCTTTTCCTTTAAACCCCCATTGCTTGACCAAAACTCTCTCAAAACAACCCCCATCGAAAACCCTCTCTTCTTCTTCAATCCAAATAACATTTTTAGCATTCAACACGAATTTTTTGGGCCTTTCATCTCCAAATCAGATTTAGCTCTTGTTTTTTGAGTTGTGATCCTTCAAAATCATCTTTTGGGTAAGTTCTAAAACCCTAACTTTTTCATTCGAATTTTATTTGAGGATTTATTGGTTGAATTAGGTGGCTTTAGTGAACTTAAATTTTATTATATTTGTTAATTTCATTGCAGGAGGTTTACCCATTATCTTTTTTTTCTCAAAACCTCTATTTTCAACACTTGCACACCAAGTGTTTGTGAAAAAGCCACAACCAAAATTTCACCTATACCCAATTCGGCCAAACTTTATTTTTAAGCTAATCTTGTGCTTTTAATTCCTCAAAAAATCACTTTTAACTTTCCTAAACATCTTTTTACATCCTCTTCTAATGAAAATTTAGTTTTGATTTGAAAATGTCTAAGAGAAAATCTATGGATTCTAAGGGGAAGGGGATTTCATCCAACCCCCTCCACCTTCAAATTCTTTAGAATTTTGTTTTAGAAGCCCTGAGGAAAGTGGACGTTTTCGAAACCTTTTTGCATCCGCACCGGTTAAGAAAACTCGCTCCATTAATTTTGATTTCCTAACCAAACTTAATTTTGCCTACTTAAAAAGGTTTATGGAATTTAAGTGGATGGAGTTTTTAAAATTTAAGGGGCCAACTTATCCTACTCTTGTTCGAGTCTTTTACTCTAATGTCATCGTTTCTTCTTCAAAACAATCGGATGGCACCGTTGTTCGAACAATTAAATCCTATGTTTTGGGTAAGCATGTCACTCTCACTGCCGATTTTCTTGCAAATGTTTTTGGTCTTCTTGATGAGCGTATTGAAACTGAAAAAGAATATTATCCTTTGAATTCTCGTGTCATGAACATCCAAGCCACTTTCTTTCCTCTTCATGATCGTCTCTTGCACCTCATTCTTTTTCATGTGATTCGTCTTCGTGGGATGAAATATTCGTCGGTCCGAGAGTCCGATTATTGGTGGCTTCATTGCATCCGTAGAGGAACTCAACTCCATCTTGTCGTCTTCATCTTCGAGGATATGGTAAAGATCATCAAGGCTAAGAAGGTGAAAACCTTACCCTATGGTATGTATCTTAGCCAAATTTTTTTCTTTCTCGACATTGATACATCTTTTGAGCTCGGCATCGATCCTCCCACCGACAACATTATTGGCCGTCATTCTATAGATCACTTGGGATACAAAGAAGAACCTGAATTCTCTATGAATTGGGTAAAGAAGAAAGGTGAAGTTCTTGAAACGGAACACCATGAAGAGGGAGATGAAGAACACGAGGATGAACATATGGATGACGTTCCCGGAGCCTCCACCGATGCTAGACCTCATGACATGTCTTTGAGGGAGCTTCATGAGTCTCTCATTCGTCACATGGACTCGTCTATCGGATCTCTTAGATCTCACATGGATTTTAGGCTCGATCTCTTGAGGCACGTCAGGCTTCCTTGGGTGATGCTTTTAGTGCTCTTCAGCGCAAGTTTGATGGTTACCCATTCCACCTCCCTCATCTTCATCTTAAATGCATGCATACATGGACATCATATTATATTATGCTTATGTTTATCTTTGCTTTCAGACATTGCTACATACTTTTTATGACTCCTTATTGGATGTTGCCTTAGGACTTTGATGCTATGTTGCTTTTTTGGGGTACTTATGGATGCTTTATGGTTTTTAATTTAAGTACCTATATATATTAATGCTTTATTGTTGTTATCTATCCTTCTATTTCTAGCCTTTATTTTGATTTTCTCCTTTGTTATATTGTGCTAACGATTTTCTTGAATTATTGTTGATATAACAAAAGGGGGAGAAATATGAGCGAATAATGAAAAATGAGTTTTTAAACAAAATTAGAGCTTAAATAGTTGTGATTTAAAACAAGTTTTTTGAAACCATTTATCAACTCAAAAATTATTTTCTCAAGAGGGAGCTTTTGTTGAAAACAATTTTTCAAAGAGTTTTGTTATATCAAAAATGAGAGATTGTTGAACTAATATTTTGATATAACAAATTAAAAGAAAAATATTTTTGGACTTAATCGAATATTTTAAATCTTTCAAAAATAATTCAAAGTCCAAACAAACTTGAAAAATTCGTTTCGAATATTTTTCAATTTAGCCAATCTTTTCCAAAACAAGTATGATTCGTTTTTGCACTACAAAACTGTTTTCCAGACTCAAAGGCAAAAAGGATCGATCCCTTTTTGGACAGTTTCACATATATTTTTGTTTCCAGTCTCAAAATGCAAAAGGATCGATCCCCAGGTGTATGGGATCGATCCATTTGTTGCAACGGTCATATTTTTATGAAAAAGGATCGATCCCTCGTGTTATAAATGCTCTGTTTTTTGGTAGGTGACGTCTTGATGTTATCCCCAACGGCTCCAAACGGCTAGTATTGATTGAGTGGATACAAAAATAAGAAAAAATCATCTCAACAACAACAAGAAAGTCTATCAAAACATTCAAGCAATCAAGAATTCAATTTGTGCTTAATTTTTCATCTTTCTTGTAAACACTAGAGTGTTTTTCATTGTAATTCATTTGCTAGTGTTTCTTTGAGTGTGTGTGAGAGCTTATATTGTGCAAACAACTTCCTTGTAAGGATTTCCTAGTTTGCTTATTTATATTTGTTTTGGGGAAATGATTCAATAGACTTTGGAGCATAAGTCTATTGAATTGTGTAAGGTTACTTCTTATCCTTAAAGGAAAGACAAATTAGTGGATTTATAGAAAATCTTTAGTGTGGTCACTAAGGTAGTGAATGTAGACTCTATTAAAGGAGTTGAACTACTTTAAATTACCTTACAATTTCTACTTTTGCAATTAGTGTTCACCAATTTTTAAAAATTCGATTCACCCTCTTGATTTTATTCGGTCGATTGCCACACTCAACAATTTAAATAAAAACTTTAAAAACATTTACTTATTTACCCCGAAAAATACTTTGAACAACTGTCTAACTAAAAAATAAACTTAAGCCTTGTGAGAAACTGCCAATCACTTTTAACCTCAAAAACGATCATTACAAAACAATACACGGCGACTTAGACAAAGTTATACTTATATGTAGGGATATACATTTTACATGACTCGATCGTGTTTCGACCTGACCCGTTCAGGTTGATTTTTTTATTAAAAATTTAAATTCGAATTGAGTTTGGTCGGGTTTCTTCTTAAGTGTAAGATCAGGTCAGATGAAAAAATCTGACCGATTCGGGATTAATAGTGCATTTTTTTTATATTTTTAAGAATATTTGTAATAATACTCTCTCTTTATATTTTTTTATAATTAGGTCTTTAAAATTAAATTTTATTTACAATTTAGTTTTTATTTACAATTTAGTACAATTAAATTCCTAAAATTAATTTTTTATAATTAGTCCTTAAAATTAATTTTTGGCATAGTGTTAAAAAATCAAAATAACCATTCTATGAAAATCGTTGGTCAAAATGACCCCTAGCGTTCACCTATTTCTCAGAAAGCGAGAAATGCGTATGTCTCAGAGGTAAATTAATAATATTTGTGTACAACTCTTATTATATATTTTCACCGGGGCTAATCCTGAGGTAGACCAGTAAAGGCGCCTTTCTAGGGCTCATAACCTGTAATTAAAAATATAAACAATCTTTTAAAATTAAATTGTTCATTGATTTATCATCCCTAATTAAATATAAAGAATAATTAAAATTAAGTTTTAGAGCCATAATTAAGATTTGAATGATAGTTTAATTTTTTATAATATCTGTTATTAAAAGTTTATTTTTTTTTCTTTTAATATTTGGTATTAGAGGTCTAATTTTTTTACTACTTGTTATTTGATCAATTTTTTTTCAATACTTATTATTAGAGGTTCAATTTTTCCTAATATTAATTATTAGAGATGTAATCTTAAAATTTAATTTTATCAATATTTGTTATTAAGGACCTACTCTTCAAATTCATTTTTTATACTTGTTATTTAGATTTCTTTTCCAATATTTGTTATTAGGGGCATATTCTTAAAAGTAAAAAAAAAAAATTAGTATTTGTTATTGGAGCCTACTTTTAACATAACATCCAATTTTTTCAAGACTTATTATTAGGAGGACCTGATTTTCACAAGCATATAATCAATCCTCCATAAAACATGGAAGCTTGACAAATTGTAGTAGTTTAAAGATTCAGCATGGGATTTTTGTACATCTTGATAATACTAAAATATGAAGTTGGAGACATGGTCATGAACTTACTTCTTCCAAAACCACAGGCAGTTCCATATTCTCACTGCCCCTTTGAATCTTTAAGATTACCTTATCCCCCACATTGTACTCGTCTAATGCTTTACTCAACTCTCCCTTGTTTTTAACCTGATGTTAGGTGCCAAAAACGAAGCAGTGTTTTAGAATATGGATGTCATGTCATACTAATAACAACATCGGATCGTCGGATGTTATGCAGATTATTCGAAAGCATTTCAGTTCAATGTGATTTGGCAACAATGGGCTATATCTTTGCTCAACTGGCAGAATGATAAACCAGAATGGAAGCCCTCGAGAACGATGAAGTTGATATCAAATATTGACAAGGAAGAACAAAAACGAGGAGCCAAACGATTTCTAGTCATTTGAAAGGTGGAAACTTAAGGGAAAACTCACCGGTTTGTTGTCAACTGCAAGAATGATATCCCCAAGTACAAGATTACCGGCAAAACCCCTCGTGGTAGGGAGTAGCCCAGCCTTGGCTGCAAAACTGTTACTGGGAACCTAAAGACCCATGTTCTAAATGTAAGAAACTTTACGGCTTTATCGACAGTATAAAGTCTCAGAGTTATTCGACATATGGGTGCACTTTAAAAGTCCAATCAAAAGTTGAAATACCTGGAGGATAAGGGCCCCTTTTCGAACATTAAGCTGATTAGCAATCAGGTCGGGAGCAATTTCAATATTCAAACCTGCTCGAACAGCCTGAAAGTGTATGAACAATGAGATAGGAAACACTATATCTTGTTCATCAGGGTAACAATAGGTTAAAATTGCTCATATGCTCAACTCTTAATAATGACACCCATAATTTTTTGTACCCGAATATTTCAGAAGTGCGAGTTGAGTGATCATTAAAATGCAGAGAAGGTGAAAGTAAAAGGTCTTTATTCAGGATGCGGGAAATGGGGATAGAGAAAGAAAAACAAAGGAGACCAAGAATTTGACCAGTAATGAAACTTACTTTGCCAAATTTGATCAGCTGGGGTACAATCTTGAGCACGGTGGAGGACGGGATGGCAAATCCTACACCGGCTGATGTGCCTGAAACACAAATAACAAAATCAGAATGCGTTATGTTACTTGGACCCAGGTGTGAGTTTCAGATCCGGGTCTGACATGGGTATGGTAAAAAAAAAGTTTACATTTTCCCCGGCATTTGTAGGCTCATTTACTCATACCATGCCCGGATATGCATCTGATGCCAAGTACCAGTATTTCAAGATAAAGACGGAGCAACATAGGAATACATTATAGGAAGCTGTTAGTTTTTATTACCACTATCATTTCTGGCCAAGGGAAACATCTAATTATTGAAATACTTCTCATCAATGAAGTAAATAGCTTTTGAATCCAACATATGCGATAAGGAGGGGGGGGGGGGATCAAATGACCTGTCTGTGTGAATATAGCTGTATTAATTCCGATCAGGTTCCCTTTTGAATCCAGCAAAGGACCTCCACTGCAGCAAAGAAAGAAAACCAAGTAGCAGCATCAGTGAAAAAACTTGTTTAAAGACATTACTTTAAAGTTCGAAGAAGGATAAAGAGGATTGGACAAATCATTTGGCGAACCTGTTTCCAGGATTGATGGCTGCATCTGTTTGAATTCCGCCACCGATTGTTACTCCAGTTTGACTAAAAATGTCTCTATTCAATCCACTAATAACTCCGACAGTAAGGGTATGATCGAAACCAAATGGGTTTCCAATTGCCAGACATTGCTGTCCTACCCTTAGGGAAGACGATTGCCCGACCTTAATTGGCCTCAACAAATCTTCCGAGGCTTCTACCTGGCAATGTTGAAGAGATCAACATCAGTTCACTATAATCTTTTCAGAAAATTTGCAGATTATAGAGTGTATGCACAACCTATGTTACTCGGACTTGGGTCTGAGTGTCAGACCCATGTATGTTTTTCAAGATTTTCACATATTTGGAGGGTCTTTGGTGGGATCATAGCCCCATGCCCAGATATGTGTTAGGTACGAATACTAAAAGAAAAATAAAGAGTTGAAGTAACCTAGTGCACAATTCTGGAAGGGTAATTTAAAAAAGCTATATACCCTTAAACACTCAGCAGTAAACAATTGAAACTCAGATATAGATTAGAACCGATATCTTCCTTTGCTATGATCAGAAACTATGTGAGCAAGCATATATAAATATAACACAAGCTATGATCAGCTTACATATGTGTAAACAATTAATGAGGCTCATATATCATTTTTTTCATTAATTTGGTATAATATAAATTCGATTAAACCAAAATCAATGGCCAACCAGAGTAGATTGTAGATCATGAATTCCAAGTTAATTGTGTCTAACAAAATGGTGGATATATTGGCGTAGCTTGTAAATCAGACCAATCATCAAGGCAGTTTAGACAGTAGTTCCAAGGAAAATCAAAAGAAAACATACCTTTAAAACAGCAAGGTCTTTAGTGCGATCGGCACCAATCAACTTTCCCTCAAAATTCTTTTGTACCCTTTAAAATGACACTTAAAAATTAGAGAAATAGCTTGACCACTCAAAATTTTGATACAAGATAATACAGCTAAGTTTAACAGTAAAGGATTAAGGCACTGAGATCTCACCCATCTGATGCTAGTATATTAACTCGTGCAACAACTTGACCTGGACTTGGATTTCTCGAGAGGGAATTACCTATCACTGAACATACAAACAGAACAGTTTGGAAAAGATAACAAAAGAATATAAAATGTAAAGGAATAATCTTAATCTATATAACTGATACAGGTGACATCGGAGTATGTTTCCGTTAGGCATCAAATAGGACTCTCAAAAAAATGGTGGTTCCTTATATAATCGTGTATACTAATCAAAGCATATAACTGCTATGGAAAACAGAGTCTACGGAACTGTTTTCCTTGATTGATATATAGTTCTCTGAGTTCATCTATTAGCTCGCTCTTACCATGATAATTTGTAACAATATGTCCCTTTTCATCCCAGACAACACCCGAACCGTTTCCCTCTGGAATCTGCCAGTAAACATAATGTTGCAGCACCGTTTGATGAGTTAATAACCATGATGGTATTTTAATGTTAACTCCGCAAAATAAGTATAGCTCTGGGTGTATGCATGAAAGCAAGAGTCATATGCATGCTCCTCTGAATAAGAAAACAATGATAGATAAAATGAAAATCAGAAATATACCTCAACAGCACCAGTTATATTAAGTTGAGGGCGCAACGTTACATCAAAAATGTTGACAACTGAGTATGTATTCTTTTCAAAGAGTTGGACAGTTCTTTCCTGCCAAATTGACACATACGTGTTTAACATGTGGTACATACCAAGAAAGAAGAATCCAGAACAATAAACTAATCATTGAATTTCAAAAGGAGCACAACAATATTTTGTCGAAATGAACCTCAGGAGGGAAGAGAGCTCCAGATGGGAAAACTGCCGGAGTTACATCTTCAACCGTCACTGATGGATCCCCCAATGCTAGAGCTGCACATCCACAATTCATCCGATCATCAGAAGCAAAAGCAATTCATATGAATTAAGTTCTTAAAGTGGAAAAGGGGAAACTAGAGCTGAAATGTGCAGACCTGATAAATACCTTGAAGGAAGATAACTCCCATAGGCAATAAGACTCGCCAGCAGTACCCTCCTTGACGAAAAGGGTATACTCTTTCCTATTATTACTTCATCCAACCTCACCATTCGTTCACTAACCATCCTAAAAGCATCAATAAACCAATATTAAAAACTTGCACAAGAGAAATGAAATTTGCAATCATTTTCGGTTACTCAACAACAAGTATGAAATTTACCAATATGGCCATTAGTACTCGCATTCACTTTGTTCATTAACAAAAAGACATAACTTTTCATAGCTACATATATACTATACACTATATGAATATATAACACACATGTTTAATTACATACAGTGGCATCATGGACGGAGCTAGGATCAAACATTGGCAAGAGTCTATTAAGACTTTAACTTTAAAAATTGGGAGGGGAAAAGACCTTATTTGACTAATATCTAAACTATAAAGGACCTAAAATGCTACTATACCAAAAAAAAAAAAAATGGGAGGGGCAACAGCCCCTATATAGCTTCGTATCCGTACATGCACAAATACATTATAAACGCAAACAAATATGTACTCATATCTATACTGATGCTTATAAAAATACATACATCACAGTGTAATGATGCTTCTATACAAATATACATCACATTGTAATGATACATGCATAAATCCCTTCATGAATGTAAATGCCTACACATGAAACACAAGCACAATTACTCTTATAAAGACTAGAAAAATGAACCACACCCATTCTAAAAAGAAGCAAAGAAAGAAAAAAAACAGAACTTGAAATTCATTAATTTCACCAAGCAAAGGCAACTAGAAAGCTAAATGGGTGTACAAAATTCGCAGAATTCAGAAGGAAATGTGAAAACTAACCTCAAAATGGAAAAGGGTTTGTGAGAAACGATGTCTTTATGGGAACCATTGGAACAGAAAGTAGACAATAGTTCTCGACGACCAATGAGCAACTCACTCTTAACGTTGTTGCTATTAAGGTTTAATGAACAAGAATTGCTGCAAACAGAAACTTGCATTTTTGTGGGTTTATTGTGAATTTGATGGGTTACAGAAATTAACAAAGAAAAACAAGTAAATTTGCTTTTTCTTTCTTTCTTTGAAGCTAAGTTGCCGCGGAGAAGCTGAGAAGAAGAGTAGATGGTGATGATAATAAGCTATTTTTCAGGTCTCTTCTTTAAATTGGAATTATCTTCTAGCTTCATTACATGTTAATTATTTTTGGGTAAAGTACACAAATGGACACTAAATTAAGAAAAAAATGATTTTTTGTGGCCACTAAAGTTTCTGAAATTACAAAATGGTCATTAAATTTATTGAAATGTTACAAGATGGTCACTACACTTTAAAACATAGTGATAAGTTTCGATAAGTTTAAGGATTATTTTTTAATAGTTGTATAAGTTTCATGGTCACTTTATAATAGTTTGATAAAGTTCAATTACTATTTTGTAACATATTAATAAGTTTAATAACTATTTTATAATTTCTAAAACTTTATTGGTTAAAAAGATTATTTATGTTTAGTTTAGTGACCATTTGTGTAATTGATTTGATTTTTTAAGATGTTCAGTGACTTATTTAATTTTAAGCTAATTTAAAAAAAAACTGTTGAGTATTATAAGAATCCAATATTTTATTAAAAGTTTAAAAGTTTTTTTAATAAAAATTTTAAAAATATATAAAGGTTATTAAAATTATAGAAAATAGAATATATTAAAAATAAAAGCATTAACAAATTGTAAAATTTTAAAAATAAAATATCATTTTAAATTAAATATAACTAGAAAGTATAGGCCCGATTTCGCTGATCCTTTAGTAGTTTTTTATTGATTAATAATAAATTAAGTTTACCTTAAAGTTTACTAAATAATATAATAATTAAATTTACAATAACGTGTAATATTTATAGGTATTGAAAAATATTTTTAATGAATAATAATAATAATAATAATAATAATAATAATAATAATAATAATAATAATAATATAGTATCTTAATCTTTCATTTGATATCTTTTACATAATTAATTATTGATTATAGGATTAAAAATAATCCGAGTTAATTGTACCACACGTCTCCAAACTATGACATTCATTTTAAATAGGTCTCTAAATTTTTACATGTTTCAATTTCATCCTCAAACGTTGGCTCTCATTCTAAATTGGTCCCTAAACTTTTGAATGCTTCATTTTTAATCCCAAACTATGACACTTATTTTAGAATGGTCCCCAAACTTTTTAAATATTCTAATTCCATCATTAAATCATCGTTTGAGGGTCAATTTAAAATGAGAGTCATAGTTCGATGATGAAACTAGAACGCTCAAAAGCTTGAGGACACATTTAGAATGAATGTCATAATTTGAAGATGAAATTGAAATGTTTGAAAGTTTAGGGACAAGTTTAAAATGAGTGTCATAGTTTGGGGACGTATGGTACAATTAACTCAAATATCCTATGAAAGGTTAACGAAAGCTTGAAAACGTATAACATGCCACTTTTTTTGACAAAGACTACCAACTTCTACCTAGAGGGGGAGGGGGAGGGGGAGACTCTAGGGGAAGAAAATGCTCCTGATGAATCTTGAACTCGAGACCTAAAGAGAAAAGAAATGGAGCGGTGAACAATTCTAATCAACCGATCATCAACGTTTGCTCATAACATGTCACTTTTTTGTTGTTCTTGATGTGTCTTATTGTTGTTATTTAAGGTGATAATTTATTATTATTATTATTATTATTATTATTATTATTATTATTATTTATAGGAAATTTCATATATTATACTTCTAAGGGGAGAGACAGGTTCAATTATTAGGAGTAGTAACCATAAATTTCAGACGTAAATAGTAAATTATTTTTAAAGTTTTAAATTTATTTTATATTTTAAAACATTTTATTTTATAGATTTTTATAGTTTGAATATTTTTAATTTTATAATAATTTTTAATATTTATTTTCATTGATTTTAAATATTTTAAATTTTTTGAATATTTTAAAATTTTAAAAAATAATTTTTAATATTCCAAATACTTAGTAACTATTTTAATATTTTTAAATTTAATTTTTTAATAAATGTTCGATTTCTTTGAAGTTAATATTTTTTAAAATATTTTTCCTTAAGATTTATTAAATCTCAAACCTAAAAGAAAAATCAATTTGCTTAAATAAGGTTGTTTGAAAATGATATTTACAACGTAGTGTTCTCCATAGATTATTTGTTCATCTAGCTGTCAAATCAATGGAGTTGTT
The DNA here is from genome assembly GCA_030270665.1 of Hibiscus trionum. NCBI lineage: Eukaryota > Viridiplantae > Streptophyta > Magnoliopsida > Malvales > Malvaceae > Hibiscus > Hibiscus trionum. The sequence goes on along the minus strand of BSYR01000038.1, from coordinate 19,938,180 downwards.
GAAATGATCTGCAATCGAGTAGGTTTTCATACATGAAGCTGGTATGTAGTGTTGTCGACTTCCCTTAATACTATAACTATGTCCATAGTTTAGCAAATAATTTTGGACGCACCTTATTTTACCAATTATTTTTTCTAACGTCATTATTTAGCCAAAAAAAAACTTAATCTAACCCTTTTCTATATTATCATTCACATTTGAACTGTCATGACAACTAATAGCTACATCATTATTGTAACGGGCAAAAACTATTTTCGATAGTTAAAGAGTTCATTTGATGCAATTTTTAAAGTTTTTTTAAGGATACAATTTTCATGTTTGAATGCTTAGTTAGGTGTGTTTAATCGTATAGGCTTAAACGATTTTTAAGCATTCTAATTTAATTACAAGATATTAATATCTTAAATTAATTTTAAATTTTGATTAAATTTATGCATACAAATAAACTACGTTGTTTATATTCATGTCATTTAGAAAGAATGAGACATTTTTTTACCATTATGACCATTCAATGAGTTTAGCTTAATTGTTTTTTTTTTGAAAAAATAATACAATGATGTTCTATACCTTAAGTTAAATATTGGTTCATTATTGATTTTAGAATGATTATTACATATGTTCAAGGGATGAACTATTCATTCAATTTGAAGGCTTACTTGAAATATATAAGGTTTCAGCAAATATACAAGGCCCAAAATAAAATTGAATAAGATATTTAGGGTTGTAAAAACAAGTCAGGACCTGAAAACTTGCCTGAAACCTGCTCGAGTCAGAACCTGATTTGACCCGAGAATTCGATGATCCGAACCCGAACTGTAACTGACTGTTGCTGACCCGAACCCGAGTTGAACTTGTTACTGTAGCAACCGAACCCGATCTGTGTCCGACTGAAAACGACCCGAACCCGAATCTGACCCGGTAATTTTGACCTGAAACCCGACCTGCATCCGACTGAAACGAACCCGAACCCGAGACCGACCTGGCAAATTACCTGATATTATCCGACTGAAATTACCCGAGATCCGATTTTACCCGACATGTTTTGAACCCGACCTGTTTTGAACCCGACCTGTTAATGGACCCGACCTGTTTTGAACCTGAACTGTTGTTGACCTGAACTAATGTAGACCTGGCTAAAAATGTTAAATAATTTAAAGTGTAAACTGTTCATTATAAACTTAATAATTTTTTAATAGATTATGTTAATTTCATTACTTAGAAAATTTTTATCTTCCATTATACTTAGAAAAATTTGTCTTAATTTGTAACTACATTATGTATAATAAAATTATATACTTAAAAATTTGTTTAAGTATAAAAATATATATTATGTATAATAAAATTATATACTTAAAAGATTTGTCTTAATTTTTACTAAATATATAAAATATATTAGTAATATATAGTTAATATAATATATTAAACTTATATACTTAAAAATTTGTTTAAGTATAAAAATATATATTATGTATAATAAAATTATACACTTATTATGCTTATTATGATTTATTATATAAAATATATTATGTTAACTTTATTATGTTCATAAACTTATTATGCTTTAACAAGTATAAGAAAATTAACATAACTACAAAATATAAGTTAGTATTATATCAATTGTATTTCAAATGATTAATCTAGATATAGTTTGTTACTCAAACTGGTTAACTACTCTATTTTGTTAACTTAATCGGGTTAGCTTCTTAAATTTGTTAACTTAAGCTGGATAACTATCATAATAATTAGTAATAGTTTGGGTCTTGGGCCTTTGGGCTCATATCCCACCACCCATTTATTTTAGATGGGCCCCTAAAACCTATAATGTATAAATATAATATATATATATATATATATATATAAACTTATAACTTATAATTTATATAATAATTAATAATAAATAATAATTAGTAATAGTTTGGGCCTTTGGGCTCTTATCCCACCACCCATTTATTTTAGATGGGCCCCTAAAACCTATAATGTATAAATATAATATATATATAAACTTATAACTTATAATTTATATAATGTAATTATAATATAATAAATAAGAATTAGTAATAGTTTGGGCCTTGGGCTTTTGGGCTCATATCCTACAACCCATTTATTTGAGATGGGCCCCTAAAACCTATATATATATATATATATATATACTTATAAGTTATAAGTTATATAATGTATTTATAATATAATAATTAATAATAAATAATAATTAGTAATAGTTTGGGCCTTAGGCCTTTGGGCTCTTATCCCACCACACATTTATTTCAGATGGGCCCCTAAAACCTATAATGTATAAATATAATATATATATATATATATATATATATATATAAACATATACCTTATAATTTATATAATGTATTTATAATATAATAAATGATAATTAGTAATAGTTTGGGCCTTAGGCCTTTGGGCTCATATCTCACCACCCATTTATTTGAGATGGGCCCTAAAACCTATAATGTATAAATAATATATATATATATATATATATATATATATAAAATTATAACTTCTAAGTTATATAATGTATTTATAATATAATAATTAATAATAAATAATAATTAGTAATAGTTTGAGCCTTGGTCTCTTATCCCACCACCCATTTATTTTAGATGGGCCCCTAAAACCTATAATGTATAAATATAATATATATATATATATATATATATATATAAACATATAACTTATAATTTATATAATCTATTTATAATATAATAAATAATAATTAGTAATAGTTTGGGCCTTGGGCCTTTGGGCCTTTGGGCTCATATCCCACCACCCATTTATTTGAGATGTGCCCCTAAAACCTATAATATATATATATATATATATATATATAATATATATAAACTTATAACTTATAAGTTATATAATGTATTTATAATATAATAATTAATAATAAATAATAACTAGTAATAGTTTGGGCCTTGGGCCTTTGGGCTCATATCCCATCACCCAATTATTTGAGATGGAGCCCTAAAACTATAATGTATAAATAATATATATATATATATATATATATATATATAAACTTATAAGTTATATAATGTATTTATAATATAATAATTAATAATAAATAATAATTAGTAATAGTTTGGGCCTTGGGCCTTTGGGCTCTTATCCCACCACCCATTTATTTTAGATGGGCCCTTAAAACCTATAATGTATAAATATAATATATATATAAACTTAGAACTTATAATTTATATAATGTATTTATAATATAATAAATAATAATAAATACTAATTAGTAATAGTTTGGGCCTTGGGCCTTTGGGCTCATATCCCACCACCCATTTATTTGAGATGGGCCCCCTAAAACCTATAATATATACATATATATAAACTTATAACTTATAAGTTATATAATATATTTATAATATAATAATTAATACTAAATAATAATTAGTAATAGTTTGGGCCTTGGGCCTTTGGGCTCTTATCCCACCACCCATTTATTTTAGATGGGCCCCTAAAACCTATAATGTATATATATATATATATATATAAACTTATAACTTATAATTTATATAATAAATAATAATTAGTAATAGTTTGGGCTTTGAGCCTTTGGGCTTTTATCCCACCAACCATTTATTTTAGATGGGCCCCTAAAACCTATAATGTATAAATATAATATATATATATATATATATATACTTATAACTTATAATTTACATAATGTATTTATAATATAATAAATAATAATTAGTAATAGTTTGGGCCTTGGGTCTTTAGGCTCATATCCCACCACCCATTTATTTTAGATAGGCCCCTAAAACCTATAATGTATAAATAATATATATATATATATATATATATATATATAAACTTATAACTTATAATTTATATAATAATTAATAATAAATAATAATTAGTAATAGTTTGGGCCTTGGGCCTTTGGGCTCTTATCCCACCACCCATTTATTTTAGATGGGCCTATAAAACCTATAATGTATAAATATAATATATATATATATATATATATATATATATAAACTTAATACTTATAATTTATATAATGTATTTATAATATAATAAATAATAATTTGTAATAGTTTGGGCCTTGGGCCTTTGTGCTCATATGTCACCACCCATTTATTTGAGATGAGCCCTAAATCCTATAATGTATAAATATAATATATATATATGTATATATATAAAAACTTATAACTTATAAGTTATATAATGTATTTATAATATAATAATTAATAATAAATAATAATTAGTAATAGTTTGGGCCTTGGGCCTTTGGGCTCTTATCCCACCACCCATTTATTTGAGACGGGCCCCTAAAACCTATAATGTATAAATATAATATATAAACTTATAACTTATAAGTTATATAATGTATTTATAATATAATAATTAATAATAAATAATAATTAGTAATAGTTTGGGCCTTGGGCCTTTGGGCTCTTATCCCACCACCCATTTATTTTAGATGGGCCCCTAAAACCTATAATGTATAAATATAATATATATATATAACTTATAATTTATATAATGTATTTATAATCTAATAAATAATAATTAGTAATAGTTTGGGCCTTGGGCCTTTGGGCTCATATCCCACCACCCATTTATTTGAGATGGGCCCCTAAAACCTATAATGTATAAATATATATATAAACTTATAACTTATAAGTTATATAATGTATTTATAATATAATAATTAATAATAAATAATAATTAGTAATAGTTTGGGCCTTGGGCCTTTGGGCTCTTATCCCACCACCCATTTATTTTAGATGGGCCCCTAAAACCTATAATGTATATATATATGGGTTAGGATCAAGTTACATAAGGTAAAACTCAACTAGTTTTACACTAATTTATGGCCATTAGATTGGTTAAATGAATGGATGAGATTAACTCCTTACTTTTTTCCCAAGTGATAATCTTTCCATATCCTACTTTTAATCTCATCCATTCATTTCACTCATCCAATGGCTATTGAATTTCAATTTGGGGTAAATTATAAATAAAGCCTTTTATATTATATAAGTTTTTTATTCAAGCCCTTTAAGTTTTAATTCAATTCAATTGAGTTCTGAAAACTTTATTTTTACTTCAAATTAACTCTTATTTATTATTTTTTTCACTATAGTCCATAAAACTTTATTTTTATTCAAAATTGAGTTTATTATAGTCCATAAAACTTTATTTTAGTCCAAATTAGCTCTTATTTATTATTATTTTTCACTATAGTCCATAAAACTTTGTTTTTTATTCAAAATTGTTCATTTCTGGTGAACCTGAATTAACTCGAACTGAAATGAACCCGACGACCTGAAATTACCCGACCTGAAATGAACCCGACCTGAAATTTACCCGACCTGCAATTTACCTGCCAATTAACTGATTTTACCCGACTTGTTTTTACCCGATCTGCAACGAGTTTGACCTGAAATGGACCCGACCTGAAAATTGACCCGACCTGAAATGGACCCGACCTGCAAATTACCCGACTGCAATGGACCCGCACCCGACCCGAGTCGAGTCAAAAAATTTTTTTTTACCTGAAATGACCTGTATCCGATTTTACCCGACCTGACAGAACCCGACCTGAAACCTGTCCGATTACCTGTTTTAACATCCCTAAAGATATTAGGCTATTTTTACGGGGAAAATTTTTTGATGCGCAGGCGGTAAGTTTACACAAATTTTTTTAGTTTTAAGCATTAAGAGTTTAGTTTATGAATTTAGGTTTTAAGGTTTAGCACTTAAGGTTAACGTTTACAATTTATAGTATAAGATTTAAAGTTTATACATTAATTTTTTAAGGTTTAGGGTTAAAAATTTAAAAATTCGATTTTATAGTATAAATACTAAATATGTATGCTTGTGTAAAATAAATTTTACACCGTCTGTGTACCAAAATTTTATTTTTTATTTAAATTATACATTTTGACAAAACTACTAAGATTCAAACTCAGCTTGGCTACCTCGAATATCTGTATTTATTTATATTTAAGTATATTCAAATTAATAAATAATCGACTCAAACTTGGTAAGGTTATGACATGTCTTAAGATCTAAACCAAGATCGTTATTTTAAAAGCCCAAATATATATTTAGACCCTCGGATTGAAGGATACGCGGTTTGTGTTCGTAGATAGTTTTTCACGACATTCAACTTTGATCTGCGGTTCTCGGTGATCTTTCATTACCTTAACTCCTTTTGTGGTTTGTTTGCCGATGCATTCAGATTTATTCGTGTCTATTTTATGTTCGAGTCTTTTGGTTGGGGTTTTAACCCTTTTCATGTCCGGTCCTTGTGCGATGTAAAGTGGCTAGTGCCACTATTATAGAAAATGTCTAAATTATATATTTAATTTACGATGATAGTCATAAACTTTAGTATAATCTTAGATATTTTCTCTTTTTGATAAAACTAACAACTTTTATTCAAAAGAAAGAAGTGGCTTAAATACACATTATAATTCTTAAATATTTTTTTGTTACATTTAGATAATTCTTAAATACTTAAAAGGGAGAGTGACCTTAAAAATAATAATTAGATTTTGTTACATTTAGTACGTGGGTGATATGAAAAATATGTATTTTTAAGATTATATTAACAATGATTGTTGGTGGAGTGATAAATAATTTATACATGTACTTTATTAAATATGGGTTCGATATTCAAAAGTATAAATTTTTAGTTGTTTATTTAAAGATTATATATAAGTATAAGAATACAAAAAAAAAGACATTAAGTATAATTTAAAATAAGAGTAATTTAGTAATTTTTAACTAAGTTAATGTCTGATTAAGGAATGTATTGTCTAACTGGGCTTGAACTCGACTTTACCCATAAACAAGTCTGGTTAATGAATGAATAAATCAAAGTAATAAATAAAAATATAAACATAAAAGATATTTCAAGTTATTTGAGTAAACATAATTTTTATCGACCAAACTTGATTTGAATGAAAAGATATTGAGTCGTTTAATTCAAATAAAATTTTTGAATAATTTTTGTTGTTATTTTAACGACATCTAAATTTTATTAATTACCATAAAAGATAATACAATACAATACATTAAAAAAAAAAAAAAGAGAGACAAGTCCACTAAAAGTCTCTTACAATGGTGCAAAGAAAAGCAGACATTTCCATCAAGATTAGCATACCAAAATTCAAAAACCTTCCTGAATTTTCTTGTATATACCCAAACGAGACACTTTACGGAGTGAAAAAGGAGTGGTGAACGAACCAAGCTATCAGACAGATTGTTTCGCTACCCCAGGTCTGATAACATCGACAACCAACCATCAATCGAGTGGGATCCATCTTTCTAAGACCATCCACAAAACCATAATCAGAGATTAGCGCCGTGAAGATCTCTGTACGAGCACCAACCGACCGCTAATGTGTGCTGAAATCTTACCACAAGGGCAGATAAAACGGACCACAAAAAATAAAAGAAAAACATGTCACAAGGAGAAAAAAGACACGCCATAAAAGTAAAAAATTTTATTTAAATAAAAAGATATAAGAAAAATAATAGACCCGATGATCGACAACTAATACTAAAATCAATATTAATTGTCGACCACAAATCAAAATTAAAAAAAAAACAAAATTACAGGTCACAGAGATAAAAGTGAGAGTAGTCAAGAAAAAAGAGAGCGGCTAGGGAAAATCTTTTATTAATGTTGTTTTTCTTTTAATAGTGAATTAAAATAGGTATTGAATCGAAGTAAACATTATAAATCAAGTCTTATCAAAATTTTCATGATTTGGAAGTCCACTTAAAAATTATAAATCGTTAATAACACGATACACAGTATTTTTAAATGAATTAAGAAAAAGGTTAAAATTAGCGGTGTTCATGGTAAGTTAATCGTACCATTTAACATAAACGGTTGGTTAATCGTTATAGCGGTTATTGTAAAATCAAAATTGATTTTGATATAACAAATAACTTTAGAGACTTAATTGCAAAAATAATAAATTTTTAAGTATTTCAAAAATTCACCAATTGACAAGCTTTTTTGGACCTAGTACTCTTTCAAGTCAAAACATATTAAAAGAGTTCAAATTTTCTAAGTCATTTCAAGTGTTTCCAAGCCAAACTTCAACAAAATGCCCAGGTGTATCGATACCCTCTAGCGTATCGATACAGATTTTCAACACTGGAATTTTAATCGACCATAGCATACTGATACGGTTTAACCTCGTATCGATACAATATTCATCTGAGTAAGACTTTAAGCTATAGCGTATCGATACGCATCGGGACCGTATCGATAACGTTTTTCATATAAAAATATTTTTAATGCTATAGCGTACCAATACGGTATGTCACTGTATCGATATGATGTGTTGACCTTTGTAAAAAACTTTACATTTAATATTCGAACGTTGGCTTGTTAGTTATGGGAATTCAAAATTTTAAATGACCGTTGAACGGTATCGATACGCTAAGGTAGCGTACCGATACGTTTTTTTATCAAAACACAATTCGGGATTCTAATGAGCAAAAATCGTACTGATACGGCTTAACGTATCGATACGCCCCTGAAGACTGTACCGATATGACCTTCTAGCGTATCTATACGCTTTATTTTTCAATCACAACGGCTCTTTCTTCTTTGAGATAGATATCTATACACCCTCGAAGAGTATCAATACGGTTAGCAGTTGGGGAGCATTTATTGCGGGAAATTGCAGCCCAACGGCTAGATTAATGACCTCAACGACCCAAACGGCTAGAAATCAATGCAAGGGTATAAAAACAAGTCTCAAAAGCTACAACAACAACTATTGAACCTTCAAGCAACATCAAAGCATTCAATCCAAACCCTTGTGCCTTTAGTGTCAAATTCTTGTACCCAACTCATTTGAAAATTTTCATTGTAAATCTTTTCAGAGTTTGGGGAGTGTTTCTGTGTAATTGGGTAAACAATTAGCCTTTGAGAGGTAGAATCAAAGTTTGCCTATCTTCCTTTGTAAAAGAATGATATTGGGTCAATCTTTAGGTAGAGAGATTGATCGATTTGTAATATTTCCTCCTAAGCCGAGAAAAGGGGACGAATTCAAGTTAGTGAATTGTTGAAATCCTCAGTGGGGTGCTGAGGTAGTGGATGTAGAGCTTGTTCGAAGCTTTGAGTTCCATTAAGCTGAGTATGTTCCGGTCGGTCCAGCCTTTCCCTTGAACTCTTAAATCCTCGGCAGCTTCCGGCACGTTGTGGCCGCGGTAGAGGGCAGTGATGAGATAGGGGTAGAAAAGTGGTCCTGACGGCCGGTAAGCATAGTCCAGTATACCCTCCCGGACGTATCTGCCAACGTTAATTGGCCTCTCATTTAAAATAGAATGGATGAGGGCTAACCTTGGTTGGTCGACGGTTGCGTTGTGTGAGGAGGGCATAATCCGTTTCTTAATAAACGCATTCCAAAGTTTTGCCTCCGGGGTGAGTTGGACTCTTTTTACCGTTCTCGGATGCTTCGGATCGGTGTTCCACTCGGTACCTTCATCTGTGAGTTCTGCCATCACAGCATCATAGTCGGTAGGCTCTAAGCTCTCGAGAAATCTTTGGTGGCCATCTTCTCTTCTTCCCACATAGAACCCGTAGAGTGTGTTGATGTACTCGGGCTCGAAAGGTACCTCTTTCCCTCGGACTGTAACTGCTGTCGCGTTCCTGCTGCCGATGGCAGCATAAAATTCCCGGACAAGAGTCACGTTCATCTCCTCTGGCTGTTCAGCAAATATCTGCCACTGCAGGGCTCTGATTTTGCTGGCTATGAACGGCTGCAGCCCCAGGTTCCCCGTTTTGGAAGTGTAAATGAAACCTCTCTCCTCCCACATATCACGGATCTGGAAGGAGTTTGGAGTGGATGCTGTTGGGGCAGATCCTGAGGCAAAGCTTCTGCGGGTATTTCTAGTACTCATGTTGCAAGGACTGTGGAAAGAAAGTGAAAGCAAGTAAAAATTTTAGAGGAAATAAGTAGAAAGAGTAGAAGTGAGTGAAAAATGAATAGTAAAATGGGGTTTATATAGAGGGGGAGTTTGCTGCCCGTTGGAGCTGTAACGGCAGGCGCGAATAATGGGGCCAGCTGTTACGACGTTTCTGACGCGTCTGATATGCGTTTCCGTGTCTGCTGCGCGTCTGTTACACGTTTGCGTGTCTGTCGCGACAGCGTGTTGACAGGCTGGATATTCCGCGTCTGTCGGGGCAGCTGTAACGGCATGCTCCAAAGTTGGGCTTTTTGGGCTGATGGAAAGATGGTGGGCTGAATTCACTTCTCCTCTTCTCCTTGTCTCCTTTATTTCCTGAAAATAATAAAAATAAAACTTTATTTCCTAAAAATAAAATAATTCTAAATGCCTAATATATATATAAATAATAATAATAAAAAAATTAAAATTAAGTTAAATTAGGAATGCCAGGAGGGGCATCTCCTAAAGTAACCACTTCCTGCATTCGTGGGGCTTCAGTCCCCTGATAATGCTTCAATCTTTGTCCACTGACTTTGAATTGGTGCCCGTCTTTTAAAGACCTGGTTGTGATAGCACCATGGGGAAAAACCTGCACCACTTGGAATGGGCCAGACCACCTAGATTTTAGCTTCCCTGGGAAGAGTTTCAACCTAGAGTTGAACAACAACACAAGCTGCCCTGGGCAGAACTATCGTGGCAGCAACTTCTTGTCATGCCACTTCTTTGTCTTGTCTTTGTAGATTCTTACGTTGTCATAGACCATTGCTCGAATTTCTTCAATCTCATTCAGATCAAGTAGCCTTTTCTGTCATGCTTTTTCCAAGTCCATATTCACTGCCTTAATGGCCCAGTATGCTCTGTGCTCAATCTCGACAGGTAAATGGCATGTTTTCCCATAAATCAGCCGGTAGGGTGACATTCCCAATGGAGTTTTGAAAGCTGTTCTGTAGGCCCATAATGCATCATTGAGGTGTAGAGACCAGTCCTTCCTAGTTGGCTTAACCATCTTTTCAAGAATGTTCTTAACCTCTCTGTTGCATATTTCAGCCTGTCCATTGGTCTGTGGGTGGTATGCCGTTGCGATTCGATGTCTGACACCATACTTTTTCAAGGCAGCAGCTATAACCCTATTGTCAAAATGTCTCCCTTCATCACTGATGATCGCCTTGGGGATGCCAAATCTGGAAAAAAATATTTTTATGTAAAAACCTCTGAACCGTCTTGGCATCGTTTTTCTGAGTAGTGATCGCTTCAACCCATTTGGACACATAGTCCACTGCCAGGAGGATATATAATTTCCCACACGAAGTTGGGAATAGTCCCATAAAATCTATCCCCCAAACGTCGAAGATCTCGACTTCAAGAATGTTTTGCAGCGGCATCTCATGTCTCCTTGAGATGTTTCCAGTCCGTTGACACTTGTCACAGTTTTTGTAGAATGTTTGGGCATCCTTGAACAGTGACGGCCAGTAGAATCCCGACTACAAAACCTTGGCAGCAGTTTTGTTACCTCCTAAATGTCCTCCATACTGTGAAGCATGGCAGTGATGTAGTATAGCTTCCTGTTCATCCTGTGGTACGCATCTCATAATAATCTGATCTGCACAATTTTTGAAAAGAAGAGGTTCGTCCCAATAATAATGTTTAATATCATTTTGGAACCTCTTCCTAGCTTGATAGTTAAGGTTAGGAGGAGTTATTCCGCTAACTAAATAATTAACGAAATCAGCATACCAGGGGAGTTCAGAAAACTTACCTGCCGCCATGGCTGTCGCGGTAGTGCTTGTGGTAGCGAACAACTACTCGTCAGGGAAGGTCTCCAGTATGTGTGTCTCGTCTGCTGGGAGACTCTTTCCCTTCTCTAACCTTGACAAGTGATCTGCAACTTGATTCTCTGTCCCCCTTTTGTCCTTGATTTCAAGGTCGAACTCTTGCAGTAGCAGAATCCAACGTATCAGTCTAGGCTTTGCATCCTTTTTGGTGAACAGATACTTCAATGCAGAGTGGTCTATGTGGACTATGACCTTCGTTCCAAGTATATATGAACGGAACTTGTCAATAGAGAACACCACAGCTAACAATTCCTTCTCTGTTGTGGTGTAGTTTACTTAGGCGTCGTTCAGTGTTTTGCTGGCATAGTATATGACATGAAAGAGCTTGTCTTTTCTCTACCCAAGTGCTGCCCTGACAGCATAGTCACTAGCATCACACATAATCTCAAATGGCAGTTTCCAATCTGGTGGCTGTACTATTGGGGCTGTTACCAGCTTTTCTTTCAGAACCTTGAATGCTTCAGTACATTAAGTGTTGAAGTCGAAGGGACGGTTCTGCTCCAGAAGATGGCATAAGGGTTTTGTGATTTTCGAAAAGTTCGCGATAAACCTCCGATAAAAACCAGCATGCCCTAAAAAACTCATGATTCCCTTGACTGTGGTGGGTGGTGGCAGCTTTTCAATTACCTCGATCTTAGCTCTGTCGACTTCTATGCCGCGGCAGCTTATTTTATGGCCTAGGACTATCCCTTCATCCACCATGAAGTGACATTTCTCCTAGTTCAATACCAAGTTTGCTTTCTCACATCTTTCGAGAACTTTCTGTAGGTTGCCTAGGCAGCTTTCAAAAATTGTCTCCAAAGACAGAAAAATCATCCATGAATATTTCCAGGAAATCCTCCACCATATCGGAGAATATTGCCATCATGCACCTTTGAAAGGTTGCTGGTGCATTACAAAGTCCAAATGGCATCCTCCGAAAAGCATAAGTACCGTATGGGCATGTGAACATCGTCTTCTCTTGATCTTCCGGTGCGATGGCTATTTGATTATAACCTGAGTATCCATTAAGAAAACAATAGTAAGGTTTTCCCGCTAATCTATCTAGCATTTGATCAATAAAGGGAAGCGGAAAGTGGTCCTTCCGGGTAGCCTTGTTAAGCTTCCGGTAGTCCATACAAACCCTCCAACCGGTCACGGTCCTGGTTGGGATTAGCTCGTTTTCTTCGTTGGTTACCACAGTTATTCCTCCTTTCTTGGGAACGTACTGTACCGGGCTCACCCACTTACTATCTGAGATGGCATAGATTATTCCAGCATCTAGCCATTTTATGATCTCTTTACGCACCACCTCTCGCATAGCATCGTTCAGACGTCTCTGTGCATCAATGGTCGGCTTATGATCATCCTCTAAGAGGATTTTATGCATGCATAGTGCCGGACTGATGCCTTGGATATCAGCTATCGTCCATCCAATAGCCTTTTTGTGCTGCTGCTGCATCCCTATCAGCTGCTGTTCCTGTTCCTGCATCAACTTGGAAGAGATGATTACGGGCAACGTATCATTTAAACCAAGGAAAACATATTTTAGCTGCCCTGGCAGGGGCTTAAGATCTAGAACAGGGGGCTCTACAGTTGATGGCTTTTGGACTATATGTTCATCTGAGGTATAGTTTAAGGGCTCGAATAACTTACATGGACGATTGCCTATCCAATTTACCTCCTCCTGATCTTCAGTATCAGATGTCTCAGATTCTGAGGAGCTGCTGTCGTCATCGCTGCCGTGACAGTCTTCTAAATGGCTGCTGGGGCAGTGGCCAATTTTGATGTCGTGGCAGCCCGACCTGATGCAGGGTTGGTCAAGGATAACTTCAGTGATAGCCTTGCATTCTTCTGCTGCATCAGCATGTTTTATTGCATGGAGAACATTCAACTTGATCTCTTGATCGTTCACTCTCATAGTGAGTTCTCCTTTTTCCACATAAATCAGTGATCTTCCTGTGGCTAAGAAGGGTCGCCCCAGGATGATTGGTGCATTTTCATCTACTTCACAATCTAAGACAAGAAAGTCAGCAGGAAAAATAAATTTATCCACCCTTACCAGAATATCTTCAATTTTTCCTTCTGGATGAACGTAAGAGCGGTCTGCCAGCTGCAATACTACTATTGTGGGCCGAGCTTTTCCAATACCTAATTTCTGAAAAACAGATTTGGGCATTAAATTAATACTAGCACCAAGATCACAAAGTGCCTTACCCACAAATTTATCTCCGATTATGCACGGTATGATGAAGCTCCCAGGATCCTTCTTCTTCTAGGGTGGATGCTTGTGCAGAATACTCATGCATCCCTCTGTCATTTTGACCGTTTCAAATTCCCCAAGTCTGGATTTCTTCGACATGGCATCCTTGAGAAATTTGGCATAACCAGACATCTCCTTTATAGCATCTAACAGCGGGATATTGATATGAACCTGCTTAAAAATATCATAAATCTTCTTAAGCTGGGATTCCTGTTTCAATTTCTGTAACCGCTGAGGAAAAGGAGGTGGAGGGCGATAATCAGCAATTTGTCCTTCCCACTGCATTCGGATCTGAGGAGGCTTAGGTTCTTCATCTTTCTCCTCTGTCCCTTCTGCTTCCGTGGCAGGCTCATCGGCAGCAGGCTGCTTGTCGTCTGCCGGGGCAGCTTTTTCGGCAGTCGACTCCAAGGCTGGTTCCTTAACTGATTCAGCTTCCTTCTCTGGCCCTGGTAATTTCTTCCCACTCCTAGTAGTGATGGCTTTACACTGCTCATGTGTGGGTTGTCTAGCGTTTTCAGTATCTATAGGAAATCCTCCATTTTGCCTCGGTTTAATATGCTGGGAAACCTGACCCATCTGTGTCTCCAATGATTTCAGAGTAGCTTCATGGTTGGTCATCCGCATCTCTGTTTTATCTATGAATGACTCAGTCTTCTTGACGAAGTGATTCATGTTCTCAATGTAGGTTACTGTTTGAGACATAAATGTAGCCAAGGTCTGTTCCAGTATACTAGTCGTGGCAGCTGGTGGTTGTTGTTGTTGCTGCTGCGGTTGCTGCCGAGTCAATAATCTAGGTCCCACCTGATTTTGAGTGTTTTGTGCTTGAGGATTCAGGGCATTATTAGGATTACTCCAAGAGAACTTGGGATCCTTTCTCCAATTGGGATTGTAGTTGTTGGAATTGTAATTCTGTTTATTGTAGTTCCCAACATACATCCCTTCTTCTAATTGTAGCGGACAATCTTCCGAACTATGATTCCCATCGCATGTCTCGCATACCTCTTCAGCAGAGTAGGCAGGCTGTGAATCTTCTTTCAAAAGCTTTTTCATTGCCTTAGTGAGATATGCCACCTGTGATTTTAGAGAACTATCGGCCTCATAATCTTTTACAGCTAGAACTCGTTTACCCCCTCTTCTTGCTGTAGGAAACTGTTCCTCATTCTTCGCCAGATTTTTTAATCTGCCATTGCATCTTCTGGATCTTTGTTCAACAGCAATCCATTCGCTGCTGAATCAATTCTCATACGGGTCTGTAAATTGGCAGCATTATAAAATTTAGTTACCTGGTTACAAACGGGAAATCCATGCATCGGGCAATTCCTCAGAAGAGTGGTAAATCTGTCCCAGGCCTCGTGCATTGGCTCGTCATCTTCCTGTTGAAAAGTAGCAATTTCGTTACGTAATCGCTCAGACAAATGTGAAGGACTAAAACGAGAAAAAAAATTCACGAGTTAAATCTGCCCAAGTTCGTATTGAACCCGGCATTAGTTTATTCCACCAAGTTTTCGCCCTGTCCCTCAATGAATGAGGAAATAACCGAAGCCTTAGTATCTCCGGATTAACTCCTGGTAGTCTAAACGAACCACAGATTTCGTGGAACGTTTTCAGATGCTCCCTAGCATCCTCTGTAGCAACACCACTAAATTGGCCAGCGTTGTTGATCATGCTGAACATAACAGGTTTCAGCTTAAAGTTGTCAACGTCTATATCTGTCAGGGTTGTTTCTAGTTCTACATGATCATTGAGCATGTAGTCTCGGCATGACCGGCGTGCGGCAGCGACAGGGGGATCTGCAGGTGGACCGTTCCCTCCATCTCCGGTAGGATTTTTAGCATCCTGGGGATTCCCTTGGTTGTTCCTTCTTTCTTCGCATCTTTCGTTCACCATTGCTTCTAATTGTTCCTCTAGGTATTCGTTTCTTTCTACGAGGAAGCGGACTCTTTTCCTGAGATTGTACGTTCGTTCGATTTCAGGGTCTAACTGGTGCTCAGGTTCTTTTCCTCGTTGAGATCTACGTATACGCAAACAAAAGACCTTGTGAAAGGTATAGGTTGAACAATCCAAGTAAAAATAGAAAAATAAAAGAAGTGTGTAACACCCGTGTTTTGGGCTTAGGAGTTAGCCGGGTTCAGTTCGAGTCTAATAAAATTAAATTAAAATAAACCAACTTCAGATAATGACCAAATTGAGTTTTATTAAGTTGGGAAGGACCTATGGGGCTATTTACCCAAGTTTTAAATAAAGGAAGACCACTTTATGGTAAAGTTGTCTTCCTCCTCCATTCTTCCTCCTTTTCCCATTTTGAAAACCCCCACCATTTCTAAAACCTCCCAAGCTTGGAATTACTATTCCATCAATTTTAGCACCCGATTTCCACACCATTTTAAGAGGTAATTGTATTTTCTCAACCTCCTCTCCATCCTCTACTTGCTTATTGTCTTAAATTTCAAAAATGTGGGTTTTGAAATATTAGGGTTTATGATGAAAAATTGGGTTTTAATGGGGTTTTTCATTTGGTCTTAAGAAATTGTGTTGGGGTTTTTGTTAATCATGCTAAAGTATACAACATATATGAATTTGGTCAATTTTGGATGAATTTTCGTAGGGGGTCTTTAGGGCCAATTTTAGGGTTTGAAAAATTGGGTTTTTGAGAGGATTTGTGTGGGAATTGAAGGGCTGATGGTCTAGTTATGTTAGGAGGGTGATTTGGGATGTTTTGGAAGTCTTTTGGATGCTTGAATTTGGGTATTTCAGCCCTTGGTTGTGGGAGTCCGAAAATTGGGTTTTTGGGATGCTATGTGATTTGGAATTTGTGGAAATTGAGTTGTGTTTTGCGATGTGGATTGATGATTGAATTAGCATTGATTTGGGAAGTGATGAATGTATTTTGTTTGGCTAGAAGCAAGGGGAAACGTTGAAGGAGCTTTGGGACCGAATCCGGGTGCGTAGGAGGATTGTTCGATTTG
This sequence comes from Hibiscus trionum, assembly GCA_030270665.1. Classification (NCBI taxonomy): domain Eukaryota; kingdom Viridiplantae; phylum Streptophyta; class Magnoliopsida; order Malvales; family Malvaceae; genus Hibiscus; species Hibiscus trionum. The sequence goes on along the minus strand of BSYR01000038.1, from coordinate 19,921,189 downwards.
CTAAGGGAGGACGGTGAGTGGTCTAAACTTGTTTTGAAGTTGGTTCGAGCATGAGTAGTGTGTGTGTGTGCAAGTGTGCTTGGTAGGCCGCTTCCTTTTAATCCAAGTAGTTAACTTAGTCTAATTTTCTTTGAATGCTATGTGCTCGATGACTATGCTCAAATGCTTGTGATTAGATGGTGCATGTATATGTATATCATGTTGTGGATATATGTGTTGAGCATGAATGTGTTGATGATATGTGGTTGGTGATACATGTTGTGGTTATAATAATTGGCACTAAAATTACCGGTTGTAAATGATCGATCATTAGGATAGTGTGCACACAAATTGAGTCAAAACGTACGTGGCCTTGATGGTGTTAAGTCATCAAGGAGGAGTACGGTGATGTAACATTCCACCGGAAGCTATTCATATATTTCTACGGGATGATGAGTGGAATCCCATCCGTAGGGCATGTGGCGATGAGTGGAATCCCGCACATGCAAGGGCCGGTGATGAGTGTAATCCCACCGAGGTAAAGTATTGTTGAGGTTTATATCCGCACAATCGGGGTAATTAAAGTGGCCAATTAAACTTAAATCATGTATTGTGATATATGATGGTGATGTGTGAGTGTGATATATGGTATTGTTGTATGTTGATGATATTGATGTTTAATCTTGTTAGGAATGAGAGACCATATATGCCACTTGAAAGACTAGCTAAGTCTACTTGATATTATGCCTATGTTTGATGTATGTAGACTAGGATTAACATGCTTGGACCCTGCATTGTTGTTGTTTTTCACTTTAGAGCACCCTCACTAAGCTTATAGCTTACGCTCTCTATGTTCAACAATGCAGATCATTAGCGTGGCGTTAGCACAAGGCAAGGCAAGAAGGGCTTCCAAGTTTGTAGCTCAAGTATGGTTATCGATTTTGTATTAGCTAGCAATGTGGCAAAGGTCTTGTATGAGCATGTGTGACTCATTTAATTGATGTTGTTTTGGATTGATGTTTGGTTTGTAAGCACGTTACGCTCTGATGAATGTTTCGATGTTTGATGGCATGTTTTAGAATGCTTAGGTTGCCTTGTGTATGAATGCAAACCTTTCAAGTTGTCTTGTTCCTTTTAAGGTCTTTTGAGCTCTTGTGTATGTCAATATTGCATGAATTGCTCTTTGACATGAATGCTATGCATGAGTGTTTTAGTCCATGTTTAAATGTTTCCCTTGGCTTGTATATGTGTGCCTACGTGTTTGTATATGCTTAGGTGAGTCGAGAGTTGCATCTAGAGTCGTGTTTGAGGTCGTTTAGCTAAGTTTTGTGGTCTTACAGTGCAGGGCGTATCGATACGCCCAAGGGCTGTATCGATACGGCCTTGCTCTGAGAAAACAGTTTTGGCTGGGCGTATCGATACGTGGGGTGTATCGATACGGTCCAAACTCTCTGTAATTCAGGTTAGGCTGAGCGTATCGATACGCAAGGGTGTATCGATACCCTCTTAACTCTCTGAAATCTTGGGGAGTTGTAGAGTGCTTGGCGTATCGATACGGTGTTCAAGCGTATCGATACGGTCCAACGGCGTTGACTATAGGGTGTTGACCCCGGTCAAGGCGTATCGATACCCTCTGAAGGTGTATCGATACGCCCTGTTTTAAAAGGGTAAATGGGCTGTTTTAAAGGGCTGTTTGGGTTGGTCGTTGCTATGGTGTCTGTGTTCCCGCTGTCATGTTCCACATAGGACTTAATAAGGCATCTAGACAAGAATAATTAAAGAAAAAAAAATAGGGTTGCTAACCGAGGGGGAACCTTAACGGGTTTCGCTTCGGTTTTCCCCGTGTGGCTCTCTCGGACCGGTCATCCGGACAGACCGGGACGAGGGGGTTACATTTGTTGGTATCAGAGCCTGAGGTTACCGAGACCTCGGGCAGGTAAGTGAGGTAAGCTTAATGTGTTAAGTGCTTATGATGTTCGATGCATGCTTTGCCATGAATCCTTGATGTTTGCTTGATAGTATGCTGTTTTGAAGCATGAATTGTCGTGTCTGGTGTGAGTTGTGCCCATTGCTACTACTACTTAATTTAAAAGGATTTTTGAAAAGAGGAATACTTGAGCACTGTTGGACCCTTGCTTTGACTAACGTAATCCTTATCTGTTTCTTGTTGTAGTTTACCTTGCTAGTTGAACCATGAGACCACGTGGGAGGCCTAGGATGGTTCGACCGGAACCACGGGCAGAGGCTCCGAGAGTCGAGCCAGTTGTGAGAGTTGAGGCTCAAGTGGGAGAGCCAGTGGTTGGAGTGGGAGCTCCTCCACCACCTCCACCACCACCACCTCCTCCACCGGGAGTGGGAGGCGAGGCCGGGCCCGAAGGAATGGGACCACAAGGAGGCCAGGGTGGCCAAGGTGGCCAAGGACCGGCCGGAATCGACTTAGCTCTGTTGGTTCAGGCAATAGCCGGAGCATTCCAGGCTGCAGTAGCTGGAGGTCAGGCAGCTCATCATCAGGGTGAGGGCACCGGATTGCCATTAGAGAGACTTCGGGGCCTTGGGGCCGAAGAGTTTAGAGGTGCTACTCCGGAGAGGTCAGAGATGTGGTTTGAGAAGACCGTCCGTATTCTTGCTCAGATGGGATGTACTGGTGATCGCAAGTTAGGTTGTGTGGAGTCTTTGCTTCAGGGTGATGCCTACACCTGGTGGGTCACCGTTACTTCGGGGATGGATGACGCTGAGGTTACTTGGGAGTTCTTTGAGACAGCGTTCCGGAAGAAGTATTTGGGTTCGCGATACCTCGACGAGAGGAAGAGAGAGTTTATGGCTCTACTTCAGGGGAGTATGTCGGTGACCGACTATGAGATCAGATTTGTTAGACTGAGTCAGTATGCACCCGAGCTTGTACCTACCGAGGTGGAGCGTTGTAACCGTTTCCGTTATGGGCTGAATGAAGAAATCAAGACTTATACTCTAGCTTCAGACTACACTGATTTTGATGTCTTGGTCTCGAGGGCCAAGGACTTAGAGCACAGTTTGAGTTTGACCAGGCGGTCAGGTGGATCTAGTTCGGGTAAGAGGTCCAGCAACTTCGATAGAGGTGATGCCAAGAGGCATCGGGACAACCGGCATCAGTTTGATCATAGGCGTGGTGGCGGTAACCACGGTAGGGGCCATCAGGGTCAGAGAGCTGGAGGGAAGTTGCCCACATGTGCTACTTGCGGGAGGAACCACACCGGTGAGTGTTGGGGGAACTACCATTCTTGTTGGAGTTGTGGTGCTAGAGACCACATTAGATGTGACTGTCCACACCAGGTGGGACAGGCACCAGCTCAGGCTCCTGCTAGAGCCAACGACTTTCAGAGAGGCCGCGGGCGCGGTAGAGGTAATTTCCAGCCGAGGAACGATGGTCAGAGAAACTTAGCTCATGTAGTTGCAGTCCAGCCGGAGGGCGGAGGACAGGCTAGGGTTTACGCTCAGCAAGGGGAGCAGCATGACACCGATGTGATCGTAGGTAACTTCTCGATACGGTCTTTGGGTTTGCTTTCTTTGATTGACTCTGGGTCTACACATTCGTACATATTGAGTGAGCATGCACAGTCTTTGAATTTGCCTTGTGAGTTGTTAGAGGTAGGAGTTAGTGTTACTAGTTCCTTTGGGGACACGGTAGTGGTTAGGAAGATGTATCGAAGGTGTCCGTTGATGGTTCAAGGGCATGTGTTTCCAGTGGATATGATGGAACTTCCTTTCTACGGTTTCGATGTGATTCTGGGTATGGATTGGCTCACGGAGCATAGGGCTAGGATAGATTTTGAAACTAAGCGGATTTCTTTGAAGCTCACAGATGATTATGAGATTGTTGTGGTGGGTGAGAATGTGAAGTTCTTATCCAATGTGGTTTCAGTGTTAGAGGCTAAGAGATTAGTTGAGTTAGGGTGTGAAGCATACTTAGCGTATGTGATGAACCCTAACATGTGTGAGGTTAGACCTCAGGACATCCGGACAGTATGTGATTTTCCTAGTGTGTTTCCAGAAGAGTTGCCAGGGTTACCACCGGACAGAGAGGTAGAGTTCAGCATTGAGACTTATTCTGATTCAGCTCCTGTTTCGATTGCTCCGTATCGTATGGCACCGAAAGAATTGAAGGAGTTGAAGACTCAGTTGCAAGAATTGACAGATAGAAGTTTTGTTCGACCTAGTTCTTCACCTTGGGGTGCACCAGTATTGTTTGTGAAGAAGAAGGATGGAAGTATGAGAATGTGCATAGATTATAGACAGTTAAATCAGTTGACAGTGAAGAACAAATATCCGTTGCCTAGAATCGATGACTTGTTTGATCAGTTGAGAGGAGCATCGGTCTTTTCGAAGATTGATTTGAGATCAGGTTACTACCAGCTAAAGGTTAGAGAGGTTGATGTACCGAAGACGGCCTTTAGGACTAGATACGGTCATTATGAGTTTTTAGTCATGCCATTTGGGTTGACTAATGCACCGGCAGCTTTCATGGACATGATGAATAGAATCTTCCACCAGTATCTAGATCAGTTTGTAGTTGTGTTTATTGATGACATTTTGGTGTACTCGCGAACTGAAGAAGACCATGACCGACATTTGAGACTTGTTTTGAAGACTTTGCTAGATCATCAGTTGTATGCGAAGCTCAGCAAGTGTGAATTCTGGATCCGTGAGGTAGTCTTCTTAGGACATGTAGTGTCAGCTGAAGGCATTAGAGTTGATCCGAAGAAGATTGAAGCCATTGTTGAGTGGAAGCAACCAAAGTCTGTGACGGAGGTACGTGGCTTCCTAGGCTTAGCCGGATACTATAGGAGGTTTGTAGAGGGTTTCTCTAAATTAGCCGCTCCTTTGACACAGTTACTTCAGAAGAGTGTTCAGTTTGAGTGGACAGATGCAAGACAGAGAGCCTTTGAAAAATTGAAAGAAGCTTTGACCCAAGCTCCGATCTTGATTCAGCCTGAGTCCGGGAAGGACTATGTAGTTTATAGTGACGCTTCTTATGTAGGGTTGGGATGTGTCCTTATGCAAGACAAGAGAGTAGTGGCTTATGCCTCAAGACAGTTGAAGACCCATGAGCGCAACTATCCGACCCATGACATGGAGTTAGCTGCAGTTGTATTTGCTCTGAAGATTTGGAGGCACTATTTGTATGGTGAGAAATGCACAGTGTACACCGATCACAAGAGTTTGAAATACATTATGACTCAGCGAGATTTGAATCTCAGACAGCGTAGGTGGTTAGAGCTACTAAAGGACTATGATCTTACCATTGAGTACCATCCGGGTAAGGCCAATGTAGTGGCCGACGCTTTGAGTAGGAAGATGGCCGTGGACTTGAGAGCTATGTTTGCTAGATTGAGTTTGTCTGGAGATGGTGGCTTGATAGCCGAGCTTCAGGTTAGACCTACTCTAGGTCAGATGATTAGGGAGAAACAGCTCTTAGACAGATCTTTGGCACCTCACGTGCAAGATATAGCCGAGGGTAGATCTTCAGACTACAGTTTCAGTTCCGATGGGGTTTTGTGTTTCAAAGACAGAATAGTCGTGCCAGAAGATAGTGATCTGAGACGTACAATTTTGACTGAAGCCCACAGTAGTCCGTTTGCTATGCATCCGGGAAGTACGAAGATGTACCGCGATTTGAAGAATGAGTACTTTTGGGTTGGCTTGAAGAGAGATGTAGCCGACTTTGTGAGTAAGTGTTTAGTGTGTCAGAGAGTGAAGGCGGAACATCAGGTTCCCTCAGGTTTGTTACAGCCGTTGAGAATACCGGAATGGAAGTGGGAGAACATCACCATGGATTTTGTTTCGGGTTTGCCTTTGACTCCTACGAAGAAGAACTCAGTTTGGGTGATAGTGGATTGATTTACAAAATGTGCTCACTTCTTGGCAGTCAACACTACTTACACTTTAGATAGATTGGCCGATTTGTACATTGGTGAGATTGTAAGGTTACATGGTGTACCGAAGTCCATTGTATCAGATAGAGATCCGCGGTTTACTTCTAGATTTTGGGAGAGTCTGCATACCGCTTTGGGTACCCGTTTGAACTTCAGCACTTCTTATCATCCTCAGTCAGATGGTCAGTCAGAGAGAGTTATTCAGATCCTAGAGGACATGTTGCGATGTTGTATCATAGACTTTCAGGGTACTTGGGAGAAACATTTGCCTCTAGTAGAGTTCGCGTACAATAACAGTTTTCAGTCGAGCATTCAGATGGCTCCGTATGAGGCCTTGTATGGTCGGAAGTGTAGAACTCCAGTGTGTTGGGCCGAGGTAGGACAGAAACTGTTACCTATGCCGGATTTGCTAAAAGGTACAACCGACAAGGTAAAATTGATTTGTGATCGCTTGAAGGCTGCTTCGGATAGGCAGAAGTCCTATGCCGATTTGAAGAGGAAGGAAGTTGAATTCTCGGTGGGTGAGAAGGTGTTCTTGAAAGTGTCTCCGTGGAAGAAAGTGATGAGATTTGGCCGAAAGGGGAAGTTGAGTCCGAGGTACATAGGACCGTATGAGATTGTGAAGAGAGTTGGTCCCGTTGCTTATCAGTTGCGCTTGCCATCCGAGTTAGAGAAGATACACGATGTATTCCATGTCTCCATGCTTCGTAAGTATAGGTCCGATCCATCGCATGTTATGCCCGTAGAAGAAATTGAATTGAATCCGGATTTGACTTATGAACAAGAGCCAGTGGAGATCTTAGCTTCTGACAGTAAAGTGTTGAGGGGTAGATCAATTGAGCTAGTAAAGGTGCGGTGGCAACGTAGAGGTGTGGACGAGGCCACTTGGGAGAGGAAGGAGGATATGGAAAGGCAGTTTCCGTATCTCTTTCAGACAGGTAATTTCGGGGACGAAATTCCTTAAGTGAGAGAGAGTTGTAACACCCGTGTTTTGGGCTTAGGAGTTAGCCGGGTTCAGTTCGAGTCTAATAAAATTAAATTAAAATAAACCAACTTCAGATAATGACCAAATTGAGTTTTATTAAGTTGGGAAGGACCTATGGGGCTATTTACCCAAGTTTTAAATAAAGGAAGACCACTTTATGGTAAAGTTGTCTTCCTCCTCCATTCTTCCTCCTTTTCCCATTTTGAAAACCCCCACCATTTCTAAAACCTCCCAAGCTTGGAATTACTATTCCATCAATTTTAGCACCCGATTTCCACACCATTTTAAGAGGTAATTGTATTTTCTCAACCTCCTCTCCATCCTCTACTTGCTTATTGTCTTAAATTTCAAAAATGTGGGTTTTGAAATATTAGGGTTTATGATGAAAAATTGGGTTTTAATGGGGTTTTTCATTTGGTCTTAAGAAATTGTGTTGGGGTTTTTGTTAATCATGCTAAAGTATACAACATATATGAATTTGGTCAATTTTGGATGAATTTTCGTAGGGGGTCTTTAGGGCCAATTTTAGGGTTTGAAAAATTGGGTTTTTGAGAGGATTTGTGTGGGAATTGAAGGGCTGATGGTCTAGTTATGTTAGGAGGGTGATTTGGGATGTTTTGGAAGTCTTTTGGATGCTTGAATTTGGGTATTTCAGCCCTTGGTTGTGGGAGTCCGAAAATTGGGTTTTTGGGATGCTATGTGATTTGGAATTTGTGGAAATTGAGTTGTGTTTTGCGATGTGGATTGATGATTGAATTAGCATTGATTTGGGAAGTGATGAATGTATTTTGTTTGGCTAGAAGCAAGGGGAAACGTTGAAGGAGCTTTGGGACCGAATCCGGGTGCGTAGGAGGATTGTTCGATTTGCTAAGGGAGGACGGTGAGTGGTCTAAACTTGTTTTGAAGTTGGTTCGAGCATGAGTAGTGTGTGTGTGTGCAAGTGTGCTTGGTAGGCCGCTTCCTTTTAATCCAAGTAGTTAACTTAGTCTAATTTTCTTTGAATGCTATGTGCTCGATGACTATGCTCAAATGCTTGTGATTAGATGGTGCATGTATATGTATATCATGTTGTGGATATATGTGTTGAGCATGAATGTGTTGATGATATGTGGTTGGTGATACATGTTGTGGTTATAATAATTGGCACTAAAATTACCGGTTGTAAATGATCGATCATTAGGATAGTGTGCACACAAATTGAGTCAAAACGTACGTGGCCTTGATGGCGTTAAGTCATCAAGGAGGAGTACGGTGATGTAACATTCCACCGGAAGCTATTCATATATTTCTACGGGATGATGAGTGGAATCCCATCCGTAGGGCATGTGGCGATGAGTGGAATCCCGCACATGCAAGGGCCGGTGATGAGTGTAATCCCACCGAGGTAAAGTATTGTTGAGGTTTATATCCGCACAATCGGGGTAATTAAAGTGGCCAATTAAACTTAAATCATGTATTGTGATATATGATGGTGATGTGTGAGTGTGATATATGGTATTGTTGTATGTTGATGATATTGATGTTTAATCTTGTTAGGAATGAGAGACCATATATGCCACTTGAAAGACTAGCTAAATCTACTTGATATTATGCCTATGTTTGATGTATGTAGACTAGGATTAACATGCTTGGACCCTGCATTGTTGTTGTTTTTCACTTTAGAGCACCCTCACTAAGCTTATAGCTTACGCTCTCTATGTTCAACAATGCAGATCATTAGCGTGGCGTTAGCACAAGGCAAGGCAAGAAGGGCTTCCAAGTTTGTAGCTCAAGTATGGTTATCGATTTTGTATTAGCTAGCAATGTGGCAAAGGTCTTGTATGAGCATGTGTGACTCATTTAATTGATGTTGTTTTGGATTGATGTTTGGTTTGTAAGCACGTTACGCTCTGATGAATGTTTCGATGTTTGATGGCATGTTTTAGAATGCTTAGGTTGCCTTGTGTATGAATGCAAACCTTTCAAGTTGTCTTGTTCCTTTTAAGGTCTTTTGAGCTCTTGTGTATGTCAATATTGCATGAATTGCTCTTTGACATGAATGCTATGCATGAGTGTTTTAGTCCATGTTTAAATGTTTCCCTTGGCTTGTATATGTGTGCCTACGTGTTTGTATATGCTTAGGTGAGTCGAGAGTTGCATCTAGAGTCGTGTTTGAGGTCGTTTAGCTAAGTTTTGTGGTCTTACAGTGCAGGGCGTATCGATACGCCCAAGGGCTGTATCGATACGGCCTTGCTCTGAGAAAACATTTTTGGCTGGGCGTATCGATACGTGGGGTGTATCGATACGGTCCAAACTCTCTGTAATTCAGGTTAGGCTGAGCGTATCGATACGCAAGGGTGTATCGATACCCTCTTAACTCTCTGAAATCTTGGGGAGTTGTAGAGTGCTTGGCGTATCGATACGGTGTTCAAGCGTATCGATACGGTCCAACGGCGTTGACCATAGGGTGTTGACCCCGGTCAAGGCGTATCGATACCCTCTGAAGGTGTATCGATACGCCCTGTTTTAAAAGGGTAAATGGGCTGTTTTAAAGGGCTGTTTGGGTTGGTCGTTGCTATGGTGTCTGTGTTCCCGCTGTCATGTTCCACATAGGACTTAATAAGGCATCTAGACAAGAATAATTAAAGAAAAAAAAATAGGGTTGCTAACCGAGGGGGAACCTTAACGGGTTTCGCTTCGGTTTTCCCCGTGTGGCTCTCTCGGACCGGTCATCCGGCCAGACCGGGACGAGGGGGTTACAAAGTGCAGTAAAAGATAGGGTAAAGATATGTTGCCAGTCCCCGGCAACGGCGCCAAAAACTTGTTGCGTGTAAAAGTGTCTATCGCAATGTAGTGCAAGTGTACACGACGCAAGTAGTAAAGTAATACGTAAGTATCGGATATCGTCTCCACAGGGACTGGGCTAATAGCTTCACCTTGGATTACTGCACAAGAGGAAAAGAAATAGTTTAATTGTTGTCACGAGATAATAAAGAACACGTAAATAAAAGAGTACTGAAATCAGGATAGAGAGAATGGGCCGGTATTGAATTGCTCAGTAGTGTAGGTGTTGCAAAGTCTAGGAATATCTGTTCTGTCGTTGTGCTTGTCGCGGAAGCACCTGTCGCGGCAGCGGTCTGTTGTTAGTCGCGGTAGCGATCACACAACTCTGTACTTCAAGCTTGGCAAGAATCCCTACTGTGCCTTGGCCTATCCCTAGGTCCAAGTCTGTCGATGAACACGTCTTTGATGATACCTCCCGGCGTGAATCGAAGGATGAAAACCGATGTTGTTGAATTCTTCCTTAGCCACTTAACCTCGTCCTATCCCTAGGTCCGAGATAGTTCAACCATAAACTGGAGAACCCGTACTTATTCCTTTCGTATACTTAACTCTCCCGATATTAAGTAAATGTATAATCTCACAATGCTCTCCCGATACTCTTGCAAGATGTTGAAAACCAGAATAAGCAAACTTGAATTCTATTTTATTGAACAGAAAAATTCCTAAAACAAATGCAATCCTTGCAACTACTTTACAAATCAACCCGTAGCCCTAGGGGAAGTTTAGAACATGATGAGGAAGGGAAAACGACTAGGGTTTAGAAGAGAAGGCTAGAGAGTAAGATATCCTTCCCTAGGTCGAATTACACGCCTTTATATAGGCCTTGGGTTCAAGTTTTCTAATAAGGCAAGAATACAAGTTTAAACTAAAGTACAACTCTATTAAAGACTAAATCTTCAGAGCATAAATCTTTAATTCGTCCTTCCTTCTTGCTTGAAGTTTCTTCCTTGAACTTTGGGCTTGGCCTTCATTCTGATCTAGGGCTTGGAAAAATATAAGGGTGATCCACGACAGACCGGCTTAATTTTCTCTTTCCGTCGAGGCCCACTTTGCTTCTTCTCTTCACCATTGCTGTCGTCCTTGGCTGCCACGGCAGCGACCATGGCAGCATCGTCCTCCTCGTCTGCACGTCCAGTTCCAGCTCTGCTTCTTCACTGCCCAGCGTCTGCTTCTCCATTGTCTTCCTTCTGCTACAGCAGCTACCTACAAAAGCAACCAATTTCAGTAGAAACTGTGCCATTTAATATATTTTTGATGTATAAATGAAATCTAACCTAAATGCAATGAATAATGCTTGAATTGCAGCAGAAATATGAGTTAAATAGGGGGTAAAATATAGAACTTTTACACACTCAACAACACCGGCTGCTTTCATGGATATGATGAATAGGATTTTTCATCAGTACCTAGACCAGTTTTTAGTTGTTTTTATAGATGATATCTTGGTGTATTCGCGTACCGAGGAAGACCATGACCGACACTTGAGACTAGTTTTGAAGACTTTGTTAGATAATTAGTTGTATGCGAAGTTGAGCAAGTGTGAGTTCTGGATCCGAGAGGTAGTCTTCCTAGGGCATGTAGTGTCATCCGATGGGATTAGAGTTGATCCGAAGAAGATAGAGGCCATTGTTGAGTGGAAGCAACCGAAGTCAGTAACAGAGGTTTGTAGCTTCCTAGGCTTAGCTGGATACTATAGAAGATTCGTAGAAGGTTTCTCTAAGTTAGCCACTCCATTGGCACAATTGCTTCAGAAGAGTGTTCAGTTTGAGTGGTCAGATGCAAGACAGAGAGCCTTTGAGAAGTTGAAAGAAGCTTTGACCCAAGCACCGATCTTGATTCAGCCGGAGTCTGGGAAAGACTATGTAGTTTACAGTGATGTTTCCTATGTAGGCCTAGGTTGTGTTCTCATGCAAGGCAAGAGAGTGGTGGCTTATGCCTCAAGACAGTTGAAGACCCACGAGCGCAACTATCCGACCCATGACATAGAATTAGCTGTAGTTGTATTTGCTCTGAAGATTTGGAGACATTATTTGTACGGTGAGAAATGCACAATGTACACGGATCACAAGAGTTTGAAGTACATCATGACTCAGCGAGATTTGAATCTCAGACAACGTAGGTGGTTAGAGTTGCTAAAAGACTATGATCTTACGATTGAGTACCATCCGGGTAAGGCCAATGTAGTGGACGATGCTTTGAGTAGAAAGGTAGCTGTAGATTTGAGAGCCATGTTTGCTAGATTGAGCTTGTCCGGAGATGGTGGCTTGGTGGCCGAGCTTCAGGTTAGACCTACCCTAGGTCAGTTGATTAGGGAGAAGCAGCTCTTAGATAGATCTTTGGCACCTCACGTGCAAGATGTAGCCGAGGGTAGACCTTCAGACTACAGTTTCAGTACCGATGGAGTCTTGTGTTTCAGGAATAGGATAGTTGTGCCAGAAGACAGTGACTTGAGACGTACGATCTTGACTGAAGCACACAGTAGTCCGTTTGCTATGCATCCTGGAAGTACGAAGATGTACCGCGATTTGAAGAATGAGTACTTTTGGGTTGGTTTGAAGAGAGATGTAGCCGACTTCGTGAGTAAGTGTATGGTGTGTCAGAGAATGAAGGCGGAACATCAGGTTCCTTCAGGTTTGTTGCAACCGTTGAGAATTCCGGAATGGAAATGGGAGAACATTACCATGGATTTTGTTTCGGGCTTGCCTTTGACTCCTACGAAGAAGAACTCAGTTTGGGTTATAGTAGATCGTTTCACGAAGTGTGCTCACTTCTTAGCAGTCAATACGACTTATACATTAGATAGATTGGCCGATCTGTACATTGGTGAGATTGTTAGACTGCATGGTGTGCCGAAGTCTATTGTGTCCGATAGAGATCCGAGGTTTACAGCTCGATTTTGGGAGTGTCTGCATACAGCTTTGGGTACCCGTTTGAATTTCAGCACGTCTTATCATCCTCAGTCAGAGAGGGTTATACAGATTTTAGAGGATATGTTGCGTTGTTGCATCATTGATTTTCAGGGTACATGGGAGAAGCATTTGCCTCTAGTCGAGTTTGCTTACAATAATAATTTTCAGTCGAGCATTCAGATGGCTCCGTATGAGGCCTTGTATGGTAGAAAGTGTAGAACTCCAGTTTGTTGGGCTGAAGTGGGACAGAAGTTGTTACCTATGCTGGATTTGCTCAAGGGGACAACCGATAAGGTGAAATTGATTTGCGATCGCTTGAAGGCTGCTTCGGATAGGCAGAAGTCCTATGCCGACTTGAAGAGGAAGGAAGTTGAGTTCTCAGTGGGTGAGAAAGTGTTCTTAAAGGTGTCTCCGTGGAAGAAAGTAATGAGATTTGGCCGAAAGAGGAAGTTGAGTCCGAGGTACATAGGACCATATGAGATTGTGAAGAGGGTTGACCCAGTTGCTTATCAGTTACGTTTGCCATTCGAGCTAGAGAAGATACACGATGTATTTCATGTTTCGATGCTCCGTAAGTATAGGTCAGATCCATCACATGTTATGCCTGTAGAAGAGATTGAACTGAATCCGGATTTGACTTATGAGGAAGAACCAGTTGAGATCCTAGCTTCTGACAGTAAGGAGTTGCAGGGTAGATCGATTGAGTTAGTGAAAGTGCGGTGGCAACGTCGAGGGGTGGACGAGGCCACTTGGGAGAGGAAGGAGGATATAGAAAGGCAGTTTTTGTATCTCTTTCAGTCAGGTAATTTCGGGGACGAAATCCCTTAAGAGGGAGAGAGTTGTAACACCCGTATTTTAGGGTTAGGAGTTAGGCGTGTGTTTGGTTCGGGTCGTCAAAATTGGTATAATTTAATTAGGCCTTAATTTTAGTTAAATGAGATTTAAAATCAAAGAGTGGCGTTTTCGTAAATAAGTTGAAATATTGAAGACACCCTTTTTGAATCAAAAAGAAAAAAAAAGAGAAAAGATATCTTCTTTCTCCCCCATCTCTTTCCAACGTGAAAAGGAGAAACCCAAAACCCTCCCAAGCCAAGTTACTATTCTATTTGATTTCTTCATCTATTCAAGAGCATTTTCAAAGGTAATTTCGTTTTTCAACTCTCCTCATCATCCCCATCATTTTCATGGTCTTAGATTTCAAAACTATCAATATTTACATTTTTCAAGTTTAGGGAAAGTTTGGATTTTTTTTAATGGGTTTTTCATTTGTTTTTGATTTGTTGAGTTGGGTTTTGAATTAATCTCACCTAATTACACTTAATATCTTAAAATGGAAGGATTTGGGAAAAATCCCAAAGTGGGTCATTGGGGCATTTTTCAAAGTGTCAAAAGTTGAGTTTTTGGTGTGTTTTAGTGTTGGGTTGAAGTGCTGGTGGTATAGGGTTATTAGAGAAGTGTTTTGGAAGCTTTTAGATGTCATTTGGGTGTTGGAAATTATAGTTTTCAGCTGGGTATTTGGGGAGCACGAAAATGGAAGTTTTGTGGTTAGTTTGGGTTTGAATTTGTGAAGCTTTGACATGTGTTTATGAGTTGGGTTTGTGACTGAGCATAACATTGAATTGGTGAGTAATATTTGTGTTTTGATTGGTTAGAAGCAAGATGAAGCATCGGGGAAGGATCGGGATCGAATCCGGAAATTGAGGAGGCTTGACTTGCTTGCTTGGTTTGCTAAGGAAGGATGGTGAGTAAAACTTTAAATTGTTTTAAAGTTGGTTCAAGTGTGTGGTAGTGGAGGTATTGGAATGAGCTTGGTAGGCCATTCCAAGGTAGAAGTTAAATTGATAGTTTGACTTCTTGTTTGTTAATAAGCTTTACTGCTTTAGATATGTAACCCCCTCGTCCCGGTCTGGCCGGATGAGCGGTCCGAGCGAGTCACACGGGGAAAACCGAGTGAAACCCGTTAAGGTTCCCTTCGGTTAGCAACCCTATATTTTTTCTATCATTTTAATCTTGTCTAGAGGATGGTTAAATCCTAAGTGATTCACAACAGCGGAAACATACAAAGGAAAACACATTCGAACCACGACCATGCATAAACAGTCCATTTTTAAGCTTACAGGGCAGACCGTATCGATACCCTAGCTAGGGGTATCGATACCCCCTTTCTAGGTCAACCCAAAAAGTCAACCACGAGAAGTCCGTATCGATACAGCCCTTGAGCGTATTGATACGCCCTTCTCGGTCAACCCTTCTTGGTCAACAGAATAGACCCGTATCGATACTCGGGAACCCCGTATCGATACGCTCTACTCTCACTCAAAACTCCAAATTCCAGTAACTTTGGAGGGTATCGAGGCAAAATCTGAGGCCTTTGGGCAAGACAGTATCGATACCCTAGCTAGGGGTATCGATACCCCCTGCACTGCAATCCTCAAATTTCAACTTAAACGACCCCAACACGACTCTAAATGCATTTCTCGACTCACCTAAGCATATACGAACATGCAAGCACACATATTTAAGCCAAGGGAGTCATTCAAACATGGATTAAAGCATTCATACATAGCATTCCAATTAAAGAGCAATTTATGCATATATGGACATACAAGCACTTAAGATCTCATGCCTTAGCAACCAAAACATGCAGACATTCATGGCATGTAACATAAGCAATATTTACAATCAAACAAGGCATCCACGAACCAAGCCAACAACGACATACATCGAAACTCAAATCAATAACACCTATCCCATTGCTTAACTATTACATTCTATTACTTAAAATTCATACATTGAGCTCACCAAGAACAACACTTGGAGACCTTTCCTTGCCTTTGCCACCCACAAGCCATTTATCTGCATTGTCGAACAAAAGAGAGCGTAAGCATAAAAGCTTAGTGAGGGTAAGCTCATAAAACAAACCTTAGACAATGCAGGGTCCAAGCACGAGCAATTTCCATAATGAAATGCATGTTCTTACCTCCGATCCGCATAAGCCAAAATGATCATGATGCATGAACATATAATCGCATTATGCCATGCTCAACAACCCATAAGCTCAACGTACAAAGATACATACCTCAATGCATTATCCATATCATATATCAATTCATAAAGGGCATCACATTTCACAACAAGCAAGTATATATATATATACATGATCTCATATTGGTATACACATACAACCTCATATTGGCACCTAGCTATGACTCGAATACGCGGATAACCCGTTGGAACACATTTCCAACAACAACATTACCTCGGTGGGATTCCACTCATCACCGGTCCTTGCATGGGCGGGATTCCACTCATCACCACATGCCCTACGGATGGGATTCCACTCATCATCACGTAGAAATATATAAAAGCTTCCGGTGGAATATTACATCACCGTACTCCTCCTTGGTGCCTTAACGCCACCAAGGCCACGTACGTTTTGACTCAATTTGTGTGCACACTCATCCTAATGATCGATCATTGTACCCAAGCATACTAGTGCCAATATTAAACGCAATCCATTTTTCATAGCTACATGCATATAACAATGCATCAAATATCATGTCTCATATACATGTATTTCACAACCCATTTCCATGCCTAGCATGTACCCACCATGATCATCATCATGCACAATTCACAATCCAAACCACATGCATAGCAATGCATCAAACCATGCCTCAACAACATGTATAACACAATATACATAACTACCGTAAACACATATAATTAAGAGGCATAACAAACAATTAGAAGTTCAACCAAAGTTTCCTAAACTTAAGCTTGAGATTAGGCTACCACCCTAACCTCAACTCTAGGTGGGTTTACCAAGCCCAACCTAGGTCCACATGCTTGAACCAATGTTTAAAATCATTTAAAAACATTAACCACTCACCTCTACCTCCAAGCTCAAGTACTAAGCAACCATCACCTTCAAGTTTCCGGATTTCTTCCCGAAGCTTCTCCAACGCAAGCTCTCGCTTCTAAACAACCTCAATACAATTCAAATAATCCTCAAATCAGCCCAACATCAAAATATCAACCCGGAATACAAATTCAAATATCAAACCCAACATTTCAAGTCATGACCAAACCCCATACTTAGCAATTTCAGACAGCCCCAATACCTCTTCCAAAAACCATGTTTCCAACATCCATTGCACCCACAAATGATCCCAAATCAATCCCTAACCGTAGTACTACCATTGGGCTATCAATTCCCACCTAAAACAACCCCCACAACTCACCCAAAACCCTCCAAAACTCCATTTTCGTACTCATATTTTACCCAGCAGAAAATTCCATTTTCAAACACCCAAATGACGTCAAAAAAGCCCCAAATCACCTTTCTAATATACCTAAACCAACAGCCCTTCAATTTCAACCTTGAACTTCTCAAAAACCCAAGTTTTGACACCTTAAAATTTGCCCTAAGACCCTACTACGGATTTTCATCAAAATTCAACCAAATTAATATATGTTGCCCCTTTTAACATGAATAAACAAAACCCCAACTCAATTTAACAAAACAAGATGAAAAACCCCTTAAAAACCCAAACTTTAAATCAAACCCTAATTTTCAAAAGTTCATATCTTTAAAATCTAAAACCATAGGTAGATAGAGAATAAAGAGGAGAGTGAGAATATGATTTTACCTTTCAAAAACCCCTTGAAATGAAGTTGTAATCAAATGGAATAGTAGCTTGAAAGTTAGGAGAGTTTGAAGATGGGTTTGGTGTTTTCACGTTGGAAAAATAGGAAAAGGGGAGAAGATGACAACTTTCAAAAGTTGTCATCCTTTTAAAAATCTTTTGGGGAAAATTGCAACATAGGTCCCTCCCTCTTTAATAAAGCTCGATTACATCACAATTTAAGTTGAATTTATTTTAATTAAATTTTATTAACTCGAACCATGAACCCGGTTAACTCCTAACCCCCAAAACACGGGTGTTACAAGATACCTATGCCTATTTTGATCTTGTGAATTATGAATTGACTTTGTATGTGTATAC
Source organism: Hibiscus trionum (assembly GCA_030270665.1). Classification (NCBI taxonomy): domain Eukaryota; kingdom Viridiplantae; phylum Streptophyta; class Magnoliopsida; order Malvales; family Malvaceae; genus Hibiscus; species Hibiscus trionum. The sequence continues at coordinate 19,903,575 of BSYR01000038.1, read as the reverse complement.
ATTGTTGTGTGTGATGATGGTTGTATGATATAAATGATGGTTGTTGTGTTGTGGTTTAAAAGAAATTTGCACTAGTTAACTTATCGGGTGTAAATGATTGATCATTAGGATTAGTGTGCACACGTTTGAGTCAAATTCGCGCGTGGCCTTGATGGCGTTGAGTCATCAAGGAGGAGTACGGTGATGTAATATTCCACCGGAAATTATATATATTATACGTGATGATGAGTGGAATCCCATCCGTAGGGCATGTGGTGATGAGTGGAATCCCACCCATGCAAGGTCCGGTGATGAGTGTAATCCCACCGAGGTAATGTTGTTGTTGAGAGTAAATCCGCACATCCGAGTAAACTAATAGTGGCCAATGTACTTGCTCTTATGATTATGATGTTGAGATAAATGATTTATATTGTTGAGCTTAATATGATGTAAGATGCCATATTTATGACTCTTGTAATGCTAGCTAGGTTGCTATGAGATGCCTATGTATGTTGTGTGTGATGTTAAGGATTGCATGCTTGAACCCTGCATTGTCGTTGTTTTGGTTTTTAGAGCATCCTCACTAAGCTTCTAGCTTACGCTCTCATTTTCGACAATGCAGATCAGTAGCTTGGAGTTAGCAAGGAGCAAGGCGAAGGGGCATTCCAAGCTTGTAGTTGCTCAAGTATGACTTAGTAAATAAAGTAGTAGTTTAACAATGGGGTTGCCATGTATTTTGTATGAGCGTTGTATGACTCATAAATGTTGATGATGTTTATGCTTGCTTGGATTTGTAAACCATATTAGGTCTTGTTGAATGCTTGTGTTGATGAGGCTATGCCTTAGATGGTTTAAGTTGCTTTGGTTGTGTATGCAAACCTTTTTGTGATGAATTGTGCCATTTGGCTTATGAGCCTTAAACATGCCTATATATGCAAAATCTATTCCTTGTGTGAATGCCATGATGTATATGAGTTACTGTTGTTGCGACTAAAAAATACCGGTGTCACTTAGAAGAACCGGGTTTTAAATGGATTTTGAAAATTTTAATCGGATTTATAAAAAATAGAGGAGTCGCCACCGGCCGTTTAAAATGGTAGACCGGACACCGAAATAAAACCAGAGATTCTTTTTGAAAATGGGTTCGGGAGTCGGTTACACGCGAGGAAGGATGAGCACCCCCGTCGTGCCCGGAAATCGGTACCAAAAACATTACCGCTTAATTAATGTTAAATTTTGCGAATTAAAGTGATGAATCGTATCGAAATTTGGTTATACGAGTGAGTAAATTTTAAAGGTCTTAATATTCGAGAAGGAACGTCCGAACCACCACCACTACGACTGGTACTGGCCTCGTTCGTTCCTGAATAAAAAGACGCTCGCATTGCAATATAATTATTCTTGAAATGCATCTTAAGAAAGAAAATGAACGTACATAATAAAGCTAACTATGCATCAAAAATACATGTAAAAGCATACAACCATATATTAAAAAAACATTAACCACGTATCATATATTTACATCAAATAAACATAACAACATGGCAAAATAAATACACATAACAATATGCAAAATAACATATATCCGATGCATAAAAAAAACATAATAAAATGCTAAGCAAGGAAAAGAGCAAACTGCCAGGGATCAAAGATGTAATAAACCCATTTAAAAACTAATTAATCAAAAGTGCAAAACGGGACTGAATTGAAAAGACGCGAAAAGCTGTGTGGACCAAGGTAGTGATTTTCCCACTCAAAAACAGATTGAAACTAAATCAGGGATGAAATGCAAAACTTCGAAAACATTTCAAGGGCCGGATGCGGAATTTCAAAACGTGGAGGCCCTTCACGCGTAATAACGGCGGCGCGGAAGGGTTTAAAACGCCATTAAACCATATTTGAAACAAAAAAAAAACATTATAAATGCAAACTTAAAAACTCATTCAGCTTTTTTTTCATTTCGATTAACCCTAAACCGAGAACCACCCCCTTTCTTCTCTGTAAAATCCGGCCCCGCAACCCACTCCGGTCGCCGTTGTCGGCGCCGGAGTCTTTAAAAAAACTTTTTTTCCTTTTGAAACCCCTTTTTTGTTCGAAACCCAAAACCAGATCCCAAAACACCTTTGAAAAGAACAAACCCCAAAAGGGAAGCCCCTTCCGCTTTAAAAAAATTCGAAACGGAGCCCCAAAATCTTCCCAACCGAGGCCCGGACGGCTCACCCGTCGAACTTCCCGACGGAAGTCAAGGGTTTATCGCCGCCACGACTCGAAAGCCAGAGGAGATGGAGCTTTCGGAAGGTAAAAACAAACTTTCCCTTCTTCTTGCTATCTTTTTTTGTTTTGAATGTTTGCATGCAATCGAAAGATCAAAGAGAAACGCTACCTCAGAAGGCTTTTCACTGTTATTGATTTTTTCTCTCCCTCCAAAAAAACTCTCTTGTACAATGGTTTGAGTTCTTTTTTATATATGATGTTTACATTCGAATATGAAAAAGAAATGGTTGACTTTGTGCTCGATTTATTGTTTTTTGTCTCTTGTTGCTGATCTCTGCTGCTTTTTGCTTTGTTTCGTACTTTGGGGCATATGATATCTCTGTTTTTTTGTGTTGCATGCTGGTGTTTCCGGAACGGGAGGGGCTCTGGCGTGCACCGAGTCAGGGGTGGCAGAAGTGTGCAGACGGATGGTCACGGGATCGGCTACGCGCGCGTGGTGGGAGCCGGATCGTCTCAGGCGCGCGCGTGGAACACGAACGGACGTCGGGTGTAGAGCACGCGCAAATCTGGTCCGTTAGATCAGATCTTGATCTAACGGTGGGGGAGGCGTGCGGCGCGGATCGATGACACCCTCATTAGGGTTTCTTCCGGACGTGATCTGGACCGTTGGATTGCATCCCGATCTAATGGTGTTGGGCGTGCGGCGCGAATGGCAAAAGGGGTGCTCTGTTAGGGTTTCTCTTGATATTCAATCTGGATCGTCAGATCTCAGCAGATCTGACGGCTGTGGAGAGGGGCGACTGCATCAAAAAGAAAGGGGAATTAGGGTTTACTATAGCTGGGCTCATATTGGGCTTATTGTACATTTGGACTGTGTATTATTTAATTCAAACATAATTTGGGCTTTATTTATTTATTTATTTTATGATAATATCTGAAAATAATAATAATAAATAATAATAATAATAATAATATACTAGTAATAATAATATTCGATAATGTATAATAAAAATAATAATAATAATGTATAAAAATGCAACAAATAGCAGTGATGGAGATAAATAAGAAGTTATAGTATAATAATATACAATAATAATACTAATACTAATAGATAAGCAGCAACACTACTAAATACCACTAAATAACGACAATAACATGGGCAAACCAATAAAAGAATGCTATAACAAGATAGTATTAAACATAATATATTAGTAGTGTTTAGGGTTTTTTTCTTTTTTTCAAAAGTATAATGAGTATAAAAATAATATTACTACTGAATAATAATGCTAAAACAATATTAAAAGAGTAATAGTAATATAGTGGCAACACTTATATATATACACGTGTATATTTTCTCTTTTTCGTTTTTTCTTTCTTTTTTATTTTAATTTTTATTTTAAATGCCCAACAGCCCAATAAGCCCACTAACAACGCAAACGTAACGAGGTTCAATGTCCGGACAAAATTAGTGATTACAGCTGCCCCTCTTTGCTTATACTTGTGGAACAAGAATAAAGCAAAGATCATAAACACTAATTTTGTCCTACTTCCCTGTTGGTCGGTTTACTCCTGACGCAGCTGCGCGATTCCAAGTAATTCCTCTTTCCAATGCCTTCCAATCGTGAGTTCTTCCTCCGGATGCCCCGAACAGGTAGACAGAGAGTTTTTTTTTTTTTGCAGATTTCCATTCTTCAAGTGCCCGAACGGATTGGCGGGTTCTATTCTCCAAGTGCCCGAATAGATGAGCAGATTCCAAATATCTTTGTCTCCTCTTTTCCGTAAGAACAAGCTAGTCATCCAAACAACTTTGCCTTCCCTTCGCGGTCAAAAGGCGAACTTGGGCGTCCAAGTGGATTTGCTTTCCCTTCGCGGTCGTAAAACAAACTGGTCATAACTAAATCTGTCCAACTTCCCTATTGGACGATTTACTCTCCCAGAGCTGCAACACGCTAGGCCGAGTATTTTCTCTCCGAAGCTTTAAGAATATGAGTTCTCTCTCCATAGAACTCATTTCCTTGTTGTGTTCTTCGAGTGGCAGTTCTTCCTATATAGAACTCTCGTCCTCGTATTTCTGAAATCAAAGATCTCTCAAATCCTCTCTCTGTAGGACCCTCCGCCTTCGAGATCTTCAAGCCTTAGGATTCTGAGTTCTTTCTCCACAGAACTCCTCTTCCTTAGCGTACTTTTCGAGTGGCAGTTCCTTCCCTGTGGAACTCTCGTCTTCGTATTTCTGAAATCAAAGATCTCCAAGTCCTCTCCCTATAGGACCCTTCGCTTTCGAGATCCTAAAGCCTTAGGATTCTGAGTTTTTTCTCCACAGAACTCCTCTTCCTTAGCATTCTCTTCGAGTAGTCGTTCCTTCTCTATTGAACTCCTCTCTGAAATCAAGGATCTACAAGTCCTCCCTCTATAGGACCCTCCGCTTTCGAGATCCTGAAGTCGTATGTTCCCCCTATACAGAACCTTTTTGGACCCTTTCTCTGTAGGATCCTTCATTCTGGAATCTGATGGCAAGCTTGAAAGCTTTCACCTGACATCCTTAAGTGGCAATTATGAAAGGTTTCTCCTAAAATCTTTGAGCGGCGAGTATCTTTCTCCTTCGCTCCGAAATTCTTGGGTCTTGAGCTTCTGTCTCTTTTCCCCTGAAATCATGACGTGGCGAGTTTGAAATTCTTCGCCTAAATTTTTTTGCGCTTTGAGTATCTGGCTCATCTGCTCCAAAATCTTTTCTAGGTTTTCTCTTTGTCGTTTACTCCTTTTATAAAAGGCCCGACTCGCTTTTCGGATACCTGTGAAAAAGATGGAATGCTATGATGTCATGAATTAGCATGTCCCTAACCTAGGGATGCCTAACTACTCGTGATGCATGACTGGGGTTTCCAAGTTATTTAAACATATTAATTCTATTGCCATCGTGTCCTTTGATACTGCTTTTTGCGTTGATTGCACCTCTTCTCGGTTCTACCGGACCCTTGTTCTTCTTCTTCTCATCCACTTCTGGAATTGTTTGCCTCAAAGTGCCCATTCGGGTTTTCACTTTGAACCCTTTTTTTTCTTGTTTTTCTTTTTTCTTTCTTTCTTCTATTTTTTTTCTTTTTTCTTTGTTTTCTTTTTTTTCCTTTTTCCTTTTTCCTTTTTTCTTTTTCTTCTTTTTTTTTTCTTTTTTTTCTTTTTTTCTTTTTTTACTGACTTTTGATTGCCTGAATAGATAGGCAGATTTCCATTCTCCAAGTGCCTGAACGGATAGGCGGGTTCTATTCTCCCAAATGCCCGAATAGATGAGCAAACTTCCATTCTCCAAGTGCCTGAACGAATAGGCAGGTTCTATTCTCCAAATGCCCGAATAGATGAGCAGATTTCCATTCTCCAAGTGCCTGAACGGATAGGCGGGTTCTATTCTCCCACTGCTCGAATAGATGAGCATATGTCATATATCTTTGTCTTGAGCTTTGAGTATCTGTCTCCTTTGCTCTAAAATCTTTTTGGCTTTGAGTTTCTGCCTCCTTTGCCATGAGTTTTCGCTTTAATCCCCAAAGTGCCTTTTGGGTTTTCACTGTGTCTCCTCTTCTCTTCTTTGTCCTCTTTCTTCTTCTTTTTCTCTTTTTGGGCACTCCTTTGAGTTTTCATCTTGAAGTCAACTTCTCTCTTTTTCGCTTCTTCTTGAAGGGAGGACTTACACTGATTAGAATCCCATTGCCCCCACTTGCTTTAGGCTTATGTACCTTCTAACTGACCTCTGGTTAATGTCGACTGCTTTAAATGGTGTCTTCTGTCCAAAGATGCCACCAATTTTTGGCCATTGTTCCTCTAAATTCGTGGTCGAAAGCGCCTCTTCTGAATTTCGCTCCTTTGCCCTAAAGTGCCTTTTAGGTTTTCGACTCGGCTTCTCTTCTTTTTCTTCTCTATCTTCCTTCTTAGGCACGTTTTTGTCGCCTTTTGTTGAGTTGATTTCAGATCGTATTTACTGTCTCATCTTGGTGCGCGGCGCACACGGTCCTTCTCGGGACATTCTCTCCAGCAAGATGCTTAGGCTCCGAGGGAAGCTTCTGTTCCCCGACTCTCAATGTCAAAATTTCTACCTTCATGTTCTATTCCAACCCTTCTTAGAGAAGGTCGACTTCATAACTTGTCATTCCACCGAAGGCGGTCTTGACATTTCAACTGGTGGTATTCGCCGTCTAGTAGCAATGTTTGAACCTCCGATGGTGCCCCTCTGGGTACTGATGGCTTTACCTCGAGCCATGGTCAGTCCGCTTGTTCATTCCCATGTAGAAGACTTATGCAAGTGATTGAGTAAAAATAATTTTATTATGTAAATATACATTTTAAAGAATCATGTCAAGTGAAAATCAAGTTTGGGGTCTTTGAAAAAAGGTTGACCCGAGTGAAATTTTCCGAATGTTACAGGGATGCACATATGAAATCTTTTCTGGGCTATTAGGCTTCCGAGAGGAGCTACTCCCATACTTAGTTTCTACCCAATTTAAAGGTGGCTCTCTTTACCTCATTAACTCACCTTGCCCCATCCTTCCCTCTTTTCTGATCTCAATCAGGCATTAGAAGTGTGGCAATCCTTGAAGAAAGGTTAACCCCGATAGGCGGGATGTGATCTGAAGACAAATTCATCCTTCCGCGTATGGTCCAAATGGTCTTTTATGGCTTGTAATGTACGCTAAGGCTCACGGCTATGAAAGAAAGGGTAAATAGGCTCAAACAAGTGTTTAAGGGTGGTGAAACCAAGGATCAATTCTTCCAATCTGAAGTCTCAATTTTTCTCCGATGAAATGCTATTTGCTCTCTTACTTCTTTGGATCGCTCTAGACTGCCCCTTCTTGTTGGGGTTTTCACCCTAGAGTTCATTTCCTTTTATCAAGCGTAGTTTTGGATCAATTTGCACCTTCGCATTGTATTAGTGCAGGCTTTTGATCAAATGTGAACAATCTTTTGAGGTTCATCTAAGCAGAGATTCATTTGGATAGGGAATCCTCTCGTCCCTTTTCTTTATCCGCTTCTCTTTTTTTTCAAAATTGCACTTTTCACTTTAGTGCCTTTGCTTTTGATTTCTTCAACTTTTATGTCGGTAACTTTTGACTTGATTTGGGTAGCTCTTTGAGAACCGACTTTTCTTTCGATGTTTCCTTTTGATGTTTTTGGCTGCTCAAACTAAAAGTGTATCCAATGAATCTGTTCTCTTTTAATGCCCCTTAGTTCACAAGGTCTCATCCTCATAGCATAATCAGGGTCCAGTGTCGTTCACTCGTCCATAGACTTCTATCATTTTCTGCCCCCAGTGTAGGGGTGATCCTTGGTTTGGGTTCAATCAGAAGAAAAAAGTTTGATAGGCTCAAACGGGGACAACAATGAATATTTTTTTATTTTCTTTCTGTGTGAGTGGAATTGAAGGAATGCCAAATGTCCTCCCATACACTGATATCAAAATTGGTCTTCAGGTGGTAGAAGTTTTAGGGTTATCACTTCATTCAAGAACCTTAGACAACAATGCCTGAGAGGAAAATTCACTCAATGGGAGTGGCCCATTATTCCTAAACACTCGTTGTCACCCCTCTCTTGGCCTTAGTAGAACATATGGTGCTTCCATTCGTGTCATTCCCACAACATTTGGTTTTTTTCTTTTCAAAATATTAAGGTCAATTTTTGTAAAAATATATACATGTATGTTTTTAATAGAAAAACAATAAGGTTGTAACCATAAAGAATAAATGAAACGTCTAAAAGAAATTAAGGAATATAAAATGCTTGCAAAAGTCTCCTTCATTGAAAATAAAACAAACGGACATCACAAAAGCCCTTACAAAAGATGCTAGCTATCACGGGCCAACAGTACAAACTTACACATGCACCTCAACGAGGGAAAGATCCGACAACAAAAGGTAAAACAGACACGATGCATGGAGACATAACATCCTAAACTACGTTGAAGACCAGCGTCTTCCAAAAGTTGCCCCTCCAAAAGATTGCCCCATCTTAGGCCGTCATTAGACCTAATCCGCGCGGTAGACTTGGGAGTATGTTAGCAGAGGGGTGAGTTTTTCCTTCCCTTTCTCGGCACTCTTGGCCTTCCTTAAGCTTCGAGGGTTTTCAGTCGTACCCCGAGGCTTCGAAACTGTGGCACCCCTGGTAGTCTCTACTCGTCTTTGTTGCTCCCGGTCCCATTCTTCATCTAGGATTTTTCGCAGTGAATCCTCGATCTTGTCTAGAGCCAACTCAATAGGGCATTCGGAATGGGAGCAGTGCACCTCATATTGGCCGATGACAGCCTGGTCTTCTTCAGATAAGACCTCCTCCATCACAATATCAGAATCCCCGTCCATACTCTCTTTGGGCTTGGGGGTTTTGCCTTTCTTGGTCAGGGTGGCGATCATAGCCCTCAACTCGTCAAATTGTTCCTTGGTTTCATCTTGGAACTTCTTCACGCATGCGATCGTTTCCTTCTGGTTCCACACTAACTGCTGGTGGAACTGTTCGAGCTCATCCATTCTCCTCACCAGGTTGTTCACATTCCCGAAGCGGTATTGGCTGGAAACTGTTCCTTTGTCCATTTTCTCTTTCTTTTCTCTCTCTTTGGCATGAGTGTTTTTTCCCCAATTAGTAATGGTGCGATGAAATGCCTTAAGCAAATTTTAATGTCCAATGATGGATGTATTATGAACTCGAATCAACAGATGTATGCTCATGAGATGGGTGCATGGCTGACAATTTTAATGCTGCTCAAAAATGATATATGCTACAAATGTTACAAATGTATGCAAGTCAAAGGTGCTGGTCATATAGGTGATTCCCCTTAGGTCAACTTTCATTTGAACGTAAAGGAGGCTCCTTGTTACAAGATAGTCATAGCAAAAGTCCTACGGGTACTCTTCTTGCCCCCGAATCATGTTCAAGGAAATGAAAACTTCGGAAAAAATGCTGGGGCCGGATTTGCTTTCCCTTTTAGCCATTCAATAACCTCTAAATTTGCTGGTATCAAGTCCCAGAAAACAAGCTCTTTCCTCGAAGCTGAATCAATCTCTTGACCTAATCCATGCCCTTTCCGGTTACCCCGCTCTTTCCGGCCGCCTCTTTGCACTCGGTCGGGTAGTTTCATGATTTAGGATGCTCGGAGTAGATCCGGTCTTGCTTGACTTCCTCGGGGTGGAGTAAAGTTGTGCCTTCTTCGATGGTGGGCATTAGATCTTCTATGTGTTTGCTCAGTAAACTTGTCCCTTTGATCCTTCTGATTCACCTCGAATCAATGTCGGACTTGCTAATTGACAACATCTTTCTTAGCAACCTCTCGTCCACAATGATAGCCCTCGGTTGGGTAAAACTACCTTGGCTCAACACCTTTATGTCATGAAATGCATGCGAGAATAAATGCAAAAAAGATCATAAGAAAAATCGTTAGTGTTGGATAAACATGATAAAAAGGCAAGCATGAAAGCAAGCAACCCTACTTATCCCGTCTAATAAACCTAGGTTGTCCGCATGGCTCTAAAAAGGGTGTGCAATCTAGTTCTCTACATGCAGTTTTGGTTCTAGGAGGTACTCAAACTATCCTCGATGTCCCCTTCTAAGGGTAGCAAGGCCCCCGGTCATCACCCATTATAGGCTCCTCTCAACCGAGTTCAATTCGAGGGGACCCTTTAGCTATATCTGCACGGAGAAACGATATTCTCACGAAGATATAGGGTATTCGAGCCCCGAAGGTAATTACTAGGCCTACACGGAGGAACAATATCCCCACGAAAGCACTAGCGTTTTCCCCCCACTTAAACGAACGAGTTTAAATGCCAATTTTAAATGCGTTTAAAATAAACTCGCACTTATAAATAAATATCGATAGACTCGGCCACTTTAATTCGCAACTTCCAATATTAATTGAGCGGTAAAGTTTTTTTTTGGCTTGACTCTCTTTTTTGTTTTTGAAAACAAAAATTAGTCCCCAGCGGAGTCGCCATCTGTTGCGACTAAAAAATACTGGTGTCACTTAGAAGAACCGGGTTTTAAATGGATTTTGAAAATTTTAATCGGATTTATAAAAAAATAGAGGAGTCGCCACCAGCCGTTTAAAATGGTAAACCGGACACCGAAATAAAACCAGAGATTCTTTTTGAAAATGGGTTCGGGAGTCGGTTACAAGCGAGGAAGGATGAGCACCCCCGTCGTGCCCGGAAATCGGTACCAAAAACATTACCGCTTAATTAATGTTAAATTTTGCGAATTAAAGTGACGAATCGTATCGAAATTTGGTTATACGAGTGAGTAAATTTTAAAGGTCTTAATATTCGAGAAGGAACGTCCGAACCACCACCACTACGACCGGTACTGGCCTCGTTCGTTCCCGAATAAAAAGACGCTCGCATTGCAATATAATTATTCTTGAAATGCATCTTAAGAAAGAAAATGAACGTACATAATAAAGCTAACTATGCATCAAAAATACATGTAAAAGCATACAACCATATATTAAAAAAACATTAACCACGTATCATATATTTACATCAAATAAACATAACAACATGGCAAAATAAATACACATAACAATATGCAAAATAACATATATCCGATGCATAAAAAAACATAATAAAATGCTAAGCAAGGAAAAGAGCAAACTGCCAGGGATCAAAGATGTAATAAACCCATTTAAAAACTAATTAATCAAAAGTGCAAAACGGGACTGAATTGAAAAGACGCGAAAAGCTGTGTGGACCAAGGTAGTGATTTTCCCACTCGAAAACAGATTGAAACTAAATCAGGGATGAAATTCAAAACTTCGAAAACATTTCAAGGGCCGGATGCGGAATTTCAAAACGTGGAGGCCCTTCACGCGTAATAACGGCGACGCGGAAGGGTTTAAGACGCGATTAAACCACATTTGAAACAAAAAAAACATTATAAATGCAAACTTAAAAACTCATTCAGCCTTTTTTTTCATTTCGATTAACCCTAAACCGAGAACCACCCCCCTTTCTTCTCTGTAAAATCCGGCGCCGCAACCCACTCCGGTCGTCGTTGCCGGCGCCGGAGTCTTTAAAAAAAACTTTTTTTCCTTTTGAAACCCCTTTTTTGTTCGAAACCCAAAACCAGATCCCAAAACACCTTTGAAAAGAACAAACCCCAAAAGGGAAGCCCCCTCCCCTTTAAAAAAATTCGAAACGGAGCCCCAAAATCTTCCCAACCGAGGCCCGGACGGCTCACCCGTCGAACTTCCCGACGGAAGTCAAGGGTTTATCGCCGCCACGACTCGAAAGCCAGAGGAGATGGAGCTTTCGGAAGGTAAAAACAAACTTTCCCTTCTTCTTGCTATCTTTTTTTTGTTTTGAATGTTTGCATGCAATCGAAAGATCAAAGAGAAACGCTACCTCAGAAGGCTTTTCACTGTTATTGATTTTTTCTCACCCTAAAAAAAAAACTCTCTTGTACAATGGTTTGAGTTCTTTTTTATATCTAATGTTTACATTCGAATATGAAAAAGAAATGGTTGACTTTGTGCTCGATTTATTGTTTTTTTGTCTCTTGTTGCTGATCTCTGCTGCTTTTTGCTTTGTTTCGTATTTTGGGGCATCTGATATCTCTGTTTTTTTGTGTTGCATGCTGGTGTTTCCGGAACGGGAGGGGCTCTGGCGTGCATCGAGTCAGGGGCGGCAGAAGTGTGCAGACGGATGGTCACGGGATCGGCTACGCGCGCGTGGTGGGAGCCGGATCGTCTCAGGCGCGCGCGTGGAACACGAACGGACGTCGGGTGTAGAGCACGCACAAATCTGGTCCGTTAGATCAGATCTTGATCTAACGGTGGGGGAGGCGTGCGGCGCGGATCGATGACACCCTCATTAGGGTTTCTTCCGGACGTGATCTGGACCGTTGGATTGCATCCCGATCTAATGGTGTTGGGCGTGCGGCGCGAATGGCAAAAGGGGTGCTCTGTTAGGGTTTCTCTTGATATTCAATCTGGACCGTCAGATCTCAGCAGATCTGACGGCTGTGGAGAGGGGCGGCTGCATCAAAAAGAAAGGAGAATTAGGGTTTACTATAGCTGGGCTCATATTGGGCTTATTGTACATTTGGACTGTGTATTATTTAATTCAAACGTAATTTGGGCTTTATTTATTTATTTATTTATTTATTTTATGATAATATCTGAAAATAATAATAATAAATAAATAATAATAATAATATACTAGTAATAATAATATCCGATAATGTATAATAAAAATAATAATAATAATGTATAAAAACGCAACAAATAGCAGTGATGGAGATAAATAAGAAGTTATAGTATAATAATATACAATAATAATACTAATACTAATAGATAAGCAGCAACACTACTAAATACCACTAAATAACGACAATAACATGGGCAAACCAATAAAAGAATGCTATAACAAGATAGTATTAAACATAATATATTAGTAGTGTTTAGGGTTTTTTCTTTTTTTCAAAAGTATAATGAGTATAAAAATAATATTACTACTGAATAATAATGCTAAAACAATATTAAAAGAGTAATAGTAATATAGTGGCAACACTTATATATATACACGTGTATATTTTCTCTTTTTCGTTTTTTCTTTCTTTTTTATTTTTATTTTTATTTTAAATGCCCAACAGCCCAATAAGCCCACTAACAACGCAAACGTAACGAGGTTCAATGTCCGGACAAAATTAGTGATTACAACTGTTCATCTAAATTGCTCTATACGCTAATTCGTGGTTGTAGTATGTGGCATGAATGTTTGTATGTGGCTAGGGAAGTCCTAAAATACATTTAGAGTTGAGTCTTGTATGGTTTTGCTGAAATTTGGAGACTTGCAGTGCAGGGCGTATCGGTACGCCTAAGGGCCGTATCGATACGGTCTTGCCTGCAAGACTCAGTTTTGGCTTGGCGTACCGATACACGGGGGTGTATCGATACGCTCTTTGCTCACTGGAATTCTGAGAATTTGGTGAGTTATTGGCGTATCGGTACGGGGTTGAGGCGTATCGGTACGGGTTCATCTCGTTGACCACGAGATGTTGACCGAGAAGGGAGTATCGATACGCTCAAGGGCTGTATCGATACGGTCTTCCTGTGTTGACTGAACGGTGTTGACTTAGTCAAGGCGTATCGTTACCCTTGATTGGTGTATCGATACGGCCTGCCCTGTAAGTGTAAAATGAACTGTTTAATGTATGGTTTTAGGTTCGAATGTGATTCTTTCTTGTTGTTTTCCGCTGACGTGATCACTTAGGAATGAACATGCCTATAGACAAGATTAAATTAAAAGAAATTTTCTAGGGTTGCTAACCGAGGGGGAACCTTAACATGTTTCGCTTCGGTTTTCCCCGTGTAGCCTACTCGGACCGGTCATCCGGCCAGACCGGGACGAGGGGGTTACAGTATCGATACAGATTTTCAACACTGGAATTTTAATCGACCATAGCATATTGATATAGTTTAACCCCGTATCGATATGATATTCATCTGAGTAAGACTTTAAGCTATAGTGTATCGATACACATCAGGACCGTATCGATACCGTTTTTCATATAAAAACATTTTTAATGCTATAGCGTACTGATACGGTATGTCACCGTATCGATACGATGTGCTGACCTTTGCAAGAAACTTTACATTTATAATTCGAACGTTGGCTTGTAAGTTATGGGAATCTAAAATTTTAAATGACCGTTGGACGGTATCGATATGCTAAGGTAGCGCACCGATACATTTTTTTTCAAAACAAAATTCAGGATTCCAGTGAGCAAAAGCAGTATCGATACGACTTATCGTATCGTTATGCCCTTAAAGACCGTATCGATACGCCCTTCTAGCGTATCGATACGCTTTGTTTTTCAGTCAAAACGACTCTTTCTTTTTTGAGACAAGTACTGATACGCCCTCGAAGAGTATCGATACTGTTAGCCGTTGAGGAGCATTTGTTGCGGGAAATTACAACCCAACGGCTAGATTAATGACCTCAACCACCCAAACGGCTAGAAATCAATGCAAGGGTATAAAAACAAGTCTCAAAAGCTACAACAACAACTATTGAACCTTCAAGCAACATCAAAGCATTCAATCCAAACCCTTGTGCCTTTAGTGTCAAATTCTTGTACTCAACTCATTTGAAATTTTTCATTGCAAATCTTTTTAGAGTTTGGGGAGTGTTCATGTGTAATTGGGTAAACAATTAGCCTTTGAGAGGTACAATCAAAGTTTACCTATCTTCCTTTGTAAAATAGTGATATTGAGTCAATCTTTGGGTAGAGAGATTGATCGATTTGTAAGGTTTCCTCCTAAGCTGAGAAAAGGGGACGAATTCAAGTTAGTGAATTGTTGAAATCCTCAGCAGGGTGCTGAGGTAGTGGATGTAAAGCTTGTTCGAAGCTTGAATCACTCTAAAATTGTCTTGTCTTCATTTTTAAATTATCCATTTGCACCCTTCAATTTTTATTCCACCAATTCACCCCCTCTTGGTGATTAGCCATCATTTGATCAACTCAACAGTTATTAAACCGTAACTTACCATTAAAAACGGTTAACCATTAAATTTTTAAACAGTTAACCGTTATAGTATTTTAACCGCTACTTAACGGTTCAGTTTCAGGTTAACCTGTAACCTATTATAATTTTTTTCAAATGTTCACTAATTTTTTTTTAGAATAATGAAATTATCTCTTTGATAAATATTGTATTAAAATTTTTAGAAAAAAATATTTAAATAAAGAATTTCTAACCATAAACTTTATTTTATGTCTAAATTATTTCATAACAGTTAATCATTAACCCTTATTTTTAACGGTTGGTTAATCATAACCGTTTAAGCTTTATCGATAGATTAATTAACCGGTAAAATTTAATGGTTATATCGGTTAACGGTCACGATTAACGGTTACGGTTTATTTTACATACTCTTAATTAAAATCACCAAAAGTATTTTGAGTGAAGTGGTCAGGCATATTTCATTCTCAGAAAAAAAAATCATTTTAAAACCTTAAAAATGACATCATTAAAAAAGAAATCCACAAATATAAAAGGAGGAATTTTTACAAATCGTAAAACAGTAATAAAGATTATCTTAGTTCTATAAAGTATTAAACCACGTATGTTGAGAATCCATTTAATAGGGGTTTTTTTAATGTGGGACGCTTTAAAATGAGGTTAAAAAGAGACGTAATCGAAATTTTTATAAAAATTATAAGAATTTTAGTATCAACTTTTTAATATATACTGAATTTTTAACAAAAAGTGTAAGAATTTCGGTATATACCGAATTTCTTACCCTTTCGAAATTTCGGTATATGCCGCTTTTTAAAGATCGTAATTTCAGAAGACTCAGTTTTGATTTAGTTGCAGTGTAGTCTTTGTTCGAATTCGTCTCAGCTTCGTTAGGGTGAGACATTCTCAAATTCCATTAGTTTTACCCTTAACGTGTTTGATAAATTGTCTCAATGAATTACATTTCTTTCTTTTCCCCTTCCTCTTATTTAGTTATATTATAGTTTATTTATGTAGAATGAACAAAATCTTTAATCTGAAAATGAGTTTACTTAAGATAATTATTCTAATACAAGGATTAGAAACAAAAAAAAAACAGTATGCATTATGCATGGAAAGATTATACAAAATCTTTAATCTGAAAATGAGTTTACTTAAGATAATTAGTTTAGTTTTGAAAAATTGTATTTTTTATATAATTTGTATATAAAAAATTATATATATATATATATAATTGACATCCTTTTATAAATAATTAACTTTTTTTAAATATCGTTCAAAAAAATAACACCGCTCAGATAAATTTCCAGCTTCGCCCAGGATTGAAAGAGTTGAAAGAAAAGGCAGGAAGACACTAAAGCCAACATTAATGCATAGTTTTTGATCAAGTTTTTTTACTATATTACTCCGATATTTTCTCGTGTTTTCTCAAGTTTTCATAATTATATTTTTGCTTACCATATATGATAATTTTGCACATGGTAGGAGATGTTATTTTCCAAATGCATGAAAAATTAAAAATTAAATCTTAAATGATAATATTTGTTGTCTTGTAAAATATATTTAAAGCCTTTGTAAAATATAGTTTTATATTAATAAAATTAACTCTCAATAAAAAACTATAGATTAAAATAATAAAAGCCAATGAAAACAGTTTTTAGAAAGATTTACCAAACATAAGAAATTAAATTATACAGTATCATCTAAACACTATAAAATATTTTTTGTAATTCATTTTTTAAAAAATGTAATTTATTTTTTAAATTTATTTTTTGAAAAGTCAATTACAGTGAAACATACAGACCCTAAATAACATTTATCTTAATTATAAACAAGTAGTTTTAGAGAAAGAAAATTTAGAAGAATATAGTTAATTATGGTTTTAATGCTTTCTTTCCTTTCCTCGTTGAAAAACTCACATAAACCAGATTATTTTTTTCAGATAAATCAATTTGTAATTGCAATTACAAATATATATAGTTTGAAGATGACAAGTTGGATGCTTATTCATTCGTTTTTTTAAATCATTTTGTTAAGAAAATAGCAAAATTAGAGATATATGAATTATGATTATATTTAAAAATTAAGAAATTAGAGTATGATTTTTTATACACAAACTTGTTAAATTTAGGATTTAAAGATTTAGATTACAATATTTGAAATTTAAAAGTAATATTTATTCATACATATTTTTAACCCTTTGACGATGCACACACACATTGTAAATAAAGTGATTTAGACATCATATGTTTTTCTACTAAACTACTTGTTAGGTTTGTATTACTATTTTCTTTTAAATTCAATGTGAACAGAACATTAATATAAAAATAAATTTGAATTAGCGTTGTCTCTTCCTTTTTGCTTCCACTCTTGAAACACTATGATGGGATTTGGAATCCAAAACTTCACAATCAATTGTGACATTTACTCATTGAATATTTAATCTTGTGGTAATTACTTGGTTGTGGGTTTGCTCTTTTCTTTTTCTTTTGTCTTTGTGAGTTTTCTCTTTTCTTTAATCAAAGGGAAAATCAATTATTTAATTAATAAATGAAGTTATAATTTTGTTATTTGTTGGATTTTTTTAAAAAATATTAAAGTTAACAATATTTCATCATATGCTAACTGGTTTATTGTCCAAGACAATTAATTAATTAAAAAATAAGTATCGTAAATCTGTTGCATGTCGCTGTTGGTGGTTAGCGCATATTTATGACATTGAGGCGTCTCGCTTTGTAGGCTTGCTTAGAATGTGCTCATTTGTCGAGTTTTTCTAGTATAGTTTTATCCTCTAACTAGATTTGTGGGGTTTTAAAGAGGCACAAAGTAATAAATCCTTTTTCATAAAAAATAAGTATTGTAAATATATTGTGTTTTATTATATAGATTTATATATTTTTTAAAATATTCTATATCCATTTTATAGGTTATTATATTAAATAAGCCATTGAATTTTGTCACTTTAACATTTATGTCACGGGGTCAGAGTCTTGGCTCAGGGACATCTCCCCCGTGCGGCACCTCAGGGCTCCCACACGCCCGAGGTTCAGCCTTTTCCACTCCGATGCTTACTGATTTTGCCCTCCCATAGGCTCATCAGGGAAACGGGGACAGCTCCCGACCAGTGTGGTGCCTAACCAGCACGCCCATCCAAGGACTAGACGGTTGTACGGCACGTACTACACCCTTATTGCTATCCCGCATCCTGCATTAAGCACAACCAGCAAGCATCTCGTCACGGTCTCGCCTATCACGCGAACGGACAGTGACAATCTCCCCCACTCAATTCATGCACGCCCTCGTGCATGGGGAGAAAACTCTTTCCCTCTTCTATGAGGAATTAGCCCAGATCTCGTGTGCAATTCCCTGCCTGCTCGCCCTCTTCACTGAGGCTCCGGCACATGCGGTTACGAGTGCTTGGCGAACTTTCGCTGCGGCTTCCTGCCTAACCGTCCTCGTCTCAATCTCTTTATAGAGGACCCACTCGCGAACACCCCCTCTCATTAGGGTGCGAGGCACATGCTCGACCACTTGACTCGCTACGCAGCACAAGGAGCGCTTGGTAAGCTCACAGCTAGCACACAGTCCTGCTCTGATACCATCTGTCACGGGGTCAGAGTCTTGGCGCATGGACATCTCCCCCGTGCGGCACCTCAAGGCTCCCACACGCCCGAGGTTCAGCCTTTTCCACTTCGATGCTTACTGGTTTCGCCCTCCCATGGGCTTATCAGGGAAGCGGGGACAGCTCCCGACCAGTGTGGTGCCTAACCAGCACGCCCATCCAAGGACTAGACGGCTGTACGGAACGTACTACACCCTTATTGCTATCCCGCATCCTACATTAAACACAATCAGCAAGTATCTCATCATGGTCTCGCCTATCACGCGAACGGACCGTGAAATTTATATTATGTTATCATATTAAACCACTTTCCTTATATTATATTTTAAAGCATTTAACATTTATTATTATTAAACATATTGTGTTATTAATTAATTATATATGATTTTTTAGTACGAACATTTGTTTTATTTTATATAATTTTGAATTAAAATAAATTAAAATGTTTAACTGAAAAATTATTTTAAATTATTAAGTATATCAATTATAAGCTAAAATAAGCGTTTGACTACTACCTTACACAACTAATTACTGAAGTTAAATTTTATTTTATAAATACAATATAAGGGACAATATTATACTTTTACACAAGAATGGTTTAGTTGAATATAAGCTGAAGATTAAGGGCTTATACGGCTGTAAAAAAAAGTATACAAGGTCTTTTAATTAGGTAAAATGACAAAAGATGTACCCAACGTTTGTATGGTTTGTCATTTAGGTTCATATTTCTTTTTTTGTCCAAATATGCCCCAACGTTTCAATTTGGTCTAAATACCCCAACGTTTCAATTTGGTTTAAATATGCCCCCGTTAGATGGAAACTGTCAGTCAATTGACGGTCAACGACTGATGTTGACTAGACTTGCCATGTGTTAAGATCTGCTGATGTCACGTCAGATTTTTTTTATAAAAAATTGTTATACCCTTCTTTATGGTGACACGTGGCCGATTATCATGCTTACACGTGGTCGAATCTAATGATGATACATGGTAAATATAATGCTGACACGTCAACAAATTTTAACGCGTGGCAAGTCCAATCAATATCAACTATTGATCGTCAGTTGACTAACAGTTTACATCCAACATGGGTATATTTAGGCCAAATTAAAACGGTTGGGAGCGTATTTGGACAAAAAAAAGAATAGGGGGCCAAATGACAAATTATGCAAACGTTGAGAGTATTTTTTGTCATTTTGCCTTTTAATTAAATAAAGTGACAAAGTTCAAGTGCTTTTGCATGTAAAAAAAGTGTAAGTGCTTATTTAAATAAAGTGACTAATTTCAAGGGCTTGTTTAGCATACTAACCTTATGTTTTTCTATTGAATTTCTACTGCTAAAAGTTTGACTATTAGTTAGTCTAGTGAAATAAGACGTTAAGTTTCTTAAGCAATGACATAAATTCGAATCATTGCATTGTGAGTGAAGTAAACTGAATTAGGATAATTACTCTCATAATGGGCATCTACAATACAAGATCTGAATTAATTGGCTAAAGTTTCGGATACCGATAGTTTTTAAAAAAGTCTGAAAAAACCCTTAAACTTTGAGATTCTATTTAAATAATCTTTAAAGCTTTAGTTAGTGCTCAAATAAACCCTTAATCTTTAACTTACATTTAAATAAGCCATTGGCTTTTATTTTCTACCTCACTCATATAAATCAACATTCATTTGAAATAAGATTTTATTTAATTAAAAATCAAAGGATGGGGCTCATATGGATAAAAAAAATATAGAGGCTCACTTAATAAAAATAAAGTAGATTGACGGCCTTGATAATATTTTATCCAATTTCACATTATCATCTCAAATTTCAATTAAAAATAAAATATTTTTTTGAGATTGTAAAAGATTTGAATTTTAACTTTACCTGAAAGCAATCAAGTTAGTTTGCAACTTGTAACTTTAGAATTCTAAAAATATTCATAATAAGACAAAATAGATCATTATCAAGCTTAATCCTATAGCATCATCAAGCTAACTACAAAGTAGGAGTAATAGTTTAACTAACTGCAACTGGATAAATATTTCATTGACTTGATTTGGCTATTATTGACCCTTACATTTACAACATTATTATTTTTTATTATAAAATCAAAAAATTGATAAATTTGATAAATATTATTGACCCTTACATTCAGAACATTAATAATTTGATAAATATTTCATTGACTTGATTTGATAAATTTTTCATTAATGGAGACTCGAATTTCGGAAGATTGAACTTGAAACGGATAATACGAATGTTACAGACAATCATCTATAATACTATTACAAAATAAATTCAAAGTTTAGTTGACATTTATATCTGATTCTTATTGTAGAACCATTGTTTCTTAGTTCCATGGCCTAAGTTTCCTTCCATTTAAAAAAAAAAAAACTATTTGTTTTATTCTTGTGTGAACCAGGAAAGTAAAAATAGACTCACACTTGATTAAATACCCTATGTTATACTAAATCAATTAAATTAAACCTTGATTAACACAACAATTATTAAATATCTATGATTTAATAAATGAGTGACATTGAGATAAAGAATAATTAAAAAAATACCATTATTCTTATTATAAAAATTGGTATTAGTCAATAACTTTCATGTGGGATTTTCACATTGGGAACATGACTATGTTTATGAGGTTAATTTACACATAGAAAGGGGGCATTGGAAGCTTAGATAGAAAGATCTTGACCCATTTTGCAAGCAATTGGTGGCATGCCCAAGATATAAATAACAAACTACAAGGGTTATGGTTGTAAACTAAGTATTGCATCACTTGCTATGCCTTTAGCAGACAATATTGGTTAGCAAACTTATGGTTTGGGCAAATATAATGTAAATTTTGATACAGTAAATTAAAGTTTACACAACTTGTTAAATTTAAGAGTTATTGAAATTGATTCAGGGTAGAAGGGGTTTATGTTTTAGGTTTTAGAATTTAAAGTTTATGGTTTAAAGTTTGATTTATGGTTTTAGGGAACTGACATTAAATAGCTTAAAATAACTTGACAGAGTGATAAGTCGGTAGAAAAAGATATTTTATATAATTTTAAAAAATTATTTTTTTGACTGATTTAACGTTTTTTCATGTCAACTCATTTGTTTATATGATACTGCTATGTCAGCGTGCACTGCTATATAGATTTGTCCTGTCTTTTCAAGCCATTTACCTTCTATTGACTGATAGTTTTTATCCGCATAGGGACCATTTTGACTCAAATGAAACGTTGAGAATTAAATTACTCGAAAAAAATAGTAGCTAAAATAACTATTCAGACAAACGTTGGAAGCATTTTTTTGTTTGTTTTATGCCTTGCTATTAGTATTAGAAGCTTTTGCTTTGAGGTTTGAAACCAAGATACGGTATTACCAAAAAGGTTTTGGATTTGAGGAAATTCCATATTTCAAAGTTCATCAAATCAAAGAGATTGACTCATGGACTCATGTCATTCCTTCTCTTTTTCTCCCTTGGACGAAATGATTACAAAAAAAGTGCATGGACCAATTGATATGGGAATATTTTTGTTTAATCAAAGTTTTGGATTCAAGTTCTTAAGAATGCAGTAGCGTCAAAAATATTTGATGAAATATTTCTTTTTTATTGTGATTATTTTTTCTGACTTGACAAGATTAATCTCTACTTAATTCATTAAATGAATAATGAGAGACATACGAATTTAAGTTTCTAATTCAAATGATCCGACATGTTTATAAAATGATCTTTATGATTGTAGTTTAAGTCCCACTATGCACAATTATTTCAGTTTTTCTTGATGGATCCGTCTCTTCAGAAGTAATACAAGATGATTTTAACATTGTCTCTTGCAGTTTAAGGTTATGAGTTTAAATCTCGCTAAACAAATATGTTTTCTTTGATGGGTCTCTTCGGAAGTAATAGAACATACTTCTAACACTTATTTTTGTGGCATAATATAATACCAATATCCGAGGAAATCATGCATTTGAATATAAATTTGAACTTATTGTGTTGGTAGTTGGTCCATCCATGTGTAAAACTAACAAAACACTATTCAACCAAATATGAATCCAAGTAAAATAAAATAAGAGAGTATGATATTGGAAGGGTGCTTTGTCGTTTTGCATGGTTTTCTCATGATAAAAACAACAGATATCCCATAATGATACTTGAAGCTTATGAAAAACAATTTTGATTTTGAAAATTAATTCCCAAGTTCATTTAACATCCGATTGAAACATCTTTGTATGGTTTTGAAAGAGAAAAGACTTGCAAATTAATTCCCAAGTTCTGATTCAGTTGTTTTTCTATATGATGAACATGGATGAAAAGAGTGATGTTGATAAAGTAGATGATGTTATGCTGCCTGGTTTCCGGTTCCACCCGACAGATGAAGAGCTGGTCGGATTCTATCTCAAGAAGAAGATTCAGCAGAAGCCATTGCCCATTGAACTGATTAAACAAGCTGACATTTATAAATATGAACCATGGGACCTTCCAAGTCAGTTTTCATCTTCTGTTTGGTTTCTAAGAAAATCATTTTCCTTTTCTTTCTATCTCTTTTTACCGATAGAATAGTATAATCTGATGTTGCTTCTTACACTCCTTTTGTATAAGTAGAGCTAGCAGCATCAGGGGAGAAGGAGTGGTATTTCTACTGTCCGAGGGACCGGAAATACCGAAACAGTGCAAGGCCTAACAGAGTCACCGAAGCTGGGTTTTGGAAGGCTACCGGAACAGATAGGCCTATCTACTCATCTGATGGCACCAAATGTATTGGTTTGAAGAAGTCCCTTGTGTTCTATAGAGGCAGAGCTGCTAAAGGGATGAAAACCGATTGGATGATGCACGAATTCCGGCTACCTTCGATGTCGGACTCGACACCGCCGTCGAAAAAGCTCTTGGACAGAACCCTTCCTGCAAATGTAATGATCCTTGAATCATAATTTTCCTATGTTGTTTGGTTATGAAGTGTTTGAAAAATTGTTTGCCTCGTTTCCAATAGGATGCATGGGCTATTTGTAGGATATTCAAAAAGACAAGTACCATGGCACAAAGGGCTCTTTCCCACACTTGGATGCCCTCATTACCAGAGTCTTTACCATCTGATATACTCCACCGTGGTGCATCTTGCACGACCGAAATCGGATCAACGATGCCGTTAGGCAGCAACGGTGAATTGCTACAACGCTGCGCTGTCGGCTTTTCCGCTCTAGATGTTCCTTCATTTAGATCGTTCCATCAGACAGTCGATAGGCCATCTCCATTTCATGTCTCCAATGGAGAACTTCATAACAACTTGATGTTTTCTCAGCTCGAAAACATGTCCGGTTCATCCTCCAAGTGCACCGCTGATGCCTCTTCCATGCTGTTGACTCCGCCGATGATTTCCGACATTAACAAGTCCTCGGCAAGTACCAATTTTGGAGGGCAACAGTTCTGGATTGGATTGCCCCAAGAGATGCAAGGTAATGGAAGTGTAGCGGAAAGCGAGGAAGGAACGGCGAAGAACTCGAATTCGATCCCCGATTATAACCATTTATTGATGGGGTTTCCTTTCAGATTGTCTCCATCGATGGCAGATTCATGGAAACCTAATCTACCATGGGATTCACCTCAATGTCCTAGTGAAATGTCCACCACTTATTCAAACGACAAATGCTACACATAAGTGTCGACTAGTTGTTTACAGCATACTTCTTTTTAACGGTAATTTACAGCATTATTGTACAGTTTTCACGTATTTCACTTGGCATTCTCCGATCCAAGGTTAAAAGTTATACATTTTACGGATAGAGTTATTCGAATTCGAATATTTTAAATAGAATTTATTTCTTTGATCACCATGATCACTCAACAGGTCTCAAACGTTTTTCTATTTAAAGATTAATTAACCGAAACATCTCAATTCTAATGATAATATCAAAAATTCGCCCTTAACAATTAATAGAAAAGTCACTTTCGCCATACTCTTTTTTTTTTAGTATTTTGGTCTTTAACATTTCAGTGTGAGTCAAAATAATTCTTAATTTGTTGTATGAAAACCGTTAGTGAACTAATGGTCAACACTAGTTATGGACGTAACACTTTTTTTTTGTACAATTTCTACCTAGGGGATGAGAAGAGGGATTGTTCCTACTTAGACTAGAACCCAGAGTTAGGAGAAGGGACTGGATGTCAACAATAGTCTTTAATCATCTATTCTAAATTGTGTTGACGACATAACACATCTTACGTGTCGAAAATATTGACATGACACATATCATCTGTACATAAGTGATGACGTGACATGCCATGTCCGTAAAAATATTTTATTTTTAATTTATTAAATTAATCATAATTATTTTTGGGTAAACCACACAAGATACTACTAAACTATTACCACCGATTCGAGAATGCCATCGAAGTTTAAAATTGATCAAATCTAACACTAAACATTACTTTCTGACCCGTTTATGCTCCCCCACTGTTAACTCTTAACGGAACCGTTAACTCAAAATGACGTCATTTTAGTGCAGCTATTTCGAAGCCTAATTTAACCTAAAACGACGTTGTTTTGTCATGGGAAAAATAATAAAACTAATGTATTTTGGGGGTTTATCCCAAGACCTTTAGCTATAAAGGATAAGATTTACCTACTATCCAAGATGAAATTATATAAGAAATTACCACAAATATTATATGTGTCAAATTATACTTGAGATTAATTCAAATTATATTATGAAATAAATAATACTATGAATAATATTAATATATAAATAATATAAAATATTTACACATATATATCGATATATATAATATTATTTTTCTATTTTTTATATATTATTTATAATATAAATATATTATTTAAAAAACCCAAAATATTTATAAAAGTAATATATTTATATTATAAATAATGTATAAAAACTCTAAACTCTAAACCACAAAACCCAAAACCTAATATAAAAATAATATATAAAGATATAAAAAAAATATATTAATATATAAAAGACCATAAATCCAAACCCCAAATCTTAAAGTTTAGGGTTTATGGTTTTAGAGTTTTTAGTTTAGGATTTTTTATATATTATTTATAATATAAATATATTATTTTTATGAATATTTTAGGTGTTTTTAAAAAAATAATATATATAAATATAAAAACAATATTTTTATTTTTATATACTGATATATATATATTGTGTGTGTAAATAATATACATTATATTATTTATATATTAATATTATTTATAATATTATTTATTTCATAATATAATTTAAATTAATCTCAAGTGTAGTTTGTCATATATAATATTTGTGGTAAAATCTTATATGATTTCATCATGATTTAGTGCCTATAGCTTACCCTTTATATCTAAAGGTCTTGGGATCTAAAGGTCTTGGGTTCTAAACTCCTCAAATGCATTAATTTTATTATTTTTCTCATAGCAAAACGACGTCGTTTTAAGTTAACGGTTCCGTTAAGAGTTAATAGCGGAGTGACATAAGCGAGTCAAAAAGCAAAGTTCAGTGTTAGATTTGAACAATTTTAAAGTTTAATAGCATTTTCGAGTCAGTAGTAATAGTTTAGTGGCATCTTGTGTAGTTTAAACTATTTTTTTTATTATACCATTTATAGTTTATATTCATATGTTAGTATATTATACCATTTATATTTTTTAATAGTCTATAGGTGATCACAAAGTAGTATCTGTTCATAGATATTTTTAATCCTTTGATAATATACACACCTTTAAGACAAAACAATTGAATCCCTTTATATTATACAATGTTTATGTTTTATAGTTTTGTATTACTTTGTACTATATATACTTTTATGCACGTTCCACGTTATTTATTTTAATGTAACACCCAAAAATTACCCCAATTTTATAAAACTCTAGATTCAGAAATCTTTAATTAAAACCTCTAATTTTTAATTCTCAATTTTTGAAAAACTAACTTTTGAGAAGGGAAAATGTGGTCTTGGGATATATAAGCGGTAGTGTTGCACATCCTACAGACATATCTCTTGAAAAAAGGGTAATGGTCTCGTGACAAATGATATCAGATCGGCATTTTAATTAGCCTCGTGACACTAGCATACTCTTCTTATCAGTTTTCAATCAAAAATTATAATTGGTCACAAACTAAGAAATGGGTCATCGTAGTATCTTCGGATGCGTATTCTGTAACACTATATATATATATATATAAAACCAAGTGGGGATTATGGGATTCAAACCCATAACCCCTTGGTTGAATGGCTGGTAACCCAACCAATTGAGCTAGATAGCTCTTGGTGTCTAAACCACCAAATTTCCCTTATGTTTTAAAGAGTTGAGAAATCTCGGATGTGGTTAATAAAAATCTGGATCCCCCACCTACCATCATTTATTTTGATTCGAATCCTAAAGATTACCCCTGGAACCTTCACCTTCCCCGTTTTTCCAGCGAGCAGCGTCATCCCCTCACCGCCGCTCTATGGCGTACACCGTCACCACCACCGTACGCGCCGCCCTTCTCCGAACCACCAGCCACGAGTCACGCGCGTAGCCGTGCCATCGTCCGCCCGAGAGAGCCGATCAAAGATTCGTCGAATCCCTAACGTCGCCGCCTCTTTGTTTTGCTGAGTTTTCGACCTTTCTCGACGTCCGTTCGAGGAACGGTCGTCGATTCTCGGCTCCCCTCGTCGTGCCGTGCAAAACCCCTAAAGTTTCGTGTCCAACCAACGCCGGTAAAGCCTCCATCGGAGCTACGTAAGTTTCGGTAACCTTTTGGTTTTTCACAAAGATTTCCAGTTGTTTTCCGGCTTATTTCGCGTTGTTAATGTATGGGTTGAAATCGTGGTTCATTTATCTATGTTTTCTCGGCAGGATCGCGGCGATTGGCGTCTCTGGCGACCAAAAAATTTTGGGTAGGTAAACCGGTCTGAACTGGCCGGCCCAAGTAGTCCGAACTGAACCGGTCCAACCCGACCCGAGTCCGACCCGACCCGTCTCTGACCCAAACCCGACCCGAGATTGTGTCAACTCAGTAAGTCAACTTGCCCGAGTTGACTCAATGAGTTAACTCACCGAGTCAACTCAGTTGACTTTCTGCTGATCGCTGACATCAGCATTGACCCTGACCCCCGTTGACCTTGACCTGCTGACATCAGCGTTACTTTGACCAAAAAGTCAATTTTTTTGAAAAAGCCTTATTTTATGTTTTTCGATGTCCTGAGTCCGTTTTTGAAGCCCGTTTTGCGAAATTCTGACTCTAAGACCCCCCGAATCTAACCTTAAACCCAAATCATGCATATGTACTTGATTATTTAATTCAGATAATAGTAAAACGAATAAGTGACTAAAATAGTGTATTATTTGTGGAAAGGTACTCGAGACTCGTGTAACCACTCTCCAGCTCAGCCTAGCTCCTCTCGATCCGCTCACCCCCACGCTTCAATGAATATCGGTATGAATTTGAACTCTGTGTATAAGAACAAGTTTAGCACTTATTTCGCATTATGACCGTTACTCTTTCATGATCTAGGATCCAACCCTGTATCCGAGCGTACTGAGGCAGTTTTCTGTTAGACCCATTTTTTACCAGCTTTTGAGGTGTGTTCTATGTGTGCTATATTCTATTGAATGAATTGTATAATGATTACATATTAGTAAACAATCTAACAATTTAATCATGAACAATGCTATGTTTGATGAATGTTCAATTGTTATTGAGATTGCATCACTATGTTAGAAAATGAGATGAAATGATGAACTGGATATATGATGACATTTTCTGCCTACTTGATGTATGTCTGTTCAATCTGTATACTTGGTATGTGATTGCTTGATCTGTGATGGTATTGCCTGGTTGTCTGATGAATTTGATAGTATGATCTGTTAGCTTGACCTATGGTGGTACAATCTGTTTGCATGATGAATGGAAAATGTCTGCTCTGCTCAATGGTATGTCCATTTATCTGTCAAAGGCATGAATCTTCTGTTTCTGATACTCTGAATAGAAAATGTCTGTCACATGTATTTTGTTACTCATGTCTGGAATCTGAACATTGATTACTATCTGTGTATACTGTTGGGTTATGTTATGAAGTTTTTGCAAGTGCAGCCCTGATCCAGCTGGTAAATCCTTATGGACTCAAGGTCTCCCCTTGGGTAGGTTCCGATGCTTTAGCACGGGTAAATCCTTATGGACCTAAGGCAGCCCCTTAGGTGGCACCTATGCCCATCGAGCCTAGGGTAAGTCCCTATGGATGCAGTTTTGGGGGACTGCATTTGGTATAAGGTTGGAGGGTAGTCACTAGTAAACCCTTTCATGAACTCGAGCATTTGTATTGATTTGTTATGTGTTCTTATGATATGATTGATATGTATTTATTGCTTGTTTGACCTGCACTTATTGGAACACACTGATCTCCCTAGCTCATGTCCTTCTCTTCTCCCCTTTCAGATACTTGTAATAGGCTACCCTTTTGGACCCAGCAACTGAAGGATCGGCACATTTAGCTTTAGACTGTTGTAATGTTCTTATCTTCCAAACTGTCTGTATTTGGGTGACTTATGCCTATATTTTGATACGATATATCTTATGGATTTTGTCGAATGTTGGCTTTAGTTTATAACTAAACACTTTATGCTTTCATATCACCTATTTTGTAACCACATGATACTAAACTATTACTTACTATTTTGGGATGGATTTGAAAGCAATACTGATAGACTTTATAATCGTTTTGAGAATTGTATTTGATATATCTTCGTTAACATGTTTTAAGGTATGGGTCGTAAATCTTCCGTAAGGGGAACTATATTGGTTTTGATATTTTGACTGAGATATTTCACAGGAAGTTTGATTATAGGTTGTGACCGCCCGGAGTCAGTTAAAACGCATAGGCGGGTCCGAGTGGTTACATATTCGGATGACAACTATATTGACCCCCACCTCATTGATGTAGAGTGTGAGCACGACTTGAGTAACAACTAGGCCAAGTTGAAAGGCACCACATGTACTCTAGAATGGATTGAAAATGACATTTTTTATTCTAAGCAGTTCGAAGAGAAAAATGTGGATCTACAGACAGACTCTATGTGCGTCATCAGTTTTCTTAGAGATAACATAAATTTGAAGATTTATGATATAGAAGACGAAAATGTTAGGTAAATTTTAGAATTCAAAGTTTTTATTTTTATTTTTGTACCTAACTTAATTAATTGATTTGTAGGTCATTACTTGAGTTAGTTTACTAATCTTATATGTTCATCTTCGAACATATAGATAGATACTTAATTTCGCGACACATTGGCAGAGAAAGCTCGTAAAAGAAGTGAACACAGGAGCAAATGTATCATTTCGATGCAGAGGGAGAAAATGCAAAACTCATGAAGAATGTAATAAGAGTTATCAGCGTCGAGCACAATAGAATAGCAGAGGCAAAGGGTACCGATGTGTAGTTGACTAGAACTTTTCATTTTGCTTTTGTTTGATTTTTTTGGTATGAACTATGGTTTTTTAAATTAATGATAAATTTTTTTGGTATTTTTTTACTCCTACTATCTCGGTTTGGATTTTGTTTAAACTGAGTTATGAAAAAAATTTAACGAGGCTCATATTTCTTTTAAAAAAAATATTGATGCAATTAAATTATTTTAAGGAGGAAATCTATTAATGCAATTATTTTTATCTTTTTTATTTGGTAAGAGATAGATATTACAATAACTATCCAATCCTAATCTGACTCGATGATAGTGGTTAATGGCCGCGTGTCATTAAGAAGCTTACTTTCTTGATTTTACACCAAGAAAATAAAATGAATCTAAACCATGGGTGGGGAAGGGAGGGTGGGCAACCGTTTGATTTTTTGGTTTTACTTAATTACGCTTATGGATGGTCATGGGTCGAGTTTTTTGTTGAGCCATATCCGACCCAAAAATTAATACCTTCATCCAAACCCTACTCGACCTGTAATTTTATGATGTTCCACCCGACCTGGCCTGAAATAAATAAAAAATTATTATTTTTTATTATTTGATAAAATAGAGATCTAATTGAAAAAATACAAATAAAGATGGAACATTATAATAATTATTCCATTTCTATTAGACAAAATAGGGAGATAATTGAAATAAATAAATAAATATAAAGAGATGGGCATTGTAGCAATTATACCTAAATATTTAGAATAAAATTAAACTATTATTTCGGGTCGGGTCGGATAATTTTAACCTTAAACCAAAACCCGACCCGAACCCGAAATTTTCTTTAAAAACTTAACCCTTTAAGATCGAGCCGAGTCAGAACTTGTAACACCCTGGCTAAAAGTAAAAAAAAAGGGTATGTTGCCAAGGGGATTTGAACTTGCATCTTTTGGTGTGGTGGGTGAGAGACGTAACCAATTGAGCCAAAGTTGCTCTTGGTTTTAGCCTTCTCAAAATTTATTTTAAGCTTGGTCTAGTGAGTTTGAACCCATATTAATTAAGCTTTACCCCTCACCTACCAGATTTAATATTGAACCCAAAATATATATATATAAATCCACTCTCTCGACCTTTCAACTACCCAAACCCTCTCAATGTCCGATCTCTGCCACCGCTCGCCGGTATCGTGCACCACCGTCACCTCCACCCGCCGTCGAGCCCCGACCAAAACCCCTCTAACCACTCGCTCAGCCGCCGTTCCAGTCCTCGGGAATTGAAGGTTAAAGGTTCGTCGAACCTAGGTTTTGGTAACCCATTGATCGTCGTTGATTCCGGCCGCCATAGACGTTCGTTTGTGGAGCCACGGTTGCCATTGTCTTCCTTGCGTTGAGATGGTCCCGACCCTCCCTCCGTTCATCGGTTCATCACCGTTAGGAGCTTGCCGGAGTTGTATCAAGTTTGACGGTGTTTCTCCTCGTTTGGTAAGCTTCCGACTTGAATCTGATGTGTAGTTGTGAATAGTTGGGTTACCGAGTTGATTCTCGTCCTTTTTGGCATAAAAAACAGTGTTTTGAGGGTCGCCATTGAAATTTCCGGCAAGTCGCCGGTGAATCTAGGGTTGAATAGTGGGTCGGGTTATTTTCGGCCCAAAACCCGACCCGTCTGCCCGACCTTGAGCCCGAACCGCCTCTGACCCAAAACCCGAACCGAGTCAACCTGAGTCAGTCGAGTCAACTCGTCCGAGTCAGCCGAGTCAACTCGCCCGAGTCCGCCGAGTCAACTCGTCCGAGTCAACTCAGTTGACTGCTGACGTCAGTATTGACCACCTGATGTCAGCGTTGACTTTGACCCCGTTAACCGTTGACCTACTGACGTCAGCGTTGACCTGCTGACGTCGGCGTTGACTTTGATCGTTGACCAAAAAGTCAACTTTTCTGAAAACTCATATTTTATGTTTTTCGACGTCCCGAGTCTGTTTTTGAAGCCCGTTTCGCAAAATTCTGACTCAAAAGCCTCCGAATCTGACCTTGAACCCGAACTTGTTTATGTACTTAATTAATTGGTTAAGAGCTTGTGAGTAAGGTCTGATCTTTGAATTTGTGTAATTGAAGGTATTATCGGTTCCTTGGATACACGATGTTGAGGAATGTCGAATTTGAGTTCGAGGGTATTCGAATGTCGTATCATGAATCGACTGGTGTAGCTCAGAGTTAAGGTAATACATTACTACCTCTTGTATGCTTTATGAACATGTTGGTATTTGTTAATGCATGCATAAAAATGATGATGATTACTGTTAACTCTGCTCAAGTCAATCGAATATGGAAATGAGTATGATAATCTAGATAAAATTATAATGCTCGAATGCGAAGATTAATAAATCAGAAGTATCTGAAGTTCATTAAGTAATTAATGAGGCAGCTAATCTCCAATTCCGATCATTAGTGTCAAATGTTTAAATGTGAAAGATATATGGATATGAAATTGCGAAAACGCCCTCAAAGTATGAGAATGACTAAAATACCCTTGGAATTGGAAGCGATCTAGAAATCTATACCGGATATGGTAAAACGACCTGATTCATCTGAAAACATCGATCTACTTGAAAAGTTATGATAACAAGATTTAAACCTTCGAGATTGTAAGGTGTTAGGTTTCCTTAAATTTAGAATGAATCTCCGATTATAGATTTACGGGAAACTATACATACCTCCGAGTAAATCAAGTGGCTTAAAATACTGAATTGATTGTAATGACTAAAAGTATTGGAAATATTGTTATGATCAAATTAATCGGAAGGATCGCAGTGACCAAGAAGGCTGAAGTATCTTCGGACACCCAAGTTTGTAAATTAACTAGAAGGATGGACAAACCTTTGAGTCTGAAATGAATGAAGCAGTTGGAGGGTACCGAAATTTTTGAATGGCTGAAACACCCGTGAGTACTTAAATGATTAAAATACTATAAATGGTTCAATTGACAGAAATGATGGATATCCCGAGCTTCAGAATGACTGAAATACCCCCTTGTTTGAAATAAGTAAATTGCCTTTGATAAAATTCTAGAAATGCCAATAAAGCTGAAAGTGACTGAAATGCCCCTAAGGGTTGGAGCATGACTCATGTATGTCAATAATTCATGATATTAATATAAGGATGGAAATTTTTCCGCACATAATATACGTTCGTCTACTCCGTGGCAAGTCATGTGGTGAAATATGAAGGCAACCGTTCAGATATTTGACATAATCAATATTTGGAAATGATACCCGTGAAAAGCATACATCAGAAGGTTTGGTTAGTACTGTGAGGTTGGGACATGTTAGTTCGATTGGTTTTAGAGGCTCGATAAACTTCTAGAAATCTTAATTTTGTAAATCGTCATATCATCACTATTGGGCTAAATTACAAAATCACCCCTGATAGTTAAATGACCAAAATGCCCTCGTTGGCCAAAGTAATCAAAATAGCCCTGAATGTATCTGATATCGTGAAAGATCTTGACATAGAAATCTCGGAATGCCTGGTTGGAAACCCGATGAGCAAATTGAATTCTCGAGCCACTGTTTATGCCTTGTTGGCATAAATTACCAAAATGCCCAGGTGTGATAAAATGATCATAATGCCCTTATAGGCTTAAATGAGTAAATCGCTCATGATATGCCAAAATTCTCATAGATCTTGATGTATCATCTCCTGAATATCTTGTTTGAACCGTTAGTACTAACCCCTCTTTTAATAGGGGCCTCGTTTCAAAAATCCGTTCAATCGCCAAAAGTTTAATGTGTTCTCCTCCGTAAATGACAATTTTCTCCAAGGAAATAAACTATTCCACCTAGTGTGTTCCATGTGTGCTACACGACTATTTTTGCATACTGATTTACATGTTATAATACCGATCATGTGTACATGATTGACATACTTGAACTCACATGAACATGACATGTTTTATAAATTAAGCATGACCGTACTATATTTCTGGTATATGCCTATGCACCCGATATGACAAACATGCTATATGGATAATGTGTTACTAAAAATACAGTTATTGATTAATGAACTACTGATGATCTGATTCACTGGGGTACTTGGGACATGATATGAAGTTACCGTCGGCTCAGCCCTGATCCAGCTGGTAAGTCCGCCCGTATTCGGATCCTAAGCTTCGGCCAGGTCCGCCCGTTTTCGGATCCTAGGCTTCGGCCAGGTCCGCTCGTTTTCGGATCCTAGGCTTCGGCCAGGTCCGCCCGTTTTCGGTTCCTATGCTTCGGCAAGGGCCGCCCGTATTCTAAGGTATATCCTTAGGATGGTACCCACGCCCAATGGGCTCGGGTTAATGCTTGTACATGATACCACACTGGGGAAAACTATATACTGGAGTATGGATGGAGGGTAAATAAAGAATTAAAATGAACATTTCGGCTACTTGAAACAAATGTATTTAAAATAAAAAGGTTTCCTGCATTGTTACATTTCATGCATTAACGTTACACTGTTGGAACACACTAGACTCTAAACTCTTTGTTTCCACCTCTGTATGTTACCAGTCGATATTATTCTCGTCTAATTCTCGATGTTTGATTAAATAACAAATATCGTTATTCTCGAGTATGATGCTACCTCGAAATAGTAGAACAAAAAATGGATATTGTTACTACATGGAACATCATGAAAATGTTATGCTTACCATATATCTGCATGAGCTTATAGCATCTTTTGGTAGTTCTGTATTACTGAGCTTTTCCAAGCTCACTTTGTTTTTACCATCGCAGGTTAAAAGAATAAATCATGATTTAATGGTTGACAACAATATTCGGAGTTGTCTCGGCGTTGCCTTTGGAGTACGGTACCGACATAGTTAGTGGGCATGCATGTCATTATTGTTTCATGACGGTGTCTGTAACATGTTTTTATTTCTGAAATTTTTGTTATACGTTTCAATAATTTCCTAAAAGTGTATTTTAAACTGAGGTTACCGTTACAATTTAATAAGTGTTTTTAAGAAAAAAAAGGTTTTATGTGTATTTTTACTGTGGGTCGCTCTTGTTACCCTAATGTGACTTCCTAGGATCTGTTGTAACGCATAGGCGGTTCTAGGGGGTTACAGAACTCATCGGGTATGGGTCAAATGGTCATCCCTAATTACGCTTAAATTAACATTTTCAATGTTATTATAAAAAAAGAAAAAAATATTTTTGAAGAATTACAAATATAAAAAATAAATATAATGTGATATTTTATACAAAATTAAGTAAATATTTTCATACACGGTTCATCACCTTGGGGATAGCTACCCCTAGAGATAACAACCACCTTGTGTTTTCCCTGAAACATTTGGCCTCGGCAAGTACCAATTTTGGAGGGGATTTCCTTTCAGATTGTCTCCAACCATGGCCGATTCATGGAAACCTAACCTACCATGGGATTCACCGCAATGTCAACCACTTATTCAAATGTCGACTAGTTTTGGAATAATAAGATGGAACTAGCCTGAACAACATATTTGTTTACTGTATTATTGTACACTTTTCATATATTCCACCTTCACATCCTAGGCTGAATACATGGAGTTATAATTCCTACTTTCAAGGATCAAAATTAACTCAACAAAACCCTTTTTTCATTTTTTTTAAATATATTATCTTATCATTTGCATATATTATGTAATTTAAACAAAAAA
The DNA here is from genome assembly GCA_030270665.1 of Hibiscus trionum. NCBI lineage: Eukaryota > Viridiplantae > Streptophyta > Magnoliopsida > Malvales > Malvaceae > Hibiscus > Hibiscus trionum. The sequence goes on along the minus strand of BSYR01000038.1, from coordinate 19,868,225 downwards.
AAATAAGGTTTTTATTTAGGATGGAATCAAGTTTAGACAAATATATGTGTAGCATTAATATCATAATACATAGGCCCGACTTCAACCTCACTCGATCTGATCCATAGACACTTCAAGTTCGATTCCACAAGCTCTGGTGGTTGACATTGATTCTGCTTCATAATTGTCGGATTTCAAGTTTGAGAACTATGACCGGAGATCATGAAGGCCATTCTGCTTCTATCACTTCTATTTATGGGATTTGGCTTGGTTGCTCTGAGAAATTTACAGTAAATGGGTATGCATAATCATAATTTATTAGTTTGTGACTAATCATCCCTCGACATACACTCCTTTGATAGATGCGTCCGAAGATACTACGAGGAATCATTTATTAGTTTGTGACTAATCATAATTTTTTATTGGAAATTAATTAGAAGAGTATGCCTAGTGTCACGAGGCTAATCAAAACTTCGTTCTAATACCATTTATCACAAGACCATTACTTTTTTTAAGAGACATGTTTGTAAGATGTGCAACACTACCGCTTATATATCTCAAGACCATATTTTCCCTTTCTGATGTGGGATTAATGTCATTGTCTCTTCCAATAAGCGGTGGCTTATTAATCCCACATCGAAAAGGGAAAATGTGGTCTTGAGATATATAAGCGGTAGTGTTGCACATCCTATAAACATGTCTCTTGAAAAAAGGGTAATGGTTTCGTGACAAATAGTATCAAAGTGACATTTTGATTAGCCTCGTGACACCGGCATACTCTTCTGATCAGTTTCCAATCAAAAATTATGATTGGTCACAAACTAAGAAATGATTTATCGTAGTATCTTCGGATGCATATTCGGATGGCAACTATGTCGACCCCCACCTCATTGATGTAGAGTGTGAGCACGACTTGAGTAACAACTAGGTCGAGTTGAAAGGCGCCACATGTACTCTAAAATGGATCGAAAATGACATTTTTATTCTAAGGAGTTTGAAGAGAAAAATGTGGATCTACGTACAGACTCCATGTACGTCATCAGTTTTATTTTTGTACCTAACTTAATTAATTGATTTGTAGGTCATTACTTGAGTTAGTTTACTAATCTCATATGTTCACCTTCGAAGATATAGATAGATTACTCAATTTCGCGGCTCATAAGGTGGCAGAGAAAGCCCGTAAAAGAAGTGAACACAGGGGCAAAGGTATCAATTCGATGCAGAGGGAGAAAATGCAAAACTCATGAAGAATGTAATAAAAGTTATCAGCGTTGAGCACAATAGAATAACGAAGGCAAAGGGTACCGGTGTGTAGTTGACTAGAACTTTTCATTTTGCTTTTGTTTGATTTTTTGGTATGAACTATGGTTTTCCAAATTAATGATAAATCTTTTTGGTACCCTTTTACTCCTACTATCTCGGTCTGAGCTTCGGTTTGAACTGAGTTATGAAGGGGTTTTAACGAGGCTCATATTTCTTTTTTTTTTAAAATATTGATGCAATTAAATTATATATATATATTAATACAATTATTTTTTTATTTGGTAAAATAAGGAGAGAATTGAATATATATATATATATACAAGGACGGAGCCACCCTTTCAATTGGGATGAGACACCCCAAAATTTTTGGAAAACATATTTTTCCTATATAATTTGTATAGAAAAAATTAAAAATATGGACAAATGACACCCCTTTTATGAATAAAATGACACCCTTTTATAAATAATTAATCCTCTTTAAATATTGTTGAAAAAAATGACACCCCTTAAAAGTATTTTTAGCTCCGCCCCTGTATATATATAGGGATAGGATTCAGTTACACAGTGTAAAACTCTTTAAGTTTTACACGTTTTTTTGGATCGTTAGATGAGTGAAACGGATGGATGAGATTAACAGTAGAATATGTGAAGATTACCACTTAGGAAAAAAAAGTAAGGAGTTAATCTCAGCCATCTATTTTCTCCATCTAACTATCCAAAAAACGTGTAAAACTTAAAGAGTTTTACACTGTGTAAGTTGATCCTAAATCATATATATATATATATAGAGATGGATATTACAATAATTATCCAATCCTAATCTGACTTGATAATAGTGGTTAATGGCCGCGTGTCATTAAGAAGCTTACTTTCTTGATCTTACACCAAGAAAATAAAATGAAACTAAACCATGGTGGGGTAGGGAGGTGGATAACCGTTTAAATGTTTGGTTTTACTTAATTACGCTAAGGGATGATCATGTGTCGAGGTTTTTTTGTTGATCTGTACTCGACTCAAAAATTTAATACCTTCATCTAAATCCGACTCGACCTGTTATTTTATGATGTTTCATCTGACCCGAACTCGACCCGACTCGGCTTGAAATAAATAAAAAAATATCATTTTTTATTATTTGATAAGATAGAGATCTAATTGAAAAAATACAAATAAAGAGAGAGCATTATAATAATTATTCCATTTCTATTAGACAAAATAAGGAGATAATTGAAATAAATAAATAAATATAAAAAGAGGGGCATTGTAGCAATTATACCTAAATATTTAGAATAAAACTAAACTATTATTTCGGGTCGAGTCGGGTATTTTTCACCTTAAACTAAAACTCAACCCGACTTCATTCTCAAAAAATCAGACTCGAACCCAAAATTTTCTTTAAAAACCTAACCTTTTAAGATCGAGTCGGGTCGAAACTCATCATGTATGGGTCAAATGTTCATCTCTAATTACGCTTAAATTAACATTTTCAATGTTATTATAAAAAAAGAAAAATATTTTTGAAGAATTACAAATATATAAAAAATATAATGTGATATTTTATACAAATATTTTAAAAGAATTCAGAACAAACTTAAGTAAATATTTTCATACACGTTTCATCACCTTGGGGATAGCTACCCCTAGAGATAACAACCACCTTGTGTTTTCCATGAAACATTTGGCCTCGGCGACGGCAAGTACCAATTTTGGAGGGGGTTTCCTTTCAAATTGCCTCCAACGATTGCAGATTCATGGAATACTAAGATGGAACTAGCCTGAACAACATATTTGTTTACTGTATTATTCTACAGTTTTCATATATTCCACCGTCACATGGAGTTATAATTCCTACTTTCAAGGATCAAAATTAACTCAACAAAGCCCTTTTTTCATTTTTTTATAAAATATATTATCTTATCATTTGCATATATTATGTAATTAAAATAAAAAAATTAAGGTTTTTATTTAGGATGGAGTCAAGTTTAGACAAATATATGTAGCATTAATACCATAATACATACGCCCGACTTCAACCCCACTCGATCTGATCCATAGACACCAAGAACAAGAACACCAAATATACCATGCCAACCCAGTTGAAGATTTCACAAGTCTTATCAATTGCACTAATTTAATCTCAGAACCCTAAACCTTAGCAAATCCTATTAAGTACTATGGTTTAGGGTTCAAAGATTTGGAACGACATCAACAAATAACAACATAGTAAAAACAATAACTTAGAGATTGATTCGTCAGTCAAGTGAACAAGCATAGCATACTAGAAGGTATGAAACTACCTAAAGGGAAAATTACTGAAATTCGGTTCAACATTTCATCAATCACCATTATAACAAACAAAATTTCTCGCAGGGAAATCGAACAAACCAAACACAATTCAGCTTCATCAGCAATTAAATGTCTAGCTCTTGGAGGATTGCTTTTCCTTTGACTTCTGGATTTTCAGAACCTTCTTCACAATCTTTTGCTCTTCAACCAAGAAGGCCCGAATTATCCTTGAATAATAAAAAACGGAGAGAGAAAAAGAAGTCAATCACTACGAACAAAGAACAATAAAAACCATCCCAGAGTTATTAAATAATGAACATAGTTGTACCTTTCTCTAACGGCACTGCCCGACAAAACACCGCCGTAGGGACGATTCACGGTCCTTTGGTTCCTAGGCAGTCGAGAACGCTTGTATTCAGCAGGTCTCAAGTGAGGAATCTGCATATAAGTCGTATAAGAAATCCATGAGAACAAGCTCAAAACTTTCCAACTTGAATCCCATCAACCGCATGTTCAGAAAGAACCGAAAAGCAATCACTGGGACAAGTAGTAACATAAAAATGGCATAGCTTTTCAAAAAGCCACACTTTCGGATATGGTAAAAAGATTTACAATTCTACTAGCTATCCAGCAAGTATAATAAATTCAAGCCACACAGTTTGTAAACTGCTTCAAATGAATATGCAATATAGCTTCCCTCCATAAATGGATCCAAAATGGCTATGATGATTGGCATTAATCACCAGTTCCTAATTATCTACCAACACATCCGTATTTTTGGAATTCAAACACTATCAGTATCAGCACTAAGTAAGGCTTTGCATGGCAGAGTGGAAAAAATGGAAGGATGAAAGGAGAGAGTGGAAAAGTGGAAAGAAAAAAAATTAGTGTACTTGGTGGGGAAGAAAAGCGAGGGCAAACGGAATGGGAGGATGATCATTTTCAATTCTCATGTGTAAAAACAAATCAATCCAAATTGAAAGCAAAAGATGAGAGAGAAATGTGGAAGAGTTGAATTAGTTCAAAATATGTAATTTTCAAAGCTTTTTTTCCAACATTTTTCAACTCTACCAAGCAATAAATAAAAAGGAATTCGCAATTTCTTTCAATTGTTCAATCATTTCTACCAAGCACACCAATGGAAAAAATTATTTTTCAATCATTCCATTTTTTTACCACTTTAATTTTGAATCATTTCAATTGTCTTTGCAGGCTACCAAGTAAAGCCAAGTTCAAAAGAGAGTAGAAAACAATTTATGCCTATTGTTTCACATTCTATAAATCGTGGATCATGAAACCATGAAATAAAACTAATCTAACTAATATGTTCAATTCAAAACAGAAAATTCAATAAGCAAACATGAAAATGAACCTAAACAGTATCAGCAAATCATCATTTTCTCTACATTTCACACTTATTTGATTGACCTAACAATAAGAATTCAAATTACTAACCAAAACCCCAACATCAAACCAAAAAAAGAAACTAAAAATCATAAAAAATAAAGAACTTACACCCTGAATTCGCTTCCCAGTAACAGGACACTTGGGTCCACTTGCTCTCTTCTTAGTAGTCTGATAAACCAATTTCCCACCTTCAAAAAACACAAAACCCCACCATTATTTTCATACAAAACCAGGAAAAAAAAAACATCAGAGACAAGAAATGAAGAAAATCGGCATTGTTTTCGAAACTTGAAGACTTACCAGGGGTCTTAACGACACGGTGTTGGTTCGATTTGGTAGCATAGCTATGGCGTGTACGATAAGTGAGCCTCTGAACCATTTTCGTTAGGGTTTTACTTTCTCAGCTCTGTTTTCTGAGAGAAAAGCCAAGAGATTGACGGTAAGGCCAAAGCGATTTAGAACTGGAGAAGAGAAGATATAAATATAGATTCTTATGTATGTAAGCCCTAGATCCTACGGTTCTAACTTGGCCTTCCCTGATCCAAGGTTAAAGTTTACAAATTTCCAATTTGCTCACTCAATTTTAAAGATTATTTTCTTTTTGTCACTTCAATGTTATCTCTCTACTTTATAATGATTTGGTATTTTTTTAATTATTTTTTGACCTGTCATATCAATTAATATTATTTTTAATTAAATAAAACTATCCACCGGCCCGCTTACCATCCCATTCTTAAGTGAGAAAAACTCGGTTCGACTTGAAAAATTAAAATCCCTTAAGAACCTAACAATATTCTTAAGCTGCATCTCGCTAGCCCCACTGAAAACTATTAAATCGTCCGCGAACTGAAGATGTGAGACCTCAACATTACTACTTTCGATCTGCACAGCCTCGAAGAAACCCCTGCTCTCTGCTTTTCTTAAAATAGCACTTAACGTTTCGGCAACAAGGTTGAATAAGATAGGTGACAATGGGCACCCTTGTCTAAGTCCTCTTCGGATGTGGAAATTTAGAGTCGGAGACCCATTTACAAGTACAGAAATGTTCGTTGAAGAAATGCAGTAGTGAATCCATTGCCTCTATTTTTCTCCGAAGCCCAATTTCTTCATAATGAACATTAAGAAACCCAGTCCATTGAGTCATAAGCTTTTCTGAAATCTGCTTTAAAAATGATTCTCGGCTTCCCACTTATTTTCATAAAATCTGTGATTTCATTAGAGATCAAAGCACAGTCTAAAATCTGCCTTCTTGGACAGAATGCAAATTGCGTATCGCCAATGATTTCGTGTAACTGCCCACTCAGCCTTATAGATAACACTTTTGCCAGAAATTTGTACATGCTTCCCACAAGGCTTATGGGCCTGTAGTCCTCAATCGAACACAATGAGTTGCTCTTTGGTATTAAAACGATGTAGGACTGATTTAAAGAGTTGTCCGAGATGGATCCATTATAGAAATCTGAGAAGAATTTTAATATATCTTTTTTAAGCACATTTCAGTATCGCTTCACAAAGCCCAAGTTAAAACCGTCCGGACCCGGCGCACTTGAACCATCCATGTACCACAAGGCACTCTTAATTTCTTCCTCTGTGAAAATTCCATCCAGGTTTCGTGTTGATTCAGAGGATAAGCTCTTCATCTCACACTCAAATCTTTCTACGTGTATAGTTTCAGAAATGTTGTAGATATCACTGTAAAACTTAAAAGTTGCCTTATTTATCTCTCTTTGATCTGATACTGCCTTTCCATCTATATTCAGTGATGTAATCAGATTAGCCCTACGTCTCGAAGAAGCAACCATATGAAAAAACTTCGTATTTCTATCTCCTACTTCGAGTCATTTTAGCCAGCATTTTTGTATCCATTCTCTCTCCTCTCTACGGTAGCAACTCCACAACTTCACTCTTGTAGCCATTAATTCTGTCTTTTATTTTTTGTCCGCTTTCCCACTTTGTATACATTTTTCTAGTTTTGAGATTTTTTCTCAAGGGTGGAACTTGTTTCTGGACTTTTCTCCTTCCTGAACTGCAACTATTTTCTTGATTCTAGCCTACAGGTCTTCAACACAACACTGATCCCTTTACCATTAAACTGTCGTACTACATCTTTCACAACTTGCTCGTACCTTGTCTCATCATCCCAGAAATCAAACCACCTAAATGGTTTTGGGCCCCTGTTTAAAGGATTTCTGCTCGATGAAATGGGGTTATGACCAGAAAGATTGCTCGGGAGTAACTTCTGTATCACGTCTGACCAATGTTGCAAAATTTTCGTGGACATCATGTAGAACTAAGGTTTTGATATAATATTTGAAAAATGTTTTGGACTAAATTGAAAAGAATTTAAAATATGTTTTTAGTCAAAAACAACTTGAAAATATGTTTAAGGGTTTTAAAGGCTTTGGAATGGTTTTAAAATGTATTTAAAGTAGTCAAAACCATGATTTTCAAGTAACCGTACCGATACGGTATTGGACCGTACCGATATGCCTTAGGGTTTTTAAACTACCAAAATTCCAGTAGCCAAAACCCGTACCGATACGCCTAGCCGTATCGATACGGTGTGTTTTGAAATAGCCTAACGGCCATAAATGGTACTATTCCCAACGGCCATAAATGGTACTATTCCAACGGCTATAAATGGTACTATTCCCAACGGCCATAAATGGTACTATTTCCAACGGTCATAAATGGTACTATTCCAACGGCTATAAACGGCTATATTCCCAACGGCTATAAACGGCTATATTCCCAACGGCTATAAACGGCAATATTCCCAACGGCTATAAACGGCTACAAATTCATTTGGGACTATAAATTGAAGGCTGGAACACTTGAAGAATGAAAGAGATAACATCCAAGCTTAATGTTCAAGAGAAATCGAGTTTAAGTCTTTATTTTCTTCATTTCTCTTGTAAATATTTGTAGAGAGTGATTTTATTGTTTTTTTATCCTTCACTCTTTCGTGTGAGCTTAATTCTTGTAAACACCCACCTTGTGAGGTTTATTTGTTTACATCTTTTTACCCTTGTAAAAGGAGAGGTTCTAGTTTAGCCTTGAGAGAAAAACTAGAGTTGGTTCTATCTTAGCCAAGTCCAAAAGATAGGGTTGTAACGGTTTCCTCCTGAGCCTGAAAAAGGGGACGAATTCATTGTTGAGTGAATTGGGAAATCCTTAGTGGTGTGCTAAGGTAGTGGATGTAGACTCGGTTGAGTAGTCGAACCACTCTAAAATTCTCGTGCAAATTTTCTACCTTTCTTTCGGTTTTATCCAATTCAACCACCAAGCAATTACAACCCTCCTTGACGGTTTCGGTGATCGATTCGAGCGTGCCTAAAAACCCAACAATTGGTATCAGAGCCTCGTCTCCATCGAAGGACTAACATCCGGGAGTAAAGATCTATTGCTCGAAGTCCAACCGTTCAAGAAAATGGCAAGATTTGAAGAAGGCCGCTCTATCTCGTGTCCTCCACTCTTCAAAGGAGAAGCATACTTCCAATGGGCAAATATCATGAAATTATTCATCAAGTCTCAAGACTATGAGGTTTGGGACATCGTTGAAGATGGGTATTTGGAAGCTCCAAAGAAGAAGAAAAAGCAAAGGAGTGCCAACGACACGAAGGCAAAGCTAAACACCAAGGCGATGCACATTCTCTATTGTGGCCTTAACGAAGAAGTTTCCAAGAAAATCTCCACATGCAAAAGTGCCAAAGAATTATGGGAGAAACTTGAGAAGCTTTATGGCAACAAGAATGGAGAAAAGAAAGATGATGATCAATCATGTGCAAACCTTCTCTCCAATCCAAAGGTGGATGGTGTTTTGGCTCTCGAGGAGCCTAAGGTATCTTCTAACTCAAATGAATTAAATTCATATTCTTTTGATGAGTTACAAGATGCTTTTGATGAATTATTTTTGGAATTTGAGACCATGAATTCCAAATTTAAGAAAATGATTTCAAAACTTGAAATTGAAAATGATTTTCTTTTAAAAACAAAAGTGGATTTTGAAAACCAAAATGAAATTTTGAAAAATGATTTAGAGTTTTCAAAAACAAGTAAAGATGTTTTAGAAAAAGAAAATCTTGATTTGAAAGTTAAGCTTGAAAGCTTAATAAAAGAAAAAGAAATTGTTTTCAATAATTCATCTTGTCACATAATGGCAAAATGCTCACATTGCCATTATCATGGTCATTCCTTACATACTTGTCCTATTAGGAATAGAAAGTCTTATAGGATTAGACAAGTATGGGTTCCCAAGGGAACTAAAGACATTGTGACTAACGTAAATGGATCCAAAGCAATTTGGATACCAAAAATCAAGTGAATGTCTTTTGTAGGTGTGTTGGAGCAATGGCAAGCAAAGCAAAATCAAAGAATGCTCAAATCACACATGAGAAGAAGATTGGGTAACCTCTAAGCTTAATTACTTCATTTTATACATTTGGTTATCTAATTTTTGTTTAAAGTCTTGGATTATCTGTTAAGCCTAATATGATGCAATGAGTAAGGGGGAGCCAGTTTTTTTTTAAACCAAAATTTTAAGTGTGTCAAATTTTTTGCCTCCTATGTTATCTTGAACTTAAATGTCATTTTAAATTCTTTTTGATATAACAAAAAGGGGGAGAAATGGTTTGAAAAATTGAATTTTCAAATGAATAAGGGGGAGCTTTATATGATTTCATATCTTAATCTCTTATTCACAATTTTAAAGCTAAAGGGGGAGAATCCCAAACAAATTTTTCAAGTTGGTTTTATTATATCAAAAAGGGGGAGATTGTAGAACTAAGGTTTTGATATAATATTTGAAAAATGTTTTGGACTAAATTGAAAAGAATTTAAAATATGTTTTTAGTCAAAAACAACTTGAAAATATGTTTAAGGGTTTTAAAGGCTTTGGAATGGTTTTAAAATGTATTTAAAGTAGTCAAAACCATGATTTTCAAGTAACCGTACCGATACGGTATTGGACCGTACCGATATGCCTTAGGGTTTTTAAACTACCAAAATTCCAGTAGCCAAAACCCGTACCGATACGCCTAGCCGTATCGATACGGTGTGTTTTGAAATAGCCTAACGGCCATAAATGGTACTATTCCCAACGGCCATAAATGGTACTATTCCAACGGCTATAAATGGTACTATTCCCAACGGCCATAAATGGTACTATTTCCAACGGTCATAAATGGTACTATTCCAACGGCTATAAACGGCTATATTCCCAACGGCTATAAACGGCTATATTCCCAACGGCTATAAACGGCAATATTCCCAACGGCTATAAACGGCTACAAATTCATTTGGGACTATAAATTGAAGGCTGGAACACTTGAAGAATGAAAGAGATAACATCCAAGCTTAATGTTCAAGAGAAATCGAGTTTAAGTCTTTATTTTCTTCATTTCTCTTGTAAATATTTGTAGAGAGTGATTTTATTGTTTTTTTATCCTTCACTCTTTCGTGTGAGCTTAATTCTTGTAAACACCCACCTTGTGAGGTTTAGTTGTTTACATCTTTTTACCCTTGTAAAAGGAGAGGTTCTAGTTTAGCCTTGAGAGAAAAACTAGAGTTGGTTCTATCTTAGCCAAGTCCAAAAGATAGGGTTGTAACGGTTTCCTCCTGAGCCTGAAAAAGGGGACGAATTCATTGTTGAGTGAATTGGGAAATCCTTAGTGGTGTGCTAAGGTAGTGGATGTAGACTCGGTTGAGTAGTCGAACCACTCTAAAATTCTCGTGCAAATTTTCTACCTTTCTTTCGGTTTTATCCAATTCAACCACCAAGCAATTACAACCCTCCTTGACGGTTTCGGTGATCGATTCGAGCGTGCCTAAAAACCCAACACATCAAGAACTTATCCAGTCTATAGTAAGACAACTCCTCCCTATGACTGCTCCAAGTAAACGATCCTCCGTTCAACGGTAAGTCAACTAGGCCTAAGTCTTCAATGAAGTCTGGGAAATCGCCCATCGCCCTGTGTTGAACAAGAGCTCCTAATTTTTCTTCCGGCCTTCTCACTATATTAAAATCGCCTCCTAATACCACTGGAAGCCTTAAACCACCTATCACACGCCTCAAATCCTCCCACAGCTCCCTTCTTTCGGAGTGATTATTAAGAGCGTAGATATTGATCAGTGCACAATCCTTATCTAAGGTCAGTAGCTTCCCCACCAGTACAATATACCTGATATGGATGATGTTACTTTTTTTAATGAAGAAGGATTCATTCCAGCAGGATATTAATCCTCCGGATGCACCAATTGAAGTGAAGTAAATAAAGGAAAAATTATGGTGTCGCCCACATATCTGTGAAATCAAGCAATCATCCACATTTTCGCGTTTCGATTCCTGTAAAAATAACACACCCGGCTTCGACTTGGCTACTGTTTTTTTAACTGATGCTCTCTTGACCCTATTACCCAGTCCACGGACATTCCACGACCAAAATAGGTTGAAGAACATAAGATATAAGCACTTTGAACTCACCAACATCTGAGCTTTGCTAAAAGGTTGACCCTCTCTACAGGGCACCCTTAAATCCCTCTGCTGACATTAGTCTCTTTACCACTTCCTCCTCATCTGCCTCGAAAACCAGCCCGACTGCGTTGCATAGCTCCACAACTTGTTTTGCTTCGATAACGATATCCTCTTTTCGACCACTGTGATCTTGTAATCTCCGAAGCTTTTCTTCATTTTTGCTTTACCAAATCTAAATTCTCTAAACTGGGCAAAGAGTTTTCGACAAGTCTTGTCGTTATCTCCATCGATTTAGCCCCTGCCTTGATAATTCTTTTCCCCTTTTCCCCATTATTACTAGAGCCCGATAAGGAAATGTTTGAGGCCCATTTCTACATCTTATCTAGCCTGGACCTGAAGGAAAGCGGGCTCACTCCTACGAGATTTTTTATGCACTTGGGCCTAATGCTAACTAGCCCGGAGACTTTATCCAGTTTTGGGGTAGAGAAATCGTTTGAGCCCGACGAAAATTTTGGTGACTCAGTCGCGCACTTTATAGGGACTTCAAATATGCTCGAAGCTGACTTTTAAGTTAGCAGGTCTTCATTTACTGATGCGGCGCTGACTTGCATTGGCTCTAGGCTCAACCTTGTACCTTTATTATCGAGATCCTTAGCAATGTGGGGCCCGGCCTTTATATTAACTGTCTTGTTTTCAACAAAAGCTGGGTGCCTAGGGCTTCCCACATCCTCGGACCGGCAACCCTCCGTAATCGCATTAACTTCCCTCTCCTGATCAACGAAGCGACAAACACCCTCCTTTACGACGGGACTCTTCACCTTCTCCCCGAAAAAATCTCCGGCGTCTCCTCCTCGATCCAACACTTAGCATCCTTAAACTCCACTGATGATAATCGAATGCAGTAACATGCTCCGTTTATGAAGATGTTAACAAAAGGTGGCACGTCCGAGCGTTGTTTGACGCCTATCAGAATTCTAGGTGAATCAAATCTATTCTTCATGACTGCTGTTGAGATTTATGGGACTCGATTCCTTCAACCGTTCTTACTCGCCAAGTGTGGAGAAGTTGGATAATTTGGGTGTAATTGTGGGAAGGAAAAGATAGACAATTTACACAAGGATTTATAGTGGTTCAACCTTCTAACCAAGGTCTACATCCACTACCTTAGCTTCCCACTAAGGATTTCCAAACAAATTCACTAAGAATTTCGTCCCTTTTTTCTCGGATTAGGAGGAAAACGTTACAACGATCAAGCTTTCTACCCAAAGCTTGATCAAACACTCTCTTACAAGAGAAAGACTTAGCAAGCTAGAAATCCCTCTAATAGGTATGTGTTTGCAATACTAAGCACTCACCCAAAACCTAAATACTTGAGCAAATTTAACAATGTTAAGCTCACAAGTGTTGTCTAAGCAAGAAATATACAATTGAAGCTCTAGACAAATTTTGACATCATAATGTTGTAACAATTGAAGCATTAACCATTACAAGATGCTTGGAGGTCCCTTTTATACTCCTTGATGAGTTTGTAGCCGTTACTAGCCGTTGGGATTGAATTGGAGCCGTTGGAGCCTTTATTTCCCACCATAAATGTAGTTCTGCAGCTTGGTGTATCGATACCCTTCAAACCGTATCGATACGGTCCCGATAAAGAATTAGCCGTTGGGCTTCTTCAGCTGATGCGTATTGATACGCTTGCCTAGCGTATCGGTACGGTCTTGCAAATTAAAAGACCGTTGGGAAAGATGACCGTTGAGGTAGTTAGGCGTCTCGGTACGCGATACACCAGTATCGGTACGCGACTAGCCGTTGGGCTATTTCAAAACACACTGTATCGATACGGCTAAGCGTATCGGTACGGGTTTTGGCTACTGGAAAATTTATGTAGTTGAAACCCTAAGGCGTATCGGTACGGTCCAAGACCGTATCGGTACGGGCACCTGAAATTCTTGGTTTTGACTACTTTAAATGCACTTTAAATTATTCCAAAGCCTTGTAAAACCCTTAAACATATTTTCAAGTTGTTTTTGACTAAAAACACATTTTAAATTCTTTTCAATTTAGTCCAAAACATTTTTCAAATATTATATCAAAACACTTAGGTCTACAATCTCCCCCTTTTTGATATAATAAAACCAACTTGAAAATTTGTTTGGGATTCTCTCCCCCTTTGTATTTTAAAAATTGAATAAGAGACTTCAAATTTAAATTTTGATTAAGGCTCCCCCTTATTCTCTTGAAAAACTTGAAAAATCAATTTTTCAAACCATTTCTCCCCCTTTTTGTTATATCAAAAAGAATTTAAAATGACATTGAGTTCAAAATAACTTAGGAGGTAAAAAGAAAATTGACACACTTAAAAGTTTGGTTTAAAAATTGGCTCCCCCTTACTCAAAGCATCATAAGAATGTTAGTTCAACATATATGATTATCTAGTTGACATAAATGAAAATAAATCAAATAAAAACAAAAACAACTAGATTTTACCACACTTGAATCCAAAGGAGGATGTGAAGCCTTCATTCTTCAAGTGTCTTTCTTTGTGTGCATGGAGCTCCCCCTCAAATTTGGACTTGTTGATCACTCTCCATCACACCTAAAACAAGACAATCAAGTAATTTTTGGTATCCAAATAGCTTTAGATCCATAGACGTTAGTTGCACAAAATTTAGTCCCCTTAGGAACCCATTTTTCAATTTCATCATTTTTAGTTGAAATGGTTAGTCCTTTTAGGACCCAAACACTTATAAAACATTTACCATTCACAAATCTAGGGGCACTAGATTGTCTTACATAAAAATTTGATTTTCCAAAACTATTTTTCTTTTCAAGTTCATTGGAAATCAAATCTTTTTTTTTCTTTTTGAACTTTAAGAAGCAATTTTTGTAAATCAAAACATTTTTGTTCAAAATCTTTCAATTTTGCTTCAAGTTCAAGATTTGTTTTGGAAAGCAAATCATTTTCAACTTTTATTTTTGAAATCAACCTTTTTTTCTTGGAAAATGATGCCTTGAATTCTAAAAGCAAATCATCATAGGCATCTTGCAACTCATCAAATGAATATGAATTTGAACTAGATGAGTTAGAAGTTACCTCCCCCTCATTGAGGGCCATCAAGTATAGGTGGGCTACTTCATCATCGGTGGAGTCTTCATCACTCCATGTGGCCACATATGCTTGTTTTGAAGATGATCCCTTCTTTTTGGATTTGTGGGAGTCCTTCATCTTCTTCCTCGATTCATGCTTGGATTTATCTATTTCACTCTTCATGAACTGGGTGAATTTGTTGAAGAGATAGGTCATCTCTTCATCTTCACTTTCCTCCTCACTTGAATCTACATGATGGCATGTGGAGGATTTGAGAGCAACGACACTTGCGTTGATGCCTAGCTCCATGATTTTCTTCTTCCCCATCGCTCTAATCTCTTCCTTCTTCTTCTCATTTTCTTTGTTTTTCTTCATTATTTGGTGAGTGAGAAGTGACCCCATGAGTTTATCAAGCTTCAAGGTTTTGAGATTCTTGGCTTCGATGATGGCGGTCCTCTTTGAGTCTTATGACTCGGGAAGGGAGTAGATGAGCTTTCGGACAAGCTTCTCTTCCAGGATGGCTTCTCCAAAACCTTTTAGTCCATTTGTGATAGTGGAGAACCTATCAAACATCTTCTCGATGTTCTCTTCCGGATCCATCTTGAAGTTCTCATACTCTAAGGTGAGGAGCCCGATCTTGGTCTCCTTTACTGCAATCGTCCCTTCGTATGTGACTTCAAGCTTGTCTCATACCTCCTTGGCACTCTCACAAGAAGATATCTTCTCATAGATGGTTGGGCCAAAAGCACAAAATAGGATGTGCAAGGCTTTGCAATTTTGCTCCATCTTCTTGCGATCTTCGACACTCCATTCCGCTTTGCTTCGTTGAGGCACGAACGGACCATCTTCAACTATGTCCCATAGCTTGTAGTCTATTGACTTCTTAAAGAATTTCATCTTTGTCTTCCAATGGGCATAGTGATTTCCGTCGAAGAAGGGCGGTTTGTCGATTGATTGTGCCATTAAGCCGGTTGAGTAAAGTGTTGATCGAGCTTACCGGATCTTCTCAATATGATGTTAATCCTCTTCGATTGAGCCAAGCTCTGATACCAATTGTTGAGATTTATGGGGCTCGATTCCTTCAACCGTTCTTACTCGCCAAGTGTGGAGAAGTTGGATAATTTGGGTGTAATTGTGGGAAGAAAAAGATAGACAATTTACACAAGGATTTATACTGGTTCAACCTTCTAACCAAGGTCTACATCCACTACCTTAGCTTCCCACTAAGGATTTCCAAACAAATTCACTAAGAATTTCGTCCCCTTTACTCGGATTAGGAGGAAATCGTTACAACGATC
The DNA here is from genome assembly GCA_030270665.1 of Hibiscus trionum. NCBI lineage: Eukaryota > Viridiplantae > Streptophyta > Magnoliopsida > Malvales > Malvaceae > Hibiscus > Hibiscus trionum. Next base: position 19,852,435 of record BSYR01000038.1, on the reverse strand, counting down.
AAGCTTTCTACCCAAAGCTTGATCAAACACTCTCTTACAAGAGAAAGACTTAGCAAACTAGAAATCCCTCTAATAGGTATGTGTTTGCAATACTAAGCACTCACCCAAAACCTAAACACTTGAGCAAATTTAACAATGTTAAGCTCACAAGTGTTGTCTAAGCAAGAAATATACAATTGAAGCTCTAGACAAATTTTGACATCATAATGTTGTAACAATTGAAGCATTAACCATTACAAGATGCTTGGAGGTCCCTTTTATACTCCTTGATGAGTTTGTAGCCGTTGTGATTGAATTGGAGCCGTTGGAGCCTTTATTTCCCACCTTAAATGCAATTCTGCAGCTTAGCGTATCGATACTCTTCAAACCGTATCGATACGGTCCCGATAAGGAATTAGTCGTTGGGCTTCTTCAGCTGATGCGTATCGATACGCTTACCTAGCGTATCGGTGCGGTCCTGCAAATTAAAAGACCGTTGGGGTAGTTAGGCGTATCGGTACGTGATACACCCGTATCAGTACGCGACTAGCCGTTGGGCTATTTCAAAACACACCGTATCGATACGGCTAAGCGTATCGATACGGGTTTTGGCTACTGGAAAATTCATGTAGTTGAAACCCTAAGGCGTATCGGTACGGTCCAAGACCGTATCGGTACGGGCACCTGAAATTCTTGGTTTTAACTACTTTAAATGCACTTTAAATTATTCCAAAGCCTTGTAAAACTCTTAAACATATTTTCAAGTTGTTTTTGACTAAAAATACATTTTAAATTCTTTTCAATTTAGTCCAAAACATTTTTCAAATATTATATTAAAACACTTAGTTCTACAACTGCCTGTTCATTTGTCTTGACTACTTTGCCCCATCTGCTAGCAATGGCTTCAAAGATATTCACATCCCAAGCATGGAGCGGGACATTTTCTAGACACAGCCATACCTTGTGCTTGTAGTTTTCCTGGAAGTGGTCAATAGTATCTATATCCTCAAACCAGGATTGGATCATCTGGTCCTTGAGGTCCAGGAAAATTTGTATTTGTTCCTCCTCTTCAAACTAAATGATAGCATAAAAATCCGACCAATTACTCACCTTAACCTTAAACCCATATGCTCAAAGAGCTTGTTGAACAAAATTTGCATCAAACATCCATTTGATTTGACCAACTAGACAACTACTTAGCCAATTCATGTCCCTTTGGGGTAGACTGAAGCAAAAATGGTCACACACTAGTGTATCTTTACCATTATTCGAACGCCAGATATTTTCATGGGTAGCTGCCTTCTTCAACTCTGTGTCGACAATCGAACGCGGACCATCAGCCATTAGTGCCTCCTTAAAAGACCTACCGTCAATAAGTCTCGATGTGGTCCTGTTAGCCTGGTGGGAGTGTTTGGGAACCTCTGCTATCCTCTTCGAGGAGCTCCTGCCACCTTTATCCCCTTCCGACTTCAGAGAGTCTATGAAAACTTTAATATAAAAACCATCAATCTTCCTATTATTACCCAGAGCAACCACCCGCATAGCTTCCTGTCTTGATGAGAATCTGACAAAAGTAAACGTATCTCTCCTTTTCCCATATCAGAGACATCAGTCACTTTGCCGTAAACAGCAAACACTTCTCTAAGGGAGTTCCTATGGATTCTTTTGCTCACGTAGTTGACAAAAGCGGTGACTCCTTTTCTCTCCGGTGGGCCAAACTTGCTATGTTCCTTGGTTGCAGACCTGGACCTCTGATATGGGAAACCCTTTGTGAATCTCTGATCATCCTTAGGGCCGAATGTAGATCTTTGATGTGTAAATCCCTTCGTGGATCTCTGATCTTCTTTGCTGCCTCTTTAACTCTCCAACTTGCTCTCCATCTTCTCTGGAAAAAAAATCTCCTCAAATTGTTGGTTTGGTGCCATTTTCATATAAATTGGTTTGGTGCCATTTTCATATAAATTATAAAAAATTACTAAAGAATGAAAAAAAAATCAAGTATATGAAAATTAAAAGTTCAAAAAAATTCAAAAAAGTTCGAAAAATTTTAATATATATAATTTCTAAAGAAATCTAACCTTTTAAAATTCGAATTAAAATTTAATAATCAACAATCAGTTAATAATATGTTCTAATTTACTATACAAATATCATGTGTCATGTTCTAATTTATTGAAGTGTCACGCACACTTTCTAAATAGCACAACAACACGTTAATTTTTTTTTAAACGTAACTGGAACCAAATGACAAAAACAACTTCAGATTCTGAGTAAAATTAAAAAAAAAAAGAAAAAGGAAAAAGAGCGGTATGGACTAAATCTAGAATTGGGGATGGTTTATGGTTAGGCTTGTTTAGATGTCCATAGGATTGGTAAGAGTTACGGTAGAGACGTACGCATAATTTTGTAGCAGAGAATGCAAATTTGTGTGCTTTTATAAATATATATATATAAATTTAATTTTTTTAAAAAGTATGGAATTATAAAATATAAAGAAGATTTTTAAATTAGATGTGAATTTAAATTTTACGGGGTGTGACTGTCTCAATCCCCCTTAATTTATCCCTGAGTTGCAAATCAATTATTTTGTTGTTTTAATCTAATCTTGATCTTATTCGACTGATTTAAAATTCAAATTAATGTTGAACAAATATTAAAAATACATTAATATTATAAAATTAAATGTTAATATAATTATTAAATTATAATTTCGATGACATACTATGTCCTTTAAACAAGATCATGAGTTTAAGTATTAACATTGTGAATGGAAAAAATTAGATTGGGACGATCGCCTCCATGATGGGCATCTGCAAAATCGATCCGGATTAATCGACCAGTGAGTCGGATATTAGTAGTTATACTTACTTATAATTTGGATCAACTTAAATCTCTTAAGCAATGTCGGATTCAAATTTCAAAATTGTAAATGAAATCATATGTATTAAACAATTATTTTTATAATAAATCTATGTAGTATCTGATTCATATTAATCCGTTAATGGACCATGTATAAGTAGTTTTTTCACCAACAAAAAAACTATAATTTAGGTCGAGCTTTATCCAAAGCCCCACCTGGACTTATTTGAGCTTCTTGGGGTGGATGGGGAAAGGTTTCTTTGTCCAATATGGGTTTTGTTTGTTTGGGCCAAACTGACACATATTTTGCTTATATATTTCACAATCTCTTTTCTTAGCCTTAATTTTAAAGATCCACCAACAATAAAACCTCGAAATTCCAAAAAGTTTAACGTTTCAATTTGTGTTTCTAAATTTGGGTGTTTTTAATAGTATAAAGGTAATTATAAAGTAGTATTTATTCATATATATTTTTAACCCTTTGATAATGTGTATACACCTTGTAGACAGAGAGTAAAAATCTTTTGTCCTCTAATTATGTCCTCATTTATGTCCCCTGTTAAAAAATACTTAGAAATTAAATTGAAAACCCTAACCCTAATTTTCAAATCTTAATCCCTACACCCTAAAAATACATCCTACACTTAAATTCCTAAACCTTAACCCTAAACAATTTACCATAAACCCTAAACTCCTAATTTTAGTATGGGGGCATAGTTAGGGGCAGAAGATTTTCATCCATAGATAGAGCGATTTGAACCCGTGTCTCCTAAGATGAACATCATTCGCTTTTCCACTATTTAACTGATATTTTATTATTTATAATTTCAAGTGATTTTATATGTTTATATTTTAATTCATAAAAAATATTTATTAATTAATTAAGGATGTGTATAAAATTATACTACTATTTAAGGTTTTTTTTTGTTCAAATACTACTATTTAAGGTTAGGTTGGCATAGTTTTAGTTTTTTTCTCCAAAGTATTTTTTATATTTTCTTAAATTAATAGATTTGTATACAAATACTTTATCACACCACTTGTAATCATTTGTTGAATGAAATTTTATAGACATATTTTTTATATAGAATATTTTCTTTCGTACATCATGAATATGAAAAAAATCTAATAATTAATAATCATGATTACTTTATTTAATTAAAAAATTCGGACTTGTTATATATGACCTTTTCATTTATAAAGTAAAAGTTTTAACTGAAATGTGAGGAGAAAACAAAAGTATCGATCAAAAGTCTAGATCCTAATAATGTACATATTGTCTTATTTTGTATTAGTGTGGATTCTAACATTTATCTTGAGAATTTAATATCTTTATTTAACAAAAATAAAAATAAGATGAAATGGGAAATTAAGAGAAAATTTCACATATTTTACATTATTTCATACAAAATAGTCAATAAATAAATATATAATAAAAATAAAGTTTTACATTAAACATTTTTACATAATATAGTGGTAATATTTTGTTTTATTAACTAGTTGCAATTTTGTCCCACCAAGCACATGGTTTTACAATTATGAACCACCCATTAGGTGACACATATCCAATCACATCTCCAACTATTTGTTCAATGATAAAATAGTTTTTGAGATTGGAAGGTATTTTTTTTATCATTTTCCAATTCATTTCTTTATAATAATAATATAATTAATATTTTAGTATAACTACCGATATTTAATTTATCAATTGACTAGTTTAGATCGAATAATATAGAGACTCATTATAAGAACAATTATCTCACCCTACTTTGCTCAATTCACATCATTAGAATGCGAACTCCTAATTTTAAAATTTAACACCTTATGGTACTACTAGACTAACTGGTAGTTAGTAATAATAATTTACATTTAATTTATAACTATGGATCCACTCCTCCCATTTGCTCTGCAACGGTTACCGGTAGTTTTCAAAGTTCTTCTTTGTGATATTTTTTCTTCGCCGACGATGGTCTTTGGCCATTTTGCTGGTTTTGTATATAAATAAAACTCATTTTTGCTGATAAATATTTTTTCCAATTTTTTTTTGTTTTTTTTTTGCTTTGCCAGATTCTTATCACATCTGCTTTTATAGCAGTTCTTTCATATCCTTTTATAGCAGTTTCTTCGTCAGCTTTTATAGAAGTTATAGTCTATCTTTGTGACAGATGCCTGTCTTTTGACAGTTTAACGTTCGGGTGACGACTGTCAACGAACGTTCTTGTTAGCAAATGAGATCAATCTGTATATGCTTATGATTCCCTTTGTGGTTGTGCTGATATGCCAAGAACAAGTAACGAAAGAATTTGCTTTATTCATAGAGCACTTTAGTCAAAGTAGTTGTTTGCTGGATTTCATTCAGAAGATTATTCAAGTCCTTCTGAAAGTGATAGGTTTTGTATTTTAATGTCTTTCACACCCTTAGAATTTTATTGTATTTATTTTTACACATTAAATTTTCAATGTTTGTGGTGTGGTACCTTTGTAATCCTATCATTTTAAATATAATCTAATTTATTTCAAAAAAAAATTATAACTACAATCAATTGAAATTTATAATATATTTAAGGTTTTAGCTTAGCATTTCATCGTCCCAACTATAATAAAAAGTAATTAGTTGTACCATTTTTGTATAATCACTGAGAATATTTAATTCACCGGTTGATTAATCTGGATCAAGTACTACATAAATTTATTATAGGGTGATTATTTCAACTCAATTTACAAAATTCGTCATGTCAGGATTTGAATCTATGATCTTATTTGAAGATGTCTAGTGAAACTCAATTCCTAAACCAAATGATTGTTGGTAATTTATTGTAACGTAACTATACAAGCTTTTTTAAGAAATAAACATAAAACATAAAAAAAAGCATAAATAAACATTACAAAAGGGAAATAAACATTACATGTGCCTTGACTTCTTACCTGTATTAATGTATACTACCAATTGCTCCTTTCCAAAATGTAAATTTCAATAAATAAATAAAACATAAAAAAAGCAATAAGAAATCGGGATTTAATTGTATTTGATAAAATATAAAAAGTAATTGAAAAATATATAAACAAGAGTATTATAGTAATCGGATTAATATCCTATACACTGGCGGTGGAAAATAAAGTTTTCACAAGCGGGTTAATTTAGGGGTTTAGGAGTTTAGTTTAGGGTTTAAAGGTTAGGGGTTTAGGTTGTATGATTTAGAATTTAGGATTTATGGTTATAATTTAGGGTTTGGGGTTTAGGGTTAGATTTTTAGGGTTTTAAGATTAGAATTTTAAGATTTAAATTTAGGCTTGAAAATAGGCATGCTTGTGTAAACTTTTTTTACACTGGCAGTGTATCAAATATTAATCCTATAGTAATCATCCTTAAATATATACAAGAGAATCATAATATTATCTCAGGTCATATTAGGTCGAAAGTTTTTTTACTATAAATCTGACTTTTACCCTTCATAAAAGTTGAACTAATTCAACTTCAAATTAAAAAAAAAAATCGGCCTTATAAAATCAAACTGAAACTTGACAGATTCGGATAATTTGAATCACGAGTTTTATTTATTTATTTTGTTTGGTTGAGTTAAGTCTCGTTCCTAAGATTTTTGTGGTTTTAAGGGAATTTAAAAATATCTCCTACTAATAAGTATTGAAAAAATGAATTTTAAAAGTAGGTCTCTAACAACAAGTATTAGCAAAAAAATTGATTTCTAATAATAAGTATTAAAAAATTAAATTTTAAGAGTATGTCTCTAATAATAAATATTGAGGGAAAATTAGACTCTAATAACAAGTATTAAAAAATAAATTAGGCCTTTAATAAAAATATTTAAAAATTGAATTTTAGGAGTAAACCCCTAATAACAAATATTATGAAAAAACCGGACCCCTATTATTAAATTTTAAGAGTATGTCACGAATAACATGTATTAGAAAACAATTGAATCTCTAACAACAAGTATTGAGAAAAAAATAAATTTTAAAATTATGTACCTAAAAACAAATGTTAGGAAAAAAATTAGGCCCCTAATAACAAGTATTGAGAAACAATTGACCCCTAATAACCAATATTGAAAAAATGAACCCCTAATAACAAATACTAGGGAGATGCGGCCCTAATAACTAGTATTGAAAAAAATATAAGCACTAATAACAAGTATTGAAAAATTAAACCTATAATAACAAATATTAAAAAAAATTAGACCATTAATAACAAATGTTGAAAAAACAATTAAAACCCTAATAACAGATGTTACAAAAACAAACTTTTAATAAATATTAAAATATTAAATCTTAATATCAAATATTAAAAAATAGTCTTGAATTATAGTTACGAGAGTCATGATCTTAAATGGCGGAAACAAAATAAATTATCCCCATGTGCCCACATGCAATTCAACAACATGAGAGTGTACACATCGTCCTTTCCGTGCAAGCCCTACAACATTTATGGCTTCTTTCTTTCCCCGTAATCATAGATTATATTATAGGTCATCGAATATAGCATTATCATTTGTGGTTAAAATACAGTAGATCGGAGATCTATTAATTGATCAAGTGATTAAGGGTGTTCATATTATCTTTAATTGATCAAATGATTAAGAATGCTCATATTATCTCATTATATATAGGTTCGAATCTCGACACAAGCCTTAAGAATATAAATACCTCAATATTTAATCCAAAAAATATAGTAGATTATGGTGGAACTCAACATTATTTATTGAGTAGATCATTTAAAAATATTTAAATTTAGAAGAGAACAACAATATAAATTATATGCTTTTAGGAGATTAAAATATAAATATGCAAATATCTCTTCTTAAATTTTTTTAATTTTTAAAATTACTGGGAGGTTGTGGCCCCGTCAGTCCCTTAGAAGTATTCTCACTGATAGTAGATTTACACTTTATTATAAAAATAAATATTTTGGTAAAAAATATTTTTTGATTTAAACACTCTTTAAGCTTCTCACAATTTTGAAATATATCAAATTAATTTATCTCAAAACATTTTTTTTATTTTTACATAAATTTTTTTTGTCTTCACCCACAATAATATTACAATTACAAGCTAAAACATATATTTAAACAAATTAATTGAAAAAAGTGTAAGTTGAATTTTTCTATAATTTTTAGATTTGAAGTAAGAGTAAGAGTTTAACTGAAAAAAAAATGATACAAAAATCATAAAAATATTTAAAATTTCATTAAAACTTTCAAAATTATGAAAAATATATTATAAACTCTTCTATAATTTTTTTTTATTTAAAAAATATTCAATCACAGTTGGACACGTGTCATGTACTGACGAAAAAGGTTAACAACATCATAGATTAATTTTATTTACTCATTTTCAAAATCTACATTGAATAAATTACTCTCTTATTTCAAGAGGGTCGATTTACTCGATTTCAAAACTGTAAAAGACTTAAGAGTGTTTAAACCAAAATATTTAAGTCAACTAACTATAACTTTACAATTTTGGATCAAAATTGTAGAAATATGTGTTTTGATATAATAATTGAAAAATGTTTTGGACTAAATTGAAAAGAATTTAAAACATGATTTTAGTCAAAACAACTTGAAAATTAGTTTGAGGTGGTTTCAAAAGGTTTTGGAAATGTTTGAAACGTTTTTAAGTAGCCAAACCAGTGCTTTTAATGTACCCGTTTCGATACAGGCATAATTTTTATCGATACATTTTGAAACTAACAAAACTCGTTTCGATACAGGGCTTGCCTGTTTCGATACGGACAGTGGTTGTTTCGAAACACCCTTTGGTGTTTCGATACGCCTACGTGGTAAACACCCCAACAGTTAAAACCCCAAAACGGCTATTTCCCAACGATCTTTTGAATTGCAGGTGTTTCGATACGGGACCGGGCGTTTCGGAATGGGCGTTTCGATACAACCTATGGTGTTTCGAAACATGATGCTGAATTAGACCCAACGACTAGTTCTGAAGAAGGGCGTTTCGATACAGCTACCCGTGTATCAAAACAGACATCACCAGAACTGTATTTAGGGTGGGAAATAAAGTCTCCAACGGCTCCAATTCAACCCCAACGGTCCTCAACGGCTACAAACTCAATTGAGATTATAAAAGAGACCTCCAAGCATCAAGAGAAGACCAATTCTTCAATTGTCAACAACATTATGATGAGAAAATTGTTTTAGGGGCTTAATTGTTTATTCTTTGTATAAAAAACACTTGTGAGCCAAAATTGACATATTTGCTCAAGTGTTTAGGTTTGAGTGAGAGCTTAAAGAGTGCAAACAAATACCTAATAAAGGGATTTTAGTTTGCTTATTTTTATTTCTTTTGTAAAGAAGGTTTACTCAAGCTTTGGTCTAGAAAGCTTTGGGTGTGTAAGGGTTTCATCCTAAGCCTAGAAAAGGGGACAAATCAATTAGTGAATTGATTGGGAAATTCTTAGTGGGAGCTAAGGTAGTGGATGTAGGTGTTTGTTCGAAGGCTGAACCACTATAAATTCTTGTGTTTATTGTCTAATTTTGGCTTCCCACAAAATCACCCAAATTCAACTTCTCCACCACTTGGCTAGCTAAATCGGTTGAAGGAAATCAAGCATGTCAAGCATAACAATTAGTATCAGAGCGAGGCTCAATCGAAGGGGATTAACATCCTATTGAGGCGATCCGAGAAGTTCGATACATCAATTCAATTAATCAGTCATATGACACAATCTATCGACAAGCCACCATTCTTCGATAGGACCAACTATGCATATTGGAAGACAAGAATGATGTTCTTCATCAAAGCCAAAGATTACAAGCTTTGGGACATAGTTGAGGATGGTCCGTTCGTGTCACAACGAAGCAATGCGGAATGGAAAATGGATGATCGCAAGAAGATAGAGCTAAATTGCAAGGCTTTGCACATTCTCTTTTGTGCATTTAGCCCCCAACATCTATGAGAAGATGTCTTCTTGTGAAGATGCCAAGGAGGTATGAGACAAGCTTGAAGTCACATACGAAGGAACCAACAAAGTAAAGGAGACCAAGACTGGTCTTCTCAACCTCAAGTATGAGAACTTCAAGATGGGACCGGATGAAGACATCACGAAGATGTTCGATAGATTCTCCACCAATACAAATGAGCTCAAAGGCTATGGAGAAATCATTCTGGAAGATAAGCTTGTCCGAAAGCTTCTCTATTCTCTTCCCGAGTCATGGGACTCTAAGAAGACCGCCATCATCGAAGCCAAGAATCTCAAGACTTTAAAGCTTGATGAACTCATGAGGTCTCTTCTCACTCATGAAATTATAAAGAAAGAAAAAGAAGAGGAGAAGAAGAAATAGATAAAGAATATGGAGAAGAAGAAAATCTTGGAGCTTGGCATCAACACTAATGCCATTGCTCTCAAATCCTCCAAGTGCAACCATGTTGAATCAAGTGAGGAGGAAATTGAAGAAAAAGAGATGGCCTATCTCTTCAAAACGTTTGCCTGATTCATGAAGAGCAAACTGAATGAATCCAATCATGAATTGAGGAAGAAAGAGAAGGCAAGCTCTTCAAGCCATAAGAAGAAGGCATACGTGGCTACTTGGAGTGGTGAAGACTCCACCGACAATGAACAAGCCAACCTTTGCCTTATGGCTGCCGAAGAAGATTCAAGGGTAACTTCTAATTCATCTACCTCATGTTCATATTCTTTTGATGAATTACAAGATGCCTATGATGATTTGGTTTTAGAGTTTAAAAATCACATTTTGAAAAGCAAGAAAGTGGTTTCAAATTTGAAAATTCAAAATGATTTGATTTCAAAAAACAAAATTGAACTTGAAGCAAAACTCAATGAGTTTGAGCAAAAATGTGTTGATTTACAAAATTTACTTCATAAAGTTCAAGAAGAAAAAGATTTGATTTCCAAAAAACTTGAAAAGAAAATCAAATTTTGGAAAATCAAATTTTTATCAAAGACAATCTAGTGCCTCTAGATTTGTATATAGAAAATGTTTTAGAAGTGTTTGGGTCCCAAAAGGACTAATCACTTCAACTAAAAAGGATGAAATTGCAAAATGGATTCCTAAGAGGACTAAATTTTGTGCCACTAACGTCTATGGATCCAAAGCAATTTGGATACCAAAAATTACTTGATTGTCTTATGTTAGGTGAGATGGAGAATGATCAACAAGTCCAAATTTGAGGGGAGCTCCATACACACAAGGAAGAACACTTGAAGAATGAAGGCTTCACATCCTCCCTTGAAGTTCAAGTGTTGGTAAAATTTCTAGTTGTTTATGTTTTTAATTAGATTATTTTTCTTTACAACTAGATTATCATATTGTTGGACTACCAATATTTGATGCTTTGAGTATGAGGGATCCAATTTTAAAACCAAAGTTTTTAAATTGTGTCAAAAAAATTTTAACCTCCTATGTTATTTTGAGCTTAATGTCTTTTAAAGTCTTTTTGATATAACAAAAAAGGGGAGAAATGGTTTGAAAAATTGATTTTTTTAAATTAATAAGGGGAGCTTTAACTTCATTTAATTTTCAAAATCTCTTATTCAAATTTTTAAATACTAAGGGGAGAATCCCCAACAAATTTTCAAGTTGGTTTTATTATATCAAAAAATGGGGAGATTGTAGAAATATGTGTTTTGATATAATAATTGAAAAATGTTTTGGACTAAATTGGAAAGAATTTAAAACATGCTTTTAGTCAAAACAACTTGAAAATAAGTTTGAACTGGTTTCAAAATGTTTTGGTAATGTTTGAAACGTTTTTAAGTAGCCAAACTAGTGCTTTTAATGTACCCATTTCGATACAGGCATAATTTGTATCGATACGTTTTGAAAATACTAAAACCCATTTTGATACAGGGCTTACTTGTTTCGATACGAACATGGGTTGTTTTGAAACACTCTTTGGTGTTTCGATACGCCTACGTGGTAAACACCCCAACGGTCAAAACCCCCTAATGGTTATTTCCCAACGGTATTTTGAATTGCAGGCATTTTGATACGGGACCAGGCGTTTCGAAACGGGCATTTCGATACAACCTATGGTGTTTCGAAACGGGATGCTGAATTAGACCCAACGACTAGTTCTGAAGAAGGGCGTTTCGATACAACTACCCGTGTATCGAAACAAACATCACCAGAACTATATTTATGGTGGGAAACAAAGTCTCCAACGGCTCCAAGTCAATCCCAACGGTCCTCAACGACTACAAACTCAATTGGGAGTTTAAAAGAGACCTCCAAGTATCAAGAGAAGACCAATGCTTCAATTGTCAACAACATTATAATGAGAAAATTTTCTTAGGGGCTTAATTGTTTATTCTTTGTATAAACAACACTTGTGAGCCAAAATTGTCATATTTTCTCAAGTGTTTAGGTTTGGGTAAGAGCTTAAAGAGTGCAAACAAATACCTAATATAGGGATTTTAGTTTGCTTATTTTTCTTTCTCTTGTAAAGAGGATTTACTTAAGCTTTGGTCTAGAAAGCTTTGAGCGTGTAAGGGTTTCCTCCTAAACATAGAAAAGGGGACGAATCAATTAGTGAATTGATTGGGAAATACTTAGTGGGGGCTAAGGTAGTGGATGTAGGTACTTTATCGAAGGCCGGACCTCTATAGATCCTTATGTTTATTGTCTAATTTTGGCTTCCCACAAAATCACCCAAAATCCAACTTCTCCACCACTTGGCTAGCTAAATCGGTTAAAGGAAATCGAGCCTATCAAGCCTAACAAAAATACTCACTTTTCAAACGTAAAAGAACTAAAATATCTTTTTTTTATAATATAGGAACTGAAATGAATTTTTAAGTATAGTAAAAAGATTAAAATGTTCTTCTCTATAGTAAAGACTAAAGAGACTAATACAAACTTTTTAATATAGTACATAACTTCTTATAGACTTAGGCCTAAATATACATTTGGTAACTTGAACTATATATGTCCTCCCAATTTAGTACTTTAAGAAATTTTACTCTCAAATTGGTATCTGAACTAGACACCCTCTCCCAAGTTGGTACCTAAAGATTTTTTGTTCCCAAGTTGGTACCTAAAAATTTTTGCTCCAAAATTGGTTTATGAACTAGACACATTCTCTCAAGTTGGTATCAAACTTATACATTTTATCAATTTGGTCCCAATTCAAACCAACTAAATAAATTTAACTCTTCATATTTAAAATTTTCATCAATTTAGTCATTTTTACGATACTATCAAACCAAGCGAGTCCAGTTAGATCATTACATTCTACTGTAAATCAGCAACAAATTAATGTGAAACTGTTATTATACCATGAAAACGGTATAACATTTTTTTGGAGAAGAACAAGCAATTTAGGAGAGGGCTAAGAGTAAATTGATAAAAAAATAAATAAAGATGATTAAATTTATTGAATTGTTTCGAATTATAATCAAGTTGATAGAATGTATAAGTTTTGGTACCAACTTGGGAGAAATTTTTTTTAGGTACCAACTTGAAAGAAAATTTTTTAGGTATCAAATGCATATTTAAGCCTAGACTTTAACATAAACCCTAACTAGAGAAAATGATATTAAAATAAACAAGATTATGTAGTCTAAATTTTATACAACTTATATATCAAATAAAATAAAAAACATGAAAATCCAGAAGGCGTGAAAAGAAAAAAAAAACAAAACATTCCCTTGACTATGTCATTCATCATCCATAGAAATCCAATAAATAAATCTTGTTGTCTGTATTCAACTAGGTGCTTAAGTAGTGATGTACGAGAGAGAATCAACGAAATCAATCTTGCAGACTACTCTGTTAATAGTTTTGAAAATATTGGCAAGCTATCACAAGAGGGATATAACCATACAAGACCTTCAACCTTCCCTATCAGGGACGCACATCATGATGATTGCTACACGAACATCAAACTACAAAAAAGATAGACGAAAACTATAGCATAAAAAAGATGAAAACGTGCCACAAGACAGAAGAAATCATACCACAAAGGCATACGAAACAAAACGCAACAAGATGTGATATAAGAAGAAATCTAAAACAAATATAAATTTTATTAAAAACAAAAATAAATAAAAACAATAAAAAATCATCATCAGTCGACAACCGCACAAGACTAATTTCGTTGTCACCAATAAATTTTGTCTATTAATATTAATATCAAATACATTATATTTTTATGTTATCCTTCCAAGTACGGATAATTAAGCTAAATTCTAGGATCATCGTTTGTTATTTAAGAATACATATATAATTGTGAAGATATTTTCATGTAAGGTACTTTCACGGGGGACTAAATTTAGAATATTAAATAATTAAGGATTGGACAATAATAAAATATTGCTGATGGCAAGCAGCTCTTGTCTTTAGAATTTAATTACTAATATATCTATAGATGCATTCCCATGCTATTCCTTGATAGACCCATGTGAGGTTGTTTATGATTTCCCACATGATAGGGTATCATAGGCACCGACTTTTTTAAATAACAACAACAATAATAAAGATAATTAAGGGCAGTTCTGCTGTGAGGCGGTTAATATACGGCTAATATACGGCGTGACCGGTTAAATAGGTGACGGTTAAACATAATAAAATAAGTAAAATTATCTATTTTGTTGATAAGAGTACCAACATATCCAGTAAAATTACTTATTTTGTTGATAAGTGTATTAACATATCAAGTAAAATTACCTATTTTGTTGATACTTTTGAGTAAATTACTTATTTTGTTGATACTTTCGAATGTATCTATACTTTTATAAAAATATCGATACTTTTTTAAAAAGCAATGTAACCGGTTGCAATGTGGCTCGAAAGTATCGATACTTTTAAAAAAGTATCAACAAAAAGTATCGATATTTTTTTAAAAAGCAATGTAACCGGTTGCAATGTGGCTCGAAAGTATCGATACTTTTTTAAAAGTATCGATATTTTATTTAAAAAATATGGATACTTTTTAAAAAATATAGATACTTTCGAAAGTATCAATAAAATAAGTAATTTACTCAAAAGTATCAACAAAATAAGTAATTTACTCAAAAAGTATAGATACTTTCCAAGGCCCCATCAGCTTAAAATAAGTAATTACTGGATATGTTGGTACTCTTATCAACAGAATAGGTAATTTTACCTATTTTGTTATCGTCGGATTTCCAAGGCCTCATCAGCTTAAACTTTAATAACAAAATAGGTAAAGCGCTACCAAATATGTTGATACTCTTATCAACAAAATAAGTAATTTTACCGATTTTGTTATCGTGGGATTTCCAAGGCCTCATCAGCTTAAACTTTAATAACATAATAGGCGTTACCTAATATGTTGATACTCTTATCAACAAAATAAGTAAAATTTTACCTATTTTGTTATGTTTGTGTCGATACCTACCGATAACTTAAGTTTGCCGGTTACCAATTTTTTTAAATATTTTTTCATGTTTTCTACCGGATACATTATTTTAAATCAACATATCCGGTAGCGGTTTACCTATTTTGTTATTTATCTTACAATGTTTCCGGTAACGCCGTTTTTAGCCGTATATTAGTCCGCCTTTCATTAGAATTTCCCGATAATTAATTCATACATCGGTGGTATAAATTTTTAGTTTCTACAAACTCCTCAGTTTTAGGGTTTAGGGACTCAATTTAGGGTGTAAGGCTTAGAGATTTAGAATTTGAGGGTAGTGGTTAGAATTTAGGGTTTATATATTAAAACCTAAGTCCCTCACCATATTACTTTAAACCAAAACTTTAATCTCTAAACCTTAAATTCTTACCCTAAACCATAAATTATAACAACTACCACTAAATTCTAAAGCCCTAAACCTCACACCCTAAATTAAGTCTTTAAACCCTAAAACTAAGGTGTTTCTGGAAACTTTTAGTTTTCACCGCCATTATATAGAATATAAATCCTAATAATAATATATTTATATATTTTATATATTTAGAAACTATAAAATGCCAACAATTTATATCAAATAATGTTTTGTATATAAGTTTGTGTAAGTATACTATATTTTTTATAGGGTAAAGTACACAGACGGTCACTGAACTTTGGTAAAAAAAACAAAATGGTAACCAAACTTTCAAAAATCACAAAATGGCAATTAAATTTTATGTTTTATAACAAAATGGTAACAAGACGTTAAATGTCGTTAAGTGACTGTTATAAACTTTGGTATAATAACATATTTAGTCCTTCATATTTATACATTCAATCAATTTAGTCCTAATTCGAAACAATTCACTAAATTTAGCCCTCGTTATTTACGCATTCTTTCAATTTGGTCCTTAAAGCAAAATTCCAAAGTATGATAACATGATAAATAATTACAATTAAATTTTTATAGGAACTCGAAAACTCGACTCGAATCGAAATTTTTTTAAATAAAGTTTGAGTTGTAAAATATGACGCGTCAACTCGAATAACTCGAAGTTTTTTTACTCAACTCGATCGAACACTTATCTCTATCTTAAGATATGACGCGTCAACTCGAATAACTCAAAATATTCGAATATTTTAAATCATTTTTTCCTTTTAAATCGAATAGTTTTTTTAAAATAGAATATTCAATATTTTCATATTTAAATCACATCGAATATTTAATAACTACTTTAAATATTCAATTTAATTTAAAAATATTCAATTTAAAAGAAAAAATATTTAAAATATTTGAATATTTAATAACTATTTTAAATATTTTTATTTTAAACATTAGAATATTTAATAACTACTTTAAATATTTATTAAATATTCGAATATTTTAAATCAATTTTTTCTTTTAAATCGAATATTTTTAAATTAAATCGAATATTTAAAGTAGTTATTAAATATTCGATGTGATTTAAAAGAAAAAAAAGATTTAAAATATTCGAATATTTTGAGTTATTCGAGTTGGTCATATCTTAAGATAGAGGTGAGCGTTCGATCGAGTCGAGTTAAAAAATTTCGAGTTATTCGAGTTGACGCATCATATTTTACAACTCAAACTTTATTTGAAATTTTTTCGATTCGAGTCGAGTTTTCGAGTTCCTGTAAAAATTTAATTAAATATTCAAATATTTTAAATAAATTTTTTCTTTTAAATCGAATATTTTTAATTTAAATTGAATATTTAAAGTAATTATTAAATATTCGATGTGATTTGAATATGAAAAATATTAAATATTCGATTTAAAAGAAAAATGATTTAAAATATTCGAATATTTCGAGTTGACGCGTCATATCTTAAGATAGAGGTGAGCGTTCGATCGAGTCGAGTCAAAATAATTTGAGTTATTCGAGTTTACGCGTCATATTTTACAACTTAAATTTTATTTGAAATTTTTTCGATTCGAGTCGAGTCGAGTTTTCGAGTTCCTATAAAAATTTAATTAAATATTTGAATATTTTAAATCAATTTTTTTCTTTTAAATCGAATATTTAAAGTTGTTATTAAATAATCGATGTGATTTAAATATGAAAATATTAAATATTCTATTTTAAAAAATATATTCGATTTAAAAGAAAAAATGATTTAAAATATTCGAATATTTCAAGTTATTCGAGTTGACGCGTCATATCTTAAGATAGAGATGAGCGTTCGATCGAGTCAAGTCAAAAAATTTGAGTTATTCGAGTTGACGCGTCATATCTTAAGATAGAGGTGAACGTTCGATCGAGTCGAGTCAAAAAAATTTGAGTTATTCGAGTTTACGCGTCATATTTTACAACTCAAACTTTATTTGAAATTTTTTCGATTCGAGTTGAGTCGAGTTTTCGAGTTCCTATAAAAATTTAATTAAATATTTGAATATTTTAAATCAATTTTTTTCTTTTAAATAGAATATTTAAAGTTGTTATTAAATAATCGATGTGATTTTAAATATGAAAATATTAAATATTCTATTTTAAAAAAAATTGTAACCCCCTCGTCCCGGTCTGGTCGGATGACCGGTCCGAGTGGGCCACACGGGGAAAACCGAAGCGAAACCCGTTAAGGTTCCTCCTCGGTTAACGACCCAGAAAATTTCTTTTTAACTTTATCTTGTCTATAGGCATGATTAAATCCTATGTGAAGGACAACAGCGGAAGAAGCAACAATTCAACATCGACCGACCAAGACGGTACAATAAACAGCTCATTTTAGCCCTTTACAGCAGGCCGTATCGAAACGCCATTGGGGTGTTTCGAAACGCCTTGACTTAGTCAACAGGCCAGGGTCAACCATGAGGAGGCCGTTTCGAAACAGGGGTGACCCGTATCGAAACGAACCCAACGATCAACTTCTCGTGGTCAACGAGATTTGACCGTTTCGAAACATCAAAGGCCCGTTTCGGAACGCCTTTATCTCGTCAATTTCTCAAAATTCCAGTAGCAAAAATGTTCCGAAACAGCCCCTATCCGTTTCGAAACGGCTGGCCAAATGCAAAGGGACCGTATCGAAACAGGGTGGCCC
Source organism: Hibiscus trionum (assembly GCA_030270665.1). Lineage (NCBI taxonomy): Eukaryota > Viridiplantae > Streptophyta > Magnoliopsida > Malvales > Malvaceae > Hibiscus > Hibiscus trionum. The sequence goes on along the minus strand of BSYR01000038.1, from coordinate 19,834,191 downwards.
GTTTCGAAACGCCCCCCGTCTACAGACTCGTTTTGGCTGTTTTAAGGCACAAGGGTGCCCCAAAACGCCTCCACAACCTCCAACAACACACTAGTAATAAATCTTAAGGCAAACCAACATACAAGCATGCTTCAACGTCAACAAAACGAAACTAAACACCAAGGCACAACAACACAAGTCATGCATTCATACAACTCGTTTAAGGAGTTAGGCATTCAAAGGTCAACACTTAGACAACTTCAAGATAGCAACATGCTAACAAAGTATCAAGCAAGGCATACACCCCAAGTCAAAATAGCCAACACATACGAGGAGTCTAACATGCTCCTAAGCAACACCAACCACAACATAGCCATCAAAAACACATGTCCCATTGCTTAAACTATTACATACTCAACATTTAAAAGTTCATACTCGATGTACTCAAGCCAACAACCACACTTGGAGGCCCTCCTCTTACTCAAGCAACCCACGAACTAAGGATCTGCAATGTTGAACAAAGAGAGCGTAAGCAATGATGCTTAGTGAGGGTAAGCTCTTAAAAACAAACCTCAACATTGCAGGGTCCGAGCACGATCTAGCCAAGGCAAATCACATATTTACCAAGGATCCACAAACCACAAGATAAAGATGCATGAGCACTATTCAATATAAATGCCATGATCATAAGCTCAATTCCACAATGCATGTAGACACATTTAAACATCCAACTTAAGCTCATAAATCTCAACACCTTGATACATATATCAATTAACATTGGCACCTAGCTATGACCCGAATACGCGGATACCCACGTTGGAGCTCATATCCAACAACCACATTACCTCACTGTGGGATTACACTCATCACCGGTCTCGCGGAGGGGATTCCACTCATCCTCACGCCCCATCGATGGGATTCCACTCATCATCGACCAAATTTAAATACGATTTCCGGGCGAACCCGTACTCCTCCTTGGTGACTCAACGCCACCAAGGCCACGCGCGACTTTTGACTCATGTGTACACACTAACATCCTAATGATCGATCATTTGTACTCAAGCATACTAGTGCCAACATTTTACTCATTCCACATTACTCATTTCAAATCAATTCTGTGCCTAGCACGTACTCACCATAAACCATCATCATGCATGTCTCAAGCATCACAAATCATGCCTCATCTCACATGTATAACACAATATACATAAACATTCATATCACATTTCACACGAGACATACACATCCACTCATATGAGTTCATCCAAAGGCTCTAGATCAAGTTTAGGATTAGGCTACCACCCTAATCCTAACTCTAGGTGGGTCTACCAAGCCCAACCTAGTCCATATACTCGAACCAACCATTTTAAAACCAAGTAAAACAATTAACCACTCACCTAAGCTTCCAAGCTCAAGGACCAAGCAAGCGACAACCTTCAAATTCCCGGATTTACTTCCGATGCTTCACCGATGCCCAAACTCGATTCTAATCAATCCCAAACACAAACAAAACATCCACAATCAATAACTCATCGTTGGAACTAACCCGGATTAAAGTTTTCAAGCATCCAACACTCAAAATCAAGCCCAAAATAGAATTCCCGAGCAACCCACAAAACCCACTGAAATCTTCCAATTCAAGCATCCAAACAATCATCAAACACACCCAAAGTGACCCTCATATATCATACTAACACCAGCCCCCAAAATCCAACACATAACTACCCCAAAAACCACTTTAAAACCCTCCAAAACCCCCTTGAAACCCAAATCCGAAAATTGCTCAAAATCATTTGAAATTCACATATGTTATACCATTTGACCTCTACACATCATAACTACACATATTAAATCAAAACATTTCACTTAACATCATAAAGCTTCCATTTTTAATCCAAACTTTCCAAAATGCCGTTTTCTAAAACCTCCAAGAAAATGAAAATAGAAGGTACTTTTAAAGAGAGGGAGATGATGGGAAGTCAAAAATGTCATTACCTTTCAAAATAGAGTTGAAATGGAGGAGCTTTTGAATGGAATAATGTTTGGGTAGAGAGCTCTTTGTTTCCCGTTGGTGTGTTTTGAAGAAGGAAGTGAATAGTAGAAATTGGGTGTTTTTGTTTTGTTTTAATTTAAAGGCCCAAGGACCCTTTTGCCCTTAATGAAATGGGATATTCACAAGGGCATACAATTCATGGCTATTTGGGATTAAATTTCATAACAGGGTCAACACAATTAATTGATTTGAAACCAAGACTCGGAACATTATTTAAATTATAAAACCAAGCCCAAATAATATTAAAATATTATTTTCACCTAACCCCTAAACCCGGGTGTTACAACTCTCCCACACTTAAGGAATTTCGTCCCCGAAATTACCTGGTGGAAACAAATACGGAAACTGCTCAACCATATCCGCTTTTCTCTCCCACGTGGCCTCTTCCACACCTCTATGTCTCCACAACACCTTGACCAACTCTATGGTCTTGCCACGCAACACCTTGCTATCAGAAGCAAGTATCTCAACGGGCTCTTCATTATAGGACAAATCTGGATTTAACTCTATCTCCTCAATGGGCATCACATGAGAAGGATCCGACCTATATCTCCTAAGCATAGACACATGAAAGACATCATGGATCTTCTCTAACTCAGAAGGTAACCTCAAACGATAAGCTACAGGCCCAATCCACTCAACTATCTCCTACGGACCAATGAACCTCGGACTCAACTTGCCCTTTCGGCCGAATCTCATTACCTTCTTCCACGGAGATACTTTCAGAAACACTTTCTCACCAACTGCGTACTCAATCTCTTTCCTCTTCAAATCTGCATAAGACTTCTGACGATCGGAAGCTGCTTTCAAACGATCACAAATCAACTTCACTTTGTCGGTAGTCCCCTTAAGCAAGTCCGGCATAGGTAACAATCTCTGACCTGTTTCCGCCCAACAAATCAGAGTCCTACACCGTCTACCATACAAAGCCTCATAGGGTGCCATCTGAATACTAGACTGATAACTGTTGTTGTAAGCAAACTCAACCAACGGTAAGTGCTTCTCCCAAGAGCCCTGGAAGTTGATCACACAACAACGAAGCATATCCTCAAGAATCTGTATCACTCGCTCTGACTGCCCATCGGACTGAGGATGATAAGACGTGCTGAAATGCAAACGGCTACCTAAAGCACTATGCAAGCAACCCCAGAACCTCGAAGTAAATCTAGGATCCCTATCAGAAACAATGGACTTCGGAACCCCATGAAGTCTCACAATCTCACGGATGTACAAGTTTGCCAACTTGTCTAAGGAATCCGTGGTGTTCACTGCTAAGAAGTGAGCACACTTAGTGAACCCATCAACAATCACCCAAACTGAATTCTTCTTCGAAGGAGACAAAGGCAACCCCGATACAAAATCCATGGTGATTCTCTCCCATTTCCATTCCGGAATCTTCAAAGGCTGTAGCAAACTTGAAGGAACCTGATGTTCTGCCTTCACTCTCTGACAAACCATACAACGGCTCACATACTCGGCTACATCTCTCTTCAAACCAACCTAGAAGTAATCATTCTTCAAATCTCGGTACATTTTGGTACTACCCGGATGCATAGAAAAGGGGCTCGAATGTGCTTCACTCAGAATCTGACGTCTCAACTCGACATCTTCCGGTACAACAATTCTATCTCTGAAGCACAACAAACTCTCACCACTGAAACTATACTCGGTCGGTCTTCCTTCGGCTATGTCCTGAACATGAGGGACTAGACTCACATCTTGCAACTGCTTCTCTCTAATCAACTGAATCAAAGGAGGCTTCACTTGCAACTCGGTGATCATCCCACCATCATCGGACACACTCAATCTAGCAAACATAGCCCTCAACTCAACGACCACTTTCCTACTCAAAGCATCGGCTACTACATTTGCTTTACCCGAATGGTACTCAATGGTCAAATCATAATCCTTTAGCAACTCTAGCCATCTTCTTTGTCTCAAGTTCAACTCTTTCTGTGTCATCAAATACTTCAAGCTCTTGTGATCGGTGTAAACTATACACTTCTCACCATACAAATAATGACGCCAAATCTTTAATGCAAACACAACTGCGGCTAGCTCTATATCATGCGTAGGATAGTTCTTCTCATGAATCTTCAACTTTCTAGAAGCATAAGCAACAACTCTCCTATCTTGCATCAAAACACATCCTAAGCCTACGTAGGAAGCATCACTGTAAATCACAAACTCCTTACCTGAAACAGGTTGTACCAACACCGGAGCATTTGTCAAAGCTTCTTTCAATTTCTCAAAGGCCTTCTGTCTTGCATCTGACCATTCAAACTTAACTCATTTTTGCAACAATTTGGTCAAAGGAGCGGCTACTCTAGAGAAACCATCGATAAATCTCCTATAGTAACCGGCTAATCCTAGGAAACTCCTAATCTCGGTCACGGACTTAGGTTGTTTCCACTCAACAATAGCCTCAATCTTCGATGGATCAACTCGGATACCTTCGGCCGAAACAACATGGCCAAGAAATACAACCTCTCGAATCCAGAACTCACATTTACTAAGCTTCGCGTACAACTGATTGCTCAACAATCTCTGTAAAACAAATCTCAAATGCTCATCATGCTCTTCTTCTGTTTTCGAGTACACAAGTATGTCATCAATGAAAACAACTACAAAACGGTCTAGATAGTCTCTAAAAATTCTGTTCATCATGTCCATGAATGCTGCAGGTGCATTCGTGAGCCCAAATGGCATCACAAGAAACTCATAGTGACCATATCTAGTCCTAAAAGCTGTCTTCGGAACATCACACTCTTTCACCTTCAACTGATAGTACCCGGATCTCAAATCTATCTTCGAGAACACTGATGCACCTCTCAACTGATCAAACAAATCATCTATGCGAGGCAACGTATACTTGTTCTTCACAGTCAACTGATTCAACTGTCTATAGTCAATACACATGCGCATGCTACCATCTTTCTTTTTCACAAACAACACGGGAGCACCCCACGGAGAACTACTAGGCCTAATGAAACCACGGTCTAACAGTTCTTGCAACTGACTCTTCAATTCTTTCAACTCTTTCAGAGCCATACGATACGGAGCTATCGAAACTGGATTAGATCCTGAAACAGTCTCAATCACAAACTCAACATCTCTGTCAGGAGGCAAACCCGACAACTCTTCAGGAAACACATCTGGAAAGTCACACACTGTTCTGATATCTTTCGGTCTAGCTTCACTCATATCCGGATTCATAACATAAGCTAAATAAGCCCCACATCCAGAGTCCATCAACCTATGAGCCTCTAAAGCTGACACCACATTAGACAATAACTTAATGTTCTCGCCTACTACTACTACCTCGTAGTCATCAGATAGTTTCAAGGAAATTCTCTTTGTCTCAAAATCCACACTAGCCCGATGCTCAACTAACCAGTCCATACCCAGAATGATATCAAAACCATAGAAAGGAAGTTCCATCATATCAACTGAGAACACATGACCCTGAATCTTCAGTGGAAATCTCCTATACATACATCTAACCACAACTGAATCACCGAAAGAACTAGTAACATGCATACCTACATCTAAGATCTCAACAGGGATATCTAACTTCCGTGCATGCTCACTCAAAATGTAGGAATGCGTAGAACCCGAATCAACCAAAGAAAGCAAAGACATAGACTGTAACTCGAAATTACCTGCTATCACATCAGTGTCGTTCCCGGCCTCTCTCTGAGCATAGACTCTCGCTGGTCCTCCCGCCTCTGGCTGCACTGTCACAACATGAGCAAGATTCCTCTGAGCATCTACCCTAGGTGCATCAGCCCTAGGCTGGAAGTAGCCACGACCGCGCCCACGGCCCCTCTGAAAATCATTCGCTCTCGCAGGAGCCTGAGAAATGTTTGGTGCCTGAGCCGCCTGATGCGGACAATCCCTCCTAAAGTGGTCCCTCGAACCACAGTTCCAACAAGCATGAAAGTTACCCCTAACACTCACCAGCGTGCTGTCTCCAACATCGTGTACACTCGGGCAGGCGCCCTTCTCCTCTGTGGCCCTGATGGCCCCTATCATGGTGGCCACCGCCACGTCTCTGATCAAACTGATGTCCGCCACTTCTATGCCTCTTGGCATCTCTACCATCAAAGTGGTTATGCAACTTGCCAGAACTAGAACCGCCAGATCTTTTGGCCGAACCCAAACTATGTTCCAAATCCTTGGCCCTCGCGACCAATACATCAAAGTCTGAGTAGTCAGAAGCTAGCGTGTACCTCTTAACCTCTTCATTCAATCCGTAGCGGAATCGGTTACAGCGTTCCACCTCAGTAGGAACCAACTCTGGAGCATACTGACTCAAGCGAACGAAGCGGATCTCATAATCAGTCACAGAAGCATCTCCCTGAGTAAGAGCCATAAACTCTCACTTCTTCTCATCCAAGTACCTCGGTCCCAAGTACCTCTTCCTGAATGCAAACTCAAAGAAATCCCAGTCAATCTCTGCCTCTGGAACCCCGGTAGTGATGGTGACCCACCAGGTATAGGCATCGCCCTGAAGCAACGAGATCACACAACCCAATCTACGTGCGCCCACACAACCCATCTGAGCGAAGATACGAACTGTCTTCTCCAACCATAGTTCCGACCTCTCCGGAGTAGATCCTCTAAACTCCTCGGCCCCCAAGCTACGGAGCCTCTCCAAAGGTAGACTGGCATCATCACACCTAGGCTGAGCTGCAGCCTGAACTTCCGCAACTGCGGCCTGAAATGCTCCTGCTATCGCTTGCACTAGCGGAGTCATATCAATTCCAACTGGACCTTGGCCACCTTGAGGTCCCTCTCCTTCCGCTCCATCCTCGCCTCCAGGTCCAGGCGGAGGAGGTGGTGGTGGTGGAGGTGGTGGAGGAGCGCCAATTCCCGCGGCCATCGGCCCTTCTAGGTGAGCCTCCACACCAACAGCCGGCTCAACAGGAGCCGCAACCCGTGGTTCCTGACGAACCACTCTCGGCCTACCTCTCGGTCTAGACATCACTCTCACAGGTATTAAGTACAACCACAACAACAAAACATACAAAGCTGGGTTAGCAAGGCAAGGCTTCCAAGTGTTCAAGTACGTTCCCCCACTTAAAAATCATTTTTCCAATGTAATAGTAGCAATGAGACTCACACATACATACTTTGAAACAAAAACAATCAATATACTTGTCACACAAGCAATCATCCTTGCAAAGCAAGCAAACACCGTGCAAAACAATTCAAAACTTAAACTTACCTCACTTACCTGCCCAAGGTCTCGGTAACCTTAGGCTCTGATACCAACAAGTGTAACCCCCTCGTCCCGGTCTGGTCGGATGACCGGTCCGAGTGGGCCACACGGGGAAAACCAAAGCGAAACCCGTTAAGGTTCCTCCTCGGTTAACGACCCAAAAAATTTCTTTTTAACTTTATCTTGTCTATAGGCATGATTAAATCCTATGTGAAGGACAACAGCGGAAGAAGCAACAATTCAACATCGACCGACCAAGACGGTACAATAAACAGCTCATTTTAGCCCTTTACAGCAGGCCGTATCGAAACGCCCTTGGGGTGTTTCGAAACACCTTGACTTAGTCAACAGGCCAGGGTCAACCATGAGGAGGCCGTTTCGAAACAGGGGTGACCCGTATCGAAATGACCCTAACGATCAACTTCTCGTGGTCAACGTGATTTGACCGTTTCGAAACATCAAAGGCCCGTTTCGGAACGCCTTTATCTCGTCAATTTCTCAAAATTCCAGTAGCAAAAATGTTCCGAAACAACCCCTATCTGTTTTCAAACGGCTGGCCAAATGCAAAGGGACCGTATCGAAACAGGGTGGCCCGTTTCGAAACGCCCCCCGTCTACAGACTCGTTTTGGCTGTTTTAAGGCACAAGGGTGCCCCAAAACGCCTCCACAACCTCCAACAACACACTAGCAATAAATATTAAGGCAAACCAACATACAAGCATGCTTCAACGTCAACAAAACGAAACTAAACACCAAGGCACAACAACACAAGTCATGCATTCATACAATTCGTTTAAGGAGTTAGACATTCAAAGGTCAACACTTAGACAACTTCAAGATAGCAACATGCTAACAAAGTATCAAGCAAGGCATACATCCTAAGTCAAAATAGCCAACACATACGAGGAGTCTAACATGCTCATAAGCAACACCAACCACAACATAGCCATCAAAAACACATGTCCCATTGCTTAAACTATTACATAATCAACATTTAAAAGTTCATACTTGATGTACTCAAGCCAACAACCACACTTGGAGGCCCTCCTCTTGCTCAAGCAACCCACGAACTAAGGATCTGCAATGTTGAACAAAGAGAGCGTAAGCAATGATGCTTAGTGAGGGTAAGCTCTTAAAAACAAACCTCAACATTGCAGGGTCCGAGCACGATCTAGCCAAGGCAAATCACATATTTACCAAGGATCCACAAACCACAAGATAAAGATGCATGAGCACTATTCAATATAAATGCCATGATCATAAGCTCAATTCCACAATGCATGTAGACACATTTAAACATCCAACTTAAGCTCATAAACCTCAACACCTTGATACATATATCAATTAACATTGGCACCTAGCTATGACCCGAATACGCGGATACCCACGTTGGAGCTCATATCCAACAACCACATTACCTCACTGTGGGATTACACTCATCACCGGTCTCGCGGAGGGGATTCCACTCATCCTCACGCCCCGTCGATGGGATTCCACTCATCATCGACCAAATTTAAATATGATTTCTGGGCGAACCCGTACTCCTCCTTGGTGACTCAACGCCACCAAGGCCACGCGCGACTTTTGACTCATGTGTACACACTAACATCCTAATGATCGATCATTTGTACTCAAGCATACTAGTGCCAACATTTTACTCATTCCACATTACTCATTTCAAATCAATTCTGTGCCTAGCACGTACTCACCATAAACCATCATCATGCATGTCTCAAGCATCACAAATCATGCCTCATCTCACATGTATAACACAATATACATAAGCATTCATATCACATTTCACACGAGACATACACATCTACTCATATGAGTTCATCCAAAGGCTCTAGATCAAGTTTAGGATTAGGCTACCACCCTAATCCTAACTCTAGGTGGGTCTACCAAGCCCAACCTAGTCCATATACTCGAACCAACCATTTTAAAACCAAGTAAAACAATTAACCACTCACCTAAGCTTCCAAGCTCAAGAACCAAGAAAGCGACAACCTTCAAATTCCCGGATTTACTTCCGATGCTTCACCGATGCCCAAAATCGATTCTAATCAATCCCAAACACAAACAAAACATCCACAATCAATAACTCATCGTCGGAACTAACCCGGATTAAAGTTTTCAAGCATCCAACACTCAAAATCAAGCCCAAAATAGAATTCCCGAGCAACCCACAAAACCCACTGAAATCTTCCAATTCAAGCATCCAAACAATCATCAAACACACCCAAAGTGACCCTCATATATCATGCTAACACCAGCCCCCAAAATCCAACACATAACTACCCCAAAAACCACTTTAAAACCCTCCAAAAACCCCCTTGAAACCCAAATCCGAAAATTGCTCAAAATCATTTGAAATTCACATATGTTATACCATTTGACCTCTACACATAATAACTACACATATTAAATCAAAACATTTCACTTAACATCATAAAGCTTTCATTTTTAATCCAAACTTTCCAAAATGCCGTTTTCTAAAACCTCCAAGAAAATGAAAATAGAAGGTACTTTTAAAGAGAGGGAGATGAGGGGAAGTCAAAAATGCCATTACCTTTCAAAATAGAGTTGAAATGGAGGAGCTTTTGAATGGAATAGTGTTTGGGTAGAGAGCTCTTTGTTTCCCGTTGGTGTGTTTTGAAGAAGGAAGTGAATAGTAGAAATTGGGTGTTTTTGTTTTGTTTTAATTTAAAGGCCCAAGGACCCTTTTGCCCTTAATGAAATGGGATATTCACAAGGGCATACAATCCATGGCTATTTGGGATTAAATTTCAAAACATGGTCAACACAATTAATTGATTTGAAACCAAGACTCGGAACATTATTTAAATTATAAAACCGAGCCCAAATAATATTAAAATATTATTTTCACCTAACCCCTAAACCCGGGTGTTACAAAAATATTCGATTTAAAAGCAAAAATGATTTAAAATATTTGAATATTTCAAGTTATTCGAGTTGACGCGTCATATCTTAAGATAAAGATGAGCGTTCGATCGAGTCGAGTCAAAAAATTTGAGTTATTCGAGTTGACGCGTCATATTTTACAACTCAAACTTTATTTGAAATTTTTTCGATTCGAGTCGAGTCGAGTTTTCGAGTACCTATAAAAATTGAATTATAATTATTTATCATGTTACCATACTTTGGAATTTTGCTTTAGGACCAAATTGAAAGAATGCATAAATTACGAGGCTAAATTTAGTAAATTGTTTCGAATTAGGATTAAATTGATTGAATGTATAAATATGAAGGACTAAATGTGTTATTATACCAAATTTTATAACAGTCACTTAACGTCATTTAACGTCTAGTTACCATTTTGTTATAAAACATAAAGTTTAATTGCTATTTTGTGATTTTTGAAAGTTTGGTTACCATTTTGTTTTTTTACTAAAGTTCAGTGGCCGTCTGTGTACTTTACCCTTTTTTATATTATAGTATGCTATGGTTAATGTATCTATATTAGGTTAAATTACATCAGATATCACTGAATTTTAAGTTTAATATTAATTATACAATTGAACTAAAAATCAATATTATTTTAGTGTTGAATTTTAGTTTAAGCTTCAATTAACCATTGGTCCGTTAAAATCCCTCCACATCATTAATTTTAATGGCTCAATGATATAATTGAAGTATAAACTAAAGTTCAGTATTAAAATAGTATCAATATTTAGTTCAGTGATATAATCAATATTAAATTTAAAATCTAGTGATATCTATTATAGTTTACCCTTTATAGTATATTCTAATCACATTCGAATTATATATCTATATTTCCTTAAAGGAAAAAACTTTGATACACAGGTCATGTAAACTTTAGTTTACACGTGCTTTTTAGTTTTAGGGGTTACAATTTTAGTTTAGGGGTTTAGCTTGTATGGTTTAGAATTTAGTGTATAGACTTTAATGTTTAGGGTTTAGTTTTTAAGGTTAGAGTTAAAAATTTAGGATTTAAGTTTTTATAGGATAAATACACAAGCTTGTGTAAAATTAGTTTTACACAGCCTGCGTATCAAAGTTTTACCCCTACTTAAAATAATATATTTTAACTGTAATTTTTAAAATTGGAAATGAAAGGATCCATATTTTACTTGATACTATAGTAAAGAACATGATGAAGAGGAAGCGACAAACTCCGCTTGCTTTACTTTATTATTAGTAGGATAAAATACACAGATCATCACTTAACTATCTTTTTTTTTTTTTTGGTCCATTTAACTTTCAAAATTTTTAATTTATTAACTAAATTTTTGGATTACTCCTATTGGTCACTCTAAATTATTTTATTATTATTTTAAAAATTTTGTCATATTATTATTTAATATAAAAATAATTTAAAATATAAAATGAAATCCAACTATTGCCAACCACCATTCGCCGTCGTCGGATGCCATCGTTGACGGCCATAGATGGTGGTCGTTGAGTCCAAGATTTTAAGGTCGCTTCGTCTTGGCTCTATGAGTTCGAATCCAACCTCCATTTTACCGGAAAGCGCTTCGAAGTCCACGAAAATGAGATCGAAAGTGAGTAAACCAAAAATTTTCAAAAGAGATTTACAGGTTTTGGGACATTTTTCGATGAAACAAATACTAGATTCAGACTCAGCATGTCACACCCCTAAAAATTTATTCTTATTCGAGGTTAAGTGAAAAAATGATATAAAAGAAAAAAAAGTGTTATTCAAGGGGTTCAAACCCATGACCTTAGGCTTGGTGAACTTGAGCTTTGACCGTTGGGCTAAAAGTCACTCTTAGTTTAACCTTACACCAGTTTAATATTAGTCTATGTAACACCCGTGTTTTGGGGTTAGAAGTTAGTCGGGTTAGTTGGTCCGAGTCGGTAAAATTAATTTTAATCAAATTGACCTTGGTTTGAGCCAATTGAGTTTTAAATGAAAAGGAGGGATCGTTTTGGTAATTTAGCCAAAATAAATTAAAAAGCTAGATCACCTTTTTGATTCAAAAAGGAAAAAAAAGTGTCTTCCTCCCCATTTCTTCCCCCCAACGTGAAAAGCACCGAAACCCCTCCCCAAACCCTATTCACTATTCCATTTGATTTCTTCCTCATCTCAAGGGCATTTTTAAAGGTAATTATATATTCGAACTCTCCTCTTCATCCTCTACATTCACCTAGTTTTAAAATTTAAAACTATCATCTTTTGGAAATTTGGGGTTTAAAGAAAGTTTGAGTTTTTATTGGGTTTTTCAATTGGTTTTGATTTATTAAGTTGGGTTTTGGTTTAGTCTCCTTAAAATACACATAATATGTTAAAATGAGTGATCTTGGGTGAAAACCCGAAATGGGTCCTTGTGGCCATTTTTGAAGTGTCTAAAACTTCGATTTTGGTAAGTTTTAGGGTTATGTTGAAGGGCTGATGGTTTAGGGATGTTAGGAAGGTGTTTTGGGACCATTTGGGTGTCATTTGGGTGTTTGAAAACATGGTTTTCAGCTAGGTTTTAAGGGAGCTCGAAAATGGAAATTTTGGGTGATTGTTGGGTTTGGAATTGTTGAAGTATGGCTTGTATTTATGGATTGGAGTAGGGATTGAGATTTAGCTTTGATTTGTGAGTAATGGATGTGTTTTGATTGGCTAGAAACAAGAGGAGACTTTGGAGAAGCATCGGGATCGAATCCGGGCATATAGGAGGCTTGCTTGCTTGTTTTGGTTGCTAAGGAAGGGTGGTGAGTAACTTTAAATATGTTTTAAAGTTGGTTCAAGTGTGTGTAGTGTGTGGGTTGAAATGTGCTTGGTAGGCCATTCCTATGTGGGAGTTAAATTGGTAACTTAACCCCTTGATTCCTATTGATGCTATTTATGTCTTGCCTATTTGCTCTTGTGAAATATGGATTGATTTGTATATGTGTACCTTGATATATGCATGTGATGAGTATGTGATATAAATGGTGGATATGTGAGGTGGTTAAAGGAATTGGCACTAATTAACTTGCCGGGTGTAAATGATCGATCATTAGGATTAGTGTGCACACAAATTGAGTCAAAACGCACGTGGCATTGATGGCGTTGAGTCATCAAGGAGGAGTACGGTGATGTAATATTCCACCGGAAATTTATATATATATTCTACGTGATGATGAGTGGAATCCCATCCGTAGGGCATGTGGTGATGAGTGGAATCCCACCCATGCAAGGTCCGGTGATGAGTGTAATCCCACCGAGGTAATGTTGTTGTTGAGATTAAATCCGCACATCCGGGTAAACTAATAGTGGCCAATTGAACTTGTTCCTAATATTACGATGTTGTGATATTTGATATATTTGTTGATGAGCTTAGTATGATGTGAGATGCCATATTATGACTCTTGAAAGACTAGCTAGGTTGACTTGTTGATACCTATGTATGTTGTTTGCGAGGTTAAGGATTTGCATGCTTGGACCCTGCATTGTTGTTTTTTTATTTATTTTTAGAGCATCCTCACTAAGCTTCTAGCTTACGCTCTCATTTTCAACAATGCAGATCATTAGCGTGGTGTTAGCAAGGAGAAAGGCGAAGGGGCTTCCAAGTTATTTGTTGCTCAAGTACGATTTAGCAATTAACGTAGTAGTTTAGCAATGTGGCAAGTGTGTGTTTTGTATGAGCTTGTATGACTCTTGGAGGTTGTTGGTATTTATGTTTTTGTTGAATTCGTAAACCATGTTATGCCTTGATGAATGCTTGATAGTGATGTTATGCTTTTGTATGAGTACATGTGTGGTTGTGGCATGTAACTCTATGTGTGGTGAATTGAGCCTTAAGGGCCTTACAATGCTTAAGTTGGGTGATTCTTGGAATGAATGTCTTATCTTAAATATTGTGTTGATTATGAATGTTTGCAATAGGGAGCATGCCTCTAGAGGGTATTTGTTTGTGATGTATGCTTCTTGAGGTTGTTGAGGGCTTTTGGGATCATTTAGAGTTGCCTAAGTCTAATTTTTGAAAGTTGCAGACAACCAGCGTTCCAAAACGGGCTGAGCCATTTCGGAACGGGTGAGGCTTCGGGGACCCCGTACCGGAACCTGTTTCGATACAGTTTGGCCACTGTGAGCCCCTGTTCCGAAACAGGTTTCGGAAAGTTTTTGCCACTGTCCATGCCTATTTTGAAACAAGTTTCAAAACGTCAAGGCAAATTCGTAGCCCTGTTCCGAAACGGGGTGGGAGGCGTTTCAGTACGGGTGACTTGCTTTTTACTTGGATCCCGTGTTTCGAAACGGGCAGTACATGTTTCGAAACACAGGCCTGAATGTGGGCTTTTAGGCATCTCTAAAGGGTCTCGATGTTTGGGTTAGGCTTGTTTTGCTGTAGGGCCTCTCGGGAGTCTTGTTTCCGCTGTAGAAATCACTTAAGAATCAATTATGCCTCTAGTTAAAATGTAATTCTAATGAAAAAAAAAGTTTTAGGGTCGCTAACCGAGGGGGAACCTTAACGGGTTTCGCTTCGGTTTTCCCCGTATGGCCTACTCGGACCGGCCATCCGGCCAGACCGGGACGAGGGGGTTACAGTCTATGTTTGGTGGTTATAACAAAATTTATTAAGTCAGATCTAACTCCTCACCTACCTAGAGAATGCCATTCGAATATGGAAGTTGAGAGAGAAATTCCAGAAAGCTCTCACCTAACCCCACCGGCTCTAGCTCTGATCTGTCACACCACCCAGCCGTAGTGTGCACCGCCGTCGTCCCCTAAACCGCCATACCTCTCCGATCTCATCCCTGGCCATCACACGCGGTAAACGACCGTCAATCACCATGAAATCCTGGTTGAAAGCCATACGGAGAACCAATAGTCCTCTACTATTTTTCAAACCTAACGCCACCGTCTGTTGCCTGTTCATCACGTCGTTGCCACTATCTTCTTCCTCGTGTTAGACTGAGCGAAACTGTGGCCGTCGATCATCCGTTCAACATCGGCAAAGGCCTCATCGGAGTAACATATATTCTGATCGTTTTGTTTCATTTTGGGTAGGTTCGGTAAGGTTCCGACATAAATCTAGGTTTATTCATATGTTTGGTGAGTTTGTGGTCGAGTTCTGCTCTTTCCGATGGTGTTTTACGTCCATTTGGGGCCGCGCATGGCGACTACACATCATCTCAGGCGATTTCCGATCGCCTGGGATGGTGGCCATTAGACTGAACCGGCCTGACCGACCTTGGACTTGGTCTGGCCTTTGATCTGATCAAGAAAACTGGATAACGGACCAAGTTTGTTATTTTAGAGTGTTCCGACCTGCTTATGGCCAAAAGCCCTAAATCTGTTTGACATGAACCCACATATCTAACCTCTCTGCCCGACCCAAGCCCATGTTCGACCCGTCTCGAGTTTGAACCCGCTTAACCCGACCTGATTGAGTCAACTCATTGACCGAGTTAACTCACTCGAGTCAACTCAGTGAGTCAACCCGACTGAGTCAACTCAATGAGTCAACCCGACTGAGTCAACTCAGTGAGTCAACTCTCCCGACTTAACTCGGTTGACCTTTGACGTCAGCATTGACTTTGATCCGTTGACCGTTGACCAAAGAGTAACTTTTTTGAAAACCCTTATTTTATGTTTTTTGACGTTCTAAGTCCGTTTTCAAGTCTATTTCACGAATTTATAACTCAAAAATCTCTGAATCTGACCTTGAACTGTAACGCCCCGATTTAGGGCCCGAGAGTTATCGGTTCTTGATCTAGGACTAGTTTCGGGTTAAAATTAGATTAAAATGCTGATTTTATCAAAATTTCCATTATTTACAACTATGTCATTAATGAAATTGAAAAGGATTTTATCTCATCTTTTTTCTCAAAAATCAAAAAGAAAGGCTATCATCTTTTTTCAAAAGCAAAAAGCTCAAACCTTTCAAGAGCAAGCCTTCTTCATCAAATCTTCATTTTTGGTGATTTCTTCAAGGTAAATGTCTTAAACTATTGGCTTTTACTAGATTAAGATAGATTTCAACTTAGTTTTCCATTTACCCAATAATTTCTAAGTTTACCCTAAAACCCATTATTTTGAAAATGGTGATTTCTTGATGATTTTCGAATGGGCTTTGATACATGTGTTTTTGGGTGGTTAAGAATCACATTTTGGTGTTAATAAAGTGTTGAAATGAAGCCTTAAATCAATAAACCCGAAACTAGGGCAGTGGGTAATTTTTGAAGGTGAAAAAGTGGTGTTTTGGCTTAGTTTTGGGGGTAAAACGAGGGCTGGAGGTATATGGACCTAGGATGGGTGTTTTTAAATGATTTTGGTGTGTTTTGGATGTTTAATTTGATGGGTTATTGTTGGGATTTGCTTAAGAACGGTTTTGATGATTTTTGATGGATTTCGGCTTTATTTTGATTGAGTAAATGTGTCGGTTGATGGGTTGTTGCTATTCAGTGAATTTATGGAAGAATAGGGGAGTAATACTTTGTTTTTGGTTGATGAGAAATAGGGGAAACGAACTCGAGTACTTTGGGCGCGATATCGGGTACTACGGGGGCTTGAGAACGGTGTTTCAGCTTTCGTTTGAGCTCTATCGGTGAGTGGAACTGTTTTGAGACTAAATACGTTCAATGAAGGTTTTTGGGGTTTGGGTGGATTCTTAAAGACTAACCTAGACCCGAGTGTAAGTTTATCTATTCTCGCTTGTTGGTTGATTATAGGCGTTCTCGATTATGTGTGTTGTAACACCCGGGTTTAGGGTCGGGTGAAAATAATATTTTAATATTATTGGGGTTCGGTTTTATAACTAAAATAATCTTTTAAATTCGGGTTTCAAAAATAACTATTTGACCTTGGACCAAATTGAATGAATTGCAAAGTGGAGGGTTTTTAAAGAATAAAGGAGATAGCCATTCATTAATGGCCATTTTGTAATTAGCCCAACTTTGATTTTAAATCCCCCTTTCTATCAAATAGTCACTATTCACTCTCTTCTTCATAAAACTTAACGTGAAATAGAGCTATCTCCTCTCCACCACTATTCCATCACCTTATTCCTCCATTTTAGCTCGGATTTACAAGGTAACTACATTTTCAACTTGTCCTCGTCATCCTCTATTCAAAAGTACAAATGGTTTTCATTTTCCTCAATGTTTTGAAAATGGAGTTTTTGGAGATTTTAATTAAAAATGGTAACTTTATATTGTTAAGCTTAATGTTTTGATTTAATATGGTTAGTTATGAAGTCTAGGAGCTAAATGGTTCAACATATATGAATTTTCCTTGGTTTTGAGCAATTCCCGAATTTGGGTTTAAATGGGGTTTTTGGAGGGTTTTGGGTGAGTTTTGGGGTTGTTTTAGGTGGGAATTGATAGGCTATTGATAGTGCTATGGTTAGGGGTTGATTTGGGATCATTTGTGGGTATAAAAGGTGTTGAAAACATGGGTTTTGGATGAGGTTTTGGGGCTGCCCGAGATTGCTAAATATGGGGTTTGTTCATGGGTTGAAACATTGCAAATTGTGTTTGAATTGTATTCCGGGTTAGTAATTTGATGCTTGGGCTGATTTAAGGTTGTTTGAATTGTATTGAGGTTGTTTAGAAGCGAGAACTTGTGTCGAAGAAGCATCGAGAGGGAATCCGGAAGCTTGAGGGTAGTTGCTTGCTTGGCTTGGAGCTTGGAAGCTTAGGTGAGTGGTTAAATGTTTAAAATGGTTTTAGATGGTTGGTTCGATCACATGGACTAGGTCGGGCTTGGTAGACCCACCTAGAGTTAGGATTGGGGTGGTAGCCTAATCCTAAACTTAACTAGAGCCATTGGTTGAACTTGTATTTGATGTACATGCCTCGTAATATTTGTGATGTGATGGTCTATGTATAATGTGTTATACATGTGAAATGAGGCATGATTTGTGATGCATTATGATATGCATGTTAATGGTTCATGATTGTCATCATGGTGAGTACGTGCTAAGCACGAAATTGGTTGTAATGAGTAATATGGATTGAGTTAAATGTTGGCACTAGTATGCTTGAGTACAAATGATCGATCATTAGGATGTTAGTGTTCACACATAAGTCTAAATTCGCGCGTGGCCTTGGTGGCGTTGAGTCACCAAGGAGGAGTACGGGTTCGCCCGGAAATTGTATTTATATATAGTCGATGATGAGTGGAATCTCATCGACGGGGCGTGAGGATGAGTGAAATCCCCTCCGCGAGACCGGTGATGAGTGTAATCCCACCGTGAGGTAAAGTGGTTGTTGGATGTGAGATCCAACGTGTTTATCCGCGTATTCGGGTCATAGCTAGGTGCCAATATTGATTGATATGTGTATCAATGTGTTGTGAAATGTGACCTCTATTTGGATGTTTATATGTGATTACATATGTTGTGAAATAGAGCTTTATGAGCATGGCATATAATTGGATATTGTTCATGCATCTTTAACTTTTGGCTCTTGAGGATCTTTGGTAATTATGTATTTACCTTGGTTGAGATCGTGCTTGGACCCTGCATTGTCGAGGTTTGTTTTTAAAGAGTTTACCCTCACTAAGCTTTATTGCTTACGCTCTCTCTTTGTTCGACAATGTAGATCCTTAGTTCGTGGGTTTCTAAGTGCAAGAAGGGGGCCTCGAAGTGTGCTTCGTGGTGCTTGTTTAGCTACCAAGTATGGACTTTTTAATTATGATGTAATGGCCAAGCAATGAGACATGTAATCGTGTTATGATGCTTTTAACTTATGTTGTTGTTGATGTTGTTTAGGAGCATGTTAGACTCCTCGTTTGTGCTTGTTGAATTGGCTTTTGGGATGTATGCCATGCTTGTAACCATGTTAATATTTTGCTACCTAGAATTGTCTAAGTGTTGGTTATGTTGAAGTATGTTTTTGGAAATGCCTTGTTTTGATGTTTATCTATATGCCTTGAGGTGTTTTAAGCATGCTTGATATGTTGGTTTGCCTTAGGATTGTTGTTAGTATGATGTTTGAGGTTTTAGAGTGATTTAGGGGCATCCTTGTGCCATAAATCAGCTAAAACCAGTCTGCAGACAGAGGGCGTTTCGAAACGGGCTACCCTGTTTCGATACGGTCCCTTTGCTTTTGGCCGGGCGTTTCGAAACGCGTAGAGGCCGTTTCGGTACATTTTCGCTACTGGAATTTTGAGAAATTGACGAGATGAAGGTGTTCCGAAACGAGTCTAGGGAGTTTCGAAACGGTCAAAATCTCGTTGACCATGAGAAGTTTACCAGGGAGGGTGTTTCGGAACGGTTGACCTCCGTTCCGATACGGCCTCTTCGTGTAGGCTTAGAACCGTTGACCATGTCAAGGCGTTTCGATACACCTTGAGGGTGTTTCAAAACGGCCTGCTTAATTAGTTAAAAATGGACTGTTTTGCTTAGGTTGATCGAGTTATTGTTTTATGAATGCTTGTCTTTCCGCTGCTATGATCACATAGGATTCGAATGAGCCTTTAGAAAATATTAAATTAAAAAGAAATTTTCTGGGTCGTTAACCGAGGAGGAACCTTAACGGGTTTCGCTTCGGTTTTCCCCGTGTGGCCCACTCGAACCGGTCAAGTGTCCGGACCGGGACGAGGGGGTTACATGTGTTGTGGTATGTTTGTGGATTGTTTTTATCCCGTTTTAATGTTGTTGTGTTGTCGTAGTTGATGTCGAGCCTCACGTGATGGTTAGTCGTTGTATATGGTGATGTGTAGTCCCACCGGTACTAACTAGTAGAAGAGTACGGTGATTGTAGTCCCATCGAAAAACTACTAGTTGTTGTGAACGGTGATGTGTAGTCCCACCGGATTTTGGTTATGCATGCGCATACCATGTTTTGTTTATGTTTGTGTTTCATTATCCCCTCCTTAAATGGTTTTTCCTTAAATCTAAGAATATGGTTTAAAACTGCATTGTTTTTGTGTTTTAGAGCTCCGCTCACTAAGCTTTTAAGCTTACGCTCTATTTTTCCAACAATGCATATCGTTAGAGGTTCCGGGAGGCAAGTGGGCAAGGAAGGGATTCTTGGAGTTTCTTACTAGCTCAAAGTATGGTTTTATGTTTGTAATAATGCTTAGACAATGGGAATACTAGATTTTTATGTTAAGGAGTTGGTGTTCAAACTCTTATGCTTTGGCTTTGTTTATGTTGCTAGCATGCTTCAAATGTTGATACTATGTTATGTTGATGCTTGTTGTGGCCTTATATGAGTTGCCTTGTATTTTGACTTGCTAGTGTTTTGGGAAGCTAAGTATTCTTATGAGTTTTGGGTAGATTTCCGTTTTGTTGCTTGAATGTATGTATGATGATGTGATTAGGATGTTTCGCATCTAGAACGTTTGTATGATGTGTTGCTATGGGATTTGAGGGGTTTCGGGACAAGTTTGGGGACGTTTGGAGATGTTGAAACATGTTTTCGGGCCAAACTGTGTACAGGCATTTTGAAACGCCTGATATGGTTTCGGAACGGTCGAGCTCCAGGGGTACCCGTATAGGAACGAGGGTGGTGCCGTTTCGGTACGATTTGCCACTGGAGGCTCCTGTTTCAGAACCATATAGGGTCGTTTCGGTACGATTTGCCACTGGAGGCTCCCGTTCCAGAATAGGGTGGGACCGTTTTGGAACGGCTTGGTTATACCTTTTAAAATGGAGCCCGCGTTTCGGAATGGGCAAGCCTGTTTCGAAACGCAGGCAGCTAAAATGGATATTCGGCATCTTCGAGGGTTTTCAAATGTTGTACCTTAGTCCCTATAGCTTGCATGCTTCCTAATTGAGTTGTATGTGCCCCTTTGTATATGTTCTGCCTCGTGAGCATGAAAATTGACAAATGAGCTATTGGTAAGTTTAAGATATCATATGCCCTGCTCAGCTCGTATATGTGTCTGCTTTTCCGCTGTTGTTTTCACACTTAAGATTAAATGTGATATTTAGACAAGATAAATATACAAAAAATAGGGTTGCTAATCGGAGTGAGGCCTTAGCGGGTTTTGCTTCGATTTTCCCCGTGTTGCCCGTTCGGTCCGGTCTGTTGGCTAGGCCGGGACGAGGGGGTTACATGAACCGAACTTGTATATGTATTTATTTATTCTGTTAAGAACAATATGGATAAGGACTGAATATGGAATTTGTATAATTGAAGGTATTCACATATATTTGTATTCGAGAGGTAGAGGACGTCGAATACGGGTTCGAGAGTGTCCGAACGTCTTTCCAAGGGTCGATCGATATAGCAAGGATTCAAGGTAATACATTACTACCTCTAGCATGCTTTAAGGAACTTGTCGGTATTGGTTAATGCATGAATGAGTTTGGTTAATGCCTGAATATTTTAAAGTAATTCTAATTACGATAGAAACATAATAATTTGGATAAGACATGAATAACTCGAATAAGGAATTGATGATCGGTAAGAAATCCAAATTCAGTGAATAGTCGATAAAACAGTTCACCTCAAAACTTTCAATTCAGATTATTTCTTGATAAAAGATCTAATGCTTAGAATGCTGGGATGAGAAATGAAAAAACGCCCTTGAGGTATAAGAAGAACTAAAATACCCCTAACCCTAAAAGCAATCTAGAAATCTATACTAGATCTGGTAAAACAATTAATTCATCTGAAAAGCTCTATTTTCTTGGAAAGTTACGGTAACAAGGCTTAAACATTCGAAATTGTAAAGTACTTGAATTTTGAATAAATTTCTGAAGATTGGTTTATGGAAAACTATTTGTATTTCTGAATTAATCAAAGTGGCATGAAAGATCAAATTGATTGATGTGAATAAAATGATTGAAAATACTGATAAGGCTGAACTGATCGGAATGACCGTAACGACCAAAAAGATCAAAATATTCTCGGGAACTAATTGCCAAATTAATCAAAATGATGGATATACCCTCGAGATCTAAAATGAATGAATAGTTGGAAGGATCGAAAGACTTAGAATAATTGAAACACCTTCGGGCATTGAAGTGTTTGAAATACCTTCGAATACTAAGATGACTGAAAATACCTCCAAGACTTGGAATAAGAAATACCAATAAAGCCAAACAAAGGTAATGGCTCTGGAAGTGGTAATACACGACCCATGTTTGTTGGTCGTTTATGATACTAATGTGATATTGGAAGAATACCATTGAAGGTATGTTCGATTTATTTGGAGAAAGTACATAGTTAATAGTGAGAATAACTTGTTCTTCAAAAGGTGCATTCGATGTTATGGATTGAGTTCAGGTGCAATGCACATGTTCAAATACTTGAAAATATCGCTTGAATACATGTTCGATATCTCGTAGTACATTCAGTGGTTGATTGGAAGGCAAACTATTTTGTTATACACTATAGTCAGTTATGAGAAATGAATACTTAAGGTGTACCTATCCAGTTAAATAATAAACATTGTATCGTTGGGTTATGATTAGATCTAAAGGACTTGGAAACCTGATTCAACTAGAATTTCTGAATTCTGTAAGTCACCGTTTATACCTTGTTGGTTTAAATTACTAAATTACCCCTAAAGGTCATAATGACCATGATACCCATGTAGGCTTTAATGATTGGATCGCTAATGATATATCTGAAATCTTAATTGTCCTGATGTATCAACTTTTGAATGTCTGGTTTGAGCTGTTAGTACCGAACCCCCTTTTTATAGGGACCCCGTTTTGAAATCAGTCCAAAATTATCAGACGTTCAATGTTCTCTTTCTGATAATTACCAAGCATCTCCAAGGAATAAATTGGACCATATAGTGTGTTCCATGTGTCCTTGAATATTCTTTATATTTTAAACCAAGACTGTGATCTACAATTAAAAGTATGACATTGTTATTCGAAATGAAAGCAATCCATGACTTATATCTTCTGATACAAAATTATATCTGATATATGTCTTTTGATACAAAAATAAATCTGACATCTATCTTCATTAGGCTTGTAAAGGAACCAAACGTTCAGTGAACCGTTCGTGAATTGTTTGGTGGCAAGTTCGTTTATTTATTAAACGAATGAACATGAACAAGATTTTCCATTCGTTTAATTAAATGAACGAACACAAACAAAGGACTCGTTCATTTACATTCGTGAACATTTGGTAATCAGTTCATTTATGTTCGTTTAAATTTATTCACATATGTTCATTTATGTTTATTATTTTTCATAGCAAAAGTATTATATTTAAAAAATATATATTCATATATGTTCGTTCGTTTATATTCGTTTAAATTTATTCATACATGTCCTTTTATGTTCGTTTGTTTGTGTTCCGTTCGTTTATCATTTTAACAAACGAACATGAAGGAACACGAACAAGCTACATTCCTTAACAAACGAACACGAACAAGAAATTATGTTCGTTTAACTATTCGTGTTCGTTCATTTGTTCGGTTAAAATTAAAAAAAATGAACATGAACATACCTTTGTTCGTGTTCGTTCAGTTCGTTTACAGGCCTAGTCTTTAGATATAAAAATATATCTGATATATGTTTTCTGATATTACAGTTTACTGTATAAAAACTAATTTTATCTAGGGTAATCTTCACCCATGGTCCCTTTCGTTTGGGGTTTGTTCTATTTTGGTCACCAGAATTCAAAAAAGATTATTCTGGTCACTTACGTTTAGAATCGTGTCTATTTTGGTCACTGGGACGTTAGTCTCCGTTAATAAAAAAATAATTTAACCCCAAAACTTTCAAAACTTTATTTTTCTCCATCTTCCCCAAAAACAATTCTGAATTCGATTGTATAATCCTACCAAAATTATTTTTGGAATAGTTATCAACTCTACAGCACCCTACAACATTAAGTGTGCACAATTAGAGAAATACATGAAAGCATCATATGATAAATTCCCAGTAGAGTGTTTACTGGAAGCAAAAAAGAAAAGGAAGCTATTACAAACCTTTACTAGAAACAACTTTCGTCCCGAGCTGGAAATCACAATAACTCCCATGGATTTTCGATCTCGGTCAAACTCAAGTCTTGCAATTCTTTGCTCCAGTTTCTTCCACTGTTGACAATAGCCTTGGGTAGCAAAATAAAATAATTGAAAAGGCTCAGTATGATCTAGAATTGTCACCTAAGGAACAAAAAAATTATAAGAAAGAAAGCAGCTAATATACGTTGAGGATCCCCATGACTTGACGAAGAGGAATCACTCTCTTCAGGAAGTCCCATTTTCTCAACCAGAACCCGGAATGACAAAAAAATAAGTGTCTTCTGAGGGAAAAATATGCAATAAGAACTTTCAAATACAAGCTTGGGTATATTCAAGTAGGTGTAGTAGTGTACTAAACAAAAAAGGATTTAATTTTAGAAGGAATTTTTAACCTTTAGTGCTACCTTTGTGGGCATTTTAGTGGCAACATAACGATTCCCAGAATGCTCAATGCTAGTATCATTGCAAACAGCATAAATCTTTGCAATCATTTCAAGATTAGCATCCATTCCATCAATAGGCCAACCTAGTATTTTCCCATTAAAAGGATCATATGTAGTCCCTTCCACATCAAAAGATCGCAGAGTCCTAGACCTTGAACCTAAGCTTTGAAACTGCCATTTGATTAGTATCCAAAGTTCATGTCTTATCGGAACATATAACAGTTGTGCAACCAAGAGTCTCAACACTCGGCAGCTTCCAGACAAGTGCATTATTTTGAGCCATATTCCGAGTTCCCAGTGCCAAACATGTTGTGATAACTGCTGAATAAACATTCTAAACTAAAATTTTGATGAATTGTCATGCTCAGCCAGTGGTCGAGCCATCATCCGCTAAAGAAGGTGGCCGGAGCAATGATGTTGTGGGCTAAAAGTGACGTTGAGAAAGTTTAGGGGTTAAATTAATATTTTGTCTAAAGTTCAAGAGTCAAATTATAAATTAACCCTTTTGACTAACGCGCCACGTCATCACACTAACGACCATTAACGACATAGTGACCAAAATAAAACAGATCAAAAACATAAGTGACCATTATAATCTTTTTTCAAATCGAGTGACCAAAATAGAACATAGCCCAAACAAAAGGGATCTCCGGTGAAGTTTACCCTTTTATCTAAGGTATGTTATCTGGGATATTATTGGAGATCTGTAGGCTCAGCGTTGTTAAGCTTTTCTAGACCTAAGATATCCCCTATGCCCAACGGGCCTAGGGGGTCTTTCTGTAAGCTCTTACGCCCAATAGGCCTAGGGTAAGTCTTTCTGAATACAGTTCTGGGATACTGCATATTGGCGTACAGTTGGAGGGTAGTTAGGTGATTAAATAAAACTTTCTGACCCCTTCTAAAATCCACACTACTGAATTAATGTACCAAAGTCTAAAACTCTTTGTATGCTTCCGATCTGCGCTTAATGAAACAACTAAACTTCCTTATTCAACTTCTGTAATCTATATCTCTTCTGAATCTTCGGGCTATAGGTTTATCGCCTAATACTCAATGATTGAATAAAGAACAATTCTGTTATATTAAAAAATAACGCTTCACTGAAATATCGAATTATGATCAGAGTCTATAGTTGTTTGGAACTTCATTATAACTTTATGCTTTGCCTTATACCTGCATGTTGCCTATAGCATCTTTTGGTAGTTCTGTATTACTGAGCTTTCCCAAGCTCGTGTTGTTTTTACCAACGCAAGTTAAAAGAAATCCATCATGCTTTAATGTCCTACACCAGTGTTTGGAGTTCTATCAGTGTTGCTTTTGGAGTACGATGCCGATATAGTTAGTGGGCATGTATGTCGTGTATTGTTTTATGTTAGTGTTTGTAATGTATTTTCTGAACCATTGTTATATGTTTAAATTATTTTTCTGAAATGGTATTTTAAACATAAGTTGTTCATTGTTTTACATGCATTTAAAGAAAAACATTTTTATATAGATTTTGTTGTGGGTCGCTCTTGTTACTCCAAATGTGACCTCGTAGAACTCGATGTAATGCACATACGAGTTTAGGGGTTACACAATGTGTCAAAATGAGTCTATCGATTTAATTTGGGATCAAGCGGTCATCAATTTTGAAACCAACGATGGTAGGCGGCGGTGGTGATTTTTTTATATTTTTAAATTTAATAATAATAAGATATGATTTTATTATTTGTTTTAAATTATTTTTATATTTAATCATATTAAAAATTCAAAAATAAAATATTTTAGAGTAACCAAAATAAGAATAATTCAAAATTTTGGTTAGTAAATTAAATTTTTTGAAAGTTGAATGACCAAAATAAAAGTGAAAAGATAGTTGAGCTATGAATTATGAACTATATATTTTACTTTTATTAGTATTGTTATACCTCTCCCCCGGATAGTCGGAGCACACAAGCACGTGGGTAATTAATAGGGGATTTGCTATTACATGTGACCAAGAAAGGGAAAATTCTACAACGTGCGACGAACACCGACGAACATCATTAATGATGAACACCGATGAACACTATTAAATTAATTAATAAAGATTTAAAATTTCAAGGACCCATCATACAATTAATAATTATTTTTAAAATTTCAATTAAATTATTTTTTATATATATTAAAATTTTATTTTTTTTAATAAGGGTAAACTATATATTTAGTACCTCACTTATTTTTGTATTTCTATTGAACTCTCATTATTTAAATATTATTTTAATTTAACCCTATTCTTTATAAAAAAATAATTTAACCCTTAACCCTCAACCTAAAACCCTAAACTATTAAACCTTAAATTCTTAAACCTATACCCTAAACCATATACCTTTAAAAATAATTTCACCATCATCGGTTCAATTCAATGAATTGTTGAATTCTCCTAAAAAATTTAATTAAATTATTTTTTATATATATCAAAATTAATTAAACTCCCATATCCTTGTCTTGGCACCACTTCCGATTGAATTTGTTGTGTTCATGGTTCACTTGGCAACTATTCCTATCACCGGCACCGGTATCAACCCGGCTCGTAATTTCGGAGTAGCTGTTATGTTCAACCAGAACAAGCCTTGGGATGACCACTGGATTTTCTGGGTTGGTCCATTCATTGGTGCTGTTATTGTTGCAATATATCACCAGTTTGTCCTGAGGGCAGGTGCTGTTAAAGCTCTTGGTTCCTTCAGGAGCAGCTCTGGCATGTGATTTAAGCAAAGCTTCTTCTGCAGCCACAAGTTCATGGAGAGTTCAATTAGGTTTTATCAATGCGGTGAAGAGGCTTTTTCAGACCATTGAATTTGTAAATTGTAATGGAATATGTGGTGCTTTTTCTGAACGTGACACTTCTTTTCAATGTGCCCCATCATTATCCCTGTGTGTGTTTCTCTAAGTTATGGTTGAAAATTTTATATAATCAACTGCTTTGTGCTGCTTTATTTCAAAAAGAAATTAATTAAACTCAAATCTCCAAGAATTAACAATATCATCTTATTTGAGATGAAGAGGTCATCACAATTAATCATAATTAATTCAATAGCCATATTTAAACTCAATAGCCATTAGCAAAATCAGAAAGCATTTAGTCCATATTTAATATGAATGGTTAACAACTTTTCTTTATTAATGTATCGCCGCAAAATAGAAGCTAACCAATCAAACAAACAAATAAAAAATCCCTAGAAAACAATCAAAACTAGTGCGACTTTTCTTTATTAACGATTTTTCTTTATTAATTGTGATGGCCTCTTCATCTCAAATAAGATGATAATGATAATTTTATGAGATTTGAGTTTAATTAATTTTGATATATATAAAAAATAATTTAATTGAATTTTTTAGGAGAATTCAACAATTCATTGAATCGAATTGAATCGATGATGGTGAAATTATTTTTAATGGTATATAGTTTAGGGTATAGGTTTAAGAGTTTAAGGTTTAATAGTTTAAGGTTTTAGGTTGAGGGTTAAGGGTTAAATTATTTTTTTTATAAAGAATAGGGTCAAATTGAAATAATATTTAAATAATGAGGGTTCAATAGAAATACAAAAATAAGTGAGGTACTAAATATATAGTTTACCCTTATTAAAAAATAAAATTTTAATATATATAAAAAATAATTTAATTGAATTTTAAAAATAATTATTAATTGTATGATGGGTCCTTGAAATTTTAAATCTTTATTTATTAATTTAATGGTGTTCATCGGTGTTCATCATTAGTGGTGTTCGTTGGTGTTCGTCACACATGGTAGACTCATCCCAAAGAAAATAAATTTAATACGTCAGACTTTGAGTTCCCAACATGAGTTTTTCTAACGTGAGACGCCTTAAAATTGTAAGAATTTCGATATCAACTTTTTGATATATATTAAAATTCTTATACATTTTTGTAAGAAATTCAATATATACCGAAATTCTTACCTTTGAAATTTTTATAGTTTTTGTAAGAAATTCGGTATATACCGAAATTCTTACACTTTTTTTGTAAGAAATATAGTATATACCGAAAAAATTAATACCGAGATTCTTACAAAAATTTGTAAGAATTTCGGTTGTGCCTCATTTTAAGGCACCTCATCCTAGAACATCCCCTTCCAACCTCTTATATGTCAGTAGTCCTATTTTGTAATTAGAGAAGGGTTGATCGCATTAGTTCGGGGATGGACCTAGAAGGGGCCGGAGGGGGTGATCACCTTCTCTTAAAATTTTGAATTTCCCATATGATTTATAATTTTTTAAAAATTTTATATGTATTTCATATTAAAAATCTATTTATGTCGTCTAAAATTTTATACAATCGCCCCCTAAAATTCTATAGGTTCACCCAGCAACATAAAATTTTGTGTCCTTCCCTACATTAACTAATAATTAATATTAGATTACATTAGTTGATTTGACTAGTTGATTGCATTAGTTGATCTTATAAAAATGTTTAATAAAATTAACTGATAATTGATAGTTGTTTATTTATCTGAAGAAAGAAAATGATATATAAGGACATAATTATATTTAATACCTGCTAAAAAATAACAAGATTTTTAAATATAATATTACTAAGCAATTTGACATTATATCATGTCACATTAGAAGAAAAAGGGACATGTTTGTAACATTTTATA
The DNA here is from genome assembly GCA_030270665.1 of Hibiscus trionum. Taxonomy (NCBI): domain Eukaryota; kingdom Viridiplantae; phylum Streptophyta; class Magnoliopsida; order Malvales; family Malvaceae; genus Hibiscus; species Hibiscus trionum. The sequence continues at coordinate 19,804,995 of BSYR01000038.1, read as the reverse complement.
ATTGAGTGACTCGTTTGTAATAAAAGTGATATATTTGTAACATTTTTTTAATTGAGATGTATGTTTGTAAATTTCAAAAGAAAAGTGACATATTTGTTACTAAATACGTATTTAAATGACCTTGGATATATATTACTACATTATAGGGATGGGCACGGGTCGGGTCGGGTTTTTGGTCAAACTAAACCTGAGCCAAAATTATATACCCTAAACTCGACTCGATACAAAAATTACATACTTAAACCTGACTCAAACTATTTATAAAATTAAATTTTAGAGACCTAATTGTAAAAACATAAATTTTAAGGACCTAATTATAAAAAAATAAATTTTAAGGGACTTAATTATAAAAAAAATTAATGACCTAATTGTAATATATATATATATATATATAAAGAGATAGTATTATTGTGAATATCCCTTCAAATATATGAGAAAATTATACTATTAGTCTTAGTTCCATAATTTTCAGCCTAAACTCGACCCGAAATTACCTTTAACAAAACCCGACCTAAACTCAAATTTTCGATAAAAAAAGTCTGATCAGATCGGGTCAATTCGAGTAAAATGCCCATCCATTTGTATTATCCTTTAAAAACAACCTTGTAAATCTCACCGACTCGAAATCTATCCAGTTCAGATAAAATCAGCAACAGTAATTCAACTTTATCGGAAGACACCAGTAAAAATGTTCCATCTAATAATTCTCCTGCAAATGAATGGTGGGGTAGTTAGTATTTATTGCAACCATTAAATTTGTTATTTATTGCAAACGTTATCATTGTAGAACTTTGACTGATCCAAAAGCCAAACTAATTATAAATGAAAATAAAATAACTATTTGATATATTGTCAGTAAAAAAATTAGGTTATATTTTTTATTGAAAAATATTTATTATTATAAGTATCGTTAAAAATCTCCTTAAATTTAAATGGAGAAAAATAATACTTATGACAATAGGTACAAAATAATTAGAGGTTATACAAACGATAAAAAACACGCACACCCTTGCCTAAAGAATAAATCAGGAAGAAAGCTTTTGGCTGCAAAAATCTAGGGTGCAATGGGTAAAGTTTGGAGATCCCAATACCACATATTTCGACAAGTGTGCGATGCAATGTCGCAAAGCTAATTATGTTGCGGCCCTTCATGATTCGAGGGGTGAATGGTGTTCGGATCAGGTGCGGTTGCAACAGATGGTGGTGGATTTTTATAAGGATTTGTTTACAAGTAGTGGTGTTGTAGACTTAACTTACTCGACTCGAGGGCACTTTATGCCGTGTACGAAGGACATGGAAAGGGAATTTGTAGCTTCGATTTCTGATGAGGAGGTGCGGCGTGATGCTTTGACATGGGGTCTCTAAAAGCTCTGGGTAATGATGGTTTCCATGCTTTGTTCTACTAGAGGAATTGGGATACTGTAGGGGAGTCGGTTTGTGCTTTCGTTTGTGATACTTTTTCCGGCAAGCCCTTTGATGCTTCTATCAATCGCACTTTACTTGTTCTGCTTCCTAATATTAGATCGCCGAAATTTATACATCAGTTCCGCCCGATTAGTTTATGCTTCTTCTTGTACAAAACTGTCATGAAGATTATTGTTAATAGATTGAAGCCTTATATGCCTGGGTGGGTATCGAGCAATCATACGAGTTTTGTGCCTGGATGGTCCATCGTTGATAATATAATTGTTTCCCAGGAAGTGATCCACTCGATGCGTGTGAAGAAAGGTAAAATGAGTTTTATGGCCATCAAAATTGATCTTGAGAATGCATACGATCTTCTGGAGTGGTCATTTATAGATGATACTCTTTGTGATCTAGGATTTCCTGACAGCTTTCGCCAGTTAATTATGCGTTGTGTCTCATCTATCTCCACACAGGTTGTGTGGAATGGTGATGTGTTTGATGATTTTTTCCTACTCGGGGTATTAGGCAAGGTGATCCTTTATCGCTTTACCTTTTTGTGTTGTGTATGGAAAGATTGGCTCAATCGGTGCATACGACAGTTCGGATTGGTAGTTGGAAACCCGTGAAGTTGGTTAGAACTGGACCGACTATCTCTTATTTCTTCTTTGTCGATGACATATTGTTATTCACGGAAGCTTCTTCGAATTAGGTGGTTGTGATAAATGATGTGCTGCATTCTTTTTTGTGTGCCTTAGGTCAAAAGGTTAGTCTTCTCAAATATAATGTTTTCTATTCAAAAAATGTGGATGGTGCTCGGCGCTATAATATCAGTGTAGGTTTTAGCTTTCGTGAGGTCTCAAATTTGGGTTAAGTACCTTGGAGTTCCTCTGTTGCATGAGCGTGTTACTAAGGCTACATATCAATATGTGGTGCAACGCGTTCATGATAAATTGGCGGGATAGACTTCTAAAAGCCTTTCCTTGGCTGGTCATGTCACCTTGGCCAAGTCTGTTTTGTCTTCGATATCATACTATTCAATGCAGTCGACTTTATTGCCCAAAGAAGTATGTTTAGAGATTGAACGGATCATTCATGCTTTTTTTTGGGCCGTTCGGATGGTAGTGGAGGTGTCAATTTAGTGCGTTGAGATACTTTGTGTTGGACTATATTGGATGGAGGATTGGGTTTTAAGGTGTTAGAGAAGCAGAATGACACGATCTTGATGAAAATTGGGTTTAATCTTGTTCGCCATTAGTTTACGGTGCGATCAGCGTATGAACTATGTGCGGGGGTCGGTCATGCGGCGCGTGATAATGTTTGGAAGCTTGTTGCTAACTTTATTGGTCTTCCACGAATTCAGATATTTTTATGGTTAGTTGCAAATGGTCGCGTGCTTACTAATGTTGAGCGAGCTAGGCGGCACATGACGGATTAGACTGTGTGTGGTGTTTGTGGGGATATGGAGGAATCTATTGATCACCTGTTCCGGCATTGCCCAGTTGCTTTTGCTATTTGGAAGGCTACCGTTCGCTCGGACAAGTTAGAGGAGTTTCTCTCCATGGACTTGTTGGATTGGGTTCGGGTGAATCTCACGAAACCTTCATACTTTGCGGCTCGCGTGCGTGACTGGGATGTTTTCTTTGGTGTTGTGTTTATGGGTGTTATGGAAGCATAAGAATTTGCATGTGTTTGATCCGAAGCAATTAGAGTCCTTTAATGTATGGGAGGAGAGCTTTCGGTTGCATAGCCTTTATGTTCAAGGGATTGGCGTTGAGCATAGACCAGCTCAGGGAGATGCTATTGGCCTTCTAGAGTCGGTTTAGTGGCATCTCTCACCGGCTGGGTGGTGCACGTTAAATATTGATGGTGCTCGGGACAATCACACGGGTCTTGCCTCTTCTGGATGCTTGGTGCGAAATAATGAAGGAGAATGGGTGTTTGGTTATTCTAAGTTCACTGGTATTTGTTCCATATTGGACGTCGAGTTATGAGGCGTTGTTGAGGGTTTGACCTTGGCTTGGGAGTCGGGGTTACGACGAGTGGTGTTTGGGTTACCTCTCCAAAAGTTTTGTTTTAATGCCAATTTTACAACAACCTTTCTTGTTTTTAGTTACATTTAGTTGCATTAGGTTGCTAGAATTATGCATTTGCATAAGGAGTTTAGTTTTTTTGTCTATTTCAGACTGAAGGGTTGTTTTGGTGGTTATTTTGCAGGTTTGGCATAGGTTTTGGCACAGTTTAGGAACACAGTTAGGATTGCCAAGGAGAATGTTAAATGTTGTTGGCACAGAAGGACTAGACAGTGCCAAGCACCTGTTGGCAGAGAAGTGCACTTGATGTCATGCCAAGAGATAATGAACCCCCGAAAAAATAGGAAAGGATCATGCTCCTAAAAAATCGTAATTGGATCAACTTCTGAAAAAATAGCGGATAAGGTGATGCCAAGCTGTGTTGGCAAGATCGTGCCAAGCTTATGTGCCAGGATGGCCATGGCATGATGATGTCAGCCCTATCCTGATAAGCTATCACACCGAGCTGATATGATATCAAAATTGTCGGATATAGCTCTATCTCTTATCCCTTGATCATTTAAAATTCAAATACAAAGGCTTATCATATAGCTTCGTCGCATGCCAAGCTCAGTGCCGTTGGCACGATAACATCAGCCCTAATCCGATCAGCTTATCGCACGTCTTGATCTGCCTATCAAGGATAAGATAACCACATCCTTATCCCTTGGACGTTCAAATTCAAATCAAAGACTTATCATAGCCCTCCTTGCACGCCTATTTAAACACAGATCAAGCAAGCATTCAAGCATAGAGATTTGGGGAGACGATTTACGACCTGCTACACCAAGGAGAGGTGGTTCGACCAGCTTGGCCGAGAGCCTAGACTGTGAAGGGATGCATTGAGAGGCCTCTTTCTCGCCCATTCTCTTTGGTTTAGTTGTTTTTATTTTTGTTTAAAAGATGATGTCTTTGCAAAACGATGAAGGTTTTATGGTTGATACCCTCACTGTGAACTAATTTAATAGTTGGTGAGGGATGTTTAAGTTGAAAGCTATTTTTAATGTTTATTTTTTAATAAATCAGAACTGTCTCGACACTGTTTTTCTATTTAGCATGGTTTACTGTTTTCTAACCATACTGCCAAGCGAGAGCTAGCATTACTATTTTTTAAAATACTATAACAGCCGTCAGTTAGTCTATTGCAACTCAATATCATAACTGATTTGGGTGGCAACGACCAGATGCTAGATACTGAGGTGAGATGCTTCGAGAGAAGATGTTCAAGTAGATGAACTTACTTCGAGAGAGAAATCTACCCCTCAAGAGTAAAGATTGGTAATTAATCGAAATGATTTATGAAAAAAATTCACTATAGACATATAATGGGTTTTCCATGATTAATTTAGGGCAATGATGTCGATGGAGGCATTGCTACTTTTGAATCTGCTCCGCAAACAATCCAAAACATGATTTATTAAAGGCTGGCATGGCATGAATAGTGTGAAAACCAGACATTCCTTGCCAACGCTCATCATTCATGTAAACACTCTCCTTGCCAACGTTTTTATTTTGTTTTATTTCTTTTCTTTTAGTCACTTCCAAAACCATTTTCAAATCAAAACATCTTTTCCCAAGACAAGTAACCTTCAAAGAAATCGAATTCCAAGTCAATCTCTGTGGGATCGATAACTCAACTTACTGATGTATTGCTTGTAGACCGTGTATACTTGCACGCAAAAGAATTTTAACATTGTTTTATATTTGCCACTACATATAATTTGCCCCCTTTTCCAGCATTACTTTACACATCTTCTATAGAGTCTACAAGTTTTTTGGCGTCATTGCCTGGGATTGCAACGGAATTTATTGTTTTGAGTTTTACTTGTCTTTGTTTTAGTTTATGATTATTGTCCTTTTATTATTTATTTCTCTAACATTATTTTTGTTTCATTTGTTTTAGGTACTTCTAGGAACATGGAGGATCAAGAAATGAGCATTAGAAACCATATTGGAGCTTACAACCAACGGCATAACCAGCAAAATTTTCCATGGTATGATCAAGGAGCTGACATTTTTGCTTACGATAATGGCATTAATGTTGCAACACATATGCTATGGCAAAATAGTCCTCAACATCAGCCGAGTTACTCATACAATGATCAAATAGACTTCTATGATGATTATAACTTTGTTGGCACAACACACATATCTTGGCAAGGGAACTTACACTTCAAGGAGAATTTGAAAGCTATAGGGATGCTCAACTTCAAGAGATGGAAGAAACATGCAAAAAAATTGAAAATCACATGACATTGATTTTGAACATCCTAAAAAGCACACCACAACACCATGTTCAAGGGGATTATGAAATTCCAAACCAAGAAGATGAAGGCAAGCGACCGATTATTTGCCAGGAAGAGAAATCAGTGCAAGCATGTGAACTCAAGGAAGTTGAGAAAGAAGAGGCAGATGTTGATGATGCCAGCCCACTATCTAATGCCAGACCACTATCCGATGCAAGACAGTAGTTGGATGCCAACACCACCGCGACAAAACCAGTGGAGTCACCATTTCCCAACTCTACGTCGGTAAGACAAGAAGGTATTACTGTTGACATTTATAACACTCTTAAATGTACAGATGAAATTGAATGCCATGCAATTGAGCCAATGGAATCCATTTTGGATGAGAACTTGATATTGAATTGCCAAGGAATGAAATCTGATTCCATAAAACAAAAGTGTGATGGCAAAGCAATTGAGCGACAGAGAATATCAAGTCTGGTCGAAACTGATGTCATGAAGCGAGGTGTGCTCAAATGGCTTGTTGTTGGAAGGAAAAGTGGATGCCAAATTACTGAGAATGAAGAGCTGAAGCAGGAGACTTTTGTTGTAACAACAAAGCCAGAGATGATTCAATTCATAACTGAAGATTTCATGAAGATTATGGAACAAGATGAGGATAGCTATGCCTCGACAAAAAAGAGAGTCTTCAGTTTTCTAAGGTGGTTGTTCAGAGATGATCTGATTATCCATGAAAGAATCCAATATGCTAGGAGCAATGCCAGCACAGAAGCTTGGCATGCAGCGAATTGGAATTTTGGAAGAAGAATTTACCCTGGCTAGATTAAATTCGGTCCATTGAAGAGAGATTATTTTTCTTTGAACTTTAACCTTAAAGTCACATAAACCTTATCACTTTAACCTTATCCTAATCACTTACACCCCTATCGCTTTGACCCTATCCTAACACTTACAACCTCATCATATCACCCTTATCACTTAACCCCTTATCAAATCAAATACTTTTATTTTCCATCCTTAACCCCAATTAATTCGGTTACTTTAACTAAACCATGTTAACATTTAACTCTTCACCTTTTCACCTACTCTAGCCGTTCAAAGAAACAAAAACTCTTTCACTTCTCTATCAAGAAAGAAACCAAGATCCATATTTTATTTTCTTCTTCCTTTGACCAAAACTTCCAAAGCCTCATCTCGTTAATGCCATGTTTAAGTTATTAGATGTAGAGGATGAACACATGGAGTATGCCAACTCAATGATTGTTGCCAAGTGAAAGAAGTTGCTGGTAGAACTGTGCAAGCCTGGAACGACATGGATGGTGTCATCTAAGGGACATCGAACGGTCAAGAGATTGGCACTAAAATCTCAATCGAGGGGGTGGAACCATTTAAGGCAAATATGATGCCAACCACCCATAATGAAACGGTGTCAGAAAAACAACTAGCATTACTGCACTCGATCATTGTTTGCCGGAAAATCAATGTCAGTAAAATCAATATTGAGGAGACTTATAAATGAGCTGGTAAGAGTAATGGTAGTCTATTCTTTCCATTATTTATTTCTAACATTTTTTGAAGCATGGTGTGCCCAAGCTTGATTCGGACAAAGGCCAAGGGCACCACCATCTCGCCAGCTATATGGAAGAACCTCACTGCCACCAAGATCAAGGACAAAGGGAAAAGCAATAGAGGGGACGCCAAAGCTCAAAACGCCAAAGGCGAAGCCTGACACCTCTATGCCAGTCAGTTCGGTGGCATTGCTTTCTTAGATCTACCACCGCCAATAGGTCATTCTCCTTAAATTAGGGAAAGCCAAGGAGCTTAATGTCGAGCTGAGGTATCACACACAGGCAAGAGGTGTTGTCAGCATGGAGTTTCTTGAGAAAATGTCCCTTGATTTCATGCCAACATTTCCAGATCTCCCTATAGAGGTCTTACCAGCGACGATGCCATGCCAGTTAATCCTGCCAGTCCAACCCACACACCCTCTGATGCCACTATCCCAATGTCTCCAGTACATGTTAAATCTTCCAACACTGATACTCAATCTGAAGCAAAGAAAACAAAAATCCAAGTCTGCCAAGAAGTCTGCTGCCACGCCAGTCGCACCTACATCATCCGATGCCATTGATCCTGGCCCCTCAGAGCCGGTGCTTATTGTCAAGGAAGTTAGAGCTCCACTGCCACAAAGGTAGCCATAACAAGAGTTAAACGCAAAGCCCCAATCTTGGAAGCTTTGTCAAAAGAAAGACCCGAGTCACACGAGAGGAAGTCTCTGAGGGGGAGTCTTCTTCTACTTAAACTCATTTACATTCCATCTTATTGCATCCACATGTTCATGCATTTTATTTTTCTATTTTTAATTGTATATATGTGTTCTTTTCATGCATTGAGGACAATGCACATCTTGGATTTTGGGGCGTGCCTTTTCTCACGTTTATTCCATGCCATGCATTTCATGTTTACATTTTTGTTGCCATGCCATTTAGGTCATATAGATTAGTTGCATATCGAACCTCTAAAAAAAAGAAAAGAAGATAATGTTGCCTCAATTTAACTTTGAAGGATGTTAACATTTGTTAGGCGAGTTTAATTTGACCTAGGTTTCTGTCCAATGAGGAAATTTTAATCTTTAGTTGTTATACCATGCCAACAAGATAGTATGCCAGGATTGCTTGGCAATTGATCTCTAGCTTAGAGAATAGAATTTACACTTAACACATGATATGTATCTAGTTCCTTAGCAAACTTAGATTGTTTGAAACTATGCTCAGATTTGAAAAGAAGAAGAAGAAGAAAGAATACCAGGTGTCGCAACCCTTTTTAGGAGGCTTCGACTTTTTGGAAAAAAAACTTTTAAAAAACACGGAGTCGTCATCAATCTTTTTGAAAAAAGTGTGATTAGATCACTTTTAAAAAATGGGTTATTTTAATAAAACGTTTTTGTTTTAATAAAACAATAGTTTTGGTCTGCGAAAATCAGAAAACAGGTTCGGGGGTCGGTTACGCGTGGGGAAGGTTAACACCCCCACGACGCCCAAAATTGGTACATAATTGGTTTTAAAATCGTTTTCAAAACTGGAATTTGCAAGTTCAAAAATGTTCAACATTACTTGTCCGTTTAATGAATATTAGTCTATTTTAACGGCCTTATCGCCCGGGAGATGAATTTTAATCACCGCCAACATTGCTGGCGCTAACCCGTCATTCCCGTTTGATAAGAAACCGCATTAAATTAATTTCACTTTTCAAACAATAAAAAGATTTAGTGTGTTGAGCATTTTATTCATTTTTAAGATCAATTATTTAAAAACCCTAAAAACGTCTAAGTCTTTTATTCCTAAATTAAAATTCATGTATGCTTAAGTGTATTTTATATTTTGTGAAGAACATTTTTCAACAAAACATGTCTCTATCTAAGCTTTAGCCCATAATCCTAAGTTTTAAACCTATTTCTAAAACAAACAAGCAAATTTTATTCTTTTTGAGTTTTTTTACCCTTTTTATTATTCCTTTTTTTAAAAAAACTTTTATTTTTTTTACTTTTTATTTCTTTTTTTAAATCCAAGACTCTTTTTTTTTACACTTTCATTTTTTATGTTTTTTATCCTTTATATTTTTCCTTTTCAAAAAGTTTCTTACTTTAAAAAAAAAACTCAATTTTATTTTTTCATTTTTTAAGTTTTTCTTTTAAAATGGCCCATTTTTAAAAAAAAAACTTTATTTTTTCTAAAGAACTTCCTTTTAAGTTTTTATTTCAAAAATTGATTTTTATCCTAGACCCTAAATTCTACTTTAAAACCCATTTTATTTTCTTTTTTCCAAAACTTTATGACTTTTTTATTATATTATTTTTAAAAAAAACATCTTTATTTTTAAAATCACCTAGCCCATCTATTATTAAAAACTAAATTTCATTAAAAAAATTTAAAACAAGCTTGTGCGCGGCAGCTCGATTCTTAAGGGTCTGAATCTGTATAAACAGTTGTGAGACGGGAATAATGCAACTGAAAATAAAATCTAGGCCTTGGTAATTAAAATCTACTCCTAAATAAAGCAATAAATATGTGGGAAAAAAAAACTTAAAAATTTTGTTACTCTAGGAGTGCATTGGTATACATCTCTTAAAGTAACTACTCACTTATCGGTTGGAGCTTAAGAGGGTCGTTTCCGATACTTCTTATGGTCTACCCGCACCCTCCATTGAGTGACTATTCTCATGGTGGAGGAGTCATTCTTCCTCGTTCCCTTGTAGTCCATGTGAATCTTCCTCCTTGTTTCTATTCTTGAAGGCATGAACATGTGATTAGGAAAAATTATATTACTCCCTAACCATGTACTTACCTCCTCTTTTTTGAAGTTTGTCATAGGGGAAAGTTTCTTTTGCTGTCGAGGCAGCTGCTGCGGCAACCAGCTGTTGTGGTAGTCTTTTGTCATAGTGTTGTGCCGGTCAAGGGAAAACTCTTTAGGCTCCTCGAAAATCTCCATCATTAGAGATTTTAACAGTTGTAAATCTGCCTGCATCGGCTCCTCTAGATATATATAATCTATAGTTGCTGAGGTGTTTGCCGAGACGGGCGTCATTATGAAGGCTTCTGTCGTGGCGGGCCTCTCTGTTGAGGCATAGCTTTGCTCAGGTGCTATCAGTTCGTCCTCAGGGCAGGGTTCTAGGTAGCTGCCGGAACAGCTGTCAATATCCCTGTTCGGGCAGTGTTCCACGTCCTTTTGGCTTGGAGGTTCTAAATGCTCCTCACAATTCGGAGATCCTTCCTCGCTTAGCTCTTCATCCTCTTGTCCTAGGACATCAGTATCCCTCGAGCTTAATTGTTTAGGTTCATCCATCTCATTAATGAGGACTGAATTGCTCATACGTGCATCCATCTTAGCGATGCTGGCATCCATAGTAGTTATCGATTTATGGGTTAGTGCAAGGAAAGTTTGAAGTGTGTCCTCCAGGGATTTTGATTGCTCTTGAGGGTGATTACATTGCCAGGGCATATCGATTTATGTAGCAAAAATGTTATGGTAAAAAAAATTGAGATTTTTGACCATACCATGAAAAATCTTGCTACTGTGGTGGCAACTGCGGCAACGGCATCAGTTGTCCCTGTTGTTGATGTGGCAACAACTGCGGCAGTGGCGTCAACTGTCCCTGTTGCTGCTGTGGCAGCATCTGTGACAGTAGCATCAGCTGTCCTTGTTGCTGCAGCGGCGACATCTGCTGTTCATATTCAGACAACCATTCTTGTGTAGTTTTCCTCAACATGTCTGTTGCAAAAAGTTGAGGGCAACTTTCGAATGCATGATTGCCTTTACAAAATTCGCAAAGACTTTCCAAAATATTGTTGCCCTTAACTCGCAGGGCACCTGAATAAGCACTTTCCCACATAGTTTTTTTTTCAACTGAAATTAAATGCAAATAAAATTGAGAGTGTAGAAAAATTAAAACGAATTTCACTGTTACCAATCCCCGGAAACGGCGCCAAAAACTTGTAGAGCGTTTGGGTGTTCTCTATTTATGAGCGCAAGTGCACACTCCTGTCAAGTTATAGTATAAAAGATATCGTCTCCCACAAGGATTGGACAGCTTGATTCGAGTTGTAAGTCCTGCACAAGAAAAGTAAATGCATAATTAAATTGGATGGTCGAAATACAAAGTAAAATAAAAACACAAGTAATTAAAGAGGAAGTGATCAGATTGATAAAGAGGACAGGGTTATGCTGCTGCTTAGTGTGAAACTGCGTTGAATAGGATAAGCTCGCTGCCAGATTCTGCTGCCTCAGCGGATGATGGCAAGTAGACTGCTGAGACCCTCTCGCTGCCTCGGCATGGGAATGGAACTGTGTCTCGGCGGCAAACTCGGTAGAACTACAAGGCTCAGAAAAACACTTCGAAAGTGACTATGCTTATGTCTAAGCCAGAGTGATGTTGATGCCCACTGCAGATAATACCAGTCGCGGCGTGAATCGTGCAAAGATAGCAATATTGATTCGTCCTCTTTTAGCCGCCTTAAACCCTTAACCTATGTCTAGGTCGGATTTATCGCACCATCTATAGAAGAAATCATACTTACTCCTTTCGTGAGTTCGACTCTCTCGATACCGAACAAATGGATAGAATTCAACTAATCTTTCGCCTTAATTGAAAACTATGAAGAACATGGAATAAGTAAACCTTGTAATTTTATTTGCAAAAATGAACTTAAATCCTAAACAATCGTTCTCACACTAATTACAACATAACCCAAACCCAAGAAGAATTTTAGAACATGTTGGCGGCAAGAAAACCTAAACTATGCCTAAGGAAAACCTAACTTGTGTGTATCGAAATACAAAAATATGTGAAGTATATATAGGCCATAGTCTAGGTTAAGTCCTCCTTGGAGTAGAAGTCTTCAAAGAGCTTTTGCATAAAATGCAACTTTAAATTCTGACTTCTTTGGGTTGAATGTGGACTTTATCACGTTGCCTTGCTCCACAAGTAAGCTCATTCTTCTCCTTTGGCGGCTCTGTCTGCTGCTCCAGGCGTTAGAAAATTGAGTGGAAGGCATCGTTAGAATCAGGATTTTCTGCTCTATCGATCACACTCCAATTTATCAACTCATCACTTTGCTGCCCTGGGCGGCATGCTCACTTTACTGCCCTGGGCGGCAAGTATGGCGACGGGAGCTACTCGGCAGCTGTTGTCTCTGTCTGGAATTGCATCAGTACAGCTCCTTGATCTGTTGTCTCAGCATCATATCCTTAGCTCCTTTCTCCTTCTACCAGCCTCTAGTGCCTGAAACTAAAACTAAACTAAAACAGTACTTTTTCCTTACCAAATAAGACATAATCAACAAAAAGCATGGCAAAGTAAAGAATACTGTAAAATGCAATGCATGAGCCTAATTATGCCTAAAATGTACTTAAAATAGCAATAATATGAGATGGAATGTGCATGAAATATAGAACTAATGGACACTTTACATTAACTATTTGGTATTTTTGTTCACGACGATCAGCAACAACAAATCACAATATCCGGAAATTCGAATAAAATATAAACTAATTAAGGAATAAAAAATGCAAATTAAAAAACATATACTAATTAATTAAACAAATAAACTACAAATCATGATTAAACTAAAATATATACTAATTAAAAAACAAAATATAAATATAAAGTTCAATATTTCCAAATAAAATAAACAACAAAAAAAACTAATGGCGCATATGTCTATCGGTACCACAAGACGGTGCACGACGATGTCGCTTCAGATTGCGTCGAGGAAGAGCGTCGTCACCATCATCATCACCATCCCCGGTTCCAGCTCTCGTAGTACTGCTCGTTCCACCGGGCCCACTAAGGTAGAAAATCGATTGTGGCGGCGTTTGTTGGACAATCCTGGTTCCAAATGCGACTGACATCGGGGGAATGGCATGTAGGGCATATAGCCTGCAGGATAGCTGGAGGCACCACTCATCATCGCCTAAAATTGAGCAAATTGATTTGACATGGAAGGCGTTAAATAAACTTGTAACCCCCTCGCCCCGGTCTGGCCGGATGACCGGTCCGAGTGGGCCACACGGGGAAAACCGACATGAAACCCGCGAAGGTTCCACCTCGGTTAGCGACCCTAATTTTTTTTCTTTGAATTACATTTTTAACTAGAGGCATGTATGATTCTTAAGTGATCTCTACAGCGGAAACTAGACTCCCGGGAGGCCCCACAGCAGAACAGGCCTAACCCAAGCGTTGAGACCCTTTAGAGATGCCTAAAAGCCCACATTCAGGCAAGTGTTTCGAAACAGGCACAACCCGTTTCGAAACACGGGCTCCAGCTAAAAAGAAAGTCACCCGTACCGAAACGCCTCCACCCCGTTTCGGAACGTGGGCTCACAGTGGCCAAACCGTATCGAAACGGGTTCCGATACGGGGTCCCTGAAGCCTTACCCGTTCCGAAAAGGCTCAGTCCGTTTCGAAACGCTGGCTGTCTGCAACTTTCAAAAATCAGACTTAGGCAACTCCAAATGATCCCAAAAGCCCTCAACAACACCAAGAAGCATACATCACAAACAAATATCCTCTAGAGGCATGCTCCCTAATGCAAACATTCATAATCATCACAAGATTTCAGATAAGACAATCATTCCAAGAATCATCCAAAGCATACTTAAGCATTTAAAAGGCCCTTAAGGCTCAATTCACCACACACAGAGTTACATGCCACGACCACACATGTACTCATACAAAAGCATAGCATCACAATCAAGCATTCATCAAGGCTTAACATGGTTTACGAATTCAACAAAAACGTAAATACCAACAACCTCCAAGAGTCATACAAAGCTCAACAAAACACACACACTTGCCACATTGCTAGACTACTACATTAATTGCTAAATCGTACTTGAGCAACAAATAACTTGGATAGCCCCTTCACCCTGCTCCTTGCTAACACCACGCTAATGATCTGCATTGTTGAAAATGAGAGCGTAAGCTAGAAGCTTAGTGAGGATGCTCTAAAATCAAAAACAACAACAATGTAGGGTCCAAGCATGCAAATCCCTAACCTCACAAAAACATTCATAGGTACCAACAAGTCAACCTAGCTAGTCTTTCAAGAGTCATAATATGGCATCTCACTTCATACTAAGCTCAACAACAATTATCTCAATTATCAAAGCATCATAAACATGAGAGCAATATCATTGGCCACTATTAGTTTACCCGGATGTGCGGATTTACTCTCAACAACAACATTACCTCGGTGAGATTACACTCATCACCGGACCTTGCATGGGCGGGATTCCACTCATCACCACATGCCCTACGGATGGGATTCCACTCATCATCACGTAGAATATATATAAATTTCCGGTAGAATATTACATCACCGTACTCCTCCTTGATGACTCAACGCCATCAAGGCCACGTACGTTTTGACTCAATTGTGTGCACACTAATCCTAATGATCGATCATTTACACCCGGTAAGTTAATTAGTGCCAATTTCTTTAACCACATCATATATCCACCATTTATATCACATACTCATCACATACACATATCAAGATACACACGTACAAGTCAATCCACATTTCACAAGAACAAGTAGGCAATGGCATATCATTTATCAATAGGAAAAATCAAGGGGTTAAACTACCAATTTAACTCCCACCTAGGAATGGCCTACAAAGCTCATTCCTACACTTCCACTACACACACTTGAACCAACTTTAAAACCAATTTAAAGTTTTACTCACCACCATTCCTTAGCAACCAAAGCAAGCAAGCAAGCCTCCTAATTGCCCGGATTCGATTCCAATGCTCCTCCAATGTCTCCTCTTGTTTCTAGCCAACCAAAACACAACCATTACTCACAAATCAATGCTAAATTTCAGTCACCAACTTCAACCCACAAGTACAAGCCGTACTTCAACAATTTCAAACCCAACAATCACCCAAAATCTCCATTTTCGAGCTCCCTTAAAACCCAGCTGAAAACCAAGATTTCAAACACCCAAATGACACCTAAATGGTCCCAAAACACTTCCCTAACATCCCTAAACCATCAGCCCTTCAACCTAACCTTAAAACACACCAAAATCCAAGTTTTAGACACCCCAAAAAAGGCCACAAGGACCCACTTCGGGTTTTCACCCAAAATCACCCATTTTAACATATTATGTGTATTTTAAGGAGACTAAACCAAAAGCCAACTTAACATTTCAAAATCAATTGAAAACCCCCTTAAAAATCCAAACTTTTATCAAACTTGAAATTCCAAAAAAGATGGTAGTTTTCAATTTCAAAACTAGGTAAATGTAGAGGATGAAGAGGAGAGTGAGAATATGCAATTACCTTTAAAAATACCCTTGAAACAATGGAGAAATTTGATGGAATAATGAATTTGGTGTTTCAGAGGGTTTTGTTTGGGTTTAACGTTGGGGAGAAAAGGGGAGGAAGGATGATGGCTTTTTTTTCCTTTTTTTTGTTCTTTTGAAACTAAAAAAGGTTGTCTACCTTTTAAATGGTTTTGGCTAAATTACCAAAATGATCCCTCCTTTTTATTTAAAACTCAATTACATCAAACCAAGGTCACTTTGATTAAAATTTATTTTTACTGACTCGGACCAACTAACCCGACTAACTCCTAACCCCAAAACACAGGAGTTACAACTCTCTCCCACTTAAGGAATTTCTTCCCCGAAATTACCTAACTGAAAGAGATACGGAAACTGCCTTTCCATATCCTCCTTCCTCTCCCAAGTGGCCTCGTCCACACCTCGGCGTTGCCACCGCACTTTTACTAACTCAATCGATCTACCCCGCAACACCTTACTGTCAGAAGATGGATCTCCACTGGTTCTTCCTCATAAGTCAAATCCGGATTCAATTCGATCTCCTTTACAGGCATAACATGTGATGGATCGGACCTATACTTACGGAGCATCGAAACATGAAATACATCGTGTATCTTCTCCAGCTCAGATGGCAACCGCAACTGATAAGCAACTGGACCAACCCTCTTCACAATCTCATACGGTCCTATGTACCTCGGACTCAACTTCCCCTTTCGGCCAAATCTCATTACTTTCTTCCACGGAGACACTTTCAAGAATACCTTCTCACCCACGGAGAACTCAACTTCCTTTTCTCTTTAAGTCGGCATAGGACTTCTGCCTATCCGAAGCAGCCTTCAATCGATCACAAATCAATTTCACCTTGTCAGTTGTCCCCTTGAGCAAATCCGGCATAGGTAACAACTTCTGCCCCATTTCGGCCTAACAAACTGGAGTCCTACACTTCCGGCCATACAAGGCCTCATACGGAGCCATATGAATACTCGACTGGAAGCTATTAGTGTACGCAAACTCAACTAGAGGCAAGTGCTTCTCCCATGTACCCTGAAAATCAATGATGCAACAACGCAACATGTCCTCTAAGATCTGTATAACTCTTTATGACTGACCATCTGACTGAGGATGATAAGACGTGCTGAAGTTCAAATGGGTACCCAAAGTTGTATGCAGACACTCCCAAAATCAAGTTGTAAACCTCGGATCTCTATCGCACACAATAGACTTCGGCACACCATGCAGTCTAACAATCTCACCAATGTACAAGTCGGCCAATCTGTCTAAAGTATAAGTCGTATTGACCGCTAAGAAGTGAGCACACTTCGTAAAACGATCTACTATAACCCAAACTGAGTTCTTCTTCGTGGGAGTCAAAGGAAAACCCGAAACAAAATCCATGGTAATATTCTCCCATTTCCATTCTGGAATTCTAAATGGTTGCAACAAACCTGAGGGAACCTGATGTTCCGCCTTCACTCTCTGACACACCAAGCACTTACTCACAAAGTCGGCCACATCTCTCTTCAAACCAACCCAAAAGTACTCGTTCTTCAAGTCACGGTACATCTTCGTAATTCCAGGATGCATAGCAAACGGACTACTGTGTGCTTTAGTCAAGATTGTACGTCTCAAGTCACTGTCCTCTGCACAACTATCCTATTTTTGAAACACAAAACCCCATCGGCACTGAAACTGTAGTCTGAAGATCTACCTTCAGCTATATCTTGCACGTGAGGTGCCAAAGATCTATCTAAGAGCTGCTTCTCTCTAATCAACTGACCTAGAGTAGGTCTAACCTGAAGCTCGGCTACCAAGCCACCATCTCCGGACAAGCTCAATCTAGCAAACATGGCTCTCAAGTCTACGACTATCTTTCTACTCAAAGCATCGGCCACTACATTGGCCTTACCCGAATGGTACTCAATGGTAAGATCATAGTCTTTTAGCAACTCTAACCACCTACGCTGTCTGAGATTCAAATCTCGCTGAGTCATGATGTACTTCAAACTCTTGTGATCTGTGTACACTGTGCATTTCTCACCGTACAAATAATGCCTCCAAATCTTCAGAGCAAACACAACTGCAGCTAATTCTATGTCATGGGTCGGATAGTTACGCTCGTGAGTCTTCAACTGTCTCGAGGCATAGGCCACCACTCTCTTGTCTTGCATGAGGACACAACCTAGGCCTACATAAGAAGCATCACTGTAAACTACATAGTCTTTCCCAGACTCTGGCTGAATCAAGATCGGTGCTTGGGTCAAAGCTTCTTTCAACTTCTCAAATGCTCTCTGTCTTGCATCTGTCCACTCAAACTAAACACTCTTCTGAAGTAACTGTGTCAACGGAGCGGCTAACTTCGAGAAACCTTCTACAAATCTTCTATAGTATCCAGCTAAACCTAGAAAGTTACGTACCTCTGTTACAGACTTCGGTTGCTTCCATTCAACAATGGCCTCTATTTTCTTCGGATCAACTCTAATCCCATCGGCTGACACTACATGCCCTAGGAACACTACTTCTCTGATCCAAAACTCACACTTGCTCAACTTCGCATACAACTGATTCTCTAGCAAAGTCTTCAAAACTAGTCTCAAGTGTCGTTCACGGTCTTCTTCAGTTCACGAGTACACCAAGATATCATCTATAAAAACAACTACAAACTGATCTAGGTACTGATGAAAAATCCTATTCATCATATCCATGAAAATAGCCGGTGCGTTAGTCAACCCAAAGGGCATGAATAAAAACTCATAATGACCATATCTAGTCCTAAAGGTCGTCTTCGGTACATCAACCTCTCTTACCTTTAGCTGGTAGTAACCCGATCTCAAGTCAATCTTCGAAAAGACTGATGCCCCTCTCAACTGGTCAAACAAATCATCTATTCTAGGCAAAGGATACTTGTTCTTCACTGTTAGCCGATTCAATTGTCTGTAATCTATACACATTCTCATGCTTCCATCTTTCTTCTTTACAAACAAAACTGGTGCACCCCACGGTGAAGAACTAGGTCGAATGAAGCCTCTATCTGTCAACTCTTGCAACTGAGTCTTCAACTCTTTTAGTTCTTTCGGTGCCATGCGATACGAAGCAATCGAAACAGGAGCTGAATCAGAATAAGTCTCAATAGTGAACTCTACCTCTCTATCCGGTGGTAACCCTGGCGACTCTTCCAGAAACACACTAGGAAAGTCACACATTGTCCGGATGTCTTGAGGTCTAACCTCACTCATGTTCGGATTCATCACATAGGCCAAGTATGCTTCACAACCCAACTCAACTAACCTCTTAGCTTCTAGAACTGAAACTACATTGGACAAGAACTTCACGTTCTCACCCACCACTACAATCTCATAATCATCTGTAAGTCTCAAAGAAATCCTCTTAGTTTCAAAGTCTATCCTAGCTCTATGCTCAGTGAGCCAGTCCATACCCAGAATTACGTCAAAACCATAGAAAGGTAGTTCCATCAAATCCACTAGAAATACATGTCCCTGAACCATCAACGGACACCTTCTGTACATCTTCCTAACTACTACTGTGTCCCCAAAGGAACTAGTAACACTGACTCCTACCTCTAACATTTCACAAGGCAAATTCAATGACTGTGCATGCTCACTCAGAATATAAGAATGTGTAGACCCGGAGTCAATCAAAGAAAGCAAACCCAAAGACTGTATCGAGAAGTTACCTGCGATCACATCGGTGTCATGCTGATCCCCACGTTGAGCGTAAACTCTGGCCTGACCTCTGCCCTCCGGCTGGACTGCAACTACATGTGCTATGTTTCTCTGGCCATCATTTCTCGGCTGGAAGTTACCTCTACCGCGCCCGCGGCCTCTTTGAAAATCATTGGCCCTAGCAGGAGCCTGAACTGGTGCCTGCCCCACCTGATGTGGACAGTCACGCCTAATATGGTCTCTAGCCCCACAACTTCAATACGAGTGGAAATTTCCCCAACACTCACCGATGTGGTTCCTCCCGCAAGTAGCACAAGTGGGCAATTTTCCACTAGCCCTCTGGCCCTGTTGGCTCCTACCGTGGTTACCGCCACCACACCTATGATCATAGTGATGCCGGTTGTCCCGATGCCTCTTGGCATCACCTCTATCAAAGTCACTGGACCTCTTACCCGAACTAGAACCACCAGACCGTTTGGTCAAGCCCAAACTGTACTCCAAGTCCTTGGCCCTCGCGACCAAGACATCAAAATCAGTGTAGTCTGAAGCTAGAGTATACCTCTTGATTTCTTCATTCAGCCCATAACGGAAACGGTTACATCGTTCCACCTCAGTAGGAACAAGCTCAGATGCATACTGACTCAGTCTAATGAATCAAATCTCATAGTCTGTCACGGTCATACTCCCCTGAAGCAAAGCCATAAACTCCCTCTTCCTCTCATCGAGATATCGCGGACCCAGATACTTCTTACGGAATGTTGACTCAAAGAACTCCCAAGTAATCTCAGCCTCATCCATACCCGTAGTGATGGTGACCTGTTCCGTGTAAAAGAGTCTATCGCAATTGTAGTGCAAGTGTACACGACGCAAGTAGTAAAGTGATACGAAGTATCGGATATCGTCTCCACAGGGATTGGGCCAATAGCTTCACCTAGTTTCACTGCACGAAGTAAAGGAAATAATTGAGAGTTGTCACGAGAATAATAAAGGAAAACGTAAATAAAAGAATAGAGTAATCAAGATAGAAAGAATGGGCTGGTATTGAATTGCTCAGTAGTGCAGGTATTGTATTGTTTAGGAACTCCAGTTCTGTCGTCGCGCCTGTCGCTGGCAGCACCTGTCGCGGCAGCTGTCCGTTGGTCGTCGCGGCAGCAAACACACCAACTCAGTACGTTCAAGTTTGGCAAGAATCCCAGATCTGCCTTGGCCTATCCCTAGGTCCAAGTCTGTCGATGATCACGTCTTTGATGATACCTCTCGGCGTGAATCGAAGGATGAACACCGATGTGTATGAATTCTTCTTTAGCCACTTAACCTCGCCCTATCCCTAGGCACGAGATAGTTCAACTATAAACTAGAGAACTTGCTCTTATTTCTTTCGTATACTTAACTCTCCCGATGCTAAGTAAATAGATAACCTCACAATGCTCTCCCGATGCTCTTGCAAGATATTAAAACCAAAATAAGAGAACTTGAAGTTTATTTTATTGAACTTGGAAAATCCTAAAACAAAACAACCCTTGCAACTACTTTACAAAATAACCCGTGGCCCTAGGGGGAATTTAGAACATGTCGATGACGGGTAAACGGCGGAGGGGTTTAGGTTATCGGTTATGGGGTATTATCTCCACTAGGTTAAAATCTATGCCCTAATATAAGCTTTGAGCTCAAGAATTCTAAGTTAACAAGGATTACAACTTTAATTAAAAGTAAGATTCTAATAAAGACTTTAATCTTCAAGTATCCTACTTTTCAGCCGCCTCCTTGTTTCATGGGATTTCATCTCCTTGAGCTTTGGCTTGACATATCTTTTGATCCGGGGCTTGGAAAAATATATGGTTTTCACACGACAGACGAGCATATTTTTCTCTATCTATCGAGGTCCACTTTGCTTTTCCTCTCCGCAAAACTGCTGTCCCCATGCTGTCACGACATATCCATGGCAGCATCGTCCTCATCATCTGCTTGTCCAGTTCAGCTCTTCTGCTTCTCTGCCCTGCGCCTGCCTTCTTCGTCTACTATGGCAGCAACCTGCAAAATAAGCCATCTTTTAGTAGAATCCGTGCCTTTAATATATTTGTGATGTTTTGCTGTAAACTAATCTAAATGCAATGCAATGATGCTTGAATACAGCAAAAATATGGGTTAAAACGGGTGTAAATAATAGAACTTTTACACACTCAACACACCCCCAAACTCAAGTTTTTGCTTGCCCTCAAGAAATTAAGACCTAAAAGAAAAAGAATATTTTTGTGTTGGCCTTCAAACAGTGACTGTCCCTTACCCGTCGCTCATTCTCTGTGGCGGCAGCAACCTGTCGGAAAGATTAGGATCTGTCCGGAATCTCCCTATAGTCCTCGTGCAGTGTGTGCATGCTTGTGATTAGTTATATGCCAAGACTCTCTTAGTTTCACTAGAATATTCAACTCTTAACTCAAATTTTTATGCCAAAGTTTATCTTTTTGAAGGCACATTTTCATGCTTCTTTGATTTTCTGTTTTGACTTGCTTTTTATTTTTCAAGCTAAAGTTTCACTAGAGCCGGTTTCGGGCACCTCTAGCTAACTTCCTAGAGCCGGTTTCGGGTACCTCTAGGGATATTTTGCTAAACTTCTTTCCTAGAGCCAGTGTTAGGCACCTCTAGGGGCTATTCAAGTACTAAGCATCCTATTCTAGTTTGGCTAAAAGACATCTAAGCAATATAACAGTCACAATGGTGTTTAAGTTTTCAGAACTATAGAAAGGCTCTAAACTTCTCCTTAATCTGTCCTAAAGATGCTGCCACGACAGAGCTGTCATGACAGGTAAGTTTACTTCACAGTTTTTAAGCCAACAGTTTAATTTTTTTTTGTTGTTGTTGTTTTTTTAAGAGAACTTAAATAAATGAAAGACACAACAAATAATTAAAAATGTACTAAGACTCCATAGAATGGAGGGTTGCCACCCCCAAACTCGAGGGTTGCATTGCCCTCAATGCAAAATGACAGATAAAGATGAAGACAGGTACATCACAAAATAAGGATAAAGCAAACAGCAAGAAAAGAAAAATAAAAGACTTAAATTTTAGTCGTTGTCCTCGCTGCTGCTGCTGACACGGATCTGATGGCGGCGTCTGGGCTGTGGAGGAGGCTGGGCAGGTTGTTCTACGAGCTGGACGTCTGAACTGCTGCCGCTATCCCACGTGCTGCTAGTTGTGGTGCTAGCCTTGGGCATCAGCTTCCTGTCTGCCACGTGCTTCTGCCTCTTGACAGGCGTAAACTCCCTTTCCAAATTCCTCCTAATCAAAGGTTCTTCCTCGCTGTCGGCTGTGGCTGGCCGCTTCGTTCCACGTGCGGGGCTGTCGGCCGGAGGACTCGCAGCTGCCGTCCGGGCAGGTGAAGGGGTAGAAGCAGCGGAGTGTGCATGGGGGAGGCAGAAGGCGTAGGTGTGTGGACAGGGGTGGGGATGTGGAAAAAATGGGCAGGAAAAGTAGGGAAATTGACATCGGGATAATTTAAAGTGTTGGTAATGAAGTTTACCGTCGAATTGGTGAAATCCCGGATGAAGGTCATCAATCCCATTTGTCGCTCTTCCATCCGTTGTAGCGCAGCAAGGATGTGGGCAGACTGGTCTGTCGGGGCGGTGGCGGCGGCAGGTTCGGTGGCAGGTTCCTCATCTGAGTCTGCTGGGGAGGCAGCTGGGTTGAAGGAGTTGATGGGTGTTGCGACTATGAGCTCCATGAGGCTGGTGATGTTGTTGTCGGTCCAGCCACGACCATGGACTAGTTTGTCGGTGGATGCCTCGGGGACAGCAGCACAGCGGCATAGGGAAGTTATTGTGAACGGCAGGCAGAGGCGAGAATCTGTTCGATAGGTGCAATCCAAAATGCTCTCCCTCATATAACGGCCCACGTTGATAGGCCTGTCGTGCATGATTGAATGGATAAGGGCGAGCCGCTACTGGTTCACCGTCGTGTGATGGGAAGAAGGCATGATACGCTTTTTGATGAAAACGTTCCAGAGTTTAGCTTCTGGGAGCAGCTGCCCCCTTTTTACGGAGTTTGGGTTTTTCTTGCTTGTTGTCCACTCCGTTCCTTCTTCCGTTACCTCCGCCATGACAGCACCATAGGCGGCAGGATCGAGGGTGTCTAGAAATTTCTGGTGGGCATCATCATCGGGGCCAAAGTATAGGCCGTACATGTGGTTGATGCTGTCAGCCGTGAATGGCACCTTTACGCCTCGGACGGTGACAGATGTTTCCGTTCTGCTGTCGATGGCAGCATAGAACTCCCTCACCAAGGTGTCGTTTAGTTCTGCTGGCTGTTCTGCGAATTGCTCCCATAGTTGAGCTCGTATGGCCCTCGCAACGAATGGTCGGAGCCCCATGTTTGGTGCCTTGCGGATGTAGATGAAGCCTCTCTCTTCCCATAATTCCTTGTTGGCGAACGGCAATGCTGCTGCTGATGAGGAGGCTAAGGCAGCACTGCGGCGGGTCTGTCTAGTAGACATATTAATTGCAAGGGTTTGAAAGTAAAGAAAACAAGAAAAACTAAAGGAGAAAGCAAGTAAGAGTAAGCAGAAGTGAGGAAAATGAAAATGAGAACGGGGTTTTATAGCAGTCGAGGTGCTGCCCGTTTAATGTTGTAACGGCAGGCGTGAATAACGGAGCGACTGTTGGGATTTAGCGTGTCTGAAGCGTCTGACATGCATTTATGCGTCTGCTACGCTCTGTCACACGCTTCTGCGTCTGCCGTGTCAGTCTGTTGACAGCCTGTCTTATCCGTCTGCGGCGGCAGCCGAAACGACAGGCTTCAATAAATGGGCTTTGTTGGGCTGATGGATGGATGGTGGGCTTGGGTCACTTCTCCTTTTCTTCTTGACTCCTTTATTTCCTAAAGACAGAAAAATAAAAACATTATTCGACTAAAATGAACCTAATTTCCTAATAAATAATAAATAATATAAATAATTAAATAATAAAACTTAGGTTAAATTAGGGATGCCTTGTAGGGCATCTCCTAAAGTAACCACTTCCTGTATTCCTGGGGCTTCAGTCCCTTGATAATGCTTGAGGCGTTGTCCATTAACTTTGAATTGGTGCCCGTCTTTTAATGATTGGATTGTGATGGCACCATGGGGAAAAACTTGTACCACTTGGAACGGGCCAGACCATCTAGACTTTAGCTTTCCTGGGAAGAGTTTCAGTCTAGAATTGAACAACAACACAAGCTGCCCTGGACAGAACTGTCGTGGCAGCAATTTCTTGTCATGCCACTTCTTAGTTTTCTCCTTGTAGATTCTTGCATTGTCGTAGGCCATTGTCCGTATTTCTTCAATCTCGTTCAGATCCAATAGCCTTTTCTGGTCTGCCTTGTCCAAGTCCATATTCACTGCCTTGATAGCCCAATATGCTTTATGCTCTATCTCGACAGGCAAGTGGCAGGTTTTTCCATAAATCAGTCGGTATGGAGACATGCCCAACGGAGTCTTAAAAGCTGTCCTATATGCCCATAATGCATCATTCAGAAGTAAAGACCAATCTTTCCTAGTTGGCTTAACCATCTTCTCAAGAATGTTCTTCATTTCCCTATTGGATATCTCAGCCTGTCCATTGGTCTGTGGGTGGTATGCTGTCGCGATCCGGTGCTTGACACCATATTTCTTCAAGGCGGCAGCAATAACCCTATTGTCAAAATGTCTCCCTTCATCACTGATAATCGCCTTGGGGATGCCAAACCTCGAAAAAATGTTTTTGTGTAAAAACTTTTGGACCGTCTTGGCATCATTCTTTTGTGTGGCGATAGCTTCAACCCACTTAGAGACATAATCTACTGCTAGGAGGATGTATAAATTTCCACATGAAGATGGAAAAGGTCCCATGAAATCAATCCCCCAAACGTCGAAGATCTCGACCTCTAAAATGTTCTGCAGTGGCATCTCGTTTCTCCTCGAGATGTTACCTGTCCGCTGGCATCTGTCACAGTTCTTGTAGAAGTTCTGTGCATCTTTATACAGTGTCGGCCAGTAGAACCCTGATTGCAGCACCTTGGTAGCAGTTTTATTGCCTCCTAAGTGTCCTCCATATTGTGAAGCATGGCAGTGATGGAGAATGTCCTCTTGCTCTTCTTGTGGTACGCACCTCCTTATAACCTGATCTGCGCATAGTTTGAAAAGAAGAGGTTCGTCCCAATAATAATGCTTAACATCATTTTGGAACCTCTTCCTGGCTTGATAATTAAGATCAGAAGGAAGTATTCCGCTAACTATAAAATTAACGAAATCAGCATACCAGGGGAGTTCAGAAAACTTACCTGCCACCATGGCTGTTGCGGCAGCAATTGCAGCAGCAAAGAGCTGCTCATCTGGGAAGGTCTCCAGTATGTTTGTCTCATCGATTGGTAGACTATGTCCCTTCTCCAACCTTGACAAGTGGTCTGCCACCTGATTTTCTGTTCCTTTTTTGTCCTTGATCTCAAGGTCGAATTCTTGTAATAGCAAGATCCACCGTATCAATCTAGGCTTTGCATCCTTCTTTGCGAACAAATACTTCAGGGCAGAATGGTTTGTGTGCACTATTACCTTCGTCCCAAGTATGTAAGAACGAAACTTGTCAATGGAGAACACCACAGCTAATAGCTCCTTTTCTGTGGTGGTGTAGTTTACTTGGGCGTCATTTAATGTCTTGCTGGCGTAGTATATGACATGAAACAGCTTATTTCTGCGCTGCCCAAGTGCTGCCCCGACAGCATAGTCACTAGCATCACACATAATCTCAAATGGCTGTGTCCAGTCTGGTGGCTGTACTATGGGGGCTGTTACTAGTTTTTCCTTCAGAACCTTGAATGCTTCAGTACATTCTTCATTAAAGTCAAAGGGTCAGTTCTGCTCTAGGAGATGGCATAAGGGCTTGGTAATTTTTGAGAAATTTGCAATGAATCTTCGATAAAAACCAGCATGCCCTAAAAAACTCCTAATGCCCTTGACTGTGGTCGGTGGCGGCAGCTTTTCTATGACTTCTATTTTGGCCCTGTCGACTTCTATCCCACGGCAGCTAATCTTATGGCCGAGAACTATCCCTTCATCCACCATAAAGTGACATTTTTCCCAATTCAAAACAAGATTAACTTTTTCACATCTTTCAAGTACCTTTTGAAGATTGCCGAGGCAGCTGTCAAAATCGTCTCCAAAGACGGAAAAATCATCCATGAAAATTTCTAGGAAGTCCTCTACCATGTCGGAGAATATGGCCATCATGCACCTTTGGAAGGTGGCAGGTGCATTACAGAGTCCAAACGGCATTCTCCTAAAAGCGTATGTTCCGTAAGGGCATGTGAAAGTCGTCTTTTCTTGATCCTCTGGTGCGATAGCAATTTGGTTGTAACCTGAGTAACCATCAAGAAAACAATAGTAAGATTTACCCGCTAATCTATCAAGCATTTGATCAATAAAGGGTAAAGGAAAGTGGTCCTTTCGGGTAGCTTTGTTAAGCTTCCGATAGTCCATACAAACCCTCCAACCGGTCACAGTCCTGGTTGGGATTAACTCATTGTTCTCGTTGGTCACCACGGTCATTCCTCCTTTCTTTGGAACGCATTGCACCGGGCTCACCCATTTGCTGTCGGAGATGGCGTAAATAATACCAGCATCTAACCATTTGATTATCTCTTTACGCACCACCTCTTTCATCGCATGGTTTAGCCGCCTTTGGGCATCAATAGTCGGCTTATGATCTTCCTCTAGGAGGATTTTGTGCATGCATAACGCCGGACTAATGCCTTGAATGTCTGCTATCGTCCATCCAATCGCCTTTTTGTGCTGCCTTAACATGTCGATTAGCTGTCGTTCCTGTTCCTGCGGCAGCTTAGAAGAGATGATTACGGGCAACATATCATTTGAACCAAGAAAAGCATATTTAAGCTGCCCTGGCAGAGGCTTCGGTTCTAAGGCAGGTGGTTCAATAGTAGATGGCTTTTGGATTAAATGGTTATCCGAAGTGTAATTCAAAGGTTCGAATAACTTACCTGGACGATGGCCTAACCAGTTTACCTCCTCCTGATCTTCAGTATCAGATGTATCGGAGTCAGAGGAGTTGCTGTCGTCGGTGCTGTCTTCGTTGCTGTCGTGACAGGCCTTTAAGTGGTTGTCGCAGCAGTGACCAAAGTTTATATCATGACAGCCCGACCTAATGTATGGATGATCAAGGGTTACTTCAATGATAGCCTTGCATTCCTCATCCACATCAGCATGTTTCATCGCTTGGAGAACATTTAACTTAATCTCTTGATCGTTCACGCGCATGGTGAGTTCTCCTTTCTCCACATCAATCAGTGATCTTCCCGTGGCTAAGAAGGGTCGCCCAAGGATGACTGGTGCATTTTCGTCTACCTCACAATCTAAAACAAGAAAGCCAGCAGGAAAAATAAACTTATCCACTCTTACCAGAATATCTTCAATCTTTCCCTCTGGATGAACGTAAGAGCGGTCTGCCAGCTTCAGAGTTACTGTCGTGGGCCGCGCCTTTCCAATACCTAATTTCTGAAAAACAGACTGGCATTAAATTAACACTAGCACCAAGATCACAAAGTGCCTTACCCACAAATTTGTCTCCGATTACACAAGGTATGATGAAGCTCCCCGGATCCTTCTTTTTCTGGGGTGGCTGCCGATGAAGAATACTCATACAACCATCTGCCATCCTTACCGTTTCAAATTCCCCAAATTTATATTTCTTTGACATGACATTTTTGAGAAATTTGGCGTAACCGGGCATCTCCCTAACGGCATCTAACAGCGGAATATTAATTTGAACCTGCTTAAAAATATCATAAATCTTTTTAAGTTGAGATTCCTGCTTAGTTTGATGTATCCGTTGAGGAAAAGGTGGTGGGGGACGGTAATCAGCAATACGTCATTCCCACTGCATACGAATCTGAGGACGATGTTCTTCATTTTTCTCCTCTGTCGCTTCTGCTGTCGTGACAGGCTCATCGGTAGCAGTCTGTTTATCACCTGTCGGGGCAGCTTCCTCGGCAGGTTTATCCACGGCTGGTTCCTTTTCTGTTTCAGCTTCTTTTTCCGGCCCTGGTAGTTTCTTCCCACTCCTAGTAGTAATTGCCTTACATTGCTCATGTGTGGGTGGTCTAGCATTTTCAGTATTGCTAGGGAATCCTTCATTCTGCCTCGGCTTAATATGTTGAGAAACCTGACCCATTTGTGTCTCCAGAGATTTCAAAGTGGCTTCATGATTCGTCATCCTCATCTCTGTCTTGTCCATGAAATTCTCTGTCTTCTTGACAAACTGATTCATATTCTCAATATAAGTACCGGTTTGAGACATAAAGGTGGCCAGAGTCTGTTCCAATATACTGCTCGTGGCAGCTGGTGGCTGCTGTTGTTGCTGTGGCAGCAGGTTCTGCGACAGTTGCTGCGGCAGTTGCTGTCGCGTCAGCAATCTAGGTCCTCCCTGATTCTGATTGTGTGCTTGAGGATTCAGGGCATTATTAGGATTACTCCAAGAGAATTTGGGATCCTTCCTCCAATTGGGATTATAATTGTTGGAATTGTAATTTGGCTTGTAATTTCCAACATATTTTCCCTCTTCTACATTTATTGGGCATTCATCCCGACTATGATTTCCCTCACAGATATCGCATACTTCCTCAACAGCAAATCCTTGTAATCCATCATCATTCAATAACCTTTTCATTGCTTTAGTAAGGAATGCTACCTGTGATTTCATAGTGCTGTCGGCTTCATAGTCCTTGACAGCAAGTACCCGTTTACCCCCTCTTCTTGCAGTCGGAAACTGCTCCTCATTCTTAGCCAGATTTTTCAAAACTTGCAATGCCTCGTCCGAATCTTTATCCAATAATAGTCCATTTGCTGCAGAATCAATTCGAATGCGAGTTTGTAAGTTAGCAGCATTATAGAACTTAGTTACCTGATTCCAGACGGGGAATCCATGCATGGGGCAGTTTCGAAGAAGAGTAGTAAATCTTTCCCAGGCCTCGTGCATCGGCTCATCATCTTCCTGTTGAAAAGTAGCAATTTCGTTACGTAATCGCTCAGATAAATGCGAAGGATTAAAACGAGATAAGAATTCACGAGACAAATCTGCCCAAGTTACGATTGAACCCGGTGTTAGTTTATTCCACCAAGTTTTAGCTCTGTCCCTCAAGGAATGGGGGAATAACCGAAGCCTCAGTATCTCCGGATTAACTCCTGGCAGTCTAAACGAACCACAGATCTCCTGGAACGTTTTGAGATGCTCCCTAGCATCTTCTGTCACAGCACCACTAAACTGCCCGGCATTGTTGATCATACTAAACATGACAGGTTTAAGCTCAAAGTTGTCAACTTCAATATCCGGCAGCGTGGTCTCCAGTTCTACATGATCGTTCAGCATGTAGTCACGACATGACCGTCGTCCAGCTGCTGCGGGCGGGTCACCGACAGGCGGGTTAAGACCGCCAAGGGGTGGTATGCCACCACCAGCAGGTTGGTTATGGCCCATTTTCTCTAGCTGTTCTTCGAGGTATTCGTTTCTATCTAAAAGTCGGCGAAGTTGTTTCTTGAGATTGAATGAACGTTCAACTTCCGGATCTAATGGATACTCAGGATCTTCACCTCTTTTAGATCTGCGCATAAACAAGAAAACCTCGTGAAAAGTGAGAGTTGAAAGCACAAAAGAAAAATTAAAGAAAAATAAAAACAAAAACGAAAATAAAAGTAAAAACGAAAAGTGCAATAAAAGAAAGATGTAGTTATGTTGCCAATCCCCGGCAACGGCGCCAAAAACTTGTTGCGTGTAAAAGAGTCTATCGCAATTGTAGTGCAAGTGTACACGACGCAAGTAGTAAAGTGATACGAAGTATCGGATATCGTCTCCACAGGGATTGGGCCAATAGCTTCACCTAGTTTCACTGCACGAAGTAAAGGAAATAATTGAGAGTTGTCACGAGAATAATAAAGGAAAACGTAAATAAAAGAATAGAGTAATCAAGATAGAAAGAATGGGCTGGTATTGAATTGCTCAGTAGTGCAGGTATTGTATTGTTTAGGAATTCCAGTTCTGTCGTCGCGCCTGTCGCTGGCAGCACCTGTCGCGGCAGCTGTCCGTTGGTCGTCGCGGCAGCAAATACACCAACTCAGTACGTTCAAGTTTGGCAAGAATCCCAGATCTGCCTTGGCCTATCCCTAGGTCCAAGTCTGTCGATGATCATGTCTTTGATGATACCTCCCGGCGTGAATCGAAGGATGAACACCGATGTGTATGAATTCTTCTTTAGCCACTTAACCTCGCCCTATCCCTAGGCACGAGATAGTTCAACTATAAACTAGAGAACTTGCTCTTATTTCTTTCGTATACTTAACTCTCCCAATGCTAAGTAAATAGATAACCTCACAATGCTCTCCCGATGCTCTTGCAAGATATTAAAACCAAAATAAGAGAACTTGAAGTTTATTTTATTGAACTTGGAAAATCCTAAAACAAAACAACCCTTGCAACTACTTTACAAAATAACCCGTGGCCCTAGGGGGAATTTAGAACATGTCGATGACGGGTAAACGGCGGAGGGGTTTAGGTTATCGGTTATGGGGTATTATCTCCCCTAGGTTAAAATCTATGCCCTTATATAAGCTTTGGGCTCAAGAATTCTAAGTTAACAAGGATTACAACTTTAATTAAAACTAAGATTCTAATAAAGACTTTAATCTTCAAGTATCCTACTTTTCAGCGGCCTCCTTGTTTCATGGGATTTCATCTCCTTGAGCTTTGGCTTGACATATCTTTTGATCCGGGGCTTGGAAAAATATATGGTTTTCACACGACAGACGAGCATATTTTTCTCTATCTATCGAGGTCCACTTTGCTTTTCCTCTCCGCAAAACTGCTGTCCCCATGCTGTCACGACAGATCCATGGCAGCATCGTCCTCATCATCTGCTTGTCCAGTTCAGCTCTTCTGCTTCTCTGCCCTGCGCCTGCCTTCTTCGTCTACTATGGCAGCAACCTGCAAAATAAGCCATCTTTTAGTAGAATCCGTGCCTTTAATATATGTGTGATGTTTTGCTGTAAACTAATCTAAATGCAATGCAATGATGCTTGAATGCAGCAGAAATATGGGTTAAAACGGGTGTAAATAATAGAACTTTTACACACTCAACATGACCCACCAAGTGTAGGCATCACCCTGAAGCAAAGACTCAACACACCCCAACTTGCGCTCTCCGGTACATCCCATCTGTGTGAGGATACAGACAGTCTTCTCAAACCACAACTCGGATCTCTCCGGTGTAGACCCCCTAAACTCTTCGGCCCCTAAACCACGGAGCCTCTCTAATGGCAAACCAGTGCCCTCTCCTTGATGGTGTGTTGCTGCCTGACCCCAGCTACTGCAGCCTGAAAAGCCCCGGCTATCGCCTGAACCAAGGGAGCTAAGTCTATTTCGGCCGGACCTTGGCCTACTTGAGGTCCAACACCCTCGGCTCCCGCCTCACCTCCCTCTTGATGAGGAGGAGGTGGAGGAGGTTGAGGAGCCTGTGCCCCACCAATCTGCTCAATCCCCGGAGCTTGTGCCCGTGGTTCCGACTGAACCATCCTAGGCCTCCCACGTGGTCTCATGATACAACTAGCAAGGTAATAACTACAACAAACAACAACAAACATATAAGGATTACGTTAGCAAAAGAAAGGGTCCAACAGTGCTCAAGTACTTCCTTTACAAAATCCTTTATAAATTAAGTAATAGTAGCAATGGGCACTCGACTCAACACCAAACGCAACAATTCATGCTCCAAATCATCATACGAATAATCAAACATCGAGATTTCATGGCAAAGCATACATCAAGCAATACAATTACTTAACACATCAAGCTTACCTCACTTACCTACCCGAGGTCTCGGTAACCTCAGGTTTTGATACCAACAAATGTAACCCCCTCGTCCCGGTCTGGCCAGATGACCGGTCCGAGTGGGCCACACTGGGAAAACCGACATGAAACCTGCAAAGGTTCCACCTCGGTTAGCGACCCTAATTTTTTTTCTTTGAATTACATTTTTAACTAGAGCCATATATGATTCTTAAGTGATCTCTACAGCGGAAACTAGACTCCCGGGAGGCCCTACAACAGAACAGGCCTAACCCAAGCATTGAGACCCTTTAGAGATGCCTAAAAGCCCACATTCAGGCCAGTGTTTCGAAACCGGCACAGCCCGTTTCGAAACACGGGCTCCAGGTAAAAAGAAAGTCACCCGTACCGAAACGCCTCCACCCCGTTTCGGAACAGGGCTACGAATTTGCCTTGACGTTTCGAAACTTGTTTCGAAACAGGCATGGACAGTGGCGAAATCGTTTCGAAACTTGTTTCGGAACGGGGGCTCACGGTGGCCAAACCGTATCGAAACGGGTTCCGATACGGGGTCCCTGAAGCCTTACCCGTTCCGAAACGGCTCAGCCCGTTTTGAAACGCTAGTTGTCTGCAACTTTCAAAAATCAGACTTAGGCAACTCCAAATGATCCCAAAAGCCCTCAACAACACCAAGAAGCATACATCACAAACAAATATCCTCTAGAGGCATGCTCCCTAATGCAAACATTCATAATCATCACAAGATTTAAGATAAGACAATCATTCCAAGAATCATCCAAAGCATACTTAAGCATTTAAAAGGCCCTTAAGGCTCAATTCACCAAACATAGAGTTACATGCCACGACCACACATGTACTCATACAAAAGCATAGCATCACAATCAAGCATTCATCAAGGCTTAACATGGTTTACGAATTCAACAAAAACGTAAATACCAACAACCTCCAAGAGTCATACAAAGCTCAACAAAACACACACACTTGCCACATTGCTAGATTACTACATTAATTGCTAAATCGTACTTGAGCAACAAATAACTTGGATAGCCCCTTCGCCTTGCTCCTTACTAACACCACGCTAATGATCTGCATTGTTGAAAATGAGAGCGTAAGCTAGAAGCTTAGTGAGGATGCTCTAAAATAAAAAACAACAACAATGCAGGGTCCAAGCATGTAAATCCCTAACCTCACAAAAACATTCATAGGTATCAACAAGTCAACCTAGCTAGTCTTTCAAGAGTCATAATATGGCATCTCACTTCATACTAAGCTCAACAACAATTATCTCAATTATCAAAACATCATAAACATGAGAGCAATATTATTGGCAACTATTAGTTTACCCGGATGTGCGGATTTACTCTCAACAACAACATTACCTCGGTGGGATTACACTCATCACCTAACCTTGAATGGGCGGGATTCCACTCATCACCACATGCCCTACGGATGGGATTCCACTCATCATCACGTAGAATATATATAAATTTCCAGTGGAATATTACATCACCGTACTCCTCCTTGATGACTCAACGCCATCAAGGCCACGTACGTTTTGACTCAATTGTGTGTACACTAATCCTAATGATCGATCATTTACACTCGGTAAGTTAATTAGTGCCAATTTCTTTAACCACATCATATATCCACCATTTATATCACATACACATATCAAGATACACACGTACAAGTCAATCCACATTTCACAAGAACAAGTAGGCAATGGCATATCATTTATCAATAGGAAAAATCAAGGGGTTAAACGACCAATTTAACTCCCACCTAGGAATGGCCTACCAAGCTCATTCACACACTTCCACTACACACACTTGAACCAACTTTAAAACCAAATTAAAGTTTTACTCACCACCCTTCCTTAGCAACCAAAGCAAGCAAGCAAGCCTCCTAATTGCCCGGATTCGATCCCGATGCTCCTCCAATGTCTCCTCTTGTTTCTAGCCAACCAAAACACAACCATTACTCACAAATCAATGCTAAATTTCAGTCACCAACTTCAACCCACAAGTACAATCCATACTTCAACAATTTCAAACCCAACAATGACCCAAAATCTCCATTTTCGAGCCCCCTTAAAACCCAGCTGAAAACCAAGATTTTAAACACCCAAATGACACCCAAATGGTCCCAAAACACTTCCCTAACATCCCTAAACCATCAGCCCTTCAACCTAACCTTAAAACACACCAAAATCCAAGTTTTAGACACCTCAAAAATGGCCACAAGGACCCACTTCTGGTTTTCACCCAAAATCACTCATTTTAACATATTATGTGTATTTTAAGGAGACAAACCAAAACCCAACTTAACATTTCAAAATCAATTGAAAACCCCTTTAAAAATCCAAACTTTTATCAAACTTGAAATTCCAAAAAAGATGGTAGTTTTCAATTTCAAAACTATTTAAATGTAGAGGATGAAGAGGAGAGTGAGAATATGCAATTACCTTTAAAAATACCCTTGAAACAATGGAGAAATTTGATGGAATAGTGAATTTGGTGTTTGGGAGGGTTTTGTTTGGGTTTAACGTTGGGGAGAAAAGGGGAGGAAGGATGATGGCTTTTTTTTTTCCTTTTTTTGTTCTTTTGAAACTCAAAAAGGTTGTCTACCTTTTAAATGGTTTTTGCTAAATTACCAAAATGATCCCTCCTCTTTATTTAAAACTCAATTACATCAAACCAAGGTCAATTTGATTAAAATTTATTTTTGCTGACTCGGACCAACTAACCCGACTAACTCTTAACCCCAAAACACGGGTGTTACAAACCTTGACTTGGACTTTGGGTCAGCTGTGGCCGCATCGGTGGTGGGGTAGCATCTGATGGTGGCGGTGGCGGTGCTGCGGAGGCAGGACCACCGCCGGAGGTGTTTCGTGCTCCCCTCCCTCTCAAACGCTGAGATCGTAGGCGGTTGTGTTGCTGACGTCGATAGACGATCGCCGCCTCCTCTCGAGTCAGAATAAACGGCTTCTCATTCACCCTAAACCAGTCCTCATAATCATCACTCACCATCATAAAAAACATATGATACTCGCTCTAGGAATGCCAACGCTGATTCAGCTTGTCCCTCTAGTGAGCGATATAAGAGTGGTGGTGCACCGGCCAATCAACCTATAGGATAATCAAAAAATTTATTATTCTTTTTAGATATGAATTACGTTGGAATTAATAAAAGAAGCGGTAAGTATATAAATATTTATTACCTCGCGCTTCCCTTGTCGAGTGAGTTTATGCAACTCAACCAAATTTGGAGGCTCAGTTGGGACACGTTGGAAACAACCAAATTGTCATAGGACGCGGTCGGTCAGATGCCACTCAACTGTGGCATAGCAGATGAGTGGTACAGAGGTTGTCCAAACAAGCTTCGTCTCGGTCGAAAATATCGTGATGCAATGTTGCAACTCCATATTCGCGTACGGCGTCTATAAAAATTGTACAATATATAATGCGTATATTAAAAAAGAAAAAGAAATTACGTATAGTTAAATATAAAATTTATTTTATATAAATACACCAAAGTGTTACCTGATCTTTTGAAAAATTATCAATATCCTGTCTGATAACCTTCAGGCCCTTCGCAGCACCAACATGAGTTAAACGAGCGGTCCACCTACAAAATAAGAAGATAATTGTAATTAACTATAATAATACGTATATTAAAAAATTAACAACTCTTTTCTTACCTCCGGGCTAGTGGAAAAACATATGGAGTAGGCTCTAGAAGGTTAGGGCATAAAAACGACATTCTCCACCACGCCCAAGACTGAAGCAACACCAAAAAACCTCCGATGGAATACTTTTCTGGATCGGTGTTATTACACAGCTCCCTAAACAGAGTGGCCAAAACTGCGGATCCCCAGCTTAGTTTACCGGCATCTTCAAAATTCTGCAAATGCCGCAACCAGATCGTATGAACCTTGTCCCGAGTTTTGTCAGGCATCAATACCCCGCCGATCATATGTAAAATATAAGCGCGAGCATATGCCTACAATACGAATATATATATATATATATATTACCATATGTAAAAAATTATTATTTCAATAATATTCGCTAAAAAAATTATTGTTACATTCTTCACTCGCGTCAACGGGTATATCACCAAAATTATTCTGCGGCCACACTAATTGTATTTTTCTACCGTAAAAATGCTCTGGCACATCCCCTAGCTCACTCAAACATAGGTCCACCCAAGCATCAGCACCAAGACCAGCGATAGCTTCTCCATCAATAGGCAAACTCAGGATATGGGACACGTCCTCCAGGGTAATCATCACCTCGCCACAAGGAAGGTGAAATGTGTGTGTCTCCGGCCTCCACCTCTCCAAAAGAGCATTAACCAAATCAACGTCTATTTTTGCACCTCCAACAATTTTGGATGCCTGCAAAAAC
This sequence comes from Hibiscus trionum, assembly GCA_030270665.1. NCBI lineage: Eukaryota > Viridiplantae > Streptophyta > Magnoliopsida > Malvales > Malvaceae > Hibiscus > Hibiscus trionum. The sequence continues at coordinate 19,768,488 of BSYR01000038.1, read as the reverse complement.
CCAGCCCGCTCTAAGTACGGTTCGATCAAAACGTCCGGTAATCTCGTCATCCGTTTGTAAGAAACCTCCCAACGTCGTTCCATATTCTAAAAAAAATAAACGCGCATGTATAAATGAAATTATATAAAAAATACGTACGTATAAATAATAATATATAAAAAATAATAAAATAAATAAATAAAACAGGATAAAACTTATATGTCTCCGATGATAATCGAACACGTGCTTGTGATCCAAACTTATCAATCCCGCCATTATATCAAACACGAAAAATCAACCGAGAAATTGAAAGAAAGTAGATTTGAAAGAGAGTGAATTTTTTGGTGTGGGGTAGAAAGGGAGGGTGGGGACCAATTTCTAGTGGAAATCGCGTCGGTTGGGGTACGATTATTCAATGAAAATCGCGTCCTGCATAACGCGAATTTGGAAATCGCGTCATGCAGAGTGCGACTTCTTCATAACCCTAATGTTGTAATTAAATTTTCAACCGTTTCAACTTATTAACGCGAAAATCGAGGCACACACAACACGACTTCATCTTGTCGCGACGAGTCGTTTGAAATTCTTGTGGAAGTCACGTCCTACAGACCGCGACTTCAATTTATTTTTTAAAATAAATATTAGATAATATAATCCACATTTGATGGAAGTTGTGCCTTGTACAACGCGATTTTGGATATCGCGCCTTGCATAACGTGATTTACCTTGACGTGGTCCAAATGGGAAGTATTTTTCCAAATGTTCCCAAAGAGGGGTATTTTTCCAGATAATTTCCCAAAGGAGAATATCTGACCATGTAACACCCCTGTTTTGGGGTTAGAAGTCAGTCGAGTTAGTTGGTTCGAGTCGGTAAAATTTATTTCAATCAAATTGACCTTAGTGTGAGCAAATTGAGTTTAGAAAGAAAGGGAGGGATCATTTTGGTAATTAAACCAAAATAAAAATAAACACCACCTTATATCATCTTTTCTTCTTCATTTCTCTTCTTCACCGTGGAAACCTTACCCAAAGCTCTCCCAAACCCCAAACTTTTAATTCATCAAATTACTTCATCAATTCAAGGGGTTTTTGAAAGGTAATCACATATTTGAACTCTCCTTTCCATTTCCTATCTATCTATAGTCTTAGATTTCAAAGTTATAGAGTTTTGAAAATTAGGGTTCATATCAAAATTTGGGTTTTTAAGGGGGTTTTCCAATTGGTTTTGATAAATTGAGTTGGGGCTTTAGTTAATCATGTTAAAAGGTGTAACATATATCAATTTGGTTGAATTTTGGTAAAAATTCGAAGTGGATTCTTAGACCCATTTTAAGGTGTCAAAAACTTGATTTTTGGTGTGTTTTAGATTGTAATTAGAGGGCTGATGGTTTATGTACGCTAGGAGGATGTTTTGGAATCATTTAGATATCATTTGGGTGTTTAAAAATATGATTTTCTGCTAAGTAAAATAGGAGTACGAAAATGGAGTTTTGGAGGGTTTTAAGTGAGTTTTATGGGTTGTTTTAGGTGGGAAATTGATAGCCAATGGTAGTACTATGGTTAGGGATTGATTTGGGATTATTTGTGGATGCAATAGATGTTGGAAACATAGCTTTTGGAAGAGGTATTGGGGCTGTCCGAAATTACTAAGTATGGGGTTTGGTCATGGTTTGCAAAATGGTAAATTGTACTTGAATTGTATTCCGGGTTGATAATTTAATGTTGGGCTGATTTTGAGGATTTATGTTAGAGTAATAGTTGGGGGTTGTTTTGGAAGTGTTTGAATGTGTTAAATATGTTGAAATCACAAGTTTTGGACTGTTTTTCATGGCTGCTCGGATTTGGTGATTTTGGAGATTGTTCATAGCTTAAATTGTGTGTTTAATGTTGGAAATTGGGGGTTGATGGATATACTATAGTTGGGCAGTGTTTTGAACATGTTTAAGAGTGTTTTGGATGACTACAATTCTGATTTTTGACGGGTTTTTGTGGAAGTACGAAAATGAGAAATTGAAGAATGAACTTGGCTTTGAATTGTGAGAATTGAAGTGGATTTGTGTGTTGATGTTAAACTTTGGGTTTGTGACTGATTTTGAGGTTAATATATTGTTTTTGAATGGTTAGAAGCAAGAGAAATCAATGGTGAAGCTTCGGGCTCGAATCCGGAAACTTGGAGGCTTGGTAGGCTTGTCGGCTTGTGCTAATGGAGTAGTCGGTGAGTGGTTAAATATTTTTAAAATGGTTTGAGTATTTGGTTCAAGCATGTGAACCCAGGATGGGCTTGGTAAACCCACTTAGAGTTGGGATTAGAGTGGTAGCCTAATCCCAAGCTTTGATTAAAGACTTGGGTTGCACTTTTTAATGGTTGTATATGCCTCGTATTAAATTGTGATGGTGTTGATTATGTATATGTTGTATACATGTATGATGAGGCATGTTTGATGCATTGTTATATGCATGTTGATGATAGATATGTTATGGTTGCTAATAATGTGCATGTGGTGTTGACGTGTGAAATGATATTATGAGATGGTTTCATGATCCGAGGATCATGGTGAGTACATGCTAGGCATGGAAATGTGGTTTGTGCATGACGGTGAGTCATGGTGAGTACATGCTAGGCATGGAAATATGGTTTGTGCATGACGGTGAGTCATGGTGAGTACATGCTAGGCATGGAAATATGGTTTGTGCATGACGGTGAGTCATGGTGAGTACATGCTAGGCATGGAAATGTGGTTTGTGCATGACGGTGAGTCATGGTGAGTACATGCTAGGCATGGAAATGTGGTTTGTGCATGACGGTGAGTCATGGTGAGTACATGCTAGGCATGGAAATATGGTTTGTGCATGACGGTGAGTCATGGTGAGTACATGCTAGGCATGGAAATGTGGTTTGTGCATGACGGTGAGTCATGGTGAGTACATGCTAGGCATGGAAATGTGGTTTGTGCATGACGGTGAGTCATGGTGAGTACATGCTAGGCATGGAAATGTGGTTTGTGCATGACGGTGAGTCATGGTGAGTACGTGCTAAGCACGGAAGTGTTATGAATTGAGATTAATGATCCTTATGTGGATGTTTGATGTGGCTACTTATGTTGAGGAAGTTAGAGCTTGAAGATCATGACATTTACTTGTATATATTGTTCATGCATCTTATATTGTGGCTCTTGTGGATCCTTGGCATGTTTGTGTAATGCCTTGGCTTGATTGTGCTCGGACCCTGCAGTGTTGAGGTTTGTTTTTAGAGCTTACCCTCACTAAGCATCATTGCTTACGCTCTCTTTGTTCAACATTGCAGATCCTTAGTTCGTGGGTTGCTTGTGCAAGTGGAAGGCTCCAACTGTGGTTTTTGGCTTGAGTTCATCAAGTATGGTTTTGTAATTAATGTGGTAGTTTAGCAATGGGGCAATTATATGATTTGCATGAACAAAGTTTGACTCTTAAATATGTGTTCTTGCATGTTTGTATATGCTTTATTGCTTCCTAAAATATGTTTCAAATGATTCTAACTTTAGCCGATCTTTTTCAAAACATCTATGATCCGTTTTTGCACTAGAGCTGTTTTTCCAGTCTCCAAGGCAAAAAGGATCGATCCCCTGGAAAAAGGGATCGATCCCTTCGTTGGCAGAATCGTTTCAAATTCTGCTTCCAGCCTCCAAGTGCAAAAGGATCGATCCCCTTGTTTATGGGATCGATCCCTTGTGATATAGATGCTAAATTTTTAAAGATTGAGGTTTGCAAGCTTTACGTTTTAGTCCTGATTCTCGTATGTGCAATTGCTTGAGTTTGAGATGTCCGTTTGAGTTGAAATTTGGCAGAGAGGCATGAAACATGACTAATTTCATAATGGTAACTTAAAATTTGGCAAAGTCCTCTTAATTTCCAGAATTTACAAATTGGTCCCTAAATTCGTATTTTGTGCAATTGAGTCCCTTATTGTTTTCCGATTGCTATGATTTTTGAGTATGCTTATCGCAAGAGTATGCCTAGTTTAATGTGCATCTAGACAAGTTTAAAAAGAGAAAAAAAAGGGTCGTTAATCAAGGTTGACTTTCGGGTTGACTTTGGTTTTCCCCGTGTAATCTTCGTAGTTCGGGTCAGCCGTCTAGGCCGGGCTACGGGGGTTACATTTTTTGGCATCAGAGCTTAAGGTTTCCGAGACCTTGGGCAGGTAAGTGAGTAATTTGTGCTTTATGATTAAGATGCACAGTGTTTGCTTATCATGTAAGCATGTTGTTGGTTATTCGAGTATGCTGTAATGAATGGTTGCTTGCTTTGTAGGAATGGTTGCTTGTTTGACAAGTATGTTGCTTGTTTTATTCAAAGCATGTGTGTGTGAGTCCCATTGCTACTATTACATTAGAAAAAGAGATTTTAAGTGAGGAAATCATACTTGAGCCACTTGGACCTTTTCCTTTGCTAACCCACTTTGTATGTTAATGTGTTGTTGTTGTTGTTAGTTTATTGCTTTTTGGTAAGTTTGAGGCCAAGGCGTGGACTGTGAATCGGTAAGTGGAAACTGTGGATTCTGAAAATGTGAAAGAGGTTGAGGGAGTTCATCGCTTCAGTCAGGGAGGTATGGTTGTACCGGAGTTGAGGTACAATTTGTTTGTCTGAGTCAGTGTGTATGTGGGTTGGTTCCTGTTGATGAGGAACGATGTGATCGTTTATGGTGTTAGTGGTGAAAGAAGTGAAGGCCTATGAGTGGGAATCAGAGTGGTGTCGATGTTTTAACCGAAAAGCCCTTGGTACATTATTAAGTTTGTTTCCTCTGGTTGGTTCTGAGTTCGTACTTTCGTATGTTGTTGACAAGCATGCAAGTTTGAATGTGCCCGATGAAGTGTCAGGGGTAGGTATGAGTACCTTAGTTCTTTTGGCGAGATCTAGGTAGGGGTCTCGTGTGAGTAATATGAATTTAAGAAATGTTAGTTGGTGATCGTTGGGGGTTCGGCCTATGGTTTTAATACAAGACAGTCGGTCAGTGTCCGTGAGTGGAAATCAATTTGTGTGATTGGGCCAGTGTGCGTCTGAGTTGTCTTTCAGTTAGAAGGAGAGATGAAGTTACTTCTGATATAGTTGAGCCGAGAAGGAAGTCTTGAGCTTTGAATTCAGATTATTTGGTAGTGGGATGTTTTGAGCCGTCCGGACCAATGTTATAGAACAAGTCTAGTGTGACTGTTAGTGTATGATCAGAATTGAATCTTGAAGTTACGAGATGCTCTAAGAACAGTTTAGAAGAGTCAGATTTTGTTGAAGAACCAATCTGAAAACAAGAGGGTCGAAGACTATCAGCTGTATACAGGTGTAGTTGCAATTTCTTCAGATTTGTCCTTTTCGTGTGAGCATGCGAAGAAAATTTGATGTACGTGTTGAGACCTTGGAAGTAGGGACACATGTGACTAGACCTTGAGGTGAGATAGTGGTGGTCAAAAAAAATGTGCAGAAGATGTTTGTTGATGGTACAGGGGCATGTGTATGTAGTAGATGTGAAGTGATCGTCTTCCTACAGTTTTGAGGTACGTTTTGACAAGGTTTGGCTTGAAGAGCACAGAATTAGTGTATACGTTGAGACAAAGAGAGAGAGTTGCCTTGAAGTTGCAGGTCTCAGTGGGACTGTAGTAGTAGGCGAGGGTGTGAACTTCTTATTGAATGGTTGATCCAGCTGTGGAGGTCGAAGATTGATTGAGTTTAGTTGGCAGACTTGTTTGGCAATTGTGATGGATTTGATTTTTGAACGAAGATTAGACCGTGGAATGATAGTACAGTTTGTGAAGAAGAAAGAGCGGCAATACGAGAATGTGTTGAGATTTCAGACAGTTGAAACCAGTGGCAGTGAAAGATTAGTATCCGCTTCCGAGTGTCAGCGATTTGATGATCAATTAGTGGGTGCTTTAGTCTTTCCGAAGATTTATTTCGAGATTCGTTTACTGCCAGTTGAAAGTGAGAAAAGTGGAAGTATCGAAGAAGGCTATGACGAGCTTTGAAGTTAGTGTAGTAGCACCTTTTAGAAAATCAGCTGTATGTCAAGTTACGCAACGTGAACTTCGAGTTAATGAAGATGTTTTCCTAGGACATGCAGATCAGTCGAGTGCATTAGAGTAAATCCTAACTATGCAGAAGAAGATGTGAGTTGAAAGAAACTTTAATGGAAGCTTTGACCTTGATCCGAAAAAAAAATATATATATATATATATATATATATATATATATAGTGATGTGTTACATGTAGAGTTAGGTTGTATGCTTATGCAAGATAGAAGATTGTGGCTTATTCATCGAGATAATTGAAAGACCGAGAGAAGAGTTATTTGACACTAGACTCAGAGTTGATTTCAGTTGTACTTGCTTCGAAGACTTGAAGACAAAGTTTGTATAGCAAGAAATGCACAGTGAGTATGTACATATCATCAGAACTTGAATTGTTAGACAACTTAGGAAGGGTTGGAACTTAAACAACATGAGTTGTTAGAATTGCTTGAAGACTGTGGTCCCAAGATTGAGTACTATCTGAAGAGAGTCTACGTGGTAACCGATGTTTCGAATTATTTTGTTGTCAGATTAATGGTTGAATTGCGAGCTATGTTGCTGGATTCAGTTCATCGAACGATAGTGGTTTTGTGGCCGAGTTTCATGTGAAGCCTACTTTGAGTCAGATATTTAAAGAGAAACAGTTGCAAGATAGGTTCTTGACACCTCACGTGCAAGACATGGCAGAAGGAAGACCTTCAGGATACAATCTCAAGGAAGATAGAGTTTGTATTTTCAGAGACGGAATAGTTGTGCCGAATGGCATAGTGTTTGGAGACGTATTGTTTCGGCCGATGCACACGGTAGTTCATTTGTATTGCATCTGAGTAGTATGAATACGTATTGTGGGTTGAAGATGAATACTTCGGGATTGAGATGATGGGTGATGTGGTTCAGCATGAGGGTAAGTGTATAATTTGCCAGCATGACAAGACAGAACGTCATTTTTCTTCTAGTCTGTTACAACTGTGGAAGATTCTTAGTGAAAGTGGGTGATAGAGATTCGAAATTTCAACTAGATTTTTGAAGGCGTCTGCATAGTGTTTGGTTACTTGTTGAAGTCAGACGATCTGTCAGAGAAAGTTATGGGTCAGGTGTTCAAAATAGTGTTGTATGAGAATGTGAATCGGGCTAGTTCTCTTATTTATTTGTTGCGGTTACCACCAGAGTTAGAAGAAGTTGTGATGTGCCCTGTGTATCTGTGATTCGGGAGTGTGAGTCAGACATGTTCTGTGCTATGTTTGTAGAAGAGATCGAGTTGAGTTTAAAACCGACATGCCTTGAAAGAACCGTTGAGATCTTAGTATCAGATATCGATAGACGGGTGGTAAGTCTACCGAGTTGGTGAGTATGTTGTGGTGAGAAGGAGACTGCTGAGGAGTATGTTTCAGTGACTCTTCATGTTCGAGGAATTTCAGGGACAAAATTTCCTTAAGTGGGGGAGAGTTGTAACACCCCTGTTTTGGGGTTAGAAGTCAGTCGAGTTAGTTGGTTCGAGTCGGTAAAATTTATTTCAATCAAATTGACCTTAGTGTGAGCAAATTGAGTTTAGAAAGAAAGGGAGGGATCATTTTGGTAATTAAACCAAAATAAAAATAAACACCACCTTATATCATCTTTTCTTCTTCATTTCTCTTCTTCACCGTGGAAACCTTACCCAAAGCTCTCCCAAACCCCAAACTTTTAATTCATCAAATTACTTCATCAATTCAAGGGGTTTTTGAAAGGTAATCACATATTTGAACTCTCCTTTCCATTTCCTATCTATCTATAGTCTTAGATTTCAAAGTTATAGAGTTTTGAAAATTAGGGTTCATATCAAAATTTGGGTTTTTAAGGGGGTTTTCCAATTGGTTTTGATAAATTGAGTTGGGGCTTTAGTTAATCATGTTAAAAGGTGTAACATATATCAATTTGGTTGAATTTTGGTAAAAATTCGAAGTGGATTCTTAGACCCATTTTAAGGTGTCAAAAACTTGATTTTTGGTGTGTTTTAGATTGTAATTAGAGGGCTGATGGTTTATGTATGCTAGGAGGATGTTTTGGAATCATTTAGATATCATTTGGGTGTTTAAAAATATGATTTTCTGCTAAGTAAAATAGGAGTACGAAAATGGAGTTTTGGAGGGTTTTAAGTGAGTTTTATGGGTTGTTTTAGGTGGGAAATTGATAGCCAATGGTAGTACTATGGTTAGGGATTGATTTGGGATTATTTGTGGATGCAATAGATGTTGGAAACATAGCTTTTGGAAGAGGTATTGGGGCTGTCCGAAATTACTAAGTATGGGGTTTGGTCATGGTTTGCAAAATGGTAAATTGTACTTGAATTGTATTCCGGGTTGATAATTTAATGTTGGGCTGATTTTGAGGATTTATGTTAGAGTAATAGTTGGGGGTTGTTTTGGAAGTGTTTGAATGTGTTAAATATGTTGAAATCACAAGTTTTGGACTGTTTTTCATGGCTGCTCGGATTTGGTGATTTTGGAGATTGTTCATAGCTTAAATTGTGTGTTTAATGTTGGAAATTGGGGGTTGATGGATATACTATAGTTGGGCAGTGTTTTGAACATGTTTAAGAGTGTTTTGGATGACTACAATTCTGATTTTTGACGGGTTTTTGTGGAAGTACGAAAATGAGAAATTGAAGAATGAACTTGGCTTTGAATTGTGAGAATTGAAGTGGATTTGTGTGTTGATGTTAAACTTTGGGTTTGTGACTGATTTTGAGGTTAATATATTGTTTTTGAATGGTTAGAAGCAAGAGAAATCAATGGTGAAGCTTCGGGCTCGAATCCGGAAACTTGGAGGCTTGGTAGGCTTGTCGGCTTGTGCTAATGGAGTAGTCGGTGAGTGGTTAAATATTTTTAAAATGGTTTGAGTATTTGGTTCAAGTATGTGAACCCAGGATGGGCTTGGTAAACCCACTTAGAGTTGGGATTAGAGTGGTAGCCTAATCCCAAGCTTTGATTAAAGACTTGGGTTGCACTTTTTAATGGTTGTATATGCCTCGTATTAAATTGTGATGGTGTTGATTATGTATATGTTGTATACATGTATGATGAGGCATGTTTGATGCATTGTTATATGCATGTTGATGATAGATATGTTATGGTTGCTAATAATGTGCATGTGGTGTTGACGTGTGAAATGATATTATGAGATGGTTTCATGATCCGAGGATCATGGTGAGTACATGCTAGGCATGGAAATGTGGTTTGTGCATGACGGTGAGTCATGGTGAGTACATGCTAGGCATGGAAATATGGTTTGTGCATGACGGTGAGTCATGGTGAGTACATGCTAGGCATGGAAATATGGTTTGTGCATGACGGTGAGTCATGGTGAGTACATGCTAGGCATGGAAATGTGGTTTGTGCATGACGGTGAGTCATGGTGAGTACATGCTAGGCATGGAAATGTGGTTTGTGCATGACGGTGAGTCATGGTGAGTACATGCTAGGCATGGAAATATGGTTTGTGCATGACGGTGAGTCATGGTGAGTACATGCTAGGCATGGAAATGTGGTTTGTGCATGACGGTGAGTCATGGTGAGTACATGCTAGGCATGGAAATGTGGTTTGTGCATGACGGTGAGTCATGGTGAGTACATGCTAGGCATGGAAATGTGGTTTGTGCATGACGGTGAGTCATGGTGAGTACGTGCTAAGCACGGAAGTGTTATGAATTGAGATTAATGATCCTTATGTGGATGTTTGATGTGGCTACTTATGTTGAGGAAGTTAGAGCTTGAAGATCATGACATTTACTTGTATATATTGTTCATGCATCTTATATTGTGGCTCTTGTGGATCCTTGGCATGTTTGTGTAATGCCTTGGCTTGATTGTGCTCGGACCCTGCAGTGTTGAGGTTTGTTTTTAGAGCTTACCCTCACTAAGCATCATTGCTTACGCTCTCTTTGTTCAACATTGCAGATCCTTAGTTCGTGGGTTGCTTGTGCAAGTGGAAGGCTCCAAGTGTGGTTTTTGGCTTGAGTTCATCAAGTATGGTTTTGTAATTAATGTGGTAGTTTAGCAATGGGGCAATTATATGATTTGCATGAACAACGTTTGACTCTTAAATAGGTGTTCTTGCATGTTTGTATATGCTTTATTGCTTCCTAAAATATGTTTCAAATGATTCTAACTTTAGCCGATCTTTTTCAAAACATCTATGATCCGTTTTTGCACTAGAGTTGTTTTTCCAGTCTCCAAGGCAAAAAGGATCGATCCCCTGGAAAAAGGGATCGATCCCTTCGTTGGCAGAATCGTTTCAAATTCTGCTTCCAGCCTCCAAGTGCAAAAGGATCAATCCCCTTGTTTATGGGATCGATCCCTTGTGATATAGATGCTAAATTTTTAAAGATTGAGGTTTGCAAGCTTTACGTTTTAGTCCTGATTCTCGTATGTGCAATTGCTTGAGTTTGAGATGTCCGTTTGAGTTGAAATTTGGCAGAGAGGCATGAAACATGACTAATTTCATAATGGTAACTTAAAATTTGGTAAAGTCCTCTTAATTTCCAGAATTTACAAATTGGTCCCTAAATTCGTATTTTGTGCAATTGAGTCCCTTATTGTTTTCCGATTGCTGTGATTTTTGAGTATGCTTATCGCAAGAGTATGCCTAGTTTAATGTGCATCTAGACAAGTTTAAAAAGAGAAAAAAAAGGGTCGTTAATCAAGGTTGACTTTCGGGTTGACTTTGGTTTTCCCCGTGTAATCTTCGTAGTTCGGGTCAGCCGTCTAGGCCGGGCTACGGGGGTTACAGACCAAATTAGCCTAAGGAAACTATTGACGTGTTGTTGAAATATTGTAAATTTGGAATGGCACCTCAAATTCATAAATCTTTTCATTTATATGCAGAAAGAAAATCCTACGACGCTCGACGAGCACCACTAAGTACCATTAATGATAAGCATCGTTGAGTATCATTAAATTAATTAACGAAGATTAAAAATTTGAAGCACTAAACATATGATTATAAATTATTTAAAATAAAATATTAATTAAATTATTTTTTATATATTTTTTAAAATAATTAGATCAAATACCAACCACTAAACTCAAAAACTCAAAACTAGAAACTTAAAACCCAAAACCCAAAATCATAAACCCTAAAGATTAAATCTAATATTTGAATTTAAGGTTTAGAGTTTATATTTTAAGGTTTAGTATTTTGGGTTTTGGGTTTTGAGATTCAGGTTTTGGGTCTTGGATTTATGGTTTATGGTTAAGGGTTTAGGGTTTTTATTTTTTAAATTGAATAAGGTTAGTATTTGATCTAATTATTTTTAAAAATAATTAAACAATATTATATATATAATAATAATAATAATAATAATAATAATTTAATTAATATTTTATTTTAAATACTTTATAATTATATGTTTAAATAATTTATAATTGTACGTTGAGTCCTTTAGATTTTTAATCTTTATAAATTAATTTAATGGTGCTTAGAAGTGCTCATTGTTAGTGGTGTTCAATGGTACTCATCGTTAGTGATGCTCAGCAGTGCTCATCGAGTGTGTTAGACTCATTTATATCTTATGTTTAAATATATCTAAATTTATGTTATAAATCAAAAAGATTTATAAAGACTTTTTAATCATATGTTATACAAGTATAAATAAAATAAAATAATTTAAAAAATAAACAAATATATATTACACATACAAATAATATTATTTTAATTTTAATATATATTAGATCTTAAATTTGATGTCTTATCTAGACTTAATAAACATGATCCAATCTCAATTATTTGAATTGATTTACCAGGCCCAAAATGCGATATAGACCGAAGATGAAATCTAAACTTGATCTAACTTAAAATAAGCTGACCTAAACTGAAACTAACCCGAATTTTAACTGGACCAATATAAACCCAAACTGATTCACCCGACACAATATGAACCAAAAACAATTCAAACAGACAACAATCTGAATTAAAATAATACAAACCAAAAATAACGTAAATTTAATTTATCTAAATTTGATCTTAACTGAATACCGATTCGATTTTAACCCGATCCTAACCTCCACTTTTACACTCCTTTTCCCTAAAAAAAACAAATAAGGGAGAAAAGACGGATTTGCAGGGTTTACAGCGCACGGTGCTCACTTTTGTCAAAGCGGCGCATCTTTGGGTCACGAGCTTTGCCCAACCTCACTGTCTCCGCACATGCAATGGGTTCTCAAAAGTATTTTCTTTTTGGATTTTGCTTTACTTACTTTACATAAATCATAAAATATATAGTTTTTTTTTTATATTTGATAACATCAATAAATAGTAAATAATATTTAGAAACAACTTAAAATACTTCTTATAAAATAATGCAAAAATGATAATTACATAGTTACAAAGGTTTAAATGTTAAAATTTTAAAAATATATATATGAAACTAAATCTTCAATTCAATATAATATAATACAATGAGTAATAACAAATTATTAATTAAAAATTTTTATAGAAAAATGACAAAAGATAGCCCAACGTTTACATGTTTTGTCATTTGGCCTCCTATTCTTTTTTTAGCAAACAACTCCCAACGTTTGCATATTTTGTCATTTGGCCCTCTATTCTTTTTTTGGAGCAAACAACCTCCAACGTTTGCATATTTGTCATTTGACCCCTATTCTTTTTTTTGGAGCAAACAACCCCTAACGTTTCAATTTGGTCCAATTATGCCTCCACTAGAAAAAAACTGTTAGTCAACTGACGATCAATGGTTGATGTTGACTGGACTTGTTACGTGTTAAGATCTCTCGACGTGTCAACATAAAGAAGGGTATAACAATATTTTTTTAAATCTAACGTGGCATATGCCACATTAGCATAACTTTACACGTGGCAAGTCCAGTCAGCATCAACCATTGATCGCCAGTTGATTGATAGTTTTCTTTCAATGGAGGCATATTTGGATCAAATTGAAACGTTGAAGTTGTTTGCTCCAAAATAAGAATAGGGGTCAAATGACAAAAAATTGAAACATTGGGGGTTGTTTGCTCCAAAAAAAGAATATGAGATCAAATGATAAAACATGCAAACGTTGGGGCATCTTTTGTCATTTTGCCAAAATTTATTATTTGGTTTAGTGGACCAGACTTAGGCAGTGATAGAACTAGGGGTGCTTATCGAGCGAGTCGATCGCGAGTTAGGCAGTGCTCGACTTGTGCTAGTTAAAAAAATTTGTTGCTTGACTCAACTCGTTGCTCGTTAAGCTCGTTAAAATTGTGCTCGGCTCGTGCTCGTTAAAAAAAAATTGTTGCTCAACTCGACTCGCTGCTCGTTAAGCTCAACTCGTTGCTCATTAAACTCACTAAAAATTTACCTTATTTTTAACTAAAAGTAAAATTTAACAATACTATATGGGGCTTAATATTAACATATATTAACAAATTTAACCAAAAAAATATCAAAAGAGTGTATAAAGCACTTTCAAAGTCTAAATTCCAAACTAACAATCCACAAATACACCAAAGTAGCATATTAAAACTAAAGTAACAATCCACAAAATCATCAAACTAACATATTAAAACTAAAGTAACAATCCACAAATATTTTAAAAAATTAATGAGCTACTCGCAAACTTATCAAGTCGAGTTAGACTTTGCTCAACACAACTCGTTAAGGTCTCAAGTCGACTTCGAGTTCGAGTCGAGTCAACCCGAGTCGAGCGTTTACCGAGTTTTGACTGAGTCGAGTTCGAGCAGCTCACGAGCTGCTCAACTCGTTAAGCACCCCTAAATAGAACTATGTGTAGTGAGGGGTGTGCTAGTGTCCACCCTGAAATTTGATTTCATTTCGTTAACTATCCATTCTGTGTGCACCTAAAATCTGATTTTTCTTTCCCCCCTTAGATATATATTTTACTTGATTGTGCTTATCTTGACATTTCTGAAGCCACGTATAATATATGTCTCCAGCCTTAAAAATATTTTTGAATCCACCAACAGCCTTAAGTTCTATAAAGAATGTTAAGTGTTTGAATAGTATTGTAAATGATTAAAAGGATCAACTCGTCATAAATGTATACAATACCTATTCTAATCCGAATTAATTAATACTCCTAAATGAGTCGGATACAATGATAATAAAAAAATATTTATTTTATTGAGACAGTTTTATTGAGTTTGCCGTCACAGTGGGTCCCCCATTCAACTACTTAACTAACTCGAGCCTTTGCTCTTCAATGAAACACCGTCCTTTAGAAGAAGAAAACAAGTAAGTTATGCATCGGTTCTTTAAATGTTTATTGTATAATATATATTTTTGTTTATCACATTGAAAATGATGAATATAACAATATATTATTATAGGTTTCATATAATAATATTATATTTCAATTACAACTTTAAAAATACTTAGAACATATGAGGGGTAAAAGTAGATAGTCAAATAGGTCAAATTATCGGTTTTTGATTAAGTTGGTTTGATTAATTTAATGGATAGAATCACTTATTCAAATAATAAATAATAAAAATGAATAAAATATAAAAATAAATTCCAATAGAATTTATTAGAAAAAAGTTTTATATCATACACGAATTTAACATATTTAGGGGGCGACCGTTCCTCGAATCTCTCTTAGTCCATCACTAAGGAGAACAATTAGGTGACAAGAACCGAGTGCAATGGAGAGTGAAAAACATTTTTGAAGGGGTTGAGTAGTAATTAGTAATTTGTTTTCTTATTCAATATGATAAAAAAATTTAATTGAAACCCGCTAGTTTTATTGAATGAAGATATATAAAAAATTACAATGCAAGTTTATATATGAGTAAACAAAATACATAGTTTATGTTGGTAAAGAGAGATTTGAGCTAAAATTAGAGGTTTGGCTGATCAAATCTACTAATTTGGATGTTTGGTAAAGAGCGGATTGAAATAGCGGATTGGGATGAAATCTCTAATTTTGAAAAAACTGCTAATATGAACCTTTTAAAACTAGAGGTTTTGACATAAGAGTTATAAAGACCCTTTTACCCTTAGTAATTATCAAAAATCTCCAAATAACCTAAATTTAATCATTTTTATTTTAATTCTTTAACTTCACGTATTTTCATTGTGACATTTGTAAACTAATATTTTCTATTTTTTCATTTTATTCTCACACATTTATATTTATATTTATATTTATTAATTAATTAAATTGTATTAAAAATAATTATATAAATAATAAATTAATATATAGATCCTTCAAATATGCTTAGTAATGTTATATTAAAAATTATTGTTCATAATCTAATTAATATTAATAGATACAAAATACTGATAACTGATAAACTATTCAAATAAGTATCGAATATAATCATGTCTTTATACGTCATTTTGCTTGTTTAAATAACCAAACAACTATCTGTCATCAGTTAATTTTACCAAACACTTTTATACAATCAGCTAATACAATTCACTAGTCAAATCAGCTAATACAATCCGCTATCAGCTATCATCTAATGTAATCCGCTATCAACTATCAGCTATCCGCTAATTGCCAAACAGAGCCTTAATCTGAACATATTCCTACAATTATTGAAACAAGAAACTAGCTAGCGTTTCGAGACCTAACATGATCATACAAGCAAAAGGTAAAAAAAAGCTCACCCAAAGACTCAAAACCAAGATAGATACTAACATCACCAAAGAACAACGATTAAAGGTAAAACCATCAACAAACAACATAAAAATGCATATTACAATGAGGCACGTTGACAACACGGTTATTATCACAACTCAATCGCAAATGAGATATGTGATTGTGAGCACGTATCCAAATCCAGTTCGATGGTCCAAAAGAGGGTGGTCAATAGGATAACCAAAATAGCGTCATCTTGATCACTCGTGGCGACATCAAACTCAACCCTTATAAAAAAATTAAAAAAAGAAGAACCAAACGACCGATAAAGAAAAGAAAAACGTGTTAAAAGACAGAAAAAATGTATCTAAAAATAGACTAAAACATTTCACAAGAAAAAATTATTTATATAAAACTAAAAAAATAAGACAAACGATAAAAAAAAAACAAAAGAAACGATGGATCCGGTGGTCGACAACCAGCATCACAGCTAGCCCGCCACCGGCAAGCGAAGAACAAATCCAAAGAAAAAAAAACAGTATGTTGCTAGGGTTTTCTAACATGATAAAAATATAAATTGGTGAAAATATTTAATTTCTGATTTAATCGGTTGATCTCAGTTATGACAAACCATGTTAGAAACATTATTTATCCACACACATGTACCTTATAATACGAAATTCCATAGTTTAAGGTTTAGGGTTTTAAGTTTAGGATTTTGGATTAGGATTATAGGTTATGGTTTATGGTTAAAGGTTAAAGGTTTAGGATTTTTTTTTTAAATTGACTAAGATTAATATTTGATCCAATTATTTAACAAATTTAAAAATATAATATATCTAAAAATTAATTTAATTGAAATTTTATTTTAAATAATGTATAATTATTTATTGAATCCTTGAAATTTTTAATCTTTATTAATCAATTTAATAGTCTTCAACAATGTTCAGCACTAATGCTATTTAGCGGTGTACGTCGAACGTGGTAAACTCAATCTTCTTATTAATAGGGATGTAAAAACAGGTAATCGGTCAGGTTTCAGGTCGGGTTCTGTCAGGTCGGGTAAAATCGGATACAGGTCATTTCAGGTAAAAAAAAAATTTGACTCGACTCGGGTCGGGTGCGGGTTCATTTCAGGTCGGGTCCATTTCAGACCGGGTCCATTTCAGGTCGGGTCTATTTCAGGTCGGGTCCATTTCAGGTCGGGTTAGAACGGGTCGGGTCCGAAGCAGATAATTGGCAGGTTAATTCGGGTTCGGATACATTTCAGGTCGGGTCCATTTCAGTTCGAGTTCATTTCAGGTCGGGTTCGTTTCAGGTCGGGTTCATTTCAGGTCGGGTCCGTTTCAGGTCGGGTCTATTTCAGGTCGGGTTCATTTCAGGTCGGGTTCATTTCAGGTCGGGTGCATTTCAGGTCGGGTGCATTTCAGGTCGGGTAATTTCAGGTCGGGTAGCTTCAGGTCGGGTAATTCAGGTCGGGGTATTTTTGGGATTGAAATCCGTATTCAGTTTGAGTTCGGTCGTACAACCATATAAGTAGTTGATAGACTTTAGGTTGACCTTCGTCAATCGTCATTAATTTTGAGTTAATTATTTAAAATCATATCAAATTATAATTATAAAACATTAGAGTAATTAAAAAAATAATCAAAATGGGTCGATTTGGACAGAAAATGGGTCAATTTGGATTACAAATAAAATTTCAGGGATTATAATGAACATAAATATCAAATTAAAATTATAAAACATTAGACAAATTAAAAAAACAAGGAAAATAGGTATTTTGGAATAAAAATAAAGTTTTAGGGACTATAATGAACAAAAATATCAAATTAAAAGTATAAAAATTAGAGTAATGAAAAAAAACAATAAATATATGTCAATTTAGAATAAAAATAAAGTTTAGGGTTTAGGGTTTTGTGTTGAGCGTTCATGCATTAATATGTACACACGTATATACTTAATTACTTATATACAATATGGTTGGGTTTGGGTGTTTATGGTTTAGGGTTTGAGGTTTAGGGTTTAGGGTTTAGGATTTATGGTTTAGGGTTTGAGGTTCATGTATTAATATGTACACATGTACATACTTACATACATTAGGGGTTGTGTTGTAGTGTATGTAGGTTAGGGTTTAGGGTTTAGGGTTCATGGTTTATGGTTTATGGTTTAGGGTTTATTAATATGTACATATGTACATACTTACATACATTAGGGGTTGTGTTGTAGTGTATATAGTTTATTGTTTAGGGTTTATGGGTTAGGGGTTAAGGTTTAGGGTTTCAGATTTAGGGTTTAGGGTTTATTAATATGTACATATGTACATACTTACATACATTAGGGGTTGTGTTGTAGTGTATATAGTTTATGGTTTAGGGTTTAGGGTTTAGGGGTTAGGGGTTAGGGTTTTGGATTTAGGATTTAGAGTTTATGCATTAATATGTACAAATGCACATACTTACATACATTAGGGGTTTTGTTTTAGTGTATGTAGTTTAGGGTTTAGGGTTTAGGGTTCAAAACCCTAATGATAACCCTATACCCTAAACCTTAAACCCTAAATTGAAACCCATAAAATCAAAACCCTAAGTCACGTGTTATCGTAACATTAAACCCTAAGCACTATACCCTAGACCCTAACACTAAACCCTAAACCTTACAAACTAATCACTCGAACTAACCTTAGTTCATTATACTAACATAAACCCTAAATGCATAAATACTTACATACTTTAGGACTTAGGGTTTATGGTAAGGATCTACGGGTTTAGTGTTTAATGCTTATGGTTTAGGGTTTAGGGTTAAGGTTCAAAACCCTAATGATAAACATATACCCTAAACCTTAAACCCTAAATTGAAACTCATAAAATCAAAACCCTAAGTCACTTGTTATGGTAACATTAAACTCTAAGCACTATACCCTAGACCCTAACACTAAACCCTAAACCTTACAAACTAATCACTCGAACTAACCTTAGTTCATTACACTATCATAACATTTTAGGTTTTTATAACTGTTAAAGTGTGTATCTAAGTATCGATACTGTCGTGAGACACCAATAAAAAATGTTATAAAAATTATAACTATTATAATTTTATATTTCATGTTTTATAACATTTTCAGTTAGTGACGCACTGTAGTCGTATCGCGACTATGCCGCACTCTAGACCAACCATGTCTCACTCCCTAAATACGTAAATAATTTTAAAAGTAATTGTAATTAAAATAATGTAATTAAAAAATAAATAAATATTAGTTGTACTTAATGTGAGACAAGACAGGTACCAAATAAATAAAAAGATTATCTATGTCTGAGCCGACTGAAAATATAAAGTATAAAGCTATGACAGTTAACCATATCCATAGGAACCAACACATGGCTCGAGAATGAGTGAATGACACACTCAGACCCAGACTCGGATTCGGACCGAGACATACAATTATTGGGACTCGGACAATCTGACAATCATTCACTTCCATCTCTTTTCCCCTTCTTAATTTCTGGAATATTATGTTTCATGCTTTCTAAGGTCCAATTTTTTTTCAACCCCTGTATCCTTTAAACTTTAGAAATTTAACATCTCTACTTTAATTTTGACGAATTCAATCCATCTATTTGTGTTATTTAAAGACTAAAGTCTAATTGATAACACTCTTAACTGAGTTTTCTGTTGAATGTGAATGCTGATTATCAGTTGGATTTTAATTTCAGAACGAGGCCTTTAAGTATTGAAATGTCACGTATTTAAATATAACAAATTTACGTCAATGTTTCGTTTGTGAATATGTATTTTAAAATTTGTATTTGAATTTCATTTAACAAATAGAGTTTGCTATTGACAGCATTTAAGGCTATCAAAAAAATCTAATAGATTCTTATAATTAATATTTGTTTTACTTTTTAATAAAATTTAGTAGAATATAATTAATTACATTCTTAACTTAATTCTACATTTTGTAACTTAAGACAACAATTACTTAATCTTTTCTAATTAAGTAAAATCATATATTTTATAACTTTATCAAATTTGAACTGCAAAAGTTGTAGGAAGACTTACAATTTTTATAACTTGAATATGTTAAGTATAAAATATTAAAGTTGTAGACTTTTAATTTTTTTATAATTTCTAAATTTACTTAATCATTTTTCAATTATAATTGTTATACATAAGTTATAATTTCACTAAGTTTTACAAACTTGAAGAATCTGTTGAGTGTTAACTGTTAAGTATAAAAAAATAAAATTGTAGACTTATAAATTTTTTAACTACAAATGCTATACATATGTTATAACTTTAGTAAATTTTATGAACTACAAATAAGTTTACAATTGTTATTTAATTTTTTTATAATTTGTAAGTTTACAATTTTATTCAAGTTAATGAATAAACTTTAAAATTAAAAACAACTCTTCATTTAATTTTTTATTTTCATAAATTATCAATTACTTATTCTTTTTTCAAACTTTAGTACTTAATATATATATATATATATATGCGCGCATATACATCACCTATATCAATATATGTAAGTGTATATGTATATACATTATATATGTATATGGTATATCAACTTTTATAAATTTTTTAATTCATCATGTCATAGGTTTCGGGTTAATTTCAGCTCAGGTCAAGAACAGGTCGGGTCACTTAACAGGTCGGGTTTAAAAGCAGGTCGGGTCCATTTCAGTCGGGTCCATTTCAGGTCGGGTCCATTTCAGGTCGGGTAAAATCGGATATCGGGTCAATTCAGTCGGGTAATTTCGGTTATTTTCCAGGTCGGCTTCGGGTTCAGGTTCTTTTCAGTCGGACGCAGGTCGGGTTTCAGGTCCAAATTAACAGGTCCAATTCGGGTTCGGGTCGTTTTCAGTCGGACGCAGATCGGGTTCGGTTGCTATAGTAACAGGTCAAATTCGGGTTCAGATCAACAACAGTCGGTTGCAGATCGGGTTCGGGTCAACAAAAACTCGGGTCAAATCAGGTTCTGACTCGGGCAGATTTCAGTCAGGTTACCAAGTTCTGACTTGTTTTTACATCCCTACTTATTAATTGTGAAAGCTATTTTGATAAGTCACCACAATTATGAATCATATAGCCCTATGATTTGGTTAGATCCTTAATCAAAGGAAATCATCCGTCCCCACTTATCTTAATTTAGTTAGGATGCGTTCGAAAAGTTATCATGCAAATTGGATGAGTCTATTATGCTCGATGAATATTGTTGAATATCACTAATATTGAATATTGCTAAATACCATTAAATTGATTAATAAAGATATGTGTAAAAACGCCTTTTAAAATTTAAAATTAAGTGATCACAAATATATACTCGGCCGCTTAGGGTTTTTCACTTTTCTCTCAGTGCCGCCGCTCTCCTCCTCTTTGGTTCAAACTTAGGCCGGCGGCGGCAATAGTTTTCGGGCTATTTGTCGACCGCCGGTCACCCTCTTTCACTTATTTGTTTCGTTCTTTTGATTTTCAATCTTTTAATTCAATAAATTTGTCTTTATGACACGCTTTTTTCTACCGTTTGATACGTTTTTCTGCTTTTTTAGCATGTTTTTCTGTCTCTTGGCACGTTTTTCCATTATTTGTTTTCTATGAGGGTTGATTTGACGACGCCACGACTGATCAAGATGGCGATTATTTGTAATCATGTTGATCTTCCCTGCTATGGACATTCGGTTTGAATTTGAATATGCGGTTTGCGCTTGTGATGAGTTTTTCAGGTGCTCGGCTCTGATTTGCGTTTTCTCGGTGGTCTATCAATAGCTTCATCCCCTTTTGTGGTTCGTTTTGCCGATGCAGTCAGGTTTCATATCTATTTTCGATCGAGTATTTGGATGGGTTTATAACCTTTTCATGTATGGTTCATATCTGATCTAAAGTGACTAGTTTTAGGAGGAAGTCCAAATTATGTATTTAGTTTACAATGATAGTTTGTAAACCCTTATTGTAATTTTGGGTATTTTCTCATTAATAAAACTAGTGGCTTATTTTCAAAAAAAAAATTGATTAATAAAGATTAAATATCTCAAGGACTCACCATATAATTATAAATTATTTAAAATAAAATTTCAATTATAATATTTTCCATATATATTATATATATTTTAATTTTTTAAAAATAATTGGATCAAATATCAACCTTAGTCAATTTTAAAAATAAAAACCCTAAACCCTAAACCTAAAACCATAAATCATAAACTTGAAACCCCAAACCTAAAACCCTGAACCATAAACCAAAAACACAAAACCCTAAACTCAAAACCAAAAACCATAAATCACACACCCTAAACATGAAACCCTAAACCCTAAAACATAAATTTAATGTTTAAATTTAGAGTTTAAAGTTTAGGGTTTTGGATCTAGGGTTTAAGGTTTGGGGTTTCATGTTTATGATTTTGGGATTAAGGTTTTGGGTTTAGGATTTAAGGTTTTTATTTTTTAAATTGACTAAGGTTGATATTTGATTCAATTATTTTAAAAAATTAAAAAAATATAATATATATGTAAAATAATTTAATTAAAATTTTACTTTAAATAATTTATAATTATATATTGAGTCCTTGAGATTTTTAATATTTATTAATCAATTTAATGGTGTTCAACGTTAATGTTGTTTAGCGGTGTTCGTCAAGCGTAATAAAATTTTCCTTTATAATTACACTTGAATCGATAATTTTATTGAATTGGCCGAGTGAGAATTGATGTAATTACATAATATTATATATAAATTGTGGAGCTTAAATTATCCATAACTTCAATCTCTAAATCGAAACAATTACATTTAAACGCGTTTAAATCTATAGCTTTCTTAATATTGTAAAAATTACTGTGGCCTTGTTTGGTAAAGAGCGGTTTGAGTAAAAAATAGAGGTTTTAGGCATAATTAAAGGTTTAACCAGTCAAATCCGCTATATTGTTGTTTGGTGAACATCGGATTGAAAGAGTGGATTGGAGTGAAACCGCTAATTTGAAAAAGCTCATAATACAAGCTTTTTGAGATTAAAGGTTTGATATTGGAGTTGTAAAGACTCTTTTACCCTTAGCAGTTACCAAAAACCTCCAAATAACCTAAATTAAATATTTTTGCACCCTATTTATAAGTTAATCTTATTTATTTTTTCTTTTTATTATCACATATTTATATATATTTAAATTTATTAATTAATTAAATTATATTAAAATAATTATATAAATAATAAATTAATATATAAATCATTTGAATATGTTTAGAAAAGTTATATTAAAAATAATTTTTATAAATCTAATTAATTTTAATTAGATACAAAAGATTGATAACTAATAAACTATTCAAACAAGTATTGAATATAATCATATCCTTATATGTCATTTTGCTTGCTTAAATAATCTAACAGCTATCAACTATCAGTTAATTTTACCAAACACTTTTATACAATCAGCTAATACAATCCGCTAGTCAAATCAGCTAATGCAATCAACTATCAACTATCAACTATCAATTAATGTAATCTGCTATAGTTAACTATCAGCTATCCCTTAATTGCCAAATATGACCTATATCATTAAAACAATGTTCAATTAACTTTAATTACAAGATTAATTATATATATATATATATTCTATTTAAAAAAACTATAATTGTAGTAGTATTAAAATTGTGGTAAGTTAACATAAATGCATGATCATTTTACTTACTATTTTCTAAAATATTATTATTTTTTGAAATGTGATTCTTCCGTAAATTGTCGTGTTGACAATTTTGTCAATATATCCCATAAATTCCGGCCCGTAATTGCAGAGTGACAATTTTGTTGATTACGAAATCGACCCTATTAACTTTTTAGTATTTATTTATTGTTCAACTAATTAAAATATCATATTATAAAAGTCTATTATAAAAGTAATTTCAACTCAATTTATTCTATTCGCATTATTAAAATTTAAACTTTTTACATCATTTAAGAGGTATAATATCTTATATTATTATATCAAAATCAACATACAATGTGAAACCCAACAAGTGTTCAAATAAAAAATTAGATGATATTCTCCTAGAAGATACGAGTGGATGAACAAAAACTATGATATTACATAACTTTTGACAAGCATTTATTACATGTGATATTATAAATATTTATTTAATTAATTTTAACTAATATTTTAATAATTTTAAGTAATAATACAATAAAAAGCAAGTGGATAGATACAATTTAACCCTTAGTGGATAGGTCCATTATGAAAATCCCCCATCCCAAAATCTTAAATTTTCTCCTATATATACCCCATACCATTTCAAGCTTCTTCATCCAAGTCCCTCTTCTTTTTTCCACTCTTCTCAATTCCTCTTTGTTTTCCCACTTTAGGAGGGGGTCTGGTCTGGTTTTCTAGCCCAAAAAGCTCCATGGCTAAGCTTGTTGCTGCTTTCTTCTTGGTTCTCATTGCCATCTCCATGCTTCAAACTATGGTGGGTATCTTTCCTTTTTCCACATTACATTGAAAAATCCAAAGAAAAAGTTGCAGAAAATAGTGAAAACCTGCAGTCTTATCTTTGGTTTTTTGTCTTCGTTGTAGGTAATGGCATCACATGGACACGGAGGTCACCATTATGATAAGGTAAATGCTGAAGCTTTGAAAATGTCTATTCATTGTTAAACTTCTTTTTTATCACATTCTGATCTGTTTGTTTCCCTGGAAAAAAAAACCTCCCATCTGCAGAAACGTTATGGCCCCGGAAGTCTCAAGATCAACCGTAAGCAAACAAAAATTCCCCACTTCCAAAGTTTTTTCCCTTTATGTTTTATCGTGTAAAAGATCTGATTGGTGGAATGAAATGACCAGAATGTCCATCGGAGTGCACAAGGAGATGTGGCCAGACCCAATACCATAAACCATGCATGTTCTTCTGTCAGAAATGCTGCAGGACTTGCCTGTGTGTGCCTCCGGGGTATTATGGGAACAAACAAGTCTGCCCTTGCTACAACAACTGGAAGACCAAGGAAGGAGGCCCCAAGTGCCCTTAAATTATTACTTGAAGGACCCCATTTTGTTTTATTTATAATTTCCAAATTTAAAGTTGCTTAATCCACCATTTAAGCATGAAATTATGGCACTGTAATGCTAACTTTATATTTATGAGGTTGGCTTTTACTGGTGTTTCTATGTACTTTTTTGAAAACATGCGTGTCTGGATCTTGTACCAATTTGTCACTCCATTAAATGTGAGTGGCTTATCTTTTCCCTATTTACTAATGAAGATGGTGTTATTTAACTAGAAATTGTCCCAATCTTGCAATTGGTAAATCCTACATCTTTTATCATTCTTTTGAAGTAAAGTTGAAATTGGGTTTCTAGTGAAATTTCAGTGTAAAAAAGGAAGGGCAAACTACTCTGGAGATCACTAAACTATTGGCTTGATTCTATTTTGATCACTTAATAAAAATTTGTCAATTAGATCACTAAACTTTTAACTTGGCTTCAAGCAAACAACTTACCATTAACTATTAACGGAATTACTAACATGACATTTAAGCAAATTTGTATGAAAGCACATTGGGGATTATTAAATTATTTTTAAATAAATTTAGGACTAAAAATGATAGAATGTGTAAGTAATTAGGATAAAATGTGATATTATACAAATTTACTTATCTACCGCATCAACAATTCGGTTAATGATTAACATTTTGTGGCTTGATTGAAACCAAACTGAAAGTTTAGTGATCTAATAGACCATTTTTTATTTTGTGATCAAAATAGTATTGATCCAATATTTAGTGGTCCCTAGGTAGTTTACCCAAGAAAATAATACAACACACAAAACGGGTATTCACTGAGAATAAAAAGAATGGAACAATCAGTTTAAAATTTGTAAAATCATATTTATATA
This sequence comes from Hibiscus trionum, assembly GCA_030270665.1. Taxonomy (NCBI): domain Eukaryota; kingdom Viridiplantae; phylum Streptophyta; class Magnoliopsida; order Malvales; family Malvaceae; genus Hibiscus; species Hibiscus trionum. The sequence continues at coordinate 19,743,025 of BSYR01000038.1, read as the reverse complement.
TTAATTTTAGACATTATATAACAAAAAATGGGTTTTTATTATGTATTGGTTGATTTTCATTCATATATTTTGTGAATATAATTCTTTTCTATTTCTATTTATGTTTTCAAATTATTCAAGATAATTAAATTACTCGATTCAGAAATAAAAGATTTAATCAATTTGACTTTTGATTGAATATGGTATCCCATTGCTTTGATATTTTTCATTTGATATCGTTTTTACGGACGAATACTGAGGGGATTTTGCTTAGATAATGGTATTGAGGAAAAGAATTCATGAAGGGGGAAGGTGAAAATTTATTTTATTAAGTAGCGATTGATGTTATTACGATAATTTTTTTTTTGAATATGCTGGTGCGATGCAAGGGTAGCATCTGTTCAACTTTCTTAGTCTTTTCAAAAACGGCACACACAGTGTGGCATTACTGGTGCTCAAACCCGGGTCCTAAGGGATGATAAACATCTACCTTTGCCACCAGGACACAAGGGGATGAGCATGTTATTACGATAATTAAATATTCACTTTTTATGACATGTAAATAAGAAGTGAGTGGTTACATAAAAAATGATTATGAATGAATTAATGATATTAAAAAAAGATTATTGACTGATTATTTTTTTTTTTGAAAGGAAGTCGGGCCTCGTTAAAAACCCCCGCTAAACCTAGGGTGGGGGAAATTATTGACTGATTTTTAGTTGATGACGATTATGGATGACGTGATTAGGCGCCGGATTCATAAAACAAATTCTCTATTCTTGGCTTTTTATAAAAATTATATATTTAATTTGTTTTTCAAAATACCTTTTTTATAAAAAAAAAATATAATCTTATTTTTTTCGATTTTTTATTTTATCCGCTTCCATCGTTCGTTAAACTTATATATAAAATTTCTGACTTCGTATATGTGTCTTTTTCAAAACACGATTCTAATTTTTGTGTTTTAACGTGCGAATTGGATCTTGAAAATGAAAGAAAAGGAAAGAAAAAGAATAACATGTAAACACATGCAAACTGACCCCATAATGGTGGGTGGTAACCGGTGTTGCAGGCGTTCAATGGATTGGTGGGTCACTTCACAATTTTCAATAGATAAACAGCAAAAGTGTTTTTTTTAATTAATTAAAAAATGATATGAATCATTCAATCACTTCAGTAATATCAAGAGTTCAAATTCTTTCACAAACTTATAAATTTTAGCCGCTTGTTATTTTATTCTAAATATGTCGTTTTGTATTTTATAATCTTATTTTGACCGGCGATCGACAGCGTTAATTTTAAAGTTGATCGTTGACCATTGGTGTTTAATTTTTTCTATATATTTTTTATATTTTGCTTTAGTTTTTAATAAAATTTTATGTGTTTTGATTATCTTCTTCTCGCAAAATCTTATTGTGCTTGTTTTTTTTTTCTGTTTTTGTAGTACTTCTTTTCTTTGTCTTTATGTCACGTCTCTATCTTATGACATGTCTCTGTCTTATGACACGCTTTCTGGATACCTTTGCGGTCGCTTGATGCTTGTGTAGCGTTCCTTACGACGTTTGTTCTTGATTTGGGTTTGACGATGGTGTTGGATAGTTTGATTCCCTTTTGTGGTTGTTTGCCGATATAATCAGAATTGTGTAGCGAATCGAAGCCTACGAAAATGACGCAAAAGGTATTTTCAGTTTTCTATTGTGAATTTCATTTAATTCATGTTTTGACAACTCAGCAGAAGGGTCTTCATACAATGGACTTTAAAGATTTGTTGTGGTACAAAAAAAAAGCGTCTATTTTAGCAGGAACAACCCTTTAGTTTTCTTTCTTTTGGATATGTCATTTTTATTATTATTTTTGGATGTTTGAAACCTTTTAAAGGTTATGTTCTTTATTTTTTTTGTTTATTAATAAAAATATTTGATTTCAAATTTAAAAAAAATTAAAAGTTTAAATCTTAGTATTATAAATAAAATAAAATAAATTGAGAAGGTTGTCTTTATAATATATATGTACACTATCTTATCTAAATTAATTCTTCAATATATAAAAGAATGGATATATATGAATATGAGGCCATCATTTATGTGTTGCCTCCTTGAGCAATGCATTTCGTTGTGTTTTATTTCATTGTCTTTTGGCCGCCAATAAGGACGCATTGTGGTGGGGGCGAATTGGCTTTGGTAATTTTTGGTTTAATAATTGGTGTATTTAATTTATTGATCGATTAATTTGAATTGGGTACTACAAAGATCTATTATGAGAGCGACCATTCAAATCTAATTTACTCCATTCACACGCTAAAATTTGAACCATTAACTTTATTTAAGGATTTAGAACATCATCTACTAGACTAATTAGTTGTCGGTAATTGGATTAGGTGTTTGATTGATCTTATAAATTTGGGTAATTGAATTGTATATTGTTATTAAAACATCAGTAGCGATGTGACGTTAAATTTTCTTAAGTAAGATTAGCGATTCAAATCTTGATATTATAAATAAAAAATTAAAATTATAAGAGTCGTCTCATAATAAACATATATATATATATATATTCGATATGAATTAACATGTCAATAGATCAAGACGTGGATAATTATAAAAAAATACCAATTGTGCTATTAGATGCGAAACTCTATATTATTTAGATATAAACATATCACAGATAAAAAATATGTAATTACATATTTAGTAATTTATATTTACACATTAAATCAGTTTAATAACAAAAATTTGGTATTAATCCGTTATGGACGTGTGGCTCTTTTTAGAGAGAGTGCAGAGTAATTATGATATTTATGTATCATGTTTATATATATATGCTAAAAAATTATATTTTGATATACAAGTTGTGTAAAAAAAATTAAATATTATTTAGATATAAACATATCACATTGATATTAAGGATAAAAAATATGTAATTACATATTTAGTAATTTATATTTACACATTAAATCAGTTTAATAACAAAAATTTTGTATTAATCCGTTATGGATGTGTGGCTCTTTTTAGAGAGAGTGCATATATATATATGCTAAAAAATTATATTTTGATATACAAGTTGTGTAAAAAAAATACACAATCGTTTTATAAAATTTAAAACCTAAATTTCAAACCTTAATACCCTAAAACCTAAACCTTAAACTCTAAACCCTAAACTCTAAATTCTAACTATGAACTTTAAATTTTATACCCTACACACTAAACCCCTAAACCATAACTTAAAACCCTAAACCCTAAAATTGAAAGGCTTGTGTAAACTAAAATTTACACAAGCTTGTGTATCAAAGGCCCTGTTTGGCAATTAGCAGAAAGCTGATAGCGGATTACATTAGCTGATAGCGGATTGCATTAGCTGATTTGACTAGCGGATTGTATTAGCTGATTGTATAAAAGTATTTGGTAAAATTAACTGATAGCTGTTAGATTATTTAAACAAGCAAAATGACATATAAGAACATGATTATATTCAATACTTGTTTGAATAATTTATTAGTTATCAATATTTTGTATCTAATTAATATTAATTAGATTTATAAAAAATATTTTTTTAATATAACTTTACTAAACATATTCGAAGAATTTATATATTAATTTATTATTTATATAATTATTTTAATATAATTTAATTAATTATTAAATTTAAATACACATATAAATACGTGATAATAAAAAGAAAAAAACCAAAACATGTACCACTTCCAGACCACTATCATCGCAGCCCCAAACATGCAAAAATCAAACAAATATTTTTCTCTTATTCTTAATTAAACTAAATAATTAAATATGAAACATGAAGTCGAAAATTGTAAAGAACACACGAAGGAAAAAATAGAAGAAAATAATCAAACAAATTGAAGAAAATATTTAATTTAGGTTATTTGGAGATTTTTGGTAATTGTTAAGGGTAAAAGAGTCTTTACAACTCCAATATTAAACTTCTAATTTCAAAAAGCTCATATTAGCAGCTTTTTCAAAATTAGAGGTTTCACCTCCAATCCACTATTTCAATTCGTTATTCACCAAATATCAATATTAACAAATTTGACTGGTCAAACCTCTAATTTTAACTCAAACTGTTGTATACCAAACAGTACCAAAGTATTTTCCTATGCTAAATATACATAAGTAAACAATCTTTATAGTAACTTAATTATAAGGATAATTTTATTTTGACCATCAAATTATGAATTTGTTCAATCAAATCACATGGCTATTTAAGTGATATCAATTAAACTACAAATTTAACGAAAATGTTAATGTGACAGTTTAATATATTTGTATAATTGCATGTTTAGTCATTCATAAATTTAACCCGAACTATGGGCGAAAAAAATAACGTGACAGTTAACAGAAATTTATATAATTATACACTTGATTATTGTTACTTAAATATTTCATCAATTTGTTCATTATTTTAATTTAATTCAATAAATTTAGGCAAAATGACAAAAGATGCCCCCAACGTTTGCACGTTTTGTCATTTGACCCCCTATTCTTTTTTTTGGGTCCAAATATGCCCCCAACGTTTGCTTGTTTTGTCATTTGGCTCCCTATTCTTTCTTTTAGTCCAAATATGCCCCCAACGTTTCAATCGTAGTCCAAATATGCCCCCAACGTTTCAATTTGGTCCAAATATGCCCCCGTTAGATGGAAACTGTCAGTCAACTGATGCTGACTAGACTTGCCACGTAATAAGATCTGTTGATGCCACGTTAAAATTTTTTATAAGCTGTTGACCGTCAGTTGATTGACAGTGTACATCCAACAGGGGCACAATTGGACTATAAATGAAACGTTGGGGGCATATTTGGACCAAAAGAAAGAATAGGGGGCCAAATGACAAAACAAACAAATGTTGGGGGGCATATTTGGACCAAAAAAAAGAATAGGGGGTCAAATGACAAAACGTGCAAACGTTGGGGGCATCTTTTGTCATTTTTCCATAAATTTAATTCTAATGAGAATTAGAACCGGAACGTGTAGGTGGGATGGAAGAGCTCCAACCACTGAGCCAAGTGCATTTATTAAAGTTTTACAACATATATTATTAAAGGTTAACTTCTCGGTGAGAATTAAAGAAGTAAAAATATGGTTCAAGGGATTCGAACCCAAGACCATTAAGTATATATAAAAGGCCATTATCACTTAAATAAGCCCAATACTTAGAATAATTTGACTATTTAAAACATTTAAAATTATTATATGTTCTAAATTTAATAATTTCCAATGTTTTAAATAATTCTCTGGATATATTTTTTGTAGGTTTAGGAATTTTCCCTACATTTCTTTATCAGCTTAAATTGTGTTGTCAGCTTACTAATATATGATATTACCAATTAAATCCTTCAGTATTTCATTGTATAATTATCTTACTTTTTTTTTTCTAATATGGTAGTATTTTAAACTAATTTAGGTAATATCACAATTCTAAGCTAATATCATATTTTATAAGGCAACCGATTTTAAGCTAATTTAGGTAACATCAGTGTAATAAAATTACCTTTTATTTCAAAACTTTTTACAATTCAATGAGTAAATTAGTTTCCGTAAACCTATTTTTTCAACTTTTAATCTGTTGGGTTTTGAGGTGCTTAATTTCTTCAACCGTTCTTGCTTGCCAAGTGGTGGAGAGGTGGAATGTTGGGTGATAAAGGGGTGGAAGCTAAAAATGATAAAGACAAGATGATTTATAGTGGTTCAACCTTCTAACCAATGTATACATCCACTACCTTAGCTTCCCAGTAATGATTTCCAATCAATCCACTATTGATTCGTCCTCTTTTCTAGGCTTAGGAGGAAACCCTTACAAAACCGATCAAGCTTTCTACCCAAAGCTTTGATCAAACCCTCTTTACAAAGAGATAAAAATAAGCAAACATAAATTCCTCTAATAGGTATTTGTTTACACAATTAAGCTCTCACCCAATCCTAAAACACTTGAGCAAATATAACGATTTTGACTTACTAGTGTTGTCTATACAATAAATTGAACAATAAAGCCCTGAGACAAATTCTTGATCATTGTGTTGTTGACAATTGAAGCATTAACCATTACTTGATGCTTGGAGGTCCATTTTATACTCCTAATTGAGTTTGTAGCCGTTGAGGACCGTTGGAGATATTTTGGAGCCGTTGGAGACTTTATTTCCAACATTAATTGCAGTTCTGGCGTTGTCCGTTTTGGAACAGTCGAGCTCGTATCAGAACGACCTTTTTTAGAACTAGCCGTTGAAGTCTGATGCAGCAGGCCGTATCGAAATGCCTATGGCCGTTTTGAAACCCTTCTGGACGTATCGAAACGGTTACAACCTGTTTCGGTACGATTGACAGTTAGGCTGTAAATTAAATTACCATTGGGGATTTAACCGTTGAGGTTTTTTGCCTCATAGGCGTATCGAAACGAGAGTGACCGTATCGAAACATTATGCAAAATTCTCATCCAGATTAAAGCCTATTTCGAAACAGACAGAGTTGTATCGAAACATTTTGAAATTGTGAATGATTGTTTCGAAGCGCCTAAGGGTGTTTCGAAACGCCTGAGTGGTTTTGTAAGTTTGGCTTTAGAAAACACTTCAAAACCTCTTTGAAAAACCCTCAAACATATTTGTAAGTTGTTTGGACTTAAAGATACTTTTGAAATCTTTTCAATTTAGTCCAAAACTATTTTTCAATTATTATATCAAAACATTAGTTCTACAATCTCCCCCTTTTGATATAATAAAAACAACTTGAAAAATTGTTTGGTATTCTCCCCCTTTAAATTTAAAAATTTGAATAAGAGATTAAAAATTGAAAAGTAATTAAAGCTCCCCCTTATTCATTTGAAAACACAATTTTTCAAACAATTTCTCCCATTTTTGTTATATCAAAAAGAATTTAAATAAATTTAAGTTCAAGATAACTTAGGAGGTTTTTTTTTAAAAAAATGACATAAATAAGAATTTTGGTTTTAAAATGGCTTCCCCTTACTCAAAGCATCATCAAAAGATGTTAGTCCAACACATGATAATCTAGTTGAAGAAAATAAATTGAATTAAACAAATAAAAAACAGCTAGATTTTACCAACACTTGAACTCCAAGGAAGGATATGAAGCCTTCCTTCTTCAAGTGTTCTTCCTTGTGTGCATGGAGCTCCCCCTCAATATTTGACTTGTTGATCACTCTCCATCACACCTAGCAAAAGACAATCAAGTAATTTTTGGTATCCAAATTGCTTTGGATCCATAGACGTTAGTGGCACAAAATTTAGTCTCCTTAGGAATCCATTTTTCAATTTCATCATTTTTAGTTGAAGTACTTAGTCCTTTTGGGACCCAAATACTTCTAAAGACTTTACCATTTACAAATATAGGGGCACTAGATTGTCTTGCGTAAAAATTTGATTTTCCAACATTGTTTTTCTTTTTAAGCTCTTTGGAAATCAAATCTTTTTCTTCTTGAACTTTATGAAGCAAATTTTGTAAATCAAAACAATTTTGTTCAAACTCATTGAGTTTTGCTTCAAGTTCAATTTTGGTTTTAGAAATCAAGTCATTTTGAATCTTCAAATTTGAAACCACTTTCTTGTTTTTCAAAATGTAATTTTTAAATTCTAAAACCAAATTGTCATAGGCATCTTGTAATTCATCAAAAGAATATGAACATGAAGTAGATGAATTAGAAGTTACCCTTGAATCTTCTTCGATGGCCATAAGGCAAAGGTTGGTTTGTTCATCGTCGGTGGAGTCTTCATCACTCTAAGTAGCCACATATGCCTTCTTATGGCTTGAAGTGCCCGCCCTCTTCTTTTTCATGGATTCTCGTTCAAGCTCTTTCAAGGCTTTCTTCATGTAAGGGGCACACTTCTTGAAGAGATGAACTATCTCTTCTTCTTCATCCTCCTCCTCACTAGAATCTACATGATGGCATGTGAAAGATTTGAGAGCAATGACATTTGTGTTGATGCCAAGCCCTTTGAGCTTATTCTCCACCATAGCTCTAATTTCTTCCCTCTTCTTCTCATCTTCTTTGTTTTTCTTCATTATTTGATGAGTGAGAAGTGACCCCATGAGTTCATCAAGCTTCAAGGTCTTCAAATTCTTAACTTCGATGATGGCGGTCCTCTTTGACAACCATCAAGCACACAATCTATAGGCATTGCACCCTACTTCAAGCATGATCAAACACTTAACATACATTCAAGACCATTCATTTAAAGAAGCATACATCATATCACATAGCATAAGACATGGTTATAAGCCTTCAATTACAAACACTTAGGCATTCAAGAAGCAAGGTTTACACACTTTCAAAACAACACACAAACATCTCATAAACATGGTTTACAAAGCCACAACATAAAAGCATTAACAAAATGTGAGTTTACACATGCTCCTACAGCTTGTAGCATCCCCATTGCTAAACTACTACATTATTTACTAAAACCATACTTGAGCTGTCACATCCCAAAAACCGGTCTAGTCGGAATTAAATTCCGGTGACCGAGTATTTTTATTGAATAATTTATTCGATCTTATCTGAACCAATAAATATTATTCGGGGTAATTTATAATAGTTTATTATTATTATTATTATTATTATTATTATTATTAAAAAAAAAGGGAAAAGACATAAGTGGACGGCAACCACTCCACTTGAATTAAAGAAGATTGAATTATATACCACTATATGTGGCAAGGAATTAAAGGTGAGAAATTGATTTGGAATTGGGTTGCCGGCCAAGAGTCTATAAATAGGAGAGAGGGGTTTCGATTGAGTATGAGAAAAATTAGGGAAGAAACAAAGGATTCAATCCAATGTTCGATTGGTGATTCGATAAATTCGATATAGTAATATCGAATCTCTACCGACGTCGGGGTAAGCTCAAATCCTTAGTTGATCTAAGTTTCGGTATCGAATCTTCGTAATATTTTTATATTTATTCGATACTGCCTTACCGATTTTAATTGATTTTTATCATAGTACACGAGGTCGATTCAGAACAACCATCAAGCTCAAGAAATAAAAATAAATTACCGATCTATCAAGGTGAGTGAAACAAATTAGAGTTGAGATTAGAGTCTCAACTATCTTTAAATTTGATGTTAGTATAAGCATGAAATTAGATTAATTAAAGGTTGGTAAAAGATAAGGGAAGAAAGAATAAGGAAATTCGGATTTATAAACTGTCCTGTAGAAAACTGCATTTTCGAGCATGTTAGAGTCATTTCTGGAAAAAGTGTTCTTCTACAAAGTTGTAGAGGACAAAATTTTACATGAAATAGAGGTATGATTTGCTCAAAAATGTTAAGTATAGGTCTCGGAATTGTTGTTAGAAGTTGTAGGGACTGAAACTGAATGAATTTGGAATCTGCTGGACTAAATTGTGAAATTCGAAATGTTTAGGGGTTTAATTGATACCAATAAATTCTGGAAAATTTATTAGAAACAGGGGAGGTATTGTAGGATTGAAAAATAAATAATTTAGTTTGAATTATATATCAATTGATAGTTTAAATATCATTAGAACACATAGAATATCAAAATGGACTAATTTGTAAGAATTGATAAGTTGAGGACTTATATGCTCTGTTTTCATGGTTTCTGGAACATAATTATCATGTTAATATGTGAAGGTAAATATGGTTAAAATCTCAAGATTTATGGTGTAGTGAAACATAGGTTATAAATACACTAAAGTCACAAATAAGCAGATTAGTTTTCTAAAGATACCCTATGTTCAAGTAATAAACTGTATTGATAGAGAAATGATAAAATTATGTTCCATACATGGTTGTAAAGGTGTGTTTATAAGCTTTCCAAAATGGTAAAGAACTCCTTATTTGGAGTTGTGAGTAAAAAGATATGACCAGTTTAGTAGAGGTTACTCAAACTGCCAGTTTAGGGGGCAGATTCACTTTTCTAGGTGATTATGATTAAGTAAATGAATTTATATGTTTGAATTAATTACTAATGGGTATTGTATATGATATTTTATGTATCAAGAGCATATTGGTGAAGAGATATTAGAGGAATCAAGGGGTGATCAAACCAAGAAGAAAGGGAGAGGCATCACCATTAAGGAGACAAACTAGCTTGGAGTATTGTGAGTGTAGTTTTATTTAAAGTGTTGGGATTAGTATCCTAACCTTGTTATTTTTTTAGATAACATGAAGAAAGCATGAAATGAATTTAATAATGATTGGTAAAATTTAAAATGATAAGGAAGAAGGATTAAAGGCAAAAATATTGATCTAAATGTATATTGCTTGTTAGATAAGCATGCTTAGTATAAATATGATTAGTTACTATGATGTGTTGATTGCTTGAGCTATGTGATATGTGACTAAATGATAAGCTTTGCTACTGGTTTTTGATGATCATAAAATGAATATGATCTCATGTGCTTGCTGGAATTTTATGTTACCAAGATGCTTGATTGATTATATGTATATGCCTATTGAAATGGTTAAATGCCTTTGAAATTATGAATGATTGGCAAGTGAATGATCTTGTTAATAAAGAAAGATAAGTAAAGTCCTTGGTATGATTAGTGTCTATAGGTAGAAGGGCATGCCTTAGAGTCGTTGAGCTCCCCTGATCTTTGTTACAGGATGGTGGTTAGTCACCTATAAACCTGATAAGGTGGTTAGTCACCTTGATAATTGAATGGTGGTAAGTCACCATTGATGCCTATGCATCCCCTGTTATATGTTGAAATGAGAAATGGATACTTTGAGTATCTAATGTTACATGTTACATGAAGACTTGATTACCTATTTCATTAATCATCCAAGGCAAAACATTTATTAGAACAATGATATATGTTTAAATGAACAAGTTGGGTATTAGCCCTTATGATATGAAATGAATATGTGTACTTGGTTGAGATTCGAAATGAACTATGTTGTGATGTGAAACTATGAAATGTTGCTTCCAAGATGACAATGAGATTACATGTTGTTTGTTGTCCATGTTAGCTTGAATTGTAAAAGTTTGCTGCCCTATTGGTTAGTACATGAGACTAGCTAAGTTAACTTGGTTTTTGATGGAACTAGCTAGGTATTTCAATGTGTGCTAAGCCTAGCTAAGTAACCTCAAAGATTGAATAAGACTTTAAAAGATTGAAACTAGTAAAGTTAGGACTACCTCACTAAGTACATTATGTGTACTTATCACTCTCTTTGTTTCCTTCTTCCAAAATAACAGGTCCTTTGATATCCGAAAGTCATCTGTTCTGATTCGAGAGCTTCGCAAGCCAAGAACAAGTATGATATAATCTTGCTTAGACTCCTAGTTGGTGGCATAGTCTAAATTATTTTGTCATGCATTATGAATCATGTAATTCTTAAGTGTGGTTTGTATAAAACTAAGACATGTTATATTACGTAATGACTTAACTAATGTTTATGTAAATATGGATATGATAATATGAATTAACTATGTTTGAAGTTAATCAAGTTTGATATGTATGAATCTGTCTATCATCTGAATAGTAACATCGCTCGCTCGTAACCGGGCGAGGGGTGTTACATAAATTGGTATCAGAGCTTCGGTTTAGTCGATTCTCGGACTAAATCGGGTCTATTGCATCATATAGGTTAAACTATGCCACCTAGGAGTTTTATATCGAACTGCTTGCGATTGCGCTCTCTAACTTCGATCTGTTCTGAAGTCTTATTAGAATGTCCGAATCACTTTTGGCTCGTGATAATGAAAGTCCTCGGGAATCATCTAACGAGGATGGTAGCGTTAGGATGAAAACCAACGCTCCGGGACAATCTAATCCTCTCGAGCAAGTGGACCCTCCGAGAAGATCGGAACCGCGAGAACCGACTCCACCCCCTGAACCTAATCAAACAACTCTGACAATTCCAACTGTTCAAAGTGCTCAGCGGGAATGTCTCCTAAGTATGAAGGAGATGTTCGATCAATTAGTAATGAACATCCGACGAGAACAACCGAATCCGGTGGTTGCTACCCCGAGTCGAGCCCCTATCGACAAGCTCGCACAACATCGAGCAACTACATTCACCGGTGAAAACGAGGAAAAGCCGGAAGAAGCTGAGAATTGGCTAGAAAGAACCACTCAAATCTTAACTCGCCAACTCCAATGTTCGGATGAACATAAACTTGAATGTGCGATTGCACTTCTAGCCGATGAAGCTCTAAGTTGGTGGGAAACCACGACTCTAACTGCCCCTGCCGAGTCAGTTACATGGAAATTCTTCGTTGATGAATTCAAAAAGAAATATATTAACGAACAATACCTTGCTGATCGGAGGAAGAAATTCTTACATCTGAAACAGGCCAATCGGCCGATTGAACAATATGTTGCCGATTTCTGCAAATACTGCAAGTATGGCTCGGAGTACATCAAGACCGAGAAAGATAAATGCAGAATGTTCATCGACGGGCTAAGTGATGAATTGAGTCCGATGTTCACAGCACTTGACATTACGGATTTTCAAATCCTTGTGAATCGGGTCATCGCCACTGAATCTAAGATGCAGAATGCCGAGAAACGAAAGAGTGGATTCCGAACTGATAAGAAGCGGAAGAGTGACGACAAGTCTCAGTGGTCTAAGAAGCCGAAACATCAGAAGGAATCATCCTCCACCTATATACCATTTACTCGGAATAATTTCCAACCCCAACACTTCAACAAGATGGCTACTCCGGTTGTTTCCATCAACAGTACTGGAAATGTCGACAGACCTCCTGTTTGCAAATTCTGTCAGAAGAATCACTTTGGCCAATGCCGAACCCAAGCGAACCTCTGTTATGCTTGTGGCGCTGACGATCATTACATCCGAGACTGTCCAAAACGAAATGATCAATCTTTTGTTCGACCGGCTAACCAAAGTTCTGTACCATCTAGCCGAGGTAAACATCCGAGACAAGTTCAGTCGAACAATCCCGGGAAAGGCAAGGCTGCCCAGTCAAAAGCCACCACTTATCAGGAGTCCCGAGCCCCAGCTCGTGTCTATCACATTCGTGGCAAGGAAGAAGAAGAGTCTCCTGATGTCATCGCGGGTACGGTTGAACTTAACCTTAAACCTGTTTACGCATTGATAGATTCGGGATCAACCCATTCATTTATATGCTCATACTTGTTAGATGAACTTAAATTGAAACCTGAAACTGTACAAATTGGGCTAATTGTTTCGAACCCTATAGGAGGTAGTATGCCAATAAATTTGATCTGTAAAGATTGTCAGATAACAATTCAAAATATACCCTTTCCTTGTAATCTATATGTATTACCCAAATGTGAATTTAATCTAGTTTTAGGACTAGATTGGTTGGGAAAACATGAAGCCTGGATAGACTGTCAAAACCGTAGGTTATATTTACGGGGTTTAGGAAAAGAATCCATCCTATTGATAGACAAGAAACCGACCTCTATTTTTGCCGCTATGGCATTGCAAGACAAGCTTGATTTCAGTTTACCTGAAATGTCTGTCGTATCTGAATTTTCCGATGTTTTTCCTGAGGAACTCCCTGGCCTTCCTCCAACTCGGGAAGTTGAATTCAAAATCGAAGTTCAACCCGGAACTAATCCGGTGTCCATTACACCTTATCGGATGGCACCTGTTGAACTCAAAGAACTAAAGAAGCAAATTCAAGAACTCGAGGATAAAGGATTCATCCGACCTAGCATATCTCCCTGGGGTGCTCCTGTCCTATTCGTGAAAAAGAAGGATGGTATGATGCGGCTTTGTATCGATTACCGACAACTTAATAAAGTAACCATCAAGAATAAGTATCCGCTACCGAGAATCGAAGATTTGTTCGATCAACTCAAACACGCAGCCGTGTTCTCTAAGATTGATCTTCGGTCTGGTTACTATCAAATGAGGGTAAGAGAAGAAGATGTACCCAAAACAACTTTCCGAACTCGATATGGACATTACGAATTCTTAGTAATGCCATTCGGTCTAACAAATGCCCCTGCTGCATTCATGGATCTGATGAATCGAGTATTCAAGCCCTATCTTGACAAGTTCGTTGTCGTATTTATCGACGACATCCTTGTTTACTCCCGGAACAAGGAAGAACATGCTGATCATCTTCGGATTGTACTTCAAACGCTCCGAAATCACCAATTGTTTGCCAAATTCACTAAGTGTGAGTTTTGGTTATCCGAAGTTTCATTCCTCGGACACATCATTTCTGCCGAAGGAATCAAAGTTGACTCTAAGAAAATTCAAGCTATTCTTGATTGGAGACCTCCGAGAAATGTGAGCGAAGTCCGAAGTTTCCTCGGATTAGCTGGCTATTACCGAAGATTTGTGAAAGGATTTTCCACTATTGCCGCACCGTTAACTAAACTCCTTCGAAAGGATGTAATCTTTGAGTGGTCGGAAAAGCAGCAACGAAGCTTCGACCAACTCAAACAAGCTCTAACACATGCCCCAGTCCTTATTCAACCCGAATCGGGTAAAGAATTCATAGTATACAGCGATGCATCACACTCGGGCCTAGGATGTGTTCTGATGCAAGAAGGCAATGTGATTGCATACGCCTCCCGGCAACTGAAGCAACACGAATTGAATTATCCTACTCACGATCTCGAGCTTGCAGCCATTGTGTTCGCACTCAAAATTTGGCGACACTATTTGTACGGTGAAAGATGCAAGCTGTTCACTGATCACAAAAGCCTAAAATATTTACTCACTCAAAAAGATCTGAACCTTAGACAAAGAAGATGGTTAGAGTTGCTCAAAGACTACGATCTGACTATCGATTATCATCCTGGAAAAGCCAATGTTGTTGCCGACGCTCTGAGTCGAAAACCGAACCTCTCTTCTTTGGCTATCAACGCTCATTTCCGGCTATGCAAAGCTCGGAATTATCTGAATGATCTTCAAGTTCAATCTACTCTGATCACCAGGATCAAAGAACTTCAACAAATTGATCCGGAACTTCAGAAAATCAATTCTAAGCTTGAGTCTAATTCTGACTTCTCTGTTAAGTCGAACGGTCTTCTATACTTTAAAGATCGTATATGTGTCCCTAATAACAAAGAATTACAAGATGAAATCCTACAAGAAGCACACCAAAGTTCTTTTTCGATCCACCCTGGATCAGTTAAGATGTACAAGGATCTCAAGCTCTTGTATTGGTGGCCAGGAATGAAAACGGCTATCAATGACTATGTAGCAAAATGTTTGAACTGCCAAAGGGTTAAAGCCGAGCACCAAGTCCCTACTGGTTTACTCCAACCTCTCAAATTTCCGCAATGGAAATGGGAACAGATCACAATGGATTTCGTAACCGGCCTTCCCTGTTCGCCAAGAAAGTGCGATGCTATCTGGGTGATCGTTGATCGTTTCACCAAGTCAGCACACTTTATTCCAGTGAGAATGAATCTCAGTCTTGAAGCCTTAGCTGAATTATACATCCGAGAAGTAATTCGTTTACATGGAGTTCCGATCTCAATAGTCTCCGATCGAGATCCCCGATTCACAGCTCGATTTTGGAAATCATTACATAAAGCTCTCGGAACCAGACTGAATCTTAGCACAGCTTTCCATCCGCAAAGCGATGGTCAATCTGAACGAGTAATTCAAATTCTCGAAGACATGCTCAGAGCTTGTATCATTGACTTCGGAAAGAACTGGGAGAAATCGCTACCTTTGGTAGAGTTCGCTTACAACAATAGCTTCCAATCTTCGATTCAAATGGCTCCTTTTGAAGCGTTGTATGGTAGAAAATGTCGAACACCTCTGTGTTGGTCTGAACTCGGTGATAATAAAGTTTTGGGACCACAATTGCTTCGGGAAACCGAAGAACAGGTCCAAATCATTCATTCTCGATTGAAGCAAGCTTTTGATCGCCAAAAGTCCTACGCCGATCTGAAACGTAGAGACATTCAACATCAAATCAGAGATAAAGTGTTTCTTAAAGTCTCCCCATGGAAGAAAGTATTCCGATTCGGCAAAAGAGGCAAGCTAAGTCCTCGGTTTATCGGACCATTTGAAGTAGTTGAAAGAATTGGTCCTGTAGCTTATCGACTCGCTCTTCCTCCCGAGTTTGATAAGATACACAATGTCTTCCATGTCTCAATGCTCAGAAGATATCGATCTGATCCGTCTCACGTCCTTGAGCCTGAAGAAGTTGAGCTCAATCCTGATCTTTCATACGAAGAAGAGCCTGTTCAAATCCTTGATCGAGAAGTCAAAAGACTTCGAAATAAAAGTGTTCCTCTTGTCAAAGTTCTTTGGAGAAATCACAACGTCGAGGAAGCAACGTGGGAACCTGAGGACACGATGAAAAAGCAATATCCTCACCTGTTCGATTCAGGTAAAATTCGAGGACGAATTTTTTTTAGGGGGGGAGAGTTGTCACATCCCAAAAACCGGTCTAGTCGGAATTAAATTCCGGTGACCGAGTATTTTTATTGAATAATTTATTCGATCTTATCTGAACCAATAAATATTATTCGGGGTAATTTATAATAGTTTATTATTATTATTATTATTATTATTATTATTATTATTATTATTATTAAAAAAAAAGGGGAAAAGACATAAGTGGACGGCAACCACTCCACTTGAATTAAAGAAGATTGAATTATATACCACTATATGTGGCAAGGAATTAAAGGTGAGAAATTGATTTGGAATTGGGTTGCCGGCCAAGAGTCTATAAATAGGAGAGAGGGGTTTCGATTGAGTATGAGAAAAATTAGGGAAGAAACAAAGGATTCAATCCAATGTTCGATTGGTGATTCGATAAATTCGATATAGTAATATCGAATCTCTACCGACGTCGGGGTAAGCTCAAATCCTTAGTTGATCTAAGTTTCGATATCGAATCTTCGTAATATTTTTATATTTATTCGATACTGTCTTACCGATTTTAATTGATTTTTATCATAGTACACGAGGTCGATTCAGAACAACCATCAAGCTCAAGAAATAAAAATAAATTACCGATCTATCAAGGTGAGTGAAACAAATTAGAGTTGAGATTAGAGTCTCAACTATCTTTAAATTTGATGTTAGTATAAGCATGAAATTAGATTAATTAAAGGTTGGTAAAAGATAAGGGAAGAAAGAATAAGGAAATTCGGATTTATAAACTGTCCTGTAGAAAACTGCATTTTCGAGCATGTTAGAGTCATTTCTGGAAAAAGTGTTCTTCTACAAAGTTGTAGAGGACAAAATTTTACATGAAATAGAGGTATGATTTGCTCAAAAATGTTAAGTATAGGTCTCGGAATTGTTGTTAGAAGTTGTCGGGACTGAAACTGAATGAATTTGGAATCTGCTGGACTAAATTGTGAAATTCGAAATGTTTAGGGGTTTAATTGATACCAATAAATTCTGGAAAATTTATTAGAAACAGGGGAGGTATTGTAGGATTGAAAAATAAATAATTTAGTTTGAATTATATATCAATTGATAGTTTAAATATCATTAGAACACATAGAATATCAAAATGGACTAATTTGTAAGAATTGATAAGTTGAGGACTTATATGCTCTGGTTTCATGGTTTCTGGAACATAATTATCATGTTAATATGTGAAGGTAAATATGGTTAAAATCTCAAGATTTATGGTGTAGTGAAACATAGGTTATAAATACACTAAAGTCACAAATAAGCAGATTAGTTTTCTAAAGATACCCTATGTTCAAGTAATAAACTGTATTGATAGAGAAATGATAAAATTATGTTCCATACATGGTTGTAAAGGTGTGTTTATAAGCTTTCCAAAATGGTAAAGAACTCCTTATTTGGAGTTGTGAGTAAAAAGATATGACCAGTTTAGTAGAGGTTACTCAAACTGCCAGTTTAGGGGGCAGATTCACTTTTCTAGGTGATTATGATTAAGTAAATGAATTTATATGTTTGAATTAATTACTAATGGGTATTGTATATGATATTTTATGTATCAAGAGCATATTGGTGAAGAGATATTAGAGGAATCAAGGGGTGATCAAACCAAGAAGAAAGGGAGAGGCATCACCATTAAGGAGACAAACTAGCTTGGAGTATTGTGAGTGTAGTTTTGTTTAAAGTGTTGGGATTAGTATCCTAACCTTGTTATTTTTTTAGATAACATGAAGAAAGCATGAAATGAATTTAATAATGATTGGTAAAATTTAAAATGATAAGGAAGAAGGATTAAAGGCAAAAATATTGATCTAAATGTATATTGCTTGTTAGATAAGCATGCTTAGTATAAATATGATTAGTTACTATGATGTGTTGATTGCTTGAGCTATGTGATATGTGACTAAATGATAAGCTTTGCTACTGGTTTTTGATGATCATAAAATGAATATGATCTCATGTGCTTGCTGGAATTTTATGTTACCAAGATGCTTGATTGATTATATGTATATGCCTATTGAAATGGTTAAATGCCTTTGAAATTATGAATGATTGGCAAGTGAATGATCTTGTTAATAAAGAAAGATAAGTAAAGTCCTTGGTATGATTAGTGTCTATAGGTAGAAGGGCATGCCTTAGAGTCGTTGAGCTCCCCTGATCTTTGTTACAGGATGGTGGTTAGTCACCTATAAACCTGATAAGGTGGTTAGTCACCTTGATAATTGAATGGTGGTAAGTCACCATTGATGCCTATGCATCCCCTGTTATATGTTGAAATGAGAAATGGATACTTTGAGTATCTAATGTTACATGTTACATGAAGACTTGATTACCTATTTCATTAATCATCCAAGGCAAAACATTTATTAGAACAATGATATATGTTTAAATGAACAAGTTGGGTATTAGCCCTTATGATATGAAATGAATATGTGTACTTGGTTGAGATTCGAAATGAACTATGTTGTGATGTGAAACTATGAAATGTTGCTTCCAAGATGACAATGAGATTACATGTTGTTTGTTGTCCATGTTAGCTTGAATTGTAAAAGTTTGCTGCCCTATTGGTTAGTACATGAGACTAGCTAAGTTAACTTGGTTTTTGATGGAACTAGCTAGGTATTTCAATGTGTGCTAAGCCTAGCTAAGTAACCTCAAAGATTGAATAAGACTTTAAAAGATTGAAACTAGTAAAGTTAGGACTACCTCACTAAGTACATTATGTGTACTTATCACTCTCTTTGTTTCCTTCTTCCAAAATAACAGGTCCTTTGATATCCGAAAGTCATCTGTTCTGATTCGAGAGCTTCGCAAGCCAAGAACAAGTATGATATAATCTTGCTTAGACTCCTAGTTGGTGGCATAGTCTAAATTATTTTGTCATGCATTATGAATCATGTAATTCTTAAGTGTGGTTTGTATAAAACTAAGACATGTTATATTACGTAATGACTTAACTAATGTTTATGTAAATATGGATATGATAATATGAATTAACTATGTTTGAAGTTAATCAAGTTTGATATGTATGAATCTGTCTATCATCTGAATAGTAACATCGCTCGCTCGTAACCGGGCGAGGGGTGTTACATGAGCAACTACCACAAGCTTGGGTGCCCTTTCCTTGCTCCTTGCTAACTCCACATTAATGATCTGCATTGTCGAAACGAGAGCGTAAGCTAGAAGCTTAGTGAGGGAGTTCTAAAACAAAAACAACGACAATGTAGGGTTCATAGCCACAATTTCAAGAATGCATGAACATGACATCTTACCTCATGTTATGCTAAACAAGATATAACAATTATCTCATCACAACAACCACACATGAACTAGTATATTGGCAACTATTAGCTTACTCGGATATGCGGATAACTTCCGTTGGGATTTTTCACCCTTAAAGTATTCAACAACATTTACCTTCCGGTGGGATTACACTCATCACCATTCTCAATCATAGATGGGATTACACTCATCATCACATGCCAACAATTTCTGGTGGAATATTACCTCACTGTACTCCTCCTTGATGACTACACGTCACCAAGGCCACGCGCGAATTTGACTCAACCGTGTGCACACTCATCCTAATGATCGATCATTTATACCCGATAATTAACTAGTTCCAATCATACTATACAAGTCACACCATGATATCAAAATCATGGAACACAACATATCATCATCATTATACAACATCAATATGTATTTCAACATGCATAAACAACCACATACTTCACAAGTCCACATTATGCACATTAAGCAAAACTCATAAAGCACACAAGAGATTAAGCTATCAACTTAATCTCTACCTAGAATTGGCCTACCAAGCACAATCCAACATCTTAACCACACACTTGAACCAATTTAAAGCCATTTTAAATAATCCACTCGCCGAACTCCCTTAAGCAAACTGAGAAAGCCAAATCAAGCCTTCAAACTTCCCGGAATCGAGCCCGAAGCTTCTCCAGCGATTTCCCTTGATTCTAATCAACCAAAAACAACATATTACTCAACCAAATCATCCACAAAACACTGTTAAAAATCAAACTACAACCACAAAGCCATTTCTCAACATTTCCAAGCCAAAATAACACAAAAATCCCCATTTTCGAGCTCACACACAACCCAATAGTAAACTATTGATTCCAACACGCAAAACACCATTAAACACCTTCAAAACAACCCTCAAGCAATAATATAACATCAGCCCCACTCTCCTACACCCAACTACCTCAAAAACCCATATTTTCAACCTTTTAAAATACCCACAAAAACCCATTTCGGGATTTTTGATAAAACCCACCATTTTGAGATATAATATACTTTAGGGCAAGATTAAAACATAAATAAACCTTGCAAATCAAATGCTACATGAAAACCCATTAAAGCTCCAACCTTTTTCTCAAACTTTTGAAAACTTGAAAACTTCAAGAATGGTGTTTAAGAGAAACTAAAACCATGGAAATGTTCGAAATAATGAGGAGAAGTCAAAAACGAGTTTACCTTGAAGAGAGCTCTTGAAATGGTGAAGAAATTTGCTGGAATAGTGATTAGGGTTTAAGGGGAGGTTTAATGTCGTGAAAAAAAGGAGACCAAGGAAGAAGATGAACACTTTAAAATAAAAGTCCCTTTTCTTCTCATCTTTTTCCTTTATTTTAAAAGTACCTTTTTTTTTTCCTTAATGAAAAATCAAGCCCTTTTTAATTTAAAAGCAAAGCCCATTTTAATTAAAATGAGCCCAATGAATCGAACTCGATTTTCACACTCAACTCTCGACTAGAGGTGGCAATCGGATCGTTCGGTTCGAGTTCGGTTCGGGTCGTTTCGGGTCTATCTAGAACCGGTTTAGATTTGGTTCGGGTCAGTTCGGTTCGGGTTCGGGTCTAATTCGAGTCTGTAATGAGTCGGATCTGGTTCGAGTATTGGATCGGGTCAAAATCAGATCAATTGTTTTCAGGTCGGGTCAATATCGGATCGGCCGCTTTCGGTTCGGGTCAAAATTGGGTCATTCGGATCGCTTTCGGTTCAAGTCAAAATCGGGTAGTTCGAGTCGATTTCGGGTCGGGTCAACATTTGAATTTTCACGTCAATTTAGTTTGAGTTGGGTTTAGGGTTTAAGGTTTAGTATTTATGGTTTAGTTTAGAGTTATTGGTGTATGAGATTAATTCTAATTCAACTTGTTAATCTATGCATTTGAGTTTGATTAAATATTTAAATCAAAGCTTCATGTATCCATATCAAAATTTTGTGTATAATTATATTAAATCAAAGTTTATTATATAATAATAATAATAATAATAATAATAATAATAATAATAATAATAATAATAATGTCTGAAATGAATTAATTTATTAAACTTAGGATCTAATTGAGCTAACTAAAATCTAGAAGCATAAATCACGGACATAATTAAAATAATTCTAAAACTAAATGTGAAATTTCAATTAAATTAATCTAAATTGAAACTCAATTAAATTAAGAAAAAGAGAAAGACAATTGGTAAAAATAGAGAGGGAAAAGACAAAATTTTGGAGGAAAAAAGCCACCAATTTTTTAAGCTATATTGAAAAAAAAGACAATTGGTAAAAATAGAGAGGGAAAAGACAAAATTTTGGAGGGAAATAAGCCACCAATTATTTAAGCTAGAGATTAATAACTCTTATTAGGTCATGTTGCATTTAAAATGTTACATTTTAGTACTAATATTCAACTTTAAGTTTTAGTTTAATTTAATTAAGTCACAAGTATCCTCACGGTTTAGACTTCGAATATAGAAATCCCCTCCCCGTAGTGATATCTAGTCTCTAAAAATTTACTTTTAGTCAAAATTAACTAATCTTTGTAATTTAGTCTATTAATTTAATATAATGATATTTTGTTCATTTTAATTTCTAAAATTTAATTTTTAGCCAAAATTGACCCCTATTTATATGGTATAATTATGAAATTGGTCATTGAACTCTCAAATTTCCCCACTTCCAAATTGTCAATTTAGTCCACAATTTCAGTTTTATGCTATATTTTATGGTGAAATTATAAAATTGGCCACCAAGCTCTCAAATTTCTCTACATTCAAATTGTCAAGATGATCTCTAATTCCAGTTTTAGCTATATTTTATGGTAAGATCGTAAAAATTATCTCTAAGTTCAGTTTATGGTTTATGGTTTAGGCCTTAGTGTTAATGGTTTGGGGTTATTGATTTTAGATTAATTTCTATGGCTTAAAGGTTAACAGTTTAGGTTTTTAGGGCTTAGTGTTAATGATTTATGGTTTAGTTTAAGGTTATTGGTTCATGTGATAATTTCTATGGCTTAAGGTTTATTTTTTAGGATTTATGGCTTAAGATTAAATATTGAGAGAGAAAATAGTACATTAAAATTCTAAATTTAAAAATTAGTATGGACAAAAGTTTTATTTAATTGATATTTAAACGTAAAATGACATAAAATGTTATTATACCACAACTTTGACAAGAGCAACGGTCTCTTCCATGGTATAGTACAAAAAGATAATAAAACATACTTCATTTTATTATTTATTATATTTTTAAAATAGATAATATTAAAAATAAATTATTCATTTATTTTACCTTAATTTTCAGGTTAAAATCGGGTTGATATTCGGTCCAGCTTTCAGTTCGGGTCAAATCGGTTCGAGTCCATTCGGTTCGGGTTTATTCGGTTCGGGTCCGTTTCGATTCAACAAAAAATTTCGGTTCGGTTTTAGTTCGGTTCGATTTATTTCGGGTTTCGGGTCAACTTCGGATCATCATGTTCGGGTCGAAATCGGGTCTCGATTCGAATAGTTCGGTTTAGATTTTAGGTTTCGGGTCAAGTTTGCCAGGTCTACTCCCGACCACTAAACCCGGGTGTTACATTTGGTCTGTGAAAGTTATCATTTAGAGAAAAGAGGATGTAAGTAGATTGGTGAATTTCGTAGCCTTCAAGCGGCATCTGGGCGTTTGTAAATCTGCTAGCCTCTGAGAAGTTGTGTGGTGTGGTGTTAAACCATTGAGGTTGTTTTCTCAATTTATAATTTGTCGCAGTTGTTGGTATTGCTGAGGTAGTATAATCGATTTCTGTTTTTGAGAGAATTTGGAAGTTGATAGTCCCTCTTAACGTGAAAAGTGTTTTTGTGATTGCTGAAAATAGATTGAGTCTCTCAGAATAATTTTTTGAGAATAAGAGGAGTGGAATGTGTATCTATTCATCTTCAGTGCTGCTGGTGTATTTCAGGAATTGAGGAGGCCAAACTTTTGCTTGATGGGAATAGCTTTTAGTGGTTGTTTTTGGAAACTCTTCTGTTAATGGTGAAAAATTAGGTAGATTGAGACAGTAGATGTAGCAAACTTGCTGATCGTCTATTTTTTTAGTGTCTTGTTCAGGTCTACATCGAGATCGTTGGCTCATATAAGTAGCTACTGCTTTGTGGAGTATATGATTCGATGGTAATGTTACAGTCCTTAACAAAAAATCTTTGACTTTGGGCGTTAGCCTCTAAGGATGAGATGATCACGTTTTTGGTTGAGTATTGGGATAATCCGTATGTTTCTTAGCTGTTGGTTGAGACTGTCAAGCTTCAGCATGTATGGTGCTGCTATTCCAAAGTCACATTGAATTGGTTTAACAAATAGCAACCCTCTAGGGTCGTGGTGTTGGTGGTCATTGTTTGCAAAAAATGATCATTTTCTAATAGGTTTAGGGGTGTAAATGAACCGAGCTTGAGTGAACAAGCCTCTGTTCGTGTTCGTTTGTTTAATTTTAAAGGTGTTCATGTTCAGTTCGTGTTCGTTTAAATTTTTAATATGTGTCTGTGTTCGTTTATTTATTTTTGAGGGTGTTTGTGTTCGTTTGTTTAGTGTTCACGAACGTGTTCGTTTAAGTGTTCACGAACGTGTTCGTTTAAGTGTTCGCGAACATGTTCGTTTAAGTGTTCGTGAACGTGTTCGTTTAAGTGTTCACGAATGTGCTCATTTATTTGTTCGCGAACATGTTTGTTTTTATTTTAAGAAATGTTAACTAAATTAACAATAAATAAATAAAAATCAACAAATTAAAACTTATATTTAAACATGAACTTAATAAAATATCCTTAGCAACAACAAAAAGTAGTATTTAGATACATCCACAAACATTTCATTTTATAAACGAGCTTATAAACAATCATGTAAACGAGCCTATAAACAAGCTTATAAACGAGCTTATACATGAGCGCATAAACGAGCCTATAAACGAGTTTGTTCGTGAACATAAACGAGCCGAACACACTTTTGTTCGTGTTCGTTCGTTTATTAAACGAACATAAAAAATTTGTTCATACTCGTTTATTTAGCTTAATAAACGAACATAAACGAACGTTATACGAACGGTTCGTCGAACGCTGTGTTCATTAACACCCCTAAATAAGTTGGCATGTTGTAGTTTGGTTATATTCCCTAATCATGCAATGAGACTGATCAAAGCATGGTGGTGAGTCTTTTTGTATTATGTTTTAGCTGTACTATTGATTGAGTTTGTTCTTGTGCACCGGGGGTGTCCTTTGCTTGAGACTAGAGTGTTGGAGCATGATTTCTGCAGAAATTGAAGACTTGCTGCTGCAGATTTTTAGGTTATTTTGGAGGGATTGGAAGCATCGCCTTATTTTCTTATTTTGTTTTGTGCTTTATTTGTGTGTGTTCAGTCTTGTTCCTCCCCTGTACGTGTTGCACTCTTTTCTTCCAATAAAGTTTATGGAAGTTTTTAACGAGCTCACTTTGCAGGTTTAAGCTCTTATTAATAAATAAAATAACTTTTGTCGAGAAAAAAAAAGGACCTAAAATGTTATTATACCAAAATTTTTTGTAACGACAACATCCACAACATATCTTCGTCCCTGAGCAGGATCGCTTGGAGTAGGCATTGTAGTAGAGGTTGTAATCTTCTTGCTTCTGGTGGTGTAGAGCTCGTTCGCAAACTTTTCATAACGAAAGTCTACTTCTTCTAACTCTTACGGGTTGAGTTGAGCAATGGGAGTTTCTCACCAAAAATTTTGGATAGGCAATTTAGCGATTCGTATTCGATTTAAAATTTTTGGATATCTAATTTTTTCAGATCGAATATCCGAATTTATGACTTGATTTAATTATTTTTTTAATTTGGTGGTCCTATCCATGAAAGTTTTAGGTTTTCAAATATAACAATCAATAAATTATTGAATATAACAAGATTTGTACCCATAAAAAATTTCAATTTTTCATATATAACAAGTAAAAATATCGAATATAACAATATTCATATCTACAAAAAAAAATTAAATTTTCAGATATCGGACAATCGGATATCCGATCCGATCCAAAATTTTCGTATATTCGATCTGAATCATTCGAAAAATAAAAAATAAATTAGATATCTAAAATTTCGGATCAGATTAATAAATAATCGGATTGAATTATTTTGCACACCCCTACTAAGGATGTGCCTTTTTCTTTTGTTGCATCCACTTGTGCAGTGACCTAATTGTAGAGTTGATTTATGTGGTTGATTATTTTCTTTTGGGGAACCTCAACAAGAGTGTAGTGTTGTCATTGTGAGGTGAAATATTTTTTTCAACAATATGTCAATTTATTTTTATTAGAAATTAAAATAGAGAAACAATCCAAAAAATGAAATTGTAATAGAAAAATAAAAGCATAATAAATATAAACTGAAAAAAAAATAAAAAACGAAACACCATACTAGCAAAAGACGTCCAATGAGCTGCAAAACAGTAATAAAGATGAAACACTGGAGAAATAGAAGCAGAGAGCAAGACTTCTTGTCTTTATCCACCTACACGCTTTAGGAAAGAAGTAAGAATGGTGAGCAAAAGCAACAATCTTGGAGGCTGGTTCGTAAAATAGAACTGACCACAACGGCAAACGAACCACGAAAGGGGATTCAACTATCGAAGATCACTAACAATCAGCAAATCTGATTCGAACACCGTGAAAAACGTATCCACAAATATAGATCTACTACAACGATAGACGATAACGTACTACAAGGCAAAAGCGTGCCACAAAGCAGAGAAAAACGCGCTACAAGGCAGACAAAACTAGAAGAATAACGTATGAAATAAAATAAAAACTTGATATAAGAAAAATAAAAGAAAAGTATTACCGGCGGTGACAACTAACATTAAAACTGACACCACCGTCAATAAATCAAGAACAAAGGGAAAAACAAAATTCAACCAAAATTTTGAAAAAACAAAACAACGACATCGGGAGGTGAAATATTATTTTCCAAAACTCAATTAGCAATACATTCAATTGCACGGCGATCAAACGAAAAAAGGGTCTATCTGTTGGGAAAACAAATAAAAAGAATATTAGTATCACAAAGTGTGCTTATCTCACTAATTTTTTGTAAATCTGAAATTGAGGTTTTGAGAATGCAATCAACTTGTCATTCTCTTTTTCAATAACCTCCATCTCAATCTTTTGTCTTCCCTAATTTTTTTCCCCGAACTTACCATTGTCTAAAAGATCTAAAGGATGAAATAAACAAGCAAGAAAGCCAAGATGGAATGCTTTAATTAGTCTTATGAGATATTATGGACTGAAATTCTTGATTGATAGTGCATATATACGACTGTAACCTCAAGAAATTAAATGCTCATACTAATGAAATTAACCTTATAATTTATCTCCTAGAATTAAACAAAAATAGGAGATAAAATCCATGCTGATTTCTTTAGTTTGAGCATTTGAATTTTGAGGTTTCAGTTTATATGAATTCTATCAAGCAAGAAATCCATTCCACAATATCTAGTAAGGCTAATAAAGCATTCCTTCTTAATTCTCTTGCTTGTTTCCTTTATCCTTAGATCATTTAGCAATAACAAGCTCAAAAAAGAAAATTAGAGAAAGACAAAAGATAGAAATGAAGGTTATCGAAAAAGAGGATGACAAGCTAACCATATTCTCAAAACTTTGATCCGAAATCTAAAAAAAAAAGAAATAATGAGATAACCACACTTTGTGGTACTAATACTCTTTCTCTTCCCAATAACAACACTCACTTTCTTGTTGAGGAAAGATTGTAGCTTTTGATTTAATGGCGAACTTCTGATTATATTGGAGTTAATTGATTTTGGGTCTTTGAGAGTAGACAGAGAAGACGTATGTAGAGCTCTAAATCACCCTCAAAGACTCAATACCAATTGACTCCAATACACACGTCTTTTATATTTACCCTACTTTTCTTTCCTAAGCTTTTCCAATATCCGAGGACGAAAGAAACAAGAAGGAAGGCCAAGAAGGTTAGTAACCGAGAGTCTGGTCTTGAATCGGGTAGGTAAATATGTTTTTCGAACTTGGCACATACAAATATGTTCTCAGCGGCTACGTTTAAATATTATGTCCTCGACCGTGTCCGCATTTATTACGACCCGAATATTGCCAAATAATATGCAAGGATAAACATGGTCTACAATACCAGAACATATCGCATTGTATTACCATTGGTGCAACAAACAAGTAAAATGAGCTTGTGATGTTAAAAAAATTAAATGTTTGCTAATTTGTTGTGTGTATGGTATATTAACTTTTAAATAAAAAATAGTATAGCGCGATTTTAAATCTATAAAGTACAACAACATTTTATTTTTTTATGTGCTTTACTTTATCGCCCGCATTTGCTAAAATTCATTCGCCAGAGCTATAAAAGGATCCTTGAGTGTTACTGAATATTTTCATGGAATTTTCATGGCATTACTCCATGCTTATTTGTAGGTATGCAAGTGAATTTGACTGCACTAATTTAGTATTAATGTTCTTGTCACATGTCTTACTTACTTAGAATTTAAGGTTAAAATTTAGGTATATTTAAATATGTCACATAGCATTCAAATAAATCCATTTATATAATATTTTTTTATTATCAGTGCATGAAATTGTTATTCAAATTCTTTTAATCAATTAGTGTAACAAAAAAATATTTTTGGCCCATCCCAAAATAGTTATCTTAGATTCTCTTAAAAATTTTAATTTTATCTTTACTCCACACACAATTCTTGACTTTGACCTACCTGGCTAAATATGTTAACATTTGCACTAGCAAACCAGGAAAAATTGAATGACCTGAATTGAAAATGTCTCTAACTAATGTATGATATTGCCAATTGAATCCTTCCTTGTTACCATGTATAATTATTTTATTTTCCACCCAAATATGGTAGTATTTTTAGCATTTCTTCATTTGGTTACTTAATTGTATCATTTTTGTGGCAAAATCTAATAGTATTTAATTTTAAGGTAATATCATAATTTATAAGGCAATCAATTATAAGCCAATTTAGGTAATATCACAATTTTAAGGTAATATCATATTTTAGAAGGCCACCAATTTTAAACTAATTCAGGTAATATCACAATTCTAAGCTAACATCATATTTTTTAAGGCAACCAATTTTAAACTATTTTAAGTTACCTTATATTGCAAAACTATGACAAATCAATAAGTAAATTAATTTCCTAATAAAACATATGTAAACCTTTTTTTTTTCAATTTTAATCGTTGAATGCTTATTTGTGTAAACATTGCTATGGTGGTCGGAATCATACCAGAGAGTAGACCGGATTATCGTGAAATTAAGTTACAATATCATATCAAGCTAGATTGGGCTAAAGCCCAATGCAACCTATTTATAGTACTAAGAGATCTGCTAACAGCCCAACCCACTAGCTACTAGACTATCTGCCAGCTAACTCTTGAACACTCTTAACAATTTGATAGTGATTTGAATTACTTCTAACATATTTTCTTTTGATAAATCCTATCTAAACTTAATAACGCTCACGATGGCCTTTGGTCATTCTGCTGATTTTGTATATAAATAAAATTTATTTTACTGATAAATATTTTGTTTTTAAGTTTTTTTTTGTTTTTTGTTTTGTTTTGACATATTCATATCACATTTATTTTTATGACTGTCTTTTCGTCTGTTTTTATGGCAGTTCATTCGTTTGTTTTTGTAGCAGGTCAAAGTAGTTGATTGTTAGATTTCATTTAGAAGATTTTTGAAGCTTTTCTAAAAAATGATGTGTTTTGTTTTTTATATCTTTTACACCCTTTCAATTTTATTGTATTTATTTTTTTCACAGTAAAATTTTAATGTTTGTAGTTTAGTTCTTTCGTAATCATTTCCACTTTGAGTACAATACAATATACTTCTCATGTTAAAAAAAATTATTTTAAATTTGAAATTCAATTTTTCACACATTACAAATGCAATATTCTGATAAAGTTTTAATTAAATTATACATAACACGTGCGTTCTATTATGCTTTAATTATAATACAAATCTCCAAATTTAAAAATAACATTATATATCAACAAGGGTTGGGTACAATAACAAGACACATTGCTCTTTCAATGAGAGAATTCGAGTTCAAACCATAAAAAATACATTGTTGGGAGAGTCACAAATACCGAACACGGATTATAAAATGGGTTAACTATTGTAATAGTCACTTATGTTTCCCCCCAATACAGAGTTGGTCACCGATTTTGAAAAACGACCAGTAAGGTCACTTACGTTTTCGGGGAGCAAACTTTTGGTCACTCACTCGTTTTTTTTTCATTAAACATTGACGGCTTGCTGACCTGGCAGCGAAAAAAATAAGGGTAAACTACTGCAATGGCCACTAAAGTTTTCCCTATGTACATTTCTGCTCCCCAATTAAAAAAATAAACAATATGATCACTACTAAAAATGTTTCTTTATAATTTCACATTTGAATTTTTAAAAATTCATTTTTCAACCCTAAAACTTTACAATCAATTAGTACATGTAACACCCCAAATTTGGGCTTAGAAGTTTAGGGTCTGAACCGGACCGGTCTGAGAAACGGTTCGAATATAAAAGGAGGTTTTAGGGAAATTCTAGTTCGGGATGCTTTAAAAATATGGAAAAATAATTAAAAATCCTCTTTTAATATATATAAGAGAGTGGTGAAATCAATTTTTCAAAATAAGGTTTGGAAATACTACATTTCGGTGTAGTGACTAAAATGCGATTTTTGAAAAGTTTAGTGGTGACTGTTTTGTAAGGATTGAAACTTTGAATCTTTAAGGAGCTAATTTACCCAAAAATAATTTCTGCAGATTTTTCCTTAATTTGAGTGAATTAGTTAATGTTTTAATTAATTAAATGAAAAGGGAAACTACTTTTTTGGAATTTCATAACTACCTTTTCCTAGTTTTCTCTCTTTTCTTTTTCTCTCAAAATTTCATCATCCAAACACTATTTCTCCAGCAACTTTTGCATTGATCTTCACTTCAATTGATGAGATTTCTATCATCAATTAATTCCTAATCAATCTTGCATCAAATCCTTTTGATTTCCTCATTGATTTTCAAGGAAATTGGCTCAAATCAAGGAGAAATCACCATTTAGAGGTAAGATTGTTCTTCTCCTCTAAATACTCAATTCTTTACTGAAATTCCCAAGTTGTCAATCCTCAATTTAAGTTTTGTAAATGGTTTTAATGTTAGAAACTTGATTTTGGCTTAAAACTCAAGATTTGGAAGAAATCTTGAAGAATTTCGTTGTGATTGATTGGGCTCTGTTTTGAGATGATTCTTTAATGTATTTTGGATGTCTAATGATGTTTTATCAATGCAATCCCGAATAGGTTGAATTTCCTAAGTTTTTGCTTATGAAAATGGTGGTTTTTGAGGTGTTTTTTGGTGTTTTATTATAGCTGGAGGTATAAGGACGAGTTAAGGTGTATTTTGGATGTTGATTGATGTTTAGAAATGGTTAGAAGTGATGGATCTTGGCTGGGTTAAGTTGTGAAAGAGTTTGGAGGTGTTTTCGGTTGTGTTTGGTAGCTTAAATGTTGGTTTTGTGTAGATCAGCGAGTTTAGGTGTGTTGGCTGAAGATTTCAATGCATGATGATGCATTAATCCTCTGCTTTAATGTGTTTAAAACAGGGGAGACATCTTCGGACACTATTGGAGTTGATTCAGAGGCTTGATTGGCGTTTCGACAAGCGTGCGAAACGTAATCGGTGAGTGGAGTTGGGTTTTCAGCTTTGAAACGATTATTTGGAGGTTTTGGGAGCTTAGTTTAAGTCTAAACAACTTAACTAAGCTCAAGAGTAAGTTTTCGGAAAAACTCCCTCGGACGTGCTATGAAGTGGTTTGTTGTATTGGTTATAAATTGCATGTTTAAATTCTGTTTTGAAAGCATGTTTTAGCATGGTTAATGCTGGTTTTGAAAGCCATGTGTTGAAGGATGCTCAAGGTAAGAGATCCTTGTTTTGGCATGTTGATAAATTGGTAATGATGCATGGTGTTTAATGGCTTTGTTTAATGCTTAAAAACAGTGAATTGATGATGATATTTGATGTATATTGGCAAGTGATGAAATGGTTTTAAAGTACTTGAATCGGATATAGTTAGCCGGCTATAGGATTGGGTGCACCGTAAGTAAAGTCGCCTTGGATGTTGAGGGGTTGTGATTGTACCGTAAACTCCATCCAAGTATCCTAACGAGAGAGGTAAGATCACAACGGTGGTTAAAAGTCCGTGTGTGGATCTAATTAAGGTCACAACGGTGGTTAAAATTCCGTGTGTGGATCTTGTTAAGGTCACAACGGTGGTTAAAAGTCCGTGTGTGGATCTTGTTAAGGTCACAACGGTGGTTAAAAGTCCGTTTGTGGATCTTGTGTTATGTGTCCCGTACTCTCGTTAGTGGGTTATACAACTACCGATGAGTGATGTTGAGGGGTTGTGATTGTACCGTTAAACTCCATCACGGGTGTTGAGGGGTTATGATTGTACCGATAAACTCCACCTTGTAAGCCAGTAGTGTGTATGAAGCATGTGGGACAACGCTTGTAATCCGCGTATCCGATTGTGTCTTGTGTTGAAATGGTTTGTGAACTAACACTTGAAAGCCAATATAATGTATTTGAATGTAATGAAGCGAGAGATGCTTGAAAATGATGCAAGGTTGCATGGGAAATATGTAAATGATGCAAGAATGCATGTGATACTTGTTAAGCATGAGCAAATGTATATCTTCTATTGTGAATGGTGCATATGTGCATAGAATCTCTTTAGTGCATTGAAGTCTTGTGAAGGCTTGTTTTAAAAAGGCATGTAATGCAAACGTTGCTTTTGTAGTTCATGTGTTTTGCATTTGTTGAATGTATGGGATAGATAGTAGGAACAATTGGTTTTCAAAAGGTATTTTGTTTTGAAATGATCATCAAGCATGAGAAAAGTGTGGTGTGAAGTGGAAGTGATTTCCAAGGAAATTGAGTTAAACTTTGCATGAGGTGATCATGCATGGAAAGGTTTAAATGATAGTATTTGCAAGAATGTGGTTTGGGGTGAGTTGTTTAGCATTTCAGAGTTAAAGGTTGGTTTTCATGTTGAGCAATGCATGATTTAAAGAAATATTGTTTTCAAAGGAGGTTTTCAAACGATGCTTGGGTTCATTGAACTGTATCTACATTTAAAGAAGGTTTTATGATTCACTGCATTGATGGTGTATTGGTTTTGAGCATTCCTCACTAAGCATTATGTGCTTACGCTCCTTTTTGTCCATCAATGCAGATATTTGAAGTTGGGACAGCAAGAAGCAAGGGATTCAAGAAGAGCTCCACTTGAGAAGTATGTCTTGGTTTATAGCTATAGATAATAAAGGCAATGGGGGGAGTCTTTTATATTGATGGGTAATGAGATGGTGTATGTTGACCATGTTCGGTTTATGGTTTGAACTTTGTTGTTGATCGCTTTGCCATATTTGAATCATCTTCTTCATGAGTTGATATGTTGTGCTCTTTGATTAAAAGCAAGATCATGCGTTGGATGTGATAAATGACTTGGTGCACCTAATGTTTGATTTGTATCTAGTTTTTAATGCAATTTGGTAGTTATAATGCTTGGTATGTTGTTGGTATGTTGAGGAATGGTTTAAAGTATGTTTGATGGTGTTTGGATGTGTAAAACCAAAATTTTCTACTGTTTCTGAGTAGGGTGTATCGAAACACCCTTGGCTGTTTCGAAACGGGTGCATGAAATGGCCTGGGCGTTTCGGAACGGCTAGAGGTGTTTCGAAATACTTTGGCTACTGGAGGTGTCCGTTTCTGAACTAGTTTCGGAACATACCCGTGTATCAAAACGGTCAACCCCGTTTCGATACGGGCGTACGACACGGGTGTTTCTATACGTGTGTCAGTGTTTCGAAACGGGTGACCGTTGGAGACAGATTTGAATTGCCTTGAAGTCTGCATGCTTTACATTTTAGTCCTAGAAGTTGTAATTGCAATTGCTTGACTTGAGATGTCCTTTTAAGCTGAAATTTGGCAGAGAGGCTTGTAATATGATTAATTGAGGTTTGGTAAAACTAAAATCTTGGAAGACCTTTTATTTTCCAAAATTTACATTTTGGTCCCTAAAAGTGTATTTCTTACAATTGAGTCCTTAAACGTTTTCGATCGCTGTGTTTTCTCTTCCAAGGTTCTTGGGCTTTCACATAGGTTTAATGCGTATCTAGAGAAGTTTAAAAAGAAAAAAGGGTCGTTAATCAAGGTTGACTTTCGGGTTGACTTTGGTTTTCCCCGTGTAATCTTCGTAGTTCGGGTCAACCGTCTAGACCGGGCTAAGGGGGTTACATTTGTTGGTATCAGAGCTAAGTTGCGAATATATGGGGCAATGGTAAGTTTGTGGTAAGTTTCTATGGTAAGTGTTGGATGTTTATTCGGATGTGTGGTTGAAAGTTGGTTGAAAAATATGTCTTGAGCGAGTTGTTAATGTTTTTATCATGCTCTTTGGTTATGAATCTTCTGTGAGCTATTGTGAACATGTATTGGTGATATGCTGGTGTTGTGAGTTGATTTTCTGAGTAATGAAA
The DNA here is from genome assembly GCA_030270665.1 of Hibiscus trionum. Taxonomy (NCBI): domain Eukaryota; kingdom Viridiplantae; phylum Streptophyta; class Magnoliopsida; order Malvales; family Malvaceae; genus Hibiscus; species Hibiscus trionum. Next base: position 19,708,825 of record BSYR01000038.1, on the reverse strand, counting down.
ATGTAATGGGGATGATAAGTTGATATTATGCTGTTGAGGGTGAATGTTGTTTGATGAGAGCATGATTGAAGTTGTTGATTGATTTGCTCGATGTTTGCGATATCAATGTTTTTATTGATTGTTATGTCATGTAAAAGGGGAGAATTCGGGATACCCATTGCCTTATTATTATAGCTATTGTGTTATGTTGGAGTTGGAGTCTTGAATCCTTGCTTGAAGCTGGCCTGATCGTTTTGTTTGTTTTGTTATCATTGCTTTATTAATAATAGCACAATGGGATCGATGAGAGAATGGCAGTTGGGTACGATGGTTGCTGCTTTAGAGCAGGTTGTTAAGGGGTGGAATTCACTTTTTGGTGGAGGTGTACCGCTTCGGTCGTCAGTGCCTAGAGTTGAGGTAGTAGGGCAGGAGGAGAAAGCTGGTTTTGTGATGAAGGATTCATCACCTATGGTTCAAGAGGTGTCGGGAACATCTCAGGCCGTGGTGAAAGTGAGGCCTGTAGACGTGCCGACTGTGGGACATGCGATTTTGTCAAAACAACGTTTATATGATTTGGGAGCTGTGGAGTATCATGGTTCGACACCTGAGGCATTCGAGGCTTGGTTAGCCAGTGTAATTCCGATTCTGGATCAGGAAGGGTGTAACCACGCCTGTAAGCTGGGAAGTGTTGTCTCGTTAATGTTGGAGGATGCTTGTGCATGGTGGACATTTGTGGCGGTGGCAACGAATATCCACGATATAGATTGGGAGTTCTTTGTGTCTACCTTTAATGAAAGATACCTTGGAGAGAAGTTCTCAGGGGTGAAGCAACGCGGGGATATAGCTTCAGATTTTGCTGGTGAGATAAGTATAAGCAAAAGAGCTGTGGGTACTGATCTCGAGAGTGGTCAGCGTAAGAAGCTACGTGACAGAAGGGTTTGCGTGAATCGAAGTCTGGGTGGTAATGTAGACGGGGTTAAGTGCAGTATGACCAAGGAGTGGTAGCTCGGTTGCCGAAGTGTGACCGTTGTGGAAGGTGTCACGTTGGAGGTTGTTGGGGCGTGGGAGTTTGTTGGAACTGTGGTTCTATGGAGCATGTGAAGCGGAATTGTCCTCAAGTGGTGAGATCAGCTTCAGTGGTTGCAAAAGGGTCTCAGAAGAGTCGTGAGCACGGCTGAGACAGAGTTCGGAGGTGGCGAGAAAGGCGGAAAGGTGTAAGGTGTTTGGGGGATGGATCTTGTTGGAATTGTTAGTCTGTTGGACATTTGAGGCGGAATTGTTTGGAGTTAGCTCGGGGTAGTCAGGGTTCTTTACCGCAGGGTGACGGTGCTGACCTTAAAGTATTGGTTGATGCTGCGGCGGTACGTTCAGAGAATAACGGTTCTGCGGGGAAGAGAGTTTGTCTGTTGGAGCTCCGGGGCAATGAGGTGATTGCAGGTAACTTTGCTAAGTAATCTTTGCCCTAGTTATCTTTGTGGGTTTCGGTTTGGTTTCCCTTGCGTAGTGGGTAAGGTCTTATAGCTAGCAAGTTGGGGTAGTAGCCGGTGTTGTGTTGGAAACAACTTTAGTGTGAAGAGGGTATTAGTGGAGTATTTTGTAGCTAGCAGATTGTTAGGGTAGTAGAGTTGGACAAGTTAGAAGTGAGGTAAAGAGGTTGTTCTTAGGCGGATTCTGAGGATGTTATTGGTAAGTGTGAACCGATATACATGCACAGTTAAAACCATGTGATATACATTATATATATATATATGTTGGCACATGCATACATGCGACATGACATTAGAGGTTTTGCATACATGTACACATGCATTGATAGGGCATATTGGTGACCATGCATACGAACGTTCATACTTGTTAATAGTTGGTTGGGTCCGTTGGTGTTGTGGTAGGATTAGGTTGGATGGTGGGTTTTTAAGTGTTGTTTTGGTGTTAGGTGGATGCTAGAAGTGGTGGAAAGTGGTAGGCAAGTTGTCGATAGTAGTGAGTGCGATCTAGCATGTTTGCGGAAGAAAGGTGTTTTGGTGCTTAAAGAGTTTAGCGGTGTGGTGGTGAGGAGATTACCGGTTGAAGTTAGAATCGTTCGAGGTGGTTGTGAATAGCTAATAGGTGTGGTAGTTTCTTTGTGTTAAATGATGTTGTAGGCTAGTGTATTTGTTTCCGGAGTGTTGAGGCGTCTTGGCGTTGATGGTTGCAATATGAGGGTTGTTTATGTAGGTGAAGGTTCGTAGCAACCTTAGAGGAGTTGTGAGGAGGTTGTGTTGAGAGCTGTAGATAAGGTTTGGCTTGGGATGAGTAGAGGTTTTGTAATCTTAATATGTTTTTATGGAATGGGTGGTATCCAGGTAAGGATAGTATTATGGTCAAGCTTGAAGTGGAAAGACAATGTAAGTGCAAGGGCCATTGTTGGTTTGTTTATTGAATATAAGTAAATCTTTCTTAAGTCCGCTAGAGGTAAGTGGAACAGCTGGTGGAGTTAAGGTTGGAGTCTTGTGGCATGGGTTTCGAATGTTGTGAGTAGTTTTGATGAGTTGTTATGGTAGTGATAGTGGCGAATGTGAAGGGATGTTATCAATATATTGGGAAGTTTGAGTAAGCAGTTGTTGCTTAAGAAATTTTCGCTTGTTGTGGTAATCTTTGAAAGGAGTTGAGCGGTTTTGCAAGGGGTTTTAGGAGCAGCGAAGGTGGTGGGTCATATGGTGGCTGAAAAATGGATGGTCTGGTGTCACCGAATGTGCGAGTTTTGTTGAGGGAGTTATGAGATAAGACAGAGTATGTTGTAAAGATTTGAGAGTTCTTCGGGTTGTTGGGGCTATGCACAGTTCGAAAGTGTGAAAAGTTAATCTGAGGTTAATAACCGAGTGTTCTGGAAGTCTCGAACCGTAAGTAGTGGTGTTGGATTTGGGTATAGTGTGAGTTTGATTTGAGGATGTGTTGGTATTGTGGTGTTTCGGGTTGAGGATGTTTTAGTGGTGGTTAAGTCTCATGTGTTACTTTGTGTGTTGCTTTGGGAAGTTTGGTGTCGTGCTCTTTTCGCAGGTTGAAATTTTGAGGACGAAATTTCCTAAGAGGGGGAGAGTTGTAACACCCCAAATTTGGGCTTAGAAGTTTAGGGTCTGAACCGGACCGGTCTGAGAAACGGTTCGAATATAAAAGGAGGTTTTAGGGAAAGCCTAATTCGGGATGCTTTAAGAATATGGAAAAATACTTAAAAATCCTCTTTTAATATATATAAGAGAGTGGTGAAATCAATTTTGCAAAATAAGGTTTGGAAATACTACATTTCGGTGTAGTGACTAAAATGCGATTTTTGAAAAGTTTAGTGGTGACTGTTTTGTAAGGATTGAAACTTTGAATCTTTAAGGAGCTAATTTACCCAAAAATGATTTCTGCAGATTTTTCCTTAATTTGAGTGAATTAGTTAATGTTTTAATTAATTAAATGAAAAGGGAAACTACTTTTTGGAATTTCATAACTACCTTTTCCTAGTTTTCTCTCTTTTCTTTTTCTCTCAAAATTCCATCATCCAAACACTATTTCTCCAGCAACTTTTGCATTGATCTTCACTTCAATTGATGAGATTTCTATCATCAATTAATTCCTAATCAATCTTGCATCAAATCCTTTTGATTTCCTCATTGATTTTCAAGGAAATTGGCTCAAATCAAGGAGAAATCACCATTTAGAGGTAAGATTGTTCTTCTCCTCTAAATACTCAGTTCTTTACTGAAATTCCCAAGTTGTCAATCCTTAATTTAAGTTTTGTAAATGGTTTTAATGTTAGAAACTTGATTTTGGCTTAAAACTCAAGATTTGGAAGAAATCTTGAAGAATTTCGTTGTGATTGATTGGGCTTTGTTTTGAGATGATTCTTTAATGTATTTTGGATGTCTAATGATGTTGAAATGATGTTTTATCAATGCAATCCCGAATAGGTTGAATTTCCTAAGTTTTTGCTTATGAAAATGGTGGTTTTTGAGGTGTTTTTTGGTGTTCTATTATAGCTGGAGGTATAAGGACGAGTTAAGGTGTATTTTGGATGTTGATTGATGTTTAGAAATGGTTAGAAGTGATGGATCTTGGCTGGGTTAAGTTGTGAAAGAGTTTGGAGGTGTTTTCGGTTGTGTTTGGTAGCCGAAATGTTGGTTTTGTGTAGATCAGCGAGTTTAGGTGTGTTGGCTGAAGATTTCAATGCACGATGATGCATTAATCCTCTGCTTTGATGTGTTTAAAACATGGGAGACATCTTCGGACACTATTGGAGTTGATCCGGAGGCTTGATTGGCGTTTCGGCAAGCGTGCGAAACGTAATCGGTGAGTGGAGTTGGGTTTTCAGCTTTGAAACGACTATTTGGAGGTTTTGGGAGCTTAGTTTAAGTCTAAACAACTTAACTAAGCTCAATAGTAAGTTTTCGGAAAAACTCCCTCGGACGTGCTATGAAGTGGTTTGATGCATTGGTTATAAATTGCATGTTTAAATTCTGTTTTGAAAGCATGTTTTAGCATGGTTAATGCTGGTTTTGAAAGCCATGTGTTGAAGGATGCTCAAGGTAAGAGATCCTTGTTTTGGCATGTTGTTAAATTGGTAATGATGCATGGTGATGCATGGTGTTTAATGGCTTTGTTTAATGCTTAAAAACAGTGAATTGATGATGGTATTTGATGTATATTGGCAAGTGATGAAATGGTTTTAAAGTACTTGAATCGGATATAGTTAGCCGGCTATAGGATTGGGTGCACCGTAAGTAAAGTTGCCTTGGATGTTGAGGGGTTGTGATTGTACCGTAAACTCCATCCAAGTATCCTAACGAGAGAGGTAAGATCACAATGGTGGTTAAAAGTCCGTGTGTGGATCTTGTTAAGGTCACAACGGTGGTTAAAAGTCCGTGTGTGGATCTTGTTAAGGTCACAACGGTGGTTAAAAGTCCGTTTGTGGATCTTGTGTTATGTGTCTCGTACTCTCGTTAGTGGGTTATACAACTACCGATGAGTGATGTTGATGGGTTGTGATTGTACCGTTAAACTCCATCACGGGTGTTGAGGGGTTGTGATTGTACCGATAAACTCCACCTTGTAAGCCGGTAGTGTGTATGAAGCGTGTGGGACAACGCTTGTAATCCGCGTATCCGATTGTGTCTTGTGTTGAAATGGTTTGTGAACTAACACTTGAAAGCCAATATAATGTATTTGAATGTAATGAAGCGAGAGATGCTTGAAAATGATGCAAGGTTGCATGGGAAATATGTAAATGATGCAAGAATGCATGTGATGCTTGTTAAGCATGAGCAAATGTATATCTTCTATTGTGAATGGTGCATATGTGCATAGAATCTCTTAAGTGCATTGTGGTCTTGTGAAGGCTTTTTTTAAAAAGGCATGTAATGCAAACGTTGCTTTTGTAGTTCATGTGTTTTGCATTTGTTGAATGTATGGGATAGATAGTAGGAACAATTGGTTTTCAAAAGGTATTTTGTTTTGAAATGATCATCAAGCATGAGAAAAGTGTGGTGTGAAGTGGAAGTGGTTTCCAAGGAAATTGAGTTAAACTTTGCATGAAGTGATCATGCATGGAAAGGTTTAAATGATAGTATTTGCAAGAATGTGGTTTGGGGTGAGTTGTTTAGCATTTCAGAGTTAAAGGTTGGTTTTCATGTTGAGCAATGCATGATTTAATGCAATGTTGTTTTCAAATGAGGTTTTCAAACGATGCTTGGGTTCATTGAACTGTATCTACATTTAAAGAAGGTTTTATGATTCGCTGCATTGATGGTGTATTGGTTTTGAGCATTCCTCACTAAGCATTATGTGCTTACGCTCCTTTTTGTCCATCAATGCAGATATTTGAAGTTGGGACATCAAGAAGCAAGGGATTCAAGAAGAGCTCCACTTGAGAAGTATGTCTTGGTTTATAGCTATAGATAATAAAGGCAATGGGGGGAAGAGTCTTTTATATTGATGGGTAATGAGATGTTGTATGTTGACCATGTTCGTTTTATGGTTTGAACTTTGTTGTTGATCGCTTTGCCATATTTGAATCATCTTCTTCATGAGTTGATATGTTGTGCTCTTTGATTAAAAGCAAGATCATGCGTTGGATGTGATAAATGAGTTGGTGCACCTAATGTTTGATTTGTATTTAGTTTTTAATGTAATTTGGTAGTTATAATGCTTGGCATGTTGTTGGTATGTTGAGGAATGGTTTAAAGTATGTTTGATGGTGTTTGGATGTGTAAAACCAGAATTTTCTGTTGTTTCTGAGCAGGGTGTATCGAAACACCCTTGGTTGTTTCGAAACGGGTGCATGAAATGACCTGGGCGTTTCGGAACGACTAGAGGTGTTTCGAAACACTTTGGCTATTGGAGGTGCCCGTTTCTGAACTAGTTTCGGAACATACCCGCGTATCGAAACGGTCAACCCCGTTTCGATACGAGCGTACGACACGGGTGTTTCTATACGGGTGTCAGTGTTTCGAAACGGGTGACCGTTGGAGACAGATTTGAATTGCCTTGAAGTCTGCATGCTTTACATTTTAGTCCTGGAAGTTGTAATTGCAATTGCTTGAGCTTGAGATGTCCTTTTAAGCTGAAATTTGGCAGAGAGGCTTGTAATATGAATAATTGAGGTTTGGTAAAACTAAAATCTTGGAAGACCTTTTATTTTCCAAAATTTACAATTTGGTCCCTAAAAGTGTATTTCTTGCAATTGAGTCCTTAAACGTTTTCGATCGATGTGTTTTCTCTTCCAAGGTTCTTGGGCTTTCACATAGGTTTAATGCGCATCTAGAGAAGTTTAAAAAAGAAAAAAAGGGTCGTTAATCAAGGTTGACTTTCGGGTTGACTTTGGTTTTCCCCGTGTAATCTTCGTAGTTCGGGTCAACCGTTTAGATGGGCTAAGGGGGTTACAGTACAATAATATTATAAAGGCTTAAATGAAAAATAAGTGCCTAAAGTATACCCTTTTTGAATTTTAGGTGCCCAAATTGCTCCTATTTAATAACTAAACTTTCAAATTGCTCCTATTTCTTCACTCTAGATTATTTTTTTATTATTATAACATGACATGTCATTTTTTATTATTTTTAAATTAAAAATATTTTAAAAAATATTACTTCTTAAAATAATTTAGGTGTCTAAAGTATTTTTTTGTAAAAATAGGTGCCCAAAGTTTCGATAGTTACAATTTTAGGTGCACAACTGTTAAATGGGTGTTAAAAAATTGTCAACCAATCAGTGCTTGACATTAATTTTATTTTAAATTTTTTTAATGGAAAATAATCAGATTTATCAAATTTTTATAAAATCTCAAAATTTTACGAGCTTCACAAAACAATTCCTAAAATTTACCAAACTTTCGCTGCTGGTTGCCGCTGCTGGTAGCCGTTGCTGACCACACCCACTTGTTCGTCGGACCAAGACGACAATTCCCCTAACACGACGTCACCGGAAACGCCCAATGGCGTGCAGCCGAACGTCGAACATGAAATCGACGTTCGTGTTTGATGTTCGACTGCACGTCGTTGGGCGTTTCTGGCGACGCCGTGTTAGAGAAAATGGTTGCCTTGGTCCGACGACCAAGTGCGTGTGGTCAGCGACCTGCGGCGGAAGCGACATCAGAAGTTTGGGGATTTTTAGGGATTTTAGGGACTGTTTTGTGAAGCTTGTAAGATTTTGAGATTTTATAAAAATTTGAAAATTTTGAGTATTTACCATTAAAAAAATTTAAAAAATAAAATTAATGACACGTGTCAAACACCGATTGGTTGAGAATTTTTTAACACCCATTTAACAGCCGGGCACCTAAAATTATAATTATAGAAACTTTGGGCACCTATTTTCACAAAAATACTTTAGACACCTAAATTATTTTAAGAATTAATATATTTTTTAAATATTTTAAAATTAATAATAATAAAAATGATTTTATTTTATTTTTAAATTATTTTTAATTTAAAAATAATAAAAATGACATGTCATGTCATGTAATAATAATAATAATAATAATAATAATAATAATAATAATAATAATAATAAAATTCAGAGTGAGTAAAATAAGAGCAATTTGAAAGTTTAGTTATTAAATAGGATCAATTTGGGCACCTAAAATTTAAAAAGGGTATACTTTGGGCACCTATTTTTCATTTAAGCCTTTATAATATTATTGTACTAATTGATTGTAAAATTTTAGGGTTGAAAAATAAATTTTTAAAAATTCAAGGGTGAAATTATAAAGAAACATTTTCAGTAGTGACCATAATGTTTATTTTTTAAATTGGAAAGCAGAAATGCACATGAGATAAACTTTAGTGGTCATTGCAGTAGTTTATCCTTATTTTTCGCTGCTAGGTCAACAAGCCGTCAATGTTTAACGGTAACAAGCGGCTGAGTGACCAAAAGTTTACGCCCCGAAAACATAAGTAACCTTACTGGTCGTTTTGCAAAATTAGTGACCAACTCTGTACTGGAGGAAAACACAAGTATTTACTCCAATAATTAACCTTTATAAAATAGACATGTAATATACAAAAATAACATTACATTATTCTAAACTCTTCAATTTCTACTGTGACATGTCCTTTTGTTTACTTAATGTGGAAATTTTTTAACGGATGTATCAACATACGAACAGAAAGTTGACTGATTCAATGATATAAGTAGCGGTGAACAAAAATAACTAAACTCAAAAAAATTTTAAATTAAATTTCAGTTATAAAATAAAATTTAAGATAGTTTGAAATTTTTAGTAATTAGTAGATTCGTTTATACATATGTATATCGTAAATAGTTATTGACGGTCATTGAAATTGGAACAAACTAGTATCATAACATTATAAATGTTTACAATTCAATTTGAGCAGAAACTCAAATAACTCGACTTGAATTTGATAAGCTCAACTCGAATCAAAAAATTTCAAATAAAATTTAAGTTATAAAACATAACTCATCAACTCAACTGACTCATTTTTTTACTCGGCTCGACATGATCAAATGCTCAAGCTTGAGTTAAAGAAATGGATGCAACACTTCTATTAATCACTGTTTCATTGAAAAGCACATGAGCATGAATATGAACCATTCGCGTTCACCATCCAATTGCCACGGCTTTCGTTAGTTAGCGATGATGGATGGTTGGGGGAAATAGATAGCTGCCTCCAGTGACAACATTGATGGTGTTCGACGAAGGCGGCGACTGCAATTTAAAGAATTTGTGATTTTGGGTATTAGGGTTTTGAGAATTTTGGAAATCGTGAGTTTTTTTTTTAAAATATATTCTTTTTTAATTTTTTAAAGTAATAATAAAAAATCAGGACATGTGTCACATTCTTATTGGGTAACCATTTTTTTAAATGGTCGAGCACTTAAATGTAATGATTAAAATTTTAGGCGCCTATTTTTATCAAAAATTATTTTAAGCACCTAAAGTTAAAAAAATATATATAATTTGTGCACTTATTTTTCATTTAAGCCTTATATATATTATAATATGTATGAACTATAAACTGCAATTTGGCAACCCATCATCGACAAAACAAGAAGCAAATTGGCGGCATGGAAAGGAAAATTTCTTTCGTTGGGTGGTAGGATCACGTTGATCAAATCTGTTCTGGTGAGCATGCCACTCTACTATATGTCCTTGTTTCCGATTCCAGTTGAGGTAGCAACAAAACTGGATGGAGTCATCTCTAGATTCCTGTGGGGAGTCCACGGACAGCACAGAATTCACTAGCTTAGCTGGGACCAAGTATGCAAATCAAAGGAATGTGGCGGCTTGGGATTAACGGATGCAAAAACAAGAAACAGGGCCCTCCTAAATAAATGGCTCTGGAGATATGGGACAGAGAGCAACAGGCTATGGCGTCGTGTGATCGACTCAAAAAACAGGTTTGATTCCTCCACTCTGATTCCTAGTGCAACTGCTTCTAATAAACCATCATGGGTTTGGAAGGGGATAGCCAAGCCCTTACTAAACGACGAGGACCTGTTTACGCGCAATCTGAAATGGTTGAGCGGGGACGGAAACAACACGAGGTTTTGGGAGGACGCTTGGACGGAGGTCCCAAAACTGAAATTGGCGTTTCTGAGGTTTTTCGCCATAGCAGAAAACAAATCTGGCTTGATAAAAGATTTTGGATATTAAAATGAGACGCAGGTTGTTCGATTGGGAAATTGCAATTTGGAATGAGTTTTGGGATACGATCAATGCTAGAAATTTACATTGTTCCAATCCAGATTTTCTTAGATGGTCAGGGGTGTCATCGGGGATCTATTCTGCCAAGGATTACTGCAGACTTGCCACGGCGATGGCCGCAGATACAGAGAATATCTGGAGCTTATTGTGGGTGAACTTGGCGCCACCCAAGATCGAAGCGTTCATATGGAGGGTCATACATGGGAGATTACCAACTTTCATGGAGCTTAGTAAAAGAGGAGTGACGGCCGTTCAAGGGAAGATGTGCGTCTTATGCGAGAAAGGAATGGAGAATAGCAACCATCTTTTCTGCCAATGTGAATTCACGTGGAAGATATTGCAAAAATAGTGCGACTTGTGGAATGTTAAACTTGTGATCCCCGAAACAGTGAAAGATTTGTTGTGGATTTGGGCAAATTCAATGTGTAAAAGCAGGGAGAGAAGCGTTTGGATTTTAGCTTTTCAAGGTTTCATGTGGTTTATATGGAGATACAGGAATGATGCGGTGTTCAATAATAAGAAGCAGCCATGGCTTCTCACTTTCGATTTGGCACTTGCCCAGATTGGTCACTGGATCAAGCTCAAATGGCCTAAGCAACTTCCTTCCATAGGAGAGTTCATCAGGAATCCAGCACAAGGGTCTTCGCTTCTAACTGTACCGCGAAAGGAGATCGCAGAAAAATGGATTGCGCCGGCGGTCGGTTGCCTTAAGTTCAACACAGACGCTGCCGTTCAAGGCTGTGTGGGAGCGGCAGGAATAGGCGGTCTCCTTCGAGACCACAGTGGCAAAACTCTCTTGAAATTCTCCAAGTCAATAGGAGCTTCGGATCCCACTCGAGCAGAAATGCTCAGTATTAAAGAAGCCGGCACTTTTTTCGCAGCCTCCAAATGGCAAGCCTGCCGCAAGATCGTCATCGAGTCAGATAGTGAGCTGGCGATAAAGTGGATCACAAATCCAACAGCTGCACCGGGGATGTTCCTAACCTTGGCAGTGGAATGCTACAATATATGCCGCAAAATAGGTGGGGAAGTAGTGTTTACAGTGAGGGAGAAAAACAAGGATGCCCATGCTTTAGCTAGAAATGGACTAAATCCAAATATGAATTATACGTGGGTAGTGGAAAACTCAAGCAGTGGAGGATGAGTATGTAAACTAAAATGTGTGTCAAATGCTCTTTCGAAGTGAATTAATAAATTTCCCGGGCACTCTTTTCCCCTTGACAACACGTTAAGGGGTTTTTAACGAGGCCCTCAATTTTCAAAAAAAAAAAAATTCGGAATGAAAGTTTCATGATTTTATTGCATAAATAAGAACTTAGGCCTGTTAATGACTCCAAACTTGAGATCTTAAATAATTAAAACTTATAATGTTTTGAATCTTATATGATTTCAATTTAAAATTAATCTAAATCAAAACAAATTCCAATTAAATAACTTAAAAAATTTAAAATTTAATTACTTAACAAGTGGTCCCAATCAAAAATGATGATATTCTTTCTAGGAGACTTGAGTTTGAATAACTTTATTTGCAAGGTGTGTCTTATTAAAGGGTTAAGAAAAAATATAAACAGATAATTGATGAACCAAAGTGTGAATGAGACTCTCTTATTCTCTCCTCACTTCAAAAATGGATGAATTGTAAATTTAGGGTCCAATTGTCGTTGACAACGATCAACGGTGGTGAGGGGTAGTAGGTGACGTAGGTGAGTGACGACTGGTAGTTGGGGATTTAGCTAAATTTTAGGGGTCAATTGATATTTTATCTAAAATTTATGGTTCAAATTAATATTTTTTCTAAAGTTTAAGGTTAAATTTAAAATAAACTCTTTTGACTAACGTGTCACGCCAACAAACTAATAAGAGTTAATGACTCAATGATTAAAATTTTATAAATCGATAACGTAAGTGACCAAAATGTAACCTTTTCAAAATTGATGACCAAAAGGGACCAACCATGTAGTTTATCCTAAAAATATTAAACATTCTAAATAATTGTCGAAAAATTATAAAGTAATATTAAACATAAAATTCCTAAAAATTTACTCAAAAAAAATCTTCTTAACGAATATATACACTGCCATTATTGTTTGTCCAAAATATTTTATGAGTGAAATTATACGAGACATTTGGAACCATTTACAAAAGCTTAAAAATGATGCATCCTTAGAGAGAATGTTACTAACTGTTTGCTTATTTTTTATTAGAAAGTGAATACTACTATAGGGCTCGTTAAAAACTTCTCTAAGCTTAAATAAAAAATTTTCTTAAGCTTAAATGAAAGAAAAGAGTACTCAAAGCGATATCATACAAGAGCACTTGAAAAAAGCGATGATGTGAGCACGTTCAGGCCACCCAACGATGCGACTTTAAATTTTCAGGGAAGTTTGTTTTTTTTTTCTTTTGTTACATACTGATGTGTAACATTTTTCTATGCTATATTATTATTATTATTATTATGTTTACTATGCATATAATATGTTTTGGTGTGTTTTGAATAAGTTTGATATGCCTTATAATGTTTTTATATTTGTTTAAGTTTTTATTATTTATTACGAATGTTTAAATAATATATATATTATGTTAACAATATTTTGTGTTAGTATAATATAACTTATAAATTATTTCCTTTTAATATGTTTATTTTCATGTGTGTGCAGTGTTGTGTGCACGTGAACCTGCAAATACATGGTGAATGTGTGTGTAGCCAATTACGTGGAGTTCACCAATCAGCAACCCCTGCAGCCCTCACGTGGAGATGCACTTATAATTAAAGGGCAAGAACAAATTGTGGACTTTTAAAATATTCAAGTGCAGTCATTGGAATTCCTTTAGTGCGGCAAGAGAAAAGAACAAGCAGATTTGTTCTTTGAATTTCAAATGCTTTTATGCACATATGCATTGCCACCCACCTGCCATTAATTGTTGAATAATAAAATCCAAAAGGGCCCCAAAACTGCACCAAGCATGTGCTTGGAATTAAAAGTGCTGCCACCACCACTTGAAGAATTGGATTTAATAAATCAAAAGCTGCTGCCCCACTTTGAATTGAATTTCAATTGAATTGCCATCCAATTTGCAGCCCCTCAAATTCCAAATACACGGCTGGAAATGGGATCAAGATGCCGCCCATGCTGAATTTAGTGTTCTTTTTTTTATTTTTTTTTATTTTCATCTACTATAAATATGTAATGCATGTTCATTTAAAGAGAACAAGACATTTGATGAATAAAAACTTTGTGAGATTTTATCTCAATTTTAGTTCTTTTTAGAACTATTTTCCTTGATACTTCGGGTTCCCAATTGTTAGATAATTGACGGGTCCAAGTACTTTATTCGAATAAATTCAAGATAAGGTTCGGGTTCGTTCAACAGATTGTTCGAGTTCTTCCTTGGAGTTTGTTCACCTATCGATTACGAAGAACAGATTCGATTCGAGTTTGCATAACAGATTATGCAGGTTCTTTCGAGTTCATCGTGTCAAGACCAAGAACGTTGCTGCTATTATTGAATGTTTGAAGATATCATCTTCATCCTTAAATTATTTCAGCAATTTTCTTCTTTTCCTCATTTCTAATTTATTTTCTTATTTTCTTTATTTTTATCACCTATATAAAAATCTATGTTTGTTTCTATTGCAGAGAAAATAGTTGTTATTATCCTAGATCCGTGAATGAACGAGGAAAGTTGACTTCTTCAACAACACCCATGTATCAAGCGACAACTCATACGAGTCATAAACAAGACACAAATCAAAAACAAAGCCTCGATAGAGGAAACCATCTATCCAACGTCGGCCTCCTCCCTAATCAATTCAATGAGATCAATGGGAGTGTAGGGAAATTCAAGAACACCCACCATTGCACCTCGGGCCTCGACCCTTCGCAGCAAGTTTATCCGCCACTATGTTCTTCTCTCGACAGATATGACTCACTTGGATCAACCACGACTCAGACATGAGATCGTGGATTGAATCTACTAACTGTTTGCTTATTAATACTCAAGAAATCAATTATTCATGGCGTAACTCGTATCAATTTTTTAATTTATTATAAACAAGGACGAAACCATGATTAACCTATGAAGGGGGTAAGTTGATTAATTTTGAAATGAATTAAGTTTCAAAAAGGCAATCAAATCATAAATATTAAAGAAGTTAAGGTTTAATTTCACCAATTTTTAAATTGAAAGGTCTTAAAAAATAATTAAATCAGAAAAAAAAAGAGCGGTCAAGGCTTAATTTCATTAATTTTATTTGGCACGGTCTTAAAATAATAAACAAAAAAAAACTAGGTGGGGTAAAGACTTAATTGTAATGGTTTTAAAACTATCAGTGACCTAAAAACAATTAAATCATTCAAAGATAGGGGCAATTACCCCTTCCACCCTTCATATGTTTTGGTTATAAACACGTTCATAACATCGATTCATATAGTAAAATCTTGCATTCTTTTTCAAGAATCCTTATTATCATTCAAAACTTATATACAGAATTGTGTCCACGAAAGTCCAAATAGCATTATTCTGTGGAATCCAAATTCATATAGTTTTACCTAAAAATCACTTCTTTAACTAAAAAAAAAACTTAAAAATTTGAACCATATATCATAATTCAACAAAACAAAACAAATTAACCCCAAAATATTAAATACATAAGCTAAAAAGAAATCAAATTAAAAGTAAAAGAAAAGAAAATAATTAAGATTCAACAGCTTACATTTTTTAGAATTAATTTAATTATGAATTTGCTCATCAATCCCAAATCTTGACTTCATCCTGGTTTACATTTGTGATTTTATACTACCTTTGTGTGGTACTTGGGTCCAAAATAGTGGTGTATAATGGCCCAATATCCACCGGCCAATGTTATTCCATCGGCCTATGAAAGGCTCTTCGCCATCCACCCGCGAGTCGATCTCATACTTTTTACACCACCCTTGGTTACTCGATTACTATATAATAAGGGAACTCCCAAATGCTTATCAAGATCTCTAACCTCGGTGAACCCAAATTCTGAACTTGTTTGATATTTGAAAGAAGTATCAACATTGTTTGACATAGTGGAGTTATGATTTTTATATAACTAGGTCAGAGTAAAATATGAGGTAAAATGATTTTTATACTACTACAATATAAATATTGTTGACCCTATACCCAAACAAATTAAGTGAGGTCAATCTAATATTTTCATAAAAAAAATTTATATTAACTCTTTGAAAACCTCGTTTAACTCTGGAAATTTCATACTACAATAAATCAAGTTGGGTCAATTGACCCCTCTAATTTCAATGTGGCTCCGCCATTGTTCTTTAATAAATATATATTTGTCTTATCGATACTTTCCTTATTCCCCGATACAAAACATAACTCCTTAAACACATCATTAATCACGTGAACATGTTCCATGGTTGCTTCCGTAAATAATATCATATCGTCAACAAACAAAAAAAAACAAATGAGATATATTCGGGTTGAATTTAATCAATTTCCACAGCCTGTCTAAACAAATAAGTGCCTAACGTTTTCAAAGTTACCCATTTAGGTGCCCCGCAGTAAACTTACTTTAAAAAAAATCCCTATATTTCCAAAAATTCACAAAATAACCCTAAAACAACTAGATCCCTAAAATCCCTAGATCCCTAAATTTGACCATTTTTGTCGCCGCGTTCATCATGCAATCGACGACGAAATGAAGCCTTCTTCTCTTGTCGCAAGACTCGAACGTCGTTCGTCGGCCGATCGGCCACCATTTACCGTCGATCATTTTCTTTTCCTTTCGCGAGTTGAACTTTATTTCGACGATAGGCACACCATCTGTCGACTATCGGCGACAGGAGAATAGGGGAAATGATCGGGGGTGACGAAAGTGGTGGGCACGCTGTCGGTGATTGACGGTGGCAACGACTGAAATCGAGATTTAGAACTTAAGAATTTAGGGGTTTTATAACCCCCTCGTACCGGCCTAGCCACAAGACCGAACCGAACGGGTTACACGGGGAAAACCGAAGCGAAACCCGTTAAGGCCTCACTCCGATTAGCAACCCTATTTTTTTCTGTTTAATTAATCTTGTCTTAATGCTTTATTTGAACCTATGTGAGAAAGCAAACAACGGAAAAGCAAACACGGATATGAACCGAGCAGAAAGGACATTAAAAGACAAATTTTAGCCATTTTACTTCAGGCTGTATGATACTCCTAAGGCCAGTATCGATACGCCTTCAACGGTCAAACTCCCCCAAAGTCAACTTGAGAGGCCGTATCGATACCCTCTAAGGCTGGTACCGATACACCTTTAATGGTCAAGTTTCCCAAAGTCAACTCCAGGACCGTATCGATACACCTAAGGCCCATACCGATACCCCAATTTCTCGTCAAAATCTAAGATTTCCAGAGGACAAAGAGGGTATCGATACGCCCCCGCATATCGGTACGATAGGCTTAAAACATGGGGCCGTATTGATACCGCCCTTGAGCGTATCAATACGCCCTGCACAAAAAGACAACAAATTGCAGTTTTAAGCACAAGAGAGCTAACTTAAACACCCTAAGCAAGCATTTGACCAACTCCTAAGCATACATGCAACTCAAGGCAACCAAGAAAACTCATTTAAAGCAAGTCAAACATTCAACGACGATAAAATCAACAAAGCAAGATTTAACAAAATCAACCAAACATGCTTAACATTCTCAAAGGGTCAAAAGCCAAACCAAAGTATACTTCAACACTTTAAACATGGTAACAACAATAACAAAAACATAGGAGTTTGGACACCAACTCCCCAACAAAAAAGTCTAGCATTCCCATTGTCTAAGTATTATTACAACCATGAAAACCATACTTGAGCTAGCAAATGAACTCCAAGGTTCCTCCTTTGCCCCGCTTGCCTCCTGTAGCCACTAACGATCTGCATTGTTGGAAAAGAGATTGTAATCTTAAAAGCTTAGTGAGAAGAGCTCAAAATCACAACAACAACAATGCAGTTCAAAACATGTATTTAGTTCAAAGACAAAATCTTTAGAAAGGAAATACGATAAATCGAAAGCTTAAGACAAAACCATGGTATGCACATGCACAACCATTCCCGGTGGGACTACACATCACCGTTCACAACAACTAGCATATTTCCGGTGGGACTACACATCATCTTACTCATCTACTAGTCACTTCCAGTGGGACTACACATCACCGTATTTAGCAACACACTTTCCACTAACCATCACGTGAGGCTTTGAAAACAACTACGACGACATAACAATCATTAAAAATGAGGTAAGAGCAATCCGTATTTCACACAACAACACATACACCATCAATCAACGAAACAAGGCAAAATTAGACAAGCTTACATTTGGGTTTAGGTTGGCCCCTAAGGCTCCACCCAAACCCCAAGAAACCTTCTTTGAACATTTTAAAGCTTCAAAACAATTTCCACTCACCAGCACAATACCAAAACAAGCTAACGGTCCTCCATCAAGCTTCCTCAACTCCCGGTGTAGCGTCCGAAGAACCCAAATCCTTATCCGCTGCTTCTACCCAAATTAAAACAAGGAATTAATACACCTTTCAATAATCAAACCCACTGAAATCAATCCCATCAAAATTCGACAACAACAAGTTTCAGATTTCTATTCGAATCTAACCAAAACCAATCATATTTCCTATCTAACTAAGAATCAGTCAAAACATCATCAATTTAACATCCAAAACATACCCAAAAGATTCAAAATCTTCAACACACATCCAGAAACCCCTTAGGAACCATTTCCAACCACAAACAACCCAAAAACCCATTTTTCCCCAACTCAAAATTTACCCATTTTCCAAATTCCGAGATTCCTAGTTACACCCATCATCTTAACCTTTTTTTATACTCAAAACATCATTTAAAACTCACCCAAAACACTGTTTTCACTAATTTTCTTAAACCCTTCAAAAACCCATTTTACCCAAAATGAGAAAACTTGAGAAATCTTCAAGTTTTTTGAAAGAAAATGCTACAAGTAAGGTTTAAATGAAAAGAGGAGTAAAAATCAAGTGGTTTACCTCTTTGAAACCTCCAAAATGGTGAAGCTTGGTGAAAATGGATGGTGGAACTTGAGTGTTTTTGACGTGAAATGGTTTTGAAAAGGGGGAAGAAGAAAGTGTGTAACGCCCGGGGTTTGGTGCCCGAGAGATAACCGGGTTTGGTTAAACTGGTTCGGGTTAATTTAATCGAAAAGAAACATTTTTAATGAATAAAAAGGGGTTTTTAGGAAGAAGGGCAAAAATGGGTTTTGAGAACTTTTAAAGAAAGGGTTTTTATTTCAAATCACCATCATCTTCTTCTTTCCAACACTTTCCCCATTTCTTTTCTCAAAAACCTCCATTGTTACTATTCCATTGCTCCCACCCTTTTTCCAACAAACAAGTTTTCAAGGTAAGCATTCCATTGTTTTGATTTCTTTCTTCCCTTAAGTTGTCATTAGTTAAATTTTCCTTAAAAATCCATTATTTAGAGTTATTTCAAAAATGCTTTGAGTTTGAAAAATAGTAAAATGAAAGGATTTTCATTTGGGTCTTTTGATGCCATGTTTAAGGGTGTTTTTAATCTTGTTTTGGTGCCTTAAAATGCTAAAATAATGGGTAATAGTAGGAAACCCGAAAAGGGTCTAAAAATGGGATTTTTGGTTGAAAAAGGGTGAGTTTTTGGCTTGGTTTTGGGTTGAAATCGTGGCTGGTAGTTCCTTTGATGTTGGGGATGTTTCTAGATGATTTTGGATGTATTTTGATGGTTGAAATTGGTGGATTTAGTTTGGGGTTTGTCTAGAACGAAATTGGTGAGGTTTTGGGTGAAGTTTGGGTTTGAATTGATGGGTTTTGGTTGCAAGGAGTTGGATTTCTGGGTTGTTGCTGGGTTACAAGTATTTTAGCATCCTAATATTCTGTTTTGGGTTGTCTTGAAGCAGAAGAGATTGATTCGAGTACTTTGGGCGCGATACCGGGTGTTACGAAGGCTTGAGATCGGTATTTCGGCTTTTGTTTCGGTTCTATCGGTGAGTGGAAACTGTTTTGAGGTTTTAAATATGTTCGATGAAGGTTTCTTGGGGTTTGAGTGGAGCCTTAGAGGCTAACGTAGACCCAAGTGTAAGTTTATCCATTCTCGCCTTGTTTAGTTGATTGTTGGCATTCGTGATTATGTGTATTGTGGTTTTGTTTGTGTATTGTTTTTATCCCGTTTTAATGTTGTTGTGTTGTCGTAGTTGATGTCGAGCCTCACGCGATGGTTAGTCATTGTTTATGGTGATGTGTAGTCCCACTAGTAGTGATTAGTAGATGAGTACAGTGATGTGTAGTCCCATCGGAAAAATGCTAGTTGTTGTGTACGGTGATGTGTAGTCCCACCGGGGATGGTTGTGCTTGTGCAAACCATGTTTCTTCTATGTTTCCATTTTATTGTATCTCTTTCTTAAATGGTTTTGCTTTTAAATCCAAGATTCATGTTTTGGACTGCATTGTTGTTGTGTTTTAGAGCTCCGCTCACTAAGCTTTTAAGCTTACACTCTCTTTTTCCAACAATGCATATCGTTAGAGACTCCGGGAGGCAAGTGGGAAAGGGAGGAGTTCTTGCTAGTTGTAATAATGCTTAGACAATGTGAATACTAGACATTATGTTAGGGAGTTGGTGCTCAAACTCCTATTCTTGGTTTTGTCTATGTTGCTCGCATGTTTTAAATGATGATATCATGTTATGTTGAGGTTTATTATGGCCTTAGATAAATTGCTATGTGTTTTGACTTGTTGGTGTTTTTGGAAACTAAGTGTTCTTGTGAGCTTTGGGATTGAGATCTATTTGTTGCGTGTATGCATGTTTGGAGTCGTGTTTAGGGTGTTTGCCTCTAGATTGTTTGTATAATAAGTTTCCATGTGGTTTGTGTTGTTTCGGGGTAAGTTTGGGAGCGTTTGGAGATGCCAATTTGTGTTTTCGGGCCAAATTGTGTCCAGGTGTTTCGGAATGCCTGATATGGTTTCGGAATGGTCGAGCTCCAAGGGTACCCATATAGGAACGGGGGTGGTGCCGTTTCGGTACGTTTTGCCACTAGAGGCTCCTGTTTCAGAACCATGTAGGGCCGTTCCGATACGTTTGGCCACTGGAGGCTCCTATTCCGGAACCAGGTGGGACCCTTCCGGAACGGCTTGATGTTACTTTTTGAATAAAGCCCGCGTTTCGGAACAGGCATCCCTGTTTCGAAACGCAGGTAGTTAAAACGGTTAAAAGGCATCTTTGAGGGTTTCCAAATGTCACGTTTTAGTCCCTAATGCTTATATGATTCCTAGTTGAGTTTAGATGCGTCCTTTGTGATGGTCTTGCTTCGTGAGCATGAAATTTGACAAATAAGCTACTTGGTAAGTTTAAGTTATCGTATGCCCTCTAATCGGTTCGTATTCCGCTTTCTCTTTTCCGCTATTGCCTTCACACATAGGATTAAAAGTGATATTTAGACAAGATAAATAAAATGTTAAAAAAATAGGGTTGCTAGTCGGAGTGAGACCTTAACGGGTTTTATTTCAGTTTTCCCCGTGTAACCCGTTCGGTTCGGTCTATTGGCTAGGCCGGGACGATGGGGTTACGAAGTGAAACCTATTTTCTTTTCTTTTTTGAAATATTCTATTTTATTCGCCTCTTATCTTAAAAACTCTCTTTTAACAAAAATCCTCTCTTGCCTTAATTTATTTTCATTTATCCCTAAAAACCCAATCAACATTTTAAAACTCTTTTATGAAACCATTTTTATTTAAAGGCAACTCGAACCCTAAAACTCTAATATCAAACCTTTCTCGGGTTTCGGTCCGAACTCCCAGACCCTAAACTCGGGGCACTACATCTCTCCCCCACTTAAGGAATTTCGTCCTCGAAATTTACCTTATGGGAAGAGATACTGAAACTGTTTCTCCATGTCATCCTTCCTGTCCCAAGTGGCCTCTTTCACACCTCGGTGTCTCCACAAAACCTTGACTAACTCGATACTCCTCTCATGCAACACTTTACTATCCGTAGCAAGAATCTCAACCGGCTCTTCGTCATACGACAAATCCGGGTTCAACTCGATATCTTCCACTGGCATCACATGGGACGGATCTGATCTATACTTTCAAAGCATCGAAACGTGGAACACGTCATGAATCTCTTCTAACTCGGTCGGCAATCTCAATCTATAAGAAACGAGACCAATTCTCTCAACTACCTCGTAAGGACCAATGTATCTCGGACTTAGCTTACCCTTCTTACCAATCCTCATCACCTTCTTCCAAGGTGAGACTTTCAAAAATACTTTGTCGCCCACAACATACTCTATCTCTTTTCTCTTCAAGTCGGCGTACGATTTCTGTCTGTCTGAAGCTGCCTTCAAGCGATCACAAATCAGTTTTACTTTCTCGGTAGTGCCCTTGAGCAAGTCTGGCATGGGTACAAGCTTCTGTCCGGCCTCGACCCAACAAATAAGTGTTCTACATTTCCTACCATACAAAGCTTCATACGGTGTCATCTGAATACTAGCCTGATAACTGTTATTGTATGCAAACTCTACTAGCGGTAGATGCTTTTCCCACAAACCCTGAAAATCGATGATGCAACATCTCAACATGTCCTCTAACACCTGAATAAATCTCTATGTCTGACCATTTGACTGTGAGTGATACGATGTGCTGAAGTTCAACCAAGTTCCCAAAGCTCGATGCAAACACTCTCAAAATCTAGCTGTAAACCTCGGATCTCGGTCTGACACAATCGATTTCGGTATACCATACAATCTCACTATCTCACTGATGTACAGATCGGTCAACTTGTCTAAGGTGTAGGTTACTGAACAGGTATGAAATGGGCACACTTAGTGAATCTGTCGACTATTACCCATACTGAATTCTTCGAAGGAGTCAACGGTAAGCCTGACATAAAATCTATAGTAATACATTCCCACTTCCATTCCGGAATCTTTAACAGCTGTAACAAACCTGAAGGAAACTGATGCTCGGCCTTAACTAGCTGACAAACCATAGACTTACTCACAAACTCGGCCACATATTTCTTTAACCCAATCCAGTAGTACTCATCTCTCAACCCACGGTACATCTTCATGCTACCCGAATGCATAGCAAAAGGACTGTTATGAGCTTCATTCAAAATAGTACGTCTCAACTCGACATCTTCTGGGACAACTACCCTACTCTTAAAACATAAGATCCCATTCTCACGAAAGCAGAAATCTGTGGGTCTACCCTTGGCTATATCTTGCACGTGAGGTGCCAAAGATTCATCTTGCAACTATTTCTCTCAAATCAGCTGAACTAACGAAGGTTTAACTTGTAGCTCGGCTATCAAACCGCCATCCCGTGACACACTCAATCTCGCAAACATAGCTCGCAATTCAACTGTTACTTTTCTACTCAAAGCATCAGCCACTATGTTTGCTTTACCCGGATGGTACTATATCGTGAGGTCGTAGTCCTTAAGAAGCTATAACTACCTACGTTGTCTAAGGTTCAACTCCCTCTGATTCATCAAGTATTTCAAACTCTTGTAGTCGGTGTAGACTGTGCATTTCTCACCGTAAAGGTGGTGTCTACAAATCTTAAAAGCAAACACTACATTAGCTAACTCTATGTCATGAGTGGGGTAATTCTTCTCATGAACCTTCAACTGTCTCGAAGCGTAAGCTTGAACTTTTCTCTCTTGCATAAGCACACACCCTAAACCTACATACGATGCATCACTGTAGATTACAAACTCTTTCCATGGTTCAGGCTGAATCAAAATAGGAGCTTTTGTCAATGCTTTCTTCAACATTTCAAATGCTTGCTGCCTTCCATCTGTCCACTCATACGGAACATTTTTCTGAAGCAATTTAGTCAAAGGTGTCGCAATCTTCGAGAATCCCTCGAAATATCTTCGATAATACCCCGCCAAGCCTAGGAAACTACGGATTTCGGTCACTGACTTTGGTTGTTTCCAATTTACTATCGCTTCTATCTTCTTGGGATCTACACTAATCCCATCGGCCGAGATCACATGACCTAAAAAGACTACCTCCCTAACCCAAAACTCGCACTTACACGACATACAACTGATTTTCAAGCAAAGTCTGTAGCACCAATCGCAAATGCTCATCATGCCCTTCCTCAGTTCTGGAGTACACTAAAATGTATCTATGAACACTACTACAAATCTATCCAAAAACTCGTGAAACACTATGTTCATCATGTCAATAAATGCAGCAGGGGCATTAGTCAAACCGAAAGGCATTACAAAGAACTCATAGTGCCCATATCGTGTACGGAAAGCTGTCTTCGGTATCTCCACATCTTTCACCTTCAACTGATAATAACCGGATATCAAATCAATCTTCGAAAACACTATAGCACC
This sequence comes from Hibiscus trionum, assembly GCA_030270665.1. NCBI lineage: Eukaryota > Viridiplantae > Streptophyta > Magnoliopsida > Malvales > Malvaceae > Hibiscus > Hibiscus trionum. The sequence continues at coordinate 19,685,268 of BSYR01000038.1, read as the reverse complement.
TCCCAACTGATCGAGCAAATCGTTGATCTGCGGCAAGGGATACTTGTTCTTTACCTTTACCTTGTTCAACTGCCTATAATCTATACACATCCTCATACTGTCGTCTTTTTTCTTCACAAACAAGACCGGAGCACCCTACGGGGAAATACTAGGCCTAATGAAACCTTTATCTGACAGTTCCTGAAGCTGTGTCTTCAACTCTTTCAACTCCTTAGGTGCCATTCTATACAGAGCAATAGACACGGGTGCAGAATCTGAATACGTCTCAATAGCAAACTCAACATCCCTATTTGGAGGCAAACCCAAAAATTCTTCTAGAAAGACACTCGAAAAATCACAAACCGTTCTGATGTCTTGCGATCTAACTTCATTCATATTCGGATTCATCACATAGGCCAAATACGCTTGACAACCCAAATCCATCAATCTTTGAGCTTCTAAAACAGAAACAACATTGGACAAGAACTTAATGTTCTTGCCAACTACTACAACCTCAAGATCATCCGCAAGTCTCAAGGAAACTCTCTTGGTCTCAAAGTCTAGCTCTATGCTCTACGAGCCAATCCATGCCCAAAATCACATCGAAATCATAGAACGACAATTCCATCATATCGACTGGAAACACGTGACCCTGAATCATCAAAGGACACCTCCTATACATTTTTCTAACTACCACGGTTTCACCGAAAGAGCTAGTAACATTTACGCTTACCTCTAACCACTCATACGGTAAATCTAAAGTTCTTGCATGCTCACCCAAAATGTATGAATGTGTCGAACCCGAATCTATTATCGAAAGCAAGGATAAAGACCGTAACAAGAAATTACATGCGATGACATCCGTGTCATTCCCAGCCTCTCGTTGTACATACACCCTAGCCGGTCCTCCACCATCGGGTTGAACGGCTACCACATAAGCTACGTTCCTCTGCTTAAAATTACCTCGATCGCGCCCACGACCTCTCTGATGCTCATAGAGCCTGTCCACCCCTAGCCGAGTGAGGACAGTTGCGCCTCAAATGATCTCGGGAACAACAGTTCCAACATACCCCAAAGGTACCCATACACTCGCCCGGATGGCGTCTCTCACACCTAGTGCGCTCGGGTGTGTGAACAACAGCTCCTTGGCCCTGATGGCCACGTCTTTGGTTACTGCCCCTCTGTCTCGAGTCAGACTGATATCTCCTATCTATGTGCCTCTTGTCATGCTCTCTGTCCCAATCCGCATGTCTTTTCCTTGAATCGGACCCACTAGCACGAGTGTTTGAGCCCAAACTCTGCTCAATATCTTTGGTCCTAGAGACCAAAACATCAAACTCGGTGTAATCAGAAGCAAGTTCTCTCTCATTGGGAACCAACTCAGGAGCATATTAGCTCAACCATACAAACTGTACCTCATATTCTGACACTGTCTTACTACCCTGAACCAAGGTCATAAATTCTCTCTTCTTTTGATCTTGATATCGGGCTCCAAGGCACTTCTTTCTGAAGGTTGTTCTGAAGAATTCCCAAGTGACATCCGCCTCCGGCATACCCGAAATAACCGTAGTCCACCAAGCATACACATCTCCCTGAAGTAAGGAGACAACACAACCCAACTTACGAGTTTCTAGGCATTCCATCTGACCTAAGATTCCTGTAGTACTCTCGAGCCAAGCCTCTAAACCCTCGGGAGTCAAACCACAAACTCAACTCCGCCCAAACTACAAAGTCTCTCAAGGGGTAAACCAGTCCCCGCACCCTGAGGTGGTACTGTAGCATGTATACCGGCTAAAGCTGTCTGAAAAGCCCCAGCTATGGTCTGAATCAAATGAGTCATGTCCGCACCAGCCTGACCCTGGCCAACTTGAGGTCCATTACCATCACCTCCAACATTCGCACCAGTCTGAGGTACATTATCTCTGACATTCGCCCCATTACCATCGGGATCAGGAGGAGGAGAAAGAGGCACAACCCCAGGTGCCTGGTCACCCGCTCTAGGCCTTCTTCTCGGTCTCACCATAACGAAGATAAAATCTAAAACAACAAACATAACACACAAGAAAACATTGGGTCAGCAAGGGCAAGGATCCAAGTGCTCAAGCTCTTTTAACCAAAACCATTTTCCAATAACAATAATTAGCAATGGGGACGCTCGACTACTCTTAACCAACAACAAGAACGAGAAATCATGCTTTCACACATCGTGCAATGGCAAACAAACCAAACAAACCAACTTACATGACTTACCTACCCGGGAGACCTCGAAAGCGAGGCTCTAATACCACCAAATGTAACCCCCTCGTTCCGGCCTAGCAACCAGACCGAATCGAATGGGTTACATGTGGAAAACCGAAGCGAAACCCGTTAAGGCCTCACTCTGATTAGCTACCCTATTTTGTTCTTTTTAATTAATCTTGTCTAAATGCTTTATTTGAACATATGTAAGAAAGCAAACTACGGAAAAGCAAACACGGGTATAAACCGAGCATAAAGGACATTAAAAGATAACTTTTAGCCATTTTACTTCAGGCTGTATCGATACTCCTAAGGCCAGTATCGATACGCCTTCAACGGTCAAACTCCCCCAAAGTCAACTTGAGAGGCCGTATCGATACATTCCAAGGCTGGTATCGATACACCTTTAACGATCAAGTTTCCCAAAGTCGACTCCAAGACCGTATCGATACGCCTAAGGACCGTACCGAAACCCCAATTTCTCGTCAAAATCTCAGATTTCTAGAGGACAAAGAGGGTATCAATACGCCCCCATGTATCGGTATGATAGGCTTAAAACAGGGGACCGTATCGATACCGCCCTTGAGCGTATCGATACGCCCTGCACAGAAAGACATCAAATTGCAGTTTTAAGTGCAAGGGAGCTAACTTAAACACCCTAAGCAAGCATTTGACCAACTCCTAAGCATACATGTAACTCAAGGCAACCAAGAAAACTCATTTAAAGCAAGTCAAACATTCAACGAGGCTAAAATCAACAAACCGAGATTTAACAAAACCAACCAAACATGCTTAACATTCAAAGGGTCAAAAGCCAAACCAAAGCATACTTCAACACTTTAAACATGGTAACAACAATAACAAAAACATAGGAGTTTGGACACCAACTCCCCAACACAAAAGTCTAGCATTCCCATTGCCTAACTATTATTACAACCATGAAAACCATACTTGAACTAGCAAATGAACTCCAAGGTTCCTCCTTTGCCCCGCTTGCCTCCCGTAGCCACTAACGATATGCATTGTTGGAAAAGAGAGTGTAAGCTTAAAAGCTTAGTGAGCATAGCTCAAAATCACAACAACAACAATGTAGTTCAAAACATGTATTTAGTTCAAAGACAAAATCTTTAGAAAAGAAATACGATAAACCGAAAGCTTAAGACAAAACCATGGTATGCACATGCACAACCATTCCCGGTGGGATTACACATCACCGTTCACAACAACTAGCATATTTTCGATGGGACTACACCTCATCGTACTCATCTACTAGTCACTTCCGATGGGACTACACATCACCGTATTCAACAACACACTTTCCACTAACCATCACGTGAGGCTTTGACAACAACTACCACGACATAACAATCATTAAAAATGAGGTAAGAGCAATCTGTATTTCACACAAAAACACGTATAAACACATACACCATCAATCAACGAAACAAGGCAAAATTAGACAAGCTTACATTTGGGTTTAGGTTGGCCCCTAAGGCTCCACCCAAACCCCAAGAAACCTTCTTTGAACATTTTAAAGCTTCAAAACAATTTCCACTCACCAGCACAATACCAAAACAAGCTAACGGTCCTCCTTCAAGCTTCCCCAACTCCCGGTGTAGCGTCCGAAGAACCCAAATCCTTATATGTTGCTTCTACCCGAATTAAAACAAGGAATTAATACACCTTTCAATAATCAAACCCACTGAAATCAATCCCATCAAAATCCGGCAACAAAAAGTTTCCGATTTCTATTCGAATCTAACCAAAACCAATCACATTTCCTCTCTAACCAAGAATCAGTCAAAACATCATCAATTTAACATCCAAAACATACCCAAAAGCTTCAAAATCTTCAACACACATCCATAAACCCCTTAGGAACCATTTCCAACCACAAACAACCCCAAAACCCATTTTCCCCAACTCAAAATTTACCCATTTCCCAAATTCCGAGATTCCTAGTTACACTCATCATCTTAACCTTATTTTATACTCAAAACTTCATTTAAAACTCACCCAAACCATTGTTTTAACTAAATTGCTTAAACCTTTCAAAAACACATTTTACCCAAAATGAGAGAACTTGAGAAATCTTCAAGTTTTTGGAAAGAAATTGTTACAAGTAAGGTTTAAATGAAAAGATGAGTAAAAATCAAGTGGTTTACCTCTTTGAAACCTCCAAAATGGTGAAGCTTGGTGAAAATGGATGATGGCAAGGCACTTGGGTGTTTTTGACGTGAAATGGTTTTGAAAAGGGGGAAGAAGAAAGTGAAACCTATTTTCTTTTTCTTTTTTTTTTTGAAATATTCTATTTTATTCTCCTCTTATCTTAAAAACTTTCTTTTAACAAAAATCCTCTATTTATTTTCATTTATCCCCCAAAATTCAATCAACATTTTAAAACTCTTTTATGAAACCATTTTTATTTAAAGGCAACCCAAACCCTAAAACTCGGATATCAAACCTTTCCGGGTTCCGGTCCGAACTCTCAGACCCTAAACCTGAGGCGTTACAAGTTTAGGGACTATTTTGAGAATTTTTAAGAATTTTAAGATATTTTTAAAATAAAACATGTCGCGTGTCATGTTTTTATTGGTTAATATAATTTTAACGGCAAGGCACCTAAATGAAAACTTTGAAAACGTTAGGTACCTATTTGACCCGAAAAATACTTTGGGCACCTATCTGAAAAAATGTAACACCCGGGTTTGGGGGTTGGGTGAAAATAATATTAAAATAATGTTTCAGGTTTCGATTTCATTTTTAAAATAATAAAATAATATTTTGGGCCTCGGGTTTTCAAAACAAATATTTTATGTTGGACTTGTTTAATTTAAAGCCCAATTCCATGGATTTTAGAATTTTTGAGATAGCCATCTCATTAATGGCATACTTGTAATTAAATGGACTTGTGGAATTAAAAACTCATTTTTAATTTTAAAAGAGCTATTCATCATCCTCTTCCCTCTTCCTTTCCAAAATCCCACGACAAAAACTCCCTTTTCCCCAAGTCTACTATTACATCACCATACTCCCTCATCTTTGGTGATCTTTCAAAGGTAAGTTCATTTTTGACTTGTCCTCTCAATTTCTAGCACATTGATAGTTTTAGATTTTCAAAATACACCATGGTAGAGTTTTTCAAGATTTCAAATTTTTAAAGAAAGGATGAAACTTTAATAGCCTTTTGACTTGTTTTTGATTTGTGTAGTTAAGTTATGAACTAATCTTGCCCTAAGACACCTTATATCTTAAAATGGTGGGATTTTAACAAAAATCCCGAAATGGGTTTTTAGGGGTATATTTAAAGTGTCAAAATTTGTGTTTTTGGAATGGTTTTGTGAAAAATTGTTGGGCTGATGTTATAGCAACATTGGGTAGGTGTTTTTAGATGTTTTTTTTGATGATTTTTGAGTGGTGGTAGTGTTGGTTTGAATGGATTCTCGTAGCTACTGCTGTAAGTGATTTTTAGGAGTGGAAAATGGGAGTTTCAAGGTGATTATGTGGGGAAATGAAGGGCTGATGGTTGTACAGCCTTAGGGTGATGTTTTGGACATGTTTTAGAGTGTTTTAAGTGTTTAAATTGAGAGGTTAATGGCTGGGTTTTGCGGGAGTACGAAAATGGGATTATTTGGGAGGATTTCGGCTTTGAATTGTTGAGAAAATATTATGGAATTGTGAGCTGATGTATAACAGTAAATTTGTGGTTGTTTAAGAGGTTAACACATTGCTTTTGATTGGTTAGAAACAACAGATTTGGCCTTGGGAGGTTCGGGCACGATTTCGAAAGTTATGGAGGCTTAAGTCGGCTTTGCTTGGTTTGCTTAAGGAAATATGGTGAGTGGAAATATTTTTAAGTAACGTTTTGGTTCAAAGGTGGTTTTGAAAGAGTTTGGATTGAGCTTGAAAGGTCAATCTAAACTCAAGAGTAAGTTGATGTGTATCGCCTTTTTAAATTCCGCTTTCATCGTTTGTTTTTCAATTACTTAAAATGATAACTTGTTGTGTATGAAATTTCAATACTTTGAGAGGAAGCATGTTGCTTATTATTATGTTGTTGATCATGTGTGATGAAATTAATGGTGATGTTGATATGCCTTGTAAATATATGTAAGTTGGTGCGGGTTGTGCACGAAAATAGTAATTAAGACCACTTGCGGTTGGTAAGATTGTAAGCAGTAAGTTTGTGCATAATTGTGGATTTTGTTACAAGTTGTTTTGGTCGTGCATGATATAGTGTGTTCATGTCCCATGATGGTGAGTTGTATATCATCTTGCATGGTTGGTGTCGAACCTCACGTGATGGTTGTCGTTACTCCGGTGATGTGTAGTCCCGCCGGTAGTGACTAGTATAAGACTCCGGTGATTTGTAGTCTCGCCGGTAGTGACTAGTAGAAGAGTACGTTGATGTGTAGTTCCATCAGAAAACTACTAGTCGAAACGGTGATGTGTAGTCCCACCGTGTGTGTTTTGGTTATGCTTGTGCATACCATGTATTGTTCATGTTGTGTCTCACCATATCATTCCCTCTAAATGGTTTTGCTTTAAATCTAAGATTATGCCTTTATGCATACCATGAAGTGTGATGCCATGATAAATGTCTATATTGTTGACTTATGGTTGATCCTGTGTTAGTAAGAGGATTATGTAGTTGGATGAATTGTATGTGGTGGCCTTTATTTTAAAGAAAGCTTTGAACCCTACATTGTCGTTGTTATGTTTTTGAGCTCCGCTCACTAAGCTTTATGCTTACGCTCTCCTTTTTCCGACAATGCAGATCTTTAGCTTGGAGTTAGCAAGGAGCAAGAAAAGGGAGTCCAAGCGTGTGGTAGTTTGCTCAAGTATGGTTTATTAAATAATGTAGTAGTTTAGCAATGGGGAATGCTACGTGTTTTAGGAGCGTGTATCTAGACTCCTTTGTGTTGGCTTTATGTTGTTAATGCCTTATGTTGATGGATTTGTAAACCATGTTTATGTTGATGCCTAAGTGTTTGTTTGGAAGGCTTATAACCATGTCCCTTGAGATGCCTATACCTTGGTGTTGAAGTTTGAAAGCCATGTCTTTTGGATGCTTATGTTTGTAGTGAAGGCATGTAAATCTTGTTATGCATGTATTTTGTGGGTGCTTGTCCTCTTTTAATGTGGTTAGCCTTGGACGTGTGTTACTTTGAATGTATGCTAAGTGATGGATCATGTTTGAAGTAGGGTGAAATGCCTCTAGAGTATGTGTATGCATGTTGTATGCTTGTCTTGGTTTATGATGTTCTATGTTTGTTTAAATTGATATGTATGTTCAATCTTGGTTGCTAAATGATCTATGAATGTGGGTAAGTTGCTAGTTGAGTCGTAAAATGCATCTAGAGTTGAGTTGTGGTTCGTTTTGCAGCTAAATTGAGGCTTGCAGTGCAGGGCGTATCGATACGCCCAAGGGCCGTATCGATACGGTTTTACACTTTGGGGCTCAGTTTAAGCAGGGCGTACCGATACACGAGGGCGTATCGATACGCCAAAGGCTCTCTGGAATTCTGAGATATTGAAGATATTTTGGCGTATCGGTACGGGTATAGGATGTATCGATACAGTCTTTTATCGTTGACCGTGAGAAGTTGACCAATGAGGGCGTATTGGTACGGTCAACTAGTGTACCGATACGGTCTCCCTAGGTTGACTCTGAGTAGTTGACCAAGTCAAGGCGTATCGATACGGTCCTCTAGCGTATCGATACGGCCTGCTATAAAAGTTAAAATGGGCTGTTTAATTGCATGTCTTGTGGGTTTTGTATCCTTGTTTGTTCGCTGCGTGTCCTATCACATAGGATTTAATAAAGGCATCTAGAAAAGATAAAGAAAAAATAGGGCTGCTAACCAAAGGGGAGCCTTAACGGGTTTCGCTTCGGTTTTCCCCGTGTAACCTGCTCGGACCGGTCAGTCGTCCAGACCGGGATGATGGGGTTACATTTGGTGGTATCAAAGCCTGAGGTTCTGAGACCTCGAGTAGGTAAGTGAGGTAAGTTTGATGTGTTATGTTGTTGCTATGTCTCTGTGAATGTTTTTCCATGTATGCTTGTTGCTTGATTGTTCGCACGGTGTTTGAAAACATGTGTTAGCATGATGGTTGTGTTGAGGCGTAGTGTCGAGTTCCCATTGCTACTATTACTTATTTGAAAATATTTTGTAAAGGAATATACTTGAGCAACTTGGACCCTTGCTCTTGCTAAGCCTAAATATTCTTGTTTGTGTGTTTTGTTTGTTATTGTAACATTGCTTTTGGAAAGTATGAGACCGAGGCGTGGGCCTGGAGTTGGTGATCCTGAATCTAAGGTTTCAGAGGATGTGAATGATGAGAGAGTTCATCGCTTTAGTTCAGGGCAGTATGACCGTACCAGAGCTTGAAGTGCAGTTTGTCTGTTTGGGTCAGCATGATATGAGTTGGTTTCTGTTGAGAAAGAGCAACGTGACCGATCCTGAGATGAATTGGTAAAAGAAGTGAAGACCTACGAGTTGACTTCAGAGTGATGTCGATGTTATAACAGGTAATTCCTTGATACAGTCGTTTAGTTTGTTTTTCTAATTAATTCTGGGTCTACGCAATTGTATATTTTGAGCGAGCATGCGAAGTTGTTGAATTTACCTTGTGAGATATTAGAGGTAGATGTTAGTGTTACTAGCTCCTTCAGGGATACAGTTGTGGTCAGGAAGATGTACAAGGGATGTCCGTTGATGGTTCAGGGTCACGTGTCTCTAGTAGATGTGATGGAATTGCCTTTTGACGGTTTTGATGTGTTACTGGGCATGTATTGACTTGTAGAACATAGAGTTGGGGTAGACTTTGAGACAAGGGGAGTTTTCTTAAAGCTTGCGAATGACTATGAGATTGTAAATGGTGGGTGAGAATGTGGATTTCGTATCGAATGTTGTTTTAGCTTTCGAGGCTCAGAGGTTGTTTGAGTTTGGTTGTCAGGCCTATCTAGCTTAGGGATGAATCTGAAATTGAACGAGGTCAGACCACAGGATATTAGAACAGTCTGCGATCCCCTGAAGGTGTTTCCAAAGAATTGCCTGGTTTACCGCCTGGTAGAGAAGTAGAATTGTTATAGAAATGTATGTGGGATCTGCTTCTGTTTCGATTGCTCCGTACTGTATGGCACCGAAAGAACTGAAAGAGTTGAGGACTCAGTTGCAAGAGTTGTCAGATGGAAGTTTTATCCCTCCGAGTTTTTCGCCTTGGGGCGCACCTGTACTGTTTGTGAAGAAGAAAGACGCTAGTATGATAATGTGTATAGATTACAGATAGTTGAATCAGTTGACAGTGAAGAACAAGTATCCGTTTGCCGGGAATTGATGATTCGTTCGATCAGCTTAGAAGTGTTTCGATGTTTTCTAAGATAGATTTGAGATCCGATATTACCAGTTGAAGGTAAAGGAGGTTGATGTTCCGGAGATAGCTTTTAGGACTAGATATGGTCGTTATGAATTCTTGGTTATGCCGTTTGGTTAGACTAATGCGCCAGCTGCTTTTGTGGATATGATGATTAGAATCTTCCATCTGTACCTAGACCAGTTTGTGGTTGTTTTCATAGATGATGTTTTGGTGTATTCGCGTATCGAGGAAGACCATGACCAGCATTTGAGGATAGTTTTGCAGACCTTGTTAGACAAACAGTTGAATGCAAAGTTTAGTAAGTGTGAGTTCTAGATCCTAGAAGTAGTCTTCCTAGGATATGTAGTGTCGGTCGATGGGATTAGAGTTGATTCGAAGAAGGTAGAAGCCATTGTTGAGTGGAAGCAACTGAAGTCTGTGACAGAGATTCGTAGTTTTCTAGGCTAGTCGGATACTATAGGAGGTTTGTGAATGGTTTCTCGAAGATAGCCGCTTCTTTGACTAAGTTACTTTAGAAGAGTGTTCAGTTTGAGTGGTCAGATGCGAGACATCAAGCCCTTGAGAAATTGAAAGAACTTTGACCAATGCACCGATCTTAGTTCAGCCAGAGTTAGGGAAAGAGTATGTAGTTTACAGTGATTCTTCATATGTAGGGTTAGGTTGTGTTCTCATGCAAGACAGAAGAGTAGTGGCTTATGCCTCGAGACAGTTGAAGACTCGTGAGCGTAACTATCCGACATATGACATAGAGTTAACTGCAACTGTGTTTGCTTTGAAGAAGTTCAGAGGCATTACTTGTATGGTGAGAAAAGCATAGTGTGTACAGATCATCAGAGCTTTGAAAATTTTGAGGACATGGGAAGAGTGGAATCTTAGACAACGTAGGTGGTTAAAATTGCTTAAGGCCTATGGTCTCTAGATTGAGTATAATCCGGGTAAAGCTAATGTAGTGGCGGATGTTTTGTGTAGGAAGGTAGCCGTTGAGTTGAGAGCAATGTTGGCTAGTTAGAGCTTGTCCGGTGATAGCGGTGTAGTGGCCGAGCTTCAGGATGAATCTACCTAGGGTCAGTTGAATTAAGAGAAGCAGCTGTTAGATAGATCTTTGGCACCTCACGTGCAATACATAGCGGAAGGAAGACGTATAAACTACAATTTCAGTGTTGGTGGGGTCTTGTGTTTCAGAGATAGGATAGTTGTGCTAGATGACAGTGATTTGAGGTGTACGATCTTGATTGAAGCGCACAGTGGTCCGTTTGCTATGCATCCCCGTAGTACAAAGATGAACCGTGGATTGAAGGATGAGTGCTATTGGGTTGGTCTGAAGAGAGGTGTTGCTGATTTTGTGAGCAAGTGCGAGGTTTGTCAGTGTGTTAAGGCAGGATATCAATTTCAGTCTGGTTTGTTACAGTCGTTGAGAATTTCAGAACGGAAGTGAGAAAATGTTACGATGGACTTCGTATCAGGTTTGCCTTTGACTTCCTTTAAGAAGAATTCAGTTAGGGTGATTGTTGACCGTTTCACCAGGTGTGTTCATTTCATAGTCGTTCATACGTGAGTTAGCCATTTGTACATCAGTGAGTTTGTGAGATTACGTGGTGTGTCGAAGTCGATTGTGTCAGGTAGAAATTCGAGGTTTACAGATAGCTTTTGGTAATGTCTGCATGTTGCTTTGGGTACCCGTCTAAATTTCAGTACATCGTGTCGCCCTCAGTCCGATGATCAGTCAGAGAGAGATATTCAAATATTAGAGATCGTGTTGAGATGTTTATTATTGACCTTCAGTGTTGCATGGGAGATCTATCGAGCATGTCAGGGTTAAGTAGCGACACAGAAGTGTGGGAGAAGCCACTTGGGGTAGAGAAAGGAAGGTATTTTCGTCAGGAAATTTCGAGGACAAAATTTCTTAAGTGGGGGAGAGTTGTAACACCCGGGTTTGGGGTCGGGTGAAAATAATATTAAAATAATGTTTCAAGTTTCAGTTTCAATTTTAAAATAATAAAATAATATTTTGGGCCTCGGGTTTTCAAAACAAATATTTTATGTTGGACTTGTTTAATTTAAAGCCCAATTCCATGGATTTTAGAATTTTTGATATAGTCATCTCATTAATGGCATACTTGTAATTAAATGGACTTGTGGAATTAAACCCATTTTTGATTTTAAAAGAGCTATTCATCATCCTCTTCCCTCTTCCTTTCCAAAATCCCACGACAAAAACTCCCCTTTCCCCAAGTCTACTATTCCATCACCATACTCCCTCATCTTTGGTGATCTTTCAAAGGTAAGCTCATTTTTGACTTTTCCTCTCAATTTCTAGCACATTGATAGTTTTAGATTTTTCAAAAAACACCATGGTAGAGATTTTCAAGATTTCAAAGTTTTAAAGAAAGGATGAAACTTTAATAGCCTTTTGACTTGTTTTTGATTTGTGTAGTTAAGTTATGAACTAATCTTGCCCTAAGACACCTTATATCTTAAAATGGTGGGATTTTAACAAAAATTCAGAAATGGGTTTTTAGGGGTATATTTAAAGTGTCAAAATTTGTGTTTTTGGAATGGTTTTGTGAAAAATTGTTGGGCTGATGTTATAGCAACATTGGGTAGGTGTTTTTAGATGTTTTTTTTATGATTTTTGAGTGGTGGTAGTGTTGGTTTGAATAGATTCTCGTAGCTACTGCTGTAAGTGATTTTTAGGAGTGGAAAATGGGAGTTTCAAGGTGATTATGTGGGGAAATGAAGGGCTGATGGTTGTACAGCCTTAGGGTGATGTTTTGGACATGTTTTGGAGTGTTTTAAGTGTTTAAATTGAGAGGTAATGGCTGGGTTTTGCGGGAGTACGAAAATAGGATTATTTGGGAGAATTTCGGCTTTGAATTGTTGAGAAAATATTATGGAATTGTGAGCTGATGTATAACAGTAAATTTGTGGTTGATTAAGAGGTTAACACATTGCTTTTGATTGGTTAGAAACAACAGATTTGGCCTTGGGAGGTTCGGGCACGATTTCGGAAGTTATGGAGGCTTAAGTCGGCTTTGCTTGGTTTTCTTAAGGAAATATGGTGAGTGGAAATATTTTTAAGTAACGTTTTGGTTCAAAGGTGGTTTTGAAAGAGTTTGGATTGAACTTGAAAGGTCAATCTAAACTCAAGAGTAAGTTGATGTGTATCGCCTCTTTAAATTCCCCTTTCATCGTTTGTTTTTCAATTACTTAAAATGATAACTTGTTGTGTATGAAATTTCAATACTTTGGGTGGAAGCATGTTGCTTATTATTATGTTGTTGATCATGTGTGATGAAATTAATGGTGATGTTGATATGCCTTGTAAATATATGTAAGTTGGTGCAGGTTGTGCACGAAAATGGTAAGTAAAACCACTTGCGGTTGGTAAGATTGTAAGCAGTAAGTTTGTGCATAATTGTGGATTTTGTTACAAGTTGTTTTGGTCGTGCATGATATAGTGTGTTCATGTCGCATGATGGTGAGTTGTATATCGTCTTGCATGGTTGGTGTCGAACCTCACGTGATGGTTGTCGTTGCTCCGGTGATGTGTAGTCCCCCCGGTAGTGACTAGTATAAGACTCCGGTGATGTGTAGTCCCGCCGGTAGTGACTAGTAGAAGAGTACGTTAATGTGTAGTCCCATCGGAAAACTATTAGTCGAAATGGTGATGTGTAGTCCCACCATGTGTGTTTTGGTTATGCTTGTGCATACCATGTATTGTTCATGTTGTGTCTCACCATATCATTCCCTCTAAATGGTTTTGCTTTAAATCTAAGATTATGCCTTTATGCATACCATGAAGTGTGATGCCATGATAAATGTCTATATTGTTGACTTATGGTTGATCCTGTGTTAGTAAGAGGATTTTGTAGTTGGATGAATTGTATGTGTTGGCCTTTATTTTAAAGAAAGCTTTGAACCCTGCATTGTCGTTGTTATGTTTTTGAGCTCCGCTCACTAAGCTTTATGCTTACGCTCTCCTTTTTCCGACAATGCAGATCTTTAGCTTGGAGTTAGCAAGGAGCAAGAAAAGGGCGTCCAAGCGTGTGGTAGTTTGCTCAAGTATGGTTTATTAAATAATGTAGTAGTTTAGCAATGGGAAATGCTACGTGTTTTAGGAGCGTGTATCTAGACTCCTTTGTGTTGGCTTTATGTTGTTAATGCCTTATGTTGATGAATTTGTAAATCATGTTTATGTTGATGCCTAAGTGTTTGTTTGGAAGACTTATAACCATGTCCCTTGAGATGCCTATACCTTGGTGTTGAAGTTTGAAAGCCATGTCTTTTTAATGCTTATGTTTGTAGTGAAGGCATGTAAATCTTGTTATGCATGTATTTTGTGGGTTCTTATCCTCTTTTAATGTGGTTAGCCTTGAACGCGTGTTACTTTGAATGTATGCTAAGTGATGGATCATGTTTGAAGTAGGGTGAAATGCCTCTAGAGTATGTGTATGCATGTTGTATGCTTGTCTTGGTATATAATGTTCTAGGTTTGTTTAAATTGATATGTATGTTCAATCTTGATTGCTAAATGATCTATGAATGTGGGTAAGTTGCTAGTCGAGTCGTAAAATGCATCTAGAGTTGAGTTGTGGTTCGTTTTGCAGCTAAATTGAGGCTTGCAGTGCAGGGCGTATCGATACGCCCAAGGGCCGTATCGATACGGTTTTACACTTTGGGGCTCAGTTTAAGCAAGGCGTACCGATACACGAAGGCGTATCGATACGCCAAAGGCTCTCTGGAATTCTGAGATATTGAAGAGATTTTGGCGTATCGGTACGGGTATAGGGTGTATCGATACGGTCTTTTATCGTTGACCGTGAGAAGTTGACCAATGAGGCCGTATCGGTACGGTCAACCAGTGTACCGATACGGTCTCCCTAGGTTGACTCTGAGTAGTTGACCAAGTCAAGGCGTATTGATACGGTCCCCTAGCGTATCGATACGGCCTGTTATAAAAGTTAAAATGGGCTGTTTAATTGCATGTCTTGTGGGTTTTGTATCCTTGTTTGTTCGTTGCGTGTCCTATCACATAGGATTTAATAAAGGCATCTAGAAAAGATAAAGAAAAAAATAAGGTTGCTAACCGAAGGGGAGCCTTAACGGGTTTTGCTTCGGTTTTCCCCGTGTAACCTGCTCGGACCGGTCAGTCGTCCAGACCGGGACGAGGGGGTTACAAAAAAGGTATAGTTTGGGCACTTATTTGAAACTTAAGCATATATATATATATATATCCAGGATTCACTTACATTATGTAAAACTCAACAAGTTTTACACTAATTCATGGTCATTAGATGTGTGAAATAGATGGATGAGATTAACTCCTTACTTTTTTTCCATGTGATAATCTTTACATATTCTACTTCTAATCTCATCCATCCATTTCACTCATTCAATGGTCATGGATTATTGTAAAGCTAGTTGAATTTTACATAGCGTAACTAGATTCCATATATATATAATGCATATATATGTTGGACAGAATGAAAGACTCGACTTGAATTTGAAAACTGATCTACTAATTACTAAAAATTTTGAGTTATTCGAATTTTATTTTGTAACTCAAATTTCATTTAAATTTTTTATGATAGAAAGTCTTAGGTTGAATTTAATTACATATAATCAATAAAATAATTAAAAATTCATAATGATTCAAAAATCACCTATTAGACCCTATCTAGTTTTCTATTTATGTCTTCTTCGCTAAAACAGACGTATCTTAAATTCTCAATGTCCGATTTAGGTGTTTAAATATGCGTTAGAAAAATAATTAAACGAAGGTGAATCTATAAGCAGACATTTCGACCTAAAAATGCTCAAAACGCATTTGAAAAGTCATCACAAATAGACTGATAACTTGCATACATGAAAAACATGTTCAATTTCTTGTCTATAATAACTTGCATTACCCTTTTTATGATGGAATCAACACTCTTGGCCACTCCCCGTTTAACCTCTCGGGTTGACCGTATGCTCATTGGAACTCCAGGAACCGGAGAAACCGAAAGATAAGTGTCCCTTTTATTAGTAGAGGCCTCAAGACTATTTTGAACTTTCCCCAAAGGCTCAAAAACCAATTTTTGAATGCCTAAAATTTAATAGGATAAATTACGTAAATTATCACTGAATTTTACTCTTAAACTTATTTTGGTTACTAAATTTTTAAAATGTTCAATTTACACTCACTGAAGTTTAAACATTTGACTTTTTTGTCACTAAAGTTTAGACATTGAACATTTTTTATCACACTTAAACCTCAAAACTATAGTAGATGGTGGTCATTCAGTCCCAAATTTCACTAGTGACTTTGTCTCGGCTCCATGAGTCTGAATTCGACCTTTATTTTTCTCGAAAGTGCTCTGAAGTTCACGGATTGGCTTAAAATCTTATGGTTTCTCTCTCGTTGATCTCCCTCTTTCGCTGTCGGATGGGGCACGTTTCTCAGTATATCGCTTCTCTCGCGGCGATGAAGTTTTTCATTGTTTAAATCTTGGAGAAGTTCTTTCGTTCACCGGTGAATGAACGTCGTCAAAAAGTTAATGGATGAGTGACCAAAAACGTTCAACTTCTAAAATTCAGTGATCAAAATAGGTTTGAGAGTAAAATTTAATGATAATTTACGTAATTTACTCAATTTATCTAATCTGAATTAATCAACTAACAAATAAGATACAAATGGTTATAGAAGAACGCATGTCAAAACATAGATTGATCAAACTTTGAGAGTTTAGGAATAACTCAGTAATTAACCATCAAAATTTATATAACACGAATTATATTAATATATAAAAATCTATATTAATGTTTAATATTTAGTCATGGTTATAAAATTTCTATTTTACTAAAGTATGACATCTTATCTATATAAAACAGATCACAAAACTTTTGGCAATCATACATATGAGGTTATTATAAATTATTTAGTTAAATATAACCAATATTTTAATAATTTTAAGTAATGATACAATTAAAAAAAGCAAGTGGATAAATACAAATTACCCCTTAGGGGGCTGAGTGGATAGGTCCATTATGAAAAGTTTCCATCCCAAAATCATAAACTTTCTCCTATATATACCCCACATCATTTCAAGCTTCTTCATCAAAGCCCCTCTTCCTTTCTCCTCTCTTCCCATTTCATCATTTTTTCCCCAGAAAACTCCATGGCCAAGCTTGTTGCTGCTTTCTTCTTGGTTCTCATTGCCATCTCCATGCTTCAAACTATGGTGGGTATCTTTCCTTTTTCCACATTACATTGAAAAATCCAAAGAAAAAGTTGCAGAAAAATTGTGGAAACCTGCAGTTTACAGCAGTCTTATCTTTGGTTTTTTGTCTTCGTTGTAGGTAATGGCATCACATGGACACGGAGGTCAGCATTATGATAAGGTCAATGCTGAAGCTTTGAAAATGTCTATTCATTGTTAAAGTTCTTTTTTTATCACATTCTGATCTGTTTGTTTCCCTGAAAAAAAAAACCCTCCCATCTGCAGAAACGTTATGGCCCCGGAAGTCTCAAGATCAACCGTAAGCAAACAAAAATTCCCCACTTTCCAAGTTCTTTTTCCCTTTATGTTTTATCGTGTAAAAGATCTGATTGGTGGAATGAAATGACCAGAATGTCCATCGGTGTGCACAAGGAGATGTAGCCAGACCCAATACCATAAACCATGCATGTTCTTCTGTCAGAAATGCTGCAGGACTTGCCTCTGTGTGCCTCCGGGGTATTATGGGAACAAACAAGTCTGCCCTTGCTACAACAACTGGAAGACCAAGGAAGGAGGCCCCAAGTGCCCTTAAATTATTTATAATTTCAAATTTGAAAGTTGCTTAATCCATCAATTAAGCATGAAATTGTGGCATTGTGATGCTAACTTTATATTGATGATGTTAGTTGTTACTGGTGTTTTTATGTACTTTTTTGAAAACATATGAGTGATCTTGTACCAATGTCACTCCATTAAATGAGAGTGGCTAATATTTGTTTTTTTATTAATGAAAGATGGTGTTATTTAAATAGAAAATATCCCAATTTTGGGATTGGCAAATCTTACATCTTTTAGTTTCTTTCATGTAATGGTTATACATAAATATGTACACAATTATACCGTAATCCGAATCCATATTAAATAATAAATAAACATTTTTGATCATTCCGCCAATTAATAGTTTCATACATTTTTAATCGACCTTTTACTCATTGTATTTGTTACTTTAACGGGTTGAATTAGGAATTCCTTAGTCTTGAGGTTTAATTATTTTGAAGAATAAAAAATAGGGGTGCAATATCCTAGTAATCTAGCCCTTTTTAAATTATTCCAGATAATTAACTTGTTCAATTGAAAAATAAAAGATCGAAGCGATTTGACCTTTAATTCTCTTTTTCTTCATATATTTATCCCTTTGTTTTTAAAATATTTCGATTCCTTATAATTTTTACAAGAAGTCATGCTTCTCTTATTTTTGTAATATATTAGTGTGATTGTATGGTAGGATATATATATATTCTTAATATTTTTGACAACTCACACATATCTTGCTAGGGACGGAGCCAAGATTCACTTATGAGGGGGGCAAGTTGTTTAACTTTGAAACGAATATGGTCTTAAAAAGCAATTAAACTATAAAATTATAAAGGAGTTAAGATTTTATTTTACTAATTTTAAAATTGAAAGGACTTAAAAAGTAATTAAACCAAAAAATTGGACTTAATTTCATTAATTTTAAAACTAACAAGGTCCAAAAAATTAATTAAACCAGAAATTATATGAGGTGCAATGACTTAATTACAAAATTTTTGGAGGGGCAAAAACTTAATTACAATGATTTCAAAACTATCAATGGCTTAAAATGCAATTAAACTATCAAAGTTGGGAGCGGCAATTGCCCTTCCCACATTAAACATACATATGACCTTGCAATCTTGCACATATAGGTGCTTGAACTAGGGGTGGGCAAAACTCAACTCGAAAAAATCGGTTTTTTTTCAAATTTCGAGTTATTTGAGTCGAGTTATTTGAATTATTCGAGTTATTTGAGTCACTCGAATAACTCGTTAAAATTTCGAGTTCGAATCGAGTCTGAATTTTGGAAGTTCGAAAAACCGAATAGTTTGAAAATATAAAACTACGTCGTTTAGTTTTAAGCCTTAGTTAATGTTATACCCTTCTCCAATCTCTTACTTTCCTTCTTCTGCCATTCATATCTCACGTAAATTTAAATGAGAAACCCCAAATTCCCTTAACCTAAATCTCAAAGGCCCTAAAATTCTAAAACTTAGTTTACACGATACTTCGAATTCTTCTACTATTGTGAGTTAGAACAAGTAACAACGGTTTCACAGGCAATGCTGAATTTGTGATCAACATTGTTGTTGACTTGTTGGAGCTCTAGCTTTGACATCATCGAGGGTTTTAAAACTATTGGTCGAAGAAGGAACATATATGTATATTATGATTATAAGTATATTATATAATATAATATTTGATTTATTTAATAATATAAAAAATCTTATTTACACACTTGAAAAAGAACATGAAGAAATATATTTTATATGGTTGGTTAGAGAAAGTCATTTAAATTGGAATCAATCCATAGTATAACATTATAAATAATTACAATTAAATTTGTATAAAAACTTGAAACTCGATTTGACTCGACTCGACTCAAAAAAATTTCAAATAATGTTGGAATGGTAAAATTAGACGCGTCAACTTGAATAACTCGAAATTTTTTGACTCGACTCGACTCGATCAAATGCCCAACCCTAGCTCAAACTTGAGTCTCCTAGAATGAATATCATCCTCTTTATGTAATTTATTCTTAAAAAAACTAAGGTGGTTGATGAACAAACCAAAATAATTTATGAGTAATTATTTGATGCATCACAAGTGAAATTGCTTTTTTAAGCCGACTTCTACCACATGTTCCCTTTAGGGATCTTAACCCTTAAACTCCAAACTTTGAACATTGAACCATCAAATATATTCTCAAACCTTACAACCTAACCGCAATCACTAAACTTTACACTAAACCCCAAACTCTAACATCTAAATCTTAAAAACTAATCATATGTGAAGAACAAGTTTTCCACCGCCCTATAATTTATTCTTAAAAATTAATTATTTAATTTTAGTGTTTTAAAAATAATTTTCTGACTTCAGCTACGTACATTTCAGAACCCCGAATTTAATTTGAATTTTAGCATGCGGATTGGATCTTGAATAATGAAAGAAAGAGAAGAACATGTAAACACATGCAAACTGTCCCCAATAATGGAGGGGTGGTAACCGGTGTTGCAGGCGTTCATTGGATTTGTGGGTCAGTTTACACCTTCGAATTTAAGACCAACTAGAAATCTTACATTTTTTAATGGATTAAAACCAAAATTGTTTTCTGAATTGTCTGCCCTACATTTGCCCTAAATTAGATTCAAAAGGTGGGATTGGGTGGCGGGGCTATGTTGGGAGTACAGGGTCCCGAGTCCCGACCCCGTTAAAAATATTATACATTAGGTAAATTTTAATTTTATAGTATTTTAGTTCATGTAAAAACGAGTATTTTTAAATTAAAAATTACAATGATTTGTTAAATATTTAATCAAGTAAGATTGAACTAAAGATGGACGAGTCTGTATCCTCAAATTTCTTAGTCTAATAACAATTTAGGTCTTTATCAGGACCGTCTCTGATATTTTCGGGGCTCCGAGAGAAAACTAAAAAATGAACTTTATAGAGCGAAAACATATCTAATTACATTAAATAATCAATTTAATATTTCATTAATATACCATAGAAATATTATTAAACTTTGTCAAACACATTATTTTCATTGTTTTGTTAAGAAAATTTGAAAGAGCTGAATTGTAGGTATGATATAGAGTTTGATTTTGAACAATAAATATAAAAAAATTGAGGAATATTGTATTATTTATTTTTTTATCGTTACATTAGAGAAGAATAAGGAGAGAATTAAATTTGAAAAAAAAAATTGAGAGTTAAAAAAGAGAATTAAATTTTAATGTTAGATTAAATTTTAAGATTTGAAAAATAAAATTAATTTATTCATTTGATAAATTAAAAATAAAATTTAAAAAGTAAGATTAATTAATTTTTAAGGGTTTTAGGCTGGTTGGGGCCCCTAAGCAGTCGCTCATGGTGCTCGCGTAATAGGCGGTCACTGTCTTTATAAATTTAAATATTATATAATTTAAACATTGTCATCTGAATTTTAAATTTAAATACCTAATAAGTCATTGTATTTTTTAAATTCAATATTTGAGCCTCTTCAATATTAGTGTATGAACATGGGGACGTCATTTATGTGTTGCCTTTTCGAGCAATGCATTTGATTGTGTTGTTATTTCATTATCTTTTGACCGACATTTTGCAAATGATTAATTTGGGGGAGTGAGTTTTCGGGAAATAAAACGAACCCAACATGCAACACGCGATGCCTAACTATGGAACGCGCCTCACGCGCTATCCGGTTTCTCCTTCTTTTCTTAGTTTTTTGACCATCAGTGGACGATGCGATCTGTCCAAGTCGATTGACTTGTTCGATGCCAGAAGAAGGTGGTTACCTCCTTCCTGTGCTCGTCGGCTGCCGGTGTCCTAGTGGACGACGCCGGCTGGTGGTTTGGTCTGGAGCTCAGGAGAAGGCTACTGCTGGGTTGCGCAGGGGGTGCGACAAAACGGTCTCGGACGAGGGCATCCGTGCTTCTGCGGTTCGGCCGGTGTAGGAGACTCATCCCGATGGGCGATGGCGACGGCAAACGGCGGACCTCATCACCGGTAGGAAATCTCTCACGACTCAGACCCCCCGGGAATGTCTCACCTTTGCGATGGTGCTGCTCTTTTCGAACATTTCTCAGCACGCCGCTGCGTCGAAGAATGGCTTTGACGAAGACACAGGGTATGACCACCAGTCCTGGAAAGCCACCGCCGCGTCGGAGAATGCTCTTATCCCCGGTAAATGGCATGTCAACCGGCCCTGGGTTGCTGTGTCCCGGGAGAATGGGTGAAAGTCCCTGTCCTTGGTACCTTGCTTTGCTGACCAAGATCCTCTTGGGGATCTGGTGGGGTCCATAATTTTCATGTGCTGGGAAGAGAGAGAATGTGCCTATGAATTGGAAAAAGTCATAAACCACTTTCCTTTTTAGTGGTTTTTGACTTTTCAAAAAAGAAATGGTGGATGATTTATCTGCAGCACCTGCATATTCTCAGATATTATGGGATCATGTTTCTCTTTGCTCGGTTTTACCCCGGTTTTCAAAGCCCCTATTTCATCATCTTGGTAAGCCTTAGTAAACTTTTTTCTATTATGATTGTTGTTAAGCTGATCTATGCATATGGAAAAAAGCTTCATCTGTTGGCTCCCGTCTCACATGAGAGCTGGTTATTCCCCGAGAATTTTTCATATCAAGATCGTTATTATAGGACCAGTATTTTTTATGGGATAAGGAATTTAAGTGGGTCATGGATGAATGTCGAGCCCCGAGAACTGAAGGTGGCGTGTTTTGGATGGGATCCGGACGGTTTTTTCCTCCGCTTGAGATCCGTTCGATGAGGTCTTATTTTTTGGTCGATTATGCGTCATCTTTGAGCATGCCGGTTTTAAGATTGCTTGGCCAAGTTGTGGAATCAGATCAGATAGGTGTATGTTCTCCTGCGGTTTTGGTGACAAGGCCCATTTCTACGACAGAATTGGGAGCCTGCCTCCGGATGGAGCTCTCCCAGGCGAACATAATTTATGTTTTTGCCCTCTCTGATCCGAGGAAAGGTCTAGGTGCCTGCAACGAGCCTGCCTTTGGTTTCGTGTTTTTTGCCAGGAAAGGTCAGGGAGTCTGGTTCTCCATGTTTGTCTGAATATTATTCTCTGTTTCGTTTGCCTTGATAAGGACCGTTGCCGGTGTAATGGAAGCCTGCCTCTGGATAGAGTTCTCAGGCTAAGGCGCGGAGGTTCTAGCTTGTTTGGTAAGATGGAGAACACGTTTGTTCCCTGCGGTGGATTTCCGTGGCTGCTCTACTTTGCCGATGAATCCCCAAGGTCAATGGTGGATACGGCCTCTCTCTCCTTACGACCAAGGAGCTTTTTATCTTGTTTCGGTTATTAAGCTTGTGTCTTGGTTCTATGCCTTTGGCTTTCGTTGTTGTGATGCTTGTTTCCTTTTTCACGGATGTAGGACTGTAAGCTTCTTCGAAGCCTGTTATCCCTTTTCTTTGTTTTAATGAATTGCAAGTTATTTTCTGAACAAAAAAAATATATCTTTTGACCGACATTTAAAGATGCAGTGTGGGTCCATTAAGAAAAAAAATGCAGTGGGGGTAGGAGTTAACATTTGATCGAGTTAAGTAAAGAATTTTTGAGTTAATTGAGTTAATGAGTTATATTTTACAACTTTAATTTTGTTTGAATTTTTTAGAGTCAAATAGAGTTTATAAAATTTGAGTCGATTTGAATAATTTATGTTTCTGTTCAAATTTATTTATAAACATTTATAATATTATAATAATAAATAGATTTTTTTAACAACAATAATAAATACTTACTGTGTAAATATAAGGATCTTTTTGCCCTCCTGATCTCGATCTCTTCACTTCTTCCACAGTTAATTCGTGAAAGCTTTATGATGAACGGCAATGGTTTTTTCCCAAAAAAGAAAGTGACAATAATAAATTTATAGTAGGTTAATCGTATCATTTAGTTTAAACGGTTGGTTAAACTGTTATAACAGTTAGTAATGTAACTTAATTATTAAGAAATAATTAACTGTTAATTTTTAAAATGGTTAATTGTTAAAAAACGGTTCGGTTATATGTTAACTTATAACCTATTACAATTTTCTTTTCAAATGTTCATTATTTTTTTAGAATACTAAATTTATTTTTCTGATAAATATTGTACTCCCTCAGTCCTAATAAAGTTGTCACTTTCATTTTTTTTTAATTGTCACATTGTAAAAACCAACAATTATTTAAACTCATATTTCCTTTTCTACTCTTTGTTATTGTTTCCCAAAAAAATAAAAATTAATTTTTCAAAGATAAAACATTTGAATTCTTTTACATCATATCTTTTACAAGACTTTTTATTCCTAAAACTCCGTGAAAAATTAACATGTGACAATTTAACTGGGATAGAGGGAGTATTAATTTTTTTTAAAAAAATTCTTAAATAGAGATATTTTAAATACAAACTTCATACTTAATTAAAAAAGTACCTATAGGTTAACCACTAACCATCCTTTTTTAGTGGTTTGGTTAACCGAAATCGTTTAACTTTAACTGTTAGGTTAATTAACCTATAAAATAAACGGTTACACCGGTTAACGGTTACAGTTTATTTTGTACAACCCTACCCGAGAGTAATTTCAAAATGGTTTTAGCTTGGCGGTGTCGTTGTGCCTCTTTCATTTTATTTTCTCAGCTTTGGTCGTTTTAATCAGCAGGACGTCGATTGTATCACATCTATTAAGTTGTCATCTAGTGGACGGGATGATGTCCTAGCCTGGAATGAGGAAAAAGATGGTCACTACTCAGTTCGTAGTGGCTATAAAGTTCTCCTACATGATTCTCCTAATTTATTTTTACGAAAATGTTATGAAACTATATGGAGTATCTCATGCCCATCAAAAATCAAAATACTGCTATGAAAATTCAGCAAAAATTTTGTACCAACAAGACATAATCTTTGCATCAAGAGAGTGTCTACTGTTGATTTATGCCCTAGATGTCAACATTTCAGAGAAGATGTTAATCAGTTAGTCATTCCTGCAGTTTTGCTAAAAAGGTGTGGTCTGGCCTAAATTTCAGGTGGCCATCTAATGTGGATCAGTTTGATTTCTGTGAATGGGGTTATCTTGGCTTTTCCAAACTTATGACACTACCAGGTATACACAAATTGCAATTATCATCTGGTCTTTATGGTTTTCCAGGAATAAACTCATACATGAAGGTAAATCCCAAAGCGTTGTAGATATTATTACCTTTGTTAGGAGCTACTTGGTTGAGTTGGGAGCTCTGTCGAATTCTCTAAATCACCCGCACACTCGAGAGAAGGCCTGTTGGTCCCCTCCACAACAACCATTTGCAAAATTAAATTTTGATGCGAGCTTCTCCTCATCTGCGAACAAATCCTGGTCAGGGCTTATTATCCGAGACAGTAATGCTCAAATCCTAGGTTCGGTCTATAGAATTAATAACGGGGTTTCATCAGTTTTCGAAGCGGAAGCTCTATCAGCCCTCCAAGGAATTCAATTTGCAAGGGATTTGGGAATTTCTAACCTGGTGGTTGAAGGTGACTCTCGGGCCGTAATCAAGAAACTCTCCAGCTCCTCCGGTGACCTATCGATGATCAGTCACTTAATCCACGACGCCCAATTCGCCTCACGAAGCTTCAGCAGTTGTCGATTCACCTTCATCGGACGGAACGGCAACAACGCGGCGCATGCAATGGCGGCGTTCGGTAGACGAGAGGATACCCAGGACCGTTTTTGGGTCGAAGACACACCGTCAACCGTCATCCAAGCTTCCGATGAGGACCGCCGTAATATGGCCCATCAGTAGCTTTTGTGCCCCTTCCAACCTTGAATTTTTGGGTTTTTTTCGAAGCATCTCCTCCATCTGAGAATCTGGTTTGTTGCGCGCTAAAGATCATTGCTTGTTTCTCCAGATTTCATCTTCGGATCGTGCCTTGATTTTTTGTTGTTTTTCATCTTTTTTTGTCGATTTCTTGTTTTAATGTCTGAACTCTGGAGACTTTTGGCTTTCTTTATTTTTTGTCTTTATTTGCCTTAATAAAACTCAAGGACGGTACCGTATTATCAAAAAAAAAATTATATACATATTAACCATAGTGACGGATCCACCATATAGCAGGGTAAACAAGTTATTTATACTGTTATTTTCTGATTCACTAATGTTCGCATTGAAGAAAAAAAATAATGTTCGCATTGAAAACTTATTATACCGTTGTAAATAAGCATTGTTAACTTATTTACACCTAGTCGTTTATGTTTGCGAACGTTCAACGAATATGTTCTCACACGCTAAATGAAAAATAATAGTAGCTTTGTCTCATTAAACTTATCCCTTTTGTATTTTAAAATTATCTCACTTAAATTATTTTTTTGAAAAATTTAACAACTTTTACTAGGCACATTTCTCTTTTTACCCTTTTTAGTTTTCCAACAAAACAAATTTTAACTTTTTAAAGATAAAATTTATTATTTTAATTATTTAAAATACATCTCTTACACAAACTTTTTTCCTAATACTACATTATAAGTCAATAAGAGATAATTTAAAAGGGGCGGAGGGAGTAAACATATAATTAGTCTCCCCAATGTTTGACTGTATAGTTACTTTGACCTTTATTTTTTTTAGAAATTTTAACCCTAACATTTTATTTTTTTGTTAAAATAGTTCTATTTAGATGAAAACTATTAATTAACTAACAATTAAAGTTTTTTGTTGACTAGGTGCGTCTATGTAGATTGAATTAATGACATAGAATGTCCAAGTGTAATTAGACGATAATATGACATTAAAATTATTTATTAAATAAATTATAACTAATTAAATGATGACACGTCGCATCATTTGATTAATATAAAGATAAAGAAAGGAACAAAATTTAAGGCTTTTGCTTTTTGAGAATCAAACCCCCCGGCCTTTTAAATAGAGGTCTAACTCAATGCCTAACCACCCAGCTAAGTTATTATGTTGATATCTTATTATTACTCATTATATTTATTTATTTATTTAAAAGTGAAGATGTAAAATTTATGGGTAAGGAGAATTGAACTCAAGTGTCAAATATCAAATTTAATTAGTTTAAACTGTGTTTATTCTTAATTATAATATAAATTAAAGTATATTTATAGGATGAATTTTATTTTTTGTTTATAATATAATATTTTTAAAATATTTTTAATTTATTGAAAATGTAGTTTTCTAATTTTTTTCTTTCTAATTTCTAGTTTTTCCTATTTTTAATTAATATTTGGAAACAATATAAAAAATAATTAAAGTAAATAAAAATTATTAAAATTTATGAAAAAACTATCATTTTTCAATAAATTTAAATTTAAATTTATTTTTATATGACCATTCGTATAACGTTCATTTATGTTCATTTATTAAGCTAAATAAACGAGTGTTTAATAAACAAATAAACACATACAAAAGTGTGTTTGGCTTGTTTATGTTCTCAAACAAGCTCGTTTATAGGATCGTTTTATATTTATTGTTAATTTTGTTAACATTCTGAACATAGAAACGAACATGTTCGCGAACGAATAAATAAACATGTTCGTGAACACTTAAACGAACACGTTTGTGAACATTTAAACAAACACAAACCAAACATGAACACCTTTAAAAATAAACAAACGAACAAGAACATAGTCTTGTTTGTTCAAGCTCAGTTCATTTACACCCCATACAAATAAGTACTTAAAGTATACTAAATTTTTCATTTAGGTACTAAAGTAATTTTTTAGTCAAAATAAGTACCTAAAGTAAATTTTTTGGTCAAAATAGGTACCTAAAATATTTTTTCCGTTAAATATTTGACAAGTCAAAACAATATTCGGAGCACATATTTGTGGTGTGTGAACAAATCGAATGTGAATGTAGCAAATTAGACTAGGATGATCGTCCATAATGAGTTTCTGCATAACTTGACTCAAATCAGTCTATCAATGAGTTGTATACATATGTTTATAAAAAATATTATATTTTGATATACAATATGTAAAAAAAAATTACACAACACTTCCTATAAACTATACAATCTAATATCTAAATTACTAACCGACCTTCAACTTTAAACTCTAAACTCTACTGCCTAAATCTTAAACAAAACCACACGCCTTAAATTTGAAAAGCTTACGTAGATGGTGTGTATAAAAAATTTTCTTACAGAAAACACCTTTTACCTGACTGGTAAATTAGGACTGCTTCCGGGAAATCGCAGTCTATAAATAGTGTTTTGCCATTAAAGTTGCTTCCATGCAAATCTATACAGTTTTCGGAATTTTGTTATATCTTTTCACTATCAAAGTTGCTTCCATTGCCACTGCAACATTCTACTCAGCATTATTGATTCAAAGATGCATGGATTTGGATTCGGACATCAAAACTTACCCCGGCATCGGCAATCGAGCATTCAGGAAGAAAGGGAGACTAATAGTGCACATCCAGTTTTCCCTACCCTTTATACTTCAATGCAGAAAAGGCATCACTTCTCCAATGTAAGTACTCACTTTCCGTATTTGATTGTGTTGCAATCGATGTTACTCGGACATAGAGTGAATTCAAATCATATAGGGCACTTTTTTTTTTTACAGGTGATGGTTGTATGCTTTTTCTTCTGCACCATATGTTATGCATCGATGGCGATTCTCAGGTACTTGATGTTCGGGTCGGAGGTTCAATCACAGTCACAGATAACATTGAACCTTCCAACTAACAAGCTGACCTCAAGAATTGCAATTTACACATCGGTGAATCCCATGTCTAAGTATGCATTAATGGTTACACCGATCATCAATGCTACTAAAGCCCGGTTTCTGTATCACTGCAACAAGCTATGTCATTTGAGACCACATAACCAGGGCCATGTGCCCAAGGAGGGCAAGTTCTTTTAGGATATTCCTTCATATAAGCAAACATAAGAGCAGTTTAGAGGCACATGCTCGTATCAGACTCACACCCGAATCCGAATAACAAAAAGATTCTGCAGATAAAAACTACCTCAGGACTGATATACCATTTACTGTCCGCATTCCTATGAGGAAGCAACCCCTTCTTCAGATTCTCTTTGTTTACAGTAGCCAACACTTCATCCACTCGAACAAAAGCATCATCGTCCGTTTTCATCACGTACTTGGCTGAAACAGACTCGGTCTATTAGAAAAGGCACAAAATTAAGCTTATCCAAGAAGGTAGAATCCAATAAGAAAAATAGAGTTTTCATTGTTTTAAAAATTTAAGACTCGAAAACTTACCCCGGAAATGCAGATTGCTACAGTCTTCTATGTTATAAGACCATCTCACTCCAAAATTCCTCATTCACTATCTGGTTCTTGTGCTGCAGTGATACATGGCAAGCATTCAAATATACATTTTATGTTAAAAAAAGGTAATATCCATATACTGGTCGGATTAATGGAACATACTAGACCGATGAAAAAGCGGACTGCGACCGATGAGGACTTTACTGCATGGTACTGCATCCAAGTCCTTCAAACTGACATCCAAGTTCTAAACCCTATAAGATTAATAAAGTTAGAAAATAGAATTTCTGAAGGTGTAAAAAATATAGAAAATTAGGTGTTAAGACAGTACTTTGCGGTACGCGAATGATGTTATATGCTTTCCGTCAACGACTCAACGGTCATATGAAATCCTTCTTCTCCCACCCGAAGTGTCATAACGGATAAATACCCTAACTTGAACGGTAAGTAAGGCCTAATTCGAGTTATGTTTTCAACCCTTGACGACCATAGAGAAATGCCTTAGGATTCATTTGTTGCAGGCCTCCGGTTGTCTATTTTTCCGACCTTTTCACTGCATTGTTTCAAATCATCCACTGCATATCATGCAAAAAGGATACAATAAACACATGTAGCTAAGATTCAGAACTCTGTCATAGTTCTGGCTAAGTACCTTTCTTATTGTTTCCTGCAATTGCAGAGGGGCACCGCTCTTCTGCGTTCCATTCATGAGGCGCGGTCCATGTGTTTTGAACAATTACGGGATCCTCGGTAACCTTATCTCCTTGGAGACGAACATTATAATGCAAAACAATAGGAGGGTTCATCTCGTCCGGAACTGATCCCCTGTTAAATCGATCCTGAAGCTTCCCGAAAGACCAATGCCGATGATAATGATCGCAGAGGCTTGAATTAGGCCACATGGAATTCTTAGCAATCCGAACTTTACTTAAGAAATGGACGCAATCCGAGCTTCTCGAGCAGCCTCTAATGCATTTGGTAATCCCTTGTTGTAGTTAACTATATGCATAATTTGATTCCATGTTAACAAAGAACTCCGAACTTCATTAGAGAAATTCCTACCAAGAAACAGCCTTGAAACCAACTTGTCTGCCAAAGCGACTTGATTAACGACCTCCGAACTTTAAACTGCCGAAGAAACGATAGGTTGTTGATCCTATTACAAACGTAAATCAACAGAATTTTATTTATCCAAAACTTAACTTACAAATGTAACCTGCATGCCTTATATAGGCAAGTTTACAAGAACCCTAAAAACCCTAATAGAAAATAACCAACTCTACTAACCATCTAGAAGTACAAGTATCCTCAATATTCCCCCCTCAAGATGGATTACGATGAATATTTAGTAATCTCATCTTGATAACAAATGAATCAAAAGCAGGCTTGTGAAGAACCTTAGTAAAAATATGAGCGATTTGATTGTGAGTTCGAATATGAAAAAGTTTGAGAAACTCAACTTTGATCTTGTCTCGAATAAAATGGCAATCAACCTCTATGTGCTTTGTTCGCTCATGGAAACTTGATTTTGTGCAAGATGTATAGCTGATTGATTGTCACAAAATAAAGAAGTCGATGGAACGGAAATGTGAAACCACTGCAGGAGGGAAGCAATCCAAACCAGCTCACATGTCGCAGACACCATTGCCCGGTACTCAGCTTCACAAGATGATCGACTCACTGTATGTTGCTTCTTTGATTTCCAAGAGATAATGTTGTCACCTAAAAACGTACAGTAACCAGTGACTGATCTTCTAGTGTCTGGACAAGAGCTGTAATTGGCATCAACAAAGCGAGTAAGTTGTGTTAAAGAGGTTGAAGAGAAAAAAAGACCCAGACCAGGTGTCTGTTTTATATATGATAAAAGATGATGGGCTGCCATCAAATGTGCTTGACGAGGAGCAGAAACAAATTGGCTCAATAAATGAACTGTGTATGTGATGTCAGGTCTCGTCTGAGTAAGATAGAGAAGACGACCAATCAAACGTCTATATAGCTGAGCATCCTCTAATAATTCTCCATCAGCGGCACTCAATTTCAGTGATGAGACCATTGGTGTAGAAGTAGGTTTCTTAGTCAATGAACCAGTGTCCTCAAGAAGTTTTAAAGCGTAATGGCGTTGAGACAAGGAAATTTCAGTGGAATTACGAGCGACTTCGAATCTGAGAAAATATCGTAATTGCCCTAAGTCTTTGAGTTTAAAATGCTACTGAAGAGAAGAACGAACTTCAGCTAATAAGGATAGTTGATTGCCTGCAAGAACGATGTCGTCCACATACACAAGAGGAACTACCATGTCATCACCTGAACCTTTGACAAATAAGGTATGTTCAGCTGAAGACTGTTGAAAACCTAGTTTTAAAACAACTTCAGAAAAGACATTGAACCACTGCCTAGACGCTTGCTTGAGCCCGTATATAGATTTGTGTAGCTTACAAACAAGGTTAGAGCCATGTGAACCAGTGTGATATCCTAGAGGAAGCTTCATGTAGACTTCTTCATCAAGCAATCCATTTAAGAATGCATTGTTAACGTCGAGTTGCAGCAAATGTCACCCTTTTGAAGCAACCAAGGATAACGGCACCTTGAATGTTGTCATTTTTGCAACCAGAGAAAAATTATCAATATAATCAATGCCCTCCACTTGTGTAAAGCCTTTGGCCACTAAATGAGCCTTGAATCTATCCACTGTGCCATCAGGGTTGTACTTGATACGATATACCCACTTACAGTCAGTTGCCTTTTTTCCTTCTGGCAAAGGCACCACTGACCATGTTTGTAAATTTTCCATGGCAGACAATTCTTCACGCATAGCAGCCCGCCAAGCAGGAACTTTACAAGCTTGATGATAGAAAGAAGGCTCAGTTGCAGAAGAAACATTAGCAATAAATGCTTCATATTGAGTAGACAAACTGCACATTTGAGACATGATTCTCAATAGGATATTGCACATGAGAGAGACTGTTGCAATGATAGTCTTTAAGATATGTTGGCTTCTGAACAACTCTAGAATATCTTCTAGGCTCAAGCACCTCAGCACCATCAAGATTGACAACATCATTGCCAACGCCATCAGGCTAAATTTGAACAACCCCATCATTGCCAACGCCATCAGGCTGAATTTGACCAGCTTCATCTCCAGGAATGTAGCTTTGATGTTCAGAACTTATAGCTGTAGGACCAGGGAGGATGTTATCATCCTGAGAACACTCATGTCTAATAGAAGTATGCTCATCAGAATTGTCGTTATGACATCAGAATGTTATCAATCCTTGGATGACAATCTTGAATGACATCAGAATTAGTAGAGCCAGAAGGAGAACCATCATCAAACACATGCTGTAAATTCTGTGAAACATCACTATGAACACGTGCATGTAAAGACAAATTAGAAAAGGGGTAAGAAGAATGTTATCAGTTGTTATTTTATGAAAGGGTAAAGTACACAAACAGTTACTGAACTTTGGTAAAAAAACAAAATGGTAACCAACCTTCCAAAAATCACGAAATGACAATTAAACTTTATATTTTAAAACAAAACGATAACTGGGGGTTAAACCCCCATTAACCCCTAACGGAAATTTGATTGGATATGCCACATCCCCACTCTATTTTCCACCTCATATCTAAAAATAATAAAACCCTATTACACGTCAGTTTACTGTCATCGTTTCCACTTCCATTTAACTTTTTCTTCTATTTTTCCACAACAGCCATGGTTTTAAGTTTATACTCCAACTAGAAAATCGATTTCCAAAAATAAAACCCCTTTGCTTATTTATCTAACCATCAATATTTTCATATGAAAAATTACAAATTGTTATAGAAAATTACCGGAAACGAGTTCATAAGTTACCCGTGGAATTTCGCCCAACGCCTTGCTGCTTCTGAGGTTCTAACTCTCTATTCCTCTCCTGGATATGGTATCCCTTATTCCCCTTTTATTCATTGATTAATTGTTTCGATTTAAGCTAATTTGATCTTGTTAATTTGCAACTGTTATTGATCTGGAGTTGTAAAAGTAATTGATGGGTGCCAAATCATGATGATTAGTGATAGGGAAAACAGTGATAAAAGTGTCTTCTTTCATAAGGAATATTGTATAAAAAATGATCTTTTTCTTTCAATTTGGGAAAATCAACATTTTCTCTTTCACAATGAATGGATTGATACCTTGAAGGTGGAATAACAAACTTGTTATCTTTTACGAATTTCTATGCTGCAGGATCTTGTGCTCCGGCTTGACATTTATAAGAAACTCGAAAAGCACGAAGGGTGTGTAAACACGGTGAGCTTTAATGCTGATGGCAACATTTTAGTATCCGGCTCAGATGACTAGCAGGTTATTATATGGGATTGGGAAACTGGGCATGCTAAGCTTTCTTTCCAGTCGGGTCAAACCGAAAATATTTTCCAACCAAGATTCATGCCTTACACAGATGATCGCAGCTTGGTTACCTGTGCTACAGATGGGGAGGTGAATTTCTTATTTAAGCATGCAACAATTTTCTAGAATTTACAAGAAATTTCTTAGGATCGATTTGCTACATGAATCTCAACCTGTTGAGCATAAATGTTGGTGGTTTTAATGGAAAAAGAGTCGGTTTGCAATTAAACTTAAAACCATGGCTGCTGTGGAAAAATAGAAGAAAAATTTAAATGGAAGTGGAAACGATGACAGGAAACTGACGTGTAATAGGGTTTTATTATTTTTTAGATATGAGGTGGAAAATAGGGTGGGGATGTGGCATATCCAATCAAATTTTCGTGATTTTTGGAAGGTTGGTTACCATTTTGTTTTTTTACCAAAGTTCAGTGATTGTCTGTGTACTTTACCCTTTATGAAAAGGAAACATTTTTCTCATGAAAGACGACATAACGAGAAACAACAATTTTCTTAGTTTTAAAAACATAAACCTTGTAGCCTTTAACACCAGGGGAGTAACCCAAGAAAACTCCAAGCAAAGCCCTCTTAAAGAATTTGTTTCTACCAACACGCAAAGTGGAAAGAAAATAAAGACACCCAAAAACTTTAAGAAACATGTAATCAGGAAGATTTTTGAACAACAATTGATATGGAAATTTATTAGAAAGCACATGAGAAGGCAATCTGTTAATGATATATGTGGCAGTAAGCAAGCACTCTCCTGAAAAGCTAGCTGGAACTTTAGATTGAAAAAATAATGCTCGTGCAACATTTAAGAGATGTTGATGCTTTCTCTCAACAATTGAAATAAGAAGAATGACTAGAAGAAATTGCTAAAAATAGGGACTAGAAGAAGTTACCACTTTGCAATCCTAACCATCTTAATTAATTGGGAAATGAGATAGCTACGTTGACATGCAAGGATTAAAATGCTAAAAATAAAAGAAAAGTGACTCTTAGTGCTAGTGACTAAGTTAACATAAAGATGAAATAAATAGAATGCATGATAAACTCCAATTAAGTTTGGGAGTTGGACACATGTCCGTAGGAGAGAAAGATGAATGGAGAGTGGATTTGGCCTTGTCTCCACTACACCTTCATTCTTCTTTTTCCATCTAAACCCAATTGCATGTTAGAGGGAGAGGGAGAAAACTTTAGGCAGCCATTAATGATAAAATTGGAGCTTAAATTTTGCTTGTCTCTTAAGGAATTAAGTTGTTCTTGCTTAAGAAATAAGGTAATGGGCAGACTTCTTTAGGCGTCCATTGCGAGTTTTTGAATTGGAAATGCTACGAGATTTAATTAAAATGGTGTCCAATTTTCGCGCATGGGAAAGCAAGCTAGATATGCTAATTTGGAGGCCGGACGAGCGTGGAATTTTTTCAGTTGGGACATTATCGAAACTGCTCATGTTCGATAAGGCGGGGGAAATGGAGTTCAGGGACTATTTCGCTTGGAAGGTGCTGGTGCCGCCGAAAGTTCAAGCTTTCCTATGGTTCACATGGTTGCGTCGACTACCGACTGCAGATTTCTTGCGAGCACGTGGGGTTCCACTGCCGGATGACCAAGGCCGATGTCCTTGGTGTGCGATGGTAGAGGAGAGCATCGCTCACATCCTCTATGAATGCCCTTTTGCGCAATCAGCATGGTTATGGATGCGACAATGGTGGGAAATTGACTCAAGCTTACCGGTTAGTTTTGATGCGTTTTATGTTCTTGGTTTTCATAGTGTTTTTACGGGATGCATGAATTTGTGGTGGATAGCATGTGTTGCTGCTTTATTGTGGTCGTTATGGATTGCAAGGAATGAATTTATTTTTCGTGGGAAACGCTGGAATTTGGCTGAATTGTGTTTCTTGGTAAAATTGAGATCATATTATTGGATAAAAGCGGATAGGTGGGGGGAATTGGTATCGGAGGCAGTTTGGTGGACTTGTCCTTCAAAAATTGAGGTTAGTGTCCATCCGAAAAGGGTGAGGGGGAAAGATGCTGGCAACCCCCGTTAAGAAGTGTTTTAAAATTTAACACGGATGGATCGGCGCGAGAAAAACCGGGCCCGGCAGGTATCGGTGGCGTGATATGAGATGCAGACAGTCGTATTTTGGGGTTATTTTCAGGCCCTTTAGGCGTGATGGAGTCGAATGAAGCAGAGGTGCGAGCGATAGCTTTTGCCTTGGGTATGGTACAGGAGAGGGAATGGAGGCAGGGTTGTGTGATTTTGGAGACGGATTCTCAAGTCGCGTTGAGCTGGATTACTCAGGCCGCGAAACGCCCTTGGTGTCTATGGGAGGTATTTTTGGTAATTGATCAGGCTTGTCAAGTCATATATGATATACAATTCTGCTACGTGCCGAGGGAAGCGAATGGATTTGCGGATGCATTGGAAAAAGAGGGAGTAGATAGACGTTCGACGTTTGTGGCATGTTTGTGACTTGGACTTATGTGATTTTATTTTACATTTGTAATCGACGGATCGTATCGTACTCTTTTCCTCCAATAGGTTTAGGGAGGTTTTTAACGAGGCGTGCGATTTCGTCAAGCTGTATGTTTTCTATTATTCAATAAAAACATACGATTGCCGATCAAAAAAAAAAAGAAATAAGGTAATGTGCCATTTCCTTCATCCTCCCCTTGCATTTGAATTGTTTGCTAACTTAGTATGACTAGGAAACTAGGATTTGATTGGTGGATAATTAAATTTGAAAGAGAATATGGCCATGTGTTCGAATGATTTGTGTGATAGGGTGCTTAACATGTTGCTTGTTAATCGGTTGAGTTAGATGGATGATAGTTAGAATTCTAGAACAAAATGAATAGAAATTTGAATCATGGGACAATTGCGTCATGTTTGGATTGTGATTAATGTGTGAATATAGATGATGGACTGCCTTTTGATTCATTTCTTTGGTTGTTTCGAACCTATGATTAAATTGTGTTAGTATGTGTATGAACCAATAGAATAGATTGTTAGAATATTCAAAATTAAGAGTATATTGGCTAACTTAAGGGCTGCAAAGGACTGCTAACTATAAGGGAACTAATCAAACTGATTAATGGAAATAATTGAAGAAATTGGGACAACTTTAGGCTACCCAAGGGGTTTAGATCGAGGAATTGGGCTTGAAGAGACCATCAGACTTAGCCATGTCCGTAAAAGATCCTGGAAGACTTAGTCAAACATTATCCATTTGAATTATTTCAAATGATTTATTTAGATAATGTTGGGATTTTAGAGATTTGTAAAGATTATGATGTAATCTCGTCCGTCGATGTAAATAAGTTTTGACCGTCAGATCTAAGGGGTTCAACTATAAATAGAGGCTCCCTACCTCACTTGTAAATCATTCAATCTTTTATCTTCAGAGTAATCAATGCATTCACTCTAAAATCCTCGGTTTGTTTTTCGTGTTCTTGATTTTATTCTTTCGGATTTGAAGGCTATTCTTTATAGTTTGCTTTCGCTTAGAACGATCTTGCGATCTTAAGTGCCTTGGAAGTTTTGATCTTCCGAAGTGGGAATTCAGGCTTACTTAGGAGTTTGTGTGGTGAAATTCGCATAAGGCCGCGCGGTTTGCTTGCTCGAGAATCTAGCCCCATGACACTAACTAGAGGCTGTCCTGTTTCGGTTTAAATTGCACATTAGATTTTAAAAAGAATAAAGTGCACACAAACTAGTGAATTGTCAAGAAAGGAACTGATTTGAGAATGTACATTGTTGTGATGGTGTGTATATGTTTTCTTGGGCTGCCAAGCTAGTTTAAATATTCATTAACCATGAAATGCAATGGAAATGTAATCTGAATGGTCACACTTAGTATCTAATAAATTTTGCACTGATATATGTTAGACCGATAAGACACAGAAGACAAAAGGAATAACGTAGATCAAAACATCGATAGAAAAAAGGGTCGTGATCCGGGACCATCAGTAGCTTGAAATTAACCTGTGAGTATGCATTTAAGTCTAGGAATGAGCTTATGGCCATTCCAAGCATTTTGTGTATTTAAATTTGATGTTAGCTATTAGTTGTATGGCAATTGGCTGGGTGCTCAATTGCTTAATGAGTTACATTGAGGTAAGCTTTCTTAAGCTTGTTTCTTTTAATGTTAAGATACTAATGCTAGTAAACCAAACAAATATAGGCATAAGAGTTTGTATTTTGATTGCTTGCAATTAAAACTTCCTCATAAATTAAGAAAATAAGAAAGAATGAAATCATTGTGAGAAAGCCTTGGTTAGAGTCGGTTTAGATACATTGGCATTCCAATAGGTTTCTGAGCTCAGCTTGATTTGGACTACGGTCCCTTGATTGGTACCTTGGTACCCTAGAAATGCAATAAATCGAATACATATATATTGGTACTACGGTGCCCTTGTTTGATGATCACTTGAAGGTGATATTGTGTATCTATGATGTTCTCTAGTCAAGGCTATGAAAGATTGATCATAAAGCAAAATGATACTAGATTTAGGGATGATTAGTAACTGACTTATCATACTATGATCTTGGTTCAAGTAATTGGACTTCACCAACATGAATTTTTTAGCTTGATAATTGATCTAGAAATAAAAACAAATGGTTAGCTCATCTTAAGATGTTTGAATAAGGAAAATGTAAGACTTGTGTACTCACTTTATAATTGAACTATTAGAATATCTTAGGTTCAACTTTAAAAAAGGAAAAGCCAATAAGATAGTAGCAATCCTCGTAAACCAAATCTATTGAATTAGAGTAGAATTTTATAAATATTACTTCGACTTGTATATCTCTTACTTATTGTCTTTTCCTTGATTTGTTCCAGGATCTTACTTTTGGCCTAGCTTTGAGGAGATCGAGCAAGATCATAAAGACAAGTAAAAGTATGTTTTGTAGTCTACTTTTAGAACTCCATAATAGTGGCACATGGTTGTAAAACTTTTTGAATAGGTTGCACATTATGATGGTGTAAATACTAAATGATCTTATGGCATGTATAAGATGTCTTGATGTTTGTTCATGGTGTCTTGGTGGTTGTTTATGATGTCTTGAGTGCTTATGGATGATTGCCACAAGTGTGGTTATTAGATTGATTTGAGTATAGGTTTCTTTGTTGTTTTCGGTCCTGATATATAATAATAAACCTAAAGTAAGTCCTATGCTCCTATTTGATTGCCTATGCTAGAGTATGTCTCTTTTCCTAATTGCATATAAATACTTAAGAAGCAATTGGTGTGTTTATGTGTATGATTTAGAAGTAGGTTGTTTTGAACTCTAAGTGTTATCAAGTTGCCTAAGCTCCTTGTTCGAACTATGCCTTGATCATCAAGTTAGTTTCTTGATAGATTTTCTTTTATAATACCTTAGTTGGGTGTCTCCTAGGATTATTTTAGAGCGTTACCAAAATATCATAGAATTTTAATAATAAATGCAATTACATCAGATTAAAAGATGATTATACATGTAAAAGTATGCTCTATCATGTCTTCTATAACCTTAAAAGAAAGGAAACTTATTAGGAAGTTTTAAATCAAGACATATGACTAGGCTATGATTTTGAGAGTCATAATTCACATCCATGAGTAGTTTGTTTGATTGTTATTCCAAGTGGTTACTTGGATTACCAGATTAGTCTACATTTTGTTCGAATTCCTATTTTGGCTTCATGATTGAAATGTTTTGTTTTCCTTTCGGCATTCTAGACTTGGTCTTCTTCCAAGCCCGGTTTAAAGATGTTACAAAAGACCCCATTACGACACTTTCCAACCATTTCTTCATCTTTGTCTGAAACTACGTACCTTGTCATGTAACAAAATTGTTGATAGAAAAAACAGAAATTAAGGAAATTCAATCAAAACTTTGTTCTTAAATTAGAAATTTAAGCATTCTAGTCAAAATAACATCCAAGACTAGGAAAAAAGTCAAAAAAGAAAGAAAATTAGATGAAATTGTCAGCGCGCACGCACGCACACAAACTGGGGAAAAGAAAGCTGGAACTAAACAGCCCAAAGCAAGCACTTAAACATCCTATGCATGTAAACAAACAAAGAACCAATAAAAACACATATTGATATGTATATGTACACACACACATATAGAAAGAATGAGAGAAAAGTTGACGAGTGCAATGAAGAATAAAGGGAAGAAGAGAGCACAAAGAAAAATCGAGAAATATGTATATAAACTATTGTTGTTGACAAGTCTCTCTTCATGTTAAGGTTTTTTGACTCTATGAAACCATTGTCCAATGAAGACAACACAACCAAGACAAGTCAATAGGCCTCTATGTTTCATTAAATTTTATCATTTGACCTTAAATAGATATTATAGGTTGATGTCTTTTTTTATTTATGGAATAATTTGATTTTTTATATAATTATTGATATTTCATTAATATGAAGTAGACATTGAAAATTTTCATTATAAGATTAATTCTTTTGACTTAATTTGTTCGATCTATAATATTAAAATTTGAATTTTTTAAACCACTAAATTAAGTTGGTGAAATTTCTCCTACCTTAACCAGTGATTGAAGGTTCGATTCTCATCTTAGACAAGAAAAAAATAATTGCATTAGTAGATTTCCCCCTTAAAGTCATTTAATTGCATCAATATTTTTTTGAAAAGAAATAGGAGACTCGTTAAAAGCCCCCTTCATAACTTAGTTCAAACTGAATCTCAAACCGAGATAGCGGGAGGGAAAGAGTACCCAAAAGATTTATCATTAATTTGGAAAATAGTAGTTCATACAAAAAAATCAAACAAAAGAAAAATGAAAAGTTCTAGTCGACTACACATCGTTACCCTTTCTATTCTATTGTGCTCAACGCGATCATTGTTGTTACATTCTCCACGAGTTTCGCATTTTCACCCTTTGCATCGAGTTGATTACCTTTTCCCTTGTGTTCACTTCTTTTACGGGCTTTTTCTGCCATCTTCTAGGCCGTGAAGTTGAGTGATCTATCTATATGTCCGAATGTGAACATATGAAATCAATGAACTAACTCAAGTAATGACCTACAAATCAATTAATTAAGTATAATAAAAAAATAAAAAAAATAAAAAAAAAAACTTTGAATTTTAAATTCTAAATTTTACCTAAAATATCCGTCTTCTATATCACAAATCTTCAAATTCATATTATCTCTAAAAAGACTGGCGACGTACATAGAGTCTGTACGTAGATGCACATTTCTCTCTTCGAACTCGTTAGAATCGAAAACGTGCTTTTCGATCCATTTTAGTGTACTTGTGGCACCTTTCAGCTCAGCCTAGTTGCTACTCAAGTCGTGCTCCCACTCTACATCAATAAGGTGGTGGTCGATATAGTTGCCATCTGAATCTTGCAAAACAAATCATGCCCCGACATACACTCCTTTGATAGACGCATCCGAAAATACTATAAGGAATCATTTCTTAGTTTGTGACCAATTGTAATTTTGGATTAGAAACTGATCAGAAGAGCAAGTCCTTTATCACGGGGCCATTACCCTCTTCCCAAGAGATATGTCTGATAGAATGTGCACAGCCACCGCTTATATATCCCAAGACCTTAATTTTCCATTCTAATGTAGGATTAATGTCCATACTTCTTCCCAAGCATGACATTCTCCCCCACTCAACCTCGTGACACCCTCGACACGAGCTAACCACACTTTTGATGGGCCATTGTCATACTTGTCCACCTTACCTACCCAATTCATGGGTGCTCAATGTTTAATCGGGCAATCAAAAAGTTGCTTTGATACCATTTGTCACAGGACCATTACTCTCTTCCTAAGAGACATATCTAGGCGGCCCGTGGCATTACTCTCTTCCTAAGATACTGAAACCACAAAAGGGAAGTCCCATGAGCAGTGCAAAGCTATAACAACCAGAAGTGGGATAACACTACAAGAGCCGTCCATACCTGCTGTGAGAGAAACAACACTCGCCAAACCAGTTCAAGCCGTCGAGAAACCTGCCGCGGCAGCACCTGAAGAAAGCAATGTGGAACCAGAAAAAGAATAGACAAATTCTGAACCAGTTACTTCCTCCCAAGACAAGATTCCCCTAAAAGCAAAAACTATTACCACGACACCTCCACCACGATTCCCACTAAAATTGAAAAAAACAGAAACATGATATGCAATATAAAAAATTCCTGGATGTTCTGAAGCAAGTCAAAATCAATCTTCCACTGGTAGAGTTGATCAAACAGATGCCCAGCTATGCCAAGTTCCTAGAGGATATGGTATCCAAAATAACACAGATCGGGGAATTTGAAATAGTGGCAGTGACAGAAGGATGCATGGCCATGCTACACAATAAGGCACCACCAAAACAGAAAGATCCGGACAACTTCATAATTCCTTGCAAAATAGGCAGCAACCACTCCGTACAAGCCATATGTGACTTAGGGGCAAACATCAACCTAATGCCCAAATTTGTCTTCCAGAAACTAGGAATAGGAGACGCCCGCCCAACAACAGTAATGCTACAGCTGGCCGACAGAACATTTGTACAACTGGAAGGAAAAATCGAAGACATCCTAGTGAAGGTGGAAAAATTCATTTTCTCTGCCGATTTCCTGGTACTAGACTGTGAAGCAGATGAAAAGGCACCAATAATCTTGGGACGACCATTCCTCGCTACGGGCAGAACACTGATTGATGTGGAAAAAGGTGAACTCACGATGAGGGTTAACAATCAGCAAGTAAAGTTGAATGTCTTCCGAACCATGAGACAGGCTGATGATCCAGAAAAATGCCAGCTAATGGAAGCCATCTCAGAGTTCAATTTTGTAGCCAACAGACCATGCCTACAACAAGACTGCCCGGGCAGCGACCTCAACAACTGTTTTGGCAGCCATTTAGAAGCTTGCCCAAAAGATAAGCAATGCAGTGAGTGGACAGAACAGGAACTGGAGGAACAAGAAGAAGCATACTGGAGAGCAAACAGACCAGGTAAGTACTTCGAACCATTGAATTACACAGAAAAAGGGGGTAAAATGTTCAAACCATCTATCGAACAACCTCCCACTCTTGAATTAAAAGCTTTACCTGCACAACTTAAGTATGTTTACTTGGGACCTAATGAAACACTGCCAGTAATAATTTCGTCCAAGTTGCAGCCTAGACAGGAACATAAATTGATAGCACTACTGCAACAACACAATAAGGCAATAGGCTGGACAATTGCAGATATAAAGGGAATAAGCCCGGCCATT
The DNA here is from genome assembly GCA_030270665.1 of Hibiscus trionum. Taxonomy (NCBI): domain Eukaryota; kingdom Viridiplantae; phylum Streptophyta; class Magnoliopsida; order Malvales; family Malvaceae; genus Hibiscus; species Hibiscus trionum. The sequence goes on along the minus strand of BSYR01000038.1, from coordinate 19,643,045 downwards.
TGTATGCACAAAATCCAGCTCGAGCAGGATCAAAAACCAACTGTGGATGCCCAGAGGAGATTAAACGATGCTATGGGAGAAGTTGTAAAAAATGAGATCATCAAATGGTTAGACGCTGGTATCATATATCCAATCTCTGACAGCAAATGTGTAAGCCTGGTACAATGTGTACCAAAGAAAGGTGGCATAACTGTGGTAAGAAATGAAAATAACGAGTTAATTCCAACCAGAACAGTAACTGGTTGGAGAATATGCATGGATTACCGCAAGTTAAATAAAGCAACAAAAAATAATCATTTTCCGTTACCTTTTATTGATCAAATGCTTGACCGCCTTGCTGGCAAAACTTTCTACTGTTTTTTGGATGGATATTTAGGTTATAACCAGATTGCCATCGCACCGGAGGACCAGGCCAAAAAAACATTCACCTGCCCTATGGCATTTATGCTTTTCGAAGAATGTCATACGGATTATGCAACGCCCCTGCCATATTCCAGCTGCATGATTGCTGTTTTCTCCGACATGATAGAAGACTTCATGGAAATATTCATGGATGACTTATCTGTCTTCGGAAGCAGCTTTGATAGCCTCCTCGACAACCTCGAGAAAGTACTCACAAGATGCGAGGAAACATACCTGGTACTCAACTGGAAAAAATGCCACTTTATGGTCGATGAAGGCATAGTCTTGGGGTATAAAATTTCTGCACAGGGAATAGAAGTAGACAAAGCAAAGATCGAAGTGATTTTTAACTTGCCGCCGCTGACCGTTGTCAAGGGCATCTAGAGTTTCCTAGGACATGCATGTTTTTATCGTCGATTCATTGAAAACTTCTCTAAAATCTCTAAACTAATGTGTACATTGCTGGAACAGGACATACCATTCAACTTCGATGAGGCATGCCTGGAAGCATTCAAAACCTTAAAGGAGAAGGTAGTGACAACACATGTGGTAATCCCATCTGATTGGAGCCAACCCTTTGAGCTAATGTGTGATGCTAGCAATACTGCCGTCGGTCCCGCCCTAGGACAAAGCAGAGACAAAATCTTCCATGTAATCTACTACGCCAGCAAAACACTGAATCTTGCCCAAACCAACTACACCACTACAGAGAAAGAGTTATTGGCAGTAGTGTTCTCCTTCGATAAGTTCCGACCCTACCTGATTGGAACAAAGGTGATAGTCCACACAGACCATTATGCCTTGAGGTACATGTTCGCAAAGAAGGATGCAAAGCCTCGCCTGATCCATTGGATCCTGCTGCTGCAAGAGTTTAACCTGGAAATTTGAGACAAGAAGGGCACAGAAAATCAAGTGACAGACCATCTCTCTCGGCTTGAGAATGGACAAGAAAAGACTTCCAATAGAGAAATCCAGGATGCATTCCCTGATGAACAATTGCTACTAGCCTCTGCTCTGGTAGCTGCTCTGGAAGTTGAAGGCATCTCACTAGCCGCCCACGAAGAGGCCACGGTAGCAGCATCGACAGCCACACCCTGGTACGCAGACATTGTGAATTATTTTGTATCTGGTGTTTTACCCTATGAACTTAACTTCCAAGGAAAGAAACTATTCCAACATGATGCTAAGCATTATTTTTGGGATGAGCCTTTCTTGTTTAAAAATTGTACAGATCAGGTTATCAAACGGTGTGTCCTGGAGGATGAACAGCAAGCCATACTATCGCAGTACCATGCAGCGCCATATCGAGGCTATTTTGGAGGACATCGAACGGCAGCAAAAGCACTCCAATCGGGGTTCTTTTGGCCAACATTGCATAAAGACGCCCAAGCCTTCTATAAACAGTACGACAGCTGCCAAAGAACAGGAAACATATCAAGAAGGAACGAAATACCTATACAAACCATCTTAGAGGTTGAGTTATCCGATGTTTGGGGGATAGATTTTATGGGACCATTCCCATCTTCTTGTGGCAACATGTACATCCTTCTAGCAGTTGACTATGTCTCCAAGTGGGTAGAAGTCATTGCCACCCCTCACAATGATGCAAAGACCGTCCATAGATTCCTACACAAGAATATATTAACAAGGTTTGTGATTCCAAGAGCCAACATTAGTGACGAGGGCACCCATTTTAATAACAAGCTCATTGCCAAGGCACTCCAAAAAGTTGGCGTCAAGCACAAGATTACTGCAGCATTTCATCCACAAACAAATGGGCAGGCAGAGATTTCGAACAGGGAAGTTAAGACCATCTTGGAAAAAGTTGTAAATCCAAGTAGGAAAGATTGGTCGTTGAAATTAGACGATGCTTTTTGGGCATACTGGACAACATACAAAACAACACTCGAAATGTCCCCATATCGACTAGTTTATGGAAAGGCCTGCCACCTCCCCGTCGAAATAGAACACAAGGCATATTGGGCAGTCAAGGAAGTGAACTTGGACTAGAAATAGGCCGGCGAAAAGAGATTACTAAATCTGACAGAAATGGAGTAATTTATGCGGGAGGCATACAAGAACGCCAAGCTGTACAAGGAAAAAGTCAAAAAATGGTATGACAGGAAGATCCAACAGAGGTAGTTCCTACCCGGGCAACAGGTGATGCTGTTCAATTCCCGCCTCAAGTTGTTTCCTTGGAAGTTAAAATCCAGATGGTCAGGACCGTTCGAAGTAGTCCAAGCCTTCCCACATGGTGTCATGATAGTAAAACCAGTAAATGGAGGGACATAATTCAAAGTTAACGGGCAGCGATTAAAGCACTATACAAGAGATTCTGTTCCGAAAGAATAGGAAGTATTCACATTGGGGAATGCCCACCCTAATGTGAAATAATTTTATCTTTCCACATCTTCACTACTTTATTAGGAGTAGATTTTATCCTTTTTAATTTTCTTTACCATTTATTTCCGTCTCACAATTAATTAGACATATCCCGACCCTTAAGAATCAAGCCGCTGAGCACAGCAGAGGGCAGCATTACTAAGCCTGTTGCCGCAACCCGCAGATGAAGACAGAGCAGATAATTCCTCCAAATCCTCTACACCATGTGTCTAAGCCTAAGTATCATTCCCTTTCTCTTTGTTTTATTTTTCTATTTTTTTATTTTCTGTTTTGATGTTGTGCATTGAGGGCAATGCCCTTCTCGAGTTTGGGGGGATAGTAGCTCTCACATTTTTGTTTAGGCATACTTAGTAGCATATAGGTTGTATTGTACTTGCCTTAATATTAATCAGAATAGAAAATTTTGTTATAACTTGTGCCTATGATAGTTAAACGATTATTTATTTTCGCACCAATAAATAAATTGAACTTAATTTGGGGAAAGCATGAAAAATGACTTAGAATTTTTTAAAAAAATTGCCAAAACTATCAAACATTTCTGTTACTTGCTGAATTTGCTAGAATATCTATTGAACACTGACTGCTTTGTTTTTAGAAATCTTTGCAAAGTTCTAACAATGGTTGCAGGTAGTCGCTGAGGCAGAAAACATAAACAGAAAAATAAAGCACTGCCACGGTAGCAGGAAAAAAAAACAAAGAAAAATTACTATTTACCCTAGAGGTGCCCGAAACAGGCTCTAGGAAGAATCATGTGCGAGGACACTCCGCTGCTATCACAGTCCATGAATCTGAAAATCTTGAAGTGACGGGCAAATTAGCATGAGTGAATGAAAGTCTTCACGGGATGACATTACTCCATAGGTTCGGGGTTTTGTAATTTGCTCATATCTTAATTTCAGACCTAGAAGAGTAATTATGATAAGCTGAAGCCTTCATTTCCATGATTAAATACTCGTGCTTAACTGTGCTGTCTCGGAAGCAACCTTATATATTATAACATCATCTATGTTTATTTAGTTATTCTGCATATTCAACCTGTACACAGTTTTGCACACACTGCACTGGCATTATAGAAATTAATTCTTAGTTATTTTCTTGATATTTTCCCTTCACTAATATAATATAGGTGCCATGACCTTGAGGTGCGAAATCAAGTTGAAAACAGGTTTTTCTTTCCGGATAATATAAGGGCAAGTATATTTAGGTTGCATTGCTTGATGACAAGCAATAGTTCGAGTTTGGGGGTGTGTAAAGTGTCCACAAGTTCTGTATTTCATACACATTCCATCTCATATTATTGCTATTTTTGAGTACATTTTAGGCATAATTAGGACCATGCATTGCATTTTACAGTATTTTCTTACTTTGCCATGCTTTAATGGATTATCTTTTATTTGGTGAAAAAAATGTATTGTTTTAGCTTAGTTTTAGTTTCAAGTACTAAAGGCTGATAGAGGAAAGGGGAGCTGAGGGCAAGATGATGAGGCAGCAGACCAAGAAGCTGTACTGATGCAGTTTCAGACAGAGACAGAAGCTGCCGAGTAGCTGCCTCCGCCCAACCTGCTGCCCAAGGCAGCAGACTATGGAGTTGGAGAACCGAAGTGCGATCTATAGAGCGGAAAACACGGATTCTATCGATGATGTCCACTCAATTTTCAGACATTTGTAGCAGCAGGCAGAGTCGCTAAAGGAAAAACTCGAGATTACTTGCGAAGTAAGGCAACATGATAAAGTCCACATTCAACTCAAAGAAGTCAGAGTTCAAAGTCACATTTAACGCAAAAAGCTACTTTGAATACTTCTACTTCAAAAAGGACTAGACCTAGCTAATGCCTATATATACTCATTGTAATATTACTTCAAAACAAGTTAGGTTTTCCTTAGGCATAATTTAGGTTTTCCTTGCCGCCATTATGTTCTAATTCTCTCTTTGGGTTTGGGTTATGTTGTAATTAGTGTGAGAACGATTGTTGAGGATTTTATGTTTGTTTTTGCAAATAAAACTTCAAGGTTTTCTTATTCCATGTTCTGCATAGTTTTCAATTAAGGCAAAATATTAGTTGAATTCTATCCATTTGTTCGGTATCGAGAGAGTCGAACTCACGAAATGATTTAGTACAATTTCATCTATAGACGGTGAAATCAATCTGTCCTAGACATAGGTTAGGGTTTAAGGTAGCTAAAAGAGGACGCGTTAACATTACTGTCTTTGCACGATTCACGCCGCGACTGGTATTATTTGCAGTGGGCATCAACAGAATTCTGACTTAGACATAAGCGGGATCACTTTTAAAGTGTTATGACGAGCCTTGTAGTTCTGCCGAGTTTGCCACCGAGACACAGTTCCATTCCCCTGCCGAGGCAGCGAGAGGGTTTCAACAGTCTACCTGCTATCCCCCGCCGAGGCAGCAGAGTCTGGCAGCGCAAAGCAACTTGTCATATTCAACGCGGTTTCACGCTAAGCAGCAGCATAACCCTGCCTATTCTATCAACCTAATTTCTTCCCTTTTTATTACTTGTTTTTTTATTTTACTTTTCTTCTCAACAATCAAATAAATTGTGCATTTACTTTTTCTTGTGCAGGAACAACAATTCGAATCAAGCTGTCCAATCCCCGTGGGAGATGATATCTTTTATACTATAACTTGACAAGAGTGTGCACTTGCGCCCATAAATAGAGAACACCCAAACGCTCTATAGTGGTGTTCCGGCCATGATGGATCATTCGTTAGATGATGAGGAATGGGTTGACTCTTCGAGTGATGATGAGGTTGTTGAGATGGTTGCTCAATCAGATTCCACTCGCGTGGATGTCTAGCAAGGTGTCTCTTATATTTTACTATATTTTATGATGATTAAGTTAATGTTCTAGAATTTCCAAGGCGCTGTTAGCCTTCCTTTCAGGAGAATTTTCAAGGAGTTTGTGTGAGATCATCATCTTATTGTTTTCGTGCTGTTTGAACAAAAGGTGAGTGTTATTTTGGTGGATAGGATAATATCAAAGCTGTGTTTTCTACAATCGTTTAGAGTTGAAGCTCATGCTTTCGGTGGAGGCATTTGGATTTTATGGAAGGATACGGTTGAGTTAGAAATTCTTCATATTTCTAACCAGTTTTTGAATGGAAGCGTGCGACTGGTTGATTTTGATTCTTGGCTTCAATTTATAGCAGTTTATGAGAGCCCAAAAAGTTTGCACAAGAAACATCTTTTGGAGCATCTTCAAGCATTGATTCCAGGTGATAGTTTGCCATTGTTTATTGGCGGTGATTTTAATGTTCTTCTCTCGGAAGATGAGCGTATGGGTGGAGCTAGTGGTCGGGGTAAAGGAAGTCGTTTATTGGCAAATCTGATGTTTAATTGTGGTTTGACGGATACGAGGTTTGTTGTATCTTTGTTCATATGGTCACGATGGCATTTATATCAATGTCTTGATAGATGTTTGGTTAATTCCAAGTGGTTGTCTTATTTTATGAATTTCTCAATTTTGCATTTGGATCATTTGGGGTCTGACCATCGCTCACTTCTTTTACAGTTATTGGGCTTGTAACATCCCAAAATACGGCTTAAAAGTGTGCTACGAATTCAATTGCTAGATTAATTACGTAATGTGACAATTGGTGGGTTAATTAAGAAATATAAGACCATTCTTGAATCAAAGACAAAGTGAGTGGCCATTTTAAAAAGGGCTAAACCGTAAATAAGAAATAAATGGTTGGTTGCATGCTAAAAATAGATAAGTGCAAGGGTATGCACACTTGTCACAAGAGGATGAAGACAAGTTTAGGGGAGGGGAGGTTCAGCTTTGAGGAACCATTTCTTATTCATTTTCTTTCTCCTCATTTCCCTTTAACTGAGCCTCCATAGATAAAAATGAGAAAGAGCTTGAGATATCTTGGACATGGAGTAATAAGCTTAGAAGAAGATTTGTGTTTTTATCCCTTGATCGAGTGAGCTTAAGAACGAAGTAAGTAATCTTATCACTTCCTTAATATAAGAATTTGAAGTGAGAATTTGTTTGTAACTAGATCATAGATTGTTTCATGTTTTAAGTTGCTTGTGCGTGTAGTTTAAAAGGGAATGAACGCCATTCCTTGTGAAATTGAGATATATGTGTGAGTGAGTTTAATAGATTTGTTCGAATCTGTCTTGGGTAAAGAGAACAAGGGGGGAAGGCTGTTATGTATATGTTCAATGTATTAAGCATGGTTTTGATGAGCTTAGCTGTTTGTATCTGTTGGAACTGTTGTGCTTGGCTAATGTACATTTTTACTAAGTACACATGTTTATAAGGAAGTTTAAATAAAATTCAAGGCTGCTAATGAACTTTAAAATGGGATTAAAGTATTTTGAGCTTAAATATAGGGCTGTTAAGATGTACATTAAAATGAAAGTAGTATATGTGAAGTTGGGGGCTATTTTTGTGTAATTGAATAAGTTTACTTTATGTGGGCTGTTATGTACTTATGAAAACATGTTTGAGGATATATTTGTACAGTTAGAACAAGGGATGAACTGCTAGGATTGATTAAATAAGTATAAGAAACTACCCTGCTTTGTACCTTGTAAACAGAATTAAAATTTGTATTAGCTGTGACCTTAAAAATTTGCTATAAATGGTACCGGTGGAATTATAACCTATAATTTATATGGTTGAAAAGCTTGTCATGTCTAGTTTTATTTAAAAACAAACGAAACTGAATTTAGAGTTTTATAGTAGCCTGTAGAGACAATTGTTTAAAGATAATGTAATCTGCATGGTGACAGAATTAGGTATATCTTTACATTAAAAACTGTATTAACTCATAAGGAGTAAAAATGAAGGCCTATATGAAATTCCGATGTACTTAATGGAAGTTATGAGATTTTAACCAAGTGATATACAGTCTGTCTGGCAGTAGTAGTTTGGGTATATTGAAAAGAAAAAACTGTATTCACTCATAAATAACTAGGTATCTTGCCATATATGGTTAAAAAGGTCTATGAGTCTAGTTTATAATGGTGCAAATGGATTAATTTTCCGAAGTACAGATTAAAATATAGAATTGATTTAGTAAAGACAGTACGGCTGCCCGGTAGCAGTTTTATATACTAAACAAATGCAGTTTAGGGTACCTGGAAATTATGCTAAACTCTTTCTCTGATTATATATCTAAGTAATTGAATAGATCGTTGATTAAATCTGGAAATAGGAGCAGTTTTATAATTTGAGGAGATGATCCAATATGAATTAATGAACTGTTTTGATTGCCTATGTACTACACTAGAGATTTTGGAATGTTTTGAATGTATCTAAGCATATCCTGGACCGTATATAAGCTTATATATGGACTAGATTAATGTGAAATGGAATATGTGTGTTTGTGTGTTTAGTTGGACAACTTTGTTTTATATAAAAACACATGGACTGAATTGATGAACCTAGGGACTGTTTTAACGCGTTTAAAACAAGTGTATAATAATAATAAGCTGGTTTGATAAGTTAAAATTGTGTATACGTGTTGTATGTGCTATATGGATTGTTTTGGTTATACTTAATCTTAATGGACTGTTCTGATGTGAATTGAGAATTATAAGGTGTTGTTTTGTGTAAACACTCAAATAAAAGACTGTTTTGGATATGAATACGAACAATTTTGAAATATTAAAAGGGTACAGCTTAGTGCAGTTTTGTGTTTATTAAATCTGTGCAGTCCTGTTTATTGAACTGTGCAGTTTGGTGCTAATTTGATAATGCAGTTTCGAATGTTTAAACAAATTAATTGGGACTGTTTTACTATATGATTGTTATATGGGTGATTAAATGTTTGTTGTGTGATTGTATATCTACATCAGTGTTTTAAAAGATTGCCTTGAATATGTTAAGGTGTATATATGTTAGTAAGTGAATTGAAATGGTTCTAATGATGTGCCCTTCTAGTGAGGTACACATCTTGCTATTGGACTTTTTGAGTCGGAAGCTAGGATTAATTGTGGATCTGGTATCCCATAATGTTGGGATAACAGGTGAGTGTAGTCACATGAGTCTCAGGTAACACGAAGTTATCCCGATGTTTAATTATTTACTGTTATATGTTAAATGGTTGTGGTTGAAATACATTACATGTACATTGGGTAAAAAGGCTCAAATAGAGCTAATTGTTGACGAGCATACATTCATAGCATGAAAATCATGTTTAGACTTGAATGATATTACATTTTTATGCTAAATGCTTTGCTATGTTTGAATGATTGATTACAAAATATCCTTAACATTGAACTTAATAGAATACTCGTTAAAGCCTGAGTTTGTTCACTGGCAACAAAACAATCTTAAGATCTTTATAAAAGATTGAAAGCTAATGTTAAGTGCCTTGAATATTAAAGGCTTAAAAAGTAAGAAAGCTTAGCTTATGCAATAAGCCATTGAAAGAAAGCAACAAGTAAAATTACTTGACTGATAAGATACACTCCAACTTCCTGTTAAACGATAAGATATCTAAGTTTCCTTTTAATGGAAGACCTTGGATCTATTGGTTGATGCATGTTCTGTTTGGACTATGGTCCCCTGTTATTAAGATCAAATGATCTTTAGTACCTTCAGTACTCTAGTTCAAGTTATGGCTTGGGGAACGCCACACTGATATGTTCTGATATTAGCCTTTGCTTGGTGCTCTGAGCTAAGTATCGCATGGATTCGTGTTCTTCATCGCCAATAGTAGTCCAAGGAAAATCTGTAAAAGATATGAAATGTTCATACCAGGTAAAGAATGTAAAAGAATTGTAAAACGATTTGTGATTGAAAGCTCTTAGTGAGCACTGAATTGAAAGCTCTTAGTGAGTATTGTAACTGATAATTCTTGGTGAGCACTGTAATTGAAGGCTATTAGTGAGCATTGGAATTGAAATAAACTACAATAAATCGAATTTTGTTAAAGTAATGAAATCATTAAAGAAGCTTCAATAAACAAGCTATGTGTATACTAACTTAACTTGCAAGAAAGTTCCCGGATAATCATAACATTAATTGTTTGGTTACTTTACAAGCATTGACTATTATTGCACATTACATGAATTACTACCTCACTTAGGTTATAGAAGCCTAATGCATTCCATTTCATGCATTGCAGGTTAATCAAGTATGCTTGTCTCTGTTGTGGTTGAGAAATTAAGAGTCTCAATTCGAAGTTCATGTAGAATTGGAAATTATTTTGGGTAGTTTACTCCTAAGATGGTGGCACATGCTTGTTTGTTACATAAATTGTATTTTATGAATTGTGTACTTTTGAAAATAAAGCAAATTGTGTAAAACATATGTTTCTGTTAGCCAATTAAACAGGGGAGGGCTGATTATGATTGTTTAAAAAGGTTAAACAATGTTTTAAGCATGCTGTAAATAAATTAAAGAGTTCGGGACTGTTTTGATTAAAGGTTATCTTAAGGGACTGTTTGAATGAGTATAGATGCTTGCTACCATGTTTTGATTGTTTCAGTGTATAATAGGATTTGTCTTCATAAGTAAAATTTATGTACGAATGAATTAGATTGTTCACTTTGAATAAGGACATTAATAGGTTGTTTAAAATATGTACATTATGTATGTCAAATTTGTCTTTAATGCATACAAGTATTCGAAATAAGGCAGTCAAGCCACCTAATAAACTGTTTCGAGTATAGAAATGTTTGTAAATGCATAATTGGACTGATTTGGTATAAGTATTATATGTTTATGTGGTAGAATTGTTTGGTATACATGTGATCAATTCAGGGGCTGATTTGAGTGAATTAAACCCGGGGAATGGACTCTTTTATAATCACGTATAAATTCAAGACTGTTTTGTAATGTTAAGAGCTTTTAGAAACTGTTGTAGGGGCTGGTTGTGATTAAAATAATTTCTGGACAAATTTAGCTCTTAATCAGGGGAAAATTGAAATTGTAAAGGTTAAAGGACTGTTGTCCCTATTAAAATAGGAATATTTTGAATGAAATGGAAGCATGTCAGATTGTTTGAAAGTGGTAATCACATTAGTATAAAATCTGCCATGTTCGAGTGATTTGAATGTTTGCTGGCTGTTTTAAAATGCATGTAACATATGTGACTGTGTGTATTTGTAATGTAAACCCTTAGACTCGCCTATGCGATACAACGGATCTTAAGAAGTCACATTAGGGTCACCAGAGCGACCCACAGTAAAAATACTCATAAAAACTTTTTTTCCTCAAACACTTATTAAACTGTAAAATCAACTTCTGTTTAAAATAATATTTCGAGAAGTCATTTAAACACATAACAAAAATTTCAGAAAGTGTTTTATAGACACTATCATAAAACAATACATGACATACATGCCCACTAACTATACAGTACCGTACTCCAAAGGCAACGCCGAGAAACCTCCGAACACTGCTGTCAACCATTATACCATGATTTATTCTTTTAACATGCGATGGTAAAAACATCGTGAGCTTGGAAAAGCTCAGTAATACAGAACTACCAAAAGATGCTATAAACTCATGCATATATATGATAGGCATAACATTTTCATGATGTTCCACATAGTAAGTTTCCATTTCTGTTCTACTATTTCGAGGTTGCATCATACTCGAGAATAACGATGTTTGTTCTTTATTCAAACATCGAGGATTTGACGAGAATTATATAGGCTGGTAACATACAGAGGTGGAATCAGAGAGTTTAGTGTCTAGTGTGTTCCAACAGTGCAACGTTAATGCATGAAATGTAACAATGCAGTAAACCTTTTTATTTCAAATACATTTGTTTCAAGTAGTAGTAAAGTTCATTTTAATTCTTTATTTACCCCCCAACCATACTCCAGTATTTAGTTTCCCCAGTGCGGTATCATGTACATGCATTAACCCGAGCCCATTGGACGTGGGCACCATCCTAAGGGAATACCTTAGAATACGAGCGGCCCTAGCCTAAGCATAGGAGCCGAATACGGGAAGACCTAGCCGAAGCATAGGAACCGAAAACGGGCGGATCTCGCCGAAGCATAGGAACCGAAAATGGGCGGACTTACCAGATGATCAGGGCTGAGTCGTCAGTAACTTCATATCATTTCCCAAGTACTCCAGTGAATCAGATCATCAATAGTTCATTAATCATTAACAATATTTTCAATAATACATTATCCATATGGCATGTTTGTTATATCAGGTGCATATGCATATATCCGAAATACAGTATGGTCATGTTTAATTTATAAAACATGTCATGTTCATGTAATTTCAAGTATGTCAGTCATGTGCACGTTATCGGTATTATAACATGTAAGTCAGTATGTAAAAACAGTCGTGTAGCACACATGGAACACACTAGGTGGAACAGTTTATTCCTTGGAGATACTTGGCATTTACGGAAGGGGACACATTAAAGTTTTGACAATTTGAACGAATTTTTGAAACGAAGTCCCTATAAAAGGGGAGCGGGGTTCGTACTAACGGTTCAAACCAAATATCCAGGAGATGATACATCGAGATATTTGAGAGTTTAGATATATCATGAGCGATTCACTCATTTAAGCCTACAAGAGCATTATGGTCATTTTATCACACATGGGCATTTTGGTAATTTACACAAATAAGGCATAAACAGTGGCTCAGAAATTCTATTTGCTCATCAGGTTTCCAACCAGGAATTCGGAGATTTTTATGTCAAGATCTTTCACGATATCAGATACATTCAAGGCTATTTTGATTACTTTGGCCAACGAGGGCATTTTGGTTATTTAACTATCGAGGGGGTGATTTTGTAATTTAGCCCAATAGTGATAAAATGACGATTTACAATAATTAAGATTTCCAGAAGTTTATCGAGCCTCAAAAACCATTCGAACTAACATATCCCAACCTTGCAGTACTAACCAACCCTTCTAATGTATCCGACTATATCGTATATCTCAACGGTTGCTTTCATATTTCACCACATGACTTGACTCAGAGTAGTCAAACTTATATTTTGTGCGGAACAACTTCCAACCTTATATTAATATCATGAGTGATTGACGTACGTGAGTCATGCTTCAACCCTTAGGGGCATTTCAGTCATTTTTAGCTTTATTAACATTTCCAGAATTTTATCAGAGGCAATTTATTTATTCCAGTTAAGGGGGTATTTCAATCATTTTGAAGCTCGGGATATCCCTCATTCCTATCAATTGAACCATATATAGTATTTCAATCATTTAAGTACCCGCGGGTGTTTCAGCCATTCACGAAATTTCGGTACTTCCAACCACTTCATTCAATTTTAGAACTCAAAGGTTTATCCATCGATCCATTTAATTTGCAAAACTCGGTGTCTGAGGATACTTCAGCCTTTTTTTGGTCAATACGATCATTCTGATTAATTTAACCATAATAGTATTTCTAATATGTTTAGTCATTACAATCAATTCAGTATTTTGAGCCCCTTGATTAATTCAGAGGTATGGATAGTTTCCCGTAAATCTATATTCGGAGATTCATTCCAAATTCAAGGAAACTTAACACCTTACAATCTCGAAGGTTCAAATATTGTTACCATAACTTTCCAAGTTTTTCGAGGTTTTCAGATGAATCATGTTGTTTTACCATATCTAGTGTAGATTTCTAGATCGCTTCCAATTCTAAGGGTATTTTGGACATTTTCATACCTTAAGGGCGTTTTTGTAATTTTAAACCCAAATATTTTTAACATTTGATCATTTGGCACTGATAATCGAATTTGGAGATTAGCTGCCTTATTAATTATTTATTGAACTCCATATCCTTACATTCATTAACTTTCTCATTCGAGCATTTCGATCTTATCTAGGTTATCATACTCAATTTCATATCTGATTTGACTTAAGCAGAGTTAACATCACTCCTCGTCATATTTATGCATGCATTAACCGAATATCAACATGTTCATAAAGCATACTAGAGGTAGTAGTGTATTACTTTAACTCCGAGCCACATCAATCGATTCATGATACGACATTCGAACACCCTCAAACCCAAATTTTACATCCCTCAACCTCGTGTATCCAAGGAACCGAGAATACCTTCAATTACACAAATTCCAATATCAGACCTTACTCACAAGCTCTTAACCAAATAATTAAATATAGAGGCACACTCGAGTTCAAGGACAGATTCGGAGGCTTTAAGGTTTGAATTTTGCGAAACGGGCTTCAAAATCGGACTCAGAACGTCGAAAAACATAAAAATATGACTTTTCGGAAAATTTGCCTTTTTGGGTCAAAGTCAACGCTGACATCACTGGTCCAATGGCTGACTCGGCGAGTTTAATCACTGGGTTGACTCGGGCGAGTTGACTTACTGAGTTGACTCGGGCGAGTTGACTCGGTCAACGGGTCAAGTACGGGTCGGGTTGGTTACTGGGCTTGGTTAACCACTAGGCTTGGGCCAGTTTGTTCAGACCGATTTGGGCGTCTCGGTCCGAGGTCAGACCGGGTCTAGACCAACCGGTTCAGCAACCACTGTCCAAGGCGGCTGGGAATCACCTTGGACGGCGCGTGAAGCCCACGCACGGCCTTTCCCGGTCAGAAAACACGTCGGACATCACCAAAAACACCGAAAACAACCTTAAATCTAACCTATCGCAACCGGAAACCCAAAATTGTAAGTTAGAAACTTACCAAACTTACCCAAATCGACGATAAACGTTTAGAATTGCTGCGTCTCCGACGATATTCTGAACGATGACGGGTGGTCAATCTCAAGGTTGGGTTTTGATCGGCTTGGCTTGCTGAAGACGACGGTGGCCTTGAATTTAAGCCATGACGTCGAACGGTGACAGACAACGTGGAAAACGAAGGATGGCTCTTGGTTTTTCGCTGGGCTTAAACCCGGATTTCACGACAATCGATGGCATTTGGTCGCGAGTGAGCAACAATGATATGTTCGAGATAGGGCGTTGGTTTGATTAACGATGGTGGTGGCGGCCACATCGCGGCGGTGACGTAGATTAGAGCAAAATGGTGGTGAGGGAAGGTGAAAGGGTCGGGTGAAGGAGATGGTTCTGGAAGGTTTGTCTCTCTTTTTTTCTTCAGATATGCATTAAATGTGGTAGGTGGAGGTTTAATCGATTTTATTAAATTCAGATACAAAAAAGGGCTTAGGTCAAAAGTAGCTCAAGGCAAACTTAGACCAGAAGTGGTCTTGGGTCAGATGGTTAATGCTTCAGCATTTCACTCAAAAGGTCCAGGGTTCAAATCCCCTTGATAGAACTTTCTCTTTTT
Organism: Hibiscus trionum; assembly: GCA_030270665.1. Classification (NCBI taxonomy): domain Eukaryota; kingdom Viridiplantae; phylum Streptophyta; class Magnoliopsida; order Malvales; family Malvaceae; genus Hibiscus; species Hibiscus trionum. Next base: position 19,628,015 of record BSYR01000038.1, on the reverse strand, counting down.
TTATTAATAAACTTTATGCTACTTAAAATCAGAGTGTTACAACTCTCTCTCCCTAAAAGAAATTTCGTCCTCAAAATTTACTAGTTAGAGAGATGCAGAAACTATACTTTCATCCTTCCTTGTGCTGAAACTTATCCATCATGATATCCTTGTTTCTCGTGACTCAATTGATCACGGATCAATCTGGTAGTGTCCTTAGTCACCTAGACTATCTTAGGACCAAAGGTTATCCCATCATACGTCTCAGACCAGCTAGCCAAAATACGATATATGGATTCATACATAACTTCATATGATGTCATGCAATCACTCAACTCATGATTGCTTCTACAAACAGACTTCGTCGGAAATAGGAAGTTGTCCCAACTGCCACAGAGTTAATCATACAATCACGAGGTGTGTTCTTCGGAATCTGAATTATTCTACCATATTGACCATCAAGTTACAGGCGAAAACTATACTTGAAATCCAGACGAGTACTCAAGGCTTTCAATTGAGCCTTCCAAAATCGAATATATATATACCATCGAATTTCAATTAGGGATGATACGCAACGATACATCATGCCACATTTTTAGAGACGTCTTCTTTTAATCCGATCGGTCATAACCAAGGTTTTAAACAGACATCATTTACTTTTAGCGTATTTTTTAGAAAATTGTCACCTTCATGTAGAACATAGTCACCGCAGAATTTATATTTTCACAAACGTCTTTCTTTTAAATTCATATTGCTTTTATCATATTTACATCCGGATATTCTCAAACATAAACATTATCACCGAATTGCCTTACATGAAGTCTTATTTTGGTTACCTCACGTAATCAAACAGTTATTCCCAATCCGTATCAGATATTCAATTTTCATATGCATGAACCATCTTAGGTTCTTTACCCATATTAAAATCCGTCAATTTAATCCAAAACATAGGCGAATGGTATAAACGTTTCTCGCCATTACAGATCGATCTAGGTAAGGCAAAATTACTTAGATTCACTTATTTCAGAAAAAAAAGATTCGACATTAGAGTTTTAGCTCAGAAGAGTACGGTTATGCTAGGGGCATGCACAGACTAAACACCCTATGACAGACGATCGGCCCATCTACCCAGAAAGACACAACTCTAAGCTCTGATACCACTAAATGTAACCCCCTAGACCCGCCTATGCGATACAATAGATCCTAGGAAGTCACATTAGGGTCACCAGAGCGACCCACATTAAAAATACTCATAAAACATTTTTTCCTCAAACACTTATTAAACTGTAAAATCAACTTCTGTTTAAAATACCATTTTGAGAAGTTATTTAAATACATAAAAAAATTCAGAAAGTGTTTTACAGACACTATCATAAAACAATACATGACATACATGCCCACTAAATATAAAATACCTTACTCCAAAGGAAACGCTGAGACAACTCCGAACACTGCTATCAACCATTATACCATGATATATTATTTTAACCTGTGATGGTAAAAATAGCGTGAGCTTTGAAAAGTTCAGTAATACAAAACTACCAAAATATGTTATAAGCTCATGCATATATCTGGTAGGCATAACATTTTCATGATGTTCCACATAGTAACGGTCTCCATTTCTTTTATACTATTTCAAGGTTGCATCATACTCGAGAATAACGATGTTTGTTCTTTATTCAAACATCGAGGATTAGACGGGAATTATATAGGCTGGTAACATACGAAGGTGGAATCAGAGAGTTTAGTGTCTAGTGTGTTCCAACGGTGCAACGTTAATGCAAGAAATGTAACAATCCAATAAACCTTTTTATTTCAAATACATTTGTTTCAAGTAGCAGTAAAGTTCATTTTAATTCTTTATTTACCCTCCAACCATACTCCAGTATTTAGTTTCCTTAGTGCGGTATCATGTACAAGCATTAACCTGAGCCCATTGGGCGTGGGTACCATCCTAAGGGAATACCTTAGAATACGGGCGGCCCTAGCTGAAGCATAGTAGCCGAATACGGGCGGACCTTGCCGAAGCATAGGAACCGAATACGGGCGGACCTAGCCGAAGCATAGGAACCGAAAACGGGCAGACTTACCAGCTGGATCAGGGGTGAGCTGTCAGCAACTTCATATCATTTCCCAAGTACCCCAGTGAATCAGATCATCAATAGTTCATTAATCAATAGCAGTATTTTCAATAATACATTATCCATATGGCATGTTTGTCATATCGGGTGCATAGGCATATACAAAAAATACAGTACAGTCATGTTTAATTTATAAAACATGTCATGTTCCTATGAATTCAAGTATGTCAGTCATGTGCACGTTATCAGTATTATAACATGTAACTCAGTATGTAAAAATGGTCGTGTAGTACACATGGAACACACTAGGTGGAACAGTTTATTCCTTGGAGATACTTGCCATTTACAGAAGGGGACATATTAACTTTTGACAATTTGAACAAATTTTTGAAATGAAGTCCCTATAAAAGGGGGCGGGGTTCGTACTAACGGTTTAAACCAAATATTCAGGAGATGATACATCGAGATCTTTGAGAGTTTAGATATATCATGATTGATTCACTCATTTAAGCCTACAAGACCATTATGGTCATTTTATCACACCTGTGCATTTTGGTAATTTATACCAATAAGGCATAAACAGTGGCTTAAAAATTCTAAATGCTCATCATGTTTCCAACTAGTCATTCAGAGATTTCTATGTCAAGATCTTTAACGATATCAGATACATTCAGGGCTATTTTGATTACTTTGCCCAACAAGGACATTTTGGTCATTTAACTATCGAGGGTGATTTTGTAATTTAGCCCAATAATGATAAAATGACGATTTACAATAATTAAGATTTCTAGAAGTTTATCGAGCCTCAAAAACTATTTGAACTAACATATCCCAACCTTGCGGTATTAACCAACCCTTCTAATGTATCCAGCTGTATCGTATATCTGAACGGTCGCTTTCATATTTCACCACATGACTTGACACGAAGTAGTCGGACTTATATTCTGTGCGGAACAACTTCCAACCTTATATTAATATCATGAGTGATTGACATACGCGAGTCATGCTTCAACCCTTAGGGGAATTTCAGTCATTTTCAGCTTTATTGGCATTTCCAGAATTTTATCAGAGGCAATTTATTTATTCTAGTCAAGGGGGTATTTCAGTCATTTTGAAGCTCGAGATATCCCTCATTCATGTCAATTGAACCATATATAGTATTTCAATCATTTAAGTACTTGCGGGTGTTTCAGCCATTCACGAAATTTCAGTACCTCCAACCACTTCATTCGATTTTAGAACTCAAAGGTTTATCCATCGATCCAGTTAATTTGCAAACCTCGGTGTCTTAGTTCAGCCTTTTTTTGGTCAATATGATCATTCCGATTAATTTAACCATAACAGTATTTTCAATACTTTTAGTCTTTACAATCAATTCAGTATTTTGAGCCACTTGATTAATTCAGAGGTATGGATAGTTTCCCGTAAATCTATATTCGGAGATTCATTCCAAATTCAAGGAAACTTAACACCTTACAATCTCGAAGGTTCAAATATTGTTACCATAACTTTCCAAGTTTTTCAAGGTTTTCCGATAAATCATGTTGTTTTACCATATCTAGTATAGATTTCTAGATCGCTTCCAATTCCAAGGGTATTTTAGATATTTTCATACCTTAAGGGCGTTTTCGTAATTTTATACCCAAATATTTTTAACATTTGATCATTTGGCACTAATAATCAGATTTGAAGATTAGCTGCCTTATTAATTATTTACTAAACTCCATATCCTTACTTTCATTAACTTTCTCATTCGAGCATTTCGATCTTATCTAGGTTATCATACTCAATTTCATATTTGATTTGACTTAAGCAGAGTTAACATCACTCCTCATCATATTTATGCATGCATTAACCAAATATCAACATGTTTATAAAGTATACTAGAGGTAGTAGTGTATTACCTTAACTCCGAGCCACATCAGTCGATTCATGATACGACATTCGAATACCCTCGAACCCGAATTCGACATTCCTCAACCTCATGTATCCAAGGAACCGAGAATACCTTCAATTACACAAATTCCAATATCAGACCTTACTCACAAGCTCTTAACCAAATAATTAAATATAGAGGCACACTCGGGTTCAAGGTCAGATTCGATGGTTTCAGGTTTGAATTTTGTGAAGCGGGCTTCAAAATCGGACTCAAAACGTCAAAAAACATAAAAATATGACTTTTCGGAAAATTTGACTTTTTGGGTCAAAGTCAACGCTGACATCAGCGGTCAAAGTCAGTGCTGACGTCACTGGTACAATGGCTGACTCGTCGAGTTAAATCACTGGGTTAATTCGGGCGAGTTGACTCGGGCGAGTTGACTCGATCAACGGCTTGGGTACGGGTCAACGAGTCGAGTACGAGTCAACGGGTCGGGTCAGTTATTGGGCTTGGTTAACCACTAGGCTTGGGCCGGTTTGTTCAGACCGGTTTGGGTGGCTCGGTCTGAGGTCAGACCGGGTCTAGGCTAGCCGGTTCACCAGCCACCATCCAAGGCGGCCAGGAATCGCCTTGGACGGCGCGTGAAGCCCATGCGCAGCCTTTCTCGGTCGGAAAACACGTTGGACAACACCAAAAATGCCGAAAGCGACCTTAAATCTAACCTATCGCAACCAGAAACCTAAAATTGTAAGTCGAAACTTACCGAACTTACCCAAACCGATAGTAAACGTTTAGAACTGTTGCGTTTCCGACGAGATTATGAATGATGACGGGTTGTCGATCTCAAGGTTAGGTTTTGATCGGCTTGGCCTGCTAAAGACGGTGGTGGCCTCAAATTTGAGCCACGATGTTGAACGGTGACGAAAAACGTGAAAAACGATGGATGGCTCTTGGTTTTTCACTGGGCTTAAACCCAGATTTCGCGACAACCGATGGCATTTGGTCGCGAGTGAGCAACGATGATAGGTTCGAGACAGTGCGTCGATTCGATTAACGATGGCGGTGGCGGCCACATCGCAGCGGTGGCGGCTGTTGCGTGTCAAAAGTTCTATCGCAATGTAGTGCAAGTGTACACGACGCAAGTAGTAAAGTGATATTTGGAGTATCGAATATCGTATCCACAGGGACTGGAAATAGCTTTATCCTTGAGTTGCTGCACGAGAGAGAAAAGAGTTTAAAATGTTTGGGAAGTAATATTGGAAGAATAATGAATGTAAAAGATAAAAGATTCAAGGTTAAGAGATAGATCGGTATTAATTTGCTCGGTAGTGCAGGTGTTGCACTAAGGAGAAATTCATGTTCTGTCGTCGTTCCAGTCACGGCAGCACTTGTCGCGGCAGAAGTCTTTTGTTGTTGCGGCAGCGATCGCACAACTCTGTACTTCAAGCTTGGAAAGAATCCCTGCTATGACTTGTCCTATCCCTAGGCCCAAGTATTGTTGATGAACACTACTTGGATGATACCTCCCGGCATGAATCGATGGGTGAACACCAATGTTGTTGAATTCTTCCTTAGCCAATTAACCTCGTCGTATCCCTAGGTCCGAGATAGTTCAACCATAAACTGGAGAACCAGCACTTATTCCTTTCGTATACTTAACTATCCCGATATTAAGTAAATGGATAATCTTACAACGCTCTCCCGATACTCTTGCAAGATGTTGAAACCAGAATAAGCAAACTTGAAGTTTTATTTTATTGAACAGAAAATTCCTAAACAATACAATCCTTGCAACTACTTTACAAAATCAACCCTTAGCCCTAGGGGAAGTTTTAGAACATGATGAGAGGGGGAAAATGACAAGGGTTTTGGGTAAGATGGCTAGAGATGAGATATCCTTCCCTAGGTCGAATTACATGCCTTTATATAGGCCTTGGGTTCAAGTTTTCTAATAAGGTAAGAATAAAAGTTCAAACTAAAGTACAACTCTATTTAAGATTAAATCTTCTGAGTAGATGCCTTTAATTCATCCTCTTTTCTTGCTTTGGGTTATTTCCTTGAACTTTGGGCTTGGCCTTCATTCTGCTCTAGGGATCAAAAAAATATAGGAGTGGTCCATGACAGGACGGCTTGAATTCCTCTATTTGTCGAGCTCCACTTCACTTTTCCCTTCACCAATGCTGTCGTCATGGCTGCAATGCCAGTGGCCACGACAACATCTTCCTTCTTGACTCCAGTCCTGTGTTTCAGCTCTGCTTTTTTGCTATCCCGCGTCTGCCACAACAGATACCTGCAAAAGTAGCCAAAATCAGTAGCAACTGTGCTATTTTATCTAATTGTGATGTATATGCGAAACTTTACCTAAATGCAATGAATTATGCTTAAATGAGCAGAATATGGGTTAAATAAGGGGTAAAATATGGAACTTTTACGCACTCAACACACCCCAAAACTCAAGTTCTTGCTTACCCTCAAGCAAATATGACCTAATTAAATTTAAAATCTTTTTTTGGTTTGCCTTACTTCAATGAACTTTTCATTACCTACCACACATGCCCTATCACGAGCAATACCTTGTCAGATATTTCTGAATTTATTTGGAACCATGCTATAGGTCTCGTGTAGTGTGTGCATGTTTTGTGAACAAATATGTGCCTAGACTCTTTTTAGTTTACTAGAATAATTAAGCTATTCACTTGAATTTTTATGCCAAAATTTTCTTTTCTTGGAGGCAATTCTTAGGCTCCTTTAGTTTTTCTGAATTAGAATCTGTGTTTTTCTTATTTTAAGTTAACTAGAGCATGTTTTTGGGCACCTCTAGCTAACTTCCTAGAGCCGGTATTAGGCACCTCTAGGGGTATTGAGTCTAAGTTTTCCTTTTCTTATTTTCTTTTCCTAGAGCCAGTGTTAGGCACCTCTAGGGGCAGCTTCAAGTGTTTAAGCTTTCCTACTCTAGTTTACCAGTAGAAGTCTAGACAACATAAGAGTCACAAAGGGTGTTTAAAGATCAGAACTATAGCAAGGCTCTAAATTGTTCCTAAAAACATCCTAAAGGCACTACCACGACAGAGTATGTCGCAGCAGATAAGTTCAGTTCAAAGACTTAAGCCAATTTTTTTTGACAAAAATAAACTAAATAATAACTAATACTTAGAAACAATTTTAAAACACAAATAACACTTCATTACTGGAGGGATGCCACCCCCAAACTCGAGGGTTACATTGCCCTCAATGTATGATAACATGGAAATTAAAAACAGAAAAAAAAAAAATACATCACAAGATAAATAAAACAACAAAACAACAAAATATAAGATAGAAACTTAAGTTGAGGAGTAGTCATTGCTACTGCTGCTGATCTGTAGCTGCTGGCAGGCTGTGACTTTCATGGCAGGGGCCGACAGTGTGCTGGGAGAGGCAGAGGCTGTTTTCTTTTTGGCTTCCCTTGGCGGCTGGACACGGGTAGGTGAGATGTGTGGGGGCTTGTCCAGAACTTATACCTCATCGTTGGAGCTGCTGTTGCTGCTGTTGGCAGATCTGCCCTGGCCAGAGGGTCCTTCACCAGCCTCATTGGGCTTATGCCTTTTCATTGGCGTGAAGTCCTTGGAGAGGTTTCGTGCAATAGAGGGCTCCCCATCAGAATCCTGCCAGACGGATAATGAGGAGAACCCTTCAAAATAGTCTTCGTTGAGTTCTGGCAGGGGCTCCTTTCGTTTCTTGCCTCTGGCAGTGGCAGGTTGGCTACCGCCTTCTGCTGTCGTGGTCGGTGTAGGGGTAGAGGCAGCAGACGAAGTTCTTGGGCTCGCAGCAGGGGTAGGAGTAGGTGTGGGGGCAGCAAAATATTGTTATGGGAAGGAGGGGAATGATACATGTGTAAATTTTAAATCATTATGAATAACATTTACCATTGCTGTTGTGAATTCCCTCATGTAGTTCATCAGACCGAGCTGCCTTTCCTCCATTCTTTTGAGTGTTGACAGAATCTGGGCGGAAGCATCCAGTGGAGGTGCGGCTGCCGTCTGCTGCTGTTCTGCTGCGGCAGGTTCTGGGTGATTGGGGCCTGCCGTCTGCTCTGTTGTGGTATAAGGGTTGAAGTAGGACAGTGGGGTGGCAGCCTTTAGCTCCATGAGGCTGAAGATGTTTTGCTTCGTCCACCCTTTCCCTCGGACTTTAAAATCTTCAGCAATTTCCTGTACGTTATGGCCCTGGCATATGGCAGTGACGAGGTATGGGAAGACAAGGGGTCCCGATGGTCGGAGGGAGCATTCCAGAATTCCCTCCCTTATGTATCGGCCGACATTGATAGATGGCATGATGCGCTTTTTCACAAAATGATTCCATAGTTTGGCTTCTGGATTCAACTGAGTTCTTTTCACCGTCCATCAGTGCTTTAGGTCGGTGTTCCATTCTGTCCCCTCCCCAGTCAGTTCTACCATCACCACGTCGTACTCTGTCGGCGACAGACTGTTGACGAATCTTTTGTGAGCGTCCTCCTTTTTACTCACATAGAGGCCGTAGAGGGTGTTGATGTAAGAAGGCTCAAAAGAAAGCTGTTTACCTCGGGCTGTCACGGTCGTAGTGTCTTTGCTGTCGACGGCAGCATAGAATTCCCTTACGAGTGTGACGTTCATTTCTTCTGGTTGGGCATCAAACTGCTGCCATTTCGGGGTATGGATCTTTCTTGCGATGAAACTTTCGAGCCCGAGGTTTCCCGTGGGTTCGGTGTAGAGAAACCCCCTTTCTTCCCACATCTCCCTCTTCTGAAATGAGCGGTAGTATTTGGCGGCAGAGTCGGTGGAGGCGAAACGGGCTGGGATGGCACTATGACTTGGAGTGCTTACTACTGCGGCATAATTGGAGACCGCACTTCTACGTGTTTGTTTGCTAGTCATTTTTGCAAGGAGTGTGGAAAATAAAGAAAATTTTGAGATCTAGAGAAAGCAAGTTCAGAGAGTAAGAGTGAGATGAAAAATGAATAGTGAATGGGGGTTTATATAGATGGATGATTTTCTGCTCCTTCGAGCTGTAACGGCAGGCGCGAATAACGGGGCCAGCTGTTACGCGGTTTCTGACGCGTCTGTCACGCGTTTCCGTGTCTGTTACGCGTCTGTTACGTGTTTGTGTGTCTGCCGCGACAGCTTGGTGATATGCTGTATTTTCCGCGTCTGTCGCGACAGCTGATGACAGGCTGTGACGACAGACTCATCCGTTGGGCTTTTTGGGTTGGTTTTAATATGGTGGGCTGGTTCACTTCTTCTCTTCTCCTTGTTTCTTTTATTTCCTAAAAAAATATAATTAAAATAAAATCTTAGTTCCTAAATTAAATAAATCTTATTTCCTAATAAATAAAATAAAATAAGATAACTAAGTTAAATTAGGGATGCCTTGAGGGGCATCTCCTAAAGTAACTACTTCATGCATCCTTGGGGCTTCAGTCCCTTGATAATGCTTTAGTCTCTGTCCGTTGACTTTGAACTGGTGCTCGTCCTTTAAGGATTTGATTGTGATGGAACCATGGGGGAAAACCTGGATAACTTGAAAAGGGCCGGACCATCTAGATTTAAGCTTTCCTGGGAAAAGTTTTAACCTAGAGTTAAACAACAACACCAGCTGCCCTGGGCAGAACTGTCGTTGCAGCAGTTTCCTATCGTGCCACCTTTTGGTTTTATCTTTGTATATCCTAGCATTGTCGTAGGCCATTGCTCGAATTTCTTCAATTTCATTCAAGTCCAGTAGCCTCTTTTGTCCTGCCTTATCCAAGTCCATGTTTACTGCCTTGATAGCCCAGTAAGATCTGTGGTCTATCTCAACAGGTAAGTGGCATGTTTTCCCATATATAAGCCTGTAGGGTGACATTCCCAATGGTGTTTTGAATGATGTTCTATAGGCCCAGAGTGCATTATTGAGGTGTAAAGACCAATCTTTTCGAGTAGGTTTAACCATCTTCTCAAGTATGTTCTTTACTTCTCGGTTGGATATTTTGGCCGGTCCATTGGTTTGAGGGTGGTATGCCGTTGCAATCCGGTGCTTTACCCCGTATTTTCTCAAGGCAGCAGCAATTACCCTATTATCAAAATGTCTCCCTTCGTCACTAATGATCGCATTAGGAATGTCAAATCTGGAGAAAATATTCTTATGCAGAAATCTCTGAACAGTCTTGGCGTCATTTTTCTGAGTGGCGATCGCTTCAACCCACTTGGACACATAATCCATTGCCAGTAGGATGTAGAGGTTCCCACAAGATGCTGGGAACGGTCCCATGAAATCGATCCCCTATACATCGAAGATTTTGACTTCTAAAATGTTCTGCAGTGGCATCTCATGCCTTCTTGAGATGTTCCCAGTCCTTTGGCATTTTTTACAGCTCTTGTAGAAGGCTTGTGCATCCTTGAACAGTGTGGGCCAATAGAGACCAGATTGCAAAACCTTGGCAGCGGTTTTGTTTCCACCGAGGTGTCCTCCATATAGGGAAGCATGGCAGTGGTGAAGCACAGCTTCCTGTTCATCCTGTGGTACGCATCTCCTGATAATTTGGTCTGCACAATGTTTGAAAAGAAGAGGTTCGTCCCAATAATAATGTTTCACATCATTTTGGAACCTCTTCCTTGCTTAGTAATTAAGTTCAGGAGGTAGTACTCCGCTAACAATGTAATTACCAAAATCAGCGTACCAAGGAAGTTCAGAAAACTTACCTGCCGCAACGGCTGTCGCGGCAGTGGTTGTGACAGCAAACAGTTGCTTATCTGGGAAGGTCTCTAATATGTTGGTCCCGTCCGTCGGTAAACTCTTTCCCATCTCTAATCTCGACAAGTGGTCTGCTACTTAGTTTTCTGTCCCCTTTTTGTCCTTGATGTCAATGTCGAACTCTTGCAACAGCAGAATCCAACGTATCAGTCTAGGTTTTGCATCTTTTTTCGTGAACAGATACTTCAGTGCTGAATGGTCAGTATGGACCACCACCTTCGTTCCAAGTATGTATGGACGGAACTTGTCGATTGAGAACACCACTGCTAATAGTTCCTTTTCTGTTGTGGTGTAATTTACTTGGGAATCATTCAATGTTTTGCTGCCATAATAGATTACATGTAAGAACTTATCCTTCCTCTGCCCTAGTGCTGCCCCTACAACATAATCACTGGCATCACACATTATTTCGAATGGAAAACTCCAGTCTTGTGGCTGTACAATCGGGGCTGTTACTAGCTTCTCCTTCATAATTTTGAATGCCACAGTAAATTAAGTATTAAAGTTAAAGGGACGATTCTGCTCCAATAAGTGGCATAAGGGTTTAGTAATCTTCGAGAAATTGGAAATAAATCGTCGATAAAACCCAGCATGCCCTAAGAAACTCCGAATCCCCTTGACTGTGGTGGGTGGCGGAAGCTTTTCGATGACTTCTATTTTTCTCTGTCTACCTCTATGCCGCGGCAGCTTACCTTGTGGCCTAGGACTATCCCTTCATCCACCATAAAGTGGCATATTTCCTAGTTTAAGACCAAGTTCGCTTCTTCGCATCTTTCAAGCACCTTCTGTAGGTTGTCTAAACAGCCTTCAAAACTGTCTCCAAAGACAGAAAAATCATCCATGAAAATTTCCAGGAAGTCCTCCACCATGTCGGAGAATATTGCCATCATGCACCTTTGGAAGGTTGCTGGTGCATTGCAGAGTCCAAATGGCATTCTCTGAAAAGCATAAGTGTCGTATGGGCATGTGAAGGTCATTTTCTCTTGATCCTCTGGTGCAATAGCTATCTGGTTGTACCCTGAATAACCATCAATAAAACAATAGTAAGGTTTCCCTGCTAATCTATCAAGCATTTGATCAATAAAAGGTAGGGAAAATGATTTTCCGTGTAGCTTTGTTAAGCTTTCGGTAATCCATACAAACCCTCCAACCGGTCACAGTCCTGGTTGGGATTAGTCCGTTCTCTTCGTTGGTCACCACGGTTATTCCTCCCTTTTTAGGTACACATTGCACCGGGCTCACCCACTTACTATTCGAGATGGCATAAAATATTTCAGTGTCAAGCCATTTGATAATTTCTTTTCTCACCACTTCTCGCATAGCGTCGTTTAAGTGTCTCTGAGCATCAATGGTCGGCTTATGATCATCTTCCAGGAGAATTTTGTGCATACATAATGCCGGGCTGATGCCTTGGATGTCAGCTATCGTCCATCCAATAGCCTTCTTATGCTGCTGGAACATTCCAATTAACTGTTGTTCCTGTTTCTACATTAACTTGGAAGAGATGATTATGGGAAACATATCATTTAAACTAAGAAAAACATATTCAAGCTGCCCTGGCAGGGGCTTAAGATCTAAAACAAGTGGTTTTTCAACTGAAGGCTTTTGGATTATGTTTCATTCGATGTATAGTTTAGGGGCTCGAATAACTTACCTGGACGATTGCCTATCCAATTTACCTCCTCATGACCTTCAGTGTCGGATATGTCTGAATCGGAGAAGTCACTGTCGTCGTTGCTGCTGTGACAGTCTTCTAGATGACTGCTGTGGCAGTGACCAAATTTTATGTCATGGCAGGTCGACCTGATGCAGGGTTGGTCAAGGGTTACTTCAGTGATGGCCTTGCACTCTTCTTCTGCATCAACATGTTTGATTGCTTGGAGAACATTGAGTTTGATTTCTTGATCATTTACTCTCATGGTCAGTTCTCATTTCTCTACATCAATCAGAGATCTGCCTGTGCCTAGGAAGGGTCGCCCCAAGATGATTGGTACATTTTCATCTGCTTCACAGTCTAAGACAAGAAAGTCAGCAGGAAAAATTAACTTATCCACTCTTACCAGAATATCTTCGATCTTCCCTTCTGGTTGTACGTAAGAGCGGTCTGCCAGCTGCAGCATGACTGTCGTGGGCCGTGCTCGTCCAATACCTAATTTATGAAACACAGATTTTGGCATTAAATTTATGCTAGCACCTAGATCACAAAGTGCCTTACCCACGAATTTGTCACCAATTATGCACGGTATGGTGAAGCTCCCAGGATCTTTCTTCTTCTAGGGTGGATGCCTATGCAAGATAGTCATGCATCCTTCTGTAATTTTTACCGTTTCGAATTCCCCAAGTCTGGATCTTTTTGACATGGCATCCTTGAGAAATTTCGCATAACCGGACATCTTCTTGATGGCCTCCAACAGTGGTATATTAATGTGCACCTGCTTAAAAATATCATAAATCTTTTTGAGCTGGTACTCCTATTTCTGTTTTTGTAACCGCTGTGGAAAAGGAGGTGGAGGACGGTAATCTTCCAGGCGTCCTACACGTGGTATTCGGATTTGAGGAGGCTTAGGTTCTTCAGCATTTTTTTCTTGCTCCTCTGTCCCTTCTGCTACCGTGACAGGTGTGTTAGCAGCAGGTTGCTCTTCTTCTGCCGGGGCAGTGTTTGCGGCAGGTGTATCTAGGGTCGGTTCCTCAATCGGTATGGTTTTCATCTCCGACCCTTGCAGTTGTTTCCCACTCCTAGTTGTAATTGCTTTACACTGCTCATGTGTGGGTTTTCTAGCGACTTCATTATCACTAGGGAATCCTCCGTTTTGTCTTGGCTTAATATGTTTGGAAACCTGACCCATTTGTGTCTCCAGTGATTTCAGGGTGGCCTTATGGTTAGTCATTCTCATCTTTGTCTTTTCCATGAATGACTCAGTTTTCTTGACGAAGTGATCCATGTTTGCCATGCAAGCTCCTGTCTGTGACATGAATGTGGCCAAAGTCTGCTCCAGTATACTAGGTGCGGTTACCGACTACTGTTGCGGCTGCTACTGTGGTTGCTGCCGTGACAAGATTCTGGGTGCCCCTTGGTTTTGGTTGTTCTGTATCTGAGGATTAAGTGCGTTGTTTGGATTGCTCCAAGAGAACTTGGGATCTTTCCTCCAGTTGGGATTGTAATTGTTGGTGTCGTAATTTCTTGGCTTGTTGTAATTTCCAACATACATCCTTTCTTCTAGCTGTAACGGACAGTCTTTCGAACTGTGATTCCCACTACAAGTCTCACATACCTCTTCGGCAGAGTATATAGGTTTAGAATCTTTTTTCAACAAATTCTCCACTGCCTTTGTGAGGTATGCAACCCGTGTCTTCAGAGAATTTTCGGCTTCATAATCTTTTACATCTATCCCTTGTTTACCTCTCCTTGCTGTAGGGAATTGCTCGTTATTCTTGGCTAAGTTTTTCAACACTACCATGGCTTCGTTTGGATCTTTATCCAACAACAGTCCATTTGCTGCTGAATCTATTCTCATACGAGTGTGTGTGTTGGCAGCATTGTAGAACTTAATGACTTGATTCCACACGGGGAATCCATGCATCGGGCAGTTTCTTAAAAGGGTTGTAAACCTGTCCCATGCCTCGTGCATTGGCTCGTCATCTTCCTGTTGAAAAGTAACAATTTCATTACGCAATCGCTCAGATAAGTGAGAAGGATTAAAACGAGATAAAAATTCACGAGAGAGATCTGCCCAAGTTCGTATTGAACCCGACGTTAGTTTATTCCACAAAGTTTTAGCTCTGTCTCTCAATGAATGAGGAAATAGTCGGAGCCTTAGTATTTTTGGATTTATTCCTGGTAATCTAAATGATCCACAGATTTCTTGGAACGTTTTCAAGTGTTCTCGGGCATCCTATGTTGCAGCACCACTAAATTGGCCAGCGGAATTGATCATGCTGAACATAATAGGTTTCAGCTCGAAGTTCTCAGCTTCCATGTCTGGCAAGGTGGTCTCCAGTTCCACATGATCATTGATCATGTAGTCGCGGCTGGACTGTCATGCAGCCACGCCAGTGGCAGGCCGTCCGTTCCGGTCATCTAGGGGAGGATCTTCATCATTCCTTGGGTTATTACTATTTACCCCGTTATGCATTGCTTCTAACTGTTCCTCAAGATAATTGTTTCTTGCTATCAATAGGCAAACTCGGTTCCTGAGATTGCACGTCCATTCGATTTCAGGGTCTAGTTTGTACTCAGGTTCTTTGCCTCGTCTAGATCTGCGCATAAGCAAACGGAAAACCTTGTGAAAAGCACAGGGTAAACAATCCCAATAAAAATAGAAAAATTAAAAAGTGCAGTAAAAATAAGAGTAAAGTTATGTTGTCAGTCCCCGGCAACGGCGCCAAAAACTTGTTGCGTGTCAAAAGTCCTATCGCAATGTAGTGCAAGTGTACACGACGCAAATAGTAAAGTGATACTTGGAGTATCGGACATCGTATCCACAGGGACTGGAAATAGCTTTATCCTTGAGTTGCTGCACGAGAGAGAAAAGAGTTTAAAATGTTTGGGAAGTAATATTGGAAGAATAATGAATGTAAAAGATAAAAGATTCAGGGTTAAGAGATAGGCCGGTATTGATTTGCTCGGTAGTGCAGGTGTTGCACTAAGGAGAAATTCCTGTTCTGTCGTCGTCCCTGTCGCGGCAGCACCTATCGCGGCAGAAGTCTATTGTTGTCGCGGCAGCGATCACACAACTCTGTACTTCAAGCTTGGCAAGAATACCTGCTATGACTTGTCCTATCCCTAGGCCCAAGTACTGTTGATGAACACTACTTGGATGATACCTCCCGGCGTGAATCGAAGGGTGAACACCAATGTTGTTGAATTCTTCCTTAGCCATTTAACCTCGTCCTATCCCTAGGTCCGAGATAGTTCAACCATAAACTGGAGAACCAGCACTTATTCCTTTCGTATACTTAACTCTCCCGATATTAAGTAAATGGATAATCTTACAATGCTCTCCCGATACATCTTTCAAGATGTTGAAACCAGAATAAGCAAACTTGAAGTTTTATTTTATTGAACAGAAAATTTCTAAACAATACAATCCTTGCAACTACTTTACAGAATCAACCCTTAGCCCTAGGGGAAGTTTTAGAACATGATGAGAGGGGGGAAATGACAAGGGTTTTGGGGATGACGGCTAGAGATGAGATATCATTCTCTAGGTCAAATTACATGCCTTTATATAGGCCTTGGGTTCAAATTTTCTAATAAAGTAAGAATACAAGTTCAAACTAAAGTACAACTCTATTTAAGATTAAATCTTCTGAGTAGATGTCTTTAATTCGTCCTCTTTTCTTGCTTTGGGTTTCTTCCTTGAAATTTGGGCTTGTCCTTCATTCTGCTCTAGGGCTAAAAAAATATAGGAGTGGTCCACGACAGGCCAGCTTGAATTCCTCTATCTGTCGAGCTCCACTTCACTTTTCCCTTCACCAATGCTGTCGTCATGGCTGCCACGGCAGGTTCTTCCTTCTTGACTCCAGTCCTGTGTTCCAGCTCTGCTTTTTCGCTATCCTGCGTCTGCCACAGCAAATACCTAAAAAGTAGCCAAAATCAGTAGCAACTGTGCTATTTTATCAAATTGTGATGTATATGCGAAACTTTACCTAAATGCAATGAATTATGCTTAAATGCAGCAGAATATGGGTTAAATAAAGGGTAAAATATAGAACTTTTATGCACTCAACAACGGCCACATCGCGACAATGACGTAGATCAGAGCAAAATTGTGGTGAGGGAAGGGGAAAGGGTCGAATGAAGGAGATGGTTCTGGAAGGTTTGTCTTTTTTTCAGATTTGCATTAAATGTGGCAGGTGGGGGTTTAATCAATTTTGTTAAATTCATATACAAAAAAGAGCTTAGGTAAAAAGTAGCTCAAGGCAAACTTAGACCATAAGTGGTATTGGGTCAGACGGTTAATGCTTCAACATTCCACTCCAAAGGTCCAGGGTTCAAATCCCCTTGATAGAACTTTCTCTTTTTTTTATTAATAAACTTTATGCTACTTAAAATCAGAGTGTTACATGTAAAATTGAGTGAAATGCTTAAAGTCTATGTATAATTTGGGGACTAAATTTCATACATCTACAATTGTTATGGACTGATTGAAGTGCTTGAGCATGAATGTCGTGTATGAGTTGCTTGGTATGAAAAGAGTGTGTATTTTTGAATAATTATTGAACGATTAGAAACTACTAATCGAGATTATACTTTTGTGATAAGCAGAATCCAAGAAAGTTTATAAAAGTTAAGGAAACACATTGTTTGTTATAGTGAAGTGTTAGACAAAATATGGAATTTTCTGGTCCTGATTTTTTCGATTTTCTTTGCAGTAATGTTCTTAACTTCGGTTTTCTTCTAAGCCGGGTTGAGGAAGTTACAAGGCTCTTCTCTATGCCCGAATACACACTCTTTTAGATATATCGTTGCTTGGCAAGATCATGCTCAGTTCCAAGATATTTTGCAGTCTGTTTGGACGGGGGAGGTCTCTCTAGCCCAAAATAATTCCACGTTTTCTTCTGAGGTGGCGGTGTGGAATTCCGATGTGTTTGGACACATTGGGAAGAGGAAGTAACAAATTCTAGCTCGATTATGTGGAATTGATAAGGTTCTTATGATGCGTCATTCAAATTTCCTTATTAATCTAGCCGGTGAGTTACAGGAAGAGCTTGATGTGGTTTTAGAGCAAGAAAAGAGCTTATGGTGTCAAAAAACATGCACACAATGATTTATCAAGGGTGATAGGAATATGAAATATTTCCATGCTTCAACAATGGCACGACGTCGTGCTAATTCTATTTCTGTGCTTCAAAGAGATGATGGATCGTGGTGTACAGAAGAATTAGAACTTTTAATTATGGCACATAAATTTTACATTTCCTCGCTTAAATGTTGGGAGACATTAACCGATTGACGTTCCCAGTGCTGGATGATGAGATTCGGAAAGCTATATTTAATATGGGATCATATAAAGCCCATGGTGTTGATGTCTTTCATGCATCGTTTTCCAAAAGAATTGGAATATTGTGGGAGAGTTGGTCTTTCAATATATCCTTCAAGTGTTTGTTACAAGTGTATTGTCAGATCATTTGAACAAGATTTTGTTAGTCCTTTTGCCTAAGGTAACAAAACTGGAAAATGTATCCCAATTCAAACCAATCAGTCTCTGCACAGTCATATATAAAGCTATAATTAAAGTCATTGTCAACAGACTTAAACCTTTTCTTCCTCATTGGGTTTCAGAAAACCAAACGAGTGTTGTGCCAGAGAGGTCGATTACGGATAATATTGTCATAGCTCATGATGTTATCCATTCCATGCGAAGGAAAACGGGGAAAAAGGATGGATGGCCATTAAGATCGACCTGGAGAAAGCATATGATAGTTTGGAATGAGATTTCATTGATGACACTCCCATTGATTTGGGTATTCCAGATGTGTTACAACTTTTAATTATGTGGTGTATATCATCGGTATCTACTTAGATCCTCTGGAATGGATCAGTGACATATGCATTTTCCCCATCACATGGTATTCAGAAAGGTGACCCTCTGCCCCCTTACATATTCGTGTTGTGCATGGAACGCTTGGTGTAGTTGATTCAGGTTATGGTTAATGATGTTATATGACAACCGTTTCGCACTTCGCGTAATAGCCCGATGTTACCTCTTCAAAAGTACTGATTTTTATGCTTATTTCACATTGCTTTTGCTTGCCTTTGAGTACATTTAGTTGCATCTAATTGTTAAAATCATACATTTTCATAAGGAGTTAGGATTTGTGTCTATGCCAGTGTGAAAGGTTGCTTTGTTGGCATTATTGCAGGCTTGACAGAGTAGGATAGGCTTGGCAGAGAAAAGCAGTGCATGAAGAAAGGAATGCTAGAGAGAATGCCAAGATGTTGTTGGCGGCGATGGACCAAAAATTGTCGAAGCACCTATTGCATAGAAGAGAAGTGTGATGCCCGGACAAGACCTTTGGTAATACAAGCCCGAAAAAATAAGACCAAATTAGACTACTAAAAGATAGCATTGGATCAAACTACGTAAAAAATAGGATCAGATAAGATGATGCCAAGCTTGGTTGGCACAGATAGACCAAACGATGCCAAGCTCGACTAGCAAAAGATCGACGACACGATAATGTCAGCCATAGTCAAAACCTAATCAGCTCAAGATCAAATATGGATAAGATGATCACATCCCTTATCTCTTGAGCAGTCAAAATTCAAACTCAAAGGCCTATCCTAGGGTTTCCACGTAAGACTATTTAAAGGAGATCAAGCAAGCACTTGATATCATCGGGAAAAAGAAGAAAAAGGTGTTGCACTAAAGAAGATGAAGGCTTGAACATGAGAAGCGGTCTGCAACAATGGAGAAGGAGGAGTCGGACACAACAAGATCAATGGCTTGAAGATTCCATGAGACATCTGAAATATATTGAAGGGCTGCATCGAAAGACCTCCTTCCTTGCCTTAGATCATTGCCGATCTTTAGTATTTCTTTCATGTTTTAAAGAATGATTTTAAACTTATATTTGTTGTATTTTATGTTTAATTGTTCATAATTCAAATGCCTTGGCATTATTAGTTTTATCTGGCATGTTTTCCAGTTTCCTAGATATTATGCCATGCTACAGCTGGCATAGTATGGTTATTACACCTTAATATCTTAACAGACTTAGGGGGTAACGATCTGTTGTCAGATACTAAGGCAAGATGCTTCAAAATAAGATGTTCAAGTAGATGACCTTACTTCTGAAGTGAATCTACCCTTTAGGAGTATAGATTTGGACTTAATCAAATTGATTTATGATAAACATCACTAGAAATATAAGAGTTTTTGCATGGTTAATTTCGTGCATTGCCATCGAGAGAGGTGATGCCAACTTTGAATCTGCTCGACAATAAATCCAAGGCAAGAAATTGTTACTAGATGGCATTGCTAGCATGAAATTCAGACATTCTATGCCAAATCTTTGTTATCATTCTTGCACCCATTGTTTGCCAAACTGCTATCATTTCATTACCGTTATCTTCATTTTACTTCATTTCTCTTTATCATTTTTATTTCTTTAATTCTTTGATTTTACTCATTCCTTCAATCAATTACCAGCACTTTTATTTTCTAGTTCGAAAGTATAATCGTGGAAATTAATTCCTAGGCAATCCATGTGGAGACGATACTCAACTCACTAATGTATTACTTGTTGGCCATGTATACTTGCACGTAAAAGACGTATTATTGGCATTATTTATACTTGCTTATTTACAATGAATACTTAATCTTTTTCCATGCAATATTACGTCAATACCCAGGTATCTCTCATCTATTTTTCTTTTGTAGATGATCTTATTTTGTTTGATGAAACCTCATTTGAGCAGATGAAGATTATTCGTTCTGTGCTAGACACTTTCTGTCATGTATCTGAGCATAAGGTTAGCCATGCGAAAACATATATTTTTTTCTCCAAAAATGTTCCCATGGTTACTAGGCAAAGCATTAGTACATCGTTCGGCTTCAGTGAGGTTAACAACCTTGGTAAATATTTGGTGGTGCCACTGATTCATTAACAAGTTACTACAGCTCCGTATAATTACATGGCTCAAATGGTGTAGAGAAAACTTAATGGTTGGACGACAAAATCTCTTTTTCTTGCCCGGAGAATTACCTTTGCGTGCTCAGTATTGGCTACAATTCCATCATATGCCATGCAATCTTCGGTCTAGTCGAAACGCACGCGGCTTGATTTGGAAAATTTGATTCGGAAATTTATTTGGGGTATCACATCGAAAAGGGGTGGGATCTATTTGGTACCGTGGTCGGATGTTTGTAAACCAATGTATCCATGTGGACTACAACTATATGTAACCCCCTATATCCGACCCAGAAGAAATGGGCTGAATCTAGGAAGTCACGTTGAAAACTTGTCCATCAATAAATGATTTTAGGTTAAAATAAATTATAATTCAATGTAATTGATTAATTACGTAAAACTCCATAAATATTCTAAATATTATAGAAACTCAATCTTTTAAACAAGGTTTTGATAGCTGATAAAATATCTGAAAACAAATTTATAAATGCATGCATCGAATAAATCCCAAATTATAAACAGTCCCAATGTCTCAATTACATAAATATTCAGAGAATAATGTCAAAACAATTGTTCTAAATATTTGGAAAATAGTTCATACTGAATGATAAAAAAATATCTAAATAAAATGTGAGATGCTTTAAGTACCGAGTCTTCTAAGAGTCCGAGTATACATCTAAAAGAGAAAGACTACGTGGTGTAAGCTAAAGAGCTTAGTGTGTCTCTAAAGTGCAAACAAACACAAACAAAATAGTAATTTATTTTCCGGATAAAGTCTTTTTGAAAATACTTTCAATCCGATAAATCTAAATCATAATGATATGATGTCTGATACATGACTCAATGCCTGACTATTTGATATCACACAGAGTGGAGGTTTTCCTCAATTTTTCAGAACACAATTCTGATCACATGACTCAATGATATGATTTGAAATCATAAATCCAAACTATTTCGAGTGTTTCATTTCCGAAAATCCGATGCTTGATTTAAATACACAATTTCGTATGCCATGCATGATGTTTCAAAACATTATCAAATTACAATCAGATGATAAATCAAGCAAGCAAGAACAAAATATCATTTATTTATAGCATAGGAAGAAACAAACCTTTAGACAACACTAGCTCTACCGAGAAAAGTGTGTCTTACGCTCAGATTTAGCTGAATCAAAATCTATGAAGTAAGATCTATATATTATTAATCAATAATATTACTAAGCCACCGCTAAAACATAAGACTAAACTGAAGGCATACTCACGTATAGGCCTTGAAGAATGTGCTCGGTTGGCCAGAACAACTAGAGGTAACTCAACAGCCTAGGAGACGAAATAACCTGAACAAAGGAATACTCCGAATAAAATTCTAAAGTTTACAACTCTTCAAATTCTAAGTACAAAATGATTGTAATTAGCCAAAACAGAGCTTTCAGGTTTGAATTTGACAAAACATTCTTGGGCTTATTGCTTGGCCTAACCATAACACACACAACCCATTTGTTGAAATTTTGGCCAAACCTCACAACAAGCCTCACGATTGGCTCACCCAATTCCATATATACACACGCAACCTACACACTCCAGCCCAACACTCTTATCTCAACACATTATAGATGGTTCTAGGGTTTGGACACCCTTGACGATGACAACCAGATCAACACGGACGACATCTAAAAAAGACGGCGGGGACGACGAAGAAATCGATAACCACAATGGTCATACACGGCCACAACACAAACGGAATCAAAAACAAACCACAACTCAAAACTCAAAATCACTGTTTAATAACCAAAATCATGGGTTCACGGCATACCCACACACAACCAAAGAACAAGGCAGTGGCACAAGCAACAGAGGAGAGAATGGTGTCGAACGACGATGCAAGAACGAGTAGAAACTGAAGGGTTTTACACAAATTTTGAGCAAGCGATAAACGACGTGAGAGTGCCGATGAGTGGGTATTGGTCGAAACGGAAAGGGGAGTTGTAGACTCTCGGTGTGAATGGTTATTTGTTGGAAATATGGTGTAAAAGATATTGGAAAAGTGTTGACACAGTGCCAAGAAAATCTATTGTGTGCAAGTATACACGGTCTGCAAGTAATACATCGGTTAAGCTGAGTATCGATCCCACAAGGATTGCGTTCAAGGGTTTAATTGCTTAGCCAAATACTTGCTTTATGAAAAAGATTGTTTTTGATTGGAAGTGGTTTTGAAGTGACTAACAAGAAAAGAAATAAAATAAAGTAAAGTCAAAGGCAAGGAATGTGTCTTAGCAAATGAAGAGCGTTGGCAAGAAGTGCCTGGTTTTCACGCTAATCGTGCCATGCCAGCCTTTAATAAATCCTGTCTTGGCATTGTTTGCCGAGTAGATTCAAAGATAGCAATGCTCCGTCAATGGCATTGCCCTAAATTAAATATGGAAAAACCCATATATGTATATAGTGCTTGTTTTTTCATAAATCAATTCGATTAAGTTCCACTCTTTACTCCTAAGGGGTAGATTTCATTTCGGAAGTAAGTTCATCTACTTGAACATCTTCTTTCGAAGCATCTCTCCTTAGTATCTAACAATCGATCGTTGCCACCCAAGTCAGTTATGATATTGAGTTGCAATAAGCCAACTATGCCAGTCGTTCTTGGCATAATATTTTAAAAAGGGAGTGTTAGATGTCGCTTGGCAACACACTTAAAAATAATGAACAAGCAAGATAGGAAAAACAGCGTCGAGACAGTGTTGATTATTAAAAAATAAACATAAAAAACAACGTTCAAACGCAAATACCCCTCACCAACTATGAAATTAGTTCATGGTGAAGGGATCAACCAAAAAACTATAATCATTTTTAACAACCATCATCATAAAACTTAGAAAAATAACAACAAAGAGGACGGGCTAGAAGAGGGTCTCTCGATGCAGCTCTTCACGGCTAGGCTCCGAAATGTCGCACCCTATCTCCAAACACTCTCCTCGATTCTCCACGTGTGCTTCATTTTGCTTTGATCGAGTTTAAATAGGACTCTATGGACAGCCTAGGATTATCTTGGATTTGAATTTGAACGTGCAGGGATAAGGAAGGTGATCATCTTATCCGGCGTTTGAATCCTAAGGCGATCAGGTTGGGGCTGACGTCATCGTGCCATCACTCTTCTGGCATTGCAACTTGGCATGTAACTGCCAACTGTGCTTGGCACTGCTTGTCCGCTATTTTCTCAAAGATTGATCCACGTCCTATTTTCTCGCAGCCTGATTTGGACTTATTTTTTCAGGGTCAACATTTTCTTGGCCTGGAATCAAATGTTCTTCTCCTTCGACTAGTGCTTGGCATTAAAGGTCCTTCTGCGCCAACGACAACTTGGCATCCTCGTTGGCGTCGTCTCCTGCTCCTGCTCTGCCAACTGCTGTGCCATCAGCTATGACAACTTGTAGAAAGGTGAAAAAAAACAACCCTTTCACACTGGAATAACACCAAATCCTAACTCTTTATGCAACGCATCATTTTACAACCTAAATGCAGCTAAATGTACTCAAAAGACAAGAAAGAGCATGTGAAATAAGCATAAAATTTAGTACTTTTGGAGCATCAACACTCCCCCACACCTAGCTCATTGCTTGTCCTCAAGTAATGAAAAATAAAAATAAAAATGATGAAAATGATACCTCGGCAAAGTTTTGGTTGGCATGTCAACCGATGCTTGCAGATAAAAGTTAACATAGGTCTGTCCTCAGTTATCTTAGTGCAGTAATGCCAAGCAAGTAATAATTCAAGAGAAGCAATATAAATCTAGTCTAATATCATGAAGAGTGCATGAAGTGCGGGAAATATGCATCAAATATCCTTTCACTCCTTAGCCAATTTTACTTCCAAAACTCATATTATTTTATTACTTTTTTTCTTTTCCAAAAGATTTGTACTCTTTTTTTAATTGCTGGCATTAGATTAGGGTAGTGTCGTGCACTGTTTGGCGTGAGATATAAGAGGGAGCATATTACGAATACCCACGCTAGTAAAGAATACATCACTTACTAACCTATTACATTCATACCTTAAGTCATGTTGGCTTGAGCACTAAGAGGGAGCATACCACGAAGCCCCAAGTTAATAATTTTCCTAGGCAGATGAGTGTTCTAAAGTCCTTCAGCATTTGGCACACATTGGTGCAATATTTTTACCTTGGCATTTTAGTCTCTCTATCTTTTTTAAATCTGGGCATAGTTTCAAACAACCTAAGTTTGCTAGGTAACTAGATACATATCACATGTTAAGTGTAAATTCAATCCCTTAAACTAGAGATCAATTGGCAAGCAATCTTGGCATACTATTTTGTTGGCATAGGTATCTAAAGATTTTAAATTTCCTTATTAGACAGACATCTATGTCAAATCAAACTTTACTAACAAATGTTAACATGATTCAAAATTCGGCCGAGACAAAATTTTCTTTCACTTTTTTAATGGTTCGGTATACATGGAATTAATCCTAATCTAACCTATAGGACATGACATGAAAACATAATGCAGTACAGAAAATAAACATGAATGGCATGGCATAAATGTGAAGAAATGCACACCCCCAAACCCAAGATGTGCATTGTCCTCAATGCATGAAACAACACATATATACACAAAAACAGAAAAATAAAAATGCATGAACATGTGAATGCATGTAAATGAAATGCAAAGAGTTAGGAAGAAGAAGACCCCCCTTCAGAAGAGGGTCCTCCTTGAGCGGCACGGGCTTCAGCGTCTAATTTAGCTTGGGTCTTTCTCTGGGTGAAGCTTTCACGATCAGGAGCCATCCTTTTCTTTCTGCTCCATCCTTGAGCGGTAGTGGAGGCAAGGGTTTCTTTCACAACCTTCACTGGCTTAGATGAGGTTAGCGTGGCAGTTGACTCGACAGGGGCAACAAGTTTCTTCTCACATTGATCCTTAGATACTGGTGGCGTAGCAGACTTGACGGTTTCATCTTTAAGAGGGGAAATAGGTTCTGGGGCGGTGGACGGAACTGGACTGGGCACTGTAGTGCGAATTGGATTGGTTGCCATTGTATCATCATCGACAAAGATTCCCACTAGGAAGGCAGGGAATGCTGGCATGACTCTTGGGAAAGACTCACCAAGGTCTCTTTGATGGCAGCGTCTCTGGCACACTCATATTTTCAGAGTCTTTTCCTTTGCTCCTCAGCGTCTTCTAATTTCCTAAGAATTTTTTCTTGCCGGAGATATATCTGGGCAAGCCTTTCCGTTAACTCCGCTGGCATTGAGGTTGTTGGTTGTGCCTTTGGTTCCTTTTCCTTAGGTGTTGGAGTAGCAGCTTTGCCATTACCCTTGTCCATATCCTTCACAATAATGCAGTGAGGTTCCTCCAGCTGACTGGCGTAATTGTGTAGCCCTTCACCTCGAGAGCAATGTCTTCCTTTGTCGTGGGCACATCAAATCGCTGACAAATATTTTAAATAAGAAGAGGAAAGAACAACCCTCTAGTTAGCTTTAGGGCACACTTGTAAATCTCATCAATGATAATAAAACCAACATTAATCTTCCGGCCCATAAGAATTGAATGCAGCAAAACCAATCGGTCCTCCGAAACGGTCTCATTGTGGGTCGTCGGCATCAGACTTGCCATGAGAAAATGGTTCTAGCCCTTTTCTTATGGTTTAAGGGATACTCTTTTGACCGTGCGGTGCCCTTTGGAGGATATGGTCCAGTCCGTACCCGGTTCACACAAATCTTCCTAAACAATCTTCATCTTGGTAGCAGTCATGTTGGCAGCAAAATCGGTATGCTCATTCCCCCATCCAACTTTAGCATTGCGTTGATAGCCCATTCATCAAAACGTACACATTTTTCTCGAATCATCAAGAATAAGTTAGCTTTAGTAGTTAAATATGCATAAACTTCATGAACAAGATTTGGAAAGATCTCACCCTTTTGTTGGCAAAACGTCTTCCACTTGTGTCTGGCGACGATGTTCATGACTTCAGGGGGAAAGGCTTGATCTTTATTGGGCTCAAAACTGAAATTCCTCTCGAAGCAAAATGACTTTGAAGCAAAGTTGTCTTCATACTTCTTTTGGATTTCTTCGCTGAAAAAGGTTTGGAAAGGTTTAGATGAACACACCATTGTGATTTTCGCAAGGAGAAGAAACAAAAACTTGATTTTGTGTGAAACAAATATTTTAATTTTGATATAACTAAAAACCTAAGGACTAAATTGAAAATGTCAAAACGAATTTTAAGTCCTCAAAACATCCCCATATAATTTTAAGATTATGCCAAAGTTAAAAACAAAGTTTTTCAAATATTTTTCTAAGTGTTTAAAGCCAAAACAGTGATTTTCAAGTCCCTGTTTCGAAACGGCCTAAGGCGTTTCGAAACGTTTTCATCACTGCCAACCCCTTTTCCGAAACGTGTATCGAAACGGCTTTAGAACACTTGAACCCGTTTCGAAACGGTCTCATACGTTTCGAAACAGTTCTTCAATTTTGATTTGAAAAACTATAACGGTTGTTATATTATTTAACCTATTTTTCAAAGATAAATAGGGTGTTTCGAAACGGGCTAAGTCTGTTTCGAAACGACCCTTGATAGTAGCAAAACCGTTTCGAAACGAGGCCAAGCGTTTCGAAACTGTTCTTCAGTTTAAATTGAAAATATGACCGTTGAAATTGTTTTTAACTGATTTTTTGAAAACCGTTAGGGTGTTTCGAAACGGGCTAAGACTGTTTCGAAACGACCCTTGACAGTGGCAAAAGTGTTTCAAAACGGCTTTTAAAGCGTTTCGAAACGGGCTCTTAAATGCACCCCAACGGCTCTTTCTATTTTAGTCCGTTCCGAAACAGGTACCCCGCGTTTCGAAACGGGTTGTTGCAGACTGCATTTATGGAGGTGAGATAACATCCCAACGGCTCTATTGATGAGTGCAACAACCACAACGGCTAGAAATCAATGAGAAGGTATAAAAGGGACCTCTAAAAGCTCCAGCAACAACTATTGATCCTAAAGAAAACATCAAAACATCAAATCCAAGCAATTGTGCAAAAATCCCATTTTGTCTAGAAACCCCAATTGTAATTTTCATTCATATCTTGTTCAATTGGGTTGAGTGCTTGTAATTGGGCTATCATTTGTATTGAGAGATACCTTATTAGCCAACAAATTTCTTTGTTCACTTGTGTGAGGATTGGGTTGAATTTTGGGTAGAAAATTCAACCGAAATTGTAAGGGTTGGCTCCTTAGCCTAGAAAAGGGGAAGAGCAATTAGTGGAATTGTTGCAAATCCTTAGTGAAGCTAAGGTAGTGGATGTAAAGTTCATTTGGAACTTGAACCACTCTAAAATCCCTTGTCTATTATTTTTAATTTGCAATTTCCACCACAAAGTCTTTAAAAATCCAATTCACCCCCTCTTGGTTTATATCGATCTTTCGATCCACTCAACAATTGGTATCAGAGCCTACCTCTTTGAGGATTAACAACCACAAGAGGAGTTCCTTGGAAGAGTGTGATCATCAAAATATCAAGAGATGGCTTCAACCTTCGGTTCGGGCATGTACGAGTCACAATCCACTACAAAGCTTCCTTTCTTCAACGATGATAACTATTCTTTTTGGAAGAATAGAATGCGTCTCTTCATCAAGTCAAATGACTATCTAGTGTGGGATGTCATTGAAGATGGGCCATATATTCCATTGAAGCAAGATGATGAAGGCAAGATGGTTTTGAAGAAGAAAGTGGAGATGAGTGAAAAGGAGAGGAAAAAGATTTAAGTCAATGATAAGCTCTCCATATGCTATTTTGTTCTTTCGGTCCGGACATCTATTCAAAGGTCTCATCAATCGAAAGTGCCAAAGAAGTGTGGGACACTCTTGAGACTACTTATGAAGGCACCAACGATGTTAAAGAAACTAAGATTGGAATTCTCAATCTTAGTTATGAAAATTTCAAGATGGAGCCCGATGAGACGGTGTCAAAGATGTTTGATCGTTTCTCCACGATTGTCAATGGGCTAAAGGGCTTTGGAGAGATCATACCGGAAGACAAGCTTGTCCGGAAGCTACTCTATTCACTTCCCGAGTCTTGGGATGGGAAGAGAACCGCTATCATCGAAGCAAAGAATTTGAAAACTTTGAAGCTTGATGAGCTTGTGGGTTCTCTCCTTACTCATGAGATCATGAAGCAAGGAAGGGAAGATGAGAAGAAGAAAGAAGAGAAAAGGGTAGAGAAGCTTGAGGTTGAGAAGAAGAAGAAGATGGGAATAGCTCTCAAGGCTAAAGCTTCACAACATGATGAGAGCTCATCTAGTGAGGAGGATGAACTTAAAGAATTGGCTATGATAGCCAAACGATTCTCACGTTTCATGAGGTCCAACCGGGGAAGAAAAATCCAAAGGAAGATGGACTTCAAAAGCAAGAACAAAGAAGAAGGAAGGGATCCTATCATTTGCTTTGAGTGCTAACAACCCGGCCACATACGTTCGGAGTGCCCTCAACTCAAGAAGAAGGGCTTTGAGAAGAAAAAGAAGCTCAAAGCCAAGCTTGCTACTTGGAGTGATGAGGAGTCATCGTAGGATGACAAACAAGAAGTGGCTAACCTTTGCCTCATGGCACTTGAGGAAGATTCCTCCATGGTAACCTCTAACTCATCTACTTTAGATTTTTGAAGAATTAAATTATGCATATGATGAGTTACAAGAGGTCTATGATGAGTTAGTTGAGAAATATAAAGAGTCGGTCATTAGGAATAAAAAGATCATTTTAGAACTAAATGAGAAAAATGACTCACCCACTCAAGCTAATTCAAAATTTGAGAAAAAGATATTAGGATTAAAAGATGAACTAAAATTCTTTCAAGATGAAAATGTTGATCCTAATAATCTTTTATCTCAATGTAATAGTGAACACCAAAAGGTGTTGGGTGAGCTAAATGAGCTCAAAAAGTCTTTGAAAAATGTTGGTAGTGTCAAGCATGAAATAGGTGAATCTTCTAGAACACACCAACCTAAGAAAAAAACTAACTACTACAAACAAGGTAGCTATCCTAGACATAGTAGAGCTAAAAGAATTAGAAGTGTATGGGTTCCTAAGGAACTTGTAAAATCTAATAATATTATTGCTATGTCATCTTGGATTCCTAAGGGAACCAAGGTTTTGGGAGCTAACACTCATGGACCCAAAATGATTTGGGTACCAAAATCAAAAGCTTAATATCTTTGTTTGTAGGGGGAGCATTGCTACAAGGCCAAAGCACAAAGTCAAAACTCATGGTACCTTGATAGTGGATGCTCGAGGCACATGACCGGAGACAAGAGTAGATTCATGGATCTAAAGCCAAAAAGTGGAGGAGTAGTGACATTTGGTGACAACTCCAAAGGCCACATTAAAGGTATTGGCTCCATAGGTAATCACTCTACTATTCTCATTGAAAATGTCTTATATGTCGATGGTCTTAAGCACAATTTATTGAGCATAAGTCAATTGTGTGATAAAGGATTTAATGTTTTATTTGATAAAAATGGATGCAAAATTGTGGACATTAAATCTAATAATATTATGCTCATAGGTCATCACATAGGAAACATATACATGGT
This sequence comes from Hibiscus trionum, assembly GCA_030270665.1. Taxonomy (NCBI): domain Eukaryota; kingdom Viridiplantae; phylum Streptophyta; class Magnoliopsida; order Malvales; family Malvaceae; genus Hibiscus; species Hibiscus trionum. Next base: position 19,598,113 of record BSYR01000038.1, on the reverse strand, counting down.
GCATCTAGATGACATTCATACATCTCATACATGCTTAGTTGCACAAAATGAAAATGATGCATGGTTGTGGCATAGGAAGCTAGGACATGCTAGCATAAGTGTTTTAGAAAAACTAGTCTCCCTTAATCTAGTTAGAGGTTTACCCAAAATAAAATTTTCAAATGATAAAATTTGTGATGCATGCTCAAAGGGTAAACAACATAGATCTTCCTTTAAATCCATTAATGATGTTTCTACTAGTAGATGCTTACAACTAATCCACATGGATTTATTTGGGCCAATTAGGACTATGAGCTTGGGTGGTAAGTCTTATGCTTTTGTGCTTGTTGATGATTTTTCTAGATTTACTTGGGTTCTATTTTTAAGTACTAAAGATGAGGCTTTGAAAAAATTCATCACATTTTCAAAATTAACCCAAAATGATCTTGAACTAAAAATTTCACATATTAGGAGTGATCATGGAACCGAGTTTCAAAATTTGGGGTTTGAAGATTTTTTAAATGAAAATGGTATTAGCCATAATTTTTCGGCTCCTCGAACTCCTCAACAAAATGGGGTAGTTGAGAGGAAAAATAGAACTTTGCAAGAAATGGCTAGAACTATACTTTGTGAAAACAATTTACCTAAATATTTTTGGGCGGAAGCCACAAACACCGCTTGCTATATTGTAAATCGAGTAATGATTAGGCCAATTTTAAAGAAAACACCTTATGAGATTTTAAAATCTAAAAAGCCTAACATTAGCTATTTTCACCCTTTTGGTTGCAAGTGTTTTGTTTTAAATAATGGAAAAGACAACTTAGGTAAATTTGATGCAAAAAGTGATGAAGCCATTTTTATAGGTTACTCTTTAACCTCTAAAGCCTATCGAGTATTTAACAAAAGAACTTTAGTAGTAGAATAATCTATTCATGTTGTATTCGATGATAACCTCCTTCCTAGGAAGGATTCTTGTGATGATGATGATGTAGGAATCATAAATGCCTTTGATGGAGGAAAAACTTCAAAGGAGGATGAGATTCCAACAAAAGAAGAGGACTCACAAGATCCACCTCTTGAAGCCTTGAAGGACTTGGCTATTGAGGAAAAGGAAGTGAGCTACCCAAGGGAGTTGAACTATGTCAAAGATGGTGAAATCTTGGGTGATCCATCCAAGGGGGTAACCACCCGTTCTTCTCTTAGATTAATGAACCATGTTGCATTTATCTCATGCATAGAGCCTAAAAATATAAAAGAAGCATTGAAAGATGACTTTTGGATTATGGCTATACAAGAAGAGTTAAATCAATTTGAGAGAAGTAATGTTTGGACATTAGTTGATAGGCCTAGTAATCAATCTACAATAGGAACTAAATGGGTCTTTAGGAACAAGCTAGATGAGAGTGGTAACATTGTGAGAAATAAAGCTAGACTAGTAGCACAAGGTTACACTCAAGAAGAGGGAATAGATTTTGATGAAACCTATGCACCCGTAGCTAGAATGGAAGCCATTAGGATGTTGCTTGCATATGCATGTTATCATAATTTCAAGCTTTTTCAAATGGATGTTAAAAGCGCATTTTTAAATGGTTTTATAAATGAAGAAGTGTATGTGGAACAACCACCGGGTTTTGAAGATTCAAAATTTCCAAATCATGTTTTCAAGCTCACCAAAGCTCTTTATGGTTTAAAACAAGCTCCTAGAGCTTGGTATGAAAGACTTTCAAATTTTTTGATTGAAAAGGGATTTGAAAAAGGTAAGGTGGACACTACACTTTTTATAAAATGTATAAAAATGACATCTTAGTAGTTCAAATTTATGTTGATGATATTATTTTTGGTTCTACTAATGAATGTCATTGTCAAGAGTTTGCTAAGTTAATGCAAGGTGAATTTGAGATGAGCATGATGGGGGAGCTCTCATTCTTTTTGGGACTCCAAATAAAGCAAAAGAAGGATGGCACCTTCATCAACCAAGCAAAATACATAAAGGATATGCTCAAGAAGTTTGGCTTGGATAATGCAAAGCCTCAAGCCACTCCTATGAGCTCATCTACAAAGCTTGACAAAGATGAAGAAGGTAAGTGTGTTGACTCTAAGCTTTATCGTTCTATGATTGGATCATTGCTTTACCTTACCGCAAGTAGACCGGATATCTTGTTTAGTGTTTGCTTGTGTGCTAGGTTTCAAGCTAGTCCTAGAGAGTCTCACCTTATAGCCGTTAAGAGAATCTTTAGATACCTTAGAGATACTCCTTGTTTAGGTCTTTGGTATCCTAGAGACTCTACCTTCAACCTTCATGCTTACTCGGATGCGGATTATGGGGGTTGCAAAATCGATAGGAAAAGTACTTCGGGAACTTGTCAATTTCTAGGTAGTATGCTCATATCTTGGTTCTCTAAGAAACAAAATAGTGTAGCCTTATCTACCACCGAAGCCGAGTACATATCCTTAGGGAGTTGTTGTGCTCAAGTCCTTTGGATGAAGCAACAACTCTTAGATTATGGAATTAAAGTTGAAACCATGCCCCTAAAATGTGACAACACTAGTGCAATATGTTTAACAAAAAATCCCATCCAACACTCTAGAACCAAACACATAGAAATAAGGCATCATTTTATTAGAGATCATGTCCTTAAGGAAGATGTGGTTATAGAGTATGTAGAAACCTTAAATCAATTAGCGGACATATTTACAAAACCCTTAGACAAAGAGCGTTTTTGGTCCCTTAGGAGAGAGTTAGGTCTAGCTAGCCTATCTTGACCTTTTAGGACCTCTTTTGTGTTTAAATTTGCTTGATCTTGTGAAATGCCATGTTTATGTGTTTAGACTCCTAATTTCATCCATGCTTATAGCTAGGGGGAGTATGTTTATGTTTGAATATGTTTTGCCTGCTCATTCATGACATTTATGCATGTTAGGCCTAAGAAAAATTCATTTTTCTGCACTTTTATAGCCTCATCTGCACTTCCAGGCCCAGGTGTAACGAAACGGGTGACCCTATTTCGATACGGATACCTTAAATCCAGTTCTGAGAGAAGGGCATTTCGAAACGCCTCCAATGTGTTTCGAAACGTTTTGGATACTGCTAAGGGGTGTATCGAAACGTGTTTCGATACAGGTCAACAGGGCTTCGATACGGTCAACACCGTATCGAAACGGTCAGCTAACGGTCTCAAAACGGTCAAACCCTAGTCGTCTCGTTTCGTAACGGTCTTGACCGTTCCGAAACGGCATCGCGGATAGCTTTATTTAGGGCTTTTAATGTTAAAATTCTACTTTTTATCAAACTCTTAAAAAAAACCTAAAACCCTAAACCGCCTCCCTCTCTATAAATACCCTCTCAAACTCTTTGTTTTTCACAAAATTGTGAGGGGTTTTACTCTTAAACTCAAGTCTAAGCAAGTTTCATCAACATCGTGCAAGGATTTTCATAGAATCATCCAAAATCCCTAACTAAGGTATTTTTCCCTTTTTTATTTTTCTTTCAATTTATGTTCGAATATTAGGTTAGAAAATTTTATTTTTGTATAAATTATATGTTTTCATTTGTGGGTTTTCCATATCTTGTAAAAAAATTTCAAAATCTCAAAATTTTTTATTCGAATATAAAATTTTTCAGTCGTATTTTTCCTTTACTGTTTTTTTATTTTTTTATTTGTTTTAATTTTGTTTCAAAAACCTAAGTGGGATTTATTATTGGATTGATTTTAAATATCAATGCATACACTTAATTTTTAAACATCTTGCTTAATGTTTTTAGATGGCGGAACAAGCTAACAAAAAGCGTAAGGCCGTTCAAACCGGTGATTCGAGCATTCGTCCGAATCTTGCTCTGCTTTTTCAGAAATCCCTTAAAACTAATGAGATGCGAGCTCGCTTCACTTATGTCAAGGACTTCGAAGTTCGTAGAGAACGTGTCATTGATCTTGATTTCCTCAATTCCGAGCATTTCCTATTCCGTTATCTCGAGCGTTTGAGTGAGTGGAATCTTCTCTTTTTGTTGAGCATTCCGGATATTCGCTACAAACATATGGTACTCCTTTTTTACTCTAATGCTCGTTTTATTCATGATGAGACCAAAACCGAGATTATTGGAATTGAATCTTTAATATTGGGTAAAAAGTTTGTTGTTGATATTGCTCTCTTGGAGTCAACCTTCAAACTTAAAGATGAAGGTCTTGAGGATGAACGTCACTTTGGCACTTTCACCGGTCCGGCACTTACTTTGGATGTGCACGATCGCTTTCTTCACTTGATGGTTTCGTGGTTCCTTCGACCTTCCGGAGGTAAATACTCTCATATCCGTCAAGTTGATCATTTTTGGCTTGAATGTTTCCGTAGAGGTGAGCGCCCTAATGTGCCTAAGATTATTTGGTGACCTTGGTATCGATTGTACCTACGACTCTCCGGAACCTCGTAAATCCAAGATTGGTGAGTCCTCTCTATGCAAATTCGGGTTTCGATATTTGAATGATGTTTGGGAAAGAGTTGATAGAGAAGATCCTCCTCCTCCCGTTGCTCCTCCACCACAAGTTCAAGTTGGAAACAATGAAGCCCTCACGGCTCTCATTACCGAGCGGTTCAATGCTTTGGATACTCGCATTTCTTCGGGTTTTGATGCCATGGACAATCGCTTGAAAAATGTCGAGGATCACCTTCATACTCTTGAGTCTTCCCATTCAAACTTGGATTTGTCCTTCTCTACTCTCTATGGGCAAAGGACGAAGTTTCACCGTTCTCAAGTCAAGAGCGACGATGAGACTTCCGATGATGATGACGAGGCTTAGGACTATCATATCATATCATATCATATTATTTATGCTTTTTTAGGTTTAAGATTGCATCTTTATGTTTTATTATGTTTTAAGAACCTATGCCTTTGATCTTTTGTTTGGGATTTTATTATGAACTTAATGTTGGTTTATGTTTTGGATATTTTGATATTATGAATTAATATTATTGTTGCTTATTAATGCTTATTGGTACTAATCCTTGTCTTCTCTATGAACTTTCATTATTCTTTTTAATCTAACAAAAAGGGGGAGAAGAAATTTAAGAGCCACAAACTAAAATTCGTTTTAAATTTTTAAAAGGTTTTTTAAGTTTTACAACTTGAATTTCAAGTCAAACAATTTCTTTTAAACTTTAAAAACCTATCTTAAATTAAGGGGGAGTTAAAATATTTTCAAAACTTTCAAAATTCTTAAAAATTCTAACTTTGGTTTTGTTATATCAAAAAGGGGGAGATTGTGAAACAAATATTTTAATTTTGATATAACTAAAAACCTAAGGACTAAATTGAAAATGTCAAAACGAATTTTAAGTCCTCAAAACATCCCCATATAATTTTAAGATTATGCCAAAGTTAAAAACAAAGTTTTTCAAATATTTTTCTAAGTGTTTAAAGCCAAAACAGTGATTTTCAAGTCCCTGTTTCGAAACGGCCTAAGGCGTTTCGAAACGTTTTCATCACTGTCAACCCCTGTTCCGAAACGTGTATCGAAATGGCTTTAGAACACTTGAACCCGTTTCGAAACGGTCTCATACGTTTCGAAACAGTTCTTCAATTTTGATTTGAAAAACTATAACGGTTGTTATATTATTTAACCATTTTTCAAAGATAAATAGGGAGTTTCGAAACGAGCTAAGATTGTTTCGAAACGACCCTTGACAGTAGCAAAACCGTTTCGAAACGAGGACAAACGTTTCGAAACTGTTCTTCAGTTTAAATTGAAAATATGACCGTTGAAATTGTTTTTAACTGATTTTCTGAAAACCGTTAGGGTGTTTCGAAACGGGCTAAGACTGTTTTGAAACGACCCTTGACAGTGGCAAAAGTGTTTCGAAACGGCTCTAAAGCGTTTCGAAACGGGCTCTTAAATGCACCCCAACGACTCTTTCTATTTTAGTCCGTTCCGAAACAGGTACCCCGCGTTTCGAAACGGGTTGTTGCAGACTGCATTTATGGAGGTGAGATAACATCCCAACGGCTCTATTGATGAGTGCAACAACCACAACGGCTAGAAATTAATGAGAAGGTATAAAAGGGACCTCTAAAAGCTCCAGCAACAACTATTGATCCTAAAGAAAACATCAAAACATCAAATCCAAGCAATTGTGCAAAAATCCCATTTTGTCTAGAAACCCCAATTGTAATTTTCATTCATATCTTGTTCAATTGGGTTGAGTGCTTGTAATTGGGCTATCATTTGTATTGAGAGATACCTTATTAGCTAACAAATTTCTTTGTTCACTTGTGTGAGGATTGGGTTGAATTTTGGGTAGAAAATTCAACCGAAATTGTAAGGGTTGCCTCCTTAGCCTAGAAAAGGGGAAGAACAATTAGTGGAATTGTTGCAAATCCTTAGTGAAGCTAAGGTAGTGGATGTAAAGTTCATTTGGAACTTGAACCACTCTAAAATCCCTTGTCTATTATTTTTAATTTGCAATTTCCACCACAAAGTCTTTAAAAATCCAATTCACCCCCCTCTTAGTTTATATCGATCTTTCGATCCACTCAACATTTTCTTTGGGTGAAAGGAGAGAGAGATGAACGGTTAGGTAAAGAAGATGAAGTGAAAAAGTAAAGGAAAGAGAGGTGAATGGGTTGAAAGATGGAAAGGTTGAGTGTTTAGGGTAAAGATTAATTATGGCGTGTTTAAAGAAGGTAATGATTAAAGTTGGCGTGTTTTGGGAGAGAAAAAAAGGATGATGTGATAGTTTATGAAAATGATAAGTGATAAGGATAAGATCTAAGGTGATAAGATATGGAGTGATAAGGTAATTAAATTAAATTAAATTTAAATTACCTTGAAATTTGGGCAACTAGGTTTTGATAGTTTCTTTCTCCCTCACAATGTAAATTAAATAAAGCTAGGGTAATTTCTTTCCCCCCAAGTTACTCTCGCCGCATGCAAAGCTTAGTTGCTGGCATTATTTCTTGAGTTGCATCATTCAATCTGCCACTCAATGAAGATGAATGTATCTTTCTGGCACCAAATTTGCATCCACTTAAAGGAAACCTTTCAACACGACAAAAGAAAATAATTAAAGCTAAAAGAAAAGGGAAAATCTGATGAAAAATCCTAGATCCTAAAAGAAAAACATCTAACCTAATATTTACAAAGTTTCAAATCTGTCGATGGTGTCATGGTACTCTGCCAAGAGTACAGTCTCCTTGGCATTTCCATGTTCTCCCTCAAAATAATGCTTTAAGCGCTGACCATTTACCATGAAAATTTCCCCGATTTTCAGATCCTTGAACTCCACGACACCATGGGCATAAGGTTGTACTACTTCAAAGGGGCCTTACCATCTCGACTTAAGCTTGCCTAGAAGCAATTTAAGCTGTGAGTTAAAAAGAAGAACGAGTTGACCTACCTCAAAATGTCTTGGCAAAATTTTCTTGTCATGCCAACGTTTGGTTCTCTCCTTATATAGCTTGACATTTTCATAGGCAAGTGCGCGAAATTCATCTAGCTCGTTGAGGTCTAACATCATCTTTTCTCCCGCTGTGGCCCATGCCATGTCAAGTGTTTTGATTTCCCAATAGGCTTTATGTTCAAGCTCCACTGGAAGATGTCATGGTTTACCATATACAAGCTTGAAAGGTGAAGTGCCCAACAGGTTTTGAAGGCGGTCTTATAAGCCCACAAAGCCTCATCTAGCCTCAAAGACCAATCCTTTCTCAAAGGATTCACAGTCTTGTCTAGGATATTCTTGATCTGCTTGTTAGAAATATCGGCTTGCCTATTTGTCTGTGGATGATAGGCCGTGGCTATCCTTTGTTGTATCGCATACATGTACAAAGCTTTAGAAATTAGATTGCTTTTAAAATGGGTGCCCTTATCATGAATGATCACCCCAGGAGCACCAAAACGTGTAAAGATATGCTTGTGCAAAAATTTGGCAACGACCTTGGCATCATTTGTTGGCAGGGCTATAGCCTCTACCCATTTGGAAACATAGCGTCAAAATAAATCCTTAAACTCAAATGAATAAAAATAAAAATAGTATAGCTAGAGTAAGGGTCGATCCACAGGGAATAGGAATTCTAACACCCTTTCGTTCTGATTTAGATCAAGAAACCTGTAAAAATAAAAGTGGGGGTTTAGAAAAGTAATTTGAGTAATGGAAAAGTAATAAGAACAAAAAGAATTATTGAAATGAAAAATGAAATGAATTAGCCTCAAGCTACGCTTTGCCACGACATCCTCGATCATCGAAATGATTTTTTATTCAACCTTCTTGCCGGTTACAGTCTACAAGGCCCAACCCTTGTAACTTACTTCTCTATGGTAAACTCGACTCCCAAGGCAATCCTTGAAATCAAGTTTTAGTTGGTTAGCTACGGCAATCGATGCTAACTCAAGTCTGAATTAATGCTGGAGAAGCTCGTGCTTGGATAATCGTCTCGATGAGAATTGTTTCCAATTTTGATTCCCCTTAGTGGACCGCCACTAAGTTTGTTCTTAAGGAGTTGAATTGGCTACAAGCTTTTCCTCGTCCCCAACAATGGATCTAAACTACTTCTAATCCGACGACGTCTTCGGAATGAAACAATTAAGATTCCTAAAGGTTAGGCCGATTGCCTAACCAATTTTCAGAGAATCGAAAAAAGAAATGTTGAAGGGAAGAAAGAACTTCTTCTAATCTCACGAGTTAAATCGGGTTAGGTGTTGCTCCTGGCTAAAGAGGATTTAGTTAAGCATGGTTGGTGAAGAAACCATACTTAATTAAATAATGAAGGAAATGGAGAAAACTGGAAATGGAGGAAAAATAGAGAATTGTATTTCACTAAAGAAGATGAAGTAATGAGCAAGTGATGTCTAACTCACCCCCAGAGTGGGGTATTTATAGTATCTAAAAACCTTAAAAAACTAAAATGATAAATCCCAAAAATAATTTAAATTACATAAGATAATTATCCTAAGTTTGAAATTTAAAAATTAAAATCTGGATGATAGGCTATCTGATAAGCGGCTTGATAAGCTATCACTGCTGCTGATGACAGCTTCTAGAAGATGCTGACGTGGCACCCAGTCAGCATTCATGCCCTGGTTCGTGCCCATGAATCTGCTCACGACTCCAGAACTTCTGTAGATTTCGGTCTTTTCTAGTCTGATTTCCAGCCACACGGTCCTGCACGAAAAAGCATAGAACAACCCACATTACAGCATCTAAAGTCATCGATTTAATCAAAATTAGAATTAAAACCATAACCAATCTAGCCACTCATCAAATTCTCCCTCACTTATCCGATGCTTGCCCTCAAGTATCGAAGATTAAGATCAAGCTCTCACTCTTAAATTCACAAAGTTCCCTTCCCTACAATATGAGTTAGTTATCTCAACTCGAAAGAAACTAAAGGTGCACATGGATTATAGCAGAAATAGCAGAAAATATTAAACAAAAACATTCCTACAACTAAATAAATTAAGAACCCATACAAGGAATTATTCAAGCTACTCAAAGTGCATCAAGCGTAGCAAAACTATTCAAAGCATTAAATAGACTTGTGATGAAATACAATCTCAACTACAAGATGAACAAGATGCATAAACTTTTTCTTTGCTAGAACCAGTGATAGGCACTTCTAGCTTTTATTCCTTAGCTTGCTAGAGCCAGTGATAGGCACCTCTAGCTTTATTTTTATTTTTATTTTTATTTTTTTTACTATCAAATTCATGCTTATAATTGTGATAGATATCAAACACAAGATCTAAAATGCTAATATTAGCTTGGCACACTTAAAGGACAAAGAGCAAAAGAATATCCTTCAGATTTTAACTAACTAGTCATGTAATGTTAAAAGGATAATAAAAACGCTATTCAAGTTATAATCCGTCATGCAATCCTAAAAATTTCTAACAAGTTAAGATTACAAAAATCATATGGCAACCAAAGGACGAGGTGAATCTAAAGAGCAAGAGCGAGCAAAAATTATAAGGCAACTAATGGACAAGTAAGAAAGAAATTCGACAAGAATATCCACCCCTCACTTAAGCGCAATGCCACATTATGCAATGAAAAAGTAACAAGAGAGGAGGTGGAAACTCCCCGAATCATTTTGCTGTGTGGTGTCGGACATGGCGTCAGTGCCCAAAGAGTGGAATGATGGTGACGGTGGAGATGGTGGCCGCTGCGGAAGACGGCGGGCCTGCACCCTGGTGCGTGGCATGGTTGTCGGGTGATATTTGGTTTTAGGATGGAGGTTGAAGATGAGTGCAAGACGGCTGCTCGTGTAGGGAAAAATAAAAGAAGAAATTGGGTTTTGTTTTTTTAAGAATAAAAAGAAATAAAAAGGGGTAGGTTATTTGGGGAAAAGGATGGCTGTGGGGATAAGAGGAAAGAATGTGGTTTTATTTTATTATAGTTGGGGGAATAAAGTCAGTGGGTCCAGGGTTTAGTTTGAAATTTGGGTGGGAGATTGGTGAATTGACCGTAAAGAAGGGATAGAGTTTCACAGGATTGGGATTTTGTTTTGATGAGGGGTGTTTAAAATTTTTAGGTGGGGTCCATGGAACCTCTAGAAAAAAGAAGATATATATGGGTTTAGTTTAAAATTCAATTAGGGGATTGGTGTTTGACCGAAGGGAAGGGATAGGGTTGAATAAAATGGTTAAAGGGATTTTAAATGGTGAATGGGTTCATATGAATATCCCTTTTATTGTCTGAAAAATAAGAAAAAGAAATATTAGCTTAAATAAAAATAAAATGAAATAATGAAAATAAAATATAAAATGAAAAATAAAGCAATGAAAATAGAAAATAGAAAATAAATGGGTTGCCTCCCATTCAGCGCTTGTTTAACTTCACTAGCTCGACGACCTTATTCATGTGTTTGGTTCCTCGAAACGAATTTCTTCAATTAAACCAATGGGAACATTTTCGTAAAATTGCTTCAACCGTTGTCCATTGAATTTAAAGCTATGTTCTTCAGTGTCTTGAATTTCAACCGCTCCATGTGGAAAAGTTTGAACAACGGTGAATGGTCCGAGCCATTTGGACCGCAACTTACCTGCAAAAAGTTTGAATTTAGAATTAAATAATAGAACTTTTTGACCAACGGAAAAATATTTAAATGCAATGTTTTTATCATGGAAATCCTTTGTTTTGTCTTTGAAAATTTGTGCACTATCGTAAGCGTGTTTCCGGATTTCCTCGAGCTCCTGAATGTGCAACTTGCGTTCCCTTCCAATCGCATCCATTTCCATGTTGCATTGTTGAATTTCCCAAAATGCGCGATGTTCCAGCTCGACCAATAGGTGACATGGTTTACCATAGACGAGACAGTAGGGCAACATCCCGATGGGGCCTTTGTACGCATTACGATATTCCCACAACGCATTAGATAGCTTGACGCTCCAATCTTTGCGATCTGGCTTCACTATTTTTTCAAGTATGGTCTTTATCTCTCGATTTGACACCTCCGCTTGACCATTTGTTTGCGGATGGTAAGATGTCGAAATTCGGTGGGTGACGCCAAACTTCTTCATGAGAGCATCAATTACTCGGTTAATGAAATGCTTCCCTATGTCGCTTATTATCGCCCACGGTGTGCCAAACCTGCAAAAGATAGATTCCTTTAGAAACTGAACCGTGGTTTTAGCATCATTATTTCAAGTAGCTCTAGCTTTAACCCATTTAGAAACATAATCCACCGCAAGAATTATATAAAAATTTCCGAATGAAGAAACAAAGGGACCCATATAATCTAATCCTCAAACATCAAATATTTCACATACAATAATAGGATTAAGTGGCATTTCATTTCATCGACTCAAATTACCAACCCGCTGACATTTTTCACAAGATTTACAAAATAAGTAAGCATCACGAAAAATGTTAGGCCAGTAAAAACTACACTCAAGAATCTTATGTGTAGTACATTTAGGCTCGAAATGCCCACCACAAGAATAAGAATGACAGAAGTTTAGGATAGAGTTTACCTCACTTTCTGCTACACATCGTCTAATTACCTCATCCGAGCAATGTTTCCAGAGATAAGGATCATCCCAAATGAAGAATCGGGATTCCCTTTTTAACAGTTTAACCTCCGCTCTTGGAAAATCTTGTGGCATCTTACCCGTGGCCAAGTAATTAACCATGTCTGCGAACCATGGTACGCTTACTTGAGCTTCCATCAATCTTTCGTCAGGGAACTCTTCTCTAACTGGTGGATCCGACATAGATAAAGGGATGCAACTCAAATGGTCTGCAACAAGGTTTTCGCATCCCTTCTTATCTTTAATGTCAAGGTTGAACTCTTGGAGTAGTAAAATCCACCGAATTAGTCTCGGTTTTGCCTCATTTTTGCTCATCAAAAAGCGTAAAGCTGCATGATCAGAAAAAACAATGATTTTAGTACCAAGCAAATAAGATCTAAACTTTTCTAAGGCAAAAACAATAGCAAAGAGTTCTTTTTTCCGTTGTTGAATAGTTTTTCTGTGCAAGATCCAAAGTGTGTGACGTATATGCTATAACATGCGGTTCTTTTTCGATCCTTTGACCTAACATGGCTCCAACGCTAAAATCGGAAGCGTCGCACATCAGTTCGAACGCGTGGTTCCAATTTGGTGGTTGGACGATAGGTGCATTTACAAGATTCTCTTTAAGTATGTCAAATGGCTCCCTGCATTTCTCGTCAAAAATGAAGGGTTGGTGTTTTTGTAATAGATTGCAGAGGGGTTGTGCCAACTTCGAAAAATCTTTAATAAACCTGTGGTATAACCCTGCATGGCCAAGAAAGGATCGAATATCCCTCATAGTTGTAGGGTAAGGAAGAGAGCGTATAACATCCATTTTAGCTTTATCAACAGTAATACCTTTAGAAGAAACTATATGTCCTAGAATTAGCCCTTTATCTACCATGAAATGACACTTTTTGTAATTTAAAACAAGGTTAAATTCAAGGCATCTTTTTAGCACATTTGTTAAGTTTATTAAACATTCTCTAAAGGAATTACCGTAAACCATAAAATCGTCCATGAATACCTTTATACATTTTTCGATGTAATCTGAGAAAATGTTCACCATGCACCTTTGGAATGTGGCTGACGCGTTACAAAGCCCGAATGGCATTCAGCGATAAGTGAATGTGCCAAAAGAACATGTAAAGGTCGTTTTCTCCTGATCTTCTGGCACCACAGGAATCTGGAAAAACCCTGAAAACCCATCAAGACAACAATAGTGAGTTTTACCAGCTAATCTCTCAATCATTTGGTCAATAAAAGGAAGTGGAAAATGGTCTTTTCGAGTTAGAGAGTTCAACTTCCTGTAGTATATACAGACTCACCAACCATTTTGGACTCTTGTTGGGATCAACTCACCTTCTGGGTTCTTGACTACCGTGACTACGGTTTTTTAGGAACTACGTGGATCGGGCTTACCCAGTCACTATCCGAAATTGGATAGATTATATCCGCATCGAGAAGCTTTTATATATCTTGTTTAACCACGTCCATCATTGGTTGGTTCAGGCGGCGTTGTCCTTGTCTGGATAGCTTAGCTCTATCTTCGATCTTTACCTTGTGCATACAAGTGTACGGACTAAGGCCCTTGATGTCTGCAACAGTCCACCCAATAACTTCCTTATGCGCTCGCAACACTGTTAGCAGATCTTCCTCCTCTTCTTTGGACAGCTTGGTCGAGATGATAACAGGTAAGGTCTCCCTTTCCCCTAAAAATGCATACTTTAGATGCTCTGGTAATTGCTTAAGTTCAATCTCAGGTGCCTGCAACACAGAAGGTAAAAGTTTAGACTTGGATGCAATAAGTATTAAATCTTTATTCATTGAATAAATATTTTCACACTCCCTGTCTTCGTCGTCCGAATTCGTGATTTCTCTGCACAAATCATCCATAAAGTTAGTAAAACTAGATTCAAAGAAATCATGTATGGCAGGCTCAATGATATCAACAATGTTTAAACTAGCAATATTTTCAGGATGTCTCATAGCTTTGTAGACGTCAAATTTTACCACCTCGCCATCGAATTCCATTGTAAGGATCCCACTTCTTACATCGATTTTCGTATTTGTAGTGCTAAAAATTGGGCGGCCAAGGAGGATCTCGGAAGAATTATTGGTCCGGTCGTTTTCCATGTCAATGACATAGAAATCCGCCAGAAAGATCAAATCGTTTACCTTTACCAAGACGTTCTCCAGTAATCCTTCTAGGTAAATTATGGATCTGTCTGCCAGTTGTATAGTTACCTTCGTATCCTTCAAAGGCTTAGCAGAAAGTGAGTTATAAAATGAAAGGGGCATAACATTAATAAAGGCCCCTAAGTCACACATTGCTCACTTAATACCCACTTTACCGATTTTGCAGGGAATGGCGAACATACCCTGGTCCTTCAATTTTGGTGGCAACTTTCGCTGGAAGACCGCCGATACATGCTCTCCTAGATTAACCTTCTCAATTCAAATAAGATGACGTTTATTAGTACATAAATCTTTAAGGAACTTAGCATACCTTGGGATTTTTTGGATTACGTCGAGGAGTGGAATATTGATCTCTACTTTTTGAAACACATCTAGGATATCCTTTTCTTCTGCTTTTTTGTCTCTCTTCATTAATCTCGACGAGAAGGGTGGTGGGACGGCATAAGGGTATGGTTTAGAGATTAGGTTTGGTGTATCTTTTCGACGGGTAAAGTTCACTTGTCTTTTTGGGCGTTTACTTGCGAGGTTTTGGGTTCGAAAATGGTGCCACTCCGAAGAGTGATGGCATTAACATTTTCTTTTGGGTTTGTCTCGGTTTGTGAAGGAAGTTTACCTTTGGATTCAAGACGGCTTACTATCTGGGCTAGTTGGCTCATTTGTTTATTTAACTCTTATAAGTGGGCCTCGGTACGATTTTGGAATTTCTCTTGGGACATCGCTAAACGCTCAACTAAGGTTTCTAGAGATGTCTTTTGTTGTGGGTAAGGTTGTCTTTGTTGGTATGGTAGATTTTGCCTCTGGTTGTTTGCGTATCCAAAGTTTGACTGGTTTCTCCACCCCGAATTATATGCATTTCCAATGGCATTGGCTTGGGCGACATCATCTTCCTGAATCATCGGACAACAGTCTGTCGGATGTTCTAGACTAGTACAGATCCCGCAAAGTCTAGATGATCCTTTTTTTCTTACAACCAGAGTTTGCACTATTTCAGCTAATTTATCAATCTTATTTTCTAAAGAAATTGTGTTTACCTCGCGAACCCTTCGAGATGGTTCGCTAGATTGACTAAACCTTTGCGATTTGGCGGCCATGGTTGATATCGGTATTTTAGCCGTTGTTGGGGTCATATTGACTAGAGCTCCGCCACTTGCCGCATCCACTACTTTCATATCCATGGGCGTCAATCATTCATAAAAATATTGAAGGAGGGTTTGTTCTGACAATCCATGTTGTGGACAATTTGCACACAACTTTTTAAACCTCTCACAGTATTCATATAAAGATTTGGATTCCCTTTGTTGAATGCTCAGGATGCTGCGCCTTATTTCACTCACTTTTGTCGCAGGGAAGAACCTGTCAAGAAAGAGTTTAGCCATGTCAGTCCAGGTTGTAATAGAGTTTGAGAGTAAATCAAATAACCAATCTTTTGCGATGTCTGCTAAAGAAAATGGAAAAGCTCTAAGTTTAATTTGGTCATCAGATACTCCCTGAGGCTTTGTGCTTAGAAAAACCATGTGAAATTCTTTCAAATGTTTGTGAGGATTTTCCGTTGGCAAGCCGTGAAAAGTAGGTAAAAGGTGGATCAAACTCTTTTTAGCACGAACAATGTTTCGCCATTTGGGAAGGTTATACACATTGGTTGCTGTCCATCGGGCGCCGCATTTAGCTGGCGAATAGTTTGATTTTCGTCTCCCATTGGATCTGGTTCGAAGTTCGACTCTGCTTCAGATGTGATCTCTAGATCGTGTTCAAATATTTGCTTGCGTCATTTGTTTTTCTTTTCCCGAAGTGTTTTTGCGTGCAACTTTCGGGCTAGTGCTTTGATTTTCGAGATGAGTTCAAATTGTTCTCCCGGATTGCTCATGGTCATAAATCAAATGAAACGGTATTAGTAATTTGTCGTGATCCCCGGCAACGACGCCAATTTTGACACACGTCGTATAGTGTCAAAATAAATCCTTAAACTCAAACGAATAAAATTAAAAATAGTATAGCGAGAGTAAGGGTCGATCCACATGGAATAGGAGTTCTAACACCCTTTCGTTCTTATTTAGACCAAGAAACCTGTAAAAATAAAAGTGGGGGTTTAGAAAAGTAATTTGAGTAATAGAAAAGTAATAAGAACAAAAAGAATATTTGAAAAGAATTATGAAATGAATTAGCCTCAAGCTACGCTTTGCCACGACATCCTCGATCACCGAAATGAATTTTTCTTCAACCTTCTTGCCGGTTACAGACTACAAGGCCCAACCCTTAAAACTTACTTCTCTATGGTAATCTCGAATCCCAGGGAAATCCTTGAAATCAAGCTTTAGTTGGTTAGCTACGACAATCGATGCTAACTCAAGTCTGAATTAATGCTGGAGAAGCATGTGCTCGGATAATCATCTCGATGAGAATTGTTTTTGATTTTGATTCCCCTTAGTGGACCGCCACTAAGTTTGTTCTTAGGGAGTTGAATTGGCTACAAGCTTTTCCTCGTCCCCTACAATGGATCTAAACTACTTCTAATCCAACGACGTCTTCAGAATGAAACAATTGAGATTCCTAAAGGTTAGGCCGATTGCCTAACCAATTTTGCAGAGAATCAAAAAAAATGTTGAAGGAAAGTAAGAACTTCTTCTAATCTCACGAGTTTAGTCGGCTTAGACGTTGCTCTTGGCTAAAGGAGATTTAGTTAAGCATGGTTGGTGAAGAAACCATACTTAATTAAATAATTACATAAATGGAGAAAAATGGAAATGGAGGAAAAATAGAGAATTGTATTTCACTAAAGAAGGTGAAGTAATGAGCAAGTGATGTCTAACTCACCCCCAAAGTGGGGTATTTATAGTATCTAAAAACCCTAAAAAGCTAAAATGATAAATCCTAAAAATAATTTAAATTACATAAGATAACTATCCCAAGTTTGAAATTTAAAAATTAAAATCCGGATCATAGGCTATCTGATAAGCGGCTTGATAAGCTATCACTACTGCTGACGTCAGCTTCTAGAAGATGCTGACGTGGTGCCCAATCAACATTCATGCCCTGGTTCATGCCCATGAATCTGCTCACGACTTCAGAACTTCTGCAGATTTCGGTCTTTTCCAGTCTGATTTCCAGCCACGCGGTCATGCACGAAAAAGCATAGAACAACCCACATTTCAGCATCTAAAATCATCCATTTAATCAAAACTAGAATTAAAACCATAACCAATCTAGCCACTCATCAGGCAACGACCTTGGCATCATTTATTGGTAGGGTTATAGCCTCTATACATTTGGAAACATAGTCAACTGCCACTAGGATATATATATATATTGCCAAAAGATGGGGGGAAATGGACCCATAAAGTTTATCCCCCAAACATCGAACAAATCCACCGGTATAATGTTCTGGAGCGGAAGTTGATGTCTGCCACAGATATTCCCAGTTCGTTGGCATGGATCACATGCCTTGGTGAAGTCATGAGCATCCTTATACAACATGGGCTAATAAAAACCTGACTGCGGCACCTTGGCTACAGTTTTTAGTCCAGCAAAATGTCCACCATATGGCGTGGCGTGGCATGCTTGCAAAATAGCGTGATGCTCATCTTCTGGGACACAACAGTAGATCACTTGATCGGCACATTGCTTGAATAGGAAAGACTTATCCCAATAGTATTGTCGAACATAACGCAAAAAATGCTTCCTAGCATTGTAGTCCAAATCTGGTGGCATGATATTGTTTACCAAATAGTTGACGATGTCGGCATACCATGTCACAACATTCACTGCGAGTAAATACTCATCCGAGAACTCATCCCTGATAGCTTTAACCTTGTCATCCTTTCGGTGATGCTCTAGTCGTGATAGATGGTCAGCTACTAAGTTTTCGCTGCCCTTCTTATCCCGGATTTCGAGATCAAATTCCTATAGTAGGAGCGTCCATTGAATCAACCTCGGCTTCGTATCCTTTTTCGCCAAAAGGTATTTCAATGCTGAGTGATATGTAAAAACAACAACTTTATTACCTATCAAATAAGGTCTAAATTTATCAAAATCAAATACAACTTCAAGAAATTCTTACTTAGTTGTGGTGTGATTGAGTTGTGCTTCATTAAGTGTTCTGCTAGCATAGTATATGGTATGAAAAATTCTGCCACGTTGCTGTCCAAGCATTGCTCTGATGGCATAGTCACTGGCATCGCACATGAGCTGGAAAGGCTCATTCCAGTCTGGTGCCACGACTATATGTGCATTAACCAGCTTCTCTTTAAGGATCCGAAACGCTCTCAAACAAGAATCATCAATTGCAAAAGCGTCATCCTTTTCTAATAATAAGCATAAAGGTTTAGAAATTTTAGAAAAGTTCTTAATGAAACGTCGATAAAAACCTGCATGACCCAAAAAAAACTTCTTACACCTTTAACACTTGTGAGGGGTGGTAATTTCTTGATTACTTCGACTTTTGCTGGATCAACCTTCAGTCCATTCTTGGTCACCCTGTTCCCGAGAACAATGGCCTCCCTTACCATGAAGTGGCATTTTCCCAGTTTAGGACTAGATTGGTCTCAATGCATCTCCGAAGAACTTGCTCCAAACTTAGAATGCATTCCTCAAATGTACTAGTAAACACTGAGAAATCGTCCATAAATACTTCCACGTTGTGCTCAATCAAATCAGAGAAAATGGACATCATACAACATTGAAACGTTGTCGACACGTTGCACAAACCGAATGGCATTCTTCCGAAGGCAAATGTTCCATATGGACAAGTGAATGCGGTCTTCTCTTGGTCATCAGGGGCTATTGCAATCTGATT
Organism: Hibiscus trionum; assembly: GCA_030270665.1. Classification (NCBI taxonomy): domain Eukaryota; kingdom Viridiplantae; phylum Streptophyta; class Magnoliopsida; order Malvales; family Malvaceae; genus Hibiscus; species Hibiscus trionum. Next base: position 19,579,174 of record BSYR01000038.1, on the reverse strand, counting down.
ATAACCTTAATAACCATCTAAAAAGCAATAGAAAGCTTTACTTGCCAGCTTGTCTAACATCTGATCGATGAAAGGCAAAGGGAAGTGGTCCTTCCTCGTGACTTTATTCAGCCTCCTATAATCCATGCACACTCTCCATCCTGTAATTGTTCTGGAGGGAATCAACTCATCCCTGCTATTCAGAACAAGATTCATGTCACCCTTCTTTGGTACACATTGTACCGGGCTAACCCAAGAGCTATCGGATATAGGATAGATTATTCCGGCATCAAGCCATTTAATAATCTCTTTTTTACAACCTCTTTCATGCTTGGGTTTAGCCTCCTCTGGCCTTCAATAGTCTTGTCATGATATTCCTTTAAAATCATCTTGTGCATGAAAATGGTTAGGCTTATCCCTCGGATATCTGCCAAGGTCCAACCCAACGTTTGCTTGTAGGTTTTTAATATTGCCAGCAATCTTGCCTCTTGATCATTAGTGAGATCAGTGGCAATAATCACCGACAGAGTTGAGTGATCACCTAGATAGGCATACATCAAGTGTTCTGGCAGTGGCTTAAGCTCCAACTCTGGTGGTTCCTTGATTGATAGTTTCGATTTCTTTATCTCTCTACCAGCCAATTGGACCGGCTCAAAGTAACTCACATCTTCAATCTCCAAGGCTAGTTCTTCATGTTCTTCAAACAGTTCAGCTATGTCGTCAAGCATAATGGCATCACATTCTGCATCCTGGCACAATTGTCCCATGTCTAGAGTATAAACGACCTCCATCATCTCCTCAGCTTGACATTCATATGATTCATCTACACATTTCAAAGCTTGAAAGGCGTTAAAAGTAACATGTTGGTCATTCATTCACATGGTTAGTTCCCCTTTCTGAACTTTAATAAGCGTCCTACCCATGGCAAGGAATGACCTACCCAAAATAATTGGCACATTAGTGTCGGCTTCATAATCTAAAATGATAAAATCAGCTGGAAATATAAATTTGTCTACCTTTACCAGCACATCCTCAATCTTACCCTTGGGGTGTGCATATGATCGGTCTGCCAATTGGAGTGTCACCGTGGTAGGTCTCGCTTCTATACCGAGCTTCCGGAAAATAGGTAGTGGCATTAAATTGATGTTGGCTCCTAAATCACACAATACCTTACCCATGAATTTATTTTCGATTTTACAAGGGATAGTAAAAATTTATGGATCTTTAAGTTTTGGTGGCAATTGATTTAAGATCATGGCACTGCATTCTTGCGTGAGGGCAACAGTTTCAAATTCTCACAACTTCCGTTTTTTTTTTACAAAATGTCTTTCATGAATTTTACATAGTTGGGCATTTGTTCAAGGGCCTCTACCAATGGAATATTAATTTGCAATTGCTTAAGCACTTCCAAGAAGCACTTAAATTGTTGGTCCTACTTGTGCTTTTGGAGTCTGGCCAGAAATTGTGGTGGTGGATACACATATGCTGGCATTGTCGGCTTTGCTGAGGTAGTGCTTGCATCCACTTTGCAATCAGTTCGCTTTTTTACCTCAGTCTTCTTGTTATCTTTGCGAACATCATCGTTGGCACCGGAACAAGCATCTTGCTGAACACTGGAATTGGCATGAGAATTTGCGTTATTGTGGGCATCACCACTGGCATCTTCTGCTTTGGCTTTCTTCTTCTCTAATTCTATTGGCTCATCTACTGTCACTGGTTTGCCAACTTGGCAGTCAACTAACTGCTTGGCAGCCGTTTCTCCCTCACAATGTTTACCACTTCGAAGGGTTATGGCCTTGCACTGCTCATTACCTTTGTGCCACACATCTTCAGTGTCACTTGGCAAAGCTCCTTGTGGGCAATTGTTGAGTCATTTGCAAGCTGTCCCATTTGGATCTCCAAATTATGTATTGAAGCTGCTAGACTATGAGGTGTGAAATCATCCTGCACTGTGTATTCTATAAGATTGCCCCCTTGATTGAGCCTTTGCCCTTGTTGGAAATTATTTTGAAATCCTTGCGGCATAGTATTTTGGCAGAATGCTGGCATGGCATTCTGATTTTGCCTCTTGGCACTCTGGCGTTGTGCATTGTACTGGTTTCCCCCTCGGTTTCCCCAAGCTAAGTTAGGGTGCTGCCTCCAACTTGCATTATAAGAATTAGATATAGAATTATAATAACGTCTAGGATTGCCAATGAAATTTACCGATGCAGGATTGGCATGACATTCATCCACATTGTGGTTCTCTCCACAGATAGTGCAAAATGGCTCCAATGCTTTAACTGCTTAGGACCCATTGTTTTTTTTTTCTAAAGTTCTCACCATGATGGTGAGGTTAGAAATCTCGGCATGGATGGATGTTAGCTCATCCAACTGCAGTTTCGCACTGGCTTTGGTTCCAGTCCCAAGTCTAGCAATAGGATATTCAAAATCATTTGTGGTTATCCTTTCAAGGATTCCAATAGCTTATGTATAATTTTTTAAAAGAAATGATCCGGCTGTTGAGGCATCAACAACAATTCTTGTCTGTGCATTCAGTCCATTGTAGAAGGTTTGTATTTGGGTCCAATTTGGGAACCCATACATAGGAGACCTTCTCAACAAGTCTTTGAATCTTTCACGACCATCATATAAGGTCTCGTCCTTGACTTGCCTGAAGGTAATGATCTCACCACGTAGCTTGGCAGTGAGCGTCGGCGACTAAATCTCGTTAGAAACTTTTGGCATAGATTTTCCCATGAAGTGACTGAGCCAAGTGCCAAGGAATTGAGCCACGTTTTTGCTCTGTCTCTCAAAGAAAAAGAAAATAGTTTTAGCTTCACAGTATCCTCAGACACTCCTGGTTGCTGAAATAATTAGCATATCTCCATGAATTGCTTTAAATGTTGCCTTGGATCTCCAGTCAGTGCTCCATCAAATTGTTCTACATTCAAAAGAGTTGAGATCATTACGGGTTTAAATTCGAAATTTAATGTATTTACCTCATTGCAAATAAATCCTGGCATTAAGCATATGATGTCATGTAGGGATTGTTCTCGAATGGGTCTCTCTTCTTCGGCATTTTTGATGACATTGTTATTGTGTAATGGTATTCCTCCATTGTTTGGTTAATTCTCCTGATTGTTTTGAACACCATTTACTCCTATGTTTCCTTGATTTCCATGATTCATCTCTCGAATCTTCTTTCTCAATCTACGCAAGGTGTCTTGATGTCTAATGGTCTAACTTCCCTTTCAGCACGTTTTCTGGGCATACACTGATGAAAACAGGTTTAAAATAAAAACAAAAACAAAACAAGTAAAAACCTAAAACAATTAAAATTGTTGGAATCATTGTGCCAAGAAAATCTATTGCGTGAATGGTTATTTGCTTGCAATAGGGCGTAAAGATATTGGAAAAGTGTTGACATCGTGCCAAGAAAATCTATTGCGTGCAAGTATACACGGTCTGCAAGTAATACAACAGTTAAGCTGAGTGTTGATCCCACATGGATTGTGTTCAAGGGTTTAATTGCTTAGCCAAGTACTTGCTTTGTGAAAAAGATTGTTTTGATTGGAAGTGGTTTTGAAGTGACTAATAAGAAAAGAAATAAAATAAAGTAAAGTCGAAGGCAAGGAATGTGTCTTAACAAATGAGGAGCATTGGCAAGGAGTGCCTGGTTTTCACGCTATTTGTGCCATGCCAACCTTTAATAAATCCTGTCTTGGCATTGTTTGCTGAGCAGATTCAAAGATAGCAATGCCTCCGTCGATGGCATTGCCATAAATTAAATATGGAAAAACCTTTATATGTCTATAGTGCATGTTTTTTCATAAACCAATTCGATTAAGTTCCAATCTTTACTCCTAAGGGGTAGATTTCACTCCGGAAGTAAGTTCATCTACTTGAACATCTTCTTTCGAAGCATCTCTCCTTAGTATCTAGCAATCTATCGTTGCCACCCAAGTCAGTTATGATAATGAGTTGCAATAAGCCAACTATGCCAGTCGTCGCTTGGCATAATATTTTAAAAAAGGAGTACCAGTTGTCGCTTGGCATCACACTTAAAAATAATGAACAAGCCAGATAGGAAAAATAGTGCTGAGACAATATTGATTTATTAAAAACTAAACATAAAAAATAGCGTTCAAACGCAAACACCCCTCACCAACTATGAAATCAGTTCATGGTGAGGGTATCAACCAAAAAACCATAATCTTTTTTAACAATCATCATCATAAAACTAAGAAAAATAACAACAAAGAGGACGAGCTAGAAGATGGTCTCTCGATGCAGCTCTTCACAACCAAGCTCCCAAATGTTGCACCCTATCTCCGATCACTCTCCTCAATTATCCACGTGTGCTTAATTTTGCTTTGATCGGGTTTAAATAGGACTCCATAGATAGCCTAGGATTATCTTGGATTTGAATTTTAACGTGCAAGGATAAGAAAGGTGATCATCTTATCCGGCGTGTGAATCCTAAGGCTGATCAGGTTAGGGCTGACGTCATCGTGCCATTTTTCTTCTCGCATTGCAACTTGGCATGGAACTGTAAACTTTGCTTGGCACTGCTTGTTCGTATTTTCTCGGAGATTGATCCACTCCCTATTTTCTCGCTGCCTGATCTGGTCCTATTTTTTCGGGATCAACATTTTCTTGGCCTAGCATCAAATGTTCTTCTCTACCGACCGGTGCTTGGCGTTAAAGGTCTTTCTGGGCCAACGACAACTTGACATCCGCCTTGGTGTCGTCTCCTGCTCCTGCTCTACCAGCTACTATGCCATCAACTATGCCAACCTGCAAAAAGGTGCCAAAAACAACCACTTCACACTAGCATAACACCAAATCCTAACTCTTTATGCAATGCATGATTTTACAACCTAAATGAAGCTAAATGTACTCAAAAGACAAGAAAAAGCATGTGAAATAAGCATAAATTTTAATACTTTTTGAGAATTAACTAGAGCTCAGTGGTGGTCTTGGATCGACGAACGGACGGTGGCTCGGGCTTGACTAGAGCCTCGTTAGAAATGAAAGGGATGTGGGTTTATTTTTTAAAGAATGTGGGTGAGGGACATGGAATAAATGAAAGAGTTCATATTTATGATTTCAAATCATATCATTGAGTCATGTGATCGAAATTGTGTTCGGAAAAAGTGAGGAAACCTCCAAATTGGTGAGGGAAACCTCCACTATGGCGAGGGCAACCTCCATTATGTATGATATTGGATAGTTGTGTATTGAGTCATGCATCAAACATCATATCATTATGATTCAGATGTAACACCCCAAAAATTCCCCAATTCAAAAATCCCTAATATTTGGAATATCTATTTTGAAACCCTAAAATTTAGGAATTTATGGTTCAAAACCCCAATTTGAATTTAAGGATTTATTGAGCTTAAGCCATATTTTAGTGACCAATTTGTTTAAAAATAGAATTTCCATGACCAATCTGTGAAGAAGGTTAGAATGGGGACCCTTTCCTTGTGTTTTACCCATATATGTAGGATATTAAAACTTCTTTTTTAGCCCTAAAGCATGGATGGGCATTTAAAATTTTCTTGCAGCAGCACTACTCCATATCTTCCGATATCTCCCCTTTTTTATGCTTTTTATTTTGATTGAACCTTAGTAAGTCTCTAGCATCACACAACTATAACCATTATTTTCCCCTTAGTCTCGTGGGTAAACCTCATCACCTAGTTCTACTAATTGTAAATTATTTTATACCTAGTAATTTTTTAGGGAATTGGATATAAGATCTGATTTAGTTTATATATGTGTTTTAGACAACATCGACGTTGAGGAAGACGAGTTACCACCTCCTTCGTTTGTTCGATCTGACTGTACACGTACCACAAGGACTACACGTGAGTATTCTTTTAGATTAGTATTAGTGTTTAGTTTGGTGGCATACTGATAGATATTGTATGTAGAGTTTGATATCGTAGGTTCCGATTCAGCTATGCCCAGTGCTAGATCCGAACGTGAGAGACGTCATTCTCGACGTTAGAGTTAATGTTTACTTAAGGTGTGTTTCTTCTGGTGCTATAAATAAATTATATGTTATTTCTCTATGTGTTGGTGTTTTACCCCTTATGTGATTATTTATATGTATTATGGCTTGTATGGTTGACATCGTGTGCATATGATTTCAGAATGTGTTTTAAATATGATTTGTAGAGCAATTGTTTTATGAAATATCGGATTTATGGAACTGTGATTTATGGATTTATGGACTATGGTTTATGAAGTATGTTTATGGAATATTGGATTTATGGAACTTTTTTTTATGAATTTGAGTTTTAAACATCATGTGTATGAGCATAAGTTTGGATTTGTTTGGGGAAGTTCAGTGGTTTCGCCCTTTGGGTTGAATTTCGCTTCGGATCAGTGGTTCCACCCTTCGGGCTGAGTTGCACTTCAAATTGCGTTTGTAGTGAGGAGTTCTGGGGAACTTTCCTCTTGGCGGATGTAAATTGGTGCATTGCATTATGCTTGTGATTTTGTATCATGGTTTTAAAGAATTTTAAGAAAATAATACTATGGTTTATGATTATGGTTTTTCTTGCACTTTAGAGACACATTAAGCTCTTTAGCTTACTCCCCCATAGTTTCCTCTTACAGATATCTTTGGACTTTAGGCGACGTTGTACTTGGAGGATCTCACATTTTATCCGATTATTTTACTATTCAATATAAAACTATTTTTAGTTATTCAGATTTTTATTTATTATTTTGGGACATTGATGTAATTTCATACTTGGGGACTACTTATGTTTTTCGAATGATTTTAACATTCTTTTATTATGGTTTTATTTCATAGATTTTATTTAAACATTCGAATATTTATTATGATATTTATGTTTTATTTATTATAAGATATTTATTAAATTATCGTTATATATTCTTTTTAAATTAATGTATAACTTTTAAAATTAGTTTTCTTTAGGGTTAAATTTACAAACGTGACTTACTTAATTCGGTCTTTTCTTCTGGGTCGGGTTTAGGGGGTTGCAAACATGGTTTTTGGAAAGATGGTTGAGCAAAACGAGGCTTTCCTTATGAAGTTAGCCTTTAATTTATTAGTGAATAAAGATGCATTGTGGGTTTGTTTTCTCGTGCTAAATATAAGTGTCCGACGGGAATTCCTAATGCGCTGCATAATCAGACTTTCTCTAGAATTTGGAAAGGGCTAAGTGTTGTGTAGGATGATGTTCGTAGTAATATTGTATGGAATGTCGGGAATGGACTGAATGTAAATTTTTGGTTTGATGCATGGATCGATGATGTAGGATTGATTTCCAAGCATGTTCCAACCAACCTTATTTCTTTGTTGCCTTATGTTTTAGTTACAGCAATGTCCGATCCAGGGACATGGAAGTGGTTGTGGCCGCTAATTCAAAATTTTCTTCCTCTCCCAGTGATGTTGCGAATTGCTGCAGTCAAGTGCTCACAACCATAGTTTGGTAATGATGTTGTTGGATGGTCAGGTGATGTAAATAGTCAAGTTACAGTGAAGTCTGCGTATAGTGTAACCCCATCGACCCGGCCTAGTCGATAGACCGAATAGAACAGGTCACACGAGGAATATTGAAGTAAATCGAGAAGGTTTACATCAATAAAAGACCTTTTTTTTCCTTTTTATCTTATAGAGATACAAGTTACATTCCTAAATGATCAACAAGCAGCGGATTGGAAGACATCACAAGCATTCTCCAATTAATACCAATTTTGGGTTTAGGGACCATTTTGTAAATTTGACGATCTGTATGGGTTTTTACCAAATTCGGATTACCAACCTTTAATTAGGTTCATTACATACTTCTCTGCAGAAACTTAGCTCAAGACAACCCTTGGAACTCATCAAATTGCATACATGACAAACAGGGACCAAAATGCAAAGAATCAGAACTTCAAAAATGCCCATAACTGAAATAACAACCAGACGTTTCGGAACATCTAACCCCGTATCGGAACGGGTGTATCAAAACAGGGTCTCATGTTGCGAAACGCGGGATTATTCTAAAATAGATCTTAACCCGTTTCGAAACAGGGTTTCATAGTAGAAAAGTGTACCGAAACAGACCTCCCCATTTCGATACTCCAAGGCCATTTCAAGCAACCGTTTCGAAACAAGCAAGGGTGTTTCGAAACACCTGGGCCTGCAATGCTTAATTTTCCTGGTTTAACTCAAGTTTAATCATTCGAAACTAATCCAACATATGTCCAAGCATGCTTGCAACTCAAGTACACATCAATACTCAAGAATACATGGCAAAGGCACCATCAAAGCACCACTAGCAATATCAAAGAGAACTAAAGGAACGCTTCTTATGAAACAAGCACCGAAAGGTAAATTTTCAAATTCAAGAAGAAACCAACTCATAAAGGTCATTTACATACTCATTTATGTATATCAAACTTGCACCAAAACAGATAACACTAAAACAACCAACATTCATAGCCTTGGACACCCCCATTGCCTTTATTACACTAGTTCAAAACCATGACATACATTTAGAGAAGTCTTTTGGAAAGTCCCTTGTAGATGCTTCCTACAAACACCTAAGTATCTGCATTAATAAACAAAGAGAGCATAAGCATACAAGTTTGGTGAGGAATGCTCAAAACCAAAACATCGTCAATGCACAAAACTATTTTTTCGCTATTTTCAAAACCATCTTGCCTTCTTTGATAAACCATGCACTTTAATGTAAATCACATATTTTCCAGCAATTAGACCATTGCTATATCAACATCAAACCTTCCAAGCACAAACACCATTATGCTAAGCTTAAGGTAAAACATGCATTTTTTACAATATGCATCAACAACATTTTCATAACATTACAATGCATTATATTGGATTTCAAATGATTAACACCAACCTCGTTTCTCAAAACATATCGGATACACGGATTACCAAGGGTTGTCTCAAACCCTTCACACACTCTACCAGCATCTCAAGGCTCACACACGGGAGCAACCCTCAACCGTAGTGACACCCGTGATGGAGTATTCAGTACAATTACAACCCATCAACACCACTCATCGGTAGATGTATAGCCCACTAACGAGAGACGGGACACACACAAGGTTCGCACCTGGGAGCTACCCTCAACTGTTGCAATCTTAAACAATCCTCAATCGTTAGGGTACTTGGATGGAGTCTTCGGTACAATCACAACCCCTCAACATCCAAGGCAACTTGTTTATAGTGCACTCAATCCTATAGTCGATAACTATATCCAATTTCATTTATAAAGAACTTTATACAACATCGCTTGCCAATATAATCCACATTTCATACATACCTCTCTGTTTTTCCAAAGCATTCATGATAAGCCATAACTCAAGCATTAAACCGTGCTTCAAAACTCATGCATCAACACATGCATACAAGGATCACTTACCTAGAGCATCCTTAAACCACATGGCATCATCAAATACATTTTATATACACAAAACATGCTTCAAAATAGTAGGTAAAGGCAATTAAAATCAATTGTAAAAGATTCGTGAAAATTTTAAGAAAAGGAGTAACTACCCAAAATATTACCTCATACCTCCTAATCTTAAACCAAAAAAACTTATGGTAGAAAATTGTGTAACTACACAAAATCTTAAAGGATTACTATATATGTTACGAAACACATAAAAAATATGATACCTACACAATGTTTTACAATTCCTACATAAAGATTTACACAAGTTATAAGAAAAAACGTAACTACAGAAATTATTAGCCCATATCTCCTAATCTAAAACCAACATAATGTATAGTAGAAAATTGTGTAACTACACAAAATCTTAAAGGATCACTTTAAATGTTACGAAACGCATAACAAATACGACACCTACACATTGTTTTAGAACACCTACATAAAGCTTTACTCAAGTTATAAGAAAAAACGTAACTACAGAAATTATTACCTCATATCTCCTAATCTAAAACAAATCTAACGTGTGGTAGAAAATTGTGCAACTACACTAAATCTTAAAGGATCACTATATATGTTACGAAACACATAACAAATACGATACCTACACAATGTTTTACAACACCTACATAAAGCTTTACTCAAGTTATAAGAAAAAACGCAACTACAGAAATTATTACCTCATATCTCCTAATCTAAAACAAATCTAACGTATGGTAGAAAATTGTGTAACTACACAAAATCTTAAAGGATCACTCTATCTGTTACGAAACGCATAACAAATACGATACCTACACAATGTTTTACAACACCTACATAAAGCTTTACACAAGTTATAAGAAAAACGTAACTACAGAAATTATTACCCCATATCTCCAAATCTAAAACCAACCTAACTGTAGGGCGTGTAGGTGTTCCCTTTTCGTAAGAGCGCAAGTGCACGCTCCTGTCAAGTTATAGTATAAAAGATGTCGAATCCCATGAGGATTGGACAACTTGTTCCGCTTTGTAGTTCCTACACAATGGTAAAATAAAAACACAAGTGAATGATTGGTTGAGATCGAAGAGTAAATAAAAACACAAGTAAAAGAGAAGAGGTGAATCAGGTTGGTAGAGCAGGCAGGGTTATGCTGCCACTTAGTGTGAAAACTGCGTTGAATTAGGTATGAGTTATCCTTTGCTGCCACGATATGCTGCCTCGGCGGGTACGGCGGGCGGAAAACTACGACCTTGTCACGCGGCCGCAGCAGGTCACTGCCACTGCAGGGGTGTGTACTGTCTCGGTAGGTGGAATGGAAATACGTCATGACGGCAAGTCTGGCAGATACTCCAAGTTCGGCATGATAGTCCACAGTGATCCCTTCTATTTCTAGGTTAGGAAGCTCGAGATTGATAACTTGAGGACTAGTGTGGAACCAAATCAATCAACTCGATTAGTGATCCTTTTTAGTCGCTGAAACTTGTGGACTAGTGTGGAACCAAGTTAGTCATGCCTCCCATTGTGACCATACTTAACCCTTTCGTGAGCCTTGCACTTTCGTGCCCGACAAATAGATTCTCTCAAACGACTGGTGTGGAAAGATTTAAAGAATGAAGAACAATGGATTAAGTAAACTTGGAATATTTTATTGAAGAAATAACTCAAAAACCTAAAACAACCATTTCACTCTAGTTACAACATAACTCTAACCCAAAGAGAATTTAGAACATGACGGTAGAGAAGAGCACAAGAAAAGTCTATAGAAAACCTAGGATGATTTAAACTAGAAGTACAATGGGTATTTATAGATTTAAAACTAGGTTAAGTCCTCCTTGGAGTAGAAGTCCTCTAAAGTAGCTTGTCTTCTTTAAATGCTGACTTCTTTGCTTGGAATATGGACTATTCCTCGTTTTCCTTAGCCCGCAAGTAAGCTTGGGAATTTCACTTCGGCAGCCCTAGTCGTTGCTACAGACATTGGAAAATCACGTGAACGTCGGTGATAGAATCAGAAGTTTTAGCTCTACAAATTACGCTCCGATTCTCCAAACTTCCATAGTCAACTGCCAAGGGCAGCAAGATTGGCAGCAGCTTTTGCTCAGTAGGTGCTCGATAGGTGCTCGGCAGGTGCTCGGCAGCAGCTTACTTTAGTTGGAACTGCTTCAGTACAACTCATGGGTTTTCTTCTCAGCGTTGTGTCCTTCTTTCCTCGGCTCCCTCATTCAACTGTTAGTACCTACAAGCAAGAATACACTAGAACATTACCTCTTGTTCACCAAATGAATGATAAGTTATAAAAGTAAGGCAGAACAATGAAATACTATAAAATGCTATGCATGAGCCTAATTATGCATAAAATGAGCTTAAAACAGTAATAATAAGAGTTGGACAGTGCATGAAATATAGGACTTTTGGAAACTTTACACACCCCCAAACTCGAACTATTGCTTGTCCTCAAGCAATGCAACCTAAAGTACTTGCTCTAATAATAGCCACAAAGAAAAACTTGTTTTTAACCCGATTCTCTGCCTCAAGGTCGTGGCACCTATATATATAACTCAATGAAGGGAAATAAACAAAAAAATAACTCAAAATTAAATTCCTAATGCATGTGTGATGTTTGCAAATCTGTAAACAAGCTGAATATACAAAATAAAAGATTAACAAAGATACTGTTGTAATTTAAAGGTTGTTGTCGAGGTAGCACAGTTTCTGCACATTATTAATTTTTAATCAAGGCGGTGAGGGCTTCAGCTTATCACAACTACTCTTCCAGGTCTGACGTTTAGATAGGAGCAAACTATAGAATCTCGAACCCTTGGAGTAGAGTCATCCCGTGAAGGCTTTCATTCACTTATGCTAATTTGTCTGTCACTTTTAGGTTTTCAGATTCATGGACTTTGATAGAAGCGGAGTGTCCTCGCTCATGATTCCTCCTAGAGCCTATTGCGTGCACCTCTATGGTAACACAACACTTTTTCTTTGTTTTTGATTTTGCTGCCTTTGGCAGTTCTGAATTTTTCTGTTTCTTTTGCCTGCCTCGGCGACTACCTGCAATTGTCGTTAGAATTTTTGCAAAGAAAACAAGCAGGCAGTGTTCATCAAATCTTCTACACATTCAGCAAGTAACATAGATGTTCAACATTTTCAGGCAGAAAGGAAAAAAAACTAAGTCATATTTCATGCTTTTTTCCCAAGGTTAAGTTTAATTTTTTAATTAGGTGCGAAAATAAAGTAATCGACTATCCTATCATAGGTACAAGTCATAACAAACTTTTCTTTTCCGGTTATTACTGAGGAAAGTACAATGCAACCTATATATATGCAACTAAGAATACCTACAAATGATGCGAGAGCTATCCCCCCCAACTTGAGATGGGCATTGCCCTCAATGCACAAAACAGAAAATAAAAAAATTAACCGAGTTAGAGTAAGTAGAGGGAGGAACGCCTGAAGTTGCTTCCAATGGCCGGTGTTGGCAGTGGGCTTGATATTGTTGCCTTCTTGTTTGTTTTTCCTTGGGTTTGGATCTACAAAATTGATTGTGATACGGGATTAAAGAAAACATAAAACAAAAGAAACCTATTCCTAAAACTACTCATACTAAAACAGTAAATAAAGGCTTAGATAGAGTTAAGTCACAGTGGGGTTGCTATCCCCAATGCGAATACTTCCTATCTTTTGATGACTGGGTCTCCTGTGTAGTGCTTTAGTCGCTGCCCGTTGACCTTGAACTTCGTCCCTCCTTGTATTGGTTTTATTGTTACGGCACCATGGGGGAAGGCTTTCACTACTTCGTAAGGTCCTGACCATCTAGATTTTAGTTTTCCCGGAAACAGTCTGAGGCGGGAATTGAATAACAGTACTTGCTGCCCTGGAAGGAACTGCCGCTGCTGGATTTTGTTCTCATGCCATTTTTTGATTTTTTCTTTGTACAGCTTGGCGTTCTCGTATGCCTCCCTCCGAAATTCTTCCATTTCTATTAGGTCAAGCAGTCTCTTTTCCCCAGCCTATTTCCAGTCCATGTTAACTGCCTTGACTGCCCAGTAGGCCTTGTGTTCTATTTCAACAGGGAGGTGGCAAGCTTTTCTGTATACTAGACGATATGGGGACATTCCTAACGGTGTTTTGTATGTTGTTCGATATGCCCAAAGAGCATCGTCTAGTTTTAATGACCAGTCTTTTCTGTTAGGATTTACAACCTTTTCCAGAATAGTTTTGACTTCCCTATTTGAAATTTCTGCTTGACCCCTACTTTCTAGAGTACCTTTGCAATTAATCTGTTCTCAAAATGGGTGACTTCATCGCTTATGATTGCTCTTGGTACTCTGAACCTCGTGAAGATGTTTTTTCGTAGGAATCGATGAGCAGTCTTTGCATCATTGTGGGGGGTGGCAATGGCTTCTACCCACTTAGAAACATAATCCACTGCGAGGAGGATGTATAGGTTGTCGCACGAAGATGGGAATGGTCCCATGAAGTCTATTCCCCAAACATTGAACAACCCGACTTCCAAAATTGTTTGTAGGGGCATTTCATTTTGTCTCGATATATTTCATGTTCTTTGGCAACTGTCACATTGTTTGTAAAATGCCTGAGCATCTTTATGCAGTGTTGGCCAAAAGAACCCTGATTGCATCACCTTTGCTGTTGTTCCCTGCCCACCGAAGTGGCCTCCATACGATGCTGAGTGGCATTGTAAGAGTATGGCCTGCTGTTCATCCTCTGGTACACATCGTCTGATAACCTGGTTTGCACAGTGTTTAAACAAGAAAGGCTCATCCCAAAAATAATGCTTAGCATAAGGTTGGAAACGTTTCTTTCCTTGATAGTTTAGTCCATAAGGAAAAACATCGGATACTAAATAATTAACAATATCTGCATACCAAGGTGTGACTATTGAAGTTGCTGTCGCTACTTCTGCAGGGGCGACATGTATGAATCCTTCAACTTCTAAGGCGACTACTAGGGCAGAGACTAGCAACAGCTGTTCATCAGGGAATTCATCTTGAATTTCGTCGTGGGAGGTGTATTCTTGTCTATTCTCGAGCCGGGAGAGATGATCCGCCACTTGGTTTTCCGTACCCTTTCTATCTCAAATTTCTAAGTCAAATTCTTGCAATAGTAGGATCCACCGAATTAAGCGGGGCTTTGCATCCTTCTTTGCAAATAGGTACCTTAGGGCAGAATGGTCTGTATGAACTATCACCTTCGTGCCAATCAGGTAAGGTCGAAACTTGTCGAACGTAAATACTACTGCCAGCAATTATTTTTCTGTGGTGGTGTAGTTGGTCTGGGCGGTATTCAGTGTTTTGCTAGTGTAGTACATGACATGAAAGAGTTTACTTCTACACTACCCTAGGGCGGCACCAACGGCAGTGTCACTAGCATCGCGCATTAGCTTGAAGGGTTGACTCCAATTTGGGGGAACTACAACAGGGGATGTGACGAGCTTCTCCTTTAATGTCTTGAACGCCTCCTGGCATGCCTCGTTGAAGATGAATGGCTTGTCCTGTTCCAGCAAAGTACACAACGGTTTAGAAATCTTAGAAAAATTTTCAATGAATCTACGATAAAAACATGCGTGTCCCAGGAAACTTCGTATGCCCTTGACATTGGTCGGCGGCGGCAAATTAGCTATGACTTCGATTTTTGCTTTGTCCACCTCTATTCCTTGTGCGGAATTCTTATGCCCCAAGACTATGCCTTCGTCAACTATAAAGTGGCATTTTTCCCAGTTAAGCACTAGGTCTGTTTCCTCACACCTGGTCGGTTCTTTCTTAAGGTTGCTGAGGCAGTTGTCGAAGCTGCTGCCAAAGACGTAGAAGTCATCCATGAAGATTTCCATGAAGTCTTCTATCATTTCGGAGAAGAATACCATCATGCATCATTGGAAGGTGGTTGGGGCATTGCACAAACCGAACGACATTCTTCGAAAGGCATAGATGCCATATGGGTATGTGAAGGTTGTTTTGGCCTGGTCATCCGGTGCAATAGCGATTTGGTTATACCCTGAATATCCATCCAAAAAAAAAATAGAAGGGTTTGCCAGCGAGGCGGTCAAGCATCTGATCAATAAAAGGTAATGGAAAGTGATCATTTTTTGTTACTTTATTTAACTTGTGGTAATCCATACATATTCGCCAACCTGTTACTGTTCGATTTGGGATTAATTCATTATTGTCATTTCTTACCAGAGTTATGACGCCTTTCTTTGGTACACATTGTACCGGGCTTACCCATTCTCTGTCTGCAATCGGGTATATGATGCCAGCATCTAGCCATTTGAAGATCTCCTTTTTGACCACTTCTCTCATGGCATCGTTTAATCTTCCTTGGGCATCCACAGTTGGTTTTTGGTCCCGCTCCAGTTGAATTTTGTGCATGCAAATGGCAGGACTGATTCTCATTATGTCTGCAATGGTCCAGCCTATCGCCTTCTTATGATGTCTCAATAGTTCAATTAACTGATGTTCCTTCTTAGGCTGCAACTTTGATGAAATTATAACTGGCAGGGTATTTAGGTCCTAGGAAAACATATTTAAGCTATGCAGGTAAGGTTTTTAATTCGAGGGTAGGAGGTTGTTCAATGGAGGGTTTGAATATCTTGCCCCCTTTTTCTGAATAATTCAGAGGTTCAAAGTACTTACCTGGTCTGTTTGTTATCCAGTGGGCTTCTTCCTGCTCTTCCGTTTCCTGCTCTATCCATTCATTTCTTCCGCGCAGCTCTCTAAATGGCTGCCGTGGCAGCTACCAAGTTTGTCGTCGGGGCAGCCGTGCTGTAGGCAAGGTCTATTTTCTTCCAGGTTGAATTCTGTGACGGCATCCAGTAGCTGGCATTCTTCCGGATCTTCAGCCTATCTCATGGAGTGATAAACGTTGAGTTTTATCTGCTGATCGTCTATTCGCATTGTGAGTTCGCCTTTTTCTACATCAATCAGAGATCTACCCGTAGCAAGGAAAGGTCGCCCCAGTATTATCGGTGCTTTTTCGTCTGCTTCACATTCAAGTACCAAGAAATCGGCAGGAAAATAAAGTCATCCACTTGTACTAGAATGTCCTCAATTTTTCCTTCTGGTTGCACATAGGTTCTATCAGCCAGCTGAAGCATCACTGTTGTTGGGCGGACATCTCCTATCCCAAGTTTCTGAAAAACAGACTTGGGCATCAAATCTATACTTGTCCTTAGATCACATAATGCTCGTACAGAGTGGTTGCTGCCGATTTTGCAAGAGATTATAAAGCTGCCGGGATCTTTCTGTTTGGGGGGTGCTATATTATGTAACATAGCCATGCATCCTTCTGTTACTGCCACCGTTTCAAATTCCCCAATCCTTGTTCTCTTTGATACCATATCTTTAAAAAATTTGGCATAACTCGGCATTTGCTCAATCAACTCTATTAGTGGAAGGTTGATTTTGACTTGTTTTAGCACATCCAAGAATCTTTTATATTGCATCTCTTGTTTTTGTCTTTTTAGTCTCTGGGGAAATGGAGGTGTAGGTGCAAGGTTGGCAGTTTTTTTCTTGCTGGCTATATTATTCTGAGCAGCTGGTTCAGTTTCTGTCTGTTCAATTCTGCTGTCAATTGCTGATTCATGTTCTGGTACTGCCGTGGCATTTCCTATTTCTCTTGTAGTGCGTATGAATGGGTCCTGCAATGTTGTCTCGCTTCGGGTTGTTACGGCCTTACACTGTTCAAGGGCTTTTCCTTTTGCTAGTTCAGTGTCACTAGGTAATCCACCCATTGACCTAGTGTTGATGATCTGGGCAAATTTCTCGAACTGTTTTTCCAGAGTTTTTAAAGCCGCCTCTTGATTGCTCATCCAGTTTTCGGTCCTGTACATGAAAGATTTAGTTTTATTAATGAATTTAGTTGTGCTGGAAATAAAATCTTTAGTATAGGACATGAATTTATGCAAAGTAGATTCTAAAGATGAAGTATCTTTGTCCTGTTGTGGCGGCAGCTGTCGTGGCGAATTCTGTTGATAATCTCCTCATTGTTGTGATTGGTTTGCATCTGTTATGGGGTTACTCCACATTTAGTTAGGGTGGTTCTTCAGTCCTAGGTTGTAGCTATTCTGCGTAGGTCTACTATTTCTCTCGTATCCTCCCATATAATTAGCAGACTCGGCACAGTTAGTGGAATCATGGTTGCCACCACATTCTTCACAAAAGGGCTCAACGGCTTTTACTTCATAGACCTTCCCTGGGGATTGCACCATCTTCATCACCAGCTCCGTCAGAGTGTCGAGGCGGGCAATAACAGATTCGGAGGCTTCCACCTCATTTACAGTAGCTGGCTGTAACGCCCCGGTTTTGGGCTCAGAAGTTTTGGGCGTTGACCGGTTTGGTCAAAGTGCTGATCGAATATATAAGAGTGAATTTAGGAAAGCCTAGTCCGGGTTGCATTAAAAATATGGAAAATGTCCTAAAATCATCTTTTAATATAATTAAGTGAACTGTGAAATCAATTTTGGAAAATGAGGTTCGGAAGGTTGACATTTTGGCTAGTGACCAAAATGTAATTTTTGAAAGTTCGGTGACAGTTTTATAAAGGATTGAAACTTTGAATCTTTAAGGAGCTATTATTCCAAAAAGAGTTTCTCCAGATTTTTCTAAGATATTTTAAGGTTTTATTCTGATTTTAAAACATAAAGAAAGTGGAGGGAAATCATTTTTACTATTTTATAACTAACTTTCCATTTTCTCTCAATTTTCCTTTTCTCTCATTTTCTCTCAACCCAAACACATTCTCCAGATTTTCTTCTTTGATTTTGTCAATCTAAATCACTCATTTCAACTCTCATTTGATTCCTAATCATCTCATCAACAAAACCTCTCAATTTGCAAGTTGTTTCATCAAGCTTTTTGGCTCTAAAAAGGAGAAACTCAAGTTTGGAGGTAAGAACGTCCTTCTCCTCTGAACTTCAAGTTCTTTATTGAAATTCCCAAGTTCTCAATCCTTGATTTGTGTTTTGTTAAAGGCTTTTCAATTGAAATTTTCGTGTGATCTGTTTGGGCAGTGTTTTGAAGTGTCAAAATGATGTTAAATGAATGCTAAATTGATTAGAAGTTGAGGTTTAATTAATGCAATCCCGGATAGGTTGAATTTCCTAAGTTTGGCTTGAGTTTTTGGTTGTTTTTGGAGTGTTTTTGGTGATCTGTTATACCTGGAAGTATAGGGACGTGTTTGTGATCATTTTGGATGTTGATTGATGTTTAAAAATGGTTAGAAGTGATGGATCTTGGCTGGGTTAAGTTTTGGTAGTGTTTGGAGGTGATTTCGGTTGTGTTTGGTAGCCGAATTGTTGGTTGTGTGATGAGCAGCGAGTTTGGTTGTGTGGCTGCTGTTCTTAATGCATAATGATGCATTAATGTGCTGTTTTTGTGTGCTTGAAACAGGGGAGTTTGATCCGTGAGCTTTAGAGGTGTTGCGGAAGGTTTCGGATGCTTGGAAGGCTTGGTGGCTAGCCTTGTTTTGGTTATCGGTGAGTGAAGTTGGGTTTTCAGCTTTTAAACCAAGGTTTGAAGGTTTTTGGGAGCTTAGTGTAAGTCTAAACAACTTTGCTAAGCTCAAGAGTAAGTGAATGGATTTTCGCTCTTGAATTATGATTGTGAAATTGGCTTTTAAGCAATTGTGGTTGATTATTGAAATGCATGTGTTTTGCATGGTTTAAATCTGTTTTGAAAGCATATTTAGCATGGTTTAATGCTGGTTTTGAAAGCCATATGTGAAGGATGCTCAAGGTAAGAGATCCTTGGTTTTATACATTGAAAATGTGGTTTTGATGCATGATGTTGCATGTTGTTCAATGGCTTTGTTTAATGCTTTAAAACAGTGAATTAATGTTGGTAAATGATGGTTATTGCATTATGGTTATGCATGTGAAACATTGGACTAATGTGGTAAGGTGGTTATATTGGCAAGTGATGTAAGTGGTTCTTGGTTCTTTGATCGGATATAGTTAGCCGGCTATAGGATTGGGTGCACCGTGAATTAAGTCGCCTTGGAGGTGGAGTGGTCAAGAGTGGACCGGTAAACTCCCTTCAAGTATCCTAACGAGATGGTTGAGGTCATAATGGAGGTGTTGCCCATTCGAGGACCTTGGTTGAGCAAAGGTTATATGGTGTTTAAAAGTCCATATGTGAGAACCTTGTGCTTGTTGAGATCACAATGGCGGTGTTAAGTCCATGTGTGGATCTTGTGTAGGGTGTCCCGGATCTCGTTAGTGATGTTATACAACTACCAATCGGTGAATGCAAAGGTTGTATGGTGTTTGAAAGTCCATACATGGGAACCTTGTGCATGTCAAGGTTGTATGGTGGTTGAAAGTCCATACATGGGAACCTTGGGGAAAAGTTGAGGTTGTATGGTGTTTGAAAGTCCATACATGGGAACCTCGGGAAAGCTAAGGTTGTATGGTGTTTAAAAGTCCATACATGGGAACCTTAGGATGTTGAGGTCAAATGGTGTTTAAAAGTCCATTTGGGAGACCTTGGATTGGTAGGGTGTATGGAGCGTAGGGACAACGCTCGGAATCCGCGTATCCGATTGGGTGTTGAGTTGAAAAGTGAATGTGGTTGATCACTTGAAGGCCAATATGATGTTCTTGATTGAGATGAAGCATGGGATGCTTGAATTGATGCATAATTGCATGTGAAGCATGAGATGCTTGAAAAGATGCATGGTTGCATGGAAAGTGTATAATGCTTGTGAATGCATGTTTACTTGTTAAGTTGAACAAGTGTTGATTATCATTTGGAAAATGATGCATGTGAGCATGAAATATCTTTAGTGCATTGGAGTCTTGTTAAGACTTGTTTTTAAAGGCATGTGATGATGATGTTGTGGTTTATATATGTTGCCTTTGGTTTAATGCATGTGTTGGTTGGATTGTGAAATGGTTTTAAAAGATTCTTGCTTGAAATGGCTTTCAAGTTTAAGAAAGGTATGTTGTGAAATGGGAGTGTTTTCCAAGGTTTTGTTTTAGCTTGCATATGGTGTTTATGCATGGTTTGGCTAAATGGATGATTTTGTAAGTTGTGCTTTGAAAAGGTTTTCTTAGCATGCTAAGCTAAGGGTTGGTTTTCATGTATGTGCAATGCATGGTTTTGAGCTTGTTGTTGAAAAGGGGTTTTCAAACATGGCTTTGGTAAACAAATCGAGTTTGTTTTAAAAGTGATTTATGGCTCGCTGCATTGATGGTGTTTTGGTTTTGAGCATTCCTCACTAAGCATTATGTGCTTACGCTCCTTTTTGTCCATCAATGCAGATTCTTGAAGTTTGGACAGCAAGGAGCAAGGGATTCAAGAAGGACTCCACTTGAGATGTATGTCTCGGTTAATAGCTATAGTTAATAAAGGCAATGGGGTAGAATCTCTTGGGTTGATGTATGTGTTTGTATATGTTCGGACAAGTATGGTTTTGTGTTGTTGATGTTGTTGGAACATGGTTTGGCTTATGAGTTTGAATTGGAAGTATGTTGTTTAAATGGTTGCTTGTGTTGGAAGCTTAACCTTGAAATTGGGGTTTTTCGTGTATGTTGACATGTTGTTGAATTGTTGATGCAAGTATGCCTCTTTTATGTTGAATTGCATGTTGGCAAAGTTTGGTGGCTTGTAACACCCGTGTTTTGGGCCTAGGAGTTAGTCGGGTATTAGTTCGAGTAAATTAAAACGTAATTAAAATAATTCAATTTCAAATAAGGGTCTAAATGAGTCTTTTTATGATGGGGGGACCTATGTTGCTATTTACCCACATTTTAAAATAAAGGAAGACAACTTTTCCATAAGAGTTGTCATCTTTCTCTTCAAACCCTCTTTTCCCAAATTCAAAACCCTCCCCCATTATCAAACACCCATAAACCCTAGTTACTATTCCATTAGCCTTGCTAGCCGATTTCTACACCAAATTGAAAGGTAATTACATTTTCTTAACCTCCTCTCCATCCCCTACCTATCCATTGTTTTAGATTTCAAAAACATTGAGTTTTGGGAATTAGGGTTCATAGGGAAATTTGGGGTTTTGATGGGGTATTTCAATTTGTTTTGAGAAATTGTTTTGGGGTTATGTTTAATCATGATGAAAGTTACAACATATCTTAATTTGGTTGATTTTGGGTAAATTTTCGTAGTGAGCCTTTAGGGCCAATTTTAGGGTTTGAAAGATTGGGTTTTTGAGAGGATTTGTGTGGAAATTGAAGGGCTGATGGTCTATCTATGTTAGGAGGGTGATTTGGGGTATTTTGGAAGTCATTTGGGTGCTTGGAATTGGGTATTTCAGCCCTTGGTTGTGGGAGTCCGAAAATTGGGTTTTTGAAATGCTATGTGATTTGGAATTTGTGGAAATTGAGTTATGTTTTGCAAAGTGGATTGATGGTTGAATTAGCATTGATTTGGGAAGTGATGTATGTATTTTGTTTGATTAGAACCGAGTTTGGGCATCGGTGAAGCTTGGGAAGAGAATCCGGAGAATTGAAGGTTGTTGCTTGCTCGGTCTTGGAGCTTGGGAGCTTAGGTGAGTGGTTAATTGTTTTAAACGGTTTTAAATTGGTTGGTTCGAGTATGTGGACTAGGTTGGGCTTGGTAGACCCGCCTAGAGTTAGGATTAGGGTGGTAGCCTAATCCTAAGCTTGATCTAGAGCCTTTGGTTGAACTCATTATATGGTTGTGTATGTCTCGTATGAATTGTGGTATGAATGGCTATGTATATTGTGTTGTACATGTGAGATGAGACATGAATTATGATGCTTGAGACATGCATGATGATGGTTGTTGGTGAGTACGTGCTAGGCACGGAATTGATTGAAATGAGTAAGATGAAATGAATGAATATTGGCACTAGTAAACTTAAATACAAATGATCGATCATTAGGATGTTTGTGTGTACACATGAGTCAAAAGTCGCGCGTGGCCTTGGTGGCGTTGAGTCACCAAGGAGGAGTACGGGTACGCCCGGAAATGGTATTTAAATATTGTCGGTGATGAGTGGAATCCCATCGACGGGGCGTGAGGATGAGTGGAATCCCCTCCGCGAGACCGGTGATGAGTGAAATCCCACCGTCAGGTAATGGTTGTGTGTTGGACGTGAGTTCCAACGGTTATCCGTGTATTTGAGTCTTATCTAGGTGCCAATGTTGTTGATATGTGTATCAATGTGTTGAGATATATGAACTGTTTGAATGTTTATATGTGATTACTTGTATGGTGGTATTGAGCTCATAATTATGGCATACATGTGATATATTGCTCATGCATCTATGCCTTGTGGACTCATGGTTTGTGTAAATGGCCTTGGTTAGATCGTGCTCGGACCCTGCAATGTTGAGGTTTGTTTTTAGAGCATACCCTCACTAAGCATCATTGCTTACGCTCTCTTTGTTCAACATTGCAGATCCTTAGTTCGTGGGTTGCTCGGGCAAGAGGAGGGCCTCCAAGTGTGATTTTGATTTGAGTGCACCAAGTATGGAATTTAGAATTTAAACATGTAATGGTTTGAGCAATGGGGCATGTATGAATTTGTTGGATTGTTGTTGGTTTTTGGGGAGCATGTGTAGACTCCTTTAAGTATATTGCTTTTGCATGGTTGTGTTGCCATGACGAATGTTAACTCATGTCTATCGTTGCTTGCTTGAATGTTGGCCTTATGCCTTAAGAGTTTACATATGTGCTTGGATAATGTTGAATGAATGCATGTGTGGATCGTTGCTCTAGTGTAGGACATGTCTAAATATTGTTGAAGCATGCTAGCATGATTAGTATACCTTGTGTGCAATTTGTATGCTGTTGTATGGTGTTTGGGGGCATCCTTGTGCCCCAAAACAGTCCAGGAAAGTCTGCAGACAGGGGGTGTTTCGGAACGGGTCCCCCTGTTCCGGAACGGTCCCTGCGTAATAGGCCTGCCGTTTCGAAACAGATGAGGGCCGTTCCGAAACGATTTCGCTACTGGAATTTTGAGAAATTGGCGAGATGAAGTCGTTCCGAAACGGGCCTTTGAGGTTCCGAAACGGTCAAATCTCGTTGACCACGAGATATTGACCGTCAAGGTCGTTCCGATACGGGTCTTCCCTGTTTCGGAACGGTCACCCTTTGGTTGGCCCTGGCCTGTTGAATTAGTCAAGCCGTTTCGGAACACCCTAGGGGCGTTTCGAAACGGCCAGCTTGGCCTGTTGACTTAGTCAAGGCGTTTCGGAACACCCTATAGGTGTTTCGAAACGGCCTGCCGCAGATGATAAAATGAGCTAATTTAAATGTTGGTTGGTCGATGTTCGATGTCATGATTGTATCTTCCGCTGCTGTGCCACACTTAGGTCTTAATCAAGCATGTAGACAAGATAAAATAAAAAGAAATTTTCTGGGTCGTTAACCGAGGGGAAGCCTTAACGGGTTTCGCTTCGGTTTTCCCCGTGTGGCCCACTCGGACCGGTCATCCGACCAGACCGGGATGAGGGGGTTACACTTGTTGGTATCAGAGCCTAAGGTTATCGAGACCTTGGGCAGGTAAGTGAGGTAAGTTTAAGTTTTTAAGTTAAATTGCACGGTGTTTGCTATTTCTGCAAGAATGGTTGCTTATGTGATGAGTATGCTGATTGTTTTATTTTAAAGCATGTGTGTGTGGGTCCCATTGCTACTATTACATTTGAAAATGATTTTTAAGTGAGGAAACATACTTGGACACTTGGAAGCCTCACCTTGCTAACCCAACTTGTATGTTTGTATGCTGTAGTTGTAGTTAATATCTGTGAGAGCAATGTCTAGACCGAGAGGTAGACCGAGGTTGGTTCGTCAGGAACCGCGAGTTGTGGCTCCTGTTGAGCCGGTAGTTGGTGCGGGAGCTCACTTAGAGGGACCGGGGGCCGCGGGAGTTGGCGCTCCTCCACCACCTCCGCCACCACCACCTCCACCACCTGGAGCTGGAGGTGAAGATGGAGCCGGAGGAGATGGACTTCAAGGTGGCCAAGGTGGCCAAGGTCCAGCTGGAATTGATATGGCTCCGCTAGTGCAAGCAATAGCGGGAGCATTTCAGGCTGCAGTTGCGGGAGCTCAGGCTGCAGCTCAGCCTAGGTTTGATGATGCTAGTCTACCGTTGGAGAGGCTCCGTAGCTTAGGGGCCGAGGAGTTTAGAGGATCTACTCCGGAGAGGTCAGAGTTATGGTTGGAGAAGACAGTTCGTATTTTAGCTCAGATGGGTTGTGCGGGCGTACGTAGATTAGGCTGTGTGATCTCACTGCTTCAGGGTGATGCCTACACCTGGTGGGTCACCATTACTGCCGGGGTTCCAGAGGCCGAGATAGGTTGGGATTTCTTTGAGTTTGCTTTCCGGAAGAGGTACTTGGGACCGAGGTATTTGGATGAGAAGAAGAGAGAGTTCATGGCTCTCACTCAGGGAGATGCTTCGGTGACTGATTATGAGATCCGCTTTGTTCGTCTGAGTCAGTATGCTCCAGAGTTAGTGCCTACTGAGAGGGCCCGATGTGATCGCTTCAGATATGGGCTTCATGAGGAAGTTAAGAAGTATACCTTAGCTTCTGATTATTCTGACTTCGATGTCTTGGTTGCTAGAGCCAAGGACATTGAGCATAGCTTGGGGCTGACCAAGCGTTCTGGGGGATCTGGTTCTGGTAAGAGGCACAACAACTTTGATGGTAGGGATGCTAAGAGGTACAAAGGTGGCGGACATCAGTTTGATCAGAGACGTGGCGGTGGCCACCAAGGTAGAGGCCATCAGGGCCATAGAGGAGGAGGCCGTTTGCCCGAGTGTGCACAGTGTGGGAGGCAGCACACTGGTGAGTGTTGGGGTAACTTCCATGCTTGTTGGAACTGTGGTTCGAGGGACCACTTTAGGAGGGACTGTCCACGTCAGGCAGCTCAGGCACCGAACATTGCTCAGGCTCCTGCGAGAGGTAACGATTTTCAGAGAGGCCGTAGGCGCGGTCGTGGCTACTTCCAGCCTAGGGCTGATGCACCTAGGGGAGATGCTCAGAGAAACCTTGCTCATGTTGTGGCTGTGCAGCCAGAGGCGGGAGGACCAGCGAGAGTTTATGCTCAGAGAGAGGCCGGGAACGACACCGATGTGATAGCAGGTAATTTCGAGTTACAGTCTATGTCTTTGCTTTCTTTGGTTGATTCGGGTTCTACGCATTCCTACATTTTGAGTAAGCATGCACAGAAGTTAGATATTCCTGTTGAGATCTTAGATGTAGGTATGCATGTTACTAGCTCTTTTGGTGAGACAGTTGTAGTTAGACGTATGTATAGGAGGTGTCCACTGAAGATTCAGGGTCATGTGTTTTCAGTTGATATGATGGAACTTCCCTTCTATGGTTTTGATATCATTTTGGGTATGGACTGGTTGGTTGAACATCGAGCTAGTGTGGACTTTGAGACAAAGAGAATTTCCTTGAAGCTTTCCGATGATTACGAGGTAGTGGTAGTGGGCGAGAACATTAAGTTCTTGTCTAATGTGGTGTCAGCTTTAGAGGCCCATAGGTTGATGGACTCTGGATGTGGGGCCTATTTGGCTTATGTTATGAATCCGGACATGAGTGAAGCTAGACCGAGGGATATCAGAACAGTGTGTGACTTCCCAGATGTGTTTCCAGAAGAGTTACCGGGTTTACCTCCTGACAGAGATGTTGAGTTTGTGATTGAGACAGTTTCAGGGTCTAGTCCAGTTTCGATAGCTCCGTATCGTATGGCTCCGAAAGAGTTGAAGGAATTGAAGAGTCAGTTGCAAGAATTATTAGACCGTGGTTTCATTAGGCCTAGTAGTTCTCCGTGGGGTGCTCCAGTGTTGTTTGTGAAAAAGAAAGATGGTAGCATGCGCATGTGTATTGACTATAGACAGTTGAATCAGATGACTGTGAAGAACAAGTATCCGTTGCCTCGCATAGATGATTTGTTTGATCAGTTGAGAGGTGCTTCAGTATTCTCGAAGATAGATTTGAGATCCGGGTACTATCAGTTGAAGGTGAAAGAGTGTGATGTCCCAAAGACAGCTTTTAGGACTAGATATGGTCACTATGAGTTTCTCGTGATGCCATTTGGGCTCACGAATGCACCGGAAGCATTCATGGACATGATGAACAGAATTTTCAGAGACTATCTAGACCGGTTTGTGGTTGTCTTCATTGATGATATACTTGTGTACTCGAAGACAGAAGAAGAGCATGATGAGCACTTGAGATTTGTTTTACAGAGATTGTTGAGCAATCAGTTGTATGCGAAGCTTAGTAAATGTGAGTTCTGGATTCGAGAAGTTGTGTTTCTTGGCCATGTTGTTTCGGCCGAAGGCATCCGAGTTGACCCATCGAAGATTGAGGCTATTGTTGAGTGGAAACAACCTAAGTCCGTGACCGAGATTAGGAGTTTCCTAGGATTAGCTGGTTACTATAGGAGGTTTGTGGATGGCTTCTCCAGAGTAGCTGCTCCCTTGACTAAGTTGTTGCAAAAGGGAGTCAAGTTTGAATGGTCAGATGCAAGACAAAAGGCCTTTGAGAAATTGAAAGAATCTTTGACAAATGCTCTAGTGTTAGTACAGCCTGTTTCAGGTAAGGAGTTTGTGACTTACAGTGATGCTTCCTATGTAGGCTTAGGATGTGTTTTGATGCAAGATAGGAGAGTTGTTGCTTATGCTTCCAGACAGTTGAAGATTCATAAGAAGAACTATCCTACTCATGACATAGAGCTAGCCGCAGTTGTATTTGCATTGAAAATTTGGCGTCACTACTTGTACGGTGAGAAGTGTATTGTCTACACCGACCACAAGAGCTTGAAGTACTTGATGACACAGAGAAGATGGCTAGAGTTGTTGAAAGATTATGATTTGACCATTGAGTACCATCCGGGTAAAGCGAACATAGTAGCCGATGCTTTGAGTAGAAAAGTAGCCGTTGAGTTGAGAGCGATGTTTGCTAGGTTGAGTGTGTCAGATGATGGTGGTTTGATCACCGAGTTGCAAGTGAAGCCTTCCTTGATTCAGTTGATTAGAGAGAAGCAGTTGCAAGATGTGAGCCTAGTTCCCCATGTTCAAGACATAGCCGAAGGAAGACCGACTGAGTACAATTTCAGTGGTGAGAGTCTGTTGTGCTTCAGAGATAGAATTGTTGTACCGGAAGATGTTGAGTTGAGACGTCAGATTCTGAGCGAAGCACATTCGAGTCCCTTTTCTATGCATCCGGGTAGTACCAAGATGTACCGAGATTTGAAGAATGATTATTTCTGGGTTGGTTTGAAAAGAGACGTAGCCGAGTATGTGAGCCGTTGTATGGTTTGTCAGAGAGTGAAGGCAGAACATCAGGTTCCTTCAGGTCTGCTACAGCCTTTGAAGATTCCAGAATGGAAATGGGAGAGAATCACCATGGATTTTGTATCGGGGTTGCCTTTGTCTCCTTCGAAGAAGAATTCAGTTTGGGTGATTGTTGATAGGTTCACTAAGTGTGCTCACTTCTTAGCAGTGAACACTACGGATTCCTTAGACAAGTTTGCAAACTTGTATATCCGCGAGATTGTGAGACTTCATGGAGTTCCGAAGTCTATTGTTTCAGATAGGGATCCTAGGTTTACTTCGAGGTTTTGGGGTTGCTTGCATAGTGCTTTAGGTAGCCGTTTGCATTTCAGCACATCGTATCACCCTCAGTCCGATGGGCAGTCAGAGCGAGTGATACAGATTCTAGAAGATATGCTTCGTTGTTGTGTGATTGACTTTCAAGGTTCTTGGGAGAAGCACTTACCGTTGGTTGAGTTTGCCTACAACAACAGTTATCAGTCTAGTATTCAGATGGCACCTTATGAAGCTTTGTATGGTAGACGGTGTAGGACTCCGATTTGTTGGGCTGAGACAGGTCAGAGATTGTTACCTATGCCAGACTTGCTTAAGGGAACTACCGATAAAGTGAAGTTGATATGTGACCGTTTGAAAGCAGCTTCCGATCGTCAGAAGTCTTATGCAGATTTGAAGAGGAAAGAGGTTGAGTACTCAGTGGGTGAGAAAGTATTTCTGAAAGTATCTCCGTGGAAGAAGGTAATGAGGTTTGGCCGGAAGGGCAAGTTGAGTCCGAGGTTCATTGGTCCGTATGAGATTGTTGAGCGGATAGGGCCTGTAGCTTATCGGTTGAGGTTACCTTCTGAGTTAGAGAAGATTCATGATGTTTTCCATGTGTCTATGCTTAGGAGATATAGATCGGATCCTTCTCATGTGATGCCCGTTGAAGAGATAGAGTTAAATCCGGATTTGTCCTATAATGAAGAGCCCGTTAAGATACTTGCTTCTGATAGCAAGGTGTTGCGTGGCAAGACCATAGAGTTGGTCAAGGTGTTGTGGAGACATAGAGGTGTGGAAGAGGCCACGTGGGAGAGAAAAGCAGATATGGTTGAGCAGTTTCCGTATTTGTTTCCACCAGGTAATTTCGGGGACGAAATTTCCTTAAGTGGGGGAGAGTTGTAACACCCGTGTTTTGGGCCTGGGAGTTAGTCGGGTATTAGTTCGAGTAAATTAAAACATAATTAAAATAATTCAATTTCAAATAAGGGTCTAAATGAGTCTTTTTATGATGGGGGGACCTATGTTGCTATTTACCTACATTTTAAAATAAAGGAAGACAACTTTTCCATAAGAGTTGTCATCTTTCTCTTCAAACCCTCTTTTCCCAAATTCAAAACCCTCCCCCATTATCAAACACCCATAAACCCTAGTTACTATTCCATTAGCCTTGCTAGCCGATTTCTATACCAAATTGAAAGGTAATTACATTTTCTTAACCTCCTCTCCATCCCCTACCTATCCATTGTTTTAGATTTCAAAAACATTGAGTTTTGGGAATTAGGGTTCATAGGGAAATTTGGGGTTTTGATGGGGTATTTCAATTTGTTTTGAGAAATTGTTTTGGGGTTATGTTTAATCATGATGAAAGTTACAACATATCTTAATTTGGTTGATTTTGGGTAAATTTTCGTAGTGAGCCTTTAGGGCCAATTTTAGGGTTTGAAAGATTGGGTTTTTGAGAGGATTTGTGTGGAAATTGAAGGGCTGATGGTCTATCTATGTTAGGAGGGTGATTTGGGGTATTTTGGAAGTCATTTGGGTGCTTGGAATTGGGTATTTCAGCCCTTGGTTGTGGGAGTCCGAAAATTGGGTTTTTGAAATGCTATGTGATTTGGAATTTGTGGAAATTGAGTTATGTTTTGCAAAGTGGATTGATGGTTGAATTAGCATTGATTTGGGAAGTGATGTATGTATTTTGTTTGATTAGAACCGAGTTTGGGCATCGGTGAAGCTTGGGAAGAGAATCCGGAGAATTGAAGGTTGTTGCTTGCTTGGTCTTGGAGCTTGGGAGCTTAGGTGAGTGGTTAATTGTTTTAAACGGTTTTAAATTGGTTGGTTCGAGTATGTGGACTAGGTTGGGCTTGGTAGACCCGCCTAGAGTTAGGATTAGGGTGGTAGCCTAATCCTAAGCTTGATCTAGAGCCTTTGGTTGAACTCATTATATGGTTGTGTATGTCTCGTATGAATTGCGGTATGAATGGCTATGTATATTGTGTTGTACATGTGAGATGAGACATGAATTATGATGCTTGAGACATGCATGATGATGGTTGTTGGTGAGTACATGCTAGGCACGGAATTGATTGAAATGAGTAAGATGAAATGAATGAATATTGGCACTAGTAAACTTAAATACAAATGATCGATCATTAGGATGTTAGTGTGTACACATGAGTCAAAAGTCGCGCGTGGCCTTGGTGGCGTTGAGTCACCAAGGAGGAGTACGGGTACGCCCGGAAATGGTATTTAAATATTGTCGGTGATGAGTGGAATCCCATCGACGGGGCGTGAGGATGAGTGGAATCCCCTCCGCGAGACCGGTGATGAGTGAAATCCCACCGTCAGGTAATGGTTGTGTGTTGGACGTGAGTTCCAACGGTTATCCGTGTATTTGAGTCTTATCTAGGTGCCAATGTTGTTGATATGTGTATCAATGTGTTGAGATATATGAACTGTTTGAATGTTTATATGTGATTACTTGTATGGTGGTATTGAGCTCATAATTATGGCATACATGTGATATATTGCTCATGCATCTATGCCTTGTGGACTCATGGTTTGTGTAAATGGCCTTGGTTAGATCGTGCTCGGACCCTGCAATGTTGAGGTTTGTTTTTAGAGCATACCCTCACTAAGCATCATTGCTTACGCTCTCTTTGTTCAACATTGCAGATCCTTAGTTCGTGGGTTGCTCGGGCAAGAGGAGGGCCTCCAAGTGTGATTTTGATTTGAGTGCACCAAGTATGGAATTTAGAATTTAAACATGTAATGGTTTGAGCAATGGGGCATGTATGAATTTGTTGGATTGTTGTTGGTTTTTGGGGAGCATGTGTAGACTCCTTTAAGTATATTGCTTTTGCATGGTTGTGTTGCCATGACGAATGTTAACTCATGTCTATCGTTGCTTGCTTGAATGTTGGCCTTATGCCTTAAGAGTTTACATATGTGCTTGGATAATGTTGAATGAATGCATGTGTGGATCGTTGCTCTAGTGTAGGACATGTCTAAATATTGTTGAAGCATGCTAGCATGATTAGTATACCTTGTGTGCAATTTGTATGCTGTTGTATGGTGTTTTGGAGGTGTTTGGGGGCATCCTTGTGCCCCAAAACAGTCCAGGAAAGTCTGCAGATAGGGGGTGTTTCGGAACGGGTCCCCCTGTTTCGAAACGGTCCCTGCGTAATAGGCCTGCCATTTCGAAACGGATGAGGGCCGTTCCGAAACGATTTCGCTACTGGAATTTTGAGAAATTGGCGAGATGAAGTCGTTCCGAAACGGGCCTTTGAGGTTCCGAAACGGTCAAATCTCGTTGACCACGAGATATTGACCGTCAAGGTCGTTCCGATACGGGTCTTCCCTGTTTCGGAACGGTCACCCTTTGGTTGGCCCTGGCCTGTTGACTTAGTCAAGCCGTTTCGGAACACCCTAGAGGCGTTTCGAAACGTCCAGCTTGGCCTGTTGACTTAGTCAAGGCGTTTCGGAACACCCTATAGGTGTTTCGAAACGGCCTACCGCAGATGATAAAATGAGCTAATTTAAATGTTGGTTGGTCGATGTTTGATGTCATGATTGTATCTTCCGCTGCTGTGCCACACTTAGGTCTTAATCAAGCATGTAGACAAGATAAAATAAAAAGAAATTTTCTGGGTCGTTAACCGAGGGGAAGCCTTAACGGGTTTCGCTTCGGTTTTCCCCGTGTGGCCCACTCGGACCGGTCATCCGACCAGACCGGGATGAGGGGGTTACATGGCTTTTGGAGCATGATTGGATGTTTAATTGCATGATTAAGAATGCATTTTGAGGCTTGCTGTGCAGGGTGTTTCGGAACAGCCAATACCGTTTCGGAACGGGTGCCTTAAACAAGCCCAGGCGTCCGAAACGGGAGGGACCGTTCCGAAACGGAAAGGCTACTGCCAGACCCCCGTTTCGGTACGCGTTGCGAAACGGCCCCGCGTTTCGGAACGGGCTAAGCCTGTTTCGGAACGGGTGACCGTTGGGGGCTGACATTGGCAGTTAAATGTTTTGAAAAGTTTGCATTTTGGTCCTGAATCTTGTTTGTGCAATTGTATGAGTTTGGGATGTCCGTTTGAGCTGAAATTTGGCAGTGAAGCATGAAACCTGACTAATTGCAATATGGTAACTTTAATTTGGGTTAAGTCCTCATATTTATCAGAAATTACAATTTGGTCCCTAAAATTGTAATTTGTTCAATTGGGTCCCCGTTTGATCTCTGATGTTTGTGATCTTTGAGTATGGTGTTTGAGTGATCACATATAGGACTAATGTGCATCTAGACAAGATTAAAAAGGAAAAAAAAAGGGTCGTTAATCAAGGTTGACTTTCGGGTTGACTTTGGTTTTCCCCGTGTAATCTTCGTAGTTCGGGTCAACCGTCTAGGCCGGGCTACGGGGGTTACATTGGCAGTCTTGTGCCACCTCGGTGGGCTGTCGAGTATTTATAGTCGTTTTTAGCTGTTATGTTGAGCAGCCGTAGTGCTTTCTCTGGGGTCTGTCTAGGATGATCCTGTTAACCGAGGCATCTATCAGCATCCGAGTTGGGTAGTTAACCCCATTGCAGAATATAGATACCTGAGTCCAAGCCGGTAAACCATGAAGCAGACAGTTGTTCAGCATTTGTTGATACCTCTCCCATGCCTCATACATTAGTTCGTCGTCCCCTTGTCTAAAAGCTGTGATCTCATTCTGCAGCCTATCGGTGACGTTGGATGGGCTGAATCGGTCTAAAAAGTCCTTGCAGAGCTCTGCCTATGAAGTGAAAGATCTGGCTGGCTGGTTATTCAACCACTACTTTGCCCTATCCCTCAGTGAATAAGGAAATAGCCTCAGCTGCAATACTTCCTGGTGTACCCCATGAATCGTGAATGCTCGGCAAATGTCCAGGAATACGCGTAGATGCTGCCGAGCATCTTCTGTGGCAGTCCCTCCGAAGTGCCCTAGTGTGTTTAGCATGTTGAACATGACAGGATTCAGTTCAAAATGATCTGCCTCTATCTATGGTTCCGTTACTATTGGCTCGAACCTTTGAAAGTCATGTTCAAGGTAGTCTCTAGTTGTCCGCACTCGGGGTGGATCAAGGGGATCCTGCCTCTGCTGTACTTTTGGTCCTCTGGGCGGCAAATCTGGCTACCCGCCCCTGCTATTGATGGCATCAATTGGTGGGTCTTCGTTTACCATGATTTCTTCCTTTGCTTTGCCTTTGTCTTTGTTCAATAGGATTTCCCTAAGCTCCCTCTTAAGCCTTCTCTTTTCACGCTCTAGATCATCGTAAATGACAAGGTTTCCTTTAGGGTTAGCCCTAGTCATACACTTGCAAAGGACACGATAATTTTTTCCGATTAAGAATAAAAATAAAAGAAAAAGTAAAAAGGTGCAGAAATTGAAAAACGAAATTCTTTGTTACCAATCCCCGACAATGGCGCCAAAAACTTGTAGGGCGTGTAGGTGTTCGTTTTTGTAAGAGCGCAAGTGAACACTCTTGTCAAGTTATAGTATAAAAGATGCCGAATCCCACGAGGATTGGATAGCTTGTTCCACTTTGTAGCTCCTTCACAATGGTAAAATAAAAACACAAGTGAATGATTGGTTGAGATCGAAGAGTAAATAAAAACACAAGTAAAAGAGAAGAGGTGAATCAGGTTGATAGAGCAGACTGGGTTATGCTACCACTTAGTGTGAAAACTGCGTTGAATTAGGTATGAGTTATCCTTTGCTACCACGATATTCTGCCTCAACGGGTACGGCGGGCGGCAAACTACGACCCTATCACGCGGCCACAGCAGGTCACTGCCACTGCAGGGGTGTGCACTGTCTCGGCAGGTGAAATAGAAATACGTCCTAGCGGTAAGTCTGGCAGATACTCCAAGTTCGGCAGGATAGTCGACAGTTATCCCTCCTATTTCTAGGTATGATGCTCGAGATTGATAACTTGAGGACTAGTGTTGAACCAGATCAATCAACACGGTTAGTGATCCCTTTTAGCCGCTGAAACTTGTGGACTAGTGTGGAACCAAGTTAGTCACGCCTCCCATTGTGACCGTACTTAACCCTTTCGTGAGCCTTGCACTTTCGTGCCTGACAAATAGATTCTCTCAAATGACTGGTGTGGAAAGATTGAAAGAATGAAGAACAATGGATTAAGTAAACTTGGAATATTTTATTGAAGAAACAACTCAAAAACCTAAAACAACCGTTTCACTCTAGTTACAACATAACCCTAACCCAAAGAGAATTTAGAACATGGTGGTAGAGAAGAGCACAAGAAAAATCTATAGAAAACCTAGGATGATTTAAACTAGAAGTACAATGGGTATTTATAGACTTAAAACTAGGTCAAGACCTCCTTGGAGTAGAAGTCCTCTAAAGTAGCTTTTCTTCTTTAATGTAGCTTTAAATGTTGACTTCTTTGCTTGGTATATAGACTCTCTCGCGTTTTCCTTAGCCCGCAAGTAAGCTTGGGAATTTCACTTTCGGCAGCCCTAGTTGCTTCTATGGACGTCGGAAAATCACGTGAACGTCGACGATAAAATAAGGAGTTTTAGCTCTACAAATCGCGCTCATGTTCTCCAAACTTCCATAGTCAGCTGCCGAGGGAAGCAAGGTTGGCAGCAGCTTTTGCTCGACAGATGCTCGGCAGGTGCTTGGCAGCAACTTACTTTAGTTGGAACTGCTTCAGTACAGCTCCTGGGTTTGCTTCTCAACGTTGTGTCCTCCGTTCCTCGGCTCCCTCGTTCAGCTGTTAGTACCTACAAGCAAGAATACACTAGAACAGTACCTCTTGTTCACCAAATGAATGATAAGTTATAAAAGTAAGGCAGAACAATGAAATTATGTAAAATGCTATGCATGAGCCTAATTATGCCTAAAATAAGCTTGAAAACAGTAAGAATAAGAGTTTGACAGTGCATCAAATATAGGACTTTTGGACACTTTACACTAACGTATGGTAGAAAATTGTGTAACTAAACAAAATCTTAAAGGATTACTCTATATGTTACGAAAAACATAACAAATACGATACCTACACAATATTTTACAACACCTACATAAAGCATTACACAAGTTATAAGAAAATACGTAACTACAGAAATTATTACCCCATATCTCCTAATCTAAAACCAGCCTAACGTATGGTATAAAATTGCGTAACTAAACAAAATCTTAACCTCTATATGTTACGAAACGCATAAAAAATACGATACCTACACAATGTTTTACAAAACCTACATAAAGCTTTACATAAGTTATAAGAAAAAACGTAACTACAGAAATGATTACCCCATATCTCCTAGCCTAAAACAAACCAAACTTATGGTAGGAAATTATGTAACTACCTAAAATCTTAAAGGATTACTCTATATGTTACGAAAAACATAACAAATACGATACCTACACGATATTTCACAAGACCTACATAAAGCTTTACATAAGTTATAAGAGAAAAAGTAATTACACAAATTATAACCCAATATCTCCTAATCTAAAACCAACCAATCTAATGGTAGGAAATTGTGTTACTACACAAAGTCTTAAAGGATAACTATATATGTTACCAAACTCATAACATATAGGGTACCTACACAATGTTTTACATTACCTACAGAAATGTTTACGGAATTTATAGGAAAACACGTAACTACACAAATTATTACCCCTTATCTCCTAATCTAAAACCAACCAAACTTATGGTAGGAAATTGTGTTACTACACAAAGTCTTAAAGAATAACTCTATATTTTACCAAACACATAACATATAGGGTACCTACACAATGTATTACCAGACCTACAAAAATGTTTATATAATTTATAAGAAAACATGTAACTACACAAATTATTACCTCATATCTCTTAATCTAAAACCAACCAAACTTATGGTAGGAAATTGTGTTACTACAAAAAGTCTTAAAGGATAACTCTATATGTTACCAAACTCATAACAAAAAGAGTACCTACACAATGTTTTATATTACCTGCAGAAATGTTTACGGAATCTATAAGAAAATAGGTAACTACACAAATTATTTCCTCATATCTCCTAATTTAAAACCAACCAAACTTGTGGTAGGAAATTTTTTACCACACAAAGTCTTTAAGGATAACTCTATATCTTACGAAACTCATAAGAATTTGGGTATCTACACAATTTCTTATGGAATCTACATAAATTCTTACCAAAATGGTAGTAAAAATGTGATAACACAAATTCTTACCCGAGATCACCAAATTCAAAAACATTGTTCAAAATTGATACTATTCGTCCAAAATCGATACTAATTTGTTGTATATTTGATTCCGAAATCGGTATTGTTCTTGTGGTAGTTATGTTAATTGTACCGATACTATTCTGTAGCATTTGTGCCATTTTAGTTCACTGCCTATTTAAATTCATACCATGTGTATTGGCACTCTTGTATGTGTACCAGTACTAATCCTCAATTTAGACATATATCTTCATAGTATATAGTCGGCAGCAAAAGAACAATTTCCATATCATACATACAATTTGTAGGTTCTAATTAAAAATCACTTGGAAATTGTTTTAAACTTATTTTCATTGACTAAAGTTTTGCGGAAGTCTTTGAAGGGAAAATTGTTCTAACCCCTTGGAAATAATTGTTCTAAGCACTAAGAAAATTGTACGATTAATAGTATCGAAAGACAATAGACAAATAAGATGATAAGCACAATATAAGTAAAAGTCAAGGGTAATCTAAAATATTTATAGTTACATAAGATCAATGTCATAATCTAAAATATATGCATAATGTAGATTATCCAAATAGATCCAAATCATTCAAAATGAAACTAAAAAATTAAGAACATCAATGCAACAACAACAAAATCCAAAGTGTCATCCATAAATTCATAATGAGAACCAAAGACATAGATGTAAATCATGAAAAAAAAAAGAGAAACAAATCCATCAAGCATCTGATGTCGGTGGTGCATCAAAGTCGGAGGAAAAAGCTCGAAAGTTAAAAAAATTCAAGACAGAGCGACAACCTCATCAAACAAAGGGTTGAACCGAGAAATAAATTAACCACGAACTTCCTCAAGTCTAACAGTGACATTATTAAAGAAATTAGATAAGTTAACCTACAAAAAAACAAATAAATATGTTTGCAACAATTCAATCTCAATTCTACATAAATTTTATTAACTAAAACAATAAGTTTAAACATTATATACATATATATTATTAAAAAAGAAAAGGGCTTTGTAGAACTAATTAATTTGATATAATAATTGAAAAATGTTTTGTACTAAATTAAAAAGAATTTAAAATATGTTTTTAGTCAAAAACAACTTGAAAATGTGTTTAAGGGCTTTACAAGGCTTTGTAATGATTTAAAGAGCGTTTAAAGTAGTCAAAACCGTGTTTTAAGTGTAACTGTATCGATATTGTATGGTACCATGTCGATACCCTTAAGGGTTTTAACTATAGTGATTTTCCAGTAGCCTAAACCCGTACCGACACGCTTAGCCGTATCGATATGGTATGCTTTAAAATAACCAACGGCTAGTTCGCGTACTGATACGGTTGTATCACGTACGAATACGCCCAACTACCCCAACGTTAAATTTCCCAACGGTCTTTTAAATTGTTGGACTGTACCGATACGCTAGCCAAGCGTATCAATACGCACCAGCTTGAAGTGCTCAACGGCTATTTTCTTATCAGGACCGTATCGATACGGATTCAAGGGTATCGATACGCCAAGCTGCAGAACTGTATTTATGGTAGAAAATAAAGGCTCCAATGACTCTAATTCAACCCCAACGGTCTTCAACGGCTACAAACTCAATTAGGAGTATAAAAGGGAGCTCCAATCATCAAGATATGGTTAATGCTTCAATTGTTACAATAGTATGATGAAATATTGTCTTTAGAGTTAATTTGTATATTTCTTGTGTAGACAACACTTGTGAGCTTAATTGTCAAATTTGCTCAAGTGTATAGGTTTTAGGTGAGTACTTAGAATTTCAAACATACACCTATTAGAGGGATTTAAAGTTTGCTTTGAATTTCACTTGTGAGAGAGTGCTTGATCAAGCTTTGGGTAGAAAGCTTGATTGTTGTAACGGTTTCCTCCTAATCCGAGAAAAGGGGACGAAATTCTTAGTGAATTTGGTTGAAATCCTTAGTAGGAAGCTAAAATAGTGGATGTATGCTTTGGGTTAGAAAGCCGAACCACTCTAAATCCTTGTGTCCATTTCTTAAATTTTTAGCTTCCACAAAACACCCAATAATCCAATCTTCTCCACACTTGGTAAGCATTTCGGTTGTGACCATCGAGCTCAACAATCGGTATCAGAGCAAGGCTCAATTGATCGGGATTAACATCCTATTGAGGTGATCCGGGAAGCTCAATACATCAATCCAACCAACCGAAGCAATGGCGCACTCAATTGACAAGCCACCATTCTTCAACAGTGAACATTATGCCTATTGGAAGAATAGGATGAAGTTCTTCATTAAGGGTAAAGATTATCATCTATGAGACCTTGTTGAAGATGGACCGTTCATGCCAACAAGAAGAAAAACGTAGTGGAATGCCAACAACAAGAAGATTATGAAGCTTAATTGCAAGGCCTTGCACTTAAGCTTTTGTGCTTTAGGCACGGATGTATATGCCCAAGTCTCTTCTTGTGAGAGTGCCAAGGAAGTATGGGACAAGCTTGAAGTCACATACGAGGGAACAAACGAAGTAAATGAGACCAAGATCGGCCTCCTCAACCACGAGTATGAGAACTTCAAGATGGATCCGAAAGAGGATATTGAGAAGATGTTCCATCGATTCTCCACCATCACCAATGGACTAAAAGGCTATGGAGAATTCATTCCGGAAGAAAAGCTTGTCCGAAAGCTTATCTACTCCCTTCCCGAGTCATGGAACTCAAAAAAGACCGCCATCATCGAAGCCAAAAATCTCAAGACCTTAAAGCTTGATGAACTCATGTGGTCACTTCTCACTCACCAAATCATGAAGAAAGATAAAGAAGAGGAGAAGAAGAAGGAAGAGATAAGAAAGATGGGGAAGAAAAAGATCAAGGAGCTAGGCATCAACACGGGTGTTGTTGTTCTCAAATCCTCCACATGCCATCATGTAGAACTAAGTGAGGAGGAAAGCAAAGATGAAGAGATGGCCTATCTCTTTAAGAAATTCATTCGATTCATGAAGAACGAGATGGATAAATCTAAGCATGAATCAAAGAAGAAGATGAAGGATTCCTACAAGTCCAAAAAAAAGGATCATCTTCAAAGAAATAATATGTGGTGACAAGGAGTGATGAAAACTCCGCCGATGATGAGGTAGCCCACCTATGCTCCATGGCCCTCAATGAGGGGGAGGTAACTTCTAACTCATCTATTTCAAATTCATATACATTTGATGAGTTACAAGATGCCGGTGATGATTTGCTTTTGGAATTTAAGGCATCATTTTCAAAGAACAAAAAATTGGTTTCAAAATTGAAAAAAGAAAATGATTTGCTTTCCAAAACAAATCTAGAGTTTGAAGCAAAACTTAAAGATTTTGAACTTAATGTTTTAGATTTACAAAATTTGCTTCAAATGATGGAAAAAGATCATCAAAAGGAAGTTGATGATCTTAAGAAGGAAAAAAGGTTTGATTTTCAATGAACTTCAAAAGAAAATCAATTTAGGAAAATCAATTTTTTATGTTAGACAATCTAGTGCCCCTAGATTCATAAAAGGAA
This sequence comes from Hibiscus trionum, assembly GCA_030270665.1. Taxonomy (NCBI): domain Eukaryota; kingdom Viridiplantae; phylum Streptophyta; class Magnoliopsida; order Malvales; family Malvaceae; genus Hibiscus; species Hibiscus trionum. Next base: position 19,539,508 of record BSYR01000038.1, on the reverse strand, counting down.
AAATGTTTTAGAAGTGTTTGGGTCCCAAAAGGACTAACCACTTCAACTAAAAGGGATGAAATTGAAAAATGGATTCCTAAGGGGACTAAACTTTGTGCTACTAATGTCTATGGATCCAAAGCAATTTGGATACCAAAAATTACTTGATTGTCTTTTGTTAGGTGTGATGGAGAGTGATCAACAAGTCCAAATTTGAGGGGGGGCTTCATGCACACAAAGAAGAACATTTGAAGAAGGAAGGCTTCACATCCTCCCTTGAGTTCAACTGTGGTAAAATCTAGTTGTTTTATTTGTTTAATTTGATTTATTTTTTTATTTCAATTAGATTATCATATATGTTGAACTAACATTGTTTGATGCTTTGAGTAAGGGGAAGCCAACTTTAAAACCAAAATTTTAATTGTGTCAATTTGTTTTTACCTCCTGAGTTATTTTGAGCCTAATGTCCTTTTAAATTCTTTTTGATATAACAAAAAGGGGAGAAATTATTTGAAAATTTGATTTTCAAGAGAATAAGGGGGCTTTAATTTCATTCAAAATTTAAATCTCTTATTCAAAATTTAAAAATATAAAGGGGGGAGAATCCTAAACAATTTTTCAAGTTGGTTTTATTATATCAAAAGGGGGAGATTGTAGAACTAATTGTTTTGATATAATAATTGAAAAATGTTTTGGACTAAATTAAAAAGAATTTAAAATATGTTTATAGTCAAAAACAACTTGAAAATGTGTTTAAGGGTTTTATAAGGCTTTGGAATGATTTAAAGAGCGTTTAAATTAGTCAAAACCATGTTTTAAGTGTAACTATATCGATATAGTATGGTACCGTATCGATACCTTTAAGGGTTTTAACTACAGTGATTTTCTAGTAGCCAAAACTCATATCGATACGCTTAGCCGTATCGATACGGTATGCATTAAAATAACCAACTGCTAGTTTGCGTACCGATATGCCCAACTACCCCCAACGGTCAATTTACCAACGATCTTTTAAATTGCAAGACCCTACCAATACGCTAGCCAAGCGTATCGATACGCACCAGCTTGAAGTGCTCAACGGCTATTTTATTATCGAGACCGTATCGATATGGATTCAAGGGTATTAATACGCAAAGCTGCATGTAGAGCGTTTGGGTTTTCTCTATTTATGATCGCAAGTGCACACTCTTGTCAAGTTATAGTATAAAAGATATGGTCTCCCAAAGGGATTGGAGCAGCTACTATGAGTGTTTTCCTGCACAAGGAATTAGTAAATTGCCCAATTAAATTTCTGAATAAAGAAAAACATAAAAGTAAAAACACAAGTAAATTAAGATAGTGATAGGGAGAGATGAGGATGATAGATTGGGCCAGGTAGTTGTAGCTCAGTAGTGTAGAGACTGCATTGTAAAGCTTAAGTGTGTTTTGTGTTGCCACGATCTGCTGCCTCAGTGGGTAATGGCAGATTGAGGCTGCGGCCCTTTCGCTGCCACAACGGATCTCTGCTCTTGCAACTTTCGTTGTCTCGGCAGGTGGAATGGAGAGAAGTCCCGGCGGCAAGTCTGGCAGATACTCCAAGTTCGGCAGAGCAATTCTGAAGTGATCCTTCCTATGTCTAAGCAAGGATTCTGTCACCACGTGACGTAGGCAATACCTAGAAATCTCAGCGTAAACCTAACACAGGGAGTCGATGTTTGGTTGCTCCTTTTAGCCGCTGAAATTCTAACTTATGTCTAAGTCGAATTGGTCAACACCTCGACATGATGAGACTATGCTTAATTCTTTCGTGAGTTTGACACTCTCGTGCCTGACAAATGGATTTCTTCAACTAGACTTTTGGAACTAATTGAAGAAGTGAAGAACATGAATTAAGCAAACTTGAGAGTATTTTATTGCAAAACACAACTTAAACTAATACAACCGTTTCTCACAACTACTTTACATACAAAAACCTAAACCCTAAGAGAGAATTGGGTCGCGACCTCCAATACGCTCACTTTATCTATCTATCTACCTCTCCGTTATGCCCCTATACCCTCACATACATGGGTATATATAGAGCTCATGGCCTAAGTTCGAGTCCTCCTTGGAGTAGAAGTTCTTAAAGTAACTTTACATTAAATGTTGACTCCTTGTTGACTTGAATGTGGACTCTTTGGACGTTGCCTTCTCTAGCAAGTAAAGATAAGTACTCCTACTTATCAATCTTTAATCACTCTTCAAGCCGCTACAGGCTTCAGATAATTGGAAGAGTGGGCTCGTTGGACTCAAGAAAGTGTCCTCTTCCAATCGCAACCCATCTTGACTAGGTCGTTTTAACTTCTGCCTAGGCGGCAGTCAGCGGTAATGATGTTGCGGCGGCGTCCTTGGCGGCAAATGGAACTGCTTCAGTACAGCTCATTTTGCTCCCTGCTTTCCTGTCCTCTCCTCCTCTACTCAGATACAACACTTGAAAAAGAAAATTAAACTAAAACAATATCTTTTCTTAACCAAACATAGAATATTCAATAAAAGCATGGTAAAAGAGAAAATATTTTTATTATACATGCAATGCACCTAAATATGCCTAGATGAGCTTAAGAACAACAATAATAAGGGCAGGAATGTGTAAAAAATAAAGAACTTGTGGACACTCTACACACCCCCAAACTCGAACTATTTCTTGTCCTCAAGCAATGCAACCTAACTATTAAACCTGCCCCTTGCACAAGATTTAACCAAAACTTAGCCTTTAACTTGATTTCTTGCCTCAAGGTCGTAGCACCTATTTTATGTTAATGATAGGGAATGGCATGAAATAACTTAGATTTTAATTTTCTTAGTGTCGGTGCAGTGTGTGCATGTATGTGTTCATGCTAAACATGTTGAGTATACTAAGTAAACAAAGAATGCTAAAAATAACTAAATTCTGAAAAAGGATATGAGTTGTTGCCATGGCAGCACGGTTAAGCACTTCTTTTTCTCTTTTCTTTTTCTCTGACCATGGCCTTAACGGCTTCAGCTCATCACAACTATTCTCCGGGTCTAAAGCTAAGATAGGTGCACTCTACGAAACTTTGAACCCTTTGAATAGAGTCATCTCGTGAAGGCTTTCATTCACTCTTGCTAATTTGGCTGTCACTTCAATTTATTTCAGATACTTGGACTTTGATAGCAGCAGAGTGTCCTTGCCCATGATCCTTCCTAGAGCCTGTTTCGGGCACCTCTAGGGTATTAAGCATCCTTCCTAGAGCTTGTATCGGGCACCTCTAGGGTATTAAACATTTTTATGTTGCAGCCCAGTGCTGTCGCATCGGCAAACCTGTATCAAATTAAGAAATTTTCATTAAATAAAGCAGGCAGTGTTAACTTAGATCTCAAGCAAAACTCAGCACTTAACAGACAGTGTAAAAAATAATTGGAAAAAGAAAATTTTTCTAACTATTTTTCATACTTCTTCCAATGGTTAAGTTAAAATTTAAGTATGGTGCGAAAATAAGTAATCGGCTAACTATCATAGGCACAAGTTTTTAAGCTCGGAATTTCTACTTCATTAAGTGCTAGGGCAGAATTAACATATGCTACTACATGCCACTAAAGAAAACAAAGAGGACTAACCCCTCAAACTCAAGGCTGGCATTGTCCTCAATGCCTTACACAAAATATAAGAAGAAATAAAAGAAATAAAACATAAAAAGGAAAACATAAAAGAAAGAAAATTAAATAAAAAGAAAAAGGTGCTATAGACTAGAGGAGTTCCCCTCTTTTTCTGTTGCTGCATCGGAGGAGGATTCTAAAGAGGCGGGGAGGACGAGGCGGCGTGTGGTGGGAGATATGGCGGCTGGACTCTTCTTCTGGCCGCGTGGTGGCTGGATGCGGCTGGGAGTGGGTCTTTTGGGTGGTGCTTCTGGTTCAGTATCATACCCTTCACCTTGAGGCTTGGTCGCATCAGCGGGCCGCTTTCTTTTCCTTGTTGCATCGGTCAGTTCGTCATTGAAGGAATATGATATCTCATGTCTGAGTCCTTGGCTTCTTAGGCAGCTGCCTCCTTTGCTGCTGGGGAGGCGGCGGTCGTCTCCTTCTCTTTCTCAGACTCAGATTAGGAAGTGATATTGTATGGCTGGATGGGAGTGAGCGAGGTCCTTCTCTTGGGGAGAATGTGCGGCCCTTCGCTGGCTGGGGCGGCTGGAGTGGCAGCTGGTCTAGGTGTGATCTGAGTTGGTTCAGAAGATGCTAATTCCAATGGGAATGCTGGTAACTGTGGGTCGGCATCGTGGTATTTGTCTAGCAAGTAGGCCACGAAGGCCTCTTGCACCTCCGCGATGTATTTCCCGAAGATTACCTGCTTGTGCTCGATTCTCTGGCAGCTTTCTATGAGATTACGCAGCAGAGGTACCACGACAGAAGAAAGGGAAGCATCAGTACTGCCCGTTGCGGGTGGGGTGGCGGCAGGTTGGGACGGCGGTTGGGCGGTTGTCATCGTTTTAGGCTCTGGCTCCTATATTATTTGTAGGCGTGCCTTCCTTGTCCACCCTTCCTTGGCGGCAATGATTTTATCTTTGGGGTGTGGTGGCACACGGAAGTTGGTGTAGAGACCTATGATGAGCGTGGGGAAGACGAGGGGTCCTTTGGAGTTGGGCTTGGCTACGTGGGCATAAATTTCTTCAAAAATAACATCTCCAACGTTGATCGGCCGCCCCTTCATTATGCTATGGATGAGGGCCAGCCGCAGCCTGTTGACTGTCGAACCATGCGAAGTGGGCATTAGGAGACGTTGGACGAGGTTACTCCAAAGATTTGCTTCGAGCAGCAGGTCGCGGCGGTTGACTAAAACATTATTCTTTCCAGTCAGCCATTTGGCATCGGGCTGGCATGTTTCTTTTTTAATCTTTTCGTAGTCTGCTGCCGTTAAGTACGACCTCCATTCATCATGTGGATTCCCTTTAATTTCTATACCATAGAAGCTATTGATTGTTACCGCTATGAACTTGACACCCTCGCCACAAACGTAGACAAAAGGATTTCCCGGGGTAGGTTTGTGGGCATAATACTCTCGCACTAGATTGGTGTTTATCTCTTCTGGCTGTCATGCGAAAATGTGCCATCCTAGGGTGTGGACCTTTTCGAATACGATAGGCTCAAGGCCAAGTTCTCCATCTTGCCTGGTGTATTGGAAGCCTATCTCTTCCCATAGTTACCGCTCCGCGAAGTAGTGCTCGTAGGATGCCGCAATGTCAGCATTTAAGAACCTCTAGAAGGTTGGCTTGGAGGATGAGGCAGTTTGTTTTGATGTTGTAACCCCCTAGACCCGCCTATGCGTTACAACGGATCCTAGGAAGTCACATTAGGGTCACAAGAGCGACCCACAATAAAAATACACATAAAAACATATATTTTTTTCAAACACTTATTAAACTGAAAAAATCAACTTCTGTTTAAATACCATTTTGGGAAGTCATTTAAACATGTAACAAAATTTCAGAAAGTGTTTTACAGACGCTGTCATAAAACAATACATGACATGCATGCCCACTAACTATGCAGTACCATACTCCACATGCAACGCTGAGACAACTCCGAACACTGCTGTCAACCATTATACCGTGATATATTCTTTTAACCTGCGATGGTAAAAACAACGTGAGTTTGGAAAAGCTCAGTAATACAGAACTACCAAAAGATGTTATAAGCTCATGCAGATATATGGTAGGCATAACATTTTCATGATGTTCCACGTAGTAACAGTCTCTATTTCTGTTCTACTATTTTGAGGTAGCATCATACTCAAGAATAACGATACTTGCTCTTTATTCATACATCGAGAATTAGACGAGAATTATATAGGCTGGTAACATACGAGGTAGGAATCAGAGAGTTTAGTGTCTAGTGTGTTCCAATGGTGCAACGTTAATGCATGAAATGTAACAATGTAGTAAACCTTTTTATTTCAAATACATTTGTTTCAGGTAGCAGTAAAGTTCATTTTAATTCTTTATTTACCCTCCAACCATACTCCAGTATTTAGTTTCCCCAGTGCGGTATCATGTACAGGCATTAACCCGAGCCCATTGGGTGTGGGTACCATCCTAAGGATATACCTTAGAATACGGGCGGCCCTTGCCGAAGCATAGGAACCGAAAACGGGCAGACCTGGCCGAAGCCTAGGATCCGAAAACGGGCGGACCTAGCCAAAACTTAGGATCCGAATACGGGCGGACCTAGTCGAAGCTTAGGATCCGAATACGGGCGGACTTACTAGCTGGATCAGGGCTGAGCCGACAGTAACTTCATATCATGTCCCAAGTACCCCAGTGAATAAGATCATCAATAGTTCATTCATCAATAATTGTATTTTTTGTAACGCATTATCCATATAGCATGTTTATCATATCGGGTGCATATGTATATACAAGAAATATTGTACGGTCATACTTAATTATAAAACAAGTCATGTGAGTTCAAGTATGTCAATTAAGTGCACGTGATCGGTATTATAACATGTAAATCAATATGAAAAATAGTCGTGTGGCACACATGGAACACACTAGGTGGAACAGTTTGTTTCTTGGAGATACTTGGCATTTACGGAAGAGAACACATTAAACTTTTGACAATTTGAACGGATTTTTGAAACGGGGCCCCTAATAAAGGAGGGGTTCGTACCAACGGTTCAAACCAGATATTCAGGAGATGATACATCAAGATCTTTGAGAGTTTAGACATATCATGAGTGATTTAGCCATTTAAGCCTACCAGGGGCATTATGGTCATTTTATCATACACGAGCATTTTGGAAATTTATACCAACAGGGCGTAAACAGTGGCTTAGAAATTCTATTTGCTCATCAAGTTTCCAACCAGGCATTCAGAGATTTCTACGTCAAGATCTTTTACGATATCAGATACATTCGGGGCTATTTTGATTACTTGGGCCAACGAGGGCATTTTGGTCATTTAACTATCAGTGGTGATTTTGTAATTTAGCCCCATCATGAGAAAATTATGATTTACAATATTTAAGATTTCCAGAAGTTTATCGAGCCTCCAAAACCATTCGAACTAACATATCCCAACCTTGCATTACTAACCAAACCTTCTAATGTATCCGGATGTATCGTATATTTGAACGACTGCTTTCATATTTCACCACCGGACTTGCCGCGGAGTAGTCTAACTTATATTCTTTGCAGAAAAACTTCCAACCTTATGTTAATATCAGGAGTGATTGACGTACATGAGTCATGCTTCAACCCTTAAGGGCATTTTAGTCATTTTCAGCTTTATTGACAACTCTAGAATTTCATCAAAGTCAATTTCCTTTTCCAGAAAAAGGGGTATTTCAGTCATTCTAAAGCTCGGGATATCCATCATTCTTGTCAATTGAACCATTTGTAGTATTTCAATCATTTAAGTACTCGTTGGTGTTTCAGCCATTCCAAAAATTTCGTTACCTCCAACCGCTTCATTCATTTTAGAACTCAAGGGTTTTTCCATCCTTCCAGTTAATTTGCAAACTTGGGTGTCCGAAGATACTTCAGCCTTCTTGGTCACTACGATCATTCCGATTAATTTGACCATAACAATATTTCCAGTACTTTTAGTCATTTCAATCAATTCAATATTTTGAGCCACTTGATTTATTCAGAGGTATGGATAGTTTCCCGTAAATCTATATTCGGAGATTCATTCCAAATTCAAGGAAGCCTAACACCTTACAATCTCGAAGGTTTAAATCTTGTTACCATAACTTTCCAAGTAGCTCTAGGATTTTAGTTGAATCGAGTTGTTTTACCATATCCAGTGTAGATTTCTAGATCGCTTCCAATTCTAAGGGTATTTTAGTCATTCTCATACCTAAAAAGGCATTTTCGTAATTTCATATCCAAATATTTTTAGCATTTAATCACTTGACATTAACAATCAGGTTTGGGGATTAGCTGCCTTATTAATTAATTTATTGATCTCCAGATCCTTACATTTATTAACTTTCTCATTCGAGCATTTCGATCTTATCTAGGTTATCATACTCAATTTCATATCTGGTTTGACTTAAGCAGGGTTAACAACACTCTTCATTATATTCATGTATGCATTAATTGAATACCAACATGTTCATAAAGCATACAAGAGGTAGTAGTGTATTACCTTTAATACTTGCTATATCGGTCGACCATGATACTCCGTTTGATCACTCTCGAACCCGAATGCTACGTCCTCAACATCCCGAATACAAGGAACTTTGAATACCTTCAATCGCACAAATTCCAATTTCAGTCCTTATTCACATTGTTCATAATTGATTATTAAAATACATAAGCAGACTCGAGTTCAAGGTCCAATTCGGAGGCTTTCGGGTTAGAATTTCATGAAACATCATTCAAAATCGGACTCAGGACATCGAAAAACATAAAATATGACTTTTCGGAAAAAGTTAACTTTGGGGTCAAAGTCAACGCTGACGTCAGCTGTCAAAGTAACATTGACGTCATGCTGATGTCACTGGTCCAATGGTTGACTCGGCGAGTTGACTCACTGGGTTGTCTCGGGCGAGTTTACTCACTGGGTTGACTTGGGCGAGTTGACTCATTGGGTTGACTCGGGCGAGTTCACTCACTGAGTTGACTCGGTCAACGGGTCGGGTCGGTCAACGGGTCAGGTCGGTCAACGGGCCGGGTCAGGCAGATTGGACACGGGTTCAGACCGGGTTAGCGTCGGGTCGGGTTGGTTACACGGGTTTGGGCTAAAGTTCGTTGGGCCTTACACGGGCCGACCCATTTCATAAAACTAATAGGCCTGGCCCAATTCATTGGGCCAAGCCGGTTCGGTTTGGTTGCGTTCAGACCGGTTTAGGCCGGTTCGCTTACCTAGCGATGCCAGACCGCCGGACGGTCGTCGGAATAGTCGCCGAAAGCTCCCAAATACACATGTTTTGACGAAAAACATAAAGCATCAACCCACAATCCAACCCAAACCTCAAAAATACTGAAAATACGTCGGAATCACATCGATTCTTACCCAAAATGCCAAGGGACGACCGGAGAAAGACGTAGCTTCGACGAGGTCCTTATCGGAGTTGGATGAACGATCGGTTCACTGGGTTTTGGTCGCCTCAACTTCGGGAGTCTAAGGGTGGCAAGGTGCGGCAAAAGGAAGCCTACGGCGGCCGGAATCGACAAAAAAACCTAACGGCTCAACCCTAGGTTCGTCGAAATTTCTTCTTCCAATTTCCGGCGAATGGGGCAGCGGTTGGGCGTGTGGCTTGAGGGGTTTCGGGCGGGCTTCAACGGAGATCACAATGGTGATGGCGGTGGGTACCACCGTCGAGAGGTGGCCGAGATCAACGTAAAAATAGAGTCGATGGTGGGTTTCCTCGTTAGGTTTCAAACTGCGGGCCACGGCTGATGACGGTGATTTACCGCGAGTGGTCACCGTGGTTGCGATCGGGGGGAGTAGGCGGACACCGTGGCGGAGGCGGTGAAGGCCATGACCGGGCGGTGTGGTAGATCGGAGCAAAAGTCGGAGCGGGGGAAGGTGAGGGTCGAGAGAAAAATGGAAGGGTCTGGATATTTTGGGGAGCTAATTATCTCGTGTGGGTTTTTGGTTCAGACTTTTATTAAATTTCGATTTAAACAAAACGATTAGTTTAAAAGAAAAACAAGGTAAAGCATGATAAGAGATTGCCTTAGCTCGAATGGCTAAGTCATGTGTTCTCCATGCCAAGTGGTGCGAGTTCAAAACCCCTTGGCTATTCATTTCCCCATTTTCTTATTTCATTCAACATTTTATTTTATTAGGGTGTTACAGATTTTGCCATATATGTGAGAACGACTATGTTTCCTAAAGAAAAAGAAAGCAATTGCAAGAAAATAAAATAGATGAGATCTTGAAAGCAAAGGTAGTAAGGAGAATTGAGAGTAAAAGAGAGAGCAAAGTGAAGAAAGAGGAGAGAATAGTTAGCTTTATATAGCTGTTATTCTCTGCTGCCTTGGCGGGCACGTTGTTGATGGGCGGCAATGATTTTGGCGCGTTTTACGGGATTCTAGCAGTTACGCAGATAGCCGTTCCGCCAGCTGTTGCAAATGTAGCCGTTGCGGCTAGCCGTTATGAAGCCGCTAGCCGTTATGCTCATCTGCCTTGGCCGCTAGGTTGGGCTTCTCCTTTATTCTTTATCCTTCTTGGTCTTGCCTTCATTTCTAACCTGAAATAAATTAAATGCAAAATTTAAATAAAAATAACTGAGAATTAAATCTTATCCTAATGCATAAAGATAAATTAAAAATAAAAATTAGGTTATGATGGGTTGGGTCGTTCCCAAACATAACCACTTCTTGAGGGTTTTGTGTTTGGCTTTTCGTCCAGGTATGTCCTTCCCCTTCTCAGGTGGGTATTGGCTGCCATCTTTGCCGCCCTGGCAGGACATACACCAAAGACAAACAAGAGGCATTTTTTGTAAAATAAAATAAACAGAAATTTAAGTGGAAAAACTAAAATAGAAGTGCAGAAATTCAAACGCAGTTGCTGTTGCCAATCCCCGTCAACGGCGCCAAAAACTTGTAGAGCGTTTGGGTGTTCTCTATTTATGAGCGCAAGTGCACACTCTTGTCAAATTATAGTATAAAAGATATCGTCTCCCACCGGGATTGGAGCAGCTACTATGAGTGTTTTCCTGCACAATGAATTAGTAAATTGCACAATTAAATTTCTGAATAAAGAAAAACATAAAAGTAAAAACACAAGTAAATTAAGATAGTGATAGGGAGAGATGATGATGATAGAATGGGTCAGGTAGTTGTAGCTTAGTAGTGTGGAGACTGCATTGTAAAGCTTAAGTGTGTTTTGTGCTGCCTCGGCGAGTAATGGCGGATTGAGGCTGTGGCCCTTTCGCTGCCACAGCGGATGTCTGCTCTTGAAACTTTCGTTGTCTCGCTAGGTGAAATGGAGAGAAGTCCCAGCGGCAAGTCTAGCATATACTCCAAGTTCGGCATAGCAATTCTGAAGTGATCCTTCCTATGTCTAGGAAAGGATTCTGTCACCACGTGATGTAGGCAATACCTAGCAATCTCAGCGTAAACCTAACACAGGCAGTCGATGTTTGGTTGCTCCTTTTAGCTGCTGAAATTCTAACTTATGTCTAAGCCGAATTAGTCAACACCTCGACATGATGAGACCGTGCTTAATTCTTTCGTGAGTTTGACACTCTCGTGCCCGACAAATGGATTTCTTTAAATGGACTTTTGAAACTGATTGAAGAAGTGAAGAACATGAATTAAGCAAACTTGAGAGTATTTTATTGTAAAACACAACTGAAACTAATACAACCGTTTCTCACAACTACTTTACATACAAAAACCTAAACCTTAAGAGAGAATTGGGTCGCGACCTCCAATACCCCCACTTAATCTATCTATCTACCTCTCCGCTACGCCCCTATAGCCTCACATACATGGGTATATATAGAGCTCATGGCCTAAGTTCGAGTCCTCCTTGGAGTAGAAGTTCTTAAAGAAACTTTACATTAAATGTTGACTCCTTTTTGACTTGAATGTGGACTCTTTGGATGTTGCCTTCTCCAGCAAGTAAAGATAAGTACTCCTACTTATCAATCTTTAATCAGCTCTTCAGGCCGCTACAAGCTTTAGATAATTGCAAGATTGGGATCGTTGGACTCAAGAAATTGTCCTCTTTCAATCGCAACCCATCTTGACTAGGTCGGTTTAACTTCTTCCTGGGCGACAGTCAGCGGCAATCCTGCTGCGGCGGCGTCCTTGGCGGCAACTAGAACTTCTTTAGTACAGCTCCTTTTGCTCCCTGTTTTCATGTCCTCTCCTTCTCTACTCAGCTACAGCACCTGAAAAAGAAAACTAAACTAAAATAGTATCTTTTCTTAACCAAACATAGAATATTCAATAAAGACATGGTAAAAGAGAAAATACTATTATTATGCATGCAATGCACCTAAATATGCCTAGATGAGCTTAAGAACAACAATAATAAGGGCAGGAATGTGTACAAAATATAGAACTTGTGGACACTCTACACTGCAGAACTATGTTTATGGTGGGAAATAAAGGCTCCAACGGCTCTAATTCAACCCCAACGGTCTTCAACGGCTACAAACTCAATTATAAGTATAAAAGGGAGTTTAAAGCATCAATAGATGGTTAATGCTTCAATTGTTACAACATTATGATGAAATATTGTCTTTAGAGATAATTTGTATATTTCTTGTATAGACAACACTTGTGAGCTTAATTGTCAAATTTGCTCAAGTGTATAGGTTTTGGGTGAGTGCTTAGAATTGCAAACATACACCTATTAGAGGGATATCAAGTTTGCTTTGAATTTCTCTTGTGAGAGAGTCCTTGATCAAGCTTTGAGTAGAAAGCTTGATCATTGTAACGGTTTCCTCCTAATCCGAGAAAAGGGGACGAAATTCTTAGTGAATTTGGTTGAAATCCTTAGTAGGAAGCTAAGGTAGTGGATGTAGGCTTTGGGTTAGAAAGCCGAACCACTCTAAATCCTTGTGTTCATTTCTTATATTTTTAGCTTCCACAAAAACACCCAATAATCCAATCTTCTCCACACTTGGTAAGCATTTCGGTTGTGACCATCGAGCTCAACAATTGGTATCAAAGCAAGGCTTAATTTATCGGGATTAACATCTTATTCAGGTGATCCGGGAAGCTCGATACATCAATCCAACCAACCGAAGCAATGGCGCACTCAATCGACAAGCCACCATTCTTCAACGGTGAACATTATGCCTATTGGAAGAATAGGATGAAGTTCTTCATCAATGGTAAAGATTATCATCTATAGGACCTTGTTGAAGATGGATCGTTCGTGCCAACAAGAATAAAGGTAGAGTGGAATATCAATGACAAGAAGATGACGGAGCTTAATTGCAAGGCCTTGCACTTTATCTTTTATGCTTTAGGCCCGGATGTATATGCCCAAGTCTCTTCTTATAAGACTGCCAAGGAAGTATGGGACAAGCTTGAAGTCACATACGAGGGAACAAACGAAGTAAAGGAGACCAAGATCGGCCTCCTCAACCACGAGTATGAGAACTTCAACAAAGATCCAGAAGAGGATATTGAGAAGATGTTCCATCGATTCTCCACCATCACCAATGGACTAAAAGGCTATGGAGAAGTCATTCTTGAAGAAAAGCTTGTCCAAAAGCTTATCTACTCCCTTCCTGAGTTATGGAACTCGAAAAAGACCGCCATCATCGAAGCCAAAAATCTCAAGACCTTGAAGCTTGATGAACTCTTAGGGTCACTTCTCACTCACCAAATCATGAAGAAATACAAAGAAGAGGAGAAGAAGAAGGAAGAGATAAGAAAGATGGGGAAGAAAAAGATCATGGAGCTAGGCATCAACGCGAGTGTGGTTGCTCTCAAATCCTCCACATGCCATCATGTAGAACTAAGTGAAGAGGAAAGCGAAGATGAAGAGATGGCTTATCTCTTCAAGAAATTCACTCGATTCGTGAAGAGCGAGATGGATAAATCCAAGCATGAATCAAAGAAGAAGATGAAGGATTCCCACAAGTCCACAAAAAAGTATCATCTTCAAAGAAAACATATGTGGCGACATGGAGTGATGAAGACTCCACCGATGATGAGGTAACCCACCTATGCTTCATGGCCCTCAATGATGGGGAGGTAACTTCTAACTCATCTATTTCAAATTCATATACATTTGATGAGTTATGAGATGCATATGATGATTTGCTTTTGGAATTTAAGGCATCATTTTCAAAGAACAAAAAGTTGGTTTCAAAATTGAAAAAGGAAAATGATTTGCTTTCCAAAACAAATCTAGAGTTTGAAGCAAAACCTAAAGATTTTGAACTTAAAGTTTTAGATTTACAAAATTTGCTTCAAACGATGGAAAAAGATCATCAAAAGGAAGTTGATGATCTTAAGAAGGAAAAAGGTTTGATTTTCAATGAACTTCAAAAGAAAAACAATTTAGGAAAATCAAATTTTTATGTTAGACAATCTAGTGCCCCTAGATTTATAAAAGGAAAATGTTTTAGAAGTGTTTGGGTCCCAAAAGGACTAGCCACTTCAACTAAAAGGGATGAAATTGAAAAATGTATTCCTAAGGGGACTAAACTTTGTGCTACTAATGTCTATGGATCCAAAGCAATTTGGATACCAAAAATTACTTTATTATCTTTTGTTAGGTGTGATGGAGAGTGACCAACAAGTCCAAATTTGAGGGGGAGATCCATTCACAGAAAGAAGAACACTTGAACTGAGTTCAAGTGTGGTAAAATCTAGTTGTTTTATTTGTTTAATTTGATTTATTATTTTATTTCAATTAGATTATCATATATTTTAAACTAACATTGTTTGATGCTTTGAGTAAGGGGAAGCCAATTTTAAAACCAAAATTTTAATTGTGTCAATTTGTTTTAACTTCCTTAATTATTTTGAGCCTAATGTCCTTTTAAATTCTTTTCGATATAACAAAAACGGGAGAAATGGTTTGAAAATTTGATTTTTCTAGAGAATAAGGGGGAGCTTTAATTTCATTCAAATTTTAAATCTCTTATTCAAAATTTTAAAATGCAAGGGGGGAGAGAATCCCAAACAATTTTTCAAGTTGGTTTTATTATATCAAAAAGAGGGAGATTGTAGAACTAATTGTTTTAATATAATAATTGAAAAATGTTTTGGACTAAATTAAAAAGAATTTAAAATATGTTTTTAGTCAAAAACAACTTGAAAATGTGTTTAATGGTTTTACAAGGCTTTGGAATGGTTTAAAGAGCGTTTAAAGTAGTCAAAACCATGTTTTAAGTGTAACCATATCGATATTGTATGGTACTGTATCGATACCCCTAAGGGTTTTAACTACAATGATTTTCCAGTAGCCAAAACCCGTACCGATATGCTTAGCCATATCGATACGGTATGCTTTAAAATAACCAACGGCTAGTTCGTGTACCGATACGCCCAACTACCCCCAACAATCAATTTCCCAATGGTCTTTTAAATTCCAGGACCGTACCGATACGCTAGCCAAGCGTATCGATACGCACCAGCTTGAAGTGCTCAACGGCTATTTTCTTATCGAGATCGTATCGATACAGATTCAAGGGTATCGATATGCCAAGCTGCAAAACTGCATTTATGGTGGGAAATAAAGGCTCCAACGGCTCTAATTCAACCCCAACGGTCTTCAACGGCTACAAACTCAATTAAGAGTATAAAAGGGAGCTCTAAGCATCATGAGATGGTTAATGCTTCAATTGTTACAAAATTATGATGAAATATTGTCTTTAGAGCTAATTTGTATATTTCTTGTATAGACAACACTTGTGAGCTTAATTGTCAAATTTGCTCAAGTGTATAGGTTTTGGGTGAGTTCTTAGAATTGCAAACATACACCTATTAGAGGGATTTCAAGTTTTCTTTGAATTTCTCTTGTGAGAGAGTGCTTGATCAAGCTTTGGGTAGAAAGCTTGATCGTTGTAACGGTTTCCTCCTTATCCGAGAAAAGGGGATGAAATTCTTAGTGAATTTGGTTGAAATCCTTAGTATGAAGCTAAGGTATTGGATGTAGGCTTTGTAACCCCCTCGACCCGGCCTAGCTGCCAGACCGCATCGAATGGGTTACACGGGGAAAACCGATGCGAAACCTGTTAAGGCTACACTCTAATTAGCAACCCCATAAAATTTCTTTTAAAGTTATCTTGTCTAGATGCATTAAATATATCCTATGTGAGAGGACACGCAGCAGAAAACACACATGGATACAAAACACGAGAAACAAACAATTAAGACTCCTTTTTTAGCTTTTACAACAGGCCGTATCGGTACGCTAGAGGACCGTATCGAAACGCCTGGACTTGGTCAACACCCAAAACTCAACCTAGGGAGACCGTATCGATACCCTCTCAACGGTCAACTTATCTAAAGTATAAGTGGTGTGAACGACCAAAAAGTGCGCACACTTCGTAAGACGATCAACAATTACCCAAACTGAATTCTTCTTAGAAGGTGTCAACGGAAAACCCGATACGAAATCCATGGAGATTCTCTCCCACTTCCACTCGGGAATTCTCAACGGTTGTAACAAACCTGAAGGAAACTGGTGCTCGGCTTTAACTCGCTGACAAACCATGCACTTACTCACAAACTAGGAAACATCTTTCTTACAACCAACCTAGAAATACTCATTCTTCAAATCGCGATACATTTTCGTGCTTCCCGGATGCATAGCAAACGGACTACTGTGAGCTTCAGTTAGGATGGTGCGTCTGAAGTCTACATCTTCCGGAATAACTACTCTACTCTTGAAACACAAGACTCCATCACTACTAAAACAAAAATCTGTCGGTTTACCCTCTGCTATGTCTTGTACATGAGATGCTAACGATCTATCTTGCAACTATTTATCCCTAATCAACTGAAGCAACGAAGTTCTAACTTGCAACTCAGCCACTAGACCACCATCTTGAGACAAACTCAATCTAGCAAACATAGCTCGTAATTCCACTGCTACCTTTCTACTCAAAGCATCGTCCACTACATTGTCTTTACCCGGATGGTACTCAATCGTGAGATCATAGTCCTTAAGTAACTCTAGCCACCTACGCTGTATAAGATTCAACTCTCTTTGTATCATTATGTACTTCAGACTCTTGTGATCCGTATACACTGTGCATTTCTCACCATACAAGTAATGTCTCCAAACTTTCAAAGCGAAAACCACTGTAGCCAATTCTATATCATGCGTAGGGTAATTACGCTCATGAGTCTTCAATTGTCTAGACGCATATGCCACTACTCTTCCCTCTTGCATAAGCACACAACCCAAGCCAACTTACGACGCATCACTGAAGACTACAAACTCTTTCCCTAACACGGGTTGAATCAAAACAGGAGCTTCGATTAAGGCCTCTTTCAATTTCTCAAATGCTTGTTGTCTTTCATTAGTCCACTCAAACCGAACATCCTTATGTAGCAGTTTAGTCAAAGGTGCTGCAACCTTTGAGAAACCCTCAACAAAACATCTATAGTAACCGGCCAAACCTAAGAAACTATGAACTTCGGTCACTGTCTTTGGTGGTTTCCAATTCACAATTGCCTCAACATTTTTAGGATCCACTCGGATTCCCTCGGCTGATACAATATGGCCTAAGAAGACTACTTCCCTAATCCAAAATTCACATTTTCTCAACTTGGCATACAACTGATTGTCTAACAATTTTTGCAACACCAAACGCAAATACCGATCATGATCTTCCTTGGTGCGAGGGTACACTAAAATATCATCAATGAACACTACTAAAAACTGATCCAAGTACTCATGAAACACTCTATTCATCATGTCCATAAAAGCTTCCGGTGCATTAGTCAAACCAAAGCGCATCACGAAGAATTCAACTGTCAACTGATAATAACCGGACCTCAAATCTATCTTCGAGAACACTGAAGCACCTCTTAACTGATCAAACAAGTCATCAATCCTCGGCAACGGATACTTGTTCTTCACTGTCAACTTATTCAACTGTCGGTAATCGATACACATTCTCAAACTACCATCTTTCTTTTTCACAAACAACACTGGTGCACCCCAAGGTGAAGTACTCGGACGAATGAACCCTACGTCTATCAATTTCTGAAGTTGTGTCTTCAACTCTTTCATTTCTTTAGGAGCCATTCGGTACGGTGCAATCGATACTGGAGCTGAATCTAATAAGTCTCAATAGCAAACTCTACATCTCTATCTGGAGGAAAACCAGGCAATTCTTCTGGGAGCACACTCGGAAAGTCACAAATTGTCCTAATGTCTCACGGTCGTGCCTCATCCATATTCGGATTCATAACATAGGCTAGGTACGCCTGACAACCCACATCCAATAACTTCTGAGCCTCTAAGGTTGAAACTACATTAGAGAAGAACTTAACGTTCTCACCCACTATTACTACCTCGTGATCCTCTAAAAGTCTCAAGGACACCCGCTTTGTCTCAAAATCTACTCTAGCCCTATGCTCTACAAGCCAGTCCATGCCTAATATTACATCGAAACCATAAAACTGCAATTCCATCATATCCACGGGAAAAACATGACCCTGAATCATCAAAGGCCATCTTATGTACATCTTTCTGACCACAACTGTCTCACCAAAGGAACTAGTGACATTCATACCCACATCTAATATCTCAACCGGAATATCTAACCATCTTGCATGCTCACTCAATATGTACGAATGCGTAGAACCAGAATCAATCAAGGAAAGCAAAGTTAAAGAATGTAACGAAAAATTACCTGCAATCACATATGTGTCATTTTTGTCCTCACGATGTGCATACACCCTAGTTAGCCCACCTCCCTCGGGCTGAACTGCTACAACATGAGCTACATTCCTCTGACTGTCATTCCTAGGCTGAAAGTTACCTCGACCGTGCCTACGGCCTCTCTGATGGTCGACAGCTCGTGCTGGAGCTTGTCCATCCCTGGACGGATGTGGACAATCGCGCTTCAAATGCGCCCTAGACACGCAGTTCCATCCAGATCCATAAGTGCCCCAACACTCACCGTAATGGCGTCTACCACACTTGTTGCACTCGGGAGTATGATTGTCAGTCCCTTGGCCGCGATGGCCTCGCCCAGGATTACCACCTCCACGTCTATGATCATGATGAGGTTTCCTATCCTTGTGCCTCTTGGCACGATCTCTGTCCCATTCATCAGTCCTCTTTCCTGAACTAGATCCACCCTTGTGATCCGCAAGTCCCAAAGACTATTCAATGTCCTTGGCCCTAGCGACCAACACATCAAAATATGTATAGTCGGAAGCCAACATGTAGGTCGTCACATCCTGAACCAACCCATAACGGAAACGCTCACATCGTTCCGCCTCAGTTGGAACTAACTAAGAAGCATACTGACTCAGACGTACAAACTGCACCTCATAGTCAGACACGATCAAGCTACCCTGAACTAGAGCCATGAACTCTCTCTTCTTCTCATCTAGGTATCGAGGACCTAGGAACTTCTTAAGGAAAGCAGTCCTGAAGAACTCCTAAGTAACCTCGGCCTAGGGCATACCCGTAGTGATAGTAGTCCACCAAGTGTAGGTATCTCCCTGAAGCAAATAGACAATACAACCCAACTTTTGTGCTTCAGAGCACTCCATCTGACTCTGAACCCTCGGGTGACAACCCACAGAACTCAACCCCGCCCAAGCTACGGAGTCGTTCTAACGGTAAACCAGAACTTGCACCCTGAGGCGGTGCTACAACCCGAACACCCGCTAAAGCTATCTGAATAGCCCCGGCTATAACCTGAATCAACGGATTCACATCAATACCTGACTGTCCCCGGCTATAGTCTGAACATCCTCATCAACGGAGGAGGAGGGGGAGGAGGAGGCAAGTTCTCTCCTCGCACATCCTCAACATTCTCAATCCGCTCAACCCTCGGATTATCCATCCTCGGCCTTCCCCTCGGTCTCACCATGCTAACAGATGCAAAGCTAAACAACAAACACAACAAGTGAAATGATTTGGGGTCAGCAAGGAACAAGGTCCTAGGTGTTCAAGTCCTTAAACTTAAAATCACTTACAATAATAGTATACTAGCAATGGATGCCTTTAAATACTTCTCAACCAACACAAGGATAGCCACAAGCATGCTTACAATCACCATGCAATCACAATCAACAAGCTTACACCATAAAACTTACCTCACTTACCTTTCGGCTTGCAGAAACTCAACGAACCTAGGCAAAACCTAGGCTCTGATATCAATAAATGTAACCCCCTCGACCCGGCCTAGCCGCCAGACCGCATCAAATGGGTTACACGGGGAAAACTGAAGCGAAACCCGTTAAGGCTTCACTCCGATTAGCAACCCTAGAAAATTTCTTTTAAAGTTATCTTGTCTAGATGCATTAAATATATCCTATGTGAGAGGACACGCAGCGGAAAACACACATGGATACAAAACACGAGAAACAGACAATTAAGACTCTCTTTTTAGCTTTTACAACAGACCATATCGGTACGCTAGAGGATTGTATCGATACGCCTGGAGTTGGTCAACACCCCAAAGTCCACCTAGGGAGACCGTATCGATACGCTAGAAGATTGTATCGATTGGCTCTCAACGGTCAACTTTCCCAAGGTCAAACTACAAAGACCGTACCGATACCCTCAGGATCCGTACCGATACGCCAAAATCTCGTCAATTTCTCAGATTTCCAGAGAGCATTTGGCGTATTGATACACCCCTCGCGTACCGGTACGCCTTGCCCAAAATAATGCCCCAAGCAAGGGACTGTATCGATACTGCCCTTGAGCGTATCGATACGCTCTGCACTGCAAGACTTGTTTTAGCTGATAAAAGCATAAGAACTCGACACTAGAGTCATTTAATGACCATTCAAGCAACATACAAACTCAAATACAACACAAGGCATCCATGGATAAGCATACGAAGCAATTTAAACACTCAGCGAAGCAACATCCAACAAGATAAGACTTTAAAGGGAGACATGCATATATAGCATTCACCAACATAGCCAAAAGCCAAACAAAAGCATAAATCAACATGGCATAAGGAAATACAAGCCCAAAACATCTAAGCAAACTTGTCTAAACAAAAAGGACATGCCAACAACATCTCAAACATAAAGGTCCCATCACATTGCTTAATACTAATTATTGAAGTCTAAACCATACTTGAGCAAACCAAACTCCCTTGGAGTCTCCCTTGTACCCCGAGCTGCTCCGAAGGTCTAAGGGCCTGCATTGTTGGAAAAGAGAGCGTAAGCGTTTAAGCTTAGTGAGCATTGCTCAAAAAGGTAGCTACAACAATGCAGTTTTAAAACAATAGTTTGCTTGAAAACCAAAACCATTTCCAAATCATTTCCACATGCTTGAACACATAACCACATGCATTTTACCTTCACGTGCATTTACCGAATGCAACCACAAGCTATAGGCTTACCACATGCTCATTCTCATAACGCAAGCAAAGTAATCAACAATGCATAAGCATAAATATAAGGAATCAACAACATGCTTAACATGAGAATTAAAGCATCATGGGTATATTGACATTCAATGTTTTTACTCGGATATGCGGATAGTTTCTTAAACCCACTAGATACTTCCGGTGGAATCTCACATCATCGTACTCACCTGTCTAGTAAAAACATAACTTCCGATGGAATCTCACATCACCGTACTCCTCCTTAATGGAATCTAACATTACTAAGGCCACGCGCGAATTTTACCTCGAGTGCACTCTAATCCTATTGATCGATCAATTATATCCGGTAACAACCCAACACATGTCAATATACTCAATTACAACCACAAGCATTACCAATGCTTGAACCACTTACCAAGTCCAAAATTCCATGCAAGGCATGTACTCACAATACAAGTATAAACACAAGTCCCACATCTCAACATGCATAACAATGCAATTCAACACATATCAACATAACATGCTCAACTTGCATTCAAGAATCGTAAAACACAATTTAATTGCATAAAACCTTTAAAACTTACTCTCGAGCTTGGATTGGCCTTTCAAGCTCAATCCAAACTTCCAAAACATTCCATTAACCACGTTAAGGCTTTTAAAATCGATCCACTCACCAGCCAACACACAAACGATGTTCGAGATGCCGAATCAAGCCTCCGAACTACCTAGATTTCCATCCTCAAAGCCCGAACCCAATTCCTCAGTTTTGAGAAACCCAAAATCGAACATTAGAACACAAATACACTCACAAACACATTAAAAACCCAGAACTCAACAACCTTGCAACAACACACATCGATTCAAGCCCAAACTTCACCCAAAACATAACAATTTCAGTCCCAAACTACATGCAGCCACAACCAACGAATTTACCATAAAAATCTACCCTTTTAACATCCCTAAACATCAATCCAAAGCTTTCAAACCTCGAGCTGTCATTTAGACTCAAAACCCATCCAAAAACTCAAGATTTCCAACTCCTAAAATGACCCACAATACCCATTTCGGGTTTCCATTAAAAACCCATCATTTTCATGTTATTTTAGTGATAAAACAAAGTTAGAAACACCCTCAACTCGGCCATAATCAACCCAAACGAAAACTCATAAATTTCCTTTCATTTCAAACCAAACTTCAAAAATCAAAATATGTTTAATCCATGAGCTTTGTAAAAATCTTAGCATTTAGGACTCAAGGAAGATGAAACTAAGTTAAGGAACCATTTACCTTGAAGAAATCATTTGGTTTGGAGCTTGAAACCAATGGAATAGTGAATAGGGTTTTTGAGAGGTTTTTTGAACGTGAAATGAAAATTTGAAGAAGTCAATGGCTTTCAAAATCCCCCTTTTTTATTCTTTTTATTAAAAGTTCCCCTTTTTGCCCTTTAGTCTTTTAAAACCCTTTTTTGGTGTGTTAAAAATGGTTTTTCTCCAATTTAATTTTAACCCGACTCGGTTTGACTATTCCAATATCTCCCGGCCCTAAACTCGGGGCGTTACAGGCTTTGGGTTAGAAAGTCGAACCACTCTAAATCCTTGTGTTCATTTCTTATATTTTTAGCTTCCACAAAAACACCCAATAATCCAATTTCAATTTGAGATTGAAATAAAATGTGTGTAAGTATAGTGTCAATCTCAATTTCATATGTAATATGTAAGATAGTACAGATACCGTCAAGAATGGTACATATATCGTCAAGAAGAGTACATATATTGCATGATACTTTTACCCACATTTCTACATTCATTCAAATGGTATTGATACTGCATTAACAATGCCGATACCAAAATGCATGAAATGTCATTTTAAGCTCAAAAATGCTCCTCAATCTAACTCTAACCTTCTCATAGTGTCCCTAATACTATACTTAAAGCCACTAACGTTGTTCATTTGTCATTTAACATCATTATCAAGCATTCCTAACGTCAATCTCATCTAAAAATATTGATTCATGAAATCCAACATGACATGATTTAGTACACACTTAACCTACAAGACTCATGTTTTATGACTCATATACATCATACTAGTAATGAAAGTGTTTTACCTGGCCCAAAACACCCCAAAGGTGGCTCCTTTTTTCCTTCTTTAAGCTTGCTCTTTGCATATGCTTTTAGAAGACTCTCCTCCTTCGTTCACTATTTAACAATCATCATATAAATACATAAGGAATAATGGAAGGATGAAAGACAAAACCATTTTTAAATTTCCTTCAAAACCTCTCTTAAAACATAACCCCCAACGAAACTCTGGCCACCCCATAACACTCATATATGGAGACGTGAATCTTATTTTGAACCTTGATATGTGAAGAGGAAGAATATTACCTCAGATATTACTCTACTCCAACATAAACGCAAAGAAATCGGGGTTGAAGAAGATGGATGAAAGAAAAATGTGGGTTTGTAAAAAAATCACGTTTGATTTTCCCCCCTTTCTTTCCCCCTTTTCTTTCTATAAAATTAACTGGTTAACCTTCTATCCCATTTACCCCTTTTTGTAATTTTTTAATTTTTTAATCCAACGACTTAGATTTTATTATACCTAATCTAACGGTCATATCGACACTGCCTTCTTTTAGCCTTATTTTAGGTTGCCTTGCTCTTATACAAATAGTTTTCACTCCAAATTAGGTGGAAAATAGGAAAGAAAATGAAAGTTATCCCACTTTAATAATAAAATTATGAAATTATGTTTAAAAAATTCCAATTTTATTTTAACCATATTTATAATTAATTTTTATGATTCCATCTAATATTTTTATTATGATTTTATTTTGTTCATTTTAGTCCTTAAAATTTATTTAATCTAAAATTTACACTTATTTGTTTTTTATTTTATTATTAAATTCAATAATATTAATATAATGATATTTTTGTTCACTTTAGTCCCTAAAATTTATTTAATTTGAAATTGAACCCTATTTGTTTCTAATTTTATCTAATTTATTACTATGATTTTAGTTTTATTCAATTTAATCCCTAAATTTTTTTTTAATTTGGAATTGACCTCTATTTAATAATTCAGTCCATTACCTTATAATAGCAAACTTCACATTTGAGTCACTAATTTTATAATTGTAATTAAGGATTTGTTTTAGCTCAGATTAACCTGAAATTTGGTCTATATGCCAATAGTAATATTTATTTCATAAAGGAAGGTTTAATTTCAATTTGTGAAAAACTAGCCCCTGTATTTTATGGATGTTTTTAAAATGGCCCATAAACTACTTATTTTTTTGGCAATTAACACTCTATTTCAAATTTGATTTCAACACGAATTTACCATTAAGTCTAATTGGAATTAATGAGTCTAAAACGGGCCTGAAATTGAGTTTTTAATTTAAAATACAACTTATAAATTATTTACATTTTAGTCCCTAAACCCCGATTCAGTTAAATTTACTTCGATTTGAACTTCGTGTTTAGCAAAGCAGAGGTATACAATGTTTCTACTTATATTAAACTTATATTTAAGCTTTGAATTTTTTTTGGGTTCAAATCTTGTAAAATTACCAAAATGTCTTTTTGTTAAATTGTTTATTTTCTAAAGTTTTTAAAGGTTTATTTCTCGGGTGACTCTAGTTAATTGTTTCCCCTTTATGTTCATGTTGATTGTGTACTTTCATGTAATCAAATATGATTGTTTTTTTTAATTTGTTTTAGGCCACAAATGGGCCATTTATAGCATTCGATATACAGGTAGGATTCGTTTGTGTCGTATATTAGGTGTTACATTGACAGTTAAACTCTCGGGATTATATTATAAAAATATTAGACTAAATTATAAAAACTAGAAATAAATCGAGGTTAATTTCAGTTTAAATGAAAAAAAAATTATGGACTAAACTAAACAAAAATAAAACCATATTAAAAATATTGGACTCAATTATAAAAAATAGAAATACATATAGGTCAATTTTGAATTAAAGAAAAATATTAGGGATTAAATTGAACAAAAATAAAATTGTATTAAAAATTTTAGATTAAATTATTAAAATTAGAAACAAATATGAGTCAATTTTAGATTAAATAAAAAAAATTAGGGACTAAATTTAATAAAAATAATCAAATTAAAAATATTGTACTAAATTATAAAAATTAAAAATAAATTATAATTTTCAAAGTTTAATTTTCTTTCCTCTCACTTTTCTATTGTACCAAGCAATAGAGAGGAAAGAAAGTTATTTTACTTCTAGTTTTCCATCCACTCAATCAAGCACATTGATGGAAAGAAAAAAAAATATTTTCCATCCTTTCATTTTTCAATCACTTCAATTTTCCATCCTTCCAATTTTCTTTCCTCTCTACCAAGCAAAGTCTTAATCAATTCAAAAACATAAAAATATAACCAACAATCAATTGGTCTAGTGAGATAAGTTATTAATCCTTTAAACAAGATAAGATATTTGAATTTTATGAAGCACATTATAGAAACAAACACAAGACAATGTCGCATAATTCGCGTCTCTCTATTTAAACCATTTTCAAAACTGTTACGAGTATCGTTCATGATATAAGACCCACGACATCGTCATCACCGAATTTGATTCAATCACAATCGACTGACTATTTTACGCGAAATAATAGAGTAACATATGACAAATAGCATGAAACTTTACCTTATTAGAATCAATCACCCCTTATGGACCAAAAAATAACGTCAAAATACAATAATATTTATCTCGTAGACCCCCACCACATCCAATTGACCCTGGCTTCTCTCTCGCTAATATATCTACATTAAGGCTTTGTTTGGTAGAGATGAAAGAAAATTAGAAAGATGGAAAATTGAAGTGATAAAAAATATACTTTTTCTTTTCATTGGTGTGCTTGGTTGAGAGGATGTAAAATTAGAAGGAAAATAAGTTTCTTTCCTCTCTATTGCTTGGTAGATTGGAAAAGGGAGAGAAAAGAAAATTAAGCTTTGAAAATTATAATTTATTTTTAATTTTATAATTTAGTACAATATTTTTAATTTGATTATTTTTATTCAATTTAGTCCCTAAATTTTTTTATTTAATCTAAAATTGAGCCATATTTATTTTTAATTTTTATAATTTAATCTAAGATTTTTAATATAGTTTTATTTTTGTTCAATTTAATCCCTAAATTTTTTCTTTAATTCAAATTTGATCAATATGAATTTCTACTTTTTTTATAATTGAGTCTAATATTTTTAATATGGTTTTATTTTTTGTCCAGTTTAATCCATAAAATTTTTATTTAATCCGAAATTAACCTCTATTTATTTCTAATTTTTATAATTTATTCTAATATTTTTATAATCTAATCTCAAGAGTTTGATTGTCAATATAACACCTAATACACAATACAAACGAATCCAACCCGAATATCGAATGCTACAAATGGCCCATTTGTGGCCTAAAACAAATTAAAAAAATAAGCATATTTGATTACGTGAAAGTAAACAACCAACATGAACATAAAGGAGAAACAATTAACTAAAGTCATCCGAGAAAATAAACCTTTAAAAACTTTAGAAAATAAACGATTTAACAAAAAGACATTTTGATAATTTTACAAGATTTGAACCCCAAAAACATTCAAAGCTTAAATAATGGTTTAATATAAGTAGAAACATTGTATACCTCTGTTTTGCCAAAAAATGAGTTCAAATTGAAGTAAATTTAACCGAATCGGGGTTTAGAGACTGAAATGTAATAAGTCATAATTAGAATTTTAAGTTGAAACTCAATTTCATGTTCGTTTTAGACTCATTAATTATGTTGAGTTGATCAAATGATGGCTAATCACCAAGAGGGGGTGAATTGGTGGAATAAAAATTGAAGGGTGCAAATGGATAATTTGAAAATGAAGACGATGCAATTTTAGAGTGGTTCAAGCTTCGAACAAGCTCTACATCCACTACCTCAGCACCCTACTGAGAATTTCAACAATTCACTAACTTGATGTCGTCCCCTTTTCTCGGCTTAGGAGGAAACCTTACAAATCGATCAATCTCTTTATCCAAAGATTGATCCAATATCACTCTTACACAAAGGAAGATAGGCAAACTATGATTGTACCTCTCAAAGGTTAATTGTTTACCCAATTACACATAAACACTCCCCAAACTCTAAAAAGATTTACAATGAAAAGTTTCAAGTGAGTTGGGTACAAGAATTTGACACTAAATGCACAAGGGTTTGGATTGGATGCTTTGATGTTGCCTGAAGGTTCAATAATTCTTGTTGTAGATTTTAAGACTTGTTTTTATACCATTGCATTGATTTCTAGCCGTTTGGGTGGTTGAGGTCATTAACCTAGCCATTGGGCTGCAATTTCTCGCAATAAATGCTCCCCAACTGCTAACCGTATCGATCTCTTCAAGGGCGTATCGATACCTATCTCAAAGAAGAAAGAGTCGTTGTGACTGAAAAACAAAGCGTATCGATACACTAGGAGGGTGTATCGATACGGTCTTAAGGGACGTATCGATACGAAATTTCGTATCGATACGGTTTTTTCTCACTGGAATCGTGAATTGTGTTTTGATAAAAGGTGTATCGGTACGCTACCTTAGTGTATCGATATCGTTCAACGGTCATTTAAAATTTTTGGATTCCTATAACTGACAAGCCAACGTTCGAATATTAAATGTAAAGATTTTTGCAAAGGTCAGTATATCGTATCGATACGGTGACATACCGTATCGGTACGATATAGCAAAGAATATTTTTATATGAAAAACTGTATTGATACGGCCTCAATGTGTATCGATACATTATAGCTTAAAGTCTTATCTAGATGAATATCGTATCGATAATGGGTTAAACTGTATCGGTACGCTATGTTCGATTAAAATTCTAGTGTTGAAAATTCGTATCGATACGCTAGACGGTATCGATACGCCTGGGCATTTTGTTGAAGTTTGGCTTGAAAAGACTTAGAAAATTTGAACCCTTTTAATATTTTTTGACTTGAAAGAGTACTAGGTTCAAAAAGGCTTGTCAATTTGTGAGTTTTTGAAATACTTAAAAATTTATTAATTTTGCAATTAAGTCCTTAAAGTTTGTTGTTATATCAAAATCAATTTTGGTTTCACAATCTCCTATTTTTGATATAACAAAACCAAGTATAAATTTTTAAGTTTTGAAAATTTTGAAAAGCTTACTCCCCCTTAATTTAAGATAGGTTTTCAAAAATTGATTTTCATAAATTTAGTTCTTCTCCCCCTTTTTGTTAGATCAAACACATTCAATGCATAAAATAGGGACAATAAACATAAAGTACAATTTAGATCATAATTAAGCTACTCAAATTATAAATAGGCAAGAAAGATCCAAATCAAGCAATAGTTCAAACATAATCCCAAACTGAAATCCTAAAAATATAAATCAAAGTATAGGTTCATAATAGATAGGTGCATAAACTAGAAAACTGAATGATATGCCATGAGATGCACAACTACCCATTCCCACCATCGTCTTCATCCTCGTCCTCTTCATCCTCATCATCTTGACTTGGTTGAGGTTTTCGAGTGTGGTTAAGCTAAGCACTATAGAATGCGGTGAGAGAGATATCCATGGAATTTTGTTGAAGTCCAATGGCCTTGACTTGATCCTCCAAAGATGTGAAGCGAGTATCAAGGCCCTTGACTCGATCTTCCAATGATGTGAAGCGAGTATCAATGGCGACAAAACTGACTTCCATGTTGTTGAATTTATCATTAAGAAACGTCATGAGAGTATCCATGGAGGATTGCGCAATAGGAGCACCTTGAGAGCCTTGTGGAGCTTCGGCTTGAACATCTTGGAGAGGAGCTCGAGGAACACGAACCCATTCATTGTTGAGGTAGGAAAAGTGAGCACGGGTAAGGGAATGCTCATCTATGGGTAGGCCAAGGGGTTCGGGATAGTCATGGGAAAATTCTATCTTAAGGGAGTGAAACAAATGACTCAACGCCGTCGAATAGTAAAAAGATTTGACTTGGTCGGTGTGACGGTGTTGAACAAGATAGACAAGATTGGGAAAAATAATTTGACAAAGATTAGGGCACTTACCCTCACGAAAACACCTAAGCCAAAAGTCATCCACTTGACGAATGGTTGAAAATTTCCTACCCGAGGGACGAATAAACCATGAAATTATAAGATGAAGTATACGGTCTTGGGTATTTAAAACATTGACAGAACCAAGATGACCATGACCTAAAGAATTTTCATCATCAATCCTGACATTTTCAAAATAAAAAGCTTGACAAAGAACATCTTGATCAATTCTAAAAGTTGTGCCCATAAGATGAGATTCAATGGCAACAACATGTTCTCTTTTAGCATCATGAATACATTTGGCATTTGAAAAGAAGATTATAACTAGATTTCGATATAAAATCGGAGATAGGCTCAAAAAGTTCATAAGTTTCCATCTTCTAAAAAACCAAGATATTTAAATTTAAAATGTTCGGAATTTAAAAATGGGATTGAGACCACACGTTCTTCCCTAAAAGTAAAACCTTGGAATAGATTGTAACGTGATAAATATGAAGGGTTAGGAAAACTATTTTGGATTATGAAAGGGAGGTTTGGTTTAGGATTACCCTCATCATCTTTGATAGTATCAGAAGATGTAGAGGCTAAATATCGTTTCGCTCTCTTTTTGGGTGCCATGATCCTGAAAACATCAAAACAATTCGAACATGTATGTAATTATCATCACATTCAATCCAAAGATAAATTCCAATAATTCAAGGTATTGATAAAAATACTATATTCTACAAGTATAAAAAAATTTTGGTTGAAATTTTTTTGAAAAACAGATTATAAAAATATATGGTATAAATTTATATTCAAATAAAAAATTTCGAATTTTGAAGATTTTTTGTAAAAATTTGAAAACCAATACTATATGTATATGTTTTATACAAAATTCTATTAAATACAACCATTAAAACTGAACGGAAATTAAGAAGAAAAGAAAATAGGGTTTATACCTTGAATGAGGAAATTTGGATGAACAAATGATGAATGATGCCCAAATTTCTTGCAAAGCTTGAGCCTTGATGTGTTGATGAAAAACCCTTAATTAATTTTAAGTTTGTTGTGAAAATTTTGAGAGATTAAGGGGTGTTTTATAGTGATTTGTGGTTAGGGTTTGTTTAGGGTAAAGAGGGGTTTTAATGAAAAGTGATTTCTCATTAAAAGGATCCAATTTAAGCTTTCTGCCGATACCGTATCGGTACGCTTGTAGAGCGTATCGATACACTTTGTCCAAATTTTAAATTAATTTTTAATATCGTATCGATACTCGTGATCTTATCGATACAGTTTGACCTATATCACTTCTCATTGACGAACCCGTATCAATACGCCTAAAATCGTATCGATACGCCATTACCAGAAGATGCTTTTTGGACAGTTTTAAGTCCAAAAATTTAACTTTGAACGACCCTAAATGCATGTGAATGATATGTGAGCAAGATTTAATGACTAAAACTGATGCATACTCCCCCTAACAACAAGCATAGATTCAAAAGGAGGAAAATCAACAAAAGCATGACCATCAACAAATTTCAAGCACATTTTTGACCGTTTGGGACCTAAAAGGGTCAAGGAATGCTAGTTAAACCTAACTCTCTCATAAGGGTCTAAAAAATGCTCTTTATCTAAAGGTTTGGTAAATATATCCGCTAATTGGTTCAAGGTATCAACATATTCTAGAACTACATCATTTTTCAAGACATGATCTCTAATGAAATTATGTCTAATTTCTATATGTTTGGTTCTAGAGTGTTGGATGGGATTCTTAGTGAGACAAATGGCACTAGTGCTGTCATACTTAAGGGGTATGATATCTACTTGAACACCATAATCTAAGAGTTGTTGCTTCATCCAAAGGACTTGAGCACAACAACTCTCTAAGGATATGTACTCCGCTTCGGTGGTAGATAGGGCTATGCTATTTTGTTTCTTAGAGAACCAAGATACGAGTATGCTACCTAAGAATTGACATGTTCTGGAGGTACTTTTACTATCTATCTTACATCCCCATAATTCGCATCGGAGAAGGCATGAAGGTTAAAGGAGGAGTCTCGAGGATACCAAAGACCTAAACAAGGTGTATCTCTAAGGTATCTAAAGATTCTCTTAATGGCAACTAGGTGTGATTCTCTAGGACTAGCTTGAAACCTAGCACCCAAGCAAACACTAAACATGATATCAGGTCTACTTTCTGTAAGGTAAAGAAAAGTGTAACACCCCCTTCCCGACCTGGTAGAGAACCGGGTCGGAGCGTATTACCATAGGACAATACGATGTTCGGTGCTATAAAAATTTCATCCTAACCACATTCTCAATCAATATTAGTCATACAGAACGTTACCAATATGTTTATTAGTCCAATTCAATCATAAGAAATCCACAAATAACCAATTAGGATCATTTTATAACTTTTATAGGTTTAGGGACTAATCTGTAAAAAGTGACAATAACAGGTCTTTTAAAGCAACAGACAGTAAAACAATGTAATTCAATGTATGGATAACTAGCCTATAAACTTTCATACTATTTGGAGCTCATTAACATAATCAATTTATCTTCAAGAAATTCAGTGGCTAAATTGTAACATTAGCAATCTGTCCAATAAGCCTTTAACCAATTTACCTAACCCCGTATCGAAACACCC
Source organism: Hibiscus trionum (assembly GCA_030270665.1). Lineage (NCBI taxonomy): Eukaryota > Viridiplantae > Streptophyta > Magnoliopsida > Malvales > Malvaceae > Hibiscus > Hibiscus trionum. The sequence continues at coordinate 19,507,879 of BSYR01000038.1, read as the reverse complement.
TACGTTGTATCAAAACAAGTGCACGAGAGTCAACTCCTGTTGACCTTTCCCTTTAGACCGTTTCAATACAGACTTGACCAGTATCAGAACGGATTGACCACTTTTGACTTTGACTAGTTTCGGTACGCTACGAACCCATACCGAAACATTGGTCTCCGGTGACAAAATGTTCTGAAACGGCAATTTTCCGTTTCGGTAAACCCATACTCTTAGGTTCAATATTGTGCACCCGTACCGAAACGTCATCACCCGTTTCGATACGGCCTGGCCTGTAATGACATATTTTTGCTGGTTTTTATTCTATTTACCCTGTCGAACGATGTCCAAATGCAAAGAAACTTTACACGCAATATTTTAATGGTATAAAATACTAGTATGCCAAATTTCATAACCATATGAATACGTTTACGATGTTTTTACCTTTGTGAGTTATGTATGCATTTTCCATCCATTTTTAACTTTACCAAAAGAGGCATTTTAAGCTATATAACTTATTACAATCTTAGAAATGCACCAACACAACAAAATAGGCACCAATGACTAGTTTAACTACTTTGCCACCTTCCTAGGAGTTTATAAGACAAAAACACATTACTTGGGGCTGGTAGTGACTTGTCTTGCTTGCCGATCCGATCTTCCGACACACAAACCTTCTTAACCTGAAAATGCATGAGATGAGACACGTTAGGCATACTTTGCCTAGTGAGGTAGTCACAAACAATGTAAGTAACAATAATGCCATGGTAATACTTAAACATAATCTCATGCCAACAATGTCGATGCAATGCAACAATACACAATGTATAAACATGTTTCATCTTCATTCTTAGTACTTGGATTGAATCAAGATCGTGGATACGCGAATTCCTACGCCTCGCCAAATCAATAAATGGTCTAGTCCCTCCGCCTCGCCAATATGACCAATAACAATACACATCCCTCCGCCTCGCCAAATCAATATAGGTCGTAGCCTTAGGATCGTAGTCCACCCGTACACTGAGCTCATGAATTCTATGGCATGCCAATTGTATCCAAAGTCCATTCCAATCCAAGGTTACAATATTCACATTCATTTCAATAATCAATGATATACCAATGTCTGGTGAATTCAATTTTTTCGATGACCAATATATATATGACTCATCATCAATAACTCATAGTTTGGAATCAATATCAATGTTTGATGGTCTCTATGCAATAATCCAATGACCATGCCTATATCAACGACAATACACAATGACAATATCAATGACAATATACAATGACAATAGCCAATGTTAAATGGCAATTTACCGACACTTACCAAGGTGTTCAATTAACCATCCAATGCAATTTCTTCAATAACAATTTTAGCGATGAAATCTAAAATATCAAATAATGATCCGAGAAGGCCTTTCACCTAAACCCGAGACTCCGACTACACTCACCTTAACAATCCGAAGCTTCAAGGCTCTCGGATAGTAATCCCTTTGTTCCTATCTTGTGATGGAGATAGTGAAACCTCTTTCTCCACTTCTTGAGCTAGAAAATTAATAGAGAACTATTAGGATCGATATTTCGATATCAAAATCAATATAACGATATCAAAATCAATATCCAACTTCAATAGAGAAGACAACGATGAGATATCCATGGATAGTCAAAACTCTAGCTTAGATTACACTCAATATATCCATGGAATCCAATAACCGATTGAGGAATATAGCTTACCCGATCGATAGCAATGATTCGATATCGATAAAATGAAGAAGTTGCAAAGCTTGAAATTCCTCCAATGGAGGTGTGTACTTAGTTCAAGAAGATGATGAAAGTGAGAGGTGCTAGCTTAAGAGTTTTCTCGAGTAAGCTATCTTTCTTGCTTTTGTTTCTATAATTTAACACCAAGCTTTCCTTCAGTTGAAGGAAAGTCATCAGATAACTCCACTTTAGTGGAGATTTTAATTAAAGAGGGTTAATCGCAAGGTTAGCCCCTCACTTCTCACTACATTATGGTTTTTGCCTTTCAAATTACACTTTCTTCAATTTAGTCACCAAAAAGGTCCAATATTATCCAATAGAGTTCAATGAGGATGTTTTAAGCCCATTTAGGGTTCGATATCAATAATTAACTAGTCGATACAATATTTAGGCTTCATCAATATAGGATTTCTGATCATCATAACTTAATTCCGACTAGACCAGATTTCGGGGTGTTACAACTTCCCCCCCCCCTTAAGCAAAATTCGTCCTCAAATTTTTACCTGAACTGAAGAGATGCATATATTGTTGTCTCATAGTCTCTTCAGGCTCCCAAGTGGCTTCCTCAATAGTGTGGCTCTTCCAGAGCACTTTAACTAACGGTACAGTTTTGTTGCGAAGCCTCTTGACTTCCCTAGCAAGAATTTGAACTGGTTCTTCCTCGTAGGATAGATTTGGTCAAAGTTCTACAGATTCGGGTTCCACAATGTGTGAGGGGTCAGATCGATACTTACGAAGCATTGATACATAAAAGACGTCGTGGATTTTACTCAATTCTGAGGGTAGCAATAGCCGATATGCCACTAAGCAATCCTTTCAATGAATTCAAAGGGTCCAATGAATCGGGGACTCAACTTCCCCTTCTTGCCAAATCACAAGACTTTCTTCCACGGTGACACTTTAATAAAGGCTTTTTCACCAACTTCATATTTGATGTCTCTCCTTTTAAGATCAACATAAGCTTTTTGTCGATCAAAGGCAGCCTTTAAACGATCATGAATAATGGTAACACGTTCTTTAGTTTCACAAAGCAAGTCAGGGCCTAACATCTTGCCCTTACCAAGCTTCGACCAACACAATGGAGTTCTGCATCGCCTACCATATAATGCTTCATATGGGGCCATTTGGATGGATGTTTGGTAACTATTGTTATAGCCTATAGGCAAACTCGACAAGAGGTAGGGATCTCTCCCAAGTTCTGCCAAAATCGATAATACATGCCCGAAGCATGTCTTCCAATATTTGAATTACCCTTTTTGATTGACCTTCAGATTGAGGGTGAAAAGCTGTGCTAAGATTAACTATGGTGCCCAGAGCTCCCTGTAAGGTTCTCCAAAACTAGGATGCAAACCGAGGATCTCGATCGGAGATGATAGACTTAGGTACTCTGTGGATTCAGATTACTTCCTTGATGTACAAGTCAGCTAACTTAGGAAGACCGTAGTCCATTCTAACTGGTACAAAATGAGTTGACTTCATGAAACAATCTACAATAACCCATATAGCATCATGCTTCGTACGGGTCAATGGTAGACCACTAACAAAGTCCATAGTTATCTTTTCCCATTTCCATTTCGGTGGATCAATAGGTTGCAGTAGTCCAGTATGGGTACAATGTTCTGCCTTAACACGTTGACACGTGAGACACATGGAAATGTAATCAACTATTGCATGCTTCATGCCTGGCCACCAATAGAGGTCACGTAGGTCTTTATACATTTTCACAGACCCGGGGTGAACAGAAAAAGAACTCGAATGAGCTTCGGAAAGGATGTCGGCGCGAAGAGTTTCATCGTTAGGTACACAAATTCGATCATGGAAACATAAGAGTCCTTCAAAATTAATTCTGAAGTTAAGGTTATCCGATAGCTTAGAGACAATAGCTTGGAGCTCAAGATCTTGCTCTTGCAAATCCTTGATTTGCGTAACGATGGTAAACTGAACATGATGTTCATCTACAAGATAATGATGCTTCCAAAGTCGAAAGTGAGCGTTAATTGCTCGAGGGGATACAATATAGCAATATTTCGATGAGTTAACTTACTTCACAATACATATAACTTCAAGTCTATTATCGATGCTTACCAGGCAAAGGTTTGCGGCTGAGCGCATCAGCTACAACATTGGCCTTGCCCAGATGGTAATCAATAACCAGATCATGATCTTTAAGGAGTTTCATCCAACTTCGTTGCTGAAGATTCAACTCCTTCTAAGTCAATAAATATTTGAGGCTTTTATGGTCGGTGAAAAGATAGCATTTCTCCCCGTAGAGATAATGCCTCCAGATTTTTTATGCAAAGACAACTGCAGCCAATTCAAGGTCGTGGGTGGGATAATTCACCCCGTGTGGCTTAAGTTGCCTCGAAGCATAAGCAATAACCTTGCCCTCTTGCATCAATACGCATCCTAACCCAAGATGTGATGCATCACTGTAAACTGTATAGTCTTTTCCAAACTCGGGATGGGTCAAGACAGGTGCATGGGTCAGAACTTGTTTTAACTGATCAAAGCTTCGTTGTTGAGCCTCAAACCAAACAAAAGGGGCTTCCTTCCTCAATAATTTGGTTAAAGGAGCAGCTAACATATAAAATCCCTTCACGAATCTATGGTAATAGACAGCAAGCCCAAGGAACCTTCTGACTTCACCAATATTCTTCGGTGGATGCCAATCTACAATAGCTTGGATTTTCTTCGGGTCCACCCGAATGTCTAAAGTCGATACAATATGCCCCAAAAAGGCAACTTCGGTGAGCCAGAACTCACACTTGGAAAACTTTGCATACAATTGTTTCTCTCTCGGAGTCTGAAGTACAATACGAAAATGATCTCGATGCTCCGTTTCATTCTTGGAATAGATTAAGATATCGTCTATAAACACCACTATGAATTTATCAAGATAGGATCTAAATACTCGATTCATTAAATCCATAAAAGATGTCGGTGCATTAGTTAGCCCTAAAGGCATCACCAAGAATTCGTAGTGTCTATATCTTGTACGGAAAGCAGTCTTTGGCACATCACACTCCTTGACTCTTATTTGGTAATAGCCTGGCCTTAAATCGATCTTGGAAAACACAGAGGCATCTTTTAGTTGGTCGAACAGGTCGTCTATCCTGGGAAATGGATATTTATTCTTGATGGTTACTTTATTCAATTGTCTATAGTCAATGCACAATTGCATAGAACCATCCTTCTTCTTGACAAAAAGAACTGGTGCTCCCCAAGGTGAAGAGCTCGGTTGAATAAAACCCTTATTCATAAGGTTCTGAATTTGAGCTTTTAATTCTTTCAATTCCATAGCTGTCATCCGATATGGTGCAATGGAAACTAGAGCAGTCCCAGGTTGCACCTCGATGCCAAATTCCACTTCACGGGTTGGGGGCAATCCCAGAAGTTCGTCAGGAAAAACATCTGGCAATTCACTTATTGTGTCAATATCATGGATATGAGGTTCATTCCTGGATTCTTTGGACAATGCACACAACATGGAGTTCCGAGATTCCATCAGCATTATTCTTTCCTTGCCAAGGCCTCGGAGATACAATTTTCGCTTACTACAGTCTACCCACGCTTGATGTTTACTAAGCCAATCCATGCCTAGAATCGCATCAAACTTGTGGATTGGTAAAACTAGGAGATCCATGGGGAACAGAATTCCTTGAATCAAGATCGGACAATTCTTGCATACAAGGCTTAGAGTAACACAATCACCTAACGGATTTGTCACGGAGATTTTTGTTGTCATAGGTTCGCTAGACATCCTATGTCTTTTAACCAATCCCAGGCTTATAAAAGAATGTGTAGATCCAGGATCAATCAATACATACAATGAGTGTGCATATAACATAACAGTACCTGCTATAACATCAGGCTCGTCATCCTCCTCGTGGCCTCTCACGTGATACATATAGGCAGAGGCCTTCGATTCCTGCTTGTTACCTTGCTTCCCGGATCTGCCCGGTCTGCCTGAGGTTCCTGATGGTGCTTGTCTTGGCCCCTTTCCTCGGAAGGATTGGGCAGGTGAGGTGCTGTCTCTGTGCACAGCCACTGGCTTAGAGGGATTCTGAGGACAGTCCCTGGTAAAATGTCCTTGTTCCCCCACAAAAGAAACAAGCTCTCGTCTGCTTACGACACTGGCTTGTTCGGTGTCGTTTCTGACAAAAATTACAAACTGGATGCTGAACACTCCGGTTCGAACCTCCAGTACTCTTAACTGAAGCCGCCTTAGATAGGACTGGGTGATAGTTTGTGGTCTCTCAATGTTCCCGGTACAGGAAGGATGTGAATATGAAGCTTGCCTCGAGCCTTGATACTTGCCCTTCTTGTTCCATTTGGGAGGTCGAGAATCGCCCCATGCCCTTTTCTTAGATCTACTGGACATATTTCCTCTCTGAGCTCTATGTGCAGCCTCTGTTGCTTTAACTCGGTTCACCAAATCCTGGAAGTTGGTGATTCCAAGGGCTGTAAACATAGGTCGCAGTTCATTGCTAAGGCCAGCAATGAACATTCTACACTTGTCTTCTTCCTTCTTTATAAACTCTGCTCCATATCGGCAACATTTACAGAAATCATGAATATACTGCTCGATAGGTCATCCTCCTTGCCTCAAGTGAAGGGAGGTATTCCGTCTCCCCGTGAGATAATACTCACTAATGTATTTATTTCAAGTTCCCGGAGAAAGAACTTCCAGGTGACCGATTCTTTAGGAGCTATGAGAATAGTAGTTTCCCACCACATAAGAGCTTCATCCGTCAGCAATGCAACAACACATTCCAACTTATGCTCATCTGAACACTGCAGTTGTTTATTCAAGATACGAAGTGTGTTGTCCAGCCAATATTCAGCAATTTCAGGATTATCATCATCATGTCCGGTGAAAGAATAGGCTCGGAGAGAAGCCAACTTGTCCACAGGGGTTCGGACATACTGGGCAACAAGAGGGGTAGGTTGAACTAGTGGTGTTGCTTGCATCGCAGTCATAAACTGCTTAAACATGTTAGCCATGTTCTGATAGCATTCAGCCTGAGCAGTAGGTGTTGCAGGCTTAGTACCCTAAACAGGAGGATCCTGTGGTTGCGGTGGATTCTGAGGATTTCCTCCTCTAATTTCCTCGCCATGTGTCGAGGAGCCGGTAGCAAGCTCGTCAATATGAGCTTCATTTGTCTTAGACATATCTATATGAAAGATTAGATTAGTCGATAAGTCACAATATACACAATATAAAACTCCAAGATGGTAAAATAATACAATAACAATGCAATAGACTTCGGTTTAGTCCTAGAATCGACTAAACTCTAGATCTAATACCACAAATGTAACACCCCCTTCCCGGCCTGGTAGAGAACTGGGTTGGAGCGTATTACCGGAGGACAATACGATGTTCGGTGCTATAAAAATTTCATCTTAACCACATTCTTAATCAATATTAGTCATACAGAACGTTATCAATATGTTTATTAGTCCAATTCAATCATAAGAAATCCACAAATAAAGAATTAGGATCATTTTATAACTTTTATAGGTTTAGGAACTAATCTATAAAAAGTGACAATAATAGGACTTTTAAAGCAACAGACGGTAAAGCATTGTAATTCAATACATGGATAACTAGCCTATAAACTTTCATACTATTTGGAGCTCATTAACATAATCAATTTATCTTTAAGAAATTCAGTGGCTAAATTGTAACATTAGCAATCTGTCCAATATGCCTTTAACCAATTTACCTAACCCCGTATCGAAACACCCTAGGTTGTTTCGAAACAGGTGCACAAAAGTCAACTCCTATTGACCTTTCCCTTTAGACCGTTTCGATACAGGCTTGACCAGTATCGGAACGGATTGACCACCTTTAACTTTGACTTTGACTCATTTCAGTACGCTATGAACCCGTACCGAAAAATTGGTCTCTAGTGACAAAATGTTCCGAAACGGCACTATTCCGTTTCGGTACACCCATACTCTTAGGTTCAATATTGTGCACCCGTACCGAAATGTCATCACCCGTTTCGATACGTCATGGCCTGTAATGACAGATTTTTGCTTGTTTTTATTTGATTTACCCTGTCGAACGATGTTCAAATGCAACGAAACTTTACACGCAATATTCCAATGGTATAAAATACTAGCATGCCAAATTTCATGACCATATGAAAACGTTTACCATGTTTTTACCTTTGTGAGTTATGTATGCATTTTCCATCCATTTTCAACTTTACCAAAAGAGGCATTTTAAGCTATATAACTTATTACAATCTTAGAAATGCACCAACACAACAAAATAGGCACCAATGACTAGTTCAACTACTTTTCCACCTTCCTAGGAGTTTATAAGACAAAAACACATTACTTGGGGCTGGTAGTGACTTGTCTTGCTTGCCGATCCGATCTTCCGACACACAAACCTTTAACCTGAAAATGCATGAGATGAGACACGTTAGGCATACTTTGCCTATTGAGGTAGTCACAAACAATGTAAGTAACAAAAATGCCATGGTTATACTTAAACATAATCTCATGCCAATAGTGTCAATGCTATGCAACAATACACAATGTATAAACATTTTTCATCTTCATTCTTAGTCCTTGGATTGAATCAAGATCGTGGATACGCGAATTCCTACGCCTCACCAAATCAATAAATGGTCTAGTCCCTCTACCTCGCCAATATGACCAATAACAATACACATCCCTCCGCCTCGCCAAATCAATATAGGCCGTAGCCTTAGGACCGTAGTCCACTCGTACACTGAGCTTATGAATTCTATGGCATGTCAATTGTATCCAAAGTCCATTCCAATCCAAGGTTACAATATTCATATTCATTTCAATAATCAATGATATACCAATGTCCGGTGAATTCAATATTGTCGATGACCAATATATATATGAATCATCATCAATAACTTATAGTTTGGAATCAATATCAATGTTTGATGGTCTCTATGCAATAATCCAATGACCATGCCTATATTAATAACAATATCAATGACAAATACCAATGTTCAATGGCAACTTACTGACACTTACCAAGGTGTCCGATTAACCATCCAATGTAATTTCTTCAATAACAATGTTAGCGATGAAATCTAAAATATCAAATAATGATATGGGAAGGCCTTTCGTCTAAACCCGAGACTCCGACTACACTCACCTTAACAATCTGAATCTTCAAGGCTCTCGGATAGTAATCCATTTGTTCCTAGCTTGTGATGGAGATGGTGAAACCTCTTTCTCCACTTCTTGAGCTAGATAATTAATAGAAAACTATTAGGATCGATATTTCGATATCAAAATCAATATAATGATATCAAAATCGATATCCGACTTCAATAGAGATGACAACGATGAGATATCCATGGATAGTCAAAACTCTAGCTTAGATTACACTCAATATATCCATGGAATCCAATAATTGATTGAGGAATATAGCTTACTCGATCTATAGCAACGATTCAATATCAATGAAACGAAGAAATAGCAAGGCTTGAAATTCCTCCAATGGAGGTGTGTGCTTAGTTGAAGAAGATGATGAAAGTGAGAGGTGCTAGCTTAAGAGTTTTCTCGGGTAAGCTATCTCTCTTGCTTTTGTTTCTATAATTTAACACCAAGCTTTCCTTCAATTGAGGGAAAGTCATCAGATAACTCCACGTAAGTGGAGATTTTAATTAAAGAGGGCTAATCGCAAGGTTAGCCCCTCACTTCTCACTACATTATGATTTTTGCCTTTCAAATTACACTTTCTTCAATTTAGTCACCAAAAAGTTCCAATATTATCCAATAGAGTTCAATGACGATGTTTTAAGCCCATTTAGGGTTCGATATCAATAATTAACTAGTCGATACAATATTTAGGCTTCATCAATGTAGGATTTCCGATCATCATAACTTAATTCCGACTAGACCGGATTTTGGGGTGTTACACAGAGATCCAATCATAGAACAATAAAGCTTAGAATCAACACGCTTACCTCTTTCATCCTTGTCAAGCTTAATTGATGAGCTCATAGGAGTGGCCTGAGGCTTTACGTTCTCCAAGCCAAACTTCTTGAGCATATCCTTAATGTATTTAGCTTGATTTATGAAGGTGTCATCTTTCCTTTGCTTGATTTGGAGCCCCAAGAAAAATGAGAGCTCTCTCATCATGCTCATCTCAAATTCACCTTGCATTAGCTTAGAAAATTCTTAACAATAAAATTCATTAGTAGAACCAAAAATAATATCATCAACATATATTTGAACTACTAAAATGTCATTGCCATATTTTTTAATAAAAAGTGTAGCATACAGCTTGCCTTTTTCAAAACCTTTTTCAATTAAAAAGTTTGAAAGTCTTTCATACCAAGCTCTAGGAGCTTGTTTCAAACCGTATAAAGCTTTTGTTAGTTTAAAAACATGGTTTGGAAAGTTTGGATCTTCAAAACTGGTTGGTTTTTCAACATACACTTCTTCATTTATAAAACCATTTAGAAAAGTACTTTTTAAATCCATTTGAAAAAACTTGAAATCATGATAGCATGCAAATGCAAGAAGCATCCTAGTAGTTTCCATTCTAGCTACGGGTGCATATGTTTCATCAAAATCAATTCCCTCTTCTTGAGTGTAACCTTGAGCAACAAGCCTAGCCTTGTTCCTCACTATGTTACCACTCTCATCTAGTTTGTTTCTAAATACCCACTTAGTTCCTATAGTAGATTGATTACTAGGTCTATCAAATAATGTTCATACTTTACTTCTCTCAAATTGATTAAGTTTTTCTTGCATAGCCAATATCCAAAAATCATCTTTTAATGCTTCTTTGGTATTTTTAGGCTCTATGCATGAGATAAATGCAACATGATTCATAAGTTTGAGAGAGAATCTAGTAGTTACCCCCTTGGATGGATCACCCAAGATTTCACTACCTTTGACATAGTTGAACTCGCTTGAGTATGTCATATCCTTTTCCTCAAGAGCCAAGTCCTTCAAGGCTTTAAGAGGTGGATCTTGTTGTTGCGTGTAAAAGAGTCTATCGCAATTGAGTGCAAGTGTACACGTCGCAAGTAATAAAGTGATACTACAGTATCGGATATCGTCTCCATAGGGACTGGGCTAACCCTTTCCTTCGCTATCTGCACAAGGGGAAAAAAATGATTTAAGATTTTGTCACGAGAAATATAAAGTAAACTTAAATAAAAAAGTAGAGAAATCAAGATAGAGAGAGTGGGCTGGTATTGAATTGCTCAGTAGTGCAGGTATTGCAGAGTTTAGGAAATTCAGTTCTGTCATCGCGCCCGTCGCGGCAGCACCTATCGCGGCAGCAGTCTGTTGATTGTCGCGGCAGCAAACACTCAACTCAGTACTTTCAAGTTTGGCAAGAATCCCAGATCTGCCTTGGCCTATCCCTAGGTCCAAGTCTGTCGATGATCACGTCTTGATGATACCTCCCGGTGTGAATCGAATGATGAACACTGATGTGTATGAATTCTTCTTTAGCCACTTAACCTCGCCCTATCCCTAGGCACGAGATAGTTCAACTATAAACTAGACAACTTGCTCTTATTTCTTTCGTATACTTAACTTTCCCGATGCTAAGTAAATAGATAACCTCACAATGCTCTCCCGATTCTCTTGCAAGATATTAATAACCAAAATAAGAGAACTTGAAGTTTATTTTATTGAACTGAAAATTCCTAAAACAAAAGCAACCCTTGCAACTACTTTACAAAACAACTCGTGGCCCTAGGGGGAATTTAGAACATGTCGAGGGCAGGAAAACGGCAGAATTTGGGAAGGAGGCTAGGGTAATCGGTTATGGGGTTATTGGTTGTCGGTTATGGGGTTATTGCCTCTAGGTTAAGATATATGCCCTTATATAAGCTTTGGGCTCAAGTTATCTAATTTAACAAGGATTACAACTTTAATTTAAAGTATGATTCTAATAAAGACTAAATCTTCAAGGAATCTACTTTCCAGCCGTCCTCCTTGTTTCTTCGGATTATCTCTCCTTGAACTTTGGGCTTGGAATATCTTCTGATCTATGGCTTGGAAAAATATGGTGATTTCACACGATAGACGGGCTGAATTTTCTCTATCTGTCGAGGTCCACTTTGCATCTTCTCCACAAAACTGCTGTCGTCCTTTGCTGTCACGGCGGCAACCATGGCAGCAACGTCCTCCTTGACTGCTCATTCCAGATTTTCTGCATCGCTGCCCAGCGCCTGCCACGATTGCTGCCCTGGGTGCTGTCACGGCTGCTGCCCTGGGTGCTGTCACGACTGCTGCCCTAGATGCTGTCACGACTGCTGCCACGGCAGATACCTGCAAAAGTAACCAAATTTAGCAGTATCTGCGCAGTTTTATCTAAATGTGATGTTGATGCAAAACTTAACCTAAAATGCAGTTAAACATGATTGAGTGCAGCAAAAATAAGGATAAATGATGGGTAAAATATAGAAATTTTATACACTGATCACACCCCCAAACTCGAATCTTTGCTTGTCCTCAAGCAATTCAGACCTAAAAGAAAAATATTTTTTTTGTTTTGGCTTAAAACAGTGAACTTTCCCTTACCCGTCGTTCATTCCCTGTGACGGCAGCACCCTGTCGGATAATCTAGGATCTGTCCGGAATCTCTCTATAGTCCTCGTGCAATGTGTGCATGCTTGTGAACAGTATATGCCAAGACTCTCTTAGTTTTACTAGAATATAATTCTTTAGCTTGTTTAGAGTTTTTCTTACGAGACTGATTTCTTTCTTTTTCTTACTAGAGCCAGAATCGGGCACCTCTAGTTATTTCCCTTTTTTTAGTTTTAATTTCTTCTCTTTTCTACTAGAGCCAGTATTTCAGGCACCTCTAGTTAACTATCTAGAGCCGGTGACAGGCACCTCTAGAAGTTTTTCTCTGGTTATCTGCCTAGAGCCAGTGGTAGGCACCTCTAGGTTTCCTGAGATTCTAGTCTCTTTTCTACTCTAAGTGCTAAGTTTTCTATTCTAGTTTAGCTAAAAGAAGTCTAAGCAGTATAACAGTCACAATGGTGTTTAAGTTTTCAGAACTATAGAAAGGCTCTAAAACTTCTCCTAAAGACTATCCTAAAGTTGCTACCCCGACAGGGCTGTCACAGCAGGTAAGTTCAAGTCACAATTTTCAGCCAAAGTTTTCAATATTTTCATTTGTTTTTTTTTGCATAAAATAAATGCGACACAATTAAAACTAAATGCAATATTATATTAATAATTAGGAGGACTGCCTAACCCCAAACTCAAGGGTTGCATTGTCCTCAATGCATGACACGAAAAACAGAAAAAAAAATGTCAGAAAAGTTAAACATCACAAAAAGATAATATATATAGCAGGCGACAGAGAAGAAGAAAAAGAAAACTTAAGTTGTGCGGTTGTCGTCGCTGCTGCTGAAGTTTTGGATGAGGAGCTGTCGGCGGGCAGTCTCTTTCAACTTTGTCGGAGGAGCTGTGGGTGCTGCCCTGAGAGTATGAGTGCTGCCGCGGCAGGGGTGGAGGCAGAGCTTCCTCGGGTTGCTTGTATCGTTATTGCAAAGGTTCTCTTTGTTTACCTAATAACAAAAACAAACTAAAAACTAATATCAAATTTCTAATTCCTAAAACAATAAAGATAAAATAAGATAAAATTAAACTACAATAAAATAAGTTAAGTTAAATTAGGAGTGCCTTGAGGGGCATCTCCTAAAGTAACTGCTCTTTGTTCTATTGATGTTTGAGGGGTCGTTTCCGGTACTTCTTGAAGTCCATCTGTACCCTCCATCTGGTGATTATTCTCATGGTGGGGGCTCCTTTCTTTCTCTTCCCTTTATAGTCCATGAAGTCCTCCCTTCTTGGTAATGTTTCTGAGGGCATGAATATATGATTAGGAAAAATCAAATTGACATTCGGCCACAAACTTACCTTGTTTTCGTTGAATGTTGTTGTGGTGGAATGTAGCCCTTGCTGTCGTGTCTGCTGCTGCGGCAGCCAGTTATTTTGACAGTCCGTTGTCAGGTTACTTTGCAGGTCAATGGGACATTGGTAAGTGTCATCACTCTCTATACCAAATTCTGTTGACCACTCGTAGATCTCTATTGGTAGAGACTTTGATGATTCTGTGTCCACCGGTGTTGGTTCCTCTAATACCTGCAATGGAATTGGTGAGTTTTTAAAGAATTCAACATGTTTGTTTATTACCTGTTCATATTCCATTAGCGAGGCATTGTCATTGGGTAGCTCTTCTAGGTGGTCGTGTGAGTGCCATGACCTGGATGGATGTGTGCAATCTTGGTCGGGCATAACCGAGGTAGTGGGTTGAGAGTTTGCCTCTGATGTGGTTGCTGCTTCAGCATCAGTTGCTGCCGAGGCGGCAGTTTCTGTCGAGGCGGCAGTTTCCACTTTGACTGGGGTTTCTGCCTCGGAAGTGGTTGCTGCCGTGACATTCTCTTGAATTTCACTCAGCGTTGTCGCGGTGTTGCTCCATTCCGGCTCCTCGATCATTGCCATGGCAAGTTGTTGCTCAGACTCATCATATGTTGGGTATTCCTTCACATGGGCATCCTCGTCACCTTGCCTCAGGATTTCAGGTTCATCCGTGGCATGAATGAGGACCGGTCTGCTCAAGAGTGCATCCATCTTGGCGATACTTGCATCCATAGAAACCGACACTTCTTGAGTGAGTGCCATGAAGGCTTGTAGTGTGTCTTCTAAGGATTTTGACTGCTCTTGAGGAGGATGACATTGCCAGGGCAGGTCGGGTTCTGCAGCAAAACTATTATGGTATAAAAAAATTTTGCGGGTTTTGATCGTACCATAAAAAATTTTGTTGTTGCGGCATCGGCAGTTGCTGCCCCTGTTGCTATCATGGCAACATATCTTGTTCTTGTTGGTTCCATCGTTGGTTGTCCATATATTCACCGAAAAAATAGGGACGACTTTCGAATGCATGATTACCTTTACGGTAATTGCAAGAACTTTCCCACTTTAGCTCTCGAATGGTTTTTCCTGGCATGTTGATGCCCTTGAACCTGTATTTTCACCTGAGTTTTTGTTAAAAAAATAAAAAATAATAATAAAAATAAAATAAAGAAAAGTGCAGAAGCTAGGGTAAGAGTGTGTTGCCAGTCCCCGGCAACGGCGCCAAAAACTTGTTGCGTGTAAAAGAGTCTATCGCAATTGAGTGCAAGTGTACACGTCGCAAGTAATAAAGTGATACTAGAGTATCGGATATCGTCTCTACAGGGACTGGGCTAACCCTTTCCTTCGCTATCTGCACAAGGGGAAAAAGAATGATTTAAGATTTTGTCACGAGAAATATAAAGTAAACTTAAATAAAAGAGTAGAGAAATCAAGATAGAGAGAATGGGCTGGTATTGAATTGCTCAGTAGTGCAGGTATTGCAGAGTTTAGGAAATTCAGTTCTGTCGTCGCGCCCGTCGCGGCAGCACCTGTCGCGGCAGCAGTCCGTTGATTGTCGCGGCAGCAAACACTCAACTCAGTACTTTCAAGTTTGGCAAGAATCCCAGATCTGCCTTGGCCTATCCCTAGGTCCAAGTCTGTCGATGATCACGTCTTGATGATACCTCCCGGCGTGAATCGAATGATGAATACCGATGTGTATGAATTCTTCTTTAGCCACTTAACCTCGCCCTATCCCTAGGCACGAGATAGTTCAACTATAAACTAGAGAACTTGCTCTTATTTCTTTCGTATACTTAACTCTCCCGATGCTAAGTAAATAGATAACCTCACAATGCTCTCCTGATTCTCTTGCAAGATATTAATAACCAAAATAAGAGAACTTGAAGTTTATTTTATTGAACTGAAAATTCCTAAAACAAAAGCAACCCTTGCAACTACTTTACAAAACAACTCGTGGCCCTATGGGGAATTTAGAACATGTCGAGGGCAGGAAAACGGCAGAATTTGGGAAGAAGGCTAGGGTAATCGGTTATGGGGTTATTGGTTGTCGGTTATGGGGTTATTGCCTCTAGGTTAAGATATATGCCCTTATATAAGCTTTGGGCTCAAGTTATCTAATTTAACAAGGATTACAACTTTAATTTAAAGTATGATTCTAATAAAGACTAAATCTTCAAGGAATCTACTTTCCAGCTGTCCTCCTTGTTTCTTCGGATTATCTCTCCTTGAACTTTGGGCTTGGAATATCTTCTGATCTAGGGCTTGGAAAAATATGGAGATTTCACACGATAGACGGGCTGAATTTTCTCTATCTGTCGAGGTCCACTTTGCATCTTCTCCACAAAACTGCTGTCATCCTTTGCTGTCACGGCGGCAACCATGGCAGCAACGTCCTCCTTGACTGCTCATTCCAGATTTTCTGCATCGCTGCCCAGCGTCTGCCACGATTGCTGCCCTGGGTGCTGTCACGGCTGCTGCCCTGGGTGCTGTCACGACTGCTGCCACGGCAGATACCTGCAAAAGTAACCAAATTTAGCAGTATCTGCGCAGTTTTATCTAAATGTGATGTTGATGCAAAACTTAACCTAAAATGCAGTTAAACATGCTTGAGTGCAGCAAAAATAAGGATAAATGATGGGTAAAATATAGAACTTTTATACACTGATCACTTGTGCATCTTCTTCTTTGGTTGGAATCTCATCCACCTCTGATGTTTGTCCTCCATCGATGGCTTTAATGATCCCTACATCATCATCATCATCATCACAAGTTTCCTTCCTCGGAAGGAGGTTATCATCGAAAACAACATGTATAGACTCTTCAACAACCAAAGTTCTTTTATTAAATACACAGTAGGATTTAGAGTTTAGGGAATAACCCAAAAATATTGCTTCATCACTTTTAGCATCAAATTTACCTAAGTTGTCTTTTCCATTGTTGAAAACAAAACATTTACAACCGAAAGGGTGGAAATAACTAATGTTAGGCTTTTTAGATTTCAAAATCTCATAATGTGTTTTCTTTAAAATAGGCCTAATCATTACTCTATTAATAATATAACAAGTCGTATTAGTGGCTTCCGCCCAAAAATACTTAGGTAAGTTGTTTTCACAAAGCATTGTCCTAACCATTTCTTCTAAAGTTCTATTTTTCCTCTCAACTACTCTATTTTGTTGAGGAGTGCGAGGAGCCAAAAATTATGGGTAATACCATTTTCATTACAAAAATCTTCAAAACCCATATTTTGAAACTCGGTTCTATGATCACTTCTAATATGTGAAATTTTAAGATCAAGATCATTTTGGGTAATTTTTGTAAATGTAATAAAATTTTCTAAAGCCTCATCCTTAGTACTTATGTAACGCCCCGATTTTGGGCTCAGAAGTTTTGGGCGTTGACCGGTTCGGTCAAAGTGCTGATCGAATATATAAGAGTGAATTTAGGAAAGCCTAGTTCGGGTTGCATTAAAAATATGGAAAAATGTTCTAAAATCATCTTTTATTATATAAAAGTGAACTGTGAAATCAATTTTGGAAAATGAGGTTCGGAAGGTTGACATTTTGGCTAGTGACCAAAATGTAAATTTTGAAAGTTCGGTGACTGTTTTAAAAAGGATTGAAACTTTGAATCTTTAAGGAGCTATTATTCCAATAAGAATTTCTCCAGATTTTTCTAAGATATTTTAAGGCTTTATTCTGATTTTAAAGATTATGAAAGAGGAGGGAAATCATTTTTACCATTTCTTAACTAACTTTTCATTTTCTCTCCATTTTCCTTTTCTCTCATTTTCTCTCAACCCAAACACAATTCTCCAGATTTTTCTTCTCTGATTTTGGCATCTAAATCTCTCATTTCAACTCTCATTTGATTCCTAATCATCTCATCAACAAAACCTCTCAATTTGCAAGTTGTTTCATCAAGCTTTTTGGCTCTAAAAAGGAGAAATTCAAGTTTGGAGGTAAGAACGTCTCTCTCCTCTAAACTATCAGTTCTTTACTGAAATTCCCAAGTTCTCAATCCTTGGTTTGTGTTTTGTTAAAGGCTTTTCAATAGAAATCTTGATTTTGGCTTAAAATGCAAGATTTGGCGATTTTGGTGAAATTTTCGTGTGATCTGTTTGGGCAGTGTTTTGAAGTGTCAAAATGATGTTAAATGAATGTTAAATTGATTAGAAGTTGAGGTTTAATTAATGCAATCCCGGATAGGTTGAATTTCCTAAGTTTTGCTTGAGTTTTTGGTTGTTTTTGGAGTGTTTTTGGTGATCTGTTATACCTGGGAGTATAAGGACGTGTTTGTGATCATTTTGGATGTTAATGGATGTTTAAAAATGGTTAGAAGTGATGGATCTTGGCTGGGTTAAGTTTTGGAAATGTTTGGAGGTGATTTCGGTTGTGTTTGGTAGCCGAATTGTTGGATTTGTGTCGAGCAGCGAGTTTGGTTGTGTGGCTGTTGTTCTTAATGCATAATGATGCATTAATGTGCTGTTTTTGTGTGCTTGAAACAGGGGAGTTTGATCCGTGAGCTTTAGAGGTGTTGCGGATGCTTGGAAGGCTTGGTGGCTAGCTTTGTTTTGGTTATCGGTGAGTGAAGTTGGGTTTCGGCTTTTAAACAAAGGTTTGAGGGTTTTGGGAGCTTAGTTTAAGTCTAAACAACTTTGCTAAGCTCAAGAGTAAGTAAATGGATTTCTTACTTGATTTGTGATATGAAGTGGTTTTTAAGCATTTGTGGTTGATGATTGAAATGCATGTGTTTTGCATGGTTTAATTCTGTTTTGAAAGCATATTTTAGCATGGTTTAGTGCTGGTTTTGAAAGCCATATGTGAAGGATGCTCAAGGTAAGAGATCCTTGGTTTTATACATTGAAAATGTGGTTTTGATGCATGGTGTTGCATGTTGTTCTATGGCTTTGTCTAATGCTTTAAAACAGTGAATTAATGTTGGTAAATGATGGTTTTTGCATGTTGGTTATGCATGTGAATCATTTGATTAATGTGGTAATGGTTTTGCATTATGGTTATGCATGTGGAACATTGGACTAATGTGGTAAGATGGTTATATTGGCAAGTGATGTAAGTGGTTCTTGGTTCTTTGATCGGATATAGTTAGCCGGCTATAGGATTGGGTGCACCGTGAATTAAGTCGCCTTGGAGGTGGAGTGGTCAAGAGTGGACCGGGAAACTCCCTTCAAGTATCCTAACGAGATGGTTAAGGTCATAATGGAGGTGTTGCCCATTCGAGGACCTTGGTTGAGCAAAGGTTATATGGTGTTTAAAAGTCCATATGTGAGAACCTTGTGCTTGTTGAGATCACAATGGCAGTGTTAAGTCCATGTGTGGATCTTGTGTAGGGTGTCCCGGATCTCGTTAGTGATTTCTACAACTACCAATCGGTGAATGCAAAGGTTATATGGAGGTGTTGCCCATATGTGAGAACCTTGTGCATGTCAAGGTTGTATGGTGGTTAAAAGTCCATACATGGGAACCTTGGGGAAAAGCTAAGGTTGTATGGTGTTTAAAAGTCCATACATGGGAACCTTAGGATGTTGAGGTCATAATGGAGGTGTTGCCCATTCGAGGACCTTGGATTGGTAGGGTGTAGGGAGCGTAGGGACAACGCTCGGAATCCGCGTATCCGATTGGATGTTGAGTTGGAAAGTGGATGTGATTGATCACTTGAAGGCCAATATGATGTTCTTGATTGTGATGCATATTTGCATGTGAAGCATGAGATGCTTGAATTGATGCATATTTGCATGTGAAGCATGAGATGCTTGAATTGATGCATAATTGCATGTGAAGCATGGAATGCTTGAAAAGATGCATGGTTGCATGGAAATTGTATAATGCTTGTAATTGCATGTTTACTTGTTAAGTTGAACAAGTGTTGATTATCATTTGATAAATGATGCATGTGAGCATGATATATCTTTAATGCATTGGAGTCTTGGAAGACTTGTTTTAAAAGGCATGTGATGATGATAGCATGGTTCATATGTTGCCTTGGTTAAATGCATGTAATGGATTGCTTGAGTAAAGGTTTTAAAAGGATTCTTGCTTAAAAAGGCTTTCAAGGTTAAGAAAGGGATGTTGTGAAATGGAAGTGCTTTCCATGGTTTTGTTCTAACTTTGCATATGGTGTTTATGCATGGATTGGCTAAATGGATGTTTTGTAAGTTGTACTTTAAAAAGGTTTTCTTAGCTTGCTAAGCTAAGGGTTGGTTTTCATGTATGTGCAATGCATGGTTTTGATGCTTGTTGTCGAAAAGGGTTTCAAACTTGGCTTTGGTAAACAAATCGGGTTTGTTTTAAAAGTGTTTGGTGACCCGCTGCATTGATGGTGTTTTGGTTTTGAGCATTTCTCACTAAGCATTATGTGCTTACGCTCCTTTTTGTCCATCAATGCAGATTCTTGAAGTTTGGACAACAAGGAGCAAGGGATTCAAGGTGGACTCCAAGTGAGATGTATGTCTCGGTGAATAGCTATAGTTAATAAAGGCAATGGGGGTAGAATCTCTCGGGGTTAACGTGTATGTGTTCGTTTATGTTTGAACAGGGATGTTTTTATGTTAATGTTGTTGTTGGATCATGTAATGGCATAATTGAGCTTGGTTTGGAAAGTTTGTGTTTAAGTGGTTGCTTGTGTAGGAAGCATGCCTTTAGATTTGGGGCTTTTTGTGTATGTTGACATTTTGTTGAATTGTTGATGCAAGTATGCCTCTTCTATGTTAAATTGCATGTTGGCAAAGTTTGGTAGCGTTTGGAGCATGTTTGGTTGGCCTATTGCATGTTTAAATAGGCAAATTTCTGCATTTTGTGCAGGGTGTTTCGGAACAGGGTGAACCGTTTCGGAACGGGTGCCTCGAAGCAGCCCAGGCGTCCGAAACGGGTGACACCGTTCCGAAACGGAAAGGCTTCTGCCAGACCCCCGTTTCGAAACGGGCTATGCCTGTTTCGGAACGGCCCCGCGTTTCGAAACGGGCTGTCTCCCGTTTCGGAACGGTTGACCGTTAGGGGCTGACAGTGGCAGTTATGTGTTTCAAAATGTTTGCATTTTGGTCCTGAATCTTGTATGAGCAATTGTATGAGTTTGAGATGTCCGTTTGAGCTGAAATTTGGCCGAGATGCATGAAACATGATTAATTTTAAGTTGGTAACTTAAAATCTGGTTAAGGCCTCAAAGTTTCCAGAATTTACAATTTGGTCCCTAAAGTTGTGTTTTGTGCAATTGGGTCCCTGAATGATCTCTGATGGTTGTGATCTTTGAGTATGTTGTCTGTGTGATCACATCTAGGTTTAATGAGCATCTAGACAAGATTAAAAAGAAAAAAAAAGGTCGTTAATCAAGGTTGACTTTCGGGTTGACTTTGGTTTTCCCCGTGTAATCTTCGTGGTTCGGGTCAACCGTCTAGGCCGGGCTACGGGGGTTACAACTTAAGAATAGAACTCAAGTGTATCTAGAAAAGTCATCTACTGATACAAATACATATGACTTACCACCCAAGCTCATAGTTCTAATAGGCCCAAATAAATCCATGTGGATTAATTGTAATACCCTACTAGTCGAAACATCATTAATGGGTTTAAATGAGGTTCTCTTTTGTTTACCCTTAGCACAAGCATCACATATTTTATCGAATAAAAATTTTAGTTTGGGTAAACCTCTAACTAGATTTTGGGAAGCCAATTTTTCTAAAACACTTATGTTAGCATGCCCTAGTTTCCTATGCCACAACCATGTATCATTTTCATCATGTGCAACTAAACATGCATGGGATGAATGTATGTCATCTAAATGCACCATATAAATATTTCATATGCGATGGCCAATGAGCATTAATTCATTTGTTTTAATGTTCACAATTTTACACCCATTTTTATCAAATTGTACATCAAAACCTTTATCACAAAGTTGACTAATGCTCAAAAGATTATGTTTAAGACCATTGACAAGTAATACATTTTCAATGAGAATGGATGAGAGATTAACAATAGAGGCAATACCTTCAATATGGCCTTTGGAGTTGTCACCGAAAGTCACCGCTCCATCATGCTTTGGCTTGAGCTATATGAATCTACTCTTGTCTCCGATCATGTGTCTTGAGCATCCACTATCAAGGTACCATGTGTTTTGACTTGAAGCTTTGGCCTTGTAGCAATGCTCCCCTACAAACAAAGATTAGTTCTTTGATTTTGGTACCCAAACCATTTTGGGTCCACAAGTGTTAGCTCCCAAAAGTTTGGTTCCCTTAGGAATCCAAGAAGAAATTGCATTTATATTATTAGAAAAAATGAGTTCCTTAGGAACCCATACACTCCTAACTCGTTTAACTTTGGATTGCTTTTGAAAACATCTTTGTTTGTAGTTGAAATCCTTTCTCTTTACATATTCGGTTTTTGAAGAATTATCCTTGTTAAAACCATTTTCCCAATAGCAAGAGAGGTTTTAAGATTATCCACTTCCTTAGTGTGATAATCTTGGAAATCGGAAAGAAGTTTTTCAACATCAAGATTTTTCTTTTTATGCTCATTTGAAAGATTTATCAAATATAAAACTTTCTTTTCCAATTCGGAACTGGTTTTTGAAAGAGACTCGTTTTGAGATTTTAAATCAGAAATAGTTTTCTTGTTTTTCAAAATAGACACTTTGTATTTCTCAACCAATTCATCATAAATATTTTGTAACTCATCATATTCATAATATAATTCATCATAAGTAAGAGATGAGTTAGAGTTTACCATGTGATCCTCCTTAAGGGCCATGAGGAAAAGATTGACCACTTCCTCCTCTTTCTCGGATGACTCCTCGTCACTCCAAGTTGCCATTTGAGCCTTGAGCTTGTTCTTCTTCCCAAAGCTCTTCTTCCTCAATTGAGGGTAATCAGTTCGGATATGGTCGGGCTTCTTGCACTCATAACAAATGATTTGATCATTTTCTTTCTCTTTTCATTTCTTCTTGAATTCCCCTCTTCTATTGAATTTTCTTCCTTGATTGGACTTCATGAATCGAGTGAATCATTTGGCCAACATGGCCATCTCTTCGTCCTCCTTCTCACTAGAATCGCTTTCGTTGTATGATGTTTTGCGTGTGATTCCTAGCTTCTTCTTTTCAACCTCTTTCTTCTCTACCTTTTTCTCTTTCTTCTTCTTCTCTTCTTCTTTCCCCTACTTCATAATCTTATGGGTGAGTAGAGATCCAACAAAGGCGTCTAGCTTGAGAGTCTTCAAATCTCGAGCTTCAATGATGGTCATCTTCTTGCCATCCCAAGACTTTGGAAGAGAGTAGAGTAGCTTTCAGACTAGTTTATCTTCGGGAATAACTTCATCGAAGCCCTTTATTCTATTGACAATGAACGAGAACTGATCAAACATTTTGGAGACACTTTCATCGGCTTCCATTTTGAAATTTTCATAACTCAAATTGAGCAACCCGATCTTCGTCTCCTTGACATCATTTGTTCCTTCATATGTAGTCTCTAGGGTGTCCCACACTTCTTTAGCACTTTCGATTAAAGACACCTTTGAGTATATATCGGGAACGAGAGCACAAAAGATTATGTGCAAGGCTTTGTCATTGACTTGCAAACATCTTCTATCTTTATTGGTCATTTCGGCTTTGGTCTTCGGAACAAGCCTCCCTTCACCATCTCTCTTCATTGGAATTGTAGGACCGTCTTCTACCACGTCCCACACCATGTAATCGTTTGATTTGATGAAGAGCCGAATCCGGTTCTTCTAATAAGGATAGTTATCCCCATTGAAGAATAGTGGTTTGGTGATGCATAGAGATTCGTAGAGGTTTTGGCCAGAGGTGGATGTCATAGCAAGATGTCGATTGAAGTGTGCTTGATCAAACTCTTCCAAGATCTACTCGAGAGGGTGTTAATCCTTCCAATGAGTGTAGCCCTGATACCAATTATTGAGTTGATCAAATGATGGCTAATCACCAAAAGGGGGTGAATTGGTGGAATAAAAATTGAAGGGTGCAAATGGATAATTTGAAAATGAAGACAAGGCAATTTTAGAGTGGTTCAAGATTCGAACAAACTCTACATCCACTACCTCAACACCCTATTGAGGATTTCAACAATTCACTAACTTGATATCGTCCCCTTTTCTCGGATTAGGAGGAAACCTTACAAATCGATCAATCTCTCTATCCAAAGATTGATCCAACATCACTCTTACACAAAGGAAGATAGGCAAACTATGATTGTACCTCTCAAAGGCTAATTGTTTACCCAATTACACATAAACACTCCCCAAACTCTAAAAATATTTACAATGAAATATTTCAAGTGAGTTAGGTACAAGAATTTGACACTAAATGCACAAGGGTTTGGATTGGATGCTTTGATGTTGCTTGAAGGTTTAATGATTGTTGTTGTAGCTTTTAAGACTTGTTTTTATACCCTTGCATTGATTTCTAGCCGTTTGGGTGGTTGAGGTTATTAATCTAGCCGTTGGGCTGCAATTTCCCGCAATAAATGCTCCTCAACTGCTAATTGTATCGATACTTTCTGAGGGCGTATCGGTACATGTCTCAAAGAAGAAAAAGCCTTTGTGACTGGAAAAAAGTATCGATACGCTAGAAGGGTGTATCGGTACGGTTTTAGGGGGCGTATCGATACAAAATGTCGTATCGATACGGTTTTTGCTCACTAAAACCCTGAATTGTGTTTTGATAAAAGGCGTATCGGTATGCTACCTTAGTGTATCAATATCGTTCAAAGGTCATTTAAAATTTTGGATTCCCATAACTGACAAGCCAACGTTCGAATATTAAATGTAAAGATTTTTGCAAAGGTCAGCATATCATATCGATACGGTGACATACCTTATCGGTACGCTATAGCAAAGAATATTTTTATATGAAAAATTGTATCGATACGGTCCCGATGCGTATCGATACGTTATAGCTTAAAGTCTTACCCCAGATGAATATCGTATCGATATTGGGTTAAACTGTATCAGTACACTATGATCGATTAAAATTTCAGTATTGAAAATTCGTATCGATATGCTAGAGGGTATCGATACGTCTGGGCATTCTATTGAAGTTTGGCTTGAAAACACTTGAAAAGACTTAGAAAATTTAAACCCTTTTAATATGTTTTGACTTGAAAGAGTACTAGGTTCAAAAAGGCTTGTCAATTTGTGAGTTTTTGAAATACTTAAAAATTTATTATTTTTTCAATTAAGTCCTTAAAGTTTGTTGTTATATCAAAATCAATTTTGGTTTCACAAATTCCAATTAGACTTAATGGTAATTTCCTGTTGAAATCGAATTTGAAATAGAGTGTTAATTGCAAAAAATAAGTAGTTTATGGGCCATTTTGAAAACATTCATAAAATATAGGGGGCCAGTTTTTAAAAAAGTGAAATTAAACCTTCCTTTATGAAACAAATATCATCTTTGACATATAGACCAAGTTTCAGGTTAATCCGAGTTAAATCAAGTTCTTAATTGCAATTATAAAATTAGTGACTAAAATGTAAAGTTTGCTATTATAAGGTAATGGACTGAATTATAAAATAGAGGTCAATTCCAAATTAAATAAAATTTTAGGGATTAAATTGAACAAAAATAAAATCAAAGTAAAAATATTAGATAAAATTATAAAAGTTAGAAACAAATAGGGTTCAATTTCAGATTAAATAAATATTTTAGGGACTAAAGTGAACAAAAATATTATTATAGTAATAATATTGAATTTAATAATAAATGAAAAACAAATAAGGGTAGATTTTAGATTAAATAATTTTTTAGGGACTAAAATGAACAAAATAAAAATATTGGATAGAATCTTAAAAATTAATTATAAATATGGTTAAAATAAAATTAGAAGTTTTTAAACATAATTTCATAATGTTATAATTAAAGTGGGATAGCTTTTCATTTTTCTTTCTTATTTTACACCCAATTTGAGGAGAAAATTATTTGTATAGGATCAAGAAAAACTACCTCCCCCTATTTTCCTTCCTTCTAATTTTTCACTCTACAAATCAATCCTTAAATTCATTTTCTTTTTAATTTTTCCTTCCCTCTTTCATCTCTTTCAATTTTCCTCTTTGCCAAACAAAGCCTAAATCTAAATACTCCTTATGACGGGAGACATCAAACTACACCCACTCGAGCGGACTCTAAACTTATTCAAGACCAACACAACCATAGACACTTTTATTATTGTGATTCCAGAATCACACTCGTTACTTTAAATGTCTTCACCTAGTACAAAAAATTTTAATTGTTCACGAATATATTCCATTATATGCCCATGAATATAAATGTTCGCATACAAACTCATTTAATTTAGATATATTAACGCTCACCCCTTGTTATTCCAGTGATAAAGGATGATGTAACTCATCCAGATGATTCTTGTTCGAGCACCAATTCTGCACGATGTGTATGCTTTATTAAAAAAAGACCAAAAAAGTTAAACATATGCTATCCTTATATCACACTAGCCTATTCAAAAAAAATTAGATAAATTAACATTAACCATTCATTATTTTAAATAAGTAAACACAAACATAATTTTAATCGGTTCACCCTAAAAGATTAAGACCCGCAGGTTGATTAGAGATGGTCCAGATGGATGAGAATAGTGAGAGAGCATAGGGAAAGAATGATAATATTTCTTTTAGGAGTTTCTAATTTTAGATAAGTTTAGTTGGATGAGACGTTAATTTTTTAAATAATATTTATAGTTCAAATCTTAGTATCAATAGGATTGTTTTTATAATTGACTTCTGCAATATACAATTGAATCAATAGATTATAATATCATGTCTTAAAGGATAGGTGGACCATTGGCTATAAAAACAGTGACAATAAACATCATATAAGATATATCTTTTAAAAAGAGTATAATGACTATGACAAGACAGGTGATTATAAAAACGTTTAGATATTTATGCCAATTGTTATAAATCTTACTAATATTTAATTTTTTAATTAACTAATTTAAATAATCTAACAAGTAGTCAGGGTGGAAAAGCGGATGATGTTTATCCTAGGAGATCTAGGTTAAAATCACTTTGTATGCAACGTGTGTGCATTTTAAAGGGTTAAGAATATAGATAAACAGAACAGATATTGTCTTATCATCACCTTAAGACTATTTTAAAAATTAACTAATTTGAATCGAGTATTATAAATACTTAATAAAAGTGCATCTCTTGATAACGTCAAGAGTTAATTATAACTAAAATTGACACTACTGTTCATGTTTCTTGTCTTTTTCATCCACGTTTTAGATTATGGTGAAAAGTGACCCCATTACTTTTGTCCTAAAGCATTGATATTTTTCATAGAATTCTTAAGTATAAGGTTGGATTAAGTGAATCAGTTAGATAGAAAATTTTAATAATATTAAATTATCAATTAATTACAAATTCAATTGATATGATTGTTATTATAATATTTAAAAGATCATAGACTCGAGCGTGTTTAAATGTAATTTATCTTCGATTTAAAAATTGAAAAAAAAATCAATAGTTTAGACATTATAATGTATTAGGGGTGTTCAAAATTACCCGATTCGAACTACCCGACCCGACTATCCGACTACTCGAACACAAATAATCGGGTATTTACCCGGAAATTTTTTTTTACCCAGGTCGGGTACCCGGCCCGTCATTTCCCCGGTCGGGCTCGGGTCAAAAAAATATGATTTTTTCGGGTACCCGGTTACTTTCGGTACCCGGTTCCTATTTTTTTATTTTTTATTTTATTAGATTACTTAATATTTTTACTTTATAACTATATTTAAATCTCTAAATTCATTCTATATTTGTATTATATGCTTTCATGTTTTAAATTTTTCAACAAAAAAATATTAATTTGTGAATATGTAAGATTCGATATGAAACAAACAACAAGGTTTCTCTATTGCATTTATGCATTAGTAGGTTTCTTTAAAAAAATATGAGATTAAAAAAAATACGATCGAGATTAATATTTTTAATGTCTTTCTCATGGTTATAAACTTCAAATCATTATTATTTTTTTGTATGGATCATGTGTTATAAACTTTTAAGGTTTTTTTAATTTTAAAATAAAAAAAATAAGAACCGGGTACCCGATTATCGGGTACCCGGTATTTACGGGTCGGGACACGGGCCGACAAACTTAATACCCGAAGGTCCGGGTACCCGGATTTGAACACCCCTATAATGTATACCTCAAAAATATTTTACCAAATTTTATATACATTTAGAGATGAGCATTTCACACAATCTGATCGAGTTCGTACCCGACCTGATCGGGTCGGTTTTATTAAAAAAAAATAGTTCAAGTCGAGATTTTATTAAGGGTGAGGTCGGTCAGTTTGGTTATAGGGTGAAAATATCTGACCTGAGACTAATAATGTAATTTTCTCCTATATTTTTAGAGATATTTGCATTAATGCCCTCTCTTTATATCTTTAATTAGGTCATTAAAATTGATTTTTTTACAGTTGAGTCCTTAAAATTAATTTTTTTACAATTAGGTCTCTAAAACTGAATTTTTTTTATAGATCAAGTCGGGTCGAGTTCGAGTTGAGATAAATCGGGCCGCGTCAAATTTTTAAAGATGTGATCGGGTCGAGTTTAAGATAAATATTTTCGAGTCGGGTCGGCCAAAAGCTCGACCTTTACCCGTACAATTACAAGTTTAAATTGAACAAATGATTTACAATATTTATAAATTTTCCACTACCAAACCCCTAATATAAAAAAATTGTATTTACTCAAATCAACCAACATATGTTAAAAGAATTCTCTTTTTTTAAATAAAATTATCCAAATCGAATTGTTATATAAACTAACAAATATTAAAGTTACATAAAAAAATTAATCAGTTTCACCAATTTAATTAAATTATTAATTAGTTGATCAAATATTAATAGTCTAATTAAATAAAATGAAGCCTTTTAAACAAAATTAGAAATTTAATTTTTAATATTATAAACGTAGAAAATCATATTAAGAAAGTTACCAGATAGTAGACTTTTACAATATCTACTTCGAATTAATTGTCTATTAGGTCATATAGCTCATGATTATAATGTCATCAATATACTAAATCGGGTTGAAAGAATCATCTGATAATAATTTTTTACAATATCTAACTCAATAATAAATTTTTATAATATTTAATCTGAATTAATTAATCACTTTGTACGTGTGATTATAAAAAAATTATTAGAGCTATAACTGAAAATTTCATCAACCTCTCGTCAGTATTTCCAAGCATAGCCCAAAACCAGATCTCTAACAAAGCTAACCCTTCAATTTCTTTCCCCAAATTCTCAGCAAATTTCAACCTCAGAAAAATAGGAAAATTCAGACAAATACCATTGATTCTGCCCTCCATGATTTCCCACTTTTTGGGACCCACTTTAAGAACAACACTGTACCCATCATTCTGTTCATTTCCATAGCTTTTCCCCTTTCATTTTCTTGATGTAAAAGACCCATTTCCTCAAACTATGTTGTAATTGCTACAAAATTCAATAAAAAAAAAGAAAAAAAGAGATTGTCTTGGTGTTTTTGACTCAGTAGTTTCTATCCCTCGGAAATGGCTTCCATTG
Source organism: Hibiscus trionum (assembly GCA_030270665.1). NCBI lineage: Eukaryota > Viridiplantae > Streptophyta > Magnoliopsida > Malvales > Malvaceae > Hibiscus > Hibiscus trionum. Next base: position 19,478,667 of record BSYR01000038.1, on the reverse strand, counting down.
GTAGTAGTTCTTCACCTTTTATGATTGAAAGAAATGGAGGAAGTAAACCTTTTGTTTTCTCAACTTCAATGCCAAGAAAGATTGAAACTTTCGCTGTTTTGAATGGTTCAAAATGTGGGGTTTCTTTGTTTTGTAACAAAGGGCAACTCAGCAGATTTCAGCCTGTTAGAGTGGCTGATTCTACGGATGGGTTTAGTGCTGATGGCTCAGAGAATACAGTTCAGGAAACAATTGAGAAGAACAAGATGGTTCTTTCCATGCAAAAAGACCTACTTCAGGTACCTTTCTTTCTTTCTTTCTTTCTTTCTTTTTATTTTTATTTATAGCTTTTGCTTTTCATGGAAATCTTAGTTTTTTATGGTGAAATTCTGTTTCTTTTGGATTAAAAATGTGCCTTGTATGTACATGATGGCTGTTTCTTTTCTGGGTTGTGATTCATTCTTTGGTACTTTATTGAATGTGGGACTTTGTAACTGTTACCTTTTGCAGCAAACAAAGATAATTAGAAACTTATTGTAATTAGAAACTTTTAAATTCTATAATCTATGCCTAACTTGCAATGGGACTCTATTGAACCAATAAACAAGAAACAGATACTCAGTAGCTTTAATGGAGATAGGATTCCAATTGTAATATGCCATTTCATATCTAATGTTATACTCTACATGCTTTTAACTTTAAAAGTTGCATTCATTAAGGGTATTTCATATTTGTACTCATATGTCCTCTGAAATATCTATTTACTCATATCCGCCGGTCATTGCGAAATAAGTATCTGTTTTTCTGGTATTGAACTCCTTTGATTACTATTGAAGTGTAGGATTACTTGGATATTCGTGTTCAACAAGCATTCAGTATTTTGCGATACTTGGTACATATCGAGTATATTTCTGTTCAATGATGGGAATGAAAATTCTGCGGTATTCTTATATCGGTCTATTTCTTGGTTTGGTCAGCATTTTGAACTCTTAGTTTCGTATCGCTACCTTGGTTGAAATTTCGGTGATGGAAATCTTTTAGCACATGGAATCACGATAAACTTCAATTAGCTTTATGAATAAGGAAATTTGTGATGTATATTCAAACCTTGTCATTCAAGAGCTATATCGCTTGCTGATTTTGTTGGCGAGAATCAAAATTTTAGTGGTGTTATTCATTTCCTGTATCCATGTCAGATTGCAGAACGAAGGAAAATGGTTTCATCGGTAAAAGGTAGCGCTGCTGACCAAGATGAAGATGAAGATTTTCTTAAAGAGAGGGATAACTCTCTTCGCAATCCAGACCTTGCTTCTAGCATCTCCGACGGAGTCGATGAAGACAAAAATGGTAGCACTCCTTCAACTAGTCGTGTTAATTCAGCTACAAAGAATGTATCGGGGATCCTACCTTCGGATGAAGTTGGAGAGGAACCCAATCTGTATTTGCCCCCCGAAAAGGCTTCCTCCACTATAGGTTCTATCAAACAGTCGAAAACCTCCGATTCTAAAGCATTTAAGTCTGATGTGCTTCCTTCTTATCTCTCAAGTTCATCTTACAAATCCCAAGTTATAGAAGAAGAGAACAAAAACTTGACTGAAGCAGTCTTGAAAGAGGCTGCTGATGTAGAAGATTCTGCAGTTGAAGGTGAAAACCCCCCGCCACTAGCTGGTGCAAACGTCATGAATGTTATATTAGTAGCTGCCGAATGTGCCCCATGGTCTAAAACAGGTAATGTACCATTGATAGATAATCCGAGCCGACAGGCTCTCTCTTTTCCTTTCTCGATACGCAGATGGCATGTTAACTTGCCTTTTTATATGTAATTGGAGACTAACATATTCTTATTATAGGTGGGCTTGGAGATGTTGCTGGTTCTTTGCCAAAGGCTTTGGCTCGACGTGGACACAGGGTTATGGTAATATATCTGTCTCTGGTTTTTGTGTTAAATTGAATATCTTAGCATTCAAGATATAAAGTATAATCTATTTACTTCCAAGCAGCCTCATTAAATAAAGCAAATCATTTTTAAGCTTAAGCTTAACTCTTAACATTATCTTTCTCAGTTATGAACAATTTTGAGTTTAGCACCCGACATTTTATCTTCGTTCCACAATGATGATGCCTGGGCACATTATATGGTCTCATAGCAACCTTTCTTTTTTATTAGGTTGTGGTACCTCGATATTCTGATTATGCTGATTCTCAAGATATTGGAGTTCGAAAGAGATATAAGGTCGATGGTCAGGTATGACAGAGAACTATTTTGTATTGTTGTAAGTGACTTAGCTTTTGATTGTTAAAACATAATCGTCTAATTCGACAGCACAATCTCGATGTTATGTTATTTGCAGGATATGGAAGTATCCTACTTCCATGCCTATATTGATGGTGTGGATTTCGTTTTCTTGGACAGTCCCTGGTTTCGCCATATGCAGAATAACATATACGGAGGAAACCGTGTGGTAGAATTATCTTTTCTTTTGGATTTCTTATGATTTGATAATAGTTTTATCTCAGACCTGATTTTCGTAACATCCCAAAGCTATTACTACAAGGTTAAAAGAAATCGGCCATCAAAGGCTTAATTTTAATGTTTTAATCCTAGGTTGATTACAACATACTATAGGTTTTTCCAAAACTTGTGCTTCGATTACATCTTATGTGATTGGGCGGTTGCAGTGTATGTTACTTAGATTTTGATGTAAGTGTTGGATGTCGGTATGTTTCTGACATTGTTATGTTTAAAGTTTTCAATTTATTTCCATGTACACGGAGGGTTGTGTCCCCATGTAATTGTCCGCATGTGCATCGGACAAGGGTTCTCTTGGAAAAAACTGATGAGTCGGAGTAACATAGGTTGGAATTCTGTAGGCATGTATTACTTACTACACATTAGTTTTGATCAATATGTTTCGCAAACTATACTCTGAATTTTAAACAACTTCGGTCTTTTGGTGCAGGATATTTTGAAGCGCATGGTATTACTTTGCAAAGCAGCGGTTGAGGTACAGTTTCTAAATTGCCAAGAAATATGTAGAATTTGACTTACTCTGTCTCTCGGTTTTATCGTTTCTGTTATTTAAATTTCACTTGGTTGGAAAAACCAACATGCAAACTTGATCATACACTAGAAAAGAAATTTAGCATTACAGCATCAAATATTCAATGTCGGGTTGACCTCCATAATCGGCATGCTTCCTAATAGCCTCTAAATTCTTGTCACTAATATAAACCATGGTGAAGGTATTGTGGAATTCGTCGATTGACCTCAATATCGGCATGTTTCCAAAACAGCTGCTAGATACAATTGCCAAAATATATAGGTCTTCTTAACACCTGTATTATTTGTTTAGGATCAGCTCTACGGCTCACTTTCTTCTTTTCCGGTGTAGCCCTGTTTTGTTTTTTACAAATATTGATTAAGTGAAGGGTTTTTTTCTTTCTTTTCAGGTTCCGTGGCATGTTCCGTGTGGGGGTGTCTGCTATGGAGATGGAAATCTAGTTTTCATCGCTAATGATTGGCATACTGCCTTGTTGCCGATGTACTTGAAGGCATATTATCGAGACAATGGTTTGATGTTCTTCACAAGATCCATTCTTGTTATCCATAACATTGCTCACCAGGTTTGTCGTGATAATCCACGCATGCAATCTCTTTTAGTGAAAAAGGGATCGGTTCATTGATTTTTTTGTTTTGTTTTAATGCTTTGTATTTCATTGAATTTACAACCGATTACATGATTAATATCCTAAAGTGGAAGATTGGAACTGCTTATTCAGACTCGGGTTTGGATGTCTGACACGGGTATGAGTATTTGAATTTCTTCATAGCTGTATTCTAAGTGTTGAATTGAATCCAGGGCCGGGGACCTGTGGAGGATTTCAAGTATGTTGGTCTACCGGAACACTACAAGGACCTTTTCAAGTTATATGACCCGGTAGGAGGTGATCACTTCAATATCTTTGCAGCTGGACTAAAGACAGCTGATCGAGTGGTCACTGTTAGCCATGGATATGCTTGGGAGGTTAAAACTTCTGAAGGTGGTTGGGGTTTGCATGGGATCATAAACGAAAGCGACTGGAAATTGAGGGGAATAGTCAATGGAATCGATACAGCGGACTGGAATCCGCAGTACGATATTCACCTCAAGTCAGATGGTTATACTAACTACTCCTTGGAAACATTGAAAACCGGCAAACCTCAATGCAAGGCCGCCTTACAGAAGGAGCTTGGGCTGCCGGTTCGTGAAGATGTCCCACTGCTTGGCTTTATCGGGAGACTGGATCAACAGAAAGGTGTTGATCTAATCGCTGAGGCAATTCCTTGGATGGTGGACCAGGATGTACAGTTAGTCATGTTAGGCACCGGTAGACCCGACCTAGAACAGATGCTTAGACAGTTTGAAAACCAACATGGTGACAGGATACGAGGATGGGTAGGGTTTTCGGTGAAGACAGCACACCGAATAACAGCCGGGGCTGATGTTTTACTCATGCCATCAAGATTCGAACCCTGTGGACTAAACCAATTGTATGCTATGAACTATGGAACGATCCCGGTTGTCCATGCGGTTGGCGGATTGAGGGACACTGTGCAGCAATTCAATCCGTTTGAAGAGTCCGGGCTCGGCTGGACGTTTGACAGTGCCGATACAAACAAGTTGATAAATGCGCTAGGCAATTGTTTGTTGACTTATCGGGAGTATAAAACGAGCTGGGAAGGGCTGCAGATACGGGGAATGAAGCAAGATCTCAGCTGGGACAATGCAGCTGAGAAGTACGAGGAAGTCCTTGTTGCTGCCAAATACCAATGGTGAGGCCTTTATGATTTTGACAAATATTTTCGAGACTTGGTTACGATGTTGAAGCCGAAAATTGTTGTATTAGTATCGTGTTTGTATTATTTTTTTCGTGTGTTGTGTAATATGTTTTAGTTCTTTTTTGTTGTGCTTGTTGTTGTATTGTGTCTAACATTGCCGGTGGCATTGAAAATGTGCTTATTTTGTTGTTAATATTTGAGGTAAGATTGTTGGCCTTTTCATCTTTGATGTAAAGTTTTTTGTGTGTGTAAATGTCTCAATGTCCGAGTTGACTAGGTGGAATTTGATATCTTTGTATTACTTATGGGATGTAGATTGTGAATTTGGATATCAAAATCCGATTTCGTATTACAAAATGGAGAATAATGTTTGCTTTCAAAGAGATTTGAAATTTTATTTTTATGGATTAATAATATTTAATTCAAATTTGTTAGTAATACCGAGATAATTTACAGATAAAAATGGATTCAGATTTTTATGACCAGAACTCACTGCCATAACTATTTAAGATTATTAAAAATTAATTAAATACTATTTGATGAGTTATGTTTTGATACACGAGCTGTGTAAAAGAAATTACACAACCTTTCAGATTTAAACTATAAAATTAAAACTTAAATTCTTAGACCTAAAAACTTAAACCTTAAACTTTTAACTCTAAATTCTGATCATAAACCTTAAATTTCATACCTTGCACACTAAACTCTTAAATCTTAAACCATTGACCTTAACTTAAATCTCCAAACTTTAGTTAGACAAATTTGTGTATCAATGTATTTTTCTTATTTTATTTTATTCTAATTATAAAAGTTTATAAGTATTGATCAAACTAGTATTTTTTTAGTTAGTAGATTAGTTTCTAAACCCACCCTAAATAAAATAATGAATTCACACTACATTAATTAAATGCGTTGGAGAATTAAAATTCCTTGTAACCCTTTAATTAGTAGATTAGTTTCTAAACCAACCCTAAATAAAATAATGAATTTAAACAAATAGATAGGGCCAAGACAAATATAGAATATCTGTTTACCAACTAGGTTTAAAATGGAATCTGTTTCCTGGAATCTAATTTCTTCTCGAATTTTCCAGAATTATCTCTTCAATTTTCCTATAAAGATCTTCTTTTCCCTTCGACTTCTATTCAAGTCCAAAGATTTCTTCTTCTTTGCCCATAAAGTTTCACTTTTCCGACGTTGACATGGCGGATGCTCCCACCGGAAGCCAACAGACTCCTCGGGTTGTTTTCGTCATGATCAACCTTGGAGGCGGTGGAGCCTCCGGCGAAAACAGTAAGCCCGGGCCGGCACCGGCTTCCAAAGCCTCGATCGAAGCAATGCCGAGGATCAAAGTGAAAGAGAGTGGCGGCGATTGCAGTATTTGTTTGGAAGAGTTTGAAGTTGACGAAGAAGCTAGGGAGATGCCATGTAAGCACGTGTTTCATTCGGGTTGTATCGAGAAGTGGTTGCAGATCCATGGGTCTTGCCCGGTTTGTCGGTTTTTGATGCCCGCCGATGAGACGGATGAAACCGGAGGCGGTGACGGTGGTCGGGGGAGATTGGAAGGTGGGGAGAATATGAATGGCTTGGAATTTTTTCAATCGGTTTTGGCTTTAGCCAGCTTGGCAAGTTTCATGGGGGTGATGGGTTCGGGTCGGGATTTCCATCAGCCTAGTTCGGGTCCAGTTGACGATGATACGTTTTCCAATCAAAACACGGACGGCAATTGAAAATTCAAACAAATATTATTTTATTTTTTAACCCTTAAAAAGGGATTAAATTGTAAAAAAATAAAAAAAAATATTGAAAGAATTTTCAAAATTTATTTATTTATGTGTTATTATTACTTATTGAGTAAATCTTATTCATGTGACTAATTTTTTTAATATACAATTTAATAAAATATTTATAACAATTAAATTCGATTAAGATTTTTTTAAAGGCGTAAAATTATATCTTCAATGTAAAATAAAATTTTTAAAATATATAAAAATTTAAAGTTTTTAAAGGGCGTGACTCCTACATAACACCTTTCAATCCATCACATCAATATTATTATATATAATTACATGAATATAAATTTTATATATTAATAGTAGTATCCTCTTATATATAAAAAAACATAAAAGTATACTAATACTATATTTTTTTGTATGGAAAATAAATACGGTATATAATCTGAATTTGAGTACTCGTATAAATACAATATAATTTTGAATGGGAAATAAATAATTACGAGATCCATTAATTGGTCTTAGTGGCTAAGGATGCTTATATTGTCCTATTTTGTATAACTTTAAATCCTTATATAAGAATGTAATACTTCTCTATTTATATGTATATCACATGTAAAAATATGAAGAAATATATATGTATATGTATGTGCATATAGAAAGTCGTTGAAATTAGAATCAATATGTACTATAACATTATAAATAATTACAATTAAATTTATACTGAAACTTGAAAACTTGACTCGATTCGACTCGACTCGAATTTCATAAACCCGACTCAATTCGATAAAATTTCAAATAAAATTTAAATCGTGAAATAGGACTTGCAAACTCGAATAACTTGAAATTTTCTGATGAAAGAATCTGAAAGAATGAATTAATCAGACTTTACTAGTATAAATTTTAAATGTTGATAATTTGAAGGTTATCAGTAGGGGTGGGAATTGTCGGGTACCCGGGATTCGGGTACCCGGTTCGTCCGGGTACCTCTTTAAACGGCCCGTGTCCCGGTCCATTAAATCCGGGTACCCGAGATTCGAGTACCCGTAAAATTCGGGTACCCGGGTAATCGGGTACTGGGTACCCGGTTCATATATTTTTTTATTTTTTTATTTTAAAATTAAAAAAATCATATGTTAAACACAAAAAAATTTAAAAAAAAAAATTAAACTTAAAACTTAAAAGAATATAATACAAACATAGAAAAATATAGGGATTTAAACTTAATTTTAGAGTGAAAATATTAAGAAACATAAAATAAAAATATAATTTTAAATATAAAAAATATATATTAAATTTTATCGGGTCGGGTCGGGTACCCGGTAAGGGAAAACTCTCGGCCCGTGTCCCGGCCCGTGTCCCGGGAAATTTGCCGGGTCGGGTACCCGGCCCGGTCGGATAATTTTTTTTCGGGAATTACCCGGTATTTTTGTTTCGGGTAGTCAGGTTTTCGGGTCGGGTCAATCGGGTCGGGTATTTTCTCCCACCCCTAGTTATCAGTTAATTTAGACCAATTAACTTGTGTACGGTGTTTCCTCAAACCATGAAGCAATGAGCTGCTCCCTAAGATCCTAGAAGATCTGCACCTGCTCTTCTTCTTCGAAATGAACTAACACGTAGAAACCATTTATTTTGCTGACCTTCACCTTGAACCCGTCTGAAGATAATGCTTCTTGAATAAACTGAGCATCATACATTCCCTTAATACACCCCACCAGGCTTTGCTTTAGCCATTGCAGGTCACTTTGGGGGATAGAAAAATGGAAATGCTTAAATACAGTGTTTTCTGGAGCAAAGGTTTTCTGGTGCTCCGGGGTGGGGGTCTCATCTTCAGTGGGGGGTGAGCTATTGGTTTCCATCTGCACAGGGTTACACGGCTTGCTAGAACAGAGAACCTCTTTGTATGAACGACCGTCCGTTTGTCTTGAAACGTTAACTGAGCGACGGGGGATGGCTTTGTTGATCGGAGAGCCGAGAGGCTTAGGTGAGCATGGGGTCGGGTAAGATGGGGTTGATATTGTTTTCCCATGATACACTTTAATAACGAACCCGTCCATTCTTCTATTATTTGCCTTCTCAATTGTGTATGCTGCTTCGCGGCTTGAGTCGTACCTGATGAATGCGAAAGTATCTCTCCGGTGGAATCTCTTCGGGTTGTGGTACGCTATGTAAGCATCAGTAACCGCGCCGTACTCCGAGAACGCGGCTTTGAGGGTCTTAGTGTGTATTCTCTTGCTGATATGGTTAATGAAAATGGTAAAACCTGTCCTGGTCTTCTCCGCGGCCCTGATGTTGCCTCTTTTCCTTGTCCGCCGATTGTGGAGGACTTCTATTTAAGAAAGAACTTGAAGGTGTGGATAGTTATGGAAAAAATCCTTTTATTTGCTTGGAATGAAGCACTGTTCAGAGCCATTGTTAGCAGATGGGGTCATGTTCAAAGGATTGACGCTGATACCCTAAACAAGAATAGCTTCGAGAGTGCAAGGATTCTGACTAAGATCAGATGCATATCAGATGTGCCTCCGACAGCTAATGTCTTCGTAAATGGCAAGAACTTCACCATTAGTGTCCAAATTAAAGAATTCGATGATGATCGGAGGTGGATTGACACTGACATGCCGGCGGCGAACCAAGAGGACCAAGAGCCGGAGTTAGTCAGTGGAACTGAACCGTGGCGTTTCGATAACGACGTCGACATTGCTAATGATGACTCTCTCCCAATCATTCCCCAGACCTCGTGAATACCCATACCTCCTACATGCGTGGAGACCGCCAGCCGCATTATTAATTCCCAAATCAATCCACATATTAATGTTGAGAACCTTCTAGCCCTCTCTGCTGAGCTTGTTGACATTCCTGTCAAAGCAGTTCCCCCCCCCCAAATTCCTTGGGCTCTAGTGAGCCCTCGTCCCCCACCCTGAACACCTCCACTGGCCTTTTCGCCATTCGGCCCATTTACCTCAAACATCCCTTTCTTCAGCCCCCTTTCCTTTTTAGATCTAATAACATTTCCCACCGGTCCTCACCCTTTCCTTCTGCACCCCTTAGTCAACCCTCACCCCCACCAACAGTCGCTGCCCCCTCCCCCCTCCCGTCCAGTGCCCCTCCTCCTCTGCCGGTTGAGCTCCAAAAAAATCCTAGTTCCACCCCACCTACAACGTTCTCCAAATCTAATATCATTGAGGAAGCTAATGCCACCCTGGAGGTTTGCAAACTAGTGGGATTGAATTTTGAGGCCAGCGGTGAGATTGTTCAAAGCAAGTTAATCCAGATTATTAGTGGTGAAGACTAGCGTCTGCAGGTTCGGCGCCCTTGGTTAATCGTTATCAATGTTGGTTATGTCTAGTTCTTGTATATGCGCTATTTGGAATGTAAGAGGATTGGGTTCTCTGGAGAAGAAAGCCGTTGTTAATAGATTGAATAAAGCCTCCAAACCCCGTGTGATACTCCTTCAGGAAACCAAAATGAAGGACTTCGATTCAAAAGCAATAAGAAGGTTAGTGGGAAGAAGTGATAATCAAAGCTTCGTTTTCTCGGCTGCGGCAGGCCTTTCGGGCGGATTGCTAAACATTTGGGATACGTCCTTTTTTCGGATGGAGAGCTATTCCTTAGAGCAGAATTTTATCAGTATGACTGGGACCTTGCTGGAATTAAATGAGAAGTGCATGTTCTTCAACATCTATGCTCCTAATGACTCTGCAAAAAGACTCGAGCTTTTTATTTGCATCATCGATTTGATTAACGGGGCTAGACTCCCTACTCTGCTGGGTGGTGACTTCAACATCATCAAATCCGTCGAAGAAAAAATCAGTATCCATTGGAATAAATCAGCAATGAAGGCTTTCTCCGAATTTATAAATGAAGCTGGCCTTATTGACCTCCCGGCTATCGGAGGTTCCTATACGTGGACTAATCTCCGAGAAAATCCGGCGTTCAGCAGATTAGATAGATTCTTGTTGTCTAATGACTTCGCTCTTCTTTGGCCGAACCTAATACAGAAGATCTGTCCAAGAGGGATTTCGGATCATAATCCGGTTATGTTGTGTACATCAGCACCTCAGTAGGGACCTAAACCCTTTAAGTGGTTTAATAATTGGAATGAAAATCGTGAACTCGTAAATACAATTGAGAAGTCATGTATTGCAGACCAAGGTAAAGGCATCATAACGCTGCTGCGTAATTGCAAATTCAACTCTAGAAAGTGGGTCAAGAAGAATGTAAGAAATCCATCTCTTGCAATCGCTGATCTTGAATTGAAGTGCCACAAGCTGGAGGAAACGATATCACAAAATCCGAACGACTCTGGTAAAACGATGGAATTAAAACTGCTCAGGGCCAATCTGTGGAATTTAATCAGAAATGAAGAGAGGCAGTGGCTCCAAAAATCAAGGCTACAGTGGTTCACGGCAGGGGATAAAAACACCAAGTACTTTCAGTTGGTGGCGTCGGCAAGGAGCAGGAAAAATTGCATTAGCACTTTGAGCGTTAACAACCAACTAATCCGAAACCCAAGCAGCATCAAAATGGCAGTCGAAAAGCACTTCATAGATTTTTATAAGCAACCCAAGACTATCACTGTGGCAAGTATTAACCACGAGTTGAGCACTCTTGATCAAGGCTCCTCCTCTAATCTGGAAAAGCCGTTCACCATGGATGAAATTCAGCACGCTTTATCGATTATGAAAGGGTCAAAGGCCCCGGGCCCCGACGGATTCAATGTTAACTTCCTCAAGAAATTCTGGGCGAATATCAAAGGTGAAGTTCTGGCCTTTTTCGAAGCGTTCTATGCGGGCAATGTTAAAGACGTTTCGTTCAACCATTCCTTTGTGGTTCTAATTCCAAAAGGCAACAATCCCTCAGCCATATCAGATTATCGGCCTATAAGTCTAGTGGGGGTAATTTACAAGCTCCTAGCCAAGGTTATTGCCCTTCGCCTCAACAATGTTTCAGGGGAACTAATTAGCGAAACGCAATTCGCGTTCACTGCCGGAAAACAAATCCTCGATTGCGTGCTCATCGCTAATGAGGTTATTGACTACATTAAAAGTAGAGGTCAACAAGGGGTGATTTTTAAGGCCGACTTCCACAAGGCCTACGACTCGGTGGACTGGAATTTTTTGCTGTTTATCAAAGAAAAGACGGGGTTTAGCAGGCGGTGGCGTACCTGGATTCACAACTGTCTTTCAACCGCCTCGATCTCCATATTGGTAAACGGGTCTCCATACGCAGGGGCTTGCGGCAAGGTTGCCCCATGTCCCCCATCCTATTCAATATCATTGCCGAGGCCTTATCAAAGTTGTTGTCTAAGGCAGCAAAGTTGGGACTGTTCGAAGGAATCCACTTCAAAAACTCTTCAGAAAGCATCTCGCACATTCAATTCGCGGATGACCTAACTATCTTTAGCAGTGCTAGTGAACAAGGAATAAGAAACACCGTTCGTGTGCTTCGGGGTTTCAAATTAGCTTCAGGTTTGAAGCTAAACATCAGCAAATCAAAATTGATTGGAGTCAACATGGAGAAAGAAAGTGTTGATAGGTGGGCCGCGCTTCTTTCTTGCAAGAGAGAAGATCTCCCGAGTTCCTACCTTGGTTTGCCGTTGGGGCACTGTAGAAATAGTCCTAAGATATGGGAACCTGTCATCCAAAAGGTTCGATCAAAGCTAGCGGGTTGGAAGGCGAAGTCCTTACCGTTCGGAGGTAAAATCACTTTAGTTAGATCGGTGTTGTCCAACTTACCGATCTATTTCATTTCAATGTTTCCGATGCAGGTAAATATTAGCAAGGAGATACCGAAGTTGACCGCTAATTTTCTGTAGGGCACTAGTGACAAAAAACCTATACACTGGATAAGTTGGGAAACGCTTTGCCTCCCTAAAGAATACGGTGGCTTAGGTCTCGTAGATTTCAGGCAAAAGAACCAGTTCCTACTGCTAAAGTGGATATGGAGATATGGTGTGGAACCCTCTAGCCTATAGCGCAAATTCATTGGAGCTCGATATGAGAAAAATGAAGCTTCATTTCTGCCAAGGAATCTGAGCTCCTACGGAAAATCTTGGGTTTGGCGGAACATTTTAAAAAATTACCGCTCTTATGAAGTCCCGTTCTCTCAAAATATCAGAGCAAACATTGGTGACGGAAAAAGAACCCTATTTTGGTTTGACTTCTGGATTGGAGCTGCTCCCTTACATCGTCTATTTCCAACCATTTTTGTGATATCTTGCCACAAATTCGGGGTGGTGGCAGATTATGGTAGATCCATCAACGGCGTATGGAAGTGGTACATTACTGTGACGAGGCCACTGTTTAATGATGAACTCAACAGCTGGAAATGCTTGATTAACACTTTATCGGGATTCAAGTCCAATCCTCAATCCCAGGACAACTTCACATGGATGGCAAACTCAAACGGGACCTTCTCTGTCAAGTCTTGCGAGAAGCTTAAGGGCGAAATGAACCAGCCCAGAAATCCAGTATGGAAGTTGGTTTGGCATGGATTAGCTCCTCCTAAAGTTGAGGCATTCATTTGGAAAGCCGTTCACGATAGGATTCCTACAAAATCGGCCCTATTGAGGAGGGGTTGCATCCAACTAGCCTCGATTCAGTGCTTCCTATGCAACCAAGAGCAAGAAACCGTCCACCATTTATTTTGTCACTGTAGTTTCTCCTGGGCCGTGTGGCAGACTTGGTGCAAGATCTGGGACGTTCATCTTACGACTCCCCAACACTTCTCGGAGTGGTTACTTCAATGGACCTATATTCGACCCAGATCGTTGTCGCCGAAGGTATGGCATCTCAGTTTTCATTGCTTTGTGTGGTCAATTTAGCTCTACAGGAATGACGTCCATTTCAGAAACTCAAGTCCACAAGTGCTGGGACTGTTTGATATTTGTATTCTACGCCTAAGTCATTGGTGCAAAGCAACTTGGCCGGAGGCGACAGTTACTACGTCAGATTTATTGCAAAATCCGGAGTTATTTAGTATGTTTAAGGATACAAAGATGCCGACAAGTGTCGTTAAATGGTCTCCCCCACCGTCGGATTGCGTTAAATTCAATACGGACGGGGCTGTTAATGGAGGATTTGGGGAGGCAGGTATTGGTGGTTGTTTGAGGAACTCGAAGGCTAAATGTTTGATATCTTTTTCCAAGTCAGTAGGTGTGATGGACCCTACATCTACAGAGCTGCTCGCGATAAAAGAAGCTCTTTCACTTTTCTGCAGATCCAAATGGGCAAAACAAAAACTATTGCTAGAGTCGGACAACAAATTAATGTTGGAATGGCTCAATCACCACGATGTTTCCCCAGCAAATTTTAAGCCCCTAGTATATGACTGCCGAGTCTTGGGTAACAAAGTGCAGTGGAGCACGAAGCTAGTTCTTAGGGAGACCAATTCCACAGCGGATACATTAGCCAAAAAGGGAATAGAAAGGAAAGTGAATCATTTGTTCATGGAGCAGCAGTAGCCACTTCGGTCTCAAGTGGCCAAGGAACAAGGCCATCGGTGTGCAAGTGTCTGGCGGCAAACAAGTGAATGGCATGGCATGTGTATTGTAGTTTCAATCATGATCGCCGTTCAGGCAAAGTGTAATTTCGATGTAATGGCTAGATTACGATGCACTCTTTTTCCCCTATTAGGATTAGGGGGGTTTTTTAATGAGGCTCGTAATTTAGCCAGGTATTAAGATCCAATAAAGTTTCCATTCAAAAAACTTGTGTACGGTGTTAATAGAGAAGTTATCTCAATCCATCCGGGAGAAAGTTGAAACTGGTGCTTAAAAATAAATTTGACTTGCTTATAATGGTCTCGGATTGTCACATCTTTTCTTTGCCGATGATTTAGTTTTGTTCGCCAAGGCAAACATGAGCTGTTGATTATTAAAGCGGTTCTTGATCAATTTTGTACTGAATTTGTTCATTGGGTGAGCATCACAAAAAGAAAATTTTATTTTCCAAGAATTGTTCTGCTAGTGATTGAAATTATATTGGTTTTAAAGAGGTTAATCATCTTGAGAAATATCTTGGCATATACTTTGCTGCTCGGTAGAGTTCTTATATTTTGCTTGTAAACTGGGAGACACTACAGAAACTTAGCCCTAAAAAAACATGTCTTTACACTTCTTAACATGTTAAGTTTTATTAATAAAAATAATTACGTTAAAGTTTTTATAATAATCAATATTAATATTTTAGAATTTAACTTTATTTGGTTTTATTATTAGAATTGTATTACCAAGTAGTTGACCTCTTAGCCAAGTATGTTCGCAGGCCCGTCTCTGAGGGTGGGATATAAAGGCGACGGCTCAGGGTCCACCCCTGATCAAGGCCCATCATCTATAATTATAAGTGTTAATGATAGTTTAATTTTTTTGAATATTTTATATTATTGTCTAATTTTTCAATACTTGTAATTAATGATCTACTATTAAAATTTATTTTTTTCAATTCTTATTATTAGGATCCATTTTTTTCTATATTTATTAAGCCTACACTTAAAATACATTTTTCCAATATTTGTTATCACGTGTTTATTTTTTTGTAATACTTATTATGAGGGCCTAATTTTTTTCTAATACTTGTTATTAGGGATCTACTCTTAAAATGTATTTTTTCATTATTTGTTATTATGGGCCTATTTTTTCCAATACTTGTTATTATGTCCAATTTTTTCAATATTTGTTATTAGGTACATACTATTAAATATTAATATTTTTCAATACTTGTTATTAGAGCCTGATTTTTCCTAATACTTATTATTAGTGGCTTACTTTTAAAACTTAATTTTTTAATCATTGTTATTAGGGCCCTAATTTTTAGGTTCGCTCTTAGGCCACTAAAATTTCAGGAACGGACCTGCATGTTCGTGCTTCCTTGCCTCATTTGCAAATCTTTAGTTTTCCACCTTGGGGCCGTTGTCCAATGCAGTGATTACACTAATCAGGACGAATTAGCTTCTAAGACAGTAGTTTAATACCACGACACAATTAAGCATGATATATTCATGTTGTTTCATTTTCCAATCATTGTTAATATTTTTGTTTTGCAGCCGTATATTTTTCAATAATATTTGATATTTAATCTTAACACTTTAAAAACGCACACAAACCATGTAAACAAACTACTTAAACTCAAGCCTCCTAATAATATCAACACTTTCTTTTTACTAGAACTAGTCAACGAGAATTAATATTTCTTATAGTCCTTTAATTAATAGATTAGTTTGTGAACCCACCCTAAATAAAAATAATGAATTAAACAAATAGATAGGGCCAAGACAAATATAGAATATTTCACACAACTAATACATGCTAAAATATATTATTTCTTTACCGATTAGGATTAAAATACATTAATAAAATAGAATATCCTAAAATCCGTTTAACGCAATTGCATGCTGAAATCTACTTTCTCTCGAATTTTCCAGAATTATCTCTTCAATTCCACTATAAAGATCTTCTTTTCCCTTCGACTTCTATTCAAGTCAAAATATTTCTTATTCGTTGCCCATAAATTTTCACTTTTCCGACGTTGACATGGCGGATGCTCCCACCGGAAGCCAACAGACTCCTCGGGTTGTTTTCGTCATGATCAACCTTGGCGGCGGTGGAGCCTCCGGCGAAAACAGTAAACCCGGGCCGGCACCGGCTTCAAAGGCTTCGATCGAAGCAATGCCGAGGATTAAAGTGAAAGAGAGCGGCGGCGATTGTTGTATTTGTATGGAAGAGTTTGGAGTTGACGAAGAAGCTAGTGAGATGCCATGTAAGCACGTGTTTCATTCGGGTTGTATCGAGAAGTGGTTGCAAATCCATGGGTCTTGCCCGGTTTGTCGGTTTTTGATGCCCGCCGATGAGACGGATGAAATCGGTGGCGGTGGCGGTGGTCGGGGGAGTTTGGAAGGCGGGGAGAATATTAATGGTTTGGATGTTTTTCAATCGGTTTTGGCTCTTGCCAGCTTGGCAAGCTTAATGGGTGTGATGGATTCGGGTCGGGTTTTCCACCAACATAGTTCGGGTCCGGTTGATGATGATACATCTTCCAATCAAAACACGGACGGCAACTGAAAATTCAAACAAATATTATTTTTATATTTTTATCCCTTGAAGGACTCATCTGTAAAAAAAACATATTGCAACAATTTTTAAAATATATTTATTTATTTATTTCACTTTAAAAAAATGTATATTTATTTATTTATTAATGTGTTATTATTTAATTATTGAGTATATCTTATTCATGTGATTAAATTTTTAATATACAATTTAATAAAACATTAATGACAATCTTCAATGAGCATTCATGTGAATATTTATCTTTAAAGATGGACCCAAAATTTTCTGTCATAGTATAAAATTAAACTATCAATATAAAATATAAAAAAAATTTAAAATATAGGGAGACTTATTTTAAATGGTGCAATTGTCCGCTAACACTTCTCACTGTGTTCTTAAATACACCCGTATTATTATATATAGTTATAAGTAAGGTTGTAAATGAGAAGAGATAGATCGCGAGCTACTCGAGTTTGATTCGATTAAAGCTCGGTCAACACTCGATTCGAGTTCTTAACGAGCCGAGTCGAGCTACTTGATACCCAACATTTTTTTTAATTTAAAATTTAAATTCTTAAACCTAAAATACTAAAACATAAACCCTAAACATAACTCCTAAACCAAAGTATAAATCCTAAATTCTAAATCCAACAACCTACACTTGTAAACCCAAAACCCTAAAAATAACAAGCTTATGTAAACTTTTAGTTTACACAACTTGTGTATCAAAGTTTTTTTTCTTAATAGGGCTTTAATTGAGACGAGACAAATCACGAGCTACTCGAGTCTAACTCGGTCAAAACTCGACTCAAGCTCGAACTCAGTTCGAGTTCTCAACGAGCCGAGTCTAGCTCAAATTATTCAGGCTCATTAAAAACTACTCAAATTCAAGCTCGACTCGAATTCTTAACGAGCTTAGTCGAGCTCAACACTACTCGAACTCAACTCAGCTCGTTTACACCCTTAGTTACAAGAATATGAATTTTATATAATAATATATATTTAAATACATAAAACACGATATTTTTTTTAAATAGTCTAAAGATAATTACAAGAAATACATAAAACGATACTAATACAATATATTTTTGTATGGAAAATAATTATGGTATAAAATCAAATTAAAAATAGAGATGTGTTCTTTTAAACATCCATAAATATTAGTTTTCTAAAAAATCCATAAATATTAGGTACAGTCGTAAATCTTTATATAAGCTGTAAAACATCTATGAAAATATTAAAAAATTAGAAAATAATTACCCTAAAGATTAACTTAACACGTAAGAATAAAAAATTTGTGTTATCTAAATAAGTACTTAATTTTAATCTCATGACTAAGTTTCGTGTAATTACACACTTGTAGCATGTTTAGTTAATTAAGAGAGAGCAATCGATTTTTCGGTTAATTTTTTCAACCAAACTGATATAATCTACCATAATTTATAAAATCAAACCGACTGAATTTTATATTTTAAAATGACATAAACAAATCGACTTAAATTAAGCAAAGGGAATTTTTTTGATATATATGTTATGTAAACTTTACTTTACACAAACCTTTTAGTTTTAGGGAGGAGTTTAGTTTATGATTTAGAATTTATGAGTTTAAGTTTTAGGGTTTAGAATTTAAGGTTAGTGTTTAGGATTTAGAGTTTAAAGTTTAATCTTTAGAATTTAGGGTTAGAAATTTAAGATTTATGTTTTATAGTGTAAATATGCATGCTTGTATAAAATAATTTTTTAGTGTGGGATGTATGAAATAATTACCCATAAAACAATCGAATAAAGTATATATTATGCTATATAAATATACTAATATATATATATATATAATAGAGGGTAGATAACACATATAATAAAACAAACTGCATAGTGATGAAAATACATGAAGAACACATTAAGAGGACCAAAATAAATTAAATAAATATAAAATGGATGAAATTGCAAGAAAATAAAATGAAGAAACTGAAAGCATATTTCCATAAGCACAGCGAATCAATAAAAAAATCATTTCACAACTTTTTTGTTAAAAAAAAACGTTGCTTTCTCAGTTTTTTTAAATATCTGAGTCTACCCCTAACCCTAAAAATAACCATGTTCATCGATATCAACGATGGTTACTTTCGATAGCCAAAGTAACCTAAAAACGTCAAAAATATGTTTTTATCCCCGAGCTCTGATCTAACTTCTATTTCATCGGAATCAAACTAAAACAGCATAAATATAAATATTAATTTTTTTAATAATAATCTTTTTGCGAATCAAACGTTGTTTCGGGTTTAACGGTGGTTTGGATTTAGAGATTAACTGATAGGTTTAGGGTGTTGGACTTGGATCATGTTGTAATGGAATGTGAACGAATAATGGGTTGGTGTTTGTAACGGGTAAATGGATTATGTAATAAAAGTATAAAACCAATAAATAGATTACTTCCCAATAAAGACGGTGTAATAAAAACAAGTACGTTAGAGTTTATTTTATGATAATTTAAATTTATGTAACTAGTTGGTCTAATAAGATGACATATTAGATTCTTTAAATAAAGATAGAGGTTAGAATCTTGAGGTTGAGAATAAAATAAAAGTTTAATATAAACATAAGTGTCTAAACTACACCTATTTTTAACTTTATATGCTTAAATTTTTGATAAAAATAGGTGTCTAACGTTTATACTGTTATAATTTTAGGTGTCTGGTTGTTAAAGACTGTTTTAAAATAAATCTGTTATCCAATCAATACTTGACACGTGTCAATAATTTTATTTTAATTTTTTTTGAAAAAACTTTAAAATTGTTTTTTTAATTATGAAATTCTCAAAAGCACCCAAATCAGTTCTCAAATCCCTAAAAATCACAAAACTTCAAAGTTTCACGTCTACCACCGTCGTCGAGCCCACCCCTTCGATTGTCGAACTAACTAGCCATTTTCTCAACGTTTTGTCGTCGAAAACCGACGAACGACGTGCCACTTGAACGACGTTTTCCTATTATTCGTTCAATGTTCGACTGACACGTCGTTCGTCGGTTTCTGACGACGACATGTTTGGAGATATGACCGTCTGGATCCGATGATTGAAGGGGTGAGGTCGGCGATGGCGATTGACATTAGCGGTGAGGATTTGAGATTTTAAAGAATTGTGGACTATTTTAGAATTTTTTTTAAAAATAAATCATTAAAAATAAAAAGTAATCAAAATAAAGTAGAAGTTAAACATTCAATTTGTCAAATTTTAATTGGTTAACATATTTTTTAACAACAGATAACTATTAGGCATCTAAATATAACGAAATAAACGTTATGCACCTATTTTTACCAAAAAATAGTTTAGGCACATGAAGTTAACCAGAGATATAGTCTGAACACTTATTTTTATATTAAGCTTAAAACAAATTGGGTTGGAGGGTCGCCCATAATAAGCCTCTACATTACCTTATCTAAATTAATCGACTAATAAATCAAATTCTGACATTTATAAAAAAAATTAAAAACATAATTATATTATGTTAGTTAAATTTGTCTAAAAATTTAAAATTCCTTATAATCTTCTCATTACTAAAATTAGTGTCTAAGTCCACCCTACATGAATAATGAATATAAACAAATAGATAAGGCCAAGACAAATATAGAATATTTTACACAACTAATACATGCTAAAATACATTGATAAAACAGAATCTAGAATCTCTTTTAAGCAATTGCATGCATCACCAACATCCCTATAAAAATCTTCTCTTTCCTTTCGACTTTTATTCAAGTCAACAATCTTAACGGCGGTGGAGAAGCCGGTGAAAACAGTAAACTCGGGCCGCCACTCGGTTCGAAAGCTTCGATCGAGGCTATTGACGAAGCTTAGTAGCTCCTGGGAGGGGCACACCCCCGCCGGGGAAATTTTTTTTACCCTTTAATTTTTTATATTTTTTTGGAAAAATTAGGATAATTGTAAATTTGCCCCCCCCATCTATCAAAATTTATGTTTTGCCCCCTCAACTCCAAATTCTGGCTCCGTCCCTGATCGAGGCTGTACACACCAAATTTTACTTAGGGCCTAATTTACAGTCCGAGTACAGTCCATCATGCTTAATAAAATCTAAAAAAAATGGAACAAAAAAAACCCAAACAATAAAAATTACAGAAAAAATGTAGAAAATTAAAAAAATGGGGAAATAATACAAAATAAAAAAAACCTAGTCTCACTCTGACAGCTTTAGTTCACCGCCCGTAAGAGTCCACAACCATGAGGACCCATCTACTTGCTCAACAATCCCGTTTCTTGCGCTTTACACATATATTCTAGCTTATCCCAACGGTTTTCCTATGAATCCGGGAAGAAAGGACTTGAAAAACCCTAATTTCGGCCTATAAATAGGAACTCCGAAAATCTGAGAAAAGACAAGATTAACAAGAAAAAATCTGAATAAGAGACGTGCGAAAATAGTGAGAATATTGGAGCAAAAAATCAGGAAAGTAGTGATAAGAAAGCCACGTTCTTACCTCGGTTCATGGTGGTCGGAGTGTTAATCGCAAGATCGGAACGGTGAAAGAGCTCCCAACACTATCAGATTCAACATATTCTGAGAACATCCCGATCCAACGACGAATCCAAGAGTTTGAGAAAGGTAAAATTCATTAATTAGATCTACTCTAATTTATTTGGTTTTTTGCTAAAACTAATGTTAGATATGGGTTTAAAGTTAAAAAACGATCAATAAAAAATTTTTGTTTTAGTTTTTGCCGTCGTCGGTGCTTGACCAGCAGTGACAGTGGTGACCGAAATATCAGAGAAGAAGAGGTATTGATGGATTTTTGTAAAGAAAAAAATAAGTGAACTAAGGGCAACTAAGTCAGCCTTTTAATAAATGCACGGAGATGTGAACACAAAAATGACTCAAACTCCCTTTTAGTTGAATACAGACCAACATGAGAAAGAAAAATGAATTAAGGTTTATTTAACGTGTGTCGGGAAACATAGTACAACATTGGGGAAAGTAAAATCACGTGAAATGATCTGCCATGCTAGCTGTCTAGCATTTTTTAGGTTTTAGGGAAAATCGCCTTTTAGGTCCTTTTAGTTTAGGTTTATTCTTTTTTTGATTCTAGGCCTAGTTTGTTCTTTCTAATTTGAGCTCTAACACTTAGATTCTTTTAGTTAGGTCCCTAATTTTCATGATCGATTAGATGATTAGATAACAAGTTTCACCTCAGTTCAATCTAGTGCATAATTTTCCTAATTTCTTTAAAACGGACGATTAATAATTTGATTGAATTTAAAATTGAGTTAAATTATATGTTAATTTTAAAATTGTGCAAATAATGTGTTTCAGGTTAGGTATATTTGATTAATAATTTGCATAGTTTGAGATTAATTATGATTTGATTTACGGTTACGATTTTAAATTAATTTTCCATTTGTTTTAGATATCATTTGTTCTTATAGCATTTTAATCCTGTTTGTTGATTTATTTGATTTTTCACCTTTTATAATAGTGCTATTAACCCTATCTTCGAAGCCTTTTAGACAACACAACTCAGGTGCCAATTTTGGGCGTTGGTGGGGTGCTATAACCTTCCCCACACGTAATCGACTCTCGAGCCCGACAACGACTCCGGTTCAAACGCAGACCAGTTCTACAGGTTTTCGGTTGTACCCAACCCAAAATGACCGATGGCGACTCCAATCTATGATAAACCTTTGAAGGCTCAATCAATTTTGGCCCGGACCAAAAATAGCGTCGACAGCTTGGCGACTCCACTAGGGAGCATTCAAGAGAGTCAGACCACACAAAAAGGGGTACATGTTGTGTTGCATCATTCCATGAGCTTTCTACCCGAGATCGGTCTCGTTTAAGTGGGGGCAAAACGCTGCTCCTTCGTGAGGTTAACCTCCGTATGGGATAGTAGTCGCCTCCGAGATGCATATGATCTATGACTTTGTGAGGGTAACCTTAGTATGGTCATAAGGAAGTGCATCCCCTCGAATTGAACTTGGTCCTGAGAACCTATAATGGGGGAGGACCAGGGACCTTACTAGCCTTAGCAGGCGTCAGTGAGGATAATTCGAGTACCCTGTCTAGAACTGTAACCCCATATAACAAATCGTAGAAACCCACCCCTGTTAGAGCCATGCTGAACTCAAACCTTAGTGTGTCACCCATTGATATATGAGCATGTGTTTTGTTTTTTTTTCTTCTGCTCTTCATATTCTGCTTTTTTTGCATCTGATTATTTGTTATATTTATGCGACACTAACCAAATTTCATTGGGTTGTTTATTGTTTTATGTACACATGCATAATCATCATCATAGAGAGGTGTTGGTTATTTAATTAATTTGATAGAAAAATCTTCGTTATGGCCAAAAGAGTTCAGTGCTTATCAGAGAAAAATGATGATGTTCGAAAATGGTCAGAAAACACCCAGAGAAGGAGAGGTGATAGTATACTAGCAAGACCAGATGAACAATTCTCAGGATACGTTCACCTTCAGCTTAAGCAGAATGACACTCGAGAATTAGCAGAGATTTGGGGCTAGTGGAAAGCTGATCAGAGATAGATATTGTATGACACGTATAAAGACATAGCCTATTTGCTGCAAGTGCACGCAGATAAAAGGCTGATACGGGCTATGGCGCAATTTTGGAACCCTTTATACAACTGCTCCGCATTCAATGGGGAAGACATGACCCCGACGATAGAAGAGTACGCTGCGTTGCTCCATCTAAAGAAAGTGCATGAGTTCGAAATTTGTGTGAAAGAGGCTCAACCTAAAACGTACATAGAGAAAATTATGACTTTGACTGGGACTAACATGTCATAGGTGGAAGCCCAGTTTCAAGGTAAAGGGGGAAGCGAAGCCATCGCCTGTGATAGACTTCGAGGATTGATTTATTCTCATCCCGATCCAAGAAAGCAGGTTGATATCTTTGCTTTATGGATTTATAGCTTGATCATTTTTCCTAAAGTATCCGAACATATCGAAGCATCGGTGATAGATTTATTTGGGGAGCTCGAGCCAGGCCTTAATCCAACTCCGGCTATCTTGGCGGAGACCTTTCAATCCCTTAATTTCCTCAAAAGGCATGAAGGTATATATTTTCTAGGGTGTGCGCAACTCCTCACTATATGGATGCACAGACACTTGAAGGCCAAGAGGAAGTTGTCCAGACGCGTACATACTCCACAATATTCACCATTACAGGAGTTCTTAATAGAGGAGACAAAAAAAAGAAAAAAAATTCAGGAGAATGGGAATCAATCTTGCGAGACCTGAGGTTGGAGGACATTACTTGGCGGGTTTATTGGTTGGACTACAATTATATCTTGTACAAGTGTGGTGCCTTTGATTGGGTCCCTCTTCTTGGTATTTGGGGTGCAACTAGATATGCTCCTCTATTGGTATCGAGGCAACATGGGTCGTTACAGTTTGTCCCAGGTACGAGGGGATTAGGGTTGTGTGAGTTCGTCTTCAAGGGTGAAAAGTCTAAAAAGAAAATTCTTGAGATAGCCAGGGCTTGGGCTTATCCATATCAAGCCAGGTTTGGACCTCTAAGGCTTACTTCGGATTACCAAATTTGGAGGACAAGAAGGAAAAATTGCAACATCCTACCACCTAGCCAAGGGAATGCTCCGACTTTAGAGGAACGGTTCAGAGAAATACCGACTAAAGTTGATATTGTTAGACATGAGTTTGAGGATGAGAAAAAGGCGCTGAATAAAAAGATCGCTGAGCTAGGAGCCAAAAATGAAGAATTAGACTACAATGCTACATATATTAAAAATCAATCAAAGGGGTTTGAGAAGCAGCTAAACATTGTGAGTGCAGATTTAAAAGACCTACAAGGGGACTATAGGGGGCTCCAAGAGAAGATAAGGAATTCCAACTTGCACAAAACTCCACAAGAATGAGAGTAGGAGATTCGTGATCGGGAAAATGATACAAAACGATGTATGAAGTTATTGAAAGCCAAAGAAAATCGAGTGGAAGAACTTACAGCTAATTTGCAAGAAGCCCAACAGACAAATACGACAACCCTTAATGATCTCATGGCTAGTCGTGCTCAGAACAAAGAATTGCATAAACATCTAGCATCTCTGCAAGGGATTCTTCAAATCTACCAACAACAAGACTCAGTGATTGAGCTTGAAAAGGCGCGAGTTGAAAATGAGAATTTAAAGGAGTTGGTGACAGTATTAGAGAGTTCACGACAACAACATAGAGACTTGATAGATGATGTTCAAAGGGATTCTAAACTTAGCGAAGAACAGTGGGATCTACGACTTCGGTTTGCAAGGGGTGATATCAAGGTGAGAGAAGACTTGATGAGGGAAGCACTCACTCAAATCCAAAAGATAGCCGAGTGCATTACCGATTTGGCCAAGGAAGCAGGGTGGTTGAAGTTTTGGATCAATCCCTCGACACACTTTGCAAATGAATGGAATGAGTTCTTGGGAAAAGTTAAGAAGTTGGGAGATCAAGCTAAGCCATACCATCGAGTTTGGTGTTAATTTTTTTCTTCTTGTCATTAAAAAACGTTGATTGGAGATTTTTTGTTTTTTTCTTTCTATTTTTGGGATATTATATTTTGTCTTTGGATGTTAGTGGATAATTTTTTTCCCGCTCTAATTTTTAGATTATTTTGGTGGATGGATTAGATTTTCCTTTTCAGTTATTTAATAAAATTTTTTTTGGTTTGTGCGAATATTGTTCTATCTTATTAATTTTCTGGCCAACACTTAGTTGCATTTATTCTTGCATTCATCATTACACATTGCATTTATACAATATGTGTTTCATATGCATTAACATTAAATCACTAATCCATGGGGGTTCAATATCAGTGATACTGGAAACGAAGGACAATCAAAGCAACCATCCTCACTACACGCGATTCAAGGCTAGAAAAATGGAAGAGAGATTCCAGAAGCTAGAAAAATTTCAAGAACAAGTCATTCAGGATGTAAAGGGCTTGAGGGATGACATAGGAAAAAGTCAAAAGACTCTTCTAAGCAAATTAGAGGATAAGATGTCACAATTGTTATCCAAAGCAACAAGTGCTGAAAAAAAGAAAAACTCACGAAGTTCAAAAGGATGATTCATCATCTTTACCTTTTGGATCAAAAGAAGCACATCCTCGGTTTGTGTTCTCTACTGGCGGACTACAATCAAATGTCCATAACCAAACAAATATTCATGGTGCTTCTAGTTCAAACGTGTGGGCGAGCCCGTTCAAACCAGAAGTCCCAAACTTTGATGACCCGGTTGAGTTGGAAAAACTGAAGAAAGTGCAACCCAAATTTTTTGATATAAATGATGACAAGTTCAAGTGCTTGGAGGAAAGAATCAAAGCTATGGAAGGTACTGATGCCTTCATTGGGAAAAATGTAATGGAGCTGAGCTTGGTCCCTGATCTGATTTTATCCCTAAAATTCAAAGTGCTAGAATTCGAGAAATTTGATGGCACGAGTTGTACTAATGCCCACCTTACCATGTTTTGCCGTAAAATGACGGGGTACGAGAATGATGATAAGTTGTTAATTCATTGCTTTCAGGACAGTTTAGCTAGCTCTGCCATGCGATGTTATAATTAGTTGAATAGGGCCCAAATAAGAACATAGAGAGACTTAGCACGTGCTTTCAAAGAATAATACAAGCATGTCCTGGACATTGTACCTGATCGTTTGACACTCCAAAACATAGAAAAAAGGCACAATGGAATGTTCTGACAATATGCCCAACGGTGGAGGGACATGGATGCACAAGTCCGACCACTATTACTTGAGAATGAGATGAAAACCCTCTTCATTAATTCCTTGGAGTCAACATACTATGAGAAGCTTGTTGGTAGTTGTAGAGCGTTTGGGTGTTCTCTATTTATGAGCGCAAGTGCACACTCCTATCAAGTTATAGTATATAAAATATCGTCTCCCACAGGGATTGGACAGCTTGATTCGAGTTGTAAGTCATGCACAAGAAAAGTAAATGCACAATTAAATTGGATGCTTGAGGAAGAAAATAAAAATAAAAACACAAGTAGTTGAAAAGGAAGTGATCAGATTGATAGAGAGGGCAGGGTTATGCTACTGTTTAGTGTGAAACTGCGTTGAATAGGACAAGTCGTTTTGCACTGCCAGACTCTGTTGCCTCGGCGGTGGATGGCAGGTAGACTGCTGAGACTAGGGATGTGAAATACTGACCCGACCTGGTAACCTGCCTGAAACCCGATCGAGTTAGAACCTGGTTTGACTCGAGAACTCAATGACCCAAACCCGACCTGCAGCCAACCGAAACGAACCCGAACCCGAATTTGACATGTTACTGTAGTAACTGAACCCGACCTACACCCGACCGAAAAGAACCCGAACCCGAATTTGACATGTTACTGTAGTAACCGAACTCGACCTGCACCCGACCGAAACGAACCCGAACCCGAGATTGACCTGCCATATAACCGATTTAACCCGACCTGTTCTTGACCTGAACTAATATTTTGACCTGAAGTGATATTATTATTTGATTTGCTAATAATGATAATTATCTGACATTTGAAGAAGTTATATTTAATGAATTTAAAATTTTAAAATCAATTAAAAATAATAAGTAATTTTTTATATTTAGTAATAATGCCAAGTATTAATAAATTAACTAACTTAACTTTAATTAAAAGATAAATTGAATGAATAAATATCAAGTGGTAATAAATTGTCTTTAATTAAAAGATAACTTTAATAAAAAATAATAAAAATAATATTTTAAGTTAATAATAAATAATATAAATAAATTAATGCTAAGTTAATAATAAATAATATTAACTTATCTTAATATTAAAAATAACTTTAATTAACTTGCATTCATTTTAAGTTAAATGAATAAACATTATTAAATTAAATTATTTTTTTAATTAACTTAACTTTAATTTTAAGATAATTTGAAAGATAAATTAAATGAAAATCTTTATACTTAATTAACTTAAGTTGATTAACTTTTTTTATCAACTTAACACACTTAATTAACTTAAATTAAATAACTTTATAAAAACTAAAATAATTTAATTAACTTAAGTTGATTAAATATTTATACTTAACACATTGAATATATAAAAACTTAAATAACTTTATCAAAAATGTTGAATAATTAGGTTAATAGGTTTGTGTGTTTAATGCAAATTAAAACAAGACAAATCCAAACTGTTAATTAACTTAAAATAATTAACTTAGCAATAATGTTTGTGTTTAACTTTGGATAGAATGAGGCAAACTTATAAAGTTAAACTTACAAATTTTTATTGGAGTAAAAAACAGAATAAGGCAAATTTAAAGTACAAAAACTTTTAATTGCTAAGGTTTATTGTTAGGGTTTAGGTGTTTACTTTTAATTGCTTTCATTGGTTTCTTTTTATGGGTTTAGGGTTTGTTTTTATGGGTTTAGGATTTTTGTTTTACTTTAGTATTTTGAATTAGGGTTTGGGGTTTATGTTTAATTATTAGTGAACTAAGCTTACCTTTAGGGTTTAGTTCTTAGGGATTAGGGGTTTAATTTTTATTGACTTTATTTTAGGTTTTTATGTTATGAGTTTAGGGTTTCTTTCTACAGGTCTAACATTTAGGGTTTCTTTTTATGGTTTTATGGTTTTGTTTTAGTTCAATGTTTCGAATTAGGGTTACATGTTTAGGTTTCATTTTTTGTTCATGGTTTAAGGTTTTGATTAGAGTTTCATTTTAGAATATATATAATATATCAATATATTATATATATGTATGTAAAATGTATTTATGTATGTATAAACCCTAAACCCTAAAAATGAATTAAACCAAATCCAAAATGCATATCGAGAAAATATGAATGAATTAAACTAAATCTAAAATGCATATCAGGAAAAATTATTATTAACAGGTTATTGAAGATAACAAGGCTGGTTATTAAACAACTCAAAATATAGATATTACAAAAATGGCATTAGCAGCTAATTTTTCTTTTCTATTATGAACATCAACAGAATGAGCCCAAACAACAAATACATCTCTCCTATACAGCCTTTAACTCTTTAGTCTCAGAACCTTCCTTGAGAAAGTTTAGACTGATTTGAGTGGTCCGCTTGCAAGGTGCTTAACAAAATATGCATAAAAGGATCAGTTATGCTGGGTTCATCTTTGCACTGTATAGGGAATTTTTCGTAGTTGATAGAACACTTGTTTTTCACTCTTCATATGCAACTTTCTCCTCTTTCTTTTTCCGCTTGTAACTTGAAAACTGCAGGAGGCTGCATATGTTAGTTCTATACTACTTGATGCACTAAAAAATAAGTGAATGTGCATAGCAAAACAGCAGTTAAGATTATTGTTTTTTAAAAAATATAGACTTGCTAAATATCAGACCCAATTGAATAGTCAAGTAATGTTGCACAATCATATCACTAGGCTTTATATCTAGAAAACAATGAATCCAACTTTCATCCGACACCCAGTAAACCAATTCTATAGATGTTGCAGTATTACCTCTGGTTCATCATAAGTAAAATCTGCACTATGCGCTACATATGGTATAATTTTAGAACATGACTCAACATCAACCTGAAAAGATGAGGAAACAGCTAAGTTGTTTTCTTCAAGATTTTTGTTAGGCTTGACCAGCTACTGAGGAGTCGGTGAAATGCCTTCAGGATATGCCCACTCACTTCTACCCAGCGCAAGAGAATTATGGCCATCATTGAGATCGATTCGATACCTCACTGCCTCACCATCAGATGAAGTACCTGCATTATTCTTCAAAGACAAAGCAGTTTCCCTATTCCCTGAATTGGTGAACAGTGAAAGAGATTGTTCATCCAAAATTTCTTTCGCCAACTTCTTAGAAACTGTTCTCAGACTCTTCTTCAAGTTGTCATCTCTTCTGGCTTTGAAAACGCCTCCTTGAGAATACTTTGAAATACTGGTTACCATTTCAGCCCCGTTAATCGAAGGATACTTCTCAGAATCCTCATGATCAACCTTTTTTGGTCCAGGAAAGTACATCAATTGACTATAAACCTCAGTGGATGGTTTTTGCCTTGCATGCTTCCAGTGATCCATCCAAGCAGATTGGTAATGATTCATAGATTTCTTAGTTGTTCCATCACTATTGCAATCTGATTTTGCAAGGCGATCATACATGATTCATAGATTTCCTGAAAAATGAAATTCAGCAAACACTAACATCAAACATAATATCTATAGAGTTACAAAACAAAATTCCAAGAACTTAAAAATCAAAAACTGAAAATCTAGTGCTCATAAAGGCCAGTAAATAGTCTATTGGAAATTAAGGATTAACAAAACATACGCATAACTTATCACCCAACCCAATTTCATTTTTCAGAAGTGTGAATTAGAAATGTTAAGATTGAAGTAAACCAATTTTATAGATGTTGCAGTATTACCTCTGGTTCATCATATGTCAAAAACAAGTAGAACGGAGGAGTAAAACAATTTAAAAGACTAACTGTGTGTGCTTTACCTTATGCTTTTTTGCACATAAGAAAAATGTCACAACAGTGAACACTGGCCTGGTAAAATCTGCACTCGCCTGCCTGGAAGAAGGCAGCGATGCCACAAGCTCACAACCAGGTCCTTGTAGCTGACATAAACATCAATTATATCACTCAAACAATTCAAAGAATGGTATAAGAACATAAGATTTCACCCAATGATCAAACGAAAAATGTCACAGATTTGTAATCCTAACAATTCTAAGCACAACAAAGATCATCTAACTTTGGGGTTTACTCATTCAGGCATTATTGTAAACACATGAGTGCCAAGGAAACATAAATTAATAAACTAAAAATCAAAGATTGTATGAAATGGAAAAGGATCTTACAGAGATAAGCCTTTCTTTACAAAAGGAATAAGCCTAACACATCCAAATTGAATCCCCAGTTCTCTAATATCCAGTGTAGTCATGAAATACCAATTTCCTCCAAAATTAGTCAAAATCTGAGTACAGTAGTAACTCAAATTCATAATAAAGATAATATTAAAAAAGAACAATAGGAGAAACCCATTTGATATTCAGACAATAGATAATGCCGCTCTAAGTGTTTTGCTGCAAATAAGAGACGGAAAAGTGTTCATTGCTACACCAATAAATGGTTTGAATCATCCCCAAAACATTAAAAAAGGTTAAACTTTTTAACAACAATTTGATATCAGAACATGCTTAACTCGGAAAATATGTAAACCCAAACGAAAAATAATTACAAAACAAAACAAAACAAAATATGTTCCAGTTTTATAAATCTACACCCTTTTGCAAATTTTTTTTATAAAATAAAATATGTAGAGTGTACCTCTGAATGCAAACTTGTTACTTGGAAGCCAGTGGGTGCAGTTCATAGCTGCCTTATGACTTGGAACTATTGTCAAAATCTGAGCAGCCTGCTATACATGTATATAAAAAGACAATTAAGAAGAAACGTTTGATCACTAAAACATAAAATTTGAGAAGAAGATTAAATGAGAAATCTTGGGGACAGAAAAAGGCGACAGCATTTTGAGTACCAAAAGAAACTAAACCAGAAGCACCCCATGAAACGTTGTTGACTATTCTGCCTTCTACTTCCACTAATTAACATTTGAGAAGAGATGAGCCGGTACCTATTTAGGGGCTAGGGTTTCGACCAAAAATGTATTTAATTAGGGAGGAAAAATAATTGATAAAATAAATGGAGGGAAAAATAAGTAAACGTATGGAGAGAAAAATCCCACCCATTTTATTAGGGGTTAACTGCACTTTAGGTCATTGTTAGTTTAGGTCTTTTTTATTTCTTTAGTTTTACGTTGATTCAATTTAGTCTCAATTTTAGTTTAGTTTCCTTATACCTCTAGGTTTAGGTTCTTTTTTAATTAGATCCTCCTTTATAAAATTATTTAATAATTAAATATTTAATAACTAAACCCTAAATCCTAATACACATACATATATATACTAAAACTTACATTCTAAACCATAAACCTTAATACGTATATACTATATATATATATATATATATATATATGAATTTTTGTGTGTATATATATGTATTAATGTAAATATATATATATATATATATGTATGTATTAATGTATATACATATATACATTAATACATACTAAACCATAAACCCTAATACACCTACATATATTAATGAACTAAGCTTGAGGTTTTGATTTAGGGTTTCATTTTTAGGGTTTAAGGTTTTAATCTAGGGTTTAGGATTTATAATTTATTGTTAATATGTTTTGTTTTTAGGGTTTATAGATTTTATTTTGTGTTTTGTTTTATGGTTTTGAATTAGGGTTTTGTTTTAATTGCTTATGGTTTTAGGGTTTTATGGTTTAGTATTTAATTTTTTAGGTTTAGGGTTTATATGATTATGGCTTAAATGTTTAAGGTTTAAGGGTTTAGGGTTAGTGTTTCGAATAAAAATTTTATTTTTAGTGAACTAAGCTTATCTTTAGGGTTTAGGGCTTAGGGTTCATGGCTTAGTGTTTAGTGTTTTGATTTATGCTTTTGATTTTATTGGTCTTAGTTTAGGGTTTCTTTTTATGGGTTTAGGGTTTCTTTCTATTAGTTTAGATTTTTTGTTTTAGTTTAGTGTTTTGAATTAGGGTTTAGGTTTCATTATTAGTGAACTAAGCTTACCTTTGGGGTTTATTGTTAGGGTTTACGGGTTTACGGATGTCCTATATACGTTCTTTGCAGGGGAACTTTATCTGTGGAGGATCATCTGTGTCAGGATTGCTGTCAGGTTCAGCTGCCGGTGCAGCTGGTGTTGGTGCTGTCGCGACAGGTTGTTCTTTCTGTGCGGGTTGTGTTTCTGGTTGCTTTTCTACCCTGGGTTCATCCAACTGCTTCCCACTTCTAGTAGATATGGCTTTGCACTGCTCATAAGTGGGCTTGGTTGCTGCCTCTTTGCTGCTTCCATTGTTCTGATGCTGAAGATCTTAGTGAACTGCCCAAATTGGGTCTCCAAGTTCTTTATAGCAGCCTCCTGGTTGTTCATCTTCATCTATGTCCTATCCATGAAAGACTCGGTTTTATCAATAAATTTATTAGTGCGAACAATAAAATCACTAGTTCTAGACATAAAAGTATGAAGAATTGCTTCTAGTGAATTATTGTTTTGCGGCTGCTGAGCCTGCTGTCTGGATAGGTTTTGTTGGTAGCCTCCCTGTTGCTGTTGTGGGTTTGCAGCAGTCTTTGGGTTGCTCCAGGAGAAGTTGGGATGGTTCTTCCATCCAGGTTTGTAGGTGTTCTGGGCATGTATGATGTTCCTCTCGTATCCTCCCATAAAGTTAGCAGATGCGGTGCATTCAGAGGAATCATGGTTGCCTCCACACTCATCACATAACGGTTCTATAGCCTTGACCTCGTAGACTTTCCCGGTGGGTTTCACGATGCTCATGACCAGCTCTGTCAGCTTGTCGAGACGGGCATTGACAAATTCTGAGGCTTCCACCTCGTTCACAGTGGCTGGCCGCCTAACGCCGCCTCGGCGGGCTGTTGGATACTTGTTGTCGTTCTTGGCAGCTTGGTTCAGTATCCGCAGTGCTTTCTCTGGTGGTCTGTCAAGGATGATTCCATTGGCTGAGGCATCAATCATCATCCGTGTTGGGTAGTTCACCCCATTGTAGAACATTGATACATGTGTCCAAGCCGAAAAACCATGTAACAGGCAGTTGTTCAGCATCTGTTGGTACCGCTCCCATGCTTCATACATTGGCTCGTCATCCCCTTGTCGGAAGGTTTTTATTTCGTTTCTCAGTCTATTTGTGACATTGGATGGGCTGAAACAGTCTAGAAAATCCTTGCACAGCTCTGTCCATGTGTTGAACGACTCTGTTGGCTGGTTGTTTAACCACTATTTTGCCATATCCCTCAGTGAATAGGGAAATAATCTCAGCCTCGACATGTCTTGATGGACTCCGTGTATTTTGAATGCTCTGCATATGTCCAAGAATCCTCTTAAGTGCTGCCGAACATCTTCTGTGGCAGTCTCTCCAAATTGCCCTAACATGTTGATCATGTCAAACATAACGGGCTTCAGTTTGAAGTGATCCGCCTCAATCTCAAGTTCTGTCACTGTCGAATCGAACCCTCTGAAGTCATGTTCTAGATAATCTCTGGTGGTTCGTACATTCTGGGGCTGCTTGGGTGGAAGAGGGGGCTGCTTCCTTGGTGGATCTTGTTGTTCTCTGGGCGGCGGGTCTTGTTGCCCATCCCTGTTGTTCACAGCATTGTTGGCAGGGTTGTCGTATTACATGTTTACCTTTACCTTTGCCTTTTCTTTTTCTTCTTTAGTTTTCACTAGGGCTACTCTGATTTCCTTTTTGAGCTCTCTTGCTCTTCGTTCGATATCGTCGTAATAAAGGATTTCTTCTTTTGGATTTGCCCTGGTCAAACACTAGCAAAGGAAACCGTAAAATTCTTTTTTTCGATTAAAAATACAAATAAATGGTTTGAATTATCCCCAAAACATTAAAAAAGGTTAAACTTTTTAACAACAATTTGATATCAGAACATGCTTAACTCGGAAAATATGTAAACCCAAACGAAAAATAATTACAAAACAAAACAAAACAAAATATGTTCCAGTTTTATAAATATACACCCTTTTGCAATTTTTTATTATAAAATAACAGAATGTAGAGTGTACCTCTGAATGCAAACTTGTTACTTGGAAGCCAGTGGGTGCAGTTCATAGCTGCCTTATGACCTGGAACTATTGTCAAAATCTGAGCAGCCTGCAATACATGTATATAAAAAGACAATTAAGAAGAAGCGTTTGATCACTAAAACATAAAATTTGAGAAGAAGATTAAATGAGAAATCTTGGGGACAAAAAAAGGCGACAGCATTTTGAGTACCAAAAGAAACTAAACTAGAAGCACCCCATGAAACGTTGTTGACTATTCTGCCTTCTACTTCCACTAATTAACATTTGAGAAGAGATGAGCCGGTATCTATTTATGGGCTAGGGTTTCGACCAAAAATGTATTTAATTAGGGAGGAAAAATAATTGATAAAATAAATGGAGGGAAAAATAAGTAAACGTATGGAGAGAAAAATCCCACCCATTTTATTAGGGGTTAACTGCACTTTAGGTCATTGTTAGTTTATGTCTTTTTTATTTCTTTAGTTTTACTTTGATTCAATTTAGTCTCAATTTTAGTTTAGTTTCCTTATACCTCTAGGTTTAGGTTCTTTTTTAATTAGATCCTCCATTATAAAATTATTTAATAATTAAATATTTAATAACTAAACCCTAAATCCTAATACACATACATATATATACTAAAACTTACATTCTAAACCATAAACCTTAATACGTACATACTATATATATATATATATATATATATATATATATATATATATATATATATGAATTTTTGTGTGTATATATATGTATTAATGTAAATATATATATATGTATGTATGTATTAATGTATATACATATATACATTAATACATACTAAACCATAAACTCTAATACACCTACATATATTAATGAACTAAGCTTGAGGTTTTGATTTAGGGTTTCATTTTTAGGGTTTAAGGTTTTAATCTAGGGTTTAGGATTTATAATTTATTGTTAATATGTTTTGTTTTTAGGGTTTATAGATTTTATTTTGTGTTTTGTTTTATGGTTTTGAATTAGGGTTTTGTTTTAATTGCTTATGGTTTTAGGGTTTTATGGTTTTATGGTTTAGTATTTAATTTTTTAGGTTTAGGGTTTATATGATTATGGCTTAAATGTTTAAGGTTTAAGGGTTTAGGGTTAGTGTTTCGAATAAAAATTTTATTTTTAGTGAACTAAGCTTATCTTTAGGGTTTAGGGCTTAGGGTTCATGGCTTAGTGTTTAGTGTTTTGATTTATGCTTTTGATTTTATTGGTCTTAGTTTAGGGTTTCTTTTTATGGGTTTAGGGTTTCTTTCTATTAGTTTAGTTTTTTTGTTTTAGTTTAGTGTTTTGAATTAGGGTTTAGGTTTCATTATTAGTGAACTAAGCTTACCTTTGGGGTTTATTGTTAGGGTTTACGGATGTCCTATATACGTTCTTTGCAGGGAAACTTTATTTGTGGAGGATCATCTGTGTCAGGACTACTGTCAGGTTCAGCTGCCGGTGCAGCTGGTGTTGGTGCTGTCGCGACAGGTTGTTCTTTCTGTGCGGGTTGTGTTTCTGGTTGCTTTTCTACCCTGGGTTCATCCAACTGCTTCCCACTTCTAGTAGATATGGCTTTGCACTGCTCATAAGTGGGCTTGGTTGCTGCCTCTTTGCTGCTCCCATTGTTCTGATGCTGAAGATCTTAGTGAACTGCCAAATTGGGTCTCCAAGTTCTTTATAGCAACCTCCTGGTTGTTCATCTTCATCTATGTCCTATCCATGAAAGACTCGGTTTTATCAATAAATTTATTAGTGCAAACAATAAAATCACTAGTTCTAGACATAAAAGTATGAAGAATTGCTTCTAGTGAATTATTGTTTTGCGGCTGCTGAGCCTGCTGTCTGGATAGGTTTTGTTGGTAGCCTCCCTGTTGCTGTTGTGGGTTTGCAGCAGTCTTTGGGTTGCTCCAGGAGAAGTTGGGATGGTTCTTCCATCCAGGTTTGTAGGTGTTCTGGGCATGTATGATGTTCCTCTCGTATCCTCCCATAAAGTTAGCAGATGCGGTGCATTCAGAGGAATCATGGTTGCCTCCACACTTATCACATAACGGTTATATAGCCTTGACCTCGTAGACTTTCCCGGTGGGTTTCACGATGCTCATGACCAGCTCTGTCAGCTTGTCGAGACGGGCATTGACAAATTCTGAGGCTTCCACCTCGTTCACAGTGGCTGGCCGCCCAACGCCGCCTCGGCGGGCTGTTGGATACTTGTTGTCGTTCTTGGCAGCTTGGTTCAGTATCCGCAGTGCTTCCTCTGGTGGTCTGTCAATGATGATTCCATTGGCTGAGGCATCAATCATCATCCATGTTGGGTAGTTCACCCCATTGTAGAACATTGATACATGTG
Source organism: Hibiscus trionum (assembly GCA_030270665.1). Lineage (NCBI taxonomy): Eukaryota > Viridiplantae > Streptophyta > Magnoliopsida > Malvales > Malvaceae > Hibiscus > Hibiscus trionum. The sequence goes on along the minus strand of BSYR01000038.1, from coordinate 19,442,068 downwards.
TCCAAGCCGAAAAACCATGTAACAGGCAGTTGTTCAGCATCTGTTGGTACCGCTCCCATGCTTCATACATTGGCTCGTCATCCCCTAGTCGGAAGGTTGTTATTTCGTTTCTCAGTCTGTTTGTGACATTGGATGGGCTGAAACAGTCTAGAAAATCCTTGCACAGCTCTGTCCATGTGTTGAACGACTCTGTTGGCTGGTTGTTTAACCACTATTTTGCCATATCCCTCAGTGAATAGGGAAATAATCTCAGCCTCGACATGTCTTGATGGACTCCGTGTATTTTGAATGCTCTGCATATGTCCAAGAATCCTCTTAAGTGCTGCCGAACATCTTCTGTGGCAGTCTCTCCAAATTGCCCTAACATGTTGATCATGTCAAACATAACGGGCTTCAGTTTGAAGTGATCCGCCTCAATCTCAAGTTCTGTCACTGTCGAATCGAACCCTCTGAAGTCATGTTCTAGATAATCTTTGGTGGTTCGTACATTCTGGGGCTGCCTGGGTGGAAGAGGGGGCTGCTTCCTTGGTGGATCTTGTTGTTCTCTAGGCGGCGGGTCTTGTTGCCCATCCCTGTCGTTCACAGCATTGTTGGCAGGGTTGTCGTATTACATGTTTACCTTTACCTTTGCCTTTTCTTTTTCTTCTTTAGTTTTCACTAGGGCTACTCTGATTTCCTTTTTGAGCTCTCTTGCTCTTCGTTCGATATCGTCGTGATAAAGGATTTCTTCTTTTGGATTTGCCCTGGTCAAACACTAGCAAAGGAAACCGTAAAATTATTTTTTTCGATTAAAAATACAAATAAAATAAAATGTAAAGAAATAAAAGTGCAGAAATTAAAGACGAATTTCGCTGTTACCAATCACCGGCAACGGTGCCAAAAACTTGTAGAGCGTTTGAGTGTTCTCTATTTATGAGCGCAAGTGCACACTCCTGTCAAGTTATAGTATATAAGATATCTTCTCCCACAGGGATTGGACAGCTTGATTCGAGTTGTAAGTCCTGCACAAGAAAAGTAAATGCACAATTAAATTGGATTCTTGAGGAAGAAAATAAAATAAAAACACAAGTAGTTGAAAAGAAAGTGATCAGATTGATAAAGAGGGAAGGGTTATGTTGCTGTTTAGTGTGAAACTGCGTTAAATAGGACAAGTCGTTTTGCACTGCCGGACTCTGCTGCCTCGACGGTGGATGGCAGGTAGACTGCTGAGACCCTCTCGCTACCTCAGCAGGGGAATGGAATTGTGTCTCGGCGGCAAACTCGGCAAAACTACAAGGCTCGAAAGAACGCTTCGAAGTTGATTCCGCTTATGTCTAAGTCAGAATGTTGTTGATGCCCACTTCAGATAATACCAGTCTCGGCGTGAATCGTGCAAAGACAACAATGTTGATTCATCCTCTTTTAGCCGCCTTAAACCCTTAACCTATGTCTAGGCCGGATTGATCGCACCGTCTATAGATGAAATCGTACTTACTCCTTTCGTGAGTTCGACTCTCTCGTTACCGAACAAATGGATAGAATTCAACTAATCTTTCGCCTTAATTGAAAACTATGAAGAACATGGAGTAAGTAAACCTTGTAATTTTATTTGCAAAAACAAACTTGAAATCCTAAGCAACCGTTCTCACAACTAATTACAACATAACCCAATCCCAAGGAGAAATTTAGAACATGTCGGCGGCAAGAAAACCTAAACTATCCCCTAGGAAAAGCTAAGTTATTTTAAACTAGAATTACAATGGGTATATATAGGCATTAGCTAGGTCTAGTCCTTCTTGAAGTAGAAGTCTTCAAAGTAGCTTTTCACATTAAATGTGACTTTAAACTCTAACTTATTTGAGTTGAATGTGGACTTTATCACGTTGCCTTACTCTGCAAGTAATCTCGAGATTCTCCTTTGGCGGCTCATCCCGCTGGTACAGACGTCGAAAAATTGAGTGGACAACATCGATAGAATTAGGATTTTCTGCTCTACAGATCACACTCCGGTTCTCCAACTCTATAATATGTTGTCTTGGGCAGCAAGGTGGGCGGCGACAGCTGTTATCTCTGTCTAGAACGACATCAGTACAGCTCCTTGGTTCGCTACCTCATCATCACGTCCTCAACTCATCTTTCCCTCTGTCAGCCTTTAGTACCTGAAACTAAAACTAAGCTAAAACAATATATTTTCTTCACCAAATAAAATATAAACTAGAAAATCGTGGCAAAGTAAAGAAATATTGTAAAATGCAATGCATGGTCCTAATTATGCCTAAAATGTACTCAAAAACAGCAATGGTATGAGATGGAATGTGTGAAATATAGAACTTGTGGACACTTTACAGTAGTACCACTAGAGACTTTGCTGTTCTAGTGAAAGTAGGTGAAGCAATTGAGCGTGCCATTAAAAGCGGGAAACTTAGTAGTCTTGAGGCTTCAAAAAAATCATATACCAAAAAGAAAGAGAATGAAATTAATGTTGTAGGAGAAAATGGGCATTCATACCCCAGATATCAATCATCACCACAATTTGTGTATCATACAGGATATTCGAAACCCACTACAACCTCTCCATGTCAAGAAAAACAACCGCAAGGGGGCTCAAGCCATCAAGGACTAATATAGAAATACAATCTTTCACGCCTAATCCAATTTCTTACAAAGAGTTGTATGCTAAATTATTAGAAGAACGATTGATATCCCCCATCTTTCTCACACCGTTGCAACCACCATACCTAAAATGGTACGATCCTTCTGCACATTGTGAGTCCCATGCTGGAATCCCTGGTCATACAATTGAAAATTGTCCAACTCTCAAAAGAAGGGTTCAGAGCTTGATTAATCAAAATATCCTTCAATTCAACACACCAGAATGGCCTAATGTCGCTAATAACCCTCTACCAACACATGAGGAACCAAAGGTTAATGATATGATGAAAGATGGTGAGTTTAAGATTAAGACACACTTATCTGAAGTGCAATCGCCATTAAAGTGGGTTTGGAAGAAAATGGCAGAAAGAGGATTGGTAAGTTCTAACCATGGAACTGTTGTGACTAGTAAGGGTGATTTCTGCGAATTTCTCGGCGATGTGGATCATGAGATTCAACATTATGATGAGTTCAGAAAGATTTTACAGAATCTGATGGAAAATAAAAAATAGAGTTCTTCGAAAAGAATCAAGAAGTTAGGGATGTTTTTACAGTGGATGGACAATCGTTCAAAAGAGTGGTGAGGCTAGTAGACCTTTTGTGATTAATTGGCCTAGAATGCACGAAGAAGGATCAGAGAAACCTTTGCCTCAATTGGTGATTGAGACTCTTTTTCCTTTCCCATACAAGAGTAATCAACATGTACCATGGATTTATGGTTGTAACATGACCATTACGGGGAAAAAGGATTCTGAAATTGCGGCTGCAGGAATTAGTGGAGTTGGGAACTTCGCTTGAATTGGAAGATGTTACTCCCCCGAAGTTGCAAAATCGGTGGAGATAAGAGATGTTGAGCAAAAAGACAAGTTCCCACTGATTGGAGAAAAACTAGAAATTAATGAACCTGTGAAAGAGGAAGAAGCACGTGAATTCTCGAAGTTCATCAAACATAGTGAATACAGTGTGGTTGAAAAATTACACAAAGAACCATGTCGTATTTTTGTGTTATCTTTGTTGGTGAGTTCGAAGCCCCATAGAAATGCTTTGCTAAAAGTGTTGAACCAAACATTTGTCCCGAATGATGTTTCAGCGGATAAGCTGGATAGATTGGGGAATAATTTACATACCGACAGTTTCATCTCTTTTAGTGAGGATGGAATTCCTCCTGAAGGTACGGGGTCCGTCAAAGCATTGCACATAACTACCTATTGCAATGGACATATACTACCTCATGTCCTAGTTGACAATAGATATGCTTTGAATGTCATGCCCATGACCACATTAAATAGGCTTTTAGTGGATAAGGATCACATAAGACCTTAATATACAACCGTAAGGGCATCTGACGAAACCATGAGAGAAGTCGTGGGGAAGATTGACATCCCACTTCTAATTGGTCTAGCTACGTATAACATAGAATTTACTGTTATGGACATCACACTTGCTTATAATTGTCTATTGGGACGACCCTGGATTCACGCAGCTGGAGCAGTACCTTCAACGCTTCACCAGAAAGTTAAGTTTGCAATTGACAGGCGCCTTGTAAGTGTTAGCGCTGAAGATGACATCATTGCATCTGCATCAACGGAGGCTCCATACATTGATGTGGATGAAAATGCAGTCGAGTGTACATTTCGATCACTCAAATTCGTGAATGCGACTTTTTTTTGCTGAAGGAAATAAGATCCCAAAACCCAAACTCTCAAAGAATACTATGATGGGAATAAGGCTCACTGTTGGGAAAAAAGCCAAATCAGGAAAAGGACTTGGGAAATATTTGCAAGGAATGCATACGACGATACGACCATTTTTGAAATATGATCAAAGCAGTGTTGGATTCCAGCCAAATCCACGTCAAATGATGAATAAAATTTTGAAAATGAGAGCAAAGAGAAGGGCCAGACGGTTGGCCAGAGTATCGAAGGGGGATTGATGGTATTTACCCATATTTTCTGAAACCTTTGTGTCCAAGGGACACATTCATTCTGAAAAGGAAAAAGAAATCCTATTAGTACCTCCAAAGAGGTTTGAAGAACTGAGCATAAATGCTATTGGGGAAGAGAAAGAAATTGCAGAAAATCGGTCAAAGATTCGCCCGTGTCCTCTGGGTTGTGTCTTGAATAACTGGACCGTTGTTGAACTCTCCATTGCTTTTAAATCTTTATCATATTAATGCTCGAAACTTGCCCCACTACTTGAGCCCGAAAGTAGTGGAGATTTATTGTAAGGGCCCCCATTTCGGCATCAGTTTATCAATTCAATAAATGAATGCATTTTCCCTTTCAATCTGGTCTCATTGTTTGTTCATTCTTTTCTTTTGTTTGTACACTTTCTTGTGCCATATATATATATATTTCTTCTTACACATTTGCAGGCCTTTAGATATTAATTGCACGAATGACATTGCTTCGAGCTCAAAAGTCGACTTTAAACAGGCTATATGCTTAGGAGAGTATGAGTCCGATGAAAACTATGAGGAATGTGAATTGTCTCCTGATTTACTTAGACTGATTGAGCATGAGCATAAACAAATTCTTCGTCACCAAGAATTAATGAACATAGTGAACTTGGGAACTAATGATGACAAGAGAGAGGTAAAGATTGGTACTTTTATATATTCAAATATAAGAGACAAACTCATATCCCTACTTCAAGAGTTCAAGGATGTGTTCACTTGGACCTACCAAGATATGCCCGGATTAAACACAGATATTATAAAGCACAAACTTCAGTTGAAGCCAGAATGCAAGCTTGTACAACAGAAGCTCGGAAGAATGAAGCCCGAAATGTTACTTCAGATATGAGAGGAAGTAAAGAAACAATACGATGCTGGATTTTTGCAAGTGGCCAAATATCCAGAATGGGTAGCTAACGTTGTTCCGGTACCAAAGAAAAATGGAAAGGTGCGAATGTGTGTTAACTACCGTGATCTTAATCGTGCTAGTCCTAAGGATAATTTTCCTCTACCACATATAGACATGTTGGTAGACAATACATCAAAACATCACTTGTTCTCATTCATGGATGGTTTCTCGGGCTATAACCAAATCAAAATGTATTTCGACAACATGGAAAAAACTATATTTGTAACATAATGGGGCGCATTTTGCTATAAAGTGATGCCTTTTAGTTTGAAAAATGCAGTGGGCAACATATCAGAGGGCCATGGTGACATTGTTCCATGTAGGGGTGAGCAGAGCTCGACTCGACTCGAAAAAACCGAATAACTCGACTCGACTCGAGGCAAAAATACTCGACTCGTCTTGACTCGACTCGAAATTTCATAAACTCGAATAACTTGAAAAAATTTCAAATAAAGTTTGAGTTGTGAAATGGAAATTCGAATAATTCGAATAACTCGAAATTTTTAGTAATTAGTGGATTTATTTTTAAGTTCGAGACGAGTCCCCCTATTTTTTATGATATATACATACTGATATATAAAAATATGAAGAAATATTATCACATGTGAAAAAATATATATGTGCATATCTTATATGATTAGAAAAAGGAGTTTAAATTGGAATCAAACCCTACTATAACATGATAAATAATTACAATTAAATTTTTATAGAAACTCGAAAACTCGATTCGGGTCGACTCGAATTTCTTAAACTCGACTTGAATCGAAAAAATTTCAAATAAAGTTTGAGTTGTAAAATATGACTCGTCAACTCGAATAACTCGAAATTTTTTTACTCGACTCGATCGAACGCTCACCCCTAGTTCCATGACATGATGTATAAAGAAATAGAAGTTTATGTGGATGATATGATCGCCAAGTCCCGAACGAAAGAAGAACGCATCACAAACCTCAGAAAACTCTTTGAACGTTTAAGGAAATTTCAATTGAAGCTAAATCCTGCAAAATGCACCTTTGGAGTTGCTTCAAGCAAATTGTTGGGTTTTATCGTTAGCAAGCGAGGTATTGAGGTAGATCTTGATAAAATCAAGGCTATCCAAGAGCTTTCGCCTCCTCGTACTCAAAAGGAAATTCGAGGCTTTTTAGGACGTTTAAATTATATTTCTCGGTTCATCTCTCAATTAACTGATAACTATGATCCCATCTTCTGACTCCTAAGGAAGCATAATACAGGCGTATGGGACTCAGCATGCCAGAAGGCCTTTGATAAAATTAAGCAGTATTTGTCAAATCCTCATGTATTAGTTCCTCCTATATCAGACAAGCCTTTGATTTTGTATCTAGCTGTATTTGAGAACTCTATGGGTTGTGTATTGGGCCAACACGATGAAACCGGGAGAAAAGAGTGGGCTATCTACTACCTCAGCAAAAAATTTACCGATTGTGAATAGAGATACTCTTCTATCGAGAAATTATGTTGTGCATTAGTCTGGACGGCTCGCAGGCTTCGTTAATACATGCTATACCACACAACATGGTTGATTGCAAAACTAGATCCAATAAAATACATGATGGAATCTCCATGCTTATCAAGAAGAATGGCTCGATGGCAAATTTTACTTTCTGAATACAATATTGAGTACGTAAATCGGAAAGCCATCAAAGGTAGCGCTATTGCAGACATCTTAGCAAGTCGTGCTTCTTCTAAATATGAACCTTTGAGTTTTGAGTTTCCTGACGAAGACCTAATGTGCTTAACTGCTAGTGAAGAGGAACCAACTGGTAGAAAACCTTGGAAAATGAATTTTGATGGAGCTTCAAATGCATTTGGGCATAGAATTGGGGTAGTTTTAGTGTCTCCTAAAGGGAACATTATCCTTTTACGGGTCGACTGAATTTTGAGTGTACCAATAATATGGCAGAATATGAAGCGTGTAAAATGGGACTTCGGGCGGCAATCCATCAAAAAATTAAAGTCCTAAAAGCATACGACGATTTGCTGTTAGTGGTTTATCAACTTCGCGGAGACTGGGAGACCAAAGATGCAAAACTGATTGGATACCAAAAGCTCGTCCTTGAATTAATAAAAGAGTTCGAGGAGATATCTTTCCATTACCTTCCCTGAGAAGATAACCAAATGGGAGATGCAATGGCAACTTTGGCCTCTATGTTTAAAGCAAATAGAGAAGATGATATGATGCCCAAACAAATGAGTATTTATGATTCACCCGCCAGTTGTTATACCATCAAAGATGAGGTAGATGATCACCCTTGGTATTACGATATTTTACAATATATCAAGTATCAAAAATATCCCGAGGGGCGAATGATGTTAATAAAAGAACAATTCGAATAATGGCTGCAAGGTACGTCTTTGATAGAGAAATTCTATATAAAAAAGGGAACGGCCAAATGCTGCTCAGATGTGTAGAAAATCATGAGACAAAAAAGATAATTGAGGAAGTTCACGAGGGAATTTGTGGAATTCATGCAAATGGCCTTAGTATGTTTAGGCAAATTATGAGGTTGAGTTATTACTGGGTATCTATGGTAGAAGATTGCATCAACTTCGCTCAGAGATGCCATAAATGACAGATTTATGGAGAAAATTCTTGCAGCATCTTCACCTCTTCATGTTATAACGACTCTGTGGCCATTTACAGCATAGGGCAAGGATGTAATCGGACTGATTACGCCAAAGGCATCAAATGGACATCGTTTCATTTTTGTGATGATTGATTACTTTACTAAGTGGGTGGAAGCTGCTTCGTGTGCAAATGTAACCAGATCGACAATATGCAAGTTCCTAAAAAAGGAAATCATTTGCCGGTATGGTCTATCAGAAAGAATTATCTCTGACAATGCTTTAAATCTGAACAACCAAATGATGAAGGGAGTGTGTGAGCAGTTCAAGATAAAGCATCATAAGTTAGCACCCTATCGCCCAAAAATGAATGGGGCCATCGAAGCAGCCAATAAAAATATCAAACGAATCGTGGAGAAAATGGCGATAACATATAAGGATTCCATGAGAAACTACCTTTTGCCTTGCTAGCGTATTGTACATCCGTGTGAACATCTACGAGGGCAAATACATATTCTTTAGTTTACGGAACGGAGGTAGTATTACCGATTGAGGTTGAGATTCCATCTCTTCGTGTCTTAATAGAAATTGAGTTGGACGAAGCTGAATGGATTCGAGTTAGATATGACCAATTGAATATGATAGAAGAAAAGAGATTGAAAGCAATTTTTCATGGGTAGATGTACCAAAAGCGAATGATTTGAGCCCATGATAAGAAAGTCCGACCAAGAACGTTTCGAAAAGGGGATTTGGTTCTGAAAAAGAGGTTGCCAAATTGGGAAGGGTCGTTTGTTGTGGAAAAAGCTTTTTCTGGTGGGGCATTAATCCTAACCGAGATGGATGGAAATGAGTTATCCAATCCTGTGAATTCTGACTCGGTGAAGAAATATTATGCTTGAATTCATGACATACCAAGAGGTGAAAACCCGAAAGGGCCCTGTTGGTAAAAGAAGAGCCAAGAGGTGAAAACCCGGAAGGGACCTGTTGGTAAAAAAAGAGGAAAAAAAGAAAAGAGCCAAGAGGTGAAAACCCGAAAGGGCCCTGTTGGTAAAAAAAGAAAAGAAAAGAAAAGGGCCAAGAGTTGAAAACCTAAAAGGGACCTGTTGGTAAAAAAAGAAGAAAAAAGAAAAAGCCAAGAGGTGAAAAACCGAAAGGACCCTGTTGGTAAAAGAAAAAAGGAAAAGAGAAGAAGGAAAAAGAGAAATGCCAAAAGGTGAAGACTCGAAAAGGCCCTATTGGTAAACAATGAGATGAAAACCCGCAAAGGGTGTCTTGGAATAAATGAAAGATTCAAAGTCAGAAGTTAAAAAATGGTCCAAGTATGATCGAGGGAAAATCTATATGTCTTCATATGTTTGTCCAAGAACTCAAGCTTTACTAGGCAGAGGTTATAATTAGAAATGATTCTTGAATGAAGTGGCAATGGAGTCCTCGCAATTGATATTTAGGGGAATTTTCTTCCTTTTTTGTTTTTGTTTTTGTTTTTGTTTTTGTTTTTGTTTCCCTTTGACATTTGTTGTCTTAAACATTTGATTATCATCTGTCAAGGCTTAGACCTTTTTCATTCAATAAGAGGAAAATTTCAATTTTCTTGCTACCTTGCGTTTCCTTGTACTTACCATTTGGACATTTGTGCATTCTTTTATTTGGTAAACTCGTTACTTTACCTAAGGGGGTTTACAATATGTTTTGATGTTTGATGCATTACTCAAAAAGGGATTTTAGAACACAATAATGCTAGAAAATGCTCACGAACACCATTCTCTGATAAATCGAAAGGAATGAATTCAAGAGGCATGATATGAGGCGGAAAAAAAAGTACAAGGACTTTGATCTCAACGAAAACAAATCCAGAACTTAAAACATATGCAATTTGCATGCATTTAGAATAATAAGAGCATTTCTGCATGTAAGACGAACACATTAGAAACATTTGCATTTTTTTATCATGACATATTAACAGGAACTTGCCTTCAAGATAAAGTGCCACTATTGGTCTCCAAGATGGAGTGCCACGACTTACCTTCAAGATGAAGTGCCACTATCTACCTCCAAGACGGAGTGCCGCAATTTGCTTCCAAGATGGAATGCCACAACTTGCCTTCAAGATGAAGTGTCACTATTGGTCTCCAAGATAGAGTGCCACGATGTGCTTCCAAGATGGAACGCCACGACTTACCTTCAAGATGAAGTGCTACCATTTGTCTCCAAGACGGAATGCCATTATCACTAGTTTATTTCACTGGATAAATTTGTTGCTTCTGGTCTTTGCTTCATTCCTCACATTCGAACAATGAGCAAAGAGGGGCAGTTGTACAAACCAAATTTTACTTAGGGCCTAATATATGACCCGAGTACAGTCCATCATGCTTAATAAAATCCAAAAAAGGGAACAAAGAAAAACCCAAATAATAAAAAATACTGAAAAAATCCAAAAAATTAAAAAAAGGGAAAATAATATGAAATTAAAAAAAAACCCTAGTCTCACTCTGATAGCATTAGTCCGTCGCCCGTAAGAGTCCACAACCATGATGACCCATCTACTTGCTCAACAATCTCGTTTCGTGCGCTTTACACAGATATTCTAGCTTATCCCAACGGTTTCCCAATGAATCTGGGAAGAAAGGACTTGAAAAACCCTAATTTCGGCCTATAAATAGGAACTCTGAAAATCTGAGAACAAACAAGATTAACAAGAAAAATCAGAACAAGAGACGTGTGAAAATAGTGAGAATATTGGAGCAAAAAATCAGGAAAGTAGTGAGAAGAAAGCCACGTTCTTACCTCGGTTCACGGTGCTCGGAGTATTAGTCGTGAGATCGGAACGGTGGAAGAGCTCCCAACACTATTAGATTCAACATATTCTAAGAACAGCCCGATACAACGACAGATCCAAGAGTTTGAGAAAGGTAAAACTCGTTAATTAGATCTACTCTAATTTATTTAGTTTTTTTTCTAAAACTAATGTTAGATATGGGTTTAAAGTTAAAAAATGATCAATAAAAGGTTTTTGTTTTAGTTTTTTCCGTCGCCGATGCTTGACCGACGATGACAATGGTGACCGGAATATCAGAAAGGAAGAGGTATCGATGAATTTTTGTAAAGAAAAAAATAAGTGAAGTAAGGGCAACTAAGTCACCCTTTTAATAAATGCGCGAAAATGTGAACACAAAGATGACTTAAACTCCCTTTTAGTTGAATACAGACCAACATGAGAAAGAAAAATGAATTAAGGTTCATTTAACGTGTGTCAGGAAAAATAGTACAACATTGGGGAAAGTAAAATCACGGGAAATTATCTGCCATGCTAGTTGTCTAGCATTTTTATAGGTTTTAGGGAAAATCGCCTCTTAGGTCCTTTTAGTTTAGGTTTATTCTTTTTTTATTCTAGGCCTAGTTTGTTCTTTCTAATTTGAGCTCTAACACTTAGATTCTTTTAGTTAGGTCCCTAATTTTCATGACCAGTTAGATGATTAGATAACAAGTTTCACCTCAGTTCAATCTAGTGCACACATTTCCTAATTTCTTTAAAACTGACGATTAATAATTTGATTGGATTTAAAATTGAGTTAAATTATATGTTAATTTTAAAATTGTGCAAATAATGTGTTTCAGATTAGGTATATTTGATTAATAATTTGCATAATTTGAGATTAATTATGATTTGATTTAAGGTTACGATTATAGATTAATTTTCCATTTGTTTTAGATATCATTTGTTTTTATAGCATTTTAATCCTGTTTATTGATTTATTTGATTTATTTGTATATTTTCCCCTTTTATAATAGTGCTATTAACCCTATCTTTGAAGCCTTTTAGACAACACAACCCCTTTAGGTACTAATTTTGGGCATTGTGGGGTGCTATAACCTTCCCCACACGTAACCGACTCCCGAGCCTGACAACGACTCCGGTTCAGACGCGGGCCAATTTTACAGGTTTTCGGTCGTACCCAACCCAAAACGATCGATGGCGACTCCAATCTATGATAAACCTTTGAAGGCCCAATCAATTTCGGCCCAGACCAAAAATGACGTCGACAGAGGCGATTGTTGTATTTTCATGGAAGAGTTTGAAGTTGACGAAGAAACTAGGGAGATGGCATGTAAGCACATGTTTCATTCGGGTTGTATTGAGAAGAGGTTGCAAATCCATGGGTCGTGCCCGGTTTGTCGAGTTTTGATGCCTGCCGAAGAGACAGGTGAAACCGGAGGCGGGGACAGTGGTCAAGGGAGATTGGAAGGAGGGGAGAATATGAATGGTTTGGATTTTTTTCAATCAGTTTTTGGCTTTTGCTAGCTTGGCAAGCTTCATGGGTGTGATGGGTTCGGGTCGGGTTTTCCATCAACCTAGTTCGGGTCCAGTTTATGACGATACTTCTAATCAAAACATGGACGGCAACTTAATATTCAAACAAATATTTTTTTATTTATTAATTATTTTTATCCTTTGAAGAAGGGACTAAATTGTAAAGAAATCAAAAATATTTTTTATTGAAAGATTTATATGTATATATATATATATATATATATATATATATAAGTTGTTTTTTGTTTAATAGTTGTTATTCATGCTACAACACGTTAAAGGTAGGACTATAAATGAATCGAACGTTTAACAAACCGTTCGTGAACCATTCGACGAGAAATTCGTTTATTTATTAAACAAATGAACGTGAACAAGATTTTCTGTTCGTTTAATTGAATGAATGATCACGAACAAAGGGCCAATTCATTCATTTACGTTTGTGAATGTTCGATAAGTTGTTCATTTATGTTTGTTCATTTATGTTCGTTCGTTTATTTTCGTTTAAATTTATTCACATATGTTCATTTATATTTATTATTTTTATAACAAAAGTATTATATTTTAATAAAATAAAAAATATATAATAAAAATATGAAATAAAAAAGAAAACATTAAGTAATACTCAATGTACGTGACTTTAAATTTCTTAAGAAAAAAATAAAACAATACTTATAAAATATATTTGACTTATAAATCCTGAATTAAAACCCTAAAGCCTAAATTTTAACCACTATCCTTAAATTCTAAACCCCTAGAGCTAAACCCTACATCCTAAACTAAGACCCTAAGCCCTAAAACTAAGACGATTGTGGAAACGAAAAGTTTTCACCGCCAATGTGTAAGATAATAATTCTTATAAAATATAATTGAATACACAAAACTAAACAAATACACTGTAGCTTCTTTTATGGAAAATAGTTACGGTAGAAAATTACATTAAAAACACTCAAATATTGCTTCCTCACATCGTTGAATTCGTCTTTTATTAAAAAAAATTTAAAATAAATTCACTAATTTTATTAAACGAGAAAATATCTGAAATTATAGTGAAAGTTTATTATTGGATAAATAAACACCTAAAATCAGACATAAACTCAGAAAACCAAATTAGTGGCTCTAGATCAGAAAAGAACCTAATTCAAAGACTCGAAACCAAAGACGGATACAAACATCCCCAAATCGACAATGATGGGTAAAACCATCAACAAACAACATTGACAAATGCATATTACAGTGAACGTACGTTGACAATAAGGTCATTACCACAATTCAATCGCGAATAAATGGTAGATATAATCATGTATCCAAATTCGATTCAAGGGTCCGAGACAGGGAGATCAGCAGCATAATGGAAGGAGCGCCATCTTGATCAGTCGTGGCGACGTCAGATCCAACTCTGATAGAAAATAAGTAACAAAAAAACGTGCCAAAAGACAAAAAAAAACATGCTAAAAAGTTAAAAAAAAAAGCATACCAAAAGATAAAATTTTATTAAATTAAAAAGACTGAAAATTAAAAGAACGAAATAAATAAATAAAAATCAGGTAAATAATAAATCTGGAAGTCGGCTACCGACATAAAAGTTGGAGCCGTCGCCGGCTAATCAAAAGAAAATGGATGAAAACCCTTGCGGCGCGGCAGCAATTTGAGTAGAAAGAAAAATATTAGGGCGACTGTTAAAAATGATGTTTTTATTAACTTTTTGATAGTTAAGTTTTTAGATTTTGAATATAACTATTTTAAATGATTAAATTTCAAAAGAGATATTAGGCAGATCAGAGCCGAGCATTTGAGAAACTCTTCACAAGTGTAAACCGCGTATCTAAATTCAAACCGAATGTCCATAGCAGGGAAGATCAACATGATTACAAATAATCGCCTTCTTGATCAGTTGTGGCGTCATCAAATCAACCATGATAGAAAACAAATAATAGAAAAACGTGCCAAGAGACAGAAAAACATGCTAAAAAGCAGAAAAAACGTACCAAACGGTAGAGAAAAGCGTGTCATAAAGACATATTTATTGAATTAAAAGGACTGCAAATCAAAAGAACGAAACAAATAAGTGAAAGAGGGTGACCGACGGTCGACAAATAGCCCGAAAGCTATTGCCGCCGCCGGCCTATATTCGAACCAAAGAGAAAGAGCGGCGGCACTAAGAAAAAAGAAAAACCCTAAAATTTAGAAAGGTATTCGGAACAATAATCATAATTTTTTTTTAACTTTCAATAATCATATGGTTAAATTCTAAACAAGTCTTAATTATTTTTTAAAACTTTCAATGTAATCCCTGAACTAATCTCAATTGTTTAGTTTTTGGATTAAAATTCTCGAAATAATTCTAATTCCCTTTATAATAAATCGAAATATTAGAATAATTTTTCGGTATTTTAGCATTGTTTGGTATTTTGGCTTCAAGTTATGTTTCTGGTGTTCTATTGCTACTGGGATTTGTTTTGAATGTGTTAGGATCCTATGCTATTAAGTTGCGGTTTGGTTTTGTCATTTCTGGTGTGAGTTTTCGATGCATTTGGGTGATGGTATTTTGGGTATGTGAGTTTTGTCCTTTTTGGAATTAAACAGTGTGTTTAGGATTGTCAGTGTAACTGATACTGATATGGTGCACTCTTTTTCCTTCGTTAGGTGTTACAGAGATTTTTTAATGAAATTTGTGTCCGTGTCTTATTCCGTATGGTTTCATCAATAAATCATACTATTTTCCTTTCAATTTTTTTTTTGTAAAATCTTCTTATAATTTTGTTGTATTTATTATTTATTCACTGAAATTAGCTGTTAATATTAGTTATTTGTTGTTAAGTTCAAAAAGTTTAAATAAAGGAGTTCAGTTTTTTGTATAACCACCGGAATCCAACCAATTCTCAAGCAACGAACGAGTTAATATTAAATAAAATATTATATTAAGAACAAAATAATTACTTGTTTAATTTTTAAACAATTTAGTCCCTTTTTAAGGGTAAAAAATAAAAAAATTAATAAATATAAAATTTGTTTCAATTGCAATCGGTGTTTTGACCGGAAGATGTATCAGCGTTAACTCGACCCGGACCAGGTTGATTGGAGCACTCACCCGAAACAGGTTGGCTAAAAGCCCGACCCAAACTCACCACACCCAAATTATAGAGGAAATTGAAGATCGAAATTTCTGGAAAGTTCGAAAATATAGAAAATTCCAAGATTTGATGACGTAGAAATTAGTTAAACAGTTTATAGAAGTCTCCATTTATCCATGTATTTTATCCTATTCGGTAAACAATAATTTATAATTTAGCATGTATTTGTTGCGTAAAGTATCGCGGGTATAATTTCGTTTCCATAAACTTGTTAGATTTACAGTTTAAAGTTTATGTTTGGGGTTTAAAATTTAAAGTTTAGGTTGTAGGGTTTAGAAATTAAGATTTAAGGCTAGAATTTATGGTTTATGATTTAGAGTTTATAGTTTAGGATTTAGAGTTTATGATATAGTGTTTAGAGCTTATGGTTTAGTTTTTAAGGTGTTGGGTGAGGGATTTAAATTTTAAATTTTAAAAGAATATTTTGTATTTTTTACACCGCTTATGTATCAAAATATAACCATTTATTATATTCAATTTTATCCTAACTTCTCCATTTGAGAGTATATATTGAAATGGGTAAAGTACATAAATGGTCGCTTAACTTTGTTAAAAAAATAAAACGGTAATCAAACTTTTAAATGTTATAAAACGACAATTAAACTTTATGTTTTGTAACAAAATGGTAACTCGGCCGTTAATAGGGGTAACATTACAATTATAAAAAATTTGGATAATAACACATTTAGTCTTTTATATTTATAGATTTAATTAATTCAATCCTAATTAAAAAACAATAAATTTAACCCCTTTTCTTCCATCATCTCGGTCTTCTCAATTCTGAGGATGCCCTCTATGCCTTTTGTTTAAAGGTTTCCTAAAGTAATATATATTTGTTGATTTAGACTCCTTATTCTTCCTTAAATGTATTTGTTAAACGTATATGCACGATAGTTTAACTTAATCTTCCAAATATATTCAAAAACTTAAAACTATAATAAATCCGAAAAAAAATAGATTAAAATACGACATTACTATACGCGAAACATTTTTATTACATGCTTTTTTACGCAGCACCCATACACCTGGCTAGGCTTTTACAACTCTTTCATCACTGTAAATTGCATTTGTGGAGAAAAAAGGATCTAAATCCATGTGTATTGGTTTAAAACCACGGCCTGTACTATTAACCTTACCGTACCTTTTTAATGGCTCAAATCTGCAGAAATGATTGAGAAGACGAAGATGATGAAGGAAGAAAAGGGGTTAAATTTATTGTTTTTTTATTTGGATTAAATTGATTGAATCTGTAAATATGGAGGACTAAATGTGTTATTATTCAAATTTTTATAATTGCAACGTTACCCCATTAACGACCGAGTTACCATTTTGTTACAAAAACATAAAATTTAATTGTTATTTTATAACATTTGAAAGTTTAGTTACCGTTTTGGTTTTTTTAATAAAGTTTAGTGACCATTTGTGTACTTTACCTTATTCAATTCATGATTCAGATAACTCATTTATCGTAACTATCAATTTAGACCAATAAATCGAATTCATGTACTTGTTTGAACCAATAAGTTATGTTCATATATCTAATTGGGTTAAAAAAAAGCACCAAATTGAACCTTAAAGCCAATTTTAAATACTTAATTGGATAAAAAAATTAGATACTAAATTGCACTTGAAGCCAAATCTAGGTACCAAAATATCCTAGTTTCTTTTTCATAATGTCAAATAAGATTATCATGGAGACTTGAATTTTAATTGATTGTTCAGATGTGGCCACAAATGAAGAGTTTCACTTAAATTTAGAGTTCGTGAAAACTTTGTTTGGATTGTATAAAACTTAATTTGATTTTGATATAACAAAGTGTTTAAGGACTTATTTGTAAAAATAAATAAACTTTTAAGTATTTTAAAGTCTCACAAATTGACAAGCAAACTTGAACCAAAATATTTCTAAGTCAAACAAATTGTTCAAGCAAAATTTTTCTAAGTATTATAGCCCAAAACCTACTTGTACGCTAAGACGTATCGATACGCTATAGCCGTATCGATACATTTTTGAGGTTATGCAATTTTAATCGACAAAAGCGTATCGATACGGTTATACCCGTATCAATACGGTATTTTATCTAGGCTTAACTTTAAGACATAGCGTACCAATACGGTTGTACCCGTATCGATACGGTTTGATCTGATTCGATAAATCTTTGCATTTAAAGTTTTTGACCGTTGCTTGTCAGTTATGATTTCAGCAAAATTTCAAACGGTCGTTGGACCATATCAATACGCCCATATAGCGTATCGATATACTTTTTGCTAAAGTTTTACTCAGGATTCCAGTTAGCAAAATTCGTATCGATACGGTCTTAGAGTATCGATACTCCCTTATTTTTACACTATGCATGTACTGATACGTCCATATGTGTATCGATACACCCTCTTAAATATGCACAACAGCTCTTTCTGTTTTAAGACAGGTATCGATACGCTTGTTCGAGTACCGATACGATATGTTGCAGAAATGCATTTATTGCGGGAAAAATGAAGCCCAACGGCTCTATCGATGATCTCAACCACCATAACGGCTAGAAATCGATGTAAGAATATATAAACAAGCCTCAAAAGCTACAACAACAACTATTGAACCTATTTGCAACAATCCAAGCACATATCCAAACCCTTGAACTATTAGAGTCAAATTCTTGTAACCTCGCTTGAGTAATCTTTCATTGTATTATCTTATTTCAAGTTTGGGGAGTGTTTAAGTGTAATTGGAAAATTTATCAACCTTGTGAGAGGCATTTTTCAGATTTTCAATCTTCTTCGTATTTGAGAGAGTCTTGGTTAATCTTTGGGTAGAAATATTAACCGATTGTAAGGCTTCCTACTAATCCAAGAAAAGAGGACAAATTTCTAGTGAAATTGGTTGAAAATCCTTAGTGAGAGCTAAGGTAGTGGATGTAGAGGTTGTTCTAAGCTTGAATTGTCTTCAATTTTCAATCTTTCAATTTGCTCCTTTCAATTTTAAAAAGCCAATTCATCCCTCTAAATCATTTTTGATTCGATTGATCAACTTAACATATTGAAAATCTAATACCACCAATCAACCATTAGATAACTTAAGCTCCAAAATAATAAAAAAAAAAGTTAATTGAAATTCACATGCATTTTATCTCTCTTCTTAAAACACTAACTATTTAATGGTCAAATTACAATTTAAGAACTCTTGACCCATATATTTTCCTTTCTAATCTTTTCATCAAACCCCACTAATTTTTAAGTTGTTAAAATTCTAAACAAGACTCAATTATTTTCTAAACTTTCAATTTAGTCCCTGAACTAATCTCAATCGTTTCGTTTGTTGATTAAAATTCCCAAAACAATTCTAATTCCGTTTTTAATAAACTGAAATATTGAAATAATTTCTTGATGTCCAAATATCAATAAATTATTTATTTTAATACTTTTCCGTCATCGGAATAATAAATCGTTGATTCAAAAATTCAAGGGTGTTACATGCTCCCATTTTTTCAAACCCACTTTCATCCATGATAAGCCGATTGGCCTAAATTTACTATTTGTTGGCTTGAATAAACTAACTCGAGTCGAGGTCAAATTTAATTAAAAAGTTTAGGTGAACATATTGTCAGAAAAGAAAAAAATGAATAATTTTGTTTGCTCTTGTAACACATATTTCAGTTGACGTTTATTTGATTATCTTTTTAATCAATCGTCCTTTGAGTTGTTTATTAGGGAAATTATTGGTTAATCTTTTCTAAATTTTGTAAATCTTCCTATAATCTTGTTATATTTATTTTTTATTCACTAAAATTAACGGTTAATATTAGTTAATTTTTTAATAAGTTCAAATAAAAGAATTTTTTATAACCATTAGTATCCAACTGATTGATATGCTTCTTAACCCAAGTTATCGAGCAACAAATGTGTTTATATTAAATAAAATAGTATATTAAGAATGAAATAATTATTTGTTTAATTTTTTACAATTTAGTCCCTTTTTTAAGGGGTAAAAATTAAAAAAATAATATATATATATATATATATATAATTTGTTTCAGTTTCAATCTGTGTTTTGACTGGAAGACGTATCAGAAGGTTGATGAGAATCATGACCCAAAACAGGTAGATTAAAAGCCCGACCCGAACTCAGCACACCCATCATGCTAGCCAAGCTTGCAAGAGCTAAAACCGATTGAAAAAACTCCAAAGCATTAATTTCCCCACCTTCCAAACTTCCCCGACCACCGTCTCCGTCCCTAGCTTCGACCGTCTCGGCGGGCATCAAAAACCGACAAACCGGACATGACCCATGGATTTGCAACCACTTCTCGATACAACCCGAATGAAACACATGCTTGCATGGCATTTCCCTAGCTTCTTCGCCAACTTCAAACTCTTCCAAACAAATGCTACAATCGCCGCCACCCTCCTTCACTTTAATCCTTGGCATTGCTTCAATAGAAGCTTTGGAAGCCGGCGGCTGCCCGAGTTTACTGCCACCGCCTGCTTCGTCGTCACCAATGTCGAAAACGACGTAAAAATGTCGACGTGGTTGTTGGGTTTGGGTGGGAGTATCAGCCATGTCAACGTAGGGAAAATCAAAAGTGGGGGGGGGGGGTTTGCTAAGAAAATCAAATAAGAACTTCAAAAAGAATAAATCTTTTTTTTTATAATAAAAAGTATAAATCCTTTTTTATAATAAAAAGAAGAAATCTTTTTGAGTTGAATTAAAGTCGATATGAAGGAGAAGAATATATAGAGGATTTTGAAGATCGAAATTTCCGGAAAGTTCGAAAATATAGAAAACTACAAGATTTGATGACATAAGAAATTAGTTAAACAGCCTATATGACTTTCTATTTTATTCACATATATATCCTATTTGGTAAACAACAATTGTAATTTAGCATGTATTTGTTGTATAAAATATAAAAAAATCTATATTTTACCATTTATTGTATTCAATTTTATCCTAATTTCTCCAATTGGGAGGACATATTCAATTTCGAATAATTTATCCAAGTATTCTCCTATTTGAATTTCTTTTCACGAAATAACCCTCAAAAAAATATTTAACAAAATATCCTCATTTTAAACACGTTAAAAAAAAGTGTTCCCCATATTACAAAATTATATTTTTGTTTTATACATTATCTAAAAGTACGTCAAAGGAAAGCGCTTTTTTCCTATGTGGCTGGAATGGGGATATTTCGTTAATAATTATTGAAGGAGGTTATCTCATATTTAAAAAAATACTAGGGTAAATTTGCCTTCAAATTCGTGTTTGTAAATTGCAAACAATATATTATTAGAGTTCAAATATGAATATCGAATTTAAATATATTTAATATAAATTAAGGATTATATAAGCATTAACATCTCAACTTTATCGATGTTTTAACTTGAATGACGATGATGCCAAAATTGATTAAATTTCAAGATTCAAATCTCAAAATTAATTTTTAATGAGTCAAGATTATCGCAAAGTTTAACTTATTCTATTAGAAGTCTTAATTGTCAGAATTAGCAGCCACGTGGGTATTTGATGATGAAATATTAAAACATGAAGTATTAAATGTAATGATCCGAATTTTTAAGTCAACGAGCAACAGTTAATTCGATACGAGTCTTGGTCTTGATAGTGTTGTAAGATAATTAGAATAATTGGACCAAGTTCGGGCCTCTTTGGTTGACAATAGGTCTTGTTGGGCTTGAAGGGAGATATTTTTAATATTTATTCCAAAATTTTGGGACATTTTATACAATTAACCCTAGTATAAATATAAAATATTTTACACAATTATTAGATTATAAAATACAGTTTTTATCCTCTAATATATATATATATATATATATATATATAATTTAGATTTTAAGACATTTAGCTAGTATATTTATATTGAATTAGTAAGTGATCTCGGCAGAAAAGATGATGATGTTTATCTTAGAAGACTCGAGTTTAATTAACTTCATCTGTAAGGTGTATGTCTCATCAAAGTGTTAAAAAATTATAAACATATATTACCTTATAATCATCTTAAGACTAATAAAAAATTGATATGTAAATATTAGAATGTAAGGTATATTTTTCTTGACATATACATATTTGACACGATTGTAGGTTGTAAAGATGAAGGAGAAACTTTACGAGGTAGAAAAGACAATCCAGCAGTCGGCAGAACAAATAAACGGTATTTTCAATACTTATAATTCAGCCTCATCCTTGCTATCAATTAGGGATGTAAAAAACTGCCCCACTTATAAAATTGATTAAAATTGACTTGAGTCAGAATTGTTTGTGATCTGAAGGACTGATGATCTGAAATCGATCCGAGTCTAAACTAGTGTTGATCTGAATCCGAGTTAGACTTGGAAAATTTGGATCTGAACCCGACCTAAGAACGACCTGAATCCGAATTCAACCTGATAATGTGATAACCGAACCCGACCTGCATCCGACCTGATATGAACCCAAACCCAAAATTAACTTGGGAAATAACTGATATTACCCTACATGTTATCAACCAGACATGTTATGGATCTGATCTGTAATTGACTCAACATGTTAATAACCCGACTTGTTACTGAACTGGTCTGATATTTACCTGACTTATAAGTTGTAAGTTACAAATTTACAATTGACGAAGTTGTAAGAATATAAATTTACTATATTAAAATGTGAGAAATATATTTTCACAATTTAAAGTACATAATCATTAAATTAATAAATTTGTTTAGGATGATTAATTTATTTGTTATTGAATTTATTAATTACGGCCACTAAATTAATAAACTTGTTTCTGAGATAAATTATGATAATTATATTAAAGTTTTAATTATAAGTTTATAACCATTAAATTAATAATTTAATTCATAATTATTAACTTTATTTTATTAAAAAATAAATTATATAAAATAACTTTAAATATCAATAAGTTTAATTTATGATTTTACTTGTTGTGAACGTGTGAATTGTGACAATAATAATATGTGATATCAACCTTATTAATATCACAACATAAAAAACTTTATAAATGAGATAGTAACTTCATAAATTCTGAAACTATAATACTTTATAATTGTACAAATTAAAATTATTATAATTTAGTACACTAAAATTACAATTAAATAAATTTATGTTAAAATTTAAGCTCTTAGATCTTATAGCAAAAGTTTTACAAGGCTAAAAGCCCGACTTTGCTACCAGAAATTTCTTCATCGAGCTTTTATTTAGGCTGCCAACATGATTAAATTAAGGGCAACTTTTCAGCTTTAAAAAGCTGAAATGCCACCAACCTAATTTAATCATGAGCAGCTAGCAACTACTTAGACTACAATTTACATTGTAAATTCAGTATCCAGACCAGTTCAGAGTCAGAGGCAGCAAGCAACATCAATTCAGCATTCAGATTTCAGTTTAGACCACTGTAGACAGCAAAGAACAATTCAGCATGCAGACCAATAAACATTCCAATGGTAAACATATCATACTAGGCCAAGCAACAAGCATAAATTCAACATTCAAACCAATCCAAGCAGCAACTAGCAAGCAACAAACACAAATTCAGTGATAAAGCCATGGGAAAGTTACCTTTAAAGGAAAGAATCAAGACATACTTATTTACAAACCAATTCAAATCTATTTGTTGTAGAGGCAACCTGCAAAAGCAAACATACTATTATTATCATTAATAAACACAATGTACCTTTCAAAATAATAAAAATACTATCATTATGACCATTTTTAATTTTTTACCATTCAAAATCATACAACCAATTTCACTCATATGGGCGAATGTGACTCAAAAAAGTTTCCAGGGTCACTTATACCCATAAGATTCATAGATGCTCTTAGATCATCAGAAAAGGTATTGTTGGACGGATTTTCTCGATTTTGATCATAAAGTCTATTTCCTTGTCTTTATGCAGGGGAGCCTCTTGTACATAGAAATAGCTCTTGGTTTATACCAAAACTTTCTAGCACAAATATGATAGTGTACTTGTTGAGTGAATCACATCTTGTCCAAGTTGAATCCTTGCAAAGATTTAAATATGGTTCCCTATGAACTGCATACGCAAGTTTTAGAGTGTCAAATAGTAAAAGTTTATATTTTCTTTCATAAGAATCAATTTTCCAAGCATCTCTAAGCTCATTAAGACAAATCTTAAAAAATTTTAAGTAGAATAAATACCCGTCACCTTCAGCGTTAATTTTAATGTTTGCCCGTATTTTTTTTACCATGCTTAGATAATTTAGTAATCTCATAATGCCTCATAACTGCAATATCTACTAAACAACTACATGTATTTTGAACAATATATGAAAGACACATTTAAGTCCAGGCTTTTCCTTAAACCATCATACCACATTTTTAGTCTATGGACTTGAGATTGACCATCCATCATTGAAAAAACAGAAATGATGTTAGAAAGATTAATTATTAATTAGTAATAACAGGCAACAAATCACATCATTTTGAAACTATCATATCACAAAAAACAGAAAGTAAAACACTATCAGGTGCATAAAAATCAAGTTCACAACAAACATGCAACAGATTATATCATTTTGAAAGAACATAAATACAAATATGAATTTCAGAAAGAAATCACATGTGTTTTACCGTAAGCAAGACACTTAAGATTGACAGGCAACCGAAAATAAAACATTTAACTAGTATGATTTTCAGAAAGCAAAACAGTCAACAAAGGCATATAATTGAACAACACATAACATACTATTGAAGCAAAATAGTCAACAAAACCAGTACATATATAAAATGGAATCACTGAAATAAAAATTGAAAGATTGAAACACAATTTACCTTTTTAAGAGAGTTGATCATTCTGGCCTCTTTCCACATGTCCTACACAATACAAAAAATAGAAACATAAGTCTAAACCAACATATTGAGTTTTGTGGTGCTCGATTCCTTCAACCGTTCTTGCTCGCCAAGTGGTGGAGAAGTGGAATATTGGGTGATAGAGGTGTGGAAGCTAAAAAGATAAAGACAAGATGATTTATGGTGGTTCAACCTTCTAACCAAGGTCTACATCCACTACCTTATCTCCCCACTAAGGATTTCCAATAAATCCACTATTGATTCGTCCCCTTTTCTAGGCTTAGGAGGAAACCCTTACAACCCTCAAAACTTTCTAACCCAAAGCTTGAGTAAACCCTTTTTACAAAGAGATTAAAAATAAGAAAACTCAAATCCCTCTAATAGGTATTTGTTTGCACAATTAAGCTCTCACCCAATCCTAAAACACTTGAGCAAATATAACAATTTTGGCTCACTAGTGTTTGTCTATACAAGAAATTGACAATTAGGCACTAAGACATATTTGTGATCATATGATGTTTGACAAATGAAGCATTAGCCTTCTCTTGATGCTTGGAGGTCCCCTTTATACTCCTAATTGAGTTTGTAGCCGTTACTAGCCGTTGGGGTTGAATTGGAGCCGTTGGAGACTTTATTTCCCACCATAACTGCAGTTCTGCAGCCTACCGTATAAGTACACGTGGAGACGTATTGGTACGCCCTTCTTCAGAACTAGTCGTTGGGCTCTTTGTCAGCCTGTGCGTATCAATACGCTTGAGGGCGTATCGGTACGGTATGTCATTTAAAAGATCGTTGGGAAATTACCGTTGGGGTTGTTAAAACAGGGATCGGTACGCCTAATATGCGTATTGAGTATTGAAACGATCCCTATCTGTATCGATACAGTATCCTCCGTATCGGTACAGGTTTTGGCTGATTCAAAACTTGGGAAAAAAAGTATCGATACGAGGTACACCGTATCAGTACGGGCTTGCTGAAAAGTTAAGTTTGACTTCTTTAAAACATTAATTTTTTTTCCAAAAACCTTTTAAAAAGCCTCAAACTTATTTTCAAGTTTTTTGGACTTAAAGACATATTTTAAATTCTTTTCAAATTTGTCCAAAACATTTTTCAATTATTATCTCAAAACACTTAGTTCTACAATCTCCCACTTTTTGATATAATAAAACCAACTTGAAAAATTGTTTGGGATTTCTCCCCTATTGTGAAATAAATTTTGAATAAGAGAATTAAGATTCAAAATCAATTAAATCTCCCCCTTATTCATTTGAAAATTCAATTTTTCAAACCATTTCTCCCCTTTTTGTTATATCAAAAAGAATTTAAAACACTTTTAAGCTCAAAATAACAATGGAGGTTTAAATTTTGAAATTATTAAAATGTTTGGTTTTTAAGGTGGCTCCCCCTTACTCAAAGCATCATTTAAAGATGTTAGTCACAACATATGATAATCTAGTTGAAATAAATAATGATAAATCAAATAAAAGCAAGAACAACTAGATTTTACCACACTTGAACCCAAGGGAGGATGTGAAGCCTTCCTTCTTCAAGTGTTCTTCCTTGTGTGTATGGAGCTCCCCCTCAATATTTGACTTGTTGATCACTCTCCATCACACATAGCAAAAGACAATCAAGTAATTTTTGGTATCCAAATTGCTTTGGATCCATAGACGTTAGTGGCACAAAATTTAGTCCCCTTAGGAATCCATTTTTCAATTTCATCATTTTTAGTTGAAGTACTTAGTCCTTTTGGGACCCAAATACTTCTAAAAACTTTACCATTTATAAATATAGGGGCACTAGATTGTCTTACATAAAAATTTGATTTTCCAACATTATTTTTCTTTTCAAGCTCTTTAGAAATCAAATCTTTTTCTTCTTGAACTTTATGAAGCAAATTTTGTAAATCAAAACATCTTTGTTCAAACTCATTGAGTTTTGCTTCAAGTTTAATTTTGGTTTTAGAAATCAAGTCATTTTGAAATTTCAAATTTGAAATCACTTTCTTGTTTTTCAAAATGTGATTTTTAAATTCTAAAACCAAATCGCCATAGGCATCTTGTAATTCATCAAAAGAATATGAACATGAAGTAGATGAATTAGAAGTTACCCTTGAATCTTCTTCGATGGCCATAAGGCCAAGGTTGGCTTGTTCATCGTCGGTGGAGTCTTCCTCACTCCATGTAGCCACATATGCCTTCTTCTTATGGCTTGAAGTGCTTGCCATCTTCTTCTTTATGGATTCTAGTTCAAGTTCTTTCAAGGCTTTCTTCATGAAAGGGGCACACTTCTTGAAGAGATGAACTATCTCTTCTTCTTCATCCTCCTCTTTATTTGAATCTACGTGATGGCATGTGGAGGATTTGAGAGCAATGGCATTTGTGTTGATGCCAAGCCCTTTGAGCTTCTTCTCCCCTATAGCTCTAATCTCTTCCTTCTTCTTCTCCTCTTCTTTGTTTTTCTTCATTATTTGGTGAGTGAGAAGTGACCTCATGAGTTCATCAAGCTTCAAAGTCTTGAGATTCTTGGCTTCAATGATGGCGGTCCTTTTTGAGTCCCATGACTCGGGAAGGGAGTAGATGAGCTTTCGGACAAGCTTCTCTTCCGGGATGGCTTCTCCATAACCTTTGAGTCCATTGGTGATAGTGGAGAACCTATCAAACATCTTCTCAATGTTCTCTTCCGGGTCCATCTTGAAGTTTTCATACTCTAGGTCGAGGAGCCCAATCTTGGTCTCCTTTACTTCGTTTGTCCCCTCGTATGTAACTTCAAGCTTGTCCCAAAATTCCTTGGCACTCTCACAAGAAGACATTTTCTCGTAGATGTTGAGGCTAAGTGCACAAAAGATGAAGTGCAAAGCCTTGCAATTTAGCTCCATCTTCTTGCGGTCGTCGACACTCCACTCCGCCTTGCTTCTTTGTGGTACGAACGTGCCATCTTCTATGATATCCCAAAGCTTGTAGTCTTTAGATTTGACAAAGAACATCATCTTTGTCTTCCATTAAGCATAATTGGTCCCGTCGAATAAGGGCAGTTTGTCGATGGATTGCGCCATTGAGCCGGTTGTTTGAAATGTTGATCGAGCTTACCGGATCTTCTCAATAGGGTGTTAATCCTCTTCAATTGAGCCAAGCTCTGATACCAATTGTTGAGTTTAGTGGTGCTCGATTCTTTCAACCGTTCTTGCTTTCCAAGTGGTGGAGAAGTGGAATATTGAGTGATAGAGGTGTGGAAGCTAAAAAGATAAAGACAAGATGGTTTATAGTGGTTCAACCTTCTAACCAAGGTGTACATCCACTACCTTAGCTCCCCACTAAGGATTTCCAATCAATTCACTATTGATTCGTCTCATTTTCTAGGCTTAGGAGGAAACCCTTACAACCCTCAAAGCTTTCTAACCCAAAGCTTGAGTAAACCCTCTTTACAAAGAGATAAAAAAAATAAGCAAACTCAAATCCCTCTAATAGGTATTTGTTTGCACAATTAAGCTCTCACCCAATCCTAAAACACTTGAGCAAATATAACAATTTTGGCTCACTAGTGTTTGTCTATACAAGAAATTGACAATTAGGCACTAAGACATATTTGTGATCATATGATATTTGACAAATGAAGCATTAGCCTTCTCTTGATGCTTGGAGGTCCCCTTTATACTCTTAATTGAGTTTGTAGCCGTTACTAGCCGTTGGGGTTGAGTTGGAGCCGTTGGAGACTTTATTTCCCACCATAAATGCAGTTCTGTAGCCTACCGTATCGGTGCACGTGGAGGCGTATCGGTACGCCCTTCTTCAGAACTAGCTGTTGGGCTCTTTATCAGCATGTGCATATCGGTACGATATGTCATTTAAAAGATTGTTGGGAAATAGTCGTTGGGGTTGTTAAAACAGGGATCGATACACCTAATATGCATATCGAAACGACCCCTATTTGTATCGATATGATATCCCCCGTATCGGTACAGGTTTTGGCAGATTCAAAAATTAGGCAAAAGGGTATCGATACGGGGTACACCGTATCGGTACGGGCTTGCTGAAAAGTTAAGTTTGACTTCTTTAAAGCATTAAAAACTTTGCCAAAAACCTTTTAAAAAGCCTCAAACTTATTTTCAAGTTGTTTGGACTTAAAAGACATATTTTAAATTCTTTTCAAATTTGTCCAAAATATTTTTCAATTATTATATCAAAACACTTAGTTCTACACAACATATCACAAAAACAGAAACATAAATACAAATATGAAAAGCTTATCATTTTTACCTAAAAAGTTCATCTCAAAAGACTGGCTATCCATTGAACCCTGAGAATAAATCAAAAAAGACAGATTTAGGGTTCTATTTCAATGTTTTAATCTTTGTACATGACATTGTTAAACCAGCCCACAAAGTCCTTTAATTTAAAGGACCTCCATTGATACCAGTAGCATCGCAGGACGAGATGTCAAGTTAATATACTCGGTTTAAACCATTGAAACATAACATACAATTGAAACAAAACAGTAAATAAAACCAATCAACAAAGGCATATAATACAGTCAACAAAGTCAACCCTTGTTAGAGATCGAACAATTTACAAAGTAAACCCTTGTTAGAGATCAAACAAATCTAAGATCGAACAAATATGAATAAAGAATAAGTTATAAAATTTGTTTAAGAATTAAACAAAACAATAAACAATTGAAACAAAACAGTAAAAAAACCAATCAACAAAACCAGTCAACAAAGGCATATAATACAGTCAACAAAGTCAACCCTTGTTAGAGATCGAACAACTTACAGATTAAACCCTTGCTAAAGATCGAACAAATTTGAGATCGAACAAATATGAACAGAGAATAAGTTATAAAATTTATTTAAAAATAAACAGAGAATAAGTTAACAAAAATAAACAAATCTGAGATCAAACAAATATGAGGTTATAGATCAAAAAATGAACAAAATGATAACACTAAAAAATTGTTATTTTCGCAAACCGCAACCAGAACCCTAAATCGTAACCAAAGATCCAAAACTCATAATTTGTCTGAGAGAGACCAATGAGAGATGTACGTGAAAATTTAGAGAGATTAAGATTAGCGTACAGTAAAATAAAAGATTCAAGGAAAAATGCATAAATCGAAAAAATGAGAGATCTACTTAACTAACCCAATCTGACTCTCTGATTCAGAGAAATGAAACAGATAGAATGAGAGACTGATAGATCAAAACGACGCAAAATGGCAGACGATGAAAGATTTATCATTTATGAACCCTAAATCGCAACCAAACGTCTAAAACTCAGACGATGAAAGTTTGAAACAGCGCAAAATAGAGAGACTAATAGATCAGAGATCGGAGTGAATGAGAGTCGAATCTAAAAGATCATATATCGGATAAGATGAGAGCTAAGATATTTGCCCGAGAGAGAAAATGAAGGCAAAACAGCGCAACCCCAAAATGAAAACTAGGTTTTTTCTGGTATAAAGGGGTATTTATAATTAGGGTTTTATTGGTTTACTAATTAAATTAAATTAAATTAATTAATATTTAATATTTAATTCATAATTAAATTATAATTTTAATTATAATATATTTATAAATATTTAATTTAATATTTCATTATAAATAAATAAAATTCATAATTTAATTAATATTTAATTAAAATAATACTTTTAATATATTTAAATTAATATTTAACCTAATATTTAATTAATAGTATTATAATAATAATTTTAGTATATTAAAATTATTATTTAATTTAATTTTCAAATTTTAATTATAATATATTTAATTAAAAATAAAAATAAAATTTATGGTTTGGGTTTTGATTTATGAGACTAGTTTAAGGGTTAGGGGTTAGGAACTTAAAAATGTATATTTCAAGATGAGTGATTGGTTTATAGGTTTAATTTAGGGATTCATAGTTTAGGGGTATATGTTTCAAGTTGCATTGCATGTTTAGGGTTATGGCCTATATATTTAGTTTAGGGATTTAGGGTTTAGGAGATTAGGATTATATTCATTAGGGTTCAAGGTTTAGGGTTAGACGTATATGGTTCAAGTTAAATGTTTGGGTTATGTGTTTAGTTTTGGGGATTCAGCTTACATTTATTATTTTTATAACATTTAGTGTTTAAGGTTTGGGGTTAGGGGTATATGTTTTAAGATAAATGTTTAGGGTTATGGGTCTAGCTTAGGGTATTAAACTTACACTTATTATTTTTTACAAAGTTTAAGGTTTAATGTTTGGGGTTAGTGGTATATGTTTCAAGTTAAATATTTAGGGTTATGGGTTTATGTAGAACTAGTGTTTTGATATAATAATTGAAAAATGTTTTGGACTAGTTTGAAAAGAATTTAAAACTTGATTTTAAGTCCAAACAACTTGAAATTATGTTTGAGGTATTTTAAAAGGTTTTTGGCAAGATTTTTCATGCATTTAAAAGGCCAAACTTGTGTTTTCAAGCTACCTGTACCGATACGGTCCAACCCGTATCGATACTTTTTTGCCTCAGTTTGGTCACTGCCAAAACCCGTATCGAAACAGGCTTGGCCGTTTCGATACGGATCGGGATCATTTCGATGCGCCTGGTAAGCGTACTGATCCCCTTTCAACCACCCCAACGGCTAATTTCCCAACGATCATTTAAATGTGAAACCGTACCGATACGCCCTCAAGCTTATCGATACGCCTAGGCTGGCAAGAGCCCAACGGCTAGTTTCTATGAAGGCCATACCGATACGGGTCCAAGCGTATCGATACGGAAGAACGCAGAACAACATTAATGAAGGGAAATAAAGTCCTCAACGGCTCCAAATCATCCCCAACGGCTAGTAACGGCTACAAACTCAATTGAGAGTATAAAAGGGACCTCCAAGAATCTTGTAATGGTTAATGCTTCAATTGTTACAACATTATGATGTCAAAATTTGTCTAGAGCTTTAATTGTACATTTTTTGCTTAGACAACACTTGTGAGCTTACATTGTTAAATTTGCTCAAGTGTTTAGGTTTTGGGTGAGTGCTTAGAATTGCAAACAAACACCTTTTAGAGGGATTTCTAGTTTGTTAAGTCTTTCTTTGTAAAGAGAGTGTTCCTTCAAGCTTTGGGTAGAAAGCTTTGAGGGTTGTAACGGTTTCCTTCTAATCCGAGAAAAGGGGATGAAATTCTTAGTAAATTTGTTGGAAATCCTTAGTGGGGAGCTAAGGTAGTGGATGTAGACCTTGGTTAGAAGGTTGAACCACTATAAATCATTGTGTCAATCTTTATTTTAGCTTCCACAACCCTTCCACCCAAAAATCCACCTCTCCACCACTTGGTGAGCAACATCGGTTGAACGAATCGAGCACCTCTCAACTCAACAATTGGTATCAGAGCTTGGCTCAATCGAAGGGGATTCACATCCTATTGAGAAGATCCGGCAAGCTCGATCAACATTTTAGCAACCGGCTCAAATGGCGCAATCCATCGACAAACCGCCTTTCTTCGACGGAAATCACTATGCCCATTGGAAGACAAAGATGAAATTCTTCTTGAAGTCAAGAGACTACAAGCTATGGGACATAGTTGAAGATGGTTCGTTCGTGCCTCAAGGAAGCAAAGCGGAATGGAGTTCCGACGATCGCAAGAAGATGAAGCTTAATTGCAAAGCCTTGCACATGCTCTTTTGTGCTTTTAGCCCAACCATCTATGAGAAGATGTCTTCTTGTGAGAGTGCCAAGGAGGTATGGGACAAGCTTGAAGTCACATACGAAGGAACCGGCGAAGTCAAGGAGACCAAGATTGGGCTCCTCACCTTAGAGTATGAGAACTTCAAGATGGATCCGAAAGAGAACATCGAGAAAATGTTTGATAGGTTCTCCACCATCACCAATGGTCTTAAAGGTTATGGAGAAGCCATCCCGGGAGAGAAGCTTGTCCGAAAGCTCATCTACTCCCTTCCTGAGTCATGGGACTCAAAGAGGACCGCCATCATCGAAGCCAAGAATCTCAAAACCTTGAAGCTTGATGAACTCATGGGGTCACTTCTCACTCACCAAATAATGAAGAAAAACAAAGAAGAGGAGAAGAAGAAGGAAGAGATTAGAGCTATGGGGAAGAAGAAGATCATAGAGCTAGGCATCAATGCTAGTGCCGTAGCTCTCAAATCCTCCACATGCCATCATGTAGATTCAAGTGAGGAGGAAAGTGAAGATGAAGAGATGACCTATCTCTTCAACAAATTTTCCCGGTTCATGAAGAGCAAAATGGAAAAATCCAAGCATGAATCGATGAAGAAGATGAAGGACTCCCACAAATCCAAAAAGAAGGGATCATCTTCAAAACAAGCATATGTGGCCACATGGAGTGATGAAGACTCCATCGATGATGAAGTAGCCCACCTATGCTTGATGGCCCTCAATGAGGGGGAGGTAACTTCTAACTCATCCTTTTCAAATTCTTATACATTTGATGAGTTACAAGATGCCTATGATGATTTGCTTTTGGAATTCAAGGCATCATTTTCTAAGAACAAAAAGTTGATTTCAAAAATAAAAATTGAAAATGATTTGCTTTCCAAAACAAATCTTGAACTTGAAGCAAGATTGAAAGATTTTGAACAAAAATGTCTTGATTTACAAAATTTGCTTCTTAAAGTTCAAAAAGAAAAAGAATTGATTTCCAATGAACTTGAAAAGAAAAATAGTTTTGGAAAATTAAACTTTTATGTAAGACAATCTAGTGCCCCTAGATTTATGAATGGTAAATGTTTTAGAAGTGTTTGGGTCCCAAAAGGACTAACCACTTCAACTAAAAAGGATGAAATTGAAAAATGGATTCCTAAGGGGACTAAATTTTGTGCTACTAACGTTTATGGATCCAAAGAAATTTGGATACCAAAAGTCACTTGATTGTCTTTTGCTAGGTGTGATGGAGATGTTCAACAAGTCAAACATTGGGGGGGAGCTCCATGCACACAAGGAAGAACACTTGAAGAAGGAAGGCTTCACATCCTACCTTGAGTTCAAGTGTTGGTAAAAAACTAGTTGTTTTAGCATTTATTTGTTATTTTTAGTTTATTCAACTAGATGATCATAAATGTTGGACTAACATTTTTAATGATGCTTTGAGTAAGGGCGAGACATTTTAAAACCAAATTCATATTTTTGTCAATTTTTACCTCTATTGTTATTTTGAACTTAATGTTTTAAATTCTTTTTGATATAACAAAAAGGGGGAGAAATGGTTTGAAAAATTGAATTTTCAAATGAATAAGGGGAGCTTTATTTGAATTAAAAAATTTTAAACTCTTATTCAAATTTTTAAAGTTAAATGGGGAGAATCCCAAACAAATTTTCAAGTGAGTTTTATTATATCAAAAAGGGGGAGATTGTAGAACTAGTGTTTTGATATAATAATTGAAAAATGTTTTGGACTAGTTTGAAAAGAATTTAAAACTTGATTTTAAGTCCAAACAACTTGAAATTATGTTTGAGGTGTTTTAAAAGGTTTTTGGCAAGATTTTTCATGCATTTAAAAGGCCAAACTTGTGTTTTCAAGCTACCTGTACCGATACGGTCCAATCCGTATCGATACTTTTTTTGCCTCAGTTTGGTCACTGCCAAAACCCGTATCGAAACAGGCTTGGCCGTTTCGATACGGATCGGGATCGTTTCGATACGCCTGGTAAGCGTACCGATCCCCTTTCAACCACCCCAACGGCTAATTTCCCAACGGTCAATTAAATGTGAAACCGTACCGATACACCCTCAAGTGTATCGATACGCCTAGGCTGGCAAGAGCCCAACGGCTAGTTTCTATGAAGGCCGTACCGATACGGGTCCAAGCGTATCGATACGGAAGGCCGCAGAACAGCATTAATGAAGGGAAATAAAGTCCTCAACGGCTCCAAATCATCCCTAACGGCTAGTAACGGCTACAAACTCAATTGGGAGTATAAAAGGGACCTCCAAGCATCTTGTAATGGTTAATGCTTCAATTGTTACAACATTATGATGTCAAAATTTGTCTAGAGCTTTAATTGTACATTTCTTGCTTAGACAACACTTGTGAGCTTACATTGTTAAATTTGCTCAAGTGTTTAGGTTTTGGGTGAGTGCTTAGAATTGCAAACATACACCTTTTAGAGGGATTTCTAGTTTGCTAAGTCTTTCTTTGTAAAGAGAGTGTTCCTTCAAGCTCTGGGTAGAAAGCTTTGAGGGTTGTAACGGTTTCCTCCTAATCCGAGAAAAAGAGACGAAATTCTTAGTAAATTTGTTGGAAATCCTTAGTGGGGAGCTAAGGTAGTGGATGTAGACCTTGGTTAGAAGGTTGAACCACTATAAATCATTGTGTCAATCTTTATTTTAGCTTCCACAACCCTTCCACCCAAAAATCCACTTCTCCACCACTTGGTGAGCAACATCGGTT
Source organism: Hibiscus trionum (assembly GCA_030270665.1). Classification (NCBI taxonomy): domain Eukaryota; kingdom Viridiplantae; phylum Streptophyta; class Magnoliopsida; order Malvales; family Malvaceae; genus Hibiscus; species Hibiscus trionum. Next base: position 19,407,349 of record BSYR01000038.1, on the reverse strand, counting down.
GAAGGAATCGAGCACCTCTCAACTCAACAATTGGCATCAGAGCTTGACTCAATCGAAGGGGATTCACATCCTATTGAGAAGATCCGGCAAGCTCGATCAACATTTCACCAACCGGCTCAAATGACGCAATCCATCGACAAACCGCCTTTCTTCGACGGAAATCACTATGCTCATTGGAAGACAAAGATGAAATTCTTCTTGAAGTCAAGAGACTACAAGCTATGGGACATAGTTGAAGATGGTCCGTTCGTGCCTCAAGGAAGCAAAGCGGAATGGTATATGTTTAGGGTTTGAAGTTTTGGGTTAATGGTATATGTTTCAAGTTAAATGTTTAGGGTTATGGGTTTAGTTTAAGGGATTATGCTTACACTTATTAGTATTTGTAAGATTTGTGGTTTGATGTTTGGGGTTAGTGGTATATGTTTCAAGTTAAATGTTTAGGGTTATGGGTCTAGATTTGTAAGAATTGCAACATTACCCATTAACGGCCGAATTACCATTTTGTTACAAAACATAAAATTTAATTGTCATTTTGTAACATTTGAAAGTTTAGTTACCGTTTTGGTTTTTTAATAAAGTTCAGTGAACATTTGTGTACTTTACCTTATTCAATTCATGATTCAGATAACTCATTTATCGTAACTATCAATTTAGACCAATAAATCGAATTCAAGTACTTGTTTGAACCAATAAGTTATGTTCATATATCTAATTGGGTTAAAAAAATAGGTACCAAATTGAACCTTAAAGCCAATTTTAAATACTTAATTGGATAAAAAAATTAGATACTAAATTGCACTTGAAGCCAAATCTAGGTACCAAAATATCCAGTTTCTTTTTCATAATGTCAAATAAGATTTGAATTTTAATTGATTGTTCAGATGTGGCCACAAATGAAGAGTTTCACTTAAATTTAGAGTTCGTCAAAACTTTGTTTGAATTGTGTAAAACTTAATTTGATTTTGATATAACAAAGTGTTTAAGGACCTATTTGTAAAAGTAAATAAATTTTTAAGTATTTTAAAGTCTCACAAATTGACAAGCAAACTTGAACTAAAATATTTCTAAGTCAAACAAATTGTTCAAGCAAAATTTTTCTAAGTATTATAGCCCAAAACCTACTTGTACGCTAAGGCGTATCGATACGCTATAGCCGTATCGATACATTTTTGAGGTTTTGCAATTTTAATCGACAAAAGCGTATCGATACGGTTATACCCGTATCAATACGGTATTTTATCTAGGCTTAACTTTAAGACATAGCGTACCAATACGGTTGTACCCGTATCGATACGGTTTGATCTGATTCGATAAATCTTTGCATTTAAATTTTTTGATCGTTGCTTGTCAGTTATGATTTCAGCAAAATTTCAAACGGTCGTTGGACCATATCAATACCCCATATAGCATATCGATATACTTTTTGCTAAAGTTTTACTCAGGATTCCAGTGAGCAAAATTCGTATCGATACGGTCTTAGAGTATCGATACGCCCTTATTTTTACACTATGCATGTACTGATACGTCCATACGTGTATCGATACGCCCTCTTAAATATGCACAACAGCTCTTTCTGTTTTAAGACAGATATCGATACGCTTGTTCGAGTACCAATACGATATGTTGCAGAAATGCATTTATTGCGGGAAAAATGAAGCCCAACGGCTCTATTGATGATCTCAACCACCATAACGGCTAGAAATCAATGTAAGAGTATATAAACAAGCCTCAAAAGCTACAACAACAACTATTGAACCTATTTGCAACAATCCAAGCACATATCCAAACCCTTGAACTATTAGAGTCAAATTCTTGTAACCCCGCTTGAGTAATCTTTCATTGTATTATCTTATTTCAAGTTTGGGGAGTGTTTAAGTGTAATTGGACAATTTATCAACCTTGTGAGAGGCATTTTTCAGATTTTCAATCTTCTTCGTATTTGAGAGAGTCTTGGTTAATCTTTGGGTAGAAAGATTAACCGATTGTAAGGCTTCCTACTAATCCAAGAAAATAGGACAAATTTCTAGTGAAATTGGTTGAAAATCCTTAGTAAGAGCTAAGGTAGTGGATGTAGAGCTTGTTCTAAGCTTGAATTGTCTTCAATTTTCAATCTTTCAATTTGCTCCTTTCAATTTTAAAAAGCCAATTCATCCCTCTATTTCATTTTTGATTCGATTGATCAACTTAACATATTGAAAATCTAATACCACCAATCAACCATTAGATAACTTAAGCTCCAAAATAATAAAAAAAAAGTTAATTGAAATTCACATGCATTTTATCTCTCTTCTTAAAACACTAACTATTTAATGGTCAAATTACAACTTAAGAACTCTTGACCCATATATTTTCCTTTCTAATCTTTTCATCAAACCCCACTAATTTTTAAGCTGTTAAAATTTTAAACAAGACTCAATTATTTTCTAAACTTTCAATTTAGTCCCTGAACTAATCTCAATCGTTTCGTTTGTTGATTAAAATTCCCAAAACAATTCTAATTCCGTTTTTAATAAACTGAAATATTGAAATAATTTCTTGATGTCCAAATATCAATAAATTATTTATTTTAATACTTTTCCGTCATCGGACTAATAAATCGTTGATTCAAAAATTCAAGGGTGTTACATGCTCCCATTTTTTCAAACCCACTTTCATCCATGATAAGCCGATTGGCCTAAATTTACTATTTGTTGGCTTGAATAAACTAACTCGAGTCGAGGTCAAATTTAATTAAAAAGTTTAGGTGAACATATTGTCAGAAAAGAAAAAAAATGAATAATTTTGTTTGCTCTTGTAACACATATTTCAGTTGACGTTTATTTGATTATCTTTTTAATCAATCGTCCTTTGAGTTGTTTATTAAGGAAATTATTGGTTAATCTTTTCTAAATTTTGTAAATCTTCCTATAATCTTGTTATATTTATTTTTTATTCACTAAAATTAACGGTTAATATTAGTTAATTTTTTAATAAGTTCAAATAAAAGAGTTTTTTATAACCATTAGTATCCAACTTATTGATATGCTTCTTAACCCAAGTTATCGAGCAACAAATGTGTTTATATTAAATAAAATAGTATATTAAGAATGAAATAATTATTTGTTTAATCTTTAACAATTTAGTCCCTTTTTAAGGGGTAAAAATTTAAAAAATAATATATATATATATATATATATATATATATATATATATATATATATATATAATTTGTTTCAGTTTCAATCTGTGTTTTGACTGGAAGACGTATCAGAAGGTTGATGAGAATCATGACCCAAAACAGGTAGATTAAAAGCCCGACCCGAACTCAGCACACCCATCATGCTAGCCAAGCTTGCAAGAGCTAAAACCGATTGGAAAAACTCCAAAGCATTAATTTCCCCACCTTCCAAACTTCCCCGACCATCGTCTCCGTCCCTAGCTTCGACCGTCTCGACGGGCATCAAAAACCGACAAACCGGACATGACCCATGGATTTGCAACCACTTCTCGATACAACCCGAATGAAACACATGCTTGCATGGCATTTCCCTAGCTTCTTCGCCAACTTCAAACTCTTCCAAACAAATGCTACAATCGCCGCCACTCTCCTTCACTTTAATCCTTGGCATTGCTTCAATAGAAGCTTTGGAAGCCGGCGGCTGCCCGAGTTTACTGCCACCGTCTGCTTCGTCGTCACCAATGTCGAAAACGACGTAAAAATGTCGACGTGGTTGTTGGGTTTGGGTGGGAGTATCAGCCATGTCAACGTAGGGAAAATCAAAGGGGGGGGGGGTTTGCTAAGAAAATCAAATAAGAACTTCAAAAAGAATAAATCTTTTTTTATAATAAAAAGTATAAATCCTTTTTTATAATAAAAAGAAGAAATCTTTTTGAGTTGAATTAAAGTCGATATGAAGGAGAAGAATATATAGAGGATTTTGAAGATCGAAATTTCCGGAAAGTTCGAAAATATAGAAAACTACAAGATTTGATGACATAAGAAATTAGTTAAACAGCCTATATGACTTTCTATTTTATTCACATATTTATCCTACTTGGTAAACAACAATTGTAATTTAGCATGTATTTGTTGTATAAAATATAAAAAAATCTATATTTTACCATTTATTGTATTCAATTTTATCCTAATTTCTCCAATTGGGAGGACATATTCAATTTCGAATAATTTATCCAAGTATTCTCCTATTTGAATTTCTTTTCACGAAATAACCCTCAAAAAAATATTTAACAAAATATCCTCATTTTAAACACGTTAAAAAAAAGTGTTCCCCATATTACAAAATTATATTTTTGTTTTATACATTATCTAAAAGTACGTCAAAGGAAAGCGCTTTTTTCCTATGTGGCTGGAATGGGGATATTTCGTTAATAATTATTGAAGGAGGTTATCTCATATTTAAAAAAATACTAGGGTAAATTTGCCTTCAAATTCGTGTTTGTAAATTGCAAACAATATATTATTAGAGTTCAAATATGAATATCGAATTTAAATATATTTAATATAAATTAAGGATTATATAAGCATTAACATCTCAACTTTATCGATGTTTTAACTTGAATGACGATGATGCCAAAATTGATTAAATTTCAAGATTCAAATCTCAAAATTAATTTTTAATGAGTCAAGATTATCGCAAAGTTTAACTTATTCTATTAGAAGTCTTAATTGTCAGAATTAGCGGCCACGTGGGTATTTGATGATGAAATATTAAAACATGAAGTATTAAATGTAATGATCCGAATTTTTAAGTCAACGAGCAACAGTTAATTCGATACGAGTCTTGGTCTTGATAGTGTTGTAAGATAATTAGAATAATTGGACCAAGTTCGGGCCTCTTTGGTTGACAATAGGTCTTGTTGGGCTTGAAGGGAGATATTTTTAATATTTATTCCAAAATTTTGGGACATTTTATACAATTAACCCTAGTATAAATATAAAATATTTTACACAATTATTAGATTATAAAATACAGTTTTTATCCTCTAATATATATATATATATATATATATATATATATTATTTAGATTTTAAGACATTTAGCTAGTATATTTATATTGAATTAGTAAGTGATCTCGGCAGAAAAGATGATGATGTTTATCTTAGAAGACTCGAGTTTAATTAACTTCATCTGTAAGGTGTATGTCTCATCAAAGGGTAAAAAAAATTATAAACATATATTACCTTATAATCATCTTAAGACTAATAAAAAATTGATATGTAAATATTAGAATGTAAGGTATATTTTTCTTGACATATACATATTTGACACGATTGTAGGTTGTAAAGATGAAGGAGAAACTTTACGAGGTAGAAAAGACAATCCAGCAGTCGGCAGAACAAATAAACGGTATTTTCAATACTTATAATTCAGCCTCATCCTTGCTATCAATTAGGGATGTAAAAAACTGCCCCACTTATAAAATTGATTAAAATTGACTTGAGTCAGAACTGTTTGTGATCTGAAGAACTGATGATCTGAAATCGACCCGAGTCTAAACTAGTGTTGATCTGAATCCGAGTTAGACTTGGAAAATTTGGATCTGAACCCGACCTAAGAACGACCTGAATCCGAATTCAACCTGATAATGTGATAACCGAACCCGGCCTGCATCCGACCTGATATGAACTCGAACCCAAAATTAACTTGAGAAATAACTGATATTACCCGACATGTTATCAACCAGACCTGTTATGGATCTGATCTGTAATTGACTCAACCTGTTAATAACCCGACTTGTTACTGAACTGATCTGATATTTACCTGACTTATAAGTTGTAAGTTACAAATTTACAATTGATGAAGTTGTAAGAATATAAATTTACTATATTAAAATGTGAGAAATATATTTTCACAATTTAAAGTACATAGTCCTTAAATTAATAAATTTGTTTAGGATGATTAATTTATTTGTTATTGAATTTATTAATTACTGCCACTAAATTAATAAACTTGTTTCTAAGATAAATTATGATAATTATATTAAAGTTTTAATTATAAGTTTATAACCATTAAATTAATAATTTAATTCATAATTATTAACTTTATTTTATTAAAAAATAAATTATATAAAATAACTTTAAATATCAATAAGTTTAATTTATGGTTTTACTTGTTGTGAACGTGTGAATTGTGACAATAATAATATGTGATATCAATCTTATTAATATCACAACATAAAAAACTTTATAAATGAGATAGTAACTTCATAAATTCTGAAACTATAATACTTTATAATTGTACAAATTAAAATTATTATAATTTAGTACACTAAAATTACAATTAAATAAATTTATGTTAAAATTTAAGCTCTTAGATCTTATAGCAAAAGTTTTACAAGGCTAAAAGTCCGACTTTGCTACCAGAAATTTCTTCATCGAGCTTTTATTTAGGCTGCCAACATGATTAAATTAAGGGCAACTTTTCAGCTTTAAAAAGCTGAAATGCCACCAACCTAATTTAATCATGAGCAGCTAGCAACTACTTAGACTGCAATTTACAATGTAAATTCAATATCCAGACCAGTCCAGAGTCAGAGGCAGCAAGCAACATCAATTCAGCATTCAGATTTCAGTTTAGACCACTGTAGACAGCAAAGAACAATTCAGCATGCAGACCAATAAACATTCCAATAGTAAACATATCATACTAGGCCAAGCAACAAGCATAAATTCAACATTCAGACCAATCCAAGCAGCAACTAGCAAGCAGCAAACACAAATTCAGTGATAAAGCCATGGGAAAGTTACTTTTAAAGGAAAGAATCAAGACATACTTATTCACAAACCAATTCAAATCTATTTGTTGTAGAGGCAACCTGGAAAAGCAAACATACTATTATTATCATTAATAAATACAATGTACCTTTCAAAATAATAAAAATACTATCATTATGAACATTTTTACTTTTTTACCATTCAAAATCATACAACCAATTTCACTCATATGGGCGAATATGTCTCAAAAAGGTTTTCAGGGTCACTTATACCCATAAGATTCATAGATGCTCTTAGATCATTAGAAAAGTTATTGTTGGTCGAATTTTCTCGATTTTGATCATAAAGTCTATTTCCTTGTCTTTATGCAGGGGAGCCTCTTGTACATAGAAATTGTAACGCCCTCGTCCCGGTCTGGCCGGATGACCGGTCCGAGTGGGCCACATGGGGAAAACCGAAGTGAAACCCGTTAAGGTTCCCCCTCGGTTAGCAACCCTATTTTTTTCTTTTAATTCAATCTTTTCTAAAAGCCCATTTAAGTCCTATGTGATCAAACAGCAGAACAAATACAAAAGATAAACATTCGAACCCAAGACAACATTTAAACAGCCCAATTTTACCCCTTTAAACAGGCCGTTTCGAAACACCCTTGAGGCGTATCGAAACGCCTTGACCAGGTCAACTGCCCCAAAGCCCATACGAAGGGGCCGTATCGAAACGGAGGTCAACCGTTCCGAAACGCCCTCAACGATCAACTTCTTGTGGTCAACAAGATTTTGACCGTTTCGAAACCCTTAGACCCGTTTTGAAACGCTTTCATCTCGTCATTTTCTCAAAATTCCAGTAGCCAAAACGTTCCGATACCTGTTTCAGAACAGGGGATTCACAGGCCAAACTGTATCGAAACGCTTTCCGATACGGGGTCCCTGAAGCCTTACCCGTTCCGAAACGTCCCAGCTCGTTTCGAAACGCGGGCTGTCTGCAGCTTTGGAAAACCAGACTTAAGCGAATTTTAACAAGACTAAAGGTCACATAGGACCTCTAAAGGCATACAACTCAAGCAAACAAGGTCTAGAGGCATACACCCTATATCAAGCATGCTCGAATACACACAAGGCATAGATTTAAACAATCAATCATGGCATTTACACATTAGCAACATCTCATATAAAGCATGCTTGTAAACATTGAAAAGCCAAAGGCACAATACGTCTCGAAAGGTTTACATGCCATCAAAAGTAATCTTAAACATCCATAAGGCATACATCACACAAGCATTTGGCAAGACATATCATGCTTACAATCCAAATCAAGTTATAACATCAAACATACTTATGAGTCATACATAGCTCATTCAAAAACACACACTCTTGCCACATTGCTAAGCTACTACATAATCGTTAACCGTACTTGAGCCACAAAAACTTGGAAAGCCCTTCTTCCCTTGCTCCGAGCTAACACCACGCTAATGATTTGCATTGTTGAAAATGAGAGCGTAAGCTATAAGCTTAGTGAGGATGCTCTAAAACCGAAAACACCAACAATGCATGGTTCAAGCATGTAATCCTTAAATCTCACATTCAATGTACATAGGCAAAACAACAAGTAGACCTAGCTAGTCTTTCAAGAGTCATAATATGGCATCTCACATTATACTAAGCTCAAACATCAAATATCAACATCACATATCACAATTATAAGAACAGTCCAATTGGCCACTATTAGTTACCCGAATGTGCGGATTTAATCTCAACAATCACATTACCTCGATGGGATTACACTCATCACCGGACCTTGCATGGGCGGGATTCCACTCATCACCACATGCCCTACGGATGGGATTCCACTCATCATCCCGTAGAATATATATAAATTTCCGGTGGAATATTACATCATCGTACTCCTCCTTGATGACTCAACGCCATCAAGGCCACGTACGTTTTAACTCAATTTGTGTGCGCACTAATCCTAATGATCGATCATTTACACCCGGTAAGTTAATTAGTGCCAATTTCATTTATCACATCACATATCCACCAATCATATCTCATGCTCATCACATACACATATCATAGTACACGTGTGCAAAACAACTCACATTTCACAAGAGCATAATTAGGCAAAGCACTAATAGCATATTATGGGAAATCAAGAGCTAAGTTACGAAATTAAAATCCACATGGAAATGGCCTACCAAGCACATTTCAACTCTTACTCTACACACACTCGAACCAAACTTTAAAACACATTTAAAGTCACTCACCACCCTTCCTTAGCAACCAAAGCAAGCCTCATACAAGCCCGGATTCGATCCCGATGCCTCTTCAACGCCTCCTCTTGCTTCTAGCCAATCAAAAACACATCCATTATTCCCAATCAATGCTAAAACTCAATCAACCCTCAACTCTTAAGCTCAAATCAACTTCAACAAATTTTCCAATCAAATTAATCCCCCAAAATTCCCATTTTCGTGCTCCTTCAAACCCTAGCTGAAAATCTCATTTTCAAACATCCAAATGACACCCAAATGGTCCCAAAACATCCTCCTAACATACATAAACCATCAGCCCTCCAATTTAAACCTAAAACCCACCAAAAACCAAGTTTTTGACACCTTAAAATTTGCCACAAGAACTCATTTCGGGTTTTCACCCAAACCTAACCATTTTAACATATTATGTTCATTTTAAGGCGAATAACCTAAAACCCAACATTATATTTCAAAACAAAGTGAAGAACTCCATAAAAACCTTAACTTTCATTAAACCCTAACTTTTCAAAAGTGGGTAGTTTTAAAATCTATAACCATGGATAGATAGAGGATGAAGAGGAGAGTTAGGAAATGTTATTACCTTAGAAAATGGCCTTGGAATGAAGTTGGAAATTAATGGAATAGTGATTTTTGTGTTGGGAGAGTTTGGAGAATGGGTTTCACGTTTGGGTGGGGAGTTGGAGGAGAGAAGTCCACATTTTTTGTTTCTTTTTACTTTTTAATTTCAAAAGTTGTCTAGCTTTTAAAACATTTAGGTTAAATCACCACATTGGTCCCTCCTTTTTATTTTAAAACCCAATTAGATCCTAATTAAGGTTGAATAGATTGAAATTAATTTTACTGACTCGGACCACTAACCCGACTAACTCCTAACCCCAAAACACGGGTGTTACAACTCTCTCCCACTTAAGGAATTTCGTCCCCGAAATTACCTGACTGAAAGAGATACGAAAACTGCCTTTCCATATCCTCCTTCCTCTCCCAAGTGGCCTCGTCCACACCTCGACGTTGCCACCGCACCTTTACTAACTCAATCGATCTACCCCGCAACACCTTACTGGTAGAAGCTAGGATCTCAACTGGTTCTTCCTCATAAGTCAAATTCGGATTCAATTCAATCTCCTCTACGGGCATAACATGTGACGAATCGGACCTATACTTATGGAGCATCGAAACGTGGAATACATCGTGTATCTTCTCTAGCTCGGATGGCAAACGCAACTGATAAGCAACCAGACCAACCCTCTTCACAATCTCATACGGTCCTATGTACCTCGGACTCAACTTCCCTTTTCGGCCAAATCTCATCACTTTCTTCCACGGAGACACTTTCAGGAATACATTCTCACCCACTGAGAACTCAACTTCCTTCCTCTTCAAGTCGGCATAGGACTTCTGCCTATCCGAAGCAACCTTCAATCGGTCACAAATCAATTTTACCTTGTCAGTTGTCCCTTTGAGCAAATCCGGCATATGTAACAACTTATGTCCCACTTTGGCCCAACAAACTGGAGTTCTACACTTTCGGCCATACAAGGCCTCATACGGAGCCATCTGAATGCTCGACTGGAAGCTATTATTGTAAGCAAACTCAACTAGAGGCAAGTACTTCTCCCACGTACCCTGAAAATCAATGATGCAACAACGCAACATATCCTCTAAGATCTGAATAACTCTCTCTGACTGACCATCTGACTGAGGATGATAAGACGTGCTGAAGTTCAAACGGGTACCCAAAGCTGTATGCAGACACTCCCAAAATCGAGATGTAAACCGCGGATCTCTATCTGACACAATAGACTTCAGCACACCATGCAGTCTAACAATCTCACCAATGTACAAGTCGGCCAATCTATCTAAGGTGTAAGTAGTATTGACTGCCAAGAAGTGAGCACACTTCGTAAAACGATCTACTATCACCCAAACTGAGTTCTTCTTCGTAGGAGTCAAAGGCAAACCCGAAACAAAATCCATGGTGATGTTCTCCCATTTCCATTCCGGAATCTTCAACGGTTGTAACAAACCTGAGGGAACCTGATGTTCCGCCTTTACCCTCTGAAATACTAAACACTTACTCACAAAGTCGGCTACATCTCTCCTCAAGCCAACCCAAAATTACTCATCCTTCAAGTCACGGTACATCTTCGTACTTCCATGATGCATAGCAAACGGACTACTGTGTGCTTCAGTCAAGATCGTACGTCTCAAGTCACTGTCCTCTGGCACAACTATCCTATCTTTGAAACACAAAACCCCATCAGTACTGAAATTGTAGTATGAAGATCTACCTTCGGCTATATCTTGCACGTGAGGTGCCAAAGATCTATCTAAGAGCTGCTTCTCTCTAATCAATTGACCTAGAGTAGGTCTAACCTGAAGCTCGGCTACCAAGCCACCATCTCCGGACAAGCTCAATCTAGCAAACATGGCTCTCAAACCTACGGCTATCTTTCTACTCAATGCATCGGCCACCACATTGGCCTTACCCGGATGATACTCAATGGTAAGATCATAGTCTTTTAGCAACTCTAACCACCTACGCTGTCTGAGATTCAAATCTCGCTGAGTCATAATGTATTTCAAACTCTTGTGATCGGTGTACACTGTGCATTTCTCACCGTACAAATAGTGCCTCCAAATCTTCAAAGCAAACACAACTGCAACTAACTCCATGTCATGGGTCGGATAGTTGTGCTCGTGGGTCTTCAACTGTCTTGAGGCATAAGCCACCACTCTCTTGTCTTGCATAAGGACACAACCTAGCCCTACATAGGAAGCATCACTGTAAACTACATAGTCCTTCTCAGACTCTGGCTGAATCAAGATCGGTGCTTGGGTCAAAGCTTCTTTCAATTTATCAAAGGCTCTCTGTCTTGCATATGTCCACTCAAACTGAACACTCTTCTGAAGCAACTGTGTCAATGGAGCGGCTAACTTAGAGAAACTCTCTACGAACCTTCTATAGTATCCAGCTAAGCCTAGGAAGCTACGTACCTCTATTACGGACTTCGGTTGCTTCCATTCAACAATGGCCTCAATCTTCTTTGGATCAACTCTAATCCCATCAGCTGACACTACATGTCCTAAGAAGACTACCTCTCAGATCCAGAATTCACACTTGCTCAACTTCGTATACAACTGATGATCTAGCAAAGTCTTCAAAACTAGTCTCAAGTGTCGGTCATGGTCCTCTTCAGTTCGTGAATACACCAAGATGTCATCTATAAACACAACTACAAACTAATTTAGGTAATGATGAAAAATCCTATTCATCATATCCATGAAAGCAGCAGGTGCATTAGTCAACCCAAAAGGCATGACTAAAAACTCGTAGTGACCATACCTAGTCCTAAAGGCCGTCTTCAGTACATCAACCTCTCTTACCTTTAGCTGGTAGTAACCCGATCTCAAGTCAATCTTCGAAAAGACTAATGCTCCTCTCAACTGATCAAACAAGTCATCAATTCTGGGCAACGGGTATTTATTCTTCACTGTCAACTGATTCAACTGTCGGTAGTCTATACACATTCTCATGCTTCCATCTTTCTTCTTCACAAACAAAATTGGTGCACCCCAAGGTGAAGAACTAGGTCGAATGAAGCCTCTATCTGTTAATTCTTGCAAATGAGTCTTCAACTCTTTTAGTTCTTTCGGTGCCATACGATACGGAGCAATCGAAACAGGAGCTGAATTAGAATAAGTCTCAATGGAAAATTCTACCTCTCTATCCTGTGGTAATCCTGGCAACTCTTCCGGAAACACACTAGGAAAGTCACATACTGTCCGGATGTCCTGAGGTCTAACCTCACTCATGTTAGGGTTCATCACATACGCCAAGTATGCTTCACACCCCAACTCAACTAACCTCTTAGCCTCTAGAACTGAAACTACGTTGGACAAGAACTTCACGTTCTCACCCACCACTACAATCTCATAATCATCTGTGAGCCTCAGAGAAATCCTCTTAGTTTCAAAGTCTATCCTAGCTCTATGCTCCGTGAGCCAGTCCATACCCAGAATTACATCAAACCCATAGAAAGGAAGCTCCATCATATCCACTGGGAACACATGTCCCTGAACCATCAACAGACACCTTCTGTACATTTTTCTAACTACAACCGTGTCCCCAAAGGAACTAGTAACACTAACTCCTACCTCTAACATTTCACAAGGCAAATTCAACGACTGTGCATGCTTACTCAAAATGTAGTAATGTGTAGACTCAGAGTCAATCAAAGAAAGCAAACCCAAAGATTGTATCGAAAAGTTACCTGCGATCACATCGGTGTCATGCTGATCCCCACGCTGAGCGTAAACTCTGGCCTGGCCTCCGCCCTCCGGCTGGACTGCAACTACATGTGCTATATTTCTCTGGCCATCATTCATCGGCTGGAAATTACCTCTACCGTGCCCGCGGCCTCTCTGAAAGTCATTGGCCCTAGCAGGAGCCTGAGCTGGTGCCTGCCCCACCTGATGTGGACAGTCACGTCTAATATGGTCTCTAGCCCCGCAACTCCAACACGAGTGGAAATTTCCCCAACACTCACCAGTGTGGTTCCTCCCGCAAGTAGCACATGTGGGCAACTTCCCACCAGTCCTCTGGCCCTGTTGGCCCCTACCGTGGTTACCGCCACCACGTCCATGATCATAATGATGCCTGTTGTCTCGATGCCTCTTGGCATCACCTCTATCAAAGTTACTAAACCTCTTACCTGAACTAGAACCACTAGACCGCCTGGTCAAGCTCAAACTGTGCTCCAAGTCCTTGGCCCTCGCGACCAGGACATCAAAATCGATGTAGTCTGAAGCTAAAGTATACGTCTTGATCTCTTTATTCAGCCCATAACGAAAGCGGTTACAACGTTCCACCACAGTAGGGACAAGCTCAGGTGCATACTAACTCAGTCTGACAAATCGAATCTCATATTCTGTCACGGTCATACTCCCCTAAAGCAAAGCCATAAACTCTCTCTTCCTCTCATCGAGGTATCGCGGACCCAGATACTTCTTACGAAATGCTGACTCAAAGAACTCCCAAGTAATCTCGGCCTCATCCATACCCGAAGTGACGGTGACCCACCAAGTGTAGGCATCACCCTGAAGCAAGGACTCAACACATCCTAACTTGCGCTCACCAGTACATCCCATCTGAGCGAGGATACGGACAGTCTTCTCAAGCCATAACTCTGATCTCTCTGGAGTAGAACCTCTGAACTCTTCGGCCCCTAAACCACGGAGTCTCTCTAATGGCAAACCAGTGCCCTCTCCCTGATGATGTGCTGTTGCCTGACCCCCAGCTACTGTAGCCTGAAATGCCCTGGCAATCGCCTGAACCAAAGGAGCTAAGTCTATTCCGGCCGGTCATTGGCCGCCCTGGCCAACTTGGCCTCCCTGAGGCCCCTCTCCTTCGGCCCTGGCCTCGCCTCCTTCTCCGGGTGGAACCGGTGGTGGTGGTGGAGGTGGTGGAGGAGCTCCAACTCCAACCACAGGCTCTCCCACTTGAGCCTCAACTCTAACTACTGGCTCAACTCCTGGAGCCTCTGCTCGTGGTTCCGGTCGAACCATCCTAGGCCTCCCACGTGGTCTCATGGTACAACTAGCAAGATAATAGCTACAACAACAAACAGATAGGGATTACGTTAGCCAAAGAAAGGGTCCAATAGTGCTCAAGTACTCCCTTCACTAGAAAATCCTTTTTAAATTAAGTAATAGTAGCAATGTGCACACACTCTACACCAGACACAACAAATCATGCTTCAAAACATCATACGAACAGTCAAACATTAAGAATTCATGGCAAGGCATACATCGAACAATACAATCACTTAACATATCAATCTTACCTCACTTACATGCCCGAGGTCTCGGTAACCTCAGGCTCTGATACCAATAAATGTAACCCCCTCGTCTCGGTCTGGCCGAATGACTGGTCCGAGTGGGCCACACGGGGAAAACCGAAGTGAAACCCGTTAAGGTTCCCCTTCGGTTAGCAACCCTATTTTTTTCTTTTAATTCAATCTTTTCTAAAAGCCCATTTAAGTCCTATGTGATCAAACAGCAGAACAAATACAGAAGATAAACATTCGAACCCAAGACAGCATTTAAACAGCCCAATTTTACCCCTTTAAACAGGCCGTTTCGAAACACCCTTGAGGCGTATCGAAACGCATTGACCAGGTCAACTGCCCCAAAGCCCATACGAAGGGGTCGTATCGAAACGGAGGTCAACCGTTCCGAAACGCCCTCAACAGTCAACTTCTCGTGGTCAACAAGATTTTGACCGTTTCGAAACCCTTAGACCCGTTTCGAAACGCTTTCATCTCGTCATTTTCTCAAAATTCCAGTAGTCAAAACGTTCCGATACCCATTTCAGAACAGGGGATTCACAGGCCAAATCGTATCGAAACGCGTTCCGATACGGGGTCCCTAAAGCCTTACCCGTTCCGAAACGTCTCAGCTCATTTTGAAACACGGGCTGTCTGCAGCTTTGGAAAACCAGACTTAAGCGAATTTTAACAAGTCTAAAGGTCCCATAGGACCTCTAAAGGCATACAACTCAAGCAAACAAGGTCTAGAGGCATACACCCTATATCAAGCATGCTCGAATACACACAAGGCATATATTTAAACAATCAATCATGGCATTTACACATTAGCAACATCTCATATAAAGCATGCTTGTAAACATTGCAAAGCCAATGGCACAATACGTCTTGAAAGGTTTACATGCCATCAAAAGTAATCTTAAACATCCATAAGGCATACATCACACAAGCATTTGGCAAGACATATCATGCTTACAATCCAAATCAAGTTATAACATCAAACATACTTATGAGTCATACATAGCTCATTCAAAAACACACACTCTTGCCACATTGCTAAGCTACTACATAATCGTTAACCGTACTTGAGCCACAAAAACTTGGAAAGCCCTTCTTGCCTTGCTCCGAGCTAACACCACGCTAATGATTTGCATTGTTGAAAATGAGAGTGTAAGCTATAAGCTTAGTGAGGATGCTCTAAAACCGAAAACACCAACAATGCAGGGTTCAAGCATGTAATCCTTAAATCTCACATTCAACATACATAGGCAAAACAACAAGTAGACCTAGCTAGTCTTTCAAGAGTCATAATATGGCATCTCACATCGTACTAAGCTCAAACATCAAATATCAACATCACATATCACAATTATAAGAACAGTCCAATTGGCCACTATTAGTTACCCGGATGTGCGGATTTAATCTCAACAATCACATTACCTCGGTGGGATTACACTCATCACCGGACCTTACATGGGCGGGATTCCACTCATCACCGCATGCCCTACGGATGGGATTCCACTCATCATCCTGTAGAATATATATAAATTTCCGGTGGAATATTACATCACCGTACTCCTCCTTGATGACTCAACGCCATCAAGGCCACGTACGTTTTGACTCAATTTGTGTGCACACTAATCCTAATGATCGATCATTTACACCCGGTAAGTTAATTAGTGCCAATTTTATTTATCACATCACATATCCACCAATCATATCTCATACTCATCACATACACATATCATAGTACACATGTGCAAAACAACTCACATTTCACAATAGCATAATTAGGCAAAGCACAAATAGCATATTATGAGAAATCAAGAGCTAAGTTACCAAATTAAAATCCACATGGAAATGGCCTACCAAGCACATTTCAACTCTTACTCTACACACACTCGAACCAAACTTTAAAACACATTTAAAGTCACTCACCACCCTTCCTTAGCAACCAAAGCAAGCCTCCTACAAGCCCGGATTCGATCCCGCCTCTTCAACGCCTCCTCTTGCTTCTAGCCAATCAAAAACACATCCATTATTCCCAATCAATGCTAAAACTCAATCAACCCTCAACTCTTAAGTTCAAATCAACTTCAACAAATTTTCCATTCAAATTAATCCCCTAAAATGCCCATTTTCGTGCTCCTTCAAACCCTAGCTGAAAATCTCATTTTCAAACATCCAAATGACACCCAAATGGTCCCAAAACATCCTCCTAACATACATAAACCATCAGCCCTCCAATTTAAACCTAAAACCCACCAAAAACCAAGTTTTTGACACCTTAAAATTTGCCACAAGAACTCATTTCGGGTTTTCACCCAAACCTAACCATTTTAACATATTATGTTCATTTTAAGGCGAATAACCTAAAACCCAACATTATATTTCAAAACAAAGTGAAGAACTCCATAAAAACCTTAACTTTCATTAAACCCTAACTTTTCAAAAGTGGGTAGTTTTAAAATCTATAACCATGGATAGATAGAGGATGAAGAGGATAGTTAGGAAATGTTATTACCTTAGAAAATGACCTTGGAATGAAGTTGGAAATTAATGGAATAGTGATTTTTGTGTTGGGAGAGTTTGGAGAATGGGTTTCACGTTTGGGTGGGGAGTTGGAGGAGAGAAGACCACATTTTTTGTTTCTTTTTACTTTTTAATTTCAAAAGTTGTCTAGCTTTTAAAACATTTGGGTTAAATCACCGCATTGGTCCCTCCTTTTTATTTTAAAACCCAATTAGATCCTAATTAAGGTTGAATAGATTGAAATTAATTTTACTGACTCGGACCACTAACCCGACTAACTCTTAACCCCAAAACATGGGTGTTACAGAAATAGCTCTTGGTTTATACCAAAACTTTCTAGCACAAATATGATAGTGTACTTGTTGAGTGAATCACATCTTGTCCAAGTTGAATCCTTACAAAGATTTAAATATGGTTCCCTATGAACTGCATACGCAAGTTCTAGAGTGTCAAATAGTAAAAGTTTATATTTTCTTTCATAAGAATCTATTTTCCAAGCATCTCTAAGCTCATTAAGGCAAATCTTAAAAAATTCTAAGCAGAATAAATACTTGTCACCTTCAGTGTTAATTTTAATGTCTGCCCGTATTTTTTTACCATGCTTAGATAATTTAGTAATCCCATAATGCCTCATAACTGCAATATATACTAAACAACTACATGTATTTTGAAAAATATATGAAAGACACATTTAAGTCCAAGCTTTGCCTTAAACCATCATACCACATTTTTAGTCTATGAACTTGAGATTGACCATCCATCACTGAAAAAACAGAAACGATGTTAGAAAGTTTAATTATTAATTAGTAATAACAGGCAACAAATCACATCATTTTGAAACTATCATATCACAAAAAATAGAAAGTAAAACACTATCAGATGCATAAAAATCAAGTTCACAACAAACATGCAACATATTATATCATTTTGAAAGAACATAAATACAAATATGAATTTCAGAAAGAAATCACATGTATTTTATCGTAACCAAGACACTTAAGATTGACATGCAACCGAAAATAAAACATTTAACTAGTATGATATTCAGAAAGCAAAACAGTCAACAAAGGCATATAATTGAAACAACACATAACATACTATTGAAGCAAAATAGTCAACAAAACCAGTACATATATAAAATGGAATCACTGAAATAAAAATTGAAAGATTGAAACACAATTTACCTTTTTAAGAGAGTTGATCATTCTGGCCTCTTTCCACATGTCCTACACAATACAAAAAACAGAAATATAAGTCTAAACCAACATGTTGAGTTTTGTGGTGCTCGATTCCTTCAACCGTTCTTGCTCGCCAAGTGGTGGAGAAGTGGAATATTGGGTGATAGGGGTGTGGATGCTAAAAAGATATAGACAAGATGATTTATGGTGGTTCAACCTTCTAACCAAGGTCTACATCCACTACCTTAGCTCCCCACTAAGGATTTCCAATAAATCCACTATTGATTCGTCCCCTTTTCTAGGCTTAGGAGGAAACCCTTACAACCCTCAAAACTTTCTAACCCAAAGCTTGAGTAAACCCTTTTTACAAAGAGATGAACAATAAGCAAACTCAAATCCCTCTAATAGGTATTTGTTTGCACAATTAAGCTCTCACCCAATCCTAAAACACTTGAGCAAATATAACAATTTTGGCTCACTTGTGTTTGTCTATACAAGAAATTGACAATTAGGGACTAAGACATATTTGTGATCATATGATGTTTGACAAATGAAGCATTAGCCTTCTCTTGATGCTTGGAGGTCCCCTTTATACTCCTAATTGAGTTTGTAGCCGTTACTAGCCGTTGGGGTTGAATTGGAGCCGTTGGAGACTTTATTTCCCACCATAAATGCAGTTCTGCAGCCTACCGTATCGGTACACGTGGAGACGTATTGGTACGCCCTTCTTCAGAACTAGCCGTTGGGCTCTTTGTCAGCCTGTGCGTATCAATACGCTTGAGGGTGTATCGATACGGTATGTCATTTAAAAGATCGCTGGGAAATTGTCGTTGGGGTTGTTAAAACAGGGATCGATACGCCTAATATGCGTATCGAGTATTGAAACGATCCCTATCCGTATCGATACAGTATCCTCCGTATCGGTACGGGTTTTGGCTGATTCAAAACTTGGGCAAAAAGGTATCGATACGGGGTACACCGTATCAGTACGGGCTTGCTGAAAAGTTAAGTTTGACTTCTTTAAAGCATTAAACAAAAACCTTTTAAAAAGCCTCAAACTTATTTTCAAGTTGTTTGGACTTAAAGACATATTTTAAATTCTTTTCAAATTTGTCCAAAACATTTTTCAATTATTATCTCAAAACACTTAGTTCTACAATCTCCCCCTTTTTGATATAATAAAACCAACTTGAAAAATTGTTTGGGATTTCTCCCCTTTTGTGAAATAAATTTTGAATAAGAGAATTAAGATTTAAAATCAATTAAATCTCCCCCTTATTCTTTTGAAAATTCAATTTTTCAAACCATTTCTCCCCTTTTTGTTATATCAAAAAGAATTTAAAACACTTTTAAGCTCAAAATAACAATGGAGGTTTAAATTTTGAAATTATTAAAATGTTTGGTTTTTAAGGTGGCTCCCCCTTACTCAAAGCATCATTTAAAGATGTTAGTCACAACATATGATAATCTAGTTGAAATAAATAATGATAAATCAAATAAAAGCAAGAACAACTAGATTTTACCACACTTGAACCCAAGGGAGGATGTGAAGCCTTCCTTCTTCAAGTGTTCTTCCTTGTGTGTATGGAGCTCCCCCTCAATATTTGACTTGTTGATCACTCTCCATCACACCTAGCAAAAGACAATCATGTAATTTTTGGTATCCAAATTGCTTTGGATTCATAGACGTTAGTGGCACAAAATTTAGTCCCCTTAGGAATCCATTTTTCAATTTCATCCTTTTTAGTTGAAGTACTTAGTCCTTTTGGGACCCAAATACTTCTAAAAAATTTATCATTTATAAATATAGGGGCACTAGATTGTCTTACATAAAAAATTGATTTTCCAACATTAATTTTCTTTTCAAGCTCTTTGGAAATCAAATCTTTTTCTTCTTGAACTTTATGAAGCAAATTTTGTAAATCAAAACATCTTTGTTCAAACTCATTGAGTTTTGCTTCAAGTTCAATTTTGGTTTTAGAAATCAAGTCATTTTGAATTTTCAAATTTGAAATCACTTTCTTGTTTTTCAAAATGTGATTTTTAAATTCTAAAACCAAATCGTCATAGGCATCTTGTAATTCATCAAAAGAATATGAACATGAAGTAGATGAATTAGAAGTTACCCTTGAATCTTCTTCGATGGCCATAAGGCAAAGGTTGGCTTGTTCATCGTCGGTGGAGTCTTCCTCACTCCATGTAGCCACATATACCTTCTTCTTATGGCTTGAAGTGCTTGCCATCTTCTTCTTTATGGATTCTAGTTCAAGTTCTTTCAAGGCTTTCTTCATGAAAGGGGCACACTTCTTGAAGAGATGAACTATCTCTTCTTCTTCATCCTCCTCTTTACTTGAATCTACGTGATGGCATGTAGAGGATTTGAGAGCAATGGCATTTATGTTGATGCCAAGCCCTTTGAGCTTCTTCTCCCCCATAGCTCTAATCTCTTCCTTCTTCTTCTCCTCTTCTTTGTTTTTCTTCATTATTTGGTGAGTGAGAAGTGACCTCATGAGTTCATCAAGCTTCAAAGTCTTGAGATTCTTGGCTTCGATGATGGCGGTACTTTTTGAGTCCCATGACTCGGGAAGGGAGTAGATGAGCTTTCGAACAAGCTTCTCTTCCGGGATGGCTTCTCCATAACCTTTGAGTCCATTGGTGATAGTGGAGAACCTATCAAACATCTTCTCAATGTTCTCTTCCGGGTCCATCTTGAAGTTTTCATACTCTAGGTCGAGGAGCCCAATCTTGGTCTCCTTTACTTCGTTTGTCCCCTCGTATGTAACTTCGAGCTTGTCCCAAACTTCCTTGGCACTCTCGCAAGAAGACATTTTCTCATAGATGTTGAGGCTAAGTGCACAAAAGATGAAGTGCAAAGCCTTGCAATTTAGCTCCATCTTCTTGCGGTCGTCGACACTCCACTCCGCCTTGCTTCTTTGTGGTACGAACGGGTCATCTTCTATGATATCCAAAAGCTTGTAGTCTTTGGATTTGACAAAGAACATCATCTTCGTCTTCCAATAAGCATAATTGGTCACGTCGAAGAAAGGCGGTTTGTCGATGGATTGCGCCATTAAGCCGGTTGTTTGAAATGTTGATCGAGCTTGCCGGATCTTCTCAATAGGGTGTTAATCCTCTTCAATTGAGCCAAGCTCTGATACCAATTGTTGAGTTTAGTGGTTCTCAATTCTTTCAACCGTTCTTGCTCGCCAAGTGGTGGAGAAGTGGAATATTGAGTGATAGAGGTGTGGAAGCTAAAAAGATAAAGACAAGATGGTTTATAGTGGTTCAACCTTCTAACCAAGGTCTACATCCACTACCTTAGCTCCCCACTAAGAATTTCCAATCAATTCACTATTGATTCGTCTCCTTTTCTAGGCTTAGGAGGAAACCCTTACAACCCTCAAAGCTTTCTAACCCAAAGCTTGAGTAAACCCTCTTTACAAAGAGATGAAAAATAAGCAAACTCAAATCCCTCTAATAGGTATTTGTTTGCACAATTAAGCTCTCACCCAATCCTAAAACACTTGAGCAAATATAACAATTTTAGCTCACTAGTGTTTGTCCATACAAGAAATTGACAATTAGGCACTAAGACATATTTGTGATCATATGATATTTGACAAATGAAGCATTAGCCTTCTCTTGATGCTTGGAGGTCCCCTTATACTCCTAATTGAGTTTATAGCCGTTACTAGCCGTTGGGGTTGAGTTGGAGCCGTTGGAGACTTTATTTCCCACCATAAATGCAGTTCTGTAGCCTACCGTATCGGTACACGTGGAGGCGTATCGGTACGCCCTTCTTCAGAACTAGCCGTTGGGCTCTTTGTCAGCATGTGCGTATCGGTACGATATGTCATTTAAAAGACCGTTGGGAAATAGCCGTTGGGGTTGTTAAAAAAAGGATCGATACGCCTAATATGCGTATCGAAACGACCCCTATCTGTATCGATATGATATCCCCCGTATCGGTACAGGTTTTGGCAGATTCAAAAATTGGGTAAAAGGGTATCGATACGGGGTACACCGTATCGGTACGAGCTTACTGAAAAGTTAAGTTTGACTTCTTTAAAGCATTAAAAACTTTGCCAAAACCTTTTAAAAAGCCTCAAACTTATTTTCAAGTTGTTTGGACTTAAAAGACATATTTTAAATTCTTTTCAAATTTGTCCAAAATATTTTTCAATTATTATATCAAAACACTTAGTTCTACACAACATATCACAAAAACAACATAAACATAAATACAAATATGAAAAGCTGATCATTTTTACCTAAAAAGTTCATCTCAAAAGACTGGCTATCCATTGAACCCTGAAAATAAATCAAAAAAGACAGATTTATGGTTCTATTTTAATGGTTTAATCTTTGTACATGGCATTGTTAAACCAGCCCACAAAGTCCTTTAATTTAAAGGACCTTCTTTGATACCAGTAGCATCGCAGGACGAGATGTCAAGTTAATATACTCGGTTTAAACCATTGAAACATAACATACAATTGACACAAAACTGTAAACAAAATCAATCAACAAAGGCATATAATACAGTCAACAAAGTCAACCCTTGTTAGAGATCGAACAACTTACAAAGTAAACCCTTGTTAGAGATCAAACAAATCTAAGATCGAACAAATATGAACAAAGAATTAGTTATAAAATTTGTTTAAGAATGAAACAAAACAGTAAACAACTGAAACAAAACAGTAAAAAAACCAATCAACAAAACCAGTCAACAAAGGCATATAATACAGTTAACAAAGTCAACCCTTGTTAGAGATAGAACAACTTACAGAGTAAACCCTTGCTAAAGATCGAACAAATTTGAGATCGAACAAATATGAACAGAGAATAAGTTATAAAATTTATTTAAAAATAAACCGAGAATAAGTTAACAAAAATAAACAAATCTGAGATCAAACAAATATGAGATTATAGATCAAAAAATGAACAAAATGGTAACACTAAAAAATTGTTATTTTCGCAAACCGCAACCAGAACCCTAAATCGTAACCAAAGGTCCAAAACTCATAATTGTCTGAGAGAGACCAATGAGAGATGTACCTGAAAATTTAGAGAGATTAAGATTAGCATACAGTAAAATAAAAGATTCAAGGAAAAATGCATAAATCGAAAAAAATGAGAGATCTACTTAACTAACCCAATTTGACTCTCTGATTAAGAGAAATGAAACAAATAGAATGAGAGATTGATATATCAAAACGACGCAAAATGGCAGACGATGAAAGATTTATCATTTATGAACCCTAAATCGCAACCAAACGTCTAAAACTCAGACGATGAAAGTTTGAAACAACGCAAAATAGAGAGGCTAATAGATCAGAGATCGGAGTGAATGAGAGTCGAATCTAAAAGATCATATATCGGATAAGATGAGAGCTAAGATATTTGCTCGAGAGAGAAAATGAAGGCAAAACAGTGCAACCCTAAAATAAAAATTAAGTTTTTTCCGGTATAAAGGGGTATTTATAATTAGGGTTTTATTGGTTTACTAATTAAATTAAATTAAATTATTTAATATTTAATATTTACTTCATAATTAAATTATAATTTTAATTATAATTATAATATATTTATAAATATTTAATTTAATATTTCATTAAAAATAAATAAAATTCATAATTTAATTAATATTTAATTTAAGTAATACTTTTAATATATTTAAATTAATATTTAACCTAATATTTAATTAATAATATTATAATAATAATTTTAGTATATTAAAATTATTATTTAATTTAATTTTCAAATTTTAATTATAATATATTAAATTAAAAATAAAAATAAAATTTATGGTTTGGGTTTTGATTTATGAGACTAGTTTAAGGGTTAGGGGTTAGGAACTTAAAAATGTATATTTCAAGATGAGTGATTGGTTTATAGGTTTAATTTAGGGATTCATAGTTTAGGGGTATATGTTTCAAGTTGCATTGCATGTTTAGGGTTATGGCCTATATATTTAGTTTAGGGATTTGGGGTTTAGGAGATTAGGCTTATATTTATTAGGGTTTGAAGTTTGGAGTTAGGCATATATGGTTCAAGTTAAATGTTTGGGTTATGTGTTTAGTTTCGGGGATTTAGCTTACATTTATTATTTTTACAACATTTAGGGTTTAAGGTTTGGGGTTAGGGGTATATGTTTTAAGATAAATGTTTAGGGTTATGGGTCTAGCTTAGGGGATTAAACTTACACTTATTAGTTTTTACAAAGTTTAAGGTTTAATGTTTGGGGTTAGTGGTATATGTTTCAAGTTAAATATTTAGGATTATGGGTTTAGTTTAATGGATTATGCTTACACTTATTAGTATTTGTAAGATTTAGGGTTTGAAGTTTTGGGTTAATGGTATATGTTTCAAGTTAAATGTTTAGGGTTATGGGTTTAGTTTAAGGGATTATGCTTATACTTATTAGTATTTGTAAGATTTGTGGTTTGATGTTTGGGGTTAGTGGTATATGTTTCAAGTTAAATGTTTAGGGTTATGGGTCTAGATTAAGGATTTAAGGTTTAGTGAATTATGCTTGCACTTTAATTATCAATGATTGTAAGGTTAAGTGGTTGAGGTTTTGGGTTTAAGGGTATATGCAATATAGTTCAAGTCTAATGTTTAGGGTTATAGATTTAGTTTAGGGATTTAGGGTTTAGGGGATTAAGCTTGTAGTTTAATTATTTGTGATCGTAAGATTTAGGGGTTGACCTAAATAAAACTTTATTTTAGTCTAAATTTATTCGTATATATTTCTATTTCTGGTAATTTAGTCAAATTAAATTTTTGTTTATTTTAGTCCCTACAATTTAATTTTTAGTCAAAATTATCCTATATTTATTTATACTTTTTTGGCAATTCTATTTATTTTAGTCCCTAAAATTAAATTTGTAGTTCAAATTGATCCCTGTTTATTTATTTTTGTAATTTATTCTAAAGTTAAAAAAACCGCCCAATTTTTTGGGCGGCCCGCCAAACCCGACATTTTAAAATTTTAAGGGTATTTACACTTTAGGTCCTTACTAGTTTAGGAGTTTTACACTTAAGTATTTTTATTATTATTTAGTTTTAGTCTAATTCATTTTAGTTTCAATTTTAGGGTTTATAGTTTAGTTCCAATATTAGTGAATTGTTAATTCATTTTGCGATTTAAGGTTTATAAATTAGGTTTATAATTTAGGGTTTAAGGTTTTTGGTTTACTATCTAAGGTTTACGATTTGATTTATTTTTGTCTCAATTTTAGTTTAGTTTTAGTTTGATTCATTTTAATCCCAATTTTTACTCTTTAACTTTAATTTGATTCATTTTAGTCCCAATTTTAATTTAATATGATTAGTTATAGTTTTAATTTGATTCATTTTAGTCATAAGATTATTTTAATTCAATTTAGTAACAATTACTTTTAAATTTGATCCAATAATTAATTGCCCTCTGGCATTTGCCGCCCAATTTTTTGCTTGGTGATTAATTTTCTTTTAAGTCCTCACTCATTTAAAAGTTTTCATTTTAGTCCTCACTTTCTCAATTTAGTCACAATTATATATATTGTAACATATTACATCCTAAGGGATATTTTGGTTCATATTAATCCCTAAAATTTTATTTTTTATCTAAAATTTACCCACAATTACCAGACCGAACTCGATTTTGTACACGTAAGACTTGACTTGAACTTCAACTGATATTACCCGACTTGAATTTTATCCGTCAACGGCATGACCCGACCTGAACATGGCCCGACCTGAAGTTCATTCGGACATGAATTAACCCGTTAATGAACTGATTCAGACTCGAACTGTTTTGGCATGAATTGAAACTTATCCGACTTGAAATTAACCCGACCCGAACTCAATCTGATTTGAAATCAGGTTCGGGTCCGAGCCCGACATGATTTAAGTCGAACCACTAAATTGACCTGACATAACCCATATCCGACTTGACTTGATCTGGCATGAAACTAGAATGATTACCCGATTTCACATCCCTACTATCAATGGAGGCCAATAATGACCTAGTTTTTCAAGGGGAATTTGGATTCAATGATTTTTTGTACACTAATTCCTTGCAAGCAGAATAGATAAACAGTGCCGGCCCATGTTTAATATGATTTTTTGTACACTAATTCCTTTCAAGCAGAATAGATAAACCAGTGCCGGCCCATGTTTAATGCCGCCACCTGCTCCACCGTCGCCGAGGTGGAAAACAACATAGACGACCCGAGGAGGTGGGAGCATCTGCCATGTCAACGTAGAAAAAATCTAAACTTAAAGTATTTCTTGAAGATTAAATCTTTTTCAGTTAAATAAAAGTCGAAAAGAAAGAAGATTTTATAGAGATATTGAAGAGGGAAATTTCTGGAAAGTTCGAAAATACCATAATGAGGTAATCAATTTAATTAACAGTTATCTAAAATTTAGCAAATGATTTATATCACTTCGATATAGAACAAAAGAAAAACGGAATGTGTATTCTCAAGAGATCGAAACATGGTTAAACCGATACATAAAAGCAAAACTCAGTCATCTTCTAATGCAGATAGAAATTAGATAAAACGTAAGATGAGCTTCGAAACCACATACCACTTTTGAATTCTGGTTCCAGAATCATAGCGTTATGCTTAAACTGATAAAGAAATTGCAGGACAACAAGCGGCGTAATAATAAATTGCGATGAAGCAGAAAATGAAAGGAAACGAGTAATTTACCTATGCCGTATATGTCGCTTTCTCGATTTAATATATTCCAAAACAACAAGGCACTGCAATACAACAATAGACATTTTTACATGGTGATCCACTATAGGAGACGGAATCAATGAAAGCAATTGGTTAATATCAAACCTGGATACGAAGAGTAATACTGCTGCACCTGTACAATAAGTTGTTCTCACATTTGATCAAGTAGAAAAGAAGACATTACAATAACAACTGTACATGAAGATTTGGCAGAAAATACGGAATGGACTATCACAAGCGATATTTAACTTCAGCAAATATCGGGTTCAAGATGCTTATTAGCAAGCACGATAACTAGACCAAGCAATTGTTATTTGCGAAATACGACTATGAAGCTAAAAATGTATGCAAATCTATGGTTTCTATGCCATGGAGGTATCAGTCAAATGAGTCCAGCATGTCCATCAAAAACTCCTCAATTCTTGCTGGAATTTCTGGAAAGATTTCAGATCTATCGAAAAGCAGCTGAAAATGTTGCAATCAATTAAGTCAGAGTATTCCTTACTCTTCATATCTCAATTAGTTCAAAGGAAAGACAATTAACACTATAGGGTATCAGCTACGCTGTATACCAAAAGTATCAACGAGAAACGTATCAAAAGAAAGCAATTAACAATATCGAATAGTTCAACATAACACATATAAATTTAATATCGAGAAAGCTTAAGCTTCAATGATCACAAAAGCTTTAAGATGCAAATTATCATAAAAAGTGATTAAACAAATGAAAATAAAATATTCTTATATTCTCCACTATAATCAACTGTATATAATCCTTACAACTTATTGTCATTAGAGCTTATTTAGAGACAACATAGTTTTCGAATAAACTAACCAGAGAAGGCACTCCTCTCTGCATTATGACTACTTTCTCTATTGCTTTAACTCATCTCTCTATCATATCCCGAAATCCTACTTCTTGTTCTTTCTTTGCTTCTTTGGCCCCGGAACCTCCAATCTGCCAACAGGACATCCACACCGAGCTTGAAAAACGAGCACTGCTCTTCCGTTAATTGGTGCCATCTTCTTCAACTCCGCTTCCAATTCCTTGTGATGATCCGGTGGCAACTCGAAAAGTCCTCTTTTAGCACCATCTTTAACCAAAGTGTTGGAGTTCTTAATACACTCCTCGGTTTCTAATTGGATGTCGAATTCGGCTGCCTTCCTAAGACCTTTACAATTAGGGTTCCTGCATTTCCTAGTTGTACACAGAAGCAAAATCCAAGTAGCTATTGCAGCACAAGAAAAGCCTAATCCTATCGATGCATATATCATTGGAGTTCTCATGATTTCCTCTTTAAACATATAAAAGACGGGTTCAATGAATTCGATAATTTTCAAAGATACACACTTTAGAGTTGGGAACAACAAGAATCCACAAGCAGCAATCACAGCAATTAAGATGAATACATCAATGGCAGCAGATCTCGATCCTTCACAAGATGGAATTTTTAAACAACTTGGTGAATTGGGTACCTTTTGTTTCTTGGGAAAATTGTTCTTTGGCGATGATGATGATTTGGGGTTCATCAGAGAACCATTTGAATCCAAAGAATTCGCCATGATTGTAGCTGAAGAAGCCTGGTCAACGGAGACTGAGATTGAGTTATGGAAATTGATCATTTCAAATCAAACCCAGAACTTTAGATCCAAAAATCGAAAAGAAAAAAGAAACCCTACAAACGAAAATTGAATCTCTATCAATTTTCCTTCAATCCAGATCAAACCCACCTCATAAAACCTCAAAAAAGCAACCGATTTTCCTCAAGATCAGGTGTTTCTTAGTATCCAAATGAGTAAATTCCTTCGGACAAAGCCCGAGTATGGAAATTTTCAATCCCAAATTGAGATTTGAGATTGAATGAGGAGCAAAAGAAGATATGGGATTGCAATCATTTATATCAGTAGAAAGATAGAGAAAGGGGGCAGAGGAATAGTCCCTTTTAACCTTATGCGTTGTTATTTCTTTCGTGACCAAAAATTACTACATATGGACATAGGTCGGGTTAGGTTTTTGGCTCATCTGATATGACCTGACCCAAAATTAATCATTCTAAATTCGAACCTCATCCGACCACATGTTTCAAAAATTTATTCCGACCCGACCTAAAAGTTTTTTACCTGACCCCAACCCGACCTATTAAATAATTAAATTTTAGTAATCTAATTGTAAAAAAAATTCAGGACTTAATTGTAAAAAAAATTAATTTTAGAGACAAAATTATAAATAAAAACTTCAATTTTAAGAACCCAATTGTAAAAATATATATAAGAGGAGTATTATTACAAATATCTTAAAAATATAAAGAAAATTTTACACTATTTCTCTCGGGTCAGTTAGGGTCAAAAAAATTTCACCCTAAACTTGACCTGACCTCACCCTTAAGAAAAACTCGACCCAACCCGAATCGAATCTGATTTTTTAATTAAAAAAATCTGATCAGGTCGGGCCAGAACCCGACCGAATCGGTTAAAGTGCTCATCCCTACGTAATATTTTACCCTAACCATATTTTTGGTTTATTTAGAAAAAAAAAATGGCGAATAAAAAAATTACGAAATAAGCCAACTAAAAAAATATTTAGAAAACTACGGTGTTTTTTACTCTTATAAAGGAAAATGATTTGATGCATTAGAGGTGAAAAACGAAGTGTTTCATAAGCGATGTATTTTAGAGTTTAAGGTTAAGATTTTATAGTTTGGGATTAACTTTTTAAGGTTTAAAATTAGAGTGTAAGATTTAAAGTTTAAAATTTAAGGTTTGATTTTATAGTGTGTAAGGTGAAGTGTCCTAAAATGACACGTGACATCATTTGAAGCCCGCTTGTGGAAAGAAAAAATTCAACCGACGACGCATCAAATATTAACTCTATTATAAATATAGTCTGGAATTTAATTTATTAATTTAAAATGTTAAAATTATTTTTTATCTATGATTTATAATTAATATTTGAGATTTGAGACTATCCTTCCTAACAATATTTCTTATCATTAGTATTTGGTATCATGATAGCATTTAAACAATGACGTCATTTAAAAGATTTTGTGTCTCATTTTGTTGGACCAACCTTTTTGTAATCATCATTGAATTCTCTAACAGGATGAGACTCTGACCAACGTAAATGGTTTAAATCCTAGAGGATTGTTCCATAACAAGCCTTTGAAACATTCTATTTATATTCGTCAGTCAATAGATCAAACATCGATGGTCAGGCCAAAAATAAAACTAATTAAAATTATAACTTCGATATTCATACTTCTATTTTACAATTTTAAAATTTCTAACGGATTTTTTAATTTTTTAGAGTTATTATAATTTATATAATTAAAATTAATTTTAGATACTGTTTTATTATTATTTTTTAGATTTTTTTTATTTCTTCGTAATTTTTAAAGAATTTATGTATTGATATAATTATTTTTTAATTATTTAGATTTATCAATTTATAATGATTTTAAAAGAAAAAATTTTAGTTAATCAAATGTTATCATGTTGACATGTTAATGACTAAGTATAAACAAGTTTTAATTTAAGAGATTTAATTGATCATGAATTTTTAAATAAGAGATTAGTTGAGATAGGAGAAATTGTTTTAATATTGTACTTGAAAAAAAATTCCAATGTATTGCACTAATCAGATTATAAAGTCTATTGTATTTTTTACAATTATCTTGAAGTAAGATTGAAAGGAATCTGACTTTGAACAATATTTTTAATTATTTTTATTAAAAAATCAAAATTTAATTGATCGTGAATTTTTAAATAAGAGCTTGCTTGTTGCCCTGCCCCCTACTTCCATTGTTGAAGACGGGCTGCAAGCCGACCGTCTTTATTTTTTAATAAAAACAAATGAAATACTGTTTAAAGATGAATTCAAATCATTCTGTCTTTACTGTAGATGTCACATCCCAAGATTAGAATGCTAATAAAATAAATGAAAGTGAAAAAAAGAAAGGAAAGAAAAATGATTTCTACAGTAATGAAGTATTGAACATGTGCCCCTTGACTTGGTGAACTCGAGCTTTACCATCTAAGATAAGGTTGATTTTTGGTTAAATTATATGCTTGTTTATTTTTAAACCGTGTCTAATGGTCATGCCATTAATGAAATAAATCTGATATCCCACCAACCGCATTGAATGCATTTTTTTGAAAAGGTGAGAAAGCCAAAAGATTTTGATTTTTTTTTCCCACCAAACACCCCACCGTTCACCAGCCCGATCTCAGCCACCGCTGGTCCGTCGCGTGCACCGCCACCACTGTCGGCTTCCTCGCCTCCCTGAGACCAAAACCAGGCTAGTCACTTGTCGCCGTTCAGTGATGTTCACAGTGGGAATCGAGATGAAGGTTCAGCGAGAACCAAACCTCTCCGCCTCTAGTTTTCACGTTTTTTCGACCACCTCGACCATCAGTCTGTCGCGTCGTACCTGTCACCGCCGACACCAAAACATTCCCCTCGACCTTCTGATCATAATCCCTAACCTCACTCACCGATCTGCCTCTCCGACCACCGTCCAGAACCAATTAAAGCCTCGTCGAACCCTAAATTGCCTCCCCTCTATTTTCTGTCGATTCTGGCCGCCTCCGTCATCATTCTGCATCATCGTTGGTCCAGTCGTGCTCAGCAGGTTGAGGCGAGCAAAACCCAACCAATCAAATGTTCTTTCAACACCGGTAAGACTCTCGTCTGAGCTCCATGCATTCCGACGCGGTTTTGGCATTTTAGGTAATTTTTGGCTCGATTTTGGCTTGTTTCGTGTTTCTGATGAGTGGGTCGAATTTTGGTGTTGATAAGCTCTCATTTTCTTGTAGAATCGGAATAATAGGGCCTCCGATGATCGTTCTGACGACCGTTCGACGGTTTGATATCACAAGGAAAGTGAACCAGTCTGAACCGGCTAACCCGGTCTGAGCCTAATTATGCATAAGCCCAAGCCCAAGTCTGATCTGACACGAACCTAAGTTCGATCCGACCCGCTTCTGTTTGACCCGATCGACCCGAGTCTGACCCGACTTGACCCGTTAACTGAGTCAACTCAATAAGCAAACTCGTCTGAGTCAACTCAGTGAGTCAACTCGTCCGAGTCAACCCAGTTGACTAATGACGTCAACGTTGACTGCTTATGTGTTGGCCGTTGACTTTGACCAAAAAGTCAACTTTTCTTGAACCTTTATTTTATGTTTTTCGACGTCTTGAGTCCGATTTTGAAGTTTGTTTCGCGAAATTCTAACAGAAAAGCTTCCGAATTTAACCTTGAACCCAATTGTGCTTATGTATTCAATTATTTAGTTAAGAGTAATGTGAATAAGAACTAAAATTGAAATATGTGCAATTGAAGGTATTCACAGTTCCTTATGTTGAGGGACGTCGAATTCGGGTTCAAGTGTAATCGAATGGAGTATCATGAATCGATTGTTGTAGCTCGGAGCTGAGGTAATACATTACTACCTCGTGTATGCTTTATGAAGCATAGTGGTATCCGATAAATGCATGCATGATCAAGTTTAAGCGTATGGTTAATTCTGTTAATGCCTAATCGATTACGGAAAAAGGGTAGTAATTAATCAGTTAAGACTAAAATGCTCGGTTAAAAATATAGGTGACCTAAAAGAACTCCCGAGATCCAAGAATAATTGATAAGACCGTGATGTTTTAAATTTAGTTTGGCTTGTTAATGATTTAATTTCTGAAACGCTAAGTTAAGAAACGATGGAAATTCTCTTGAGGTGCGAGACTAACTAAAACACCCATGAAAATAAAGCGATATGAGGATTTACAATTTATCTGGTAAAACAATTGATTCATCTGAAAACCCCGTTTTACTAGGAAAGATCCAGTAATAAGATTTATACCTCCGAGAATGTAAAACACTTGGATTTTCCTGAAATTTGGAATAAGTCTCTGAAGATAAATTTTCTGGGAGTTCTCCGTAAGTCTAAATGGATTAAAAATGACAGAAAAGATTAAATTAATTAAAATGACAAAAAAAGTTTGAAAATATCGATAAGGCTGAATTGATTAGAATGGTCGTAATGACCAAAAAGGTTGAAATATCCTCAACCACCAAAATTTCCAAATTAACTGGAACGATGAATAAACCTCTAAGTTCTGGAATGAATGAATTGTTTGAAAGTATATGAATGACTGAAACACCACCGGGTACTTAAATGATTAAGTACCTATGTCACTTGAGATGTGTGAAAGCTGGGAAATTCTAAAATTTCTGATAGACCGCAAATGATCGTAATGCTTCTATGGGTTGGAGGCATGACTTATGCATATCAGTCATTCTTAACACTTTAAAAGAATGAAAGAATACTGCATAAACCCATGTTCAAACATTCGAGGCTTGTTTTAAGATAATATGCGACACTGATCTGTTCAGATGTACAACGCAACAAGAGCTAAATATTGGACACATATAAGGTGTACCAAACTAAATGTTTGATATGTAATACATTGAAGAGATGCGGTTAAGGGAATAGACCTGAAAGCATGACGAGCCGTCAGCAATCTACAGTACATCAAATCTTTAACTTACCCTATCACGGTTAAACTACGAAATTGCACTTGAGTGTTAAAATGACCAAAATGCTCTTATAAGCAAAATTGATTGGAACTCTCCTAATAAATCCGAAATCTTGACTGATTCTGATCTATTCGAATTCTCAAAATCTATCATGATATATCTGAATTCATGCGTAGTCATGATACAATGAAAATTCTGAATGATCATGATGTATGATTCTCGAATACCTAGATGAAGTTTGTATCTATCAAATTCCTTCGAATAAGGTTCTTCATTCTGAAATCAGTCTAAAATGGACTATAGTTTTGTGTCTCCCTTCTATGAATATCAAGGGCCCCTAAGTGCCAAATGGGACCATGTATTGTGTTTCATGTGTCCATGGATATTCTCTCTATTTTAAACTAATATTATCTGCTTTGAATTAAAAGTATGTCACTGTTATTCGAAATGAAAGTAATCTCTAGCTTCTGTCTTTTAATACAAATATATATTTGATATCTGTCTTTTGATACAAAAATAAATCTAACATATGTCTTTTGATATAAAATATATCTGATATTTGTTTTATGATATTATCGTTTACTGGACAACAACTAATTTTATTTGGGTATATTATTTGGGATATGATTGAAATTCATAAGCTCAATTCTGATAAGCCCTTCTGGACCTAAGATATCCTCTACGCCTAATAGGCCTATGGGAGTCTTTCTGTAAGCTCTTACGCCCAATGGGCCTAATGTAAGTCTTTCTGGATACAATTATGGGATATTGCATATTGGCGTACAGTTGGAGGGTAGTTAAGTGATTAAATAAAACTTTCTGACCTCTTATGAAACTCACCCTACTGAGTTAATGTACCAAAGTCTGAAACTCTCAGTATGTTTCTAATCAACGCTTAATGAAACAACTAAACTCCTTGATTCAACTTCTGTAATCTAGATCTCTTCTGAATCTCCAGCTATAGGCTTATTTACATATACTCGTGTGACCATATAAACAACAATTATGTTATATTCAAATATAACGCTTCATTCAATATCAAATCATAATCGGAGTTTGTAGTTGCTTGAAACTTCATGACAGCTTTATGCTTTGCCTTATACCTGCATGTTGCCTATAGGATCTTTTAGTAGTTCTTATTACTAAGCTTTTCGAAGCTCACGTTGTTTTTACCATTGCAGGTTAGAAGAAATCTTTCATGGTATAGTGATTGTTATCAGTGTTTGGAGTTCTCTCGGTGTTGTTTTTGGAGTATGGTACTGGTTTAGTTAGTGGGCATTAGGGATAGTAAAAATACCCGGCCCCGACTCGGGGTACCCCGACCCAACCGGGTATTTTTGCTAAATTTTTGGGGATCGGGGTGGGTCGGGGCGTGAAAAGTATGAAGTCAAGGCGTGAAAGTATGAAGTCGGGGCGGGTTCGGGTATTTTCTAGAAATTCCCCCGGTACATTTTTATATTTTTATATATTTTTTTATTATATTTATAAAAAATATCACTATATATAAACACTTTTATGAGTTTTAAGTTATTTTTTTGTTTTTGTTTTGGTTCGTGCTTATCGTAAAATTTTGTTAGATGTTGTTCAAGTTTTAATATATTCGATTCTAAAGGTCAATGATTCAAGTTTATTCTTTTAAATATGTAATTTAACATGTGGATAATTTAAACTTGGTTTTATTTTATTTTTTATATAAGTTTGAAGTCCCTTGAAATCATAATTTGTGATTGTGTTGGAAGATTGGTCGAATCTAACATTTATCGTCGACGAAGATTAAAAAATTTTAAATTTTTCGGGGCGGGGCGGGGCGGGGCGGGTAAATTAATATTTTAATTCGGGGTGGGGTGGGGTCAGGTTTAGTACATTATAGATCGGGGCGGCCAAACACCCGCCCTGCCCCGCCCCGTTGCCATCCCTAGTGGGCATGTATGTCGTGTATTATTTTAGGTTAGTGTCTGTAATGTATTTTTTGAACTACTATTATATATTTAAATGATTTTTTCTGAATTGGTATTTCAAACATAAGATTGATTCGTGGTTATAAATGTATTTAAGGAAAAATGTTTTATGTGGATTTTTACTGTGGATCGCTCTTGTGGTCCTAATATGACTTCTTAAGATCTGTGATAACGCATAGGCGGGTGTAGAGGGTTATAGTAGAGATTACAATAACAAATTTGAAAATAATCCAACAAGTGTAATAGATTAAAAAAATCAACTACAATATTGATCCAAGGCTTCCCGTTGGAATATCATCTTACATAGAGGTGGCAACCGGGTCGTTTCGGGTCTATCTAGAATCAGTTTAGATTCAGTTTGGGTCGGTTCAGGTTCAGGTCTAATTCAGGTCTGTGATGAGTTGGATCCGGTTCGGGTATTGGATCAGGTCAAAATCGGATCGGTTGTTTTCGGGTCGGGTCAATATCGGATCGGTCGCTTTCGGTTCGGGTTAAAATCGGGTCGTTCGGGTCGGGTCAACATTTGAATTTTTGGGTCAATTCGGTTTTAGTTGGGTTTAGGGTTTGAGGTTTAGTATTTATGGTTTAGTTTAGAGTTATTGGTGTATGAGATTAATTCTGATTCAACTTGTTAATCTATGTATTTGAATTTGATTAAATATTTAAATCAAAGCTTCATATATACATATCAAAATTTTGTGTATAATTATATTAAATTAAAGTTTATTATATGTAATAATAATTGTTGAGTTGTGAGGAGCTCGATTTGTTCAACCGATGTTGCTCACCAAGTGGTGGAGAGGTGGATTTTTGGGTGGAATAAGTGTGGAAGCTTAAA
Source organism: Hibiscus trionum (assembly GCA_030270665.1). Lineage (NCBI taxonomy): Eukaryota > Viridiplantae > Streptophyta > Magnoliopsida > Malvales > Malvaceae > Hibiscus > Hibiscus trionum. The sequence goes on along the minus strand of BSYR01000038.1, from coordinate 19,370,766 downwards.
AGTAAATGACACAATGATTTTAGAGTGGTTCAACCTTCTAACCAAGGTCTACATCCACTACCTTAGCTTCCCACTAAGGATTTCCAATCAATCCACTATTGATTCGTCCCCTTTTCTAGGCTTAGGAGGAAACCCTTATACACCGATCAAGCTTTCTACCCAAAGCCTTGATCAAACCCTCTTTTACAAAGAGATAATAAAAGCAAACACAAATCCCTCTAACAGGTGTTTGTTTGCACAATTAAAGCACTCACCCAAAACCTAAAACACTTGAGCAAATTTGACAATTTTGGCTCACTAGTGTTTGTCTATACAAGAATTGACAATTTAAGTACAAAGACAATATTTGATCATTTGTTGATTGACAATTGAAGCATTAACCATATCTTGATGCTTGGAGGTCCCTTTTATACTCCTTGATGAGTTTATAGCCGTTACTAGCCGTTGGGGATGAATTGGAGCCGTTGAGGACTTTATTTCCCACCATAAATGCAGTTCTGCTGCTCACCATTTCGAAACACTCGTGACCGTTTCGAAACACCTTTTAAGTAGAAAGAGCCGTTGCAGTCTGATGCAGTACCCGTATCGAAATGCCCTTGGCCGTTTCGAAACACCGTATCGAAACGTCTACCTCCGGATCGAAACGATCTGCATTTAAAAGTTAGTTGGAAAATAGTCGTTGGGGTTTATGACCGTTGTGGTCGATGCCACGTAGGCGTATCGAAACAGCATAGCACGTTTCGAAACGCTAGGCAAAATTCACATCCAGGGAAGGCCCGTTTCGATACCCGTATCGAAACACTTTTGCTACTGGAATCCCCCGTATCGAAACGCCCTAAGGTGTTTCAAAACGCCTGGAAGGTTTTGTGAAATTTGGCTTTGAAAAACATGTTAAACCCTTTGAAAACATCCCTAAACATAGTTTCAAGTTATTTAGACTTTGGAAATAGTTTTGAATTCTTTTTAAATTAATCCAAAACATTTTTCAATTATTATATCAAAACATTAGTTCTATAATAATAATAATAATAATAATAATAATAATAATAATAATCTTCACCAGTGGTCCCTTTCGTTTAGGGTGTGTTTTATTTTGGTCACCAGAATTCAAAAAAGATTATTTTGGTCATTTACGTTTAGAATCGTTTCTATTTTGGTCCCTTGGCCGTTAGTCTCCGTTACTTAAAAAAATTAGTTTCTAATTTAACCCCCAAACTTTCAAAATTTTATTTTTCACCATATTCTCCAAAAATTATAAAACTAAACCCCCAAAGGTCGTCCTTGTTCGGACAAACAAGGGCTTCAATCTGATTTGGTGGTGTATTCCATATTTTTCTATGTTCATCATAGCTTCCTAATACAACAGACTGGTTCTCATCACCCAATTTATCTGCAAATAGATCATAATAAGTTGTAGTGTCAATATTTTTCAATATTTTTACTGTTTTCCCTTACTTTTCGTCGATTAAAATATGTCAATCGACCGATTCAACACCTTCAGCAATCACTTTGATTGGGTTTTCTTCAATGGTGGGTTTCAGATAGTGATGATCCTCGGCCATGAATATTGCACCAAGGATTTCACCCAAGAATATTTCCTGCAAACGAACAGAGATTCAGTTGTTTCAGAATATCTCAATGGTTCTTCGATGGAGAAAGTTCACTTTATTCATAGATTCGAAAATGTTACCATATGGAGGTATCGGTGATGAGTTTGCTGCAAATTGTAGAATCTGGACACTAGACGCTCGACAAACTGAGCTTCAGAAGTCTTCCTTGTCAACTTCAGCCTCTTTAAAATCTCTGGAAACTGACCAACTTTACGCTGAATTTCGAGTGGAATGAGGGTGATGTTTAATCCCGAATTGAAGACCGTCTTTGCCGCAAATGGATCAAGAAACATGTTGCATTCAGCATGCTTGTTTGAAGGAGTAGTGAAAACATTTCCTTTATCATGACAACTTTGGCTGATATATCCTCCAACAATATACACATTCTGCAATTAGATTGAATAGATACTTGATTTCATTACAAAAAACATAAATCCCATTACAGTTGTATATTCCTATATACAACCATATTTAAATATATATACATGTGCATCCATGCATACATACCTCCATACATGCATAGATACATACAAATAATGCGTCAAGAGTAAATTCATGAAACAATGGTTTAATTCCTTGGTTCACTACTAACATACGGAAGATGAGAAATCCAAGTACCTGAATTAGTGAAGCTGTTTTTGTTTGAGTTATAATGCAGGTTGTTTTCGTGATTTCCTCTGTGTCTCTCTTGCTTCCGATTGTAACTAATGTAAGTTTCAATATCTCTCTCCCTCGTGTTATCTTGCTATGGATTATTGATTTAGCGACTTCTAACATGATGAATGTGCAACAGTTCTTGGTAGCACCATCTAAAGTGAAAGGCAGAAGTATCTCATTTGCAGGTTACCTTCAACTTCTTGGCTTCTATACTTTCGAGGCTTGTGTAAGAATATTCTAACTATCCATTATGAAAATGAGATCCTAATACATCCCAGAGGAAGCTAGGAGCACCATTATAACCTCCCAACAATTGCATCAAGATCATTCATACCAGTAAGCTTCATTTCAACAAGGACGACCTGGGGTTTTAGTTTTATAATTTTTGGGGAAGATGGTGAAAAATAAAATTTTGAAAGTTTGGGGGTTAAATTAGAAATTAATTTTTTTAAGTAACGGAGACTAACGGCCAAGGGACCAAAATAGAAACGATTCTAAACGTAAATGACCAAAATAATCTTTTTTGAATTCTGGTGACCAAAATAAAACACACCCTAAACGAAAGGGACCACTGGTGAAGATTATCCATAATAATAATAATAATTATAATTATAATGTCTAAAATGAATTAATTTATTAAACTTGAGATCTAATTGAGCTAACTAAAATCTAGAAGCATAAATCACGAACATAATTAAAATAATTCTAAAACTAAATGTGAAATTTCAATTAAATTAATCTAAATTGAAACTCAATTAAATTAAGAAAAAGAGAAAGACAATTGGTAAAAATAGGAAGGAAAAAGACAAAATTTTGGAGGAAATAAGCCACTAATTTTTTAAGCTAGATTGAAAAAAAAAAAAGACAATTGGTAAAAATAGAGAGGGAAAAAACAAAATTTTGGAGGGAAATAAGCCTCCAATTATTTAAGCTAGAGATTAATTACTCTTTAGGTCATGTTGCATTTAAAATGTTACTCCCTATGTCCCACTTAAGATGTCCATTTTGTGTTTTAAAATTGTCCCACTTAAAATGTCTCATTGAAAAAATCAACAACTTTTACAAAACACATTTACCTTTCTACCCTTTTTTTAGTTTTCCAACAAAATAAAATTTAACTTTTTAAGGATAAAATTGACATTTCAATTATTTTACATTACATCTCTTACACAATTTTTTTCTTCCTAAAACTACGTGAAAAGTCAATAATGGACATTATAATTGGGACGGAGGGAGTACATTTTAGTACTAATATTTAACTTTAAGTTTTAGTTTAATTTAATTTAGTCACAAGTATCCCCACAGTTTAGATTTTGAATATAGAAATCCCCTCCCCGTAGTGATATTTAGTCTCTAAAAATTTACTTTTAGTCAGAATTAACTAATCTTTGTAATTTAGTCTATTAATTTAATATAATGATATTTTTGTTCATTTTAATTTCTAAGATTTAATTTTTAGCCAAAATTGACCAATATTTATTTATATGGTATAATTATGAAATTAGTCATTGGACTCTCAAATTTCTCCACTTCCAAATTGTCAATTTAGTCCACAATTTCAGTTTTATGCTATATTTTATGGTGAAATTATAAAATCGGTCACCAAGCTCTCAAATTTCTCTACTTTCAAATTGTCAAGATGGTCTCTAATTCCAGTTTTAGCTATATTTTATGGTAAGATTGTAAAAATTGTCTCTATTTTTAGTTTATGGTTTATGCCTTATTTTTTGAGGAAAAAGCATATGCTATATATCATTAACTTCTGAAAATAGCATCATTCACCAACAAATTCACAATACAATTCGGGGTATCAAAAGAAAAAATAAACGGGCCATTACAAGAGAAAATCCAGTGGGCCAATTCGTGGGTAACTCTATTTGTCTCTCTACAAACATAACAAATAGAAAAATCAGGGTTATTGGCCATGATCAACTTGGCTTCTTCAAGAACTGTAGAGACAATAGATCTGTCCGAAAGATTGGAGAGCAATCTGTTCACCACACTTTGACAATCCCCTTCAATGATCACCCGGAGCCATCCATTATCAGCAGCCATCTTCAGCCCTTCCACAAAGGCCAGAGCTTCCACCATTTCCGCCGTGAATGTGCCTGCAAGGACCGTAGCATATCCATCCACCATCAAACCATAATGATCTCTAGCCAAAACTTCAATGGAGGCAACACCGGTGCTTGGTGAAAAAGCTCCATCAACATTGACTTTAAACATATCTTCAGGGGGCATCTTCAGATTTTGGACCTGTTAACAGCATTTTGATCTATTGTGAAGTCATTTGCAACTAAAAAATCAGTAACAAGAAGCTGCACATAGCCAATAACCACACTAGCAGGCAGAAGCACAGATTTATAAATCAGAGAATTTCTTCTATTCCATAAGTTTCATAGCAACACAACCAAAAAGGTAAACTAGTCCTGGTTCATCACATTCAAGCAGGCTTCGAACCACTGTCTACAATTAAAATCAGGATTCATAGGGATTAAAGACATTAAACCACACAAATTAAAGACATCAATAACATGAAAACAATCCTTAAAAGCATGTATCAAGGATTCAGTGGATCTAGAACACATAGGGCAGACCCCATTCCCAATACTAGCAGACCTCAACTTTTCTCCAACGGGGAGGGCATTGTGGCATAACATTCAAATAAATATTTTGATTTTTGGCAAGGTTTTAATGGAATGAATAACTTTCCAAACTGGAGACAGGTCCCTTTCCACATTCCTATCTTTTTAAATCCAACTGTACCCAGATTTTGTTGAATAAACCCCACTAGAATGGTGATTCCACAAGAACGTATCTCCAACCACTGGAGCAATAGGGCAACTAGTTATCTTTTTAGCGTCAGACTCCCCAAACACATTATTGATTTTCTCTACGTCCCATGAATTTTGACCAGGAACCATGAATTCTCCACAGGTAACAGGGTTAACCATTCCATCATGATAAGATCCTTCCAGGTGAACAACAGAGTCAGCACCCCACTTACTTTTAAACATTAGGGTAGGGCTATCAATCCCAATCCTCATATGGAATTCCTCTTTAAACACTTCCTTAGCTTTGAAAATACAGTTCCTCACAAAGGATGCTTTATCAGAATGCTTGGCCTCGAGAATGTTACCATTTGGGAAATACTTGGTTGAAAGAACTTTGAAGCACAAAGATTCCTTATTAGTAAGCAGTCTCCACACTTGTTTCCCCAACAGAGCAAGGTTGAAAACCTTTAAGTCCTTAAGGCCTAAACCATCATCTCTCTTTAGTCTACAAAGTTTATGCCAAGCTATGTGAGCCCATCCTCTCTCCCCAGCACGGCCAGACCACCAAAAGGACCTCATGGTAGTCACAATTGGATCCAGAATACAATCTAGAAGTAAAAAGCAAGACATGGCATATGTTGGCAGAGCCTGTGCAACAGATTTAAGTAGAACTACCCTTCCACCAAAGGAGAGCAGGTTTTTGGTCCAGCCCCTCACTCTCTTATCCACATTCTTAAATAAAAAAATCCAAGGATTCTGTTTTATTTTTCCCTAGGATCAAAGGAAGGCCAAGGTAAGTTCCCATATCCTTTTCCTCCCTTATCTCCAGCACCTGTAGAAAATTCTCTTTGTGGTTTTCAGTCATGCCATTGCCAAAGAAAACAAAAGACTTATCCAGATTAACCTTTTGTTCAGGGGAACTCTCATAAACATGCATAACCTGTTTGAATCTAGATACCTCACTAACAGAATTTTTCACAAAGACTAAGCAATCATCCGCATAGAGTAAGTGGTTTACCCTGGGTCCATGAATACTAGCTCTCAGGCCTTTGATATTTCCCAGTTCATGTTCCTTCAACAAAACTGCAGATAAACCTTGGGAACAAAAAAGGAACATGTAAGGGGATAGGGGATCCCCCTGCCTTAGGCCCCTACCAGGTTTGAAAGAATTAGATAGCTTCCCATTTATCTTTATGTGAAATGAGACAGAAGAAACACAGTTCATGAGCAGCTTTATCCGGGAAAGATCAAACCCCATTCTAGTCATTACATTTTCCAGAAAATGTCTTTCTACCCTATCATAGGCCTTCTCCATATCCAATTTAATGGTTGTCCCCTTGTTTGGGCCACTTCTAGCACTTTTTAAATAATGCATTAACTCATGAGCCACCAATACATTATTAGAGATAAGCCTATACTGAACAAAGGCAGACTGATTCTCAGAAATACAAACATGCATCACATTCTTCATCCTATTAACAATGACTTTTGACACAGTTTTATAAACCACTGTACACAAACTTATGGGTCTAAACTGTTTAATTAGGGTAGGGTTAACTAATTTGGGAATCAAGACAATGACTGTTTTGTTAACATTAGACAAAGGAACTTTCCCCTCAAGCAAATCAAGACACAGTTTAGTAAAATCAGAACCAATAACATGCCAAAATTTCCTAAAGAAAGAAGAGGGGAAACCATCTATACCTGGTGCTTTTGAAGGATAGATTTGAAGGAAAGCCACTCTTACTTCCCCTGCAGTGAACTCCGAGCACAGAGAGGCATTCATAGCTGGTGTAACACAGTGCTTGACTGCATCCAGGATCTGGTCATAAGAAGTGGTACCATTGGATTGGAACAGTTGAGAGAAGAAACATTGAGCAATCCCAAAAACTGAGTCTTCATTAGTTTTCTAGTTTCCTTCTGCATCAGTCAATCCCTTGATAAAGTTCTTTTTCCTCCTCCTATTAGCTCTTGCATGGAAGAAAGAGGTATTCCTATCCCCCTCCTTAAGCCAAAACACCCTTGATCTTTGCCTCCAGTAAATTTCTTCTCTATCAAGCAACACCTTAAGGTCTCTTTTTGCAGCATTCAGTTATTGGATAACTTGCTCAGAAACAATACAATTCAACAGGTATTCAATTCTTTCTTTCAAAAACTTGTTTCTCCTTTGACTTCTCCTTCTCTTGTCTTTCTGCCACCATTTGAGCCCCTCCCCCACAGCATTCAGTTTTTCCAAAGTTGATCCAAAAGAGCTATTCCAGAAATTCAAAACAGATTCCTCACAATCAGGTTCATTTGCCCAGCAATTCTTAAATCTAAAGTAATCTTCCAATTTAGTTTGATTGTAGACCAAGGTTTCAGTGTCAATGAGGATGAAATGATGGTATGAATAAGGGGAGTATTCAGAACAAACCTCACCTTGACCAAATTTGTTCAACCAAGGGATTGAGGCCACAAACCTATCCAATCTTTCCTTCACCATATTTTCTGATTTTGATCCACAATGCCAGGTGAACCAGCCTCTATTAGGTTTAATGTCCCACAAACCATTTCTTTCCAAAGCTTCTCTAAATCTGTTAATTTCCACCCTTGGCTTCTTTCTATCTCCTTCTTTTTCACTGAAATCTAGTATCTCATTCATATCCCCTCCAATTATCCAAGGCAAATTCGACCTATCTTTTAAAGTATCCAACAAATCCCAATATTTCTGCTTCCTTGGTCTATTGCAAGTACTATAGAATCTTGTAAATCTGAACCAGCAATCTTCATGGTCAACTTCAACATCAATGTGGGAATTAGAAAAAGACAATAGGTTAACACTTACTCCTTTCTTCCATAGCATCATAAGACCCATACAAGCTTCAGATCTTTCCACCACAAAATTACCCCACTTGTTTACTCTCCTTTTCACATCTTCAGATTTCCTCTTATTCAATCTGGTATCACTCAAGAACAATACACTGGGATCTTTCGAGGACACGATCTGTCCCAAAGTTCCAACTGTGTCAGGGTTCCCAAGCCCTTGACAGTTCCAGCATAACAGCTTCATGGATCTCGGCAGGGCTGAGTTTCAGCCTCTACCGTTGGTTCAGGGGTTTTTATGGGTGACAAGGCCTCAACACCACCCTCCAGAGTTTTGAACACAGCAGCTGAACATGATCTTGCTTTCTTTGGACCAAAAGGATGACAGACTTCATTTTTCCCTTGAAGGGACCTCTTGTGACTTCTGTTTTTTGTAGCAGAAATGGAAATAGTTTTCCCCTTCCATGAATTAACTCCCAAAACTAATTCATTGTCTCCCATTGCCTCCATAGGTTTCTTCCCATAATCAAACTTTCCAGCATTGCTACCATAGTGAAAGATTTCAGGTTTTGGGATTGAGTTTGAGACCTTTGGCTTGAAAGCTACCTTCAACCAAGATCCATATTGAAAAGGTCCATTAATGAACTCAACTGGCACAGAAGAACAGGATCCCACTTCATGCCCAATTAAGTCACACCAGAAACAGAAATGAGGTAACCTCTCATACCTGGCCATACAGATCCTAGGAGCCCCATTGGGCATTTTACCAAAATGCACACATCTCCTAAGAGGTTGGGAGATGTTAATCTCAGCTCTAACCGTCATATATTCCCCCATTCTCCCATCCCCTTTCCTTAAATCTACACTCAAGCAATTTCCAAATCTCCCTCCAATCGATCTACCAACCTCCACAGTCATGCCTACTAGAGGAAGATTAAAAATTCTAATCCAGATTGCCAAGAAAGTGAAATCATACTCACTAGGACTCAGGTTACCATCAAAAGGTTTCAATACAAGTAAATCCCCATTAAACGACCATGGTACTCGATCTAGAACATAATCACGATCATCAAGGTTTTTTTTTTGGCCTTAACTTAAACAAAAACATATTCGCCCCTAGCTCAACAGCATCCTCAAGGGGTTGACTCTTCCAAACAGCAAAAAACACCCTAATTAGCAGAGACCCATCAACAATAGCAGGAGTAATAAGCTTACCAACTAACCATTTCTCAGACCTCGACATTTCAGACTTGAGAAGGTTCTCAGCTTCATCGATATCAATCAGCTCTTCATCCGTAAATTTCAGCTCACTCAGCATCTTTTCTACCTCATCTTCCATCGACGCCATTCCTCTATTGAACTTTCCCAGCAAACTCCTTCCTCTGACCCATCAAGCTCTCCGATACAATAAGAAAAATGAAAAGTCCCAAGCAATGTTCTTTCCCCCTTTGCGGTCAGGAAACCCCAGATCACAATTAGGTCGAGCCACAAACTTCAAAAAAGAAAAAGACATTTTCCACCTTCTTTGATGCGCCCAGGGAAATTCGAATATAGGGGTAAAAGGGACAAAACCCCCTTTTAATGAAACGGAGCGTTTCATACTCTCAACAGTTAGAAGGAAAAAGAAAGAAAAACTTGATTTTAAACCCCTTACGACCGTTGCGACATAAGGCCCCACCTCTGAGAAACAACACCACGTGTCTTCCCACGAGACGCTCTGGGACTGCGTAGCAGGCCCTCCCCAGAGAATGTTCCCCCGACATCCGTAACGACCTCAAAAATGCGCGCACCTAGAGGATAGACATCTCGAAATTACGCGCGTCCAATCCCAAAACCTTGGATGCCTTTCCCAGCCATCCCATGCACAAACAGACAAAACCCCTTTACACATCACCGTCTTCAACCTCTCGCCATGCATTTCGTCGAACACCCTGTAAACAAAAAATTCTAGAAAATTTTTTTCCACCAAAACTTCAATCAACCCATTACCCACAACAACACAAACCCACTTTTTGACAACTCCTTTTCCATCATCTTCATCTCCCCACCATGACGGCTGAAACCAAACCTGCCCAGACCCATCGTCTACACATATCATAACCAACAGAAACCCCAACACCCTGAACCTTGTCACTACCACCCTGATACAAAAAACAACCACATAACTCTGCCATTTCCAATCCATGGTACCATCTCCACGAACCAGACCCTGCAAAGCAAACAAAAACCAAGCATTAGAGCGACACCAACCATTAGCGCCTCCGAAGTACCCATCGTTCCAAACCTGACTACAGGGGTGACACAGGTGCCTAACGCCGTCACACGGCCTACCTAGACTCATCTCTCCCCGGCCGGAAAGTGACCGGACCCTCATCGGAGCAAGCGACGTACAAAAAACCCAAAAACGGACCCTCACCGGAACTCTCAAAACGGAAAGACCATGCGAAAATTCAGAGAGATTTTTTCGCTTGTACGGACGCTTCTCCCAGTAGACATTGTCATGTCTGATTATGGTTTAGGCCTTAGTGTTAATGGTTTAGGGTTATTGATTTTAGATTAATTTCTATGGCTTAAAGATTAACAATTTAGATTTTTAGGGCTTAATGTTAATGAGTTAGGGTTTGTGGTTTAGTTTAAGGTTATTGGTTCATGAGATTAATTTCTATGGCTTAAGGTTAATTGTTTAGGATTTATGGCTTAAGATTAAATATTGAGAGAGAAAATAGTAGATTAAAATTCTAAATTTAAAAATTAGTAGGGACAAAAGTTTTATTCAATTAATAGTTAAACGTAAAATGACATAAAATGTTATTATACCACAACTTTGACAAGAGCAACGGTCTCTTCCATGGTATAATACAAAAAGGTAATAAAACATACTTCATTTTATTATTTATTATATTGTTAAAAATAGATAATATTAAAAATAAATTATTCATTTATTTTACCTTAATTTTCGGGTTAAAATCGGGTCGATATTCGGTTCAGCTTTCGGTTCGGGTAGCATTCGGTTCGGGTCCATTTCGGTTCAACAAAAAATTTCGGCTCAGCTCGTTTTATTTCAGGTTTCGGGTCAACTTCGGGTCATCATGTTCAGGTTAAAATCGGGTCTCGGTTCGGGTAATTCGATTCGGGTCTCGGGTCAAGTTTGTCAGGTCTAATCTTACATATGAATTTACTTTATTGTTGTCTAATTCACGAGAAACCAAATTATTATATAAACCCGAAAAACAAGCAAAAGAAAAATTATTTTAAGTATATATTATTCATTAAAAACAAATTTAAGAATTCAAATTTGTTATGTCTTGTGCTATTTTGCATCAAATTTTAATTATTTACATATAATCCGAACTAATTACATGTATATTTTCATAGACGGAAGACTCGTCCTTTCCACTAGTGGAAAAGTCAAATAAGAAATCTATTCACCAATTAAAAAAAATACTAAATATTTAAATCAAATATTTTTTAATAATAAAAATTAAATTTTATTGGCTTAAAGATCAAATTGGCCCTCAACGAAAAATCAAAAAACCAATTAAGCCCTTATAAAAAAAATTCACCCAATTAAACCCTCAAAAATCAAATTACACCCAATTAAACCCTTCTTTAACTTTGACCGTGTTGACCGCCAGGGTCAAAAGACGGTCAAGGACGAAAGAAGGTTAGTGTCTTATGTGGCGTAACATGTTGACGATGACGTAGAAAATTTGCTGACGTGTAAAAAATCCTATAATTTTTTTGTAATCACTTACCATCTTATTTTCATTATTTTTTCCATATGAAAACATAAAAAACAAGCTCCATGTTTTTCTGAAATATTCTCATTGCCGACCGTCACTGTCGTCATCACCACCGACGATCGTTTGACGCCGAATCACACTAGCTCCCTCGCCTTGGTCTCCTAATCATGGGTCTTAGGTCAATTTCACTAGAATCCGTTTCAAATGCCATGAATATCATGTAAAACCTTTCAGTTTTCATCTGATTAAAACGAGATTGAATGGAGCATCATTTGACGCTGAATCACACCAGCAACCTCACTTTGAGATTCGCCATCTGACGGCTAGAGCCGCCGCGGATGAAACTCAAATGTAAAGTCATCGTTTTCTATTTTCTTCTTTCCCCACAATTTGACTGTTATGGACACCTTTTAAACTGGTTCTGATTGTCGAGTGAAATGATGATGGGGGTTATGGTTGTAGTCTACTGGAATGGAGCATGATCATTGATGATGTTCATTTCATGGAAGAATGTTGGTTTAAGGCTCAAGGGAAATTGGTAGCATGTTGATTTAAAGCTCGGGAAGTTAGTATTTAAGTGGTAGAACAGGGGATGGTTTGACATATTGATATCATGTAAGATTGGGGCTTTGCGTGGGGTTATGGTGATTGTCAACCGTGGAAGCTGGCTCGATATTGAGTCATGGCTGTATAATGTCGGCAAGAACCATGGACGATTCAAATAACCCCAACACTAAAATAATAAAATATACTTAAATAAAGCTTTTACATGTCAGCATTGCCACATAAGACACTAACCTTCTTCCGTCTTTGACCGTCTGTTGACCTTAACGGTTAACGCAGTCAACGTTACGGACAAGCTTAATTGGATGCAATTTGAATTTTGAGAGCTTAATTGAGGGAAATTTTTCATAAAAGTCTAATTGATTTTTTGATTTTTCGTTGAGGGCCAATTTGACCTTTAAGTCAATTTATTTAATATGGATAACTTCATAAATTATCATCGCATTTTCTTGAAAGTGTTAATGTACTTTCTCGAAATTTCAATTATTACTTTTCAATGTATACCTTGTAAAGTAATTTAACCGCTAATTACAATTACATTATAAAGTCAAACCGTAATTTTAGTTCAAATGGTTTCTAACCTTTTTGTTAGAAAAAACCAAAAGAAAGTAATTCAAATTAAGAACTTTAATTGAGGTTGAAACTTGAAATTTCTAATTTTAGTCAAACTTGATCATCCTTTTAGTCAAGTTTGATGATGATGATGATGATGGCATTCTTTTTCTTCCATATTCTTTTAATTCTTATATGAATTTTTCTAACCTATGTATACATGCATAGGTTAAAAGTCAATTAATAGCTTGTATTAAATAAAAGATTCCACTTGAAAAAATAATAATCATTTAATGTATTACAAAACTTTAAAAGATTTTATTGAAAAAAAATCTCATTTAATGTATTATGGTATATAATTTAGAGTTTTATGGTTTAAGGTTTAAGGTTAGGGTTTAAAGTTTAAGTGTTTAAAGTTAGGGTTTAAAGTTTAGGTTTTCAGGGTTAGGGTTTATGGTTTATGGTTTTATGGTCATGCTTTTAGGTTTTAAGGTTAATGTTTAGGGTTTTAAGGGCATGGTTAGGGTTTAAGGTTTAGGTTAGTGTTTAGTGTTAGGGTTTATGGTTAGAGTTAGGGTTTAGGTTTTAGTGTTTAAGGTTTAGATTTTATGGTTTAAAGTATAGGGTTTAGGGATTATGGTTTTAGGTTTAGAGTTTTCAATAGAATCTTTTAGGGTGTTGTAATACATTAAATGATTGTTATTTTTTCAAATAGAATTTCATATTTAATATAAGTTATTAAATAATCCTTAACCTATGCATGTATGCATAGGTTATACAAACTCTTCTGGTATAAAATACAAATAATAATTTTACTAGTTGAATTTAATTCATTTAACACTTTTTAAAATTTGAATTTAATTTTACCGACAAGTGTTGGGTGCATTAGTAAATGGTAACGCACATTGCACCTTAAAGGAGAGGACGCATGTTCACATTTTGGAGACGACATTGTTGGGAGGGGCGTCCTCGCACCCCGAACATGGACCGTAAGATGGACATGCATATTATAAAAAATTGAATTTAATTCTTACAAATATTTTTTTAGTTTAACAATTGGTATCTAATTCATCGGTCTATTTAAAAGATCTAACACCTCAACTCATTAGACCAAATGATTACGAATAATCCTACAAATAATTTTTAACATAAACTTTTCATTTAATTTAGATTTTTTTTGCCAAAATCATTTCACTAAGATGCATTTAATGAAGACAACGATAGCTAGGTTGGGTCGAATTTGGCTCAAGTACTCAAGCAACTAAAAGTCAAAACCCCTTGTTAATGTTTAAAATATTTTTTTATTACAATACTTAGATATTTTATAATTAAAATTTAAATAACGAGATTTTATTGATAAATAATAATATCAAACAAAACAAATAAATTCGATATTTTTATGTAAAAATATTTATAAAAAAAACTATTTAAATTATAGGGTAAAATACATAAATTATCAATAAACTTTGCTCTTTAACCTATTTTGATCATTGAAGTTTAAAAACGTTCAATTTACTCACTGAATTTTATACATTGATTTTTTTCATCACTCCTCCGTTAACTTTTTAACATCGTTATGACGTGGAATAAAATAAAGGTAAATTACACTGTTTATCACACAATTTTATTCTCACTCTTATTTTATTCACCGAAGTTTAAAAAATTTCAATTTAATTACTCAATTTTTGAATTACTCTTATTTTGTTCACTCTTAAATAACATGATTTATTTTATTAATATTTTTCTATGACATAACATATTTTATTAATATTTTTAATATCATGTCAGATTTAAATTAAAAATAAAATAAAATCTTCAAACTGTAAACCACAAATAAAGAGAAAATCCTAAATACCCTTTCCTTTCCGACCACCCTTCGTCCATCTGCAACCCAAAATTTCTCATTTGACATATTTTTTTCACGTCTCTCATTTTCAGTTGAAGTTTTACATTTTTTTTTACTGAAACCTCATTTCTCCAAGACTTGTAGAAGTTTTCATCTTTGGAAACCTCATAACTTGATTTTTTGCGATATTTTTTGTTCACAAACGCCACTAATTGTTGTTGTATTTGATCTAGCGGCCCTCCTTGCTTTTTTTTTTTATGCCAAAATTTTGTTGACAGTACTTAAAAACGTTGCTAAAAGCATGTTTTGTTGTAGTGTCATTAGCTTACATTTTCACTTTACCCATGTTCTAGGATTCACCAAAATTTCCATCTTTGAAAACCCATACTTTTTATTGGATTTGTGATTCTAGATTTGCTTCTTTTTCTGATTTTTGGATTGATTGGTTCTTGGACCAGTCAAGATCCAATGGTTTTTCCTTTGCTCGTAATCCATGTAATTTTTTTTTTTGAACATGAATCCATGTAATTTTATCAGTCTGTAAGCGCAGTGTATGTGGATGGAGGCGGAGGGTGGCCGGAAAAGAAGTGTCGTTTAAGTTTTTGGGGTTTTCTTTTGATTTGAGGTTTGGGATTGAGACTAAGATTTTATTTTTTAAAATCTAATATGGTATTAAAATATGGATTAATATCCTATATACCGACGGTGGAAAATAAAGTTTCCACAAGCGGGTTTATTTAGGGGTTTAGGGGTTTAGTTTAGGGTTTAAAGGTTAGGGGTTTAAGTTGTATGATTTAGAATTTAGGATTTATGGCTATAATTTAGGGTTTGGGGTTTAGGGGTTAGGGTTAGATTTTTAGGGTTTTAAGGTTAGAATTTTAGGATTTAAATTTAGGCTTGAAAATAGGCATGCTTGTGTAAACTTTTTTTACACTGGCAGTGTATCAAAAATTAATATAAATAAGTTATGCCATCTAAGATAAGAGTGAGAAGAAAATTGAGTGATGAACGATGTAATTTACCCATAAAATAATAATAAAAATTGATGGATAAGATATGTAAATCATCACTGAACTTTGGTTTCTAACCTATTTTGGTCACTGAAATTTCACACGTTATGGCTCACATCATAAAGGTGTTAAAGGATTAACGGAGAAGTGATGGAAAAAATCAATGTACAAAATTCAGTAAGTAAACTGAACGTTTTGAAATTTTAGTGACCAAAATAAGTCAAAGAGTAAAATTCGGTGATAATTTACATAATTTATCTTAAATTTTCATATAACAACATCAATATTAAATAAACATGTTTTAACGTTAAATGATTTGTTTTGGGGAGTCAGTTTCATGATTGCGTAGTGATATAAGTGGAGAGAAAATATGGCAACACGTTTTTCTCTTTCCAAAGTAACCCTTGATATGCTTGAAAGAATTATTTATTGTTTAACTGCCGGTATTTAATATATTAATCGACTAATCTGAATTAAGTACTGAAAATGTTCATTATGAGGTGATCCTTCCAATTCAATTTACGTCATTCACAACACTAAGATTCAAACTCTCGACCTTTCTTAGAAGATCTAATGTTTCATCCCACTAAATAAACAAATTGTTGGTGCCTATAAAAACATTTTAGAAACAAATTAAAAGTCTCTTCAAAACCCTAATGCAAGTCTCAACCATCACTAGTCAATCAAAACATGTGGAAATAATTGCAAACCCCTTGATTATCAACAATGATAGAAGATACAAGGAATGAAAGCAAACCCAAGTTTTTCAAGCATATTATATGTCTGTTCTATAATTTATATTTGAAATTTATGACTATTATTATGAAGAAAATTCAAAATTCGTGATGGTTATTATAAAGAAAGCAAACCTAATATTAACTCTATTAGGTTTAATGGATCTTAGAGTTAAAGAACCCTAAGGATCATCCCAAGAGTTCATGTCAGCCTCATATAAGGTTTTGCAATTTGGGACCAAAGCTAAAAATTATATTAAAAATAAATAAAATTTTTAATTTTTAAAATCATCGAAAAAGTAATTTTGTCATTTTAACTCTTCGATCCTTGCATCTAAAAAATTCAAATTGTTAATCGAATAAGTTTAACTTGATTGAAATTGTTGTTGGTGCAATATACAAGAAGATGTATAGTTGAACATGTTTAAAGCTCAATATTTTTTTAAATTTATGGATAGAGAGAGGTGAATATTATAGAGATTAGATCAGAGCATACGTTGAAAAATCTCGGATATGATTGGAAAAAAATTTACTAGCAATAGCCTATGAACACTTTGTTTTTCTTTTGCAATCAATTGAAAAAAAATACTATAAAAGTTTATTTGAAAGTCAAATCGGATTAGTGCCTAAAACAAGGATGAAAAGAATGGAAAAATGGTGAATCCTTTTTGTCAAAATAATAGGAAATCGAGAATATATCTATTCAATTTTGATAGTTTTAAAAATTTTGGGTAAATTATTCCAGATACCACTTAATTTTGGACGATGTATCATTTATACCATTGAATTTTTAGTTTATTCAATTACAATACTAAACTTTGATTTTTGATTTAATTATACCATTAAACTGTTAATTCGATAACGACCGCCGATGTGAATGCCACAACGAAATGATGTCATTTTAATTCCGCTATTGTTGTTGCCTAAAATAAGTCATTTTGATAATCCCTTAAAAACGGTCACAAGCCCCTGCCCCTTGTTTGATAATCCCCAAGTCATTTCCAAAAAAAAAAAGTTTTCTTTCGTCATATTAATTGGGAAAATAAATTGTTTGGAGGTTGCTAATCCGTTCTTAGTTTAAGTTTTTTTTTTCTTGTTTGGTGATTATCATAGGATATGAGTCGGAATTTAGGGTTCAATCATCATCGAATTTTAGGGTTCAATCATCTTCTGTTACAACGATAAAAAGGAAAAATAAAATATTATTAAATAATCATAATATAATAGTAAAGAAAATAAACTCTTGATTTGATCAGAAAACAGTAGGAAACATGTTGAGGGTTGCAAAGACAAGTTTTGGCCACTCTGTAGTGCTTGAGTTTGTTGGTCGCATGTCTCTCGGAATACAACAACGAGATGATCAGCTACAATAACACGGCTGTAGAGATCACGAACTATGCTCTTGACTTTGCCCACCACCAAAAATACTAGAGGAGAAAAGAAGATTTTTAGTTGTGTGATGCAAGGGTAGAGCATCTGTTCAACTTTCTAGGTCTTTTCAAAGACGGCACACACAACATGCATTACTGGTGCTCGAACCCGAGTCCCGAGGGATGATGAACATCTACCTTTACCATCATGACACAAGGGGATGAGCCGTTACCTTTTTAATATTTGAATTTAGGAACACCATAAATTATCTTTTTAATTCGAAATATTCAAAAGATATATCATTTTAAGGAAAAAATTAATTCAAAGTATACCCCAACCTATATTGGTGTAACAATCTTCAATTCACACCCCTACATTTATGCACAAGCTACAATTTTAACTTAACTCATTTAATAATTAGAAAGTGTGTTAGTGTATATAAACACTTCTCATGCTTGGTATCCTACAATATAGGATGAGGGGTTTTCTATTTTCCTTACACAATTCACAAGTACTTTATTTTGAGCATCAATTTTTTATTTATCATTCAACCATTTTGAGCATATGAGATACCGTTTTAAAGGACTCATAGAGTAGAATATGAACCAATAAATTCATCATTCAAATCTCCATCATTACCCATAAAAAATATGGTTTAAAATTACCAATTTATCACATTTTTTCCGACATCTTCAGTAACGATGGCAGTTTCTCCACCGTGAATGTCGTTAGATTATTTGAAGCAAAGACATTACAATGTAATGATATCATCATTAAGTAAATCAACTTAATCTTCGCTACAATTTAACATAGTATATTATTGTTGTTAAATGCATTACTATTTTTAGATAGGCTTAATGTTTTAGTTAGGTTTTTCTTTCTAGAGGTCTTTAGTTCAAACTTCTTCAAGAACCATCTATTGTTGCTTTTTTTTTCTTTCAATTTTTCTCATCAAAACGATATCGTTTTAGGCAATAAAATCGTCGATCAAAACGGCGTTATTTTGTCATGACATTTACATCAACAATTGTCATCCACGTCATCGCGTTGTTATTGAGTTAAAGGCTAGTGGTATAACTAAAGCCAAAAAATTAAACTTAAAACTATTCAAAAAGAAGTATAAGCGGTATGAATACCTCCGATTCATATGCAAGCGTAGGATATAAGTATATAATTGATATATGTGTATTTAATTTTGTTATTTTTTGAATTTAGAAATTCTTAGGAGATTATGTTTAATGCTTTTATTTATGTGTATCAAATATAAATTTAAAACAATTAATTTTTTTTATTTTTTAATATACTAGTATGATTAGAAGTTTGAATCCGTATCTCTAAAAATAGACATCATCTTTTTCGCTAGAGTCGTTCGTTGTGTTCGACATAATTATTTTTTAAAGAAATAACATAATCCTCTTAAGTATAACTAAATATGATTCCCATGCCATATCTATTATGTCATTCTTGTTTGTGAATGTATAGATCAAGGAGATGAAAGCCCAAGTAAACGGTCCATGGTCTAAGACATTCCCCGGCAATGAAACATCTGATTTACATTTGTAGAGATCTCAATTTTCTAGCACATTTCACAAAAGCATAACTAGTCTATTGAAACACTAATCAAAGTCTTAAACTCTATTAAATTTGTTGAGTGAAACGTAGAATCGATTTAAGTCAAGAGGGGTGAATTGAATTTTTAAAAATTTTGGTGGTGAAGTGGAAAATAAAAATTTGCTAGACAAGGGATTTAGAGTGGTTCAAGTTCCAATTGAACTCTACATCCACTACCTTAGCTTCACTAAAGTTTTTCTAACAACTCCACTAGTTGATCTTCCCCTTTTCTAGGCTTAGGAGGAAACCTTTACAAAATGGCCAATTTTTCTACCTAAAAATTGACTCAATCCTCACACAAGGTTTACAAAGAAGTATTAGGCTAATTGCTACTATCTCTCAATACAAATGTAGCTCTTTTTACAAGCACTCAATCCAATTGGAACAAATAAGATTAGAAATACAAAGTACCATAATTGGGGTTTACAAGAAAATATGAGAATTTAGCACAAGAGCTTGAATTTGATGTTTGAATGTTTCTCTTGGGATCGATAGTTGTTGATGGTGCTTTTAGAAGTCCATTTTATACCTACTCATTGAATTCTAGCCGTTAGGGTTGTTGCCTTCATAATTATAGTCGTTGGGATGTTATCTTCCCACCATAAATGCAGTCTGCAACTACCCGTTCCGAAACGCTCGACCCTGTTTCGAAACAGACCAAAATAGAAATAGTTGTTGGGTGTAATTAATAGGTCGTATCGAAACGGACACGATCGTTTCGATACGCTAAGAGCTTGTTCCGAAACGTGCCGAAGCCCGTTTCGAAACAATTTGCCACTGTCAAAACCTGTATCGAAACGGCTTAGAAGCGTTTCGATACACTTTAACTGTCTCTTAAAAATTAGTTATGAAAGTGCAACGGTCATATTTTGAAACTAAGTTTGAAATTCGTTTCGAAATGTTTGAAGTTGTTTCGATACTGTCGTATCGAAACGGTTCAAACCGTTCCGTTGTTCTTCATCAGTTTCGAAACGAGGAGACCTGTTTCGATACACCCGTATCGAAACGAGAAGGCTTGTTCCAAAACAGAGGTTAACAGTTTCAAAATGTTCTGAAACGTCAAAGGGCCGTTCCGAAACGGTGACTCGAAAATCACTGTTTTGACTTGGTAAACACTTAGAAAAATTTGAGTAAGCTTAGGTTTTGACTTGGGCATTTTTCTTAGACACATAGGAAAGTTTTGAGGACTTAAAAATTCATTTTCTCTTTTTCAATTTAGTCCTTAAATCCTTTGTTATATCAAAATCAATTCATTAGTTTTACAAAATTATTTTTTCATAGATTTTTTATTTTAAATCTATTTTTAGTATAACTATTTGTATCCGTTAGTTGATTAATTTATATCGAAAATTGTAAAGGTCTATTATGAGAGTGATCCTCTGAATCCATTTTGCTCCATTCACAATGCAATGATTCAAACAATTGACCTTACTTAAAGGACACAACGTCTCATTCTGTTTTTAGTACGATTTTATTTAAATTTTTAACAAAACTTTAAATTTATTTTTTAAAAAAAACTTTTGTAATATTGTCACGTGTCTATTCGCGTGATGCTCGAGACAGTGACATATGCTTGCTGGCTGTGCTTAATGCGGGATGCGGGATAGCAATAAGGGTGTAGTACGTGCCGTACAGCCGTTCAGTCTTAGGACGGGACGTGTTGGTAGGCACCACACTGGTCGGGAGCTGTCCCCGCTTCCCTGATGAGCCCATGGGAGGGTGAAACCAGTAAGCATCGAGTGGTGAAGGCTGAGCCCCGGGCTGGTAAGAGCCCTGGGTTGCCGCACGGGGGCTATGTCCCTGCACCAAGACTCTGACCCCGTGACAGATGGTATCAGAGCCAGTCTGTGTGCTAGCTGTGAGCTTGCCAAGCGCTCCTTGTGCTGCGTAGCGAGTCAAAGTTGACGAGCATGTGTCTCGCACCCGGTAAGGGGTGTTCGCGAGTGGGGCCTCTAAAGATGAGGTCGGGTAGGCAGGAAGCTACAACGAAAGTTCCACAAGCACTCGTGCCTCCAATGAAGAGGGCGAGCAGGCAGGGAATTGCACACTAGATCCCGACTAACAAAAAGAAAAGGGTGAAGAGCTTACTCCCCATGCACGAGGGCGTGCATGACTCAAGTGAGGGAGTTTGTCACGTGTCTATTCGCGTGATGCTCGAGACAGTGACATATGCTTGCTGGCTGTGCTTAATGCGGGATGCGGGATAGCAATAAGGGTGTAGTACGTGCCGTACAGCCGTTCAGTCTTAGGACGGGACGTGTTGGTAGGCACCACACTGGTCGGGAGCTGTCCCCGCTTCCCTGATGAGCCCATGGGAGGGCGAAACCAGTAAGCATCGAGTGGTGAAGGCTGAGCCCCGGGCTGGTAAGAGCCCTGGGTTGCCGCACGGGGGCTATGTCCCTGCACCAAGACTCTGACCCCGTGACAATATGTTTAGGATACTTTCATATTTTTTTGTTGGCTAATTCAGATCCGATACTATAAAGACCTATTATAGCGGCTTCATCAGAACGCAAAGATTCAAATTTTTGACGTTGCTTAAGAAATCTAACGTATCGTGCCTGGGACAATTGGTTGATAAAACATTTTTATGATTTCTAATGTTTATTATACACGATAATGTCGTATTAAGTCACATCATCATGTAATAAGTTTTAGAGAAAATGATTTCTAATGTAAGATCAAATGGTATTAGAGTTGTTGAGAGGACACCAATCTTCCTTTCTTTTTATGTCCAGAAGGAAACAAACATAAGCATAACGTGACCGAAAAGATTGTGGAAATTTAAAATTATTGTCGAACGTGAATTTAGGTTTAGTTTGATATTGTTTTAAAAAGTGATGAAAAATATTTTTGATAAGAAAAAATTTAGATCAATTGGTTTTAAATTTTAAGTATTTAGAGTTGCTGTAAAAAATATTTTTAAGTAGTTAAAATATTTATTTTAACCTTTTTAAATATAAAAAATATTATATAAATGAGAAAATTAAGTTATTTTTTTCATACTATTTTTAACAAAAAGTCAAATGCTCAAAGTTTTAAGTTTTGAGAAATAATTTTTGACCCAAATTGAAAAACTATGTTGGTCTGAAAATTCTATATGTTGTAAGTTGTAACACTTTTTTTGGGTTGATATTTTGGACTTCAAAAACACTGTAAAAAGTAATGCAATAAACTTCCAACCAAAAATTTACTTATACAATTCACCAAGAAATTGACTCTACAAACCTAACACAAAAATACAATTGAATTTAAATAAATAAAAAGTTAAAAAAAATAAATATTTGATACATTGATAATGTATAATTTTATGTATCATCAATAAATTAAATAATGATACATTATTACAATAAATTAAAATAAATTTATTTAAAAGTATTTTAATTATATATATTAATATTTAATTTATTAATAACATATAATATGGTAGATCAAATATTAAATTAAAAATAATTAAAGAAAAGAGCAGCCGCCTAGCATTCATTTCCTAGAAACATCAATGTAGAAAAGCCTGGCCAATGAGGAAAACGGCAGGTTTCCAAGCAAACAAACAAAGGGCAGGTATGTAGGACAAGTTGGACCAAGTTCTCTTCTCTAGCCGTTCCCATTACTTAATTGACAAAAGTCAATACTCGAAAAATTAGAAATTTGATATTATGTATGAAATAAATTAAATTAAAATCTATTATAATAAAATTTTATACTATTTGATTCAGATTAATTGATCAAAAGGTTGGATATGAATTTATACATCAAAATTTGATAGGTAGAAACAAAAAAACTCATCAAAAACTACATATTTTTTAATCTCATTGAACCATGATTCTATTGACATCGTAAGTTCAAGTCCGCTTAAATACGAAACAACTTAATTCAACTGATTGAACCGAAGATCGGTCCATCCTATTCGAGTTTGGGTTGGTTTTTCATAGGGGTATAAGTATACAAAGTGTCTGATGAACTGCTCACGAACTTTTTGCATAACGTTTACTTATGTTCGTTTATTAAGCTAAATAAATGAGTATGAACAAAATTTTTATGTTCACTTAATAAATGAATGAACATAAACAAATGTGTGTTCAATTCGTTTATGTTGTTTACACACTTCTCCATTTTCTTTTTATTTTTACATTCTAAACATGGGTGAAAGTAGGGACTAAATTCAACATATAATAAACTTTTAGAGTTTAAACTATGAAGCCTAAGGGCTTAAGGACTAGTAGCATAATTTCACTATTTTGTAGAACATATAAATGAAAAAGTTTACTAAGGCTAAACAAACAAACACAAACAGCTTCAAAAATAAACAAACGAACACCACATTAAAAATTTAAACTAACACGAACCGAACGGAACATAATCACTTTTAAAAATAAACAAATTAAAACGAACAAAACTTTTCCCTTCACGCTAAATACATTTACCACTTTTTCAACTTTGGAAATTTCTAGGGAAGGGCCCAATCTTTTCTTAATGTCTTTCATGCTCCATTTTTTTATTACAATAATCTTCTTGGTAGTCTTGTCTGCAGCATACAGGCAACTTCCTCGTTAACTGACCAGGTTGCATTGGTCGCCATTAAATACCACCAAAAAACCTCAGTTTCCCATCAATCCATGCCAAATTCCTTTCTCATTTCCACATCCAATCTCTCTCAAAACTGGCTATCGATTTCTTTCAATGGAATCATTCGGAGAAAACCCAGACTCAAACCACTTCTCATTTCTTGATCTGACTCTATTATTCCATGGTTTCACTTGTTACACCACCTTCATAAGTTTTTTCTCAAGAAACCATTGGATTTCCTCAAAATCCCACCATGAAAACGGCAGGAAAAATCTGGGTTTTGACTGTTCAATCGAGAAGAAAGAAGATAACGTGAGGGTTTGTAAAAAGGAAGTGGAGAAACTGATGCGAAACCTGGGGATTTTTTGCAGCCAAGAAAGTGAAGAACTGAATGAATCGTTTGGGTTTGATGAAGTTTCGAGGCTGTTTGAAGAAGATGAGCCGAGTTTGGGTGAATTGAAGGAAGCTTTCGATGTTTTTGATGTGAATAAAGATGGGTTTATCGAAGCAGAAGAATTGCAGAGAGTTCTTTGTGTTCTGGGATTGAAAAATGGGTTGGAGATTGAGAATTGCAGGAAAATGATCGACAGATTTGATGAAGATGGTGATGGAAAAATTGGGTTTAAGGAGTTTGTAATATTCATGGAGATCGGTTTTTGCTGAATCAATTCAGTTCCTTTTTTTTTCTTGTAAAATTAATAATATATTGTTTTGATATTAATTTCTAATCTGGTCTTTAATGATTTATTTTTATATTTGTTTGTTTTTGTTATTGTAATTCTGGGTATGAATTTGTGTTTGGGAACCGAGAAAACAAATGTCTAAAAAGTAAAAACAATCTTCCCCAAGGAATCAACAATGATTTCAAAGGAGAAAATAACAGATTCCAAGGTGATAAGTTTATAACAATTTTTTTATTAAACTCAAATATCCATAATTTATTAACCTAATTTATTTTTAACCTTTTTATCCCTAATCTTATATCCCATTTCTCCCATCAATAATGGTTTATTTTATTGAGTTACTCGAGTTAATGAATCATATTTTATCACTCAAAATTTATTTATTTTTTAATAAAGTCAAGATTGTTCAAATTTAATTGTAAATATTTATAATGTTATTTTTTAAAAAAGAGAGATTTTGAGGGAAAATATTGATGAGAGTATAATGGAGTGAAAAAATTGATAGAAAGAAAGAATTTCAAAGAGTTGCGGTCGGAAGATTAAATTGAATAAAATACAAAGTTGAGAGACTAAATTGAAAAAAGAAAAAAATTGTTTTTAAAAAATAGAATTGAAGTTACATAAGTATACGAGTTATTCAAGTCCTATTTTATCATTCAAACTTTATTTGAATTTTTTCAAGTTAATTCGAGTTTATGAGATTTAAGTCGAGTAAACTCGATTTGAGTTTATAAAACTTGAATCAAATAAAAAATTCAGTTTTTTATTTTTAAATTGAATCGAATTTTATTCTCCCCCATACCAAACTTCAATCCTCTTAGGCCAAATATAAAATAAGTAAAATAATCCATGTACCATTCGTATGTGTTAATTTTTAGGAAAAAACTTTGATAGACTGGTATTTTTTAGTCTTGATGGTTAGAGGTTTAGTTTAGGGTTTAAAATTCGAGGTTTAAGTTTTAAGGTTTAGAATTCAAGGTTATTGTTTAAAATTTCGGGTATATGATTTATAGTTGATTTAATTTTTTAAAGTTTAAAGTTAAAAATTTGTAATTTAAATTTTATAGCATAAATATGTAAATTTGTGTAAAATTACACAAACTGTGTATAAAAAATTCACTCATTTATTTTTATGTTGTAGGTTCATTTTCACTCATTGACTCCTTGTATATGATACAAAATGGAGAAAATGATAAAGAGGTGGCCAAGGAAAAAGTGACCCCGTTTATAAAAGGAGCCTATATATTTAGATATTTTTGCCTTAGATTAAGGGTGAGTATTTGATTGAGTCGAGTTGTAACCCCCTAGACCTGCCTATGCATTACCACGGATCCTAAGAGGTCACATTAGGGTCACAAAAATGACCCACGGTAAAACCTAAACAAAATTCGATCACGAAAGTTGAACCAGATAGTTTAGCATGTATTCCAACCGTGCAAAATTAACACATACAAAGTAACGGTGCAATGTACATTTTATTTTACGGACACATAATAGTAGCGATAAAGAACATGGTAACGTTCATTTTAATTCACTATCTACCCTTCAACTAAACTCGAGTATGCATTTCATCAAAACTGCCTCTATACAGGCATTAACGCAAGACCATTAAAACTTAGGTGTCCTCCTAAAAGAATACCTTAGGTCCGATAGAAATTACTCTAGTTGAAGTATAGTAGCTTGAAAGATAATAATAAAGAATTACCCTAGTTGAAACATAAGAACCTGAACAATAACGGTAAGGAATTACCCTAGCCGAAGCATAGGAACCTGTATGATAACAGTAAGGAATTACCCTAGCCGAAGCATAGGAACCTGAACAATAACGGTAAGGAATTACCCTAGCCGAAGCATAGGAACCTGTATGATAACAGTAAGGAATTACCCTAGCCGGAGCATAGGAACCTGAACAATAACGGTAAGGAATTACCCTAGCCGAAGCATAGGAACATGTACAATAATGGTAATGATTTATCCTAGCCGAAGCATAGGAACCTGAACAATAACGGTAAGGAATTACCTTAGCCGAAGCATAGGAACCTGTACAATAACGGTAAGGAATTACCCTAGCTAAAGCATAGGAACCTTATACGGATAGAATTACCCTCACTAAAGTTGGGGTACCGAATACAGGCGAGATTACCCTCACCGAAGTAGAGGAACCGAATACGGGCGAAATTACCCTCACCGAAGTAAAGGAACCGAATACGGGCGAGATTACCCTCACCGAAGTAGAGGAACCGAATACGGTCGAGATTACCGTCACTGAAATAGAGGAACCGAATACGGGCGAGATTACCAGCTTGATTAGACTGAACTTGAAGAGACCTTTAATAATATCTAGGATGTAATTCCGTTTTAAATAAGTAAAGTAAGAATCAACTTATGTATATATTTTCTACTCATCCCATTGGGGTCATGTCCATAACCATGAATACGGGCACCAATCGAATAGGTGCCGTTCATCATGCTTTAATTTCTTATCACATCCTCGATAACTCCATACAATTTGCCAGCCATCAAATTCATTTTGAATTGAATCTCATATTGTAACCCCCTCGTCCCGGTCTGGCCGAATGACCGGTCCAAGTGGGCCACACGGGGAAAACCGAGCGAAAACCAATTAAGGTTCCCCTCGGTTAGCAACCCTAATTTTTTTTTCTTTTCTTTTCTAGATGCTTGTATTAAATCCTATGTGAGGGGACACGCAGCGAACAAACACTGACACAAAACTCACAAGCCTGCAATTAAACAACCAAATTTTCCATTTTAAGTAGGACGTATCGATACACCTACATGGGGTATCGATACGCCTTGACCAAAGTCAACCCTCTACGTCGACTCAGGGAAGGCCGTATCGATACACCAATTAGCGTATCGATACGCACCTCTCGGTCAACATCACTTAGTCAACTAGGTTGAACCGTATCGATACACTTGACCCCGTATCGATACGCTTTGCACTCCACAACTCCCTCAGGATTCCAGAGAGTTGGGACCACATCGATACACTCCGTGTATCGATACGCTCAGCTTAATTTGGATCTCAGACAGTTGAGACCGTATCGATACACTCCTGTGTATCGATACGCTAAGCCTGATTTGGATCTCAGAGAGTTGAGGGTGTATCGATACACAGGGGTGTATCGATACGCCCTGCTTTACAATGCTCTGTTTTCAGCAAAAACATATAAGGCACACACACTCAAGGCATAACTAAACCTCCCTAGACCCAACAACACACAAACAACCTTTAACAACCAAGATTATCAACACACATGGCATTCAAACACACAAGGATCATGCATCTCAAGAATTCATACAACAAGGCAACCTAAGCATCTACAACATACCATCCCCTTAACATTCAACAAAGCAATTCATGCTTTACAACCCAAAACATCATACATAACAAAGAGTTATAAAAAGCTTATACAACAACACTTTTGCCACATTGCTAACTAGTACAAAATTACCACCGTACTTGAGTTACAAAACTTGGAAGCCCCTCTAGCCTTGCTCCGAGCTAACGCCACACTAATGATCTGCATTGTTGAACATTGAGAGCGTAAGCGATAAGCTTAGTGAGGGTGCTCTAAAACGAAAGCAACAACAATGCAGGGTTCAAGCATAAAATCCCTAAACCTCATATCTAACATGCATAGGCAACATCACAAGTAGTCCTAGCTAGTCCATCAAGTGACATAATATGGCATATTACCTCATACTAAGCACCAAGCATCAATAACAATAGTCATGTTTCACCACCATATATCACCATATATGAATAAGTTAATTGGCCACTTTAAATTACCCCGATTGTGCGGATTTGAAACTCAACAACACTTTACCTCGGTGGGATTTCACTCATCACCGGCCTTGCATGGACGGGATTCCACTCATCGCCACATGCCCTACGGATGGGATTCCACTCATCATCACGTAGAAATGAATAAAAGCTTCCGGTAGAATATTACATTACCGTACTCCTCCTTGGTGCCTCAACGCCACCAAGACCACGTACGTTTTGACTCAATTTGTGTGCACACTAATCCTAATGATCGATCATTTACAACCGGTAATTATTTAGTGCCAATTATCATTTACCACATCACATTTTCCATCAATCATAACTTATGCTCATCACATATATATACACCTCATGAATATACATGTACAAAACCACTAAGATCACAAAAGCATAGTTAAGTAAGCACAATAGCATATATGGATATCAACGGATAACTAACAACTCGAATTAACTATAAGTGGCCTACCAAGCACACTTTACACAAGCACACTACACATACTCGAACCAACTTTAGAATAAGTTTAAAACCACTCACCGCCCTTCCTTTGTCAATCGAAATAATCCTCCTACGATCTCGTATTCGGCTCCAAA
Organism: Hibiscus trionum; assembly: GCA_030270665.1. Classification (NCBI taxonomy): domain Eukaryota; kingdom Viridiplantae; phylum Streptophyta; class Magnoliopsida; order Malvales; family Malvaceae; genus Hibiscus; species Hibiscus trionum. The sequence goes on along the minus strand of BSYR01000038.1, from coordinate 19,341,841 downwards.
GCTCCTTCAACGTTTCTTCTTGCTTCTAACCAAACAAAACACACTTATTACACCACAATTCAATGCTAAAACTCAACTAACAACTCACTTCACAAACATAAGCCATATTCTTCAATTTCTCAATCCACAATCATCCAAAAACTCAATTTTCGTACTCCCCAAACACCTTGCTGAAAACTCCACTTCCAAACACCCAAATGACCTCTAACACATCCCAAATCACTCTCATATCATACCCTAACCATCAGCCCTTAGTTTTCAACATAAACTTCACCAAAAACCAAGTTTTAACACCTTAAAATTTACCCTATGAGTTTAATACGAATTTTCATCCAAATTTAACCAAATCGACATATAATGTGTATTTCATCATGATTAAGTTAAATCCCAACTCAAAACATTAAAACAATTTGGAAAACCACCTAAAATCCAAACTTTAACATAAAACCATAATTTCTCAAAGTCTCATATTTTTGAGTTTTAAGACCAAATATAGATAGAGAATAAGGAGGAGAGTCGGAAAACATAATTTACCTTTCAAAACGATGTTGAAATCAAGTAGCACAAACAATGAAATAGTGAAAAGCTTGAGAGAGTTATAGAGATGGTGTTTAACGTTTGGAAAGAAATAGAAGAGAAGAAGAAGATGATGACTCATATATTTTAAGAGTTATCTTACTTTTAATAAAAGTTTTGGGTAAAATCGCAACATAGGTCCCTCCCCTTTTATTAAAGCTCAATTACACCACAACTTAAGTTGAGTTGATTCTAATTAAATTTTATTAACTCGACTATAAACTCGGTTTACTCCTAGGCCCAAAACACGGGTGTTACAACTCTCTCCCACTTAAGAAATTTCGTCCCCGAAATTACCTGGTGGAAACAAATACGGAAACTGCTCAATCATATCCGCTTTCCTCTCCCACGTGGCCTCTTCTACACCTCTATGTCTCCACAACACTTTGACCAACTCTATGGTCTTGCCACGCAACACCTTGCTATCAGAAGCAAGTATTTCAATGGGTTCTTCAGTATAAGACAAATCTGGATTTAACTCTATCTCCTCAACGGGCATCACATGAGAAGGATCTGATCTATATCTCCTAAGCATAGACACATGAAAGACATCATGGATCTTCTCTAACTCAGAAGGTAACCTCAAACGATAAGCTACAGGCCCGATCCGCTCAACTACCTCATACGGACCAATGAACCTCGGACTCAGCTTGCCCTTTCGGCCGAATCTCATTACTTTCTTCCACGGAGATACCTTCAGAAACACTTTCTCACCCACTGAGTACTCTATCTCTTTCCTCTTCAAATCTGCATAAGATTTCTGACGATTGGAAGCTGCTTTCAAACGGTCGCAAATCAACTTTACTTTGTCGGTAGTCCCCTTAAGCAAATCTGGCATAGGTAACAATCTCTGACCTGTTTCAGCCCAACAGATTGGAGTCCTACATCGTCTACCATACAAAGCCTCATAAGGAGCCATCTGAATACTAGATTGATAACTGTTGTTGTAAGCGAACTCAACCAACGGTAAGTGCTTCTCCCAAGAACCCTGGAAGTCAATCACACAACAACGAAGCATATCCTCTAGAATCTGTATTACTCGCTCTGACTGCCCATCAGACTGTGGATGATAGGAAGTGCTGAAATGCAAACGGCTACCTAGGGCATTATGCAAACAACCCCAGAACCTCGAAGTAAACCTAGGATCCCTGTCTGAAACAATAGACTTCGGTACTCCGTGAAGTCTCACAATCTCACGGATGTACAAGTTTGCCAACTTGTCTAAGGAATCCGTAGTGTTCACTGCTAAGAAGTGAGCGCACTTAGTGAACCTATCAACAATCACCCAAACTGAATTCTTCTTTGAAGGAGATAAGAGCAATCCCGATACAAAATCCATAGTGATCCTCTCCCATTTCCATTCCGGAATCTTCAAAGGCTGTAATAAACCTGAAGGAACCTGATGTTCTGCCTTCACTCTCTGACAAACCATACAACGGCTGACATACTCGGCTACATTTTTCTTCAAGCCAACCCAGAAGTAATCATTCTTCAAGTCACGATACATTTTGGTACTACCCGGATGCATAGAAAAGGGACTCGAATGTGCTTCACTCAGAATCTAACGTCTCAACTCAACATCTCCTGGTACAACAATTCTATCCCTAAAGCACAACAAACCCTCACCACTGAAACTGTAATCGGTTGGTCTTCCTTCGGCTATGTCCTGGACATGAGGAATTAAACTCTCATCTTGCATTTGTTTCCCTTTAATCAATTGTATCAAAGAAGGCTTCACTTGCAACTCAGTGATCAAACCACCATCACCAGACACACTCAATTTAGCAAACATAGCCCTCAACTCTATAGCCACTTTCCTACTCAAAGCATCGGCGACTACATTCGCTTTACCCGGATGGTACTCGATGGTCAAATCATAATCTTTTAGCAACTCAAGCCATCTTCTCTGTCTCAAGTTTAACTCCTTCTGTGTCATCAAGTACTTCAAGCTCTTGTGATCGGTGTAAACAATACACTTCTCACCATACAAGTAATGACGCCAAATCTTCAATGCGAACACAACTGCGGCTAGCTCGATATCATGTGTAGGATAGTTCTTCTCATGAACCTTCAATTGTCTAGAAGCATAAGCAACAACCTTTCTCTCTTGCATCAGAACACATCCTAAACCTACGTAGGAAGCATCACTGTAAATTACAAACTCTTTACCTGAAACAGGTTGTACTAACACTGGGCATTTGTCAAAGCTTCTTTTAATTTCTCAAAGGCTTTTTGTCTTGCCTCTGACCATTCAAACTTAACTCCTTTTTGCAACAGTTTAGTCAAAGGAGCAGCTACTCTAGAGAAACCATCAACAAATCTTCTATAGTAGTCGGCTAGTCCCAGGAAACTCCTAATCTCAGTCACAGACTTAGGTTGTTTCCACTCGATAATAGGCTCAATCTTTGATGGATCAACTCGGATACCTTCGGCCGAAACAACATGACCAAGAAATACCACCTCTCGAATCCAGAACTCACATTTACTAAGCTTAGCATACAACTGATTGCTCAGCAATTTCTGTAAAACAACCCTCAAGTGTTCGTCATGTTCTTCTTCCGTCTTCGAGTACACAAGTATGTCATCAATGAAAACAACTACAAAACAGTCTAGATAGTCTCTAAAAATTCTGTTCATCATGTCCATGAATGCTGCAGGTGCATTCGTGAGCCCAAATGGCATCACAAGAAACTCATAGTGACCATATCTCGTCCTAAAAGCTGTCTTCGGCACATCACACTCTTTCACTTTTAACTGGTAGTATCCGGATCTCAAATCTATCTTCGAGAACACTGAAGCACCTCTCAATTGATCAAACAAATCATCTATGCGAGGTAACGGATACTTGTTCTTCACAGTCAATTGATTCAACTGTCTATAGTCAATACACATACGCATACTACCATCTTTCTTTTTCACGAATAACACGGGAGCACCCCACGGAGAACTACTAGGCCTAATGAATCCACGGTCTAATAATTCTTGCAACTGGTTCTTCAACTCTTTCAACTCCTTTGGAGCCATACGATACGGAGCTATCGAAACTGGATTAGACCCTGAAATGGTCTCAATCACAAACTTAACATCTCTGTCAGGAGGTAAACCCGGCAACTCTTCAGGGAACACATCCGGAAAATCACACACTGTTCTGATATCTTTTGGTCTAGCTTCACTCATATCCGGATTCATAACATAAGTCAAATAAGCCCCACATCCAGAGTCCATCAGCTTGTGAGCCTCTAAAGCTGACACCACATTAGACAAGAACTTAACGTTCTCGCCTACTACTACTACCTCGTAGTCATCAGAAAGTTTCAGGGAAATTCTCTTTGTTTCGAAATCCACACTAGCCCGATGCTCAACCAACCAGTCCATACCCAAAATTATATCGAAACCATAAAAAGGAAGTTCCATCATGTCAACTAGGAACACATGACCCTGAATCTTCAGTGGACATCTCCTATACATAAGTCTAACCACTACTGTCTCACCAAAAGAACTAGTGACATGCATGCCTACATCTAAGATTTCAACAGGGATATCTAACTTCTTTGCATGCTCACTCAAAATGTAGGAATGCGTAGAACCCGAATCAACCAGAGAAAGCAAAGACATAGACCGTAACTCGAAATTACCTGCTATCACATCAGTGTCGTTCCCGGCCTCTCTCTGAGCATAAACTCTCGATGGTCCTCCCGCCTCTGGCTGTACTGCTACAACATGAGCAAGATTCCTCTGAGCATCCACCCTAGGTGCATCTATCCTAGGTTGAAAGTAGCCACGACCGCGCCCACGGCCTCTCTGAAAATCATTGGTTCTAACAGGAGCCTATGCTGCTGCCTGTCCCACTGGATGTGGACAGTTACGCCTCATGTGGTCTCTAGCCCCACAATTCCAACAAGAATGAAAATTTCCCCAACACTCACCGGTGTGGTTCCTCCCACAAATAGCACATGTAGGCAACTTCCCACCAGCTCTCTGATTTTGATGGCCTTTACCGTGATTACCGCCACCACGCCTATTATCATACTGAGGTTTGTTGTCCCGATGCCTCTTGGCATCATCTCTATCAAAATTACTGGATCTCTTACCAGAACTAGATCCACCTGACCGCCTGGTCAGACTCAAACTGTGCTTCAAGTCCTTGGCCCTCGAAATCAAGACATCAAATCAGTGTAGTCTGAAGCTAGAGTATAAGTCTTGATTTCTTCATTCAATCCATAACGGAACCGATTACAGCGTTCCACCTCAGTAGGAACAAGTTCAGGTGCATACTGACTTAATCTGACAAATCTAATCTCATAGTCTGTCACGGATCGAAGCCCCTGAATCAAAGCCATGAACTCTCTCTTCCTCTCATCGATGTATCGTGGACCTAGATACTTCTTCCGGAATGCTGACTCAAAGAACTCCCAAGTGATCTCAGCATCATCCATACTTGAAGTAACAGTGACCCACCAAGTGTAGGCATCGCCCTGAAGCAAGGACTCAACACAGCCCAACTTGCGATCACCAGTACACCCTATCTGAGCCAGGATACGGACGGTCTTCTCAAGCCATAACTCTGACCTCTCCGGAGTAGACCCCCTGAACTCTTCAGCTCCAAGACCCCGAAGTCTCTCTAATGGCAATCCGGTGCCCTCACCATGATGATGTGCTGCCTGTCCTCCAGCTACTGCAGCCTGAAAAGCCCCAGCTATCGCCTGAACCAATGGAGCTAAGTCAATCCCTGCCGGTCCTTGGCCACCTTGGCCACCCTGACCTCCTGGTGGTCCCTCTCCTCCGGCCTCAGCCTCGCCTCCAACTCCCGGTGGAGGAGGTGGTGGTGGTGGAGGTGGTGGAGGAGCTCCAATTCTAATCACAGGCTCTCCCACTTGAGCCTCAGCTCTAACTACTGGCTCTCCTCCTGGAGCCTCTGCCCGTGGTTCCGGTCGAAACCTCCTAGGCCTCCCACGTGGTCTCATGATACAGCTAACAAGGTATAAACTACAACAAGAAACATATAAGGATTTCGTTAGTCAAAGCAAGGGTCCAATAATGCTCAAGTACTCCTCTTTTCAAAATTTTGTAAATTAAGTAATAGTAGCAATGGGCACACACTCTACACCAAACACATCAATTCATGCTTCAAAACATCATGCGAACAGTCAAATATCAAAGATTCCATAGCAATACATGCATTGAACAACATAATTACTCAACATAACAAGTTTACCTCACTTACCTGCCCGAGGTCTCGATAACCTCAGGCTCTGATACCAACAAATGTAACCCCTTCGTCCCGGTCTGGCCGAATGACCGGTCCAAGTGGGCCACACGGGGAAAACCGAGCGAAAACCAATTAAGGTTCCCCTCGGTTAGCAACCCTAATTTTTTTTTCTTTTCTTTTCTAGATGCTTGTATTAAATCCTATGTGAGGGGACACGCAGCGAACAAACACTGACACAAAACTCACAAGCCTGCAATTAAACAACCAAATTTTCCATTTTAAGTAGGACGTATCGATACACCTACATGGGGTATCGATACGCCTTGACCAAAGTCAACCCTCTACGTCGACTCAGGGAAGGCCGTATCGATACACCAATTAGCGTATCGATACGCACCTCTCGGTCAACATCACTTAGTCAACTAGGTTGAACCGTATCGATACACTTGACCCCGTATCGATACGCTTTGCACTCCACAACTCCCTCAGGATTCCAGAGAGTTGGGACCGCATCGATACACTCCGTGTATCGATACGCTCAGCTTAATTTGGATCTCAGACAGTTGAGACCGTATCGATACACTCCTGTGTATCGATACGCTAAGCCTGATTTGGATCTCAGAGAGTTGAGGGTGTATCGATACACAGGGGTGTATCGATACGCCCTGCTTTACAATGCTCTGTTTTCAGCAAAAACATATAAGGCACACACACTCAAGGCATAACTAAACCTCCCTAGACCCAACAACACACAAACAACCTTTAACAAACAAGATTATCAACACACATGGCATTCAAACACACAAGGATCATGCATCTCAAGAATTCATACAACAAGGCAACCTAAGCATCTACAACATACCATCCCCTTAACATTCAACAAAGCAATTCATGCTTTACAACCCAAAACATCATACATAACAAAGAGTTATAAAAAACTTATACAACAACACTTTTGCCACATTGCTAACTAGTACAAAATTACCACCGTACTTGAGTTACAAAACTTGGAAGCCCCTCTAGCCTTGCTCCGAGCTAACGCCACACTAATGATCTGCATTGTTGAACATTGAGAGCGTAAGCGATAAGCTTAGTGAGGGTGCTCTAAAACGAAAGCAACAACAATGCAGGGTTCAAGCATAAAATCCCTAAACCTCATATCTAACATGCATAGGCAACATCACAAGTAGTCCTAGCTAGTCCATCAAGTGACATAATATGGCATATTACCTCATACTAAGCACCAAGCATCAATAACAATAGTCATGTTTCACCACCATATATCACCATATATGAATAAGTTAATTGGCCACTTTAAATTACCCCGATTGTGCGGATTTGAAACTCAACAACACTTTACCTCGGTGGGATTTCACTCATCACCAGCCTTGCATGGACGGGATTCCACTCATCGCCACATGCCCTACGGATGGGATTCCACTCATCATCACGTAGAAATGAATAAAAGCTTCCGGTAGAATATTACATTACCGTACTCCTCCTTGGTGCCTCAACGCCACCAAGACCACGTACGTTTTGACTCAATTTGTGTGCACACTAATCCTAATGATCGATCATTTACAACCGGTAATTATTTAGTGCCAATTATCATTTACCACATCACATTTTCCATCAATCATAACTTATGCTCATCACATATATATACACCTCATGAATATACATGTACAAAACCACTAAGATCACAAAAGCATAGTTAAGTAAGCACAATAGCATATATGGATATCAACGGATAACTAACAACTCGAATTAACTATAAGTGGCCTACCAAGCACACTTTACACAAGCACACTACACATACTCGAACCAACTTTAGAATAAGTTTAAAACCACTCACCGCCCTTCCTTTGTCAATCGAAATAATCCTCCTACGATCTCGTATTCGGCTCCAAAGCTCCTTCAACGTTTCTTCTTGCTTCTAACCAAACAAAACACACTTATTACACCACAATTCAATGCTAAAACTCAACTAACAACTCACTTCACAAACATAAGCCATATTCTTCAATTTCTCAATCCACAATCATCCAAAAACTCAATTTTCGTACTCCCCAAACACCTTGCTGAAAACTCCACTTCCAAACACCCAAATGACCTCTAACACATCCTAAATCACTCTCATATTATACCCTAACCATCAGCCCTTAGTTTTCAACATAAACTTCACCAAAAACCAAGTTTTAACACCTTAAAATTTACCCTATGAGTTTAATACGAATTTTCATCCAAATTTAACCAAATCGACATATAATGTGTATTTCATCATGATTAAGTTAAATCCCAACTCAAAACATTAAAACAATTTGGAAAACCACCTAAAATCCAAACTTTAACATAAAACCATAATTTCTCAAAGTCTCATATTTTTGAGTTTTAAGACCAAATATAGATAGAGAATAAGGAGGAGAGTCGGAAAACATAATTTACCTTTCAAAACGATGTTGAAATCAAGTAGCACAAGCAATGAAATAGTGAAAAGCTTGAGAGAGTTATAGAGATGGTGTTTAACGTTTGGAAAGAAATAGAAGAGAAGAAGAAGATGATGACTCTTATATTTTAAGAGTTATCTTACTTTTAATAAAAGTTTTGGGTAAAATCGCAACATAGGTCCCTCCCCTTTTATTAAAGCTCAATTACACCACAACTTAAGTTGAGTTGATTCTAATTAAATTTTATTAACTCGACTATAAACTCGGTTTACTCCTAGGCCCAAAACACGGGTGTTACACATATATATGGTTTTGTTAACTGAGGTTTTAACATGTATTTAGAGATAACCGACTCATCATTTAATTTACAGATCTAAAAAATTTATACGTGCCATATAATCCTAAATTTTGTCACAATGGTCCTTATTATTATTCTTATACTATATTCTATTTCGTTTGATATTTCATGCATTAATCATTAATTGACATGTTCACTACAGTACACAAGGAGTACTGGGTATTACCTCGACTCCGAGCTACACCGCTCGACCCTCGAAGCTCCATTCGATCACCCTCCTGCGTAAAATGGACCACCAATGATATTTCATACACATGACAATACAAATCGTATCAGAAATAAGGCTTACTAGTGATAATCAAAATATATCGGAAGATTAAATGCTGAAAACATCTTAACGAGTTTGAATATCCTGAAACGGGCTTCAAAATCGGACTCAATCAACGGGTCAGGCAGACGTGTTGGGTTGGATGGATCGGTTCGGGCTCGGTTCGAACAAGTTTGGGTTCGAAAGACTGGGTCAAGCTAAACTGACTCGGTTCAAGGCTAGACCGGTTCGACCGGTCTAGATCAGAAGGTATCCAACATGGTGGCCGAAAATCCACCCTTATGCGGCGCACGCTCACCACGTGCGACCTAGATGACCTATTAACACTACTGAACGATTTGAAATCTGAAAAACCTATCAAAAACTTAAGTTCGGTTCATAACATGAAACATAGGTAAAAAAGTTCGACAATCTGATCAAACCACATGTGATGTGAAAATTAAGCAATATATATATATATTAACTCACAAAACATTTTAAAACATGCACAAGATTCTAAAAATAAAATGTCATTTCAAAGGGTAGTTGGGAAATTCCAAGCAGATGTTTGAACTCCATGCATTAGATCTAGCCTATTGTGAACATAAAAAAAAGTAGAATTGGTGGAAACATATGTCTTGAAGAAGTAAAACATATTGTATTAACCACCATCTGGCTTTAAGATGGCATCGATCGAAAATATAGAAAGGCCAAAATATTTTTCAACACATTGAACCAACCAACTAAATTGTTTTAATTCTGTTATCATGAAAATTGAGAATCGAAGAGACTTTGACATCAAAATAAAGAACCATATGCATATTCTTTAGTTTAATTTAGCATTAAAACCCCAATTTTTTTTTCTAGTAATTAGGCAACCACCACTTCTGATTGATTGTAAAAATACTATAAGATTAGAAATCTTCCTTGGGTGATCTACATTCAGTGACAAACGAAAGGTGTTAGTATATGTTGTACAAGATGTCTTATATGTTCATTGTTTAAACTTTGATTTTACATGCCTAATTTAAAGCACCAATATTTCTAGAATTATGACCATATTGCTAATATTGTTACTGCAATCTAAAGAAATTTGTTACAAGCTTCTAATGGATCATAGCTTACCAAATTCGGAAAGATGGGGCCCTGTTGATATCACCAATACGATCATCTCTTGACAGCACAAAATTTCCATTATTCCACAGTTTTGCTGCAGTGTTGATTGATGAACCAGAAACATTCGATGACCATACTAAACTGCTACTTTCGTTTCGGATGATTAATTTTTTGACAGCTACAAAACTTAAAACTCCCTTTTTGTCTGATGCTAGCCGATCTCTATTGGCAACCCAAACAATTGCTTTGGAATCAAACGTGTACCAGATGCTCAAATATGTAAAGTTCGACTTTCCAGTATTGAAAAATTCCATTTTCGGAAGCTGAAACAGTTTGCAGGAATCGGTTTCTTCTGACAATATTTGGCAGCAACCGACGACGTTATTGCGCGAGTGACAAACGGGGCTGTATTCGATGAACGACGGCAAAAACACCGATGGCTACGATCGAGCGGTAAGAAAGATCGGAGGCTGAATGGTTTTTGGGTTGGAGAAGAAGGCTCTCCACGGAGGACAACTATGCCGTTACGCGGGTGGTTGCCATGGCCGAGGTCGGGGTACGACGGTGAACGTGAGGGTACCGATGAGCGGTGGGAGGAGATCAAGGAGGCAATCGAGGTTTGAGTATTTGAAAGATGAAGAGTCTGAAACTTTTTGGGTTCTTTCCTTTTTTTCCCCGAGTTGGATAAACTTGCATTCAAAGAACCAACGGGGTAGTTGAGATATTTTTCTTATTATATTATTATTATTATTATTATTTTCTGTTTCAAACATTTTAAGTACCACTTATAAATACATAGGTGTAGGATAATATCATAAATGGTCTTAGCTCAAATGGCTAAGACTTATGCATTCAACACGTAGGTCGTTGGTTCAACACTCCTTCATTTGAACTTTTTGTTGACTGGAATTATGAAATTCGAGTCGAGTCCAGTCGAGTTATTCGAGTTTCTGTTCAAATTTAGATGTAAATATTTATAATATTACGATACTAATTGGATACAGTTTACAGAGCGTCTTGAACATTTTCATGGTCCTGAGCGGAAATTTAAAAATAGACTCGTATAGAATGAAATCATATCTCATTAAGTTAAACAATTAATTTATTGTTTCATTAATAAACCATAGAAATTTGATTAGACTTTGTTAACCACATTATTTTTATTGTTTTTTAAGAAAATTTGCAGGAATTGAATTGTGGGTATGATGTGTAGCTTGATTTTGAGTAACAAATAGTTATAATGTTATTATACTAATTGGATATAGTTTATAGAGCCGTCTTGAACATTTTCGGGGTCCTGAGCAAAAACTAAATAATAGACTCGTATAGAATAAAATCACATCTCATTACTTTAAACAATTAATTTATTATTTCATAACTATAGAAACGTGATTAAACTTTGTTAACCACATTAAATTTGCAGGAATTGAATTATGGATATAATATGGAACTTGATTTTGAATAACAAATATAAAAATTTGAAGAATATTACATCATTTTTTTACGTTAAATTGGAGAAGAATAACAAATAGAATAATTAAACTTTGGGAAACAAAATTAAAATTTGAGATTTGGGAAAAAGAATTAAATTCTATTGTTAGATTAATTTATTCATTTGATAAATTAAAAAAAATATGTTTAAATCAATTCAAAAAATAGAATTTAAAAAAAAATAATTAAGAGACTCGACTCAAACTTAAAAATTGATCCACTAATTATTAAAAATTGCATATTTACAAAATCATTTTTATCTATATATCTATGCTTTCTCAAATTTCATTGATGCTCTGGGCTTGATCGATCTGCCCACTCAAGGCAGTTCCTTCATATGGTCTAATCTTCGTGAAAGGCCAGCTTTCAGCAAACTAGACCAATTTCTTATTTCTCCAGATTTTATTTCATGAACTCACCCTTTCTATGGATGGTTCGAGAGCGCCAGGTCCGGATAAGTTTAATATGAAATTTTTTAAACGTTTATGGCCGAAACTCAAAGATGAAATACTATCCTTCTTCAGTCAGTTCTATAATGGAGAGGTTAAGGATCTCTCGTTTAATCATTTTTTATTATCTTAATTCCTAAGAATATGGCCTCGTCTTCCATTGAAGACTACCGCCCAATTAGTATGGTGGGATATGTTTAAAAACTATTGGCTAAGGTATTGGCTTTGCGGCTTAGCTTGGTTACAGAGAAAATTATTGGAGAGTACCAGTTTGCGTTCAGCCCTGGCAAACAAATCTCCGATTGCTCTTTAATCTCTAACAAAATTATAGACTACACCAAAAAATGAGGTATCGAAGGGGTTATTTTTAAAGCAGATTTTCGTAAAACATATGACTCGGTGGATTGTAATTTCTTAATTTTCATCATGGATAAAATGGGGTTTGAAAAATTATGGTATTCGTGGATTAAATTATGCATCTCTAGAGTCTCAGTTTCAGTACTGGTTAATGGATCACCCACTAATTCTTTATCAATCAGTCGTGGCCACCGACAAGGATGTCCCCTCTCTCCACTTCTCTTCAACATTGTCGCGGAAACACTCAGCTCGATGCTATCTAAAGCGGTTGAAATGGGCTTCTTTTTTGGGTTTAATATTAGCAGCAATTCGAAGGTATTTTCTCACATTCAATTTGTCGATGACTTGATCCTATTTAGCGGAGCAAATGAAAATGGTATTCACAACATTGTTCGATTATTGAGGGGTTTTGAACTTGCTTCCGGGTTGCGATTGAATCTCAAGAAATCCATACTCCTTGGCGTCAATTTAGATAACATAATAGTGGAACAGTGGGCTTCCTTAATATCTTGCAAAAGCGATTCTTTTCCCTGCACCTACTTGGGATTGCCATTGGGCCATTGTAAGAACGATATCCATATTTGGTTACCAATTGTGGAGAGGGTCAAATCCAAGCTAGCTGGTTGGAAATCAAAGTTATTGTCTTTCGGGGCCTGATCACATTAGTAAAATCGGTGCTTTCTAATTTTTTCCATTTTTTTCTATGCTTGGGAAACGCCGATACATCCTTTGTCGCAGTAGAAAAATTATTCGGTGATTACTTCCAGAGATTTATATACGAGGAACGAATTCGGGGTGAAAGAGATGAAACGTTATCTTAATAAATTTAAAAATCTGCATGGAATATAGAAGATTACAAATCGAATTCGAGTCGTCACAATCGCGTTCCGACCTCTACGCAGTCCACCTGAACGAAACGAACAATATTTTTCTTCTCTATTGTTAGAGAGGTTTTTTTAAAAAGGCATGTATCGACTGCTAGAACTTATGTCTTTATATAACATTCAAAAACCTTATTCTAATTAAATTCAAATTCATTAAATATACAATATATTTAACCGAATATAATAAATATGTTGAATATGATTTTACTTTAATTCAGATTCATTAAATATACAATATATTTAACCTAATATAATTAAATATGTAGAATCTGATTCACTTTAATTAAGTTTCTTTATATATATATATATAATAGTATTTGATAATTATAATAATTATCTAGTGTTAATATATATATATATATATATATAAACGAGATTATATATAATTACAATAATTATAATAATTTCATTTTAATAATTATTACGTGTACAACAAGTTTGTACACATGCTATTTAGTCGATATTTGTTCGTTTCAATCATAGGGTGTGACCTTTGTAGGTTCATGTAACGTTAGTAGTAATATCTAGAACAGTTCTAATATTACAAGCGGTAAGTGACATCTAGCAATACATCATTGCTACCTAAGTTACATGAAGTCGCGGTTTGACTTTACCTTTTTTCCGTGATTAACTTCTTTTATGTATTACATCCTTTTGTCCTCATATCTAGATCGGACACAAGTCATAGATTAGTCACACTTGTATAATCCATCTAATACATCATTGCTACCTAAGTTACATGAAGTCGTGGTTTGACTTTACCTTTTTTCCGTGATTAACTTCTTTTATGTATTACATCCTTTTGTCCTCATATCTAGATCGGACACAAGTCATAGATTAGTCACACTTGTATAATCCATCTATTATTTCTTGATATCTTGAGTAAACTATTATAAACGAATAACTATGATATCTCATATCAATTTATTCGAGCATAACCATGCATTTTCTAGTCTCACTCAATCAAGTGGCCTATGAAATTACTCCTATTATGTAGGAGGGACAAATCCTATCTTGATCAACCATATTTTGCTACATATATTGTGACATATCCAATGTCAGTCTTTATAGTGTAGTCAGTTACGACACACGTTTGACCGTATCAAAATATGTCATCCACGATGTTGAAATCATGATGATCTCAAGTCTGAGGATCATACATGTAGTTATCACCATGAGCAATGTCGTGACTATCACATAATAATCAAAGAAACATGCTCATAACATGTCAGTCTAGTATGTCGTTCTCTAACACATACTTATGTATTAATTTTGACATCTCCATGTCAATGACAACGCTTTGTCATCAATCAACTACATATTAGTCTTGATACATTATTGTTGTCTATGCCCACAATAATACTCGACTAAGGACATTCAAGAATAACTATGTTATTCTAAGGACTTTATTAAAAATCAGTTTATTTATACATGCACAGAATAAGACTAAAAGAATAATAATTTCTTTATATAAATAAACAAGATAAAATAAGTATGTAGTTTACAATCATCTCATGATTGGTCTTTGGGCACACTCCAACATAAATTTGATGTTGTCGTGACTAATAGCTAATTTCCTTTGGGGTTCTTTAGATCGAAGAGCTACACATTGGGTGAGGTGGGAATCTATCCGCCTTCCTAAAGCCTATAGTGGTCTAGGTCTCTTGAATTTCAAACTCAAGAACCGAGCTCTTCTCCTTAAATGGGTATGGAGGTATGGTTCAGAACCAAATAGTCTATGGAAAAGAATCATAGAATCAAGGTATGAAGCTAACTCTCATTTGATCCTTCCTACAAATTTAAAACCTTTCAAAAAATCTTGGATTTGGAGGAATGTTACTTCAACACTTTCCTCTTATGAGGACACCTTCATGTCAAACATTCATTATTCTATTAGTGATGGTAAGAGAGTACAGCTCTGAAGAGATGTTTGGATAGGCCATACTTCAACGTTGGAGGATTTTTGTTCACATTGCACAATCTTAGGATCTCAACCCAATTCGTAACATATATTTATTAAAAAATATTTGAGTTAAACTAATAATTAAAGTTTTATAAAATAATTTAACTGAATTTAATTAATTTAAGTTTAGTACTGAATTTGATTTAGTCTCAAGTCTGGATTTGTTAGACATGGATTTTTACGAGTTCAAATTTTTTCAAGTTTCGACCCATTGGAGTTAGAAAATTTTCGGGTTTGGATCATTTTGGATTCAGATTTTTCCAGACTCAAATTATTTGAGTCGAATTTTTCAAGTTCAAACTTATTTTGCCACCTTTAATTAAAGCTACAGTGTAGAACTAAATGGTGGGCTTTCAGGCCCACTGACTAATTATAACATATTATATATGATATATCATAGACATAGTAGTTAATAATTTGGATTTTGGGGAAAATGTCAATCGATTCTTGGGATTTATGGGCTGCCTATTTCTCCAATAAACCATGAAAAACTTGGGCCTAAATATATACATTTTAAAAAAACTTAAATGAAAAATCAACCCTTAAATTATACATTTTAAAGAAGGCTTAAATGAAAAACCATGAAAAACTTGAGCTTAAACTATTCTCTGGTCAAAATAAGCCCTTAAACTATTATTTTTGGTCACTTTAAGTCCAATAGTTATTTAAGTCAAAAGAAAATTATTTCGACTAATAAGATGTTGACACATCGCAAGGAGTTTTTGACCAATAGATAGTTTAGGGACTAAAAGAAAAAAAATGACATAGATTAGGTACTTATTTTGACCAAAAAATAGGTTAGAATCTTAAAGTGATTAAAAATAATAGTTTAAAGGCTTATTTTGACCAAAAATAATTTAAGGGATAAAAACAAACAAAATACATAAATTGAGCGATGTTTCATTTAAGCCTTTAAAGAAATATAAAATTTTGTAAACAAATGTCATTACAATATTTGATACTTCGATTGATTTGTTTAGATATCATAAAGTAAATATAAAAAAAATTTAAAGAGTGTTTTTATCTTTAAATTTATATCAAATAATCAATTTAATTTTTCAGTAAAAAAATATATTTAATTATGTCCTCAAACTCATGAATTGTATCAATTTAATCATTTGACTAATGTTGATTGTTAATGTGCTGGCGTGATTGTTAACGATTCTGACATGACAATGGAAATGTGAATGATGATGTGGTAAAGAGACAACATTTGATTTTTTTAAGGAAGTTGGATGGCTGAATTATTTATATGTAATATTTAAATAAAAATAAGAAATTAAAATATATAATACAAAAATATTATTATAATATTAAAAAATCAATACCCAAAAAGGGATTATTATCTATATAGTGGTTGTGGAAACAAAGTTTCCACAAGTGGGGTTATTTAGGGGGTTTATTGTTTTAGTTTAAGGTTTAGATGTTAGGAGTCTATATTACAGGGTTTAGAATTTAGGGTTTATGGTCTATGTTTTGGGTTAGAGTTTTAAGTTTCTAGAGTTAAAAATTTAAATTTTAGATTTTGACTTGAAAATAGACATACTTGTGTAAATGTTTATACACTAGCATTGTATTAAATATTCATCCTACTAAAAGTTGTTGAAAATAAAAAAATACTTCTCCCTCTGTCCCACTTAATATGTCTAGTATTGACTTCTTTTGTCAAATTTTTTTAATTTTATATAATATTTATTTTTAAACTACATGATTGAAGATTTTTAAAACATATATTTTTTTTATATTTTTATCAATAATAAATTTAAAATGATAATGAGTCAAAGTTAAAAAAAATTGACCAAAAAAGTCAAAACTAGACATATTGAATAGGATCGAGAGAGTATTTTTTTAAAAAAATATAAGTAAAATTAAAAATTATAGAAGCTATAAAGTGATAAATTATTAAACATTTAAAATTTAAAAATACTTATAAAGAATTAAAAATAAAAAAATAAAAGTACTTGATATTATAAAAAAAATTAAAAATATTTATATTGTTGTGTTTTAGATTTTGTACGGTAGTAGTGAAGCTGATAAACTAGTTAAGGAATGTATTTGTTGAGAGTATAATCTACTTTGAGTGTTTTGATATCCTGTGCTTCTTTTATTAAAGTGGTAACTCGAATGTTTGTTGTATAGTTGTTGAATGTTTTGAGGTCTTATTTTTCTAAATTCATTTAAGATGTTTCTCATGGTCTTTAACGTTAATATACAATAGCTTTGCACATCACCAACACTCATGGTTTTATACCATGACTTTGGTCTGATCATTTTGTATGTATTGAAAACTATTTGATTGAACAAGTATGTCATTGATTATTTCCTAAATGGTTACTTGTCGAACTTTTAATTTTAAATTTTGTATGTATTGATAGTTAAGTGTGTGTTATGTTTTATCTTTTGCGTGTTTAGGCTTATTTAGACTCTTATTTGTGTTGCGATATGTCATAATGTTCATACACAATAAATATCTTTCTTAGTTAGTTTGTCAGCATCACCATTACCTGATATGATATTAAGAAAAAAATTATTTAAAAAATAAAAAATCTATTTTTAAAGACTTATAGTGTCAACTTTTAATTTTAATATAATTTTATTTATTTATTATTTATTTTTATAATTTTAACACTTTATAAATATTTTTTAAATTTGATTGTTTATTTATTTATATTCTATCATTTTATAAATTTTGATATTTTTAAAAAATTATTTTCAGTTAGTGTTTTGAAAATTTTAGTAGTATTTTTATTTTTAATAATTTTAAATTTAGTTCCTTAATTTTTTTTAAATATCAAATAAAAATCAATCAAGTCTCCGAACTTCTTAAAAAACAATTTTGTCCTCGAACTCTCTAAAAAATCAAATGTTGTCCTATGTCAGATTATCATTCACATGTAGGCAGTCACGTCAGCATGTTAACTGCCATGTCAACACATTAACAACCAACGTTAGCTAAATGGCTAAATTGATGTAATTAGCAAGTTTGAGGGCTAGATTAGGTGTGTTTTTTCCGGATGAGCTAAACCGATTATTTGTTACGAACTCATGGGTAAAAATATCCCTTACGCCTTATAAAAGTATATATATTTTTGGGCTAATAATCATATCCTTTGTAATCATAATGGATTCTAATTCTTTAGACGTGTCTAATTAATAAATTGTAATTATAAATAATTAATGTATTCTAGATCCGGTAGAAATATCTCTTTCTTTCTCCTTTCTCCCTCTAGGTAGGAATAGAAATAGAATTTGTCAAAAAAAATTATACATTTTGAAATTTATTAAAATTAAATATACTATACATATGTAATTACAAACAATTACACTCAAATCAAGTTTTTTAAGACTTCTCAAACACTTTGCATAAAAGTTTCTAAGTCCTTGCATAATAATATTAGGGTTAAATACATAAATAACCACTAAAGAAAAATAATATTTTGGCCACTAAAATTTTATAAATTATAAAATATTCATTAAACTTATTAAACTCTTATAAAATTGTTATCCATTAAATAATGATAAATTTCGTTAAAGTTTAATGATAATTTTGTACTGAATTAATAAAGTTCAATGATAATTTATAACAATTTAATAAATTTAATAACCATTTATAAAATCTAAAACTTAAAGTAATTAAAATAGGGATGGCAATTTGATCCGAATCCGATTCGATCCGAAGGAATTTATCCGATCCATATTCGATTAAAAAAAATCCGAATCCGAATCCGAGAAAAATGTCCGAGTCCTAATAGGAGATGGGTTGGATATGAATCATGCCAAGATCCGATCCGAATTCGATCCGAATCCATGTCTGATCCGAATCCGACGCATCCGATTCATATCCAAGCCCGAATCAAAACATTTAGGACTTTTAATTCCTTAAAATAAAATATCATGTATAATATTTACATTAAAACAAGAAGACAACATAAATAAAGTAAAAAGTTAAACTAAATACATTAAAAGAAACATAACTACATATATTTTTAAACGATAACATAAATGTATATATTAGGTAATTTGAAATAATGGTAAAAACAAAATTAACTTTATATATATATATATATATATATATATATATATTAAAATTGATAATAAAAATATAAATGTGTTAAGAATGTAAGTTAAATAATAATAATATTTATTATGATTTATATATATTAATTAACCTTAATATAGTGTAATATATCTATTTATATCATATGCATGTATAAATAAATATGAAAAAGATAAATGTAAGATCAAGTCATAGATAAACAAACAATAAAATAAATACAATGGAGAAACAAATAAATGTAAATATCAATGAATTACTAAAAATTAAGGAAGTTAATGAATGAAATAGTAAGTAATGTGCAATCGATAGATAAAGTTATGATATATTATGCTAAAATTATGAATTAACATAGAAAGTAAATTAAAAGCATAAACAATAAACACAAAAAATTAAATGTAGTCAACAAATAAGGGATAAAAATGAACAAGTGTAGAATTAAATAGCATAAATTAAATGCGTAAGAAATTAAATATACAAAATAATAGACTGATTTGTACTAAAATAAAATTATTAAAGGGCCAAAAAACAATATACCCTAAATACGATAAAATTCGCGAATCTACCCCTCAGACTTGGGTCAAGACTAGGGATGACAATTTAATCCGAATTCAAAAACTCCGATCTAAATACGGTTGAAAGAAATCCGAATCCGATCCGAAAAAATCCGATCCAAAAACAATCCGATCCAAATCCATTTGAAAAAAATTCGAATCCAAATCCGAAAAATATATCCGAGTCCGATTGTAACGGATTCGGACTTGGATTCTATACAATCCGATCCATTGCCATCCCTAAATTAAAATAAGGTTAACTATAAAACAAGTGTCTATATTATGCCTCATTTTTATAATAGGTGTTTAAAGTATTTTTTGAGTGAAATAGGTGCCTTAAGTTTCATTTTGGCATAAACTCAAAAAATACTCCCAACGTTTATCTGAATAGTCACTTTAGCCCCTATTTTTTGGAGCAATTCAACCCTCAATGTTTCATTTTGTGTCAAAATAGCCCCTCTGCGGATGAAAATTGTTAGGAATCTGACGATAAACAATTTGAAATGACTTGACAGAATGTTAAGTCAACAGAAAAAATTATTTTATATTTTATATAGTTTTATAAAATTATTTTTTGGCTAATGTAATATTTTTTCAAGTCAACACATTTGTCTATAAGATTTAAAGGTTTGGGGGAATTTTTTTGGCTTTACGCCTTTATTTTTTGCTGAAATATGTGTCTAAAGTTTCATTTTTTGCTTATTTTCAAGTTAATCGAGGCACTTACTTTGGCACCAGAGCCGTCTTGAACATTTTCACGGTCCTGAGCAAAAACTAAAAAAATAGACCCGTATGGAATGAAATCATATTTCATTACTTTAAACAATTAATATATTGTTTCATTAATAAAACATAAAAACGTGATTAACATTGTTAACCACATTATTTTTATTGTTTTGTTAAGAAAATTTGCAGAAATAGAATTGTGGGGTATGATATGCAGTTTAATTTGGAATACCAAATATAAAAATTTGAAGAATGTTGCATTATTTTCTGTTGTTAGATTGGAGAAGAATAACAAAAAGAACTGAACTTTGAGAAACAAAAAATAAATTTTGAGATTTGAAAAAACGAATTAAATCCTATTTATAGACTAATTTATTCATTTGATAAATTTAAAAAATATATTTAAATTAATTTTAAAAAATAATTACTTTTCAGGAGCCCTAGACTGATTGGAGGTCTTGAGAGACCGCTCATAGTACTCCCCTTTTGAGACCCCACTGTTTGGCACTATTGCAAAAAAAAAATTTACTTTGACTAAAAAAAAAACTTGAGACACATATTTCAACTAAAAAGACTTTAAACATCTATTGCAAAAAAAAAAAACATACTTTAAAGACTTATTTTATAATTAAACTAAAAAATATATAATTTTTACTTAATTCAATGAATATTTGTATATTTTACCTATAATACTATGGTCTCAAGTGATTGAGTATGAGATGACAGCCTTAAATAAATGGGCCCATTCCCCAAATTTGCCTTATCTTTGATTAGATATCATCCACTTAGCCAACCTGGCTCACATTATCCCATTAACTCACTCATCTTTTCTTAGTTTTCTTGGTCAATTAAAAAAATGAATAAAATTATAGTCTGAATTCCAGATAACAAAAGTATGAATAATTCAAAAATTAAACTCGTGTGATTTAAATTTAAAATGACTTAAAATCAATAAAATTGAAGTTTGAATTAATTCGAAAATCAAAATAATTTAAATTTTAAAATCATGTGAGTCAGTTAGGGAAAATATTTTATGCACCAGCGATAATTTTTTTTTTACAAGCAGGTCTACTTTAGAGTTTATGCGGTTAATTTAGGGGTTAGAGTTTAACAATTTTGGTTATAGGGTATAAAATTTAGTATTTATGTTAAAATTTAAAGTTTATACTTTAAGAATTATAATTTTAAATTAAAAATTTAGATTTTACTTTTTAAAGTAAAAATTAAACACGTTTGTGAAATATTTTTTCCAGTGTCACAGTATAGTATAATAACTCTTATCTAAAATAACAAAATTTAAACTAATCTTATGAAATGCGACTAAACTCAGCTAATTCAACAAACCCAATCGACAAATTTAGCTGTAAATATTAATTTATGAAAATGTTATTTTCTTTTCCTTTAAAATTTTATTATTTTTATAGTTATCGGCATTCTACTCATTTGCAGGCTAATTTAAATTAAATATTATAGATATCCATTATAAAAAACGGTTATTTATATTCGAAATTTTAACTTTACTTAAATAATTTATCATGTGAGTATATAAACAGTTTGTTGGTAGCTTTGGAGAAGTAGTATGGTGAAAAAGGCACTTTAGGAATATCAAAAGCAGAGATTGAAGGCGGAAACTGCGCTTGTGTAGCAGTCATGTGATTAGATCAATTCAAAGATTGTGTTTTAATTCGGAAATTTTTATTTTTATTAAATTTTATATTAGGCTTAACTGCAAAAATAAGTGTCCCAAATTATTTTTTAATAAGTAATTAAAGTATTTTTTTTATTAAAATAGGTGTATATAATTTCATATTTTGGTTTGTTTTTAAGTGAACCGAGTTAAAAAAAAACTTTAGACATCTATTTTAGTCAAAAATAATATAGGCACTTATTTTATATTTAAGCTTTTATATTATTATAATTAAATTAAGACTTAACTACAAAATAAGTACTTAAACTATGTTTCTTTTTGCAATAGGTGTTTAAAGTATTTTTTTTTGTTAAAATAGGTGTCTAAAGTTTCATTTTTTGCTGAAATAGGTGTCTAAAGTATTTTTTTTTTTGCTGAAATATGTTCTTAATTTTTTTTTTGTTGAAATAAGTGTCAAAGTAGGTGTCTCAATTGACTTTAAAACAAACCAAAAATAAAAATTTTAGGTACATATTTGAGCCGAAAAATACTCTAAACATCTATTGTAAAAAAATCATATTTAAGCACTTATTTTATGATTAAGCCTTAAATTAAAATAAATATTATATTAATAAAATAATATTTCGAATCAAATCGGATCGTTGTAATTTAAGAAACGTTTAAACATGAGTGGGACAGATAGTGACGAGTTGATGGACCGACGACTTAATTTTTGAAAGAAAAAATTAATGAAATTTAGTGCACTTTTTTGTCATTCTAAGAAAATACCATTGTACATTCACATGGGTGTCAAAAGTGTTGTACACTTCTACTTTTTTGTGTGCTGAAGAAAAAAAAATCTGCCGACAATTTCTCAAAACACAATTCCCACTTTCTCCAAAGAAAAATCAGACCAAAACCTGTTGAATTATTTTATATAATTACTGATTCTGGCTTAATTTCGATTATGAATGAGGTTTTTATCGACTTTTTTTTTCTTTTTAAAAAAAGTAAACTAAGTATTGTAAAGATCTGATAAAGAAGTAGTTAAGAGTTAATACTTAGGATTGAACATCCAGATATGTTAGAATATTGAACTTTTTAAAAACAAGGATTTATTATCTATTTAAACTCAAAACTTGGGACAAGGCAAATATATAATGACTTAAATTTCTATTAGATAAAAATATTTGAAGGGAAAATTAAAATTGTAAAGTATTTAATTAAAAATACTCAAGATTTTTAATGATCTTTTTAAAATTTTGAGGGGATAAATTAATTTTTTTCTAAAAAAAACTAAAGGACTTTTTATGAATTTTCTAAATTTTTGGGGACCAAGATCACTTGAGCCCTTCTTATGACCCGTCTCTAATTATGGGACAACCTTTTTAATCCAGTTTATTTTATTCACAATGGCGAGATTCAAATATTTAATCTTGCTTAAGAGTCTTAACGTCTCATTTCTTTAGATCAACTGATAATTGATAAATAATAACTTGTTGAATTGTAATATAATATTATGGATCATTAATTTGATACATAAGTGTTTTAATTTTATAATTAGTGTTACAAAAATTATCACATATCAGTTTTTTTGAACAATTTTTACCTAGAGAGAGAGCTAGAGCGAGAATTTGCTCTTAATAGATTTCGAACTAATGATTTAAGAGAATGTGAGTGTGTCAACTAAAAACTTTAACAACTTGCTCTTGAGATTATTTACCACATGTCAGATTTTTAAAATATCATTTGAGGATATGCAACAATTAAATTACAATATCATTTTCCTATGCTTTCTTTTATTTTCTTTTATATTGCTTTACTGATTTAAATGCCATAATAATGGTTACACATTCAAATATATATATATATATAAATAAACATGTAGAATTATATAATCATACCGGTATATCAGAAAAATAGTTACATATATTTTTATTATTAAATTAGGATATTTATGTTATGAAATCAGGCAAATTAATTTAAAAATTAATTTTATAATAAACATTTATAGTATTCGGTTTAAACTAATCCATAAATGAATCTAATGTAGATTATATAATAATAAGTTTTAAATTAGGGTAAGTTTTTTTAGTCTAAATTGGCAAATTATGAGGCATACATCAAGGGATCAAATTGGCACGTTATGCAAGTGAAAGATCAATGGGAAACAAGCAACGATGTTGAAAGGCAACTTCCCTGCCTAATTTCAGTATACTTTACATGCAAAAATATCTTGTACCTAATTAAATTCATAACATCTAAATTCCTTAAGTAAGATTAAAGATTCAAATTTAGATTAGACTACCAATAAACTGAATACCGATGGTTATATAAAAAAATTCACAACAACAACATCAACAACATTAACATTGGCATTTAAAAAATTGTTTTTCTTTCTATATTTTTATAATTTTAAAACAATTAAAATTACAAGTACAAATTTTTTATAATTTCAAAAAATATATACAAAATTTAGTAGTGTATTTTATTTTATTTTTTGAATTTTTTTAAAGTATTGCTTAAAAATATTGGAAAAGTATCAAAATTAAATTTTAATTACAATTAAGGGGCCAAAAGAGATATTAATCATTAAGTTAACATGTCACGTCACCCCGTTAATTACGGCAACTTCACGGTGACCATTTGTAACTGTTCGAAAGGTTTAATAACCATTTGTAATTTTTAAAAATTCAATGACCAATACGATCATTTGAGCATAATTTAACGGCCTAGAATGTACTTTACCCATAAAAATGATACATACTGCTTCACTAATTTACAAAAAAGATATTTCCATCATCACAAATTGCTGAATCTTTTTTTTTTTAAAAATTCACCAATAATTGTTCAAAAGTACATAAAAACAAACCCATTAATCATAAGCTAAAAAAGAAAGCCTTTTCAATGGCTTTCCACGAGCAAAGTAAAAAAGTGCCTTTGGCATTAAAATTAAAGTTCTACTTATAATTTGGTCTTAGCAGTTAACTTAGCAGGTTTCAATTCAACTGCAAAAACAAAGCTTTTGCTTCAATTTCTTCTTTTTATCTCGTATTTAATCTTTCGTGTTACCATCGTTATTTAAATCTCGAGCTTAAAATCGGAATTGACGGCCGGTGTAAGTCTGACCGAACGACCAACCCGACGGAGCGACGTTGTAAGAGAGAACGTTGCGGCCGTCGCTGGTTGTAACAAGAAATGAGAGACTTTGGCCATTAAGGTAAGCATTGCTTTGCCAGTTCTGGCCCCAGTTTCGGGACATCGGTTGCCATCTGGTCCTCGAACCTTTAATGGCGACCGAGTGAACATCCCCGGCACCACCAACATTGGTTACAAGCACTAAATTGAAGTAAGAATGTCCATTAATGGTGAACCTTATTCCACCTCTTCTCCTACATCTCACCCTAAAAGAGAAAAAAAAAACCAACACTTCATATAAAATGATAAATTTAAAAAGACGGACCGGTTGAACCGTAAACCAGTTGAACCGGGGATCATGGTTACCTTCTATAAATGACCGGGACAATTCCGGCTTTGTACTGAGCAATGTGTTGGAAAATAGGCTGAGACAGATCGAAGTGGTGGTTAGGAGAGTCGCACCAGCCACCCGGCGGACAGAAGTTAGTGGCGGTGACGACAATCGAACCCGGGAGACACCATTTCGGGTCATTGACACACCTTAGCTCAAAACATGCACCACAACTCAACCCATTGTCGAACAAAGCAGTACTCAATGCTGCCGTATTAACACCATATCCTTGGCTATACAGGTTCCCATACCCACATGCTCCACCTACACCAAAAGTCCCAAAATGTCAACCGAATTTTCGTACGACACATATTCAGACATAAATACGACGAGTTGTGGGATGAAAATTGAAATGTACCCATTGTTCCGGAAGCATCGCCGCCGCCGTAAAATGTGGCATGAGCATTGATCCATGGTCCATGATAGCCACGATTCGGACGAATAGCATGGTGCCGATGATTCCACGGAAAAGCATCGACGAAGTCGATGACATGAAGAAGTAATACAGCAGCAACAACAACAGGAAACCCCCAAAGCCTCATTTCCCTGCACATGAAAAACACAAACTCCATGAATCAACACAAGCGTAATCAAGCACTGCAACAGCAAACAACAAAAGTGAAGAGGAATGAACCTTGAAAAAAGTTGTTTATGGAAATGAAGGGAGTGGGGGTGATTGAAGGGGAATAAATAGAGGGCAGTCAAAATCAAACCATTTGAGCTGTTGGGACCAAGGATTTAAATTACAGTTGTTGTCGCAGTTAGGTGTGAGCATTCGATCTAGTCGAGTAAAAAAATTTGAGTTAGTTGAGTTTACAACTTCTAGTTTACGACTCAAGCTTTATTTGAATTTTTTCAATTTGAGTCAAGTTTATGAAATTCGAGTCGAGTTTTCGAGTTTCTGTTAGGGATGGGCATTTCACTCGGGCCCGATCGGGTCGGATATTTTTATGAAAAAAAATCGGGTTCGGGTCGGGGTCGGGTTTTAGGGTGAAAAAATCCGACCCGACCCGACCCGGGACTAATAGTGTAATTTTCCCCTAAATTTTTTAGGGATATTTGTAATAATACCCCTCTTTATATATTTTTTTTATAATTACGTCCTTAAAATTAATTTTTTATTTACAATTTAGTCTTTAAATTTATTATTTTTTATAATTATGCCTCTTAAAATTAGTTTTTTACAATTAGGTCCCTAAAATTAATTAATTTTTCTTCTATAGGTCAGGTCGGGTCGGGGTCGGGTTTATAATATTTATTTTCGGGTCGGGTCGAGTTCAGTTTTAGGATTATTAGTTTCGGGTCGAGTTCGGGTGGGCCAAAAACCCGACCCGACTCGTGCCCATCCCTAGTACAAATTTAATTGTAACTATTTGCAATGTTATAACACAAATTCATTTCAATTTAAACGAATTTTTATATCCATATACAATATATTCATATTTTTTCGTATATGCCATATGGTATATATATTAGACAGAATTGAGGGACTCGACTCGAACTTAAAAATCGATCCACTAATTACTAAAAATTTCGAGTTATTCAAAATTTCATTTTACAACTCAAACTTTATTCGAAATTTTTTCGAGTCGAGTCAAAACGAGTAGATGCGTCGTGTCCAGTCAAAAAATTCATTTTTTTCGACTCGAGTCAAATTTTGCTCACCCCTAGTTGCAGTTACGACTACAAGTTTATGGAATTGGGTACCGCTATCGTGAAATTTTTTAATAACATATATTATTATGGACCTAACGACTACGATTATCGTAATTTCGGATTATGTCAAAATCAATAAATAACAATTACTATTGTAATTGCGGACCGTTATTTAAATCCTTGACCGGGATAAAAAAAAATTGTAATAGTGGGATTTGATGATGTTTTTGTGGAAAGTAAATGGAGTTAGCTGGGCATAAAAACGCGTTGATTTTAAGGGTGGGACAGCTGCAGGAACGAAGGCATCAACTTATGAGTACTTTTAACTGTTTGGTGGTTTAAGTGAATACTTTCAACGTCATAGTCAAGCACATGATATGCTAACAATATTACACGAATGAGGAAGACAAAAACCAAAATTGGCTTCATCTAAAAACAGAATATTTTGCTGCTCTAAATATTTTTGTGGACCATTAACTATCATGTGTAAACTATTCGTGTTATTGTTCGAATTCAATCGAGTTCGAGTCAGGCTTATACATTATATTAATTTTACATATACAGATGCGGATCCTCAATGAAAAAAGGGTCGGAGCTTTGATTTCTCAAAATTTAGAAAATTTATTTTTGGCCTTTCAAAAATTTTAAATTTTCTCTTTATATATAATGGCTCATAAAAAAATTAAATTTTATCTTAATGGCGCTTAAAATCTTTGAAATTATTTTAATTTTATAGTTGATTCCCTTAAACTTCAATGTTAGGATCTGTCCCGTATATATGCAGAGATGAAGTTATTCAATAGGTGAGAGAGGTTGTGGCCACCAACCAAAAAATACCTTTAATTTATATAATAAATTCAGAAAAATATTGGATAATTAGAAAGGAAAAAAATACTTAATGCACTTTTGGTATAAACTTTAATTTACACAAACAAGTTTATTTTAGGGGTTATGAGTTTAGTTTAGGATTTAGGGTTTAGGGAGTTGAGGATTTAGTGTTTTAAATTTTGAATTTGTAGTTAGAATTTAGAAATTAAAATTTATGATTTAATGGTTTAAGGTTAGAGATTTAACTTTTAAAATTTAAAGGTTAAATATACATATATTTGTGAAAAAAAGTTTTCTACTAAATCATAAATTAATCCAATTATAAATTACTCTCCATTTTTTTTTAAAATATATTTTACCTCTCTAAATTAAATGTCGGAGCTATGGTTTGATTACCTTTATAAGGGTTTACTTTTGTTAATATGTTCTTTTCTTAAAAAAAAATATGTTGGGTTCATCGTAGAATTCACTCGGTCACTTAAGTGTGCGGTAATATATTGATATTTTTTTGGCATAGGGATATTTTAGTTTTTAACATTTATAATCTTTGTTATTTTTGCTCTTATTTTTTTTAAAGATAAATTTAACTCTAAATTTATATCATTTTGTTAAGTTATTCATTTTTTAATTAACTTGTTAATTAGACCGGTAAAAATTTAATGTCAATGGTGTGAAAATACATTTTAAATGTCATGGCATCTAATCTATCGCATGTTTACATGTGAAATATAGTTTTATTTTAATATAAAATATAAAAAGTTAAAAGTTAAATAAAATATTTGAAAACAATTAAAAATAAAAGCAATAAACAAAAGTTGAGAAAGTTATATAAATTTACGGTGGTTAGGGAAAATATAACTAAGAATTTTGAAAATTATGTTCAAAATTTCGATTACTTTAAATAAAAATCCTAAACTAATTAAGGGTTTTGAAAATTATATCTCCCGTTTACTGCAAAATTTATTTAACTTCCCCACTTTTATTTTTTCTTTTAATTTCAATTGTTTTTTAAATATTTTATTTGACTTTTAACTATTTTTATATTCAATATTAAAGTAAAATTTTATTTCACATGTAAATATATGTTAGGTTAAATATCATTTTATTTAAAAATATATTATTATTATATATATATATATATATATGTCATATCATTACCGTTAAATACTTAACGGTCTAATAATATGCTAGTAAAAAATGAGTGACTTGACAAAAAGATATACGTTGAGGGCTAAATTTATCTTAAAAAAGAATAAAGACCAAAAAAAAAAATTATAAACGTTAAGGGCTAAAATTATCCTTATGCCTTTTCTCTCTCTAAAAGTTACACACTGACACATAGGGGTGTTCAAAATTACCCGACCCGAACTACCCGACCCGACTACCCGACTACCCGAACACAAATAATCGGGTATTTACCCGGAAATTTTTTTTTACCCGGGTCGGGTACCCGGCCCGTCATTTTCCGGGTCGGGCCCGGGTCAAAAAATATGATTTTTTCGGGTACCCGGTTCCTATTTTTTTATTTTTTATTTTATTAGATTACTTAATATTTTTACTTTAGAACTATATTTAAATCTCTAAATTCATTATATATTTGTATTATATGCTTTCATGTTTTAAAATTTTCAACAAAAAAATATTAATTTGTGAATATGTAAGATTCGATATGAAACAAACAACAAGGTTTCTCTATTGCATTTATGCATTAGTATGTTTCTTTAAAAAATATGAGATTAAAAAAATTACGATCGAGATTAATATTTTTAATGTTTTTCTTATGGTTATAAACTTCAAATCACTATTATTTTTTTGTTTGGATCATGTGTTATAAACTTTTAAGAATTTTTTTTTAATTTTAAAATAAAAAAAATAAAAAAATAAAATAAGAACCGGGTACCCGGTACCCGGGTTTAACGGGTACCCGATTATCGGGTACCCGGTATTTACGGGTCGGGACACGGGCCGACAAATCTAATACCCGAAGGTCCGGGTACCCGGTTTTTCGGGTACCCGAAAACCCGGGTACCCGGATTTGAACACCCCTACTGACACACATACAATTTAATTAAAATATAGTTATAAATAGGTCATTTCATCAATATAATTAGAACGAACATTTAATGTGGCTTGATATAATAACATTTTTGTCTCAAAAGTTATATATTTTATCAATTTTGTCCTAAATTGAAACAATTCAACAAATTTAACATGTAAATTTAAAAATTTCATCAATTTAAATTTTTTGATACCGTCGAGTGAGCCTAACATATCAAAGAAATTGTTGAATAACTGCATTATGTCATAAAAGAAACAACAAGTAATTGTTAAATTATTATTATATTAGAAAAGTAACAGTAAAGTAATATAATATTTTTGGTAGAAGAATAACAATTTAGGAAAAAAATAAAGACTAAAATGACGAATTTTAAATATGAAGAGTTACATTATTGAATCGTTTTGGATTAAGACCAAATTAATAAATTATATAAGTTTTAAGGACTAAAATTATTATTATACCAGACTATGTCACTACTAGTCTAATATTAAACGATCAATGATTTATTTCTAACAATATTTTAATTGAACGAATTGTTTGTAAATTTTAAAAGAAAAAAGTAATATAATTGTTACCAAACTCATAATTAGGTGACTTGAAGTGTAGTTTGCCCTAAAACAAAATGAGAATTGGATTTACTTCATTCAAAAATAAGAAAAGTTACGTTTTTATTAGATTAGTATGTGATGATTAGATTTATCTAATTAGTTAATTGGTTTATGTAATGTAAGACTATTTTTAAAGGGTTAATTATAAAATAAATGTTCAAAATATAACCTGTAGAAGAATTATTTTAATTAAAATAGTTTTTATTTTAAATATAAACTATTAATTATTTTAAAAACAAGTCACGTGTTATGCATTCATTGACTAAGTTTTTTTAACCGATGTTGACCTTAAAATATTAAAGAAATGAAACATTAGATGATTAGACACATACTATAACAAAAAAAATCGTTATACACCTAAAGCAAAAAAAAGTATAATTTAAGCACTTATACTGTAATAAGACTCCTTTGAAAAATAAAACTACAGGAATGAAAGATTAGTTGACATATTATCATATATGTTACATTGTTTATTTTATTTATTTGGTCGAAATGTAAAATTTTAGTGTTTGTTCAATTTAATGTAAGATTAAGTAAAAGTAAATTTTATTAAATTTTTCGTATGAAAATTCATTGAGCTCTATCCATCATCAACGGGTTGGTCTAAGTGGTAAGTAACCTGATATTGCTTAAGCATGTCTCAAGTTTGATGCATTGTGTATGCAAAAAATCGTCGCAGAGAGACTCGCCTACCATAACCAAGTATGCGATGTAAATCGATTCAAATTAATCAGGATAAAGTCCTAAAAAACCAGAAGGGCAAAAGAAACATTTTTTTTTATAATTAAAGCGATTACTATTATGTGCCTCATTAAAAACCTCCCTAAACCTAAATGGAGGAAAAAGTACACATAATAGTAATAAAATAGACACCAAAGTTAGCTTACATCAAAGCAAAGAACAACATCCATACAAACACAAAACAAACACTTAACCCGGGTCCCCATGACTTAAGTCTTCCGATAACAATCTAAGCACATCCTCCGATGGCGGTAGAAATCGGTGACAAACTGTATCCTCATAGGTTTCGTGTGAAGCAATCATATCCGCAACTCGGTTCCTTTCGCGAAACACATGTTCCACTCGAACAACCCAACCCCTATTCACCATAGCCACAATATGAGGCACGAGCGTAAAAGGCGACGCCCCGCCCTTGTACTTCATAACACAATCTATAGCCTCTTTGGAATCCGACTCCACAATAACATGGGAAATACCGAGCGACCATGCTGCCAATAACCCCTCGAATATCGCCCATAGCTCCAGTTCGAGAACTGAACACATACATATATGGCGTGAAAAACCAATCAACCATTTACTCGTGTTATTGTGTACCACACCACCACACGGCGCTAGACCCGTAATGCGACTCCATGCCCCGTCTCTATTCATCTTGCACCAGCCGGACGGGGGCCTACACCAATGAACATCACCCCGCGCTAGCTGCCGCCTAACACATGAAAAATTTCCTACTGAAGCACCACAATCCTGCTGCAGAGTCATGCCCCACCTCCAGCACATTAAATACACGATCGTTCCGTCGACGCCATAAATTCCATAATAGTGTACCAATTATAACTATTCGCGACAAAAACTTTCGGACGAGTCAAATTAATATAAACCCACTCCTTCTTTTGCAACTCAAGAAACTCATCCATTTTCTGAACTTTAATCAAGCTTGCCCACAACATATAAGTATTGGGACAAAATCTCAGAACGTGATCAATGTCTTCCATGTCTGCTACACACACAATACAACTACTATCTATGGCCATGTGACGACGGACTCGTTCCCCATCGGTCAACACTTGCCCATGAAACCAACTAAAGAAATGTACGAACTCTAGGAATCCCTCAAAACCTAGCGATAGCTCGCCAAATTGGACCAGGAGGGCCAAATTGTTTCCCCACCCGAACCTCGTATGCAGACCTGACCTAGAAAAGCCGATTCGAACTCAGCAACCAACACACACCATCGGGGATTGTCGGCATCGACGGTGACTTGACAGCAGCCACTCGCTGCACTACTACGCTAGAGAGAAGATGGCCAAACTCATGCCACCTCCAATTACCAGCATCATCCACCATCTCGGCCACCCTTGCTCTCAGATTCGACACCAACACCCCTAGAATTAAATGATTCACCAGCGGCCCAATGTCTTGTAGCCAAGGATCCTGCCAAAATTGAATCTCCCGTCCGTTACTAAGATTCCATCCCACATGGGCATGAAGATCGTCCCACATCATACACACTCCACGCCATAACTGGGAGCTATTTGGCTTCAACACAGGACCATCTACGTTTGAGACCCAATTATACTTTTCACGCATTAACTGCACCCATAAACAATTGCGATTCGTAAGCAATTGAAACCCAATTTTCATAATAAATGCCGCATTCTAATCATAGAGATGTTCAAAACCAACACCCCATTCATCTAGTGGTTTACAAAAATCATCCCACTGCAAAAGAGGAATTCCACTCTTGTCCGACGTATGCTCTAAAATGAAACGCCTAATAATTTGCTCAATAGTAGTACACACCCCCTTTGGAAGGAATGATGTTTGCATTGTGTATGATGGTATGGCTGATAGTACCGCTTTAGCCAAAACAATACGTCCTGCTAAAGATAATCCTCGCGTAGACTAACCTAAAATTTTATCCTGAACCTTCGTTGTAACCCCCTCGTCCTGGTCTGGATGACTGACCGGTCCGAGTAGGCTACACGGGAAAAACCAAAGTGAAACTCGCTAAGGCTCCCCTTCGGTTAGCAACCCTAGAAAATTTCTTTAATTATTATCTTGTCTAAATGGATTAATTTAATCATATATGAAAGGACAACAAACGAGACGATCAACCTAATATCATTCCAATTACAGTCCATTTTAGCTTAATTTGCAGGCCGTTTCGAAACACCCAAGGAGTGTATCGAAACGCATTGACTAAGTCAACAGGCCCAAGTTAACACGAGGTGACCGTATCGAAATGCTGGTCAACCGTTCCGAAACACCCTCAACGGTCAACTTCTCGTGGTCAACGATACGAAGACCGTTCCGAAACGCCAAGGCCCGTTTCGATACCTCAATTTATCGGCAAAATCTCAGATTTCCAGTGGCAAAATCGTACCGAAACGCCCCCTCTGTGTATCGAAATGCCTGGCCTGAAACAAAGGGACCGTATCGAAACAGGACCAACTGTTTCGATACGCCCTCTGCGAGCAGACTGGTTTTAGCTGGTTTATGGCACAAGGCTGCCCTAAAACACAACTAAAACCTCCAACAACCAACATACATCAATTCTAGATGCAAGGCACCCTATATAAACATGCTTAGCACTCAACAAACATGTAAGAGCCATACATTCAATGGATCAACATTCAACATAAGAATTCATACATAGCACTTAACAAAACATGCCTTGGACATACATGCATAGCATCCATGGGAAGGGTACAAGTCTCCAAACACAAGGCAATTATGCATCAAGTAAAATATGGTCTACAATCCACAACATAAAGGCATATGCTTGGCCAACATGAAATCAACAACTTAACATGCTCAACTAAACACAAAAACAAACTAAGGAGTTCGACACCAACTCCAAACAAGTCTACACCCCCATCGTCTAGGCATTATTACAAATACGTAAATCATACTTGAGCTAACTGAGAACTCCAAAAGCTCATCCCTTGCCTACTTGCCTCCCGAACTCTAACGATATGCATGTTGGAAATAAAGGAGAGCGTAAGCTAACTAGCTTAGTGAGAGGAGCTCTAAAATTCAACAAGCATGCAATTTTCAAAACACTTTTCATAATTGACAATAAATCAATGGATGCACGAATGATTATCACAACAAGACCACACATGACTTGCACATGCACAACTAACATACACACGGTGGGACTACACATCACCGTTTCGACTAGTAGTTTCCAATGGGACTACACATCAAAGTACTCTTCTACTAGTCACTACCGGTGGGACTACACACCACCGTAGTTAAGACAACCATCACGTGAGGCTCGACTTCAACACGAATACACAACAACAACGGTGTAAACAACTCAAGATGCACATGATACCACAACATATAGTCACTCATCAACACATAGCAAAAAGGTAGGAGTAGTAACTTACACTCAGGTTTAAGTGAACCCTCTAGGTCCCACCCAAACCCCCAAGAGTTCCATTTCGAAAACAAATCAAAGTTTGACATTTCTACTCACCGTTGCTACCCAAACGAAAGCTGAAACCCAAGCTCAAGTCTCCAAATTCTCTGGATTCGTTCCCGAGGCTTCACCAACAGAATTCCTTGCTTCTAACATCCCAACACAATCAAAATAACCTCAAATCAGTTCACAAACTAAAGTAGCACACCCGAAGCATAATTGAAGCACAAAACACATGATTCAAGCTAAGAACAACTCCCAAAATCCTCATTCCCGAGCAGCCATGAAGCATAGCCCAAAACCCTTGATTTCAACACTTTTAACACTCCCAAAGGCTTCCAAAACAAACCTTATATATAGCCTAACCATCAGCCCACACTTTCCCACATCAAACACCCCCAAAACTCAACATTTAAGCTCTCTAAAACCTCCCTAAAACCCAATTTCGGGAAACACCATAAAACTTTGTAAAAATCAAATATGTTGGACCTTTTAGATAGTAAACAACTCATATAACATTAATAAATCAATAGCTTAAGTTACAGACATTAAAGATGACATTTTTAATCTAAAAACTCAAAATCTCAAACTACAAGAACCATGAGCTTTATGAAAAATAATGGTACCAACTTGTAGAGGGAAGAGAGGACAGGTCGAAAATTGTTTTACCTTTGAAAAATCTCCAACAAAGAGCAAGGGAGATGATGGAATAGTAACCCTTGAGATAGAGGGGTTCTTTGTCGTTGAAATGGAGAAAGGAAGAGAGAAGGAGATGACAAAAAGGCTATTTTAAATAAAAAGGGGTTTTATTTTGCAAGACCACTTATTTACACTTTTGCCATTAATGAGATGGCTATCTCAAATATTCTAAACTCCATGGAACTAGGCTTTAAAATCAAAACAAGTCCAACATAAAATATTTGTTTTGAAAACACGAGGCCCAAAATATTATTTTAATATTTTAAATTCACCCGACCCCCAAACCCGGGTGTTACATTCGTCACCAAATACTGATAGGTGGCATTCTTCACGTGATGATGCAGAGTCGGCACCCCCAAATATCTTCCCAAATCATCCACTTCAGAAAACCCAAAACCACCACTAATCCGAGCTCGCAAACTCAACGTAAAATTTCGGGAAAAATGAATAGTAGTTTTCGAAATGCTAACCTTAAGGCCAGATGCATTGCAAAAATCCTCCAAGATGTCACTAATTACCCCAACCTGATCTAAAGAAGCATTGGCAAACAAATTCATGTCATCTGCAAAGAATAAATGTGAAACACTCACCCCATCAAGAGACAACTTAAATGGTCGCCACAGTCCATTACTCACCGCCAACTAATTCGCTTGACTGAGTCGTTCCATGCAGAAAACAAACAAGTAAGGGGAGATCAGATCCTCTTGTCGTATACCCCGCAACGGAAGGAAAGAATTAGTGCACAAACCATTCTTGATAACTTGAGAGGAGACTGAAGAGATACAAACCATAATAAGCTGGTGAAGAGAAGCCGAAATACCCACATCCTGCAAAGTATCATCGATAAAATTCCATTCAAGACAATCGTACGCCTTCTCTAAATCAATCTTTATCACCATCCACCTCGAATTCTCCTTTTCCGACGCATAGAGTGTATAACCTATTGCACAATGATAATGTTGTCAGCTATAGATCGTCTTGGGATAAAACTCGTTTGCGACCCAGAAATCCAATCTGGTAAATATGGCTTAATCTGATTAACCACCAGCTTAGTCACTACCTTATACAACACCGAGCATAAACTGATTGGCCTAAACTGACTCATCAAAGTTGGTCGTAGAATTTTAGGAATAAGCACTACAAGGGTGCGATTCAATGATACCGACAAAACACCACTAACAAATATATCCTTAATAAACTTGCAAACGCTCTCACCAATAAGATCCCAATTTCGTTGATAGAAAGATGCATGCACCCCGTCAAAACCCGGTGCTTTTAAGTCCCCTATTCCAATAATCACACTATTGATCTCCGCATACGATACCTCTCAGCAAAGATCATTAAGCACATGTTACCGCATGCTAGGGAAAATACCCCGAATTGCATACACCACCAAGTTCACACTATTAGAAGCAAAAAGTGTCGAGAAATAGGCTATTTTCATCTCCCAAAGAGCTTTCTGATCAGTACAATAATCGTCGTTCTCATCGTAAAGACTCAGAACCGTGTTAGCTCTCCTACGTGCCATTGTCGATGCATGAAAGAAACGAGTATTTCGACCACCCACTTCAATCCATTTGGTACGAGCCTTTTGAAACCACAAGCTTTCCTCATCCGCAAGAACAACCTCAAGCTCACGCTTTAACTTATCCCCCCAATGCCAACAAGGAAGCAGAAAATCGAGATCAAAGAGCAAGATCAATACCTCGAATCCTGGCCAATAATTGCTTCTTTTTTTGTCCAATATGACCAAACACTTCTTTATTCCACTTACCAACCGCATCTTGAAATGACTCGAGATTAGACTCAATGGGAGCATTAAGGTTCCACATATCGACAAGAAATTCACAGAATTAAAGGTGTTCCTTCCATGCCGCTATGAAACGAAATGGGTGATTCCTTCCAAGACGTATTTCCAAATTAGCCTTGAAAAAGATAGGACAATGATCCAATCCCACCCTATCCGAGTGAAACACCTGAGAACATGGAAACCAAGAACTTCAAGCCTCATTCATCAAACACCTATCAAAACGTTGAAACATAGATCCCCAACGCTACGTAAACTCATCACCCACATAACCAATATACATCAAACCCCTATAAAAAATGAAGTTCGAAAATAATCTGCTAACCCCGATGTTGAACGATTGCCACCCAAACGCTCCTTATGTCGCACAATTGCATTGAAATCGCCCCAAGGAGCCATGAAACATTATTACCCAGATCAAGACGAGTCAAAGGACCCCAAAGCAACTTTCTTTTCGTTGTAGTAGGACTTGCATACATTTTCGTAACTTAACACCACTCTTGCACCTCCACCGACCTATATCTGTAATTAATAAACTGATTTGAAACATGCATCACTTCCAACTCGACCATATCCTGCCAAAGTAGCCAAATCCCTCCACTAAACCTCATAGCCTCTACTCTAAAAGAATTAGAGAACCCGAGCTGTCGGATTACCCCTATCAGCCCTAAAACAACTCGTCCGAGGTTCTATTAACACCACAACCTGCTGCTTATATCTCCGAATAAAATCTCTAAAATGATGTTGAAACATGACACTTACTGCACTTCTACAATTACAGAACATGATATTTATAATAAAATAATTAAAGAAATAAACCACCAAACTTACTGATCAGCTGAGCGATCAACCGTCCGCATCGCTGCACCATCCTCGTTCAATGACAAAGAGGGATCGACCGAAACATCCACATCATCTGGATCTTCCTCATGTATGCACAAGTCAACCACATTCCCATGTTTCTGACTTATGTCTGCCTCATTATCAAGATGATTATAAGAGGATTGGATCTTTTTCAAGAGCACTGCACGTGATAGAATCTGATATTCAGAGTTCTTCTTGACTCTCAATCCTCTATTCTCCTTCTCATATCGAGAACTCGGGCCACTCCCCTTCCTACCTTGCATACGAGCCCTACTTTTCTGCAGATTACCACCTTCATTAATCGAAATCGCTCTATGATTGCCCCCTTTATTAGCAACAACGTGCTCCAAAACTTGCGGTTGTGAACCCTCATCCAGGGAAACCACCTCAACACCAGCACCCTTAGAACTATCAACACCCTTAGCAGTCGCACGTTTATCAGGATTCGAAGCAAGATAAGCAACAATTTTTTTAAAATCCTTTCGTGGCACCGAGCCCTTCAAACCTACCTTTCCCCCCTCACTCTGCCAATTATTTGACCTGGTTGGCACCTTAGTAGTAACCAAACGGCTACCCCCAGCATCGGTTGTATTCATAAGAATGTCCTCCTCCTCCAACACCGCAAAACGTGAGCCAACTCGGCTACCAGCCAACTGTCCAATCCCATCACCCTTCAAATTAGTATTCGCAGCCTTTCTTCGCCTATTTGCGACAACCATCCACGACCCATAGAGCTTGGATCCATCAAAACTCTCACCAACAGTAGCCGCAGCCTCTGGCGCAACATCAGTAGACTCCACAACTCTAACAGTCTTACCCTTCAGACAAACCTCTTTAGCATGCCCATATACACCACACTCAAAACAAATGTGTTGGAGTCCCTCATACTCTAACTTTTGGACAAAATTATCTATACCAATGCAAGACTTAAGCGGCTTATTCAAGTCAACCATAATGGCCAGTCGCGCAAGCTTCCCACGTTCACCCACATGTGTATTGTAATCCACCCGCACAACACGTCCAACAACCTACGCAATCCTGTGAAACATCGCCTTGCAATAATACCTATATGGTAACCCAAGAAGACGGGCCCAAACGACCACATGCGGCGGGTGATTTTCCGAAGTCGAAAAAGACAGACTCCATTGTTGAACTGTCAAATAGCTCTCATAGATCGTCCAAGGACCATCCGTTTAAACCATTCCATAATCCCTAACATCCTCAAATTTCACCAAAAAATAATTATTCTCCAAATCAATCAATTGTATCTCTCTATTTGGTTTCCACATAGCATGAATTCTGTTCTGCAAGGCACCAAAACCAATATATCTCCCCAATAAACGGATAATAAGCACATTCTTCATACTCCGATCAATTTGATCGTGTACCCGATCTAAAAACTTAATCTTAGGGAACACCCAGACTCATCCACAATGCAATCTTCATCCAAAACGATTACACAATCATCGTCAAAATCGAAATTCGCACCATCGCCTCTATCATTATGGATATCCTTTGTCGCCATACTAGCATAGAAAACCTTTTTCGTATTCAGCAGAGACGACATCCCGTCCAATACTTTGTCATCACAAGGAACGCTCGATTCTCCAATATCCATATCGTGATCATGATCGCCCAAACCCACGTTTTCAATAGTCATACTTGTCACCTAATCCTCTTGCCCCTTTGGCTTTTTAGCAAGACTTTGATCCTCCACCGCAAGCGGAGGGTCAGGCCTTTCACGAACATGTAATTCACCAATTTGGTCAAATGCCTCCGGCGGCCTACCAGACGAAATTTTGTCAGGTTCAAGCGTAGGGTTTTGCATAGGGTTTATTACTTTTAGAAGAGTGTTCTTCTTTTAAGGAAACTAAAAGAAACATATTCTTAATATAACTAACATATTAAATAATGTTTAAAAATAATTACATATATACATATTACCAACAAGTGTTGGATGCATTGGTAAGGCACATTGCACTCTTAAGGAGAGGACACGAATTCAAATCTTGGAGATGACATTGTTGGGAAGAACAACTTCACACCCCAAACATAAACCGTAAAACAGACATACATATTACCAAAAAAATAATTACACATGTTATTTATTATATGCCAATCTAATTCACGATCCAAATTCGTGATCTGATTTTTTATATTGTATTTAGTTGGATTCTCTTTCTCCCCCTTAACATGTCTTTCTTTTTTATTTTCTTCTTCGATTTTTTCTAAAGAAACCCAGAGAGAATTATTGAGGTAATTAAAATTTATGCCAACATACATTAACGATTTGACCTTAAAATATAACAAAATGAAATATTATATATTTATTTTGATAAAAAAAATTAAACACCTAAAATAAAAATAAGTATACTTTAAACACTTCTTTTACGATTAAACCTTGTATAAATGTGAAAATTAAAATTCTAATTATATTATTTTTAAAAATTCATGTATTTAGTTATTTTCCCTAGCAAATCATATTTGTGTAATAATTTTATAATATCAGCTCTATTTTCTATTCAAAATGATACAAAAAGTTAATTTCATGTCAAAATCATGGTAAATTAGTGGTCCTCAAAATTTCATTTAAACATCAAAATGAACCTAAAGTATTGAAGTTATATTTTATTAAAGAAAACAATAAGTTATTATATATATATATATATATATATATATAAGTTAAACAGCAATGACAAAGATGGTTCACTTAGAGCCTCATACGACTAGGACCAATATGCCACGAGAACTTATTCCAAACGACAAACGACCACCTCACTACTTTTATTAATTTCTCTTAACCCATTTAATTCTTACTTATTTAACAAATAAATTTGTGTATGTGTATATTAATATATATATATTTAACATTTTAGTGTGACATGATAGTACATGTTCATTAATCTTAACCCTTTAATAATGCACACACACCATGCAGGCAAGTTATTCGAACCTGAGTCGTATAGAGACATGGACGGAACCAGGATTGAACATTAGAATGGACCAAAATATTGAATTTAAAAATATAAGGGCTTATTAAGTATTTAAACTCAAAATTTAGGAGAAATGTCTAATTTGTCTAAAATTTAAACTTATAAAAACCTAAGTTATTATTAGACCAAAAAAATTTAAGGGGATGGACCCACATTTCTTTAATTTAGCACCTAGTTAATTAAATATTTAACAAGCCATTATATTTTTTTTTAATTTACACGTTTATTTTTTATAGGAGCCAAATTGTTATTAGATCAAAATTTTTAAATATTTGAAATTTGTAACACTAACAGGGGCCTGGCCCCCCTTGGGCCCATAAGGGAGCTCTATCCCCGCCTAGAGATAATTAGAGGTGGTAAACGGGTCATTCGGTTCATTTACGGTTCAGGTTATTTCGGATTTAACTACATTCGGTTTAAGTTTGATTTGGGTCTAGTTCGGTTTTAATTCGGGTTTATGATGATTTTAGTTTGAGTATCGAGTCAAGACGTTGGGTCAGTTGATTTTCGTTCGGTTGACTTTCACTTCGGTTGATTTCGGGTCGAGTCAGTATTGGGTTAATAAGAGATCGATCGATTTTACTCGGGTTTTCAGGCCGAGTTATGTTTTTCCACCCTATATATGACTTTATATAACATGTTTATTTGACTTTTGGGTGAGTTGTGCGACAGTTCACATCTCATATTTATTTATTTCTTTTAATATATTTTCTTTATTTTGGGTTGCCTTCGGTTCGAGTTGCTTTCGGCTCGGGCGAAATCGGTTCGGTTGAAAATCGATTCGGGTCCATTCTGTTTGGTTGCAAAATCGGTTCATATCTATTTTCTGTTCAACTGAAATTCGGTTCGGTTTATTTCGGGTTTAAAATCAAATTCGGGTCATCGTGTTCTGGTCGATTTCAGATCTCGGTTCGGTTCTCAGGTCTCGAGTCAAGTTTGTTAAGTTTAGAAATAACAATGTTTTTTTTTCAGTGCGATTATTCGTTGTGTATGTAGGAGACAATATCAGTTCGAAAGACTAGCATACCTCACTGTGGGTTCTGTGTCCAGGGTCTACATTGACAGGTATGTAAAAAGACGGAATTTTGTGGTTGGGACAATTGAAACATTAGTATAGAATTAAGACAGGATTTGCGTGGTCATGACTCATGGTATGACAGTCAAATGATAGGATGGTCACCACTGCTCGAATGTTGGATTCAATTAAATACAAACGGGGCAATTAACGTATAACCAATATCAACAACCAATTGATCTAGCAGAATGAGGTATTAAATCTTTTGAGTAAAATATGTTGGAAAATTGTGATAATATAGAAAGTTTGAGGCATATTTTCAATGGATAAAGATGGAGAATCGAATCATGAAACTACGTCTTCATATTCTACTTCATGAGATCTTTACAATGATATATCATATGCTTAAATTGGTTGAGTGATGAATGAGAAATTAATGCTCGAAGTAAGCAACTTGCAAAGATTGGTGAAAAAATAGTAAGCTCGAATCCCACATTAGTTAGAGACCAAATGTGGGAGGTGTATATATAATGGAACCAGCAAAAGAGTTATTCAATAGGTTTACTAAAAGATTGTGCTTTGCGCACAAGCGTAAGGGAAGTGCAAATTGTGAAGATTTTTGAATTCATTGTGGTTGGGGTGTACTTGTACGACGTTGAGCGATGTGAATGTTTGTATAGTGTGTGGGTTAAGCATGGACTTGTTGAAAGTTTAGCCCAAATTCAATTTCTTCATCAGATAATTTTTTTTGAATTTGAGTATAGTTGTGATTAGAACTCTTCATTTTTTCACCTATAAAAGGAGGTTCCAACAGGAAGAGAATTCACAACACACAACGAACATTTCAAGTGAAGAGAATTTCCTCTCAACTTTTCCCGTATTTCTTTAAAAACATCTTGAATTTATTTTCTATTTTTCCACGGTGATAGAAGAAGACAAGCTTCCGATTCGTGATCTCTACATCTGCGCTACTGTAGTTGATTATGCTGTTGTTGTATCCCGAGAGATAGACATCCAACGTTTCTCAAGCAGCATAAGAGCGGGCGAATCTGTCTTAAGGAAATTGTGATATCACAGGCCTCAACAAATCTGTTCATCCGAATTGCTGCCCGAATACAAGTAAACGGTCCCAATTTACTACTTCAATATTCAATTTATGTTTTGGATTTTGTTGTATTTAATTTTATGATATGTTAGTTTTACTCAACTTTAAAATCATTAGA
Source organism: Hibiscus trionum (assembly GCA_030270665.1). Lineage (NCBI taxonomy): Eukaryota > Viridiplantae > Streptophyta > Magnoliopsida > Malvales > Malvaceae > Hibiscus > Hibiscus trionum. The sequence goes on along the minus strand of BSYR01000038.1, from coordinate 19,298,331 downwards.
TTGAGAGGATCGTTGCTATAATAAACATTTACATTATGTTTAAATCGTATTAATCATTTAATAAGTTGAATATCTATAGTTATATAAAAAACAATAAGTATAATGATGTAATCTATGACAATATGGGAAGGTGGAATGCAGGTTATGATTAAATCGAGGTAGGATGTCGTGTAAAACAAGTTTAGTTGTAGGTTGTGTGTTATGAACGTACTTGAAAAATGAAGAAATAAACAAAGAGGAAGATAAATTCAAGTTTTTTAGAGAATTCTCAGGGTTTTTTCATGCCATTTACAACAACTTTCCACAATTATTTATATGCTGAGTAATTCAAGATAAGACAAAATATGTTAACGTCGTTGGTAGCCTTCTCTCTCTGGTCCCTCTGCAAATTGTAGGTGCATCTTGGTCCTTCAACTCACCTGAGATGGCATCCTCTGTGCTCGATGTTATGCATGGTTCCTGCTCCTCCACTGTATCCATAACAACACCCATCCAAGGTAAGGAACCTTATCCTAAAGGTTCGAAGGGTCCAACAGCAAGGGAATAGGTGTCACATGCTCTAGTGGTTGACCGGGGCAGAGTTTCAACTGAGAAACATGAAAAACTGGGTGAATACGTGAGTTCACTGGCAGATCGAGCATGTAGGCCACATCACCAATGTGTTGAATCACTGGGTAAGGTCCAAAATAACGAGGGGGTAAGCTTGTGTTGCTTCTGCAGGCGAAGAGAAAGCTGACGATATGGTTGGAGACGGACAAACACCCAATCACCCACATTCAATTCAACCCCACGGCGATGCTTATAAGCCTGGACTTTCTTTCTGTTATGGGCACATGCTAAATTCAATTTCAGTTCCCTGAGCAATAAGTCATTTTCTTGCAATTCATGGGCCACTAAATCAAAGGAAGTCCCTCCTTCCACATAATTAAGAATTGTTGGATGGCCACGACCATGTAAAGTGCGAAAGAGGGTCATGCCAGTTGAAGCGTGGTAAGATGTATTGTATTAGAATTCTGCACAAGCCAAATAAAATTCCCACTTGGTTGGGTCATCCCCTGCGAGGCAACGAAGATACATTTCTAAACCGCAACTAAGGGCTTCTATTTGGCCATCAAATTGTGGGTGATAAGCAGAACTCATACACAACTCGGTACCTTGAAAATGAGCCAATTTAGTCTAGATTTCACTCACAAAAATCCAATCACGATCACTAAAAATCGAACGAGGAATGCCAAGAATTTTGACCACCCCTTGGACCATTATCTTAGCAATAAGTTTGCTATCAAACTGTTTTGGCAATAAAAAAATGGACATACTTTGTAAGGCAATCGACCATGACCATGACAGCCTCCTTTCCATTCGACTTGGGTAAGCCCACGATAAAATCCATTGATATGTCCTCGAATACATGGGTGGGAATTGGGATGGGCTAAAGCACCCTAGCTGGGGCAAGAGATTCAATCTTCATCCTTTGACAAACTTGACATGCCCAGATAAACTTCCTAACATCTAGACACATGCCCTTCCAAAAGAAGCTAGCTGTTAGGCGATTAAATGTGCATGAAATACCTGCATGTCCACCCACAATGGAACTATGGAACTCACGCAACATCACAAAACGCAAGGCAGATTCGATAGAGACCATAACACTACCTTTATATAGCAACAACCCTATTGAATTGAGTACTCTGGGGCCGTCGTGCCAACAGTTAGATGATCGCGAATATTTTGAAGGTCTGGATTATACCACAAGGCCAATCTGATATCATCCAGAATCCCAAACAATGGTCGAGAAAAGGCCATGAGACTAGCAGCAACCTCTCGGGACAAAGCATCATCAACTATATTCATTTTCCCAGGTCGATAACGGATGTCGAAGTCATAACCAATAAGCTTAGAAAGCTATTTTTTTGTTCGGGAGTTTGTATGGTTTGCTGGGTTAGTTCACGAAAAGATTGTTGATCAGTGAGAATGGTGAAACGACGACCCAACATATATTGTCGCCACTTCCCGACGGCCTGAGTAATCGCAAACATTTCACGATGATAAGTGGAGGCACCTTGCATTCTCGTGCTTATTTTTTTTACTGTAATAGGCAATGTGCTTATTGTATTACGTTAACACCTCGCCAATACCCACTCCGGAAGAATCTATCTCTAGCACAAACTCCTTGGAAAAAATTGAGCAAAACCAGAATAGGGGTTGAACACAACCTTAATTTCAACTGTTCAAAAGCTTCTTGGGCTTTACCAGTCCACTATAAAATCTCTCCTTTGCGCAACAAATCGGACAAAGGGAGAGGCCAGCGTTGCAAAGCCCTTGAGGAACTTCCGTTAGTACCCTGCGATACCGAGGAACCCTCGAACCTCACGGACAATAATAGGCTAAAGCCAGTCCTTGATCGCTTGCACCTTGCTCGGGTCAACAACCAAACCATCATTGGACACCACATGTCCCAAATATTCAACGGAACACTGGCCAAATATGCACTTACTCTTATTTGCAACAAAACTATGTTCCTGCAAAACCTCAAGAATTTGTCGCACTAGCCTTAAATGGTCAGCCCAGTCTCGACTGTATACTAGAATGTCGTCTAGAAAGATAAGAACAAATTTGCGAAGGAAAGACCGTTCATCATGGATTGAAATGTTGACGTAACATTCGTTAACCCGAAAGGCATCACACGAAACTCATAGTGGCCCTCGTGTGTGCAAAACGTTGTCTTGAAGATGTCCTTTGGCTGAACTCGGATATGGTGATAGCCTGCAAAAAGATCTAACTTAGAAAAAATGTGAACCACCCAATTCATCAAACTGCTCATCGGTAGTTGGGATGGGGAACTTATCTTTGATAGTGATCGCATTTAACGCGCGATAGTCGATACAGAACCGCCAGGTGTCGTCCTTTTTCGTCACTAACAGAATAGGGGAAGAGATGGGGCTGGTGCTCTTTTGGATCAACTGGGCATCCAACATGTAGCTGACTTGACGCTCAATCTCACTCTTCTAAAAATGGGGGTATCTATAGGGGATGATATTAACAGGCTTCACATCGGGAAACAAATGAATTGCGTGGTCTGTAGGTCGGGGTGGCGGAAGGCCACCTAGAGGTTCAAAAACAGACTGAAACTCTTGGAGGAGAAGTTGCATATCTGCATATTCGGGACTATTCTCTTGCTTAGAATTACTGCCCATGTGTAAGTGATAAAATGCTGCAACCAACCTAGTCTTCTTTAATCGATGTAAACTTTGAATTTGTACCGGCTGAGGTCCTGTATCAATGTCACCTTGCCAATGATGAAGGACATAGAAATATGTAGTCACATCGGTGTTATGAACCTTCCATGGTGACCGGCCCAAAAGTTGCTAACCAAGCTACGCCTAAGACCATCTCAGTTTCTTCTAGGGGAATAACATAGAAATATGTAGTCACATCGGTGTTCTGAACCTTCAAGGACAATTGACGAACACACTTATCTATGCTAAACTTCTCCCTATTGCTGACCAAGACATAAAAATCCGACGCGACGGTCATGCGAAGCCCTAAACATCGAGCATCCCGAGATTGCACGAAATTGTGGGTACTGCCCCTATCAATCAAAATCTTCACCCAACGGCCATGGATATCCCATGTGGCACGCAGTGTATTAGGTGTGTAGCAACCTGCCAGAGCGTTAAGAGAAACCAACGAATGCTTAGGGGTCTCGGAGCCCGGAAGCTGTTGGGTGGGCTCGTCGACGGTATCTTTAATAGGCTCAAACGCGGCTTCATCGTCGAGTAAGAAAAACTTTGGATCCTTACAATGATGGTCGGGTACAAACTTCACATCGCAGTAAAACAGAGTCCCTTATCCCGACGAGCTTGAACCTTGACGGCGGATAGCTTTCGTGGCTGAGAAAAACTAGTTTTAGGGGGAGATGAGATATTCTCAAGAGGGGGGGTTGACCAGACAAGCCTCGAGGGCCAATAGGTGAAGTTGGAGGAGTGGGACAAATGGGTGTAACTTTGGGCCCAAAAACACGACCCACTGAGCGTTTAATCACATTCAAACGAGTTTCTTGAAAACATGTCAATGCCATCACCTCCCCCATGGAAGTAACTCGCGCCGCCAGAACCTCATTCTTAATATCCGGCCGAAGGCCCGAGATGAAGCATTGGGTTAGAAAAAGCTCTGGCAGGTTAGTCGTGCACAACACCAGGTCCTTGAATTGAGTTTGATACTCTGCCACCGTTGTTGTCTGAGTCAGTTTGGTCAACTTCCCCTCTGAAGATTCGATTTCTGTCACCGTAAATTGTTTGTGTATGACGTCGAGGAGATGATCCCAACCAGCCAATTGACGTTGCCTCTGCATCCATTGGAACCACTTCTTGGCCACGTCGTCCATGCAAAATGATGCCATCGTGATGCAGTGATGGTCCACAGTACCATAGAAGTCAAAAAAACCCTGCGCCGATGCAATCCACTCCTCCGGGTCATTCCCAGTGAAGAGCGGAAGCTCCACTAAAATCGGCTTTGGTGAGAAGGGAAACACATCGTCATTTTCGTCCTTCAACTTTCCTTTACCACGCAGCGCCTTGGTCTCAGAACTCGAACCTTCCAGAACCACTGGTGATTGTGCTGGTCTCAACTGTGACGAGATGGAAGTCAACTGACGAAGAACGTCTTGGAGATCTTGTTTGTTTTCGATGGCTGTCGACTATAGCACGAGCAAAGTTTGCTCATGTCTGGTGGAAGCCTCATGTAAACTTTTGATCGCCTCTGTATTGTTCACCATAGCTCAAAGGGCTCAATGAAAAACACCAATTTATTATGAACGTACTGGAAAAATGAAGAAAGAAACAGAGAGGAAGATGGATTTAGGTTTTTGAGAGAATTCTCAGGGTTTTTTCATGCCCTTTACAAAAACTTTCCACAATTATTTATATGAAGAGTATTCAAGATAAGACAAAATTCGTTAGCGTCGTTGGTAGCCTTCTCTCTCTGGTCCCTCTACGAATTGTAGGTGCATCCTGGTCCTTCAGCTCACCCGAGATGGTATCCTCTGTGCTCAATGTCATGCCTGGTTCTTGCTCTTCTACTGTATCCATAACATTGTGTTTTATGGAATGATTATATTATGAACAAGTTGGTATCCTCGAGTGACCAAATTGAACGAAATTTAAAAATTTAATGATGAATTGAAAATTTTAAAGTTGGTTGACTAAAATAGAAATATGAGCAAAGTTGAGTGACCGAAAAATAGTTTACCCTTTCTATGATGCCAACGAGAGAGCTTTTGTAGAATATGGTTTCCTCGAAATACATTATTACAATAATTAATCTTCTTTATTTATTATTTATCTAATATTAATTTAAATTAATTAGTGATAAAATAATCTACAATGATTAATCTCCTTTATTTGGTTCTGTTCTACATTTACGCTGTAACGGAGATATGCGAGGGTGGGAGGAGCAAATGTCCCTCACTCTCAATTTTTTATTTCCAGCTTTGTCTTCTCATAAAAATTTCTTTATAAATAGTTTTATTTTTGAATTTGGCACCTCTTTCAAACATTTATGTTTTATCTCTCCAACACCAAATCCTAGCTTCATCCCTACATTTATCCCTAATTTTTTCGTTGTAATTTTTTTAAGGCTTAAACAATTTTAAAATTGGGTAATTTAAATCTTAACCCCCTTTTCTAATTAAATCATTTATAAAGTTTCTATCGGTTTTAAAGCTAATTAATTTAAACCTCAACTTCTAATTTCAAATAGATCAAAATAAATTTTAAAAATCAACAAATTAAACTTCAATTTATTTTGTTTAAATATTTCTCAAGTCTCTGTAAAATTCAAAATATGAGACTGTGACCCCCAAGGTTCTACTCTGGTTATGTCCAGCATTTAAATTTATTTTTAAATTATATCGACGGTTGTGTCCGTCAGCATAGGGTCTCAATGTCTATACTGACGGTTTATGTCGTCGTTATAAATTTATATCGACTAGCATTTTACAGACGGTATTTTATCTGTCGAAATATCTATTTTGTCTGTCGGTACAGGGTTTTAGACCATATACCGACGGATTTTAGATGTTTTACCGACGGCTTTATGTCTGTCGCTATATGTCATTTTTTTTGTAGTGACATGCATATTTAAATATTGTGTAATAAACCCAATGATTGGTTCCAGTGAAAAGGAAGATGATATTTATCTTAAGAGATTCAAGTTCAAGCATCTGTGTGTACAAGGTGTGTATAAGTTATCTAAAGGTTAAGAAAGAATATTAGCATATATTACCATGTAATCACATCGGTATATTAAAAAATGTTGGGTAATATTTATGGGTAACACATTGAAAATGAGAGTGGTTGTAAGATTGGTGCATGGGAACACAACGGGGCATGATGTGGACATGGATGGAAGCTTTTATAGTGCATGATACCCATAGATGCATGTGCTCATTAATTTATGTCGTGCAAATGCATGTGCAAGCAATTCACTTCATATCAAATAACGACCCAACCTAACAATTAATGTATCAAGGACATCCCCCAACTATTTCACTATGACCAAAATTTGGGCATATTAATAACAACAATTCTATATATTTTTCTCAATTATTTCAACAACAACAAAATTGAAGAGATTTTATGAATCATGAAGAAAAATCATAAATAATATTTACGGAGCCTATTTAAATTCTCATCAACATTCATTTTATAGTTGTCATCCTATGACTGTAGGAGTCAAATCGTCTCAGACATTTTTGGAATCATGAGCGAAAACTTAAAATTTGACCCATATATAACAAAAGTATATGTTATTATTTTGAATAATTTATTTAATATTTTATTAAAAAATCATAGAAACACGATCAAACTTTGTCAAACACATTACCTTTATTGTTTTGTTAAGAATACATCTTAAATACAACTAAAACAATAGAGTACAACCACTAACTTACAAAATTGTCACTTGAGAAATTACAAAAATTATGAAGGTAGAAAATAGGGTCTTTGAGCGGGTGCTCATGTTACTCTCTCTTCTGAGACGACATTAGTAAGAGCGAGAGTAATTTTTCTCTCTTTTTTCCCGACAAAATGATTTCTTTTCCCTTTCTTAGTAGGTTCTTTAGAGTTCTTTCCCTCTTCTCATAATTAGAGCGCTATTTTTTTTTAAAAAAACTCATCGTGCACGAACCTTTTATAATCATAGCAACAACCAATGCTCTCGTTGTACACCAACAATATCAAATAATTTAAAAGTTTAATCGATTTAACTTTTTATTCGATTTTTTACTTAACCATGGTAAAAGTTCTATATAGTAGTAGTAGTATGGCATCAAGAAGCATGGGTGTGTTGGTAAGTGTTCCAAATGGCCCGTGTCATATGCATACATGCTAAAAATAAACATTAAGCATTAGCTTAAGCTAAGAAAGCTTTAGACTTTAATTGATTTTAGGACAGACAAAAGGGTACATCATGCCATTTATGTCTTACGCCACTCCATATTCCTATTTCATTGTGATAATACTTTATAATAAAGAGGTCCCCCTCTTCCCCTATTTATATACACCTTTTCTAAAAAAGAATCTAAGATTAGATATGTATACCATGATTGTTCAATTTCAATGTCTGTGTAGGACATGAATGCCCTACATATATGAAGCTTAACGTATGAATACTTAGACATGGCAAACCTGAACTCGAGAACCGAAATCTAAACTGATTTATTCGAAATCGACTTGAACAGGATGACCTGAATCTGACCCGAAACAAACCGAACCGAAATCGACCTGAATTTTAGTTGACCTGAAAATAGACCTGAACCGATTTCACCCAAACCTAAAACAACTTGAACATAAGGCAGCCCGAAATAAAGAGAATATATTAAAATAAAGAAAAAAGATGAGATGTAAACTGGGGCACAACTCACCAAAAAACCAAATATGCATGCTATATAAAGTGATATATAGGGTGTAAAAATCTAATTCGGTATGAAAATTCGACTGAAACCGGTCGATCTCCTATTAACCCGATATTGATCCGACCCGAAAATAACGATCCGATACTAACCGAACCGAAAATCAACTGACTCGATCCGATGCTCGAACCGAAATCACCACAAACCCGAACTAAAGCCGAACATCTAAATCAAACTCGAACCGAAATTAAACTTAATGTAGTCACAACTGAAATGACCCCAACCGAATGACCCATTCGCCATCTCTATGAGTACTTGGTTCTTGGGGTATGTTTTTATTGGAGTTTATCGCAACACGTGTCCATAAATTATGACCCTCATTCTAAATTGGTCTTCAAACTTTTGAATATTTCAATTTCATTCTCAAACTATGATCATCAGTGGCGGAATGTAATGAGGGCCCAAGGGGGCCTTGGCCCCTCAACAATTTAAAATTTTCATGATAGGTCCTTTAAATTTTTTATAAATTTTAATTTGCCCCCTTTAAATTTTTAGAATTTTATATTAAATGTTAATTTTTTGAATATTTTTAATTAAGTCCTCTATAATTTTTAATTTGGTCCCTTTAATTTTTTGGTCTAATGATAATTTAAGTCCTTATAAATTTAAATGTTAGATAAATTAGACATTTCACTCAATTTTAAGTTCAATAATTTGTCCCCTCCCGACATTCGATCTTGTCTCCGCCCTGATGATCATCATTTTAAATTGGCCCTCAAACTTTTGAACATTCTAATTTCTTCTTCAAACTATATCTCTCATTCTAAATTAATCCTCAAACTTTTGAACATTCTTATTTCATTTCAAATTATCCGTATATGTTAATCATTACTCATGTTAATAAAATCATTATAAAAAGTTAACAATCAATTTAACATTGATATGTATTATATGACATAAATGATAATTTGAGGATGAATTCTTCGTGAATATATTGAAATTCCAATGTTGTTTTAATAGAGAGAACTTATTTCTCGTTCATAATCTTAACTCCAAGCACTTGAAATTACTCTTGTCTTTTGTGGTGAAATTTCATTCTAGTTTTTATTTTACATGAAAATGGCGTCTAATGTCATTATTCTATTTATTTTCTAATTGCAACAGTACAGTTTCTGTTAGATAATTTCATATATTGGCTTACCTGGACTTAAAATTTGTTAGTATTTATATAAATATAATAGTAATTGTGTTTAATAATATTAAGCGATTAAATTTAATATCGTGTTTTAACTTATACTATTCGAATTTAATATACTAGGTATAATAATCGTGCCTATATGTTTTATAAATAGTCATTTTAGAAGAAGAAGAAAAAGTCTGGTTCGACGAGTATAGATTGCATTAGAAAATATCACGCTCTCGATTTAGTGAATGTAACTATATTTATAAAATACCATATCGTTAGGGGATGTAGCTCAAATGGTAGAGCGCTCGCTTTGCATGCGAGAGGCACGGGGTTCGATCCCCCGCATCTCCAATTTTATAAACCCTTTTTTTTTATTTAGAAAGCATTTGTGGATTCTAAAAATTTGATAACCTGTGCAGGCTGCATGCAGCATTGTTTGGAAGACATGATTCATCAACTGGAAACTGGTAAGAAAACCATGATGGTGCATCCAGAGATTTAAATTGTGGATGCGGCCTCGGTGTTTTGTTACGGTTATTACGGACCGTTATTTTCCGCAATAACGATTTCAGACTGTGCCGCTACCGCTACTTGGATCCTATCCAAACCTAAATAGCACCACCATGGATGGACAATACAGACTTCCTATCCTATGGGCTATCAAATGGATCCCTCTTAATATGGTGAGTAAAATAGTGATGATCAATTCTATAATGCTTTGATTACAGCTACAAATCCGAGTTTTGGACAGTACCATGTGTTGGTGATCTTGGCCTGTCCTGCATTCGACGGCATGAAAATCGTCGTCCAACTCCAGGGTAAGCTAGATATGTATAATGCATACAGATAATGGTGCAACAACAGTGGTAGATAAATAAAACGTTGCCACTTATTTAATGATTTCTACTGGTATGAAGCTGCAATGCCCCATTGTAATGATTCAATCGGTTATCTTCCTCGGAATCATCGATATGGCAATACTAGCTCACCCCAGCATCTCCGAGCTGTGTTACCGGAACACGGATACAAGCACATCTTTGATGCAAAGTGGCCTGAAAGGTTATAACGGTATGGTCCATTCCTGCGGCCTATATAGTTCCCTTCGCCATCATTCCTCCTACACTTCATCCATTAGTAGGCTTGACTTTGTATTTCCTTGGTTTGGTCAGTCTAAGGGTCCGTTCACGAATGGTTTGGTCAGTCTAAGGGTCCGTTCACGAATGATTATAGATAAGGTTATATTTGGTTCACACAATTATTATAATTTGGGTAAAGTTATATTTGGGTCACTCAATTATGAGTAAGGTTATATTTGGGTTACTCAATTATGGGTAAGGTTATATTTTGGTCACTCAATTATGGGTAAGGTTATATTTGGGTCACTCAATTATTAAAAGTTACATTTGGGTCACTCAATTATGGGTAAGGTTACATTTGGGTCACCCAATTATTAAAAGTTACATTTGGGTCACTCAGTTATGGGTAAGATTACATTTGGGTCACTCAGTTATGGGTAAGATTACATTTGGGTCACCCAATTATTAAAGGTTACATTTTGGTCACTCAATTATGAGTAAAGTTACATTTGGGTCACCCTTCATATTTAAAAAAGTACATTAATTTAGTCATTTTTTCTTCCAAATCACTTGTATACCCTTGTTAACATTAGAATACTTCATTTGAAATCATTAATTAATCTAGTACATTATATATATATATATATATATAAGTACTATAAATGAATCTGAGTTCTGGAATCATCATATAAGTACTATAAATGAATCTGAGTTCTGGAATCATCATATAAGTACTATAAATGAATCTGAGTTCTGGAATCATCACGTATAGTTGTTGGAAAATGGATTTTTGAAAAACTTTGAGGCATATTTTTTATTGATAAAAGTAGATACATGAATCATAAAATTATAATTTTATATTCGATTTTATGAGATCTTTACAACGGTATATCATAAGTTCAAAATAGTTGAATAGTGAATAAAAAATTGATGCTCAAAATAAGCTACTCGAGGAAAATAGATGGCCTAAATCTCACATTAGGTAGATATCAAGTGTGAGATATGTCCAAGTTAAAAAAAAAAATCACGCAAGGGTGCAATTCCCTGCAAATATTTAACGATGAGAAATGTTTGGACTGGTCGGACCTTTCCGTAATTGAACTCGTTGATAATTGCATCTATGTTATTCTTATGTTCATATCGTTGTTGTATCTTGGTATGATCGAATCTGTTTTGTTTTCCAAATTTATATATTGTTTTGTTTTTATCCTATAAATTTAAGCGATAGCCTATGATATTCGGATTTAGTATACTTTAGTTTTTGAATATATTTAGAAGATTATACTATCGTGCATATGTGTTTTATAAATAAACACAGACGTCCTAGGATGAGCATGGACATGGAGTCCACGAGTTTTAGTGAATTTAAAAGTTTTTATAAAACCTTTTAACAACGGGGGATGTAGCTCAAATGGTAGAGCGATCGCTTTGCATGCGAGAGGCACGGGGTTCGATCCCCCGCATCTCCATTCTAAACTCTCTGATTATTTTTAATCAATCCCAAGCAGGATCTTTCATATCCCGTGCAAAAGGAAGTGTTCTGGTTCTTGGTCCGGCAGGGTAACCCGTTTCAAATGACGGCCGGAGCCAAAACAGCTACGGTTTCAGTCAAGGAAGAGACATGTGGGTGTGGTCGTAACAGCAAGCACTTTCAACTTTTCCCCTTCTTATTCCGGCAACCCTTATGTCCCCCTCCCTCAAAAAAAAAAAAAACCCTTATGTCCCCCACCATTCCCACATGTTGTATGTATGTAATTCATAGGTGATGATGAGGGGAAGTGAATATGGTAAAAAATTGAATAACATTCCAAGGACAGATCATAGCTGACTCCGGGGCGGATCTAAAAATTTAAATTTAGTTGTTTACTAAGAAGAATAAAAATCGTTTACATTTTTTCGATGCTCATTTTTATGCCCGGCATTAAAAAAATTAATTTTAGGATATATGGTTAAGGTTTAATGTTAGCGTGTATTTTTAAGATTTAAAATTTAAAATTAAAGCTTAAAATTTAATTTTTTTAATATTAGTATAAAAAGGTAGAAGATTTTTGTCACACCCTAATTAAAATATATGTATAAAAAAAGAATAGGGTGATTGAATGAAAATACAAGCCAAGGGATTTAAACCCCTAACCCTTGGCTTGACAAACCTATACCTTAACCGCTTAGGTTAAAGATAACCAAACTTTAACCTATACCTGTACCTTAACCTACACCTATATCTATACCTTAAACTATACCTAATGATCCAATAATAATTAGGGTAAAGTACACAAACGGTCACTTAACTTTGGTAAAAAATGGTAACTAAATTTTTAAAAAATGAAAATTAAACTTTATGTTTTATAACAAACTGGTAACTCAAAATATTCGAATATTTTAAATCATTTTTTTAAATTGAATATTTTTTAAAATAAAATATTTAATATTTTCATATTTAAATCACATTGAATATTTAATAACTACTTTAAATATTCAATTTAATTTTAAAATATTTGATTTAAAAGAAAAAAATTGATTTAAAATATTTAAATATTTAATAACTACTTTAAATATTTTTCTTTTAAATATTCAAATATTTTAAATCAATTTTTTCTTGTAAATCGAATATTTTTAAATTAAATTGAATATTTAAAGTAGTTATTAAATATTCGATGTGATTTAAAAGAAAAAATGATTTAAAATATTCGAATATTTCGAGTTATTCGAGTTGACGTGTCATATCTTAAGATAGAGGTGGGCGTTCGATCGAGTCAGTGTCAAAAAAATTCAAGTTATTCGAGTTGACGCGTTATATTTTACAACTCAAATTTTATTTGAATTTTTTTCGATTCGAGTCGAGTTTACGAGTTCCTATAAAAATTTAATTAAATATTCAAATATTTTAAATTAATTTTTTCTTTTACATTGAATATTTTTAAATTAAATTGAATATTTAAAGTAGTTATTAAATATTCGATGTGATTTAAATATAAAATATCAAATATTCTATTTTAAAAAAAATATTTGATTTAAAAGAAAAATAATAATTTAAAATATTCGAATATTTCGAGTTATTCGAGTTGACGCGTCATATTTTACAACTCAAACTTTATTTGAAATTTTTTCGATTTGGGTCGAGTTTTCGAGTTCTTATAAAAATTTAATTGTAAATATTTATCATGTTACCAGACTTTGGAATTTTGCTTTAAGGACCAAATTGAAAGAATGCGTAAATAACAAGGGCTAAATTTAGTGAATTGTTTCGAATTAGGACTAAATTGATTGAATGTATAAATATGAAGGAGTAAATGTGTTATTATACCAAATTTTATAAATGACACTTAACGAGATTTAACGTCTAGTTACCATTTTGTTATAAAATATAAAGTTTAATTGTCATTTTGTGATTTTTAAAAGTTTGGTTACCATTTTATTTTATTTTACCAAAGTTCAGTAACCGTCTGTGTACTTTACCCTAATAATTAAGGTTGACTAAACCCCCCATCTGTCTCATGGAATGCTTGAACCTAAAATATATGGCTTCTAGAAGAATTCTAGAAAGCTTTCACTAAATCTTCATCTTCTAAATCCGGCCACCGCACTGATTTCCTCCATCGCCTTGTTGTGGCCATCACCGTCCATACCGACAGAACCGCTGTCCTGTCCCGAACCTACCCCTGACCATCACTCGCTAAGCCTCGTTGTCGTTCGTCGTGAAAATCGAACTGAAGGTTCGACAAGAGACCTCAAGCGTCGCTCATTCGTCCTCGTCGTTTTCAGCGCCGTTCGAGGTTCATTCGTCGCATCATCGCCACATGAGTATTCCTCAGGCAAAGGAGAGCAAAACCATGATTGTTGATCGCTAGTTCGCCTTCGTTTACCGCCTCGCTGAAGCAGTGTCGTTTTCACCGTTTTCCTTTCGTTTTGGTAAGTGTGGTGAGATTCTCGACCTAAAACCTAGGTTTATTTTAGTTTTGGTTGAAGACGAGGGTGTCTATGCATTCTAGGAGTGTTTTCTGGCTGTCTAGGGCAGCGCGTGGATCACACGCGTTGTCGTGGGTGAAATCTAGTTACCTTGAATGGTGGCCTGTGAACTGAACTAGTTGGACCGGCCTTGGACCCGGTCTGGTCTCTGAACCGAGCTAGTAATGTAACGCCCTGTTTTTGGGCCTATATGTTTTAGACATCGGATCGGACCGGTCGAGAACGGTTCGAATCGCGTAAGGTGATTTTAGGAAATTAAGGATCGGGATAGGATAAAATTGTGATAAAAATTGTTAAAATCCTCTAAAAATATAATTAAGAGGTTGGTCAAGTCAATTTTACAAAAAAGATTTTGGAAAATGGACATTTTGAGTAGTGAACAAATTGTAAAGTTCCAAAATTGGGAAAATGTGATTTTTAAGGTGGAAGTCAAATTCTTAGAATCTTCAAGGGGCTTTAAGTCAATTTGACCTTTCTTCAATATGACATGTGATTTAAAAGGATTTTTAATTAAATGATTTTTAATTGGATTTTTATATTAATTAACTAAAAGGTAGTTAATGGGATTTTCATTTACGTAACTACCAATTCCCTCTCATTTTCAGCCAAACACCATTTTCTCTCATCATTTTCCAGAATTCTTCCTCCCGAAAACTCTCTCAACATTTCCTAAATCATTTTCAAAAGATCTTCCTTAATTCTTCAAGATTTTTGCAAGGAAAACTTGTCATCTATTGAAGAAAGCAAGGATTGGAGGTAAATCTTGTTCTCAACCTCTAATCTAAGTTCTTTATTGAAATTCCCAAGATATTTGGCTTCTAAATACTATTTTTGAGTGAGTTTTCAATATAGTTTTGATTTGAGATCAAAATCTTGTGAAATTGTTGATGAAATCTTGATTTTCAGACTTGATGGGTTGGGTTCTATTTTGTGTTGATTTTAATTGATTTATAAGTTGGTTTATATGTTAAAATGATGTGTTGATAACATAGATCCCGAAATCCTTGAGTTTCTTGGTAGTTTTAAGTGAGTTTTTGGGGTGAAATAGTGGAATCTTGCTTGCTGGAGGTATAAGGACGAGTTAGGATGTTTATTAGATGTGTTTTGATGTTGATAATTGTTTGGAGGTGATGTATGATGGTTGGGCTTGGTTTAGGAAGCAATCGATTGAGTTTTCGGTTGTTTTGGAAGGGTATTTTAGTGTAGTTTGAGTGGGCAACGAGTTGTGAATTGTTGCTGGTGTTAGAATGCATTTTAATGCATTTAGATCTCTTTTTTGATGATGTGAAAACAGGGGATCTTGATCCGGAAGCAAACGAGGTGATTTTGGAGGCTTCGAAGGTGTAATTTTTGTGTCGGCGAACGAGGCTTCGCGTATTGGTGAGTGGAAATGCAATTTCCTGCATTGTAATGCTTTGAGCGTGATCTTGGGAGCTTAGTGTAAGTTTGATACACTTAGCTAAGCTCAAGAGTAAGTAGTTCGAAAATCTCTCTTGGAAATGTGCTATGTTTTGATGAAAGTGCACTTGATGAAAATGTGGTTTGTTTACTGTTTTAAGCATGTTTAATCATGATTTAAATGCTGGATTTTAATGCCATGATGTTAAGGATGCACTAGGTAAGTGATCCTTGGTTTTTCATATGACTATGCATATGATGTTAAGCATGTTATGCTTGTGGAAATGGCATTGTGGTTATGCTTGTAAAACAATGGATTATTGATGATAAATGATTATATTGGCAAGTGATGAAAATGGTTTTTGGTTACTTTAATCGGATATAGTTAGCCGGCTATAGGATCGGGTGCACCGTGAATAAAGTCGCCTTGGATGTCGAGGGGTTATGATTGTGTCGTAATCTCCATCCAAGTACCCTAACGATTGAGGTTAAGATCACAACGGTGAATGGTTAGTCCCGTGTGTGAGTCTTGTGTATGTGTCCCATACTTTCGTTAGTGGAATTATACAACTACCGATGAGTGATGTTGAGGGGTTGTGATTGTTCCATTAATCTCCATCACGGGTGTTGAGGGGTTGTGATTGTGCCATTTGTCTCCACCTTGTGTAGTCCGGTAATTTGTATGAAGTGTGAGGGACAACGCTTGTAATCCACGTATTCGATTGTGTCTTGTGTTGAAATGGTTTATGGATTATCACTTAAAAGCCAATATAATGCAAATGAATAAAGTGAAGCATGAGATGCTTGTATATGATGCAAGGTTGCATGAGATATTTGGGTATGATGCAAGAGTGCACGTGATGCTTGTTAAAGCATGACCAAAAGTTTATTTGTCGTTTTAAAATGATGCATATGAGCACGTGGTTATAAAGTGCATTAAGGTCTTGAGAAGACATGTTTTATAAATGGCATGAGATGTAAAGTGCTGGTTTTGCAAAACATGAGACATGCATTGATGAATGTTGTTTAGCGATCCTCACTAAGCTTTATGCTTACGCTCTTTTGTTTCATCAATGCAGAGAATTGAACATTTGAAGGCAACCCAAAAGCAAGAGGAATCCAAGGCTTTGTTAAAGTGATGTATGTGGTTCACCCTTGGTGTAATAAGTGGCAATGGGTGGGATTTATATTTTGGAATGTTTGAGGATGTTTCCCTTTACTTTGAGCATGTTAGATTGCCTATACTTGGGTTGTAAATGACCTTTGGTGTTTGGATTTTGATTTGTATGATATTATAGCTTGTTATGGTTTTGGTGAACTAGGGAGCATGCCTTTAGTGCCTTTACCTACATGTCGGTTGCCATGTTTAAGTTATTGCCTCGATATGATAATTGTTGTGATGTATCCATGTTGTATGCATGTTGTGGCATGTCTCGGGAATGATTTGAATGTGTTAAATCATGAAAAACCAGCAAAGTCTGTTGTTGCAGGGCAAGGCATATCGGAACGCCCATGCCTGTTTCGGAACAGGGGCCCGAAATGGCCTTAAGGTTTCGAAACGGATGAAGGCGTATCGAAACGCTTTGGCTACTAGAAGGGGGTGTTTCGATATGGGTTTCGGAACGCACCCGAGTATCGAAGCGGTCAACCCTGTTTCGAAATGACCGTTTCGGTACAGGGCCATCCGTATCGAAACACTTAGCCGTTGGATTTGAATTTTGAGCTGTTCTGAGTTTCTATTTCTTACATTTTGGTCCTTAAATGTTGGCTGCATAAATTAGTGAGTTTGAATGATCCGTTTGAGTTGATTTTTGTCATGATGGCATGTTATGAGATTAATTGAGGTTTGGTAATTTTAAAATCATGAAAGTCCCTATAACTTATGAAATTTACAGTTTAGTCCCTAAAAGTCAAATGAATGCAATTAAATCCCTAATTGAACTCTGATCGCTGAGCCGTTTTCACCATATCGTTTTGCTAATCATATAGGTTAATATTGAGCATCTAGAAAAGATAAAAAGAAAAAAAGGTCGCTAATCAAGGTTGACTTTCGGGTTGACTTTGGTTTTCCCCTGTAATCTTCGTAGTTCGAGTCAAACGTCTAAGTCGGGCTAAGGGGGTTACAAGTAAACTGGCCCAAACCATCTGACACAATCTGACCCATGTTTGACCCGAACTTGACTCGTTGACCGAGTCAACTCGTCTGAGTCAGCTTAGTGAGTCAACTCGCCTGAGTAAACTCAACCAAGTCAACCCCGTTGACCGATGACATCAACGTTGACCGTTGACTTTGACCAAAAAGTCAAATTTTCTAAAAACTCCTATTTTACGTTTTTTCGACGTCTTGAGTTTGATTTCAAAGCATGTTTCGCGAAATTCTAACTGAAAAGCCTCTGAATTTGACCTTGAACCCGATTGTGCTTATGTATTTAGTTATTCAGTTAAGAGTAATGTGAATAAGGACTAAAATTGGAAATTGTGCAATTGAAGGTATTTACAGCTCCTTCTTTACGAGATGTCGAGGGATGTCGAATTTGGGTTCGAGAGTGTTCGAATGGCGTTTCAAGGGCCGACCAGTATAGAAGGGATTCAAGGTAATACCTTACTACCTCTTGTATGCTTATGGACATGTTAGTATTCGGTTAATGCATGCATAGTTATGATGAAGTGTATTGTTCAAATCAATTATGAAATATAAGTATGATAATCTAGATAAGACTGAAATACTCGAGTGCGAAGGTTAATAAATCGGAAGGATCTAGAGTTCAATGAATAATTAATAAGGCAATTAATTCTCTGAACCTGATTAATAGTGTTAAGGATTCAACGTCAAAAGTGTTTGGTTATGAAAATTACGAAAACACCCTTGAGGTATAAGAATGACTAAAATACCCCTGATAATGAAAGCGATCTAGAAATCTGCACTAGAATTGGTAAACAAATGATTCATCTAAGAACCTTAAATTACTTGGAAAGTTGTAACAAGACTTTAAACCTTGTGGATTGTAAAGTACTTAGATTTTCTTGAATTCGGAATAAATCCCCGAAGATAAATTTACGAAAAACTATTTGTATGCGTAAATTAATCGAAGTGACGGGAAGTACTGAATTGATTGAAATGAAAAAAAGGATTGGAAAGGAGTGATAGATAAACTTCGAGTTTTGAAATGAATAAATTGACTGAAGTACCGAGAGTACCTGAAATGATGGATATGCCCTCGAGTCCTGAAATAAATTGATGGTTTGGAAGAACTAAAAGAAATGAGTTAACATAAAGCATGTTAATGATTGAAATACCGTCCTGACTTAAGATAAGTGGAAGATTAGAAAACCATGAAATTTCTAATAGACCGTAAATGACTGGAATTTCCTTGTGGGTTTGAGGCATGACTTTTGTAAATCCGTCATTCTTAACACTATTACAATAATCAAAGAATACTGCATAAATACATGTTCAACCTCTCGAGGCTTGTTCCGGGATAATATGTGACAATGATATGTTCAGATGTATAACGCAACTAGAACTAAATATTGAACACAGATAAGGTATACTCATTTGAATTCTTGGAAAGCAGCTCACTGATGAGATGTGTATAACTGAATGGTATTGGAAGCCTAGTAAACCGTTAACAATCTTCAGCGCCGCAAGTCACTGACTTACCCCACTGGAGTAAAATTATGAAATTGCCTCTAAGTGTTAAAATAACCAAAATGCTTTTTGAGCAAAATTGACTAGAACCCTCCTGACATATTCAAAATTTGGGTTGATCTTGATCTACCCGAATTATCAAAAATATATTTTGATATATCTGAATTCCTACATAGTCAGGATTTACAGGAAAATTTGAATAAGTTTGAGGTATAATTCCTAAATACCTTGATGAATTTGACAATTATCGAATTCTTTTAAATATGGTTTTGGATTCTAGAATCAGCCTAGAATGAACTATAATTCAGTGTCGTCTTCCTACAATTTGCAAGGACCTCTGAGTGATAAATTGTTCCATCTAGTGTGTTTCAAATGTACATGAATATCCTTACCTTTCTGAACCTAAAATTATCTCCTGATATGAATCATGACTCTTATCTGTCTAAAATATATTGTCATATCTAATCTGAAAAACATGCTCTCTTGTTACTGTTTCACTAAAAGCAATGGTTTGCATTATATCTACCGCTACCACTGCTACTACCGATTATTGTTACTATTGATTACTATTATTACCAGTTACTACTGATTACTACCGATTAATGTTACTATTGATTACAGTTATTATTGTTACCACTTCCTAGACTGTTACTGGGTTCTTGGGATAGAGTATGACGTTACCGCAAGTTCAGCCTGGTCCGTCTGGTAATCTCTTACCGATTTAGGTTCTTATGTTTTAGCTAGGGTAATTCCTTATCGTTTCAGGTTCTTATGTTTCAAGTAGGGTTATTCTTTACCGTACCTAAGGTATCCCCTTAGGCTGACACCTACGCCCAATGAGTCTGGGTTAACGCCCTTTATAGATGCAGTTTTGGGGAACTGTATACCAGAGTTTGGTTGGAGGGTAGATATGGAATTTTATAATGAACTTTACTGCTACTATTATGTGTCCACAAAATAAAATGTTCACTGCACTGTTACATTGTATGTGTTAACTTTGCACTATTAGAACACACACTAAGCTCTCTGATTCAACTACCGTAATCCATCTCTCTTCTGATTCTTTGGTCTATACACTCATTGTCTAATATTCAGTGATTGAATAAAGAAAAATTCTATTATCTTCATGTATACCGCTTCATTGAATTATCGAATCATATTTGAAGTCTGTTGTTGCCCCAAACATCATGACAATGTTATGCTTACCATATGGCTTAATGTGCTTACAACATCATTTGGTAGTTCTATATTACTAAGCTTTCTCAAGCTCATGTTGTTCTTACCATCGCAGGTAGATGAAATCCTTCATTATATGGTGATCGACATCAGTGTGGGAGTTCTCTCGGCGTTGTTTCGAAATACGATACTGGTACAGTTAGGGGGCATGTATGTCATGTATAGTTTTATGACATTGTCTGTAAAACGTTTTCTGAAATTACTCTTACATGTTTAAATGATTTTCTGAAAGGGTATTTTAAACAGAAGTTAACATTACAGTTTAATAAGTGTTTTAAGGAAGAAACAATGTTTTTATGTGAATTTTACTGTGGGTCGCTCTTGTGACCCGAATGTGACTTTCTATGATTTGTGGTAACGCATAGACGGGTCTAGGGGGTTACAATTTTTGTCCCACTAAGCAACAATGAATACAATCGTATGTAAGGGTGAGTGTTCGATCGAGTCGAGTTAAATAATTCGAGCTATTCGAGTTGACGCGTCATATTTTACAACTCAAACTTTATTTGAATATTTTTTATTCGATTCGAGATTTTGAGTTCCTATATAAATTTAATTATAATTATTTGTCAATGTTATAATATAGTTTGATTCCAATTTTAACGACTTTCTCTTATCATATAAGATATGCATGTATATTTCATTATATTTTTTCATATGTGACATATTTCTTCATATTTTTATATCGGTATATATATCAGGAAAAATTGAGGGACTCGACTCGAACATAAAAACCAACCCTCTAATTACTAAAAATTTCGAGTTATTCGAGTTATTCAAATTTCCATTTTACAACTCAAACTTTATTTGAAATTTTTTCGAGTCGATTCGAGTTTATGTAATTTCGAGTCGAGTTTTTTCGCCTCGAGTAGAAAATTTTTGATTTTTTATTCGAGTTGAATTTTGCTCACCCCTAATCATATGTAAACCGAGTATGAATTGAATAAGTTATTAAAAGATACATTTAAATATCATAAAAAAATCATGTAACCCCCTCGGCCCGGTCTAGTCGCAAGACCGAATCGGGAGAGTTACACGGGGATAACTGGAGAAAAATACGAGATTTTCCCTCCGATTAACAACCCTAGATTAAGATTTATCTTGTCTAAATGCAATATACGGTCCTATGGTGTTAAGGGGTCACAACGGAAGAACAATGTCTCAATCGGACATCAATCGGATGTCCAATTAAAGACGAACAGTCACGAAGGACCATTTTGCAAAGGCAACACTAAACAGGGGTGAAAAGGTAATTTAACCTTACCAATTAGTTAATTAGTCAATTTTCAAGCACACGAGGCGAAACCAACACCAACGGGACATATAAACTCATTTAAGAAATATACAAGCATTAGGGATTAAAACGTAATATTTGAAAACCTTCAAAGATGCCATTTAACCACTTTAACTACATGTGGCAAAACATATGGTTTTCAACGCGGGCTCTCAGTAACGGGACATATAAACTCATTTAACCAATATACAAGTATGGTTTTCAACGCGGGCTCCTAGCAAAAAGCAAAACTAGGCTGTTCCGAAATGTCCCTCTTGGTTCCGAAACGGGAGCCTCCAGTGGCAAAATGTACCGAAGCGGCACCACCCCCATTCCAATACAGGTGCCCCAATAGTCTAACCGTTGCAAAACCATACCAGATATTCTGAAATGCCTGGGCACATATGGGTTTCAAAAAGTCGTTTTGGCATCCCCAAATGGTCCCAAGCTCACCCCAACATACGTCAAACAACATGGCAACACGAGAAACAAGGAAACTAGAGGCAAGACACCCTAAAACCAGCATCAAACATGCATTCATACACAAAATGGATACATGGCCAAGAAGCTAAAGGAAACACTCATGCTTGGCATTCATAAAGAGGTCAAAAGACAAACCATGGCATACTTCAACATTTTTAAACATGTTAACAAAAATAACAACCACATAGGAGTTTGGACACCAACTCCCCAACACAAAAGTCTAGCATTCCCATTGTCTAAGTATTATTACAACCATGAAGACCATACTTGAGCTAGCAAATGAACTCCAAGGTTCCTCCTTTGCCCCACTTGCCTCCCGAAGCCACTAACGATCTGCATTGTTGGAAAAAGAGAACATAAGCTTAAAAGCTTAGTGAGCGGAGCTCAAAACCACAACAACAACAATGCAGTTCAAAACATGTATTTAGCTTAAAGACAAAACCATTTGGAAAGGTAATATATTAAACCGAAAGCATAAGAACAAAGTCATGGTATGCACATGCACAACCATTTCTGGTGGGACTACACATCACCGTTCACAACAACTAGCATATTTCTGGTGGGACTACACATCACTGTACTCATCTACTAGTCAACTTCCGGTGGGACTACACATCACCATTTTTCAACAACACACTTCCCAATAACCATCACGTGAGGCTTTGACAAAAATAACAACAACATGAAAACATTAAAAAGGAGGTAAAAGCAAATCATGTTTCACCCAACAACACGAATAATCACATATACCAACACTTATCAAAACAAGGCAAAATTAGTTAAACTTACACTTGGGTTTAGGTTGGCCCCTAGGGCTCCACCCAAACCCCAAGAAAACCTCTTTGAAACATTTTAAAGCTTCAAAACATTACCACTCACCAGCACACTTCCAAAACTAGCTAACGGTCCACATTCAAGCTTCTCCAACTCTCGGTGTAGCGTCCGAAGAACCCGAATCTTTATCCACTGCTTCTACCCAAATCAAAACAAGGAATTAATACACTTTTCAACAATCAAACCCACTGAAATCAATCCTATCAAAGTCCGACAACAACAAGTTTTTGATTCCTATATGAAATTAACCAAAACCATCTTCATTTCTACTCTAGCCTCAAGTCAGTCATATATTCATCAATCTAACATTCAAAACATGCTCAAATAGCCCAGAAACATCAACCCAACACCATCAAGGCGTTGGAAGTCCTTCCCCACCATTTCCAAGCCAAAATCTCAAATATCCCATATCCAAAAATTACCCATTTTCCAAATTCCGGAATTTCTTGATAAACTCATTATCTTAGCATCATTTTACACTCAAAATATGATTTACAACTCACACAAAACACTATTTTGACCCACTTTGCTTAAACCGTTCAAAAACTCATTATCTCCCAAAAGGAAGAGCTTGAGACATCTTTCAAAGTTTTGGAAGGAAATTAATAGAAAGTAAGAAAATGTGAAGGAATGTTAGGAATAAAGCACTTACCTTGATGAATCTTTAAAAATGGTGGAGGTTTGATAGAGGGAAGCAAAATAACGTGAAAAAGCTTTAGAGAAGAATAAGAGGTGGAATTTTTTTGAAATATAGTATTTTATTTTAACTTAAAGGCTTAACTCAGAAATAAGTGCCCAAACTATACACTTTTTCTAAAATAGGTGCCTAAACTATTTTTTGGCCGAAATAGGTGCCTAATGTTTGGATCTGTAACCAGTTTAAGGTTTTGTGGTAAACGACGTTAACATTTTTTATGGCCCAATTAAATTTTGACACGTTGAATCTTTTTTATTTTCATAAATTATACTAAAAACAAAATAAAAAAATGAAAAAATAAAAAAGAATTAACACTGCAGAAACTCTCATGTCCAGTTCTGTAGTAGAGATGTAATTCATAAACAACCATCAACTATAACCCCAAAAGAACCAAATTTTGTAAACAACATAGAGGAAGAATGAAAGGAATATCTTATTGAGGTAATCACATTTGTTTCGGTAGATATGCTCTTCAAGCACTTGAACCCGCATGAATTACATCTAGACAAATAGAAGCGGTACACTCTCAGTAAAACTTCGATTTACCCTCCCTCCCTCCTCTCTTCCTCTCCTCCCTCTCTGCGCAAAAAAAAATCTTTTGATGAATCTGCAGCAAACTTTTATGTTTGATCTACTTATATTAGCATTAGAGTTATGAGAATTATGGTTTCACTTACAAAATTGAAATATCTTTATTTCCTATTTCTTATCTTAATCAAACCCTAATTCGAAAAGAATCCAAATCAAAATCAGACACTTCTTTGAAAATTAAGGATTTCGCTCACGAAATCGAAACCTCAAGTAATCGAAAATTTTGAACTCTTGTTTTGTTCAAAAACTCGATTTTTTTTAAAGGAAAATCGAGCTCCAGGTAGTCGAAGAAGAAAAAGTGTGGAAGAAAAAAGTCTCGGTTAAAAAGTACCTATTGTTAATGTATATTCCTCTGGAATCTTTGTCAGTGTGTTTATAATATACTGATTTGGTATATATTGTGTTTACCTAATGTTACTATTTTTGATCTGAATCGTTTACATATAATTCGTTTACTTGATTTGGTATAGATTCGTTGTAAATTTTTCCGACCGATGGCTTGAGAGGGAAGAAAACAATGGATCTATAGTTGAAGACTTGAGAGCTCAACTTGAAATGACAATGTTGAGAATAGAAAAATCAAAATTAAAAACAATGAACTGAATGAACTTGTCAAAACAGATAAAGTCCAAAGGCTGGGAAAAATGGTTGAGAAACATAAAGTAGATTCATTATTCTATAAGATTGCTTTTTTATTTCATAAAAATGTACTTATTAGTGAAATATGGTCTTTAGATGACATATGTTTGTTAGTTTTATCTTTTGCATGAAATTTTGTCAATGTACTTCATGGATAATATACTAAACTAAAGAACTGACTTACACCGGTGTAAGAAAGTGTTGATTGTTTAGTAAATTAAAGAATTGACTTACACCGGTGTAAGACAGTGTTAATTGTTTAGTAAATTAAAGAACTAACTTACACCGGTGTAAGATAATGTTGATTGTTTAGTAAATTAAAGAACTGATTTACACCGGTGTAAGACAGTGTTGATTGTTTAGTAAATTAAAGAACTGACTTACACCGGTGAATATTACCCTAATATTTATTATATTTCGGGTAATTCGGTTAATTAACCCGTTTCGAACCGAATTAACCGTTAACCGAACTTTTTTTTTAAAAAAAATTAACCACTCACCGAAAGAACAAAGTTTAGTGGCTGACCATTTAACCGAATCAGTTCGGTTTGGTCGGTTAATTCGGTTTAACCGACCGTTTGAACACCCCTAATTGTAACCGTTAGAAGGTAAAAAGAACATATATAGATATGCAGAAGTTCGGGAACTTCATGTTCCATCAAAACTAAGAAATATAGTAACATAAGTCTATATACTTCATATTCCTAAACAAGGATGGCTTTCCAGTGCATCAACATAACAAAAAAAGATTAGGGTAAACTACATAAATAGTCCCCCGACTATGCTCCAATTATCTTTTGCATCCCCCGACTATCAAAAGTTACAAATTGGTCCCCTGACTTAAAAAAAATAACAAATTGATCCAGTGCCGTTAAAAATTTAACGGCTGGTGATGTGGCAGTTAACAAAAATTGGCATAATAACACATTTAGTCCTCAACTTTTACACTTTGTTAAACTTTTCCCTAATTCTAAAAAAATGACCCTTAACATTTCAAAATTCTATCAATTTAATATATTTTTTTTCTCTCCACAACTTGCATCAGTTAAATCCGATGAAGCTGCTTGGAGAAAATGTTTTCGAAGATGCTCCAAACAGCCATCACAAGCTGAATACAAAGACTCTTTCCGGAGATCGTTCTGAGATGAATTCTCGCGAAGCATCTTCAAGACCAACCCTTTCATTTCACGCCTTGCCTTCTCATCTTTGCCTTCGAGAACAACATGTAAAAGCTTGAGAAGCACTTCTTCATTATCGCCACCGTCATCGGTTCCATTAGTAACGTCAACGGAAACCCTCTTCAAAACTTCCCCTGCTCCCACATTTTCAAGGCGGAGCTCCACCAATAAAGAAGCTACTTTCTCTTCTTCATCCTCAGCCCATGGGGCAGCTTCTAAGTACTCCAAACAAGATAGAACCCCAGCATCAAAACCAATTGCCGCTGAAACCTGACAAAGAAAAATAAGAACACCCATTTCAACACTTAAAAGTACTAGAAAAACCAAATAATTCAACCTCAAAAAACACATTTTGAATTCTTCAACCTCATACATACAATACAAGTAACCAAAAATATCATAAATATTTTAAAAATAAAATGAAAGGGTAAAGCTTTACCTTCAAAATCCCAAGAACCTTAGAAACGTCCTCTCTCATTAGCTTCTTCCTCAAATCTTTACAATACATCAATTTCAAAGTCTCTATATAAACCTCCACATCATCACAGTCTGCTATTTCCACAATGTACGGCCCAGCAGATCCATTTTTCTGTTGTTTTGCCCATCGATCAGATAACTTCACTGCAAAGAACCTACTGTGAGCCACTACTATTTGCCGATGCACGTTCATAGACACACTAATCCCATCCTTGGAACTCAACGTCAACTTTATATCACTCGAATCCAGATCGTTAAACTGGTTTTCGGGGCTCCGAGTCGACAAAAGACCCGAAATTCGTTGCATGGTCAATGCCTGCTTATCTATCACTGGCAGCGGTTGATTATGCCTGGGAGCTTAAATGGATACCTGGATCTGACCTTAGTTTTGGGTTCTTGGATGGACGTCGGGCTCGTTAGACATCATCTCGAAAAGGGGAGAGAAAAAATGGATTAAATTGATAGAATTTTGAAATGTTAAGGGTCATTTTTTTAGAATTAGGGCAAAGTTAAACAAAGTGTAAAAGTTGAGGACTAAATGTGTTATTATGCCAATTTTTGTTAACTACCACATCACTAGCCGTTAAATTTTTAACGGCACTGGATCAATTTGTTATTTTTTTTAAGTCAGGGGACCAGTTTGTAACTTTTGATAGTCGGTGGATGCAAAAGATAATTGGAGCAAGTCGGGGGACTATTTATGTAGTTTACCCAAAAGATTACTAATTCTTCTAAACAGTTAACTAACAATCACATTCTAAGGTCTCTATATGATAAACACAAAATAATAAAAACTCCATTCCAGGACTGTTAATGCTTCTAAACAGTTAACAACTCTATTCTAAAGTCTCCAAATGATATTGGTTGACCTGGAGCTGATGTTGTTGCTGTGATTGACGGATCAGAACCATATGTTGGTTGAGATGAAGCAGATGTTGCTTCTTCATTTTGAACTTGTCAATTATAGTTAATGTTAATAAATAACAATAAAATAGTTAAGAAATATATGACAAAGTAAAAGAACTTACATTGGTTTGATTTTTGGCTGGACATTTTCTTATATTGTGTCCAGTAAACCCACATAATCCACAAGACATCTTTATTCCTCTCTTGCTCAACTTATTTTTTTTATTTTTCACTTCACCTTCTTCCATTTTTCTTTTCAGCTTTGGTCTTCCAGGTAATTTTCTCTTCAACGGTGGATCAACACTGCCCATTCGAGTATCTTTTCAAAAAAATTCACTTGGGATTATTGGTATGATAGCATTGTACAACTCATGATATACATACTTCTTGTAACATCCCAGTTTAGGGTTTAAAAGATTCGGTGAAGTTTCGAGGTCCGAAAGACCAGTGTTGGGAGTTGTGAGTGAGATTAGGGAAAGTGGTTCTCAGAGGTTGGAAAAAATATGAAATAAATCTCTAAAATCCTTAATAAATATGTTTAAGGTTTGGTAAAAACAATTTTGGAAAAACGCTTTCCGAACCGTGACATTTTGGTTTAGTGACCAAATTTTAAAGTTTGTAAAATCTGTTTTAGTGACCATTTTGTAAAAGAGTCAAAACATTGAATCTTTAATGAGCTATTTTGGCTGGGCCAATATGGTTATTATCCCCTTTATTTTGACTATTCAAATATTTTAAAATAGATTTTATGATTTAATTAAAATAAGATTTATCTATTATCTCATTTTACGTCAAAAACCATTTTCAAGCTTTCTCATATTCTCTCTTCAGCCAAACAGCTCTTGAGCTTGATTTTCACAAGGTAAAAGTATTTTCTTATTAATCCAATATTTCTAAATGGTTCTCCTACTTTGATTTCCTAAAACCCAAGTCTATTTCATTGTTTTTCTCAAAGACTTTTGCCAAAACAAGGGAAAATAGCTAGCATTGGGGTGAGCAACGAGATTCTTCTCTGATGTAAGGTTCTTTAATGAAATTCTCATGCTTTGATTCTTTTAAATGTTAAGGTTTTGTATTCTTGTGTTAATCTTAATGAAACTTGGCTAAAAATGATGAAAATGAGCTTTTGGTAAGATTTTCGGGTAGGATCTGTTATTGCTGGGTTTGTTGATGTTATTACCTTTGTTTTGATGAGGTTTTTGAGTTGAGATGTTGGGTGATTGATAGGAATCCCGGAATTGGGTTGGGTGTTGAAGTTTGAAGTGGAAAAGTGAGTTTTGGGGTGGATTTTTGAGGTGAATCGATAGCTGGTGTTAATCTGATGTTGGGTCGATGTTTTTAGATGTTTATCTATGTATTTTGATGTTATCTAATGCTGGGTTTTGCTGGAGATTGTCCGAATTGAGATTTTCGATGTTTACGTCTTGTATCAGATATGTTCGATAGATGTCTTGATTGAGTATATAGATCTCTGCATTCCAGCAAGTTAGAATGTTGAAAATATCTCTAAATTCTCTGTTTTGGGTTGGTTAGAGGCAGGGATTGAAGATCCGGAATTGTTGAACTCAATTGTGGGCGAACCGAAAAGCTAGAAAGGGGTTTCAGCTTGATTTTGGTAATCGTTGGTGAGTGGAAATGATTTTAACGTTCTATCAAGGTAGAAGGAGTGTTTTAAGGGTTTGGGTTGAGTCGTTAGGCTAATCCAAACTCAATGGTAAGATTTATGTTGTTTTTAGCTTTTCGCCATTTTACATTTGATCTTGTGTGATCATGAGCATACTTATTTAAATGATGTTTATTCTTTTGTTATGCATTAAATGCATAACGTTATTGTCCCATGTTAATACCATGTGTTTATTTAAGATGTTGGTTGAGTTCATGCTAAGCTTGAACTTATGGTTATGGCTTTGGGATGTGTTTGGGGAGGTGTTTATCCCCGGTGAAAATCAGTGATTTGTGATGTTGCGATGAGTATATTGACACATGGGTTATATCAGATAGATTGATCGATCAATAGGATGTGAAGTGCACTATAATTATGAAATTCGTGTGTGAGAAATTCTCTGATTTCACAATAGGGGTTGTGTTATTGTGATGCGAGTGGTAGGGGTTATGCTATCACCAACGGGCAATACGGGTAGTGGCATCCCGGACGAAGTGTGTTTGTGGTGAGGGTTGTTTCACCATGTGACTTAGTGGGGGTTGTGCCATCAAGGTGTTCGCTTATCCGAGCAACATGTCAATGATGCTGGTATACTCATTTGCTTATGGTTTTAATATGTGCTTGGTAAACTCATTTGGTTATGTATTTATGCTTGAGGCATGTGAATTATTTATGGAGCCAATAGGCTTGGTTTGCATATATGGTTCATATATGGTTATGCATGGTTGATGCATGTTCATTGCCTATGGAATGTGTGGTTGCATTGCTTAAACTTATTACAAGTTTGCATTGTAACACCCAAAGTTTTTTAGTTAAAAAATAGAAATGAGTATCATGAGGTTTGAACCTATGACATTTGGGTTGGTGTAAAAGAGCCTTAACAATCTGAGCTAAGCCTTTATTTTGGTTTTAGTTTCACTCGGTTTTTATGTGATTTAGGTTTCTCGGGTTGGACCAAAAATAAAATATTTCGAACCAACCTCAACCACAATTATTGCATCTACATCTGAAGAGACAAAAATCTAGAAGCTTCTCCAAACTTTCCACCTTCCCCAAAATTTGTCTGGCCGCCTGATCTGCCTCCACCGTCGGTCCGTGGCTGCCACCGCCACCACCAATCGAACCGCCACCCTCTCCCGACCATGCCCATGGCCACCAATCGTTGTAGTTCACCACTGTCTGCCGTGAAATTTGCGACAAAGATTCAACGAGAACCCTCACCTCGAATCCATGTTTTTTGTGTTTTCCGGTCGCCTCCACCGTCACCTTGTCGCATGGCCACCGGATCTGAGCTCCATGCGTTATGGCAAGCAAAACCTAATCGGCCGATCATCCATTTGACGCCGAGAGAAGCCTCATCGGAGCTTCGCGGCTTCCAATCATTTCCCCATTGTTCTAGTTAAATCCGATAAGTATTCCGGCCTGTTTCGTGTTTTTTTTTTGTATGGGTTGGATTATAAAGTTAAAGAACTATCGTTTTTTGGCAGATCTGTGACATTAGGTGTCTCCGGCAATTTTTCTGGCGGTCGCCCGGTGACCGGCATATTTGGGGTAAGTGAACCGGTTCAAGCTATGGTCTAAACCGGCCCAACCCGGTCTAAACCGGCCAAACTGGTCTGAGCCCAAAACAGAATTTGTATGTCCGGCCCGTTGACCCGACCCGTCAGCCTGACCCGTCTGTCCGACCCGTTGACCCGGTCCGAGTCAACCCGTCCGATTCAACTCAGTGAGTCGACCCGTCCGAGTCAACTCGGTTGACTGATGACGTCAGCGTTGACCAATAATGATGTCAGTGTTTACCGATGATGACGTCAGCGTTGACCGTTGACTTTGACCAAAAAGTCAAATTTTCTAAAAACTCCTATTTTATGTTTTTCAACGTCCTGAGTACGTTTTTGAAGCCTGTTTCGCAAAATTCTGACCCGAAAGCCTTTGAATCTTACCTTGAACCCGAACTTGTATATGTATTTAATTATCCAGTTAGGAGCTTTATGAATAAGGTCTGATCTTGGAATTTGTGTAATTGAAGGTAATCGCAGTTTCTTGAATACGAGATGTTGAATGATGTCAAATTCGGGTTCAAGAGAGTTCGAATTTCGTTCGAGAGTCGACTGTTATAGCAAGGATTCAAGGTAATACATTACTACCTTCTGCATGCTTCCAAAACTTGTTGGTATTCGGTTAATGCTTGCACGACTATGATTGAGCATGTGATTAATTCTGCTACTGTCAATCAATTAAGATATAATAATATTAATGGCCAAGGCAAATATTCGCATAAGAGGTTTGATAAATGGAAAGGACTTTCTAGTTCAGTAAACGATTAATAAAAAAGGTTAATCTCTAAGTCTGATTATTTTGGCTAATGAATTATGAAAATGCCCTCGATGTATGAAACGTACTAAAATACCCCTATTAATAAGAGTGGTCTGAGGATCTACACTAGATTTGGTAAAACAACCAAACCTTCTGGAAATCTTGAAGTTTTCTTGGGAGGTTATAGTAGCGAGGCTTCACCTTTGAGACTGCAAATTTGCTCAGATTCTTTTTGGGATTTAATAATCCCTGATGACATTCACGAGAAAATAATTGTATGTTTGGATTAGTCAAGTTGTGTAAATTGCTAACTTAATTGAAATGATTGAAATGTTTGGAAATATTGACAAGGCTGAATCGATCGGTATATCTATAATGACCAAAAAGGGATAATCATTCCGCGACACTGATTGTCGAATTAATCAAAATGATGGATTTACCCTCGAGAACTTTAACGAATTAATAGATGGAAGAACCAAGAAATTCTGAATAATTGAAACATTTTCTAGCATTGTAATGTTTGAAATACCCTCGAATACCGATAAGACTGAAATGGGTCACAATGACCCTAAGACATGGAATTAGAAATCCCAACAAAGACAAACAATTGTAATGGCTCCAAATGTGGTAAATTACGACCCGTGTTAGTTGGTCGATTCAGATACCATGATGATAGTGGGGGAATACCGTGTGAAGGCACATGCAATTTATTTGGAGAAAGTACATAGTTAATAGTGAGAGGGACCTATTCTCCTAAGGCACATTTGATGTTTTGGAATGAGTTCAGATACAATGCACATGTCTGAATACTTGGAAAATACCACTCGAATATATGCTTGATTTCTGGTAATAAGTTCAGTGGACGATGGGTGAAGGTGAACTACTGTTGTTATGCTCTGTAGCCAGTTCTAAGAAATGAATGGTTGAAGTGTACCTATCCGGTGAGATATTAAACAATGTTAATAGGTTCCGATTAGTTCAAAGGGGCTCAGAAACTTGACGAGCAACTAGAAGTCCTAAATTATGTACATCACCGTTCATACCTTGTTGGTTTAAATTACTAGTTAACCCCTGAAGGTCAAAATGACCTTAATACCCTCGTTGGCTGTAACATTTAATTCTGCTTGTGATATATCTGAAATCCCAATGATTCTGATGCATCAACTTCCGGTGTTGATTCGATCCGTCTTATCAAACTCCCTATTCGTAGGGACCTCGTTCTGAAATCTGTCCAAAATCGTCAAATGTCATCTCTTTTATATCTAACTAGTACCTCTAAGAAATAAATTGGGCCATAAAGCGCGTATCATGTATCTGTAAATACTTTCTGTTCTAAACCAAGACCGTATGCTTAAAATTTAAAAGTATGATACTATAATACGAAAGGAAATCAATTCTCTGATTTTTTACCTCTGATATGAAAAATATATCTGATATATGACATTGAATACGAAATAATAATAATGATAATAAAATAAATTTGATATTTGTCTTCTGGTATAAAAATAGATTTGATATCTATTTTCTATAATACTATCTTCTATATATAAACTGAAATCATCTGGGGTATATTATCTGGGATATTAATGATGATCTGTAGGCTCAGCACTGATAAGTCCTTCTGGACCTAAGCTCCTACGCCCAATGGGCCTAGGGTAAGCCTTTCTGTTAAGCTCATACGCCCATGGGCCTAGGGTAAGTCTTTCTGGACCTAAGGCATCCCCTTAGGTAGGCTCCTACGCCTCAGGCCTAGGGTAAGACCTTCTGTATGCAGTTCAGGGGGAATTGCATTTTGGAGTTCGGTTGGAGGGTAGTTAAGTAAATTAATAAAATTTTCTGACCTCTTCTGAAACTTACCCTACTAAATTAATGTATCAATGTTGAACTCTCAGTAAGCTTAAAATTCGCGCTTAATGGACCACTCTAAACTCTTTGATTCAAATTCTGAAAATCTGAATCTCTTTTAAATCTCTGGCTTTAGACTCACCTCTTACGGTTCGGGTAATCAAATAAAGAACAACTCTGTGACCTCCTAATAATGCTTCACCGATTTATCGAATCGTAATTTAAGCTTATCGTTGCCTAATTCTTCATGACAATGTTAAGTTGCCATATACCTACTTGTACCTTTAGCATCTCCTAGTAGTTTGTATTACTGAGCTTTTCGAAGCTCACGTTGTTTTTACCATCACAGGTTAAAGGATCTACCATGTTGCAGCTATCAACGTCGGTATGGGAGTTTCTTCGCCTTTGCTTGCGGAGTACGACACCTATGTAATTAGGGGGCATGTATGTCACGTGTTGTTTTATATTCGAGTATGAAACTTGTATTAACAACTTTTATCACAATTTTGTTTCATTGTCTGAATGTTTCTGAAATTGTATTTTAATTCAAAACTTGATTTACGATTTTAAATGGTTTAGCAATTTGTTTATTTGAAATTTTAACGTGAGTCGCTCCGATAACCCTAATGTGACTTCCTAGGATCCGTATTCATGCATAGGCGGGTCTAGGGGGTTACATTTAGTGGTATCGGAGCTTAGAGTTGCGTTGTTCTAGGTAGATCGGTCGATCGCCAGTCATAGGGTGTCTGGTTTGTGCATGCCCCAAGATCCTGACCGTACTCCACCAAGCCGAGACTCTGATGTTGAATCCTTTTTCTGAAATAAGTGAATCTAAGCTTTCTGTTCGTTGTATCTCGAATCGTACTGACAAGGAATGTCTGCTACATTCGTCTGTGAATTGGATTAACTTAATGGATTTGAATCTGGGTAGAGAACTTGAGATGGTTAATGCGTGTGAAATTGAAGATCTGAATTGGATAGAGAATAAAGGCTTAATCATGTAAGATAACCGATATAAGATTTCATGTAAGGCTAGTCAGTGATAATGAATACGTTTGAAAATATCCGGATGAAAATTTGATAAAAGCATTATGAATTTAAAATAAAGGTGTTTATGAACCCGACGAAAGAGTAAACTCGGTAGTTACTCCGTTATACACAAAGGAAATAGTTGCATGACCTTTACGCTGAAGGTAAGTGCCAATCATTTAAACCTTGGTTATTTTGGATTGGTTTGGATAAAGACTTCCCTGGAAGTGTGACATGTTTTATAGCTATATATATCATCCCTGACTGACATTCGGTGTTACGTCTTAATTCTGGAAGGCTCTGTTGGAAGCCTTGATTACTCGTCTGAATTTTAGGTAGAGTTCTTCATCCGTAAATTGATCGTCAACCTAACAAAGGAATTCAGATTCTAGAGGAAATACTCAAGGGTCGTATTCTGATCAGTTGATCTTAGATGTATAATGGGATGATTTTGGGTCCAAAGATAATTCGTGTATCTGAGGACACTACCATTTTGATTTGTGACCGTCTGAGAGTCTCGAAGAACTAGGTTATGATGATGGGTAAGTTTTAGTACAATGATAGATGAAAAAATAGTTTTTGCATTTTCGGACTCTAGTAAATTTCGAGGACGAAATTTCTTTAGGAGGAGAGAGTTGTAACACCCAAAGTTTTTGAGTTAAAAAAATAAAAATCAGTATCATGGGGTTTGAACCTGTGACCTTTGGGTTGGTGTACAAGAGCCTTAACCATCTGAGCTAAGCCTTTATTTTGGTTTTAGTTTCACTCGGTTTTTATGTGATTTATGTTTCTCAGGTCGGACCAAAAATAAAATATTTCGAACCAACCTCAACCACAATTATTGCATCTACATCTAAAAAGACAAAAATCTGGAAGCTTCTCCAAACTTTTCACCTTCCCCAAAATTCGTCCGGCCGCCCGATCTGCCTCCACCGCCGGTCCGTGGCTGCCACCGCCACCCTCTCCCAACCATGCCCATGGCCGCCACTCGCTGTAGTTCACCGCCGTCTACCGTGAAATTTGCGACAAAGGTTCGACGAGAACCCTCATCTCGCATCCATGTTTTCTGTATTTTCCGACCGCCTCCGCCGTCACCTTGTCGCATGGCCGCCGGATCTGAGCTCCCTACGTTGTGGCAAGCAAAACCTAATCGGCCGATTATAACACCCCTCACCCCGGATTAGGGGCAAGGAGCGTTATATTAACTTATAATTCGTATTCGTATTAAGCAGCGGAAGAGCAACTTTTCGTATAACATTTTTTTATCATGTACTTATTCGAATACATCTATATAAATTACACTAACTTAATTTCATTCATTTCACATATAAACTATACATATTTCATATCATATTTCGATCAAGGCTTGGTGGGCACATATAATTCATTCGTTTACTTATTTTATTATTTACAACAAGATCTAATTTAATTTCTAAGTGTAACACCCGGGTTTAGGGGTCGGGTGAAAATAATATTTTAATATTATTTGGGCTCGAGTTTATAATTAAAATATTCCTGTATGGTTCGGGTTTCGAAAATAAATATTTGAAATGGGAACAAATTGATTTAATTGCAAGTTGAAGAGTTTTTTTTTTAGGATCAATGAAATAGCTATTTATTAAGGACTTTTTGGTAATTTACCCATTTTCTAATTTAAATCCCCTTTATATATATTAAATCACCCTTTTTCTCTTCCTTATCATCTTCTTCAACGACAATGAAGAAGCTCTCTCCCCGTTTCACTATTTCATCTCCTTCCTCCCTCGTTTTGGCTCGGTTTTGAAAGGTAATTACGTTTTTGACTTGCTCTCAACTTCCTCTCTTCAAAAGTACAAGTAGTTTTCATTTTCATCCATGTTTTAGAAATTTGATTTTTGGGAGATTTGAATAAAAATGGTAGTTTTATGGTGTTTAACTTGAGATTTTGATTAAACAATGATAGATATGAAGTTTATGAACCAAAGGGTTCAACATATATGATTTTTAAAGGGTTTTATAAAATTTCCGAATTTGTGTTTTGGAGGGTTTTTAGGAGGGTTTTTAGTTGAGTTTTGGGTGTGGTTTGTGTTGGAAATTGAGGGTTGATGTTAGAGTATTGGTTGGGGGTCGTATTGGAAGCATTTGGAAGTGTTAAATGTGTTAAAATCACAAATTTTGGACTGTGTTAAAGGGCTGCTCGGGAATGGCTTTTGGTGGTTGGTATTGGTTCGAAAAACAAGTGTTTGATGTTTGAATTTCATTCCGGGTTTGCTACGTTGTGTTGTGGACTGATTTGAGGTTAATTTACTTGTGTTGAGGTTTAGAAGCGAGAATTTGCGTTGGAGAAGCATCAGAAAGGAATCCGGAAACTTGAAGGTGATGCTTCCTTGGTAATTGAGCTTGGAGGTAGAGGTGAGTGGTTAAATATTTCTAAATGGTTTTCAAGTGTTGGTTCAAGCATGTGAACTAGGTTGGGATTAGTAGACCCACCTAGAGTTGGGATTAGAGTGGTAGCCTAATCCCAAGCTTTAATTAGAGACTTTGGTTGCACTCTTTAATGGTCGTATATGCCTCGTGTTGAATTGTGATGGTGTTGGTTATATATGTTGTATACATGTATGTTGAGGCATGATGGATGCATTGTTACATGCATGTGGATGATAAATGTGATGGAAATATACATATGACATATGAGGTGATATTTGTGTCATTGAGATGCATGTAGTGTTGACATGTGTAATGTTGTTATGAGGTGATTGCTTGATCCGAGGATCATGGTGAGTACATGCTAGGCATGGAAATGTGGTTTGTGCATGATAGTAAGTCATTGTGAGTACGTGCTAAGCACGGAAGTTGTTAATAAATGATATTGTGGAATGTATTAGTATTGTCACTAGTATACTTGGGTACAAATGATCGATCATTAGGATGTTAGTGTGTACACATGAGTCAAAAGTCGCGCGTGGCCTTGGTGGCGTTGAGTCATCAAGGAGGAGTACGGGTACGCTCGGAAATTTATATATTCTACGTGATGATGAGTGGAATCCCATCCGTAGGGCATGTGGCGATGAGTGGAATCCCGTCCATGCAGGGTCGGTGATGAGTGGAATCCCATCGACGGGCGTGAGGATGAGTGGAATCCCCTCCGCGTGAAATGAGGCGTGAGGATGAGTGGAATCCCCTCCGCGTGAACGGTGATGAGTGGAATCCCACCGCCAGGTAATGGTTGTGTTGTTGGATGTGAGTTCCAACGGTTATCCGTGTATTCGAGTCATAGCTAGGTGCCAATACGGATTGTGGTTATGTTGCCATTATATGGTTTAATATATGTGATTTCATGTATTGTGGTTTTGAACATGTTGAATATGACATGATATTGAGTAAATGTTCATGCATCATCTATGATCATGGCTCGTGTGGACCGGAGGTATGAACATGCATTTTATCTCAGTTGTAGCTCGTGCTTGGACCCTGCATTGTTGAGGTTGTTTTTAAAGAGCTTACCCTCACTAAGCTTTTATGCTTACGCTCTCTTTTGTTCGACAATGCAGATAAATAGCTTGTGGGTGGCAAAGGCAAGGAAAGGTCTCCAAGTGTTGCTTTTGGTGAGCTCAATGTATGAGTTTTAAGTAATAAAATGTAATAGTTAAGCAATGGGATAGGTGTTATTGATTTAAATGCCTTGTTGTATGTTGAAGAGGTGTGGCTCTTGGATGCCTTGTTGAATTGTAAAGCTTGCTTATGATGCATGACTTGTATGCCTACATGTTTTGGTTGCTAAGGCTTGATATCTTAAGTGCTTGAGTGACCATATATGCATAAATTGCTCTTTTGTTAGAATGCCATGTATGAATGCTTTAATCCATGTTTGAGTGATTCCTCTGGCTTAAATATGTGTGTTTCCATGCTTGTATATGCTTAGGTGAGTCGAGAATTGCATCTAGAGTCGTGTTTGAGGTCGTTTAGCTTAAAATTGTGGACTTGCAGTGCAGGGCGTATCGATACGCTAAGGGCTGTATCGATACGGCCTTGCTCATAGAGAACACAAATTTGGCTGGGCGTATCGATACGTGGGGTGTATCGATACGGTCCCAACTCTCTGAAATTCAGGTTAGGCTGGGCGTATCGATACACAAGGGTGTATCGATACCCTCTTAACTCTCTGTAATCTTGGGGAATTGTGGAGTGCATGGCGTATCGATACGGTGTCCAAGCGTATCGATACGGTTCAACCTAGTTGACCAAGTGGTGTTGACCGAGAAGGGCGTATCGATACGCTCAAGGGCTGTATCGATACGGTCTTCTTATGTTGACCATAGGGTGTTGACTTTGGTCAAGGCGTATCGATACGCTCTGAAGGCGTATCGATACGCTCTGAATAAAAGGGTTAAATGGGTTGTTTTAAGGTGCTGTTTTGGTTGGTCGTTGCTATGGAGTTGTGTTTCCGCTGTCGTGTATCACATAGGACTTAATAAGGCAATTAGACAAGATAAATTGAAAGAAAAAAAAATAGGGTTGCTAACCGAGGGGGAACCTTAACAGGTTTCGCTTCGGTTTTCCCCGTGTGACCCACTCGGACCGGTCATCCGGCCAGACCGGGACGAGGGGGTTACATTTGTTGGTATCAGAGCCTAAGGTTACCGAGACCTTGGGCAGGTAAGTGAAGTAAGTTGTGTTTTATGATTGATATGCACGGTGTTTGCTTATCATATAAGCACGTTGCTTGTTATTCGAGTATGTTGAAATGAATGATTGCTTGTGTGACAAGAATGTTGCTTGTTATCCGCGTATGCTGTGATGTATGATCGTTTGATTGAGAATGTATGTTGTTTGATCGTATGCATAGGTTGCTTGTTTGGCAAGTAAGCCTTGTTATATGATTGGTTGAGCATGTATGGGTGTTGAATTGTTTGAAGCATGTTTAGTAGAGTCCCATTGCTACTATTACATCGAAAAAGAGATTTTTAAGTGAGGGAAACATACTTGAGCCACTTGGAAGCCTTGCCTTGCTAACCCAATCTTGTATGTTTTACTGTTGATGTTGTTACTGATTTTAATTGCTTTTCGGTAAGTAGAAGTCGTAGTTTCTGAAAGGGTGGACGATGTTGAGGGAGTCCATCGCCTTAGTTAGAGAGGTGTGGTCGTACCGGAATTGAGGTACAATTTGTCCGTTTGAGACAGTGTGTATATGGGTTGATTCTTGTGGATGAGGGACGGTGTGATCAACTCTGGCATCAGTTGGTAAGAAGAAGTGAAGGTCTATGAGTGGGGGTCAGAGTAGTCTGATTGTTTTATCGAATGAGCTCTTGGTACAGTCTCAAGTTGTTTCCTCCAGTTGATTCTGAATCCGTATCTCTATACATTGTTAGCAAGTATGCAAGTGGAACATGCCTGGTGAAGTGTTAGTTGGTGACCGTTGGGGTTCGGCCTATGATTTTAATGCAAGACAGCCGGTCAGTGTCCGTGAGTGGAAATCAATTTGTGTGATTGGGCCAGTGTACGTCTGAGTTGTCTTCCAGCGAGAAGGAGAGATGAAGTCACTTTCGATATAGTTGAGTTGAGAAGGGAGTCTTGAGTTTTGACTCTAGGTTGTTTGTTAGAGGTAGAGCAAGTCCAGCATGACTGTTTGTATGTGATCAGAATTGAATTTTGAAGTTACGAGATGCTCTAAGAACAGTCAAGAAGAGTCAGATTTTGTTGAAGGACCAGTCTGAAAACAAGAGGACCGAAGACTATCAGTTGTGTGCATGTGAAGTTGCAGTTTCTGTGAATACCTCCTTTTGCGTGAGCATGTAAGAAATTAGATATCCTAGTTGAGACCTTAGATGTAGGGACATCTGTGACTAGCCTTTGGGAGATAGTAGTGATCAAAAAGATGTACAGAAGATGTTGTTGGTGGTTCAGAGTTACTAGTTTCTAGTAGAGGTGAAGTGACCGTCTTCCTACGGTTTTGATGTATCTTTTGACAAGGTTCAGCTTGAAGAGCACAGAGTTAGTGTGTACGTTGAGACAAAAAGAGAGTTGCCTTGAAATTGCAGATTTTTGTGTGACTGTAGTGGTAGGTGAGGATGCGAGCTTCTTATTGAATGTTGATCCAGTTTTAGAGATCGAAGGTCGATTGAGTTTAGTTGACAAGCTTGCTAAGCAATTGTGATGGATTTGATTTTTGAACGAAGATTAGACCTCAGAATGTTAAAATAGTTTGTGATTCTTCCTAGAAGTGTTTAGAAGAAACGCCAGTTGTCTCCTAACAGAGAAGAAGAGTTTATTATTGATGTCGTCTCCGAGTTCGCACGTGTTTTAGTTTGCTCTGTATCTTATGGTTTCCGACAGAATTGAGAATGTTGAATAATTAGCTTCGAGGCTTGTTAGACCTTAGACTCATTAGGCCTAGTGCATCATCTCAGAATTCTACAGTGCAATTTGTGAAGAAGAAAGAGTGACAGTACGAGAATGTGTTCAGATTGCATACAGTCGAAACAAGTGACATTGGATGATTAGTATCTGTTTCCGAGTGTCAGTTAGTGTGTGCTTCAGTCTATTTGAAGATTAGTTTGAGATCCTTTTACCACCAGTTGGAAGTGAGAAAAGTTGAAGTACCGAAGACATCTTTAGGGGCAAGATGTGATCACCTTGAGCTCTAAGTTATGTCGTTTTGTTTGACCAGTGTATTAGTTACCTTCATAGAGATGTTGAACAGAATATTTTCCTGAGTTTCTTGATCAGTTGTAGTAGCTCTTCTAGATGTCACGTGAGTATATTCAAGTACCGAGAAAGATCATGGCAAACTTTGAAGTTAGTGTTGTAGATCCTTTTTGAGAATTAGTTGTATACCAAGTTGAGCAAATGTGAACTCCGAGTTAAGGAAGATGTTCTCCTAGGACTTGTAGTTCAGCCGAGTGTGTTAGAGAAAATCCCAAGTAGGCAGAAGAAGATGTGAGTTGGAAGAAATTGAAGACTGTGACAGCTGTGTGATCAGATGCAAGACAATGAGCCCTTGAGAAACTGAAAAGAACCTTGAAGAGAACTTCGACCTTGATCCAGTCTATATCAGAAAGAGAATTTGTGAACCATAATGATGCGTTATATGTGGAGTTAGGTTGTGTGCTTATGCAAGACAGAAGATTATGGCTTGTTCATTGAGATAGT
Organism: Hibiscus trionum; assembly: GCA_030270665.1. Taxonomy (NCBI): domain Eukaryota; kingdom Viridiplantae; phylum Streptophyta; class Magnoliopsida; order Malvales; family Malvaceae; genus Hibiscus; species Hibiscus trionum. The sequence goes on along the minus strand of BSYR01000038.1, from coordinate 19,256,852 downwards.
TGAAAGACAGTGAGAAGAGTTATCCGAAATGAGACGTAGAGTTAACTACAGCTGAAATTGCTTCGAGGACTTGAAGACAAAGCTTGTATAGTAAGAAATGCACAGTGTGCATGTGCATATTATCAGAACTTGAAATACTTGAAGACTGTGATCTCCAGATTGAGTACTATCTGAAGAGAGTCTACGTAGCAACCGATGTTCCGAGTTGTATTTGCTGTTAGTTTAGTAGTTGAGTTACGAGTTGCAATTGCCGAATTCCGTACATCAAATGATAGTAGTTTGTGGCCGAGTTTTGGGTTGAGACTACTTTGAGTCAGAATGTTTGATGAGAAACAGTTGCAAGACAGATTCTTGGCACCTCATGTGCAAGGCATAGTAGAAGGAAGACCTTCAGAATACAGTTCAGAGATGATAGAGTTTTGTATTTCAGAGACAGAATAGTTGTACAGATTGACATAATGTTTTGAGATGTATTGTGTTGGCCGAAGCGTGCAGCAGTTTATTTGCAGTGCATCTGAGAAGTATGAAGATGTATTGTGGGTTGAAGATGAGTACTTCCGGATTGAGTCGATGAATGATGTGGTTCAGTATGAGAGTAAGTATGTAAATTGCTAGCGTGTCAAGACTGAGCTTCAGTTTTCTTCTAGTTTGTTACATCCGTGGAAGGTTCATAATGGGAGCGAGTAATAGAGATTCGAAATATCAACTAGATCATTTTTGAAGACGTTGGTATAATGTTTGGTTACCTGTTGAAGACAAAGGATCAGTCAGAGAAAGTTACGAGTCAAGTGTTCAACCAATGTGGTATGAGATTGTGAATCGGGCTAGTACAGTTGTTTATTTGTTGCGGTTACCACCAGAGCTAGAAAGAGGTTTGTGATGTGTCTGTGAACCTATAATTCGGGAGTATGAGTCAAACATGTTCCGTGCTATGTTTGTTGAAGAGATTGAGTTGAGTTTGAAATTGGCATGTCTTGAAGAATCAGTTGGGATCTAGGTGTAAGATAGCAAGTGTTGTGTGGTAAGTCTTTTGAGTTGGAGAGTATGTTGTGGTAAGAGAGAAAGTGTGGAGGAGCATGTGCCAGTGACTCTTCCTGTCTGATAAATTTCGGGGACGAAATTTCTTAAGTGGGGGAGAGTTGTAACACCCGGGTTTAGGGGTCGGGTGAAAATAATATTTTAATATTATTTGGGCTCGAGTTTATAATTAAAATAATCCTGTATGGTTCGGGTTTCGAAAATAAATATTTGAAATGGGAACAAATTGATTTAATTGCAAGTTGAAGAGTTTTTTTTTAGGATCAATGAAATAGCTATTTATTAAGGACTTTTTGGTAATTTACCCATTTTCTAATTTAAATCCCCTTTATATATATTAAATCACCCTTTTTCTCTTCCTTATCATCTTCTTCAACGACAATGAAGAAGCTCTCTCCCCGTTTCACTATTTCATCTCCTTCCTCCCTCGTTTTGGCTCGGTTTTGAAAGGTAATTACGTTTTTGACTTGCTCTCAACTTCCTCTCTTCAAAAGTACAAGTAGTTTTCATTTTCATCCATGTTTTAGAAATTTGATTTTTGGGAGATTTGAATAAAAATGGTAGTTTTATGGTGTTTAACTTGAGATTTTGATTAAACAATGATAGATATGAAGTTTATGAACCAAAGGGTTCAACATATATGATTTTTAAAGGGTTTTATAAAATTTCCGAATTTGTCTTTTGGAGGGTTTTTAGGAGGGTTTTTAGTTGAGTTTTGGGTGTGGTTTGTGTTGGAAATTGAGGGTTGATGTTAGAGTATTGGTTGGGGGTCGTATTGGAAGCATTTGGAAGTGTTAAATGTGTTAAAATCACAAATTTTGGACTGTGTTAAAGGGCTGCTCGGGAATGGCTTTTGGTGGTTGGTATTGGTTCGAAAAACAAGTGTTTGATGTTTGAATTTCATTCCGGGTTTGCTACGTTGTGTTGTGGACTGATTTGAGGTTAATTTACTTGTGTTGAGGTTTAGAAGCGAGAATTTGCGTTGGAGAAGCATCAGAAAGGAATCCGGAAACTTGAAGGTGATGCTTGCTTGGTAATTGAGCTTGGAGGTAGAGGTGAGTGGTTAAATATTTCTAAATGGTTTTCAAGTGTTGGTTCAAGCATGTGAACTAGGTTGGGATTAGTAGACCCACCTAGAGTTGGGATTAGAGTGGTAGCCTAATCCCAAGCTTTAATTAGAGACTTTGGTTGCACTCTTTAATGGTCGTATATGCCTCGTGTTGAATTATGATGGTGTTGGTTATATATGTTGTATACATGTATGTTGAGGCATGATGGATGCATTGTTACATGCATGTGGATGATAAATGTGATGGAAATATACATATGACATATGAGGTGATATTTGTGTCATTGAGATGCATGTAGTGTTGACATGTGTAATGTTGTTATGAGGTGATTGCTTGATCCGAGGATCATGGTGAGTACATGCTAGGCATGGAAATGTGGTTTGTGCATGATAGTAAGTCATTGTGAGTACGTGCTAAGCACGGAAGTTGTTAATAAATGATATTGTGGAATGTATTAGTATTGGCACTAGTATACTTGGGTACAAATGATCGATCATTAGGATGTTAGTGTGTACACATGAGTCAAAAGTCGCGCGTGGCCTTGGTGGCGTTGAGTCATCAAGGAGGAGTACGGGTACGCTCGGAAATTTATATATTCTACGTGATGATGAGTGGAATCCCATCCGTAGGGCATGTGGCGATGAGTGGAATCCCGTCCATGCAGGGTCGGTGATGAGTGGAATCCCATCGACGGGCGTGAGGATGAGTGGAATCCCCTCCGCGTGAAATGAGGCGTGAGGATGAGTGGAATCCCCTCCGCGTGAACGGTGATGAGTGGAATCCCACCGCCAGGTAATGGTTGTGTTGTTGGATGTGAGTTCAAACGGTTATCCGTGTATTCGAGTCATAGCTAGGTGCCAATACGGATTGTGGTTATGTTGCCATTATATGGTTTAATATATGTGATTTCATGTATTGTGGTTTTGAACATGTTGAATATGACATGATATTGAGTAAATGTTCATGCATCATCTATGATCATGGCTCGTGTGGACCGGAGGTATGAACATGCATTTTATCTCAGTTGTAGCTCGTGCTTGGACCCTGCATTGTTGAGGTTGTTTTTAAAGAGCTTACCCTCACTAAGCTTTTATGCTTACGCTCTCTTTTGTTCGACAATGCAGATAAATAGCTTGTGGGTGGCAAAGGCAAGGAAAGGTCTCCAAGTGTTGCTTTTGGTGAGCTCAATGTATGAGTTTTAAGTAATAAAATGTAATAGTTAAGCAATGGGATAGGTGTTATTGATTTAAATGCCTTGTTGTATGTTGAAGAGGTGTGGCTCTTGGATGCCTTGTTGAATTGTAAAGCTTGCTTATGATGCATGACTTGTATGCCTACATGTTTTGGTTGCTAAGGCTTGATATCTTAAGTGCTTGAGTGACCATATATGCATAAATTGCTCTTTTGTTAGAATGCCATGTATGAATGCTTTAATCCATGTTTGAGTGATTCCTCTGGCTTAAATATGTGTGTTTCCATGCTTGTATATTCTTAGGTGAGTCGAGAATTGCATCTAGAGTCGTGTTTGAGGTCGTTTAGCTTAAAATTGTGGACTTGCAGTGCAGGGCGTATCGATACGCTAAGGGCTGTATCGATACGGCCTTGCTCATAGAGAACACAAATTTGGCTGGGCGTATCGATACGTGGGGTGTATCGATACGGTCCCAACTCTCTGAAATTTAGGTTAGGCTGGGCGTATCGATACACAAGGGTGTATCGATACCCTCTTAACTCTCTGTAATCTTGGGGAATTGTGGAGTGCATGGCGTATCGATACGGTGTCCAAGCGTATCGATACGGTTCAACCTAGTTGACCAAGTGGTGTTGACCGAGAAGGGCGTATCGATACGCTCAAGGGTTGTATCGATACGGTCTTCTTATGTTGACCATAGGGTGTTGACTTTGGTCAAGGCGTATCGATACGCTCTGAAGGCGTATCGATACGCTCTGAATAAAAGGGTTAAATGGGTTGTTTTAAGGTGCTGTTTTGGTTGGTCGTTGCTATGGAGTTGTGTTTCCGCTGTCGTGTATCACATAGGACTTAATAAGGCAATTAGACAAGATAAATTGAAAGAAAAAAAATAAGGTTGCTAACCGAGGGGGAACCTTAACGGGTTTCGCTTCGGTTTTCCCCGTGTGACCCACTCGGACCGGTCATCCGGCCAGACCGGGACGAGGGGGTTACACTAAGTTTATTCGATTACAATCATACATGTAATATACCATACATATCAATTCATTTCCATTAATTTGCACTTAATCGAATACTACTCTTAGACACTTTCATCCGATTTTCATGTTACCATTTAAGAACAATTCTAATTATAATACTAACCGATTCATACATCATATATATATATATATATATATATATATATATCATATCCGAATAACATCCATAGAATCCTTTGTTTCCCTTATACAAAATAACTTCCCCGAGGTAACTATAAACGGCTAAACCTATCGGTTGCCTATACAAAATATAACAAAAAGAATCATGCCCTAAAACATATACTAGGGCGATCTATACCCCAAATTATATACCCCTTAATTACATAACTAAATGGAGGGAAACTACTTATAAAGTTCATACATTATTTAAAGAAGTAATTCATGAACACGACCATCAATGCAAACTGCACTAGCATGCTGACCGTTAATCCACCCATCATGAGCATAACAAAGATAAATAAGGGCATACTTAGTCTTCGTGCAAAAAGATATCGGAAGGTAGGTCAACAAGCTATAACCTGAAATTTTTGGGAAGGAAGGAAGGTTCGAGTGGTAAGTACTTCTAGTACTTAGTGAGGAAACCTTAATCTAATCAATTCCCATTTGTTACCAAGTGATCACACGATAGATTCCACTTTAAATTATTCATATATATTTCTATTCCATTCGAATAGCTCAATCAAACAACCCAACTTCACAATCAATTATTAACAATGCTAACAATCGAATAGATCACTTCAATACATCAAGCATTTTACAATCGAACACAAACAAATTAGATACCTTTTGTATCATAATCGAAACATTCAAGGATTTTCAATGATTGTATTTTATTTCTATTGCATACACTTAACATGGATTAATAATCAATTTATCCATTTCATAAATCACCGTACATCATTCGAACATCATGTTTCGATTTCATATATTCGAACATTATCAATTTCATATACACAAGCATCATCAATCTGTAGCAGAGAATCAATTAATTTCATAATTTATAATTGACATGCTACCATCGAATTCAAAGAAATTCACCAAATTAAGAATTTCAATTTCGAATTTCAATAATTTAATTTCTTATTAATTTAATTCGCATTGCCTTGGATAGTATAGTAAGCTAGGTATTCGAGTCACGTATAACTGAAGTGTGAATCAAATTCACCATATAATAGGTAACACGTACCAATTTCATATCATCGTATCACATATCATAATGTCCGTAGACATTAAGCAAGAAGGTACACTTACGTACCACAATATCGAGTACACTAACGTACCAATTTTCTTATCGAGCTCAAGACTCTAGGCTAGCCGTACTACCTGGACAGACTGTACACACCAAAGGCTTTGTTTATTGATCTTTAATTTTAATCGTATAATTATTCGATCAAATTTCAGAATCTCTTTATTAATCTTTTCGATTAATTTCTTGAAATATCAATTTCAATATCACATACTATCACATTTAACATATAATAGATTGCAATACAATTTGAATATCCACAATCAACATATACATGATTTCAATTTCATATCATATAAGCTCAATTTCACATTTTGTAACCCCCTCGTCCCGGTCTGGCCGAATGACCGGTCCGAGTGGGCCACACGGGGAAAACCGAGTGAAAACCCCTAAGGATTTCCCCCTCGGTTAACAACCCTATATTTTTTTTCATTTTATAATCTTGTCTAATTAGATATTAAACCCTAAGTGATCATACAGCGGAACAACATACACGAATCGATCGAACGAACTCAAACAATCATGTTACAGCCCAATTTTAAGCTTATACTGCAGGTGGTATCGATACACCTAAGGGGTGTATCGATACCCCTTGACTAGGTCAACTGGTCAAAGTCAACCAGTGGAGACCGTATCGAAACGCCCAAGGAGTGTATCGATACCCTCCCCAACGGTTGACTTTCCACGGTCAACGCAAGATGACGGTATCGATACCCCAGAGGCCCGTATCGATACCGAAATCGACAGTAACTCCAGTGACCAAAAAGGTATCGATACGCCTCCCTCCCGTATCGATACACGAGGCCTGAAACAAGAAGGAGGTATCGATACTGGACCAACCGTATCGATACCCCTGCACGGCCAAAACTCCCAAACTCAGCCAAAACATACAAGACTCGAACCTAGATGCAATTTAGGACTTCCCTATCCCCAACCAATCATTCATACAACATTTACAGATCACTATTTAGCCATACAAGCACCCAACATATACATTCATCAAGGAAGCATGCAATTGAATCAAAGATGACATTCAAGCATCCAAAGACTCATACATCAACAATCAACAAGAGTAAGCAATTAGGCATGAGTTGACATACAACAAGGCAACACAACCAGGAAAAGCAAGATATTAAGGAGTCTAAACATGCTCCTAGCAACCAACAACAACCAACAAAACATTACACATCCCATTGCTTAAACTATTACATGTCTTAGCATTAAAAACCATACTTGGTGAACACAAGCCAAAAACCACACTTGGAGCCTTCCACTTGCGCAAGCAACCCGCGAACTAAGGATCTGCAATGTTGAACAAAGAGAGCGTAAGCAATGATGCTTAGTGAGGGTAAGCTCTAAAAACAAACCTCAACATTGCAGGGTCCGAGCACGAACTAGCCAAGGCATTTACAGCATACCAAGAATCCACAAGAGCCACAATATAAGATGCATGAACAAAATATACAAGTAAATGTCATGATCATCAAGCTCTAACTTTCTCAACATAAATAGCCACATCAACATCCTCACAAGGATCAATAGTCTCAACACATGGATACATATATCAACAACATTGGCACCTAGATATGACTCAAATACGCGGATAACCGTTGGAACTCACATCCAACAACACAACCATTACCTGACGGTGGGATTACACTCATCACCGGTCTCGCGGAGGGGATTCCACTCATCCTCACGCCCCGTCGATGGGATTCCACTCATCACCGACTATATTTAAATACAATTTCCGGGCGTACCCGTACTCCTCCTTGGTGACTCAACGCCACCAAGGCCACGCGCGACTTTTGACTCATGTGTACACACTAACATCCTAATGATCGATCATTTGTATTTAAGTATACTAGTGCCAATATTTTACTCATTCCACATTACTTATCTCAATCATTTCCGTGCTTAGCACGTACTCACCATGAACGCAATCATGAACCAACATCATGCATGCTTTAAGCAATACAAATCATGCCTCATCTCACATGTATAATACAATATACATAAGCATTCATATCACAACACATACGAGGCATATACATTCATACATTCAAGTTCATCCAAGGGCTCTAGATCAAGCTTAGGATTAGGCTACCACCCTAATCCTAACTCTAGGTGGGTCTACCAAGCCCAACCTAGTCCATATACTCGAACCAACCAATTTAAAACCATTTAAACAATTAACCACTCACCTAAACTCCCGAGCTCAAGACCAAGCAAGCAATTGTCTTCAATTCCCCGGATTCACTTCCGATGCTTCACCGATGCCCAAATTCGATTCTAATCAAACCCAAACACAAACAAAACGTTCGAATCAATATCACATCATCGGAACCAACCCGAATTAACATTAACAAGCATTCGACACCCCAAGCAAGTCCAAAAACAGAATTTTCGAGTAGCCCACTTAACCCACTGAAATCTTCCATTTCAAGCCTCCAAACCACCATCAAACACACCCAAGGCAACCCTCAAATAACATACTAGCACCAGCCCTTGAAATCCAATATTAAACAGCCCCAAAACACACTTTAAAACCTCCCAAAAACCCCTTTAAAGCCAAATTCCGAAAATTGTTTAAAATCGTTTGAAATTCACATATGTGACATCATTTGACTCCTATATACCATAACTAACCATAATAAATCAAAATATTAGGTTTAGCTACACAAAGGCACCACTTTTAATCAAATATTCAAAAACCTCTATTTCCTTAAAACTTCATGAAAACGAAAATAAAGTGTACTTTTGAGAAGAGGGAGGTGAGGGGAGTTCAAAATTACCTTCACCTTTCAATTCGGAGTTGAAATGGAGGAGCTTTGGAAATGGAATAGTGAATGTGGAAGGGAACTTGGTTTCCCGTTGATAAGTTTTTGGAGAGGAAGATGAATAGTAGTGATGTGGGTGTTTATTTGACATGTGACTTATTTAAGGCTCAAAAGACTTCTTTGCCCTTAATGAAATGGATTATTCACAAGAACATAAGTTCCATGGCCATTTGGGGTTTAATTCCAAAACTTAGTCCATCATCAATCTAATTAATTAAAAAAAAAAACCAAACCCGAACCATTATTTAAATCATAAAACCGAACCCAAAATAATATTAAAATATTATTTTCACCTAACCCCTAAACCCGGGTGTTACAACTCTCCCCCACTTAAGGAAATTTCGTCCCCGAAATTACCTGGTGGAAACAAATACGGAAACTGCTCAACCATATCAGCTTTCCTCTCCCACGTGGCCTCTTCCACACCTCTATGTCTCCACAACACCTTGACCAACTCTATGGTCTTGCCACGCAACACCTTGCTATCCGAAGCAAGTATCTCTACGGGCTCTTCATTATAAGACAAATCCGGATTCAACTCCATTTCTTCAACGGGCATCACATGAGACAGATCTGATCTATATCTCCTAAGTATAGATACATGAAAGACATCATGGATCTTCTCTAACTCAGAAGGTAACCTCAAACGATAAGCTACAGGCCCAATCCGCTCAACAATCTCATATGGACCAATGAACCTCGGACTCAATTTTCCCTTACGGCCAAATCTCATTACCTTCTTCCACGGAGACACCTTCAGAAATACTTTCTCACCCACTGAGTACTTAACCTCTTTCCTTTTCAAATCTGCATAAGACTTCTGACGATCGGAAGCTGCTCTCAAGCGGTCACATATCAACTTCACTTTTTCTGTGGTTCCCTTAAGCAAGTCTGGCATAGGTAACAATCTCTGACCGGTCTCAGCCCAACAAATCGGAGTCCTACACCGTCTACCATACAAGGCTTCATAAGGTGCCATCTGAATACTAGACTGATAACTGTTGTTGTAAGCAAACTCAACCAACGGTAGGTGCTTCTCCCAAGAACCCTGAAAGTCAATCACACAACAACAAAGCATATCCTCTAGAATCTGTATCACTCGCTCTGACTGCCCATCGGACTGCGGATGATAAGATGTGCTGAAATGCAGACGACTACCCAAAGCACTATGTAAACAACTCCAGAACCTCGAAGTAAATCTAGGATCCCTATCTGAAACTATAGACTTTGGAACTCCATGAAGTCTCACAATCTCACGAATGTACAAGTTTGCCAACTTGTCTAAGGAATCCGTAGTGTTCACTGCTAAGAAGTGAGCACACTTAGTGAACCTATCCACAATCACCCAAACTGAATTCTTCCTCGAAGGAGACAAAGGCAACCCCGATACAAAATCCATGGTGATCCTCTCCCATTTCCATTCCAGAATCTTCAAAGGCTGTAGCAAACCTGAAGGAACCTGATGTTCCGCCTTCACTCTCTGACAAACCATGCAACGGCTCACATATTCGGCTACATCTCTCTTCAAACCAACCCAGAAGTAATCATTCTTCAAATCTCGGTACATCTTGGTACTACCCGGATGCATAGAAAAGGGACTCGAATGTGCTTCACTCAGAATCTGACGTCTCAACTCAACATCTTCTGGTACAACAATTCTATCTCTAAAGCACAACAGACTCTCACCACTGAAACTATACTCAGTCGGTCTTCCTTCGGCTATGTCTTGAACATGAGGGACTAAGCTCGCATCTTGCAACTGTTTCTCTCTAATCAACTGAATCAAGGAAGGCTTCACTTGCAACTCGGTGATCAAACCACCATCATCGGACACACTCAATCTAGCAAACATAGCTCTCAACTCAACGGCCACTTTTCTACTCAAAGCATCGGCTACTACATTTGCTTTACCCGGATGGTACTCAATGGTCAAATCATAGTCTTTTAACAACTCTAGCCATCTTCTCTGTCTCAAATTCAACTCTTTCTGTGACATCAAGTATTTCAAGCTCTTGTGATCGGTGTAAACTATACACTTCTCACCATACAAGTAGTGTCGCCAAATCTTCAATGCAAAAACAACTGCGGCTAGTTCTATATCATGAGTAGGATAGTTCTTCTCATGAATCTTCAACTGTCTAGAAGCATAAGCAACAACTCTTCTATCTTGCATCAAAACACATCCTAAGCCTACGTAGGAAGCATCACTGTAGATCACAAACTCCTTACCTGAAACAGGTTGTACTAACACTGGAGCATTCGTCAAAGCTTCTTTCAATTTCTCAAAGGCCTTCTGTCTTGCATCTGACCATTCAAATTTAACTCCTTTTTGCAGCAACTTAGTTAAAGGAGCAGCTACTCTAGAGAAACCATCAACAAACCTCCTATAGTAACCGGCTAATCCTAGGAAACTCCTAATCTCAGTCACAGACTTAGGTTGTTTCCACTCAACAATAGCCTCAATCTTCGATGGATCAACTCGGATACCTTCGGCCGAAACAACATGGCCAAGAAACACAACCTCTCGAATCCAGAACTCACATTTACTAAGCTTCGCATACAACTGATTGCTCAACAATCTCTGTAAAACAAATCTCAAGTGCTCATCATGCTCTTCTTCTGTCTTCGAGTACACAAGTATATCGTCAATGAAGACAACCACAAACCGGTCTAGATAGTCTCTGAAAATTCTGTTCATCATGTCCATGAATGCTGCCGGTGCATTCGTGAGCCCAAATGGCATCACAAGAAACTCATAGTGACCATATCTAGTCCTAAAAGCTGTCTTCGGAACATTACACTCTTTCACTTTCAACTGATAGTACCCGGATCTCAAATCTATCTTCGAGAATACTGAAGCACCTCTCAACTGATCAAACAAATCATCTATACGAGGTAACGGATACTTGTTCTTCACAGTCATCTGATTCAACTGTCTATAGTCAATGCACATGCGCATACTACCATCTTTCTTTTTCACAAACAATACGGGAGCACCCCACGGAGAACTACTAGGCCTAATGAAACCACGGTCTAATAACTCTTGCAACTGACTCTTCAATTCTTTCAACTCTTTCGGAGCCATGCGATACGGAGCTATCGAAACTGGGTTAGACCCTGAAACTGTCTCAATCACAAACTCAACATCTCTGTCAGGAGGCAAACCCGGCAACTCTTCAGGAAACACATCTGGAAAGTCACACACTGTCCTGATATCTTTCGGTCTAGCTTCACTCATGTCCGGATTCATAACATAAGCTAAATAGGCCCCACATCCAGAGTCCATCAACCTATGAGCCTCTAAAGCTGACACCACATTAGACAAGAACTTAATGTTCTCGCCTACTACCACTACCTCGTAGTCATCAGAAAGCTTCAAAGAAATCCTCTTTGTCTCAAAATCCACACTAGCCCGATGCTCAACCAACCAATCCATACCCAATATAATATCAAAACCGTAGAAAGGAAGTTCCATCATGTCAACTGAAAACACATGACCCTGAATCTTCAGTGGACACCTCCTATACATACGTCTAACCACAACTGTCTCACCAAAAGAGCTAGTAACATGCATACCTACATCTAAGATCTCTACAGGAATATCTAACTTCTGTGCATGCTCACTCAGAATGTAGGAATGCGTAGAACCCGAATCAACCAAAGAAAGCAAAGACATAGACTGTAACTCGAAATTACCTGCTATCACATCGGTGTCGTTCCCGGCCTCTCTCTGAGCATAAACTCTCGCTGGTCCTCCCGCCTCTGGCTGCACGGCCACAACATGAGCAAGGTTCCTCTGAGCATCACCCCTAGGTGCATCAGCTCTAGGCTGGAAGTAGCCACGACCGCGCCCACGGCCTCTCTGAAAATCATTACCTCTCGCAGGAGCCTGAGCTATGTTCGGTGCCTGAGCTGCCTGATGTGGACAATCCCTCCTAAAGTGGTCCCTCGAACCACAGTTCCAACAAGCATGGAAGTTACCCCAACACTCACCAGTGTGCTGTCTCCCACACTGTGCACACTCGGGCAAACACCCTCCTCCTCTATGGCCCTGATGGCCTCTACCATGGTGGCCACCGCCACGTCTCTGATCAAACTGATGTCCGCCACCTCTGTGCCTCTTAGCATCTCTACCATCAAAGTTGTTGTGCCTCTTGCCAGAACTAGATCCTCCAGAACGCTTGGCCAGCCCCAAGCTATGCTCAATGTCCTTGGCTCTAGCAACCAAGACATCAAAGTCAGAATAATCAGAAGCCAAGGTATACCTCTTGACTTCCTCATGAAGTCCGTATCTGAAACGATCACATCGAGCCCTCTCAGTGGGTACTAACTCTGGAGCATACTGACTCAGACGAACGAAACGAATCTCATAATCAGTCACTGAAGCATCTCCCTGAGTGAGAGCCATGAACTCTCTCTTCTTCTCATCTAGGTACCTCGGTCCCAAGTACCTCTTCCTGAAGGCAGACTCAAAGAACTCACAATCAATCTCTGTCTCTGGAATCCCGGTAGTGATGGTGACCCACCAGGTGTAGGCATCACCCTGAAGCAATGAGATCACACAGCCCAATCTACGTGCGCCCGCACAACCCATCTGAGCCAAGATACGAACTGTCTTCTCCAACCATAACTCTGACCTCTCCGGAGTGGATCCTCTAAACTCCTCGGCCCCTAAGCTACGGAGCCTCTCCAAAGGTAAACTAGCATCATCACACCTAGGCTGAGCTGCAGCCTGAGCTCCCGCAACTGCAGCCTGAAACGCTCCCGCTATCGCTTGCACTAGCGGAGTCATATCAATTCCAGCTGGACCTTGGCCACCTTGGCCACCTTGAGGTCCATCTCCTCCGACTCCATCTTCACCTCCAGCTCCAGGTGGAGGAGGTGGTGGTGGTGGAGGTGGTGGTGGAGCGCCAACTCCCGCAGCCACCGGCCCTTCTATATGAGCCTCCACACCAACAGTCGGCTCAACAGGAGCCGCAACCCGTGGTTCCTGACGAACCACTCTCGGTCTACCTCTCGGTCTAGACATTGCTCTCACAAATATTAACTACAACCACAACAACAAAACATACAAGTTGGGTTAGCAAGGCAAGGCTTCCAAGTGTTCAAGTACGTTCCCTCACTAAAACAAAACCATTTTCCAATGTAATAGTAGCAATGGGACTCACACACACACGCTTTGAATAAAACAAGCAACATACTCGTCAAACAGGCAACTATTCTTACAAGCAAGCAAACACCGTGCATATCAAGCAAAAACTTGAACTTACCTCACTTACCTGCCCAAGGTCTCGGTAACCTTAGGCTCTGATACCAACAAGTGTAACCCCCTCGTCCCGGTCTGGCCGAATGACCGGTCCGAGTGGGCCACACGGGGAAAACCGAGTGAAAACCCCTAAGGATTTCCCCCTCGGTTAACAACCCTATATTTTTTTCATTTTATAATCTTGTCTAATTAGATATTAAACCCTAAGTGATCATACAGCGGAACAACATACACGAATCGATCGAACGAACTCAAACAATCATGTTACAGCCCAATTTTAAGCTTATACTACAGGTGGTATCGATACACCTAAGGGGTGTATCGATACCCCTTGACTAGGTCAACTGGTCAGAGTCAACCAGTGGAGACCGTATCGATACGCCCAAGGAGTGTATCGATACCCTCCCCAACGGTTGACTTTCCACGGTCAACGCAAGATGACGGTATCGATACCCCAGAGGCCCGTATCGATACCGAAATCGACAGTAACTCCAGTGACCAAAAAGGTATCGATACGCCTCCCTCCCGTATCGATACACGAGGCCTGAAACAAGAAGGAGGTATCGATACTGGACCAACCGTATCGATACCCCTGCACGGCCAAAACTCCCAAACTCAGCCAAAACATACAAGACTCGAACCTAGATGCAATTTAGGACTTCCCTATCCCCAACCAATCATTCATACAACATTTACAGATCACTATTTAGCCATACAAGCACCCAACATATACATTCATCAAGGAAGCATGCAATTGAATCAAAGATGACATTCAAGCATCCAAAGACTCATACATCAACAATCAACAAGAGTAAGCAATTAGGCATGAGTTGACATACAACAAGGCAACACAACCAGGAAAAGCAAGATATTAAGGAGTCTAAACATGCTCCTAGCAACCAACAACAACCAACAAAACATTACACATCCCATTGCTTAAACTATTACATGTCTTAGCATTAAAAACCATACTTGGTGAACACAAGCCAAAAACCACACTTGGAGCCTTCCACTTGCGCAAGCAACCCGCGAACTAAGGATCTGCAATGTTGAACAAAGAGAGCGTAAGCAATGATGCTTAGTGAGGGTAAGCTCTAAAAACAAACCTCAACATTGCAGGGTCCGAGCACGAACTAGCCAAGGCATTTACAGCATACCAAGAATCCACAAGAGCCACAATATAAGATGCATGAACAAAATATACAAGTAAATGTCATGATCATCAAGCTCTAACTTTCTCAACATAAATAGCCACATCAACATCCTCACAAGGATCAATAGTCTCAACACATGGATACATATATCAACAACATTGGCACCTAGATATGACTCAAATACGCGGATAACCGTTGGAACTCACATCCAACAACACAACCATTACCTGACGGTGGGATTACACTCATCACCGGTCTCGCGGAGGGGATTCCACTCATCCTCAAGCCCCGTCGATAGGATTCCACTCATCACCGACTATATTTAAATACAATTTTCGGGCGTACCCGTACTCCTCCTTGGTGACTCAACGCCACCAAGGCCACGCGCGACTTTTGACTCATGTGTACACACTAACATCCTAATGATCGATCATTTGTATTTAAGTATACTAGTGCCAATATTTTACTCATTCCACATTACTTATCTCAATCATTTCCGTGCTTAGCACGTACTCACCATGAACGCAATCATGAACCAACATCATGCATGCTTTAAGCAATACAAATCATGCCTCATCTCACATGTATAATACAATATACATAAGCATTCATATCACAACACATACGAGGCATATACATTCATACATTCAAGTTCATCCAAGGGCTCTAGATCAAGCTTAGGATTAGGCTACCACCCTAATCCTAACTCTTGGTGGGTCTACCAAGCCCAACCTAGTCCATATACTCGAACCAACCAATTTAAAACCATTTAAACAATTAACCACTCACCTAAACTCCCGAGCTCAAGACCAAGCAAGCAATTGTCTTCAATTCCCCGGATTCACTTTCGATGCTTCACCGATGCCCAAATTCGATTCTAATCAAACCCAAACACAAACAAAACGTTCGAATCAATATCACATCATCGGAACCAACCCGAATTAACATTAACAAGCATTCGACACCCCAAGCAAGTCCAAAAATAGAATTTTCGAGTAGCCCACTTAACCCACTGAAATCTTCCATTTCAAGCCTCCAAACCACCATCAAACACACCCAAGGCAACCCTCAAATAACATACTAGCACCAGCCCTTGAAATCCAATATTAAACAGCCCCAAAACACACTTTAAAACCTCCCAAAAACCCCTTTAAAGCCAAATTCCGAAAATTGTTTAAAATCGTTTGAAATTCACATATGTGACATCATTTGACTCCTATATACCATAACTAACCATAATAAATCAAAATATTAGGTTTAGCTACACAAAGGCACCACTTTTAATCAAATATTCAAAAACCTCTATTTCCTTAAAACTTCATGAAAACGAAAATAAAGTGTACTTTTGAGAAGAGGGAGGTGAGGGGAGTTCAAAATTACCTTCACCTTTCAATTCGAAGTTGAAATGGAGGAGCTTTGGAAATGGAATAGTGAATGTGGAAGGGAGCTTGGTTTCCCGTTGATAAGTTTTTGGAGAGGAAGATGAATAGTAGTGATGTGGGTGTTTATTTGACATGTGACTTATTTAAGGCTCAAAAGACTTCTTTGCCCTTAATGAAATGGATTATTCACAAGAACATAAGTTCCATGGCCATTTGGGGTTTAATTCCAAAACTTAGTCCATCATCAATCTAATTAATTTAAAAAAAAAAAAACCAAACCCGAACCATTATTTAAATCATAAAACCGAACCCAAAATAATATTAAAATATTATTTTCACCTAACCCCTAAACCCGGGTGTTACACATTTCATAGCTCAATTTCCAAATGAGTTTATCGAATACACATATGTCATGTAAGATCAATAATTGATCACATATCATATCAAGCAATATCATCAAACAATCAATATCAATGTCAAAAGTTCTAATATTCAGCATCTCAATTTCATCCATAATCAATCCAATATACTTCAAATCAGTTTCGAAATCAACATGGCAATTATCAACTTTCAATTCAAGCACATAGATCACAACATCCACATATCACATGCATTCAATCAAATTCCCTTTATTCCTTCTTCCCTTATCAAATTCCAATAATTATTTAGTCCAATTTCATGCTCAATATATATTAAAATCAAATTAAGGGTAGTTGAGACTCTAATCTCAACTCTAAGTTCGTTTCACTCACAATTCGCTGAGCTAACTCTGAATTCGGAGGCCTTTCGCACGATCCGCAGTCGTTCCAGCTACGGTTTCTTCTTCAATTCTTTCTCCTCTAGGATCTAATACATTTAAGCCAAATAAATAGAAGAAAATTCATAACTTTATCCATCTAATTTAAATCTAAATTTTCTCTTGATTCTAATTTTAGTCCCTATACTAATTTGGTTTCGAATATGGCCAATCTAATTTCACTAATCCATTCTAATTAGTGCTCAAGTTTTCAAATTGTTTACTTATTCATGTGAATTGCATTTTTAACAGTCTATCTACCAATTTACCACCTTTATTTTCATCCAATTTTACAAATTAAATTTCTCAATAGTTCTTCGATTTCTCTTATTTATTTTTCACACTGTTTTGACCACTTAACTTAAATTGTTTCCCATTTTCAGCATATAACTCCAAATCAGTCACTGTTTGTTTCTTAATTCAATTAACATGTTCAAGTTCATCCTATTAAAATTTCAGATCGAAACTCCAAGTAATTTATTTTTCACAATTTTTCAAAGTTCATTGTTCAGCTAAAAACACTGCTGGGCAGATTTGCATGCCATTCGAATTTATTTTCCAGATTTCACCACAAGTCTTAAATCTCATATTTACAATTTTTCTATCAAAATATACATATCAAATTTTGTTATACAAAAATTTCATCATGAAATTATCACTATTTAATTTTCTACAATTTTCTGAAGTTGCATGTTCCTACTAATATGAAATTTGTCCAAATCTGATCTAGCATGTTCAAAAGCCTATTATCATCCAAATTTCTTAATGTTTCTCATGTCTTAAAATTTTCCAGCAGCATCTCCCTTAACCTCATTACTTTCATGAATTTATAAAGGCACTAAGACCACAAATTCTTCAAAAAATTTCACATATTCGAAAGGTAGAGGGAGAGAGCTACTTACTTTTAATTTTTCCTTGAATTTTCTAGACCAAATCCTAAGCCATGCATGCCATTTTCTTCTTCACCGAAAGCTCTCAAGTTTTCTCTCAATTTGTGTTTTCAATTTTGTGTGTGAAATGAGCCAAATAGTTACTTAGCCTTGTGGGTAGTATGGCCGGTTAGGGGAGGGAGAAGGGGACATATTAATGAGAATTGACTTTCATGTCAATGTCTCAACTAATATCTCCTTATTACCCTTTGATTATACCATCAATTTGCATTAATCCTAGGTAAATTTAAGGATTTTTGGACTTTAGCATGCATCTCTTGTATTTTATGCTTAATTCGGTTTAGTCACTAGACAAATAACTGAATTCTTCTTGAATTTTTCTTTAAATTTTAATTCGGTCCTTATCGAATCCATTTCCAATTCAATAATTTAATATTTTAATCTAATAAGTCATCTAATTATTTAATTAAATCCCTAAACTTCTAGGCTAATTTTTGGGATGTTACACCGATCATCCATTCGACGCCGAGAGAAGCCTCATCGGAGCTTCGCCGCTTCCAATCATTTCCCCATTGTTCTAGTTAAATCCGGTAAGTATTCCGGCATGTTTCATGTTTTTTTGTATGGGTTGGATTATAGAGTTAATGAACTATCGTTTTCCGGCAGATCTGTGACATTAGGTGTCTCCTGCAATTTTTCTGGCGGTGGCCCGATGACCGGCATATTTGGGGTAAGTGAACCGGTTCAAGCTATGGTCTAAACCGGCCCAACCCGGTCTGAACCGGCCAAACTGGTCTGAGCCCAAAACCGAATTTTTCTGTCTGGCCCGTTGACCCGACCCGTCAGCCTGACTCGTCTGTCCGACTCGTTGACCCTGTTCGAGTCAACCCGTCTAAGTTAACTCAATGAGTCAACTCGTCCGAGTCAACTCAGTGAGTCAACCCGTCCGATACAACTCAGTGAGTCGACCCGTCCGAGTCAACTCGGTTGACTGTTGACTGATGATGTCAGCGTTTACCAATGATGACGTCAGCGTTGACCGTTGACTTTGACCAAAAAGTCAAATTTTCCGAAAACTCCTATTTTATGTTTTTCAACATCCTGAGTCCGTTTTTGAAGCCCGTTTCGCAAAATTCTGACCCGAAAGCCTCCGAATCTGACCTTGAACCCGAACTTGTATATGTATTTAATTATCCAGTTATGAGCTTTATGAATAAAGTCTGATCTTGGAATTTGTGTAATTGAAGGTAATCGCAGTTTCTTGAATACGAGATGTTGAATGATGTCAAATTTGGGTTCAAGAGAGTTCGAATGTCATTCGAGAGTCTACTGTTATAGCAAGGATTCAAGGTAATACATTACTACCTTCTGCATGCTTCCAAAACTTGTTGGTATTCGGTTAATGCTTGCACGACTATGATTGAGCATGTGATTAATTCTGCTACTGTCAATCAATTAAGATATAAGAATATTAATGGCCAAGGCAAATATTCGCATAAGAGGTTTGATAAATCGAAAGGACTTTCGAGTTCAATAAACGATTAATAAAAAGGGTTAATCTCTAAGTCTGATTATTTTGGCTAATGAATTATGAAAATGCCCTCGATGTATGAAAAGTACTAAAATACCCCTATTAATGAGAGTGGTCTGAGAATCTACACTAGATTTGGTAAAACAACCGAACCTTCTAGAAATCTTGAAGTTTTCTTGGGAGGTTATAGTAGCGAGGCTTCACCTTTGAGACTGCAAATTTGCTCAGATTCTTTTTGGGATTTAATAATCCCTGATGACATTCACGAGAAAATAATTGTATGTTTGGATTAGTCAAGTTGCGTAAATTGCTGACTTAATTGAAATGACTGAAATGTTTGGAAATACTGACAAGGCTGAATCGATAGGTATATCTATAATGACCAAAAAGGGATAATCATTCCTCGACACTGATTGCCGAATTAATCAAAATGGTGGATTTACCCTCGAGAACTTTAACGAATGAATATATGGAAGAACCGAGAAATTCTGAATAATTGAAACATTTTCGAGCATCGTAATGTTTGAAATACCCTCGAATACTGATAAGACTGAAATGGGTCACAATGACCCTAAGACATGGAATTAGAAATCCCAACAAAGATAAACAATTGTAATGGCTCCAAATGTGGAAAATTACGACCCGTGTTAGTTGGTCGATTTAGATACCATGATGATAGTGGGGGAATACCGTGTGAAGGCACGTGCAATTTATTTGGAGAAAGTACATAGTTAATAGTGAGAGGGGCCTATTCTCCTAAGGCACATTTGATGTTTTGGAATGAGTTCAGATACAATGCACATGTTTGAATACTTAGAAAATACCACTCGAATATATGCTTGATTTCTGGTAATAAAATCAGTGGACGATGGGTGAAGGTGAACTATTGTTGTTATGCTCTGTAGTAAGTTCTAAGAAATGAGTGGTTGAAGTGTACCTATCTGGTGAGATATTAAACACTGTGTTAGTAGGTTCTGATTAGTTCAAAGGGGCTCAGAAACTTGACGAGCAACTAGAAGTCCTAAATTCTGTACATCACTGTTCATACCTTGTTGGTTTAAATTACCAGTTTAGCCCCGAATGTCAAAATGACCTTAATACCCTCGTTGGCTGTAACATTTAATTCTGCTTGTGATATATCTGAAATCTCAATGATTCTGATGCATCAACTTCCGATGTTGATTCGATTCGTCTTATCAAACTCCCCTATTCGTAGGGACCTCGTTTTGAAATCTGTCCAAAATTGTCAAATGTCATTTTTTTATATCTATCAAGTACCTCTAAGAAATGAATTTGGCCATAAAGCACGTACCATGTATCTATAAATACTTTCTATTCTAAACCAAGACCATATGCTTAAAATTTAAAAGTATAATACTGTAATACGAAAGGAAGCATTTCTCTGATTTTTTACCTCTGATATGAAAAATATATCTGATATATGACATTGAATACGAAATAATAATAATGATAATAAAATAAATTTTATATTTGTCTTCTGGTATAAAAATAGATTTGATATCTTTTTTCTGTAATATTGTCTTCTGAATATAAACTGAAATCATCTGGGGTATATTATTTGGGATATGAATGATGATCTGTAGGCTCTACGCTGGTAAGTCCTTCTGGACCTAAGCTCATACGCCCAATGGGCCTAGGGTAAGCCTTTCTGTTAAGCTCCTACGCCCACGGGCCTAGGGTAAGTCTTTCTGGACCTAAGGCATCCTACGCCTCAGGCCTAGTGTAAGACCTTCTGTATGCAGTTCAGGGGGAATTGCGTTTTAGAGTTTGGTTGGAGGGTAGTTAAGTAAATTAATAAAATTTTCTGACCTCTTTTGAAACTTACCCTACTAAATTAATGTATCAATGTTAAACTCTCAGTAAGCTTACAATTCGCGCTTAATGGACCACTCTAAACTCTTTGATTCAAATTCTAAAAATCTGAATCTCTTTTTAATCTCTGGCTTTACACTCACCTCTTACGGTTCGGGTGATCAAATAAAGAACAACTTTGTGACCTCCTAGTAATGCTTCACCGATTTATCGAATCGTAATTATACCTTATAGTTGCCTAATTCTTCATGACAATGTTAAGTTTCCATATACCTACGTGTACCTTTAGCATCTCCTGGTAGTTTGTATTACTGAGCTTTTCGAAGCTCGCGTTGTTTTTACCGTCACAGGTTAAGGGATGTACCATGTTGCAGATATCAATGTCGGTATGGGATTTTCTTCAGCTTTGCTTGTAGAGTACGACACTTGTGTAATTAGTGGGCATGTATGTCACGTGTTGTTTTATATTCGAGTATGAAACTTGTATTAACAACTTTTATCACAGTTTTGTTTCATTGTCTGAATGTTTCTGAAATTGTATTTTAATTCAAAACTTGATTTACGATTTTAAATGGTTTAGTAATTTGTTTATTTGAAATTTTAATGTGGGTCGCTCTGGTGACCCTAATGTGACTTCCTAGGATCCGTATTAATGCATAGGCGGGTCTAGGGGGTTACATGCATATTGCAAAGGAAATGGATTTGGAAATGATTTGTCAAAGGAATTTCAATAAATGGTTTGGTTTCCAAAATGCTTGTGGTTTTTAAAACTGCATTTTTGTAGTTGGTTTTTGAGCTCCGCTCACTAAGCTTTATAGCTTACGCTCTCTTTTCCAACAATGCAGATCCGTAGACCCTTTGGAAGGCAACAGTGCAAGGGAGGTGATCCAAGTGTCCGCTCTTAGCTCAAGTAAGACCTTGCTTAGATAATAGTGTGTGTGGCAATAAAGGTTAACCTTGTTTATGTTTTAGGAGTGTTTGTAAACTCCTTGTGTTGAGATCACGTTGATGTTTACCTTGTTGGCTTGTTCTTACCTTATATCTTGTGGTTATGGTTTTGGACCTTGTTCTTCTTATGTTGGATCTTGAAGCTTCCTCTTAATCGTATGTAAAGCATGTTTATGTTTCTCTTGATCTTGAACATGTGTGATGGATGATTTTAGTGTATGTATGCCTTCGTTGTTGTTGCTCTGATGTATGTGGTGATTGGAACCAAGTTAAATACCCTTAGAGATGCTTAAATTGCAGTTTTGTTGTTTCTGTAGTAGGGTGTTTCGAAACGGGCTCGAACGTTTCGGAACAGCCCTTGTTTTTGCCTTGGCGTTCCGGAACGCGTATCGAAACGGGCTAAGCAGGGCCGGAACGGTCTCAATCCGTTTCGGAACGTTTTGCCACTGTAAAGTACCATTCCGATACAGGCCTTTAGTGTTCTGAAACGGGGGTCGTTGAAGTTAGTTAAAGGCATCTTTAAAGTTATTTTTCTTGCATTTTGGTCCTAGTTTATGTTGTTTTCAGGTGTGGATGATTTTGTGCATGTGTTATGTTGCATTTCATCAAGGAAGTGTGAAATGGGTTTAATTCCACAAAGATCACCTTAATTACATCATAGGTCCCTATATTATGCTAGTTTTGCATTTTGGTCCCTGTGTTGCTCTTTTGTTCGAATCGATGCTCGTTATGTTGTTCTTTCTTCCGCTGCGTGTTCGATAACTTAAGATTAATTTGAGCATCTAGAAAAGATAATAATCAACGTGTTTAGGGTTGCTAATCGGAGGGAAATCTTCAGATCTTTCTTCGATTAGTCCCGTGTAGTACACTCGATACGGTCTGGTGGCTAGGCCGGGTCGAGGGGTTACATCTGTTGGTATCAGTGCCTAGGTTTTTCTTCGGAAAGGCTTGCGTTGGTTGTCGAGCAACCGGAAAGGTAAGTGAGGTAAGTGTGTTGTGATGGTGTATGCTTGTTTGTTGATGTTGCTTGCTTTGTAAGGTACCCATTGCCACATACTATTATCGGGAAAACATATATATGATACTTGAGCACCTTGGACCCTTGACGTTGCTGACCGAATCATTTCCTTTTTGTCTTATCTGTTGTGGTTGTAGCATTGCATTTGTTGTTATGGCTAGACCTAGAAGAGGTCAGGCGGGTGGTGAGCCGCATGAGGATCCGGTTGAGGGTGATGGGCATCCGCAAGAGGGATAATTACCTTCTCCTCCTCCTCCAGGTGGTGAGGCTAATGTGCGGGGTGAGGAACCTCGTGGTGGCCAGGGTCAGGCCAGAGCTGATATGAGCTCGTTGATTCAGGCTATTACTGGGGCTTTTCAGTCTGCTTTGGCTGGGTTGCAGGCGGCTGCACCGCAGCATGGTCAGAGGGAAGGGTTACCCCTTGAGAGGCTCCATAGTCTGGGTGGAGTAGAGTTTCGAGGGTTATCGCTCGAGGGAGCTGAGGCATGGTTAGCTAGTACTACCAGGATTCTGGGTCAGATAGAGTGCAGCGATGCACGTAAGCTTGGTTGTGTGGAATCTTTGCTTCAGGGTGACGTGTATGTTTGGTGGACTACGATCACCGCGAGTATGGCTACTGCTGATATCACTTGGGATTTCTTCCGTTCTGCCTTCCGGAAGAAGTATTTGGGGCTGAGGTATCAAGATGAGAAGAAACGTGAGTTCATGGCTTTGGTTTAGGGGAGTATGACCGTTTCGGAGTACGAGGTTCAGTTTGTTAGACTGAGTCAGTATGCTGCTGAGCTAGTTCCTACTGAGAAGGAACGTTGTAAAAGGTTTCGGTATGGTTTGACTAAGGGAGTGAAGACCTATATGTTGGCTACTGATTATACAGATTTTGATGTGCTAGTAACTCGAGCCAAAGATATAGAGCATAGTCTTGGTTTGTCTGAATAAAATAAAAAACTGAAAATGTCAAGTGTGAATACTGTAATACGACATGTTGCATCAACTGATGTAAAATGTATTGTTAAATTTAATAGTCAATGTTTGTTAAAATGGTGAATTGATAAAATTTTAGAGTATAAAGCTTAATTGGGTGCAAAAAAGTTCAGAGGCTTAATTATTTTTTTTTATTAAAAGTTCAAGGGCTTATGATCCTTAAGCCTTCATATAAATATAGAGTATGTTTTAACATTTTATAAATAAGTATTTTGAATGAATCTAAGTTCGAGAGTCGTCACATGATTTTTCTTTAGTTGTAGATTGTGTTGCTCGAACCTGGGTCACTTATGGAAAACATTTCATCTTTTACCACTAAGATCACCAAATGAATTCCTATACTTAGGCCATGTTTGGTAAATAGCGGTTTGGGCAAAAATTAGAGGTTTGAGGTATAATTAGAGGTTTGACTAGTCAAATCCGCTAATATTGATGTTTGGTAAATAGCGGATTGAAAGAGCGGACTGGGGTGAAAAAGCTAATTTTGAAAAAGCTCCTAATATGAGCTTTTTGAGATTAGAGGTTTGATATTAGAGTTGTAATGACTCTTTTACCCTTAACAATTACCAAAAATCTCCAAATAACCTAAATTAAATAATTTATTTTTTAATATAAATAATATCATATTAAATATTGTACTTATTTGTTGTTACTACTAATTTATAATGTGACATTTGTAAGTTAATTTTATTTTTTTTATTATCACATATTTATATGTGCATATAAAAAATTAATAATTATATAAATAATAAATTAATATATAAAATTTTCAAATATGTTTAGGAAAATTATATTAAAAATATTTTTTTACAAATCTAACTAATATTTATTAGATACAAAATATTAATAACTGATAAATTATTCAAACAAGTATTAAATATAAGGGTAAACTACATAAATGACCACCTTACTATTGCAAAAGTTACGATCTGACCACATTATTTTTTTTCGTCACATTTAAACCAACAAACTATTTAAATGGTATCAATGTGACCACCAGCCGTTAAAGGTTAACGGAAGGGTGACGTGGCAGTTAAAAATAATGGTATAATTACACATTTAGTCATCGTTACTTATAAAATCTATCAATTTATTCCTAATTTTAATTTAATAAAATAAATTAATTATTTATATTTAATTTAATTATTTTATATTTTATATTGATAATTTATATTTAATTTAATTATTTTATTTTTCTCCTCCAATCAGGAGGTGACACGTGTCACCACCATTTAGAAGAGAAAAATTCAATTTGCACAAACATGCCAATGGTGGGAATCGAACCCGCATATGGGTGATTTAGAAGCAGCGCCAAGCATGTTTTTGTGCTAAAAATAACTCTTTTAAATATATGTTATATTGTGTACAAAATGAATGACCACCCAAAAACACCTTCTCAACGGTGAATTCACGGTTGGCAAAAATTTGAGTTTCCGAGAACTGCAAGATCGATGGCATTCTCTTCTTTATGATCCAGTTGTTTCCGAGGAGGCGTCTTCTCGCATAATTGAGTTTGAACGTTCTGCTCCTTCCCTGCCTTCAAAATTTGGCAGAATTGGAAATTCAAACGATAGTAAAAATTTGTTTGGAAAGAGAAAGTCTGAGAGTGTGCGTAGCTGTTACTATGCATTGCGCAAAAAAAAATCGAAATGAGCCGTTTAACTCAATGGATCTGAGTTTCCTTGTTGCGCCTAATGATGGAAACTATGTTGGGATTGAAGAGGAGCCTCTACTCAGAAACTGCGTGCTTGACAATCCAATTTCAGATCATTTTGGAGTTCAAGAAACAAATATGAATATTATGGATTGTTCATTTCCACAAATATTAGCTGATGATGGAGCTGTAGCGAGGGGTGCATGCACAACAGATGACTTTCAGATTACTATTTGTAATCACGATGATGGTGGTTTTCCTATAGATCAAGTTAATATACACAAGGACATTCCCCATATGCTCGGAGAGAATCAGTTTTTTCTAGAGAGTGAATCTGGCATTGAGGAATTGCATGAATCCAAGGAATTGCCTGTGAATGGCTTGTTTGACGCTAATGATTTAATGGTAAAACCTTCATCTACATTTGATCAAATTAACAATGATCCAGAGAATATCTGCTCTGAGTTTGAAGGCAACTAGGTCTTCAACTCACCAATGGATTGTGGGTTGTCAATCTGAGGAACTGATGAAGGCTTGTCTGCATCTGCTATTCCCGCTAATGGTCATGGGGAAAAAGACCTTCAGGGAGGAGATATATATGCACTTCCTACTGACATCTTTGCTAAGAGTGATCATGCATCGAGACATGATGTTACTACAGATTCCAATTTGGAACCTGACATACCTAATGAGGAAGTGCAAAATCAAATGGCTGATACAGAAGGTTATTTGGTGGAAATAACCAACACCCTTATGAATGATGAACCCTTTTTCATGGATGTTGACGCGAAAGATGTGATTGATAAGTCTTACTTTGATGGTATGAGCTCGTTTTTGGCAAGTTTACCTAATAACTTTGATCAAGATCAAATGTCGGATGTAACTGAACCTATGACGTCAGAAACACAAGATAATCTTACAAATGTATCTTGTTCACATCTTGGAGAATTGGATGGCGTTGCGGGATCTTGCGTGGTAGATGGGCTTGTGCCCTTTGATTCAGAGGTACCAATGCTTTCTTTTGTGTCACAACTAGGAGGAAAATTCAATTTGCTCAAACATGCCAATGGTAGGAATTGAACCCGCGTATGGGTGATTTAGAAGCCACTGCACCAAGCATGTATTTGTGCTAAAAATAACCCTTTTAAATATATGTTCTATTGTGTACAGAATGAATGACCACCCAAAAATACCCTCTCAGCAGTGAATTCACCGGTGTACATGCCATCATCTGTGATTCTTTCATTTGAGAAGATCCATGAGATTGTCCTGGATCTCTTTGAAGCAGGAGGGGACCTCCATCACTAGTTTTCTGACCCCTAGAAAAATCTTTTGCACATGCAGATAATGGATTGCCAGCCTCTTTGAAAATGTGTCGTGTTGAGGATATGACTGATGGGCACAACTGTAACCCCCTCGTCCCGGTCTGGCCGAATGACCGGTCCAAGTGGGTCACACGGGGAAAACCGAGTGAAAACCCCTAAGGATTCCCCCTCGGTTAGCAACCCTAACATCTATTTTTTTTTCTTTTAACTCATGTCTAGATGGATATCAAACCCTAAGTGATCATACAGCGGAACAACATATACAAAACAATCAAACGAACTCAAACGATCATGTTACAGCCCAATTTTAGACTTAAACTGCATGCGGTATCGATACACCTAAGGGGTGTATCGATACCCCTTAACTAGGTCAACAGGGTTTGGTCAACCCGTGGAGACCGTATCGATACCCCAAGGAGTGTATCGATACCCTCCCCAAAAGTTGACTTCCCACGGTCAACGCCAAGATAACGGTATCGATACCCTAGAGGCCAGTATCGATACCGAAATTGACAGTGGCTCTAGTGACCAAAAAGGTATCGATACTCTCCCTCGAGTATCGATACACGAGGCCTGAAACCAAAGGCAGTATCGATACCAGACCAACGGTATCGATACCCCAGCTACGAACTTGCAGGTTTGAGCTGATTTAGGGCACAAGGGGGCCCCTAAATCCCTCTAACACTTCAACCAACACACTATCATCAATCCCTAAGGCAAGCCAACCATAAAAGCATGCTTCCACAAGAACCAAAGGGCATTAAACAACCCAAAGAGGTACACATACAATCAAGCAATTTAGGCATTCCAACAAACCTAAGCATCTATGCATAGCATTCAAAAGGGCAATTTAGCATATAAGGTCATCCAAGCACGTAAGATTTCATGCCTTAGCAACCAAACAAATAGACATTCAAGGCATGCAACAACAAAGATATTTATAGATCAAACAAGGCATCCAAGAATCAAACCAATATCGACATACATCAAAACCTATCCCATTGCTTAACTATTACATTAATTTACTCAAAACTCACACATTGAGCTCACCAAAAGCAACACT
This sequence comes from Hibiscus trionum, assembly GCA_030270665.1. NCBI lineage: Eukaryota > Viridiplantae > Streptophyta > Magnoliopsida > Malvales > Malvaceae > Hibiscus > Hibiscus trionum. The sequence continues at coordinate 19,228,585 of BSYR01000038.1, read as the reverse complement.
TGGAGACCTTTCCTTGCACATGCCACCCACAAGCTATTTATCTGCATTGTCGAACAAAAGAGAGCGTAAGCATAAAAGCTTAGTGAGGGTAAGCTCATAAAACAAACCTTCGACAATGCAGGGTCCAAGCACGAGCAACCATCATGATATTATACGTGATTTTACCTTCGATTCACATGAGCCATAAGTATAGGTGATGCATGAACATACTACCAAATTCATGCCATGCTCAACAACTTAATAGTTCAACATACAATGATACATAACTCAAAGTATTAGCCACATCACATATCGTTTCACATTGAAATTCACATTTCATATTACATCGATACACATATCAATTCATATTATCATGTATGCATAACTTCATATTGGCCTAAACATACTTTCTCTTATTGGCACCTAGCTATGACTCGAATACGCGGATAACATGTTGGAACGCATTTCCAACAACAACATTACCTCGGTGGGATTCCACTCATCACCGGTCCTTGCATGTGCGGGATTCCACTCATCGCCACATGCCCTACGGATGGGATTCCACTCATCATCACGTAGAAATATATAAAAGCTTCCGGTGGAATATTACATCACCGTACTCCTCCTTGGTGCCTTAACGCCACCAAGGCCACGTACGTTTTGACTCAATTTGTGTGCACACTCATCCTAATGATCGATCATTGTACCCAAGCATACTAGTGCCAATTAATCAAATTTCACAACCTTTGATGTTCGAGAGTCATAATATGGCATCTTACATCATATTAAGCTCAACATCAATTATCTCAACAACATAATATCATAATGTCATGTTCAAGAGTAATAATATGGCATCTTACATCATATTAAACTCAACATCATCATACACAATCACAATACAAACCACATGCATAGCAATGCCTCAAACCATGTCTCAACAACATATATAACACATTATACATACCTAAATAATCATGAGGCATAACATCAATTAAAGAGATCACCCAATGTCTCTAACTAAAGCTTAGGATTAGGCTACCACCCTAATCCTAACTCTAGGTGAGTCTACCAATCTCAACCTAGTCCACATGCTCGAACCAAATGCTCAAAATCATTTAAAGTATTTTAACCACTCACCTCTACTCCAAGCTCAATTACCAAGCAACCATGGTCTTCAATCTTTCTTCCGGATTTGCTCCCAAGGCTTCACCAACCCAAAACCAAGCTTCTAGACATCTCAACACAAGTAAAACAACCACAAATCAATTCATCAATTAATGTAGCAAACCCGGTACACTAATCAAACACCAAACTCAACATTTCAAACCATGAACAACCCCCAAAATCACCAAATCCGAGCAGCCCTTATACACAGCCCAAAACTTGTGATTTCAACACATTTAGCACATTCAAATGCTTCCAAAACAGCCCTCATCTATTACCCTAACACCAACCTTCAATTTCCAACACAAACCACACCAAAAACTCACGTTTTACAACCTTAAAACTAGCCTTAAGACCATACTACGAATTTTCATCCAAAATTAACCAAATTAACATATGTTGAGTATTTCATAGTGCTTAAACAAACCCCCAATACAATTTATCAAAACAATTTGAAAAACCCCATTGAAACCCCAAATTTCCATATGAACCCTAATTTCCAAAACACCATATTTTTGAAATCTAAAACAAAGGATAGATAGAGATTGAAAAGGAGATTAAGAAAATGCAATTACCTCTTAAAACGGGGTTGAAATCGAGTGGTAGGATCCATGGAATAGAAGCTAGGGTTTTGAGAGGTTTTAGAGATGGGGTTTCTTCCTTTTTTTGAAGTTGGAAAGAAGATGAAAAGAAGATGACAACTTTTAGTTAAAGTTGTCTAGCTTTTTAAAACTTTAGGGTCAAATTACCTCATAAGCCCTCCCCTTTCTACAAAAGTTCAATTAGGTCATTATTTGAAGATGAAATGTTTTAATTAAGTTTTATTTGACTCGAACTAAAACCCGGCTAACTCCTAGCCCCAAAACACGGGTGTTACAACTCTCCCCCACTTAAGGAAATTTCGTCCCCGAAATCCATCGATCACGGAAGGCCACTGAAACATGCACCTCCACGCTTTCCCCTCTCACCACAACGTACTAACCAACTCGAAAGACTTACCACACAACACTTGCTATCTTACACTAAGATCTCAACTGATTCTTCAAGGCATGCCAATTTCAAACTCAACTCAATCTCTTCAACAAATATAGCACGGAACAGATCTGACTCACATTTCTGAATCATAGATACACGTAACACATCTCAAACCCCTTTCTAGCTCTGGTGGTAACCGCAACAGATAACAACAGAACTAGCCTGATTCACAAACTCATACAATACTGCTTGAACACTTGACTCATAACTTTCTCTGACTGTCCTCTGTCTTCATCAATTAACCAAACACTATGCAGACGTCTTCACAAATAATCTAGTTGATATCTCGAATCTCTATTACTCGCTTCCATTATGAACCTTCCACGGATGTAACAAACTAGAAGAAACTGAAGCTCGGCCTTGACACGCTGGCAATTTACACACTTGCTCTCATACTGAACCACATTATTCATCCACTCATTCCGAAAGTACTCATCTTCAACCCACAATACGTCTTCATACTACTCAGATGCAGTACAATGAACCACCGTGCGCTTCGGCCCAAAACAATACATCTCAAAACACTAGGTCAGTCGGTACAACTATTCTGTCTCTGAAATGCAAAACTCTATCATCTCTGAAACTGTATTTTGAAGGTCTTCTTTCCACTATGTCTTGCACGTGAGGTGCCAAGAATCTGTCTCGCAACTGTTTCTCATCAAACATTCTGACTCAAAGTAGTCTCAACCCGAAACTCGGCCCCAAGACTACTATCATTTGATATACGGAATTCGGCAATTGCAACTCGTAACTCAACTACTAATCTAACAGCAAATACAACTCGGAACATCGGTTGCTACGTAGACTCTCTTCAAATAGTACTCAATCTCGAGGTCACAATCTTCAAGCAATTCTATCTACTCATGTTGTTCAAGTTTCCACCCTTCCTAAGTCTTCAAATATTTCAAGTTCTGATGATATGTACAAACACACCGTGCATTTCTTACTATACAAGCTTTGTCTCTAAGTCTTCGAAGCAAATACAACTGTAAGTAACTCTATGTCCCATTTCGAATAACTCTTCTCACGGTCTTCCAACTATCTTGATGAACAAGCCACAATCTTCTGTCTTGCATAAGCACACAACCTAACTCTACATGTATCTCATCACTATGGTTCGCAAACTCTTTCTCTGATATAAGCTGTTTCAAGGTCGAAGCTCTCTTCAAAGTTTCTTTCGGTTTCTCAAGGGCTCATTGTCTCGCATCTAACCACACAACTGAACATTCTTCGGTATCAATCTGACAAAAGAGCAGTTATCTTCGAACGGCTATTTACAAACTTCCAGTAGTAACACTGCTAGACTTAGTACTATAGGTTTCTGTCACAGTCTTCAATTTCTTCAAACTCACATCTTCTTTTGTCTGTTCAAGATTTGTTCTAATACACTCGGCTAATTCTCATGTCCTAAGAGAACATCTTCATTAACTCGAAGTTCACGTTGTACAACTTGGTATACAATTAATTCTCTAATAGAACCTACCACACTAACTTCAAAACTTGTCATGATCTTCCTCGGTACTTGAATATACTCACGTGACATCTAGAAGAGCTACTATCACTGATCATGAAACTCAGAAAATTATTCTGCTCAACATCTCTATGAAGGTAACTAATACACTGGTCAAACAAAGCGGCATAACTCAGAGCTCAAGGCGATTACATCTTGCCCCTAAAGCTGTCTTTGGTACTTCAAATTTCTCACCTTCATCTGGTAGAAACGGATCTCAAATTAATCTTCAAATAGACTGAAGCACACACTAACTGATCAACAAATCACTGGCACTCAGAAACAGATACTAATCATCCACTGTCACTTGTTTCGACTGTATGTAATCTGAACACATTCTCATACGGTCACTCTTCCTTCTTCACAAATTACACTGTAGAACTCTGAGATGATGCACTAGGCCTAATGAATCTAAGGTCTAACAAGTCTCGAAGCTAATTCTTCAACATTCTCAATTCTGTCGGAAACCATAAGATACAGAGCAAACTAAAACACGAGCAACTCGGAGACGACATCAATAATAAACTCTTCTTCTCTGTTAGGAGACAAACCGGGCGTTTCTTCTAAACACTTCTAGGAAGAATCACAAACTATTTTAACATTCTGCGGTCTAATCTTCGTTCAAAAATCAAATTCATCACAATTGCTCAGCAAGTCTGTCAACTAAACTCAATCAACCTTTGATCTCTAAAACTGGATCAACATTCAATAAGAAGCTCACATCCTCACCTACCACTATAGTCACACAAAAATCTGCGTCTTCAAAGCAACTCTCTCTTTGTCTCAACGTATACACTAACTCTATGCTCTTCAAGCTGAACCTTGTCAAAAGGTACATCAAAACCGTAGGAAGACGATCGCTTCACACCTACGAGAAACTAGTAACTCTAAACCACCAACAACATCTTCTGTACATCTTTCTGATCACTACTGTCTCCCAAAGAGGCTAGTCACATGTGTCCCTACATCTAAGGTCTCAACAAACTTATCTAATTTCTTACATGCTCACACAAAGGAGGTATCCGCGGAGATTGCAACTTCACATGTACACACTGATAGTCTCTGATCCCCTTGTTTTCAGACTGGTTCTTCAACAAAATCTGAATCTTCTAAACTGTTTCTTAGAGCATCTCATAACTTCAAGACTCAATTCTGATCGCACACAAACAGTCTAGCTGGACTTGTTCTACCCCTACCAAACAATCCTGAAGTCGAAGCTCAAGGCTCCCTTCTCGGCTCAACTATATCGGAAGTGACTTCATCTCTTCCGCTTGCTGGAAAACAACTCAACGTACACTGACCCAATCACACAAACTAGCTCCCACTCACGGACACTGACCGGCTATCTTGCATTAAAATCATAGGCCAAACCCCAACGGTCACCAACTAACACTTCACCAGGCATGTTCAACTTGCATACTTGCTAACGATATACAAAAGCACGGATTGAGAATCAACCGGAGGAAACCAACTTAATACTATACCAAAGGCTTATCTGTTAAAACATCGACACCACTCTAACTCCCACTCATATGCCTTCACTTCTTCTTACCAACTGATGCTAGAGTTGATCACATCGTCCCTCATCCACAAGAATCAACCACATATATCGTCTCAAACGAACGAGTTGTACCTCAATCCCGGTACGACCATACCTCCCTAACTAAGGTGATGGACTCCCTCAACATAGTCCACCCTTTTCAGAAACTACAACTTCTACTGACCGAAAAGCAATTTAAATAAACAACAACATCAACAGTAAAACATACAAGATTGGGTTAGCAAGGCAAGGCTTCCAAGTGGCTCAAGTATGTTTCCCTCACTTAAAATCTCTTTTTCAATGTAATAGTAGCAATGGGACTCTACTCAACATGTTTCAACAAATTAGCACACATACAGGCTCAACCAAGCATATAACAGGGCATACTTGTTAAACAAGCAAACACATGCGTACGATCAAACAACATACATTCTCAATCAAGCAATCACACATCACAGCATACACGGATAACAAGCAACATGCTTTCAAACAAACAATCAACATACTTGTCACATAAGCAATCATACTTACAAAGCAAGCAAACACCGTGCATATCAATTCAAAACTTAAACTTACCTCACTTACCTGCCCAAGGTCTCGGCAACCTTAGGCTCTGATACCAACAAATGTAACCCCCTCGTCCCGGTCTGGCCGAATGACCGGTCCGAGTGGGTCACACAGGGAAAACCGAGTGAAAACCCCTAAGGATTCCCCCTCGGTTAGCAACCCTAACATCTATTTTTTTTCTTTTAACTCATGTCTAGATGGATATTAAACCCTAAGTGATCATACAGCGGAACAACATATACAAAAAAATCAAACGAACTCAAACGATCATGTTACAGCCCAATTTTAGACTTAAACTGCAGGCGGTATCGATACACCTAAGGGGTGTATCGATACCCCTTAACTAGGTCAACAGGGTTTGGTCAACCCGTGGAGACCGTATCGATACCCCAAGGAGTGTATCGATACCCTCCCCAAAAGTTGACTTCCCACGGTCAACGCCAAGATAACGGTATCGATACCCTAGAGGCCAGTATCGATACCGAAATTGACAGTGGCTCCAGTGACCAAAAAGGTATCGATACTCTCCCTCGAGTATCGATACACGAGGCCTGAAACCAAAGGCAGTATCGATACCAGACCAACGGTATCGATACCCCAGCTACGAACTTGCAGGTTTGAGCTGATTTAGGGCACAAGGGGGCCCCTAAATCCCTCTAACACTTCAACCAACACACTATCATCAATCCCTAAGGCAAGCCAACCATAAAAGCATGCTTCCACAAGAACCAAAGGGCATTAAACAACCCAAAGAGGTACACATACAATCAAGCAATTTAGGCATTCCAACAAACCTAAGCATCTATGCATAGCATTCAAAAGGGCAATTTAGCATATAAGGTCATCCAAGCACGTAAGATTTCATGCCTTAGCAACCAAACAAATAGACATTCAAGGCATGCAACAACAAAGATATTTATAGATCAAACAAGGCATCCAAGAATCAAACCAATATCGACATACATCAAAACATATCCCATTGCTTAACTATTACATTAATTTACTCAAAACTCACACATTGAGCTCACCAAAAGCAACACTTGGAGACCTTTCCTTGCCCATGCCACCCACAAGCTATTTATCTGCATTTTCGAACAAAAGAGAGCGTAAGCATAAAAGCTTAGTGAGGGTAAGCTCATAAAACAAACCTTCGACAATGCAGGGTCCAAGCACGAGCAACCATCATGATATTATACGTGATTTTACCTTCGATTCACATGAGCCATAAGTATAGGTGATGCATGAACATACTACCAAATTCATGCCATGCTCAACAACTTAATAGTTCAACATACAATGATACATAACTCAAAGTATTAGCCACATCACATATCGTTTCACATTGAAATTCACATTTCATATTACATTGATACACATATCAATTCATATTATCATGTATGCATAACTTCATATTGGCCTAAACATACTTTCTCTTATTGGCACCTAGCTATGACTCGAATACGCGGATAACATGTTGGAACGCATTTCCAACAACAACATTACCTCGGTGGGATTCCACTCATCACCGGTCCTTGCATGTGCGGGATTCCACTCATCGCCACATGCCCTACGGATGGGATTCCACTCATCATCACGTAGAAATATATAAAAGCTTCCGGTGGAATATTACATCACCGTACTCCTCCTTGGTGCCTTAACGCCACCAAGGCCACGTACGTTTTGACTCAATTTGTGTGCACACTCATCCTAATGATCGATCATTGTACCCAAGCATACTAGTGCCAATTAATCAAATTTCACAACCTTTGATGTTCGAGAGTCATAATATGGCATCTTACATCATATTAAGCTCAACATCAATTATCTCAACAACATAATATCATAATGTCATGTTCAAGAGTAATAATATGGCATCTTACATCATATTAAACTCAACATCATCATACACAATCACAATACAAACCACATGCATAGCAATGCCTCAAACCATGTCTCAACAACATATATAACACAGAGCTAGTTTTTAGTAGATGTGAAGTGATTGTCTTCCCATGGTTTCGATGTACCTTTTTGATATGGTGTGGCTCATAGAGCACAGAGCTAGGATACGCCTTGAGATAGAGAGAGAATTGCCTTGAAGTCACAGAACTTTGTGAGACTGTAGTAGTAGGTAAGGATGTGAACTCCTTATTGAATGTTGATCCAGCTTTAGAGGTCAAAGATTGGTTGAGTTTAGTCAACGGGCTTGCTTAGAAATTGTGATGGATTTGATTTTGAATGAAGATTAAACCACAGAATGTTAGAATAGTTGTGTTTTCTTTTCCTAGAAGTGTTTGGAAGAATTACCGGTTTACCTCTTGCTAGAGGAGAAGAGTTTGTTATTGAGACCGTTTTCGAGGTTGCTTCTGTTTTGTTTGCTCTGTGACTTACGAATCCCAGAAGAATTGAGAATGTTGAAGAATTGACTTCGAGACTTGTTAGACCTTAGATTCATTAGGCCTAGTGCATCATCTCAGAGTTCTACAGTGCAATTTGTGAAGAAGAAAGAGTGACAGTACGAGAATGTGTTCAGATTGCATACAGTCGAAACAAGTGACATTGGATGATTAGTATCCGTTTTCGAGTGTTAGTGATTTGTTGGTCAGTTAGTGTGTGCTTCAGTCTATTTGATGATTAGCTTGAGATCCGTTTACTACCAGTTGAAAGCAAGAAAAGTTGAAGTACCGAAGACATCTTTAGGGGCAAGATGTGATCACCTTGAGCTCTGAGTTATGCCGTTTTGTTTGACTAGTGTATTAGTTACCTTCATAGAGGTTGAACAGAATAATTCCCGAGTTCCTTGATCAGTTTGTAGTAGTTCTCATAGTTGACTCATGAGTATATTCAAGTACCGAAGAAGACCATGACAGGCTTTAGAATTAGTGTTGTAGATCCTATTAGAAAATCAGTTGTATGCCAAGTTGAGCAAACGTGAACTCTGAGTTAATGAGGATGTTCTCCTAGGACGTGTAGGTCAGTCGAGTGTATCAGAGTAAATCCCAAGTAGGCAGAAGAAGATGTGAGTCGGAAGAAACTGAAAACTGTGACATATATCTATAGTTCCTAGGTCTAGCATTTTTACTCTCAGAGAATTGTGAATAGTCTTTCGAAGATAGCTGCTCCCTTGAACAAGTTGCTACAGAAGAATGTTCAGTTGGTCAGATGCAAGACAATGAGCCCTTGAGAAACCGAAAGAACTTTGAAGAGAGCTTCGACCTTGAAATATTGGATGTTTTAGGAAGGGTTGAACTTGAACAGTATGAGTTGTTAGAATTGCTTGAAGACTGTAATCTCAAGCTTGAGTGTCATCCGAAGAGAGTTAACGCAGTGACCGATGCTTTGAGTTATATTTGTTGTTAGATTAGTAGCCGAGTTGCGAGCTGTGTTTGCCGGATTCAGTTTGGCAATGATAGTGGTTCTGTGGTCGAGTTCGGGTTAAACCTACTTTGAGTTAGATGCTTAGAGAGAAACAGTTGTAAGACAGGTTCTTGGCACCTCACGTGCAAGAATTAGTGAAAGGAGATCTCTAGAATACAGTTTCAGAGATGATAGAGCTTTGCAGTTCAGAGATAGAATAGTGGTGCCGACTAACATAGTGTTTTGAGACGTACTGTTTTGGCCGAAGCACATGGCAGTTCTTGTGTATTGCATCAGAATAGTGTGAAGACATATTGTAGGTTGAAGATGAGTACTCCTGGATTGAGTTGATGGATAATGTGGTCCTTTATACATGTTCAAGCTACTGGTACCGTGAGTAAGAGGACGGAGTTGTGTCTTAGCAAGAGTGTGAGTTGTGCAGTGTCTTACTTTCGATAGTGGACCATATAGGTTCAAGATTTCAACTAAATTTTTGAAGACGTCTGCATAGTGTTTGGTTAATTGATGAAGACAGAGGATCAGTTAGAGAAAGTTATGAGTCAAGTGTTCAAGCAGTATTGTATGAATTTGTGAGTCGGGCTATTTCGGTTGTTTGTTTGTTGCAGTTACCACCATAGTTAGAAGGAAGTATGTAATGTGTTTTATGTATCTATGATTCAGAAATGTGAGTCAGATCTGTCCCATACTATGTTTGTAGAAGAGATTGAGTTGAATTTAAATTGACCAGTTATGAAGAACCAGTTGAGGTCGTAGCATCAGATAGCTAATGTTGTGTGGGAAGACTACCGAGTTGGTTAGTGTGTTATGGTGAGAAGGTAAGTGTGGAAAAGCAGTTTCCATGGCTCTTCCTGTTCGATGAATTTCGAGGACGAAATTTCCTTAAGTGGGGGAGAGTTGTAACACCCGGGTTTAGGGGTCGGGTGAAAATAATATTTTAGTATTGTCTCGGGTTTCGATTCTAGTATTTTATTTAATAAAGTAATGGTTTGGGCCTCGGGTTTTAAGATTTGGACCAATTTTAAATTGAGCCCAAAAGCCATGGATGGCACCTATTTTGGTTTCCCTTTTTCTTTAAGGGCATTTTGGTCTTTGAACATTAAATTTAAACAATTATAAATAAAGGATGATTCATCATCTTCTTCCTCTCCCTTCCATTTTATTCCAACGACAAGAACACCTCTCCCTCTTCAAATACTATTTCATCTCCTTCCTCCCTCGTTTTGGCTCGGTTTTGAAAGGTAATTACGTTTTTGACTTGCTCTCAACTTCCTCTCTTCAAAAGTACAAGTAGTTTTCATTTTCATCCATGTTTTAGAAATTGGATTTTTGGGAGATTTGAATAAAAATGGTAGTTTTATGGTGTTTAACTTAAGATTTTGACTTGATATTGTTAGACATGATGTTTATGAACCAAAAGGACCAACATATATAATTTTTGAGGTGTTTTATAAAATTTCCGAATTTGTGTTTTGGAGGGTTTTTAGTTGAGTTTTGGGTGTGGTTTGTGTTGGAAATTGAGAGTTGATGTTAGGGTATTGGTTGGGGGTCGTTTTGGAAGCATTTGGAAGTGTTAAATGTGTTGGAATCATCGGTTTTGGACTGTGCTAAAGGGCTGCTCGGGAATGGCTTTTTAGGGGTTGTTCTTGGTTTGAAAAACAAGTGGTTGATGTTTGAATTTCATTCCGGGTTTGCTACGTTGTGTTGTGGACTGATATAAGGTTAATTTACTTGTGTTGAGATGATTAGGAGCAAGGATTTGCATTGGTAAAGTCTCGGGATCGATTTCGGAAGTCATGAAGGCTTGAGTCGGTTTTGCTTGATTTGCTTACGGAAGTGAGGTGAGTGGTTAATGTTTTAAAATGATTTTAAGTGGTTGGTTCGAGCATGTGGACTAGGTGGAGATTGGTAGACCCACCTAGAGTTGGGATTAGGGTGATGGCCTAATCCCAAACTTTAGTTAGAGACCTTGGTTGATCTTTAAATTGTTAAATTATGCCTCATGGTTAATCATGCTTATGGTGGATATGCTTACGTTGTTATACATGTATGTGGAGGTATGGCTTTATGCATTGTTACATGCATGTGGATGATAAATGTGATGGAAATATATATATATGATGTTCTGAGGTGATTGCTTGATCCGAGGATCATGGTGAGTACATGCTAGGCATGGAAATGTGGTTTGTGCATGATAGTAAGTCATTGTGAGTACGTGCTAAGCACGGAAGTTGTTAATAAATGATATTGTGGAATGTATTAGTATTGGCACTAGTATACTTGGGTACAAATGATCGATCATTAGGATGTTAGTGTGTACACATGAGTCAAAAGTCACGCGTGGCCTTGGTGGCGTTGAGTCATCAAGGAGGAGTACGGGTACGCTCGGAAATTTATATATATTCTACGTGATGATGAGTGGAATCCCATCCGTAGGGCATGTGGCGATGAGTGGAATCCCGTCCATGCAGGGTCGGTGATGAGTGGAATCCCATCGACGGGCGTGAGGATGAGTGGAATCCCCTCCGCGTGAAATGGGGCGTGAGGATGAGTGGAATCCCCTCCGCGTGAAATGGGGCGTGAGGATGAGTGGAATCCCCTCCGCGTGAACGGTGATGAGTGGAATCCCACCGCCAGGTAATGGTTGTGTTGTTGGATGTGAGTTCCAACGGTTATCCGTGTATTCGAGTCATAGCTAGGTGCCAATACAGATTGTAGTTATGTTGCCATTATATGGTTAATTGTGAGCTAATGAGATTTGTGATGTGTTGCTAACATGGTTTAATATATATGATTTCATGTATTGTGGTATTAAACATGTTGAGCATGACATGACATTGAGTATATGTTCATGCATCATTTTATGATCATGGCTCGTGTGGACCGGAGGTATGAACATGCATTTTATCTCAGTTGTATCTCGTGTTTGGACCCTGCATTGTTGAGGTTGTTTTTTTTAGAGCTTACCCTCACTAAGCTTTTATGCTTACGCTCTCTTTTGTTCGACAATGCAGATAAATAGCTTGTGGGTGGCAAAGGCAAGGAAAGATCATCAAGTGTTGCTTTTGGTGAGCTCAATGTATGAGTTTTAAGTAATAAAATGTAATAGTTAAGCAATGGGATAGGTGTTATTGATTTGAGTTTTGATGTATGTCGTTGTTGGCTTGGTTCGTGGGTGCCTTGTTCGATTGTAAATATTGTCTATGTTACATGCCATGAATGTCTACATGTTTTGGTTGCTAAGGCATGATATCTTAAGTGCTTGAGTGACCATATATGCATAAATTGCTCTTTTGTTAGAATGCTATGTATGAATGCTTTAATCCATGTTTGAGTGATTCCTCTGGCTTAAATATGTGTGCTTACATGCTTGTATATGCTTAGGTGAGTCGAGAATTGCATCTAGAGTCGTGGTTGAGGTCGTTTAGCTTAAAATTGTGGTCTTGCATTGCAGGGCGTATCGATACGCTGAGGGCTGTATCGATACGGCCTTGCTCTGAGGAAACAATTTTGGCTGGGCGTATCGATACGTGGGGTGTATCGATACGGTCCCAACTCTCTGAAATTCAGGTTAGGCTGGGCGTATCGATACACAAGGGTGTATCGATACCCTCTTAACTCTCTGTAATCTTGGGTAGTTGTGGAGTGCATGGCGTATCGATACGGTGTCCAAGCGTATCGATACGGTTCAACCTAGTTGACCAAGTGGTGTTGACCGAGAAGGGCGTATCGATACGCTCAAGGGCTGTATCGATACGGTCCTCTTATGTTGACCATAGGGTGTTGACCTTGGTCAAGGCGTATCGATACCCTCTGAAGGCGTATCGATACGCCCTGCTTAAAAAGAATAAATGGGTTGTTTTAATGTGCTGATTTGGTTTGTCGTTGATATATCTTTCGTGTTTCCGCTGTCGTGCTTCACATAGGACTTAATAAGGCATCTAGGCAAGATTAATTAATGAAAAAAAATAGGGTTGCTAACCGAGGGAGAGTTCCTTAGGGAGTTTTCACTCGGTTTTCCCCGTGTGACCCACTCGGACCGGTCATTCGTCCAGACCGGGGCGAGGGGGTTACATTTGTTGGTATCAGAGCTTAAGGTTATCGAGACCTTGGGCAGGTAAGTGAAGTAAGTTGTGTTTTATGATTGATATGCACGGTGTTTGCTTATCATATAAGCATGTTGCTTGTTATCCGCGTATGCTGTGATGTATGATTGTTGGATTGAGAATGTATGTTGATTGATCGTATGCATATGTTGCTTGTTTGGCAAGTAAGCCTTGTTATATGATTGGTTGAGCATGTATGGGTGTTGAATTGTTTGAAGCATGTTTAGTAGAGTCCCATTGCTACTATTACATCGAAAAAGAGATTTTTTAAGTGAGGGAAACATACTTGAGCCACTTGGAAGCCTTGCCTTGCTAACCCAATCTTGTATGTTTTACTGTTGATATTGTTGTTGATTTAATTGCTTTTTGGTAAGTAGAAATCGTAGTTTCTGAAAGGGGTGGACTATGTGGAGGGAGTCCATCGCCTTAGTTAGGGAGGTAAGGTTGTACCGGAGCTGAGGTACCCTTGGTTTGGTTGAGTTAGGATGTATGTGAGTTGATTCTCGATGACAAGGGGCGATGTGATCGTCCCCGGTGTTAGTTGGTAAAAAGAAGTGAAGACTTGTGAGTGAGGGTCAGAGTAGTATTGATGTTACAGTAGATAAGCCCTTGGTACTGATTCGAGTCCGCCCCTCCTGATTGAATCCGAATCCGTATCTTTGTACATTGTTAGCAAGCATGCAAGTTTGAATGTGCTCGATGAGGTGTCAGAGGTAGGTATGAGTACCTCAATTCTTTTGGTGAGATCTAGGTAGGGGTCTCGTGTGAGTAATCTGAATTTCAGAAGTGTTAGTCGGTGACTGTTGGAGTTCAGCCTATGATTTCGATGCAAGACAGCCGGTCAGCGTCCGGGAGTGGAATCTAGTTTGTGTTATTGGGTCAGTGTACGTCGAGTTGTCTTTTAGGGAGCAGAAGAGATGAAGCCACTTTCGATGTAGTTGAGCCGAGAAGGGAGTCTCGAGCCTTGACTCCAGATTGTTTGCTAAGGGTAGAACAAGTCCAATATGACTGTTTGTGTGTGTGATCAGAATTGAATCTTAAAGTTACGAGATGCTCTAAGAACAGTTTAGAGGAGTTGGATTCTGTTGAAAGACCAGTCTGAAAACAAGAGGACCGAAGACTATCAGTTGTGTGCATGTGAAGTTGCAGTTTCTGCGAATACCTCCTTTGTGTGAGCATGTAAGGAATTAGATATCTTTGTTGAGACCTTAGAAGTAGGGACACATGTGACTAGCCTTTTTGGGAGACGGTAGTGATCAGAAAGGCGTACAGAAGATGTTCGTTAGTGGTTCAGAGTTACTAGTTTTTAGTAGATGTGAAGTGATTGTCTTCCCACGGTTTCGATGTACCTTTTTGATATGGTGTGGCTCGTAGAGCACAGAGCTAGGATACGCCTTGAGATAGAGAGAGAATTGCCTTGAAGTCACAGAACTTTGTGAGACTGTAGTAGTAGGTAAGGATGTGAACTCCTTATTGAATGTTGATCCAGCTTTAGAGGTCAAAGATTGGTTGAGTTTAGTCAACGGGCTTGCTTATAAATTGTGATGGATTTGATTTTGAATGAAGATTAAACCACAGAATGTTAGAATAGTTGTGTTTTCTTTTCCTAGAAGTGTTTGGAAGAATTACCGGTTTACCTCTTGCTAGAGGAGAAGAGTTTGTTATTGAGACCGTTTTCGAGGTTGCTTCTGTTTTGTTTGCTCTGTGACTTACGAATCCCAGAAGAATTGAGAATGTTGAAGAATTGACTTCGAGACTTGTTAGACCTTAGATTCATTAGGCCTAGTGCATCATCTCAGAGTTCTACAGTGCAATTTGTGAAGAAGAAAGAGTGACAGTACGAGAATGTGTTCAGATTGCATACAGTCGAAACAAGTGACATTGGATGATTAGTATCCGTTTTCGAGTGTTAGTGATTTGTTGGTCAGTTAGTGTGTGCTTCAGTCTATTTGATGATTAGCTTGAGATCCGTTTACTACCAGTTGAAAGCAAGAAAAGTTGAAGTACCGAAGACATCTTTAGGGGCAAGATGTGATCACCTTGAGCTCTGAGTTATGCCGTTTTGTTTAACTAGTGTATTAGTTACCTTCATAGAGGTTGAACAGAATAATTCCCGAGTTCCTTGATCAGTTTGTAGTAGTTCTCATAGTTGACTCATGAGTATATTCAAGTACCGAAGAAGACCATGACAGGCTTTAGAATTAGTGTTGTAGATCCTATTAGAAAATCAGTTGTATGCCAAGTTGAGCAAACGTGAACTCTGAGTTAATGAGGATGTTCTCCTAGGACGTGTAGGTCAGTCGAGTGTATCAGAGTAAATCCCAAGTAGGCAGAAGAAGATGTGAGTCGGAAGAAACTGAAAACTGTGACATATATCTATAGTTCCTAGGTCTAGCATTTTTACTCTCAGAGAATTGTGAATAGTCTTTCGAAGATAGCTGCTCCCTTGAACAAGTTGCTACAGAAGAATGTTCAGTTGGTCAGATGCAAGACAATGAGCCCTTGAGAAACCGAAAGAACTTTGAAGAGAGATTCGACCTTGAAATATTGGATGTTTTAGGAAGGGTTGAACTTGAACAGTATGAGTTGTTAGAATTGCTTGAAGACTGTAATCTCAAGCTTGAGTGTCATCCGAAGAGAGTTAACGCAGTGACCGATGCTTTGAGTTATATTTGTTGTTAGATTAGTAGCCGAGTTGCGAGCTGTGTTTGCCGGATTCAGTTTGGCAATGATAGTGGTTCTGTGGTCGAGTTCGGGTTAAACCTACTTTGAGTTAGATGCTTAGAGAGAAACAGTTGTAAGACAGGTTCTTGGCACCTCACGTGCAAGAATTAGTGAAAGGAGATCTCTAGAATACAGTTTCAGAGATGATAGAGCTTTGCAGTTCAGAGATAGAATAGTGGTGCCGACTAACATAGTGTTTTGAGACGTACTGTTTTGGCCGAAGCACATGGCAGTTCTTGTGTATTGCATCAGAATAGTGTGAAGACATATTGTAGGTTGAAGATGAGTACTCCTGGATTGAGTTGATGGATAATGTGGTCCTTTATACATGTTCAAGCTACTGGTACCGTGAGTAAGAGGACGGAGTTGTGTCTTAGCAAGAGTGTGAGTTGTGCAGTGTCTTACTTTCGATAGTGGACCATAGAGGTTCAAGATTTCAACTAAATTTTTGAAGACGTCTGCATAGTGTTTGGTTAATTGATGAAGACAGATGATCAGTTAGAGAAAGTTATGAGTCAAGTGTTCAAGCAGTATTGTATGAATTTGTGAGTCGGGCTATTTCGGTTGTTTGTTTGTTGCAGTTACCACCATAGTTAGAAGGAAGTATGTAATGTGTTTTATGTATCTATGATTCAGAAATGTGAGTCAGATCTGTCCCATACTATGTTTGTAGAAGAGATTGAGTTGAATTTAAATTGACCAGTTATGAAGAACCAGTTGAGGTCGTAGCATCAGATAGCTAATGTTGTGTGGGAAGACTACCGAGTTGGTTAGTGTGTTATGGTGAGAAGGTAAGTGTGGAAAAGCAGTTTCCATGGCTCTTCCTGTTCGATGAATTTCGAGGACGAAATTTCCTTAAGTGGGGGAGAGTTGTAACACCCGGGTTTAGGGGTCGGGTGAAAATAATATTTTAGTATTGTCTCGGGTTTCGATTCTAGTATTTTATTTAATAAAGTAATGGTTTGGGCCTCGGGTTTTAAGATTTGGACCAATTTTAAATTGAGCCCAAAAGCCATGGATGGCACCTATTGTGGTTTCCCTTTTTCTTTAAGGGCATTTTGGTCTTTGAACATTAAATTTAAACAATTATAAATAAAGGATGATTCATCATCTTCTTCCTCTCCCTTCCATTTTATTCCAACGACAAGAACACCTCTCCCTCTTCAAATACTATTTCATCTCCTTCCTCCCTCGTTTTGGCTCGGTTTTGAAAGGTAATTACGTTTTTGACTTGCTCTCAACTTCCTCTCTTCAAAAGTACAAGTAGTTTTCATTTTCATCCATGTTTTAGAAATTGGATTTTTGGGAGATTTGAATAAAAATGGTAGTTTTATGGTGTTTAACTTAAGATTTTGACTTGATATTGTTAGACATGATGTTTATGAACCAAAAGGACCAACATATATAATTTTTGAGGTGTTTTATAAAATTTCCGAATTTGTGTTTTGGAGGGTTTTTAGGAGGGTTTTTAGTTGAGTTTTGGGTGTGGTTTGTGTTGGAAATTGAGAGTTGATGTTAGGGTATTGGTTGGGGGTCGTTTTGGAAGCATTTGGAAGTGTTAAATGTGTTGGAATCATCGGTTTTGGACTGTGCTAAAGGGCTGCTCGGGAATGGCTTTTTAGGGGTTGTTCTTGGTTTGAAAAACAAGTGGTTGATGTTTGAATTTCATTCCGGGTTTGCTACGTTGTGTTGTGGACTGATATAAGGTTAATTTACTTGTGTTGAGATGATTAGGAGCAAGGATTTGCATTGGTAAAGTCTCGGGATCGATTTCGGAAGTCATGAAGGCTTGAGTCGGTTTTGCTTGATTTGCTTACGGAAGTGAGGTGAGTGGTTAATGTTTTAAAATGATTTTAAGTGGTTGGTTCGAGCATGTGGACTAGGTGGAGATTGGTAGACCCACCTAGAGTTGGGATTAGGGTGATGGCCTAATCCCAAACTTTAGTTAGAGACCTTGGTTGATCTTTAAATTGTTAAATTATGCCTCATGGTTAATCATGCTTATGGTGGATATGCTTACGTTGTTATACATGTATGTGGAGGTATGGCTTTATGCATTGTTACATGCATGTGGATGATAAATGTGATGGAAATATATATATATGATGTTATGAGGTGATTGCTTGATCCGAGGATCATGGTGAGTACATGCTAGGCATGGAAATGTGGTTTGTGCATGATAGTAAGTCATTGTGAGTACGTGCTAAGCACGGAAGTTGTTAATAAATGATATTGTGGAATGTATTAGTATTGGCACTAGTATACTTGGGTACAAATGATCGATCATTAGGATGTTAGTGTGTACACATGAGTCAAAAGTCACGCGTGGCCTTGGTGGCGTTGAGTCATCAAGGAGGAGTACGGGTACGCTCGGAAATTTATATATATTCTACGTGATGATGAGTGGAATCCCATCCGTAGGGCATGTGGCGATGAGTGGAATCCCGTCCATGCAGGGTCGGTGATGAGTGGAATCCCATCGACGGGCGTGAGGATGAGTGGAATCCCTCCGCGTGAAATGGGGCGTGAGGATGAGTGGAATCCCCTCCGCGTGAAATGGGGCGTGAGGATGAGTGGAATCCCCTCCGCGTGAACGGTGATGAGTGGAATCCCACCGCCAGGTAATGGTTGTGTTGTTGGATGTGAGTTCCAACGGTTATCCGTGTATTCGAGTCATAGCTAGGTGCCAATACAGATTGTAGTTATGTTGCCATTGTATGGTTAATTGTGAGCTAATGAGATTTGTGATGTGTTGCTAACATGGTTTAATATATATGATTTCATGTATTGTGGTATTAAACATGTTGAGCATGACATGACATTGAGTATATGTTCATGCATCATTTTATGATCATGGCTCGTGTGGACCGGAGGTATGAACATGCATTTTATCTCAGTTGTATCTCGTGTTTGGACCCTGCATTGTTGAGGTTGTTTTTTTTAGAGCTTACCCTCACTAAGCTTTTATGCTTACGCTCTCTTTTGTTCGACAATGCAGATAAATAGCTTGTGGGTGGCAAAGGCAAGGAAAGATCATCAAGTGTTGCTTTTGGTGAGCTCAATGTATGAGTTTTAAGTAATAAAATGTAATAGTTAAGCAATGGGATAGGTGTTATTGATTTGAGTTTTGATGTATGTCGTTGTTGGCTTGGTTCGTGGGTGCCTTGTTCGATTGTAAATATTGTCTATGTTACATGCCATGAATGTCTACATGTTTTGGTTGCTAAGGCATGATATCTTAAGTGCTTGAGTGACCATATATGCATAAATTGCTCTTTTGTTAGAATGCTATGTATGAATGCTTTAATCCATGTTTGAGTGATTCCGCTGGCTTAAATATGTGTGCTTACATGCTTGTATATGCTTAGGTGAGTCGAGAATTGCATCTAGAGTCGTGGTTGAGGTCGTTTAGCTTAAAATTGTGGTCTTGCATTGCAGGGCGTATCGATACGCTGAGGGCTGTATCGATACGGCCTTGCTCTGAGGAAACAATTTTGGCTGGGCGTACCGATACGTGGGGTGTATCGATACGGTCCCAACTCTCTGAAATTCAGGTTAGGCTGGGCGTATCGATACACAAGGGTGTATCGATACCCTCTTAACTCTCTGTAATCTTGGGTAGTTGTGGAGTGCATGGCGTATCGATACGGTGTCCAAGCGTATCGATACGGTTCAACCTAGTTGACCAAGTGGTGTTGACCGAGAAGGGCGTATCGATACGCTCAAGGTCTGTATCGATACGGTCCTCTTATGTTGACCATAGGGTGTTGACCTTGGTCAAGGCGTATCGATACCCTCTGAAGGCGTATCGATACGCCCTGCTTAAAAAGAATAAATGGGTTGTTTTAATGTGCTGATTTGGTTTGTCGTTGATATATCTTTCGTGTTTCCGCTGTCGTGCTTCACATAGGACTTAATAAGGCATCTAGGCAAGATTAATTAATGAAAAAAAATAGGGTTGCTAACCGAGGGAGAGTTCCTTAGGGAGTTTTCACTCGGTTTTCCCCGTGTGACCCACTCGGACCGGTCATTCGTCCAGACCGGGGCGAGGGGGTTACAGTCTCGGCGTGGCAGGCTGCATGTGCTGCTGCATGCATGCAGCATGCGTTGGGGGAAGCAATGCATCGGGAAGCTGTTGGTCAGGTCTCGGGAATGGGTTTGGGGAATGGTTGGTTGGTTGAGTGGTTGGGATTTAATTTTGGGGTGTTAAATAGGGGTTGTAGGATGAAGTTTGAAGGGGGAAATTGTTGAAAGTTGAAGTTGGAGAGAAATTTTGAGAAGAAGAATGAAGAAATATTGTAAGTATATTTAATTAATTTTGTAGTTTAATTTTTTTAATTTAATACGAAAATTTGATTTATATTTTTTAAATTAGTGTTGATAATGTTTAATATAAGTTTAATGTTTTGAATATTTGTGTTAGGGGACGGAGGTTGAAGGTGAAAATATTATTTTTTTAATATAGTATAATTATTTAAAATTTTAAATTAGTATAGTTTAATTATTTAAAATTTTAAATTATTATAAGTTTAATGTTTGATGTTTTGAATATGTTTGTGTTGAAGGTTTGGAGAAAAAAATTGTTGAAGGTTGAAGTTGGAGAGAATTTTTGAGAAGAAGATTGAAGAAATATTGTAAGTATATTTAATTAATTTTGTAGTTTAATTTTTTTTAATTTAATACGAAAATTTGATTTATATTTTTTAACCTAGTGTTGATAATGTTTAATATAAGTTTAATGTTTTGAATATTTGTGTTAGGGGATGGAGGTTGAAGGTGAAAATATTATTTTTTTTAATATAGTATAATTATTTAAAATTTTAAATTAGTATAGTTTAATTATTTAAGATTTTAAATTATTATAAGTTTAATGTTTGATGTTTTGAATATTATTGTGTTGAAGGTTTGGAGAAAAAAATTGTTGAAGGTTGAAGTTGGAGAGAATTTTTGAGAAGAAGATTGAAGAAATATTGTAAGTATATTTAATTAATTTAGTAGTTTATTTTTTTAATTTAATACCAAAATTTGATTTATATTTTTTAACCTAGTGTTAATAATGTTTAATATAAGTTTAATGTTTTGAATATTTGTGTTAGGGGGTGGAGGTTGAAGGTGAAAATATTATTTTTTTTAATATAATATAATTATTTAAAATTTTTAATTAGTATAGTTTAATTATTTAAAATTTTAAATTAGTATAAGTTTAATGTTTGATGTTTTGAATATTTTTGTGTTGAAGGTTTGGAGAAAATTTAGTAAAGAAGAAGAAGAGAGATTTGAAGAAAGTATAGTAAGTATGTGTGTAGTTTATTATTTAATTTAAGCTCACTAGATTAATTTATAATTTTTAAATTGTATGTTGTAATTTTAGGCATTGTTTAGGTTGATTTTGGATGATGATTATGCTTTATTTTGGTTGTATGTTTTTTTATTAAATATAAAATGTTTGTACATAATTTAGTTTATATATTTATATGGTGATTTACACATATATATATATATATATTTACAAAAATTGTATACAAATTTCCTAAATATTTTTCCTAAAATTCAAAGCTGATTTTTATATATATATTATTTATTATTATTAAAATTCAACACTAATTTATATATATATATATTATATTATTATTAATTTCATTTAGTAAAGTTGTAAAATTTCATTTATCAAAGTTGTAAAATTTCACAATGTAAAATTTTATTATTATTATTATTATTATTATTATTATTATTATTATTATTATTATTATTATTATTATTATTATTATATTACCAATTTTTTTAGTGAGTGAGTTTGTTTTGTTTTGTATGTTTGATATAATTTAAATTTTATGCATTTAGTTTTTATTTAAGTTTGTTCGAATATTATATATGTAGATTCGAATTTTTTAAAATTTATTTTTTGAGTTGATTTTGTATGTTCATTTTTAAATTAAATATTAAATATCTTTTTATCTTTGTTTTGAATCCATATAATTATAGAAAAAATTATTTTATTTATTATATTTCTATTGTAAGAAAATTGATAAATCATACATATTTTCATATTTTTATTATTGAGAATTTATTATTTATATATTACCAAATTTTTTAACGTTGTAAATTTAGTCTTGGTTTACTAATATTTTCTTGTCTTGTAGGATGGCTGAGCAAACTTCTCTGTTGCATTTACAGGATCGACATATTACTAGTCTTAGGGTTGATGAGGTGGTACAAATTTTTTAATAATTTATTTATTACAAAATTAATTACTTATGTATTTTTATTAATAATTATGTTTAAATAATGTGTTAATTACAGGATACAGATGAGACATTTAAACATCATCGGCATATGGTAGATGCTCCCATAGATAACAGAATCCTACATTTCTTGTATACGGTAGGATTCTATCATGCGACGTTCCTTCGTGGGTTCATGTTGGTACCCGGATTGATTACCGCTCTAATTGAGCGTTGGAGACCCGAAACTCATACTTTCCATATGCCTTGTGGAGAATGCACAATCACGTTAGAAGACGTAGTTTATCTTATCGGGGTTCCGGTAAACGGTAAGCCACTGATCGCACCGAATGAGGGTTCAACTGCTGATATTTGTGAAAGTTACCTTGGGAAGGTGCCATATGGAAGTAATGTAAAAGGGTCTCGTGTGAAATTGAGTTGGTTGGAGAATGAATTTGCACTTAACTACTATAGTACGTTTGATGAGGTTCATAAGGCCAGTCGAGCATATATTTTACGGATGATTGGAGGGATATTGATGCCGAATAAATCTGGCAATCTGGTTAGTGTACGATATTTACCTTTTTTGGATACTCCTTGGGAAGCTGATTGTCAATATAGTTGGGGATCAGCCATATTAGCGTGCTTGTATCGTGAATTGTGCAAGGGCGCTATACTAGACAAGGGTAAAAGGGTAGGCGGTCTTGGTGGATGTTTGCTGCTACTGCAAGCGTGGGCTTGGCAGCGACTTCCCTTTTTTACACCGGTTACACGAACACATATACAATTTCCTCTTGTGGCAAGGTAAATATCATAATTTTGAGTTGAATGTTTAAATATAATATATATATATATATATATATTAAATGTTATTGTGATTTGTATACAGATGGTGCGAGGAAAAACATGAGACGGGATTGGTGCACAACAATGTTAAAGTATGTAGATCCGAGATTGATTCATATTGTCAAGATCAGGTATTTAAATGGAAAGTTTGTTTATTTGGGGTTTTAGGGTATTATTCATGTTTTAGTGATCTTTTAATTATTATTATTATTATTATTATTTGCAGTTTATTTGGATTTCATACACCGACGATGGCCGCATTTTTCTACCGGATGATTTGTTAGTTGATTCAGCTTTATGGTGTAGTGTTACACCGCTGATCCATTTTTCCACTGTCGAGTTCCACTTTGCGGATAGGGTTCTGAGGCAATTTGGCTTCCACCAGCCCATTCCGCGAATTCCACATGATCACTACTTTCTTCATGACATTGATGGGCGTGGCAGGCCAAGTACGAATTGGGAATCCGTTCATGTCGATTACATTGTTTTGTGGAACAACAGAGGTTCATTGTTGTCGTATCACAGTCCAATGCAAGCTGGTGATTTTGAGAGTTCAGAGTACATGGTCTACTTTTTTAATCATGGAAAGCCGTACTTAACTACTCTCGAAGAGCGGGAAGAATGCTTAACGTATAAGAAAAAATATCGTGGCAAAGGCAAATCCTCGAAGACTGCAGTGGGAGCATCTGGAAGTACAAGTCTCGGGAGTAGAAACCCCGAAGGTTGGCCAACCACTTGGGAGCACCCAGAAGTGGAGCCGGTTATATGGGAAAAGGAACCGGGTCCTACACATGTACAACCAGAAGTGGGCCCGAGCTCTTTAGATACTCACGGGTTTGATGATGTTGTTTTATACACACCCGAGTTTATTCCTCCACAATCACCTCGTTACTCGAGCATGGATTTTCAGGAATTAAGAGAGTTCCTGAATTCATTAGAGATTATGGGAGGGCAGAGCGATTTTACGGACATGTTCACAACACCGGCTCCTATGCCCTCAGTAACTGAAGAAGATGCTGAAGAGGAGGTTGAAGAGGAAGCTGAAGATGATCCCAAGGCAGAAGAGAGGGCACAACGTAAGCGGGGAAAGAAACACACTTACTTTTCGACCATATCCGCTCATTGTCAGAAATTGCGTAGGAAGATGCAAAAGAAAAAATGATTTTATGTATTTTGTGTAATACAAGATTTCTATTTTGATTTAGTTTAACGTATTTTATTGTTTATTCGATTTAATTAATCATTTGTTTCTTTAGGGTATTATATATTAGTTTCGAGACAAAACAAGATTAGGAATATGGTTAGTGCTTAAAATTTAGGTTTAGAGTTTGAGGTTAGTGCTTAAAATTTAAGATATATGGTTTAGAGTTTAAGTTTAATTTTTTAGGATTCAAGATTAGGAATCTATAATTTGGATTTTATAGTGTAAATATACATGCATGTGTAAAATAATTTTGTGTAATACAAGATTTCTATTTTCATTTAATTTAACGTATTTTATTGTTTATTCGATTTAATTAATCATTTATTTCTTTAATTACAGACAAAATAAACAAAATATTAATGGAAACTAGAATATTTGATATGAATATTTCAATATTTTCGAATACAGCCAAAATAAATTACAGATGCATAGGCACAAATAAACAAAATACTAATGAAAACTAGAATATTTGATATGAATATTTCAATATTTTCGAATACAAACAAAATAAATTACAGATGCAAAGGCACAAATCTTGGTTCATTTGGACAGTTTGATCTGGAATGTCCTTCAGCCTTACATATGGTACATCTTTTTCGTTGACCCTTCTCTCTATGATGAAGATCCATACTAGTATAGATGCGAGTCGATCTAGGTCGGCCATTTGGACTTCTGCGGAGTGTAGGATCCGGTAACCATGTTTCATACTCTACCGACGGCCAATACTTTGAATTCGCGATCGGTTGAAACTCACTTTTGTAAATTTCGATAATCCGATAGAGATCGAAGCATTCATTAACATAGGTGTACGGGTCAACATTGAAAAACATACACGCTGCAATTGCATGACTACATGGATATCGCCATGCTTGGAACGCTCCACAATCACACCACTCTCGTTTGAAATCGACTCGAAATACATTTGAGTGCGCTGCTTCGTTGTTGCTTCTGGGGCCAACAACATCACATGTCTTATTGTATCGGTCGAAGCTGTGAACTTGCATCGACGTTGCAAGGGACACATTATCTTGCATTTTCTTCACAAGCTTGGGAGCCCATTTTTGCCCCCTATTTATTAAGGCCTGAATTTTCTTCCCTTTAACTGACCAAACTTTCGCCAACCTGTAGTACGTCTCTTTCACCAGGCTTGCTATTGGGAGATGACGTGATCCTTTTAATACTCCATTTATACACTCCACAAGGTTGGTTGTCATTTGTCCGTATCGTCTACCACCTTCATCATATGATTGAGCCCATTTTTCTCTCTCAATATTGTTTGCCCAACTCCATACACGTTCGCCGTACTTCATTAAATTCTCCATCTTCCTCTCAAAATCTGGTCGTGTTAGTAGACATCCTGTGTCATAACATTGTTAGTATCGAGAGTAATCAAAACACATACATAAGTAAGCGATATGTTCATATAATTTAGTTTGGAAAAGATATGATGCTTACCCATGTTCACAATCTCATTGCGAAGGTATTGATTTTTGAACTTCTCGTAGCTGTTCTTACCGATGTGACGGACACAATATGCGGGGTATGCGTGTGGAGGTGTCCAACGACTTCCTTCTCGATTAATTGCTGCCTTGATACCTATCCCTCGATCGGATATAATACAAACTCCATCTTCTCGGACGACATGCTCACGTAAATTGGTCAAAAAGAAATTCCAAGCTTCTGTTGTCTCCTGCTCAACAATAGCGAATGCAATCGGGAAGATATTGTTCTGCCCATCTTGTGCAACGGCAATCAACAACACATGAGAGTATCTCCCGTACAGCCACGTGTCATCCACTTGGATCATACGTTTGCAATAAGGAAATCCTTGAATGCAAGGCTTGAAAGCCCAGAAGAGTCGATGAAAGAATTTATACCCTTCAAGAAGTTGGCCTTGTCGATCGTATGCATCCTTGGTCTGATACCTCACTATGGTGCCTGGGATGAATTCTGTCATTGCTAGTAATAAAGCTGGTAGCTCGTTGTATGACTTATCGTAATCACCATACACCGACTCCATTGCCTTATCTCTTGCATGCCACCCCTTCTTGTATTTTATCTGGTATCCAAATTGTTGCGCAATGGTTGCCTGAATCGTTGAAATTGGAACCCTTGGATTTGCTTCTACCAGCTTCATCACGTGATGGCTTATCACAGTTGAGTCTAATTTTCGGTGGTCCTGGTCGATAGAAGTTCGTAAACATGTGTGATCTCCATTGTACTTTGTGACCTCCCAACGACCTAACCTCTTAAGCTTCGAAACTCGAATCTTCCATTTGCATTATGGTCCATACTTCACACACTTGGCATAGAAAGTCCTCTGGCTCGATTCTATAACATCGTAGTCCACGTGGTTCCTGATACTGTACTCTTTCACTGCCAATGTAGCTTCATTCTTTTCATCAAATTGAAGCCTTTCCGATAACTCACCATGTTGACTCGAAGTTAATCGGGGAATTTCCGGGACTTGAGGCGCTATCATCGCATCAAAATCTACTGAACCCATGTGAGCAGGAGGTTCATAAAATGTAATATCGCATGTGGTCGGAACAAATTCCCCAAAACCAAAATCAGGGGCAGCACCAACATCATCAGGGAACAAATCGGGATCATCAATATCTTCATCTTCGCTAGAATCGTCAAGTGATTCTCCCCACGGACCGCGTAGGTTTTCCACATCAGCACCAATGGTCGGATCAACAGTCGGCCCGTACGATGAACCATATGTCGAAGGCCCGGCTGGATGAAATGCACTCGATGTCCCACTAGCCAACAATGAGACAAAACTACCTCCGGGCATATCAAGCTTATTACCGTAATCCATTCCAGCAGATTCTCCAGCGACGTTTCTAAATGGGTCGGGAACATCATGCACCTCGGCAAACAACTCGATATATCGAATCCCCATGGATTCATGCTCTGCAATCATCATTTGAACATCATTAGCATCTTCAAGATTGAATGCACAATATTTGACTGGATTTTCACATGTCATCCACCGGTAACGTAAGCCATGAATCCTTTTTCCAATTTTGTGTGATATTTTCTCCTTTATTTCATTAAGCGTGACTTCTTTTTTAAATCTCATCTTCGTACTCCTTTCAGATTCAAATACAATCACGGCATCAGTTTTCACCATCTGTCCATTGTAATGGACAATAGTTATAAATGTGTTGTTGTTGCTCATTTTCTCTGCATGTTCAAAACATATATCAAATCTACATGCATAACATTTGAATAAACTAAATCAACTCAAAATGAACATACTAAAAATCGAACAAACTTAAATAAAACTAGATGCATAAAATTAAAATTATATATGACATACAAAACAAAACAAACTCACTCACTAAAAAAATTGGTAATATATATAAATAATAAATTCTCAAATAATAAAAACATGAAAATATATATGATTTATCAATTTTCTTACAATAGAAATATGATAAATAAAATAATTTTTTTCTATAATTATATGGATTCAAAACAAAGATAAAAAGATATTTAATATTTAATTTTAAAATGAACATACAAAATCAACTCAAAAAATAAATTTTAAAAAATTTGAATCTACATATATAAAATTCGAACAAACTTAAATAAAACTACATGCGTAAAATTAAAATTATATATGACATACAAAACAAAACAAACTCACTCACTAAAAAAATTGGTAATATATATAAATAATAAATTCTCAATAATAAAAACATGAAAATATATATGATTTATAAATTTTCTTACAATAGAAATATGATAAATAAAATAATTTTTTTCTATAATTATATGGATTCAAAACAAAGATAAAAAGATATTTAATATTTAATTTTAAAATGAACATACAAAATCAACTCAAAAAATAAATTTTAAAAAATTTGAATCTACATATATAAAATTCGAACAAACTTAAATAAAACTACATGCATAAAATTAAAATTATATATGACATACAAAACAAAACAAACTCACTCACTAAAAAAATTGGTAATATATAAATAATAAATTCTCAATAATAAAAACATGAAAATATTTATGATTTATCAATTTTCTTACAATAGAAATATGATAAATAAAATAATTTTTTTCTATAATTATTTGGATTCAAAACAAAGATAAAAAGATATTTAATATTTAATTTAAAAATGAACATAAAAAATCAACTCAAAAAATAAATTTTAAAAAATTCGAATCTAAATATATAACATTCGAACAAACTTAAATAAAACTACATGCATAAAATTTAAATTATATCAAACATACAAAACAAAACAAACCCACT
This sequence comes from Hibiscus trionum, assembly GCA_030270665.1. Lineage (NCBI taxonomy): Eukaryota > Viridiplantae > Streptophyta > Magnoliopsida > Malvales > Malvaceae > Hibiscus > Hibiscus trionum. Next base: position 19,200,035 of record BSYR01000038.1, on the reverse strand, counting down.
CACTAAAAAAATTGGTAATATGATAAATAAAATAATTTTTTTCTATAATTATTTGGATTTAAAACAAAGATATTTAATATTTAATTTAAAAAATCATTTTCCTTTTTGTTTGACAAAACAAACGATTTAAAAAATTTCTCACTATTTATCAACTTTGATATATGCTTAATAATAATAATAATAATAATAATAATAATAACAATAATAATAATAATAATAATAATAATCTATTTTTAAAATTTTATAGTGTAGAATTTTACAACTTTGATAAATGAAATTTTAGAACTTTGATAAAAGAAAATAATAATAATAAATAATATATATATAAATTAGTGTGGAATTTAAATAATAATAAATAATATATATATAAAAATTCAGTGTTGAATTTTAAGAAAAATATTTAGGAAATTTTTATACAATTTTTTAAATATATATATATATATATGTGTGTGTGTGTGTGTAAATCTCCAAAAAAATAATGCCACTAAATTATATACAAACATTTTATATTTAATAAAAAACATGCAACTAAAATAAAGCATAATCATCATCTAATATCAACCAAAACAATGCCTAAAATTACAACATACAATTTAATAAAAAAAACATGCAACCAAAATAAAGCATAATCATCATCCAACATCAACCAAAACAATGCTTAAAATTACAACATACAACATAAAAATTATAAATAAATATAGCGAGCTTAAATTAAATAATAATCTGCACAAATACTTACAATACTTTCTTCAAATCTCTCTTCTTTTTATTTACTCAATTTTCACCTTCAACCTCAATTCCCTAACACAAATATTCAAAACATTAAACTTATATTAAACATTATCAACAGTAGGTTAAAAATTATAAATCAAATTTTCGTATTAAATTAAAAAAAATTAAACTACTAAATTAATTTAAATATACTTACAATATTTTTTCAACCTTCTTCTCAAAAATTCTCTCCAACTTCAACAATTTTTTCCCTTCAAACTTCATCCTACAACCCAAAATTAAATCCCAACCAATCCCCAAACCTATTCCCGAGACCTGCCCCTCCAATGCCTCCCCCGACGCATGCTGCATGCATGCAGCAGCTGTAGCCTGCCCTAAGACTCCATTTCCTATGCGAAAACTACATGAAGTCGGATACACCTGGATCCGTCTTTGAATAGTGTCGACACTATTTGAAGTCGGACTCAGATGGGGAAGACTTAATTTTTTTATCCGACACTATTTGAAGTCAGACTCAGCTGGGTACGACTTCACTTTTTAATTCGATACTGTTTGAAGTCGGATCCAGCTGGGGAAGACTTCATTTTTTTCCCGACACTGTTTGAAGTCGGATTCAGCTGGGGTAGATTTCTTTTTTTTTTCGATTACTGTTTAAAGTCGGATTCAGCTGGGGTTGTCTTTTGGTGATGTACAATATTTTGGAAAATAATATTAAACCTACAATATTTTGAGAAAAAAAAAACCCAAGAACAATATCTATGTAAATTATCCATTTTAAATATAATTATAAGATTATGCTATCGTGCATAGCATATATATTTTATAAAAGCTGTCATTTTAGGGAGAATAAGGAGTCTGGTTTGACGAGTATAGGTTGCTTTAGAAAATACTATCATACAGTCTGACCCAGTGACGCATCCTTTGTTTCGCCATCGGTCTGACAAATATTAAGTTGAACAAAATATTATTAAATAATGCTGGATATGTCGATAAAATTTTAAACCTTTATGGACTCCATATGGCTTCGTTTGAATTTGTAGAAGAAGAGTCATTGCAACACACAGAGATAGGAAACAAATGCACCAAACCAAGGCAATCAAGGAATGTCCAAACCATTTAAAATTTCAATTAATAAAATTCATAATTCAATAATTTTATTCATTTCGATAAAACTTTAACATTTTATACTATCGATAAAATCATACAAAATGATACAATTTAGAAGATTGCTTAACTTGTTCTCTTCACCTACTAATTATTCCATGTAAATTTTCTAAACCTCACAAAATCAAATTTTGCTCATTGTTAGACTTGGGTCTAATGGATGCCGATAGGTCCCCAAGGCAATAATGGCTGCAGGAGACTCTAAATGCATGAAAACATACCCATTCATTTGAATGTAAGCTCCTTTTACATCAACAATGGAAACGGTTTCGGATTTATAAAAATAAAAAAGAAAAGCCACACAAAAATTTTAACTTAAAGGTCAGAGATTGCATACCAAGAAATCCATTTTCAACTCACAATGATCACTGACCATAATAAGGAGGTGGCGCACCACCAGGCCTAACATTTGCCCCTTGCGGCGGCATTCCCATGGAAGACCCGCCGGGTTGGGAATGGGGTGATGAGCCAGCAGGTGGCGCTGCGTTCATGTACGCAGGGACTGCAGACGATTGATATGCTTGACCAGGAACAGTTCCCAGCGCAGATCCATATGGTGGTCTAGCCTGTAAACTTGGATCCCAAGCTGGAACTTGTCCCGCAGAGGGTTGAGCTGAAGCTGCATAGTCGGTCCCAGGGTACAGTGGAGCACTCTGAGGATTCTGCCAAACATTTGAAGCAGCCGGCATACCCGGAGCTTGTGTTGCAAGCAAACTTAGGTCTGAGATTGTGTAATCTCTACTTTTATCACTGTAAGCCTGTGTGGCAAAAAGTGAAACTAATCAAGAATCACATGTGGCGAATGAGCGTCAATCCAAACAATAGAACTAATTTAGCAGGCAAGGATCATAATCAAGTGTCAAGAAGCATACATTTAAGGGTTCATATCCTCTCTTTTTTGGATCAATGGATCACCTTAGACGTCGTTAATTTATTTTTCTTCTTTCCTTTTTTCTTATGAACACTAACTCAAAACCACATATTTATACCTTTACATTGAGATCAGTATGACGAGAGTATGATAGATGAAGCTTACAATAGCCACCATCATATATGCAATGTCCCTCTAAGGATTCTTTGGCAACAGCTGCGGTCATGACATCTGAATGTAACAAATTTTACGTCAGTAGAGCCTACCAAAATATCTACTACTAATGATAATAATAATAATTTGCACATTGTAAGATGTCCGAGAGTCCCCCGGGGACAGACTAAGATTTGACAGTTGAGAATGAAAAAGGAAAAAAAATATCCATCAATCAATTAGAAATGCGACAAAATTTCAAAACAAAGCAATGTAAAGTGAAAGATGCTATAATCATATATAATAAGATAGACACACACACACACACACACATATATATATATTAGAAAATGGAACAATTTTTTTGGATATCGTCTTTCAAAAAAAGATGGCCAAGGTGCCATAAGCATCCACTAAACAGTCCCCTCACATGCAGGTGGCAAGGCACTTGTAACAATAGGTTATGAATAGATACGGCAAGGAATACAAAAAACAAATGTTGTCAAAGGCACAAGGCATATTTGAGGTGCTAGAGCCCTTATATTGTCTACGGCACAAGGCAGACACCCCAAAAAAAGGCCTAAGTGAAGTAAAGCACAATATGCATGTGTGTGTGTGTGTGTATATATGAATATATACAGAATAAGATTAAGATATATAATATAAAGAGTGGTCCACTTCATCCTACAAAATATGCAGAATTTCTCTTCCTTTTTTGGCCAATATTCATATCTTGTCCATGACCACAAAATTATATTAGAATACATGAACGATGAGCATGGACTAATCTTCAGGTGTCAATATGAGTTTTAAGGGTTATTATACTAATCATTTTCTCAAAAATTTGAACATGCAAAGTCATCTAAGAAGCGTCTGAAAATGGGAAATGAAAATTTCACACAAGTATATGCACCAAAACTATCTTCGTTTCAAAAAGTAGTCTGATAGAAAATTTCTATTAGCTACTTTTGTTCCTAGGCTACAATGCCACAAAAGCTAAGAAACCTAGATCTCGTCAATGGTGATGCACAACATCAATGATTTTATCTTCTATCCTTAGCTGTGGTTTTTAAATAACTTTTGCGCAAAAAAGTGATTGTGCAAAGTAGGGAGTTTATTATACCCATTTTTTACAATTAAAGGTACAATTTATGGGAAAACACAAATAAAATAAAGGCAAGAGAACATCAGTCAGGCGAGCTTTCTTTGATCTATCGCCTTACATAAAAAATAGTCTAGGTGCACTAAGCATGTGTGATGTGCCAAATCAAAAGCCCTGTGCCTGACAAGGCCTAAGGTACTTTTGTCATCTGGCACTAAGCCTTAGCACCTAAGTACACACTTTGACAACACTGCCAAAAACATGCATAGAACAATTAAAATATCATATGATAAAAGAATACCAGGATATTGAATTAGTGCCTGTGTTCCACCATTCTTCTCAAATATAGCAATCTTTTGGACTGCGCCAAATGCAGAAAATACCTACAGTAAGCAACCGGCAGTTTAATATGTGAGAATTTTGAAACAATGAACTGGTATTTCCATGTCAATTAAGTAGCAGAATGTCTTACAGTGTGAAGAACATCTACTGTCACAGCATACTGCATATTTTCAATTGAAGCAAGTAGCACATTACTCTGAGGTTCTTGCTTTTTTCCGTCCGGACCAACTACAGGCTGGAGATCACAACATATTAGTGAAAGTCACTGCTAAAGAATAGCTCAAATGTTTGTAAATGAAAACACTACCTGCATAATCCCCTCCATTGCAGTTGGATTGACAGGAAGGTATGGATTGGTATAGTCCCTACAAAATGCGTATAAACAAAATTGGGAAGTTTTATATGATCATTACAAATAAAGTACAAATGCATAGCCCAATGTCAAATAGAAATTGCCATTTGGTCAAGATAAAAAGCATATAGGGGGAACAAAGTGATTCTATTGCAAATGAATATGCAACATGAGGAAAGAATTGTGGGCTTAAATCCAGCAGCATCCCGATTAACAGAAATAGCAGATCAAGCAAATATGAGCATCCAGTTGATTCGAATTATACGACAAAGATAAATAAAAGCTTTCAAACTTTATCGATTGAAGACTCTAACCTAATTACAACAGACTCTCTGGATGCTGCCGTTCATTTTGGCCAACGGAAGTGATGAAGAATTCCATAAATGGACTAAGAGAAGCTAGGAGTGCTACTCAAATTATAACAATGTGTAGTAAATCAATCAGAAATAAATTTTAAAGATGGCTCTTTCCCCCACAATCAACTAACTTCTCATGCCAATTTACAATATGCTCAGCATCATACTTGATGACTTCAAAATACTATAAAAATACTAGCTAGTAGAATAAATAATTTGCAAACACAAAGCAGTTGGTGGAAGTATCAACTCTAAAGACAAAAGTTCCCAGTGGTGGACACTAAACAAGCTTAAAAGCAATATTTAAACCTGAAATCAGATTAATACTACCATACTAGCATGTTAGAGGATACACGTTCTAGTCAATTACTGAAAACATATTTGTATAAAGGGTGAATACCACTCATGGTACCACCAAAAGGCAATTCCACAGTCAACAAAACAACTTCAACTATGCTGAGATTTGCATATGCATTGAACTGCACTCAAAAGTTAAGAAAATTACTAAGCGGCCATGACAACACATCTGTGTGCTGACTACCAGGCTTCACTAACACCCTAGATGACAAAAAGCATACACATTAATAAGCAACATATCAGATGCCACAATAAACGTTTAGCAGTCACGTTACTTGAAATCTCAGGAATAAACAAGGCCAAAACATTGAATTTCAAAAAGAAAACAACTTGGTTTTCATGGGTCCACTTTTACCTGCTCCGATGAGACTGAAACTTGATATTTAGATCAGTGTGTGCAGAATACGAGATCCGCAGGTGACAAGAAGTAACATGATCTGGAAGCAAGTACCTAAATAATATCATGAAAAAACATTAGAATGCAACCAAATTTGTATTCAATTCCCAAACCATATATGTATGATCAATATGAAGAGAATTAGGCGGTGCTAGAGAAATGAGAAAAATGAGAGTGCCGGTGTGGAAGGAGGAAGAAGAAAAAAGGAAGCAGTACATACCTGGGAATACTTCTACCATCCAAGGCATTCCTCGCTGAAGAAGCAGTTTCAGCATCAGTGAATTGGATTAAAGCCTGCCCAAAATTGTCAATAAACATGAACATCATATTGAAAGACATGCAATCTCCACAACCAAAAGTCTAAGTACACTTTTGCCATCTCACCTGGAATCCAGCAGCCTTTTCAAAAGTAGCAATTTTGTGAACAAAACCAAATGCAGAAAACACCTGAAACAAAATCAAATCAGAAACAATTAGACATCACAAATACAAATAAGAAAGAAAATTAGAAACCGTCACAAATATGGGTATAATGTAAAAAATCTTTGTTAACAAATCCAAAAGGACAAGAAATAAAAGCAAAATGACACCTGTGCATACATGCCTCAAGATAGACATTAGAAAAGGAGTATGGCGTACATGATAATATTTCAAAACTGTCTCCCACAAAGGAATCTAAATAAGGGGCATATCCATCTGTGATTCAATTGATTTCGATCAAAAACTGATATCTCTCTATATGTAAGAGAACAAGAAAAAATGACAGTTTAATTCCTTTCATCTCATATCTATAAGAAAGGGCCCTTTGCTCTCTAATTAAAAAGCATACTCCTTAGAAGACAGGATTTAAGAACATCAAGCATCCCTCACCCATCGTATAAAAATGGCACTTCACACACGGTAATTCACAAGATTCTGACCGAACTAAAGTAGGCCACTTCTAGACACAGAAATATAAGATATCTTCATTTAGCCAAACAAATATGCCCCTTAATCTAGAGCAACTGAAGCAAAAAAGAGGCTTTAAAAGTCCAAGAGAGCCAATTCTTTTAGCAGCAATGGAATATAGAATCTGTAACAATTGAAGGCATTTAGTTGAGAAATGCATGCACCGGTAATAAGCACTTACCAAGTGGATAGTCTCAATGGTCACATCATTAGCTTCCACACCCTCAATGGTAACTAGCAAAACATTTCCTGGGGTATCTCCAGGACTCTTGTTGTTGACAATTTCATGTCTGTTTGAATATTGAATGTATACAGTTTTTCCACGAACCTGTGCCGGTTCCGATGATGAAGCATAGTATGAAACCATCGAAATAGCCTGATTTAAGTCTACCTGAAAACAAAAGTAACATAATTGAGTAACAGAAAAACATAACTGCTCAACCTATAAATATTATCTAAGTTTGAACTAACAAAACTAATCCATCAAAATTTAAACTAATAAAAGAAGAATAGAACCGGAATGATAAGTTACCCTTGGCCGAACAAAATAAACCATCATCCAAGAAAATTCAAAATCCAACCCGATTGGTGGTCAATTAACACATCAAAGTTTACACTTTCAAATGTGAAAAAAAAAGCATTTATATATAATATTTTTCAATTAGTACATCACTTATTAACCTTACTCCAACACGAGGATAAAAAGCATCAGTTCCCCCAAATTAATATATATACTGTGCAATTAACCCCATCAAATTTACATACCAAAATATTTAAAAAATCAGAAAAAATAAAATCAGATTTTTACCATGCCAAGCAAAGAAACCGAATCTCACAATAAGAACTCATACTTTGACAATTTGAAGGAACACATTGAAATTTACAATAGAAAATAAAATTACCAAAAGGATAAACAATCAATAGTTGATTGCCCTTACCTAACACAAATTGAACTCCTTTATTTTTCGCCAACACAAAGCAATCCCTAAACTATAAACAAAGAACTTTTTAAAAAATTGATGGATCTAGAAGCTTACAAATTCAACAAAAGCTTGGTTCCGATTGGCGCCGACATTGCACTTAGTGTTAACGATCTTCCCAAAGGGTTTACAAAGCTCGACGAGTTCCTCTTCCGAACACTCCCATGGGAGATTACGGAGATGCAGGACCTTCGATGGCGTCTGGGTATAACGGAATTGAGGTTGGCTTGACGTTGACATCTAGGGTTTCTGAAAGGGAGAAGAAGGGTGTTCGATTTGATAGAAAAAATACGGGAATTTTCTCGAGAAAAATTTTAGTATTCTTAAGCGATGAGGATATCTGATTTCGTCAGTTTTGGGGGTTTTGTTTAATTGACGAGGATATTTTCTCGAGAAAATATGTATGGTCAAAAGTGCTAACCTGTGGTCCTGAATTTACTAAGTTACCCTTGTTTGTCGTTTTATATCTTTTTTCGATTATTGTTAGAAATTAAAAGGGTAAATGTACACAAATGATGACTAAACTATGCTAAAATGATTTTTTTGTCATTATATTCTTTAAAGTTGTAGAATTGACATCATTTTTTTTTATTTTTTTACAAAATAGGCACCGATATTATTTGATCCCTCAATTGTAACTAGATTTTTATTTTGATACTTTTCTTATATTTCTAAACAATAATTCTAGAAGTAATTTAAAAATAAGAAAAAGTTAAAAAAAACATATGAAAATTCATAATTTATATTTAAAATTATAAAAAAATTAAAATTATAAAATTGAAAAAATTGAAAACATAAAATTTTAATAAAACAATTCATAATTTTCATTACTTACACTCCCACTCTCACTCCCCTCTAACATATATATATATATATATATATATATATATATATATATATGTGTGTGAGAAAAAAATCCCATCTAACATATAATAAAGTTTAATGGTCGATATTTTGTATTTCTTGTAACTTATTTTTATTCAATCTTGTAATTATCTATAAAAAATAATATATTGAATTGATTATAACAACTCTCAACAGTTGGAACTTGCTCATAAACTTCTAGTTGTACTAGATTTTTCAAAATATATTTCAAGTTTAAAACCGACAAAATAAATAAATTTATGGTTTTGATAATATTTTGTATATTATTCAATTTTATCAAATTATACAAATTGTTAGAACTTTTACGGGTTAATTGTACCACGTGTCATTAAACTATGACTCATATTTTAAATTAGTCATCGAACTTTTAAATATTTCAATTTCATCCTGAAAGTATGATCTTCATTCCAAATTAGTCCCCCGAACTTTTGAGCGTTCTAATTTCATCTCCAAACTATGACCCTTATTTTAAATTGGTCCCCAAACTTTTTGAATGTTCTAATTTCATCCTCGAATTATCAATATATGCCAATCATACCGCATGTTAATAAAACTGTTATAAAAATTGTTAATTGTCATGTAGACATTTATGTATACTATGTAATAATATTATGCGGTATAAACAATAATTTTAGGATGAAATTGGAAGAATCAAAAAGTTTGGGGATGAAAATGGAACATTCAAAAATTTGAGAGACCAATTTAGAATGATAGTCGTAGTTTGAAGATGAAATTAAAACATTTAAAAGTTAAAGAATCAATTTAAAATGAAGGTCATGATTTGAGGACGTGTGATACAATTAACTCGTACTTTACATTATACAATACTTATTTATTTTTTTCCTTTTTGAAATGATGAGAGTGGCAATCAATCGAACAAAACCAAGAGGGGGGTGAATTGGATTTTTGAAGGAATGGTGGACACTAATTGCAAAGGTAAAATTGCAAGGAGATTTAGAGTGGTTCAACTCCTCTAATTGGAGTCTACATCCACTACCTTAGTGACCACATTAAGGATTTTCCACAAATTCACTAATTTGTCTTTCCTTTAAGGATAAGGAGTAACCTTACACAATTCAATAGACTTATACCCCAAAGTCTATTGAATCCTATCCCAAGAATGAATACAAATAAGCAAACTAGGAAATCCTCACTAGGAATGTGTTTGCAAAGTTTAAGCTCTCTCACACACCCAAAGAAACACTAGGAAAATAAAATACAATGAAGAACTCCTAGTGTTTACAAGAAAGATGAGAAAAATTGAGTACAAATTGGAATTTGATTGCTTTGAAGTTTGGATTGACTTTCTTGTTACTTCATTACTGTTTGGAGACCCCTTTTATATGCTCTTGATCTTTTCTAACCGTTGGGAGACTTTGGAGGGAGTTTGGAGCCGTTGGGAGCCATTAAAACCAAGCATTAAATGCTCACCTGCACAGAGGTTTCAAAACCTTTACCAGAGGTTTCGAAACCTTAAGAAGAGATTTGTAAAAACTAGCCGTTACAGGGCCAAGGTTTCGAAACCTTCATAGAGGTTTCGAAACCTTTGTTAGGGTTTCAAAAACAGTAGCTTACTGCCCAGAGAGGTTTCGAAACCTTAATGAAGGTTTCGAAACTTTTCTTTAAATATTTAATTTTTGGCCATCTGCCCAGAGAGGTTTCGAAACCTTTGTTGAGGTTTCGAAACTTTCCTCTAAAAACATGTATTTTGGGCATTTGTCGACTTTTAAAAGTATAGTTCGATATAGGTATTAAGTCGAACTTTTCCAAAACATTTTATCAAGTTTAAATTGAGTTTTTGACAAACTTATTTCTTAAAAAATTACTTTACAAATTTTTACAAATTAGTCCTTAAAAATTAATTTTAAGTTATATCAAAATCAAAATAAGTCTAACATGAAATTACAGGTATAATTATACATATAATTATAATTAAAAAATAATGAATTAAAATAAATATAGATATGATTTACATATAATAAATTTTAAACTAGAATAAAATATAGATAAAATTCCATGCCATAATACTAGTCATGTACGATAAAATTCAAATATATATACTCAAAACTATTGACATCAATATGAATTTTGTTAGTTTAAATTTAGATAATATTTGGTTAAATCCACTTACACTACATAAAATTTAATTAATTGTAATAAATTAATATAAAATTGATGTATGAGATTAAAAGTTGAAAATGTGAAGATTTTTAAGGATTGTTTAATTTCATCTATCAATTTCACTATTCTGAATGTCATAAATAGTATAAAATTAACTGAATTTTATATAATGCAAGTTTTTTTATCACAAAATATCACACGATACTCTAAGAATTGTCACGTGACACAAAAATTTACATTAAATTAAAAAAAACTTCAAAAAATAACCATAAAAGATAATAATAATGAACAGTTTAAAGGGCTAAAATAGTATTTAACTCGAACAAAAATAATTTTTTAACAAAGCAATAAAAGAAGTAAAATAGACCACAAGTTAATTATTTATAGATTTAGTAATAAATATGTCATTTTTCTTCTAAAATTAATAATTTAGTAGGTCAATTAAATTTCTGTGACAATAAGTTATTTGCTATAAAAACTGAAACGAACATTTTTATATAATAACAAATTTTGTCATAAAATGAATATATTCTATTAATTTGGTCATAATTCAAAACAATTCAATAAATTTAACCATTTACATTTAAAAAATTTATTAGTGGAATGATATTGTCTACTAGCATGTGACGTTAAAGTCAAAATGAATCACTTCTATTAGTTTGTCAGTTGTTCAATAGTGAAGTGATTGTATCTGTCGTGTTATCACATCTCTAGATTATCAAGTTGAGGGACGATACTATTGAGTGTGACAAGTGGTCGGATAGTGTGTCAAGAAGTAGCAATGTTGAAATTTTTACACGCAAATAGTTAAATTTAATGAATTGTTTTTGAATTAAAGCTAAATTAATAGAATGTATAAACTTTTGAGACTAAAATTGTTATTATAATAGACTATATTATTTTTCATAGTAGATTTGTTTGGCATAAAATTTAATTAGATGACTAAATTATTATTTTTTTTGAAGAAAATCGGCATCTTTATTACTAAATAAATATTTAATTGACTTGCGGTATATTTTACCAAAAAAATGACTTAACTACAAAATAAGTATCCAAACTATATCTCTTTTCTGCAATAGGTACCTAAAATATTTTTTGGTTGAAATAGATGCTTAAAGTTTCATTTTTTGTTTGAATTAGGTGCCTAAAATTTCTTTTTTGGTTGAAACAGGTGTCTCAGTTAAGGGTGTTCAAATTTGAGTACCTGAAGTATCGGGTACCCGGATCGTCGGGTAGTTCAAAGCGCGGCCCGTGTCTTGACCCGGATTTTGCGTGTACCAATATAGAAAAATATGTATTTTTTAAATATAACAATATTTTATTAGTTTAATATAAAATATAAAAAATATGTATTTAATAGTTTAAAATAAAAACATGCATTTATTAAATATAAAAATAAGGATTTTTTTTAATAATTTAATATAAAAATATGTATATTTAATATAAAAATATTAATTTTAAATATATCGTGGTACCCGGTTACAATCGGTACTCGAAAATTCTTAATTTTTTGATTCGGGTAAAAAAATTTCGGGTAAATACCTGGTTATTTATGTTCAGATAGTTGAGTCGGATATTTTTAAACACTCTTAATCTTAATTAACTTTAAAACAAGCCAAAAAATAGACATCTATTATATATAGGCCCCGTTTGGCAATTAGCGGTTAGCTGATAGCGGATTACATTAGCGGATAGCTGATTGTATTAGCTGATTTGACTAGCGGATTACATTAGTTGATTGTGTAAAAGTGTTTGGTAAAATTAACTGATAGCTGATAGTTGTTTGATTGTTTAAACAAACAAAATGACATATGAGGACATGATTATAATCGATGCTTGTTTAAATAGTTTATTAGTTATCAATATTTTGTATCTATTACCGTTGGAAAAAATATTATTTTATATCTATAAATATTAATTAGATTATGAAAAAAATTAATATAACAATATTAAACATATTTGAAGATCTATATATTAACTTATTATTTATATAGTTATTTTTAATACAATGTAATTAATTATTAAATATAAATATAGATATAAATGTGTGAGAAAAAATATTACTTTACAAATGTCACAGTATAAATACCTGAGGATAAAAAATTAAAATAAAAAAAGTTAAATTTAGGTTATTTGGAGATTTTTGATAAATATTAAGGGTAAAAGGGTATTTACAAGTATTATGTCAAACCGCTAATTTCAAAAAGCTCTTATTAGCAATTTTTTCAAAAGTAGAGGTTTCACTCCAATCTGCTATTCCGAATCCGTTATTTATCAAACATTCAAATTAGCGAATTTGACCGGTCAAAACTTTAATATTAGCTCAAACCTCTAATTTTGCCTCAGACCGTTATTTACCAAACAAGACATTTTTTTATATATATATATATATTATATAATTTGTGCAACTTATTTTTGTAATTAAGCCAAAAAAAAAAAATCAAGAACAACTCGCAAAACGGAAGCAATATATCTTTCGTCCCCAAAATTCTATCTTTAGCCTTTTATCCTCTTCATCTTTTTATTGTATTAAATCTCGTCGTTTAAACGTTCAGAATCAACCTCAATTCTCAGGTAAAACCCCGTTATCTTTTAGCAACCATTTCCCCTCTGATTGCTCTTATTTATTTATTTTACTTTTAGACTCTATTTTTGATCAGATCTACGTTTGTAGCTGTTGTTTATTATCTTTTTCAATTCATTCTCTCATTTTTGGTTTGATGCGACGAATTATAGTTTAGCTGTTGAATCTAATGTGTTCTTTTTTCTGTCAATTTTTTGAGATTATTTACATGTAAGCTGTTTGAATTTGTGGGCGTGATTTGATTTTTTTTCATTCTTTCACGTTATCGAATCTTTCTAATACTGGGTTTCTCTTGATTATCTGTTTATATTAGTTTCAGATGGGTGATTTGCTGTGGGATTGATAAACTTGTAGGTCAACGTTGACATGAGTTGGTTATTTGTCTTTGAATTTCCCTATTTGAAAAGCTGAGCTATGGGGGGCTAAGGATTTATGCAACTGTTTTCCTTTCAATGTTGTTAGCGGTTGTTTTGCCGTTTGCTTTTCACTTTTATTGAAGGAATGTTTAGAATCTAGTATTTATTCAAAGTTGAAATACTATTTTTATGTGTGAAAGTAAGTTTGAAAGTATTGTTGTTCATTAAGGTGAAAACTTTTAACTTTTCAAAAATATGTATGTGTTTCTGAATCTAGAGATTTTTGTTCTTTTTGTTTGTATGTGTATCAGCAAGAAGGTGTAAAACCAACAATCAAGTGGAAATTTATTGTCATCTGAATTATGATTTGATGATTGTAAAATGAAAATATGCCACTTTACCTATTAATTTGGTCTGTTGTTGAGTTCTTGTGCTAGTGCTTTACATTTTGGGTGGGTTGATCCTCGAGATTAGTTCAAGATTGGTTCAGTTAGTAAGTCTTTGAAATGTTTTACAATTGTCTTGGAGCCAGGTATCTATTTTGCTGATAATAATGGCGGGTCAGAGGAATAGCTATGGGAAGCGGGCTCATTCTCAGTCTGATTATTCTGGGAATGGATCAAATAAGAGGAGAAATGCAGGTGATGACAGGGAACAGTTTGTTATTGATTTAGATGATACCGTATATCGGTATTTGTGTCCTGTGAGAAAGATAGGAAGCATTATTGGAAGGGCAGGGGATATTGTTAAGCAATTAAGAGCAGACACCAAATCGAAGATTAGAATTGGTGAGACAGTTCCTGGTTCCGAAGAGCGTGTGGTTACTATTTACAGCTCTAGAGATGAGAAAAATCCCCTTGAAGATGGGGACACTTTTGTTTCTCCTGCACAAGATGCTTTATTCCGGGTGCATGACAAAGTTGTTGCTGAAGATTTGCACATTGATGAAGATTCTGAAGGCCACCAAGTTACTGCTCGTCTTCTAGTATCCTCTGATCAGATTGGGTGTATCATAGGAAAGGGTGGACAGATCATTCAGAACATACGTAGTGAAACTGGTGCCCAGATTCGCATTCTTAAGGATGATTTACCTTCTTGTGCCTTCACCTCAGATGAACTTGTACAGGTAATTTGACTATTCAATTTTTGTGGTAGTGCTTTTAGATTGTGCTTATTTATTTCACAATCTCCTCTCGTTTAAAATATATTTCGCGCCATACATTGATATGGGAAAAAGTTGTTCGGAGAAGAGTCTTGGTTTATTAAAAGCATTGGCAAGATATTTTACTTGTGGTTAGGGTCAATGTTTTGGATGCAGACTTTGTGGTCTTTGATTGCTAAAATCAACAAATTCAGCATTTAACTTTTCAGTCTTGAGTTTTTCAATTTATGAATTTTACTCCGAGTTTTTTGCCTCTCTATTTTTTGCATGTGTCAGATATGTTATATTTTTTCTCTCTCCTGACATTTTTACTCTGTATTGTTTGTTACCTGTGACATTGATTGATTTTCTTCTTCTTCTTCTTCTTCTTCTTCTTCTTCTTCTTATGTTCGCAGATGGTTGGTTTATTTACATTTTTAATTTATTTTTGGCTTTAGATATCTGGGGAAGCTTCTGTTGTGAAAAGGGCTCTGCATCAAATTGCATCTCGCCTTCATGAGAATCCTTCACGGACTCAGCACTTCCTTGCTTCTGCTGTGTCAAATGCATATCCTGCTGGTGGTGCAATGCGTGGTCCAGCTGCTGGTTCCCAGATTGTAGGATTAACTTCATTGGTGGGTCCATATGGACGATACAAAGGTGACACTGGAGAATGGCCACGCTCCATGTACTCAGCTCCAAGGGATGAGATGTCATCAAGAGAATTTTCTCTTCGTTTGGTTTGTCCAACTGCTAATATTGGAGGTGTGATTGGCAAAGGTGGTGCCGTAATCAACCAGATCAGGCAGGAATCCGGTGCAGCTATCAAAGTAGATAGCACAAGTACAGATGGAGATGATTGCTTAATTACTATATCAGCTAAAGAGGTCAGCTTTTAACCTTTGCTATGTTTATGTCTTGTGGAAGTATCTGTGATGTGCCTTGTGCTAGATTTGATGGTTTTCCTAATCTTGTGCTGTATTAGTTCTTCGAGGATACATTTTCACCTGCTATTGAAGCAGCTGCGCGGTTGCAACCTAGATGCAGTGAGAAGGTTGAAAGAGACTCTGGAATTATATCATTCACAACTCGTTTACTTGTGCCAACCTCGCGTATTGGCTGCCTTATTGGTAAAGGTGGAACTATTGTAACTGAGATGCGAAGGATTACTAAAGCTAATATCCGTATCTTGTCAAAGGAAAACCTTCCAAAAATAGCATCTGAAGATGATGAGATGGTTCAGGTGTAGTACCATTAGTGTTTATATAGGATTTTCTTAATCATTTATCTGTACTTGTCGGTGTTTTAATTAACAGGAATAGAAAGTAAACATCGTCGGTTTTTATTTATTATCAGATTGCTGGGGACCTTGATGTTGCTAAGGATGCCCTGGTACAAATAACAACGCGGTTAAGAGCAAATATTTTTGATAGGGAAGGTGCTGTTTCTGCATTAGTGCCAGTTTTGCCATATCTTCACATGCCAACTGAAGGAACAGACAATTTGAGTTATGAAAGTAGAGAGGGCAAGAGGCATGGGCGTCTGCATGCTTATTCTGGTGGTTATGGCTCCAGTGATTTAGCTGCTAGCGACAGCTATGGAAGTTATGGTGGTCTCCAGGTATTTCTTTACTTTTTCCGTTTCACAGTACCTTAGGCAGGTGAAGTGTAAACTATAATTTGTTACATTGTTATCCTAGTTATCAATTGAAAATATTTTTAGTGCCTTAGCTTGTTCCTTTCCATATTTATTTCCTATACAGTTTTTTAGTGTTTTAGCTTTCCCATTTTGCTTACATTGTCGCATCTCTCTCTCTCTATATATATGCGTTGATATTGGATAATTATGATTGCTAATATTATTTGTAGATTGGTGGTAGTTCCAGTGCTTATGGAGCTTATGGAGGTTATTCTTCAGGACGTGGTGGTCCTTCTGGGTGAGAATAATTTCTTTCCTTAAAAGAACATATTTGTTTTTCATATTACTGTCATGAATGTCATTTAATGCACAGGAAAAATGCTTGGTGCTGAGGGAGTGATTGCTCTATTATAAACATTACATTTAAATATTTGAACTACATGGCATAACGTTTTCTTCAAGGGCATGATACCAGTCTAAAATTTGTTCTGTTCCAAGCATGTCTTTGGGTCTTTTAGTTTTGATTAGGTTAGTACATGCACACTCTATTAGGATTCTTCAATATTCATCATTAACTTCTCTTACCAGGTTATCAAGCCATAACCCTGTTTCCCGGCGCTAAAACTATGGTTACTAGAATTCTGTGAATTGGTACGTGCAGATAGATTATAGTTTTCTAAGTATTCTTATGTCTATTTCTATAACTGGCAATTCTCAGATTTGGACCAATACATACTAGTGTATAGCCTATCCAATCCTCCTATTTACAGATCTGATGGTCTTTTTTCCCCTTTGTTGCCTTTCCGATCCCATTAAGACAGCTGATTTATGAAGCCTGAAGCCTGCCTACTGCCTACTTTGCTGAAGCCTGCCTAAACCTGAAGACCAGATGAACCAGAGTTTGACATACTCATTACTCATGACCCACCCTGATGCAACTACCTAGAAGGACCAAATGTATGTGGAGATCTTATTATTCTCTCTGAAATTTGCCATGACCATGACACCAAAAACACCAAGCTCTGTTATATGTGCTCCCCAAGAACCTAGCTAGCCGGCATGCTTGTTGCAGACTTTTATTTCCTTATTTTGTTGTCATTTATGCTTTCTAGTTTGCATTTGTTTAGGGCTTCTAAACCTTGTACCTTCTTCCTTCCACTGGCAGTTGTACTGAGAGTGCTGAGTTTATTATCTGACATTTGTCTTCTTCGTTTCCTTAATTTTGCCTGTTGTCTCAATTTGTGATTGAATCTTATCCTCAGCTTACCCAGTTTACCCCAATATGTAGCGGTGAAGACATAATCTGGAATACAGGCATTTTCATTCAATTTCATTAGCATCTAAATCAGCTAAATGGTCCTTGAAATGTCCCTTAATCAAGAAATCCTTTGGTATCGACTTAACTCTATCGAGGGATAGATTCTTGAAAACAGATTACTCAAAAACTTGAAGAGTAGTGCCAATTATTTTCCACTTATTCCCCAGCCTAAACCAATCACCTGAGAGAATAGACTGCCATGAATACCATTTCCTTTGAGCATGTAATATAAATTCTGAGTTATAATGTAGAATTTGGTGGTAGTCATGAAATCTTAAACTATGTTTGGTTGGAGTGAAAAAGGAAAGAAAGAGATGGAAAGAACATAGTTTTTTGGTGCATCCCTTTGTCTAGTAAGATTAAAATGGGTGTATTTGCAGCTTGGAAAAGAAAACTCTCTATTTAAATTAATCATTATGTTTCTTTATTTTCCATCCTTTATACCAAACACAAGAAAGGAAAAACAACTTTCTTCCCCCTTTTTACCTCACCGTTTTCCATCTCTCTATTTTCTACCCATGCCGAACATGGTGTTAATGATGCATAGAATGGATCTAATATGGCATCTAGTCATCAATATTTATGGTTCCACTCGTCAAGAAACGATATATGCATGACATTGCTTCAGTGGGAAAAAAATGCCAGTTTAGGCCACCGACGGATTTCTTAATTAAAGGACATTATAAGCATGTGAAAGGATATGTATTGTTCTCTTCTACTTTGTGTAGGTTTTTGGATTATCTCCTGAACAAAGACCTCAAATGAAAGGTAAGAGCTTATTCTTTTTTTAATTGTTGCTTGTAACTTGAGAGAATGAAGGAGCTCATTGAGGTGTCTGCAACACGCCAGTAAGTGATTTTCTTAATCTCCCTTATGGTGTTGTGTATATTCTTTTATCAATATGGTTGGACTGCTTAGCTATGGTACTTGGACTCGGATATGTCTCGGGTACTGGTATGTGCCTGACATGGTGAATTTGATTTTTTTTCAAGTTAAGGGTCATAACCCCTACCCATGTTTGGATATGTGTTGAACTTGGGTATTTCAAGAAAAATGAAGAATCAGAGTGACATAGCTACTTATATGAGCAATTGATTTGGTGGGAGGTTCTGAATATCATTAATGTAAAAATTGGTGTAGTTTTTTTTATATATATACTTGTGGGAGTAAGTGCTATGTTGGAAAGTTGAATAGTTTCAGTATGTTATATCTAAAACCATTTTATTTTTATTCCAAGTTTCGAGGAAGAGGGATTCAAACAGGCTGAGTCCAAGAATGCATACACTTGGCCAAAATGATGAGGTCCATAATATCTTTCTTTTTTTTTGTTGTTGCAGAAGTTTGCATTGTGTTTTAATCTGCTTTGTATACAACAATTTTGGTGTTTAATCTACATTCTTACTGCTGTAATTACCATATTATTCGATATATCGCTTAATACATTGCTGGTTACTAAGATAAACCTAGTCTTGGTCTTGATTGTTTGCCATGTCTTTGCTTGAGTAATATCGATTTGATCCGATTGTGGAAGTGGTTGGAAATATTTCGGAGGATAAGTAAAATCATTGAACTAATCTATCTGCAGGCACTTCTATAGTTGGATTCAATGCTTTGTTTTAAACATATATTGTTTTTACTGTTGGTTTATTAATGTTTTTCTTTTATAATGGTGGTCATATCTCAGAGATAATAGATAATTGAGTGCAGGTGTTAGGATTTGAATTCGGAGCTGCCGGCACTTCTATAGTTCGTTCGATTCAAAGCTTTTTTTCCCTTCTTCTAAACGTTTGCTATTAGAATAGAGGTGCTAGGAGATAAGAGAACCGACTTGCAGGTGTTGGGATTTTAATCCCGAGTTGCATAATGCAACTTCTTAAAGGATGTACATGAATCGATCAAACTCGACCCGAGTTCCATGTAATATCTTTGCTCCTTGCATGGTCTATTTGAACGGAAATCACATGGTGGTTAAATTATTCTAACTCAATCATCCTGTTGAACTTTCAGGCAATGGCAAAAGAACAAAATCCTGGTGAGAAACAACTAATGCAGCAGGCATACCGTGTCCTCTACTGAAACTGAGGTAAACAGGTGTCAGAATTTGCCACAATCATGCACTGTATCACTGCAAAGTTCTTTTAATGTTTTCTTTGTATTTTGTACAGTTTGCCTCAGAACTTAAAAGCCGAAACAGTAAAACTAGGTCGTGGGGCGAGTCTAACGTGCGACATGTCTAGGGATAAATTTTGTCCAAACTGAAAATTTATATAAGAAACAAACTGAAATGTTATCAAGAATAACATTTTTAGTTCGTGGACAAGTTCTGAAACTTGCTGTTTTTTAGCCGCACTCTAGACATGCCGCACTCCAAACCTTCCCTAGGTCGTGGTCCAAACTTTGGATTTGTTGGGATATCACTTCATAAAAGTGGTTCTGAGGATTTGTTATTGGTCAGGTAAATGAAGTGAATGTGAATCCACCCACCTAACTCAAAACTTGAACAGTTAAGTTTAGCAGTGATTGTGGAGACCCACTCCATTATGATTTTAGCACCCATGCCATGTCTAGGGTTGGGCACGTGTTGGGTTTTTGGAAGATCCACTTGACTCGATAATATGTACCATAAACTCGACTTGATCTCATTTTTTAAAAAACTTAAACCCGTCTCGACCCGAAAATTATATACTTAAACTCGAATCTAATTTGATCTATTTAAAAAAATTAAAATATAGGGGCCTACTTGTAAAAAATCTAATTTTAGTGACACAATTGTAATATATATAAAGATGATGCGTTATTGTAAATATCTCAAAAAATTTATGGGAAAATTATACTATTAGTCTCGAATTGGGTCAGATAAGATATTTTTTACCTTAAATTCGAACCTTGCATGAAGTCACCCTTAATAATTTTCTACAAAAATATTCACCCCGATTAGGCTGTGTCAAGTCGGAACTCTATCAAGTTAGAGATAAATTTTGTGGGATAGATAATGTATTTATTAAATATTTTTTTATTTATTTTTGAAAATCAAATGCGAGTTAACATGTGAACAAAACAACTCCATACAAATCAAAGTATACTGAAAAAAGAGAAATTTAAAGAATAATTTAAATGAAAGTTAATATTTAGAATGTAGAGGATGTTGAAAAATATTTAGGGATATAAATCCTTTTTTACAGTACACGGGAACCTCGCCGCCTGTAGGTGGTAAGGTTCAATTTTTTAATATTTTTTTAAAGGACACCACCTGAGGTTCCCGTGTATTGTAGAAAATGACTTATATCTCTAAATAATTTTACAACTTTCTCTATATTTTAAATATTAACTTTCATTTGGTCTAAAAATTCAAAGGAGCCCTAAGAAAAGTCGACTCTCGACTTGATCCGACCATGAACATCCATATAACATTATTATTTTATTTGTGTTTCTCACAATGACTAAAATTACATAAAAAGGACATCTAGTAGTTAGTTACATGGTGTTGTCTTCCATGCCATTACCCTATTCACAACAAAAGGGTTTCTTTATAAACAAACCACCCTTACCCATACCCATTCTTCAATGCCCACCAATCTTCTTCTTCTCTGCTTGTTTTCTTCATAAACCCTAACTTTTTTTAATGATATTCCCTTTCTCGTTTGGGAATCTTTTTTTTCTCATCTTAAAGTTTTGCATGTGGAAATCAGACAAAGGTTTAGCCAAGGATGACTTGCCGACCTACTCTTCTTAATATTGACTCTTTGCACGGTCGCCGTCGTATGAATCGTACTCGACATATTTATCGGTTCATAATCGATGTTTATATAAAAAAATTATCGGCAAGTCGTCTTTGGCTATACTGTCGTCTCATTTTCTCATGCTAGATTTTTGATGAAAACATTAAAGAAATTACATTGAGAACTAATGCCAACCATAACTAAAGCGATGTCATTTACAAGTACAACAGAAGTTTGATTGACAAGGTAAAATTATACTTCACCCTCAGTTTCTTTTAATTTGATTCTATTGGTTTGACATAATAAATTTAATATTTTATAAACGGACAACTAGGGACGGATTTACGTTATTTAATCTCGAAGAATTTTGTCCCTTTGTTTAAGTTTCTTTAAAAATTGATTTATTTATGATTTTGCCCTCCACTTTTAAACATTTATAGTTTGCCTCTCAACCCTAAACCCTAGCTCCGTCAATGCGGACAATATGTAATTTTATGCACAATTGATGAATCATATGACGTAAAACCATTAGAAATAAAGTTAAGTGAAGTTAGTTTTAAAATATTTAACGCTTTATCCTCGTTTGATTTACTAGTGATGCATAAAATTCGATATCGTTAATGCACTAAAATTATTCCTTTACCTTTCCAATTAATTAAATGGATATATTTCAAATAAGCATCATGTTTAATATTTTTATTTGATAATTATAAAAGAAAAATGATAAAATCAAATCATTTATGTACATAATTAGAATTGACCATTTATTTATTTTTTTAAAATTTATAATTCGAGTCAAACTCAAATCTTGAACTCGGAACTATCTTTATATGAATATATTGATATGGTTGAAACAACATAAGTACTATATTCAGGGGCGGAGCCTTTAAGGGAGTAAGGATCATGTCCCCCCACCCAAATATACATCTGCGACTGTCTGTTATATCAGCGTTCCGTTAAGAAATTAACGACGGAGTAGTCGAAAACTATAATTTTAGCTAACAAAAGTTGAAATAGTTTTGTTAGTAATATATTATATCCTTTGCTAGTTTACTTCAGTTATGCTTTGTAGTATGGGCCTGGACCCTCTGCAGTTATCACCATCAGAACCAGATGTGTATAAGGTAATACAACTGCCGGGACAGCTGCTTTGCATCCGGTGGAAGATGATGGAAGCCGGAGAACAAATCGAACTGCACATTGCATGACTAGGAATGCCAAAATTATCCAACTTCGACCTAATCCGATTCGATCGGATTTTTTTTTTCATAAATTTCGGGGATCGGGGCAAAGAGAGACGGGTTTTGAAAAGCATTGAGTCGGAGCGGGGCAGGTTCGGGTATAAGATAAAAACTCTCTACCTTGCCCGGTATATTTTTTAATTATATTTATTTATGGGTAAACTACTCAAATGGTCACCTTACTTTGCAAAAAGTCGCGATTTGACCATCTTACTTTTTTTCGAAGCAATTAAACCACCAAACTATTTAAATGGTATCAATTTGACCACCAGCCGTTAGAGACTAACGGCAGGGTGACGTGGCCAGTTAAAAAAATGGGTATAATTGCATATTTAATCCCTGCTATTTACACATTTCTTTCAATTTAGTCCTACTTTTAAATTAATAAAATAAATAAATTATTTAATTAAGTGGTGACACGTGTCAACACCTTATTTGATGACTTTAATTATTTATATTTGATTTTATTAATTTATTTTCCTCCTCCAATCAGGTGGTGACACTATTTACACATTTCTTTCAATTTAGTCCTACTTTTAAATTAATAAAATAAATAAATTATTTAATTAAGTGGTGACACGTGTCAACACCTTATTTGATGACTTTAATTATTTATATTTGATTTTATTAATTTATTTTCCTCCTCCAATCAGGTGGTGACACGTGTCACCACCTGTTTGAAGGAGAAAAACGAAATACAAGCTTTTGCTTGAGAGGGGAATCGAACCTGTGTGCTCATGGAAGAAAGGCAATGGCTTAGCCACTGCACCAAGCTCATCTTTGTGCTTCAAATCACCAGATCTTTTATATATCTCTTCTTGGTTTTTACATCTATAAGCTTAAAGCCCAAACCCTAAACATTAAGTTCACTAATTTATAACCCTAAACCCTAAATATTTCAAATTAATTTCAAGCTATATATTTCAAATTAATTTAAAATATAAAAACCTTAAACCCTAAACCTTAAATATTTCAAATTAATTTCAAACTATATATTTCAAATTAATTTAAAATATATAAACCTTAAACCCTAAACCCTAAACATTTCAAATTAATTTCACAGTAAATATTTCAAATTAATTTCACAGTAAATATTTCAAATTAATTTCACATATATAAACCCTAAACCCTAAATATTTCAAATTAATTTAAAATATTTAGGGTTTAGGGTTTAAGGTTTATATATGTGAAATTAATTTGAAATATTTAGGGTCTAGGGTTAGGGTTTAAGGTTTATATATGTGAAATTAGTTTAAAATATCTAGGGCTCAATAGGGTTTAAGGTTTAGGGTTATATATGTGAAATTAATTCGATGATTATATATGTTAAATTAATTTAAAATATTTAGGGTTTAAGGTTTAAGGTTTATATATGTTAAATTAATTTGAAATATTTAGGGTCTAGGGTTAGGGTTTAAGGTTTATATATGTGAAATTAATTTAAAATATCTAGGGTTCAAGATTTAGGGTTTAAGGTTTAGGGTTAATATATGTGAAATTAATTCGATGATTATATATGTTAAATTAATTTGAAATATTTAGGGTTTAAGGTTTAAGGTTTATATATGTTAAATTAATTTGAAATATTTAGGGTCTAGGGTTAGGGTTTAGGGTTTATATATGTGAAATTAATTTAAAATATCTAGGGTTTATGTTCAGGGTTTAAAGTTTAAGATTTAGGGTTATATATGTGAAATTAATTCGATGATTATATATGTTAAATTAAAAGAATGTATGTAGAAAATGTAAGGCACATATACTTAATTTGGAAAACTAAAGCACAAAGATGAGCTTGGTGCAGTGGCTAAGCCACTACCTTTCTTCCATGAGCACGCAGGTTCGATTCCCCTCTCAAGCAAAAGCTTGAAATTTGTTTTTCTCCTTCAAACATGTGGTGACACGTGTCACCACCTGATTGGAGGAGGAAAATAAATTAATAAAATCAAATATAAATAATTAAAGTCATCCAATAAGGTGTTGACACGTGTCACCGCTTAATTAAATAATTTATTTATTTTATTAATTTAAAAGTAGGACTAAATTGAAAGAAATGTGTAAATAGCAGGGATTAAATATGCAATTATACCCATTTTTTTTAACTGGCCACGTCACCCTGCCGTTAGTCTCTAACGGCTGGTGGTCAAATTGATACCATTTAAATAGTTTGGTGGTTTAATTGCTTCGAAAAAAAGTAAGATGGTCAAATCGCGACTTTTTGCAAAGTAAGGTGACCATTTGAGTAGTTTACCCTTTATTTATTTATTTTTATTATATTTATGAAAATACCACTATATATAAACACTTTTGAGGTTTTAAGCTACTTTTTTTTTAGTTTATGTTTATCGTAATTTTGTGTTAGATTTTGTTTGAGTTTTAACATGAATGAGTCTGACAATCAATGGTTCGAGTTTATTCTTTTAAATATGTATTTTTCATGTGGGTGATTTAATTGGTTTTATTTTATTTTTTGTATAATTTTAAAGTCAATTGAAACTTATATTTTGAGTTGATATATCGAGGCGGGGCAAGACGAATAAATTAATATTTATGCTAGGGACAAGACAAAATCGAATTTAAAAGTTTATAGGTCGAGTCGATTAAAAATCCGTCCCGCCCCACTCCGTTGCTATCTCTGTGCGTGAGCAGAGAAGTTGGATAGCACTTGTTGAACATTGATAGCCGATAGGGGGTTGATATTTAAGGATTATATTTCCATCATCACCCTCCATGACTCTTATCACATTCTCTTCGACAACTAAGCAATTCCCATCGCCTTTGTTTGTAAACTCCTCACAATAAATTAAATTAATCCAATCTGCAGTGTAATATATATATTACTTGTGTTAATAACTTAACAAAAATATACGTAGGTTTGATGGTTAAACTTAAGTTTTTGATTTTAAAATTTTTTAAGTTCAAATTCTCGTAAGAGTATTTTTTTATATAAAATTTTCATCCATCACAACAACGTCATTTTAGGTTATTTTGAACATCAAAACGACATCCATGTTAGCGGCTGTTTAACATATCATCGTCCTGTTAATGAGTTATCGATGAAGTGACATAAACAAGTCGAAAACTAAAGTTAGTGTCCTAATATTATTGGTTTCCCATTGAACATATTCTCTTCTTATGCCCCTTTGCACATACAATCAGGCGAGCGTCTGAATTCAGTTATTATCCTAATATTGTTGGTTTTCCAGGGTTTTGTAAATAATGATTCAAGCTTTCTGTTTTAGCTTCTAAAGATTCCTTTTGTGATGGCCTAAGATTAATTGCTTTTCTCTGTTGGCATATCTGGAAGTCTAGAAATGATTTTCTTTTTTTAGGTTGCTCCTTCTCTCACGTTGATGTGTGGCTCCATGCTGAGACTTCCTTTTCTGAATTCCTATCCGTTCGTGTATGCCATGACCGATTAAAAGAGTTGCCTCCCACTACTTCACTTAGATGGAATTGTAACACCCTCTTTTCGGCCTAGTCGAGAACCGAGTCGAAATGTACTACCTATAAACAGTATGATAATCGGTGCGATAAAATTTCAATCAATAAACAACATATGATCAATGTTATAATAACAAAACATTACCGAATATACATCTGAATCCAATTTACTCTTTATGAAACAATAATTAATCATTTAGGACCAATTCTTAACTATTATAAGTTTTAGGAACTAAACTGTAAATATGATATTTTAGGAGTCTTTTGATGCAATTGATTATTCCACAATGAAATTCAATACTTTAACAGAAAGTCTGTAAATTTTCATACTATTTGAAGTTCATTTACTCATCCAATTGAATAGTCCTAAATTCAATGTCCAATTTAGGAACAATGTAAACCTTCAATGTATGTCTTTTAACCAACTTAACTAACCCTGTGTTGAAACACATTGATGCCGTTTCGATACGGGTGTATGATGGTCAACTTAGGTTAATTTTGCCCATTACCCGTATCGATACAGGTAAGCCCTGTTTCGGTACGGGTTGACTTTCATTGACTTTGACTTTTGACCCGTTTCGATACAAGTTAGACCCATATCGAAACAAGGAATTCCAGTGGAAAAACGTTTCAATACAACTCCAAACCGTATCGATACGCCCTGTTCCTTAGGTTCAACTATGCTTAAACGTATTGATACGCCCTGTTCCTTAGGTTCAGTTATGCTTAACCGTATTGATACGCCATTACCCCGTATCGATACGGTCTGACCTGAAATGACAGATTTTTGCTGATTTTTAGTCGAATTAACTTATCAAGCAGTGTTCAAATGCAATGAAACTTTATCAACAAGTTTATAACCATTTAATCTACTACCATGCCAAATTCCATGACCATTCGAATCCACTTACTATGTTTTCACCTTTTTAAGCCAAATATACAAATTAGACCATTTTAAGCAATCATTAACAATTCATTTAAGGCACTTAAACCACATAAAACTCATAGCCTTTATACACATAGACAAAATATCAAAATCAACTAGTTTAACTACTTTGCCACTATTCTTGGAGTTCATAAAGACAAAATACTTTACTTTAGGCTTGAGGTGACTTGTCGCTTTACCAACTAGCTACGATCTTGAAACGATAAGCTCTTAACCTGAAATGTTGTGCGATTGAATGCATTAGACTTACATAGTCTAAGTGAGGTAGCCAATAAAAAATAAATGTAACACCCGGGTTTGGGGGCCGGGAGAAAATAATATTAAAATATTGTTTTCGGGTTTCGGTTTTTAAAATTAAAATAATAAATTAATATTTGGGTTTCGCATTCTCAAAACGAATTATTTTATGTTGGACTTAAGTTGTTTTGGAATCAATTTCATGGATTTTAAACATGGATGAGATATGCCATCTCATTAAGGGCAAAGGTGTAATTAAAGGGTCTCCTATTTTTAAAACCCCTTTAATTTAAAAGACCACTTTAATTCCTATCTTCATCTTCTTCTTTCCTCTCCTTCACGCCAAAAACCCCCTCCCTCTCCAAATCTCCATTTCCTTCATCCCCATGCTCTTGTTGGTGATTTTTGAAAGGTAAAACCGTTTTTAACTTGTCCTCCTCTTCCTCTTTAAGATGATACCTTTAATTTTCTTAAAGCTCATAGATTTTGAAGTTTAGGGTTTTGAGTTTTTAGGTTAAAAATGCAAACTTTAATGTCTTTAATTTGAGCCTTCGATTTATTGAAGTTATATAAGTTGTTTGCAACCCTTAAGGTCCAACATATGTGAATTTTAAAGTATTTTAACATGATTCCCGAATTTGGGTTTTGGTGGGGTTTTAGGAAGGTTTTTAGTTGAGTTTTGGGTATGGTTTGTGTTGGAAATTGAGGGTGGATGTTAGGGTAATAGTTGGGGGCTGTTTTGGAAGCATTTGAATGTGCTAAATGTGTTGAAATCACAAGTCTTGGGCTGTGTATAAGGGCTACTCGGATTTGGTGATTTTAGGGGTTGTTCATGGTTTGAAATGTTGGGTTTGATATTTGAATTTGTATTCCGGGTTGATATTTTGATGTTGGGCTGATTTGAGGATTATTTGAATTGTATTGAGGTTGTTTAGAAGCGAGAGTTTGCGTTGGAGGAGCTTCGGGAAGAAATCCGGAAACTTGAAGGTGATGCTTGCTTGGTAGTTGAGCTTGGAGTAGAGGTGAGTGGTTATTGTTTTAAATGGTTTTAAACATTGGTTCAAGCATGTGGACCTAGGTTGGGCTTGGTAAACCCACCTAGAGTTGAGGTTAGGGTGGTAGCCTAATCTCAAGCTTAAGTTTAGGGAACTTTGGTTGAACTTCTAATTGTTTGTTATGCCTCTTAATCATATGTGTTTACGGTAGTTATGTATATTGTGTTATACATGTTGTTGAGGCATGGTTTGATGCATTGCTATGCATGTGGATTGGATTGTAAATTATGCATGATGATGATCATGGTGAGTACATGCTAGGCATGGTATTGGGTTGTGAAATACATGTATGTGAGACATGATATTTGATGCTTTGTCATATGCATGTAGCTAGGGAAAATGGATTGCGTTTAATGTTGGCACTAGTATGCTTGGGTACAATGATCGATCATTAGGATGAGTGTGCACACAAATTGAGTCAAAACGTACGTGGCCTTGGTGGCGTTAAGGCACCAAGGAGGAGTACGGTGATGTAATATTCCACCGGAAGCTTTTATATATTTCTACGTGATGATGAGTGGAATCCCATCCGTAGGGCATGTGGCGATGAGTGGAATCCCACACATGCAAGGACCGGTGATGAGTGGAATCCCACCGAGGTAATGTTGTTGTTGGAAATGCGTTCCAACATGTTATCCGCGTATTCGAGTCATAACTAGGTGCCAATAAGAGAAAGTATGTTTACGCCAATATGAAATTATGCATACATGATAATATGAATTGATATGTGTATCAATGTAATATGGAATGTGAATTTCATTGTGAAACGATATATGATGTGGCTAATACTTTGGGTTATGTATCATTGTATGTTGAACTATTAAGTTGTTGAGCATGGCATGAATTTGGTGGTATGTTCATGCATCACCTATACTTATGGCTCATGTGAATCGAAGGTAAAAACAAGTATAATATCATGATAATTGCTCGTGCTTGGACCATGCATTGTCGAAGGTTTGTTTTATGAGCTTACCCTCACTAAGCTTTATGCTTACGCTCTCTTCTGTTCGACAATGCAGATAAATAGCTTGTGGGTGGCAAGGGCAAGGAAAGGTCTCCAAGTGTTGCTTTTGGTGAGCTCAATGTATGAGTTTTGAGTAAATAAATGTAATAGTTAAGCAATGGGATAGGTTTTGATGATTGAGTTTTGATGTATGTCGATATTGGTTTGATTCTTGGATGCCTTGTTTGAGCTATAATTATCGTTGTTGTTGTATGCCTTGAATGTTTATTGTTTGGTTGCTAAAGCATGAAAACTTACGTGCTTGTATGACCATATATGCATAAGTTGCCCTTTTGTATGAGTGCAAACCTTTCAAGATGTCTTGTTCCTTTTAAGGTCTTTTGTGTTCTTGTGTATGTCAATATTGCATAAATTGCTCTTTAACTAGAATGCTATGTATGAATGCTTTAGTCCATGTTTGAATGACTCCCTTGGCTTAAATATGTGTGCTTACGTGTTTGTATATGCTTAGGTGAGTCGAGAATTGCATTTAGAGTCGTGATTGAGGTCGTTTAGTAAAAAATTGTGGACTTACAGTGCATGGCGTATCGATACGCCTAAGGGCTGTATCGATACGGCCTTGCTCAGAGAACACAAATTTGGCTGGGCGTATCGATACGTGGGGTGTATCGATACGGTCCCAACTCTCTGAAATCCTGGGGAGTTGTGGAGTGTATGGCGTATCGATACGGTGTCCAAGCGTATCGATACGGTTCAACCTAGTTGACCAAGTGGTGTTGACCGAGAAGGGCGTATCGATACGCTCAAGGGCTGTATCGATACGGTCTTCTTATGTTGACCATAGGGTGTTGACCTTGGTCAAGGCGTATCGATACCCTCTGAAGGCGTATCGATACGACCTACTAAAAAGGGTTAAATGGGTTGTTTTAGGGTGCTGTTTTGGTTGGTCGTTGCTATGAAGTTGTGTTTCCGCTGTCGTGTTTCACATAGGACTTAATAAGGCATTTAGACAAGATTAATTAATGAAAAAATTAGGGTTGCTAACCGAGGGGGAACCTTAACGGGTTTCGCTTCGGTTTTCCCCGTGTGACCCACTCGGACCGGTCATTCGTCCAGACCGGGATGAGGGGGTTACAATAAATGAGCATGGTATGCCATTTAGCATGTTTTGATGACAATCATAACATCAATTATGTAATTAAATATGGCATGTTCATCATTCATATTAAGAGCATGACATCAATCATCATATCATCAATGACAATATCATAACAAAAGTAATAACAATAACCAATAATTTTTTTGGATCGATTCACGGTAATTGGATACACGAATTCCACAACAACACCAACAATAACAATAATGGTCGTGTCATAATCCCTCCGCCGCACCAATTGACCAACACACAATACACCCCTCCGTCACACCAATGGTCAAAGCCCAATACCCGTACCAATGAGCTCATGAGTTCTATGGCATGCCAATTATATCTAATACTCTCGAATCCAAGGTTCAATAGTCAATAGTTCAACAACGATATTTCAATAGCAATATTTTCACATCAATAACAATAATTCAATAGCGATAGACATATATCAAAGTTTCAATAGCAACATACGATAATTAATATTTAATGCTCAATATACCATACTTACTCATGCTTACCAATAAGACTTCCAATGAGGTTTTTATGCAAAGACCACCAATAGAAAGTTAGTAATGCAATAATCAATAATCAATGATTCGAGTTTGGTACCTAGCCAACTCTCGAGACTTCGACTACACTCACCTCGACAATCTAAAGCTCCTAAGGCTCTCGGATGATGATTCCTTTATTCCTAGCTTGCTTTGGATATGATGGATTAGCTTCCTCCAAACCTTGAACTAGGAAGATCAACAAGAGATTATTAGAATTAATAGGATAATATTCAAATCCCATGCTTAAAAGATTAACTTAGGGCTTATAGCATGAAATCGAATCTCCAAAGGTTCTCGAAATCCACAATTGATTTGGGAGTTTTACTTACCCAACTGGTAGCTATAAATTGAGACTTTCAAATCAAAGAAAACTTAAGCTTATGAAGTCCAAATAGGAAAGTGCATGCTTAAGCTTGATGGAGAAGGTGACAATGATGGTGTTTGCTTATTTCCTTTAAACAAAGGATGAATTTGGTCTCGGTAAAACTCAAAACAAGGGATGAAGATTTTTCTTTTATTCATTTATAATAAGCCAAGGCTTAATTATTGCTCCACCTCACACTTAGCCAATGAAAAGGTTTCCCTCAACTAAGGGTAAGCTTAATTCTTATCTTATCTATACTAGTCATAAAGATGACTATAAGTCATCTTTTTAGGTTACTTCCACGTGGGGAGAGGCAGCTATAAGCAGGCGAGTCATCACCAAGCCTCAATCTTGATAATTTGGGCACAATATTTAATTTCTACAAAGACCCGTTTCAAAACGCGTGAAGCTGTATCGAAACAGCTAAGCAAAAGTCTAAAAGTTAGTTAAAATCGTTAGAAATGTATCGAAACGCTCTATAGTTGTTTTGAAACGGTTTGCCTAGCCGTTTCGATACAGGGCCTACCGTATCGAAACACTTAGCTCAAAAACAATATTTTAAGTATTTTCAATGAGGTCCTTAATTAAGAATAAGTTCCATTGGGGTCCCTTAACCATGTAATCTATAATTTAGATAATAAAAAAAATACGACATTTGAGCATTTTAATATCAATATTCCGATCATCGAAACCCAATTCCGACTAGCCCCATTCCTCCTCTTGGGTTTATCAAGGACATGTTGTTGGTGTTTCAACAAAAGTCTTTGGTGCTCCTTTCGCAGGTTCTACCGAAGCCAACGTAGTCCGTTTGGGAGCTCATTCTGCTCATGTTGCTGGATTGAGACATATAGCTATCGAGGATAACGCGAGTCTTATCTCCAAGTTTTGCCCTAAATCTCTTTCTTCATGGGATTCAGCAGCCATCGAGAGTGATATTTTGAATTGTCTTCTTCTTTCATTTTATGTTCTTTCTCCTTTGTGAAGAGAATATGTAATCAAGCGGCCGATTGGGTAGCAAAAGTTGTACGCTCCAATTCGCGCCTCATCACTGGGTTTCTGTTATCCCCTCGGCTCTTGCCTTTGCTGTAATTTTTCTCATTTAATGAAATTTTTTATGTAAAAAATATAAAAATAAAAGGGGTGATTGTAATATCTTGGGTAATGATTGATTAAGGTTAGTAAAATGGTGAAAATTTTTAGTGTTATGTTTTATTTTGACTGTAAAGATTTCATAAAAGAAGGTATTTTGACTGTAAAATGGTAGAAATTTTTAGTTTATAAAGGTAAAATAAAAGGTGTTTGTTGTCAAGTTTGAACCTTTATGAAACTTTCTATTGTGGCTAATGTTTGACTGTTGTTAAGCTTACATCCGTTACTTACGTAATTTGCTAATGAGATATAACAAATTAACAACATTGTTTAAAATGAAAATTTACCCAACAAGTGGTTCCAGTAGAAAAGCGAATGATGTTCATCCTAAAAAACTCAGGTTTAATTGC
This sequence comes from Hibiscus trionum, assembly GCA_030270665.1. NCBI lineage: Eukaryota > Viridiplantae > Streptophyta > Magnoliopsida > Malvales > Malvaceae > Hibiscus > Hibiscus trionum. Next base: position 19,167,074 of record BSYR01000038.1, on the reverse strand, counting down.
TTTGTCAAGGTGTGTGTGCAATGTCAAAGGTTAAGAATATTTATGAACATATACTATCTTGTAGTCATCTTTAAAGTATTAAAAAAATAATTTAAAACATAAAAATAACAATTTTATTAAAACATAAGAGATAATATTTACTATTTTCTAAATAAGAGTCTAACATTTTAAAAATTCAATAAGGCCTAACATTTTTAGAGTATGTTCAGATAAGGATTTAACATTTTTCAACATGTCCAAATGAAGATCATTATTATGTTAAAGAAAATGAGAATCATTGTTTGAAAATATTTTTAAAAGGTTAGTATTTTATTTGGAAAATTTTGAAACTATTAGACCCTTATATGAGTAGATGTGTTCAGAGCCGTACCTGGGCATGGGCAATAGGGGCGCCCGTTCAGGGCTCATTTTTTCTGAATATTTATAGTTAAGGTTTAATATTTTTTAATATTTATTATTTAAAATTTATTTTTTTAATAATTGTTATTAGAGTTTTATTCTTAAATTTTATTTTTTATGATATTTTTTTATTATGAGTATAATTTTTTTTCAATACTTGTTATTATAGGCTCGTTTTTTGAATACTTGTAATTAGGAGCCCATTTTTTTATTATTTATTGTTATTTTAATACTTGTTATTAGGGTACAATTTTTTTAATACTTGTTATTATGAGGCCAATATTTCAATACTTGTTACTAGGGGTCTATCTTTTCTAATATTTGTTATTAGGGCCCTACTCTTAAATTTTATTTTTTCTGATACTTGTTACTACGAGTCTAATTTTTTTCAATACTTGTTATTTATGGTCTATTTTCCCTAATATTTGTTATTACATGCATACTCTTAAATTTTAAATTTTCAATACTTGTTATTAAGTTTCTATTTTCCCCTATATTAGTTATTATAAGAATACTCTTAAAATTCATTTTTTTTTCAAAATTTGTTAATAGGGACCCATTTTTTTATATATCACTTGTTACTAAGGGTCTAATTTCAAATTTTTTTTTTCCAATACTCGTTATTAGGGGAAAGGGTGAACAAAACTCCACTCGACTCGAAAAAATTGATTTTTTCGACTCGACTCGTCTTGACTTGAAAAAATTTTCAAATAAAGTTTGAGTTGTAAATTAAAAATTCTAATAACTCAACATTTTAGTATTTAGTAGATAAAGTCTTAAGTTTGAGTCGTAAGGACTCGTAAACTCGCATAATTTGAAATTTTTATACTCAATTTAACTCGATTGAACGCTCACCCTTAATTAAGGGCTTATTTTTTAAGTTCGCCCATGGGCCACCAAAATCTCAGAAACAGGTATGGATGTGTTTAGGCTATTATTCAACATTTTTGAAAGGTTAAGCTTTTATTTGACCTCATTTCCTCAACAAGCTTGATGGACTTGACATTTATATAGATTTGTTCAAGGATCAGACAACATGCTAAAACCGAGTTAGCTTTGGACAAAACAACTAAAAACAAGTCCATGCAAATTAAAGAACACTAAAAAGTTGACTCCGATTAGAGCGGGGTTAGGATTTTCATATAGTAGGTAGAGGTATATGTTTATGGATATCATATCAGTAAAATAGCGATTCGTATCTGATTTGAAAAAAATTAGATATTCAAATCGGATATTTGATTTTCCAAATATAAAATTTAGTTTAAGTGTTTTTCGAACTTGGTGGTCGTATATGAGAAAAGTTCCAATTTTATATTATAACAAGTAACAAATTGTCAAATATAACAAGATTTACATCTATGAAATTTTTAATCTTTTGGATATAACCAGCATCTATAACAAGTAGTATCTGTTCTGAATATAGTCTCAACCATTTGACAATGCATGCTCAATCACCTTACTGCAGTTGTTGGTGCTCGAACCTGTGACTTCTAGAAACAACAATCGTTTCCTTAACCACTAACGTAAATTGGTTCGTGCATATAACATCATTATTTTATTTGTGTTTCTAACAATGACTCAAATTACACAAAAAGGACAAGGGAAGACACCTAGTAGTCAGTTACATAGTGTTGTTCATTCCTCATCTACTTTCGTTTGATCACCCCATGCCATTACCCTATTCTCAACAAAAGGGTTTCTTTATAAAACAAACCACCCTATTCTCAGCAAGTCGTCTTTGGCTATACCACCGTCTCATTTATGATGAAAACATCAAAGAAACTACACTAAGAACTAGTGCCAACCGGAACTAAAGCGATGTAATTTACCGTACAACAAATGTTTGATTGACGAGGTAAAATTATATTTTACCCTCAATTTCTTTTAATTCGATTTTATTGGTTTGGTAGAATAAATTTTATATTTGATGTATGGATAATATATTATTTACATGCACTATCGATTTAAATCATATGATGTCAGAACTCGTGGAGTGGTCCCAGTAGCAAAGGATGATGCATTTCATCTAGGTGACCCGGGTTCGAGCATCATGTGTGCACGATATGTGTGGACTTAGAAAATTGAACATATACTACTTTGTAATCACACCAGCATATTCAAAAAATAAATCATATGATGTCAAACCATTAAAAATTATGTTAATATTCCATTGAGTTGAATTAAATATATTTGTTTAAGTTTATATTTAAATCTAAATGACATTATTTATAATCATATAATATTGATTGATTCAACTCTGTTTGATAAACAATTTTTTGAGCTAAAATTAAAAGTTTTTGAAGTATTTTTAGAGGTTTCACTAGTCAAATCCGTTAACTGAATGTTTGATAATGGATTGTAATAGCAGATTAAGGTGAAATCTCTGATTTTAAAAAAAGCTCTTTTTAGGAGCTTTTTGAGTTAGAGGTTTGAATAAAAGACTTGTAAAAACTATTTTGTCCTTGATAATTATAAAAAATTCCTATAAAGAACATAAATTTTATTAACTAATAAAATTTAAAAATAATTTCATAAATAAGAAATTAATATATAAATTAATAAATACATATAAGTTTAATAATTAATAAAATTATATTCAAAATATTATTTCATAGATAAAAAATAATATATAAATCTAAATTTAATAATTACTAAAATTACATTAAAAAATAATTTTACAAATAAAAAAATTAATACGTACATCCTCTTATATGCTCATTAATGATATTAAAAATTAATTTTTATAATCTAATTAATATTAATAAGGTTAATAACTATTAATTTATTCAAACAAGTATCAAATATAATCATGTCTTTATATGTCATTTTGATTGTTCAAATAATCAAACAACTATAAGCTATCAATTAATTTTACCAAACACTTTTATACAATCAGCTAACGTAATCCGCTAGTCAAATCAGCTAATGTTATCATCTATCTGCTATTAGCTAATGTAATATGATATCAGTTATCCGCTAATTGCCAAACAAAACCTCTAATTTAAATGGTTCTTTCTAGTTATTTACTATGCACACATATTTTTATACTTATTTTTAAATGTGTAAGTAATCTTTGTAACGTCATTTAATAAATCAAAAATAGAGGTTTGGGAACTTTTTTTGTAATTAAGCATACGAGGAAAAAGTATTGATGAGAGTATAAGAAGTTAAATAATTGATGGGAATAATGAATTTGCAAAATGTTGCAGTTAGATGATCAAATTGAAAAAATACAAAATTGAGGATCTAAATTGCAAAAGGAGAAAATTGTTATAAAAAAGACTTAAGTTACATTCGTATTCTAAAATGATTTAGAAGTATTTGGTTCAAATTTGGTTAAAAATGAACTTAAAACGAATGAGAAAGTAAAAAAAAAACAAGAAAGTCATGTAAATTTGAGGGACTAAATTGAAAAGGTAAAAATTTGTTATCAAAAAGATAAATTGAAGTTACATAAACATTTCAAAGTGGTTAGGAACATGAAGTTCGAATTTGTTCAAAATAGACATAAAATGAAGGAGGAATGGAAGAAATAAATAAATTAGGGATCAAATAGCAAACAATTAAATCATTTAGCTAAAGAACAAAACAAAATTGTTTTAATTTTTGATTTTTTAATTATTCAAACTCGACTCAAACTCAAAATCAGAACTAAAAAATTAAGTTACATGAATAAGTCAAAAAATCTAAAAGTTAACTTTTTAAATCGAATCAAGTTTTACTCACCCAATATTCTCCCGTATGCCCCTCTCGTGGCCCACTCTCAAAACAATGTCGCATGTCCTTTCATTTTCTTTTCATTTTTAACTATCTGAGTTTAATATATTAATTATTTAGATCAAATATTATAAAACCCGTTATAGGACGATCCTCTTAACCTAATTCGCCCCATTCATAATATTATAATTTTTTTAAAAAATAATTATTTTTAATTCCATATTAACTGCAAAAAATAAAAATCAGTGTGAAAAAATATTCATAAATAATATTAAAAATATTAAATTTATTCATCGAGTTTTTTTTATAGATTATCTTAAATTTTAGAGTATTTCGGCTCGTCTCACTAAAATCAGTTCATACTTGTGTATATCGTTTCCTAGGAGATTTTTTTTGATAAAGAAGAAGAATCAGTAACATATGCCTCATTAAAAAACCTCCCTAAGTCTAGGTGGAAGAAAAAGAGTGCATATGCTAGTAATTAGCAGAGATCAAAATAAACATAAACAAAACAAGAGACAATCAAGCATCTGGAGCCATGATAACAATATCGCTTTTCATCCGGCAAGTTTGTCGCGAACACGATGAACCAGATATTGGTAAGTTGTATTTGTCACCCTTTGGTGCAACAAAGGAACACCTAAGTACCTACCCAAATCCGACACTTCCACTAATTATCTGGCGCAAACCAAGATCAACATTGAACACAATTAGATTAAAATATTGAACACAATTAATAGTTCTAAATTTATATTTACATATATTTTTTTATGTTATAATTAAGATATATTTTAACTTATATATAATACGCATGTTTAACGAGTTTTCCATTAAAAAAATTTAAGGCGTTCTACCCTTAAATTTAAACCGTTTAATATTATGTTATTAGTAATTTGATATATTAATATTATTTTAATATATCAATATAATGTTAATGAAAATATTACAATAAAATAAATACAACACTATCCATATATAAAATGTTAATACTAAAACTTAATATATTAAATTAAGAATTTATATTCATCACACTAGTGGAAACAAAAAGTTTCAAGGTCTATGAATTTAGTTTGAGATCTAGAGTTTAGGGGTAGTAGTTAGAATTTAGGGTTTAGACATTATAATTTGGGTTTTATGGCAATATGGTTAGGGATTTAGCTTTTAATTTATACACCCTAAATTTTAACCCTAAACTTTAAATTTTAACCACAATTCCTAAATCTAAACATCTAAACTCTACATCCCAAATTAAGTCTTTAAACCATAAATCTATTATACTTGTGGACACTTTTAATTTTTGCCGCCAATGTATGGAATAATTACTCTTAAATTAATATATGAAATATGAAAATAATATATTACATATTAAATATGAAAATAATATATCAAATATTAATTAATCTATTAAATTAATATTGTAATGATTCTTATTTTATTTAATATTTATAGTAAACATTAAATAAAATAAACAAAAATGTATAATATTATTAAATAAAATTCAATGGAAATATATTATATTTAGATTATAAAATAATATCAGATTAAATTATAAAAATTAAAAACAATTAAGGATCAATTTTGAATTAAATAACTTTTTTGAATAGAATAAAAATTTTAAAACTAAACTAAAATAAACCTAATTATCTTAACTAACCATTTACTTTCTTTTATTAAAGTTATCAACATTTCATTGTCAAAAATGTCACGTAACACACTACGATTGCCTAAATTTATTTTCTACTAAAATATGATCAAAATGAAGTATCGCGAAGAGCTAACGTTTTAGAAAGCAACTCGGTAAAAAAAAATATTTTAGTGAGAAATTGTGCCTATAAGCCTTCAAAAAATGATAAATTATACATCAAATTTAGAAAAATATACATCAATCGGTATAGTATTGAACTTTGTATAATTATATATAAAAGAATCAAAATTCTCATAGAAGTGGATGACTAGTTCATCATACTCTTGTCTCCATTGCAAGCATAGTAAAAAGGCAAAGGAACTGATTTGAATGCTCTGTATTTTCCCACATTGTTTAAATGCTCATTCTCCAACCTGATCAGTTAATAAATCAAAGTCAGAAATAGTCTGGTTTCTTCAAATGCCGTGCATATTGTGTCGAATACATAACCGTATCCGACACTCAAACTCGAATAACATTGTTTGGAAGTGTAAAAAATACATCTATAAGTTACATTGAACATGCTGGAAAAGTAATTCTCCAGTGCAATCAATCTCCTATGGATCCTAGAAATATGTTTTACTTGGAAAAATGTATGCATATCCATGTCAAACACATGTCATATTCGATATTCACAATCGAATATACTAAGAAAGAACCGATAAAACGAACTGCAAGTCGAAAATTACCTGAAGAAATTCCAAATGCCACGGCGAATGATCTCCAAGCTAGCCACTACTGCAACCAAGGCTGTATTATGCAGGAAAGGCACTGTTTGAATGCCTAATACTTGCTGCATCCAAGCAAGTCTCAGTACACAGTTCAACACCTGCAAATTTACACCCGAATTTATCTTCCTCTTCTTCGGTATATACGAGAATCGAAGTTTGATGATACATGAAGGATTGCATATTCAGGACTCGAATTCCAAACTGGATTGCCAACTCTTAACTGTGACTGCATGATTTAACTGGTTTAGGGGTATGCATACTCTGGATGGGCAGTTTTAAAATTAAAATCATGGACCATCCTCTAAACCACATAATTGTTTTAGAATTGATCGAAGTCATTGATCCGAGATGATCCATGGATGACCCTAAACCGTTACCGGAGAAATGTGTGACATGAACTCATTTCATTCAAAATGTTGATACACCATCATTTCCCATCACCACCGAAATGAAAATGAATGATATGGAAAACATGAGAAATGAGTAACATGAACTCTTACCATGGCTACATAATACACCCCTTTGTGTGGTAAAACAAGCTTATCTCGAAGCCAAGGGTTCGTCGAATTCCTGTTAAGAAGACCCCAATCTACGACAATGTCCCAGTATACGCTAGCCATTGTTGCAATGCCAGAAGTTACAGCTGCCAAGACCAGCCAAGTTGTAGTTTTCTCCTGCTGGTGTTGATAAATTGTCCTAATGGCAACTGCAGCTATTGTCGAGAAGTATTTTAGACCATTGATGCCATGTGCGACATCTTTTTCTTCGAACAAACGTCTTAGACACTAACAAAGATAAAGATGAGACAATCAGACAAAGCATTAAGTGTTTGTCCAACTTTTTTGAAGTTTTTGTCATGTATTTGGATGGTTATATTTTCATACGCATATCCACATATACATTTGGATGCCGGTGTTAAGCACGGGTGCTTCGAGAAAATGGAGAAACAAAACAACAGAGAGTTTCAATTAACCTGAATGAAACGGATCCAGTACGGAATAATGGCAACGACTATGTAAAGTACTTTATAAACTTCACTCTCCCCACAGGTATTTGATCTCTCTCTGAAGTTTCCCCAACCATAGTAGCAAATGTAGAACTGCAAACTTCTAATTGCTTGAACCTGGTACGAAGTATCAATGAATTTTATCAGAAAACAAACAATGTTGAAGTCACAACAATATTTTAAGATTGTTGGACCCTTTATTACCCGAACACGATGCAAGTGTCGAATACAAGCATGGAAACATGTGTGTTTTAGGGTCCAAGTATCCATGTCCAGATATGTATCGAACAAGGCATATCATGCGGGTATTTCAAGAAAAATGAAGAATCGGAACAATATAGGTTGGCCCGAATATCAAACCTGGCTAGTAAGCTGATCTGCCAAGAAAAAGTCTGGTAGAGTGACCTGCATGACGGAATATGGAGATTAATATCTTTATCATTGCATGACTTTTCTCATATATGACGGTTTCTTAACCCCGCTCGTGGAATTAAAGAACTCCACTTCCAGTGTACGGAACAATAATCCATATACTATGATAATCATTTTATTTAGGCTTGTTACCTTGTAAAGAGGTGCACAAACACAGTGAAATGCACATCTGATAAGAAAGAATCGACTTGAACGGTATATGATATTGAAAGGGCAGACTGTTATTGAAAGGACAGCCTGCAAAATAGGAAAACCAATGAGCATTTCAGGCAAAAGCTTTTCCAATAGCATTTCATGAGAAAATCATAGTAGAGATCTACGTCACTTGAACTCTAAACCGGTATGTATCCGGCATATATAAGTTCAAACTTTTTCAAGTTTTTCCATGTATTTGGAGGGACCCTTAGAGAAGGCCATAACACCACACCTATATCTAATAGTAATGTAGAACAGAGTTATTTCAAGAAAAATGGAAAGTCGGAGCAACGTAGATAGAGAACCGATGTTGATACAGCTCTTTATTTTGAAATATCTGTGTCCGACACATATTCAGACGTGTGTATGAAACTATGACTCGAAGAACCCTTCGAACACATGAAAAAACTTAAATAATAACTTTCCTATGTTGGACACATACTCATGTTCTTTGTTACTTGTAATTGCATGTGTGTGTTTGTGCATCCTTAGAGGGTCATACCCCATTCCCATGTCCACATATGCACCAGACACAAGTATTGAATACGGATGCTTTAAGAAAACTGAAAAGTCGGAGCAACATAACTCATATACGACACTCACACCTGAATGAGTATCATAAAGAGAAACTAAAGGAAAAATAAAATGTGTTTTATATAGGACTTACTATGAGCAAAAACAAGGGGATTAGTTCGGTTAAAGTTCTGAAGCTTTGAGTTCTCGGGTCAATCTCCATATCCAAATGTGAAATGACACCAGCCAATGCAAGCAGTGAAAGACCACTGCTAAGAAGAAGCACTTCTCTGTATCCCAACTCTGTTCCTTGCTTGAAACCGAATATGAATGAAAAGTTCACTCGATAACGCTTCCAAAAGTATACATTTCCACCATACATGAGCATATGCAGGACAATGTAACCAAACAGGCTGCAAACAAATATGAACCAGAAACATCAATATTTTCATTGAGTTCACTTCGAAATGAAGGGCAAAACTAGTCAATATTTAAGTGACTTTACCCTATGCTACATGAATTCGGGTGAAAGCATTGTATATCGGAATGTTTGCTTTCTCATAAGATTTTCCGTGTATTTGGAGGGACATACCCCTTAAACCTATGTCTGGAAATGTGTCGGATACAGATAAATCGATAAAAATGAAGAGTTCGTGCAACATAGACTTTTACCTATATAGTGGAAATATGTTGAGCATGTATTGATCTCTGCCCTCACTCTTAAGAAGATTTCTAGCATGTATATTCACAATAATCGCGACTATAAGTGCAATGGAACAACCAGAGAAGAAGCCTGCAAGCGAAGAGAAAATATTGTTAAAAACAAGTAAAAGAGATGCAAACTCAACAGCTCTAAGAAACCCTTTTTTTATTCAGACAAAGAGACTACATAAACATCAAACAAAGTTTGATAAACTGGTATAAATCTGTAATCGAAAGATGCTCCGAAATGAGGCAAAATCTTTACCATACAGAAATGTAATTCTATGTCTTTCCTTTTTAGCTTGTGGCCTCAGAGTTTTCAGTCCCTTTCTATGATTTCCATTAGCAAAGTGTTTAACATAAGTATCCTCAACCCTTCCCAAAAGCTTAGTAACCTGTCAAGGAATGGAGCAAATTTATGGACGCCGGGAAATTCATCGAACTGACATAAACAGGTTCTTATAAGCCATTTCTAACCTCATCAGAACCACCAAGATAAGATTTGTCCACCATTTGTAAGTAAGCTTTCGATGCATTTCGTGACGTGACCTGCACTAGGATGAACCAGAAAATCAATACAAATAAGCCATGGATATTGTTGATTTCAGTTGATTGTGATATAGGAAACGAAAAGTATTAGACCTTGTCGTATTTCTTCATGATCTTGGAGAATGCCAGTTGATTCAAGAAGCTGATAAATCAAAGACAGAAATGATTAACATAAAAAATAGAAAGATTTTCATTTGTTTATAGCTTTCTAATGAACAAAGGAGAAAGGTAGGGTACCAGTAGCTTTTCAAAAGCCTAAGCTTTCGATAGAATTCGACAAAAGCCTGGGAGATTTTCTCCTCTGCAGTCCTCAGTTCTTGCCTGCTGAATGACAAATCCGATTTTGAACTTTTTATTACACTTCTTAGTGTTGCTATAGGAGTTTCAAGCTCCACATTGATCTTTACATGATCCAAGACATCTAATGAAGCTGGTCTAAAATGTCTATCATCAGCTTCCTTAACTTCTTCCGAAATTCCTTCACTGCTCATCTCAATTTCCTGGATAACATCCATCTGAGTCCATCCTACATATAAAACAAACAGATTGAAAACATCACAAAAATTGCAACTTTCAGATTCTTTCAAGCAGCGAATCAAACAGGTCCGCTACTGAAAACGCGGCCGCAACCGCAATTTTAATCCATGCTTTCAAGTTCAACATAAAGCAAAATTGGAACTTTCAGTTCATTTCAAAAGAAACCCAGATTTTCTTTTGCAAGCAGAACATTGGAATTGTCCCCCCAAAAAACCCAGAAACCCCAGATTTTCTCCTTACCATGATTTCCACCATTGATGGGATGAGCCACTGGAGAAGAATTTGAAGAAAACCCATTATCAATAAGATCAACCACATCAGTTCCACCACCAACAACACCCGGATTATCAACCTTAATCCTTAGAGCAATCAAAGCATTCATCTGCTTGTTCAACTCATCAGCTTCCGCCATAACTTCTTCAACTTTCTTCTTATAAAACCTAACAACCTTATTGAACTCATCATCAAGTCTCCTAAAGAAAAGCAACTCGAACTCACCTCCTACTTCACTTGACCTAAGAAACATTGTCTGGTAATCCCCTTCAACATCTCCTTCTTGAACTGAACTCACTAATATAACTTCATCTTCATTGTTCTTCATCGGAGAAACCGATTTGTACCGATTCGTAAGTCCACTAAATGCCCTATAAAGCGAAGCCCTTCGCTTCAATGATCCATTTGTTGCTGCTGCTGCTGCCATTGCCAATGGTGGTGCCTTGTTTTGTTGCTTGAATCTTAAGATATCTTTCAATATGGATTTCAGTTTTCTGTAATCCATGTATGCTTCCTGCCATTCTTGCACCATTTGTGCTGCAAATTCCTTCCCGAACTTCATCTTCTTCAATCAATCATAAACAAACTAAAAAGAAAGGATTTTTATACAGAGGAATTCCAATTTCCAAGCAATGAATTTGGTTTAGTTGTTTCCTGCTGGCTTTCCTTTAATAATGTCGTGATTGCCATATCTGGCTACATAATCTTCAAGCAATCTTGTTCATTGCATTGTTTTATTTCATTAACTACCATTTTTAATATAGGCCAAGAAAATTAATCCAGCAGTAGAGCCTCAATCATGGCTGTCATTGAGGAAAAATTCTTTGAATGATAATGACAGGAGTTTTGGAAGTAAATATATATAAATATATATTATGTTTAAAGGTATAATAAATCAAAGCCATGAATCAAGATGGAAACAGCTAGACACGCGTTTGAGAAAAATACAAGTCTGATATTTTGTTGCTCAAATTATAAGAACATCCCTTTACTTTGTTTTTTTCTACTATTTTATAATTTTAGTTTTTTTATTTCATCTTAACCTTTTGTTGTTAGACAAACTAATAAATTTTGTTTGGCATCAACGATGGCCTAAGAGCCTCTCTATCCCTTCCTTTATTATTTTTTTTTTCTCTTCCTCATCTCTTTAAATTTTATTTTATAGATTTGACTTTTTTTTGTTCAATAAGTGTTTTTATAAAACCGGTAAATATTTTTTCTGCGCTTATAATACATTTTTGTCATCGATTATAGCATGTTTTACCTTACTTTATCAAGTTTTTTTCCCTTTTTTTTTGTTGATTTACACATGCTCGTAATTGAGTAGAAATCACATGCCTCTTTTGGTGTCCCTAACTATGTTCCAATACTAAAAAATAGAGTTTATGGTTTATGATATGAGTTTAGGGTTAGAACTTATGGTCTAAGGGGTAGGGTTTAGTTTTTAAAGTTTAGGGTTTAGGGTTAGGGTGTATGATTTATTTTTTAGTATTGGGACATAGATAAGGAAACCAAAAACGGACATATGATTTGTTCGCCCGTAACTACCCTATATATATATAGGATTATTATCCTATACATTGGCGGTAGTAACTACCCTATATATAGGGGCTTAGTTTAAGGTGTAGAGTTTAGGGGTTTAGGTGTAGGGATATAGAATTTAGAGATAATAGTTAGAATTTAGGGTTTAGATGTAACGACCCGAATATCGGGTTAACAATCGGGTCTTGGACCCAGGCTATGGGCCATTACTTTTGGAGTTTAAGTTTTGGGCCTTATGATTGGGAGCCCAAATTCAAATGGTGGGTTTGGTTCTTATAGTAAATGAAATAAAAGAAAAGAAAAGAAAAGAAATTTTAAAATAAAGATGTTGGTGATTTGATGTAGTGAGAGAAAGAAGAAAAGATATATTTTTGAAAAAAAAAGAGAAAGTAAGAGGGAGGTTTTGAACCTCGATCTACGGCCGTCAGAGCCACCGTGCACGACATCGCCGACGTCATTGAAAAGGTCTCACCAAGACGAGTCCAACGGTGGTCGTCTCGCCGCCGTCCGAGCTGTCGTTCGCCAAAGTGAAGAGAAAAAAAATTGTAGGAAGCTCGTTCAGCACGTTCCGATCGTCATCGCCGCAAACGGAGGCCACCATTGGAGCCAACGATCGGAGAACGGTGGGACAGGAGCTCGTCGCCATCGTTAGGCCACCAAAGGACCTCCTACGGGCCGCCGACGTGAGTGGGCATACGTTTGGCCTGGAGGGTGCACGCTGCTTGTGTGCATCGCGTCGTACGGAATAACTACCAACGGGTGCACCTTACCTCCCGTGCACTAGCCCACACTAGATCCCACGCCTAGGGGTGCACACTGCTTACCATGTGCCTGACCGCACCAGATCACCAAGGTTGACCAGAGTTGACTAGACCGTTGACCGGCCGTTTACTTTTTCCGAGGGCCCTACCCGGGGTTTCTCGATGTTTTGGATCCATTTGTGCAGTTTGTTTCGCCAAATTCGAACCCGATAAGCTTTTTTACGCATTTGACATTGTGAATTGAATAAATGATGCATGAATTAATATAGTTTTGTATTCATTGGCATACGAGGATTATTTGGGATTGAATATCGGGTCAAGTGGAATATTCGAGAAGCTTGGATGAGAATTTTAGCGATATCAGCATAAGATTAGTACACCTCGAACTCTCGTTGCTTTATGAACATCATAAGTGTAATTGCATTGTTTGTTAGTGGTTGCAAAATAGGTTGATGATAGATAAGCGTGAGTAGAGACCGATATTATGAGGTTTGATAATTATGAAATGTATGATGATGTCGTGATTATGATTTGACTCATGGATATTTTAGAGAGATCACGTAGAGTCGTTCCTAATGCTCATATGATCAATTGTTGATTGTTTGGTTGATTGAGATGATTGTGTTTCCTTGTATGTTTATTCGAATAGATTGATGGGATTTGACTGGAATCATGCTTAAGGGTTAATTATTCGAATAAATAGAAATGAAGCTGGTAGTTAATATTAATTGATTAATTGCGGTAGTAAACCAACTTTAATGACTCTTATAAGCTTTAGGGATCGAGTAAGCTTCGTAAGCTCATAATGCAAGTTAAGGATGGAAACTGGTGTGAATATTAACAATGGAATGATACATTGATTAAATGTGATAACATGGATTAATGGTACTAATGAATGAGATTAATCATATATGAGCCTAATGAGTAATAAATTGGTAAACATTGAGTGACTTGTTTGTAATAGCAACCATGGGGGTCCTTAGCGGGTCATGTGTTGTTACGTGCTAGGTAGGGGCACTTGTATGTGGTTGAGTCACCGTTGACTAATGGGTAATATAATAATGGAAATTATGCCTTAACAAATGAGATAACGAGGATTAATAGAGGCATGAAAAGATATTAACGTATGTACTTCTCCATAATGTATTAACAACTTGGTAAGGTGAACAAAGTGAGAATAAAAGGAGAATAAAATGTAATGGTTATGTTTTGTTATTAAATCTATATGAATATTGTTGATGGGATCCGGATACCCAATGTATGATCCGAGGCTATGTGATTCCGGACCATATGTGTTTTAGGGTGCTTGATTTGGGGCTTAGTGGGACCGGATCACACTCGAGTTGTTTTGGGGTGCTTGATCCGAGGCTTAGTGATTTCTAGATCACACCTGAGTGTATTGGGAGTTCGATCTGAGGCTTAGTGATAAACGAGTCTCTCCTGAGTGTGAGTTCCGAGCTAGGTGACATCGAGCCACACTTAAAGTGATGCTATGTGAAATATTGAAATGTTGATTGTTAACTAAGCCATGAAATCGTTTAATTCCATGTGTTTAGGCGAATAGTGGTAGCGCAACGTGTTTATTTATCTATCCTTATTGCTCGTACTAGCTTGCATGCTTATATTTATGATTAGCATGAAGTATAGTAGAGTAGATGTGTACCACTGAGCTTTGTACGCTCAGCGCTCGAAATCATTGTTTTCGTGCGTAGGTTGATCGTTGGATCGTGGGTTCGATGAGCTCTATCGGTTTGGGATTCTAGCATGTGGAGGCTTTCAGAGTATGATACTTGTGTTTAGTGGGCTATGTATTCATAGGGCCTTACGTGGTTGAGTTTGTATTTTTTATTTTGAAATGGTATAAATCAAATCAACGGTTTGAAATATTTTAAATTAAATTGGAGCTCATTTGTATCGTTTTTATTATTTAACTATATTTTATTTGTGAACTTTAAATGTTTTGGAAAAAACTTGTTTGGGTTAAACTAATTGAGAAATTTTATGGATTTGGGGGCTTGAGGCCCAAAAGTGACATCCAGGTCGAGGGTGTTACATTTAGTGGTATCAGAGCTTAAGTTTAGTCGGTTCTAGGAAACCCCAAGGTGGTATAGGTGTTTTGGTAAGGTATCTAGTGAATACAAGCCCTTAAATTAAGTTCATACTCCTTAGAGACTGGAATCTTGATGGTGCGTCTAATATTGTGACGATAAAATGGTTGGGAATCATGGCCGAGAGGGCCAAGTTAAATGTTGAGCCGCTCATGGGAGCAATGCAGAATGTGAAGCCTTCTCAGATTGTTGAGATACGAGTTAGTTTAATAATATCGGAGTCAAGGATGTGTCCTCCCGCCACCTGAATGGAGTCTTCGTTGCGTGTTGAAGACGTTCTGAAGCCTTTAAATTACGTTATAAGTAGGGATGGGCAAAAAAACTCGATTACTCGGTCTCGGACCCGGTGTATACCCGAAATTAGTTCCAGTAGGACTGGGACTAGATCTAAAATTTAGGTCCCGATTGCAACCGTAACTGGATCCTACTTTTTTGGGCCCGGTACCCGATGGGTACCCAATGGGATCGGGACCAGTACCAGGTACTCGGTACTGATATGGTACCGAATGACGTTGAAGAGGTTGAGAAAAACTAAAGACGCTCCTTTATTTCTCTTTATGTATGAATATCATGAGTATGGCTCGTTTTAAGACTTCAACCTTCAAGCCTACAATATTCTGACTTTGTTATTTAATATTATTATTGATGGTTGGAATTTTTCCCATGTTGCTCAAATTTATTAATAATAGACTAATTGATCGGGTACCCGATATTGGTACCGGTTCCCACCAGTACCGGGACCAGTTCTTGAAATCTCTGACACAGTCTAACCAGGACCAGGACTGGTTCTAATTTTCAGGAACCGGTAGTTACTGGGACTTGGACCAATTCTAGACAAATTGGTCGGGTACCCGGTCTTGCCCACCCCTAGTTATAAGTGTTTGTAGTAAGGAATCTTCATCGTTATGTGAGAATAACGTTTGTGAAGCAAGTGTGGATAATCCGCTTCTGAAATCGATCTGTGGATGCATGTTGGTTAGAGGACCCTCTGTTCACTTAAAGATGTGTCTTGGTGATACTTGGAGAGTATCATCACCCTTCTCGGGGATAATGGATTCAAGAAACACTAGTTCGTTGGAGTATGATCGAAGTTAGATGTTCTTCGGGTTTGATAGTGCTATCTTCTTGTGAGCTGTGACACATTGGAAATTGTTTGGGTTAATCAAGTGTGATGCTAGCCAATAATGTAGAGAGTTGTACCCGAGGCTTTGAGACCTCGAGCGGACCTAACCTTTGGTAATGAGAATGTTGAATCGTTGCCCTTTTATTGTGATCTTCGTATTGGTTGTTTAGAGAATGGCACCACTTGATTGTTAGACATGTTTGACCATTCAATAGATGCTAATGTGCGCAGTTCGACGCTTGGGAGATTTCAGATCGCTAGAGTGTTTGTTTATACTTCTTGGAAGAGTTGTCTGAACTTCTTCCCTATTAAGAATATGAGTGGATATTAAGGCAAGACTGAGTTGGACATCGATACCCATCATCGTTGTCAAAGGACACCAGCCCAGTTGAGAAAGTCAGAAGTTCTGTTGCAAAGGTGCAACTCGAACGAGGTTTCTTTGGTCCAAGTGTTTTGCTCAAGGAAGAACCGGGCTTGTCAAATAGTAAAAAGTTGGTTAGTTGAAGTGATGTTTAAATAGTTGATAGCTTTTCCATTAATAGTGAAATACCGTTGCACGTCTCTTAAGGTGGATGTATCGTTTAACCGATTGTGATGTACCCGTGTGTTTTTCTGGGATAGGTTCGAGAATAAGATGGTTATAGTTAAAGTATCAAGGTTTGTAGTTTGAAATGAATTTTGGAATGAGGATCTCTCTTTAAAGTATGATGTGGTAATAGTGGATGTATATGTCGACGTTTGAGATGTTTCAGCTATGATAAAGTGGGAGCCACCACTTTGTCTCTCGGAAATAAGTTTGATGTTTTGTGTGACACATGTGAATGTATAAGGAGTATGGAAAGATGGTTGTTGGCAAGATAATTACCTTAATGACCTTGTGTGTGGGAAAGGTTAGTTACCGTGTAATCAGTTAAGGAATCAAGGGTTTGAGGCTTCGTAAATGCTTTTATTTGTATCACAGTTTCCTTGAGGCAAGTCGAGGAACATTGGTATGAATCCGAGCTAAGTGAGACCGTTATATTGTGAAAATGGTATTGAACTGATTAAAGTCGAGTAAGATTTCGAGACCTCGAGGATGTTTGTTGTATCGTCAGGGTTGCGGTATTTTTGTGCTTGAAGAGAGAATTTTCCGTTCACCCCCAACGGTGTGAACTTTGGGTATTTGATATTTAAGGAAATTGAGTTTTCGACTATGCCGTGAGTTGAAGAAATTGAGAACTGTTGATCGTGGGATCGATCGCCACCTAAGTAAAGTGAGCTTGATAAGTGAAAAATTGTGCGGAGTTAGTTCAGGTTACAATATCGTGATGCCTATATAGGTCGGTCGAGGATCACAAGTGATGGTCATGTAAAGGAGTATCGATTCTAGCTCCATGCGGTACTGCTACTTGTTTCTTTTGGTGTTGTTATTGATCAGTCAGCGTTGATGCATGTGTGGTCGTTATAGTTAAGCTTCACGTTAAGGATTAATTAGTTTTGGAAGCCGTAAGAAGTATTAGTTGCTTATAATTAAGTGGGCTCAGTGTTATGGTTGTATTTTAGGTCAGATGGTTTTTGATGGACCGTGAGATCTTGTTGTGGGTATTTTTAAGAAAGACGCGTCAAGACAAATGATTCTCTTTATCGGTACATGTGCGTTTTGGTAGCTGAGCTTCGAGGTAAGGGTTGATTTGCCTTGGGAACTGTGAGAATAAACATATGATTGTTTTTCAATGGGTACGGTGTGAAGATTATATGTAAGCTCGATGGCTTTCGTTGACCTTGAGATCTTTTAAAGTGTGCTTTAGAGATTGATCTATTAGTACATAAGTTCTTCGATGTAGTGCTGTGGTCAGTACATGGTAAATTTTAGGAACGACAGTTGTATCTAGCTTCTCCACGTATTTTGAGAGACAGTGTGGAGTCGTGTGTTCGAGAAAATGGTAAGTGTTGACTTGCCCTCAGTTAGAAGTCTAATGTCGAGTTCTTCAGAGTTGTTGTGATACTTTGATGTTCCTTAATGGAATTTAACAGTTGACCGTGAATTTTGTAAGAGATTGTGAGTGCACAATTTCAATGAATTTCTTTGAGTAATGAAATAGTCCTCGGTGGGTATCATTTGACATCTTCGGCAAATATGAGACCCAAATAGAAAGTCTGTTTGGATTTGTTGCGGGTTAGGTTGTACGAAACTATGGTGTGTACATGCTACCTTTTTAGGTATGAGATAAGATGGTTGTGTTGGAACCTTATCCCTTGGTGAGATTGCATGCAATGGAAGATTCGATGGAGGGTATAGATGACGTGTTTTCCGGATATGTGATAGTTTGAAATGTAAGACCCTCGTGTGAACCGAGTTAATACAGGATACTTTAGTTGCCTATATGAATTGCCATATCGAGTCTAAGGTAAGTTCTTGGGGGCGTCGTTCATTTTCAGAAGTCTTGCACCGGGCAAGCAATGATTGGATAAAAGATGCCATTGGGGTTAGAGTCTCATTTAGGGAGTCACCGCGAGAAGGATTGCTCCGTTTTTAAGTCGTACGTTGTTGTGTAAGAATTTTGTTGTGAAGCAATCCTTTGGGTTTTACAACACAAGTTAAGTTTCTTTGATGACATATTTGTTTGACGTTTTGGTCAAGGTACTGTTGGGTTTGTTCTATGGCTTTAGCTATGCACTGAATGATGATGTAGCTCTTTAAGGGAAATGGTCAGTTGAATTGGGTTGTATCGAGCGAAGATGGAGTTCCTTCTAAGAGAAAGAATCGGTTGATATTATGTTTATATCGTTTGAAGTCAATGGTTATATTTGACAAGTGTTGTAAGAGATCAGAGTAGCGCAGCGGGTTATGTTGAGAAAGTTGGAAAGTTATAAAAGTATTGGCATCTTCTTTGATTTACTAGTATAAATTTTGAGGACGAAATTTTTTTTAAGGAGGGGAGAGTTGTAACGACCCGAATATTGGGTTAGCAATCGGGTCTTGAACCCATGCTATGGGCCATTACTTTTGGAGTTTAAGTTTTGGGCCTTATGGTTGGGAGCCCAAATCTAAATGGTGAGTTTGAGCCTTATAGTAAATGGATAAATAAAATAAAAGAAAAGAAAAGAGATTTTAAAATAAATGTGTTAGTGATTTGATGGAGAGGGAGAAAAGGAAGAAAAGAAAAGAGATATTTTGAGAAAGATAGAAAAAGTAAAGTAGGAGGTTTTGAAACTTGATCTACGTCCATAGAAGCCGTCGTGCACGACACCGTCGGTGTTATTGAAAAGGTATCACCGAGACGAGTCCAACGTTGGTCGTCTCGCCGCTGTCCGAGATACCGTTCGCTATAGTGAAGAGAAAGAAGAACTAGGGGAAGCTCGTTCAGCACATTTCGCTCGTCACCGTCGCAAACGAAGACTACCATCGAAACCAGCGGATGGAGAACAACTGAACTGGAGCTCGCCGCCGCCGTCAGGCCATTAGAGGGCCTCCCGCGCGCCGCCAATGAGATTCACGCGCTTGTGTGCACCTCACCAAACAGAATAACTGCCCGCGGGTACACATTACCTCTCAAGCTCTCGCCCACACCAGATCTCACTCCTAGGGATGTACACTACTTACCATGTGCCTGACCGCACCAGATCACCAAGGTTGACCAGAGTTGACTTTTTTCGAGGGCCCTACTTGAGGTTTCTCGACATTCTGGATCCACTGGTGTTGTTCGTTTCACCAAATTCGAACCCGGTAAGCTTTTTTATGCATTTGACCTTGTGAATAGAATAGGGGGTTGTATGAATTAATATAGTTTTGTATTCATTGGCATACGAGCATTATTCGAGATTAGATATTGGTTCAAGTGGAATATTCAAAAAGCTTGGATGAGAATTTTAGCGATATCAGTATAAGGTTAGTACACCTCGAACTCACGTTGCTTCATGAGCATCATAAGCGTAATTGCCTTGCTTGTTAGTGGTTGCAAAATAGGTTGATGATAGATAAGCATTAATAGAGACCGATGTTATGAGGTTCGATAATTATGAAATGTATGATGATGTCGTGATTATGATATGACTCGTGGATATTTTAGAGATACCGCGTAGAGTTGTTCGTGATGCTCGTATGATTGTTTGTTAATTGTTTGGTTGATTGAGATGATTGTGTTTCCTTGTATGTTTATTTGAATAGATTGATGAGATTTTATGGGAATCATGCTTAAGGGTTAATTATTTGAATAAATAGAAATGAAGCCGGTAATTAATAGGGTAAACTATCCCGTTGACCACCAATCTTTAGGTAAAGTATTAAAATGACCACCTTAAAAAAAACGCGTCAATTGACTACCCAAACTATTAAAATGGGATCAATGTGACCATCGGCCGTTAAGGGGCTAACAGAAGGTGACGTGGCAGTTAAAAAATTAAAGGTATAATTACACATTTGGTCCTTACTATTTACACATTCTTTCAATTTAGTCCTAATTTTAATCTAATTGTCACCACCTTATTGGAGGAATTTAATTATTTATATTTAATTTAATAAATTTATTTTCATCCCCCAATCAGGTGGTGACACGTGTCACCTAATTGGAGGATGAAATAAATGTAACTTTTGCACCCAGCGTGAATCGAACCTGGGTGGCTGGGTAACCTAGGCAAGACGCAATATGGCAAAGCCACTGGGCTAAAGCCATTTTTGTGATACAAAGTGCAAATAATTAATATAATTCATACTTGGTACCACCTGATTGAAGGATGAAAATAAATGGAACAAAACTGGGTATTTGCTCCCAGCGTGAATCGAACCTGGGCAACCTAGGGAAGAAACCACAAGGCAAAGCCACTGGGCCAAAGTCATTTTTGTGATATAAAATGCAAATAATTAATATAATTCATACTTGGTTTTTTTATGCCAAGGAAAAGTAAATAAATGTGGATTAACGAGATTCGAACATGGCACGCTTATAATGCATAAAAACATCTAATTCAATGAAATAAATATAATAATTAAATTAAAGTTAACAACATTTTGTATATATTTTAAAATATAGTTGGTGCACAATTTAAAATAAAAATAGTTTTAAGAATTTTGTATTTTTAAACTAAATTTAATATATTTTTCGTTTTCGCATTTATTTTTATAAGTTCACGTATATAATCGTTGAATTGATTTTTTAACTTAATTTATAATTTTAATATTTATTAAAAATTTAATTAAATTCCTCTATATATATGAAATTATATTACAACTTTAAAATTTTAAAACTATATTAAATTTATTTAGTGAATACAAACTTACGAACATAATTGAAATGAATTGATATAATTTTAAATTATAATTTAATTATTAGATTTATTTTATTGGATTATATGTTTTTATGCATTATAAGCGTGCCATGTTCGAATCTCGTTAATCTACATTTATTTACTTTTCCTTGGCATAAAGAACCAAGTATGACTTATATTAATTATTTGCATTTTATATCATAAAAATGGCTTTGGCCTAGTGGCTTTGCCTTGTGGTTTCTTCCCTAGGTTGCCTAGGTTCGATTCACGCTGGGAGCAAATACCCAGTTTTGTTCCATTTATTTTCATCCTTCAATTAGGTGGTACCAAGTATGAATTATATTAATTATTTGCACTTTGTATTACAAAAATGGCTTTAGCCCAGTGGCTTTGCCATGTTGCGTCTTGCCCAGGTTACCTAGCCACCCAGGTTTGATTCACGCTGGGTGCAAAAGTTTCATTTATTTTCATCCTCCAATAAGGTGACACGTGTCACCACCTAATTAATTTATTTTATTAGATTAAAATTAGGACTAAATTGAAAGGATGTGTAAATAGTAAGGACCAAATGTGTAATTATACCTTTAATTTTTTAACTGCCACGTCACCTTCCGTTAGCCCCTTAACGGCCGGTGGTCACATTGATCCCATTTTAATAGTTTGGGTAGTCAATTGAAGCGTTTTTTTAAGGTGGTCATTTTAATACTTTACCTAAAGATTGGTGGTCAACAGGATAGTTTACCCTAATTAATATTAATTGATTAAATGTGGTAGTAAACCAACTTTAATGACTCTCATAAGCTTTAGGGATTGAGTAACCTTCGTAAGCTCGTAATGCAAGTTAAGGATGGAAACAAGTGTGAATATGAACAATGAAATGATACATTGATTAAATGTGACAACATTGATTAATGGTACTAATGAATGAGATTAATAGCAACTATAGGGGTCCTTGGTGGGTCGTGTGTTGTTACGTGCCAGGTAGGGGTACTTGTGTGTGGTTAAGTCACCGTTGACTGATGAGTAATATAATAATGGAAATTATGCCTTGGCAAAATGATATTAACTTATGTACTTCTCCACAATGTATTAACAATATGGTAAGGTGAACAAAGTGAGAATAAAACGAGAATAAAATGAGTTTAAGCCCTGTGGAAACTACGTGATGGTAAAACCAAATGTAATGGTTACATTTTGTTATTAAATCTATGGGAATATTGTTGATGGGATTCGGATACCCAATGTGTGATCCGAGGCTATGTGATTCCGGATCACATATGTTTTGGGATGCTTAATCCGAGGCTTAGTAATTTCTAGATCACGCCTGAGTGTGTTGGGAGTTCTATCTGAGGCTTAGTGATGACCGGGTCTCTCCCAGGTGTGAATTTCGAGCTAGGTGACACCAGGCCACACTTAAAATGATGCTATGTGAAATATTGATAAGTTGATTGTTAACTGAGCCATGAACTCGTTTAATGCCATGTGTTTAGGCGAATAGTGATAGCGCCACGTGTTTATTTATCTATCTATCCTTATTGCTCGTACTAGCTTGCATGCTTATGTTTATGATTAGCATGAAGTATAGTAGAGTAGATGTGTACCACTGAGCTTTGTAAGCTCAACGCTCGGAATCGTTGTTTCCGTGTGTAGGTTGATCATTGGATCATGGGTTCGAGGAGCACTATCGAATTGGGATTCCGGCATTTGGAGGCTTTCAGAGTACGATACTTGTGTTTAGTGGGCTATGTACTCATAGGGCCTTACGTGGTTGAGTCTTTATTTCTTATTTTAAAATGGTATAAATCAAATAAACGGTTTGAAATGTTTTAAATTAAATTGGAGCTCCTTTGTATCGTTTTGATTATTTAACCATATTTTATTTGTGAACTTTAAATGTTTTGGAAATAAATTGTTTGGGTTAAACTAATTGAAAAATTTTATAGATTTGGGTTGGGCTTGAGGCCCAAAAGTGACATCTGGGTTGAGGGTGTTACATTAGAGGTTAGGGTTTAGTTTTTTTGGGTAATATGGTGAGCATTTAGATTTTAATCTATAAACCCTAAATTGTAACCTTCAATTGTAAATTTCAATCAATATCCCTAAATTCAAAACCCATACACCTAACCCCCTAAACCATACACCCTAAACTAAGTCCCTAAACCCTAAACCATATATCGTGATTGTGTTGTGATAAAGTCAATTATCAATGTGTTGTCATGTTCTATTACTATTATTGATGGTGTTTATACTTTACCGTCAACAATAATGTTTATTTGTATATTTTATTCTTTTCAAGTATTTTGATAGGATTTTTTTATAGCTTTTTGTTCTATTTTTATTATTCAACAGTTAATTTTTTATACTTTTCAAGAAAATGATCAGTTTTTATGATTAGTTTATTTTGAATTTTATAACCTCATTTTTAACCAAATTGTGAACTTTTGCTCCACATCCTCATTAGTTATTCCATAAAAACTAGTTATTAATATTATTTTTAAAAAATATAATTTCATTCCTCTATTTCACAATCATGAAAATACTAATCCAATGGTCAACTCCATTTGTTTTTCACTAATTTTGGTTACATGGTTTGTCTCTAACATTAAATTGATAGAAAACGCAAACGATGTAGAACATTGAATTGAGATTTTTAAAGCAGAAGACCGAAATCATTTATATTAAACTGGAAGAACTAATTCCATAACTTGCATAAAATACAAGGGCTATTCATAGAATTTTACCTATTTTGTTTGTAATTTTATTTCGTTTTGTTTCATTTTCTATGGTTTTATTTTAATTTCTTTCATGATAAACTACACTAGGGGTCACTCAAATATTGGGTTAGTTCTATTTCGCTCATTCAATTTGAAAATTTTCAACATCGTCATCAACGTATTCAAAATGTTTTATTTTAGTCACTCCATGTTAATCGTTGACAGAGCAAAAGATGTGACATTTTTAAATTTAATATAATACCAAATTTAGCCATCAAAATTTATCATTATGTCAATTTGATCTTAATTCTAAAAAACCCCATAAATTTAACTCCATATATATATTTCAAAAAGATAAAAAAAATTATATGTTTTTAAAAAGGTATACTGTCAAAAAATGTCTCTAATGTTTGACTGAATAGTCAATTTAGCCCCTATTCTTTTTTGAACCAATTTAACCTTCAATGTTTTATTTTGGGTCTAAATGGCCCTCTGCAGATGAAAGCTGTTAGTCAATTGACA
Source organism: Hibiscus trionum (assembly GCA_030270665.1). Classification (NCBI taxonomy): domain Eukaryota; kingdom Viridiplantae; phylum Streptophyta; class Magnoliopsida; order Malvales; family Malvaceae; genus Hibiscus; species Hibiscus trionum. The sequence goes on along the minus strand of BSYR01000038.1, from coordinate 19,142,322 downwards.
ATAAACATTTTGAAATGACGTGAGAAATTTACATGGTAGTGCATGCCACGATAATTGTGTCATAAAGATAAATATGCTGACTTTATATAATGACACATCAATTAAAAATATTTTTTTATAAAATTGTATAAAATATAAAATATTTTTTCTTCTGATGCGTCATTCTGTCAAGTCATTTCAAGTTATTTATTGTTAGTTGGCTAACAGTTTTCATTCGCATAATGATCATTTTGACCCAAATAAAATTTTGGGAGTTAAACTGGTTCAGAAAAAGAATATTGTCTCAAATGATAATTCAATCAAACGTTAGACACATTTTTTTTTGGGCTTTATGCCTTTTTGAAAATTACATAAAATCTTTTTTTAAATAAACATGTATATACAAATTGTTTACCCTAAAATTTTTACCTTTTACTGTTCTTTTAATCATTAGTAATCATAATAGCATTCCAAATGCATTGCCACATTGGTTTGCTGCATGCAATTTACTATTTACTCATATTTAGCATGGGTTAGATGTAATAGTGAAACACGATGTTCTCTTAATAAGGAAATTTATGTAAATGTAAGTTTATAACATGCATTTTCGACAAATTTTCCACTAAAATCATTTTAAAAAGAAAATGAAATTATACTACATATCTTGACTTTTGACATTTACCTTGTACCTAAAATGTTTAACAAATCAGTAGAAATTTACATTTATTTATAGAATAAAGTAGTAGTCTAAACGTTGTGCGTAGTTTTTGAAAATTCTCAATTTTATTAATTTAATATTTTAGCCAAAATATCAAATTTTAGAGGGTCACTGCCCCATTGGTCCACGTAGTTCCTCCCCGTTGGTGTAAAACATAAAAATGTAATTGTAAACTAATCGGGTGAGTCTAGAGTATAACGGTCTAATTTAAGGTTAAAAAATAGTACAATTAAAATGTTAAAAATACATAACTTAAAATGTTACTGTACAACCTAAAATTTTATACTTTCGATAATATTTTAGGTTGATGATTTTTTTGATAAGTTTCGAAATTTAATTTGTAGTTTTATGACAAATTTCAGAACTTGTCATAAAACACATAATCTAAAATATTATAAAAAATATAACTTGTCATTTGTATAGTAATATTTTAAGTTAATTGTTTTCTAATATTTTAGATTGCCCTCCGTTTTAGCCTTAAATTAAGGCGCCACACCCTAAACTCGCCCAACCTTTGATAAAATTATTCTCACCAACTACAACAAAACGATCGGTATTTAAAACAATTTCAACCCCACCCCATCCATGCTAGACTTAGCAGTCTACGTTAATTGTATAAATCCATTAAAGATACGGTGAGATAATTCAGATATTAAATTAAGAATGAAAAAAATAATTATACAACATTAAAAAATGATATAATTCGTGTATCAAAATTGTATTTAACCGAAAAAAATAAATAGATTATATTTTGATACACAAACTATAAAAAAATTATAATACTTTATATTTAAACTATAAAATCTAAAACTTAAATTATTAACCTAACACCTAAACCTTAAACTCTGAACTCTAAATTTTAATTATAAATCTTAAATTTCACACTCTACAACCTAAACCCTAAATCCCTAAACCCTATAATTGAAAGCAATTGTGTATCAAAATATTTTCTAAAAACAAAAACTGTTCGCACAATAATGTAAATCATTACATCCATAGAAGATTGCAAAGGAAAAGCAGTTACAAAACCAAACCCCTCAGTTTCAATCCAAATTGGCAAATTCTAACCAATTATTAATATTATTAGTAACACAATGTCTGTCATTTGTTAACATACCAACATTAAAAGAAACAGATCTCAATCCAATTGTTGCAAGTTTCCAGAGAAAAAGGAAAAGAAACTCTGGGGTTTGTTTGAGACAAGAATGTCTACACAAAACCTGGGTTTCCTTCTGATCATCCTAGGATTAATGCTGGAAACAGAGTTTGGGGAATCAATGAGATTTGAGTTGGATTCAGGCCAAACCAAATGCGTTTCCGAAGATATCATGACAAATGCAATGAGTGTCGGCAAATACTTCATTGTCAATCCCAATGAAGCTTACCCTTTGCCTGATTCTCATAAACTCACTGTCAAGGTATGCCCCAAACAATTTATTTGTTTGTTTTTTCAATGTTTGGAGATTGAATTTGGTTTGGAAAGTTTAAGGTAATGATACTTGTCTGAATCTATGGTAGAGGTTTGAAATTGAGTGGTAGAAGTTTAAGGTAGGGTTAACATAAAAGTTTGAAATACTAATTATGTATCCGAGTTCTATGTTACTCGGATTCGGGTGAGAATGTTAGTGTTTCTCATGTGTATGATCAAGTTTTCCCAAAGTTTTGAAGAATAATTCTTAGAGGTCATATTCTCGTATCCATGTGTAAGGCACGAGTGTGAGTGTTGAATACCGATATGTTTGTAACATGTATATGGTTAGATTTTTTTTCTTCGAAGTTATATCTTCGTATCGATTTGTAAGATAAGAGCATCGGAAAGCTATACTTTTAACAAAAATGAAAATTCGGAGTAACATAGTTGGAATTAGCCCCAACTTTGATCTTGAAATTTAGAAGATTAGTGTGAATAACTCTGTTTTGTAGGTGAGTTCACCTTATGGACACATTTATCACATCGGAGACGATGCGGATTCCGGGAACTTTTCGTTCACTGCAGCTGAGAATGGTGCTTACACTGCTTGTTTTCTGGCAATTAATCACCAACCTCCAGAAAGGATCACCATTGATTTTGTTTGGAGAACTGGTATTGCTGCTAAAGATTGGTCCACGGTTGCCAAGAAAGGGCAGGTTGATGTAAGTTCATTTACCATAACCTTTCTACTACCGTTTTTTAAACTCGGATTTGTTTCATTTCATGCATTTGAAGGAAGATCATAATTCATATTCACATACCCGCATTCGAATACGCGTCAAACACGAGTTTTGCACATAGGTACTCCAAGAGAAATGAAGAGCAATAGTAGCATAGACATTGTTTAGCTTTGAATTCTGTTGTGATCTTACGAAATTGTTCCGATCGCGTGTTCCAATTAACAATGGAACTCGCCGAACGGAATTTCTAACCTTACTAAAGAATATGCATCAAACACGAGTTTTGCATATTAATGTTGGATACATACATATATCAGTAGAAAGAATTAAGTTTCTGCATTTTTAAAGAATGTAGCAGGACTTGTAATGAACTGTGTTTCAAATGTTATTAACGTTTATGTATTCGAATATGTATTGGACACGAGTACTTAAAAGTCGGATTGCATCACCGTTATTAACTTTAACATTCTATACCTTGCAGACAATGGAGTTCGAATTGAAGAAATTGTATGACACGGTCACGTTCATTCATGAAGAGATGTTTTATCTTCGCCAGAGGTACGAAATAACATGTTTTGTTATTACAGACCATTTTACGGTCTCGGTTTCCAACTTAATCCGAATAGTTCATGCAATAATTTTAATCTTTACTTGTCTAATTTTATTTTTGAATTCAGGGAAGAAGAAATGCAAGATCTTAATAGGGAAACAAATTCGAAAATGGAAACACTTGGTTTCTGCTCCATTGTTGTGTGCTTATTAGTGGCTGGTTTGCAGGTTTGGCATTTAAAGACATTTTTTGAAAGGAAGAAGCTCCTTTAGTTCTTCTTTTCAGGGACTTCAAATGTAAAATGTTAATACACTAATTTATCAATTGAGTTGGAATGTGCTGTTTGCTGCAGTTTTAATCTTTTTATATGTGTTAAAAAAAGACTAGACTAGTCGGTTGAACTGATTGACTACGGTTAGTTTGACATTACTTTTGAAAATTTTTTATTCAAGATTTAACTGTATAATATTGTTGTAAAATTTAAAATATGAATTTGAATTATATTTAAATGTATTAATATTGTGATATATTTTATTGTAACTCTATAATTAATATTTTTAGGCTTTAAGTTATCAATACTTCTTCTATAAATACCAACAAGGGTTGGGTGCATTGGTAAGGCACATTGCACTCCCAAGGAGAGGACGTGAGTTCGAACCTTGGAAACGACATTGTTGGGAGGGGCAGCCACGCACCCCGAACATGGACCGTAAGTCGGACATGCATATAATCAAAAAAAAAATGCTTCTTCTATAAATCATATTTGCACAACATTTGATCTCAATACGTTACCAATGTTTATTTACACATGTGAAAGTGAAAGTTTGTTAAGAGATTCTTTTACGGGACTAACATATAGTTTAGGTACTTGAAGTAAACAAAACATTGTTTGAGGACTAGAATTAAAATTTCCCTTCCAAAGAAGCACATCAGCGAGGGTTAAAATTAAAATTTTCCTCTCAAACGAGCTTCTACCACAGAAACATCAAAAAGACAGTTTGATACACAATATGTGTAAAAAAATTACATAACTATTTCTACATCAACTATGCAATTCAAAATCTAAATCTATAACCCAAAATCTAAACCTTAAATACGAACCTTAAATCATATAAAATGTACTTCTAAATTTAAGTCCTAAACTAATCCTCTAAAGCATAAATTTGACAAACTTGCATATCAAGTTTCTTCTCTTTTTAATTTGTCAAAAGCAATCTTAAATGAACCCAATGAGTTATTACATCGGAAAATAGAATGATATTCATCTTAAGAGATTCGAGTTCAAGTACATGTGTATACAATGTATGTTTTCTATCAAAAAATTAAAAAAAATATAACCAGATATTACAAATTTAAAAAAATTTATCATATACGATAAGGTCTAAAAATTAGGCTGATAATAATAATTTGGGTCGAATCGATTTGAATTACAAATTTCTTACCAAAGATTTGGCTCCTATAAATTCAACTTACCGGATTGATTTGACAAATTTATTTATAATGTTGTGTAACATTTCATTTTTATCCAAAGCTTTAAAATTTGAGATTGTATTTTGAGATAATTTACTTCATTGAAATAATGATATTAAAACTGAAACATTATATTATATAATACGGTTTTATTTTATTTTGATATCGGTATGTATCGATACGATACGAAGAACACAAAAGAAAGTATATAATATTTATCATCATCAGTTTGATGCCAAGCAAAACATAGCTGCATTAACCCCAAATGTTTGAGGAGAATTTTATTAACAATAAAAAATTTCGACCGACGAAAGAAACACATAACACTAAGAAATATGATAGGTAATAGATACCATTAATGGAGGCATGCCCAAACCCTTTATTTAGTATCTATATAGATTATGGTATGAAACAAGCTCCATTTATGCAACGAGGCACCAGTCCGATTACTCGTCATCGTAATCACGGTTCCGGCGATTCTGCGGCCGACGACCCTTCCTTTCATCACCGCTATGGTCGTTGTCACTACCACTACCCTGCAATGTTAGTCACGATATTATTGAATGAGTTTTGAGACAAACTAATCAATATAAAAAGTATGAATCTTTCAAAATGTACATTACGCTTGAAATATGTTACTTAATTTGAAGTAACTCACATGTTTTTTGCGACCATAATTCTTCCTTTCATCATCGTCGTCATCATCATCATCATCTTTTTTACGTCGATATCTCGACTTCTTATCATCGTCGTCGTCGTCATCATCATTCTTACGTCGATATCTTGACTTGTTATCATCATCTTCGTCGTCTGATTTCTTGTGACTCGACTTCTTATATCCTTCTTCTTCATCATCATCTAAGTTCCCATAACTCGACTTCTTATACCCTTCAGTTCCATGGCTTTGCTTCCTCCCATAACTAGACCCGTATTCGGATTCGTGTTCCCCATGCCCATATTCAGATCCACGTCGTTCATCGTCCGAGGTTCGTCCATACATGAAGCTGTGTTTCTCATGTTCATGCTCACTTCCATGACCATGTCCACCACTATAAACACTAGGTTTGCTTCCGTTACCGAAATTCGGACGCTCGTAATCGAAATCTCCTTGGGATGAAGGAGGGTAGCAAGTGGACTTACTCGGTTCCAACGGTTGCCCGTAGGTTACAAAGAGATCGAATCCGCCTTTGTATGGCTTTGGATTGTACTCGTCGAATTCATCGGGTTCATCGTTGTCCGGGGTCGTGTAATACGGCATCGTTTCGCTTTGTTTTATTTTTTTTTATCTTTTCTTCTTTGTGCATGGAGATAAATATAGGAAAGATGAGTGGGAGAGAAAGGTGGGAAGCGTTTGAATAGGACAGCTTGACGTAAGTTTTTTGCTTCTTTTAGAATCTTAAACCCTAAAGTTGTGGCTAAGACTTCGATGGGAGTTGCAATCCTCTTGTCCATGGGGGGGCCACGTTGGAGGACATGCCGTGATATTGACCCCTAAAACACAAAAAATTATTATATAAATTCGACTAGGGACGGAGCCAAGATTAAATCGTGAGGGGGCAAGTTGTTTAATTTTAGAATGATCGAGATCTTAAAAAGTGATTAAAACATAAAAATTAAAGGAGTTGAAATTTAATTTCAGTAATTTTAAAATTAAAATGTCTTAAAAAGTAATTAAACCAGGAAAATTGGAGGTCAATGCTTAAATTAATTAATTTTAAAATTGATAAGGTCCTAAAAATAAATTATACCAGACAATTTCGGGAGGGGCAAGGACTTTAACTGAAATAGTTTCAAAATTATCAATGGCCTAAATTGTAGTTAAACCATCAAAGTTAGGGGCAAAGACTTAATTGAAATGGTTTCAAAATTATCAATGACCTAAAATATAGTTAAACTAGGGGGCAATTGCCCCTCCCACCCTCCACTTACATCTATCCCTGAATCTAACTCCTCACGTCATTCGTGGTACTAGTCAATTAAATCCTCCCATCTCAATTTAAGGTGAATCTTCACCTCCTTTTATATGTAAATAATGAGTGGGTAATTGCTTGTAAGTTACTTTTAAGATTAATGAATTTTATTGACTGTGACTACGAATGATGTGGTGAGCTGAGTTCATCTAATAATTTTTTTTTAAATATATAAATATTAATTTGTTAAGTTCAAAATTGAAAAGAACCTACCAAAATATTTAAGTCAACTAACTATAACTTTAAAATTTTATACCGAAATATCCACTATTCAAAATGGATACAGAGACTTTAATAGACTTTAACCTAAAATTTTATAATAAACATTTTAATTTCTTATTTTTTTCAACATATTATTATTATTATTTATATATTTAAACTTTACAATAAATTAGTAAAGTTAAAATTACATTTGTTGTTTAAAATAAATTTCATTACAAGAATAATTTAGAAAAATGTATTTTTATGTAATCTATACTCTTTTCGTTAAACATGGTAATCTTTTTTTTGACAATGACAACTGGATTTTATTAATAATCATGAAAAATATCTCAAATACAAAGCATCCAAATGGAGAATAATAAGATCTAGTACACCAAAATCTCAAACAACCTAAAGATGCAAAGAAAATAAACATTTTCATAGATATTATTAGCATAACGACAAAATCCAGAAGTCTTCTTGAATATCCGTGTCTCTATCCAAACGAGGCGTTTTACGATGTGAAAGGAGTGGCGAGCGAATCAAACTATCAGGCAGATTGCTCCGCTATCCAGGTTGATTATATAGGCAAACAACCATCAACCGAGAGGGGGTCTATCTTTTTATGAACATCGACAGAATCAAAATCAGAAACTAGCGCCGCAAAGATCTCTATAAGAGCACCAGACGAACGCTAAGGTATGCTCAAATCATGCCAAAAGTGACAGATGAAACCAACCACAAAAATAACAAAAAAGCGTGCCACAAGGACATAATTTTTTTTATTAAAAATATATAAAAAAAACAAAATAATGAAAATAATGAATCCGGTGATCGACAACCAATATTAAAATCGGTTGCCGATCACCGGCTAAGAAACAAAAGAGGAAGAGGCGGCTATCAAATTGAAGGAGAGGATGTTACGCGGCGCTATTAGGGTTTCATTTCATGTTAAACATGGTAATATTTCGGGTTTAGTGAATCAAAAAATATAATGTAACACGTAAGTAGTGTGTGATAGGGGTGAGCAAAACTCGACTCGACTCGAAAAAATCGATATTTTTTTTTTCAATTTCGAGTTATTCGATTCAACTCGATTAACTCGAAAACATTTCGATTTCGAGTCGGTTTGGAATTTTACCAACTCGAAAAATCGAAAAACCAAATTTTACAGTTTTGCAATTTAGTCACTGATTTTATTTTTCTTCAATTTCTCCTTCATTTTAAGTCCATTTTTGACCAAATTTGAACCACGTATTCCTAAACCAGCGTAGAATACGTATTTATCTTCAATTTATATTTTTGAAAATAAATTTCATATTTTTTCAATTCATCCCCTTAACTTTGTATGATTTCCTCATTTCTTCAATATCTCCTTCGTTTTAAGTCAATTTTGACCAAAATTGAACCACATGCTCCTAAACCAATGTAAAAACTAGAATACCTATTTAGCTTCAATTCATATTTTTAAATTAAATTTCCTACTTTTGTAATTTAGCCCCTCAACTTTGAATGTTTCCCATTTCTTTAATTTCTCTTTCGTTTTAAGTCTATTTTTTTTACCAAAATTAAACCACATGATTCACTAACACTATATAATATCTATATAACTTCAATTCATATTTTTAACAAATTTATTCTTTTTTTTAATTTAGCCCTTTAACTTTATATTTTATTCAATTTGATCATTCAACTGAATTTTTTGTAATTTTTTTCTTTACATCAATTCATTGACTCATTTATACCCCCATCAGTACTTTATCCTCAAAAGTTCCTTATTTAAAAATAATATTATAAATATATTTTAGAAGTTTAGATGATATTTTTTTATTAAATAACATTACAAATCTTACTTATGCATGTGAAAAATAATATGAAGAAATATATATATATATATATATATATGCATATCTTATATGAATAGAGAAAGTCGTTTAAATTGGAATCAAATCGTACTATAACACGGTAAATAATTACAATTAAATTTGTATAGAAACTCGAAAACTCGACTCGACTAGAACTCGACTCGAATTTCATAAACTCGACTCGAATCGAAAAAATTTGAAATTAAGTTCAAGTCGTAAAATATGACGCGTCAACTCGAAATTTTTTTACTCGACTCGCTCGAACGCTCACCCCTAGTGTGTGATAATATTTTCATGGGTTAGCAGGTGCACAACGACAGTACTCTTTGAGGGCTATGGGGGCGTAGTCCTCTACCACCAATTTTAAATATTTAATAAATTTTGATTTAATTTTAATTTGATTCATATATAAAAAAGTATGTAAATTAAAAATATAAGAGTATTGAATCTTTAATTAAATAGGGTTTGAATTAGAAAAAAAAAGATTGGACGGTGCCTGTGAATTTTTTGGTCTAATAATGTAAGTCACTATAAGGCTAAAATATTAGACAAATTATACATTGTCCATTGAATTTTAAGTTTAAATACTTAATAAATTTTTATAATTGTTAAATTTTATATTTTAGTCGCTCCTAATTTTTAATCATAACTCGCATGTGCATAACTTATCCCATTTTAGTTGGCTTTATGTATAAGTGTTATTAATGGTATCATTATGCGCTTTTATGTTATTTTGACCTTTTATGTTATTAATGGTATCATTTGTATAAGGATGTGATCCTACGAAGATTTTGTAGATATTTTGAAATCTTTAGAAAAAATGAAGATATTTATTTACATTTAACACACACAATTAAATATGAAAAACAAAAACACTTTTTTTTGTTTTCGTTATTCGTGTATGCAATTTTTTTTGAATGAAATGTTCATTGTAAATTGAATGATTAATTATTATTATGTGTACTCTTTTACTTCGACTAAGTTTAAAATTATTTTAAAAAAACACGTGATAATATTCTCTTCTTCATTAAAAAAACACTTTGTTTTGGTGAAATGTAGACTTTTATTAAAAAAATCTTAAAACATAACTAAAAAGCCTATATTTTGTTGGCTCAGCCAGTTAATTTTGTTATCTTCTTAAAGTTGTACTTTCGAGGTTTAATTGTGTTGGTAAAGTTGTACGTTTCTGGTTTATGCAATTATCTTTAATTGATGGTTTAACTACCTTTTAGGCCATTAATAATTTTTAAACTATTTCAATTAAGCTAATATCTCTCTCAAAATTAATTAAATTAAAATATTGTTCTTCTAATTTTTGGTTCGATTACTTTTTAAGACTTTTCAATTACTGTCTGCTGCATGCATGGATGCATTCCTTTTGGCTTGTCTCCTTGGAATGTTAGTTATTATTCATGTTTTTAATTACCATATGTACTTCCCTCGTCACCTCTTAATTACATACATACATATATACATGAATGTAGGGTTGTTGGAATAAGTGGGAAAAAAGTTGCAAGTGCTTGCTGTTAATAGGGGTGTTGAAAAATATTCGATTCGATCTAAATATTAGGATATTCGATCTGAACATTTGGATATTCAATCCGATTTTTATTTAATTTTCGAATCGGATACGGATCATAATTTTTCAAGTTTTTGATATAATAAGCATTTAAATACTTTTTATAGATGCTAGTTAATCTTGTTATATTTGACAATTTGTTGATTTTTATATTTGAAAATCCAAAATTTTCGTGAATACGACTGCCAAATTTAAAAAAAAAATACTTGAATCAAACTATATATTCGAAATGCTATTTTACAAATCCGAAATTTCGAATACCAGATTTTTCGTATCCGGTATCCGAAAATGATGGCTGTTACCACCACAGCTGGGTTACCCTGCCCTCCACAACTGCCGGGCCAACAACCAGAACAGTTCCTTATAAGCACGGGATATGAGGATTCTGCTTGGCATTTAAAACAACAACAAAAAAGAAGGTTAAAATTGGAGATGCGGGGGATCGAACCCCGTGCCTCTCGCATGCAAAGCGAGCGCTCTACCATTTGAGCTACATCCCCAATTACTGAAATTGTTTATAATGATATTTAAATTCATTAAATATAGAACATGAGATTTTCTAAAGCAATCTATACTACTCGAATTAGACTCCTTATCCTTCCTTAAATGCTCGTTCAAAAAAATTCCTCCTTAAATGTATCTGTAAAACATATATGCACGATAGTTTAATCTCCAAACTATATTCAAAAACTTAAAACTATAATAAATCCGAATAAATTATACGTGATGACTCTAAAACTCATATTCATTTAGTATTTTTTTTAAATGGATAATATTATATATGGTATATATAATGAATCAATGATAAATGTCTAATGTACTACTTATACATTTAAATCTTTTAAATTTAATGTTAAAAAAATTAATGTGATGCAGGTATTTTTTTTTGCTTAACCACTAGATTTTGACCCATTGACCAATTAATTCAGATCGGATTTTGTAGATGCCTACTATGGGGTGATCTGCCCAATCCAAATTTCTCCATTCACAATGTCAGGATTCAAACTCTTGACCTTGCTTAAGGGACCTAGTACCTCTTCCCGCTATACCAACCTATTGTCGGTTAATGTGATACATGTAGTTTAACATAATGTTGGTATAATGTCTATACTTTTATAATAAAAACATAGGCATAATACTACAAAATAGCCCTAACATTTGACTGAAATGTTATTTTTAGGTCGGGTCGGGTTGAGTCTTTTTGAAGAATGAGGTCGGGTCGGGTTCGATTTTAGGGTTATTATTTTCGGGTCGGGTTTGGGTGGGCCAAAAACCCGACCCGACTTGTGCCCATCCCTAGCCTAGTCCCCTGTCACCAATTTTAAATATTTAATAAATTTTGGTCTAATTTTAATTTGATCTATGTAAAAAAATAAATATGTAAATTAAAAATATAAGAGTTTATTGAATATTTAATCAAATAGGGACCGAATTAAAAAAAATGGTTAGTGCATGCAATTTTTTTGGTCTAATAATAAAGTAAGTCGCTATAAGCTTAAGCATTAGACAAATTATGCATTGTTCATTGAATTTTAAGTTCAAATACTTAATAAACTTTTATAATTGTTAAATTTTATATTTTAGTCACTCTTAAGGTTTAATCATAACTACATCCTTGCAAGTGCATAACTAATCCCATTTTAGTTGGCTTTATGTATAAGTGTTATTAATGGTATCGTTATGTGCTTTTATGTTATTTTGATTTTTGTTTCTTTTAAGTATTGGTGTTTAATGCATATAGACATAAGTATAAGGATGTGATCCTACGAAGATTTTGTAGATATTTTGAAATCTTGAGAAAAATTGAATATATTTATTTATATTTAACACACACAACTAAATCTGAAAAACAAAAACACTTTTTTTTGTTTTCATTATTCGTGTATGCAATTCTTTTCCTAGATTACATACATACATACAACACTTTTTTAATTACCATATACATACATACATGGATGAGACATGAATGTAGGGTTGTTGGAATAAGTGGGAAAAAAGTTGCAAGTGCTTGCTGTTAATAAGAGTGTTCAAAAATATTTGATTCGATCTAATTTTTCGGATATTCAATTTGAATATTTGGATATACGATTCAATTTTTATTTAATTTTTGAATCGGATACGAATCATAATATTTCAAGTTTTGGATATAACGAGCATTTAAATATATTTTATAAATGGTCTTGTTATATTTGACAATTTGTTGATTTTTTTATATTTGAAAATTCAAAATTTTTATGAATACAACCGCCAAATTCAAAAAACAATATTTGAATCAAATTATATTCGGATCGCTATTGAACAAATTTGAAATTTCAAATATCAGATTTTTCGGATCCGATTTCTGAAAATGATGGCTGTTACCACCACAGGTCAGCCGGGTTGCCCTGCCCTCCACAACTGCCGGACCAACAACCAGAACAGTTCCTTATAAGCACGGGATATGAGGATTCATTCTGCTTGGGATTTAAAACAAAAATAAGAAGAAAATTGGAGATGCGGGGGATCGAACCCCGTACCTCTCGCATGCAAAGCGAGCGCTCTACCATTTGAGCTACATCCCCAATTGCTAAAACTGTTTATAACAATAATTACATTTATTAAAGATAGAACATGATATTTTCTAAAGCAATCTATACTCGTCGAATTATACTCCTTATTCTTCCTTAAATGCACGATAGTTTAATCTTCAAACTATATTTAAAAACTTAAAAGTACAATAAATCCGAATAAACTATACGCGATGACTCTAAAACTCATATTCATTTATAGTATTTTTTAAATTGGATAATATTATGTATGGTATATATAATGATAAAATGTCTAATGTACTACTTATACATTTAAATTTTTTAAATTTAATGTTCTAAAAAAAATTGTTCAAAAAAATTAATGTGATGCATGTATTTTTTGTTTGACCATTAGTTTTCGACCCATTGACCACCTAATTCATATTGAATTTTGTAGATGCCTATTATGAGATGGTTTTTCCAATTCAAAATTTTCTATTCACAATGTGAGGATTCAAACTCCCGACCTTGCTTAAAGGACCTAGCACCTCATCCCGTTATATCAACCTATTGTTGGTTAATGTGATACATGTAGTTTAATATGATGTAGGCATAATGTCTATACTTTTATAATAAAAAAATAGGCATAATGCTATAAGATGCCCCTCACGTTTGATTGAATTGTCATTTTGACCTTTATTCTCTTGTTTAAGCAATTTAGCCCTTAACGTTTCATTTTGAGTCAAAACGGCCCCTCTACGGATAAAAATTGTTAGTCAACCAATGGTAAATGACTTGAAATGATGTGGCAAACTTACATGGCAGTGCACGCTGCGATAACAGTGTCATATAGGCAAATATGTTGACTTTACAGAATGACACATCAATCAAAAAATAATTTTAAAAATTTGTATAAAATATAAAATATTTTTCTGACGTGTCATTATGCCAAGTCATTTCAAGTTGTTTATCATCAGTTGACTAACAGTTTTCATTCACAAATAGGTATTTTGACCCAAAATAAAACGTTAAGAGCTAAATTGCTTTAAGAAAAGAATATAAGTCAAAATGACAATTCAATCAAACGTTAAAGCATTTTTTTAACATTATGCCTAAAAAAATTATCTAATACGGTACCTATCTTTAGTTACCATTTCTTATTAGAGTTGATGTGTATCAAATAATTTTCTCGGCTCCACTTGAAAATTAAGGGCAGTCATAAAATGGATAGAGAGACCTTTTCTTTATATCCCTCAAATAAGAAATAAGAAATCCAATGAACTAATACTAAAATCAGCTTTGTTTCCAAAAAGCCCCAAATGAACGCAAAAGAAAAATATAGAAACACTTTTTGGTAAAAATTAAGAGAATGTTGCATTTGAAAGAAAAAAAAAATCGGAAAATGGGGAAACTGAAATTTTATTTATCGATTTATGATATTTGTTATAGTACAAAGAAAATTTCTCGTGTTCCAGACGAGTTATGGAAAGATTATTTTTTGTGAAACTCATCTTCCCTTTCCGATCAGTTTCATTGAATAACTTTTTTTCATAGATGAAGAATTCGTCCTATAGTCTCGACGAGTTCATCGGGGTGTACATAACTAGTTTCCCATGAATTAAAAAAAATATTTAAAAAAACTCATCAGGAATAAACGATAAATTTCATTAAAAAATTTTTTAACTCGTTTGGAATATAGGAAGAATTCCCTTAACTTTGTTTCAGTTGTTCATCGATACAATCATCATAAAAATTATGAGAACATATCATGTGGTTTTCTTTATCTCTACCTTTTACTCAAACTCGCTTTATAGTGCTTTAGAAAAACTGTAACTTTGTGAAAAATCAAGGCTTAAATAAAAAAAATCAACCCTTAAACTATATTTTATGTTTGCTTTTAGCCATTAAATTATTTCTAAGTAAAAATAAGTTCTTAAACTATCATTTGTGGTCATTTTAAGTCTGACGGTTATATAAATTAAAAAAATTATTTCGACCAATAAGATGTTGACACATCGCAAAAAATTTTTGAGCAATAGATAGTTTAGGACTAAAAGAAAAAAATGACATAGTTTAAGTACTTATTTTGACTAAAAAGTAATTTAAGGGCTAAAAACAAAAAAATATAATTTAAAGGCTGATTTTTCATTTAAGCCAAAAATCAATAGGGTAAAAGAAATTTGATGGCATTAAGAACAAAGGTGTAGAGTAACAAAAATCTTCTATCTCTTTTTGGTGTTCTACATATACTTTAACACTGAAAAAATTAAGCCTTACACGCTAAACTAAAAAACTAAACTCTATATCTTAAGCTCTAAAACATAAACTTTAACCATATACACTAAACCTAATTTTTAATGTTGGGACATGCGGACAACAAAAAAATTGAGAATTTTTATTTGGCGAAGACACGTGAATTGGTTTGTTTATTTCAAACGTTTAAGTAGTAAAAAAAGCTATAATGCCAAAAAAATTGTTCTAACTTTTGATTGAATAGTCATTTGGTCTTTATTTTTTGAATCATTTTAACCCTTAACATTTCATTTTGAGTTAAAATGTCACATCCGTTGATGAAAACTATTAGTAAACTAACATTAAATGGCTTGGAATGACGTGACAAACCTACAAGACAGTGCATGCTAACATAACAGGCTCATATAGTTGCCGACTTTAAAGAATGACGTATCATTCTATCAAGTTATTTCAAGTTGTTTATCGTTAGTTGACTAACAGTTTTTATTTATAGAAGAGCCATTTTGACCCAAAATAAAATATAAAATTATTTATAAAAAAAACTTGTGCCAAATTAATCAAGTATTTTTTGGCATTATTATTAAAAAAAAAACAGCAGCTAATCAGTTACCATAGAGAGAACTCCACAACATGTTGAAATGATGAGAAAGAGTGACGAAATATGATGAATTGGTTTTACAAGAATAATGATAGGCATAATAATTATGACTTAAATGCCCAATTTGCTTATGAAGCATACACAAAATAACAAATTGCTCTTTAAATAAATTTTTTTAGACGTTTTGCCCCCTGAAGTATATAATGTGACCTCCGTTGACTCCTAAATTAAAAATCATGATCTCATATGTCTATTCTGTTAAAAAAAATTTACGGACCAATCAGAACGTGCCACGCGTCACAAATAAACAAAAAAATCAGCTGACTTATTTTAAAGGGGTAAATTGTACGCTAAGTCTAAAAAATATTTATTTTTGTTTAATTTAATCTTAAAAATCTTTATTTAACCCGAATTGACCCAAATTGCTTTCTATTTTTTATAAATTAGTTTATTATTTTTAATATGCTGAAGTTTTTGTTCAATTTAGTCCTCAAAAAAATTAGTTAACCCACAATTAATCCCTACCACTTTATAATTTTTTATAAATTAGTCTAATATTTTTAATATGTTGATATTTTTGTTCAATTTTGTCATCGAAATCTTTATTTAACTCACAATTGACCCCTACTACTTTATAATTTTTTAAAATTTAGTCCAATATTTTATTTATAATTATATTTTTTGTTTAATTTAGTCCTAATATCTCTATTTAACCCAAAATTGACCCATATTTCTTTATAATTTTTATAATTTAGTCTAATATTTTAAATATAATCATATTTTTGTTCAATTTAGTCAAAAAATAATTTTTAACCTGAAATTAACCCAGTTTCTTTCTAATTTTTATAATTTAGTCCAATATTTTAAATATAATTATATTTTTGTTCAATTGAACAAAATACGATTATATTTAAAATATATATTTAACTTGAAATTGACCCTTATTGGACTAAATTGAACAAAATGCGATTGATTATATTTAAAATTTTGGAATAAATTATAAAAATTATAAAGAAACATGGGTCAATTTCGGGTTAAATAAAGATTTTGAGGACTAAATTGAAAAAATATCAGCATATTAAAAATATTGGACTAATTTATAAAAATTACAAAGAAATTGAGGTTAATGTTGGGTTGAATAAAGATATTTTGGACTAAATTGAACAAAAATATAATTATATTTAAAATATTAGAATAAATTATAAAAATTAGAAAGAAATTGAGGTTAATTTCAAGTTAAAATGATTTATTTGACTAAATTGAACAAAAATATTGGACTAAATTATAAAGAAATATGGATCAATTTTTGGGTTAAATAGAGATTTTAGTACTAAATTGAACAAAAAAATATAATTATATTTAAAATATTGGACTAAATTATAAAAATTATAAAGTAGTACGGGTCAATTGTGAGTTAAATAAAGATTTTGATGACAAAATTGAACAAAAATATCAACATATTAAAAATATTAGACTAATTAACAAAAATTATAAAGTGGTAGGGGTTAATTGTGGGTTAAATAAATTTTTTGAGGACTAAATTGAACAAAAATAAAAATTTTATAGACTTAGCGTGTAATTTACCCCTTTAAAATAAGTCAGCTAATTTTTTTGTTTATTAGTGACACGTGGCATGTTTTGATCGGTCTATGAAAATTCTTTTAAAGGAAGAGGCATATGAGGTCACGATTTTTAGATCAAAGGCCAACGGAAATCATGATGTATACTTCAGAAGGCAAAACGTCCAAAAAATTCTTTAGGGAACAGTTCGATATTTTATGTATATTTCAGGGGCCAATTGAGCATTTAAACCAATAATCATCGAATAGTTTATGGGCATCATTTTTTGACATAAAGGAGAAGCTCTCATGATAATCCCACCAGATGAAAAAGAGTTGATCTGTGGTATTTAAAATTTGGTTAACATGCCCGACGAGAACTAGGGTGTAAGCGTTCAATGGAGTAGAATTAAAAAATTTTGAGTTACTCGAGTTGATGCATCATAATTTAGAATTTGAATTTTATTTAAATTTTATTTATTCAAGTTTATAAAATTCGAGTCAAATTTATAAAATTTCATATCGAGTTTTAGTCGCTCCTACCAAGAATCACAACAGTTCCTTACGGGATATGAGGATTCATTCTCCTTTGAATTTAAAAGGGAAAATATGAGGATTCATTCTCCTTTGGATTTAAAAGAGAAAATATGAGGATTCATTCTCCTTTGGATTTAAAAGGTTAAAAAAATGGAGATGCAGGGGATCAAACCCCGTGCCTCTCGCATGCAGAGCGAGCGCTCTACCATTTGAGCTACATTCCGTATTGGCTTGAGAGTTTATAAAACCAATTAGATTTGCTAAATGTAGAGCATGAGATTTTCTGTCTCTAACAGTTCTCGTCGAACCGGCTGCTTATTCTTCCTAAAATGACTGTATAATCTTCTAAATATGTTAAAAAACTTAAGTATAGTAAATCCGGATATTAACTCTAAAATTCGATAGTTATCTTCTACTAGCATCTCCCTTTTGGCTCTCAAACCTTGATATCAATTGTGTCAACATCAAAGTTTCCATGACTACTGCTTGTATCCCTTAACTCGAATAAAATAATTAAAAACTAATTAATAGTAATTAAAACATTTTGGTACAAAATTTATTAATATCATGAGTATATAAGTATACAAAGAAAATGGTTTCGATCTTCTGTGCCAAAACAGAGATTATGGAGGGATTTTACTCCAATCCCTCTTTGGTTGTAGAACAAATGGCACTCTCTCTAGTCTCTACCTGCAAAACACTTCGAATCAAGGAATAAAAAATTGGACAGGGTATTGAACTCGTCGGACAGACCTCCGACTCCAACTTCGTCTACAACGACAAGGCTTCAATTCTGGACTTTCTGAGATTTTGCAACGGAGAACATGTATGAATGCCATTTTACATCATCTTCAAACAGATTTACGGTCTGGGGATTTCTGACTGCATCTTCAAACTGTCGATTCACTCGATGGAACAACCAACGCCCCATCGGTCAAAGGAACTTCAGTTGTCTTTTGCTGTTTTGCTTGTACCTGCTTGAGTTCTTGTTCGGTGAACACTTCGGATTGCAAAGATGGGGCAATGTTCTTCACATGCAGCCATGTCAATTGCCAGAAACTCTCTCCACCGAGATCATCACTCGGCACGAGCACACCAGTAGTCTTCATCACCAGCAGGGTGTTCTTGAGAAGCTCAGGGACTAGTTCATGCAATTTTTCACTATGTTTTCCTCGGAACTTGACTTTCATGCATCTCTCCATACGATCGAGAACCCCGAGCCATAATTTGCAGAAGGATGGTTGCTGTGATAGATCCTGCAGTGACTGTAAGAAAGCTTTCGACAGTAATTTTGTGGCTAAAACAAGTGTACCCTCAATTTTCCGGTATTCTTTTGAGGAGCTCCCCTGTGCAATTTCTAGCAAACCGTCCATTAATGTAAAAATCACATGATCGAAACACTGGAACCACAAAGCATTCGGAATCTGAATTCCATCGACCCCTCCTAAAGAACTCTGTAACATTAAAATGGCATGGTTCCTCACCGCTTCCCTCTGGTCCAAACATACTGCCCTCAGTCCACGCACCAACCTCAGCCACATCTCACCAATGTCCTGACTTACTTTCATAGCAGCATCCTCTTCTGCAGCATTCCGAGCCTCATAAGACCATCTTACTAGACAAACAACTGAACCCGCCATCATGTCTAGGGCAGAAATGGACCTATCGATCTCTCCGACCCGAGACTCGGCAAACTCCCTTGCGGCATCCACACAAAGAACATAATTAGATGGCAAAAGATGTGACCCCTCAGACATGATGAATGCTAGTGCCTCGAATCCGAACTCAGATGCTTCTGGATGTCGAGCAGTGATAAATAGCAAGGAGATGATAGTGCGCCAACCCAAATGGGATCTGATGTGAGTTGCATTTGCTTTCACGAGATGCATGACTTCTTGCGTGATAGGTTCACAATATGCATCAGCAACCCGAGCATCAAGTTTCAATATTAGTTGCATGGACTTTAGAAGCTCATCAGTTATATTTTCTTTATAAGGAAGCAGGCGCTGGCATATCTTAAGGAGCCCAAACACAGCTTTTTCAACTAGAGCGCATGGTACCGCTTTCTGCTGCACAATATCCGATATGTGCTCGTAAACCTTTTGCCAGATTATCAAAATTCTATCCCGGTTATTTAGTGTGATAGTGATCAGCAACTCCAGGCAGAAGACTGCAGTGTCTTCATCTTCCATGACCCTGGTTCCCTTGCTGAATCGACCTGCAGCTAAGATAATGGCATCAAGAAGTTGCAATAAAGACTCCACTTGGAGAAACTTACTCTCCATGAATATATTATCGATGTGGCATTCCTGTACTATCTCACGAAGATGCTGTTGAGCAGCGAGCTCTTCCTCAGTTGGGTACAACTTCGGCTCTTCCATATCAAAGGATAGGAATTGACTGAACCGTCCAATCAGGCTCGAAGATTTCTGGGGAACGGTTGCAGGTGCTGTCTGCGATCTTTGTAAAGAACTTGTAGCAGGCTTACCCCGCTCGTGGTCAGACGAGGACTCGGTTTCATCAGCTCCATCACTAGCCAGATGGGCAGGCAGAAGGTCGAGCTTGTGCAAGGTTAAGACACAATCCAATATGTTTTTCCAGCCGCTTTGAATACAATCACCATAGCTATTTGCTATAGTGAAAACTGTTGTGGTTGCCATCCTCGCTCTGGCATCATCTCCGAAGGAAATAATGGCCTCTTCAATGGACATCGGAGTTGAGAGGTTTGTAAATTTACAAAGAGACACAACCAAATCATCCAATACATCAGCAAAGTGATAGTGTGCTGAAATTTTGGCAACAGCCAAGAATCCCTCGATGCACATTTGTAAAATGTCTTCCTGTTCCACTTGATCAAAAACCACAGATATAGCAGCAATCGTGGGGCCAGACAAGATAGAAAACATATCATGGTCAAGGGGTGCTCTAGAATCGCAGGCAATGAAAGGGGAGCTTTCTTTGGAGTTGTGAACCACATTAACCCAGCGGCTTGAGGTCATTACTGAGAAACCAGCACCTTGATCAGGGATCATCTGAATTTCGTTCTCACAGATAGAGTGGTAAAGCTCAGACAAATACTCTCGAGGAAGATCTTTCCCACCATTGATGAGTCGATTGTTACGGATAAAATCTTCTTCGGTCATCTTTTTCTTAACCTGTACATTGTGTTGATCTGTGTTAAGCATTATAAGTGAATACGACAACAAGAGGGCAGCATCTTTATTACACAATATATCTGGTGATTGCTCGTAATATCTTTCAGCAAATGCCTCGAGCACTCTCTGTATCTTCTGTGATTCTCCAGGCAATCTGAAAGTTCCCACGAAAACACGTAATGCTGAATCTAGATTCATGTCACTAAAATCAAAGGTCTTCACAAATTCATGAAGCACCTGAACACAAAATTCATCATGATTTCCTAGAAAATCTCCAATAAGATTCTTATCTAGCCCAGTTGTGTACCTAAAGAATGATGCAACACTTCCTGGGTCAAGCTCATCAGGTAATAGATGGATTCCTTGGAGAAATTCCAGGCCTTTTTTGGGATCTCGATTAAAATGGTCAGCTCCGATTGCCAACTTTCTCTTGATGTGCTTCATCTTACGGACAAAAGGAATCCAAGAATTAGGATCACTGTAGTTCTGACATTTTGATGTCCAGAAAGCTTCATATCCCTCACGATCTGTCGATGCCTCATTTGATATAGGTAATTCATTGCCGATTCTCTCAGCCATACCCTTTACCGTAGATACCAAACCATGCAGAGCAAGGATATGCATTGCGGACAAAGGTCCATTCACGGGAAATGCACTCTTCGACAACAGGTTGGCAATGTCTTCAAAAACATTACTGCAGGTTATGTCACAATCATAATTAGCATACATCTCAGCCACAAATGTCTGCTGCCTGCAAAGGTCGACCAAAGCTTCCAAAGCAACTTCCTGCTGTTGGAAAGAAGACCCGTGCTTGCTTTGTGCAAGCTTCAAAAGTACACATGAAAAGAAAGCTTCGAGCTGCACTTTTAGTTCCGAGCGCAAATGATAATACAGATTGAGAACGATGCTACATACAGTAGAAAGAATAAGTGGGCTCATGGATAAGCCAAATTGCATCAGGTTACGAAACAATTCATCCTGAATTATAGCCAATAACTTGGGATGCTTGCTGAATGATGGCCCACCCAATTCTATTGCTGAATTAATTAAACCCAGGGCGAATAGTGGAACATCTTCATCATATGCTACGGGATTCGATTTAGGGACAATACCTATCTTTTCAATGACATTTAACAGAGAACACAAAAACTGAAATATCTCCACCATGCATGGGATCCCAAATGGTGCAGACATCAATCTTTCATCATGCTGGGCGTCCTCCTTCCCATCCCTTTCGCCAGACTCGATTGTGTCGGATTCAGAACTGGACTTCACCATTGGAGGACTAGAAGTATCAGCAGCAAGTGAGGATGGACCATCACAACTGGTACCGACATTTCCATTTTCTACATGTGTACTTCCAAGCACAAGATTCCCATTTTGTGTACTCACCTGCGAAGTAAAAAAGAATTTCATAAATTAGAAGGCAACAAATGAGTTACCATTTTAAATTAAGAACCCAAACTGTGACTTATATAAATTACCACTCCTGAAGCAGATAGCGATGTTCCATTAGCCGTCTCGTGTTCAGTGCTGCTGATCTCAGGAAGATGTGAGAAAATACACCTAATTTGCTCATGCATTGTATGCCGAGCTATCCGTTGCAACAATTCACCTTTGGAGCTTGCTTGATGAACAATACGAAAGCATGTATTTGCTATCATGCATACATGCTTATTACTCAACCTAGTTGCAGCCTTACTTTTCATGCAAGCTAAAAGAACTTGAAGTATCTTCATTAGTACAACTTCTTCAGAAGCTGGATCGGTTACCTCAAACCGGCAACTCGTCACAGCATCGACAATCAGCTGCATAGCTTCTTCCATGTTTACATTATCCAAGTCAAGTACATCTAGGGTCAGGATTTTATAAATGGAAGACAGGGCAACACCAGTTATCGGTGCACCAGTTTCATCAGATTTAATTACATCCAAAAACGGTTGAACGTACACAACTGGGTCAACATTTTGCCACTGATTTCCCCATGAGAAAATTTGTTTCCGCAATTCTTTCAAGGAATGGATGAGAGAGTGCTCGAGCTGATCATCATCTGCAACATAACGAACTCCCCAACGGACATTTCTCCTCATGACAGCCAGAACAGCCCCAATTTCAGAATTAATCATACACGCGAAAGCACCTTTGGAGGGCTTGACAAGCTCTCCATTAAATCCATTGTAACGAGATTGTGTAATCAGATCCCCCATATTCAACCAAGATTCTTAGTAAAACCGAAAATTATCTCTCAACGGAGAAGCCGGAAACTACTCAAACAATATACTAAACTCTGGCAAAATCATGTTATCTGCTGAAATCAACAAATGAATTTCAAAACAATTGAACTCAAATACAAACTAGGAAATAGATCTTCTCAGACAGCAATTACCAGTAGTGTATTAGTATGAACTTCACTTGGATTAACAACAATCATGGCAAATTCGAAAGTACAATACAAATAAATAAACCACACGGAGCTAAATTGAGCAATTAACTACACTCCTCCTATATGATCCTTTGGAATTAAGCAGCAAAGCGCAAGAAAATTTGAACCAAAGTAACTACAAACCTGAAGATTTAAAATAACTAAATTAAGATTACAACTCGAGAGGAAGAACAAAAACCCAACAAAGAAATCAACGTGTAGACCTAAAAGATACTGAAAAGAAAACCCAAATTCAAATCCCTGAAACCAGATCTATCCCAATTCATAAAAACGCACACAGAATCATAACACTTGAACAGAAAAATATGATTCAAGATCAGCATTTTAAAGGATAAATCATGAGCCATCAAATCTGGGTCGATTTGGAAGGTAAAATAATCTTTATTTAACCCAAAAATAATTGAGGGAAAAGTGGATCGAGTGAGGAAATATGTACCTTTTCGAGGATTCCAATGGTGGGAATTGGGGAATAACTACAGAAGGAGTGAACTCTGAAGAAAATTTGGAGCGTTTTGGGTTACATGGGAGAGTGTACGGAATTGGAATTGGAATTGGAAATGGAAAAAGAACAGATTTTTCTTCTTTTTTTGGATGACAATTTAGATCTTTGGTGTTTAGAAAATTTCTTATTAGGGTTCTTCTAATAAAAGACAATTAATTTTTTAACAAATTTTCTTCTTCTTTCAAATGCACAAGTTATATTTTAGGTAAAAATGTTCTGTTAGTCCCTATATTATTATGTAAATTATAGATTTAACTACTATAGTCTATTTGATCATTATTAGCCAATGTATTTTTAAAATTTTGATTAAGATCCAAACAGTCGTCGTTGCACAGTCATCTTCCTCATAGCTGCTTCAAACCATCAATTATGACCCACGGTTCAACACTTTCAATGTTACACCTTCACAAATTCCTAGCAAAGCCAAAGAGTTAGTGTTCAATATTCGATCGAGTCGAATTAGAAAATTTTGAGTCAATTGAGTTGATGAATCTTATTATATAACTCAAATCTTATTTGAAATGTTTTCAAGTCAACTCGAGTTTATGAAATTCAAGTCGAGTTTGTTTGACTTTTGTTCAAGTTTAAAATTAAATAGGGTAAACTACGTGGGAAGTTACTTTTATTTAGTGAGTGTTTTATTTTAGTCACTGAATTTGAAAAACTGTTAAGTTGGTCACTTGTGTTTTCAATATATAGCATTTTGGTCACCCGACTATTAACTTTTGTTAATAAAAAAATGTTAATTTTAATTTTGACCCCTAAATTTTAATAGTCGGTGACCAAAATGTTATATATTAAGTGATCAACTAACAGTTTTTCAAACCTGATAACCAAAATAAAACACTCCCTAAACAAAGAGTGACATCACTTATAGTTTACCCTATTAAATATGTATAATGTTATGGTATTAATTGGTTCCAATTTAAACAACTTCCTATAACCATATATATTTCATCATATTTTTCATATGCGATATAAATATATCATGCAGGGTTGAGAGACTCGACTCTAACTTAAAAATTGATTCACTAATTACTAAAAATTTTGAATTTTTCGAGTCTCATTTTATAACTCAAACTTTATTTGAAATTTTTTTAAGTCCAATTTATAAATTTATAATTCGAGTAAGCCAAGTCGAGTTATTATGCATCCAGTCGAGTCATTTGAGTCTTATTTTATAACTCAAAAGTTAGTTTTGTCCTTTTATAGTTGTGATGTCTATAATTAATTGTAAAATTGAATAAAAATTAGGGATCAACCACAAAGACTTGATTTGGTAAAAATAATGTATAGGGATTGAATTTTGAAATAATATAAGGACATTTAACACATTTAAACATCTTTTACTAATTAAATAATCGGGTAAACAACACAATGAGTCACTCAACTATCAACTTTTCTATTTTTTTTGTTACCGAACTATTGTTTTGATAAAACCATCATTAACTCTATATTTTTCTATTTAAATTATGGATTAATATCTTATACACTGGCGGTGGAAACCAAAGTTTCCACAAGCGGGGTTATTTAGGGGTTTAGGGTTTTAATTTAGGGTTTAGATGTTAGGGGTTTAGGTTGTAGGGTTTAGAATTTAGGATTTATGGTTAGAATTTATGTTTTAGGGTTTAGGGTTTGTGGTTAGATTTTTAGGGTTTTAATGTTAAAATCTTAGATTTTAGATTTAGGCTTGAAAATAGGCATGCTTGTGTAAACTTTTTTTACACTGGCAGTGTATCAAATATTAATCCATAAATTATATGTATATTAAACAAGGGTAATTATTCCATGCACAAGTGCCTTAGTTGTAGGGTTTATGGTTTATGGGTTTAAGTGTAGTAGTTTTAAATTTAGGGATTGTTTATAGAATTCTAGGTTTATGGTTAAAATTTAGGGTTTATAGGTTAAAATCTAGATCCTCAACCATATTACCCTAAAACCTAAACCTAACCTTAAATCCTAAATTCTAACCATGAACCCTAAATTCTAAATACCTACACTAAAACCCCTAAACTGAACCTTAAACACTAAAATTAATGTGCATGGGATAATAATCCATTAAATAATATTAAAAATTAAGAAAAAATTAAATAAAAGCAAGGGGACTCAAACTTGAAAATAGAGGGAAATAAGCATTGCACACAACCACTAAACTAACTTCTATATTTGATTTTTTTACCAAAATTATATTTTGCCTAAACTAAATTTCATATTTTCATAAATTTTAGGGTAAACTATTTGGGTGACCACCCAACTATTCGGTCTGACCTATTTTGACCACCGAACTACAAACATTCAAAATTCGACCACCCAACTATGTAATTGGACCTATTTTGACCACCAACAGTTAAAATCTAACGGAAGGGTGACGTGACTGTTAATGGAAATTTGTATAACTACACATCTGGTACTTGTTAGTTACATATTCTATCAATTTGATCCTAATTTTATAGTTCTTTACCAGAAAGCTTGCTTGAAAATTTTAATCAAATCTTCTTTACTAGAAGGCTTGCCTAAAAACTTTGGTACTGACTGTAAATTGCAAGAGACTCTAATCCAGGCAGTCGAGCTTCTTCCAAAATTATGAAAAATTGGTGATTCCCCGCATGAAGCAATCTTGTCCTACATGCGGGCTCTCCTCTATCAGTGGAATCTTGATGCAGAAACTACTGCAAGGATTCAAAAACATTTTGCCATTTTTCTTCTGTATTGTAGAGGTGAAGCAAGCCCCCCAAACATCTGTAGTCAAATGGACAGTTCATTTTTTGTTAAGTGTGTAAAAGTACTATATTTTCTACCCTTTTTACTCATATTATTATTAGACTTGGGCTCTTTTTAGTTGCATTGTTAGGCATTCATGCATAGTTTCATAGTTTTCTTGTCCATCGAGCTTGGTGTTACATTTTGTTGGTTTTTTTGTAGGACGAATTGCCGAACCAATTGACGTGGCAAGTTGAGGATAAAGATGAAGGAATTGCCAAGCTAATTGCTACGGAAAAGTTAGGATAAAAACCATATTATCTACAGATTTATCCAAAACGCAAAGGATAATTATCCTAGATTCAAAATTCAAATCTCTAATTAGATAGAGATCAAATCCCCACTGATTTCACACGCACTCAAACTCTTTCCCTCATCTATTTAAAGGGATTGCATCAACAACATTGAAAGAGTCAATTTGGGGAATCAGATCACAAGGGATTTACACACGAACTTCTTATTCTTCATCTTTGTATAGTGTGATCCATGCCTGGGTTTATTTCCTTTGTATTTTCTTTTTACCCAACAATGAACTAGTTTAATTTGGCTTGGGTTATCGGGTTTTGTTGGTGTAAAAGACAAATGAATGATTTTTGGTTTTTGATTCAATAAATTTCATTGTTTGTTCATTCTTGGATCTTAATTTTTACCTTGAGGGAATTGGGAAAGGAATTCGAGTGTATCCATTTATCTAGGCTCGAGAGAGCTAGATTCATGAAACAAATGAACACGATTTCCATTTGAACAAAAGTTGGTGGAAACTAACCCGCCTTAGGAATAAGGATCATATTTTAGCGGCTAAAATGAGTGCAAGATCAGTGTTGCTCACCTAAGGTTAATGCGGGGATGTATCACCAAGGCATGCACAAACACTAGTTCTTCAGTTAGAGATAACACGAAGGCATTGAAGAACACTTCGCTGAACATTGAAGGAGGAAACCCAACAAGGCATCAAATTTTTTGTGATACATGAAGGACCGATATATTGCTCTAGAGAAAGTCCTATCAGAGATTAATCTGACGTGCAGTGTGCCTTTTCCTATGTTTCTTGCCGAGTTACTTGCCACGACAACTGAAGATGGCAATTCTGGGACAGCTACGAGCAACAATGTCACGAAAATGCCTATACCAAACCAAGTTAGGAACAATACTTTAAACCAACAATGCACTGACTCTTGTCACAAATTTTCAGATTCCAAAGATACCACATGTACATCATTGAATTCTCCACCTTCGGCAACGAAATCAAAGCAAGCATCAAAGCGATAAGTTTCGCTAATCGAAGAGGGGGTGGACCGTTTGAGAAGGTTGGGGGGACTTGAAAGTGACCCTACACCAGCTTCACGATAGCAACCACCACGGTAAAACGAACCAAGCAGATGGCTCGCAGGAAACTACAAATTCAAGGTGACGACCTCTCTTATTAGTTCATTTGCATTTTGTTTTTATTTTGTTTTGTTTAGTAATGCATACATTGAGGACAATGCTTCTCTCGAGTTTGGGGGGAGTTTGTTTATCTCATGATCATTTTCATTCATTTTGTTGTCTCATGATAGTTTCATATATTACTTGCCATGACAATTACTTGATAAAACTGCCGAACTTGTTGTGATATCATATGATGAGTTTTTCCAATACACTTAGATGAGAAAACTTGTAAAACCAATATTTGATTTTGATATAAAAAATAATCTAAGGACTAAATTGCAAAGTAAGTAAATTTTTTAGTAATCAAAATACTCACATTTGACGTAAATTTTAGACTTAAAATGTTTTGAAGTCAAAACTTAAACCCCATAAATTTTTCTAAGTGTTACAAAGCCAAAATACACAAAATTGCCCAGGCATTTCGAAACACCCCAAAGTGTTTTGATACGTTTTGCCACTGGAAATGTCTGTTTCGATACGAACCAATCTGTTTTGAGATAAGGGTTTCAAAACGAGTTTTCCCGTTTCGATACAACCTTCATTTGGGCTTTTGATTTTTAAGTGTCGTTTCAAAATAGCTCATACTCGTTTCCATACATGGGTTCAGGGACAAAGCCATTAAGGCTTCGGGAGGGGCAATCGCCCCCTCCACCCCCGAAGAAATTCTTTTTTTCACCTTTGACCCCCTATTTAAAATTTTTAAAAATTGGTTTATTTATAAATTTGGCCCCCCTCAATTTCAAATATTTATAGTTTTCCCCTCAATCCTAAATCCTAGCTCCGTCCCTGCATGGATTAATTATTTTCAAAATCGAGCATTAAATAAACTAGTCGTTACTTGTCAGAAACGAACTTTTCAAAAGTGGTTAAGTGTTTTGATACACCCATCTGCTATTTCGAAACACCAATTTACAGTTTCAAAATGTTTCAATACAACCTATAGTTGTTTCGATACGGCCCCCCTTTTTATACTTAAAGGCATTTTACAGTTTCAATATGTTTCGATACGACCTATAGCCGTTTTGATATGGGTCCCTTTTTACACACAACGACTCTTTCTTTTTTGGTGCCCGTTTCGATACAGGGCATCGTGTTTTGATACGGGTAGTTGCAGAACAACATTTATGGAGGGAAGAGAGAGCCCCAACGGCTCTATTGATGATCTTAACCACCCAAACGACTAGAAATCAATGAGAATGTATAAAAGCAAGCCTCAAAAGCACCAACAACAACTATTGAACCTTCAAGCAACATCCAAGCAATTATTCCAAACCCTTGAGCTTATAAAGTCAAATTTGTGTACCCAACTTGTAAAATTCTTCATTGTTTATCTATCTTTCAAGTTTAGGGAGTGTTTGTTTGTAATTGGGCAATTAATTAGTCTATTGAGAGATACATTTCAGACTGCCTTTCTTTCTTTGTAATTGTGAGTGATGATTAAACTCTGGGTAGAAAGCTTAATCAGTTTGTAAGGTTTCCTCCTAATCGAGAAAAGGGGAATAACCAATTAGTGGATTGGTTGAAAATCCTTAGTGGGAGCTAAGGTAGTAGATGTAGAGTTTGTTAGAAGCTTGAACCACTCTAAATTGTCTTGTCTCATCTTTTTCACTTATTCCTTTCCTTCCTTTAAATTTTTAATTGACAATTCACCCCCATCTTGGCCATTTGCAATTGTGTGATCAACTCAAAAATTGGCATCAGAGCTACCCTCGTTGGAAGGATTACAACCCTCTTGAGTCT
The DNA here is from genome assembly GCA_030270665.1 of Hibiscus trionum. Taxonomy (NCBI): domain Eukaryota; kingdom Viridiplantae; phylum Streptophyta; class Magnoliopsida; order Malvales; family Malvaceae; genus Hibiscus; species Hibiscus trionum. The sequence continues at coordinate 19,112,357 of BSYR01000038.1, read as the reverse complement.
ATTCCTTGAGATTTCGATCAACAAAAACTAGAAGTAATGACATCTACCTCCTGCAACAACTACGAGTCACAATCCATCACTAAGCCTCCTTACTTCAATGGGGATAACTATCCTTATTGGAAGAATAGGATGGAGCTCTTCATCAAATCCAACGATTACCTCATATAGAATGTTTTGGAAGATGACCCAACCATTCCATTAAAGAGAACCGATGAAGGAAGACTCGTTCTGAAGTCCAAACACGAAATGACCGATGAAGAACGAAAGAAGCTTCAAATCAATGACAAAGCTCTACACATGATCTTTTGTACTCTTGGACCGGATATGTACTCGAATATGTCTTCATGTACAAGTGCTAAGGAGGTGTGGGATAAGCTAGAGACCACATATGAAGGAACCAATAACGTCAAGGAGACCAAGATTGGGATCCTTAACTATAGCTACGAGAGTTTCAAGATGAAGCCTGAGGAAAGCGTCACTCAAATGTTTAATCGCGTATCGGTCATCGTCAATGGTCTCAAGGGCTTCGGTAAGACCATTCCTTAAGACAACCTCTATTCTCTCTCGGATTCATGGGAAGGAAAAAGATCCACAATCATCGAGGCCAAGAACTTGAAGACACTAAAGCTCATTGAGATGGTGGGATCTCTCATCACTCGTGAGATCATGAAGAAAGGAAGAGAAGAAGAAAAGAAGATAGAAGAGTAGAGAAGAAGCAAGGAATTGCTCTCAAAGCTTCATATGAAGAGCGAGATTCTAGCTTAGATGAGGAGGATGAAGAATTGGCTATGATAGCCAAGAAATTCGCTCGGTTTATGAAGTCCAATCGGGGAAGAAAGTTCCATAGAAAATGAGACTTCAAGAACAAGAACAAAGAGGAAGAGAATGACCAACTCATTTGCTATGAGTGCAAGAAGTTGGGGCATATTCGATACGATTGTCCTCAACTCAAAAGGAAGAGCTTCGGGAAGAAGAAAAAGCTCAAGGAAAACGTTGCTACTTAGAGTGATGAGGAGTCATCCGAAGAGGAGCAAGAAGTTGCCATCCTTTGTCTCATGGCGTTTGAGGAGGATCCAAAGGTAACCTCTAACTCATCTATTTTAGATTTCACTTTTGATGAACTTCATGATGCATATGATGAGTTACAAGAGGTGTCTGATGAGTTGGTTGAGAAATACAAAAATTTGATTTTGAAAAACAAACAAATGATTTTGGTTTTAAGAGCTCAAAATGATTCACTTTCCAAGACCAACTCGAAACTTGAAAAGAAGGTTTTTCTTTTACAAAATTCCTCAAATGAATTTGAAAAGAAATCCATTGATTTGAATAACCTTCTTGAAAAATACCATGTTTATCACCATGAGAAGGTGGATAAACTAAAAGCTTCTCTTAACACTATTGGGAAAAATAGTTTTGAAAAGGGGAATTCTTCAAAAACCCAATATGTAAAGAGAAATTTTAATAACTACAAACAAAGAAGCTCTCATAGGCATCCTAGAGGTAAAAGAGTTAGGAGTGTGTGGGTTCCTAAGGAACTTGTAACTTCTAACAATGTTGATACTATTTCTTTTTGGATTCCTAAAGGAACCAAGTATTTGAGAGCTAACTCACATGGACCCAAAATGATTTGGGTACCAAAAATCAAGAACTAATCTTTGTTTGTAGGGGGAGCATTGCTACAAGGCCAAAGCTTCAAGTCAAAACACATGGTACCTTGATAGTGGATGCTCAAGACACATGATCGGTGACAAGAGTAGATTATTGGATATAAAGCCTAAAAGTGGTGGAGTAGTGACTTTCGGTGACAAATCCAAAGGCCATATTGAAGGAATAGGCTCCATTGGTAATCACTCTTTAATCTTAATTGAAAATGTTCTTTATGTCAACGGTCTAAAACATAATTTTTTGAGCACTAGTTAATTTTGTGATAAAGGTTTTAATGTTATTTTTGATGTTAATGGTTGCAAGAAAATGAACATTGAAACTAATAAGACTATGCATAGGTCATCGCATAGGTAATATATATATATGGTGCATTTAGAAGACATAAACATTTCAAATGCATGTTTTGGAGCTAAAGATGAACATGATGCATGGTTATGGCATAGGAAACTATGACATGCTAGCATGAGTGTCTTAGAGAAATTGGTTTCCCAAGATCTAGTTAGAGGTTTACCTAAGATAAAATTTTTATTAGATAAAATTTGTGATGCATGTGCCAAGGGTAAACATAAAAGAACCTCATTTAAACATATTAATGATGTTTCAACTAGTAGGGTATTACAATTGATCCATATGGATCTCTTTGGGCCAATTAGGACAGTTAGCTTGGGTGGAAAATTATATGCTTTTGTGCTTGTTGATGATTTCTCTAGATACACTTGGGGTTCTCTTTTTAAGTACTAAAGATGAGGCTTTAGAAAAATTCATCACATTTTAAAAAAATCACTCAAAATGACCTTGGTCAAAATATTTCTCATATTAGAAGTGACCATGGAATCAAGGGTGGATGAGGTTCCAACTAAAGAGGAAGAAGCATAAGATCCTCCCATAGAAGCCTTGAAGGATGTGAACCTTGACGAAAAGGAAGTGAGCTACCCAAGGGAACTCAACTATGTCAAAGATGGTGAAATCTTGGGTGATCCATCCAAGGGGTAACCATTAGATCCTCTCTTAAACTTATGAATAATATTGCATTCATCTGATGCATAAAGCCTAAAAATATCAAAGAAGCATTAAATGATGAATTTTGGATATTGGCTATACAAGAGAAATTGAATCAATTTGAGAGGAGTACTGTTTGGACATTAGTTGATAGGCCTTGTAATAAGTCTACTATAGGAACTAAATGAGTTTTTAGAAACAAACTAGATGAGAGTGGTAACATAGTGAGAAACAAGGTTAGGCTTGTTGCTCAAGGTTACACTCAAGAAGAGGGAATTGATTTTGATGATACCTATGCACCCGTAGCTAGGATGGAAGCAATTAGGATGCTTCTTGCATTTGCATGCTTTAATGAATTCAAGCTTTTTCAAATGGATGTCAAGAGTGCCTTTTTAAATGGTTTTATAAATAAAGAAGTGTATGTAGAACAACCACCCAGTTTTGAAGATCCAAACTGTTGAGATTTGAGGTGCTCGATTCCTTCAACCGATCTTGCTCACCATGTGGTGGAGAGGTGGAATTTTGGGTGGATGTGGTGTGGAAGCTAAAAGATAAATGACACAATGATTTTAGAGTGGTTCAACCTTCTAACCAAGGTCTACATCCACTACCTTTGCTTCCCACTAAGGATTTCCAATCAATCTACTATTGATTCGTCCCCTTTTCTAGGCTTAGGAGGAAACCCTTATACACCGATCAAGATTTCTACCCAAAGCCTTGATTAAACCCTCTTTACAAAGAGAAAAGATAAGCAAACTTAAATCCCTCTAATAGGTTATTGTTTGCACAAATAAGCTCTCACCCAAAACCTAAAACACTTGAGCAAATTTGACAATTTTGGCTCACTAGTGTTTGTCTATACAAAGAAATAACAATTTAAGTACAAAGACAATTCTTGATCATTTGTTGATTGAGAATTGAAGCATTAGCCTTTACTTGATGCTTGGAGGTCCCGTTTATACTCCTTAATGAGTTTGTAGTCGTTACTAGCCGTTGGGGTTGAATTGGAGCCGTTGAAGACTTTATTTCCCACCATAAATGCAGTTTTGCAGCTACCCGTATCGAAACGCTCGAACCCGTTTCGATACGCTCTTCAAGTAGAAAGAGCCGTTGCAGTCTGATGAGCATCCGTATCGAAACGCCATGGGCCGTATCGAAACGCCTGTATCGAAACGCTAGGCACCGTATCGAAACGATCTACATTTAAATGTTAGTTGGGAAATAGCCGTTGGGGGTTTATGATCGTTGTGGTCGATGCCACGTAGGCGTATCGAAATGGCATAGCCCGTTTCGAAACGCTGGGCAAAAAACCTCATCCAGATAAGACCCGTTTCGATACCCGTATCGAAACGTTTTCACCACAGGAAGATCTCGTATCGAAACGCCTTAGGGTGTTTCGATACACCTGGATGGTTTTGTTTAGTTTGGCTTTGAAAACATGTAAAAACCTTTAAAGACATCCCCTAAACATAGTTTCAAGTTATTTGGACTTTGGAAATAGTTTTGAATTCTTTTTAAATCAGTCCAAAACATTTTTCAATTATTATATCAAAACATTAGTTCTACACAAACTTTCCAAACCATGTTTTTAAACTAACAAAAGCTTTATATGGTCTGAAACAAGCTCTTAGAGTTTGGTATGAAAGACTTTCAAACTTTTTAGTTGAAAAAGGTTTTGAAAATGGGGAAGGTGGACACTACACTTTTTATTAAAAGAAATGACAATGACATATTAGTAGTTCAAATTTACGTTAATGACATTATATTTGGTTCTACTAATTAGTTTTATTGCCAAAAATTTTCTAAGCTAATGCAAGGTGAATTTGAGATGAGTATGATGGGGGAGCTCTCATTCTTCTAGGGACTCCAAATCAAGCAAAGAAAGGATGACATCTTCATCAATCAAGCTAAATACATCAAGGATATGCTCAAGAAGTTTGGCTTGGAGAATGTGAAGCCTCAAGCCACTCTTATGAGCTCATCAATTAAGCTTGACATGGATGAAGGAGGTAAGTGTGTTGATTCTAAGCTTTATCGTTCCATGATTGGATCTTTGCTTTCCCTTACCACAAGTAGACCAAATATCATGTTTAGTGTTTACTTGTGTGCTAGGTTTCAAGCTAGTCCTAGAGAATCTCACCTTATAGCCATTAAGAGAATCTTTAGATAACTTAGAGATACACCTTGTTTAGGTCTTTAGTATCCTAGAGACTCATCCTTTGACCTTCAAGCCTTCTCCGATGCGGATTATAGGGGATGTAAAGTAGATAGAAAAATTACCTCCGGGACATGTCAATCCTAGGTAGTATGCTCATATCTTGGTTCTCTAAGAAACAAAATAGTGTAGCCTTATCTACCACCAAAGCGGAATACATATCGGCTGGAGTTGTTGTACTCAAGTCCTTTGGATGAAGCAACAACTCTTAGATTATGGAGTTGATGTAGGTACCATATCCCTTAAGTGTGACAACACTAGTGAAATATGTCTCACTAAGAATCCCATCCAACATTCTAGAACCAAACACATAGAAATAAGACATCATTTCATTAGGGATCATGTCTTAAAGAAAGATGTAGTTCTAGAGTATGTTGACACCTTAAACCAATTAGCAGATATCTTTACCAAACCTCTAGACAAAGAGCGTTTTTGGACTCTTAGGAGGGAGTTAGGTCTAACTAGCCTATCTTGACCATTTAGAGCCCTTAAGTGTAAAAATTTGCTTGAATTTTCAATGATGATCATGCTTATGTGATTTTGCTTCTTAATACATCTATGCTTGTTGCTAGGGAGAGTATGCATCAGTTTTAGTTCATATAACAAGCTCACATATCATTTACATGCATTTAGGCTCGATCTAAGTTGGCCTTTTGGACTTGAAACTGCACAAAATGCATTTTCTGGCAAGGGTGTATCGAAACAGGAACATCTATTTTGATACGGGCTCAATTTAAGTTGATTATAGTAAGGAATTGTATCGAAACGGGATCTGTGCATTTCTATGCGGGTTCGCGGTGTTGTTTTGAAATAAGGTCATCCTGTATCGAAACAAGTCTCGTACCGAAACGGCTCAAAAGCGTTTCGAGATCCATGTTCCGATACGTTAAGTGGCGTATCGATACATGATAAGTATTTATTTTGGTTATGTTTTTAGTCCTTATTTTGATTGAATATAAGTTTGAAGGAATTAAATGGGCTGTTTTATGTTGTTTTCATGCAGGTTACGTGATGCTGGAAATAAGTTGGAATGCTGCAGAAAATACTGGAGTCGTGGGCAGATTCATGGGCATGAACCAGGGCATGAATGCTGACTGGGCGCCATGTCAGCACCTTCTAGAAGCTGACGTCAGCAACACAGATAGCTTATCAAGCCGCTTATCAGATAGCTTATCATCCGGATTTTAATTTTTAAAATTCAAACTTGGGATAATTATCTTATGTAATTTAATTTAAATTTGGGATTTATCATTTTAGTATTTTAGGGTTTTTAGCTACTATAAATACCCCACTTTGGGGGTGAATTAGATCATCAGTTATTCATTGTTCTCTTCTTCCTCGAGTTTAATAAAAGCTCTCTATTTTCTCCATTTCTTTCTTTATTTTATTAAGTATGATTTCTTCACCAACCATGCTTAACTAAATCCCCTTAAGCCAAAAGCAACGCCAAACCCGACTAAACTCGTGAGATTAGAAAAGTACTTCAATCCTTCAACAACTTTTTTTTAGATTCTCTGTAAAATTGATTAGGCAATCGGCCTAATCTTTAGGCATCTCAATTATTTCATTCCGAGAGCGCGCATCGGGTTGAAGTGGTTTAGATCCATCGTTGGGGACGAGGAAAAGCTTGTAGCCAATTCAACTCCCTAAGAACAAACTTAGTGGCGGTCCACTAAGGGGAATCGAAATCGGAAACAATTCTCATCGAGACGATTATCCGAGTACGGGCTTCTCCAGAACTAACTCAGATTTGAGTTAGCATCGATTGCCGTAGCTAACTCACTAAAGCTTGACTTCAAGGATTGCCCTGAGAGTCGAATTTACCCAAGAGAAGTAAGTTGCAAGGGTTGGGCCTTGTAGACTGTAACCAGCAAGAAAGTTGAAGAAAAATCAATTTCAGTGATCGAAGATGTCGTGGCAAAGCGTGGATTGAGGCTAATTCGATCCATAATCCATTTTCAATATTTATTTTACGTTTTTATTATTTTTCTTTATCACTCAAATCACTTCTCTAAAATCCCCCTTTTATTTTTTTCAGGTTTCTTGGTCTAAGTCAGAACGAAAGGTGTTAGAATTCCTATTCCCTGCGGATCGACCCTTACTCTCGCTATACTATTTTAATTCTTATTTATTTGAGTTTAAGGTTTTATTTTTGACACTATACGACGCGTGTCAAAATTGGCGCCGTTGCCGGGGAATACGGCAAAGTACTAATATCGTTTTATTTGATTTATGACCAGGAGCAATCTGGGAGAACAATTTGAACTCATCCCGGAAATCGAAGCACTAGCCCGAAAGTTGAACGTACAAACACTTCGGGAAAAGAAAAATAAAAGACGCCAGCAAAGATTCGAACGTGATCTAGAAATCACATCCGAAGCAGAATCGAATTACGAACAAAATCCAATGGGAGACGAAAATCAAACCATTCGCCAACTAAATGCGGCGCCCGATGGCCAGCAACCAATGTGTATAACCTTCCCAAATGGCGAAACACCGTTCGTGCTAAAAACGGGTTTAATCCACCTTCTACATACTTTTCACGGCTTGCCAACAGAAAATCCTCACAAACATTTGAAGGAATTTCACATGGTTTGTCTAAGCACAAAGCCACATGGAGTATCCGATGACCAAATCAAACTTATAGCTTTTCCATTTTCCTTAGCAGATATAGCAAAAGATTGGTTATTTGATTTACCCCCTAATTCTGTTACAACATGGACTGACATGGCTAAACTTTTTCTTGACAGGTTCTTCCCTGCAGCGAAAGCAAGCGAAATTAGGCGCAGCATCCTGAGCATTCAACAAAAAGAAGCTGAATCTTTATATGAATACTGGGAGAGGTTTAAAAAATTGTGTGCAAATTGTCCACAACATGGATTGTCGGAACAAACCCTCCTACAGTATTTTTATGAAGGATTGACGCATATGGATATGAAAGTAATATATGCAGCAAGCGGCGGAGCTCTAGTCAATATGACCCCAACAGAGCTAAAACACTGATATCAACCATGGCCGCCAACTCGCAAAGGTTTAATCAATCTAGCGAACCATCTCGAAGGGTTCACGAGGTAAGCAAAGTTTCTTTAGAAAATAAGATTGATAAATTAGCTGAAATTGTGCAATCTCTTGTTGCAGATAAAAAAAGAACAGCTAGACTTTGTGGAATTTGTACTAGTCCAGAACATCCAACAGACTATTGTCCGATGATTCAGGAAGATGATATCGCTCAAGCCAATACCATAGGAAATGCATATAATCAAGGATGGAGAAACCAGTCAAACTTCGGTTACGCGCAAAACCAGAGGCCAAATCAAGCTTATCAACCAATTGCACCACAACAATATACACCGCAGAAGCCATCGTTGGAGTCAATTGTTGAAAAGTTAGCTCTAGCCCAAGAAAAATTTCAACTAAAGACCAAAGCTCACTTTGAAGCAATTGACAAACAAATAAGTCAACTAACGTTAGCAGTAAGTCGCTTAGAATCCAAAGGGAAATTATCTTCTCAAACGGAGCCTAATCCAAGAGAGAATGTGAACGCCATCACTCTACGAAGCGATACCATCGTCGAACCAGAAGCCACGGAGGAAGGCATTCAAAAGAAAGGTAAAGAAAAGACAACATCTCCCGTTGAAAAAGATACACCGAACTCGACCCCTAAACCATCCCCCTATGCTGTGCCACCTCCCTTCCCATCGAGATTAGTGAAGAAAGATAAACAAGCCGAAGAAAAGGAGATCCTAGATATGTTTCAAAAAGTAGAAATCAATATCCCACTCCTTGATGTAATCCGAAAAATCCCAAGGTATGCTAAATTTTTGAAAGATTTATGTACTAACAAACGTTGTCTTATAGGAATTGAAAAAGTTAATCTAGGAGAACACGTATCGACAGTTTTTCAGCGAAGGTTACCGCCGAAATTGAAGGACCAAGGTATGTTCGCCATTCCCTGCAAAATCGGTAAAGTGGATATTAAACGAGCAATGTGTGACTTAGGGGCCTCTATTAATGTTATGTCACTTTCATTTTATAACTCACTTTCTGCTGAGCCTTTGAAGGATACAAAAGTAACCATACAGCTGGCGGACAGATCCATAATTTACCCGGAAGGATTGCTAGAGAATGTCCTGGTAAAGGTAAAAGATTTAATCTTTCCGGCAGATTTCTATGTCATAGACATGGAAAACGATCGGACTAATAATTCTTCTGAAATCCTCCTTGGTCGTCCATTTTTAAGTACTGCAAATACGAAAATCGATGTGAGAAGCGAGATCCTTACAATGTAGTTCGATGGCGAGGTGGTAAAATTTGATGTTTACAAAGCGATGCGACATCCTAATAATGTTGCTAGTATAAATTTTATAGATGTTATTGAGCCCGCCGTTGAAGAATTTATAGATTCTAAATATGTTGATGATTCGTGCAGGGATTTGAAGGATCACGACAAAGGAATTAAGGAGTTGAAAAATGTTTCTTCTGTTCATTTTGATTTACACCTAACTCCATTGAAATCTAAAATGTTTTCTTTCATTTTGCAGGAATTGAATTTGGAGTTAAAATTACCTCCAGATAAATTGAAGAGTGAAAGAGAAAATTTTCCAATAAAAAAACCCCATAATCGCAAAATTTCTCGTAGGGAAATACTCAGTTGGATAAAGCGCAAGAACTGAAAGAAGTATTTGTCGCATTGCCTGTAGTCTAAACCAGGTCGTCGAGCTAATGACGATAAACAAGCGCTGGATGGGAGACAACCCATTTTATTTATTTCTTAATTTTAATTTTTCAGTTTCGAATTTATTCTTATTTTTTTAAAACCGACGTCTACTTTTCATTTACCTTTTCTTTTTAGCATTTTTTTATTTACTTCCTCCTAATAATATAGTTATTATTACTAATTTAAATTTATTATATATAATATATTATTTATTATATATTATTTCTTTTTAGATTTACTTAAGTTAAATATATATATATATATATATATATATCTTTATCTATCTATTATCTTATTTATTTTTAAATTTAACCCTTATCTTTATTATCCTAAATTATTATTGATTTTAAATCATAATCTATATATATATATATATCTTTTAAATTATTAATATATATTTATATATCTTTTTAATCTATATATATATATATATATATATATATATATATATATATATATCTTTATCAACTATATCTAAAATTTTAAAATAAAATTATCCTTTTGCAAATTTTTACCCTTTTATTTCAAAAAAAAACTAACATAATTTTTTCATTACTTTTTCTTTATTCTGCAGTCGCCATTATCACTTCATCTTCAACCTTCATCACTCGATCGTCCACCATTACCACCACCATGGTCCGAACTCGAGAGCAAGCTCGCCTCCGCCCCTACACCAGACTCGGAGCCCACTACCGAAACATGCTCTTCTGCAATCGGGGAGTATTTTCACCCTCTCTCTTTTGTATTTTATTTTATGTTCATTTTGAGGCAAAATGATTTAAGTGAGGGGGAGGGAGATATGCTTGTCAAAATTTTCATCTTGCTTATCCGTTTTGGTTGTTCTCTTGATTTTTTGATTTTATTAATTTAAGTTCTTCGTTTAATCCTTAGTTTTGCATTGTCTCACTGTTTCCATATGATTTTGTATCTATCTTGTTAGAAAATTCTAGGTTGCATGGTAGATTTTGGCATGATTAATTTTTGATAAAAATCCTTTATATGACATTTCTTTCTCCACTTCACATGATGTTTACCTAGGTACACAAGACAATTTTTGTGAGTTTTGAGCATAATGAGCATTCATTATTTTTTGCTCTTTGTTTCTTTGAGTGTGCCTAGCTAAATTAGTAGCATTCTAGAACTTGTGTTTAAATTCTTTTCGAGATTACATTGATTGAATATGATGCTTAAATATGATTGAGACACTAGGTTTTAACCATTTCTCTTCCCAACAAATTGCTACCCTTTTTATTAATTTCCCCTAGTGAAACAATTTGTTAGCCTTGGCCTTTTTCTTGAAAATCACCACATTTTAGCCTAATCCTTTTTTTAATTCCATTATTTTTGTCCCATTTTCAAGAAAAAATCGTCTTAAAAAAAACAGATTCGAATAAATGCAGTCCAGCAGCAGAAAAAATATCGTGCAGAAAAAAATAAATTGTGCAGAACTGTTCTAATAAACTGTGCAGAACTGTTTGAATATGCAGTGCAGAAAAAGTGCAGGAAATTGTTCGAGTCTAGAGAAAAAAATAAACAGAGAAAAAAATAGTGCAGTTCGAAAAAATACACTGCAAAACAGTTTTAGTTCGAATGAGAAAAAAAAAGAGAAGTTTCAAATATATTTTTGGGATGATTTTTTGTCTTGAAAATTTAACCCTTATTTTCAGCCTTTATCCTACCCTTACCTTAGCCCCATTACAACCCTTCTTTAAGACCTCTTGATTTTTGCATCACATTCATGTTAGTAGTGGAGATTAGATTTAACCACAAGCCTATGGTAATGCTCTAATTAGTTTTGGCTCGAGTGATTTTTCTCTACCCTTAAACACTTTGAGTGACATGAGTGATTCCTTGTGAGTGTACTTGGTTTGCATCATTGATGTTAGTAGGGTATTAGAATGACGTTTTTGCTTTAATTTCTTAATCTTGTCATTTATCTATTTTGCTCCTTATTTTTCTTTCATGTTTAGATGCTTAATCATATCGAAACCTTTGAGACTTCGTGAAATTAAGGATGAAAACTTGAACTTAAGTTTGTTTAATTTTGAGATACTTGAGGACAAGCATCGGATAAGTGAGGGGGAATTTGATAAGTATTTATTTTGGTTATGTTTTTAGTCCTTATTTTGATTGAATATAAGTTTGAAGGAATTAAATGGGCTGTTTTATGTTGTTTTCATGCAGGTTACGTGATGCTGGAAATAAGTTGGAATGCTGCAGAAAATATTAGAGTCGTGGGCAGATTCATGGGCATGAACCAGGGCATGAATGCTGACTGGGCGCCACGTCAGCACCTTCTAGAAGCTGACGTCAGCAACACAGATAGCTTATCAAGCCGCTTATCAGATAGCTTATCATCCGGATTTTAATTTTTAAAATTCAAACTTGGGATAATTATCTTATGTAATTTAATTTAAATTTGGGATTTATCATTTTAGTTTTTTTAGGGTTTTTAGCTACTATAAATACCCCACTTTGGGGGTGAATTAGATCATCAGTTATTCATTGTTCTCTTCTTCCTTGAGTTTAATAAAAGCTCCTTATTTTCTCCATTTCTTTCTTTATTTTATTAAGTATGATTTCTTCACCAACCATGCTTAACTAAATTCCCTTTAGACAAAAGCAACGCCAAACCCGACTAAACTCGTGAGATTAGAAAAGTACTTCAATCCTTCAACAACTCTTTTTTAGATTCTCTGTAAAATTGATTAGGCAATCGGCCTAATCTTTAGGCATCTCAATTATTTCATTCCGAGAGCGCGCATCGGGTTGAAGTGGTTTAGATCCATCGTTGGGGAAGAGGAAAAGCTTGTAGCCAATTCAATTCCCTAAGAACAAACTTAGTGGCGGTCCACTAAGAAGAATCAAACTCGGAAACAATTCTCATCGAGACGATTATCCGAGTACGGGCTTCTCCAGCACTAACTCAGATTTGAGTTAGCATCGATTGCCGTAACTAACTCACTAAAGCTTGACTTCAAGGATTGCCCTGGGAGTCGAATTTACCCAAGAGAAGTAAGTTGCAAGGGTTGGGCCTTGTAGACTGTAACCGGCAAGAAAGTTGAAGAAAAATCAATTTCAGTGATCGAAGATGTCGTGGCAAAGCGTGGATTGAGGCTAATTCGATCCATAATCCATTTTCAATATTTATTTTACTTTCTTATTATTTTTCTTTATCACTCAAATGACTTCTCTAAAATCCCCCTTTTATTTTTTTCAGGTTTCTTGGTCTAAGTTAGAACGAAAGGTGTTAGAATTCCTATTCCCTGCGGATCGACCCTTACTCTCGCTATACTATTTTAATTCTTATTTATTTGAGTTTAAGGTTTTATTTTTGACACTATACGACGCGTGTCAATACACGTTTGTGCATATTGTTTTAAATAACCTTAAATGAGTATCCAACTTTAATTAAAACACAAGCTCTCTTTTTCTCTCAAACCCTAATCGAAAACCCCTATATAAACTCCTCAAATCTCTTGATTTGTCACATCAAAACCTAAAGTTTTTTTTGAGGATTTTCAATCTACACATCAAGGCTAAAGTTTTGTAAGCAATTTGGTGCATTAATCATCCATCATTCATCCATTATCCTATATCAAAGTATAAACCTTTTTCTTTTTTAAATTTTTATTTGATTTTCTTTAATGTTTTTACTCAATTTTTGTATAGAATATATATTTATAGTATGGGTTTTGAAGTTTTTGCAAAAAATCTTTAAAACTCGAAATTTTTCTGTTCGAATATAAAATCTATATCGTATATTTTTCTTTACTGTTTTTCAAAATTCTTTTTACTAGAAATTAGTTTTATATTTATATATGTTTTAAACTAAATTGTATAGATTTTTATCAACACTTTGACTATTAGATTGCTTATTGGATTGATTTTGGTTGATTTACGCATACATGTATTTTGTGTCTTGATTTATTTCTAGATTTTGAATATGGGTTCTAGGAAGAGAGTACGAGCCCACAAGGCTGGTGAAAGTTCTAACATAGATGACGATTCCTCTCATCCCAACCTCACTCTACTCTATCAAAAGAGTCTTCGAAACAAAGACGCCTATACCAACTTCAAGCTCTTTCAAGATCATGCAATTCGTCATGAGCGTATTGTCTCTATACCCTTTTTGGATTCCGAACGATTTCAATTTTACTATCTTCACTTATTAAGACGTTGGAATTTCTTACCTTTTTTGAGCTTACCCGGTATTTTGTACCGTAACATGGTTCTTCTCTTCTATGCCAATGCCTGATGTATCTCCAATGCCGATCATTCTCAAGTGATTGGCATTTAGTCCTACCTAATGGGGAAGAACTTTCGAGTTGATCAAGAAACCTTGGTCAATGTTTTCGGGTTTGAAGATGAGGGTATTTCGAATGAGAACTCGTTAGGACATACTCTTGGTGGCTCCGTCATGATCCTTGATGCTCATGATTACATCCTTCATTTCATGGTCTCTTGGTGGTTTCGTCCTTCTGGAGGAAAATTCTCTCACATTTGGCAAGTCGACGATTTTTGGATTCGTTGCTTTCGTGAGGGACATCAACCAAATCTTTGTCAGATCATGTTTGCCGAGATGGTAATTCTTGTTCAAAACCGCAACTCGGATCTTGTCACCTCCTTCACTTATGGCACCGCCTTGAGTTACTTGTTCTCAAAGTTGGGGATCGATTGCTCTCTTGACTTTCCGAAATCTCTCAAGGATCCTATTGATGAGCGCACACTTCTCCGTTGCAAATTTCATTACATTGATGGAGAGTGGATTTGTGTCGAGCATCCTCCTCAAGTTGCGGCCCCCGAACCTCAACCTCAAGTTGCTCCACCAAACAATAAAGCCCTCATGACTTTTCTTACCGAGCAATTAAATGGTTTGCGAACCCAACTGGACTCTGGTTTTGCCACTCTTAACACTTGCCCCACTTCCGTGGAGGGATGTATCCAAAGTGTTGAGAATCGACTCACTTCGGTTGAAACTCAACAAGCCTCAATGGACATGTCTTTTACCATATTCTATGACGAGTGGAGACAATTTCGAAGGAGTCCCGCCAATGATAAAGATGACGATGAGCCTTAGATCTTTGCATTCCATTGCATATCATCTAGTTTAGGATTTCCTTATTTACGCACCTATCTATGTTTTTGCTTTAAGACCTATGCTTTGATCTATTGTTTTTTAAGTATTAAGTTTGGATATAATGTTTGGATATTGTGGAACTATTTTGCTTTGGTTTATTATGCTTAATAAAAGTGTATTGCTTTAATTATACTTTGTCATGTGCTATATTGTTTTATCTCATGATTATATTCCTTCATTGATTTTGATCTAACAAAAAGGGGGAGAAGGGTTAAGCTAAATTTTTCAAAATCTTTTTCAAAAACTAGCTTCAATTTTGGGGGAGTTTACTTAAAAATTTACTTTGGTTTTGTTATATCAAAAATGGGGTGATTGTAAAATCAATGTTTGATTTTGATATAAAAAATAATCTAAGGACTAAATTGCAAAGTAAATAATTTTTTTAGTAATCAAAATACTCACATTGACAAGTAAATTTTAGACTTAAAATATTTTGAAGTCAAAACTTAAACCCCATAAAATTTTCTAAGTGTTTCAAAGCCAAAATACACAAAATTGCCCAGGCGTTTCGAAACACCCCAAAGTGTTTCGATACATTTTGCCACTGGAAACGTCCGTTTCGATACAGACCAATCTGTTTCGAGACAAGGGTTTCGAAACGAGCTTGCCCGTTTCGATACAGTCTTCATCTGGGCTTTTGATTTTTAAATGTCGTTTTGAAATAGCTGTTGAGTTTTAAGGTGCTCGATTCCTTCAACCGATCTTGCTCACCAAGTGGTGGAGAGGTGGAATTTTGGGTGGATGTGGTGTGGAAGCTAAAATATAAATGACACAAAGATTTTAGAGTGGTTCAACCTTCTAACCAAGGTCTACATCCACTACCTTAGCTTCCTACTAAGGATTTCCAATCAATCCACTATTGATCTGTCCCCTTTTCTAGGCTTAGGAGGAAACCCTTATAAACCGATCAAGCTTTCTACCCAAAGCTTTGATCAAACCCTCTTTACAAAGAGAAAAGATAAGCAAACTTAAATCCCTCTAATAGGTGATTGTTTGCACAAATAAGCTCTCACCCAAAACCTAAAACACTTGAGGAAATTTGACAATTTTGGCTCACTAGTGTTTATCTATACAAAGAAATGACAATTTAGCTCTAAGACAATTTCTTGATCATTTTTTGATTGACAATAGAAGCATTAACCATATCTTGATGCTTGGAGGTCCCTTTTATACTCCTTGATGAGTTTATAGTCGTTACTAGCAGTTGGGGTTGATTTGGAGCCGTTGAGAACTTTATTTCCCTTCATTAATGATGTTCTGCAGCCTTCCGTATCGATATGCTTGGACCCGTATCGGTATGACCTTCATCAGAAACTAGCCATTGGCCTCTTGCCAGTCTAGGCGTATCGATACGCTTGAGGGCGTATCGGTACAATATGACGTTTAAAAGACCGTTGGGAAATATGACCGTTGGGTTTGTTAAATAGGGATCGGTACGCTTACCAGGCGTATCAAAACGATCCATCACCGTATCGAAACAGCCAAGCATGTTTCGATACGAGTTTTGGCAGTGACCAAACTGGGCAAAAAAGGTATCGATACGGGTTGAACCGTATCGGTAAGGACAGCTTGAAAACTTAAGTTTGGGTATTTAAAATCAATAAAAACATTGCCAAAAACCTTTTAAGATCCCTCATGTAACACCCAGGTTTGGGGGTCGGGTGAAAATAGTATTAAAATAATAAAATAATATTTTGGGCCTCGGGTTTTCAAAACAAATATTTTATGTTGGACTTGTTTTAGTTTAAAGCCCAATTCCAATGGATTTTAGTATTTTTGAGATAGCCATATCATTAATGGCAATTTGGTAAATAAGTGGACTTGCAAAAATAAAACCCATTCTTTTATTATTCAAACACCAAAAAAGCTAACATCTTCTTCCCCCTTCTCCCTATTTTCATGACAAAAACACCTTCAACCTAGTGTTCACTATTCCATCTTCTATCTTGCTTTTCGTTGGAGATTTCTCAAAGGTAAAATCATTTTTGACCTGTCCTTATCGTTCTCTTCAAGCTCATATCTTTATTTTTCATAAAGCTCATGGTTTTTGTACTTTGGAGTTTTGAGATTTTTGATTAAAAATGCCATCTTTATTATCTTTAACTTAAGCTTTTGATTTATTAATGTTATATAAGTTGTTTAAAATCTAAAAGGTCCAATATACTTGATTTTTACATGGTTTTGTGATGTTTCCCGAAATTTGGTTTTAGGAAGGTTTTAGAGGGTTCAAATGTTGAGTTTTGGGGGTGTTTGGTGTGGGAAATTGTTGGCTGATGGTTAGACTATATATAAGAGATGTTTTGGAAGCTTTAGGAGTAATATAAGTGTTGGAAACATTGGTTTTAGGCTGTGCTCTAGGGATGCCCGGGAATGAGGAATTTGGGATTTTCATTAGCTTGAAATCATGTGTTTTGTGCTTGGTTTGTGTTCCAGGTTGACTACATTGAATTGTGGACTGATTTGTGGTTATTTTGATTGTGTTGGGATGATTAGAAGCAAGGAATTTTGTTGGTGAAGCCTCGTGGATGAATCCAGAGAATTTGGAGACTTGAGCTTGGTTTTCGGCTTTCTTTTTGGTAGCAACGGTGAGTGGAAATGTTTAACTTTGATTTGATTTCAAAAAGGGACTCTTGGGGGTTTGGGTGGAACCTAGAGGGTTCACCTAAACCCAAGTGTAAGCTAATACTCCTACATTTTTGTTATGTGTTGATGAGTGGCTATATGTTGTGGTATCATGTGCATCTTGCGTTGTTTTACACAATTGTTGTTGTGTAATCGTGCTGAAGTCGAGCCTCACGTGATGGTTGTCATAACTACGGTGATGAGTGGTCCCACCGGTAGTGACTAGTAGTAGAGTAAGGTGATGAGTGGTCCCATCAGAAAACTACTAGTCGAACGGTGATGTGTGGTCCCACCGTGTGTGTTGGTTGTGCATGTGCAAACCATGTGTAGTCTTGTTGTGTTATCATTCGTGCATCCATTAATTTATTTGTCAATTATGAAAAGTGTTTTGAAAACTGCATGCTTGTTGAGTTTTAGAGCTTCACTCACTAAGCTAGATAGCTTACGCTCTCCTTTATTTCCAACATGCAGATCGTTAGAGTTCGGGAGGCAAGTGGGCAAGGGAGGAGCTTTTGGAGTTCTCAAGTAGCTCAAGTATGATTTACGTATTTGTAATAGTGCCTAGACAATGGGGGTGTAGACTTGTTGGAGTTGGTGTCAAACTCTTTAGTTTGATTTTGAGTATGTATGAGCATGTTGAATTGTTGATTTTATGTTGGCCATGTGTATGCCTTTATGTCGTGGATTGTAGACCATGTTTACTTTATGCATATTTGCCTTGTGTTTGAGGACTTGTACCCTTCTCATGAATTTTATGTGTGTTTGTCTAAGGCATGTTATCTTAAATGCTATGAATGATTCTTATGTTGAATGTTGATCCTTGAATGTATGGCTTTTACATGTTTGTTGAGTGCAAAGCATGTTCGTATAGGGTGCCTTGTATCTAGAGTTGATGTATGTTGGTTACGGAAGGTTTTAGGTTGTGTTTAAGGCAGTCTTGTGCCATAAACCAGCTGAAAACTGCCTGTTCGTAGCAGGTGTTTCGATACGGTTGGTCTCATTTTGATACGCCTCTTGTTTCAGGCCAGCCGTTTCGGTACGCAAGGAGGTCGTTTCGATACGTTTTTGCTACTGGAAATCTTAGATTTTGACGATAAATTGAGGTATCGAAACGGGCCTTGGCGTTTCGAAACGGTCTTCGTATCGTTGACCACGAGAAATTGACCGTTGAGGGCGTTTCAAAACGGTTGACCAGTGTTTCGATACAGTCTCCTCGAGTTGACTTGGGCCTATTGACCTAGTCAAGGCGTTTCGATACACTCCTTGGGTGTTTCAAAACGGCCTGTAGTCTAAGTTAAAATGGACTGTTTTTGGTATGCTGTCTGGTTTGATCGCCTTGTTTGTTGCTTCCGTTGTTGTCTTTTCACATAGGATTAATTTAATCCATCTAGACAAGATAATAATTAAGAAATTTTCCTAGGGTTGCTAACTGAAGGGGAGCCTTTGTGGGTTTCACTTTGATTTTCCCCGTGTAGCCTACTCAGACCGGTCAGTCGTCCAGACCGGGACGAGGGGGTTACATTTGGTGGTATCAGAGCCTGAGGTTTCCGAGACCTCGGGTAGGTAAGTGAGGTAAGTTTGGGTTGTTTCGTGTTGCTATGCCTCGATGAGTGTTTTTACCATGTATCGTATGAAGTTTGCTTGCTAGTAGGGTGTTTGAAAGCATGTTTCGGTGGCTTTTCTGTTTGGGTTAAGGGCTAGTCAAATGTCCCCATTGTTAGCTGTTGTTGTCAAAAAGGAAAAATTGTTTTGGTTTAACGAGCTTGAGAACCGGACTCCTTGCCCTTTGCTAACCTAACGTTTTTCTTGTTTATTGTGTGTTTGTTGTTTTAGATCTTATTTTGCTATGGTTAGACCAAGGGGGCGACCTAGAGCGGGTGACCAGGCACCCGGAGGTGAGCCTCATGTCCCTCCTGCTCCCGGTGGTAATGGAGTGGGTGGTGAAGGTGACGTGCCTCAGGCTGGTGCGCAAGTCGGAGGTGATGGTAATGGGCCTCAGGCCGGTGCTAATGTTAGAGGTGTAGGGGCTCAGGCGGGTCAGGGTCCAGCGGGCGCGGACATGACCCATCTAATTCAGACTATAGCCGGAGTTTTTCAAACAGCTTTGGCCGGTGCACAAGCTGCGGCACCACCTCAGGGTGCGGGGACATGATTACCCCTAGAGAGGCTTCATAACTTGGGAGCATTTGAGTTTCGTGGGTTGACTCCCGAGGGTTCGGAGGGGTGGCTCAAGAGTACTACTCGCATCTTGGGTCAGATGGAGTGTCCAGATGCCCGTAAGTTGGGTTGCATTGTCTCCTTGCTTCAGAGGGATGTATATACTTGGTGGATCACTGTTACTTCGGGGATGGCTGAAGCGGATATCACGTGGGAGTTCTTCAGAAATGCCTTCAAGAGCAAGTATCTTGGAGTTCGGTACTTGGACGAAAAGAAGAGAGAGTTTATGGCCTTGGTTCAGGGTAACAGGACTGTGACTGAGTACGAGGTCCAGTTTGTGAGATTGAGCCAGTATGCACCTGAGTTGGTCACTAATGAGAGGGAGCGTTGTGAGCGCTTTCGATATGGGTTGACTAGGGATGTGAAGACCTACATGCTTGCCTCTGACTACACTGAGTTTGATGTTTTGGTCTCTAGGGCCAAGGATATTGAGCATAACTTAGGCTCTAGTGCACGTGCTAGTGGGTCCGACTCCGGAAAGAGACATGCAAACTGGGATAGAGATCATGCCAAGAGGCATACGGATAAGAGGTACCAGCCCGATTCGAGACATAGGGGTGGTAACTATGGTCAGGGCCATCAGGACCAAGGAGCTGTTATGCACACACCAGAGTGCAATAGATGCGGGAGACGCCATCAGGGCGAGTGTGCGGGTACCTTTGGGCCGTATTGGAACTGTGGATCCCGAGACCACATGAGGTGTAACTGTTCACACCCGGCTAGGGGAAGGACCGGCTCCAGCTAGGGGTTTTGAGCATCAGAGAGGTCGTGGGCGCGGTCGTGGGAACTTTCAGCCAAGGAATGAGGGTCAGAGGAACTTGGCTCATGTAGTAGCAGTCCAGCCCGAGGGAGGAGGACCGACTAGGGTGTATGCTCAGCGAGAGGCTGGGAATGACACGGATGTCATTGCAGGTAATTTCTCATTACAGTCTTTGAGTTTGCTTTCTTTGATAGATTCAGGGTCGACACATTCGTATATTTTGGGTGAGCACGCAAGGTCATTAGGGTTACCATGTGAATGGATAGAGATAGGTGTAAATGTTACTAGCTCTTTTGGTGATACAGTGGTAGTTAGGAAGGTGTATAGGAGGTGTCCCTTGATGGTTCAGGGCTACGTATTTCCGGTCGATATGATGGAGTTATCCTTCTACGATTTTGATGTGATTTTGGGCATGGATTGGCTCGTAGAGCATAGAGCTAGGGTTGACTTCGAGACCAAGAGAGTCTCTTTGAGGCTTACCGATGACTTTGAGGTTGTGGTAGTTGGTGAGAACGTTAGGTTCTTGTCTAATGTGGTTTCGGCTTTGGAAGCTCAGAAGTTGTTGAGTTCAGGGTGTCAGGCTTACTTGGCTTATGTAATGAATCCGAATATGAGTGAGGTGAGACCTCAAGACATCAGAACTGTATGTGATTTTCCGAGTGTTTTTCCGGAAGAGTTACCGGGTTTGCCTCCAGACAGAGCAGTTAAGTTTGCTATTGAGACGTATTCTGATTCTGCACCAGTGTCGATAGCTCCGTATAGAATGGCACCGAAAGAGTTGAAGAAGTTGAAGACACAGCTTCAGGAGTTGACCGGTAGAGGTTTCATTAGGCCTAGTATTTCTCCGTAGGGTGCTTTGGTCTTGTTTGTGAAGAAGAAAGATGGTAGCATGAGGATGTGTATAGATTATAGGCAGTTGAATAAGGTGACAGTGAAGAACAAATACCCTTTGCCTAGGATAGATGACTTGCTTGACCAGTTAAGAGGTGCTTCTGTGTTTGTGAAGATTGACTTGAGGTCCGGGTACTATCAGTTGAAGGTAAAGGATGTGGACATACCGAAGATAACCTTTCGTACACGTTATGGGCATTATGAGTTTTTGGTGATGCCTTTTGGGTTGACTAACGCTCCAGCAGCTTTCATGGATATGATGAACCGTGTGTTTCATGAGTTCTTGGACAAGTTTGTGGTAGTGTTCATAGACGACATCTTAGTATACTCTAGGACCGAAGAGGAGCATGATGAGCATTTGCGGTTAGTACTTCAGACCCTACTAGAGAATCAGTTGTATGCCAAGCTAAGCAAATGTGAGTTTTGGATTAGAGAGGTAGTCTTCCTAGGTCACGTGATCTCGGCTAATGGGATTAGTGTGGATCCCAAAAAGATAGAAGCTATAGTGAATTGGAAATAACTGAAGTCAGTGACAGAAATCTGCAGTTTCCTAGGTTTGGCAGGATACTATAGAAGGTTTGTTGAGGGGTTTTCTAGAATAGCGGCTTCTTTGACTAAGTTGCTACAGAAGAATGTTACGTATGAGTGGTCAGATGCAAGGCAAGAAGCATTTGAGAAATTGAAGAAAGCTTTGACCGAAGCTCTTATCCTGATTCAGCCTGAACTGGGGAGAGAATTTGTGATTTATAGTGATGCATCCTACGTAGGGTTAGGTTGTGTGCTTATGCAAGAGGGTAAGGTGGTAGCATATGCTTCGCGACAGTTGAAAGTTCATGAGAAGAATTATTCCACCCATGACATAGAGCTAGCCGCAGCGGTGTTCGCATTGAAGATTTGGAGACACCATCTTTATGGTGAGAAGTGCACCGTGTATACCGACCACAAGAGTTTGAAGTATTTGATGTCTCAGAGGGAGTTGAACCTCAGGAAACGTAGGTGGTTAGAGCTTCTTAAGGATTATGACCTCACGATAGAATACCATCAGGGTAAGGCAAACGTAGTGGCCGATGCCTTGAGTAGAAAGGTGGTCATTGAGTTACGAGCCATGTTTGCGAGATTGAGCGTGTCCCATGATGGTGGGTTGATAGCCGAGCTTCAGGTTAAGCCTTCATTAGTTCAGTTAATTCGAGAGAAGCAGTTGAGAGATGAGTCTTTGGCACCTCACGTGCAAGACATAGCCGAGGATAGGCCTACCGAGTATTGTTTTGGTGAGAATGGGATCCTATGTTACAAGGATAGGATAGTGGTTCCGGAGGATGCTGAGTTGAGGCGTACGATCTTGAATGAAGCTCACAACAGTCCTTTTGCTATGCATCCGGGTAGCACGAAGATGTATCGAGGGTTAAAAGAAGAGTACTATTGGGTTGGTTTGAAGAAGGACGTGGCCGAGTTTGTGAGTAAGTGTATGGTTTGTCAGAGGGCCAAGGCCGAGCATTAGTTTCCCTCAGGGTTGTTATAGCCGTTGAAGATCCCGGAATGGAAGTGGGAACATATTACCATGGACTTTGTGTCGGGGCTACCGTTGACTCCTTCGAGGAAGAATTCAGTGTGGGTAATAGTGGATAGGTTTACTAAGTGTGCCCACTTCATACCGGTTCATACCACCTATACTTTAGATAAGTTGGCCGATTTGTATATTTGTGAGATAGTGAGACTACATGGGGTACCGAAATCGATTGTGTCAGGCCGAGATCTGAGATTTACAACTAGATTTTGGGAGTGTTTGCATCGAGCCTTGGGTACTTGGTTGAACTTCAGCACTTCGTATCATCCGCAGTCAGATGGTCAGTCTGAGAGAGTGATTCAGATGTTAGAAGATATGTTGAGATGTTGTATCATTGATTTTCAGGGGTCGTGGGAGAAACATCTACCGCTAGTAGAGTTTGCGTATAACAATAGTTTTCAGTCGAGTATTCAGATGGCTCCGTACGAGGCCTTTTATGGTTTGCTTAAGGGCACCACCGAAAAGGTAAAGTTGATATGTGATCGTTTGAATGCAGCTTCAGATCGACAGAAGTCTTATTCCGACTTAAAGAGGAAAGAGGTAGAGTATTCCGTGGGAGATAAAGTGTTTTTGAAAGTCTCACCTTGGAAGAAGGTGAATAGGTTTGGTAGGAAGGGTAAGTTAAGCCCATGATTCATTGGACCTTATGAGGTAGTTGAGAGGATTGGTCCCGTTGCATATAGATTGAGACTCCCGAACGAACTAGAGAAGATTCATGATGTGTTTCACGTGTCGATGCTCCGAAAGTATAGATCGGATCCGTCCCATGTAATGCCCGTAGAAGAGATTGATTTGAATCTGGACTTGTCTTACAATGAAGAACTCGTTGAGATACTTGCTTCTGATAGCAAGGTGTTGCGTGGAAAGACCATAGAGTTGGTCAAGGTGTTATGGAGACATAGAGGTGTGGATGAGGCCACGCGGGAAAGGAAAGCTGATATGCTTGAGCAGTTTCCGTACTTGTTTCCGTCAGGTAATTTCAGGGAAGAAATTCCTTAAGTGGGGGAGAGTTGTAACACCCGGGTTTGGGGTTGGGTGAAAATAGTATTAAAATAATATTTTGGGCCTCGGGTTTTCAAAACAAATATTTTATGTTGGACTTGTTTTAGTTTAAAGCCCAATTCCAATGGATTTTAGGATTTTGAGATAGCCATCTCATTAATGGCAATTTGGTAAATAAGTGGACTTGCAAAAATAAAACCCATTCTTTTATTATTCAAACACCAAAAAAGCTATCATCTTCTTACCCCTTCTCCCCATTTTCACGACAAAAACACCTTCAACCTAGTGTTCACTATTCCATCTTCTATCTTGCTTGTCGTTGGAGATTTCTCAAAGGTAAAATCATTTTTGACTTGTCCTTATCGTTCTCTTCAAGCTCATACCTTTATTTTTCATAAAGCTCATGGTTTTTGTACTTTGGAGTTTTGAGATTTTTGATTAAAAATGTCATCTTTATTATCTTTAACTTAAGCTTTTGATTTATTAATGTTATATAATTTGTTTACAGTCTAAAAGGTCCAATATACTTGATTTTTTACATGGTTTTGTGATGTTTCCCGAAATTGGGTTTTAGGGAGGTTTTAGAGGGTTCAAATGTTGAGTTTTGGGGGTGTTTGGTGTGGGAAATTGTTGGCTGATGGTTAGACTATATATAAGGGATGTTTTGGAAGCTTTTAGGAGTAATATAAGTGTTGGAAACATTGGTTTTAGGCTGTGCTTTAGAGCTGCTCGGAAATGAGGAATTTGAGATTGTCTTTAGCTTGAAATCATGTATTTTGTGCTTGGTTTGTGTTCCGGGTTGACTACATTGAATTGTTGACTGATTTGTGGTTATTTTGATTGTGTTGGGATGATTAGAAGTAAGGAATTTTGTTGGTGAAGCCTCGGGGACGAATCCAGAGAATTTGGAGACTTGAGCTTAGTTTTCGGCTTTCTTTTGGGTAGCAACGGTGAGTGGAAATGTTTAACTTTGATTTGCTTTCGAAAAGGGAATCTTGGGGGTTTGGGTGGGACCTAGAGGGTTCACCTAAACCCAAGTGTAAGATACTACTCCTACCTTTTTGTTATGTGTTGATGAATGGATATATGTTGTGGTGTCATGTGCATCTTGAGTTGTTTTACACCATTGTTGTTGTGTAGTCGTGTTAAAGTCGAGCCTCACGTGATGGTTTTCATAACTACGGTGATGAGTGGTCCCACCGGTAGTGACTAGTAGTAGAGTAAGGTGATAAGTGGTCCCATCGGAAAACTACTAGTCGAACGGTGATGTGTGGTCCCACCGTGTGTGTTGGTTGTGCATGTGCAAACCATGTGTAGTCTTGTTGTGTTATCATTCGTGCATCCATTGATTTATTTGTCAATTATGAAAAGTGTTTTGAAAACTGCATGTTTGTTGAGTTTTAGAGCTTCACTCACTAAACTAGATAGCTTACGCTCTCCTTTATTTCCAACATGCAGATCGTTAGAGTTCGAGAGGCAAGTGGGCAAGGGAGGAGCTTTTGGAGTTCTCAAGTAGCTCAAGTATGATTTACGTATTTGTAATAGTGCCTAGACGATGGGGGTGTAGACTTGTTGGAGTTGGTGTCAAACTCCTTAGTTTGATTTTGAGTATGTATGAGCATGTTGAATTGTTGATTTTATGTTGGCCATGTGTATGCCTTTATGTCGTGGATTGTAGACCATGTTTACTTGATGCATATTTGCCTTGTGTTTGAGGACTTGTACCCTTCCAATGAATGTTATGTGTGTTTGTCTAAGGCATGTTATCTTAAATGCTATGAATGATTCTTATGTTGAATGTTGATCCTTGAATGTATGGCTTTTACATGTTTGTTGAGTGCTAAGCATGTTCGTATAGGGTGCCTTGTATCTAGAGTTGATGTATGTTGGTTGCGGAAGGTTTTAGGTTGTGTTTGAGGCAGTCTTGTGCCATAAACCATCTGAAAACTGCATGTTCGTAGCAGATGTATCGAAACGATTGGTCCCGTTTCGATACGACCTCTTGTTTCAGGCCAGGCGTTTCGGTACGCAAGGGGGTCATTTCGATACGTTTTTGCTACTGGAAATCTGAGATTTTGACGATAAATTGAGGTATCGAAACGGGCCTTGGCATTTCGAAACGGTCTTCTTATCGTTGACCACGAGAAGTTGACCGTTGAGGGCATTTCGAAACGGTTGACCAACGTTTCGATACGGTCTCCTCGTGTTGACTTGGGCCTGTTGACCTAGTCAAGGCGTTTCGATACACTCCTTGGGTGTTTCGAAACAGCATGTAGTCTAAGTTAAAATGGACTGTTTTTGGTATGTTGTCTGGTTTGATCGCCTCGTTTGTTGCTTCTGTTGTTGTCTTTTCACATAGGATTAATTTAATCGATTTAGACAAGATAATGATTAAGAAAGTTTCCTAGGGTTGCTAACCGAAGGGGGGCCTTTGCGGGTTTCACTTCAGTTTTCCCCGTGTAGCCTACTCGGACCGGTCAGTCTTCCAGACCGGGACGAGGGGGTTACACCTCAAACATAAATTTAAGTTGTTTGGACTTAAAAGCAAGTTTTAAATTCTTTTCAAATTAGTCCAAAACATTTTTCAATTATTATGTAACACCCTAATTTTGGGCTTAGAGGTTTTGGGTTTGAATCGGACCGGTCGGATTTCGATTCGAATATAAAAGGTGGTTTTAGGGAAAGCCTAGTTCGGTATGCATTAAAAATATGGAAAAATATCTTAAAATCCTCTTTTATTATATATAAGAGAGTGGTGAAATCAATTTTACAAAATGAGGTTTCGAAATGTGACATTTCAAGTTAGTGACTAAAATGTAATTTTTGAAAAGTTGGTGACTGTTTTAAAAGGATTGAAACTTTGAATCTTTAAGGAGCTAATTTACCCAAGAAGAGTTTTCTCCAGATTTTTCTTAATATTAAACATTTATTAAATGATATTTAATAAAAGGAAAAAGGGGAAATAGATATTTTTGAGTTCATAACTAACTTTTCTCAAAATTTTCCCTCTTCATTTTCTCTCCCATTTCTCTCAGCCAAACACATTTCCCCAACCATTTTCCCTCTGATTTTAACACCTAAAGATGAGATTTCAATCTCCAATTGGTTTCTAATCATTCCTACATCAAATCATTACCATTTGCTTATTGAATTTTCAAGAAATCTTGGCTTTAAACAAGGAGAAACTCACATTTAGAGGTATGAACGTCCTTCTCCTCTAAATACTCAGTTCTTTACTGAAATTCCCAAGTTCTCAATCCTTGATTTGAGTTTTAATAAAGGTTTTTATGTTGTGTTCTTGATCTTGGCTTTAAATGCAAGATTTGGATTTAATTTTGATTAAATTCGTACTAAATGATTGGGCTATGTTTTGAGATGTCATTTTTATGTTTATTGGATGTATAAATGATGTGAAATTGAGGTTAATCAATGCAATCCCGGATAGGTTGATTTTACTAAGTTTTTGATTGAGTTAATGGTGGTTTTTGGGGTGATTTTGATGTTCTGCTATAGCTGGAGGTATAAGGACGTGAATAGATCCTTTTTGGATGTTAATTGATGTATAAGTATGATTGGAATTGATGGATCTTGGCTGGGTAAGGTTGTAGAGGTGTTTGGATGTGATTTCTTAAACCAATAATGCAGAGCATTGAAGTGCACAAAGGGCAGCAAGGAGGTCAAGGATCCAAGTGGAACATGTAAATGGGAACCTAAATTGTGTTTTTGGCATTTGGCTCATGTATGGTGAATGTTTTCCTAACACTATTAGCTTTTGGCATTTGGCAATGGGAACCTAAATTGTGTTTTTGGGAGATGTTTTGGACTCCCTATTTTGGTTTAATGCTTTTTGATGATGTTGGAACATGTAAATGGCCTTTTGGTTCTTGGTTTTGGTGATTTGTTGGTTGCATGGTTTACAATATAGGATGCATGCCTATAGAATTGGGTTTTTCTTTGAATGATGTCATGATTGTGTTTAGTTGATGCTATTATGTTCCTTAAGTGTTTGATGACTTGCTGGTACGATTTGAGTGTCATCGGAATGTGTTTGATGGGTCAATTGCTTGATAAACCAGCAAAATTCTGCATTTCTGGGCAACTCGTTTCAGAACGGGTGCTACTGTTTCGGAACAGGTGGCCTGAAATGGCCATGGCGTTTCGAAACAGGTAAGAGCTGTTCCGAAACGGATTTGCTACTGCCAGGCCCCGTTCCGCAACAAGTTTTGAAACGGTCCCGCGTTTCGGAACGGATCTTCCCCGTTTCGGAACACTCGACCGTTGGGAATTGAATCTGATGGTTAAATGTTTTGAAACTCTTACGTTTTGGTCCCAATCTTTGTATATGCAATTGGTTGAGTTTGTGACGTCCATTTGAGATGAAATTTGGCAGATAGGCATGAAATATGATTAATTTCATAATGGTAACTTTAAAACTGGTTAAGTTCTTTAAATTTTCAGAATTTGCATTTTGGTCCCTAAAGTTGTATGTTGTGCAATTGAGTCCCTAAATGTTATCCGATTGCTGTGATTTTTGAGTATGTTCCTTCCAAGAGTTCACCTAGGGTTATTATGCATTTAGACAAGATTAAAAGTAAAAAAAAGGGTCGTTAATCAAGGTTGACTTTCGGGTTGACTTTGGTTTTCCCCGTGTAATCTTCGTAGTTCGGGTCAACCGTCTAGGCCGGGCTAAGGGGGTTACATTTGGTGGTATCAGAGATGAGTTCTCGAGTAATTGGGAATGGTTAAGTGGGTGATATGTGTATGATTGCTTTGTATGCATGATGAGTGAAAGTATGATGTATAAATTGTAAGTATGTTGCAAATGTGGTGTATGTTGTGGTGAAGCATGTTAGAGGGACCCATTGCCAAATCAAAGCTAATGAAATGATTTGTTTTTAGTTGGAAATGAGCTTGAGTACTTGGATTGCTTACCTTGCTGAGCCTGACTTTGTTTATTGCATTGTGATTGCATTGTTTAGTGAATGGGACCTCGTAGAGAGACGAGGATTAATATGCGAGCTATGGCTCAAAATGAGAATGAGGAGAACGCTGAGAATGTAGTGGATTTACATCCTCCACCTGGCGGTGGTGGTGCTGGGGGTGAAGGAGCTGGTGTTGCTGCTGGTGCTGGGGTCGCTGGACCTGAAGCTGGGCAGGGGCAAGCTGCTCCTGACATGACAGTGCTGATTCAAGCTATTGCTGGAGCCTTTCGGGCGGCGGTAGCTGGGGCTCAAGGAGCTGGGCATCAAGGAGATGCTAATGTAAGACTACCTCTAGAACGTTTGCGCAGTCTGGGAGGGACTGAGTTCAGGGGTTTGTCTGCTGAAGGTTTTGAGTCTTGGTTGGAAAGTACCAAGAGAATTTTGGGACAAATGAACTGCAATGATGTGCAGAAGCTGGGTTGTGTGATATCTTTGTTGCATGACGATGCGTATACCTGGTGGACGACCACTATCTCCGGAATGGAGGAAGCTGATGTGACTTGGACGTTCTTTCTGAACGCGTTCAAGAGGAGGTATCTGGGTGTGCGATACCTGGATGAGAAGAAAAGGGAATTCATGTCTCTTACTCAAGGGAGTATGACAGTGGCTGAGTACGAGGTTCAGTTTGTCCGACTCAGTCAGTACGCACCTGAGCTTGTTCCTGATGAGCGGGAGAGGTGTGAACGTTTCCGTTATGGTCTGGTGACGGAGGTGAAGACATATATGCTGGCTGCTGAGTACACTGATTTTGATGTGCTGGTTGGAAGGGCAAAGGACATCGAGTTGAATTTGAGTTTATCTTCTAGAGGTGCTGGTCCTAGTGTGGGCAAGCGAGCTGCTGAGTATAGTTCCAGTGGCGGACGGAACAAGAGAGGACGTGATCAGAAGTATCAGTCTTCAGCTAGGCGAGGTGGTGGAGGGCAAGGTGCGCCTGTTCAGGGATACAGGGCGAGAGCTGATCCGAACACATGTTGGACATGTGGATCGCGTGGACACCTGAGGCGTGATTGTCCTCGAGCAGCGAGGGAGGTTCAGGCTCCTGTTGTGGTGGCCGGTAACTCGTGCTGGAACTGTGGTTCAGCGGATCATATGAGGAGGGAGTGTCCTCTGTTGGCCGGTGGTGGCCAGGGACGTGCTCCTGGAGTTGTTGCACCACAGAGAGGTCGTGGGCGCGGCCGTGGTAACTTCCAGCGTAGAGAGGATGGTGGAAGGAATGTGGCTTATGTTGTAGCTGTTCAGCCTGAGGGTGGTGGCCAAGCCAGAGTGTATGCTCAGAGGGAGGGGAGGAATGACACGGATGTGATCGCAGGTACTTTTACTTTGCAATCCTTGTCATTACTTTCCTTGATTGATTCTGGATCTACACACTCATACATATTGCGTGAGTATGCTCAATTGCTTGGTTTGCCTGTTGAGTCTTTGGATGTTGGTATGCGTGTAACTAGTTCTTTTGGTGAGACTGTTGTGACACGAAAGCTTTATAGAAGATGTCCCTTGGATGTGCAAGAGCATGTTTTTCATGTTGATCTTATGGAGTTGCCTTTCTATGGCTTTGATGTAATCCTTGGTATGGATTGGCTTGTTGAGCATCGCGCTGTTGTGGATTTTGAGAATAAGCGAGTTTCGTTGAAACTTGCGGATGATTATGAGGTGGTAGTGGTTGGTGAGAATGTGAAGTTTCTTGCCAATGTGGTGTCTACCTTTGAAGCGAGCCGGATGCTGAGGCAAGGCTGTGAAGCTTACCTAGCCTTCGTGATGAATCCTAGCTCTAAGGAGTTGCGTGTGCAAGATATCAGGACTGTGCGAGAGTTTCCTGGTGTGTTTCCGGAGGAGTTGCCTGGATTGCCTCCTAATCGAGAAGTGGAGTTTGGGATTGAGTTGTATGAAAACACAACTCCAGTGTCCATTACTCCTTATCGAATGGCACCTAAAGAGTTGAAAGAGTTGAAGACACAACTTCAGGAGTTGCTTGATCGTGGTTTCATTCGGCCGAGTGTGTCACCTTGGGGTGCACCGGTCTTGTTTGTGAAGAAGAAGGATGGCACTATGAGAATGTGCATTGATTACCGCCAGCTTAACAAGTTGACTATCAAGAATTGGTATCCATTGCCGAGAATTGATGATCTTTTTGATCAGTTTCGGGGAGCGGCTGTGTTCTCTAAAATTGACTTAAGGTCAGGGTATTACCAGTTGAAGGTGAAGGATGTAGATGTGCCAAAGACAGCCTTCAGAACGAGGTATGGGCATTATGAATTCCTTGTGATGCCGTTTGGTTTGACGAATGCTCCTGCAGCTTTCATGGACATGATGAATAGAGTATTTCATGAATACTTGGATAAATTTGTTGTGGTGTTCATTGATGATATTCTTGTGTACTCACATACTGAGGAGGAGCATGAAGGGCATTTGAGAATTGTGTTACAAGCTTTGTTGGAGAATCAGCTTTATGCCAAGCTGAGCAAGTGTGAGTTCTGGCTTAGAGAAGTGGTGTTTCTTGGTCATGTGGTTTCTGCGGAGGGGATTCGTGTTGATCCTCAAAAGATTGAGGCAGTGATGAATTGGAAGCCTCCTAAGTCTGTTCATGAAGTCCGTAGTTTCCTGGGTTTGGCAGGATACTATCGAAGGTTCGTGGATGGGTTTTCCAAGATTGCTGCACCTTTGACGAAGTTGTTGCAGAAGGATGTTAAGTATGAGTGGACGGAAGCGAGACAGCAGGCTTTTGAGAAGCTTACGGCAGCTTTGACGCAAGCTCCTATCTTGGTTCAACCTGAATCAGGGAAAGAGTTTGTGGTGTATAGTGATGCGTCCTACGTTGGTTTGGGATGTGTGTTGATGCAAGAGGGTAAGGTGGTGGCTTATGCATCACGGCAGTTGAAGATGCATGAGCGCAATTATCCTACGCATGACATTGAGTTAGCCGCGGTGGTTTTTGCTTTGAAAATCTGGAGACATTACCTGTATGGTGAGAAGTGTACTGTGTATACGGACCACAAGAGTTTGAAGTATCTGATGTCTCAGAAGGAGTTGAATCTTAGGCAACGATGTTGGGTGGAGTTGCTTAAGGATTATGATTTGACGATCGAGTACCATCCAGGTAAAGCTAATGTTGTAGTGGATGCCTTGAGTAGGATGGTAGCTGTGGAGTTGAGGGCTATGTTTGCCAGTTTGAGCATCTCGCGTGATGGTGGTCTTGTGGCTGAGTTGCAAGTGAAACCATCCTTGGTTCAGTTGATTAAGGAAAAGCAGTTGTTGGATGATTCCTTGGTGCCACATGTTCAGGATATTGTAGAGGGTAGGCCATCGGATTTCTGCTTTAATGATGATGGGGTTTTATGTTTTGGGAGTCGAATAGTAGTGCCCAATGATGCTGAGTTGAGGCGTGCTATTCTGACTGAAGGTCATAGTAGTCCTTTTGCTATGCACCCTGGTAGTACTAAGATGTACCGTGATCTTCGTGATGAGTACTATTGGGTGGGTTTAAAGAAAGATGTTGCTGAGTTTGTAAGCAAGTGCATGGTTTTCCAGCGAGTTAAGGCTGAGCATCAGTTTCCTTCAGGGTTGTTGCAACCGTTGAGGATTCCTGAGTGGAAGTGGGAAAGGATTACCATGGACTTTGTGTCTGGTTTGCCTTTGTCTCCATCGAAGAAGAATTCGGTGTGGGTGATTGTGGATCGTCTGACGAAGTGTGCGCATTTCTTTCCTGTGCATACTACGTATACCTTGGATAAGCTTGCGGAGCTGTACATTGCTGAGATTGTGCGGCTGCATGGTGTGCCTAAGTCGATTGTGTCGGATAGAGATCCGAGGTTTACATCGCGTTTCTGGCAGTGTTTGCCTCAGGCTTTGGGTACACGGTTGAATTTCAGTACTTCTTATCATCCGCAGTCGGATGGACAGTCTGAGCGTGTTATACAGGTGTTGGAGGATATGTTGCGGTGCTGTGTGATTGAGTTTCAGGGTTCTTGGGAGAAACATCTACCTTTGGTGGAGTTTGCCTATAATAACAGTTATCAGGCAAGTATTCAAATGGCACCTTATGAAGCTTTGTACGGGAGGAAGTGTAGGACTCCTCTTTCTTGGGCTGAAGCGGGTCAGAAGTTGGTTTCGATGCCGGCTTTGTTGAAGGGAACCACCAAGAAGGTGAAGCTCATTTGTGAGCGTTTGAAGGCAGCTTCTGATCGGCAAAAGTCTTACGCGGATTTGAAGCGTAAGGAGATTGAGTATGCGGTGGGTGACCGTGTGTTTTTGAAAGTTTCGCCTTGGAAAAAGGTGATGAGGTTTGGCCGAAAGGGTAAGTTGAGCCCTAGGTACATTGGACCATACGAGGTGATTGAGCGTGTGGGTCCTGTTGCGTACAAGTTGAGGTTACCGCAGGAGTTGGAAAAGATCCATGATGTGTTTCATGTTTCTATGCTTCGGAAGTATAGATTGGATCTTTCGCATGTGATGCATGTGGAAGAAGTGGAATTGAATCCGGATTTGACCTATGATGAGGAACCGGTGAAGATTCTGGATTCGGATAGTAAAGTTCTTCGAGGCAAGACCATTGGGTTGGTAAAGGTGTTGTGGAAGCATCGTGGTGTTGAAGAAGCCACGTGGGAACGGAAGGATGACATGTTGAAGTAGTTTCTGTATCTCTTTCCTTCAGGTAAATTTCGAGGACGAAATTTCTTAAGGGGGGGGGAGAGTTGTAACACCCCAATTTTGGGCTTAGAGGTTTTGGGTTTGAATCGGACCGGTCGAATTTCGGTTCGAATATAAAAGGTGGTTTTAGGGAAAGCCTAGTTCGGGATGCATTAAAAATATGGAAAAATATCTTAAAATCCTCTTTTATTATATATAAGAGAGTGGTGAAATCAATTTTACAAAATGAGGTTTCGAAATGTGACATTTCAAGTTAGTGACTAAAATGTAATTTTTGAAAAGTTGGTGACTATTTTAAAAGGATTGAAACTTTGAATCTTTAAGGAGCTAATTTACCCAAGAAGAGTTTTCTCCAGATTTTTCTTAATATTAAACATTTATTAAATGATATTTAATAAAAGGAAAAAGGGGAAATAGATATTTTTGAGTTCATAACTAACTTTTCTCAAAATTTTCCCTCTTCATTTTCTCTCCCTTTTCTCTCAGCCAAACACATTTCCCCAGCCATTTTTCCCTCTGATTTTAACACCTAAAGATGAGATTTCAATCTCCAATTGGTTTCTAATCATTCCTACATCAAATCATTACCATTTGCTTATTGAATTTTCAAGAAATCTTGGCTTTAAACAAGGAGAAACTCACATTTAGAGGTATGAACGTCCTTCTCCTCTAAATACTCAGTTCTTTACTGAAATTCCCAAGTTCTCAATCCTTGATTTGAGTTTTAATAAAGGTTTTTATGTTGTGTTCTTGATCTTGGCTTTAAATGCAAGATTTGGATTTAATTTTGATTAAATTCGTACTAAATGATTGGGCTATGTTTTGAGATGTCTTTTTTATGTTTATTGGATGTATAAATGATGTGAAATTGAGGTTTAATCAATGCAATCCCGGATAGGTTGATTTTCCTAAGTTTTTGATTGAGTTAATGGTGGTTTTTGGGGTGATTTTGATGTTCTGCTATAGCTGGAGGTATAAGGACGTGAATAGATCCTTTTTGGATGTTAATTAATGTATAAGTATGATTGGAATTGATGGATCTTGGCTGGGTAAGGTTGTAGAGGTGTTTGGATGTGATTTCGGTTGTGTTTGGTAGCCGAAATGTGGGTGTTGATGAGAGCAGCGAGTTTAGGTGTCTTGGTTGAAGGTATTAGTGCATGATGATGTATTGATCCACTGCTTTGATGTGTTTAAAACAGGGGAAGCATCATCGGATCCTTGTGGTGTTGATCAGGAGGCTTGATCGGTGTTTCGGCAAGCTTGCGAAACGGAATCGGTGAGTGAAGTTTGGTTTTCAGCCTTAAAACCAATCTTGGGAGGTTTTGGGAGCTTAGTTTAAGTCTAAACAACTTAGCTAAGCTCAAGAGTAAGTTTTCGGGGAAACTCTCTTTTTGATGAACCATGAGATGGTTGAATGCAATGTGTTTTAGTTGCATGTTTAAATTCTGTTTTTAAAGCATATTTTAGCATGTTGATGCTGGTTTTATAAGCCATGGGTTGATGGATGCTCAAGGTAAGAGATCCTTGTTTTGAACATTGATAAATGTGGTTTGATGCATTGTAATGCACGATGGTTTAATGGCTTTGTTAAATGCTTTAAAACAGTGGATTAATGATGTTATATGATGTATATTGGCAAGTGATGTGTTGGTTTTAAAGTACTTGAAACGGATATAGTTAGCCGGCTATAGGATTGGGTGCACCGTGAATAAAGTCACCTTGGATGTTGAGGGGTTGTGATTGTACCGTAAACTCCATCCAAGTACACTAACGAGATGGTTAAGGTCATCATGGTGGTTAAAAGTCCATGAGTGGATCTTGTGTTAAGATCACAATGGTGGTTAAAAGTCCATGTGTGGATCTTGTGTTGTATGTCCCGTGTTCTCGTTAGTGATGTTATACAACTACCAATGAGTGATGTTGAGGGGTTGTGATTGTACCATAGTCTCCATCACGGGTGTTGATGTGTTGTGATTGTACCATGCTCCACCTTGATATTGGTAGTGTGTATGAAGCGTATGGGACAACGCTTGTAATCCGCGTATCCGATTGTGTTTTGAGTTGTAAAATGTTATTGATTATCACTTGTAAGCCAATATGACATGATGATGGTTTGAAGCATGAGATGCTTGGTTTGTATGCATAATTGCATGATAAATGTTGTTTTGAAACTAAAGGCCTTGTGAAGGTGTTTTATAAATGCATTATTGTGATGTTTTATTTGAGCATTCCTCACTAAGCTATGTGCTTACGCTCTCTCTTTCTTAAACCAATAATGCAGAGCATTGAAGTGCACAAAGGGCAGCAAGGAGGTCAAGGATCCAAGTGGAAGATTAAGCTCATGTATGGTGAATGTTTTCCTAACACTATTAGCTTTTGGCAATGGGAACCTAAATTGTGTTTTTGGGAGATGTTTTGGACTCCCTATTTTGGTTTAATGCTTTTTGATGATGTTGGAACATGTAAATGGCCTTTTGGTTCTTGGTTTTGGTGATTTGTTGGTTGCATGGTTTACAATATAGGATGCATGCCTATAGAATTGGGTTTTTCTTTGAATGATGCCATGATTGTGTTTAGTTGATGCTATTATGTTCCTTAAGTGTTTGATGACTTGCTGGTACGATTTGAGTGTCATCGGAATGTGTTTGATGGGTCAATTGCTTGATAAACCAGCAAAATTCTGCATTTCTGGGCAACTCGTTTCGGAACGGGTGCTACTGTTTCGGAACATGTGGCCTGAAATGGCCATGGCGTTTCGAAACAGGTAAGAGCTGTTCCGAAACGGATTTGCTACTGCCAGGCCCCGTTCCGCAACAAGTTTTGAAACGGTCCCGCGTTTCGGAACGGATCTTCCCCGTTTCGGAACACTCGACCGTTGGGCATTGAATCTGATGGTTAAATGTTTTGAAACTCTTACGTTTTGGTCCCAATCTTTGTATATGCAATTGGTTGAGTTTGTGACGTCCGTTTGAGATGAAATTTGGCAGATAGGCATGAAATATGATTAATTTCATAATGGTAACTTTAAAACTGGTTAAGTCCTTTAAATTTTCAGAATTTGCATTTTGGTCCCTAAAGTTGTATGTTGTGCAATTGAGTCCCTAAATGTTATCCGATTGCTGTGATTTTTGAGTATGTTCCTTCCAAGAGTTCACCTAGGGTTATTATGCATTTAGACAAGATTAAAAGTAAAAAAAAGGTCGTTAATCAAGGTTGACTTTCGGGTTGACTTTGGTTTTCCCCGTGTAATCTTCGTAGTTCGGGTCAACTGTCTAGGCCGGGCTAAGGGGGTTACATATTATATCAAAACACTAGTTCTACAATAGCTCATACCCGTTTCAATACATGGGTTAAGTATTTTCAAAATCGAGCATTAAATAAACTAGCTGTTACTTGTTAGAAACGAACTTTTGAAAAATTGGTTAAATGTTTCGATACTCCCCTTCTACTATTCCGAAACACCAATTTACAGTTTCAAAACGTTTCGATACAACCTATGGTTGTTTTGTTATGACGCCCTTTTTACACTTAAAGGCATTTTACAATTTCAATCTTTTTCGATACGACCTATAGTCGTTTGGATACGGGTCCCTTTTTACACACAACAACTCTTTCTTTTTTTGGTGTCCGTTTCGATACAGGACCTCGTGCTTCGATACGGGTAGTTGCAGAACAGCATTTATGGAGGGAAAAGAGAGCCCCAACGACTCTATTCAAGATCTCAACCACCCAAACAGCTAGAAATCAATGAGAATGTATAAAAGCAAGCCTCAAAAGCACCAGCAACAACTATTGAACCTCCAAGCAACATCCAAACAATTATTCCAAACCCTTGAGCTTATAGAGTCAAATTTGTGTACCCAACTTGTAAAATTCTTCATTGTTTATCTATCTTTCAAGTTTGGGGAGTGTTTGTTTGTAATTGGGCAATTAATTAGTCTATTGAGAGATACATTTCAGATTGCCTTTCTTTCTTTGTAATTGTGAGTGAATTTGATTAAGCTTTGGGTAGAAAGCTTAATCGGTTTGTAAGGTTTCCTCCTAATCCGAGAAAAGAGGAAGAATCAATTAGTAGATTGGTTGAAAATCCTTAGTGAGAGCTAAGGTAGTGGATGCAGATCTTGTTAGAAGCTTGAACCACTCTAAATTGTCTTGTCTCATCTTTTTCACTTATTCCTTTCATCCCTTTAAATTTTTAATTGCCAATTCACCCCATCTTGGCCATTTGCAATTGTGTGATCAACTCAACAAAACCTTAGATTTTAGGATGAGCATAGAGTTTCCTTGAAATTTTACTATGAGGCTGCTTATATTGACACTATTGTGACTTGTTGATTGAGGGACCCCTAGTAAACCGTAGGTTATTAAAATTTGGAAAATTATGCTAGAGGTGCCTAACTGGCTCTAGCAAAATAAAGTAAAATATGAGTAAAGATAATTTAATACTAGAGGTGCCCATCTGGCTCTAGTTGTTATGCATTGAGAATCGCTAGAGGTGTCCATTCGGATCTAGTTGATTTAATTTAAAAGAAATTGCTAGAGATGCTTAAAACTGGCTCTAGCGGAATTAATTGCCTCGACATGCTTAAAAATAAAACCTACAATTTGCATGGAATCTTGTTGATCGACTTGTACACAACTCCACACACACATTTTCACTAAGCATTATAGTTTAATTTTGAGTAAGTCTTTGTGTTGTCCAAAGATCGAAAGGTAATCAATTCTTTGTGCCATAATTCTGAGGATTGAAGTCGGGTAAGAAAACATGTTTTTGGTGGTAAATGCCTTGGCAGGTAATTGTTAGTGTTTTGCATTGCTTGATGACAAGCAATAGTTCGAGTTTGGGGTTGTGTTAAGTGTGTAAAGTACTATATTTTCTACCTTTTTACTCATATTATTGTTAGACTTAGGCTCTTTTTAGTTGCATTGTTAAGTATTCATGCATAGTTTCCTTGTCCATCGAGCTTGGTGTAACATTTTGTTGGTTTTTGTGGAGAAATCGCTGTTGGTTTGCCTTATTTTATGCGGGACAAATTGTCTAACCAATTGTTGTGAAAAGTGAGGATAAGGGTGAAGAAATTGCCGAGCTAATTGTTGCAGCACGTCAGGATAAAAACCTCATTATCTGCAGATTTTATCCAAAATGCAAAGGATAATTATCCCAAATTCAAAATTCAAATCTCCAATCAGATAAAGATCAGTTCCCCACGGATTTCACAGGCACTCAAACTCTTTTCCTCATCTATTTAAAGGGATCATGTCAACAACATTGAGAGAGTCGATTTGGGGAATCGGATCGCAAGGGATTCACACACGAACTTCTTCATCTTTGTATTGTTTAACCCATGTATGGGTTTATTTCCTTTGTATTTTTTTACCCAGCCATGAACTAGTTTAATTTGGTTTGGGTTATCGAGTTTTGTTGATGAAAAGATGAATGAATGATTTTTGGTTTTTGATTCAATAAATTTCATTGTTTGTTCATTCTTAGATCTTGATTTTTACCTTGAGGGAATTGGGAAAGGAACTCGAGTGTATCCGTTTATCTAGGCTCGGGAGAGCTAGATTCAAGAAACGAGTGAACATGGTTTCCATTTGAACAAACTTTGGTGGAAACTAATCCGCCTTAGGAATAAGGATCGGATTTCAGTGGCTAAAAGGAGTGCAAGATCGGTGTTGCTCACCAAAGGTTAATGTAAGGATGTATCACCAAGGCATGTGCAAACACCAGTTCTTCGGTTAGGGATAACACGAAGGCATTGAAGAACACTTCATTGAACATTGAAGGAGGAAACCCAATTGCTACGACATTCATCCAAACCCAGTTGCCAAGACATATAATGTGACCTAGTTGCCACGGCATTTATTCATACCTAGTTGCCACAACAATTGAATTGCCTCAACAATCAGAAGCCACGACAATTCATTCAGCATTCACACCATTGCTTATGATAACCCAGCCTAATCTCTCATATCGATTACTCTTTCGTATTTATTTTATTTTGCTTAGTTTATTTTACTCGTTATTTATCACCACCTATCACTTCCAATATTATTCGCTTCCAGTGCAAGAAGCTAGAAGTCAGAGTTTCACCAATCCCTGTGGAGACGATATTTATCTATACTATTACTTGCGACATGTTCACTTGCACTGTTTGCGTTGCACTTAAATCACGCAACATTTGTCCCTAGGAATAACATAG
The DNA here is from genome assembly GCA_030270665.1 of Hibiscus trionum. Lineage (NCBI taxonomy): Eukaryota > Viridiplantae > Streptophyta > Magnoliopsida > Malvales > Malvaceae > Hibiscus > Hibiscus trionum. The sequence continues at coordinate 19,072,736 of BSYR01000038.1, read as the reverse complement.
AAGAAATTGTACTGCTGCTAATGATACTATTAAGAAAAGTTTCTTTGAAAAGAATTGAATGGGATCTGTCAGTTTTGGATCATCTGTCATTTGCTCTCTCCATGTGTGGGGAATTGAGAGCATTGGCTAACCAATTAGAAGAATTGCTTCCAGGGGTTATTAATCGCAAAGAAATATATAAATTTCTAGCTCTCTATTATTACGAAGCAGGTGAAGATTCGGTTGCTTTGAATCTATTGCAGACATTGTTGCATAGTAGTGAGGATCCACACTGTGTTCCAGCATTGTTAATGGCATGAAGAATTTGTGGAGAGAAATCTAGTCTTGCAGAAGAAGTGATTAATTTTGCAGAAGAATTTTAACACACTTTTATGCAAAGTTTTTGCTAAAACTGGAAGGTGGTTCCAACCAGAGTTTTAAATCGTGGTTGCGGCGTTATATCGCGGTTTCGGACAAAAGCGGTTGAATTGTGACGATCGCGAACCGTTTTTTACCCCAATTGCAGTTTCGGACGGCGGCGCAACCGCTATATCGCGGCCAATACCGCGGTCGCGATCCACTTTTTAAATCTTTGGTTCCAACATCAAGGGGTGGTTGTTGCTGGCTCGCATACTGTCAGCTCAAAAACGTTTCGTGGATGGTGAAACCGTTCTCAATGCTGCCTTGGATGAAATCAGTAAATGGGATCAGGGGGAATTATTGCAAACCAAAGTTAAGCTTCAAATTGCTCAGGGTAAATTAAAATTAGGATCAAATTGATAGAATAGGTAACTAACATAGACCAAATGTATAGTTATACAAATTTTCATTAATAGCTACGTCACCCCTCCGTTAGATTTTAACGGCTGGTGGTCGAAATATGTTTAATTAAATAGTTTGGTGGTCAAATTTTGAATTTTTGTAATTCGGTAGTTAAAATAGATCAAATACAATAGTTAGGTGGTCACCCAGGTAGTTTACCCTAATTTTTATCTCTAATTCAAAATATTATAGATTTTGGGTCTAGATCGAATAATACGTTTTTCATATCAGTAAGCGATAGCTGCTCTTAGACGTGAGAGGAAACAATAACAATAGAGTATAAATAGACCCGTTTCTGAGATTTTGGTGGCCTATGGGCGAACTTAAAAAATAGGCCCCTAATTAAGAGTGAGCGTTCGATCGAGTTAAATTAAGTAAAAAATTTAAGTTATGCGAGTTTAGCAGTCCTTACGACTCAAACTTAAAAATTTATCTACTAAATACTAACATTTTGAGTTATTAGAATTTTTAATTTACAAACTCAAACTTTATTTGAATTTTTTTTAGAGTCAAGACGAGTCGAGCCGAAAAAAATTAATTTTTTCGAGTCGAGTGGAGTTTTTCTCACCCTTTCCCCTAATAACAAGTATTGGAAAAAAAATAAAATTTGAAATTAGACCCTTAGTAACAAGTGATATATAAAAAATGGGTCCCTATTAACAATTTTTTAATAAAAATGAATTTTAAGAGTATTTTTGTAATAACAAATATAATGAAAAAATGGAAACCTAATAACAAGTATTGAAAAATTAAAATTTAAGAGTATGCATGTAATAACAAATATTAGGGAAAATAGACCATAAATAACAAGTATTGAAAAAAATTGGACTCGTAATAACAAGTATCGGAAAAAATAAAATTTAAGACTATGGCCCTAATAACAAATATTAGAAAAGATAGGCCCCTAGTAACAAGTATTGAAAAATTGACCTCATAATAACAAGTATTAAAAAATTTGTACCCTAATAACAAGTATTGAAATAACAATAAATAATAAAAAAATGGGCCTCTAATTACAAGTATTCAAAAAAAATGAGCCTATAATAATAAGTATTGAAAAAAATTATACCCCTAATAAAAAATATCAGAAAAAATAAAATTTAAGAATAGAACTCTAATAACAATTATTAAAAATTTAAATTTTAAATAATAAATATTAAACCTTAATTATAAATATTCAGAAAAAAATGGGCCCTGGGCGGGCGCCCCTATCGCCCATGCTCAGAGACGGCTCTGAGTATAAAACATAATTTGAGTAATTATTCCATACAAGCGACAGAAAAAAGTTTCCACAAACATTTTAGTTTAGGATTTACATATTCAATTTAGGGTTTGTAGTGTAAGGGATTATAATTTAGAGTTTTTGGTTATAATTTAGAGTTTATAAGTTAAAACTTAAATCCTTAATTATATAACCTTAAACCTAAACTCTAGCCTCTAAACTCTAAATTCTAACCACAAATATTTAATTATAGAACCCTAAATTCTAGCCATGAACTTAAATTACTAGATCTTTAAACTCTAAAACTAATGTATTTATGGAAACTTTTTTTCAGTGTTAGTATATCGAATATAAATCCATAGAATTTTTATCATAAAAATCTATATAATTTTAGTCAATGATAAATCAAATATAGAAATTGGTTTAGTGGATACGCAAACTCTATTTTCCGAAAAATTATTATAAGAACTCGATTTACCACGTCAGCCATAGTTCCATCCACTAAAAATTAATCACTTCATCTCTTTTTTATTATTCACTCATAATAAAAAAGAGATGAGGTGGTTGATTTTTAGTAGATAAAACCATGACTGATGTGGTGGGCCGGGTCCATAAAATAATTTCTTCTATTTTCCTTAAGTTTCATTTAATTTTCCTTATTATAATTTAACAAAAATATAATTTTGGTCAAAAATAAATCAAATACAGAGGTTGACTCATCCCTTGTTCCCAAGTTTGAGTCTCCCTCCCCTTTCACATTCATATTTCTCTTATTTTTCTCTAATCGTGTCATTATTTTTATAAGATGATTAAATTTATTAAATTATTTTAAATTTATATAAAGAGCAAATTGATAAAATGTATAAATTTTAGGATGAAAACTATAATTATAGCAGGCCACATACTAAAATAGAAAGATATACCGTTGGTGACCGAAATAGAAAAATGACATATCGTTAGACTTTAGTGAAGATTTAATCAAAAAATAATTCATGGGCCAAAAAACGATAATAGTTGAGTGGCTAATTGTGTTGTTTACCCTAAGTAATTTCACTTTTAGGAATAGATATTATCTAATTATTATTCTTAAATTCCCAAAAGATAAAATAATCTGAATGATTCTGTAAAAAGAAAAGAAAAACATATTATGCCTTCCTACAATTAAAAATGCAGCATCTATCTTAAAAGAAAAAGTGTAAAACATGTTTTTTAGAATATGTAAAGCAAACACTTAAATATTGATTCCATTTTATTTAGTATATATTTCTTTTCTTTTTTCTTTAAAAATACAGTACAATATTTTGAAAATTGAATTCCTTGATTTGCTATTTCTAAACCAAAAATTATCAGGAAACAAAATACAAATCATAGTGTCAAATTCAATTTTTGTTGAATTCATAAAGAGAATGATTGAATACATTCAATATAATTAGATTTTTGGTTCATAAATAAAAAATTACAATGACCTTGTTTGGCAATTAGCGGATAGCGGATAGCTGATAGCTGATAGCTAATAGCGGATTACATTAGCTGATAGCTGATAGCTGATTGCATTAGCTGATTTGACTAGCGGATTGTATTAGCTGATTGTATAAAAATGTTTGGTAAAATTAACTGATAGCTGATAGCTGTTTGATTATTTAAACAAGCAAAATGACATATAAGGACATGATTATATTTAATACTTGTTTGAATAATTTATTAGTTATTAATATTTTGTATCTAATAAATATTAATTAGATTTGTAAAAATTATTTTTTAATATAAATTTCCTAAACATATTTGAAATATTTATATATTAATTTATTATTGGATTAATATCTTATACACTGACAGTGGAATTTTTTTGTTTCCACAAGCGCCTCAATTATAGGGTTTAGGGTTAGGGTTTAGGGTTTAAAGTTTAGGGGTTTCAGTGTAAAGGTTTAGAATTTAGGGTTCATGTTTAGAATTTAGGATTTAGGGCTATAATTTAGGGTTTAGGGTTTAGGGTTTAGTTTTAGGGTAATATGGGTAGGGGTTTATGTTTTAACCTATAAATCCTAAATTTTAACCCTAAACCCAAAATTCTATCAACAATTCTTAAATTCAAAACTACTACACTTATACCCCTAAATTTTAAACTCTAAACGGAGTCCCTAACCCCTAAAACTAAGACGCTTGTGTAAAAAAATTTCCACAAGCGCTTGTGTATAGAACAATTACCCTTTATTATTTATATAATTATTAAATTTTTTATATGCACATATAAATATGTGATAATAAAAAAATAGAATTAACTTACAAATGTCACCATATAAATTAATAGTAACAACAAATAAGTCCAATATTTAATATGTTATTATTTATTTTAAAAATATTATTATTTAATTTAGGTTATTCAGAGATTTATGGTAATTGTTAAGGGTAAAAGAGTCATTACAACTCTAATATCAAACCTCTAATCTCAAAAAGCTCATATTAGCGGATTTGACTAGTCAAACCTCTAATTATACCTCAAACCTCTAATTTTTGCTCAAACCGCTATTTACCAAACAGGGCCAATATTTGAATGATATAAGTTTTTATCTTATTATATTTTAATTGCATTTTAGTTTTTATAATGAAACTTAAATATATTATTTCAAATGGCTTAACTAGCAAATTCGCCCCATGCTCAATTTTCTCAATTTTGGTCCTTAAAGTTTTTTTTTTGTCATAAGGGGCTAAAAACCTAAATTCTACAGTGCTTCTCTATGTTTCAAATTCTGGTGTGATTACAAGATAGCATCTTGTCAATTTTCTTACCCTTTTACTAACGCACGCACACTGTGCACACATGGTGCTCGAACACAGGTCATATGAATAAAATACATTATCTTTTACCATTAGGACCATTCCACGAGTTCTTAAATAGCTTTTGATTGCTTTGATTTATATATAAAAAAAATATCTTGAAACCCTTCAAACATATTAAAATACGAAGAAGACGAGGAAGGGAGAGAATCATGAGAAAAAACAATGTAAAATATTTTCTTAAGTTTTTATGCAAATTTGACACTTAAGGTATAACTTAACTCCAATTTATCCCTCTACATGTCACTCATTAAATGGTTGGAAAGGTCGCATCATTTTTAGTGGGGGTCAAAAGTGATGATGGAATAAACTTGTAAGGGTTACCTTTGATTAAAAAACTTTGAGGGCCAAAACTATAATTTGACTATAGTTTAGGGGCCAATTGACAAAAAGTTGATGTTTAGGGGACATTGACCATACGACTTTGAGTCCCCATCTTACGTAGTTAGAGAAGTATTACATTCTTAAAGTAAATATCAGAATTCGAACTCATACAAAATAAAATAATATGAACATTTTTAGTTACTCGATCAATTGGTAGATCTTAATATTTTTTACCTTTTAATTAAATATGCCAAAAAAAATTGCCCACCTATAAGAAATCAAAATCACTCACTCATAAGTTTTAAAAAGGTAAGTGATCTCAAATTATTTGACAAAGTATATATTGAAAAAGTAAAGGCTTAAAAATATCAAATTATAGAATATGGGTTAAATTAATCATAAATATATAGTGCAAGGACCTACTCAATATAATATAGAGTTTACGTAATTTAATAAAATATCTAATGTAGTATATATACTTTTAAAATATTTAATATTGTACTTTTATTTTGACAAAATGTCTCATATGATACTTACATTTTTAAAACATATAATATGATAGTTGTATTTTTGATAAAATGTACGAATTATCCTTTTATGTATTATCATGGTATTTGGGTAAATTAGTGTCAAATCAACCAATGAATTTTTTTATTTTCTTCCTAGTTTTTAGGGCATCGCTCTGACTAATCTGGACCGACCTGCGTCGCACACCTAGCTTTGGTAGGAATTTTCTACATACACAACGCTTCGAACCCGAAATTTTAAAAACTACATATATTTAGGTATTATAATAGGCATGTTTTTGCCATCCCGTCTCACCCCAAAATTTTAAAGTTCTAACTTGTCCCATGAGTTTAATATATCTTATACCCAACATAATAAAAACATAAGCCGACCCAAATTCATCCTAAAATTTTAATTAAAAACTCGACTAAACTCGATCCATCCCGAAAAAATAATAAAAATATAATGTATAATAAATACATCGGGTCGACAGGAAAATTCTATCCAAAACTGAACTTGACCCTCCCCGATTCAATTCTTTCCAAAATTCACCTGAACCCAAAATTCAAGAGGGAAAAACCGGACGAGCCGGGGTGGGGTGCATCAAATTGGCTCGAGTTTGAATAATTTTGTCATCCCTACATATATTTTAGAGTAAACTACACAGATAACCACTCAATTATGGGGATGATGTCAATTTGACCACTATACTTTCAATTTTGGCAATTTTACCACATAACTATTTAAGTGGTTGTAACCCCCTCGACCCGGCCTAGCCGCCAGATTGCACCGAATGGGTTACACGGGGAAAACCAAAGCGAAACTCTTTAAGGCTCCCCTCCGATTAACAACCCTAAAAAATTTCTTTTAAAGTTATCTTGTCTAGATGTTAATTTATATCCTATGTGAGAGGACTATACAAATGACCACCCAACTATGGGGTTGGTGTCGATCTGACCACTATATTTTCAATTGCGTTAAATAAACCACGTAACTATTTAAGTGGTTCCAATGTTGCCACCTGCCGTTAAAAAATAGACGGCACAGCTGATGTGAAATATTTTGCTTATTTTTTTTCCACGTTGGATATATAAAATAAATATTTATATGCCACCTAAACATTTATAATAAAATAGACGTTGGGTTTTGTCTATTTAAAGAAACCCTAATCCCTAATTTCTTACTTTTCACCCATTCTTACAATTTCACCAAGAAAAAAATTTGTTCAAGGTTGTAGCGGGTTATGGAGGCAGAGATGAACCGGGTATGCTATTGTGGAGCTCGTTCTACGCTAACAACAGGTTGGACTGATGAAAATCCAGATAGGAGGTTTTGGGGTTGTGAAAATTATGGAAATGGCGTTAAGGGCTGTAAGTTTTTTTGCTGGTATGATCCACTAGTGAATGCTAGGTTGAAAGCTGCCATTGTTGGTCTTCGTAGAAGGATTGTTGCTATGGAGAATCAAAGGAAGAAAGAAAGAATTCTGGGAATTTTGGGTCTTGTTGTTGTGTTTTTTGTTGAATTTTTTTGGAACATTATCCTCTTAATTAGAATTCTGGGAATTCTCTTAATTTTGGGTATTGGTGTTGTGGGAATTCTGGGAATTTTAGGTTTTGGTATTATGTAAATCCAGATTATAGTAACTGGATTTAGTTTTTTTTCTTATGAAAATCATCTTGGTAATATGTATGAATTTAGGGAACTGTATTTTGTGTTTAGGTTATTTTTAACGTTTTACCAGCTTTTGTAATGTAATATGATCCTACTTGTGCAATGAAAAAATCAGTTTGATGAATGCATTATTGATTGTGTACAAAAAATTACATAAAACAAATGTATTTCATTAAAACTTAATAACTGATAATTACATAAAGCAAGTGAAGTAAATATATTGACCATTCATATATGTATATCTAAAGTTTAAAATGAAGTATGTCAAACAAAAATAATATAAATAATTGCTACAATATAAAGAAGAATACATAATTGCATAAACCATTATGTTTGGAATGTAATCCATACATCACATAATTTTTGACCAATACATGTGTTTGAGCATGTAATTCATACATCACTCTAAAAATTGACCTAGTAAAGCAAGTCAAACAAAAAACATGTGATATTTGTTTTCACAACAATATAACCTAGTTTGGTCAAATGTTTGCAATACACAAAAAAGAACAAAAAGAATCTTTTGTGAACAGACTCAATGATCAACCCTTGGAGATGGTTGACTTGCACTACTTTCCTGGCTCATATGTGTAGTGGGGGTGGGCATCCATCTAACAGTATGGACTTGTGGAGTTGATCTTGGAGTTGAGGTACCAGCATGGCTGGTTGTTGTTGGGGTGGTTTTAGTATGGCTTGTTGTTGGGGTTGTTCCAGGTCTTTTAATCTGTAAAAAAAATGGCAAATTCTTCAACCAAGTAAACCCAAAAAAATAAAATTATGCATTTGATTTAAAAAAGTAAATCTTACTGGCAGTTTTGAAATTCTGAGAGCTCTTGCAGAAGATGAGGATGCTTGTCTTCTGATATTGCCACCAACCTTTCCCTTACAAGTTCTAATATTATGTCCACTTTCTTTACATTTTTTACAGTAAATTTTGACACCCCTCTTTGACAGCTTACCAGGCTGAGATGGTGGTTCATCAGCCTCTCTTCTTCTTTTCTTTGTGGTCTTCCTGAAAGTCTTCTAAATGTAGGTGGTAGGATAGGCTCCAATGTTTCTTCATTACTCCATTGTTTCTCACCTCTCACTGAACTTATCAAGTGAGAATAAATAGCCCTTTGAGTCTCCACGAAATAACAAGGATGAACATACTTTTCTGGCCTATCTGGAAGTGATAAAATGACAGAAATAGCATGCACACAAGGAATGCATGCATGGAACAAATATTAAATTAAAAAAGGGTATTCTACTATTGTATAAACAGTTACAAAAAAACAGGAACCAATATTAAATTAGTTACAAAACTCATGCTTAACTTAGGGCATTCTACTATTGTTACAAAAGAATTACAAAAAATAGTTACAAAACTATCCAAACAGTTACAAAAAAATAGGAACCAATATTAAATTAGCAAACTCATGCTTAACTTAGGGCATTCTACTATTGTATAAACAGTTATAAAAAAGGGTAAACTATACTAATAAATCAGTCCAAATAAAACACATGCTTAACTATACTAAAAAACAGTCCAAATAAAAAAAGGTAAACTATACTAAAAAACAGTCCAAATAAACACATTCTTAACTATACTAATAAAACAGTCCAAATAAAAAAGGACAGCTGTTCAATTTGACCACTATTGTATAAACAGTCCAAATAAAACACATGCTTAACAGAATATAATAAACTCAACAAATACCACATTTTCTACTTATACCTGTTAGTTCCCATTTTCTGCAAGAGCATGTCCAAGCTTGAATGTTAACAGAATGTTGAGTTGAAGGACCACATGAAACTTGGTACATGTGTCCACCAGCATAAATAGGCCAACAACTGTATAAAAATGAACAGTTAGCACAACTTAAACAAAAAATAAATATTATTTTAAGTAACTAATTATACCTATGTGCTAGTGATGTTGCATGGTCAAACTTCTTTTGAATTTTAGGGCACAGAACTCCACTCCATTTTTCAGCCAGATCTTTTCTTTTAGCTAACCTTTGCATCATTTTTGTTCTGATTACCTCCACCAATGTGATAATTGGTTTGTCTCTAGCTTCAACAATTAACTGATCATACAAAACAGTACAAAGTTAGTACAAAATTATTTGTATATTTGTAAATAACTAGTTTACAGTAAGAAAAAATACCTTATTGAAACATTCACAGTTGTTATTCAGAAGCATGTCTGACTTGCATGTGATAGAAAAGTGTGACTTGGACCACATCCTTGGGTCTTTAGGTGCCAACCATTTCCTAGCTTTTTCTGACAAACCCTACAAAAAGTGAAAGTTAGTATTCATATATAATTCAGTAAAATATAAAAATGATTTTAAAATTCAAATAATATACCTTCAATTCAGCCATGGCAGATTCAAACTCCCTATGATATGTTGCCTTTGCAGCTTTTCATAGTTGATCCTTAAGTGTTTTTTCAACAAAACCATTAGTTTTAGAGTTAGAGTACAAATGCCTAACACATGTTCTGTGTTTAGAATAAAGGAACAATTCTGACACACCTTCCATTAGCCCCTATACATTACAAAATAAAAAGTTAATTAACAAAATTAAACTGTAAAATATACTTAACAAAATAAATAAATAAAATTAACCATACCTTTTGTCTATCAGTCATGAAGGTGAACCTATGAGAATTGTTTATTTCTAAATTAGTGGCTATATTTCCAGAAACCAACATCAAGATGATTAACATTCACTCTCCACAACAGCAAATGTAATTGGATAAATTGAATCATCTGCATCTGTCCCAATAGCTGCCAGCAGATGACCATGATAATACCCCTTTAAATGGCATCCATCCAAACCAATAATATGCCTACAACCAGCCTTGAATCCATCCTTCATTGCTTGCATACAAAAATATAGTCTCTCAAATTTTCTCTCATCTAACTTACAAACTACTGTTGTCCCTGGATTTGAGTACTTCAATTCACCAATGAAATCATACAGTTTAGCATACTGGTCATGAAAGTTCCCATGCAATTTTTCAAGAGCTAAATTTTTTGCCTTAACACACTTACTCTTGTGTACTGTAATCCCCCAATCTTGGTGAATAGCTTGTTTCAAATAGTTAATTGAAAAAGTAGGATCAACATAAAAATTGTTGAAGTACTTCTCGGCTATCCACTTAGCAGTTACATTAAGATTCAGAAACTCCCTAAGAAAATTATGTTCACCATGCAATGACTTAATCTACCAAGTACCTAAAGAAGGGTCTTCACCATTAATTGGAGTTGCCCATAAAACCCATGGACACCCTCCCTTACATGTTATTTGGATCCTTTTATTATCATTTCTTTTCAACTTCACATTGTACCTATTTTTAATACTATATATCTTAATTGCTTCTTTCAATACAACCTTACTTACAAATATCAAACCAACCTTCAGTGTAGGGTTAGACATGTCTGACATACTATTAAACTCAGGAAACCTAAGTTTTTTTGGTGGACCATCTGAATCTGACTCATCTACAATGTGTAGTGAGTCAGAATGTTCACTGTCACTTTCAACCTCTACTTTATCAGTGTCTAACCCTACATTCACATTATACACTTCATCCTCTGAACTAATATATTCATTTTCACTGTCAAAAAACTCAGACACATCAGTGGTTGACTCAGATTGAGCAGCAACAAATTCTTCATCTTCTGAGTCAGACTCAGATTCAGTTTCTATCCTAATCTCAGACTCAAAAACATCATTATCAACAAAATTTATTTCAGGTTCAGGCTGAACATGTTCTACAACTTCTTCTAAGTACATGTGAACATAATGATCTCTAGGTAAATTACTAATCATTTCCATCACATCAGCATCAGTTTTCAATTGTTTTACTTCTAGTGGATTATTTGCTAATTTCCAAAAGACCTTAACTGCACAAGTAATCTTTAATGCTTCAATCATAGCAGTAACTTCAAACATTGACATTTCATCAACATTGCAGTAGTCAAAATAATTCACTAATTTCCCACTATATTTAACCCTAGGCCTCCTAACAATAAAGTCACCATGATGTACTACAATGCTGAACATGTCTAAATTGACCCCTGTTAATTAAAACAATTTAAAACATGTTCAGTTTTTGTTCAAATAATCCTACTATGTATACACCAAAATACAGACATATAATATTATTCATTCAAAAAAGCATGCATTTCATTAGACAGTTTACCCACCATTATATCAAGCAACAAAATATTTGATACAGTTTACCAATATATATATGATACAAAGGTTTTAGACAACAACAAAATACTAGCCCTAAACCCTACAACAATATTATATCAAGCAATAACCATCGTGTCTGTATTATACAAGCCCTAAGCCAAATCAAAGAGACAAACCAATTAACATAATAGATAAGCAAAACAAAAACCCCAGCATTATTATACAATCTGTTTTATGTCTACTAAACAACAGATAAATGGTCTAAACCAAAAAAAGACTCCACCATTATGTTTGTATTATATCTACTAGAAGACAAATAGAGAAGCAAAACAATAGATAATCATGTCTGAGAGATCCCCTACAATAACCAAAAAATGACCCTACCATTATTATACAATCTAATTTACTACTAGTGAAAGCACGTGCAAACCATCTAAACATAACATGACCACAAATAATTTTCAAATCAATTTCTTTTTCTTTTTTCTTTAATGTTGACTTCAACCATGGTTTATATTAACCCTAAACAATCAAAGATGCAAATGAAACCCATATATTAACCTATATATTAACACTAAAGTATTTAGTCTTGAATCGTTTGTAAACCCCTAAACTGAAATATTAACCCTAAACCCATATTTCAACTATTAACCCTAATTCGAAACATAATTTTAGTATTAACGCTAATCCCTAAACTATTAACCATAATTTTAGTATTAATGCTAAATTTAAATTTTAAACCCAGATTATTAACCCTAATCCCAAATCAAACAAACCACATAACAAAAAGAAGAAGATTACTTACCGTATATCGGACTGGGTTCATCTTTTTCGCGAAGAACTTCATTCATTTTCAACTTCTCCCACAGATTTTCTCAGAGATGAATCGTCCTTGAAAAGTTTTGCTGATTTTCTCGAATCGTCAAATTTTTTTGGGTTTGAACAGATTAATGACTTTGTCGAGAATTGTAATGACTTTGTTTGTGTCTTTTTGGGTTTTTTTCCAACGTGGAAATTTTATATTTTTAAAATACACATAATTGATTCTGTTACTCAGTTAACAGCCACATCAGCTGTGCCGTTTATTTTTTAACGGCAGGTGGCAACATTAGAACCACTTAAATAGTTACGTGGTTTATTTAACGCAATTGAAAATATAGTGGTCAGATCGACACCAATCCCATAGTTGGGTGGTCATTTGTATAGTTTACCCAATAAAATAATATGAACATTTTTAGTTACTCGATCAATTGGTGAATCTTAATATTTTTTACCTTTTAATTAAATATGCCAAAAAAAATGCCCACCTATAAGAAATCAAAATCACTCACTCATAAGTTTTAAAAAGGTAAGTGATCTCAAATTATTTGACAAAGTATATATTGAAAAAGTAAAGGCTTAAAAATATCAAATTATAGAATATGGGTTAAATTAATCATAAATATATAGTGCAAGGACCTACTCAATATAATATAGAGTTTACGTAATTTAATAAAATATCTAATGTAGTATATATACTTTTAAAATATTTAATATTGTACTTTTATTTTGACAAAATGTCTCATATGATACTTACATTTTTAAAACATATAATATGATAGTTGTATTTTTGATAAAATGTACGAATTATCCTTTTATGTATTATCATGGTATTTGGGTAAATTAGTGTCAAATCAACCAATGAATTTTTTTATTTTCTTCCTAGTTTTTAGGGCATCGCTCTGACTAATTTGGACCGACCTGCGTCGCACACCTAGCTTTGGTAGGAATTTTTTACATACACAACGCTTCGAACCCGAAATTTTAAAAACTACATATATTTAGGTATTATAATAGGCATGTTTTTGCCATCCCGTCTCACCCCAAAATTTTAAAGTTCTAACTTGTCCCATGAGTTTAATATATCTTATACCCAACATAATAAAAACATAAGCCGACCCAAATTCATCCTAAAATTTTAATTAAAAACTCGACTAAACTCGATCCATCCCGAAAAAATAATAAAAATATAATGTATAATAAATACATCGGGTCGACAGGAAAATTCTATCCAAAACTGAACTTGACCCTCCCCAATTCAATTCTTTCCAAAATTCACCTGAACCCAAAATTCAAGAGGGAAAAACCGGACGAGCCGGGGTGGGGTGCATCAAATTGGCTCGAGTTTGAATAATTTTGTCATCCCTACATATATTTTAGAGTAAACTACACAGATAACCACTCAATTATGGGGCTGATGTCAGTTTGACCACTATACTTTCAATTTTGGCAATTTTACCACGTAACTATTTAAGTGGTTGTAACCCCCTCGACCCGGCCTAGCCGCCAGACTGCACCGAATGGGTTACACGGGGAAAATCAAAGCGAAACTCGTTAAGGCTCCCCTCCGATTAACAACCCTAGAAAATTTCTTTTAAAGTTATCTTGTCTAGATGTTAATTTATATCCTATGTGAGAGGGCACGCAGCGGAAACACACATGGATACAGAACACACGAAGCAGCCAATTAAACAAACCCCTTTTTAACTTTTACAACAGGCCATATCGATACGCTAGAGGACCGTATCGATACGCTCTCAACGGTCAACTTTCCAAGGTCAAACTACAAAGATCGTACCGATACCCTCTGGATCCGTACCGATACGCCAAAATCTCGTCAATTTCTCAGATTTTCAGAGAGCTTTTGGCGATTGATACACCCCCGCGTATCGGTATGCATAGCCTAAAACAAGGTTCAAAGCAGGGGACCGTATCGATACGCTAGAGGACCGTATCGATACGCTTTCAACGTTCAACTTTCCAAGGTCAAACTACAAAGATCGTACCGATACCCTCTGGATTCGTACCGATACGCCAAAATCTCGTCAATTTCTCAGATTTTCAAAGAGCTTTTGGCGATTGATACACCCCCGCGTACCGGTATGCATAGCCTAAAACAAGGTTCAAAGCAGGGGACCGTATCGATACAGCCCTTGAGCGTATCGATACGCCCTGCACTGCAAACCTTATTTTGGCTACTAAAAACACAAGGACACGACTCTAGAGGCATTCAACGACTAGTCAAGCAACATACAAACTCAAATACAACACAAGACATCTACGGATAAACATACGAAGCAATTTAAACATTCAACGAAGCAACATCCAACAAGATAAGATTCTTAGATGAGACATGCATATAAGACATTCACCAATATAGCCAAAAGTTAAACTAAAGCATACTTCAACATGGCATAAGACAATACAAGCCCAAAACGACTAAACAAATTTGTCTAAGCAAAAGAACATGACATCAACATCACAAACACAAAGGTCTTATCCCATTGCTTAAATACTAATTATCGAAGTCTAAACCATACTTGAGCAAACTAAATTCCTTTGGATCCTCCCTTGTTCCCCGAGCTGCTCTGAAGGTCTAAGGGCCTGCATTGTTGGAAAAGAGATCGTAAGCGTTTAAGCTTAGTGAGCGGTGCTCAAAGAGTAACTACAACAATGCAGTTTTAAAACATAGTTTGCTTGAAAACCAAAACCGTTTCCAAATCATTTCCACATGCTTGAACACACAATGTCATGCATTTACCTTCACGTGCATTTACCGAATGCAACCACAAGCCATAGGCTTACCATATGCTCATTCTCATATCGCAAGCGAAGTAAGCCACAATGCATAAACATAAGCATAACAGATAGAACCAACAACATGCTTAACATGAGAATTAAAGCATTCAAGGGTATATTGACATTCAATGTTTTTACTCGGATATGCGGATAGTTCTCAAACCCACTAGACACTTGCAGTGGAATCTCACATCACCGTACTCACCCGTCTAGTAATAACATGATTTTCGGTGGAATCTCTAATCATCGTACTCCTCCTTAGTGGAGTCTAACATCACTAAGGCCACGCACGAATTTTACCTCGAGTGCACTCTAATCCTATTGATCGATCAATTATATCCGATAACAACCAACACATGTCAATATACTCAAATACAACCACAAGCATTATCGATGCTTGAACCACTTACCAAGTCCAAACTTCCATACAAGGCATGTACTCACAATGCAAGTATAACACAAGTCTCACATCTCAACATGCATAACAAATGCAATTCAACACATTACAACATAGCATGTTCATCTCACATTCAAGAAATCGTAAAACATAATATAATTGCATAAACCTTTAAAACTTACTCTCGAGCTTGGATTGGCCTTTCAAGCTCAATCCAGACTCCCAAAGCACTCCCTTAACCAAGTTAAGGCTTTTAAAATCGATCCACTCACCGATGAAACCCAACACGAGCTGAAAATGTCGATCAAGCCTCTAAGTTCCCCGAAATTAAACCCGAAGCTTCTCCAACGTTTTCCCTTACTTCTAATAAACCAAAAACAGTGCATTACACATCAAAACATCCACAAAATCACTGCCACAAATCAAATTACAACCCAAGACAAATTTCACTACATTTCCAAACCAAGAACTAACCCAAACTCTTCATTTTTCGAACCTGGACACAACCCAGCAGTTACCCATCAATTTCATCATCCAAATCATCACTAAACATGTCCCAAAATAGCCCCCAAGTGTAACCATACCATCAGCCCAACTTTCCCCTCACATAACTACCTCAAAACTCAAGATTTTCACTTCTAAACTCACCCACTAATACTCATTTCGAGATTTCATTAATACTTCACTATTTTAACATATGTTAAGCTTAAAAGCAAGTTTATAACACATATGAACTTTACAAATTAAGAACTCAACGAAAAACCAACAAAGTTTCTATCTTTAATTTAAAACTTTGAACACTTGAAACAACTCAAAAATGGATTTTATGGAAATCCAAGACCATGAAAATGTTGAGGATGAAGAGGAGAAGTCAAAATGTTATTACCTTGAAGAAA
This sequence comes from Hibiscus trionum, assembly GCA_030270665.1. Taxonomy (NCBI): domain Eukaryota; kingdom Viridiplantae; phylum Streptophyta; class Magnoliopsida; order Malvales; family Malvaceae; genus Hibiscus; species Hibiscus trionum. The sequence continues at coordinate 19,056,274 of BSYR01000038.1, read as the reverse complement.
TCACTTAGTTGAGAGCTTGAAAACCAATGGAATAATGACTAGGGTTTATGGAGGTTTTTAGAACGTGGAATTCAAAATGGAGAAGAAAATGACTTTTGCTAAAAATCCCTTTCCTATTCCCTTTTACGAAAAATCCTCGTTTTGCCCCCTTTTCTTTTAAAACTCTTTTTGGTGCATTAAAAATAGTTCATCTCCAATTTAATTTAACCCATCCCGGTTTAACTAACCCGATATCTCCTGGCCCTAAACTCGGGGCGTTACAGTGGTTCCAATCAAGCCACCAACTGTTAAAACCTAACAGAGGAATGGAGTGGCAGTTAAAAGAAATTTATATAATTACATAGTTAGTCCCCATTATTTACACATTATATCAATTTGGTCCTAATTTTAATTTAATAAAAACAATTAATTATTTAATTAGGTAGTGACGCGAGTCACCACCTCATTGGAGGACTTTATCTATTTATATTTGATTTAACAATTTTATTTTCCATTCAATGAGGTGGTGACACGTGTCACCACCCATTAAAGGAAGAAAATAAAGGAAGCTACAATGAGAGTAATAGGATTTAAACCACGATCCTCTTGGTGAGAGAGACACCTGTTTAACACTAGGTCGAATGCACATTTGTGTTCTAATGTACACAATTTATTATGTCTTTATTTGTTATTAAAGCCAAGAAAAAGAAAATAAATATGAATTAAGGGGAATCGAACATGACACGATTGAGATGCATAAAAATATTTAAATCACCGAAATAAAACTAATAATTAAGTTAAAGTTGACACACTTGCATTTTTAAACTAAATTTAATATATTTTGCCTTTACACGATTATTTTTTATAATATCATATATATAATCATTAAATTAGTTTTAATTTTTTTATAAAATTAATTCAATTATTATATACGTGAAATTATATTAAAAACTCAAAATTTTGAAAAGTTCACCTAGCTAATATAAATTCAGGTACATAATTAAAAAAACTGATATGATTTTAAAATTTTAAAATTTTAATACAATTTCATATATATATATATATAATTGAATTATTTTTTAAGAAAATATTAAATTTATTAATTAAGTTAAAAATAAATTCATTGATTATTTATATATGTGAAATTATAAATATAAACGTGAAAAATAAAAAATATATTATATTTAGTTTTAAAATAGAAAAATCTTAAAACCAGTTCTATTTTAAATCGAGTACCATGTGTGCACGGTGTGCGCGCTATTAAAGAGCTAGAAAAATTGAACAGATAATACCATGTAATCACACTAGCATATTAAAATAATTATTAAATTTATTTCGGTGATTTAGATGTTTTTATACATCCCAATTGTGTCATGTTTAATTCCCTTAATCCATATTTATTTTTCTTTTTTCTGGCTTTAACAACAAATAAAGACATAGAGTAAATGTTGTACATTAAAACCCAAATGTGCATTTGGCTTGGTGGTAAACAGGTACTACTCTCACCAAGAGGACACTAGTTTGAATCTTGCTACTCCTATTGTAGCTTTCTTAACACGTGTCACCACCCAATTAAATAATTAATTATTTTTATTAAATTAAAATTAGGATCAAATTGATAAAATATGTAAATAGTAGGGACTAAATGGTGTAGATAGCAAGAACCACTTAAATAATTACGTGATAAAATTGCCAAAATTAAAAGTATAATGGTCAAACTGACACCAATCCCATAAGTGATTATTTGTAGTTTACCTTATATTTTAAAGGCATAAATATTATATTGGACAGTTTTATAAAATACAAGTACCAAATGGGATATTATCCCTTCTATAATTTTCCTAAAAATCGAAGAAAACGACAAAAAGGGGGGCATCACAGTTATTCTATCAAATCTTAAGGGCGAGAAAAGAGGGAAAGAAAGTCAGATTTTTAGCCAATAAGAAAGAAAATTTGTCGCTTGCTCTTCTCCGATTGGATTCTCCATCCAAAAGAAAACCTAGCGGAGGCAGTTCCGATCGAATCAGGTAATCTTACTCTTAATTTTACAAGATTTCTAACATATTTGATTCAATTGATTTTGATTTTATATATTTTTCGTGTTTTTTTAAGGAAAAAAGGGAAGGAAAATGGATGGATCGGGAGGAAGAGGAGCGGATAATGTATTATCGAATTACAAGCTTGGGAAAACGCTTGGAATCGGCTCCTTTGGAAAGGTTAAAATTGCTGAGCATTGTTCCACTGGTTATAAAGTTGCTATTAAGATCCTTAATCGGAGAAAGATTAAGAATATGGAGATGGAGGAAAAAGGTAAATTCTTTTTAAAAACATTTTTTGTTTTTGTTTTAGAGATTGAATTTTAGGTTTTGTTTAGTTATTGAAGTAAGAGAAAAGCTTGAGAATTAAGAATATAGCGATTTATTGGATTAACAAAATTTGCAGCATTAATATGTTTTGTTTGGTAGAAAATTGGAGGGGAGAAATCGAAATAAAATACATATATTTTAAAAATACTAAAGAACAAATAATTTTCTTCCAAGCCATATCTTGGTAGAGTTGGAAAATTAAAGAATAAAGCTAAACATTTTAAAAAATACATAATATTGTTTTCCCCTCTAATTCTCCTTCCTATCAACCGCACTCAATTTATTTTCTTTTCACTTCCCACGTTTTTGCTTGATCAATCACACCTCAAGTCTACCATTGATTACAAATTAGATTTCTCGTACTTTTTTAATGATATTTTTAAGTTTGTTATTTTGAAGGATTGAATTTCTTAGATTCAGTTTGATTTTTACTCTTTCCGCAATCCGCATGTTATCTTGCTTTCGGAACTAAAATAAAAACTTATCGATTCAAACTTTATACACTGTGTTGATTTGTTATTGCTGTTAAAATGGAAACGATTCATTGAGTGAAACAAAAAGAGGACTTTTAGTAGGTTTCTCAAATCTCGAGCCATGTTCTGCACTTCTGCTTGCATGGATGTTTTTGCGTGTGGTTGTCTAATTCCATAGAATTATTGAATGATGAAGGCTTAATCTTTGGTGCAGTTAGAAGGGAGATTAAAATTTTGAGGTTGTTTATGCATCCTCACATCATACGACTCTATGAGGTCATAGAGACGGCAACAGATATCTTTGTTGTTATGGAATATGTGAAGTCCGGAGAACTCTTTGATTATATCGTGGAGAAAGGAAGATTGCAGGAGGATGAGGCTCGCAACTTTTTTCAGCAGGTCTGGTTTGAAATTCTTGTTCATTACTATTAATTACCGATGTTCTTTTTCTTCTTAGAAATTCTGTATGGAATCTTTAAGCAGATAATTTCTGGGGTGGAGTACTGCCATAGAAATATGGTGGTTCATCGAGACCTGAAGCCTGAAAATTTGCTTCTGGATTCCAAATGCAATGTGAAGATTGCTGATTTTGGCTTGAGCAACATAATGAGAGACGGTCATTTTCTGAAGACAAGTTGTGGTAGCCCAAACTATGCTGCCCCAGAGGTAGGAGTCCCTGAATTTAAATTTGATGGTGGATTTCTTACATTTATTGTCATATTGTTTTACTTTCATTTAATTGAAATATGTATCCTGTCATGATGGCATTTCCTAATGTGTATGGATCTCCATTGTTATAGGTTATTTCTGGGAAACTGTATGCTGGACCTGAAGTGGATGTATGGAGCTGTGGTGTTATATTATATGCCCTTCTTTGTGGCACCCTTCCTTTTGATGATGAAAACATTCCCAACCTCTTTAAGAAAATAAAGGTAAGTGGAATCATATTTTAATCCAAGATTTCTCGTAGGTCTCTCAGAAATACTTATCAGTTAATTTAAATTATATGCTTATGCTCATCTTAACTTTGTTGTTGTTCTGTCCCGTCAATAATTTCTGAATCAGATTTTCGTTTCTATTCATGTTTCTTACCTGCTTAAATCCTTAAAGAGCTGATACCTTGTAATTGGCATTATTTTTTTCACCAGGGAGGCATATACACTCTTCCAAGCCATTTATCTCCTGGTGCTAGAGATTTGATTCCACGGATGCTTGTAGTAGATCCAATGAAAAGAATGACCATTCCTGAGATCCGCCTGCATCCATGGTTTCAAGCACATCTTCCAAGATATTTAGCTGTCCCCCCACCAGATACAATGCAACAAGCAAGAAAGGTTGTTGATTTTGTTTTCTCCTGAGTTCAAGTGTTCAGCTTCAGTTTTAAATATGCTTATATACTGCTATATTAAACACTGAAAGGCATTGATGTGATACGATAACTTAAAAGTAACCATCAGGGTCGAAAAAGTGTCTAGAGTGCACTTTCTTGTAAAATTCTGAACTCTTGTCAGCTTCTGGATGTAGTTTTGGTACAGTGAATACCAAATACCACAGTTTTTGTTACAGGAGGAACCTTTTAAACACCCATACCTTTAATTTTAATGTAAGATACTTCGTAATCATTGAATTGTCTTGCTTGTTATTGGACTCTTGGAAATAGATTTATTCCGATAACCTGTTTCCCTACAATTCCCAATCCCGTAAGTGACATAAGTGTTGCTTAAATGATTTCCGGATCATATAATGAGATTTAGCTTGTGCTTTGTAAGAGCCTGAGAAGTTCTGAATTCTGCTAATATTAGATATTTTAATTTCAATACTTGATATTATGTGATGTCTTAGTTCTAGTTTATGATTGAAACATAATTACAGATCGATGAAGAGATCCTTCAGGAAGTGGTCAGAATGGGATTTGAAAGGAATCATCTGGTTGAATCTCTTCGTAATAGAATTCAGAATGAGGTTTATTATTCTCCAACTCATTGTCTTGATGGAACTATTGAGTATCTTCCAGGGAACTGTTGCTTATTTCTTATTGCATTATCTTCCAGGGAACTGTTGCATATTACTTACTATTGGACAATCGTTTCCGAGTCTCAAGTGGCTATCTTGGAGCTGAGTTTCAAGAAACTATGGTGTGTTTTATTTGTATTTTTTCTATTTATTGTTGACATTGCTTATCTAAAGCTGCATCATGGTTATAGAATCCACTATTTAGGACCTATTTCTGTTACACTTGTTAATTGACATTTTTTTTCTTCTTCATTTTCTTATTGAGTTCGAACTCTAATTCTTTTTTTAATCTGTATTTAGGATTCTGGCTTCAACCGCTTACATCCAAGTGAACCTACATCTCCAGCTGTTGGGCACCGCCTTCCAGGTTATGCTGACTATCAAGCAATGGGTTTAAGAGGCCCCGAGAGGAAATGGGCTCTTGGACTTCAGGTTGAGTTTTTGAGTCTCAACCAGTTTTCCCACACTGGTGACTTTGTATGATATTGATTGTAGACTTATAGGTGATTAGGCTTTAGTCGATAGGCGTTTTAGTGCCTGTGCTTTTATTTCTGATAATGACTTACTATGGTGAAAAATGAACTATAACCGGCAGGATAAATGTGGTTGGTACTAATTAAGAAGTTCAGACAATTAAGACTAGATTTGGTATGTAGCACATGTGGACGACCACTAGTGGGACTAACTCCTTTTATTTCCCAGAGTTTAATTTCTGTTTTTATAATGACAGTCCCGGGCGCATCCTCGTGAAATCATGACAGAAGTTCTCAAAGCTTTGCAAGAACTCAATGTCTGTTGGAAGAAGATAGGGCATTACAACATGAAGTGCAGGTGGCTTCCTAGCAGTCCTGGTCTTAACGAAGGCATGCTTAGCAATCCTGTGCACAACAATCACTATTTCGGCGATGAATCAACCATTATAGAAAACGATGGTGTTACCAAGTTGCCGAATGTTGTTAAATTCGAAGTGCAGGTAATTTTACCATGCTGTGTAGTTGTAGAATATTGAATGTCCTTAATAAAAATGCTGACACCTTTTTCTGCCATGGATATCAATCATCAGCTTTATAAAACTCGGGAGGAGAAGTATCTGCTGGATCTTCAAAGGGTTCAGGGGCCACAGTTTCTCTTCTTGGATCTTTGTGCCGCATTCCTCGCACAGCTCCGGGTCCTCTAAAACGAGTATGCTATGTTTTCAAGGACCCTTCTCCATGAATCTCGTATGATGCATGTGAATAACAACATTCTATGTATATACCTTTTTTGGGGGGTAACTATGGAGCCGGTCCTTTAACACTAGGGCTGGCCAAGGCAATGTTACTCGGTTATGTATGTTAGTCCGGCTTCGGACACAGTTTGCCTTTACTGATGATCAGGGTTTCCACAATGATATGGAACCTAAGGGAATTTTATGAATTATCATGATGGGAATTTACCTTGGTGTTCTGGGTTCTTTCCTTTTTTAGCAAGTTATGCTATTCACATGAGTCAAAAATTTTGATGATGTTTCTTTTAATGCTGTAGTGTCATCAGCCTATGATCCACGGACTTGGTGTAAGTATCAGATACGAGTATGTATTTGACTTAGATACGGTGCCCTTTCTTGCTTGAGATGCTACGCGTAGTGAAAAATTAGAATTTTTGCGAATTCGGATATTTGGTTTACTACCTACAGGCTACAGCAATTTGGAATTGAAACCTTCAAGTATCTGATAACTGAATCTGTTTTTGATTTCAGTTTGGATGACGTCTGATATCTGAATCTATTATACTTGAAGATTTTGAATATTTGTTAATGGGCCTCTGGAATTTTCAAGGTTTTAAATTTTTGAATATTTTTAAGGGTAAACTACTGCGGTGGTCACTTATGTTTCCCTTTAGTACAGAGTTGGTCACCGATTTTGAAAAATGACCAGTAAGGTCACTTACGTTTTCGGGGCGTAAACTTTTGGTCACCAACTGTTTAATGTTGTTAAACTTTAACGGTTTTCTGATTTGGCAATTGAAAAAATAAGGGTAATCTACTGCAATGGCCCCAAAATTCCCAAAATTTCAGTAAACTCCCAAATTCATAAATTCCTAAATCCTTAAATACCTAAATCCCTCAATCAGGTCACTCTTGCCGTCGTTGGCCACGATTCCGGCGACGGAATGGAGCGTCCTCCCTTCTCCCAAACACCCATGCACCAATCGTCGTCGTTCAATTGTCGCTTGTTGCAAATCGATCGAATGAATTTTTCAAATATTTCAACCTTCGTCCGACATTTTGCACGACTCCGGTCAATTTTTTGCAGCGGCGTGGTAGGGTAAACGATCATGATGGTCCGGCGACGGATGTGGTGGGCGGCGGCGTTACAATCGGCGATGAAATCGACTTAAATCGCGATTTAAGTTTTAGTGAGTTGGGGATTTTGAATATGGGGGTTATTTTGTGAATTTTGAAATTTTAGGGATTTTTTTAACTGCCAGATCAGAAATTCGTCAAAATTTAACGGCATCAAATGGTTGGGTGACCAAAAATTTACGTCCCGAAAACGTAAGTGACCTTACTGGTCATTTTTCAAAATCGGTGACCAACTCTGTACTGAGGGAAAACATAAGTGACCACCGCAGTAGTTTACCCTATTTTTAATTAAATTACTTTCAAGATTTTTCAGAAATTTTCTCAAAATCATTATATTTTTTGTTAGACTTCTGTTTTTTTTGGGTAAACTATACCAATGATCACCAAACTATAGGGTTGATATCGATTTGACCATTATATTTTTAATTGTGTCAAATATATCATTTAACTATTTAAATGGTTTCGATTAAGTCACCCGCCGTTAAAAAAACAAAAAAGTTGACGGAACTGTTAAAAAATTGGTATAATTACACATTTGGTCCTCTATATTTATACAATATATTAATTTAGTCCTAATTTTAATCTAATAAAATAAATTAATTATTCAATAAGATGGTGACACGTGTCATCACCCAATTGGAGGTGGAAAAATGTTAATGTAACACCCGGGTTTGGGGGTCGGGTGAAATTAAATTATTAAAATATAATTTGGGCATTGTATTTTCAAAACAAATAAAAATATGTTGGGCTTGTTTTATCTTAAACCTAAATAACTATGGATTTTACACTATTGTAATAACCTATTTTCATTAAGGGTAAAAAGGACTTTTGGCTTTTAAAATGAAGCAAAACAAATAAAAATACATTTTTCACCATCTTCTTCCCCACCTACTTTCAAAACCAACGACAACTTCTCCTCCCCTTTGCTATCTACTATTCTATTTCCTTCTTGCTTCATCCTTGAAGATTTTTGAAAGGTTATTATGTTTTTGAGTTGTTCTCATCTTCTCTCTATTACTCATGTTCTTAGTTTTCAATAAAACTCATTGTTTTGTGTTTTGAGTTTTTGAGTTTAAAGAATAAAAATCCAAACTTTATTGACTTTTGATCGAGGTTTTGATTCTTTGAAGTTAGATAAGAGTTTAGTAACCCAAATGGTCTAACATATCTAAATTTTAAATAGTTTTAAACTGATTTTCGGATTTGGGTTTTAGAGGGGTTTTATGTGGTTCAAAGGTTGGTTTTTGGGGCTGTTTATGAGTGGAAATTGATGGCTGATGATTGTATGGTGTTTAAGGGTTAATTTGGAAGCTTATGAGTATGTTAAAAGTGTTGGAATCGATGGTTAATCGCTGTGTGTTTGGGCTGCTCGAAAATGCTAGTTTGGGTGTGTTCTTAGTTGGCTATTTGCTTGAAAATGTGTTTCGGGTTTGCTTCGGTGATTGTTGACTGATTGTTGATGTTTTTGCTTGTGTTGGATTGCTTAGAACCAAGGTTTTATGTCGGTGAGACATCGGGAACTAATCCGGGAAGCTTGGAAGTTTGATCGGCTAGAGTTTGTTGAGCTTGGAATAGTCGGTGAGTGGTTCTTCGATTTTAAATTGGTTTCTAAATGTTGGTTCGAGCATGTAGACCTAGGTCGGGCTTGGTAAACCCACCTAGAGTTGGGATTAGATTGGTAGTCTAATCTCAAGCTTTAGTTTAGAAGACTTTGGTTGAACTTCTAAATGTTGCGTTATGCCTCGTGTGTTAAATGTGAATGATGTTGTTATGCATTTTGTGCATATGTGTTGTGATGAGGCATGATGATTCATTTATGCATTGTGATATGCATGTGTTTGATGAAATGTGGGTGCATGATGGTAAATCATGGTGGCTACGTGCTAGGCACGGGAAATGGTAAGAATATTGTATTATGACGATCTTGAAATGAGTTAGTATTGGCACTAGTATGCTTGGGTACAAATGATCGATCATTAGGATGTTAGTGTGCACACGAGTTTCGAAATGCGCGCGTGGTCTTGGTGATGGTAGTCACCAAGATGGAGTACGGGTACGCCCGAAAATCTTCTTTTGTATTTTAGTCAGTGATGAGTGGAATCCCATCGACGGGGCGTGAGGATGAGTGGAATCCCCTCCGCGTGAAACGGTGATGAGTGTAATCCCACTGTAAGGTAATGTAATGGTTAAGTTGTTGGATGTGAGTTCCAACAGTTGTTATCCGCGTATTCGGGTCATAGCTAGGTGCCAATACGGTTGTTACATGTGATTCTTATGGTTGTATTGTGGACATGTTGAGCATGGCATGATAATTGATGTTATGTTCATGCATTTCATATATTTGACTCATGTGGTTCCGAAGGTAAGGAAACATGCATTCATCCTTGGTTTTTGTTGCTCGTGCTTGGACCCTGCATTGTCGAGGTTTGTTTTATGAGCTTACCCTCACTAAGCTTTACGCTTACGCTCTCTTCTGTTCGACAATGCAGATCCTTAGTTCGTGGGTTGCTTGTGCAAGGAGAAAGGCCTCCAAGTGTGCTATCTTAATCTTCAAGTATGAACTTTTAAGCTAAGGATGTAATAGTTAAGCAATGGGGATTTGTGTATGTTGTTTTGTGTTTAGGAGCGTGTTATGACTCTTTTATTTTGTTGATGGTTTAGTTGTGTTTTGCTTATGCCTTGTATGTTGGCAATGTGGCCTTATCTCTATGCTCGTATGACATGTTTATGGTTGGATCTTTAGTTTCCTCTATGGTTTGCTATATGGATGTTGTTGATGCTCCGTGTTCGTTCTAAATGTTTCGTATGCTGATTCTTAGTTGTTAAATATTGTATGAATGTTTGCTTGTGGCTAGGTGAGTCTTAAATTGCATATAGAGTTGAGCCTTGGTGTGTTTTGCTGCAAATTTGAGTGTTGCAGTGCAGGGCGTATCTGTTGAGTTTTGGGGTGCTCGATTCGATCAACCAATTATGCTCACCAAGTGGTGGAGAGGTGGATATTTGGGTGGAAGGGTTAAGGAAGCTAAAAAGAATAAGACACAATGATTTTAGAGTGGTTCGGTCTTCTAACAAGCACCTACATCCACTACCTTAGCTCCCCACTAAGGATTTCACAATCAATCCACTAATTGATTCGTCCCCTTTTCTAGGATTAGGAGGAAACCCTTACAACCGATCAAGCTTCTACCCAAAGCCTTGATCAAAACCCTCTTTTACAAAGAGATAAACAAGGCAAACTTAAACCCTCTAATAGGTGTTTGTTTGCACAATTAAGCTCTCACCCAAATCCTAAAACACTTGAGCAAATTTGACAATTTTGGCTCACTAGTGTTTGTCTATACAAGAATTGACAAATAAAGCACTAAGACAATTTCTTGATCATTTGATGTTTGACAATATGAGCATTAGTCTTCTCTTGATGCTTGGAGGTCCCTTTTATACTCCCAAATGAGTTTGTAGCCGTTACTAGCCGTTGGGGATGAATTGGAGCCGTTGAGGACTTTATTTCCCTTCATAAATGCTGTTCTGCAGCTAACGGTATCGATACACGTGGAACGGTATCGATACGGCCTTCATATGAACTAGCCGTTGGGCTCTTGCCAGCCTGGGCATATCGATACGCTTGAGAGCGTATCGGTACCCTTTGAAATTTAAATGGCCGTTGGGAAATAGCCGTTGGGGGTAGTTAAAATGGGATCGGTACGCTGACGTGGCGTATCGAAACGATCCCACTCCGTATCGATACACTAAACCCTCGTATCGATACGGGTTTTGACAGTGGCCAAACTGGGGCAAAATGGTATCGATACTGGTACACCGGTATCGATACTGGTACTTTGAAATCACGAGTTTGGCTATTAAAAACATGAAAATTCTTTGTCAAAAACCTCTTAAAATACCTTAAACATAATTTCAAGTTGTTTGGACTTAAAAACAAGTTTTAAATTCTTTTCAAATTAGTCCAAAACATTTTTCAATTATTATATCAAAACATTAGTTCTACAATCTCCCCCTTTTTGATATAATAAAACTAACTTGAAAAATTGTTTGGGATTCTCCCCCTTATTCATTTGAAAATTCAATTTTTCAAACCATTTCTCCCCCTTTTTGTTATATCAAAAAGAATTTAAAAGACATTTAAGTTCAAGATAACATAGGAGGCAAAAACATTTTGACCCACTTAAAAATTTTTGGTTTAAAATTGGCTCCCCCTTACTCATAGCATCATCAAAAATGTTAGTCCAACATATATGATCATCTAGTTGAATGAAATAAAAATAGAACAAAAGAAATCAAAAACAACTAGATTTTACCAACACTTGAACCCAAGGGAGGATGTGAAGCCTTCCTTCTTCAAGTGTTCCTTTTTGTGTGCATGGAGCTCCCCCTCAATGTTTGACTTGTTGAACATCTCCATCACACCTAACAATAGACAATCAAGTAATTTTTGGTATCCAAATTGCTTTGGATCCATGAACGTTAGTAGCACAAATTTTTGATCCCTTAGGAATCCATTTTTCAATGTCATCCTTTTTAATTGAAGTGGTTAGTCCTTTTGGGACCCAAACACTTCTAAAACATTTTCCTTTTACAAATCTAGGGGCACTAGATTGTCTAACATAAAAGTTTGATTTTCCAAAACTATTTTTCTTTTCAAGTTCATTGGAAATCAAATCTTTTTCTTTTTGAACTTTTAGAAGCAAATTTTGTAAATCAAAACATTTTTGTTCAAAATCTTTTAATCTTGCTTCAAGTTCAAGATTTGTTTTGGAAAGCAAATCATTTTCAATCTTTATTTTTGAAATCAACTTTTTGTTTTTAGAAAATGATGCCTTGAATTCCAAAAGCAAATCATCATAGGCATCTTGTAACTCATCAAATGTATAAGAATTTGAAATAGATGAGTTAGAAGTTACCTCCCCCTCATTGAGGGCCATCAAGCATAGGTGGGCTACTTCATCATCGGTGGAGTCTTCATCACTCCATGTGGCCACATATGCTTGTTTTGAAGACGATCCCTTCATTTTGGATTTACGGGAATCCTTCATCTTCTTCACCGATTCAAGCTTGGATTTTTCAATTTTGCTCTTCATGAACCGGGCGAACTTGTTGAAGAGATAGGCCATCTCTTCATCTTCACTATCCTCCTCACTAGAGTCTACGTGATGGCAAGTGGAGGACTTGAGAGCCATGGCACTTGCATTGATGCCAAGCCCTTTGATCTTCTTCTCTCCCATAGCTCTAATTTCTTCCCTCTTCTTCTCATCCTCTTTATTCTTCTTCATGATTTGATGAGTAAGGAGTGACCCCATGAGTTCATCAAGCTTCAAAGTCTTCAAATTTTTGGCTTCGATGATGGCGGTCCTCTTTGAGTCCCAAGACTCGGGAAGTGAGTAGATGAGCTTTCGAACAAGCTTCTCGTCCGGGATGGCTTCTCCATAGCCTTTAAGACCATTCGTGATTGTGGAGAACCTATCAAACATCTTCTCGATGTTCTCTTCCGGATCCATTTTGAAGTTTTCATACTCAAGAGTTAGGAGCCCAATCTTGGTCTCCTTGACTTCATTAGTTCCCTCGTATGTGACTTCAAGCTTGTCCCATACCTCCTTGACACTCTCACAAGAAGACATCTTCTCATAGATGGTTGGGCCAAAAGCACAAAAGAGCATGTGCAAGGCTTTGCAATTTAGCTTCATCTTCTTGCGATCGTCGGCACTCCATTCCGCTTTGCTTCCTTGAGGCACGAACGGACCATCTTCAACTATGTCCCATAGCTTGTAATCTCTTGACTTCAAGAAGAATTTCATCTTTGTCTTCCAATGGGCATAGTGATCTCCGTTGAAGAAAGGCGGTTTGTCGATGGATTGCGCCATTTGAGCCGGTTGATAAAAAGGTGATCGAGCTTGCCGGATCTTCTCAATAGGATGTGAATCCCCTTCGATTGAGCCAAGATCTGATACCAATTGTTGAGTTTTGGGGTGCTCGATTCGATCAACCAATTATGCTCACCAAGTGGTGGAGAGGTGGATATTTGGGTGGAAGGGTTAAGGAAGCTAAAAAGAATAAGACACAATGATTTTAGAGTGGTTCGGTCTTCTAACAAGCACCTACATCCACTACCTTAGCTCCCCACTAAGGATTTCACAATCAATCCACTAATTGATTTGTCCCCTTTTGTAGGATTAGGAGGAAACCCTTACAACCGATCAAGCTTCTACCCAAAGCCTTGATCAAAACCCTCTTTTACAAAGAGATAAACAAGGCAAACTTAAACCCTCTAATAGGTGTTTGTTTGCACAATTAAGCTCTCACCCAAATCCTAAAACACTTGAGCAAATTTGACAATTTTGGCTCACTAGTGTTTGTCTATACAAGAATTGACAAATAAAGCACTAAGACAATTTCTTGATCATTTGATGTTTGACAATATAAGCATTAGTCTTCTCTTGATGCTTGGAGGTCCCTTTTATACTCCCAAATGAGTTTGTAGCCGTTACTAGCCGTTGGGGATGAATTGGAGCCGTTGAGGACTTTATTTCCCTTCATAAATGCTGTTCTGCAGCTAACGGTATCGATACACGTGGAACGGTATCGATACGGCCTTCATATGAACTAGCCGTTGGGCTCTTGCCAGCCTGGGCGTATCGATACGCTTGAGAGCGTATCGGTACCCTTTGACATTTAAATGGCCGTTGGGAAATAGCCGTTGGGGGTAGTTAAAATGGGATCGGTACGCTGACGTGGCGTATCGAAACGATCCCACTCCGTATCGATACACTAAACCCTCGTATCGATACGGGTTTTGACAGTGGCCAAACTGGGGCAAAATGGTATCGATACTGGTACACCGGTATCGATACTAGTACTTTGAAATCACGAGTTTGGCTATTAAAAACATGAAAATTCTTTGTCAAAAACCTCTTAAAATACCTTAAACATAATTTCAAGTTGTTTGGACTTAAAAACAAGTTTTAAATTCTTTTCAAATTAGTCCAAAACATTTTTCAATTATTATATCAAAACATTAGTTCTACAGTATCGGTACGCCCTAGGGCTGTATCGATACGGTCCTACACTTTGGGACTCAGATTTGGCTTAGCGTACCAGTACACGGGGGTGTATCGATACGCTAAAACCTCTCTGGAAATCAGAGATTTTGACGAGATTTTGGCGTATCTATACGGGTCTAGGGTGTATCGGTATGGTCTTGTATCGTTGACCGTGAGAAGTTGACCAATGAGGGCGTATCGGTACGGTCAACCAGGGTACCGATACAGTCTGCCTTTGTTGACTTTGGGCTGTTGACCTAGTCAAGGCGTATCGATACCCTCTTCTAGTGTATCGGTACGGCCTGCTGTTTAAACTAAAATGGGATGTTCTAAATTGCTTGTTTGGTGGTTTCGCCTCGCTTGTTGTTTCCGCTGTCGTTGATTCACATAGGATGTATTAAAGCATCTAGACAAGATAAATAATAAAAGAAATTTTCTAGGGTCGCTAACCGAAGTGGAGCCTTAACGGGTTTCGCCTCGGTTTTCCCCGTGTAGCCCACTCGGATCAGTCAGCCGCCCAAACCGGGACGAGGGGGTTACACTGGTTGGTATCAGAGCTTGAGGTTTCCGAGACCTCGGGCAGGTAAGTGAGGTAAGTTGAATTCTTGTATTGCAAATGTACGGTGTTTGCTTGCCATGTATGCTTGTCGTTTGTTTGATCGTATGTGTGTGTTGGTTGAAGCATGTTGATGTGTGATTTGTTCGTTAAGTGTTGAGTAGAGTCTCAATGCTTCTATTACATCGGAAAAAGGATTTTTAAGTGAGGGAAATATACTTGAGCCACTTGGACCCTTGCCCTTGCTAACCCGACTTTGTATGTTGTTGTTGTTGTTGTAGTTGTTATCTGTGAGCGGTTATGTCGAGGCCTAGAGGTAGACCCCGGTTGGTTCGTCAGGAACCCCGTATTGTAGCTCCTGCCGGTGAGCCGGTGGTTGGGGTAGAGGCTCCTGTGGAAGAGCCTGCTGTTGGAGTCGGGGCTCCTCCTCCACCACCACCTCCTCCGCCTAGTGAGGGAGGCGAGGCTAGAGCAGAGGAAGCGGGACCTCAGGTTGGCCAGGGTGGCCAAGGTCCTGCAGGGATAGACATGGCTCCGCTAGTTCAAGCTATAGCAGGAGCGTTTCAGGCTGCAGTTGCCGGAGCTCAGGCTGCAGCATAGCCGAGAGGGGATGATGCTAGCTTACCCTTAGAGAGGCTTCGTAGCCTCGGAGCGGATGAGTTCAGGGGATCTACGCCTAAGAGATCAGAGTTATGGCTAGAGAAGACGGTTCGTATTTTGGCTCAGATGGGATGTGTTGGGGCTCGTAAGTTGGGCTGTGTAGTTTCGTTACTTCAGGGTGATGCCTACACCTGGTGGGTCACCATTACTTCCGGCGTGCCTGAGGCCGAGATCAGTTGGGATTTCTTTGAGACTGCTTTCAGAAAGAGGTATTTAGGCCCGAGATATTTAGATGAGAAGAAGAGGGAGTTCATGGCTCTTGTTCAGGGAGATACATCAGTGACAGACTATGAGATCCGCTTTGTCCGGTTGAGTCAGTATGCTCCGGAGTTGGTTCCTACTGGGAGGGACCATTGTGATCGGTTCATGTATGGACTTCAGGAGGAGGTCAAGAGGTACACTTTGGCCACATATTATTCTGATTTTGATGTCTTGGTCGCTAGGGCCAAGGACATCGAGCATAGCTTGGGGCTGACCAAGCGATCGAGAGGTTCCAGTTCAGGGAAGAGGCATAACAACTTTGATCGTGGTGATGCCAAGAGGCATCGGGGCAGTGGACAGCAGTATGATCATAGACGTGGCGGTGGCCACCATGGTAGAGGCCATCAGGGCTAGAGAGCCGGAGGGCGTTTGCCCGAGTGTGCCCGATGTGGGAGACAGCATTCCGGAGAGTGTTGGGGGAACTATCATGCTTTCTGGAACTGTGGATCGAGAGACCACTTCAGGAGAGAGTGTCCGCATCAGGCGGGACAGGCACCGATTCAGGCACAGGCTCCTGCGAGAGCGATCGACTATCCGAGAGGCCGTGGGCGCGGTCGTGGTTACTTCCAGCCGAGGACTGATGCACCTATGATAGAGGCACCAAGGAATCTTGCTCATGTAGTGGCAGTTCAGCCAGAGGCCGGTGGACCAGCTAGAGTCTACACACGGAGAGAGGCAGTGAATGACACAGATGTGATAACAGGTAATTTCGAGTTACAGTCCATGTCTTTACTTTCCTTAGTCGATTCGGGTTCCACGCATTCTTATATTTTGAGTGAGCATGCAAAGAAGTTAGATATACCTGTTGAGATTTTAGACGTAGGGATGCATGTGACTAGTTCCTTCGGTGAGACAGTTGTAGTTAGACGGATGTATAGGAGGTGTCCGTTGAAGATTCAAAGTCATGTGTTTCCTGTTGATATGATGGAGCTTCCGTTCTACGATTTTGATATCATTTTGGGTATGGATTGGTTGGTTGAGCACAGAGCTAGTGTAGATTTTGAGACAAAGAGAATTTCGTTGAAGCTTTTTGATGACTATGAGGTAGTGGTAGTAGGCGAGAACATTAAGTTCTTACCGAACGTTGTGTTGGCTTTAGAGGCTCATAGGTTGATGGACTCCGGTTGTGGGGCTTATTTAGCGTACGTGATGAATCCGAATATGAGCAAGGTTAGACCAAAAGATATCAGGACAGTTTGTGATTATCCGGATGTGTTTCTAGAAGAGTTACCGGGTTTGCCTCCGGACAGAGATGTAGAGTTTGTGATTGAGACTATTTTAGGGTCTACTCCAGTATCTATTGCTCCGTACCGTATGGCTCCGAAAGAGTTGAAAGAATTGAAAATTCGGTTTCAGGAGTTGTTAGACTGAGGTTTTATTAGGCCTAGTAGTTCGTCTTGGGGTGCTCCCGTGTTGTTTGTGAAGAAGAAGGAGGATGGCAGTATGAGGATGTATATCAACTATAGGTAGTTGAACCATTTGACAATGAAGAACAAGTATTCGTTGCCTCGTATAGATGACTTGTTTGATCAGTTGAGAGGTGCCTTAGTATTTTCGAAGATAGATTTGAGATCAGGGTACTATCAGTTGAAGGTGAAAGAATGTGATGTACCGAAAACAGCTTTTAGGACTAGATACGGTCATTATGAGTTCCTTGTGATGCCGTTTAGGCTCACGAATGCACCAACAGCTTTCATGGACATGATGAACAGAGTTTTCCGAGACTATCTAGACCAATTTGTAGTTGTTTTCATAGACGACATCCTTGTGTACTCGAGATCAGAAGAAGAACATGATGAGCATTTGAGACTTGTTTTGCAGAGATTGATGAGCAATCAGTTGTATGCTAAGCTGAGTAAATGCGAGTTCTGGATTAGAGAGGTTGTGTTTCTTGGCCACGTTGTGTCAGCTGAAGGTATCCGTGTTGATCCGAAGAAGATTGAAGCCATTGTTGAGTGGAAACAACCTAAGTCAGTGACGGAGATTAGGAGTTTCCTAGGACTAGCTGGTTACTATAGGAGGTTCATTGATGGTTTCTCTAGGGTAGTTGCTCCGTTGACTAAATTGTTGCAAAAAGAAGTGAAGTTTGAGTGGTCAGATGCGAGACAGAGTGCTTTTGAGAAATTGAAAGAAGCTTTGACGAATGCTCCAGTGTTGGTACAGCCAGTTTTAGGGAAAGAGTTCGTAATCTATAGTGATGCTTCCTACGTAGGTTTAGGTTGTGTTCTGATGCAAGAAAGGAGAGTTTTTGCTTATGCTTCGAGATAGTTGAAGGTGCATGAGAAGAACTACCCTAAGCACGACATTGAGTTAGCAGCAGTTGTGTTTGCGTTGAAGATTTGGCGTCACTACTTGTATGGTGAGAAGTGCACGGTTTACACTGATCATAAAAGCTTGAAGTATTTGATGACTCAGAGAGAGCTGAACTTGAGACAGAGAAGATGGCTTGAACTGTTGAAAGACTATGATTTGACTATTGAGTACCATCCGAGTAAGGAAAATGTAGTGGCTGATGCGTTGAGCAGAAAAGTTGCAGTTGAGTTGCGAGCTATGTTTGCTAGGCTGAGTGTATCAAAGGACGGTGGTTTGATTACAGATTTGCAAGTGAAGCCTTCGTTGATTCAGATGATCGGAGAGAAAAAGTTGCAAGACGTATCATTAGCTTCACATGTTCAGGACATTGCAGAAGGTAGACCGACAGAGTACAGTTTCAGTGATGAGAATGTGTTGTGTTACAGAGACAGAGTCGTAGTACCTGCAGATGTTGAGTTGAGACGTATGATTCTGAGCGAAGCACATTCGAGTCCTTTTTCGATGCATCCGGACAGTACTAAGATGTACCGAGATCTGAAGAGTGATTATTACTGGGTTGGTTTGAAGAAGGATGTAGTCGAGTATGTGAGCCGTTGCATGGTTTGTCAGAGAGTAAAGGCAGAACATCAGGTTCCTTCAGGTTTGTTACAACCTTTGAAAATTCCGGAATGGAAGTGAGAAAGAATCACTATAGACTTCGTGTTAGGGTTGCCGTTGTCTTTTTCGAAGAAGAATTCCGTCTGGGTGATAGTTGATAGATTCACTAAGTGTGCTCATTTCTTAGCAGTGAACACCACAAATTCTTTAGACAAGTTGGCAGATTTGTACATCCGCGAGATTGTGAGACTTCATGGAGTTCTGAAGTCTATTGTATCAGACAGAGATCCGAGATTCACATCGAGGTTCTGGGGTTGTTTGCATAGTGCCCTAGGTAGTCGTTTGCATTTCAGTACTTCATATCATCCGCAGTCAGATGGGCAGTCAGAGCGAGTGATACAAGTATTAGAGGATATGCTCCGTTGTTGTGTGATCGACTTTTAGGGATCGTGGGAGAAACATTTACCCTTAGTTGAGTTTGCTTACAACAATAGTTACCAGGCTAGTATCCAGATGGCTCCTTATGAGGCATAGTATGGTAGGCGATGTAGGACTCCAATCTGTTGGGCCGAAACGGGTCAAAAATTATTAACTATGCCAGATTTGCTTAAGGGGACTACCGATAAAGTGAAGTTGATTTGTGACCGTCTGAAGGCAGCTTCCGATCGTCAGAAATCTTACGCATATTTGAAGAGAAAAGAGATCGAGTTTTCAGTGGGTGAGAAGGTGTTTCTGAAAGTGTCTCCGTGGAAGAAGGTAATGGGATTTGGTCAGAAAGTCAAGTTGAGTCTGAGGTTTATCGGTCCGTATGAGATAGTTGAGCGGACTGGGCCAGTAGCTTACTGTTTGAGATTTCCTTCAGAGTTAGAGAAGATCCACGATGTTTTCCATGTGTCGATGCTCAAGAGATATAGATTAGATCCGTCTCATGTTATGCCCGTTGAGGAGATAGAACTGAATCCAGATTTGTCTTACAATGAAGAACCAGTTGAGATACTTGCTTCGAATAGCAAGGTGTTGCGTGGCAAGACC
Source organism: Hibiscus trionum (assembly GCA_030270665.1). Classification (NCBI taxonomy): domain Eukaryota; kingdom Viridiplantae; phylum Streptophyta; class Magnoliopsida; order Malvales; family Malvaceae; genus Hibiscus; species Hibiscus trionum. Next base: position 19,036,631 of record BSYR01000038.1, on the reverse strand, counting down.
ATAGAGTTGGTCAAGGTGTTGTGGCGACATAGAGGCGTGGAAGAGGCCACGTGGGAGAGGAAAGCTGATATGCTTGAGCAGTTTCTGTACTTGTTTCCGTCAGGTAATTTCGGGGACGAAATTTTTTAAGTGAGGGAGAGTTGTAACACCCAGGTTTGGGGGTCGGGTGAAATTAAATTATTAAAATATAATTTAGGCCTTGTATTTTCAAAACAAATAAAAATATGTTGGGCTTGTTTTAACTTAAACCCAAATAACCATAGATTTTACACTATTGTAATAACCCATTTTCATTAAGGGTAAAAAGGACTTTTGGCTTTTAAAATGAAGCAAAACAAATAAAAATACATTTTCATCATCTTTTTCCCCACCCACTTTCAAAACCAACGACAACTTCCCCTCCCCTTTGCTATCTACTATTCCATTTCCTCCTTGCTTCATCCTTGAGGATTTTTGAAAGGTAATTATGTTTTTGAGTTGTCCTCGTCTTCCTCTTACTACTCATGTTCTTAGTTTTCAATGAAACTCATTGTTTTGTGTTTTGAGTTTTTGAGTTTAAAGAATAAAAATCCAAACTTTATTGACTTTTAATCGAGGTTTTGATTCTTTGAAGTTAGATAAGTGTTTAGTAACTGTAGAACTAATGTTTTGATATAATAATTGAAAAATGATTTGGACTGATTTAAAAAGTATTTAAAACAATTTCCAAAGTCCAAATAACTTGAAACTATGTTTAGGGATGTTTTTAAAAGGTTTTACATGTTTTTCAAAGCCAAACTTCACAAAACTGTCCAGGCGTTTCGAAACACCTTAGGGCGTTTCGATACGGTGCATTCCAGTAGCAAAAATGTTTCAATACAAGTATCGAAACAGGCTTACCCTGGATAAGAATTTTTGCCCAGCGTTTCGAAACGGGCTATGCCGTTTTGATACGCCCACGTGGCACTGACCACAACGGTCATAAACCCTAACGACTATTTCCCAACTAACATTTAAATGCAGGTCGTTTCGATACGGGACTAGGCGTTTTGAAACGGGTGTTTCAAAACGGACAAAAGCGTTTCGATACGGGTCCACGTCAGACTGCAACGACTCTTTCTACTTAAAGGGTGTTTCGAAACGGGTTCGAGCATTTCAAAACGGGGAGCTGCAGAACTGCATTTATGGTGGGAATTAAAGTCCTCAACGGCTCCAATTCAATCCCAACGGCTAGCAACGGCTATAAACTCATCAAGGAGTATAAAAGGGACCTCCAAGCATCAAGTAAAGGCTAATGCTCATATTGTCAATCAACAAATGATCAAGAATTGTCTTAGAGCTTAAATTGTCATTTATTGTATAGACAAACACTAGTGAGCCAAAATTGTCAAATTTGCTCAAGTTTTTAGGTTTTGGGTGAGTGCTAAATTGTGCAAACAAATACCTATTAGAGGGATTTAAGTTTGCTTATTGTTTCTCTTTGTAAAAGAGGGTTTCGATCAAGGCTTTGGGTAGAAAGCTTGATCGGTGTAAAGGGTTTCCTCCTAAGCCTAGAAAAAGGGAAGGAATCAATAGTGGATTGATTGGAAATCCTTAGTGGGGAGCTAAAGTAGTGGATGTAGACCTTGGTTAGAAGGTTGAACCATTATAAATCTTTGTGTCAAAAATCTTTTTAGCTTCCACAACCCTTCCACACAAAAATCCACCTCTCCACCACTTGGTGAGCCAAATCGGTTGAACAAATCGAGCCCCTAAAAACTCAACAATTGGTATCAGAGCTTGGCTCAATTGAGGAGGATTCACATCCTATTGAGAAGATCCGACATGCTCGATCACTTTTTCATCAACCGGCTCAAATGGCACAATCTATCGACAAACCGCCTTTCTTTGACGGAACCCACTATACCTATTGGAAGACAAAGATGAAGTTATTCATCAAATCTAGAGATTACAAGCTATGGGATATAGTTGAAGATGGTCCGTTCGTGCCTTAAAGAAGCAAAGCGGAGTGGAGTGCCGACGATCGCAAGAAGATTGAGCTTAATTGCAAAGCCTTGCACATCTTGTTTTGTGCTTTTGGCCCAACCATCTATGAGAAGATGTCTTCTTGTGAGAGTGCCAAGGAGGTATGGGACAAGCTTGAATTCACATACGAGGGGACCGATGAAGTCAAGGAGACCAAGATTGGGCTCCTAACCTTAGAGTATGAGAACTTCAAAATGGATCCGGAAGAGAACATCGAGAAGATGTTTGATAGGTTCTCCACTATCACCAATGGTCTCAAAGGCTATGGAGAAGCCATCCCGGAAGAAAAGCTTGTTCGAAAGCTCATCTACTCACTTCCCGAGTCTTGGGACTCAAAGAGGACCGCCATCATCGAAGCCAAAAATTTGAAGACCTTGAAGCTTGATGAACTCATAGGGTCACTCCTTACTCATCAAATCATGAAGAAGAATAAAGAAGATGAGAAGAAGAGGGAAGAAATTAGAGCTATGGGAGAGAAGAAAATCAAAGGGCTAGGCATCAATGCAAGTGTCATGGCTCTCAAGTCCTCCACTTGCCATCATGTCTATTCAAGTGAAGAGGAGGATGAAGATGAAGAGATAGTTCATCTCTTCAAGAAGTGTGCCCCGTTCATGAAGAAAGCTTTGAGAGAGCTTGAACAAGATTCCAAGAAGAAGGAGAGGGCAAGCACTTCAAGCCATAAGAAGAAGGCATATGTGGCTATTTGGAGTGATGAGGACTCCACCGGCGATGAACAAGCCAACCTTTGCCTTATGGCCATCAAAGAAGATTCAAGGGTAACTTCATGTTCTTATTCTTTTGATGAATTACAAAATGCCTATGATGATTTGGTTTTAGACTTTAAAAATCACATTTTGAAAAACAATAAAGTGATTTCAAAGTTGAAAATTCAAAATGATTTGATTTCTAAAACCAAACTTGAACTTGAAGCAAAACTCAAGGAGTTTGAACTAAAATGTTTTGATTTACAAAAATTGCTTCAAAAAGTTCAAGAAGAAAAGGATTTGATTTCCAAAGAGCTAGAAAAGAAAAACAATTTTGGGAAATCAAATTTTTATGTAAGGCAATCTAGTGCCCCTAGATTTGTTAAAGGAAAATGTTTTAGAAGTGTTTGGGTCCCAAAAGGACTAACCACTTCAATTAAAAAGGATGATATTGAAAAATGGATTCCTAAGGGGACTAAAATTTGTTCTACTAACGTTTATGGATCCAAAGCAATTTGGATACCAAAAATCAGTTGATTGTCTTTCGCTAGGTGTGATGGAGATGTTCAACAAGTCAAACATTGAGGGGGAGCTCCATGCACACAAGGAAGAACACTTGAAGAAGGAAGGCTTCACATCCTCCCTTTGGGTTCAAGTGTTGGTAAAAATCTAGTTGTTTTTGATTTTATTTGATTTATTTTTATTTATGTCAACTAGATGATCATTTATGTTGGACTAACATTTTTTATGATGCTTTGAGTAAGGGGGAGCCATTTAAAACTAAATTCTTATTTTTGTCAATTTTTACCTCTATTGTTATTTTAAACTTAATGTTTTAAATTCTTTTTGATATAACAAAAAGGGGGAGACATGGTTTGAAAATTTGAATTTTCAAATGAATAAGGGGGAGCTTTATTTGATTTCTTATCTTCAATCTCTTATTCACATTTTTAAAGTTAAAGGGGGAGAATCCCAAACAATTTTTCAAGAGAGTTTTATTATATCAAAAAGGGGGAGATTGTAGAACTAATGTTTTGATATAATAATTGAAAAATATTTTGGACTGATTTAAAAAGTATTTAAAACAATTTCCAAAGTCCAAATAACTTGAAACTATGTTTAGAGATGTTTTTAAAAGGTTTTACATGTTTTTCAAAGCCAAACTTCACAAAATTGTCCAGGCGTTTCGAAACACCTTAGGGCGTTTCGATACGGTGCATTCCAGTAGCAAAAATGTTTCGATACAAGTATCGAAACATGCTTACCCTGGATAAGGATTTTTGCCCAGCGTTTCGAAACGAGCTATACCGTTTCGATACGCCCACGTGGCACTGACCACAACGGTCATAAACCCCAACACCTATTTCCCAACTAACATTTAAATGCAGGTCGTTTCGATACGGGACTAGGCGTTTTGAAACGGGTGTTTCGAAACGGACAAAAGCGTTTCGATACGGGTCCACGTCAGACTGCAACGGCTCTTTCTACTTAAAGGGTGTTTCGAAACGGGTTCGAGCGTTTCGAAACGGGGAGCTGCAAAACTGCATTTATGGTGGGAATTAAAGTCCTCAACGGCTCCAATTCAATCCCAACGGCTAGCAACGGCTATAAACTCATCAAGGAGTATAAAAGGGACCTCCAAGCATCAAGTAAAGGCTAATGCTCATATTGTCAATCAACAAATGATCAAGAATTGTCTTAGAGCTTAAATTGTCATTTATTGTATAGACAAACACTAGTGAGCCAAAATTGTCAAATTTGCTCAAGTGTTTTAGGTTTTGGGTGAGTGCTAAATTTTGCAAACAAATACCTATTAGAGGTATTTAAGTTTGCTTATTGTTTTTCTTTGTAAAAGAGGGTTTCGATCAAGGCTTTGGGTAGAAAGCTTGATCGGTGTAAAGGGTTTCCTCCTAAGCCTAGAAAAAGGGACGAATCAATAGTGGATTGATTGGAAATCCTTAGTGGGTAGCTAAGGTAGTGGATGTAGACCTTGGTTAGAAGGTTGAACCACTATAAATCTTTGTGTCAAATATCTTTTTAGCTTCCACAACCCTTCCACCCAAAAATCCACCTCTCCACCACTTGGTGAGCCAAATCGGTTGAACGAATCGAGCCCCTAAAAACTCAACAGTAACCCAAATGGTCCAACATATCTAAATTTTGAATCGTTTTAAACAGGTTTTCGGATTTGGGTTTTAGAAGGGTTTTAGGTGGTTCAAAGGTTGGTTTTTGAGGCTGTTTATGAGTGGAAATTGATGGCTGATGATTGTATGATTTTTAAAGGTTAATTTGGAAGCTTATGAGAATGTTAAAAGTGTTGGAATCGATGGTTAATCGCTGTGTGTTTGGGCTGCTCGAAAATGCTAGTTTGGGTGTGTTCTTAGTTGGCTATTTGCTTGAAAATGTGTTCCGGGTTTTCTTCGATGATTGTTGACTGATTGTTGATGTTTTTGCTTGTGTTGGATTGCTTAGAACCAAGTTTTTGTGTCGGTGAGACATCGGGAACTAATTCGGGAAGCTTGGAAGTTTGATCGGCTAGAGTTTGTTGAGATTGGAGTAGTCGGTGAGTGGTTCTTTGATTTTAAATTGGTTTCCAAATGTTGGTTCGAGCATGTAGACCTAGGTCGGGCTTGGTAAACCCACCTAGAGTTGGGATTGGATTGGTAGTCTAATCTCAAGCTTTAGTTTAGAAGACTTTGGTTGAACTTCTAAATGTTGCGTTATGCCTCATGTATTAAATGTGAATGATGTTGCTATGCATTTTGTGCATATGTGTTATGATGAGGCATGATGATTCATTTATGCATTGTGATATGCATGTGTTTGATGAAATGTGGGTGCATGATGGTAAATCATGGTGGCTACGTGCTAGGTACAGGAAATGGTAAGAATATTGTATTATGACGATCTTGAAATGAGTTAGTATTGGCACTAGTATGCTTGGGTAAAAATGATCGATCATTAGGATGTTAGTGTGCACACGAGTTTCGAAATACGTGCGTGGTCTTGGTGATGGTAGTCACCAAGATGGAGTACGGGTACGCCCGGAAATATTCTTTTGTATTTTAGTCGGTGATGAGTGGAATCCCATCGACGGGGCGTGAGGATGAGTGGAATCCCCTCCGCGTGAAACGGCGATGAGTGTAATCCCACCGTAAGGTAATGTAATGGTTGATTTGTTGGATGTGAGTTCCAACGGTTGTTATCCGCGTATTCGGGTCATAGCTAGGTGCCAATACGGTTGTTACATGTGATTCTTATGGTTGTATTGTGGACATGTTGAGCATGGCATGATAATTGATGTTATGTTCATGCATTTCATATATTTGACTCATGTGGTTCCGAAGGTAAGGAAACATGCATTCATCCTTGGTTTTTGTTGCTCGTGCTTGGACCCTGCATTGTCGAGGTTTGTTTTATGAGCTTACCCTCACTAAGCTTTACGCTTACGCTCTCTTTTGTTCGATAATGCAGATCCTTAGTTCGTGGGTTGCTTGTGCAAGGAGAAAGGCCTCCTAGTGTGTTATATTAATCTTCAAGTATGAACTTTTAAGCTAAGGATGTAATAGTTAAGCAATGGGGATTTGTGTATGTTGTTTTGTGTTTAGGAGCGTGTTATGACTCATTTATTTTGTTGATGGTTTAGTTGTGTTTTGCTTATGCCTTGTATGTTGGCCATGTGGCCCTATCTCTATGCTCGTATGACATGTTTATTGTTGGATATTTAGTTTCCTCTATGGTTTGCTATATGGATGTTGTTGATGCTCCGTGTTCGTTCTAAATGTTTCGTATGCTGATTCTTAGTTGTTAAATATTGTATGAATGTTTGTTTGTGGCTAGGTGAGTCTTAAATTGCATATAGAGTTGAGTATTGGTGTGTTTTGCTGCAAATTTGAGTTTTGCAGTGCAGGGCGTATCGATACGCCCTAGGGCCGTATCGATACGGTCCTACACTTTGGGACTCAGATTTGGCTTAGTGTATCGGTACACGGGGGTGTATCGATACGCCAAAACCTCTCTGGAAATCTAAGATTTTGGCATATCGGTACGTGTCTAGGGTGTATCGGTACGGTCTTGTATCGCTGACCAGTGAGGGCGTATCGGTACGGTCAACCAGGGTACCGATACGGTCTCCCTTTGTTGACTTTGGGCTGTTGACCTAGTCAAGGCGTATCGATACCCTCTTCTAGTATATCGATACAGCCTGCTGTTTAAACTAAAATGGGTTGTTTTAAATTGTTTGTTTGGTGGTTTCGCCTCCCTTGTTGTTTTCGCTGTCGTTGATTCACATAGGATGTATTAAAGCATCTAGACAAGATAAATAATAAAAGAAATTTTCTAGGGTCGCTAACCGAAGTGGAGCCTTAACGAGTTTCGCCTCGGTTTTCCCCGTGTATCCCACTCGGATCGGTCAGCCGCCCGGACCGGGATGAGGGGGTTACAGTTAACATGAAGATTGCTTCCAAGGGGAATCAAACCTAGGACCTTGGAATGCAAGGGGCAAGTGCTTGCCACTAAGCCAAGCACTTTTTGTGCTATGAGATACATTCTTTGATATATATTTAAATAGTATTAGTGCCCAGAAAAATTGAAGAAGAGAAAATGATAGTAAAACAAACAGAAATACACGAATGGAACTCAGATGTATGAGGGTTATAGATTCTATACCGAGTGCTTTGGAATGAAGCTGTTGAGGAAATGAGACATATTAGAGGAGAGATACACGAATGCGTTTCTTGAAATATGGGCCTGAAGATTCTCACTTCGTTATGGAACAAAAAAGTGGCAAGTACTATAACCCCCTAGACCCGCCTATGCGTTACAACGGATCCTAGGAAGTCACATTAGGGTCACAAGAGCGACCCACAGTAAAAATACACATAAAAACATTTTTTTTGAACACTTATTAAGTTGTAAAACCAACTTCTGTTTAAAATATCATTTCGGGATGTTATTTTAACACATAATAAAAACTTCATAAAAATTTTACAGACACTGTCATAAAACAATACATGACATACATGCCCACTAACTATACAGTACCGTACTCCAAAAGTAACGCCGAGAGAACTCCGTACACTGATGTCAAACGCTATACCATGATATATTCCTTTAACCTGCGATGGTAAAAACAACGTGAGCTTGGAAAAGCTCAGTAATATAGTACTACCAAAAGATGCTATAAGCTCATGCAAATATATGGTAGGCATAACATTTTTGGGATGTTCCACGTAGTAACAGTCTCCATTTCTGTTCTACTATTTCGAGGTAGCATCATACTCGAGAATAACGATACTTGCTCTTTATTTATACATCGAGAATTAGACGATAATTATATAGGCTAGCAACAAATGAAGTAGGAATCAGAGAGTTTGGTGCCTAGTGTGTTCCAACGGTGCAACATTAATGCATGCAAAATAATAATGCAGTAAACCTTTTTATTTCAAATACATTTGTTTCAAGTAGCAGTAAAGTTCATTTTTAATTCTTTATTTACCCTCCAACCATACTCCAGTATATAGTTTCCCCAGTGCGGTATCATGTACATGCATTAACCCGAGCCCATTAGGCGTGGGTACCATCCTAAGGATATACCTTAGAATACGGGCGGCCCTTGCCAAAGCATAGGAACCGAAAACGGGCGGACCTGGCCGAAGCCTAGAATCCGAAAACGGGCGGACCTGGCCGAAGCCTAGGATCCGAAAACGGGCGGACCTGGCCGAAGCCTAGGATCCGAAAACGGGCGGACCTAGCCGAAGCTTAGGATCCGAATACGGGCGGACCTAGCCGAAGCTTAGGATCCGAATACGGGCGGACTTACCAGCTTGATCAGGGCTGAGCCGTTAGCAACTTCATATCATTTCCCAAGTACCCCGGTGAATTAGATCATCAATAGTTCATTAATCAATAACCGTATTTTTAGTAACACATTATCCATATAGCATGTTTGTCATATCGGGTGCATAAACATATATCGAAAATACAGTACGGTCATGTTTAATTATAAAACATGTCATGTTCCTGTAAATTCAAGTATGTCAGTCATGTGCACGTGCTCGGTATTATAACATGTAAATCAGTATGCAAAAACAGTCGTATAGCACACATGGAACACACTAGGTGGAATAGTTTATTTCATGGAGATACATAGCATTTATGGAAGAGAACACATTAAACTTTTGACCATTGAACGGATCTTTGAAACAAGGCCCCTATTAAAGAGGGGTTTGTACTAACGGTTCAAACCAGATAGTCAGGAGATGATACAGCAAGATCTTGAGTGTTTAAGCATATCATGAGTGATTTAGCCATTTAAGCCTACCAGGGGCATTATAGTCATTTTATCATACACGGGCATTTTGGTAATTTATACCAACAAGGCATAAACAGCAGCTCAGAAATTCTATTTGCCCATCAAGTTTCCAACCAGGCATTTAGAGATTTCTACGTCAAGATCTTTCATGATATCAGATACATTCGAGGCTATTTTGATCACTTTGGCCAATAAGGGCATTTTGGTCATTTAATTATTATAGGGGACTTTGTAACTTAGCCCAATCATGAGGAAATTCTGATTTACAATATTTAAGATTTCCATAAGTTTATCGAGCCTCCAAAACCATTCAAACTAACATATTCCAACCTTGCAGTACTAACCAACCCTTCTGATGCATCCAACTAAATCGTATATCTGAACGGTTGCTTTCATATTTCACCACAAGATTTGTCACGGAGCAGTCAACTTGTATTTTGTGCGGAGAAAATTCCAACCTTACATTAATATCAGGAGTGATTGACATACCAGAGTTATGCTTCAAGCCTTAGGGGCATTTCAGTCATTTTCAACTTTATTAGCATTTCCAGAATTTTATCAGATGTAATTTACTTATTCCAATCATGGGGGTATTTCGGTCATTTTGATGTTCGAGATATCCATCATTACTGTCAATTGGACCATTTGTAGTATTTTCAATCATTAAGTACTCGTGGGTGTTTCAGCCATTCAAGAAATTCAGGTACCTCCAACCACTTCATTCCTTTCAGAACTCAAGGGTTTATCCATCCTTCCAGTTAATTTGCAAACATCGGTGTCCAAGGATACTTCAGCCTTTTTGGTCGATACGACCCTTCCAATTAATTTTACCATGACAGTATTTTCAATACTTTTAGTCATTACGATCAATTCAGTATTTGAGTCGCTTGATCAATTTAGAGGTACGAATAGTTTCCCATAAATATATATATAAATATTTATATATATATATATATATATTCAGGGATTCATTCTAAATTCAAGGAAGTCTAACACCTTACAATCTCGGACGTTTAAATCTTGTTACCATAACTTACAAGTAGATCGAGGTTTCTAGATGAATCGAGTTGATTTACCATATCCACTGTAGATTTCTAGATCGCTTACAATTTCAAGGATATTTTAGTCATTCTTATACTTTAAGGGCATTTTCGTAATTTTATATCCGAATATTTTTAACATTTGATCATTTGACACTGATGATCAGATTTGGAGATTAGCTGCCTTATTAGTTATTTATTGAGCTCCAGATCCTTATATTTATCAACTTTCTCACTCGAGCATTTTATTTTATCCGGGTCATCATACTCAATTTCATATCCGGTTTGACTTAAGCAGAATAAACGGTACTCATCATCATATGTATGCATGCATTAACCGAATACCAACATGTTCTTAAAGCATAATAGAGGTAGTAGTGTATTACCTTTAATACTTGCTATATCGGTCGACCAATATACTCCGTTCGATCACTCTCGAACCCGAATGCGACATCCTCTACATCCCGAATACAAGGAACTTCGAATACCGAAACAAAGCCGAACAACCAAAATACGCACTACTCCGGTGAGGCCCTTGTCGGCGTCGGAACAACGAACGGTTAAGGGGGTTTTGCTCTCCTCCGTACGCTGAACACGCCTGCACGATCGACGCGCCTTGCCGACGACGGAGGCGGCCGGAACGAAGGAAAAACAGAAGCGGCTCAACCCTAGGTTCGTCGAACTTTATTCCTTCGATTGGCGGCGATCGGGACGGCAGCTGCGCAAGTGGATAAGGGCGTTTGGCTCGGGACTCGACGGTGAGCAAGGCGACACCAGCGGTGACAGCCACGGTGCGGCAGTGACGGAGATCGGAGCCGGGCAAGGACGTTCGGTGAAAGACATTTTTTTGAACCTTTTTTGGTTCTCACCAAATCGAAATCAATGATAATTTTTTGGGGGAAAAGGGAAGGTCAGATGGTCATTAAATTATCCCAATAATCCAAACATAACCTCAAATAAAATTCTTTGTAAAACATGTTAAACATGAGCATTGGGCTCAAGTGGTTAAAGCACAAGCCTTAAGCACTCAAGGTCACGGGTTCAATCCCTATGGCTGACATTTCTCACTTTTTTCTTTTCATTTATTTCCTTTCCTTTTTTTTAACCTTAAAATCTTGGGGTGTTACAAGTACAAAAAAGTGCTTGGCCTAGTGGCAAGCACCTGCCCCTTGTATTCTAAGGTCTCAGGTTCAATTCCCCTGGAAGCAATCTCCATGTTCTCATTTTTCCACCTCCAATTAGGTGTGACACGTGTCACCACCTGATTGGAGGTGGAAAATTAATTAAATAAATTAAATAAAAATAATTAAAGACTTCCAATAAGGTGGTGGCACGTGTCACCATCTTATTGAATAATTAATTTATTTTGTTAGATTAAAATTAGGACTAAATTGATATATTGTATAAATATAGAGGACCAAATGTGTAATTATACTAATTTTTTAACAATTCCGTCAACTTTTTCATTTTTTTTAACGGCGGATGGCTTAATTGGAACCATTTAAATAGTTAAGTGGTATATTTGACACAATTAAAAATATAGTGGTCAAATCGACACTAGCCCTATAGTTTGGTGGTCATTGGTATAATTTACCTTTTTTAAAAACAACGTCTTCACATATGAAAAAAACATTCAAATTTTATAAGGCACATTGCACTTTCAAGGGGAGGATGCCGGTTCAAACTTTAGGGACAACATTGTTGGGAGGGACAATCTCTTGACCGTAAAACGAATATGTATATTACCAAAAAAATCTAAAAACTCTAGATATAAATAAAAAACCAAGACATCCTTTAATTGACCTAGTGATCAATAATACTCATTTTATTTCATCTTGTATGAGTTCGATCTTAACTTTTATTTTGAAAATATAATTATATCTCTGCTTAATAAAAAAATCAAAAACTAAATCTAATCAAAAATATCTTCAAACAATTAAAAAAATTCAAAAGAAAATCCGGCTCAGCTGAATTGAATTATAAATCAAAATATATTGTATGAGTTCATTAACATAGGCTATAAATATTTGGGAGACTAAAGCTGGCTCTTAATTTAGCTGCTATCTTTTAATTATAAATCATCGAGAATCGAGATTACTATTGACTTAGTCCTAAATTGCTATCTTTTAAAAGTTTGAACATGCTAAAAATTAAATACAATATATATTCATATTTTTTCGGAATAAATTATAAAATAGTATATACTTATATTTTTATTGAACATTTAATAACGTATTTGGATCTTATAGGTAAAATTACTTGAACCAAATCTCTTAAAATAAATATCACCATCTTTTCTATGAAAACCTTGTTGGATTCAAACAAGGGCGGTTCAAAAAATTTAGGGGCCCTGTGCAATTTATTAAAATAAGGCCCTTAATTTATATATTCGGTAAGAGATATAAGTCCCCCAAAAAAAAATTACTTAAATATAAAAAATATTATTAGATTATCCTCTTGAACAATAAAAAATTAACCTACAAACATCCAAAAACCAAATATTTTCATTTAAAAAATGTCATTTTTTGCATGCTTTAACTTTTAGATTATTGTTATATATATACAAATAATTATAGATATATATGTATGTATATAAATTTATAATTTTTGGGGCCTCTTCTCTCATGGGAGCCCTGTGCGGTCGCTCCAATCGCGGCTGTCCAGAACCCCCACTGAATTCAAATATAACAACTTTAAACAAGTGATTTCTTTGTGTTGGTTAACACACATGAAGATTAGCATTTCATGGATTATAGAAGGCTTAATAATTAAATAGATACCCAAACTATACATGTGACTCATTTTTTGTGTTTAAATTATTTTTCGTTCTAAATAAATAAATACTTAAAGTTTTATTTCGGTCACTATTAAAAAAGGTTACCCAATTAAAATGTGACACGTGGTATATTTTAATTTTTAATTTCTTTTAATTAAATTTTTAAAAAAATTAATAGTTTTAAATTTTTACAAAATAATCTCAAATCCCTAACCCAAAATCCCTAAATTATTGTCGTTGTCGCCATTAATTAGCTCACCGAGACTATCACTATCGCCGTCGGACCACCACGGCCGTTTTTTTTCCACTTATTGTCAGTAACCGAAGGTAGGTGCTGACCTGCTTTCTTTTCGCAGTTTAACTTTCTTCAACGTTAGGAAGCTGATTGGCACACCTACCGTCGGTTACCGATGATGGGTAGTTGGAGAACGATCACAGTGGTCCGAAGACAAATTTGGTAGGCGGCAGCGTAGCCGTTGGCAACAGAATTGGCTAGGGAAGTTAAGAGTTTCGAAACTTGGGGTCTTTCGTGAGTTTTGGAAAAAAAAATAAAAAATTATTTTTAAAAAAAGTAACCGTAGTTAACGGTTAGATACCTAAAATAAACGAAATAAAACTTTATGTGCATAGAGCAAAAAAATAATTTAGGCACAGAAGTGAACCACGAGTATAATTTGAGCACATATTTAACTATTAAACCAATATAAAATAATGATTACAAGTTACTAACTTTAAAAAAAATACTTAATCATCTTATCAACTGAACGTGAATGATTAGTCATTAATTTCGTATATATTCGGGAAAAAAAAACACTTCAGTTGGTTAACAAAGCAATAATGGGAGGAAGATCAAGTGAGCTCCAAATAGATTCACCATCACATTTCCCACTTGAACTCGATGAATCCAATGAACTCTGCGCCCTTCCCTCTTCTTCTTTCCCCACCATTTCCGTTTCATTCATCTTCTTCTTCTTCTTGCATGCATTTGAAAGCTTTGTCAACTGCTCTGATCTCCGTTCCGCCATGGCAGCTTCTCCCCCGACCTTCCTTTTCAGCAGCTCCGGAATCCCATTGAATGCGTAGAGTGAAGCCGAGAACTTCCTCTCGTACGATATCATCGACTCTTCGTCCGCCATTGTTGGGACTTGAAGCTCTTCCGCCATCTGAAATGGAGAGCAGTAACTACACGACGACTCCATTCCAATCTCATCCAAGAACCGAAAATCCAATCCCGAATCGGAATCCGATTCAACGATGCTCACCGGGCTAAGAATTTCATCATTTGACGTCGAGAAATCCTTGAGAAAATCGTCCAGGAGGGTTTCCTGCACTTGCTGCAACAATGGCTGCTGCTGCTGCTGCTGACTGACACTAACAGGCGGCGCTGCCGGCGAGGGAGAAGTGGTAAAACACGAATTATTGTTAGCTTTGATCCTTTGGAGAAGACGATTACTGATCTTGGAAGAAAGGGCTGGAGTCGGATTCAATGACGATGAAGAACAAGGCCAAAAATTCGTTCTCGTATTCGCACCACGGAGCAAGCAGGCGGCTTCGTCGTAGGCCCTCGCCGCTTCCTCTGCCGTGTCGAATGTGCCTAACCAAACCCTTATCTTTTGTATCGTGTCCTTGATCTCCGCCACCCATCGCCCCGACGGCCTTTGCCTCACACCCACGAATCGGTTCCTGGTCCTCCTAACGCCGCCGAGTCCGGCGGTCGCTGCGGCGGCTTGATTCACCATTTCATCCCAACCCATTGTTTCCTCTTCCGCCATTTCCACACCCTTTCTTTTCCTACCCATTACTTTTAGATTTTCAACTAAAGCTTTCTTTTGTTTCAGCTATGGCGGATGTAAAATTTGGTGCTTTATAAACTGTACTTATATGGGAAACAAAGTGAATATATATACTTATATAATATCTAAGCTTGACAAGGTCTTAATTGCTTGCTTGTTATTATATTATATTATATTATATTATATTATATTATATTATATTATATTATATTATATTATATTATATTATATATTCAAGCTTTCATAAATGAACAAATGGATGTTTTCTAGCTCTTCCATTAATAATGATGAAAACTAGTAAATAAATAAAAAAATTAAATGTTTTGTTGCATTTGAGGCTATTTTTCCATGACCAATTCAAAGAGGATCTTTGCTTCCATTTGGTATGATTCAAGCGTTTTTGTTTTTTTATATAATTATCGGTATTTGATTTATTAATAGGTAAAATAAAATTAGGTATTACAAAAATTTATTATAGGGTGATTTAAATGTGATAATAAGTCTGACCGGCTCGCAAGTTACTCGGGCTCAACTTGGTCAAAATTCGGTTCGAGTGAGCTCGACTCGAGCTCGTGCTCAACTCGAAACCTTAACAAGCAATTTGAAGAAATCAACAAGTCGAGCTTGAGCCTCAAGCCGAGTTGATTCGAGTTTAAATTGTCCAATTCAAGCTCGAGTCGAACCTAGACAGACTCAGACTCGATTCAGCTCATTATCACTCCTCCAATTTGTTATATTCGCAACATACCAAATGGACCAGTTTTTTCAATGTGAAAAAAATTAATATTTCATTAATATTTAATACATTCACAGTTTATAATATTTTATGTATAAAGAATGAATTATCTTTATCGATATACTATCATCTGATTTATTAGTGATACATAAAATTATACATTATCAGTGTATCGAATACTTGTAATATTATTTTAGTTATTTGACATATACCTTTCTTCATCCATCAAACAATCTTATAATGCCTTTTAACTGTGAAACATAGAATTCATCACTGTCTTGAAAAGGACTAATTTGTACCCTTTTTATTGTCTGTCTTGGAAAACCAGTGAAAATGATACCTTAAACAATGCAGAAAAAATGAGCAACTACATTCACTTGCAACAAAGAGATTTTATTGCAAAAATAATAATATAACTTCTTTATATATAGACACACACTATATATATTCGTTTTACGATTTATGTTTAGGGTTTGCAGCTATTCCTCCAATAGCATTATCTCCGATATTTGAGCCTGAAATTTTCATTGATAATGTAATGTGTCTTACTATTATACTCAACATTTATTGTAGTGTATATACATATATAATTTTTTTATATATAGAGTTTCTGAAAAACCATATCTTACATTCGTTTCCGAATATATATATCTAAGTATATTTTAAATCAAATCACCTAAAAATAAATAAATAAAGTTATTTTTAAAGTAAACTGAAGAATTTGTAAAACATAATTTCCATGAATTCAAATTTTGATAAAAAAATTGTGATTATTACCAAAATATTTATATTTTTCGGAAAATATGCAAATTCATTTTTCCCTTAGAAAGCAAAATATGTACTATATTATTTGTAGTGTGAAATTAAGTATTATATATTTGAATTCAAGGAGTGGTGTAGGGTTGTTATGTTTCACTTAAATGATTTAGGTTCGAATAATTTAATCTTTAAAGATAATTAAATTTATCTAAATTTAAAGCCGAACATAATTATTAGTATTTTATACTCGAATAGAATGATAAAAATCGATGTCCCTGTCACGGGGATATTAAAGTCCAAGAGAGTTACCTTGGATAAATAGCCCCTTAGTAGATTGCAAGTAACCCATTGATCCTTTTGCTTTTGTCTTTGCTAAATAACAGCACATTTTGTCTACGGCCAATTACTTTTTTGGCTTAATAGCTATTTAACCCCTTTACTTTAGCTTGATTCACAATTTAGTCCATGCACTATTTTCCCCCTCAATCTGTCTCCTGTATCATTCTGTCCGACACTTTGTCCTTTCCATCAGAAAAAAATCACATGGCCTAATCAGAATATGCTATGTGGGATAAAAAATCTAAAAACTAAAAATATGTAGAAAATAAAAAAAACAAATAAATAGTAAAAATATAAAAAGATATATATAATTTTTAGAATTTATGTTTTGAACTTATATATATTTTTTAAATTGTAATCTTTTTATTTTATTTTTAAAAATTAAAATTCATAAATCATAAAAAAATTTTTAGGGAAAATCTAAAAGAAATTAAGTTATTTTAAAAAAAATGGAATTCTTAGATTTATAAGGATTTTGAGGTTATTTTATGATTTTATTTGATTTTTTCTTTTTAAAGAATTTTGATATTTTAAAAATTTCATTCTCACATGGCACGATTAGATCATGTTAATTTTTAAAGATAAATTACGTAAGTCATTAATAAATTTTATTCTCAAACTTATTTTGGCGATTAAAGTTTTTAAAACGTTTAATTTACTCATTGAAGTTTAGACATTGAACGTTTTTGTCACTCTTCCATTAATTTTTTGATGATGTCTATTTACCGTCAAATAAAGAAATTTCTCTAAGATCTAAACGGTTGAAGACTTCATCAGCACGAGAGAAGCAACGTACTAAAAAACTGACTCCATCTGACAGCAGGAGAGGGAGGTCGACGAGAAAAAAAATCAGAAGATTTTTGACCGATTCGTGAAGTTCAGAGCACTTTTCAAAAAAAATAAAGGTTGAATTTAGACTCAAGGGGCTAAGACGATGTGACTGGTGAAAATTAGAACTGAACAACCTTTATCTATGACCGTTTAGGGTTTAAGAGTGACAAAAAACATTCGTTGTCTAAATTTCATTGAATAAATTAAACATTTTAAAACTTTAATGTCTAAAATAAATTTAAGAGTAAATATAATACAAACGGTGATGTGACATAGTGATAATCAAAATATAATACACAAGATAAATTGAGAAGAAATGGTACATGGCCAAACTTCAAACTAAACTAAAGGAAAATTCTACAACGGGCGACGAACATTGTTGAACACCACTAACGATGAACACCGCTGAACACCATTAATTTTAAAAAAAAAAACTAAAAATCACGAGGACTATAATTGTAATTAAAATTAAATTAAATAAAATTGTTATATTTCTTTTCCCCTTACTCGCTTTCATCCTCGTTTCACAGTTCTTCGTCCCCCATTCTCCTCTGTTACTAGTCATCCACGGCCAACTCAAATTCATTTTCATCTTCTTTATAGAGACTAACTGCCTTGATCCCCCTCGGTTTGATCATCTTCTTTGATAATTCTAGCCTCTGTTTTTCACTTTCGTATGCAATTTCAACAGCTTTCTCGATTCTCTTCTTTAGGTTCCATTTTATAAATGGGTTCAGATTCTTATCATCTCCCAATTGGTTTGTTCTGGAATGGAGAAATTCGGTAGGTATATAGCGATTCTGAAGGCTTGTGTTTTAATAAAAAGGAGGACTTTGACTGCTTTGGCATTGGCGGTGTCCGGGAATCTGGTGTTGGCTGCCATTGAAGCTCTGTTTCATTACCGTGTTGTTTCGAGAGCTTATGGTTATGGCCATAGTGGTGATTTTTGTGGGTTTTCGATGGGTTTGGAAGAGGTTTTGATTGCTTACTTGTACTCCATTTTTGTTGTTGTTGATACTGTGGTGCCTTTGTTAAAGGTATAAATTAATAGGGATTTCGATGAATTATAACTATTTTATAAAATTTAATTTTTATTTTTTAAAATAAATTTTAATTACAATTATAGTCCTCGTGATTTTCAATTCTTTTTAAAAAAAATTAATGGTGTTCATCGTTAGTGGTGTTCAGCAATGTTCGTCGCACGTGGTAGACTCATCCTAAACTAAAGTACCGGGAAAATAACTATTAAACCTTTACTTTTATACACGATTTTAAATTTTGGTCTAAATATTCAAAATAAATATATATTCGGTACACATATGTTCAATTTGTATACATTTTTATATAAAATTTATAGTAATAGGTTACTATAAATTTTATATGGTAAAGTTTAAAAATGGTCACTAAATTATCTCATAATGTTTATTTTAGTCCCCCAATTTTCAAATGTTATAAAATGAGCATTAATTTTTTATTTTTTTTTACAAAATAGACAGTACGATGTTAGTTGTTTGTCATTAAGGGAATGGCATGAAATGCTAAATCAATGGGAAGTATTTCATTTGACTCTTAAACTACAACTAAAATTTTATTTTTGATATTTGTTAATATTTGTAAACAATGATTAAAAAAAACAGAAAAAAACCAATGAAAAAAATCTGCTGAGGATTGACTGTTAGATTTCCTTGTAGAATTAAATAGTCTCATCAATTGCTAGTTTTTCTAACATTATACTTTCTTTTCAGCTTCAATTATTAAAAAAAAACTTATATTTGGTTGGCAATATCAAGATGAAAAATAGAAAAAAAAATTAGGGTAAATAACACCGCTGGTCACTAAACTTTTCCTTTTTTGGTAACATTATGTTTTTTTGTCATTCGTGGTTAAAAAACTCATAGAAAAAAATAATAGTTTGATGACTAAAACAAGAAAGAAACAATAAATTGGTGATCAAAACAGAAAAAATATAACATTAGTGACCAAAATAAGAAAAAAAACATAATAGTAAAATTTTTGCAAAAATGATAGTTGGGTGATCAAAACAAAAACACATAAATAATTTAGTGACCAATTGTGCTGTTTACCCAAAAATCTATTTCCAAAACTAAGGGTAATACCATGGATATATGACAACAACATGCAAGGAAAAAGTGAGTTGTAAAAGAATATGATGATAAGTAATTCAATCCTCTCTAAAATTGAGGTTGATTGGACATTAATACTTTTTTCATTGTTAATATTATTTTTAAAAAAATCATAAAATTATAACTTTTAAAAAAATTATAATTAAAAAATGTTAAGTTTTCATATATTTTTAAATTTTTATAATATTCTTATAATATTTTTTAGAAATATTGCTTAGAAATATTTAAAAACACGAAAACAAAATTTTAGTTATAGTTGATGAACCAATGAGATATTTTCTACTATATTTAGTATGTCATGTCACCTTTTTAATGACAGCTAAAAATGTAATACTCGTTTTGTAATAGAATCCAAAATTTAATATTATTTTTGTAACATTTGAAAGTTGAGTGACAAAACAAATATTTTGTAATAGTTTAGTGACTATTTTTGAACTTCACCAAATAGACAAATATTTTTTTTTTTCAAAAAAAAAAAAATGAAGTGATGCTAACATTTGTCATTATAACGATGTTGTTTGATAAACTGAAAAATTAAGAATTTGTTTGATAATTCATTAAAAATTAAATTTTATATGTAATATTTTCAACAATTTTTATTTTAAACATTTATCAAATAATCTAATTGTATTCATTATTTATGTTTAAAAAACACCAAACATATTTATAATTTAAACAATACTTAATTTCACAGTTTGGCATATGACATCTAAGTGTTGAAAACTTAAATACCGAAAAACTAATTGTTGAAAGTATATTATAAAATATATTTGATATAGTACTTAAAATTATGTAGTATTAAATATAAGGGTTTTATTTTGATGCACAAGCTGTGTAAATTTTTTTTACACAATCCTTTTATAAAATTTAAAATCTAAATCACAAACCCTAGCAACGTAAACCCTAAACCCTAAGCCCTAAACCCTAAACTCTAAATTCTAACCATGAACCTTAAATTATATACCCTACATACTAAACCCCTAAACCCTAACATAAAACCCTAAACCCTAAACCCTAACATAAAACCCTAAACCCTAAACCCTAACATAAAACCCTAAACCCTAAACCCTAAAATTAAAGGGCTTGTGTAAACTAAAGTTTACACAAGCTTGTGCATCAAAGTATTTTCCTAAATATAATTAGATTATTTGATAAATTTAATTCTTAACAAGTAATATATTATTGAAAGAAATAAAACTAACACAAATTTATTGAATGTATTCTATATAAGGGTAGGGGCAAAAAATCCGGTTACCTGGTCCTAGTCTCGGACCCGCTGGATTTTTACTTGGAACTGGTACCGGTAGGACCGGGACTGGATCTAAAATTTAAGTCCGATTACGATCGGGACTGGATTCTGATTTTTTAGATCCGGTACCAGTGGGTACCCAATGAGGCTGGAACTAGTACTGAGTACCTAGTATTGGTATGGTACCGAGTGGCGTTGAAGAGGTTAGAAATAATTGAAGGCGTTCCTTTATTTTTTCTTATCAAATTTTCTGGTGGTCTTGCTTGCAATAAATAGAGCTATTTAGTTTATTCTCTCTCTTTATGTATGAATATTATAAGTGATTCGTTTTAAGATTTTAATCTTCAAGTCTGCAATATTATGATTTTGTTACTTAATATTATTATTGATGGCTGAAAATTTTTCCCCTGGTGTTCAAATTTTATTAATAGTAGACCAATTGACTAGGTACCTGGTAGTGATATCGATTTCCACTAGTACCGAGACCGGTTCTTGAAATTTGGGATTTGGTCTGATCGAGACTGGTTCTAATTTCCAGAAATTGGTGGCTACCGGAACCGAGATCAATTTTTGGACAAATTGACAGGGTACCCGTTCTTGCCCACCCCTAAGTAAGGGCATGTTTAGAAAATCACATGATGATACTATTTGGATTTAATTATGTGTAATTAACATTATTATTTCGAAGTAATAATGTTAGCTCGATCGATCAACTGTAAACTATCAAGAGAGGGTGAAATGATTCAATTTCTTAGCTCGAGGCTTAATTGGTTCACCTTCTCAATTCTAAAATTCAATTAAATGTAAAAATATTACAAAATAGTTGTTTTCTTTTAATTCGAGGATTTCAAGTACCATTGAAGGAAAAAAAATCTAAACTTAAAAAAATGAAAAAATAGAAAAACAAAATATTTAAAAGCCCAGCTAAATATATGAAACCTTTATTACAAAACAACCCAAAAATAAAAGAAAAAAGCTAAATTGAAGGAACCAAAACTCGAGAAATATCCAAAATCCCCAACTTATAAAAGTTGCAGGCGGTTGTCTTCATGTTTTGATCTTCAAATTTAGTGCCAGGATCCGACCCGACCCAAATGCATTAACATATTCGTGGTCTTCTTCCTTTTGTTCTCTCCTTTTCTCTGCTCAGAATATTAGAGAGGGGAGAGACAGATTTTGATCCTCCATTCATGTAAATACAAATAGCCTTCGTTCTTTCTCTATCTTTTGGTTTCTTTCTTCTCAAGGTATTTCATTTTCATTAATTTTGATCTTTTTCTGGGTTTTTAATTCTTGTATTTATGTTTATATTTTCTGGGTTTTGTTTACAATACCTGCATTACACGATCATGATTGCATGCATGTGTTTATATACGTAAACATGTATTAGTGCAACATAGTATAGACATATATCCGTAATATATATATATATATGTATTTATTGTACTGAACATTTGGCAATGTAATGTAATGCAGAAAATATTGCGTGGTTAACAGTGTTGTGCAAATTAAGCAGTAGAGATGGGGGTTTGTGCCTCGACACCGGCTATAAGGATCGTGACGCGGAGAAGGCAACGTCGTAGGTCCAGCAAATCCCATCGGAAGCAATCCGGTGCTCCCGCCGACGGATTGAAGAGGAGGAATAGTAATGCTCGCGTGACAGATATAGCTGTTAGTGGATATGTACATATGGATTTAGAGAAGGGTGCAGCTGCAACCTTGACTCGTATAAGACCCGAGGTTTCGAACTCCACATATCAAATCGCCCAATTGCAGTGGCATCGAAGCCAATTCGATGCCAGATCGAACGGTACGCCCTTTCTTTTCATCGTATATGGATAAATGGAACGGTTGCGTGATTGTATGAATCAACTGTGTTACACTTCGAGTTTGTCGAGTGAATTTTTGCAACCAACATGTTTTCCCTGGTGTTATGAATCAAAGGAGTTCAATTCTTTTTGCAGGTCACCAAGATGACTCTTGGTTCGATTCGTACAGTGTGCTGGAATCCGATTCGGATGATGAATTCATTAGCGCCCATGGAGGTAATTACAAAATATTCAACCTTTTTCTAGATTATATTTGGAAGGTCCCTCAAGGGTCATATTTAGTACTTGTGTCGATGTGTTCATACGGTTAGTCCAATCGAAATGAAGTGTTGGAGTCACATAGGATCGAACCGTTTATGGCCATGTAGTCTATGAAACTTGTGATTTTTCCTTCTCCAGATCGTGTCTCGTCGAGCAGTAAGGTGATTCAGTATGAAAGTTCTTCGTGTATCGTGGACGGCAAGTGTAAATACGAAGAATATCGCGGAAGCTTTTTGAAATTTGATGGAGGTAAAGTGAACAAGGATGAATTTTACGACTCGAACCGGTTTTCTGTCCATAGTAACAAGGGTCATGAGCTTTCGCAGTTCGGAAAGGCCAACGATGTTTGTAATAGGAGGAAGAAACAATTAGATCATCCTAATGGAAGCTTTCATGGTTCAAAAGAGGATAGGTGTTGTGATTCCAAAGAGAAAAATGTACGGTACGAGAAAACATTATCAGTTTATAGGCTATCGGTTAAGCAAAGATTATGCGAGGCAGAAGACGAATTCGATGAACGTAAGTAATTTCGAGTTACTTCTATTTTCGTATCGAAATTGATAGATCTTTCCGATAATCCTTGTGTTGCGTATGTATAACAGATCCACCGAAACGGACTCTGTATCGTCCCAAAGCAGGATGTACAATTCCATCCAACAAGGGTGATAAGGATCACGGTTTCTGGTCCGAGATTCCGCCCTCAACGTTTAAACTTCGAGGCGAGACTTATTTCAAGTATGTTAGTGATTCTCAGCCTGCATAATATTTGGCATTTTGAGTATTCATTCTATTACAGTTTTGATTTTTTTTACTTTCAATTGGTTGATCTGTCTGTCATACAGAGATAAACAGAAGTGTCCTGCCCCGGTTCCCTCTCCGTATACTCCTATAGGCGTCGACTTATTTATCTGCCCGAGAAAGATAAATCACATCGCGCAACATATCGAGCTTCCTAACATTAAACAAGATGGGACAATCCCTCCTCTTCTAGTTGTTAACATTCAGGTATCTTTCAGGACACTATGGTGTCCTGTTAGAAAATGCTATGTGTAATTTCATATGTCGGATCTTACAATTGTCTTGTGTGTCCGGTTGCAGTTGCCTACTTATCCTGCTACAATGTTCCTCGGTGACGCCGACGGTGAAGGAATGAGCCTTGTTCTATATTTTAAAGTTTCAGAGAATTTCGAAACCGCCATCTCTCAACAATATCAGGAGACCATCAAAGTAACATCATCTTTATTCGATTTTGTAACATTCTTCGTACCGAACTCAAGTGTTGACGACATTTCTGCTATTGCTCCAGAAATTTGTCAACGATGAGATGGAGAAGATTAAAGGGTTTGCAAAAGATTCTGTGGTTCCGTTCCGGGAAAGGCTAAAGTTCATGGCTGGATTGGTTAATCCTGATGATCTCAATCTGAATTCTACCGAAAAGAAACTCGTAAATGCTTATAATGAAAAGCCGGTTCTCTCACGCCCTCAGCACAATTTTTACAAGGTACCACTTAAATTTGTACTTTGTTCTTTATCTCGATCAGTGTTCGATGAAACGGTTTAGGAATATATCCGAACAGTGATCGGCATTCGGCACCACGGTTAACCAAAGACTTGGACGAACAGCTCCAGCAGTGCAGGCATTGCCTTAATTAGCTAGTTTCTCAGGATTTCTCCCCATGGTCCAATAACATCTCATGACACTTGAAGCATACCAGGGAAACATGAAGTCTGTTTGATTGAATTCGTTTAGATTTTGTACTTGATTTACTTGCATGCACCGTGCACCGATGATAGTGGTTGCTGCATCCGATCGGTTGCGAAGTTGTTCATTCTGTTTCTCATGCAGGGGCCTAATTACTTCGAGATCGATTTGGACATTCATCGCTTCAGTTACATATCAAGAAAGGGTCTTGAGTCATTTCGAGATCGAATGAAAAACGGAATACTCGATGTAGGTTTAACCATCCAGGTAAGACATGGATTTGATTGCTTGTAGAGTCATTAGTCGATGATAGATGTTACCGGTCATCGATATGTTGCGAATGTATTCCGAAACAGAATCGAAAACCACAACTCTAAATGCCTATCCTCATCTTTTTCTCAATCCAATAGGCACAAAAACAAGAAGAATTGCCAGAGCAAGTCTTGTGCTGTTTGAGGTTGAACAAGATTGATTTTTGCGATAACGGGCAAGTACCGACGCTTACGACGGGTGCCATAATTGAGGATGGTCCTTGATGGTGCTGGAAATGGCCGATAAATCAATGATGGTCGTCGATGGTGCCGGAAAGGGCTTCGCGAAAGATTTCGAAACTTTGGTATGGAGGAACAAGATGTTCATGTCTGCAATTTTCCATCTGTTTATATGGTAAATATTATGTTTGAAACCAAACAAATGACAACGTTTTTGCATGGATCGTATTCACTTTCTTTGTAAATAAATTTTAAATTTTATTATTAATTAATATTGAGTTAAGCCCACATCCGAAAAATATATGTAATAATTATGATTATGAAATGCAAATCATATGAAAATTAGATTAATAATTATGTTTATTAAATGTAACCATTATGATAAATTATGCAAAAAAAGAGACGACTCAACATCCAAAGTAACATGTTCATGACATACTTAAACAATAGGTTAGAATCTATATAATACGAATAAGCAACTTATATAAAATAGTAATGCGAATATATAATACTTTAAAAAAGTGACAAAAAATAAAATAAACATAAATAATACATGTATATATCAATGATATACATACTGCATTTAATTGAATTGAACTCATAAATTCACCGGATACCACTTAAGTTGGGAAACAATTGAAATACTGGACAGAAATTATATGCCTTTTTCGTGCTTATATTTATGCCCATACTAAAATATTAAGTTTATAAAGTTAAAATTTAATGTTAAAGTTTAAGATAATGTTTAGGGAACTAAGGGTAAGGTATTTTTTTAGAGTTTAGGGTTATGGTTTAGGATTTAAAATTTGGGTTAGAATTTAGAATTTAAATTTTTAGTGTTGAGGCACCGAAAAGGACATAAATTTTTTTTCCTTAAAATCCCCTTATTTTAAGAATAAAAATATTCTACTCCTTTTCGGTGCCCCTATTTATGTCTCACACTAGAACTTTAGGTTTAGAATTTAGAACTAAGGTTTAAGGTTTATAATTAGAGTTTAGGGTATGATGTGTTTTTAAAATTTATGATTTGATGTTTAAAGTTTAAAAATTAAAATTAAGAGCAGAGCTTAAAATTTAATTTTTTAATATTAAACTATAAAGAAAATATCGAAAAGAAATTCAAAAATTTTGTCCTTTCTTTTAAAGGATGATGTTAGTGCAAAAGAAAGTTGTATAAAGAATTGAAATACTCTTATAAAAACCCTTGTAATTGTTGAATAATTTTTACCAGAAGGGAGAGATTTATTTTGTTTCTCACAAACTTATTTTTATAAGAAACATTGTAAGCGTGACGTTGCTGCAAAAATTGTTTGACATTTTTATGATCCGTATTTTCTTTCGGTTTAGTTCTAATGTTTTAAAATATTTGCGACAAAATTCTTTTAATATTGTGCCTGAAAAAGATGGTTCAAATGGATGTCTCATGAATTTATTTTTGATATAAATACAAGGATGAATGTAAAATTTTATGTACATAGTGCAAATTATTAAGAATCTATATTAGAAATGTAAAGAGTACAAAATTACAAAATTTTAAGAGTGCGAAATTAAATTACCGATAGAAAATAAAAAGAAAATATATAAAATATAGAACAAATTAAAAATTTTAGGGGGTGCGGCTACTACCAACACCCTCTACGTCCGTCCCTACATAGAGATATTGTTACTTGTTACAGTATAAGGAGAACTCGTTGGAAACAACGAATTTTGAAAAAAAATAATTTAAGTACAATATTATATGAAAATCGTCGAAAAGGATGATAAGTTTTTTTCCTATGCGATTTTTTAAATTTGTCTTTCATAAAATAATTTTTTAAATTTAATTTACTCAAAATCGTCTCTCTTTTTAGACGATTTTTTAAATATATCTTTAAAAGACAACGATTTTACTCTTCTGCAGTAACAATATTTCTCTTTCATAAAATAATTTTACATTAAACCCATTTATACCTTTTATTTTCCACATCAATATCTAAAAAAATTGCCAGCATTTACTATTTATTTCATTTATAATGAATTTACAAATCAATAAAATTGAAAATCCAAATAATAAATGAGAGATCCACTTTTTGAAGTAATTTTATTTTCCATGTGGTTGACATTTAATATCATCTTATACCACAAATGCCGGTCTTGGAAGGCAACAAGTCAATTCTATACTTCACTATTTATTGGCTGCCTTCCCACATTCCAACCAATTCCGTATATGTAAGTAGGTCCATGTGTATATAAATTAAATAATTAAAAATATTTTTATTTAAATTTAATTTATAAAATATAAAGATATTGTTGTACCTCTGTCAAACATCTTTAAAAACTCTACATCCGGAGAAAACACCACCACTCTGTGCCACGCTTTAACATCAAGGAGCCCAAACGCTCCTTCCTTAGACACTTTTATACTTCAGGACCCATCAGGTTCGGAGACCACTGCGCCGAGACAAGACAACCGTCAAGTTCGACTGAGCTTGCAGTCTGACAGCTGAGCTACCAACCGTCAACCCATCAATAGCCATCACTAGGCCTAACACGGTCTCGTCAAGCATCACTCCATCTACAGCAACAAGGGGATATAAATACCCCAAAGACCGAAGACAAAAGGGACGACTCTACAAGGCCCACTCTACATCAACATCTCTCTCTCCTCTCTACATGGCTCCGACCACCCATAATACACTATTCGCAGCTCTCGGCCCCAAGTCAACCACGGGTGAACTGCCCGATTCTACAGGCATCCATCGCCCGTTGTGGCTCTCAGCCAGTCTCACGATGGATGAACCACCAATCCCCATCCCCACACCTTCTTTTGGCCATCGTCTCCAACTCCTTGTCCGATGTCACCCAAAATCGACATCAACAATTGGTGCGATGAGAGTGGAGCACTTTTCGGCCAAGAGAATTAGTCGTAATTTTTTTTTTAATTTCGAGTCATTCTGACTACGAAAGAGAAAGAAGCAAATTGAATGAGTCAACCTATCACCACCAACATACAAGGGTGTCATCATGGGATCGACCGAAGCGAAAGCCTGACGCCTTAAGGCAACGACCCCCCCGCGAGGGGAGCCCGAGAGCCCGTCCTACTATCACAGGGAGCCACGACAACAACTGGAAAAAGAGAATTGGACTCTCATGCACTATCTAGCGGCCTCTGGACCATATCCCTAGTAAAATAATGGAGATTTCGTGACCGAGGCGTTCTCCCACGGACACCAAAAGTTGCCATTTCTGGTCAGTCCACGAAGCGACATCTCGAATTAAGGAAGCACGCTTCGTAGGGGAGAGCTACAACCACCCGATCCCAACAAGCGCAAAAGGCACCAATGGTCAAGGGTCACCACCGTTCAGCACCCTTATGCGTATAGATAGTGTCTGCTACTATAGGCGAACTAGGACTAGGATATTGTTAGAGGGAAAGTACCCTCCAACTTGTATTTGTAAAAACATGTAAATTATAGGGTAATCTCCGCCTCCTAGTTACCTTTATGTGTAGGGCTAAAGAAAATGCGGAGGACCCCTACGTTCAACAAATGGAATAAAAATTGAGTTTACAATACAATAAGTTTTCTATGAACATCTCTCTAACGAATGATCTCCATTGCAAACGCACACTTCTCCAAATCTTCAGATATTAAGGAAACCTGCTTTATTCGAACACCCTAGAAACTTGGTACGATCTTAAGGGAAAATTCAAAATCATTATGAAATAAATACATGTTTCTTTAAGCATCTACATTACATACTCTAGAGATTATCTCCACAAATTCTACATCTTCAAACACTCGATTGTTTCTACAAAGGGCACGAATATGACTCTACCCCTACCCGTAAGCGATTCTACAAAAGTGCAAAGAATATCCTAACGGATCGTTTCAGTCAATGCATACTTCAAACACATCCTCAAATCCTCTACGCCTATTTTCCCAAGGGTCGTACTCGAAATCCCACTCTCGAATGCTTCTACAAAGATAGAGGATACTTTCGTCCTATTAATGCTTGGAGCATTGCGATTCTACAAGGACGTGGATGAATACATACTTCATGTCAGTCAAGACGTATGAATTCCACAAATATGTGATTACTTGTGAAAGTATATACCTTCGTCCAATCAATGCTTGAAGCATCGCGATGCAACAAGGATATAGAAGCTTATATCCCATGCCGACAAAAGTATGTGGGCTCTACAAATGAACAACTGCCTTCCAAGGGAGATGCCTCCGTCCAATCGATGCTCGTACCATCGCGATGCTACAAGGATGAAGAAGCTTATATCACATGCCGACAGAAGCATGTGGGCTCTACAAATGAACAATTGCCTCCTAAGGGAGATGCCTCCGTCCAATCGATGCTCGAAGCATTGTGATGCTACAAGGCCGAAGAAGCTTATTTCTCATGCCAGTAGAAGCATGTGGGCTCTACAAATGAACTAATGCCTCCTAATGGAGATGTCTACATATATCGTTTCTGCAACCACGAAGGTACCCTTTAGAGAATACCTCCACACTCATCAGGAGAACTTTCTCTTCCTATTGCCCTAGAAAACGCCATTGGAACTAAGGTTCCTCCAAGATTCAGACACCACCCTCTCTACTCCAGTGACGAAAATAGCTATGGAGACTTCTCTCCTGGCAAAATTGGCTGTGCAACGATAGTAGATGCTACAGACGCACTTGCAGAATCCTTCGAGGGTATGACCTATATGACTACAAATACATGAATGAGAAGTTAGGCACGAATCACGCAACAAGAATATTGCAAGAAGAGATACCCACTAAAAATTCCCTTACATGTTAAAGGATTCACTGGATCAAACCCGCGAATGTCATTTCTTTCAACAACATAGGAGTACCTCCGCTCTTCTCCACCTCCACTGGCAACTCTTTAGAGATTCCCGCACTATCACTAGCGGAGTTCCCACAAGTTGGCCTATCTAAAACTCGCCCCAAGTTAGCTTCCCGGACCATACAATTGCTTCCCCCCGCTTTACCGGAAGCTAGGGCAGCAACCATAAGCAATCAACCAATTGCCAGTCTCTCTCTCGTCACCAACCAATACCTTGGCCACAATTTCCTCCCTATTGAAAGGCCAATCTTCCTTCATCGACAACACGCCGGGAGAAGGTGTGTAGCCCACATTGACTTGACGAGCCTTATATTCGTTAGGGCTCAGTCGTCGCTTGCAAACGTCAAAAACATTCTTAAGAGTTATATCCCTCTCCACCTTTAACCAACCACCCTTTCTTAGAATGGCAACCTGCTTCGCCTCATTCTTCTCCAACATTATAAGAGCCTTCCTCATATCTCTTCCAGGCTTCCTCCGCCGCAAAGGAAAACTAAAACCCCTAGGAAGCTTCCAAGTTACCTTCACAAACTTGGAACAATCCAGCTTTAGAGAGCCATCCCACACAAAAATTGGCTCCCCTACAAAATGACATTTGTCCTGCCTCATCACCAATGTAAACCTACCAACAGAACTTGGGGAAACTAGCGGACTCAGGTTACAGATCTCTCAGCACCTTTGCCGACGGAGCTCATTTGCGCTCTAAACACTGGATGATATACCCTATAACGACCCACCAAGATGTTCCAACCAACTGCCTTGGAGCCACCCCGTAATCCTACAACACCTTGCGGGCAAATTTGTGTAAAGGCAGATGGAATCCCACATCTAGCAAGTAGAGCAACAAGTAGAACCACTTTGTACTTCGTCTGTCCCATAACCATGATCACTCCAGCGCACTTTTCCTGCCAGAATCTCGAAATCAAACTCAAACCCCGACCATAGCAGGCAGCGACACTCTAGCAATTTAGCATCTTCATCCTTTGTCGTCTAGCGCTCGATCTGTTCTCCTCCGCCATCCTCGCAACCGATTGCTTCATCTTTGCAATTGACTTAGTGGTCTCTATATCTCCCAAACCAAAAATACAGTCAAAAAAATTAAAGAAAGGGAATACAAACTCTCAAAAATAAAGAAGATGCAAATCAAGTCAGGTATGAAAATTCTCCAAATTTATAGGGAGACGAGGACCCACTGCGAAAAGCTAGAATCCAAACCGACCCACTTCAGGCCACTCAGATGATGATACGAGCACAAATGCCTAGAATACAATGATTAATCCTGTTACTGGTGTCGGATACTGAGGAATGAACCATTAGTTTTGGTCTTAGTCCGCACCACTTTATGACACTTCTTCGACTAAGGGGAACTGGTATTGTACCTCCGCCAAACATCGTCGAAAAACTCTACATTCGGAGAAAACACCACCACCTCCGCACCACGCTCCAAAATCATGGAGCCCAAAAGCTCCCCCCAGACACTTCCGGACCCATCAACTCTAGAGACCATTGCGCTAAGACAAGACAATCGTCAAGTTTGACTGAGCTTGCAGCCTGACAGCCGAGCTACCATCTGTCAATCCATCAAAAACTATCATTAGGCTTGACACGGTCTCGTCAATCATCACTCCATCTACAACAACAAGGGGATATAAATACCCCAAGACCGAAGACAAAAGGGACGGCTCTACAATGCCCACTCTACATCGACACCTCTCTCTCCTCTCTACATGACTCTGACCACCCATTCTACACTGTTCATGGCTCTCGCCCCCAAGTCAACCAGGGGTGAACTGTCCGATTCTACAGGTATCCATCGTTTGATGTGGCTCTCCGCCCGTCCCACGATGGGTGAACCACCAATTCTCGTCCCCACACCTTCCTTCGACGACCGTCGCCACCTCTTTGTCTGTTGTCGCCTAAAATCAACATCAACATATATTAATATAAATTATATGTTAATTTTTTTAAAAATAAAATTAGGAATTTTTGGACAAATAAGATCGGGCTCGGGTTCATGCTTAGCCCGGCTTATAGGCACCACTAATTTCAACACGATTAGTTTCTTAATAACACGTGGTGGAATAAAATAAATAAATATAAATATCTTATACAAGTATAAAACAATTTAAATTTTCACTGCCAGTTTAGTGAAATTAGCATTATTGCTGGTACAACATACATATGGATGTGATATCGGTTATGTTTAAGAGCTCAACATTTTTCTATTTAAGATTGGGAAAACTCACCGTCGAAGAGATTAACCATGACTTCGATTAGGAATGCGTTGAAGTAAGGTTGAGCAAAATTTAATTCGAAAAAAATCAATTCGACTTGATATGAATCAATTTTCATGTTCGAGTTGAAACTCTCAACTTTGCATGGTATATGCATATCACATATGAAAAATATGAAGAAATATATATGTATATTGTATGTGGTTATAGAAAGTCGTTTATATTGAAATTAATTAGTACCACAACATTATAAATATTCACAATTAAATTTGAACATAAACTCGAATAATTTGATTAAACTTGACTCGACTTAATTTTTTTTAATAAAATTTAAGTTATAAAATAGTACTTGTCTTGATAGACAAAATTAATATAAATATGATATAAAAATCTTATTTAATTATTAATATAACTCATAATACTACTGAATTTTGTACTTATAAGTAGGATAATTTTAATTTGAGTTGGTGTTCGGGCAAAAATATCATTATAATAATTTTAATTATAATTTAAAATAAGAGTAATATATTAATTTTCAATTGAGTTGATTTTTCGGTAATGCGTTTTAAATGTTAAAATATAGGGATGAGTTTGTCACGCTCGACGAGCACCGATGAGCACCATTAACAACGAGTATTGATGAGCATCATTAATTCAATTTATAAAGATTAAAAATCTAAAGGACTCATCGTATAATTATAAATTATTTAAAAATTAAAAATGTAAATTAATTAAAATATATTATTTTATTTTTAATTTTCTTTTAAACATAGATCAAAATACCTATCTAACCCTAAATTATAAAATTCTAATTTTTGTTCATTTAAAATTTAAGGCGTCACCGGTGTTGCCTCCTACCATCGCCGCTACTGCCACATGGGCATTTCGCAAGAGCTGCGATAAGGAACATCCACTGGAGAAATTCAAATCATGCTCGAATAATCGAATCTGCTTGAATTTCAAATAAAAAGAACATTAAAATATAATCGAATAATCGATTATTCTCCCATGCCCAACATGCTTATTACAAAAGCAGATTTGATTAATTCTCCATATTCGCAAGAGCTTATCCAATGCCAACAACATTAGCGGTAAGAGGCAGCGGCGGCGGCAACAGCAACTACGACAGCGGCGGCAACGATAATAACGGCAACAGCGACGGCAGTAGCAGCGACAACTTAAATTTCAAATGAACAAAAAATAGGATTTTGTAATTTAGGTGTATATAGATATTTTGATCTATGTTTAAAAGAAAATTAGAAATAAAATAATATATTTTAACTAATTTACCTTTTGATTTTTAAATAATTTATAATTATACGGTGAGTCCTTTAGATTTTTAATCTTTATAAATTGAATTAATGGTGCTCATCGGTGCTCGTCGTTAATAGTGTTCATCGATGCTCGTCGAGCGTGGCAGAACTCTCCAAAATATAGATATAGATAATAAAATTTGAATAAAACCTAAAACAAATTCATACAACTAAGAAAATTATCTGGGGTCAAAAACCATCTATGTGAGGATTGACATATAACTATAAATTATTTAAAGTAAAATTTCAATTAAATTATTTTTATATATATTATATTTTTAATATTTTTTAAATAATTAGATCAAATACAAACCTTACTCAATTTAAAAAAAATAAAAAATCCTAAACTCTAAACCATCAACTCTAATCCCTAATCTTAAAACACTAAACCCATAAACTATAAACCATAAATCTTAAATTTGAATATTAGGTTTATGCTTTAGTGGTTAGAGTTTAAGTTTTTATGGTTTAGAGTGTGTGGCTTAAGGCTTATGGTTTAGGATTCATGGTTTGAGTTTAGGGTTCATGGTTTTGTGTTTTTAGTTTCATGTTTAGGGTCTAGGAGTTTGTGTTTAGGGTTCATGGTTCACAGATTCAGATTTAGCGTTTTTTATTTTTTAAAATTTATTTTATCTAATTATTTAAAAAATATAATATATATGGAAAATAATTTAGTTGAAATTATATTGTAAATAGTTTATAATTATATGTTGAGTCCTTAAGATTTTTAATCTTTATTAATCAATTTAATAGTGTTCAGCGATGTTTAGAGTTAGTAGTGTTTAGCGGTGTTCGTCGAGCGTAGTAGACTCATCATAAAGCCTATGTAACATAGCACAAGAAATAAAAATAGGGTAATTTTTTTCGTGCACTAACGCATGTAGAAACTTTGTTTACACAATCGTCTTAGTTTTAGGGTTTAAGATTTTATTTAGGGTCTAATGTTTAGGTGTTTTAGTGTATGAGTTTTAAATTTAGGGGATACAATTAGAATTTAGAGTTTATGGTTGAAATTTAGAGTTTATAGGTTAAAACCTAAATCCCTAACCATATTACCCTAAGAACCAAAACCTAACCTCTAAGCATTAATTTCTAACCCTAAACTCTAAATTCTAACCATACACATAAATTCTAAACCCTTAACCATAAAACCTTAAACTCTATACTATAATACGAGTTCTTAAACCTTAAAACTAAAGCATTTGTGAAACCTTTTCATTTCCACTGTTAGTGCATAAAGTATTTTCTCTAAAATTCTTTTTTTTAAATAAAATTAGGTTTTTGAAATTTGACCTTTGATGAAACAAATTAGTTTTAAGAATTCTTTATATAACTCAATTTTAATTAGTCTATCAATAAATAAGGTATTGATTTTTATATAAAAAACACAGAAGATACTTTAATACACAAGTTTGTAAAGTTTACACAAGCCTTTTAATTTTAGGCTTTAGAGTTTTAGGTTAAATTTTACGGTTAAAATTTAAAGTTTAGAGTTATAGAGTTTAAGGTTTAGGTTTTAGGGTGTTAGGATTTGAGATTTATGTTTTATATTTTATAGAAAATTTGTGTAATTTTTTTACACATATTGTGTATCAAAATATAACAAAAAATATTATTTATTATTTTAAGAGTTACATTTTGATATAACTGTAGAAAATAATTTACACAATACTATGTATTTAAGTTATAAAATCGAAAATTTAAATTTTTAACCCTAACAGCTTAAAATTTAAATTTTAGATCCTAAACTATAAATTCTAACCATATAACTTTAAATTTTATATCCTATAAACTAAACCACAAATCATAACTTAAATTTCTAATTCTAAAATTAAAAATGTCTGTATAAACTAAAATTTAAAATGTCACTTTCAATTCTCCTCTTTTTGACTTTCTTCACTCAAAGATGAAGATAACACGAAACTATGAGAAGAACCAACCAATTTACAGAGAAAAAGAAACCAGAAAACTACAAAATTTTCCCATCATTTTATAAACTGAAAATCCGGGAAAAAACAGAGGAAAAACAGGGGTGAAAAATGGCAGGGCAAGGGAAAAGATCAAAGCTATCAGCTCCAACATATCCCACAATAACTTTACCACCAAAACCAACCGCCATTGATGGCTTATTTCCAACTGGTTCAGGGCTAAGTCCAGGTCCTATGACACTTGTTTCAGCTTTTTTCTCAGACCCTGACTCAACAAACACGTCCTTTTCTCAGCTCTTAGCCGGTGCCATGGCTTCACCTGGGGCTAAACTACCTTTCAATTCAATGGATGGCTCATTTATGGAAGTGGGTTTTGAAAATGGAGGTGAAAAAAATTCTGGGTTTAAGCAAAATACACCTTTGAATTTGGGTGTTGGTCATTCCCCTTGGTTCACCGTGCCTCCTGGGTTAAGCCCTTCTGGTTTGCTTAACTCTCCTGCCTTCTTTTGCCTTTCTCCTCAGGTGATTTGAGTTGGGTTATGATGTTTTAATTTTGGGTTTCCTTTGTTTTTACTGCTTTAATTGAGGTAAATGATTTGGGTTTTTATAGTATCTTGGGTTTCAATGCTCTTTCAATTGTTGAATTGAAGAATTTGGGATTGACTTATTGATCTGCTGAGCATCCTTTTTTTATCTGTTTGTTTAATTATGTCTAGCCTATCTATGTTTACTCTTATGTTGCTCAACAATTGCTTATTATTATGCCTTTTGTGTTCGAGTTCGACACCCGAATCGAACATATTTGCGGATGTGTATATATGGAACATGACCTTTTGAGGACATCCAAATACATGAAAAAACTTGGAAGAAAATGAACATACCCGTATCCGATGGTCAAACTAGAATCCGAGTAATATAGGGATAACCTGCATCTAGATTACATGTTGAACAGTTGAGAATTATGAATTCCTTTGTTGGATTAAATGTTGCTTTGAGACACTAATACTGAATCTTATATATTCGTTTGTTGTAACTTGTTCGGATTGATTACCGTTTCATGTTTATGGTCTAAGTTCGGCTTTGAATTATGATCCTTAGACGTCGGTATCTCCCTTTTGCTTCGGCGTTCAGTATAGAACTCATGGTACTATGTGAAATATGTCTATTGAACCCAGAAGCTTAAAAAATGGGTGATTTTCATTAAATCATAGTTTGCTTTGTGACTTATTTCCGTGTTGATTGATAGTGATCTATCATAGCTGTATTTGTATTCTTCTTTTGATGATGATTGGTTAATGGAACTTTTTTGTTTGATGATATGTGCAGAGTCCTTTCGGCATATCGCACCAGCAAGCATTGGCACAGGTTACTGCTCAAGCTGCCCTAGTCCAATCTCATGCGCGTGCACAACCGGAATATCAAACTTTATCATTAGCAGCTCCTTTAGAACCATCGAACCCTCATCCATCCAACAATACTGAAGAAACTTCGCAGCAGATGCCTCCTTCGGCCTTTGACCCTCAAAGTTCGGCAATGGAATACTCAGAAGCTTCTCAATTTGATAAAAAAAGTCAGCCTTCTATTGCTGTTGATAAACCGGCTGAAGATGGATACAACTGGCGTAAGTACGGGCAGAAGCAAATTAAAGGCTGCGAGTATCCGCGAAGCTACTATAAATGCACACATTCAAACTGCCCTGTCAAAAAGATAGTCGAGCGATCTGCCGAGGGCCAAATAACTGAAATTATTTACAAAAGCGTACACAATCACGAAAAGCCTCAACCAAATAAGCAAGCGAAGGGTGGAGGTGATGGAAACGCAAATTCACAGGATAACCTACAACTAGGTTCTCAGGGTGTAGCTGGAAACTCAAACACTTTAAGTGAAATTGTACCGGCTCATTCCATACCGGGGAAAAATCATGAATCTACTCAAGCTGTGGAATTATCTGGATTAAGTGATGGAGAGGAAGGATGTGATGGAGAGAGTCGAGAAGAAAGAGACGATGATGAACAAAATCCAAAAAGAAGGCAAGTTTCAAATCTATTTACAACTGGTCTTGGAAATTTATAGTCCTTCAGTCTTCCTAGTTTTGAGTGTTGTGCTCTTTTACTGCAGGAATACTGCAGGGGAAGCTGCAGTAGTTTTGTCACACAAGACAGTGACGGATGCAAAACTTATCGTGCAAACGAGAAGTGAAGTTGACCTTTTAATTGATGGCTATCGGTGGCGCAAATATGGGCAGAAAGTTGTCAAAGGGAACCCTCATCCAAGGTACCTATGTTTATTTGTATATGGTTCGGATAATCGCATCATGGCATGAATTCGTTGCTGAACATATTCTTGATTAGTAAAAGTTACAGTTGCCTCTTTGTTGAAGATCTTCCGTTTCTTTCTTAAAGAGTTTTTTCCCGGAAAACTGTTGTATTGGCAATATTCAACTCTTCAACCTTTTGAAGATGGACTAAATTTTACTTGTAATGATCTTTTATTGCTGGCATAAACTTCTGAGCACTTTACAATGGAGAACTGATTTTTTGATATATCTTGGAATTACCTTCAAAAACAGTTTGATCTATTTTCTTGGATCATTTCGATTACCGGGTTAACAACTATTATCAGTAAAAATACATGGTTGTTTTACATTGTGGAGAGAAACAATGTTGAATCACTGTTACCTGTGTTATTAGGAGTCAATCGAGTATGTCCGGTCTAGTTGATTTGTATGCTCTGTAATCCGCTTCATCGTCCTTATAGTTATATTTGTTCTGCTTTTGAGCAGCTGTACTTGCAGTCGATTGTTTACCTTTTTTTTTCAGGATTATTTCCGATGCATCTATGTTATTCCTGCAGGAGCTATTACAAATGCACGAGTGCAGGATGCAACGTTCGGAAGCATGTGGAAAGAGCTTCGTCTGATCCCAAAGCTGTCATTACAACATACGAGGGGAAACACAATCACGATGTCCCAGCGGCCAGAAACAGCACCCACAATGCGGTTAACAACAGTTTACCTCCGCCGAAACAACAACACGATGGGGTGCCTCAGACGCATTCTTTGCTCCAAGAGATGGATTTTGGAAAAAATGTCCAGGGACCAGCAGTTTTAATGCTAAAAGAAGAGCAAGTAAGAGTGTGAACTCTGCTACTAAAAATCATTAACCAGAAGTTCGGCGGCCGATCGCCGCCGGCTAACACGGTTATGAAATGAACAAGTGTATCAACAAAAAGGGGTCAAACAAACACGAAAGAAAATCAATAGCTGCTAATTGATCCAGTTTTGTATGTTGGAATTCGTAAGTATTGTTGTAATATTTATATATATTGTGTTCTTCGATAGTTCGAGAATAAAAGGGATTGTATCATTTGTACATTATCCAGGCGATTTTACCCAAATATCACTTTCTTTTATTATTATTTACCTCTCTAACATCTTTGCAAAATTATTTACGGATCTAGCACCTTTGCAGGAACTCCAATGCTGCACCACGGCCAATTTCTGTAGTTAATTGGAACTCTATTTGCCAACCTTTCTCCGGTGGCGGTTTAGGCATTGGCGATACGACTGCTTCTTTACACACACCTCAGGTTATTTGAGGGCAATCCCCCCAGTCTGGTTGGATTTGTCTCAACAGGGATGGTGTCGTCTCCCCGATATCTAAATGCGGCTTTGCCGGTGGAGTATTATGCGACCATAAAGGTAGTTTCATAGCTTCCTTTGTTAAAAGACCAGACAACCTTACAAGCCGTACTTTGGGGCATCCTTGAAGGTTTACTTATTACGCCTAGTATGGAATTATGAATTTGAATACATCAATATCAAACCAATTCTACAGATGTTCATAAGCTTTTATCTTCGCCGTCCCCTTCAAGCCGTTTTGCACTAGTTCGATCCATTGCTGCATTCTTCGACAAGGCATGGGAGATTGATATAATCCAGGTTCGTCGAGAAGCCAAAACATGACTGCTGATTTCATGGCGAAACTTGATCCTGCCTTTGATGGTTTTTGAGTCACTACCTAGTCATCTTTTTACTTTGCTTCAGAGAGATACTTTAGGTCCCCTTGTCTTCGTGTAAGGAGGGACTTGAGTTGAGTTGAGGCCACCAACCCTAAACACCTTAATATTGAACTTGAGTTGAGGCCATGTGTCAGCCCAAGGATAGACGTAAAATTTTATGTTAGAGTAGCGAACCTATAAAATTTTAGAAGGAT
This sequence comes from Hibiscus trionum, assembly GCA_030270665.1. Taxonomy (NCBI): domain Eukaryota; kingdom Viridiplantae; phylum Streptophyta; class Magnoliopsida; order Malvales; family Malvaceae; genus Hibiscus; species Hibiscus trionum. The sequence goes on along the minus strand of BSYR01000038.1, from coordinate 18,997,135 downwards.
AAAAATAGATTTTCAATATAAAATACATAGAAAATTTATTAAAAAATTCTAAATGATATATGAATTTCAAAATTTTAAGGTGACGACTCAAATTTTGTATAATTACATATTTTGTCCTTATTATTTATACATTCTATTAATTTAGTCCTCATTATTTATTCATTCAATCAATCCAGTCCTGATTTGAAATAATTAAACTAGTAGGAAGAGCAAGGATTAAGGGAAGATGGTATTTGAGAAACAAAAAGGAAAAGGTGTTTTAATTTTGGTCATTCTCTTGCATGTTCCAACACATATATTTGGTTTCAAGAATTAGTATCTTACTCAATATTTCTAGGTCTTACACTAGCTACTTTGAATTAGCTGCTTGAATTTATTCTCTCATTACATTCGAAACAAAAAATGTACATACGATTATTGCTTGAATATATATGAGGGTAGTTAGCTAATTACTAGGGGTCCGGTTCCAGACTCGGTTGGACCCGGTAAAATTTTACTCGAAATTAATTACACAAGCTTATGTATCAAATTATTTTCAGCAATCAAAATATTGAATAAATTACTGGATCAACCCCTAACTATCTATAACATTCACCTCTAAGGCCTTACCGCTTTATCATTTAGAGTTGGATGCTTTAGTTTTATGATTGATATTAATTTATTTTCACTATTACAAATTCAATTTATTTAGTTTTTATAGCTTTTATGAAAATCTAGTACATCACGTTCCTTTGCATTTCTTAATCAGCCATTAAAAATCCATGCCAATTTCAATATTAGAAGAAGAAGGTCAATGGTATATTAAAAATCCAAATTCGAAGTCTCAATATAAATGAGTTTAAATCATTTTTTCTCAATCAATAAGTTTTTTTTTGTTCAAATTACTTTTTTCTAATATAAGCTTCTATCTCATCTGGGACGTTAAAAGCCTTCACTTGTTGGATCAAGTGGTCATGACTATTCGGCCCACAAATCTCCCCTCTCCAGTATTTGTAAAGCCCATTAGCCTTACATTCTCAAAGGCTCTATCAGTGATTTTAGATGGCGGTCAAACTCTATCATATCATTAATGTCACCGCCAACTAGACCTGGCAAACTTGACCCGAGACCCGAAACCCGAACCGAATTACCCGAACCAAAACCCGATTTTGATCCGAACATGATGATTCGAAGTTAACCCGAAACCCGAACCGAATTGAAATTTTTGGTTGAACCGAAATGGATCCGAACCGAAATGGACCCGAACCGAATGGACCCGAACCGAATGCTACCCGAACCGAAAGCTGAACCGAATATCGACCCGATTTTAACCCCATTTTGACCCGATTTTAACCCGAATATCTATTTTTTACAATATAATAAATAATAAAATGAAGTATAGAAATTTGAGATCTTGGTGACCAATTTTATAATTTCATCATAAAATATAGCATAAAATTAAAATTGTAGACTAAATTGACAATTTGGAAGTGGAGAAATTTGAGAGTCCAATGACCAATTTTATAATTATACCATATAAATAAATAGGGGTCAATTTTGGCTAAAAATTAAATCTTTGAAATTAAAATGAACGAAAATAACAATATATTACATTAATAGACTAAATTACAAAGATTAGTTAATTTCAACTAAAAGTAAATTTTTAGAGACTAAATATCACTACGGGGAGGGGATTTCTATATCCGAAGTCTAAACCGTGGGAATACTTGTGACTAAATTAAATTAAACTAAAACTTAAAGTTGACTAAAATGTAACATTTTAAATGCAACATGACCTAAAAAGTAATTAATCTCTAGCTTAAAAAATTGGTGGCTTATTTCCCTCCAAAATTTTGTCTTTTCTCTCTCTATTTTTTCCAATTATCTTTTTCTTTTCTTTTTTCAATCTAGCTTAAAAAATTGGTGGCTTATTTCCCTCCAAAATTTTGTTTTTTCCCTCTCTATTTTTACCAATTGTCTTTCTCTTTTTCTTAATTTAATTGAGTTTCAATTTAGATTAATTTAATTAAAATTTCACATTTAGTTTTAAAATTAATTTAATAGGGGACTGGTTTTGGCGGGGTTCGTGTGCTGTGGGATAGAGGGGGTGGTGAGGTGGGCTGTGGCGAGTGTGATGTATGGTTTGCGTATAAGCATGCAGGGGGAGAGTCCTAGTTGGGATCAGTATGGCCGAGTGGGGTGGCTGAGGTAGGCTGGCGGATACTGCTGTCTCACACAAGCACATGGCAGTGAAGGTGTGCTGTGTGTTGGGTGAGGGTGTTGGGGAGTGCGATAGGAGGCAGAGTTTGCTGAGGAATTGCGTTTTTTGTTCGGTTGTTTTCTAGGTGTTGTTTCGGGTTAAAACATTTACATGTCGTACTCTTTTCCTCCGTTAGAATCTAGGGAGGTTTTTAACGAGGCGCATGTAAATGGCATATGAATGTATGATTTACTTAATAAAATCATACTTTTCGGATCAAAAAAAAAATTATGTCTGTGATTTATGCTTTTAGATTTTAGTTAGTTCAAATAGATCATGAGTTTAATAAATTAATTCATTTCAGACATTATTATTATTATTATTATAAACTTTGATTTAATATAATTATACAAAAAAATTTATATGGATACATGAAGCTTTGATTTAAATATTTAATCAAATTCAAATGCATAGATTAACAAGTTGAATCAAAATTAATCTCATACACCAATAACTCTAAACTAAACCATAAATACTAAACCTCAAACCTTTAACCCAACTCAAATCAAATTGGCCCGAAAATTTAAATGTTGACTCGACCCGAAATTGACCCGATTTTAACCCGAACCGAAAGCGACCCGAACGACTCGATTTTGACCCGAACCGAAAGCGACCGATACGATATTGACCCGACCCGAAAACAACCGATCTGATTTTGACCCGATCCAATACCCGAACCGAATCCGACTCATCACAGACCCGAATTAGACCCGAACCCGAACCGAACCGACCCGAACCGAATCTAAACCGATTCTAGATAGACCCGAAATGAACCGAACCGAAACGACCCGAACCGAACCCGAACCGAATGACCCGATTGCCACCTCTACCGCCAACCAGTGGCGGGGCCATGTTGGGTCCAAAGGGGCCTGACTAGAGGTGATAACGAGCCGAGCTGAGTCCGAGCTTGGTCAGACTCGGCTCGGCTCAGAAATAATGTAATTGGGCTCGGTTCGGGTTCGAGGCTCGCTGAACTTGGAATTTTAAGCTCGAACTCGGCTCGAAAATAATTTTATCGGGCTCGGGCTCGAAGCTCGTCAGGCTCGGCTCGAGCTCGTCAGGCTCGACTCGAAATGAAAAATTTTGCTATAGTTTTTTTATATAAAATATTCGTTAAAAATCCCTGCAACACTAAAACGAAATTCAATGACCGAAAAGTGGAAAAAGTGCCAAAAATTAGATTAATCCAAATAATCAATAAATATTATTATAATACAAACACATAATTAAAGAAAATACAAAATCAAACAACAATCAACTAATGAAAGAAAATACAAACACATAATTTATTTTAGTGCATATGTAGATTTCGAGCCTGTTCACGAGCTTTTCGAAACAAAATGTTTCCACCGTCTTTGTATGAGATAATAATTTAATTTAGGGTAAACTACATAAATGACCACCATAATATTGCAAAAGTCGCGATTTGACCACCTTACTTTTTTTCGAAACAATTAAACCATCATACTATTAAATTGGGTGCAATTTGACCACCAGCCGTTAAAGGTTAACGACAAGGTGACGTGTCAGTTAAAAAAAATAAGGGTATAATTACACATTTGGTCCTTACTACTTATACATTCTTTCAATTTAGTCCTAATTTTAATTTAATAAAATAAATTAATTATTTAATTAGGTGGTGACACATGTATAAGTAGTAAGGACCAAATGTGTAATTATACCCTTATTTTTTTAATTGACACGTCACCCTGTCGTTAACCTTTAACGGATGGTGGTCAAATTGCACCTAATTTTATAGTATATTGGTTTAATTGCTTCGAGAAAAAGTAAGATGGTCAAATCGCGACTTTTACAATAGTATGGTGATCATTTTTGTAGTTTACCCTTTAATTTAATAGTTCAAAACAATTAATTTAATATATCATTAATAAACCATAGAAACATGATTAGACTTTGTCAAACACATTATTTTAATTGTTTTTTAAATAAAATTTAAAGAAAGGTTAAGTACACAAATGGTCACTAAACTATCTCAAAAAATACAAAATGATCACTAAACCTTCAAATGTTACATAATGGGCATTAAACTTTAGTTTTTGTTACAAAATAGTCATTGAGCCATAAACTGTTGTTAACCGAGTGACTTGACAGTTACAAAAATTTGTATAACAGTATATTTAATCCTGAATATTTACACGTTCAGTCAATTTAGACATCAATAATGAGGGTTAAATTAGGACTAAATTAATTGAATATGTAAATATGGAGGATTAAATGTGTTATTATTTAAATCTTCGTAACTGTCAAGTCATTTACTTAACGACAGTTAACGGCTCAGTGACCATTTTGTAACAAAAACTAAAGTTTATGTCCTATTATGTAACTTTTGAAAGTTTGATGACCATTTTATATTTTTTAGGATAGTTTAGTGTCCATTTGTGTACTTTACCTTTAAAGAAATTAAATTGCGAGTATGATATGAAGTTTGATTTTGGACAATAAATACAAAAATTGAAGAATAGTGTATCATTTTTTTGGTAAAGAGGGTAGGATTATATTGAGAAAATGAAACGCAATGAGTGATACCATATGTCTCATTAAAAAACCTTCATAATCTTAAGTGGAGAAAAAAAGTACACACGATAGCACATAAAATTCAAATAACCAAGATTAAATCAAACAACAACAAAGCATCAAATAACAACGAAATCTAAAACACCTAACCAACACTATTGATCCCTTCATCGGCTAAAAGCAACTCCTCTAAAGGCTACTCAAGGATATATACATTAAAATTCGAGGAACAAGCATAACGAGAGATACGATCCACCCCTTGATTACTAACGCGACGTACATGCTTAAAATCAACATCCTCCACTTGTTGCACCAAGTCCCTAATATGTAATAAGATTGACATGGTTACCAATCAGTCCGAGATCCCCAATAGGAGCCTTATCGCCTCACTACAGTCTAATTCAATCATTATTTTTCGAAACCCATTCTCAATGGCACATTCTAGACTAGTATATACGCCCCATAATTCAGCTTCTAAACTAGAATATATATCAATATATTTATAGAATCCAAGCTTTTCACTGACATGTATTGTCACGAATTACCCCACCACACGTAGCATGGTTGTGTATTCGCTCACAATTTCCATATACATTAACCTTATACCAGCTTGTGATCGGCTTCTTCCATTCGCTCACCGAAGCCATGGGACACACAACAACTCTATTAGGCCCAACACTGGACTGATCGTTAGTGAGACCCTGGTTCTGCTGTGCAATTAACCGAGCTCTCCCAGCCCTTGGTTGCGCACAGGCAATGCCAAGACGCTGTTACGATCCACCGGTAGCACCACTTAGGTGACAGAGTAATTGAAGCCGCCGACTCTTTTCCAAAATCGACCCCTCATCCGCAGCAGCCAAATCGAACACCACGACATTATGGTCGAGCCATATATTCTCAAGAATTGACCCAAACAAGACATCCTGATCCAATGGATTTACCGCAAAGCGAGAAGAATTGGTTAAGTTACTCAACACCCAATCTTGAAACGGCATCGATAAGAATTCAACCAATTTATCCGCCTTAACTAACATAGCCCAAATTGCGACCGATCTAGCACATTGCCGAAAAACATTAACACTCTCCACCATTGACAAACACTGAACACACTGGGTATCGAGCATCCATCGCAAATTGCCGCTGCACTCATCCGTCATGATCTTTTTATTACAAAGTAACCATAAAAAGATTTTAACCTTTTGTAACCCACATAATTTATAAATTAGTTCCACAAAACTCCATTCTACTCCGTCGTTGCACCACATCGAACATTATATGCGGACTTAACCGAAAAGTGGAAATCATTTGTTGTTTTCCAACCAATTGAATTCTCTACCACCGAGACAAGAGGGCCGTTGTTCACTGCAATCCGGAAGAGCATGTTGGGCTTCTTCTTGCAGATTTCTGATCGAAAAGGTTTTGCTGTCAACGTTATTGCCGCAATACCCTCCATCCTTATGGCAGAAATAATCATCAGCTTCAACATGCACCACTCTTCCTCCAAACTTCATATACGCATGTTTCAAATTAGTGTAGATATGTCATGAAGAACAAACATAAAATTAATATATAAATCATTCGAATATGTTTAGAAAAGTTATATTAAAAATAATTTTATAGATCTAATTAATATTAATTAGATACAAAATATCAGCTATCAGTTAATTTTACCAAACACTTTTATACAATCAGCTAATACAATTCGCTAGTCAAATCAACTAATGCAATCAGCTATCAGCTATCAGCTAATGTAATCCGCTATCCGCTATCAATTATCCGCTAATTGTCAAACATGACTTATATATTTTTTAAATTATAAATTAAAAGGTCTTGTTTTAATAAATTGTATAAAGTCTCGTAAAACTTTGTACCGCTAGGTATTACCTGCACAAGAACAGAGATATCCCTGCATTCTATGACCATATAATGAATGTTGGAACTTGTATGTATTAGATCACACGAATGGTCCAGAACTTCACCATGAAAGGACAACACAATAGAAATTCCAACAAAGGCTGTTTTAAGATTAGTTTGAACGTGCTGCTGTTCTGTTTATAAACAAGGGAAAGTACCGCTAGGTCAACGATACCGCAAGTTATAGGTGCGACATTAACTAAAAATGTTATACAAATTAAGATACGACAATGAAAATATCACGTTTTTTATAATATTTTCAGTTTTAATTCTTATAAAAATTTCAAAACTCGAAAATAAAGTTTTGATACTTTACGCAACTGGATATGTATACGTAACTTCATTTAATTAGAATTTAATCTAACAATCTTTTACCATTTTAGCTTCCTTTGTCTTTGGAGGTTTCGTCTTCTTCCATTGTTTATCTTAAAAAAAATATATGTATACATAACTTTATTGTCGAATTGACGTTTAAATTTTCGACGACGACGATTAAACAAATCCCAATTTTTTTGTTCATGCAAAACAGTCACAGATTTTTCTATTTTTACAAAAACGACCCATATTTTTCTGTTCTCATAAACTGAACCGGATTTTTTTTTCTTTTCTGTTTTTTATGAAATTGACTCAGATTTTCTGCTTTTACAAAACTGGCCCATATTTTTCTATATTTACGAAACAGTCCGTGAAATCAGACTTTTCATTTTATTCAAAACAGTCCTTGAAATCAGAATTTATAGTTTATTCAAAAAAGTCCCCAAACTCAGTTTTTTTTAGTTATTTGAAGATAGGCAAATCTTTCCTTTTTACATTTCATAGCACCTTCAAGTATAGCTTAACAACTTTCACTATTTGATTTCATAATCGATCTTTCAAAAATTGTAATATATTGTCCAAAATTCTTGAAATTTCATCTTAATACTCCAAAATTATAATATATTGTCCAAAATTACTATTTACATTGACATCTGAACTTTGGGGGTTACAATTTTTTATTTTTATGATATTTGAAAATAAGAATTTAAAATAGGGTTATATTTTGATACAAAAGGCTGTGCAAAAAAATTATAAAATCCTTCTATAAAATTTAAAACTTAAATCTCAAACCCTAGCCCCATAAACCCTAAAACCTAAAATCTAAATTCTAACCATAAACCTTAAATCTTATACTCTACAGAATAAACCCCTAAACTATAAACCCCGACCTAAAACTTTAAACCCTGAAATTGAAAGGCTTGTGTAAACTAAAATTTACACAAACTTATGTATAAAAAATATTTTCCTTAAAATATGTTTTGAATACACGTTCTTTGAATATCAAAATAATACTTTCATGATTAGCAAAAGAAGAACCGATGATGTGTTTATTGTGATTGAGGATGTAATAAAATCTATTTTGACGAGTGTTGGCACTAAAGAAGGTTGAAATCATAAATAGATTTTGTAATTAGAGATATGTAAGAGCTAAGTTATTCATTAGTTGATCCGATATGATAGGATGTTAGGTCAAATTTAGACATTATAAATAGAGAAAATTAGACTGAGAGAATCATTTTTAAAATAAATTTTTATAATATACGGTTTGAATTAATCGATCGATGGACTAAATATCGACAATTACACTAAAAATTAATTAATAGACATATATTCGACCAAAACAAAACAAAATAAAGAAATGGAGTTTTTTTCCATAGATAATGAATAGAAAAATAACCAAATTAAAAAAAATAAAATAATAAAGTAAACACATCATTTAAATAGATAATAAACTTCAGAATAAGGGATGGATCCACTTACAGATAATGTAAAATTCATAGTTTTACATGTTTCGGATTATTAGATGGGTGAAATGAATGATGGGATTAACTACTTATTTTTTCCAAACGATAATCTTTATATATTCTATTATTAATCTCAACCATCTATTTCATTTATCCAATAATCCAAAAAGCATATAAAACTTAAAACACTTATATTGTGTAACATATCTTATTCATTCTATTATTAATCTCAACCATCTATTTCATTTATCCAATAATCCAAAAAGCATATAAAACTTAAAACACTTATATTGTGTAACATATCTTATTCTATAGAATAATATTGGTTGAACCTGGGTTTCAACTTTCAATTGTCTAAGCCTGTATTTGACATAATTCGACCCCTTTCTTATTTTTATTTTTATACACATATAATGAAGTTAAAAATATAATATTATAATGTAAATATTAAAATATATTACTAAATATTAAATGAAAAATAATATATTTTTAAAAATATAAAAAATATGTTCGTAAATTTATATGAATTTAAATTTATTATTTATAAATATGGAAAATTTGCATGCATAGGCAGTGAAAATTTTGTTTTTCACTAGAGATCAAATTTAAAATTCAAAGATTTAATTTAAGGTTTAAAATTTAAATTGTAAGGTTCAAGATTTATTACTGAAATTTAAAGTTGAGTTTTTAGTGTTTTAATGTTAGAAATTAAATTTTATTTTTGAAAAGAAATTATACATACGAAATATTATTTTTCCAATGTCAGTTGCATGGAATAATAACCTATAAAACACAGATAAACTTATACAAAAATCTAAAATTCATATTTTGAAACAAATCAAATTTAATTATTTATCTGTCTATATATATATATTAAGAATTTGATTCGAATTCAAGTTTGAGATGGCTATCCCCTATATGAATCCGTGAGGAGTCTAAAGAAAGCAAGATTTAAATTATCAAATTTTCCCATGACGTACGACAGATTCCCAATGAACAAACAGAAAACAGAAAATGATGAAATAACAGCAAACAATCCATGTTTCAAAAACAAGAAAAACCCGCAAATTCTATTGTGGACCCACGAATCTCTCCACTTCGCTATTTCTTACATCCCCTCCGCTGATCTCGCGAACATAATCCACCCGTTTTTCTTTCTTCCCGGTAACCCTGTTGTTGTCTTCTTGCCCCCTTTCTCCTTCTTATTCCCCTCTTCCCCCCCCCCCCCCAGCTTAAAATGCTTCAGCTTTGGCTCTGATGAGGCGACGATTTGCCATTTTTGACCCAGACCTGTGTTTCCTGATCTGGGTCAATCTTGGCTTCTCCACCTGAACAACAATGGGTTGCATTAACTCCAAACATGGCGGTGGAAGGCCGGTGGCAGCCTCCCCTCCCGGCAAAAAGTGTTATTGCCTCACATTTTCTTTTTCATCGAAACGACAACCCAAACACCAATCCGTGAGGGTCGAGGTTGATAACAGAGATGATGAGAAATTGGATGGAAATGGTAGCAATAGCATTGTTAGCCACACCAAGAACCGGGAGTTGCAGAAAACAAATAGTGAGATTTCCGGGAGGAAGATCGGCTCTTTTAGCTTCAAATTGGGCTTCTCTCAGAGGTTTGTGGAGGCTGAACATGTCGCCGCCGGTTGGCCGTCTTGGCTTAGCTCTGCCGCGGGTGAAGCTGTTCATGGTTGGGTTCCTTTGCAGGCCGATGCTTTTGAGAAACTGGACAAGGTTCGGATTCAAATCTCAAACTTGTTAATAAGATCGGATGGTTGATGAATGAGGGTTGCAGATGTATCAAACTGCAATTTCATCATTCATTTCTCCTTCAATGTAGCCCATTTGCTTATCTTTGTATTTTGCAGATCGGACAAGGCACATACAGCAGCGTGTTCAGAGCACGCGAGGTCGAAACCGGGAGGATGGTTGCGTTGAAGAAGGTGCGGTTCGACAACTTTCAACCGGAAAGCATTCGATTTATGGCTCGAGAAATAACAATCCTACGCAGGCTGAACCATCCGAATATCATGAAATTGGAAGGGGTGATCACATCAAGGTTTTCAAGCGCTATATACCTTGTGTTCGAGTACATGGAGCATGATCTTGCTGGTCTATCATCTTGTCCCGATATCGAGTTCAGTGAGGCTCAGGTTTGCTTCTGCAACTTATGATTCCTCGACATGAGTATGGAAACATGATCTGATGATATCTCGAATGTTTAAGAAGTTCGGTTTCGATTTCCCTTAATTGTGTAGGTGAAGTGCTATGTGAAGCAGCTGTTAATGGGGCTCGAGCATTGCCATTTGCGAGGCGTAATGCACAGAGACATTAAAGCATCCAACATTTTGGTGAGCAACGAAGGAGTTTTGAAGTTGGGGGATTTCGGATTGGCAAACATCTTAACCTCGAAGAACAAACAACAGTTAACGAGCCGAGTTGTCACTCTATGGTATCGCCCTCCCGAGCTTTTGATGGGATCGACGAGTTACGATGTCTCGGTGGATCTATGGAGTGTTGGCTGTGTTTTTGCTGAAGTTCTTATGGGCAAACCTATTCTTAAAGGCAGAACTGAGGCGAGTTTTAAGAGAAAATGAAGATACCGTTGTCGACTATATACTTGTAATCCGACACTCACATGAATTGTGATTTTGGCAGGTTGAACAACTCCATAAAATCTTCAAACTCTGCGGGTCGCCACCAGATGAGTATTGGAAAAAGCTCAAGCTTCCTCATTCCACAATGTTTAAGCCCCAACATCCTTACGAGAGTTGTCTCCGACAAAGGTGCGAAGAAATCCCGGCAGCCGCATTAAACTTGTTGGAAACTCTTCTTTCCATCGAACCCCACAAGCGTGGGACTGCATCTTCGGCACTCGCATCGGAGGTAAAGGAAAAATACTAATGCCCCGCCGCCATTAATGGATTCCACTTTCACTTCTTATGCGTTTTACGGTCTATATTCAAGATTCATGATCTGTTTTACTTCCCAATTGTTTTCAGTATTTCCACACAAAGCCCTACCCCTGTGATCCTTCAAGCATGCCCAAGTATTCGCCTAACAAAGAGATCGACGCCAAACAACGAGATGACTCACGAAGGTGGACTTCTCGGACGCCATGTTAGCTCGGATGTTGTGTTGTCCCGATTCTTTTTCTATTCGAAAGATTCGCATCTAACACCAATGTCATGTTTAGACACGAGTATAGCGATATTGGACATTCTTACCGGAATCCGAGTAACATGACTCATATATTTCATTGTTCATCAAAATTTCAGGAAGAAGTTTGGAGCTAAAAACCGAGATCCAGTCGGAGTAACGAGAAACGCAAGACGACCTCGTAAATCATTGCAAGAAGCTAACAATTTCAATAAAACAGTGGAGAAAGAGGTCTCTGCAACTCCCAAAACTACTATTGATCTACTCAGGCATTAACGCAAACACCTAATGAACATGTTTTGTTCATGCACGAACAGGACAATGGTCGATTCGGCGGCACAAACAACGGAGTTTCTGCAAATAATCCGAAACCCAAAGGTCTGAATCAACCGCTGGATACGAGATCGGAGATGTCGAAAGTGACAACGGTGTCTCACGGCGATGTTTTCACGGCTCCGCCGCCGGTGACTGGATCCAACAGCTTTGCATGGACGAAGAAGCAAAAAGATGCGAAATCTACGCTTTCTTACAATCAACCGAGTTCGATCAGCGAAATAAGTATCCCAGATTCGTCGATCTTCATCTTCAAAAATGCATCGAAACAAGAGAATCAAGATGTTTCTGAAGGTGTTCATACAGATCAACGAGCACAAAACAAGCTTGAGAAAGCAGATTTCTTTGACGCCATTGATGAGTTCCCTCACGACGACCTGACGACTAAACAGAAAAAGAAGGTGAGAATCAGTTTCCAGTTTCCACAATCTGTAATTCATCGCTCTCAAATTCTCACATTGATCAACATTTCAATGAGCAGTTAAAGGTTGGGTGTTCGGGCCCGTTGGTGTTTGAGTCGGACCAAGTTGATGAACTCCTGCAAAGGAATGAAAACCATATCCGGCTAGCAGCTCGAAGATCAAGGTTTGATCAAGGTAATTTAAGCCATAAATCGAGAAACTTATACCCGCAAACTTATCTTAATTCGGTGAATTTGAGTATCATACTATGATGCTGTCACAAATTACTCCGAACTCGTGTTTGAATAGTTCGAGTTATCGATTAAGTCAAATTCAGATATCATTCGAGCAAAAAATTACATTTTAACTCTAAACTATAAATTCTAATCATAAACTTTAAATCCTAAACACTAAACTAAATATCTAACCCTTAAATATAACTCGATTGTGAAAACTTTTTCTCCACTGTCAGTGTATTGAATAATTATCTATTATAATATGTTGTTAAATCAAAGAAATATTATTCAATATATTGACGGTAGAAAAAAAATCACAAACGAGTTAATTTTAAGTGTAAAGCTTTAATTTAGGGTTTAAAATTTATGATAGTAGATTTTAACCCTAAATTCTAAACTTCTAAAGCTAAACACCCCTACTATAAATCCTAAACTAAATCTAACCATTAAAATTAATTTGCTTATGGAATTTTTTTTCACCGACTGTATATTGAATAATAACTCTAAATTCAAATATGAGCTTGGGCTGCATACCAAATTATTCTGAATCAGGTTTCATTATTACTAAATTGAGCTCATGCTCGATTAAATTGAATTGAACAAACTAAATTTAAATATTATGTATATCATACATAATACGCAACTCAATTCAAATTTAAACTTAAGCTCGAAAACAAATACTTGCACATGGATTTTAGCTCGTTTTTTTCATTACTAAATGAAAATAGTATAATTGTTGAGATAGAACAACTCTATTTTTATCTCAAATCGAATTTAATATTTAAAAATAAAATTTGATCGAATTTAAACTAACTATTTAAAAGGACTGATGAAATTTTTGGGGTTTTGGCAGAGTAATGAGGCAAAGGGTTACTTCTTTCAAAGATCATTTTGGCAAAGCAATGGAGGATTTTCAAGGTTGAAGCAAGCTAACATTGAATTACATATTATGCCCAAAATTCATTGTACAGAAAGAATTAAAGAAAATGTCTATATTCAATATATAGAGCTATGGTTTTATAAATTTTATTTAACAAATTTTGATCCGATCATTTCATTGTTTTGGAAATGAAATTGATCCTGAGCATTCAAATTAACAATAAATTAAAATATGTGGACCAAATTATAGTTTAATGATAAAGTTAACGTTTGAAATTTTAATTATATCCTATATAGATTATGTGTGAGTTCACTTTCACTTTTAATCTTATAAACGAGAGATGATGGTTGTGATGATTGATTGGTTCACTCCTTCGGATTTAAACAGAAAACGACTGATCATAATTATGGAAGATCTAATCATGGTGTGTGTTTTTTTGAGAATCAATATAGTATTTTTTTTAACAAATTTTATCTAATTCTATTTTTACCTAGAGGAAAGAGAAGGGGGTGCTCTTAGAAAGTCTATAACCCATGACGTAAGAGAAATAAAAGAACAAAGTTGAATAATTTAGCTAACCGGCTAAATATACTTGCTCGAAAAAAAAATACTCCTTTAATTGGAGAGAAAAGAGAAAAGTTGTTCTTTTTGTCCTAAATTCATAGAGTGATTATTGATGGGGCCAAGTGTTTTTCACTAATATAGTTAGGGTACTAAATGTGTAGTTTTAAGAGTGATTATCGGACTGAATATGTAGTATAATAATCTGGACTGAATCATGTTAGACATCCATAGAGGTTGTGGAGTTCTTTTAGGCGCATTGATGATGCGTGCTACCAGCTACCATGCGTATGTTTTCACAATGTGCTGCATGAAGCGAAAAGTATGGCAGATGCTTTGGCAAAATGTAGGGTGGATCGAGCATCTTAGTTTTGTGTGATGGCGTGAGTTTCTTTTGACTTTTCTGTGATTACGTGGGGATGTGGTTGATGAGTTTGAGTGGTAAGATTTTGGTGCTATTTTCGGGTCCTTTGGGAAATTAGATTCCAATGAGGTGGAGCTTCATGCGATTGTATACGCATCGGAGATGATGGTTCATTCTTAGTGGAGCATTGGGTCCTCGATCATTATAGAATCTTATTCGAAGGTAGTTGTAGCTTGGGTGATGAATTAGGCAAGACGTTCATGGGGGTTGTAGAGTTCTTTTAGGCGCATTAATGATGTGTGCCAACCGCTACCATGCGTATGTTTTACAATGTGTTACGTGAAGCGAATAGTATGACAGATGCTTTGGCGAAGGGTGGGGTGGATCGACCATTGTTAGGATATTTATTTTGATATAATAATATGGAAAATGTTTTTGGACTTGTTTGAATATTTTCAAACTTGTATTAAATCCAAACAACTTGAAAATATGTTTGAAAATGTTTCTAAACTTTTGACATGTTTTTAAATGATTTTAAATAGTCAAACTAGTCATTTTCAAAGCCCCGTACTGATACGACATGTCCCGTATCGATATATTTTAGTGTTTCAGCTACAGTAATTTTCCAGTAGCAAAAACCTGTATCGGTACAGGCTTAACCGTACCGATACACCTCAAAGCGTATCGATACCCTTTGGTTTAAATGCCCAACGACTCTTTCTTCTTTAGGTAGCATACCGATACTAGTACACGTGTACCGATACGCCCTATGGAAGAAGTGCATTTATGGCTGGAAAAAAGTCCCCAACGGCTCCAATCAACTCCCTACAACTAGTAACAACCATGAAGCTGTTAGAAGGTTTAAAACACACCTCCAAGCATATATGAAAGAAAAAGAATTAACAAGCCAACACATTTATGATTGTAAAAGAGTCTTAGTGCCAAAATTTTCACATTCTTGTATAACAAACACTTGTGAGCTAAATTGTCAATGTATGCTCAAGTGTATTAGGATTGGATGAGAGCTTTAGAGTGCAAATACACACCTTGTGAGAGAAATTTCAGTTTGCTTCAATTTCTCTTATAAATAGAAGTTCCTAAGGCTTTGGGTAGAAAGCTTTGGATGCTAGACTTAGTGGTATAAGTCTAGGTTGTAACGGTTGTCTCCTAAGCCTTGAAAAGAGGAAGAAATTCTAGTGAATTTGGAAATCCTTAGTGGGAAGCTAAGATAGTGGATGTAGAGCTTAGTTAGAAGTTCGAACCACTCTAAAATTTTTGTGTCTTATTTTCTTTCATTGCTTCCACCGCCAACACCCAAATTAACTTTTCTCCACCACTTGACAAGCATTTCGGTTGAGGATATCGGTTTCTATAACCATCTTGATTTCGTGTGATGGCGTGAGTTCCTTTTGGCTTTTTTTGTGATTGCGTGGGGATGTGCTTGATGAGTTTCGGTTGGTGTCGTTTTGTTTGTGTTTTGTGTAGCGTTGTCTCCTCATATCATCGTGTTGTACTCCTTTCTTCCATCCTAGGTTAGGGAGGTTTTTAACGAGGCACACGATAATATATTTCTTTGTATGATTTTGTCGCCAATAAAATCATATGATTTTGATAAAAAAATAATAATAATATGGACTGTTCCTGAGATTTTGATATCCCTGAACGAATTGAAAAGTTAAGTCCTTAACAATAAATATTAAAAAATGTAAGAGCATGCTCTTAATAACGAATATTTTAAGAGTAGACCTCTAATAGTAAATATTGAAAAAATGAATTTTAAGAGTAGACCCCTAATAAAAAATATTAAAAAAATATATTTTATGATTAAGTCTCTAATAACAAATATTAAAAAAATTGAACATTTAACAACAAGTGCTAAAAAATCGAAGCCTAAATAACAAGTATTGGAAAAAATTGGACACATAATAATAAGTATTAAAAAATTAGACTTTTAATAACAAATATTAAAAAATTAAATTATAATTAAAATTTTAATTATGACCCCCAAGACCCATTAATGTCTAAACTAAATAAATTTGAACTAAACAAGTGGTCTCAGTGGAAAAGATGATAGTTCAATTCGCTTTGTTTGTAAGGTGTGTGGCATATCAAAAGGTTAAAAAAGTATAAACAGATGTTACTTTGTAATCACTTTAAGACTATTAAAAAAAAAGATGATGAGCCTATTAATGAATAATTAAATTTTAATTGACTCTTTATATATTTTTAGTTATGGATAGTGGGCCTAGACGAACACCCTAAGTGACCTGCCTCAGGGCTGATTCTGACAACAATATTAAACTCTTATTATAATTATAGAACAAATTACTTATGATTGTATTTTGTTATTATCTACCCCTATAATTAAAAGCAATAAAGGGATTGCTCAATTAAAAATTGAGGAACATGACACATAAGTAATGTCATATAATTTAGTGATGGATAATTAGGCAAATTAAATTATTGAGGAAACAATTTTGAATTTTTTATGGGTTAATTTATTTGGTAATAAGATAAAAAAATTATATATTTGTATTTGTATTATTTTTTTACGTATTTATATATTACTAATATTTTATATATTTTTTGTGTGTTCATATGTGTGTATTATATTCATGTTATTATATAAATATATATAGTAATTTTCTCTATTTTGTTTTCATGTAGTATCTTAATCTATTTCATACTTTGCGTATATAATTTCTTATTTTGATCATTTTAAAGAAGAAAAAATATTACATGTTTCATAATTATTTTAATTGTTTACAAAATCTAATTATAATCTTAATTATACTTAAAGGGGAGGGGAAGGAAGGAGTGCTCTTAGTAGGTTTAGAACTCATGGTCAGGGATGGACCTAGCGGGGGACTGGAGGGGGCAGTCGTCACCCTTAAAAATTTAAAATTTATGTATGATTTAGAATTTTTTTATGTATTTTCTATTGAAAACTTATTTTCGCTCCCCTAAAGTTTTATAGGTTTGCTCCCCTTAAATTTTATAGGTTCGCCCCTCTAACATAAAATCATGCGTCCGCCCTGCCCATGGTCTACGGGAATATGAGGGAACAAAAATGAACAGCTTGACCAACCGACCAAATTTGCTTGCTCAATTTTGTGTTCATATTATTTTAGAGAAATAGACTATTACTCATGTTTAAAAGTTATACTAATATAATTAATACAATAAGCCAACAAAGTCATAGTTACATGTTTAGTCTTGGAACGTTGCACAACATTTTTGGATATGGTAATGTCACTTTTGTTGTCACAATACACAGTGACAACTCCTCTAGGCACTCCATAGTCTTCAAGCAATTGTGACATTCAGATGAGTTGCTATCAATTGTTTACACTCACAATATAAGAAATAACGAAAATAATTTTTGTTTTTTTTACTGTTTCCAAAAAATAAATTCGTTCCAAAATAGAAATAATTTCCCAAAATACTCTGTCGATCATCAAAATTACTAGTCCAATTACACCGTTATAATGTACAAGACTAACATTTGTGTCTTTTTTTAGAACCATAAACCAAGATCAGAAGTTTTATGGACATTTGTGATGACCCTCTTCACAACTCTAAGATAGTCTTTACAATTAGTTTGATAACGATCTTTACGATTAGCTTGATAACAAACACAAACTTTTAATATTAAAACATAAATCAACCGAACAAGTGGTTACAGTGGAAAAGTGAATGATGTTCATCTTGAGAGAACCAGATTCAAATCGTTTCGTCTACAAGGTATGTCCTTTGTCAAAGAATTAAGAATATCTATGAACATATAATACTTTATGGCTATTCAAAATATTTTTAGTTCAACTTCAAAAAGGGCTGTGAAATCTTTTTCATTTCACTCATGCACTTAGTTTATGATGAGAATAGTAGGAGAGTTGTCCTATTCTATGAGTTTTCAAATAAAACAAAAGGAACATGAGATCTTCTTGAATATAGTCTTTTAATTTTTTTATTGAGGCTTTTTAATATCTTACATTAATTGTATATTAATTTTTTCAAGTGTTCAAATATAGTTTTTAATTTGTTTTTATTTTTTATTAAATAATGAGGCATTATATTCTCATGCCGGAATTCGAACCCATACAAGATGTGACAAGATGAACATCCTTAGCCACTAAACTAATTAATGGATCTCTTTAATTTGTTTTTATTGATTGATTAGAGTCAAGGCCCTTATATGCTACCGGCCAATACCACATTATTGGAGTTCCATTCAAAGAAGCAATATTTGTAGTTGAGAGAACATCAAGGCTATGCTTATCTGATGCTACCGGCCAATACCATATTTCATCACATGCTACCGATCACTAGTCAATCAAATGGTGCAGCAGCCGGAAGTTCATCGCGAAAATCGTCCAAACAGCCCTCTCAACATCCCACTTCACCGCCTGTTGTTGGCATGTACAATGCTCCATCTATAGGGAAACCAGTAGGAGGTCCTCTTGTCTCTGCAGTTGGCAGGCCAGTGAATCTTCCTGCCCCGGCACACATGAGTTATGGGATAACAGTTCCTTTGTTATGGCAATCGAAGGGAAATCGAAGCTGAAAAGGGGAAAAATGAAGAATGAAGCTGCAACAGGGAAAAGATCGAGCGGCAAAACACATTTAAAAACTGAAGAGCAAAACGACAGCGTTGCACTTAAAACAACCCTTGGGCCATCTCTACCAGACGGCAGTCCATATAGCTGCAGCCCATTAGCACATGAGGGAATTGAGCAGAATTAGCTGATGAGGCAAGATGGTTACAACCAGCTGTCCTGACCTACACAGATGTCCAAAAATAATTAGCCAATGTACTGTGTAATCCAGCTAAATAGGAGAACGTTGTAAAACCTGTTTTTTCTATCGAATGAATGAAAATACAATTCTTTTCTCCTACCTATTCTCTCTGTTTCTAAAATCCTTTCTTTCTTTTCGATTCAATCCATAACAAATTGGTAATCAGAGCTCGGTTTATTTGATCCAAAAGCCAAACTGGGAAAACAAAAGAAAAACCTGAACATGACTGAGGGCGCATGAGTCTCTCTTCCAGCAGAACCAACAGTTACTCAAGGATGTGAAGCTAAAAGTAAAGAACTGGAAGACAAAATGGACAACCTGAAATTTAGATTTGAGAGGACCAAAACTCTCTTGGAAAAGATATGGTCTGTGGTAAGCACTAAAGTTGGAGAAATGAGCCCAGACAGCCAAGCAAGGGAAGCAAGCCTCGATCCTACATCCAACCAGAAAGAAGGAAAACAAAAAGTTCAGGTAACTATCTTAGACAACAAGGAAAGATACTCATTCAAAACTGATGAACCTGGGATTCTTAACAAACCAGGATTCATGAGTGAACAAAAAATACCTTTCAGTCCCTTAAACAACAAACCTGGATGGGGAGGAGAAAGTTCTTTGATGAATGAAGAAGGAACCATGCAAAAAATGGGGCAAAATACTTCCTTTCCTAGACACAGAGTAGAAATACAATTGTTTGAGGGAAATAACCCAAGAGGATGGGTCAGGAAGTGTGAGAAATATTTCTCATTGTTTGGTGTTCTTGAAAGTCAAAAGGTAGAGTTAGCATCGATGTACCTAGATGGTAAAGCTGAAGCCTGGTTCGATGGGTACCTTATGCAGAAGCATAAATTAACCTGGCATGAGTTTGCTGCAGACCTTTGCCATAGGTTTTGTGACAAAACCTATAGTGACATCATAGAGGAATTTAGTAAACTGATGCAGAGAAGATCAGTAGAAGAGTACCAAGAAAAGTTTGAAGAATTGAAACCTTATATGCTACAACAAAACCCTATACTAGAGGAAGGTTATTTTGTGTCCATGTTCATTAGTGGATTGAAAGAGGAGCTAAAGCACATGGTGAAAGTGTTACAACCCAGGACCCTGTTTGATGCTAGTAGACAAGCTAAACTTTATGAGCTCTCTCTAGAAATGGAACTCAGAAAGCAAAGAAACACTATCAGGAGCACATCTTATTCCAATGTCAGCAACAACTCAAAGCCATTTCAAAATACCCCAGTTCAGAAATCTAGCAACAATATTCAAAACAATAAACAGAGCCTGGTGGAATTCAGAAGAGCAAACAATCTCTGTTTCAAATGTTGAGATAAGTTTGTACCTGGTCACCAATGTAAAGTCAAACAACTCAACCTCATGGAAGAAAAAGAGACTGAAGAAGGAGTAGAGGAAGAAATGACTATGGACTTGAAAACAGAAGAGGTGCAAGAAAATGGGGCATTAGAGATTTCAATCAATGCCTTAAATGGCAATTCTGGCTACACTACCTTAAGGATACAAGGTATCATTAAAGGTAAACCTCTCAGTATTTTACTAGACAGTGAAAGTACTCATAGTTTTATTACTCTTAAATGGGCTGAAGAGGGAGTAGAACTACTACAAACACCACCATTAACTATTACAGTTGCCAATGGAGAGAAGCTTTATAGTACAACCAGAAGCAACTTGTTGGAATGGAAGATGCAAGGGTTTAAGTTTGAGCATGATTTTCGAGTTTTGAAGATGGGGGGAAGTGACATGGTCCTAGGAGTTGACTGGATGAAGAAATACAGTCCTGTATTGTTGGATTTTAATAAAATGACACTGAGTTTTAAGAAGGAAGGACAGAACATAGTGCTACATGGAGGAAGCAAAACACCTGAAGTTAAGTTCATTTCAGACAAGAGACTTCAAAAGCTTGTTGACAAAGACTCAGATATGGTGGGAGAAATATATTTGCTGAGTGCTGAAGCTGCTGAGAGCAGCATACCTGAAGTGTTGCAACCTCTCCTAGATGAGTACAAGGAAGTCTTTGAAGAACCAAAAGGGATGCCCCCTCCCAGAAACCATGATCATACTATTGTCCTAAAGAAAGATGCAACTCCAGTAAACCTAAGACCCTACAGGTTCCCTCATGCTCAAAAGACTGAAGTTGAAAGGCAAATTAAAGACATGCTGGCTAGTTCCATCATCCAGAATAGCAACAACCCCTTTGCTTCACCTTGCCTACTAGTTAGGAAGAAGGATGGCACATGGAGACTCTGTGTAGACTACAGGCACCTAAACTCTTTGACAGTCAAGAACAAATTTCCAATTCCAGTTGTAGATGACCTGTTAGATGAATTGGAAGGGGCTACTTTTTTTTCCAAGATTGACCTCAGGTTAGGTTACTGGCAAATCAGAGTTAAAAGTGAAGACATTTCAAAGACAGCTTTCAGAACACACCAAGGACACTTTGAATTCAAGGTAATGCCCTTTGGCCTTACCAATGCTCCTGCTACATTTCAAGCTCTCATGAATGATGTTTTTAAACCCTACTTGAGACAATTTGTGCTAGTTTTCTTTGATGCCATTTTAGTGTACAGTTTTAACCTATCACTACATAAAGAGCATCTCAGAAAAGTCCTACAGCTTCTAAAAGACCATCAGTTGGCCGCAAAGAGGAGTAAATGTTTTTTTGGGCAAACCAAGGTTGACTACTTGGGGTACATCATCTCTAGAGAAGGAGTTTCTACAGATCCATCAAAGATTGCTGCTATGCAAGATTGGCCACTCCCAAAGAATATAAAGTCATTGAGAGGATTCTTGGGGCTTACTGGATATTATAGAAAATTCATCAAAGGCTATGGAGAGATTTCAAAGCCATTGACTGAAATGTTAAAAAAAAACAGTTTCCATTGGTCTGATTTGGCAAGGGCAGCTTTTCAACAACTGAAACTAGCTATGTGTCAGGCCCCTATCCTAGCTCTTCCCAACTTCACCAAACCATTTTGTTTAGAGACAGATGCCATTTCAAAAGGGATTGGGGCAGTTTTATCCCAAGAGGGCAGGCCTATTTCTTATCTGAGTAAAGCTTTGGGACCAAGACACGTGGATCTCTCCATTTATGAGAAAGAATACTTAGCCATTCTAATGGTTGTTTCTAAGTGGAGACACTACCTTGAAAACAACACCTTTGTGATCAAGACTGACTATGAGCCCCTTAAACACTTGCTGGAGCAGAAAATAACTACAACTATTCAGAAGAAAGACCTCTCTAAACTCCTAGGCCTAGACTATATTATTCAGTACAGAAAGGGTAAAACAAATGTTGTAGCTGATGCCCTATCTAGAAGACATGAAGAAGACCCTGCTACCCTTCAAATGACAATGGTGCAGATCACTCCTACTTGGATTCAAGAAATAGAGAAAAGCTATGAAGGTGATTCTTTAGCAGAAGAGAAAATCACAGCTTCAGTGACAGCCCCTGACAACAGTTCAGATTAGACCTTCACAAAAGGTATCTTGAGATTCAAGAAGAAAGTTTATGTTGGCAATACTGGGGAATTGAGACACTCTATTGTACAAACCATACATGATCATAGTGCGCCAAAAACCGAAGTACTCTACATCAACCCACGAAGACTTGGAGAAAACAGAACAAGTTGGAGGACACACTTCCAATCATCTCTCTGTTCTTTTCTTCAAACCTAAATTTTCTTTTCATAGGATAATATTTATTTATTTATAATAAAAGTGTACCCAATAATTCTAAAAAATATTTAATTATTAATATTATTATTTATTACTTAGAGTGAGTATACATTTTGGTACTTAAAATTGACTTGGAGGTGCAATTTGTTACCTAAATTTTATTTCGGTGATCAATTTAATATATATATATATATATATATATATTGATTTTTAGGTTCGAATTGATACTTGAACTTGAATTCATGGTTAAATTTTTTTCAAACAAGTTATTTGCTATAAATATTAATTTGGACAAAAAAAGAAAAGAAATTCAAGTACTAATTTGACCAAAAATTAAAATTCAAGTACCTAATCAGTCAAAGAAACTTAAAATGTCAAATTGAACCTTGAAAAGAAATTTATATACCCAATTAAACAAAACAGATAAAATAAAATAACATAAGTATCTTTGAGTTTGACCACTTGATCAATTAATGAATTTCTAAATGAACTTCTATTAGTATAAAATTATTAATTACTATCCATATTTATTATTATTATTATTATTATTATTATTATTATTATTATTATTATTATTATTATTATTATTATTAACCTAAAGAATTACTTTTTAAAAGTATTTTAAATGCCAATTTTAGTAATATATTATAAAAATAGTTAATCAATTTATGCATGATTGAATTTCTATCGGTATGAATTTTTATCTAAAATATTGATTACTATTTTGATTTATTAGAATTGTTTTTTAAAATTAAACATCAGTATAGTAGGAAACGACTATTTTAGTCAATTCATAAATTTTGAATTAATTAATTAATAATAAATTGAATTATAAAAATAAAAAGGAAATTCTAATGAAGCACACCATTTTGTATTGGGTAAGTATATTTTTATTTGAATTTGACTTCAAGTTTTAATTTTGTATTTATTTTTTCATCCAATTATGTATATGGATTTGACTTTCTGATTCAGTTTGATACATAAACTTGTTTTTATTCAATTTGTTACTTATGATGTTTTTAGCACAATTGGTCCCATTTGGTACTTATAGTTTTTAGTCCAATTGATTATTACATTTGAAAAAAATATAAATTTTCAAATTTATTTGAATCTATTTATGTCCTCTCGATTCGAACAGATCTAATACTAAAATAGTCCAATTTGAAGCGAAAAATCAAATTTAAGTATCAATTTAAACTAAGAAATCAAGTTCATGTATTTATTTGAACAAAAAAAATCATGAGTACCAAACTAAACTAAGAAGCCAAAATCAAGTACCAATTTAATAGTTAAATCATGTACCTAATTGAACCAAATGATGACTTTAGGTATCAAATTAAACTTTAAAGTCAAATTCAAATACCAAAATATATTTACCCATTGTAATCTATACGGTAACAAAAAAGAAAGAGAAATTTTAGCTTATGTGATATTCCAATCAAAGAACCTCAAATCCTCCACGTGGCACCATCATACTGCACCGATAACCGGAGTACTCTACTTCAACGGCGACGAAGACTAGGAGAAAACATAAGTTCACGACTCAAATTAGTTTTGCCTACGTCGGCTTAGAAATATATTAATTAAAAAAACATTTATATTAATAATAATTACTTATGATAGAGTAAATATATATTTTTGGGATTTTTTAAATAGTCTAAAATATTAATTTGATAAAAAAAATTAAATTCAAGTGTTTAATTAGAAAAAAATAAACTCGTACAAAATTAAACTTTAGGCAAAACTTTATTTGAGTAAATTAATAAATATATATTTAAGTTTTATGATATAAAGTAAAATAAATCCCTAACCGAGCAGAGCAGGGAGTTCAAATCTAGTATATATTATATTGATTTCCCAATCCTCCAGCATCCTCGAATTCTCTCTATCCTAAGTTTGCTTCAAAGCCTTAACTTTTCTTTTCATAGGAATAATTACAATCCTGTTTGTTTCCCAGGGAAATAAAACGGGAAAACCCAAATTTTCATCTTGTTTTCTTCTAAATTATGGCTACCCCAAAACCCCAAAGAACCCCAGAAGAAATAGAGGATATAATCCTCAGGAAAATCTTCCTTGTAACCCTTAGAGAAAACCCAGAAAATCCATCGTCTTCTGATCCAAGGGTTGTTTACCTGGAGATGACCGCAGCTGAGATCTTAAGTGAAGGCAAAACTCTTCTACTTTCTCGTGATCTAATGGAAAGGGTTTTAATCGATCGTCTCTCCGGCGAATTCCCAAATTCGGAACCCCCTTTTAATTATCTCATTGGTTGTTACAAGCGAGCCCATGAAGAAATCAAGAAGATTTCCAACATGAAAGACAAAACGATGCGTTCGGAGATGGAATCTGCTGCTAAACAGGCTAAGAAGTTGGCTGTTTCTTATGCTAGGATTCATCTGGGGAATCCTGATATGTTTTCTAATGGTAATTCAAGGGATAGTAACCCGAAAGCGGGTTCTTCCGTGTCTTCGAGTTCCCCTTTGTTTCCATTACTTTTTGCTGAAGTTTCGAATGGAGTGATGCTTGATGGATTTGGAGGTAATGATTTTGGAAGTGGGGTGGATTGCCCACCTGGGTTTTTGGAAGAGTTCTTCAATGATTCGGATTTTGATACTTTAGACCCGATCTTAAAAGGGTTGTATGAGGATTTAAGAGGGAGTGTTTTGAAAGTTTCGATTTTGGGAAATTTTCAGCAACCTTTGAGAGCTTTGTCGTATTTGGTTAAACTCCCTGTTGGTGCAAAGAGCTTGGTTAATCATACATGGTGGATTCCTAAAGGGGTTTACTCGAATGGACGTGTCATTGAAATGACTAGCATTTTGGGTCCCTTTTTCCATGTTAGTGCTCTGCCTGATCATACCATTTTCAAGAGCCAGCCTGATGTTGGGTGAGTTTGGATGGTGATTTTGTGTTTGTTGTAATGCTTCTTTTAGCTGCGTGGTGTTGATTGAGAACCGAGTATTACCTCATTATGTATGCATTTAACTATCTGTTTTAATCTGGTTCTAGATTTCTAGTGGCTATGGTGCTGATATAAGAAGTTAACGAAAACATTGCCGGCAATGTAGAATGCAATTTTGCTTTGCAAAGTAACTTAATTTTGAAGTACTTGGATATCTGGTGCTAAAATTTATGGAGTTCAAACTAATGTTTCATATACTTGCGGTAATGCTTGTTTTAGTTGTGTGGTGTTAATTGAGAACGAATTTTACCTCATTATAACTATCATTTTTAATATGGTTATAGATTTCTAGTGGCTATGAGTAGTTATTGGAAACATAGCTGGCATTGCTGAATGCAGTTATGCTTTTCACAATGGATTGACTGATTGAAGTCCTCGAGTATCTGGTACTAAAATTTGCAGAGTTCAAACTCTGATGTTTTCTATGTTCATTTTACTAGGGTAACAAATCTTAGGGTGGTTTTAATACATTAGTATCAGGAAGCATTTATTCGTTAGTATTATTAGTCTAGGGTAACTAATAGATTTGCTGTTGGTATAGTCAATAGTTGGTAAGCAATTGCAGTCAATTGCAGTTTTTGTTGTTTTGATGATGTCAACTATCGGAGTCTTTGTCGAGGGCCGACTCTAAATTATGTTGCTTCTTTGCTGTTATTGTTGTTTCTGTCTTGATTGCTCCTCTCAAGTTTTGTATGGGTGACCTCTAATGGGAAGATTGAATAACAGTTTTGTCATTAACGGCCTCCTCCCTAAATTTGGATTGATACTATGCATTTGTTGAGTTTCATAGTTTTCGTTCAATGGTTTGTACTTAGTTGAGTTATTTATACATCCATGTAATCTACTTTTTTGACTAGTGGTTAGCATTGTCTAAATTTGATTTTTTTTTTTGGTTTCTACTAGCAAGAAAACCTTCTCTTTTGCATCTGAGAGGGACTCGATTATGTGCTTGAGCGTGTTCCATATGCTTATCTTTATTTATTTGGAAGCTACTTGATTTTTAAATTTTCTACACCTCAAATATTGCAGTAGTGAATTACTGAGTCTTCTTTCTATTAGTATAGCTGCAGAAACTTAAAATTGTTATCTAAGATTCATGCCTTTGTGTTTGTCTCATATTATAGTTTTACTCGTGGAATAGTTTTTATGCAATTATTGTCATTCATATGACCCTTTTCTTCTATTAGCTTTTGTTTAGTAATGGATTTTCTCTCTTGAAATTACAGCCAGCAGTGCTTCTCAGACGCATCCACTAGAAGAGCGGCTGATTTGTTATCTTCATTCACCACAATCAAGACTCTCGTGAATACTTTATACAATGATCTGTCCGATGTTCTTCTCTGTCTCCTTAGAAACCCTGAGACTCGTGACGGTGTCCTTGAGTATCTCGCAGAAGTCATCAATAAAAACGCATCAAGGGCCCATTTACAGGTTTCCCTCCTAGTTGTCTTTTCAAGTTTAAGTTAGATTGCTTCAAGAGCTTAACTATTGCATCAAGAACTTGTTCTTTGGTTTATTCTACCTAAGAATGTTTTACATAAAATGTTGATCTGTTTCTTAATTGTAAATCTGGTTATTTAGCTACTTTCTACCCTCTTTGACACTTTGTTTATTTGGACCTGTATTACAGGTGGATCCTATATCATGTGCTAGTTCCGGCATGTTTGTCAATCTCAGCGCTGTTATGCTCCGGCTTGCGGAACCATTTTTGGATGCAAATTTAACAAAAAGAGATAAAATCGATCCAAGCTATGTCTTCAACAGTAACCGTTTGGATTTGAGGTGAGGTGGCAGACTTTTCCCCCCTTCTTTTTCAATGGGGAGCATGATTGTTTTTCTTCAAACTGTTAGATGCTTTGAATTCTTTTACTGTAAGTACTGATATAGTGAACCGATTTTAGGGGACTAACCGCTTTGCATGCTACCTCGGAAGAGGTTGCTGAATGGATTGAGAAAGTTAATTCCGTAAAAACTGATGGGAGTGGACTAAATCGTGATGGTGAAAATGGTTTAAGGCAAATGCAAGAAGCATCCAGTTCAGGAAGTACCCTCAGTGTGAAGCCAACCCAAAGTAGTGGTGAAAAATCTAAATATCCGTTTATTTGTGAATGCTTCTTTATGACGGCTAGGGTACTTAACTTGGGCCTTCTAAAGGCATTTTCAGACTTTAAGCATCTTGTCCAGGTAATGCATCACTGATTCGCAAGGTTTTTTTTATTCTTGTTTCTTCTACTGATTTATCGATTAACTTGATTCGCTGCCATCCAGGACATTTCGAGAAGTGAAGATACACTTGCCACCTTAAAAGCTATGCAAGGACAAACACCTTCTCCACAAATGGAGCTCGAAATATCGAGGCTTGAGAAGGAAATCGAATTGTATTCACAGGAAAAGTTCTGTTATGAAGCACAAATTTTGAGGGTACATCTTATCTCTTCTGCATATAGTGTGTCTGCATATGTTGCTCCGATTCTTTAGTTTTCTTCAGGATACACGTGTCCGTGCATATTTGAATATGGTGTGAGGACATAACACTGCAAGGATCCTCTGAAGAAATGGTTAACTTGGAAAAAAAAATTAAAGATACCCATATTCGGCATTGACACCCAAATCTAAATAACTTAGGTGTCTGCACACATGCATGTGGATTTGGTTTTTCTACTGAACCTTGAAGTGAATAGGTGCCTTTAGTGTTAATTAGAAGAAGCTTGTAGACTATCTTATAGATTCTGGAGCAATCTCTTTGTTTTTTTCCTTCTTATTCCTTATTAGCATTCTATTTGTGTCGAATAGGAGATTTTTTGTTTATATAATTATACTTGCACATGATCATCTTTGCTTTGCTTTTGATATATCGTGGACTTGTTCACAAGGAAATATGTGAATTTGGTAGAGTTTTGAATTGTTGCTTTCTTCATTTCACAAGGATGTGGTGCTTATTCAGCGTGCACTTTCATTCTATCGACTAATGGTGGTTTGGTTAGTTGGCTTGGTTGGTGGATTCAAAATGCCCCTGCCATCTAAGTGTCCAATGGAATTTGCTTCGATGCCAGAGCACTTTGTGGAAGATGCCATGGAACTATTAATATTTGCCTCCCGGATTCCGAAAGCTCTTGATGGGGTTATACTGGTAGGGTTTTGATTTAGATAGTTATGTGCTTTGTCATACCACAATTTCAATAATTTTATTTATTTATTTATTCTTTTGCTTTTTTCTTGTCAGGATGATTTTATGAATTTTATTATTATGTTTATGGGAAGTCCACAATTTATCAAGAACCCCTATCTCAGAGCAAAAATGGTTGAAGTTTTGAACTGTTGGATGCCACGTAGAAGGTTATTCACTCTCGTTTGAAATATATATACTGTTGCCCCATGTTTCTTGAATGTAAGTTCACACTTTATTTATTGCTTTCTTTCCAGTGGTTCATCTGCAACATCAACACTATTTGAAGGGCATCAACTGTCATTGGAATATCTCGTGCGGAATCTGTTGAAGCTATATGTTGATATTGAGTTCACAGGTTCTCATACACAGGTAATTTGCTACAATTGTTACTTCTATTTCATGTTATAATTTCGAGTTTTCATTGTCGACCACACTCGTTGCTTCCCTATGTGCAGTTCTATGATAAGTTCAACATCCGCCATAACATTGCCGAACTTCTTGAATATCTTTGGCAAGTTCCTAGTCACCGTAATGCTTGGAAACAGGTAGGGTCTTCTTCACAGGCACATACATGTGAAACTTTCTGCGATTTGTTTTTACTTTAACAAACAATGCCTTCCGAAATTGATTGAAATGTAATATGCTCCGTCAGATTGCGAAGGAAGAAGAAAAGGGTGTTTATCTGAATTTCTTGAATTTCCTGATCAACGATAGCATCTACCTTCTCGATGAAAGTCTTAACAAAATTCTTGAACTCAAAGAGCTCGAGGCCGAGATGTCAAATACCGCAGAATGGGAACGTAGGCCCGCTCAGGAGAGGCAAGAGAGAACTCGACTGTTCCACTCCCAGGAGAATGTCAGTTTCCCTTTCTGTCTTTCTCTTTCCCCCCTTCACATGTGTATGTATGATTTGTGTTTTTGAATTTGGACATAGTTAAACATTTCTTACGGATTATTTTCAGATTATACGAATTGATATGAAGCTGGCAAATGAGGATGTTAGCATGCTGGCATTTACATCTGAGCAGATTACAGCTCCTTTTCTACTCCCTGAGATGGTAACATAATTTCATCCGCACCAAAGCTCGTCATCTGTCAAATTTATGCCGCCAAGTTTCCACTTTTTTTGGCAATGTTATACCTTGTTCCTTTTTTCCAGGTTGAAAGAGTGGCGAATATGCTCAACTACTTTTTATTGCAATTAGTCGGCCCTCAAAGAAAATCTCTTACTCTGAAAGACCCTGAGAAGTATGAATTCCGTCCGAAAGAGTTACTCAAGCAGGTTAGCAAATATGTAGAATTTTCATTTCAGTATATACTAATACAACGAGGAAGTAGTTAACAATTTGATAGAAAGTGACTTCGAATTTAACTGATATTTTATGTATTGTGAATTGCTTGTACTTGAAGATTGTCCGCATATATGTTCATCTGGCGAGGGGTGATGCCAAAAACATATTTCCAGCAGCCATCTCCAGTGATGGCCGGTCATACAACGAACAGGTATTTGTTAACCGTGTTCACCCATTCATTAAATTAAGTAATGAAATGATTGCTGTATCTGTGTTCTCATTGAGTCCTAATACTTCTGAAAGCACAATCTGATACACGGCTTTGCTCCAGTTGTTTAGTGCTGCAGCAGATGTTCTTCGAAGAATTGGTGAGGATGGGAGGATTATACAAGATTTTATCGAACTTGGTACAAAGGCCAAGGCTGCGGCTTCAGAGGCCATGGACACCGAAGCTGCACTCGGAGATATACCCGATGAATTCCTTGATCCAATTCAGGTATGTCTATGTACATTCCAGTTATATTTTGCTAAGTTTCAGAGTTCATCAAAACCGAAATGAAGGGAAAAGAAAAGTCGCCGACCATAAACATACTCTTTTCTTTCCTGCAGTATACCTTGATGAAGGATCCGGTGATCTTACCATCGTCAAGAATCACAATAGACAGACCTGTTATCCAGAGACATCTTCTAAGTGATAGCGTAAGTCCACCTCTCGGATTCTACTCTTATAATGATAATTGATAATGTTTCCCAGAATGTCGCGTTAATTGGATATGTTTGCAGACTGATCCATTCAACCGATCTCATCTTACCGCGGAAATGGTAATTCCGAACACCGAACTGAAGGCAAGAATTGAAGAGTTTATCAGGTCCCAGGAACTGAAGAAGCATGGAGAAGGGTTGAACATGCAAAGCACCAAAGGAACAATACAACCAACCAATGGAGAAATGTTAATTGATTAGGTTGAATTAGGGTTTCATCATAGTTTCTTGAATGCTGTATTTATTTCATATATATATATATATATTTGTCATTTCTAACACTTTATTTTCTGTAAGTACTGATGTTTGACATCTGTGTCCGAGGACACATAATTGGACATGGTATAGGCATACTGTCTTTCAAGGATTCTTCAGATACATGGAAATCTTGGTAAAAATTGAACATATCTGCCTCATGTTGTTATCCTTTCCAAAACTCATAGTTAGGGATCGCGAGTTGAGTAGTGCTCGACTCGTGCTCGTTAAAAAATTTTGTTGCTTGACTTAATTCGTTGCTCGTTAAGCTCGATAAAATTTTGCTCGACTTGTGTTCGTTAAAATTTTTTTTTGCTCGACTCAACTCGTTACTCGTTAAGCTTGTCAATATTTTACTTTGTTTTTTTTAAATATAAGTAAACTTTAGAAATTCAAAAAAAATGTGAAGTTTGATGAGAAAATAAAGGACATATCATGATAAGTAAGAAAATTTTTAAATTTTTAATTTCTCAATAATCTTCGATCAACAACAAATGAAATAATACTTTAGGAATTCTAGGGTTTTAAATTTTAATTGTATTTTTTTATATGTGAATTAAAAATTGAAGATTTTTTCCTCTTTACTACTTTTTTATACATAAAATAATAATAAAAAAGAAATAAAAGACTTCAATAAAAAATAAAAGATTCATTATTATAATCTAATTTTTTATTAATACAAATTATTTTTTTTAGTTTTAAGGAAATACAAAATATTTTAAAATTTTGAAACTATAAATTTATGGGTAAATTACCTAGCAATTCACTAAATTTTTTTAGAGTTTTCACCTAGTATTTAAGCTTTTTGAAACATAATTTTTTAAGGTAGCCACTAAAAAATTATAAAAGATTTTATAAAAAACAACAAGTTGTTCACGAATTTATCGAGTTGAATTGGGTCTTGTCCGATTTAACTCGCTAATGTCTCGAGTCGAGTCAACTCGAATTGAACGTTGATCGAATTTTAACTGAATCGAGATCGAATTGTTTACGAACTGCTAAAACTTATAGCTGATTTCAAATAATCTGGCCATATATCATACAACTTTGCAGAGAAAACAGCATTGGGAAAACATTCTCTTGGTCACTAGGTTTGGCATATATATAGTTAGTTAGTTAGTTAGAATTTTAGATTTAGAGGCAAGGTTTAGGTTTTAGGGTAATGAGTAGAGAATTTAGGGTTTAAGTTATAAACTCTAAAATCTAGCATTTAATTCTAAATTCTATTCACAATTACTAAATTCTAAACTACTTAACTTAAGCCTCTAAATTCTACGCCCTAAACCGAGTCCCTAAAACTAAGGCGCTTGTGAAAATTAAAAGTTTTCAGGGCCATTGTATCAAATAATTATCTATATATAAAGGGAAAATATATGATGCACTAGCGGTGAGAATATTTTGTTTCTACAAGTGCCCTAATTTCAGGGGTTAGGGATTTAGAATTTAGAGTCTTTGGTTAGAATTTAGTGTTTAGTATTAGGGTTTAGGGTTTATAGGTTAGTGTTTAGGTTTTAGGGTAATATGTTAGGGATTTAAGTTTTACCTATAACCCCTAAATTCTAAGCACATAAACTTAAACCCCTAAACTATGAACCCTAAACTAAATCCCTAACCCCTAAAATTAGGGTACTTGTGGAAACAAAAACATTCTCTTAGTTTGGTATAAAATAGGTATAATGACCAAAAACCCTTTGTTCTGCAATTGTACTCTTAACCTTTTTTTTTTCTTTGGCACTTTAAACTTTTAAGTTTTATTTTTCTTTAAGGGTAAATAACGGAGGCCACTCAATTATAGATAAGATTATATTTAAGTCACTCAATTATTAAAAGTTACACTTGAGACACTCAATTATGAGTAAGATTATATTTGGGTCACCCAATTATTAAAGGTTACATTTGGGTCACCCTTCATATTTTAAAAAACTACATCAATTTCATCATTTTTTTCTTCAAAATCACTTGTATACCCTTGTTAACACTACAATATTTCATTTGAAATCATTAACTAATCTAATACATAAAACGATATAGATTTTTTTTAAAATATAAAAGATGACCCAAATGTAACACTATCTAATGGGTACCGATACTCATGAGTGAGTATCGGTACCCAAATTCTCTACTGAAATTTAAGTTGAACAGAGAGTACCAATATTTCCATGGACGTATCGATACACCTCTTAAACTCTGCTTGAATTTGTTGCTATAAACAAAGGGTACTGATACAAATTCATCTAGTATCAGCACGCGAGCTCAAAACCTGATTTCTGAAGCTCACAAAAACCCTAACACCCCTTAACCTTCATGTTAAGGCCCCAAACCAAACCTACAAGTTAGGGGAGATAGTTTAAATGTTTTCCTAACATTTTTACATTAAATTTGGGTTTCACCATTAGCACCCAACTCAAACATTATAAGCACCAAAACACCAAACAAGCATGCGTGATTTTACATTTAGGATTGCAAGAAACAAAAGAGTTGGAAGTGTACTAACCTTGCTCCAAGCACAGGAAAAGAGTCTTCTTGCACCAGTCTTAAGCTTTACCCTTACATTAAGTTTTTGAGTACTCTCTAACCTCCTTAACTACAAATTTAAAATTGCAAAACGAGTTTTAACCCTTCTAGATAAAAAAATGAATGACAAAAAAAGTGTTTAACATCAAGAAACAGAATTTAAACTTGTATTCTCGTTCAACCACTCCAATTTCCACCAAAACTTATTATTTTTCACCCTACCAAACTTAACCATTCTTATCTCAAAAAATAAATCTTTTGATGCTAAATCTACTTCTTCAAGTTACAATCTGAGATCTCAACTCTTCACGACAAAAATTACACCTTTGTCTTGAATTCTCAAACTAAAAATACGGAAAGAAGATGAGAGAAGAGAGGGAACAAGGATGAAGTCACCACCTAGTTTTTTACACCCCATTAATGAGCTTTTAGCTCAACTAATCTCATTCAAAATCATCTCCCTTCAACCTAATCTTCTAGCCCAACAACATGGATGAAGCCCATTAAAGCATTTATAAGACACCCAAAGGCCCAACAAATGGCAAAAAACTCCGAGCCTATAACTCTAGTTAGAGACCAATTGGGTTATGCACGAGAATCGGCTTGTTGAAGAAGAATTAGAAAGAATTGGCACATTGCAGGTTAGAGACCATATAAACTGACATCGATGGTGATTATGATATGTTCTGTCATGTATGGTTGCATGTATTTGATGTTATGGCTTATGCTTCTATATATGTTAAAGAGGCAGCATATTTCAACTATATTTTGGATGATTAGCATGAAATACTTGGTACGTTATGCATTTGGGCGATGGATGAAGCCGCATTGGTCTGATTTTATCGAACAACTTGAACTGACATACTTGAGACGCATTTATTTGTATGGGAAAAATATGAAAAATGGGATAGGATGAAAACAAATGAGTTTGAATTGTATGTATGCTATTTGCTTTTGTTTCATTACAACATTTTTTTGTTCATTGATAAAGTCCATTACTGTAAATACTAGAAAATTTAGAAAATAAATAGTAAGATGGTTAACAAGTAATGCAACATGGGAAGGTTGGCCTCTATGATGATTTAATCAAGATAACTAAACTTTAGGGATGTTAATTAAAAACCGTTTTAGTATTTTGTTTAATCATAATGGATGAATATAATATTTTTAGACATTATCATCTAATTGCACTAAGAACAAAACCTACAGGGTGACCGTTGTAGTATAATGGTTAACCCTGAACTTTCATGTGAACTTTGATGAGCTTTCAACACTTCTTCAGGTTCCATTGGTGGCTGGCATTATCGACCGTGGGAGCAAAGTGATAGCTGCTGGGATGAATTTGACTTGATCTGAATCGTAATTTTATAATCTTGGCTCGAAAAAAATTTCAAATAAAATTGAGCTATAAAACGAGACTTGAATAGTTTGAAATTTTAGTATCATAACATTATAAATGTTTACACCTAAATTTAAACAAAAACTCGAACAACTCGACTGGAAAATTTTCAAAGAAAATTTGAGTAGTATATTAAGATTCATTAGCTCGATTAACTCAAAATTTTTTACTCAACTCGATCTAATACTTGTAATCACCATCGCCATTGACAACGAATCCACTAGCCACTCCATTTACGGTTGATTTTGTGTTATAGGAGGGGAATGGACCAAATAATTCGGTTTTGATTATCCCATTTCAAGATGATATGGTCATACAGTTTTATTGGTTTAGAGATTTATGTTGGGTTAATGAATTTTTCAGTATATAAAAACCAACCTGATCAATTGGTCACCGATAAGCTTAAACCAAACTTAATCGAGTGAACTCAAGTAACTTTACCGCCGTTTCCCGAAGCAATGTAAGGTTTTTGTCTTTTATTTTTTGATTTGTTACCGCTGTCATCGGTCAGTCGCCGCGTCTGTTAATATCCTAATCCCCAATCCTAATTTCCAAATTATCCTAACCCTAATTTCCAAATTATCCTAATCCCCGATCCTAATTTCCAAATTCCCTAATTTCAAACAAATTATCTGAGTCAAAAACACTGTCAACATTGTTTATGCATTGTCTCCAGCTCTATACTGTGCAGTTAAGTTAATATCATTCAATTTGGCCACGCACAAGTTAGCTGTCATTAAATGGTGCCACGTAGAGGACTTAAGGTTCTTTTGATTGGAATATCGTATAGGCTAAACTTCCTTTCTTCCTTTATTTTTTTATAGTATTACATATATTTTTACCTGAACTCGACTTCAAGGTTTAATTTAGTATTTTAGGTTGTTTTCTCGGTTCAATTATGTACACGAATTTTGTTATTTTATTTAAATTGATAGTTAAAATTTGTTTTTTTGGTTCAATTTGGTACTCATAATTTTTTTATTCAATTGGATACAATAGTTTAATTTTTTAGTACAAATTGATACATATGCTTGACTTTTTAATTCAAATTCGACTATTTGGTTTTAGATCAAGTATACCATATACCATATACGATCAAGTAAACTGAAAATTGCATTCAAAATTTTATTTTTCAGAATAGGTAAAAACACATTAAGGGATTCTAGTGGGCTAACACTCAGAATGCTCTTCAACGCGTCCTACGCGCTTTCAAAACCTTTCTCTCCTCCGAAACCATCGTCCCTCAGGCGGTACTTTGATCTGTCCACTCCGGTCTTCGTGTTCGGTGCCGCGCGAGGGTGTTTTGTTCCCTCCGAGGGCCGACGGTCGCCGGTGTTATGGAAGACGACTTTGACTGGTGGTTTGGACCTGTTTTATGGAGCAGGGGTGGGTTGGATAGTGTCGGGGGTAGGCGTTTTCAAGCGGGGCTCAGATCTGCCAACGGCGTCGAGAACCGACTCAAACTGGAGCTCTGACGAAAACAATGAAGACTTCGTTCGACAGCGGCTCAGATCCTTCAAGCTGAGGCTTCCCCAAAATTATTTTGAGTCTCCTGTTTTCTGGTTATGGCAGGTTCGGGACTTTGGTTGCTCTTCGGTGGCTCCTCTAAAGGGCACCATAACTAATGAGGGGTCGACGAGAATATGAAAGAGTGAGCGGCCTCTTTGTCGGCTCCCGGTTGAAGAGCCGGGGGACCCTGTCGTCCTACCACCGCAG
The DNA here is from genome assembly GCA_030270665.1 of Hibiscus trionum. NCBI lineage: Eukaryota > Viridiplantae > Streptophyta > Magnoliopsida > Malvales > Malvaceae > Hibiscus > Hibiscus trionum. The sequence goes on along the minus strand of BSYR01000038.1, from coordinate 18,960,179 downwards.
ATATATATTGGCAGAGGAATCTCGGACAAAAGGCTTCGGAAGGGCAGCTTCGTATGGAAGAGTGGATGAGCTGACGCTCGGGCGACGATGATCGAGCTTATCCCTGGTCCGCGGATTGGAGTCAGCCTTCATGCCGGAGTTGGTTCTAAAGCCTCTCAGAAGCTTTACGTCAAACCGACGACGGAGGGAATTATGCAGCTAGGGGCAAACCGGTCATTTTCCGTGGTGTTTTGTCTCTTTCCATTTTTAGTAGTAGTTGACTTCCTTTTATGGAACAAGCCCGACTTTTCTCTGTTGTTGAAGCGTGGCTCAAGATTTGGTGGGATTTTGCATCCCTTTTTTCAGCTCTCCCCATTACGTCACGAGCCTGACGCCAATTCTCCTTACAGTCCCCTAAATCGTGAATCTAACCTGGTGGCATCCAATCAGATTGTTGTTGCTGGACGAAGGATTTCTTTACTGGTTGTTCAATCCACCTCTGATGGGCAAGCGGATAACTCTCTCGGGGATTATCCGCATCAGAAATGACCCCTTTAGTCACCACCTGTTTCGATAGGGAGGATCGGAATTTGGTGGTCAGCTTGAGTCCTCCTTTGAATGTGGTTGGGTCACCTGTGGTTTTGTGGTTCCACTTTTGTTTAATGCAGTCTTATCGTTCTTGTTTTACGGCTAGGTGGTTTTTTACGGTTGTTACAACTTGGAAGCAGCAGGAGTCTTGGTTTTCTGGGTTGAGTTCGGTTGAGGACCATTGTGCCGATTGCCTTGATAAGGGCCGTTACCGCTGTAACGGAAGCCTACCTCTAGATAGAGCTCTCAGACGAAGACACGTTGATGTTACTCTGCCAGACTTTTTGGAAGACCCGTTTTGTCTCTTTCTTAAGGCTTCCAAGCTTGTTGAAGATTGCCGAGGCTTCCCCACTGGTGTTGGTGGAAACGGCTGTGTGTTCTTGTGCCTTTGGTGGCTGGTTTCTGTTTGTTCGTTGTTTTTCAAGGTGTACCTCGATGTTTTCCTTAGGTTTGGATTATTGCAGGTTTTGTGTCTTTGCTCTGGTGCGTTGGTTTGTATGTTCAGTGTTGGTATCTCTTGTTGTATGATGGTTTATGTTTAGTAATGCAAGTTCTTCATTTGATAAAAAAAGGATTCTAGTGGGTTACTTCAACTATACCATATACCTAGCCAGCAACCCATTTTGTTAACTACGTAGTTATACATATGCAGCTTCTTGTTCTCTCTTTTCTGCCATTATTCTTTAGCACTTGTTTCTTCTTCCACTAGCTTCAACTATAGTCCGATGTCGTGCTACAGTAAATGGGTTCCCTCCAGCCCCAGCCTTATTGTAAGCCAATTGTAGACGTCGTCCATCTCTTTCGGGACTGTGTAATGACCGATCCTGAACACCCAAATTAACAGACACATAAAGATGATGCATGGTTTATTAGTCAATTAATGAGCTAATTGCATAAGCATATATGGTTTACCATTCATAGGTTTTAAAAGTGAGTTTCGGAATCCTGCTACACTCAGTGAATGGGTAGTTTTTTTCTCCATAGTTGTAGGGGACATTGCAACAACTGTGAGATGAAGTTGTAGTATTTTCTTAAAAGAGACCGACACATACAGGTTCCATGGCTAAGCAAAATCAGCAAGGATGTTGCGCGCCTTGCCGCTTCATGTCATACTTCTATCTTCTTCCTTTTTTGATAAAAAAACAGAACTTCAATTAACAAGGAAAAAAGTACATAAGGGGGGCCCAAGGTCTCATCAGCGAAGGGAAACAGACAAACTGAGTGCCAAACCAACCACAGGGCCAAACAAGGCCTAAAAACATACTGAAAAAACACAAATGAAACCTTAACATCCAATAAACAAGACTCAAACAACACGCGCAAACAACAAACAAAAGATGGCCACGCAGCAAACCAGCAAAACCAGGTCGGAGAACAAACTAGATCGCCCAAATAGACACTTTCATCGGTAAAACCGTAGATCATATTTCCTAAAACGAAGAAACCAGAACGATGATGGAAAAAGCCCAAAATCGAACATCATAATCGCTTCCCGGGAAAAAGGACAGTAGTCGTGCCTGAGAGCTCTATCCAGAGGCAAGCTTCCAACGCAGATGCGTTGGCCCTTGTCAAGGCATCATCGACTGTACCCCAGATATGAAGAGAGAATGAGTTCACCGAGTTTCCTCCCAATTCTGGTCCATCGAGCACGTTGTTACCAAACAACACTATTAAGGGATTCCGATAAAAAATAGGCCACTGATCAACTGATGATAGAAGGGGGTCTGTGAACCGGTAGATCGATGAGGAAAACCGGAGCTTAAAAGACGGAAAGGAACCGCCTGGATTCCATTTAAACCTTATAGTAGTCGGATACCACGTATCACCAACACTCCAATGCTCAGCAGCTCCCCAAAATCCATAAACCACGGGAACATAGATCGAGAAAATACAAAAAAATACACCCTGGCTCCACTGGCGTTATGGTTTTAATATTCCCCTTTGGGAATTTATTGGGGAAAATAACCCCCAAAGATTGATATTGGGAAAAATACCCCCCTTTCATGCCATGTAGGACGAATTCGCGTCCTGGGGAAAGCGAATTCAAGATTCGCGTCCTGCAGGACGCGAATTCCTGGGACGTTTCAGTGGAAAGGGAATTCGCGTTTTGCAAAACGCGAATTCAACGATTTATTGCTGCCCCCACACGAGAAATTCAACATGAAAATGAATTGAAACCAATATAAGATGTTTAGGTAGCAATATTTGTGATCGAATAACGGATTATCGGGGTACCCGATTAAAATTTTTGAACTATAACAGTGTCGTATTGAAACATATCTTTAAGATGGTGTGAAGATATGAGCGTATATAATATCCTAAGATGTGTGAAAATGGCCTGGAAATGAGCAAGTAACAATGTTTTAAAAGGAAACATTATCGTATAGGCATGTTTAAATGCATTTTAGGGTGTGTTTCGAACTTTTTTTTGGTTTTTCCTAAGTTTGGAGACAAAGATGTGCACCTTAATTTTGCAGTGGTGCTAAAGTTACGAGGAAGACAAAGATGTATGGAATGTGTGTTGAGTGGCGCCCCGTAGAGAAATCATCATAGTTTGGAACGTATGGACTGTATGACGACTCTTGGGTTGGTGGCAAGTTAAGGTCAAATTCGAACCTTGGAACGGAAGAACGTCGTTGCCGCGAAGACGAAGACGATGAAGCTTCATCGGTTCTTGTTTGAAGAAGGTTGAAGTCACGTCGTAAACTCGATGTCGGACTAATAGCATTTGGATTGAACTCGAGATTTCCTCGTAACCAATTTGGTACCACATTTTGAGCTGCAACGTGAACTTCAGCAAATGTTACAAATAGCTCCATGGCCCATCCCATTGAGTACTGGCTATGTGTATCTATCATCATTTCTACAGAACTGTCGTCTTCCACATCGAATATTGTGTAATACAGTGGCTCTATCGACGTTGGACATCGATACTTCAAAGACTGCAACTCCCTTCCGGAGCGATTGGGAACCTTCCTGGATATTAAGGTCCTAAGCGACTGGAACGTTGATCGTCTCGGAATGTTGATCGTAACAGTATTTTCATATTGAAATATGATCCCAATGTATGAATCGGGGACCATCTGACCATCGTAGTATACTATAGCTTGAATTCTCGGTGCCATTTCTGAAAATCGAAGAGCTTTTGTGATTCTTAAGTTTTGTTTGGGTGCATCTAGAAATTCTGCACCCCTCAATTATAAATAGAAATCTGTCTGGTAAAGCATTGGTGAATTTTGTAGCAATAATTTTTGAGTTGTCAGCCCAAAGCCCGGTAAAGCTTTTACAGAGCAATAATTTTAGAATTCGCGTTTTACAAAACGCGAATACAATTATTCGAACTGAATTCGCGTTTTGTAAAACGCGAATTCTTTTGGAATCTATAGAATTCGCGTTCTACAAAACGCGAATTCAGTACGAATAATTGTATTCGCGTTTTGGAAAACGCGAATTCTAAAATTATTGCTCTACTTTACCGGGCTTTGGGCTGACAAATGCATTATGGTGAAACCGCGTTTCTAACACGCAATATAGGTCCCTGCATGCCTATAACCATCTGTATAAATAGGCTGTATTTCTGCCTTAACATCCCATCAAACTTATTACTTTTCTATCTTCCCCGGTTTTCCTGCATTTCTACATTTCTGAAAGATAAAATGGCTCGATATTCAGCTACTGTATTTTATCGTGGAACATACTTCTACACATCTTTTAGTGAAACGATCACAAGAAATGAATTATTTGAGTTGATCTCCAAACGAATTAAAGAGTCGACCAGCGCAAAAATAGAGGCTTTGCAAGTGAAAGTACCAGTCAATAAGCCCGGCCCCGAGGAACATTATATGCTCACACTGTCAGATAAGAAAGCTATGCGAAAGATGTTTCGGGCATACAAACTTGCTGGGGGAACAAACATCGAGCTTAGCGTGAAATTTGATGACGGGTCAAGTTCTTCAACAAATGTTGTAGCTGTCCAAGACGAGAATGCGTTAGCTGGCGAAGACGAGAATGAGTTAGCTAGTCCAGACGAGAATGACGTGTTCTTAAAAATTTATCAGAGACGGCAGGAGAAAGAACAAATAATTGAGGAACTAAACTTAACGTCTGACATAAGTACCGACTACGATTAGTAATGTAATTTTGATTAAGTTATGTAAGTTATTTATCTTGCGTACTTGTAATTTGTGAACTCGGTGCTTTCGATGTAGTGCTTTTGATGTAAGTTTTTAAATAATAGAGGAACTAAACCTATCTTGCGTACTTGTATTTTGTGCTTTCGATTTAGTGCTTTTGATAAAAGTTATTTATCTTGCGTACTTATAAATAACTAACATGAAAAAAACATAGAAAAACATAATAGCTCATACATACTCATGAAAAAAACAACTGAAATAGTTTGCACGAACTATATTCGAAAAAGATAGAAAAAAATATAACTACCCCCTATGTCCGCCGGTCCCACAGTCTGGTGGATGTCGAACTCGAGGTGGATTACGTCGTCCACGGTGAACCGGATCCTGTTGAGGACCATGATCGGGCTGGTCGTCAATGTCATCTCCAGCAGTACCACTTGGGCCGACAGGCCCACTAGACAAGAACAACGACTGTGGAGGTGTGTGCTGAACGAACCCGGGGCCCGAACTATCATAAGGCCTAGCATGAAACGGGTATGGGGAAAAAGCAGAGGGAGCAGTGGAACTCGAAGATCCGCTAGTCGGCATCGATGATCCACCCATCATCCCTACAGTAGGAGTGAAAAAGCCTTCCGTCGGACTCGGAGGCCTCGGCTGAATCATCAACTGGGTGGGGCCCTGGGGGCGAATCGGATCGGTAGCTCTGGAGGATGAAGCACCTGCTCCCCTTCGACGTTGCGATCCACCTGCTCCCCTCGTACGCTGAGTCCGGGGGCGGTTGCGCTGAACAGGCTCATACACAGCTGCTTGTTCCTCCGGAGTGAGAAGATACGGTTTCCCATTACCAAAGAACCATGCAAAGTAATCAGCACTCACCATAGGCTCATCAAACATTCGGTACTCATTCAGTGCCTGCCGCTGATGCCTATACTGCCACTGTGCAATCCACTACACATGTTTCACCGACCAGTCCACCTACCACAAAACATCAACAAAATTATTGTTTATAAATTGTAAAGTAAGTATAAATAAATAACTATTAAATCAAATTTAATTATTATACCTCAAGTTTTCCTTGTCGAGTGATCCTATGTAAGTCATCCAAATTAGGCGGATCTATCGGAATTGTTTGCAGACGCCCGAACTGGCGTTGGACGCGATCGACCGGATGCCACTCAACTACAGCGTACCAGATGAGAGGTACCACGGCCGTCCAAGCGGAAACTGTCCCAGGCTCAAAATTAGGCAGACAGTCGTTGATTTCCGATTCAGAGTACGGGGTCCACAAAAACTGTAAATTAAATATAGAAATAATTAAAAACAACTAAACTAAACTATATTCATATTAAACTTCAACTTAATATAAAAATTAAAATATTTACCTCATTTGCAGATTTTGTGTCAATATTCTGCCTAATAGAATGCATCATAGTCGGAATCCCAACATGAGTTAGAGCATGGAACCACCTACATAACATCAAAACATACTTTTAATATTTAAAAAATATATATTAGGAAAATAACCAATTTATTAATAAAATTTAGTTAAGATTATTTTTCTTACCGCAAACATAGTGGATAGGAATAGTCAGCTGGCGCGGACAAGTCAGGGCGTAAAAATGGCATTCTAAACCACGCCCAAGACTGGAGTAGCAAAAGACATCCTCCGATGTCGTGTCGATCAGCACTCGCAGCCTTGCACAACTCCCTATACATAAATGCAAGTACTGCCGAACCCCAACTTAATTTACCAGCCTCTTCAAAATCCCGCAAGTGCCGCAACCACAACATGTGAAATTTGTTGCGAGTTTTGTCGGCCACCAAAATTCCCCCGAGGATCTGTAAGATATACGCCCGAGCATATGCCTAAAATATAAAGAAAAAATATTAAAATATAATAATTTTTATAATTTCATTACTACTAATAAAAAATTATTTCTTTTACCTTCTTCACATCTTCATTGGCTCCAGCAGGTAAATTAGCGAACTGCGTACGCAACCACTTCAGCGTCACACATCCGCCCTGTAGTTTATCGGGCTTATCTCCTAACAAGTCCATACACAAGCCCTCCCAATCGTCACTGGCGGCACCAGTGATAGCCTCCCCATCTACAGGCAGGCCAAGAATATACGACACATCTTCTAATGTGATGGTCGCCTCACCACATGGTAAGTGAAATGTATGTGTCTCTGGCCTCCACCTCTCCACAAGCGCGTTGATTAAATCAACGTCTAATTTCGGACCCCCTCCATGAAGCTTCGCCACATGCCCAAATCCGGCTTCGGCTATGTATTCGGCTAGATCAGTATCCGGGCCCGCCCTAACCTTAGTGATGTAAACCTCTAACCGACGTTCTTCTCCATTCTACAAATAATTAAAGACACACACATATTAACAATCACATATTATGTCAAAATTTTTTATAGTGTACAATAAAATACTAAATATATTCTAATTTTATTAATTTTTATTCTATAAGTCAACACCAAAAATATATTCGAATTTAACTAATTATCTTAGTCTAAAAATAAATAGTATTAACATATTCGAATTTAACTAATTTTCTTATTCTAAAAATAAAATAAAAACACATATTCAATTTAACTAATTTTGTTACTCTAAATCTAAAATCTAAAGAAATATTCGATTTTACCTAACATTTTTAGTCTAAAAATAAATATTATTAACATATTCGATTTTAACAAATTTTCTTAGTCTAAATATAAATTCTAAATACATATTCGAATTTAACTAATTTTGTTACTCTAAATCTAAAATCTAAAGAAATATTCGTTTTTAACTAACATTCGAAGTCTAAAAAAAATATTTTTAACATATTCGAATTTAACTAATTTTCTTAGTCTAAATATAAATTCTAAAGATATGTTCGAATTTAACTAATTTCGCTAGTCTAAAAATAAATACTATTTACATACTCGAATAAAAAAACTTACATTATTTCGACGATAATTGCTTACGTGGCCATCTTCTAATCTCAGAAAACCCGCCATTATCACACTCTTCCTTCTCTAACAATATAAGATCTCTTCAAATTTTTGGGAGAGAATGCTTCTTCTCTCCCAAACCTCTTCCTTTTATAGAGAAATCGCTGCCTGGAAACAGCGAATTCAAACCGAATTCGCGTTATGCAGGACGCGAATTCAATACAATAAAGTGAATTCGCGTTTTGCAGAACGCGAATTCTATTTCCCAACCGTTCGTATTTACTCCAAATCGCGTATTTACTCCAAATCGCGATAATTTGGGGATAATATCGTGGAATTCGCGTTTTGCAGGACGCGAATTCCCTTTTCCACTGAAACGGCACAGGAATTCGCGTCCTGCAAAACGCGAATCTTGAATTCGCGTTCTCCAGGACGCGAATTCGTCCTACATGACCTGAAAGGGGGTATTTTTCCCAATATCAAAGTTTGGGGTTATTTTCCCTAATAAATTCCCAAAAGGGAATATTCAAACAAATTTGCCGGCTCCACTAGCGTTGACTTCAACCTTTGCCACAGAGAGAGTAAATGCAGAAAGTTTCGTCATTTTCGTGGGTATTAAGGAAAACTTTCCCAGGCTCGGTTCCCAAGATTGAGAAGAAGTCTCTGTAGAAAGGACCAAAACGGCAAGCTTTTGGACCCAAAATCTCCTAAAGAGCATACCACAACTCTTGGGACCAGTGCCTAAACTCAATTCAAAGGAAGGGACAAAACCTTGGTCCATTCGAAAAACCTGCAGAATCTCGTGAAACAGGGGATTTTCTTCAGATTTTTGGAGAACATCGGTTCTCGTGCCGTTAATACTCCCTCCGTCACATAATTTTTATCCCTTATTGACTTTTTTTAGTCATTTTTTTTAACTTTGACTCATAATTATTTAAAATGTATAATTGATAAAAATATAAAAAAATATATTTTAAAAACCTCTAATCGAGTATTTTTCAAATATGTATTTTATAAAAATTAATTATTTAAAATATTCAATATAATAATAGTCAAAGTTTAAAAATTTTGACTTTCAAAAAGTCAATAAAGGACATATTTTATGAGACGGAGGGAGTATCTTGTTTCCTCGGCCGGAAACTAACCGTTGTTGTCCGATTCACCACCGGTGTAACGCCGTTCGTCCCGGGTCTTTGGACTGTAAAGCCCCCGTACAACGCCGACAGGAGCACTGTATGAGTCGTTTTACACCCGACACCTGCCGCTCCGATGGCTTTGCACGAATAAGAATCCGCCGCTCCGGTGACCTTGCACGAAGAAGGAAAAGAGACTACGAACCTTTGTGACAGCTCCACCGATGAGCACACCGTCACCCCCTCCAAAACACTGATGACGGTAAATCGGAGCTGAGTTATAAACACGTAAAGCTTATTTTCAATGTCCAGCCAGTTAAAGGACGCCGCAGCCAGAAGCCAGAAATGGCGGCGTTCACGCCACACTCTAAGAAAAAGGGGCTCAGCAACTTCGCGACCACTGTCCTTGCAGAACACCGACGACGGTCGAAAAGGACTGTTCCTACGAAACCATGGCGACGGGCGAAGCCTGTGACTTGCTTGAGGTCTGCAGCAAAGCCGGGGAGAGGAGTAGCTTGTCCTAAACTAGAGAACCAGAGCCCGCTGCACACTCCAGGAGAGCCCCCCTTCTGAAAACTAGACCAAGCCACCAGTCGGCGTCGTCCACCACAGTGCCGGCAACCAACGAGCTTCGGAAGGGAAAAGCCACCTTCGCTTGGCAACGAGCGAGTACGCCGGAATGGACGGATCACATCGCCGTATGAGGGTCAAGAACATCATGGAGACGTGAACCTCGAAAGGCAGGGTCATTTTTTGTGTAGGAACCACACTCGCTACTTCTATCTTCTTCCTTAAGCCCCTGCAATGCTACACCTTTGATTATCAATTACATGTATTTTTATATAACCTCAGTTCAGTTAACATCCTTATCCAAGTAAAAGAATAATCAGAACTAATCTCATATTTACAGGCCAAAGAAGTTTGAAACATGAAAGAATTAACAGACGACTTGGTATTCTAACTCAGGGCTAACCTTTGGGGTTCAAGTTAAAGCATTTTATTTAGTTATTGTTAGAAGAAAAGTATGTTAGAATGTAGCAAGTTTTTTGTTTGGCGGATGGTAAAAATGGAGTGTTTAAAATACCATCAGATGGCTCTGTTGACAACAAATTTGCAATATGTGCTGCCGAAGCATCTAAACCTTCCCAATCATCCGGACCATCTTCTGAGAGCTCACCCTCATCAAACCCTGTTGCAGCCAATGTAAATGATTCCAAAGCATGCATAAGGCTTTAGTTACAGGAAACATACAACATGGTGCTTATTTCAAAAACCAGATGATAGAACCAAGCATTATCTTGTATGCAGTGCAGGGAAATCCCCCAAGTATGGCCACGGGACGAATGGGAGCAGTAGGGCAAATCCATTTTATCTGAACCATGGAATCAAAAATAAATACATGCGCATTGTGACATGGTTCAACCATGAAATCCCCCGACTTCCTATATTCGGCCCATTTCTCATGGGTCGGGTTTAGAGGGTTACACTTACCCTTGGTTGAGGTACTTTTGGTTTTGGTGATCTCATGTAATGATTTCGGTACATATCGTTTTCCTTACAAATTCTATAACAAAATACGTACAAGGTGTAAGAAATTAAGTACATACTTAATTTCTCATACTTTTTGTAACGAATTAGGTTTTCATGTAACAAACTATGTATGTACATAGTTTCTTACCCTTGGTTGAGGTACTTTTGGTTTTAGTGATCTCATGCAATGGATTTCGTTACATATCGTTTTCCTTACAAATTGTGTATTAAATTACGTACAACGTGTAATAAATTAAGTACATACTCAATTTCTCATACTTTTTTTGTAACAAATTAGGTTTTCATGTAATAAAATATGTATGTACATAGTTTGTTGCCTTTGGTTGGGGTACTTTTGGTTTTGGTGATCTCATGTAATAATTTCGGTACGTATAATTTTACTTGCAAATTGTGTAAACAATTACCTACAACGTGTAATAAATTAAGTACAACTTACTTTCTCATACTTTTTTGTAACAAATTAGGTTTTTATGTAACAAACTATGTATGTACATAGTTTCTTACTCTTGGTTGAGGTACTTTTGGTTTTGGTGATCTCATGTAATGATTTCGGTACATACCTTTTTCTTATAAATTGTGTAACAAATTACGTACAACGTTTAATAAATTACATACATACTCAATTTCTCATACTTTTTGTAACAAATTAGATTTTTATGTTATAAACTATGTATGTACATAGTTTCTTACCCTTGTTTGAGGTACTCTTTGTTTTGGTGATCTCATGTTATGATTTCGGTACATACCTTTTTTCTTACAAATTGTGTAACAAATTACGTACAACGTTTAATAAATTACATACATATTCAATTTCTCATACTTTTTGTAACAAATTAATTTTCTCACACATTGCGTAACAAATTACGTACAAGTTGTAATAAATTCGGTACCTACCGTTTTTATTATAATAGATGTAAGAAACTATGTACACTATAATAATCTCGGTACATATATATTCTTTGTTGTAATGTTTTATGTATATACCGTTTTTATTACACTTTCTGTAATTAATTATTTACAAACCTCGTAATAAATTATGTACAAGTTTATAACCTGAAAAATCAGTGATCCTTAAATTAGTTAAGGTTTCACAAAAAAAAAAAAAACTCTCTGTTTTGTCCGTTTCCATGCAGATTTAGAATTAACATAAATAATTAATAAAAAATTAAATAAATAAATAATGGAGTAGTAATGTTTGTTTGGTCCCAAAAGGTTTCAATTTAATCCATTTTCAGAAAATCCAAAAAGATTATTTCCTCACAGAAGTAGAGAAGAAGAAGAGATGAAGCGATGTGGAGACAAAGAAGCTCCAATCAAGCTGGGATTTGTTTTACTTGTTTGGCGGGTTGATTGATTTAAGAAGCTGTGAAGTCCACTGACTATGAAGATTGAAGAATGTGATATGTAATATGTATTTGCATGTATGTTTCTGCCCTGAATTATGTTGATTGTTTGTTGTTCTTGTTGTTTCTGTCTTGATTGCTCCTCTCAAGTTTTGTCTGAGTAACCTCTAATGGGAAGATTGAGTGACCTCATTAAAGGCATTTGGATTGATCCTTTCCTAAGTTTAAGTTATATTGCATCGAAAGCTTAACTATTGCATCAAGAACTTGTTCTTTAGTTTATTCTACCTAAGAATGTTGATTTGTTTCTTAATTGTAAATATGGTTATGTTGCTACTTTCTAGCCTCTTTGACACTTTGTTTATTTAGACCTGTATGGCAGGTGGATCCTATATCTTGTGCTTGTAGAATTTTCATTTCAGTATATACTAATACAATGAGGAAGTAAGAAGCTAACAATTTGATCAAAAAGTGACTTCGAATTTAACTGATATTTTATGTATGTATTGTGAATTGCTTGTACTTGAAGTTTTGTCCGCATATATGTTCATCTGGCGAAGGGTGACGCCAAAAACATATTTTCGGCCGCCATCTCGAGTGATGGCCGATCATACAACAAACATGTATTTCTTACTCGTGTTCACCCATTCGTTAAATTAAGTAATGAAACGATTGTTGCATCTGTGTTCTCATTGAGTCCTAATAGTTCTTAAAGCACAATCTGATAACTCGAGTTTGCTCCAGTTGTTTAGTGCTGCAGCAGATGTTCTTCGAAAAATCGGTGAGGATGGGAAGATTATACAAGATTTTATCGAACTTGGTACAAAGGCCAAGGCTGCAGCTTCAGAGGCCATGGACACCGAAGCTGCACTCGAAGATATACCCGATGAATTCCTTGATCCAATTCAAGTATGTCTATTTACATTCCGGCTATATTTTGCTTAGTTTCTATTAGAGTATATTAGTTATGTGTTAGTTAAAGAATTTGTTAGCTTTTATTTAGGAGGTTTAAGATGTCATTTCTTTCATTGTATAAAATAAACACATGTAAATATTCTTTGTATTCAGTTTTTACAGAAAAATAATAATAAAAGAAAATTCCCTTTTTCTCTCTCGGTTCAATCTGAGCCAAGTTCTTAATTCTTTTTCCTGAGTTTCTTCACCTTCTTTCTCCTCGATCGTCTAAACCACCTAAACCAAAATCTAACATGATATAAGTTGACTCAACCGCTTCCCACTCATCGGAATCCCTTCCTTCTCATCGTATTTTCCTTAGCGATGATACTTTTGATCCGTATTATATCTACCTGAACGAAAACCCTTCTCTCGTTCTCACCTCTACCCTTCTCAATGGCAGTAATTATCATGTCTGGGCAAGATCAATGCGGATGGCATTGATTTCGAAAAATAAATTTCAGTTGTTGACGGGACAATCAAGGAGGTTAAAGAAGATAAGATGTGTTATCAGTCCTGGGTGAAGTGCAACAACCTAGTGTTGTCTTGGTTGCAACGAGCCATTGCTCCAGAAAACGCACAAGGGGTAATCTGGATTGATACAGCCTACGAACTTTGTGCTGACCTCTTCGACAGATTCAAACAAGGTGATTTGTTGCGAGTCTCTGACTTGCTTCAAGATTTCTATAATCTTCAGCAAGGTAATCTTTCCGTTACCACTTTCCATACTCAGTTGAAAGTAATTTGGGACGAGATTTGTAACTTTCGTCCTTTGTCTTCTTGTTCGTGTCTTGCGGTTCAATACCGAAAACAAGAATTTATGTTAAGGTTTCTTAGAGGTCTGAATGATAAGTTTTCTATTCTTAAATCTCAGATCCTAATGACAAAACTTCTTTCACCCATTAATGAAATCTTTTTTATTGTGGTCCAACAAAAACGTACTGTCAATTCTACTGTTACTCTTAGTGATTTCAACATATTGCTTGTTGATAGGTATAATTTTAAAAAAGAAGAATGTAGTACTCCTAGGTTTGATAATTGGGGGTCTGGGAAATTTTCTAAAAATAGTGTTAATCGAAGACCTTTATGCACTTACTGTGGGTTATTTGGGCATTCCATTGAAAAGTGTTATAAAAAGCATGGCTATCCCCCTGGTTATAAGTATAGGTCTCAATCTAAATCTAATCTGATTGAGAATCTTAATTTTGGTGAAAATCCTGGTTCAAAAGATGAAACTACCTCTGTCACATTCACTAAAGAGCAATATGTTGGTCTCTTGAATCGTTTGCAAGAAAAGAACTATGTCTCTATTCAGAATTCTGCTTCTGTTCAAAATTTTATTTCCTCTGTCAATGCTCTTTCCTCCAATTTTGTTTCTGCACCACATGAAGAACAAGGTATTATTCTTTCTTGTTCTAATTTCTATTCTGTTGATATTATGTGGATAATTGATTCTGGTGTTACTGACCATATTGTGAATTCTTTAAATTTTTTTAAAGAATATTCTGTTGCTATTGATAAATATGTTAAGCTTCCAAATGGACAATTAGTTAAAGTTTTGCTTATTGGTATTGTGCAACTTTCGAATGGTTTAGTATTGTATGCTCTTCATATTCTTTTCTTTAGTTTTAACTTGATTTCTGTATATCTTTTAACAAAAAAAATAATATTTCTCTAATTTTCTCTCATGATTGTTGTTACATACAGGATGTCACTTATTGGAGGACGATTTGTATAGCTAAAGGATGTAATGACCTGTATCAGCTACAAGCTTCAGCATTCAACAGTAACTTTGTCTCTACTGTCTGTAATATTGACACTTCTGGTTTTTTTAATTTTTCTTCTTCAAGTTCTGTTTCTGTTAATTCTTTTCAAATCTGGCATGCTAGATTAGGACACCCTTCAGGTCCTAGAATGAAACACTTTGTTGAGCTTTATAATAACGATGAGCATATAATTAAATTATTTTTCATACATATAATTTTTGTTAATCTTTTTTTAAATAATTGGATAAAATACAAACCACTAAAACATAAACCCTAAACCATAAAGCATAAACTCAATATTCAAATTTAGAGTTTAGGGTTTAGGGATTTTATTATTTAAATTGACTAAGGTTGATATTTGATCCAATTATTTTTCAAAAAAATATTAAAAAATAATATATATATATACATGGAAAATAATTTAATTAATATTTTATTTTAAATAATTTACCTTTAGATTTTTAAATAATTTATAACTATACGTTGAGTCCTTTAGAATTTTAGTCTTTATAAATTAATTTAATGGTGCTTAGTAGTGCTCATCATTAGTGGTGCTCAGCGGTGCTCGTCGAGCGTTGTAGAATTTTTCTAATTAATAATACTAGTATTTATATTTTAATAAAAAATACTAGCCTTTTTAATGTTATTATTTATAAAACTGTAAAATAATAATAAGGGTAAACTACCTGAAATACCACTCAACTTTAATGTGTGACTCTAATATGCCACTGAACTAAAATTCGATACTATAATACCATTGAACTTTACTGTGTGATTCAAAGTTAGCACTCCACCGTTACTCCCGTTACAGAATTCTGACGTGGACTCTAACTCTCGTTACAAGGATGACGTGGGTGATAAAAAAATATAATGATGTGGATCATTCTTCAGGGATCTCCTCCTCTTATTCAACAACACCGTCGTTTTTCACCAGAAAACCTCCCCTGAACGCACCGCCGCCGAACATCTCCGGACAATCCGTAACTCATCAATTGTTATTGTTGTGAAAACAATAAATACCCTTTCAGTTAATTCTGTATTCGCGTGTATTGCAACTAATTCCTCGCAACCCAAAAAGAAGCTCCATTATCAACCCCCTTCTCGGAACAGGTTTGTATAGCACAACAGTAACATACTTTGAAGACTGAATCCAAGTGCCACTACTGATCTAGGTGCCTCTCGGTTTTCAATGTAAAGATGCCTGGCAAAGAAAGACTCCCAGAAGAATTTATGCTTGCGGGGTAGCTAAGCAAGGCACGATGCAGGTGGGTCACGTGCATCATCTTCGTTTCCGGGGTACACATTATTATAACTTGAATCAGGTGATCTTGGCACTTCAAACCCCATAACAGTGGCTTCATCCTGTAGAGAAAGGCTAGTTGTTTAAACCCTGAAAAGTTTGACTGGTCAAAATAGTCAAACAGATCCACAACTTACATGATCATCACCACATTGGTTGTTCATACTGAGAAGTAACACTTGAGGCTAACCAAAAGAATATTACTATAACACACGAAGCCTGAAATAAAGAAATTAGTTATACTGTAAGCCAGCATTTCAAAGCTTAACAAAACGACATGTGAGATACTTTCCGATGTTACAAAGAAAAGCAACCAAGGCGGCTCCAGTTAAATGCAACTTAACTGTATGCATGCCAACTAAAACCCTGAACAAGAAGAATGCATGTTGCATAATAGATTGTTGAGAAAATATAACGATGCATAGTGTCAGTAATGTCACCAAAAATGCAGTAAAAAGCTTAGACTATGTCCCAACTTTCTAATAGAGGAAAGAGGAGATATTAGAATTTAGAATTAGAAGGGACTTTATCACAATCATAAGCTAAAGTTATTCAGCTTAAACAACATCGATGATGAATGCATATTAATTCTTAAGTTGTCATACCACCCATAGAGTATGAAGAAAGCATGCTTTGCCCACAGTTTGCATACAAGGTAGCAGTCACAAAAATGAATCTCCTTATGTACTAATATTAGCTAAGATTGCCATTGAACTAAAATGCCTTCACTTTTAACATGTATGTTGATCGATGCCCATCATACACACAGAGATTCATTTTACATATATGAGGAACAAAGAGGCTACTTGCATCAACAACCAAAACGCAAGGTGGGATTTACAAAATTCAGTATGTATTCAACTGAAATTGTCCCATATAACCTCATAGCATAATGGCCAATTCTGTACTCTCAAGCAACTCATAACTCATAAGAAACGCTCACTATTACTATTTACTGCATTCTCTAATAAAATCCGAATTCATTAAATTGAAAACATAAAATAGATTTGAAGCATACAATTCAAGATTAGCGAATTTGTATTCGATCAGCAACTATACGAGCCAATGCCATCACCAAAGGAGGGCTGTGGCTGTGGCTGTGATGAGAATATATGTATGTATGTATGTATGTATGTATGTATGTATGTATGTATAGAAAGAATATAAAGAATATCAAGGAGCTAAAAAGCATCTGGTTCCCAAAATAAACAACACAAATGTTAATTATTTGAAGTAACTTTTGTTTTGAATTTATTTAGTTTTGCTGTGCATATCGTGGGCTTAGTGGTTGTTTTTGTATGTCACAGCTAAAGGAGGAACAGTTGGTCATGGCAGTGATGAAGAAGTTGAGGTGGACAGTGATGAAGATTATACCGATGATGGTGAAAAACAGTATCAGGAAGAGGTATGAACATGTGTTAGATCCCACTGTAAGAGGCTAATTGGATAAATGTGTTAAAATGAGGAAACGCTCCCTCAGCATTCCAGTCTTGAAGAAGCATGGATGTCCTTTCCCCTCCCCACCACCGCTAGCACTATACTTTATACTCTATACATACATACATACATACATACATACATATATACATACATATATTCTCATCACAGCCACAGCCACAGCCCTCCTTTGGTGATGGCATTGGCTCGTATAGCTGCTGATCGAATACAAATTCGCTAATCTTGAATTGTATGCTTCAAATCTATTTTATGTTTTCAATTTAATGAATTCGGATTTTATTAGAGAATGCAGTAAATAGTAATAGTGAGCGTTTCTTATGAGTTATGAGTTGCTTGAGAGTACAGAATTGGCCATTATGCTATGAGGTTATATGGGACAATTTCAGTTGAATACATACTGAATTTTGTAAATCCCACCTTGCGTTTTGGTTGTTGATGCAAGTAGCCTCTTTGTTCCTCATATATGTAAAATGAATCTCTGTGTGTATGATGGGCATCGATCAACATACATGTTAAAAGTGAAGGCATTTTAGTTCAATGGCAATCTTAGCTAATATTAGTACATAAGGAGATTCATTTTTGTGACTGCTACCTTGTATGCAAACTGTGGGCAAAGCATGCTTTCTTCATACTCTATGGGTGGTATGACAACTTAAGAATTAATATGCATTCATCATCGATGCTGTTTAAGCTGAATAACTTTAGCTTATGATTGTGATAAAGTCCCTTCTAATTCTAAATTCTAATATCTCCTCTTTCCTCTATTAGAAAGTTGGGACATAGTCTAAGCTTTTTACTGCATTTTTGGTGACATTACTGACACTATGCATCGTTATATTTTCTCAACAATCTATTATGCAACATGCATTCTTCTTGTTCAGGGTTTTAGTTGGCATGCATACAGTTAAGTTGCATTTAACTGGAGCTGCCTTGGTTGCTTTTCTTTGTAACATCGGAAAGTATCTCACATGTCGTTTTGTTAAGCTTTGAAATGCTGGCTTACAGTATAACTAATTTCTTTATTTCAGGCTTCGTGTGTTATAGTAATATTCTTTTGGTTAGCCTCAAGTGTTACTTCTCAGTATGAACAACCAATGTGGTGATGATCATGTAAGTTGTGGATCCGTTTGACTATTTTGACCAGTCAAACTTTTCAGGGTTTAAACAACTAGCCTTTCTCTGCAGGATGAAGCCACTGTTATGGGGTTTGAAGTGCCAAGATCACCTGATTCAAGTTATAATAATGTGTACCCCGGAAACGAAGATGATGCACGTGACCCACCTGCATCGTGCCTTGCTTAGCTACCCCGCAAGCATAAATTCTTCTGGGAGTCTTTCTTTGCTAGGCATCTTTACATTGAAAACCGAGAGGCACCTAGATCAGTAGTGGCACTTGGATTCAGTCTTCAAAGTATGTTACTGTTGTGCTATACAAACCTGTTCCGAGAAGGGGGTTGATAATGGAGCTTCTTTTTGGGTTGCGAGGAATTAGTTGCAATACACGCGAATACAGAATTAACTGAAAGGGTATTTATTGTTTTCACAACAATAACAATTGATGAGTTACGGATTGTCCGGAGATGTTCGGCGGCGGTGCGTTCAGGGGAGGTTTTCTGGTGAAAAACGACGGTGTTGTTGAATAAGAGGAGGAGATCCCTGAAGAATGATCCACATCATTATATTTTTTTATCACCCACGTCATCCTTGTAACGAGAGTTAGAGTCCACGTCAGAATTCTGTAACGGGAGTAACGGTGGAGTGCTAACTTTGAATCACACAGTGAAGTTCAATGGTATTATAGTATCGAATTTTAGTTCAGTGGCATATTAGAGTCACACATTAAAGTTGAGTGGTATTTCAGGTAGTTTACCCTAATAATAATAACAACAACAACAATAATAATAATAATAATAATAATAATAATAATAATAATAATAATAATAATAATAATAGAACAAATTTTTATTCTTTAAACTTAAGGGGATCCCTGCACGGGGCTCTTCGTTGCACTTTAGCTGGCCTATCGTGCCTGAGATTATCCGTTGCACTTGAGATTCGATCGGTTCTGTCTTGCTGATTTTGGTTCTGATGTCCACAATCATCGATTGGAAGAAAATTTTCGCTGGGGTCAAAGAGAAAACCATTGTCTTTCATCCGCCGCACGTTAGCGAGGGTCCCTTGTATATGGCACCACCGACGGAGGTGTTCAACAATGGTATCGCCGATTGGAAGCTCTCCCTGGTTGGGCAATTTATTGGGTCTGCCCCCAATTTCAGTGCGATGAAACGAATAGTCGAAATCCTCTGGGGGAAGAACTCCATCTCTAAGGTAAGCTTGGCTGGCCCTAATCTCTATGTTTTCACCTTCTCTAATGCTACTGATCGGGATTGGGTGCTTGAAAATGGCTCGTGGCATATTCAGCATAAGCTGATGATCCTACAAAAATAGGAGCCGAACCTGAAGAAGCTAGACTTTGACATGGGTAGGATGCCGGTTTGGGTTCAATTGCATAACGTCTCTCTTGAGCTGTACTCGAAACAAGGGTTAAGCTATGTAGCTAGTGCACTTGGCCCGCCTCTGTACATGGATTCTGTCACAGCATCTCGGGAACGCCTGGAATTCGTTAAGGTTTGCATCGAATTGGAAGCTGGCGCTACAATTCCTAATGGCATCAACATTAAAATGCAAGGTGGTAGTTTCCATGTTGTCCGCGTTATTGTTCCGTGGATACTGCAGTGTTGTTCCAAATGCAAGATATTTGGGCATAGTGTGAAGACGTGCCATGTTGTAGCCCCTAATGGTAAAGGGAAGGTTTGGCAGATTAAGGAGAAAGCTATTGATCCTATCCCTTTGAACGTGACTACTCCACAATGTAAGGATCATGCCTCTGAATCGAGGGACGAGGGGGAGGCAATTGCTGAGCACAACTCTGTTACTGCACAAGATGCTAGCGTTTCTGGTTCATTATCGCGGGGTGGTGAGATAGCAGTGACTATGGCTCAGGCTGTGCTAGATTATTCAGCACCTGCTGCACCAACAAATGAGATTACTCCGGTCGAGGTGGTTGACAATCAGACCATTCAAGACTCTAGTGACAAAGAATTTCCACCTCTCACGATGTCTTCGAAGAAGAAGAATAGGGGACATCCGCCTAAAAACACATCTGGCTCTACTACTAAATCTGAAAATGGTAAACCTGTTGACACAATAGTTCAAGAGATTCAACGAAAGAAACAGACTCTTGTCAACAAAGTGGCACATGAAGTAATTGTGAAGTCAGTTGGAAGTCCCTCTCGTTCCCCTGCTCAATGACCATTTGTTTTTGGAATGTAAGGGGATTCAACAACCCCAAGAAACAACATCAAATAACGAGTAGACTTATGAAGCTGAAGGTTGATATATTTTGTATGCTTGAAACTAGGGTGCGTGAGGAGAAGGCAGGCACTGTTTTTTATACATTTGAGGATAATTGGAATTTTGTGTTTAATTATGATTATATTGCTAATGGTTGGATCTGGATACTTTGGGAAAAGGGGTTTAATTTTTCGGTTTGCCATTGTAATGACCATACTGTTACTCTTACAGGTTTGCTTTATAATTAGACTGTGGCCATCACTGTTGTGTATGGCACTAACGATTGACTGACTAAAAGGGCTCTATGGGTGCAGTTGCAAGACATTACTGATACTATAGGCCCCATTCCATGGATAATCGGTGGCAATTTTAACATTATAGCAACAACGGAGGAAAGTTCAGATTTCGAACTTGTTGGGCACCATAGTTCTTGGGAAATGGAGGATCTGAAGGGGTGTATGGCAAATTTAGGCCTCATTGACCATCCTTATTGTGGCCCTGTATTTACTTGGACCAACAAGTAGCCTGAAAATCATTTAGTGAGGAAGCTTGACAGAGTGCTTATAAATACTCTATGCTCGCTCAATTTTCGGGACTCTTTCGTTGAGTTTTTAACTCTAGGGGTCTCAGATCACTGTCCAGGGCTCGTATGACATGTAAAAGGAAACTGTATTGACCGACCCAAGCCATTCAAGTTCTTCAATTTCTGGACATCTCATTCCCATTTTGGTGACATCGTAAGTCAATCGTGGCGTGCTCCTATTAATGGGGATCCAATGCAGGCCTTGATTGGGAAAATGAGGAGGCTGAAACCATTATTGAAAACTCTCAACAACTCCCACTTCAGTGATATTTCTAATAGAGTTTGAGAAAAGAGGGGCAAACTTGAAAAGCAGCAGATTTTCAACCTTACTTACCCTGATCAACGTGACATTGCTCTCGAAATGGAGCTACAGTGGCAGCTAGGGGATCTTGAGCTCTCCGAACGCGTTTTCTATAAGCAGCGTTCCCGGATTCAATGGCTTCAAGAAGGCGACCGCAGTACAACTGTTTTCCATCAGGTTGTGCCTGTAAAAAATAAGAAAGATACTATCCGTATGATGTTTGACGACAATGGTAATAGGTTGTTGGATTTTGAGTCAATGTCAGGGGAAATGGTGACATTCTTCACCAACCTTATAGGGACTATTGATCGCAATGTGCAGCCTTGTTCACTTGACACTTTGAAAGACATGCTATGGTTCTCCCTAAGTTCATCTGACTCACAACGGTTAACTCGAAAGGTGTCATCTGAAGAGACTAAAGAAGCTGTGTTTTTGCAAGGAGATGAAAAGAGCTGGGGCCCGATGGATTTACATCCTGTTTTTTCAAGAAAGCTTGGGGATTAGTTGTCGAGGATTTTATTCAGGCCATCAAACATTTTTTGCGCCATCTACCATGTTGTCGGGTTTTAATACAACAACTATTGCCTTGATTCCGAAGGTTCCAAATGTGTGCCGAGCTAAAGAGTTTCACCCGATCTCGTGCTACTCCGTGTCTATAAAACTGTCACGCGAATTCTAGTTGGCTGATTGGCTCCTTACTTTCCAAGCATGATCTCACCTAGCCAATCAACTTTTGTTAAGGGGGGAAGTATAGCTGATAATACCTTGCTAGCCCAAGAGCTTGTCTATGCCTATTCCAGGAAGTTGATTTCACCCAGGTGTGCTATTAAAGTTGATCTTCAAAAAGCGTTTGACAGCATAGATTGGGGGATTTTGATGAAGGTTTTGGAGGCGTTGGGGATTTTGGAGATGTTTTGGGGTTGGATTTTTGCATGTGTCACTCACTCTCATTTCTCTGTGTCGTTTAATGGGAGCTTGGTTGGATTTTTTCAAGGTTGAAGGGGTGAGCGACAGGGTGATCCGCTATCGCCCTACCTCTTAATCATGGTCATGAACGTTTTATCTGCCTTGCTAGATGAGGCTGCTAAAAGAGGGTCTTTCAGTACCATCCGAGATGCAAAAGAGTCGCTCTAACCCATCTCTGTTTCGTCGATGATCTCCTTATTTTCTGTAAGGGGAATGCTGATTCCATTATGGGAGTTCGAAGTGTATTGGATCAGTTTTATGAAATCTCAGGGCTGCAGATCAACGCTGGCAAAACTGAATTATTTGTTGTGGCGATGAAGTCATGTACGTTGGATGTAACCCTCTCGTCCCGGGCTAGACGACAGACCGGTCCGAACAAGTTACACGGGTAAAACCGAAGCGAAACCCGTTAAGGCTCCACTTCGATTAGCAACCCTAGAAAAGTTTTCTTTAATTATCTTGTCTAAGCGTATCATTTGGTCATATGTGAGAAACGACAGCGGAAAAGATAGAAAAAGACACAAACAAGGCGTAAGGTAATATAAATTTACCGAGTGACATGTTATGTCCAATTTCATGCGTACGAAGCCAAAACCATACATAAACAACACACACGAGGCTCACAAGAAAGCTTACGACAAGAAGGACTAAAGCCCAACATCCGAGAACCCTTAAAGATGCCAAAAGCCCAAATTACAGGCCTGCGTTTCGAAACAGGCTTGCCCGTTTCGATACACGGGCCCCAGTTTAAAAGCCAAACCAGGTCGTACCGGTACGGTCCATTCCGTTCCGGTACGGGGGTCTCCAGTAGCAAAGTGTTCCGGAACAGGTTCCAAAACGGGCCTTCACAGAGGCAAACTGTATTGAAACGCATACCAAAACGGGCACTCATAGTGTCAAATCGTATCGAAACGACACCACCCCCGTTCTGATACGAGTATCCCTGGAGCTATACTCGTTCCGAAACCACTACACACGTTTCGAAACACCTGCACTCTGTGTGACATAGAAGACAATTTTTTGTATCTCCAAAAGATCCCAAACGTTCCGCAAAACAACAAGATTCAAGAAACAGCCATCATACACAAATCTAGAGGCATTTCACCCTACTTCAAGCATGATCAAGCATATAAACATACATGACAAGGTCATTCATTCAAGGAAACATACATCCATATCTCATAGCATAAAACATGCTTAAAAGTCTTCAATACAAACACTTAGGCATTCATGAAGCAAGGTTTACATGCTTTCAAAACAACACACAAACATCTCATAAACATGGTTTACAAATCCACATCATAAAGGTATTAACAAAATAGGAGTCTAGACATGTTCCTACAACACGTAGCATCCCTATTGCTAAACTACTACATTATTTACTAAAACCATACTTGAGCAACTACCACAAGCTTGGATGCCCTTTCCTTGCTCCTTGCTAACTCCACACTAGTGACCTGTATTGTCGAAAACGAGAGTGTAAACTAAAAGCTTAGTGAGGGAGCTCTAGAACAAAACAACGACAATGCAGGGTTCAAGCATGTTATCCTTAAGACATTTACAAAGCATACATATGCACCAACATAGCAATGTAGCTAAACGTCACAAGCATGTATGAAAATGGCATCTTACCTCATGTTATGCTAAACAAGATATAACAATTATCTTATCACAACAACCCCGTATGAACAAGTATATTGGCAACAATTAGTTTACTCGGATATGCGGATAACTTCCGTTGAGATTTTCACCCCCAACCTACTCAACAACATTTACCTTCCGGTGGGATTACACTCGTAGCGTTCTCACTCATGGATGGGATTACACTCACCATCACATGCCAATAATTTCCGGTGGAATATTACATCACCGTACTCCTCCTTGATGACTACATGTCACCAAGGCCACGCGCGAATTTGACTCAACCGTGTGCACACTCATCCTAATGATCAATCATTTATAACCGGTAATTAACTAGTGCCAATCATACTATACAAGTCACACCATGGTATCAAAATCATGCAACACAACATATCCTCATCATTATACAACATCAATATGTATATCAACATGCATAGACAAACACATACTTCACAAGTCCACATTATGCACATTAAACAAAACTCATAAAGCACACAAGAGATTAAGCTACCAACTTAATCTCTACCTTGGATTGGCCTACCAAGAACAATCCAACACCACGACCACACACTTGAACCAATTTAAAACTATTTTAAACAAACCACTCACCGAACTCCCTTAAGAAAACTGAGAAAGCCGAATCAAGCCTCCAAACTTCCCGGAATCGAGCCTGAAGCTTCTCCAACGGGGTCCTTTGATTCTAATCAATCAAAAACAACAAATTACTACCCAAATCATCCACAAAACACGGTCACAATTCAAACTACAACCACAAAGCCAATTCTCTACAATTTCAAACCATGAACCAACCCAAAAATCCTCATTTTCGAGCTCACACATAACCCAGCAGAAAACCACTAATCCCAACACCCAAATCAACATTAAACACCTGCAAAACAAACCTAAAGCATCACTATAACATCAGCCCCACTCTCCAACACCAAATTATCTCAAAAACCCATATTTTCATCCCTTTAAAATACCCACAAAAACCTATTTCGGGATTTTTGATAAAACCTCACCATTTTGAGATATAATACATCTAAGGGCAAGATTAAAACATAAATGAACTTTGAAAACCAAAAGCTACATGAAAATCCATTAAAGCTCCAACCTTTTCCCTAAACTTTTGAAAACTTCAACAATGGTGTTTACCAAAAACTAAAACCATAGATGTGTTAAGAATGAAGAAGAGAAGTAAAAAATGATCTTACCTTGAAGAGAACTCTTGAAATGGTGAAGAAAATGGATGGAATAGTAACTAGGGGTTTTGGGGAGTTTTTGTCGTAAAAAAGAGACTAAGGAAGAAGATGGACACTTTAAAATAAAAGCCCCTTTTTACCATCTTTTTCCTTTATTTTTAGAAGTACCATTTTGCCCTTAATGATATTTTAAGCCTCTTTTAATTAAAACCAAGTCCAATTAAATTTTAAAACGAGCCCACGACTCGAACCCGATTTACACACTCAACTCCCACCCCTAAACCCGGGTGTTACAACTCTCCCCCACTTAAGGAATTTCGTCCTCGAAATTACCTGACTGAAAGAGATACGGAAACTGCCTTTCCATATCTTCCTTTCTCTCCCAAGTGGCCTCGTCCACACCTCGATGTTGCCACCTCACTTTGACCAACTCAATCGATCTACCACTCAACACTTTGCTGTCTGAGGCTAAGATCTTAACTGGTTCCTCATCATACGTCAAATCCGGATTCAACTCAATCTCTTCCATAGGCATAACATGCGACAAATCTGACCTATACTTATGAAGCATCGAAACATGTAACACATTGTGAATCTTCTCTAACTTGGATGGCAAACGTAACTAATAAGCAACTGGACCGACTCGCTTCACAATCTCATACGGCCCAATGTACCTCAGACTCAACTTCCATTTTTTTCCGAATCTCATAACTTTCTTCCACGGAGAGACTTTCAAGAACACTCTATCTCCCACGGCATACTCAACTTCTTTCCTCTTCAAATCGGCATAGGACTTCTGCCTATCCGAAGCTGCCTTAAAATGATCACAAATCAACTTCACCTTATTGGTGGTCCCCTTAAGCAAATCCGGCATCGGTAGCAACTTCTGACCTGCTTCGGCCCAACAAATCGGAGTTCTACATTTTCTACCATACAAAGCCTCATATGGAGCCATCTGAATGCTAGACTGAAAACTGTTATTGTATGCGAACTCGACCAAAGGCAAGTTTTTCTCTCAAGTACCCTAAAAATCAATAATGCAACAACGTAACATGTCCTCTAAAATCTATATAACCCTCTCTGACTGACCATCTGACTGAGGATGATACGACGTGCTGAAATTCAATCGGGTACCCAAAGCTGTATGCAAACACTCCCAAAACCTAGCTGTGAATCTCGGATCTCTATCAGACATAATTGACTTCAGCACACCATGCAATCTCACAATCTCACCGATGTACAAATCAACCAACCTATCTAAGGAGTAATTCGTATTAACAGCTAAAAAGTAAGCACACTTCGTGAAACGGTCAACTATAACCCACACTGAGTTCTTCTTCGAAGGAGTCAAAGGCAAACCCGATACGAAATCCATGGTGATATTTTCCCACTTCCATTCCAGAATTCTCAATGGTTGCAACAAATCTGAAGGAACTTGATGTTCTGCTTTCACTCTCTGACATACCATACACTTACTCATGAAGTCGGCTACGTCTCTCTTCAAACCAACCCAATAGTATTCAATCTTCAAATCGTGATACATCTTCGAACTACCGGGTGCATAGCAAATGAGCTACTGTGTGCTTCGGTCAAGATAGTACGTCTCAAATCACTATCATCGGGCACAACTATTCTATCTCTAAAACACAAGACCCCATCAACACTGAAACTGTAGTCTGATGGTCTACCCTCGGCTATATCTTGCACGTGAGGTGCCAAAGATCTATCTAAGAGTTGTTTCTCTCTAATCAACTGGCTTAAGGTAGGTCTAACATGAAGCTCAGCCACTAGACCACCATCACCGGACAAACTCAAACTAGCAAACATGGCTCTCAACTCAACAGCTACCTTCATACTCAAAGCATCTGCCACTACATTGGCTTTACCCGGATAATACTCAATCGTGAGATCATAGTCCTTAAGCAACTCTAGCCACATACGTTGTCTAAGGTTCAACTCTCGTTGTGTCATGATATACTTCAGACTCTTGTGATCTTTAGACACTATGCATTTCTCACCATACAAATAATGTCTCCAAATCTTCAAGGCAAACACAACTGTGGCTAGCTCTATGTCATGTGTCGGATAATTACGCTCGTGAGTCTTCAACTATCTCGAGGCATAAACCACCACTCTTTTGTCTTGCATGAGCACACAACCTAAACCTACATATGAAGCATCACTGTAGATCACATAATCTTTCCCCGACTCTGGCTAAATCAAAATTGGTGCATGGGTCAAAGCTTTTTTCAATTTCTCAAAGGCTTGCTGTCTCACAACTGTGGCTAGCTCTATGTCATGTGTCGGATAATTACGCTCGTGAGTCTTCAACTATCTCGAGGCATAAACCACCACTCTTTTGTCTTGCATGAGCACACAACCTAAACCTACATATGAAGCATCACTGTAGATCACATAATCTTTCCCCGACTCTGGCTGAATCAAAATCGGTGCATGGGTCAAAGCTTTTTTCAATTTCTCAAAGGCTTGCTGTCTCACATCTGACCACTCAAACTGTATATTCTTCTGAAGCAATTTTGTTAAAAGAGCGGCTATCTTCGAAAATCCTTCCACAAACCTCCTATAGTAACCCGCTAAGCCTAGGAAACTACGAATCTCTGTCACAGACTTCGGTTGTTTCCACTTAACAATGGCCTCTATCTTCTTCGGATCAACTCTAATCCCCTCGGCTGACACTAAATGTCCTAGGAAGACTACTTCTCGGATCCAGAACTCACACTTACTCAATTTAGCGTACAACTGGTTGTCTAGCAAAGTCTGCAAAACTAACCTCAAGTGCCAATCATGGTCTTCCTCGGTACGCAAATACACCAAAATGCCATCTATGAAAACAACCACAAACTGATCTAAGTACTGTTGGAAGATTCTATTCATCATGTCCATGAAAGCAGCCGATGCATTTGTCAACCCAAACGACATAACTAAGAACTCATAGTGACCATATCTAGTCCTAAAAGTTGTCTTCGGTACATCAACCTCTTTTACCTTCAACTGGTAATAACCGGATCTCAAATCAATCTTCGAAAAGACTGATGCCCTTCTCAACTGATCAAACAAATCATCAATACACGGCAAGGGATACTTGTTCTTCACTGTCAACTGATTCAACTGTCTATAGTCAATGCACATTCTCATACTACCGTCTTTCTTCTTCACAAGCAATACCGGAGCGCCCCAAGGCGAAGAACTCGGACAGATAAAACCTCTATCTGACAACTCTTGCAACTGGGTCTTCAACTCTTTCAGTTCTTTCGGTGCCATACGGTACGGAGCAATCGAAACATAAGCAGAATCTGAATATGTCTCTATAGCAAACTCTACCTCTCTATCTGGCGGTAAACCCAACAATTCTTCCGAAAATACACTCGGAAAATCACACATTGTCATGAAATCCTGAGGTCTAACTTCATTCATGTTCGGATTCATCACGTAGGCCAAGTACGCCTCAAAACCCAACTCAACTAACCTCTGAGCCTCTAAGGCTGAAACAACATTTGATAAGAACTTCACGTTCTCACCTACTACTACAATCTCATAGTCATCCGCAAGCTTCAAGAAGACTCTCTTAGTTTCGAAATCTATCCTAGCTCTATGTTCTGTAAGCCAGTCCATACCCAAAATCACATCAAAGCCATAGAACGGTAACTCCATCATGTCCACTGGAAATACATGCCCCTGAACCATTAACGGACACCTTCTGTACATCTTCCTAACTACTATTGTATCCCTAAAGGAACTAGTAACACTAACACCTACCTCTAATACCTCACAAGGTAAATTCAACACCTTTGTATGCTCACTCAAAATATAAGAATGCGTAGACCCGTAGTCAATCAAGGAAAGCAACCTCAGAGACTGTATCGAGAAATTACCTGCGATCACATCCGTGTCGTTCTGTCCCTCCCGCTGAGCATAAACTCTAGCCTGACATCCGCTCTTTGGCTGAACCACAACCACATGTGCTATATTCCTCTGACCATCATTTCTCGGCTAAAAGTTGCGTCGACCGCGCCCACGGCCTCTCGGATAATCAATATCTCTAGCAGGAGCCTGAACCTGAACTGCTGCATACCCAGCCTGATGTGGACAATCACGCCTAAGGTGATCTCTATCTCCACAGTTCCAACACGAATGAAAATTCCCCCAACACTCACCGGTGTGATTCCTCCCGCATCGAGCACACTCGGGCAAACACCCACCAGCTCTCTGGCCCTGATGGCCTCTCTCGTGGTTACCACCACCACGTCTATGATCAAAATGATGCCTATTATCCCAATGCCTCTTGGCATCGCCTCTCTCAAAGTCGTCAGACCTCTTCCCAGAACTAGAACCACCAGAACGTTTGGTCAGACCCAAACTGTGCTCTATGTCCTTGGCCCTAGCGACCAAGACATCAAAGTCCGTGTAGCCTATAGCCAAAGTGTAACTCTTTATCTCCTCGCTCAACCCGTAGCGAAAACGGTCGCAATGTTCCCTCTCAATAGGAACTAGCTCAGACGCATACTGACTCAATCTGACGAATCGTATCTCATACTCGGTCACTGTCAAGTTCCCCTGAAGCAAAGCCATGAACTTTCTCTTCTTCTCATCAAGATAACGGGGACCCAAGTACTTCTTGCGGAAAGCTGACTCAAAGAACTCCCAAGTGATCTCGGCATCCGGCATGCCCGTAGTAATGGTGACCCACCAAGTGTAAGCATCACCCTAAAGCAGAGAAACAACACACCCTAGTCTGCGTGCTCTAGTACAACCCATCTGAGACAAAATACGGACAGTCTTGTCGAACCAAGCCTCAGATCTCTCGGGTGCCAACCCTTAGAACTCTTCACCTCCCAAACTACGAAGCCTCTCAAGTGGCAAACCAGTGCCCTTACCCTGAGGTTGTGCCACTGCCTGAAAAGCCCCAGTTATCGCCTGAACTAACGGAGCCAAATCTATACCGGCTGGACCTTGGCCAACCTGGGGTCCTACACCCTCAGCTCTCGCCTCACCTCTTGCTTGACGATGAGGAGAAGGAGAAGGTGGAGGAGCCTGCGCCTCAACAACCGGCTAAACCTCTGGAGCTGCTGCCCGTGGTTCCGGATGAACCATCCTAGGCCTGCCTCTAGGTCTCGTCTTACGACTAGAAAGATAACAACTACAAACAAACACACAAGGATTAAGTTAGCAAAGGCAAGGGTCCAACGTGCTCAAGTATTCCTTTACAAAATCTTTTCAAATAAGCAATAGTAGCAATGGGAACTCGACACTACGCCTCAACACTACAACCATGCTAACACATGCTTTCAAACACCAAGCAAGCAGCAAACAACAAGCATTCATAGAAAAACATCCACCGTACAACATACACAAAAAACTTACCTCACTTACAAACCCAAGGTCACGGAAACCTCAGGCTCTGATACCAACAAATGTAACCCCCTCGTCTCGGGCTAGACGATAGACCGATCTGAACAGGTTACACGGGAAAAACCGAAGCGAAACCCGTTAAGGCTCCACTTCGATTAGCAACCCTAGAAATTTTTTTCTTTAATTATCTTGTCTAAGCGTATCATTTAGTCCTATGTGAGAAACAACATCGGAAAAGATAGAGGAAAAGACACAAACAAGGCGTAAGGTAATATAAATTTACTGAGTGACATGTTATGTCCAATTGCATGCTTACGAAGCAAAAACCATACATAAACAACACACACGAAGCTCACAAGAAAGCTTACGACAAGCGGGACTAAAGCCCAACATCCGAGAACCCATAAAGATGCCAAAAGCCTAAATTACAGGCTTGTCTTTCAAAACAGGCTTTCCCGTTTCGATACACGGGCCCCAGTTTAAAAGCCAGAACAGGTCGTACCGATCCGATCCACTCTGTTCTGGTACGGGGGTCTCCAGTAGCAAAGTGTTCCAGAACAGGTTCTAAAATGGGCCTTCACAGAGGTAAATCGTATCGAAATGCGTACCGAAACAGGCACTCACAGTTTCAAATCGTATCGAAACGGCACCACCCCCATTTCGATATGAGTATCCTTGGAGCTATACCCGTTCCGAAACCACTATACGCGTTTCGAAACACCTACACTCTGTGTGACCCAGAAGACAATTTTCTGCATCTCCAAAAGATCCCAAATGTTCCCCAAAACAAAAAGATTCAAGAAACTTCCATCATACACTAAATCTAGAGGCATTTCACCCTATTTCAAGGATGATCAAGCATATAAACATACATGACGAGGTCGTTCATTCAAGGAAACATACATTCATATCTCATAGCATAAAACATGGTTAAAAGCCTTCAATACAAACACTTAGGCATTTATGAAGCAAGGTTTACATGTTTTCAAAACAACACACAAACATCTTATAAACATGGTTTACAAATCCACATCATAAAGGCAATAACAAAATATGAGTCTAGACATGCTCCTACAACACGTAGCATCCTCCTTGCTAAACTACTACATTATTTACTAAAACCATACTTGAGAAACTACCACAAGCTTGAATGCCCTTTCCTTGCTCTTTGCTAACTACACACTAGTGATCTGCATTGTCGAAAACGAGAGTGTAAGCTAGAAGCTTAGTGAGGGAGCTCTAAAACAAAACAACGGCAATGCAGGGTTCAAGCATGTTATCCTTAAGACATTTACAAAGCATACATATGCACCAGCATAGCAATATAGCCAAACGTCACAAGCATGCATGAACATGGCATCTTACCTCATGTTATGCTAAACAAGATATAACAATTATCTTATCACAACAACCCCACATGAACAAGTATATTGACAACTATTAGTTTACTCGGATATGCGGATATCTTCCGTTAGGATTTTCACCCCAACGTACTCAATAACATTTACCTTCCGATGGGATTACACTCATCACCGTTCTCACTCATGGTTGCGATTACACTCACCATCACATGCCAACAATTTCCGGTGGAATATTACATCACCGTACTCCTCCTTGATGACTACATGTCACCAAGGCCACGTACGAATTTGACTCAACCGTGTGCACACTCATCCTAATGATCGATTATTTATACCTGGTAATTAACTAGTGCCAATAATACTATACAAGTCACACCATGATATCAAAATCATGCAACACAACATATCCTCATCATTATACAACATCAATATGTATATCAACATGCATAGACAAACACATACTTCACAAGTCCACATTATGCACATTAAGCAAAACTCATAAAGCACACAAGAGATTAAGCTACCAACTTAATCTCTACCTTGGATTGGCCTACCAAGCACAATCCAACACCACGACCACACACTTGAACCAATTTAAAACTATTTTAAACAAATCACTCACCGAACTCCCTTAAGCAAACCGAGAAAGCCGAATCAAGCCTCCAAACTTCCCGGAATCGAGCCCGAAGTTTCTCCAACGGTTTCCCTTGATTCTAATCAATCAAAAACAACACATTACTTCCCAAATCATCCACAAAACACCGCCACAATTCAAACTACAACCACAAAGCCAATTCTCTACAATTTCAAACCATGAACCAACCAAAAAATCCTCATTTTCGAGCTCACACACAACCCAGCAGAAAACCACTAATCCCAACACCCAAATCAACATTAAATACCTTCAAAACAACCCTCAAGCATCACTATAACATCAGCCCCACTCTCCAACACCAAACTAACTCAAAAACCCATATTTTCATCCCTTTAAAATACCCACAAAAACCCATTTCGGAATTTTTGATAAAACCCCACCATTTTGAGATATAATGCATATAAGGGCAAGATTAAAACATAAATGAACTTTGCAAATCAAAAGCTACATGAAAACCCATTAAAGCTCCAACCTTTTTCCTAAACTTTTGAAAACTTGAAAACTTCAACAATGGTGTTTACCAAAAACTAAAACCATAGATGTGTTAGGAATGAAGAGGAGACGTCAAAAATGATCTTACCTTGAAGAGAGCTCTTGAAATGGTGAAGAAAATTGATGGAATGGTAACTAGGGGGTTTGGGGAGTTTTTGTCGTGAAAAAGAGACCAAGGAAGAAGATGAACACTTTAAAATAAAAGCCCCCTTTTACCATCTTTTTCCTTTATTTTGAGAAGTACTTTTTGCCCTTAATGATATTTTAATCCTCTTTTAATTAAAACCAAGTCCAATTAAATTTTAAAACGAGCCCACCACTCGAACCCGATTCACACACTCAACTCCAGACCCCTAAATTCGGGTGTTACATTGGAGATCATTCACTCCGTCACTGGATTCCGTAGTGGCCACTTACCGGTCTGATGTCTCGGGGTCCCTCTTGTTACGCGTAAGTTGTCTATCAAAGATTGCTCTCCTCTTATTGATAAGATAAAAAGCCAAGCTTGGAGTGTGGTCGAACAGAAGACTGAGTTATGGCGACCGTTTGCAGCTCATCCGTTCTGTCCTGTATAGTATTGCTAACTACTGGTGTCGACAGTTAATCTTGCCCGCTGCTGTGATCTCCCGCTTTGAAAAACGGTGCGCCCGATTATTCTGGAAGGGATGTGATGTTAAAGCAACTGGTGCTAGGGTCGGGTGGCAGCAAATCTGTTCCCAAAAGTCTGAGGGGGGTCTTAGGTTGAAAAATATGGGCAGTTGGGGCAAAGCATGTCTTTTGTTGCTAATTAAAAGGATTCTCGCAGGCGAGGGATCTCTATGGGTTGCATGGTTTCAAGCTTACGTCTTGCAGGGTGAGAGTCTTTGGCACCTAGAGCCGAGGCAACATCATATTTGGGTTGTACGAAAGCTCTTGAAGCTACGCAACGTAGCTGCCATTGTCTTTGCGAATGTGACAGATTGGGGGTGGGTGACGACAAAAACAATTTGGGAGGAGATTAGGGACACAAAACCGAAGGTTCCATGGCAACAACTTATTTGGTCCCCCCTTCATATTCCGAAACACGCCATCATTGCTTGGATAGCCATTCTCGATCGACTTCCCACGAGTGATAGGCTGTTGCGAATGGGTATAACCGCTACTCCGGGTTGTCGACTGTGTGGCATAAGCCAGGAATCCCAAAATCACATTTTTTCGAATGCACCTTCTCGCGACAAATCTAGTCTGTTGTACTTAGCATATGTCAGGTTAGCATGGGTGTCCGTGAGTAGAATGAGGAGCTCCGATGGGCTGAAAATCACCTCAAAGGTACATATTTCTCGATTTTTGTCCTTAAAACTACATGGAGTTCATTTATCTATTGCATATGGCAGGAGCGAAACAATCGTTGTTTTTGGGATGCGAACAAGAGGCAAATTATGTGCTGGAATCCATTAAATTTATTGTAGAGACTAATATACGAAAGAAAAAATAGATGTTCACGATAGCAAATATTTGCAAATTTGTATAGATTGGGGGTCTTATAGTTTTCATCCTTTTCTTGTTCTGCCATATTATCTGGCCGTTATTGGCTATATTGATTTCTTCGTAGCAGGAATTTCCTGCTTCTGGATAATAAAACTAAAATAATAATAATAATAATAATAATAATAATAATAATAATAATAATAATAATAATAATAATAATAATAATAATAATAATAATAATAATAATAGAGAACCTCAAGTACTCAACGTGGCACCATCATACAGCACCAAAAACCGACTTACTCTACATCAACGGCCACGAAGACTTGGAGAAACAGAACAAGTTGGAGAAGGACTCAATCTTCCAACATTATATAATTCTCTATGTTATTTTCTTCAAACCCTAACTTTTCTTTTCATGATAGTAAACTTAACTTTAAAACTAAATTATTTAAAAAAAAAACAACTTTAAAACTAAATTCATGTGCCAAAGGTACCCTTTATGATATAAAGTAAATAAAAGGACAAAATTCTTATGGCCATTTGGTGTTCTCTTTTATGTTTCTCAGTTAAAAATTAAATTTTAAACCTTAATCCTTAAAAATATATCATACCTTCAATTCTTTAAAACCATAAGGGGCTTTTAGCTCATGGAATGTAACATTACCTTTGGGAATAGGATTCCCGGAATAATTCATTACTTGGCATATTACTGGAATGTTACATTACTTTGTTTGGTTTGTTTGACAAGAATGTAAAATTACAGTGTTTGGTTGATGAATTATAAGATTACCAGAATGCATATTTTACAAAATTATCCTTGTGATATATTTTTTTAACTAGTCAAACTTTCAATATTAAAGTGAACATATTTGCTTGAAAATTCATAAGAAATATATTTTTCTATTATTTAAATTTTTATAATTTTCTTTTATAAAGCTCTTACACAAATAATTGAATATAGTTTTTGATGTTATAGTACAATATTATATATTTGAATATTTGTGATATATTATAATTATATATTTAAAAAACACAAAAAAATCATAAAACTTCTATAATAATCATCACATTCGCTATTAAATCAAATATACTAATAACTAACTATAAATATTATATTTATATGTTTTATTACTCAATTTACGTTAATTTTTAAAATCAAAAAGTCATTCTTTAAAATTTAAAATTTCAAACTATATTTGTAATGTGATTTAAAATTGAATAATACAGATTTTTACCATATAAATAAAAAACATTATTATTTAGAGAAGAAATAATATTAAAATTATTTCTAATATTTATTATTATTTTTTAATGATGAGCGTGGTTTATATATTTTATATGAAACAATTTAGGTTTGATAAGAAATTCTTTTAACGTATCAAAACAAAAAAAAATGTTAGAAAATAGAAAATAATGATTTATTTGAATACAAAACATTATTTTAAGGGTATTTTAGTCCAAAGTGGTGGAAATTCTCTAATAGCTAAGAATATGGTGGGAATAACATTCCCACCATTTTGGGGAAAAGAAACTATTATTGGGAATGTAGTATTACCGAGAGAGTCTAGAATTAGGTGCTTAAAATTAGGCTAAAATTAGGCAGTATTGATACTATACAGATATAACCGTTAGATTGGATACAAATAAATCTGGATCGTTTGATTTTAAAAAGAAAAAAGAAAAAGTGGTATAAGGTTAAAAAGGTCAACCAGTAAGCATTTGTGTAGTTACCTTTTTCCTTAGAAATTCCATAAACATTTATGTAGGTTTTGTGAAAGATTGTGTAGGTATCGAATATCTCATGCGTTTTGTAACATATAAAGTAATCCTTTAAGATTTTAGGTAGTTACACAATTTTCTACCATAAGTTTGGTTGGTTTAAGATTAGGAGATATGAGTTAATATTTTGTGTAGTTACATTTATTCTTATAACTTATGTAAAGACTTAGGTAGGTATTGTGAAACATTGTGTAGGCATCAAATATCACATGCGTTTTGTAGCATATAGAGTAATCCTTTAAGATTTTAGGTAGTTACAAAATTTTCTACCATAAGTTTGGTTGGTTTAAGATTAGGAGATATGAGGTAATATTTTGTGTAGTTACATATATTCTTATAACTTATGTAAAGATTTAGGTAGGCATTGTGAAACATTGTGTAGGCATCGAATATCTCATGCGTTTTGTAGCATATAGAGTAATCCTTTAAGATTTTGGGTAGTTACAAAATTTTATACCATAAGTTTGGTTGGTTTAAGATTAGGAGATATGAGGTAATATTTTGTGTAGTTACATATATTCTTATAACTTATGTAAAGATTTAGGTAGGCATTGTGAAACATTGTGTAGGTATCGAATAACTCATGCATTTTGTAACATATAGAGTAATCCTTTAAGATTTTAGGTAGTTACACAATTTTCTACCATAAGTTTGGTTGGTTTAAGTAGGAGATATGAGGTAATATTTTGTGTAGTTACGTTTATTCTTATAACTTATGTAAAGATATTGTGAGAAAGGGAATTTCCAGAGAAGAAAATCAGTTTCTCTGTTTTTGCATATATATTTTTCCTTAATTTACATAGAAGTCTATTTAATAGACTAAGTACACCGAGTTATACACCAAGTAGGATTCCTCACTAGTTAAATTCTATCTAGGATAATTAAGTTAGAGTTTCTGTACAACTTAACTACTATTAGATAATATTTACAAGAGTCTAGGTAGAACTAAAACTCTAATATTCCCCAACACTCCCCCTCAAGCTGGTGAGTAGATAGTATAGACTCCTAGCTTGGATGTGAATTCATCAAAGGTTGCTCGTGGTAGTGCCTTGGTGAAAGCATCAGCTAGTTGATCTTTGGTTGGATCAAAATGGAGCTTTGCAAGTCCATTATTAACCTTTTCTGAAATAAAATGCCTGTCAATCTTCACATGCTTGGTTCTATCATGATGAACTAGGTTTTTTGCTATGCTAATAGCAGATTGGCTATCACTAAACAACTCAAAAGTCTGTGTGTTATCTACTGTCAATTCTGATAATAGTCTTTTTAGCCAAATTCCCTCACAAATTCCAAGTGTCATAGCCCTATATTCTACCTCAGCACTGCTCCGAGAGACTACAGGTTGTTTCTTATTTCTCCAAGTAACCAAGTTACCCCAAACAAAAGAGCAATACCCACTTACTGATTTTCGATCAGTTAATTCTCCTGCCCAGTTGGAATCAGTGTATATCTTCACTGATCTATCTTCATTTTTTCTAAAAATCAGTCAATGTCTAGGGGTAAATTTTAAGTACCTCAAAACTCTATTGGCTGCCTCCATGTGTTCTTCTCTAGGATTGCTCATATGTTGACTTATTATGCTTACTGAATAAGTTATATCTGGCCTTGTGAGAGATAGGTAGATTAACTTCCGTACTAGTCTCTGGTATAATTCCTTATTCACATGATCCCCTAAATCATCCTTCCTCGGCTTCAAATTACAATCCATAGGAGTGTCTACTGGCTTGCAACCTAACATCCCAGATTCAAAAAGTAAATCGAGGATATATTTCCTCTGATTAATTACAATTTCATCCTTGGACCTTGCAACCTCCATTCCCAAAAAATATCTGAGGCTCCCTAGGTCTTTAGTTTCAAACTCACTACCCAAGAACTTCTTCAGTCTCTCGATTTCTTCACTGTCACTTCCAGTAATTATTATGTCATCGAAATAAACAATTAAAAGAGGTTGTTGTTTCTCGGGTGTAACCTTTACAAACAATGTGTAATATGCTTGACACTATTTGTAGCCATTCTTCACAACAGCCTTAGTGAACCTATTGAACCAGGCCCTTGGTGACTGTTTCAAGCCATATAGAGACTTGTGCAACTTGCATACCACATTCTGTTTTGAGTTGTCCTCCATACCAGGGGGAATTTGCATATACACTTCCTCCTCAAGATTCTCATTCAAGAATGCATTCTTGATATCCAGCTGATGTAATTTCCAATCCTTATTTATAGCTAAGGAAAGTAACACTTTGATTGTATTTAGTTTAGCTACAGGTGCAAAAGTTTCTTGGTAGTCTATCCCATAGGATTGTGTGAACCCTTTAGCTACCAACCGAGCTTTGAATCTCTCAACACTACCATCTGAATTGTATTTTACAGTGAATACCCACTTACAGCCAATAATTTTCTTCCCTTGTGGCAGCTTAACCAAACTCCAAGTCTGATTAGTCTAAAGAGCTTTAATCTCTTCTTTTACTGCTTTTCTCCACCTTGGATCATGTAGTGCTTCTTCCACTGTTTTTGGGATCTTCATACTATCAATTTTAGCTGTAAAAGCTCTCAAGGAAGGCATTAGTTTTCTATAAGCTACAAACCTTTCAATAGGATGATTTGTACATTTTCTAACACCCTTTCTTTTAGCAATAGGTAGGTCTATAGTGTCATCAGTAGGAACAAAAGTTTGAGGAGCATTATTACCTTCCAGATTTTCCTGGGCAGCAGAATCCATTTCCAATTCTCGGCAAATGCTAGGATGAGTAATAGTTTCTGAAACATGTTTCTTTCTCCTTTGATAAACACTTAGTTGTTTACTCTCAAGTTGTGGAGTCAAGGTTTTTTGAGGTGTTTTTGGTAAGGATGTAGGTGTTTCAATTGGGATAGTAGAGGTGCTAGAAGTTTTAGAACTTGGTGAGGGCATGTCTGCTGGTGTAACCCCCTCGTCCCGGTCTGGCCGACTGACCGGTTCGAGTGGGCTACACGGGGAAAACCGATGTGAAACCCGTTAAGGTCCAACCTCGGTTAGCGACCCTAATTTTTTTCATTTAACAACTTATCTAGATGCATTCGATTAACCTAAACGGAAGCCCAACAACAAACAGGGCCTAAGCCCAACCCTTGAAACCCTTTGGAGATGTCAAAAAGCCTAATTATAGGCCCGTGTTTTGAAACGGTCAAAGCCCGTTTCGAAACACGAGCTCCACTTTAAAAAGTCAGACACCCGTTTCGAAACGCCTCCACCCCGTTTCGGAACAGGGTCTCATTTTGCCTTACCGTTTCGATACATGTTTCAAAACAGGCATTTACAGTAGCCAAAGTGTTTTGATACTTGTTTCGAAACATGGGCCTTACAGTGGCCAAACCGTACCGAAACTCGTTTCGATACGGGGAGCCCTGGAACCACACCCGTTTCGAAACAGCTCAAGCCGTTTCGAAACACATGTAGTCTGTAGTTTTCCAAAATCAATTTTAAGCATCCCCAAATGATCCCAAACGCCTTAAACGACTC
Organism: Hibiscus trionum; assembly: GCA_030270665.1. NCBI lineage: Eukaryota > Viridiplantae > Streptophyta > Magnoliopsida > Malvales > Malvaceae > Hibiscus > Hibiscus trionum. Next base: position 18,920,358 of record BSYR01000038.1, on the reverse strand, counting down.
CATGAAATATACGTAACATACCAACACACTCTAAAGGCATGAACCCTATTGCAAACAACCTTAGATTAACACAAGGGTACAAGATTGAACAACCAATCCAAAGATCACACAAGGCATAAACTTAATCATTTAAGATAACATGCTTCACAAGGTCATAAACCTAGGCATTCAAGTTAGCAAAAATAGACATGGCTTACAAGTAACGTGACATCCAAAGCCAAACCAACAAGCATATAAAAGGAGTCTAACATGCTCTTAAACAAGGCCAACATTAACATACTTCAAAAGCATCAAAGCCACAAATACATGTCCCATTGCTCGACCATTACATCCTAACCAAAATACCCATACTTGATAGCTAAGCTAGAACCACAAGGCACACTTGGAAGCCCCTTCTTGCACTAGCAACCCACGAGCTATGGATCTGCATTGTCGAACAAAAGAGAGCATAAGCATATAAACAAACCTCGACAACGCAGGGTCCAAGCACGAGCACAACCAAAGTAGAATGCATGATCATACCTTCGATCCACAAGAGCCAAAATACACATGATGCATGAACATATAATCAATATTATGCCATGCTCAACAAGCTCAAACCACATCACATGTAAACACATATATTCAACCATATCAAAATCACATCTCATATCATATTGGCTCACATATAAACACATATTGGTACTCATACCATCACATATTGGCACCTAGTTATGACTCGAATACGCGGATAACACGTTGGAACTCACATCCAACAACAACTTTACCTCACGGTGGGATTACACTCATCACCGTTCACGCGGAGGGGAGTCCACTCATCCTCACGCCCGTTTCACGCGGAGGGGATTCCACTCATCCTCACGCCCCGTCAATGGGATTCCACTCATCACCGACTAACATAAAGATTTCCGGGCGAACCCGTACTCCATCTTGATGACCACTGTCACCAAGACCACGCGCGAATTTGACTATCGTGTGCACACTAACATCCTAATGATCGATCATTTGTACCCAAGCATACTAGTGCCAATACTACACATTTCATTAAACTTTCACAATATCAATTCATATCAACTTCCGTGCTTAGCACGTACTCACCATGACTCACCGTCATACACAAACCTCATTCCCATGCCTAGCATGTACTCACCATGATTCTCGGATCATGCAACCATTCATATTATCATTTCACATGTCCACACTACATGTATATCATTAATACAAATATCACATCATATTTCATACATATGTATATCCCCATCATTTTTATCATCAACGTGCATATAACAATGCATCAAACCATGCCTCAACATACATGTATAACAACATATACCTAACCACCATAATTACAATCAAGCATGAGTCATAAACACATTCAAGAGCAACCATAGTCTCTATCCAAAGTTTGGGATTAGGCTACCACTCTAATCCCAACTCTAGGTGGGTCTACCAAGCCCAACCTAGTCCACCTTGCTTGAACCAAACCCTTAAAAACCGTTTTAAAACATTAACCACTCACTTTCACTTCTAAGCTCAACAACCAAGCAATCAACCCTTCAAGTTTCCGGATTCACTCCCGATGCTTCACCAACACAAATCCTTGTCTCTAAACAACTCAAAACAATTCAAACAACCTCAAATCAGCTCAAACATCAATGTAGTTAACCCGGAACACAAATCAAGCATCAAACACAAGATTACAAGCCATGAACAACCCTCAAAATATCAAACCCGAGCAGCCCTATAGCACAGTCCAAAACCTTTGTTTTCAACACTTTTAACACCCCCAAATGGTTCCAAAACAACCCTCAACTAACATACTAACATTAGCCCTCAAATTCCAACATAGAACACACCCAAAATCCACTCCAAAACCCTTCAAAACCCCCCACAAAACCCAAATCCGGGAATGTTTACAAAACCATGTAAAAATCATATATGTTGGACCATTTGATTCACAAATATCATATCTAGCATTATTAAATCAAAACTTTAAGTTAAACACAATAAAGCTACCATTTTTATTCAAATCTTCCAAAAACACAATTTCTAAAACATGGATGAAAATGAAATCTACTTGTACTTTTGAAGAGAGGAAGATGAGGACAAGTCAAAAACATAATTACCTTTCAAAACCGAGTTGAAATGAAGAAGCAATGTGATGGAATAGTGAACTACAATGGATGGGGAAGTTTGTCGTGGGTTTTTGTTGAGAGAGGGAGAAGATGAGTGAAATTTTGGTATTTTAGTTGTTTTGTTGTATTTTTAAAATCAAAAGACCCATTTACCCTTAATGGATAGGGAAAATATCAATAGTATGAAATCCATGGCTTTTGGGCTTGATTTAAAATAAGTCCAACATAACATCATCTGTTTTGAGAATACGAGGCCCAAAAGATTATTTTAATTATAAAACTGAACCCGAAATAATATTAAAATATTATTTTCACCTGACCCCTAAACCCGAGTGTTACAACTCTCCCCCACTTAAGGAATTTCGTCCCCGAAATTACCCGACGGAAGCAGATACGGAAACTGCTCAAACATAATAGCTTTCCTCTCCCATATCCGTTCCGAAATCTTCAAAGGTTGTAACAAACCTGAAGGAACCTGATGTTCCGCCTTCACTCTCTGACAAACCATACAACGGCTCACATACTCGGCTACATCCTTCTTCAACCCAACCCATAAATAATCATTCTTCAAGTGACGGTACATCTTGGTACTACCCGGATGCATAGAAAAGGACTCGAATGTGCTTCACTCGAAATCAGACGTCTCAACTCAACATCTTCCGGTTCAACAACTCTGTCTCTAAAGCATATCACATTCTCCCCACTGAAACTATACTCGATCGGCCTACCTTCGGCTATGTCCTGAACAAGAGGGACTAAAGACACATCTTGCAACTGCTTTTCTCTAATCAACTGTATCAAGGAAGGCTTCACTTGCAACTCTGTGATCAAACCACCATCATCGGATACACTCAATCTAGCAAACATAGTTCTCAACTCAACTGCAACTTTTCTACTCAAAGCATCGGCTACTACCTTTGCCTTACCCGGATGGTAATCAATGGTCAAATCTTAGTCTTTTAACAACTCAAGACATCTTCTTTGTCTCAAGTTCAACTCTCTCTGTTTCATCAAATATTTCAAGCTCTTATGATCGGTGTACACTATACACTTCTCACCATACAAGTAGTGACGCCAAATCTTCAATGCAAATACGACCGCGGCTAACTCTATATTATGAGCAGGATAGTTCTTCTCATGAACCTTCAGCTGCCTAGAAGCATAAGCAACAACTCTTCTTTCTTGCATCAAAACACAACCTAAACCTATGTAGGAAGCATCACTGTAAATCACAAATTCTTTACCTGAAACAGGTTGTACCAACACTGGAGCATTCGTCAAAGCTTCTTTCAATTTCTCAAAGGCCCTTTTGTCTTGCATCTGACCACTCAAACTTAACTCCTTTTTGCAACAATTTGGTCAAAGGAGCAGCTACCCTAGAGAAACCATCAACAAATCTCCCATAATAACCGGCTAATCCTAGGAAACTCCTAATCTCAGTCACAGACTTAGGTTGTTTCCACTCAACAATAGCCTCAATCTTCGATGGATCAACACGGATACCTTCGGCCGAAATAACATGGCCAAGAAATATTACCTCTCGAATCCAGAACTCACACTTGCTAAGCTTCGCATACAACTGATTGCTCAACAATCTCTGTAACACAAATCTCAAGTGCTCATCATGCTTTTCTTCTGTCTTCGAGTACCCAAGGATATCATCTATGAAGACAACTACAAACCGGTCTAGGTAATCTTTAAAAATTCTGTCCATCATATCCATGAACGCGACAGGTGCGTTCGCCAGCCCAAACGACATCACAAGGAACTCCTAGTGACCATATTTAGTCCTAAAATCTATTTTCGGAACATCACACTCTTTCACTTTCAACTTATAGTACCCCGATCTCAGCTCTATCTTCGAGAACACCGAAGCATCCCTCAATTGATCAAATGAATCATTAATTCTCGGCAATAGTTACTCGTTCTTTACTGTCAACTGATTCAACTGTCTGTAGTCAAAACACATACGCATACTGCCATCTTTATTCTTTACAACCACACAGAAGCACCCCAAGGCGAACTTAATAGGCCAAATGAAACCACGGTCTGACACTTCCTGAAACTGACACTTCAACTCTTTCAACTCTTTCGGAGCCATACGATACAGAGCTATAGAAACTGGAGTAAACCCTGAAACAGTCTCAATTACAAACTCTACATCTCTATCAAGAGGCAAACCTGGTAACTCCTCAGGAAAACACATCCGGGAAAATCACAAACTGCTCTAATGTCCTTCGGTCTAGCCTCACTCATATTATGATTCGTCACATAAGCTAGATAAGCACTACAACCAGAATCCATCAACCTAGGGGCTTCTAAAGCTGACACCACATTAGACAAGGACTTAATGTTCTCGCCTACTACCACAAGCCTCGCAATCATCAGAAAGCTTCAAAGAAATCCTCTTCGACTCAAAATCCACACTAGCTCGGTGCTCAACTAACCAGTCCATACCCAAAATAATATCAAAACCATAAAACAGAAGTTTCATCATATCAACGGGAAACACATGACCCTGAATCTTCAACGGACACCTCCTATACATACGTCTAACTACTACTGTCTCACCAAAGGAGCTAGTCACATGCATACCTACATCTAAAATCTCAACAAGTAAATCTAACCTTTGTGCATGCTCACTCAAAATGTAGGAATGCGTAGAACCCAAATCAATCAAGAAAGCAATGACATAGACTGTAACTCAAAATTTACCTGCTATCACATCAGTGTCGTTCCCGGCCTCTCTAATGATCAGTCGCTCTCGCAGGAGCCTGAGCTATATTCGGTGCCTGTGCCGCCTGATGCGGACACTCTCTCCTAAGGTGGTCCCTCGAACCACAGTTCCAACAAGCATGGAAGTTACCCCAGCACTCTCCAGCGTGCTACCTCCCACAACGCGTGCACTCGGGCAACCGCCCTTTAGCTCTATGGCCCTGGTGGCCTCTACCATGGTGGCCACCGCCACGCCTATGGTCAAACTGATGTCCACCGCCTCTATGCCTCCTGGCATCTCCACGGTTAAAGTTGCTATTCCTCTTACCAGAACTAGATCCTCTAGAACGCCTGGTCAGCCCCAAGCTGTGCTCATTGTCCTTGGCTCTTGCAACCAAGACATCAAAATCTGAATAATCTGAAGCTAAGGTATACCTCTTAACCTCTTCATGTAGCCCATATCTGAAATGGTTACAACAGTCCCTCTCAGTCGAAACCAACTCTGGAGCATACTGACTCAAATGAACAAAACGAACCTCATAGTCAGTCACAAGAGCATCTCCCTGAACTAGAGCCATAAACTCTCGTTTCTTCTCATCAATATATCTCGGCCCCAAGTATCTCTTCTGGAAGGCAGACTTAAAGAAATCCCATCCAATATCAGTCTCCAGAACCCCAGTAGTAATGGTGACCCACCAAGTATAGGCATCACCCTGTAGCAAAGAAACCACGCAGCCCAACTTACGGGCACCAACGCAACCCATCTGAGCTAAGATGCGAACTGTCTTCTCCAACCATAACTCAGACCTCTCTGGAGTAGATCCCCTAAACTCCTTGGCCCCTAGGCTACGGAGCCTCTTCAACGGTAAACTGATGTCATCACCTCTAGGCTGAGCTGCAGCCTGTGCTCCGGCAACTGCGGCCTGAAATGCTCCCGCTATAGCTTGCACAAGCGGAGCCAGGCTCTTCCACATGAGCCTCTACACCAGCTACCGGCTCAATAACATGAGCCGCATCCCTAGGTTCCTGACGAACCACCCTCGGCCTATCTCTCGGCCTCGACATACTTGCTCACAAACAATAACTACAACAACAACAAGAAAGCACAAAAGATAGGGTTAGCAAGGCAAGGGTTCCAAGTGGCTCAAGTATGTTCCCTCACTTTAAAATCCTTTTTCCGATGTAATAGTAGCAATGAGACTCCTCACAACATGCTTCAAACAAAACAACACACATACATACATGCTCAAACAAGCATTCATCAAACATACTAGATCAACAAGCAAACATGCTTACATGGCAAGCAAACACCGTGCATTTCAACACAAAAACTTAACTTACCTCACTTACCTGCCCAAGGTCTCGGAAACCTTAGGCTCTGATACCAACAAATGTAACCCCCCTCGTCCCGTTCTGGCCGACTGACCGGTCCGAGTGGGCTACACGGAGAAAACCGATGTGAAACCCGTTAAGGTCCCACCTCGGTTAGCGACCCTATTTTTTTTTCATTTAACAACTTATCTAGATGCATTTGATTAACCTAAACGGAAGCCCAACAACAAATAGGGCCTAAGCCCAACCCTTTGGAGATGTCAAAAAGCCTAATTACAGGCCTGTGTTTCGAAACGGTCAAAGCCCGTTTCGAAACACGAGCTCCACTTTAAAAAGTCAGAAACCCGTTTCGAAACGCTTCCACCCCGTTTCAAAACAGGGTTTCATTTTGCCTTACCGTTTCGATACCCGTTTCGAAACATGCATTTACAGTAGCCAAAGTGTTTCGATACTTGTTTCGAAACAGGGGCTCACAGTGGCCAAACCGTACCGAAACTCATTTCAATACGGGGAGCCCTAGAACCACACCCGTTTCGAAACAGATCAAGCCATTTTGAAACACCTGCAGTCTGTAGTTTTCCAAAATCAGTTTTATGCATCCCCAAATGATCCCAAACGCCTTAAACGACTCCATGAAACATACGTAACATACCAACACACTCTAAAGGCATGCACCCTATTGCAAACAACCTTAGATTAACACAAGGGTACAAGATTGAACATCCAATCCAAAGATCACACAAGGCATAAAATTAAGCATTTAAGATAACATGCTTCACAAGGTCATAAACCTAGGCATTCAAGTTAGCAAAAATAGACATGGCTTACAAGCAACGTGACATCCAAAGCCAAACCAACAAGCATATAAAAGGAGTCTAACATGCTCTTAAACAAGGCCAACATTAACATACTTCACAAGCATCAAAGCCACAAATACATGTCCCATTGCTCGACCATTACATCCTAACCAAAATACCCATACTTGATAGCTAAGCTAGAACCACAAGGCGCACTTGGAAGCCCCTTCTTGCACTAGCAACCCACGAGCTACGGATCTGCATTGTCGAACAAAAGAGAGAATAAGCATAAAGCTTAGTGAGGGTAAGCTCATTTAAAAACAAACCTCGACAACATTAACATTTTTCTCTCCCATCGCTCTAATTTCTTCCCTTTTCTTCTCCTCTTCCTTGTTCTTCTTCATGATTTGGTGAGTGAGAAGAGACCCCATAAGTTCATCAAGCTTCAAAGTCTTCAAATTTTTGGCTTCGATGATGGCGGTCCTCTTTGAGTCCCAAGACTCGGGAAGTGAGTAGATGAGCTTTCGAACAAGCTTTTCTTCCGGAATGAGTTCTCCATACCCTTTGAGACCATTGGTGATGGTGGAGAATCTATCGAACATTTTCTCAATGTTCTCTTCCGGATCCATTTTGAAGTTCTCATACTCCAAGGTTAGGAGCCCAATCTTGGTCTCCTTGACTTCATCAGTCCCCTCGTATGTGACTTCAAGCTTGTCCCATACCTCCTTGGCACTCTCACAAGAAGACAACTAGAATTTTACCAACACTTGAACTCAAGGTAGGATGTGAAGCCTTCCTTCTTCAAGTGTTCTTCCTTGTGTGCATGAAGCTCCCCCTCAATGTTTGACTTGTTGAACATCTCCATCACACCTAGCAAAAGACAATCAAGTAACTTTTGGTATCCAAATTGCTTTGGATCCATGAACGTTAGTAGCACAAATTTTTGACCCCTTAGGAATCCATTTTTCAATGTCATCATTTTTAATTGAAGTGGTTAGTCCTTTTAGGACCCAAACACTTCTAAAACATTTACCATTTTTAAATCTAGGGGCACTAGATTGTCTAACATAAAAATTTGATTTTCCAAAATTGTTTTTCTTTTCAAGCTCTTTGGAAATCAAATCTTTTTCTTCTTGAACATTTTGAAGCAATTTTTGTAAATCAAAACATTTTAATTCAAACTCTTTAAGTTTTGCTTCAAGTTCAAGTTTGGTTTTAGAAAGCAAATCATTTTGAATTTTTAACTTTGAAACCAATTTTTTGTTTTTCAAAATGTGGCTTTTAAAATCTAAAACCAAATCATCATAGGCATCTTGTAGTTCATCAAAGGAATAAGAACATTAAGTAGATGAATTAGAAGTTACCCTTGAATCTTCTTCGATGGCCATAAGGCAAATGTTGGCTTGTTCATCGTCGGTGGAGTCTTCATCACTCCAAGTAGCCAAATGTGCCTTCTTCTTATGGCTTGAAGTGCTTGCCCTCTCCTTTCTCTTAGGTTCTCGTTCAAGCTCTCTCAAGGCTTTCTTCATGAACGGGGCACACTTCTTGAAGAGATGAACTATCTCTTCATCTTCATCCTCCTCTTCACTTGAGTAGACATGATGGCAAGTGGAGGATTTGAGAGCCATGGCACTAGCATTGATGCCAAGCCCTTTGATTTTCTTCTCTCCCATCGCTCTAATTTCTTCCCTTTTCTTCTCCTCTTCCTTGTTCTTCTTCATGATTTGGTGAGTGAGAAGAGACCTCATAAGTTCACCAAGCTTCAAAGTCTTCAAATTTTTGGCTTCGATGATGGCGGTCCTCTTTGAGTCCCAAGACTCGGGAAGTGAGTAGATGAGCTTTCGAACAAGCTTTTCTTCCGGAATGAGTTCTCCATACCCTTTGAGACCATTGGTGATGGTGGAGAATCTATCGAACATTTTCTCAATGTTCTCTTCCGGATCCATTTTGAAGTTCTCATACTCCAAGGTTAGGAGCCCAATCTTGGTCTCCTTGACTTCATCGGTCCCCTCGTATGTGACTTCAAGCTTGTCCCATACCTCCTTGGCACTCTCACAAGAAGACATCTTTTTGTAGATGGATGGGCCAAAAGCACAAAACAAGATGTGCAAGGCTTTGCAATTAAGCTCCATCTTCTTGCGATCGTCGGCACTCCACTCCGCTTTGCTTCGTTGAGGCACGAACGGACCATCTTCAACTATGTCCCATAGCTTGTAATCTCTAGACTTGATGAAGAACTTCATCTTTATCTTCCAATGGGCATAGAATGTTCCGTCGAAGAAAGGCGGTTTGTCTATGGATTGCGCCATTTTGAGCCGGTTGATGAACTAGTGATCGAGCTTGCCGGATCTCCTCAATAGGATGTTAATCCTCTTCGATTGAGCCAAGCTCTGATACCAATTGTTGGGTTGTGTGGTGCTCGATTCGTTCAACCGATTATGCTCACCAAGTGGTGGAGAGATGGATATTTAGGTGTTAGGGTTTAGGAAGCCAGAAAAGAAATAGACACAATGATTTTAGAGTGGTTCGGTCTTCTAACAAGCACCTACATCCACTACCTTAGCTCCCCACTAAGGATGTCACAATCAATCCACTAATTGATTCGTCCCCTTTTCTAGGCTTAGGAGGAAACCCTTTACACCGATCAAGCTTCTACCCAAAGCCTTGATCAAAACCCTCTTTTACAAAGAGAAACAAGAAGCAAACTTAAACCCTCTAATAGGTGTTTGTTTGCACAATTAAGCTCTCACCCAAAACCTAAAACACTTGAGCAAATTTGACAATTTTGGCTCACTAGTGTTTGTCTATACAATAATTGACACTTTAGGCTCTAAGACAATTCTTGATCATTTGTTGATTGACAATTGAAGCATTAGCCTTCTCTTGATGCTTGGAGGTCCCTTTTATACTCCCAAATGAGTTTGTAGCCGTTACTAGCCGTTGGGATCAAATTGGAGCCGTTGAGGACTTTAATTCCCACCATAAATGCATTCTGCAGCTCCACGTTTCGAAACGCTCGAAGCCGTTTCGAAACACTCTCAATGTAGAAAGAGTCGTTGCAGTCTGTCAGGGCACCCGTTTCGGAACGCCTCCTGGCCGTTTCGGAACGCCTCATGTCCGTTTCGGAACGCCTCCTGGCCGTTTCGAAACTCGTATCGAAACACTATAGTCACGTATCGAAACGCTTGCATTTAAAAGTTGGTTGGGAAAATAGCCGTTGGGGTTTATGACCGTTGGGGTCATTGCCACGTAGGCGTATCGAAACGGCCTAGCCCGTTTCGAAACGCTGGGCAAAAATCAAGTCCAGGGAAAGCCCGTTTCGAAACACGTTTCGGAACGAATATGCTACTGGAATCCCCTGTTTCGAAACGCCTTATGGTGTTTCGAAACACCTGGACAAGTTTGAGAAGTTTGGCTTTGAAACACATTAAAAACCCATTTAAAAACATCCCTAAACATAGTTTCAGAACATTTGGACTTTGGAAATTGTTTTAAATACTTTTTAAATCAGTCCAAAACATTTTTCAATTATTATATCAAAACATTAGTTCTACAATCTCCCCCTTTTTGATATAATAAAACTCTCTTGAAAAATTGTTTGGGATTCTCCCCCTTTAGCTTTAAAAATGTGAATAAGAGACTAAAGATATGAAATCAAATAAAGCTCCCCCTTATTCATTTGAAAATTCAATTTTTCAAACCATTTCTCCCCCTTTTTATTATATCAAAAAGAATTTAAAACATTAAGTTCAAAAATAACAATAGAGGTAAAAGTTTGACAAAAGTAAGAATTTGGTTTTAAAATGGCTCCCCCTTACTCAAAGCATCATCAAAATGTTAGTCACAACATATATGATCATCTAGTTGAATTTAAAAAAAAATTAACAAAAGAAATCAAAAACAACTAGAATTTTACCAACACTTGAACTCAAGGTAGGATGTGAAGCCTTCCTTCTTCAAGTGTTCTTCCTTGTGTGCATGGAGCTCCCCCTCAATGTTTGACTTGTTGAACATCTCCATCACACCTAGCAAAAGACAATCAAGTAACTTTTGGTATCCAAATTGCTTTGGATCCATGAACGTTAGTAGCACAAATTTTTGACCCCTTAGGAATCCATTTTTCAATGTCATCCTTTTTAATTGAAGTGGTTAGTCCTTTTGGGACCCAAACACTTCTAAAACATTTACCATTTTTAAATCTAGGGGCACTAGATTGTCTAACATAAAAATTTGATTTTCCAAAATTGTTTTTCTTTTCAAGCTCTTTGGAAATCAAATATTTTTCTTCTTGAACATTTTGAAGCAATTTTTGTAAATCAAAACATTTTAATTCAAACTCTTCAAGTTTTGCTTCAAGTTCAAGTTTGGTTTTAGAAAGCAAATCATTTTGAATTTTTAACTTTGAAACCAATTTTTTGTTTTTCAAAATGTGGCTTTTAAAATCTAAAATCAAATCATCATAGGCATCTTGTAATTCATCAAAGGAATAAGAACATAAAGTAGATGAATTAGAAGTTACCCTTGAATCTTCTTCGATGGCCATAAGGCAAAGGTTGGCTTGTTCATCTTCAGTGGAGTCTTCATCACTCCAAGTAGCCAAATGTGCCTTCTTCTTATGGCTTGAAGTGCTTGCCCTCTCCTTTCTCTTAGGTTCTCGTTCAAGCTCTCTCAAGGCTTTCTTCATGAACGGGGCACACTTCTTGAAGAGATGAACTATCTCTTCATCTTCATCCTCCTCTTCACTTGAGTAGACATGATGGCAAGTGGAGGATTTGAGAGCCATGGCACTAGCATTGATGCCAAGCCCTTTGATTTTCTTCTCTCCCATCGCTCTAATTTCTTCCCTTTACTTCTCCCCTTCCTTGTTCTTCTTCATGATTTGGTGAGTGAGAAGAGACCTCATAAGTTCATCAAGCTTCAAAGTCTTCAAATTTTTGGCTTCGATGATGGCGGTCCTCTTTGAGTCCCAAGACTCGGGAAGTGAGTAGATGAGCTTTCGAACAAGCTTTTCTTCCGGAATGAGTTCTCCATACCCTTTGAGACCATTGGTGATGGTGGAGAATCTATCGAACATTTTCTCAATGTTCTCTTCCGGATCCATTTTGAAGTTCTCATACTCCAAGGTTAGGAGCCCAATCTTGGTCTCCTTGACTTCATCGGTCCCCTCGTATGTGACTTCAAGCTTGTCCCATACCTCCTTGGCACTCTCACAAGAAGACATCTTTTCGTAGATGGATGGGCCAAAAGCACAAAACAAGATGTGCAAGGCTTTGCAATTAAGCTCCATCTTCTTGCGATCGTCGGCACTCCACTTCGCTTTGCTTCGTTGAGGCACGAACGGACCATCTTCAACTATGTCCCATAGCTTGTAATCTCTATACTTGATGAAGAACTTCATCTTTATCTTCCAATGGGCATAGAATGTTCCGTCGAAGAAAGGTCGTTTGTCTATGGATTGCGCCATTTTGAGCCGGTTGATGAACTAGTGATCGAGCTTGCCGGATCTCCTCAATAGGATGTTAATCCTCTTCGATTGAGCCAAGCTCTGATACCAATTGTTGGGTTGTGTGGTGCTCGATTCGTTCAACCGATTATGCTCACCAAGTGGTGGAGAGATGGATATTTGGGTGTTAGGGTTTAGGAAGCCAGAAAAGAAATAGACACAATGATTTTAGAGTGGTTCGGTCTTCTAACAAGCACCTACATCCACTACCTTAGCTTCCCACTAAGGATTTCACAATCAATCCACTAATTGATTCGTCCCCTTTTCTAGGCTTAGGAGGAAACCCTTTACACCGATCAAGCTTCTACCCAAAGCCTTGATCAAAACCCTCTTTTACAAAGAGAAACAAGAAGCAAACTTAAACCCTCTAATAGGTGTTTGTTTGCACAATTAAGCTCTCACCCAAAACCTAAAACACTTGAGCAAATTTGACAATTTTTGCTCACTAGTGTTTGTCTATACAATAATTGACACTTTAGGCTCTAAGACAATTCTTGATCATTTGTTGATTGACAATTGAAGCATTAGCCTTCTCTTGATGCTTGGAGGTCCCTTTTATACTCCCAAATGAGTTTGTAGCCGTTACTAGCCGTTGGGGATCAAATTGGAGCCGTTGAGGACTTTAATTCCCACCATAAATGCATTCTACAGCTCCACGTTTCGAAACGCTCGAAGCCGTTTCGAAACACTCTCAATGTAGAAAGAGTCGTTGCAGTCTGTCAGGGCACCCGTTTCGGAACGCCTCCTGGCCGTTTCGGAACGCCTCATGTCCGTTTCGGAACGCCTCCTGGCCGTTTCGAAACTCGTATCGAAACGCTATAGTCCCGTATCGAAACGCCTGCATTTAAAAGTTGGTTGGGAAAATAGCCGTTGGGGTTTATGACCGTTGGGGTCATTGCCACGTAGGCGTATCGAAACGGCCTAGCCCGTTTCGAAACGCTGGGCAAAAATCAAGTCCAGGGAAAGCCCGTTTCGAAACACGTTTCGAAACGAATATGCTACTGGAATCCCCTGTTTCGAAACGCCTCATGGTGTTTCGAAACACCTGGACATGTTTGAGAAGTTTGTCTTTGAAACACATTAAAAACCCATTTAAAAACATCCCTAAACATAGTTTCAGAACATTTGGACTTTGGAAATTGTTTTAAATACTTTTTAAATCAGTCCAAAACATTTTTCAATTATTATATCAAAACATTAGTTCTACATTTTGGTATTTTAGTTGTTTTGTTTTATTTTTAAAATCAAAAGACTCATTTACCCTTAATGAATAGGGAAAATATCAATAGTATGAAATCCATGGCTTTTGGGCTTGATTTAAAATAAGTCCAACATAACATCATATGTTTTGAGAATACGAGGCCCAAAAGATTATTTTAATTATAAAACTGAACCCGAAATAATATTAAAATATTATTTTCACCCGACCCCTAAACTCGGGTGTTACAGCTGGTTTTGGGGAATGCATTGGTTGTAAAATGGATGTATGAGAAGGCTGAATATCTTGTTGTGATTTACCAAGGTCAGGTTGTGGAGGTAAACAAGGAATGATTTAGAAATTGTCATAGGACTGAAATTCCTGTAAAGTACTATCACGGGACTGAAATTCCTGTAAAGTCTTCCCCTAAATTTTAGACTTAGAGAAATATGGTCTGCTTTCAAAGAATGTAACATCCATGGAGTTGTAAATTTTCTTGGTAGTGGGGGAGTAACATTTGTAGCCCTTTTGACTCGAAGAATAACCTAGGAAAATACATTTAAGAGACCTAGGATCAAGTTTACCCCTAGATTGAGTATGGACATGAACAAAAGAAACACACCCAAACACTCGGAAAGGAACATGAGATGACAATGGCTTGAAATAAGGAAAGGAAGCAAGAAAAACATCTCTTGGGATTTTAAATTTCAAAGTTTTACTCGACATCCTATTGATTAATTAGGTTGCAGTAAGAATGGCCTCCCCCAAAAAATGTTTTGGCATCCTATTGAGCCATCTGTTGTTCTCGCTGAAGATGTAGACTTCTCATTGTTGAGTTTGTGGAAAATATGAATATTTCCTGTCATATGGTCTGACGCACCAGAGTCCACAACCCAATTTGTAGAGGTACAATTAACAAGGAAAGATATACTCCTTTCCGAAGTTTCTGGTGTAATCATGGTTTTTATTTTAGGGTTTTTTTGTAGGATCAACTAACCTAAATCTAATACCATATGAGAAAGGGGATTTCCAGAGAAGAAAATCAGTTTCTCTGTTTTTGCATATATATTTTTCCTTAATTTACATAGAAGTCTATTTAATAGACTGAGTACACCGAGTTATACACCAAGTAGGATTCCTCATTAGTTAAACTCTATCTATGATAATTAAGTTAGAGTTTCTGTACAACTTAACTACTATTAGATAATATTTACAAGAGTCTAGGTAGAACTAAAACTCTAATATTCACCAACAGATATAGGTAGGTATTGTGAAACATTGTGTAGGCATCGAATATATCATGTGTTTTGTAGCATATAGAGTAACCCTTTAAGATTTTAGGTAGTTACACAATTTCCTACCATAGGTTTGGTTGGTTTAAGATTAGGAGATATGAGGTAATATTTTGTGTAGTTACATTTATTCTTATTACATATATAAAGATATAGGTAGGTATTGTGAAATATTGTGTAGGTATCGAATAGCACATGCGTTTGTTACATATAGAGTAATCCTTTAAGATTTTAGGTAGTTACACAATTTCCTACCATAAGTTTGGTTGGTTTAAGGTTAGGAGATATGAGGTAATATTTTGTGTAGTTACGTTTATTCTTATAATTTATGTAAAGATATGGGTAGGTATTGTGAAACATTGTGTAGGTATCAAATATCTCATGCGTTTTGTAACATATAGAGTAATCCTTTAAGATTTTAGGTAGTTACAAAATTTCCTACCTTGATAAGCATTTGTGTAACTATCATTTTTCTTAAAGTTACTCTAAGCATTTATGTTACCGCGTGTAAGAAATTGTGTAACTACCAAATACCGATAATACCCCTCTGCCTAATTTTAGGTTGCCTAACGGCAGAAGCTCCAAGTGTAACCTCTTGTAGGAAATTCTCTTAAACCAAACTTGGGTATGTGATTCCGGAAAAAATTATTTCCCTAGGTAATAATCTTTTCCGCGAACCAAACTCTCCATAAGCCATAAACCTATTTTTGTTTAGTGTCGGGCATAAATATGGCACTAAAATTATATAGGATTTCTATTTAAATCCCTAGCTAAGCAAGGGTTCAAGGGTAAATTGCAACATTCACCAATCAACTTTCTTCTCACTCTTATTCCGGTCATTAAAGTTTAAAATAATTCAATTTAATCATTGGATTTTAGATATTGAACTTTTTGGTTACCCTGCTGCTAAATAGTTAATGACGTCATGACATGGTAGACTACACGAAAACATCGTCATTTTGAGAAATTCAAATTTACACCAAAACGACATCGTTTTGGATCTCTATAGAATCTTCGTTTTCTTTTTTTCTTCATTTCCTCATTTATTTTTTCTTCTTTCTTCATTTTCTCTCTCTCCATCTACGCAGATTTCAACCATCGCTCGGATTGATTGGTTATCGTGTCGATCACCGTCGACTGTCATCAATGACAGCTGATGAGTTCTAAAATTTCCAACCAAACGTGAATCCAATGTTCAATTAACCAAAAATACCTCAAAATTCTTGAATCTAACATTGAAGATTTTGATTTTTTGTTCTTTAATATTCTTCGTTCGCTGTTCGACGAGTCCTGAATGAAGATATATTACTCGTCTCAAGAGAGTTCTCTTCATCGAGTGGGAGATCCACTAAAGGTGAAAGTCTTTTATATAGATGCGTTAAAAATTTCTAGAGTGGGAGGAGTGAAAACATTTTTCTAATCTCTTGGTTTTTCAAGAAAATCAAAAATGAAAATTTCCTACCTCCTATTCCATTTATCTTTAGTTCTTCCTCTCTGCATTTTCTTACTTTTATTCATCGATTCTATGCTCCACACATTTGGTAAGTTGAATCGATGGTTTAATTGTTTCTTCTTTATCTTTATTGCACTTTGTATGGCAGAATAAATAATAATTTTTTTGTTTCATGTGATATTAAAATCTAGGGTAAACTATATAAATAGTCACCAAACTTTTAGAGCATATTCATTTTAGTCACCATACTTTTAAAATATTCGATAAGGTCACATAACTTTTAGTTTAATTTGATACGGTCCCTCTTGTTACCTTCTGTTAGAAGTTGACGTTAATTTCGTTTTTTCCTTAATTAAAAATGGGTAAAATACACCAATCATCACTCAACTTTCTTCTCACTCCTATTTTGGTCACTAGAGTTTAACAATTTTCAATTTAATAACTTAACTTTTGAATTGTTCATATTTTGGCCACTCTCAAATGGCATGGTTATACAAATAGAAAAACTCGGTTAATCCTGAAAAAAATTTGGGTTATGATTTTTTTAGTTTGCTTATTAAATTTACCATATTACCATATTTGATATTTTAATAAACAAAGTAAAAAAATTATTACTCAAATCAAATATTCCAATTAATCGGTCAATCGATTATCCGATTTAATTAGTACAATATAAGATCGAGAATTGAATAATATGAATTTAGCAATTAACCAAAATAATTTTTTAAGGATTAATCGAACCCAATTTCAATACAAATTTTTAAAATAAATTATTTCAATTCGGTTACGGTTCATAGTTTTAAGCAAAATTGTGCATTAGGTTAAATTTTTAAAACAATATGAATTTTAATGTATATACTAATTACAAATCTATCATTAAAAATAATTATAAATATATTTGCATTTATAAATTTGTGCATTAGGTTAAGTAATAATTTTAAATGAAGTACTCTAGTGTTAAGGAGCGTATATAAAGTGATTTGGGAGAAGAAAAATGACCAAAATGATGTATTTTTAAATATAAAAGGTTAAATTTATTGAATTATTTTGAATTAGGACTAAATTAGTAGAATATATAAGTTTTGAGGACTAAAATTATCATTATACCAAACTTTTTTGGATGCCTATTTGTATTTTAATGGAGGAGTGACACATCGTAACTAAAACTTTAATTGAGTGGCCCAATTACAACTTTCAATAATTGAGTGACATAAATATAACTTTACTAATAATTGAGTGGCGTGCAATATAATTTACCCTAGTTATTACTCTTTGCCTTTACGTGGGGTTTTAGAACAAAAGTTGAATATCATCATTTCATTCTATTTCACTCTTATTCTTTCATCTTTTTTCTCATCTTTATTCTCAACACCTTTAAAAGAGAACTTTTAGGGGGAAGAGTTAGATTCCTTGGAGGGTTTATGGAGGATTTGGAACTTGAGAGCTCAATTCTTCCATTTTATTTCTTTTTTTATCTCCTTAATACATTTTTTCAATCCTTTTAATCCATTAATGACTAGAAATTTTTTTTATGTGTTGACTTGATAGCTAGAGAAGCAAAAGAGTCTTCCAAAGTCAAGGAAAAAGAGAAAATAATTGAAAGATATCAAATGAGCTTCTTTTGTTGTTGAATTTAAGGTAGTACATCTCGAACTTTAAAATGTTTCATGATTTTCATTTATGATGAGATTCGGTATTGATGATGATTCATTGGGTATAGACGGGTTTAAAGAATTCACATAGCATTACAATAAGTATTGTTGACCTCATATTAGAGAAAATCAAATGAGGTCCATTCTTATATTTCCATAAAAAATTCTATTTTTTATACTTTATAATGTGTTCAAAAGACATTTTAGTTAGATTAGTGGAGTCATTTGCACCCTAATATTTCTACATACATATGTCCATGACAGTACTTAAAATTTAAATTAGTTGATCAATGATATGTTGATAATTATAAAAAAATCTTATAACGTTATCATTTAAATATTTTAATCTAAACAAATAAACAATTAAATATGACCATACACTAAATTCCTATGTGGTGGTCGCTTAAATATTTCTACAATATTTCAATGACAATAAAACCGTTTAAATATGACCAGTATTGCCTCATATCAATGAACTAACATATAAGCAAAAAATCCCAAATAAAACATAAACAAAAATGAAGAAAAAATTGAAATATATTTTTTAAATATCATTTTATAAATCTTAAATTTAATCATAATCCTACCTAAAGAGAATGGTAAAGAGACACTAGGAAAAGGAAGAATAATACTCTTAATGACTTACGAAACCATGACTTACAGAATACAGAAAACAAAAGATTGCAAGACTAATTTATCTATCTTATCTTAGTATAAAAGAGATTGAATCAATTCTCAAGAGCATATATTAAATTGATTTTTTTAATTTCTTTTATATATATATATATATATATATATATTATAACTTTTTTAATTTTAAAAATTTGTTTATTTATTATACAAGTGAAAACCAAGTGGTATCTCTTTATTTAAGGCATTTAATTGTGTTTAGTTTTGTAATTTCCTCAAATCTACCAAACAAAATAAATAACTTCAACATTTTATTTATGGATTAAGATTTAAAGGATCTTTTTAAAAGGGATATGTACATGTTTAGTACCTAATTTATTCCCGCGTTATTGTTTTAGTACTTACTTTTTTTTTAGTAAAATGACACTTAATGTTACATTTTGTTTCTATTTTAGTACCCACTGTTAAAAAAATTAACGTCGGGCTAACAAGGAGAGAGAAAATCACACATGACATGCTGTCACATCATTTTTCTCTCTCCTAATCAGCATGTCACATCGACTAAAATCATAAAAAAGCACGCATGGCATGCTGACCAGGAGAGAGAAAATGACGTGACAACTTGCCACATGTGATTTTCTCTGTCCTTGTCAACATGCCACATGTGATTTTTCTCTCCTAGTTAGTATGCTATTAATTTTTTAACGACGAGGGTACTAAAATAGAAACAAAAAGTAATGTTAAGTACAATTTTACCAAAAAATAAAGTGGGGTACTAAAGCAATAATGCGAGAATAAGTAGGATACGAAATATATAGTTATCCTTAAAAAATATTTGATACACAGATTGCATAAAATTTAAATCATACAATCTTGCATTTCAATGTTATTTGTTATATTTCGAATTTGAATTTTAGAGATTTATAATTTTAATGTCCTTAAAGTTAGACATTTACTTCTCCCCATATTTTCTCTTAATTAACTAAAAAATATAATGAAAGTTTTGTTTATTTGAAGCTCAATTTTAAATTTAAGGTTTACACTGATATTCACATCAATATAAACCTTAAATTAAGGTAGAGACAATAATTAATTTTACCTCTTATATTAATTTTTAGCTACATCCCTGAATAGGCTGAATTATTATATTTAAGGTTTACACTAACCTTGACATCGATGGGTGTTGAGAGAGTCGAAAATTATTGTATGATGAAGTTCTTATACAAATTTATTTTAATATTATCGTATTTAAATACATTAATAAATATTAAGTATAATAGTAAGACACATTATATTTTTAAATTGCGACTTAAGTTTAAACTTTGAAAATAATATTATTGGAAATAACTAGGGAAGGAAGCATGTCTTTATATTAGGGGACAAACTTATAAAATTCTAGGGGTAAACTTATAAAATTTTTAAAGGAGCTAAAAATAGACTTTCAATAGAAAAAATATATATAATTTCTAAAAATTTTATAAATTATACACCAAATTCAAAATTTCATGAGGCGACCGCCCCTCTAGTCTCGGTCTATTTTTACACCTTAAATTAAATTTTTAAACTCTAAAACTAAGGCATTGTGTACTGAATATAAATTCTGTATATAATAAAACTCCATTTTATTTTCTTTCGAGAGAATTCATATTTAATAAATTCTAAGATTATTAAAACTAATTTTACTTTTAAAGCAATACGAGTCGGATCAACAACGATCGAGGTGAAGTTCAATGACTCAAAATTAATCAATCTCTTTCATGGCAGTTTTATCAAGTGGGAAATCTCTTCCAAACCTTCATATGTGCAAAGCTAAACATAGAAAATAAAACCCAAAACAGTTTGCTTGCTTTCTTTCAACTTCCAAACCTTCTCTCATTTCGCTTTTCAGTTGCCTTTTTGTCAGCTTTCTGGTTAAACCAAGTGTTAGAGAAAGGAGAGAGTTAATAACGAGCTTTCTGATATTAAAAAAAAGGTTTAAACTTCCCTTTGTTATCACCAGTTTCTTGGTTTTTGAAAGAATATAAAACATGGGTTTTGGTTTCTGGATTGTTTAGAGCAATGGGTTTCTTCTAAACTGTGGATTTTGAGTTGGGTTTTGGTGTATACCTCAGCTTTTTCTCCTCCTTCTTTGTGTTGGTAGGTTCGTGTTTAATTTGTTTCATTTCTTCTTCAGACTTTTAATCATTTCTCTTGTTTGGTCATGATCTTGATTCTTAATGATTGTTAGGTGAGGCATTGTCTTCATTGATGGGTGATTTTCCCTTCAGTTATTGCTTTGCCTAACCTGTTGTTTTCCCTTCAATGCAATTTCATGAACATGACAAGTTTGGTTTTTCTTTTGCATGTCTTCATATCATGTTTATTAACCTTTTGAATTTTGATTAAACAAAAGAAATTCCAGAAAAGTAAGTTGCCTGTTTGTTGTATGTATTGAAAGATGCTTTAGTGGTGTTTCCATGGCGAGAATGTGTAGTGAAATCAAGCCTTTTTGGTGTTTAGATGTAAAGGGTTTGTCTTGTGTGCCTTTGTTCTTGTATTGTATGCTTTCGAGTTTATGCCGAAGGCGAATCCCCTTTCGCTGTAATGATTTTGATGTGGTTTTTAATGATGTTTAATTCTTTCTATGTAATTCTTCAGGTAGACAAATTCGAAGCAGAATTCGCAAATAGAGTTCGGTTAGTGCTCTTCTCTTCTGTGCTTTACATCTACCAGTCTTTGTATATGAAAATGTGTGTGTATGTATGTATGTATGCATGAATGAATTATGTATTTAGTCTAGTCCAATGGATTACTGCTGTTATGTATATGCATGAATATCTGTACGTATAATCGACTAGTGTTGACATAGAGTTTTGGTTGGATTTCAGGATTCTGTTTGCTACATATTTAATTTAATGGCTGTGGAGAGTTTTAGTTCATCAATGACACCGGATGTTACCGGGATCAATCGGGGTAATTTGAGAAGAAACTCCTTAGCAGGTCCTGCAAACAGCAGAGAAAGGCCCATCTCTCTTTATCGGAGAGCTTCTATCGGTACTTATCATGATTTCTGCAAGCCGGGGATGAAACATGATGAATCTGAAGAGAAGGCTAGGCTTCCTTTTCCGAAGAGGATTATAAAGAAGTCATTGGAGAAGCAGAATTTGTTTGAGATCTCAGACTCGCCGCAGAGGAAGAAGGCATCAGCAGTTGTGTCCAAATCTTCCCCCACTTCTGAAACTCGTATCCCTCGTATGTCTGAGGTCACCAAGCTTCGGACATCGACCGAATCTCCTGGTGGAGATAAGCCTATCGAAAATAAACTTCTTTTGATAAAACAAAAGGCATCAGTGGTAAATCTTAAGGCCAAACCTTCTCCCAGTTCCAGAAGTTATTCCTTTGATACCTCTGATATTATTAACCTTGAGGTGCCTATTGTCACGGACGTATTCTCACAAACCCGATCCGTGCGGCGTTAGCAACTCTTGGCAATGCTAACAAGCCTTAATGTCCCTCGCAACACTTGGCTGAAACGATCTCAAGAGAAGGCAAGAAGCTTTACAAGTAAAAGAACTTGTATTAGCTATGAAAGAAGGCTTACAAGAGTGTTTTGGATGCTTACAATGCTTAACTTTCTAAGTTGAGTACAAAATGAGGGGGTGGCCCTATTTATAGGCACCCTCCTCCCTAATGGACGGCTAGGATCGATTTGATCCGACGGTCACGGTTTTGCCTCCAAAAATATCTAGCCTATATCTACACTATTCTAGAGTGTTCTACACATATCTATACATGTATATAGATATCTACAAGTATCCAACATGTTCTAGAGAACTCCAGGGTCTTCCAGAGTGGTCTCGATCCTTCCCGAGCTTTCCCGAGCCTTCTGGGGCCTTCTGGTGCATCCCGGGTTTGTCTAGACTTGGATAGAACGTCCCGGACCTTTCTAGAACGTTGTGGCTTGCTCTCTAAGAGGCTTGGCCGTCCATGTCCCTTGTGACATCCTCCTTGGTGCTAATTGGCGTCAAAATGGCCCAAGGAGGGTCTTGAACCTCGGTTTGGATTAGTGGGAGAAAATGGCGGGGTGTGACATTCTCCCCCACCTAAGATCGCGACGCCCTCGTCGCGCCTTCATTGAACTCTCGGAGTTGGTCCTTGAATTGCCAAAGGGCTTCTTCAGTCTCCCAACTCGCCTCGGCAATGGGCAGACCCTTCCACTTGATGAAATACTCCTTATAAGCTGGCACGCCCCTTCGCCTAATTAGTCGGTCGGCTAGCACTTCTTCAACTTCCTTGTCGAAGGATGTGACCACGGCTGTTGGTGCTCTAGTTGAAACTCCCCTCGATGGATCTTCCAAGTCTTCATGATAAGGCTTCAACAAACTCACATGAAAGACTGGATGAATCTTGAGCCTTGGTGGAAGCTGAAGTTTGTAAGAGACTTTGCCAACTCTCTTGATCACAGGGAATGGTCCCTCGTACTTGCGGACTAGCCCCTTGTGCACCCTTCGTAGGGTCTTGAACTGCTGGGGTAGGAGCTTGAGCATGACAAGGTCTCCTTCTTTGAACTCTAGGGGCCTTCTTTTCTTGTCTGCCCACTTCTTCATCCTCTTGGCAGCCTTGTGTAAAGATGCTCGAGCAAGCTCATTTTGCTCATGCCATGACTTGGCAAGCTTGTAAGCTGCGGGGCTCTTCCCTTCATAGCGTGTGGCAAGGGAGAGTGGTGTGGTTGGTTGGTGTCCCAAGACAATCTCGAAGGGACTTCGGTTGGTGGCTTCACTCCTCTGTAGGTTGTAAGAAAACTGAGCAACGTCGAGAAGCTTGGCCCAATCTCTCTGATTAGCACTAACATAGTGCCTTAAGTATAGCTCCAAGAGAGCATTGATGCGCTCGGTTTGTCCGTCGCTCTGGGGATGGAAGCTTGTTGAGAAGTTAAGATCGGACCCTAGCATCTTGAATAATTCGGTCCAGAACCTCCCTGTGAACCTTGGATCCCGATCGCTCACAATGTTGCTTGGTATGCCCCATAGCTTGACCACATTGTGAAGAAATAGCTTTGCTGCTTCATCTGCTGTGCAATCAGGTGATGCTGCAATGAAGGTGGCATACTTGCTGAATCGGTCCACCACAACCATTATGCTTCCAAACCCTTCTGACTTGGGGAGACAAGTGATAAAATCCATAGAAACACTCTCCCAAGGCTTGTCAGGTACAGGCAAAGGATCTAAGAGCCCTCCTGGTTGTTGTTGGACAACCTTGTCTTGTTGGCACACAAGACAAGTCCTCACGTACTCTTCTACATCATCATGCATCCGGGGCCAATAGTAGTTGGACCTTAAGAGTGCTAGAGTACGTCGCATACCTGGATGCCCGGCCCATAAGGAGTCGTGACACTCCTTGATTAGCTCCTTGCGTAGGTTGCCCCACTTTGGTACATATAGGCGATTGCCTTTGGTGTAGAGTAGCTCATCACTTACCCAAAATCGTCGGGTCTTCCCCTCGTTGGCTAGTGCAATGATGTTCTTGGCAAGGGGCTCTTGGTGTAGACCCTCCTTGATCCTATCAAGAAGTGGACTGGTGGCTTGGCTTAATGCTGCGAGCTCCGCCTTTCGACTGAGTGCATCGGCGACTACATTTGCTTTGCCCGGCTTATATTGTAGAATGTAGTCGAACTCGGCTAGGAAATCTTGCCACCTAGCTTGCTTTGGGCTAAGTTTCTTCTGAGTTTGGAAGTAGCTAGTTGCTACGTTGTCGGTGAGAATCAAGAACTTAGCCCCTAGGAGGTAATGTCGCCACACCCTGAGGCAATGAATGATGGCAGTCATCTCTTTTTCTTGCACGGTGTAGCGTCTCTCGGTGTCGTTGAGCTTCCGACTTTCGTAGGCGATCGGATGCCCATCTTGCATAAGAACTCCTCCTATAGCAAAATCCGATGCATCGGTGTGCAACTCGTAAGGCTTGGTGTGGTCGGGCAAGCTCAATACTGGCTCCTCACAAACGGCCTTCTTCAAGTCTTCAAAGGCCTCTTGGCAAGCTGGTGACCACACCCATGGCTTGTTCTTCTTCAAGAGCTCGGTTAAGGGTGTTGCTCTTGCTGAATAACCTTTGATGAATCGGCGATAGTAGTTCACCAGTCCGAGAAAGGATCGTAACTCATGTACCTTGGTGGGTGGCTCCCACTCTTGAATGGCTCGCACCTTTCCATCCTCCATCATTAGCTTCCCATCCTTGATTCGGTGCCCTAGGAACATGACTTCGGGCTTGGCAAATGAGCATTTCTCCTTCTTGATGAAGAGCTGGTTCTCTCGCAGAACCTTGAACACTTCCCTTAGGTGTTCAACATGTTCCTTAAGGGTCTTGCTATACACCACAATGTCGTCAAGGTAGACGACCACGAACCGATCGAGGTAGGGATGGAAAAGCTTGTTCATCAAGGTGCAAAAAGTTGCTGGGGCATTGGTTAGTCCGAAGGGCATGACTAAAAATTCATAAGAACCATACCTTGTGACGCACGTTGTCTTGGGCTCATCCCCTTCCGCAATGCGCACTTGGTAGTATCCCGATCGAAGATCCAACTTGGAGAAGTATCGTGCATGCCCGAGCTGGTCAAACAGATCTGAGATAAAAGGGATTGGATACTTGTTCTTGATAGTGACCTTGTTAAGTGCTCGGTAGTCAATGCACATCCTTAACGAACCATCCTTCTTCTTCTGGAAAAGGACTGGTGCCCCAAATGGTGCCTTGGATGGTCGGATGAACCCTGCATCGAGTAGCTCTTTGAGTTGTCTCCTTAATTCCTCCAACTCTGGGGGTGCCATGCGGTAAGGCCCCATGGCTGGTGGCTTGGTGCTGGGTTCCAACTCGATCTTGTGATCTACTTCCCTTCTTGGTGGTAGCCTTCGGGGTAGTTCGGGAGGTGCAACATCCTTGAACTCGTCAAGCACCTGGGCTACCTCCCTTGGAAGGTCTTCGTCAGGCATGGCCTCCTTTTCATCATACTCACTAAGGATGGCCAAGTAGCTTTCTTCATTTCTCTTGATGCCCTTCTTGAACTGCAAGGCGGAGAGTACCTTGGCGTCTTGCTTGGTAGCCCTAGTCGTGGGCACCATGCATGCTTGATTGCCATCCATGATGCACATGCTATTGGCAAAGGGCACTGGGAATGCTTTGACTTGATCAAGGAACTCAAGCCCTAGGACGATCTTGAAGTCGTCCATCGGCACCACGGAGAAGTTGATGTGCCCTGACCACTTGCCCACAATGGTCTTGACTCCTCGTGCGATTCCATGGATGGGCTTGGCTGCTGAGTTGACTGCCTTGATGGATCCGCCTCCTCCCACGGCTTTAAGACCTAGTCTCTTAGCTTCTTCTAAAGAGACAAAGTTATGAGACGCACCTGTGTCGAGCATTGCCCTCGATGCTTTCCCATTGACGGTGACGTCTACATAGAGCAATCCCTTGGCTTCGGTCTTAGGGGCGGATTGGATGACATTGAGTAGTTGTATTGACCCCATCTGGACACCCTCTTCATCCTTGTCGGTGTCGTTTCCCTCTCGATGCTTGGCTAGGAGCGAGTTAAGTGCTTGTCTTTGTGGGCACTCTCGGACCCAATGGTCGCCATCACAAATGAAGCATTTGTTGGGGGGACGCCTCGTGCCTCGAGTGTCCTTGGCTTTGCCTTTGTCTTTGTTCTTCCAAGAGGATGGATCCTTGTGCTTGGGCGAGCTTGCCTCTTGGTGGCTCTCCTTGCGATGGCTCTTGTCTCCCCCACCTTTGGCATGGCTACCTTTCTTGTCCTTTGACTTGTTGGACTCCTTGTTGCTAGAGTAGTCAACAAGGCTTTCTGCTATGGCAATGGCATCGGCTAGGTTTTGAACTCCTCGTCGCTTGAGCTCGGTCTTGGCCCATTGTTGGAGACCATCCATAAAGTGGAAGAGGGAGTCTTTATCGGACATGTCGGGGATCTCGAGCACTAGATTGGTAAACTCCTTGATATAATCTCGGATGCTCCCTGAGTGCTTTAGCCTTCGCAAGCGGCCTCGTGCTTCTTCCTCGGCATTCTCGGGGTAAAATTGTTTCTTAAGCTCCTTTATGAAATCATCGAGAGTAGAGATAGTACACGTACCTTTCTCAATGTCTTGGCGCCTTCTCCTCCACCATAGCATGGCGGTGTCGGTGAGGTACAAGGTAGCGGTTTGGATCTTGGCGGCCTCGTCCACAATGCCAACGGCCCCAAGGTATTGCTCCAAGCCATATAGGAAGTTGTCGACTTCCTTAGCGTTGCGGGTTCCTGAGAAGGTCTTTGGTTTGGGCACCTCAACCTTCCTAGACTCATAAGAGGTGCTTGGCCCGGCAACCATAGCACGCTTACACAAGGCCACATCGCCTTGTAGTGCCTCGACTTGGGCACGGGTGTGGTCTAGCTCTTCTTGAAGAGAAGCACGTACCTTGGAGAGCTCACCCATGAGAAGGTCGCGAACTTGTCCCAACTCTGCTCGCATGGCTTCTTCTAGCTTCACCATCATAGCCTTCATGGCGGTGTGGAGCTCGGCGTCCTCTGCCTCAAGGCCTTCCACCCTCTGGGTAAGGTCGTCCACGTTGGCCCCTAAGCCTCCCACGTTCTCCTCTACGCGGGTTAGACGGTTCTCAAAGCTAGAGATCACATCCTTAGACTTGGCCCTTGGCCTAGTCGCATTAGGATCAGCCACCTCCTCTCGCCCTCGCTGTTGCTCTTGGGTGACTTCTGCCTCGGTCGAACTAGCCACTTGAACTTTGCCTGACTTCACCATATCCCGGGTCTCGAAACACGCTCTGATACCAACTGTCACGGACGTATTCTCACAAACCCGATCCGTGCGGCGTTAGCAACTCTTGGCAATGCTAACAAGCCTTAATGTCCCTCGCAACACTTGGCTGAAACGATCTCAAGAGAAGGCAAGAAGCTTTACAAGTAAAAGAACTTGTATTAGCTATGAAAGAAGGCTTACAAGAGTGTTTTGGATGCTTACAATGCTTAACTTTCTAAGTTGAGTACAAAATGAGGGGGTGACCCTATTTATAGGCACCCTCCTCCCTAATGGACGGCTAGGATCGATTTGATCCGACGGTCACGGTTTTGCCTCCAAAAATATCTAGCCTATATCTACACTATTCTAGAGTGTTCTACACATATCTATACATGTATATAGATATCTACAAGTATCCAACATGTTCTAGAGAACTCCAGGGTCTTCCAGAGTGGTCTCGATCCTTCCCGAGCTTTCCCGAGCCTTCTGGGGCCTTCTGGTGCATCCCGGGTTTGTCTAGACTTGGATAGAACGTCCCGGACCTTTCTAGAACGTTGTGGCTTGCTCTCTAAGAGGCTTGGCCGTCCATGTCCCTTGTGACATCCTCCTTGGTGCTAATTGGCGTCAAAATGGCCCAAGGAGGGTCTTGAACCTCGGTTTGGATTAGTGGGAGAAAATGGCGGGGTGTGACACTATGAACTCTTCCGATGGCAAAATTTCTCGGGAAAATAAAAAGAAACCTATGAGAAAGCTCAAATCTTCACCCGAGTTAAAATCCGACCTATCTGATGCCGGAAAAGTAATGCGGCACAATGGAACATTGCCTTCCAGGAGAGTACAAGTCTCTTCAAAGAAAGTCCCATCAAAAGCTAATGAGGAAAGCTTTCGTAAACAGCCTTCTACTTCTTTGAAGCCGAAATCTCAGGCCGGAAAGCCTCTTCCTGCTGCCCCGTTTGAAGTTCTAAGAGTCCGGAGACAGAGCGGAACCAGTGACATGAAGACGGGAAAAACAACTGCAACCTCCAAAGTAGCCTTAGAGGTAGTTTCTCCATCACACAGAGCTTCATTGTCCCGAAGAGCTTCTCTTTCAGGAGCTATAAGCCTATCTGCAAAGAAGAACAGGAACTTAAAAGTTGTGCTTCCACGGAAGAACCATAACGAGGTTGGAAATGCTAAAACCGAGCAACTTTTCGATGAACATGTTGAAAGCAACGGCGACATCCTTGAGGAGAAAACGCTATATGTTATCAAGTTGGAGACAAAAAATGTAGTTTTTGAATCTGATAAAAATGAAAATTGTGCTGCTGAAATGTCTCCACCCGCACTAGACGAACCCGAGTATAATGTGACCAAAGCCAAGTATAACTCGGACTCTGCATTCAATGAAGATAAAACTGTAAACATGGAAGAAGCAGACATTTCGGAAATAGAAAACGGGGGAATACCAATAAAGTATGGGACGGTTTTCTCCGATGACAACGATTGCCAACCTGTGAAATTATCTTTCAGGAGAGGAACGGTCGTTGACATTCAGTCCGACAATGATTGTCCGAGGCAGCTCGAGTTCAGGCAAGGAAGTGTACTTGGGGAGAACGAAAACAGTACCACTGAAGGCCACATAACCTTTACGAGGAGAGAAGTCGATGGCGACACAAATGACAACGAACCTGGTGAGGGAACGGTTGTTCTAAGACACCAGGATGTAGCGGAAAAGCAGGATGGAAAGGGTTTGTTTAATATCATCATTGAAGAAACTGCGAATAAACTCGTCGAAGCTCGGAAAAGTAAGGTTAAGGCCTTAGTTGGTGCATTCGAAACCGTGATCTCCCTCCAAGAAACGAAACCTTCATCAAACACTGTCAGTGAGTAAAGGATGAACTTCATTAACATTTGGTTTATGGTTAATTAAAGAAAAATACAGTTTTTACCGTCTTGAATTTAAAGATCATGGATGTTGATCTGAATGGTTTTCTCCGCGTGTACCGATCTTTGACATGTTCATATAGAGTTCTGTTATGAATCAGAGTCAGAGCCAACAAGGATTGCCAGCTCAAGAGCTGAGTCAGCAACAACAGTCTACTAAGATTCACAGAGGATGGTGTTGGAGGAAAGAACCCAAGGCGTTAAGAGGCTATATGTGTTTTTATTATAACCCTTTAGAGTATATATAAAGGAAAAGAGTTATTGTACTGGGATATGCTTATTGTAAAAACAAATATCTTTTTCTTCTCTGAATCTATTCTCTGCTTCTATTTCTATCCTCCCCCTTACTCTATTTCTACCTCTAATTTTCTGCGGATTTCTCTGAATTGTTAGGAAGGATCCTAACATTAGTGCTTTCATTGAGAGTCGAACGACATGGAAGATGAATTTTTGTTTTCTTCAAATTCGATTTATGTTGAGTTATTCAAATTTGATGGCACAAATCCGGAGTTATGAATTGCCCAGGCTGAAGAGTTCTTCAATTTTCACCAAATAGAGGATAGTCATCGAATTACTCTGGCAGCCAGTGGCGGATCCACCTTTGGTGTGGGGTGGGCCTAGGCCCACCCTGAATTTTTCAACATTTACATATTTGTCCTTAATTTTTTAAAATTTTATGAACCAGTCCTCAAGTTTTTGTAATATTTAAGGTTTGTGCCCACCCTGAATTTTTAAAATTTTACATGTGCCTACCCTCAAATATATTTCTGGATCCGCCACTGCTGGCAGCGTTGCATTTTTAAGGAATAGCTCGATGATGGTATAACTGGATGAGACAATACCATCAGCTATCATGTTGGAAAAATTTTACCAAATCGATGATGGCAAGATTTCAATGCACTGTTCAAGACAACCCAAGCAGAATAGTCACTCATGTGTTCGATGAATTGCCGAAACCAACCAACTATAACTTTGGCAATCATTTCGAAGAGCAGAAACAAGTGAACCTCAACACCCAAAGGACACTTCAGAATATAGCACGTCAATTGACACTTATATCATCACAATTGGAACTGACATCCAAGGCACTGATCGAAAATGAAGGATCGAGGGACTCAATCATAAATCCCCACCAGGGTGTTCGATGAATTGCCAACAGTGACTGACACTGAAATTATCAATTACTCGATTCATGATACTAAGGAAGATGAATTTCAGAATGACAAGAAACCGATTGAGAGCAGTGGGGAATTTGACTTGCAACATGATGACAACTCGATGCATGGTTTTTTTGAAGAGGTGAATCCACTCTTGGTTGTTGCCCCTAAATCAATGGTTGAACTTCAAAAGCAAAGAGAAATCTTTGAGTTTGTGAAGATCCCTACTGTGGGTGGTCATGGAGCACTGCCGGCAAATTTGGTAAGTAATTTTGCACTTACAGACTATTTAGATGTATTGCCAAAGAATATGCTTAAGGTCGTTAAGTCTTATTCTGAAGAGATAATTTCAAGGGTGTTGACGTATATGAATGAAGTGGTTGAGGTGGATGACCCCTACATATTTTGACTTTTAGTGATGGGAAGTAACAATGGGCTAATGACTAATAACAAAGACTTTACTAAACCGGGGATTGTGATGGAAAGAATGGTGAAGTCGTGCTGTAGGAGCATTGATGTTGAGGTTAATAGGATTATGAGTATGTATAAGTTAGCGGAATATTTGTTTGATGTTACTTTCTTACTTGTTGACCTTTTGGGTGAAAGTGATCTCGGAACTACTTACTCTGGCGTTGGTGTTTGGAAACATGATAGGGTTGAGATCCTTGCCAATGATCAAGGTAACAAGACAACGTCATCTTATGTTGGAATTAAAGATACCGAGGGTTTGATAAGTGATGCAGCGAAGAACCATCTCGCCATGAACCTCATCAACACTTTCTTCGATGGAAAGAAGTTGATTGGTCGTAGATGTAGTGATGTCTCCGTTCAGAGTGAGGCTAAATTGTGGCTAATCAAGGTTGATATGGATGTGAATAAACATGAAGAAGTGGCCCAAAAAATATTAGAAGATTTTAATGGTGTTACTGCATTACTATCTGATGATTTGCAAAAGAAGTTCTACCTTGGATTCTGTAAACAACATTTGTGGCCTCTTTTTCCACTACATGATACCCATTTGTCTGGACCATGATGATAGATTTGATAGTACTTTATGGCAGGCAAATGTTTCTTCTAATAAAATATTTTTTGGCAAGGTTATGGAAGTAATCAGTCTAGAGGATGAGATTCTGAGGGGACTGCAAAATTGGAATCTAAGTGGTTTTCTTACGTTTGATTATGCACAACAATTCTTGTCTTGTTGCATTAGAATGTTGTGCCTTGGTTATGAGTCTAAAGGAGAGCATATTGGTCTTGATTACTTTGGTCGCACAATTTTTATTAAAATTCTTTCAGTGGGAATTCATATGGCAAGACTTGAATCGATATTGAATCTTGTTGCCACTATCGCCAAGGTCAAACAGATTTGGAAGTTTGAAGAAAAAAAATTGAATCTTGGTGTTGGGGACATGGATATTTCCAAAGTTTTATATAGAAGAGAGCCCCTCACATTGATGCGATATGAGTTGGGATCAACTAAAAACAGTGAGGTGGGTCGAGCCTTGAAGAAGTGCGATAAGATACCTTGGGAATTAAAGATCAGTTTGACCAGTGCTCAAGTTCGAATGAAGACTCAAGCTGGTGAGAAGCAAATGGATTTGACACGAGAAGAAGGAAGTTGGGTCTTTGTGCTCTTACAACCATACCGACAACTGTCTGCGCATTTAAAGGAACAACAAAAACTGAATCCAAGTGGAAAATCAACTCAACATGTAACAACCTTTCCCTTGATGCGGGACATTACAATGACTCCAAGACAATAGTTGGTCATCTTAGAACAAAAGATTCGCACATTACGGGCTCGAGAAGAGAAAAAAGTGTTGGTACAATGGGATGAAGCCAATGGGGGCAATGAGACCTGGGAAATCGCGGCTGCTTTTCATGGTGAGTTTCCTTACTCGAACCTTGAGGACAAGATTCTTAAAACGGGCGAGGGTAATGTTATGAATCAGAGTCAGAGCCAACAAGGATTGCCAGTTGAAGAGCTGAGTCAGCAACAACAGTCTACACAGATTCACAGAGGATGGTGTTGGAGGAAAGAACCCAAGGCGTTAAGATGCTATATGTGTTTTTATTATAACCCTTTAGAGTATATATAAAGGAAAAGAGTCATTGTACTGGGATATGCTTATTGTAAAAACAAAAATCTTTTTTCTCTCTGAATCTATTATTTTCTCTGCTTCTATTTCTATCCTCCCCTTTCTCTATTTCTACCTCTCATTTTTTGCGGATTTTTCTGAATTGTTAGGAATGATCCTAACATTGGTGCTTTCATTGAGAGTCATTGTACTGGGATATGCTTATTGTACAAATATCTTATATAATATGAATTTTTTGAATCGTGTATGTATATACTTATGTCATCCGAACTACATTTAATTAGTACCACAGTTTTTTTCTTACAAATAATAGTGAATACAGTAAAGTTAGAAACAAAAAGTTTCAACAACTGCCTTAGTTTAAAGGTCTTCAGTTAAAACTTAGGGGCTTAGGGGTTAGGGATTTAGAATTTATGGGTTAGGTTAGAATTTAGGGTAAAGTACATAAATGGTCATTAAACTATCCCAAAAAAATATAAAATGGTCACTAAACTTTCAAAAATTACATAATGGTCATTAAACAATAATTTTTATTACAAAATGGTTACTGGCCGTTAACTCTCGTTAACCGGGAGACGTGGTAGTTAAGAAATTTTATATAATAATATATTTAATTTTTATTCTTTCATTTTTTTCTCATATTCATTCTCAACACCTTTAAAAGAGAACCTTTAGGGGGGAAGAGTTAGATTCCTTGGAGGGTTTATGGAGGATTTAGAACTTGAGAGCTCAATTCTTCAATTTTACTTCTTTTTTATCTCCTTAATACATTTTTTCAATCCTTTTAATCCATTAATGACTGGAAACTTTTTTTATGTGTTGAGTTGATAGCTAGAGAAGTGAAAGAGTCTTCCAAAGTTAAAAGAAAAGAGAAAATACTTGAAAGATGTCAAATGAGATTTCTTTGTTGTTGAATTTAAGGTAGTACATCTCGAACTTTAAAATGTTTCATGATTTTCATATTTATGATAGGATTTGGTATTGATGATGATTCATTGGGTATAGATGGGTTTAGAGAATTTACGTAGCATTACAATAAGTATTGTTGACCTCATAATAGAGAAAATCAAATGAGGTCCATTCTTATATTTCCGTGAAAAATTCTATTTTATACTTTATAATGTGTTCAAAAGACATTTTAGTTAGATTAGTGGAGTCATTTGCACCCTAATATTTCTACATACATATGTCCATGACAGTACTCAATTTAAATTAGTTGATCAATGATATATTGATGATTATAAAAAAATTCTTATAATGTTATTATTTAAATATTTTAAACTAAATAAATAAACAATTAAATATGACCATACACTAAATTCCTATGTGGTGGTCGCTTAAATATTTCTACAATATTTCAATGACAATAAAACCGTTTAAATATGACCAGTACTGCCTCACATCAATGAACTAAAATATAAGCCAAAAAAATCCCAAATAAAACATAGCAAAAAGTAAGAAAAAATTGAAATATATTTTTAAAATATCATTCTATAATTTTTCGAATCTCAATTTTTTTTACAAATCTTAAATTTAATCATAATACCTAAAGAAAAGGGTAAGGGAGTCTAAGAAAAAGAAGAAGAATACTCCTTGTGAGTCTCAAAATCATGACGTACGGAAATATAAAGAACAAAAGATCGCAAGACTAATCTATCTATCCTATCTTAGTATAAAAGAGATTGAATCAATTCTCAAGAGCATATATTAAATTGATTTTTTTAATTTCTTATATAAATATATATTATAACTTTTTTAATCTTATAAATTTGTTTATTTATTATACAAGTGAAAACCATGTGGTATCTCTTTATTTAAGGCATTTAATTGTGTTTGGTTTTGTAATTTTTTCAAATCTACCAAATAAAATAAATAACTTCAATATTTTATTTATGGATTAAGATTTAAAGGATCTTTTTAATAAATCAACAAATATTAATTTCTAGATTGAATCAAGATACCTAATCGTACTTGATCGAGCACCAGAGTATTAGTCTATTGGACATCAATATTGTTTATATATATATATTAAAAGGGATAGCTACATGTTTAGTACCCACTTTTTTTTTGGCAAAACGGTACCTAATGTTTCGTTTTGTTTCTATTTTGGTACTCCACTGTTAAAAAATTAACCCCAAGCTAACAACGAGAAAAAAAATCACATAGCAAGCTATCACATCATTTTTCTCTCTCATAATCAACATGCCACATCCACTAAAATCATAAAAAAGCACATGTGGCATGCTGACCAGGAGAGAGAAAATAATTTTGACAACTTGCCACATGTGATTTTCTCTGTCCTTGTCAACATGCCACATGTGATTTTTTCTTTCCTAGTCAGCATGTTGTTAATTTTTTAATGACGAGGGTACTAAAATAGAAACAAAACATAACTTTAAGTACTATTTTACCAAAAAAATAAGTGGAGTACTAAAACAATAATGTGAAAATAGGTAGAAATATATTGTTATCCCTAAAAACATATTTAATACACAGATTGCATAAAATTTAGATCATAAAATTTTGTATTTCAATATTATTTGTTATATTTAGAATTTAAATTTTAGAGATTTATGATTTTAATGTCCTTAAAGTTAGACATTTACCTCTCCCCATATTTTCTCTTAAATAACTAAAAAAATATAATCAAAATTTTGTCTATTTAAACCTCAATTTTAAATTTAAGGTTTACACTAATATTAATATGAATATAAACCTTAAATTAAGGTAGAGAGAATAATTAATTTTACCTCTTATATTGATTTTTGGCTCCGCCCTTGAATCATTGTATTTAAGGTTTACACTGACCTTGACATCGATGGATGTCGAGAGAGTCGAAAATCAGTGTATGTTGAAGTTCTTATATAAATTTATTTTAATATTATCGTATTTAAATACATCAATAAATATTAAGTGTAATAGTAATACACATTATACTTTCAAATTACGACTTGAGTTTAAACTTTGAAAATAACATTATCAGAAATAATCAGGGACAGAAGCATGGTGTAATAACCCTTTTTTCTTGAAAACCTTTCAAGTATCCCGCTTTTGAAAAAGATTTTTTAAAAGGGGATTTTCTTTTGAAAGATTCGAGTTTCAGAAAACAATGAAAATTTGGAGTCGCCACCGGCCACTTAGATAGGCCGGACACCATCAAAATCAGAGATTCATTTTGAAAAGGGTTCAGGAGTTGGTTACGTGTGGGGAAGGATTAGCACCCCCATCACGCCCGAAAATCGGTACCAAAATATTTGTTGCCTTTAGTCGATGGAATTTATTTAAAGTTTAAAGTGAATTTAATTAGATGTTCTTAATTGAAAATCTGACTCGAATTGTACGAGCTTCATCAAGTCGTGGCCTTAGAATTAATTGAGCACTTAATTAATAAGAATGACGATACAACGGACCATAGATTAAACCAACATCATATAAGTCTGATTGCCGTGTTAATTTATGGTCTGACTCTTGTACGTCACATTTATGCATGATGGAAGCATTTAGGCATGATGACATGATATTTCCATGTTTAATCATTGGTTACCTAGAGACGATGAGAATTAACCCAAATATTTGGTTTACATCCATTAAGCTCGGACTGTTTTGACACAAATATCGGGGTTAATAGATACCTCTCTTTTGTATATTTTAAATTAATTAATTAACATACCAAATCATTAATGGTTTCATGAATGACAAATATAAATGTGTTGAGTGGATCAATGAACCGATATAAGCCAAGAGGGGGTGAATTGGATTTTTAGAACTTTTGGTGGTGGAGTGGAAAGTTAAAAATGATAGACAAGAGGATTTAGAGTGGTTCAAGTTCCAATCGAACTCTACATCCACTACCTTAGCTTCACTAAGGATTTTCCAACAATCCACTAATTGTTCTTCCCCTTTTCTAGGCTAAGGAGGTAACCTTTACAATACCGGTCAAGTTTTCTACCCAAAATTTGACCCAATTCTCACTCAAGAAATACAAAGAAGATGAATGCTAAAACTAGTATCTCTCAATACAAAATATAGCCCTTTTACAAGAACTCAACCAAATTGAACAAATAGGAATGGAAATTACAAAGTTCACAATTGGGGTTTACAAGAAATAATGGGATTTTGGCACAAATGCTTGGCTTTAATGTTTGGATAATGCTTTGGAGATCAATAGTTGTTGCTGGAGCTTTTAGAGGTCCCTTTTATACCTTCTCATTGAATTCTAACCGTTGGGGTTGTTGCATTCATCAATATAGCCGTTGGGATGTTATCTTACCTCCATAAATGCAGTCTGCAACTACCCGTTTTGAAACGCCCGATACGGTTTTGAAACAGACCAAAATAGAAAGAGCCGTTGGGGTGTAATAAATAGACCGTATCGAAACAGGCACGATCGTTTCGATACGCTAAGAGCCCGTTTTGAAACTCGTTTCGAAACATTTTGCTACTGTCAAAGCCTGTATCGAAACGACCTAGAAGCATTTCGATATGCCTTAACGTCAATTTTAAATTCAGTTATAAAACTTCAACGGTCATATTTTAAAACCAAGTTTGAATTCTGTTTCGAAACGTTTGAGGTCGTTTTGATACTACCGTATCGAAATGGGTCAAACTGTTCCGATGTTCTTCATCCGTTTCGAAACACGTTCCGAAATAGAGGTTAACAGTTTCAAACTGTTACGGAACGCCCAAAGGCCGTTCCGAAATGGTGACTCGAAAATCACTTTTTTGGCTTGATAAACACTTAGAAAATATTTGACAAATTGAGATTTTGACTTAAACATTCTTCTTTAAATACATAGAGAAGTTTTGAGGACTTAAAAATTCATTTTTCATTTTTTCAATTTAGTTCTTATATCTTTTGTTATATCAAAATCAATTTATTGGTTTCACAATCTCCCCCTTTTTGATATAACAAAACCAAGTTAGAATTTATAAGAGTTTTGAAATTTTGAAGATGTTCTAACTCCCCCTCAATTTAAGATGGGTTTTTAAAGTTTTGAAAAGATTTAAAATTCAATTTTTAAAACTCAAAACCGACTTAAAACGAATTTTGGCTCTTATATTACTTCTCCCCCTTTTTGTTAGATAAAAAAGAATAATAAACAAGGCTCATCAAGAGAAGAAACAAGGTTAAAAGCGATAGACAACATAATGTAGATTCATAAAGTTCAAATAACCAAACATAGAACTTAAAGCAATAAATATTAAAGCTCAATCCCAAAAAGCAATCATAACATAGGTTCATAAAGCATAAACAAAATAAAGGTGAAAACTTAGTCCTAATATGATAATCTAATATGAGATGCAATAAAGACCCTAAGCCTCGTCATCGTCACCGTCAACATCCGAAGAATCATCATCGTTCTTAGATTGAGAACGACGAAAGGTCATCCATTGACCATAGAAGGTAGAGAATGACAAGTCCATCGATTGATGTTGATTCTCAAGGGTGGTGAGACGATCCTCCATGGATTGCAAACGAGTATTGATAGCACCAAGATCCGAAGCCATGTTTGTATCCATCGTGTTGAACCGCTCGGTGAGGAAAGCCATAAGAGCTTCATTGTTAGGACCCGAAGCTTGAGGTGGTGGCTCAACTTGAGGTGGAGGGGCATGCCTATCAACTCGTTCCCATTGGCCAAGAGTGTAATGGAACCCGGACTTGTGGAGAGAAGATTCACCAATCTTGTTCTTACGGGGTTCCGGAGAGTCATAAAAGCAATCAAAGTTAAGGATGCCAAAGATGTAGCTCAAAACAGTCCCATAAGTTAAAGGTTTAAGAACATCGGTTTCATGAAGCTTCACATTATTGACCATTTCGGCGAACATAATTTTGACAAGATTTGGCCGTTCTCCTCGGCGAAAGCACTCTAGCCAAAAATACTCAACTTGACGAATATGAGAGAATTTACCTCCGGAGGGGCGAATGAACCATGAAATCATCAAGTGTAGGAACCGATCATGAGCATCCAAAGAAAGAACGGAGCCGGTGTGAGCACCAAAGTGGGTCTCATCCTTAATGCCTTCGTTCTTAAGCCCAAGAGCATTCTCTAAAAAGGATATGTTGATAACGAACTTCTTCCCCAAGAGATATGACTCAATGCCAATGACCTCGGTGTGATCTTCATTATCAATGAGCACGACATTTGAGTAGAAAATGAGAACCATGTGCTTGTAGATAATATCCGGTATGTTCAAGAAAGCCATGAAGTTACATTCTTGCAAACGCTCTAGATAGCGGAAAGCGAAACGCTCGGAATCAAGGAATGGGACATCAACAACACGCTCACGACGAACGGCAATATCCTTGACGTAAGAGAAACGTTCCTTCATCTCTTGAGTCTGAAGACTTTTGAGAAAACGTTGGGTGAGATTAGGACGGATATTGGCTTGACCTTAAGCTTCACTCGATTGACCCGTCTTACGTTTCTTGTTAGCGTTTTCCATTGAAAAATCCTAAAAACATAAAGAAAGAAAATTTAAAAATTGAAGTGTATGCATGAAAATCCTTAATTCAATCCAATGACAAATCTCATTTAGGTTTAAAAAGACTTAAAAAAATTAAGAGGAAACAACTTTTGAAAAACTGTAAAAAAATACATGTAAAAAATAATATATTCGAACAAAAAATTTTAAGATTTTGAATTTTTTTTACAAGTTTTGAAAAACCCAAGATGCAAAACATATAATCTATAAAAAATTAAAATTTTCTAACCTAAAATTCGAATAAAATCAAAGAAAAAAGAAAAAGAAGAAAATATACCTTAGACGGGGATTTTGGATGAATGAATGGAAAATCTTGCACAAGATTGTTGAGGCTTGCTTAGACTTGAGTTTATGTGTAAAAGCCCTCAAGATTTGATGAAAAACAATGAGGTTTAGAGGGTTTTTATAGGGAAAAATCGGGTTAGGGTTTTTGAAGAGTTTTAAATAAAAGTGAATTTATCATTAAAGACCCCTTTTACAGTTGTCCGCATACCCGTTTCGGAACAGGCACGATCGTTCCGAAATGTGGGTATCAAAATGTTGACTGACGTTTCGAGTCTAGTTGACCGTCCCGATACGGCTTTGACTGTATCGAATCCCACATGTTGACCCGTATCGAAACTCGTTTCGATACACTTCTTGGCAGAGGCAAACTGTTTCGAAACCTTTTTAAGGCGTTTCGAAACACCCTAGTCATAGATCACTCTTTTAAGGAACCCGTATCAAAACAAATTGACCCGTTTCGATACACCTATGCCTGGAAGTGCAGATGAGGCTCTAATTTTGCAGAAAAATGAATTTCATGAAGTCCTATTTGCGTAAATGATATGAATGAGCAGGAAAGACATGTATAAACAAAAACATACTCCCCCTAACTATTAGCATGGATAAAATTAGGAGTAAAAACACATAAGCATGGCATTTTTCAAGAAATCAAGCAATTTAAGCACAAAAAGGTCCTAAAAGGTCAAGATAGGCTAGTTAGACCTAACTCTCTCCTAAGGGACCAAAAACGCTCCTTATCCAAAGGCTATAGCAACATCTTCCTTAAGGACATGATCTCTAATGAAATGATGCCTTATTTCTATATGTTTGGTTCTAGAGTGTTGGATGGGATTTTTAGTTAAGCATATGGCACTAGTGTTATCACACTTAAGGGATATGGTTTCAACTTTAATACCATAATCTAAGAGTTGTTGCTTCATCCAAAGGATTTGAGCACAACAACTCCCTAAGGATATGTACTCGGCTTCGGTGGTAGATAGAGCTACACTATTTTGTTTCTTAGAGAACCAAGATATGAGCATACTGCCTAAGAATTGACATGTTCCCGAAGTACTCTTCCTATCGATTTTACACCCCCCGTAATCTGCATCCGAATAAGCATGAAGGTTGAAGGTTGAGTCTCTAGGGTACCAAAGACCTAGACAAGGAGTATCTTTAAGGTACCTAAATATTCTCTTAACAGCTATAAGGTGAGACTCTCTAGGACTAGCTTGAAACCTAGCACACAAGCAAACACTAAACAATATATCTGGTCTACTTGCGGTAAGGTAAAGCAAAGATCCAATCATAGAGCGATAAAGCTTAGAGTCAACACACTTACCTCCTTCATCTTTGTCAAGCTTTGTAGATGAGCTCATTGATGTGGCTTGAGGCTTTGCATTCTCCAAGCCAAACTTCTTGATCATATCCTTGGTTTACTTTGCTTGATTGATGAAGGTGCCATCCTTCCTTTGGAATCCTAAAAAGAATGAGAGTTCCCCCATCATGCTCATCTCGAATTCACCTTGCATTAACCTAGCAAACTCTTTGCAATGACACTCATTAGTAGATCCAAAAATAATATCATCAACATATATTTGTACTACTAAGATGTCATTTTTATACCTTTTTATGAAAAGTGTAGTGTCCACCTTACCTTTTTCAAAACCTTTTTCAATCAAAAAGTTTGAAAGTATTTCATACCAAGCTCTAGAAGCTTGTTTTAAACCATAAAGTGCGTTGGTTAGTTTGAAAACATGATTTGGAAATTTTGAGTCTTCAAAACCCGGTGGTTGTTCCACATACACTTCTTCATTTATAAAACCATTTAAAAATGCGCTTTTAACATCCATTTGAAAAAGTTTGAAATCATGATAACATGCATATGCAAGCAACATCCTAATGGCTTCCATTCTAGCTACGGGTGCATAGGTTTCATCAAAATCAATTCCCTTTTCTTGAGTAAGTTCATAATCATTTTGAGTTAATTTTGAAAATGTGATGAATTTTTCTAAAGTCTCATCTTTAGTACTTGAGAATAGAACCCAAGTAAATCTAGAATAGTACAAGTACAAATGCATACGATTTACCACTCAAGCTCATAGTTCTAATATGCCCAAATAAATCCATGTGAATAAGTTGTAAACACATACTTGTAGAAACATCATTAATGGATTTAAAGGATGATCTATGTTGTTTACCCTTAGAGCATGCATCACAAATTTTGTCATTTGAGAACTTAATTTTGGGCAAACCTCTAACTAGATTTAGGGAAACTAATTTTTCTAAAACACTAATGCTAGCATGTCCTAGTTTCCTATGCCATAGCCATGCATCATTTTCATTTTGTGCAACAAAACATGCATGGGATGTATGAATGTCATCTAAATGCACCATGTAAATATTACCTATGCGATGACCAATGAGCATTATATTATTTGATTTAATGTCAACAATTTTGCACCCATTTTTATCAAATAAGACATTAAACCCTTTATCACACAATTGACTAATGCTCAGTAAATTGTGTTTTAGACCATCGCCATATAAAACATTTTCAATGAGAATAGTAGAGTGATTACCTATGGATCCAATACCTTTAATGTGACCTTTGGAGTTGTCACCAAATGTCACTACTCCTCCACTTTTTGGCTTTAATTCTATGAATCGACTCTTGTCTCCGGTAATGTGCCTCGAGCATCCACTATCAAGGTACCATGAGTTTTGACTTTGTGCTTTGGACTTGTAGCAATGCCCCCCTACAAACAAAGATATTAAGGTTTGATTTTTGGTACCCAAATCATTTTGGGTCCAATAGTGTTAGCTCCCAAAAGCTTGGTTCCCTTAGGAATCCAAGGTGACATAGCAACAACATTATTAGACTTGACAAGTTCCTTAGGAACCCATACACTTCTAATTTTCTTAGTTCTATTATGCCTATGGAAGCCACTTTGTTTGTAGTTATATGTATTTCTCTTAGGTTGGTTAGTTCTAGAGGATTCTCCTATCTCATTTTTCACATTACCAACATTTTTGAAAGACTCATTGAGCTTGTTAAGCTCATCTAACACCTTTTGGTGTTCACTATTGCATTGATAAATAAGATTGTTTAAGTCTACATTTTAATCTTGAAAGAATTTAAGTTCATCTTGTAAACCTAAGATCTTTTTCTCAAATTTTAAGTTAGCTTGAGAAAGTGAGTCATTTTTAGCATTTAATTCCGAAATAATCTTTTTATTTCTTATGATCGACTCTTTATACTTCTCAACTAACTCATCATATACCTCTTGTAACTCATCATAAGCATCATGCAATTCATCAAATGTAAAATCAAAAGATGATGAGTTAGAGGTTACCATGGAGGAATCCTCCTCAGAAGCATCATGCAATTCATCAAATGTAAAATCATATACCTCGGTTGGGCCTCATAAACTGTGAGAACCTTTTGGCTATCATAGCCAATTCTTCTAGGTCTTCCTCCTCACTAGAAGTACTCTCCTCATGTAGAGAAGCTTTGAGAGCCACTCCTATCTTCTTCTTCTTATCTACCTCAAGATTCTCCACTCTTCCTTCTTCCTTTCATCTTCCCTTTCTTGCTTCATTATCTCATGAGTTAGGAGAGAACCCACTAGCTCATCAAGCTTAAGTGCCTTCAAATTTTTGGCCTCAATGATGGCGGTTCTCTTCTCATCCCAAGACTCGGGAAGTGAGTAGAGTAGCTTCCGGACTAGTTTGTCTTCCGGGATTATCTCTCCAAAACCCTTTAGTCCGTTGACAATTGTTGAGAAACGATCAAACATTTTTGACACGATTTCGTCGGGCTCCATTTTGAAATTCTCATAGCTAAGATTGAGAATTTCAATCTTTGTCTCTTTCACATCACTTGTTCCTTCATAAGTGGTCTCAAGTGTATCCCACACTTCCTTAGCACTTTCGATGGAGGAAACCTTGGAGTAGATGTCAGGATCGAAAGAGCAAAACAACATGTGAAGAGCATTATCATTAATTCGAATCTTCTTTCTCTCTTCTTCACTCATCTCATTCTTCTTCTTTGGCATCAATCTTCCTTCGTCGTCTCTCTTCATAGGAATAGAGGGACCATCTTCATTGGCATCCCAAACTAGATAATCGTTGGATTTAATGAATAGACGCATTCGGTTCTTCCAAAAAGGGTAGTTATCACCGTTGAAGAAAGGCAGTTTGGTGGTTGATTGAGACTCGTACATGTTTAACCCGGAGGTAGATGTCATGGCTTGCTTTGTGGTTGATCACACTCTTCCTAGGAACTCCTCTTGTGGTTGTTAATCCTTCAAAGAGGTAGACTCTGATACCAATTGTTGAGTGGATCAATGAACCGATATAAGCCAAGAAGGGGTGAATTGGATTTTTAGAACTTTGGTGGTGGAGTGGAAAGTTAAATATGATAGACAAGAGGATTTAGAGTGGTTCAAATTCCAATCGAACTCTACATCCACTACCTTAGCTTCACTAAGGATTTTCCAACAATCCACTAATTGTTCTTCCCCTTTTCTAGGCTAAGGAGGTAACCTTTACAATACCGGTCAAATTTTCTACCCAAAATTTGACCCAATCCTCACTCAAGAAATACAAAGAAGATGAAGGCTAAAACTAGTATCTCT
The DNA here is from genome assembly GCA_030270665.1 of Hibiscus trionum. Lineage (NCBI taxonomy): Eukaryota > Viridiplantae > Streptophyta > Magnoliopsida > Malvales > Malvaceae > Hibiscus > Hibiscus trionum. The sequence goes on along the minus strand of BSYR01000038.1, from coordinate 18,876,320 downwards.
CAATACAAAATATAGCCCTTTTACAAGAACTCAACCCAATTGAACAAATGGGAATGGAAATTACAAAGTTTACAATTGGGGTTTACAAGAAATAATGGGATTTTGGCACAAATGCTTGGCTTTGATGTTTGGATAATGCTTTGGAGATCAATAGTTGTTGCTGGAGCTTTTAGAGGTCATTTTTATACCTTCTCATTGAATTCTAGTCGTTGGGGTTGTTGCATTCATCAATATAGCCGTTGGGATGTTATCTTCCCTCCATAAATGCAGTCTGCAACTACCCGTTCCGAAACGCCCGATCCTGCTTCGAAATAGACCAAAATAGAAAGAGTCGTTGGGGGTGTAATAAATAGACCGTACTGAAACGAGCACGATCGTTTCGATACGCTAAGAGCTCGTTTCAAAACTCGTTTCGAAACATTTTGCTACTGTCAAAGCCTGTATCGAAACGGCTTAGAAGCGTTTCGATACGCCTTACCGACAATTTTAAATTCAGTTATAAAACTTCAACGGTCATATTTTAAAACCAAGTTTGAATTCCGTTTCGAAACGTTAGAGGTCGTTTCGATACTACCGTATCAAAACGGGTCAAACCGTTCCGATGTTCTTCATCCGTTTCGAAACACGTTCCGAAACAGAGGTTAACAGTTTCAAACTGTTTCAGAACGCCCAAAGGCCGTTCTAAAACGGTGACTCGAAAATCACTGTTTTGACTTGATAAACACTTGGAAAATATTTGACAATGTGAGGTTTTGACTTAAACATTCTTCTTTAAATACATAGAGAGGTTTTGAGGACTTAAAAATTCATTTTCCATTTTTTCAATTTAGTCCTTAAATCTTTTGTTATATCAAAATCAATTTATTGGTTTCACAAAATGCATGTCAAGGAAAACTTTAAGGTAAACACACAAAAGCCCGCCCAAGGTCCTATCCTAAAAGGCCCAAATTATGAGAGTTCGATTAGTGATCTAATTATTAATTATGTGATTCTAGTATTAACCCTAAATTGATTGTGTCCTAAAAATAGAAGACACTAATAAATTGTGAATTATCTTGTAGTATGTCCATCTAGGCTCAATGTCAATTTCATCCTAAAAGGATAATTAACAGGTGTTCGACTAATTTAATGAATTTAACATTTATCCTAATAAGCTAAGGGTAAATTTAAATTCGCTAAACTAATTCAAACCTTAAATCTAACTATGGCTCTCAAAATCTATCCCTAAACCTAATTTAACTAATTTAAAGATTATACCCCAATAAGCCGAGCGCACACTTTAAAGATTATAACCATATATATATATGTATACATACATATATAACATAACAAACCATAGCTTATAAATATATTACACATGCATATATATAATATAAAATATGACATATAACATAGAATGGGTTTTAGAATTGGATTTCTTGGGTCCAAAATACCACGCGGGTCCAACTATGCGCAAAGGGGTTAACCCTTTGGTTTAAAATCATTCTCATCATCTCCAACATTAAACAGTAACCCCTTTTCTTTCAAACAAACATTAGTTGCTGTTACCTTCCCTACTCGTTGTCGCCGCATCAATGCTACTCTCCGACCGCCGTCGCCACCAAAAAGCTCCCCTCACCGTCCTCATCCTTTCCACCAGATCAGATTTTCAAGCATGCTAAGAGTAATGGACCACATGATTCTGGGGATAGTGAGACAGTGGGCATGGATTCTGTTACAGTGCATATAGAGTTATTACGATATCTTCGTCAGTCTAAGGGTGTTAAGAGACCCATATCTATCGAGTTTTTAGCTATCAGGATGACTATGTTCGACGGGAAGACGGGTACGAATCTGGCCGATGCAGAGTACTGGCAGAGGAAGCTTCAATGATTGTTTGTTGAGATGGATTATCCTACCAATCAGAAGCTTAGGGATGTTGTATCACTGCTATATGGTGAAGCCCATAATTGATGAGAGGCTGAGGAGCATGTTATTCCAGCCAGTCAGATCATTTGGGACCATTTTTGATAGGCATTTCGTGATCATTATGTCGGGGCTGAGTATATAGCAAAGTGCCGGGATGACTTCATGAATCTGAAGCAAAATGACATGTCTGTGAATGATTATGAGATTGAGTTCATGTGTTTGATTTAGTATGTTCCGGGATTAGTGACCACTGAAAAGGATAAATGTGACTGGTTTCTGAAAGGGTTACACCTTACGATTAAAGTCGGTGTTGCTCTGCATTTGGATAAAGAATATAAGGAGATTACTCGACGGGCTAGGTCTGTTAAATGGAATGAGGCAGAGCTGAAACAACTTGAGTCTCAGGGTATTGATCGAGGTAAAAGGTCAGTGATCGTGGTAGTTCAACACAGTCAGGGGAATCAATCTAGGAAGAGAACCAAAGATGAGTCAGATCATCAGAGTTATTCCAGAGCTAGACTAGTGACTTCTACTATTTAGAATACTAGTGTTGGGGGTTCGACTAGTACTCGTGGGGTGCCACAGTGTTCTTTTAGCAAGAAATGGCATCCGGATGAGTGTAGGAGACAGACTGTGGCTTGTTTCAGATGTGGTTCCTTTGAGCATCTTTTCATAGATTGTCCGCTTTCACCTCCATTAGCTTATACTTCGAGTCAGTCTCAGGCATCAGTACAGACTCCCGTTAGGGGGAGAGAACATGGTAGATCTGTTACTTCGGGTTTTGCTAGTAGAGGTAGGCATGCTCAAAGTAGATGATCAGCTGGATCAGGGGCAAGACAACCATGGTTAGTTTACTTTACCATGAGTCATGAGGATTGTAATGAGCTAGACGTTATTTCTGGTACTTTATATATTCATTCTATCTCTTATTTTGCACGGCTTGATAATGTTTCGACTCATTCGTATGTTGTGAGTTCTGTTTCTGGGGGACTTGAAATTTCTGTCGAGGATACAGTTAGTGTTGTTACCGTACACAGTCCAGTGGGTAGTTCTGTTGAGGTCGCTAAAGTTTACAAGAATTGTCCTCTTAAGATTCAATGGATGATCTTTCCAGCTAATTTGATGGAGTTACCCTTAGGAGAGTTCGATCTTATTCTCGGTATGGACTAGTTATCTGCGCACCGAGTCACTCTAGATTGTGAAAAGAAAAGGGTAACTTTGAGAACTTCTGATGATCATGAGGTGATTCTGATTAGGGAGCTCATAGGCTTTCTGTCTAATGTTATATCGGCTCTTAAAGCTGAGAAAATGATCAGGAAAGGCTCCATTGCTTATCTTGCTTACATTCTTGATCCGAGATAGTCTGATTCTAGGTTGGATAAGATCCATGTTGTGAGAGACTTTCCTAATTTTTTTCGGAAGAATTGACAGGGGTACCACCGAAACGTGATGAGTTTGAGTTTGGCATCGAGGTTTATCCGGGTACAGCTCCTGTGTCTACGGATCCTTACCGGATGGCACCGAAAGAACTTAAAGAGTTGAAAATATTGTTGCAAGAATTGCTAGATCGAGGTTTCATTCGACCCAGTGTTTCACCTTGGGGAGCTCATGTTCTGTTTGTTAAGAAGAAGTACGGGACACTTTGACTATGTATCGACTATCGAAAGCTGAATAAGATGACGCTTAAGAACAAGTATCCCCTTCCTCGCATTGACGATCTCTTTGATCAGTTCCGGGGAGCTACGGTATTTTCTAAGATAGACCTTAAATCTGGTTACTACCAACTCAAGGTTAAGGATTCTGATGTGTTCAAAAAAGCTTTCCGGACACGTTACGGTCATTACGAGTTTCTTGTAATACCTTTTGGATTGACTAACGCCCCTACCACGCTTATGGACATGATGAATAGGGTGTTTCAAACTTATCTTAACTAGTTTGTTGTGATATTTATAGATGATATTCTTGTATATTTCAAATTTGAGGCTGAACATGAGGAACATCTCCGGATTGTATTACAGATATTGCGAGACAAACAGATGTATGCTAAATTCAAAAAGTGTGAATCTTGGCTTTCAGAGGTTCTGTTTTTTAGGCATATAGTTTTTGTCGATGGTATTCAGGTTGATCCGAAGAAAGTTGAAGCTATTAAGAGCTGGAAACAGCCCAAGAATGTTCTTGAGATTCGAAGCTTCTTGGGTTTAGCCGGTTATTATCGAAGGTTTCTCTACTATTGCAGCTCTGTTAACTAAGCTTCTGGAAAAGGATGTTCCCTTTGTCTGGACTGAGGCCCAACAGTCTAGTTTTAAGAAGCTTAAGACTGTGTTGACTGAAGCACCGATTTTGATTCAGCCTGAGCCTTGTAAGGCTTATACTGTTTACAATGATGCTTCTTACACTGGATTGAGATGTGTTCTGATGCATGATGAGAAGGTAGTGGCTTATGCGTACCGATAGTTGAAACCGCATGAGTGAAACTATCCTACCCACGATCTTGAGCTTGCTTCTGTGATTTTTGCTCTTATAATCTGGAGACACTATCTCTACGGAGAGAAGTGTTATATCTACACAAACCATAATAGTCTGAAATATATCCTCACCCTGAAAGATCTTAATCTGAGACAGCGTCGTTGGGTAGAACTTCTCAAGAATTATGACTACGAGATTCAGTATCATTCGGGTAAGGTTAATGTTGTTGCCGACGCCTTGAGCCGTAACGCGATTTCAGATTTGAGAGCTCTGTTTTCCCAGATTAGTTTGTATGATGATGGCATTCTTTTGGCAGAGCTTCGAGTTATTCCTACTCTGATTTCTGATATTCGAGCTAAACAGCCTAGTGATTCGTTTTTTGATGCACCGTTTGAGAGAGGTTGAAGAGGTACATCTCAGGATTTTTCTATTGATCAGGATGGTGTTCTATGTTTCCGAGGTCGGTATTGCATTCTAAGGAAATTTGGGTTGAAACAGGTTATTCTCCGTGAGGCTCATAACAGTCCTTATTCTATGCATCCTGGTGATGACAATATGTATAAAAATCATCGTGAGAGGTATTGGTGGAAAGGTCTCAAGCGTGATGTTGTTGGATTTGTATCGAAATGTTTAACTTATCAAAAAGTCAAGGTAGAGCATTAGCGTCCATGTGGGTTACTTTAGCATATTGAGATTCCTCAGTGGAAGTGGGAGCGTGTGACTATGGACTTTGTTAGTGGACTTCCTTTGACTCCGTCAAAGATGGACTCCATCTGGGTTATTGTTGATCGTCTGACTAAGTTCACACACTTAATTCATGTTCGAGTTAATTATTATTTGAGCAAGTTGGCTCGGCTTTATATTTCTGAGATTGTTCGACTTCACGGGGTACAGTTGTCTATTATTTCTGACAGAGATCTAAGGTTTACAGCAAAATTTTGGAATTCTCTTCATACCGCTTTGGGTACTCGGTTGAACTTTAGTACTTCTTATCATCCGCAGATTGATGGTCAGTCTCAACGCATGATTCAGATTCTTGAGGATATGATGAAGGGTTGTATTCTTGATTACAGAGGCAGTTGGGAGGATTTCTTACCGCTTGCAGAGTTTGCCTACAATAACAGTTATCATGCCAACATCAAGATGGCACCGTATGAGGCTCTATATGGGCGTAAGTTTCGTACACCTATTGGTTGGGCTGAGCTTAATGAGCACATATTGTTGGGACCCAGTATTGTTTATGAGGTTGAGCAGACTGTCAGATTGATTCAGGATCGACTTAAGGCTGCTTTTGATAGATAGAAGTCTTATGCTGATTTGAAACACCGAGATATTGAGTATGATGTAGGGGAGGAGGTTTTCTTGAAAGTATCTCCGTGGAGGAAGGTACTTCGTTTTGGTCGGAAAGGCAAACTGAGTCCTTGTTTCATTGGCCCTTATTGGATTATTCGTCGAGTTAGACCAGTTGCCTATTAGCTTGAGTTACCACCAGATCTTCAGCGTATTCATGATGTCTTCCACGCCTCTATGTTGAGACGCTATCATGCTGATTCGTCTCATATTTTTCCCGTGGAGGAAATTGAGATCCGCCCTAACTTACGTTTTGAGAAGAAGCCTATTGAGATTCTTGCTCATGACACAAAGGTTCTTAGGAGGAAGACCATTAATATGGTCAAAGTCTTGTGGCGTGGTCGTAGTCATGATGAGGCTACATGAGAGCCCAAGGCCGTCGTCAGAGCTCAGTATCTGCATCTTTTTGATCCAGGTAAATTTCGAGGCCAAATTTTCTTTTATCATAGGGAGAGTTGTAACACCCCAAAATTTTCTCCTAAATTAAAAACCCTAATTTTGTGAAACCCTAATTTTAAAACCTAAATTTAAATTGGGAATTCAATTTAGAAAATTAAATTAAGTGACCTATTTGCGAAAATTGGAAACTTTGGTGACCAATTCTAAAGGTGGTTATATTTTGTGACCCTGATTGTGTAATTTACCCAAAAGATATGGTAAAAACTTATTAACTGGCTTTTCGGCTACCATTTTTGTGGCCGCATCATATCGTCACTCTCATTTTTTCTCTAAAACTCGAAAACCACCTCAAACATCACCCGCGTTTTTCTGATATGGTTCCGGTAAAAAGGTTTTCGGCGACCGTTCAACGATCCAAGACCGTTACTCGACTCCCTATCGTCGTCCGAACAAAACACACCCTCCATCGCCCTCGTGTCACCGTCTTCTGTTGTAAATCGGTACAAAACCCTTCGAAATCTGCCATACCATCGCCGTTCTCCTCAATTCCGTTCGGTTTTGGCGTGTGGGTAAGCTGTTGTGGTCTTGCTTCGTTACCTTAGGGAATGCGTGAGTGTTTGTTGGGTGTTATTTGGCTGGAAAATGACCTTTATGGTCACCGGTTGTGTCGCTAACGAGCTGTGCCGTCAAGGGTTACCAAACCCTATTGTTTGGTTTTAGCTAAGGGGTTGTGTGTTGTGTGGGCTCGAGTAATTGGTCAGTCCGAAGTTGTGGTGATCCGAGATAGTGGAGGCCTGATCCGGCTTAATGGGTTGATTATATGACTAAACTGGTTTAATTAAACCGAACCGAACTAGTAAACAAAACTGATGCTTTGAACCAAATCGTCAGACTAGTGACTTGGACTAAACCAGGTGACGTCAGCGTTGACTTGACCGTTGACCGTTGACTTTTTCAATTAATGTCAACTTTATATTTTTCGACGTCCTAATTCCAAATATGTTGTTTGTTTTCCCAAATTCGAACTCAAAATATTGTTTTTCTAATTATGTTTAGTTGTATTTAATATTTTGAGAATTATGTATATATAAAACTAATTCGAATTATAATTGTGTTCATGCGACGTTGATTCGGACACTAAGATTCTTCCTCCTCCTTCACCTGGACGACCTTCTATTGCTCAATATTCGGGATCTACTCGTGAGCTTAGTTTGATATTGTTCGGTATTATTTTATTAGTGACATGCATAGTAGTAGTGAAACTTATGTTGTGTTTACTATCGTAGGTGCTGATTTTGTCCGACCAAGTGCTAGAGTTAAGCATGGGAGACGTCATCATCGACGTTGAGCGTTTAGCTGTTTGAGGTGTGTTCTCTTCTGGTGTTACATATTTTGTGCCTTATGTTTGTATGTGATCGTTATGTGTTATGGTTTTTGATGTGATGATTATGACTTATGATATATGCCATGATCTATTTGACTTATGTTTGTGACATACTTGTATGATGACATGCCATGCGTCATACATAGGAATCAAAATAATGAATTAATATTTGAATATTATACAGCATATTCGAAAATAAACAAGTATGCAATCGGATATAGAAATCAGATCATCATATCATATCATATGGGTTGGGAAATGTACGGGGAAGATCAATGGTTTCATCCTTCGGGCTGAATTCCACTTCAGACTTGGTGACGATGTAGAGATTGGTTTAGGGGAACCTTACTCTTTGGACGGTGATGTATTTGAGGTACACTGCATTGTATCATGTGCATCATGTTATATATATTGTATATCAGAATGTTTGTATGAGTTTGGGCAAGTTGTTGGATTATTCTTGTGATTGTTTGCTTAGGCACTTAGAGACACACTGAGCTTTATAGCTGACTCCCCCTTAGTTTCTATTTCAAATACTCAAACTTAGGCTACAGTACTTGGACGACCTCGTTTATCAGACGTATTACATATTATCAGTATGGATTATTTTGACTTATGGGCATTAATTATTATCATTAGATTTATATATAATTTCGGACTCAGACATTTTATTTGGGAATTTACTGTTTTTATCATGCATGGCTATTTCTAAATATTTTATCAACTTTTCAGGATATTAATATACGACCAAGTTTTATGTAATAGAAATATTATTGTGTTTAATGTGATGTTACTATTTAATACGAATATTACATTTTCAAACTTAATAACTTTACTTGAGGGACAAGTTTCAAACCTGACTTCCTATATTTGGCCCATTTCTCCTGGGCCAGGTTTAGGGGGTTACACTTACCCTTGGTTGAGGTACTTGGTTTTGGTGATCTCATGTAATGATTTCGGTACATACCATTTTTCTTACAAATTATGTAACAAATTACGTACAACGTTTAATAAATTACGCACATACTCGATTTCTCATACTTTTTGTAACAAATTAGGTTTTCATGTAATAAACTATGTATGTACATAGTTTCTTACCCTTATTTGAGGTACTTTTTGTTTTGGTGATCTCATATAATGATTTCGGTACATACCGTTTTTTTACAATTGTGTAACAAATAACGTACAACGTGTAATAAATTAAGTACATACTCAATTTTCTCACACATTGTGTAACAAATTACGTACAAGCTGTAATAAATTAGGTACCTATCGTTTTTATTATAATAGTTGTAAAAAACTATGTACACTACAATATTCTCGGTACATATATATTCTTTGTTGTAATATTTTATGTATATACCGTTTTTAATACACTTTCTATAATCAATCATGTACAAACATCTTAATAAATTATGTACACGCTTATAACTTGAAAAATCAGCCATACTTAAATTAGCCTTAAATTAAAGGTTTCTTAAAAAAAACTCTCTGTTTTGTCCGTTTCAACGCAGATTTAGAATTAACATAAATAATTAATAAAAAATTAAATAAATAAATAAATAAATAATGGAGTAGTAATGTTTGTTTGGTCCCAAAAATTTTCAATTCAACCCATTTTTAGAAAATTCAAAAAGATTATTTCCTCACAGAAGTAAAGAAGAAGAGATGGAGCGATGTGGAGACAGAAACTCCAATCAAGCTGGGATTTGTTTTACCATTTTAAAGACAACGTTTCCCTTTTTTTAAGAATATTAATGTTGAGGAACTTCGCCCACAATAGAGCTAGACTCCCCCTGAAAAAGAAGGCTAAGAGAAAAAAGATTAGCCTTCCTCAAAAGTGACATCAACGGAGACATAAAATTTTTTTGTAGGTGGGTGATAACACTTGTAGCCCTTCTGTGTCGGAGAATACGCAATAAACACACACTTGATTGCTCGAGGATCGAGTTTACTTCAATTATGACTACATACATGAACAAAGGCTGGAGAACAAAAAACCCAAGGGATAAGGTTATTTGTGGTTCGGATATTAGGATAAAACTGAGAGAGAAGTTACATTGGTGTTTATTCCCCAAGGTTTTGGAGGGTAGGCGGTTTATAATGTGTGTTGCAGTAAGAACGACTTCCCCCAGTATGTTTTTGGAACACAGTTTTGGTCATATCAGACCTGAATCTTTTTATTTTGACACCAAATTGATTATGTACCAAGGAAATGAAGTTTGGAGGATAGTGGGCACATCATATTTGTGTTTGAGAAGAAAAATCCATGATAGTCTGGTACAATCGTCAATAGAAGACACAAACCAGTGAGCTCTTGTAATATTGGGAATTTTAGACGGTCTCCATATATCAGAGTGAACCAAATAAAAAGGCAAAGAAATTTTGTTGTTACTTATTGGAAAAGGGACCCGAGAGTGTACTAAACACCCAAGATATCCTTTGGCCAAATCAGTGTCTTTTCACAGGTTTTTTCCATCTCACAAAAGTTTTTTAGCCAACTTAAACGCCATCCTGATTCTTAGCACCTTATCCGAAGCTTTATATGATGAGAAGTGGAGAGAGGTAATGAGAATATAAATGGAGGCACTTGAGAAGAATAGAACTTGGGAAATAGTAGAGCTGTCAAAAAAATAAAAGAACAGTAGGACGCAAGTGGGTATTTTCCATGAAGTACAAATCAGATGGGTCTTTAGAGAGATACAAGGCAAGGTTGGTTGCTAAGGGATACACACAAACCTATAGAGTGGACTATCAGGAGACGTTCACACCTGTGGCTAAAATGAATACAGTTATGATTTTATTATCATTGGCTGCAAATTTCTCCATGGTGACTTAGAGGAAGAGTTTCACCGGCCTTTCGAAGATAGATTAAAGGGAACATGATCTGCAAACTGAAAATGCACTATATGACTCGAGCAATCTCCGAGTGATTGGTTCGATAGATTTACTAAAGTGATGTTTAATACAGGGTACAAATAGAGTCAGGGTGATCACACACTATTCATTAAGCATACGACTTCAGGGGGAGTTAATGCTCTTTCGGTGTATGTTGATGACATAATTATTATTGGGAATGATGAAAAAGATGAGGCCTTAAAAAGCTACTTGGCAAAGGAGTTTTAGATCAAAATCTTGGGAAGTTAAAATACTTTCTTGGAATAGAAGTAGCTAGTTCTCAGCAAGGTATCTTCATTTCCCAACAGAAGTATGCAGTTGACCTCTTAAAGGAAACAAGAAAATATACTTGCAAACATGCTTTGACTCCAATTGAGCCCAATTAACAACTTGGAGAGGAAAAAGATGATAACGCAATGGATAAGGAAAGATTTCAAAAATTGGTTGGGAAACTGATATGTAACACCCCAAAAAAGGTTTAATGAGATAAAATGAATTGAGCCAAGTGCTCATGTCTGTCAAGTGTTCTTTGGGATAGGATGCTAGAGCTTTAACCATTGAGCCAAGTGCTCATGTCTGTTAAGTGTTGCTTTGAAAGACTTTTGAATTAAGTTTGAGAAGTATGTTAAAACATATTTAATATTCGAATTGACTGTTCACCTACCGTCCCTTTGCTTTACCATCATCTTCACCATCGAGAGAGAGAGGGGTTTTACCCCTGTTAGTCGTCCGATCTACCTCACCGGCGGTCCGTGGTCGTCACCGCCAACGCCATCAGAACCATCGTCCTGCCCTAACCTCGCCCTGGCCACCACTTGCAGCGAGCAGCCACCGTTCGTCGGAAAAACCAATTTGATGGTTCGCCCGAAACCTTGTCTCAATTTTCTATGTTTTTCGTCGTGATTCAGCGTCGTGGCGTGAATCGGAAGCCACCTTTGTTCTCAGGGAACCGAGCCGAGCAAAACCCTACCGGCCAATCGTCGGTCCGACGACGGCAAGGCTCTCGTCGGAGCTTCGTATTTTCCGGCGCAATGTTTGCATTTCAGGTAAAAAAAAATTGGCTCGTTTCGGCTTATTTTGTACAGTTATCGTGTGGTTTGGAGTGTGGATTTGATGTGCTTCTGTTTTCTGGCAGAATCGATGCCAGAAGTGTCTCCGGTGACCTTTTTCCGGCGATCGGCCAACAGGGCCTTATCGAAAGGTAAAACCTAGTCTGAACCAGTTTAACCCGATCCGAGTTCAACTCGGTCTGAGCCCAACCCGGTCTGAGCCCAAACTCGAACCCGTGCTTGACCCATCCGATCTGAACCCGATATCCCAACCCGTATCCGAGCCCAACCCGTCTGCCGAGTCAACTCAGTCCGAGTCAGCTCAGCCCGAGTCAGCTTAGTGAGTCAGCCGAGTCAACTCAGTTGACCTCTGCCCGTTGACTGCTGACGTCAGCATTGACCTGCTGACGTCAACGTTGACCGTTGACCTACTGACGTTAGCGTTGACCTGTTGACGTCAGCGTTGACTTTGACCAAAAAAGTCAATTTTTTCCGAAAAGCCCTATCTTATGTTTTTCGACGTCCTGGGTTCATTTTTGAAGCCCATTTCGCAAAATTTTGACCCAAAAGCCTCCGAATCGGACCTTGAACCCGAACTTATATATGTATCTAATTATTTAGTTAAGGGTACTATGAATAAGAACTTAAATGTATATTTGTGTAATTGAAGGTACTCGCAGTTCCTTGAATACGAATTGTTGAAGGACGCCAAATTCGGGTTTGAGAGTGTTCGAACGTCATTCACAGATTGACCGATGTAGCTTGGAGCCAAGGTAATACATTACTACCTTCTGCATGCTTCCAAAACTTGTTGGTATTCGGTTAATGCTTGCACGACTATGATTGAGCATGTGATTAATTCTACTACTGTCAATCAATTATGAAATAAGAATATTAATGTTCAAGACAAATATTCGCATAAACGGTTTGATAAACCGAAAGGACTTTCGAGTTCAGTAAGCGATTAATAAAAAGGGTTTATCTCTAAGTTTGATTATTTTGGCTAATGAATCACGAAAATGCCATTGATGTATGAAAATGACTAAAATACCCTTATTAATGAGAGTGGTCTGAGAATCTACACTAGATCTGGTAAAACAACCGAACCTTCTAAAAACCTTGAAGTTGGCTTGGGAAGTTATAGTAGCGAGGCTTCACTTTTGAGACTGCAAATTTGCTCATATTCTTTTTGAGATTGAATAATCTCTGATGACATTCACTATAAAATAATTGTATGTTTGGATTAGTCAAAGTTGCGTAAATTGCTGAATTGATTGAAATGACGGAAATGTTTGGAAATACTGACAAGGTTGAATCTATCGGAATATCCATAATGACCAAAAGGAATAATCATTTCTCGGCATCGATTGCCCAATTAATCAAAATGACTGATTTACCCTCGAGAACTTTAACGAATGAATAGATGGAAGAACCGATAAATTCTGAATAATTGAAACATTTTCGAGCATCGTAATGTTTGAAATACCCTCGAATACCGATAAAACTGAAATGGGTCACAATGACCCTAAGACATGGAATTAGAAACCCCAACAAAGACAAACAAATGTAATGGCTCCAAATGTGGTAAAATATGACTCATGTCAGTTGGTCGATTTAGATACCATGATGATAGTGGGAGAATAATGTGTGAAGGCAAGTGCAACTTATTTGGAGAGAGTACAAAGTTAATAGTGAGAGGGACCTATTCTCCTAAGGCACATTCGATGTTTTGGAATGGGTTCAGATTCAATACACATGTTTGAATACTTGGAAAATACCACTCGAATATATGATTATTTTCTAGTAATAAGTTCAATGGACGATTGGTGAAGGTGAACTATTGTTGTTATGCTCTGTAGTCAATTCTGTGAAATGAATGGTTGAAGTGTACCTATCCGGTGAGATATTAAACATTGTGTTAATGGGTTCCGATTAGTTCAAAGGGGCTTGGAAACATGATGAGCAACTAGAAGTCATAAATTATGTACATCACTGTTTATACCTTGTTGGTTCAAATTACCAGTTTACCCCCTCTTGAAGGTCAATTTGACCTTAATACCCTCATAGGCTGTAACATTTAATTCTACTCGCGATATATCTGAAATCACAATGATTCTAATGCATCAATTTCCGATGTTAATTCGATCCATCTTATCGAACCCCTTATTCGTAGGGACCTTGTTCTGAAATCAATCTAAAATTGTTAAAATGTCATCTTTCTTATATCTATCAAGTACCTCTAAGAAATGAATTGGGCCATAAAGCGCGTACCATGTATCTGTAAATACTTTCTGTTCTGAACCAAGACCATATGCTTATAATTTAAGAGTATGGTATTGTAATATGAAAGGAAAGCAATTCTCTGGTTTCTGACCTCTGATATGAAAAATATATATGATATCTGACATTGAATACGAAATAATAATAATGTTAATAAAATAAATTTGATATTTGTCTTCTGGTATAAAAATAGATTTGATATCTATTTTCTGTAATACTGTCTTCTAAATATAAACTGAAATCATCTGGGGTATATTATATGTTATATGAATGATGATATGTAGGCTCAGCGCTGGTAAGTCATTTTGGACCTAAGATCCTACGCCTAATGGGCCTAGGGTAAGCCTTTCTATTAAGCTCATACGCCCACAGGCCTAGGGTAAGTCTTTCTGGACCTAAGGCATCCCCTTAGGTAGGCTTCTACGCCTCATGCCTAGGGTAAGACCTTCTACATGCAGTTCAGGGGGAATTGCATTTTAGAGTTCGGTTGAGAGTAGTTAAGTAAATTAATAGAAATTTTTGACCTCTTCTGAAACATACCCTACTAAATTAATGTATCAATGTTGAACCCTCAGTAAACTTACAATTCGCGCTTAATGGACCACATTGAACTCCTTGATTCAACTTCTGAAATCTGAATCTCTTTTTAATCTCTGGCTTTAGACTCACCTCTTACGGTTCAGATGATCAAATAAAGAACAACTCTGTGACCTCCTAATAATGCTTCATTGAATTATCGAATCGTAATTTGAGCTTACTGTTGCCTAATTCTTAATGACAATGTTAAGTTGCCATATACCTACTTGTACCTTTAGCATCTCCTGGTAGTTTGTATTACTGAGCTTTTCGAAGATCACGTTGTTTTACCATCACAGGTTAAAGGATCTACCATGTTGCAGCTATCAACATCGGTATGGGAGTTTCTTCGGTTTTGCTTGCGGAGTACGGCACATGTGTAATTAGGGGACATGTTTGTCACATGTTGTTTTATATTCGAGTATGAAACTTGTATTAACAACTTTTATCACAGTTTTGTTTCCTTGTCTAAATGTTTCTAAAATTGTATTTTAATTTAAAACTCGATTTACGATTTTAAATGATTTAGAAATTTGTTTATTTGAAATTTTAACGTGGGCTGCTCCAGTGACCCTAAAGTGACTTCCTAGTATCCGTATTAACGCATAGGCAGGTCTAGGGGGTTACATTTAGTGGTATCAGAGCTTAGAGTTGCGTCATTCTGGGTAGATTGGTCGATCGTCTGTCACAGGGTGTATGGTCTGTGCATGCCCCTAGCATAACCGTACTCCTCCGAGCCGAAACTCCGATGTCGAATCCTTTTTTCTGAATTAAGTGAATCTAAGCATTATGCCTTCCATAGAATGATCTGTACTAGTAAGAAATGTCTATATCGTTCGTCTGTGTTTTGGATTAAATTGGTATACTAGAATCTGGATAAAGAATCTAAGATGGTTCATGCAGGTGAAATTGAGGAATCAAAAACAGATTGAGAATAAATGCTTGATCATGTGAGGTAACAAGTATAAGATTTCACGTAATACTATCTGGTGATGATGATTATGTTTGAGATATCCTGATGGAAGTTTGAAAAAAAGAGTATTAATTTAAAAGAAAGGTATTTGTGAGTGTGGCGAAAACGTAAGTTCTATGGCAACTTTGTAATACACGGAGGAAGCAATTTTCTGAAAATTTCGTTGAAGGTAAGTGATATCCGTATAAAACCTTGCTTATGCTTCGACTTGAAGAAAGACCTCTTATATGAAAATGTGGCATGAAGTATCGTTATATCATTCTTGACTGAAATCTGATGTTACATCCCGATTCTGGAATGTCCTATGGGAGGCTTTGGGTACTCGTTTGAACTGCAGTTGTAGTTCTTCATCCGTGAACTGATGGTTAACCTAGAAGAGAAATTCAGATTCTGGAAGATATACCTTTGGGTTGTATAGTAGTCTTCTGCTGTAGTTTGGAAGGTTCCATACCTCTGACTGAGCCAGCTTATAGTAGTAGTTATGAGACAAGCATTTGCTTGGCACCGTATGAAATTCAGTATGGATTCAAATAATGTATTCTAATCAGTTAGTCTGAATTGTGATATGGGATGATTTTGGGTCCAAGACAGTACGAGTGACTGAGAGCACTACCAGATTAATCTGTGACCGTCTGAGAGTTTCGAGGATTTAGTATACTCTGATAGAAAGTTTCCGTATATGAACGGATGAAATAGTGGATTCTGTATTTCTCCTTGACTCTGGTTGTAACACCCTAAAAAATGAAGATGAAAAATAAATGAAAATGGAATTTTGTTCAAAAAAAAGGAGAGAAGTGAAGGAATGAAAATGAAGACCTAGTTGGAGGTTGGGGGATTCAATCCCGCGACCTCATGGTTTTAGGCTGGTAACCCAGCCAACTGAGCTAGGCAACTCTTAATGTCTAAAGGTCCCCAATATCCTTTTGAACCTTTCTGGTGGTGTACCTAAAATAATTAAAGCACAATCCGACTCTCCACCTTCGGGAGAGACCATTCAAACCAGATGAGATCTGGAATTTTCAAACAAAAAGAAGAAAGCCCTCACCTAACCCCCCCCATCGCCTCAGCTCCGATCTGCGCCACCGCCGGGCCGTGGCCTTCACCGCCGCTGCCACCGTGTCCGCCAGCTCTCCCCGAACGCAACCGCGATGACCACTCGCGGTTATCAGCCGCCATCCACCGTGGGAACCCGTTTGCATGCTTCGTCGGAGAAGCCCAAAGCAACCTCAGTTCATGCGTTTTCTGATCACCTCTGTCGTCCATTGGTCGCGCAACAACCAGATCTGGGATCCTCGCACCACGACGAGCAAATCCCAACCGACCGACCACCGATCCGTCGTCGTTAAGTCCCTCACCGGAACAGTGCGTATTCCAGTTGTTCTGCTTAGTTTCGGTAAGATCTTGTGGGTTTTCCGGCTGATTTTATGTCGTTATCGAGTGAGTCAAATTGTTGGATCATTGATCTCTGTTTTTCCGGCAGTTTCGGCAGGAAAGGAGTCTCCGACGACTTTTTCCAGCGGCCGTCCGGTGACCTGAAACCTAGAATGAGTGAACCAGGTTCAAACTGGCTGAACCGGCTATACCGGTTAAACCGGTCGGCCCGTGACCCATGCCCAAACCCGAACCGAGCCTCAACCCGTTGACCCAACCCGTTTGTCTGACCCGTTGACCCGACCCGTCTGTCCGACCCGTTGACCCGACCCATCTGTCCGACCAGTTGACCCGGTCCGAGTCAACCCGTCTACCGAGTCAACTCAGCCCGAGTCAGCTCAGTGAGTTAGCCAAGTCAACTCAGTGAGTTAACCACCGACTTAACTCAGTTGACCTCCTGTTGACTGCTGACATCAGCGTTGACTTTGACCTGTTGACCTTGACCGTTGACCAAAAGTCAAAATTTTCTAAAAACTCCTATTTTATGTTTTTCGACGTCCTGAGTCCGTTTTTGAAGCATGTTTCACAAAATTCTGACCCGAAAGCATCTGAATCTGATCTTGAACCCAAAAATGCTTATGTGTTTCTTATTCAGTTTAAAGGCAGTGTGATTAAGGATTAACTGTGGATTTTGTTTAATTGAAGGCACCCACATATCTTCATATCCATGTGGTTGTGGGATGTTGAATCCGAGTTCGAGGGTATTCGAATGTCGTATCTTGAATCGAATGATGTAGCTCGGAGTTAAGGTAATACATTACTACCCCTTGTATGCTTTATGTACATGTCGATATCTGGTTAACGCATGCATGCTTATGATGAAATGTTTTGTAAACTCTGCTTAAGCCGAAACAGATACGAGAAATAAGTACGTAAATTATTAAAACCAAAATATTTGAATAAGAATACTAATAGATCAAAAGTATCGAAAGTTTTAATAGTAATAAATAATAGGCTAAAGGGTCAAATTTACCCCTGTAGTAATCCGAAATCAGCAATGTTGCCCCTACTTTTTTTTCTCCGTAATTTTTCCCTCAAAGTCAGTCAATTGTAGCAATGTTTCCCTTTGACCGATTTTGACCGTTAAATGCTGACGTGGCAGTTAACGGCGCTGACGGTGCAATTTTACCCTCGAAGTCATTCATGCAATTTTGCCCTCGAAGTCATTAATTGCAGCACTTTTACCCTTGGTTTATTTAGTTTTTGAATAAAATTGGATAAATAATTTGGTTTTTTCGAGTTGAACTTTAACAAACAGAATATATGAAAAATCGATTAACAAATTGATGTAAATATCCTTTGAGTCCCTAGTAATTTTAAAAATAAGCAAAATGAGAACTCTCACAAAAAATCAAAATATTATTCATTTTTTTTAAAAATCTATAAACTTAATAAAAATAAATACGATATTCAAAAAAAATTATTGAAAATAAACCAACGAGAAGTGTGTTAATTGAACGGTGAACGCGAACTATTCTATTCGAACGACGTTCGATTGACACACTTACCGACGATGGGTTGTTAGGAAAAAATGTACGGTGAACTCGAATCATATGGCTCAGGTTGAATTCTACTTTATCTTCTGGATATCCTTGTATTTATCTCCCATGTTGTTTTCGCCGAACACCACTAATGTCGTTTTCTGAGATCATCGTACATTTTTTCCTAACAACCCATCGTCAGTAAGTGTGTCAATCGAACGTCGTTCGAATAGAATAGTTCGCGTTCACCGTTCAATTAACACGCTTCTCGTTGGTTTATTTTCAATAATTTTTTTGAATATCGTATTTATTTTTATTAAGTTTATAGATTTTTTTAAAAAAATTGAATTATATTTTGATTTTCTGTGAGAGTTCTCATTTTGCTTATTTTTAAAATTACTATGGACTCAAAGGATATTTACATCAATTTGTTAATCGATTTTTCATATATTCTGTTTGTTAAAGTTCAACTCGAAAAAACTAAATTATTTATCCAATTTTATTCAAAAACTAAATAAACCAAGGGTAAAAGTGCTGCAATTAATGACTTCGAGGGCAAAATTGCATGAATGACTTCGAGGGTAAAATTGCCCCGTCAGCGCCGTTAACTGCCACGTCAGCATTTAACGGTCAAAATCGGTCAAAGGGCAACATTGCTACAATTGACTAACTTTGAGGGCAAAATTACGGAGAAAAAAAGTAGGGGCAACATTGCTGATTTCGGATTACTACAGGGGCAAATTCGACCCTTTAGCCTAAATAATACAATTAAATTCGGAACTCGATCAATAGTGTCTAAGATTCAATGCCCATAATATGGAGTAAGGGATATTGGATATGAGATTACAAAAATGCCCCTGAGGTATAAGAATGACTAAACTGCCCATAATAAAGGAAGTGACCCAAAATCTGCATTCGACCTGATTGAAAAATTACCCTACCTAAGATGTATGTTCTATTGGAAAAGACTTCAGCATCATTATTCGAACGCGTGTGATACCAAAAGAAACTTGGATTTTTTCCCTGAACTCTGTATAACACACGAAGGTGAATTTACTAGAAATATTGTTGTATTCCTGAGCTGATCCTTACGACAGTAATGAATGAATTAATTGGAATGATCATAATGACCAAAAAGACTGTAGTGCCTTCGAGCACCGAAATTCTTAATTAATCAGAATGCCAATTATGCCCTTAAGTTTTAAATGAGTAAACCGTCTGTAAGGGCCAAAAGGATTAGAACGACCTAATTTCTACCAAGTATGTAAACGACGGAGGTGCTAAATAGTAAAATTGACAAAAATGGTGGATTTATCCCAATTTTCAAAATGATTGAAAGCCCTATTGAGTTAAATAGGCAGTTATACATTTGATAAAATTCTGAGATTTCTAATAAGACTTTAAGGGCTAAAGTGCCCCTAAGTGTTAGGAAGCACACTCATGTATGTTAATCACTCCTGATATTAATATAAGGTTGGAAGTTTTCCGCAAAAAAATATAAGTTCGGCTACTCTGTGGCAAGTCCTGTGGTGAATTATGAAAGCAACCGTTCAAATATATATTAAATATTATAAATCCTCATTTTATCATTACTGGGCTAAATTACAAAATCACCCCTGATAGTTAAAAGTCTAAAATGCCCTCGTTGGCCAAAGCAATTAAGATAGCTCTGAATGTATCTGATATCGTGAAATATCTTGACGTAGAAATCTCTGAATGCCTGATTGGAAGCCTGATGAGCAAATAGAATTTCCTGAGCGACTGTTTATACATTGTTGGTATAAATTACCAAAATGTCCATATGTGATAAAATGACCATAATGCCCTTGTATGCTTAAATGACTAAATAACTCATGATGCATCTAAACTCTCAAAGATCTTGATGTATCACCTCCTGAATATCTGTGTTAAATTATTAGTATGAACCCCTTTTAATAGGGGCCACGTTTCAGAAATTCGTTCAAATTGTCAAAAGTTTAATGTGTCCCCTTCCGTAAATGTCAAGTATCTCCAAGAAATAATATGTCCCACCTAGTGTGTTCCATGTGTGATATATTCTATTGAATGGATTGTATAATGATTTAATCATGAACAATGCTATGTTTGATGAACATTTCAATTGTTATTGAGATTGCATCACTATGTTGGAAAATGAGATGAAATGATAAACCGGATATATGATGACATTCTCTGCTTACTTGATGTGTGTCTGCTCAATATGAATACTTGTTATGTGATTGCTTGATCTGTGATGGTATTGCCTGACTGTCTGATGAACTTGATAGTATGATCTGTTAGCTTGACCTATGATGGTACAATTTGTTTGCATGATGAATGATGAAAATGTTTGTTCTGCTCAATGGTATGCCCATTTATCTGTCACAATCATGAATCTTCTGTTTCTGATACTCTGAATAGAATACGTCTGTCACATGTATTCTGTTACTCATGTCTGAAATCTGAATACCGATTGTCATCCAGTGTGTATTGTTGGGTTATGTTATGAAGTCTCTGTTGGTACAGCCCTGATCAAGCTGGTAAATCCTTATGGACTCAAGGTCTCCCCTTGAGTAGGTACCGATGCTTTAGCACGGGTAAATCCTTATGGGCCTAAGGCAGCCCCTTAGGTGGCACCTATGACCATCGGGCCTAGGGTAAGTCCTTATGGATGCAGTTCTGGGGGACTGCATATTGGTGTAAGGTTAGAGGGTAGTTACTAGTAAACCCTTTTATGTACTTGAACATTTTAATTGAATTGTTATATGTTCTCATGATACGATTGGTATGCATTTATGCCTATTTGATATGCACCTATTGGAACACACTAAACACTAAACTCTTTGTTCCATCTTCGTAATATATCAGCTTGTATAATTCTTGTTTGTTACTCAACGTTTGAATAAAGAACAAGTACTGTTATTCTCAAGTAATGTTATCCTGAAATAGCGGAAGGGAAATGAAGACTGTTACTACCTGGAACATCATAAAAATGTTATGCCTACCATATATTTGCATGAGCTTATAGCATCTTTTGGTAGTTTTGTATTACTGAGCTTTTCCAAGCTCACAGTGTTTTTACCATCACAGGTTAAAAGATTATAGCATGGTATAATGTTTGACATTAGTGTTCGGAGTTCCCTCGGCGTTGCCTCTGGAGTACGGTACTGTATAGTTAGTGGGCATGTATGTCATGTATTGTTTTATGATGGAGTCTGTAAAGCACTTTCTGAAATTTCTGTTAAGCGTTTAAATGAGTTCTTGAAATGTTATTTTAAACAGAAGTTGATTTTGCAGTTTAATAAAATGTTTTAAGTCAAAAGAAAATGTTTTACGTGTATTTTTACTGTGGGTCGCTCTTGTGACCCTAATATGACTTCCTATGATCCGTTGTAACGCATAGGCGGGTCTAAGGGGTTACACTGATAAATTTTGAGGACGAAATTTCTTTTAGGGAGAAAGAGTTGTAACACCCAAAAAAGGTTTAATAAGATAAAATGAATTGAGCAAAAAAAAGAAAGAGAAAAAATGGAATTGGTGACACGGGGGTTTAAAATCATGACCTTTGGGATGGGATGCTAGAGCTTTAACCATTGAGCCAAGTGCTCATGTCTGTCAAGTGTTGCTTTGAAAGACTTTTGAATTAAGTTTGAGAAGTATGTTAAAACATATTTAATATTCAAATTGATCGTTCACCTACCGTCCCTTTGTTTTACCATTATCTTCACCATCGAGAGAGGTAGGGCTTTTACCCCTGTTAGCCGTTCGATCTACCTCATCGACGGTCCATGGTCGTCACCGCTGACGCCATTAGAACCATCTTCCTGCCCTGACCTCGCCCTGGCCACCACTCGCAGCGAGCAACCACCGTTCGTCGGAAAAACCAATTTGAAGGTTCGCCCGAAACCTTGTCTCGATTTTCTGTGTTTTCCGTCGTGATTCGATGTCGTGGTGTGAATCGGAAGCCACCTTTGTTCTCAGGGAACCAAGCCGAGCAAAACCCTACCGGCCAATCGTCAGTCCGACGACGACAAGGCTCTCGTCGGAGCTTCGTATTTTCCGGTGCAATGTTTGCATTTTAGGTATAAAAAAATTGGCTCCTTTCGGTTTATTTTGTACAGTTATCATGTGGTTTAGAGTGTGGATTTGATGTGCTTCTGTTTTCCGGCAGAATCGATGCATAAGTGTCTCCCGCGACCTTTTTTCGGCGATCGGCCGACGAGGCCTTATCGAAAGGTAAAACCCAGTCTGAACCGATTTAACCCGGTCTAAGTTTAACCCGGTCTGAGCCCAAACTCTAACCCATGCATGACTCGTTTGATCTAAACCCGATAACTCGACCCGTATCCGAGCCCAACACGTCTGCCGAGTTAACTCAGTTTGAGTCAGCCATCGAGTCAGCTCAGCCCGAGTTAGCTCAATGAGTCAGCCAAGTCAACTCAGTTGACCTCTGCCCGTTGACTGTTGACATCAGCGTTGACCTGCTGACATCAGCGTTGAATTGCTGACGTCAACGTTGACCCTGACCCCGTTGACCTCCTGACGTCAGCGTTGACTTTGACCAAAAAGTCAAATTTTTCCGAAAAGCTCTATCTTATGTTTTTCGACGTCCTGAGTTCATTTTTGAAGCCCGTTTTGCAAAATTCTGACCCGAAAGCCTCCGAATCGAACCTTGAACCCGAACTTATATATGTATCTAATTATTTAGTTAAGGGTACTGTGAATAAGGACTGAAATGTAAATTTGTATAATTGAAGGTACTCACAGTTCCTTGAATACGAATTGTTGAATGACGTCAAATCTGGGTTCGAGAGTGTTCAAACGTCGTTCACAGATCGACCGATGTAGCTTGGAGCCAAGGTAATACATTACTACCTTCTACATGCTTCCAAAACTTGTTGGTATTCGGTTAATGCTTGCACGACTATGATTGAGCATGTGATTAATTCTACTATTGTCAATCAATTAAGAAATAAGAATGTTAATGGCCAAGACAAATATTCACATAAGAGGTTTGATAAACCGAAAGGACTTTCGAGTTCAGTAAGCAATTAATAAAAAGGGTTAATCTCTAAGTCTGATTATTTTGGCTAATGAATTACAAAAATGCCATCGATGTATGAAAATAACTAAAATACCCTTATTAATGAGAGTGGTCTGAGGATCTACACTAGATCCGGTAAAACAACCGAACCTTCTGAAAATCTTGAAGTTGGCTTGGGAAGTTATAGTAGCGAGGCTTCACTTTTGAGACTGCAAATTTGCTCAGATTCTTTTTGAGATTGAATAATCTCTTATGACATTCACGAGAAAATAATTGTATGTTTGGATTAGTCAAAGTAGCGTAAATTGCTGAATTGATTAAAATGACGGAAATGTTTGGAAATACTGACAAGGTTGAACCAATCGGAATATCCATCATGACCAAAAGGAATAATCATTCCTCGGCATTGATTACCCAATTAATCAAAATGACTGATTTACCCTCGAGAACTTTAACGAATGAATATATGGAAGAACCGATAAATTCTGAATAATTGAAACATTTTCGAGCATCGTAATGTTTGAAATACCCTCGAATACCGATAAGACTGAAATTGGTCACAATGACCCTAAGACATGGAATTAGAAATCCCAACAAAGACAAACAAATGTAATGGCTCCAAATGTGGTAAAATATGACTCGTGTCAGTTGGTCGATTTAGATACCATGATGATAGTGGGAGAATACTGTGTGAAGGCAAGTGCAACTTATTTGGAGATAGTACATAGTTAATAGTGAGAGGGGCCTATTCTCCTAAGGCACATTCGATGTTTTGGAATAGGTTCAGATTCAATGCACATGTTTGAATACTTGGAAAATACCACTCGAATATATCCTTGTTTTCTAGTAATAAGCTCAGTGGACGATTGGTGAAGGTGAACTATTGTTGTTATGCTCTGTAGTCAGTTCTGAGAAATGAATGGTTGAAGTGTACCTATCCGGTGAGATATTAAACACTGTGTTAATGGATTACGATTAGTTCAAAGGGTCTCGGAAACTTGACGAGCAACTAGAAGTCATAAATTCTGTACATCACCGTTTATACCTTGTTGGTTCAAATTACAAGTTTACCCCTCTCGAAGGTCAAAATGACCTTAATACCCTCAGAGGCTGTAACATTTAATTTTGCTCGCGATATATCTGAAATCCCAATGATTCTGATGCATCAACTTCCGATGTTAATTCGATCCGTCTTATCGAACTCCCCTATTCGTAGGGACCTCGTTCTGAAATCAGTCCAAAATGTCATCTTTCTGATATCTATCAAGTACCTCTAAGAAATGAATTGGGCCATAAAGCGTGTACCATGTATCTGTAAATACTTTCTGTTCTAAACCAAGACCATATGCTTAAAATTTAAAAGTATGATAATGTAATACGAAAGGAAAGCAATTCTCTGATTTTTGACCTCTGATATGAAAAATATATCTGATATCTGACATTGAATACGAAATAATAATAATGTTATTAAAATCAAATTGATATTTGTCTTTTGGTATAAAAATAGATTTGATATCTATTTTCTATAATATTGTCTTCTGAATATAAACTGAAATCATCTGGTATATTATCTGTTCTATGAATGATGATCTGTAGGCTCAGCTCTGGTAAGTCCTTCTGGACCTAAGCTCCTACGCCCAATGGGCCTAGGGTAAGCCTTTCTTTTAAGCTCCTACTCCCACGAGCCTAGGGTAAGTCTTTCTGAAACTAAGGCATACCCTTAGGTAGGCTCCTACGCCTCAGGCCTAGGGTAAGACCTTCTGCATGCAGTTCAGGGAGAATTGCATTTTAGAGTTTTGTTTAGGGTAGTTAAGTAAATTAATAGAACTTTATGACCTCTTCTGAAACATACCCTACTAAATTAATGTATCAATGCTGAACCCTCAGTAAACTTACAATTCGCGCTTAATGGACCACTTTGAACTCCTTGATTCAACTTCTGAAATCTGAATCTCTTTTGAATCTCTGGCTTTAGACTCACCTCTTACGGTTCGGGTGATCAAATAAAGAACAACTCTGTGAACTCCTAATAACGCTTCACTGAATTATCGAATCGTAATTTGAGCTTACTGTTGCCTAATTCTTCATGACAATGTTAAGTTGCCATATACCTACTTGTACCTTTAGCATCTCCTGGTAGTTTGTATTACTGAGCTTTTCAAAGCTCACGTTGTTTTACCATCACAGGTTAAAGGATCTACCATGTTGCAGCTATCAACGTCGATATGGAGTTTCTTCGGCTTTGCTTGCGAAGTACGACACCTGTGTAATTAGGGGACATGTATGTCACATGATGTTTTATATCCGAGTATGAAACTTGTATTAACAAATTTTATCACAGTTTTGTTTCCTTGTCTGAATGTTTCTAAAATTGTATTTTAATTCAAAACTCAATTTTTGATTTTAAATCGTTTAGCAATTTGTTTATTTGAAATTTGAACGTGGGTCGCTCCGGTGACCCTAATGTGACTTCCTAGTATCCGTATTAACGCATAGGCGGGTTTAGGGGATTACATGATATATTTGACACACACTCGGCCAGACATCGCCTATGATGTGAGCATAGTAAGTCAGTTTATGCACAACCCTAAGGAAGTTCATCTACAAGCTATAGACATGATAATCCACTACCTAAAAGCTAATCCAGGAAAGAGAATTTATTAAAGAAAGGTGAAGGATTAATTATCAAAGTATACACGGATGCAAGCTATGCAGGATCTCCAGTTGATCGACGTTCTACAACATGTTATTGCACTTTCTTAGGTGGTAATCTGGTCACGTAGAGAAGTACGAAACAAAATGTGGTAGCTCAGTCAAATGCAGAAGCAAAATTCAGGGTAATGGCTCAAGGTGTTTGTGAGCTACTATGGTTGAAGATCATCCTTGAAGACCTTAAGATAAAGTGGGATGAACCTATGAGGCTATAGTGCGACAATAAGTCAGCCATTAATATTGTGCATAACTTAATACATCATGACAGGACAAAGCACATCGAGATCGATAGATATTTTATAAAAGAAAAGTTAGATAACAAGTTGATTTTTGATCCCTATGTGTCTACAAAGGAGCAACTGGCAGATGTGTTCACAAAAGGACTGAGTGCTCATAACTTCTCAGCAATTATATCCAAGCTAGGAATGGATGAATCCATTAATGCCTTTCCAAATTTTATTGAAATGTAATATGCTCTATCAGATTGCGAAGGAAGAGGAAAATGGGTGTTTATCTGAATTTCTTGAATTTCCTTATTAACGATAGCATCTACCTTCTTAATGAAAGTCTTAACAAAATTCTTGAACTCAAAGAGCTTGAGACCGAGATGTCAAATACTGCAGAACGGGAACGCAAGCCTGCTCAGGAGAGCCAAGAGAGAACTCGACTGTTCCACTCCCAGGAGAATGTTAGTTTCCCTTTCCTCCCTTCGTGTGTGTTTGTATGATTTGTGCTTTTGAATTTGGACTTAATTAAACATTTCTTACGGATTATTTTCAGATTATACGGATTGATATGAAGCTGGCAAATGAGGATGTTAGCATGCTGGCATTATACAAGATTTTATCGAACTTGGTACAAAAGCCAAGGCTGCGGCTTCAGAGGCCATGGACACCGAAGTTGCACTCGGAGATATACCCGATGAATTCCTTGATCTGATTCAAGCATGTCTATTTACATTCCGACTATATTTTGCCTAGGGACCTCGTTCTGAAATCAATCCAAAAATTGTCAAATGTCATCTTTCCAATATCTATCAAGTACCCCTGAGAAATGAATTGGGTCATAAAGCGTGTACCATGTATCTGTAAACACTCTCTATCCTAAACCAAGACCATATGCTTAAAATTAAAAGTATGACATTGTTATTTGAAAAGAAAGCAATTCCCTAATTTATGTCCTCTAATATGAAAATATATTTGATATATGACATTGAATACGAAATAATAATAAAATAAAATTGACATCTGTCTTCTGGTATAAAAATAGATCTGATATCTATTTTCTATAATATTGTCTTCTGAATATAAACTGAAATTATCTGGGGTATATTATCTGGGATATGAATGAAGATTTGTAGGCTCAGCACTGGTAAGCCCTTATGGACCTAAGCTCCTACGCCCGACGGGCCTAGGGTAAGTCTTTCTGAATACTATTCTAGGTTTCTGCATATTGGCGTATGGTTGGAGGGTAGTTAAGTAAATTAATAAAACTTCCGACCTCTTTTGAAACATACCCTACTAAATTAATATATCAAAGTGAAATCTTAGTAAACTTACAATTCGTGCTTAATGAACCACTCTGAACTCCTTGATTCAACTTCTGAAATCTAAAATCTCTTTTGAATCTCCGGCCTTAGACTCATCTCTTAAGGTTCGGGTGATCAAATAAAGAACAACTCTGTTACCTTCTGATACAACGCTCCACTAAAATATTGAATCGTAATTAGAGCTTACCGTTGCCCAGTTCATCATGACAGTGTTAAGGTTGTCTTATACCTGCTTGTGCTTTTAGCATCTCTTGGTAGTTTGTATTACTGAGCTTTTCAAAGCTCATGTTGTTTTTACCATCGCAGGTTAGAAGTAATCTATCATGTCATAGTAATCGACATCAGTGTTGGAGTTCATTCGGTGTTGCTCTCGGAGTACGGTACTGGTTCAGTTAGTGGGCATGTATGTCGTGCATTGTTTTATGTTAGTGTCCGTAATGTATTTTCTGAACTACTGTTATATGTTAAATGTTTTCTTTCTTTGGAATGATATTTCAATTTATAAGTTTGATTCATGGTTATAAATGTATTTAAAGAAAAATATTTTCATGTGGATTTTTACTGTGGGTCGCTCTTGACCCTAATGTTACTTTCTAGGATCCGCGCTAACGCATAGGCAGGTCTAGGGGGTTACATTTAGTGGTATCAGAGCTTAGAGTTGTGTCATTCTGGGTAGATTGACCGATCGTCTGTCATAGGGTGTCTGGTCTATACCTGCCCCTAGCATAACCGTACTACTCCGAGCCGAAACTCCGATGTTGAATCCATTTTTCTAAATTAAGTGAATCTAAGCTTTATGCCTTTCATAGCTCGATCTGTACTGGCAAGAGATGTCTATATCGTTCGTCTGTGTTTTGGATTAAATTGATGGAATTGAATTCGGATAAAAAATCTGAGATAGTTCAAGCAGGTGAAATTGAAGAATCAAAATCAGATTGAGAATAAATGTTTGATCATGTGAGGTAACATATATAAGATTTCACGTAATGCTATTCAGTGATGATGATTATGTTTGAGAATATCCTAATGGAAATTTGATAAAAGTAATGTGAAATTAAAAGTAATGTGAAATTAAAAGAAATGTGTCGGTGAACACGCCAAAAGTGTAAATTTTGTGGTGACTCCGTTATACACGAAGGAAACAATTGTTTGAATATTACGTTGGAGGTAAGTGACATCCATTTAAAACATTGGTTGTGTTTGATCGGCTTAAAGAAAGACGTTTTTGGGGAAAATGTGGCATGGTGTACCATCATAGGTATCCTACTGATTGAAATATAATGTTTACATCTTAATTCCGGAAGGCTTTATTGGAGACCTAGTGTACACGTTTGAACTACAGTTACATTTCTTCATTCGTAAATTGACAGGCGACTGAGTGGAATACATTAGATTTTAGAGGAGATACCACAAGGTCGTATGATTGACTTTTGTGGTTGTTAGGAATGTTTCTTATCATTGACTGAGACCGTTCATGATGAAAGATATGGGAGAGGTATTCGCTTGGCACCATATGAAGTTGGTATTGATTTGAATATCGTATTCTGACCAGTTGGTCTGAGTTGTGTTATGTGATGATTTTTAGGTCCAAAGTCAGTCCAAGAAATTGAGAACAATATTAGATTGGCCTACGATCATTTGAGAGCCTCGAGAATTAAGGATATTCTGACCAGTTGGTCTGAGTTGTGTTATGTCGTGCATTGTTTTATGTTAGTGTCCGTAATGTATTTTCTGAACTATTGTTATATGTTAAATGTTTTCTTTCTCTGTAATGATATTTCAATTTATAAGTTTGATTCATGGTTATAAATGTATTTAAAGAAAAATATTTTCATGTGGATTTTTACTGTGGGTCGTTCTTGACCCTAATGTGACTTTCTAGGATCCGCGCTAACGCATAGGCATGTCTAGGGGGTTACAGTTCATATTTTGGCCACTCTCAAATGGCATTGTTATACAAATAGAAAAATTCGGTTAATCCTGAAAAAAATTCGGGTTATGATTTTTTAGTTTGCTTATTAAATTTACCACATATTCTAATTAATCGGTCAATTGATTATCCGATTTAATTGGTACAATATAAGATCGAGAATTGAATAATATGAATTTAGCAATTAACCAAAATAATTTTTTAAGGATTAATCGAACCCAATTTCAGTACAAAATTTTAAAATAAAATATTTTGATTCGGTTACGGTTCATACTTTTAAGGAAAATTGTGCATTAGGTTAAATTTTTAAAACAATATGAATTTTAATGTATATACTAATTACAAATCTATCATTAAAAATAATTATAAATATCTTTGCTTTTATAAATTTGTACATTAGGTTAAGTAATAATTTTAAATGAATTACTCTAGTGTTAACGAGCGTATAAAAGTGGTTTAGGAGAAGAAAAATGACCAAATTGATGTATTTTTAAATATGAAAGGTTAAATTTATTGAATTATTTTGAATTAGGACTAAATTAGTAGAATATATAAGTTTTGAGGACTAAAATTATCATTATACCAAACCTTTTGGATGCCTATTTATATTTTAATGGAGGAATGACCCATCGTAACTAAAACTTTAATTCAGTGACCTAATTATAATTTTTAATAATTGAGTGACCTAAATATAACTTTACTAATAATTGAGTGACATGCAATATAATTTACCCTAGTTATTACTCTTTGCTTTTACGAGGGGTTTTAGAACAAAAGTTGAATATCATCATTTCATTCTATTTTCTCTTATTCTTTCATCTTTTTCTCATCTTCATTCTCAACACCTTTAAAAGAGAACCTTTAAAAGTTGATCAATGATATATTGATTATTATAAAAAAATTCTTATAATGTTATTGTTTAAATATTTTAATCTAAATAAATAAACAATTAAATATGACCATACACTAAATTCCTATGTGGTGGTCGCTTAAATATTTCTACAATATTTAAGTGACAATAAAACCATTTAAATATAAACTGACCAGTACTGCCTCACATCAATGAACTAAAATATAAAAAAAACCCAAATAAAACATAAGCAAAAAGGAAGAAAAATTGAAATATATTTTTAAAAACTTTATATCATTCTACAATTATTCGAATCTCATTTTTTTAAAATAAAATATAATCCTACCTAGAAAGGAAGGAAAAGAAACTCTAAAGTATAATCCTACCTAGAAAGGAAGGAAAAGAAACTCTAAAGAAAAGAAAGAGAATACTCCTAATGAGTCTCGAAATCATAACCTACGGAAATACATGGAACAAAAGATCGCAAGATTAATCTATATATCCTATCCTAGTATAAAAGAAATTGAATCAATTCTCAAGAGCATATATTAAATTGATTTTTTAATTATATATATATATATTATAACTTTTTTAATCTTATAAATTTGTTTATTTATTATACAAGTGAAAACCAAGTGGTATCTCTTTATTTAAGGCATTTAATTGTGTTTGGTTTTGTAATTTCCTCAAATCTACCAAACAAAATAAATAACTTTAATATTTTATTTATGGATTAAGATTTAAAGGATTTTTTAATAAATCAACAAATATTAATTTCTAGATTGAATCAAGGTACCTACTCGTACTTGATCGAGCATTAGAGTATTAGTCAATTGGACATCAATATTGTTTATACATATATATATATTAGAAGGGATAGCTACATATTTAGTACTTAATTTATTCCTGCGTTATTGTTTTAGTACTCACTTTTTTTGTCAAAACGGTACCTAATGTTACGTTTTGTTTCTATTTTGGTATCACGCCGTTAAAAAACTAACGTCAGACAAACAAGGAGAGAAAAAATCACACATAATAGGTTGTCACATCAATTTTTTCTCTCCTAGTCAGCAAGCCACGTCGACTAAAATCGTTAAAAAGCACACGTGGCACGCTGACCAGGAGAAAGAAAATGACGTGACAACTTGCCACATAATTTTCTCCGTCTTTGTCAACATGTCACATGTGATTTTTTCTCTTCTAACCAATATGTTGTTAATTTTTTAACGACGAGGGTACTAAAATAGAAACAAAACGTAACATTGGATACTATTTTAGTAAAAAAATAAGTAGGGTACTAAAATAATAATGAGAGAATATGTATGGTACTAAATATATAGTTATCTTTAAAAAAAATATTTGATATACATATTGCGTAAAATTTATATCAATAATCTTGTATTTCAATATTATTTGTTATATTTACCTTTCCCCATATTTTTTCTTAATTAACTAAAATATATAATGAAAATTTTGGCTCAATTTTAAATTTAAGGTTTACACTGATATTGACATCAATATAAACCTTAAATTAAGGTAGAGAGAATAATTAATTTTATCATTTATATTGATTTTTGACTCCATCTCTGAATCATTATATTTAAGGTTTATATTATCCTTAATATCGATGGATGTCGAAAAAGTCGAAAATCATCGTATGTTAAAGTTTTTATACAAATTTATTTCAATATTATCGTATTTAAATACATCAATAAATATTAAGTGTAATAGTAAGACACATTATACTTTCAAATTGCGACTTAAGTTTAAACTTTAAAAATAATGTTATTAGAAATAATCAGGGGCCGAAAATATATACATAATTTTTAAAAATTTTATAAAATATATACCAATTTCAAATTTTCAGGAGGCAACTGCCCCACTAGTCTCGGTCTATTTTTACACCCTAAATTAAATCTTTAAACGCTAAAACTGAATATAAATCTCATATATAATACAACTCTATTTTATTTTCTTTCGAGAAAATTCATATTTAATAAACTCTAAGATTATTAAAACTAATTTTACTTTTAAAGCAATACGAGTCGGATCAACAACGATTGAGGTGAAGTTCAATGACACAAAATTAATCAATCTCTTTCATGGCAGTTTTATCAAGTGGGAAATCTCTTCCAAACCTTCATATGTGCAAAGCTAAGCATAGAAAATAAAACCCAAAACAGTTTGCTTGCTTTCTCTCAACTTCCAAACCTTCTCCCATTTCGCTTTTCAGTTGCCTTTTTGTCAGCTTTCTGGTTAAACCAAGTGTTAGAGAAAGGAGAGAGTTAAAAACGAGCTTTCTGATATAAAACAAGGTTTAAACTTCCCTTTGTTATCACCAGTTTCTTGGTTTTTGAAAGAATATAAAACATGGGTTTTGGTTTCTGGATTGTTTAGAGCAATGGGTTTCTTCTAAACTGTGGGTTTTGAGTTGGGTTTTGGTGTATACCTCAGCTTTTTCTCCTCCTTCTTTGTGTTGGTAGGTTCGTGTTTAATTTGTTTCATTTCTTCTTCAGACTTTTAATCATTTCTCTTGTTTGGTCATGATCTTGATTCTTAATGATTGTTAGGTGAGGCATTGTCTTCATTGATGGGTGATTTTCCCTTCAGTTATTGCTTTGCCTAACCTGTTGTTTTCCCTTCAATGCAATTTCACGAACATGACAAGTTTGGTTTTTCTTTTGCATGTCTTCATATCATGTTTATTAACCTTTTGAATTTTGATTAAACAAAAGAAATTCCAGAAAAGTAAGTTGCCTGTTTGTTGTATGTATTGAAAGATGCTTTAGTGGTGTTTCCATGGCGAGAATGTGTAGTGAAATCAAGCCTTTTTGGTGTTTAGATGTAAAGGGTTTGTCTTGTGTGCCTTTGTTCTTGTATTGTATGCTTTCGAGTTTATGCCGAAGGCGAATCCCCTTTCGCTGTAATGATTTTGATGTGGTTTTTAATGATGTTTAATTCTTTCTATGTAATTCTTCAGGTAGACAAATTCGAAGCAGAATACGCGAACAGAGTTCGGTTAGTGCTCTTCTCTTCTGTGCTTTACATCTACCAGTCTTTGTATATGAAAATGTGTGTGTATGTATGTATGTATGCATGAATGAATTATGTATTTAGTCTAGTCCAATTGATTACTGCTGTTATGTATATGCATGAATATCTGTACGTATAATCGACTAGTGTTGACATAGAGTTTTGGTTGGATTTCAGGATTCTGTTTGCTACATATTTAATTTAATGGCTGGGGAGAGTTTTAGTTCATCAATGACACCGGATGTTACCGGGATCAATCGGGGTAATTTGAGAAGAAACTCCTTAGCAGGTCCTGCAAACAGCAGAGAAAGGCCCATCTCTCTTTATCGGAGAGCTTCTATCGGTACTTATCATGATTTCTGCAAGCCGGGGATGAAACATGATGAATCTGAAGAGAAGGCTAGGCTTCCTTTTCCGAAGAGGATTGTAAAGAAGTCATTGGACAAGCAGAATTTGTTTGAGATCTCAGACTCACCGCAGAGGAAGAAGGCATCAGCAGTTGTGTCCAAATCTTTCCCCACTTCTGAAACTCGTATCCCTCGTATGTCTGAGGTCACCAAGCTTCGGACATCGACCGAATATCCGGCGGGAGATAAGCCTATCGGTAATAAACTTCTTTCAATAAAACAAAAGGCATCAGTGGTAAATCTTAAGACCAAACCTTCTCCCAGTTCCAGAAGTTATTCCTTTGATACCTCTGATATTATTAACCTTGAGGTGCCTATGAACTCTTCCGATGGCAAAATTTCTCGGGAAAATAAAAAGAAACCTATGAGAAAGCTCAAATCTTCACCCGAGTTAAAATCCGACCTATCTGATGCCGGAAAAGTAATGCGGCACAACGGAACATTGCCTTCCAGGAGAGTACAAGTCTCTTCAAAGAAAGTCCCACCAAAAGCGAATGAGGAAAGCTTTCGTAAACAGCCTTCTACTTCTTTGAAGCCGAAATCTCAGGCCGGAAAGCCTCTTCCTGCTGTCCCGTTTGAAGTTCTAAGCGTCCGGAGACAGAGCGGAACCAGTGACATGAAGACGGGAAAAACAACTGCAACCTCCAAAGTAGCCTTAGAGGTAGTTTCTCCATCACACAGAGCTTCATTGTCCCGAAGAGCTTCTCTTTCAGGAGCTATAAGCCTATCTGCAAAGAAGAACAGGAACTTAAAAGTTGTGCTTCCACGGAAGAACCATAACGAGGTTGGAAATGCTAAAACCGAGCAACTTTTCGATGAACATGTTGAAAGCAACGGCGACATCCTTGAGGAGAAAACGCTATATGTTATCAAGTTGGAGACAAAAAATGTAGTTTTTGAATCTGATAAAAATGAAAATTGTGCTGCTGAAATGTCTGCACCCGCATTAGACGAACCCGAGTATAATGTGACCAAAGCCAAGTATAACTCGGACTCTGCATTCAATGAAGATAAAACTGTAAACATGGAAGAAGCAGACATTTCGGAAATAGAAAACGGGGGAATACCAATAAAGTATGGGACGGTTTTCTCCGATGACAACGATTGCCAACCTGTGAAATTATCTTTCAGGAGAGGAACGGTCGTTGACATTCAGTCCGACAATGATTGTCCGAGGCAGCTCGAGTTCAGGCAAGGAAGTGTACTTGGGGAGAACGAAAACAGTACCACTGAAGGCCACATAACCTTTACGAGGAGAGAAGTCGATGGCGACACAAATGACAACGAACCTGGTGAGGGAACGGTTGTTCTAAGACACCAGGATGTAGCGGAAAAGCAGGATGGAAAGGGTTTGTTTAATATCATCATTGAAGAAACTGCGAATAAACTCGTCGAAGCCCGGAAAAGTAAGGTTAAGGCCTTAGTTGGTGCATTCGAAACCGTGATCTCCCTCCAAGAAACGAAACCTTCATCAAACACTGTCAGTGAGTAAAGGATGAACTTCATTAACATTTGGTTTATGGTTAATTAAAGAAAAATGCAGTTTTTACCGTCTTGAATTTAAAGATCATGGATGTTGATCTGAATGGTTTTCTCCGCGTGTACCGATCTTTGACATGTTCATATAGAGTTCTGTTATGAATCAGAGTCAGAGCCAACAAGGATTGCCAGCTCAAGAGCTGAGTCAGCAACAACAGTTACTAAGATTCACAGAGGATGGTGTTTGAGGAGAAATTATTACACGGTCACGGACCATCACGTCATCCATGGTCTCTATCCACTAAAAATAAGTCACATAATTTTCTTTTTTTTTTCATGTCATTATTTTATTTATAATCATCTTTTATGTAACCACCCACTCCCTATTTACATGGCTTAAAAATGTGAAGATTCATCCTTGAAAAAAATGACATGAAAATAAATAAATTATGTGCCTGATTTTTAGTGGAAGTGACCATGGATGACGTGGTGATCCGGGACCATGCAATAATTTTTCGTGTTGGAGGAAAGAACCCAAGGCGTTAAGAGGCTATATGTGTTTTTATTATAACCCTTTATAGTATATATAAAGGAAAAGAGTCATTGTACTGGGATATGCTTATTGTAAAAACAAATATCTTTTTTCTCTATGAATCTATTCTCTTCTCTGCTTTTATTTCTATCCCCCTTTCTCTATTTCTACCTCTCATTTTCTGTGGATTTCTCTGAATTGTTAGGAAGGATCTTAACATTGATGCTTTCATTGAGAGTAGAACGACATGGAAGATAAATTTTCGTTTTCTTCAAATTCGATTTATGTTGAGTTATTCAAATTTGATGGCACAAATCCGAAGTTATGAATTGCCCAAGCTGAAGAGTTCTTCAAATTTCACCAAATAGAGGATAGTCATCGAATTACTCTGGCAGCGTTGTATTTTTAAGAAATAGCTCGACGAAGGTATAACTGGATGAGACAATACCATCAGCTATCATGTTGGAAAAATTTTACCAAATTGATGATGGCAAGATTTCAATGCACTGTTCAAGACAACCCAAGCAGAATAGTCACTCATGTGTTCGATGAATTGCTGAAACCAACCAACTATAACTTTGGCAATCATTTCGAAGAGCAGAAACAAGTGAACCTCAATACCCAACGGACACTTCAGAATATAGCACGTCAATTGACACTTATATCATTACAATTGGGACTGACATCCAAGACACTCATCGAAAATAAAAGATCGAGGGACTAAATCATAAATCCCCACCAGGTGTTTGATGAATTGCCAACAGTGACTGGCACTGAAATTATCAATTACTCGATTCATGATATTAAGGAAGATGAATTTTAGAATGACAAGAAACCGATAGAGAGCAGTGGGGAATTTTATTTGCAACAGATGACAACTCGATGCATGGTTGTTTTGAAGAGATGAATCCACTCTTGATTGATGCCCCTAAGTCAATGGTTGAACTTCAAAAGCAAAGAGAAATCTTTGAGTTTGTGAAAATTCCTATTGTGGGTGGTCATGGAGCACTGGCGGCAAATTTAGTAAGTAATTTTGCACTTACAGACTATTTAGATGTATTGCCAAAGAATATGCTTAAGGTCGTTAAGTCTCATTGCAAATAGATAATTTCAAGGGTGTTGACGTATATGAATGAAGTGGTTGAGGTGGATGACCCCTACATATTTTGACTTTTAGTGATGGGAAGTAACAATGGGCTAATGACTAATAACAAGGACTTTACTAAACCGGGGATTGTGATGGAAAGAATGGTGAAGTCGTGCCGTAGGAGTATTGATGTTGAGGTTAATAGGATTATGAGTATGTATAAGTTAGCGGAATATTTGTCTGTTGTTACTTTCTTACTTGTTGACCTTTTGGGTGAAAGTGATCTCGGAACTACTTACTCTACCGTTGGTGTTTGGAAACATGATATGGTTGAGATTGTTGAGTGTGTAAAAGTTCTATATTTTACCCCCTATTTAACCCATATTTCTGCTGCATTCAAGCATAATTCATTGTATTTAGGTTAGATTTTAGTTTTACATCACAAATATATTAAATGGCACAGTTTCTACTGAAATTGGCTGCTTTTGCAGGTAGCTGCTGCAGCAGACGGAGGGCAGTGAAGAATTAGAGCTGGAACTAGAGATGTAGTCGAGGAGGACGATGCTGCCATGGCCGCTGTCGTGGCAGCTAAGGACGACAGCGATAGTGAAGGGAAGAAAGTGAAGTGGACCTCGACAGAAAGAGAAAATTAAGCCCATCTGTCGTGGAGTACCCTTATATTTTTCCAAGCCCTAGATCAGAATAAAGGCCAAGCCCAAGGTTCAAGGAAGATATCCCAAGCAAGAAGGAAGGACGAATTAAAGACTGTTGCTCTGAAGATTTAGTCTTTATTAGAGTTGTACTTTAATTTAAAGTTGTATTCTTTCCATATTAGAAAACTTGAACCCAAGGCCTATATAAAAGCATGTAATTCGACCTAGGAGAGGACATCACCATTCTCTAGCCTTCTTCCCAAAACCCTAGCCGTTTACCTTCCTCACCATGTTCTAAACTTCCCCTAGGGCTAAGGGTTGATTTGTAAAGTAGTTGCAAGGATTGCATTGTTTTAGGATTTTCTTTGTTCAATAAAATTACTTCAAGTTCTCTTATTCTGGTTTTAACATCTTGCAAGAGTATCAGGAGAGCATTGTGAGATTATCTATTTACTTAATATCGGGAAAGTTAAGTATACGAAAGGAATAAGTGCGGGTTCTCTAGTTTATAGTTGAACTATCTCGGACCTAGGGATAGGACGAGGTTAAGTGGCTAAGGAAGAATCCAACAACATCGGTGTTCATCCTTCGATTCACGCCGGGAGGTATCATCAAAGACGTGTTCATCGACAGACTTGGACCTAGGGATAGGCCAAGGCATAGCAGGGATTCTTGCCAAGCTTGAAGTACTAAGTTGAGTAATCTCTGCCGCGATAACCAACAGACCGTTACCGCGACAGGTGCTGTCGCAGCAGGCACGACGACAGAACAAAGTTTCCTAGACTTTGCAACACCTACACTACTGAGCAATTCAATACCGGACCATTCTCTCTATCTTGATTCCATTACTCTTTTATTTAAGTTCTCTTTATTATTTTCGTGACAACAATTTAAACTATTCTTTTCCTCTCTCGTGCAGTAATACAAGGTGAAGTAGCCCAGTCCCTGTGGAGACGATATCCGATACTTCAGTATCACTTTACTACTTGCGTCGTGTACACTTGCACTATATTGCGATAAACACTTTTACACGCAACAAGTTTTTGCCGCCATTGCCGGGGACTGGCAACATAACTTTACCCTACCTTTTACTGCATTCGTTTTATTTTTCTGTTTTACTTGGATTGTTCAACCTATACCTTTCACAAGGTCTTTTTGTTTTCGTATGTGCAGATCTCAACGGGGGAAGGAACCGGAGTACCAGTTAGATCCTGAACCCGAACGAACGTTCAATCTCAAGAAAAGAGTCTGTTACCTCATTGAAAGGAACGAATACCTAGAGGAACAACTCGAAGCAATGGTCAACGAAAGACATGAAGAAAGAAGGGACAACCAAGGGAATCTCCAGGATAATAACAATCCTGTCGGAGATGGAGGGATCGATCCACCTGTCGCCGACCCTCCTATCGCTGCCGCACGCCGGTCATGCCGAGACTACATGCTCAATGATCATGTAGAACTGGAAACAACCCTGCCAGACGTAGATGTTGACAACTTTGAGCTGAAACCTGTCATGTTCAACATGATCAACAACGCTGGCCAATTCAGTGGTGCTACTACAGAGGATGCTAAGGAGCATCTGAAAACATTCCAGGAAATCTGTGGTTCGTTTAGACTACCAGGAGTTAATCCGGAGATACTGAGGCTTCGGTTATTTCCTCATTCATTGAGGGACAGAGCAAAGACTTGGTGGAATAAACTAACACCGGGTTCAATACGAACTTGGGCAGATTTAACTCGTGAATTTTTATCTCGTTTTAATCATTCACACTTATCTGAGCGATTACGTAACGAAATTGCTACTTTTCAACAGGAAGAAGACGAGCCGGTGCACGAGGCCTGGGATAGATTTACCACTCTCTTGAGGAACTGCCCAATGCATGGATTCCCCGTTTGGAACCAGGTAACAAAATTCTATAATGCTGCCAATCTACAAACTCGTATTAGAATTGATTCAGCAGCGAACGGATTACTGCTGGACAAAGACCCAGATGAAGCAATGGTAGTGTTGAAAAATCTGGCAAAGAATGAGGAACAGTTTCCTACGGCAAGAAGAGGGGGTAAAAGAGTTCTAGCTGTAAAGGATTATGAGGCCGACAGTACATTAAAATCACAGGTGGCATACCTCACGAAGGCGATGAAAAAGCTCTTAAAAGAAGATTCACAGCCTGTCTATTCTGCTGAAGAGGTATGCGAAACTTGCGATGGAAATCACAGTTCGGAGGAATGCCCGTTACAGTTAGAAAAAGGGATGTATGTTGGAAACTACAACAAGCAGAATTATAACTCCAACAATTACAATCCCAACTGGAGAAAGGATCCCAAGTTTTCCTGGAGCAATCCTAATAATGCCCTGAATCCTCAAGCACAGAACACTCAGAATCAGGGAGGACCTAGATTGCTGACTAGGCAGCAACTGCAGCAGCAGCAGCAACAGCCACCACCTACCTCAAATAGTATACTGGAACAGACTCTGGCTACATTTATGTCTCAAACAGGAACCTACATTGAGAACATGAATCACTTTGTCAAGAAGACGGAAACATTCATGGATAAAACAGAGATGCAGATGACCAATCATGAAGCTACTCTGAAATCATTGGAGACACAAATGGGTCAGATCTCCCAGCATGTTAAACCAAGGTAGAATGGCGGATTTCCTAGCAATACTGAAAATGCTAGACAGCCCACACATGAGCAGTGTAAAGCTATTACTACTAGGAGTGGGAAGAAATTACCAGGGCCAGAGAAGGAACCTGAAACAGTTAAGAAACCAGCCTTGGAGTCTCCTGCCGAGGAAGTTGCCCTGGCAGACGACAAGCAGCCTGCTGCCGATGAACCTGTCATGACAGTAGGAGGGACAGAGGAGAAAGATGATGAACCTAAACCTCCTCAAATCCGTATGCAGTAGGAAGGACGCATTGCTGATTATCGCCCCCCACCACCTTTCCCTCAGCGGTTACAGAAATTGAAACAGGAATCCCAGCTTAAGAAAATTTATAATATTTTTAAGCAGGTTCATATCAACATTCCGCTGTTAGATGCTGTGAGGGAAATACCTGGTTATGCCAAATTTCTCAAAGATGCCATGTCAAAGAAATCCAGACTTGGGGAATTTGAAACGGTTAACATGACACATGGATGCATGAGTATTCTGCACAAGTATCCACCCCAGAAGAAGAAGGATCCTGGGAGCTCCGTTATACCGTGCATAATCGGAGACAAATTTGTGGGTAAGGCACTTTTTGATCTTGGTGCTAGCATAAATTTAATGCCGAAATCTGTTTTTCAGAAATTAGGTATTGGAAAAGTTCGGCCCACAACAGTAGTACTGCAGCTGGCAGATCGCTCTTACGTTCACCCAGAAGGAAAAATTGAAGACATTCTGGTAAGAGTGGATAAGTTTATTTTTCCTGCTAACTTTCTTGTCTTAGATTGTGAAGCAGATGAGAATGCACCAATCATCCTGGGGCGACCCTTCTTAGCCACAGGAAGATCACTGATTGATGTGGAAAAAGGAGAACTCACTATGAGAGTGAACGATCAAGAGATCAAGCTGAACGTTCTCCAAGCAATGAAACATGTCGATGCAGGAGAAGAGTGCAAGGCCATCACTGTAATCACCTTTGATCAACCCTGCATCAGGCCGGGCTGCCACGACATAAAAATTGGTCATTGCCTCGGCAGCCATTTAGAAGACTGTCATGACAGCACCGACGACAGCAGCTCCTCAGAATCTGATACATCTGATACTGAAGATCAAGAGGAGGTAAATTGGATTGGCAATTGTCCAGGTAAGTTGTTCGAGCCTTTAAATTATACCTCAGATAACCATATAATTCAAAAGCCATCAACTGTTGAGCCCTCTGTTCTAGATCTTAAGCCCCTGCCAGGGCAGTTGAAATATGCTTTCCTTAGTTTAAATGATACGTTGCCCGTAATCATCTCTTCCAAGTTGATGCAGGAACATGAACAACAACTGATAGGGATGCTGCAGCAGCACAAAAAGGTGATTGGATGGACGATAGCTGATGTAACACCCCAATTTTGGGCTTGGAAGTTTAGGGTCTGAACCGGACCGGTCTGATTTTCGGTTCGAATATAAAAGGTGGTTTTAGGGAAAGCCTAGTTCGGGATGCATTAAAAATATGGAAAAATGTCTAAAAATCCTCTTTTAATATATATAAGAAAGTGGTGAAATCAATTTTACAAAATAAGGTTTAGAAGTGTGACATTTCGAAATAGTGATTAAAATGTAATTTTTGAAAAGTTCAGTGGTGACTGTTTTGTAAGGATTGAAACTTTGAATCTTTAAGGAGCTAATTTACCCAAGGAAGGATTTCTCCAGATTTTTCTTAGATTTTAATGAATTAATTAATGTTTAATTAATTTAATGAAAAGGAGAAAAACCAATTTTGAGATTTCATAACTAACTTTTGCTAAAACTTTCTCATCTCATTTTCTCTCAAAATTCCCTCAGCCAAACACATTTCCACAGCAACATTTCTTTTGATTTTCACACTAAATGATGAGGTTTCAATCATCAATTGATTCCTAATCCTTTCTACATCAAATCCTCTCCATTTGCTTATTGAATTTTCAAGGATTTTGGCTATAAACAAGG
The DNA here is from genome assembly GCA_030270665.1 of Hibiscus trionum. Classification (NCBI taxonomy): domain Eukaryota; kingdom Viridiplantae; phylum Streptophyta; class Magnoliopsida; order Malvales; family Malvaceae; genus Hibiscus; species Hibiscus trionum. The sequence continues at coordinate 18,834,228 of BSYR01000038.1, read as the reverse complement.
AGAAATCTACATTTAGAGGTAAGGATGTTCTTCTCCTCTAAATACTCAGTTCTTTACTGAAATTCACAACTTCTCAATCCTTAAATTAAGTTTTATAAAAGGTTTTATTGTTGTGATCTTGATTTTGGCTTAAAACTCAAGATTTGGATTAAATCTTGAAGAAATTCGTGATGAATGTTTGGGCTCTGTTTTGAGATGTCTTTTTAATGTATTTTGGATGTTTAATGGTGTGTAATTGAGGTTTAATCAATGCAATCCCGAATAGGTTGATTTTCCTAAGTTTTTACTTGTGAAAATGGTGGTTTTTGGGGTGATCTTGGTGTTCTGTTATAGCTGGAGGTATAAGGACGAGTTTAGGATCTTTTTGGATGTTAATTGATGTTTAAGAATGTTTAGAAGTGATGGATCTTGGCTGGGTAATGTTGTGGAAGAGTTTGGAAGTGATTTCGGTTGTGTTTGGTAGCCGAAATGGTAGTTTTGGTGAGAGCAGCGAGTTTAGGTGTAGTGGCTGAAGATTTTAATGCATGATGATGCATTAATCCTCTGCTTTGATGTGTTTAAAACATGGGAGACATCTTCGGATCCTTGTGGTGTTGATCCGGAGGCTTGAACGGCGTTTCGGCAAGCTTGCGAAACGGAGTTGGGTTTTCAGCTTTGAAACCAATGTTTGCATGTTTTGGGAGCTTAGTTTAAGTCTAAGCAACTTAACTAAGCTCAAGAGTAAGTTTTCGGAGAAACTCTCTCTTTGATGAACCATGAGATGGTTGGATGCAATGTATTTAATTTGCATGTTTAAATTCTATTTTGAAAGCATGTTTTAGCATGACTAATGTTGGTTTTGAAAGCCATGTGTTGAAGGATGCTCAAGGTAAGAGATCCTTGGTTTGATATTGATAAATGTGGTTTTGATGCATAGTGATGCATGATGGTTTAATGGCATTGATTAATGCTTTAAAACAGTGGATTGTTGATGATAATTGATGTATATTGGCAAGTGATGTGTTGGTTTTAAAGTACTTGAATCGGATATAGTTAGCCGGCTATAGGATTGGGTGCACCGTGAATAAAGTCGCCTTGGATGTTGAGGGGTTGTAATGGTACCGTAAACTCCATCCAAGTACACTAACGAGATGTCTAAGATCATAATGGTGGTTAAAAGGCCATGTGAGGATCTTGTGTTGTGTGTCCCGTGTTCTCGTTAGTGATGTTATACAACTACCGATGAGTGATGTGGAGGGGTTGTAATTGTACCATTAAACTCCATCACGGGTGTTGAGGGGTTGTGAGTGTACCGGTAAACTCCACCTTGTGTGTTCGGTAGTATGTATGAAGCGTATGGGACAACGCTTGTAATCCGCGTATCCGATTGTGTTTTGTGTTGAAAAATGGTTATGGTATCACTTGGAAGCCAATATGACATGTTGATGTTAATGAAACATGAGATGCTTGTTGTGTATGCATTGTTGCATGAGAAATGATGTTTATGAATTTAAAGGCCTTTTGTAAGGTGTTTAATAAAATGCATTATTGTGTTGTTTCTTTAGAGAATGCCTCACTAAGCGAATGTGCTTACGCTCTCTTTCTTGAACCAATAATGCAGAGAATTGAAGTGCTTTAAGGGCAGCAAGGAGGCTAAGAATCCAAGGGAAAGCTAAGCTCATGTATGGTGACTATTTCACACATTTTTAGTTTTTGGTAATTGGCAATGGGGACCTAGGTTGTGTTTTTGGGAGATGTTTTGGACTCCCTAAGTGTGGCATGATGCCTTTGATGTTTTGAACTTGTAAATGGCCATTTTGGTGCTTGCTTTGATGTTTTGATGGTATTTGGTTTTGGATATTAGGATGCATGCCTATAGACTTGTGGCTTTTCCTAATTGATGCCATGAATGCGTTTTGATGATGCAAATATATACCTTGTATGTATGATGACTTGTGGGCATGATTAGGAGGTGATTATGATGTGTTTGAGTGGTTAATTGAATGTTAAACCAGCAAATTCTGCACTTTCTGGGCAGTCCGTATCGGAACGGGCACTAACGTTTCGAAACGGGGGCCTGTAATGGCCTTCGTGTATCGAAATGAGTAGAGGCCGCTCCAAAACGAATTGGCCACTGCCAAGCCCTGTTTCGATACAGGTCTCGAAACGAACCCGCATTTTGGAACGGTCAACCCCCGTTCCAAAACAGATGACCGTTGGGCACTGATTTGAATGGTTTTGTGGTTTGCAAGTTTTACGTTTTAGTCCTGAATATTGTTTTTGCAATTGCTTGAGTTTGAGATGTCCGTTTAAGGTGAAATTTGACAGGGAAGCATGTAATATGATTAATTTCATATTGGTAACTTAAAAATCAGTTAATTCCTCTTAATTTCCAGAATTTACGTTTTGGTCCCTAATAGTTGTAATTTGTGCAATTGAGTCCCTTATCATTTTCCGATCGCTGTGCTTTTCAAGTATGCTCTTCTCAAGGGTACGCTTAGGATTAATATGCATCTAGACAAGATTAAAAAATGAAAGAGGGTCGTTAATCAAGGTTGACTTTCGGGTTGACTTTGGTTTTCCCCGTGTAATCTTCGTAGTTCGGGTCAACCGTCTAGGCCGGGCTAAGGGGGTTACAGCTGAAATCCAAGGCATCAGTCCGACAATTTGCATGCATAAAATCCTCTTAGAGGATGATCATAAGCCGACCATTGATGCACAGAGACGACTGAATGATGCTATGCGAGAGGTGGTGCGTAAGGAGATCATAAAATGGCTAGATGCTGGAATAATCTATGCCATCTCGGATAGCAAGTGGGTGAGCCCGGTGCAGTGCGTTCCCAAGAAAGGAGGAATAACCGTGGTAACCAACAAAGACAATGAGCTAATCCCAACCAGGACTTTGACTGGTTGGAGGGTTTGTATGGACTATCGGAAGCTTAACAAAGCTACCCGGAAGGACCACTTCCCCTTACCCTTTATTGATCAAAAGCTTGATAGATTAGCGGGTAAGCCTTACTATTGTTTTCTTGATGGTTACTCAGGTTATAAATCAAATAGCCATCGCACCGAAAGATCAAGAAAAGACAACATTCACATGCCCGTACGGTACATATGCTTTTCGGAGGATGCCATTTGGACTTTCTAATGCACCAGCCACCTTTCAAAGGTGCATGATGGCAATATTCTCCGATATGGTGGAGGATTTCCTAGAAATATTTATGGATGATTTTTTAGTCTTTGGAGACAACTTTGAAAACTGCCTAGGCAACCTACAGAAGGTGCTCGAGAGATGTGAAAAAGCAAACTTAGTATTGAACTTGGAAAAGTGCCACTTCATGGTGGATGAAGGGATAGTCCTCGGCCATAAAATTAGCTGCCGCGGCATAGAAGTCAACAGAGCTAAGATAGAAGTGATCGAAAAGCTGCTGCCACCCACCACAGTCAAGGGAATCAGAAGTTTCTTAGGACATGTTGGTTTTTATCGGAGGTTCATTGCGAATTTTTCAAAAATCACGAAGCCCTTATGCCATCTTCTGGAGCAGAACCGCCCCTTTGACTTCAACGCTGAATGTACTGAAGCATTCAAGGTTCTAAAAGAAAAGCTGGTAACAGCCCCAATAGTACAGCCACCAGACTGGAAACTGCCATTTGAGATCATGTGTGATGATAGTGACTATGCTTTCGGGGCAGCACTTGGGCAGAGGAAAGACAAGCTTTTTCATATCATATACTATGCCAGCAAAACACTGAATGACGCCCAAGTGAACTACACCACCACAGAGAAGGAGCTATTAGCGGTGGTATTCTCTATTGACAAGTTCCATTCTTATATACTTGGAACAAAGGTCATAGTCCACACAGACCACTTTGCATTGAAGTATCTGTTCACCAAAAAGGATGCAAAGCCTAGACTGATACTTTGGATTCTGCTACTGCAAGAGTTCGACCTGGAAATCAAGGACAAAAGGGGGACAGAGAATTAAGTCGTAGATCACTTGTCAAGGTTAGAGAAGGGAAAGAGTCTCCCAGCAGACGAGACACACATACTGGAGACTTTCCCTGATGAGCAGCTGTTTGCTGCCACAATCACTGCCGCGACAGCCATGGCGGCAGGTAAGTTTTCTGAACTCCCTTGGTATGTTGATTTCGTTAATTTCTTAGTTAGCGGAATAACTCCTCCTGACCTTAATTATCAAGCTAGGAAGAGGTTCCAAAATGATGTTAAGCATTATTATTGGGACGAACCTCTTCTTTTCAAAATCTGTACAGATCAGGTTATTAGGAGATGTGTACCACAGGATGAACATGAAGCTATACTACATCACTGTCATGCTTCACAGTATGGAGGACACTTAGGAGGCAACAAAACTGCTGCTAAGGTTTTGCAGTCGGGATTTTACTGGCCGTCACTGTTTAAGGATGCCCAAACATTCTACAAAAACTGTGACAAGTGTCAACGGACAGGAAACATCTCAAGGAGACACGAGATACCGCTGCAAAATATTCTTGAAGTCGAAATCTTGACGTTTGGGGGATAGACTTTATGGGACCATTCCCAACTTCATGTGGGAATTTATACATCCTCCTGGCAGTGGACTATGTGTCCAAATGGGTTGAAGCAGTTGCCACTCAGAAGAACGATGCAAGGACGGTTCAGAGGTTTTTGCATAAAAACATTTTTTCCAGATTTGGCATCCCTAAGGCGATCATCAATGATGAAGGGAGGCATTTTGACAATAGGGTTATAGCTGCTGCCTTAAAAAAGTATGGTGTCAAGCATCGGATTGCAACAGCGTATCACCCTCAAACCAATGGACAAGCGGAAATATTCAACAGAGAGGTTAAGAACATTCTGGAAAAGATGGTTAAGCCAACTAGGAAGGACTGGTCTCTACACCTTAATGACGCATTATGGGCCTACAAGACATCATTCAAAACTCCATTGGGAATGTCCCCCTATCGGCTGATTTATGGGAAAACGTGTCACTTACCTGTCGAAATTGAGCACAGAGCATACTGGGCCATCAAGGCAGTTAATATGGACTTGGAAAGGGCAGGACAAAAAAGGCTGCTTGACTTGAACGAGATCGAAGAAATTCGAGCAATGGCCCATGACAACGCAAGAATATACAAGGACAAGACCAAGAAGTGGCATGACAAGAAGTTGCTGCCACGACAGTTCTGCCCAGGGCAGCTTGTGTTGCTATTTAACTCTAGGTTGAAGCTCTTCCCATGGAAGCTGAAATCTAAATGGTCTGGCCCATTCCAAGTAGTACAGGTTTTTCCCCATGGTGCCATCATGATCAGATCTTTAAAAGACGTGCACCAATTCAAAGTGAATGGACAACGATTGATGCATTATCAGGGGACTGAAGCCCCAAGAATGTAAGAAGTGGTTACCTTAGGAGATGCCCCTCCCGGCATCCATAATTTAACCTAATTTTTATTTTTTTATTATTTTTATTATTTATATATTTATTAGGTAATTAGAGTTATTTTATTTTTAGGAATTAAAGTTTTTACTTTTATTATTTTCAGGAAATAAAGGAAACAAGAAGAAGAGGAGAAGTGAACCCATCCCACCATTTTCTATCAGCCCAAAAAGCCCAACTTTTGGCCGCTGCCGTTACAGCTGCCGCGACAGACGTGGAAAATACAGCCTGTCGACACGCTGTCGCGATAGACACGCAAATGCGTAACAGACGCACAGCAGACACGGAAACGCGTGACAGACGCGTCAGAAACTGCGTAACAGCTAGCCCCGTTATTCACGCCTGCCGTTACAGCTCCAACGGGCAGCAAACTCTTCCCTATACAAACCCTGTTCATTTTTCATTTTTTCACTCACTTCTACCCCTTCTACTTGTTCCCTCTAGAGTTTTTACTTGTTTTCATTTTCTTACACAATCCTTGCAACCATGTCTTCTAGAACAACCCGCAGGAGTGCTGCCTCAGGCTCCACCCCGACAGCATCAACCCCATGATCCTTCCAGATACGAGACATGTGGGAGGAGAAGGGCTTTATTTACGCTTCCAAGGAAGGGAATTTGGGTTTGCAGCCGTTCATCGCCAGTAAAATCAAGGCCCTGTAGTGGCAGCTATTCGCAGAACAACCAGAGGAGATGAATGTGTCTCTGGTCCGAGATTTCTACGCTGCCATCGACAACAGACACACAACAGCAGTCACGGTAAGAGGAAGAGAGGTGCCATTCGAACCAGAATACATCAACACTTCATATGGCTTCTATGTGGGCATCAATGAAGATGGTCACCAGCAATTTCTGGAGAGCCTCGACCCTCCTGCCTACGATGCTGTCATGGCAGAGCTCACGGAAGAAGGAACCCAGTGGAATATGGACCCAAAGAACCCGAGAACGATGAAGAGAGTTCAATTAACCTCGGAGGCCAAGTTGTGGAACGCCTTCATTAAAAAGAGAATCATGCCCTCTTCGCACAGTACAACCGTAGATCAACCCAGGTTAGCCCTCATTCATTCTATACTACATGAGCGGCCGATTAACGTGGGTAGATACAATCGGGAGAGCATATTAGAATGCGCACACCGACCGACCGGACCACTATACTTCCCCTACCTCATCACCGCCCTCTGTCGCGACCATCATGTACCTGAAGCTGTCACCGATCTACGAGTCCAAGGGAAGGGCTGGACTGAGCGAAATCTCCTCAGCCTGGTGGAACTCACTGCTGCCACCCCGCTGTCATCCTTCGATCCTACTGCCACAGCAGCAGAGACGACAGCTCCAAGCGACTCCGACCCAGCTGCCACAGAACCTAGGCAGCAAGCAGCAGCAGCCCTTCCAGCCGACGTCTCCTCCCAGATCCTTGTTGCAGTACAAAAGCTGGAGGAACGACAGCTCGGACTCATGAGCTTCATTCGCGACTTCATGACAGCCACGGTAAACTTCATCCAAACCTCTTTAAATTTCCCTGATGCTGCTTTCCCTACCTTTCCATCCCATTATTTTGCTGCTACCACCCCTGCCCATACCCCCACACCTGCTGCCACACCCAAGACACCTTCTGCAGCGTCCACACCAACTCCTGCCACTGCATCTATTGGCAGCAACCGCGCAGCTGACAACTCTGCCCGTGGAACCAAGAGAAGAATGTCGTCCGACGAACTCGATGCATACATAGCCGGCTTCTCCTCTTCTTCAGTTTGGGCAGAATCCGATGGTGAACCCTCCGTAAAGAGGAATCTGTCCAAAGAGTTCACCCCCGTCAAGAGGCAGAAAACAGTGGCAGACAAAAACAAAAAAGATAGCGGCAGTATCAACGACAGCAGCAGCAGCTCCGAGGTGCATGTAGTGGAGAAACCTCCTCACATCTCCCCTACCCGTATTCAACCTCCAAGGGAGGCCAAAACGAAGAATACCTCCGCCTCCCCCATCCGCCACCCGGTCAAGAAGGCTCCTGCCCTCCGACAGATCCGTCTGAGCAGCAGCGACGATAGCGCATAAAATTTGAGTTTCTTACCTTATTTTGTTGTCTGCTTTTATATATTTTGTGATGTACTATTTATTTTCTTTTTCTTGTCATTTGCATTGAGGGCAATGCAACCCTTGAGTTTGGGGGTGGCATCCCTCCATTAATGGAGTCTTATTTAGTTTTTAAAATTGTGTCTTTTAATTAGTTTATTTTTGCTACAAAAAAATGAAAATTTTGGCTTAAGTCTTTTGAACTGAACTTACCTGCCGTGACAGCCTCTGTCGTGGCATCACTTTTAGGATAGTTTTAGGAACAGTTTAGAGCCTTGCTATAGTTCTGAACTTAAACACCATTTGTGACTCTTATACTGTCTAGAACTTTACTGGTAAACTAGAATAGGGAAAAACTTAGTACTTGAATAGCCCCTAGAGGTGCCTAACACTGGCTCTAGGAAAAGAAGTTAAGAAAAATAGACTCTTACACCTAGAGGTGCCCGAAACCGGCTCTAGGAAGTTAGCTAGAGGTGCCCGAAACCGGCTCTAGTTAAACTTAAGCTTGAGAAATAGAATCGAGTCTGAACTAAAGGAACCTAAAAAAATTCCTCCAAAAAGATGAACTTTGGCATAAAAATTCAAGTTAAAAGTCTCAGCTATTCTAGTAAGCTAAGTGAGTCTAGGCATATAATTGTTCACAAAGCATGCACACACTACACGAGAATTATAGCATGGTTCCGAATAAATTCTGAATTATCCGACAAGGTGTTGCTTGCAATAGGGAATGAAATGGTAGGTAAGGGAAAGTTCATTGTTTTAAGCCAAACAATTTTTTTTCTTTGTTAGGTCTGAATTGCTTGAGGGATAGGCCAAGGCATAGCAGGGATTCTTGCCAAGCTTGAAGTACTGAGTTGAGTAATCGCTACCGCGATAACCAACGGACCGCTGCCGCGACAGGTGCTGCCGCAACAGGCACGACGACAGAACAAAGTTTCCTAGACTTTGCAACACCTACACTACTGAGCAATTCAATACCGGCCCATTCTCTCTATCTTGATTCCATTACTCTTTTATTTAAGTTCTCTTTATTATTTTCGTGACAACAATTTAAACTATTATTTTCCTCTCTCGTGCAGTAATACAAGGTGAAGCTATTAGCCCAGTCCCTGTGGAGACAATATCCGATACTTCAATATCACTTTACTACTTGCGTCGTGTACACTTGCACTACATTGCGATAGACATTTTTACACGCAACAGAGATCCTTTCCAATGATCAAGGTAACAAGACAACGTCATCTTATGTTGGAATTAAAGATACTGAGGGTTTGATAAGTGATGCAGCGAAGAACCATGTCGCCATGAACCTCATCAACACTTTCTTCGATGTAAAGAAGTTGATTGGTCGTAGATGTAGTGATGTCTCTGTTTAGAGTGAGTCTAAATTATGGCTAATCAAGGTTGATATGGATGTGAATAAACATGAAGAAGTGGCCCAAAAATTATTAAAAGATTTTAATTGTGTTACTGCATTACTATTTGATGATTTGTAGAAGAAGTTCTACCTTGAATTTTGTAAACAACATTTGTGGCCTCTTTTTCACTACATGATACCCATTTGTCTGGACCATGATGATAGATTTGATAGTACTTTATGGCAGACATATGTTTCTTCTAATAAAATATTTTTTGGCAAGGTTATAGAAGTAATCAGTCTAGAGGATGCGATTCTGAGGGGACTGCGAAATTGTAATCTAAGTGGTTTCCTTACGTTTGATTATGCACAACAATTCTTGTCTTGTTGCATTAGAATGTTGAGCCTTGGTTATGAGTCTAAAGGAGAGCATATTGGTATAGATTACTTTGGTCGCACAATTTTTATTAAAATTCTTTCAGTGGGAATTCATATGGCAAGACTTGAATCGATATTGAATCTTGTCGCCACTGTCGCCAAGGTCAAACAGATTCGGAAGTTTGAAGAAAAAAAATTGAATCTTGGCATTGAGGACATGGATATTTCCAAAGTTTTATATAGAAGAGAGCCCCTCACATTGATGTGATATGAGTTGGGATCAACTAAAAACAGTGAGGTGGGTCGAGCCTTGAAGAAGTGCGATACGATACCTTGGGAATTGAAGATCAGTTTGGCTAGTGCTCAAGTTCGAATGAAGACTCAAGCTGGTGAGAAGCAAATGGATTTGACACGAGAAAAAGGAAGTTGGGTCTTTGTGCTTTTACAACCATACCGACAACTGTCTGCGCATTTAAAGGAACAACAAAAATTGAATCCAAGTGGAAAATCAACTCAACATGTAACAACCTTTCCCTTGATGCAGGATATTACAATGACTCCAAGACAACAGTTGGTCATCTTAGAACAAAAGTTTCGTACATTAGGGGCCCGAGAAGAGAAACAAGTGTTGGTACAATGTGATGAAGCCAATGGGGGCAATAAGACCTAGGAAATCGCGGCAGCTTTTCATGGTGAGTTTCCTTACTCGAACCATGAGGGCAAGGTTCATAAACTAGGCTAGGGTAATATTATGAATTAGAGTCAAAGCCAACAAGGATTGCCAGCTCAAGAGCTGAGTCAGCAACAACAGTCTTGTAACACCCGAGTTTAGGGGTCGGGTGAAATTAATATTTAAAATAATATTTTGAGTCTCGGTTTTCTAATTAAATAATAAAATAATTTTCACGGGCCTCGAGATTTCAAAATAATTAAGGCTATGTTGGGCCTATCTCTTGGGTCCAAAATCCATGGACTTTAAGAGATGTGGGTTTGGCCATTCATTAATGGCATTTTAGTAAATAGTTGGTCTTCCAACTAAAACCCATTTTAGTTTTATTTCCTTATAATTCAAATAAACAAAAATCTCATCTTCTTCTCCACACACCAAAACTCACGACAAAGAACCCCTCCCCCTCCATTTTCACTATTCCATTCCCTTGCTTCCCCATTTTAGCTCGGTTTTGAAAGGTAAATATATTTCCAACTTGTCTTCATCTTCCTCTCTTTAAAATTACGATTAGTTTTCATTTTGGTTCAAGTTTTAGAAATTGAGTTTTTGGAGGATTTGAATAAAAATGGTATCTTTATTATTTTTAACTTGAGGTTTTGATTTAATAATGTTAGATATGATGTTTGTGAACCAAATGGTCCAACATATATGATTTTTACATGATTTTGTAAACATTCCCGGATTTGGGTTTTGTGGGGGTTTTTGAATGGCTTTTGAAGGGTTTTTGGGTGTGTTCTATGTTGGAATTTGAGGGCTAATGTTAGTATGTTAGTTGAGGGTTGTTTTGGAACTATTTGGGGGTGTTAAAAGTGTTGAAATCAAAGGTTTTGGACTGTGCTATAGGGCTGCTCGGGTTTGATGATTTTGGGGGTTGTTCATGGTTTGAATTGTTGTGTTTGATGCTTGATTAGTATTTCGGGTTAGCTACATTGATGTATGAGCTGATTTGAGGTTGTTTGGATTGTGTTGAGGTTGTTTGGAGACAAGGACTTGTGTTGGTGAAGCCTCGGGAGTGAATCCAGAAACTTGAAGGTGTGGCTTGCTTGGTTGTTGAGCTTGGAAGTGAAGGTGAGTGGTTAATGTTTTTGAAATGGTCTTTGAATATTTTGGTTCAAGCATGTGGACTAGGTTGGGCTTGGTAGACCCACCTAGAGTTGGGATTAGAGATGTAGCCTAATCCCAAGCTTTAGTTAGAGACTATGGTTGCTCTCAAATGTGATTATGCCTCATGTTTCTATGTGATTGTGTTGGCTATGTATATGATAGTATACATGTATGTTGAGGCATGGATTGATGCATTGTGATATGCATGTGGTATGTTCATGATTGTGATCATGGTGAGTACGTGCTAAGCACGGAAGTGAAATGAGATATGTTGTGGATTTAATAATATTGGCACTAGTATACTTGGGTACAAATGATCGATCATTAGGATGTTAGTGTGCACACGTGAGTCAAATGAACGAGTGGTCTTGATGATGGTAGTCATCAAGATGTAGTACTGGTACGCCCGAAAATTATTCTTGTATAAATGTTAGTCGGTGATGAGTGTAATCCCATCGACGGGGCGTGAGGATAAGTGGAATCCCCTCCGCGAGAACGCTGATGAGTGTAATCCCACCGTGAGGTAATGGTTGTGTTGGATGTGAGTTCCAACGTGTTTATCCGCGTATTCGAGTCATAGCTAGGTGCCAATATGAATTGATATGTGTATCAATGTGTTATGAAATGTGATCCCTATTTGGATGATAATATGTATTTACATATGATGTGGATTTGAGCTTGTTGAGCATGTCATAATATTGAATATATGTTCATGCATCATGTGTATTTGGCTCATGGGGATTGAAGGTAAATCATGCATTCTACCTTGTTGTGCTCGTGCTTGGACCCTGCATTGTCGAGGTTTGTTTTAAAGAGCTTACCCTCACTAAGCTTTATGCTTACACTCTCTTTTGTTCGACAATGCATATCCTTAGTTCGTGGGTTGCTAGTGCAAGAAGGAGCCTCGAAGTGTGTGCTTTATGGTGCTAGTTAGCTATCAAGTATGGACTTTTTAGTTATGATGTAATGGTCAAGCAATGGGACATGTATATGTTGTTTGAGCCTTTTGAAGTGTGTTGTTGTTGGTTGTTTAGGAGCATGTTAAACTCCTTTTATATGCCATGTTGTTGGTTGGCTTTTGGTTGCCTTGGATGCTTGTAAACCATGTTGAATTGCCTACCTTAATTGCCTAAGTGCATGTCTTTTGAAACATGAATCTTGAATGCTTAAGTCTATGACATGTTTAATCTCGAATGGTTGTTCTACCATGAATCCTTGTGTATTTTGTGTATGTCGTTATAGGGAGCATGCCTCTAGATCGTAATTGTATGATTTGTATGCTTCGTGTAGTCGTTTCGGACGTTTGGGATCAATTGGAGATGTGTAAAACTGATTTTGGGAACTTGCAGACAGCAGGTGTTTCGAAACGGGTAGAGTCGTTTTGAAACGGGTGTGGTTCCAGGGTCCCCCGTATTGGAACTCGTTTCGATACGTTTTGGCCACTGTGAGCCCCTGTTTCGAATCAAGTTTCGAAACACTTTTGCTACTAGAATCGCCTATTTCGAAACAGGTATCGAAATGGCAAGGAAAAACGAGACCCCGTTCCGAAACGGGGTGGATGCGTTTCGAAACGGGCGTCTTGCTTTTTAAACTGGGCTCGTGTTTCGAAACGGGCTTTGACTGTTTCGAAACATATGCCTATTTTTGGGCTTTTTGACATCTCTTAAGGGTTCCAAGTATTGGGCTTAGGCCCTGTTTGTTGTTGGGCTTCCGCTTAGGTTTAATTAATGCATTTAGATAAGATAAAATAATTTTTTTTCCTAGGGTCGGTAACCGAAGTGGATCCTTAACGGGTTTCATCTCGGTTATCCCCGTGTAATCCGCTCGGGCCGGTCAAGCGTCCAGACTGGGACGAAGGGGTTACACTTATTGGTATCAGAGCCTAAGGTTTTCGAGACCTTGGGCAGTTAAGTGAGGTAAGTTGAGTTTTTGTATTGAAATGCACGATGTTTGCTTGCCATGTAAGCATGTTTGCGTGTTTATCATGTATGCTTGTTGTTTTGCTTGAAGCATGATGTTTAGAGTCCCATTGCTACTATTACATCGGAAAAAGGATCTTTTAAAGTGAGGGAACATACTTGAACCACTTGGAGCCCTTGCCTTGCTAACCCTTTTGTTGTTGTGTGTAGTTGTTGTTTGTGAGCATGATGTCGAGGCCGAGAGTGGTTCGTCAGGAACCACGCGTTGCGGCTCCTGTTGAGCCGGTGGTTGGGATTGAGGCTCATGTAGAAGAGCCTACTGCTGCTGCTCGAGTTGGAGCTCCACCACCACCACCACCACCACCTCCTCTGCCTGGTGGGGGAGGCGAGGCTGGAGTCGAGGGAGAGGGAGAGGGACCTCAATTTGGCCAAGGTGGCCAAGGTCCGGCTGGAATAGATATGGCTCCGCTTGTGCAAGCTATAGCGGGAGCATTTCAGGCCGCAGTTGCCGGGGCACAGGCTGCAGCTCAGCCTAGAGGGGATGATAACAGTTTACCGTTGGAGAGGCTCCGTAACTTAGGGGTCGAAGAGTTTAGAGGATCTAATCCTGAGAGATCCGAGCTGTGGTTAGAGAAGACCGTTTGCATCTTAGCTCAGATGAGTTGCGTTGGTGCCCGTAGGTTGGGATGTGTGATCTCTTTGCTTCAGGGTGATGCCTACACTTGGTGGGTCACCATTACTACCGGAGTTCCAGAGGCTGAGATTGGATGGGACTTCTTTGAGTCTGCTTTCCGGAAGAGGTACTTGGGTCCGAGGTATCTAGATGAGAAGAAGCGAGAGTTTATGGACTTAGTTCAGGGAGAGGCTTCTATGACTGACTATGAGATTCGTTTCGTTCGTTTGAGTCAGTATGCACCAGAGTTGGTTCCGACTGAGAGGGACTGTTGTAACCGTTTCAGATATGGGTTGCATAAAGAAGTTAAGAGGTATACGTTGGCTTCTGATTATTCGGATTTTGATGTCTTGGTTGCTAGAGCCAAAGACATTGAGCACAGCTTAGGGCTGACCAAGCGCTCTGGGGGATCTAGCTATGGTAAGAGGAATAACAACTTTGACCGTGGGGATGCCAAGAGGCATAGAGGCGGTGGACAACAGTTTGACCATAGACGTGGCGGTGGCCACCATGGTAGAGGCCACCATGGCCATCGAGGAGGAGGGCGTTTGCCCGAGTGTACACAATGTGGGAGGCAGCATACTGGTGAGTGTTGGGGTAACTTCCATGCTTGTTGGAACTGTGGTTCGAGGGACCACTTTAGGAGGGAGTGTCCGCATCAGGCGGCACAGACACCGAACATTGCTCAGGCTCCTACGAGAGCGACTGGTTTTCAGAGAGGCCGTGGGCGCGGCCGTGGCTACTTCCTGCCTAGGGCTGATGCTCCTAGGGTAGATGCTCAGAGGAACCTTGCTCATGTTGTAGCCGTACAGCCAGATGTAGGAGGACCAGCGAGGGTTTATGCTCAGAGAGAGGCTGGGAACGACACTGATGTCATAGCAGGTAATTTTGAGTTACAGTCTATGTCTTTGCTTTCTTTGGTTGATTCGGGTTCTACACATTCCTATATTTTGAGTGAGCATGCACGGAAGTTAGATATACCTATTGAGATCTTAGATGTAGGTATGCATGTGGCTAGTTCTTTTGGTGAGACAGTTGTGGTTAGATGTATGTATAGGATATGTCCGTTGAAGATTCAGGGTCATGTGTTTTCTGTTGACATGATGGAGCTTCCTTTTTATGGTTTTGATATTATTTTGGGTATGGATTGGTTAGTTGAGCACCGAGCTAGTGTGGATTTTGAAACGAAGAGGATTTCTTTGAAACTTTCTGATGACTATGAGGTAGTAGTAGTAGGCGAGAACATTAAGTTCTTGTCTAATGTTGTGTCAGCTTTAGAGGCCCATAGGTTGATGGATTCCGGTTGTGGGGCTTTCTTAACTTATGTTATGAATCTGAATATGAGTGAGGCTATACCGAAAGATATTAGAACAGTTTGTGATTTTCCGGATGTGCTTCCTGAAGAGTTACCAGGTTTTCCTCCTGACAAAGATGTTGAGTTTGTGATTGAGACTGTTTCAGGGTCTACTCCAGTTTCTATAGCTTCGTATCGTATTGCTCCGAAAGAGTTGAAAGAGTTGAAGACTCAGTTGCAAGAGTTGTTAGACCGTGGATTCATTAGGCCTAGTAGTTCTCCTTGGGGTGCTCCTGTGTTGTTTGTAAAGAAGAAAGATGGTAGTATGCGTATGTGCATTGACTACAGACAGTTGAATCAGTTGACTGTGAAGAACAAGTATCCGTTGCCTCGTATAGATGATTTGTTTGATCAGTTGAGAGGTGCTTCAGTGTTCTCGAAGATAGACTTCAGATCGGGGTACTATCAGTTGAAAGTAAAAGAGTGTGATGTTCCGAAGACAGCTTTTAGGACTAGATATGGTCACTATGAGTTCCTTGCGATGCCGTTTGGGCTCAGGAATGCACCTGCAGCATTCATGGACATGATGAATAGAATTTTTAAAGACTATCTATACCGCTTTGTAGTTGTCTTCATAGATGATATCCTTGTGTACTCGAAGACAGAAGAAGAGCATGATTAGCATTTGAGATTTGTTTTGCAGAGATTGTTGAGCAATTAGTTGTATGCGAAGCTTAGTAAATGTGAGTTCTGGATTCGAGAGGTTGTATTTCTTGGCCATATTGTTTTGGCCGAAGGTATCCGTGTTGATCCGTCGAAGATTGAGGCTATTGTTGAGTGGAAACAACCTAAGTCCGTGACTGAGATTAGGAGTTTCCTAGGATTAGCCGGTTACTATAGGAGATTTGTTGATGGTTTCTCTAGGGTAGCTGCTCCTTTGACTAAATTGTTGCAAAAGGGAGTTAAATTTGAGTGGTCAGATGCAAGATAGAAGGCCTTTGAGAAATTGAAAGAAGCTTTGACAAATGCTCTAGTGTTAGTGCAACCAGTTTCAGTTAAAGAATTTATGATCTATAGTGATGCTTCCTACATAGGTTTAGGTTGTGTTTTGATGCAAGAAAGAAGAGTTGTTGCTTATGCTTCAAGACAATTGAAGGTGCATGAGAAGAACTATCCTACTCACAATATTGAGTTAGCCGCAGTTGTGTTTGCATTGAAGATTTGGCATCATTACTTGTATGGTGAGAAGTGTATAGTTTACACCGATCATAAGAGCTTGAAGTATTTGATGACACAGAGAGAGTTGAACTTGAGACAGAGAAGATGGCTTGAGTTGTTAAAAGACTATGATTTGACCATTGAGTACCATCCGGGCAAGGCAAATGTAGTAGCCGATGCTTTGAGTAGAAAAGTTACAGTTGAGTTGAGAGCTATGTTTGCGAGATTGAGTGTGTCCGATGGTGGTGGTTTGATCACAGAGTTGCAAGTGAAGCCTTCTTTGATTCAGTTGATTAGAGAGAAGCAGTTGCAAGATGTGTCTTTAGTTCCTCATATTCAGGACATAGCCGAAGGTAGACCGACCGAGTATAGTTTCAGTGGTGAGAATTTGTTGTGCTTTAGAGATAGAGTTGTGGTACCGGAAGATGTTGAGTTGAGACGTACGATTCTGAGTGAAGCACATTCAAGTCCTTTTTCTATGCATCCGGGTAGTACCAAGATGTACTGTGACTTGAAGATTGACTACTTTTGGGTTGGTTTGAAGAAGGATGTAGCCGAGTATGTGAGCCGTTGTATGGTTTTTCAGAGAGTGAAGGCGGAACATCAGGTTCCTTCAGGTTTGTTACAGCCTTTGAATATTCCGGAAAGAAATGGGAGAGGATCACCATGGACTTTGTGTCAGGGCTACCGTTGTCTCCTTCGAAGAAGAATTCGGTCTGGGTAATTGTTGATAGATTCACTAAGTGTGCTCACTTCTTAGCAGTGAACACTACGGATTCATTAGACAAGTTGGCAAACTTGTACATCCGTGAGATTGTGAGACTTCATGAAGTTCCGAAGTCTATTGTTTCAGACAGAGATCCGAGATTTACTTCGAGGTCCTGGGGTTGTTTGCATAGTGCTCTAGGTAGCCATTTGCATTTCAGTACTTCTTATCATCCTCAGTCCGATGGGCAGTCAGAGCGAGTGATACAGATTTTAGAGGATATGCTCCGTTGTTGTGTGATTGACTTCCAGGGTTCTTGGGAGAAGCACTTACCTTTAGTTGAATTTGCTTACAACAACAGTTATCAGGCTAGTATTCAGATGGCTCCCTATGAGGCTTTGTATGGTAGACGATGTAGGACTCCGATTTGTTGGGCCGAGACGGGTCAGAGATTGTTACCTATGCCAGATTTGCTTAAGGGAACTACCGACAAAGTGAAGTTGATTTGTGACCATTTGAAAGCAGCTTCCGATCGTCAGAAGTCTTATGCGGATTTGAAGAGAAAAGAGATTGAGTTCTCTGTGGGTGAGAAAGTGTTTCTGAAAGTATCTCCGTGGAAGAAGATGATGAGATTTGGCCGGAAAGGCAAGTTGAGTCCGAGGTTCATTGGTCTGTATGAGATAGTTGAGCGGATTGGGCCTGTAGCTTACCGTTTGAGATTGCCTTCTGAGTTAGAGAAGATCCATGATGTGTTTCATGTGTCGATGCTTAGGAGATATAGATCAGATCCTTCTCATGTTATGCCTGTTGAGGAGATAGAGTTGAATCCAGATTTGTCTTATAATGAAGAACCTGTTGAGATACTTTCTTCTGATAGCAAGGTGTTGCGTGTCAAGACCATAGAGTTGGTCAAGGTGTTGTGGAGACATAGAGGTGTGGAAGAGGCCACGTGGGAGAGGAAAGCAGATATGCTTGAGCAGTTTTCATACTTGTTTCCGTCAGGTAATTTCGGGGACGAAATTCCTTAAGTGGGGGAGAGTTGTAACACTCGGGTTTAGGGGTCAGGTGAAATTAATATTTAAAATAATATTTTGAGTCTCGGTTTTCTAATTAAATAATAAAATAATTTTCATGGGCCTCGGGATTTCAAAATGATTAAGGCTATGTTGGGCCTATCTCCTGGGTCCAAAATCCATGGACTTTAAGAGATGTGGGTTTGGCCATTCATTAATGACATTTTAGTAAATAGTTGGTCTTCCAACTAAAACCCATTTTAGTTTTATTTCCTTATAATTCAAATAAACAAAAACCCCATCTTCTTCCCCACACACCAAAACTCACGACAAAGAACCCCTCCCCCTCTATTTTCACTATTCC
This sequence comes from Hibiscus trionum, assembly GCA_030270665.1. Classification (NCBI taxonomy): domain Eukaryota; kingdom Viridiplantae; phylum Streptophyta; class Magnoliopsida; order Malvales; family Malvaceae; genus Hibiscus; species Hibiscus trionum. Next base: position 18,815,991 of record BSYR01000038.1, on the reverse strand, counting down.
ATTCCCTTGCTTCTCCATTTTATCTCGGTTTTGAAAGGTAAATACATTTCCAACTTGTCTTCATCTTCCTCTCTTTAAAAGTACGATTAGTTTTCATTTTGGTTCAAGTTTTAGAAATTGTGTTTTTGGAGGATTTGAATAAAAATGGTATCTTTATTGTTTTTAACTTGAGGTTTTGATTTAATAATGTTAGATATGATGTTTGTGAACCAAATGGTCCAACATATATGATTTTTACATGATTTTGTAAACATTCCCGGATTTGGGTTTTGTGGGGGGTTTTTGAAGGGCTTTGGAAGGGTTTTTGGGTGTGTTCTATGTTGGAATTTGAGGGCTACTGTTAGTATGTTAGTTGAGGGTTGTTTTGGAACAATTTGGGGGTGTTAAAAGTGTTGAAATCAAAGGTTTGGACTGTGTTATAGGGCTGCTCGGGTTTGATGATTTTGGGGGTTGTTCATGGCTTGAATTGTTGTATTTGATGCTTGATTAGTATTTCGGGTTAGCTACATTGATGTATGAGCTGATTTGAGGTTGTTTGGATTGTGTTGAGGTTTTTTAGAGACAAGAACTTGTGTTGGTGAAGCCTCGGGAGTGAATCCGGAAACTTGAAGGTGTGGCTTGCTTGGTTGTTGAGCTTGGAAGTGAAGGTGAGTGGTTAATGTTTTTGAAATGGTCTTTGAATATTTTGGTTCAAGCATGTGGACTAGGTTGGGCTTGGTAGAACCACCTAGAGTTGGGATTAGAGTGGTAGCCTAATCCCAAGCTTTAGTTAGAGACTATGGTTGCTCTCAAATGTGATTATGCCTCATGTTTCTATGTGATTGTGTTGGCTATGTATATGATAGTATACATGTATGTTGAGGCATGGATTGATGCATTGTGATATGCATGTGGTATGTTCATGATTGTGATCATGGTGAGTACGTGCTAAGCACGGAAGTGAAATGAGATATGTTGTGGATTGTATAATATTGGCACTAGTATACTTGGGTACAAATGATCGATCATTAGGATGTTAGTGTGCACACGTGAGTCAAATGCGCGTGTGGTCTTGATGATGGTAGTCATCAAGATGGAGTACGAGTACGCCCGGAAATTCTTCTTGTATAAATGTTAGTCAGTGATGAGTGTAATCCCATCGACGGGGCGTGAGGAATAGTGGAATCCCCTCCGCGAGAACGGTGATGAGTGTAATCCCACCGTGAGGTAATAGTTGTGTTGGATGTGAGTTCCAATATGTTTATCCGCGTATTCGAGTCATAGCTAGGTGCCAATATGAATTGATATGTGTATCAATGTGTTATGAAATGTGATCCCTATTTGGATGATAATATGTATTTACATATGATGTGGATTTGATCTTGTTGAGCATGTCATAATATTGAATATATGTTCATGCATCATGTGTATTTGGCTCATGGGGATTGAAGGTAAATCATGCATTCTACCTTGTGCTCGTGCTTGGACCCTGCATTGTCGAGGTTTGTTTTAAAGAGCTTACCCTCACTAAGCTTTATGCTTACACTCTCTTTTGTTCGACAATGCATATCCTTAGTTCGTGGGTTGCTAGTGCAAGAAGGATCCTCCAAGTGTGTGCTTTATGGTGCTAGTTAGCTACCAAGTATGGACTTTTTAGTTATGATGTAATGGTCAAGCAATGGGACATGTATATGGTGTTTGAGCCTTTTGAAGTGTGTTGTTGTTGGTTGTTTAGGAGCATGTTAAACTCCTTTTATATGCCATGTTGTTGGTTGGCTTTTGGTTGCCTTGGATGCTTGTAAACCATGTTGAATTGCCTACCTTAATTGCCTAAGTGCATGTCTTTTGAAACATGAATCTTGAATGCTTAAGTCTATGACATGTTTAATCTGGAATGTATGTTCTACCATGAATCCTTGTGTATTTTGTGTATGTCGTTATAGGGAGCATGCCTCTAGATCGTAATTGTATGATTTGTATGCTTCTTGTGTAGTCGTTTCGGACGTTTGGGATCAATTGGAGATGTCTAAAACTGATTTTGAGAACTTGCAGACAGCAGGTGTTTCAAAACGGGTAGAGTCGTTTTGAAACGGGTGTGGTTCCAGGGCCCCAGTATCGGAACTCGTTTCGATACGTTTTGGCCACTGTGAGCCCCTGTTTCGAAACAAGTTTCGAAACACTTTTGCTACTGGAATCACCTGTTTCGAAACTGGTATCGAAATGGCAAGGCAAAACGAGACCCCGTTCCGAAACGGGGTGGATGCGTTTCGAAACGGGCGTCTGGCCTTTTAAACTGGGCTCGTGTTTCGAAACACATGCCTATTTTTGGGCTTTTTGACATCTCTAAAGGGTTCCAAGTGTTGGGCTTAGGCCCTGTTTGTTGTTGGGCTTCCGCTTAGGTTTAATTAATGCATTTAGATAAGATAAAATGAAAAAGTTTTTCCTAGGGTCGGTAACCGAAGTGGAGCCTTAACGGGTTTCATCTCGGTTATCCCCGTGTAATCCGCTCGGGCCGGTCAAGCGTCTAGACCGGGACGAGGGGGTTACAAGTCTACTAAGATTCACACAGGATGGCGTTGGAGGAAAGAACCCAAGGCGTTAAAAGGCTATATTTGTTTTTATTATAACCCTTTAGAGTATATATAAAGGAAAAGAGTCATTGTACTTGGATACGCTTATTGTAAAAACAAATATCTTTTTCCTCTCTGAATCTATTCTCTTCTCTGCTTCTATTTCTATCCTCCTCCTTTCTCTATTTCTACCTTTCATTTTCTGCGGATTTCTCTGAATTGTTAGGAAGGATCCTAACATTGGCGCTTTCATTGAGAGTCATTGTACTGGGATATCCTTATTGTACAAATATCTTATATAATTTGATTTTTTGAATCGTGTATATATATACTTATGGCATCCGAACTACACTTAATTAGTACCACAATTTTTTTCTTACAAATAATAGCGAATAAAGTAAAGTTAGAAACAAAAAGTTTCAACAACTGCCTTAGTTTAAAGGTCTTGGGTTAAAACTTAGGGGCTTAAGGGTTAAGGATTTAGAATTTATGGGTTGGGTTAGAATTTAGGGTAAAGTACATAAATGGTCACTAAACTATCCCTAAAAATATAAAATGATCACTAAACTTTCAAAAATTACATAATGATCATTAAACTTTAATTTTTATTACAAAATGGTTACTGGGCCGTTAACTGTCGTTAACCGGGAGACGTGGTAGTTAAGAAATTTTATATAATAACATATTTAATTTTTATTCTTTCATTTTGGCTAAAGGGTCAAATTTGCCCCTGTAGTAATCCGAAATCAGCAATATTGCCCCTAACTTTTTTTTCCCGTAATTTTGCCCTCAAAGTCAGTCAATTGTAGCAATGTTGCCCTTTGACCGATTTTGACCGTTAAATGCTGATGTGGCAGTTAACGGTGCTGACAGGGCAATTTTACCCTCGAAGTCATTCATGCAATTTTGCCCTCGAAGTCATTATTTGCAACACTTTTACCCTTGGTTTATTTGGTTTTTTCGAGTTGAACTTTAACAAACAGAATATATGAAAAATCGATTAACAAATTGATGTAAATATCCTTTGAGTCCCTAGTAATTTTAAAAATAAGTAAAATGAGAACTCTCACAAAAAATCAAAATATTATTCAATTTTTTTTTAAAAAATCTATAAACTTAATAAAACTAAGTACGATATTCAAAAAAAATTATTGAAAATAAACCAACGAGAAGCGTGTTAATTGAACGATGAACGCGAACTATTCTATTCGAACGATGTTCGATTGACACACTTACCGACGATGGGTTGTTAGGAAAAAATGTACGATGATCTCAGAAAACGACATTAGTGGTGTTCGGCGAAAACGGCATGGGAGATAAGGGCATGGGAGATAAATACAAGGATATCTAGAAGATAAAGCAGAATTCAACCTGAGCCACATGATTCGAGTTCACCGTACATTTTTTCCTAAAAACCCATCGTCGGTAAGTGTGTTAATCGAACGTCGTTCGAATAGAATAGTTCACGTTCACCGCTCAATTAACACGCTTCTCGTTGGTTTATTTTCAATAATTTTTTTTAAATATCGTATTTATTTTTATTAAGTTTATAGATTTAAAAAAATGAATAATATTTTGATTTTTTGTGAGAGTTCTCATTTTGCTTATTTTTAAAATTACTATGGACTCAAAGGATATTTACATCAATTTGTCAATCGATTTTTCATATATTCTGTTTGTTAAAGTTCAACTCGAAAAAACTAAATTATTTATCCAATTTTATTCAAAAACTAAATAAACCAAGGGTAAAAGTGCTGCAATTAATGACTTCGAGGGCAAAATTGCATGAATGACTTCGAGGGTAAAATTGCCCCGTCAGCACCGTTAATTGCCACATCAGCATTTAACGGTCAAAATCGGTCAAAGGGCAACATTGCTACAATTGACTGACTTTGAGGGCAAAATTACGGAAAAAAAAGGTTAGGGGCAACATTGCTGATTTCGGATTACTACAGGGGCAAATTTGACCCTTTAGCCTTTCATTTTTTTCTCATCTTCATTCTCAACACCTTTAAAAGAGAAACCTTTAGGGGGAAGAGTTAGATTTCTTAGAGGGTTTATGGAGGATTTAGAACTTGAGAGCTCAATTCTTCCATTCTACTTCTTTTTTTTATCTCCTTAATACATTTTTTCAATCCTTTTAATCCATTAATGACTGGAAACTTTTTTTATGTCTTGACTTGATAGCTAGAGAAGTGAAAGTCTTCCAAAGTCAAAAGAAAAGAAAAATAATTGAAAGATGTCAAATGAGCTTCCTTTGTTGTTGAATTTAAGGTAATACATCTCGAACTTTAAAATGTTTCATGATTTTCATATTTATGATGGGATTTGGTATTGATGATGATTCATTGGGTATAGACAGGTTTAGAGAATTCACGTAGCATTACAATAAGTATTGTTGACCTCATAATAGAGAAAATCAAATGAGGTCCATTCCTATATTTCCGTGAAAAATTCTATTTTATACTTTATAATGTGTTCAATAGACATTTTAGTTAGATTAGTGGAGTCATTTGCACCCTAATATTTCTACATACATATGTCCATGATAGTAATCAAATGAGGTCCATTCCTATATTTCCGTGAAAAATTCTATTTTATACTTTATAATGTGTTCAATAGACATTTTAGTTAGATTAGTGGAGTCATTTGCACCCTAATATTTCTACATACATATGTCCATGATAGTACTCAATTTAAATTAGTTGATCAATGATATATTGATGATTATAAAAAAATCTTATAATGTTATTATTTAAATATTTTAATCTAAATAAATAAACAATTAAATATGACCATACACTAAATTTCTATGTGGTGGCCGCTTAAATATTTCTACAATATTTCAATGACAATAAAATCGTTTAAATATGACCAGTACTGCCTCACATCAATGAACTAAAATATAAGCCAAAAAAATCTCAAATAAAACATAAGCAAAAAGTAAGAAAAATTGAAATATATTTTTTAAATATCATTCTATAATTTTTCGAATTTCAATTTTTTTTTACAAATTTTAAATTTAATCATAATACTTAAAGAGGAGGGTAAAGGGACTCTATGAAAAAGAAGAAGAATACTCCTAGTGAGTCTCAAAACTATGACGGACGGAAGTATAAAGAACAAAAGATCGCAAGACTAATCTATCTATCCTATCTTAGTATAAAGGAGATTGAATTAATTCTCAAGAGCATATATTAAATTGATTTTTTTTAATTTCTTATATATATATATATATATATTATAACTTTTTTAATCTTATAAATTTGTTTATTTATTATACAAGTGAAAACCATGTGGTATCTCTTTATTTAAGGCATTTAATTGTGTTTGGTTTTGTAATTTCCTCAAATCTACCAAACAAAATAAATAACTTCAATATTTTATTTATGGATTAAGATTTAAAGGATCTTTTTAATAAATCAACAAATATTAATTTCTAGATTGAATCAAGGTACCTACTCGTACTTGATTGAGCATCAGAGTATTAGTCTATTGGACATCAATATTGTTTATATATATATATATATATATATATATATATATATATATATATATATATATATATATATATATATATATATATATATATTAAAAGGGATAGCTACATGTTTAGTACCTAATTTATTCTCGCGTTATTGATTTAATACCCACTTTTTTTGGCAAAACGGCACCTAATGTTACGTTTTGTTTTTATTTTGGTACTCCACCGTTAAAAAATTAACGTCAGGCTAACAACGAGAAAGAAAATCACACATAGCAAGCTGTCACATCATTTTTCTCCCTCATAATCAGCATGATACATCGACTAAAATCATAAAAAAGCACATGTGGCATGCTGACAAGGAGAGATAAAATGACGTGACAACTTGCCACATGTGATTTTCTCTGTCCTTGTCAACATACCACATGTGATTTTTTCTTTCCTAGTCAGCATGTTGTTAATTTTTTAACGACGAGGGTACTAAAATAGAAACAAAAAGTAACGTTAGGTACTATTTTACCAAAAAAATAAGTGGGGGTACTAAAACAATAATGCAAGAATAGGTAATATACTAAATATATAGTTATCTTTAAAAAATATTTGATACACAAATTGCATAAAATTTAAATCATACAATCTTGTATTTCAATGTTATTTGTTATATTTAGAATTTAAATTTTAGAGATTTATGATTTTAATGTCCTTAAAGTTAGACATTTACCTCTCCCCATATTTTCTCTTAAATAATTAAAAAAATATAATGAAATATTTGTCTATTTAAACCTCAATTTTAAATTTAAGGTTTACACTAATATTAATATGAATATAAACCTTAATTAAGGTAGAGAGAATAATTAATTTTACCTCTTATATTGATTTTTGGCTCCGTCCTTGAATCATTGTATTTAAGGTTTACACTGACCTTGACATCGATGGATGTCGAGAGAGACGAAAATCATTGTATGTTGAAGTTCTTATATAAATTTATTTTAATATTATCGTATTTAAATACATCAATAAATATTAAGTGTAATTGTAATACACATTATACTTTCAAATTACGACTTAAGTTTAAACTTTGAAAATAATATTATCAGAAATAATCAGGGACGAAAGCATGGTGTAATAACCCTTTTTTTAAACCTTTCAAGTATCCCGCTTTTGAAAAAGATTTTTTAAAAGAGGATTTTCTTTTGAAAAATTCGAGTTTCAGAAAAACAATGAAAATTTAGAGTCGCTACCGGCCACTTAGGTAGGCGGGACACCATCAAAACCAGAGATTCATTTTGAAAAGGGTTCGGGAGTTGGTTACGTGTGGGGAAGGATTAACACCCCCATCACACCCGGAAATCGGTACCAAAATATTTGTTGCCTTTAGTCGATGGAAATTATTTAAAGTTTAAAGTGAATTTAATTAGATTTTCTTAATTGAAAATCTGACTCGAATTGTACGGGCTTCATCAAGTCGTGGCCTTAGAATTAATTGAGCACTTAATTAATAAGGATGACGATACATCAGACCATAGATTAAACCGACATCATATAAGTCTGATTGCCGTGTTAATTTATGGTTCGACTCTTGTACGTCACCTTTATGCATGATGGAAGCATTTAGGCATGATGACATGATATTTCCATTTTTAATCATTGCTTACCTAGATACGGTGAGAATTAACCCAAATATTTGGTCTACATCCATTATGCTCGGACTGTTTTGACACAAATATCGGGGTTAATAGATACCTCTCTTTTGTATATTTTAAATTAATTAATTAACATACCAAATCATTAATGGTTTCATGAATGACAAATATAAATGTGTTGAGTGGATCAATGAACCGATATAAGCCAAGAGGGGGTGAATTGTATTTTTAGAACTTTTGGTGGTGGAGTGGAAAGTTAAAAATGATATACAAGAGGGTTTAGAGTGGTTCAAGTTCGAATCGAACTCTACATCCACTACCTTAGCTTCACTAAGGATTTTCCAACAATCCACTAATTGTTCTTCCCCTTTTCTAGGCTAAGGAGGTAACCTTTACAATACCGGTCAAATTTTCTACCCAAAATTTGACCCAATCCTCACTCAAGAAATACAAAGAAGATGAAGGCTAAAACTAGTATCTCTCAATACAAAATATAGCCCTTTTACAAGCACTCAACCCAATTGAAAAAATAGGAATGGAAATTACAAAGTTCACAATTGGGGTTTACAAGAAATAATGGGATTTTGGCACAAATGCTTGGCTTTGATGTTTGGATAATGCTTTGGAGATCAATAGTTGTTGCTAGAGCTTTTAGAGGTCCCTTTTATACCTTCTCTTTGAATTCTAGCCGTTGGGGTTGTTGCATTCATCAATATAGTCGTTGGGATGTTATTTTTCCTCTATAAATTTAGTCTGCAACTACCCGTTCCGAAACGCCCGATCCTGTTTTGAAACAGACCAAAATAGAAAGAGTCGTTGGGGTGTAATAAATAGACCATACAGAAACGGGCACGATCGTTTCGATACGCTAAGAGCCCGTTTCGAAACTCGTTTTGAAACATTTTGCTACTGTCAAAGCCTGTATCGAAACGGCTTAGAAGCGTTTCGATATGCCTTAACGACAATTTTAAATTCAGTTATAAAACTTCAACGGTCATATTTTAAAACCAAGTTTGAATTTCATTTCGAAACGTTTGAGGTCGTTTCGATACCACAGTATCGAAACGGGTCAAACCGTTCCGATGTTCTTCATCCATTTCGAAACACGTTCCGAAACAGAGGTTAACAGTTTCAAACTGTTCCGGAACGCCCAAAGGCTGTTCCGAAATGGTGACTCGAAAATCACTGTTTTGGCTTGATAAACACTTAGATAATTATTTGACAAGTTGAGGTTTTGACTTAAACATTCTTCTATAAATACATAGAGAGGTTTTGAGGACTTAAAAATTTATTTTCCATTTTTTTCAATTTAGTCCTTAAATCTTTTGTTATATGAAAATCAATTTATTGGTTTCACAATCTTCCCCTTTTTGATATAACAAAACCAAGTTAGAATTTTTAAGAGTTTTGAAATTTTGAAGACGTTCTAACTCACCCTCAATTTAAGATGGGTTTTTAAAGTTTTGAAAAGATTTAAAATTCAATTTTTAAAACTCAAAACCGACTTAAAACGAATTTTGGCTCTTATATTACTTCTCCCCCTTTTTATTAGATCAAAAAGAATAATAAACAAGGCTCATCAAGAGAAGAAACAAGGTTAAAAGCGATAGACAACATAATGTAGATTTATAAAGTTCAAATAACCAAACATAGAACTTAAAGCAATAGATATTAAAGCTCAATCCCAAACAAAGCAATCATAACATAGGTTCATAAAGCATAACCAAAATAAAGGTGCAAACTTAGTCCTAATATGAGATGCAATAAAGACCCTAAGCCTCGTCATCGTCACCGTCAACATCCGAAGAATCATCATCGTTCTTAGCTTGAGAACGACGAAAGGTCATCCATTGACCATAGAAGGTAGAGAATGACAAGTCCATCTATTGATGTTGATTCTCAAGGGTGGTGAGACGATGCTCCACGGATTGCAAATGAGTATTGATAGCACCAAGACTCGAAGCCATGTTTGTATCCATCGTGTTGAACCACTCGGTGAGGAAAGTCATAAGAGCTTCATTGTTAGGACCCGGAGCTTGAGGTGGTGGCTCAACTTGAGGTGGAGGGGCATGCCTATCAACTCGTTCCCATTGGCCAAGAGTGTAATGGAACCTGGACTTGTGGAGAGAAGATTCACCAATCTTGTTCTTACGGGGTTCTGGAGAGTCATAGGAGCAATCAAAGTTAAGGATGCCAAAGATGTAGCTCAAAACAGTCATATAAGTTAAAGGTTTAAGAACATCGGTTTCACGAAGCTTCACATTGTTGACCATTTCGGCGAACATAATTTTGACAAGATTTGGCCTTTCTACTCGGCGAAAGCACTCTAACAAAAAATAATCAACTTGACGAATATGAGAGAATTTACCTCCGGAGAGGCGAATGAACCATGAAATCATCAAGTGTAGGAACCGATCATGAGCATCCAAAGAAAGAACGGAGCCGGTGTGAGCACCAAAGTGGGTCTCATCCTCAATGCCTTCGTTCTTAAGCCCAAGAGCATTCTCTAAAAAGGATATGTTGATAACGAACTTCTTCCCCAAGAGATATGACTCAATGCCAATGACCTTGGTGTGATCTTCATTATCAACGAGCACGGCATTTGAGTAGAAAATGAGAACCATGTGCTTGTAGATAATATCCGGCATGTTCAAGAAAGCCATGAAGTTCCATTCTTGCAAACGCTCTAGATAGTGGAAAGCGAAACGCTCAGAATCAAGGAATGGGACATCAACAACACGCTCTCGACGAACGACAATATCCTTGATGTAAGAGAAACGATCCTTCATCTCTTGAGTCCGAAGACTTTTGCGAAAAAGTTGGGTGAGTTTAGGACGGATATTGGCTTGACCTGAAGCTTCACTCGATTGACCCGTCTTATGTTTCTTGTTAGCGTTTTCCATTGAAAAATCCTAAAAACATAAAGCAAGCAATTTTAAAAATTGAAGTGTATGCATGAACATCCTTAATTCAATCCAATGACAAATCCCATTTAGGTTTAAAAAGTCTTAAAAAATTTAAGAGGAAACAACTTTTGAAAAACTATAAAAAAATATGAGTATAAAATAATATATTTGAACAAAAAAATTTAAGATTTTGAATTTTTTTACAAGTTTTGAAAAACCCAATATGCAAAACATATAATCTATACAAAATTAAAATTTTCTAACCTAAAATTCGAATAAAATCAAAGGAAAAAGAAAAACAAGAAAATATACCTTAGATGGGGATTTTGGATGAATGGATGGAAAATCTTGCACAAGATTGTTGAGGCTTGCTTAGACTTGAGTTTGTGTGTAAAAGCCCTCAAGATTTGATGAAAAACAATGAGGTTTAGAGGGTTTTTATAGGGAAAAATTGGGTTAGGGTTTTTAGGGGTTTTGAAGAGTTTTGATTAAAAGTGAATTTATCATTAAAGACCCCTTTTAAAGCTGTCCGCATACCTGTTTCGAAACATGCATGATCGTTCCGAAACGTGGGTATCAAAACATTGACTGACGTTTCGAGTCTAGTTGACCGTTCCGATACGACTTTAACCGTATCGAATCCCACGTGTTGACCCGTATCGAAACTCGTTTCGATACACTTCTTGGTAGAGGCAAATCGTTTCGAAACCCTTTTAAGGCGTTTCGAAACACCCTAGTCATAGATCACTCTTTTAAGGCACCCGTATTGAAACAGATTGACCCGTTTCGATACACCTAGGCCTGGAAGTGCAGATGAGGCTCTAATATTGCAGAAAAATGAATTTCATGAAGTCCTATATGCATAAATGACATGAATGAGCATGAAAGACATGTATAAACAAAAACATACTCCCCCTAACTATTAGCATGGATAAAGTTAGGAGTAAAAACACATAAGCATGGCATTTTTCAAGAAATCAAGAAATTTAAGCACAAAAAGGTTCTAAAAGGTCAAGATAGGCTAGTTAGACCTAACTCTCTCCTAAGGGACCAAAAACACTCCTTATCCAAAGGCTTGGTAAAATGTTCGCTATTTGGTTTAAGGTGTCAACGAACTCTATAGCAACATCTTCCTTAAGAACATGATCTCTAATGAAATGATGCCTTATTTCTATATGTTTGGTTCTAGAGTGTTGGATGAGATTTTTAGTTAAGCATATGGCACTAGTGTTATCACAGTTAAGGGGTATGGTTTCAACTTTAATACCATAATCTAAGAGTTGTTGCTTCATCCAAAGGACTTGAGCACAACAACTCCCTAAGGATATGTACTCGACTTTAGTGGTAGATAGAGCTACACTATTTTTGTTTCTTAGAGAACCTAGATATGAGCATACTACCTAAGAATTGACATGTTCCCGAAGTACTCTTCCTATCAATTTTACACCCCCCGTAATCCGTATCCGAATAAGCATGAAGGTTGAAGGTTGAGTCTCTAGGGTACCAAAGACCTAGATAAAGAGTATCTCTAAGGTACCTAAATATTGTCTTAACGGATATAAGGTGAGACTCTCTAGGACTAGCTTGAAACTTAGCACACAATCAAACACTAAACAATATATATGGTCTACTTGCGGTAAGGTAAAACAAAGATCCAATCATAGAGCGATAAAGCTTAGAGTCAACACACTTACCTTCTTCATCTTTGTCAAGCTTTGTAGATGAGCTCATTGGTGTGGCTTGAGGCTTTGCATTCTCCAAGCCAAACTTCTTGAGCATATCCTTGATGTACTTTGCTTGATTGATGAAGGTGCCATCCTTCCTTTGCTTGATTTGGAGTCCCAAAAAGAATGAGAGCTCCCCCATCATGCTCATCTCGAATTCACCTTGCATTAACTTAGCAAACTCTTTGCATTGACACTCATTAGTAGATCCAAAAATAATATCATCAACATATATTTGTACTACTAAGATGTCATTTTTATACCTTTTTATGAAAAGTGTAGTGTCCACCTTACCTTTTTCAAAATATTTTTCAATCAAAAAGTTTGAAAGTCTTTCATACCAAGCTCTAGGAGTTTGTTTTAAACTATAAAGTGCTTTGGTTAGTTTGAAAACATGATTTGGAAATTTTGAGTCTTCAAAACCCGGTGGTTGTTCCACATACACTTCCTCATTTATAAAACCATTTAAAAATGCGCTTTTAACATCTATTTGAAAAAGCATGAAATCATGATAACATGCATATGCAAGCAACATCCCAATGGCTTCCATCCTAGCTACGGGTGCATAGGTTTCATCAAAATCAATTCCCTTTTCTTGAGTAAGTTCAAGATCATTTTGAGTTAATTTTGAAAATGTGATGAATTTTTCTGAAGCCACATCTTTAGTACTGAAGAATAGAACCCAAGTAAATCTAGATTAATCATCAACAAGTACAAATGCATACGATTTACCACCCAAGCTCATAGTTCTAATATGCCCAAATAAATCCATGTGAATAAGTTGTAAACACCTACTTGTAGAAACATCATTAATGGATTTAAAGGATGATCTATGTTGTTTACCCTTAGAGCATGCATCACAAATTTTGTCATTTGAGAACTTAATTTTGGGCAAACCTCTAACTAGATTTAGGGAAACTGATTTTTTAAAAACACTAATGCTAGCATGTCTTAGTTTCCTATGCCATAGCCATGCATCATTTTCATTTTGTGCACCAAAACATGCATGGGATGTATGAATGTCATCTAAATGCACCATGTAAATATTACCTATGCGATGACCAATGAGCATTATATTATTTGATTTAATGTCAACAATTTTGCACCCATTTTTATCAAATAAGACATTAAACCCTTTATCACACAATTGACTAATGCTCAATAAATTGTGTTTTAGACCATCGACATATAAAACATTTTCAATGAGAATAGTAGAGTGATTACTTATGGATCCAATACCTTTAATGTGGCCTTTGGAGTTGTCACCAAATGTCACTACTCCTCCACTTTTTGGCTTTAGATCCATGAATCTACTCTTGTCTCTGGTCATATGCCTCAAGCATCCACTATCAAGGTACCATGAGTTTTGACTTTGAGCTTTGGCCTTGTAGCAATGCTCCCCCTACAGACAAAGATATTAAACTTTTGTTTTTGGTACCCAAATCATTTTGGGTCCACAAGTGTTAGCTCCCAATAACTTGGTTCCCTTAGGAATCCAAGGTGACATAGCAACAACATTATTAGACTTGACAAGTTCCTTAGGAGCCCATACACTTCTAATTTTCTTAGTTCTATTATGCATATGGAAGCCACTTTGTTTGTAGTTATATGTCTTTATCTTAGGTTGGTTAGTTCTAGAGGATTCTCATATCTCATTTTTCACATTACCAACATTTTTGAAAGACTCATTGAGCTTGTTAAGCTCATCTAACACCTTTTGATGTTCACTATTGCATTGAGAAATAAGATTGTTTAAGTCTACATTTTCATCTTGAAAGAATTTAAGTTCATCTTGTAAACCTAAGATCTTTTTCTCAAATTTTAAGTTAGCTTGAGAAAGTGAGTCATTTTTAGCATTTAATTCCGAAATAATCTTTTTATTTCTTATGACTGACTCTTTATACTTCTCAACTAACTCATCATATACCTCTTGTAACTCATCATAAGCACCATGCAATTCATCAAATGTAAAATCAAAAGATGATGAGTTAGAGGTTACCATGGAGGAATCCTTCTCAAGAGCCATGAGGCAAAGATTTGCCACTTCGTGTTCCTCATCCTCGGATGACTCCTCATCACTCCAATTAGCAAGCTTGGCTTTGAGCTTCTTCTTCTTCTCAAAGCCCTTCTTCTTGAGTTGAGGGCACTCCATATGAATATGACCTGATTTTTTGCACTCAAAGCAAATGATTTGATCCCTCTCTTCTTCTTTGTTTTTGGTTTTGAAGTCCATTTTTCTTTGAATCTTCCTTCCTCGGTTGGATCTCATAAACCGTGAGAACCTTTTGGCTATCATAGCCAATTCTTCTAGGTCTTCCTCCTCACTAGAAGTGCTCTCCTCATGTAGAGAAGCTTTGAGAGCCACTCACATCTTCTTCTTCTTATCTACCTTAAGCTTCTCCACTCTTCCCTCTTCCTTCTTCCTTTCATATTCCCTTTCTTGCTTCATTATCTCATGAGTTAGGAGAGAACCCACTAGCTCATCAAGCTTGAGTGTCTTCAAATTTTTGGCCTCAATGATGGCGGTTCTCTTCCCATCCCAAGACTCGGGAAGTGAGTAGAGTAGCTTCTGGACTAGTTTGTCTTTCAAGATTATCTCTCCAAAACCCTTTAGCCCGTTGACGATTGTTGAGAAACGATCGAACATCTTTGACACGGTTTCGTCGGGCTCCATTTTGAAATTCTCATAGCTAAGATTGAGAATTCCAATCTTTGTCTCCTTCACTTCACTTGTTCCTTTATAAGTGGTCTCAAGTGTATCCCACACTTCCTTAGCACTTTCGATGGAGGAAACCTTGGAGTAGATGTTGGGACCGAAAGAGAAAAACAACATGTGAAGAGCTTTATCATTGATTTGAATCTTCTTTCTCTCTTCTTCACTCATCTCATTCTTCTTCTTTGGCACCAATCTTCCTTCGTCGTCTCTCTTCATCGGAATAGAGGAACCATCTTCAATGGCATCCCAAACTAGATAATCGTTGGATTTAATGAAGAGACGCATCCGGTTCTTCCAAAAAGGGTAGTTATCACCGTTGAAGAAAGGCGGTTTGGTGGTTGATTGAGACTCGTACATGTTTGACCCGGAGATAGATGACATGGCTTGCTTTGCGGTTGATCACACTCTTCCTAGGAACTCCTCTTGTGGTTGTTAATCATTCAAAGAGGTAGCATCTGATACCAATTGTTGAGTGACTCAATGAACTGATATAAGCCAAGATGGGTGAATTGAATTTTTAGAACTTTTGGTGGTGGAGTGAAAAGTTAAAAATGATAGACAAGAGGATTTAGAGTGGTTCAAGTTCCAATCGAACTCTACATCCACTACCTTAGCTTCACTAAGGACTTTCCAACAATCCACTAATTGTTCTTCCCCTTTTCTAGGCTAAGGATGTAACCTTTACAATACCAGTCAATTTTCTACCCAAAATTTGACCCAATTCTCACTCAAGAAATACAAAGAAGATGAAGGCTAAAACTAGTATCTCTCAATACAAAATATAGCCCTTTTACAAGCACTCAACCCAATTTAACAAGTGGGAATGGAAATTACAAAGTTCACAATTGGGGTTTACAAGAAATAATGGGATTTTGGCACAAATGATTGGCTTTGATGTTTGGATAATGCTTTGGAGATCAATAGTTGTTGCTGGAGCTTTTAGAGGTCCCTTTTATACCTTCTCATTGAATTCTAGCCGTTGGAGTTGTTGCATTCATCAATATAGCTGTTGGGATGTTATCTTCCCTCCATAAATGCAGTCTGCAACTACACGTTCCGAAATGCCTGATCCTGTTTTGAAATAGACCAAAAATAGAAAGAGCCGTTGGGGTGTAATAAATAGACCGTACCGAAATGGGCACGATCGTTTCGATACGCTAAGAGCCCGTTTCGAAACTCGTTTCAAAACATTTTGCTACTGTCAAAGCCTGTATTGAATCGACTTAGAAGCGTTTCGATACGCCTTAACGACAATTTTAAATTCAGTTATAAAACTTCAACGGTTATATTTTAAAACCAAGTTTGAATTCTGTTTCGAAACGTTTGAGGTCATTTCGATACTACCGTATCGAAACGGGTCAAACCGTTCCGATATTCTTCATCCGTTTCGAAACACGTTATGAAATAGAGGTTAACATTTCAAACTGTTTCGGAACGCCCAAAGGCCGTTCCGAAACGGTGACTCGAAAATCACTGTTTTGGCTTGATAAACACTTAGAAAATATTTGACAAGTTGAGGTTTTGACTTAAACATTCTTCTTTAAATACATGGAGAGGTTTTGAGGACTTAAAAATTCATTTTCCATTTTTTCAATTTAGTCCTTAAATCTTTTGTTATATCAAAATCAATTTATTGGTTTCACAAAATGCATGTCAAGGAAAACTTTAAGGTAAACACACAAAAGCCCGCCCAAGGTCCTATCCTAAAAGGCCCAAATTACGAGAGTTCAATTAGTGATCTAATTATTAATTATGTGAATCTAGTATTAACCCTAAATTGATTGTGTCCTAAAAAAATAGAAGACAATAATAAATTATGAATTATCTTGTAGTATGTCCATCTAGGCCCAATGTCAATTTCATCCTAAAAGGGTAATTAAGAGGTGTTCGACTAATTTAATGAATTTAACATTTATCCTAATAAGCCATGGGTAAATTTAAATTCGCTAAACTAATTCAAACCTTAAATCTAACTATGGCTCTTAAAATCTATCCCTAAATCCAATTTAACAAATTTAAAGATTATACCCTAGTAAGCCGAGCGCACACTTTAAATTAATTAAATTGAATTACCCTAAACTAATCTAAAAACCTGATCTAATCGAAACGAAAAGAAAACCACTAATTAAGCAATATAGCATGAGAACCATATATATATATATATATAACATAACAAACCATAGCTTATAAATATATTACACATGCATATATATATATATATATATATATATATATATAATATGACATATAACATGGAATGGGTTTTAGAAATGGATTGCTTGGGTCCAACATACCACGAGGGTCCAACTAGGCGCAAAGGGGTTAACTCTTTGGTTTAAAATCATTCTCATCATCTCCAACATTAAACAGAAACCCCTCTTCTTTCAAACAAACATTAGCCACCGTTACCTTCTCTGCTCGTTGTCGCCGCATCGATGCTACTCTCCGACCGTCGTCGCCACCAAAAAGCTCTCGTCACCGTCCTCATCCTTTCCACCGGATCAGATTTTCAAGCATGCTAAGAGTAGTGGACCACATGAATCTGGTGATAGTGAGACAGTGGGCATGGATTCTGTTACAATGCATATATAGTTATTCCGATTTCTTCGTCAGTCTAAGGGTGTCAAGAGACCCATATCTATCGAGTGTTTAGCTGCCGGGATGACTATGTTTGACGGGAAGACAGGTACGAACCCGGCTGATGCAGAGTGCTGGCTGAGGAAGCTTCAACGATTGTTTGTTGAGATGGATTATCCTATTGATCGGAAGCTTAGGGCTGTTGTATCACTGCATAAGGTGAAGCCCATAATTGATGAGAGGCTGAGGAGCATGTTATTCCAGCCAGTCATATCACTTGGGACCATTTCCGATAGGCATTTCGTGATCGTTATGTCAGAGCTGAGTATATAGCGAAGTGCCGGGATGACTTCATGAATCTGAAGCAAAATGACATGTCCGTGAATGATTATGAGATTGAGTTCATGAGGTTGATTTAGTATGTTTCGGGTTTAGTGATCACTTAAAAGGATAAATGTGACTGGTTTCTGAAAGGGTTACGTCCTACGATTAAAGCCGGTGTTGCTCTGCATTTGGATAAAGAGTATAAGAAGATTACTCGACGGGCTAGGTCTGCTGAACGAAATGAGGCAGAGCTGAAACAACTTGAGTCTCAGGGTATTGATCGAGGTAAAAGGTCAGTGATCGTGGTAGTTCAACACAGTCAGGGGAATTAGTCTAGGAAGAGAACCAAAGATGAGTCAGATCATCAGAGTTATTCCAGAGCTAGACCAGTGACTTCTACTATTCCGACTACTAGTGCTGGGGGTTTGACTAGTACTCGTGGGATGCCACAATGTTCTTTTTGCAAGAAATGGCATCCGGATGAGTGCAGGAGACAGACTGGGGCTTGTTTCAGATGTGGTTCCTTTGAGCATCTTTTCAGAGATTGTCCGCTTTCACCTCCATCAGCTTGTACTTCGAGTCAGTCTCAGGCATCAGTACAGACTCCCGTTGGGGGGAGAGGACATGGTAAATCTGTTACTTCGGGTTCTGCTAGTAGAGGTAGGCATGCTCAAAGTAGATGATCAACTAGATCAGGGGCAAGAGAACCATTGTTAGTTTACTTTACCAGGAGTCACGAGGATCGTGATGAGCTAGACGTTATTTCTGGTACTTTATCTATTCATTCTATCTCTTATTTTGCATGGCTTGATAATAGTTCGACTCATTCGTATGTTGCGAGTTCTGTTTCCGGGGGACTTGAAATTTCTGTCGAGGATACAATTAGTGTTGTTACCGTACACAGTCTAGTGGGTAATTCTGTTGATGTCACTAAAGTTTACAAGAATTGTCCTCTTAAGATTCAATGGATGATCTTTCCAGCTAATTCGATGGAGTTGCCCTTTGGAGAGTTCGATCTTATTCTCGGTATGGACTAGTTATCTGCGCACCGAGTCACTCTAGATTGTGAAAAGAAAAGGGCAACTTTGAGAACTTCTGATGATCGTGAGGCGATTCTAATTGGGGAGCACAGAGGCTTTCTGTTTAATGTTATATCAACTTTTAAAGCTGAGAAAATGATTAGGAAAGGGTCCATTGCTTATCTTGCTTACATTCTTGATCCGAGATAGTCTGATTCTGGGTTGGATAAGATCCATGTTGTGATAGACTTTCCTATTTTTTTCTGGAAGAATTGCCAGGGGTACCACCGAAACGTGATGAGTTTGAGTTTGGCATCGAGGTTTATCTGGGTACAACTCCTGTGTCTATGGCTGCTTATCGGATGGCACCGAAAGAACTTAAAGACTTGAAAACATTGTTGCAAGAATTGCTAGACCGGGGTTTCATTCAACCCAGTGTTTCACCTTGGGGAACTCATGTTCTGTTTGTTAAGAAGAAGTACGGGACACTTCGACTCTATATCGAATATCGAAAGCTGAGTAAGATGACGATTAAGAACAAGTATCCCCTTCCTCGCATTGACGATCTCTTTGATCAGTTCCGAGGAGCTACGTTATTTTCTAAGATAGACCTTAAATCTGGTTACTACCAACTCAAGGTTAAGGATTCTGTTGTGTTTAAATAAGCTTTCCGGGCACGTTATGGTCATTACGAGTTTCTTGTAATACCTTTTGGATTGACTAACGTCCCTGCCACGTTTATGGACATGATGAATAGGGTGTTTCAAACTTACCTTAACTAGTTTTTTGTGATATTTATAGATGATATTCTTGTATATTTCAAATCTGAGGCTGAGCATGAAGAACATCTCTGGATTGTATTACAGACTTTACGAGAGAAACAGTTGTATGCTAAATTCAAAAAGTGTGAATTCTGGCTTTCAGAGGTTATGTTTTTGGGGCATATAGTTTTTGCCGATGGTATTCAGGTTGATCCGAAGAAAGTTGAAGCTATTAAGAGCTGGAAACAACCTAAGAATGTTCTTGAGATTCGAAGCTTCTTGCGTTTAGCCAGTTATTATCGAAGGTTTGTTGAGGGTTTCTCTACTATTGCAGCTCTGTTAACTAAGCTTCTGACAGAGGATGTTCCTTTTGTCTGGACTGAGGCCCAACAGTCTAGTTTTGAGAAGCTTAAGACTGTGTTGACTGAAGCACCGATTTTGATTCAGCCTGAGCCTCGTAAGGCTTATACTGTTTACAGTGATGCTTCTTACACTGGATTGGGATGTGTTCTGATGCAGGATGGGAAGGTAGTGGCTTATGCGTCCCGATAGTTGAAACCGCATGAGTGAAACTATCCTACCCATGATCTTGAGCTTGGTTCCGTAATTTTTGCTCTTAAAATCTGGAGACATTATCTCTACGGAGAGAAGTGTTATATCTACACAAACCATAATAGTCTGAAATATATCCTCACCCAGAAGAATCTTAATCTGAGATAGCGTCGCTGGGTAGAACTTCTCAAGAATTATGACTACGAGATTGAGTATCATTCGGGTAAGGCTAATGTTGTTGCCGACGCCTTGAGCCGTAACGCCATTTCAGAATTGAGAGCTCTGTTTGCCCAGATTAGTTTGTATGATGATGGCATTCTTTTGGCAGAACTTCAGGTTATTCCTACTATGGTTTCTGATATTCGAGCTAAACAACCTAGTGATTCGTTTTTTGATGCACCGTTTGAGAGAGGTTGAAGAGGCACATCTCAGGATTTTTCTATTGATCAGGATGGTGTTCTATGTTTCCGAGGTCGACATTGCATTCTAAGGAAATCTGGGTTGAAACAGATTATTCTCCGTGAGGCTCATAACAATCCTTATTCTATGCATCCTGGTGGGGAAAAGATGTATAAGAATCATCGTGAGAGGTATTGATGGAAAGGTCTCAAGTGTGATGTTGTTGGATTTGTATCGAAATGTTTAACTTGTCAAAAAGTCAAGGCAGAGCATTAGCGTACATCTGGGTTACTTTAGCATTTTGAGATTCCTCAGTGGAAGTGGGAGTGTGTGACTATGGACTTTATTAGTGGACTTCCTTTGACTCCGTCAAAGAAGGACTCCATCTGGGTTATTGTTGATCGTCTGACTAAGTCTGCGCACTTCATTCCTGTTCGAGTTAATTATTCTTAGAGCAAGTTGGCTCAGCTTTTTTCTGAGATTGTTCGACTTCGCGGGGTACCATTGTCTATTATTTCTGACATAGATCTGAGGTTTACAGTGAAATTTTGGAATTCTTTTCATACCACTTTGGGTACTTGGTTGAACTTTAGTACTTCTTATCATCCGCAGATTGATGGTCAGTCTCAGCGCGTGATTCAGATTCTTGAGGATATGCTGAGGGGTTGTATTCTTGATTATAGAGGCAGTTGGGAGGATTTCTTACCGCTTGCAGAGTTTGCCTACAATAACAGTTATCAGGCCAGCATCAAGATGGCACCGTCTGAGGCTCTGTATGGGCGTAAGTTTCGTACACCTATTGGCTGGGCTGAGCTTAATGAGCACAAATTGTTGGGACCCAGTATTGTTTGAGGTTGAGTAGACTATTAGATTGATTCAGGATCGACTTAAGGATGCTTTTGATAGATAGAAGTCTTATGATGATTTGAAACGCCAGGATATTGAGTATGATATAGGTGATGAGGTTTTCTTGAAAGTATCTCTGTGGAGGAAGGTACTTCGTTTTGGTCGGAAAGGCAAACCTAGTCCTCGTTTCATTGGCCCTTATTGGATTATTCGTCGAGTTGGACCAGTTGCCTATTAGCTTGAGTTACCACCAGAGCTTCAGCGTATTCATGATATCTTCCACATCTCTGTGTTGAGACGCTATCATGTTGATTCGTCTCATATTATTCTCGTAGAGGAAATTGAGATCCGCCCTAACTTACGTTTTGAGAAGGAGCCTATTGAGATTCTTGCTCATGATACAAAGGTTATTAGGAGGAAGACCATTAAGATGGTCATAGTCTTTTGGCGTGGTCGTAGTCATGATGAGGCTACATGAGAGCCCATGGCCGTCGTCAGAGCTCAGTATCTGCATCTTTTTGATCCAGGTAAATTTCGAGGCCGAAATTTCTTTTAACATGGGGAGAGTTGTAACACCCCAAAATTAAAAACCCTAATTTTGTGAAACCCTAATTTTAAAACCTAAATTTAAATTGGGAATTTAATTTTAGAAAATTAAATTAAGTGACCTATTTGCGAAAATTGGAAACTTCAGTGACCAATCTGAAAGGCAGTTATATTTTGTGACTCTTATTGTGTAATTTACCC
Organism: Hibiscus trionum; assembly: GCA_030270665.1. Taxonomy (NCBI): domain Eukaryota; kingdom Viridiplantae; phylum Streptophyta; class Magnoliopsida; order Malvales; family Malvaceae; genus Hibiscus; species Hibiscus trionum. The sequence continues at coordinate 18,793,744 of BSYR01000038.1, read as the reverse complement.
AAAAGATAGGGTAAAAACTTATTCCCTAGCTTTTCGGCTACCATTTTTGCGGCCGCATCATCTTCTCACTCTCATTTTTTCTCTAAAACTCGAAAACCACCTCAAACATCACTCGCGTTTTTCTGATTTGGTTCCGGCCAAAAGGTTGTCTACGACCGTTCGACGATCCAAGACCTTTACTCGACTCCATGTCGTCGTCCGAACAAAACACACCCCTTCATCGCCCTCGTGTCGCCGGCTTCTGTTGTAAATCGGTACAAAACCCTTCGAAATCTACCTCACTATCGTCGTTCTCCTCAATTCCGTTCGGTTTTGGCGTGTGGGTAAGCCGTTGTGGTCTTGCTTCGTTGCCTTGGGGGATGCGTGAGTGTTCGTTGGGTGTTATTTGGCTGGAAAATGAACTTTATGGTCACTGGTTGTGTCGCTAACGAGCTGCGCCGTAAAGGGTTACCAAACCCTAATTTTTGGTTTTGGCTAAGGGGTTGTGTGTTGTATGGGCTCGGGTAATTGGTCAGTCCGAAGTTGTGGTGGGCCGAGATAGTGGAGGCCCGATCCGGCTTAATGGGTTGATTATATGACTGAACCAGTTTAATTAAATCAAACCGAACTAGTAAACCAAATTGATGCAGTGAACCAAACCGTCAGACTAGTGACTTGGACTAAACCGGGTGACGTCAGCGTTGACTTGACCGTTGATCGTTGACTTTTTCAATTAATGTCAACCTTATGTTTTTCGACGTCCTAATTCCAAATATGCTGTCTGTTTTCCCAAATTCGAACTCAAAAGATTGTTTTTCTAATTATGTTTAGTTGTATTTAATATTTTGAGAATTATGTATATATAAAACTAATTCGAATTATTCTTGTGTTCATGCGACGTTGATTCAGACACTAAGATTCTTCCTCCTCCTCCACCTAGGTGACCTCCTATTGCTCTATATTCGGGATCTGCTCGTGAGTTTAGTTTGATATTGTTCGGTATTATTTTATTAGTGACATGCATAATAGTAGTGAAACTTATGTTGTGTTTACTATCGTAGGTGCTGATTTTATCTGACCAAGTGCTAGAGTTGAGCGTGAGAGACGTCATCATCGACGTTGAGCTTTTAACTGTTTGAGGTGTCTTCTCTTCTGGTGTTACATATTCTGTGCCTTATGTTTGTATGTGATCGTTATGTGTTATGATTTTTGATGTGATGACTATGACTTATGATATATGCCATGATCTATTTGACTTATTTTTGTGACATACTTGTATGATGACATGCCATGCATCATACATCGGAATCGAAATAATGAATTCATATTGGAATACTATACATGCATATTCGGAAATAAACAAATATGCAATCGGATATAGAAATCAGATCATCATATCATATCATATGGGTTGGGAAATGTACGGGGAAGTTCAATGGTTTCACCCTTCGGGCTGAATTCCACTTCGGAATTGGTGATGATGTAGAGATTGGTTTAGGGGAACCTTACTCTTTGGACGGTGATGTAGTTGGGGTGCACTGCATTGTATCATGTGCATCATGTTATATATATTGTATATCAGAATGTTTGTTTGAGTTTGGGCATGTTGTTGGATTATTCTTGTGATTGTTTGCTTAGGCACTTAGAGACACACTGAGCTTTATAGCTGACTCCCCCTTAGTTTCTATTTCAAATACTCAAACTTAGGTTATGGTACTTGGACGACCTCGTTTATCAGACGTATTACATATTATCAGTATGGATTATTTTGACTTATGGGCTTTATTTATTATCATTAGATTTATATATAATTTTGGACTCAAACATTTTATTTGGGAATTTACTATTTTTATCATGCATGGCTATTTCTAAATATTTTATCAACTTTTCAGGATATTAATATACAACCAAGTTTTATATAATAGAAATATTATTGTGTTTAATGTGATGTTACTATTTAATACGAATATTACATTTTCAAACTTAATAACTTTACTTGAGGGACAAGTTTCAAACCCGACTTCCTATATTTGGCCCATTTCTCCTGGGCCGGGTTTAGGGGGTTACATTTACCCTTGGATGAGGTACTTTTGGTTTTAGTGATCTCATGTAATGATTTCGGTACATACCATTTTTCTTACAAATTATGTAACAAATTACGTACAACGTTTAATAAATTACGCACATACTCAATTTCTCATACTTTTTGTAACAAATTAGGTTTTAATGTAATAAACTATGTATGTACATAGTTTCTTACCCTTGTTTGAGGTACTTTTTGTTTTGGTGATCTCATGTAATTATTTCGGTACATACCGTTTTTTTACAATTGTGTAACAAATAACGTACAACGTGTAATAAATTAAGTACATACTCAATTTTCTCACACATTGTGTAACAAATTACGTACAAGCTGTAATAAATTAGGTACCTACCGTTTTTATTATAATAGTTGTAAAAAACTATGTACACTATAATAATCTCGATACATATATATTCTTTGTTGTAATATTTTATGTATATACCGTTTTTATTACACATTCTGTAATCAATTATGTACAAACATCTTAATAAAGTATGTACAAGCTTATAACTTGAAAAATCAGCCATACTTAAATTAGCCTTAAATTAAAGGTTTCTAAAAAAACTCTCTCTTTTGTCCGTTTCCATGCAGATTTAGAATTAACATAAATAATTAATAAAAAAATTAAATAAATAAATAAATAATGGAGTAGTAATGTTTGTTTGGTCCCAAAAAGTTTCAATTTAACCCATTTTCTGAAAATTCAAAATGATTATTTCCTCACAGAAGAAGAGATGGAGCGATGTGGAGACAAAGAAACTCCAATCAAGCTGGGATTTGTTTTACCATTTTAAAGACAATGTTTCCCTTTTTTTAAGAATATTAATGTTGAGGAGCTTCACCCACAATAGTGCTAGACTCCCCCTGAAAAGAAGGCTAAGAGAAAAAAGATTAGCCTTCCTCAAAAGTGACATCAACAGAGACATAAATTTTCCGTGTAGGTGGGTGATAACACTTGTAGCCCTTCTGTGTCGGAGAATACACAATAAACACACACTGGATTGCTTGAGGATCGAGTTTACTTCAGTTATGACTAGATACATGAACAAAGGCTGGAGAACCAAAAACCCAAGGGATAAGGTTATTTGTGGTTCGGATATTAGGATAAAACTGAGAGAGAAGTTGCATTGGTGTTTATTCCCCAAGGTTTTGGAGGGTAGGCGGTTTATAATGTGTTGTAGTAAAAACGACTTCCCCCAGTATGTTTTTGGAACACAGTTTTGGTCATATCATACCTGAATCTTTTTATTTTGACACCAAATTAATTATGTACCATGGAAATAAAGTTTGGAAGGATAGTGGGCACATCATATTTGTGTTTGAGAAGAAAAATCTATGATACTCCAGTACAATCGTCAATAAAAGACACAAACCAGTGAGCTCATGTAATATTGGGAATTTTAGACGGTCTCCATATATCATAGTGAATCAAATAAAAAGGTAAAGAACTTATGTTGTTACTTATTGGAAAAGGGAACCGTGAGTGTACTAAACACCCAAGATATTCTTTGGCCAAATTAGCGTCTTTTCACAGGTTTTTTCCATCTCACAAAAGTTTTTTAGCCAACTTAAACGCCATCCTTATTCTTAGCACCTTATCCGAAGCTTTATATGATGAGAAGTGGAGAGAGGCAATGAGAATATAAATGGAGGCACTTGAGAAGAATAGAACTTGGGAAATAGTAGAGCTGTCAAAAAAATAAAAGAACAGTAGGACGCAAGTGGGTGTTTTCCATGAAGTACAAATCAGATGGGTCTTTAGAGAGATACAAGGCAAGGTTGGTTGCTAAGGGATACACACAAACCTATGGAGTGGACTATCAGGAGACGTTCACACCTGTGGCTAAAATGAATACAGTTATGATTTTATTATCATTGGCTGCAAATTTCTCCATGGTGACTTAGAGGAAGAGTTTCACCGGCCTTTCGAAGAGAGATTAAAGGGAACATGATCTGCAAACTGAAAATGCACTATAAGACTCGAGCAATCTCCGAGTGATTGGTTCGATAGATTTACTAAAGTGATACTCAATACAGGGTACAAACAGAGTCAGGGTGATCATACTATTCATTAAGCATACGACTTCAGGGGAGTTACTGCTCTTTCGGTGTATGTTGATGACATAATTATTATTGAGAATGATGAAAAAGAGGTCTTAAAAAGCTACTTGGCAAAGGAGTTTTAGATCAAAATCTTGGGAAGTTAAAATACTTTCTTGGGATAGAAGTAGCTAGTTCTCAGCAAGGTATCTTCATTTCCCAACAGAAGTATGTAATTGACCTCTTAAAGAAAACAAGAAAATATACTTGCAAATCTGTTTCGACTCCAATTGAGCCCAATTAACAACTTGGAGAGGCAAAAGATGATAACGTAGTGGATAAGGAAAGATTTCAAAAATTGGTTGGGAAACTGATATGTAACACCCAAAAAAAGGTTTAATGAGATAAAATGAATTGAGAAAAAAAAGAAAGAGAAGAAATGGAATTGGTGACATGGGGGTTTAAACCCGTGACCTTTGGGATGGGATGCTAGAGTTTTAACCATTGAGCCAAGTGCTCATGTCTGTCAAGTGTTGATTTGAAAGACTTTTGAATTAAGTTTGAGAAGCATGTTAAAACATATTTAATATTCGAATTGACCGTTCACCTACCGTCCCTTTGCTTTACCATTGTAACACCCCCAAATTAATTAAATAATTAAAGTTATAAATATGGAAGCAAATGTGTAAAAAAATGGTGATGAAAAAGAAATGCAACCAAGGGGGAATGAACCCATGACCTTTAGTTGTATAGGCATGCATCTAAACCAATTGGGCTAATTCCTTTCTTTGTTAATGTTGGCCAAGAAAATTCTTTTGAACTAAACCTTTTCAGGTAATTAAATAAAATAATAAACCAAGTCTGATATTTTTCCAACCACACCCCCTTTATTGTGAAATCAATGCCACACTTGAATCTAGGTATCTAGAACCTTCATTCTCTCATGACCGTTCACCTCCCACCACCGGTCGTCTTCTCGATCTCCTCCACCGCTCGTCGGTGTTGTGCACCGCCACCGACGACTCGGTCGTCTCCCCATCGTGCTCACACCCCTAGCCGTCACGCGCGAGGCTGAGCCACCAGCTGCCGTGTAGATTGATTTGAACGTCCTTCAAAAATAACTTAAAACCCATTTCGCTCGGTTTTTCAGCGATTTCAGCCGCTACCGCCGACCATTTGTCATGCCAAGGCCACCGTTGCACTCCCCGTCGCGTGGCGAGCAAAACCTTGCCTGTTGATCGACCGTCTGCCGTCGTTGGAGTCGTTGTCGGGACTACGTCGGATTCGGTTTCCATTTCTGTTTCGAGGTAAGTTTGGTAAGTTTCCAACTTTATTTTGAGTTTTTGCATGCTTGGATTGAGAAAATGTCATTTTTTAGCGTCGTCCGGTGGTTTCGGCCGCGCGTGGCTAGCACGCGCCGTCACGGGCAATTTCCGGCCGCCTGTGACGGTGGCATTCGAACCGAGCCAAACTGAGCCTTTCAAACCGGCCCAAAATCCAACCAAACCGGCTTGTTTTGGTCTAAGCCTAAACCCGACCCGTTGACCGTTTGACCCAACCCGTCCGACCGAACCGAATTGAACTCGCCTGACCCGTTTGACCTGAGTCAAACCGAACCAAGTTAACTCAACCGAGTCAACCTGACTGATTCAACCGAGTCAACTCAACCGAGTCAACCCGACTGAGTCAACTCATCCAAGTCAACTCAGTTGACTTTGAACATTGATCGTTGACGTCAGCATGACGTCAGCGTTGACTTTGACCAAAAAGTCAACTTTTTTCGAACAACCCTTTTTTATGTTTATCGACCTCCTGAGTTCATTTTTGATGCCCGTTTCGTGAAATTCTAACCCGAAAGCCTCCGAATCGGACCTTGAACTCGAGTTTGCTTATGTATTTTATTAATCAATTGTGAGCAACGTGAATAAGAACTGAAATTGGAATTTGTGCGATTGAAGGTACTCAATGTTCCTTTAATACGGATGGTTGAGGACGTCGAATTCGGGTTCGAGAGTATCGAAATTTCATTTCAAGGGTTGACCGATATAGCAAGGATTCAAGGTAATACTCTACTACCTACTGTCTGCTTTTTGGAACATGTTGGTAATTATTAATGCATGAACTGTATGATTGGTCATTTGACTACCGTCGATTATTATAAGTCGTACAGTTACAATACAATGATAATAAATTGGTTAAGATCGAATGACTCGAATAAGGAATAAATGACCGATAAGAAATTCAAGTTTAGTGAACACCCGATAAAGCGACAACCTTGAAACTTTAATTTTAAATTATGTTCCTGATAAAAGATTTAATGCCCGAAACGTTAGAATGAGAAATTAAAAAAATGCCCCTGAGATATCTGAATGACTAAAATGACCCTAACAATGAAAGCAATCTATAAATCTATCTTAGATCTTGTTAAACAATCGGTTTATCTAAAATCCTCAAATTATTTGGAGAGTTGCAGTAATAAGACTTAAACCCTCGAGATTGTGAAGTGCTTGGATTTCCTTGAATTCTTATTAATCCTTGAAGATAAATTTACAAGAAATTATTCGTATGTTCGAAAATTATCAAAGTACTTTCAATTATCGAATTGAGTGAAACAACTGAAATGACTAAAGGATTGAAGGTACTATAAGACTGAATTAATCAGGATGTGTGTAATGACCGAAGTCACTAAAGTATCCCAGCACCGAAACTTTCCAATTAACTGAAATGACATTTATACCCTCAAGTTTTGAAATGAATGAATTGTCTAGAAGGGCTAAAAGGACCAGTACGGCTAAATCTCTATCAAGTACATAGATGATTGAAATTATATAAATAGTATAATTGTCAGAAATGATGGATTTATCCCGAGCTCTAAGATGGTCGAAATACCCTCTTGACCGGAATGGGCAAAATTTGCCTTTAATGAAATTCCAAAGTCTAAATAAAGCTTAAATGACTGAAATGCCCCCAAATATTATGAAACATGACTCATATATGACCATCACTCATGATACTAATATAAGATTGGAAGATCCACTTGAAGAATAAGTTTGAATGCTCAGTGGTGAGCCTGTGGTAGAATATGATGACGACCGTTCCAACATTTTATATAGTTGATTTTGGAAATGATACACGTGGAACGCATACGTATGAAGGTTTGGTAAGTATTGCAGAGTTGGGAGATGTTAGATCGAGTGAGTTTTGGAGGTTTGATAAATCGTTGGAAATCTTGAAGATTGCAAATCATCATTTTGTCATTATTGGGCTAAATTACAAAATTGCCCCTAATAGTAAAAATGACCAAAATGCCCTCGTTAGCTAAAGTGATCGAAACAACCTTAATATAGTTGATATCTTGAATGATCATAATAAAGCATTTTTTTTAAAATGCCTGGCTGGCGATGTTGGCTACAAAGTCCCCTCTAATCGGGACCTCATTACCGGAATCAGTTCAAAATGTCAAAAGCTCAGAGTTTTCATTCCTCGTGTAATATCAAGTATCTCAGAGAAATAAATGGTCCCTTTTAGTGTGTTCCAAGTGCATAAATATTCTACCGTATTGAACCCAAGGCTGTCTTTTGATACGAAATATGACTTTTATCAAACCGAAATATACCTATGTATCTGAACTAGAAAAGGAAAGAGAAAAAGAAAAGAAAAGAAAAATTCATATGCTCGCTAGTTATCGTTTCATCGAAAACTAAAGTTTACTCTATGTTCACTGTTATTACTGATTAAAAATGATTGCTACCGAATATTGTTATTATCGATCATTACCGACTACTACTAATTTCTATTATCACTACCTACACTGTTACCGGGGGACTTGGGATAGTGTATGAAGTCACCGTAGGTTCAACCCTGATCAGGCTGGTAATTCCTTACTGTTTCAGGTTCATATGCTTCGGCTAGGGTAATTCCTTACCGTACCTAAGGTATCCCCTTAGGCTGGCACATACGCCCAATGGGTCTAGGTTAATGCCCGTTATAGTTGCAGTTCTGGGGAATTGCATACCGGAGTTTGGTTGGAGGGTAGTTAGGAAATCTAAAATAAACCTTATCGCTAACATTATATAATCGTGAAATAACGTTTACCACACCGTTACCTTGTATATGTTAGCTCTGCACTGACGGAATACCCACTAAGCCCTTGACTCAACTACTGTAATTCATATCTTGACTAATTATTCGGTCTATATGTTCCTAGTATGATACTTAGTGATTGAATAAAGAATAATCTCATCATCTTCATGTATACCGCTTCTTTGAAATACATGGTCGTATTTTTGGAGCCTATTGTGTTGCCTGAAACATCATGATAGTGTTATACCTACATGTTACTTATAGCATCCATTGGTAGTTCTGTATTACTGAGCTTTCCGAAGCTCATGTTATTTTTATCATCGCAGGTTAAAATAAATCTAACATGGTTCGATGACCGACATCAGTGTTTGGAGTCCTCTCGGTGTTGCTTTTGGAGTACGGTACCGACACAGTTAGTGGGCATGCATGTCATCATTGTTTCATGACAGTATCTAAAAAATGTGTTTTTCTGAATTTTTGTTATACAATTAAATAATTTTCTAAAGAGTATTTTAAACAGAGGTTAACGTTACCATATAATAAGTGTTTTTAAGAGAAAAATGTTTTCTTATGTGCATTTTTACGGTGGGTCGCTCTTGTGACACTAATGTGACCTCCTGGGATTCGTGATAACGCATAGGCAGGTCTAGGGGGTTACAACCATCATCTTCACCATCGAGAGAGAGGGGGTTTTACCCCTGTTAGTCATCCGGTCTACCTCACCGGCGGTCCGTGGTAGTCACCGTCGACGCCATCAGAACCATCGTCCTGCTCTGACCTCGCCCTGGCTACCACTCGCAGCGAGCAACCATCGTTCGTCAGAAAAACCAATTTGAAGGTTCGCCCGAAACCTTGTCTCGATTTTCTGGTTTTTCCATCGTGATTTAACGTCATGGCGTGAATCGGAAGCCACCTTTGTTCTCAGGGAACCGAGCCGAGGAAAACCCTACCGACCAATCGTCAGTCCGACAATGGCAAGGCTCTCATCGGAGCATCGTATTTTCTGGTGCAATGTTTGCATTTCAGGTAAAAAAAATTGGGCTCGTTTCAGCTTATTTTGTACGGTTATTGTGTGGATTTGATGTGCTTATGTTTTCCGGCAGAATCAATGCCAGAAGTCTCTCCAGTGACCTTTTTCTAGCGATCGACCGACGAGGCCTTATCGAAAGGTAAAACCCGATCTAAATCGGTTTAATACGGTCCGAGATCAACCCGGTCCGAGCCCAACCCGGTCTGAGCCCAAACTTGAATACGCGACCTGTATTTGAGCCCAACCCGTCTGCCGAGTCAACTCAGTCCCAGTCAGCCATCGAGTCAGCTCAGTGAGTCAGCCGAGTCAACTAGTTGACCTCTGCCCGTTGACAGTTGACGTTAGCATTGACTTGCTGACGTTAGCGTTGACCTTGGCCCCGTTAACCATTGACCTGCTGACATCAGCATTGACCTGTTGACGTCAGCGTTGACTTTGACCAAAAAGTCAATTTTTTCCGGAAAGCCCTATCTTTTGTTTTTCAATGTCATGAGTTAACCTTTGAAGCCTATTTCACAAAATTTTGACCGAAAGCCTCTGAATCGGACCTTGAACTCGAACTTATATATGTATCTACTTATTTAGTTTAGGGTACTGTGAATAAGGACTGAAATGTAAATTTGTGTAATTGAAGGAACTCACAATTCATTGAATACGAATTGTTGAAGGACGTCAAATCCGGGTTCGAGAGTGTTCGAACGTCGTTCACGGATCGACCGATGTAGCTTGGAGCCGAGGTAATACATTACTACCTTATGCATGCTTCCAAAACTTGTTGGTATTCGGTTAATGCTTGCACGACTATGATTAAGCATGTGATTAATTCTACTACTATCAATCAATTAAGAAATAAGAATATTAATGTCCAAGACAAATATTCGCATAAGAGGTTTGATAAACCGAAAGGACTTTCGAGTTCAGTAAGTGATTAATAAAAAGGGTTAATCTCTAAGTCTGATTATTTTGTCTAATGAATTACAAAAATGCCATCGATGTATGAAAATGACTAAAATACCTTTATTAATGAGAGTGGTCTGAGAATCTACACTAGATCCGGTAAAACAACCGAACCTTCTGAAAATCTTGAAGTTGGCTTAGGAAGTTATAGTAGCGAGGCTTCACTTTTGAGACTGCAAATTTGCTCAGATTCTTTTTGAGATTGAATAATCTCTGATGACACTCACGAGAAAATAATTGTATGTTTAGATTAGTCAAAGTCGCGTAAATTGCTGAATTGATTGCAATGACGGAAATGTTTGGAAATGCTGACAAGGCTGAATCGATCGGAATATCCATAATGACCAAAAGGAATAATCATTCCTCGGCACCGATTGCCCAATTAATCAAAATGACTGATTTACCCTCGAGAACTTTAACGAATGAATAGATGGAAGAACCGATAAATTCTGAATAATTGAAACATTTTCGAGCATCGTAATGTTTGAAATACCCTCGAATACCGATAAGACTGAAATGGGTCACATTGACCCTAAGACATGGAATTAGAAATCCCAACAAAGACAAACAAATGTAATGGCTCCAAATGTGGTAAAATACGACTCGTGTCAGTTGGTCGATTTAGATACCATGATGATAGTGGGAGAATACTGTGTGAAGGCAAGTGCAACTTATTTGGAGAAAGTACATAGTTAATAGTGAGAGGGACCTATTCTCCTAAGGCACATTCGATGGTTTGGAATGGGTTCAGATTCAATACACATGTTTGAATACTTGGAAAATACCACTCGAATATATGCTTGTTTTCTATTAATAAGTTCAATGGACGATTGGTGAAGGTGAACTATTGTTGTTATGCTCTGTAGTTAGTTCTGAGAAATGAATGGTTGAAGTGTACCTATCCGGTGAGATATTAAACAGTGTGTTAATGGGTTCCGATTAGTTCAAAGGGGCTCGGAAACTTGACGAGCAACTAGAAGTCATAAATTATGTACATCGCCGTTTATACCTTGTTGGTTCAAATTACCAGTTTACCCCCTCTTGAAGGTCAAAATGACCTTAATACCCTCATAGGCTGTAACATTTAATTCTGCTCGCGATATATCTAAAATCCCAATGATTTTGATGCATCAACTTCCGATGTTAATTTGATCCATCTTATTGAACTCCCCTATTCGTAGGGACCTCGTTCTGAAATCAGTCCAAAATTGTCAAAATGTCATCTTTCTGATATATATCAAGTACCTCTAAGAAATGAATTGGGCCATAAAGTGCGTGCCATGTATCTGTAAATACTTTCTATTCTAAACCAAGACCATATGCTTAAAATTTAAAAGTATGATATTTTAATACGAAAGGAAAGCAATTCTCTAATTTCTAACCTCTAATATGAAAAATATATCTGACATTGAATACGAAATAATAATAATAATAATAATAATAATAATAATAATAATAATAAAAAAATAAATTTGATATTTGTCTTCTGGTATAAAAATAGATTTGATATCTATTTTCTGTAATACTGTCTTCTAAATATAAACTGAAATCATCTGGGGTATATTATCTGGGATATGAATGATGATCTGTAGGTTCAGCACTGGTAAGTCCTTCTGGACCTAAGCTCCTACGCTTAATGGGCTTAGGGTAAGCCTTTCTGTTAAGCTCCTACGCCCACGGACCTAGGGTTAGTCTTTCTAGACCTAAGGTATCCCCTTAGGTAGGCTCCTACGCCTCAGGCCTAGGGTAAGACCTTATGCATGCAGTTCAAGAGGAATTGCATTTTAGAGTTCAGTTGAGGGTAGTTAAGTAAATTAATAGAACTTTCTGACCTCTTCTGAAACATACCCTACTAAATTAATGTAGCAATGTTGAACCCTCGGTAAACTTACAATTCACGCTTAATGGATCACTTTGAACTCCTTGATTCAACTTCTGAAATCTGAATCTCTTTTGAATCTCTGGCTTTAGACTCACCTCTTACAGTTCGAGTGATCAAATAAAGAACAACTCAGTGACCTCCTAATAATGCTTCGTTGAATTATCGAATCTTAATTTGAGCTTACTGTGCCTAATTCTTCATGACAATGTTAAGTTGCCATATACCTACTTGTACCTTTAGCATCTCCTGGTAGTTTGTATTATTGAGCTTTTCAAAGCTCACGTTGTTTTACCATCACAGGTTAAAGGATCTACCATGTTGTAGCTATCAACGTCGGTATGGGAGTTTCTTCGGCTTTGCTTGCGGAGTACGACACCTGTATAATTAGGGGAAATGTTTGTCACGTGTTATTTTATATTCGAGTATGAAACTTGTATTAACAACTTTTATCAGTTTTGTTTCCTTGTCTGAATGTTTCTAAAATTGTATTTTAATTCAAAACTCGATTTACGATTTTAAATGGTTTAGCAATTTGTTTATTTGAAATTTTAACGTAGGCCGCTCCGGTGACCTTAATGTGACTTCCTAGGATCCTTATTAACGCGTAGGCAGGTCTAAGGGGTTACATTTAGTGGTATTAGAGCTTAGAGTTGCGTCATTCTGGGTAGATCGGCCGATCGTCTATCATAGGGTGTCTGGTCTGTGCATGCCCCTAGCATAATCGTACTCCTCCGAGTTGAAACTCCGATGTCGAATCCCTTTTTCTGAATTAAGTGAATATAAGCATTCTGCCTTCCATAGATCGATCTGTACTAGCAAGAAATGTCTATATCATCCGTCTGTGTTTTGGATTAAATTGGTAGACTAGAATCTGTATAAGGAATCTAAGATGGTTCATGCATGTGAAATTGAGGAATCAAAAACATATTGAGAATAAATGCTTGATCATGTGAGGTAACAAGTATATGATTTCACGTAATACTATCCGGTGATGATGATTATGTTTGAGATATCTTGATGGAAGTTTGATAAAAGTAGTATTAATTTAAAAGAAAGGTGTTTGTGAGTGTGGCGAAAACATAAGTTCTATGGCGACTCTGTAATACACGAAGGAAGCAATTTTCTGAAAATTTCGTTGAAGGTAAGTGATATCCGTATAAAACCTTGCTTATGCTTCGACTTGAAGAAAGACCTCTTATATGAAAATGTGGCATGATGTATCGTTATATCATTCTTGATTGAAATCTGATGTTACATCCCGATTCTTGAATGTCCTATGGGAGGCTTTGGGTACTCTTTGAACTACAGTTGTAGTTCTTCATCCGTGAACTGATGGTTAACCTAGAAGAGAAATTCAGATTCTGGAAGATATACCTTTGGGTTGTATGGTTGTCTTCTGTTATAGTTTGGAAGGCTCCATACCTCTGACTTAGCCAGCTTATAGTAGTAGTTATGAGACAAGCATTTGCTTGGCACCGTATGAAATTCAGTATGGATTCAAATAATGTATTCTGATCAGTTAGTCTAAATTATGATATGGGATGATTTTGGGTCCAAGATAGTACGAGTGACTGAGAGCAATACCAGATTAAACTGTGACCGTCTGAGAGTTCTAAGGATTTAGTATACTCTGATAGAAAGTTTCCGTAGATGAACGGATGAAATAGTGGATTCTGTATTTCTCCTTGACTCTGGTAAATTTCGAAGATGAAATTTCTTTTAGGGAAGAAGAGTTGTAACACCTAAAAAAGGTTTAATGAGATAAAATGAATTGAGCAAAAAACATAGAAGAAATGGAATTGGTGACACGGGGGTTTGAACCTATAACCTTTGGGATGGGATGCTAGAGCTTTAACCATTGAGCCAAGTGCTCGTGTCTGTCAAGTGTTGCTTTGAAATACTTTTGAATTAAGTTTGAGAAGTATGTTAAAACATATTTAATATTCGAATTGACCGTTCACCTACCGTCCCTTTGCTTTACCATCATCTTCACCATCGAGAGAGAGAGGGTTTTTACCCCTGTTAGCCGTCCGATCTACCTAAAAGGCGGTACATGGTCGTCACCACCGACGCCATCAGAACCTATAACACCCCTCACCCCAGATTAGGGGCAAGGAGCGTTATGTTAACATGTGACAGAATCGTATTAGGCAGCGGAAGTGGGTTAACAATTTTTTTCGTGTGATATTTTTTTTTCCGAATACATCTATTCAAATTGCACTAATTTACAATCATTCATGTCACATATAAATTATACACATTTCATATCAATGTTTCGACCAAGGCTTGGTGGGCACATGTAATCCAATCACTTATCTTATGATGTATATAACATAATCTATTTTAATTTCTTTTCACATTCGATTATCCCATAGACATACTTCATCATTTTCATAAAATAATTTCATTGATTTCAATTCATTTGGACACTACCCATAATCATTTGCATTCGATTTACATGTTATCAATTAAGAGCAATTCTATGGTAATTCTAACCGATTCATTCATCATATATATATATATCATATCCGATAATATCATCCATAGTGTTTTAGTTTCCCTTAATTACATATCAAAATGTAGGGAAACTTCTTATAAGTTTATACAATACTAAAGAAATAGTTAATGAACATGACCATCAGACCAAATTAAACTAACATGCTGAACGCTAGGCCACCCATCATGAGTACGACAAAGACAGGGAAAATCATACTTAAGCTTCGTACGAGTAGAATACGGATAGAGGTCAACGATGCTAGAACCTGAAATTTAGGGGAAGGAAGGAAGGTTCGAGTGGTAAGTACTTCTCGTACTTAGTGAGGAAACCCTATTCTATTCGATTTCCAATTTAAACATTATGATCAAACAATTTAATTTCACTTTGCACATTAGCTCATTCGAATGATTTAAGCAATATAATCAATCCACAATTAATAATGCACCATAGAAATCATTCGAATATATACACCAAGGAGTCATGTAATTCTATTCGAATACATGCAAGTGATTACATATCATTCATATCATGAATACACATAGAAGCCATGAAACCTGAATTAACTTCCAATTATCTAATTATCACAATTAAAGTTTCATAGCATATCAAGAATAGCAAATCATGAAATTCAATATTTCATTCAAATGATCCAACAACCAATTTCATGAATTTACTTTCAATTTTCAGATTTCATTCCTTAAATTGTTCATTTAATTCATTTAGCAATGCCTTGGATAGTAGAGTATGCTAGGTAATCAAGTCACGTATAACAGAGGTTGTGAATCAAAATTCACCATGTAATAGGTACCACGTACAAAATCGTAACACATATAACATATCATAATGTCTGCAGACATTAAGCAAGAAGGTACACTTACGTACCACAATATCGAGTACACTAACGTACCGATTTTCTTATTGAGCTCAGACTCTAGGCTAGCCGTACTACCTAAACAGACTGTACACACCAAGGGCTTTGCATTTAAATCTTTAATTTAATCAGATACATAATCAATCAAATTTTCAGAAATTCTTAATTAATCCCTTCGATTAATTGCTTATAATTCCAATTCCAATAACATGTTATCACACATGATCATATAAACATTTACAAGCTCAATTCACACATTTCAGCTCAGCATTCGAACAATCCAAGCTCATATCATATAATTCAGAATTTCATTTCATATTTCAATACTCAATTGAACTTGTCAAACATAATTATAACATGTAAGCGTATTGCATACTCACATACTATATCACAACTTCATTGTTTCCACAAGAAATCAATATCACAATAAATTCCAATAATCAACATGATTAATTCATCCAAAACAGTAAGATTAACCAAATATCATATTCGGAATCAAACATATCAATTGTCAATTTAATTTCAATCACATATGCAACAAAATCGCATAACACAAGCATAAAATCCAGATTCCATTATTCCTTCTTCCCTTACTAAAATCGAATAATTAATTAGTCCAAATTGCATGCTTATCATAACTTAAAATCAAATTAAGGCAGTTGGGACTCTAATCCCAACTCTAAAAATCGTTTCACTCACAGTTCGCCGAGCTAGTTTTGGATCCGAACGCCCTTCGCTCGATCCGAAGCCGATCCCGGTGCGATTTCTTCTTCTACCCTTTCGCTTCTAGGATCTAAGGCATTCAAGCCAAGCAAATAACAATTTTTCAGAACTCAATTTATGCAATTAGAGACTGAATTTTGCATTTTTATTCAAAACAGTCCCTATACTTTTACGGTTCGATAAGACTAATTTCCATTTTCCTAATTTCTTTAATTAATCACTTAAACTTTCAAATTGATCATTAAAATTGGTGGATTTCACATCCTACAGATTGTTAATCAATTTATTAACACTCCATTTAATCCAATTTTACATCTTTAATAATTCACAAATTTTTAATTTTTCTTCTTTTCATTTATACACATTTCTGACCACCTAATTTAATTAATTTCTTATTTCCTGTACACAACTCCAAATCGAACACCGTTTGTTCCTAAATTCAACTAACATACCCAATTTTAACATATCAAAAATTTAGGTCGAAACTCCTAGTAGATTATTTTCTACAATTTTACAAAGTTCACTGTCCAGCTAAGAGCATTATTGGACAGTTTTGTATGCTGTTCGAAATGGGTTTCCAGATTTTACCACAGTCATCAAAAATCCCTTTTACAATTTTTCTACCATTTTAGACATGTCAAGGTAGAACATATTCAAATTTCATCACTAAATTCTTACTAGTGAATTTTATACAATTTTCTAAAGTTCATTGTCCATCTAAGAACAGTGCAGGACAGTTTTACATGATGTTCGTATTAAGCTTCCAGATTTCACTACAATGATCAAAACTCAGATTCATAATTTTCCTACCACTTTAGACATGTCAAAGTAGAACATATCACGAAATTCCCACTAATTAATTTTCTACAATTTTCTAAAGTTGCATGTTCTTATAACCACTAAATCTGTCCATATTTACTCTTGCATGTTCCTAAGCTTTTATCCTTCAAAATTTCTTGAGGTTTCTTGTGTTCTTAAAACTTTCCAGCAGCATAACCTTTAGTATCATCACTTTCATGATTTTCTAAAGGCATTAAAACCATTGATCTATTAAAGATTTTAACATATTCGAATAATAGAGAGCTTGAACTACTTACTTCCGATTTTTCCTTGAATTTTCTAGACCAAATCTTAAGCCATGCATGCCATTCTTCTTCTTCACCGAAAGCTCTCAAGTTTTCTCTTTGGTTTGTTTGAGTAAAGGAAAGATATAGATGGAAGCAAAATGATGGATGACCACATGTTTTATGTTTACACTTGGCCGGACACTTGGTATTGTTTTTAACCAAGTATATCCCACTTGGCCACTTAAATTATTATAATGTATTTTAATATTTTTTTTCCACTAATACACATATATATATAATTCTTATAATCATCCACATATCATGTTATATATATATTTAAGTATCAATTCTTCAACTTAATTTAATTCCATCGAATGTATATATATACACTTATATATATACATTATTTTACATTGATTAAATTTTATTTCTACCAAGTATGTGTACTTATACATGATTATACATTTTAAATACTTTCAATCTTAGCTAAGTTGTGATCTTTTACGTTATCGATATCGTTTTTCTATCGTTCGAACTAGGGTACTTTTTAGGGTGTTACAGAACCATCATCCTGCCTTGACCTCGCCATGGCCACCACTCGCAGCGAGCAACCATCGTTCATCGGAAAAACCAATTTGAAGGTTCGCCCGAAACCTTGTCTCGATTTTTTGTGTTTTCCATCGTAATTCGGCGTTGTGGCGTGAATCGGAAGCCGCCTTTCTACTCAGGGAACCAAGCCGAGCAAAACCCTACCGGCCAATCGTCAGTCCGACGACGGCAAGGCTCTCGTCGGAGCTTCGTATTTTCTGGCGCAATGTTTGCATTTCAGGTAAAAAATTGGCTCGTTTCAGCGTATTTTGTACGGTTATCGTGTGGTT
The DNA here is from genome assembly GCA_030270665.1 of Hibiscus trionum. NCBI lineage: Eukaryota > Viridiplantae > Streptophyta > Magnoliopsida > Malvales > Malvaceae > Hibiscus > Hibiscus trionum. The sequence continues at coordinate 18,775,654 of BSYR01000038.1, read as the reverse complement.
TGGAGTGTGGATTTGATGTGCTTCTGTTTTCCGGCAGAATCGATGCCAGAAGTGTCTCCGGCGATCAGCTGACGAGGCCTTATCGAAAGGTAAAACCCGGTTTAACCTAGTCCGAGTTCAACCCGGTCCGAGCCCAACCCGGTTTGAGCCTAAACTCGAACCCGTGCCTGACCCGTCCGATCTGAACCCGATAACCCGACCCGTATCCGAGCCCAACCCGTCTGTCGAGTCAACTCAGTCAGAGTCAGCCATCGAGTTAGCTCAGTGAGTTAGCCGAGTCAACTTAGTTGACCTCTGCATGTTGACTGCTGACGTCAGCGTTGACTTTGACCAAAAAGTCATGTATTTCCGAAAAGCCCTATCTTATGTTTTTCGACGTCCTGAGTTCGTTTTTGAAGCCTGTTTCGCAAAATTCTAACACGAAAGCCTCTGAATCGGACCTTGAACCCGAACTTATATATGTATCTAATTATTTAGTTAAGGGTCATGTGAATAAGGAATGAAATGTAAATTTGTGTAATTGAAGGTACTCACAATTCCTGAAATACGAATTGTTGAAAGACGTAAAATCCGGGTTCGAGAGTGTTCGAACGTCGTTCACAGATCGACCGATGTAGCTTGGAGCCAAGGTAATACATTACTACCTTCTGCATGCTTCCAAAACTTGTTGGTATTCGGTTAATGCTTGCACGACTATGATTGAGCATGTGATTAATTTTACTACTATCAATCAATTAAGAAATAAGAATATTAATGGCCAAGACAAATATTCGCATAAGAGGTTTGATAAACCGAAAGGACTTTCGAGTTCAGTAAGTGATTAATAAAAATGGTTAATCTCTAAGTCTGATTATTTTGGCTAATGAATTATAAAAATGCCATCGATGTATGAAAATGACTAAAATACCCTTATTAATGAGAGTGGTTTGAGAATCTACACTAGATCCGGTAAAACAACCGAACCTTTTGAAAATCCTGAAGTTGGCTTGGGAAGTTATAGTAGCGAGGCTTCACTTTTGAGACTGCAAATTTGCTCAGATTCTTTTTGAGATTGAATAATCTCTGATGACATTCATGAGAAAATAATTGTATGTTTGGATTAGTCAAAGTCGCGTAAATTGCTGAATTGATTGAAATGACGGAAATGTTTGGAAATACTGACAAGGTTGAATCGATCGGAATATCCATAATGACCAAAAGGAATAATCATTCCTCGGCATCGATTGCCCAATTAATCAAAATGACTGATTTACCCTCGAGAACTTTAACGAATGAATATATGGAAGAACCGATAAATTCTGAATAATTGAAACATTTTCGAGCATCGTAATGTTTGAAATACCCTCGAATACCGATACGACTGAAATGGGTCACAATGACCCTAAGACATGAAATTAGAAATCCCAACAAAGACAAACAAATGTAATGGCTCCAAATGTGGTAAAATACGACTCGTGTCAGTTAGTCAATTTAGATACCATGATGATAGTGGGAGAATACTGTGTGAAGGCAAGTGAAACTTATTTGGAGAAAGTACATAGTTAATAGTGAGAGGGACCTATTCTCCTAAGGCACATTCGATGTTTTGGAATGGGTTCAGATTCAATGCACATGTTTGAATACTTGGAAAATACCACTCGAATATATTCTTGTTTTCTTGTAATAAGTTCAGTGGACGATTGGTGAAGGTGAACTATTGTTGTTATGATCTATAGTCAGTTCTGAGAAATGAATGGTTGAAGTGTACCTATCCGGTGAGATATTAAACATTGTGTTAATGGGTTCTAATTAGTTCAAAGGCGCTCGAAAACTTGACGAGCAACTAGAAGTCATAAATTTTGTACATCACCGTTTATACCTTGTTGGTTCAAATTACCAGTTTACCCCCTCTCGAAGGTCAAAATGACCTTAATACCCTCATAGGTTGTAACATTTTTTATGCTTGCGATATATCTGAAATCCCAATGATTCTGATGCATCAACTTCCGATGTTAATTCGACCCGTCTTATCGAACTCCCCTATTCGTAGGGACCTCGTTCTGAAACCAGTCCAAAATTGTCAAAATGTTATCTTTCCGATATCTATCAAGTACCTCTAAGAAATGAATTGGGCCATAAAGCGTGTGCCATGTATCTGTAAATACTTTTTGTTCTAAACCAAGACCATATGCTTAAAATTTAAAAGTATGATAATGTAATACGAAAGGAAAGCAATTCTCTTATTTATGACCTCTGATATGAAAAATATATCTGATATCTGACATTGAATACAAAATAATAATAATAATGTTAATAAAATAATTTTTATATTTGTCTTCTGGTATAAAAATACATTTGATATTTATTTTCTGTAATATTGTCTTCTGAATATAAATTGAAATCATCTGGGGTATATTATCTGTTATACGAATGATGATATGTACGCTCAGCGCTGGTAAGTCCTTCTAGACCTAAGCTCCTACGCCCAATGGGCCTAGGGTAAGCCTTTCTTTTAAGCTCCTACGCCCACGGACCTAGGGTGAGCCTTTCTTTTAAGCTCCTACGCCCACAGGCCTATGGTAAGTCTTTCTGTACCTAAGGCATCCCCTTAGGTAGGCTCCTACGCCTCATGCCTAGGGTAAGACCTTCTGCATGCAGTTCAGGGGGAATTGCATTTTAGAGTTCGGTTGAAGGTAGTTAAGAAAATTAATAGAACTTTCTGACCTCTTATTAAACATACCCTACTAAATTAATGTATCAATGTTGAACCCTCAATAAACTTACAATTCGCGCTTAATGGACCACTTTGAACTCCTTGATTCAACTTCTGAAATCTGAATCTCTTTTGAATCTCTGGCTTTAGACTCACCTCTTACGGTTCAGGTAATCAAATAAAGAACAACTTTGTGACCTCCTAATAATGCTTCACTGAATTATCAAATCGTAATTTGAGCTTACCGTTGCCTAATTCTTCATGACAATGTTAAGTTTCCATATACCTACTTGTACCTTTAGCATCTCTTGGTAGTTTGTATTACTGAGCTTTCTGAAGCTCACATTGTTTTACCATCACAGGTTAAAGGATCTACCATGTTGCAGCTATCAACATCGGTATTTTTGGGTCACGTCGGCACGCCCCGTGGCGCAGCGGAAAAATTAATCCGACGTAATCCAGCCAGGATCCTTGTACATGAACGAATCTGGGGTGAAAAGATGAAGAGTTACCTTGTAAAGCTCTGGAAACTGGAAAACCGACGGTATGTCGGAATAACCACGTCAAGTAAAACCGGAATCGTCACAGGTTCGCAACGACCTTTGCGGAGTCCACCCGAACAAAACGAATAAAGTTTCCGCCTCCCTAACACTTAGGGATTAATTTCAATAGGTTTGAACACCTTCCAGGGAGAAGTCGAAATCCCTCCAGGGATTCCTGAGGGAGTCTGAAATCGACCAGGGGTTCTACCGGGACTTGGATTCGAACTAGGAAACTGCTAGGAATTTGCCAGGGGGCAAGAGGAACACCAGAAAAATATCGAACTGCTTCTCAGAAGAAATCTGGGACTTGTCGAAAATTCCATAGGGGAATTCCCAGGGATATGTCGAAATTTGCTAGGAGGAATAGAGATGATTTGGTTGCTAGCCCTTGTCCCTTTAAATAGTATTCAGAGACTGAATTCTAGTTGAATTCCTTAAATCCAAGTTCAACCAAAATTCATAGAATCTAATTCTACTTGAAATTGGTTTATATTAAATATAATTTATATTTAATAACATTAAATGAAATATATATATTTAATTATGTAGAATCTTATTCTACATAAAACATGGATTTAAATATATTTAAATATTTTAATTATGTAGAATCTAATTCTACATAAACTTGGAATTAAATATACATTATATAAATTCCAAATATATATTTAAATTTCTAGAATCTTATTCTATAATATTTAAGTCTCTAAATATTTTTCATGCTCTAAATAATATTTGATAAATACATTATTTATCGAATATTATTCCCATTTAAGGGAGTTGTCAATTTCCCCTATCCCATAGGGGTTTTTTTGGCAACCTCCCTAAAATAGGGAGTATGGTTTCCAATTTTTGTTCGTTTCATTCAAAAGGTGTGACCCTTGTAGGTTCATGCAACGTTAGCAGCAAAATTAGAACTGTTCTAATTTTACAAACAATGAGTGGCATCTAGCAATACATCATTGCTACCTAAGTTGCATGAAGTCATGGTTTGACTTTCCTAATTCCTGAATAAACTTCCTTTATGTATTTCATCCTTTTGTCCTTTATATCTTAGATGAACACAAGTCATGGGTTAGTCACACTTGCGTTGTACATCTAGTGTTTCTTGATGTCTTGAGTAGATTATTATAAACGAATCTCTATGATATCTCATATCATAATATTCGAGCATGGCCATACATTTTCTAATCTCACTCAATCAAGTGGCCGAAGATATTTCTCTCATTATGTATGAGGGACAAATCCTTTCTCGATCAACCATATTTCACTACATAGGTCATCACATATCCAATCATCAGTCTTTATAATGTAGTAAGTTACGACACACGTTTGACTATGTCAAAATACGTAAATCTTTATGTTGAAATCATGTTGATCTCAAGTATGAGGATTATACATATGTTTATCATGAGAAATGTTGTGACTGTCACATAATTACCCAAGAAACATGCTCATAGCGGGTCAATCCATTATGTTGTTCTCTAACAAATACTTATGTGTTGATTTTGACATCTCTATGTCAATGACAACGCTTGTTATCAACCACATATTAGTCTTTATATATTATCATTGTCCATACCCGTAATAATATTCGACTAAGGATCCTATTTAACAATAATCGTATTATTGTATGGACATTATTATCCAATGGTTAGTTTGATGCACAGAAACATACCAAATGATAATAACGACAATGTCATTAGTTGATAAATCTAGTAAAATAGTATGTCTATTCAATCATCATATGATTGGTCTTTGGGCATACTCCAACAATCTCCCACTAGCACTAAGACCAATCATTCTCGTATCTAATACGATATGGCTTAGTGTAACTGACATGCTTATGCTGTGTCAAAAGCTTTGTCAGGGAGTTGACAAAGTTATCAACTTTGTGCGTATGTTGCATACTTTCACATCTCCACGATGTAAGTACTTTAGAATATGTTTGGAGTTATTGATGAGATCAGGGTTTTATTTGCTTACGCAAAGGTTCCATCATAACAGAGTTATGTAACATCTAATATGCTGGGAACAACCCTTAGTTCAGAAGTGAACCCTTTAGATCCAAACATCCTTCTTTATTGCTATGTCGACTGTAATACATTCAGCCTATGTTGTAGAGTTAGACATTGTCTCATGTTGCTAACTCACAGTATCTTTTATTAATGCAAAACGGATTGCGATCTTTAGTTCCTTTTGATGAGTATGTCATCTACATACAATACTTAGGAAAGTAACAATGCTCCCAATAGTTCTTTTGAAAACAAGACTCCTCTTTGTTTCTAGATAAACCAAACCTCTATATTGTATCTTTTGAAACGAATATCCCAACTTCGAGAAGCTTGTCTTAGTCTACGGATAGACCTTTGTAGCTTACATACCTTCCAAGTGTTTACTGGAGTGACAAAACCTTCTGGATGTGTCATGTACACATCTGTTTCAAGTTTTCCCTTAGGAAAGTGGTTTTGACATTCCTTTATTTGATTTCATAATCATCGTATGTAACCACTTGCAAGTGAGATTAAGATGGATTAAACATAGCTACAAGGAAGATGCTTTATCATAGTCTATACTATGAAGTCTGTCGAAAACTTTTAGCGACGAATCATCCTTTGTATATTTTATCATCCATGTCGGTTTTTCCTTTTTGAAAAACCCATCCATACCTCTTAGGTTTTACCCTTTTAGGTAACCAAAGTCTATACTTGGTTTTAGACATGGATTCCATCTCATATCTCATGGCTCTTAGCCATTTCTCGAATTTTGGGCTCACCATTGCTTTCTAATAAGACCTAGTCTTTATCTTGATCCGAAAAGAAGAGTGTTTCCATGTATGGATAGTGAGAAATCCATATTTCTCAAGTATATGGTATTCTCTTAAGGATCAACACAATGGTTGTGTTTTGTTCCAATGTTCCTTGATCATTTGTGGAACATTCTCAATCTTTGGTTCATAAATTTGTTGTCTAAAATTTCTTCACATTCCAAATTCCATTTTTTCTTTTGTGAGAGGTAATCTCTTTCGAGAGAAACTCTCGTTTGAGCAACAAACATTTTGTTCTCGTTGAAAAATGAAATCCCTTAGTGATAAGTATTCTCTTTCGAGATAAACTATCGTTTGAGCAACAAATATTTTGTTCTCGTTAAAATTGAAGAAATAATATCCCTTTGTGAGAATTAATCTCTTTCAAGATAAACTCTCGTTTGAGAAACAAACGCTTTGTTCTCGTTAGGATAAACAACAAATGAAGTTTTTAAGGTTCAAACTTTGTAAACATTTTAACATGTAAGTAACCTTAAAACTTCAAAGGTATTCTAGAACAATTCTTAGTCCATATCTTATATGACGTTTCAAAAAAAATAAAAACAAGATTAAGTATGTGAGTTGTTTTTCTAGTGTGTAAAGAAGTCGAAAATGACTTGTTCTGAATCAAAACATGTCTAACATATTTGATTCTCTTTCAAAGACTTTTCGTTCCACTTGTGGGATTTAATTATGGGACAATCCCATATTCTTTGAAAGTTCATCAAACTTTAAATATTCTTGAATTTGATCTCATCAAATTACCTTAATACTTTTATGAGTTTGAGATTAGTCATTTGTTTTATTTATCTTATAAATATTATTGATTTGGTTAGTTTAAAGATCATTGATTCGTTGTGCCATAAGAGATTAAAAGAATAACATTTATTTAAATAATCTCAAAATTAAAAATATCTTGTCCTTACAAGATAACTAAAACTTAGGCACAAAATAATAATCTTAAAAACTAAAATAAATCTATTTAAGCAAAAACACATGTCCTAATGGATGATGTAGCAACTCTTGCTTTATTTCCATTCCCAGGTCCATGTCTATTCTGATGCCTTCTCTTTAGAAGCCTCTGAGGTTGATGCCTCACTCGTTTTTGCTTTCTTGACTTCTTGTAGGTGTGTGGGGCAGTTTCTCTTCCAATGTCCGGTCTTGCCGCAGTGGAAACATTTTTCATCCTTCTTGATTCCCTTCTTAGGTTTCAGTGCCTCCTTTCCATCGGTTTTGGTCCTACCATCACCTTTAGACTTTGCTGCTGATTTACCTTTCTTCTTGCCCTTGCGGACCATCAGAACAATTTTAGGTCCTACCTTCTTTAGGTTGATTTCAGCAGTTCTCAACATGCCGAGCAACTGTGGCAGCATTTTGTTAATTTCATTCATATTGAAATTAAGGACGAACTGATTGAAACTATCCGACAACGATTGCAGGATGACATCAGTAGCTAATTCGTCTTTCAGCGGAAAGCCGAGCTTCTCCAACGTTTGGATGTAGCCCATCATTTTGATGACGTGAGCTCCTACGGGAGATCCCTCACTCATCTTGCATTGAAAAAGAGCTTTGGAGGTCTTGTACCTCTCTTGACGAGCTTGCCCTTCATAAATCTCCTTGAGATTTTGAATCATATCATAAGCTACCATGTCCTCATGTTGCTTCTGAAGCTCAGGGGTCATGGAGGCAAGCATAAGACAACCGACATCCAGCATGTCGTCCATGTGTTTCTTAAACTTGTCTTTGTCAGCTCTGGAAGCAGTGGCAACCGGTTCATCAGGAATAGGTTCTTCAATGACATATTCCTTCTTTTCCTGTTTGAGAACAATTCTCAAATTGCGGAACCAGTCAAGGAAGTTTATGCCATTGAGCTTATCCTTCTCAAGGATAGATCGCAGAGATAGAGTATTATTTGCCATTAATTCTACAACAAAGAAAATATGCTACATAAGTTTTACTAAATTTTAAAATTTATAGATAGGTCTTTACTATAAATTTACTCCCACTATTTTCTTCAAAATTAAAAACCCTCTAGTTTTAATTTCGGAAAAACGTTTCGATAGTTTTTCTAGTGAGTGAGGATCCGTATTTCACCATTCCTAAATCAGCTTTGGCCAGTCTTTTAGGAAATGGTTATTTAGGTAAGTAACACCTTACTAATTACATCTCATGTAATTACTCATCTTTTGGTGAACAACTCTTGTTCTTTAAATCATCTTATGATTATCCAAAACTTTTAACCACTAGGTTTTCTAATCATATTAGAACAACCCAGCTAAGTCAATACCAATATCTCAACCGGCGAATATCACTAGCTTATTCTTCGCGTTTAACTAAGATAGATAAATGCGACATTGCGTTGGCAAAGCTCGCATTATATCGATCGAAGCTTTAACGAGGGTAAATATTAGATGGTTAAAACAGACTTAGAATTATAGTGAGGGATTTACTTAATTATCTCATCATTTTAACATTGATCCTATCAATAGAACTATGTTTAATCATGCTTATAAAACATCCATTGCATCACATACAAGGTAAATATAAGCAGTAAATAAATATGCAATGATTATAGCCCTTCTTAACCTAAGGCGACCCGTCCCAAGCCAATGGGAGGACCATTCTACTAAAGATAGAATCTACTTCTGAAACGCCTGGTCCGCCAGGGAAGGCCCACCACGCTGCTATGTTGGTCCTTGGTTTATCTCCATGAGTATTTACAATTTTCAGAAACTCGCGTTACATGCGAGGGAGTGAGATGAGAAGAAAAGTACGATAGAAGATAGAGAAAGGCACGACATGCAGGCCGTATTTATAAAAACCAAAACTATAAAGGCTATGGGCTATAACCATGCAAAACAAACACCGTGCAATCTAACATGCATTTCAAACATCGTGCGAACAAAGTAACGACGTGTTTACGGAGTTTTAAACTGATTATCCCTATGTTGCGGTTAATGGGCCAAAGAAGGATCACGAGGTTTCATAAACCATTTGCGTTAACGAACAAATGCACCAGGTAGGTCAACATGAAAGAGAGGTGGCGCACTAGGCACACTTAAGTACCAGGTCTTTGATGATGCCAATCCTAGACATGCATTTTTCATAATGTCTAACCATAACTCTTATGGATTCACCGTGAAAGATAGTTTGATAACTTTTATCAAATTAGAAGCCCTTTCAGAGATTTCATAAATCTATGAAACTACGAACAACTACTTGTTCTCTAGACTAAATATTAGTCTCAACATGTTAACATTTAACATTGAAGCAACCTAACATAGTTATGATTAACTCTTAATCATTTAGTGATAATCGAAATAAGTCTTTATTAGGTGTGATACGATAAACGATAAATATCTAAATCTAATCAAACATCATGCATCTCATACATAAACATCACCCAAGAATTTAAGTTCAAATTCGTATGATACAAGTGGCTCTGATACCACTGTTGGGTCACGTCGGCACGCCCCGTGGTGTAGCGGAAAAATTAATCCGACGTAATCCAGCCAGGATCCATGCACATGAACGAATTTGGGGTGAAAAGATGAAGAGTTACCTTTTAAAGCTCTGGAAACTGGAAAACCGACGGTATGTCAGAATAACCACGTCAAGTAAAACCGGAATCGTCACAGGTTCGCAACGACCTCTACGGAGTCCACCCGAAAAAAATGAACAAAGTTTTCGCGTCCCTAACACTTAGGGATAAATTTCGATAGGTTTGTACACCTTCCAGGGAGAAGTCGAAATCCCTCCAGGGATTCCTGAGGGAGTCTGAAATCGACTAGGGGTTCTACCGGGACTTGGATTCGAACTAGGAAATCGCCAAGAATTTGCCATGGGGCAAGAGGAACACCAGAAAAATATCGAACAGCTTCTCAGAAGAAATCTGGGACTTGTCGAAAATTCCAGAGGGGAATTCCCAGGGATATGTCGAAATTTGCAAGGAGGAATAGAGATGATTTGGTTGCTAGCCCTTGTCCCTTTAAATAGTATTCAGAGACTTAATTCTAGTTGAATTCCTTAAATTCAAGTTCAACCAAAATTCATAGAATCTAATTCTACTTGAAATTGGTTTATATTAAATATACATTATATTTAATAATAATAAATGAAATATATATATTTAATTATGTAGAATCTTATTCTACATAAAACATGGATTTAAATATACATTATATTAAAATCAAATATATATATTTTATTATATAGAATCTCATTCTATCTTTACTTGGATTTAAATATATTTAAATGCATACTTTTAATTATGTAGAATCTAATTCTACATAAACTTGGAATTAAATATACATTATATAAATTCCAAATATATATTTAAATTTCTAGAATCTTATTCTATAATATTTAAGTCTCTAAATATTTTCCATGCTCTAAATAATATTTGATAAATACATTATTTATCGAATATTATTCCCATTTAAGGGAGTTGCCGATTTCCCCTATCCCATAGGGGTTTTTCGGCAACCTCCCTAAAATAGGGAGTATGGTTTCCAATTTTTGTTCGTTTCATTCGAAGGGTGTGACCCTTGTAGGTTCATGCAACGTTAGCAGCAAAATTAGAACTGTTCTAATTTTACAAACAATGAGTGGCATCTAGCAATACATCATTGCTACCTAAGTTGCATGAAGTCATGGTTTGACTTTCCTAATTCATGAATAAACTTCCTTTATGTATTTCATCCTTTTGTCCTTTATATCTTAGATGAACACAAGTCATGGGTTAGTCACACTTGCGTTGTCCATCTAGTGTTTCTTGATGTCTTGAGTAGATTATTATAAACGAATCACTATGATATCTCATATCATAATATTCGAGCATGGCCATGCATTTTCTAATCTCACTCAATCAAGTGGCCGAAGATATTTCTCCCATTATGTAGGAGGGACAAATCCTTTCTTGATCAACCATATTTCACTACATAGGTCATCACGTATCCAATCATCAGTCTTTATAATGTAGTAAGTTACGACACAGGTTTGACTATGTCAAAATACGTAAATCTTTATGTTGAAATCATGTTGATCTCAAGTCTGAGGATTATACATATGTTTATCATGAGCAATGTTGTGATTGTCACATAATTACCCAAGAAACATGCTCATAGCGGGTCAATCCAGTATGTTGTTCTCTAACAAATACTTATGTGTTGATTTTGACATCTCTATGTCAATGACAACGCTTGTTATCAACCACATATTAGTCTTTATATATTATCGTTGTCCATACCCGTAATAATATTCGATTAAGGATCCTATTTAACAATAATCGTATTATTGTATGGACATTATTATCCAATGGTTAGTTTGATGCACAGAAACATACCAAATGATAATAACGGAAGTGCCATTACTTGATAAATCTAGTAAAATAGTATGTCTATTCAATCATCATATGATTGGTCTTTGGGCATACTCCAACAGGTATGGGAGTTTCTTCGGCTTTGCTTGCAGAGTACGGCACATGTGTAATTAGGGGACATGTATGTCACGTGATGTTTTATATACGTGTATGAAACTTGTATTAACAACTTTTATCACAGTTTTGTTTCCTTGTCTGAATGTTTCTAAAATTGTATTTTAATTCAAAACTCGATTTATGATTTTAAATGGTTTAGCAATTTGTTTATTTGAAATTTTAACGTGGGTCGCTCCGGTGACCCTAATGTGACTTCCTCGTATCCGTATTAATGCATAGGCGGGTCTAGAGGGTTACATGATATATTTGACACACACTCGGCCATACATCGCCTATGATGTGAGCATAGTAAGTCAGTTTATGCACAACCCTAAGGAAGTTAATCTACAAGCTGTAGACATGATAATCCACTACCTTAAAGCTAATCCAGAAAAGAGAATTTATTCAAAAAGGTGAAGGATTAATTCTCAAAGTATACACGGATGCAAGCTATGCATGATCTCCAGTTGATCGACGTTCTACAACATGTTATTGCACTTTCTTAGGTCGTAATCTGGTCACGTGGAGAAGTACGAAACAAATTGTGGTAGCTCAGTCAAATGCAGAAGCAGAATTCAGGGTAATGGCTCAAGGTGTTTGTGAGCTACTATGGTTGAAGATCATCCTTGAAGACCTTAAGATAAAGTGGGAAGAACCTATGAGGCTATACTGCGAGAATAAGTCAGCCATCAATATTGCGCATAACTTAGTACATCATGAGAAGACAAAGAACGTCGAGTTCGATAGATATTTTATAAAAAAGTTAGATAACAAGTTGATTTGTACTCCCTATGTGTCTACAAAGGAGCAACTGGAAGATGTGTTCACAAAAGGACTGAGTGCTCATAACTTCTCAGCAATTTTATCCAAGCTAGGAATGGATGATATCAATTAATGCCTTTCCAAGTTGATTTGTACTCTTTTCAATTATTTGATTAAATTTATTATTTTTATTTTATTTTATCCTCTTGGATTGATTATTTTGTAACAATCTTAAGACAAACCTTCTTCTACATTTCTTCTAATCTGAGACGATATATTCGTGATAGAGATAGCAAATAAATTGGTTTCAGGATTCATCCTGCCGTTTTAACGGATTTGCTAAAATCTCAAAGTTGGACAAATTCGGTTACAGAAATTGTCGGTAATAAAGGAGAAATTAATTTTCTGTTTATTAGAATTTATTTTAATTCCTCTGTGTTTCTTTTGAACAGAAACAATGACTATTGGAGATTCTGTCGATTCTACTGCTAAGGTCCCTGTACCTGCACAAACTTCGAAACAACCGATACTGAATCTGAATGCAACGGCAGTGGTAATGAGCCACAATGACAAGCCGTCAAAATTTTGCGGACAGAATTTTAAGACATGGCAACAGAAGATGTTGTTCTATCTGACCATGATGAATCTGGCAAAGTATTTAAAAGAAGATCCCCCTGTTGTCGCCGTAGGGGATGGAGAAGGAGAGGTGGATGATCTCACCGCCTTCAGTATCACAGAGTCTTGGAACAATGCCGACTTTCTATGTCGAAACTACATCCTCAACGGACTACAAGACTCGTTGTATCTGGTATATGATGTGTACAAAACAGCAAAATAGTTGTGGGCAGCACTGGATAATAAGTACAAAGCAGAGGATGTTGGGGCTAAAAAGTTTTTAGTAGCCAAATTTTTGAACTTTACTATGGTTGATTCAAAACCAGTAGTAAATCAAGTTGAAGAATTCCAACTAATCATTCATGGAATTCTTGCATAAGGGATGCTTATCAGTGAATCTTTTCAAGTAGCTGCCATCACGGAAAAGCTGCCTCCCGGATGGAATGACTTCAAAAATTACTTGAAGCACAAGAGAAAGGAAATGTCAGTGGAAGAACTGATTACCAGACTTCGAATTGAAGAGGACAACAGAGGTAATGCCAGGAAACTTACTTTCAAAGAGGCCAAGGCAAATGTTGTCGAAGTCAAGAAGGGCAAGCAACCTCAACATCACCAAGCCAAGCCAAATCTGAGGCCTAATGGCGGAGTCTCCAAAAAGGATAAATTCAAAGGGTCGTGCTTCAACTGTGGCAAGGTGGGGCACATGTTCTCTGAATCCAGACATCTGAAAAGAGCTAGAGCCAAGGAGGCCAATGCTATGAAGGATGAAGATCTATGCACGGTGATTTCTGAAGTCAACCCGATTGACTCTAACCCGAGGGAATGATGGCTTGACACTGGAGCCACACGCCATATATGTTGTGAAGAGAACTTCTTCTCTGAGTTGATACCTTGCGACAATAGGGAGAAGCTCTACATGGGAAATACTTCGATTTCTAAAATCAAAGGGAAGGGAACAATGGTCTTGAAGATGACTTCTGGAAAAGAACTCAAGCTGCAAAATGTATTGTACGTGCCTGACGTACGCAAAAACCTTGTTTCTGGAACACTTTTAAGTGTTCACGGTTTTAAAATGGTTTTTGAATCCCAGAAGTTAATTCTGTCAAAATGGGGGATGTTTGTGGGTAGGGGATATGTATTGAATGGAATGTGGAAACTCAATGTTATCTCTGTAAAATCCAAAATAATGAATAAGAATGCAGCTTCTTCTTTTGTTTACATGCTATAATCATTTAATTTATGGCATGGTAGACTTGGACATGTTAATTATGATACCTTACGTAGGTTAATTAACTTGGAACACATCCCTTCGTTTCACATTAATTATAACCATAAATGTTAAACGTGTGTAGAAGCAAAATTAACAAGGTCTTCATTTTAAACAATTGAAAGAAGTACAAAACCACTTGATCTAATACATAGTGATGTTTGTGATTTGAAATTTGTTCAAACTAAAGGAGGAAATAAATATTTTACTACCTTCATCGATGATAGCACAAAGTATTGCTATGTATATTTGCTTAAAAGCAAAGATGAAGCTATAGAGAAATTCATACTCTATAAGCAAGAAGTCGAAAACCAACTTAATAAAAAGATTAAGGTGGTAAGAAGTGATCGTGGTGGTGAATATTTTAATCCATTTGGTGAATATTGTTCACAGCATGGAATTATTCATGAAGTAACACCACCATATTCTCCTCAATCTAATGGAGTAGTCGAACAAAAAAATCGGACTCTAAAAGAAATGATGAATGCTTTGTTAGGAAGCTCTGGGTTACCACAGAACATGTGGGGGGAAGCGGTTCTTTCGGCCAATTACCTTTTGAATAAGGTTCCTTGAAAGGAAAAGGATAAGACACCATATGAGTTGTGGAAAGGTCGAAAGCCTTCCTATAAACACTTGAAAATGTGGGGGTGTCTTGCCAAGGTAATGGCTCCATTACCAAAACAAATGAAAATAGGTCCAAAAACCGTGGATTGTATTTTTATTGGCTATGCTAAACATAGCAATGCTTATCGATTTCTTGTGTATGAATAAAAACTCCTAAGATTCACAATAACACGATAATGGAATCAAAAAAATGCATCATTCTTTGAAAATACATTCCCTTGTAAATCTAGGAAACTTGATCAAAGTTCAACAAAACAAACTTTGGATGAAATGATTCCAATTGATCAACAAGAGGCTGAAAATGAAATAGAGCCAAGAAGAAGCAAACGAGCAAGGGTAGAAAAATCCTTTGGATCTGATTTCTTAACCTTTATGCTGGAGGCTGAACTTCTAATGTATAGTGATGCTATACGCTCCTCTGAAGGCACCTTATGAAAGATGACATTAAGAGCGAAATTGATTCCATCATGCAAAACCATATGTTGAGTGTGTAAAAGTTCTATATTTTACCCCCTATTTAACCCATATTTCTTCTGCATTCAAGCATAATTCATTGCATTTAGGATAGATTTCATTCATACATCACAATTATATCAAATGGCACAGTTTCTACTAAAATTGGTTGTTTTTGCAAGTAGTTGTTGTAGCAGATGGAGGGCAGTGGAGAAGCAGACGCTGAGCAGTGAAGAAGCAGAGCTGGAACTGGATTTGCAGACGAGGAGGACGATGCTGCCATGGCCGCTGCCGTGGCAGCCAAGGACGACAACAATGGTGAAGAGAAGAAGTAAAGTGGGCCTCGACAGAAAGAGAAAATTAAGCCGGTCTGTCGTGGAGCACCCTTATATTTTTCCAAGCCCTAGATCAGAATGAAGGCCAAGCCCAAAGTTCAAGGAAAAAACTCCAAGCAAGAAGGAATGACGAATTAAAGACATATGCTCTGAAGATTTAGTCTTTAATAGAGTTGTACTTTAGTTTAAACTTGTATTCTTTCCATATTAGAAAACTTGAACCCAAGGCCTATATAAAGGCATGTAATTCGACCTAGGGGAGGATATCTTACTCTCTAGCCTTCTCTTCTAAACCCTAGTCGTTTTCCCTTCTCATCATGTTCTAAACTTCCCCTAGGGCTAAGGGTTGATTTGTAAAGTAGTTGCAAGGATTGCATTTGTTTTAGGAATTTTTCTGTTCAATAAAATAAACTTCAAGTTTGCTTATTCTGGTTTTCAACATCTTGCAAGAGTATCGGGAGAGCATTGTGAGATTACACATTTACTTAATATCGGGAGAGTTAAGTATACGAAAGGAATAAGTACGGGTTCTCCAGTTTATGGTTGAACTATCTCAGACCTAGGGATATGACGAGGTTAAGTGGCTAAGGAAGAATTCAACAACATCGGTGTTCATCCTTCGATTCACGCCGGGAGGTATCATCAAAGACGTGTTCATCGACAGACTTGGACCTAGGGATAGGCCAAGGCACAGCAGGGATTCTTGCCAAGCTTGAAGTACAGAGTTGTGTGATCGCTGCCGCGACAGGTGCTGCCGCGACAGGCGCAACGACAGAACAGAGATTGCTAGACTTTGCAACACCTACGCTACTGAGCAATTCAATACCAGCCCATTCTCTCTATCCTGAATTCTTTACTCTTTTATTATCAATATTCTTTATTATCTCGTGACAAACATTTAAAATATTTCTTTTTCTCTCGTGCAGTAATTCCAGGTTGAAGCTATTAGCCCGGTCTCTGTGGAGACGGTATCCAATACTTACGTATCACTTTACTACTTGCGTCTTGTACACTTGCACTATATTGCGATAGACACTTTTACACGCAACAAGTTTTTGTCGCCGTTGCCGGGGACTGGCAACATATCTTTACCCTACCTTTTACTGCACTTCTTTTATTTTTTCTGTTTTGTTTTACTTGGATTGTTCAACTTGTGCTTTTCACAAGGTTTTCTGTTTATGCGCAGATCGAGACGAGGTGAGGAACTTGAGTATCCATTAAACCCTGAAATCGAACGCTCGTACAATCTTAGGAACCGACTTCGCTTTATGTTAGCCAGAAACGAATACCTTGAAGAACAGTTAGAAGCCATGAACAACCAAGGGAATCCCCAGGATCATGAGAATCCTGCCGGATATGGGAGGAACGAACAACCTGCCGATCCTCCTGTCGCTGCCGCACGCCGGTTATGCCGAGATTACATGCTCAATGATCATGTGGAACTAGAAACAACCCTGCCAGACGTAGAAGTTGACAATTTTGAGCTGAAACCTGTTATGTTCAGCATGATTAACAACGATGGCCAATTTAGTGGTGCTGCTACAGAGGATGCTAGGGAGCATCTAAAAACGTTCCAGGAAATCCGTGGTTCATTTAGACTACCAGGAGTAAATCCGGAGATATTGAGGCTTCGGTTATTTCCTCATTCATTGAGGGACAGGGCGAAAACTTGGTGGAATAAACTAACGCCGGGTTCAATACGAACTTGGGCAGATTTAACTCGTGAATTTTTGTCTTCTTTTAATCCTTCACATTTATCTGAGCGATTACGTAATGAAATTGCTACTTTTCAACAGGAAGATGACGAGCTAATGCACGAGGCCTGGGACAGATTTACTACTCTTTTGAGGAACTGCCCGATGCATGGATTCCCCGTTTGGAACCAGGTAACTAAATTCTATAATGCTGTCAACTTACAGACTCGTATGAGAATTGATTCAGCAGCGAATGGATTGCTGTTGGACAAAGATCCAGAAGACGCAATGGCAGTATTGAAAAATCTGGCAAAGAACGAAGAACAGTTTCCTACAGCAAGAAGAGGGGGTAAACGAGTACTAGATGTAAAAGATTATGAGGCCGATAGTTCTCTAAAATCACAGGTGGCATATCTCACTAAGGCAATGAAAAAGCTTCTGAAAGAAGATTCACAACCTGTCTACTCAGCTGAAGAGGTATGCGAGACTTGCGATGGGAATCACAGTTCGGAAGATTGTCCGCTACAGTTAGAAGAAGGGATGTATGTTGGGAACTACAATAAACAGAACTATAATTCCAACAACTACAATCCCAATTGGAGAAAGGATCCCAAGTTTTCCTGGAGCAACCCTAATAATGCCCTGAATCCTCAAGCACAGAACACTCAGGGGGGACCTAGATTACTTACTCGGCAGCAACCGCAGCAGCAGCAGCAACAACCACCAGCTGCCACGACTAGTATACTGGAACAGACCTTGGCTACATTTATGTCTCAAACATGAACTTACATTGAGAACATGAATCACTTCGTCAAGAAGACCGAATCATTCATGGATAAAACAGAAATGCGGATGACCAACCATGAAGCTACTCTGAAATCACTGGAGACACAGATGGGTCAGGTTTCCCAGCATATTAAACCGAGGCAGAATGGAGGATTTCCTAGCGATACTGAAAATGCTAGACAACCCACACATGAACAGTGCAAAGCCATCGCGACAAGGAGTGGGAAGAAATTACCAGGGCCAGAGAAAGAAGCTGAATCAGTTAAGGAACCAGCCTTGGAGTCAACTACCGAGAAAGCTGCCCCGGCAGACGACAAACAACCTGCTGCCGATGAACCTGTCACGATAGCAGAAGGGATAGAGGAGAAAGATGAAGAACTTAAACTTCCTCAGATTCGAATGCAGTGGGGAGGACGTATTGCTGATTATCGTCCCCCACCTTCTTTTCCACAGCGGCTACAGAAGTTGAAACAGGAATCCCAGCTTAAAAGAACTATGATATTTTTAAGCAGGTGCACATCAATATTCCACTGTTAGATGCCGTTAGGGAAATGCCAGGTTATGCCAAATTTCTCAAGGATGCCATGTCGAAGAAATCCAGACTTGGGGAATTTGAAACGGTTAAAATGACAGAAGGATGCATGAGTATTCTGCACAAGCATCCACCCTAGAAGAAGAAGGATCCTGGGAGCTTCATCATACCGTGCATAATCGGAGATAAATTTGTGGGTAAGGCACTTTGTGATCTTGGTGCTAGTATAAATTTAATGCCCAAATCTGTTTTTCAGAAGTTAGGTATTGGAAAAGCTCGGCCCAGAACAGTCGTACTGCAGCTGGCAGACCGCTCTTACGTTCATCCAGAAGGAAAAATTGAAGATATTCTGGTAAGAGTGGATATGTTTAATTTTCCTGCTGACTTTCTTGTCTTAGATTGTGAAGCAGGTGAGAATGCACCAATCATCCTGGGGCGACCCTTCTTAGCCACAGGAAGATCACTGATTGATGTAGAAAAGGGAGAACTCACTATGAGAGTAAATGATCAAGAGATCAAGCTGAATGTTCTCCAGGCAATAAAACATGCTGATGCAGAAGAAGAATGCAAGACTATCACTAAAGTTATCCTTGACCAACCCTGCTGTTGCGTGTAAAATAGTCTATCGCAATTGAGTGCAAGTGTACACGTCGCAAGTAATAAAGTGATACTAGAGTATCAGATATCGTCTCCACAGGGACTGGGCTAACCCTTTCCTTCGCTATCTGCACAAGGGGAAAAGAATAGATTAAGATATTGTCACGAAAATAATAAAGAATACTTGAAAATAAGGTTAAAGAAATCAAGATAGAGAGAATGGGCTGGTATTGAATTGCTTAGTAGTGCAGGTATTGCAGAGTTTAGGAAATCCAGTTCTGTCGTCGCGCCCGTCGCGGGCAGCACCTGTCGCGGCGGCAGTCCGTTGATTGTCGCGGCAGCAAACACTCAACTCCGTACTTTCAAGTTTGGCAAGAATCCCAGATCTGCCTAGGCCTATCCCTAGGTCCAAGTCTGTCGATGATCACGTCTTGATGATACCTCCCGGCATGAATCGAAGGATGAACACCGATGTGTATGAATTCTTCTTTAGCCACTTAACCTCGCCCTATCCCTAGGCACGAGATAGTTCAACTATAAACTAGAGAACTTGCTCTTATTTCTTTCGTATACTTAACTCTCCCGATGCTAAGTAAATAGATAACCTCACAATGCTCTCCCGATGCTCTTGCAAGATATTAATAACCAAAATAAGAGAACTTAAAGTTTATTTTATTGAACTGAAAATTCCTAAAACAAAAACAACCCTTGCAACTACTTTACAAATCAACCCGTGGCCCTAGGGGGAAATTAGAACATGTCGGCGGCGGGAAAATGGCTAGGGGTTTTGGTTATCGGTTATGGGATATGGGATATGGGGTATGCCCTCTAGGTTAAAATACATGCCCTTATATAAGCTTTGGGCTCAAGTTATCTAATTTAACAAGGATTACAACTTTAATTAAAAGTATGATTCTAATAAAGACTAAATCTTCAAGGAATCTACTTTCCAGCCGTCCTCCTTGTTTCTTGGGATTTTCTCTCCTTGAACTTTGGGCTTGACATATCTTTTGATCTGGGGCTCGGAAAAATATGAGGTTTTCACACGACAGACGGGCTGAATTTTCTCTATCTGTCGAGGTCCACTTTGCTTCTTCTCCTCAAAACTGCTGTCGTCCTTTGCTGTCACGGCAGCAACCATGGCAGCAACGTCCTCCTTGACTGCTCATTCCAGCTTTTCTGCATCGCTGCCCAGCGCCTGCCACGATTGCTGCCCTGGGTGCTGTCACGGCTGCTGCCCTGGGTGCTGTCACAGCTGCTGCCCTGGGTGCTGTCACGACTGCTGCCCTGGATGCTGTCACGACTGCTGCCACGGCAGATACCTGCAAAAGTAACCAAATTTAGCAGTATCTGCGCAGTTTTATCTAAATGTGATGTTTATGCAAAACTTAACCTAAAATGCAGTTAAACATGCTTGAGTGCAGCAAAAATAAGGATAAATGATGGGTAAAATATAGAACTTTTAAGCACTGATCACACCCCCAAACTCGAATCTTTGCTTGTCCTCAAGCAATTCAGACCTAAAAGAAAAATGAAATATTTTTGTTTTGGCTTTCAAACAGTGAACTTTCCCTTACCCGTCGTTCGTTCCCTGTGACGGCAGCACCCTGTCGGATAATCTAGGATCTGTCCGGAATCTCTCTATAGTCCTCGTGCAGTGTGTGCATGCTTGTGAACAGTTATATGCCAAGACTCTCTTAGTTTCACTAGAATATTATTCTTTAGCTTGTTTAGAGTTTTTCTTACGAGACTGATTTCTTTCTTTTTCTTACTAGAGCCAGAATCGGGCACCTCTAGTTATTTCCCCTTTTTTTTAGTTTTAATTTCTTCTCTTTTCTACTAGAGCCAGTATTTCAGGCACCTCTAGTTAACTATCTAGAGCCGGTGATAGGCACCTCTAGAAGTTTTTCTCTAGTTATCTGCCTAGAGCCAGTGGTAGGCACCTCTAGGTTTCCTGAGATTCTAGTCTCTTTTCTACTCTAAGTGCTAAGTTTTCTATTCTAGTTTGGCTAAAAGAATTCTAAGCAATATAACAGTCACAATGGTGTTTAAGTTTTCAGAACTATAGAAAGGCTCTAAAACTTCTCCTAAAGACTATCCTTAAGTTGCTTCCACGACAGGGCTGTCACAGCAGGTAAGTTCAAGTCACAGTTTTCAGCCAAAGTTTTCAATATTTTCATTTGTTTTTTTGTTTTTTTTTTGCATAAAATAAATGCGACACAATTAAAACTAAATGCAATATTATATTAATAATTAGGAGGACTGCCTACCCCCAAACTCAAGGGTTGCATTGTCCTCAATGCATGACACAAAAGATGAAAAACAGAAAGAAAAAAAAATGACAGAAAAGTTAAACATCACAAAAAGATAATATATATAGCAGGCGACAGAGAAGAAGAAAAAGAAAACTTAAGTTGTGCGGCTGTCGTCGCTGCTGCTGGAGCTTTGGATGAGGGGCTGTCGGTGGGCAGTCTCTTTGAACTTTGTCGGAGGAGCTGTGGGTGCTGCCCTGAGAGTATGAGTGCTGCCGCGGCAGGGGTGGAGGCAGAGCTTCCTCGGGTTGCTTGTATCGTCATTGCAAGGGTTTTTCTTTGTTTACCTAATAACAAAAACAAACTAAAACCAATATCAAATTTCTAATTCCTAAAATAATAAAGATAAAATAAGATAAAAATAAAATAAAATAAGTTACATTAGGAGTTCCTTGAGGGGCATCCCCTAAAGTAACTACTCCCTGTTCTATTGATGCTTGATGGGTCGTTTCCGGTACTTCTTGAAGTCCATCCGTACCCTCCATCTGGTGATTATTCTCATGGTGGAGGCTCCTTTCTTTCTCTTCCCTTTGTAGTCCATGAAGTCCTCCCTTCTTGGTAATGTTTCTGAGGGCATGAATATATGATTAGGAAAAATCAAATTGACATTCGGCCACAAACTTACCTTGTTTTTGTTGAATGTTGTTGTGGTTGAATGTAGCCCTTGCTGTCGTGTCTGCTGCTGTGGCAGACAGTTATTTTGACAGTCTGTTGTCAGGTTACTTTGTAGGTCAATGGGACATTGGTAAGTGCCATCACTCTCTATACTAAATTCTGTTGACCACTCGTAGATCTCCATCAATAGAGACTTTGATGATTCTATGTCCACCGGCTTTGGTTCCTCTAATACCTGCAATGGAATTTGTGAGTTTTCAAAGAATTCAAAAGGTTCGTTTATTACCTGCTCATATTCCATCGGCGAGGCATTGTCATTGGGTAGCTCTTCTAGGTGGTCGTGCAAGTGCCATGACAGGGATGGATGTGTGCAATCTTGGTCAGACATAATCGAGGTAGTGGGTTGAGAATTTGCCTCTGATGTGGTTGCTGCTTCAGCATCAGTTGCTGCCAAGGCGGCAGTTTCCGCTTTGACTGGGGTTTCTACCTCGGAAGTGGTTGCTGCCGTGATATTCTCTTGAATTTCACTCAGCGTTGTCGCGGTGTTGCTCCATTCCGGCTCCTCGATCATTTCCATGGCAAGTTGTTGCTCAGACTCATCATATGTTGGGTATTCCTTCACATGGGCATCCTCATCATCTTGCCTCAGGATTTCAAGTTCATCTGTGGCATGAATGAGGACTGGTCTGCTCAAGAGTTCATCCATCTTGGCGATACTTGCGTTCGTAGAAGCCGACACTTTTTGAGTGAGTGACAAGAAGGCTTGTAGTGTGTCTTCTAAGGATTTTGACTCCTTTTGAGGATGATGACATTGCCAGGGCATGTCGGGTTCTGCAGCAAAACTGTTATGGTATAAAAAATTTTGCGGGTTTTGATCGTACCATAAAAAAGTTTGCTGCTGCGGCATCGGCAGTTGCTGCCCCTGTTGCTGTTGTGGCGGCATATCTTGTTCTTGTTGGTTCCCTCGTTGGTTGTCCATATATTCATCGAAAAAAAAGGGACGACTTTCGAATGCATGATTACCATTACGGTAATTGCAAGAACTTTCCCACATCAGCTCTCGAATGGTTTTTCCCGGCATGTTGATGCTCCTTAAACCTGTATTTCACCTGAGTTTTTTTTTTGATAAAAATAGAAAAAGAAAAAGAAAAAAATAAAAAAAAATAAAAAGAAAAAGAAAAGAAAAGTGCAGAAGCTAGGGTAAGAGTGTGTTGCCAGTCCCCGGCAACGGCGCCAAAAACTTGTTGCGTGTAAAATAGTCTATCGCAATTGAGTGCAAGTGTACACGTCGCAAGTAATAAAGTGATACTAGAGTATCGGATATCGTCTCCACAGGGACTGGGCTAACCCTTTCCTTCGCTATCTGCACAAGGGGAAAAGAATAGATTAAGATATTGTCACGAAAATAATAAAGAATACTTGAAAATAAGGTTAAAGAAATCAAGATAGAGAGAATGGGCTGGTATTGAATTGCTCAGTAGTGCAGGTATTGCAGAGTTTAGGAAATCCAGTTCTGACGTCGCGCCCGTCACGGGCAGCACCTGTCGCGGCGGCAGTCCGTTGATTGTCGCGGCAGCAAACACTCAACTCCGTACTTTCAAGTTTGGCAAGAATCCCAGATCTTCCTTGGCCTATCCCTAGGTCCAAGTCTGTCGATGATCACGTCTTGATGATACCTCCCGGCGTGAATCGAAGGATGAACACCGATGTGTATGAATTCTTCTTTAGCCACTTAACCTCGCCCTATCCCTAGGAACGAGATAGTTCAACTATAAACTAGAGAACTTGCTCTTATTTCTTTCGTATACTTAAATCTCTCGATGCTAAGTAAATAGATAACCTCACAATGCTCTCCCGATGCTCTTGCAAGATAGTAATAACCAAAATAAGAAAACTTGAAGTTTATTTTATTGAACTGAAAATTCCTAAAACAAAAACAACCCTTGCAACTACTTTACAAATCAACCCGTGGCCCTAGGGGAAATTAGAACATGTCGGCGGCGGGAAAATGGCTAGGGGTTTTGGTTATCGGTTATGGGATATGGGATATGGGGTATGCCCTCTAGGTTAAAATACATGCCCTTATATAAGCTTTGGGCTCAAGTTATCTAATTTAACAAGGATTACAACTTTAATTAAAAGTATGATTCTAATAAAGACTAAATCTTCAAGGAATCTACTTTCCAGCAGTCCTCCTTGTTTCTTGGGATTTTCTCTCCTTGAACTTTGGGCTTGACATATCTTTTGATCTGGGGCTCGGAAAAATATGAGGTTTTCACACGACAGACGGGCTGAATTTTCTCTATCTGTCGAGGACCACTTTGCTTCTTCTCCTCAAAACTGCTGTCGTCCTTTGCTGTCACGGCAGCAACGTCCTCCTTGACTGCTCATTCCAGCTTTTCTGCATCGCTGCCCAGCGCCTGCCACGATTGCTGCCCTGGGTGCTATCACGGCTGCTGCCCTGGGTGCTGTCACGGCTGCTGCCCTGAGTGCTGTCACGACTGCTGCTCTGGATGCTGTCACGACTGCTGCCACGGCAGATACCTGCAAAAGTAACCAAATTTAGCAGTATCTGCGCAGTTTTATCTAAATGTGATGTTTATGCAAAACTTAACCTAAAATGCAGTTAAACATGCTTGAGTGCAGCAAAAATAAGGATAAATGATGGGTAAAATATAGAAATTTTAAGCATTGATCACCTGCATCAGGTCGGGCTGCCATGACATCAAAATTGGCCACTGCCCCAGCAGCCATTTAGAAGACTGTCACGGCAGCGACGACGACAGCAGCTCTTTAGAATCTGATACATTTGATACTGAAGATCAAGAGGAGGTAAACTGGATAGGCAATCGTCCAGGTAAGCTATTCGAGCCTTTAAATTATACCTCGAATGAACATATAATCCAAAAGCCATCAACTATAGAACCACCTGTTCTAGATCTTACGCCCCTGCCAGGGCAGCTTAAATATGTTTTCCTTGGTTTAAATGATACGTTGCCCGTAATCATCTCTTCCAAGTTGATGCAGGAACAGGAACAACAGCTGATAGGGATGTTGCAACAGCATAAAAAGGCTATTGGATGGACGATAGCTGATATCCAAGGCATCAGTCCGACACTATGCATGCATAAAATCCTCTTGGAGGATGATCACAAGCCAGCCATTGATGCACAGAGACTTTTAAACGATGCTATGCGAGAGGTGGTGCGTAAAGAGATCATAAAATGGCTAGATGCTGGAATAATCTATGCCATCTCGCATAGCAAGTGGGTGAGCCCGGTGCAGTGCGTTCCTAAGAAAGGAGGAATAACCGTGGTAACCAACGAAGAAAACAAGTTAATCCAAACCAGGACTGTGACCGGTTGGAGGGTTTGTATGGACTACCGGAAGCTTAACAAAGCTACCCGGAAGGACCACTTTCCCCTGCCCTTTATTGATAAAATGCTTGATAGATTAGCGGGGAAGCCTTACTATTGTTTTCTTGATGGATACTCAGGTTATAATCAAATAGCCATCGCACCGGAAGATCAAGAGAAGACGACGTTCACATGCCCATACGGTACTTACGCTTTTCGGAGGATGCCATTTGGACTTTTCAATGCACCAGCAACCTTTCAGAGGTATATGATGGCAATATTCTCCGATATGGTGGAGGATTTCCTGGAGATATTCATGGATGATTTCTCTGTCTTTGGAGACAATTTTGAAAGCTGCCTTGGCAACCTACAGAAAGTACTCGAAAGATTTGAGAAAGCAAACTTGGTATTGAACTGGGAAAAGTGTCACTTCATGGTGGATGAAGGGATAGTCCTAGGCCATAAAATAAGCTACCGCGACATAGAAGTCGACAGAGCTAAGATCGAGGTAATCGAAAAGCTGCCACCACCAGCCACAGTCAAGGGAATCATGAGTTTTTTAGGGCATGCTGGTTTTTATCGGAGGTTTATTGCAAACTTTTCAAAGATCACCAAACCCTTATGCCATCTTCTGGAGCAGAACCGTCCCTTCGACTTCAACGCTAAATGTACTAAGGCATTTAAGGTTCTGAAAGAAAAGCTGGTAACAGCCCCAATAGTACAGCCACCAGATTGGAAACTACCATTTGAGATTATGTGTGATGCTATTGACTATGTTGTCGGGGCAGCACTTGGGCAGAGGAAAGACAAGCTCTTCCATGTCATATACTATGCCAGCAAAACATTGAATGACGCCCAAGTAAATTACACCACAACAGAGAAGTAACTGTTAGTTGTGGTGTTCTCTATTGACAAGTTTCGTTCATATATACTTGGAACGAAGGTCATAGTCCACACAGACCACTCTGCATTGAAGTATCTGTTCGCCAAAAAAGATGCAAAGCCTAGACTGATACGTTGGATTCTGCTACTGCAAGAGTTCGACCTTGAGATCAAGGACAAAAAGGGGACAAAGAACCAAGTTGCAGATCACTTGTCAAGACTAGAGATGGGAAAGAGTCTCCCCACAGACGAGACACAAATACTAGAGACCTTCCCTGACGAGCAGTTGTTCGCTGCCACAAGCACTGCTGCGACAACCATGGCGGCAGGTAAGTTTTCTGAACTTCCATGGTATGCTGATTTCATTAATTATTTAGTTAGCAGAATAACTCCTCCTGACCTTAATTATCAAGCTAGGAAGAGGTTCCAAAATGAATTTAAGCATTATTATTGGGACGAACCTCTTCTTTTCAAATATTGTGCATATCAGGTTATCAGGAGATGTGTACCACATGATGAACAGGAAGCTATACTACATCACTGCCATGCTTCACAGTATGGAGGACACTTAGGAGGTAACAAAACTGCTGCCAAGGTTTTGCAGTCGGGATTTTATTGGCCGTCACTGTTCAAGGATGCTCAGACATTCTACAAAAACTGTGACAAATGTCAACGGGCTGGAAACATCTCAAGGAGACATGAGATGTCGCTGTAAAACATTCTTGAAGTCGAGATCTTCGATGTTTGGGGGATTGATTTTATGGGACCATTCCCAACTTCATGTGAGAACTTATATATCTTCCTGGCAGTGGACTATGTGTCCAAATGGGTTGAAATGGTCGCTACTCAGAAAAACGATGCCAAGACAGTTCAGAGGTTTTTACATAAAAACATATTTTCCAGATTTGGCATCCCCAAGGCGATCATCAGTGATGAAGGGAGGCATTTTGACATAGGGTTATAGCTGCTGCCTTAAAAAAGTATGGTGTCAAACATCGGATCGCAACAGCATACCACCCTCAGACCAATGGACATGCTGAAATATCCAATAGAGAGGTTAAGAACATTCTTGAAAAGATGGTTAAGCCAACTCAGAAGGATTGGTCTCTACACCTCAATGATGCATTATAGGCTTACAGAACAACATTCAAAACTCCATTGGGATTGTCACCCTACCGGCTAATTTCTGGGAAAACATGTCATTTACCTGTTGAGATTGAGCACAGAGCATACTGGGCCATCAAGGCAGTGAATATGGACTTGGAAAAAGCAGGACAGAAAAGGCTACTTGATCTGAATGAGATTGAAGAAATTCAGCAATGGCCTATGACAACGCAAGAATCTATAAAGACAAGACAAAGAAGTGGCATGACAAGAAGTTGCTGCCACGATATTTCTGCCCAGGGCAGCTTGTGTTGTTATTAAACTCAAGGTTGAAACTCTTCTCAGGGAAGCTGAAATCTAGATGGTCTGGCCCATTCCAAGTGGTGCAGGTTTTTCCCCATGGTGCCATCACAATCAGATCTTTAAAAGACGAGCACCAATTTAAAGTCAATGGACAAAGATTGATGCATTATCAGGGGACTAAAGCCCCAATAATGCAGGAAGTGGTTACTTTAGAAGATGCCCCTCCTGGCATCCCTAATTTAACCGAATTTTTATTTTTATTTTTATTATTATTTATATATATATTAGGTAATTAGAATTATTTTATTTTTAGGAACTAAAGTTTTCATTTTTATTATTTTCAGGAAATAAAGGAGACAAGGAGAAGATGAGACGTGAATTCAGCCCACCATCTTTCCATCAGCCCAAAAAGCCCAACTTTGGAGCCTGCCATTACAGCTGCCGCGACAGACGCGGAAAATCCAGCCTGTCAACACACTGTCGCGGCAGACACGCAAACACATAACAGACGCGCAGCAGACATGGAAACGCGTGACAGGTGCATCAGAAATCACGTAACAGCTGGCCCCGTTTTTCGCACCTGCCGTTACAACTCCAACAGGAAGCAAACTCCCCCTCTATATAAACCCCATTTTACTATTAATTTTTCACTCACTTCTACTCTATCTATTTCTTTCCTCTAGAATTTCACTTGCTTTCATTTTCTTTCCACAGTCCTTGCAACATGAGTACTCGAAATACCCGCCGAAGCGCTGCCTCAGGATCTGCCCCAGCAGCATCCACTCCAAGTTCCTTCCAGATCCGAGATATGTGGGAGGAGAAAGGCTTCATTTACACCTCCAGAACGGAGAACTTGGGGCTGCAACCGTTCATAGCCCGCAAAATCAGAGCCCTGCAATGGCAGATATTTGCCGAGCAGCCAGAGGAAATGAACGTGACCCTCGTACGGGAATTTTATGCTGCCATCAACATCAAGGACGCGACAGCAGTTACAGTCCGAGGAAAAGAGGTACCTTTCGAGCCCGAATACATCAACACACTCTACGGGTTCTATGTTGAGAAAAAGGAGGATGGCCACCGGAGATTTGTATAGAGTTTAGAGCCTGCTGACTACGATGCTGTGATGGCAGAACTCACAAACGAGGGCACCGAGTGGAATACCGATCCTAAACATCCAAGGACGGTAAAACGAGTTCAACTCACGCCGGAGGCAAAACTTTGGAATGCATTTATCAAGAAACGGATTATGCCCTCCTCGCACAACACAACAGTCGACCAACCAAGGTTAGCCCTCATCCATTCTATTTTAAATGAGAGGCTAATTAACGTTGGCAGATACGTTCGGGAGGGTATACTTGATTGTGCATACCGGCCGTCAGGACCACTCTTCTACCCTTACCTCATTACTACCCTCTGTCGCGGCCACAATGTACCGGAAGCTGCCGAGGACTTAAGAGTTCGAGGAAAAAGCCGGACCGACAGGAACATCCTCAGCCTGATGGAACTCAAAGCTGCCACACCCCTGTCGTCTTATGACCCCACTGCCACGGCAGGTGAGACGATAGAGCCCACCGAAACCGAACCTGCCGCCACAGATCCCAGGCAGCCTACCGCAGCAGCTTCTCCAGCAGACACCTCCACACAAATACTCGCTGCCATTCAGAAAATGGAGGAACGGCATCTAGGCCTGATGAGTTTCATCCGAGACTTCACCACTGCCACAGTACATTTCATCCACACCTCTCTTAATTTCCCTGATGCACTGTTTCTTGTATTCCCCAACCATTATTTTGCTGCCCCCACCCCTGCTCATACCCCTACACCTGCTGCCACACCAAAAATGCCATATGTCGCGTCCACTCCGACCCCTGCCACAACAGCTGCAGGAGGCAGCCGCACATCAGAAACTTCTGCCAAGGGAGCCAAGCGAAAGGAGCCTATGTCCGACCTCGATAGGTATATTGCTGGTTTCTCCTCCTCTGAAATTTGGGCGGCATCTGATGACGAGCCCTCTGTCAAGAGGAACTTGTCCAAGGAGTTCACCCTGTAGAAACGGCAGAAAACAGGCCCCGGAGTCGAACCAGCAGATAAAGAAAAATCAGACGGCGGTAGTAGCAGCAGTAGTAGCAGTAGAAGCTCCGAGGAGGTTCAAGTATTGGAGAAACCACCTCATATCGCCCTACCCGCATCCAACCTCCACGGGAAGCCAAAACCAAGAACACTTCTGCCTCTCTCATCCGTCTGCCAGCACCAGCAAAGAAAGTCACTGCCCGTCGGCAGATTCAACTCAGCAGCAGCAGCGACGACAGCGCCTGAAATTTTAAGTTTCTTATCTTATATTGATGTCTGTCTTTTTATATTTTGTGATGTTTTTATTTTTCTTTTTCATTTCTGTCATTTGCATTGAGGGCAATGCAACCCTCGAGTTTGGGGGTGGCATCCCTCCAGTAATGAAGTCTGTTTAAGTTTAAAAATCGTGTCTTTTAATTAGTTTATTTTTGCTTTAAAAAAATTTAAATTTGATAAAAATTTGGCTTAAGTCTTTGAACTGAACTTACCTGTCGTGACAGCCTCTGTCGTGGCAGTGCCTTTAGGATAATTTTAGGAGCAGTTTAGAGCCTTACTGTAGTTCTAAATCTTAAACACCATTTGTGACTTTTATACTGTCTAGAACTCTACTAGTAAACTAGAATAGAAAGCTTAACACTTGAGTTGCCCCTAGAGGTGCCTAACACTGGCTCTAGGAAAAGAAGTTAAGAAAAATAGACTCAATACACCTAGAGCTGCCCTAAACTAGCTCTAGGAAGTTAGCTAGAGGTGCCCGAAACCGGCTCTAGTCAAACTTAAGCTTGAGAAAATAGAATCAAGTCTGAATAAAAACTAAAGGAGCCTAAGAATTGCCTCCAAAAATATGAAAATTGGCATAAAAATTCAAGTTAGAAGCTTAGCTATTCTAGTAAACTAAGGGAGTCTTGGCATATAATTGTTCACAAGCATGCACACACTACACGAGAATTATAGCAAGGTTCCGGATAAAACCTGAATTATCCAACAAGGTGATGCTCATAATAGGGAATGAATGGTAGGTAAGGAAAAGTTCACTGTTTTAAGCCAAACAAAAAAATTGATGAAAATTTGGCTTAAATCTTAATTCCGACTCTAGTTTATTTTTGCTTTAAAAAAAATTTAAATTTGATGAAAATTTGGCTTAAGTCTTTGAACTGAACTTACCTGTCGTAACAGCCTCTGTCGTGGCAGTGCCTTTAGGATAATTTTTGGAGCATTTTAGAGCCTTACTGTAGTTCTAAATCTTGAACACCATTTGTGACTTTTATACTGTCTAGAACTCTACTAGTAAACTAGAATAGAAAGCTTAACACTTAAGTTGCCCCTAGAGGTGCCTAACAATGGCTCTAGGAAAAGAACTTAAGAAAAATAGACTCAATACACCTAGAGGTGCCCGAAACCGGCTCTAGGAAGTTAGCTAGAGGTGCCCGAAACCGGCTCTAGTCAAACTTAAGTTTGAGAAAATAGAATCGAGTCTGAATAAAAACTAAAGGAGCCTAAGAATTGCCTCCAAAAATATGAAAATTGGCATAAAAATTCAAGTTAGAAGCTTAGTTATTCTAGTAAACTAAGAGAGTCTTGGCATATAATTGTTCACAAGCATGCACACACTACACGAGAATTATAGCAAGGTTCCGGATAAAACCTGAATTATCCAACAAGGTGATGCTCACAATAGGGAATGAATGGTAGGTAAGGAAAAGTTCACTGTTTTAAGCCAAACAAAAAATTTGATGAAAATTTGGCTTAAGTCTTAATTCCGGCTCTATTTTATTTTTGCTTTAAAAAATTTAAATTTGATGAAAATTTGGCTTAAGTCTTTGAACTGAACTTACCTGTCGTGACAACCTCTGTCGTGGCAGTGCCTTTAGGATAATTTTAGGAGCAGTTTAGAGCCTTACTATAGTTCTAAATCTTAAACACCATTTGTGACTTTTATACTGTCTAGAACTCTACTAGTAAACTAGAATAGAAAGCTTAACACTTGAGTTGCCCCTAGAGGTGCCTAACACTGGCTCTAGGAAAAGAAGTTAAGAAAAATAGACTCAATACACCTAAAGGTGCCCGAAACCGGCTCTAGGAAGTTAGCTAGAGGTGCCCGAAACCGGCTCTAGTCAAACTTAAGCTTGAGAAAATAGAATCGAGTCTGAATAAAAACTAAAGGAGCCTAAGAATTGCCTCCAAAAATATGAAAATTGGCATAAAAATTCAAGTTAGAAGCTTAACTATTCTAGTAAACTAAGGGAGTCTTGGCATATAATTGTTCACAAGCATGCACACACTACACGAGAATTATAGCAAGGTTCCGGATAAAACCTGAATTATCCAACAAGGTGATGCTCACAATAGGGAATGAATGGTAGGTAAGGAAAAGTTCATTGTTTTAAGCCAAACAATTTTTTAGGTCTGAATTGCTTGAGGGCAAGCAAAAACTTGAGTTTGGGGGTGTGTTGAGTGTGTAAAAGTTCTATATTTTACCCCCTATTTAACCCATATTTCTGCTGCATTCAAGCATAATTCATTGCATTTAGGATATATTTCATTCATACATCACAATTATATCAAATGACACAGTTTCTACTGAAATTGGTTGTTTTTGCAGGTAGCTGCTGTAGCAGATGGAGGGCAGTGGAGAACCAGACGCTGAGCAGTGAAGAAGCAGAGCTAGAACTGGATTTGCAGACGAGGAGGATGATGCTGCCATGGCCGCTTCCGTGGCAGCCAAGGACGACAGCAATGGTGAAGAGAAGAAGTAAAGTGGGCCTCGACAGAAAGAGAAAATTAAGCCGGTCTGTCGTGGAGCGCCCTTATATTTTTCCAAGCCCTAGATCAGAATGAAGGCCAAGCCCAAAGTTCAAGGAAGAAACTCCAAGCAAGAAGGAAGGATGAATTAAAGACATATGCTCTGAAGATTTAGTCTTTAATAGAGTTGTACTTTAGTTTAAACTTGTATTCTTTCCATATTAGAAAACTTGAACCCAAGGCCTATATAAAGGCATGTAATTCGACCTAGGGGAGGATATCTTACTCTCTAGCCTTCTCTTCTAAACCCTAGTCGTTTTCCCTTCTCATCATGTTCTAAACTTCCCCTAGGGCTAAGGGTTGATTTGTAAAGTAGTTGCAAGGATTGCATTTGTTTTAGGAATTTTTCTGTTCAATAAAATAAACTTCAAGTTTGCTTATTCTGGTTTTCAACATCTTGCAAGAGTATCGGGAGAGCATTGTGAGATTACACATTTACTTAATATCGGGAGAGTTAAGTATACGAAAGGAATAAGTACGGGTTCTCCAGTTTATGGTTGAACTATCTCGCACCTAGGATAGGACGAGGTTAAGTGGCTAAGGAAGAATTTAACAACATCGGTGTTCATCCTTCGATTCACGCCGGGAGGTATCATCAAAGACATGTTCATCGACAGACTTGGACCTAGGGATAGGCCAAGGCACAGCAAGGATTCTTGCCAAGCTTGAAGTACAGAGTTGTGTGATCGCTGCCGCGACTAACAACAGACCGCTACCGCGACAGGCGCAACGACAGAACAGAGATTCCTAGACTTTGCAACACCTACACTACTGAGCAATTCAATACCAGCCCATTCTCTCTATCCTGAATTCTTTACTCTTTTATTATCAATATTCTTTATTATCTCATGACAAACATTTAAACTATTTCTTTCTCTCTCGTGCAGTAATTCCAGGTTGAAGCTATTAGCCCAGTCCCTGTGGAGACGATATCTGATACTTACGTATCACTTTACTACTTGCGTCGTGTACACTTGCACTACATTGCGATAGACACTTTTACACGTAACACCATACATGGGAATTAGTGGACCTTCCTCCTTGAATTAAACCACTAAATTCAAAATGGATTTTTGAAAGAAAAATAAAAGCAGATGGAACAATTGATAAGTACAAGGCATGGTTGGTAATTAAAGGATACCGACAAAAAGAAGGCTTTGATTACTTTGATACATTTTCCCCGTATCAAGAATAAAATCCATAAGGATGATACTCGCAATAGCTGCTCTGTGAAATCTAGAAGTACATCAAATGGATGTTAAAACAGCTTTCCTAAATGGAGATCTTGATGAAGAAATTTACATGGAACAACCTGAGGGTTATGTAGTTTCAAGTCAAGAAAGGAAAGTATGGAGATTGGTTAAATCCTTGTATGGACTTAAACAAGCACCAAAACAATGGCATGAGAAATTCGATAATGTCATGATGACTAACGGTTTCAAAATAAATGAGTGTGACAAATGTATATATGTCAAAACTATAGACGTTGGATATGCCATCCTATGTTTATATGTTGATGACATACTTATTGTTGGAAGCAACAATGAAATGGTAAAACGTACCAAAAACATGTTAAATTCGAAATTTGACATGAAAGATATGGGACTGGCCGATACGATTATGGGCATCCAAATCAAAAGGTCACCGGAGGGTCTCATATTAAGTTAGTCACACTATGTGGATAAGATTCTTGAAAATTTTAATAAGGATGATTCTGGCATAGCCTTAACTCTATTAGACCCTTGTTCACATCTATCAAAGAATCATAGGGAAAGTATCCATCAAGTGGAATATAAAAGAGTCATAGGCAGCTTAATGTATCTCATGAGCTGCACTAGACCAGATATCGCTTTTACTCTGAGTAGTTTAAGCAGATTCACAAGCAATCCAGGGAAAGATCACTGGAAAGCAATTGTGAGAATACTGAGATATCTAAGATATACTCGGGACTACGGACTGCATTATTCCAGAGACCCCGCTGTCTTAGAAGGATACTCTGATGCTAATTGGATATCTGATATTCAAGATACCAAAGGCACAAGTGGATATGTATTCACTTTGGGGGGAGGAGCCGTGTCATGGAAATCCTCAAGACAAACTATTATAACCAGATCCACAATGGAATCTGAGTTTGTTGCTCTAGACAAATCTGGAGAAGAAGTAAAATGGCTTCGTCAATTCCTTGAGGATATCCCTGAATGGTCGAAACTTGTGCCCACAGTATGTATACACTACGATAATCAAGCAACAATTGCTAGGGCACAGAGTTTCATGTATAACGGTAAGTCAAGGCATATGCGCCGTCGACATAACATCGTCAGGCAACTGATCTCAAATGGAGTTATCTCTATTGACTTTGTAAAATCAAAGGATAACATTGCGGATCCACTAACCAAAGGATTGAATCGAGATCAAGTTGAGAAAACATCTAAAGGAATGGGACTAAAGCCCATGAGAAGTAAAGGCACTATGTGAAGGAAAACCCTACCTAGTTGACTGGAGATCCCAAGATCTAGGTTCAAAGGGACAACCTAATTACATAGACCTGTGCGATCACTGTGGGGGATCTTTCCTCAAGTCCTTTCCTATGATGTAAACAATGATAAAAAGTGGTACAGGTTAAGCAAAGCTTTTAATGACCATTGTATGCTTCGGTGAGCCAAGCAACATAAGTCACCTATGTGAGAGTGAAGTGGGGCCGCTTCAAGGAGACTATTGGGCATAGTTCTTTCAAACTCTTGCAGAACCAGGCGATGTCCACGGCCACATGGACATAACCATGAGAACTAATACTCTTGTTAGAGAGGTAGTTGTGTGAAGTATATCATCGTTTACACAAACAGCTGAACAGTTCAAGGACATCACGTCTACTGGTTAGCTAGTAAAGTAAATATACTTTCACAAGGGAAGGTTCAAAGGAGGAAACCTACCTATCATATGCAACTATCAATCGTAGATCCTATCACCACATCGAGTCAAAATATTTTGATAAAATCATCAATTTCATTCATGTGGGGGATTGTTGGAAAAATGTGAGAAATTGGAAACTTTGAGCTACATTATCTAGTGGTAAAGGTGGAGGTTCGAATGATGAATTTATTAATTAATATTCTACTCCATGAGACCTTTACAACGGTATCTCATATGCTCAAACGGTTGAGTAATGAATGAGAAATTGATGCTCAAAGTGAGGATGTTGTGAATTGTGTAAGGAAAATAAAAACCTCATATCCCACATGGGTGGGATAACAAGCTTGGGAATGGTTTAAATACACCAACCCACTTCGAAGTTATTGAATGACTTGAATGAACATTATGCCTCGCGCGCAGGCGCAAAGGGGTGCAAATTGAAGCTCGTCGAACCCATTCGGGTTGGGGCGTGCTCGCACGTCGTGGGCGACGCGAATGTCCTGACCGGTCGGGTCCTTGCTTGGAATTACAGATATTTTACCCATTTTGAATTATTTTTTTCCCTTACATATGACATATCTTTTGAATATTCCGAATTTAATAGGATAATATTTGACTTTCCATTAATTCGGATATTAAAAGGTAGTAAAATAATTCACAGAAAATATATTCGTTTAATAAGGCATTTAATCGATTATTTCCGAATTAAATCGGATGTAAAGTCAATGGCCTTTAATTTGGAATATTTTATTTTTCATATTTTCCTCCTCCACTCCCCTATATAAATCATGCATCTCTTCGGTTTTCAACACACTCAAAATTGTTTTCCTTCTCTCGTTCTCTTTATCTCGGTGATAGGCTAAAGCAAGATTTCAAGTTCGAGATCTCTTTAGTTCGTGCTTCTATCGAAGATCTTCTTGTTGTTGTATCCTGGGAGACGAACGACCAACCAAACTCAAGCCCCGCGGAGTGGTCGAAATTTGTCTTAAGAAAACTGCTTCTCGCATGCCTCAACACTTCTCTACTCAACTTTAATCTGGTTTTGTGT
This sequence comes from Hibiscus trionum, assembly GCA_030270665.1. NCBI lineage: Eukaryota > Viridiplantae > Streptophyta > Magnoliopsida > Malvales > Malvaceae > Hibiscus > Hibiscus trionum. The sequence continues at coordinate 18,739,077 of BSYR01000038.1, read as the reverse complement.
TTTATACTCTTTTCAATTATTTAATTAAAGTTATTATTTTTATTTTATTTTATCGTCTTGGATTGATTACTTTGTAACACCATGAAAGTCTTAACAAAATTCTTGGACTCAAAGAGCTTGAGACCGAGATGTCAAATACTGCAGAACGGGAACGCAAGCCTGCTCAGGAGAGCCGAGAGAGAATTCGACTGTTCCACTCCCAGGAGAATGTTAGTTTCCCTTTCCTCCCTTCGTGTGTGTATGTATGATTTGTGTTTTTGAATTTGGAATTAATTAAACATTTCTTACGGATTATTTTCAAGGTTGCAGTTTCAGAGGCCATGGACACCGAAGCTGCACTCGAAGATATACCCGATGAATTCCTTGATCCAATTCAAGTATGTCTATTTACATTCCGGCTATATTTTGCTTAGTTTCAGAGTTCATCAGAACCGAACTGAAGGGAAAAGAAAAGTGAATCCAGTGTTCGTTTAATATATTCCATATGCTATTGTGAGTATGCATGTACCAATTTCTGCTGCCGAAAATGGAAACAGAAGCTACCGCAACTTGCTACAATACGTTGCCATGTTTTTGTATTAAAAGCAACATGAATCAATCCAGAATACGGCAAAGAGGGCAATGCCTACTCTTAACCAACCATTGATCTATGCAAACCTGATGGTATAGATGTCTGCAGTTAGGAAGAACGCTACAAGAATCGCCGTCTTCGAACTCTTCTAAGCATATAATACATTCGGTAGTTCAACATGATTCGATTTCTCCTTCCTTCTTGTACCAAACAAATATCTCTCTTGTAATTGGCCTTGAAGTTCCGTCGAGTCGATTCTGTGATGGTTCTTATTGCACGATGTGATCGGCTACTACATCGCCTGATATCTGGTTTTCAAGATCTTCCTTGTTAGTCCGACTTCGAATAGGGCCAACTATCAATTTGATTATGGTTTTGAGATATTCGTCAGAGTTCGGATTTTCTTGGATAATTTGACGATGTTTAATCAATAGGAATCGCACTAAAGCTATAGCGAAAGCTATATCGAACAATACAAGAACGATCACTTGATTAGAATTGTTTGTATTATATAAGATTACGATATATTGTTATTTTTTATTCCTTTGAAGAGAGTTTTTTTTTTGTTTTAAATTAATAAAACATAATGATAAAATATGCCAAGTATGGATATGGCATATTAAACCGATATTATAATTAATTAAAACTAAAGAACTAAGCCAATTCCAACGTACTTCTTCTCTTATGCTTACATACAATTACATTTGATGTTAACTTCTAAATTCAAAGGGCACCTTTTTAGATTTTTAATAATACAATATCATCCTTTTATATTAATATTATATTCTAATGTTGATACTATCTAATGATTTATTTTTATAATCAAAATTATTTATCGTTTTTATAAAAATATATTTTAGCATTATATTATCATTTATTAGTTTTTAAAAACTACTATTAATCAATAATAAATACAATTTGTAATAAGTATCTAATATAATTATGCTCCTAAACTTTATTTGCACTCAATTAAGTCATCAAACTCAAGAAAAAAACCGATTTGGCTCTTTAACCAATGTTAACCGTTAACTTTAACGATTTTTTTAAAAATCTCTTTTGACACGTGTCGCAATAGGATAATGGCACTTGTCATTTTTATGAATTTTTAAATTTCAATTTTTTAAAAATATCTAAAAATAGAATATATATATATATATATATACATTTAAATTCTGAAAAATTATAAAAAGCATTTTAAAATATAAAAAAATAAATTTCGAAATTTATAAAAAAGCATTTTAAAATATAAAAAAATTATAAAAAGCATTTTAAAAATATTATTATACAAGTATAAAAAATAATTTGAAAAAAATAAAAACAATAAAATGTATTTTGATTTTTAAAATATACTTAGATCTATATTTTAACAAATATTAAAAAATATAAAACAATAAAAGTTATTATAATTGTATAATAACAGTTTTTAATATTTTTTATTTTTTAAAATATTTTAATATTACAAGTGAAAACCAAGTGGTATCTCTTTATTTAAGACATTTAATTGTGTTTGGTTTTGTAATTTCCTCAAATCTACCAAACAAAATAAATAACTTCAATATTTTATTTATGGATTAAGATTTAAAGGATCTTTTTAATAAATCAACAAATATTAATTTCTAGATTGAATCAAGGTATCTACTCGTATTTAATCGAGCATTAGAGTATTAGTCAATTGGACATCAATATTGTTTATATATATATATATATATATATATATATTAGAAGGGATAGCTATATATTTAGTACTTAATTTATTCCCGCGTTATTGTTTTATTACTCACTTTTTTCAAAACGGTACCTAATGTTACGTTTTGTTTCTATTTTGGTACCACGCCGTTAAAAAATTAACGTCAGACAAACAAGGAGAGAGAAAATCACACATGACAGACTGTCACATCATTTTTCTCTCTCCTAGTCAGCAAGCCACGTCGACTAAAATCATAAAAAAGCACACATGGCATGCTGACTAGGAGAAAGAAAATGACGTGACAACTTGCCACATAATTTTCTCTGTCTTTGTCAACATGTCACATGTGATTTTTTCTCTCCTAATCAACATACTGTTAATTTTTTAACGACGAGGGTATTAAAATAGAAACAAAATGTAACATTAGGTACTATTTTACCAAAAAAAAATAAGTAAGGTACTAAAATAATAATGTGAGAATAGGTAAGGTACTAAATATATAGTTATCTTTAAAAAATATTAGATATACATATTACGTAAAATTTATATCATATAATCTTGTATTTCAATATTATTTGTTATATTTAGAATTTAAATTTTAGAAATTTATGATTTTAATGTCCTTAAAGTTAAACATTTACCTTACCCCATATTTTCTCTTAATTAACTAAAAAATATAATGAAAATATTGTTTATTTGAAGCTCAATTTTAAATTTAAGGTTTACACTGATATTGACATCAATATAAACCTTAAATTAAGGTAGAGAGAATAATTAATTTTATCTTTTATATTGATTTTTAACTCCATATCCGAATCATTGTATTTAAGGTTTATATTATTCTTAACATCGATGGATGTCGAAAAAGTCGAAAATCATCGTATGTTAAATTCTTTATACAAATTTATTTTAATATTATCGTATTTAAATACATCAATAAATATTAAGTGTAATAGTAAGAGACATTATACATTCAAATTGCGACTTAAGTTTAAACTTTAAAAATAATGTTATTAGAAATAATAAGGGACGAAAGCATGACTTTATATTAGGGGGATAAACTTATAAAATTCTAGGGGGTGAACTTATAAAATTTTAAAGGGGCCGAAACTAGACTTACAATAGAAAATATATACATAATTTCTAATATTTTTATAAATTATATACCAATTTCAAATTTTCATGAGACGACTGCCCCACCAACCTCGGTCTATTTCTATACCCTAAATTTAATCCTTACACCTTAAAACTAAGGCATTGTGTACTGAATATAAATCCTATATATAATACAACTCCATTTTATTTTCTTTCGAGAAAAATTATATTTAATCAATTCTAAGATTATTAAAACTAATTTTACTTTTAAAGCAATACGAGTCGGATCAACAACGATCGAGGTGAAGTTCAATGACTCAAAATTAATCAATCTCTTTCATGGCAGTTTTATCAAGTGGGAAATCTCTTCCAAACCTTCATATGTGCAAAGCTAAACATAGAAAATAAAACCCAAAACAGTTTGCTTGCTTTCTTTCAACTTCCAAACCTTCTCTCATTTCGCTTTTCAGTTGCCTTTTTGTCAGCTTTCTGGTTAAACCAAGTGTTAGAGAAAGGAGAGAGTTAATAACGAGCTTTCTGATATTAAAAAAAAGGTTTAAACTTCCCTTTGTTATCACCAGTTTCTTGGTTTTTGAAAGAATATAAAACATGGGTTTTGGTTTCTGGATTGTTTAGAGCAATGGGTTTCTTCTAAACTGTGGATTTTGAGTTGGGTTTTGGTGTATACCTCAGCTTTTTCTCCTCCTTTGTGTTGGTATGTTCGTGTTTAATTTGCTTCATTTCTTCTTCTTCAGACTATTAATCATTTCTCTTGTTTGGTCATGATCTTAATGATTGTTAGGTGAGGCATTGTCTTCATTGATGGGTGATTTTCCCTTCAGTTATTGCTTTGCCTAACCTGTTGTTTTCCCTTCAATGCAATTTCATGAACATGACAAGTTTGGTTTTTCTTTTGCATGTCTTCATATCATGTTTATTAACCTTTTGAATTTTGATTAAACAAAAGAAATTCCAGAAAAGTAAGTTGCTTGTTTGTTGTATGTATTGAAAGATGCTTTAGTGGTGTTTCCATGGCGAGAATGTGTAGTGAAATCAAGCCTTTTTGGTGTTTAGATGTAAAGGGTTTGTCTTGTGTGCCTTTGTTCTTGTATTGTATGCTTTCGAGTTTATGCCGAAGGCGAATCCCCTTTCGCTGTAATGATTTTGATGTGGTTTTTAATGATGTTTAATTCTTTCTATGTAATTCTTCAGGTAGACAAATTCGAAGCAGAATTCGCAAATAGAGTTCGGTTAGTGCTCTTCTCTTCTGTGCTTTACATCTACCAGTCTTTGTATATGAAAATGTGTGTGTATGTATGTATGTATGCATGAATGAATTATGTATTTAGTCTAGTCCAATGGATTACTGCTGTTATGTATATACATGAATATCTGTACGTATAATCGACTAGTGTTGACATAGAGTTTTGGTTGGATTTCAGGATTCTGTTTGCTACATATTTAATTTAATGGCTGTGGAGAGTTTTAGTTCATCAATGACACCGGATGTTACCCGGATCAATCGGGGTAATTTGAGAAGAAACTCCTTAGCAGGTCCTGCAAACAGCAGAGAAAGGCCCATCTCTCTTTATCGGAGAGCTTCTATCGGTACTTATCATGATTTCTGCAAGCCGGGGATGAAACATGATGAATCTGAAGAGAAGGCTAGGCTTCCTTTTCCGAAGAGGATTATAAAGAAGTCATTGGAGAAGCAGAATTTGTTTGAGATCTCAGACTCGCCGCAGAGGAAGAAGGCATCAGCAGTTGTGTCCAAATCTTCCCCCACTTCTGAAACTCGTATCCCTCGTATGTCTGAGGTCACCAAGCTTCGGACATCGACCGAATCTCCTGGTGGAGATAAGCCTATCGAAAATAAACTTCTTTTGATAAAACAAAAGGCATCAGTGGTAAATCTTAAGGCCAAACCTTCTCCCAGTTCCAGAAGTTATTCCTTTGATACCTCTGATATTATTAACCTTGAGGTGCCTATGAACTCTTCCGATGGCAAAATTTCTCGGGAAAATAAAAAGAAACCTATGAGAAAGCTCAAATCTTCACCCGAGTTAAAATCCGACCTATCTGATGCCGGAAAAGTAATGCGGCACAATGGAACATTGCCTTCCAGGAGAGTACAAGTCTCTTCAAAGAAAGTCCCATCAAAAGCTAATGAGGAAAGCTTTCGTAAACAGCCTTCTACTTCTTTGAAGCCGAAATCTCAGGCCGGAAAGCCTCTTCCTGCTGCCCCGTTTGAAGTTCTAAGAGTCCGGAGACAGAGCGGAACCAGTGACATGAAGACGGGAAAAACAACTGCAACCTCCAAAGTAGCCTTAGAGGTAGTTTCTCCATCACACAGAGCTTCATTGTCCCGAAGAGCTTCTCTTTCAGGAGCTATAAGCCTATCTGCAAAGAAGAACAGGAACTTAAAAGTTGTGCTTCCACGGAAGAACCATAACGAGGTTGGAAATGCTAAAACCGAGCAACTTTTCGATGAACATGTTGAAAGCAACGGCGACATCCTTGAGGAGAAAACGCTATATGTTATCAAGTTGGAGACAAAAAATGTAGTTTTTGAATCTGATAAAAATGAAAATTGTGCTGCTGAAATGTCTCCACCCGCACTAGACGAACCCGAGTATAATGTGACCAAAGCCAAGTATAACTCGGACTCTGCATTCAATGAAGATAAAACTGTAAACATGGAAGAAGCAGACATTTCGGAAATAGAAAACGGGGGAATACCAATAAAGTATGGGACGGTTTTCTCCGATGACAACGATTGCCAACCTGTGAAATTATCTTTCAGGAGAGGAACGGTCGTTGACATTCAGTCCGACAATGATTGTCCGAGGCAGCTCGAGTTCAGGCAAGGAAGTGTACTTGGGGAGAACGAAAACAGTACCACTGAAGGCCACATAACCTTTACGAGGAGAGAAGTCGATGGCGACACAAATGACAACGAACCTGGTGAGGGAACGGTTGTTCTAAGACACCAGGATGTAGCGGAAAAGCAGGATGGAAAGGGTTTGTTTAATATCATCATTGAAGAAACTGCGAATAAACTCGTCGAAGCCCGGAAAAGTAAGGTTAAGGCCTTAGTTGGTGCATTCGAAACCGTGATCTCCCTCCAAGAAACGAAACCTTCATCAAACACTGTCAGTGAGTAAAGGATGAACTTCATTAACATTTGGTTTATGGTTAATTAAAGAAAAATGCAGTTTTTACCGTCTTGAATTTAAAGATCATGGATGTTGATCTGAATGGTTTTCTCCGCGTGTACCGATCTTTGACATGTTCATATAGAGTTCTGTTATGAATCAGAGTCAGAGCCAACAAGGATTGCCAGCTCAAGAGCTGAGTCAGCAACAACAGTCTACTAAGATTCACAGAGGATGGTGTTGGAGGAAAGAACCCAAGGCGTTAAGAGGCTATATGTGTTTTTATTATAACCCTTTAGAGTATATATAAAGGAAAAGAGTTATTGTACTGGATATGCTTATTGTAAAAACAAATATCTTTTTCTTCTCTGAATCTATTCTCTGCTTCTATTTCTATCCTCCCCCTTACTCTATTTCTACCTCTAATTTTCTGCGGATTTCTCTGAATTGTTAGGAAGGATCCTAACATTAGTGCTTTCATTGAGAGTCGAACGACATGGAAGATGAATTTTTGTTTTCTTCAAATTCGATTTATGTTGAGTTATTCAAATTTGATGACACAAATCCGGAGTTATGAATTGCCCAGGCTGAAGAGTTCTTCAATTTTCACCAAATAGAGGATAGTCATCGAATTACTCTGGCAGCCAGTGGCGGATCCACCTTTGGTGTGGGGTGGGCCTAGGCCCACCCTAAATTTTTCAACATTTACATATTTGTCCTTAATTTTTTAAAATTTTATGAACCAGTCCTCAAGTTTTTGTAATATTTAAGGTTTGTGCCCACCCTGAATTTTTAAAATTTTACATGTGCCTACCCTCAAATATATTTCTGGATCCGCCACTGCTGGCAGCGTTGCATTTTTAAGGAATAGCTCGATGATGGTATAACTGGATGAGACAATACCATCAGCTATCATGTTGGAAAAATTTTACCAAATCGATGATGGCAAGATTTCAATGCACTGTTCAAGACAACCCAAGCAGAATAGTCACTCATGTGTTCGATGAATTGCCGAAACCAACCAACTATAACTTTGGCAATCATTTCGAAGAGCAGAAACAAGTGAACCTCAACACCCAAAGGACACTTCAGAATATAGCACGTCAATTGACACTTATATCATCACAATTGAAACTGACATCCAAGGCACTGATCGAAAATGAAGGATCGAGGGACTCAATCATAAATCCCCACCAGGGTGTTCGATGAATTGCCAACAGTGACTGACACTGAAATTATCAATTACTCGATTCATGATACTAAGGAAGATGAATTTCAGAATGACAAGAAACCGATTGAGAGCAGTGGGGAATTTGACTTGCAACATGATGACAACTCGATGCATGGTTTTTTTTGAAGAGGTGAATCCACTCTTGGTTGTTGCCCCTAAATCAATGGTTGAACTTCAAAAGCAAAGAGAAATCTTTGAGTTTGTGAAGATCCCTACTGTGGGTGGTCATGGAGCACTGCCGGCAAATTTGGTAAGTAATTTTGCACTTACAGACTATTTAGATGTATTGCCAAAGAATATGCTTAAGGTCGTTAAGTCTTATTCTGAAGAGATAATTTCAAGGGTGTTGACGTATATGAATGAAGTGGTTGAGGTGGATGACCCCTACATATTTCGACTTTTAGTGATGGGAAGTAACAATGGGCTAATGACTAATAACAAAGACTTTACTAAACCGGGGATTGTGATGGAAAGAATGGTGAAGTCGTGCTGTAGGAGCATTGATGTTGAGGTTAATAGGATTATGAGTATGTATAAGTTAGCGGAATATTTGTTTGATGTTACTTTCTTACTTGTTGACCTTTTGGGTGAAAGTGATCTCGGAACTACTTACTCTGGCGTTGGTGTTTGGAAACATGATAGGGTTGAGATCCTTGCCAATGATCAAGGTAACAAGACAACGTCATCTTATGTTGGAATTAAAGATACCGAGGGTTTGATAAGTGATGCAGCGAAGAACCATCTCGCCATGAACCTCATCAACACTTTCTTCGATGCAAAGAAGTTGATTGGTCGTAGATGTAGTGATGTCTCCGTTCAGAGTGAGGCTAAATTGTGGCTAATCAAGGTTGATATGGATGTGAATAAACATGAAGAAGTGGCCCAAAAAATATTAGAAGATTTTAATGGTGTTACTGCATTACTATCTGATGATTTGCAAAAGAAGTTCTACCTTGGATTCTGTAAACAACATTTGTGGCCTCTTTTTCCACTACATGATACCCATTTGTCTGGACCATGATGATAGATTTGATAGTACTTTATGGCAGGCAAATGTTTCTTCTAATAAAATATTTTTTGGCAAGGTTATGGAAGTAATTAGTCTAGAGGATGAGATTCTGAGGGGACTGCAAAATTGGAATCTAAGTGGTTTTCTTACGTTTGATTATGCACAACAATTCTTGTCTTGTTGCATTAGAATGTTGTGCCTTGGTTATGAGTCTAAAGGAGAGCATATTGGTCTTGATTACTTTGGTCGCACAATTTTTATTAAAATTCTTTCAGTGGGAATTCATATGGCAAGACTTGAATCGATATTAAATCTTGTCGCCACTATCGCCAAGGTCAAACAGATTTGGAAGTTTGAAGAAAAAAAATTGAATCTTGGTGTTGGGGACATGGATATTTCCAAAGTTTTATATAGAAGAGAGCCCCTCACATTGATGCGATATGAGTTGGGATCAACTAAAAACAGTGAGGTGGGTCGAGCCTTGAAGAAGTGCGATAAGATACCTTGGGAATTAAAGATCAGTTTGACCAGTGCTCAAGTTTGAATGAAGACTCAAGCTGGTGAGAAGCAAATGGATTTGACACGAGAAGAAGGAAGTTGGGTCTTTGTGCTCTTACAACCATACCGACAACTGTCTGCGCATTTAAAGGAACAACAAAAACTGAATCCAAGTGGAAAATCAACTCAACATGTAACAACCTTTCCCTTGATGCGGGACATTACAATGACTCCAAGACAATAGTTGGTCATCTTAGAACAAAAGATTCGCACATTACGGGCTCGAGAAGAGAAAAAAGTGTTGGTACAATGGGATGAAGCCAATGGGGGCAATGAGACCTGGGAAATCGCGGCTGCTTTTCATGGTGAGTTTCCTTACTCGAACCTTAAGGACAAGATTCTTAAAACGGGCGAGGGTAATGTTATGAATCAGAGTCAGAGCCAACAAGGATTGCCAGTTGAAGAGCTGAGTCAACAACAACAGTCTACACAGATTCACAGAGGATGGTGTTGGAGGAAAGAACCCAAGGCGTTAAGATGCTATATGTGTTTTTATTATAACCCTTTAGAGTATATATAAAGGAAAAGAGTCATTGTACTGGGATATGCTTATTGTAAAAACAAAAATCTTTTTTCTCTCTGAATCTATTATTTTCTCTGCTTCTATTTCTATCCTCCCCTTTCTCTATTTCTACCTCTCATTTTTTGCGGATTTTTCTGAATTGTTAGGAATGATCCTAACATTGGTGCTTTCATTGAGAGTCATTGTACTGGGATATGCTTATTGTACAAATATCTTATATAATATGAATTTTTTGAATCGTGTATGTATATACTTATGTCATCCGAACTACATTTAATTAGTACCACAGTTTTTTTCTTACAAATAATAGTGAATACAGTAAAGTTAGAAACAAAAAGTTTCAACAACTGCCTTAGTTTAAAGGTCTTCGGTTAAAACTTAGGGGCTTAGGGGTTAGGGATTTAGAATTTATGGGTTAGGTTAGAATTTAGGGTAAAGTACATAAATGGTCATTAAACTATCCCAAAAAAATATAAAATGGTCACTAAACTTTCAAAAATTACATAATGGTCATTAAACAATAATTTTTATTACAAAATGGTTACTGGCCGTTAACTCTCGTTAACCGGGAGACGTGGTAGTTAAGAAATTTTATATAATAATATATTTAATTTTTATTCTTTCATTTTTTTCTCATATTCATTCTCAACACCTTTAAAAGAGAACCTTTAGGGGGGAAGAGTTAGATTCCTTGGAGGGTTTATGGAGGATTTAGAACTTGAGAGCTCAATTCTTCCATTTTACTTCTTTTTTATCTCCTTAATACATTTTTTCAATCCTTTTAATCCATTAATGACTGGAAACTTTTTTTATGTGTTGAGTTGATAGCTAGAGAAGTGAAAGAGTCTTCCAAAGTTAAAAGAAAAGAGAAAATACTTGAAAGATGTCAAATGAGATTTCTTTGTTGTTGAATTTAAGGTAGTACATCTCGAACTTTAAAATGTTTCATGATTTTCATATTTATGATAGGATTTGGTATTGATGATGATTCATTGGGTATAGATGGGTTTAGAGAATTTACGTAGCATTACAATAAGTATTGTTGACCTCATAATAGAGAAAATCAAATGAGATCCATTCTTATATTTCCGTGAAAAATTCTATTTTATACTTTATAATGTGTTCAAAAGACATTTTAGTTAGATTAGTGGAGTCATTTGCACCCTAATATTTCTACATACATATGTCCATGACAGTACTCAATTTAAATTAGTTGATCAATGATATATTGATGATTATAAAAAAATTCTTATAATGTTATTATTTAAATATTTTAAACTAAATAAATAAACAATTAAATATGACCATACACTAAATTCCTATGTGGTGGTCGCTTAAATATTTCTACAATATTTCAATGACAATAAAACCGTTTAAATATGACCAGTACTGCCTCACATCAATGAACTAAAATATAAGCCAAAAAAATCCCAAATAAAACATAGCAAAAAGTAAGAAAAAAATGAAATATATTTTTTAAATATCATTCTATAATTTTTCGAATCTCAATTTTTTTTACAAATCTTAAATTTAATCATAATACCTAAAGAAAAGGGTAAGGGAGTCTAAGAAAAAGAAGAAGAATACTCCTTGTGAGTCTCAAAATCATGACGTACGGAAATATAAAGAACAAAAGATCGCAAGACTAATCTATCTATCCTATCTTAGTATAAAAGAGATTGAATCAATTCTCAAGAGCATATGTTAAATTGATTTTTTTAATTTCTTATATAAATATATATTATAACTTTTTTAATCTTATAAATTTGTTTATTTATTATACAAGTGAAAACCATGTGGTATCTCTTTATTTAAGGCATTTAATTGTGTTTGGTTTTGTAATTTTCTCAAATCTACCAAATAAAATAAATAACTTCAATATTTTATTTATGGATTAAGATTTAAAGGATCTTTTTAATAAATCAACAAATATTAATTTCTAGATTGAATCAAGATACCTAATCGTACTTGATCGAGCACCAGAGTATTAGTCTATTGGACATCAATATTGTTTATATATATATATTAAAAGGGATAGCTACATGTTTAGTACTTAATTTATTCTCGCGTTATTGATTTAGTACCCACTTTTTTTTTTGGCAAAACGGTACCTAATGTTACGTTTTGTTTCTATTTTGGTACTCCACTGTTAAAAAATTAACCCCAAGCTAACAACGAGAAAAAAAATCACATAGCAAGCTATCACATCATTTTTCTCTCTCATAATCAACATGCCACATCCACTAAAATCATAAAAAAGCACATGTGGCATGCTGACCAGGAGAGAGAAAATAATTTTGACAACTTGCCACATGTGATTTTCTCTGTCCTTGTCAACATGCCACATGTGATTTTTTCTTTCCTAGTCAGCATGTTGTTAATTTTTTAATGACGAGGGTACTAAAATAGAAACAAAACATAACTTTAAGTACTATTTTACCAAAAAAATAAGTGGAGTACTAAAACAATAATGTGAAAATAGGTAGAAATATATTGTTATCCCTAAAAACATATTTAATACACAGATTGCATAAAATTTAGATCATAAAATTTTGTATTTCAATATTATTTGTTATATTTAGAATTTAAATTTTAGAGATTTATGATTTTAATGTCCTTAAAGTTAGACATTTACCTCTCCCCATATTTTCTCTTAAATAACTAAAAAAATATAATCAAAATTTTGTCTATTTAAACCTCAATTTTAAATTTAAGGTTTACACTAATATTAATATGAATATAAACCTTAAATTAAGGTAGAGAGAATAATTAATTTTACCTCTTATATTAATTTTTGGCTCCGCCCTTGAATCATTGTATTTAAGGTTTACACTGACCTTGACATCGATGGATGTCGAGAGAGTCGAAAATCAGTGTATGTTGAAGTTCTTATATAAATTTATTTTAATATTATCGTATTTAAATACATCAATAAATATTAAGTGTAATAGTAATACACATTATACTTTCAAATTACGACTTGAGTTTAAACTTTGAAAATAACATTATCAGAAATAATCAGGGACAGAAGCATGGTGTAATAACCCTTTTTTCTTGAAAACCTTTCAAGTATCCCGCTTTTGAAAAAAGATTTTTTAAAAGGGGATTTTCTTTTGAAAGATTCGAGTTTCAGAAAACAATGAAAACTTGGAGTCGCCACCGGCCACTTAGGTAGGCCGGACACCATCAAAATCAGAGATTCATTTTGAAAAGGGTTCAGGAGTTGGTTACGTGTGGGGAAGGATTAGCACCCCCATCACGCCCGAAAATCGGTACCAAAATATTTGTTGCCTTTAGTCGATGGAATTTATTTAAAGTTTAAAGTGAATTTAATTAGATGTTCTTAATTGAAAATCTGACTCGAATTGTACGAGCTTCATCAAGTCGTGGCCTTAGAATTAATTGAGCACTTAATTAATAAGAATGACGATACAACGGACCATAGATTAAACCAACATCATATAAGTCTGATTGCCGTGTTAATTTATGGTCTGACTCTTGTACGTCACATTTATGCATGATGGAAGCATTTAGGCATGATGACATGATACTTCCATGTTTAATCATTGGTTACCTAGAGACGATGAGAATTAACCCAAATATTTGGTTTACATCCATTAAGCTCGGACTGTTTTGACACAAATATCGGGGTTAATAGATACCTCTCTTTTGTATATTTTAAATTAATTAATTAACATACCAAATCATTAATGGTTTCATGAATGACAAATATAAATGTGTTGAGTGGATCAATGAACCGATATAAGCCAAGAGGGGGTGAATTGGATTTTTAGAACTTTTGGTGGTGGAGTGGAAAGTTAAAAATGATAGACAAGAGGATTTAGAGTGGTTCAAGTTCCAATCGAACTCTACATCCACTACCTTAGCTTCACTAAGGATTTTCCAACAATCCACTAATTGTTCTTCCCCTTTTCTAGGCTAAGGAGGTAACCTTTACAATACCGGTCAAGTTTTCTACCCAAAATTTGACCCAATTCTCACTCAAGAAATACAAAGAAGATGAATGCTAAAACTAGTATCTCTCAATACAAAATATAGCCCTTTTACAAGAACTCAACCAAATTGAACAAATAGGAATGGAAATTACAAAGTTCACAATTGGGGTTTACAAGAAATAATGGGATTTTGGCACAAATGCTTGGCTTTAATGTTTGGATAATGCTTTGGAGATCAATAGTTGTTGCTGGAGCTTTTAGAGGTCCCTTTTATACCTTCTCATTGAATTCTAACCGTTGGGGTTGTTGCATTCATCAATATAGTCGTTGGGATGTTATCTTACCTCCATAAATGCAGTCTGCAACTACCCGTTTTGAAACGCCCGATACGGTTTTGAAACAGACCAAAATAGAAAGAGCCGTTGGGGTGTAATAAATAGACCGTATCGAAACAGGCACGATCGTTTCGATACGCTAAGAGCCCGTTTTGAAACTCGTTTCGAAACATTTTGCTACTGTCAAAGCCTGTATCGAAACGACCTAGAAGCATTTCGATATGCCTTAACGTCAATTTTAAATTCAGTTATAAAACTTCAACGGTCATATTTTAAAACCAAGTTTGAATTCTGTTTCGAAACGTTTGAGGTCGTTTTGATACTACCGTATCGAAATGGGTCAAACTGTTCCGATGTTCTTCATCCATTTCGAAACACGTTCCGAAATAGAGGTTAACAGTTTCAAACTGTTACGGAACGCCCAAAGGCCGTTCCAAAATGGTGACTCGAAAATCACTTTTTTGGCTTGATAAACACTTAGAAAATATTTGACAAGTTGAGATTTTGACTTAAACATTCTTCTTTAAATACATAGAGAAGTTTTGAGGACTTAAAAATTCATTTTTCATTTTTTCAATTTAGTTCTTATATCTTTTGTTATATCAAAATCAATTTATTGGTTTCACAATCTCCCCCTTTTTGATATAACAAAACCAAGTTAGAATTTATAAGAGTTTTGAAATTTTGAAGATGTTCTAACTCCCCCTCAATTTAAGATGGGTTTTTAAAGTTTTGAAAAGATTTAAAATTCAATTTTTAAAACTCAAAACCGACTTAAAACGAATTTTGGCTCTTATATTACTTCTCCCCCTTTTTGTTAGATAAAAAAGAATAATAAACAAGGCTCATCAAGAGAAGAAACAAGGTTAAAAGCGATAGGCAACATAATGTAGATTCATAAAGTTCAAATAACCAAACATAGAACTTAAAGCAATAAATATTAAAGCTCAATCCCAAAAAAGCAATCATAACATAGGTTCATAAAGCATAAACAAAATAAAGGTGAAAACTTAGTCCTAATATGATAATCTAATATGAGATGCAATAAAGACCCTAAGCCTCGTCATCGTCACCGTCAACATCCGAAGAATCATCATCGTTCTTAGATTGAGAACGACGAAAGGTCATCCATTGACCATAGAAGGTAGAGAATGACAAGTCCATCGATTGATGTTGATTCTCAAGGGTGGTGAGACGATCCTCCATGGATTGCAAACGAGTATTGATAGCACCAAGATCCGAAGCCATGTTTGTATCCATCGTGTTGAACCGCTCGGTGAGGAAAGCCATAAGAGCTTCATTGTTAGGACCCGAAGCTTGAGGTGGTGGCTCAACTTGAGGTGGAGGGGCATGCCTATCAACTCGTTCCCATTGGCCAAGAGTGTAATGGAACCCGGACTTGTGGAGAGAAGATTCACCAATCTTGTTCTTACGGGGTTCCGGAGAGTCATAAAAGCAATCAAAGTTAAGGATGCCAAAGATGTAGCTCAAAACAGTCCCATAAGTTAAAGGTTTAAGAACATCGGTTTCACGAAGCTTCACATTATTGACCATTTCGGCGAACATAATTTTGACAAGATTTGGCCGTTCTCCTCGGCGAAAGCACTCTAGCCAAAAATACTCAACTTGACGAATATGAGAGAATTTACCTCCGGAGGGGCGAATGAACCATGAAATCATCAAGTGTAGGAACCGATCATGAGCATCCAAAGAAAGAACGGAGCCGGTGTGAGCACCAAAGTGGGTCTCATCCTTAATGCCTTCGTTCTTAAGCCCAAGAGCATTCTCTAAAAAGGATATGTTGATAACGAACTTCTTCCCCAAGAGATATGACTCAATGCCAATGACCTTGGTGTGATCTTCATTATCAATGAGCACGACATTTGAGTAGAAAATGAGAACCATGTGCTTGTAGATAATATCCGGTATGTTCAAGAAAGCCATGAAGTTACATTCTTGCAAACGCTCTAGATAGCGGAAAGCGAAACGCTCGGAATCAAGGAATGGGACATCAACAACACGCTCACGACGAACGGCAATATCCTTGACGTAAGAGAAACGTTCCTTCATCTCTTGAGTCTGAAGACTTTTGAGAAAACGTTGGGTGAGATTAGGACGGATATTGGCTTGACCTTAAGCTTCACTCGATTGACCCGTCTTACGTTTCTTGTTAGCGTTTTCCATTGAAAAATCCTAAAAACATAAAGAAAGAAAATTTAAAAATTGAAGTGTATGCATGAACATCCTTAATTCAATCCAATGACAAATCTCATTTAGGTTTAAAAAGACTTAAAAAAATTAAGAGGAAACAACTTTTGAAAAACTGTAAAAAAAATACATGTAAAAAATAATATATTCGAACAAAAAATTTTAAGATTTTGATTTTTTTTTACAAGTTTTGAAAAACCCAAGATGCAAAACATATAATCTATAAAAAATTAAAATTTTCTAACCTAAAATTCGAATAAAATCAAAGAAAAAAGAAAAAGAAGAAAATATACCTTAGACGGGGATTTTGGATGAATGAATGGAAAATCTTGCACAAGATTGTTGAGGCTTGCTTAGACTTGAGTTTATGTGTAAAAGCCCTCAAGATTTGATGAAAAACAATGAGGTTTAGAGGGTTTTTATAGGGAAAAATCGGGTTAGGGTTTTTGAAGAGTTTTAAATAAAAGTGAATTTATCATTAAAGACCCCTTTTACAGTTGTCCGCATACCCGTTTCGGAACAGGCACGATCGTTCCGAAATGTGGGTATCAAAATGTTGACTGACGTTTCGAGTCTAGTTGACCGTCCCGATACGGCTTTGACTGTATCGAATCCCACATGTTGACCCGTATCGAAACTCGTTTCGATACACTTCTTGGCAGAGGCAAACTGTTTCGAAACCTTTTTAAGGCGTTTCGAAACACCCTAGTCATAGATCACTCTTTTAAGGAACCCGTATCAAAACAAATTGACCCGTTTCGATACACCTATGCCTGGAAGTGCAGATGAGGCTCTAATTTTGCAGAAAAATGAATTTCATGAAGTCCTATTTGCGTAAATGATATGAATGAGCAGGAAAGACATGTATAAACAAAAACATACTCCCCCTAACTATTAGCATGGATAAAATTAGGAGTAAAAACACATAAGCATGGCATTTTTCAAGAAATCAAGCAATTTAAGCACAAAAAGGTCCTAAAAGGTCAAGATAGGCTAGTTAGACCTAACTCTCTCCTAAGGGACCAAAAACGCTCCTTATCCAAAGGCTATAGCAACATCTTCCTTAAGGACATGATCTCTAATGAAATGATGCCTTATTTCTATATGTTTGGTTCTAGAGTGTTGGATGGGATTTTTAGTTAAGCATATGGCACTAGTGTTATCACACTTAAGGGATATGGTTTCAACTTTAATACCATAATCTAAGAGTTGTTGCTTCATCCAAAGGATTTGAGCACAACAACTCCCTAAGGATATGTACTCGGCTTCGGTGGTAGATAGAGCTACACTATTTTGTTTCTTAGAGAACCAAGATATGAGCATACTGCCTAAGAATTGACATGTTCCCAAAGTACTCTTCCTATCGGTTTTACACCCCCCGTAATCTGCATCCGAATAAGCATGAAGGTTGAAGGTTGAGTCTCTAGGGTACCAAAGACCTAGACAAGGAGTATCTTTAAGGTACCTAAATATTCTCTTAACAGCTATAAGGTGAGACTCTCTAGGACTAGCTTGAAACCTAGCACACAAGCAAACACTAAACAATATATCTGGTCTACTTGCGGTAAGGTAAAGCAAAGATCCAATCATAGAGCGATAAAGCTTAGAGTCAACACACTTACCTCCTTCATCTTTGTCAAGCTTTGTAGATGAGCTCATTGATGTGGCTTGAGGCTTTGCATTCTCCAAGCCAAACTTCTTGAGCATATCCTTGGTTTACTTTGCTTGATTGATGAAGGTGCCATCCTTCCTTTGGAATCCTAAAAAGAATGAGAGTTCCCCCATCATGCTCATCTCGAATTCACCTTGCATTAACCTAGCAAACTCTTTGCAATGACACTCATTAGTAGATCCAAAAATAATATCATCAACATATATTTGTACTACTAAGATGTCATTTTTATACCTTTTTATGAAAAGTGTAGTGTCCACCTTACCTTTTTCAAAACCTTTTTCAATCAAAAAGTTTGAAAGTATTTCATACCAAGCTCTAGAAGCTTGTTTTAAACCATAAAGTGCGTTGGTTAGTTTGAAAACATGATTTGGAAATTTTGAGTCTTCAAAACCCGGTGGTTGTTCCACATACACTTCTTCATTTATAAAACCATTTAAAAATGCGCTTTTAACATCCATTTGAAAAAGTTTGAAATCATGATAACATGCATATGCAAGCAACATCCTAATGGCTTCCATTCTAGCTACGGGTGCATAGGTTTCATCAAAATCAATTCCCTTTTCTTGAGTAAGTTCATAATCATTTTGAGTTAATTTTGAAAATGTGATGAATTTTTATAAAGTCTCATCTTTAGTACTTGAGAATAGAACCCAAGTAAATCTAGAATAGTACAAGTACAAATGCATACGATTTACCGCTCAAGCTCATAGTTCTAATATGCCCAAATAAATCCATGTGAATAAGTTGTAAACACATACTTGTAGAAACATCATTAATGGATTTAAAGGATGATCTATGTTGTTTACCCTTAGAGCATGCATCACAAATTTTGTCATTTGAGAACTTAATTTTGGGCAAACCTCTAACTAGATTTAGGGAAACTAATTTTTCTAAAACACTAATGCTAGCATGTCCTAGTTTCCTATGCCATAGCCATGCATCATTTTCATTTTGTGCAACAAAACATGCATGGGATGTATGAATGTCATCTAAATGCACCATGTAAATATTACCTATGCGATGACCAATGAGCATTATATTATTTGATTTAATGTCAACAATTTTGCACCCATTTTTATCAAATAAGACATTAAACCCTTTATCACACAATTGACTAATGCTCAGTAAATTGTGTTTTAGACCATCGCCATATAAAACATTTTCAATGAGAATAGTAGAGTGATTACCTATGGATCCAATACCTTTAATGTGACCTTTGGAGTTGTCACCAAATGTCACTACTCCTCCACTTTTTGGCTTTAATTCCATGAATCGACTCTTGTCTCCGGTAATGTGCCTCGAGCATCCACTATCAAGGTACCATGAGTTTTGACTTTGTGCTTTGGACTTGTAGCAATGCCCCCTACAAACAAAGATATTAAGGTTTGATTTTTGGTACCCAAATCATTTTGGGTCCAATAGTGTTAGCTCCCAAAAGCTTGGTTCCCTTAGGAATCCAAGGTGACATAGCAACAACATTATTAGACTTGACAAGTTCCTTAGGAACCCATACACTTCTAATTTTCTTAGTTCTATTATGCCTATGGAAGCCACTTTGTTTGTAGTTATATGTATTTCTCTTAGGTTGGTTAGTTCTAGAGGATTCTCCTATCTCATTTTTCACATTACCAACATTTTTGAAAGACTCATTGAGCTTGTTAAGCTCATCTAACACCTTTTGGTGTTCACTATTGCATTGATAAATAAGATTGTTTAAGTCTACATTTTAATCTTGAAAGAATTTAAGTTCATCTTGTAAACCTAAGATCTTTTTCTCAAATTTTAAGTTAGCTTGAGAAAGTGAGTCATTTTTAGCATTTAATTCCGAAATAATCTTTTTATTTCTTATGATCGACTCTTTATACTTCTCAACTAACTCATCATATACCTCTTGTAACTCATCATAAGCATCATGCAATTCATCAAATGTAAAATCAAAAGATGATGAGTTAGAGGTTACCATGGAGGAATCCTCCTCAGAAGCATCATGCAATTCATCAAATGTAAAATCATATACCTCGGTTGGGCCTCATAAACTGTGAGAACCTTTTGGCTATCATAGCCAATTCTTCTAGGTCTTCCTCCTCACTAGAAGTACTCTCCTCATGTAGAGAAGCTTTGAGAGCCACTCCTATCTTCTTCTTCTTATCTACCTCAAGATTCTCCACTCTTCCTTCTTCCTTTCATCTTCCCTTTCTTGCTTCATTATCTCATGAGTTAGGAGAGAACCCACTAGCTCATCAAGCTTAAGTGCCTTCAAATTTTTGGCCTCAATGATGGCGGTTCTCTTCTCATCCCAAGACTCGGGAGGTGAGTAGAGTAGCTTCCGGACTAGTTTGTCTTCCGGGATTATCTCTCCAAAACCCTTTAGTCCGTTGACAATTGTTGAGAAACGATCAAACATTTTTGACACGATTTTGTCGGGCTCCATTTTGAAATTCTCATAGCTAAGATTGAGAATTTCAATCTTTGTCTCTTTCACATCACTTGTTCCTTCATAAGTGGTCTCAAGTGTATCCCACACTTCCTTAGCACTTTCGATGGAGGAAACCTTGGAGTAGATGTCGGGATCGAAAGAGCAAAACAACATGTGAAGAGCATTATCATTAATTCGAATCTTCTTTCTCTCTTCTTCACTCATCTCATTCTTCTTCTTTGGCATCAATCTTCCTTCGTCGTCTCTCTTCATAGGAATAGAGGGACCATCTTCATTGGCATCCCAAACTAGATAATCGTTGGATTTAATGAATAGACGCATTCGGTTCTTCCAAAAAGGGTAGTTATCACCGTTGAAGAAAGGCAGTTTGGTGGTTGATTGAGACTCGTACATGTTTAACCCGGAGGTAGATGTCATGGCTTGCTTTGTGGTTGATCACACTCTTCCTAGGAACTCCTCTTGTGGTTGTTAATCCTTCAAAGAGGTAGACTCTGATACCAATTGTTGAGTGGATCAATGAACCGATATAAGCCAAGAAGGGGTGAATTGGATTTTTAGAACTTTGGTGGTGGAGTGGAAAGTTAAATATGATAGACAAGAGGATTTAGAGTGGTTCAAATTCCAATCGAACTCTACATCCACTACCTTAGCTTCACTAAGGATTTTCCAACAATCCACTAATTGTTCTTCCCCTTTTCTAGGCTAAGGAGGTAACCTTTACAATACCGGTCAAATTTTCTACCCAAAATTTGACCCAATCCTCACTCAAGAAATACAAAGAAGATGAAGGCTAAAACTAGTATCTCTCAATACAAAATATAGCCCTTTTACAAGAACTCAACCCAATTGAACAAATGGGAATGGAAATTACAAAGTTTACAATTGGGGTTTACAAGAAATAATGGGATTTTGGCACAAATGCTTGGCTTTGATGTTTGGATAATGCTTTGGAGATCAATAGTTGTTGCTGGAGCTTTTAGAGGTCCTTTTTATACCTTCTCATTGAATTCTAGTCGTTGGGGTTGTTGCATTCATCAATATAGCCGTTGGGATGTTATCTTCCCTCCATAAATGCAGTCTGCAACTACCCATTCCGAAACGCCCGATCCTGCTTCGAAATAGACCAAAATAGAAAGAGTCGTTGGGGGTGTAATAAATAGACCATACTGAAACGAGCACGATCGTTTCGATACGCTAAGAGCTCGTTTCAAAACTCGTTTCGAAACATTTTGCTACTGTCAAAGCCTGTATCGAAACGGCTTAGAAGCGTTTCGATACGCCTTACCGACAATTTTAAATTCAGTTATAAAACTTCAACGGTCATATTTTAAAACCAAGTTTGAATTCCGTTTCGAAACGTTAGAGGTCATTTCGATACTACCGTATCAAAACGGGTCAAACCGTTCCGATGTTCTTCATCCGTTTCGAAACATGTTCCGAAACAGAGGTTAACAGTTTCAAACTGTTTCAGAATGCCCAAAGGCCGTTCTAAAACGGTGACTCGAAAATCACTGTTTTGACTTGATAAACACTTGGAAAATATTTGACAATGTGAGGTTTTGACTTAAACATTCTTCTTTAAATACATAGAGAGGTTTTGAGGACTTAAAAATTCATTTTCCATTTTTTCAATTTAGTCCTTAAATCTTTTGTTATATCAAAATCAATTTATTGGTTTCACAAAATGCATGTCAAGGAAAACTTTAAGGTAAACACACAAAAGCCCGCCCAAGGTCCTATCCTAAAAGGCCCAAATTATGAGAGTTCGATTAGTGATCTAATTATTAATTATGTGATTCTAGTATTAACCCTAAATTGATTGTGTCCTAAAAATAGAAGACACTAATAAATTGTGAATTATCTTGTAGTATGTCCATCTAGGCTCAATGTCAATTTCATCCTAAAAGGATAATTAACAGGTGTTCGACTAATTTAATGAATTTAACATTTATCCTAATAAGCTAAGGGTAAATTTAAATTCGCTAAACTAATTCAAACCTTAAATCTAACTATGGCTCTCAAAATTTATCCCTAAACCTAATTTAACTAATTTAAAGATTATACCCCAATAAGCCGAGCGCACACTTTAAAGATTATAACCATATATATATATATACATACATATATAACATAACAAACCATAGCTTATAAATATATTACACATGCATATATATAATATAAAATATGACATATAACATAGAATGGGTTTTAGAATTGGATTTCTTGGGTCCAAAATACCACGCGGGTCCAACTAGGCGCAAAGGGGTTAACCCTTTGGTTTAAAATCATTCTCATCATCTCCAACATTAAACAGTAACCCCTTTTCTTTCAAACAAACATTAGTCGCCGTTACCTTCCCTACTCGTTGTCGCCGCATCAATGCTACTCTCCGACCGCCGTCGCCACCAAAAAGCTCCCCTCACCGTCCTCATCCTTTCCACCAGATCAGATTTTCAAGCATGCTAAGAGTAATGGACCACATGATTCTGGGGATAGTGAGACAGTGGGCATGGATTCTGTTACAGTGCATATAGAGTTATTACGATATCTTCGTCAGTCTAAGGGTGTTAAGAGACCCATATCTATCGAGTTTTTAGCTATCAGGATGACTATGTTCGACGGGAAGACGGGTACGAATCTGGCCGATGCAGAGTACTGGCAGAGGAAGCTTCAATGATTGTTTGTTGAGATGGATTATCCTACCGATCAGAAGCTTAGGGATGTTGTATCACTGCTATATGGTGAAGCCCATAATTGATGAGAGGCTGAGGAGCATGTTATTCCAGCCAGTCAGATCATTTGGGACCATTTTTTATAGGCATTTCATGATCATTATGTTGGGGCTGAGTATATAGCAAAGTGCCGGGATGACTTCATGAATCTGAAGCAAAATGACATGTCTGTGAATGATTATGAGATTGAGTTCATGTGTTTGATTTAGTATGTTCCGGGATTAGTGACCACTGAAAAGGATAAATGTGACTGGTTTCTGAAAGGGTTACACCTTACGATTAAAGTCAGTGTTGCTCTGCATTTGGATAAAGAATATAAGGAGATTACTCGACGGGCTAGGTCTGTTAAATGGAATGAGGCAGAGCTGAAACAACTTGAGTCTCAGGGTATTGATCGAGGTAAAAGGTCAGTGATCGTGGTAGTTCAACACAGTCAGGGGAATCAATCTAGGAAGAGAACCAAAGATGAGTCAGATCATCAGAGTTATTCCAGAGCTAGACTAGTGACTTCTACTATTTAGAATACTAGTGTTGGGGGTTCGACTAGTACTCGTGGGGTGCCACAGTGTTCTTTTAGCAAGAAATGGCATCCGGATGAGTGTAGGAGACAGACTGTGGCTTGTTTCAGATGTGGTTCCTTTGAGCATCTTTTCATAGATTGTCCGCTTTCACCTCCATTAGCTTATACTTCGAGTCAGTCTCAGGCATCAGTACAGACTCCCGTTAGGGGGAGAGAACATGGTAGATCTGTTACTTCGGGTTTTGCTAGTAGAGGTAGGCATGCTCAAAGTAGATGATCAGCTAGATCAGGGGCAAGACAACCATGGTTAGTTTACTTTACCATGAGTCATGAGGATTGTAATGAGCTAGACGTTATTTCTGGTACTTTATATATTCATTCTATCTCTTATTTTGCACGGCTTGATAATGTTTCGACTCATTCGTATGTTGTGAGTTCTGTTTCTGGGGGACTTGAAATTTCTGTCGAGGATACAGTTAGTGTTGTTACCGTACACAGTCCAGTGGGTAGTTCTGTTGAGGTCGCTAAAGTTTACAAGAATTGTCCTCTTAAGATTCAATGGATGATCTTTCCAGCTAATTTGATGGAGTTACCCTTAGGAGAGTTCGATCTTATTCTCGGTATGGACTAGTTATCTGCGCACCGAGTCACTCTAGATTGTGAAAAGAAAAGGGTAACTTTGAGAACTTCTGATGATCATGAGGTGATTCTGATTGGGGAGCTCATAGGCTTTCTGTCTAATGTTATATCGGCTCTTAAAGCTGAGAAAATGATCAGGAAAGGCTCCATTGCTTATCTTGCTTACATTCTTGATCCGAGATAGTCTGATTCTAGGTTGGATAAGATCCATGTTGTGAGAGACTTTCCTAATTTTTTTCGGAAGAATTGACAGGGGTACCACCGAAACGTGATGAGTTTGAGTTTGGCATCGAGGTTTATCCGGGTACAGCTCCTGTGTCTACGGATCCTTACCGGATGGCACCGAAAGAACTTAAAGAGTTGAAAATATTGTTGCAAGAATTGCTAGATCGAGGTTTCATTCGACCCAGTGTTTCACCTTGGGGAGCTCATGTTCTGTTTGTTAAGAAGAAGTACGGGACACTTTGACTATGTATCGACTATCGAAAGCTGAATAAGATGACGCTTAAGAACAAGTATCCCCTTCCTCGCATTGACGATCTCTTTGATCAGTTCCGGGGAGCTACGGTATTTTCTAAGATAGACCTTAAATCTGGTTACTACCAACTCAAGGTTAAGGATTCTGATGTGTTCAAAAAAGCTTTCCGGACACGTTACGGTCATTACGAGTTTCTTGTAATACCTTTTGGATTGACTAACGCCCCTACCACGCTTATGGACATGATGAATAGGGTGTTTCAAACTTATCTTAACTAGTTTGTTGTGATATTTATAGATGATATTCTTATATATTTCAAATTTGAGGCTGAACATGAGGAACATCTCCGGATTGTATTACAGACATTGCGAGACAAACAGATGTATGCTAAATTCAAAAAGTGTGAATCTTGGCTTTCAGAGGTTCTGTTTTTTAGGCATATAGTTTTTGTCGATGGTATTCAGGTTGATCCGAAGAAAGTTGAAGCTATTAAGAGCTGGAAACAGCCCAAGAATGTTCTTGAGATTCGAAGCTTCTTGGGTTTAGCCGGTTATTATCGAAGGTTTCTCTACTATTGCAGCTCTGTTAACTAAGCTTCTGGAAAAGGATGTTCCCTTTGTCTGGACTGAGGCCCAACAGTCTAGTTTTAAGAAGCTTAAGACTGTGTTGACTGAAGCACCGATTTTGATTCAGCCTGAGCCTTGTAAGGCTTATACTGTTTACAATGATGCTTCTTACACTGGATTGGGATGTGTTCTGATGCATGATGAGAAGGTAGTGGCTTATGCGTATCGATAGTTGAAACCGCATGAGTGAAACTATCCTACCCACGATCTTGAGCTTGCTTCTGTGATTTTTGCTCTTATAATCTGGAGACACTATCTCTACGGAGAGAAGTGTTATATCTACACAAACCATAATAGTCTGAAATATATCCTCACCCTGAAAGATCTTAATCTGAGACAGCGTCGTTGGGTAGAACTTCTCAAGAATTATGACTACGAGATTCAGTATCATTCGGGTAAGGTTAATGTTGTTGCCGACGCCTTGAGCCGTAACGCGATTTCAGATTTGAGAGCTCTGTTTTCCCAGATTAGTTTGTATGATGATGGCATTCTTTTGGCAGAGCTTCGAGTTATTCCTACTCTAATTTCTGATATTCGAGCTAAACAGCCTAGTGATTCGTTTTTTGATGCACCTTTTGAGAGAGGTTGAAGAGGTACATCTCAGGATTTTTCTATTGATCAGGATGGTGTTCTATGTTTCCGAGGTCGGTATTGCATTCTAAGGAAATTTGGGTTGAAACAGGTTATTCTCCGTGAGGCTCATAACAGTCCTTATTCTATGCATCCTGGTGATGACAATATGTATAAAAATCATCGTGAGAGGTATTGGTGGAAAGGTCTCAAGCGTGATGTTGTTGGATTTGTATCGAAATGTTTAACTTATCAAAAAGTCAAGGTAGAGCATTAGCGTCCATGTGGGTTACTTTAGCATATTGAGATTCCTCAGTGGAAGTGGGAGCGTGTGACTATGGACTTTGTTAGTGGACTTCCTTTGACTCCGTCAAAGATGGACTCCATCTGGGTTATTGTTGATCGTCTGACTAAGTTCACACACTTAATTCATGTTCGAGTTAATTATTATTTGAGCAAGTTGGCTCGGCTTTATATTTCTGAGATTGTTCGACTTCACGGGGTACAGTTGTCTATTATTTCTGACAGAGATCTAAGGTTTACAGCAAAATTTTGGAATTCTCTTCATACCGCTTTGGGTACTCGGTTGAACTTTAGTACTTATTATCATCCGCAGATTGATGGTCAGTCTCAACGCATGATTCAGATTCTTGAGGATATGATGAAGGGTTGTATTCTTGATTACAGAGGCAGTTGGGAGGATTTCTTACCGCTTGCAGAGTTTGCCTACAATAACAGTTATCATGCCAACATCAAGATGGCACCGTATGAGGCTCTATATGGGCGTAAGTTTCGTACACCTATTGGTTGGGCTGAGCTTAATGAGCACATATTGTTGGGACCCAGTATTGTTTATGAGGTTGAGCAGACTGTCAGATTGATTCAGGATCGACTTAAGGCTGCTTTTGATAGATAGAAGTCTTATGCTGATTTGAAACACCGAGATATTGAGTATGATGTAGGGGAGGAGGTTTTCTTGAAAGTATCTCCGTGGAGGAAGGTACTTCGTTTTGGTCGGAAAGGCAAACTGAGTCCTTGTTTCATTGGCCCTTATTGGATTATTCGTCGAGTTGGACCAGTTGCCTATTAGCTTGAGTTACCACCAGATCTTCAGCGTATTCATGATGTCTTCCACGCCTCTATGTTGAGACGCTATCATGCTGATTCGTCTCATATTTTTCCCGTGGAGGAAATTGAGATCCGCCCTAACTTACGTTTTGAGAAGAAGCCTATTGAGATTCTTGCTCATGACACAAAGGTTCTTAGGAGGAAGACCATTAATATGGTCAAAGTCTTGTGGCGTGGTCGTAGTCATGATGAGGCTACATGAGAGCCCAAGGCCGTCGTCAGAGCTCAGTATCTGCATCTTTTTGATCCAGGTAAATTTCGAGGCCAAATTTTCTTTTATCATAGGGAGAGTTGTAACACCCCAAAATTTTCTCCTAAATTAAAAACCCTAATTTTGTGAAACCCTAATTTTAAAACCTAAATTTAAATTGGGAATTCAATTTAGAAAATTAAATTAAGTGACCTATTTGCGAAAATTGGAAACTTTGGTGACCAATTCTAAAGGTGGTTATATTTTGTGACCCTGATTGTGTAATTTACCCAAAAGATATGGTAAAAACTTATTAACTGGCTTTTCGGCTACCATTTTTGTGGCCGCATCATATCGTCACTCTCATTTTTTCTCTAAAACTCGAAAACCACCTCAAACATCACCCGCGTTTTTCTGATATGGTTCCGGTAAAAAGGTTTTCGGCGACCGTTCAACGATCCAAGACCGTTACTCGACTCCCTATCGTCGTCCGAACAAAACACACTCTCCATCGCCCTCGTGTCACCGTCTTCTGTTGTAAATCGGTACAAAACCCTTCGAAATCTGCCATACCATCGCCGTTCTCCTCAATTCCGTTCGGTTTTGGCGTGTGGGTAAGCTGTTGTGGTCTTGCTTCGTTACCTTAGGGAATGCGTGAGTGTTCGTTGGGTGTTATTTGGCTGGAAAATGACCTTTATGGTCACCGGTTGTGTCGCTAACGAGCTGTGCCGTCAAGGGTTACCAAACCCTATTGTTTGGTTTTAGCTAAGGGGTTGTGTGTTGTGTGGGCTCGAGTAATTGGTCAGTCCGAAGTTGTGGTGATCCGAGATAGTGGAGGACTGATCCGGCTTAATGGGTTGATTATATGACTAAATTGGTTTAATTAAACCGAACCGAACTAGTAAACAAAACTGATGCTTTGAACCAAATCGTCAGACTAGTGACTTGGACTAAACCAGGTGACGTCAGCGTTGACTTGACCGTTGACTTTTTCAATTAATGTCAACTTTATATTTTTCGACGTCCTAATTCCAAATATGTTGTTTGTTTTCCCAAATTCGAACTCAAAATATTGTTTTTCTAATTATGTTTAGTTGTATTTAATATTTTGAGAATTATGTATATATAAAACTAATTCGAATTATAATTGTGTTCATGCGACGTTGATTCGGACACTAAGATTCTTCCTCCTCCTTCACCTGGACGACCTTCTATTGCTCAATATTCGGGATCTGCTCGTGAGCTTAGTTTGATATTGTTCGGTATTATTTTATTAGTGACATGCATAGTAGTAGTGAAACTTATGTTGTGTTTACTATCGTAGGTGCTGATTTTGTCCGACCAAGTGCTAGAGTTAAGCATGGGAGACGTCATCATCGACGTTGAGCGTTTAGCTGTTTGAGGTGTGTTCTCTTCTGGTGTTACATATTTTGTGCCTTATGTTTGTATGTGATCGTTATGTGTTATGGTTTTTGATGTGATGACTATGACTTATGATATATGCCATGATCTATTTGACTTATGTTTGTGACATACTTGTATGATGACATGCCATGCGTCATACATAGGAATCAAAATAATGAATTAATATTTGAATATTATACAGCATATTCGAAAATAAACAAGTATGCAATCGGATATAGAAATCAGATCATCATATCATATCATATGGGTTGGGAAATGTACGGGGAAGATCAATGGTTTCATCCTTCGGGCTGAATTCCACTTCAGACTTGGTGACGATGTAGAGATTGGTTTAGGGGAACCTTACTCTTTGGACGGTGATGTATTTGAGGTACACTGCATTGTATCATGTGCATCATGTTATATATATTGTATATCAGAATGTTTGTATGAGTTTGGGCAAGTTGTTGGATTATTCTTGTGATTGTTTGCTTAGGCACTTAGAGACACACTGAGCTTTATAGCTGACTCCCCCTTAGTTTCTATTTCAAATACTCAAACTTAGGCTACAGTACTTGGACGACCTCGTTTATCAGACGTATTACATATTATCAGTATGGATTATTTTGACTTATGGGCATTAATTATTATCATTAGATTTATATATAATTTCGGACTCAGACATTTTATTTGGGAATTTACTGTTTTTATCATGCATGGCTATTTCTAAATATTTTATCAACTTTTCAGGATATTAATATACGACCAAGTTTTATGTAATAGAAATATTATTGTGTTTAATGTGATGTTACTATTTAATACGAATATTACATTTTCAAACTTAATAACTTTACTTGAGGGACAAGTTTCAAACCTGACTTCCTATATTTGGCCCATTTCTCCTGGGCCAGGTTTAGGGGGTTACACTTACCCTTGGTTGAGGTACTTGGTTTTGGTGATCTCATGTAATGATTTCGGTACATACCATTTTTCTTACAAATTATGTAACAAATTACGTACAACATTTAATAAATTACGCACATACTCGATTTCTCATACTTTTTGTAACAAATTAGGTTTTTATGTAATAAACTATGTATGTACATAGTTTCTTACCCTTATTTGAGGTACTTTTTGTTTTGGTGATCTCATATAATGATTTCGGTACATACCGTTTTTTTACAATTGTGTAACAAATAACGTACAACGTGTAATAAATTAAGTACATACTCAATTTTCTCACACATTGTGTAACAAATTACGTACAAGCTGTAATAAATTAGGTACCTATCGTTTTTATTATAATAGTTGTAAAAAACTATGTACACTACAATAATCTCGGTACATATATATTCTTTGTTGTAATATTTTATGTATATACCGTTTTTAATACACTTTCTATAATCAATCATGTACAAACATCTTAATAAATTATGTACACGCTTATAACTTGAAAAATCAGCCATACTTAAATTAGCCTTAAATTAAAGGTTTCTTAAAAAAAACTCTCTGTTTTGTCCGTTTCAACGCAGATTTAGAATTAACATAAATAATTAATAAAAAATTAAATAAATAAATAAATAAATAATGGAGTAGTAATGTTTGTTTGGTCCCAAAAATTTTCAATTCAACCCATTTTTAGAAAATTCAAAAAGATTATTTCCTCACAGAAGTAAAGAAGAAGAGATGGAGCGATGTGGAGACAGAAACTCCAATCAAGCTGGGATTTGTTTTACCATTTTAAAGACAACGTTTCCCTTTTTTTAAGAATATTAATGTTGAGGAACTTCGCCCACAATAGAGCTAGACTCCCCCTGAAAAAGAAGGCTAAGAGAAAAAAGATTAGCCTTCCTCAAAAGTGACATCAACGGAGACATAAAATTTTTTTGTAGGTGGGTGATAACACTTGTAGCCCTTCTGTGTCGGAGAATACGCAATAAACACACACTTGATTGCTCGAGGATCGAGTTTACTTCAATTATGACTACATACATGAACAAAGGCTGGAGAACAAAAAACCCAAGGGATAAGGTTATTTGTGGTTCGGATATTAGGATAAAACTGAGAGAGAAGTTGCATTGGTGTTTATTCCCCAAGGTTTTGGAGGGTAGGC
Source organism: Hibiscus trionum (assembly GCA_030270665.1). Taxonomy (NCBI): domain Eukaryota; kingdom Viridiplantae; phylum Streptophyta; class Magnoliopsida; order Malvales; family Malvaceae; genus Hibiscus; species Hibiscus trionum. The sequence continues at coordinate 18,708,237 of BSYR01000038.1, read as the reverse complement.
GGTTTATAATGTGTGTTGCAGTAAGAACGACTTCCCCCAGTATGTTTTTGGAACACAGTTTTGGTCATATCAGACCTGAATCTTTTTATTTTGACACCAAATTGATTATGTACCAAGGAAATGAAGTTTGGAGGATAGTGGGCACATCATATTTGTGTTTGAGAAGAAAAATCCATGATAGTCTGGTACAATCGTCAATAGAAGACACAAACCAGTGAGCTCTTGTAATATTGGGAATTTTAGACGGTCTCCATATATCAGAGTGAACCAAATAAAAAGGCAAAGAAATTTTGTTGTTACTTATTGGAAAAGGGACCCGAGAGTGTACTAAACACCCAAGATATCCTTTGGCCAAATCAGTGTCTTTTCACAGGTTTTTTCCATCTCACAAAAGTTTTTTAGCCAACTTAAACGCCATCCTGATTCTTAGCACCTTATCCGAAGCTTTATATGATGAGAAGTGGAGAGAGGTAATGAGAATATAAATGGAGGCACTTGAGAAGAATAGAACTTGGGAAATAGTAGAGCTGTCAAAAAAATAAAAGAACAGTAGGACGCAAGTGGGTATTTTCCATGAAGTACAAATCATATGGGTCTTTAGAGAGATACAAGGCAAGGTTGGTTGCTAAGGGATACACACAAACCTATAGAGTGGACTATCAGGAGACGTTCACACCTGTGGCTAAAATGAATACAGTTATGATTTTATTATCATTGGCTGCAAATTTCTCCATGGTGACTTAGAGGAAGAGTTTCACCGACCTTTCGAAGATAGATTAAAGGGAACATGATCTGCAAACTGAAAATGCACTATATGACTCGAGCAATCTCCGAGTGATTGGTTCGATAGATTTACTAAAGTGATGTTTAATACAGGGTACAAATAGAGTCAGGGTGATCACACACTATTCATTAAGCATACGACTTCAGGGGGAGTTAATGCTCTTTCGGTGTATGTTGATGACATAATTATTATTGGGAATGATGAAAAACATGAGGCCTTAAAAAGCTACTTGGCAAAGGAGTTTTAGATCAAAATCTTGGGAAGTTAAAATACTTTCTTGGAATAGAAGTAGCTAGTTCTCAGCAAGGTATCTTCATTTCCCAACAGAAGTATGTAGTTGACCTCTTAAAGGAAACAAGAAAATATACTTGCAAACATGCTTTGACTCCAATTGAGCCATATTAACAACTTGGAGAGGAAAAAGATGATAACGCAAAGGATAAGGAAAGATTTAAAAAATTGGTTGGGAAACTGATATGTAACACCCCAAAAAAGGTTTAATGAGATAAAATGAATTGAGCCAAGTGCTCATGTCTGTCAAGTGTTCATTGGGATAGGATGCTAGAGCTTTAACCATTGAGCCAAGTGCTCATGTCTGTCAAGTGTTGCTTTGAAAGACTTTTGAATTAAGTTTGAGAAGTATGTTAAAACATATTTAATATTCGAATTGACTGTTCACCTACCGTCCCTTTGCTTTACCATCATCTTCACCATCGAGAGAGAGAGGGGTTTTACCCCTGTTAGTCGTCCGATCTACCTCACCGGCGATCCGTGGTCGTCACCGCCAACGCCATCAGAACCATCGTCCTGCCCTGACCTCGCCCTGGCCACCACTTGCAGCGAGCAGCCACCGTTCGTCGGAAAAACCAATTTGATGGTTCGCCCGAAACCTTGTCTCAATTTTCTATGTTTTTCGTCGTGATTCAGCGTCGTGGCGTGAATCGGAAGCCACCTTTGTTCTCAGGGAACCGAGCCGAGCAAAACCCTACCGGCCAATCGTCGGTCCGACGACGGCAAGGCTCTCGTCGGAGCTTCGTATTTTCCGGCGCAATGTTTGCATTTCAGGTAAAAAAAATTTGGCTCGTTTCGGCTTATTTTGTACAGTTATCGTGTGGTTTGGAGTGTGGATTTGATGTGCTTCTGTTTTCTGGCAGAATCGATGCCAGAAGTGTCTCCGGTGACCTTTTTCCGGCGATCGGCCAACAGGGCCTTATCGAAAGGTAAAACCTGGTCTGAACCAGTTTAACCCGATCCGAGTTCAACTCGGTCTGAGCCCAACCCGGTCTGAGCCCAAACTCGAACCCGTGCTTGACCCGTCCGATCTGAACCCGATATCCCAACCCGTATCCGAGCCCAACCCGTCTGCCGAGTCAACTCAGTCCGAGTCAGCTCAGCCCGAGTCAGCTTAGTGAGTCAGCCGAGTCAACTCAGTTGACCTCTGCCCGTTGACTGCTGACGTCAGCATTGACCTGCTGACGTCAACGTTGACCGTTGACCTACTGACGTTAGCGTTGACCTGTTGACGTCAGCGTTGACTTTGACCAAAAAAGTCAATTTTTTCCGAAAAGCCCTATCTTATGTTTTTCGACGTCCTGGGTTCATTTTTGAAGCCCATTTCGCAAAATTTTGACCCAAAAGCCTCCGAATCGGACCTTGAACCCGAACTTATATATGTATCTAATTATTTAGTTAAGGGTACTATGAATAAGAACTTAAATGTATATTTGTGTAATTGAAGGTACTCGCAGTTCCTTGAATACGAATTGTTGAAGGACGCCAAATTCGGGTTTGAGAGTGTTCGAACGTCATTCACAGATTGACCGATGTAGCTTGGAGCCAAGGTAATACATTACTACCTTCTGCATGCTTCCAAAACTTGTTGGTATTCGGTTAATGCTTGCACGACTATGATTGAGCATGTGATTAATTCTACTACTGTCAATCAATTATGAAATAAGAATATTAATGTTCAAGACAAATATTCGCATAAACGGTTTGATAAACCGAAAGGACTTTCGAGTTCAGTAAGCGATTAATAAAAAGGGTTTATATCTAAGTTTGATTATTTTGGCTAATGAATCACGAAAATGCCATTGATGTATGAAAATGACTAAAATACCCTTATTAATGAGAGTGGTCTGAGAATCTACACTAGATCTGGTAAAACAACCGAACCTTCTAAAAACCTTGAAGTTGGCTTGGGAAGTTATAGTAGCGAGGCTTCACTTTTGAGACTGCAAATTTGCTCATATTCTTTTTGAGATTGAATAATCTCTGATGACATTCACTATAAAATAATTGTATGTTTGGATTAGTCAAAGTCGCGTAAATTGCTGAATTGATTGAAATGACGGAAATGTTTGGAAATACTGACAAGGTTGAATCTATCGGAATATCCATAATGACCAAAAGGAATAATCATTTCTCGGCATCGATTGCCCAATTAATCAAAATGACTGATTTACCCTCGAGAACTTTAACGAATGAATAGATGGAAGAACCGATAAATTCTGAATAATTGAAACATTTTCGAGCATCGTAATGTTTGAAATACCCTCGAATACCGATAAAACTGAAATGGGTCACAATGACCCTAAGACATGGAATTAGAAATCCCAACAAAGACAAACAAATGTAATGGCTCCAAATGTGGTAAAATATGACTCATGTCAGTTGGTCGATTTAGATACCATGATGATAGTGGGAGAATAATGTGTGAAGGCAAGTGCAACTTATTTGGAGAGAGTACAAAGTTAATAGTGAGAGGGACCTATTCTCCTAAGGCACATTCGATGTTTTGGAATGGGTTCAGATTCAATACACATGTTTGAATACTTGGAAAATACCACTCGAATATATGATTATTTTCTAGTAATAAGTTCAATGGACGATTGGTGAAGGTGAACTATTGTTGTTATGCTCTGTAGTCAATTCTGTGAAATGAATGGTTGAAGTGTACCTATCCGGTGAGATATTAAACATTGTGTTAATGGGTTCCGATTAGTTCAAAGGGGCTCGGAAACATGATGAGCAACTAGAAGTCATAAATTATGTACATCACTGTTTATACCTTGTTGGTTCAAATTACCAGTTTACCCCCTCTTGAAGGTCAATTTGACCTTAATACCCTCATAGGCTGTAACATTTAATTCTACTCGCGATATATCTGAAATCACAATGATTCTAATGCATCAATTTTCGATGTTAATTCGATCCATCTTATCGAACCCCTTATTCGTAGGGACCTTGTTCTGAAATCAATCTAAAATTGTTAAAATGTCATCTTTCTTATATCTATCAAGTACCTCTAAGAAATGAATTGGGCCATAAAGCGCGTACCATGTATCTGTAAATACTTTCTGTTCTGAACCAAGACCATATGCTTATAATTTAAGAGTATGGTATTGTAATACGAAAGGAAAGCAATTCTCTGGTTTCTGACCTCTGATATGAAAAATATATATGATATCTGACATTGAATACGAAATAATAATAATGTTAATAAAATAAATTTGATATTTGTCTTCTGGTATAAAAATAGATTTGATATCTATTTTCTGTAATACTGTCTTCTAAATATAAACTGAAATCATCTGGGGTATATTATATGTTATATGAATGATGATATGTAGGCTCAGCGCTGGTAAGTCATTTTGGACCTAAGATCCTACGCCTAATGGGCCTAGGGTAAGCCTTTCTATTAAGCTCATACGCCCACGGGCCTAGGGTAAGTCTTTCTGGACCTAAGGCATCCCCTTAGGTAGGCTTCTACGCCTCATGCCTAGGGTAAGACCTTCTACATGCAGTTCAGGGGGAATTGCATTTTAGAGTTCGGTTGAGAGTAGTTAAGTAAATTAATAGAAATTTTTGACCTCTTCTGAAACATACCCTACTAAATTAATGTATCAATGTTGAACCCTCAGTAAACTTACAATTCGCGCTTAATGGACCACATTGAACTCCTTGATTCAACTTCTGAAATCTGAATCTCTTTTTAATCTCTGGCTTTAGACTCACCTCTTACGGTTCAGATGATCAAATAAAGAACAACTCTGTGACCTCCTAATAATGCTTCATTGAATTATCGAATCGTAATTTGAGCTTACTGTTGCCTAATTCTTAATGACAATGTTAAGTTGCCATATACCTACTTGTACCTTTAGCATCTCCTGGTAGTTTGTATTACTGAGCTTTTCGAAGATCACGTTGTTTTACCATCACAGGTTAAAGGATCTACCATGTTGCAGCTATCAACATCGGTATGGGAGTTTCTTCGGTTTTGCTTGCGGAGTACGGCACATGTGTAATTAGGGGACATGTTTGTCACATGTTGTTTTATATTCGAGTATGAAACTTGTATTAACAACTTTTATCACAGTTTTGTTTCCTTGTCTGAATGTTTCTAAAATTGTATTTTAATTTAAAACTCGATTTACGATTTTAAATGATTTAGAAATTTGTTTATTTGAAATTTTAACGTGGGCTGCTCCAGTGACCCTAAAGTGACTTCCTAGTATCCGTATTAACGCATAGGCGGGTCTAGGGGGTTACATTTAGTGGTATCAGAGCTTAGAGTTGCGTCATTCTGGGTAGATTGGTCGATCGTCTGTCACAGGGTGTATGGTCTGTGCATGCCCCTAGCATAACCGTACTCCTCCGAGCCGAAACTCCGATGTCGAATCCTTTTTTCTGAATTAAGTGAATCTAAGCATTATGCCTTCCACAGAATGATCTGTACTAGTAAGAAATGTCTATATCGTTCGTCTGTGTTTTGGATTAAATTGGTATACTAGAATCTGGATAAAGAATCTAAGATGGTTCATGCAGGTGAAATTGAGGAATCAAAAACAGATTGAGAATAAATGCTTGATCATGTGAGGTAACAAGTATAAGATTTCACGTAATACTATCTGGTGATGATGATTATGTTTGAGATATCCTGATGGAAGTTTGAAAAAAATAGTATTAATTTAAAAGAAAGGTATTTGTGAGTGTGGCGAAAACGTAAGTTCTATGGCAACTTTGTAATACACGGAGGAAGCAATTTTCTGAAAATTTCGTTGAAGGTAAGTGATATCCGTATAAAACCTTGCTTATGCTTCGACTTGAAGAAAGACCTCTTATATGAAAATGTGGCATGAAGTATCGTTATATCATTCTTGACTGAAATCTGATGTTACATCCCGATTCTGGAATGTCCTATGGGAGGCTTTGGGTACTCGTTTGAACTGCAGTTGTAGTTCTTCATCCGTGAACTGATGGTTAACCTAGAAGAGAAATTCAGATTCTGGAAGATATACCTTTGGGTTGTATAGTAGTCTTCTGCTGTAGTTTGGAAGGTTCCATACCTCTGACTGAGCCAGCTTATAGTAGTAGTTATGAGACAAGCATTTGCTTGGCACCGTATGAAATTCAGTATGGATTCAAATAATGTATTCTAATCAGTTAGTCTGAATTGTGATATGGGATGATTTTGGGTCCAAGACAGTACGAGTGACTGAGAGCACTACCAGATTAATCTGTGACCGTCTGAGAGTTTCGAGGATTTAGTATACTCTGATAGAAAGTTTCCGTATATGAACGGATGAAATAGTGGATTCTGTATTTCTCCTTGACTCTGGTTGTAACACCCTAAAAAATGAAGATGAAAAATAAATGAAAATGGAATTTTGTTCAAAAAAAAGGAGAGAAGTGAAGGAATGAAAATGAAGACCTAGTTGGAGGTTGGGGGATTCAATCCCGCGACCTCATGGTTTTAGGCTGGTAACCCAGCCAACTGAGCTAGGCAACTCTTAATGTCTAAAGGTCCCCAATATCCTTTTGAACCTTTCTGGTGGTGTACCTAAAATAATTAAAGCACAATCCGACTCTCCACCTTCGGGAGAGACCATTCAAACCAGATGAGATCTGGAATTTTCAAACAAAAAGAAGAAAGCCCTCACCTAACCCCCCCCATCGCCTCAGCTCCGATCTGCGCCACCGCCGGGCCGTGGCCTTCACCGCCGCTGCCACCGTGTCCGCCAGCTCTCCCCGAACGCAACCGCGATGACCACTCGCGGTTATCAGCCGCCATCCACCGTGGGAACCCGTTTGCATGCTTCGTTGGAGAAGCCCAAAGCAACCTAAGTTCATGCGTTTTCTGATCACCTCTGTCGTCCATTGGTCGCGCAACAACCAGATCTGGGATCCTCGCACCACGACAAGCAAATCCCAACCGACCGACCACCGATCCGTCGTCGTTAAGTCCCTCACCGGAACAGTGCGTATTCCAGTTGTTCTGCTTAGTTTCGGTAAGATCTTGTGGGTTTTCCGGCTGATTTTATGTCGTTATCGAGTGAGTCAAATTGTTGGATCATTGATCTCTGTTTTTCCGGCAGTTTCGGCAGGAAAGGAGTCTCCGACGACTTTTTCCAGCGGCCGTCCGGTGACCTGAAACCTAGAATGAGTGAACCAGGTTCAAACTGGCTGAACCGGCTATACCGGTTAAACCGGTCGGCCCGTGACCCATGCCCAAACCCGAACCGAGCCTCAACCCGTTGACCCAACCCGTTTGTCCGACCCGTTGACCCGACCCGTCTGTCCGACCCGTTGACCCGACCCATCTGTCCGACCCGTTGACCCGGTCCGAGTCAACCCGTCTACCGAGTCAACTCAGCCCGAGTCAGCTCAGTGAGTTAGCCAAGTCAACTCAGTGAGTTAACCACCGACTTAACTCAGTTGACCTCCTGTTGACTGCTCACATCAGCGTTGACTTTGACCTGTTGACCTTGACCGTTGACCAAAAGTCAAAATTTTCTAAAAACTCCTATTTTATGTTTTTCGACGTCCTGAGTCCGTTTTTGAAGCATGTTTCACAAAATTCTGACCCGAAAGCATCTGAATCTGATCTTGAACCCAAAAATGCTTATGTGTTTCTTATTCAGTTTAAAGGCAGTGTGATTAAGGATTAACTGTGGATTTTGTTTAATTGAAGGCACCCACATATCTTCATATCCACGTGGTTGTGGGATGTTGAATCCGAGTTCGAGGGTATTCGAATGTCGTATCTTGAATCGAATGATGTAGCTCGGAGTTAAGGTAATACATTACTACCCCTTGTATGCTTTATGTACATGTCGATATCCGGTTAACGCATGCATGCTTATGATGAAATGTTTTGTAAACTCTGCTTAAGCCGAAACAGATACGAGAAATAAGTACGTAAATTATTAAAACCAAAATATTTGAATAAGAATACTAATAGATCAAAAGTATCGAAAGTTTTAATAGTAATAAATAATAGGCTAAAGGGTCAAATTTACCCCTGTAGTAATCCGAAATCAGCAATGTTGCCCCTACTTTTTTTTCTCCGTAATTTTTCCCTCAAAGTCAGTCAATTGTAGCAATGTTTCCCTTTGACCGATTTTGACCGTTAAATGCTGACGTGGCAGTTAACGGCGCTGACGGTGCAATTTTACCCTCGAAGTCATTCATGCAATTTTGCCCTCGAAGTCATTAATTGCAGCACTTTTACCCTTGGTTTATTTAGTTTTTGAATAAAATTGGATAAATAATTTGGTTTTTTCGAGTTGAACTTTAACAAACAGAATATATGAAAAATCGATTAACAAATTGATGTAAATATCCTTTGAGTCCCTAGTAATTTTAAAAATAAGCAAAATGAGAACTCTCACAAAAAATCAAAATATTATTCATTTTTTTTAAAAATCTATAAACTTAATAAAAATAAATACGATATTCAAAAAAATTATTGAAAATAAACCAACGAGAAGTGTGTTAATTGAACGGTGAACGCGAACTATTCTATTCGAACGACGTTCGATTGACACACTTACCGACGATGGGTTGTTAGGAAAAAATGTACGGTGAACTCGAATCATATGGCTCAGGTTGAATTCTACTTTATCTTCTGGATATCCTTGTATTTATCTCCCATGCTGTTTTCGCCGAACACCACTAATGTCGTTTTCTGAGATCATCGTACATTTTTTCCTAACAATCCATCGTCAGTAAGTGTGTCAATCGAACGTCGTTCGAATAGAATAGTTCGCGTTCACCGTTCAATTAACACGCTTCTCGTTGGTTTATTTTCAATAATTTTTTTGAATATCGTATTTATTTTTATTAAGTTTATAGATTTTTTTTAAAAAAAATGAATTATATTTTGATTTTCTGTGAGAGTTCTCATTTTGCTTATTTTTAAAATTACTATGGACTCAAAGGATATTTACATCAATTTGTTAATCGATTTTTCATATATTCTGTTTGTTAAAGTTCAACTCGAAAAAACCAAATTATTTATCCAATTTTATTCAAAAACTAAATAAACCAAGGGTAAAAGTGCTGCAATTAATGACTTCGAGGGCAAAATTGCATGAATGACTTCGAGGGTAAAATTGCCCCGTCAGCGCCGTTAACTGCCACGTCAGCATTTAACGGTCAAAATCGGTCAAAGGGCAACATTGCTACAATTGACTAACTTTGAGGGCAAAATTACGGAGAAAAAAAAGTAGGGTCAACATTGCTGATTTCGGATTACTACAGGGGCAAATTCGACCCTTTAGCCTAAATAATACAATTAAATTCGGAACTCGATCAATAGTGTCTAAGATTCAATTCCCATAATATGGAGTAAGGGATATTGGATATGAGATTACAAAAATGCCCCTGAGGTATAAGAATGACTAAACTGCCCATAATAAAGGAAGTGACCCAAAATCTGCATTCGACCTGATTGAAAAATTACCCTACCTAAGATGTATGTTCTATTGGAAAAGACTTCAGCATCATTATTCGAACGCGTGTGATACCAAAAGAAACTTGGATTTTTTCCCTGAACTCTGTATAACACACGAAGGTGAATTTACTAGAAATATTGTTGTATTCCTGAGCTGATCCTTACGACAGTAATGAATGAATTAATTGGAATGATCATAATGACCAAAAAGACTGTAGTGCCTTCGAGCACCGAAATTCTTAATTAATCAGAATGCCAATTATGCCCTTAAGTTTTAAATGAGTAAACCGTCTGTAAGGGCCAAAAGGATTAGAACGACCTAATTTCTACCAAATACGTAAACGACGGAGGTGCTAAATAGTAAAATTGACAAAAATGGTGGATTTATCCCAATTTTCAAAATGATTGAAAGCCCTATTGAGTTAAATAGGCAGTTATACATTTGATAAAATTCTGAGATTTCTAATAAGACTTTAAGGGCTAAAGTGCCCCTAAGTGTTAGGAAGCACACTCATGTATGTTAATCACTCCTGATATTAATATAAGGTTGGAAGTTTTCCGCAAAAAAATATAAGTTCGGCTACTCTGTGGCAAGTCCTGTGGTGAATTATGAAAGCAACCGTTCAAATATATATTAAATATTATAAATCCTCATTTTATCATTACTGGGCTAAATTACAAAATCACCCCTGATAGTTAAAAGTCTAAAATGCCCTCGTTGGCCAAAGCAATTAAGATAGCTCTGAATGTATCTGATATCGTGAAATATCTTGACGTAGAAATCTCTGAATGCCTGATTGGAAGCCTGATGAGCAAATAGAATTTCCTGAGCGACTGTTTATACATTGTTGGTATAAATTACCAAAATGTCCATATGTGATAAAATGACCATAATGCCCTTGTATGCTTAAATGACTAAATAACTCATGATGCATCTAAACTCTCAAAGATCTTGATGTATCACCTCCTGAATATCTGTGTTAAATTATTAGTATGAACCCCTTTTAATAGGGGCCACGTTTCAGAAATTCGTTCAAATTGTCAAAAGTTTAATGTGTCCCCTTCCGTAAATGTCAAGTATCTCCAAGAAATAATATGTCCCACCTAGTGTGTTCCATGTGTGATATATTCTATTGAATGGATTGTATAATGATTTAATCATGAACAATGCTATGTTTGATGAACATTTCAATTGTTATTGAGATTGCATCACTATGTTGGAAAATGAGATGAAATGATAAACCGGATATATGATGACATTCTCTACTTACTTGATGTATGTCTGCTCAATATGAATACTTGTTATGTGATTGCTTGATCTGTGATGGTATTGCCTGACTGTCTGATGAACTTGATAGTATGATCTGTTAGCTTGACCTATGATGGTACAATTTGTTTGCATGATGAATGATGAAAATGTCTGTTCTGCTCAATGGTATGCCCATTTATTTGTCACAATCATGAATCTTCTGTTTCTGATACTCTGAATAGAATACGTCTGTCACATGTATTCTGTTACTCATGTCTGAAATCTGAATACCGATTGTCATCCAGTGTGTATTGTTGGGTTATGTTATGAAGTCTCTGTTGGTACAGCCCTGATCAAGCTGGTAAATCCTTATGGACTCAAGGTCTCCCCTTGAGTAGGTACCGATGCTTTAGCACGGGTAAATCCTTATGGGCCTAAGGCAGCCCCTTAGGTGGCACCTATGACCATCGGGCCTAGGGTAAGTCCTTATGGATGCAGTTCTGGGGGACTGCATATTGGTGTAAGGTTAGAGGGTAGTTACTAGTAAACCCTTGTATGTACTTGAACATTTTAATTGAATTGTTATATGTTCTCATGATACGATTGGTATGCATTTATGCCTATTTGATATGCACCTATTGGAACACACTAAACACTAAACTCTTTGTTCCATCTTCGTAATATATCAGCTTGTATAATTCTTGTTTGTTACTCAACGTTTGAATAAAGAACAAGTACTGTTATTCTCAAGTAATGTTATCCTGAAATAGCGGAAGGGAAATGAAGACTGTTACTACCTGGAACATCATAAAAATGTTATGCCTACCATATATCTGCATGAGCTTATAGCATCTTTTGGTAGTTTTGTATTACTGAGCTTTTCCAAGCTCACAGTGTTTTTACCATCACAGGTTAAAAGATTATAGCATGGTATAATGTTTGACATTAGTATTCGGAGTTCCCTCGGCGTTGCCTCTGGAGTACGGTACTGTATAGTTAGTGGGCATGTATGTCATGTATTGTTTTATGATGGAGTCTGTAAAGCACTTTCTGAAATTTCTGTTAAGCGTTTAAATGAGTTCTTGAAATGTTATTTTAAACAGAAGTTGATTTTGCAGTTTAATAAAATGTTTTAAGTCAAAAGAAAATGTTTTACGTGTATTTTTACTGTGGGTCGCTCTTGTGACCCTAATATGACTTCCTATGATCCGTTGTAACGCATAGGCGGGTCTAAGGGGTTACACTGATAAATTTTGAGGACGAAATTTCTTTTAGGGAGAAAGAGTTGTAACACCCAAAAAAGGTTTAATAAGATAAAATGAATTGAGCAAAAAAAAAAGAAAGAGAAAAAATGGAATTGGTGACACGGGGGTTTAAAATCATGACCTTTGGGATGGGATGCTAGAGCTTTAACCATTGAGCCAAGTGCTCATGTCTGTCAAGTGTTGCTTTGAAAGACTTTTGAATTAAGTTTGAGAAGTATGTTAAAACATATTTAATATTCAAATTGATCGTTCACCTACCGTCCCTTTGTTTTACCATTATCTTCACCATCGAGAGAGGTAGGGCTTTTACCCCTGTTAGCCGTTCGATCTACCTCATCGACGGTCCATGGTCGTCACCGCTGACGCCATTAGAACCATCTTCCTGCCCTGACCTCGCCCTGGCCACCACTCGCAGCGAGCAACCACCGTTCGTCGGAAAAACCAATTTGAAGGTTCGCCCGAAACCTTGTCTCGATTTTCTGTGTTTTCTGTCGTGATTCGATGTCGTGGCGTGAATCGGAAGCCACCTTTGTTCTCAGGGAACCAAGCCGAGCAAAACCCTACCGGCCAATCGTCAGTCCGACGACGGCAAGGCTCTCGTCGGAGCTTCGTATTTTCCGGTGCAATGTTTGCATTTTAGGTATAAAAAAATTGGCTCCTTTCGGTTTATTTTGTACAGTTATCATGTGGTTTAGAGTGTGGATTTGATGTGCTTCTGTTTTCCGGCAGAATCGATGCATAAGTGTCTCCCGCGACCTTTTTTCGGCGATCGGCCGACGAGGCCTTATCGAAAGGTAAAACCCAGTCTGAACCGATTTAACCCGGTCTGAGTTCAACCCGGTCTGAGCCCAAACTCTAACCCATGCATGACTCGTTTGATCTAAACCCGATAACTCGACCCGTATCCGAGCCCAACACGTCTGCCGAGTTAACTCAGTTTGAGTCAGCCATCGAGTCAGCTCAGCCCGAGTTAGCTCAATGAGTCAGCCAAGTCAACTCAGTTGACCTCTGCCCGTTGATTGTTGACATCAGCGTTGACCTGCTGACATCAGCGTTGAATTGCTGACGTCAACGTTGACCCTGACCCCGTTGACCTGCTGACGTCAGCGTTGACTTTGACCAAAAAGTCAAATTTTTCCGAAAAGCTCTATCTTATGTTTTTCGACGTCCTGAGTTCATTTTTGAAGCCCGTTTCGCAAAATTCTGACCCGAAAGCCTCCGAATCGAACCTTGAACCCGAACTTATATATGTATCTAATTATTTAGTTAAGGGTACTGTGAATAAGGACTGAAATGTAAATTTGTATAATTGAAGGTACTCACAGTTCCTTGAATACGAATTGTTGAATGACGTCAAATCTGGGTTCGAGAGTGTTCAAACGTCGTTCACAGATCGACCGATGTAGCTTGGAGCCAAGGTAATACATTACTACCTTCTACATGCTTCCAAAACTTGTTGGTATTCGGTTAATGCTTGCACGACTATAATTGAGCATGTGATTAATTCTACTATTGTCAATCAATTAAGAAATAAGAATGTTAATGGCCAAGACAAATATTCACATAAGAGGTTTGATAAACCGAAAGGACTTTCGAGTTCAGTAAGCAATTAATAAAAAGGGTTAATCTCTAAGTCTGATTATTTTGGCTAATGAATTACAAAAATGCCATCGATGTATGAAAATAACTAAAATACCCTTATTAATGAGAGTGGTCTGAGGATCTACACTAGATCCGGTAAAACAACCGAACCTTCTGAAAATCTTGAAGTTGGCTTGGGAAGTTATAGTAGCGAGGCTTCACTTTTGAGACTGCAAATTTGCTCAGATTCTTTTTGAGATTGAATAATCTCTTATGACATTCACGAGAAAATAATTGTATGTTTGGATTAGTCAAAGTAGCGTAAATTGCTGAATTGATTAAAATGACGGAAATGTTTGGAAATACTGACAAGGTTGAACCAATCGGAATATCCATCATGACCAAAAGGAATAATCATTCCTCGGCATTGATTACCCAATTAATCAAAATGACTGATTTACCCTCGAGAACTTTAACGAATGAATATATGGAAGAACCGATAAATTCTAAATAATTGAAACATTTTCGAGCATCGTAATGTTTGAAATACCCTCGAATACCGATAAGACTGAAATTGGTCACAATGACCCTAAGACATGGAATTAGAAATCCCAAACAAAGACAAACAAATGTAATGGCTCCAAATGTGGTAAAATATGACTCGTGTCAGTTGGTCGATTTAGATACCATGATGATAGTGGGAGAATACTGTGTGAAGGCAAGTGCAACTTATTTGGAGATAGTACATAGTTAATAGTGAGAGGGGCCTATTCTCCTAAGGCACATTCGATGTTTTGGAATAGGTTCAGATTCAATGCACATGTTTGAATACTTGGAAAATACCACTCGAATATATCCTTGTTTTCTAGTAATAAGCTCAGTGGACGATTGGTGAAGGTGAACTATTGTTGTTATGCTCTGTAGTCAGTTCTGAGAAATGAATGGTTGAAGTGTACCTATCCGGTGAGATATTAAACACTGTGTTAATGGATTACGATTAGTTCAAAGGGTCTCGGAAACTTGACGAGCAACTAGAAGTCATAAATTCTGTACATCACCGTTTATACCTTGTTGGTTCAAATTACCAGTTTACCCCCTCTCGAAGGTCAAAATGACCTTAATACCCTCAGAGGCTGTAACATTTAATTTTGCTCGCGATATATCTGAAATCCCAATGATTCTGATGCATCAACTTCCGATGTTAATTCGATCCGTCTTATCGAACTCCCCTATTCGTAGGGACCTCGTTCTGAAATCAGTCCAAAATGTCATCTTTCTGATATCTATCAAGTACCTCTAAGAAATGAATTGGGCCATAAAGCGTGTACCATGTATCTGTAAATACTTTCTGTTCTAAACCAAGACCATATGCTTAAAATTTAAAAGTATGATAATGTAATACGAAAGGAAAGCAATTCTCTGATTTTTGACCTCTGATATGAAAAATATATCTGATATCTGACATTGAATACGAAATAATAATAATGTTATTAAAATCAAATTGATATTTGTCTTTTGGTATAAAAATAGATTTGATATCTATTTTCTATAATATTGTCTTCTGAATATAAACTGAAATCATCTGGGTATATTATATGTTCTATGAATGATGATCTGTAGGCTCAGCTCTGGTAAGTCCTTCTGGACCTAAGCTCCTACGCCCAATGGGCCTAGGGTAAGCCTTTCTTTTAAGCTCCTACTCCCACGAGCCTAGGGTAAGTCTTTCTGGAACTAAGGCATACCCTTAGGTAGGCTCCTACGCCTCAGGCCTAGGGTAAGACCTTCTGCATGCAGTTCAGGGAGAATTGCATTTTAGAGTTTTGTTTAGGGTAGTTAAGTAAATTAATAGAACTTTATGACCTCTTCTGAAACATACCCTACTAAATTAATGTATCAATGCTGAACCCTCAGTAAACTTACAATTCGCGCTTAATGGACCACTTTGAACTCCTTGATTCAACTTCTGAAATCTGAATCTCTTTTGAATCTCTGGCTTTAGACTCACCTCTTACGGTTCGGGTGATCAAATAAAGAACAACTCTGTGAACTCCTAATAACGCTTCACTGAATTATCGAATCGTAATTTGAGCTTACTGTTGCCTAATTCTTCATGACAATGTTAAGTTGCCATATACCTACTTGTACCTTTAGCATCTCCTGGTAGTTTGTATTACTGAGCTTTTCAAAGCTCACGTTGTTTTACCATCACAGGTTAAAGGATCTACCATGTTGCAGCTATCAACGTCGATATGGAGTTTCTTCGGCTTTGCTTGCAAAGTACGACACCTGTGTAATTAGGGGACATGTATGTCACATGATGTTTTATATCCGAGTATGAAACTTGTATTAACAAATTTTATCACAGTTTTGTTTCCTTGTCTGAATGTTTCTAAAATTGTATTTTAATTCAAAACTCGATTTTTGATTTTAAATCGTTTAGCAATTTGTTTATTTGAAATTTGAACGTGGGTCGCTCCGGTGACCCTAATGTGACTTCCTAGTATCCGTATTAACGCATAGGCGGGTTTAGGGGATTACATGATATATTTGACACACACTCGGCCAGACATCGCCTATGATGTGAGCATAGTAAGTCAGTTTATGCACAACCCTAAGGAAGTTCATCTACAAGCTATAGACATGATAATCCACTACCTAAAAGCTAATCCAGGAAAGAGAATTTATTAAAGAAAGGTGAAGGATTAATTATCAAAGTATACACGGATGCAAGCTATGCAGGATCTCCAGTTGATCGACGTTCTACAACATGTTATTGCACTTTCTTAGGTGGTAATCTGGTCACGTAGAGAAGTACGAAACAAAATGTGGTAGCTCAGTCAAATGCAGAAGCAAAATTCAGGGTAATGGCTCAAGGTGTTTGTGAGCTACTATGGTTGAAGATCATCCTTGAAGACCTTAAGATAAAGTGGGATGAACCTATGAGGCTATAGTGCGACAATAAGTCAGCCATTAATATTGTGCATAACTTAATACATCATGACAGGACAAAGCACATCGAGATCGATAGATATTTTATAAAAGAAAAGTTAGATAACAAGTTGATTTTTGATCCCTATGTGTCTACAAAGGAGCAACTGGCAGATGTGTTCACAAAAGGACTGAGTGCTCATAACTTCTCAGCAATTATATCCAAGCTAGGAATGGATGAATCCATTAATGCCTTTCCAAATTTTATTGAAATGTAATATGCTCTATCAGATTGCGAAGGAAGAGGAAAATGGGTGTTTATCTGAATTTCTTGAATTTCCTTATTAACGATAGCATCTACCTTCTTAATGAAAGTCTTAACAAAATTCTTGAACTCAAAGAGCTTGAGACCGAGATGTCAAATACTGCAGAACGGGAACGCAAGCCTGCTCAGGAGAGCCAAGAGAGAACTCGACTGTTCCACTCCCAGGAGAATGTTAGTTTCCCTTTCCTCCCTTCGTGTGTGTTTGTATGATTTGTGCTTTTGAATTTGGACTTAATTAAACATTTCTTACGGATTATTTTCAGATTATACGGATTGATATGAAGCTGGCAAATGAGGATGTTAGCATGCTGGCATTATACAAGATTTTATCGAACTTGGTACAAAAGCCAAGGCTCCAGCTTCAGAGGCCATGGACACCGAAGTTGCACTCGGAGATATACCCGATGAATTCCTTGATCTGATTCAAGCATGTCTATTTACATTCCGGCTATATTTTGCCTAGGGACCTCGTTCTGAAATCAATCCAAAAATTGTCAAATGTCATCTTTCCAATATCTATCAAGTACCCCTGAGAAATGAATTGGGTCATAAAGCGTGTACCATGTATCTGTAAACACTCTCTATCCTAAACCAAGACCATATGCTTAAAATTAAAAGTATGACATTGTTATTCGAAAAGAAAGCAATTCCCTAATTTTTGTCCTCTAATATGAAAATATATTTGATATATGACATTGAATACGAAATAATAATAAAATAAAATTGACATATGTCTTCTGGTATAAAAATAGATCTGATATCTATTTTCTATAATATTGTCTTCTGAATATAAACTGAAATTATCTGGGGTATATTATCTGGGATATGAATGAAGATTTGTAGGCTCAGCACTGGTAAGCCCTTATGGACCTAAGCTCCTACGCCCGACGGGCCTAGGGTAAGTCTTTCTGAATACTATTCTAGGTTTCTGCATATTGGCGTATGGTTGGAGGGTAGTTAAGTAAATTAATAAAACTTCCGACCTCTTTTGAAACATACCCTACTAAATTAATATATCAAAGTGAAATCTTAGTAAACTTACAATTCGTGCTTAATGAACCACTCTGAACTCCTTGATTCAACTTCTGAAATCTAAAATCTCTTTTGAATCTCCGGCCTTAGACTCATCTCTTAAGGTTCGGGTGATCAAATAAAGAACAACTCTGTTACCTTCTGATACAACGCTCCACTAAAATATTGAATCGTAATTAGAGCTTACCGTTGCCCAGTTCATCATGACAGTGTTAAGGTTGTCTTATACCTGCTTGTGCTTTTAGCATCTCTTGGTAGTTTGTATTACTGAGCTTTTCAAAGCTCATGTTGTTTTTACCATCGCAGGTTAGAAGTAATCTATCATGTCATAGTAATCGACATCAGTGTTGGAGTTCATTCGGTGTTGCTCTCGGAGTACGGTACTGGTTCAGTTAGTGGGCATGTATGTCGTGCATTGTTTTATGTTAGTGTCCGTAATGTATTTTCTGAACTACTGTTATATGTTAAATGTTTTCTTTCTTTGGAATGATATTTCAATTTATAAGTTTGATTCATGGTTATAAATGTATTTAAAGAAAAATATTTTCATGTGGATTTTTACTGTGGGTCGCTCTTGACCCTAATGTTACTTTCTAGGATCCGCGCTAACGCATAGGCGGGTCTAGGGGGTTACATTTAGTGGTATCAGAGCTTAGAGTTGTGTCATTCTGGGTAGATTGACCGATCGTCTGTCATAGGGTGTCTGGTCTATACCTGCCCCTAGCATAACCGTACTACTCCGAGCCGAAACTCCGATGTTGAATCCATTTTTCTAAATTAAGTGAATCTAAGCTTTATGCCTTTCATAGCTCGATCTGTACTGGCAAGAGATGTCTATATCGTTCGTCTGTGTTTTGGATTAAATTGATGGAATTGAATTCGGATAAAGAATCTGAGATAGTTCAAGCAGGTGAAATTGAAGAATCAAAATCAGATTGAGAATAAATGTTTGATCATGTGAGGTAACATATATAAGATTTCACGTAATGCTATTCAGTGATGATGATTATGTTTGAGAATATCCTAATGGAAATTTGATAAAAGTAATGTGAAATTAAAAGAAATGTGTCGGTGAACACGCCAAAAGTGTAAATTTTGTGGTGACTCCGTTATACACGAAGGAAACAATTGTTTGAATATTACGTTGGAGGTAAGTGACATCCATTTAAAACATTGGTTGTGTTTGATCGGCTTAAAGAAAGACGTTTTTGGGGAAAATGTGGCATGGTGTACCATCATAGGTATCCTACTGATTGAAATATAATGTTTACATCTTAATTCCGGAAGGCTTTATTGGAGACCTAGTGTACACGTTTGAACTACAGTTACATTTCTTCATTCGTAAATTGACAGGCGACTGAGTGGAATAAATTAGATTCTAGAGGAGATACCACAAGGTCGTATGATTGACTTTTGTGGTTGTTAGGAATGTTTCTTATCATTGACTGAGACCGTTCATGATGAAAGATATGGGAGAGGTATTCGCTTGGCACCATATGAAGTTGGTATTGATTTGAATATCGTATTCTGACCAGTTGGTCTGAGTTGTGTTATGTGATGATTTTTAGGTCCAAAGTCAGTCCAAGAAATTGAGAACAATATTAGATTGGCCTACGATCATTTGAGAGCCTCGAGAATTAAGGATATTCTGACCAGTTGGTCTGAGTTGTGTTATGTCGTGCATTGTTTTATGTTAGTGTCCGTAATGTATTTTCTGAACTATTGTTATATGTTAAATGTTTTCTTTCTCTGTAATGATATTTCAATTTATAAGTTTGATTCATGGTTATAAATGTATTTAAAGAAAAATATTTTCATGTGGATTTTTACTGTGGGTCGTTCTTGACCCTAATGTGACTTTCTAGGATCCGCGCTAACGCATAGGCATGTCTAGGGGGTTACAGTTCATATTTTGGCCACTCTCAAATGGCATTGTTATACAAATAGAAAAATTCGGTTAATCCTGAAAAAAATTCGGGTTATGATTTTTTAGTTTGCTTATTAAATTTACCACATATTCTAATTAATCGGTCAATTGATTATCCGATTTAATTGGTACAATATAAGATCAAGAATTGAATAATATGAATTTAGCAATTAACCAAAATAATTTTTTAAGGATTAATCGAACCCAATTTCAGTACAAAATTTTAAAATAAAATATTTTGATTCGGTTACGGTTCATACTTTTAAGGAAAATTGTGCATTAGGTTAAATTTTTAAAACAATATGAATTTTAATGTATATACTAATTACAAATCTATCATTAAAAATAATTATAAATATCTTTGCTTTTATAAATTTGTACATTAGGTTAAGTAATAATTTTAAATGAATTACTCTAGTGTTAACGAGCGTATAAAAGTGGTTTAGGAGAAGAAAAATGACCAAATTGATGTATTTTTAAATATGAAAGGTTAAATTTATGGAATTATTTTGAATTAGGACTAAATTAGTAGAATATATAAGTTTTGAGGACTAAAATTATCATTATACCAAACCTTTTGGATGCCTATTTATATTTTAATGGAGGAATGACCCATCGTAACTAAAACTTTAATTGAGTGACCTAATTATAATTTTTAATAATTGAGTGACCTAAATATAACTTTACTAATAATTGAGTGACATGCAATATAATTTACCCTAGTTATTACTCTTTGCTTTTACGAGGGGTTTTAGAACAAAAGTTGAATATCATCATTTCATTCTATTTTCTCTTATTCTTTCATCTTTTTCTCATCTTCATTCTCAACACCTTTAAAAGAGAACCTTTAAAAGTTGATCAATGATATATTGATTATTATAAAAAAAATTCTTATAATGTTATTGTTTAAATATTTTAATCTAAATAAATAAACAATTAAATATGACCATACACTAAATTCCTATGTGGTGGTCGCTTAAATATTTCTACAATATTTAAGTGACAATAAAACCATTTAAATATAAACTGACCAGTACTGCCTCACATCAATGAACTAAAATATAAAAAAAACCCAAATAAAACATAAGCAAAAAGGAAGAAAAATTGAAATATATTTTTAAAAACTTTATATCATTCTACAATTATTCGAATCTCATTTTTGTTAAAATAAAATATAATCCTACCTAGAAAGGAAGGAAAAGAAACTCTAAAGTATAATCCTACCTAGAAAGGAAGGAAAAGAAACTCTAAAGAAAAGAAAGAGAATACTCCTAATGAGTCTCGAAATCATAACCTACGGAAATACATGGAACAAAAGATCGCAAGATTAATCTATATATCCTATCCTAGTATAAAAGAAATTGAATCAATTCTCAAGAGCATATATTAAATTGATTTTTTAATTATATATATATATATTATAACTTTTTTAATCTTATAAATTTGTTTATTTATTATACAAGTGAAAACCAAGTGGTATCTCTTTATTTAAGGCATTTAATTGTGTTTGGTTTTGTAATTTCCTCAAATCTACCAAACAAAATAAATAACTTTAATATTTTATTTATGGATTAAGATTTAAAGGATTTTTTAATAAATCAACAAATATTAATTTCTAGATTGAATCAAGGTACCTACTCGTACTTGATCGAGCATTAGAGTATTAGTCAATTGGACATCAATATTGTTTATACATATATATATTAGAAGGGATAGCTACATATTTAGTACTTAATTTATTCCTGCGTTATTGTTTTAGTACCCACTTTTTTTGTCAAAATGGTACCTAATGTTACGTTTTGTTTCTATTTTGGTACCACGCCGTTAAAAAACTAACGTCAGACAAACAAGGAGAGAGAAAATCACACATAATAGGTTGTCACATCAATTTTTTCTCTCCTAGTCAGCAAGCCACGTCGACTAAAATCGTTAAAAAGCACACGTGGCACGCTGACCAGGAGAAAGAAAATGACGTGACAACTTGCCACATAATTTTCTCCGTCTTTGTCAACATGTCACATGTGATTTTTTCTCTTCTAACCAATATGTTGTTAATTTTTTAACGACGAGGGTACTAAAATAGAAACAAAACGTAACATTGGATACTATTTTAGTAAAAAAATAAGTAGGGTACTAAAATAATAATGAGAGAATATGTATGGTACTAAATATATAGTTATCTTTAAAAAAATATTTGATATACATATTGCGTAAAATTTATATCAATAATCTTGTATTTCAATATTATTTGTTATATTTACCTTTCCCCATATTTTTTTCTTAATTAACTAAAATATATAATGAAAATTTTGGCTCAATTTTAAATTTAAGGTTTACACTGATATTGACATCAATATAAACCTTAAATTAAGGTAGAGAGAATAATTAATTTTATCATTTATATTGATTTTTGACTCCATCTCTGAATCATTATATTTAAGGTTTATATTATCCTTAATATCGATGGATGTCGAAAAAGTCGAAAATCATCGTATGTTAAAGTTTTTATACAAATTTATTTCAATATTATCGTATTTAAATACATCAATAAATATTAAGTGTAATAGTAAGACACATTATACTTTCAAATTGCGACTTAAGTTTAAACTTTAAAAATAATGTTATTAGAAATAATCAGGGGCCGAAAATATATACATAATTTTTAAAAATTTTATAAAATATATACCAATTTCAAATTTTCAGGAGGCAACTGCCCCACTAGTCTCGGTCTATTTTTACACCCTAAATTAAATCTTTAAACGCTAAAACTGAATATAAATCTCATATATAATACAACTCTATTTTATTTTCTTTCGAGAAAATTCATATTTAATAAACTCTAAGATTATTAAAACTAATTTTACTTTTAAAGAATTACGAGTCGGATCAACAACGATTGAGGTGAAGTTCAATGACACAAAATTAATCAATCTCTTTCATGGCAGTTTTATCAAGTGGGAAATCTCTTCCAAACCTTCATATGTGCAAAGCTAAGCATAGAAAATAAAACCCAAAACAGTTTGCTTGCTTTCTCTCAACTTCCAAACCTTCTCCCATTTCGCTTTTCAGTTGCCTTTTTGTCAGCTTTCTGGTTAAACCAAGTGTTAGAGAAAGGAGAGAGTTAAAAACGAGCTTTCTGATATAAAACAAGGTTTAAACTTCCCTTTGTTATCACCAGTTTCTTGGTTTTTGAAAGAATATAAAACATGGGTTTTGGTTTCTGGATTGTTTAGAGCAATGGGTTTCTTCTAAACTGTGGGTTTTGAGTTGGGTTTTGGTGTATACCTCAGCTTTTTCTCCTCCTTCTTTGTGTTGGTAGGTTCGTGTTTAATTTGTTTCATTTCTTCTTCAGACTTTTAATCATTTCTCTTGTTTGGTCATGATCTTGATTCTTAATGATTGTTAGGTGAGGCATTGTCTTCATTGATGGGTGATTTTCCCTTCAGTTATTGCTTTGCCTAACCTGTTGTTTTCCCTTCAATGCAATTTCACGAACATGACAAGTTTGGTTTTTCTTTTGCATGTCTTCATATCATGTTTATTAACCTTTTGAATTTTGATTAAACAAAAGAAATTCCAGAAAAGTAAGTTGCCTGTTTGTTGTATGTATTGAAAGATAATTTAGTGGTGTTTCCATGGCGAGAATGTGTAGTGAAATCAAGCCTTTTTGGTGTTTAGATGTAAAGGGTTTGTCTTGTGTGCCTTTGTTCTTGTATTGTATGCTTTCGAGTTTATGCCGAAGGCGAATCCCCTTTCGCTGTAATGATTTTGATGTGGTTTTTAATGATGTTTAATTCTTTCTATGTAATTCTTCAGGTAGACAAATTCGAAGCAGAATACGCGAACAGAGTTCGGTTAGTGCTCTTCTCTTCTGTGCTTTACATCTACCAGTCTTTGTATATGAAAATGTGTGTGTATGTATGTATGTATGCATGAATGAATTATGTATTTAGTCTAGTCCAATTGATTACTGCTGTTATGTATATGCATGAATATCTGTACGTATAATCGACTAGTGTTGACATAGAGTTTTGGTTGGATTTCAGGATTCTGTTTGCTACATATTTAATTTAATGGCTGGGGAGAGTTTTAGTTCATCAATGACACCGGATGTTACCGGGATCAATCGGGGTAATTTGAGAAGAAACTCCTTAGCAGGTCCTGCAAACAGCAGAGAAAGGCCCATCTCTCTTTATCGGAGAGCTTCTATCGGTACTTATCATGATTTCTGCAAGCCGGGGATGAAACATGATGAATCTGAAGAGAAGGCTAGGCTTCCTTTTCCGAAGAGGATTGTAAAGAAGTCATTGGACAAGCAGAATTTGTTTGAGATCTCAGACTCACCGCAGAGGAAGAAGGCATCAGCAGTTGTGTCCAAATCCTTCCCCACTTCTGAAACTCGTATCCCTCGTATGTCTGAGGTCACCAAGCTTCGGACATCGACCGAATATCCGGCGGGAGATAAGCCTATCGGTAATAAACTTCTTTCAATAAAACAAAAGGCATCAGTGGTAAATCTTAAGACCAAACCTTCTCCCAGTTCCAGAAGTTATTCCTTTGATACCTCTGATATTATTAACCTTGAGGTGCCTATGAACTCTTCCGATGGCAAAATTTCTCGGGAAAATAAAAAGAAACCTATGAGAAAGCTCAAATCTTCACCCGAGTTAAAATCCGACCTATCTGATGCCGGAAAAGTAATGCGGCACAACGGAACATTGCCTTCCAGGAGAGTACAAGTCTCTTCAAAGAAAGTCCCACCAAAAGCGAATGAGGAAAGCTTTCGTAAACAGCCTTCTACTTCTTTGAAGCCGAAATCTCAGGCCGGAAAGCCTCTTCCTGCTGTCCCGTTTGAAGTTCTAAGCGTCCGGAGACAGAGCGGAACCAGTGACATGAAGACGGGAAAAACAACTGCAACCTCCAAAGTAGCCTTAGAGGTAGTTTCTCCATCACACAGAGCTTCATTGTCCCGAAGAGCTTCTCTTTCAGGAGCTATAAGCCTATCTGCAAAGAAGAACAGGAACTTAAAAGTTGTGCTTCCACGGAAGAACCATAACGAGGTTGGAAATGCTAAAACCGAGCAACTTTTCGATGAACATGTTGAAAGCAACGGCGACATCCTTGAGGAGAAAACGCTATATGTTATCAAGTTGGAGACAAAAAATGTAGTTTTTGAATCTGATAAAAATGAAAATTGTGCTGCTGAAATGTCTGCACCCGCTTTAGACGAACCCGAGTATAATGTGACCAAAGCCAAGTATAACTCGGACTCTGCATTCAATGAAGATAAAACTGTAAACATGGAAGAAGCAGACATTTCGGAAATAGAAAACGGGGGAATACCAATAAAGTATGGGACGGTTTTCTCCGATGACAACGATTGCCAACCTGTGAAATTATCTTTCAGGAGAGGAACGGTCGTTGACATTCAGTCCGACAATGATTGTCCGAGGCAGCTCGAGTTCAGGCAAGGAAGTGTACTTGGGGAGAACGAAAACAGTACCACTGAAGGCCACATAACCTTTACGAGGAGAGAAGTCGATGGCGACACAAATGACAACGAACCTGGTGAGGGAACGGTTGTTCTAAGACACCAGGATGTAGCGGAAAAGCAGGATGGAAAGGGTTTGTTTAATATCATCATTGAAGAAACTGCGAATAAACTCGTCGAAGCCCGGAAAAGTAAGGTTAAGGCCTTAGTTGGTGCATTCGAAACCGTGATCTCCCTCCAAGAAACGAAACCTTCATCAAACACTGTCAGTGAGTAAAGGATGAACTTCATTAACATTTGGTTTATGGTTAATTAAAGAAAAATGCAGTTTTTACCGTCTTGAATTTAAAGATCATGGATGTTGATCTGAATGGTTTTCTCCGCGTGTACCGATCTTTGACATGTTCATATAGAGTTCTGTTATGAATCAGAGTCAGAGCCAACAAGGATTGCCAGCTCAAGAGCTGAGTCAGCAACAACAGTTACTAAGATTCACAGAGGTTGGTGTTTGAGGAGAAATTATTACACGGTCACGGACCATCACGTCATCCATGGTCTCTATCCACTAAAAATAAGTCACATAATTTTCTTTTTTTTTTCATGTCATTATTTTATTTATAATCATCTTTTATGTAACCACCCACTCCCTATTTACATGGCTTAAAAATGTGAAGATTCATCCTTGAAAAAAATGACATGAAAATAAATAAATTATGTGCCTGATTTTTAGTGGAAGTGACCATGAAAATAAAAAAATGACCATGCAATAATTTTTCGTGTTGGAGGAAAGAACCCAAGGCGTTAAGAGGCTATATGTGTTTTTATTATAACCCTTTATAGTATATATAAAGGAAAAGAGTCATTGTACTGGGATATGCTTATTGTAAAAACAAATATCTTTTTTCTCTATGAATCTATTCTCTTCTCTGCTTTTATTTCTATCCCCCTTTCTCTATTTCTACCTCTCATTTTCTGTGGATTTCTCTGAATTGTTAGGAAGGATCTTAACATTGATGCTTTCATTGAGAGTAGAACGACATGGAAGATAAATTTTCGTTTTCTTCAAATTCGATTTATGTTGAGTTATTCAAATTTGATGGCACAAATCCGAAGTTATGAATTGCCCAAGCTGAAGAGTTCTTCAAATTTCACCAAATAGAGGATAGTCATCGAATTACTCTGGCAGCGTTGTATTTTTAAGAAATAGCTCGACGAAGGTATAACTGGATGAGACAATACCATCAGCTATCATGTTGGAAAAATTTTACCAAATTGATGATGGCAAGATTTCAATGCACTGTTCAAGACAACCCAAGCAGAATAGTCACTCATGTGTTCGATGAATTGCTGAAACCAACCAACTATAACTTTGGCAATCATTTCGAAGAGCAGAAACAAGTGAACCTCAATACCCAACGGACACTTCAGAATATAGCACGTCAATTGACACTTATATCATTACAATTGGGACTGACATCCAAGACACTCATCGAAAATAAAAGATCGAGGGACTAAATCATAAATCCCCACCAGGTGTTTGATGAATTGCCAACAGTGACTGGCACTGAAATTATCAATTACTCGATTCATGATATTAAGGAAGATGAATTTTAGAATGACAAGAAACCGATTGAGAGCAGTGGGGAATTTTATTTGCAACAGATGACAACTCGATGCATGGTTGTTTTGAAGAGATGAATCCACTCTTGATTGATGCCCCTAAGTCAATGGTTGAACTTCAAAAGCAAAGAGAAATCTTTGAGTTTGTGAAAATTCCTATTGTGGGTGGTCATGGAGCACTGGCGGCAAATTTAGTAAGTAATTTTGCACTTACAGACTATTTAGATGTATTGCCAAAGAATATGCTTAAGGTCGTTAAGTCTCATTGCAAATAGATAATTTCAAGGGTGTTGACGTATATGAATGAAGTGGTTGAGGTGGATGACCCCTACATATTTTGACTTTTAGTGATGGGAAGTAACAATGGGCTAATGACTAATAACAAGGACTTTACTAAACCGGGGATTGTGATGGAAAGAATGGTGAAGTCGTGCCGTAGGAGTATTGATGTTGAGGTTAATAGGATTATGAGTATGTATAAGTTAGCGGAATATTTGTCTGTTGTTACTTTCTTACTTGTTGACCTTTTGGGTGAAAGTGATCTCGGAACTACTTACTCTACCGTTGGTGTTTGGAAACATGATATGGTTGAGATTGTTGAGTGTGTAAAAGTTCTATATTTTACCCCCTATTTAACCCATATTTCTGCTGCATTCAAGCATAATTCATTGCATTTAGGTTAGATTTTAGTTTTACATCACAAATATATTAAATGGCACAGTTTCTACTGAAATTGGCTGCTTTTGCAGGTAGCTGCTGCAGCAGACGGAGGGCAGTGAAGAATTAGAGCTGGAACTAGAGATGTAGTCGAGGAGGACGATGTTGCCATGGCCGCTGTCGTGGCAGCTAAGGACGACAGCGATAGTGAAGTGGACCTCGACAGAAAGAGAAAATTAAGCCCATCTGTCGTGGAGTACCCTTATATTTTTCCAAGCCCTAGATCAGAATAAAGGCCAAGCCCAAGGTTCAAGGAAGATATCCCAAGCAAGAAGGAAGGACGAATTAAAGACTGTTGCTCAGAAGATTTAGTCTTTATTAGAGTTGTACTTTAATTTAAAGTTGTATTCTTTCCATATTAGAAAACTTGAACCCAAGGCCTATATAAAGGCATGTAATTCGACCTAGGAGAGGACATCACCATTCTCTAGCCTTCTTCCCAAAACCCTAGCCGTTTACCTTCCTCACCATGTTCTAAACTTCCCCTAGGGCTAAGGGTTGATTTGTAAAGTAGTTGCAAGGATTGCATTGTTTTAGGATTTTCTTTGTTCAATAAAATTACTTCAAGTTCTCTTATTCTGGTTTTAACATCTTGCAAGAGTATCAGGAGAGCATTGTGAGATTATCTATTTACTTAATATCGGGAAAGTTAAGTATACGAAAGGAATAAGTGCGGGTTCTCTAGTTTATAGTTGAACTATCTCGGACCTAGGGATAGGACGAGGTTAAGTGGCTAAGGAAGAATCCAACAACATCGGTGTTCATCCTTCGATTCACGCCGGGAGGTATCATCAAAGACGTGTTCATCGACAGACTTGGACCTAGGGATAGGCCAAGGCATAGCAGGGATTCTTGCCAAGCTTGAAGTACTAAGTTGAGTAATCTCTGCCGCGATAACCAACAGACCGTTACCGCGACAGGTGCTGTCGCAGCAGGCACGACGACAGAACAAAGTTTCCTAGACTTTGCAACACCTACACTACTGAGCAATTCAATACCGGACCATTCTCTCTATCTTGATTCCATTACTCTTTTATTTAAGTTCTCTTTATTATTTTCGTGACAACAATTTAAACTATTCTTTTCCTCTCTCGTGCAGTAATACAAGGTGAAGCTATTAGCCCAGTCCCTGTGGAGACGATATCCGATACTTCAGTATCACTTTATTACTTGCGTCGTGTACACTTGCACTACATTGCAATAAACACTTTTACACGCAACAAGTTTTTGCCGCCATTGCCGGGGACTGGCAACATAACTTTACCCTACCTTTTACTTCATTCGTTTTATTTTTCTGTTTTACTTGGATTGTTCAACCTATACCTTTCACAAGGTCTTTTTGTTTTCGTATGTGCAGATCTCAACGGGGGAAGGAACCGGAGTACCAGTTAGATCCTGAACCCGAACGAACGTTCAATCTCAAGAAAAGAGTCTGTTACCTCATTGAAAGGAACGAATACCTAGAGGAACAACTCGAAGCAATGGTCAACGAAAGACATGAAGAAAGAAGGGACAACCAAGGGAATCTCCAGGATAATAACAATCCTGTCGGAGATGGAGGGATCGATCCACCTGTCGCCGACCCTCCTGTCGCTGCCGCACGCCGGTCATGCCGAGACTACATGCTCAATCAATGATCATGTAGAACTGGAAACAACCCTGCCAGACGTAGATGTTGACAACTTTGAGCTGAAACCTGTCATGTTCAACATGATCAACAACGCTGGCCAATTCAGTGGTGCTGCTACAGAGGATGCTAAGGAGCATCTGAAAACATTCCAGGAAATCTGTGGTTCGTTTAGACTACCAGGAGTTAATCCGGAGATACTGAGGCTTCGGTTATTTCCTCATTCATTGAGGGACAGAGCAAAGACTTGGTGGAATAAACTAACACCGGGTTCAATACGAACTTGGGCAGATTTAACTCGTGAATTTTTATCTCGTTTTAATCATTCACACTTATCTGAGCGATTACGTAACGAAATTGCTACTTTTCAACAGGAAGAAGACGAGCCGATGCACGAGGCCTGGGATAGATTTACCACTCTCTTGAGGAACTGCCCAATGCATGGATTCCCCGTTTGGAACTAGGTAACAAAATTCTATAATGCTGCCAATCTACAAACTCGTATTAGAATTGATTCAGCAGCGAACGGATTACTGCTGGACAAAGACCCAGATGAAGCAATGGTAGTGTTGAAAAATCTGGCAAAGAATGAGGAACAGTTTCCTACGGCAAGAAGAGGGGGTAAAAGAGTTCTAGCTGTAAAGGATTATGAGGCCGACAGTACATTAAAATCACAGGTGGCATACCTCACGAAGGCGATGAAAAAGCTCTTAAAAGAAGATTCACAGCCTGTCTATTCTGCTGAAGAGGTATGCGAAACTTGCGATGGAAATCACAGTTCGGAGGAATGCCCGTTACAGTTAGAAAAAGGGATGTATGTTGGAAACTACAACAAGCAGAATTATAACTCCAACAATTACAATCCCAACTGGAGAAAGGATCCCAAGTTTTCCTGGAGCAATCCTAATAATGCCCTAAATCCTCAAGCACAGAACACTCAGAATCAGGGAGGACCTAGATTGCTGACTAGGCAGCAACTGCAGCAGCAGCAGCAACAGCCACCACCTACCTCAAATAGTATACTGGAACAGACTCTGGCTACATTTATGTCTCAAACAGGAACCTACAATGAGAACATGAATCACTTTGTCAAGAAGACGGAAACATTCATGGATAAAACAGAGATGCAGATGACCAATCATGAAGCTACTCTGAAATCATTGGAGACACAAATGGGTCAGATCTCCCAGCATGTTAAACCAAGGTAGAATGGCGGATTTCCTAGCAATACTGAAAATGCTAGACAGCCCACACATGAGCAGTGTAAAGCCATTACTACTAGGAGTGGGAAGAAATTACCAGGGCCAGAGAAGGAACCTGAAACAGTTAAGAAACCAGCCTTGGAGTCTCCTGCCGAGGAAGCTGCCCTGGCAGACGACAAGCAGCCTGCTGCCGATGAACCTGTCATGACAGTAGGAGGGACAGAGGAGAAAGATGATGAACCTAAACCTCCTCAAATCCGTATGCAGTAGGAAGGACGCATTGCTGATTATCGCCCCCCACCACCTTTCCCTCAGCGGTTACAGAAATTGAAACAGGAATCCCAGCTTAAGAAAATTTATAATATTTTTAAGCAGGTTCATATCAACATTCCGCTGTTAGATGCTGTGAGGGAAATACCTGGTTATGCCAAATTTCTCAAAGATGCCATGTCAAAGAAATCCAGACTTGGGGAATTTGAAACGGTTAACATGACACATGGATGCATGAGTATTCTGCACAAGTATCCACCCCAGAAGAAGAAGGATCCTGGGAGCTCCGTTATACCGTGCATAATCGGAGACAAATTTGTGGGTAAGGCACTTTTTGATCTTGGTGCTAGCATAAATTTAATGCCGAAATCTGTTTTTCAGAAATTAGGTATTGGAAAAGCTCGGCCCACAACAGTAGTACTGTAGCTGGCAGACCGCTCTTACGTTCACCCAGAAGGAAAAATTGAAGACATTCTGGTAAGAGTGGATAAGTTTATTTTTCCTGCTAACTTTCTTGTCTTAGATTGTGAAGCAGATGAGAATGCACCAATCATCCTGGGGCGACCCTTCTTAGCCACAGGAAGATCACTGATTGATGTGGAAAAAGGAGAACTCACTATGAGAGTGAACGATCAAGAGATCAAGCTGAACGTTCTCCAAGCAATGAAACATGTCGATGCAGGAGAAGAGTGCAAGGCCATCACTGTAATCACCTTTGATCAACCCTGCATCAGGTCGGGCTGCCACGACATAAAAATTGGTCATTGCCTCGGCAGCCATTTAGAAGACTGTCATGACAGCACCGACGACAGCAGCTCCTCAGAATCTGATACATCTGATACTGAAGATCAAGAGGAGGTAAATTGGATTGGCAATTGTCCAGGTAAGTTGTTCGAGCCTTTAAATTATACCTCAGATAACCATATAATTCAAAAGCCATCAACTGTTGAGCCCTCTGTTCTAGATCTTAAGCCCCTGCCAGGGCAGTTGAAATATGCTTTCCTTAGTTTAAATGATACGTTGCCCGTAATCATCTCTTCCAAGTTGATGCAGGAACATGAACAACAGCTGATAGGGATGCTGCAGCAGCACAAAAAGGTGATTGGATGGACGATAGCTGATGTAACACCCCAATTTTGGGCTTGGAAGTTTAGGGTCTGAACCGGACCGGTCTGATTTTCGGTTCGAATATAAAAGGTGGTTTTAGGGAAAGCCTAGTTCGGGATGCATTAAAAATATGGAAAAATGTCTAAAAATCCTCTTTTAATATATATAAGAAAGTGGTGAAATCAATTTTACAAAATAAGGTTTAGAAGTGTGACATTTCGAAATAGTGATTAAAATGTAATTTTTGAAAAGTTCAGTGGTGACTGTTTTGTAAGGATTGAAACTTTGAATCTTTAAGGAGCTAATTTACCCAAGGAAGGATTTCTCCAGATTTTTCTTAGATTTTAATGAATTAATTAATGTTTAATTAATTTAATGAAAAGGAGAAAAACCAATTTTGAGATTTCATAACTAACTTTTGCTAAAACTTTCTCATCTCATTTTTTCTCAAAATTCCCTCAGCCAAACACATTTCCACAGCAACATTTCTTTTGATTTTCACACTAAATGATGAGGTTTCAATCATCAATTGATTCCTAATCCTTTCTACATCAAATCCTCTCCATTTGCTTATTGAATTTTCAAGGATTTTGGCTATAAACAAGGAGAAATCTACATTTAGAGGTAAGGATGTTCTTCTCCTCTAAATACTCAGTTCTTTACTGAAATTCACAACTTCTCAATCCTTAAATTAAGTTTTATAAAAGGTTTTATTGTTGTGATCTTGATTTTGGCTTAAAACTCAAGATTTGGATTAAATCTTGAAGAAATTCGTGATGAATGTTTGGGCTCTGTTTTGAGATGTCTTTTTAATGTATTTTGGATGTTTAATGGTGTGTAATTGAGGTTTAATCAATGCAATCCCGAATAGGTTGATTTTCCTAAGTTTTTACTTGTGAAAATGGTGGTTTTTGGGGTGATCTTGGTGTTCTGTTATAGCTGGAGGTATAAGGACGAGTTTAGGATCTTTTTGGATGTTAATTGATGTTTAAGAATGTTTAGAAGTGATGGATCTTGGCTGGGTAATGTTGTGGAAGAGTTTGGAAGTGATTTCGGTTGTGTTTGGTAGCCGAAATGGTAGTTTTGGTGAGAGCAGCGAGTTTAGGTGTAGTGGCTGAAGATTTTAATGCATGATGATGCATTAATCCTCTGCTTTGATGTGTTTAAAACATGGGAGACATCTTCGGATCCTTGTGGTGTTGATCCGGAGGCTTGAACGGCGTTTCGGCAAGCTTGCGAAACGGAGTTGGGTTTTCAGCTTTGAAACCAATGTTTGCATGTTTTGGGAGCTTAGTTTAAGTCTAAGCAACTTAACTAAGCTCAAGAGTAAGTTTTCGGAGAAACTCTCTCTTTGATGAACCATGAGATGGTTGGATGCAATGTATTTAATTTGCATGTTTAAATTCTATTTTGAAAGCATGTTTTAGCATGACTAATGTTGGTTTTGAAAGCCATGTGTTGAAGGATGCTCAAGGTAAGAGATCCTTGGTTTGATATTGATAAATGTGGTTTTGATGCATAGTGATGCATGATGGTTTAATGGCATTGATTAATGCTTTAAAACAGTGGATTGTTGATGATAATTGATGTATATTGGCAAGTGATGTGTTGGTTTTAAAGTACTTGAATCGGATATAGTTAGCCGGCTATAGGATTGGGTGCACCGTGAATAAAGTCGCCTTGGATGTTGAGGGGTTGTAATGGTACCGTAAACTCCATCCAAGTACACTAACGAGATGTCTAAGATCATAATGGTGGTTAAAAGGCCATGTGAGGATCTTGTGTTGTGTGTCCCGTGTTCTCGTTAGTGATGTTATACAACTACCGATGAGTGATGTGGAGGGGTTGTAATTGTACCATTAAACTCCATCACGGGTGTTGAGGGGTTGTGAGTGTACCGGTAAACTCCACCTTGTGTGTTCGGTAGTATGTATGAAGCGTATGGGACAACGCTTGTAATCCGCGTATCCGATTGTGTTTTGTGTTGAAAAATGGTTATGGTATCACTTGGAAGCCAATATGACATGTTGATGTTAATGAAGCATGAGATGCTTGTTGTGTATGCATTGTTGCATGAGAAATGATGTTTATGAATTTAAAGGCCTTTTGTAAGGTGTTTAATAAAATGCATTATTGTGTTGTTTCTTTAGAGAATGCCTCACTAAGCGAATGTGCTTACGCTCTCTTTCTTGAACCAATAATGCAGAGAATTGAAGTGCTTTAAGGGCAGCAAGGAGGCTAAGAATCCAAGGGAAAGCTAAGCTCATGTATGGTGACTATTTCACACATTTTTAGTTTTTGGTAATTGGCAATGGGGACCTAGGTTGTGTTTTTGGGAGATGTTTTGGACTCCCTAAGTGTGGCATGATGCCTTTGATGTTTTGAACTTGTAAATGGCCATTTTGGTGCTTGCTTTGATGGTATTTGGTTTTGGATATTAGGATGCATGCCTATAGACTTGTGGCTTTTCCTAATTGATGCCATGAATGCGTTTTGATGATGCAAATATATACCTTGTATGTATGATGACTTGTGGGCATGATTAGGAGGTGATTATGATGTGTTTGAGTGGTTAATTGAATGTTAAACCAGCAAATTCTGCACTTTCTGGGCAGTCCGTATCGGAACGGGCACTAACGTTTCGAAACGGGGGCCTGTAATGGCCTTCGTGTATCGAAATGAGTAGAGGCCGCTCCGAAACGAATTGGCCACTGCCAAGCCCTGTTTCGATACAGGTCTCGAAACGAACCCGCATTTTGGAACGGTCAACCCCCGTTCCAAAACAGATGACCGTTGGGCACTGATTTGAATGGTTTTGTGGTTTGCAAGTTTTACGTTTTAGTCCTGAATATTGTTTTTGCAATTGCTTGAGTTTGAGATGTCCGTTTAAGGTGAAATTTGACAGGGAAGCATGTAATATGATTAATTTCATATTGGTAACTTAAAAATCAGTTAATTCCTCTTAATTTCCAGAATTTACGTTTTGGTCCCTAATAGTTGTAATTTGTGCAATTGAGTCCCTTATCATTTTCCGATCGCTGTGCTTTTCAAGTATGCTCTTCTCAAGGGTACGCTTAGGATTAATATGCATCTAGACAAGATTAAAAAATGAAAGAGGGTCGTTAATCAAGGTTGACTTTCGGGTTGACTTTGGTTTTCCCCGTGTAATCTTCGTAGTTCGGGTCAACCGTCTAGGCCGGGCTAAGGGGGTTACAGCTGAAATCCAAGGCATCAGTCCGACAATTTGCATGCATAAAATCCTCTTAGAGGATGATCATAAGCCGACCATTGATGTACAGAGACGACTGAATGATGCTATGCGAGAGGTGGTGCGTAAGGAGATCATAAAATGGCTAGATGCTGGAATAATCTATGCCATCTCGGATAGCAAGTGGGTGAGCCCGGTGCAGTGCGTTCCCAAGAAAGGAGGAATAACCGTGGTAACCAACAAAGACAATGAGCTAATCCCAACCAGGACTTTGACTGGTTGGAGGGTTTGTATGGACTATCGGAAGCTTAACAAAGCTACCCGGAAGGACCACTTCCCCTTACCCTTTATTGATCAAAAGCTTGATAGATTAGCGGGTAAGCCTTACTATTGTTTTCTTGATGGTTACTCAGGTTATAAATCAAATAGCCATCGCACCGAAAGATCAAGAAAAGACAACATTCACATGCTCGTACGGTACATATGCTTTTCGGAGGATGCCATTTGGACTTTCTAATGCACCAGCCACCTTTCAAAGGTGCATGATGGCAATATTCTCCGATATGGTGGAGGATTTCCTAGAAATATTTATGGATGATTTTTCAGTCTTTGGAGACAACTTTGAAAACTGCCTAGGCAACCTACAGAAGGTGCTCGAGAGATGTGAAAAAGCAAACTTAGTATTGAACTTGGAAAAGTGCCACTTCATGGTGGATGAAGGGATAGTCCTCGGCCATAAAATTAGCTGCCGCGGCATAGAAGTCAACAGAGCTAAGATAGAAGTGATCGAAAAGCTGCTGCCACCCACCACAGTCAAGGGGATCAGAAGTTTCTTAGGACATGTTGGTTTTTATCGGAGGTTCATTGCGAATTTTTCAAAAATCACGAAGCCCTTATGCCATCTTCTGGAGCAGAACCGCCCCTTTGACTTCAACGCTGAATGTACTGAAGCATTCAAGGTTCTAAAAGAAAAGCTGGTAACAGCCCCAATAGTACAGCCACCAGACTGGAAACTGCCATTTGAGATCATGTGTGATGATAGTGACTATGCTTTCGGGGCAGCACTTGGGCAGAGGAAAGACAAGCTTTTTCATATCATATACTATGCCAGCAAAACACTGAATGACGCCCAAGTGAACTACACCACCACAGAGAAGGAGCTATTAGCGGTGGTATTCTCTATTGACAAGTTCCATTCTTATATACTTGGAACAAAGGTCATAGTCCACACAGACCACTTTGCATTGAAGTATCTGTTCACCAAAAAGGATGCAAAGCCTAGACTGATACTTTGGATTCTGCTACTGCAAGAGTTCGA
The DNA here is from genome assembly GCA_030270665.1 of Hibiscus trionum. NCBI lineage: Eukaryota > Viridiplantae > Streptophyta > Magnoliopsida > Malvales > Malvaceae > Hibiscus > Hibiscus trionum. The sequence goes on along the minus strand of BSYR01000038.1, from coordinate 18,671,849 downwards.
CCTGGAAATCAAGGACAAAAGGGGGACAAAGAATTAAGTCGTAGATCACTTGTCAAGGTTAGAGAAGGGAAAGAGTCTCCCAGCAGACGAGACACACATACTGGAGACTTTCCCTGATGAGCAGCTGTTTGCTGCCACAATCACTGCCGCGACAGCCATGGCGGCAGGTAAGTTTTCTGAACTCCCTTGGTATGTTGATTTCGTTAATTTCTTAGTTAGCGGAATAACTCCTCCTGACCTTAATTATCAAGCTAGGAAGAGGTTCCAAAATGATGTTAAGCATTATTATTGGGACGAACCTCTTCTTTTCAAAATCTGTACAGATCAGGTTATTAGGAGATGTGTACCACAGGATGAACATGAAGCTATACTACATCACTGTCATGCTTCACAGTATGGAGGACACTTAGGAGGCAACAAAACTGCTGCCAAGGTTTTGCAGTCGGGATTTTACTGGCCGTCACTGTTTAAGGATGCCCAAACATTCTACAAAAACTGTGACAAGTGTCAACGGACAGGAAACATCTCAAGGAGACACGAGATACCGCTGCAAAATATTCTTGAAGTCGAAATCTTGACGTTTGGGGGATAGACTTTATGGGACCATTCCCAACTTCATGTGGGAATTTATACATCCTCTTGGCAGTGGACTATGTGTCCAAATGGGTTGAAGCAGTTGCCACTCAGAAGAACGATTCAAGGACGGTTCAGAGGTTTTTGCATAAAAACATTTTTTCCAGATTTGGCATCCTTAAGGCGATCATCAGTGATGAAGGGAGGCATTTTGACAATAGGGTTATAGCTGCTGCCTTAAAAAAGTATGGTGTCAAGCATCGGATTGCAACAGCGTATCACCCTCAAACCAATGGACAAGCTGAAATATTCAACAGAGAGGTTAAGAACATTCTGGAAAAGATGGTTAAGCCAACTAGGAAGGACTGGTCTCTACACCTTAATGACGCATTATGGGCCTACAAGACATCATTCAAAACTCCATTGGGAATGTCCCCCTATCGGCTGATTTATGGGAAAACGTGTCACTTACCTGTCGAAATTGAGCACAGAGCATACTGGGCCATCAAGGCAGTTAATATGGACTTGGAAAGGGCAGGACAAAAAAGGATGCTTGACTTGAACGAGATCGAAGAAATTCGAGCAATGGCCCATGACAACGCAAGAATATACAAGGACAAGACCAAGAAGTGGCATGACAAGAAGTTGCTGCCACGACAGTTCTGCCCAGGGCAGCTTGTGTTGCTATTTAACTCTAGGTTGAAGCTCTTCCCATGGAAGCTGAAATCTAAATGGTCTGGCCCATTCCAAGTAGTACAGGTTTTTCCCCATGGTGCCATCATGATCAGATCTTTAAAAGACGTGCACCAATTCAAAGTGAATGGACAACGATTGATGCATTATCAGGGGACTGAAGCCCCAAGAATGTAAGAAGTGGTTACCTTAGGAGATGCCCCTCCCGGCATCCATAATTTAACCTAATTTTTATTTTTTTATTATTTTTATTATTTATATATTTATTAGGTAATTAGAGTTATTTTATTTTTAGGAATTAAAGTTTTTACTTTTATTATTTTCAGGAAATAAAGGAAACAAGAAGAAGAGGAGAAGTGAACCCATCCCACCATTTTCTATCAGCCCAAAAAGCCCAACTTTTGGCCGCTGCCGTTACAGCTGCCGCGACAGACGTGGAAAATACAGCCTGTCGACACGCTGTCGCGATAGACACGCAAATGCGTAACAGACGCACAGCAGACACGGAAACGCGTGACAGACGCGTCAGAAACTGCGTAACAGCTAGCCCCGTTATTCACGCCTGCCGTTACAGCTCCAACGGGCAGCAAACTCTTCCCTATACAAACCCCGTTCATTTTTCATTTTTTCACTCACTTCTACCCCTTCTACTTGTTCCCTCTAGAGTTTTTACTTGTTTTCATTTTCTTACACAATCCTTGCAACCATGTCTTCTAGAACAACCCGCAGGAGTGCTGCCTCAGGCTCCACCCCGACAGCATCAACCCCATGATCCTTCCAGATACGAGACATGTGGGAGGAGAAGGGCTTTATTTACGCTTCCAAGGAAGGGAATTTGGGTTTGCAGCCGTTCATCGCCAGTAAAATCAAGGCCCTGTAGTGGCAGCTATTCGCAGAACAACCAGAGGAGATGAATGTGTCTCTGGTCCGAGATTTCTACGCTGCCATCGACAACAGACACACAACAGCAGTCACGGTAAGAGGAAGAGAGATGCCATTCGAACCAGAATACATCAACACTTCATATGGCTTCTATGTGGGCATCAATGAAGATGGTCACCAGCAATTTCTGGAGAGCCTCGACCCTCCTGCCTACGATGCTGTCATGGCAGAGCTCACGGAAGAAGGAACCCAGTGGAATATGGACCCAAAGAACCCGAGAACGATGAAGAGAGTTCAATTAACCTCGGAGGCCAAGTTGTGGAACACCTTCATTAAAAAGAGAATCATGCCCTCTTCGCACAGTACAACCGTAGATCAACCCAGGTTAGCCCTCATTCATTCTATACTACATGAGCGGCCGATTAACGTGGGTAGATACAATCGGGAGAGCATATTAGAATGCGCACACCGACCGACCGGATCACTCTACTTCCCCTACCTCATCACCGCCCTCTGTCGCGACCATCATGTACCTGAAGCTGTCACCGATCTACGAGTCCAAGGGAAGGGCTGGACTGAGCGAAATCTCCTCAGCCTGGTGGAACTCACTGCTGCCACCCCGCTGTCATCCTTCGATCCTACTGCCACAGCAGCAGAGACGACAGCTCCAAGCGACTCCGACCCAGCTGCCACAGAACCTAGGCAGCAAGCAGCAGCAGCCCTTCCAGCCGACGTCTCCTCCCAGATCCTTGTTGCAGTACAAAAGCTGGAGGAACGACAGCTCGGACTCATGAGCTTCATTCGCGACTTCACGACAGCCACGGTAAACTTCATCCAAACCTCTTTAAATTTCCCTGATGCTGCTTTCCCTATCTTTCCATCCCATTATTTTGCTGCTACCACCCCTGCCCATACCCCCACACCTGCTGCCACACCCAAGACACCTTCTGCAGCGTCCACACCAACTCCTGCCACTGCATCTATTGGCAGCAACCGCGCAGCTGACAACTCTGCCCGTGGAACCAAGAGAAGAATGCCGTCCGACGAACTCGATGCATACATAGCCGGCTTCTCCTCTTCTTCAGTTTGGGCAGAATCCGATGGTGAACCCTCCGTAAAGAGGAATCTGTCCAAAGAGTTCACACCCGTCAAGAGGCAGAAAACAGTGGCAGACAAAAACAAAAAAGATAGCGGCAGTATCAGCGACAGCAGCAGCAGCTCCGAGGTGCATATAGTGGAGAAACCTCCTCACATCTCCCCTACCCGTATTCAACCTCCAAGGGAGGCCAAAACGAAGAATACCTCCGCCTCCCCCATCCGCCACCCGGTCAAGAAGGCTCCTGCCCTCCGACAGATCCGTCTGAGCAGCAGCGACGATAGCGCATAAAATTTGAGTTTCTTACCTTATTTTGCTGTCTGCTTTTATATATTTTGTGATGTACTGTTTATTTTCTTTTTCTTGTCATTTGCATTGAGGGCAATGCAACCCTTGAGTTTGGGGGTGGCATCCCTCCATTAATGGAGTCTTATTTAGTTTTTAAAATTGTGTCTTTTAATTAGTTTATTTTTGCTACAAAAAAATGAAAATTTTGGCTTAAGTCTTTTGAACTGAACTTACCTGCCGTGACAGCCTCTGTCGTGGCATCACTTTTAGGATAGTTTTAGGAACAGTTTAGAGCCTTGCTATAGTTCTGAACTTAAACACCATTTGTGACTCTTATACTGTCTAGAACTTTACTGGTAAACTAGAATAGGGAAAAACTTAGTACTTGAATAGCCCCTAGAGGTGCCTAACACTGGCTCTAGGAAAAGAAGTTAAGAAAAATAGACTCTTACACCTAGAGGTGCCCGAAACCGGCTCTAGGAAGTTAGCTAGAGGTGCCCGAAACCGGCTCTAGTTAAACTTAAGCTTGAGAAATAGAATCGAGTCTGAACTAAAGGAACCTAAAAAAATTCCTCCAAAAAGATGAACTTTGGCATAAAAATTCAAGTTAAAAGTCTCAGCTATTCTAGTAAGCTAAGTGAGTCTAGGCATATAATTGTTCACAAAGCATGCACACACTACACGAGAATTATAGCATGGTTCCGAATAAATTCTGAATTATCCGACAAGGTGTTGCTTGCAATAGGGAATGAAATGGTAGGTAAGGGAAAGTTCATTGTTTTAAGCCAAACAATTTTTTTTCTTTGTTAGGTCTGAATTGCTTGAGGGATAGGCCAAGGCATAGCAGGGATTCTTGCCAAGCTTGAAGTACTGAGTTGAGTAATCGCTACCGCGATAACCAACGGACCGCTGCCGCGACAGGTGCTGCCGCAACAGGCACGACGACAGAACAAAGTTTCCTAGACTTTGCAACACCTACACTACTGAACAATTCAATACCGGCCCATTCTCTCTATCTTGATTCCATTACTCTTTTATTTAAGTTCTCTTTATTATTTTCGTGACAACAATTTAAACTATTATTTTCCTCTCTCGTGCAGTAATACAAGGTGAAGCTATTAGCCCAGTCCCTGTGGAGACAATATCCGATACTTCAATATCACTTTACTACTTGCGTCGTGTACACTTGCACTACATTGCGATAGACATTTTTACACGCAACAGAGATCCTTTCCAATGATCAAGGTAACAAGACAACGTCATCTTATGTTGGAATTAAAGATACTGAGGGTTTGATAAGTGATGCAGCGAAGAACCATGTCGCCATGAACCTCATCAACACTTTCTTCGATGTAAAGAAGTTGATTGGTCGTAGATGTAGTGATGTCTCTGTTTAGAGTGAGTCTAAATTATGGCTAATCAAGGTTGATATGGATGTGAATAAACATGAAGAAGTGGCCCAAAAATTATTAAAAGATTTTAATTGTGTTACTGCATTACTATTTGATGATTTGTAGAAGAAGTTCTACCTTGAATTTTGTAAACAACATTTGTGGCCTCTTTTTCACTACATGATACCCATTTGTCTGGACCATGATGATAGATTTGATAGTACTTTATGGCAGACATATGTTTCTTCTAATAAAATATTTTTTGGCAAGGTTATAGAAGTAATCAGTCTAGAGGATGCGATTCTGAGGGGACTGCGAAATTGTAATCTAAGTGGTTTCCTTACGTTTGATTATGCACAACAATTCTTGTCTTGTTGCATTAGAATGTTGAGCCTTGGTTATGAGTCTAAAGGAGAGCATATTGGTATAGATTACTTTGGTCGCACAATTTTTATTAAAATTCTTTCAGTGGGAATTCATATGGCAAGACTTGAATCGATATTGAATCTTGTCGCCACTGTCGCCAAGGTCAAACAGATTCGGAAGTTTGAAGAAAAAAAATTGAATCTTGGCATTGAGGACATGGATATTTCCAAAGTTTTATATAGAAGAGAGCCCCTCACATTGATGTGATATGAGTTGGGATCAACTAAAAACAGTGAGGTGGGTCGAGCCTTGAAGAAGTGCGATACGATACCTTGGGAATTGAAGATCAGTTTGGCTAGTGCTCAAGTTCGAATGAAGACTCAAGCTGGTGAGAAGCAAATGGATTTGACACGAGAAGAAGGAAGTTGGGTCTTTGTGCTTTTACAACCATACCGACAACTGTCTGCGCATTTAAAGGAACAACAAAAATTGAATCCAAGTGGAAAATCAACTCAACATGTAACAACCTTTCCCTTGATGCAGGATATTACAATGACTCCAAGACAACAGTTGGTCATCTTAGAACAAAAGTTTCGTACATTAGGGGCCCGAGAAGAGAAACAAGTGTTGGTACAATGTGATGAAGCCAATGGGGGCAATGAGACCTAGGAAATCGCGGCAGCTTTTCATGGTGAGTTTCCTTACTCGAACCATGAGGGCAAGGTTCATAAACTAGGCTAGGGTAATATTATGAATTAGAGTCAAAGCCAACAAGGATTGCCAGCTCAAGAGCTGAGTCAGCAACAACAGTCTTGTAACACCCGAGTTTAGGGGTCGGGTGAAATTAATATTTAAAATAATATTTTGAGTCTCGGTTTTCTAATTAAATAATAAAATAATTTTCACGGGCCTCGAGATTTCAAAATGATTAAGGCTATGTTGGGCCTATCTCTTGGGTCCAAAATCCATGGACTTTAAGAGATGTGGGTTTGGCCATTCATTAATGGCATTTTAGTAAATAGTTGGTCTTCCAACTAAAACCCATTTTAGTTTTATTTCCTTATAATTCAAATAAACAAAAATCTCATCTTCTTCTCCACACACCAAAACTCACGACAAAGAACCCCTCCCCCTCCATTTTCACTATTCTATTCCCTTGCTTCCCCATTTTAGCTCGGTTTTGAAAGGTAAATATATTTCCAACTTGTCTTCATCTTCCTCTCTTTAAAATTACGATTAGTTTTCATTTTGGTTCAAGTTTTAGAAATTGAGTTTTTGGAGGATTTGAATAAAAATGGTATCTTTATTATTTTTAACTTGAGGTTTTGATTTAATAATGTTAGATATGATGTTTGTGAACCAAATGGTCCAACATATATGATTTTTACATGATTTTGTAAACATTCCCGGATTTGGGTTTTGTGGGGGTTTTTGAATGGCTTTTGAAGGGTTTTTGGGTGTGTTCTATGTTGGAATTTGAGGGCTAATGTTAGTATGTTAGTTGAGGGTTGTTTTGGAACTATTTGGGGTGTTAAAAGTGTTGAAATCAAAGGTTTTGGACTGTGCTATAGGGCTGCTCGGGTTTGATGATTTTGGGGGTTGTTCATGGTTTGAATTGTTGTGTTTGATGCTTGATTAGTATTCCGGGTTAGCTACATTGATGTATGAGCTGATTTGAGGTTGTTTGGATTGTGTTGAGGTTGTTTGGAGACAAGGACTTGTGTTGGTGAAGCCTCGGGAGTGAATCCGGAAACTTGAAGGTGTGGCTTGCTTGGTTGTTGAGCTTGGAAGTGAAGGTGAGTGGTTAATGTTTTTGAAATGGTCTTTGAATATTTTGGTTCAAGCATGTGGACTAGGTTGGGCTTGGTAGACCCACCTAGAGTTGGGATTAGAGATGTAGCCTAATCCCAAGCTTTAGTTAGAGACTATGGTTGCTCTCAAATGTGATTATGCCTCATGTTTCTATGTGATTGTGTTGGCTATGTATATGATAGTATACATGTATGTTGAGGCATGGATTGATGCATTGTGATATGCATGTGGTATGTTCATGATTGTGATCATGGTGAGTACGTGCTAAGCACGGAAGTGAAATGAGATATGTTGTGGATTGTATAATATTGGCACTAGTATACTTGGGTACAAATGATCGATCATTAGGATGTTAGTGTGCACACGTGAGTCAAATGCACGAGTGGTCTTGATGATGGTAGTCATCAAGATGTAGTACGGGTACACCCGAAAATTATTCTTGTATAAATGTTAGTCGGTGATGAGTGTAATCCCATCGACGGGGCGTGAGGATAAGTGGAATCCCCTCCGCGAGAACGCTGATGAGTGTAATCCCACCGTGAGGTAATGGTTGTGTTGGATGTGAGTTCCAACGTGTTTATCCGCGTATTCGAGTCATAGCTAGGTGCCAATATGAATTGATATGTGTATCAATGTGTTATGAAATGTGATCCCTATTTGGATGATAATATGTATTTACATATGATGTGGATTTGAGCTTGTTGAGCATGTCATAATATTGAATATATGTTCATGCATCATGTGTATTTGGCTCATGGGGATTGAAGGTAAATCATGCATTCTACCTTGTTGTGCTCGTGCTTGGACCCTGCATTGTCGAGGTTTGTTTTAAAGAGCTTACCCTCACTAAGCTTTATGCTTACACTCTCTTTTGTTCGACAATGCATATCCTTAGTTCGTGGGTTGCTAGTGCAAGAAGGAGCCTCGAAGTGTGTGCTTTATGGTGCTAGTTAGCTATCAAGTATGGACTTTTTAGTTATGATGTAATGGTCAAGCAATGGGACATGTATATGTTGTTTGAGCCTTTTGAAGTGTGTTGTTGTTGGTTGTTTAGGAGCATGTTAAACTCCTTTTATATGCCATGTTGTTGGTTGGCTTTTGGTTGCCTTGGATGCTTGTAAACCATGTTGAATTGCCTACCTTAATTGCCTAAGTGCATGTCTTTTGAAACATGAATCTTGAATGCTTAAGTCTATGACATGTTTAATCTCGAATGGTTGTTCTACCATGAATCCTTGTGTATTTTGTGTATGTCGTTATAGGGAGCATGCCTCTAGATCGTAATTGTATGATTTGTATGCTTCGTGTAGTCGTTTCGGACGTTTGGGATCAATTGGAGATGTGTAAAACTGATTTTGGGAACTTGCAGACAGCAGGTGTTTCGAAACGGGTAGAGTCGTTTTGAAACGGGTGTGGTTCCAGGGTCCCCCGTATTGGAACTCGTTTCGATACGTTTTGGCCACTGTGAGCCCATGTTTCGAATCAAGTTTCGAAACACTTTTGCTACTAGAATCGCCTATTTCGAAACAGGTATCGAAATGGCAAGGAAAAACGAGACCCCGTTCCGAAACGGGGTGGATGCGTTTCGAAACGGGCGTCTTGCTTTTTAAACTGGGCTCGTGTTTCGAAACGGGCTTTGACTGTTTCGAAACATATGCCTATTTTTGGGCTTTTTGACATCTCTTAAGGGTTCCAAGTATTGGGCTTAGGCCCTGTTTGTTGTTGGGCTTCCGCTTAGGTTTAATTAATGCATTTAGATAAGATAAAATAATTTTTTTTCCTAGGGTCGGTAACCGAAGTGGATCCTTAACGGGTTTCATCTCGGTTATCCTCGTGTAATCCGCTCGGGCCGGTCAAGCGTCCGGACTGGGACGAAGGGGTTACACTTATTGGTATCAGAGCCTAAGGTTTTCGAGACCTTGGGCAGTTAAGTGAGGTAAGTTGAGTTTTTGTATTGAAATGCACGGTGTTTGCTTGCCATGTAAGCATGTTTGCGTGTTTATCATGTATGCTTGTTGTTTTGCTTGAAGCATGAAATTTAGAGTCCCATTGCTACTATTACATCGGAAAAAGGATCTTTTAAAGTGAGGGAACATACTTGAACCACTTGGAGCCCTTGCCTTGCTAACCCTTTTGTTGTTGTGTGTAGTTGTTGTTTGTGAGCATGATGTCGAGGCCGAGAGGTAGGCCGAGAGTGGTTCGTCAGGAACCACGCGTTGCGGCTCCTGTTGAGCCGGTGGTTGGGATTGAGGCTCATGTAGAAGAGCCTACTGCTGCTGCTCGAGTTGGAGCTCCACCACCACCACCACCACCACCTCCTCTGCCTGGTGGGGGAGGCGAGGCTGGAGTCGAGGGAGAGGGAGAGGGACCTCAATTTGGCCAAGGTGGCCAAGGTCCGGCTGGAATAGATATGGCTCCGCTTGTGCAAGCTATAGCGGGAGCATTTCAGGCCGCAGTTGCCGGGGCACAGGCTGCAGCTTAGCCTAGAGGGGATGATAACAGTTTACCGTTGGAGAGGCTCCGTAACTTAGGGGTCGAAGAGTTTAGAGGATCTAATCCTGAGAGATCCGAGCTGTGGTTAGAGAAGACCGTTCGCATCTTAGCTCAGATGGGTTGCGTTGGTGCCCGTAGGTTGGGATGTGTGATCTCTTTGCTTCAGGGTGATGCCTACACTTGGTGGGTCACCATTACTACCGGAGTTCCAGAGGCTGAGATTGGATGGGACTTCTTTGAGTCTGCTTTCCGGAAGAGGTACTTGGGTCCGAGGTATCTAGATGAGAAGAAGCGAGAGTTTATGGACTTAGTTCAGGGAGAGGCTTCTATGACTGACTATGAGATTCGTTTCGTTCGTTTGAGTCAGTATGCACCAGAGTTGGTTCCGACTGAGAGGGACTGTTGTAACCGTTTCAGATATGGGTTGCATAAAGAAGTTAAGAGGTATACGTTGGCTTCTGATTATTCGGATTTTGATGTCTTGGTTGCTAGAGCCAAAGACATTGAGCACAGCTTAGGGCTGACCAAGCGCTCTGGGGGATCTAGCTATGGTAAGAGGAATAACAACTTTGACCGTGGGGATGCCAAGAGGCATAGAGGCGGTGGACAACAGTTTGACCATAGACGTGGCGGTGGCCACCATGGTAGAGGCCACCATGGCCATCGAGGAGGAGGGCGTTTGCCCGAGTGTACACAATGTGGGAGGCAGCATACTGGTGAGTGTTGGGGTAACTTCCATGCTTGTTGGAACTGTGGTTCGAGGGACCACTTTAGGAGGGAGTGTCCGCATCAGGCGGCACAGACACCGAACATTGCTCAGGCTCCTACGAGAGCGACTGGTTTTCAGAGAGGCCGTGGGCGCGGCCGTGGCTACTTCCTGCCTAGGGCTGATGCTCCTAGGGTAGATGCTCAGAGGAACCTTGCTCATGTTGTAGCCGTACAGCCAGATGTAGGAGGACCAGCGAGGGTTTATGCTCAGAGAGAGGCTGGGAACGACACTGATGTCATAGCATGTAATTTTGAGTTACAGTCTATGTCTTTGCTTTCTTTGGTTGATTCGGGTTCTACACATTCCTACATTTTGAGTGAGCATGCACGGAAGTTAGATATACCTATTGAGATCTTAGATGTAGGTATGCATGTGGCTAGTTCTTTTGGTGAGACAGTTGTGGTTAGATGTATGTATAGGATATGTCCGTTGAAGATTCAGGGTCATGTGTTTTCTGTTGACATGATGGAGCTTCCTTTTTATGGTTTTGATATTATTTTGGGTATGGATTGGTTAGTTGAGCACCGAGCTAGTGTGGATTTTGAAACGAAGAGGATTTCTTTGAAACTTTCTGATGACTATGAGGTAGTAGTAGTAGGCGAGAACATTAAGTTCTTGTCTAATGTTGTGTCAGCTTTAGAGGCCTATAGGTTGATGGATTCCGGTTGTGGGGCTTTCTTAACTTATGTTATGAATCTGAATATGAGTGAGGCTATACCGAAAGATATTAGAACAGTTTGTGATTTTCCGGATGTGTTTCCTAAAGAGTTACCAGGTTTTCCTCCTGACAAAGATGTTGAGTTTGTGATTGAGACTGTTTCAGGGTCTACTCCAGTTTCTATAGCTTTGTATCGTATTGCTCCGAAAGAGTTGAAAGAGTTGAAGACTCAGTTGCAAGAGTTGTTAGACCGTGGATTCATTAGGCCTAGTAGTTCTCCTTGGGGTGCTCCTGTGTTGTTTGTAAAGAAGAAAGATGGTAGTATGCGTATGTGCATTGACTACAGACAGTTGAATCAGTTGACTGTGAAGAACAAGTATCCGTTGCCTCGTATAGATGATTTGTTTGATCAGTTGAGAGGTGCTTCAGTGTTCTCGAAGATAGACTTGAGATCGGGGTACTATCAGTTGAAAGTAAAAGAGTGTGATGTTCCGAAGACAGCTTTTAGGACTAGATATGGTCACTATGAGTTCCTTGCGATGCCGTTTGGGCTCAGGAATGCACCTGCAGCATTCATGGACATGATGAATAGAATTTTTAGAGACTATCTATACCGCTTTGTAGTTGTCTTCATAGATGATATCCTTGTGTACTCGAAGACAGAAGAAGAGCATGATTAGCATTTGAGATTTGTTTTGCAGAGATTGTTGAGCAATTAGTTGTATGCGAAGCTTAGTAAATGTGAGTTCTGGATTCGAGAGGTTGTATTTCTTGGCCATATTGTTTTGGCCGAAGGTATCCGTGTTGATCCGTCGAAGATTGAGGCTATTGTTGAGTGGAAACAACCTAAGTCCGTGACTGAGATTAGGAGTTTCCTAGGATTAGCCGGTTACTATAGGAGATTTGTTGATGGTTTCTCTAGGGTAGCTGCTCCTTTGACTAAATTGTTGCAAAAGGGAGTTAAATTTGAGTGGTCAGATGCAAGATAGAAGGCCTTTGAGAAATTGAAAGAAGCTTTGACAAATGCTCTAGTGTTAGTGCAACCAGTTTCAGGTAAAGAATTTATGATCTATAGTGATGCTTCCTACATAGGTTTAGGTTGTGTTTTGATGCAAGAAAGAAGAGTTGTTGCTTATGCTTCAAGACAATTGAAGGTGCATGAGAAGAACTATCCTACTCACAATATTGAGTTAGCCGCAGTTGTGTTTGCATTGAAGATTTGGCATCATTACTTGTATGGTGAGAAGTGTATAGTTTACACCGATCATAAGAGCTTGAAGTATTTGATGACACAGAGAGAGTTGAACTTGAGACAGAGAAGATGGCTTGAGTTGTTAAAAGACTATGATTTGACCATTGGGTACCATCCGGGCAAGGCAAATGTAGTAGCCGATGCTTTGAGTAGAAAAATTACAGTTGAGTTGAGAGCTATGTTTGCGAGATTGAGTGTGTCCGATGGTGGTGGTTTGATCACAGAGTTGCAAGTGAAGCCTTCTTTGATTCAGTTGATTAGAGAGAAGCAGTTGCAAGATGTGTCTTTAGTTCCTCATGTTCAGGACATAGCCGAAGGTAGACCGACCGAGTATAGTTTCAGTGGTGAGAATTTGTTGTGCTTTAGAGATAGAGTTGTGGTACCGGAAGATGTTGAGTTGAGACATACGATTCTGAGTGAAGCACATTCAAGTCCTTTTTCTATGCATCCGGGTAGTACCAAGATGTACTGTGACTTGAAGATTGACTACTTCTGGGTTGGTTTGAAGAAGGATGTAGCCGAGTATGTGAGCCGTTGTATGGTTTTTCAGAGAGTGAAGGCGGAACATCAGGTTCCTTCAGGTTTGTTACAGCCTTTGAATATTCCGGAAAGAAATGGGAGAGGATCACCATGGACTTTGTGTCAGGGCTACCGTTGTCTCCTTCGAAGAAGAATTCGGTCTGGGTAATTGTTGATAGATTCACTAAGTGTGCTCACTTCTTAGCAGTGAACACTACGGATTCTTTAGACAAGTTGGCAAACTTGTACATCCGTGAGATTGTGAAACTTCATGAAGTTCCGAAGTCTATTGTTTCAGACAGAGATCCGAGATTTACTTCGAGGTCCTGGGGTTGTTTGCATAGTGCTCTAGGTAGCCATTTGCATTTCAGTACTTCTTATCATCCTCAGTCCGATGGGCAGTCAGAGCGAGTGATACAGATTTTAGAGGATATGCTCCGTTGTTGTGTAATTGACTTCCAGGGTTCTTGGGAGAAGCACTTACCTTTAGTTGAATTTGCTTACAACAACAGTTATCAGGCTAGTATTCAGATGGCTCCCTATGAGGCTTTGTATGGTAGACGATGTAGGACTCCGATTTGTTGGGCCGATACGGGTCAGAGATTGTTACCTATGCCAGATTTGCTTAAGGGAACTACCGACAAAGTGAAGTTGATTTGTGACCATTTGAAAGCAGCTTCCGATCGTCAGAAGTCTTATGCGGATTTGAAGAGAAAAGAGATTGAGTTCTCTGTGGGTGAGAAAGTGTTTCTGAAAGTATCTCTGTGGAAGAAGATGATGAGATTTGGCCGGAAAGGCAAGTTGAGTCCGAGGTTCATTGGTCTGTATGAGATAGTTGAGCGGATTGGGCCTGTAGCTTACCGTTTGAGATTGCCTTCTGAGTTAGAGAAGATCCATGATGTGTTTCATGTGTCGATGCTTAGGAGATATAGATCAGATCCTTCTCATGTTATGCCTGTTGAGGAGATAGAGTTGAATCCAGATTTGTCTTATAATGAAGAACCTGTTGAGATACTTTCGTCTGATAGCAAGGTGTTGCGTGTCAAGACCATAGAGTTGGTCAAGGTGTTGTGGAGACATAGAGGTGGGGAAGAGGCCACGTGGGAGAGGAAAGCAGATATGCTTGAGCAGTTTTCATACTTGTTTCCGTCAGGTAATTTCGGGGACGAAATTCCTTAAGTGGGGGAGAGTTGTAACACTCGGGTTTAGGGGTCAGGTGAAATTAATATTTAAAATAATATTTTGAGTCTCGGTTTTCTAATTAAATAATAAAATAATTTTCATGGGCCTCGGGATTTCAAAATGATTAAGGCTATGTTGGGCCTATCTCCTGGGTCCAAAATCCATGGACTTTAAGAGATGTGGGTTTGGCCATTCATTAATGACATTTTAGTAAATAGTTGGTCTTCCAACTAAAACCCATTTTAGTTTTATTTCCTTATAATTCAAATAAACAAAAACCCCATCTTCTTCCCCACACACCAAAACTCACGACAAAGAACCCCTCCCCCTCTATTTTCACTATTCCATTCCCTTGCTTCTCCATTTTATCTCGGTTTTGAAAGGTAAATACATTTCCAACTTGTCTTCATCTTCCTCTCTTTAAAAGTACGATTAGTTTTCATTTTGGTTCAAGTTTTAGAAATTGTGTTTTTGGAGGATTTGAATAAAAATGGTATCTTTATTGTTTTTAACTTGAGGTTTTGATTTAATAATGTTAGATATGATGTTTGTGAACCAAATGGTCCAACATATATGATTTTTACATGATTTTGTAAACATTCCCGGATTTGGGTTTTGTGGGGGGTTTTTGAAGGGCTTTGGAAGGGTTTTTGGGTGTGTTCTATGTTGGAATTTGAGGGCTACTGTTAGTATGTTAGTTGAGGGTTGTTTTGGAACAATTTGGGGGTGTTAAAAGTGTTGAAATCAAAGGTTTGGACTGTGTTATAGGGCTGCTCGGGTTTGATGATTTTGGGGGTTGTTCATGGCTTGAATTGTTGTGTTTGATGCTTGATTAGTATTTTGGGTTAGCTACATTGATGTATGAGCTGATTTGAGGTTGTTTGGATTGTGTTGAGGTTTTTTAGAGACAAGAACTTGTGTTGGTGAAGCCTCGGGAGTGAATCCGGAAACTTGAAGGTGTGGCTTGCTTGGTTGTTGAGCTTGGAAGTGAAGGTGAGTGGTTAATGTTTTTGAAATGGTCTTTGAATATTTTGGTTCAAGCATGTGGACTAGGTTGGGCTTGGTAGACCCACCTAGAGTTGGGATTAGAGTGGTAGCCTAATCCCAAGCTTTAGTTAGAGACTATGGTTTCTCTCAAATGTGATTATGCCTCATGTTTCTATGTGATTGTGTTGGCTATGTATATGATAGTATACATGTATGTTGAGGCATGGATTGATGCATTGTGATATGCATGTGGTATGTTCATGATTGTGATCATGGTGAGTACGTGCTAAGCACGGAAGTGAAATGAGATATGTTGTGGATTGTATAATATTGGCACTAGTATACTTGGGTACAAATGATCGATCATTAGGATGTTAGTGTGCACACGTGAGTCAAATGCGCGTGTGGTCTTGATGATGGTAGTCATCAAGATGGAGTACGAGTACGCCCGGAAATTCTTCTTGTATAAATGTTAGTCAGTGATGAGTGTAATCCCATCGACGGGGCGTGAGGAATAGTGGAATCCCCTCCGCGAGAACGGTGATGAGTGTAATCCCACCGTGAGGTAATGGTTGTGTTGGATGTGAGTTCCAATATGTTTATCCGCGTATTCGAGTCATAGCTAGGTGCCAATATGAATTGATATGTGTATCAATGTGTTATGAAATGTGATCCCTATTTGGATGATAATATGTATTTACATATGATGTGGATTTGATCTTGTTGAGCATGTCATAATATTGAATATATGTTCATGCATCATGTGTATTTGGCTCATGGGGATTGAAGGTAAATCATGCATTCTACCTTGTGCTCGTGCTTGGACCCTGCATTGTCGAGGTTTGTTTTAAAGAGCTTACCCTCACTAAGCTTTATGCTTACACTCTCTTTTGTTCGACAATGCATATCCTTAGTTCGTGGGTTGCTAGTGCAAGAAGGAGCCTCCAAGTGTGTGCTTTATGGTGCTAGTTAGCTACCAAGTATGGACTTTTTAGTTATGATGTAATGGTCAAGCAATGGGACATGTATATGGTGTTTGAGCCTTTTGAAGTGTGTTGTTGTTGGTTGTTTAGGAGCATGTTAAACTCCTTTTATATGCCATGTTGTTGGTTGGCTTTTGGTTGCCTTGGATGCTTGTAAACCATGTTGAATTGCCTACCTTAATTGCCTAAGTGCATGTCTTTTGAAACATGAATCTTGAATGCTTAAGTCTATGACATGTTTAATCTGGAATGGATGTTCTACCATGAATCCTTGTGTATTTTGTGTATGTCGTTATAGGGAGCATGCCTCTAGATCGTAATTGTATGATTTGTATGCTTCTTGTGTAGTCGTTTCGGACGTTTGGGATCAATTGGAGATGTCTAAAACTGATTTTGAGAACTTGCAGACAGCAGGTGTTTCAAAACGGGTAGAGTCGTTTTGAAACGGGTGTGGTTCCAGGGCCCCAGTATCGGAACTCGTTTCGATACGTTTTGGCCACTGTGAGCCCCTGTTTCGAAACAAGTTTCGAAACACTTTTGCTACTGGAATCACCTGTTTCGAAACTGGTATCGAAATGGCAAGGCAAAACGAGACCCCGTTCCGAAACGGGGTGGATGCGTTTCGAAACGGGCGTCTGGCCTTTTAAACTGGGCTCGTGTTTCGAAACACATGCCTATTTTTGGGCTTTTTGACATCTCTAAAGGGTTCCAAGTGTTGGGCTTAGGCCCTGTTTGTTGTTGGGCTTCCGCTTAGGTTTAATTAATGCATTTAGATAAGATAAAATGAAAAAGTTTTTCCTAGGGTCGGTAACCGAAGTGGAGCCTTAACGGGTTTCATCTCGGTTATCCCCGTGTAATCCGCTCGGGCCGGTCAAGCGTCTGGACCGGGACGAGGGGGTTACAAGTCTACTAAGATTCATACAGGATGGCGTTGGAGGAAAGAACCCAAGGCGTTAAAAGGCTATATTTGTTTTTATTATAACCCTTTAGAGTATATATAAAGGAAAAGAGTCATTGTACTTGGATACGCTTATTGTAAAAACAAATATCTTTTTCCTCTCTGAATCTATTCTCTTCTCTGCTTCTATTTCTATCCTTCTCCTTTCTCTATTTCTACCTTTCATTTTCTGCGGATTTCTCTGAATTGTTAGGAAGGATCCTAACATTGGCGCTTTCATTGAGAGTCATTGTACTGGGATATGCTTATTGTACAAATATCTTATATAATTTGATTTTTTGAATCGTGTATATATATACTTATGGCATCCGAACTACACTTAATTAGTACCACAATTTTTTTCTTACAAATAATAGCGAATAAAGTAAAGTTAGAAACAAAAAGTTTCAACAACTGCCTTAGTTTAAAGGTCTTGGGTTAAAACTTAGGGGCTTAAGGGTTAAGGATTTAGAATTTATGGGTTGGGTTAGAATTTAGGGTAAAGTACATAAATGGTCACTAAACTATCCCTAAAAATATAAAATGATCACTAAACTTTCAAAAATTACATAATGATCATTAAACTTTAATTTTTATTACAAAATGGTTACTGGGCCGTTAACTGTCGTTAACCGGGAGACGTGGTAGTTAAGAAATTTTATATAATAACATATTTAATTTTTATTCTTTCATTTTGGCTAAAGGGTCAAATTTGCCCCTGTAGTAATCCGAAATCAGCAATGTTGCCCCTAACTTTTTTTTTTCCGTAATTTTGCCCTCAAAGTCAGTCAATTGTAGCAATGTTGCCCTTTGACCGATTTTGACCGTTAAATGCTGATGTGGCAGTTAACGGTGCTGACGGGGCAATTTTACCCTCGAAGTCATTCATGCAATTTTGCCCTCGAAGTCATTATTTGCAACACTTTTACCCTTGGTTTATTTGGTTTTTTCGAGTTGAACTTTAACAAACAGAATATATGAAAAATCGATTAACAAATTGATGTAAATATCCTTTGAGTCCCTAGTAATTTTAAAAATAAGTAAAATGAGAACTCTCACAAAAAATCAAAATATTATTCAATTTTTTTAAAAAAAATCTATAAACTTAATAAAACTAAGTACGATATTCAAAAAAAATTATTGAAAATAAACCAACGAGAAGCGTGTTAATTGAACGATGAACGCGAACTATTCTATTCGAACGATGTTCGATTGACACACTTACCGACGATGGGTTGTTAGGAAAAAATGTACGATGATCTCAAAAAACGACATTAGTGGTGTTCGGCGAAAACGGCATGGGAGATAAGGGCATGGGAGATAAATACAAGGATATCTAGAAGATAAAGCAGAATTCAACCTGAGCCACATGATTCGAGTTCACCGTACATTTTTTCCTAAAAACCCATCGTCGGTAAGTGTGTTAATCGAACGTCGTTCGAATAGAATAGTTCACGTTCACCGCTCAATTAACACGCTTCTCGTTGGTTTATTTTCAATAATTTTTTTTAAATATCGTATTTATTTTTATTAAGTTTATAGATTTAAAAAAATGAATAATATTTTGATTTTTTGTGAGAGTTCTCATTTTGCTTATTTTTAAAATTACTATGGACTCAAAGGATATTTACATCAATTTGTCAATCGATTTTTCATATATTCTGTTTGTTAAAGTTCAACTCGAAAAAACTAAATTATTTATCCAATTTTATTCAAAAACTAAATAAACCAAGGGTAAAAGTGCTGCAATTAATGACTTCGAGGGCAAAATTGCATGAATGACTTCGAGGGTAAAATTGCCCCGTCAACACCGTTAACTGCCACATCAGCATTTAACGGTCAAAATCGGTCAAAGGGCAACATTGCTACAATTGACTGACTTTGAGGGCAAAATTACGGAAAAAAAAGTTAGGGGCAACATTGCTGATTTCGGATTACTACAGGGGCAAATTTGACCCTTTAGCCTTTCATTTTTTTCTCATCTTCATTCTCAACACCTTTAAAAGAGAAACCTTTAGGGGGAAGAGTTAGATTTCTTAGAGGGTTTATGGAGGATTTAGAACTTGAGAGCTCAATTCTTCCATTCTACTTCTTTTTTTTATCTCCTTAATACATTTTTTCAATCCTTTTAATCCATTAATGACTGGAAACTTTTTTTATGTCTTGACTTGATAGCTAGAGAAGTGAAAGTCTTCCAAAGTCAAAAGAAAAGAAAAATAATTGAAAGATGTCAAATGAGCTTCCTTTGTTGTTGAATTTAAGGTAATACATCTCGAACTTTAAAATGTTTCATGATTTTCATATTTATGATGGGATTTGGTATTGATGATGATTCATTGGGTATAGACAGGTTTAGAGAATTCACGTAGCATTACAATAAGTATTGTTGACCTCATAATAGAGAAAATCAAATGAGGTCCATTCCTATATTTCCGTGAAAAATTCTATTTTATACTTTATAATGTGTTCAATAGACATTTTAGTTAGATTAGTGGAGTCATTTGCACCCTAATATTTCTACATACATATGTCCATGATAGTAATCAAATGAGGTCCATTCCTATATTTCCGTGAAAAATTCTATTTTATACTTTATAATGTGTTCAATAGACATTTTAGTTAGATTAGTGGAGTCATTTGCACCCTAATATTTCTACATACATATGTCCATGATAGTACTCAATTTAAATTAGTTGATCAATGATATATTGATGATTATAAAAAAATCTTATAATGTTATTATTTAAATATTTTAATCTAAATAAATAAACAATTAAATATGACCATACACTAAATTTCTATGTGGTGGCCGCTTAAATATTTCTACAATATTTCAATGACAATAAAATCGTTTAAATATGACCAGTACTGCCTCACATCAATGAACTAAAATATAAGCCAAAAAAAATCTCAAATAAAACATAAGCAAAAAGTAAGAAAAATTGAAATATATTTTTTAAATATCATTCTATAATTTTTCGAATATCAATTTTTTTTTACCAATTTTAAATTTAATCATAATACTTAAAGAGGAGGGTAAAGGGACTCTATGAAAAAGAAGAAGAATACTCCTAGTGAGTCTCAAAACTATGACGGACGGAAGTATAAAGAACAAAAGATCGCAAGACTAATCTATCTATCCTATCTTAGTATAAAGGAGATTGAATTAATTCTCAAGAGCATATATTAAATTGATTTTTTTTTAATTTCTTATATATATATATATATTATATAACTTTTTTAATCTTATAAATTTGTTTATTTATTATACAAGTGAAAACCATGTGGTATCTCTTTATTTAAGGCATTTAATTGTGTTTGGTTTTGTAATTTCCTCAAATCTACCAAACAAAATAAATAACTTCAATATTTTATTTATGGATTAAGATTTAAAGGATCTTTTTAATAAATCAACAAATATTAATTTCTAGATTGAATCAAGGTACCTACTCGTACTTGATTGAGCATCAGAGTATTAGTCTATTGGACATCAATATTGTTTATATATATATATATATATATATATATATATATATATATATATATATATATATATATATATATATATATATATATATTAAAAGGGATAGCTACATGTTTAGTACCTAATTTATTCTCGCGTTATTGATTTAATACCCACTTTTTTGGCAAAACGGCACCTAATGTTACGTTTTGTTTTTATTTTGGTACTCCACCGTTAAAAAATTAACGTCAGGCTAACAACGAGAAAGAAAATCACACATAGCAAGCTGTCACATCATTTTTCTCCCTCATAATCAGCATGATACATCGACTAAAATCATAAAAAAGCACATGTGGCATGCTGACAAGGAGAGATAAAATGACGTGACAACTTGCCACATGTGATTTTCTCTGTCCTTGTCAACATACCACATGTGATTTTTTCTTTCCTAGTCAGCATGTTGTTAATTTTTTAACGACGAGGGTACTAAAATAGAAACAAAAAGTAACGTTAGGTACTATTTTACCAAAAAAATAAGTGGGGGTACTAAAACAATAATGCAAGAATAGGTAAGATACTAAATATATAGTTATCTTTAAAAAATATTTGATACACAAATTGCATAAAATTTAAATCATACAATCTTGTATTTCAATGTTATTTGTTATATTTAGAATTTAAATTTTAGAGATTTATGATTTTAATGTCCTTAAAGTTAGACATTTACCTCTCCCCATATTTTCTCTTAAATAATTAAAAAATATAATGAAATATTTGTCTATTTAAACCTCAATTTTAAATTTAAGGTTTACACTAATATTAATATGAATATAAACCTTAATTAAGGTAGAGAGAATAATTAATTTTACCTCTTATATTGATTTTTGGCTCCGTCCTTGAATCATTGTATTTAAGGTTTACACTGACCTTAATTAAGGTTTACACTTTCAAATTACGACTTAAGTTTAAACTTTGAAAATAATATTATCAGAAATAATCAGGGACGAAAGCATGGTGTAATAACCCTTTTTTTAAACCTTTCAAGTATCCCGCTTTTGAAAAAGATTTTTTAAAAGAGGATTTTCTTTTGAAAAATTCGAGTTTCAGAAAAACAATGAAAATTTAGAGTCGCTACCGGCCACTTAGGTAGGCGGGACACCATCAAAACCAGAGATTCATTTTGAAAAGGGTTCGGGAGTTGGTTACGTGTGGGGAAGGATTAACACCCCCATCACACCCGGAAATCGGTACCAAAATATTTGTTGCCTTTAGTCGATGGAAATTATTTAAAGTTTAAAGTGAATTTAATTAGATTTTCTTAATTGAAAATCTGACTCGAATTGTACGGGCTTCATCAAGTCGTGGCCTTAGAATTAATTGAGCACTTAATTAATAAGGATGACGATACATCAGACCATAGATTAAACCGACATCATATAAGTCTGATTGCCGTGTTAATTTATGGTTCGACTCTTGTACGTCACCTTTATGCATGATGGAAGCATTTAGGCATGATGACATGATATTTCCATTTTTAATCATTGCTTACCTAGATACGGTGAGAATTAACCCAAATATTTGGTCTACATCCATTATGCTCGGACTGTTTTGACACAAATATCGGGGTTAATAGATACCTCTCTTTTGTATATTTTAAATTAATTAATTAACATACCAAATCATTAATGGTTTCATGAATGACAAATATAAATGTGTTGAGTGGATCAATGAACCGATATAAGCCAAGAGGGGGTGAATTGTATTTTTAGAACTTTTGGTGGTGGAGTGGAAAGTTAAAAATGATATACAAGAGGGTTTAGAGTGGTTCAAGTTCGAATCGAACTCTACATCCACTACCTTAGCTTCACTAAGGATTTTCCAACAATCCACTAATTGTTCTTCCCCTTTTCTAGGCTAAGGAGGTAACCTTTACAATACCGGTCAAATTTTCTACCCAAAATTTGACCCAATCCTCACTCAAGAAATACAAAGAAGATGAAGGCTAAAACTAGTATCTCTCAATACAAAATATAGCCCTTTTACAAGCACTCAACCCAATTGAAAAAATAGGAATGGAAATTACAAAGTTCACAATTGGGGTTTACAAGAAATAATGGGATTTTGGCACAAATGCTTGGCTTTGATGTTTGGATAATGCTTTGGAGATCAATAGTTGTTGCTAGAGCTTTTAGAGGTCCCTTTTATACCTTCTCTTTGAATTCTAGCCGTTGGGGTTGTTGCATTCATCAATATAGTCGTTGGGATGTTATTTTTCCTCTATAAATTTAGTCTGCAACTACCCGTTCCGAAACGCCCGATCCTGTTTTGAAACAGACCAAAATAGAAAGAGTCGTTGGGGTGTAATAAATAGACCATACAGAAACGGGCACGATCGTTTCGATATGCTAAGAGCCCGTTTCGAAACTCGTTTTGAAACATTTTGCTACTGTCAAAGCCTGTATCGAAACGGCTTAGAAGCGTTTCGATATGCCTTAACGACAATTTTAAATTCAGTTATAAAACTTCAACGGTCATATTTTAAAACCAAGTTTGAATTCCGTTTCGAAACGTTTGAGGTCGTTTCGATACCACAGTATCGAAACGGGTCAAACCGTTCCGATGTTCTTCATCCATTTCGAAACACGTTCCGAAACAGAGGTTAACAGTTTCAAACTGTTCCGGAACGCCCAAAGGCTGTTCCGAAATGGTGACTCGAAAATCACTGTTTTGGCTTGATAAACACTTAGATAATTATTTGACAAGTTGAGGTTTTGACTTAAACATTCTTCTTTAAATACATAGAGAGGTTTTGAGGACTTAAAAATTTATTTTCCATTTTTTCAATTTAGTCCTTAAATCTTTTGTTATATGAAAATCAATTTATTGGTTTCACAATCTTCCCCTTTTTGATATAACAAAACCAAGTTAGAATTTTTAAGAGTTTTGAAATTTTGAAGACGTTCTAACTCACCCTCAATTTAAGATGGGTTTTTAAAGTTTTGAAAAGATTTAAAATTCAATTTTTAAAACTCAAAACCGACTTAAAACGAATTTTGGCTCTTATATTACTTCTCCCCCTTTATGTTAGATCAAAAAGAATAATAAACAAGGCTCATCAAGAGAAGAAACAAGGTTAAAAGCGATAGGCAACATAATGTAGATTTATAAAGTTCAAATAACCAAACATAGAACTTAAAGCAATAGATATTAAAGCTCAATCCCAAACAAAGCAATCATAACATAGGTTCATAAAGCATAACCAAAATAAAGGTGCAAACTTAGTCCTAATATGAGATGCAATAAAGACCCTAAGCCTCGTCATCGTCACCGTCAACATCCGAAGAATCATCATCGTTCTTAGCTTGAGAACGACGAAAGGTCATCCATTGACCATAGAAGGTAGAGAATGACAAGTCCATCTATTGATGTTGATTCTCAAGGGTGGTGAGACGATGCTCCACGGATTGCAAATGAGTATTGATAGCACCAAGACTTGAAGCCATGTTTGTATCCATCGTGTTGAACCACTCGGTGAGGAAAGTCATAAGAGCTTCATTGTTAGGACCCGGAGCTTGAGGTGGTGGCTCAACTTGAGGTGGAGGGGCATGCCTATCAACTCGTTCCCATTGGCCAAGAGTGTAATGGAACCTGGACTTGTGGAGAGAAGATTCACCAATCTTGTTCTTACGGGGTTCTGGAGAGTCATAGGAGCAATCAAAGTTAAGGATGCCAAAGATGTAGCTCAAAACAGTCATATAAGTTAAAGGTTTAAGAACATCGGTTTCACGAAGCTTCACATTGTTGACCATTTCGGCGAACATAATGTTGACAAGATTTGGCCTTTCTACTCGGCGAAAGCACTCTAACAAAAAATAATCAACTTGACGAATATGAGAGAATTTACCTCCGGAGAGGCGAATGAACCATGAAATCATCAAGTGTAGGAACCGATCATGAGCATCCAAAGAAAGAACGGAGCCGGTGTGAGCACCAAAGTGGGTCTCATCCTCAATGCCTTCGTTCTTAAGCCCAAGAGCATTCTCTAAAAAGGATATGTTGATAACGAACTTCTTCCCCAAGAGATATGACTCAATGCCAATGACCTTGGTGTGATCTTCATTATCAACGAGCACGGCATTTGAGTAGAAAATGAGAACCATGTGCTTGTAGATAATATCCGGCATGTTCAAGAAAGCCATGAAGTTCCATTCTTGCAAACGCTCTAGATAGTGGAAAGCGAAACGCTCAGAATCAAGGAATGGGACATCAACAACACGCTCTCGACGAACGACAATATCCTTGATGTAAGAGAAACGATCCTTCATCTCTTGAGTCCGAAGACTTTTGCGAAAAAGTTGGGTGAGTTTAGGACGGATATTGGCTTGACCTGAAGCTTCACTCGATTGACCCGTCTTATGTTTCTTGTTAGCGTTTTCCATTGAAAAATCCTAAAAACATAAAGCAAGCAATTTTAAAAATTGAAGTGTATGCATGAACATCCTTAATTCAATCCAATGACAAATCCCATTTAGGTTTAAAAAGTCTTAAAAAATTTAAGAGGAAACAACTTTTGAAAAACTATAAAAAAATATGAGTATAAAATAAT
The DNA here is from genome assembly GCA_030270665.1 of Hibiscus trionum. Classification (NCBI taxonomy): domain Eukaryota; kingdom Viridiplantae; phylum Streptophyta; class Magnoliopsida; order Malvales; family Malvaceae; genus Hibiscus; species Hibiscus trionum. The sequence continues at coordinate 18,646,899 of BSYR01000038.1, read as the reverse complement.
ATATTTGAACAAAAAAATTTAAGATTTTGAATTTTTTTACAAGTTTTGAAAAACCCAATATGCAAAACATATAATCTATACAAAATTAAAATTTTCTAACCTAAAATTCGAATAAAATCAAAGGAAAAAGAAAAACAAGAAAATATACCTTAGATGGGGATTTTGGATGAATGGATGGAAAATCTTGCACAAGATTGTTGAGGCTTGCTTAGACTTGAGTTTGTGTGTAAAAGCCCTCAAGATTTGATGAAAAACAATGAGGTTTAGAGGGTTTTTATAGGGAAAAATCGGGTTAGGGTTTTTAGGGGTTTTGAAGAGTTTTGATTAAAAGTGAATTTATCATTAAAGACCCCTTTTAAAGCTGTCCGCATACCTGTTTCGAAACATGCATGATCGTTCCGAAACGTGGGTATCAAAACATTGACTGACGTTTCGAGTCTAGTTGACCGTTCCGATACGACTTTAACCGTATCGAATCCCACGTGTTGACCCGTATCGAAACTCGTTTCGATACACTTCTTGGTAGAGGCAAATCGTTTCGAAACCCTTTTAAGGCGTTTCGAAACACCCTAGTCATAGATCACTCTTTTAAGGCACCCGTATTGAAACAGATTGACCCGTTTCGATACACCTAGGCCTGGAAGTGCAGATAAGGCTCTAATATTGCAGAAAAATGAATTTCATGAAGTCCTATATGCATAAATGACATGAATGAGCATGAAAGACATGTATAAACAAAAACATACTCCCCCTAACTATTAGCATGGATAAAGTTAGGAGTAAAAACACATAAGCATGGCATTTTTCAAGAAATCAAGAAATTTAAGCACAAAAAGGTTCTAAAAGGTCAAGATAGGCTAGTTAGACCTAACTCTCTCCTAAGGGACCAAAAACACTCCTTATCCAAAGGCTTGGTAAAATGTTCGCTAGTTGGTTTAAGGTGTCAACGAACTCTATAGCAACATCTTCCTTAAGAACATGATCTCTAATGAAATGATGCCTTATTTCTATATGTTTGGTTCTAGAGTGTTGGATGAGATTTTTAGTTAAGCATATGGCACTAGTGTTATCACAGTTAAGGGGTATGGTTTCAACTTTAATACCATAATCTAAGAGTTGTTGCTTCATCCAAAGGACTTGAGCACAACAACTCCCTAAGGATATGTACTCGACTTTAGTGGTAGATAGAGCTACACTATTTTGTTTCTTAGAGAACCTAGATATGAGCATACTACCTAAGAATTGACATGTTCCCGAAGTACTCTTCCTATCAATTTTACACCCCCCGTAATCCGTATCCGAATAAGCATGAAGGTTGAAGGTTGAGTCTCTAGGGTACCAAAGACCTAGATAAAGAGTATCTCTAAGGTACCTAAATATTGTCTTAACGGCTATAAGGTGAGACTCTCTAGGACTAGCTTGAAACTTAGCACACAATCAAACACTAAACAATATATATGGTCTACTTGCGGTAAGGTAAAACAAAGATCCAATCATAGAGCGATAAAGCTTAGAGTCAACACACTTACCTTCTTCATCTTTGTCAAGCTTTGTAGATGAGCTCATTGGTGTGGCTTGAGGCTTTGCATTCTCCAAGCCAAACTTCTTGAGCATATCCTTGATGTACTTTGCTTGATTGATGAAGGTGCCATCCTTCCTTTGCTTGATTTGGAGTCCCAAAAAGAATGAGAGCTCCCCCATCATGCTCATCTCGAATTCACCTTGCATTAACTTAGCAAACTCTTTGCATTGACACTCATTAGTAGATCCAAAAATAATATCATCAACATATATTTGTACTACTAAGATGTCATTTTTATACCTTTTTATGAAAAGTGTAGTGTCCACCTTACCTTTTTCAAAATATTTTTCAATAAAAAAGTTTGAAAGTCTTTCATACCAAGCTCTAGGAGTTTGTTTTAAACTATAAAGTGCTTTGGTTAGTTTGAAAACATGATTTGGAAATTTTGAGTCTTCAAAACCCGGTGGTTGTTCCACATACACTTCCTCATTTATAAAACCATTTAAAAATGCGCTTTTAACATCTATTTGAAAAAGCATGAAATCATGATAACATGCATATGCAAGCAACATCCCAATGGCTTCCATCCTAGCTACGGGTGCATAGGTTTCATCAAAATCAATTCCCTTTTCTTGAGTAAGTTCAAGATCATTTTGAGTTAATTTTGAAAATGTGATGAATTTTTCTGAAGCCACATCTTTAGTACTGAAGAATAGAACCCAAGTAAATCTAGATTAATCATCAACAAGTACAAATGCATACGATTTACCACCCAAGCTCATAGTTCTAATATGCCCAAATAAATCCATGTGAATAAGTTGTAAACACCTACTTGTAGAAACATCATTAATGGATTTAAAGGATGATCTATGTTGTTTACCCTTAGAGCATGCATCACAAATTTTGTCATTTGAGAACTTAATTTTGGGCAAACCTCTAACTAGATTTAGGGAAACTGATTTTTTTAAAACACTAATGCTAGCATGTCTTAGTTTCCTATGCCATAGCCATGCATCATTTTCATTTTGTGCACCAAAACATGCATGGGATGTATGAATGTCATCTAAATGCACCATGTAAATATTACCTATGCGATGACCAATGAGCATTATATTATTTGATTTAATGTCAACAATTTTGCACCCATTTTTATCAAATAAGACATTAAACCCTTTATCACACAATTGACTAATGCTCAATAAATTGTGTTTTAGACCATCGACATATAAAACATTTTCAATGAGAATAGTAGAGTGATTACTTATGGATCCAATACCTTTAATGTGGCCTTTGGAGTTGTCACCAAATGTCACTACTCCTCCACTTTTTGGCTTTAGATCCATGAATCTACTCTTGTCTCTGGTCATATGCCTCAAGCATCCACTATCAAGGTACCATGAGTTTTGACTTTGAGCTTTGGCCTTGTAGCAATGCTCCCCCTACAGACAAAGATATTAAACTTTTGTTTTTGGTACCCAAATCATTTTGGGTCCACAAGTGTTAGCTCCCAATAACTTGGTTCCCTTAGGAATCCAAGGTGACATAGCAACAACATTATTAGACTTGACAAGTTCCTTAGGAGCCCATACACTTCTAATTTTCTTAGTTCTATTATGCATATGGAAACCACTTTGTTTGTAGTTATATGTCTTTATCTTAGGTTGGTTAGTTCTAGAGGATTCTCATATCTCATTTTTCACATTACCAACATTTTTTAAAGACTCATTGAGCTTGTTAAGCTCATCTAACACCTTTTGATGTTCACTATTGCATTGAGAAATAAGATTGTTTAAGTCTACATTTTCATCTTGAAAGAATTTAAGTTCATCTTGTAAACCTAAGATCTTTTTCTCAAATTTTAAGTTAGCTTGAGAAAGTGAGTCATTTTTAGCATTTAATTCCGAAATAATCTTTTTATTTCTTATGACTGACTCTTTATACTTCTCAACTAACTCATCATATACCTCTTGTAACTCATCATAAGCACCATGCAATTCATCAAATGTAAAATCAAAAGATGATGAGTTAGAGGTTACCATGGAGGAATCCTTCTCAAGAGCCATGAGGCAAAGATTTGCCACTTCGTGTTCCTCATCCTCGGATGACTCCTCATCACTCCAATTAGCAAGCTTGGCTTTGAGCTTCTTCTTCTTCTCAAAGCCCTTCTTCTTGAGTTGAGGGCACTCCATACGAATATGACCTGATTTTTTGCACTCAAAGCAAATGATTTGATCCCTCTCTTCTTCTTTGTTTTTGGTTTTGAAGTCCATTTTTCTTTGAATCTTCCTTCCTCGGTTGGATCTCATAAACCGTGAGAACCTTTTGGCTATCATAGTCAATTCTTCTAGGTCTTCCTCCTCACTAGAAGTGCTCTCCTCATGTAGAGAAGCTTTGAGAGCCACTCACATCTTCTTCTTCTTATCTACCTTAAGCTTCTCCACTCTTCCCTCTTCCTTCTTCCTTTCATATTCCCTTTCTTGCTTCATTATCTCATGAGTTAGGAGAGAACCCACTAGCTCATCAAGCTTGAGTGTCTTCAAATTTTTGGCCTCAATGATGACGGTTCTCTTCCCATCCCAAGACTCGGGAAGTGAGTAGAGTAGCTTCTGGACTAGTTTGTCTTTCAAGATTATCTCTCCAAAACCCTTTAGCCCGTTGACGATTGTTGAGAAACGATCGAACATCTTTGACACGGTTTCGTCGGGCTCCATTTTGAAATTCTCATAGCTAAGATTGAGAATTCCAATCTTTGTCTCCTTCACTTCACTTGTTCCTTTATAAGTGGTCTCAAGTGTATCCCACACTTCCTTAGCACTTTCGATGGAGGAAACCTTGGAGTAGATGTTGGGACCGAAAGAGAAAAACAACATGTGAAGAGCTTTATCATTGATTTGAATATTCTTTCTCTCTTCTTCACTCATCTCATTCTTCTTCTTTGGCACCAATCTTCCTTCGTCGTCTCTCTTCATCGGAATAGAGGAACCATCTTCAATGGCATCCCAAACTAGATAATCGTTGGATTTAATGAAGAGACGCATCCGGTTCTTCCAAAAAGGGTAGTTATCACCGTTGAAGAAAGGCGGTTTGGTGGTTGATTGAGACTCGTACATGTTTGACCCGGAGATAGATGCCATGGCTTGCTTTGCGGTTGATCACACTCTTCCTAGGAACTCCTCTTGTGGTTGTTAATCATTCAAAGAGGTAGCATCTGATACCAATTGTTGAGTGACTCAATGAACTGATATAAGCCAAGATGGGTGAATTGAATTTTTAGAACTTTTGGTGGTGGAGTGAAAAGTTAAAAATGATAGACAAGAGGATTTAGAGTGGTTCAAGTTCCAATCGAACTCTACATCCACTACCTTAGCTTCACTAAGGACTTTCCAACAATCCACTAATTGTTCTTCCCCTTTTCTAGGCTAAGGATGTAACCTTTACAATACCAGTCAATTTTCTACCCAAAATTTGACCCAATTCTCACTCAAGAAATACAAAGAAGATGAAGGCTAAAACTAGTATCTCTCAATACAAAATATAGCCCTTTTACAAGCACTCAACCCAATTTAACAAGTGGGAATGTAAATTACAAAGTTCACAATTGGGGTTTACAAGAAATAATGGGATTTTGGCACAAATGATTGGCTTTGATGTTTGGATAATGCTTTGGAGATCAATAGTTGTTGCTGGAGCTTTTAGAGGTCCCTTTTATACCTTCTCATTGAATTCTAGCCGTTGGAGTTGTTGCATTCATCAATATAGCTGTTGGGATGTTATCTTCCCTCCATAAATGCAGTCTGCAACTACACGTTCCGAAATGCCTGATCCTGTTTTGAAATAGACCAAAAATAGAAAGAGCCGTTGGGGTGTAATAAATAGGCCGTACCGAAACGGGCACGATCGTTTCGATACGCTAAGAGCCCGTTTCGAAACTCGTTTCAAAACATTTTGCTACTGTCAAAGCCTGTATTGAATCGACTTAGAAGCGTTTCGATACGCCTTAACGACAATTTTAAATTCAGTTATAAAACTTCAACGGTCATATTTTAAAACCAAGTTTGAATTCTGTTTCGAAACGTTTGAGGTCATTTCGATACTACCGTATCGAAACGGGTCAAACCGTTCCGATATTCTTCATCCGTTTCGAAACACGTTATGAAATAGAGGTTAACATTTCAAACTGTTTCGGAACGCCCAAAGGCCGTTCCGAAACGGTGACTCGAAAATCACTGTTTTGGCTTGATAAACACTTAGAAAATATTTGACAAGTTGAGGTTTTGACTTAAACATTCTTCTTTAAATACATGGAGAGGTTTTGAGGACTTAAAAATTCATTTTCCATTTTTTCAATTTAGTCCTTAAATCTTTTGTTATATCAAAATCAATTTATTGGTTTCACAAAATGCATGTCAAGGAAAACTTTAAGGTAAACACACAAAAGCCCGCCCAAGGTCCTATCCTAAAAGGCCCAAATTACGAGAGTTCAATTAGTGATCTAATTATTAATTATGTGAATCTAGTATTAACCCTAAATTGATTGTGTCCTTAAAAAATAGAAGACAATAATAAATTATGAATTATCTTGTAGTATGTCCATCTAGGCCCAATGTCAATTTCATCCTAAAAGGGTAATTAAGAGGTGTTCGACTAATTTAATGAATTTAACATTTATCCTAATAAGCCATGGGTAAATTTAAATTCGCTAAACTAATTCAAACCTTAAATCTAACTATGGCTCTTAAAATCTATCCCTAAATCCAATTTAACAAATTTAAAGATTATACCCCAGTAAGCCGAGCGCACACTTTAAATTAATTAAATTGAATTACCCTAAACTAATCTAAAAACCTGATCTAATCGAAACGAAAAGAAAACCACTAATTAAGCAATATAGCATGAGAACCATATATATATATATATATATATATATATATATAACATAACAAACCATAGCTTATAAATATATTACACATGCATATATATATATATATATATATATATATATATATATATATATATATATATAATATGACATATAACATGGAATGGGTTTTAGAAATGGATTGCTTGGGTCCAACATACCACGAGGGTCCAACTAGGCGCAAAGGGGTTAACCCTTTGGTTTAAAATCATTCTCATCATCTCCAACATTAAACAGAAACCCCTCTTCTTTCAAACAAACATTAGCCACCGTTACCTTCTCTGCTCGTTGTCGCCGCATCAATGCTACTCTCCGACCGTCGTCGCCACCAAAAAGCTCTCGTCACCGTCCTCATCCTTTCCACCGGATCAGATTTTCAAGCATGCTAAGAGTAGTGGACCACATGAATCTGGTGATAGTGAGACAGTGGGCATGGATTCTGTTACAGTGCATATATAGTTATTCCGATTTCTTCGTCAGTCTAAGGGTGTCAAGAGACCCATATCTATCGAGTGTTTAGCTGCCGGGATGACTATGTTCGACGGGAAGACAGGTACGAACCCGGCTGATGCAGAGTACTGGCTGAGGAAGCTTCAACGATTGTTTGTTGAGATGGATTATCCTATTGATCGGAAGCTTAGGGCTGTTGTATCACTGCATAAGGTGAAGCCCATAATTGATGAGAGGCTGAGGAGCATGTTATTCCAGCCAGTCATATCACTTGGGACCATTTCCGATAGGCATTTCGTGATCGTTATGTCAGGGCTGAGTATATAGCGAAGTGCCGGGATGACTTCATGAATCTGAAGCAAAATGACATGTCCGTGAATGATTATGAGATTGAGTTCATGAGGTTGATTTAGTATGTTTCGGGATTAGTGATCACTTAAAAGGATAAATGTGACTGGTTTCTGAAAGGGTTATGTCCTACGATTAAAGCCGGTGTTGCTCTGCATTTGGATAAAGAGTATAAGAAGATTACTCGACGGGCTAGGTCTGCTGAACGAAATGAGGCAGAGCTGAAACAACTTGAGTCTCAGGGTATTGATCGAGGTAAAAGGTCAGTGATCGTGGTAGTTCAACAGAGTCAGGGGAATTAGTCTAGGAAGAGAACCAAAGATGAGTCAGATCATCAGAGTTATTCCAGAGCTAGACCAGTGACTTCTACTATTCCGACTACTAGTGCTGGGGGTTTGACTAGTACTCGTGGGATGCCACAGTGTTCTTTTTGCAAGAAATGGAATCCGGATGAGTGCAGGAGACAGACTGGGGCTTGTTTCAGATGTGGTTCCTTTGAGCATCTTTTCAGAGATTGTCCGCTTTCACCTCCATCAGCTTATACTTCGAGTCAGTCTCAGGCATCAGTACAGACTCCTGTTGGGGGGAGAGGACATGGTAAATCTGTTACTTCGGGTTCTCCTAGTAGAGGTAGGCATGCTCAAAGTAGATGATCAACTAGATCAGGGGCAAGAGAACCATTGTTAGTTTACTTTACCAGGAGTCACGAGGATCGTGATGAGCTAGACGTTATTTCTGGTACTTTATCTATTCATTCTATCTCTTATTTTGCATGGCTTGATAATAGTTCGACTCATTCGTATGTTGCGAGTTCTGTTTCCGGGGGACTTGAAATTTCTATCGAGGATACAATTAGTGTTGTTACCGTACACAGTCTAGTGGGTAATTCTGTTGATGTCACTAAAGTTTACAAGAATTGTCCTCTTAAGATTCAATGGATGATCTTTCCAGCTAATTCGATGGAGTTACCCTTTGGAGAGTTCGATCTTATTCTCGGTATGGACTAGTTATCTGCGCACCGAGTCACTCTAGATTGTGAAAAGAAAAGGGCAACTTTGAGAACTTCTGATGATCGTGAGGTGATTCTAATTGGGGAGCACAGAGGCTTTCTGTTTAATGTTATATCAGCTTTTAAAGCTGAGAAAATGATTAGGAAAGGGTCCATTGCTTATCTTGCTTACATTCTTGATCCGAGATAGTCTGATTCTGGGTTGGATAAGATCCATGTTGTGATAGACTTTCCTAATTTTTTCTGGAAGAATTGCCAGGGGTACCACCGAAACGTGATGAGTTTGAGTTTGGCATCAAGGTTTATCTGGGTACAACTCCTGTGTCTATGGCTGCTTATCGGATGGCACCGAAAGAACTTAAAGACTTGAAAACATTGTTGCAAGAATTGCTAGACCGGGGTTTCATTCAACCCAGTGTTTCACCTTGGGGAACTCATGTTCTGTTTGTTAAGAAGAAGTACGGGACACTTCGACTCTATATCGAAAGCTGAGTAAGATGACGATTAAGAACAAGTATCCCCTTCCTCGCATTGACGATCTCTTTGATCAGTTCCGAGGAGCTACGTTATTTTCTAAGATAGACCTTAAATCTGGTTACTACCAACTCAAGGTTAAGGATTCTGATGTGTTTAAATAAGCTTTCCGGGCACATTATGGTCATTACGAGTTTCTTGTAATACCTTTTGGATTGACTAACGTCCCTGCCACGTTTATGGACATGATGAATAGGGTGTTTCAAACTTACCTTAACTAGTTTTTTGTGATATTTATAGATGATATTCTTGTATATTTCAAATCTGAGGCTGAGCATGAAGAACATCTCTGGATTGTATTACAGACTTTACGAGAGAAACAGTTGTATGCTAAATTCAAAAAGTGTGAATTCTGGCTTTCAGAGGTTATGTTCTTGAGACAACCTAAGAAAGTTGAAGCTATTAAGAGCTGGAAACAACCTAAGAATGTTCTTGAGATTCGAAGCTTCTTGCGTTTAGCCAGTTATTATCGAAGGTTTGTTGAGGGTTTCTCTACTATTGCAGCTCTGTTAACTAAGCTTCTGACAAAGGATGTTCCTTTTGTCTGGACTGAGGCCCAACAGTCTAGTTTTGAGAAGCTTAAGACTGTGTTGACTGAAGCACCGATTTTGATTCAGCCTGAGCCTCGTAAGGCTTATACTGTTTACAGTGATGCTTCTTACACTGGATTGGGATGTGTTCTGATGCAGGATGGGAAGGTAGTGGCTTATGCGTCCCGATAGTTGAAACCGCATGAGTGAAACTATCCTACCCATGATCTTGAGCTTGGTTCCGTAATTTTTGCTCTTAAAATCTGGAGACATTATCTCTACGGAGAGAAGTGTTATATCTACACAAACCATAATAGTCTGAAATATATCCTCACCCAGAAGGATCTTAATCTGAGATAGCGTCGCTGGGTAGAACTTCTCAAGAATTATGACTACGAGATTGAGTATCATTCGGGTAAGGCTAATGTTGTTGCCGACGCCTTGAGCCGTAACGCCATTTCAGAATTGAGAGCTCTGTTTGCCCAGATTAGTTTGTATGATGATGGCATTCTTTTGGCAGATTTTCAGGTTATTCCTACTATGGTTTCTGATATTCGAGCTAAACAACCTAGTGATTCATTTTTTGATGCACCGTTTGAGAGAGGTTGAAGAGGCACATCTCAGGATTTTTCTATTGATCAGGATGATGTTCTATGTTTCCGAGGTCGACATTGCATTCTAAGGAAATCTGGGTTGAAACAGATTATTCTCCGTGAGGCTCATAACAATCCTTATTCTATGCATCCTGGTGGGGAAAAGATGTATAAGAATCATCGTGAGAGGTATTGATGGAAAGGTCTCAAGTGTGATGTTGTTGGATTTGTATCGAAATGTTTAACTTGTCAAAAAGTCAAGGCAGAGCATTAGCGTACATCTGGGTTACTTTAGCATTTTGAGATTCCTCAGTGGAAGTGGGAGTGTGTGACTATGGACTTTATTAGTGGACTTCCTTTGACTCCGTCAAAGAAGGACTCCATCTGGGTTATTGTTGATCGTCTGACTAAGTCTGCGCACTTCATTCCTGTTCGAGTTAATTATTCTTAGAGCAAGTTGGCTCAGCTTTTTTCTGAGATTGTTCGACTTCGCGGGGTACCATTGTCTATTATTTCTGACATAGATCTGAGGTTTACAGTGAAATTTTGGAATTCTTTTCATACCACTTTGGGTACTTGGTTGAACTTTAGTACTTCTTATCATCCGCAGATTGATGGTCAGTCTCAGCGCGTGATTCAGATTCTTGAGGATATGCTGAGGGGTTGTATTCTTGATTATAGAGGCAGTTGGGAGGATTTCTTACCGCTTGCAGAGTTTGCCTACAATAACAGTTATCAGGCCAGCATCAAGATGGCACCGTCTGAGGCTCTGTATGGGCGTAAGTTTCGTACACCTATTGGCTGGGCTGAGCTTAATGAGCACAAATTGTTGGGACCCAGTATTGTTTGAGGTTGAGTAGACTATTAGATTGATTCAGGATCGACTTAAGGCTGCTTTTGATAGATAGAAGTCTTATGATGATTTGAAACGCCAGGATATTGAGTATGATATAGGTGATGAGGTTTTCTTGAAAGTATCTCTGTGGAGGAAGGTACTTCGTTTTGGTCGGAAAGGCAAACCTAGTCCTCGTTTCATTGGCCCTTATTGGATTATTCGTCGAGTTGGACCAGTTGCCTATTAGCTTGAGTTACCACCAGAGCTTCAGCGTATTCATGATATCTTCCACATCTCTGTGTTGAGACGCTATCATGTTGATTCGTCTCATATTATTCTCGTAGAGGAAATTGAGATCCGCCCTAACTTACGTTTTGAGAAGGAGCCTATTGAGATTCTTGCTCATGATACAAAGGTTCTTAGGAGGAAGACCATTAAGATGGTCAAAGTCTTTTGGCGTGGTCGTAGTCATGATGAGGCTACATGAGAGCCCATGGCCGTCGTCAGAGCTCAGTATCTGCATCTTTTTGATCCAGGTAAATTTCGAGGCCGAAATTTCTTTTAACATGGGGAGAGTTGTAACACCCCAAAATTAAAAACCCTAATTTTGTGAAACCCTAATTTTAAAACCTAAATTTAAATTGGGAATTTAATTTTAGAAAATTAAATTAAGTGACCTATTTGCGAAAATTGGAAACTTCAGTGACCAATCTGAAAGGCAGTTATATTTTGTGACTCTTATTGTGTAATTTACCCAAAAGATAGGGTAAAAACTTATTCCCTAGCTTTTCGGCTACCATTTTTGCGGCCGCATCATCTTCTCACTCTCATTTTTTCTCTAAAACTCGAAAACCACCTCAAACATCACTCGCGTTTTTCTGATTTGGTTCCGGCCAAAAGGTTGTCTACGACCGTTCGACGATCCAAGACCTTTACTCGACTCCATGTCGTCGTCCGAACAAAACACACCCCTTCATCGCCCTCGTGTCGCCGGCTTCTGTTGTAAATCGGTACAAAACCCTTCGAAATCTACCTCACTATCGTCGTTCTCCTCAATTCCGTTCGGTTTTGGCGTGTGGGTAAGCTGTTGTGGTCTTGCTTCGTTGCCTTGGGGGATGCGTGAGTGTTCGTTGGGTGTTATTTGGCTGGAAAATGAACTTTATGGTCACGGGTTGTGTCGCTAACGAGCTGCGCCGTAAAGGGTTACCAAACCCTAATTTTTGGTTTTGGCTAAGGGGTTGTGTGTTGTATGGGCTCGGGTAATTGGTCAGTCCGAAGTTGTGGTGGGCCGAGATAGTGGAGGCCCGATCCGGCTTAATGGGTTGATTATATGACTGAACCAGTTTAATTAAATCAAACCGAACTAGTAAACCAAATTGATGCAGTGAACCAAACCGTCAGACTAGTGACTTGGACTAAACCGGGTGACGTCAGCGTTGACTTGACCGTTGATCGTTGACTTTTTCAATTAATGTCAACCTTATGTTTTTCGACGTCCTAATTCCAAATATGCTGTCTGTTTTCCCAAATTCGAACTCAAAAGATTGTTTTTCTAATTATGTTTAGTTGTATTTAATATTTTGAGAATTATGTATATATAAAACTAATTCGAATTATTCTTGTGTTCATGCGACGTTGATTCAGACACTAAGATTCTTCCTCCTCCTCCACCTAGGCGACCTCCTATTGCTCTATATTCGGGATCTGCTCGTGAGTTTAGTTTGATATTGTTCGGTATTATTTTATTAGTGACATGCATAATAGTAGTGAAACTTATGTTGTGTTTACTATCGTAGGTGCTGATTTTATCTGACCAAGTGCTAGAGTTGAGCGTGAGAGACGTCATCATCGACGTTGAGCTTTTAACTGTTTGAGGTGTCTTCTCTTCTGGTGTTACATATTTTGTGCCTTATGTTTGTATGTGATCGTTATGTGTTATGATTTTTGATGTGATGACTATGACTTATGATATATGCCATGATCTATTTGACTTATTTTTGTGACATACTTGTATGATGACATGCCATGCATCATACATCGGAATCGAAATAATGAATTCATATTGGAATACTATACATGCATATTCGGAAATAAACAAATATGCAATCGGATATAGAAATCAGATCATCATATCATATCATATGGGTTGGGAAATGTACGGGGAAGTTCAATGGTTTCACCCTTCGGGCTGAATTCCACTTCGGAATTGGTGATGATGTAGAGATTGGTTTAGGGGAACCTTACTCTTTGGACGGTGATGTAGTTGGGGTGCACTGCATTGTATCATGTGCATCATGTTATATATATTGTATATCAGAATGTTTGTTTGAGTTTGGGCATGTTGTTGGATTATTCTTGTGATTGTTTGCTTAGGCACTTAGAGACACACTGAGCTTTATAGCTGACTCCCCCTTAGTTTCTATTTCAAATACTCAAACTTAGGTTATGGTACTTGGACGACCTCGTTTATCAGACGTATTACATATTATCAGTATGGATTATTTTGACTTATGGGCTTTATTTATTATCATTAGATTTATATATAATTTTGGACTCAAACATTTTATTTGGGAATTTACTATTTTTATCATGCATGGCTATTTCTAAATATTTTATCAACTTTTCAGGATATTAATATACAACCAAGTTTTATATAATAGAAATATTATTGTGTTTAATGTGATGTTACTATTTAATACGAATATTACATTTTCAAACTTAATAACTTTACTTGAGGGACAAGTTTCAAACCCGACTTCCTATATTTGGCCCATTTCTCCTGGGCCGGGTTTAGGGGGTTACATTTACCCTTGGATGAGGTACTTTTGGTTTTAGTGATCTCATGTAATGATTTCGGTACATACCATTTTTCTTACAAACTATGTAACAAATTACGTACAACGTTTAATAAATTACGCACATACTCAATTTCTCATACTTTTTGTAACAAATTAGGTTTTAATGTAATAAACTATGTATGTACATAGTTTCTTACCCTTGTTTGAGGTACTTTTTGTTTTGGTGATCTCATGTAATTATTTCGGTACATACCGTTTTTTTACAATTGTGTAACAAATAACGTACAACGTGTAATAAATTAAGTACATACTCAATTTTCTCACACATTGTGTAACAAATTACGTACAAGCTGTAATAAATTAGGTACCTACCGTTTTTATTATAATAGTTGTAAAAAACTATGTACACTATAATAATCTCGATACATATATATTCTTTGTTGTAATATTTTATGTATATACCGTTTTTATTACACATTCTGTAATCAATTATGTACAAACATCTTAATAAAGTATGTACAAGCTTATAACTTGAAAAATCAGCCATACTTAAATTAGCCTTAAATTAAAGGTTTCTAAAAAACTCTCTCTTTTGTCCGTTTCCATGCAGATTTAGAATTAACATAAATAATTAATAAAAAAATTAAATAAATAAATAAATAATGGAGTAGTAATGTTTGTTTGGTCCCAAAAAGTTTCAATTTAACCCATTTTCTGAAAATTCAAAATGATTATTTCCTCACAGAAGAAGAGATGGAGCGATGTGGAGACAAAGAAACTCCAATCAAGCTGGGATTTGTTTTACCATTTTAAAGACAATGTTTCCCTTTTTTTAAGAATATTAATGTTGAGGAGCTTCACCCACAATAGTGCTAGACTCCCCCTGAAAAGAAGGCTAAGAGAAAAAAGATTAGCCTTCCTCAAAAGTGACATCAACAGAGACATAAATTTTCCGTGTAGGTGGGTGATAACACTTGTAGCCCTTCTGTGTCGGAGAATACACAATAAACACACACTGGATTGCTTGAGGATCGAGTTTACTTCAGTTATGACTAGATACATGAACAAAGGCTGGAGAACCAAAAACCCAAGGGATAAGGTTATTTGTGGTTCGGATATTAGGATAAAACTGAGAGAGAAGTTGCATTGGTGTTTATTCCCCAAGGTTTTGGAGGGTAGGCGGTTTATAATGTGTTGTAGTAAAAACGACTTCCCCCAGTATGTTTTTGGAACACAGTTTTGGTCATATCATACCTGAATCTTTTTATTTTGACACCAAATTAATTATGTACCATGGAAATAAAGTTTGGAAGGATAGTGGGCACATCATATTTGTGTTTGAGAAGAAAAATCTATGATACTCCAGTACAATCGTCAATAAAAGACACAAACCAGTGAGCTCATGTAATATTGGGAATTTTAGACGGTCTCCATATATCATAGTGAATCAAATAAAAAGGTAAAGAACTTATGTTGTTACTTATTGGAAAAGGGAACCGTGAGTGTACTAAACACCCAAGATATTCTTTGGCCAAATTAGCGTCTTTTCACAGGTTTTTTCCATCTCACAAAAGTTTTTTAGCCAACTTAAACGCCATCCTTATTCTTAGCACCTTATCCGAAGCTTTATATGATGAGAAGTGGAGAGAGGCAATGAGAATATAAATGGAGGCACTTGAGAAGAATAGAACTTGGGAAATAGTAGAGCTGTCAAAAAAATAAAAGAACAGTAGGACGCAAGTGGGTGTTTTCCATGAAGTACAAATCAGATGGGTCTTTAGAGAGATACAAGGCAAGGTTGGTTGCTAAGGGATACACACAAACCTATGGAGTGGACTATCAGGAGACGTTCACACCTGTGGCTAAAATGAATACAGTTATGATTTTATTATCATTGGCTGCAAATTTCTCCATGGTGACTTAGAGGAAGAGTTTCACCGGCCTTTCGAAGAGAGATTAAAGGGAACATGATCTGCAAACTGAAAATGCACTATAGGACTGGAGCAATCTCCGAGTGATTGGTTCGATAGATTTACTAAAGTGATGCTCAATACAGGGTACAAACAGAGTCAGGGTGATCACACTATTCATTAAGCATACGACTTCAGGGGAGTTACTGCTCTTTCGGTGTATGTTGATGACATAATTATTATTGAGAATGATGAAAAAGAGGTCTTAAAAAGCTACTTGGCAAAGTAGTTTTAGATCAAAATCTTGGGAAGTTAAAATACTTTCTTGGGATAGAAGTAGCTAGTTCTCAGCAAGGTATCTTCATTTCCCAACAGAAGTATGTAATTGACCTCTTAAAGAAAACAAGAAAATATACTTGCAAATCTGCTTCGACTCCAATTGAGCCCAATTAACAACTTGGAGAGGCAAAAGATGATAACGTAGTGGATAAGGAAAGATTTCAAAAATTGGTTGGGAAACTGATATGTAACACCCAAAAAAAGGTTTAATGAGATAAAATGAATTGAGAAAAAAAAAAGAAAGAGAAGAAATGGAATTGGTGACATGGGGGTTTAAACCCGTGACCTTTGGGATGGGATGCTAGAGTTTTAACCATTGAGCCAAGTGCTCATGTCTGTCAGGTGTTGATTTGAAAGACTTTTGAATTAAGTTTGAGAAGCATGTTAAAACATATTTAATATTCGAATTGACCGTTCACCTACCGTCCCTTTGCTTTACCATTGTAACACCCCCAAATTAATTAAATAATTAAAGTTATAAATATGGAAGCAAATGTGTAAAAAAATGGTGATGAAAAAGAAATGCAACCAAGGGGGAATGAACCCATGACCTTTAGTTGTATAGGCATGCATCTAAACCAATTGGGCTAATTCCTTTCTTTGTTAATGTTGGCCAAGAAAATTCTTTTGAACTAAACCTTTTCAGGTAATTAAATAAAATAATAAACCAAGTATGATATTTTTCCAACCACACCCCCTTTATTGTGAAATCAATGCCACACTTGAATCTAGGTATCTAGAACCTTCATTCTCTCATGACCGTTCACCTCCCACCACCGGTCGTCTTCTCGATCTCCTCCACCGCTCGTCGGTGTTGTGCACCGCCACCGACGACTCGGCCGTCTCCCTATCGTGATCACACCCCTAGCCGTCACGCGCGAGGCTGAGCCACCGGCTGCCGTGTAGATTGATTTGAACGTCCTTCAAAAATAACTTAAAACCCATTTCGCTCGGTTTTTCAGCGATTTCAGCCGCTACCGCCGACCATTTGTCATGCCAAGGCCACCGTTGCACTCCCCGTCGCGTGGCGAGCAAAACCCTGCCTGTTGATCGACCGTCTGCCGTCGTTGGAGTCGTTGTCGGGACTACGTCGGATTCGGTTTCCATTTCTGTTTCGAGGTAAGTTTGGTAAGTTTCCAACTTTATTTTGAGTTTTTGCATGCTTGGATTGAGAAAATGTCATTTTTTAGCGTCGTCCGGTGGTTTCGGCCGCGCGTGGCTAGCACGCGCCGTCACGGGCAATTTTCGGCCGCCTGTGACGGTGGCATTCGAACCGAGCCAAACTGAGCCTTTCAAACCGGCCCAAAATCCAACCAAACCGGCTTGTTTTGGTCTAAGCCTAAACCCGACCCGTTGACCGTTTGACCCAACACGTCCGACCGAACCGAATTGAACTCGCCTGACCCGTTTGACCTGAGTCAAACCGAACCAAGTTAACTCAACCGAGTCAACCTGACTGATTCAACCGAGTCAACTCAACCGAGTCAACCCGACTGAGTCAACTCATCCAAGTCAACTCAGTTGACTTTGAACATTGATCGTTGACGTCAGCATGACGTCAGCGTTGACTTTGACCAAAAAGTCAACTTTTTTCGAACAACCCTTTTTTATGTTTATCGACCTCCTGAGTTCATTTTTTATGCCTGTTTCGTGAAATTCTAACCCGAAAGCCTCCGAATCGGACCTTGAACTCGAGTTTGCTTATGTATTTTATTAATCAATTGTGAGCAACGTGAATAAGAACTGAAATTGGAACTTGTGCGATTGAAGGTACTCAATGTTCCTTTAATACGGATGGTTGAGGACGTCGAATTCGGGTTCGAGAGTATCGAAATTTCATTTCAAGGGTTGACCGATATAGCAAGGATTCAAGGTAATACTCTACTACCTACTGTCTGCTTTTTGGAACATGTTGGTAATTATTAATGCATGAACTGTATGATTGGTCATTTGACTACCGTCGATTATTATAAGTCGTACAGTTACAATACAATGATAATAAACTGGTTAAGATCGAATGACTCGAATAAGGAATAAATGACCGATAAGAAATTCAAGTTTAGTGAACACCCGATAAAGCGACAACCTTGAAACTTTAATTTTAAATTATGTTCCTGATAAAAGATTTAATGCCCGAAACGTTAGAATGAGAAATTAAAAAAATGCCCCTGAGATATCTGAATGACTAAAATGACCCTAACAATGAAAGCAATCTATAAATCTATCTTAGATCTTGTTAAACAATCGGTTTATCTAAAATCCTCAAATTATTTGGAGAGTTGCAGTAATAAGACTTAAACCCTCGAGATTGTGAAGTGCTTGGATTTCCTTGAATTCTTATTAATCCTTGAAGATAAATTTACAAGAAATTATTCGTATGTTCGAAAATTATCAAAGTACTTTCAATTATCGAATTGAGTGAAACAACTGAAATGACTAAAGGATTGAAGGTACTATAAGACTGAATTGATCAGGATGTGTGTAATGACCGAAGTCACTAAAGTATCCCAGCACCGAAACTTTCCAATTAACTGAAATGACATTTATACCCTCAAGTTTTGAAATGAATGAATTGTCTAGAAGGGCTAAAAGGACCAGTACGGCTAAATCTCTATCAAGTACATAAATGATTGAAATTATATAAATAGTATAATTGTCAGAAATGATGGATTTATCCCGAGCTCCAAGATGGTCGAAATACCCTCTTGACCGGAATGGGCAAAATTTGCCTTTAATGAAATTCCAAAGTCTAAATAAAGCTTAAATGACTGAAATGCCCCCAAATATTATGAAACATGACTCATATATGACCATCACTCATGATACTAATATAAGATTGGAAGATCCACTTGAAGAATAAGTTTGAATGCTCAGTGGTGAGCCTGTGGTAGAATATGATGACGACCGTTCCAACATTTTATATAGTTGATTTTGGAAATGATACACGTGGAACGCATACGTATGAAGGTTTGGTAAGTATTGCAGAGTTGGGAGATGTTAGATCGAGTGAGTTTTGGAGGTTTGATAAATCGTTGGAAATCTTGAAGATTGCAAATCATCATTTTGTCATTATTGGGCTAAATTACAAAATTGCCCCTAATAGTAAAAATGACCAAAATGCCCTCGTTAGCTAAAGTGATCGAAACAACCTTAATATAGTTGATATCTTGAATGATCATAATAAAGCATTTTTTTTAAAATGCCTGGCTGGCGATGTTGGCTACAAAGTCCCCTCTAATCGGGACCTCATTACCGGAATCAGTTCAAAATGTCAAAAGCTCAGAGTTTTCATTCCTCGTGTAATATCAAGTATCTCAGAGAAATAAATGGTCCCTTTTAGTGTGTTCCAAGTGCATAAATATTCTACCGTATTGAACCCAAGGCTGTCTTTTGATACGAAATATGACTTTTATCAAACCGAAATATACCTATGTATCTGAACTAGAAAAGGAAAGAGAAAAAGAAAAGAAAAGAAAAATTCATATGCTCGCTAGTTATCGTTTCATCGAAAACTAAAGTTTACTCTATGTTCACTGTTATTACTGATTAAAAATGATTGCTACCGAATATTGTTATTATCGATCATTACCGACTACTACTAATTTCTATTATCACTACCTACACTGTTACCGGGGGACTTGGGATAGTGTATGAAGTCACCGTAGGTTCAACCCTGATCAGGCTGGTAATTCCTTACCGTTTCAGGTTCATATGCTTCGGCTAGGGTAATTCCTTACCGTACCTAAGGTATCCCCTTAGGCTGGCACATACGCCCAATGGGTCTAGGTTAATGCCCGTTATAGTTGCAGTTCTGGGGAATTGCATACCGGAGTTTGGTTGGAGGGTAGTTAGGAAATCTAAAATAAACCTTATCGCTAACATTATATAATCGTGAAATAACGTTTACCACACCGTTACCTTGTATATGTTAGCTCTGCACTGACGGAATACCCACTAAGCCCTTGACTCAACTACTGTAATTCATATCTTGACTAATTATTCGGTCTATATGTTCCTAGTATGATACTTAGTGATTGAATAAAGAATAATCTCATCATCTTCATGTATACCGCTTCTTTGAAATACATGGTCGTATTTTTGGAGCCTATTGTGTTGCCTGAAACATCATGATAGTGTTATACCTACATGTTACTTATAGCATCCATTGGTAGTTCTGTATTACTGAGCTTTCCGAAGCTCATGTTATTTTTATCATCGCAGGTTAAAATAAATCTAACATGGTTCGATGACCGACATCAGTGTTTGGAGTCCTCTCGGTGTTGCTTTTGGAGTACGGTACCGACACAGTTAGTGGGCATGCATGTCATCATTGTTTCATGACAGTATCTAAAAAATGTGTTTTTCTGAATTTTTGTTATACAATTAAATAATTTTCTAAAGAGTATTTTAAACAGAGGTTAACGTTACCATATAATAAGTGTTTTTAAGAGAAAAATGTTTTCTTATGTGCATTTTTACGGTGGGTCGCTCTTGTGACACTAATGTGACCTCCTGGGATTCGTGATAACGCATAGGCGGGTCTAGGGGGTTACAACCATCATCTTCACCATCGAGAGAGAGGGGGGTTTTACCCCTGTTAGTCATCCGGTCTACCTCACCGGCGGTCCGTGGTAGTCACCGTCGACGCCATCAGAACCATCGTCCTGCTCTGACCTCGCCCTGGCTACCACTCACAGCGAGCAACCATCGTTCGTCAGAAAAACCAATTTGAAGGTTCGCCCGAAACCTTGTCTCGATTTTCTGGTTTTTCCATCGTGATTTAACGTCGTGGCGTGAATCGAAAGCCACCTTTGTTCTCAGGGAACCGAGCCGAGGAAAACCCTACCGACCAATCGTCAGTCCGACAATGGCAAGGCTCTCATCGGAGCATCGTATTTTCCGGTGCAATGTTTGCATTTCAGGTAAAAAAAATTGGGCTCGTTTCAGCTTATTTTGTACGGTTATTGTGTGGTTTGGAGTGTGGATTTGATGTGCTTATGTTTTCCGGCAGAATCAATGCCAGAAGTCTCTCCAGTGACCTTTTTCTAGCGATCGACCGACGAGGCCTTATCGAAAGGTAAAACCCGATCTAAATCGGTTTAACCCGGTCCGAGATCAACCCGGTCCGAGCCCAACCCGGTCTGAGCCCAAACTTGAATACGCGACCTGTATTTGAGCCCAACCCGTCTGCCGAGTCAACTCAGTCCCAGTCAGCCATCGAGTCAGCTCAGTGAGTCAGCCGAGTCAACTAGTTGACCTCTGCCCGTTGACAGTTGACGTTAGCATTGACTTGCTGACGTTAGCGTTGACCTTGGCCCCGTTAACCATTGACCTGCTGACATCAGCATTGACCTGTTGACGTCAGCGTTGACTTTGACCAAAAAGTCAAATTTTTCCGGAAAGCCCTATCTTTTGTTTTTCAATGTCATGAGTTAACCTTTGAAGCCTATTTCACAAAATTTTGACCGAAAGCCTCTGAATCGGACCTTGAACTCGAACTTATATATGTATCTACTTATTTAGTTTAGGGTACTGTGAATAAGGACTGCAATGTAAATTTGTGTAATTGAAGGAACTCACAATTCATTGAATACGAATTGTTGAAGGACGTCAAATCCGGGTTCGAGAGTGTTCGAACGTCGTTCACGGATCGACCGATGTAGCTTGGAGCCGAGGTAATACATTACTACCTTATGCATGCTTCCAAAACTTGTTGGTATTCGGTTAATGCTTGCACGACTATGATTAAGCATGTGATTAATTCTACTACTATCAATCAATTAAGAAATAAGAATATTAATGTCCAAGACAAATATTCGCATAAGAGGTTTGATAAACCGAAAGGACTTTCGAGTTCAGTAAGTGATTAATAAAAAGGGTTAATCTCTAAGTCTGATTATTTTGTCTAATGAATTACAAAAATGCCATCGATGTATGAAAATGACTAAAATACCTTTATTAATGAGAGTGGTCTGAGAATCTACACTAGATCCGGTAAAACAACCGAACCTTCTGAAAATCTTGAAGTTGGCTTAGGAAGTTATAGTAGCGAGGCTTCACTTTTGAGACTGCAAATTTGCTCAGATTCTTTTTGAGATTGAATAATCTCTGATGACACTCACGAGAAAATAATTGTATGTTTAGATTAGTCAAAGTCGCGTAAATTGCTGAATTGATTGCAATGACGGAAATGTTTGGAAATGCTGACAAGGCTGAATCGATCGGAATATCCATAATGACCAAAAGGAATAATCATTCCTCGACACCGATTGCCCAATTAATCAAAATGACTGATTTACCCTCGAGAACTTTAACGAATGAATAGATGGAAGAACCGATAAATTCTGAATAATTGAAACATTTTCGAGCATCGTAATGTTTGAAATACCCTCGAATACCGATAAGACTGAAATGGGTCACATTGACCCTAAGACATGGAATTAGAAATCCCAACAAAGACAAACAAATGTAATGGCTCCAAATGTGGTAAAATACGACTCGTGTCAGTTGGTCGATTTAGATACCATGATGATAGTGGGAGAATACTGTGTGAAGGCAAGTGCAACTTATTTGGAGAAAGTACATAGTTAATAGTGAGAGGGACCTATTCTCCTAAGGCACATTCGATGGTTTGGAATGGGTTCAGATTCAATACACATGTTTGAATACTTGGAAAATACCACTCGAATATATGCTTGTTTTCTATTAATAAGTTCAATGGACGATTGGTGAAGGTGAACTATTGTTGTTATGCTCTGTAGTTAGTTCTGAGAAATGAATGGTTGAAGTGTACCTATCCGGTGAGATATTAAACAGTGTGTTAATGGGTTCCGATTAGTTCAAAGGGGCTCGGAAACTTGACGAGCAACTAGAAGTCATAAATTATGTACATCGCCGTTTATACCTTGTTGGTTCAAATTACCAGTTTACCCCCTCTTGAAGGTCAAAATGACCTTAATACCCTCATAGGCTGTAACATTTAATTCTGCTCGCGATATATCTGAAATCCCAATGATTTTGATGCATCAACTTCCGATGTTAATTTGATCCATCTTATTGAACTCCCCTATTCGTAGGGACCTCGTTCTGAAATCAGTCCAAAATTGTCAAAATGTCATCTTTTTGATATATATCAAGTACCTCTAAGAAATGAATTGGGCCATAAAGTGTGTGCCATGTATCTGTAAATACTTTCTGTTCTAAACTAAGACCATATGCTTAAAATTTAAAAGTATGATATTTTAATACGAAAGGAAAGCAATTCTCTAATTTCTAACCTCTAATATGAAAAATATATCTGACATTGAATACGAAATAATAATAATAATAATAATAATAATAATAATAATAATAATAATAATAATAAATTTGATATTTGTCTTCTGGTATAAAAATAGATTTGATATCTATTTTCTGTAATACTGTCTTCTAAATATAAACTGAAATCATCTGGGGTATATTATCTGGGATATGAATGATGATCTGTAGGTTCAGCACTGGTAAGTCCTTCTGGACCTAAGCTCCTACGCTTAATGGGCTTAGGGTAAGCCTTTCTGTTAAGCTCCTACGCCCACGGGCCTAGGGTTAGTCTTTCTAGACCTAAGGTATCCCCTTAGGTAGGCTCCTACGCCTCAGGCCTAGGGTAAGACCTTATGCATGCAGTTCAAGAGGAATTGCATTTTAGAGTTCAGTTGAGGGTAGTTAAGTAAATTAATAGAACTTTCTGACCTCTTCTGAAACATACCCTACTAAATTAATGTAGCAATGTTGAACCCTCAGTAAACTTACAATTCACGCTTAATGGATCACTTTGAACTCCTTGATTCAACTTCTGAAATCTGAATCTCTTTTGAATCTCTGGCTTTAGACTCACCTCTTACAGTTCGGGTGATCAAATAAAGAACAACTCAGTGACCTCCTAATAATGCTTCGTTGAATTATCGAATCTTAATTTGAGCTTACTGTGCCTAATTCTTCATGACAATGTTAAGTTGCCATATACCTACTTGTACCTTTAGCATCTCCTGGTAGTTTGTATTATTGAGCTTTTCAAAGCTCACGTTGTTTTACCATCACAGGTTAAAGGATCTACCATGTTGTAGCTATCAACGTCGGTATGGGAGTTTCTTCGGCTTTGCTTGCGGAGTACGACACCTGTATAATTAGGGGAAATTTTTGTCACGTGTTATTTTATATTCGAGTATGAAACTTGTATTAACAACTTTTATCAGTTTTGTTTCCTTGTCTGAATGTTTCTAAAATTGTATTTTAATTCAAAACTCGATTTACGATTTTAAATGGTTTAGCAATTTGTTTATTTGAAATTTTAACGTAGGCCGCTCCGGTGACCTTAATGTGACTTCCTAGGATCCTTATTAACGCGTAGGCAGGTCTAAGGGGTTACATTTAGTGGTATTAGAGCTTAGAGTTGCGTCATTCTGGGTAGATCGGCCGATCGTCTATCATAGGGTGTCTGGTCTGTGCATGCCCCTAGCATAATCGTACTCCTCCGAGTTGAAACTCCGATGTCGAATCCCTTTTTCTGAATTAAGTGAATATAAGCATTCTGCCTTCCATAGATCGATCTGTACTCGCAAGAAATGTTTATATCGTCCGTCTGTGTTTTGGATTAAATTGGTAGACTAGAATCTGTATAAGGAATCTAAGATGGTTCATGCATGTGAAATTGAGGAATCAAAAACATATTGAGAATAAATGCTTGATCATGTGAGGTAACAAGTATATGATTTCACGTAATACTATCCGGTGATGATGATTATGTTTGAGATATCTTGATGGAAGTTTGATAAAAGTAGTATTAATTTAAAAGAAAGGTGTTTGTGAGTGTGGCGAAAACATAAGTTCTATGGCGACTCTGTAATACACGAAGGAAGCAATTTTCTGAAAATTTCGTTGAAGGTAAGTGATATCCGTATAAAACCTTGCTTATGCTTTGACTTGAAGAAAGACCTCTTATATGAAAATGTGGCATGATGTATCGTTATATCATTCTTGATTGAAATCTGATGTTACATCCCGATTCTTGAATGTCCTATGGGAGGCTTTGGGTACTCTTTGAACTACAGTTGTAGTTCTTCATCCGTGAACTGATGGTTAACCTAGAAGAGAAATTCAGATTCTGGAAGATATACCTTTGGGTTGTATGGTTGTCTTCTGTTATAGTTTGGAAGGCTCCATACCTCTGACTTAGCCAGCTTATAGTAGTAGTTATGAGACAAGCATTTGCTTGGCACCGTATGAAATTCAGTATGGATTCAAATAATGTATTCTGATCAGTTAGTCTAAATTATGATATGGGATGATTTTGGGTCCAAGACAGTACGAGTGACTGAGAGCAATACCAGATTAAACTGTGACCGTCTGAGAGTTCTAAGGATTTAGTATACTCTGATAGAAAGTTTCCGTAGATGAACGGATGAAATAGTGGATTCTGTATTTCTCCTTGACTCTGGTAAATTTCGAAGACGAAATTTCTTTTAGGGAAGAAGAGTTGTAACACCTAAAAAAGGTTTAATGAGATAAAATGAATTGAGCAAAAAACATAGAAGAAATGGAATTGGTGACACGGGGGTTTGAACCTATAACCTTTGGGATGGGATGCTAGAGCTTTAACCATTGAGCCAAGTGCTCGTGTCTGTCAAGTGTTGCTTTGAAATACTTTTGAATTAAGTTTGAGAAGTATGTTAAAACATATTTAATATTCGAATTGACCGTTCACCTACCGTCCCTTTGCTTTACCATCATCTTCACCATCGAGAGAGAGAGGGTTTTTACCCCTGTTAGCCGTCCGATCTACCTAAAAGGCGGTACATGGTCGTCACCACCGACGCCATCAGAACCATCATCCTGCCTTGACCTCGCCATGGCCACCACTCGCAGGGAGCAGCCATCGTTCATCGGAAAAACCAATTTGAAGGTTCGCCCGAAACCTTGTCTCGATTTTCTGTGTTTTCCATCGTAATTCGGCGTTGTGGCGTGAATCGGAAGCCGCCTTTCTACTCAGGGAACCAAGCCGAGCAAAACCCTACCGGCCAATCGTCAGTCCGACGACGGCAAGGCTCTCGTCGGAGCTTCGTATTTTCTGGCGCAATGTTTGCATTTCAGGTAAAAAATTGGCTCGTTTCAGCGTATTTTGTACGGTTATCGTGTGGTTTGGAGTGTGGATTTGATGTGCTTCTGTTTTCCGGCAGAATCGATGCCAGAAGTGTCTCCGGCGATCAGCTGACGAGGCCTTATCGAAAGGTAAAACCCGGTTTAACCTAGTCCGAGTTCAACCCGGTCCGAGCCCAACCCGGTTTGAGCCTAAACTCGAACCCATGCCTGACCCGTCCGATCTGAACCCGATAACCCGACCCGTATCCGAGCCCAACCCGTTTGTCGAGTCAACTCAGTCAGAGTCAGCCATCGAGTTAGCTCAGTGAGTTAGCCGAGTCAACTTAGTTGACCTCTGCATGTTGACTGCTGACGTCAGCGTTGACTTTGACCAAAAAGTCATTTATTTCCGAAAAGCCCTATCTTATGTTTTTCGACGTCCTGAGTTCGTTTTTGAAGCCTGTTTCGCAAAATTCTAACACGAAAGCCTCTGAATCGGACCTTGAACCCGAACTTATATATATCTAATTATTTAGTTAAGGGTCATGTGAATAAGGAATGAAATGTAAATTTGTGTAATTGAAGGTACTCACAATTCCTGAAATACGAATTGTTGAAAGACGTAAAATCCGGGTTCGAGAGTGTTCGAACGTCGTTCACAGATCGACCGATGTAGCTTGGAGCCAAGGTAATACATTACTACCTTCTGCATGCTTCCAAAACTTGTTGGTATTCGGTTAATGCTTGCACGACTATGATTGAGCATGTGATTAATTTTACTACTATCAATCAATTAAGAAATAAGAATATTAATGGCCAAGACAAATATTCGCATAAGAGGTTTGATAAACCGAAAGGACTTTCGAGTTCAGTAAGTGATTAATAAAAATGGTTAATCTCTAAGTCTGATTATTTTGGCTAATGAATTATAAAAATGCCATCGATGTATGAAAATGACTAAAATACCCTTATTAATGAGAGTGGTTTGAGAATCTACACTAGATCCGGTAAAACAACCGAACCTTTTGAAAATCCTGAAGTTGGCTTGGGAAGTTATAGTAGCGAGGCTTCACTTTTGAGACTGCAAATTTGCTCAGATTCTTTTTGAGATTGAATAATCTCTGATGACATTCATGAGAAAATAATTGTATGTTTGGATTAGTCAAAGTCGCGTAAATTGCTGAATTGATTGAAATGACGGAAATGTTTGGAAATACTGACAAGGTTGAATCGATCGGAATATCCATAATGACCAAAACGAATAATCATTCCTCGGCATCGATTGCCCAATTAATCAAAATGACTGATTTACCCTCGAGAACTTTAACGAATGAATATATGGAAGAATCGATAAATTCTGAATAATTGAAACATTTTCGAGCATCGTAATGTTTGAAATACCCTCGAATACCGATAAGACTGAAATGGGTCACAATGACCCTAAGACATGAAATTAGAAATCCCAACAAAGACAAACAAATGTAATGGCTCCAAATGTGGTAAAATACGACTCGTGTCAGTTAGTCAATTTAGATACCATGATGATAGTGGGAGAATACTGTGTGAAGGCAAGTGAAACTTATTTGGAGAAAGTACATAGTTAATAGTGAGAGGGACCTATTCTCCTAAGGCACATTCGATGTTTTGGAATGGGTTCAGATTCAATGCACATGTTTGAATACTTGGAAAATACCACTCGAATATATTCTTGTTTTCTTGTAATAAGTTCAGTGGACGATTGGTGAAGGTGAACTATTGTTGTTATGATCTATAGTCAGTTCTGAGAAATGAATGGTTGAAGTGTACCTATCCGGTGAGATATTAAACATTGTGTTAATGGGTTCTAATTAGTTCAAAGGCGCTCGAAAACTTGACGAGCAACTAGAAGTAATAAATTTTGTACATCACCGTTTATACCTTGTTGGTTCAAATTACCAGTTTACCCCCTCTCGAAGGTCAAAATGACCTTAATACCCTCATAGGTTGTAACATTTTTTATGCTTGCGATATATCTGAAATCCCAATGATTCTGATGCATCAACTTCCGATGTTAATTCGACCCGTCTTATCGAACTCCCCTATTCGTAGGGACCTCGTTCTGAAACCAGTCCAAAATTGTCAAAATGTTATCTTTCCGATATCTATCAAGTACCTCTAAGAAATGAATTGGGCCATAAAGCGTGTGCCATGTATCTGTAAATACTTTTTGTTCTAAACCAAGACCATATGCTTAAAATTTAAAAGTATGATAATGTAATACGAAAGGAAAGCAATTCTCTTATTTATGACCTCTGATATGAAAAATATATCTGATATATGACATTGAATACAAAATAATAATAATAATGTTAATAAAATAATTTTTATATTTGTCTTCTGGTATAAAAATACATTTGATATTTATTTTCTGTAATATTGTCTTCTGAATATAAATTGAAATCATCTGGGGTATATTATCTGTTATATGAATGATGATATGTACGCTCAGCGCTGGTAAGTCCTTCTAGACCTAAGCTCCTACACCCAATGGGCCTAGGGTAAGCCTTTCTTTTAAGCTCCTACGCCCACGGACCTAGGGTGAGCCTTTCTTTTAAGCTCCTACGCCCACAGGCCTATGGTAAGTCTTTCTGTACCTAAGGCATCCCCTTAGGTAGGCTCCTACGCCTCATGCCTAGGGTAAGACCTTCTGCATGCAGTTCTGGGGGAATTGCATTTTAGAGTTCGGTTGAAGGTAGTTAAGAAAATTAATAGAACGTTCTGACCTCTTATTAAACATACCCTACTAAATTAATGTATCAATGTTGAACCCTCAATAAACTTACAATTCACGCTTAATGGACCACTTTGAACTCCTTGATTCAACTTCTGAAATCTGAATCTCTTTTGAATCTCTGGCTTTAGACTCACCTCTTACGGTTCAGGTAATCAAATAAAGAACAACTTTGTGACCTCCTAATAATGCTTCACTGAATTATCAAATCGTAATTTGAGCTTACCGTTGCCTAATTCTTCATGACAATGTTAAGTTTCCATATACCTACTTGTGCCTTTAGCATCTCTTGGTAGTTTGTATTACTGAGCTTTCTGAAGCTCACATTGTTTTACCATCACAGGTTAAAGGATCTACCATGTTGCAGCTATCAACATCGGTATTTTTGGGTCACGTCGGCACGCCCTGTGGCGCAGCGGAAAAATTAATCCGACGTAATCCAGCCAGGATCCTTGTACATGAACGAATCTGGGGTGAAAAGATGAAGAGTTACCTTGTAAAGCTCTGGAAACTGGAAAACCGACGGTATGTCGGAATAACCACGTCAAGTAAAACCGGAATCGTCACAGGTTCGCAACGACCTTTACGGAGTCCACCCGAACAAAACGAATAAAGTTTCCGCCTCCCTAACACTTAGGGATTAATTTCAATAGGTTTGAACACCTTCCAGGGAGAAGTCGAAATCCCTCCAGGGATTCCTGAGGGAGTCTGAAATCGACCAGGGGTTCTACCGGGACTTGGATTCGAACTAGGAAACTGCTAGGAATTTGCCAGGGGGCAAGAGGAACACCAGAAAAATATCGAACTGCTTCTCAGAAGAAATCTGGGACTTGTCGAAAATTCCATAGGGGAATTCCCAGGGATATGTCGAAATTTGCTAGGAGGAATAGAGATGATTTGGTTGCTAGCCCTTGTCCCTTTAAATAGTATTCAGAGACTGAATTCTAGTTGAATTCCTTAAATCCAAGTTCAACCAAAATTCATAGAATCTAATTCTACTTGAAATTGGTTTATATTAAATATACATTATATTTAATAATATTAAATGAAATATATATATTTAATTATGTAGAATCTTATTCTACATAAAACATGGATTTAAATATATTTAAATATTTTTAATTATGTAGAATCTAATTCTACATAAACTTGGAATTAAATATACATTATATAAATTCCAAATATATATTTAAATTTCTAGAATCTTATTCTATAATATTTAAGTCTCTAAATATTTTTCATGCTCTAAATAATATTTGATAAATACACTATTTATCGAATATTATTCCCATTTAAGGGAGTTGTCAATTTCCCCTATCCCATAGGGGTTTTTTTGGCAACCTCCCTAAAATAGGGAGTATGGTTTCCAATTTTTGTTCGTTTCATTCAAAAGGTGTGACCCTTGTAGGTTCATGCAACGTTAGCAGCAAAATTAGAACTGTTCTAATTTTACAAACAATGAGTGGCATCTAGCAATACATCATTGCTACCTAAGTTGCATGAAGTCATGGTTTGACTTTCCTAATTCCTGAATAAACTTCCTTTATGTATTTCATCCTTTTGTCCTTTATATCTTAGATGAACACAAGTCATGGGTTAGTCACACTTGCGTTGTACATCTAGTGTTTCTTGATGTCTTGAGTAGATTATTATAAACGAATCTCTATGATATCTCATATCATAATATTCGAGCATGGCCATACATTTTCTAATCTCACTCAATCAAGTGGCCGAAGATATTTCTCTCATTATGTATGAGGGACAAATCCTTTCTCGATCAACCATATTTCACTACATAGGTCATCACATATCCAACCATCAGTCTTTATAATGTAGTAAGTTACGACACACGTTTGACTATGTCAAAATACGTAAATCTTTATGTTGAAATCATGTTGATCTCAAGTATGAGGATTATACATATGTTTATCATGAGAAATGTTGTGACTGTCACATAATTACCCAAGAAACATGCTCATAGCGGGTCAATCCATTATGTTGTTCTCTAACAAATACTTATGTGTTGATTTTGACATCTCTATGTCAATGACAACGCTTGTTATCAACCACATATTAGTCTTTATATATTATCATTGTCCATACCCGTAATAATATTCGACTAAGGATCCTATTTAACAATAATCGTATTATTGTATGGACATTATTATCCAATGGTTAGTTTGATGCACAGAAACATACCAAATGATAATAACGACAATGTCATTAGTTGATAAATCTAGTAAAATAGTATGTCTATTCAATCATCATATGATTGGTCTTTGGGCATACTCCAACAATCTCCCACTAGCACTAAGACCAATCATTCTCGTATCTAATACGATATGGCTTAGTGTAATTGACATGCTTATGCTGTGTCAAAAGCTTTGTCAGGGAGTTGACAAAGTTATCAACTTTGTGCGTATGTTGCATACTTTCACATCTCCACGATGTAAGTACTTTAGAATATGTTTGGAGTTATTGATGAGATCAGGGTTTTATTTGCTTACGCAAAGGTTCCATCATAACAGAGTTATGTAACATCTAATATGCTGGGAACAACCCTTAGTTCAGAAGTGAACCCTTTAGATCCAAACATCCTTCTTTATTGCTATGTCGACTGTAATACATTCAGCCTATGTTGTAGAGTTAGATATTGTCTCATGTTGCTAACTCACAGTATCTTTTATTAATGCAAAACGGATTGCGATCTTTAGTTCCTTTTGATGAGTATGTCATCTACATACAATACTTAGGAAAGTAACAATGCTCCCAATAGTTCTTTTGAAAACAAGACTCCTCTTTGTTTCTAGATAAACCAAACCTCTATATTGTATCTTTTGAAACGAATATCCCAACTTCGAGAAGCTTGTCTTAGTCTACGGATAGACCTTTGTAGCTTACATACCTTCCAAGTGTTTACTGGAGTGACAAAACCTTCTGGATGTGTCATGTACACATCTGTTTCAAGTTTTCCCTTAGGAAAGTGGTTTTGACATTCCTTTATTTGATTTCATAATCATCGTATGTAACTACTTGCAAGTGAGATTAAGATGGATTAAACATAGCTACAAGGAAGATGCTTTATCATAGTCTATACTATGAAGTCTGTCGAAAACTTTTAGCGACGAATCATCCTTTGTATATTTTATCATCCATGTCGGTTTTTCCTTTTTGAAAAACCCATCCATACCTCTTAGGTTTTACCCTTTTAGGTAACCAAAGTCTATACTTGGTTTTAGACATGGATTCCATCTCATATCTCATGGCTCTTAGCCATTTCTCGAATTTTGGGCTCACCATTGCTTTCTAATAAGACCTAGTCTTTATCTTGATCCGAAAAGAAGAGTGTTTCCATGTATGGATAGTGAGAAATCCATATTTCTCAAGTATATG
Source organism: Hibiscus trionum (assembly GCA_030270665.1). Taxonomy (NCBI): domain Eukaryota; kingdom Viridiplantae; phylum Streptophyta; class Magnoliopsida; order Malvales; family Malvaceae; genus Hibiscus; species Hibiscus trionum. The sequence goes on along the minus strand of BSYR01000038.1, from coordinate 18,614,837 downwards.
GTATTCTCTTAAGGATCAACACAATGGTTGTGTTTTGTTCCAATGTTCCTTGATCATTTGTGGAACATTCTCAATCTTTGGTTCATAAATTTGTTGTCTAAAATTTCTTCACATTCCAAATTCCATTTTTTCTTTTGTGAGAGGTAATCTCTTTCGAGAGAAACTCTCGTTTGAGCAACAAACATTTTGTTCTCGTTGAAAAATGAAATCCCTTAGTGATAAGTATTCTCTTTCGAGATAAACTATCGTTTGAGCAACAAATATTTTGTTCTCGTTAAAATTGAAGAAATAATATCCCTTTGTGAGAATTAATCTCTTTCAAGATAAACTCTCGTTTGAGAAACAAACGCTTTGTTCTCGTTAGGATAAACAACAAATGAAGTTTTTAAGGTTCAAACTTTGTAAACATTTTAACATGTAAGTAACCTTAAAACTTCAAAGGTATTCTAGAACAATTCTTAGTCCATATCTTATATGACGTTTCAAAAAAAATAAAAACAAGATTAAGTATGTGAGTTGTTTTTCTAGTGTGTAAAGAAGTCGAAAATGACTTGTTCTAAATCAAAACATGTCTAACATATTTGATTCTCTTTCAAAGACTTTTCGTTCCACTTGTGGGATTTAATTATGGGACAATCCCATATTCTTTGAAAGTTCATCAAACTTTAAATATTCTTGAATTTGATCTCATCAAATTACCTTAATACTTTTATGAGTTTGAGATTAGTCATTTGTTTTATTTATCTTATAAATATTATTGATTTGGTTAGTTTAAAGATCATTGATTCGTTGTGCCATAAGAGATTAAAAGAATAACATTTATTTAAATAATCTCAAAATTAAAAATATCTTGTCCTTACAAGATAACTAAAACTTAGGCACAAAATAATAATCTTAAAAACTAAAATAAATCTATTTAAGCAAAAACACATGTCCTAATGGATGATGTAGCAACTCTTGCTTTATTTCCATTCCCAGATCCATGTCTATTCTGATGCCTTCTCTTTAGAAGCCTCTGAGGTTGATGCCTCACTCGTTTTTGCTTTCTTGACTTCTTGTAGGTGTGTGGGGCAGTTTCTCTTCCAATGTCCGGTCTTGCCGCAGTGGAAACATTTTCCATCCTTCTTGATTCCCTTCTTAGGTTTCAATGCCTCCTTTCCATCGGTTTTGGTCCTACCATCACCTTTAGACTTTGCTGCTGATTTACCTTTCTTCTTGCCCTTGCGGACCATCAGAACAGTTTTAGGTCCTACCTTCTTCAGGTTGATTTCAGCAGTTCTCAACATGCCGAGCAACTGTGGCAGCATTTTGTTAATTTCATTCATATTGAAATTAAGGACGAACTGATTGAAACTATCCGACAACGATTGCAGGATGACATCAGTAGCTAATTCGTCTTTCAGCGGAAAGCCGAGCTTCTCCAACGTTTGGATGTAGCCCATCATTTTGATGACGTGAGCTCCTACGGGAGATCCCTCACTCATCTTGCATTGAAAAAGAGCTTTGGAGGTCTTGTACCTCTCTTGACGAGCTTGCCCTTCATAAATCTCCTTGAGATTTTGAATCATATCATAAGCTACCATGTCCTCATGTTGCTTCTGAAGCTCAGGGGTCATGGAGGCAAGCATAAGACAACCGACATCCAGCATGTCGTCCATGTGTTTCTTAAACTTGTCTTTGTCAGCTCTGGAAGCAGTGGCAACCGGTTCATCAGGAATAGGTTCTTCAATGACATATTCCTTCTTTTCCTGTTTGAGAACAATTCTCAAATTGCGGAACCAGTCAAGGAAGTTTATGCCATTGAGCTTATCCTTCTCAAGGATAGATCGCAGAGATAGAGTATTATTTGCCATTAATTCTACAACAAAGAAAATATGCTACATAAGTTTTACTAAATTTTAAAATTTATAGATAGGTCTTTACTATAAATTTACTCCCACTATTTTCTTCAAAATTAAAAACCCTCTAGTTTTAATTTCGGAAAAACGTTTCGATAGTTTTTCTAGTGAGTGAGGATCCGTATTTCACCATTCCTAAATCAGCTTTGGCCAGTCTTTTAGGAAATGGTTATTTAGGTAAGTAACACCTTACTAATTACATCTCATGTAATTACTCATCTTTTGGTGAACAACTCTTGTTCTTTAAATCATCTTATGATTATCCAAAACTTTTAACCACTAGGTTTTCTAATCATATTAGAACAACCCAGCTAAGTCAATACCAATATCTCAACCGGCGAATATCACTAGCTTATTCTTCGCGTTTAACTAAGATAGATAAATGCGACATTGCGTTGGCAAAGCTCGCATTATATCGATCGAAGCTTTAACGAGGGTAAATATTAGATGGTTAAAACAGACTTAGAATTATAGTGAGGGATTTACTTAATTATCTCATCATTTTAACATTGATCCTATCAATAGAACTATGTTTAATCATGCTTATAAAACATCCATTGCATCACATACAAGGTAAATATAAGCGGTAAATAAATATGCAATGATTATAGCCCTTCTTAACCTAAGGCGACCCGTCCCAAGCCAATGGGAGGACCATTCTACTAAAGATAGAATCTACTTCTGAAACGCCTGGTCCACCAGGGAAGGCCCACCACGCTGCTATGTTGGTCCTTGGTTTATCTCCATGAGTATTTACAATTTTCAGAAACTCGCGTTACATGCGAGGGAGTGAGATGAGAAGAAAAGTACGATAGAAGATAGAGAAAGGCACGACATGCAGGCCGTATTTATAAAAACCAAAACTATAAAGGCTATGGGCTATAACCATGCAAAACAAACACCGTGCAATCTAACATGCATTTCAAACATCGTGCGAACAAAGTAACGACGTGTTTACGGAGTTTTAAACTGATTATCCCTATGTTGCGGTTAATGGGCCAAAGAAGGATCACGAGGTTTCATAAACCATTTGCGTTAACGAACAAATGCACCAGGTAGGTCAACATGAAAGAGAGGTGGCGCACTAGGCACACTTAAGTACCAGGTCTTTGATGATGCCAATCCTATACATGCATTTTTCATAATGTCTAACCATAACTCTTATGGATTCACCGTGAAAGATAGTTTGATAACTTTTATCAAATTAGAAGCCCTTTCAGAGATTTCATAAATCTATGAAACTACGAACAACTACTTGTTCTCTAGACTAAATATTAGTCTCAACATGTTAACATTTAACATTGAAGCAACCTAACATAGTTATGATTAACTCTTAATCATTCAGTGATAATCGAAATAAGTCTTTATTAGGTGTGATACGATAAACGATAAATATCTAAATCTAATCAAACATCATGCATCTCATACATAAACATCACCCAAGAATTTAAGTTCAAATTCGTATGATACAAGTGGCTCTGATACCACTGTTGGGTCACGTCGGCACGCCCCGTGGTGTAGCGGAAAAATTAATCCGACGTAATCCAGCCAGGATCCATGCACATGAACGAATTTGGGGTGAAAAGATGAAGAGTTACCTTTTAAAGCTCTGGAAACTGGAAAACCGACGGTATGTCAGAATAACCACGTCAAGTAAAACCGGAATCGTCACAGGTTCGCAACGACCTCTACGGAGTCCACCCGAAAAAAATGAACAAAGTTTTCGCGTCCCTAACACTTAGGGATAAATTTCGATAGGTTTGTACACCTTCCAGGGAGAAGTCGAAATCCCTCCAGGGATTCCTGAGGGAGTCTGAAATCGACTAGGGGTTCTACCGGGACTTGGATTCGAACTAGGAAATCGCCAAGAATTTGCCAGGGGGCAAGAGGAACACCAGAAAAATATCGAACAGCTTCTCAGAAGAAATCTGGGACTTGTCGAAAATTCCAGAGGGGAATTCCCAGGGATATGTCGAAATTTGCAAGGAGGAATAGAGATGATTTGGTTGCTAGCCCTTGTCCCTTTAAATAGTATTCAGAGACTTAATTCTAGTTGAATTCCTTAAATTCAAGTTCAACCAAAATTCATAGAATCTAATTCTACTTGAAATTGGTTTATATTAAATATACATTATATTTAATAATAATAAATGAAATATATATATTTAATTATGTAGAATCTTATTCTACATAAAACATGGATTTAAATATACATTATATTAAATCCAAATATATATATTTTATTATATAGAATCTCATTCTATCTTTACTTGGATTTAAATATATTTAAATGCATACTTTTAATTATGTAGAATCTAATTCTACATAAACTTGGAATTAAATATACATTATATAAATTCCAAATATATATTTAAATTTCTAGAATCTTATTCTATAATATTTAAGTCTCTAAATATTTTCCATGCTCTAAATAATATTTGATAAATACATTATTTATCGAATATTATTCCCATTTAAGGGAGTTGCCGATTTCCCCTATCCCATAGGGGTTTTTCGGCAACCTCCCTAAAATAGGGAGTATGGTTTCCAATTTTTGTTCGTTTCATTCGAAGGGTGTGACCCTTGTAGGTTCATGCAACGTTAGCAGCAAAATTAGAATTGTTCTAATTTTACAAACAATGAGTGGCATCTAGCAATACATCATTGCTACCTAAGTTGCATGAAGTCATGGTTTGACTTTCCTAATTCATGAATAAACTTCCTTTATGTATTTCATCCTTTTGTCCTTTATATCTTAGATGAACACAAGTCATGGGTTAGTCACACTTGCGTTGTCCATCTAGTGTTTCTTGATGTCTTGAGTAGATTATTATAAACGAATCACTATGATATCTCATATCATAATATTCGAGCATGGCCATGCATTTTCTAATCTCACTCAATCAAGTGGCCGAAGATATTTCTCCCATTATGTAGGAGGGACAAATCCTTTCTTGGTCAACCATATTTCACTACATAGGTCATCACGTATCCAATCATCAGTCTTTATAATGTAGTAAGTTACGACACACGTTTGACTATGTCAAAATACGTAAATCTTTATGTTGAAATCATGTTGATCTCAAGTCTGAGGATTATACATATGTTTATCATGAGCAATGTTGTGATTGTCACATAATTACCCAAGAAACATGCTCATAGCGGGTCAATCCAGTATGTTGTTCTCTAACAAATACTTATGTGTTGATTTTGACATCTCTATGTCAATGACAACGCTTGTTATCAACCACATATTAGTCTTTATATATTATCGTTGTCCATACCCGTAATAATATTCGATTAAGGATCCTATTTAACAATAATCGTATTATTGTATGGACATTATTATCCAATGGTTAGTTTGATGCACAGAAACATACCAAATGATAATAACGGAAGTGCCATTACTTGATAAATCTAGTAAAATAGTATGTCTATTCAATCATCATATGATTGGTCTTTGGGCATACTCCAACAGGTATGGGAGTTTCTTCGGCTTTGCTTGCAGAGTACGGCACATGTGTAATTAGGGGACATGTATGTCACGTGATGTTTTATATACGTGTATGAAACTTGTATTAACAACTTTTATCACAATTTTGTTTCCTTGTCTGAATGTTTCTAAAATTGTATTTTAATTCAAAACTCGATTTATGATTTTAAATGGTTTAGCAATTTGTTTATTTGAAATTTTAACGTGGGTCGCTCCGGTGACCCTAATGTGACTTCCTCGTATCCGTATTAACGCATAGGCGGGTCTAGAGGGTTACATGATATATTTGACACACACTCGGCCATACATCGCCTATGATGTGAGCATAGTAAGTCAGTTTATGCACAACCCTAAGGAAGTTAATCTACAAGCTGTAGACATGATAATCCACTACCTTAAAGCTAATCCAGAAAAGAGAATTTATTCAAAAAGGTGAAGGATTAATTCTCAAAGTATACACGGATGCAAGCTATGCATGATCTCCAGTTGATCGACGTTCTACAACATGTTATTGCACTTTCTTAGGTGGTAATCTGGTCACGTGGAGAAGTACGAAACAAATTGTGGTAGCTCAGTCAAATGCAGAAGCAGAATTCAGGGTAATGGCTCAAGGTGTTTGTGAGCTACTATGGTTGAAGATCATCCTTGAAGACCTTAAGATAAAGTGGGAAGAACCTATGAGGCTATACTGCGACAATAAGTCAGCCATCAATATTGCGCATAACTTAGTACATCATGAGAAGACAAAGAACGTCGAGTTCGATAGATATTTTATAAAAAAAGTTAGATAACAAGTTGATTTGTACTCCCTATGTGTCTACAAAGGAGCAACTGGAAGATGTGTTCACAAAAGGACTGAGTGCTCATAACTTCTCAGCAATTTTATCCAAGCTAGGAATGGATGATATCAATTAATGCCTTTCCAAATTTTATTGAAATGTAATATGCTCTATCAGAATGCTAAGGAAGAGGAAAAGAGTGTTTGTTTGAATTTCCTGATTAACGATAGCATCTACCTTCTATTGGAAAAATGTGAGAAATTGGAAACTTTGAGCTATATTTTCTAGTGGTAAAGATGGAGGTTCGAATGATGAATTTATTAATTAATATTCTACTCCATGAGACCTTTACAACGGTATCTCATATGCTCAAAACGGTTGAGTAATGAATGAGAAATTAATGCTCAAAGTGAGGATGTTGTGAATTGTGTAAGGAAAATAAAAACCTCATATCCCACATGGGTGGGATAACAAGCTTGGGAATGGTTTAAATACACCAACCCACTTAGAAGTCATTGAATGACTTGAATGAACACTATGCCTCGTGCGCAAGCGCATGGGATGCAAATTGAAGCTTGTCGAACCTATTCGGGTTGGGGCGCGCTCGCACGTCGTGGGCGACGCGAATGTCCAGACCAGTTGGGTCCTTGCTTGGACCTGCGGATATTTTACCCACTTTGAATTAATTTTTTTCCTTACATATGACATATCTTTTGAATATTCCGAATTTAATAGGATAATATTTGACTTTCCATTAATTCGGATATTAAAAGGTAATAAAGCAATTCACATAAAATATATCCGTTTAATAAGGCATTTAATCGATTCTTTCCTAATTAAATCGGATGTAAAGTCAATGGCCTTTAATTCGGAATATTTTATTTTCCATATTTTCCTCCTCCACTCCCTTATATAAATCATGCATCTCCTCAGTTTTCAACACACTCAAAATCGTTTTCCTTCTCTCGTTCTCTTTATCTCGGTGATAGGCTAAAGCAAGAGTTCAAGTTTGAGATCTCTTTAGTTCGTGCTTCTATTGAAGATCTTCTTGTTGTTGTATCCTGGGAGACGAACGACCAACCAAACTCAAGCACTACGGAGTGGTCGAAATTTGTCTTAAGGAAACTGCTTCTCACAGGCCTCAACACTTCTCTACTCAACTTTAATCTGGTTTTGTGTTTTCTACTCTTTTCAATTATTTGATTAAATTTATTATTTTTATTTTATTTTATCCTCTTGGATTGATTATTTTGTAACAATCTTAAGACAAACCTTCTTCTACATTTCTTCTAATCTGAGACGATATATTCGTGATAGAGATAGCAAATAAATTGGTTTCAGGATTCATCCTGCCGTTTTAACGGATTTGCTAAAATCTCAAAGTTGGACAAATTCGGTTACAGAAATTGTCGGTAATAAAGGAGAAATTAATTTTCTGTTTATTGGAATTTATTTTAATTCCTCTGTGTTTCTTTTGAACAGAAACAATGACTATTGGAGATTCTGTCGATTCTACTGCTAAGGTCCCTGTACCTGCACAAACTTCGAAACAACCGATACTGAATCTGAATGCAACGGCAGTGGTAATGAGCCACAATGACAAGCCGTCAAAATTTTGCGGACAGAATTTTAAGACATGGCAACAGAAGATGTTGTTCTATCTGACCATGCTGAATCTGGCAAAGTATTTAAAAGAAGATCCCCCTGTTGTCGCCGTAGGGGATGGAGAAGGAGAGGTGGATGATCTCACCGCCTTCAGTATCACAGAGTCTTGGAACAATGCCGACTTTCTATGTCGAAACTACATCCTCAACGGACTACAAGACTCGTTGTATCTGGTATATGATGTGTACAAAACAGCAAAACAGTTGTGGGCAGCACTGGATAATAAGTACAAAGCAGAGGATGTTGGGGCTAAAAAGTTTTTAGTAGCCAAATTTTTGAACTTTACTATGGTTGATTCAAAACCAGTAGTAAATCAAGTTGAAGAATTCCAACTAATCATTCATGGAATTCTTGCATAAGGGATGCTTATCAGTGAATCTTTTCAAGTAGCTGCCATCACGGAAAAGCTGCCTCCCGGATGGAATGACTTCAAAAATTACTTGAAGCACAAGAGAAAGGAAATTTCAGTGGAAGAACTGATTACCAGACTTCGAATTGAAGAGGACAACAGAGGTAATGCCAGGAAACTTACTTTCAAAGAGGCCAAGGCAAATGTTATCGAAGTCAAGAAGGGCAAGCAACCTCAACATCACCAAGCCAAGCCAAATCTGAGGCCTAATGGCGGAGTCTCCAAAAAGGATAAATTCAAAGGGTCGTGCTTCAACTGTGGCAAGGTGGGGCACATGTTCTCTGAATCCAGACATCTGAAAAGAGCTAGAGCCAAGGAGGCCAATGCTATGGAGGATGAAGATCTATGCACGGTGATTTCTGAAGTCAACCCGATTGACTCTAACCCGAGGGAATGATGGCTTGACACTGGAGCCACACGCCATATATGTTGTGAAGAGAACTTCTTCTCTGAGTTGATACCTTGCGACAATAGGGAGAAGCTCTATATGGGAAATACTTCGATTTCTAAAATCAAAGGGAAGGGAACAATGGTCTTGAAGATGACTTCTGGAAAAGAACTCAAGCTGCAAAATGTATTGTACGTGCCTGACGTACGCAAAAACCTTGTTTCTGGAACACTTTTAAGTGTTCACGGTTTTAAAATGGTTTTTGAATCCCAGAAGTTAATTCTGTCAAAATGGGGGATGTTTGTGGGTAGGGGATATGTATTGAATGGAATGTGGAAACTCAATGTTATCTCTGTAAAATCCAAAATAATGAATAAGAATGCAGCTTCTTCTTTTGTTTACATGCTATAATCATTTAATTTATGGCATGGTAGACTTGGACATGTTAATTATGATACCTTACGTAGGTTAATTAACTTGGAACACATCCCTTCGTTTCACATTAATTATAACCATAAATGTTAAACGTGTGTAGAAGCAAAATTAACAAGGTCTTCATTTTAAACAATTGAAAGAAGTACAAAACCACTTGATCTAATACATAGTGATGTTTGTGATTTGAAATTTGTTCAAACTAAAGGAGGAAATAAATATTTTACTACCTTCATCGATGATAGCACAAAGTATTGCTATGTATATTTGCTTAAAAGCAAAGATGAAGCTATAGAGAAATTCATACTCTATAAGCAAGAAGTCGAAAACCAACTTAATAAAAAGATTAAGGTGGTAAGAAGTGATCGTGGTGGTGAATATTTTAATCCATTTGGTGAATATTGTTCACAGCATGGAATTATTCATGAAGTAACACCACCATATTCTCCTCAATCTAATGGAGTAGTCGAACAAAAAAATCGGACTCTAAAAGAAATGATGAATGCTTTGTTAGGAAGCTCTGGATTACCACAGAACATGTGGGGGGAAGCGGTTCTTTCGGCCAATTACCTTTTGAATAAGGTTCCTTGAAAGGAAAAGGATAAGACACCATATGAGTTGTGGAAAGGTCGAAAGCCTTCCTATAAACACTTGAAAATGTGGGGGTGTCTTGCCAAGGTAATGGCTCCTTTACCAAAACAAATGAAAATAGGTCCAAAAACCGTGGATTGTATTTTTATTGGCTATGCTAAACATAGCAATGCTTATCGATTTCTTGTGTATGAATAAAAACTCCTAAGATTCACAATAACACGATAATGGAATCAAAAAAAATGCATCATTCTTTGAAAATACATTCCCTTGTAAATCTAGGAAACTTGATCAAAGTTCAACAAAACAAACTTTGGATGAAATGATTCCAAGTGATCAACAAGAGGCTGAAAATGAAATAGAGCCAAGAAGAAGCAAACGAGCAAGGGTAGAAAAATCCTTTGGATCTGATTTCTTAACCTTTATGCTGGAGGCTGAACTTCTAATGTATAGTGATGCTATACGCTCCTCTGAAGGCACCTTATGAAAGATGACATTAAGAGCGAAATTGATTCCATCATGCAAAACCATATGTTGAGTGTGTAAATGTTCTATATTTTACCCCCTATTTAACCCATATTTCTTCTGCATTCAAGCATAATTCATTGCATTTAGGATAGATTTCATTCATACATCACAATTATATCAAATGGCACAGTTTCTACTAAAATTGGTTGTTTTTGCAAGTAGTTGTTGTAGCAGATGGAGGGCAGTGGAGAAGCAGACGCTGAGCAGTGAAGAAGCAGAGCTGGAACTGGATTTGCAGACGAGGAGGACGATGCTGCCATGGCCGCTGCCGTGGCAGCCAAGGACGACAACAATGGTGAAGAGAAGAAGTAAAGTGGGCCTCGACAGAAAGAGAAAATTAAGCCGGTCTGTCGTGGAGCACCCTTATATTTTTCCAAGCCCTAGATCAGAATGAAGGCCAAGCCCAAAGTTCAAGGAAAAAACTCCAAGCAAGAAGGAATGACGAATTAAAGACATATGCTCTGAAGATTTAGTCTTTAATAGAGTTGTACTTTAGTTTAAACTTGTATTCTTTCCATATTAGAAAACTTGAACCCAAGGCCTATATAAAGGCATGTAATTCGACCTAGGGGAGGATATCTTACTCTCTAGCCTTCTCTTCTAAACCCTAGTCGTTTTCCCTTCTCATCATGTTCTAAACTTCCCCTAGGGCTAAGGGTTGATTTGTAAAGTAGTTGCAAGGATTGCATTTGTTTTAGGAATTTTTCTATTCAATAAAATAAACTTCAAGTTTGCTTATTCTGGTTTTCAACATCTTGCAAGAGTATCGGGAGAGCATTGTGAGATTACACATTTACTTAATATCGGGAGAGTTAAGTATACGAAAGGAATAAGTACGGGTTCTCCAGTTTATGGTTGAACTATCTCAGACCTAGGGATATGACGAGGTTAAGTGGCTAAGGAAGAATTCAACAACATCGGTGTTCATCCTTCGATTCACGCCGGGAGGTATCATCAAAGACGTGTTCATCGACAGACTTGGACCTAGGGATAGGCCAAGGCACAGCAGGGATTCTTGCCAAGCTTGAAGTACAGAGTTGTGTGATCGCTGCCGCGACAGGTGCTGCCGCGACAGGCGCAACGACAGAACAGAGATTGCTAGACTTTGCAACACCTACGCTACTGAGCAATTCAATACCAGCCCATTCTCTCTATCCTGAATTCTTTACTCTTTTATTATCAATATTCTTTATTATCTCGTGACAAACATTTAAAATATTTCTTTTTCTCTCGTGCAGTAATTCCAGGTTGAAGCTATTAGCCCGGTCTCTGTGGAGACGGTATCCGATACTTACGTATCACTTTACTACTTGCGTCTTGTACACTTGCACTATATTGCGATAGACACTTTTACACGCAACAAGTTTTTGTCGCCGTTGCCGGGGACTGGCAACATATCTTTACCCTACCTTTTACTGCACTTCTTTTATTTTTTCTGTTTTGTTTTACTTGGATTGTTCAACTTGTGCTTTTCACAAGGTTTTCTGTTTATGCGCAGATCGAGACGAGGTGAGGAACCTGAGTATCCATTAAACCCTGAAATCGAACGCTCGTACAATCTTAGGAACCGACTTCGCTTTATGTTAGCCAGAAACGAATACCTTGAAGAACAGTTAGAAGCCATGAACAACCAAGGGAATCCCCAGGATCATGAGAATCCTGCCGGAGATGGGAGGAACGAACAACCTGCCGATCCTCCTGTCGCTGCCGCACGCCGGTTATGCCGAGATTACATGCTCAATGATCATGTGGAACTAGAAACAACCCTGCCAGACGTAGAAGTTGACAATTTTGAGCTGAAACCTGTTATGTTCAGCATGATTAACAACGATGGCCAATTTAGTGGTGCTGCTACAGAGGATGCTAGGGAGCATCTAAAAATGTTCCAGGAAATCCGTGGTTCATTTAGACTACCAGGAGTAAATCCGGAGATATTGAGGCTTCGGTTATTTCCTCATTCTTTGAGGGACAGGGCGAAAACTTGGTGGAATAAACTAACACCGGGTTCAATACGAACTTGGGCAGATTTAACTCGTGAATTTTTGTCTTCTTTTAATCCTTCACATTTATCTGAGCGATTACGTAATGAAATTGCTACTTTTCAACAGGAAGATGACGAGCTAATGCACGAGGCCTGGGACAGATTTACTACTCTTTTGAGGAACTGCCCGATGCATGGATTCCCCGTTTGGAACCAGGTAACTAAATTCTATAATGCTGTCAACTTACAGACTCGTATGAGAATTGATTCAGCAGCGAATGGATTGCTGTTGGACAAAGATCCAGAAGACGCAATGGCAGTATTGAAAAATCTGGCAAAGAACGAAGAACAGTTTCCTACAGCAAGAAGAGGGGGTAAACGAGTACTAGATGTAAAAGATTATGAGGCCGATAGTTCTCTAAAATCACAGGTGGCATATCTCACTAAGGCAATGAAAAAGCTTCTGAAAGAAGATTCACAACTTGTCTACTCAGCTGAAGAGGTATGCGAGACTTGCGATGGGAATCACAATTCGGAAGATTGTCCGCTACAGTTAGAAGAAGGGATGTATGTTGGGAACTACAATAAACAGAACTATAATTCCAACAACTACAATCCCAATTGGAGAAAGGATCCCAAGTTTTCCTGGAGCAACCCTAATAATACCCTGAATCCTCAAGCACAGAACACTCAGGGGGGACCTAGATTACTTACTCGGCAGCAACCGCAGCAGCAGCAGCAACAACCACCAGCTGCCACGACTAGTATACTGGAACAGACCTTGGCTACATTTATGTCTCAAACATGAACTTACATTGAGAACATGAATCACTTCGTCAAGAAGACCGAATCATTCATGGATAAAACAGAAATGCGGATGACCAACCATGAAGCTACTCTGAAATCACTGGAGACACAGATGGGTCAGGTTTCCCAGTATATTAAACCGAGGCAGAATGGAGGATTTCCTAGCGATACTGAAAATGCTAGACAACCCACACATGAACAGTGCAAAGCCATCGCGACAAGGAGTGGGAAGAAATTACCAGGGCCAGAGAAAGAAGCTGAATCAGTTAAGGAACCAGCCTTGGAGTCAACTACCGAGAAAGCTGCCCCGGCAGACGACAAACAACCTGCTGCCGATGAACCTGTCACGACAGCAGAAGGGACAGAGGAGAAAGATGAAGAACTTAAACTTCCTCAGATTCGAATGCAGTGGGGAGGACGTATTGCTGATTATCGTCCCCCACCTCCTTTTCCATAGCGGCTACAGAAGTTGAAACAGGAATCCCAGCTTAAAAGAACTATGATATTTTTAAGCAGGTGCACATCAATATTCCACTGTTAGATGCCGTTAGGGAAATGCCAGGTTATGCCAAATTTCTCAAGGATGCCATGTCGAAGAAATCCAGACTTGGGGAATTTGAAACGGTTAAAATGACAGAAGGATGCATGAGTATTCTGCACAAGCATCCACCCTAGAAGAAGAAGGATCCTGGGAGCTTCATCATACCGTGCATAATCGGAGATAAATTTGTGGGTAAGGCACTTTGTGATCTTGGTGCTAGTATAAATTTAATGCCCAAATCTGTTTTTCAGAAGTTAGGTATTGGAAAAGCTCGGCCCACAACAGTCGTACTGCAGCTGGCAGACCGCTCTTACGTTCATCCAGAAGGAAAAATTGAAGATATTCTGGTAAGAGTGGATAAGTTTAATTTTCCTGCTGACTTTCTTGTCTTAGATTGTGAAGCAGGTGAGAATGCACCAATCATCCTGGGGCGACCCTTCTTAGCCACAGGAAGATCACTGATTGATGTAGAAAAGGGAGAACTCACTATGAGAGTAAATGATCAAGAGATCAAGCTGAATGTTCTCCAGGCAATAAAACATGCTGATGCAGAAGAAGAATGCAAGGCTATCACTAAAGTTATCCTTGACCAACCCTGCTGTTGCGTGTAAAATAGTCTATCGCAATTGAGTGCAAGTGTACACGTCGCAAGTAATAAAGTGATACTAGAGTATCAGATATCGTCTCCACAGGGACTGGGCTAACCCTTTCCTTCGCTATCTGCACAAGGGGAAAAGAATAGATTAAGATATTGTCACGAAAATAATAAAGAATACTTGAAAATAAGGTTAAAGAAATCAAGATAGAGAGAATGGGCTGGTATTGAATTGCTTAGTAGTGCAGGTATTGCAGAGTTTAGGAAATCCAGTTCTGTCGTCGCGCCCGTCGCGCCCGTCGCGGGCAGCACCTGTCGCGGCGGCAGTCCGTTGATTGTCGCGGCAGCAAACACTCAACTCCGTACTTTCAAGTTTGGCAAGAATCCCAGATCTGCCTAGGCCTATCCCTAGGTCCAAGTCTGTCGATGATCACGTCTTGATGATACCTCCCGGCATGAATCGAAGGATGAACACCGATGTGTATGAATTCTTCTTTAGCCACTTAACCTCGCCCTATCCCTAGGCACGAGATAGTTCAACTATAAACTAGAGAACTTGCTCTTATTTCTTTCGTATACTTAACTCTCCCGATGCTAAGTAAATAGATAACCTCACAATGCTCTCCCGATGCTCTTGCAAGATATTAATAACCAAAATAAGAGAACTTAAAGTTTATTTTATTGAACTGAAAATTCCTAAAACAAAAACAACCCTTGCAACTACTTTACAAATCAACCCGTGGCCCTAGGGGGAAATTAGAACATGTCGGCGGCGGGAAAATGGCTAGGGGTTTTGGTTATCGGTTATGGGATATGGGATATGGGGTATGCCCTCTAGGTTAAAATACATGCCCTTATATAAGCTTTGGGCTCAAGTTATCTAATTTAACAAGGATTACAACTTTAATTAAAAGTATGATTCTAATAAAGACTAAATCTTCAAGGAATCTACTTTCCAGCCGTCCTCCTTGTTTCTTGGGATTTTCTCTCCTTGAACTTTGGGCTTGACATATCTTTTGATCTGGGGCTCGGAAAAATATGAGGTTTTCACACGACAGACGGGCTGAATTTTCTCTATCTGTCGAGGTCCACTTTGCTTCTTCTCCTCAAAACTGCTGTCGTCCTTTGCTGTCACGGCAGCAACCATGGCAGCAACGTCCTCCTTGACTGCTCATTCCAGCTTTTCTGCATCGCTGCCCAGCGCCTGCCACGATTGCTGCCCTGGGTGCTGTCACGGCTGCTGCCCTGGGTGCTGTCACAGCTGCTGCCCTGGGTGCTGTCACGACTGCTGCCCTGGATGCTGTCACGACTGCTGCCACGGCAGATACCTGCAAAAGTAACCAAATTTAGCAGTATCTGCGCAGTTTTATCTAAATGTGATGTTTATGCAAAACTTAACCTAAAATGCAGTTAAACATGCTTGAGTGCAGCAAAAATAAGGATAAATGATGGGTAAAATATAGAACTTTTAAGCACTGATCACACCCCCAAACTCGAATCTTTGCTTGTCCTCAAGCAATTCAGACCTAAAAGAAAAATGAAATATTTTTGTTTTGGCTTTCAAACAGTGAACTTTCCCTTACCCGTCGTTCGTTCCCTGTGACGGCAGCACCCTGTCGGATAATCTAGGATCTGTCCGGAATCTCTCTATAGTCCTCGTGCAGTGTGTGCATGCTTGTGAACAGTTATATGCCAAGACTCTCTTAGTTTCACTAGAATATTATTCTTTAGCTTGTTTAGAGTTTTTCTTACGAGACTGATTTCTTTCTTTTTCTTACTAGAGCCAGAATCGGGCACCTCTAGTTATTTCCCCTTTTTTTTAGTTTTAATTTCTTCTCTTTTCTACTAGAGCCAGTATTTCAGACACCTCTAGTTAACTATCTAGAGCCGGTGATAGGCACCTCTAGAAGTTTTTCTCTAGTTATCTGCCTAGAGCCAGTGGTAGGCACCTCTAGGTTTCCTGAGATTCTAGTCTCTTTTCTACTCTAAGTGCTAAGTTTTCTATTCTAGTTTGGCTAAAAGAATTCTAAGCAATATAACAGTCACAATGGTGTTTAAGTTTTCAGAACTATAGAAAGGCTCTAAAACTTCTCCTAAAGACTATCCTTAAGTTGCTTCCACGACAGGGCTGTCACAGCAGGTAAGTTCAAGTCACAGTTTTCAGCCAAAGTTTTCAATATTTTCATTTGTTTTTTTGTTTTTTTTTTGCATAAAATAAATGCGACACAATTAAAACTAAATGCAATATTATATTAATAATTAGGAGGACTGCCTACCCCCAAACTCAAGGGTTGCATTGTCCTCAATGCATGACACAAAAGATGAAAAACAGAAAGAAAAAAAATGACAGAAAAGTTAA
The DNA here is from genome assembly GCA_030270665.1 of Hibiscus trionum. Lineage (NCBI taxonomy): Eukaryota > Viridiplantae > Streptophyta > Magnoliopsida > Malvales > Malvaceae > Hibiscus > Hibiscus trionum. The sequence continues at coordinate 18,598,371 of BSYR01000038.1, read as the reverse complement.
ACATCACAAAAAGATAATATATATAGCAGGCGACAGAGAAGAAGAAAAAGAAAACTTAAGTTGTGCGGCTGTCGTCGCTGCTGCTGGAGCTTTGGATGAGGGGCTATCGGTGGGCAGTCTCTTTGAACTTTGTCGGAGGAGCTGTGGGTGCTGCCCTGAGAGTATGAGTGCTGCCGCAGCAGGGGTGGAGGCAGAGCTTCCTCGGGTTGCTTGTATCGTCAAATCAAGGGTTTTTCTTTGTTTACCTAATAACAAAAACAAACTAAAACCAATATCAAATTTCTAATTCCTAAAATAATAAAGATAAAATAAGATAAAAATAAAATAAAATAAGTTACATTAGGAGTTCCTTGAGGGGCATCTCCTAAAGTAACTACTCCCTGTTCTATTGATGCTTGATGGGTCGTTTCCGGTACTTCTTGAAGTCCATCCGTACCCTCCATCTGGTGATTATTCTCATGGTGGAGGCTCCTTTCTTTCTCTTCCCTTTGTAGTCCATGAAGTCCTCCCTTCTTGGTAATGTTTCTGAGGGCATGAATATATGATTAGGAAAAATCAAATTGACATTCGACCACAAACTTACCTTGTTTTTGTTGAATGTTGTTGTGGTTGAATGTAGCCCTTGCTGTCGTGTCTGCTGCTGCGGCAGACAGTTATTTTGACAGTCTGTTGTCAGGTTACTTTGTAGGTCAATGGGACATTGGTAAGTGCCATCACTCTCTATACTAAATTCTGTTGACCACTCGTAGATCTCCATCAATAGAGACTTTGATGATTCTATGTCCACCGGCTTTGGTTCCTCTAATACCTGCAATGGAATTTGTGAGTTTTCAAAGAATTCAAAAGGTTCGTTTATTACCTGCTCATATTCCATCGGCGAGGCATTGTCATTGGGTAGCTCTTCTAGGTGGTCGTGCAAGTGCCATGACAGGGATGGATGTGTGCAATCTTGGTCAGACATAATCGAGGTAGTGGGTTGAGAATTTGCCTCTGATGTGGTTGCTGCTTCAGCATCAGTTGCTGCCAAGGCGGCAGTTTCCGCTTTGACTGGGGTTTCTACCTCGGAAGTGGTTGCTGCCGTGATATTCTCTTGAATTTCACTCAGCGTTGTCGCGGTGTTGCTCCATTCCGGCTCCTCGATCATTTCCATGGCAAGTTGTTGCTCAGACTCATCATATGTTGGGTATTCCTTCACATGGGCATCCTCATCATCTTGCCTCAGGATTTCAAGTTCATCTGTGGCATGAATGAGGACTGGTCTGCTCAAGAGTTCATCCATCTTGGCGATACTTGCGTTCGTAGAAGCCGACACTTTTTGAGTGAGTGACAAGAAGGCTTGTAGTGTGTCTTCTAAGGATTTTGACTCCTTTTGAGGATGATGACATTGCCAGGGCATGTCGGGTTCTGCAGCAAAACTGTTATGGTATAAAAAATTTTGCGGGTTTTGATCGTACCATAAAAAAGTTTGCTGCTGCGGCATCGGCAGTTGCTGCCCCTGTTGCTGTTGTGGCGGCATATCTTGTTCTTGTTGGTTCCCTCGTTGGTTGTCCATATATTCATCGAAAAAAAAGGGACGACTTTCGAATGCATGATTACCATTACGGTAATTGCAAGAACTTTCCCACATCAGCTCTCGAATGGTTTTTCCTGGCATGTTGATGCTCCTTAAACCTGTATTTCACCTGAGTTTTTTTTTTGATAAAAATAGAAAAAGAAAAATAAAAAAATAAAAAAAATAAAAAGAAAAAGAAAAGAAAAGTGCAGAAGCTAGGGTAAGAGTGTGTTGCCAGTCCCCGACAACGGCGCCAAAAACTTGTTGCGTGTAAAATAGTCTATCGCAATTGAGTGCAAGTGTACACGTCGCAAGTAATAAAGTGATACTAGAGTATCTGATATCGTCTCCACAGGGACTGGGCTAACCCTTTCCTTCGCTATCTGCACAAGGGGAAAAGAATAGATTAAGATATTGTCACGAAAATAATAAAGAATACTTGAAAATAAGGTTAAAGAAATCAAGATAGAGAGAATGGGCTGGTATTGAATTGCTCAGTAGTGCAGGTATTGCAGAGTTTAGGAAATCCAGTTCTGACGTCGCGCCCGTCACGGGCAGCACCTGTCGCGGCGGCAGTCCGTTGATTGTCGCGGCAGCAAACACTCAACTCCGTACTTTCAAGTTTGGCAAGAATCCCAGATCTTCCTTGGCCTATCCCTAGGTCCAAGTCTGTCGATGATCACGTCTTGATGATACCTCCCGGCGTGAATCGAAGGATGAACACCGATGTGTATGAATTCTTCTTTAGCCACTTAACCTCGCCCTATCCCTAGGAACGAGATAGTTCAACTATAAACTAGAGAACTTGCTCTTATTTCTTTCGTATACTTAACTCTCCCGATGCTAAGTAAATAGATAACCTCACAATGCTCTCCCGATGCTCTTGCAAGATAGTAATAACCAAAATAAGAGAACTTGAAGTTTATTTTATTGAACTGAAAATTCCTAAAACAAAAACAACCCTTGCAACTACTTTACAAATCAACCCGTGGCCCTAGGGGAAATTAGAACATGTCGGCGGCGGGAAAACGGCTAGGGGTTTTGGTTATCGGTTATGGGATATGGGATATGGGGTATGCCCTCTAGGTTAAAATACATGCCCTTATATAAGCTTTGGGCTCAAGTTATCTAATTTAACAAGGATTACAACTTTAATTAAAAGTATGATTCTAATAAAGACTAAATCTTCAAGGAATCTACTTTCCAGCAGTCCTCCTTGTTTCTTGGGATTTTCTCTCCTTGAACTTTGGGCTTGACATATCTTTTGATCTGGGGCTCGGAAAAATATGAGGTTTTCACACGACAGACGGGCTGAATTTTCTCTATCTGTCGAGGACCACTTTGCTTCTTCTCCTCAAAACTGCTGTCGTCCTTTGCTGTCACGGCAGCAACGTCCTCCTTGACTGCTCATTCCAGCTTTTCTGCATCGCTGCCCAGCTCCTGCCACGATTGCTGCCCTGGGTGCTATCACGGCTGCTGCCCTGGGTGCTGTCACGGCTGCTGCCCTGAGTGCTGTCACGACTGCTGCTCTGGATGCTGTCACGACTGCTGCCACGGCAGATACCTGCAAAAGTAACCAAATTTAGCAGTATCTGCGCAGTTTTATCTAAATGTGATGTTTATGCAAAACTTAACCTAAAATGCAGTTAAACATGCTTGAGTGCAGCAAAAATAAGGATAAATGATGGGTAAAATATAGAAATTTTAAGCATTGATCACCTGCATCAGGTCGGGCTGCCATGACATCAAAATTGGCCACTGCCCCAGCAGCCATTTAGAAGACTGTCACGGCAGCGACGACGACAGCAGCTCTTTAGAATCTGATACATCTGATACTGAAGATCAAGAGGAGGTAAACTGGATAGGCAATCGTCCAGGTAAGCTATTCGAGCCTTTAAATTATACCTCGAATGAACATATAATCCAAAAGCCATCAACTATAGAACCACCTGTTCTAGATCTTACGCCCCTGCCAGGGCAGCTTAAATATGTTTTCCTTGGTTTAAATGATACGTTGCCCGTAATCATCTCTTCCAAGTTGATGCAGGAACAGGAACAACAGCTGATAGGGATGTTGCAGCAGCATAAAAAGGCTATTGGATGGACGATAGCTGATATCCAAGGCATCAGTCCGACACTATGCATGCATAAAATCCTCTTGGAGGATGATCACAAGCCGGCCATTGATGCACAGAGACTTTTAAACGATGCTATGCGAGAGGTGGTGCGTAAAGAGATCATAAAATGGCTAGATGCTGGAATAATCTATGCCATCTCGGATAGCAAGTGGGTGAGCCCGGTGCAGTGCGTTCCTAAGAAAGGAGGAATAACCGTGGTAACCAACGAAGAAAACAAGTTAATCCAAACCAGGACTGTGACCGGTTGGAGGGTTTGTATGGACTACCGGAAGCTTAACAAAGCTACCCGGAAGGACCACTTTCCCCTGCCCTTTATTGATCAAATGCTTGATAGATTAGCGGGGAAGCCTTACTATTGTTTTCTTGATGGATACTCAGGTTATAATCAAATAGCCATCGCACCGGAAGATCAAGAGAAGACGACGTTCACATGCCCATACGGTACTTACGCTTTTCGGAGGATGCCATTTGGACTTTTCAATGCACCAGCAACCTTTCAGAGGTATATGATGGCAATATTCTCCGATATGGTGGAGGATTTCCTGGAGATATTCATGGATGATTTCTCTGTCTTTGGAGACAATTTTGAAAGCTGCCTTGGCAACCTACAGAAAGTACTCGAAAGATTTGAGAAAGCAAACTTGGTATTGAACTGGGAAAAGTGTCACTTCATGGTGGATGAAGGGATAGTCCTAGGCCATAAAATAAGCTGCCGCGACATAGAAGTCGACAGAGCTAAGATCGAGGTAATCGAAAAGCTGCCACCACCAGCCACAGTCAAGGGAATCATGAGTTTTTTAGGGCATGCTGGTTTTTATCGGAGGTTTATTGCAAACTTTTCAAAGATCACCAAACCCTTATGCCATCTTCTGGAGCAGAACCGTCCCTTCGACTTCAACGCTAAATGTACTAAGGCATTTAAGGTTCTGAAAGAAAAGCTGGTAACAGCCCCAATAGTACAGCCACCAGATTGGAAACTACCATTTGAGATTATGTGTGATGCTATTGACTATGTTGTCGGGGCAGCACTTGGGCAGAGGAAAGACAAGCTCTTCCATGTCATATACTATGCCAGCAAAACATTGAATGACGCCCAAGTAAATTACACCACAACAGAGAAGTAACTGTTAGTTGTGGTGTTCTCTATTGACAAGTTTCGTTCATATATACTTGGAACGAAGGTCATAGTCCACACAGACCACTCTGCATTGAAGTATCTGTTCGCCAAAAAAGATGCAAAGCCTAGACTGATACGTTGGATTCTGCTACTGCAAGAGTTCGACCTTGAGATCAAGGACAAAAAGGGGACAAAGAACCAAGTTGCAGATCACTTGTCAAGACTAGAGATGGGAAAGAGTCTCCCCACAGACGAGACACAAATACTGGAGACCTTCCCTGACGAGCAGTTGTTCGCTGCCACAAGCACTGCTGCGACAGCCATGGCGGCAGGTAAGTTTTCTGAACTTCCATGGTATGCTGATTTCATTAATTATTTAGTTAGCAGAATAACTCCTCCTGACCTTAATTATCAAGCTAGGAAGAGGTTCCAAAATGATTTTAAGCATTATTATTGGGACGAACCTCTTCTTTTCAAATATTGTGCATATCAGGTTATCAGGAGATGTGTACCACATGATGAACAGGAAGCTATACTACATCACTGCCATGCTTCACAGTATGGAGGACACTTAGGAGGTAACAAAACTGCTGCCAAGGTTTTGCAGTCGGGATTTTATTGGCCGTCACTGTTCAAGGATGCTCAGACATTCTACAAAAACTGTGACAAATGTCAACGGACTGGAAACATCTCAAGGAGACATGAGATGTCGCTGTAAAACATTCTTGAAGTCGAGATCTTCGATGTTTGGGGGATTGATTTTATGGGACCATTCCCAACTTCATGTGAGAACTTATATATCTTCCTGGCAGTGGACTATGTGTCCAAATGGGTTGAAATGGTCGCTACTCAGAAAAACGATGCCAAGACGGTTCAGAGGTTTTTACATAAAAACATATTTTCCAGATTTGGCATCCCCAAGGCGATCATCAGTGATGAATGGAGGCATTTTGACAATAGGGTTATAGCTGCTGCCTTGAAAAAGTATGGTGTCAAACATCGGATCGCAACAGCATACCACCCTCAGACCAATGGACATGCTGAAATATCCAATAGAGAGGTTAAGAACATTCTTGAAAAGATGGTTAAGCCAACTCGGAAGGATTGGTCTCTACACCTCAATGATGCATTATAGGCTTACAAAACAGCATTCAAAACTCCATTGGGATTGTCACCCTACCGGCTAATTTCTGGGAAAACATGTCATTTACCTGTTGAGATTGAGCACAGAGCATACTGGGCCATCAAGGCAGTGAATATGGACTTGGAAAAAGCAGGACAGAAAAGGCTACTTGATCTGAATGAGATTGAAGAAATTCAGCAATGGCCTATGACAACGCAAGAATCTATAAAGACAAGACAAAGAAGTGGCATGACAAGAAGTTGCTGCCACGATATTTCTGCCCAGGGCAGCTTGTGTTGTTATTAAACTCAAGGTTGAAACTCTTCTCAGGGAAGCTGAAATCTAGATGGTCTGGCCCATTCCAAGTGGTGCAGGTTTTTCCCCATGGTGCCATCATAATCAGATCTTTAAAAGACGAGCACCAATTTAAAGTCAATGGACAAAGATTGATGCATTATCAGGGGACTAAAGCCCCAATAATGCAGGAAGTGGTTACTTTAGAAGATGCCCCTCCTGGCATCCCTAATTTAACCGAATTTTTATTTTTATTTTTATTATTATTTATATATATATTAGGTAATTAGAATTATTTTATTTTTAGGAACTAAAGTTTTCATTTTTATTATTTTCAGGAAATAAAGGAGACAAGGAGAAGATGAGACGTGAATTCAGCCCACCATCTTTCCATCAGCCCAAAAAGCCCAACTTTGGAGCCTGCCATTACAGCTGCCGCGACAGACGCGAAAAATCCAGCCTGTCAACACACTGTCGCGGCAGACACGCAAACACATAACAGACGCGCAGCAAACATGGAAACGCGTGACAGGTGCATCAGAAATCACGTAACAGCTGGCCCCATTTTTCGCACCTGCCGTTACAACTCCAACAGGAAGCAAACTCCCCCTCTATATAAACCCCATTTTACTATTAATTTTTCACTCACTTCTACTCTATCTATTTCTTTCCTCTAGAATTTCACTTGCTTTCATTTTCTTTCCACAGTCCTTGCAACATGAGTACTCGAAATACCCGCCGAAGCGCTGCCTCAGGATCTGCCCCAGCAGCATCCACTCCAAGTTCCTTCCAGATCCGAGATATGTGGGAGGAGAAAGACTTCATTTACACCTCCAGAACGGAGAACTTGGGGCTGCAACCGTTCACAGCCCGCAAAATCAGAGCCCTGCAATGGCAGATATTTGCCGAGCAGCCAGAGGAAATGAACGTGACCCTCGTACGGGAATTTTATGCTGCCATCAACAGCAAGGACGCGACAGCAGTTACAGTCCGAGGAAAAGAGGTACCTTTCGAGCCCGAATACATCAACACACTCTACGGGTTCTATGTTGAGAAAAAGGAGGATGGCCACCGGAGATTTGTATAGAGTTTAGAGCCTGCTGACTACGATGCTGTGATGGCAGAACTCACAAACGAGGGCACCGAGTGGAATACCGATCCTAAACATCCAAGGACGGTAAAACGAGTTCAACTCACGCCGGAGGCAAAACTTTGGAATGCATTTATCAAGAAACGGATTATGCCCTCCTCGCACAACACAACAGTCGACCAACCAAGGTTAGCCCTCATCCATTCTATTTTAAATGAGAGGCTAATTAACGTTGGCAGATACGTTCGGGAGGGTATACTTGATTGTGCATACCGGCCGTCAGGACCACTCTTCTACCCTTACCTCATTACTACCCTCTGTCGCGGCCACAATGTACCGGAAGCTACCGAGGACTTAAGAGTTCGAGGAAAAAGCCGGACCGACAGGAACATCCTCAGCCTGATGGAACTCAAAGCTGCCACACCCCTGTCGTCTTATGACCCCACTGCCACGGCAGGTGAGACGATAGAGCCCACCGAAACCGAACCTGCCGCCACAGATCCCAGGCAGCCTACCGCAGCAGCTCCTCCAGCAGACACCTCCACACAAATACTCGCTGCCATTCAGAAAATGGAGGAACGACATCTAGGCCTGATGAGTTTCATCCGAGACTTCACCACTGCCACAGTACATTTCATCCACACCTCTCTTAATTTCCCTGATGCACTGTTTCTTGTATTCCCCAGCCATTATTTTGCTGCCCCCACCCCTGCTCATACCCCTACACCTACTGCCACACCAAAAATGCCATATGTCGCGTCCACTCCGACCCCTGCCACAACAGCTGCAGGAGGCAGCCACACATCAGAAACTTCTGCCAAGGGAGCCAAGCGAAAGGAGCCTATGTCCGACCTCGATAGGTATATTGCTGGTTTCTCCTCCTCTGAAATTTGGGCGGCATCTGATGACGAGCCCTCTGTCAAGAGGAACTTGTCCAAGGAGTTCACCCTGTAGAAACGGCAGAAAACAGGCCCCGGAGTCGAACCAGCAGATAAAGAAAAATCAGACGGCAGTAGTAGCAGCAGTAGTAGCAGTAGAAGCTCCGAGGAGGTTCAAGTATTGGAGAAACCACCTCATATCGCCCTACCCGCATCCAACCTCCACGGGAAGCCAAAACCAAGAACACTTCTGCCTCTCTCATCCGTCTGCCAGCACCAGCAAAGAAAGTCACTGCCCGTCGGCAGATTCAACTCAGCAGCAGCAGCGACGACAGCACCTGAAATTTTAAGTTTCTTATCTTATATTGATGTCTGTCTTTTTATATTTTGTGATGTTTTTATTTTTGTTTTTCATTTCTGTCATTTGCATTGAGGGCAATGCAACCCTCGAGTTTGGGGGTGGCATCCCTCCAGTAATGAAGTCTGTTTAAGTTTAAAAATCGTGTCTTTTAATTAGTTTATTTTTGCTTTAAAAAAATTTAAATTTGATGAAAATTTGGCTTAAGTCTTTGAACTGAACTTACCTGTCGTGACAGCCTCTGTCGTGGCAGTGCCTTTAGGATAATTTTAGGAGCAGTTTAGAGCCTTACTGTAGTTCTAAATCTTAAACACCATTTGTGACTTTTATACTGTCTAGAACTCTACTAGTAAACTAGAATAGAAAGCTTAACACTTGAGTTGCCCCTAGAGGTGCCTAACACTGGCTCTAGGAAAAGAAGTTAAGAAAAATAGACTCAATACACCTAGAGCTGCCCTAAACTAGCTCTAGGAAGTTAGCTAGAGGTGCCCGAAACCGGCTCTAGTCAAACTTAAGCTTGAGAAAATAGAATCAAGTCTGAATAAAAACTAAAGGAGCCTAAGAATTGCCTCCAAAAATATGAAAATTGGCATAAAAATTCAAGTTAGAAGCTTAGCTATTCTAGTAAACTAAGGGAGTCTTGGCATATAATTGTTCACAAGCATGCACACACTACACGAGAATTATAGCAAGGTTCCGGATAAAACCTGAATTATCCAACAAGGTGATGCTCATAATAGGGAATGAATGGTAGGTAAGGAAAAGTTCACTGTTTTAAGCCAAACAAAAAAATTGATGAAAATTTGGCTTAAATCTTAATTCCGGCTCTAGTTTATTTTTGCTTTAAAAAAAATTTAAATTTGATGAAAATTTGGCTTAAGTCTTTGAACTGAACTTACCTGTCGTAACAGCCTCTGTCGTGGCAGTGCCTTTAGGATAATTTTAGGAGCATTTTAGAGCCTTACTGTAGTTCTAAATCTTGAACACCATTTGTGACTTTTATACTGTCTAGAACTCTACTAGTAAACTAGAATAGAAAGCTTAACACTTGAGTTGCCCCTAGAGGTGCCTAACAATGGCTCTAGGAAAAGAACTTAAGAAAAATAGACTCAATACACCTAGAGGTGCCCGAAACCGGCTCTAGGAAGTTAGCTAGAGGTGCCCGAAACCGGCTCTAGTCAAACTTAAGCTTGAGAAAATAGAATCGAGTCTGAATAAAAACTAAAGGAGCCTAAGAATTGCCTCCAAAAATATGAAAATTGGCATAAAAATTCAAGTTAGAAGCTTAGTTATTCTAGTAAACTAAGAGAGTCTTGGCATATAATTGTTCACAAGCATGCACACACTACACGAGAATTATAGCAAGGTTCCGGATAAAACCTGAATTATCCAACAAGGTGATGCTCACAATAGGGAATGAATGGTAGGTAAGGAAAAGTTCACTGTTTTAAGCCAAACAAAAAATTTGATGAAAATTTGGCTTAAGTCTTAATTCCGGCTCTATTTTATTTTTGCTTTAAAAAATTTAAATTTGATGAAAATTTGGCTTAAGTCTTTGAACTGAACTTACCTGTCGTGACAACCTCTGTCGTGGCAGTGCCTTTAGGATAATTTTAGGAGCAGTTTAGAGCCTTACTATAGTTCTAAATCTTAAACACCATTTGTGACTTTTATACTGTCTAGAACTCTACTAGTAAACTAGAATAGAAAGCTTAACACTTGAGTTGCCCCTAGAGGTGCCTAACACTGGCTCTAGGAAAAGAAGTTAAGAAAAATAGACTCAATACACCTAAAGGTGCCCGAAACCGGCTCTAGGAAGTTAGCTAGAGGTGCCCGAAACCGGCTCTGGTCAAACTTAAGCTTGAGAAAATAGAATCGAGTCTGAATAAAAACTAAAGGAGCCTAAGAATTGCCTCCAAAAATATGAAAATTGGCATAAAAATTCAAGTTAGAAGCTTAACTATTCTAGTAAACTAAGGGAGTCTTGGCATATAATTGTTCACAAGCATGCACACACTACACGAGAATTATAGCAAGGTTCCGGATAAAACCTGAATTATCCAACAAGGTGATGCTCACAATAGGGAATGAATGGTAGGTAAGGAAAAGTTCATTGTTTTAAGCCAAACAATTTTTTAGGTCTGAATTGCTTGAGGGCAAGCAAAAACTTGAGTTTGGGGGTGTGTTGAGTGTGTAAAAGTTCTATATTTTACCCCCTATTTAACCCATATTTCTGCTGCATTCAAGCATAATTCATTGCATTTTGGGTATATTTCATTCATACATCACAATTATATCAAATGACACAGTTTCTACTGAAATTGGTTGTTTTTGCAGGTAGCTGCTGTAGCAGATGGAGGGCAGTGGAGAACCAGACGCTGAGCAGTGAAGAAGCAGAGCTAGAACTGGATTTGCAGACGAGGAGGATGATGCTGCCATGGCCGCTTCCGTGGCAGCCAAGGACGACAGCAATGGTGAAGAGAAGAAGTAAAGTGGGCCTCGACAGAAAAAGAAAATTAAGCCGGTCTGTCGTGGAGCACCCTTATATTTTTCCAAGCCCTAGATCAGAATGAAGGCCAAGCCCAAAGTTCAAGGAAGAAACTCCAAGCAAGAAGGAAGGATGAATTAAAGACATATGCTCTGAAGATTTAGTCTTTAATAGAGTTGTACTTTAGTTTAAACTTGTATTCTTGCCATATTAGAAAACTTGAACCCAAGGCCTATATAAAGGCATGTAATTCGACCTAGGGGAGGATATCTTACTCTCTAGCCTTCTCTTCTAAACCCTAGTCATTTTCCTTTCTCATCATGTTCTAAACTTCCCCTAGGGCTAAGGGTTGATTTGTAAAGTAGTTGCAAGGATTGCATTTGTTTTAGGAATTTTTCTGTTCAATAAAATAAACTTCAAGTTTGCTTATTCTGGTTTTCAACATCTTGCAAGAGTATCGGGAGAGCATTGTGAGATTACACATTTACTTAATATCGGGAGAGTTAAGTATACGAAAGGAATAAGTACGGGTTCTCCAGTTTATGGTTGAACTATCTCGCACCTAGGATAGGACGAGGTTAAGTGGCTAAGGAAGAATTTAACAACATCGGTGTTCATCCTTCGATTCACGCCGGGAGGTATCATCAAAGACATGTTCATCGACAGACTTGGACCTAGGGATAGGCCAAGGCACAGCAAGGATTCTTGCCAAGCTTGAAGTACAGAGTTGTGTGATCGCTGCCGCGACTAACAACAGACCGCTACCGCGACAGACGCAACGACAGAACAGAGATTCCTAGACTTTGCAACACCTACACTACTGAGCAATTCAATACCAGCCCATTCTCTCTATCCTGAATTCTTTACTCTTTTATTATCAATATTCTTTATTATCTCATGACAAACATTTAAACTATTTCTTTCTCTCTCGTGCAGTAATTCCAGGTTGAAGCTATTAGCCCAGTCCCTGTGGAGACGATATCTGATACTTACGTATCACTTTACTACTTGCGTCGTGTACACTTGCACTACATTGCGATAGACACTTTTACACGTAACACCATACATGGGAATTAGTGGACCTTCCTCCTTGAATTAAACCACTAAATTCAAAATGGATTTTTGAAAGAAAAATAAAAGCAGATGGAACAATTGATAAGTACAAGGCATGGTTGGTAATTAAAGGATACCGACAAAAAGAAGGCTTTGATTACTTTGATACATTTTCCCCGTATCAAGAATAAAATCCATAAGGATGATACTCGCAATAGCTGCTCTGTGAAATCTAGAAGTACATCAAATGGATGTTAAAACAGCTTTCCTAAATGGAGATCTTGATGAAGAAATTTACATGGAACAACCTGAGGGTTATGTAGTTTCAAGTCAAGAAAGGAAAGTATGCAGATTGGTTAAATCCTTGTATGGACTTAAACAAGCACCAAAACAATGGCATGAGAAATTCGATAATGTCATGATGACTAACGGTTTCAAAATAAATGAGTGTGACAAATGTATATATGTCAAAACTATAGACGTTGGATATGCCATCCTATGTTTATATGTTGATGACATACTTATTGTTGGAAGCAACAATGAAATGGTAAAACGTACCAAAAACATGTTAAATTCGAAATTTGACATGAAAGATATGGGACTGGCCGATACGATTATGGGCATCCAAATCAAAAGGTCACCGGAGGGTCTCATATTAAGTTAGTCACACTATGTGGATAAGATTCTTGAAAAATTTAATAAGGATGATTCTGGCATAGCCTTAACTCTATTAGACCCTTGTTCACATCTATCAAAGAATCATAGGGAAAGTATCCATCAAGTGGAATATAAAAGAGTCATAGGCAGCTTAATGTATCTCATGAGCTGCACTAGACCAGATATCGCTTTTACTCTGAGTAGTTTAAGCAGATTCACAAGCAATCCAGGGAAAGATCACTGGAAAGCAATTGTGAGAATACTGAGATATCTAAGATATACTCGGGACTACGGACTGCATTATTCCAGAGACCCCGCTGTCTTAGAAGGATACTCTGATGCTAATTGGATATCTGATATTCAAGATACCAAAGGCACAAGTGGATATGTATTCACTTTGGGGGGAGGAGCCGTGTCATGGAAATCCTCAAGACAAACTATTATAACCAGATCCACAATGGAATCTGAGTTTGTTGCTCTAGACAAATCTGGAGAAGAAGTAAAATGGCTTCGTCAATTCCTTGAGGATATCCCTGAATGGTCGAAACTTGTGCCCACAGTATGTATACACTACGATAATCAAGCAACAATTGCTAGGGCACAGAGTTTCATGTATAACGGTAAGTCAAGGCATATGCGCCGTCGACATAACATCGTCAGGCAACTGATCTCAAATGGAGTTATCTCTATTGACTTTGTAAAATCAAAGGATAACATTGCGGATCCACTAACCAAAGGATTGAATCGAGATCAAGTTGAGAAAACATCTAAAGGAATGGGACTAAAGCCCATGAGAAGTAAAGGCACTATGTGAAGGAAAACCCTACCTAGTTGACTGGAGATCCCAAGATCTAGGTTCAAAGGGACAACCTAATTACATAGACCTGTGCGATCACTGTGGGGGATCTTTCCTCAAGTCCATTCCTATGATGTAAACAATGATAAAAAGTGGTACAGGTTAAGCAAAGCTTTTAATGACCATTGTATGCTTCGGTGAGCCAAGCAACATAAGTCACCTATGTGAGAGTGAAGTGGGGCCGCTTCAAGGAGACTATTGGGCATAGTTCTTTCAAACTCTTGCAGAACCAGGCGATGTCCACGGCCACATGGACATAACCATGAGAACTAATACTCTTGTTAGAGAGGTAGTTGTGTGAAGTATATCATCGTTTACACAAACAGCTGAACAGTTCAAGGACATCACGTCTACTGGTTAGCTAGTAAAGTAAATATACTTTCACAAGGGAAGGTTCAAAGGAGGAAACCTACCTATCATATGCAACTATCAATCGTAGATCCTATCACCACATCGAGTCAAAATATTTTGATAAAATCATTAATTTCATTCATGTGGGGGATTGTTGGAAAAATGTGAGAAATTGGAAACTTTGAGCTACATTATCTAGTGGTAAAGGTGGAGGTTCGAATGATGAATTTATTAATTAATATTCTACTCCATGAGACCTTTACAACGGTATCTCATATGCTCAAACGGTTGAGTAATGAATGAGAAATTGATGCTCAAAGTGAGGATGTTGTGAATTGTGTAAGGAAAATAAAAACCTCATATCCCACATGGGTGGGATAACAAGCTTGGGAATGGTTTAAATACACCAACCCACTTCGAAGTTATTGAATGACTTGAATGAACATTATGCCTCGCGCGCAGGCGCAAAGGGGTGCAAATTGAAGCTCGTCGAACCCATTCGGGTTGGGGCGTGCTCGCACGTCGTGGGCGACGCGAATGTCCTGACCGGTCGGGTCCTTGCTTGGAATTACAGATATTTTACCCATTTTGAATTATTTTTTTCCCTTACATATGACATATCTTTTGAATATTCCGAATTTAATAGGATAATATTTGACTTTCCATTAATTCGGATATTAAAAGGTAATAAAATAATTCACAGAAAATATATTCGTTTAATAAGGCATTTAATCGATTATTTCCGAATTAAATCGGATGTAAAGTCAATGGCCTTTAATTTGGAATATTTTATTTTTCATATTTTCCTCCTCCACTCCCCTATATAAATCATGCATCTCTTCGGTTTTCAACACACTCAAAATTGTTTTCCTTCTCTCGTTCTCTTTATCTCGGTGATAGGCTAAAGCAAGATTTCAAGTTCGAGATCTCTTTAGTTCGTGCTTCTATCGAAGATCTTCTTGTTGTTGTATCCTGGGAGACGAACGACCAACCAAACTCAAGCCCTGCGGAGTGGTCGAAATTTGTCTTAAGAAAACTGCTTCTCGCATGCCTCAACACTTCTCTACTCAACTTTAATCTGGTTTTGTGTTTTATACTCTTTTCAATTATTTAATTAAAGTTATTATTTTTATTTTATTTTATCGTCTTGGATTGATTACTTTGTAACACCATGAAAGTCTTAACAAAATTCTTGGACTCAAAGAGCTTGAGACCGAGATGTCAAATACTGCAGAACGGGAACGCAAGCCTGCTCAGGAGAGCCGAGAGAGAATTCGACTGTTCCACTCCCAGGAGAATGTTAGTTTCCCTTTCCTCCCTTCGTGTGTGTATGTATGATTTGTGTTTTTGAATTTGGAATTAATTAAACATTTCTTACGGATTATTTTCAAGGTTGCAGTTTCAGAGGCCATGGACACCGAAGCTGCACTCGAAGATATACCCGATGAATTCCTTGATCCAATTCAAGTATGTCTATTTACATTCCGGCTATATTTTGCTTAGTTTCAGAGTTCATCAGAACCGAACTGAAGGGAAAAGAAAAGTGAATCCAGTGTTCGTTTAATATATTCCATATGCTATTGTGAGTATGCATGTACCAATTTCTGCTGCCGAAAATGGAAACAGAAGCTACCGCAACTTGCTACAATACGTTGCCATGTTTTTGTATTAAAAGCAACATGAATCAATCCAGAATACGGCAAAGAGGGCAATGCCTACTCTTAACCAACCATTGATCTATGCAAACCTGATGGTATAGATGTCTGCAGTTAGGAAGAACGCTACAAGAATCGCCGTCTTCGAACTCTTCTAAGCATATAATACATTCGGTAGTTCAACATGATTCGATTTCTCCTTCCTTCTTGTACCAAACAAATATCTCTCTTGTAATTGGCCTTGAAGTTCCGTCGAGTCGATTCTGTGATGGTTCTTATTGCACGATGTGATCGGCTACTACATCGCCTGATATCTGGTTTTCAAGATCTTCCTTGTTAGTCCGACTTCGAATAGGGCCAACTATCAATTTGATTATGGTTTTGAGATATTCGTCAGAGTTCGGATTTTCTTGGATAATTTGACGATGTTTAATCAATAGGAATCGCACTAAAGCTATAGCGAAAGCTATATCGAACAATACAAGAACGATCACTTGATTAGAATTGTTTGTATTATATAAGATTACGATATATTGTTATTTTTTATTCCTTTGAAGAGAGTTTTTTTTTTGTTTTAAATTAATAAAACATAATGATAAAATATGCCAAGTATGGATATGGCATATTAAACCGATATTATAATTAATTAAAACTAAAGAACTAAGCCAATTCCAACGTACTTCTTCTCTTATGCTTACATACAATTACATTTGATGTTAACTTCTAAATTCAAAGGGCACCTTTTTAGATTTTTAATAATACAATATCATCCTTTTATATTAATATTATATTCTAATGTTGATACTATCTAATGATTTATTTTTATAATCAAAATTATTTATCGTTTTTATAAAAATATATTTTAGCATTATATTATCATTTATTAGTTTTTAAAAACTACTATTAATCAATAATAAATACAATTTGTAATAAGTATCTAATATAATTATGCTCCTAAACTTTATTTGCACTCAATTAAGTCATCAAACTCAAGAAAAAAACCGATTTGGCTCTTTAACCAATGTTAACCGTTAACTTTAACGATTTTTTTAAAAATCTCTTTTGACACGTGTCGCAATAGGATAATGGCACTTGTCATTTTTATGAATTTTTAAATTTCAATTTTTTAAAAATATCTAAAAATAGAATATATATATATATATATACATTTAAATTCTGAAAAATTATAAAAAGCATTTTAAAATATAAAAAAATAAATTTCGAAATTTATAAAAAAGCATTTTAAAATATA
Source organism: Hibiscus trionum (assembly GCA_030270665.1). Taxonomy (NCBI): domain Eukaryota; kingdom Viridiplantae; phylum Streptophyta; class Magnoliopsida; order Malvales; family Malvaceae; genus Hibiscus; species Hibiscus trionum. Next base: position 18,581,509 of record BSYR01000038.1, on the reverse strand, counting down.
AAAAAATTATAAAAAGCATTTTAAAAATATTATTATACAAGTATAAAAAATAATTTGAAAAAAATAAAAACAATAAAATGTATTTTGATTTTTAAAATATACTTAGATCTATATTTTAACAAATATTAAAAAATATAAAACAATAAAAGTTATTATAATTGTATAATAACAGTTTTTAATATTTTTTATTTTTTAAAATATTTTAATATTTTAATATTACAAGTGAAAACCAAGTGGTATCTCTTTATTTAAGACATTTAATTGTGTTTGGTTTTGTAATTTCCTCAAATCTACCAAACAAAATAAATAACTTCAATATTTTATTTATGGATTAAGATTTAAAGGATCTTTTTAATAAATCAACAAATATTAATTTCTAGATTGAATCAAGGTATCTACTCGTATTTAATCGAGCATTAGAGTATTAGTCAATTGGACATCAATATTGTTTATATATATATATATATATATATATATATTAGAAGGGATAGCTATATATTTAGTACTTAATTTATTCCCGCGTTATTGTTTTATTACTCACTTTTTTCAAAACGGTACCTAATGTTACGTTTTGTTTCTATTTTGGTACCACGCCGTTAAAAAATTAACGTCAGACAAACAAGGAGAGAGAAAATCACACATGACAGACTGTCACATCATTTTTCTCTCTCCTAGTCAGCAAGCCACGTCGACTAAAATCATAAAAAAGCACACATGGCATGCTGACTAGGAGAAAGAAAATGACGTGACAACTTGCCACATAATTTTCTCTGTCTTTGTCAACATGTCACATGTGATTTTTTCTCTCCTAATCAACATACTGTTAATTTTTTAACGACGAGGGTATTAAAATAGAAACAAAATGTAACATTAGGTACTATTTTACCAAAAAAAAAAATAAGTAAGGTACTAAAATAATAATGTGAGAATAGGTAAGGTACTAAATATATAGTTATCTTTAAAAAATATTAGATATACATATTACGTAAAATTTATATCATATAATCTTGTATTTCAATATTATTTGTTATATTTAGAATTTAAATTTTAGAAATTTATGATTTTAATGTCCTTAAAGTTAAACATTTACCTTACCCCATATTTTCTCTTAATTAACTAAAAAATATAATGAAAATGTTGTTTATTTGAAGCTCAATTTTAAATTTAAGGTTTACACTGATATTGACATCAATATAAACCTTAAATTAAGGTAGAGAGAATAATTAATTTTATCTTTTATATTGATTTTTAACTCCATATCCGAATCATTGTATTTAAGGTTTATATTATCCTTAACATCGATGGATGTCGAAAAAGTCAAAAATCCTCGTATGTTAAATTTTTTATACAAATTTATTTTAATATTATCGTATTTAAATACATCAATAAATATTAAGTGTAATAGTAAGAGACATTATACATTCAAATTGCGACTTAAGTTTAAACTTTAAAAATAATGTTATTAGAAATAATAAGGGACGAAAGCATGACTTTATATTAGGGGATAAACTTATAAAATTCTAGGGGGTGAACTTATAAAATTTTAAAGGGGCCGAAACTAGACTTACAATAGAAAATATATACATAATTTCTAATATTTTTATAAATTATATACCAATTTCAAATTTTCATGAGACGACTGCCCTACCAACCTCGGTCTATTTCTATACCCTAAATTTAATCCTTACACCTTAAAACTAAGGCATTGTGTACTGAATATAAATCCTATATATAATACAACTCCATTTTATTTTCTTTCGAGAAAAATTATATTTAATCAATTCTAAGATTATTAAAACTAATTTTACTTTTAAAGCAATACGAGTCGGATCAACAACGATCGAGGTGAAGTTCAATGACTCAAAATTAATCAATCTCTTTCATGGCAGTTTTATCAAGTGGGAAATCTCTTCCAAACCTTCATATGTGCAAAGCTAAACATAGAAAATAAAACCCAAAACAGTTTGCTTGCTTTCTTTCAACTTCCAAACCTTCTCTCATTTCGCTTTTCAGTTGCCTTTTTGTCAGCTTTCTGGTTAAACCAAGTGTTAGAGAAAGGAGAGAGTTAATAACGAGCTTTCTGATATTAAAAAAAAGGTTTAAACTTCCCTTTGTTATCACCAGTTTCTTGGTTTTTGAAAGAATATAAAACATGGGTTTTGGTTTCTGGATTGTTTAGAGCAATGGGTTTCTTCTAAACTGTGGATTTTGAGTTGGGTTTTGGTGTATACCTCAGCTTTTTCTCCTCCTTTGTGTTGGTATGTTCGTGTTTAATTTGCTTCATTTCTTCTTCTTCAGACTATTAATCATTTCTCTTGTTTGGTCATGATCTTAATGATTGTTAGGTGAGGCATTGTCTTCATTGATGGGTGATTTTCCCTTCAGTTATTGCTTTGCCTAACCTGTTGTTTTCCCTTCAATGCAATTTCATGAACATGACAAGTTTGGTTTTTCTTTTGCATGTCTTCATATCATGTTTATTAACCTTTTGAATTTTGATTAAACAAAAGAAATTCCAGAAAAGTAAGTTGCCTGTTTGTTGTATGTATTGAAAGATGCTTTAGTGGTGTTTCCATGGCGAGAATGTGTAGTGAAATCAAGCCTTTTTGGTGTTTAGATGTAAAGGGTTTGTCTTGTGTGCCTTTGTTCTTGTATTGTATGCTTTCGAGTTTATGCCGAAGGCGAATCCCCTTTCGCTGTAATGATTTTGATGTGGTTTTTAATGATGTTTAATTCTTTCTATGTAATTCTTCAGGTAGACAAATTCGAAGCAGAATTCGCAAATAGAGTTCGGTTAGTGCTCTTCTCTTCTGTGCTTTACATCTACCAGTCTTTGTATATGAAAATGTGTGTGTATGTATGTATGTATGCATGAATGAATTATGTATTTAGTCTAGTCCAATGGATTACTGCTGTTATGTATATGCATGAATATCTGTACGTATAATCGACTAGTGTTGACATAGAGTTTTGGTTGGATTTCAGGATTCTGTTTGCTACATATTTAATTTAATGGCTGTGGAAAGTTTTAGTTCATCAATGACACCGGATGTTACCCGGATCAATCGGGGTAATTTGAGAAGAAACTCCTTAGCAGGTCCTGCAAACAGCAGAGAAAGGCCCATCTCTCTTTATCGGAGAGCTTCTATCGGTACTTATCATGATTTCTGCAAGCCGGGGATGAAACATGATGAATCTGAAGAGAAGGCTAGGCTTCCTTTTCCGAAGAGGATTATAAAGAAGTCATTGGAGAAGCAGAATTTGTTTGAGATCTCAGACTCGCCGCAGAGGAAGAAGGCATCAGCAGTTGTGTCCAAATCTTCCCCCACTTCTGAAACTCGTATCCCTCGTATGTCTGAGGTCACCAAGCTTCGGACATCGACCGAATCTCCTGGTGGAGATAAGCCTATCGAAAATAAACTTCTTTTGATAAAACAAAAGGCATCAGTGGTAAATCTTAAGGCCAAACCTTCTCCCAGTTCCAGAAGTTATTCCTTTGATACCTCTGATATTATTAACCTTGAGGTGCCTATGAACTCTTCCGATGGCAAAATTTCTCGGGAAAATAAAAAGAAACCTATGAGAAAGCTCAAATCTTCACCCGAGTTAAAATCCGACCTATCTGATGCCGGAAAAGTAATGCGGCACAATGGAACATTGCCTTCCAGGAGAGTACAAGTCTCTTCAAAGAAAGTCCCATCAAAAGCTAATGAGGAAAGCTTTCGTAAACAGCCTTCTACTTCTTTGAAGCCGAAATCTCAGGCCAGAAAGCCTCTTCCTGCCGCCCCGTTTGAAGTTTTAAGAGTCCGGAGACAGAGCGGAACCAGTGACATGAAGACGGGAAAAACAACTGCAACCTCCAAAGTAGCCTTAGAGGTAGTTTCTCCATCACACAGGGCTTCATTGTCCCGAAGAGCTTCTCTTTCAGGAGCTATAAGCCTATCTGCAAAGAAGAACAGGAACTTAAAAGTTGTGCTTCCACGGAAGAACCATAACGAGGTTGGAAATGCTAAAACCGAGCAACTTTTCGATGAACATGTTGAAAGCAATGGCGACATCCTTGAGGAGAAAACGCTATATGTTATCAAGTTGGAGACAGAAAATGTAGTTTTGGAATCTGATAAAAATGAAAATTGTGCTGCTGAAATGTCTCCACCAGCACTAGACGAATCCGAGTATAATGTGACCAAAGCCAAGTATGACTCGGACTCTGCATTCAATGAAGATAAAACTGTAAACATGGAAGAAGCAGACATTTCGGAAATAGAAAACGGGGGAATACCAATAAAGTATGGGACGGTTTTCACTGATGACAACCATTGCCAACCTGTGAAATTATCTTTCAGGAGAGGAACAGTCGTTGACATTCAGTCCGACAATGATTGTCCGAGGCAGCTCGAGTTCAGGCAAGGAAGTGTACTTGGGGAGAACGAAAACAGTACCACTGAAGGCCACATAACCTTTACGAGGAGAGAAGTCGATGGCGACACAAATGACAACGAACCTGGTGAGGGAACGGTTGTTCTAAGACACCAGGATGTGGTGGAAAAGCAGGATGGAAAGGGTTTGTTTAATATCATCATCGAAGAAACTGCGAATAAACTCGTCGAAGCCCGGAGAAGTAAGGTTAAGGCCTTAGTTGGTGCATTCGAAACCGTGATCTCCCTCCAAGAAACGAAACCTTCATCAAACACTGTCAGCGAGTAAAGGATGAACTTCTTCATTAACATTTGGTTTATGGTTAATAAAAGAAAAATGCAGTTTTTACCGTCTTGAATTTAAAGATCATGGATGTTGATCTGAATGGTTTTCTCCGCGTGTACCGATCTTTGACATGTTCATATAGAGTTCTGTTATGAATCAGAGTCAGAGCCAACAAGGATTGTCAGCTCAAGAGCTGAGTCAGCAACAACAGTCTACTAAGATTCACAGAGGATGGTGTTGGAGGAGAAATTATTACATGGTCCCGAACCACCACGTTATCCATGGTCTCTATCCACTAAAAATAAGCCACATAATTTTCTTTTTTCCATGTCATTATTTTATTTATAATCAACTTTTATGTAACCACCCACTCCCTATTTACATGGCTTAAAAAGGTGAAGATTCACCCTTGAAAAAAATGACATGGAAAAAAAATAAATTATGTGGCTGATTTTTAGTAGAAGGGACCATAGATGACTTGGTGGTCCGGGACCATACAATAATTTTTCGTGTTGGAGGAAAGAACCCAAGGCGTCAAGAGGCTATATGTGTTTTTATTATAACCCTTTAGAATATATATAAAAGAAAAGAGCCATTGTACTGGGATATGCTTATTGTAAAAACAAATATTTTTTTCCTCTCTGAATCTATTCACTTCTCTGCTTCTATTTCTATCCTCCACCTTTCTCTATTTCTACCTCTAATTTTTTTGCGGATTTCTCTGAATTGTTAGGAAAGATCTTAACATTGGTGCTTTCATTGAGAGTCGAACAACATGGAAGATAAATTTTCGTTTTTTTAAATTCGATTTATGTTGAGTTATTCAAATTTGATGGCACAAATCCGAAGTTATGAATTGCCCAGGTTGGAGAGTTCTTCAATTTTCACCAAATAGAGGATAGTCATCGAATTACTCTAGCAGCGTTGCATTTTTAAGGAATAACTCGACAATGGTATAACTGGATGAGACAATACCATCAGCTATCATGTTGGAAAAAATTTACCAAATCGATGATGGCAAGATTTCAATGCACTGTTCAAGACAACCCAAGCAAAATAGTCACTCATGTCTTTGATGAATTGTCGAAACCAACCAACTATAACTTTAGCAATCATTTCGAAGAGCAGAAACAAGTGAACTTCAACACCCAACGGACACTTCAGAATATAGCACGTCAATTGACACTTATATCATCACAATTGGGACTGACATCCTAGGCACTCATCGAAAATGGAGGATCGAGGGACTCAATCATAAATCCCCACCAGGTGTTTGATGAATTGCCAACAGTGACTGGCACTGAAATTATCAATTACTCGATTCATGATACTAAGAAAGATGAATTTCAGAATGCTAAGAAACCGATTGAGAGCAATGGGGAATTCGATTTGCAACAGGATGACAACTTGATGCATGGTTATTTTGAAGAGATGAATCCACTCTTTGAGTTTGTGAAGATCCCTACTGTGGGTGGTCATGGAGCACTGCCGGTAAATTTGGTAAGTAATTTTGCACTTATAGACTGTTTAGATGTATTGCCAAAGAATATGCTTAAGGTCGTTAAATCTTATTATGAAGAGATAATTTCAAGGGTGTTGACGTATATGAATGAAGTGGTTGAGGTGGATGACCCCTATATATTTCGACTTTTAGTGATGAGAAATAAAAATGGGCTAATGACTAATAACAAGGATTTTACTAAACCGGGGATTGTTATGGAAAGAATGGTGAAGTCGTGCCGTAGGAGCATTGATGTTGAGGTTAATAGGATTATGAGTATGTATAAGTTAGCGGAATATTTGTCTGATGTTACTTTCTTACTTGTTGACCTTTTGGGTGAAAGTGATCTCGAAACTACTTACTCTGGCGTTGGTGTTTGAAAACATGATAGGGTTGAGATCCTTGCCAATGATCAAGGTAACAAAACAACGTCATCTTATGTTGGAATTGAAGATATCGAGGGTTTGATAAGCGATGCAGCGAAGAACCATGTCGCCATGAACCTCATCAACACTTTCTTCAATGCAAAAAGTTGATTGGTCGTAGATGTAGTGATGTCTCTGTTCAGAGTGAGGCTAAATTGTGGCTAATTAAGGTTGATATGGATGTGAATAAACATGAAGAAGTGGCCCAAAAATTATTAGAAGATTTTAATGGTGTTACTGCATTACTATCTGATGATTTGCAGAAAAAGTTCTATCATGGATTCTGTAAACAACATTTGTGGCCTCTTTTCCACTACATGATACCCATTTGTCTAGACCATGATGATAGATTTGATAGTACTTTATGGCAGTAATATGTTTCTTCTAATAAAATATTTTTTGGCAAGGTTATGGAAGTAATCAGTCTAGAGGATTAGATTCTGAGGGGACTGCAAAATTAGAATCTAAGTGGTTTCCTTACATTTGATTATGCACAACAATTCTTGTCTTGTTGCATTAGAATGTTGAGCCTTGGTTATGTGTCTAAAAGAGAGTATATTGGTCTTGATTACTTTGGTCGTACAATTTTTATTAAAATTCTTTTAGTGGGAATTCATATGGCAAGACTTGAATTGATATTGAATCTTGTCGCCAAGGTCAAACAGATTCGGAAGTTTGAAGAAAAAAATTTGAATCTTGGTGTTGAGGGCATGAATATTTCCAAAGTTTTATATAGAAGAGAGCCCCTCACATTGATGCGGTATGAGTTGGGATCAACTAAAAACAGTGAGGTGGGTCGAGCCTTGAAGAAGTGCGATAAGATACCTTGGGAATTGAAGATCAGTTTGGCCAGTGCTCAAGTTCGAATGAAGACTCAAGTTGGTGAGAAGCAAATGGATTTGACACGAGAAGAAGGAAATTGGGTCTTTGTGCTCTTACAACCATACCGACAACTATCTGCGCATTTAAAGGAACAACAAAAACTGAATCCAAGTAGAAAATCAACTAAACATGTAACAACCTTTCCCTTGAGGCAGGACATTACAATGACTCCAAGACAACAGTTGGTCATCTTAAAACAAAAGATTCGTACATTAGGGGCTCAAGAAGAGAAACAAGTGTTGGTACAATGGGATGAAGCCAATGGGGGCAATGAGACCTGGGAAATCGCGGTTGCTTTTCATGGTCAGTTTTTTTACTCGAACCTTGAGGACAAGGTTCTTAAACCAGGCGAGGGTAATGTTATGAATCAGAGTCAGAGCCAACAAGGATTGCCAGCTCAAGAGCTGAGTCAGCAACAACAGTCTACTAAGATTCACAGAGGATGGTTTTAAAGGAAAGAACCCAAGGCGTTAAGAGGCTATATGTGTTTTTATTATAACCCTTTAAAGTATATATAAAGGAAAAGAGTCATTGTACTAGGATATGCTTATTATAAAAATAAATATATTTTTCCTCTCTGAATCTATTCTCTTTCTGCTTCTATTTCTATTCTTCCCCTTTCTCTATTTCTACCTCTCATTTTCTGCGGATTTCTCTGAATTGTTAGGAAGGATCCTAACATTGGTGCTTTCATTGAGAGTCATTGTATTGGGATATGCTTATTGTATAAATATCTTATATAATATGAATTATTTGAATCGTGTATATATATACTTATGGCATCCGAACTACACTTAATTAGTACCACAATTTTTTTCTTACAAATAATAGCGAATACAGTAAAGTTAGAATGTAACCCCCTCGCCCCGGTCTGGTCGACTGACCGGTTCGAGTAAGTGTAACCCGTTAAGGTCCCACCTCGATTAGCAACCCTAGAAAATTTCTTTTAATAATTATCTTGTCTAAAGGCACATTTGATTCCTAAGTGATCACAACAGCGGAAAGCATCACGAACAAAAGTAACCAAGCCCAAACAACATGTTAAACAGCCCACTTTTAAGACACAGAGCAGGCCATATCGATACACCTGTCAAGGGTATCGATACGCCTTGACCGAGTCAACCCTTACAGTCAACTCAGGGGAGACCGTATCGATACAGCGTATCGATACACCCTCCTCGGTCAACATCTCGTGGTTAACGAGACAAAATCGTATCGATACGCCCTAACACCGTACCGATACGCCAAAATCTCACCAAAATCTCAAAATTCCAGTAAGTTTTGGGCGTATCGATACACCCCCGCGTATCGATACTCCAAGCCAAAACCGAGACCTGAAGGCAAGACCGTATCGATACGGCCCTAAGGCGTATCGATACGCCCTGCACTGCAAGTCTCCAAATTTCAGCAAAAGACTCCCGGACATGACTCTAGATGTATTTTAAGACTCCCCTAACCACATTCAAGAATTCATACAACATTGCACGACCAAGAACTAACATGAAGGACGATTTAGGTGACCAACAAGGCATTCAACCATGGCATCCACAAAAAGGATAAATATTGCATGTTCATATCTCATTTTTTTATTTCTATTAATATATTTTATTTATTTCGGGTTGTCTTCAGTTCGGGTGCATTTCGGTTCAACTAAAAATCAATTCATTTTCGGTTCGGTTTCGGGTTTCGGGTCAAATTTCGGGTAAGCATGTTCGGTTCAGTTTCGGGTTTGGTTTAGATAAATCGGTTCAGTTTTCGGGTCTCGGGTCAAGTTTGCCAGGTCTACTCGGGCCCAAATCCTTCCATTCGGAGCAGTTCATACCTTTGATCCACGTAAGCCAATCTACACATGATAGAATGCATGTTCATACCTTTGATCCACGTAAGCCAATCTACACATGATGCTTGAACATATATTCAATATTATGCCATGCTCATCATGTTTAAATCCACAACATGTGTAAACACATATATTAAACCATGTTGGCAACACATCCCAAATCACATTGGCTCACAAATAATCACATATTGGCAACATAAACCACAATCTGTATTGGCACCTAGCTATGACTCGAATACGCGGATAACCGTTGGAACTCACATCCAACAACAACATTACCTAACGGTGGGATTACACTCATCACCGTTTCTCGCGGAGGGGATTCCACTCATCCTCACGCTCATTTCATGCGGAGGGGATTCCACTCATCCTCACGCCCGTCGATGGGATTCCACTCATCACCGACTAACATATATATAAGAAGATTTCCGGGCGAACCCGTACTCCATCTTGATGACTACCATCATCAAGACCACGCGCGCATTTGACTCACGTGTGCACACTAACATCCTAATGATCGATCATTTGTACTCAAGCATACTAGTGCCAATACTACACATTTCATTAATCTTTCACAATATCATTTCATAACAACTTCCGTGCTTAGCACGTACTCACCATGACTCACCGTCATGCACAAACCACATTTTCATGCCTAGCATGTATTCACCATGATCCTCGGATCACGCAACCACCTCATAATATCATCTCACATGTCAACACTACATGTATATCATTAATACAATATCACATCATATTTCATACATAAGTATATCCCCATCATACCTACCATCATTATGCATATAACAATGCATCAACCCATGCCTCAACATACATGTAACAATGCATCAAATCATGCCTCAACATACATGTATAACAAAATATACATAACCACCATAATCACAAATTACATGAGGCATTAACACATTCAAAGATCAACCATAGTCTCTAACTATAGCTTGGGATTAGGCTACCACTCTAATCCTAACTCTAGGTGGGTCTACCAAGCCCAACCTAGTCCACATGCTTGAACCAAATATTCAAAGACCATTTAAAAATATTTAACCACTCACCTCCACCTCCAAGCTTAACTACCAAGCAACCAAGGTCTTCAAGTTTCCGGATTTGTTCCCGAGGCTTCACCAACACATAATCTCGCTTCTAATCACCTCGACACAATCAAAACAACCTCAAATCAATTCACCAATTAATGTAGCAAACCCGAAACACCATTCAAGCAATAAACACAAGATTCCAAGTCAAGAACAACCCCCAAAAACACCAAACTTGGGCAGCCCTCAAACCCCAACTAAAACTCATGATTTCAACACATTTAACACTTCCAAATGCTTCCAAAACAGCCCCCAACTATTACCCTAACATCAACCCTCAAATTCCAACACAAACCATACCCAAAACTCATCTAAAAACCCTCCTAAAACCCTACCAAAACCCAATTTCGGGAATTCTTATAAAACACTTCAAAAATTATATATGTTGGTCCATTTGGTTCATAAACACTGTGAAACAAATATTTTAATTTTGATATAACTAAAAACCTAAGGACTAAATTGAAAATGTCAAAACGAATTTTAAGTCCTCAAAACATCCCCATATAATTTTAAGATTATGCCCAAGTTAAAAACAAAGTTTTTTCAAATATTTTTCTAAGTGTTTCAAACCAAAACAGTGATTTTCAAGCTCCTGTTTCGAAATGGCCCTCAGGCGTTTCGAAACGTTTTCATCACTGTCAACCCCTGTTCCGAAACGTGTATCGAAACACTTGACCCTGTTTCGAAACGGTCTCTCACGTTTCGAAACTGTTCTTCATATTTGATTTGAAAAAGCACAACGGTTGAGATATTTTTGCTGAATATTTAAAGTTAAATAGGGTGTTTCGAAACGGGCTAAGGTTGTTTCGAAACGACCCTTGACAGTAGCAAATCCGTTTCGAAACGAAGCCAAAGCGTTTCGAAACAGGTCTTAAGTTTAAATTGAAAATATGACCGTTGAAGTTGTTTTAACTGATTTTCTTAAAACCGTTAAGATGTTTCGAAACGGGCTAAGACCGTTTCGAAACGACCCTTGACAGTGGCAAAAGTGTTTCGAAACGGCCCTAAGGCGTTTCGAAATAGGCTCTTAAATGCACCCCAACGACTCTTTCTATTTTAGTCTGTTCCGAAACAGGTACCCCGCGTTTCGAAACGGGTTGTTGCAGACTGCATTTATGGTGGTGAGATAACATCCCCAATGGCTCTATTGATGAGTGCAACAACCACAACGGCTAGAAATCAATGAGAAGGTATAAAAGGGACCTCTAAAAGCACCAGCAACAACTATTGATCCAAAAGCAAACGTCCAAACATCAAATCCAAGCAATTGTGCACAAATCCCATTTTGTCTAAAACCCCAATTGTAATTTTCATTCATATCTTGTTCAATTGGGTTGAGTGCTTGTAATTGGGCTATTATTTGTATTGAGAGATATCCAATTAGCCATTAAATTTCTTTGTTCACTTGTGTGAGGATTGGGTTGATTTTTGGGTAGAAAAATCAACCGAAATTGTAAAGGGTTGCCTCCTTGTCCTAGAAAAGGGGAAGAACAATTAGTGGAATTGTTGCAAATCCTTAGTGAAGCTAAGGTAGTGGATGTAGAGTTCATTTGGAACTTGAACCACTCTAAAACCCTTGTCCATCATTTTTAATTTGCAAATTTCCACCACAAAACTTTAAATTTCCAATTCACCCCCCCTCTTGGTCAATATCGATCTTGCGATCCACTCAACAATTGGTATCAGAGCTTAACTCTTTGAGGATTAACAACCACAAGAGGAGATCCTTGGAAGAGTGTGATCATCAAAATATCAAGAGATGGCTTCAACCTCCGGTTCCGGCATGTACGAGTCACAATCCACTACAAAGCCTCCCTTCTTCAACGGTGATAACTATTCTTTTTGGAAGAATAGAATACGTCTATTCATCAAGTCAAATGACTATCTTGTGTGGGATGTCATTGAGGATGGGCCATATATTCCATTGAAGCAAGATGGTGAAGGCAAGATGGTGCTAAAGAAGAAAGTGGAAATGAGTGAAGAGGAGAGGAAAAAGATTCAAGTCAATGATAAAGCTCTCCACATGTTATTTTGTGCTTTCAGTCCGGACATCTACTCAAAGGTCTCATCAATTGAAAGTGCCAAAGAAGTGTGGGACACTCTTGAGACCACTTATGAAGGCACCAATGATGTCAAAGAAACTAAGATTGGAATTCTCAATCTTAGTTATGAAAATTTCAAGATGGAGCCCGATGAGACGGTGTCAAAGATGTTCGATCGATTCTCCACCATTGTCAATGGTCTAAAGGGCTTTGGAGAGATCATACCGGAAGACAAGCTTGTCCGGAAGCTACTCTATTCACTTTCCGAGTCTTGGGATGGGAAGAGAACCGCTATCATCGAAGCAAAGAATTTGAAGACTTTGAAGCTTGATGAGCTTGTGGGTTCTCTCCTTACTCATGAGATCATGAAGCAAGGAAGGGAAGATGAGAAAAAGAAAGAAGAGAAAAGAGTAGAGAAGCTTGAAGTTGAGAAGAAGAAGAAGATGGGAATAGCTCTCAAGGCTAAAGCTTCACAACATGATGAGAGCTCATCTAGTGATGAGGATGAACTTGAAGAATTGGCTATGATAGCCAAACGATTCTCACGCTTTATGAGGTCCAACCGGGGAAGAAAAATCCAAAGGAAGATGGACTTCAAAAGCAAGAACAAGGAAGATGGAAAGGATCCAATCATTTGCTTTGAGTGCAAACAACCCGGCCACATACGTTCGGAGTGCCCTCAACTCAAGAAGAAGGGCTTTGAGAAGAGGAAAAAGCTCAAAGCCAAGCTTGCTACTTGGAGTGATTAGGAGTCATCGGAGGATGACGAACAAGAAGTGGCTAACCTTTGCCTCATGGCACTTGAGGAAGATTCCTCCATGGTAACCTCTAACTCATCTACTTTAGATTTTTCATATGAAGAATTAAATGATGCATATGATGAGTTACAAGAGGTCTATGATGAATTAGTTGAGAAATATAAGGAGTCGGTTATTAGGAATAAAAAGATTATTCTAGAATTAAATGAGAAAAATGACTCACTTACTCAAGCTAATTCTAAGTTTGAGAAAAAGATATTAGGATTAAAAGATGAACTTAAATTCTTTCAAGATGAAAATGTTGATCTTAATAATCTTTTATCTCAATGTAATTGTGAACACCAAAAGGTGTTGGGTGAGCTAAATGAGCTCAAAAAGTCTTTAAAAAATGTTGGTAGTGTCAAGCATGAAGTAGGAGAATCCTCTAGAACACACCAACCTAAGAAAAAGACTAACTACTACAAACAAGGTAGCTATCCTAGACATAGTAGAGCTAAAAGAATTAGAAGTGTATGGGTTCCTAAGGAACTTGTTAAATCTAATAATATTATTGCTATGTCATCTTGGATTCCTAAGGGAACCAAGGTTTTGGGAGCTAACACTCATGGACCCAAAATGATTTGGGTACCAAAAACCAAAGTTTAATATCTTTGTTTGTAGGGGGAGCATTGCTACAAGGTCAAAGCACAAAGTCAAAACTCATGGTACCTTGATAGTGGATGCTCGAGGCACATGACCGGAGACAAGAGTCGATTTATGGATCTAAAGCCAAAAAGTGGAGGAGTAGTAACATTTGGTGACAACTCCAAAGGCCACATTAAAGGTATTGGCTCCATAGGTAATCACTCTACTATTCTCATTGAAAATGTTTTATATGTCGATGGTCTTAAACACAATTTATTGAGCATAAGTCAACTATGTGATAAAGGATTTAATGTTTTGTTTGATAAAAATGGATGTAAAATTGTAGACATTAAATCTAATAATATTATGCTCATAGGTCATCGCATAGGGAATATATACATGGTGCATCTAGATGACATTCATACATCTCATGCATGCTTAGTTGCTCAAAATGAAAATGATGCATGGTTGTGGCATAGGAAGCTAGGACATGCTAGCATAAGTGTTTTAGAAAAACTAGTCTCTCTAAATCTAGTTAGAGGTTTACCCAAGATAAAATTTTCAAATGACAAAATTTGTGATGCATGCTCAAAAGGTAAACAACATAGATCTTCCTTTAAATCCATTAATGATGTTTCTACTAGTAGATGCTTACAACTAATTCACATGGATTTATTTGGGCCAATTAGGACTATGAGCTTGGGTGGTAAGTCTTATGCTTTTGTGCTAGTTGATGATTTCTCTAGATTTACTTGGGTTCTCTTTTTAAGTACTAAAGATGAGGCTTTGGAAAAATTCATCACATTTTCAAAATTAACCCAAAATGATCTTGAACTTAGAATTTCACATATTAGAAGTGATCATGGAACTGAGTTTCAAATTTTAGGGTTTGAAGATTTTTTAAATGAAAATGGTATTAGCCATAATTTTTCGGCTCCTCGAACTCCTCAACAAAATGAGGTAGTTGAGAGGAAAAATAGAACTTTACAAGAAATGGCTAGAACTATGCTTTGTGAAAACAATTTACCTAAATATTTTTGGGCGGAAGCCATAAACACCGCTTGTTATATTGTAAATCGAGTAATGATTAGGCCAATTTTAAAGAAAACACCTTATGAGATTTTAAAATCTAAAAAGCCTAATATTAGCTATTTCCACCCTTTTGGGTGCAAGTGTTTTGTTTTAAATAATGGAAAAGATAACTTAGGTAAATTTGATGCAAAAAGTGATGAAGCCATTTTTATAGGTTACTCTTTAACCTCTAAAGCCTATCGAGTATTTAACAAAAGAACTTTAGTAGTAGAAGAATCTATTCATGTTGTATTCGATGATAACCTCCTTCCTAGGAAGGTTTCTTGTGATGATGATGATGTAGGGATCATAAATGCCTTTGATGGAGGTCAAACTTCAAAGGAGGATGAGATTCCAACAAAGGAAGAGGACTCACAAGATCCACCTCTTGAAGCCTTGAAGGACTTGGCTATTGAGGAAAAGGAAGTGAGCTACCCAAGGGAGTTGAACTATGTCAAAGATGGTGAAATCTTGGGTGATCCATCCAAGGGGGTAACCACTCGTTCTTCTCTTAAATTAATGAACCATGTTGCATTTATCTCATGCATAGAGCCTAAAAATATAAAAGAAGCATTGAAAGATGACTTTTGGATTATGGCTATGCAAGAAGAATTAAATCAATTTGAGAGAAGTAATGTTTGGACATTAGTTGATAGGCCTAGTAATCAATCTACAATAGGAACTAAATGGGTCTTTAGGAACAAACTAGATGAGAGTGGTAACATTGTGAGAAATAAAGCTAGACTTGTAGCACAAGGTTACACTCAAGAAGAGGGAATAGATTTTGATGAAACCTATGCACCCGTAGCTAGAATGGAAGCCATTAGGATGTTGCTTGCATATGCATGTTATCATAATTTCAAGCTTTTTCAAATGGATGTTAAAAGTGCATTTTTAAATGGTTTTATAAATGAAGAAGTGTATGTGGAACAACCACCGGGTTTTGAAGATTCAAAATTTCCAAATCATGTTTTCAAACTTACCAAAGCTCTTTATGGTTTAAAACAAGCTCCTAGAGCTTGGTATGAAAGGCTTTCAAATTTTTTGATTGAAAAAGGATTTGAAAAGGGTAAGGTGGACACTACACTCTTTATAAAAATGTATAAAAATGATAGCTTGGTAGTTCAAATTTATGTTGATGATATTATTTTTGGATCTACTAATGAATGTCATTGTCAAGAGTTTGCTAAGTTAATGCAAGGTGAATTTGAGATGAGCATGATGGGGGAGCTCTCATTCTTTTTGGGACTCCAAATCAAGCAAAAGAGGGATGGCACCTTCATCAACCAAGCAAAATACATAAAGGATATGCTCTAGAAGTTTGGCTTGGAGAATGCAAAGCCTCAAGCCACTCCTATGAGCTCATCTACAAAGCTTGACAAAGATGAAGGAGGTAAGTGTGTTGACTCTAAGCTTTATCGTTCTATGATTGGATCTTTGCTTTACCTTACCGCAAGTAGACCGGATATATTGTTTAGTGTTTGCTTGTGTGCTAGGTTTCAAGCTAGTCCTAGAGAGTCTCACCTTATAGCCGTTAAAAGAATCTTTAGATACCTTAGAGACACTCCTTGTTTAGGTCTTTGGTATCCTAGAGACTCTACCTTCAACCTTTATGCTTACTCGGATGCGGATTATGGGGGTTGCAAAATTGATAGGAAAAGTACTTCGGGAACTTGTCAATTCTTAGGTAGTATGCTCATATCTTGGTTCTCTAAGAAACAAAATAGTGTAGCCTTATCTACCACTGAAGCCGAGTACATATCCTTAGGGAGTTGTTGTGCTCAAGTCCTTTGGATTAAGCAACAACTCTTAGATTATGGAATTAAAGTTGAAACCATACCCCTAAAATGTGACAACACTAGTGCAATATGTTTAACTAAAAATCCCATCCAACACTCTAGAACCAAACACATAGAAATAAGGCATCATTTCATTAGAGATCATGTCCTTAAGGAAGATGTGGTTATAGAGTACGTAGACACCTTGAATCAATTAGCGGACATATTTACAAAACCCTTAGACAAAGAGCGTTTTTGGTCCCTTAGGAGAGAGTTAGGTCTAGCTAGCCTATCTTGACCTTTTAGGACCTCTTTTGTGCTTAAATATGCTTGATTTTGTGAAATGTCATGTTTATGTATTTAAACTCCTAATTTCATCCATGCCTATAGTTAGGAGGAGTATGTTTATGCTTGAATATGTTTTGCCTGCTCATTCATGACATTTATGCATGTTAGGCCTATTAAAACTTCATTTTTCTGCACTTTTAGAGCCTCATCTGTACTTCCAGGCCCAGGTGAACCGAAACGGGTGAACTTGTTTCGATACGGATACCTTAAATCCAGTTCTGAGAGAAGAGCGTTTCGAAACGCCTCCAATGCGTTTCGAAACGTTTTGGCTACTGCCAAGGGGTGTATCGAAACGTGTTTCGATACGGGTCAACAGGGCTTCGATACGGTCAACACCGTATCGAAACGGACTGCTTTAATTAGGGCTTTTAATGTGAAATTTCATTTTTTTTAACAACCTCTTAAAAACCCTAAACCGCCTCCCTCTCTATAAATACCCTCTCAAACTCATTGATTTTCACAAAATTGTGAGGGGTTTTACTCTAAAACTCAAGTCTAAGCAAGTTTCATCAACATTGTGCAAGGATTTTCATCAAATCATCCAAAATCCCAAACTAAGGTAATTTTTTTTTATCTTTTCTTTTTCCTTCAATTTATGTTCGAATCTTAGGTTAGAAAATTTTATTTTTGTATACATTATAGTTTTCCTTTGTGGGTTTTCCATATCTTGCAAAAAAATTTCAAAATCCCAAAATTTTTGACTCGAATATAAAAATTTTCAGTCGTCTTTTTCTTTACTGTTTTTTTTATTTTAATTTTGTTTCAAAAACCTAAGTGGGATTTATTATTGGATTGATTTTAAATATCAATGCATACACTTAATTTTAAAATATACTTGCTTAATGTTTTTAGATGGCGGATCAAGCTAACAAAAAGCGCAAGGCCGTTCAAACCGGTGATTTGAGCATTCGTCCGAATCTTACTCTGCTTTTTCAGAAATCCCTTAAAACTCCGGAGATGCGTGCTCGCTTCTCTTATGTCAAGGATATCGCAATTCGTAAAGAACGTGTCATTGATCTTGACTTCCTCAATTCCGAGCGATTCCTATTTCGTTATCTCGACCGTTTGAGTGAGTGGAATCTTATCTTGTTCTTGAGCATTCCGGATATTCGCTACAAACACATGGTACTCCTTTTTTACTCTAATGCTCGTTTTATTTATGATGAGACCAAAACCGAGATTATAGGAATTGAATCTTCCTTATTGGGCAAAAAGTTTGTTGTTAATGTTGCTCTCTTGGAGTCTATTTTTAAACTTAAAGATGAGGGTCTTGAGGATGAACGTCACTTTGGCAATTTCACCGGTAAAACACTTAATTTGGATGTGCACGATCGCGTTCTTCACTTGATGGTTTCTTGGTTCATTCGACCTTCCGGAGGTAAATACTCTTATATCCGTCAAACTGATCATTTTTGGATTGAGTGTTTCCGTAGAGGTGAGCGCCCTAATGTGCCTAAAATAATCTTTGCCGAGATAGTCAATAATATTAAGCTTATTGACACAAATGAGTTGAAGTCTTTTACCTATGGCACACTCTTGAGCTACATCTTTCATGATCTTGGTATCGATTGTACCTGCGACTCTCCGGAACCTCGCAAGACCAAGATTGGTGAGTCATCCCTTCGCAAGTCCGGGTTCACATATGTGAATGATGTTTGGGAAAGAGTTGATAGAGAAGCTGTTCCTCCTCCCGTTGCTCCTCCACCGTAAGTTCCGGTTGCAAACAATGAAGCCCTCACGGCTCTCATTACCGAGCGGTTCAATGCTTTGGATACTAGCATTGCTTCGGGTTTTACTGCTATGGACAATCGTTTGAAGAATGTCGAGGATCGTCTTCATACTCTTGAGACCTCCCATTCAAACTTGGATCTATCCTTCTCTACGCTCTATGGGCAATGGACGAAGTTTCACCGTTCTCAAGTCAAGAGCGATGATGATTCTTCGGATGATGATGACGAGGCCTAGGATCTTCATATCATATCATATCATATTATCTATGCATTTTAGGATTAAGATTGCATCTTTATGTTTTATTATGTTTTAGGAACCTATGCTTTTGACTTTTTATTTGGGATTTGATTATGAACTTAATGTTGGTTTATGTTTTGGATATTTTGATATTATGAATTAATATTATGGTTGCTTATTAATGCTTATTGGTACTAATCCTTTGTCTTCTCTATGAGCTTTCATTATTCTTTTTTATCTAACAAAAAGGGGGAGAAAAAAATTTAAGAGCCACAAACTAAAATTCGTACTAAAATTCGTTTTAAATTTTAAAAGGTTTTTTAAAGCTTTACAACTTGGATTTCAAGTCAAACATTTTTTTTACTTTAAAAACCTATCTTAAATTAAGGGGGCGTTAGAATATTTTCAAAACTTTCAAAATTCTTAAAAATTCTAACTTTGGTTTTGTTATATCAAAAAGGGGGAGATTGTGAAACAAATATTTTAATTTTGATATAACTAAAAACCTAAGGACTAAATTGAAAATGTCAAAACGAATTTTAAGTCCTCAAAATATCCCCATATAATTTTAAGATTATGCCCAAGTTAAAAACAAAGTTTTTTCAAATATTTTTCTAAGTGTTTCAAACCAAAACAGTGATTTTCAAGCTCCTGTTTCGAAACGGCCCTCAGGCGTTTCGAAACGTTTTCATCACTGTCAACCCTTGTTCCGAAACGTGTATCGAAACACTTGACCCTGTTTCGAAACGGTCTCTCACGTTTCGAAACTGTTCTTCATATTTGATTTGAAAAAGCACAACGGTTGACATATTTTTGCTGAATATTTAAAGTTAAATAGGGTGTTTCGAAACGGGCTAAGGCTGTTTCGAAACGACCCTTGACAGTAGCAAATCCGTTTCGAAACGAAGCCAAAGCGTTTCGAAACAGGTCTTAAGTTTAAATTGAAAATATGACCGTTGAAGTTGTTTTAACTGGTTTTCTGAAAACCGTTAAGGTGTTTCGAAATGGGCTAAGACCGTTTCGAAACGACCCTTGACAGTGGCAAAAGTGTTTCGAAACGGCCCTAAGGCGTTTCAAAACGGGCTCTTAAATGCACCCCAACGGCTCTTTCTATTTTAGTTCGTTCCGAAACAGGTACCCCGCGTTTCGAAACGGGTTGTTGCAGACTGCATTTATGGTGGTGAGATAACATCCCCAACGGCTCTATTGATGAGTGCAACAACCACAACGGCTAGAAATCAATGAGAAGGTATAAAAGGGACCTCTAAAAGCACCAGCAACAACTATTGATCCAAAAGCAAACATCCAAACATCAAATCCAAGCAATTGTGCACAAATCCCATTTTGTCTAAAACCCCAATTGTAATTTTCATTCATATCTTGTTCAATTGGGTTGAGTGTTTGTAATTGGGCTATTATTTGTATTGAGAGATATCCAATTAGCCATTAAATTTCTTTGTTCACTTGTGTGAGGATTGGGTTGATTTTTGGGTAGAAAAATCAACCGAAATTGTAAAGGGTTGCCTCCTTGTCCTCGAAAAGAGGAAGAGCATTTAGTGGAATTGTTGCAAATCCTTAGTGAAGCTAAGGTAGTGGATGTAGAGTTCATTTGGAACTTGAACCACTCTAAATCCATTGTCCATCATTTTTAATTTGCAAATTTCCACCACAAAACTTTAAATTTCCAATTCACCCCCCCTCTTGGTCAATATCGATCTTGCGATCCACTCAACAAACACCATATCTAACAATATTACATCAAAACCTTAAGTTAAAAACAATAAAGATATCATTTTTATTCAAATCTTCCAAAAACCCAAATTCTAAAACTTGAACCAAAATGAAATCTAATTGTACTTTTAAAGAGAGGAAGATGAGAGCAAGTCGAAAATGTAATTACCTTTCGAAAAGCTCCAAAAATGGAGGCACGATTTGATGGAAAAGCACAAAGGGGGAGGAGGGGAAACTTGACGTGAAAATGGAGAAGGGTGGGGAAGAAAATGATTTAAATGGGTGCTTTAAAAATAAAAGGGTTTTTATTTTGCAAGTCTCATTATTTACAAGAATGCCATTAATGAGATGGCCATTCTCATCTATTCTAAAATCCATGGGATTTGATTCCCAAAACAATTTAAATCCAACATAATTGTTTGCTTCGAATATATGAAGCCCAAAATAATAAATTATTATTTTTAATTATGAAACCGAAACTCGAACCATTATTTTATTATTATTTTCATCCGACCCTCAAACCCGGGTGTTACAACTCTCCCCCACTTAAGGAAATTTCGTCCCCGGAATTTATCAGACAGAAAGAGCCACGGAAACTGCACCTCCACACTTCCTTTTTCTTCTCACCACAACATACTCACCAACTCGGTAAACTTACCACACAATACTAGCTATCTGACACTAAGATCTCAACTGATTCTTTGTTGCACGCAAATTTCAAACTCAACTCAATCTCTTCAACAAACATAGTACGGAACAGATCTGACTCACATTCCCGAATCAGTGATACATAAAACACATCACAAACCTCTTTCTAGCTCCGGTGGTAACCGCAACAGATAAACAACAAAAATAGCCCGATTCACAATCTCATACAGCACTGTTTGGATACTAGACCCACAACCTTCTCTGACTGATCATCTGACTTCAACAGGTAACCAAACACTATGCAGACATCTTCAAAAATCTCGTTGAAATCTTGAATCTCTATTACCCACTTTCATTACGAATCTCCCACGGATGTAGCAAACTAGAAGAAAACTGATGCTCGGCCTTGACACACTGGAAAACTACACACTTACTCTCATACTGAACCACATCATTCATCAACTCAATCCAGAAGTACTCATCTTCAACCCACAATACGTCTTCATACTACTCAGATGCAATACAAATGAATTGCCGTGTGCTTCTGCCAAAACAATACGTCTCAAAACACTATGTCAAACGATACAACTATTCTGTCTCTAAAATGCAAAACTCCTTCATCTTTGAAATTGTATTCTGAAGGTCTTCCTTCTACTATGTCTTGCACGTGAGGTGCCAAGAATCTGTCTTGCAACTGTTTCTCTTCAAGTATCTGACTCAATGTAGGCTTAACATGAAACTCGGCCACAAAACTACTATCGTTCGATGAACTGAATCCAACAAACATAGCTCGCAACTCAACTACTAATCTAACAACAAGTATAACTCGGAACATCAGTTACTACGTTGACTCTCTCTTCGGATGGTACTGAATCTTGAGGTTACGGTCTTCAAGTAATTCTAACACTTTATGTTATTCAAGTTTCAACCCTTCCTAAGTCATCTAATATTCTCAAGCTCTGATGATATGTATATACACTGCACATTTCTTACTATACAAACTTTGTCTCTAAATCTTCGTAGCAAAACAACTGTAGTTAACTCTATGTCTCGTGTCGGATAATTCTTTTCAAGCTCTTTCAACTATCTTGATGAATAGGCCATAATCTTCTGTCTTGCATAAGCATACAACCTAACCCTACATGTGTCACATCACTATGATTCACAAATTCTTTCTCTAACATGGCTGGTTTAAGGTCGAAGCTTTCATCGAAGTTTCTTTCGGTTTCTCAAGGGCTCATTGTCTCGCATCTAACCACACAAACTGAACATTCTTCTATAGCAGTCTGTCAAAGGAGCAGCTATCTTCAAAGGATCCTTTACAAACCTCCGATAGTAACAATGCTAGACCTAGGAATTATAGATACCTGTCACAATCTTCAATTTTTTCCAACTCACATCTTCTTCTGCCTACTTAGGATTTACTCTAATACACTCGGCTGATCTACATGTCCTAGGAGAACATCTTCCTTGACTCAGAGTTCACGTTTGCTCAACTTGGCATACAACTGATCCTCTAATAGGATCTACCACACTAACTCCAAAGCTTGTCATGGTCTTCTTCGGTACGTGAATATACCCATATCATCTATGAGGACTACTACAAACTGATCAAGGAACTCAGGAATTATTCTGCTCAACATCTCTTTAAACGTAACTAACACACTAGTCAAACAAAACGGTATAACTCGGAACTCAAAGCGATCACATCTAGCCCCAAAATTTGTCTTCGGTACATCAACTTCTCTCACTTTCAACTGGTAAGAAATCGGATCTCAAATTAATCTTCGAAAGACTTGAGCACACCCTACTGATCAACAAATCACTGACACTTGTTTCAACTACCTGAAATCTAAACACATTCTCGTATTGTCATCTCTCTTCTTCACAAATTGCACTATCGTACTCTAAGATGGTGTACTGGGCCTAATGAATCTAAGGTCTAACAAACCTCGTAGTTGATTCTTCAACACTCTCAATTCTTTCGGAACCCATAAGATACAGAGCAATCAAACAGGAGCAAACTCGAAGACGGTATCAATAACAAACTCCTCTTCGCTATCAAGAGACAAACTGGGTAATTCTTCCAAACGCTTTTAGGAAAACACAAACTATTCTAACATTCTGCGGTCTAATATTCAGTCAAAAATCAAATCTATCACATTTTCTAGGCAAGCTCGTCAACTAAACTCAATCAATCTTTGACCTCTAAAGCTGGATCAACATTTGATAAGAAGTTCACATCTTCACCTACCACTACAGTCTCACAGTAATCTGCAACTTCAAGGCAACTCTCTCTTTGTCTCAATGTATACCCTAACTCTGTGTTCTACAAGCTAAACCATGCGCAAAGTTATATCGAAACCGTAAAAAGACAGTTACTTCACATCTACTGGAAACATGTAACCCTGAACCATCAACAGACATCTTCCGTACATCTTTCTGATCACCACTATCTCACCAAAAGGTCTAGTCACAAGCGTCCCTACGCCTAAGATCTCAACAGGTATATCTAATTTCTTTGCATGTTCTCACAAAAGGACGAATCCGCGGAAATTGCAACTTCACATGTACACAGCTGATAGTCTTCGGTTCTCTTGTTTTCAGGTTGGTTCTTCAACATAACCTAACTCTTCAAAACCGTTCTTAGAGCATCTCGAAACCTCAAAATTCCGTTCGGATCGCACACAAACAATCATACTCGAACTTGTTCTATAACATCGGTCCTGACGACCCAAAACATCCCACTACTAAACAATCTGGAGTTAAAGCTCAAGACTTCCTTCTCGGCTCAACTATATCGGAAGTGACTTCATCTCCCCTTCTTGCCGGAAGACAACTCAGGCACACACTGGCCCACTTACACAAATCGATTCCGACTCACGGATACTAATCGGCTGTCTTGTATTAAAACCATAGGCCGAACCCCAACGATCACCAACTAACATTTCTGAGTTTCAGATTACTCACACGAGACCCCTACCTAGATCTCGCCAAAAGAACTAGGGTACTCGTACCTATCCCTAACACTTCACCGGGCACAATCAAACTTTGCATGCTGGCTAACAATATACGGAAGTACGGACTCAGAATCAACCGGAGGGAACAAACTCAAACTGTACCAAGGGCCTATCCACTATAACATCGATACTACTCTGAACCTCACTCGTAGGTCTTCACTTCTTTTTACCAACTAATACCAGAAACGATCTCATCGTCCCTTATCAACAGAATCATCCCACATACACACGGACTCGAACAACCAAATTGTACCTCAACTCCGGTACAACCATACTTCACTGACTGAAACGATGAACTCCCTCAACATCACCCACCTTTCCAGAAACCACAGTTTCCACTTACTGTTTCACAGCTTATGCCTCGGCCTCAAACTTACCAAAAACAATAAATCAACAACAACAACAACAAATTAACATACAAACTGGGTTAGCAAAGGAAAGGGTCCAAGTGACTCAAGTATGATTCTCTCACTTAAAAATCTCTTTTTCCGATGTAATAGAAGCAATGGGGCTCTACTCAACATACTTCAAGCAACATACGTGTACGATCAAACAACATACATTCACAGTCAAACAATCACACATCACAACATACTCGAATAACAAGCAACATGCTTACATGGCAAGCAAACACCGTGCATTTTCAACATAAAACATAACTTACCTCACTTACCTGCCCAAGGTCTCGGAAACCTTAGGCTCTATTACCAACAAATGTAACCCCCTCGTCCCGGTCCGGACGCTTGACCGGTCCAAGTGGGCCACACGGGGAAAACCGAAGCGAAACCCGTTAAGGTTCCCCCTCGGTTAGCAACCCTAGAAAATTTCTTTTATTTATCTTGTCTAAATGCATTACCATTGTCCTATGTGAGACACGTCAGCGAAAACACAAGCAATCATAAAAACGATCATTCGAACATCACATGCAAAACAGTCCATTTTAGATTATTGGGCAGACCGTTTCGAAACACCCTTAAGGTGTATCGAAACGCCTTGACTTGGTCAACGACCCCAAGCCCACACGAGAAGGTCGTATCAGAACGGAGGTCAACCGTTCCGAAACACCCCCAACGGTCAACTTCTCGTGGTCAACGAGACATTGACCGTTCCGAAACACCTAGACTCGTTTCGAAACCCCAACATATCGGCAATTTCTCAGATTTCCAGTAGCCAAAGTGTTCTGATACTTGTTTCGAAACAGGGGTTCACAGTGGCCAAACCGTATCAAAATGAGTTCCGATACGGGGTCCCTGGAGCCATACCCGTTCCGAAACAGCTCAGCCCGTTTCGAAACACTGGCTGCCTGTAATTCCTCAAAGCCAACTTTAAACATCTCCTAACAACCCCAAGGGCCCTAAACAACACTAAGAAACACACATCACTTACAAGCATACTCTAGAGGCATGGATCCTATGGCAAGACATACTTGAATCACACAAGGCATAAGATGAGTCATCCAACACAAGGTCATATATTCACCACAAGGAAGCATACATAGATTTTAAGGTTACATACCTTAGCAACCAAGCATATAAGCATTCAAGACATGCAACATAAGCAATATCTACAAATCAAACAAAGCATCCAAAAGCCAAACCAACATTAACATACAACAAAGCATTCACATCAACAACACCTATCCCATTGCTTGTCTATTACAATCTACAATTTAAAGACCATACTTGAGCTAACCAAAAGCAACACTTGGGGACCTTTCCTTGCCCTTGCCACCCACAAGCTACTGATCTGCATTGTCAAACAAAAAGGAGTGTAAGCATAAAAGCTTAGTGAGGGTAAGCTCATAAAACAAACATTCGACAATGCAGGGTCCAAGCACGATCAATAAACAAGATAGAATGCATGTTCATACCTTTGATCCACGTAAGCCAATCTACACATGATGCATGAACATATATTCAATATTATGCCATGCTCATCATGTTTAAATCCACAACATGTGTAAACACATATATTAAACCATGTTAGCAACACATCCCAAATCACATTGGCTCACAAATAATCACATATTGGCAACATAAACCACAATCTGTATTAGCACCTAGCTATGACTCGAATACGCGGATAACCGTTGGAACTCACATCCAACAACAACATTACCTAACGGTGGGATTACACTCATCACCATTTCTCGCGGAGGGGATTCCACTCATCCTCACGCTCATTTCACGCGGAGGGGATTTCACTCATCCTCACGCCCGTCGATGGGATTCCACTCATCACCGACTAACATATATATAAGAAGATTTCCGGGCGAACCCGTACTCCATCTTGATGACTACCATCATCAAGACCACGCACGCATTTGACTCACGTGTGCACACTAACATCCTAATGATCGATCATTTGTACTCAAGCATACTAGTGCCAATACTACACATTTCATTAATCTTTAACAATATCATTTCATAACAACTTCCGTGCTTAGCACGTACTCACCATGACTCACCGTCATGCACAAACCACATTTCCATGCCTAGCATGTACTCACCATGATCCTCGGATCACGCAACCACCTCATAATATCATCTCACATGTCAACACTACATGTATATCATTAATACAATATCACATTATATTTCATACATAAGTATATCCCCATCATACCTACCATCATTATGCATATAACAATGCATCAACCCATGCCTCAACATACATGTAACAATGCATCAAACCATGCCTCAACATACATGTATAACAAAATATACATAACCACCATAATCACAAATTACATGAGGCATTAACACATTCAAAGATCAACAATAGTCTCTAACTATAGCTTGGGATTAGGCTACCACTCTAATCCTAACTCTAGGTGGGTCTACCAAGCCCAACCTAGTCCACATGCTTGAACCAAATATTCAAAGACCATTTAAAAATATTTAACCACTCACCTCCACCTCCAAGCTTAACTACCAAGCAACCAAGGTCTTCAAGTTTCCGGATTTGTTCCCGAGGCTTCACCAACACATAATCTCGCTTCTAATCACCTCTACACAATCAAAACAACCTCAAATCAATTCACCAATTAATGTAGCAAACCCGAAACACCATTCAAGCAATAAACACAAGATTCCAAGCCAAGAACAACCCCCAAAAACACCAAACTCGGGCAGCCCTCAAACCCCAACTAAAACTCATGATTTCAACACATTTAACACTTCCAAATGCTTCCAAAACAGCCCCCAACTATTACCCTAACATCAACCCTCAAATTCCAACACAAACCATACCCAAAACTCATCTAAAAACCCTCCTAAAACCCCACCAAAACCCAATTTCGGGAATTCTTATAAAACACTTCAAAAATTATATATGTTGATCCATTTGGTTCATAAACACCATATCTAACAATATTACATCAAAACCTTAAGTTAAAAACAATAAAGATATCATTTTTATTCAAAACTTCTAAAAACCCAAATTCTAAAACTTGAACCAAAATGAAATCTAATTGTACTTTTAAAGAGAGGAAGATGAGAGCAAGTCGGAAATGTAATTACCTTTTGAAAAGCTCCAAAAATGGAGGCACGATTTGATGGAAAAGCACAAAGGGGGAGGAGGGGAAACTTGACGTGAAAATGGAGAAGGGTAGGGAAGAAGATGATTTAAATGGGTGTTTTAAAAATAAAAGGGTTTTTATTTTGCAAGTCTCATTATTTACAAGAATGCCATTAATGAGATGGCCATTCTCATCTATTCTAAAATCCATGGGATTTGATTCTCAAAACAATTTAAATCCAACATAATTGTTTGCTTCGAATATATGAAGCCTAAAATAATAAATTATTATTTTTAATTATGAAACCGAAACTCGAACCATTATTTTATTATTATTTTCATCCGACCCCCAAACCCGGGTGTTACAACTCTTCCCCACTTAAGGAAATTTTGTCCCCGGAATTTATCGGACAGGAAGAGCCACGGAAACTGCCCCTCCACACTTTCTTTTTCTTCTCACCACAACATACTCACCAACTCGGTAAACTTACCACACAATACTAGCTATCTGACACTAAGATCTCAACAGATTCTTCGTTGCACGCAAATTTCAAACTCAACTCAATCTCTTCAACAAACATAGTACGGAACAGATCTGACTCACATTCCCGAATCAGTGATACATAAAACACATCACAAACCTCTTTCTAGCTCCGGTGGTAACCGCAACAGATAAACAATAAAAATAGCCCGATTCACAATCTCATACAGCACTGTTTGGATACTTGACCCACAACCTTCTCTGACTGATCATCTGACTTCAACAGGTAACCAAACACTATGCAGACGTCTTCAAAAATCTAGTTGAAATCTCGAATCTCTATTACCCACTTTCATTACGAATCTCCCACGGATGTAGCAAACTAGAAGAAAACTGATGCTCGGTCTTGACATACTGGAAAACTACACACTTACTCTCATACTGAACCACATCATTCATCAACTCAATCCAGAAGTACTCATCTTCAACCCACAATACATCTTCATACTACTCAGATGCAATACAAATGAATTGTCGTGTGCTTCTGCCAAAACAATACGTCTCAAAATACTATGTCAAACGATACAACTATTCTGTCTCTAAAATGCAAAACTCCATCATCTCTGAAACTGTATTCTGAAGGTCTTCCTTCTACTATGTCTTGCTCGTGAGGTGCCAAGAATCTGTCTTGCAACTGTTTCTCTTCAAGTATCTGACTCAATGTAGGCTTAACATGAAACTCGGCCACAAAACTACTATCGTTCGATGAACTGAATCCAACAAACATAGCTCGCAACTCAACTACTAATCTAACAACAAGTATAACTCGGAACATCAGTTACTACGTTGACTCTCTCTTCGGATGGTACTCAATCTTGAGGTTACGGTCTTCAAGTAATTCTAACACTTTATGCTATTCAAGTTTCAACCCTTCCTAAGTCGTCTAATATTCTCAAGCTCTGATGATATGTATATACACTGCACATTTCTTACTATACAAACTTTGTCTCTAAATCTTCGTAGCAAAACAACTGTAGTTAACTCTATGTCTCGTGTCGGATAATTCTTTTCAAGCTCTTTCAACTATCTTGATGAATAGGCCATAATCTTCTGTCTTGTATAAGCATACAACCTAACCCTACATGTGTCACATCACTGTGGTTCACAAATTCTTTCTCTAACATGGTTGGTTCAAGGTCGAAGCTTTCATCGAAGTTTCTTTCGGTTTCTCAAGGGCTCATTGTCTCGCATCTAACCACACAAACTGAACATTCTTCTGTAGCAGTCTGTCAAAGGAGCAGCTATCTTCAAAGGAACCTTTACAAACCTCCGATAGTAACAATGCTAGACCTAGGAACTATAGATACCTGTCACAGTCTTCAATTTCTTCCAACTCACATCTTCTTCTGCCTACTTAGGATTTACTCTAATACACTCGGCTGATCTACATGTCCTAGGAGAACATCTTCCTTGACTCAGAGTTCACGTTTGCTCAACTTGGCATACAACTGATCCTCTAATAGGATCTACCACACTAACTCCAAAGCTTGTCATGGTCTTCTTCGGTACGTGAATATACCCATATCATCTATGAGGACTACTACAAACTGATCAAGGAACTCAGGAAATATTCTGCTCAACATGTAACCCCCTAGACCGGCCTATACGGAAAGACCAAGTCTAGTAAGGCACATCAAAAACTAAAACTCAAGTGGAAAATCCGTTATCAAATTAAGTATTTATTTCGACAGCATAACGACATGACTTAGGGAAAACCATCAAATGAAATGAACCTGTTTAATACGTCAACAGTAATATTCTTCAAAGTCACTCTCAACATAGCTATCATAAATAATACAGGCAGCCATGATTACTTAAATAAACTCATCATATGATGGTTACAAAGTATGTATCAGTTAGCATATCAAAATACTTATAGTTTAGTACCATACATAACAAAATATAGGCACATGTCACCCTGAAAATACAAACGGTGGATAGAAACATTACATTCAAAAAGAATACCAAATGTGTCGATCCTCCAAGTGTCGGCTACGGGGTGGCCTATCCAAAATATCTGAAAGGGGAAAGAATTTGGGGCGTGAGCTAGAAAGCTCAGTGTGTTCCAACAGTGCAAGTAAAACATGTACAACAACAGTATAATATACATTTCTAGTTCAAAAACATTAAGTTCAAGTAACAATACGGTTCGGTTTAATCTTTTATCTACCCTCCAACCATACTCCAAGAGGCAGTTCCCCAAAACTGCGTCAAAGGCATTAACCAGTGCCCATTGGGCATAGGTGCCAACCTAAGGGAATACCTTAGGAACGGTACGGTACGGTAGGAATTACCCTAGCCGAAGCATAGGAACCTGTAACGGTAAGGAATTACCAGCTGGATCAGGGCTGAACCTGCGGTCACTTCATATTCTATCCCCAAGTATCCCAGTAATAACCTATGTCATAGTTCGATTATCTATAGCAACTGTAATTTCGGTACGTGTAAAATAGACATGTATTTACCATAAAACAGTAATCATATAGCATATTGTTCAATCAAACTACGATGTATCACACATATGATATAATCATGCTTATCTTAGATATCATATCACAATCATACAAAAACACTTTATCAATCATGAACATGTGTTTAGTTTAATAACATACTTTCATCATGTAAAACAATATTAAAACGGTTATATAGCACACAAGGAACACACCTCAAAAGATGAGATCGGTCAGAAGATCTATCGAGCACCAAGATCACGCTCCGCTACAGTACTGGAACCTAAATAGACATGGATTATGGTTACTAACAGATTTACACCTTAATCATAATAAAATACTAAGTTTTCGGGTCGTACGAGTGACGATAGGATCACGAGGCGGTACAGATCGGGACGAGCTGGGCTGGGCGTCGGTACGGTCGAGAGATCCACGAGTACCTATTAAATCAGAAAATCACTATCAGTCCTCAATCATCAATTTTCTCTTGAAAGACATAACTTATACATATGCATGTTCAGGTTCAACGTCTAATTTAGAGGCTTTCGGGTTAGAATTTCGCGAAACGGGCTTCAAAATCGGACTCAGGACGTCGAAAAACATAAAATAGGGCTTTTCGGAAAAAGTTGACTTTTTGGTCAAAGTCAACGCTGACGTCAGCAGTCAACGCTGACGTCAGCGGTCAAAGTCAACGCTGACGACATGCTGGCGTCACTGGTCCAAGGTTGACTCACTGAGTTGACTCGGGCGAGTTGACTCACTGGGTTGACTCAGACGGGTCGGGTCGGTCAACGGGTCGGGTCAACGGGTCGGGTCGGTCAACGGGTCGGGTCGGTCAACGGGTCAACGGGTCGGGTCAACAACTGGGCTTGGACCGATTAACCACTGGGCTTGGACCAGTTCGGGCGGCTCGGTTCGAGATCAGACCGGGTTTGAGCCGGCCGGTTCCATAACCACCGTCCAGGGCGGCCGGAAATCGCCTTGGACGGCGCGTGGGGCCCACGCGCGGCCCTAAACGGTCGGAAATGAGCCGGAAAACACCCCAATCACACTAATACTATTACTTACTCCACTATAACTCAATAAGTTTAAGTTTTTTGGCCTGAATCTTACCGAACTTACCAAAATGGAGAGGGGAGGACCGGTTTCGGCGCAACTCCGGCGAGGAGGGAAACGGCGTCGGTTCGATGAACGGAAGATTGGGTTTTGCTCAGCTCGGGACGGGGAACCCAACGACGGTGAGAACGTGGCGAACGGACGACGATCGACGCCGGAAAAGCCGAACGACGAGGGTAACGCGAGTTTGGGTTGTATCCGAACCCTTCGACTGTTCTCAACGGTGCACGGCAGAGGATTAGGGCGAGTGGGGGTCGTGGTTCGATCGGGAAGGGGGCGGCGGTCACTCTGAAGGTGGCGGTGCAAGAAACGGCGCGGCGACGGCGGTGAACAGACGGCGGCGGCTCGTTAGGGTAAAGGAAAAAGGGGAAGACGGTAAGGGGAAAGGTCTGGAAATTTTCTTGGGGACAGACCCAATTAATTTCCACTCAAAATGGTAGGTAGGATATTTTGATTTTAATATTATTTTATTTCCAAAAGATATGGTTTAAAAGAACTATGGGGGAAGATTAGAGCCAAGAGCTCTCTTAGCTCAATGGCTGGGCACCCGGCTTAAATCCCTTGAGGTTGTGGGTTCGATTCCCACAACCCTCACTTCCCTTTTTTTTTTACATTATTTTCTGGGTGTTACACAACATCTCTTTAAAAGTAACTAACACACTAGTCAAACAAAACGGTATAACTCGGAACTCAAAGCGATCACATCTAGCCCCAAAATCTGTCTTCGGTACATCAACTTCTCTCACTTTCAACTGGTAAGAAATCGGATCTCAAATTAATCTTCGAAAAGACTTGAGCACACCCTACTGATCAACAAATCACTGACACTTGTTTCAACTACCTGAAATCTAAACACATTCTCGTATTGTCATCTCTCTTCTTCACAAATTGCACTGTCGTACTCTAAGATGGTGTACTAGGCCTAATGAATCTAAGGTCTAACAAATCTCGTAGTTGATTCTTCAACACTCTCAATTCTTTCGGAACCCATAAGATACAGAGCAATCAAACAGGAGCAAACTCGAAGACGGTATCAATAACAAACTCCTCTTCGCTATCAAGAGACAAACTGGGTAATTCTTCCAAACGCTTTTAGGAAAACACAAAATATTCTAACATTCTGCGGTCTAATATTCATTCAAAAATCAAATCTATCACATTTTCTAGGCAAGCCCGTCAACTAAACTCAATCAATCTTTGACCTCTAAAGCTGGATCAACATTTGATAAGAAGTTCACATCTTCACCTACCACTACAGTCTCACAGTAATCTGCAACTTCAAGGCAACTCTCTCTTTGTCTCAATGTATACCCTAACTCTATGTTCTACAAGCTAAACCATGCCAAAAGTTATATCAAAACCGTAAAAAGACAATTACTTCACATCTTCTGGAAACATGTAACCCTGAACCATCAACAGACATCTTCCGTACATCTTTCTGATCACCACTACCTCACCAAAAGGTCTAGTCACAAGCGTCCCTACGCCTAAGATCTCAACAGGTATATCTAATTTCTTTGCATGTTCTACAAAAGGACGAATCCGCGGAAATTGCAACTTCACATGTACATAGCTGATAGTCTTCGGTTCTCTTGTTTTCAGGTTGGTTCTTCAACATAACCTAACTCTTCAAAACCGTTCTTAGAGCATCTCGAAACCTCAAAATTCCGTTCGGTTCGCACACAAACAATCATACTCGAACTTGTTCTATAACATCGGTCCTGACGACCCAAAACATACCACTACTAAACAATCTGGAGTTAAAGCTCAAGACTTCCTTCTCGGCTCAACTATATCAGAAGTAACTTCATCTCCCCTTCTTGCCGGAAGACAACTCAGACACACACTGGCCCACTTACACAAATCGATTCCCACTAACGGATATTGATCGGCTGTCTTGTATTAAAACCATAGGCCGAACCCCAACGATCACCAACTAACATTTCTGAATTTCAGATTACTCACACGAGACCCCTACCTAGATCTCGCCAAAAGAACTAGGGTACTCGTACATATCCCTAACACATCACCGAGCACAATCAAACTTTGCATGCTGGCTAACAATATACGGAAGTACGGACTCACACAACATACCTCACTTACCTGCCCAAGGTCTCGGAAACCTTAGTCTCTATTACCAACAAATGTAACCCCCTCGTCCCGGTCCGGACGCTTGACCGGTCCAAGTGGGCCACACGGGGAAAACTGAAGCGAAACCCGTTAAGGTTCCCCCTCGGTTAGCAACCCTAGAAAATTTCTTTTATTTATCTTGTCTAAATGTATTACCATTGTCCTATGTGAGACACGTCAGCGGAAACACAAGCAATCATAAAAACGATCATTCGAACATCACATGCAAAACAGTCCATTTTAGATTATTGGGCAGACCGTTTCGAAACACCCTTAAGGTGTATCGAAACGCCTTGACTTGGTCAACGACCCCAAGCCCACACGAGAAGGTCGTATCGGAACGGAGGTCAACCGTTCCGAAACACCCCCAACGGTCAACTTCTCATGGTCAACGAGACATTGACCGTTCCGAAACACCTAGACTCGTTTCGAAACCCCAACATATCGGCAATTTCTCAGATTTCCAGTAGCCAAAGTGTTCTGATACTTGTTTCGAAACAGGTGTTCACAGTGGCCAAACCGTATCAGAACGAGTTCTGATACGGGGTCCCTGGAGCCATACCCGTTTCGAAACAGCTCATCCCGTTTCGAAACACTGGCTGCCTGCAATTCCTCAAAGCCAACTTTAAACATCTCCTAACAACCCCAAGGGCCCTAAACAACACTAAGAAACACACATCACTTACAAGCATACTCTAGAGGCATGGATCCTATGGCAAGACATACTTGAATCACACAAGGCATAAGATGAGGCATCCAACACAAGGTCATACATTCACCACAAGGAAGCATACATAGCTTTTAAGGTTACATGCCTTAGCAACCAAGCATATAAGCATTCAAGACATGCAACATAAGCAATATCTACAAATCAAACAAAGCATCCAAAAGCCAAACCAACATTAACATACAACAAAGCATTCACATCAACAACACCTATCCCATTGCTTGACTATTACAATCTACAATTTAAGGACCATACTTGAGCTAACCAAAAGCAACACTTGGGGACCTTTCCTTGCCCTTGCCACCCACAAGCTACTGATTTGCATTGTCGAACAAAAAGGAGCGTAAACATAAAAGCTTAGTGAGGGTAAGCTCATAAAACAAACCTTCGACAATGCAGGGTCCAAGCACGATCAACAAACAAGATAGAATGCATGTTCATACCTTTGATCCACGTAAGCCAATCTACACATGATGCATGAACATATATTCAATATTATGCCATGCTCATCATGTTTAAATCCACAACATGTGTAAACACATATATTAAACCATGTTAGCAACACATCCCAAATCACATTGGCTCACAAATAATCACATATTGGCAACATAAACCACAATCTGTATTGGCACCTAGCTATGACTCGAATACGCAGATAACCGTTGGAACTCACATCCAACAACAACATTACCTAACGGTGGGATTACACTCATCACCGTTTCTCGCGGAGGGGATTCCACTCATCCTCACGCTCATTTCACGCGGAGGGGATTCCATTCATCCTCACGCCCGTCGATGGGATTCCACTCATCACCGACTAACATATATATAAGAAGATTTCCGGGCGAACCCATACTCCATCTTGATGACTACCATCATCAAGACCACGCGCGCATTTGACTCACGTGTGCACACTAACATCCTAATGATCGATCATTTGTACTCAAGCATACTAG
This sequence comes from Hibiscus trionum, assembly GCA_030270665.1. Taxonomy (NCBI): domain Eukaryota; kingdom Viridiplantae; phylum Streptophyta; class Magnoliopsida; order Malvales; family Malvaceae; genus Hibiscus; species Hibiscus trionum. The sequence continues at coordinate 18,545,618 of BSYR01000038.1, read as the reverse complement.
TGCCAATACTACACATTTCATTAATCTTTCACAATATCATTTCATAACAACTTCCGTGCTTAGCACGTACTCACCATGACTCACCGTCATGCACAAACCACATTTCCATGCCTAGCATGTACTCACCATGATCCTCGGATCACGCAACCACCTCATAATATCATCTCACATGTCAACACTACATGTATATCATTAATACAATATCACATCATATTTCATACATAAGTATATCCCCATCATACCTACCATCATTATGCATATAACAATGCATCAACCCATGCCTCAACATACATGTAACAATGCATCAAACCATGCCTCAACATACATGTATAACAAAATATACATAACCACCATAATCACAAATTACATGAGGCATTAACACATTCAAAGATCAACCATAGTCTCTAACTATAGCTTGGGATTAGGCTACCACTCTAATCCTAACTCTAGGTGGGTCTACCAAGCCCAACCTAGTCCACATGCTTGAACCAAATATTCAAAGACCATTTAAAAATATTTAACCACTCACCTCCACCTCCAAGATTAACTACCAAGCAACCAAGGTCTTCAAGTTTCCGGATTTGTTCTCGAGGCTTCACCAACACATAATCTCGCTTCTAATCACCTCGACACAATCAAAACAACCTCAAATCAATTCACCAATTAATGTAGTAAACCCGAAACACCATTCAAGCAATAAACACAAGATTCCAAGCCAGGAACAACCCCCAAAAACACCAAACTCGGGCAGCCCTCAAACCCCAACTAAAACTCATGATTTCAACACATTTAACACTTACAAATGCTTCCAAAACAGCCCCCAACTATTACCCTAACATCAAACCTCAAATTCCAACACAAACCAGACCCAAAACTCATCTAAAAACCCTCCTAAAACTCCACCAAAACCCAATTTCAGGAATTCTTATAAAACACTTTACAAAATTATATATGTTGGTCCATTTGGTTCATAAACACCATATCTAACAATATTACATCAAAACCTTAAGTTAAAAACAATAAAGATATAATTTTTATTCAAACCTTCCAAAAACCCAAATTCTAAAACTTGAACCAAAATGAAATCTAATTGTACTTTTAAAGAGAAGAAGATGAGAGCAAGTCGGAAATGTAATTACTTTTCAAAAAGCTCCAAAAATGGAGGCACGATTTGATGGAAAAGCACAAAGGGGAGGAGGGGAAATTTGACGTGAAAATGGAGAAGGGTGGGGAAGAAGATGATTTAAATGGGTGTTTTAAAAATAAAAGGGTTTTTATTTTGCAAGTCTCATTATTTACAAGAATGCCATTAATGAGATGGCCATTCTCATCTATTCTAAAATCCATGGGATTTGATTCCCAAAACAATTTAAATCCAACACAATTATTTGCTTCGAATATATGAAGCCCAAAATAATAAATTATTATTTTTAATTATGAAACCGAAACTCGAACCATTATTTTATTATTATTTTCATTCGACTCCCAAACCCCGGGTGTTACAAATGCTGCGCTAGAAGATGATGCCCCTACAGTGTCATGTCGTGGTCTCGGACCGCGCTGCGTCGACTGCCTCTGGCTCTGGCTCTGGGTCGCTCGACGGGTGCCGCGTGGGCGGTTTTGGGGTTGCTGGGGAAGCCCTGCATCGTGCTCGGCCTGAGTAAGGATATGCGGCATCCCATTGAGCGTATACCACTGGCGGTAATTGAAAGCGACCGAATCGACCCCTTCCATAATTTGTTGGAGAAGGGGTGGGCGTTGGGCAAATCGATTAGCCCAAATCGCTATCCAGGCAGCGTGGTACTCCGACAAGTCAACCTCCGTCTTCCCCTGGCGCGTAAGATTGTGGAAGCGGTCCATATTTTGCGGAACAGCTGGAACATTTTAGAAGAACCCGAACTGTCAGAGAACCCTATCCGTAGCATGCCACACGACAATTTCGTAGTTGAGCAGCGGCACGACGGAAATCTAGAGCTGTTGGTCACGCAAAATATTCGGTGGAGTAATCTGCTGAATCTCCTCTGAAGCGTAGGGCCTCCACACGAACTAAAAAAATGAAAACGTTTGTAACGGTTATATGAAATATTATTGGAAAAAATAGTATGAAAAAATTCAAATTAATTTTCGAATTACCTGGTGGTCCGTCAAGCTATCGAAAGCATGCATGAATTCTTTTTGGGAGTTCGGCAGGCCGATGTGGGTCAGTGTGCCGCTCCACCTATAAATAATGAAAAAAATTCGTTAAATAAAATAATTTAAAAATAAAAAAATATATAGTAGATTACGTAGTACCTCTGTAGAAGTGGAAATAACATAGCGGTAGGTTGTCTAAGCTGTGGTCTCAAAATAGGCATCTGAAACCAAACCGAAGACTGTAGGAGTAAACAACATCCTCCCATCGATGATCTTGAGGCGTCAGCGTTTCTGCAGAGCTCTCTGTAAAGAAACGCCAACACAGCTGATCCCCAAGATTTTCTTCCAGACTCATTTAAATCTGTAAGATGACGAAGCCACATCACGTGCACCTTTGTGCGGGATTTTTCTGGCATTAATATCCCGCCAATAATGCGCAAGATGTGGGCACGCGCACACCGCTGTGAAAATAAAGATTTAATAAAGACATCCTAATTAAAAAAATTGTAACTTCATCCTAAATTTAATAAAGGCATCCAAAAGAAATTAGTAAAGGCATCCTAATTTGCAAATAAATATTTGTAACTTCATCCTAAATATTTAATAAAGGTATCCTAAATATTTAATAAAGGCATCCTAAATATTTAATAAAATAAAGACATCATAATTTTTAAGTAAATATTTGTAATTGCATCCTAAATTTATTAAAAGGATCCTAAATATTTAATAAAGGCATCCTAAAAATTTCATAAACCATCGTAATGTTGAAATAAATATTTGTAATTTCATCATAAATTTAATAAAAGCATACTAAATATTTAATAATGGCATCCTAATTTATAAATAGAAAAAATACCTGAAGTGTAACTTCATCCGCATTGGGGGGAGGGGTTCCAAATTGAGCCTCCAAATATGATAGGTCGATTTTTCCACCGTCCCACACTTCGTCAGGGGGCATCACGCCCATTTCTGCAGCAAATAGAGTTGGCCAATGGGCCAACGCTACACCCGTAATAATGCTGATGTCTGTAGGCAACCCCAGAAGGTAGGCAACATCCTCCAGCGTGATTGTTGCCTCACCAATTGGAAGATGAAACGTGTGCGTCTCGGGCCTCCACCGTTCTATCAGCGCGCTGATCAACGATGGTTTTACCTTCACCCCCTATATACCGTGCTATGTGGCCAAAACCGGCGCGCTCAATCCACTCCATAACAGCATCAACGGGTGGGGTGTTGATACGGTTAAGGTAACATTGTAAATTACGTTTGTATCCCTTCAAAAAATAAAATAAAATAGTTAGTAAAATAAAAAATTTAATTAAATAAAAAAATTTAAAAATTAATAGGGAAAAGTAATACCGCTGGATCTCTTCTCCAATATTGATTGCAGTGAGTCGCCTCGTTGCGTAATAAGCCCTCCATTATATGGAATGAAATATAAAAATTGCCGATAATTTGTTGTAAAAAAGCTAAATAACTCGCGTTCTGTGGTTGATATGGGGGTTCAGCCTCCAATTTATAGAAGACCTCGCGCCCTTTGGGATGCGATGTTAATGAACCTCGCGTTCTGTAGAACGCGATATCCATATACCTCGTGTCCTATAGAATGCGAGGTTCATTGAAAAGGCGCGTCACGGAACAGACGCGTGAACTGAACGGTCAGAAGTGACCTCGCGTCCTATAGAACGCGAGTTTCTAAAGACCTCGCGTTCTACAGGACGTGAGGTCGTGGGGTTTTTTAAAAGATGACTTCCCAGGCGAGAAAGTCATTTAATAATAATAATAATAATAATAATATATAATAATAATAATAATAAACATAATAATAATAATAAATGTATTTAAGTATATAATAATAATAATAAACATAATAATAATAAATGTATTTAAGTATATAATAATAATAATAATAATAATAATAATAATAAACATAATAATAATAATAAACATAATAATAATAATAATAAACATAGCGCAATAATCTGGAAATTAGTTTGAAAAAAACTTCTCAATTACGCGCTATGTTGCCATTAGTAGCTGCGATTGCAAATTTTTAGACATGATTTCTGTGGGTGCTCATTGCCTGCCCAAGAGTTTGCTATTTATAGAGGGAGGTGAATCTGCTGACGTGGCAATCTCGCGTTCTGTAGGACGCGAGGTCCCATGAACCTCGCGTTGTACAGAACGCTAGGTCATGTAGATGTTGGTATATTTATATGCACAGCGATGGATTTTTGTAACCAGTTCAGTTTTTCTCAGTTGAATATGAGTTCGTGTCATGCTGTGTTTTTTGCAGTTGAAATTTTTTTGTCTGAAATATTGTTCCTTTATGATAGTTGGAGTTCAATTAAAGATTTGTGTTCCGCGGGGTTCATTGAATAATATTTACCGACATATCGCAATATTTGGGAGGTTGTGGGCGGCTGTGTCCCCTTCAATGGAAGCTTCTGTAGCCGCCGTCGAGAGGATCCTCGGCTACAGTTTTGAAACGAAACGACTTTTAGAAGCGAGGGCGGATTCAGATCGACCATGTTGCATATGTAGCCCTATTTTGCGATTGCGGCCGGTGCCGATTACATTTGCTAATGTGGATCAAAGCTGCTACCATTTCAGAAGAAATCTGATTATCGCGCTCTGCTTTTTTCACTCGGGACCTCCGATCACATTTGCCCACCGACATATCGCAATATTTGGGAGCTTGTGGGCGGCTGCCATTTACCGCCAAGTAGTGCCTTGAGAGTTTCCAGTAAAACTTTCGAGTCACTTCTTGGGGACTCTTCTCTTAAATTCGCAGCTTGCCCGCACAATCTGCAAAAAGTCCGGAGTTAAAGAAGTGATTACAAAGACTAGACCTTTGCTTTCTTTTCCAAGCAGACCTCCAATCACATTTGCCCACCGGACTATTTTTCATATAGTGTTTCGACTTTTGTAGATATTTTATCGAGTTGTCTCAATTTACTTATTAAAGAATACTTGTTGAAAGTTGAAAGTTTTGTTAGATGAAATGCGAAATAAAGTTTTGATTCGAGTTAAATTTACTTATGTGGTGTTTTTCCTTTACAATAAATACCCACGAATTCCACCATCATTTACTCATTCCAAATTCTCTCTAAACACCCAATCTTTGCTCCCCTTATGGCAAAATTTCAGGCAACATTTTATTTTCTCGATACTTATTTTGAGTCAACAATCACCGGCAAAATGACACTGAAAGATTTAATACAGTTGACAACAATCGAGGTTAGTAAACGTACCGACAAACAAATTTCTTCCTTGGAATGTCGAATCCCAACACCGTCAGCAAACGAAACGCACTACGTTATGAAGCTTACGAACGAAATAGACGTTCGTAACATGTATGAACGGCTCAATTCCGTTGGAGCTAGAGACGTTGATTTAAATGTTAAGTTTGATGAGGTCAACACCGACGAAGGTAGTACGTCTGCACCCGTACAACCTGCTCCGAACACTGAACACGCACTGTCTTCACCGAATGTTGATGCGGCTGCCGATGAGCTGCAGCTTTTTATGTACAGGCGTAGACAAACAAAACAACAGCTGATCGAAGAACTAAACCTAAGTTCAGACGTGTCCACTGACTAGGATGATTCGGATTAACCATAAACTTCTGAAATTATCTTCCAATTATGTTATATGACGTCTTTTTTCATCCTTTATTAATGTTCAACGGACCTCGCGTTATGTAAAACTGCTAGTATTCAATTACATTACTCATTCTACAATTGTCTCAGTTATTCAAACATAAAACGAGTACATAGTACGAGTTTCATTAATTCTGACGGAATCTCTGTCTCAATATATATAAAGGGACCTCGCGTTATGCAGCACTTGTAGTATTCAATTACATTACCATACTACAATTGTCTCAATTATTCAAACATGTTCTCAATTACACAAACAGACAATGAGTACACACAGTACGATTATTATAACTTTTGACGGAATATCTGCGACAAAGTAATTAAAGCGACCTCGCGTTCTACAGAACGCGATATTCATAAGACCTCGCGTTGTGTAGAACGCGAGGTCCTGCTTATCGCGTTCTGTAGAACGCGATGTTCGTAAAGCCTGCCTCCCGGCTACCATTATCCCTTACTTGTCCAAAGTTAGGGGACTGCCTCCCGGGCACCATTATCCCTTACTTGTCCATTATTTTCCTGCTTATCGGTTTTAGGAAATGGACAAGAAAAGTTACCTCTCGGAACCATTATTTGCCTTACACAATCGGATTCTCCGGGATTTCAAATGGCAATAATTTTCCCTATATATGAAGCAGAACCATAAAACGTAAATATATGTTTCAATTGCCAAAACAATTCCTAAAATTTTTCAAGTATTAAAAATTTAGAAGTCTTTCACAAAATATTCAAATGGCGAGACGAGGCGTTACTACTCTAGTTTACTACGATGGGCAGATATTCGACGATACTAAACTCGGCATCGTTTTTCAATGCGAAGATCCGGTAACGCTAAAGATTCCGAGGAGATTATCGTTTAAGAAGTTGGTAAAGGAACTGGAGGCAAATGTCCCTCATTTCGATAACCACCGTTTGTCCGACGTGAAGTATCGGGTGCCAACATCTATAGCCCCTTTAAGGTACTATGTATGCCAAATTGCGGAAAATGCTGATGTGGACATGATGCTGGAAACCCACTTCGACTATTCATTAGGGGGCCCTCGAGCTGTATGCATCGTTCTCGGAGTCTAATCCAGTTATCGAAATACCAAGCTGGGGCCGGGCGAATTTCGACTTCGATCCGAATGCCAACGTTGATAGCCCGACCGCAAGTCTACGACGTGATTTTAACCTATTGTGCCAAGACAACGAGTTTGGTGCATCGTCATATGCTCCTCCAAGGCAGTCGTGCGTAGCTAGTATCGGGTTCGACCTGAACCAACCCCCAAACGATGAATTCGATGCACCAACAAATGCATCGTACAATCCATACAATCCTTTTAGTTTTGGGGGGGGAGGGAACGTCGGCTCCTTACGTTGCGCACGACCATGAAGCATCATATGGCCGACACTCAATGTATGTCCCTGGCACCGACTGCTGTCAACCATCTATGGGGAGACATTTTTCTTTTGGAGGTGAGGGAGCGTCGTCTTCTTACGCTATGCACGACCATGATTCCTCATATGGACGACACTCAACGTATGTCCCTAGCACGGAGTACGTTCAACCATCTATGGGGGGACATTCTTCTTATGGTGATCTTGATTTTGATCTTGGAAATACGGTTCGTGAGCGATCTCGTGAGAGGTCTCCCGATCGTCGACCCCCATCCTCGCCTCCAAGGGTAGTGATCGACGAAGCTCTACTATTCCAGCTCCCGGAGGATGCTTCTGACGAAGAACCGATTAGAGAACCCGTGCCCGACGGAGACGAGCTGGGGCCATTCTATGATGAACCAGAAGACTTGACAGTTCTACCGGAAGACAATACCGTTCCACCACCAGATTTCGACGAACAACCGACTGCCACCAACTTTCCTGTAGACGCAACACCAATTTCTATGTTCCAGCCACCATCCCACTTCACAACGGTTGATATGGATGCAATGGACGTCTCTAATTTTCCGCATGACGACACAATAGACGGTCGAGTCAACCGTTCTAATGGTGAACTGAGAATTGGTATGACGTTCTTCACAAAGGATATTGCGGTGGCGGCAATTAAGCAGTACAACCTTCGTCATAATGTTGAGACGACAGTGGATAAAACCCAAGCCAGATACTACAAGGCTTATTGCGTCCAAAAAAATCAAGGCTGTAAATGGAAAATCCGTATATCACAATTGAAGAGGGCAGGCGACCGTTGGAAAATAACAAAACTTGAGGGGCCCCATACATGCACCGTTGCTAGCCTCAGCCAGGATCACAAGAACATGGATGTAAAGTTCCTCGCGGACATCTTTTCGACACTGGTGAAAACAAATCCCACTGTGTAGGTCCCCACATGTCAGGCTGCAGCTCTAGCTGTCACCGGCTACCGTCCTGAATATTACAAAGCATGGTATGCAAGGAAGCGGGCAAAAGAGGAAATGTATGGCCGATGGGAGGAATCTTACAAAGAGTTGCGCCCGTGGCTTAATCTCCTGCAGAAATACATCCTCAGAATGGTTGTCAAACTTGATACGATTCAGGTATACGAAAATGATCGTGTCGTCCGAGGTGTTTGTCAATTCCACCGGTTATTTTGGACTTTCCCCCAGTGCATCAACGCATTCAAGCACTGCAAACCGATGGTCCAAATCGACGGCACATGGTTGTACGGAAGATATACACAGACCCTACTTCTAGCTATTGCACAGGACGGCAATCGCAAATGCGTTCATGTTGCATTCGCAATCGTCCAGAAGGAGGATTTGGAGTCTTGGAAGTTCTTCCTTCGGAACCTACGAAAATATGTCCTTGATCTTGTAATACGAAGAAGGGATGGAGGGGTATGTGTTATTTCTGACAGAGGCACAGCGCTGTTGTGGGCGATACAAAATTTGGGTGACTATTGGAAGCCTCCATGCATTCACCACCGTTTTTGCTTGCGACACATAGCCGCAAACTACCTACTGCAATTCAAGAACCGTGATGAACGTCAAATGGTGCTCGATTTGGGTACGTCCTTTATGTCATTTTCATTTACTATATTACTTGTTACTCGCTTTCATTTACGACCTTTTTGCATGTGTTTTTCGCCCATAACTATTCAACTGTCATCCCGTAGGCAACTCGCACTACAAACAAGAGGTGGCTGACCTGCTCGAGGAACTGAGAGCGAGAAACAAACATGGCGCAGAATACCTTGAAAAAATCCCAAAGGAAAAATGGCTTCGATCGTATGACGAGGGTAAACGTTATGGTCACATGACAACGAACTTGGCTGAGGCAGTGAACTCATCACTGAAGGGAGTGCGGCAGTTGCCTATCACTTCCATTGTCAAAGCGACCTATTATCGTTTGGCTACCCTTTTTGCAACCTTGGGAAGGCAAGCAACTGAGTACATGGAAGGTGGACACAAAGTCCATCCGGATTTCCGCACAAAACTGCATACTCAATAGGGCCAATCAAGACAGATGACTGCAACTCTCTTCTCGCGAGAAGGACACTTGTTTCGTGTTGCAGAATTTTCCAGGCAGTTGGAAGGCATTAAGCACAACGCGTACATGGTAAATCTGAGGGAAAGAACTTGCGAGTGCGGAATTTTCCAAACATTCAAATACACGTGCGCACACGCCATTGCTGCTTGCACTAACCAACAGATACAATACATGCATATGGTTGATCCGGTATACTTACTCGAAACGGTGTTTAAGGTTTACGAAAAAGAGTTTCCTCCAATCGGAAATGAGGTTGATCTGAATACCGTGGACACTGAACCGATCATACGCCCAGATCCAGCACTACTAAGAGCCAAAGGACGTCCACGTTCTACAAGAATACACTGTGCCGAGGATATGGTCGAACATCGAGAAAAAACCGGATAAAGGAAGCATTGTAGTGTATGTAAAAATCCTGGACACACAGCTCCTAAGTGTCCTAATCGCTCAGCCCCTCGTCTTAATTAATTATTTTTAATTTGTATATACGAGTTCGCCCATGAAAATCGAATCAATAAAGTCACTCTACTTCGATTTATACAGTACGCCATCTTATATTTTCAATCATTCAAAAAATATGTTATGATAGTGTTTTCGAAGCGACTTTAAGTCAGTGTAGAATAGACGGAAATTGACCGTGTCAGTGTCATACGATAGAGAATTTCCAGTACGACGACCCCAAACTCGATGTTAGCTAAAAACTTAAAATTTCTACGTATGAAATTCTGCTCGAACATGCCTATCGACGTTTGTTCAAATGCAACTTCATTCAAAAAAAGATGATAGCATAAGGTTTTCGAATCCATTTTAAACCATTGTAGAATGGACAGAAATTAACCATGTTGGTATCATACGATATAGAATTTCCAGTACTACGACCCCAAACTCGATGATCGCTAAAAATATACGATTTACACGCCCGAAATTGGGCTCGAACATGCCTACCCACACTTGTTTTCCCTTGTTCTTCAGCCCAGAATTGCACAGAACTCGCGTCCTGCAGAACGCGAGGTCTGTGTGATATATTCAGCCGTCCTTTCAAATTCTCGTGGACCTCGCGTTCTGTCCTGTAAAACCGTTAACACAAACAACAAGGCCAGGTAGACTGAAATCGCGTTGTGCAGAACGCGATATCTGAGCTCGCGTCCTACACAACGTGAGGTTCACCGACGTTGCAAGTTTGGGGTCATTTTGCCAAATAATATTTTTAGGAGCCATTTTCCCAAATAATAATTAAAAAGGAATTATTCATTCAAATCATCCATGTTATCAAGCCACGCCAGCAAACGTAGGTACTTAATTCAGCTAAAAACTTATTGCTTAATTGCTTTCTGTTTTCATCTTCACCGGTGGTAAACACTCAAATTCCTTTTTATTCACTTGTAATTTCATAACAGATAACAGTCGAACATTAAATTTAACTTTCTCAAGATTTTTAAAAAAAATTTTTATTAAACTTTAAAATTTTGAATATTTTTAATTAAATTTCCTTTCAAATATTTAATTTTTTTTGTTAAACCACTCAAAATCATTAAAAGTTTTAGTTAAACCCTAAATTTTTCTTAAAAAAATTCGTTTAATCCTTTAAAATTTTTAAAATTTAAATTATCCCCCTTAAACTTTTACTCTAAATTCCGCCACTGCCTAAACAAACACCAAAGAAATGGAAAATAGATTAAGGAAACGGAACGAAATGCCCTGATAACAATGTTATTGATGCCATTCCTTTCATTTTGTTTATAAAGTAAAGATATGTTTACATTTTTAAAATAAATGTCGAGATTCAAACTCATATAAGATAAAAAAAAAAGTATAAATACTTTTGATCATTCAGTCAATTACTGGATCTCGTCCTTCCTTTGATTCTTCACCTTTTCGTTCTACAATAATCCAACCCCGTGTAAAAATGGCAACAGAGTCATGTCGGGTTTCTGTCGCTCGATTTCGACTCGAAATTTAAAAATTTGATTTAATCATGTTCTGCTTTAAAATTTAATGTATTTTAACTCGATCCTAGCCCGACACAAAAAAAAACATAATTTGACTCTAAATCGATCAGAATTTTTAACAAAAAAATTGATTAAATTCGTCTTGATCCAAAAAAAAATAACAAAATATTAAATATATTATATAAAAATATTTATTTAATCAAAAAAATATCAGGTCATCCAAATCCGTTCAATCTTTACCAAAACTAGCCCCAAACCTGAAATTCAAGAGAAAAACTTGTTCGGAATAGACGGGTCATATCAGATTAGGATGGGTTTGGATAATTTTATCATCCTAATCCCATAAATAAAAGAGAGAAAAAGTCAATTCTTTTTTTTTATCACCGAAAAAGTCGATTCTTAAAATAATTTAGAAGCAACAAAGAAAAGAATGCCTTTTTTTTCAATTCAACAAGTGACATTGTTTCCAGTATTCTTTATTGTGGGATGTGAAATTAAGTAATCGTTCATGTTTTAGGTCAGGTCAAATCAGACACATATTATGTCAGGTTAATTTAATGGTTCGACTCAGATTAGGTCGGGTTCGGGTCGACTCAGATTCAAGTCATTATCAGGTTGAATTCAAATCAGTTTGAGTTCGAGTTCGGGTTAATTTCATATCGGGTAAGTTTCAGTTCATACCAAAACGGTTCAGGTCTGAATCAGTTAATTAACGAGTTAATTCAGGTTCAAATGGAGATCAGGTCGGGTCACGTCGTTGACGAATAAAATTCAGATCGGGGAATATCGATTTCGGTTAAAGTTCAAGTTGGGTCTTACCGTGTACAAATAGATTTCGATATGGTAATTGTGGGTAAATTTTAGATAAAAATAAATTTTTAGGGATTAATATGAACTAAAATATCCCTTAAGATGCTGAAATATTTTACAATTTAATATATATATATATATATATATAATTACGACTAAATTGAATTAAACTAAAATTTAAAAGTAATGTTAGGACTAAAATAAAAATTTTAAACAAGTGAAGACCTAAAAGGTAATTAATCACTAAGAAAAAAATTAGGAGGTAAATGTCAAATAAACAATTAATTATTGAATCAAATTTAAAAAGATTTCATTTGAATTTTGGAGGGAAAGAACCTAAAAAATAGGGGGCTTATTTCCCTCCAAATTGTTGTCCTTTCCTCCCCACCAATTATTTTTTTCATGATTTTAATTAAAGTGAAACGGTTGGAGGGAAAGTTTCCCACCCGCGTGGGTTTTTAAGTTATGATAAATTATTTTTTAGCCCTTCCAACTTTAGATGTTTTTCATTCAAATCTCAAGTTTTCACTTTTAGGTTTTAATTTAATTCAATTGAGTCCTAATTTAAATTAATTTAATTGAAATTCCACATTTAGTTTTAGAATTCTTTTAATTATGTTCGTGATCTATGCTTCTAAGTTTTAATTTAGCTCAATTAGATCATAAGTTTAATAAGTTAATTCAAATTGAACATCATTATTGTTGAGTTTTACGTGCTCGATTTTCTTCAACCGTTATAGCTCGCCAAGTGTGGAGAAGATGGATATTTGGGTGTTTTAGTGGGAGATGAAAATTGGACAATAAAACACAAAAATTTATAGTGGTTTGGCCTTCTAACGAGCACCTACATCCATTACCTTAGCTTCCCACTAAGGATTTCAATAAATTCACTCTTGAATTTCTTCCCCTTTTCTAGGCTAAGGAGACAACCTTTACACACTCAAAGCTTTCTAACCCAAAGCTTGAGTAAACCATCTTTACAAGAGAAATTCTAAAGCAAACTTGAAATCCCTCTAATAGGTGATTGTTTGCACTATTTAGCTCTCACCAAAAACCTAAACACTTGAGCAAATATAACAATGTTTAGCTCACTAGTGTTGTCTATACAAAAAAATGTACAATTAGGCTCTAAGACAATTTCTTTATCATGATGTTGTTGACAATTAAAGCATTAGTCTTCTCTTGAAGCTTTGAGGTCCCTTTTATACTCCCAAATGAGTTTGTAGCCGTTGAGGATGTTTTGGAGCCGTTGAAGACTTTATTTCTCACCATAAATGTTGTTTTGCAGACGTCCGTTTCGAAACAATCAATCTCATTTTGGAACGACCTTCTTCAGAACTAGCCGTTGGAGTCCAATGCAGCAAACCGTTTCGAAACGCCTCTGGCCTTTTTGAAACACCCTTGATTTGTACCGAAACAGTAGCAACCTCGTTTCAGAACGTGTGGCAGTTGAGCTGCAATTTAAAAAGTCGTTGGGAAAATAGCTGTTGGGCGTATCGAAACACCAAAGGGGTGTTTCAAACGAAACTCTCTCCGTATTGAAACATCCAAGCCCTGTTTTGGTACGGGTTTTGGCAGTTTCAAAATGTTTCGATACAGGTCCCCCTGTTTCGAAACGGGTGCTTTGAAAACCTTGGTTTGGCTATTTAAAAACGTTTCAAACCTTGCCAAAAACCATTTAAATTTTCCACAAACTTATTTTCAAGTTGTTTGGACTTACAGGCATTTGAAATCTTTTCAATTTAGTCCAAAACTATTTTTCAATTATTATATCAAAATATTAGTTCTTCAATTATTATACCATATAAATTTTGATTTAATATAATCATACACAAATTTTTTATTTGGATGTAAATATGTAATTGTACACATGAAAGTTGAAACTTTAATTTAGTTCAATTGTACACATGAAGTTTTGATTTAAATATTTAGTCAAATTCAAATGTATAAATTAGCAAGTTGAATCAAAATTAATCTCGTAAATCACTTACCCTGTACTAAACCATAAGTCATTAATACTAAACCCAAAACCATAAACCTTAAGGAATCAAAATTAATCTCATAACGCAATAACCATAAGCTAAATCATAAACCAATAACCAATAACCATAAGCTAAATCATAAGCCATTGATACTAAACCCTAAACTTTAAGGAATCCAAATTAATCACATAAACCAATAACCCTAAACTAAACCCTAAACTAAACTATAAATCTTAAAGAATCGAAATTAATCTCATAAACCAATAACATTAAACTAAACCATAAACTGTTAATATTAAACCATAAATCATAAAGCTTAAGGAATTATGTTGACAACATTTAGATATTTAATAGAACTTTTAAATATTTTATATACTATAATTTATAAATATAAAAGATAAAGATATTAATTTAGTTATCATAGTTAATCATGTACCTTAAATTGTGAAGATGCATTTTGTCACACTATAATATAATAAATTCATAATCTCACAAATTCATCAATTGTAACTTATTAGTTATTACAAGTCAGATAAATATTAGATCAGTTCAATAACAAGCCAGGTCATTTACATGTTGAGTCAATTACAGATCAGGTTCATAACAGGTCAGGTTGATAACAGGTCGAGTAATATCAGTTATTTACCAGGTTAATCTCGGTTCAGGTTCATATCAGGTCGAATGCAGGTCGGGTTCGGTTATCACATTATCAGGTTAAATTCGGGTTCAGGTCGGGTTCAGATCTAAAAGTTCCAGGTCCAACTCGGGTTCAGGTCAACACCAGTTCAGACTCGAATAGATTTCGGATCACCACCACCTTGAGTCACAAACAATTATAACTCAAGTCAGTTTCAGTCAATTTTACAGGTCGGGTCAGCTTTTTACATCCCTACTTTACTGGTAGTAGGGTTGCTTAACATGTTTGGTCAAGCTATCAATTCTGCGGTTATGTTTTGTTCGTCAAAATATTTTAGATAAATTACACTTAAGTCGTTTAATTACGGGTTTAATAATAATAAACAAGTTATTTTTCTTCTAAAAGTCATAAATAGGTCACTCGGTTCAAATATTATTTTAAATAGATCATTCTGTCGTTAAAATTAAAACGAAAACTAATGTGGCTTTGTACAATAACACATTTAGTTCTCAACTCGCCCCAAACTCGAAATTCAAAAGAAAAATTTGTTCGGGGTAGGACGGGTCATTTCAAGAGTCCTTCCCAACGTATACATAGTTTCGTCCCTAACTGTATTCTGCCATAAAGCAGTAACAAGTTACTATTAAATTGTTATTTTACCAGGAAATTAATATAACATATATGAGAGAAGAACAAGCAATTTAGTAGAATAACAAAGATTAAAATGGTGAATTTTTAAAATATTAATGGTTAAATTTATTGAATTGTTTTAAACTATAACCAAATTAAAAGACAGTATAAGTTTTGAGAACTAAAAATGTTATTATACAAGGTCACGTCACAATCCTCGTCTAATATTTAATGGCAAGTGATTAATTTGTAACAATTTTTTAATTGAGTGACTTGTTTGTAAATTTTTTGAAGTAAAATGACTTGTTTGTTACCAAACTCATTATTAAGTGACTTGGAGTATAGTTGTAAGGGAGATGATGATGTGGTCCAGTATAATAATAATTTAAATCCCTAAAACTTATATATTCTATCAAGTTAGTCATAATTTACAAATAATTCAATAAATCCAATCTCAGGTTTGATCCCTCCAAAACCAAACCATATTTTCTTAGTAAATCACACTTTAACCCAAATAATTTTGCAATCATATAACGTTAGTGACCAATTTTCCAGAAAAAAAAATTGATGACCAAAACAGAAATACAGTAATAGTTGGATGACCCAAACATGTCGTTTACCCTAGAATTTATCAAGAGCTTAAAACGCTGCGTTTCAGTAGGCCTAAGCCGCTATTATCTATTTATCTTTAACATTGAAAAAAACTGCTCCCAGTGGTATCTTTAGAATCCCATAGAATTTAGCAGGTAAACCTCTGTTTCATTTCAACTGTTCTTTGTTTCTGATTTCAAGCTTCAAACTTGAATTGGGTCTTTTCCATTTGCTTATTTAAGCCTCAAAGTTCGATTTTTTCTTTGTGTTTATGCCAAAGTTGCATACTTTCTTGGAAGAACTAAAAGGGTCTATTGGTTAAATAGTAATGCTTGAAGTTTTCTTACACTTGGTTCATGTATACTCATAAAATTAAGGGCATTTTCTTATGTTGTTTGAAATTTGAATCTTTTTTAAAGTTTTGATTATTTCGTCCATTTATTGGTATCTTATAGTGTTCTAGTTATGGGAGAATTGTTAGGGAATCCAGCTTCTTTTGCCATAATTTCAGATGGGTTTGGATTGCAGTATTATTCGAGCAACCAAAGTAGAGATACTGTTTATTGTAGGTGTTTTTATGGCTGTTTCAGTAGTGGTTTGCCTTTGAAAACTTACAGGAAGCGTGTGATGAAATGTAGTGTATACATGGTTTTGGTGCCTGTGCCTGTTCGTAAATATGTTCGGTTTAGTCATTTATCGATGGATATGTCAATGATGAATTTGGAATTCAAGTCCAATATGGTAGATAATAGGGTTGAAGTAATGAATAGGGCTACTGGTTTTGAATCTGAGACGGTTTCTGAAGATGATGATAATGGTTTGATTGAAAATGAAAAAGAAGAATTTGAGTCAGATTCTTTGTGTCAAAATTTGCCACCTTGGGGAAATTTGGTGTTCGACCGGAGTTCGGATTGTGTGTCCGAAAGTATCGATCGACCTTCAACGAGTTCAAACGCAAAGGACCCTTTACATGATAGTAAGGTACACTTTTTGGAGGAAAGGAATGAAGAGGAATTATCAAGAAGAATATTGGTGCTTAGTAGGTCCAACAAGGTTAGAAGTGCAATGGAATTGTGTAAATCAATGGAGTTTTCTGGTCTTAAACCTGATGCTCATGCATGTAATTCTCTTCTCTCGTGTCTGCTAAGAAACGGGATGATCGATGATGCCATGCAAACTTTCGAGTTTATGAAAAACAATGAAATTATTACAGGACATACTTATAGTTTAATGCTGAAAGCCGTTGCAGATACTCAGGGGTGTGATGCAGCCCTTGATATGTTTGCGGAATTGGAAGGGGATTCGAAAAAGGGAAAGGGTTTCGATGTGATTGTTTATAACACAGCTATTTCGATTTGTGGAAGATCCAACAATTGGGTTGAAACTGAGAGGATATGGAGAAGAATCCAGGAGAATGGCTATATAGGAACACAAGTCACTTATTCCTTGCTAGCTAGCATTTTTGTTCGTTGCAATCAGTGCGAATTGGCCCTTGATGCTTACAATGAGATGATTCGAAACGGAGTTGAACCCCGGGATGACACAATGCATGCTGTGATTAACGCATGTGCAAAGGAAGGGAAATGGGATTTAGCATTATCAATCTTTCGGAAGATGTTGAATGATGGGTTGAAGCCGAATGCAGTAGCATGCAATGCCTTGATTAATTCACTTGGAAAAGCCGGAGAGATCAAATTAGCTTTTAAAACCTATGATATTATGATATCTTTGGGTCATAAACCAGATGATTTCACATGGAATTCATTGCTTGGTGCTTTGTATAGAGCAAATCAACATGCCGATGCTCTTCACCTCTTCGAAAGAATAAGACAACAGAACTCAATCGTAAGCCTTCATCTATATAACACCGCATTAATGTCTTGCCAGAAGCTTGGTTCATGGGATAA
Source organism: Hibiscus trionum (assembly GCA_030270665.1). Lineage (NCBI taxonomy): Eukaryota > Viridiplantae > Streptophyta > Magnoliopsida > Malvales > Malvaceae > Hibiscus > Hibiscus trionum. The sequence continues at coordinate 18,527,858 of BSYR01000038.1, read as the reverse complement.
GGCCTTGCAGCTTTTATGGGAAATGGAGGCTTCAAGATTATCGGTTTCGACCGCATCGTATAATCTCGTCATTGGAGCTTGCGAGACTGCTAGGAAACCGAAAGTTGCATTACAAGTTTACGACCACATGATTCATCAAAAGTGTGTTCCAGATACATTTACTCATTTGTCATTAATAAGAAGCTGCATCTGGGGATCTCTTTGGGCTGAAGTGGAGGAAATCTTAGAGGTAAGCTTATGTTTTTCGAGGTTTCGTTGTTTGTATGAATTTAGCTTATCTTCATTTAGTTAATGTTCAAGCAACTATTCTGAAGTCTGTTAGAAGAAATCAACTGAATGTAAAGTTCGTGATAGAATATAAACTGCCAATCTGCCATCATTGGCTAACACATTTTCTAGTAAGGGTACTAGGATATGACTCTGATTCTCTAAGCACCTTCTGAACGCATGAAAAATAATTAAATTGTTTGTTTTAGATACATACATGTATACGACATGCACATCAGAGGTCGAGTAACATGGATCGAATATGAAGATTTAATGATTTTGCATCCCTCTTGAATTTCGAAAGATCGACATTTAACATTCTTTTTTGTGATTTACAGAGAGTTCCACCAGATGTTTCTCTTTATAATGCTGTTATTCATGGAATGTGTTTGAGAGGCAAAGTTGAATCAGCAAAGAAGCTCTACTTCAGAATGCAAAAAAGTGGTCTCAAACCTGATGGGAAAACAAGAGCTTTGATGCTTCAGAACTTGCGAAAAGATCGATTTAAAGCGAAGAAGTTGCGCTAATGCTCTGATTCTTCATTTTTCTTTTTGTGGTATTCATATCCGATGCTTGTATCGGATGTATTCAAACCTCAAGAAAATGTGCATGCTGAAAATTAATTTAAATCATATTAGCTTATTTTTAAGAGGGGCTAGAAAAATAATTAAACCATTTTATCTAAGTCGCCATTGAAAAGAATATATAGATATAGTTGTTTATTCCTGACTTAAAAGAAGGATTGTATACAACGCAAAATTGTGTTATACTTGCAGTATTCAGGCAAAAACATAAATACCAAATTTTAGACAGTAAATGATGAAGCTTCTCAACTGTCTGTTCCAAATTGTTGTTGAGTTTCTTTGACTTTCAGACAGCCTGTGATAAAGCTTCTTCGCTGCCGGTTGCTTGTGTATCCGAAACGTTGTTGAGCTTCCTGAAGGTTAGCTTTTGCTGGGGGAGTTGCCCGTTAGCGAATGCAGTTAGTCCGGTGTCTACTAAGATGGTGTCCTCATCTTTAAACTCTCCTCGCAATATGCCCTTGGCGAGTTTGTTTTCGACATTCTGCTGAATCACTCTTTCGACCGGTCTAGCACCGTAGTTTGGATCATAACCCAGATTTCCAAGAAGCTGAACAGCACTGTCCGTCACTCTGAAGTTTTATTTTCCTATCTGCAATTCTTGTCTGCACACGTTCCAGCTGCAAAACAAAGAGACGAAAAATAAGGCGGATAAGCACAAAGAAATGACATGATCAGCTTGACGGGGTATAAGGAACCGAGGAACTTACCTGTAATCTCACAATACTGTTTATTTGTTCACGGTCCAAAGGCTGGAACACTATATATACTCATCAACACGATTCATGAACTCGGGCCGAAAGACTGCTCTTGCAGCCTCCATCACCCTCTGCTTTATAGTTTCATAAGCTAGGTCTTTTGGTGTGTCTTCATCCGAGTTCAGAATGTAATGTGAACCGACATTCGAAGTCATAATGATGACGGTGTTGGTAAAGCTCACAGTATGACCCTGTGAATCGGTGACTCCCATCATCCAGAATTTGAAGGAAAACATTGAATACATTGCTGTGAGCTTTCTCAATCTCGTCGAAAAGAATCACAGCATATGGCCTCCGGCGAACTGTCTCCGTCAGCTGCCCTCCCTCTTCATACCCCACATAACCTGGTGGAGCACCTATAAGTCTTGAAACTTCATGTTTTTCCATATACTCGCTCATATCTATACGAACAAGTGCTTCTTCCGTATTAAACAAGTAGGATGCAAGGGCCTTGGCAAGTTCAGTTTTCCCTACACCAGTTGGCCCCATAAACATGAAACTTGCAATTGGACGACGCGGATCCGAGAGACCAGCTCGAGATCGTTGAAATGGCCTCAGCTACGGATCTAACAGCAGGATCTTGACCCACAACACGTTTATGCAACACTTCCTCTAAATATAATAGTTTCTCCCTCTCAGATTGTTGAAGTTTGGAAACTGGTATGCCAGTCCATTTACTAACTACTTCAGCGATATCATTTCCGGTAACTTCTTCTCTCAGCATTGATTTTCCGGATTTCATATACTCGTCTAATTCTTTTTCGGCATCAGCAAGTTGACGCTGCAAAGAGTTCAAACTCCCATACTTCATACCCCCGCTCGGCCTGCTGGATCTCTACATTTACCCTATCAATCTGTACAAGTAAATCAGTTAGTTGACTGCCACAATTTGTCTTCAACCATTAAAAAATATCTGGAAATGTTCGAAGAAGTGGTCTTCAATCTCATGAGAAAAATGTATGGTGGAAAAATATAACATTCAAAGAGATATTTAGAGAAAACTTGTATACCTCTTCCTTGATCGACTGAATGTTTGTCATCACAGTCTTCTCGTGCTCCCACTGTTCAGTCAGCTGGGACTGCTTCTAATTTAAGAGAGACAACTCTGCCTCAAGGCGGCTCAGTCTATCTCTCGATCCTTTGTCGGTATCATTATTGAGAGACAACCTCTCCAACTTCAATACCGAACGATTGATCTCATCTAGGGCAGTCGGTTTCGAAGTGATTTCCATTTTCAATTTAGCAGCTGCTTCATCAACTAGATCAATAGCTGCGATTTGGAACCATATATTAGTCAGCAAACATGAGCATCACCAACTCAACAATACCTGTTTGTTATGTTTGTGCATATGTTACCTTTGTCGGGTAAAAATCGGTCCCTGATATAACGGTCAGACAAGATTGCAGCCTCCACAAGTGCACTGTCTGAAATGCGGACTCCATGATGCAGCTCATATCTCTCACGAAGCCCCCGGAGTATAGAAATTGTATCTTCTACTGTTGGCTGATCAACAAACACCTGCTGGAAACGACGCTGGAGGGCAGGATCTTTCTCGATGTATTTACGATATTCATCTAGTGTCGTTGCACCAATGCATCGCAGTTCTCCCCGACCAAGCATAGGCGGTGTCCATTGCACCATTGGTGGCACCTGAAATAGAAGACCATTTCCGCAAAACATGAAACAAGCATTAGTAGTCTATCAGTCCTACAATTTTATCCGGGGAGAAATGCATAATTTCCATAAACAATTATCTCGAATCCAATGGAGAGGCACAACCTCTCACAAACTTATATAACCCATAAACCCAAACAGAAAAAAAAAGACAAAAAGGCTTTCACAGTTCAGGCAACTTAATCGATATTTGATTAATCAACCTATAAAACTAGAAACTCATAGAAAACCTCACCTGCCCCCACAGCTGTGTGAATCTCATCAATGAAGAGGATAATTTGGCCCGAGTGAGATAAGCTGTAGAAAGAAACCGGTTTATCAGCATCTGCAACATTGTGATTCTAATAACCCCAAACACACACACACTCAACCCCAAAAACAAGTAAATAAATAAATAATGAAATTTATCTCTTTTTTTCCTGAAAAAAGAATCAGGAAAAATGCTAATTAACTTCACCTTACGGTTCATTAAAGCCTGTGGGACATCTCCTTGCACGATTCTCTGGGCAAGTCTGTAAAAAGACAGCAGATCATGTAGATGATGTAGAAATTAAGCTAATATTAACCTGAAAATGCCAGTTTCAACAAATTGACTTCACCATGGCAACCTAAGACTGGATGCACAAATATGCTATGTTGCTCCAAATCTACATTTCTTTCGAAGTACAGATGTTCGATACCTGTGTCCGATGCATATCTAGACATGGTACGAGGGTATGATCTCCAAAGACCAAATATAAAAAAAATTCGGGAAAAATTGAAAATATTCATGTTGGACACATCTAAGTCAACACTCACACTCAAGAAGAGCTAGAGCTGGACCTGGACCTGGACACATATATCAACCTACCTGCATCAGAAGAGTTGGACATACTTATTGTTTCATTGCAGGGCTATTTACAACCATGCATGAAACTGAAACCTAAGTACTTACCCTTCAGAAATTGCAGTTTTTCCAACACCTGGTTCACCGATTAGCACAAGGTTGTTCTTTGTTCTCCTAGAAAGGATCTGGATGCACCTGCGTATTTCATCGTCTCTTCCGATCACCGGGTCAAGCTTTCCTTCTCTTGCCATTGCTGTCAATTCTTTCCCATACTTCTCCAATGCTTCATACTTTCCTTCAGGATCTATATACAAAGTCACAGTGTCAGGAAAACAGTGAAGTAAACCGAAAATATGCCACTAGACCCCAAGAAAATCCGAGCAGCCAAATAAAGTAAAGCTTCAAGAACCAATGTTATGACATCGAGAATTGAATTAATCCCTAATCCGCAAAAAAGAACCAACACATGAGGAAAAAAAAGGTAATACAAGTCATATATGAAGGGAAGAAGAACATTATTCACCCTCTAGGCCTCTACAAATCAATCGAAATTGTTATTCTTTGACAAGACGAGTTCATCTTACCAAGCAAATTCCTGTAACGCATAAGGTTTGGTTTAACAGTATGTATAGGAAGGGGAAATTCGGTTACCTTGGTCTGTAACTGACTGACGTCCCCTAATGGATTCTATTGCGGATTTCAGGGCTTTGTTGGATATCTGGAAATCCTGGAACAACTGCTTCCCAAGACGCCGATCTTTCGTAAATCCAAGAACCAAATGCTCGACAGAAATAAATGAATCCCCATACTCCTTTTTGTATTCTCATGCTGGCTGCATCAGAGCCTCCAAATCACGTCCTAGCACTGAACCAGCGGATTCACCCAGATATCATAAGGAAACATCACTACCTAATCTGGAGATGAACCATAGCTAACTATGAAAACAGTGAGACAGAGAGACAAGCAATGCAGTAAAGTTCAACAGAGTAAACTCAACGTTTAAGATTCCGTACAAAAATCGAATGAGAATAGATAGAATGTGAGATGAGTTACCTTTGGCTGGCGTTGGATGAACTTATCAGTGGCTTCGAGAAGGCGAGTATTATAAACTCCAGCTTTCAAAAATATCCGCCGAGCAAGACCATTCTTCTGCTCCAATAGAGCCTTCATCAAGTGTTCAGTCTCCACTATCTGATGCTTGTTCTCTTTAGCCACATCCGGAGAAGCAACAATGGCTTGCCAGGCCATTTCTGTGAACTCTTGTTGAGTAATCTGTTATAACATCTAATCGCAACTCAACCAAAAATGAAAAAGAAAATCACAAATAAAATTGCATAAAAAAGCAAGCAACTTCACACTATGACAAATTTCTGATACCTCATTTGTCTAACACATGTATCACAAACAGGGTTACGACCATACAGGACATGATTCTCGCTTTAACTCTCAAAATACATCTATTGGAAAGAGATTGAACATACTCCTATCATATTGGATGCATACCATTACTCGGGGATGGATCGAGGGGAGGGGATGCAAGTGGACAGTCGCACTCCCTGAAAATTTTAAATTCTTTATAATTTATGTGTTTTCTATTGATGATCGCACCCCCTAAAATTTTATAATTTCACACCTTCTAAATTTCTAATATATCTCCCTGATATAAAATCATGCTTCCGTCCTGACATTATTCATATCAAACACGGACACTCGAATCCGAGTAACATATGGACTCAATGGTATAATACAAAGCACCATGAAGTATAAAAACAATTTAGCAGAAATATTGGCTTAAAACAGAACTAAATAGAATATCAAACAGAGAAGCATCCAACACTAGCACAGAACAGATGAAAACAGCTAAAGAAACGACTCAAAATAATACAGATTCCTTAGCATCAACAAAAGAAACTTCATTAAAACACCAATTTTTCTTCTTCTTTTTATTCGGGATTGGCCAACAAAATAATAAAATCACTACCGAAAACAAAATATTGTCACAACCGTAGCTGTGAATTGAATGAAAGAGAAGAAAATGACCAAGAAGAGAATGAAAAGATAAGGGAATTCAGAGAATTTTCATTAATCAGCGTAAAAAACAAACATTCCAGGAATTTTAGTTTATATGCCTATGACACAGTGCAATATTTATTTTTTAACACGTGTCACCAAATCATACGGCCAACTGTAATTTCTGTTATAAACTTGCTCTTCAAGTAGCAGCAGATGGGCATCCGTTGTTGGGCTGCAATGACCCTTGGGCTGAGGTTTGATCTGCTCTCATTCTTCCTTCGTTGGGCTTCCCGTAGTCCACCTTAGACCCATCCAGCAGAACGACATCGTTTTACTCAACTCTGGATTTTCTTTTGTCTGTTTCTCCTCAACAAAATCCCCAATTTCTTCTGCGAAATCCCTAATTTCTTCCGACCCTTTCGATTTTTCCAACTTCTCACCCTTCAAGGCCATGACAATACCCCCGCACGAGAGGATCCTTGTCCCCAAGGATCAAAGTCTGGAAAATGAGCCTTCAACACCTGGTAGTCTTCCCAAGTGGCATTCTCAGGGGCGAGATTAGACCATTGAACCAGCAGCTATGTCACGGCTACATTGTTGCGCTTGACCATACGTTTATCCAGAATAAGGGCCGGATAGACCTTTAGTTGGCCATCATCAGTGAGTTCAGGGGATCTCTTGAGGTAAGTGGTTTGTTCCCGAGTTTTTTATTCAGCAAGCTTACGTGGAAAACCGAATGTACGCGCGATGTCTCTGGCAACTGTAGTTTGTAAGCAACTGACCAATTCGATCAATGATTTTGTAGGGACCAAAGTAACGGGCTGAGAGCTTGAGATTCTTTCTGAGCGCGACAGAGGTCTGACGGTAGGGCTGGAGTTTCAGGTAAACCTCTTCTCCAACTTGGAATTCGCGTTCACTCTTGTTTCTGTCTGTATACTGTTTCATTCGATTTTGAGCCTTGAGTAGTTGGTCTTTCAGTACTTTGTTTAAGTCTGATCGAAACTGAATTAGCTCTTCAACTGAGTTGACTGAAGTAGGTTGAAACTCTTGTAGAATAGGTGGTTTGTAGCAGTAGAGTGCCTCAAATGGTGTAATTTCAAGAGTTGTGTGGTATGTAGTGTTGTACCACCACTCCACTTGTGGTAGCCACTTAGCCCAGTTCTGAGGCCTTAGAAAACACATATTTCGGAGGTACTGCTCTAAGCACTGGTTCAAACGTTCAGTTTGACCATCTGTCTGGGGGTGGTAAGTAGTAATGAAGAGTGTAGTTGTCCCTAGTTGCTTCATAAACTCTTTCTAAAATAAGCTAGTAAAAATTTTATCTCTATTAGAGATAGCAACCTTTGGTTGGCCATGGAGCTTGTAGACTTGACTGAGATAGGAGTTTGCAATTTCCAAGGCAGTGTAGGGATGAGTAATGGGAAGAAAATGTGCATACTTTGTGAACCTGTCTATGATCACCAAAATGCAATTATATTTCATTGAAGGCGGTAGACCTTCTATGAAATCCATAGAAATCACCTCTCAAGCCTGTTGTGGAATAGAAATAGGTTGAAGTAGCCCTTGCTGATGAATATGTTCAATCTTAACTCTTTGACAAACATCACATTCCCTGACATAACTGTAAACTGAAGTGTTGAGTGGATCGAATGATCGATATAAACCAAGAGGGGGGTGAATTGGGTTTTTAAACTTTTTGGAAGTGGAATTGACAAATAAAAATGGTAGACAATGAAATTTAGAGTGGTTCAAGTTCCAATCGAACTCTACATCCACTACCTTAGCTTCACTAAGGATTTTCAACAATTCCACTAATTGCTCTTCCCCTTTTCTAGGCTAAGGAGGTAACCGTTACAATTTCGGTCAAATTTTCTACCCAAAATTTGACCCAATCCTCACACAAGAATAACAAAGAAGTTGTTGGCTAAAACAAGTATCTCTCAATATACAAAGTAGCCCAATTACAAGCACTCAACCCAATTGAAAGGATAAGAATGAAAATTACAATTGGGGTTACAAGACAATAATGGGATTTAGGCACAAATGCTTGGATTTGATGTATGGATGTTTGCTTTTGGATCAATAGTTGTTACTGAAGCTTTTAGAGGTCCCTTTTATACATTCTCATTGAATTCTAGCCGTTTTGGTTGTTGCATTCATCAATAGAGTCGTTGGGGATGTTATCTTCCCTTCATAAATACAGTCTGCAACCAACCGTTTCGAAACGCTCGATCCTGTTTCGAAACAGACCAAAATAGAAAGAGCCGTTGGGGTGCATTAAAGAGCCCGTACCGAAATGGTTAAGATCGTTTCGATACGCTAAGAGCCGTTTCGAAACACGCTTCGAAACATTTTAGCTACTGTCAAAGCTCGTATTGAAACGGACTGAGGGTGTTTCGATACGCCTTAACGATCAGTATAAAATCAGTTAAAAACTTCAACGGCCATATTTTTAAATCTGACTTGAGTGTCGTTTCGAAACGTTTGAGGCCGTTTCGATATGGTGTCTCGATGTTCTTAAGCCGTTTCTAAACCCGTTTCGAAACAATGGTTCACAATTTCAAAACCGTTCCGATACCCGTTTCAAAACACAGGTTCACAGTTTCAAAAGTGTTCCGGAACGTCTAAGGCCGTTCCGAAACGGTGACTCGAAAATCACTGTTTTGGCTTCAAGAACACTTAGAAAAGTTTTGATAAAATAAGTTTTTAACTTAGGCATTTTCCTTTAAACATATAGAGAGGTTTGAGGACTTAAAAATTCGTTTTCTCATTTTCAATTTAGTCCTTAAATTCTTTAGTTATATCAAAATCAATTTATCGGTTTCACAATCTCCCCCTTTTTGATATAACAAAACCAAAGTTAGAATTTTTAAGAGTTTTGAAAATTTTGAATACATTCTAACTCCCCCTCAATTTAAGATGGGTTTTAAAGTTTTAAAAAGAAATAAATCCAAGTTCTAAAACTTAAAAACACTTAAAACGAATTTTGGCTCTTAGATACTTCTCCCCTTTTTGTTAGATAAAAAATAATAAACAAGGCTCAAAGAGAAGAAACAAGGTTAAAAGCAATAAGTAATAACCAATAAGCAACATAATAGAAATTCATAGAATTCAAATATCCAAAACATAAATCTTAAACAATAAAGTTCAAAGTTTAATCCCAACATGGTAATCAAAGCATAGGTTCATAAAACATAAAGGAAATAAAGATGCAAACTTAATCCTAATATGATAAGCTAATATGATATGACATGAGAATCCTAAGCCTCGTCGTCGTCGCCATCACCATCCAAGGAATCATCATTGTTCCTAGCTTGAGATCGACGAAAATCCATCCATTGACAATAAAAAGTGGAGAATGACGTGTCCATGGATTGATGTTGATTCTCAAGGGATGTGAGTCGATTCTCCATGGATTGCAAGCGAGTATTTATAGTACCAAGACCCGCCTCCATTGTGTTGAACCGCTCGGTGAGAAAAGTCATGAGAGCTTCATTGTTGGTAACCAGAGCTTGTGGTTGAGGTTCAACTTGAGGTGGAGGTGCTTCCCTATCAACTCTTTCCCATTGGCCATTGTTGATGTAACGAAATCCGGACTTGCGGAGAGATGATTCACCAAGTTTTTGCTTGCGGGGTTCCGGAGAGTCATAAGTGCAATCAAGTTTAAGCACGCCAAAGATATGACTCAAAACAGTCCCATGAGTGAAGGACTTGAGCGCATCGGTTTCACAGAGCTTGACATTATCACCATCTCGGCGAACATGATCTTGACAAGATTTGGGCGCTCTCCACGACGAAAACATTCAAGCCAAAAATAATCTACTTGACGAACGTGCGAGAATTTACCTCCGGAGGGGCGAATAAACCACGAGATCATCAAGTGGAGGAACCTATCGTGAGCATCCAAGGCAAGCACTGAATCGGTGTGAGAACCAAAATGAGTCTCATCCTCGATTCCTTCGTTCTTGAGACCAAAGGTAGCCTCTAAATAAGGGATGTCAATGACAATCCTCTTCCCCAAGATAAGAGACTCAATGCGAACAACTTCAGAGTTGTCTTCACTATTAATAAGTTGGGCATTTGAGTAGAATATAAGAACTATGTGCTTGTAGCAAATATCCTGGATACCCAAGAAACTAAAGAAGCTCCATTCTTGTAAACGGTGGAGATAACGGAAGAGAAAGAGCTCGTAGTCAAGGAACGAGATGTCAACAACACGCTCACGACGAACGACAAGCTCTTTGACATAAATGAAACGATCCCTCAACTCTTGAGTCCGAAGACTTTTGAGAAACAGCTGAGTGAGATTAGGACGGATACCGAAATCACTTGCTTGACCCGTCTTACGTTTTTTGTTAGCGTTCTCCATTGAAAAATCCTAAAAACATAAAACAAGCAATTTTTTAATAAAATTGAAGTGTATGCATGAAATTCCTTAATTCAATCCAATGGCAAATCCCACTTAGGTTTAAAAACAAATTAAAAAAAATTGAGAGAAAACAATTTAAAATAAATAGTAAAAAAAATACGAATGAAAAATAATATATTCGAATAAAAAATTTTAAGATTTTGAAATTTTTTTACAATATTTGAAAAACCCAACTAGAAAAACACATAATATATACAAAATTAAAATTTTCTAACCTATGATTCGAATAAAAATTGAAGGAAAAAGAAAAAGATGAAAATATACCTTAGATTGAGATTTTGGATGAATAGATGGAAAACCTTGCACAAAATTGTTGATGCTTGCTTAGACTTGTGTTTAAGTGTAAAAGCCCTCAAGATTTGGTGAAAAACAATGAGGTTAAGAGGGTTTTTATAGGGAAAAATCGATTTAGGGTTTTTAGGGTTTGAGGGAATTTTAATTAAAGTGAAAGTTTAACTTTAAAAGCCCCTTTAAAGCTGTCATTTCAAGTCCAACTGACCGTTTCGATACGGCTTTGACCGTATCGAATCCCATGTTGACTCGTATCGAAACATGTTTCGATACACCCCTTGGCAGTAGCAAAAACGTTTCGAAACCCTTTGAAGGCGTTTCGAAACACCCTTCTCTCAGATGGATTTTTAAGGCACCCGTATTAAAACAGTTGGACCCGTTTCGATACATCTGGGCCTGGAAGTGTAGATGAGGCTCTAAAAGTGCAGAAAAATGGATTTTATGAAGTCTTAATTTGCATGAATGACATGAATGAGCAGGAATAACATGTGCAAACATAAACATACTCCCCCTAACTATAAGCATGGATGAAATTAGGAGTAAAAACACATAAACATGGCATTTTCAAGGGTCCCAAAAGGTCAAGATAGGCTAGTTAGACCTAACTCTCTCCTAAGGGACCAAAAACGCTCTTTATCTAAAGGCTTTGTAAAGATGTCCGCTAATTGGTTTAAGGTGTCAACATACTCTATAACAACATCTTCTTTAAGGACATGATCTCTAATGAAATTATGCCTTATTTCTATATGTTTGGTTCTAAAGTGTTGGATGAGATTTTTTGTCAAACATATGGCACTAGTGTTATCACACTTAAGGGGTATGGTTTCAACTTTAATACCATAATCTAAGAGTTGTTGCTTCATCCAAAGGACTTGAGCACAACAACTCCCTAAGGATATGTACTCGGCTTCGGTGGTAGATAAGGCTACACTATTTTGTTTCTTAGAGAACCAAGATATGAGCATACTACCTAAGGATTGACAAGTTCCCGAAGTAAACTTCCTATCGATTTTACAACCCCCATAATCCGCATCCGAATAAGCATAAATGTTGAAGGTGGATTCTCTAGGGTACCAAAGACCTAAACAAAGAGTATCTCTAAGGTACCTAAAGATTCTCTTAACGGCTATAAGGTGAGACTCTCTAGGACTAGCTTGAAACCTAGCACACAAGCAAACACTAAACAAGATATCTGGTCTACTTGCAGTAAGGTAAAGCAATGATCCAATCATAGAACGGTAAAGCTTAGAGTCAACACACTTACCTCCTTCATCTTTGTCAAGCTTTGTAGAAGAGCTCATAGGTGTGGCTTGAGGCTTTGCATTCTCCAAGCCAAACTTTTTGACCATATCCTTGATGTACTTTGCTTGATTGATGAAGGTGTCATCCTTCCTTTGCTTGATTTGGAGTCCCAAAAAGAATGAGAGCTCCCCCATCATGCTCATCTCGAATTCACCTTGCATTAACTTAGCAAACTCTTTGCAATGACATTCGTTAGTAGATCCAAAAATAATATCATCAACATAAATTTGTACTAGTAAGATGTCATTTTTATACCTTTTTATGAAAAATGTAGTGTCCTCCTTACCCTTTTCAAAACATTTTTCAATTAAAAAGTTTGAAAGTCTTTCATACCAAGATCTAAAAGCTTGTTTTAAACCATAAAGTGCTTTAGTAAGTTTGAAAACATGATTTGGAAATTTTGAGTCTTCAAAACCCGGTGGTTGTTCCACATACACTTCCTCATTTATAAAACCATTTAAAAATGCGCTTTTAACATCCATTTGAAAAAGCTTGAAATCATGATAACATGCATATGCAAGCAACATCCTAATGTGTAACCCCCTAGACCCGCCTATGCGTTACAACGGATCCTAGGAAGTCACATTAGGGTCACAAGAGCGACCCACGGAAAAAGTAAACATAAAAACATTTTTTTTGCTCAAACACTTATTAAACTGTAAAATCAACTTCTATTTAAAATATCATTTCAGGAAGTCATTTAAACACATAACAAAACTTTCAGAAAGTGCTTTGCAAATACTATCATAAAACAATACATGATATACATGCCCACTAACTATACAATACCGTACTCCAAAGGCAACGCCGAGACAACTCCGAATACCGATGTCAACCATTATACCATGATATATTCTTTTAACCTGCGATGGTAAAAACAACGTGAGCTTGGAAAAGCTCAGTAATACAGAACTACCAAAAGATGCTATAAGCTCATGCAGATATAAGGTAGGCATAACATTTTCATAATGTTCCGTATAGTAACAGTCCTCATTTCCGTTCTACTATTTCGAGATTGCATCATACTCGAGAATAGTGATATTTGTTCTTTATTCAAACATCAAGAATTAGACGGGAATTATATAGCCTGGTAACATACAGAGGTGGAATCAGAGAGTTTAGTGTCTAGTGTGTTCCAACGGTGCAACATTAATGCATGAAATGTAACAATGTAATAAAACTTTTTTTAAATACATTTGTTTCAAGTAACCGTAAGGTTCATTTTAATTCTATATTTACCCTCCAACCATACTCCAGTATATAGTTTCCCCAGTGCGGTATCATGTACATGCATTAACCCTAGCCCATTGGGCGTGGGTACCATCCTAAGGATATACCTTAGAATACGGGCGGCCCTTGCCGAAGCATAGGAACCGAAAACGGGCGGACCTGGCCGAAGCCTAGGATCCAAAAACGGGCGGACCTAGCCGAAGCTTAAGATCCGAATACGGGCGGACTTACCAGTTGGATCAGGGCTGAGCCGACGATAACTTCATATCATAACCCAAGTACCCCAGTGAATCAGATCATCAATAGTTCATTAATCAATAACTGTATTTTTAGTAATACATTATCCATATATCATGTTTGTCATATCGGGTGCATAGGCATATCAGAAATACAGTACGATCATGTTTAATTATAAAACATGTCATGTTCATGAGAGTTCAAGTGTGTCAATCATGTGCACGTGATCGGTATTATAACATGTAAATCAGTATGCAAAAACAGTCGTGTGGCACACATGGAACACACTAGGTGGAACAGTTTGTTTCTTGGAGATACTTGACATTTATGGAAGAGAACACATTAAACTTTTGACAATTTGAACGGATTTTTGAAACGAGGCCCCTATTAAAGGAGGGGTTTGTACGAACGGCTCAAACCAGATATTCAGGAGACGATACATCAAGATCTTTGTGAGTTTTGAAATATCATGGGTGATTTAGCCATTTAAGCCTACAAGGGCATTATGGTCATTTTATCATACATGGGCATTTTAGTAATTTATACCAACAAGGCATACACAGTGGCTCGGGAATTCTATTTGCTCATTAGGTTTCCAACCAGGCATTCAGAGATTTCTATGTCAAGATCTTTCTCGATATTGGATAATTCAGGGCTATTTTGATTACTTTGGCCAACGAGGACATTTTGGTCATTTAACTATCAAGGGTGATTTTGTAATTTAGCCCAATAATGATGAAATGGCGATTTACAAAATTTAAGATTTCCAGAAGTTTATCGAGCCTCTAAAACCAATCGAACTAACGTGTCCCAACCTCACAGTACTAACCAACCTTCTGATGTAAGCACTTCACGGGTATCATTTCCAAATATTGATTGTATCGTATACCTAAAAGGTTGCCTTCATATTTCATCACAAGACTTACCACGAAGTAGTCGAACTAATACTCTGTGCGGAAAAACTTCCATCCTTATATTAATACTAGGAGTGATTGACGTACATGAGTCATGCTTCAACCCTTAGGGGCATTTCAGTCATTTTCAACTTTATTGGCATTTCCATAATTTTATCATAGGCAATTTACTTATTCAAGACAATGGGGGTATTTTGGTCATTTTGAAGCTCGGGATATCCATCATTCCTGTCAATTAAACCATATACATATTATTTCAATCAATTAAGTACCCATGGGTGTTACATCCATTCAAGTAATTTCGGTACATCCAACCACTTCATACATTTCAGAACTCAAAGTTTTATCCATCATTCTAGTTAATTTGAAAACATCGGTGTCCGAGGATACTTCAGTCTTTTTGGTCAATACGATCATCCTGATTATTTAACCATAATAGTATTTCCGATACTTTTAGCCATTTCAGTCAATTCAGTGTTTTGAGCCACTTGATCAATTTAGAGGTACGGATAGTTTCCCGTAAATCTATATTCAGATATTCATTCCAAATTCAAGGAAACTTAACACCTTACAATCTCGAAGGTTCAAATCTTGTTACCATAACTTTCCAAGTTTTTCGAGGTTTTCAGATGAATCATGTTGTTTTACCATATCTAGTGTAGATTTCTAGATCGTTTCCAATTCCAAGGGTATTTTAGACATTTTCATACCTTAAGGGCGTTTTCGTAATTTTGTACCCAAATATGTTTAACATTTGATCATTTGGCACTGAAAATCGGATTTAGAAATTAGCTGCCTTATTAATTATTTATTGAACTCCATATCCTTACATTAATTAACTTTCTCATTCGAGCATTTCGAACTTATCTAGATTATCATACTCAATTTCATATCTGATTTGACTTAAGCAGAGTTAACATCACTCCTAATCATAGTTATACATGCATTAACCGAATATCAACATGTTCATAAAGCACACTAGAGGTAGTAGTGTATTACCTTAACTCCGAGCTATATCTGTCGATTCATGGTGCTCCATTCGATCACTCTCGAACCCGAATGTGACGTCCTCAACATCCCGAATACAAGGAACTATGAATACCTTCAATCGCAAAAATTCCAATTTCAGTCCTTAGTCACATTGATCATATTTGATTAATAAATTACATAAGCAAACTCGAGTTCAAGGTCTGATTTGGAGGCTTTCTGGTCAGAATTTTGCAAAACGGGCTTCAAAAACGAACTCAGGACGTCGAAAAACATAAAATAGGAGTTTTCGGAAAAGTTGACTTTTTGGTCAACGGTCAAAGTCAACGCTGACGTCAGCATGTCAACGCTGACGTCAGCAGGTCAACGGTCAACGGGTCAGAGTCAACGCTGATGTCATCATCGGTCAATGCTAACATCATCAGTCAACCGAGTTGACTCGGACGGGTCGACTCACTGAGTTGACTCGGACGGGTTGGCTCACTGAGTTGACTCGGACGGGTTGACTCACTGAGTTGACTCAGACGGGTTGACTCACTGAGTTGACTCGGACGGGTTGACGGGTCGGGTCAACGGTTCGGGCAGACGGGTCGGGTCAGGCAGATGGGTTTGGGCTCGGTTTGGGCCGGGTGGTTCACTAAACCGGTTCGGTCTAGAGGGTTCAAACCGGATCACTTACCAATTCGAAAGCCTGCCAGAACTTCACCGAGAAATCACACCGGAATGCCACCAGAGACCCCCAACAGCCTCTATTTCATCGGAAAAACAGAGAGAAAGGCATGTTAAATCAACCCATACCATATGTGGCGAAATAAAGCCGGAATCGAGCCGGAATTTACCTAGAACGAAGGTGAACGGTCGGAAAACGCGTTGCTCCGATGAGGTCTTTACCAACAGCGAATAAGTGATCACCCATAGGGGTTTTGCTCGCCTCAACGTCATGAACACGGAACCGAAGTCCGTTTCTCAAACGGTCGAAGTTGGGTGGCCGGAAAAAGCAATGGAAAGAGGGCGCGAAAAACGATTTCCGTCGAACATTCAAGCTGTTCTTCCCGTCGAATGACGACGATACAGCGCGAGTGGGACGGTGGGTTAGGAGAGGGGTACGACGGTGCACACGACAAGAGCGGCGGTAGTGCCACGACGGCACGGTGAGGGCAGATCTAAGTCCGATCGGGGGGAAGGTGGAAGGCGAGGGGACGGGTTTGGGATCTTGGGAAGTTTCCAGACTCGAGATAAGGATAGGTAGGTGAGGAGTCAAATTACCCCTTTATTACCAATATCAAAACCATACACGTCAAATAAAATACCAAACAAGGCTAAGACCAATTTTGGCCTTAGTTCAGATGGTTAAGCCATTTATTTCCCATGCCATGGGGAATGGGTTCGAATCCCCTTGGTTGCAACTCTCATTCCTTTCTTTCTTTCTTTTTTTCAGGGTGTTACATAATGGCTTCCATTCTAGCAACGGGAGCATAGGTTTCATCAAAATCAATTCCCTCTTCTTGAGTGTAACCTTGTGCTACTAATCTAGCTTTATTTCTTACAATGTTACCACTCTCATCTAGTTTGTTCCTAAAGACTCATTTAGTTCCTATAGTAGATTGATTACTAGGCCTATCAACTAATGTCCAAACATTACTTCTCTCAAATTGATTTAATTCCTCTTGCATGGCCAAAATCCAAAAATCATCTTTTAATGCTTCTTTGATATTTTTAGGCTCTATGCATGAGATAAATGCAACATGGTTCATAAGTTTAAGAGAAGATCTAGTGGTTACCCCCTTGGATGGATCACCCAAGATTTCACCATCTTTGACATAGTTGAACTCCCTTGGGTAGCTCACTTCCTTTTCCTCAAGAGCCAAGTCCTTCAAGGCTTCAAGAGGGGGATCTTGTGTGTCCTCTTCTTTTGTTGGAATCTCATCCTCCTTTGAAGTTTGTCCTCCATCAAAGGCATTAATGATTCCTACATCATCATCATCACAAGAATCCTTCCTTGGAAGGAGATTATCATGGAATACAATATGTATAGATTCCTCTACTACTAAAGTTCTCTTGTTAAATACACGATAGGCTTTAGAGTTTAAAGAATATCCTATGAAAATAACTTCATCACTTTTTGCATCAAATTTACCTAAGTTATCCTTTTCATTATTTAAAACAAAACACTTGCAACCAAATGGATGAAAGTAGCTAATGTTAGGCTTTTTAGATTTTAAAATCTCATATGGTGTTTTTTTTAAAATTGACCTAATCATTACTCGGTTTACAATGTAGCAAGCGGTGTTTGTGGCTTCCGCCCAAAAATATTTAGGTAAATTGTTTTCACAAAGCATGGTTCTAGCCATTTCTTGTAAAGTTCTATTTTTCCTCTCAACTACCCCATTTTGTTGAGGAGTTCGAGGAGCCGAAAAATTGTGGCTAATATCATTTTCATTTAAAAACTCTTTAAACCCTAGATTTTGAAATTCGGTTCCATGATCACTTCTAATATGAGAAATTCTAAGTTCAAGATCATTTTGGGTTAATTTTGAAAATGTGATGAATTTTTCTAAAGCCTCATCTTTAGTACTTAAAAATAGAACCCAAGTAAATCTAGAAAAATCATCAACAAGAACAAATGCATAAGATTTACCACCCAAGCTCATAGTCCTAATAGGCCCAAATAAATCCATATGAATAAGTTGTAAACACCTACTTGTAGAAATATCATTAATGGATTTAAAGGATGACTTATGTTGTTTACCCTTAGAGCATGCATCACAAATTTTATCATTTGAGAACTTAATTTTGGGTAAACCTCTAACTAGATCTAGGGAAACTAATTTTTCTAAAACACTAATGCTAGCATGTCCTAATTTCCTATGCCATAATCATGCATCATTTTCATTTTGAGCTACTAAACATGCATGTGATGTATGAATGTCATCTAAATGCACCATGTAAATATTACTTATGCGATGACATATGAGCATAATATTATTAGATTTAATGTCAACAATTTTGCACCCATTTTTATCAAATAAAACATTAAATCCTTTATCACATAATTGGCTTATGCTCAACAAATTATGTTTAAGACCATCGACATACAAGACATTTTCAATGAGAATGGTAGAGTGATTACCTATGGAGCCAATACCTTTAATGTGGCCTTTGGAGTTGTCACCAAATGTCACCACTCCTCCACTTTTTGGCTTTAAGTCCATGAATCTACTCTTGTCTCCGGTCATATGCCTCGAGCATCCACTATCAAGGTACCAAGAATTTTGACTTTGTGCTTTGGCCTTGTAGCAATGCTCCCCCTACAAACAAAGATATTAAACTTTTGTTTTTGGTACCCAAATCATTTTGGGTCCACGAGAGTTAGCTCCCAATATCTTGGTTCCCTTAGGAATCCAAGGTGACATAGCAACAATATTATTAGATTTTACAAGTTCCTAAGGAACCCATACACTTCTAATCTTTTTAGTTCTATTATGTCTAGGAAAACTACTTTGTTTGTAGTTATTAGTCTTTCTCCTAGGTTGGTTTGTTTTAGATGATTCACCTTTTTCATGCTTCACATTACCAACATATTTAAAAGACTCTTTGAGCTTGTTAAGCTCACCTAACACCTTTTGGTGTTCACTATTACATTGAGAAAGAATATTATTTAGGTCAACATTTTCATCTTGGAAGAATTTAAGTTCATCTTTTAAACCTAAAATCTTTTTCTCAAATTTTAAGTTAGCTTGAGACAGTGAGTCATTTTTATCATTTAATTCCGAAATAATTTTCTTATTCCTAATGACCGACTCATTGTATTTCTCAACTAACTCATCATAAACCTCTTGCAACTCATCATATGCATCATTTAATTCACCAAATGTAAAATCAAAAGATGATGAGTTAGAGGTTACCATGGAGGAATCCTCCTCAAGTGTCATGAGGCAAAGGTTGGCCACTTCTTGTTCGTCATCATCGGATGACTCCTCATCACTCCAAGTAGCAAGCTTGGCTTTGAGCTTCTTCTTCTTCTCAAAGCCCTTCTTCTTGAGTTGATGGCACTCCGAACGAATGTGACCGGGCTTTTTGCACTCGAAGCAAATGATTTGATCTCTCTCTTCTTCTTTGTTTTTACCTTTGAAGTCCATCTTTCTTTGAATTTTCCTTCCTAGGTTGGACCTCATGAAACGTGAGAATCTTTTGGCTATCATAGCCAATTCTTCTAAATCATCCTCCTCACTAGAAGTGCTCTCCTCAAGTAATGAAGCTTTGAGAGCCACTCTCATATTCTTCTTCTTTTCCACCTCTAGCTTCTCCACTCTTTTATCTTCCTTCTTCTTTTCTTCTTCCCTTCCTTGCTTCATAATTTCATGAGTAAGGAGAGAACCCACTAGCTCATCAAGTTTTAGAGTCTTCAAGTTTTTGGCCTCGATGATGGCGGTTCTCTTCCCATCCCAAGATTCGGGAAGTGAGTAGAGTAGCTTCCGGACAAGTTTGTCTTCCGGGATAGTCTCTCCAAATCCCTTAAGCCCGTTGATGATGGTTGAGAAGCGATCGAACATCTTTGACACCGTTTCGTCGGGCTCCATCTTGAAATTCTCATAACTAAGATTGAGAATTCCAATCTTGGTCTCCTTCACATCATTGGTTCCTTCATAGGTGGTCTCTAGAGTATCCCACACTTTCTTGGCACTTTCAATGGAGGAGACTGTGGAGTAGATATCGGGACCGAAAGAACAAAAGAGCATGTGCAGAGCTTTGTCATTTATTTGGATCTTCTTCCTCTCATCTTCACTAATCTCCATCTTCTTCTTTAGAACCATCTTTCCTTCATCATCTTGCTTCAACGGAATGTAGGGACCATCTTCAATGACATCCCAAATCAAGTAATCGTTGGACTTGATGAAGAGGCGCATCCGATTCTTCCAAAATGGATAGTTGTCACCATTGAAGAATGGCGGTTTTGTAGTGGATTGAGACTCGTACATGCTAGATCCGGAGGTAGATGCCATATCTTGATTTTTGGATGATCACACTCTTCCTAGGAACTCCTCCTGTGGTTGTTAATCCTTCAAAGAGGTAGGCTCTGATACCAATTGTTGAGTGGATCGAATGATCGATATAAACCAAGAGGGGGTGAATTGAGTTTTTAAACTTTTTGGAAGTGGAATTGACAAATAAAAATGGTAGACAAGGGAATTTAGAGTGGTTCAAATTCCAATCGAACTCTACATCCACTACCTTAGCTTCACTAAGGATTTTCAAACATTCCACTAATTGCTCTTCCCCTTTTCTAGGCTAAGGAGGTAACCGTTACAATTTCAGCCAAATTTTCTGCCCAAAATTTGACCCAATCCTCACACAAGAATAACAAAGAAGTTGTTGGCTAAAACAAGTATCTCTCAATACACAAAGTAGCCCAATTACAAGCACTCAACCCAATTGAAAGGATAAGAATGAAAATTACAATTGGGGTTACAAGACAATAATGGGATTTAGGCACAAATGCTTGGATTTGATGTTTGGATGTTTGCTTTTGGATCAATAGTTGTTGCTTAAGCTTTTAGAGGTCCCTTTTATACCTTCTCATTGAATTCTAGCCGTTGTGGTTGTTGCATTCATCAATAGAGTCGTTGGGGATGTTATCTTCCCTCCATAAACGCAGTCTGCAACCAACCGTTTCAAAACGTTTGATCATGTTTCGAAACAGACCAAAATAGAAAGAGCCATTGGGGTGCATTAAAGAGCTCGTACCGAAACGGTTAAGATCGTTTCGATACGCTGAGAGTCGTTTCGAAACATTTTAGCTACTGTCAAAGCTCGTATCGAAACGGACTGAGGGTGTTTCGATACGCCTTAACAATCAGTATACAATCAGTTAAAAACTTCAACGATCATATTTTTTAAATCTGACTTGAGTGCCGTTTCGAAACGTTTGAGGTCGTTTCGATATGGTGTCTCGATGTTCTTAAGCCGTTTCGAAACCCGTTTCGAAACAAGGGTTCACAGTTTCAAAACCGTTCCGATACCCGTTTCGAAACATAGGTTCATAGTTTCAAAAGTGTTCTGAAACGCCTAAGGCCGTTCTGAAACGGTGACTCGAAAATCACTGTTTTGGCTTCAAGAACACTTAGAAAAGTTTTGATAAAATAAGTTTTTAACTTAGGAATTTTCCTTTAAACATATAGAGAGGTTTGAGGACTTAAAAATTCGTTTTCTCATTTTCAATTTAGTCCTTAAATTCTTTATTTATATCAAAATCAATTTATCGGTTTCACATGAAGCTTTCAATCCATGCCAATAGAAACAAGACTGAATTTTCTTGTAAGTGGGCTGCATACCTGAGTGACCTCATTGAGGGGAATCATGTAGCATAGGCTATAATTTCTGTCTCAAGTCACCATTAGAACCCACATAGACCATTCCCTTGTATCTAAGGATTCCTTTAGTGAATGACCAAGGAGGATGAGAATCTGGCTTCACTAATAAGATAGTGATCAGGTTTTGTGCAAAAGTATCATTAAGATAACTATTTCCAATTTCCAAAGTCCATTCATGAATAATGGTTGTGGAGTGAATATGGTAGAATTCAGAGTTGTCTTCCAATATTTTAGACAAGGCATCAGCAACCACATTTAATCTGCCCTTTCTATATTGAATGACATAGTCAAGGCCTAGGAGCTTAGTGGGTCCATTCTTTTGAATTGATGTAGTGAGTTTTTGGTCAAGGAGGTGCTTTAGTGCCTCATGGTCTGTCTTAATGACAAATGGCCTGCCTTCAAGGTAATGTCTCCACTTGGAGACTGCAATGAGAATTGCTAGATACTCATTTTCATAAATAGGGAGATCATCATGTTTTGGTCTCAAATGCTTGCTGAAATAAGCAATGGGCCTTCCATATTGGGATAAAAATGCCCCAATTCCTGTAGAGCTTGCATCAGTTTCCAAGCAGAATGGTTTAGCAAAGTCTGGTAGAGCTAAGACAGGTGCTTGACACATCATAGCCTTAAGGTTGTCAAAGGCTGCTCTAGATTCATTTGACCAGTGAAACCCATCTTTGCGTAGCATATTAGTAAGAGGTCTGCTGAGAGCTTCATAGTTCTTAATAAATTTCCTGTAGTAGCCAGTTAATCCCAAAAATCCTCTGAGGGACTTCAGGTTTTTAGGGAGTGGCCAATTCTGCATAGCTTCCACCTTTGTTGGGTCTGTTGCTACTCCATTGAAGGAGATTAGATGGCCTAGATACTCAACATGTTGTTGACCAAAAAAGCATTTAGACTTTTTTGCATAGAGTTTGTGCTTCTGTAGAACTTCCAAAACCTACTGTAGATGAATCATATGATGATCTAAGGTCTTGCTGTAGATGAGTATGTCATCAAAGAAAACCAAAACAAACTTTCTGAGGAAAGGGCCAAAAACTTCATCCATTAATGCCTGGAAGGTTGCAGGGGCATTGGTTAAGCCAAATGGCATAACCTTGAATTCATAGTGACCTTGATGAGTTCTGAATGCAGTTTTATGTATATCTTCAGGTTTAATTCGAATTTTCCAATAACCTGACCTAAGGTCAATCTTGGAAAAAAATTTGCCTCATTTAGCTCATCCAACAAATCCTCCACCACTGGAATTGGGAATTTGTTTTTCACAGTGTCAGCATTAAGTTGTATAATTTCTGAAGATAGCATCTCTAGTATCTGTCTTTCCACTTCTTCTTTTTGGTAATGAGGGAACCTGTAAGGTCTTAGGTTCACAGGTTGAGTTCCAGGTTTTAGAAGAATAGCATGGTCATGATTTCTCATAGGTGGCATTCCCTTTGGTTCTTCAAACACCTGTTGATACCTTTGTAGAATTGGTTGTAGTTGAGCTGGTACTTCAATGATACTCTTCTCAGCAGTCATCAAAAAAATTTCTCCTACAATCTCACTGTCCTTCTCAGCTAGTTTTTGTAATCTGTCCCCTGAAATCAATTTCACATAAGGCATTTTCTTCCCTCCTTGTAAGGTAATGTACTGAGGACCATATTGAAAGCTCAATGTCATCTCATTAAAGTCCATCATCACTGGGCTATACTTCTTCATCCAATCCACCCTTAGAACCATATCACTCCCTCCCAATTGGAGTACTCTGAAGTCATGTTCGAATTGGTAGCTATGCATCTTCCATGCTAAGTTGTTACTCTTGGCTGAACTCAGAAGCTTCTCCCCATTGGCCACTGTGATTGTCAGAGGGTCAGTTTTCACCACTTCTACTCCTTCTCTTGCCCACATGGTGGTGATGAAACTGTGGGTACTTCCACTGTCAACTAGGATATTCAGGGGCCTTCCTTTAATAGAGCCTTGAATTCTTAGGGTTCTGTATCCAGCATTCCTAGTAAGTGCATTCATGAAAATCTCCAGATTGTTTTCACCAGTATCTCGGGTAGTGAGCATCTCAGGTTCAATCATTTCAACCATGTCTTCAGTCTCTATGACTGGTTCCTCTTCTTCCATTAGGTTCAGTTGCTTAGCATTGCACTTGTGTCCTGGGTTGAACTTCTCCCCACACTTGAAGCACAAATTGTGAGCTCTCCTATAATCCAACAGGGCTTATTTGTTCTGAGTCAGGTTGGGGCTTGTATTCTTCTGTACAGTTGGAGCTAGGGCATTGTAGCTTCTAACTGTGGTGTTAGAGCCTGGGTAAGGATTTGGCTTGTTGAAGGACCTATACCTTTTAGTATCATATTCTATAGCCAGTTTATTCAACTTAGCTAGTCTATAGGCCTCATCCATTGTCCTTGGCCTATGAGCCTTGACCCTATGCTTGAGCTCTTCTTTGAGACCACTTATAAAGCTAGAAACAAAATAGTTCTCATCCAAGGTTGCATTTTGTTGGATCATGAAGGGTTTAAGTCCCTCAAACTTCTCTTGATACTCATCTACTGTAAATTTCTGATTCAGCTTGTTAAATTCTTCTATAACATCACTGAGTGTCTTATCACAGAACCTGTGACACAAGTCTGTAGCAAACTCATGTCAAGTGGCCTTGTGCTTCTGCATAATGTATCCATCGAACCAAGATTCAACTTTTCCAATCAGGTACATGGCAGCCACCACTAGTTTTTGATTTTCTGGTACTGCAAATAGTGAAAAGTATTTTTGACACTTCCTCACCCAACCCCTTGGGTTGTCTCCTTCAAAGAATGGCAGTTCAATCCTAGGTCTGAAAGTATATCCTCCTGCATGACATTGAGTGTTTTTCTCGAACAGATAGAGATCTTTTTCTATTGTTTTCTCTGCCCTTTCATCTAGGTCATTACCAAGTTTCATTTTTTGTTGTGAAGAACTTGCATAACTGTTTATGTTGGGTTTAGGAGCTAAGACTCTTATTCCTTCTGGTTTTGGTGAATATTTTCCTTGTTCATCAACTATCACCACTTGTATGGGTTTTTTCCTTCATTTTTGGGAGGGGCAGTGTTCACTTCATGTTCAACACTAGGTTGAGTGTTACCTGTCTCTTGTTGCTCAGATTATTCCTCATCTTTCTTGGAGAGCAGCTTGAAAATCTTTTCTAAATAGTCCTGACTTTTCTTGGAGCTTCTTTCCAGGGTAGTGAATCGTTTCTCCATGTCTTGCTTCTCCTTTGTTCACCATTTGGGGATTACCATCCCTTCCATTTGTTGTTCCACGTGGCCTTGTAGTGTATCTAATTGTTTTTTCATTGCAGCAACCTCGATCTCGGCCATGACTTGCATTTTCTTTGATCTTTCCGGCTTGGAGTGGATCAATATAACTTTGCTCTATATACCAATTTGCCACAACCGTAGCTATGAATTGAATAAAAGAGAAGAAAAGGACCAAGAAGAGAATGAAGAGATAAGGGAATTCGGAGAATTTTCATTAATCAACATAAAAAACAAACATTCTAGGAATTTTGGTTTATATGCCTATTACACAATACAATATTTATTTTTTAACACGTGTCACCAAATCATACGACCAGCTGTAATTTCTGTTATAAACTTGCTCTTCAAGTAGCATCAGATGGGCATCCGTTGTTGGGCTGCAATGACCCTTGGGCTGAGGTTTGATATGTTCTCATTCTTCCTTCGTTGGGCTTCCCGTAGTCCACCTTAGACCCATCGCAGTAGAACGACATCGTCTTACTCAACTATGGATTTTCTTTTGTCTGTTTCTCCTTGACCAAATCCCCAATTTCTTCTGCGAAATCCTTAATTTCTTTCGTCCCTTTCGATTTTTCCAACTTCTCACCCTTCAAGGCCATGACAAATATATTGAGCTGATGAATTCAAACTCATGAAATACCATTTCTTAACAATCTCACCCTTCCTGTTGAAGCTTTGCAATGAACAATGAAAGGTCTTGAAGAAGTCCTTGAAAAACTCTCGAAAACCCTTTTTTTCCTCAACTGAAGGGGTAGAAAGGATTTCAAGGAGTTGGGTTTTGAAGGAAATCTCAAAGAAAGGCGTGGGTGAGTTAAAAAGATATTGCTTTTATTTGTAACACATAAATTGACACCACAAATCGACGCCATTGAAGTCGAAGAAGAAGAATAAGAAGATTAAGCCATTGTTGGACTAATTTTGAGTTCGGGAGTATGAAATGACTGAATTGATTTTACCAAAAGAATCGATGGGTTTGAGCGTAAATAGAGAAAAGACAAACGAAGTGAGACTGTTGTGAGAGGTCTCTTCTTCCTAGTGCAAAACCGGGTTAACAATTAGCAAATTATTTTAGTTAATCGGTAAGTTCGGGTCAACTAATTTTCGACCCTAAATTGTAATCATTCAATCGGTTAATCAAAAAAATCGGTACGATTCGATTCGGTTAACGATTTTTTATTTTGTTTATTAAAAATATAAATTTTAGGGTAAAGTACACAGACGGTCACTGAACTTTGGTAAAAAAAAACAAAATGGTAACCAAACTTTCAAAAATCACAAAGTGGCAATTAAACTTTATGTTTTATAACAAAATGGTAACTAGAAGTTAAATCCCGTTAAATGACTGTTATAAAATTTAGTATAATAACACATTTAGTCCTTTATATTTATACATTCAATCAATTTAGTCTTAATTCGAAACAATTCACTAAATTTAGCCCTCCTTATTTACACATTCTTTCAATTTGGTCCTCAAAGCAAAATTCCAAAAACAAAAGAAAAAAAAATACATTCAACCATCTTTCTTCAATCCCACACTTAGATTTTAAAATATCTTTTTACCCACAAAAAAAATACAGTTATGTATAAATATCCCCACTTTCTCTTCAACTTCTCATCAATCCATCATATGATCGTCACTTTCTTCCTCATTCCCTCATTTTTCTCTACATCTACACACGGTTATTTCAGTTTTCTCTCCGGCCAAACACAGTTCAAAACGATGAAGCTCTTCGGTTGTAATTTTCCTGGAATTATGGTGGTTGTCTTTGTTATGTTAAGTATAAATTCAACGTCTGCAGTAACAAAGTTTAATGTTTTGAACTTCGGGGCTAAACCGAATGGTCGAACCGATTCGAACGACGGCTTCCTCAAGGCATGGAATGCGGCATGTGGCTCGGCAGACCCGAGCCTCATATATGTGCCAAAAGGGCGGTATTTGGTTGGTTCATTGGAGTTTAAAGGAAAATGCAGAAGCCCTGAGATCATTATAAGAATCGGTGGCACCATTGTGGCTCCTTTGGATTATGGAGTGCTGGGGAAATCGGAAAATTGGTTTAGCTTCGAAGGAGTGACCGGAGTTTCCATCACCGGTGCCGGTGCATTCGATGCTAAATAACAATCTCTTTGGGCCTGCAAAGCTTCCAACTCTAACTCATGTCCTTCTGGTGCCACGGTATTCTCTCTTTTTTTTCTTTCATTTTTGTAATATTGCAACTCTGCATTTTTATCCGGTATATGACTCCGAGTAGGGTCAATTGAGCCAAGTTGAACTCGAATGTTTGAGTTTAATTCGAAATTTGAGGCTTAAAGTTTGAGCTCGATTATCGTCTCAAGTTATATGAGTCTGCATTTTACAAACGTTTTGTAAATTTACTTACAAATGTTCATTTTGGAATTTTTGTGAAGATATTTATATATGAAGAAGAAAGTGATGATCAGATGATGGATGGACGAGAAGTTGAAGAGAAAGTGGGAATATTTATACATAATTGTATTTTTTGTTTTTGTGGGTAAAAAGATATTTTAAAATCTAAGTGTGGGATTGAAGAAAGATGATTGAATGTATTTTCTTTTTCTTTTGTTTTTGGAATTTTGCTTTAAGGACCAAATTGAAAGAATGCGTAAATAACGAGGGTTAAATTTAGTGAATTGTTTCGAATTAGGACTAAATTGATTGAATGTATAAATATGAAGGACTAAATGTGTTATTATACCAAATTTTATAACATTCACTTAACGGGATTTAACGTCTAGTTACCATTTTGTTATAAAACATAAAGTTTAATTGCCACTTTGTGATTTTTGAAAGTTTGGTTACCATTTTGTTTTTTACTAAAGTTCAGTGACCGTCTGTGTACTTTACCCTAAATTTTAATAATATGTTAGAAAAAAGCATATACTTTTAAAAAAACGACACATGATATTAGTATCTTTTTTAATACTATCAAGTTAAATACTTAAACTTCATAAAATGAAATTATAGTTTTACTTTTGAGGAACGAGAAAATAAAATAAAATCTAATTTTTTTAATATAAAATATTAAAATGACATATAATATAATAATATATATTATATAACTGCTCGGTTCGGTTATTCGGTTTGTGCCAAAACCGTAATACGTAATCGAACCAGTTTCTTTTTTAAAAACAAAAATCAGAATCGAAATTAAATTTTTCGGTTCGGTTAACCAATTTTTCAGTTCGGTTTTGTCGGGTTTCGGAATAAGTTTCGATTTTTTGGTTTTTTTTTGGCACACCCCTACTTCTTCTGGTTGATGGCTCTTGTATTTAATAGGGGTGAACGATCGATCGAGTCAAGTCGAGTTAAAAAATTGAGTTATTCAAGTTGACGCATCGGATTTTACAACTCAAGCTTTATTTGAAACTTTTTAATTCGATTCGAGTTTTCGAGTTCCTATACAAATTTAATTTAATTATTTATCATGTTATAGTACGGTTTAATTTCAATTTAAACGACTTTCTCTAATCAAGAAAATTTGAAGGACTCGATTTGAACTTAAAAAATCAATTCACTAATTACTAAAAAATTCGGGTTATTCGAATTTCTATTTTACAACTCAGACTTTATTTGAAATTTTTCGAGTCGAGTTTATGAAATTTCGAGTCGAGTCAAGACATGTTGAGTTCTTTCGCCTTGAGTCGAGTTAAAAAAAATTAATTTTTTCGAATCGAATTTTGCTCACTCTTAACTCTCAGCTTTTCCCGAAACACTCGGCGTTTTATGTAGTTTTGCGATGTCGTTTTTGGACATGGATTCTTCATGTTTTACACGTGGTAAGTTGGACTTATGAAAATAAAATAAAATTCGTTTGGTTCTAAAAAGTATTCTTTATTTTTATATTTTATTTTCAATTTATGGAAAATAATTTTCATTTTACATTTAAAAAAAATGAAAAACAAAATGATATTTGTTTTCAAA
The DNA here is from genome assembly GCA_030270665.1 of Hibiscus trionum. NCBI lineage: Eukaryota > Viridiplantae > Streptophyta > Magnoliopsida > Malvales > Malvaceae > Hibiscus > Hibiscus trionum. Next base: position 18,498,756 of record BSYR01000038.1, on the reverse strand, counting down.
AATAAAAATAATGAATATGTGTTTGGTATCTAAAATTTTAAAATAGAAATGAACAAATAATTATTAAAAAATTAATTAAAATATAATTATTAAAAATATAATAATAATAAATATGGTTAAATAAACGAAAGTTTTAAAATCAATAAAAATCATTAGAATGATTCGTACTCTGATTAAATAAAGCTTAAATTAAAATTTTATTATTTTAATCTTTTATACTTCTCCTAAAATATTTTCAAGGAAAATCGTGAAAACATTTTTTATGTTTTTAAATTTTCACTATTTTTGCTCATCCCCTTGTGTCCTGGTGGTAAAGGTAGATGTTTATCATCCCTTAGGATCCGGGTTCGAGCACCAGTAATGTCATGTTGTGTGTGTCGTCTTTGAAAAGATTAAGAAAGTTGAACAGATGCTACCCTTGCATCACACCAGCATATTCAAAAAAAAATCACTATTTTTATTTTTTAGATATCACTTTTCTAATTTTATAACCAAATGCATTTTTTCTTCGACGTTTTCTATTTTCTAAAAAAATAAAAATAACCTCTATTCTTCGTAACCAAACGGATCCTCATATTTATTTATCTTTTATCTTTTGTGATGTGATGTGGTTTTTGGACATCTTGTTTCATTTTTATCTTAATCTTAATTGTGTCAATACGGGTTGTAACGTCGCAAAATTTCATCGAGGGTTAAGCTGTAAACAATTACAAATAGTGGTGGCTAACTGGAAATTGGATTAAGTTTGAATTTTTATTTTACTCCCTTTAATTTTGAATGAGAACTAGTTTGCAAAGAAGTTATAACAGTTGGGGTAAAAGTGAAAACAAAGGAAGAGTTGACTCTTTGTGAAACAATTTTCCTCAAACGTCTTTTATGAGATTTTGCAAGATTGAATTTGGACCCTTGAATTTGATAGAAATTTTCCTTAAAAAATAAATTTTTTCTCTATTTTCCTTCATGTTTTTGCTCATATATTGGTGTTTTGGGAGTTCTAAAAGTAACCATTGAGTTGGTTAATTATATTATTTTTTATGTAAAAAGAAAAATATAACTATCTAATACTATCATAGCCTCGTTAAAAACCTCTTTAAACTTAAATAGAGTAAAAGAGTATTCATAATAGATCACTAATAAGAACATTTAATAATGCAAATAAAATGCTAAACTAAAACTAATTCCTTTAACCAGTAATGGCATCCATCACCATTTCACAGGTTCATAACACACCTATCTTGGGCTAACAGGTGCATGATCGACTCTAGAGGAATAGTGAAACGAGTTACTTCAAGATTATCATAGTGAGCGAGTTTCACCAATCCATCAGTAACTTAGTTCTTCTTGTGTGAAATATGGACGAAATTTAACTCTTAATCTCGTTCGATCAAAAGCAGTACATGTCTCAATATAGGAATTTTCGGTGCTTGGTTATGTCGATTCTGAACTTATCGAGTCATATCTGAACAGTCAACTTCTATTTGATTTTTTTAATATCCCGCTTCCCATGCTTCATTAAGTGCGATATAAACCCCCCATAGCTCTGCTTCTAGAACCGAAAGACCCCAATAAATTTAGTATACCCTGCTAACCACATTCCATCCGCACACCTTATTACACCACCACAGGATGCGTACCCATCTTGTTCGTTTCTATAGGCGCTCCGGTCGAATTAGTCTTGTCCATATTGATAATGCGATAGGGCAGAATCGAACTAAATATTTCGCAGATTCTACCGGCCATGAGTATTTTGAACAGCTACTATCGATAGTAAAGTGGTCGTCCGTTCCGCATTGGTCATTACCCTATCACAGCATAAGAGCCACAAGAACATTTTATTTCTCTGAGGGCCACGAAATTTGTGTATAACCTTCCCGACCTTGTTCTTATTTAGTAACATATCCCCTTGATTGGTTAAAGATTCGTAAGCCGACCGAACCGTAAAGGTCAAATCAAAGTTCAGACATCATCCCATAGCATCCCCTAGATATGGCGGACATGGCCCTTTGATAGCAGCTATGCGAAGCAGGATATCGGTTGGAAGAAAACGTTCAAACAAGGACCAACGCCATTCTCCAGTGGAATCAACCATTGCCGCAATAATTACTTTATCCATTCCAATTGCACCTGCGGCTAAAACATGGTTAATGAGCGGACCAGTGTTATGGATTGAAAGGAAAGAAAGGATTTCAGAAGCAGAGAGAATAGGTAGGAGAAAGAGTTGTATTTTCATTCATTCGATAAAAAATTCAGTGTTTACAACATTCTCCTATTTAGCTGGATTACACAGTACAATAACTAATTATTTTTGGACACCTGTGCAGGTCAGGACAGCTGGATAACCGTCTTGCCTCATCAGCTATTTTTGCTCGATTCCATCACGTGCCTATGGATCACAGACAGTTGGTTTATATGCTGGTCGAAAGGGCTCAATTGTGGTTTCTCCCGTGACGCTGTCGTTTTGCCCTGGGGTCATTTTAATTACAACACCGTCGTTTTGCTCCTTTGTATTTGAACATGTTTTGCCGCTCGATCCTCTTTCCATTTCAGCTTCAGTTTTCCCTTTCTTCATCTCTGACTTTCCCCTAATTGTCATAACAATACCCTCCCCTCCAATCGATCCTTGACCCCAAGGATCAAAATCCGGAAATTGAGATTTGAGAGTACTGAAATCCTCCCAGGTAGCATTTTCTGGGCCGAGATTGGACCACTGAATAAGGAGCTGTGTGACTGCTCTATTGTTTCGCTTAACCATCCGCTTGTCGAGGACCGTCGCCGGATAAACTCGCAATTGGCCATCGTCGGTGACATCAGGAGGAGAAATTGAAGGTACCTGGTTATCGCCCACTTTCTTCTTGAGTAAATTAACATGAAACACTGGGTGAATTTTTGCAGAAGGGGGTAGTTCCAATTGATAAGCTACTGATCCTATTCGTTTCTGTATCTTGTAGGGGCCATAGAAACGTGCGGTCAGTTTAACATTCTTCCGAAGGGCAATCGAAGTCTGTCTGTAGGGTTGAATCTTCAGGTAAACTTCATCACCTACATTAAATTCTCTTTCTGTGCGATGCTTGTCTGCGTGTTGTTTCATCTTGTTCTGTGCCTTGAGTAATTGATCGCGAAGTAGACTGTTAAGCTGTGTTCTGTGTTGCATGATTTGCTGAACTGAGTGTACTGTAGTAGTAGTATCCCAATCCAACATAGGAGGCTTGTACCCATATAATGCTTCAAATGGAGTCAGACCTAGAGCCGTATGATGGTTGGTATTGTACCACCATTCTGCTTGAGGTAGCCATTTCACCCACTCCACAGGTCGTAGGAAACACATGCTGCGAAGGTATTGTTCAAGGCATTGATTGAGTCTTTCAGATTGCCCGTCTATCTCGGGGTGATAAGCAGTACTAAACAGGGTAGAGGTGCCCAACTGCTTCATTAGGTCTTTCCAATAAAGACTTGTAAAAGTCTTATCTCTGTCAGAAATGGCAATCTTAGGGGGGGCATGGAGTTTGTAGACTTGGTCTAGATATGCTTTAGCCACTTCCAAAGCAGTGTAGGGATGAGATAGGGGCAAAAAATGAGCATATTTCGTGAACTTATCAATAATTACCAGTATGCAATTAGCCTTCTGGGATCTTGGGAGTCCCTCAATGAAATCCATAGTGATGATTTCCCAAGCTTGATGAGGTACTGGTATAGGATGGAGGAGACCTGGTTTGGCAATATGTTCAACCTTGGTTCTTTGACAGACATCACAAGCTCTGACTATAGTTTGAACTATTGTTTTTAACCCTGGCCAATAGAAATACAGTTGGACCCTTTTTTGAGTTGCCTGAATCCCTGAATGCCCCCCTTGAGCAGAGTCATGTAAGGATTGTACTAGAGAGTGCCTCAAGTCCCCAGAACTGCCCACATAGACTTTTTTCTTAAATCGAAGTATACCTTTAGAGAAGGTCCAATCTGAATTGTTGTTAGGAGATGTAACTGAAGCTGTAATTTGTTCTGTGGCCATAGGATCTCCTTCATAACTCTTCTCTATTTCTTGAATCCAAGTGGGAGTGATTTGGACCATTACCATGTTAAATGTAGCATGCTCCTCTTCATGTCTTCTAGATAGGGCATCAGCCACAACATTTGTTTTACCCCTTCTGTAGTGAATAACATAGTCTAGGCCTAGGAGTTTAGACAAGCCTTTCTTCTGGATTGTTGTAGTGATTTTCTGCTCCAACAAATGCTTGAGGGGCTCATGGTCAGTTTTGATCACAAAGGTGTTGTTTTCAAGGTAGTGTCTCCATTTTGAAACTACCATTAAGATGGCTAGATATTCCTTTTCATAGATGGATAGGTCTACATGTCTTGGGCCCAAGGCTTTACTCAAATAAGAAATAGGTCTGCCCTCCTGTGATAATACTGCCCCAATGCCTCTTGAACTTGCATCAGTTTCCAAACAAAATGGTTTGTTGAAGTTGGGGAGAGCTAGGATAGGGGCTTGACACATAGCTTGTTTCAACTTTTGGAATGCTTCCTTTGCAAGGTCAGACCAATAGAAGTTATTTTTCTTTAGCATCTCAGTCAGGGGCTTGGAGATCTCCCCATAGCCCTTGATAAACTTCCTATAGTATCCAGTAAGTCCCAAAAAACCTCTCAAGGACTTCAAATTCTTTGGCAGTGGCCAGTCCTGCATAGCAGCAATTTTGGAAGGATCTGTTGAAACTCCTTCTCTAGAAATGATGTACCCCAAATAGTCAACCCTGGTTTGTCCAAAAAAAACATTTACTTCTTTTAGCCACCAGTTGATGTTCCTTTAGAACCTATAGAACCTGTCTGAGATGTTCTTCATGAAGTAGCAAATTAGGACTGTATACCAAGATGTCATCAAAGAAGACTAACACAAATTGTCTGAGATAAGGTTTAAAAATATCATTCATAAGAGATTGAAATGTAGCAGGGGCATTAGTAAGGCCAAAAGGCATAACCTTGAACTCAAAGTGGCCTTGGTGTGTTCTGAATGCTGTTTTTGGAATGTCTTCTTGTTTAACTCTGATTTGTCAATAACCAGACCTGAGATCAATTTTGGAAAAAAAGCAGCCCCTTCTAATTCATCTAGCAGATCATCAACAACTGGAATTGGGAATTTATTCTTGATTGTCAAGGAGTTTAGGTGTCTGTAGTCTACACAGAGTCTCCATGTTCCATCTTTCTTTCTAACCAGTAGGCAAGGTGAAGCAAATGGACTGTTGTTGTTTTGAATGATAGAACTAGCCAACATATCTTTGATCTGTCTCTCCACTTCAGTTTTCTGGGCATGAGGGAACCTGTAGGGTCTTAGGTTGACTGGTGTAACATCCTTTTTTAGAACAATAGCATGATCATGGTTTCTGGGAGGGGGCATTCCTCTTGGTTATTCAAAAACTTCCTTGTATTCCCTTAGTAGGGGTTGCAACACCTCAGGAATACTGTTATCAACAGCTTCAGCACTCAGTAAGTAAATCTCCCCAACCATGCCTGAATCTTTGTCAACAAGCTTTTGGAGCTTTTTGTCTGAAATGAACTTGACTTTTGGTGTTTTGTTTCCTCCATGCAACACTATATCTTGCCCTTTCTTTTTAAAACTCAGTGTCATTTCATTGAAATCTAGCAAAACAGGACTGTATCTCTTCATCCAATCAACCCCTAGGACCATATCACTTCCTCCCATTTTCAAAATTCTGAAATCATGCTCAAACTTGACCCCTTGCATCTTCCATTCTAACAAGTTGCTTCTTGCTGTACTATAGAGTTTCTCCCTATTGGCAACTGTAATAGCCAGTGGTGGTGTTTGCAGTAGCTCTACTCCTTCTTCAGCCCATTTAGGAGTGATGAAGCTATGAGTGCTTCCACTGTCTAGTAAGATGCTGAGTGGTTTGCCTTTGATGAGACCCTGTATCCTTAGGGTGGTGTAACCAGAATTTCCATTTAGGGCATTAATTGAGATTTCTAGGGCTCCATTTTCTTGTGCTTCTTCTGCCTTCAATTCTGCATCCACTTCTTCCTCTCCCCTTTCTTCAGTGTCTTCTTCCTCCATAAGGTTAAGTTGTTTAACCTTACATTAATGACCAGGTACAAGTTTATCCCCACATTTAAAACAGAGATTGTTGGTTCTCCTGAACTCTATCAGGTTCTGTTTGTTGTTCTGCACACTGTTTGTAGGTTTCTGGACTGTGTTACTTTGAAATGGCTTCGAAATGTTGTTTGCATTGGGATAGGGGTTACTCCTCATTGTGTTTCTTTGCTTTCTGAGTTCCATTTCCAGGGAAAGCTCATACAGCTTAGCTTGTCTACTGGCATCAAAGAGTGTTCTTGGTTGTAACACCTTAACCTTGTTCTTGAGCTCATCTTTTAATCCACTAATGAACATGGATACAAAATAGCCTTCTTCGAGCATAGGGTTTTGTTGCAACACATAGGGCTTTTTCAAACTTTTTCTGATACTCCTCTACTGACCCTTTTTGCATTAGCTTACTGAACTCTTCTATGATATCACTATAGGTTTTGTCACAAAACCTATGGCAAATGTCTGCTGCAAATTCATGCCAGGTCAACCTATGCTTATGCATAATATATCCATCGAACCAGGCTTCTGCTTTACTATCTAGGTACATTGTTGCCAACTCTACCTTTTGATTTTCAGCAACACCAAACAATGAGAAATATTTTTCACACTTCCTGACCCATCCCCTTGGGTTAATTCCTTCAAACACTTGTATTTTTACTCTGTGTCTAGGAAAGGAAGTATTTTGCCCCATTTTTGACATGGTTCCTTCCTCATTCATCAAGGAATTTTCACCTCCCCATCCAGGTTTGTTGTTGAAAGGATTAAAGGTTGTTTTTTGCTCATTCATGAAGTCTGGTTTGTTAAGAATTCCAGGTTCCTCAGTTCTGAATGAATATCTTTCTTTGTTGTCTAAGACAGTTACCTGAATCTTTTGTTTTCCTTCTCTTTGAGTTGTTGTATGATCAGTGTTTGCGCCCCTTGCTTGGCTATCTGGGCTCATTTCTCCAGCTTTCGTGCTCACCACAGACCATATCTTCTCCAGGAGAGCTTCAGTCCTCTCAAATCTAGATTCTAGGTTGTCCATTCTGTCTTCCAGTTCTTTGCTTTTAGTTTCCCATCCCTGAGTAGCTGCGGGTTCTGTTGGATGAGAGATTCATGTGCCTTCAGTCATGTTCAGGTTTTTCTTTTGTTTTCCCAGCTTGGCTTTTTGGATCAAATAAACCGAGCTCTGATTACCAAATTGTTATGGATTGAAAGGAAAGAAAGGATTTCAGAAGCAGAGAGAATAGGTAGGAGAAAGAGTTGTATTTTCATTCATTCGATAAAAAATTCAGTGTTTACAACATTCTCCTATTTAGCTGGATTACACAGTACAATAACTAATTATTTTTGGACACCTGTGCAGGTCAGGACAGCTGGATAACCGTCTTGCCTCATCAGCTATTTTTGCTCGATTCCATCACGTGCCTATGGATCACAGACAGTTGGTTTATATGCTGGTCGAAAGGGCTCAATTGTGGTTTCTCCCGTGACGCTGTCGTTTTGCCCTGAGGTCATTTTAATTACAACGCCGTCGTTTTGCTCCTTTGTATTTGAACATGTTTTGCCGCTCGATCCTCTTTCCATTTTAGCTTCAGTTTTCCCTTTCTTCATCTCTGACTTTCCCCTAATTGTCATAACAACCAGCTTGCGGTAATCAAGGGTCAATCCAAAAATCGATATTCATCCCACTCCCGATACACCAAATCAACTTATCTCGAACCAGAGACCAAATGTTAACAATACCCTTCCATAAGTGAGAACCGTTAGAGCCTTGAAGCGATTTTGGAATACCATCCGACTATCTATATTTGGCGCGAATAGATTTAACCCATAGCTGATTTCTATTGGATAAATTTAACCTAAGTTCTCAACTTTCAAATAACCCTAGTCTAGTTTATAGCTATTCTTAACCCATTGACAAAGCACACATCTTGCAAACTTTGTGATTGAATTCGGGTCTTTCGGACGAACATCATTTGTTTTTCCACTTGTTGGGTTCAATTAAATAAAATAATTAAACACATAAATTTACGTGATGAAATATATATATATATATATATATATATGTGGATATTTGTTCAAAAATATATATATATATGGATAAAATAAGCCTTAGTTTGAAAATTTTAATCTCAACCGTTAAAATCAGTTAACTTAATGATCCTCTCTCTCTCTCTCTCTCTCTCTCTCTCTCTCTCTCTCTCTCTCTCTCTCTCTCTCTCTCTCTCTCTATATATATATATATATATGAATGTCACATAATCAATGTGTACGGCTAAGGCCCATTCAACAATGTTTTTCAAGCATATATCGGACTGCCGAACAGAGAAGCAATATCGAACGGGTCACCCCAAGCACTTTAAACATGCATTTTGCAAAAGCTGAATCAATCAATGCCGAACGAAGCCTAAGTCCCAGAATAATCAGGTCAAATTAGTTTACGGAAAGATGTGAATAAAAAGTCCAAGAAACCCTAATATGAACTCCGACACACCGTGAAACTTTTCTCAAATACTACCAACTCTTTATCTCTACCTCTAACAGCATTTATTCTTGGTAAAATTATGAACAACAACACAGATTTTAGTATCAATTATACATGGGATGACGAACTCGAAAACATGAGATTCCAGAGATCGCATTCGTGAGACGTATTCGGACATGACACTTGCTTGATTGCAATGTCTAATTTATGTGAAAACAACAAAGAGAACAAAGTGGGTGGACAATCATCAATTACACATATAAGGACTAGACCAGCAGCACAAAGAAGTAAAAAAACAAACATGAGCTATATGATAAATGTGCAGGATGCCATTGCCAATCGCCATCCTCGACCCGAAAGTCTGCAACTTCATTTTCTATACCAGTTTTGGCACTCTTCGTCTGCAGAAATTTGTCAGCATGTAACACAGTTTAAAACCAAGGATTATGTTACTGGACAAAACAATGAATTAAACTATGTTGTGCAAAATTTGAAGTGAGTATTAGATATGGGTGTGTTTCCGACATGGGGATGCTCAACTCTTTCAAAGTTTTTTTTTTCATATACACGTACACCCATCTCCGAATATGTGTTGAACATAGGTATCAAACAAATATAAGTACTTTAGAGAAAAAAACGAGTTTAGGTAGGATAAAATTGACTAACCACCTGAAAATCATGCCGTCCCCTGTCAAGCTGCAGATTATAATATGACACACACACATTTGTTCTGCTTCGATTGGTTTATTTCTTTCTTTTCTGCTCATCAATAAAAGATAAAAATGTTAATTCGTGGGGGGAAATAAAGAAAAGAAATAATACAAAAAAAGATTCATCAAAAGATTTTAAGTTCGGAAAAGGACGACATGATTGGTAGCATGAATGCATTGTTTCATTCATGTGCTTCTTATTATTAACAAGAAGTGGCCAAGAAAAACCGAGTTAAACCTTCTCTAAAATGCAATGCATAACATCACGCAACATTTTTTTTATTGATCTAACAAACACAAAACCTCAAGCAGCAAGCTTGAATAATTTCAGATTTCCCTTTTTCTTTTTTAACTTTAAAATCCTTATCGTAAAATGACAGAAGGGAAAAGGTGTTTATTGTTTGTTATGAAAGAGGGTTTCCTCTTCTTTTTTTAATCTTAAAACAATGAAACCGTTAACACAAACTGACAGAAGGGCAAAGGCTTTTGTCGGACGTTATGAAAATTTTCAGATTATCGTTTTTGGAATGCAACAGACAATAACTGTACCTTTCTCCAGAGGAGGTTGAACAATGACATGCATAGTCGTCACTCCACCAGTAATATCGCAAATAGGGCTCTGGCACTCTCCCAATGTTTTGTTGTTCTCCAATATTTTTCCTGCACTAATTAACTTCACATCTCTCATTGTCCTCGGACCATTCTCCTTCTCTGCCAAAATTAATAGCATATAACTACACGTTTAGAACAATTTTTAATCCAAAGAACTTTAATATGACAGGAAAAAAAAAAGATAAAGAAAAGAGAGGTCTCAACATCGTGAAAACCATTCCGGGTCAATCTACATTTACTAAAAAATTGGCAGTTGCATTTTCTGGTTTTCCTAATATGTCATATGCAAGAGCTAGATGGCAGAACTTAAGCTCGAACTAAGCTTTTAGTTGAACAGAGTAACTTTATTTTACAATTAAAACTAACTGCAAAAACTTCCACATGCTAGCAAAACATATAAAAAATGCAAAGCACCTCAGAGCAAGAATCGAGAAAGAAAAAGACTGAGGGTGGGAGAGGAAAGCAGGATCGACAAATTGGCAATGGCAATATACTATCATAAACCCTAAAACTTCAGTCTAGATCCTCGGTTTGGAATTCAATTATAACATGTTCAAAAAAAGTGCCCCGTAGTGTTTGAAAAGCCCACATCAGTCACAGTCACATTTCCGACAGAAACACACAATATGCAACAAAGTAAACCAAAACGTTTGTAGCATGTTTGTTTAACTGCAGTACAATTATCTACCTTGGGTGTATACAAGCATTTTTTTTTTGTGTGTGTATATATAAAGCATAATAAAGAGCAGTATTTATTGCAGTCTTCAAATGATCGAAGTTCATATAAAAAAAGGACAACTATTTATCTTTTAGCAGGAAAAAGTCCCGAAAATGTTCTTTGATCGTATTATGAAGCATGTTATTTAGGTCACTCAGAAGTATTTCAATAATAAACATATTATACATCAACAGTAATCATCATTTCTAATTAATTTACTGATCTAAGAATGTAATTTTGTCTTACTTCTGAAGGAAATGAAGCACGATGTACTTCTATTTTATTACATGGTTTCTCTAATCTGATATTAAACCAACAATACAAATAAACTATATGAATTCAAAAGGTAATATCATGATCCATGATCCTTACTTCTTGTTCAAACCATAAGGAACAATTAAACATAAAATTGATAAACCCTTAAATGAAGAGCAGGTAGCAAATAAAACAATATTCATTCTAATTTAATCAAACACCAACCGGTACAAATAAACTATACAATATTCACGATCATAAACTTTCAAACCATATAGAACAATGGAACATAAACCAATAAAAAATTCGACAAAGAACAGATAGCAAAAACAATATTCATTTAGAGTTAATCAAACATCAACAAACCTTTAGGCCATTGAGCAAGAACACTTTCCTTCAAGGTTGCAACACTGGTTGCAGAAGGAAAGGTTTTAGGCCCAATATCCGATCCATCAGTCAGCCTAAACTTGATTTCTACTTGATCTTGGACACTAGCCATCTCCAGGAACCTTAAAGACTTCAAAATCTGAACCCCACGAGATCGTTTTACTTAGGCCTTTTCTCCTTAATTGCATATACATAAAAAGGAAGCTCAATATGGATTGCTGTAAAGACACCAAGAGTCCACTTCAAGTACTTGGTTTTTGTATGCTTTGCGATAATCAAATCCACCCTCAGATCTCTCAACCAGAAGATTCTGCAAAATTTGATCACTTGACTCAGAGATACACTAAAAACAGATATAGATGCAATCTAGTTTAGGAAGGCGTATTAAAGGCAACAACTTAAAGCACTAGGGAATCGGAAGGGCAACTAAAGTCAGGTGTACAACGCGGATCTCGAATTCTTGAGCAAGTTGATCTAAGTGATAAACAGCTTAGCATTAAGCGAGTATGGAGTTCGAGGCCTTGTGTATGCAGACAGGTATGCGACACGGGTCGGACCGGAATAGTTAGGGCCGGAAGGGGAAAAAAGGCAACAACTTAAAAGAGTATATATTTGATTAAATGTTTTCAAGTAGAATTTGATCGACTCTTAAAAGAGGCAACCCAAGAAACCAATTGAAGACATATAAACACACAGTAAAACAACCAATTAAGCAATAATCCACCAATAAAAACAGTAAAAATCTCCAAATTATCGTCTTTTAAGATCACAAAATCAGCTTAAAATCCAAAATTTGATCACTCAAAAACCAAATCAAATACACCAAAGAAGCTAAAAACCTTGATGGGTTATCTTAATGGAGTCCAAAACCGATCAGGGTTGGTTTCTTTTAGCAGAAAAACCCATGCTTTGAGGAAAATAAGCTATCATCCACCAGTGAAAAAGAAGAACAAATCTCTAAATAACAGTCTTTTAATATCACAAAAATGCTGCAAAGAAGTGAAAAACCTTGATGAGTTAACTTACTTGAGTCCAAAACCGATCTGGGTTGGGGTTGATTCCCCTTTGTTGATAATATCAAAATCAAAAATGAAAAAGAAAGAGAGAGGAATAAGAGATCAAATGAGAAATCTCCTCCATAATCGAGGCTGTTTCGGAGTTTTCAAAGTCTTCTAAATGCATGGTCAACGCTTCCATTCTTGGTTTCTTCCAGTTTCCCAAGGCAATGAAAATGGACAGATTTATTTCTTCTTTCTCTTCCCCTTTTTTAAACATATGATTATTGAAATTGAAAAACTTTCATTTTGGTCACTCCAATGTTAAAGCACCAAGTCACGACAAGCTCTTAAAATTTTACAATTTTTAGAAGTGATATCATATTTTTTAGATTTTATACCTTTAACTTCAGATTTTTGAAACTCTGTAATTTAATCTTGATTTTGCTATAATTTACAGTTTAACAATCACAACTCAGGGACAGGGCCAGAATTGAACTACGAATGGTCTAGCTGATTTATTTTGAAACGAAAATGACTTAAAAGTAATTAAAGCATAAAAATCAAGGGAGTTTAGGTTTAATTTTACAAATTTTAAAATTGAAATGTCTTAAAAAGTAATTAAACTAAAAAATGAGGGATCAAAGTTAATTTTATTAACTTTAAATGATAAGGTCCTAAAAATAATAAACCATAAAATTTTAGGAGGGAAAGGGGCTTAATTACAATAATTTCAAAACTCTTAGAGCCTCAAATGGAATTAACCCATCACATATAAGGTGGCTCCGTCACGATCACACTTCTAGACTTTTTTTAGAAAAGTGCCCCTAAACTTTATAAAACTTATAAATTAGTCCCATTTTTTCTCAATTAAGTTCCTAAATTTCATTTTAAATAAGGATGATATGGGAAGATATGCAACACCTAACCACTAGGTTAAGTAAAGAAAGATTTGCATAAAATTTGATTAAAATAGTGTTTAAGTAAAGAAAAATTTTATGACGGGAGACGCACACCGCTGGACACCATTAACGTAATACACTGCTGAATATCATTAATTTTTAATGACTTTTAAAAGATTAGTAAAAAATTTCAAAGGCTCTATATGCAATTAATCATATTTTAAAACAAAATTAGAAGAAATTATTTCATGAATCATTCTCACCACCTCATACATGGTCCTACTCAATTAAATAAAATCACGTCATCTTTATTTTTCACATAATATTTTTTATAAATTAAAATTTACAAATTATCATCTTCTTCTTTATACCTCATATATTAGTTTAAAAAACATATCCGTTTAAATTACAAACAAATTAATTAGAAAACCTTAAGAGAGAAATTAATTAGAAAATCCTAGGAAACATATTCCGTCGGCATTGATTAGACGGTGTATTGGTATGCTTTTTGGAAGAAAGTGAAACCCAGTTTTGCTTAAGCCACTTGTGATGCGTTTAGTTTTGGCTGGTATAGATGCCGACGGAATTTGTCTCTAAGGTTTTTAATTAATTTCTTCACGGCTCAAACAAATAAGTTAATTTTAGGGTTTTAGCAAATTAAAATTAATTGTTTTATTTTTTTTCTTTCGACTCGGGTTAAGTTTTTGGGGTATTTTTTTATTTTAAGAGTTTTATTCATTAACATATTAAAATTAATATATGAGGTATGAGAAAGAAGATTGTAATTTATAAATCCTAATTTATAAGAAAATCTTATGTGTAAAATAAAGATGATATGGTTTTATTTAATTGGGTATGATCATAGATGAAGTGGTGAGAATAATTCAGTTTTGTTTTGAAATATGATTAATTACATATCCAGCCTTTGAATTTTTTACTAATCTTTTAAAAGTCGTTAAAGATTTTTCGTTGCTCTACTTTGATCTCTTTCAACACTTATTAAACATGACCATTGTCTTCTAACGTTATAAACCCAATTCAATTGATCATTTCTTTTAAAGAGATCCATCATTAATTGGCGCATAACCTAAGCCATGGAACAACCCAACGTACCTTGACAAAAACGTCATAAAAAATTTTAACTTATGTCGTAGAACCTAAAAAGTTGATGCTCAATAGAATTCTTTTCACAACTCCACACGATCTAAAAGAATAGGAGGTTACACAGCTGTTGTAACAAAAACGAAGTGATCCCTTTCGTGGTGACTCCCCAGAGGAGACTCTAACTCTGACGACATTTCTCGTCAATACCATTGCTTGCCTGATACAAGACTTCTGAAAACGAGCGACATCTCAACTCGCCTCAAGCACTTACTTTAAACTCGGCATCCGGTAACTAAAGCAGCTCCCCAAAACCCAGTTTACGCAAGAGTCTTACACTCTAAACATTAACGTGTCCAAAAAACACGTCATCTATACCCCCATTCGAATCTTTCATCGCATGAAATCCTAGCAAGAAAAATACCATCACTCAAAAAAATCTCATCGAAACTGTGGGCTCACAATCCTTTACAAGATCCATGGTCATTTATTTAATTTCCACCTAGGAACATCGAAGCATCATAAAAAATCTGACAAAATCAATATTAGACTCCTAATTAACGACAAGTCGAACACTTAGCACTATTTCAAACCCATAACTCCACATTATCTCCCAAAAATATGTGACGAAAGTTTGGTACAAAATGTCGCTCTCAAAATTCTCCATGTACTGACTATTGTACTATATAGGAAGAATCTCTTGCCTCGATATATCTTTCTTTAAGACACCCATAACAAGGTCTCAAGGTTCATTAGAAACCATCGAACCATACTTCAATAATAACACCGTGTCCTCCTAATTAGAATAAGATGTCACTTCTCGCGGCTTCCAAAGTAAATCAATCCTTAACTCGGAGCTTAACTAATTAAACACACAGGTACATGTACTGCATGAAGCTACTATCAGTACTCCCTTACATGACTATCACTTGTGATCCTTGACCGCCCCATATAGGTAGCATGATACTCTAACCCGAACTAACTTCATACAATCCATCACTTATCAAGTTCATTTTACTTATGTGATGATTGATCACACAATCAACCGTTCTTAATTACTTCGACTCACGTCGTTGTCCAAATCTCAAATTCCTTAAAGATCAAGTACCCAAAATTTTACACTGTTGGGGTAGGCACATCCTTCACTCTTCTTGCACAAAAGTACAGCTCTGACAATACAACAAAACATTCTTGTGGATCTCAAAATCTTACTCGACTTTAATCGAGTCAACACCACTGTCACAACGAAACTGTCTCACACAACTCCGGCCTCCACCAACGTCTTTGGCTCGTTCCAAGGGAAGTGTGATACAAATAAAAAGGATTTACGAAGTTTGAAACTCTTTCCTCTTTAACTAATTACATGGTAACTAACCTTTCCCACACACAAGGTTGTTCAGATAATTATCTTGTCAACGCCCATATTTCCAAATTCTTTATACATTCACACATGTCACGCAACACATCAAACTTATATTTGAGAGACAATATGGTGGCCCCCACCTTAACATTGCTGAAACACCTCAAACGTCACGACAACCATCAAGCGTTACCACAACATGCCCTAAAGAGAGAAATCCTCATTCCAAAATTCGTTTCGAAATTACTAGCCTCCAACGCTTTAACCATAAGCATCTCATTCTCGAACCAATCCTGAAAAAACACACATGTACTTCACAATCGGTTAAACAAGTCATCCACCTTAGGAGACATGTAACTGTCTTTCATTGCCACTTAACAAGCTATCAACGGTTTAAGCACCACCTCAACGAACCAACTTCTTACTAGAGAACAAACCTGACTCTCCCTTGGGCGAAACACTAGAAAAAAAGAAACCTCATTCTAGTTGCACATTCGCAGCTGAACCCCCGACTTCCTCAACTAGGTCTAACAAAAGCAATGGTATTACCATAGTGTTGCAACACATTCTTTCTCTCACTGGGTATCTAAATCTCACTAAACAATGGTAACTCAATCATCTAGGTGTCCATATCATGTCTACCACACATCACACAACATCGCACGATCCACCAAGGATCCCTACGGTTGCTATTACCATCAAGGCACCCAACGTTTACCAAGTTATTAGTTATTATGGAAGTGTATATTAACCGTCCTCATTAATTATCTTTATTAATCAATATTACCTCATTATCGACCCACGTAAATTTCCATATTTTATTAGCATTATAATTTATCTCGTTTAGTGGGTACCAGTACTCAAACACGAGTATCGATATGGTACCCTTAGGTACCGGTACTCACACGCGTACTGATAATAAAATAGTTTACTGGAAATCCTTAATTTCTATAAGTACCGGTACAGGTCAACCCGTGCCGATACGGCTCCCAATTGCGTACTGATACAGCTGAAGCTCGTACTGATACCCTATTCACGGATTCATCCCATTTCCTTGAATTACGATATTACCACGCTTTATTCGATTCCTAAAGCTTGTTAAAGTCATTAAGGTTTGTTTACTAACGCGTTCAACCAATCAATATTAATTACCAACTTCATAAACATTTAAATCGAGCATTTGTCCCTTAAGCATAATTCCCATCAAATACGTCAATCTATTCGAGCAAGCATACAAAGCATCACAATTATCAACCAATCAATCAATCATCAAATAATCATATGAGCAACTCAAACGATCCTAAACGATCGCTAAAGCCTCCACGAGTCTCATCATATTCACAACATCATCATCCATCTCATAAATATCAAGTCTCATACTATCGGTCTATAAACGCCCATATTCACCATCTATCTATTTGCATATACTAACATGCAAAGCAATCACATTTATGATGCTCATGAAGTAATAGGAGTTCGAGGTGTACTAACCTTAAGCCAAAGCAATAAATCCCCGCCCAAGCTCCTTCAATCATCCCTTTAATTCCAATATTCGAGTCCACCAACTCCTCAGATAAAATAAATATGACTACATAAGTCATTTCATGTAACCCCCTCGTCCCGGTCCGGACGCTTGACCGATCCGAGTGGGCTACACGGGGATAACCGAGATGAAACTCGTTAAGGCTCCACTTCGGTTACCGACCCTAGAAAAAACTTTTTCATTTATTATCTTATCTAGATGCGTTACTTAAACCTAAGCGTGAAACGACAGCGGAAACAAGGTTCACGAGAAGCCTAACAGAAAACAAGGTTTAAGCCCAACCCTTGAAACCCTTTAGAGATGTCAAAAAGCCCATTTACAGGCCTGTGTTTCGAAACAGTCATAGCTCATTTCGAAACACGAGCTCCAGTTTGAAAAGCCAGACACCCGTACCGAAACGCATCCACCCCGTTTCGGAACATGGTCCCATTTTGCCTAAGCGTTTCGATACTCGTTTCGGAACAGGCAATTCCAATAGCCAAAGTGTTTCGAAACTTGTTTCGAAACAGGGGCTCACAGTAGCCAAAACGTACCGAAATGAGTTCCGATACGGGGGCCCTGGAACCACACCCGTTTCGAAATAGGGCAAGCCGTTTCGAAACACCTGCTGCCTGCAAATTCCCAAAATCAGTTTTAAACATCTCCAAATGATCCCAAACGTCCTCAACAACTCCAAGAAGCATACATAACATACAAACACACTCTAGAGGCATACACCCTATAGAAAACATACTCAAGATTCATAAAGATGTAAGATAGGGCATCCATTCAAAAGACCATACATAACATTCAAGGTTCATGCTTCACAAGAGCATACAATTAGACATTCAAGAAGGTAATTCAACATGGTTTACAAGCATTCAAGGCAACCAAAAGCCAACCAACAACATGGCATTTAAAGGAGTCTAACATGCTCCTAAACAACCAACACCAACGTACTTCAAAGGCTCAAACACCATATACATGTCCCATTGCTTGACCATTACATCATATAATATAAAATCCATACTTGAAAGATTTCAAAGCCCAACTAGCACACTTAGAGGCCCTTTCTTGCACTAGCAACCCACGAGCTACGGATTTGCATTATCGAACAAAAGAGTGCGTAAGCATAAAGCTTAGTGAGGGTAAGCTCATTAAACATAAACCTCGACAATGCAGGGTCCAAGCACGAGCACAACCAAGGTAGAATGCATGATCTTACCTTCGATCCGCATGAGCCAAAATACACATGATGCATGAACATATAATCGATATTATGTCATGCTCAACAAGCTTAAATCCACATCATATGTAAACACATATAACAATCCATATAGGAATCATATTCCATATCATATTGATACTCATATCAACTCATATTGGCACCTAGCTATGACTCGAATACGCGGATAAACACATTGGAACTCACATCCAACACAACCATTACCTTACGGTGGGATTACACTCATTACCGTTCATGCGGAGGGGATTCCACTCATCCTCACGCCCCGTCGATAGGATTACACTCATCATCGACTAACATATATAAGAAGGTTTTCCGAGCGAACCCGTACTCCATCTTGATGACTACCATCATCAAGACCACGCGCGTATTTGACTCACGTGTGCACACTAACATCCTAATGATGGATCATTTGTACCCAAGCATATTAGTGCAAACATTAAACACAATCCACAATATCAATTCACAACCATTTCCGTGCTTAGCACGTACTCACCATGATTAACATCATGCCCATACCTCATGCATATAACAATGCATCACAACCATGCCTCAACATACATGTATAACACATTTATACATAACCATCATAAACACAAATTATCATGAGGCATAAACAACAATTAGAGTTCAACCAATGTCTCTAACTAAAGCTTGGGATTAGGCTATCACTCTAATCCCAACTCTAGGTGGGTCTACCAAGCCCAACCTAGTCCACATGCTTGAACCAAATACTCAAAACCATTTTGAAAACATTAAACCACTCACCTTCACTTCCAAGCTCAACAACCAAGCAACCAAGACCTTCAAGCTTCCGGACTCACTCCTGATGCTTCACCAACACAAACTCTTGCCTCTAATCATCCCAACACAATCAAAATAATCTCAAATCATTCCACACAACAATGTAGCAAACCCAGAACACTATTCAAGCAATAAACACATGAATTCAAGCCATGAACAACCCTCAAAACATCAAATTCGAGCAGCCCTTATACCCAATCCAAAACTTATGATTTCACCACATTTAACACACTCAAATGCTTCCAAAACAATCCTCAACCAACATACAACCAAAGGCCTTCAATTTCCAACATAAAACACACCCAAAACCCATTCCAAAACCCTTCAAAAACCCCATGAAAACCCAAATACGAAAATCATGTTAAAACACTTTGAAATTCATATATGTTGGACCTCAAGGTTCATAAACAACATATCTAACATTATTAAATCAATAGCTTTGATAAAAACTCATAAAGTCACAACCTTTGACATTTTTCCATGAAAAACCAAATTCCTAAAACATGGATGAAAATGAAAACTAATGATACTTTCAAAGAGAGGAAGATGAGAGCAAGATGGGAATGTTATTACCTTTCAAAACCGAGCCAAAATGAAGAAGCAAGGAGATGGAATAGTGATTTAGAGGGGGATGGGTTCTTTGTCGTTGAAATGGGGGAAGTGAATAGGGAAGAAGATGATAAAAGGTTCTTTTAATTGAAAAGGGGCTTTTTAAATTGAAGTCCATTTTATTACAAAAATGCCATTAATGAGATGACATTCTCATTAATCTTAAAATTCATGGAATTTAGTTTTAAATAAATTTTTGGTCCAACATAAATGTTTGTTTTGAAAGTTTGAAGCCCAAAGTAATATTTTATTATTTAAATTATAAACCGAGAAAAATAATATTAAAATAATATTATTTTCATCTGACCTCCAAACCCGGGTGTTTCATTTCACACTATTTGACTATTTTAAGGGATAAAACGTATAAAAACAGCTTACCAGGTTCGAATTTGGTGCAACAAACCGCGTCAACTAACTCAGAATGTCGAGAAACCCCCAAGTAGAGTCCCCTGAAAAAATTCAACGGCTCGGCTCGGTTTAGCCCAACAGAACCAGCCTGGTCTAGCTGGCAGGGCACGCCCAAGCACAAACAGCAGCGCGTGCGGTAGCCTATGATGGCTGGACATGTATGACAATCTCTAGATCGGCACTCCAGGCGACGATGATCACGATGGTGGCAACGACTTTGCGGCTATGAGCATTGGAAGGTCACTTTCCAACCTCTTCGAAACTTTTCTAGCTCCTCACTGACGAGTGGCGGTAGCGACGATGACGTTGTGACCACCGACGGGTGCATCTCGGCAAGGCCTTTCCAATAGTGTCGGCGGTGAGCTTCCACGGTGGCCGAAACACCCTTGGATCTAAGCAAAACCTTTTCATCTCTCTCTCTAAAACACTCTCCACCCCCCCCCCCCCTTTTTTCTTTCTCTCTCTCCTCAATCATATCTTCCCATACTTTTCAACCACCCACACATATTTAAATTTCAAACACCACCAAAAAATCCACTCTTCCAACTTAAATAAGACTTTTTAATAAATACCCACCTTCCTCTTTTCTTTCTTTGCCACAAAGCTCATATCCAATTTTCTTAATTGGGCTTCCAAAATAAAGGTCCAATACTCGGGTCTGAGACTCAATTCGCTAACCCGAAGTTCAAGTCGTTATAAAATTAACATTTTCATTAAATTTGATAAAAATAACGTGTAGGTTAAATTTTTGTAGATAAACTAATCTCACATATCTTATATTATTATATTAATCATAAAATATATATTTATATAGTGTTATATCAATATTTAAATTCTAAAATATTACAAGAATATATTGTTAAAATAAATTATAATATTTTAGAATTTAAATTCATATTAATATTTTATTTTTATATAGCATAAAATAAATAAACAATATTTTGATTAAATTGTGAAATTAATTTTATTTATTTTATGAATATAATAAAATGCCATAATAATATGTTTATAGAATTTAAATATTTTTAGAATTTAAATATATATATTAATATTTAAGTTTGATATAATATAATATAAATAGTATTTCAGATAAATTCTAAAATATTTATGAAAAATAAATTTATTTTACTAAAATATAAATTGTTAATTATTTATTAAATTAATATATTTTAATTGGTTTTATAATTGATGTTAAAAATATGTTTCTATATTATTAAGATTCGACCATAAACAAAGATTCGACCATAAACAAAATCCCTAAATCCTAAAATTAAGACTCTTGTGTATGAAATAATTACCATTTTATAAATATATATGTTATGATAAATGATAATATAATTTTGTAAGAGAAATGAAATTAATTTATCTGTAATTTTTTTAGCTTAAATATTTTTTTATCAACAAACATCAATTTTTTGTTTAGTTTGGTGGTTAGGTGTTGCATATTCTCTTTTTTAAGGTGTTAGGTTCAATTCCCATAAAATCCTTAATATACTTTACTTATTTTTCTTATTACAATCTAACTTAAACAAATTAATTTGTCAACATGATTTAGATTCTTATGCTTAGCCTAATAGTTGTGTGTCAGTTCTTTTTCCTAATATTCAAGTTCAACCTCCCACAATCCCTTTTTATGCTTCCTCATTTTTCTTAATTGATGTCAATAACCTTGATTCGGTTTAAATTAAATTTAGACGACAAATTTCTTTTAATTTGGGATTAGTTTGACCGGTTTAAATTGTAATAAAATTATGGATAAACGACAATTGTAGTTCCTGAACTTTTAGGGTGCTTGTAATATGGTCACATGACTTTTAAAATTTGCAATTGTCACTGAACTCTTAATTCACTTTCAATACGGTCACCGTTGTTATCTACCATTAAAAAAGCTGACATGGCGTGTTAACTTAAAAAAAAGGTTCCACTAAACTTTTAATTCACTTTCATTACGGTTACCGCACTTTTAATTTTCTTTCATTACAATTATTGAATTTTTAATTCACTTTTGTTACAAGAGTAGCTTCTAGCTGCGATTGTGGTTCATGTTGCTTTATCAAGAAAAAGAACTTGACATCATTGGTTTAATTTTATATTTCATAAAATATTATACTCAGGAGGAAAGACCGGTTTGTAACGAGCACCTTGAATTTTTTAGATAGTCATGAGTACAAAAGTAATTTATTGTGTTCAATCTGATGTAATGTGAACAACAAAATTGTAGACTTAAAAGAAAACCCAAATTTTTATTTGTTGATAAAAATATATGATTTTCAAAACAAAGATAAGAAACTAATTGAACAACATCACCTTTGGTTAGTATATGTAACCCCCTCGTCCCGGTCTGGCCGGATGACCGGTCCGAGTGAGCTACACGGGGAAAACCGAGTGAAAACTCTCTAAGGAACTCTCCCTCGGTTAGCAACTCTATTTTTTTAAAATCTTGTCTAGATGAGAGTTACATCCTAAGTGATCATACAGCGGAACAACATTTACGAAGCAATCAAACGAACCCAAACTAACATTTAAAAGCCCATTTTAAACCTTAAACTGCAGGAGGTATCGATACCCTTAAGGGGTGTATCGATACCCCTTGACTAGGTCAACAGGGTTTGGTCAACCCGTGGAGACCGTATCGATACCCCAAGGAGTGTATCGATACCCTCCCCAAAAGTTGACTTCCCACGGTCAACGCCAAGATAACGGTATCGATACCCTAGAGGCCAGTATCGATACCGAAATTGACAGTGGCTCCAGTGACCAAAAAGGTATCGATACTCTCTATCGAGTATCGATACACGAGGCCTGAAACCAAAAGGCAGTATCGATACCAGACCAACGGTATCGATACCCCAGCTACGAATTTGCAGGTTTGAGCTGATTTAGGGCACAAGGAGGCCCCTAAATCCCTCTAAAGCCTCAACCAACACACTAGCATTAATCCTAAGGCAAAACAAACATAAAAGCATGCTTCAACTTGAAATCAAAGGCACAATCCAACACAAGATGGTGCACAAATCATTCCAGCAACTTAGCATTCGAACATGAAGCAAGGCATACAAGTCATACATGGAACTCAAGGGTCTTGAAAGGCACAAGAAAAGCATACGAGGTTTGGCCCTCTCTAACAAGGCAACCTAAACACCAATAGACATGCCAACACACACAACATCCATCATAGCATATCAAGCATTACAACCCATAATCAATCCAAAACATCAACATAAGGCATTAACAACATGTGGCCAACACAAAGGAGTCTAGATACAAGCTCCTAAAACACATAGCATTTCCCATTGCTAGACTACTACATTATTTAATTAAACCATACTTGAGCAAACTAACACACGCTTGGACGCCCTTTTTCCTTGCTCCTTGCTAACTCCAAGCTAAAGATCTGCATTGTCAGAAAAGGAGAGCGTAAGCATAAAGCTTAGTGAGCGGAGCTCCAAAACATAACTATGACAATGCAGGGTTCAAAGCTTTCTTTGAAAAAAAGGTCAACGCATACAAATCATCCAACGACCTAATCCTTCTACTAACATACGAGTTCAACCAAGGGTCAACAATATAGGCATTTAACATAGCAATACACTTCATGGTATGCATGAGGACATAATCCTAGATTATAGTATAACAATAAGAAGACAATGATATAGTGAGGTACAACATGAACATTACTTGGCATGCACAAGCATAACCAAACCACACACGGTGGGACTACACATCACCGTTTCGACTAGTAGTTTTCCAATGGGACTACACATCAAAGTACTCTTCTACTAGTCACTACCGGCGGGACTACACATCACCGGAGTCTTATACCACTCGCTACCGGTGGGACTACACATCACCGGAGCAACGACAACCATCACGTGAGGTTCGACACCAACCATGCAACACGACATACAATCACTATCATGCAACATGTACTCACTATATCATTCACAACCAAACAAGGTGTAACAATATCCACAATTAGGCATCACTTACTACCTACAATCTTACCAATCACAAATGGTCTTACTCACCATTTTCGTGCACAACCTGCACCAACTTACACACATCTTACAAGGCATATCAACATCAACATTATTACCATCATACATTTTCAACGATACAATAAATAGCCACATGCTTCCTCCCAAAGTATTGGGGTTTCATGTATATCAAAAGGTCATTTCAAGCAATGGAAAACAATGGTATAAAAGGGAAATTAAAGAGGCATTTCACATCATCTTACTCTTTGAGTTTAAGTCACTTTCAAGCCCAAATCTAAACCACTTTCAAAAATTACCTTTGAACCAAAACGATTCTTGAAAACATTTCCACATCCACGTGCTTGAACCAATCTTAGAAAATCAAATTAAAACATTAACCACTCACCTTACTTCCCTAAGCAAATCAAGCAAAGCCGACTCAAGCCTCCTCACTTCCGGATTCAATCCCCAAGCTTCTTCAACACAAATTCCCGCTTCTAAACAACCTCAAACACAATTCAAATAATCCTCGAATCAGCCCAACATCAAAAGACCAACCCGGAATACAATTCAAGCAACAAGCACATAATTTTTGAGCCAAGAACAATCCCCAAAATGTAATTCCCGAGCAGCCCTTTAGCACAGTCCAAAACCGATGATTCCAACTCTTTTAACACACATAATAGCTTCCAAAACAACCCTAATACATAGCCTAACCACCAGCCCACAAATTCTCACACAAAACACCCCAAAAATTCAACATTTCAACACTCTAAAACCTCCCTAAAACCCAATTTCGGGAAACACCATAAAACCATGTAAAAATCGGATATGTTGAACCTTATAGATAGTAAACAACTCATATATCATTAATAAATCAAAAGCTTTAGTTTAAGACAACAAAGATGACATTTTTGGTCTAAACTTTCAAAATACCAAAATGCAAAATCATGTGTTTTAATGAAATCTAAGAGTACTAGCATGTAGAGGAAAGAGAGGACAAGTCGAATATATGTTTACCTTTCGAAAATCACCAAGGATGGGGAAGAAAGATGATGGAATAGTAGACTAGGGGAAAGGGGAGCTTTTGTCATGAGATTTTGGAAAGGGGGAGGGAAGAAGATGATGAATAATCTCTTTAAAATAAGAAATGGGTTTTTAATTTCCCAATTCCATTAAATTACAAGTATGCCATTAATGAAATGGCTATTGGGCTTTGGTTTAAAAATTGGGTCCAACACCTTTGTTTTATTTGTAAACAAAACACGAACCATTATTTTATTTATTTAAATTATAAAACCGAACCCGAAAAATATTAAAATATTATTTTCACCCGACCCCTAAACCCGGGTGTTACAACTCTCCCCTACTTAAGGAAATTTCGTCCCCGAAATTTATCAGACAGGAAGAGTCACTGACACATGCTCCTCCACACTTTCTCTCACCACAACATACCCACCACTCGGTAGACTCACCACACAACATTAGCTATCTGATGCCAAGATCTCAACGGGTCCTTCAATGCATGACCATTTTAAACTCAACTCAATCTCTTCGACAACATAACACGGAACAAAACTGGCTCACACTTCTGAATCATAGATACACAGAACACATCACAAATCCCCTTTCAACTCTGGTGGTAACTGCAATAGATAAACAACAGAACTAGCCCGACTCACAAACTCATACGACATTGTTTGAACTCTTGACTCGTAATTTCCTCTGACTGATCATCCGACTCTAGCAGGTAACCAAACACTTTTGTAGGTGTCTTCAAAAATCTAGTCAAAACTCGAATCTCTATCGGCCATTATCGATCTCAAGACACTGTAGAACTCACAATCTCGCTAAGGCACCAATCCACCATCTTACCCACTGTACAAGTAGCTTGAACATGTATAAAATGAGCACACTCGATGTAACTATCATGGCTTACTCGGCTAAACTCTCTCGTAAGAAATCAAAGGCAATCCAGACACAGTCCCTCAAATTTATTTCCCAACCTCATTCAGAATCTTCCACTGATGTAACCAACTAGAAGAAGCTGATGCTCGATCTTGACACGCTGGCAAAATTACACCCTTACTTCCACACTAAACAACATCATCCATCAACTCAATCCAGAAGTACTCATCTTCAACCCACAATACGTCTTCATACTACTCAGATGCAATACAAATGAACTACCGTGTGCTTCGGCCAAAACAATACGTCTCAAAACACTATGTCAATCGGTACAACTATTTTGCCTCTGAAACGCAAAACTCTATCATATCTGAAACTGTACTCTGAAGGTCTTCCTTCCGCTTTGTCATGCACGTGAGGTGCCAAGAATCTGTCTTGCAACTGTTTCTCTTCAAGCATTCTGACTCAATGTAGGTTTAACATGAAACTCGGCCGCAAGAATACTGTCATTCGGTAACTGAATTCAACAAATACAACTCGCAACTCAACTACTAATCTAACAACAATTACAACTCGGAACATCAGTTACTATGTTGACTATCTTCGGATGATACTCAATCTTGATATTACAGTCTTCAAACATTTCTAACACTTTATGCGGTTCAAGTTTCAACCCTTCCTAAGTCTTCAAATATTTCAATTTCTGATGATATGCACATATGCACTATGCATTTCTTACTATACGACTTTGTCTCTAAGTCTTCGAAGCAAATAGAACTGTAATTAACTCTAAGCCTAATGTCGGATAACTCTTCTCTCGGTCTTTCAACTGTCTCGATGCTTAAGCTACAATCTTCTGTCTTGCATAAGCACACAACCTAACTCTACATGTAACACATCACTATGGTTCACAAACTCTTTCTCTGATATGACTGGATCAAGGTCGAAGCGTTCATCAAAGTTTCTTTAAGTTTCTCAAGGGCTCATTGTCTCGCATCCAACCACACAAACTGAACATTCTTCTGCAATAATCTGTCAAGGAGCAGCTATCTTCAAATGATCATTTACAAACCTTCGATAGTAACAATGCTAAACCTAGGGACTATAGATACCTCCCACAGTCTTCAACTTCTTCCAACTCACATCCCTTTTTGCCTACTTGGGATTTACTCTAATACGCTCGGCTAATCTACATGTCCTAGGAGGACATCTTCATTAACTCAGAGTTCACGCTTGCTAATCTTGGCATACAACTGATTCTCTAATAGAATCTACATCACTAACTCTATAGCTGGTCAAAATTCTTCTTTGGTACGTGAATACACTCCTGTATCGTCTATGAGGACTTCTTACAGCTGATCAAGGAACTCAGGAAATTATTCTGCTCAACATCTCTTACAAAAGTAACTGACACACTAGTCTAACGGAGCGGCATAACTCAAAACCCAAAGTGATCACATCTGCCCCGAAAGCTGTCTTCGGTACATCAACTTCTCTCATTTTCAACTGATAATAATTGGATCCCAAACTAATCTTCGAAAAGACTGAAGCACACACCAACTGATCAACAATCACTGACACTCGGAAACGGATACTAATTATTCACTGTCACTTGCTTCAACTGTCTGAAATCTAAACACATTCTCGTACTATCACTCTTTTTTCTTCACAAATTGCATTGTCATACTCTAAGATGATGTACTAGGCCTAAAGAAGCTAAGATCTAACAAGTCCCGAAGTTGATTCTTCAACACTCTCAATTTTGTCGGAAACCATAAGATACAGAGCAAACTAAAACAGAAGCAAACTCGGAGACGGTCTCACAATCAAACTCTACTTCCCTATCAAAAGACAAACCGGGTAATTATTGCCAACAATTTTAGGAAAAATACAACATATTCCAACAGTCTGCGGTCTAATCCTCATTCAAAAATCAAATCCATCACATTTGCTAGGCAAGCCTGTCAACCAAACTCAAGTAATCTTTGACTTCTAAAGCTGGATCAACATTCGATACAAAATCCACATTCCTATCTACCATTACAATCTCATAGTCATCCGCAGGCTCTAAGAAAACTTCCATTGTCTCAAAGTCTACCCTAACTCTATGTTCTATAAGCCAATCCAAGCACAGCTTCACATCAGACTGTAAAAAGCAATTCTATCGCATCAACTGAAAACACGTGCCACTGGACCATCAACGGACACCCCTTGTACATCTTTCTGACCACGACTGTATCCCTGAAGGAGCTAGCTACACCAACACCTACCTCTAGTACCTCACAAGGTAGATTCAACAACTTCGCATGCTCACTCCAAATACACGGACACGTAGATCCAGAATTAATCAGAAAAATAAGCCCAAGGGCTGTATCGAGGAATTACTTGCTACAACATCGACATCATTCCAAAGCCAACTCTCAGTTCATCACTTCTCTTACCATCTCATGTCAAGATCGGTCACATTGTTCTCCCTCAACAGAAACCAACTCATGTGCCTGTTGACCCAAACAAACAAGCTGCACTCCAAACTCTGGTACGGTCATACTGCCCCGAACTAAAGCGACGTACTCTCTCATCGTTCACATCCTTCAAAACCTCAGATTCACGATTACCAACTCCAGGCCCACACCTCGGCCTCCAACTCACCAAAGACAACAATACAACAACAAACAAAACACACAAGCAAGAATAATTAGGGTTAGCAAGAGCAAGGGTCCAAGGTGCTCAAGTATATTCCTTTACAAAAATCCTTTCAAATAAGTAATAGTAGCAATGGGAACTCGACACTATGCTTCAACACACCCATCATGCCAACACATGCTTTCAAACACCGTACTAACAAGCAAACATCAAGCATACATGGCAAAACATTCACCGAGACATAACAACAACATAACACATCAAACTTACCTCACTTACCTACCCGAGGTCTCAGAAACCTCAGGCTCTGATACCACTAAATGTAACCCCCTCGTCCCGGTCTGGCCGGATGACCGGTCCGAGTGAGCTACACGGGGAAAACCGAGTGAAAACTCCCTAAGGAACTCTCCCTCGGTTAGCAACCCTATTTTTTTTTTCAAATCTTATCTAGATGAGAGTTACATCCTAAGTGATCATACAGCGGAACAACATTTACGAAGCAATCAAACAAACCCAAACTAACATTTAAAAGCCCATTTTAAACCTTAAACTGCAGGAGGTATCGATACCCTTAAGGGGTGTATCGATACCCCTTGACTAGGTCAACAGGGTTTGGTCAACCCGTGGAGACCGTATCGATACCCCAAGGAGTGTATCGATACCCTCCCCAAAAGTTGACTTCCCACGGTCAACGCCAAGATAACGGTATCGATACCCTAGAGGCCAGTATCGATACCGAAATTGACAGTGGCTCCAGTGACCAAAAAGGTATCGATACTCTCTATCGAGTATCGATACACGAGGCCTGAAACCAAAAGGCAATATTGATACCAGACCAACGGTATCGATACCCCAGCTACGAATTTGCAGGTTTGAGCTGATTTAGGGCACAAGGAGGCCCCTAAATCCCTTTAAAGCCTCAACCAACACACTAGCATTAATCCTAAGGCAAAACAAACATAAAAGCATGCTTCAACTTGAAATCAAAGGCACAATCCAACACAAGATGGTGCACAAATCATTCCAGCAACTTAGCATTCGAACATGAAGCAAGGCATACAAGTCATACATGGAACTCAAGGGTCTTGAAAGGCACAAGAAAAGCATACGAGGTTTGGCCCTCTCTAACAAGGCAACCTAAACACCAATAGACATGCCAACACACACAACATCCATCATAGCATATCAAGCATTACAACCCATAATCAATCCAAAACATCAACATAAGGCATTAACAACATGTGGCCAACACAAAGGAGTCTAGATACAAGCTCCTAAAACACATAACATTTCCCATTGCTAGACTACTACATTATTTAATTAAACCATACTTGAGCAAACTAACACACGCTTGGACGCCCTTTTTCCTTGCTCCTTGCTAACTCCAAGCTAAAGATCTGCATTGTCAGAAAAGGAGAGCGTAAGCATAAAGCTTAGTGAGCGGAGCTCCAAAACATAACTATGACAATGCAGGGTTCAAAGCTTTCTTTAAAAAAAAGGTCAACGCATACAAATCATCCAACGACCTAATCCTTCTACTAACATACGAGTTCAACCAAGGGTCAACAATATAGGCATTTAACATAGCAATACACTTCATGGTATGCATGAGGACATAATCCTAGATTATAGTATAACAATAAGAAGACAATGATATAGTGAGGTACAACATGAACATTACTTGGCATGCACAAGCATAACCAAACCACACACGGTGGGACTACACATCACCGTTTCGACTAGTAGTTTTCCAATGGGACTACACATCAAAGTACTCTTCTACTAGTCACTACCGGCGGGACTACACATCACCGGAGTCTTATACCACTCGCTACCGGTGGGACTACACATCACCGGAGCAACGACAACCATCACGTGAGGTTCGACACCAACCATGCAACACGACATACAATCACTATCATGCAACATGTACTCACTATATCATTCACAACCAAACAAGGTGTAACAATATCCACAATTAGGCATCACTTACTACCTACAATCTTACCAATCACAAATGGTCTTACTCACCATTTTCGTGCACAACCTGCACCAACTTACACACATCTTACAAGGCATATCAACATCAACATTATTACCATCATACATTTTCAACGATACAATAAATAGCCACATGCTTCCTCCCAAAGTATTGGGGTTTCATGTATATCAAAAGGTCATTTCAAGCAATGGAAAACAATGGTATAAAAGGGAAATTAAAGAGGCATTTCACATCATCTTACTCTTTGAGTTTAAGTCACTTTCAAGCCCAAATCTAAACCACTTTCAAAAATTACCTTTGAACCAAAACGATTCTTGAAAACATTTCCACATCCACGTGCTTGAACCAATCTTAGAAAATCAAATTAAAACATTAACCACTCACCTTACTTCCCTAAGCAAATCAAGCAAAGCCGACTCAAGCCTCCTCACTTCCGGATTCAATCCCCAAGCTTCTTCAACACAAATTCCCGCTTCTAAACAACCTCAAACACAATTCAAATAATCCTCGAATCAGCCCAACATCAAAAGACCAACCCGGAATACAATTCAAGCAACAAGCACATAATTTTCGAGCCAAGAACAATCCTCAAAATGTAATTCCTGAGCAGCCCTTTAGCACAGTCCAAAACCGATGATTCCAACTCTTTTAACACACGTAATAGCTTCCAAAACAACCCTAATACATAGCCTAACCACCAGCCCACAAATTCTCACACAAAACACCCCAAAAATTCAACATTTCAACACTCTAAAACCTCCCTAAAACCCAATTTCGGGAAACACCATAAAACCATGTAAAAATCGGATATGTTGAACCTTATAGATAGTAAACAACTCATATATCATTAATAAATCAAAAGCTTTAGTTTAAGACAACAAAGATGACATTTTTGGTCTAAACTTTCAAAATACCAAAATGCAAAATCATGGGTTTTAATGAAATCTAAGAGTACTAGCATGTAGAGGAAAGAGAGGACAAGTCGAATATATGTTTACCTTTCGAAAATCACCAAGGATGGGGAAGAAAGATGATGGAATAGTAGACTAGGGGAAAGGGGAGCTTTTGTCGTGAGATTTTGGAAAGGGGGAGGGAAGAAGATGATGAATAATCTCTTTAAAATAAGAAATGGGTTTTTAATTTCCCAATTCCATTAAATTACAAGTATGCCATTAATGAAATGGCTATTGGGCTTTGGTTTAAAAATTGGGTCCAACACCTTTGTTTTATTTGTAAACAAAACCCGAACCATTATTTTATTTATTTAAATTATAAAACCGAACCCGAAAAATATTAAAATATTATTTTCACCCGACCCCTAAACCCGGGTGTTACAGTATAATAGGCTCGGAACTTTCTTACTTAAATTCTTCTAGAAAGCATGGCCCCCTAATAAACTAAGATCCACCTCCACGGTCGCCGCTTGGACATCTTCTTTCTTTACTAACATGAGGATATATTAATACAAAGTAGGGAGTTCGAACAATAAAGGTTTTTGTTGCTAGTATTGAATAAATAAGTATGTCATGTTTAGCTAGTGTCCGATAATAAAAAAGAGAAATTGAGGAAGGACATGTTTGGATGAAAGGAAAATGGAAGAGAGAAAAAAGGTCGAAAATGTTTGATGATCATATTGTAAGTGTCCTAAAAGCTCAGAGACTACTAGTGTAGTTTATCCCTCTATGTTTGAAGTTTTTTTTTGGTTTGAGCCGCAAAGTATCCACCACCGATAGCAGTGCAGTAACTAATCCCCTCGCAGCGGGTGTTCTCACTAAAGAGGTAAACAGTTGGCCATGAAATGTACTCAATTCTCATTGGTAGGAATCAAACTCCTGATCTCATGGTTAAGAGATGAGGTGAACAACCACCACACCACATCTCATGATTCCTCTCTGTTTGAAGTTAATGTTTTGTTTTCAACGACATTGACCGTATTACAGGTGCCTTAAAAGTTAGTGATTATATTGCAAATTTTAAAAGGTCGATGATCATATTGCAAGAACCTTAAAAGTGTAAAGACTACTCATGTAGTTTGCCCTAAATTATTAAATAATAAATTTTATTTAAATAATTTTATATGTAACATGAATTATTAACATATTAAAAAATTATAATATAATATATGTTATTGTAATAAAATTGAAACATCAGATTCTTCAAATTTTGTTTTAGTTGGATCCGATAAAAAGACAAAGTTTTAACTTTGGAAGTTAATTGTAATAATCAGCTTAACATATAAATTAAGATTTTATTTTTTAATCAACAAATTTTTTTCTTATTAAATTCATTAAAAATAGCCGATTAAGTTTAGTTAAGTTGACATATCGTTGGTACAATTTATATAAGATGTAACATCGAACATGCTTAAGCATTCAATATTCTTCGATTTATAGGTGAGGAGGGACCTGAATAGTATAGACATCTTATAATGTTAAAAACTCATTATATATAAAATAAATTAAAAAAAATTCAATTAGTATATGTATTGTAAATAAAGATAGGATCCGTTTACACAGTGTAAAACTCTTTAAGTTTTACACGTTTTTTGGACTGTTGGATGAGTGAAACGAATGAATGAGTTAACAGTAAATATGTGAAGATTATCACTTGGAAAAAAAGAGTAAGGAGTTAATCTGAGCCATCCATTCCCCCCATCTAACGATCCAGAAAACGAGTAAAACTTAAAGAATTTTACATTGTGTAAGTTGATCATAACTCTTGTAAATAAGTTGTGGATTTAGTGTATATATTTTTATTTGGTCATTTGTAATCCGTATATTTTTTTAAATTTGAGTCATAAAATATGACTTGTCAACTCGACTAACTCAAAATTTCTACAACGTTATTATTATTATTATTATTATTATTATTATTATTATTCAACAACATATATTTTAGTTCACTTTAATTTTAAAAAATTAATTTAATTGAATCAAGTGTTGACTAAATTTTAACCGAGTCGAACTCAAATAACTGTTAATCTCTCTCGTCTTATTTACAACCCTACTCACCCCTATGAAAAAATCTCAACACAAGTCATGAAAAACTCCAAACTTCGTATAGACTTGTCAAATTATAAGAGCTGTTATTAGTAACACTTAGTTGGTCTAACGCGGATGGAAATCCTCTGCCCCTTTTCGGTGCCCCTACATATGCCCCACGCTCAAAATTAACTTTAGGGTTTAGGGTTTTAGGTTAGGGGTTGTGGTTAGGGTTTATGGAATTTAGGGTAGGGTATATTTTTTAGGGTGTAGGGTGTAGGGTTTAAGATTTAGAATTTAGGATTAGGGCTTAGATTTTAATTTTGTAGTGTTTTTTAGTGTTAGGACATATGTAGAGGCACCGAAAAGGGGCAGACGAATTTTATCCGTCTAACACAATGAGAAATTAAATTTTTTAAATGAAGTCAGAGTCAAATTTTGATATTAAAACTCCGTAAAATCATATCTAAATGTATCGACTAATGTGTAAGATACATATTATTAAAAAAATTTATAGTGGACGTTATTTAGGACATCATTGAGCAAGGTTGGACCAGGTAATAGTTATGTCTATGGCCCAGCACCAGCAGCACTAACCTCATAAGATTCTATCTATCTCACGTGCTGGATTATCCATAAATTTGCAGGTCACTCTCAAACTCACAACAAGCTTTCCTGTCCCTAATCATAATCCCCTGCAGCTGCCATTGCCCTCTCAAAACCCTCATGGCCTGCCACCACCACACCACCACCACCTGCTGCTCCACCTGCTCTTGCACCCACTGCTTCCAACCACCACCACCACCACCACCATACCCCCAACAATCTGAGCCTCTTCTACAAGCCCTTGCGTCTCTCCTCCAACCCCAACAAAATCGTCATCCAAATCAAACCTATTTTCTAAAACCCTCCCAAGATCAAAACTTTGCCACTAAAAACCATCACTTTCATCACCAACAAGAACCCAACTTTCTCATCTCTTCACTCCTGAGCCGCATCGATGCTCTTGAATCATCGCTACATAGCTTTTCCAGAGCCCCGAATTGCTCTTCTCACCCTTCGTTTACACTTAAAGATGCAGCTGCTCGTGTAATCCAAACCCATTTCAGAGCTTTCCTTGTTCATAGATCCAGAACACTCAGGCAGCTCAAAGATCTTGCCTTTATCAAATCATGTCTCAATTCTCTCAAGCTCTCGGTTTCCAAAAAACCCCATTTTGATCCACAAGTCATTTCTCAAAAAGCCATGGACTTGCTCCTCAAGCTTGATTCTTTCCAGGTATATATCTATATTTGGTACTTCAAAAATCTTGGTTAGCTATTTTCTTCTTTGGATTTTGAAAAAATGGGTATTTTTTTCATAGGGTGGTGATCCAATGATTAGAGATGGAAAAAGGTCTGTTAGTAGAGATTTGATTCAGTTTTTGGAATATATTGATGGGTTGGCTTTGAAAAAGCATAAGCTTCTGTATAAGAATGCAAAAAATATGAGGGTTTTGAGGTTTTCTAGCAATGAAGAAGGAAATGATGTTGTTGAGCTTGAAGGTTTTCATCAAGGTATTAATGAAGGAGATTATCGAAATAAAAATGGTGGGGTTTTGGTTAAAAGGCAAGGGATTATTCGACCGAGAGCGAAGAAAACCGTGAGGTTTGCTGAGAATGGGAATGTTTATAGGATTTTCAGCAATGAAAATGAGGCTAGTTCAAGGGGAGACGGTAGCTTAACGGAGGACTGTTTTTCGAGTGATGATCATGGAGATATAATGGAGAATCTTCTCGACGAAAGTGAAGATTTCGTTGAGAATTTGGAGGCGATGAACTTAAATGATGGAGAGTCTTTGCAGAGCAGTGATCGGGAGAAGAATTCAAGGAAGATTGGTGGGAACTATCAGATTCAAGGTGGAGATTTTATGTTTTCTGCTCCATTGCCGTTGACGATGGAATCTAAAGCTGATCTGATGAAGAAGAAAGATGGTGCTCTCAAAATTGTTCCGTAGATGTCACCTAATACGAAGGATTAGATCTTTATTGGATCTTCTTCCATGTCTGTGAACATAATAGTAGCAAGAGTGCTCCCATGGAGGCGTTCCAACTTCCAAGAATCCCGGGTAATGTATTTTTCTCTTGCATTGAGAGGGCTTGTTTTGTAACTTGCACTTGACAGATTGTTTAATGTTAGCTGAACTGAATTGTTATTCTTTGCCTTGTTTGTTGTCTTAACTATAACTTTTTTCATGTCAATTGGTATCTTTATCTTCACCACACTTGCACTTGTGTGGAAAATACTAGTGGAATAGAGTTCTGGCTTCATCATAATGCGGATATAGTTTAGTTCCTCGCACTCGTGTCTAAATATGTGTCGAATACGGATGCCAGACATGGATGCATCAAGCAAAATAAAGTGTCTGAGCAGCATAGCATAGCACCTCAGAACTGTTCGTAATCTGCCTATGTTACCTGGACTGTTCGTTTTCGTTAAAAAGTATATATGTTTAGTATGTGTTTGTCATATATTCGAACATGGAAATGATGAGTTCCTAGCTAACTTGGTTAACTGGCAGAGCTCGACCTCTTAAGACTTGGTTTCAGAGAACTTATTATATATGTATACACGCTCGCACACCGGTACGCACATCATGGTGTTGTTATTGTTCTAGGCCTACTCTATAGCTCAGTCACTTTTCCGTAGGGAGACCAACATTGCCTCCAAGAAAACCATCAACTATCATGTCCGGAGCAATATCGGTTTGTGTATATACTCACTCTACTTGATGAACTTCTGATGCATGTTTCGGAGCTATTATTTTGTGCATCAGAATCTCGGCTTAGCTCGCCGTTGGTACTCGGCAGTGATGAATTCGATTGTAATTATGGTTAGATGCCATCCTTTTTTTTTTTCTGCTCATTTTTAGCCATTGTATGAAACGACTGCCATTGTGGCCTTCGTTGCTGTTTGAACTTTGAACATAGGACACAAAAATCAATTTTCTGCAGAGGTTTCTCTTCATTGTTGACATTTAATGCAACTGAATATAATAGCACATTCGTTTTTGTCTGAAATGACTCAAATGCATCAATTATTGCAATTTATTTATTTTTATGTTCGAGTGAAATTCATCGATTTGTTAATCTCTAGAAAGAAATTGATAAAAAAAAACCCGGTTTAAAGATAGTTCAACGATTATACAAATCAAGAAAATAGTATAAACATCTAATCATAGAAGATAAAGATAGTGTTGAGGGGCGAGTGAAATTCGATTAAAAAAAGTCGATGTGGACTCCACTCGAAAGTCGAAAATATTTTAAATAAATTTTGAGTTATAAAATGAGACTTGAATAACTCAAAATTTAAACAGAAATTCCAACCAATTAGTATTATAACATTTATACAAATCGCTATAAGTATATTATGGCCCTGTTTGGCAATTAGCTGATAGCTGATAGCGGATTACATTAGCTGATAGCTGATTGCATTAGCTGATTTGACTAGCGGATTGTATTAGCTGATTGTATAAAAGTGATTGGTAAAATTAACTGATAGCTGATAGCTGTTTGATTATTTAAACAAACAAAATGACATATAAGGACATGATTATATTTAATACTTGTTTGAATAATTTATCAGTTATTAATATTTTGTATCTAATAAATATTAATTAGATTTGTAAAAATTATTTTTTAATATAAATTTACTAAACATATTTGAAAGATTTATATATTAATTTATTATTTATATAATTATTAAATTTTTTATATGTACATATAAATATGTGATAATAAAAAAATAGAATTAACTTACAAATGTCACCATATAAATTAGTAGTAACAACAAATAAGTTCAATATTTATTATGTTATTATTTATATTAAAAAATATTATTATTTAATTTAAGTTATTTGGAGATTTTTGATAATTGTTAAGGTAAAAGAGTCATTACAACTCTAATATCAAACCTCTAATCTCAAAAAGCTCATATTAGGAGCTTTTTCAAAATTAGTTTTTTCACCCCAATCCGCTCTTTCAATCCGCTATTTACCAAACATCAATATTAGCGGATTTGACTAGTCAAACCTCTAATTATACCTCAAACCTCTAATTTTTGCCCAAACCGCTATTTACCAAACAGAGCCTATATATAATTACTTAAAGTTGTTTAAATTAGAACCAATTAATAATTTAACATTATAAATATTTACAATTCAATTTAAATAGAAATTTGAACAACTTTACTTAACTCAAATTTTATAAACACATCTCGAATTTCAAGTTTGAATCGACCTCTATTATGCTTGACATATATGTATATCGTATATGCTTATTTAAAGTCTTTAAATTAAAACTAATTAGTGACATAATATTATAAATATTTATAATTAAAATCAGGGACGGAGCTAGGATTTGAGTTTGGGGCAAAACATAAATATTTACGATACCCCCTATATAGCTCCGTCCTTAATTGAAATTGAACAAAAATTTAAACAACTCGACTGGACGAATTTCACAAGTCGAACTTAACTCAAAAAAATTCATATAATGTTTGAGTTATAAAATATGATTCGTCATCTCGATTAACTCAAAATGTTTGAATACTAAACTTCTATCTATCGTGGTTGTGGACTTTAAATCACCACCATCCATTATCGGGTCTACATAGACACGATAAAATCAAACTCACTGTATAACAATCTGGACAAGATCCAATCAAATGCTTACAAGTGGACGGGGCAGAGCTATATGGCTCCCATATTTCCCTGCTCATTCGCTTTTGTCCTTTTCCCGTGGAAGAAAGTGTAAAAAATATCTCACATTAGAACTGAGATCCTCTCCTTCCGCTACCCAAAATAGAAACTTAAACTCCACCATTCAACTCACGCCACGTCACCAAAACTCAAAGAAACCAAATACTAGAGTGACAGGTGTACGGTGGCGAAGCTGGAAAAAAGGTATGATTTTAGATGATCAGATCCGGAAATCCACAGGCAGTTACATTAGCGGTAAATTATTTCCACGTGGACCAATGAAATATCTCCAGATGTAAATCTATGGAAACGAGAAATTGTCTAAATAGCAGGTGATTGGAACTCCATGCATATTTATTACGCCATAATTCGGTCATTTTCTGTACTTACACTTGAAAATTGGCGAACTGTGATCTCTTCCACTTTACATAAAAGTTCGAAGGAAAGATGGCTACGTGGCGATACTCTGCGATGCCGAGTGGAGTGGAGGCGGTTTCCGGTTGCAATGCGGTGGCTAGATTCGTCGACTTCGGCCGTGGTAGGAATGGTGGCGGAGGCGCTAGTGGAGGTAGACGAGGAATCAAAGCGGATCAGCTGATTCTGATGAGGAAGTGGCAGCTCAGGCCGATGAAGAGGTCGTTCTCGGTGAAGAATGTGTCGAGTGAGCACAAACAGAAGGTGAAAGATCCGCTAACTCAGCAAGAAGGTTCGATCTCTTCCGTAATATCTGTATTCAAATCCAAATGCTCTGTTTCTACTTTTATTTTTCAATTTTCTCAATTTTCACGTTTATTTGTTTGGTTGATTGGAAACTTGTGGATTTTGTGTGTGCATGTATATAAACACACACATATGTATATATTCCGCCTTTCAACTTATCTATGATTTTTACAATGATCTTAGCTTTCCACTTTTCCCTCTTTATTTTAACTTTGGTTCTTTTTCATTCGATGTAGAATCTCTTGGCAGTCTTCATTCTTTTCCTCTAGATGCTTCATCTATTGCCTCTAGTATCAAACACCATGCAGAGTTCACCCCATTGTTTTCCCCTGAGAAGTTCGAGCTTCCAAAGGCTTTCTTTGCAACCGCACAAAGTATTCGTGATGCTCTCATTATAAACTGGAATGCCACATATAATTATCATGAAAGATTGAATGCAAAGCAGGCTTACTATTTGTCGATGGAGTTTCTACAGGTGTGTACTTTTTTGAGGTTCCTGTTCTTGAGTCCTGTAAATCACTTTGAAGTTGTTACTATTTCAGCCATTTTTGTTTCTATATAGGGTCGAGCTCTGTTGAATGCGATTGGTAATTTGGGGCTTACTGGAGCTTATGCAGAGGCTTTGAGCAAGCTTGGACACAACCTAGAAAAAATAGCTGCCCAGGTTGGTTGGTGTATATATCTAGATATTTCTTCTGTGTACCTTACTTCATATATATTCTGACTGTAGTAAATGATTGGAGAGGACAAAACACTCTCCAGGCTGCTCTAGAAATTTAATTGACTTAGTTATTTATAATCTTTTTGTTTTATCAAAGCAACTGGCGACCATTTGAATCCTTTACCAAATACCAGCTACCATAGTGCTGTTGTAGAAATATAGAACTTTTTCCTTTGGTTCTTTCTAAAAATCTGCCTTTTCTGGTTTATTTTGTCTTTGTCAAAAAAGTAAACATGGGAGGGTGTCCGTATGATTGCATTCACATTTTCTTTCATGATAGCTAAAATCTTCGATTGATTTATAGGAACCTGATGCTGCCCTAGGGAATGGAGGCCTTGGTCGACTTGCCTCTTGCTTTCTGGATTCTTTGGCAACCTTAAATTATCCGGCATGGGGTTATGGGCTTAGATACAAGTATGGCTTATTTAAACAGCGTATTACAAAAGATGGGCAGGAAGAAGTTGCTGAAGATTGGCTTGAGGTATACTTCTCTTTGTTTGTAGAAAAAAATGTATACATGTCTATATGACACAAGCATAATGAATATAGGTATTTTTACCCCTCTGAACTGGCCAATTTCTTTAACTTTGACTTGATTATGGTTACTCTTTTAGATGACCAATCCTTGGGAAATTGTGAGAAATGATGTCACATATCCTATCAAGTTTTACGGCAAGGTTCTTACAGATTCAGATGGAAAGAAACACTGGATTGGAGGAGAGGATATAACAGCTGTTGCTTATGATGTCCCTATACCAGGGTATGAAACTAAAACCACGATCAGCCTAAGACTCTGGTCAACGAAAGCTCCATCAGGAGACTTTGATCTATCTGTGTTTAACTCTGGAAAACATACCCAAGCAGCTGAGGCCCTATATAACGCTGAAAAGGTCTGTTCTTATTTCTTTTAATTATCTCTATTTGCTTCTGACAATGTTGATACAAGTGGTATGATGAGGATGATTTATAATGTGTTTGAATGTCAGATTTGCTATGTACTCTACCCTGGGGATGAGTCACTTGAAGGAAAAACCCTTCGTTTAAAGCAACAATATACGCTGTGTTCTGCCTCTCTACAAGATATCATTGCACGTTTTGAGAGAAGATCCGGAACGAAGGTCAACTGGAAGGAATTTCCTGAAAAGGTTGCCGTGCAAATGA
Organism: Hibiscus trionum; assembly: GCA_030270665.1. Taxonomy (NCBI): domain Eukaryota; kingdom Viridiplantae; phylum Streptophyta; class Magnoliopsida; order Malvales; family Malvaceae; genus Hibiscus; species Hibiscus trionum. The sequence continues at coordinate 18,457,721 of BSYR01000038.1, read as the reverse complement.
ATGATACTCACCCTACTCTTTGCATTCCAGAGCTGATGAGAATTTTGATTGATGTGAAAGGTCTAAGCTGGAAGGAGGCCTGGAATATCACCCAAAGGTACTCTCAAGTCATGTTTGTTTCACTTTTTGCAGCACAATTCCTTTATTTTTTTTTTCCTTTTCAAACATGTTTGCTGCAAGAGGTTATTAAGAAGCTCAAGCCATACTCTATATTCACTGTAATGCCCTTTTTCAGAACCGTGGCATACACAAACCATACCGTTCTGCCTGAGGCTTTGGAGAAATGGAGTTTAGAACTTATGCAGAAACTGTTGCCTCGACACGTGGATATTATAGAAATGATTGATGAGGAGGTCAGATGGAACACTTGCATAAGACGAAACCTTCATTTTTTGGAATTCATATTCTAATTTGATTTGCTTCCTATTTATATCATTTGCAGCTAATTCGTACCATAGTTTCTGAATATGGTACAAAGGATTCTAACTTATTGGAGAAGAAACTGAAGCAGATGAGGATTTTAGAAAATGTTGAGCTACCAGCTGCGTTCTCTGATTTACTAGTTAAACCCAAGAAAAGTCCTGTTGCTGTTTCCACGGATGTACTTCGCAAATCTGAAGAAGAAGATGATGATGAAGAAGAAATTGAGTCTACTGATGGAAAAAGTAAATCTGTTAAGGAGGGCATTCAAGGGAAGAAAAAGAAGATCCCGGAACCAGTACCAGAGCCCCCTAAGTTGGTTCGTATGGCTAACCTATGTGTCGTAGGTGGTCATGCAGTGAATGGAGTTGCTGCGATTCATAGTGAGATAGTAAAAGATGAAGTTTTTAATGATTTTTTCCAGGTAAATGCAATTTATAAAACCTTTCTTTAATTACAAAAGTATGCAATTTAATGACAAAATTTAGTTTCTTCAGTTTGTTACTAGGAAAATGATTCTATTATTGACCTCTGTGCTCAAATTTTGGCAGTTGTGGCCTGAGAAATTTCAAAATAAAACAAATGGGGTCACACCAAGAAGATGGATCCATTTCTGCAATCCAGACTTGAGTAAAATTATAACAAGCTGGACAGGCTCAGAAGATTGGGTTTTAAATACTGAAAAGTTGTCTGAACTTCGAAAGGTATTCTTCCATATCTGAGGCTTTTCTTTTTCTTGAAAAACTTCTTGTCATTTTGTATGTTTCATAGAAGTGATTTATTTACACCCTTTGAATGACTGGTGATGATATGACCGCAACTTTTACGAGCAATAAACTAGCGACATTGGACATACCTTCTAAAATGCTCTTTTCATAAGAAAAAACCGTCTGATTGTCTTTTGTAGAATCTAGTCCCATTTTTCTTGCTGATTATGTACACACACCTATATCTAATATTTGCTGTTATTTCACAGATTAGGCATTGCTTTTAAAATTCATGCATTGGTGTTATTTTGTGAAATAGCTAGCCTCTAGGATTCTGATATATATCAAGCATGTCAGTGTCTGTCTACAAAAATGCCAAATTTGTTTTTTTTTTCATGGTTAATTCAAATGACTTTACTTCTGAGAAAACGTTTGAATCCTTCAGTTATAATTAGCGAGTGTTGTGCATATGTTCATAGTTTGCGGATAATGAAGATCTTCAAGCCCAGTGGAGGGCTGCAAAAAGGAGCAACAAGTTAAAGGTTGCATCCCTCATTAAAGAAAAGACAGGCTATATTGTAAGCCCTGATTCAATGTTCGACATCCAGGTAATTTCTCTTGTCAACTTTGCTTTCCTAAAAGTAGTCAAAGAGCTGTACGCATGATAATTAGATCCAAATATGTCAACATATAATGTTATCTACTGCATTGAATTTCAGGTAAAGCGCATCCATGAATACAAGCGTCAGCTGCTGAACATTTTGGGTATTGTTTACCGGTACAAGATGATGAAAGAAATGAGTGCTTCCGAAAGGAAGAAAAAGTTCGTTCCACGTGTTTGCATATTTGGGGGGAAAGCATTTGCTACTTATGTTCAGGCCAAGAGAATTGTGAAATTCATTACCGACGTTGGGGCCACAGTTAATAATGATCCTGATATTGGCGATTTACTGAAGGTATGTCTTGACTGCAAAATATCATAAATGAACCTAATACGGTGTTCTTTCCCGAGATCACCATAAAAAATTCTATTATGTGAAATTGTTGTGTTAATATTTTACATGATTTCTTTGATATCGCTAATCAGCAGACCTAATGTCTTATTATGCTATAATTTTAGGTCATTTTTGTTCCTGATTACAATGTGAGTGTTGCCGAATTGCTTATCCCTGCAAGTGAGCTATCACAACATATCAGGTATTTCAATTTTATTCATTGTATGGATAATTCTTCTTATAATTTTGTTTTTCGCTTAAATTGTAAACAAGCTATGTTGCTTCGACTCATAGTTGTTGAAGTATCCATATCTTATGCATATTCAGACATGGGAACGAGAATATGTCCCTTAAATTCAACCTACTTTAAAATATTGAGTATAGCTGTGCCGGGCATATACTTGTGTCCTGCAGGTCTGAGTCCCGAGTAACAAAGGGAGCAAGAAAGTTCCTAGCTTGTTTCCGAACTCCTACTTGTAAAAGATATAAATATAATCTTCTTTATAACTTGGAGAAGGCTATGCTCCTAGCTTTTTTCTCGGATTTTCATTGAGCTCGATATATGCCTATATACGAGGCTTATATCACAATTCGATCACAGAGTTGACACTGGGGCATCTGAAGTTCCATGTGTTCTTTTATGTTGTTTTCCCTATATGCAGTACTGCTGGGATGGAGGCAAGTGGAACCAGCAATATGAAGTTCGTAATGAATGGTTGCATTCTGATTGGGACCTTGGATGGTGCCAATGTTGAAATACGAGAAGAGGTTGGAGAAGACAACTTTTTCCTCTTCGGGGCTAGGGCTCACGAGATTGCAGGGCTTCGGGAAGAAAGAGCCAAGGGGAAGGTATGCTTTGCATGGTCAGATTACCGGTTTTCCTTTCTCCTTAGTTTTCTTTTCTCATCATTGACCTAGTTGACATCTTACCACAGTTCGTCCCGGACCCCCGGTTCGAAGAAGTCAAGAAGTTTGTCAAAAGCGGCGTATTTGGTTCCTCCAGCTACGATGAAATGTTGGGATCTTTAGAAGGAAATGAAGGATTCGGCCGTGCAGACTATTTCCTTGTTGGCAAAGACTTCCCTAGTTATATAGACTGCCAAGCAAAGGTGGATGAAGCATATAAAGACCAAAAAGTGAGTAACCTTCTTCTTTGCTTACATGTTTTAATTAAGAGCAAGCTCTTACATTCCTTTTGCCTATTCTTTTTTAAACGTATTCGTGTCGGACTCGGACACCTAAATCCGAGTAATGTAATGTTTATTCACGTGTTTTGGAATGTTGTTTGTGGCAGAGATGGACAAGAATGTCGATCATGAACACTGCAGGTTCTTACAGCTTCAGCAGTGACAGAACCATTCACGAATACGCCCGGGACATTTGGAACATAAAGCCAGTCGAATTACCGTAGTTTGGCCGAGAGCTTTTCAACTATGAGAGCTGCCCTTTTGCCTTAAAAGCCCTGTCAATAAACGGCTCTCTGTGTTATCATATTACCATATTTTAATTCCCATGCAACAAAAAAACATGTAATAAGTGAATAAGTGCAATAAAAAGTTGAATTTGAATCCGTTTATTAGTTTTAAAATATGTTTCTATATACACCAAAAGTCACTAAACAATATTCAATAATTGTCTTTGTCACTGAATTTTCAAAATTATCATTAAATTTATCGAATTATTAAAAAATTATCATTGTGACGTTATAATAATAAAGTTTGATAAATTTAATGATAATTTTTGTAACAACTCGAATTTAATGACCGTTTTGTGATGTTGTAGTGATCATTTTGTATCTGTTCAAAAATTTTAATGATCATTATATAAATTTTAAAAGTTCAAGGACTAAACAAATGAATGGAGCGTTCGACAAACCGTTCGTTTATATTTGTTCATTAAGTTAAATAAACAATATGAACAATTTTTTATGTTCGTTTAATAAACGAACAAACATGAACAGAGGTGTATTTGGTTCGTTTATGTTCATGAACAAGCTCGTTTATAGGCTTGTTTATAAGCTCTTTTATAGACTCGTTTATAGGATGAAAATGCTTGTGGATGTATCTAAATACTACTTTTTGTTGTCGCTAAGGATGCTATATAATTTCATGTTGAAATTTAAGTTTTATTTTGTTGCTTTTGTTTTTTTATTTATTTAATTTAGTTAACATTTTTGAACATATAAACGAACACGTCCGTGAACAATGAAATGAACACGTTCGTGAACACTTAAACGAACACGTTCGTGAACGCTAAACAAACGAACACAAACACTTTCAAAAATAAATAAACGAACACAAACACAATATTAGAAATTTAAACGAACACGAACCGAACATAAACACCTTTAAAAATAAATAAACGAACATAAACATAATTTTGTTCGTTCAAACTCGTTTTATTTACACCCCTAGTAATATATGTTTTTGATGAAAATAGAAACGAGCTATAGGCTCAGAAAAACTCAAATGAAACTAACTAATTGCTTTATCCTGTAAATCAGGGACGAAATTAAAATCGGGGTAGAGGGCAAACATTTGAATTCCTTTTGTATCCGTTGCTCAGTTAATTCAATAGTCTTTTTCATTGTTTTTCGAAATGAAACTCGATTCTTTAATTGTTTGTCTATAAATTCGGCAAGAATATTAGGGTGTTTATAAGAATTTCTAATTCTTGTAATAGCAATGTTGAGTTTTCGGTTCATACAATTAAGTTCTTATTAAATATTCGTATGTAGTTTTTCAAGTTTTCGTAGCTTATCTTCAATTAATAATTTAAGAAATTTCATATAGATTATGACCTAAATTAGATCGAATCTTTTTTAAATCTCTATATGTGCAATTCCCTCAACACCAGAAGATAGTCTATAAGTATTTTAAAAATAAAATAAATTTATAATAAATTTATTTTTTTCAATTTGTTGACTAGTAAGTGAATAACGACGGTAAATGATGGGGGGATGATCGTTCTAGCTGTGAGAGATAGTTATGATGTACTTTAGATCTGATTTCTCGAAGAGATTGTGTCGTTTTTCTTTATTACATGGTTATTTAGAGTGGTTTGAGCATGTGTAATCTCTAAACCTGACTTAAGGGTTATGGGCCGAATCTAAGAAGTCGGGTTAAAAATGTATCCCTCAAGTAAAATAATTATTAAATTTTAAAAATTAAATAATTAAATAATTTATTAAAATGATGTCGTTTCACATTAAATTCCTTTTTCTCAAAACGTGGCCGTATAAATAAAAACAACACAAAATCAATTACCAAAAATATCCAATCAAAATTCACATGCATGCTAAAACAGTTTAAAATCCCGAATAAATATAGACGTAACTGAAATTACATAAAATCCCTAAATAATAAAATAACCAATATAAAACTGAAGTAAATCTGAAAATCTAAAATTTCATACTGAAAACTGTAAATAATCTGAGAAAATGTGGTCCTCCAAGTACTGAACTCCTATGTCTGAGAATCTAAAATAAAAGCTAAGGAGGAGTCAGCTATTAAGCTCAATGTGTCTCTAAAGTGCATAAACAGAACAATACAATAATCATACCATCATTTCAACAGTCAATCAGATACACAAATATGTATAGCACGATGCACCTAATTCTATGCCATGAACCCATCTACATCACCGTCCGAAGAGTAAGGTTTCCCTAAACCACTCTCTACATCATCACCAAGTCCAAAGTGAAATTCAACCCGAAGGGTGAAACCACTGATCTTCCCCGTACATTTTTCAACCAGAATGATATGACACGAAAATCCGATACTAATCCGAATGCAATCATAATAAATTTGAAAAATGTATGAGCATTTAGTCCGACATATATTATTCAAATTCCGATGTATGATGCAAGGCAAGTCATACACATAACATATCAAGCACAGATCAGATATCACACAACATCAAACAGATAATGTAGCACAGATAGAGAACACACCTTAGAAAACTTGTAACCCCCTCGTCCCGGTCTGGCCGGATGACCGGTCCGAGTGGGCCACACGGGGAAAACCGAAGTGAAACCCGTTAAGGTTCCCCCTCGGTTAGCAACCCTATTTTTTTTCTTTCATTTTAATCTTGTCTAGAGGAGTATTAAATCCTAGGTGATCAAACAGCGGAACAACATTCATGAGACAATCGAACGAACCCAAAACAACTTTTAACAGCTCCATTTGAAACTTAAACTGCAGGCGGTATCGGTACACCTAAGGGGTGTATCGATACGCCTTGACTAGGTCAACTGGTCAGAGTCAACCCGTGGAGACCGTATCGATACCCCCAAAGAGTGTATCGATACTCTCCCTAATGGTCAACTTCTCACGGTCAACGCTAAGGTGACCGTATCGATACGCCAGAGGCCCGTTTCGATACCAAAATGGACAGTAACTTCAGTGACCAAAAAGGTATCGATACGCCCTCTCGCGTATCGAAACGCGTGGCCTGAAACAAGAAGGCCGTATCGATACGGGTCCAACCGTATCGATACCCCTGCTACGAACTTACAAGTTTTAGCTGATTTAAGGCACAAGGATGCCCCTAAATCCCTCTAAAACCTCAACCAACACACTAACATCAATCCTATGGCAAACCAACCATATAAGCATACTTTAACTTGAAACCAAAGGCACATTTCAACACAAGGTGATGCACAACCATACAAGCAACATAAGCATTCAAGCATGGATCAAGGCATCCATACATAGCATTCCAACAAAAGGCAATTCAACATTTAAAGTCATACAAGCACTTAAGATTTCATGCCTTAGCAACCAAACATGTAGACATTCAAGGCATGTAACATAAGCAATACTTATAGATCAAACAAGGCATCCACGAACCAAACCAATATCGACATACATCAAAACTCAAATCAACAATACTATCCCATTGCTTAACTATTACATTCTATCACTTAAAATTTCATACATTGAGCTAACTAATAGCATCACTTGGAGACCTTTCCTTGCCCTGGCCACCCTCAAGCTATTAGTCTGCATTGTCGAACAAAAGAGAGCGTAAGCATAAAAGCTTAGTGAGGGTAAGCTCATAAAACAAACCTTCGACAATGCAGGATCCAAGCGCGAGCTATTTCCATAATGAAATACATGATCTTACCTCCGATCCACACAAGCCATAATTATAAATGATGCATGAACATATATTCAATATCATGTCATGCTCAACATGTTTAAATCCACAACATATGAAATCACATATATTAAACCATGTTAGCAACACATCCCAAATCACATTGGCTCACAATTAATCACATATTGGCAACGTAAACCACAATCCGTATTGGCACCTAGCTATGACTCGAATACGCGGATAACCGTTGGAACTCACATCCAACAACACAACCATTACCTGACGGTGGGATTACACTCATCACCGTTCACGCGGAGGGGATTCCACTCATCCTCACGCCTCATTTTACGCGGAGGGGATTCCACTCATCCTCACGCCCCGTCGATGGGATTCCACTCATCATCGACTAATATAAATACAATTTCCGGGCGTACCCGTACTCCTCCTTGGTGAATCAACGCCACCAAGGCCACGCGCGAATTTAGACTCATGTGTGCACACTAACATCCTAATGATCGATCATTTGTACCCAAGCATACTAGTGCCAATACTACACGTTTCAATAATCTTTCACTATATCTTTTCATAATGACTTCCGTGCTTAGCACGTACTCACCATGACTCACCGTCATGCACAAACCACATTTCCATGCCTAGCATGTACTCACCATAATCCTCAGATCATGCAACCACCTCATATCATCATTTCACATGTCAACACCACATGTATATCATTAACACCCATATCACATCATAATTTACCCATGCATATAACCATATCATATCTATCATCAACATGCATATAACAATGCATCAAACATGCCTCAACATACATGTACACAACATATACATAATCAACACTATCACAATTTAACACGAGGCATATGCAACCATTAAGGAGTGCAACCAAAGTCTCTAATTAAAGCTTGGGATTAGGCTACCACTCTAATCCCAACTCTAGGTGGGTTTACCAAGCCCATCCTAAGTTCACATGCTTGAACCAAATACTCAAAACCATTTTAAAAATATTTAACCACTCACCGACAATTCCAAGCTCAACCATACTAGCCGATCAAGCTTCCAACGATTCCGGATTTGTTCCCGAGGCTTCATCAACACAAAATCTCACTTCTAATCACCTCAATACAATCAAAACAACCTCAAATCAATTCACCAATTAATGTAGCAAACCCGGAACACCATTCAAGCAACAAACACAATAATTCAAGTCATGAACAACCTCCAAAAACACCAAACCCGAGCAGCCCTTATACCCAGCCCAAAACTTGTGATTTCAACACATTTAACACTTCCAAATGCTTCCAAAACAACCCTCAACTAACATACTAACATTAACCTTCCATTTCCAACATAAAACGCACCCAAAATCAACCTTTAAACCCTCTAAAAACCCCATTAAAACCCAAATTCGGGAATCTCAATAAAACTCTTTAAAAATTATATATGTTGGACTATTTTGGTTCATAAACACCATATCTAACCATTATAAATCAAAAGCTTTAGTAAAAACCCATAAAGCTCCATCCTTTAACCTAAACTTTCAAAAACCCAAATTCTAAAACATTGATGAAAATGAAATCTATTTGTACTTCCAAGTAGAGGAAGATGAGAGCAAGATGGGGATGTATTTACCTTTCAAATTCGAGCCAAAATGAAGGAGAAAAGAAGGTTGGATAGAACTTGGAGAAGCTTCCCCCTCTTTGTCGTGAGAAATGAAGAAGGAAGAGGGAAGAAGAGAAAATTTTGTGTTTTAAATTAAAAAGGGGTTTTTAATTTCCAAGGGCTTGAAATTACAATAGTGCCATTAATGAGATGGAAACTCTCCCTTACTTTAAAATCCATGACATTTTAGTTTCATTTCAAATTAGTCCAAACATAAAATGTTTATTTTGAAAATAAAGAAAGACACAAGGTCCAAATAATATATAATATTATTTAATCATAAACCGAGACCCAAAATATTATTTAAATATTATTTCCACTCGACCCCCAAACCCAGGTGTTACAAAACTAACAACTCAATGTTGGGAGTGACGTCTCCCACGCTCAGATCTAGTAACGAGCTGAACAAGATCGACACCTACAAGGGTAACACTATGTAAGATTTCACTACTACTATGCCACAAGCTACTAAATAGAAACTTATTTAATTAAACATACGTGCGAACTCGAAGGCTGTGATGCTGGAGGTCGTCCAGGCGGAGGAGGAGGAAGAATCTCAGTGTCCGAATCTACGTCACCTAAACGTAAAAGAAGTCTGATTCAGAAACCAATTTACACAATTTCTCAACTAAGCATAAATTAATTAAAAAGGCCAAAAACAGTTGTTCAGGATCGAATTTGGAAAAATGGGCTACGAAACAGGAACCGGGGCGTCGAAAAACATAAAGTTGACTTTGACCGAAAAAAGTCAACGGTCAAAGTTAACGGTCAAAGTCAAACTACTAATGTCATCTAGTCAATGCTGACGTCAGCAAGGTCAACGCTGACATCAACAGCTTACATCATTCATTGCATTAATAGATGACGTCATCCTGATGTCACCCGGTTCGGTCCAAGTGCGGGTTCAGTTCGGGGTCCTGTTCGATTTAGTTTGGCCTAGTTCAAAGGACCGGTTTGGTCCGGTTTTTCTCTCGGTTCGATCCACTTTCACACACATATAGCCTAAACCCGATTTCCCTTTCACCCTTTACACTAACCCTAATCTAACATCCCCCCGACGACAACGGCCAACAACCCAACGGCGGTCGCGCCGGAACTACACCCCGATCCCGACCAACACCCCCACGACGGCTACACTACTCACCAGTCCGAAACACGAAGAGAAGGACAAAGGTGACAACGCGATGGCAACCCGTTGGCTTCAGCCTCTTTTTCGGCGAAGAATGGCGGCGAAAGAGAAATTGAAGGGCAGGTTCGGTTTGAACGGCCACGAGAAATGCGTCGGTGGTCTCAGTTTAACGAACAGTCGCCGACAACTCTTTGGCCAGAGCTAGATCGGAAATTCGAAGGGAAAATTGGGGGGTGGTACGAATGGCAGATCGAGACAAAGAGGGAGATGAAGGGGGTGCGGCTAAAACAAGGAGAAAAGGCAGATGAAAAGCCACTATAGACTTTTTTACCCTAACTTTTGGGTAAATTACAAAAAGGGTCATCAAACTTACTTAGGGTTTATGGATTGGCACTTAAGTTTTGCAACCTTTGTAATTTGGTCACTAAAATTCCGAAAATTCCCAATTTAACCACTATTTTCAATTAGGTATTCATATTAAAATTCCCAAATTTTAAGGTTTCAAAATTAGGGATTTCACTCAATTTAAGGTTGTTAAATTTTGGGGGGAAATCGGGATGTTACAATTCTCCCCTCCTTAGAAGAAATTTCGGCCTCGAAATTTACTTGGATCAAAGAGATGCAGATACTGGGCTCTAACAATGGCCTTGGGCTTCCATGTAGCCTCATCATGACTACGTCGACGCCACAAGACCTTGACCATCTTAATGGTCTTCCTCCTAAGAACCTTCTTGTCCTGAGCAAGAATCTCAACGAGTTCTTCCTCAAAACACAATTCGGGACGAATCTCAATCTCCTCCACAGGATAAACGTGAGACGGATCAGCATGATAGCGTTTCAACACAGAGACGTGGAAGACATCATGAATACACTGAAGCTCAGGTGATAACTCAAGTTGATAGGCAACTGGTCAACACGATGAATAATTCGATAAGGTTCGATGTAACGAGGACTCATCTTGCCTTTCCGACCAAACCGAAGTACCTTCCTCCACGAAGATACTTTCAAGAAAACCTGATCACCCACCTCATACTCAATACCTCAACGTCTTAAATCGTCATAAGACTTCTGCTGGTCAAAAGCAGCCTTAAGTCGACCCTGAATCAATTTGACAGTCTGCGCAGCCTCATTTACAATCTTAGGTCTCAACAACCTATGCTCATTCAGCTCAGTTCAACCAATAGGTGAACGAAACTTACGCCTATATAGAGCCTCATACGGCGCCATCTTAATACTTGCCTGATAGCTGTTATTATAGGTGAACTAAGCAAGCGGCAAGAAATCCTCCCAACTGCCTCTGTAACAAGAACACAACCCCTCACCATATTCTCAAGAATCTGAATTACCCACTCGGACTGACCATCAGTCTGCGGATGATAAGAAGTGCTGAAACTCAACTGAGTACCCAAAGCAGTATGTAGAGCTCTCCAAAACATGAATGAAGTGCGTGGACTTAGTCAACCGATCCACAATAACCCAAATAGAGTCCTTCTTTGACGGAGTCAAAGGAAGACCACTAACAAAATCCATAATCACGTGCTCCCATTTCCACTGAGGGATCTCAATACGATGAAGTAACCCAGATGAACGTTGATGCTCTGCTTTGAACTTTTGATAAGTCAAACACTTAGACACAAACCCCACTACATCACGCTTGAGACCCTTCCACCAGTACCTCGCACGAAGATTCTTATACATCTTGTCCCCACCAAGATGCATAGAATAAGGACTGTCGTGGGCCTCACGAAGAATAATCTGCTTCAACTAGGATTTCCTCAGAATACAATACCGGCCAAGGAAACATAATACCCATCCTGATCAATAGAGAAATCCCGAGATGTATCTTTCTGCACCTCTCTGATACGATGCATAAAAAATGGATCAATAGGCTACTCAGCTCGAATATTAGAAATCAATGTAGGAATAACCCGAAGTTCTGCCAAAAGACTGCCATCATCATACAAACTCATCTGGCCAAACAGAGCTTTCAATTCTGTAATGGTCTTACGACTCAAGGCGTCGGCAACAACATTAGCTTTGCCTGGATGATATTCAATCTTGCAGTCATAATCCTTGAGAAGTTCTACCCAACGACGCTATCTCAGATTAAGATCCTTCTGGATGAGGATATATTTCATACTCTTATGGTCTGTGTAGATATAACACTTCTCTCCATAAAGATAGTGTCTCCAGATCTTGAGAGCAAAAATCACGGCAGCAAGCTCAAGGTCATGGGTAAGATAGTTGCACTCATGCGGTTTTAACTGTCGGGACGCATAAGCCAATACCTTCCCATCCTGCATCAGAACACATCCCAATCCAGTGTGAGAAGCATCACTGTAAATGGTGTAAGCCTTACCAGGCTCAGGCTGGGTAAAAACTGGTGCTTCAGTCAACATTGTCTTAAGCTTTTTAAAGCTAGAATGTTGGGCCTCAACCCAAACAAAGGGAATACCCTTCCTAAGAAGTTTAGTCAAAGGAGCCGTAATGATAGAGAAACCCTCAACAAACCTCCGATAATAGCCGGCTAAACCCAAGAAACTTCGGACCTCAAAAACATTCCTGGGCTGCTTCCAGCTCATAATGGCTTCAATCTTCCTCGGATCAACCTGAATACCTGCAGCCGACACCACATGTCCCAGAAATACAACCTCTGAAAGCCAAAACTTACATTTGCTGAACTTCACATACAACTGTTTCTCCCGAAGAGTCTGTAAAACAATCAAAAGATGCTCCTCATGTTCAACCTCAGATTTGGAATAGACCAAAATATCATCTATAAAGACCACAACAAACTGGTCAAGATAAGGTTGGAACACCCGATTCATCAAGTCCATAAATGCGGCAGGGGCGTTAGTCAATTCGAAAGGCATCACAAGAAACTCATAATGACTGTAGCGTGTCCGAAAAGCTGTCTTGAACACATCAGAATCCTTAACCTTCAGTTGGTAGTAACCAGATCTCAGGTCTATCTTAGAAAACACCGTAGCTCCCTGGAACTGATCAAAGAGATCATCAATACAAGGAAGGGGATACTTATTCTTGATCGTCAGCTTATTCAGCTTCTGATAATCGATACAAAGCCAAAGTGTCCCATCCTTCTTCTTCACAAACAAGACACGAGCAGCCCATGGTGAAACACTAGGCCGAATGAACCCTCTGTCTAACAACTCTTGCCACTGCACCTTCAACTCTTTCAACTCCTTCGGTGCCATCCGATAAGGAGCCATATACACAGGAGCTGAACCCGAGTAAACCTTGATGCCAAACTCAACCTCATCACACTTCGGCGGTACACCAGACAATTTTTCTGGGAATACATTCGGAAAGTCTCTCACAACCTGAATCTTATCCATCCCAGTATCAGACTGCCTCGGATCAAGAATGTAAGCAAGATAGGCAATGTACCCTTTCTTGATCATCTTCTCAGCCTTGAGAGCTGATACATCATTAGATAGAAAACCTCTGCGCTCCTCAACAAGAACTACCTCACGATCAACAGAAGTCCTCAGAGTTGTCCTCTTCTTTTCACAATCTAAAGTGACTCGGTGAGCGGATAGCCAATCCATACCGAGAATGAGATCGAATTCCCCAAATGATAACTCCATCAAATCATCCGGAAAGATCTCTCCTTGAAGCTCGAGAGGATAATTCTTGTACACTTTGGTAACCTCAATGGGATTACCCATCGAACTGTGTACGGTGACAACATTATTGGTACTCTCAACAGGAATTTCAAGACCCCCAGATATAGAACTCACAACATATGAGTGAGTCGAACCATTATCAAGCAGAGCAAAATATGAAATAAACTGGATAGAAAAAGTACCGATAATAACGTCTGGCTTTTCGCAATCCTCATGTCTCCTGGTGGAATAGACCAACCCTGGATGTCTCGCCCAGAACCAGCTGATCCTCTACTCTGAGAAGGTCTACCCCTACTAGCGGTACCCGAAGCAGCAGATCTACCATATCCTCTGCCTCTAGCAGGAGTCTGTACGGATGCTCGAGACTAACTCGGAGGATAAGATGATGGAGGCGAAATCAGACAATCCCTTAAAAGATGATCAAAAGATCCACATCGGAAACAAGCCCCAGACTGCCTCCTACACTCACCGGATGCCACTTTTTGTAGAAGGAACACTGTGGCACCCCACAAGTACTAGTCGAACCTCCGGCACTAATGGTCAGAACAGTAGAAGTCACCGGTCTAGCTCTAGAATAACCCTGATGATCAGACTCGTCTCTGTCTCTCTTCTTAGACTGGTTACCCTGACTGTGCTGAACTGATGCAGTCGACTACATCATACCTCTAACAGTACCATAAGACTCAAATAGTTTCAACTCTGCCTCATTCTGCTCAGCCGTTCTAGCCCGCCTAGTGATCTCCTTATACTCATTATCCATATGCAGAGCCACACCCGCCTTAATCGAAGGGCGCAACCTTTTCAGAAACCAATCACATTTCTCCTTTTCTGTAGTCACCAACCCTAGAACATACTGGATCAGTCTCATAAACTCAATCTCATAATCATTCACAATCATGTCGTTCTGCTTCAGATTCATGAAATCATCCCGACACTTTGCTAGATACTCAGCCCCAACATATCGATCACGGAAAGCCTGTCGGAAATAGTCTCAAGAAATCTGACTGGCTGGAATAACATGCTTCTCAGCCTCCCACCAATTCTGAGCCTCACCCAGCAATAATGATACATCAGCCCTAAGCTTCCGGTCGGTAGGATATTCCATCTCAACAAACAACCTCTGAAGCTTTTTTAACCAGTACTCAGCATCGATCGGATCTGTACCTGTCTTCCCATCGAACATAGTTATCCCGACAACCAGAAACTCGATTGATATGGGTTTCCTGACACCCTTAGACTGACAAAGGTAACGAAACTACTCCCTATGCACTGCAGCACTATCCAAGCCCACAGTCTCACTGTCACCAAAACCAAGTGATCCATCACCCTGTGCTCGCTGAGTCGGCTGATCCCCACCACCAGCCCGTTGAGCCCCAGTCTGCGGGGTCCCGATCTGCTGGGCTCCAGTCTGCTGAACTCTAGGCTGCTGATCCACGACCTGCTCTTGCTCATTAACCTCATGAATATTATCCTGATTCGACTGCGCTCCCACAGACTGTGAAGCACCGCTCTCAGTTGTTGCGATACAATCTCGACCTCGACCACGCACTCCACCACAACCACGACCGACCTCTAATCTATAGCTTATACGAGGTGACATAGTAGTCTATATACAAAAGTTAAAGAGTCCTAAGATCAATTTCGGTACTTCGAGTTCTAATCAAAATATATCAAAAATATCAATTTGCCTGAAAATATTAGCATGCATGCAAAAGTTCAAATTCAGCTTAAAACTTGTTTGAGCCTCACAGTCCGAGGGTTGAACCTAGGCTCTGATACCACTAAATGTAACCCCCTAAACCCAACCTAAGGATTATAGGCCGAATCTAGGAAGCCGGGTTGAAAACGTGTTCCTAAAGTAAAATGATTATTAGGTTTTAAAAATTAAATAATTAAATAATTTATTAAAATGGTGTCGTTTCACATTAAATTCCTTTTTCTCAAAACGCGACTGTATAAATAAAAACAACACAAAATAAATTGTCAGAAATATCCAATCAAAATTCCCATGCATGCTAAAACAATTTAAAATCCCGAATAAATGTAAACATAACTGAAATTACATAAAATCCCCAAATAATAAAATAACCGATATAAAACTGAAGTAAATCTGAAAATCTAAAATGTTCATACTGAAAACTGTAAATAATCTGAGAAAATGTGGTCCTCTAAGTACCGAACTTATATGTCTGAGAATCTGAAATAGAAGCTAAGGAGGAGTCATCTATTAAGCTTAGTGTGTCTCTAAAGTGCATAAACAGAACAACACAATAATCATACCATCATTTCAACAGTCAATCAGATACACAAATATGCATAGCACGATGCACCTAATTCTATGCCATGAACCCATCAACATCACCGTCCGAAGAGTAAGGTTCCCCTGAACCACTCTCTACATCATCACTAAGCCCGAAGTGGAATTCAGCCCGAAGGGTGAAACCACTGATCTTCCCCGTACATTTCCCAACCCGAATGATATGACATGGAAATTTGATACTAATCTGAATGAAATCATAATAAATCTGAAAATGTATGAGTATTTAGTCCGACATATATTATTCAAATTCTAATGTATGATGCAAGGCAAGTCATACACATAGCATATCAAGCACAGATAAGACATCACACAACATGAAACAAATAATGTAGCACAGATGGAGAACACACCTCAGAAAGCTAACAGCTCAACGTCGGGAGTGACGTTTCCCACGCTCAGATCTAGTAACAGGCTAAACAGGATCAACACCTACAAGGGTAACACTATGTATGATTTCACTACTACTGTGCCACAAGCTACTAAACAGAAACTTATTTAATTAAACATACGTGCGGAACTCGAAGGCTGTGATGCTGGAGGTCATTGATCAGTGCATTAAAGTTCTATATTTTACCCATCATTTATCCTTATTTTTGCTGCACACAAGCATGTTTAACTGCATTTTAGGTTAAGTTTTGCATCAACATCACATTTAGATAAAGCTGCACAAATACTGCTAAATTTGGTTACTTTTGCAGGTATCTGCTGTGGCAGCATCCAGGGCAGCAGTCGTGGCAGGCGCTGGGCAGTGATGCAGAAAAGTTGGATGAGCAGTCAAGGAGAACGATGCTGCCATGGTTGCCGCCGTGACAGCAGAGGGCGACAGCAGTTTTGAGGAGAAGAAGCAAAGTGGACCTCGACAGAAAGAGAAAATTCAGCCCGTCTGTCGTGGAAAACCAGTATATTTTTCCATGCCCTAGATCAAAAGGAATGCCAAGCCCAAAGTTCAAGGAGAGAAAATCCCAAGCAAGAAGGAGGACGAGTTAAAGCTAGATTCTCTGATGATTTAGTCTTTATTAGAGTTGTACTTTAATTTAAACTTGTATTCTTGCTATTTTAGAAAACTTGGACCCAAAGCCTATATAAGGGCATGTATTTCGACCTAGGAAGACACCACCCATCTCTAGCCTTCTTCCCAAAACCCTAGCCATTTTCCTTTTCTTCACCATGTTCTAAACCTCCCCTAGGGCAAATGGTTGATATTGTAAAGTAGTTGTAAGGGTTGTTCTTTTCTTAGGATTTTTCTGTTCAATGAAATAAAACTTCAAGTTTGCTTATTCTGGTTTTCAACATCTTGCAAGAGTATCGGGAGAGCATTGTGAAATTATTCATTTACTTAATATCGGGAGAGTTAAGTATAGGAAAGGAATAAGTGCGGGTTCTCCAGTTTATGGTTGAACTATCTCGGACCTAGGAATAGGACGAGGTTAAGCGGCTAAGGAAGAATTCATAAACATCGGTGTTCATACTTCGATTCACGCCGGGAGGTATCATCCAAGACGTGTTCATCGACAGATCTTGGACCTAGGGATAGGACAAGTCAATCCAGGGATTCTTGCCGAACTTGAAGAAACTGAGTTGCTTATCGCTGCCGCGACAACAACAGACCGTTGCCACGACATGTGCTGCCGTGATAGGAGCCAGACACAGAACAGAAGTCCTTAAACAGTGCAATACCTGCACTACTGAGCAATTCAATTCCTGCCTATTTTATTATCCTGCTTCTCTTCTTTTACTTGATTATTTTCGTGACAACTTAATCAATCTATTAAATCTCTTCTTTTTCCCTTGTGCAGATAGCGAAGGAAAGGGTTAGCCCAGTCCCTGTGGAGACGATATCCGATACTCTAGTATCACTTTATTACTTGCGACGTGTACACTTGCACTCAATTGCGATAGACTCTTTTACACGCAACAGTCATCCATGCAGAGAAAGAGGAAGAAACCCAGTGTTTGAATCTACGTCACTTGAATGTAATAGAAGTCCGATTCAGAAACCAATTTACACAATTTCTCAACTGAGCATATATTAATTTAAAAGGCCCAAAAACAGCTGTTCAGGATCGAATTTAGAAAAATGGGCTGCGAAAGTGGAACCGGGGCGTCGAAAAACATAAAGTTGACTTTGACCAAAAAGTCAACAATAGTGGTCAACGGTCAAAGTCAAAGTCAAACCCCTGATGTCATCCAGTCAATGCTGATGTCAGCAAGGTCAACGCTGACGCCAGCATCTTACACCATCCCTTGCATCAATAGATGACATCATCCTGATGTCACCCGGTTCGATCTAAGTGCAGGTTTTGTTCGGGGTCTAGTTCGGTTCAGTTTTGCCTAGTTCAAAGGACCGGTTCGGTCCGGTTTTTCTCTCGGTTCGATCCACTTCCACACACACATAGCCCAAACCCAATTTCCTTTTCCCCCTTTACACTAACCCTAATCTAACATCCCCTCGGCGACAACGGCTAACAACCCAATGACGGCCGCACCAGAACTACACCCCGGTCCCGACCAATACCCCCCACGACGGCCACACTACTCACCAGTACGAAACACGAAGAGGAGGACAAAGGCGACGACGCGATGGAAACTCGAGGGCTTCGGCCTCTTTTCCCGGCGAAGAACGGTGGCGAAAGAGAAATTGAAGGGCAGGTTTGGTTCAGACGGCCACGGGAAATGCGCCAGTGTTCTCGGTTTAACGAACGGTCGCCGACAACTCATTAGTCGGAGCTAGATTGGAAATTCGAAGGGAAAATTGGGGGTGGTTCGAATGGCAGATCGAGAGAGAGAGTGAGATGAAGGGGGTGAGGCTGAAACAAGGGGAAAAGGCAGATGAAAGCCACTATAGGCTTTTTTACCCTAACTTTTGGTTAAATAACAAAAAGGTCATCAAACTTACTTAGGGTTTATAGATTGGTACTTAAGTTTTGCAACCTTTGCAATTTGGTCACTGAAATTTCAAAAATTCCCAATCTAACCATTATTTTCAATTAGTTATTCATATTAAAATTCCCAAAATTTAGGGTTTCAAAAATAGGGATTTCACTCAATATAGGGTTTTTAAATTTTGGGGAAAAATCGGGGTGTTACAACATGTGTCATTAGAGAGTTGTCATGGTCTTATGATTGACCGTATTAGGAAGTGATGCCTTAGACTGATTTTGTCATTTAAATGGTCCACGTATGTCCACATGTGATCACTATTAATTGTTTGCCAGGCATGTACACGAACCGTGAATAATGGTCACGGGGTCGCTGGTGATCGTTCGCAAGGTATGTTGGCGAGCTGTGGGTAAAGGCCATGTGGTCGTTGGTAATCGTTTGTAAGGTATGTCCGCAAGCCATGGATAATAACTACATGATCACTCGTGATCATTCGCAAGGTATGTCTGCAAGCTGTGCGTAATAATCACGTGATCGCTAATAATCGTTCGCATAATGAAAGTTCCTAGGTGCTAACAAAATTATATATATAATAAAGAGAGAAAAATTTGAGGGTAAAAAAGCATCCAAACTACCATTTCAACTACTATATTTCAAATACCGATCTCCCATGCACTCAACAACCCAACATACCCACTCCAAAGTTCAACATCCAATATACAACATATTCCGATAAATTATAAAACCAAACTGTCAATTAGCAGTATGATCGCGTAATACTCCTCCACACCATGCAAAACATCAATCATTCACCGTGCACCATCCGTTAAAGTGTTTAAAATTATTTTTAAAAAAACTAAGTGTAAAATCAGCATCGAAACTATATATATATAATATTATTTAGTTAAAATATGTGTCTAACATTTTATTTTACTATTACTTTAGGTTGATCCATTAAAAATTATCACTAGTCACTTTTAATTTTTTATTTAAATTAATTTTAAAAAAATCAAAAAATTTCTAATTTCTCAACAAAAAAAAACATTATTCTCGTCTCGTTATCTGTGTCTTTAAACCAAGTAACTTAGATATTAAATGAAAGGTTATACCTATAATGTGGATCTGTATAATAAATTACAATTATCTATTGTACTAACGATAAATTCACGCTCGTGTATTGCTAAACAAATGAAGGATTCCACGAAAAAAATGAGCGAATGGTTTTTTTCTATCTGTAATGTATGTATAAGTTATTAAAGAATAGAAATCTCCTGTACTTTTTCGTTGTTCTTATTTATGCTTCACATTAAAAATTAGGTTTAAGGTTAGTGTTTATAGTTAGGGTTTAAGGAATTTGAGGTAAGATGTATTTTTTAGGGGATAGAGCGTAGAGTTTAGGATTTAGAATTTAAGATTAAGTATTAAAATTTATTTATTTTAATATTTTTTAATATTGAGGCATAAAAAGACACCGAAAAAAATAAAAGATTTTTATCCGTTATTAAATGACTAAAAATATTATTATAAGATTATACTTGATACTAAAAAAACGAGTGAAAAAAGTTAAGAACACTAAAATACACAAAGGATTAATAATCAAGATTATATAAATTATATAAAAATATATTTATGGATAACATACAAAGAATACTAATTTTAGATTTTAATTCATAGAAAATGGCTTTTTATATGAAAAACTCCATTTAAATAGTTATTTACGTAAATGACCTCTAAATCGTCCACGTAGGCGACTTCGCTTTTTATAGGAAGCGAGTTATATGTTAAATAAATTGATAAAAAATAAGAAAAAAATAATTTCCTGCATTTTTTAACAAAAAACCTCACTTTCTGTAAAAAGAGAGGTCGCCCTACGAACTCGCTTTTCACAAAAAATGAGTTTTGTGTTAAGTAAATTGGTAAAAAATAAAAACAATTATTAGTTTCCCGCGTTTTTAATTTTTGTTTTTTGCTTTTTGTGAGAAGCGAGTTTGAAACTCGCTTTTATAGAACGCAAGGTTGCCGAATGTGACAAATTTTAAAATTATTTTTCTACATAACATTAACGGTGGATTATTTACGTAAATAAATATTTAAAAGGGATTTTTGATATAAAATTGCCATAGAAAATTTAGGCAGTACTTAGAGTATGCTCCTATCTACCGATTAAAATAGGGGTTAACTACTGAAATAGTCACTTATGTTTTCCTCCAGTACAGAATTGGTCACCGATTTTGAAAAACGACCAGTAAGGTCATTTACGTTTTTGGGGCGTAAACTTTTGGTCACTCAGCCGTTTGTTGCCGTTAAACACTGACAGATTGCTGGCCTGACAACGAAAAAATAAGGGTAAATTACTGCTATGACCATTAAAGTTTATCTCATGTACATTTTTGCTCCCCAATTTTAAAAAATAAACATTATAGTCACTAATGAAAATGTTTCTTTATAATTTCACCCTTGAATTTTTAAAAATTAATTTTCCAACCCTAAAACTTTACAATCAATTTGTATAATAATATTATAAAGACTTAAATGAAAAATAGGTGCTCAAAGTACACCCTTTTTAAATTTAGGTGCTCAAATTGCTCCTATTTAATAACAAAACTTTCAAATTGCTCATATTTTTTCACTATGAATTGTTTTTAATATTATTGTAACATGACATGTCATTTTTTATTATTGTTAAATTAAAAATAATTTTAAAATAAAATAAAATCATTTTTTATTATTAAATTTAAAATATTTTTTTAAAAATATTACTTCTTAAAATAATTTAGGTGTTTAAAGTATTTTTTTGTAAAAATAGGTGCCCAAATTTACCATAGTTACAATTTTAGGTGTCCGACTGTTAAATGAGTGTTAGAAAAATTATCAACAAATCGGTACTTGACATGTGGCATTAATTTTATTAATTTTTAATGGAAAATAATTAGAACTTTCAAATTATTATAAAATCTCAAATTTTGACAAGCTTCACAAAACAATCTCTAAATCCCTAAAAATTCTTAAACTTCCGCCGTCGATTGCCGCTGCTTCCGCCGCCAGTTGTCGTCGCTGACCGCACCCACTTGGTCGCCTGACCAAGGCGATCATTTTTCCCAACACGTCGTCAGAAATGCCTAACGGCGTGCAACCAAACGTCAAACACGAAATCGACGTTCGCGTTTGACGTTCGGCTGCACACCGTTGATCGTTTCTGGCGACATCGTGTTAGGAAAAATTGTCGCGTTGGCCCGACGACCAAGTGAGTGCGGTCAGCGACGACAACTGGCGTCGGAAGCGGCGGTAGTCGACGACGAAATTTTGGGAATTTTTAGGGATTTAAAGATTGTTTTGTGAAGTTTGTAAAATTTTGAGTATTTTCCATTAAAAATTTTAAAAATAAAATTAATGCCACGTATCAAGCACCGATTGGTTGACAATTTTTTTAACACCCATTTAACAATCGGACACCTAAAATTGTACCTATAGAAACTTTGGGCACCAATTTAAAAAAAAAATACTTTAGACACCTAAATTATTTTAGAAACTAATATTTTTTAAAATATTTTAAATTTAATAATAATAAAAATAATTTTATTTTAAAATAATTTTTAATATAAAAATAATAAAAATGACATGTTATAATAATAATAATAATAATAATAATAATAATAATAATAATAATAAGAATAATAATATTTAAATAGGAGAGGTTAGTGTATTTTTCGTTAATTTTAAGATGATTTCATCATAGGAAATTTGTGTTCGATCACTTTATAAGGCGTGTGCATTGTCAAACGGTTTAAAATATGTGTGAACATATTTTACTTGACCTTTAGACTATTAAAAAATGATAAGCATACATTTTTCAAAGAGAATTTATTTGATAGCATACGGTAAAATTTATACTATACAATTTTGTATAGTTCAATTCTAAATCTTAAATTTTCTAAATCTAAACTGGATAATTATTTTATACACTAGCGGTAGAAACTTTTAGTTTTTACAAGCGCCTTAATTTTAGGGTTTAGGGACTCAGTTTAGAGTATAAGGTTTAGAGATTTATGTTTAGTAGTTTAGAATCTAGTGATTGTGAATAAAATTTAGAGTTTGGGGTTAGAATTTAAAGTTTATAGGTAAAAACCTAAATTCTCAACATATTATCCTAAAACCTAAATCCTAACCTCTAAACTCTAACCCCTAAATTATAACAATTACCCTTAAATTCTAAACCCCTACACCTAACCCCCACATCATACACTCTAAACTGAGTCTCTAAACCCTAAAACTAAAGCATTTGTGGAAACTAAAACTTTCCACCACCAGTGAGTGTATTAGATATAAATCCATACTTTATATCCTAAATTATAATGGTTATATTTTGATATATAACATGTGTAAAATATATTACACAATCGTTCTTTAAAATTTAAAATCTAATTCCTAATCAGGAAAATACTTTGATACATTACACAAGCCTTTTAATTTTAGGGTTTAGAGTTTTAGGTTGTGGTTTAGGGGTTTAGGTTGTAGGGTGTAGAATTTAAGGTTTATGGCTAGAGTTAGGGTTTAAGGTTTAGATTTTAGGGCTAGAGATTTAAGTTTTAGATTTTATAGCTTAAACATAAAGGTAAAAATTTGTAAAAATTCGATTCAAACTTGTCAAAATGTTTTATAAAATACTTGACTTTGTACCTATATCGAATATACTTTTGAAAGTCAACAATTAGCCAAAAACTTGTATTTTTAATGAAAGTTTCGAAACCTTTCGGGCAGAAAGCCCTCATTTTTGAAACCTTAGCCCAGTAACAGCTATATTTTACAAATTCCTTCTTAAGGTTTCAAAACCTCTGGTAAAGGTTTCGAAATCTCCGTGTAGCTGAGCATTTAATGCTCGGTTTTAATGACTTCCAACGGCTCCAAACTCCCTCCAACGTCTCCCAACGGTTAGAAAAGTCCAAGAGCATATAAAAGGGGTCTCCAAACAGTAAATAAGTAACAAGAAAGCCTATCCAAATATTCAAGCAATCAAAATCCAATTTGTACTCAATTTTTCTTTCTTGTAAACACTAATGTTGTTCTTCATTGTAATTTATTTACTAGTTGTTGAGTGGATCAAATTAACCGATATGGCCAAGAGGGGGTGAATTGGCACTTTAAAAATTGGAGGGAGTAAAACGAACAAGTAAAAATGATAGACAAGACACTTGTAGTGGTTCAAGCTTCTAAACAAGCTCTACATCCACTACCTTATCTCCCAATAAGGATTTTCAACAAACTCTCCACTA
Source organism: Hibiscus trionum (assembly GCA_030270665.1). Lineage (NCBI taxonomy): Eukaryota > Viridiplantae > Streptophyta > Magnoliopsida > Malvales > Malvaceae > Hibiscus > Hibiscus trionum. The sequence goes on along the minus strand of BSYR01000038.1, from coordinate 18,433,570 downwards.
ATTTGTTCTTCCCCTTTTCTATGTTAAGGAGACAACCTTTACAAATGTAATCTTTCTACCCAAAGATTAAACCACAAGACTCCCACTTTACAAAGAAGAATATTGGCTATTACAATTGATCTCTCACAAGATAATTATATCCCAATTGATTTACAAACACTCCCTAAACTCTCAAATTTGATTTACAATAAGAACTCAATGAGTTGAATACAAGAATTTGACAACAAGTACTAAGCTTTAGATTTGATTGCTTGGATGTTGCTTTGAGGTTCAATAGTTGTTGCTGGTGCTTTGGAGGCTTGCTTTTATACCTTCTCATTGATTTCTAGCCGTTTAGGTGGTTGAAGTTATCAATATAGCCGTTGAGCTTCCTTTTTCCCACTATAAATGCACTTCTGCAACTGCTGGTATCGATATACGTAACCTCTGTATCAGAACATGTCTAAAGGGGAAAAAGCCGTTGTGTGCATTTAAGAGGGGCGTATCGATACACGTTGAGATGTATCGAAATGGTAGAAAGGGGTGTATCGATACAAGAAGGTCTGTATCAAAACGGTTTTTTTCTCATAATTGAATTTGCCAAAATCTGTATCGATACACCATAGGGGTGTATCGAAATAGGTTAACAACTTTTTAAATATGCAGATTCTCAATAACTGACAAGGCAACGGTAACTTATTAAATACTCAAGTTTGAAAATTTTTAGCCCCTGTATCGAAACAATAAAGGCTGTATCGAAATGCCTTTATAAAAATGCTTGCCTAGATGAAGGTTGTATCGAAACGGACATAGCCGTATCGAAACGCCTTGTATCGAAACGGACATAGTCATATCGAAACGGGGGTTTCCTATTTCGAAATGGAAACTTCCAATAACACATGAAACTCAAGCCGTATCGAAACACCTAGAGGTGTATCAAAACGTCTGAGCAATTTTCTAAAGTTGGACTTTGAAAACACTTAGAAAAATTTGTGGGGTTTTAGTTTTAACTTAAAAACAATTTTTTTGTTTAAAAATCCTTGTCAATTGTGAGACTTTCAAGTACTTAAAAATTTATTTACTTTGCAATTAAGTCCTTTAATAATTTGTCATATCAAAATCAAACTTAGGTTTTTATAATCTCTCTCTTTTTGATATAACAAAACAACGTAAATTGAAAGATAACTCCCCTTTACTTTAAGCTAGGTTTTGAGAAGACTTGAACTAAAAATTTAGCTTAATTATTCCCCCCTTTTGTTAGATCAAAATCAATGAAGAACCAAAGGATATAACCAAGATATAGAGCAATAAAGCACAAGACAAAGCATAATGAAAGCAACATAATATCATTAGTCATAATAAACCAAAGCAAAGGTTCCAAAATATCCAAACTTAAAAAACATAACCAAAAAAATCAAAGCATAGGTTCCTAAAAATAACATAGTTGCATAATAAAGAGAAATCCTAAAAGATATGACATGAATGGTATGCTCAAACTACAAATCCCCATCACCATCATCTTTATCGTCATCTTCATCTCCACGATTTTGAAATTGAGATTGGCGCCACTCATCATGCAAAGTGGCGATCAAAATGTCCATTGAGAGTTGTCGAGTTTCAATGGAGGCAACTCGATTCTCTAAGACGGTGAAGCAAGTGTCGATGGCGGTAAGCCGGAGTCCATACGAGTGCCCATAGAAGAGAATTGCTCGGTGAGGAAGGCCATAAGAGCATCGTTGGACACTTAAGCAACTTGAGGGGCCGGTTGAGGAGGCAATTGAGGATCGAGTCTAGCATCTTTAAGAATATCCGCTTCACGAATCCATTCTCCATTGATATATTGGAAGTGAGAACGGTATAGGGAGGTCTCATCAATGAGTTCCTTGAGAGGCTCGGGGAGATCATAAGAGAAATCGATCTCCAAATGATGAAATAAAGCACTCAAAGCGATTCCATAAGAGAAAGATTTGACGTGCTTGGTATGGCGATTTTGAACTTCCCAAACCATCTCATCGAACATGATATTTTCCAAGTTAGGATAAACTTCTTCACGGAAACATCGGATCCAAAAGTCATCCACTTGACAGATCCAAGAGAATTTTCCGTTTGATGACGGAACCACCAAGTGATCATAAGGTGAAGAAATCTATCATGGGCATCAAGGATCGTCAGAGATCCACCAAGAACATGGTCACGAGAGTTTTCATCTTCAATGCCCTCGTCCTCAAGACCAAAAGCATTAACTAGTAGTTGGACATCGATGCGAGACGACTTTCCCATAAGATAAGATTCAATAGCCACCACTGTGGAGTTTTCGGGACCATAAACACAAGTGGCATTGGCAAAGAAGATGAGAACACGATTGTGATACAAGATGCCGGGAATGGCAAAGAATTGCATGAAATTCCAATGCCTCAAAAGATGGAGATAGCGGAACTTCAAAAGCTCGAAATCTAAGAATGGGATACAGACATAACGCTCTCGCTTGATTTGGTAGTTGCGATACTACCGAAATTAATCCATATTGGAGGGAGAAGTAAAACATCTTTGGTAAATCACGGTAAGATTTGGACGGGCTTGTTCCTCATCGATATTCGAAGATCCCTCAATCTCATTGGTTCTAGCTCTCTTTCTAGGTGCCATTGAAAAGATCTGAAAACAATTTAAGACACCAAAAATAGTGTATGCAAAACATCATATTCGATCCATTAAATAATCCAATACTCAAGGTTTTTTGAAAGAAAATAGATTGAAAAACATATACAAGTATAAGAAGAAATTTTTGGAAAAAGAAAGAACGAAAAATAGTAAATAAAAATATACAATATAAATTGTATATTCGAACCTAAAATTTTCGGATTTTAAAGAATTTTTGTAAAAACTTCAAAACTCATACTATAAGTATATATTCTATACAAAAATTGATTAAAAACATCAAAGAAATTTAAAAGAAATTTAAAAAGAAAAGAAAAAGGGTTCATACCTTGAGATAGGAAATTGGATGAATGAATGAATGATGATTAATGCACCAAATTGCTTGCAAAGCCTTAGCCTTTATGAGTAGATTGAAAACCCTCAAAAGATTTTAGGTTTTGGTGTTAAAAAACAATGAAATTTGATGAGTTTACATAGGGATTTTCGGCTATGGTTTGAGAGAAAAAGAGAGATTGAATTTTAATTAAAGTTTGATACTCATTAAGGCTTATTTAAAGAATATACGTAAGCACGTATCGATACGCCAGGTGGCGTATCAGAACGATGGGGATCGAAACACTTCTGAACCATTTCGGTACACAACCTATTTCGATACAAGTATAAGTTGTATCAGAACAAGACCATGAACCCGTATCAAAACGCGAAAAGCTTGTTTCGATACCAAAATGGGCAGTGACCATCTTGGTTTAAGAGTTGAGACTCTGTATCGAAACATATTGACCAATTTTGATACATCTGTGGCAAAAAATGCATTTTGAGCACAAAGGTGTCCAAAAATTGGTTTTCAAATGATCCTAAATGCATGTACATGATATATGAGCAAGATATATGGACTAAAATAGAGTCATACACCCCTAACAACAAGCATAGATGTATTAAGATACAAAAACACATAAGCATGAACATCATTAAAAAATTCAAGTAAAATTTTGCACTTAAGGGATCTAAAAGGTCAAGATAGGCTAGTTAAACCTATCTCTCTCCTAAGAGTCAAAAAACGTTCATTTTCTAATGGTTTGATAAAGATATCTACTAGTTTGTTTGAGGTATCAACATATTCTAGAACAATATCATTCTTTAAGACATGATCCCTAATGAAATGATGTCTTATCTCTATGTGCTTGGTTCTAGAGTGTTGGATGAGATTCTTAGTGAGACATATGGCATTAGTGTTGTCACACTTAAGGGGTATGATACCTACATCAATTCCATAGTCTAGAAGTTGTTGCTTCTTCCAAAGGACTTCAGCACAACAACTTCCAGCCGATATGTATTTCGCTTCGGTGGTAGATAAGGCTACACTATTTTGTTTCTTAGAGAACCAAGATATGGGCATACTACCTAGAAATTGGCAATTGCCAAAGGTACTTTTTCTATCTATCTTACAAACCCTATAATTCGTATCGGAATAAGCATGAAGGTTAAAGGAAGATTCTCTAGGATACCAAAGACCTAAACTAGGTGTGTCTCTAAGGTATCTAAATATTCTCTTAATGGCTATAATGTGTGATTCTCTAGGACTAGCTTGAAACCTAGTACACAAGCAAACAATAAACATTATATCTAGTCTACTTGCGGTAAGGTAAAGCAAAGAACCTATCATAGAACGATAAAGCTTAGAATCAACACACTTACCTCCTTCATCCTTGTCAAGCTTAATTGACGAGCTCATAGAAGTAGCTTGAGGCTTTACATTCTCCAAGCCAAACTTTTTGAGCATGTCCTTGATGTACTTAGCTTGATTGATGAAGATGCCATCCTTCATTTGCTTGATTTGGAGCTCCAAGAAAAATGAAAGCTCCCCCATCATGCTCATCTCAAACTCACCTTGCATCACCTTAGAAAATTCTTGGCAATAAAGTTCATTAGTAGAGCAAAATATAATATCATCAACATAAATTTGAACTAATAATATGTCATTGCCATTTATTTTAATGAAAAGTGTAGTATCCACCTTGCCTTTTTCAAAACCCTTTTCAACCAAAAAGTTTGAAAGCCTTTTATACCAAGCTCTAGGTGCTTGTTTCAAACCATATAAAGCTTTTGTTAGTTTGAAAACATTGTTTGGAAAACTTGAATCTTCAAAACACGGTGGTTGTTCTACATATACCTCTTCATTAATAAAACTGTTTAAGAATGCACTTTTAACATCCATTTGAAAAAGCTTGTAATCATGATAACATGCAAATGCAAGAAGCATCCTAATTGCTTCCATTCTAGCTACGAGTGCATATGTTTCATCAAAATCAATTCCCTCTTCTTGAGTGTAACCTTGAGCAACAAGTCTAGCCTTGTTTCTCACTATGTTAACACTCTCATCTAGTTTGTTTCTAAAAACCCATTTAGTTCCTATAGTAGATTTATTACTAGGCCTATCTACTAATGTCCATACTCTGCTTCTCTCAAATTGATTAAGTTCCTCTTGCATAACCAATATCCAAAAATCATCTTTTAATGCTTCTTTGATATTTTTAGGCTCTATGCCTGAGATGAATGCAACAAGATTCATAAGTTTGAGAGAGGATCTAGTAGTTACCCCTTTGGATGGATCACCCAAGATTTCACCACCTTTGACATAATTGAACCCCCTTGGGTATGTCATCTCATTTTTCTCAAGAGCCAAGTCCTTCAAGGCTTCAAGAGGTGGATCTTATGCTTCATCTTCTTTAGTTGGAATCTCATCCACCTTTGATGTTTGTCCTCCATCAATGGCTTCATTGATCCCTACATCATCATCATCACAATATTCCTTCCTCAGAAGGAGATTATCATCGAAACCAACATGTATAGACTCTTCAACAACCAAAGTTCTTTTATTAAATACCCGATAGGCTTTAGAGTTTAAGGAATAACCCAAAAATATTACTTCATCACTTTTAGCATCAAGTTTACCTAACTTGTCTTTTTCATTGTTTAAAACAAAACATTTAAAACCCAAAGGGTGGAAATAGCTAACGATAGGCTTTTTGGATTTCAAAATCTCATACGATGTTTTCTTTAAAATAGGCCTAATCATTACTCTATTAATAATATAACAAGCCGTATTAGTGGCTTCTGCCAAAAAATACTTAGGTAAATTGTTTTCACAAATCATGGTCCTAACCATCTCTTCTAAAGTTCTATTTTTCCTCCCAACTAACCGATTTTGTTGAGAGGTGCGAGGAGCTGAAAAATTATGGCTGATACCATTTTCATTACAAAAATCTTGAAAACCCATATTTTGAAACTCGGTTCCATGATCACTTCTATTATGTGAGATTTTAAGATCAAGATCATTTTGGGTAATTTTTGTAAATGTGATGAAATTTTCTAAAGCCTCATCCTTAGTACTTAAGAATAGAACCCAAGTGTATCTAGCAAAGTCATCTACCAATACAAATGCATATGACTTACCACCCAAGCTCATAGTTCTAATAGGCCCAAATAAATCCATGTGGATTAATTGTAACACCCTACTAGTCGAAACATCATTAATGGGTTTAAATGAGGTTCTCTTTTGTTTACCCTTAGTACAAGCATCACATATTTTATCTAATGAAAATTTTACTTTGGGTAAACCTCAAACTAGATTTTGGGAAACCAATATTTCTAAAACACTTACGCTAGCATGTCTTAGTTTCCTATGCCGCAACTATGCATCATTCTCATCATGTGCAACTAAACATGTATGGGATGAATGTATGTCATCTAAATGCACCATATAAATGTTTCGTATGCGATGACCAATGAACATTATTTTATTTGTTTTAATGTTCATAATTTTACACCCATTTTTATCAAAAAGAACATCAATACCTTTGTCACAAAGTTGACAAACGCTCAATAGATTATGTTTAAGACCATTGACAAGTAATACATTTTCAGTAATAATGGATGATAGATTACCAATAGAGCCAATTCCCTCAATATGGCCTTTGGAGTTGTCACCGAAAGTTACCACTCCACCATGCTTTGGCTTGAGCTCAATGAACCTAATCTTGTCTCCGAATATGTGTCTTGAGCATCCACTATCAAGGTACCATGTGTTTTGACTTGTACTTTGGCCTTGTAGCAAATCTCCCCCTACAAACAAAGATTGGTTCTTGATTTTGGTACCCAAACCATTTTGGGTCCATATGTGTTAGCTCTCCAAAACTTGGTTCCCTTAGGAATCCAAGATGAAATAGCAACAATATTATTAGAAGCTACAAGTTCCTTAGGAACTCATACACTTCTAATCCTCTTAGCTCTAGGATGCCTTTGAGAGCCACTTTGTTTGTAGTTAAAATGCTTTCTCTTTACATATTGGGATTTTGAAGAATTACTCTTTTCAAAACCATTTTTCCCAATAGCAAGAGAAGTTTTAAGATTATCCACTTCCTTAGTGTGATAATCTTGGAAATCAGAAAGAAGTTTTTCAACATTAAGATTTTTCTTTTTAAGCTCATTTGAAAGATTTATCAAGTATGAAACCTTCTTTTCCAATTCAAAATTGGTTTTTGAAAGAGACTCATTTTGAGATTTCAAACCGGAAATATTTTTCTTGTTTTTCAAAATAGACTCTTTATATTTATCAACCAATTCATCGTAAACATCATGCAACTCATCATATGCATCATATAGTTCATCATAAGTAAGAGATGATGAGTTAGAGTTTACCATAGGTTCCTCCTCAAGGGCCATGAGGGAAAGGTTAGCCACTTCATCCTCCTCATCCTCGGATGATGACTCCTCATCACTCCAAGTTGCTACTTGAGCCTTGAGCTTCTTCTTCTTCTTCTTCTCAAAACTCTTCTTCTTTAGTTGATGACATTCGATATGAATGTGACCCGACTTCTTGCACTCATAATAAATGAGTTGGTCTTTTTCTTCTTCTTTGTTCTTGTTCTTGAAGTCTCTTCTTCTTGAAAACTTTCTACCACGATTGGACTTCATGAACCTTGAGAATCTTTTGGCTATCATAGCCAATTATTCAAACTCCTTTTCCCCACTAGAAGTGCTCTGCTCTTGTGGTAGAGAGGCTTTGAGAGCTACTCATTGCTTATTCTTCTCTACCTCTTGCTTGAATACTCTTCTTTCTTTTTTTCTCTTGTCTTCTTCTTTCCCTTGTTTTATGATCTCATGAGAAAGTGTTGCGTGCAAAAGAGATGCGTAATTAGCGTGCAAGTGTACACAGTGCCAAGTTATAGTATGCCTCGACATAGTTTTGCTGATCAACTTAACAACTTCAGCAGCCACCCACAAGTATGCCTCGACAGGCGCCCGCCTCGGTAGAGATGTGTGAGATCGTTTGGGTAGTTAAGCGATGATTCAAGATTCGGCAAGGCTCCCTTCTATGACTCCCTCTTCTCCCGAAGCTTGAAGTACTATTGGCGAACACATCTTCGATGATACCTTCCGGCGTGAATCCAAGGGCGAACACCAACCGATTGTGAAACCTCTCTTAGCTGCTGAACTTCTTAACTTATCCCTAAGTCGCAGTAGCTTTACCCTATGGTTGGATAAAACCGTGTTTACTCATTTCATGAGTTCAACTCTCCCGATATTGAACAAATGGATTGAAGCTCTCTTCTCTCCCGATAAAGATTGCAACAATGAAGAACCAAGAGTAAACAAACCTTGAATTTTGTTGCAAAACTGAAATCCTAAACGAATACAACAAGACTCTAACAACTACTACACAACCAACCCTTAGCCCTAGGGAAGGTTTAGAACATGGTGGGGTTTGACGGCACTAGGGTTTCGACAAGAAGAAGTTTCTCTCTAATCTCAATTGTGTTCTCTCCTTCAAGTCGATTACACACACACACACAGACACACACACACACACACACACACACACACACACACACACACACACACACAGACACACACACACACACACACACACACACACACACACACACATATATATATATATATATATATATATATATATATATATATATAGGGGAGGAGCCTAGGCCTAAGTTGGTTTAGGGTAGGAATACTAGTTAGAATATAATTATAACTCATTAGAAGATCATTAAATCTTCCTAGATTCCCGTTTGACTTTTATCCAACTTGACTTTGACCCGACTTTTCTTTGTCTGATGGGCTCCAATTCACGTGCAAGTGGTCTCTAAAAATTGGGATTGATGAGCTCTTTCTATCGCATACCACTTTCATTTTTCCATTCTTCCTTGAGTTGCTGCCTCGGCGGTAAATAGTTGACTGCCTCAGCGGAGGTGTGGACTGGTGTGCAGGGGTTGGCACAACTCTTCCTTCTGGTTCTCCTCCTCGATCAGCTCTCTAGATGGTCCATCAGCTTCCTCCTTTAGTTTCCAACTTCTCATCTTCTTCCCTTTCTGCTGCCTCGGCGGCATCTACCTGGGCGGGTACCTGCACACAGGGGGAAAATGCACCAGAGCAGTATCATATGTATAAAATCAATTAAGTTCATCAAATAAGGCATAATATCTAATCTATGTTATTTTGTGTATGTTTTCCTAATAAATGCAATCTAAACTATGCCTAAGAACAACAATAATTGAGCTAAACTAGGGCATAAATATAGGACTTTTGCACACTTAACACACCCCCAAACTCGAACTATTTCTTGTCCTCAAGCAATGCAATCTAACAATAACATGCCAAAACTTAAAATCATATGTAAACTAGGTCGAGAAATCATATTGAGCAACCTTTACATACAGTGTAGATTTACGCCTAATTAGCAACCTTTTGAATGACAATAGATTTACCTGGAATCAAACTATTCATCTTGTGAGTGTGTGTGTTCCTTGTGATAATCATGATTCTTCGGCTTCTAAGTAACTTTCGATAAGCCCCTTAATTCCCTTGGGTTTTCCTCTAGTTTCTTTTTCAATTTAACCACTAGCTGTCGGTGATAGGCATTTTAATGATTTCTTTTTTTTCTCTAGAGCCAGTTTCGGACACCTCTAGCTTATCCTAGAGCCAGTTTCGGACACCTCTAGGACGTCTAATTTTTTTTTCAAACTTCAAGTTCTACCCAAGTTTACTAGGTGAAAATCCTAATTTCCCTAGAAGTCCTAAAATCAAACTAGTCACAAAGAGTGTTTTCTTTTAAGTTCAGACCATAATAAGATTCTAAGTTAACCTAAAGTCATGCTAAGGTGGCCGCCTAGGCGGGCCATCTGCCGCGGCGGGTAAAATGTACTCAATAATTTTTCTCAAACTAAGAGTCCATTAGATTTTAAATAAGGACATGTTACATTAGAACCTAAATAAACAGAAAACAAATAAAGACATAAAAAACTAGAAAATAAAATAAAAAACAAAAGAAAGAAAAAGAAAAATTAGAGGACTAATTCCCCCCCAAACTCGAGAGGAGCACTGTCCTTAATGCATGCCTACATACACAAAATTTATGCATAGATTAGATAAAAACAAAATAGAAGAAGGAGAGAGAAGCTTAGATTGGTTGTGATTTAGATGAGCCGTTGTTGTCGCTGTCGGTAATGATCACTCTCTTCCGAGATGCCATCTTGAAGTGCTTGGCCGCTCTCAGCGGCTGTTGGTGGGAAGGTGGATTGGGTTGTGCTTTTTGCGTGACCTCTCGTTCTCCGCCTTCTTCACTGACGGTGCAGACTTTGGTGGCCGTGTGTGTTCTCTTCGCACATTGGGAGAAGGAGGTTTCGAGATTCCTTGTGATGGATCGAATCGTGTCTTGTCATACCGAATCGTCTGATAGGAAGTCATTGAGGTAGCCTGAGTCGGATAGTCCTGGTGCGTCGGCTGCTGTCCTTGACGGTTGCCCTTGTTCTCTCATCGGGGCTGCCGCTGTATCTCCGCGGTTGTCAGAGATGGAGAGGACTTTGGTGGCAGTGGCAATTAGGGAGGCTTGAGGCTCGGTGGACATGAGAGCGGTTGGAGTTGCTGAGACGGCTGGGTGTGTTGCCGAGGCAGATGGTGCCACGGGGCTTGCTGGTGCTGCCGGGGCAAATATCTCAGTGGGGAACTCTGGGAAAAGGGCCACTGGGAACTTCTCTTTGATGGTGGTGACGGTGGCTTTGTTGAAGTCCCGGATATATGCCATGAAAGTTAGGTGGTGGCATTCCGTTCTATCCAGCTGTGCTGCCAAGCTGCCGATGGTGGTTGCCGAGGCGAGTTGCTGGAAGTGTTGCTAACTGCCTATCTCCAACGCTTCGGCATAGTTCTCTGGGGTGGCTACTATGATCTCCATTTTTCGAAGGATTACTTCCCTCGTCCACTCGGTTTTTTCTGGTGTCATGGTATCGGTTGGGGCGGCTGCAACATGTGCCTTCTCGCACATCATCGTGATGAGGCTGGGGAAGTAGAGTTACCCCTTCGTTTTCTTCCCACACTAATAAATTTCATTAGCAATAATAGAACCCACATTTATATACCTTTTGTTGATGATAGAGTGGATGAGTGCTAATCTAGGCTTCTCGAAGGTGGAGTTGTGGGTCGTGGGCAGCAAACATCTCTTTACAAACGTGTTCCAAAGCTTGGCCTTGGGTAGCAAATTCCGCCAATTGACGGTGCCTCTGTTTCTACCCTCGTTCCAAACTGTCCCAGTTACACAAAGTTCTTTCTTTATTGCCTCGTAACTGTTCATTGTGAGGAAGGCAAGGAACTCTGCTTGCTGGTCTTCGCGAATATGGAGGCCTTAGTACAAGTTGATCTTGTCTTCGTTGATTAATACGGGCCGCTCGCAGACATTCACTGACGACACGTCTTCCGTCGGCCCATGGGAATAGTACTCGTGCACCATAGTTTGATTTGTTGGCTTTGGTTGCTGGGCAAAGATTTGCCACCGTTGGTGCGTGGTTTTAGAATATATGAACTGTTCGAGCCCTATATTCTTCTTTCCTGGCTCGTAGAAAATTCCCTGCTCATCCCACACCGATCTTTCTTTAAACTTCTCGTTATGGCGGGCTTTAATTTCTGGTGTGGTGAAACGGTTGAGGGTTTCTTCTGATACTGGCTGGAGAACGCGACAACGGGGGGGGGGTTTCTTGCCATTATTGAGTTGGGCTTTAAGGTTTTTTTGTGAAGACAGTTGTGATAGTTTGAAAATTCTATGGAAAAAAAAGAAATAGATCTGAAAGCAAAGGAAATCCGTGAAACAATAAGCAAGAGAGAGTAAAGAAGAGTGAATAGTAAAAAAATGAGGGGGTTTAAATAGAGAATGGGTGTTGCCGTTTCATCTGTCGAGGCGGCCGTTGCCCGGGTAGAGAGCTGTTGGAACGGAACAGGATTCTATGAACGGCTAGTCTGCAACGGCTAGTTCTATCGGGAAGCAACATCTGTCTTCCACGGCAGACTTGGCGGGCGGGCTTGGAACGAGTTATGGATTTGGGCTTTCTTCTTCTCCCTTCTCTTGGGCTATTGTCTCTCCTAAAAAAATGGAATAAAAATTTATTAGAGAATAAACAAATACAAAAATTAAATTTAATTCATAAGAAAAAATGCAAGAAATTAAAATCTAAATCCTAAAACATAAAAATAAAATAAAATAAAGAAAGTTTAAGTTATGTTGGGAATGCATCTGGATGCATTTCCCAACACAACCACTTTTTGGGCTGCTGCAGCATCTACTTCAGCCTCTGCCAGGGCGGGTGTCAGTGTTTCTATTGATCATTGTTACTGCCAGGGTGCCCGCCCTGGCAGTTGTGGCTGGAGTTCTCTAGCTTTGTACTGGGTTTGGTGTTCGCTGAATCATGAATGCCCCAACATTCTTCTTTGTCTTCAGCTTTCTTCAAATGTTTCAGGTCGTTCAGTTTAATTTTCTGGTCATCCACCTTCACAGTAAGCTCCCCATTCTCCACATCTATTAGAGTTTTGCTTGTGGCTAGGAATGATCTTCCCAGGATGATGGGTGCTTTTTCGTCCACCTCACAGTCCATAATTAAGAAATCAGTTGGAAAGATAAGATTGTCTACTCTTATTAGGATGTCTTCGATCTTTCCTTCCGGTTGCACATAAGAGTGATAAGCTAATTGGAGCATGACGGTGGTGGGTCTAGCTTTTCAAACACCGATTTGGGCATTACGTTGATGCTTGCCCCAAGGTCGCATAAGGCTTTCCCCTCATAATGGTTCCCAATAGCGCATGGAATGAGGAAACTACCCGGGTCTCTCAGTTTGGGCGGTGTTTTATTGTGTAGCATGGCTATGCATTCTTCCGTCATGGCTATTGTTTCAAATTCCCCGATTCTTTTTCATTTAGAAACCATGTCTTTCAGAAATTTAGCATAGTTAGGCATTTGTTGTATGGCTTCCACTAGGGGTATGTTGATATGCACTTGCTTGAGAATGTCTAGAAACTTTTTGAACTAGTGGTCCTGCTTCTGGGGTTTCAGCTGCTGTGGGACAGGTGGGTGTGCACGTACTTCATGTTTCTCGGAAGCACCACTAGGGTCTGCCGTGGCAGATGGTTCTGGGTTTGCTGCGGCAGGCTTGCTTGCTTCCGTCTGGGCAACTGATTTGATTGCCATGCACTGCTCGTAAGTGGGTTTCCTCGCGACTTCAGTATCGATGGGGAATCCTCCCATGGGTCTGGTGCTCAGGATTTTTGCAAATTGTCCCACTTGAGTTTCTAGTGACTTTAAAGTTGCTTCATGAATCTGCATTCTCATCTCGGTCCTGTCCATGAAAGCTTCAATTTTCTTAACAAATAAATCCATGTTGGACATATATGTACTTGCATGAGTCATGAAGGAACATAAAGTTTTCTCCAAGGCACTGGGTGCTGCCTGTTGCGGTGGCTGCTGTCGCGACATAGTCTGCTGGAATCCTTGCGTTTGATTCGTCTAATTAGCTGGATTCCGAGCATTGTTGGGGTTGCTCCATGAAAAGTTAGGGTACCTATTCTAGCCGGGGTTGTAGGTGTTTGATGTAGGTTTGTTGTTCATGTTAAAGTTCCCCATAAAGCAACTGGTCTCTATCCCTTGTTGGCACTCAAATGAGTCATGGTCTCCCCCACATTGGTCGTAAAAGGCATAAATGGCTTTGACTTGATGTGTATTGTTCTGCCCTTGCATAGCTTCTACCATCTTCGTCAACCGATCAACTTGTGCTACATGTGCATCTGATGTTCTTAGCTCGTTTACTGTGGCCTGCCTTCTTATGTCGCCTCGGTGGGCATTAGGGAACTGATAGTCATTTTTGGCCATCCTGTTCAGAATTTGAATTGCATCGGCGAGCTCCTTGTCGAGTAATGTACCATTGGAAGATGAATCCAGCATCATCCTTGTTGGTGCGTTTACACCATTGTAGAATATGGATACTAGTGTCCATTCTAGAAATCCATGAGAGGGGCATTTATTCAGCAACTCGCAGTATCTCTCCCATGCCTCGTACATCGATTCATCATCTGCTTGTCGAAAAGTAGTGATGCCAGTCCGCAGTTTATTAGTCAGATTGACAGGGTTAAATCGAGCTAAAAAGTCTCAGCACAATTATGTCTAAGATTCGATGGACTCCGATGGTAGGCTATTGAACCAAGTCTTTTCCCTATTCCTTAGTGAATAGGGAAATAATCTGAGACGAAGCACGTCAGGATTAACTCCATGGATTTTAAAGGACTTTTAGATTTCCAAGAAGGATTTCATGTGCTGGCGGGCATCTTTAGTGGCGAATCCTCCAAACTGTCTGAGTGTATTCAACATGTTGAACATGACATGTGTAGAGCGTTTTAGTGTTCTCTAAATATGAGTGCAAGTGCACACTCCTGTCAATTTATAGTATAAAAGATATCGTCTCCCACATGGATTGGACAACTTGACTCGAACCGTAGTTCCTGCACCAAGAAAATTAAATGCACAAATAAGTTGGTTGTTTGAGAGGAAAATAAAATAAAAACACAAGTAAATAAAAGTGAAGAGATCAGATTGATAGAATGGGCCGGGGTATGTTGTTGTTTAGTGTGAAACTGCGTTGAATAGGACAAGTTGCTTTGCGCTGCCAAACTCTGCTGCCTTGGCAGGGGATGGTAGTTAGACTGCTGAGACGCTCTTGCTACCTCGGCAGAAGAATTGACTTGTGCCTCGGCGGAAAACTCAGCAGGACTAAAAGGCTCGACAGAACGCTTCGAAAATGATCCCGCTTATGTCTAAGTCAGAATGCTATTGATGCCCACTGTAGATAATACCAATCGCATCGTGAATCGTGCAAAGACAACAAAGTTTGATTCGTCCTCTTTTAGCAGCCTTAAACCCTAACCTATGTCTAGACTGGATTGATCAGCACCGTCTATATATGAGATTGTACTTACTCCTTTCGTGAGTTCGACTCTCTCGATACCGAACAAATGGATAGCAATCAAATAATCTTTCGCCTTAATTGAAAACTATGAAGAACATTGAATAAGCAAACCTTGAAGCTTTATTGCAAAAAAAAACTTAAAATCCTAAACAACCATTCTCACACTAATTACCACATAACCCAAACCCAAAGAGAATTTTAGAACATAATGGCGACAAGAAAACCTAAACTATGCCTAAGGGAAAACCTAAGTTGTTTTGAAGTAAAAGTACAATGGGTATATATAGGCATTAACTAGGTCTAGTTCTTCTTGGAGTAGAAGTCTTCAAAGTAGCTTTTGCATTAAATGCAAATTTAAATGCTGACTTCTTTGAGTTGAATGTGGACTTTATCACGTTACCTTGCTCCGCAAGTAATCTCGAGCCCCTTCTTCGGTGGCTCTGCCTGCTGCTACAGTCATCGGAAAATTGAGTGGACAACATCGTTAGAATCAGGATTTTCTGCTCTGCAGATCGCACTCCAGTTCTCCAATTCCTCAGTTTGTTGTCTTGGGCGAAAGGTAGGGCGTCGACAGCTACTCGGCAGCTGCTATCTCTGTCTGGAACTACATCAGTACAGCTCCTTGGTATGCTGCCTCAGCATCATGTCCTCACCTCATCTCTCCTTCTGTCAGCCTCTAGTACCTGAAACTAAAACTAAACTAAAACAATACCTTTTCCTTACCAAATAAAAGATAATCAATAAAAAGCATGGCAAAGTAAAGAATACTGTAAAATGCAATGCATGGTCCTAATTATGCCTAAAATGTACTAAAAACAACAATAATATGAGATGGAATGTGCATGAAGTATAGAACTTATGGACACTTTACACACCCCCAAACTCGAACTATTGTTTGTCCTCAAGAAATGCAACCTAAACATACTTTCCCTTTAAACTAATCAAAAATAAAATTTTCTGTATTAAACTTGATTTAATACCTCAAGGCCGTGACACCTGTCATTAGATTAGTGAGAGGGGAATAACATGAATTACCTCAGAATTAAACTATAATGCCAGTGATGTGTGTGCAAAACCGTGTACAGGCTGAATCTGAAGAATATTCTAAATAAACAAAGATGCTTTCATGATATATAAGGTTGCTGCCGAGACATCATAATTTAGCACAATTTAAATAATCATGGCAATGAGGGCTTCAGCTCATCACAACTACTCTTCTAGGTCTGAAATTAAGATAGGAGCAAACTACAAAACCCCAAACCCATGGAGTAGAGTCATCCCGTGAAGACTTTTATTCACTCATGCTAATTTGTTCGTCACTTCAAAATTTTCTGATTCATGGACTTTTGATAGCGGCAGAGTGTCCTCGCACATGATTCTTCCTAGAGCATGTTTCGGGCACCTCTAAGGATAGACAACATAAAATTTTCTTTTGACTGCCTTGGTAGTGCTTTTGTTTTTCCTGTTTGTTGCCTGTCGCGACAACTTCCTGCAACCATGTGAGAATTTTACAAACAATTCAACAAGCAATGTTTATCAGAAACTCAAACAAATTCTGCAAGTAACAATAGTGTTTTAATTTTTTTTGGCAATTATAGAAAAATCCTAAGTTTACTTCATGCTTTTCCCCAAAATTAAGTTCATTTTAACTTGGTGCAAAAATTAAAGTCGGCTATCCTATCATAGGCACAAGTTCTAACAAATTTTTTTCTTTGATTAATTTTTTCTAAGGCAAGTACATTATGAACCTAATATGCACTAAGATATGCCTAACAAATTAATGAGAGCTACCCCCCAAACTCGAGATGGGCATTGCCCTCAACGCGCAAAATAAAAACAAAATAAAAAGAAAATAAATATAAGAAAAGGGAGGGAGACTTAGGCTTAGTTGTTGATAGGAGGTGTCGAGGATTGAAAGAGTTATCTGCAATGCCGTCAATTTCGGGTTGTGGAAGCGGGCTTAGTAATGCTGCCCTTTGCTGTGCGCGGCGGCTCGATCCGGAAGGGTCTGGATCTGTATAAGTAGTTTTGAGACGGAAATAAAAAGAAAATAATAAAATCTAGTCCTAAAAATCTACTCCTAATTATATAAAGTGGTAAAGATGTGGAAAGATAAAATTATGTCACAGTGGGGTGGGCATCCCCCAATGTGAATACTTTCTGTTCTCTCAGGGAAAAAATCTCATGCATAGTGCTTCAATCGCTGCCCATTAACTTTGAATTCTGTCCCTCCATTCACTGGTTTCACTGTCACGACACCATGTGGGAAAGCTTGGACTACTTCGACCGGTCCTGACCATCTCAATTTTAACTTCCCAGGAAACAACTTGAGGCGGGAGTTGAACAACAGCACTTGCTACCCGGGCAGGAACTGCCGTTGTTGGATCTTGCTATCATGCCATTTTTTTTTTACTTTTTCCTTGTATAGCTTGGCGTTCTCGTATGCCTCCCTCCGGAACTCCCCCATTTCTGTCAAATCGAGTAATCTCTTTTCACCGGCTTATTTCTAATCTTTGTTCACCGCCTTGACTGCCCAACATGCCTTGTGTTCTATTTCGACAGGGAGGTGGCCGACCTTGCCGTATACTAGTCGATATGGGGACATTCAGAGTGGCGTTTTGTATGCTGTCCGGTACGCCCAAAGAGCATCGTCTAATTTCAACGACCAATATTTCATACTTGGATTTACGACTTTTTCTAAGATGGTCTTAACCACTCTGTTCGAAATCTCTGCCTGCCCATTTGTTTGTGGATGATATGCCGCGACAATCTTATACTTGACACCAACGTTTTGGAGTGCCTTGGCAATAAGCTTGTTATCAAAATGGGTGCCCTCGTCACTAATGATGGCTTTTAGAATCCCAAACCTTGTGAATATGTTCTTACATAGGAATCTATAGACGGTCTTTGCATCATTGTGAGGGCTGGTAATGGCTTCTACCCATTTGGAAACATAATCGACCGCTATGAGGATGTACATATTACCACAAGAAGATTAGAATGGTCCCATAAAATCTATCTCCCAAACATCGAATAATTCAACCTCCAAGATGGTTTGTAGGGGCATTTCGTTCCTTCTCGATATGTTTCCTGTTCTTTGGCAGCTATCACACTGTTTGTAGAAGGCTTAGGCGTCTTTATGTAATGTTGGTCAAAAGAAACCTGATTGGAGTACTTTTGCTGTCGTGCGCTGCCTGCCAAAATGGCCTCCATATGGTGCTCCGTGGCATTGTGACAGTATGGCTTGATGTTCATCCTTTGGGACGCAGTGTCTAATGACCTGATCTGCACAGTTTTTAAACAGAAAAGGCTCATCCCAAAAATAATGCTTAGCATCATGTTGGAATCGTTTCTTTCATTGGAAGTTAAGTTCATAAGGTAAAACACTAGATACCAAGTAATTCACGATGTTTGAGTACCAGGGTGTGGCTGTCGATGCGGCTGCCGCGGCCTCTTCCTGGGCGGCTAGTGAGATGCCTTCAACTTCCAGGGTAGTTACCAGAGTAGAGGCTAGTAACAGTTGTTCATCAGGGAATGCATCCTGGATTTCGCTGTTGGAAGTCTTTTCTTTTCCGTTCTCAAGCTGAGATAGATGGTCTGCCACTTGATTTTCTGTGCCCTTTCTGTCTCGAATTTCCAGATCAAACTCTTGCAGCAGCAGAATCCAACGAATCAGGCGATGATTTGCATCCTTCTTTGCGAACAGGTACGTCAAGGCTGAATGATCTATGTGGACTATCACCTTTGTTCCAATTAGGTAGAGCCGGAATTTATCGAAGGCAAACACTACTGCCAATAATTCTTTCTCTGTAGTGGTGTAGTTGGTTTGGGCAGGATTTAGTGTTTTGCTGGCGTAGTAGATTACTGTAGAGCGTTTGGGTGTTCTCTATTTATGAGTTCAAGTGCACACTCTAGTCAAGTTATAGTATAAAAGATATCGTCTCCTACAAGGATTGGAGCAGCTTCCATGAATGGTTTCCTGCACAAGGATTTAGTAAATGCACAATTAAATCTCACAATGTGGAAATATAAAATCACAAGTAAAATAGAGATAGTGATGATAGGGATTATTGGGAGAGATTTGGTTGATAGATTGGATAAGGCAAATGCAGCTCAGTAGCGTGTAGACTGCGTTGTAAAGCCTAAGAGTATTTTGCGCTGCCATGATATGCTGCCTCGGCGGGTAATGGCGGGCGACAGCTACAACCCTGTCACGCGACCGCAACGGGTCTTTGCTCCTACAACTTTCGCTGTCTTGGCAGGTGGAATGGAAATAAGTCTTGGCGGCAAATTTGGCAGATACTCCAAGTTTGGCAGAGCAATTCTTAAGTGATCCTTCCTATGTCTAGGCAAGGATTATGTCACCACGTGATGTTGGCAATACCTAGCAATCTCAGCGTAAACCTAACACATGCGGTCGAGGTTTTGTTACTCCTTTTAGCTACTGAAACTCAAACTTATGTCTAAGCCGAATTAGTCAACACCTCGACATGATGCGACTGTACTTAATCCTTTCGTGAGCTTTACACTTTCATGCCCAACAAATGAATTTCCTCAACTGGACTTTTGGAACTAATTGAAGAAGTGAAGAACATGAATTAAACAAACTTGGAAATATTTTATTAGAAACACACTTAAACTATTACAACCGTTTCTCAAAACTACTTTACATGAAAAAACCTAAACCCTAGGGGTGTTGGGCAGCGACCTCCAACACCTCCCATATATCTAGCTACCTCTCCATCCACCCGTGCGTCTAAGCATAAGCATACACATCCATATCATGCCCCTATACCCTCACATACATTGGTTATATATAGGGCTCATAGCCCAAGTTTGAGTTCTCCTTGAAGTAGAAGTTCTTAAAGTAGTTTTACATTAAATGCTGGCTCCTTTTTGACTTAAATATGGACTCTTTGGATGTTGCCTTCTCCTGCAAGTAAGGATAAGTACTCCTAATTATCAATATTGGATCAGCTCTACCAGCCGCTACAGGCTTCAGGGAATTGCCAGACTGGGCTCATTGGGCTCCGGGAATTTCCCTCTTTCAATCGCGACCCATCTTGACTCAGTCGGTGTAACTCCTGCCTGGGCGGCACTTGGCAGCAATGCTGCTATGGCGACGTCCTTGGCGGAACCTGGAACTACTTCTGTACAACTCCTTTTGTTCCCAGCTTTCTTGTCCTCTCCTGTCCTCTCATATCCTCTCCACAGTTGCAACACCTGAAAATAAAAACTAAACTAAAACAATATCTTTTCTTAACCAAACATAAAATATTCAATATAAGCATGGTAAAAGAGAAGATACTGTTAATATGCATGCAATGCACCTAAATATGCCTAAATGAACTTAAGAACGATAATAATACGGACAAGAATGTGTACAAAATATAGAACTTGTGGACACTCTACAATTACATGGAAAATTTTGTCTCTACGCTGTCCTAGGGCAGTGCCGATGGCAGTATCGCTAGCATCACACATTAGCTCAGAAGGCTGGCTCCAATCAGGGGGAACTACCACATGTGCCATCACTAGCTTATCCTTTAAGGTTTTGAATGCTTCTAGACATGGCTCATCGAAGTTGAATGGGTTTTCCTGTTCTAGTAAGGTACACAGTGGTTTAGAAATTTTAGAAAAATTTTCAATGAATCGGCGAGAAAAACCTGCATGTCCTAGGAAACTCCGAATGCCCTTGACAGCGGTTGGCGGTGGTAAGTTGGCGATTACTTTGATCTTGGCTTTGTCTACTTCGATTCTCTGTGTAGAGATTTTATGCCCCAAGAATATACCTTCATCGACCATAAAGTGGCATTTTCCCAATTGAGTACCAGGTCTATTTCCTTGCATCTAGTGAGTACTTTCTCGAGGTTGCTGAGGCAGCTGTCAAAGCTGCTTCCAAAGACGGAGAAATCGTCCATAAATATCTCCATGAAGTCCTCTATCATGTCGGAGAAAATAGCCATCATGCAACACTGAAATGTGGCAGGGGCGTTGCATAATCCGAATGGCATTCTTCGGAAGGCATAAATACCATATGGGCATGTGAATGTTGTTTTGGCCTGGTCCTCCGGTGCAATGGCAATATGGTTATAACCTGAATATCCATCCAAAACACAGTAGAAAGGTTTGCCAGCAAGGTGGTCAAGCATTTGATCAATAAAAGGTAACGAGAAATGATAGTTTTTTGTTGCTTTACTTAACTTGCGGTAATCCATGCATATTCTCCAACCAGTTACTGTTCTAGTTGGAATTAACGTGTTATTGTCATTGCTTACCACAATTATGCCACCTTTCTTTGGTACACATTGTACCGGGCTTACCCATTCGCTGTCAGAGATAGGATATATGATACCGGCATCCAACCATTTGATGATCTCCTTTTTGACAACTTCTCTCATGGAGTCGTTTAATCTTCTCTGGGCATCCACAATTGATTTTTGATCCTATTCGAGCTGGATTTTGTGCATGCAGATTGCTGGGCTTATCCTTTTTATATCTGCAATGGTCCAGCCTATTGCCTTCTTGTGTTGCCGCATCAGTGTCATCAGTTTCTGTTCCCGTGTAGGCTGCAACATGGAGGAAATTATTACAGGCAGAGTATCATTTGGTCCCAAGTAAACATACTTAAGTTGTGCATGTAAGGCTTTTAATTCAAGAGAAGGGGGTTGTTCGATAGATGGTTTGAACATTTTGCCACCCTTTTCTATATAATTCAACGGTTTGAAATACTTATCTGGCTTGTTTGCTATCCAGTATGCTTCTTCTTGCTCCTCCAGTTCCTGTTCTATCCACTCACTGCATTGTTCATCATCTGGGCAATTATCCAAATGGTTGCCAAGACAACTGTCGAGGTCACTGCCCTGGAAGTTGTGTTGTAGGCAGAATCTGTTAGCGTCAAAATTGAACTCTGAGAGGGCCTCCATTGGTTGGCATTCTTCCGGTTCATCAGCATGTCTCATGGTTTGGAAGATATTCAACTTTACTTGCTGATCGTTGACCCTCATTGTAAGTTCGCCTTTTTCCACGTCGATCAACGTTCTGCCCGTAGCTAGGAATGGTCGCCCTAGGATTATCGGTGCCCTTTCATCTGCTTCACAGTCTAGTACTAGGAAGTCGGCAGGGAAAATGAATTTGTCCACCTTCACCAGGATGTCCTCAATTTTTCCTTCCGGTTGTACATATGTTCTGTCGGCTAGCTGTAGCATTATTGTTGTTGGGCGGACATCTCCTATCCCTAGTTTCTGGAAAATAGAGTTGGGCATTAAGTTAATGTTTGCCCCTAAGTCACATAGGGCTCGTACAGAGTGGTTGCTGCCTATTTTACAAGGAATTATGAAGCTGCCCGGGTCTTTCTGTTTCGGTGGTGCCTTATTGTGCAGCATGGCCATGCATCCTTCCTTTACTGCCACTATCTCAAATTCCTCGATCCTTGTTCTTTTGGATACCATATCCTTTAGGAACTTAGCATAGCTGAGCATCTGTTCGATCAACTCTACCAGTGGAAGATTGGTTTTAACTTGCTTCAAAACATCTAAGAATTTTCTAAACTGCATATCCTGTTTCTGTTTCTTCAATTTTTGCCTTGGGGAGGTTCTTATCCTGGGAGGCAGTAACTGGTTCAGAGTCTATGTGTTCTTTCATAGTGTCATATATCGGCTCTTTTTCCGGTTCTGTGTTACCTCTCTCATGTGCTGCCGCGGAGGGGTGTCTGGCGGCTGTGTCTGGATTGGCAGGTGTTGTTTCTCTCGCAGAAGGAATGGATGCCTCTTGCAGTGTTATCCCACTTCTAGTTGTTATAGCTTTGCACTGCTCATGGGATTTCTCTTTCGTGGTTTTCGTATCACAAGGTTGTCCACCCATTGGCCTAGTGTTTACGTTCTGGGCGAACCTTCCGAACTGGGTCTCAAGATTCTTTATGGCTGCCTCATGGTTATTCATCCTGATTTCAGTCCTGTCCATGAAAGATTCAGTTTTGTCAATAAATTTATTCGTATGAACAATGAAATCATTAGTACGAGATATAAAAGTATGTAAGTTAGATTCTATTGAATTAGTGTTCATATTCTATTGCTGTTGAGGTAGTTGTCGTGACAGGTTCTGCTGGTAGCCCCCTGTTGTCGTTATAGATTGGCAGCAGTTTTAGGATTGCTCTAGGAGAAGTTTGGATGATTCTTCCACCCAGGGTTGTACGTGTTCGTGGCGGGCCTGCTGTTCCTCTCATATCCTCCCATGAAATTGGCAGATGCGGTGCATTTAGAGGAATTGTGGTTACCCCCACACTCATCACAGAATGGCTCCACAACCTTGGCCTCATATACTTTTCCAGTGGGTTTCACCATGTTCATAACCAGCTCTGTCAGTTTGTCAAGGCGGGCATTGACAGATTTTGAGGCTTCCACTTCGTTCACAGTAGCTGGCCGCCTAATACCACCTCAGCGGGTTGTTGGGTACTTATAATCTTTCTTGGCGGCTTGGTTCAGGATCCGCAGTGCCTCCTTTGGTGGTCTGTCGAGGATGATTCTGTTGGCTGAGGCATCAATCATCACCCGAGTTGGGTAGTTCACCCCGTTGTAGAACATTAACACATGTGTCCAAGCCAGAAAACCATGGAGCGGGTAGTTGTTAAACATCTGTTGGTACCGTTCCCATGCTTGTAACCCCCTTAGCCCGGCCTAGACGCCCGACCCGAGCTAAGAAGATTACACGGGGAAAACCGAAACCAACTCGTTAAAGCCGACTTCGATTAACAATCCTTTTTTCTTTTTATCTTCTCTGGAATCACATTAAAATCCTATGTGTTCAACAAAACATTTAGAAGAAAACGGCGCAACGATCGAAGTTCGATTAGGGGTTCAATTACAAACATTTAACTTTTAGGGACCAAAACGTAATTTCTGCGAATTACAGGGACTAGCTCAATTTTAAGATTACCAATCCTTAATTAGTGATGTAACATGCTTCCATGTCAAATTTCATCACAAACGGATCATCCAAACTCAACCAATTGATCAAGCAACATTCAAGGACCATAATGCAACATTTCAGAACTTTAAAAGATACTTTTAACTTAAATTAACGGCTCGGTACGGTACACTTAAGCCCGTATCGATACGCGGGAAGCCAGTAGCCAAAGTTGGGAAAAAGGTATCGATACGCTTCTCCGCGTATCGGTACGACCTTCAAACTTTGCCTAGGTGTATCGATACGCGGGCAACTCGTATCGATACCCCTGACCTGAATTGCCTGAGAAAAGCCTTGGTGTATCGATACTCAATCCCGAGTGTCGATACGCATACCAGAAAAACACCTCAAACAGTCACAAAACATCAATTAACATCAACTAAACATGTCTAAAACATCCATACATGTTATATCCAACATTCCAAACACTTATGCATCATCAAACATTCACAAAATAAGCATCAAGCATGACAATTCATGATGGGATATTAAACTACTCAAGCATGCTTTTAGACATAAACCAAAGCATAGCTAAATACCAAATATAAGACCACAAACCATAAAGAGACAATTTACAAGTCCCAAAACACAAACCAAACGTGCTCAAGGTGTTTAACATCACCAAACAAATCCATGAGTAGAAATCCCTCCCATTGCCTTTTATTACACTAAAGTGAAAACACATACTTTGCTTAGCTAAAATCACTTGGATTTCTCTTGCTCTCTTGCTGCCAAAGATGCTCAATTCTCTGCATTGATGAAACAAATGAGCTAAGAATAAAGCTTAGTGAGGACTGCTAACACAACACAACATTCATCAATGCATTTTATAAAACCAAATCATCATTCTTTGTAAACATTTGCCTTCCTTTAAAACATGCACTTTAAAACATCACATGCTTTCTCAAAACAAATGTTCATCATTAATTCATTATATCAACATCATTATATTGGCTCGCAAGTGATCAATACATGAACCAAATCAAAATCAACACAATTGACACAATCGGATACGCGGATTACAAGCGTTGTCCCACACACTTCATACACACTACCGGATTCACATGGTGGAGTTCAATGGCACAATCACAACCCCTCTACACCCGTGATGGAGTTAAATGGCACAATCCCAAGTCCTCAACATCACTCCTCGATAGTTGTATAATCCCACTAACGAGAGTACGGGACACAAACCACAAGATTCACAGACGGGATTAAACCATCCACCGTTTTGATCTTAGCCTCAATCGTTAGGGTACTTGGATGGATTTTACGACACAATCACAACCCCTCGACATCCAAGGCGACTTTATTCACGGTGCACCCAATCCTATAGCCAACTGATAACTGCATAAATATCCTTGTTTTGATAACTTTTTGCTATAACATTTGCCTGTTCTTGAGTTCATACCATAGCATTTAGACTGCATTTAGGTTGCATTTTCTTCTTCTGGGTGCATCTTTGTCTTTGCTGGTTATTGGTCCATATTGAGGGGTACTGCTCGAAAGGTTGGTTTTGGTTGTGGTGGTGCGCAGAAAAGGAGTCAAGAGAGAAAGCCGGTGCCGGGAATTGCTATAGCATGATGGAAGTGGATATTGGCCAGCACGTGAGATACACGTGAGCTGTAGAAGGACGTGAACATGCAGAAAAGGACGACCTGACATGTGCAGCAGCCGGCACCCACATGCAGATTGTCCTTCTTGTCTCCTCGTGGCAGACATTGTCGGTGGATATTCCTTGGGATTATCAAGGCATCTTTAGGGCACAAAACCCTAGAAGCCTTTACTATATAAAGGGAGAGAAGCTTGAAGAAGAAAAAGAAAAAGGGAGTGTGGTGAAAGAGAGGCGGAAGAGAGAGAAAAGGAGAGGGAAGTTTTCACCTTCATCTTCTCCAGCTTGGTGTCCTCCATCGTTGAAGCTCCAAGGAGTGGCCTCACCGGCCTCGAGAGAGGCGGTGAGCCTAAGACAGTCGAGCAGTCTATGGCGGAAAGGGAGTTCACCTTTCTTTATGTCGCTATAGCAATTTCTTTTCATATCTTTATATTTGGTGATGTTATCGCAATGATACGTTGGATGATATTGCCCAGCCACGAACTGTTTTAGGTGGCTTGGGTTTGATGGATGTTTTTATTTTGAGTACTTTTTAGTGCATGCTATAGCTTTTTCAGTGTTTATCATGATTCTATGCTTTGCTTATGCATTTCTCATTTCCTTAAAGTTGTAAGAGCTTATGGTTGTAAGTGCTTTGAGAAATAGGCCCTACCTTAAGCACCTTCGAGAGAGCTAGCTTTAGAACCCTCATAAGCAATGAAGTGACTGTTGAGAGGCAGACTCTAACCTACCTTAGAGTTAAGTGACAAGTTTCAAGGGCTAAAAAGGATAGTTCGTGAAGGGTAGGGGAGTGTTAAGAGTTTACGCCGAGAGGTATGGCTGTAGCATTTCTGACTCCCGGTTTCCTGGCTAGAGATAGTTTATGAACACTCTTAGTAAATCCTGCCTAGCATAGAAGATAGCTGAAGAGCCTTAGTATCGTTAAGAAGCTTGAGTTAGGTTGTCCATCATTCCCAGCCAGTCATTCTGTAGTGAGTTTTTCAAACGAAATGGGACCTGTTTATCATATTGTTATCTCATCTTTCTCTGCACTGTTTTGCTTCAGCATTATTTTACATCACCTCTTTTACTATAGCATTGTCATCTGTAAAAAGTTCAATCTTTATTGTTACAGCAACCGTGAATACCTCCAATCCCTGTAGAGATGATACTCACTCATCACTTTATTACTCGTTCGACGTGTATACTTGCACCATTTGCGTATCATTTATAGTACTACATGAACGCGAACAAGTTTTTGGCGTCGCTGCCAGGGATTGGCATTTGGTTGTTTACGGTTTTTGTTTTTATCGCTTGTTCTTTTTGTTTTTGTACAAATTTATTTTAGGTTTTTCATTCTTCTTTTCAGGTGTCTTGCTAGTGTATGGCCAGAAGGCGACCTGGAGGACCCCTACAATCACCTATTTCTGAAATCGAACATTTCTTGAGACTTAGGAGACATGTTTGAAGAGAAGGTAATAGAAATATGAACGGGGAAATACCACCACCTCAAGGTAACATAGATGCTATGGAAAATGGCCAGGGAGAAGCAGCTCGACCTCGAGCCATTAGAGATCATTTAACTCCTATCTTGGACGATCTCTATCCTGGAATAGTAGCTCCAGAAATTCAGGCAGCCCAGTTCGAGCTTAAACCTGTTATGTTCAACATATTGAACACTATTGGTCAGTTTGTGGGTATGCCTCATGAAGATGCAAGACAACATATCCGTGCTTTCTTGGAAGTTTGTGACTCGTTCAGACAACAAGGAGTGCACGAGGATGTGCTAAAGCTTAAAATGTTACCATATTCTTTACGTGATCATGCCAGAGCATGGCTAAGTGGAGTGCCAGCTGGATCAATGGAGACTTGGACAGATCTATGCAAAAGTTTTCTGCTACGGTATAATCCACCAAATAGAAACACTCAGTTGAGAAATGATATTGCTTCTTTTCGTCAAGCTGATGACGAATCCATGTATGAGTGTTGGGATCGATTCAAGGGATTATTGAGGAAGTGCACAAATCATGGTTTTCATGATTGGACCCAAGTGGTTATGTTCTATAATGGAGTAAATGCTCCCACAAGGATGATGCTAGCTGCTTCAGCAAATGGGACCTTGTTGGACAAATTACCGGAGGAAGCATCTGACATTCTTGATAGGGTAGCCAACAATGATTACCAGTTTCCGACCACAAGGCTTGGAACGGGGAGGAGAACCCAAGTAGCTCGAGACAGTGAAGCTGATGACTTGGTAGCCACCTAGTTAGCTGCTATCACAAATATGCTAAAGAACCTCCAACGTCCCAACGAAGTCAAGAAAGTGAAGTCCACAACCTCATGTCTCAGATGCGATGGCAATCACCATTTGAGTGAATGCCCTGACAATCAAGAGTCAGCCAACTATGTGGGGAATTATAACCGCAACAACAATCCATACTCCAATACCTACAACCCAGGATGGCGTCAACATCCAAATTTCAGTTGGGGTAACCAAGGGCATAGTAATTCTACTCAGCCAGCACCACATCAAAATCTGATCGAAGCACCATCTTCTAACCAGATGATGCCATGGCAAGGTCACAAGGGAGCAGCATCTTCATCGAACAGTTCGCTGGAGACGACATTCAAAGGATTTATGGCTATGAAAAAAGATTTCATGGGAACCACGAAAGTTTTGCTACAGGATCATGCAACAAACATTAAAAATCAAGGAGCCTTATTGCAAAGCCATAGTTCCTCTCTTCGAGCCTTAGAAACACAAGTTGGTCAGATAGCTCAAACCTTGCATGCACGACCACAAGGAAGTTTTCCTAGTGACACTGAAGCCACTAAGCACCATGGCAAGGAACAATGCAGTGCACTCACATTAAGGAGTGACAAGGAAATTAGCAAAGAAGACAAGTTTGGGGGAAAAGAGAAGGATGACTCTCAGCCCAACTTGCCTCAGGAAGAAGATAACTTACAAGATGCTCCAGTTGAAGAGAAGGGTGAGGAAGTCATAGCAAAAGAAACATCGGAGGAGGAGCCTGCTTTTGCTACAGCAAAAGATGTAACTCCATCAGTTCAGACAAATGAAGTTAGACCCCCTCCTCCTTTTCCTCAACGATTCAAGAAGCAGAAAGAAGACCTTCAGTTCCAAAAATATGTAGATATCCTGGACAAATTACATATCAATGTCCCATTTCTGGAGGCCATTGATCTGATGCCAACATATGCCAAGTTCCTCAAGGATATAGTCACGAAAAAGAGGAAGGTCGAGAAGAAAGAGACTATCGCTATAGCAGAAGAATGCTATTCTATGTGGAGCAAGCTGCCACCTAAGAGGAAGGACCCAAGTAGTTTTGCTATCCCATGTTCTATTGGCGACAAGTTTGTCGGAAGAGCACTTTGTGATTTGGGATCAAGTGTTAACTTGATGCCTAAGTCAATTTTTCTGAAACTGGGAATTCGAGAGGCACAACCCACCAAGGTTGTGCTACAGCTAGCAGATCATTCTCATATTCGTCCAAAAGGAAGAGTTGAAGATGTTGTGGTAAAGGTGGACATATTTATCTTTCCAGTCGACTTCTTAATCCTCGACTGTGAAGCTGATAGTAACACACCCATTATCTTAGGAAGGCCATTTTTAGCCACCGGGCGGGCTTTGATCGATTGTGAGAAGGGTGAATTCACGATGCGAGTGGCTGATCAGACATCCACAATCAATATTCATGACACCCTCAAGTATGCAGACAACCCAAGAGTATGCCAATATGTAGATGCTACAGCACAAAATATGATTGATGAGTTTTGCTTTAGCAACGAGATGCAAATAGAGGAGTTTGAAGCACTCTGCAAGGATGATGATTCAGACCAAGAAGAGCTCTCAAGGGAACTGGAGTAGTCTAGTCGACTTGAGGCTAGACCAGGTACGCACTTTGAACCTCTTAATTTTTCAGAATTTATACCTCCTAAACCTTCCCTTGAGCATGCACCTTCTCTAGAACTGAAACCTTTGCCATCACATCTTAAATATGTTTACTTAGGGAGCACTGAAAATTTGCATGTGATAATCTCATCTAGTCACACACCTAAGCAAGAAACTAGTTTAATAAATATGTTGTTACAACATAAAAATGCAATAGGGTGGACTATGGCTGATTTGAAGGGGTATAAGCCCTGCTATATGTATGCACAAATTTTTTCCTGATGATTGTCACATCAATTCAGTTGAGCCCCAGAGGAGACTAAATCCAATCATGAAGAATGTAGTGATGAAAGAAATAATCAAGTGGCTTGATGCTGGAGTAATCTACCCAATATCCGATAGCTCATGGGCCAGCCCGATGCAATGTGTACCGAAGAAGGGAGGCGTGGCTGTGGTAAGCAACGAGGAGAATGAGCTATTGCCTACTAGAATCGTCACAAGGTGGAGGATTTGGATGGACTATATGAAGCTCAACAAGGCGATCAAGAAGGACCATTTCCCCCTCCCATTCATTGATCAGATGTTGGATCGACTAGCGGGCAAGGCATTCTATTGCTTCCTCGATGGGTATTCTAGGTACAATCAGATTCCTATAGCACCCGAAGACCAAGAAAAGATTACTTTCACATGCCCTTATGGAACTTATGCTTTTCGGAGAATCCCATTTGGTCTCTGCAATGCTCCAGCAACTTTTCAAAGATGTATGCTGGCTATCTTTTCAGACATGGTCGAGGATTTTTTAGAAATTTTCATGGATGACTTCTCGGTCTCCGGAGAAGACTTCGACACATGCCTGGGCAATCTCGCCAAGGTCCTAAAGAGGTGTGATGAGGCTGACTTGGTGCTCAATTGGGAAAAATGCCATTTTATGGTAACGAAAGGAACAATCTTAGGCCACAAGATTTCGAAGCAAGGGATAGAAGTTGACAAAGCAAAGGTCGAGGTCATTGAAAAACTACCTCCCACCACTACTGTCAAGGGAGTAAGAAGCTTCCTAGGGCATGCTAGCTTCTATTGCATATTCATCAAAGATTTTTCGAAGATCTCAAAGCTGCTATGCAATTTGCTACAACAAAATCAACCATTTGTGTTTGACAAAGATTACTATAGTGCGTTTCAAGAATTCAAGGAGAAGCTTATCTCAGCACCAGTTGTCATTCCACCTGATTGGAACGAGCCGTTTGAGCTAATGTGTGATGCAAGTGACTACGCCGTCGGTGCAGCACTTGGACAACGCCGAGGTAAACTCTTTCATGTTATCTATTATGCTAGTCGCACTTTGAATGATGCACAAATCAATTATACCACTACTGAAAAAGAATTGCTTGTTGTAGTATTTTTCTTTGATAAGTTTAGATCATACTTAATAGGCACTAAGGTCATAGTTCATACCGATCATTCAGCCATTAAGTACTTAGTGACTAAAAATGATGCTAAACCTAGACTTATTAGATGGATACTCTTTCTACAAGAATTTGACTTAGAAGTTAGAGATAGGAAAGGATGTGAGAAACAGGTAGTGAAACTGAAATCAAGGAGGAATTCCCTGATGAGAAACTGTTAGCTGCTACAACAATTCCGTGGTATGCTGATATTGTTAAGGGTAAACTATACCATTGACCACCGAACTAATTGAAGATTCCTATTTTGACCACCGAACTAACGAACTCGTCAATCAGACCACCGAACTTATTAAATTAACCTATTTTGGCCACCGCCATTAAAAAAATAATAGAGGAATGACGGAGTGATGACGTGGCAGTTAACAAACTTTTATAAAATTACACATTTAATCCTTGCTATTTACACATTCTTTCAATTTAGTCCTAATTTTAAATTAATAAAATAAATTAATTATTTAATTAAGTGATGACACGTGTCAGTCCTCTGTTATTTTTTAACGGCGGTGGCCAAAATAGGTTAATTTAATAAGTTCGGTGGTCTGATTGACGAGTTCGTTAGTTCGGTGGTCAAAATAGGAATCCCCAATTAGTTCGGTAGGCAATGGTATAGTTTACCCTATTGTTAATTATCTTGTTAGTGGTATTTTGCCTCCTGATTTATCTAGCCAGGGACTCAAGAAATTCAGACATGATGCAAGATTCTACTATTGGAATGAACCCTACCTGTTCAAGCAATGTCCTGATTAGATCATAAGGAGATGTGTTCCAAAGGAAGAATACCATAGCATTATGTACCACTGTCATTCATCACCGTGTGGAGAGCATTTTGGTGGTGCTAGAACTGCTGCAAAAGTTCTTCAAGCAGGATTCTATTGGCCCACATTTTTTAAGGACACACACGAGTTCTATAAGACTTGTGACAAATGCCAAAGAACGGGGAACATGTCCAGGAGGAATGAAATGCCGTTGCAAAATATTCTGGAGGTTGAAATCTTTGACGTGTGGGGAATTGACTTCATTGGTTTGTTTCCTGCATCATATTGAGATCTATATATTTTGCTAGCAGTCGACTACGTGTCAAAATGGGTGGAGGCTATTGCCACCCCAAGGCAGTCATGAAGTTTCTTCACAAGAACATCTTCACTAGGTTCGGAGCACCCCGAGCCATCATCAGTGATGAAGAAACTCACTTTGACAACAAGCTTATTGCTAAAGCATTACACCGCTATGGAGTCAGGCACAAGATTGCTACAACATATCATCCGCAAACAAACGGACAGGCTAAAGTTTCCAACCGAGAAATCAAGCAAATCTTGGAGAAGGTGGTTAATCCTAAGAGAAAAGACTGGTCCCCCAAGTTGGATGAAGCACTTTGGGCATATAGGATGACCTTCAAGACACCTTTAGGCATGTCACCCTTCAAGTTTACATTTGGCAAGGAGTGCCATTTACCCGTGGAGCTTGAACACAAAGCTTATTGGGCAATCAAGAAACTCAACATGGATGCCCAACTTGCTGGTGAAAGGAGGTTGCTAGAGCTTAACGAGCTGGAGGAATTCAGTCCCCAAGCATATGAGAATGCTCGCATCTACAAGGAGAAAACCAAGAAGTGGCATGACAAACACATTTTGCCAAGGCATTTCTGAGAAGGTCAACAAGTGCTTCTCTACAACTCCAGGCTAAAGCTTTTTCTTGGAAAGCTGAAATCAAGATGGTCAGGGCCATTCATCATACACAAGGTGTACCCTCATGGCGCAGTGGATATCAAGAAGTTGGATGACGATGAAGTCTTCAAAGTCAATGGCCAACGCCTGAAGGTGTACAATGGAGCCCCTATCCTCAGAGACAAGTCGCACCTGGATCTTCACGATCCTTGAAAGTTTTCATCTCTAAACTCTACCTTTTATGCTATAGCATGTTCATAAATAATGTTTTTCTTTTTAGTCTAGTTTTATGATATCTTTGTTTTTAATTTTCATATCTTTTCACGTGACCCTCGTAAAAGGATTTCTCTTTCCTAGTACAATGTCAGGTACAAAGGCAGGAGAGCGTGCCGTCTACAGGGTTGGTAGCAAAAGGGAGAAGGACATGGAGTTTATTTTTATGCACTTTTGGAAGTACGAAAGAAAAGGAGAAAATAAAAAGATAAAGAGAGGTTTTATCCGAAAAAGTGGGGAGGATGAATTAAAAAAGAGAGAACAAACAAAAAGCAAGAAAGAGAGAGAATATTCACCTATTTAACGAGGAGAAACCCTAGCCACATAAACCCACACATTCTCTCTTCAGCCGTCAACTATTACATTAACTCCCAGTTTTTCTCTCTCCCTTAAAGTCGACACACATCCCCATCACCTCCCCTCTTCCATTAATTCTTCATTTTTTTTACCTTTTTCAACTTCCTATATTTTCTTTATCATCATCACCCGTCCCCTCACTTCTTCAACTTCTTCAACTCTCAACTTTTCCTTCTTCCCTTCATCCCTTCGATTTTCTCCCATGCACACAGAACACCCTTCACTATTTTCTTTCCATTCACGTATTCAATCTATAATCCCCTTAGCCCGGCCTAGACGGTTGACCCGAACTACGGAGATTACACGGGGAAAATCAAAGTCAACCCGAAAGTCAACATTGATTAACGACCATTTTTTTCTTTTTAATCTCGTCTAGATACATGTTAACCCTAGGTGAACACTTGAGAAATATATACGTGTAAAGCACATCAATCGAATTGCAAAAAGGGACTCAATTGCACAATATAAAAATATTAGGGACCAAAATGTAAATTCTGAAAATTAGAAGGTCTTAACTGAATTTTAAGTTACCAATATTAAATTAATCATATTACATGCTTCCTTGTCAAATTTCACCTTAATCGAACATCTCAAACTCATGCAATTGCAATTACAACTTTCGGGACTAAAACGTAAAGCTTGCAAACCTCAACACCATTCAAATCAGTGCCCAACGGTCACCCGTTTCGAAACGGTGTTGACCGTTCCGAAACACGGGTTCGTTTCGAGACTAGTTCCGAAACAGGGCCTTCCAGTGGCCAAATCATTTCGGAACGGCCTCCAGACGTTTCGAAACACGAAGGCCATTACAGGCCCCCGTTTCGAAACGCTAGTGCCTGTTCCGATACGGTTTGCCCAGAAGCTGCAGATTTTGCTGGTTTTTCATACATGAATCCATCCAAACACAACCTAATGACTTCCTAATCATGACAATAAGTCAACATACACATATAGAGCATGCTTGCAACTCCTAAACACATTCATGGCATCAAACATTGAATTTCACATATCTATAGGCATGCTTCCTATTATCCAAACCAATCAATCAACCAATCTCCAAAACAAGCATTAATAAGCCATTTACAAATTCAAAACATCAAAAGCATCATGCCACAAACTAGGGAGTTCAACACATCTCCCAAAACACATCTTAGGTTCCCATTGCCAAATTACCAAAACTAATAGTGTATGAAAACATCACCATACATGAGCTTAGTTTCCCTTGGACTCTTAGCTTCCTTGTTGCCCTCAAACACTTCAATTGTCTGCATTATTGGTACAAAAGAGAGAGCGTAAGCACAATAGCTTAGTGAGGCATGCTCTAAATAAACCAACTCAATAATGCATTTTTAGAAAACATTTAAGCAAAGCTTAAAACCATAAGCCCATCTCTTTTCATGCAACTTTGCACACTTTACAAGCATCTCATGCTTCAATACAATCAATACAACATATTGGCTTTCAAGTGATAGTTCATAACCATTTACAATCCAAAACACAATCGGATACGCGGATTACAAGCGTTGTCCCTTACGCTTCATACACACTACCGAGCAACACAAGGTGGAGTTTACCGGTACAATCACAACCCCTCAACACCCGTGATGGAGTTTAACGGTACAATCACAACCCATCAACATCACTCATCGGTAGTTGTATAATTCCACTAACGAGAACACGGGACATATAACAGAAGATCCACACACGGACTTTTAACCACCGTTGTGATCTTACCTTTCTCGTTAGTGTACTTGGATGGAGTTTACGGTACAATCACAACCCCTCAACATCCAAGGCGACTTTATTCACGGTGCACCCAATCCTATAGCCGGCTAACTATATCCAATTCAAGTACTTTAAAACCATTACATCACTTGCCAATATACATCATTACCATCAACAATTCACTGTTTTAAAGCATTAAATCAAAGCCATTTATCATCATACATCACTATGCATCAAAACCATATTAACAATATGTCAAACCAAGGATCTCTTACCTTGAGCATCCTTCAATACATGGCTTTCAAAACCGGCATTAACCATGCTAAAACATGCTTTCAAAACATAATTTAAACATGCAAACTATAACCAATGCATCGAACCACTTCATGGCTCATCCAAGGGAGTTTTTCCGAAAACTTACTCTTGAGCTTAGTTAAGTTGTTTAGACTTAAACTAAGCTCCCAAAACCTTCAAATATTTGTTTCAAAGCTGGAAACCCAACTCCACTCACCAATTACGTTTCGCTAGCTTGCCGAAACGCCGATCAAGCCTCCGGATCAACTCCAAAAGTGTCTGAAGATGTCTCCCCTGTTTTAAACACATCAAAGCAGAGGATTAATGCATCATCATGCATTGAAATCTTCAGCCAACACACTTAAACTCGCTGCTCTACCTAAAACCAACATTTCGGCTACCAAACACCACCGAAATCACCTCCAAACTCTTCCAAAACTTAACCCAGCCAAGATCCATCACTTCTAACCATTTCTAAACATCAATTAACATCCAAAATAAACCTAAACTCGTCCTTATACCTCCAGCTATAACAGAACACCAAGATCACCTCAAAAACCACCATTTTCATAAGCAAAAACTTAGGAAATACAACCTATTCGGGATTACATTGATAAAACCACATTTCCACATCATTAGACATCCAAAATACATTTAAGAATCATCTCAAAACAGAGCCCAAGCAATCACAACGAAATTCTTCAAGATTTCTTCCAAATCGTGAGTTTTAAGCCAAAATCAAGTTCCTAACATTAAAACCATTTATAAAACTTAAATTAAGGATTGATAACTTGGGAATTTCAGTAAAGAACTGAGTATTTAGAGGAGAAGAACAATCTTACCTCTAAATGGTGATTTCTCCTTGATTTGAGCCAATTTCCTTGAAAATTCAATGAGGAAATCAAAAGGATTTGATGTAAGATTAATTAGGAACTAATTGATGATAGAAATCTTAATAATTGAAGTGAAGATCAATGCAAAAGTTGCTGGAGAATAGTGTTTGGATGATGGAATTTTGAGAGAAAAAGAAATGAGAAAATTTTAGGAAAAGGTAGTTATGAAATTCCAAAAAGTGGTTTCCCTTTTTCTTTTAATTAATTAAAACATTAATTGAATCACCTAAATTAAGGAAAAATATGGAGAAATCATTTTTGGGTAAATTAGCTCCTTAAAGATTCAAAGTTTCAATCCTTCAAACCAGTCACCACTAAACTTTTCAAAAATCGCATTTTAGTCACTACACCAAAATGTAGTATTTCCAAACCTTATTTTTTAAAATTGATTTCACCATTCTCTTATATATATATATTAAAAGAGGACTTTTAGATATTTTTCCATATTTTTAAAACATCCCGAACTAAGCTTTCCCTAAAACCTCCTATTATATTCGAACCGAAAATCCGACCGGTCCGATTCAGACCCTAAACTTCTAAGCCCAAAATTGGGGTGTTACACAATCCTCCCCATTTTTCAACAAAAACTTCATGGCTCGTTGTAAGAACGCCCCTGAGACTTTCGATCATCCTAAACAACAACCAGTCCTTGAAATTTCTAAGTTTCTTGACGAGATAACAAAGGAGAGATAGACAAAGATCAAAGATAGGAATGTTCTTCTAGAACTAGGGTTTAAATACCCTAAAGAGGAAGAAGATCAGTTCGATCAGTCTATAATGGATGTCATTGGCACACATGAGTTGATAACCTTCGCTGCTCACCCTGAGGAGATTTGTACCTCAATCATAAAGGAATTCTATGCACACCTCACAAGTCCAACACAATCTATAGTTCATGTGGGAGGAGAGTAGATAAAGTTTACTGCCACAACAATTGACAAGTTCTATGGGCTAAAGCACAATGTAGACCGCCACACTTCTTTTGTGATGACAATGGACGCGCAGACACAGCGCAAGGTGCTAGAGGATATCTGTTTTCAGGGAACGGTGTTGGACAACAACAAGTCAGTCGAGAGAGGACGCCTCAAACCTGAGGCAAAGGTATGAAACCATTTTGTGAGACATAAGCTTATGCCTACACTACACACTGCCACCGTCCACATCTCTAGACTTTTTCTCATTCACTCGATAATACATGGTAGACGCATTGACATAGGAAAGATAATAGTGGA
Source organism: Hibiscus trionum (assembly GCA_030270665.1). Lineage (NCBI taxonomy): Eukaryota > Viridiplantae > Streptophyta > Magnoliopsida > Malvales > Malvaceae > Hibiscus > Hibiscus trionum. The sequence continues at coordinate 18,396,280 of BSYR01000038.1, read as the reverse complement.
TGAGGTATATGCTTGTTTGAAACGGCCTCGTAGTCCTCTTGTTTTCCCTAACCTGATTATTGCCTTGTGGATAAGAAAAGACGTCTTCATAGACGATCTAGTGGATGCAACTATTTCAGGAAAGATAGGTTTAACTCCAGCCCTCATTACGAAACTCCGAGGATTCAATGAAGACATGCCTCAGCAAACAGTCGATGGAGGAGCTAAAAGTTTTGTTGCAGCACGAGTAGCAGCATTGGTGGCAACAACAAAAGAACTGAGCACCGAGCTCAGCCTGATGAAGGCACACCAGCGGGCGTACTTCAAGTATGCCCAACACCGCGATAGTGCCATAGCATCCTGCTTAAGCAAACTCCTACCAGACCAGAACGTCTCATTCCTACTGTTCCCCACAGAGTTACTACAAGCCCCCACCACTGCTACAACAAGCACAATGTCCCACAGTGACCCTAGCTCCGTCCATCCTGCTGCTAAGAAGAAGACTCCGAGAAAGAAAGCACCAGCAACTCCAACTGCCCAGCCAGAGAAAGAAACTCCGCCTGTTCAGCCTACTGTCGAAGAGACCAACCCAGTAGCTACCCCGACCAAGAAAAGGAAACGTACCAGGAAGGCAACTAACCCAACGCCGTCACGACCAAAAAACCCACTTCCTGAGCTAGAGCATGTACCAAGTGATCCTGAGGAAACCGCTCAGAAGGAGACCACTACAACACAAACAACTGAGCCGACAACAGCGCGATCTACGAATGCTACAACATCCAGACCAAAAACACGCATCAAACATACTGCTGGACGTGCCAGGCCCTCATCCAGTGCTCAGTCAGTTTCCTCAGAAAGTGTGGACGATGTAGCAAACCCACACTACTACTCCTCTGAAACATTAATGGACAATACCAGCAGCACGACATAGCCTCTGCACCCAGGAGGTATCTAACCTTTTTCTTTTTCTTTTTTCATTTTTCATCATTTTTCATGGCATATAGTGTAGATTAGTTTATGCATTGCGGACACTGCATTTCTCAAGTTTTGGGGTGTTAGTGTTTATAGTTAATATGTTGCTTTAGCATATGCATTATAGGATAGAACAAAATTTTTACTATGGCATTCTGTTTAGTCTAGAGACAACCTATGAATGTATTTATGATGTCTGGCGACGAAATCTTAAAGGCCTGAACTAAGTAAAAAAACAAAACTAGTTGAGATCTGTAGAACTGACTTTAGGATCTATTTGTTAAAAAAAATTGTTACACAACTGCTCTCTTTCTATAAGTAAGTTTGTTAGAAGAAAATTTTCAGGAAGAACCCTAGTAAACTCTAATATGTAAACTCTAGAGAATTTAAAAGAAAAAACTAGACAACCCTTTGCTCAAACAAACGAATAACTGCTACGACATATCTGTAGAAGGACACTTCGCTTTGCTATAGCTTTATAAAAAAAAAGCTTTGCTATAGCATATGAGTGAATGAAAGTTGTCACGTGATGACTCTAGCTACTAGCTCGGGGTGAGAGGTTTGCTCCCTGCTCATCTAGAGTTAAGGACTGTAGGTGTGATGAGCTGACACCCTTCGTAGCAGAAAACCTATATCTTTGGGAGTCTAAAAATTGGAAAAGAACTAGAGAACATAGTTAGGGTATAACTAGGGAGCTTCCTTGAAAATTTATCTCACTAGCTTAAGTATAGGAGGAAGGCAACCAAGCACACACGCACACAACTTAGTCCTAAGGAATGTTCTTAAGGATCTCATGTCTGGTTGTATATATTTCTATTTGACAAGTTATTTCTGACGACTGAAATATTGCCATAGCAATCCTCTAGGTTAAATCGTTGCCATAGTAATTCTTTTGTTCTGTTCTATTCATTGCTTGAGGACAAGCAATAGCTTAAGTTTGGGGGTGTGATAACTGCATAAATATCCTTGTTTTCATACCTTTTTGCTATAGTATTTGCCTGTTCTTGAGTTCATACCATAGCATTTAGACTGCATTTAGGTTGCATTTTCTCTTCTGGGTGCATCTTTGTCTTTGCTGGTTATTGGTCCATATTGAGGGGTACTGCTCGGAAGGTTGGTTTTGGTTGTGGTGGTGCGCAAGAAAGGATTCAAGAGAGAAAGCCAGTGCCGGGATTATGTGAGATATATGTGAGCTGCAGAAGCACGTGAACATGCAGAAAAGGACGACCTAGCATGTGCAACAGCCGATACCCACCTGCAGATTGTCCTTCTTGTCCCCTCGTAGCAGACATTGTCGGTGGATATTCCTTGGGATTATCTAGGCATATTTAGGGCACCAAACCCTAGAAGCTTCCACTATATAAAGGGGAGAGAAGCTTGAAGAAGAAAAAGTGAGTGTGGTGAAAGAGAGGCGGAAGAGAGAGAAAAGGAGAGGGAAGTTTTTACCTTCATCTTCTCCAACTTGGTGTCCTCCATCGATGAAGCTCCAAGGAGTGGCCTCACCAGCCTCAAGAGAGGCGATGAGCCTAAGACAGTCGGCCAGTCTATGGAGGAAAGGGAGTTCACCTTTCTTTCTGTCGCTATAGCAATTTCTTTTCATATCTTTATATTTGGTGATGTTATCACAATGATACGTTGGATGATATTTCCCAACCACAAACTATTTTAGGTGGCTTGGGTTTGATGGATGATTTTATTTTGAGTACTTTTTAATGCATGCTATAGCTTTTTCTGTGTTTATCATGATTCTATGCTTTGCTTATGCATTTCTCATTTCCTTAAAGTTGTAAGAGCTTAGAGTTGTAAGTGCTTTGAGAAACAGGCCCTACCTTAAGCGCCTTCGAGAGTTGGTCGTTCTTTAAGTGTGTGTTGGGGTTAGTAATCGAGAGAGCCAGCCTTAGAAACCTCATAAGCAATGAAGTGACTGTTGAGAGGTAGACTCTAACCTACCTTAGAGATAAGTGATAGGTTACAAAGGCTAAAAAGGATAGTTTGTGAAGGGTAGGGGAGTGTTAAGAGTTTACGTCGAGAGGTATGGCTGTAGCATTTTTGACTCTCAGTTTCCTAGCTAGAGATAGTTTAGGAACACTCTTAGTAAATCCCACCTAGCATAAAAGATAGCTGAAGAGCCTTAATATCGTTAAGAAGCTTGAGTTAGGTTGTCCATCATTCCCAACCAGTCATTCTGTAGTTAGTTTCACATACGAAAGGGGACCTATTTATCATATTGTTATCTCATCTTTCTCTGCACTATTTTGCTTCAGCATTATTTTACATCATCTCTTTTACTATAACATTGTCAACTGCAAAAAGTTCAATCTTTATTGTTACAGCAATCGTGAATACCTCCAATCCCTGTGGAGACGATACTCACTCATCACTTTATTACTCGTTCGACGTGTATACTTGCACCATTTGTGTATCATTTATAGTACTGCACGAACGCGAACACCGGCTAACTATATCCGATTAAAGTAACCAAACCATTTCCATCACTTTCCAATATAATCATTTATCATCATTAATTCACTGTTTTACAAGCATAAACCACACTGCCACTTTCACAAGCATTAACATGCTTAAACCAAATGCATAAATCATATAAACCCAAGGATCACTACCATGTGCATCCTTAACAAAATGACATTTAAAACCAGCAATATCAATGCTCAAATCATGCTTTAAAACAATAATCTAACCACATTTCAATCAGGTGCATTTTAAACCAAAACATAGCACAATCCGAGAGAGATTTTCGATTTACTTACTCTTGAGCTTAGCTAAGTGTTTCAAACTTACACTAAGCTCCCAAAACCACGTTCAAAACGTTTCAAAGCTAGAAAATCCTTTTCCGCTCACTGATATGCGAAACTTTGCTTGCCGACGCAAAGATCACTCGCCTGAAGCCTCCAAAAATGCTTCGCTTGCTTCCGGATCAAGATCCCCTATTTTTAGAGCATCAAAACAGATATCCAAATGCATTAAAATGCATTCCAACACCAGCAACTAAACACAAACTCATTGCCCAGAAAAACTACACCAATTAACCCATCCGAAACAACTGAAAACTCAATCGATTGCCTCCTAAACCAAGCCCAGCCAACAATCATCACTTCCAACCATTAATAATCATCAAAAAACATCTAAAAACAACCTAAACCCTTCCTTACACCTCCAGAAACCATAACACCAACAAATCACCTCAAAAACTCAACCAAAACTATCAAGAAACTCAAGGATCTCAAGCATTTCGGGATCTATATCATAATAACACTTTTTCAACATCATTATCATCTCAAAACTCAATTACAAAACATCTAAAACAGAGCTCATCAACAAGACTCCAAAAATCAAGATTTAAACCTTTATTTTGCAAGATTTTGATTTTAAACCAAAACTATAATCAAAACTCAGTTAAAAACAACAATTATGAGTCAATAATCTTGGGAATTTCAATAAAGAAACTAGATTAGAGGTTGAGAATGGGATTTACCTCCAATCCTTGCCTTCCTTAATGATTGACAAGTTTTAGCTTTACAAATCTTGAAGAAATTGAAGAGAATTCTTGGAAATGATTTAGAAATCAAAGAGAGAGAGAGAGTTTGGGATAAAAGAAATATGGAGAAAAGGTTTTAGAAATGGGTTCTACTGAAATGAAAGTTAGTTACGTAAAAAACTTCTCAATTTACTATTTTAACAATAAAATAAAATAAAATCTCTTTTTAAACAATTCATCTAAAAACCATTTAAAAAACATGTCAATTTAAGGAAATGTGTAATTGCACAAAAGCTCTCTAAATATTCTAAGTTTTTGACTCCTATTTTGAAATTTGCATTTTTCCATAGTTTTAAAACTTTACATTTTGGTCACTACCCAAAATGTACCTCTTCCAAAACTCATTTTGTAAAATTGATTTGACCAACCTCTTAAACATGATTTTAGAGGATTTTAGAAATTTTTGTCATATTTTTATCCTATCCCGAACCTTGATCTCCCTAAACCACCTAATACGATTCGAACCGTTTCCGACTGGCCCGGTCCGATGTCTAAACATCTAGGCCCAAAACCAGGGCGTTACAACTCTCCCCCACTTAGGAAATTTCATCCTCGAAATTTTACCTGAAGGAAAAAGGTGTGGGAACTTCTTCAACATGTCCGCCTTGCTTTCCCAAGTGGCTTCCACAACTCCTCGATGTCGCCACAACACCTTCACAAGTTCTATCGTCTTGCCAAGAAGAACTTTGCTACTCGAATCAGGGATCTTCACCGGTTCCTAGTCATAAGACAAATCCAGATTCAACTCCATCTCCTTAACATGCATCACATGCGAAGGATCCGATCCATACCTCCGCAACATCGAAACATGAAACACATCATTAATCTTTTCCAACTCGGGAGGCAACCTCAACCGATAAGCCACGGGACCAATACGCTCCACAACCTCATAAGGTCCAATAAACCTCGGGCTAAGCTTACCCTTTTGCCCAAATCTCATCACCTTCTTCCAAGGCGATACTTTTATGAACACCCGTTCACCAACTGCGAACTCAATTTCCCTACGCTTCAGATCCGCGCAGGGCTTTTGCCGATCCGATGCTGTCTTCAAGCGCTCACAAATGAGCTTCACCTTCTCGGTAGTTCCTTTCAACATAGTCGGCATCGAAATTAACTTTTGCTCAGCTTCTGCCCAATAAAGAGGAGTTTTGCACTTCCTCCCATACAAAGCCTTGTATGGAGTCGTTTGAATGCTTGCCTGATAACTATTGTTGTAAGAAAATTCAACCAAAGGAAAATGCTTCTCCCAAGAACCCTGAAAATCAATAACACAACACATCAACATGTCCTCAAGCACTTGGATAACACGTTTCGATTGTCCATCCGTCTCAGGATGATATGAACTACTGAAATTCAACTGTGTACCCAAGGCTTGATGCAAGCATTCCCAAAACCTCGATGTGAACCTCAGATCTCTATCCGACACAATAGATTTTGGCACACCATGCAAACGTACAATTTCAGTGATATACAGCTCTGCCAGCTTATCCAATGTATACGTAGTATGCACGGGCAAGAAATGTGCACACTTTGTAAGGCGATCAACAATCACCCAAACAGAATTCTTCCTTGATGGTGAAAAAGGCAAACCAGACACGAAATCCATGATAATCCTTTCCCACTTCCATTTTGGGATTTTCAAAGGTTGCAACAACCCAGATCGAACCTGATGTTCTGCCTTCACCCGTTGATAAACCATGCATTTACTAACAAACTCGGCAACATCCTTCTTCAACCCCACCCAATAGTACTCATCCTTCAAACCACGATACATCTTCGTACTACCAGGGTGCATAGTAAAAGGACTACTATGGGCTTCAGTCAGAATAGTGCGCCTCAACTCAACATCATTCGGCACCACTATTCGACTCCCAAAACACAGAACACCATCATCATTGAAACTGAAATACGAAGGCTTACCGTCTGCAATATCCTGAACGTGAGGGACAAGAGAATCATCAAGCAACTGTTTATCCTTGATCAACTGAATCAAGGATGGTTTCACTTGTAATTCAGCAACAAGACCACCATCTCGCGATATTCTCAAGCGAGAAAACATCACCCTCAACTCCACAGCCACTTTCCTACTCAAAGCATCAGCCACAACATCGGCCTTTCTAGGATGATACTCGATAGACAGATCATAATACTTAAGCAACTCCACCCATCGACGTTGCCTAAGATTCAACTCCTTTTGAGACATAAGATACTTCAAACTCTTATGATCTGTGAATACCACACACTTCTTGCCATATAGGTAATGCCTCTAAATCTTCAAAGCAAACACAACAACCATGAGCTCAAGATCATGAGTAGGGTAGTTATTCTCATGCACCTTCAACTGCCTAGATGCATACGCTACTACCTTATCCTCCTGCATCAACACACAACCCAAGCCAACATAGGATGCATCACTATAGACTACAAACTCCTTACCAGAATCAGGTTGAATCAGGACAAGAGCTTGCGTCAATGCTTCCTTCAGCTTCTCAAAAGCTTGTTGCCTCGCATCTGTCCACTTAGAGCGAACATTCTTCTGCAACAACTTGGTTAAAGGTGCAGCAATCTTCGAGAAACCCTCGACAAACCTACAGTAATATCCAGCTAAGCCAAGAAAACTTTGCACCTCTGTCACCGACTTAGGCACCTTCCAACTCAAGTGTCTATCATGATCCTCCTCGATACGAGAGTACACAAGGATGTCATCTATGAACACTACCACAAACTGATCCAAAAACTTATGGAACACGCGATTCATCATGTCCATAAAAGCAGCAGGTGCATTGGTTAAACCAAAAGGCATCACTAAGAACTCATAATGCCCGTACCTTGTCCGAAAAGTTATCTTAGGTACATCCGCATCCTTCACCTTCAACTGGTAATACCTTAACCTCAAATCAATCTTAGAAAAGACCAAGGCTCCTCGAAACTGATCAAAGAGATCATCAATCCTTGGCAAGGGATACTTGTTCTTGATCGTCAACTTGTTCAGTTGCCAATAATCTATACACATCCGCATTATCCCATCTTTCTTCTTTACAAACAACACCGACGCACTCCATGGTGATACACTCGGCCGAATGAACCCTCGATCAAGCAACTTCTGAAGCTGCGTCTTCATCTCTTTCAGCTCTTTAGGTGCCATTTGATAAGGAGAAATGGACACCGGATTCGTATTCTCATACAACTCGATACCAAACTCAACTTCCCTGTTTGGCGGCAACCCATAAAACTCTTCCAGAAAAACACCCAGAAAATTGTAGAGTGTCCACAACTTCTATATTTTGTACACATTGATGCCCTTATTATTGTTGTTCTTAATCCCATTTAGGCATATTAAGGTGCATTGCACGCATTATAACAATATCTTCTCTTTTTACCATGCTTTTGTTGAATAATTTACGTTTGGTTGAGAAAATTTATTGTTTTAGTTTAGTTTATATTTTCAGGTGCTATAGCTAGGAGGAGAGGACATGGCATGACAGGACATGACATGATAGAAGAAGTTGTACTGAAGCAGCTCAAGTTGTCGCCAAGGACGCTGCCGAAGCAGTATTGCCTCCAGGAGCCGCCCGAGTAGGAGTTACACCGACTTAGCCAAGATGGGTCGCGATTTCAAGAGGTCAATTTCCTAAGTCCAATAAGCCCAGTCTTGCAAGTTTCTAAAGCCTATAGCGACCGGTAGAGCTGATCTAAGACCGATAAGTAGGAAACTTATCCTTACTTACGGAAGAAGGCAACGTCCATACAGTCCACATTTAAGTCAAAAAAGAGTTTGTATTTAATGTAAATATACTTTTAGAACTCCTACTTCAAGGAGGACTCAAACTTAGGTCATGACCCCTATATATACCCAATGTATGTAAGGGTATAGAGGCATGATGAGGGTGAGGGGATGTGAGCCTGAGCAGCCGCACAACGAAGATGTAGTTAGATAGGTTGGAGTTGTTGGAGGTCGCGACCCAACTATCCTAGGGTTTAGGCGCGTGTATGTAAAGTAGTTTGTGGGAAACAATTGTAATAGCTTTGAGTTGTTTTCAATAAAATTCCAAAGTTTTCTTAATCTATGATGTTCATTCTTTCAATGAGTCTACACCAGTCAGTTGAGAGAATCCATTTGTCGGGCACGAAAGTGCAAGGCTCATGAAGGGGTTAAGTACGGTCACAACTTGTTTGGGGCATGACTAATTGGTTCCACACTAGTCCACAAGTTTCAGCGTCTAAGAAGGATCACCAATCGAATGGACTTGCCTGTGTTAGGTTGACGCTGAGATTGCTAGGTATTGCCTACATCACGTGAGTGTTTGAGCATCCTAACCTAGAAATAGGAGGGATTACTATCGACTATCCTGCCGAACATGGAATGTCTCCCAGACTTGTCGCCAGGACTTCTTTCTGTTCCACCTGCCGAGACAGTACACTCCTACAGTGGTAGTGACATACTTCGGCCGCGTGACAGGGTCGTAGTTTGTCGCCCACCATACCCGCCGAGGCAGCAATTCATGGCAGCGTAAAACATACTCAGACTTTACAATGCAGTCCACATACTACTAAGCTGCATTTGTCTTACCCAATCTATCACCCAAATCTCTCCCTATCATTCCTCTCATCACTATCTTTATTTTTACATGTGTCTTTATATTTCCACATTATGAGATTTAATGACGCATTTACTAAATCTTTGTGCAGGAAGCCATCCATAGGAGCTGCTCCAATCCCTATGGGAGACAATATCCTTTATACTATAACTTAACAAGAGTGTGCACTTGTGCTCATAAATAGAGAACACCCAAACGCTCTACAAGTTTTTGGCGCCATTGTCGGAGATTGGCAACAACGACTACGTTTGACTTTCTGCACTCCTATTTAGTTTTTGCACATTAAATCTCTTTTCATTTATTTGCTAAAAAATATAAAAAGAAAAAGAAAAAAAAGCCTCTTGTTTTCTTGGTGTATGTCCTGCCAGGGCAGCAAGGTTGGCAGCAACATCCACCTGAGGAGGGGAAGGACATGCCCAGATGAATAGCCAAACACAAAAACTATCAGGAAGTGGTTATGCTTGGGAAAAGCGCAGCCCAACATAACCTAATTTTTATTTTTAATTTATTTTTATGCATTAGTATTAGATTTAATTTTTATTTAATTTAAGTTTTTTAATTTATTTCAGGTTAGGAATGAAGGAAAGATCAAGGAAGATGAAAGAATAAAGGAGAAGCCCAACTAGCAGCCCAAGGCAGACGAGCATGGCCTCATCACAGCAACCAGTCGCAACCTCCAAAACCCCATACAAAAGGTTCTTGAACCCAGCTGTCGAAGAGACCTACAAGAAGCACTATAGAGAGCGGAAACTATGGGAGGAGATGGGTTTCCAATACACCCAGTCTGATGGGGATTTTGGCTTAGAACCCTCTCTATTCTAAAGGATCCATAACATGGGCCGGGACCAGTTCGCATGGTAGCCAGAGGGAATCAACAGCAACCATGTGCGAGAATTCTATGCCCACCGGCCGACACCGGAGAGTCCTTTCGTCTACGTCCACGGAGAAGGTGTCAAGTTCACAACTAATGTGATTAACAACTTTTACAGCATAGAAGTCAGCGGCAACCCGCACAAAGAGTGAGAATCATATCTGATGGGGGCTGACTACAACAAGATCAAGAAGGAGATATGTAAGCCAAACACCAAGTGGCTGACAGGCAAAAACAATAGGTCAGTCAACAGTCGAGATTTGCTGCCGGAGGCAGCTTTTTGGAGTTACTTTGTCCAGCGCTGCTTGATGCCCACCACACACGGATCGACAGTAAATATGTCGCGACTCACCCTTATCTACAGTATCATGAAGGGGCGACAAATCAATGTTGGCGAAGAAATAATAAAGGATATTTATGCCCACGCAGAAAAGCCAAACGTCAAAGGTCCCCTCTTCTTTCCTGCACTCATCACTGGCCTGTGTGCCAATTTTCCCGTGCCGCCGCACCCAAAAGACAAAATTCTTCCTGCCAAGGAAGGATGTGCAAGAAGGGTACGCCAGCAGATGATGCATAACGCGGAGCCAAACACACCTTCTACCGCCCAGCCGCCGTCCCAAGCTGTCGCCACCTCAGCTGCAGCAGAAAGTACTGATGCTGCCCTCCCGTCCAAAGTGATCCCCCTGCTGCGCAACCTAGTTGAAAGCTACCAGAGGATCGAGCAAGAGCAGATGATCTTCACCAAATACGTAGCAGACGTGTAGAAGGCCTTTGTGGCCTACTTGCTGGACAAGTATCAGGACGCCGGCCCACAGTTGCCCGCCTTTCCCACGGAGTTAGCAACTTCCAAGCCAATCTATATCACTCCAAGACCATCTGTTGCTCCTGTCATCGACGACAGCGAGGGGCCGCACTACCGCCCCAAGAGAAGAACCTCTCCAACTCCTATCCAGCCATATGACCTCTTCTCCTCATCAGAATTAGAAAATGAGAAGGAGACCAGTGCTGCATCCCTAGTAGAAAAAGGGGCCACTGCCAAAGACGCCGGCGAATCAGACATGGAGATCTCAGACTCCTTTGATGACGAGCCAGCAGAGGCAAATAGAAAGAGAAAGCGGCCAGCAACAGAGCCCTAGGGTGGAGGAGCTGAAAGACAATCAAAGAAGCCCACCCTCAACCGCATCCAGTCGTCGCATAGCAAGAAGAAGAGCCCAACAGACAGACCATCTGCTACGCGCCGCCTAGTCCTGCCCGCCTCCTCCGTATCCTCCTCTGACGCGGCAGCAACAGAGGGGAATTCCCTCAGCCTATAGCACTATTTTTTTCTTTCTTTTCTTTTCTTTTTAATTTTTATGTTTTATTTTGTTTTCCTTTTTATGTTTTATTTCTTTCTGATTTTAATTTTTCTTTTTATCTTTTATTTTCTGTTTTTAATTTTTGTTTTGTAAAGGCATTAAGGACAATGCCAACCTTGAGTTTGGGGGGAATTAGTCCTCTTTGTTTTTAGGTTCATGTAGTAGCATATAGATGCATATGTAAATTATGCCCCCAGTGCTTAATGAAGTAGAAATTTTTAGCTCAAAAACTTGTGCTTGTGATAGATTAGCCGATTACTTATATCTGCATCATACTAAAATTTTTAATCTAACTATGGGAAGAAGCATGAAAAATACTTAGAAATATTTCTTTTTGCCAATTATCTCTACACTTGTCTGATAAATGCTGAATTTTTGCTTGAGTTATAAGCTTAACATTGCCTGCCTTACTTAACAAAAATTCCTTGATTTGATATAGGTTTGCCGCCACGGCAGCACAATAAAGATGATGAAAACCCTAGAGGTGCCCGAAACAGGCTCTAGGCATGAAGTTCAAATACCCTAGAGGTGCCCAAAACATGCTCTAGGAAGGATCATGAGCAAGGACACTCCGCTGCTATCAAAGTCCATGTATCTACACCAAGTGACAGACAAATTAGAAAGAGTGAATGAAAGTCTTCACGGGATGACTCTATTGAAAGTGTTCGAAGTTTCATAGAGTGCACCTATCTTAGCTTCAGACCCAGAGAATAGTTGTGATGAGCTGAAGCCCTTAAAAGCCATGATCAGAAAAAGAAAACAAAAGTGCCCAATTATGCTGCCAAGGCAGCAAATTGTATCCATTCTAGTAATTTAATTATTTTAGGCATTCTTTGTTAACTTAGTTATCTCAGCATGTTTAGCATGAACACATACCAGCACACGTTGTACTGACAATAAGAAAATTAAACCCAAGTTATTTTATGCCATTCCCTATCACTAACATTAAATAGGTGCCACGACCTTGAGGTAAGAAATCAAGTTAAAGGCTAATGTTTCTATTAATTTTTTGCTAAGGGCAGATTTACTAGTTAGGTTTCATTGCTTGAGGACAAGCAATAGTTCGAGTTTAGGGGTGTTTAGAGTGTCCACAAGTTCTATATTTTGTACACATTCTTTCCCTTATTATTGTTGTTCTTAAGCACATTTATGCATATTTAGGTACAATGCATGCATTATAACAGTATATTCTCTTTTTACCATGCTTTTATTGAATAGTTTACGTTTGGTTGAGAAAACTTACTATTTTAGTTTAGTTTATATTTTCAGGTGCTATAGCTAGAAGGAGAGGACATGACAGGACAGGACAGAAGGAGCTGTACTGAAGAAGCTAAAGTTGCCACCAAGGACGTTGCCGAAGCAGCATTGCCGCCAGGAGCCGCCCGGGCAGGAGTTACACCGACTTAGCCAATATGGGTCGCGATTTCAAGAGGGCAATTTCCTAAGCCCAATGAGCCCAGTCTTGCAAGTTTCTGAAGCCTGTAGCGGTCGGTAGAGCTGATCTAAGACCGATAAGTCGGAACACTTATCCTTACTTGCAGAAGAAGGCAACGTCCATAGAGTCCACATTTAAGTAAAAAAGGAGTCTGTATTTAATGTAAATATACATTTAGAACTCCTACTTCAAGGAGGACTCAAACTTAGGCCATCACCCCTATATATACCCAATGTATGTAAGGGTATAGGGGCATGACGACGGTGAGGGGATGGGAGCTTGAGCAGCCGCACAACAGAGATGTAGTTAGATGGGTTGGAGATGTTGAGCGTCACGGCCCAACTCTCCTAGGGTTTAGGCGCGTGTATGTAAAATAGTTTGTGGGAAACGGTTGTAATAGCTTTGAGTTGTTTTCAATAAAATTCCAAAGTTTGATTAATTTATGTTGTTCATTCTTTCAATGAGTCTACACCAGTCAGTTGAGAGAATCCATTTGTCGGGCACAAAAGTGCATGGCTCACGAAGAGGTTAAGCACGGTCACAACCTGTTTGGGGCGTGACTAACTTGGTTCCTCACTAGTCCACAAGTTTCTGCTGCTAGGAAGGATCACCAATCGAATGGACTTGCATATGTTAGGTTGACACTAAGATTGCTAGGTATTTCCTACATCACGTGAGTGTTTGAGCATCCTAACCTAGAAATAGGAGGGATCACTGTCGACTATCCTGCCAAACTTGGAATATCTGCCAGACTTGCCCCCAAGACTTCTTTCCGTTCCACATGCCGATACAGTACACTCCTGCAGTGGTAGTGACCTGCTGCGGCCGCGTTACAGGGTCGTAGTTTGCCGCCCTCCATACCTGCCGAGACAACAATTCATGGCAGCACAAAACCTACTCAAACTTTACAATGCAGTCCACACACTACTAAGCTGCATTTGTCTTACCCAATCTATCGCCCAAATCTCTCTCTATCATTCCTCTCATCACTATCTTTATTTTTACATGTGTCTTTATATTTCCACATCATGAGATTTAATGGCGCATTTACTAAATCTTTGTGCAGGAAGCCATCCATAGGAGCTGCTCCCATCCCTGTGGGAGACGATATCTTTTTTACTATAACTTGACAAGAGTGTGCACTTGCGCTCGTAAATAGAGAACACCCAAACACTCTACAAAAATCGCAAACGATTCTGATGTCTTGCACACGTACATCTTTTGTACCAGGATTCATCACTTATGCAAGATAAGCATCACAACCCATCCTTAGCATACGACTTGCTTCCATATCCAAAACAACATTAGACAAGAATTTCACATTCTCGCCTATTATCACCACCTCATAATCATCAACAAGCTTTAAGGTGACTCGCTTAACATCAAAGTCAACCACTGCTCTATGCTCAGACAACCAATCCATACCAAGAATCACATCAAATCCATAAAAGGGTAATTCCATCAAATCCACAAGAAAGATATGACCTTGAACAGACAAGGAACACCTCCGATACAACTTCCTTGTGACCACAGTCTCACCAAAAGAACTAGTCACTTGCATTCCTAGTTTAAGCAACTCAACAGGTATATCAAGCAATTGTGCATGCTCACTCAAGATATAAGAATGCATGGATCCATAATCAATCAAAGCCAACAATGATAAAGACTGTAGAACAAAGGTACATGCGATAACATCGATGTTGTTGCGCCCCTCGCGCTGAGCATAGACCCTCGCAGGACTGCCTCCCTCCGGCTGAACTGTTACAACATGAGCGATACCTCTATGACCTTCTTCCTTCCTCTGGAAGTTACCTCGGCCGCGCCCACAGCCTCTCTATGGTGCAGCCACAGCAGGTGCACGTCCCTGACCTCCACTATCCAACAGAGGACACTCACGCCTCATATGATCTGTTGAACCACAGTTCCAGCAAGAATTCCATGTTACCACAACATGAGCTTGTGCCTCTCTAGCCACACGAGGACAATCTCGCCTCAGATGATCCCTCGATCCACAAGTCCAGCACGTGTGCTGCTCATACCTCACTCGTCCACCCTAAACCTGTCCATCCCGTCCAGGTGCACCTCGCCTCACATCAGACTGATGTTTCCTATCTCAGCCTCTTTTGTTCCGTACACCTTCAGAACTAAACTCAGCAGCTCTCTTACCAGAGCTAGAACCACTTCCCCGAGATGTCAGACCCAAGCTTTGCTCGATGTCCTTATCCCGACATACGAGCACACCAAAATCTGTGTAGTCTGTAGCCAACATAAAGGTCTTCACTTCCTGCACAAGCCCATATCGGAAGTGATCACAACGATGCCTCTCACTCGGCATCAACTCAGGGGCATACTGGCTCAAACGTACTAACTGGACCTCGTACTCAGCCTGTAAACTGTCCACAAGTCTTGTATTTCATGCACATTCCAAATCTTACTATTACTGTTTTTAAGCACATTTTAGGCATAAGTAGGTGTATGACATTTTACAGTATTTCTTTGTTTTACCTTGCTTTTATAGATTATCGTTTATTTGATAAACAAGAGATATTGTTTTAGTGTATTTTTGTTTTAGGTACTAAAGGCTGAAAGAGGGAACCGAGAAGCTGAGGAGTCAAGGCTGAAGGAACAAACCTATGAGCTGTACTGACGCAGTTCCAGCAGAAGATAGTTGTTGCCGACCTTGCTGCCGAGTAGAGTTGCCGCCAACCTTGATGCCTACGGCAGCTGAATACGGAAGTTGGAGAAACGGAGTGTGATCTGTAGAGCTAAAAACCCTGAATCTATCACCGGCATCCACTTGATTTTTCGACGTCTATAGCAGCAGCTAGAGCCGCCGAAGAAAAATATCAAGATTACTTGTGGGCTAAGGTAAACAGGATAAAGTCCATATTCCACGCAAAGAAGTCAGAGTTTAAAGTCATATTAAAAATGGAAAGCTACTTTCGAGGACTTCTACTTTAAGGAGGACTTACCCTAGTCATTAGTCTATAAATACTCATTGTACTCCTAGTTCAAATCATCTTAGGTTTTATATAGACTTTGCTAGAGTTCTCTGCCGCCGCCATGTTCTAAACTCCACTTGGGTTAGGGTTATGTTGTAAATTAGTTGTGAAACGATAGTTTTAGGGTTTTGAGTTATTTTTCAATAAAATATTCCAAGTTTGCTTAATCTGTGCACTTCATTCTTTCAATTATTCTACACTAGTCAGTTGAGAGAATCCATTTGTCAGGCACGAAAGTGCAAGGCTGGCAAAAGGGTTAAGTACAGTCACAACATGTTGGGGCGTGACTAACTTGGTTCCACACCAGTTCACAAGTTTCAGCGGCTAAGAGGGATCACCAACCGAGTTGACTAGCCTGTGTTAGGTTTACGCTGAGATTGTTAGGTATTGCCTACATCACGTTATCTCTCGAGCATCCTTGCATAGAAATAGGAAGGATCACTGTCGATTATCCCGACAAACTTGGAGTATCTGCTAGACTTGCCGCCAAGACTTATTTCCGTTCCACCTGTCGAGACAGCGAAAGTTGCAGTGGTAGTGACCTAATGCGGCCGCGTGACAGGGTCGAAGCTTGCCGCCCGCCATACCCGCCGAGGCAGCATATCGTGGCAGCACAAAATAACTCAACCTTTACAACGCAGTTTCACACTAAGTGGCAGCATAATCGTGCCTGCTCTATCAACCTGATCTCCTCCTTTATTACTTGCGTTTTTATTTACTTTTCGTCTCAACAAACCATTCACTTGTGTTTTTATTTTACCATTGTGCAAGGACTAAGAAACGAAACAATCTGTCCAATCCTCGTGGGATTCAACATCTTTTATACTATAACTTAGCAGGAGTGTGCACTTGCGCTCTCACAAAAAGGGAACACTGACACGCCCTACAAGTTTTTGGCGCCGTTGCGGAGGATTGGTAATAGCGAATTTTGTTTTTCAATTTCTGCACTTTTCATTTACTTTTTATTTTTATTCTTAATTTTTAAAAAAATATCGTGTCTTTTGCGAGTGCATGACCAGGGAAAATCCTAAAGGAAATCTCATCATTTACGACGATCTCGAACATGAAACAAGAAGGATTAAGAGGGAGCTCAGGGAAGTACTAAAGAACAAAGAAGATAAGGGTAAAGAAAAGGAAGGAACAATGGTAAACGAGGACCCACCAAATGATGCCGCAAACGGCAGGGGCGAGCATCAAGACTTGCCGCCCAGAGGTCCGCAAGATCTACCACGACAGGACCCCCTGATCTGCCCAGACAACCCCAACCCGCTCGAACTACCAGGGAATACCTCGAGCACGACATCCGAGGGTTTAACCCAATAGTGACAGAGCCGGATATAGGGGCAGACCATTTTGAATTAAAGCGAGTCATGTTAAACATGATAAACACACTAGGGCACTTTGGAGGGACTACCACAGAAGATGCTCAACAACATTTACGAGGATTCTTGGACATTTGCCGAGCATTCAAGTTACACGGGGTTCACCAGGATGTATTGCGGCTGAGGTTATTTCCCTATTCACTGAGGGATAGGGCTAAATGGTGGTTGAATAACCAGTCAACTGAATCTTTTAATACATGGACGGAGCTCTACAAATATTTTCTATACCGTTTCATCCCGTCAACGTCACTGATAGGCTGCGGAATGAGATTACAGCCTTTAGACAAGGGGATGATGAGCCGATGTACGAGGCATGGGTGCGATACCAACAGATGTTGAATAATTGTCCGCTACATGGTCTATCGACTTGGACTCAGGTATCTATATTCTATAATGGGGTTAACTACCCAACTAGGATGATGATAGATGCCTCAGTCATTGGGATCATTCTAGACAGACCTCCAGAGGAAGCACTGCGGCTGCTGAACATAGCCGTTAAAAGTGATTACAAGTACCCAACAGCCCACCGAGGAGGCACAAGGCAGCCAGCCACTGCAAATGAGGTAGAAGCCTCAGAATATGTTAACGCCCGCCTCGATACGCTGACAGAGCTGGTGATGAAGATTGTAAAACCCCCTGGGAAGGTCTATGAAGTAAAAGCTGTGGAGCCATTTTGTGGCAAATATGGGGGAAACCACGATTCCTCTGTCTGCACTGCATCTGCAAACTATATGGGAGGATACGAGAGGAATAGCAGGCCTGTCCAGAACACCTATAATCTTGGATGGTGAAACCATCCCAACTTCTCTTGGAGCAACCCAAAGACAGCTGCAAACCCACAACAGCTACAAGGAGGCTACCAGCAGAACCAGTCCTGGCAGCAGACTCAGCAGCCACAACACAATAATTCACTAGAAGCAACTCTGCAAACTTTTATGAAAAAAACTGGTGAATTTATTGTTCATACAAATAAATTTATTGAAAATTGAGTCTTTTATGGATAGGACGGAGATGAAGATGAACAACCAGGAGGCTGCCATTAAGAACATGGAGACCCAATTTGGGCAGTTCACTGAAATCTACAACAGTCGGACTATGGGTGCATCATCCAGCAGCTCGCAAGTAGCAGTCAAGCTTACTTATGAACATTGCAATGCTATGTCTACAAGAAGTGGGAAGAAGTTGGATGAACCCAAGATGATGGAACAACCAGAAGTACAATGGGACCAGAAAAGCAAGCCTGCCACAGCAGCACCAACACTAGTCGCCCCAGCACCAACACCAGCCGCCCCAGTGGTAGAGCACGACAGCGGCCCGAAAACGGATGATCCTCCCCGGACTAAGCCCCCAAGCAAGGAGCACATAGAGGACATCCGTCTGTCAGCACTATTCCCCCAAAAGCTCAAGCAACAGCAGCAAGAGCACTAGTTCATAAAATTCCCGGTACTTTCTCTTGTCAACTGTGCTTCTCCCCGGACTAAGCCCCCAAGCAAGGAGCACATAGAGGACATCCGTCTGTACTTTCTCAAGCAACAGCAGCAAGAGCACAAGTTAAAGGTTGCGTCCCTCATTAAAGAAAAGACTGGCTATATTGTAAGCCCTGATTCACTGTTCGACATCCAGGTACTTTCTCTTGTCAACTGTGCTTTCCTAAAATGTAATCAAAGAACTGTACATATCATCAGAGACGTCAAAACAGTCATCATGTAAGCAAAAAGTAACTGTAGGTGTTAAATGTTATGAATACTTTTAGACCATTGTAGCTATTCCAAATAGTTCTCGCATGACAATTTGATCCAAATCTGTCAAAATGTAGTGTTATATTCCCCTTTAGGCTTGTAAAGTGTAAAATTCATTGTTTCATTTATCTACTACAACGAATTTTAGGTGAAGCGCATCCATGAATACAAGCGTCAGCTGCTGAACATTTTGGGTATTGTTTACCGGTACAAGATGATGAAAGGAATGAGTGCTTCAGAAAGAAAGAAAGAGTTTGTTCCACGTGTTTGCATATTCGGGGGAAAAGCATTTGCCACTTATGTTCAAGCCAAGAGAATTGTGAAGTTCATTACCGATGTCGGAGCTACAGTTAATAATGATCCTGATATTGGTGATTTACTGAAGGTCTGTCTTGACTGCTCAATATCATAAATGAACCTAATACGGTGTTCTTTCCCGAGATCACCATAAAAGAACTCCATTATGAGAAAGTGTTGTATTAATAGTTTACTTGATTTCTTTGATATTGCTAATCAGACCTGATGGCTTATTATGTTATAATTTTAGGTTATTTTTGTTCCTGATTACAATGTCAGTGTGGCTGAATTGCTTATCCCTGCAAGTGAGCTATCACAACATATCAGGTATTTCAATTTATTCATTGTATGGATAATTCGGTTATTGCTTAAACTGTAAAAATTCTATGTTGTTTTGACTCCCTTTCTGTTGAACTATCCATATCTGATGCATATTCAGACTTGGTAACGAGGATAATGACCCTTTAATTCATAAAACTACTTTAAAATATCGAATAGCTGTGACGGACATAAACTTGTGTCCTGCATGTCTGAGTCCGATTAACATAGGAAGCAAGAGAGTTCCCTAGCTTGTTCTAAAACTCCTACTTGTAAAAGGATATAAGCTTCTTTATAGCTCGGGGGAGTCTATTCTCCATCTGTTTGATGAAGCGCTATGCATTAGTTATTTTATTTTATATTGGCTCAACTTCAACAGATGAAGATTAATCGAGCTCAAGCTGTTGTGGTTTTGACATAAAAATGAATCCAATGTCTTTTAAGATTTGCAATGAGTTCGGTATATGCCTTTGTAGGAGAGGCTTATATCAAAATTTGATCACGGACACTGGGGCATCTGAATTTCTATATGTTCTTTATGTTGTTTTCCCTATATGCAGTACTGCTGGGATGGAGGCAAGTGGAACCAGCAATATGAAGTTCTCGATGAACGGTTGCATTCTGATCGGGACCTTGGATGGTGCCAATGTTGAAATACGAGAAGAGGTTGGAGAAGATAACTTCTTCCTCTTCGGGGCTAGAGCTAACGAGATTGCGGGACTTCGGAAAGAAAGAGCCAAGGGGAAGGTATGCTTTTCATGGTCAGATTGCCAGTTTTCCATTTCCTCAGTTTTTTTCTCATCATTGACCTAGTCGACATCCTACCGTAGTTCGTCCCGGATCCCCGTTTTGAAGAAGTCAAGAAGTTCGTCAGAAGCGGCGTGTTCGGTTCCTCCAGCTACGATGAAATGTTGGGATCGTTAGAAGGAAACGAAGGATTCGGTCGAGCAGACTATTTCCTTGTTGGCAAAGACTTCCCTAGCTACATAGACTGCCAAGCAAAGGTGGATGAAGCATATAAAGACCAAAAGGTGAGTAACCTTCTTCTTTGCTTACATGTTTTAATTAAGAGCAAGCTCATACATTCCTTTTGTCTATCCTTTTTTAAAAGTACTCGTGTTCGTGTCGGACTCGGACACCTAAATTCGAGTAACGTAGTGTTTATTCACGTGTTTTGGAATCGTGTTTGTGGCAGAGATGGACAAGAATGTCGATCATGAACACTGCAGGTTCTTACAACTTCAGCAGTGACATAACCATTCACGAATACGCCCGGGACATTTGGAACATAAAGCCTGTCGAATTACCATAGTTTGGCCCAGAGCTTTTCAACTATGAGAGCTGCCATTTTTGCCTTACAAGCCCTGCTAATAACTGCTCTCTCTTTGTTCTCATGTTTTAATTCCCATGCAAGGAAAAATATGTTGTAATAAGTGATTACAAACAAGCTCTACATCCACTACCTTAGCTCCCACTAAGGATTTTCAACAAACTTTCCACTAATTGTTCTTCCCTTTTTCTAGGTTAAGGAGACAACCTTTACAAATGTTCAATCTTTCTACCCAAATATTGAACCACAAGACTCTCACTTTACAAAAAAGAATATTGGCTATTGCAATTGATCTCTCACAAGATAAATAAAGCCCAGTTGATTTACAAACACTCCTCAAACTCTCAAATTTGATTTACAATAAGAACTCAAGAAGTTGGGTACAAGAATTTGACAATAAGTACTAAGGTTTTGATTTGATTGCTTGGATGTTGCTTTGAGGTTCAATAGTTGTTGTTGGTGCTTTGGATGCTTGCTTTTACACCTTCTCATTGATTTCTAGCCGTTTGGGTGGTTAGAGTAATCAATATAGCCGTTGAGCTTCCTTTTCCCACCATAAATGCATTTCTGCAACTGTCGGTATCGATACACGTAACCCCTATATCGGAACTTGTCTAAAGAGGAAAGACCCATCGTGTGCATTTAAAAGAGGCGTATCGATACATGTTGAGATGTATTGAAACGGTAGAAAGGGGTGTATCGATACAAGAAGGTTTGTATCGAAACAGTTTTTGCTCACAATTGAATCTGCCAAAATCTGTATCGATACACCAAAGGGGTGTATCGAAATGATAACTTATTAAATGCTCAATTTTGAAAAAATTTAACCCCTGTATCGAAACGGTAAAGGTTGTATCGAAACGCCTTTACAAAAATGCTTGCCCAGATGAAGGTTGTATCGAAACGGACATAGTCGTATTGAAACGCCTTGTATCAAAATGGGGGTTTCCTGTTTCGAAACGAAAACTTCTAGTAGCAACTGGAACTCAAGCCGTATCGAAACACATAGATGTGTATCGAAACGCCTGGGCAATTTTCTAAAGTTTGACTTTATAAACACTTTGAAAAATTTGTGGGGTTTTAGTTTTAACTTAAAAACGATTTTTTGGTTTAAAGATCCTTGTCAATTGTGAGACTTTCAAGTAATTAATTTTTTTTACTTTACAATTAATTCCTTTAATAATTGTTATATCAAAATCAAACTTAGGTCTTACACTAGTGTTTCCTGGGTGTGTGAGAGAGCTTAAACTTTGCAAACACCTTTATTTTGAGTATTTTCTAGTTTTCTTATTTGTACTTGTTTTGGGGAAAGGATTCAATAGACTTTGGGGTATAAGTCTATTGAATTGTGTAAGGTTACTCCTTATCCTAAAGGAAAGATAAATTAGTGGATTTGTGGAAAATCCTTAGTGTGGTCACTAAGGTTGTAGATTTAGACTTCATTGAGGGAGTTGAACCACTATAAATCCCCTTGCAATTTTCTATCTTTGCAATTAGTTTTCACCATTCTTTAAAAATCCAATTCACCCCCTCTTGGATGAATTCGATAGATTGTTACACTCAACAATTGGTATCAGAGCGAGGCTCATTAGAAGGTCTTACAACCTCTTGAGACGATCCACGAAGTGTACAATCATCTACAAGGTCAACCATGACTTCCTCTTTCACTATTGAAGCTTGGGGAGATTCACAACCCACCAATAAGCCTCCGTTCTTCAATGTAGTTAATTATGCTTATTAGAAGAACCGGATAAAGTTATTCATTCAAGCTTTTGATCTTGAAGCTTGGAAGATCATCATGAGTGGTTACACCGAACAACTAGTGGCATGGAGACGTGGGGCATTGATGAGAACAAGAAATTCTCTACAAATGCCAAGGCGATGCACCTCATATTTTGTGCTCATGGCCCGGAGGAATATGGAAGGGTGTCATCATGTTCCAATACCAAAGAGATTTGGGACAAACTTGAAGTAACTCATGAAGGAACCAACCAAGTGAAGGAGACCAAAATCGGGCTTCTCAACCTCAACTACGAGAACTTTAAGATGGATCATGAAGAAGACATCAAGTTCATGTCCAATCGATTCTCCGTGATCGTGAATGGATTGAAGGGCTATGGAGAGGTGACCCCGAAAGACAAACTTGTGAGAAAGAGGATCTACTCTCTCCCCGAATCATGGGAATCAAAGAAAAAGACAATTATAGAAGCAAAGGACCTTAAGACTCTCAAATTAGATGAGCTTATTGGTTCATTGTTTACCCATGAGATGATATCTAAAGGAAAAGAAGAGAATAAGATGGAATTTGAAAAGAAAAAAAATTGGAATTGCTCTCAAAGCAACAAAAGAAGAGATTGATTATAGTGGAAAAGATGAAGATAAGGAGACAACTATATTTGCCAAGAGATTTAAAAGATTCATGAAGTCCAACAAAGGAAGAATATTCCAAAGAGAAGATGGCTTCAAGAATGATTTCAAAGAGAAAGATACCATCATTTTCTATGAGTGCAAAAAGCCGGGACATATCAAGTTCGATTGTTCCCAATTGAAGAAGAAGAGCTTTGAGAAAAAGAAGCACAAGGCTCATGTAGCTACTTAGAGCGATGAAGAATCATCTGATGAGGACGAAAATGAAGTAGCCAACTTGTGTCTCATGGCAATAGAGGATGACTATATGGTAACCTCTAATTCATAAATTTCAATTGTTTATATTTTTGATGAATTGCAAGAGGCATGTGATGAATTAGCTTTGGAATTTGAAGAGTGAAATTTTAAAAATAGAAAAATCATTTCAAAATTGAAAAATGAAAATGACTCTTTCCAAATATAATAAGGAACTTGAAAGTAAAGTTGAGTAAATGCAAGTTAAAATGAAAGAAATTAAAAAGAAAAACCAATACTTGCACAATTTACTTTCAAGGGTCCATGATGATCATCAAAGGAACTTCATGATCTTAAAGCTTCTTTTGACAAAGTTGGGACAAAAAGTTTTGAAAAGGTGAAAATTCAAAACCCAACTATGTTTGAAAGAACTTTAATGGAAACAATTATAGAGGTCCCCAAAGATCATATAATAAAAAGATAGTCAAAAGCACTTGGGTTCTTAAAGGACGCATTGCTAACAAAGAATGTGATCTTTTGTCTAAACGGATACCGAAAGGGACTAGAATATTAGGAACTAACTCTTATGGACCCAAAAGAATTTGGGTACCAAAACATGCATAGTTCCCTATTGTAGGTGTCTTGGAGCCATGGTGAGCAAAACGAAGAAATTTAAAAGCTCTAGACACACTAGAAGGAAGAACACTTGGAAAATACGAGGCCTAATTAACCTAATTTGGTTTAAGTGGTAACATTTTCTTTTACATGCAATAATTAATCATTCATATTGTTTTATGTGTGTTTATATATTTTAAAGCGTGTTTGAGGGTCCCCATATATTGTTTTAGTGCTATTAGAAAGGGGGATTTTTTGTTGCATGATTTGTTATTTTTGGCCTTATATGCTTAATGTTATGTTTTTGCCTTAAAATTAGCAATATTTATTTTTTAGTCAAATGATTTCATGACACATTGTGCTTACATGCTTATCTTGACTTAAAATTATTTGTTGTTCATTTTTAGTGGCCTTAGTTAAGTTTGTCACTCTTAACAAAATTTGAACCTTTTAGGATCCAACTCCTAGTATAGATACTCTAATTTCAAAATCTTTGTCTACAACTAGTGATCGTTTTAGAGCCATATATGTTTGATCTTAGTTCAAAAGGGTCTTTTAATGCCTATAATAATCATAAGTATCTTTGAATGCATTTCCGGGTTAAATCAAGGCTTATAATTGACATTTTTGTCAATTAAGGACCCTATGTTTCAAAACCTTCATAAAGGTTTCGATATCTTCTGGGAATTTCAGTTTAGGGACCTTTTTGGAAAAACTATTTCGAAACTTTTCTTAAAAGATTTCAGAACCTATCCATGAAAGTTTCGAAACCTTAAACAAGGTTTCAAAACCTTCACTAAAATAGGTTGGGCAAACATAAGTTTCAAAACGTACTATTTTTAAAACCCCCTCTTGCTCGAGCATTCAACCCCAAAACTCACCAAAATCGCGCACTCTTTGGAAACCTACTCAAAATCCTTCATCCCAACTCATTTTTTTTTCAAAGATTCAATGTGGGTTTCATCTTCTTTACTTCAACAAATCATCTTTGGCTCTTGATTTTGTCTCTTGGGTGCTTCACATTCAAACTTTTAGAGGTATCACCCAATCCATCCCAAACACTTGCCAAAATTAGTTTAAAGTTTTGCTCATAAAGTATTTGACAAAATTCCCCAACCATCTTTTTCAAGCCAAAACTCATCTTTTTGCTTTTAATCATGCCTCTTAGAACCAAACGTAATCGTGTTGAAAGAGGTTAACATTCTGGTTCTAATCAACTTGTCCCTATTCCTAATCCTTAATTTGAGGATCTTTGTTTTAGAGATGATGTTCACCGTAATCGATACCTTAGTGTCTATGAATCTAAAGAAGTTAGAGCCAATCGAACCATATACTTAGCCTTTCTTATGTCTCCCGAGTATAACTTTTATCTTTTTAAATTATTCATCGAATGAGAATGGCTTGACTACTTGAGTATTCTACCTTATACCCATCGTAGGTTAGTCTGTGCTTTTCATGCCAATGTCAAGTTTATTCGGCCTCCTAATTGCACTAATCCTATTATTGGTATTCGATTTTTTCTTATAGATGCTGAGTTTGAGTTGGCACCTCAATTCATTGCCAACCATATAGGTGTTCCCCTTGGTGGAAAATCCAATGACTATGAGCCTCATAATATTCCTACATTTCCGGATGGTCGCTCCACTCATCTTCCTCTCAAGGAACGTCTCTTTCATCTTCTCACTACTTCTTTTTTCGTTCTTTTCGACGGAAAAGTCGCTTCTATGAGGGTTATTGATTATTGGTGGCTTCGTGAATATCGTGATAGGTCTCGACCCGATATTGCTACCATCATTTTCCTCAACCTCGTAAATGTTATATCCAACCCACCTCTTTTTCACTTTCCTTTGGATGTGTTCTTAGCCACATCTTTAGGAATCTCAACATTGATACCTCTCTTGATCCTCAAGTGAAGAACAAGAGCAAGATTGATATCAAATCTTGCCACAAAGCTCAATGGTATCTTGGAGTTAACGGTTGGGTTCACCAGGGAGAAGTAAAGGAGGTCGACTTGGAGGCTCCTGAGGCTCTAGTAGATGAGAATGCATCGATTCCCATAACTATGGAGTCCATGTTTGCGGCCATGGTCACCCGTTTTGACAACATGGATGCCTATCTTCGTAGTTCTTAAGAGGAGACTACCGGGTTGCTTCGTGGCTTGGACGGGCGTGTGGCATCTATTGAGCACGATATGCATTTTTTTTCAATCATCTTTTCCATCCTTCATCGTCTCATGATGCACCGAATGCTTAGGCTTTTATGCATTCTAGTATGTCTTTATGATATTATTATGGTACTTTTGGACTTATTTTGATTTAGGATTTCAGTTTTTGTCTTTAGGCATTTTATGCACTTTGTTAGATATCGTTATGCCTATGTTTTTTTGTTGGATTTTATGTTTGAATCTTTTTATTGGATTTTATGATGGATGATATGTTTGATATGAATATTATGCTTTATCTTTTTATTGCCTTTTTAATAATGCCCTATTGCTCTAATGACGTTTGTTCTTTTTGTAGTATTTTGTTCTTTTTGCTATAACAAAAAAAGGGAGAAAATTAGAATTAAACAAATTTTTTTTATCAAATTTCTTAATCAAATGTCTTTAAAACTTAATTCTCATAGATTTTACAAAGACATTTATCAAGGGGAGCTTAAGTGGGAGATTTGTAAGTTTAACAAGTTTTCAAAAACAAATTTTTACAAAAGGTTTTGTTAGATTAAAAAGGGGAGATTGTTAGACTTATTTTGATATAACTTAAATTTAATTTTAAGGATTAACTTGTAAAAAATTGTAAAGTAAATTTCTCGAAATAAATTTGTCAAAAATTTGATTCAAACTTGTCAAAATATTATATAAAATACTTGACTTTGTGCCTATATCGAATATACTTTTGAATGTCAATAATTAGCCAAAACTTGTGTTTTTAATGAAAGTTTCGAAACCTTTATAAAGGTTACGAAACCTTGGCCCTGTAACGGCTATATTTTACAATCCCTTCTTAAGGTTTCGAAACTTCTAGTAAAGGTTTTGAAACCTCTGTGTAGGTGAACATTTAATGATCAGTTTTAATGGCTTCCAATGGGTCCAAACTCCCTCAAACGTCTCTCAATGGTTAAAAAAGTTCAAGAGCATATAAAAGGGGTCTCCAAACAGTAAAGAAGTAACAAGAAAGCATATCTAAATATTCAAGCAATCAAAATTCAATTTGTACTCAATTTTTTCATCTTTCTTGTAAACACTAGTGTTGTTCTTCATTGTAATTCATTTATTAGTGTTTCTTGGGTGTGTGTGAGAGCTTAAACTTTGCAAACACCTTCCTTGTGAGGATTTTCTAGTTTGTTTATTTGTACTAAAGGAAAGACTTTGGGGTATAAGTCTATTGAAGTGTGTAAGGTTACTCATTATCCTAAAGGAAAGACAAAATAGTGGATTTGTGGAAAATCCTTATTGTGGTTACTCATTAAAAGTGTTGCTAGGAAGTGATTTTAAAAGTAGTTTTGAAAATTTAATTGTAAGATCATAGTGTTTGGCATTGCTATCAAAAATGCTTTTTAAAAGATAAAATGTTCATTTTAGACATGATTGTAACACCCCCTTCCCGGTCTGATCGAGAACCGGGTCGGAAGGTGATACTGATGATCAATACAGTGATTCCTGCAACAAAATTTCATTTTGATATCAACATTTACAACAATAACATACAATGGCACATTACCGCAATGTATCTTAGTCCCATTGATCCATACGAAGCGATAATTAATCAATTAGGGTTAATACTTAACTAGTACAAGTTTTGGGGACAAAACTATAAATTCAATAAATTAGGGGTCTTTCGATGCACTTGATTATACTACATTGAAATTCACTACAATATTAACAAACCTGTAAAATTTCATACAATTTGGAGTTCATTAGCTCATTCAATTTAATCTTTCGAAATTCAGTGACTAGTTTGTGAACATTGCAAACTGTTAAATTATGCCTTTAACTAACTTAACTAACCCCGTATCGAAACACCTTAGGGCTGTTTCAAAACAGGTGTACAATGGTCTAATCCATGTTGACTTTTCCCTTTCGACCGTATCGATACGACAACACCTGTATCGGTACAGGTTGACTTCCTTTGACTTTTGACCCGTTTCGATACGCTATATTCCCGTATCAAAACAATAGATTCCAATAGCAAAATGTTCCGATGCGGCTATAGACTAGTTAATAATTATTTAATATGAAAATATTAGTTTAAGATAATAATTATTATATTTAATATTATTTTAATATACTAGTTAATAATTAAGGATAAAAAAGTAACTTCACACCTAAAAGTGATTTTTCACCCTAAAATTTTTAGCTTTTGAGGTCGGGTGAAAAATCACTTTTTAGGTTATTTTCACACCAATTTAGAAGTGTTTGGCATTGCTTGTGGGTGAAAAGTAACTTTTTTAAGCAAAAACTATTTTTTAAGCCATGCCAAATGGGTCCTATGGTAGTGGATGTAGACTCCATTGAGGGAGTTGAACCACTATAAATCCTCTTGCAATTTTCTATCTTTGCAATTAATTTTCACCATTCTTTAAAAGTCCAATTCACTCCCTCTTGACTTTATTCGATAGATTGCTACACTCAAAAAAAGGGTTGTGAATTTCTTTTTTACACATTTTGTGTATCAAAATATAACACATCTTAAAATCATAAATACTAAATCTCTAAACCATAAATTCTAAATCCTACCACATAAACCCCTAAATCCTAAACTAACCCTATAAACACTAAATTTAATAAGTTTATATAAATCAAAGTTTTGTTATGAATATTTATCTATGTGGATGTCTATCATGATCAGAACTTTATCATGGAGAATTGACTTACTTTATCATTAGGAATTAGCTACATTAATTAGAGTTTAATGTAGTATGTACTTCTTATGCCTATAAATAGATGATTTACTGAAGGTATTGTACATACAATTCTATATTTGAGAATAATACAAATCTTCCTCTTTCTCTCATCTTTTTGTTCTTCTTGTTCTTCGTTCTTATTCTTGTTCTTCTTTATTTTAATCATAATACATTATTAGCACGAGACTCTAACCAAATGAGGTGTTTGTCGTTCGAATCCTAAAAGAGTTTGCCAAAAAAGAATTTACTTCTAGTATGAATCAAAGATAAGTTCTTCTCCCTCAATTATATTTTAATTATCGATTATCTTTCCCTCTTGATCTTTAACTTGATTTTTAATTTTTCAAAAATCATTGGTTTCTCGTGTTAGTGTAGCCAAAGAGATGTGACGTAAAGAAATTATGAGAAGTTGTTTCTCTCATTTGCTATGTCTCCATTTTCCTTGAGAGGAAAATTATTATCGGTAAACTTTATTTTTTTCTATTTAAATTATGATTTTAATGTGCGATAAATCATAGTAAATTTCAATCTATAAAAAGATTGTTATAAAGTTAATATTTGCTCGAAAGCAATATTTCTTCTTCGTCGAAAAACTCGACCATAGACTTCTCCCAATTTCAAGTTACGAAAATTCGTCTTGATCCAAAAAGTTTTATGGGAGGCATTCCCTGAAGCAAATGCAAAGCATGATGTTTATTCCATGCGATTATCAATGATGGGGCATTCCCTGAAGTGAATGCAAGCATGATGTTTATTCCATGTGATTATTGGAACTGTTTCAATCCCTGAAGTGAATGCAAACATGGTAAATCATTATTCAATTAGAGACATAATTTCGATATAATTCAAGTATATTGGCTGGACATCCCATTCTGCGAGGCTACTGGTCTCAAAGGAGGTTTTTAAAGGACCTTGTGGACTGGTTTAACAATGTTGCGTACGAGGATTAAATCTTTGTTCTCTGTGATAAGGATATGTGAAAAAGGTTTCAAAGGCCCACTGGCTCTACTCCATTCCCTGAAGTGAATGTGAGATTATATTATGGAATGAATAAAAACCACATTAGAAGTTGTGGTCGTGGCCGAGGCTATGAATATAGACATGAAAAATATGGTTATTTTAAAAATACTTCTACCCACTAGTAATGAGGTTATAAGGATGACAAGAGTGATAAAGATCATTCTAATAAAGTAAAATTCTTATTATTATCAATGCGATGTTATAAACCATTGGTCTCGTACGTGTTGTACGTTGAAAAATCAACAATCATTGAATGATAAAGGAAAGAAAATAGAAGCAAATTTTGTTTGTGAAACATGACGAAGATGATACTGGTCCAACTTTATTTGGACATTGTTGGTCCAACTCATTTGGACGTTGTTGATTTTCTTATAACCCTCGAAGGGAATAAATCATCTTCTAATTATTCTCATAACTTTGAAGAGAATTATTTATCTTTTTATTTTTCTTTATGTTTATTTACTTTACACACATTAATTATTTACCTTTTATACTTATATTTATATATTATGATATTTATTTATTTTATTTAACATGATTACATGTCAAATACAATCTATGGTGACGATTTATGCTCAACATAAGCATAAGATATATTTCCCCATTTAAATACAAGGGAATAATGTGAGTACGATATCTCAAAGTACTGAAAATATTGATGCTCTAGAAGAGCAATAAATTCTGGAGAGAAAATACATTATGAAAAGTGCAGAATTGTGAATATTGCGATGATTACCGCTAATGGTAATAATATCGTCACCACTAGAAGTGGAAATTTTAAGAGAGCAATATGAGTTCGCAAAGTATCCCTTTGGAAATTATAGATAACATATTTTATCAATTGGCATTTGAAATAAGCCAATATGGATATAAGTTCTGGTAGTCAAAAAGTCAGTTGAAAGCTCTAGAAGAGCTATATATTGCTACCAAAAGATAATTTCAATTGAAAGCTCCGAAAGAGCTAAATATATTCCTATTTAAAGGAACAATTTTGATGGTCGTACTAGACATTTACGAGTGAGATTGAATTACATGTTATGGTAAACAATAAGTTTACAAATTCAGAGATATATATACACATATATATAGTTGGCATGATCGGTTAGACCATCCTGGTCAATAATGGTGCAGAAATTATTGAGATTTACATGTACATGTATTAAAAGAACCTGGAGATCTTGTGGTGCTTATTCTCAAAGGAATTGATTAAATTCCACTTATTAAAGAACATGAAGTTCTTGTGTTGCTTAAAAGAATTGATTAAATTCCACTTACTAAAGAACCTGAAGTTCTTGTGTTGTTTGTTCTCAAAGGATATAGTTGATCCCACTTACCAAAAGAATTAGAACTTGAAGTTCTTGTGCTGAAGTTGAGACTGCATGTCTTGCATATCTAAACGAAATATGAGCCCATATATCCGTAAATGTGGAAAGTTTTATACAATTTTAGTAGACGCATCTAAATTGTTTTATCAACTTACAACCAAAAGTTTGTGAGATTGATTCTTAAAGGATTCATATTATGCAATTAGACTATTCGTCTTGCAAAAGGTAGTGAGTTTATATTTTAGGCTATATCAGTTGTTACAAAGCCTATTGATTATGAAAAATATAGTTTAGCAAAATTTCAATTGGATGCCTCCTCTTTAATAGCTAAACTATGAGAACAAAAGAGATATTATTTTGTTGGGTTCTTCGGTGCTCGATTCATTCAACCGTTCTTGCTCGCCAAGTGGTGGAGAAGTGGGATTTTGGGTGTAAGGGGCGTGGAAGATAAAAAGATTAAGGACACAATGATTTATAGCGGTTCAACCTTCTAACCAAGGTCTACATCCACTACCTTAGCTTCCCACTAAGGATTTCCAATCAATCCACTACTGATTCGTCCCCTTTTCTAGGCTTAGGAGGAAACTCTTACAAACCGATCAAGCTTTCTACCCAAAGCCTTGATCAAACCCTCTTTACAAGATATAAAAATACGCAAACTCAAATCTCTCTTATAGGTATTTGTTTGCACAATAAAGCTCTCACCCAATCCTAAAACACTTGAGCAAATCTAACAATTTTGGTTCACTAGTGTTTGTCTATACAATAAATTGACACTTAAGCACTAAGACAATTTCTTGATCATATGTTGTGTTACAATTGAAGCATTAACCATCACTAGATGCTTGGAGGTCCCTTTTATACTCCTCTTTGAGTTTGTAGTCGTTACTAGCCGTTGAGGGTTGAATTGGAGCCGTTGGAGACTTAATTTCCCACCATAAATGCAGTTCTGCAGCTCCCCGTTTCGAAATGCTCGACCCCGTTTCGAAACACTCTTCAAATAGAAAGAGCCGTTGCAGTCTGATGCAGCACCCGTATCGAAACACTCGACCCCATTTCGAAACACTCTTCAAATAGAAAGAGCCGTTGCAGTCTGATGCAGCACCCGTATCGAAACGCCCTTGACCGTATCGAAACGCCCGTATCGAAACGCTTATCACCGTAACGAAACGATCTGCATTTAAGATAGTTGGGAAATAGCTGATGTGAGCACACCTTCACCAACACACGTTGCTGATCCGGAGGTCTTACCGTTAGGACCAATTACACGATCTAGGGCTAAACGTTTCAGGGAGGCTCTTTTCCTCACTTGTACTGACATTTATGATTCATTTGATAACGTTTGTGCCTTAGAAAATAGGACTTTTAATGTGTTGCATGTCGATATGTGACCTATTTATATTATATTAATTATTATGTGTGTTTGATATGATTTATAATATTTTTGTATTGGTTTAGTTTTGGATTATTATATGGTGACTTATTATTATTATATATTTGTTTGATAGGAGCCAAGTGTGACCAACCCTATTTTGCATGTGCCATGCAACAAGGAATGCTTGCAGCCGAGCCTTTTGTTTTCAGCCATATACAATTGACGTGAAGTGCCAATGTTTCATCTCATCACCATGTGCTTATGAACGTGAAGAACAAATTGAGCCAACACATGCAGAATTTTCCTTTCACGTGCAGCCCATTTATTTACTCTCCTTTGGTGCGGCAAAACACAAGAGATAAGAACAAATATTTGTTCTTTGAATTTCAAACCTGCACATTAAACATGTGCACTAAACATTTTTGGCGCACAACTTCAAATGTGTGGCTCAAAATGCATTCTGCCCTTTTAATTTTTAAGCCACATGTTTCATTTCGGCTTAACCACCTTTGTAGTATATATATATATATATATATATATTAAAACAATGTAACATGGTTACCAACTTTGAATAAAAATTACCTTTGAGAGAATTTTCTCTTTTTGGTTATTTTTAGAACTACTCGACACTCAAACTTGTTTGTTTGTCATTGATACTTCGGGTTCCTAAATTGATATTTAGCGGGTCCAAGTCCTTCGATGTTAAACAAATTCGATTCGGGTTTGCTTAGTAAATTGTGCAGGTTCTTTCAAGTTTAGCGTTTCCAACAGCGATCGTTTTTGAAGCCTTCTTCACCATCGTTTGAAGTCTTTCCAAAATGCCAAAATTATCATCTTACCCTATATTATTATTATTATTATTATTATTATTATTATTATTATTATTATTATTATTATTATTATTGTTCATCTTTAAGTTCCTAATTAACATAAATATGCCATATAATTTTTGTTGTCTCCTTGTCGTTTTTATTGCAGGAACGTGCCTACAACATTCCTAGATCCGTAACAAACGAGGATAGTCCGTTTCGGCAGACTGCCCTTTATTATGTGGTAATTAGAGCCTAGGTTTTTGGATTCGTTGTAAGTTTCTGCAAATTCGAGTTAAAAAATAGATTCGAAAAAAACAGATTCGAAAAAAAAAATTTGAATATACAAAAAAAACATTTTTAGATTCGAAAGTGTTATATATGTATTATTATTGTTGTGTTTCTATTGTAAATGATGAAATTTGTACGAGTTTGTTGTTATGTAACTTTGATGTGTTCGAAAATCAACCAAACTGAACTATGCTTGTTTGTTCGGTAATAGGAAGGTTGTAAGCATGTCTTCGTAGTAAGGTTCTCTAAACTCTTCATTTTTCATCTTTTGGTTCTTTTTTTGTCATTGTCCTTTTTCATCTTTTCTTTAATTTTCAGTCTTATTTTCTTTCTTTTTGTGTCACCTTTTTTTCTTTGTTTCCTTAACCGTTGTTTCCTTGTAGCCAACACCGTTGTAACAAGTTTCGAGACGTTGAATTAGTTCTTTAAAGAGCTGGTTACAAGAAAGTGTAAGGGAAAAAAGCATTGAGCATTGTGAGAACAGAAGGGGAGACAAAAAGAGCCATTCAAGTATTCTTTCGAGTGAAACACTAGCGCTGAGTGTTAATTTTTGAGTGTACTGTTCTTTGGAGTGACATCTGCGAGACTTTGATTTTGTGTGATGTGAGGTCCTTTTTGTTTGTTTTTTTACTAACCTATAATATTGTTTTCTTTTTTTGTTTTTGTTGTTGATTATGTCTGGTTCCGATGATCACACGGTTGACCAGGATCCACCGATTCCTCAAATGCAATCCTTAGAGAGAATGATACAACGAGTAGTGTCTACCGCCTTAGAGCCATTACAGTCGAGGATGGATAGGTTTGACGGAGGATTCAACTCTGTTTATGAAGTATTGAACGAAAATGAAGTCGAACAGTCACTGAGGCAGCATACTCCTAGACAAGGACGTGTGCAACAGGTAGACGATAATTTGACTAGCATTAAGGTTGTTATTCCTTCTTTTCAGGGACGTTCAGATCCTGATGCATACTTGGCTTGGGAAAGCAAAGTGGAGCACATTTTCGAGTGTTATAATTACTCAGAACAGAAGAAGGTTCAATTAGCAGCAACAAAGTTTGTTGATTATGCCTTGATATGGTGGGACCAGTTACTGCTTAGCCGTAGACGTACTGGTGACGACCCAGTTGCAATATGGAACGAGATGAAGCTACTAATGCGTAAGAGGTTTGTTCCTATTCACTATCATCGTGATTTGTTTCAAAAATTGCAAAACTTGAAACATGGAAGTAGGAGTGTTGAAGATTATTTCAAGGATATGGAAATGGCTATGATGCGTGTGAATATCGAGGAAGATCGAGAAGCTACCATGGCACGTTTTCTAGCAGGGTTGAATACCGAGATTGCCAACGCTGTTGAGTTACAGCATTATGCCGAGGTTGATGACATGGTGCAGATGGCAATAAAGATTGAACGACATCAGTGCAAGAAGTCTTCATATCGAGGTAAACCTTCTTTTAAATCTTTTTCAAATCCATTATATACTCCTAACAATTCCAGGAAACAAGAACCGCAAACTCCACTTCGTATTCGGGAGCAAGGCAAATCCAGCACACCAAAGCCTCTCGTTTCTGATAATGGGCGTGGCAAATAGCGAGTGGTGGTAAAAGAACGTTCGAGAGATATCCAGTGCTTCAAGTGCCTTGGTCGAGGACATGTTGCTAGCCAGTGTCCTAATCGGAGAGTTATGCTGATGCGAGAAGATGGAGAGATCGAGTCAGATTTTGAGGAAGATGTACAAGAAACCCCCACTGCCGATGATGAAGAGAATGACCTAGAAGTTGCCGAAACTGGTAAGGTAATGGAAATCATGGTTGTAAAACGTAGTTTGAATGTGCAACAGGTTCAGGACTAGCAACAACGTGAGAATATCTTTCACACACGATGCAAGGTTCAAGATAAGGTATGTGTTGTGATTATTGATAGTGGTAGTTGTACTAATGTTGATAGTTCAGTGATGGTTGACAGGCTAGGTATAAAGACGACGAAGCATCCACAAACGTACAAATTGCAGTGGCTGAATGACGGTGGAGAACTTAAAGTGACGAGACAAGTTGTTGTACTGTTTTCGATTGGAAACTACAAGGATGAGGTCCTTTGTGATGTTGTGACGATGGATGCTACTCACCTTCTTTTGGGACGCCCTTTGCAGTATGACAAGAAGGTAATGCATGATGGTTTTACAAACTGATACTCTTTTATGCATGCAGGTAAGAAGATTACTTTGGCTCCTTTGACACCGAGTCAAGTAAATGAAGATCAAGCAAGCTTGAAAAAGAGTAAGGAAGCTGCAAAGGAGAAGAAAAAGATGAATGTTTATGCAAGCAGTCGAGAAATCAGGAAATGTCTTTCCTCTCACCAATCTTTGTTTATTTTAATGTTTAAATATTATTGTTTATTGGCTGAGTTTCCTACTGATTTGCCTGCATCGATTGTGTCCCTTTTGCAGGAATTTGAGGATGTGTTTCCAGATGAAACACCGAAGGGATTGTCACCTCTTCGTGGCATTGAGCACCAGATTGATTTCATTCCAGGTGCTACTATTCCGAACCGGCCAGCTTATCGATCCAACCCTGAAGAGACGAAAGAGCTTCAAAGACAAGATACAGAATTGATGGAAAAGGGTTACATTCGAGAAAGTTTGATTCTGTGTGTTGTTCTGGTACTATTATTGCCAAAGAAAGATGGTTCTTGGAGGATGTGCGTAGATTGTCGAGCTGTGAACCAGATCACAATTAAGTATCGTCATCCCATTCCGAGACTTGATGACATGTTAGACGAGCTTTGCGGAGCCGTCATCTTCTCCAAAATTGACTTAAGGAGCGGCTATCATCAGATTCGCATGCGAGAAGGCGATGAGTGGAAGACAACCTTCAAAACAAAGCTAGGATTGTACGAATGGTTAGTGATGCCTTTTGGTTTAACTAATGCACCTAGTACTTTTATGCGTTTGATGAATCATGCTCTACGACCTTTTATTGGTAAGTTTTGTGTTGTATTTTTGATGACATTCTGATTTATAGTAAAAATTTACCAGATCATGTAGAACATTTGAAAGCTGTTTTGCAGGTTTTGAAAGAAGAACGATTGTTCGGTAACATGGAGAAATGTGTGTTTTGTACTAACAAACTTATATTTCTTGGTTACATTGTGAGTGAAAATGGTATTGAAGTCGATCCTCAAAAGATTAAAGCAATTCAGGAATGGCCACGACCGACATCGATTACTCAAGTTAGATCATTTCATGGTTTAGCTAGTTTTTATCGACGGTTCGTTCCTAACTTCAGTTCTATTACCGCCCCCTTAACCGGGATTATAAAGAAGAATTCAGTCTTCTTATGGGGTAAAGAACAAGAAGATGAATTTCTGAAAATTAAAGATTGTTTGACTAGAGCACCAATGTTAGCCTTACCTAACTTTGATAAAACTTTTGAAATTGAATGTGATGCATCTGGAGTAGGTATAGGCGTTGTTTTGATACAGGAAAGGAGACCTATTGCATATTTTAGTGAAAAACTGAGTGGAGCTACATTGAATTATCATGTTTATGATAAAGAAATGTATGCATTGATTAGGTCTTTAGAGACTTGGCAACATTATTTGTTGCCTAAGGAATTTGTTTTTCACACTAATCATGAGGCTTTACGACATATAACAAGTCAGCATAAATTGAACAAAAGGCATGCTAAATGGATTGAATTTTTGGAGTCTTTTCCTTATGTCATTCGATATAAAAAGGGTAAAGACAATATTGTTGCTGATGCGTTATCACGTAGATATGCCCTGTTGAGTTATCTTGATTCACACTTGATTGGATTTGCATATATTCGAGAATTGTATTTTGATGATCCTGATTTTTGTGATAAGTATAATGCTTGTGAGAAAAGTGCAGATGGAAAATTTTACAGGCATGATGGTTATCTTTTCAAAGAAAATAGGATATGCATTCCACAGGGTTCCATGCGTGACATCTTGATCTGTGAGGCGCATGAAGGTGGATTGATGGGTCACTTTGGAGTCACTAAGACATTGCACACATTGAAGGAGCATCTGTTTTGGCCTAAGATGCGCAGAGATGTTGAAAGGTACTGTGAGCGTTCTGTGACTTATAAGAAAGCAAAATCGAAGGTTTCACCACATGGTATATACTTACCTTTACCTATTCCTGATTCCCCTTGGACTGATATTTCTATGGATTTTGTTTTAGGATTGCCTCGAACTAGGACTGGTAGAGATAGTATATTTGTTGTGGTTGATAGATTCTCTAAGATGGCACATTTCATTGCATTCCATAAGACTGATGATGTTGTTAATGTGGCTAGCTTGTTTTCAGAGAGATTGTTCGTTTACATGGTATGCCTAGGTCGATTGTTTCTAACAGGGATGTAAAGTTTTTGAGTCACTTCTAGAGGACTCTTTGGAGTAAACTAGGTACGAAACTTATGTTTTCTACTACTTGTCATCCCCAGACTGATGGACAAACCGAGGTTGTTAATCGAGTTTTATCTACTTTACTTCGTTCCATCATTAAAAAGAACATTAAGACTTGAGCAGATTGTTTGCCACATGTTGAGTTTGCTTATAACCATGTCATGCATTCTGCTACTAAGATGTCACCATTTGAGGTTGTTTATTGTTTTAATCCTATTACGCCTCTAGATTTGTTACATTTGCCACAGGAACAGGTGACGAACAGGGATGGTCAAGCAAAGGCAGAATATGTGAAGAAGTTGCATCAACAGGTGAAGAAGAATCTTGAACGAAGGACTAAGCAGTACGAAAAGCAAGCAAACAGAGGAAGGAAGCGAGTCACCTTCGATGTTGGTGATTGGGTTTGGGTTCATTTCCGAAAGGAACGATTTTCGACCCAAAGGCGGTCCAAGCTGTTACTGCGAGGAGATGGTCCTTTTCAGGTGTTGGAGAAAGTGAATGACAACGCCTACAAGTTGGATCTACCGGGTGAATATAATGTAAGTGCCACATTTAATGTTTCTGACTTAACCCTATATGGTGATTCTACATATTTGAGGACAAATTCTTTTCAAGAAGGGATGGATGATGTGAGTACACCTTCACCAACACACGTTGTTGATCCAGAGGTCTTACCGTTAGGACCAATTACACGATCTAGGGCTAAACGTTTCAGGGAGGCTCTTTTCCTCACTTGTACTGACATTTCTGATTCATTTGATAACGTTTGTGCCTTAGAAAATAGGACTTTTAATGTGTTGCATGTCGATATGTGACCTATTTATATTATATTAATTATTAGGTGTGTTTGATATGATTTATAATATTTTTATATTGGTTTAGTTTTGGATTATTATATGATGACTTATTATTATTATTATATATTTGTTTGATAGGAGCCAAGTGTGACCAACCCTATTTTGCATGGGCCATACAACAAGGAATGCTTGCAGCCGAGCCTTTTGTTTTCAGCCATACACAATTGACGTGAAGTGCCATTGTTTCATCTCATCACCATGTGCTTATGAACGTGAAGAACAAATTGAGCCAACACATGCAGAATTTTCCTTTCACGTGCAGCCCATTTATTTACTCTCCTTTGGTGCGGCAAAACACAAAAGATAAGAACAAATATTTGTTCTTTAAATTTCAAACTTGCACATTAAACATGTACACTAAACATTTTGGCGCACAACTTCAAATGTGTGGCTCAAAATGCATTCTGCCCTTTTAATTTTTAAGCCACGTGTTTCATTTCGACTTAATCACCTTTGTAGTCTATATATATGTATTAAAACAATGTAACATGGTTATCAACTTTGAATAAAAATTACATTTGAGAGAATTTTCTCTTTTTTGTTCTTTTTAGAACTATTCGACACTCAAACTTGTTTGTTTGTCATTGATACTTCGGGTTCCTAAATTGCTCTTTAGCGTGTCCAAGTCCTTTGACGTTAAACAGATTCGATTCGGGTTTGCTCAGTAGCTTGTGCAGGTTCTTTCGAGTTTAGCGTTTCCAACAACGATCGTTTTTAAGCCTTCTTCACCATCGTTTGAAGTCTTTCCAAAACGCCAAAATTATCATCTTACCCTATATTATTATTATTATTCTTATTTTTGTTCATCTTTAAGTTCCTAATTAACATAAATATGTCATATAATTTTTGTTGTTTCCTTGTCGTTTTTATTGCATGAACGTGCCTACAACATTCCTAGATCCGTAACAAACGAGGATAGTCTGTTTCGGCAAACTGCCCCTTATTATGGAAATAGTCGTTGGGGGTTTATGACTGTTGTGGTCAATGCCACATAGGTGTATCGAAACGACATGGGTCGTATCGAAACGCTATGCAAAACCTCACCCAGATTAAAGCATGTTTCGAAACACTTTGACACTATAAAGACCCGTATCGAAACACCTAGTGGTGTTTCGAAACACCTGGATGGTTTTGTTGGATTTGGCTTTGAAAATACTTAAAACCCTTTTGAAATATCCCCTAAACATAGTTTCAAGTTGTTTGGACTTTAGAAATGGTTTTGAATTCTTTTTAACTTTGTTCAAAAACATTTTTCAATTATTATATCAAAACATTAGTTCTACATATTTATATGGTTTTTCCATATAGCAACACTTATACGCATCAAGCCAACGAGTTATATTAAACTCCCCGTTATGATTGGTTTTTGGGCTGAAGCTATACATTTTCCATTTTATAATTTTTGAATGTTCGATATGAATTGCTCCACCACAACGCACAAAAATGGGTAAATAAAAAGGGTTGAGAATATATATTGAGTATGAGTCTCCTTTTATGTTTAAACTCTTAAACATTAATTGGAGAATCATTTATAAGATGATTTTTCTCAACATCAAGGGGAGAGAATAATCAGCTGGATAAAGAAGGAAAATGAATTATCATTATCTAGATCCTCGAATATGAACTAAAAGTTCATAAGATAATTCAAGTTACTGTATGTCAACTGTCAGACATATTTACTGACCTAATGAGAGTAATCAAGTCTCATATACTAGCTGAAACTGCTCTAAGATTAAATTACATGTTAGAGCAAATGGATGTAAATCATGCCTGAAGCATGATAGTTGAAATTGGTTCCAATGATCAAAATTCTCGTAAATAGAAAGTAGTATGAGATTGTCATATATTGGAGGCGGGTGGTCATGAAGAGACACAAGACATAACTAATTATAAAAGTTTTTAAAAGTTTTAGGTACCTGAAATAAATATTGAAATCTTGAAGAGATCCCGATGATTTATGTCACTACGAGAATCGAACTAAAATAGAAAAGTTGTCGACAACGATTTTGCAAAAAAAATTTACATAGAATACTTCTATAAAGGTAAAGAAAGAAAACGAGGATCTTGTATAAGAATCTATAGATGTTGAAATGATTGGCCAATGTAGAAAGACACTTTGAACTTCTAAAAGAGAAGTATTTGGACCAATAGTCTAAACACCTAAAGGTGTAATGCAAGTGAGGCACAAATAAGTAGTCGTAAATACAACTTGAATTATGATTTATGAAGAGTTTTGGTAAATTTTATGGTGGATGCAATTACTTTGGCAGTTATGAAATATTTTATATGTGTCTAATCATAGACATACAAGGGGAAGTGTTATGAATATTTATCTATGTGGATGTCTATCCTGATAAGAACTTTATCATGGAGATTCGACTTACTTTATCATTAGGAATATTATCTACATTAATTAGAGTTTAGTGTATTATGTACTTCTTATGCCTATAAATAAATGATTTATTGAAGGCATTGTACATACAATTTTATATTTGAGAATAATACAAATCTTCCTCTTCCTCCCATCTCTTTGTTCTTCTTGTTCTTCATTCTTATTCTTGTTCTTCTTTAAATTATTCACAACAAATTTACCTTTTTTTAGAAGATATAAATCAAAGTTTACATGCTTGTATATCAAAGTTTTTTTTTTCAATTCATAAATTCTATATATTAAATCATACAATCTAAAATTCTAAACTTAACTATAACATATAGTATCAAAATAAGTAAGATTTTGTAGTTTAATTTTTTTAACTGTCTGTAAATTAAATAATAATTCCTTTTTGATGTGTGTATTTTTTTCAAAAATATTTTTTTTTTCGTAAAAATGTTTATTTCCAGAAATATATATATATATATTTATGCTTCTGAATCTATTTTTAAAGAAAATTAATTGGAAAATTCAAACAAGCGATTGAGAGGAAGTGGTGGACACCGTGGTTTTCGGCGACTGTAAATTATTTCCACGTGGACCAATGAGATTTCTCCAGATGGGAATCAAAGGG
Source organism: Hibiscus trionum (assembly GCA_030270665.1). Lineage (NCBI taxonomy): Eukaryota > Viridiplantae > Streptophyta > Magnoliopsida > Malvales > Malvaceae > Hibiscus > Hibiscus trionum. The sequence goes on along the minus strand of BSYR01000038.1, from coordinate 18,354,217 downwards.
GGAATGAGAAATGATATAAATAGCAGCTGATTGAAACTCCATGCAAATCATAATTCTCGTGAATCGCTTATTTTCTTTCTTTCAAACTTACACTTCGAGATTGGCGAACTGTGATCTCTTCCAGTTTACATAAAGTTCGAAAAAGAGATGGCCACGTGGCGACTCTCTGCGATGCCTAGTGGAATGGAGGCAGTTTCCGGTTCCAATGTGGTGGCTCGATTCGCCGACTTCGGCCGTGGGAGAAACGGTGGCGGTGGTAGAAGAGGAATCAAAGCGGATCGGCTGATGCTGATGAGGAAGTGGCAGCTTAGGCCGATGAAGAGGTCGTTCTCGGTGAGGAATGCGTCGAGTGATCAGCAGCGCAAGGTGAAAGATCCGATAACTCAGCAAGAAGGTTCGATCTCCTTCCTTAATAATATCTGTATACAAGTACAAATGCAGATGCTCTGCTTTTACTTTTCGTTTTCAACTTTCTTATTTTTCATGTTTACTGCTTGATTGAATGGAAACTTGTGCATTTTTTGTGTTTATATATATAATACTTAGAATCTACTGACTGTGAAGTGAGAATATTATGTTGTTTGATTATATATATATATATATATAGAGACATTAATTAATTGATTATTCGGAAGGATCCATTTATATTGGTATACATTAAAGTTTTAATTTCAAATCAGCATATTCTAGTTATGAGATCAATGATAACAGCAATGTCCTTCGCTATCCACTTTTCTCTTTTCATTTAAACTTTTATTATTTTTCATTCTATGTAGAATCTCTCGGCCATTTTAATCATTTTCCTCCAGATGCTTCATCCATTGCCTCTAGTATCAAACACCATGCGGAGCTCACCCCATTGTTTTCCCCTGAGAAGTTCGAGCTTCCAAAGGCTTTCTTTGCAACCGCACAAAGTATTCGCGATGCTCTCATTATAAACTGGAATGCCACATATGATTATTATGAAAGATTGAACACAAAGCAGGCTTACTATTTGTCAATGGAGTTTCTACAGGTGTGCACTTTTTTGAGGTTCCTGTTCTTGAGTCCTGTAAATCACTTTGAAGTTGTTACTATTTCAGCCATTTTTGTTTCTATATAGGGTCGAGCTCTGTTGAATGCAATTGGTAATTTGGGGCTTACCGGAGCTTATGCGGAGGCTTTGAGCAAGCTTGGACACAGCCTAGAAAAAATAGCTGCCCAGGTTTGTTGGTGTACATTTCCCTTTGTGTGATTGGAGAGGACAAAAGAGTCTCCAGACTGCTCTAGAACTTTAATTGACTTAGTTATTGGTAAATTTTATGTTTTATCAAAGCAACTGGGAGGGTGTCTATATGATTGCATTCTCATTATTCTGTCATGATAGCTAAATTCTTTGGTTGATTTATAGGAGCCTGATGCTGCGCTAGGGAATGGAGGCCTCGGTCGACTTGCCTCCTGCTTTCTAGATTCTTTGGCAACCTTAAATTATCCAGCATGGGGTTATGGCCTTAGATATAAGTATGGCTTATTTAAACAGCGTATTACAAAAGATGGGCAGGAAGAAGTTGCTGAAGATTGGCTTGAGGTATACTTGCTCTTTTTTGTAGAAATAAATGTACACATATGTCTATATGTCACTTTTTTCCCTCTCTGAACTGGCCAGCTTTTTATCTTTGACTTGATTATTTTTCTCTTTTAGATGAGCAATCCTTGGGAAATTGTGAGAAATGATGTCTCATATCCTATCAAGTTTTACGGCAAGGTCCTTACCGATTCAGATGGAAAGAAACACTGGATTGGAGGAGAGGATATAAAGGCTGTTGCTTATGATGTCCCAATACCGGGGTATGAAACTAAAACAACTATCAGCCTAAGACTCTGGTCTACAAAAGCTCCATCAGGAGACCTTGATCTATCTGTTTTTAACTCCGGAAAACATACCCAAGCAGCTGAGTCCCTATATAATGCGGAAAAGGTCTGTTCTCATTTCTTCTCATTATCTGTATTTGCGTCTGGCAATATATCTTCTGAGCTCTTCATAAGTCATGCTATTTGTTGGCACATCTCTTCATAGTTTCATCAGAAAATCTGACTTCCTGGAGCTATGTCCGGAGAAGAGTCTGAACCAAGGTTCTTTACACTAAAGTAATACAACACAATGTCTAGAGTGGTTATTACTTATTGGTCTTAGACAGTAACAGAGTATACATGTCAACAGTTTTGGACAATTGTTCTGTGGTTATCCTCTTTCAGAAATATCAAGAATTTTAATTGCATGCTGATTTTTCTTTGCATCTTTTATGTCCATAACAACATCTAGTTTATGTTTTCTTTTTTTGTGTTGATTTTTCATGCATAATGCTGATCCAAGTGGTGTGGTGAGGATGGCTTATAATATATATTTGAATGTCAGATTTGCTATGTACTCTACCCTGGGGATGAATCACTTGAAGGAAAAACCCTTCGTTTAAAGCAACAATATACCCTGTGCTCAGCCTCTCTACAAGATATCATTGCACGTTTTGAGAGAAGATCCGGAACGAAGGTCAACTGGAAGGAATTTCCTGAAAAGGTTGCCGTGCAAATGAATGATACTCACCCCACTCTTTGCATTCCAGAGCTTATGAGAATTTTGATCGATGTTAAAGGTCTAAGCTGGAAGGAGGCCTGGAATATCACCCAAAGGTACTCTCAAGTCATGTTTGCTTCACTTTATGCAGCACAGATCCTTTCTTTTTCCTTCTCAAACATGTTTCAAGCAAGATGTTATTAAGAAGCTCAAGAGTCAAGACATACTCTATATCATTGTAATGCCCTTTTTCAGAACCGTGGCATACACGAACCATACCGTTCTGCCTGAGGCTTTGGAGAAATGGAGTTTGGAACTTATGCAGAAACTATTGCCTCGACATGTGGATATTATAGAAATGATCGATGAGGAGGTCAGATGGAACACATGCATAACACGAATCCTTCAAAAAAAAAATTTGGAATTCATATTCTAATTCGATTTGCTTCCTATTTATACCATATGCAGCTAATTCGTACCATAGTTTCAGAATATGGTACTGCAGATTCTAAGTTACTGGATAAGAAACTGAAGCAGATGAGGATTTTAGAAAATGTTGAGCTTCCAGCTGCCTTCTCTGATTTACTAGTTAAACCCAAGAAAAGTCCTGTTGCTGTTTCCACTGATGTACTTGGCGAATCCGAAGAAGAAGATGATGAAGAAGAAATTGAGGCTACTGATGGAAAAATTAAATCAGTAAAGGATTTCATTCTAGGGAAGAAAAAGAAGATCCTGGAACCAGTACCTGAGCCCCCTAAGTTGGTTCGTATGGCTAACCTATGTGTCGTAGGTGGTCATGCAGTGAATGGAGTTGCTGCGATTCATAGTGAGATAGTAAAGGACGAAGTTTTTAATGATTTTTTTCAGGTAATTGCAATTTATAAAACCTCTTTCTTTAATTACAAAAGGTATGCAACTAAATGATAAAATTGAGTTTCTTCACTTTGTTACTAGGAAAATGATTCTACTATTGATCTCTGTGTTCAAATTTTGGCAGTTGTGGCCTGAGAAATTCCAAAATAAAACAAATGGAGTCACACCAAGAAGATGGATCCGTTTTTGCAATCCAGACTTGAGTAAAATTATAACGAGCTGGACAGGCTCAGAAGATTGGGTTTTAAATACTGAAAAGTTGTCTGAACTTAGAAAGGTATATCCTGCCATATCTGAGGCTTTTCTTTTTTCTTGCAAAACTTCTTGTACAATCACTTTGTATGTTTCATAGAATTGCAATTTTTTTACACCCTGTGAATGACTGGTGATGATATTGACTCGACAACTTTTATGAGCAATAAGCTCGCGACATCGCTCATACCTTCTGAAATGCTTCTTTCACAAGAAAAAACTGCCTGACTGTCTTTTGTAGAATCTAGTCCCATTTTTCTTGCCAATTATGTACACACCTATATCTAACATTTGTTATCATTTCACATATTAGGCATTGCTTGTGAAATTCAAGCACTGGTATTATTTCATGAAATAGCTAGCCTCAAGGATTCTGGTATATATGAAGCATATCTGTCTTTGTACATAAAAATGCAAAATGTGCGTTTTTTGTGCTGAATTCAAATGACTTACACATGAGAAAATGTTTGAATCCTCCGGTTTTTTTTCTAAAGACCCTAATTAGTGTTGTGGCATATGTTCATAGTTTGCAGATAATGAGGATCTGCAAGCCCAGTGGAGGGCCGCAAAAAGGAGCAACAAGTTAAAGGTTGCGTCCCTCATTAAAGAAAAGACTGGCTATATTGTAAGCCCTGATTCACTGTTCGACATCCAGGTACTTTCTCTTGTCAACTGTGCTTTCCTAAAATGTAATCAAAGAACTGTACATATCATCAGAGACGTCAAAACAGTCATCATGTAAGCAAAAAGTAACTGTAGGTGTTAAATGTTATGAATACTTTTAGACCATTGTAGCTATTCCAAATAGTTCTCGCATGACAGTTTGATCCAAATCTGTCAAAATGTAGTGTTATATTCCCCTTTAGGCTTGTAAAGTGTAAAATTCATTGTTTCATTTATCTACTACAACGAATTTCAGGTGAAGCGCATCCATGAATACAAGCGTCAGCTGCTGAACATTTTGGGTATTGTTTACCGGTACAAGATGATGAAAGGAATGAGTGCTTCAGAAAGAAAGAAAAAGTTTGTTCCACGTGTTTGCATATTCGGGGGAAAAGCATTTGCCACTTATGTTCAAGCCAAGAGAATTGTGAAGTTCATTACCGATGTCGGAGCTACAGTTAATAATGATCCTGATATTGGTGATTTACTGAAGGTCTGTCTTGACTGCTCAATATCATAAATGAACCTAATACGGTGTTCTTTCCCGAGATCACCATAAAAGAACTCCATTATGAGAAAGTGTTGTATTAATAGTTTACTTGATTTCTTTGATATTGCTAATCAGACCTGATGGCTTATTATGTTATAATTTTAGGTTATTTTTGTTCCTGATTACAATGTCAGTGTGGCTGAATTGCTTATCCCTGCAAGTGAGCTATCACAACATATCAGGTATTTCAATTTATTCATTGTATGGATAATTCGGTTATTGCTTAAACTGTAAAAATTCTATGTTGTTTTGACTCCCTTTCTGTTGAACTATCCATATCTGATGCATATTCAGACTTGGTAACGAGGATAATGACCCTTTAATTCATAAAACTACTTTAAAATATCTAATAGCTGTGACGGACATAAACTTGTGTCCTGCAGGTCTGAGTCCGATTAACATAGGAAGCAAGAGAGTTCCCTAGCTTGTTCTAAAACTCCTACTTGTAAAAGGATATAAGCTTCTTTATAGCTCGGGGGAGTCTATTCTCCATCTGTTTGATGAAGCGCTATGCATTAGTTATTTTATTTTATATTGGCTCAACTTCAACGGATGAAGATTAATCGAGCTCAAGCTGTTGTGGTTTTGACATAAAAATGAATCCAATGTCTTTTAAGATTTGCAATGAGTTCGGTATATGCCTTTGTAGGAGAGGCTTATATCAAAATTTGATCACGGACACTGGGGCATCTGAATTTCTATCTGTTCTTTATGTTGTTTTCCCTATATGCAGTACTGCTGGGATGGAGGCAAGTGGAACCAGCAATATGAAGTTCTCGATGAACGGTTGCATTCTGATCGGGACCTTGGATGGTGCCAATGTTGAAATACGAGAAGAGGTTGGAGAAGATAACTTCTTCCTCTTCGGGGCTAGAGCTAACGAGATTGCGGGACTTCGGAAAGAAAGAGCCAAGGGGAAGGTATGCTCTTCATGGTCAGATTACTGGTTTTCCTTTTCCTCAGTTTTTTTCTCATCATTGACCTAGTCGACATCTTACCGCAGTTTGTCCCGGATCCCCGTTTTGAAGAAGTCAAGAAGTTCGTCAGAAGCGGCGTGTTCGGTTCCTCCAGCTACGATGAAATGTTGGGATCGTTAGAAGGAAACGAAGGATTCGGTCGAGCAGACTATTTCCTTGTTGGCAAAGACTTCCCTAGCTACATAGACTGCCAAGCAAAGGTGGATGAAGCATATAAAGACCAAAAGGTGAGTAACCTTCTTCTTTGCTTACATGTTTTAATTAAGAGCAAGCTCATACATTCCTTTTGTCTATCCTTTTTTAAAAGTACTCGTGTTCGTGTCGGACTCGGACACCTAAATTCGAGTAACGTAGTGTTTATTCACGTGTTTTGGAATCGTGTTTGTGGCAGAGATGGACAAGAATGTCGATCATGAACACTGCAGGTTCTTACAACTTCAGCAGTGACAGAACTATTCACGAATACGCCCGGGACATTTGGAACATAAAGCCTGTCGAATTACCATAGTTTGGCCCAGAGCTTTTCAACTATGAGAGCTGCCATTTTTGCCTTACAAGCCCTGCTAATAACTGCTCTCTCTTTGTTCTCATGTTTTATTTCCCAGGCAAGGAAAAACATGTTGTAATAAGTGAACATCTACAAGTTCACAAAAAAAAAAAAACTGAATAAGAATCCCTTTATGTTAGTTATATATATTTTTATACAACTAGTTAGCTAACGTGTGTTACATACACGTGAGGGATATCATAGTTTATGTAACGATTAGTGTTCCAAGAAATAAGATTTTCTCGTTCATTGATAAATTAACAAACTCCCTTTTATAAATGTGTTCGTTCGTTGCAGTCAGGTTCAATTGTAGGATCTCCGTTGCATCATTTTCCTATCCTAAACATTGATTTTTAGATTAATGGACCCTAGGCCCACTCATATATGAGAAAGGGGTAAGGTTGAGCATTGAATCGAATCGAGTTAAAAAAATTTGAGTTAGTCGAGTTTACGAGTCTTATTTTACGATCCAAACTTTATTTAAATGTTTTTAATAGAGTCGAGTTTTCGAGTTTCCGTACAAGTTTAATTGTAATTACTTATAATGTTATAATACATATTACTTCCAATTTAAATGATTTTGTATATTCAGATACGATTATTCGAGTCGACGCATCATATTTATAATGTTATAATAAAATTGTCAAATTTATTATATAAATTAAAGATAAAAAAATTGGGATTGTGGGCTACAATCCCTCCCAACTCGAGTTATTCGAGTTGACATGTCATATTTTACAACTCAATTTTTATTTGAAATTTTTTCGATTCGAGTCGAGTACGAAAATTTCAATTTTTCCGAATTGAGTTTTGTTCACCCCTAGATTTTGATACAAGATTTAAGTTCAGGCGTCCAAGTATCTAGAAATATTTTCATAGGAGGTGTAGGGCTTCGTCCCTAGACTCGATGTCAACATAGAGCAAGTGTATGCTACCGATAGAGTTCAGAAAAGTGAAGGCTCGACTACAAGGAAGTGTCACTGGACTATACAGCTACTACAAGCTCGTGCAGTCTTAGTCATTTTTCGGTCAAAATTACAGCTAAGTCACCCTGAATCTCTAAATAAAATCGCTTAAAGCTATGCGGAAGCAAAAGAACAACGATGTCAAGCAAAAGTAAAGAGAGAAAAGACTTAGAGTGAATGCTGACTTGTATTCAATCTGAAGTGAAGTGTGTAAATAAAGTGGGGGTGAAACTCCTTTTATAGCTGGAGCCCCCTACAATCAACGGTAGAGATTACATTACATCAGAATTTTAAACAGGTGATAATGTGGGAATTGTTTATAAATAATTAAAGTAGTAATTACAATGCCTTATCAAATCCTTCATGGTTGATGGGACAGCTTTCCCGGATCATCTTGTAGGCCCAAAACGTGGCAAAGATAGTCATGGGCTGCCATGATTGCACTTGTCTCAGTCGCAGGCTTGCGGTCCGTGACATTCTCCCCTACTAGTTCTAGTGGCATCCTCGGCAAGCTGAAAGGCAATCAGCATCTTGGTTCCTTTCCCTTTGTCTCGAAAAATGGGCACAACACATTGTTGTTTGGGATCTAAAATACAGACAACATCGACACAAGGAAGGATGAGAGCATCTACACGGTCAAGGAAGCTCAGTCCCAGAATAAAATCAAAGTCATCTAGATGAATTACCTTGAAATTTTCCTTTTCCTTCCATTCACCAATCTACAACTCGACTTTTCGTGCGTCTCCAATAATGGGAACTTCCTCGGCATTAGCAGTCTTGATCTTACATGTTGACCCTTCAACTTTAAGACCAAGTTTCTTAGCAGCCTTCTTAGACATGAATAGATCGGTTACCCTGGTGTCAACTAGGGCACTCCTCGATCATCCCGCAACGTTGATGTTGACAAATAAAACCTCTTCTGCTTTTGGCCTTTTCTCGTCTTGGTATAATTCAGAATCATTGAACCAAGTCTTGCAGCCTCGCTACTCTCGTACTAGTGCTCCTCCTTGGATGGCTTGACATGATTCGGGCAATTTTGCAACCTGTGTGCCCCCTCGCAATTATTGCACTTTGGTTGCACTTTTTCCACCCTCAGTTTTACTGCTTTAACACTAGCAATCGCACCAAGTCTCAGTGTCTCCTTCTCTGCTCGTCCTCCACTTGAATGATGACAGAGAGTTTCTCCTTCTTTGGACAGTCCCTCATTATGTGCGGATCGCCGCAAAAATAACACTTAAATGGCTTCCCCTCGTCCTTCCGTTAACGATAGTACTTGGGCTTGCCATTCCCTCATGATGGCTTCTCCACACCACTTGAAGTTTCATCATCGCTACTAGATGACTTCTCCTCGTCTCCCTCATTGTCTTTGAACTCCGGCATTGGTTGTAAGGATTCATGCTTTGTGACCCCAAGCTCAATGGTTGACTCGGCAATTGTCAAGGCAAAAGAGAGTTCCTTTACACCTCGTCACCTCAGCTCGTTCCTCGCCCATGGCTTCAACCCATCCATGAAGGTGAAGAACTCGTCTTCTTCGCTCATGTAACACCCGGGTTTGGGGGTCGGGTGAAATAAATAAATAAAATAATGCCTCAGTTTTGTTTTGCAAAATTAAATTTTAAGTGTTGGACCAAATTTGTGATATTGAAGCCAAATAGCCATTTTAATGGCATTTTTGTAAATAGTTGATCTTTGAAATTTTAAACCCCCTTTTTATTAAAATATCCCCTTTGTCATCTTCCCCACTCCCCCATTTTTGCTATCTCACGACAAGAAGAGAGAGATTCTCTCTAGTTCCTATTCCATCACTTTTCAACTTCATCCTTAGTGCTTTTCAAGAGGTAATGACATTTTTGACTTGGCCTTGGTCTCCTCTTCATTTTGGTATCTTTAGATTTCACTAAAACTTTTATTTTGTAATTTGGGTTTTTGAAACTTTTGGTTAAAGGTTGGAGCTTTATGATTCTTTATCAAAGCTTTTCGTTTAATGTTGATAGATAAGTTGTTTAGGAACCCTAAGGTCCAACATATGTGAATTTTTAAGAGTTTTACAATGATTCCCGAATTTGGGTTTTAATGGGGATTTTGAAGGGTTTAAAGGTTGATTTTGGGTGTGTTTAATGTTGGAAATTGAGGGCTATTGGTTGTATGTTGGTTAGGAATCGTTTTAGAAGCATTTAAGTGTGTTAAAGAGGTTGAAATCTTGAGTTTTGGACTGTTTTTCATGTCTGCTCGGGAATGAGGATTTTGGAGTTGTTCTTAGCTTGAAAACATGTGTTTTGTGCTTGATTAGTGTTCCGGGTTGCTACATTGATTTGTGAATTGATTTGAGGTTGTTTTGATTGTGTTGAGATGATTAGAAGCAATATCTTGTGTTGGTGAAGCCCCGGGAACAATTCCGGAATCGTTGGAAGCTTGATCGGCTAGTGTGGTTGAGCTTGGAATTGTCGGTGAGTGGTTATGCCTCATCCCAAGCTTTAGTTGGAGCATGTGGACTAGGTTGGGCTTGGTAGACCCACCTAGAGTTGGGATTAGAGTGGTAGCCTAATCCCAAGCTTTAGTTGGAGACCTTGGTTGATCTTTAAACTGTTGATTTATGCCTCATGTTTAATTGTGATTATGGTGGTTATGTATATGTTGTTATACATGTATGTTATGGCATGGCTTGATGCATTGTTGTATGCATGTTGATGATAAATATGATTGGGATATACATATGGATGAATTATGATGCGATATTTGTATTAATGATATACGTGTAGTGTTGACATGTGAAATGATATTATGAGGTGGTTGCATGATCCGAGGATCATGGTGAGTACATGCTAGGCATTGAAATGTGGTTTGTGCATGACGGTAAGTCATGGTGAGTACGTGCTAAGCACGGAAGTTGTTATGAAATGATATTGTGAAAGATTAATGAAATGTGTAGTATTGGCACTAGTATGCTTGGGTACAATGATCGATCATTAGGATGTTAGTGTGCACACGTGAGTCAAAATGCGCGCGTGGTCTTAATGATGGTAGTCATCAAGATGGAGTACGGGTTCGCCCGGAAATCTTCTTATATATGTTAGTCGGTGATGAGTGGAATCCCATCGACGGGCGTGAGGATGAGTGGAATCCCCTCCGCGTGAAACGGGCGTGAGGATGAGTGGAATCCCCTCCGCGTGAAACGGTGATGAGTGTTATTCCACCGTAAGGTAATGGTTGTGTTGTTGGACGTGAGTTCCAACGGTTATCCGCATATTCGAGTCATAGCTAGGTGCCAATACGGATTGTGGATTATGTTGCTCATATATTGGTTATATGTGTTTCCATATGTTGTGGTTATGGACTTGTTGAGCATGACATAATTTTGATAATATGTTCATGCATCATCTTTTATTTTGGCTCTTGTGGTTCGAAGGGAAGAACTCATGCATTCTACCTTGGTTGTGTTGCTCGTGCTTGGACCCTGCATTGTCGAGGTTTGTTTTATGAGCTTACCCTCACTAAGCTTTTGTGCTTACGCTCCTTTTTGTTCGAAAATGCAGATCAGTAGCTTGTGGGTGGCGAGGGCAAGGAAGGGCCTCCAAGTGTCGCCTTTGGTTAGCTCAAGTATGAACTTTAAATTGAAAGATTGTAATAGTCAAGCAATGGGATTGGTGTTGTTGATTTGAATGCTTTGGTGTTATGTTGATGTTGGTTGTTTAGGAGCATGTTAGACTCCTTTAAATGCTTGTGTTGTTTTGGCTTTTGGATGCCATGCTTGGTTTGTAAACCATGCTTAAATTACCTATCTTAAATGCTTGGTGTTGACCTTGTTGAAGCATGCTATCTTTAATGCCTTGAATGATCTTTTGAATGAATGCCTTAACTTATATCATGGTGAATCTCGAGTACGTTGCAATAGGGTGCATGCCTTTTGAATGTGTTTGTATGTTGTGTTTGCCTCTTGGGGTCGTTAAGGACGTTTGGGACCATTTGGAGATGTTTAAAGCTGATTTTGGGAATTCGCAGGCAGCAGGTGTTTTGAAACGGGATGCCATGTTTCGAAACGGGTGTGGTTCCAGGGCCCCGTACCAGATCTCCTTTCGATACGGTTTGGCTACTGTGAGCCCCTATTTCGAAACAAGTTTCGAAACACTTTGGCTACTGGAATTGCCTGTTTCGAAACGGGTATCGAAACGGCTAGGTAAAATGGGACCCTGTTCTGAAACGGGGTGGATGCGTTTCGAAACGGGTGTCTGGCTTTTAAAACTGGAGCCCGTGTTTCGAAATGGGCTTGACTATTTCGAAACACAAGTCTGTAAATGGGCTTTTTGACATCTCTAAAGGGTTTCAAAGGTTGGGCTTAGGCCCTGTTTGTTGTTAGGCTTCTCGTGAGCCTTGTTTCCGCTGCCGTTTCACGCTTAGGTTTAATTAACGCATCTAGATAAGATAATAAATGAAAAAAGTTTTTCCTAGGGTCGGTAACCGAAGTGGAGCCTTAACGGGTTTCACCTCGGTTCCCCCGTGTAACCCACTCGGATTGGTCAAGCGTCCGGACCGGGACGAGGGGGTTACAGCTCAAACTTGGGACTTGCAAACTCAACTCAACAAACTTTCAGACATGGTCTCTCAATGACACTCCCCCTCTTTCTTGAGACGCCTCAACTTTGACCGCTCCTCATCTTCGGCATAATGTGGGTAGAATTGTTCAATCTTTCTACCCAAATATTGAACCACAAGACTCTCACTTTACAAAAAAGAATATTGACTATTGCAATTGATCTCTCACAAGATAAATAAAGCCCAGTTGATTTACAAACACTCCCCAAACTCTCAAATTTGATTTACAATAAGAACTCAAGAAGTTGGGTACAAGAATTTGAAAATAAGTACTAAGGTTTGGATTTGATTGCTTGGATTGTAACCACCCGGACCCGCTTGGATTGAAAATAAGAACTCAAATTTGATGAAAGCATAAAGTGTTCAGTTATAACTAAAGCCAACATCCAACAAAACCAAAAGATAAGTCGTATCAAAATATAGGCATAAGTCACCCAAATACAGACAGTTCGGAAGATAAGAACATTACAACAATCTAGAGCTAAATGTGCTGATCCTCCAATTGTCGGGTCCAAAAAGGGTAGCTTATCACAAGTATCTGAAAGGGGGAGAAGAGGAGGGCATAAGTTAGGGAGCTCAGTGTGTTCCAATAAGTGTAGATCAAACAAGCAATAAATACATATCAATCATATCATAAGAACACATAGCAGATCAATACAAATGCTCGAGTGCATGCATGGGTTTACTAGTGACTACCCTCCAACCTTACACCAAATACAGTCCCCCGGAACTGCATCCATAGGGACTTACCCTATGCCCGATGGGCATAGGTGCCACCTAAGGGGCTGCCTTAGATCCATAAGGATTTACCCGTGCTAAAGCATCGGCACCTACTCAAGGGGAGACCTTGAGTCCATAAGGATTTACTAGCTGGATCATGGCTGCACCTGCAGAAACTTCATAACATAACCCAACAGTATACCCCAGATAGTAATCAGTGTTCAGATTCCAGACATGAGTAACAAAATACATGTGACAGACATATTCTATTCAGAGTATCAGAAATGGAAGATTCATGCTTTTGACAGATAAATGGGCATACCATTGAGCAGAGCAGACATTTTCATCATTCATCATGTAAACAGATTATGCTATCATAGGTCAAGCTAACAGATCATACTATCAAGTTCATCAGACAGTCAGGCAATATCATCACAGATCAAGTAATCACATATCAAGTATACAGATTGAGCAGACATACATCAAGTAGGCAGAGAATGTCATCAAATATCCAGTTCATCATTTCATCTCATTTTCCAACATAGTGATGCAATCTCAATAGCAATTGTTTTGGGGAAAGGATTCAATAGACTTTAGGGTATAAGTCTATTGAATTGTGTAAGGTTACTGTAAAACTAAAATTGATTTTGATATAACATAAAAATTTAAGGACCAAATTGCAAAATAAATAAATTTTTAAGAACTCTTTAAAGGTTCAAATATTAACAAAATGTTTTGTATAAAATATTTTTTGAAGATTGGATCTCAAAACATTAAGTTTCTCAAACCTTTTTTTCATGTTTTTCAAAACCAAATTATGCAAAATGGCCTTGCGTATCGATACACTCACCGTATCGATACACTTGAAACTTACTGTAATTCTGAATGAACATAGCGTATCGATACTCACTTCATACGTATCGATACAGTGTTCATCTGGGCAACCGTACCGATACGCGTAATAACCGTATCGATACGCCAAGCATAATTATTTGAAAATTTGTTTTGACCGTTATGACGTATCGATACTCTTGGTCACAGTATCGATACACATTGATGCAACAAATTAAATGGTTTTACAGAGAGTTTGGACCGTATCGATACGCCTAGTGTATCGATACGCTTTGATGCAACAAACTTAACAGAGAGTTTGGACCGTATCGATACGCCTAGTGTATCGATACACTCTGTTTTTACGCACAACGGCTAGTTTGAATTTAAACTAGCGTATCGATACATCCTTGTCGTGTATCGATACGCGGTGCTGGGGAGCTGCCTTAATAGCTGGAAAAATGTTCCCAACGGCTCTTTCAATAAGTCAAATGATCCAAACGGCTAGAAACTGATTCAAGGGTATAAATACAAGCTTCATTTCACCAGGAAGATCAACAATACACATTCAAGCATCATCAAAGCAAAAATCCAAATCCTAGAGCTATTCAAAGCTATATTATTGTGCCCAACTCTTTGTATTTCATTTTGTCATATTATTGAGAGTTTTTGGGTTGCTGTAATTGTAAGTGGGTAGACAATCATCCTTTGAGAGGAAATACTTGAGTTTACCAAAAATCTTCTTTGTATTTGAGTGGATTAAGCTTGGGGTTGAAAAGCTTAATCGATATTGTAAGGTTTCCTCCTCATCCAAGAAAAGGGGACGAATTCAAGTAGTGAATTGTTTTGGAAAATCCTTAGTGGAAGCTAAGGTAGTGGATGTAGAGTTCGGTTGTTGAACTTGAACCACTATAACCCCTTGTGTCATTTTATTTTCCAAAATTCTCTTCACAAAAATTTTAATTGCCAATTCACCCCCCTCTTGGCCATTTGCAATTGTTTGATCAACTCAACAATTGGTATCAGAGCTACACTCATTGGAAGGATTACAACCCTCTTGAGTCGATCCTTGGAAAGTTGAAAGTTTGATCAACAACAAGTCAAGCAATGGCATCCACCTCCAACTATGAATCTCAATCCACCACCAAGCCACCATTCTTCAATGGGGATAACTATCTTTATTGGAAGAATAGGATGAGGCTCTTCATTAAATCTACCGACTTTATGGTGTGGGATGTAGTTGAAGAAGGTCCATACATTCCCATGAGGAGAGATGGAGAAAGGCTTGTCCCAAAAATCAAAGCCGAAATGACCGATGATGAAAGAAGAAGGATGCAAGTGAACGACAAAGCTCTTCATGTAATATTTTGTGCACTTGGTCCGGATATCTACTCTAAGGTGTCTTCAATCGAAAATGCCAAGGAGGTTTGGGACACTCTCGAGACAACATATGAAGGGACTAGCGATGTAAAGGAGACAAAGATTGGACTACTCAATCTAAACTATGAGAACTTCAAAATGGATCCCGATGAAAGTGTTTCCCAAATGTTTGATCGATTCTCGGTCATTGTCAACGGTTTAAAGGGTTTCGGAGAAATCATTCCCGAAGACAAGCTAGTGAGAAAGTTGTTATACTCTCTTCCGGAATCATGGGATAGCAAGAGAACGGCCATAATTGAAGCCAAAGATTTGAAGACTCTTAAATTAGATGCTCTTGTTGGATCTCTACTCACACATGAGATTATGAGAAAGGGAAGAGAACAAGAGAAGAAGATAGTAGAAAAGAAGGAAGCTGAGAAAAAGAAAGTTGGAATCGCATTAAAGGCTTCACAATTAGAAAACGATTCTAGTGAGGATGAAGAAGAGGAAATGGCTATGTTGGCCAAACGATTTACTCAGTTTATGAAGTCAAATCGTGGAAGAAAATTCATGAGAAGAAGGGACTTCAAGAGTAAAAACAAGGAAGAGGAAATAGACCCAATTACTTGCTATGAATGCAACAAACCGGGTCACATTCGTTCCGAGTGTCCTCAATTGAAAAAGAAAAGCTTTGGGAGGAAGAACAAGCTCAAAGCACAAATTGCAACTTGGAGTGATGATGAGTCTTCCGAGGAAGAGGAAGAAGTGGCCAACCTATGTCTCATGGCCATCGATGATGAATCAAAGGTAACCTCTAATTCATACAATTTAGATTTTTCTATTGAAGAACTTCAAGATGCTTATGATGAACTTCAAGAAGTGTATGATGAGTTGGTAGAAAAATACAAGGAGTCCATTTTGAAAAACAAGAAAATAATTTCTGATTTAAAAATTCAAAATGAGACATTTTTAAAAAATAACTCCGAATTGGAAAAGAAAGTTTTATCTTTAGTTAATTTTTCAAATGATCTTAAAACTAAAAATCTTGAACTTGAAAAACTTCTTTCCGATTTTCAAGATTATCACACAAAGGAAGTAGATAATCTTAAAACATCTTTTGATATTGGGAAAAAGAATTTTGAGAAAGAAAATCATTTTAAACCCCAATATACAAAAAGAAAATATTTTATACCTAAACAAAGAAATTTTTATAAGCAAACTAAAAGTCATAAAATTAGAAATGTTTGGGTTCCTAAAGAACTTATCACTTCTAATAACTTAAATGCTATTGCTTCTTGGATTCCCAAGGGAACCAAATTGTTAAAGGCTAACACTCATGGACCCAAGATGATTTGGGTACCAAAAACCAAGGCCTAAATTCTTTGTTTGTAGGGGGAGCATTGCTTCAAGGCTAAAGCTTCAAGCAAAAATTCTTGGTACCTTGATAGTGGATGCTCAAGACATATGACCGGTGACAAAAGTAGATTTGTGGAAATAAAGCCTAAAAGTGGTGGAGTAGTAACCTTCGGCGATAACTCAAAAGGACTCATTGAAGGAATAGGCTCTATTGGTAATCACTCTTCTATCTACATTAAAGATGTTTTGTATGTCAACGGTCTTAAACATAATTTGTTGAGCATTAGTCAGTTATGTGATAAAGGTTTTAATGTTTTATTTGATAAAAGTGGTTGTAAAATTGTAAACATTAAAACAAATCAAACAATGCTCATAGGACATAGAATAGGCAATATTTACATGGTGCATTTAGATGACATCCATTCATCCCATGCATGTTTAGTTGCACATGATGAACATGACTCATGGCTATGGCATAGAAAGTTAGGACATGCAAGCATGAGTGTTCTAGAAAAATTAAATTCCCTTAATCTAGTTAGAGGTTTACCCAAACTTAATTTTTCAAATGATAAAATTTGTGATGCATGTTCAAAGGGTAAACAACATAGGAGTTCTTTTAAATCCATAAATGATGTCTCTACTAGTAGATGTTTACAATTGATTCATATGGATCTTTTTGGGCCAATTAGGACAATGAGCTTGGGTGGAAAATCATATGCATTTGTGCTTGTAGATGACTATTCTAGATATACTTGGGTTCTATTCTTAAGTACAAAAGATGAGGCTTTAGAAAAATTCATCACATTTTCTAAAATAACTCAAAATGATCTTGAACTTAAAATTTCTCATATTAGAAGTGATCATGGAACTGAATTTCAAAATTTGGGTTTTGATAAGTTTTTAAATGAAAATGGGATTAGCCATAATTTTTCTGCACCTCGCACTCCTCAACAAAATGGGGTAGTTGAGAGGAAAAATCGAACTTTAGAAGAAATGGCTAGAACCATGCTTTGCGAAAATAATTTACCTAAATATTTTTGGGCAGAAGCTACAAATACTGCTTGCTATATAATAAATCGAGTAATGATTAGGCCAATCTTAAAGAAGACATCTTATGAGATTTTAAAGTCCAAAAAGCCTAACATTAGCTATTTTCATCCTTTTGGATGTAAGTGTTTTGTTTTAAATAATGGTAAAGAAAACTTAGGTAAATTTGATGCTAAAAGTGATGAAGCCATTTTCTTAGGGTATTCTTCAAACTCTAAAGCCTACCGTGTATTTAATAAAAGAACTCTAGTTGTTGAAGAGTCAATACATGTTGTTTTCGATGATAACCTCCTTTCGAGAAAGGAATCTTGTGATGATGATGATGTAGGAATCATTGATACTATTGATGGAGGACAAACATCAAAAGAGGATAAGATTCCAACTAAAGAAGAAGACTCACAAGAACCTCCTCTTGAAGGCTTAAAAGACTTAGCTCATGAAGAAAAAGAGGTATCTTACCCAAGGGAGTTAAACTATGTCAAAGATGGTGAAATCTTAGGTGATCCATCCAAGGGGGTAACCACTAGATCCTCTCTCAAATTAATGAATCATGTTGCGTTTCTTTCATGCATTGAGCCTAAAAACATTAAAGAAGCTTTAAAAGATGATTTTTGGATTTTGGCCATGCAAGAGGAATTAAACCAATTTGAGAGAAGTAAAGTTTGGACATTAGTAGAAAGGCCTAATAATCAATCTACTATAGGTACAAAATGGGTTTTTAGGAATAAATTAGATGAAAACGGTAATATAGTGAGAAACAAGGCTAGGCTTGTTGCTCAAGGCTATACTCAAGAAGAGGGAATTGATTTTGATGAGACTTATGCACCCGTAGCAAGAATGGAAGCTATTAGAATGTTACTTGCATTTGCATGTTATCATGATTTCAAGCTTTTTCAAATGGATGTAAAAAGTGCCTTTTTAAATGGTTTTATAAATGAAGAGGTATATGTTGAACAACCCCAGGTTTTGAGGATTCAAAATTACCAAACCATGTGTTTAAACTAACAAAAGCTCTCTATGGTTTAAAACAAGCTCCAAGAGCTTGGTATGAGAGACTTTCAACTTTCTTAATTGAAAAGGGTTTTGAAAAAGGAAAGGTGGATACAACACTCTTCATAAAAAGATATAACAATGACATCTTAGTAGTTCAAATTTATGTTGATGATATTATTTTTGGTTCTACTAATGAGTGTTATTGTAAGGATTTTTCTAAGCTAATGCAAGGTGAGTTCGAGATGAGCATGATGGGGGAGCTCTCATTCTTTTTGGGACTCCAAATCAAACAAATGAGTGATGGCACCTTCATAAATCAAGCTAAATACGTAAGTGATATGCTCAAGAAGTTTGGCTTAGAGAATGCAAAACCTCAAGCCACACCTATGAGTTCTTCCATAAAGCTTGACAAAGATGAAGGAGGTAAATGTGTTGATTCTAAGCTTTATAGATCCATGATAGGTTCTTTGCTTTATCTTACCGCAAGTAGACCGGATATTATGTTTAGTGTTTGCTTGTGTGCTAGGTTTCAAGCTAGTCCTAAAGAATCACACCTAGTTGCCATTAAAAGAATTTTTAGATACCTAATAGACACACCGACCTTAGGTCTTTGGTATCCTAAGGATTCAACTTTTAGTCTTCATGCTTTTTCGGATGCGGATTATGGGGGATGTAAGATAGATAGGAAAAGTACTTCCGGTACATGTCAATTCTTAGGTAGTATGCTCGTATCTTGGTTCTCTAAGAAACAAAATAGCGTAGCCTTATCTACCACCGAAGCGGAGTATATATCCTTAGGGAGTTGTTGTGCTCAAGTCCTTTGGATGAAGCAACAACTCTTAGACTATGGTGTTAAAATGGAAACCATACCCCTTAGGTGTGATAACACTAGTGCCATTTGTCTCACTAAGAATCCCATTCAACACTCTCGAACTAAACACATAGAAATTAGACATCATTTTATTAGAGATCATGTTTTGAAAAATGATGTTGTTATAGAATTTGTTGACACCTTGAACCAATTAGCGGACATATTTACTAAACCTTTAGATAAAGAGCGCTTTTGGACACTTAGAAGAGAGTTAGGTCTAACTTGTCTCTCTTAATTTTTTTTTTGGGTCCCAAAATGACAAAAATTTGCTTGAGATTGTTTGTAATTCATGTTTATGTTGATTTTGTTCTTTTTGCTTCTACACATATTGCTAAGGGAGTATGTATCATGTTAAGTCATTAAAACTTGTTCATATAACACATACATGCATTTAGGGGCGTTTCAAATTGGATTTTTGCACATAAAAATACCAAAATTGCAGAAACAGGCAAGCGTGTATCGATACTGCGTATCAGTGTATCGATACGGTATTCAAATCTGGGATTTTTGCAGATGAATGAGTATCGATACAGCATAGTGTATCGATACGGTAAGAGTCAAGGGAAAAAGTCAACACCGGTGCGTATCGATACGTCAACTGTATCGATACACATAAAACGACAAAGATAAAATTAGGTTATAGCGTATCGATACGCATGCATGGCGTATCGATACTCGACGGACGGAGAGCCTATTTAGGGATGTTTTAATCAAAATCCCACAATTTTAAAACTCCTCTTCTCCTCTTCAAAAACCCTAACCGAAAACCCCTATAAAAACCCTCTAAATTCTTCAAAATTTTACACAAATCTTCAAAATTTCTTGAGGGATTTTACTTCATACATCAAGGCTATCCTTGGGCATCAATCTTGTGCACTAACACACCCTCTTTCATCCACTCTAAGAAATCAAGGTAAATTTTTTTTTTCTTTTTCAATTTTTTTAATTTTCGTCAATTTTCAATTATTATTTCAACTGATTTTTATATACATTATGATTAACTTACTATGGGTTTCATATTGTTCATAAAATTTTTCAAAAATAAATTTTTTTTGGTTCGAATATATTTTATATTCGATAAATTTTTTTTTCGAAAACTAAAATTTGTTGTAAATATTCTTTAAAACAATTTTTTTAAAAAAACAAAATTACCTTGAATTATTAGAATCTATTGGATTAAATTGGATGTTAATTGCATACATATTCGAATCTTTTTTGATGTATTTTCAGGATTATGGCACCTAAAAAAGGGAATAAGAGACATCGCACCGCTTCCGTTTCTAATGAGGATGAGGGTAATCCTACTCCTAACCTTCCTCATATTATCCAAACTAGTTTTCCCACAGCCCTAGCTAGAGAAGCCTATAAGCTTTGTATGGGAATCAATCTTAGGGAAGAACGAATCGTGTCTATTCCGTTTTTAAACTCTGCTAAATTCAAATTTAAATATCTCCCTTTAATTAGGCAATGGAAACTTTTAACCTTTTTAAACATTCCTCCTATTTTATATAGGAATCTTGTCATTGTCTTCTTTTCAAATGCTTATTGTGTCAATGATGACGCCAATGAGCATGTTATTGCCATTGAATCCTCGGTTATGGGAACTCCTATTCGAATTGATCAAAAAGTCTTATGCACTGTTTTTGGTTTTGAGGATGTCGGGATTGATGATGAACACTCTTTAGGTTCGGGTTACATAGGTCTGGAAAAAGTTTTAGATGCTCATGATCGTATACTTCATCTTATTATCTCTTGGTTTATTCGTCCCTCGGGTGGTAGATATTCTACCATTCGTCAAATTGATGATTTTTGGCTTACATGCTTTAGGGAGGGTAAACGACCAAATCTTTGTCAAATCATGTTTGCCGATCTTGTGTTTTTGGTTCAAAACCGTTACACCAAACTTGTTCAATCTTTTTACTACACTTCGGCCTTGAGTTGTCTATTTCATTCCCTTGGTGTTGACTGCACACATGACCTTCCCGAAAAACTTGGCCAACCCATTGATGAGCATTCCCTTTCTCGCTCTGGTTTCTCTTTTGTTGGTAATGAATGGGTTCGCAACCCTCAAGCTGATCCTCCCGCTGCCCCGGTCAATGCCTCTCGCGCATCCTCTAGCCGTGCTTCTCATGACTCCTCCTCCATGGCAAATCTCATGACTTTCCTCAATGAGAAGTTCAATGCTATGGACGGTCGCTTCACCGCTATAGATAATCGGTTTACATCAATGGAAGAACGACTCCAAGGCATGGACAAGAAAATAGATACCTTGAGTGCTCGCCAAGACTCAATGGATCTTTCTCTTACAACTTTCCATGGTGCTTGGATCAACCAAAACCAAAGGAACCAAACACCTCGAGAAGACGAAGACGAGGAAGACGATGATGAGGATGACCATGATGATGGTGGAGACGCGTAGATGCATCTCATATTAGGACTTTTTAGGATTTCATTGCATTTTTATTAGAACTTGAATTATGCCTATTTTCTATGTTTTAGGATTTTTAAAAGGTTTGGATTATTATGCTTGCTTGCTTGATTTATGAATTTGGAGCTTTATGTTTATTCTTATGATTGATATTCCTATGCTTGATTATTCTAATCCTTGTGTTTCTTTTTGATCTAACAAAAAGGGGGAGAAGGATTCATTGTGTAAAGGTCAAAATTTTTCAAATTTCTCTATCTTTAAGTAAGGGGGAGAAACAAATTTGTTTTGAAACATTTATCTTAAAGCAAGGGGGAGAAAAGCCTTTTTCAAAGTGTTCAAAAACTTAAAAATTTATTATGGTTTTGTTATATCAAAAAGGGGGAGATTGTAAAACTAAAATTGATTTTGATATAACATAAAAATTTAAGGACCAAATTGCAAAATAAATAAATTTTTAAGAACTCTTTAAAGGTTCAAATATTAACAAAATGTTTTGTATAAAATATTTTTTGAAGATTGGATCTCAAAACATTAAGTTTCTCAAACCTTTTTTTCATGTTTTTCAAAACCAAATTATGCAAAATGGCCTTGCGTATCGATACACTCACCGTATCGATACACTTGAAACTTACTGTAATTCTGAATGAACATAGCGTATCGATACTCACTTCATACGTATCGATACAGTGTTCATCTGGGCAACCGTACCGATACGCGTAATAACCGTATCGATACGCCAAGCATAATTATTTGAAAATTTGTTTTGACCGTTATGACGTATCGATACTCTTGGTCACAGTATCGATACACATTGATGCAACAAATTAAATGGTTTTACAGAGAGTTTGGACCGTATCGATACGCCTAGTGTATCGATACGCTTTGATGCAACAAACTTAACAGAGAGTTTGGACCGTATCGATACGCCTAGTGTATCGATACACTCTGTTTTTACGCACAACGGCTAGTTTGAATTTAAACTAGCGTATCGATACATCCTTGTCGTGTATCGATACGCGGTGCTGGGGAGCTGCCTTAATAGCTGGAAAAATGTTCCCAACGGCTCTTTCAATAAGTCAAATGATCCAAACGGCTAGAAACTGATTCAAGGGTATAAATACAAGCTTCATTTCACCAGGAAGATCAACAATACACATTCAAGCATCATCAAAGCAAAAATCCAAATCCTAGAGCTATTCAAAGCTATATTCTTGTGCCCAACTCTTTGTATTTCATTTTGTCATATTATTGAGAGTTTTTGGGTTGCTGTAATTGTAAGTGGGTAGACAATCATCCTTTGAGAGGAAATACTTGAGTTTACCAAAAATCTTCTTTGTATTTGAGTGGATTAAGCTTGGGGTTGAAAAGCTTAATCGATATTGTAAGGTTTCCTCCTCATCCAAGAAAAGGGGACGAATTCAAGTAGTGAATTGTTTTGGAAAATCCTTAGTGGAAGCTAAGGTAGTGGATGTAGAGTTCGGTTGTTGAACTTGAACCACTATAACCCCTTGTGTCATTTTATTTTCCAAAATTCTCTTCACAAAAATTTTAATTGCCAATTCACCCCCCTCTTGGCCATTTGCAATTGTTTGATCAACTCAACAGTTACTCCTTATCCTAAAGGAAAGATAAATTAGTGGATTTTGGAAAATCCAAAGTGTGGTCACTAAGGTTGTAGATTTAGACTCCATTGAGGGAGTTGAACCACTATAAATCCCCTTGCAATTTTCTATCTTTGCAATTAGTTTCCCCCATTCTTTAAAAATCCAATTCACCCCCTCTTGGATGTACTCGATAGATTGTTACACTCAACCATTGGTATCAGAGCGAGGCTCATTGGAAGGTCTTACAACCTCTTGAGACGATCCACGAAGTGTACAATCATCTACAAGGTCAACCATGACTTCCTCTTTCAATATTGAAGCTTGGGGAGATTCACAACCCACCAATAAGCCTCCTTTCTTCAATGTAGTTAATTACGCTTATTAGAAGAACCGGATAAAGTTATTCATTCAAGCTTTTGATCTTGAAGCTTGGAAGATCATCATGAGTGGTTACACCAAACAACTAGTGGCATAGAGACGTGGGGCAATGATGAGAACAAGAAATTCTCTACAAATGCCAAGGCGATGCACCTCATATTTTGTGCTCTTGGCCCGGAGGAATATGGAAGGGTGTCATCATGTTCCAATACCAAAGAGATTTGGGACAAACTTGAAGCAACTCATGAAGGAACCAACCAAGTGAAGGAGACCAAAATCAGGCTCCTCAACCTCAACTACGAGAACTTTAAGATGGATCCCGAAGAAGACATCAAGTCCATGCCCAATCGATTCTCCGTGATCGTGAATGGATTGAAGGGCTATGGAGAGGTGACCCCGAAAGACAAACTTGTGAGAAAGAGGATCTACTCTCTCCCAGAATCATGGGAATCAAAGAAAAAGACAATTATAGAAGCAAAGGACCTTAAGACTGTCAAATTAGATGAGCTCATTGGTTCATTGCTTACCCATGAGATGATATCTAAAGAAAAAGAAGAGAATAAGAAGGAAGTTGAAAAGAAAAAAAATGGAATTGCTCTCAAAGCAACAAAAGAAGAGATTGATTATAGTGGAAAAGATGAAGATAAAGAGATGACTATATTTGCCAAGAGATTTAAAAGATTCATGAAGTCCAACAAAGGAAGAATATTCCAAAGAGAAGGTGGCTTCAAGAATGATTTCAAAGAGAAAGATACCATCATTTTCTATGAGTGCAAAAAGACGGGACATATCAAGTTCGATTGTTCCCATTTGAAGAAGAAGAGCTTTGAGAAAAAGAAGCACAAGGCTCATGTAACTACTTAGAGCGATGAAGAATCATCTGATGAGGACGAAAATGAAGTAGCCAACTTGTGTCTCATGGCAATAGAGGATGACTATATGGTAACCTCTAATTCATCTATTTCAATTGATTATACTTTTGATGAATTGCAAGAGGCACGTGATGAATTAGCTTTGGAATTTGAAGAGTGAAATTTTAAAAATAGAAAAATCATTTCAAAATTGAAAAATGAAAATGACTCGCTTTCCAAATATAATAAGGAGCTTGAAAGTAAAGTTGAGTAAATGCA
The DNA here is from genome assembly GCA_030270665.1 of Hibiscus trionum. NCBI lineage: Eukaryota > Viridiplantae > Streptophyta > Magnoliopsida > Malvales > Malvaceae > Hibiscus > Hibiscus trionum. The sequence goes on along the minus strand of BSYR01000038.1, from coordinate 18,329,532 downwards.
AGTTAAAATGAAAGAAATTGAAAAGAAAAACTAAGACTTGCACAATTTATTTTCAAGGGTCCATGATGATCATCAAAGGAACTTCATGATCTTAAAGCTTCTTTTGACAAAGTTGGGACAAATGGTTTTGAAAAAGGTGAAAATTCAAAACCTAACTATGTTCGAAAGAACTTTAATGGAAACAATTATAGAGGTCCCCAAAGATCATATAATAGAAAGATAGTCAAAAGCATTTGGGTTCTTAAAGGACTCATTGCTAACAAAGAATATGATCTTTTGTCTAAATGGATACCAAAAGGGACTAGAATGTTAGGAACTAACTCTTATGGACCCAAAAGAATTTGGGTACCAAAACATGCATAATTCTCTATTGTAGGTGTCTTGGAGCCATGGTGAACAAAACGAAGAAATTTGAAAGCTCTAGACACACTAGAAGGAAGGACACTTGGAAAGGACGAGACCTAATTAACCTAATTTGGTTCAAGTGGTAACATTTTCTTTTACATGCAATATTTAATCATTCATATTGTTTTATGTGTTTTTATATATTTTAAAGCATGTTTGAGGGTCCCCATATATTGTTTTAGTGCTATTAAAAGGGGGAGTTTTTGTCGCATGAATTGTTATTTTTGGCCTTATATGCTTAATGTTATGTTTTTTTCCTTAAAATTAGCAATATTTATTTTTTAGTCAAATGATTTCATGACTTGTGTGCTTACATGCTTATCTTGACTTAAAATTATTTGTTGTTCATTTTTGAGTGGCCTTAGTTAAGTTAGTCACTCTTAACAAAATTTGAACCTTTTAGGATCCAACTCCTAGCATAGATACTCTAATTTCAAAATCTTTGTCTACAACTAGTGATCGTTTTAGAGCCATACATGTTTGATCTTAGTTCAAAATGGTCTTTTAATGCCTATAATAATCATAAGTATCTTTGAATGCATTTCCGGGTTAAATCAAGGCTTAAAATTGACATTTTAGTCAATTAAGGACCCAATGTTTTGAAACCTTCATAAAGGTTTCGAAATCTTCTAGGAATTTCAGTTTAAGGACCTTTTTGGAAAAACTATTTCGAAACTTTTCTTAAAAGATTTCAGAACCTATCCATGAAAGTTTCAAAACCTTAAACAAGGTTTCAAAACCTTCACTAAAATAGGTTGGGCAAACAGAAGTTTCAAAACGTGCTATTTTTAAAAACCCCTCTTGCTCGAGCATTCAACCCCAAAACTCACCAAAACCGCGCACTCTTTGGAAACCTACTCAAAATCCTTCATCCCAACTCGTTTTTTTTTCAAAGATTCAACGTGGATTTCATCTTCTTTACTTAAACAAATCATCTTTGGCTCTTGATTTTGTCTCTTGGGTGCTTCACATTCAAACTTTTAGAGGTATCACCCAATCCATCCCAAACGCTTGCCAAAATTAGTTTAAAGTTTTGCCCATAAAGTGTTTGACAAAATTCCCCAACCATCTTTTCAAGCCAAAATTCATCTTTTTGCTTTTAATATTCCTCCTAGAACCAAACGTAATCGTGTTGAAAGAGGTCAACATTCTGGTTCTAATCAACTTGTCCCTATTCCTAATCCTTAATTTGAGGATCTTTGTTTTAGAGATGATGTTCACCGTAATAGATACCTTGGTGTCTATGAATCCAAAGAAGTTAGAGCCAATCAAACCATATACTTAGCCTTTCTTATGTCTCTCAAGTATAACTTTTATCTTTTTGAATTATTCATCGAATGAGAATGGCTTGACTACTTGAGTATTCCACCTTATACCCATCGTAGGTTAGTCTTTGCTTTTCATGCCAATGTCAAGTTTATTCGGCCTCCTAATTGCACTAATCCTATTATTGGTATTCGATCTTTTCTTATAGATGCCGAGTTTGAGTTGACACCTCAATCCATTGCCAACCATTTAGGTGTTCCCCTTGGTGGAAAATCCAATGAGTATGAGCCTCATAATATTCCTACATTTCCGGATGGTCGCCCCACTCATCTTCCTCTCAAGGAACGTCTCCTTCATCTTCTCACTACTTATTTTTTCATTCTTTCCGACATAAAAGTCGCTTTTATGAGGGTTATTGATTATTGGTGGCTTCACGAATATCTTGATAGGTCTCGACCCGATATTGCTACCATTATTTTCCTCAACCTCGTAAAAGTTATATCCAACCCCACCTCTTTTTCACTTTCCTTTGGATGTGTGCTTAGCCACATCTTTAGGAATCTCAACATTGATACCTCTCTTGATCCTCAAGTGAAGAACAAGAGCAAGATTGACATCAAATCTTGCCACAAAGCTCAATGGTATCTTGAAGTTAACGGTTGGGTTCACCGAGGAGAAGTAAAGGATGTCGACTTGGAGGCTCCAGTAGATGAGAATGTACCGATTCCCATGACTATGGAGTCCATGTTTGCGACCATGGTCACCCGTTTTGACAACATGGATGCCTATCTTCGTAGTTCTTAAGAGGAGACTACCAGGTTGCTTCGTGGCTTGGACGGGCGTGTGGCATCTCTTGAGCACGATATGCATTTGTTTGCGATCATCTTTTCCATCCTTCATCGTCTCATGATGCACCAGATGCTTAGGCTTTTATGCATTCTAGTATGTCTTTATGATATTATTATGGTACTTTTGGACTTATTTTGATTTAGGATTTCAATTTTTGTCTTTAGGCATTTTATGCACTTTGTTGGATATCATTATGCCTATGTTTTTATGTTGGATTTTATATTTGAATCTTTTTATTGGATTTTATGATGGATGATATGTTTGATATGAATATTATGCTTTATCTTTTTATTGCCTTTTTAATAATGCCCTATTGCTCTAATGACGTTTGTTATTTTTGTAGTATTTTGTTCTTTTTGCTATAACAAAAAAGGGAGAAAATTAGAATTAAACAATTTTTTATCAAATTTCTTAATCAAATGTCTTTAAAACTTAATTCTCATAGATTTTACAAGGACATTTATCAAGGGGAGCTTAAGTGGGAGATTTGTAAGTTTAACAAGTTTTTCAAAAACAATTTTTTACAAAAGGTTTTGTTAGATTAAAAAGGGGGAGATTGTTAGACTTATTTTGATTTAGATATAACTTAAATTTAATTTTTAAGGATTAACTTGTAAAAATTTGTAAAGTAAATTTCTCGAAATAAATTTGTCAAAAATTTGATTCAAACTTGTCAAAATATTATATAAAATACTTGACTTTGTGCCTATATCGAATATACTTTTGAATGTCAATAATTAGCCAAAACTTGTGTTTTTAATGAAAGTTTCGAAACCTTTATAAAGGTTACGAAATCTTGGCCCTGTAACGGCTATATTTTAAAACCCTTTCTTAAGGTTTCGAAACTTCTAGTAAAGGTTTTGAAACCTCTCTGTAGGTCCGCATTTAATGATCGGTTTTAATGGCTTCCAATGGGTCCAAACTCCCTCAAACGTCTCTCAACGGTTAGAAAAGTTCAAGAGCATATAAAAGGGGTCTCCAAACAGTAAAGAAGTAACAAGAAAGCATATCTAAATATTCAAGCAATCAAAATCCAATTTGTACTTATTTTTTCATCTTTCTTGTAAACACTAGTGTTGTTCTTCATTGTAATTCATTTATTAGTGTTTCTTGGGTGTGTGAGAGAGCTTAAACTTTGCAACACCTTCATTGTGAGGATTTTCTAGTTTGTTTATTTGTACTAAAGGAAAGACTTTGGGGTATAAGTCTATTGAAGTGTGTAAGGTTACTCCTTATCCTAAAGGAAAGACAAATTAGTGGATTTGTGGAAAATCCTTATTGTGGTCACTAAGGGCCAGTTTGACATTGCTTTTGAAAAATGCTTTTAAAAGTGTTGCTAGAAAAGTGATTTTAAAAGTGGTTTTGAAAACTTAATGGTAAGATCATAGTGTTTGGCATTGCTATCAAAAAATGTTTTTTTTAAAAAAATGTCCATTTTAGACATGATTGTAACACCCCCTTCCCGGTCTGATCGAGAACCGGGTCGAAAGGTGATACGGATGATCAATATAGTGATTGGTGCAACAAAATTTCATTTTGATATTAACATTTACAACAATAACATACAATGACACATTATCGCAATGTATCTTAGTCCAATTGATCCATACGAAGCGATAATTAATCAATTAGGGCTAATACTTAACTGGTATAAGTTTTGGGGACCAAACTATAAATTCGATAAATTAGGGGTCCTTCGATGCAATTGATTATACTACATTGAAATTCACTACAATATTAACAAACCTGTAAAATTTCATACAATTTGGAGTTCATTAGCTCATTCAATTTAATCTTTCAAAATTCAGTGACTAGTCTGTGAATATTGCAAACTGTTAAATTATGCCTTTAACTAACTTAACTAACCCCGTATCGAAACACCTTAGGGATGTTTAGAAACGGGTGTACAATGGTCCAATCCATGTTGACTTTTCCCTTCCGACTGTATCGATACGACAACACCTGTATCGGTACGGGTTGACTTCCTTTGACTTTTGACCCATTTCGATACGCTATATTCATGTATCGAAACAATAGATTCCAGTAGCAAAATGTTCTGATACGGCTGTAGACCGTTTCGGTACGCCCTGTTCCTTAGGTTCAATTATGCTTACTTGTATCGATACGCCATCACCCGTATCGATACGGCCTAACCTGTAATGACAAATTTTTGTTGGTTTTTATTCGATTTGACTTACCGAACGATGTTAAAATGCAATGAAACTTTACACACAACATTTCAATGGTATAAAATACTAGCATGCCAAATTTGATGATCTTACGAATACGTTTACTATGTTTTGACCTTTATGAGCTAAGAATGCAATTTTAATCCACTTTAAGCCAAAACAAAAAGGCCATTTAGGGCCATCAACCACATTATAACATAGGCATCTCACAAACGTATCAAAATGGGCATAAACGACTAGTTCGACTACTTTGCCACCTTTCTAGGAGTTCATAAGGTCAAAGTACATTACTTTAGAGCTTGGAGTGACTTGTCTTACCTTGACTATTCGATCTTCAAACACACAATCTTTCAACCTGAAATGCATGAGATGAGATACGTTAGGCATACATTGCCTAGTGAGGTAGTCATAAACAATATGAACAACAATGCAACAAGTATTCATATACATGCTCTCATGCTCATCAATGTCAATACTATGTACCAATACACAATGTTTAACATATTCATTTCATCATTAACCCTTGAATTGAATCAAGATAGTGGATACGCGAATTCCTACGCCTCGCCAAATCAATGGATGGTCTAGTCCCTCCGCCTCACCAATATGACCAATATCAATACACATCCCTCCGCCTCGCCAAATCAATATAGATCGTAGCCTTAGGACCGTAGTCCACCCGTACACTAAGCTCATGAATTCTATGGCATGCCAATTGTATCCAATGTCTATTCAAATCCAAGGTTTCAATGTCCGTATACATATTCAATGTTCAATGAGAATTCCAATGGCCAATGATTTCAATATTATCAATAGCAAACATGTCTCATTATCAATTTTTCATGGCTCAATGTTAATATCAATATTCGATGATTTCTTTACAATGTTTCAATAACAATAACTATATCAATGACAATGCACAATGACAATGCCGATAACTATGTCCGATATTCAATAACAACTTATCGACACTTACCAATGAATCCGATAAACAATACAATAGAACCTCTTCAATGATATTGATAGTGACTTGATCGAAAACAAAAATAAAAGATTCTGGAAGGCTCTTCGCCTAATCTCGAGACTCCGACTACACTCACCTCAAAATCCGATGCTCCTACGGCTTTCGGATGACAACTCCCTTGTTCCTAGCCTTCGGTGAATTTCATGGATACTCTTTTTCGTTATCTTGAGCAAGAAAGTCAATATGGAGATTATTAGGACAATATTCTGATATCGAAATCAATATTACAATATCAAAATTAATATTTAGGCTTAGGATCATCATTATCATTGAAACCCTCCATGGATGTTAAACCTAGCTTGAGATTACTATCAAAATTCCATGGATTAGTCAATGGTTTTATGGGATTTAAGCTTACCCAACAAAGAGCAATAATTCGATAGCAATAGGATGAAGAAAATCAAAACTTAAGATCTCCTACAATGGAGGTGCTTGCTTGCTCAAGGTGAGGAAGAAGAAGAAGATGGTTAAGAGCAAAGTTTTCGGTAAGCTTTTAGTCTCCTTTTTCATTTCTTTTCTAAAAATTTGGCCGAATGGCCTTTCCTTCAAATGAAGGAATTCATTCCTATTTGCTTAGAGAACGGTGACTTAAATGAGGAGGGGCTAATCGCAAGATTAGTCCCTCAACTCTCAAGAGTTCATAGCTTTGCCCCTAAACTTTCATTTTTTCCCATTTAGCCACTAAATAGGTTTCAATATTATTCGATAGATTCTGATGATAATATTTTAGCTCAATTAGAGTTTGATATCAATAATTAACTAGCCGATACAATATTTAGGGTCTGTTTGTTTCACTGAAAACTGTTTCCGGAAAATGAATTCTAGAAAATGAACTACAGTTGTTGGAAAACTAATTGCGGAAATCATTTTCCGGTGTTTGGATGATGTTGTACAATTCATTTTACACTGTTTGGTAGAGTTTCCTGAAAATTTCATGAACAATCCACAAACAAGCATCGATAATGGTAAAAACAAGTTCTAACCAAAACATGGTTTAAAGTTTATGTTAGTGTTTAAGGTTTAGGGTTTAGGATAACATTTATGGTTTATGGTTTAGATTAGTATTTAGTGTTTATAGTAGCATTTGGGGTTTAATATTTAAGGTTTAAGGTTTAAGATTTAGGGTTTAGATTAGTGTTTATAGTTAGGGTTTAGGTTGGTGGTTAGGGTTTATGGTTTAGGATTTATGGTTTATGGTAACATTTAAGGTTTAGTGATTGTGGTTTATGGTAGCATTTAGGGTCTATGGTTTATTGTTAGTGTTTAGGGTTTATCATTTAAGGTTTAGGTTAGTGTTTATGGTTTAGTGTTTAGCTTTTACTACTTATGGTTTAGGTTATCATTTAGGGTTTAAGGTTTATGTTAGTGCTTAGTATTTAAGGTTTAGTGTTTATGTTAGTATTTAGGGTTTACAGGTTAATGTTTATTATTTAGGGTTTATGTTAGTGTTTAAGGTTTAACATTTAGGGTTCAGAGTTTATGTTAAGGTTTAGGTTAGTGTTTAGGTTTTAGGGTTTAATGTTTATATTAGTATTTATGGATTAGGGTTTATGTTAGTGTTTATTGTTTATAGTTTAGTGTTTATGTTAGCATTTAGGTTTTATGGGTTAGTGTTTAGGGTAAGGGTTTATGTTAGTGTTTGGGGTTTAATATATATGGTTTAACATTTATGGTTCAAGGTTTATGTTAGTGTTTATGGTTTAACATTTAGGGTTTAGGGTTTATATTTATGATATAGTATTTAGGGTTTTGTGTTTATGGATCAGTGTTTATAGTTTATGGTTATGTTAATGTTTATAGTTTAACATTTAGGGTTTATGATTTTGTTTTAGGGTTTATGTTTATGATATATCATTTAGGGTTTTGTGTTTATGGTTTAGGGTTACATTAGTGTTTAGGGTTTATCATATATGGTTTAGGGTTATGTTATGTTTATGGTTTATCATATATGGTTTAGGGTTAGTGTTTAACATTTAGTGTTTAAGGTTAAGTTATGGTTTAGGGTTTAAGCTCTCATTTAGGGTTTATGGTTTATGTTAGTGTTTAATGTTTAGGGTTTGTTGTTAGTGTTTAATGTTTATGTTAATATTTATGGTTTAAGGTTTAGTGTTTATGTTAACATTTAAGGTTTAGGGGTTATTGTTTAGGGTTAGGGTTTTAATATTTAAGGTTTAACATTTATTGCTTAGTGTTTGGAGTTTGGGGTTTAGGGTTTAGGATTTAAAGTTTATGATTAAATGTTTATGGTTTATGGTTTAAATGCCCATTTAGGGTTTAAGGTTTATGTTAGTCTTTAATGTTTAGGGTTTCTTGTTAGTGTTTATCGATTATGTTAATATTTAAGGTTTAGGGTTAGTGTTAGAGTTTATGTTAAGATTTAGGGTTTAGGGTTTGTGGTTTGTGGTTTAGGATTTAAAGTTTAAGGTTGAAGGTTTAGGGTTTAGTTTTTATGTTAGTATTTAGGGTTTAGGTTTTGAGGTTCACGATTTAGGTTAGTATTTGTAGAGAGAATGAGAGGAAGGAAAGTGACTTACCGAAAATCAATAGGTAAGTCATTTTACAGTGAAACAAAGTCTGTTTTCCATTGACTGTAGTTGGTTTTCCTTTGACTTTTTCATTTTTTATGAACCAAACAGCGGAAAGTTATGAAAACGTTTTTAGGAAAACCAATTACAGTGAAACAAACAGACCCTTAGATTTTATTAATATGAGATTTCCAATCACTGAAACCTAATTCCAACTAGACCGGATTTTGGGGTGTTATAATGATATTATAAAGTAAAAATAAATGAACGCAAATAATATTTAAACTTGTTATCATAAAATTTATTAATAATTATTATATTTAATAATTATTTTATTTAATATGAAAATATTAGTTTAATATAATAATTATTATATTTAATATTATTTTAATATACTAGTTAATAATTAAGGATAAAAAAGTAACTACACACCTAAAAGTGATTTTTCACCCCAAAATTTCTAGCTTTTGAGGCTGGGTGGAAAATCACTTTTTTAGGTTATTTTCACACCAATTTAGAAGTGTTTGGCATTGCTTGTGGGTGAAAAGTAACTTTTTTAAGCAAAAGCTATTTTTTAAGCCATGCCAAATGGGTCCTATGGTAGTGGATGTAGACTCCATTGAGGGAGTTGAACCACTATAAATCCTCTTGCAATTTTCTATCTTTGCAATTAATTTTCACCATTCTTTAAAAATCTAATTCACCCCCTATTGACTTTATTCGATAGATTGCTACTCTCAACAGAAGGGTTGTGGATTTATTTTTTACACATTTTGTGTATCAAAATATAACACATCTTAAAATCATAAATACTAAATCTTTAAACCCTAAATTCTAAATCCTACCACATAAACCCCTTAAATCCTAAACTAACCCTATAAACACTAAATTTAATAAGTTTATATAAATCAAAGTTTTGTTATGAATATTTATCTATGTAGATGTCTATTATGATAAGAACTTTATCATGGAGATTTGACTTACTTTATCATTATGAATTATCTACATTAATTAGAGTTTAATGTAGTATGTACTTCTTTTGCCTATAAATAGATGATTTACTGAAGGCATTGTACATACAATTCTATATTTGAGAATAATACAAATCTTCCTCTTTCTCTCATCTTTTTGTTCTTCTTGTTCTTCGTTCTTATTCTTGTTCTTCTTTATTTTATTCATAACACGTTATTAGCACGAGACTCTAACCAACTGAGGTGTTTGTCGTTCGAATCCTAAAAGAGTTTGCCAAAAAGAATTTACTTCTAGTATGAATCAAAGATAAGTTCTTCTCCCTCAATTATATTTTAATTATCGATTATCTTTCCCTCTTGATCTTTAACTTGATTTTTAATTTTTGAAAAATCATTGGCTTGTCGTGTTAGTGTAGCCAGAGAGATGTGACGTAAAGAAATTATGAGAAGTTGTTTCGCTCATTTGCTATGTCTCCATTGTCCTCGAGAGGAAAATTATTATCGGTAAACTTTATTTTTTTCTCTTTAAATTATGATTTTAATGTGCGATAAATCATGGTGAATTTCAATCTATAAAAAGATTGTTATAAAGTTAATATTTGCACGAAAGCAATATTTCTTCTTCGTCGAAAAACTCGACCATAGACTTCTCCCAATTTCAAGTTACGAAAATTCGTCTTGATCCAAAAAGTTTTATGGGAGGCATTCCCTGAAGCAAATGCAAAGTATGATGTTTATTCCATGTGATTATCAACGATGGGGCATTCCCTGAAGTGAATGCAAACATGATGTTTATTCCATGCGATTATTGGAACTGTTTCAATCCCTAAAGTGAATGCAAACATGGTAAATCATTATTCAATTAGAGACATAATTTCGATATAATTCAAGTATATTGGCTGGACATCCCATTCTGCGAGGCTACTGGTCTCAAAGGAGGTTTTTAAAGGACCTTGTGGACTGGTTTAACAATGCCGCGTACGAGGATTAAATCTTTGTTCTCTATGATAAGAATATGTGAAAAAGGTTTCAAAGGCCCACTGCCTCTACTCCATTTCCTGATGTGAATGTGAGATTATATTATGGAATGAATACAAACCACATTAGAAGTTGTGGTCGTGGCCGAGGCTATGAATATAGACATGAAAAATATGGTTATTTTAAAAATACTTCTACCCACTGGTAGTGAGGTTATAAGGATGACAAGAGTGATAAAGATCATTCTAATGAAGTAAAATTCTTCTTATTATCAATGCGATGTTATAAACCATTGGTCTCGTACGTGTTGTACGTTAAAAAATCAACAATCATTGAATGATAAAGGAAAAAAAATAGAAGCAAATTTTGTTTGCAAAACATGACGAAGATGATACTGGTCCAACTTTATTTGGACATTGTTGGTCCAACTCATTTGGACGTTGTTGATTTTCTTATAACCCTCGAAGGGAATAAATCATCTTCTAATTATTCTCATAACTTTGAAGAGAATTATTTATCTTTATGTTTATCTTTATGTTTATTTACTTTACACACATTAATTATTTACGTTTTATACTTATATTTATATATTATGATATTTATTTATTTTATTTAACATGATTACATGTCAAATACAATCTATGGTGACGATTTATGCTCAACATAAGCATAAGATATATTTCCCCATTTAAATACAAGGGAATAATGTGAGTACTATATCTCAAAGTACGGAAAATATTGATGCTCTAGAAAAGCAATAAATTCTGGAGAGAAAACACATTATGAAAAGTGCAGAATTGCGAATATTGTAATGATTACCGCTAATGGTAATAATATCGTCACCACTAGAAGTGGAAATTTTAAAAGAGCAATATGAGTTTGCAAAATATCCCTTTGGAAATTATAGATAACATATTTTATCAATTTGCATTTGAAATAAGCCAATATGGATATAAGTTCTAGTAGTCAAAAAGTCAGTTGAAAGCTCTAGAAGAGCTATATATTGCTACCAAAAGATAATTTCAATTGAAAGCTCCGAAAGAGCTAAATATATTCCTATTTAAAGGAACAATTTTGATGGTCGTACTAGACATGTACGAGTGAGATTGAATTACATGTTATGGTAAACAAGAAGTTTACAAATTCAGAGATATATATACACATATATATAGTTGACATGATCGGTTAGACCATCCTGATCAATAATGGTGCAGAAATTATTGAGATTTACATGCACATGTATTAAAAGAACCTGAAGTTCATGTGGTGCTTATTCTCAAAGGAATTGATTAAATTCCACTTATTAAAGAACATGAAGTTCTTGTGTTGCTTAAAAGAATTGATTAAATTCCACTTACTAAAAGAACTTGAAGTTATTGTGTTGTTTGTTCTCAAAGGATATAGTTGATCCCACTTACCAAAAGAATTAGAACTTGAAGTTCTTGTGCTGAAGTTGAGACTGCATGTCTTGCATATCTGAACGAAATATGAGCCCATATATCAGTAAATGTGGAAAGTTTTATACAATTTTAGTAGATGCATCTACATTGTTTTATAAGCTTACAACCAGAAGTTTGTGAGATTGATTCTTAAAGGATTCAGATTATGCAATTAGACTATTTGTTTTGCAAAAGCTAGCGAGTTTATATTTTAGGCTATACCAGTTGTTACAAAGCCTATTGATTATGAAAAATACAGTTTAGTAAAATTTCAATTGGATGCCTCCTCTTTAATAGCTAAACTATGAGAACAAAAGAGTTATTATTTTGTTGGGTTCTTCGGTGCTCGATTCCTTCAACCGTTCTTGGTCGCCAAGTGGTGGAGAAGTGAGATTTTGGGTGTAAGAGGTGTGGAAGCTAAAAATATTAAGGACACAATGATTTATAGTGGTTCAACCTTCTAACCAAGGTCTACATCCACTACCTTAGCTTCCCACTAAGGATTTCCAATCAATCCACTATTGATCCATCCCTTTTTCTAGGCTTAGGAGGAAACCCTTACAAATCGATCAAGCTTTCTACTCAAAGCCTTGATTAAACCCTCTTTACAATAGATAAAAATACACAAACTAAAATCCCTCTAATGGGTATTTGTTTGCACAATAAAGCTCTCACCCAATCCTAAAACACTTGAGCAAATCTAACAAATTTGGCTCACTAGTGTTTGTCTATACAATAAATTGACACTTAAGCACTAAGACAATTTCTTGATCATATGTTGTGTTACAATTGAAGCATTAACCATTACTAGATGCTTGGAGGTCTCTTTTATACTCCTCTTTGAGTTTGTAGCCGTTGGGGTTGAATTGGAGCCATTGGAGACTTAATTTCCCACCATAAATGCAGTTCTGCAGCTCCCCGTATCGAAACGCTCGACTCCATTTCAAAACACTCTTCAAATAGAAAGAGCCGTTGCAGTCTAATGCAGCACACGTATCCGAACGCCCTTGCCCGTACCGAAACGCTTATCATCGTATCGAAACGATCTTCATTTAAAAGGTAGTTGGGAAATAGTCGTTGGGGGTTTATGACCGTTGTGGTCAATGCCACATAGGCGTATCGAAACGACAGGGGTCGTATCGAAACGCTATGCAAAATCTCACCCAGATTAAAGCCCGTTTCGAAACCTGTTTCGAAACACTTTGACACTGTAAAGACCTGTATTGAAACACCTAGGGGTGTTTCGAAACACCTGGATGGTTTTGTTGGATTTGGCTTTGAAAATACTTAAAACGCTTTTGAAATATCCCCTAAACATAGTTTCAAGTTGTTTGGACTTTAGAAATGGTTTTGAATTCGTTTTAACTTTGTCCAAAAACATTTTTCAATTATTATATCAAAACATTAGTTCTACAACTCCCCCTTTTTGATATAAGAAAACCAACTTGAAAAATTGTTTGGGATTCTCCCATTTTAAGTTTAAAAATGTGAATAAGAGATGAAAATTTTAAAATAAGGTAAAGCTCCCCCTTATTCATTTGAAAATGCAATTTTTCAAACCAAACTCTCCCCCTTTTTGTTATACCAAAAAGAATTCAAAAGACATTAAGTTCAAAATAACTTAGGAGGTTTGAAAAGATGACAAAAATTTAGAATTTTGGTTTTAAAATGGCTCCCCCTTACTCAAAGCATCATCAAAATGTTAGTCCAACATATATGGTCATCTAGTTGAAATTAATAAAAAATAATCAAATAAAAGCAAGAAGAACTAGATTTTTACCACACTTGAATCCAAGGGAGGATATGAAGCCTTCCTTCTTCAAGTGTTCTTCCTTGTGTGCATGGAGCTCCCCCTCAATGTTTGACTTGTTGATCAATCTTCATCACACCTATCATAAGACAATCAAGTAATTTTTGGTATCCAAATTGCTTTGGATCCATAGACGTTAGTAGCACAAAATTTAGTCCCCTTAGGAATCCATTTTTCAATTTCATCCTTTTTAGTTGAAGTGGTTAGTCCTTTTGGGACCCAAACACTTCTAAAATATTTACCATTTACAAATCTAGGGGCACTAGATTGTCTTACATAAAAGTTTGATTTTCCAAAATTATTTTTCTTTTCAAGCTCTTTGGAAATCAAATCTTTTTCTTCTTGAACTTTATGAAGCAAATTTTGTAAATCAAAACATTTTTGTTCAAACTCTTCGAGTTTTGCTTCAAGTTCAAGTTTGGTTTTAGAAATCAAATCATTTTGAATTTTCAAGTTTGAAATCATTTTATTGCTTTTCAAAATGTGATTTTTAAACTCTAAAACCAAATCATCATAGGTATCTTGTAATTCATCAAAGGAATATGAACATAAAGTAGATGAATTAGAAGTTACCCTTGAATCTTCTTCGATGGCCATAAGGCAGGTTGGCTTGTTCATCGTCGGTGGAGTCTTCATCACTCCAAGTAGCCACATATGCCTTCTTCTTATGGCTTGAAGTGCTTGCCCTCTTCTTTTTCATGGATTCTCGTTCAAACTCTTTCAAGGCTTTCTTCATGTAAGGGGCACACTTCTTGAAAAGATGAACTATCTCTTTTTCTTCATCCTCCTCTTCACTTGAATCTACATGTTGGCATGTGGAGGATTTGAGAGCAATGGTATTTGTGTTGATGCCAAGCCTTTTGAGCTTCTTCTCCCCTATAGCTCTAATTTCTTCCCTCTTCTTCTCATCTTCTTTATTTTTCTTCATTATTTGATGAGTGAGAAGTGACCCCACGAGTTCATCAAGCTTCAAGGTCTTCAAATTCTTAGCTTCGATGATGGCGGTCCTCTTTGAATCCCATGACTCGGGAAGGGAGTAGATGAGCTTTCGGACAAGCTTCTCTTCCGGGATGGCTTCTTCATAACCTTTGAGACCATTGGTGATAGTGGAGAACCTATCAAACATCTTCTCGATGTTCTCTTCCGGATCCATCTTGAAGTTTTCATACGCTAAGGTGAGGAGCCCGATCTTGGTCTCCTTTACTTCGTTGGTTCCCTCGTATGTGACTTCAAGCTTGTCTCATACCTCATTGGCACTCTCACAAGAAGACATCTTCTCATAGATGTTTGGGCCAAATGCACAAAAGAGGATGTGCAAGGCTTTGCAATTAAGCTCCATCTTCTTGCGATCTTCGGCACTCCAATCCGCTTTGCTTCGTTGAGGCACGAACGGACCATCTTCAACTATGTCCCAAAGCTTGTAGTCCTTGGACTTTATGAAGAACTTCATCTTTGTCTTCCAATGGGCATAGTGTGTTCCGTCGAAGAAGGGCGGTTTATCGATAGATTGTGTCATTGAGCCGGTTGAGTGAAATAATGATCGAGCTTGCCGGATCTTCTCAATAGGATGTTAATCCTCTTCAATAGAGCCAAGCTCTGATACCAATTGTTGGGTTCTTCAGTGCTCGATTCCTTTAACCGTTCTTGCTCGCCAAGTGGTGAAGAAGTGGGATTTTGGGTGAAAGAGGTGTGGAAGCTAAAAAGATTAAGGACACAATGATTTATAGTGGTTCAACCTTCTAACCAAGGTCTACATCCACTACCCTAGCTTCCCACTAAGGATTTCCAATCAATCCACTATTGATTCGTCCCCTTTTCTAGGCTTAGGAGGAAACACTCACAAACCGATCAAGCTTTCTACCCAAAGCCTTGATCAAACCCTCTTTACAAGAGATAAAAATACACAAACTCAAATCCCTCTAATAGGTATTTGTTTGCACAATAAAGCTCTCACCCAATCCTAAAACACTTGAGCAAATCTAACATTTTTGGCTCACTAGTGTTTGTCTATACAATAAATTGACACTTAAGCACTAAGACAATTTCTTGATCATATGTTGTGTTACAATTGAAGCATTAACCATTACTAGATGCTTGGAGGTCCATTTTATACTCCTCTTTGAGTTTGTAGTCATTACTAGCCGTTGTAGATTTAATTTCCCATCATAAATGCAGTTTTGCAGCTCCCCATTTCGAAACGCTCGACTCCGTTTCGAAACACTCTTCAAATAGAAAGAGCCATTGCAGTCTGATGCAGCACCCGTATCGAAACGCCCTTGGCCGTATCGAAACGCTTATCACCGTATCGAAACGATCTGCATTTAAAAGATAGTTGGGAAATAGCCGTTGGGGGTTTATGACCATTGTGGTCAATGCCACATAGGCATATCGAAACGACAGGGGTCGTATCGAAACGCTATGCAAAACCTTACCCAGATTAAAGCCCGTTTCGAAACCTGTTTCGAAACACTTTGACACTGTAAAGACCCGTATCGAAACACCTATGGGTGTTTCGAAATACCTGGATGGTTTTGCTGGATTTGGCTTTGAAAATACTTAAAACCCTTTTGAAATATCCCCTAAACATAGTTTCAAGTTGTTTGGACTTTAGAAATGGTTTTGAATTCTTTTTAACTTTGTCCAAAAACATTTTTCAATTATTATATCAAAACATTAGTTCTACATATTTATATGGTTTTTCCATATAGCAACACTTATACGCATCAAGCCAACGAGTTATATTAAACTCCCCGTTATGATTGGTTTTTGGGCTGAAGCCATACATTTTCCATTTTATAATTTTTGAATGTGCGATATGAATTGCTCCACCACAACGCACAAAAATGGGTAAATAAAAAGGGTTGAGAATATATATTGAGTATGAGTCTCCTTTTATGTTTAAACTCTTAAACATTAATTGGAGAATCATTTATAAGATGATTTTTCTCAACATCAAGGGGAGAGAATAATCAGCTGGATAAAGAAGGAAAATGAAGTATCATTATCTAGATCCTCGAATATGAACTAAAAGTTCATAAGATAATTCAAGTTACTGTATGTCAACTGTCAGACATATTTACTGACCTAATGAGAGTAATCAAGTCTCATATACCAGCTGAAATTGCTCTAAGATTAAATTACATGTTAGAGCAAATGGATGTAAATCATGCCTGAAGCATGATAGTTGAAATTGGTTCCAATGATCAAAATTCTCGTAAATAGAAAGTAGTATGAGATTGTCATATATTGGAGGCGGGTGGTCATGAAGAGACCCAAGACATAACTAATTATAAAAGTTTTTAAAAGTTTTAGGTACCTGAAATAAATATTGAAATCTTGAAGAGATCCCGATGATTTATGTCACTACGAGAATCGAACTAAAATAGAAAAGTTGTCGACAACGATTTTGCAAATTTTTTTTACATAGAATACTTCTATAAAGGTAAAGAAAGAAAACGAGGATCTTGTATAAGAATCTATAGATGTTGAAATGATTGGCCAATGTAGAAAGACACTTTGAACTTCTAAAAGAGAAGTATTTGGACCAATAGTCTAAACACCTAAAGGTGTAATGCAAGTGAGGCACAAATAAGTAGTCGTAAATACAACTTGAATTATGATTTATGAAGAGTTTTGGTAAATTTTATGGTGGATGCAATTACTTTGGCAGTTATGAAATATTTTATATGTGTCTAATCATAGACATACAAGGGGAAGTGTTATGAATATTTATCTATGTGGATGTCTATCCTGATAAGAACTTTATCATGGAGATTCGACTTACTTTATCATTAGGAATATTATCTACATTAATTAGAGTTTAGTGTATTATGTACTTCTTATGCCTATAAATAGATGATTTATTGAAGGCATTGTACATACAATTTTATATTTGAGAATAATACAAATCTTACTCTTCCTCTCATCTCTTTGTTCTTCTTGTTCTTCGTTCTTATTCTTGTTCTTCTTTAAATTATTCACAACAAATCTACCTTTTTTTAGAAGATATAAATCAAAGTTTACATGCTTGTATATCAAAGTTTTTTTTTTCAATTCATAAATTCTATATATTAAATCATACAATCTAAAATTCTAAACTTAACTATAACATATAGTATCAAAATAAGTAAGATTTTGTAGTTTAATTTTTTTAACTGTCTGTAAATTAAATAATAATTCCTTTTTGATGTGTGTATTTTTTTCAAAAATATTTTTTTTTTCGTAAAAATGTTTATTTCCAGAAATATATATATATATATTTATGCTTCTGAATCTATTTTTAAAGAAAATTAATTGGAAAATTCAAACAAGCGATTGAGAGGAAGTGGTGGACACCGTGGTTTTCGGCGACTGTAAATTATTTCCACGTGGACCAATGAGATTTCTCCAGATGGGAATCAAAGGGGGAATGAGAAATGATATAAATAGCAGCTGATTGAAACTCCATGCAAATCATAATTCTCGTGAATCGCTTATTTTCTTTCTTTCAAACTTACACTTCGAGATTGGCGAACTGTGATCTCTTCCAGTTTACATAAAGTTCGAAAAAGAGATGGCCACGTGGCGACTCTCTGCGATGCCTAGTGGAATGGAGGCAGTTTCCGGTTCCAATGTGGTGGCTCGATTCGCCGACTTCGGCCGTGGGAGAAACGGTGGCGGTGGTAGAAGAGGAATCAAAGCGGATCGGCTGATGCTGATGAGGAAGTGGCAGCTTAGGCCGATGAAGAGGTCGTTCTCGGTGAGGAATGCGTCGAGTGATCAGCAGCGCAAGGTGAAAGATCCGATAACTCAGCAAGAAGGTTCGATCTCCTTCCTTAATAATATCTGTATACAAGTACAAATGCAGATGCTCTGCTTTTACTTTTCGTTTTCAACTTTCTTATTTTTCATGTTTACTGCTTGATTGAATGGAAACTTGTGCATTTTTTGTGTTTATATATATAATACTTAGAATCTACTGACTGTGAAGTGAGAATATTATGTTGTTTGATTATATATATATATATATATAGAGACATTAATTAATTGATTATTCGGAAGGATCCATTTATATTGGTATACATTAAAGTTTTAATTTCAAATCAGCATATTCTAGTTATGAGATCAATGATAACAGCAATGTCCTTCGCTATCCACTTTTCTCTTTTCATTTAAACTTTTATTATTTTTCATTCTATGTAGAATCTCTCGGCCATTTTAATCATTTTCCTCCAGATGCTTCATCCATTGCCTCTAGTATCAAACACCATGCGGAGCTCACCCCATTGTTTTCCCCTGAGAAGTTCGAGCTTCCAAAGGCTTTCTTTGCAACCGCACAAAGTATTCGCGATGCTCTCATTATAAACTGGAATGCCACATATGATTATTATGAAAGATTGAACACAAAGCAGGCTTACTATTTGTCAATGGAGTTTCTACAGGTGTGCACTTTTTTGAGGTTCCTGTTCTTGAGTCCTGTAAATCACTTTGAAGTTGTTACTATTTCAGCCATTTTTGTTTCTATATAGGGTCGAGCTCTGTTGAATGCAATTGGTAATTTGGGGCTTACCGGAGCTTATGCGGAGGCTTTGAGCAAGCTTGGACACAGCCTAGAAAAAATAGCTGCCCA
Source organism: Hibiscus trionum (assembly GCA_030270665.1). Classification (NCBI taxonomy): domain Eukaryota; kingdom Viridiplantae; phylum Streptophyta; class Magnoliopsida; order Malvales; family Malvaceae; genus Hibiscus; species Hibiscus trionum. The sequence goes on along the minus strand of BSYR01000038.1, from coordinate 18,310,468 downwards.
GGTTTGTTGGTGTACATTTCCCTTTGTGTGATTGGAGAGGACAAAAGAGTCTCCAGACTGCTCTAGAACTTTAATTGACTTAGTTATTGGTAAATTTTATGTTTTATCAAAGCAACTGGGAGGGTGTCTATATGATTGCATTCTCATTATTCTGTCATGATAGCTAAATTCTTTGGTTGATTTATAGGAGCCTGATGCTGCGCTAGGGAATGGAGGCCTCGGTCGACTTGCCTCCTGCTTTCTAGATTCTTTGGCAACCTTAAATTATCCAGCATGGGGTTATGGCCTTAGATATAAGTATGGCTTATTTAAACAGCGTATTACAAAAGATGGGCAGGAAGAAGTTGCTGAAGATTGGCTTGAGGTATACTTGCTCTTTTTTGTAGAAATAAATGTACACATATGTCTATATGTCACTTTTTTCCCTCTCTGAACTGGCCAGCTTTTTATCTTTGACTTGATTATTTTTCTCTTTTAGATGAGCAATCCTTGGGAAATTGTGAGAAATGATGTCTCATATCCTATCAAGTTTTACGGCAAGGTCCTTACCGATTCAGATGGAAAGAAACACTGGATTGGAGGAGAGGATATAAAGGCTGTTGCTTATGATGTCCCAATACCGGGGTATGAAACTAAAACAACTATCAGCCTAAGACTCTGGTCTACAAAAGCTCCATCAGGAGACCTTGATCTATCTGTTTTTAACTCCGGAAAACATACCCAAGCAGCTGAGTCCCTATATAATGCGGAAAAGGTCTGTTCTCATTTCTTCTCATTATCTGTATTTGCGTCTGGCAATATATCTTCTGAGCTCTTCATAAGTCATGCTATTTGTTGGCACATCTCTTCATAGTTTCATCAGAAAATCTGACTTCCTGGAGCTATGTCCGGAGAAGAGTCTGAACCAAGGTTCTTTACACTAAAGTAATACAACACAATGTCTAGAGTGGTTATTACTTATTGGTCTTAGACAGTAACAGAGTATACATGTCAACAGTTTTGGACAATTGTTCTGTGGTTATCCTCTTTCAGAAATATCAAGAATTTTAATTGCATGCTGATTTTTCTTTGCATCTTTTATGTCCATAACAACATCTAGTTTATGTTTTCTTTTTTTGTGTTGATTTTTCATGCATAATGCTGATCCAAGTGGTGTGGTGAGGATGGCTTATAATATATATTTGAATGTCAGATTTGCTATGTACTCTACCCTGGGGATGAATCACTTGAAGGAAAAACCCTTCGTTTAAAGCAACAATATACCCTGTGCTCAGCCTCTCTACAAGATATCATTGCACGTTTTGAGAGAAGATCCGGAACGAAGGTCAACTGGAAGGAATTTCCTGAAAAGGTTGCCGTGCAAATGAATGATACTCACCCCACTCTTTGCATTCCAGAGCTTATGAGAATTTTGATCGATGTTAAAGGTCTAAGCTGGAAGGAGGCCTGGAATATCACCCAAAGGTACTCTCAAGTCATGTTTGCTTCACTTTATGCAGCACAGATCCTTTCTTTTTCCTTCTCAAACATGTTTCAAGCAAGATGTTATTAAGAAGCTCAAGAGTCAAGACATACTCTATATCATTGTAATGCCCTTTTTCAGAACCGTGGCATACACGAACCATACCGTTCTGCCTGAGGCTTTGGAGAAATGGAGTTTGGAACTTATGCAGAAACTATTGCCTCGACATGTGGATATTATAGAAATGATCGATGAGGAGGTCAGATGGAACACATGCATAACACGAATCCTTCAAAAAAAAAATTTGGAATTCATATTCTAATTCGATTTGCTTCCTATTTATACCATATGCAGCTAATTCGTACCATAGTTTCAGAATATGGTACTGCAGATTCTAAGTTACTGGATAAGAAACTGAAGCAGATGAGGATTTTAGAAAATGTTGAGCTTCCAGCTGCCTTCTCTGATTTACTAGTTAAACCCAAGAAAAGTCCTGTTGCTGTTTCCACTGATGTACTTGGCGAATCCGAAGAAGAAGATGATGAAGAAGAAATTGAGGCTACTGATGGAAAAATTAAATCAGTAAAGGATTTCATTCTAGGGAAGAAAAAGAAGATCCTGGAACCAGTACCTGAGCCCCCTAAGTTGGTTCGTATGGCTAACCTATGTGTCGTAGGTGGTCATGCAGTGAATGGAGTTGCTGCGATTCATAGTGAGATAGTAAAGGACGAAGTTTTTAATGATTTTTTTCAGGTAATTGCAATTTATAAAACCTCTTTCTTTAATTACAAAAGGTATGCAACTAAATGATAAAATTGAGTTTCTTCACTTTGTTACTAGGAAAATGATTCTACTATTGATCTCTGTGTTCAAATTTTGGCAGTTGTGGCCTGAGAAATTCCAAAATAAAACAAATGGAGTCACACCAAGAAGATGGATCCGTTTTTGCAATCCAGACTTGAGTAAAATTATAACGAGCTGGACAGGCTCAGAAGATTGGGTTTTAAATACTGAAAAGTTGTCTGAACTTAGAAAGGTATATCCTGCCATATCTGAGGCTTTTCTTTTTTCTTGCAAAACTTCTTGTACAATCACTTTGTATGTTTCATAGAATTGCAATTTTTTTACACCCTGTGAATGACTGGTGATGATATTGACTCGACAACTTTTATGAGCAATAAGCTCGCGACATCGCTCATACCTTCTGAAATGCTTCTTTCACAAGAAAAAACTGCCTGACTGTCTTTTGTAGAATCTAGTCCCATTTTTCTTGCCAATTATGTACACACCTATATCTAACATTTGTTATCATTTCACATATTAGGCATTGCTTGTGAAATTCAAGCACTGGTATTATTTCATGAAATAGCTAGCCTCAAGGATTCTGGTATATATGAAGCATATCTGTCTTTGTACATAAAAATGCAAAATGTGCGTTTTTTGTGCTGAATTCAAATGACTTACACATGAGAAAATGTTTGAATCCTCCGGTTTTTTTTCTAAAGACCCTAATTAGTGTTGTGGCATATGTTCATAGTTTGCAGATAATGAGGATCTGCAAGCCCAGTGGAGGGCCGCAAAAAGGAGCAACAAGTTAAAGGTTGCGTCCCTCATTAAAGAAAAGACTGGCTATATTGTAAGCCCTGATTCACTGTTCGACATCCAGGTACTTTCTCTTGTCAACTGTGCTTTCCTAAAATGTAATCAAAGAACTGTACATATCATCAGAGACGTCAAAACAGTCATCATGTAAGCAAAAAGTAACTGTAGGTGTTAAATGTTATGAATACTTTTAGACCATTGTAGCTATTCCAAATAGTTCTCGCATGACAGTTTGATCCAAATCTGTCAAAATGTAGTGTTATATTCCCCTTTAGGCTTGTAAAGTGTAAAATTCATTGTTTCATTTATCTACTACAACGAATTTCAGGTGAAGCGCATCCATGAATACAAGCGTCAGCTGCTGAACATTTTGGGTATTGTTTACCGGTACAAGATGATGAAAGGAATGAGTGCTTCAGAAAGAAAGAAAAAGTTTGTTCCACGTGTTTGCATATTCGGGGGAAAAGCATTTGCCACTTATGTTCAAGCCAAGAGAATTGTGAAGTTCATTACCGATGTCGGAGCTACAGTTAATAATGATCCTGATATTGGTGATTTACTGAAGGTCTGTCTTGACTGCTCAATATCATAAATGAACCTAATACGGTGTTCTTTCCCGAGATCACCATAAAAGAACTCCATTATGAGAAAGTGTTGTATTAATAGTTTACTTGATTTCTTTGATATTGCTAATCAGACCTGATGGCTTATTATGTTATAATTTTAGGTTATTTTTGTTCCTGATTACAATGTCAGTGTGGCTGAATTGCTTATCCCTGCAAGTGAGCTATCACAACATATCAGGTATTTCAATTTATTCATTGTATGGATAATTCGGTTATTGCTTAAACTGTAAAAATTCTATGTTGTTTTGACTCCCTTTCTGTTGAACTATCCATATCTGATGCATATTCAGACTTGGTAACGAGGATAATGACCCTTTAATTCATAAAACTACTTTAAAATATCTAATAGCTGTGACGGACATAAACTTGTGTCCTGCAGGTCTGAGTCCGATTAACATAGGAAGCAAGAGAGTTCCCTAGCTTGTTCTAAAACTCCTACTTGTAAAAGGATATAAGCTTCTTTATAGCTCGGGGGAGTCTATTCTCCATCTGTTTGATGAAGCGCTATGCATTAGTTATTTTATTTTATATTGGCTCAACTTCAACGGATGAAGATTAATCGAGCTCAAGCTGTTGTGGTTTTGACATAAAAATGAATCCAATGTCTTTTAAGATTTGCAATGAGTTCGGTATATGCCTTTGTAGGAGAGGCTTATATCAAAATTTGATCACGGACACTGGGGCATCTGAATTTCTATCTGTTCTTTATGTTGTTTTCCCTATATGCAGTACTGCTGGGATGGAGGCAAGTGGAACCAGCAATATGAAGTTCTCGATGAACGGTTGCATTCTGATCGGGACCTTGGATGGTGCCAATGTTGAAATACGAGAAGAGGTTGGAGAAGATAACTTCTTCCTCTTCGGGGCTAGAGCTAACGAGATTGCGGGACTTCGGAAAGAAAGAGCCAAGGGGAAGGTATGCTCTTCATGGTCAGATTACTGGTTTTCCTTTTCCTCAGTTTTTTTCTCATCATTGACCTAGTCGACATCTTACCGCAGTTTGTCCCGGATCCCCGTTTTGAAGAAGTCAAGAAGTTCGTCAGAAGCGGCGTGTTCGGTTCCTCCAGCTACGATGAAATGTTGGGATCGTTAGAAGGAAACGAAGGATTCGGTCGAGCAGACTATTTCCTTGTTGGCAAAGACTTCCCTAGCTACATAGACTGCCAAGCAAAGGTGGATGAAGCATATAAAGACCAAAAGGTGAGTAACCTTCTTCTTTGCTTACATGTTTTAATTAAGAGCAAGCTCATACATTCCTTTTGTCTATCCTTTTTTAAAAGTACTCGTGTTCGTGTCGGACTCGGACACCTAAATTCGAGTAACGTAGTGTTTATTCACGTGTTTTGGAATCGTGTTTGTGGCAGAGATGGACAAGAATGTCGATCATGAACACTGCAGGTTCTTACAACTTCAGCAGTGACAGAACTATTCACGAATACGCCCGGGACATTTGGAACATAAAGCCTGTCGAATTACCATAGTTTGGCCCAGAGCTTTTCAACTATGAGAGCTGCCATTTTTGCCTTACAAGCCCTGCTAATAACTGCTCTCTCTTTGTTCTCATGTTTTATTTCCCAGGCAAGGAAAAACATGTTGTAATAAGTGAACATCTACAAGTTCACAAAAAAAAAAAAACTGAATAAGAATCCCTTTATGTTAGTTATATATATTTTTATACAACTAGTTAGCTAACGTGTGTTACATACACGTGAGGGATATCATAGTTTATGTAACGATTAGTGTTCCAAGAAATAAGATTTTCTCGTTCATTGATAAATTAACAAACTCCCTTTTATAAATGTGTTCGTTCGTTGCAGTCAGGTTCAATTGTAGGATCTCCGTTGCATCATTTTCCTATCCTAAACATTGATTTTTAGATTAATGGACCCTAGGCCCACTCATATATGAGAAAGGGGTAAGGTTGAGCATTGAATCGAATCGAGTTAAAAAAATTTGAGTTAGTCGAGTTTACGAGTCTTATTTTACGATCCAAACTTTATTTAAATGTTTTTAATAGAGTCGAGTTTTCGAGTTTCCGTACAAGTTTAATTGTAATTACTTATAATGTTATAATACATATTACTTCCAATTTAAATGATTTTGTATATTCAGATACGATTATTCGAGTCGACGCATCATATTTATAATGTTATAATAAAATTGTCAAATTTATTATATAAATTAAAGATAAAAAAATTGGGATTGTGGGCTACAATCCCTCCCAACTCGAGTTATTCGAGTTGACATGTCATATTTTACAACTCAATTTTTATTTGAAATTTTTTCGATTCGAGTCGAGTACGAAAATTTCAATTTTTCCGAATTGAGTTTTGTTCACCCCTAGATTTTGATACAAGATTTAAGTTCAGGCGTCCAAGTATCTAGAAATATTTTCATAGGAGGTGTAGGGCTTCGTCCCTAGACTCGATGTCAACATAGAGCAAGTGTATGCTACCGATAGAGTTCAGAAAAGTGAAGGCTCGACTACAAGGAAGTGTCACTGGACTATACAGCTACTACAAGCTCGTGCAGTCTTAGTCATTTTTCGGTCAAAATTACAGCTAAGTCACCCTGAATCTCTAAATAAAATCGCTTAAAGCTATGCGGAAGCAAAAGAACAACGATGTCAAGCAAAAGTAAAGAGAGAAAAGACTTAGAGTGAATGCTGACTTGTATTCAATCTGAAGTGAAGTGTGTAAATAAAGTGGGGGTGAAACTCCTTTTATAGCTGGAGCCCCCTACAATCAACGGTAGAGATTACATTACATCAGAATTTTAAATAGGTGATAATGTGGGAATTGTTTATAAATAATTAAAGTAGTAATTACAATGCCTTATCAAATCCTTCATGGTTGATGGGACAACTTTCCCGGATCATCTTGTAGGCCCAAAACGTGGCAAAGATAGTCATGGGCTGCCATGATTGCACTTGTCTCAGTCGCAGGCTTGCGGTCCGTGACATTCTCCCCTACTAGTTCTAGTGGCATCCTCGGCAAGCTGAAAGGCAATCAGCATCTTGGTTCCTTTCTCTTTGTCTCGAAAAATGGGCACAACACATTGTTGTTTGGGATCTAAAATACAGACAACATCGACACAAGGAAGGATGAGAGCATCTACACGGTCAAGGAAGCTCAGTCCCAGAATAAAATCAAAGTCATCTAGATGAATTACCTTGAAATTTTCCTTTTCCTTCCATTCACCAATCTACAATTCGACTTTTCGTGCGTCTCCAATAATGGGAACTTCCTCGGCATTAGCAGTCTTGATCTTACATGTTGACCCTTCAACTTTAAGACCAAGTTTCTTAGCAGCCTTCTTAGACATGAATAGATCGGTTACCCTGGTGTCAACTAGGGCACTCCTCGATCATCCCGCAACGTTGATGTTGACAAATAAAACCTCTTCTGCTTTTGGCCTTTTCTCGTCTTGGTATAATTCAGAATCATTGAACCAAGTCTTGCAGCCTCGCTACTCTCGTTCTAGTGCTCCTCATTGGGTGGCTTGACATGATTCGGGCAATTTTGCAACCTGTGTGGCCCCTCGCAATTGTTGCACTTTGGTTGCGCTTTTTCCACCCTCAGTTTTACTGCTTTAACACTGATAATCGCACCAAGTCTCAGTGTCTCCTTCTCTGCTCGTCCTCCACTTGAATGATGGTAGAGAGTTTCTCCTTCTTTGGACAGTCCCTCATTATGTGCGGACCGCCGCAAAAGTAACACTTAAATGGCTTCCCCTCGTCCCTCTGTTGAAGATAGTACTTGGGCTTGCCATTCCCTCATGATGGCTTCTCCACACCACTTGAAGTTTCATCATCGCTACTAGATGACTTCTCCTCGTCTCCCCCATTGCCTTTGAACTTCGGCTTTGGTTTGGAGGATTCATGCTTTGTGACCCCAAGCTCAATGGTTGACTCGGTAATCGTCAAGGCAACAGAGAGTTTCTTTACACCTCGTCACCTCAGCTCGTTCCTATCCCATGGCTTCAATCCATCCATGAAGGTGAAGAACTCGTCTTCTTCGCTCAAACTTAGGACTTGCAAACTCAACTCAATAAACTTTCAGACATGGTCTCTCAAAGACACTCCACCTCTTGCTTAAGACGTCTAATCTTTGACCGCGCCTAATCTTCAGCATATTGTGGGCAAAATTGTTCCTTGAACTCAGTTTGGAACTCTTCCCAAGTCTAGATAGCAGCGTTCCTACGCTTCACATCATTGCATCTACGTCTCCACCACATTAGTGCAATCTCAATTAAGTAAACACTAGCAAGGCTTACCTTTTTGGCATCCTCCTCGATACTCGTGGCTTTAAAATATTGGTCTATCCCCTAAAGGAAATTATCCACATCCTGGGCGGACCTTGTTCTCTTGAACTTTTTAGGTTTGGGGATATCACCCAAAGCTTTGGGAGCACTAGTGGCCATACTACTCCCAATCGCGGCCTTGCACACGAGCGACTCGATCTTGAGCAGCTCCACTTCCTTTTTCATATCCACAATCTCAGACTCATAACCCTTCTTATTGAGCTCCTCAACCTCTTTCCATAAAGCTACCATTATGGCCCCTAAGGCATCGCTGCGGTCAGCCATCTTCACATCCAACCCATTAAGAGCCTTTTGAACCTCCTCCTTGATCCCCTCTATGGACTCGAGCTTCTCAAGATCCAATGAACCTAGCTTCTCAAGGTCTACGGACTTTAACTATTCCAACACCACTTTGGCCTCTGTCATGGAGTACTCAAGTTTGGACATCTTCCCTTAGATCGTTGTGATCGCATCCTTCGATGATCCCATATTGGCTTTCTCAGCTAGGGCCTTTGTACCCTTTTTCATCGCAATGATCTCTCCATCACATGACATCTCGAATCAACGAAATACTCAACAAAACTCACTCTGATACCACTTGTCATTTGGCTAGACTATTGCTAGCAAGCTCGTGCGACCTTAGTCGCTTTCTCGGTCGAAACTATAGCTAAGTCACCCTGAATATCTAAGTAAAATCACTTAGAACTATGCGGAAGCAAAAGAACAACGATGGTAAGCAAAGAAGAGAGAAAAGACTTAGAGTTAATGCTGACTTGCATTCAATTTGAAGTGAAGTGTGTAAATGAAGTGGGGGTGAGCCTCATATTATAGTTAGAGTCCCCTACAATCAACGGTAGATATTACATTACATCAAAGGTTAAGATGAGAGCCTATCTTATCTACATCTCTGTTTGAATTTTAAACAATGGATAATGTGGGAATTATCTACAAATAATTAAAGTGATAATTACAATGCCTTATCAAATCCTCCATGGTTGATGGGCCAGCTTTCCTTGGTCATTTTGTTGGTAAAGATAGTCTTGGGCTGCCATGATCGCACTTGTCTCGGTCGCGGGCTTGCAGTCCGTGAAAAAAAAACAACAAATATAAATATTTCACCTTAATAAGTATCGATTTTATTAATAAAGAGGAAAGATGGATTAATGAAGTTGTATATCGACTACCAAACAATCTTGATAGTCGTCTTCATGACATTTGAAATGCAATGTTGATGCGTAGATTCGTGAGATCGATCGAAGCAGTTGTAAGGAAGAATCCGTTGAGTTTATCATTTTTCACGCGAGTTTTTTAGGTCACCTTAGAGTCGAGAGTTACAACGACTATCTTTCAAGTTGATCATATCGCCAACGATAATCTTAGGTCTGCTTATGTAAAACCTTTGATTGATTTTGATATACAAATAGTCTAAGGACCTAATTACAAAGTAAATAAATCTTTAAGTACCCACAAGACTCACATTTGACAAGTATATTTTAGTCTTAAAATGTTTTTAAGTCAAAACTTAAACCCCATATAATTTTCTAAGTATTTTAAAGTCAACTTGCACAAAATTGCCCAGGCATTTGGATACTCCCCCAGACGTTTCGATACAGCATGATCTTAAGATCTTATTGGAAAATCCAGTTTCGATGCAGAAGTTCTCATTTCGAGACTGGCATTTCGATACGGCCTTGTCCGTTTCGATACAGCCTTCATTTGGGCTTTAATATTTTAAATAGCGTTTCGATACGGCCTTACCCATATCGGTACGGGGGTTAAGATTTTTTAAATTTGAGCATTTAATGTTATAGCTGTCACTTGTCAGTTATTAGAATCTGAAAAATATCTAAATTTTTGTTACCCGTTTTGATACACCCATTGGGTGTTTCGATATGCATTTTGGTAGATTCATTTGTGAGCAACATCGTTTCGATACGGCCTACAGTCGTTTCCATACAACCCCTAACCGTTTCGATATGCCTTCTAGTGTTTCGATACACCCTCTTTATTACACACAACGACTCTTTTTATTTTGAGACAGGTATCGATATGGACCCGAGTGTTTCGAAACAGGATGTTGCAAAACTGTATTTATGGTGGGAAAAAAGGAGCCCAATGGCTCTATTGATGATGCCAACCACCCAAATGGCTAGAATTCAATTAATGGGTATAAAAGCAAGCCATTAAAGCTACGGTACCAACTAATGAACAAGTGAACAACAACAAAGTAAAAATCCAATCCATTCTTGAGCTATTAGAGTCAAACCCTTGTACCCAATTGAGTGTTTGTTATTGTATTCATCTTTTATCAATTTGGGTTGAGAGAACTTGTAATTTGGAGTAAATATTCTACCTTGTGAGGTTTATTTTTCATTTTCCAACAATCTTTGTATTTGAGAGAGTCTTGGTTAATCTTTGGGTAGAAAGATTAACCCATTGTAAGGTTTCCTTCTAATCTGATAAAAGGGAACGAATTTCTAGTGAAATTGGTTGAAAATCCTTAGTGGGAGCTAAGGTAGTGGATGTGGAGCTTGTTCTAAGCTTGAACCCTTATAAATTGCCTTGTCTTGAATTTTCCATTTTTCAATTTGCTCATTTCAATTTTAAAAAGTCATTCCACTCCCCTCTTGGCCATTTTCGATTCGATTGATCAACTTAACAATTGGTATCAGAGCCTAACTCTTTGAGAGACTCATATCCACAAGAGAAGATCTCACAAGAAGATCAATAAACCTTCGAATCAAGCCATGACATCTACCTCCGGCCAAAACTTCCTTGAGTCATAATCGATCACCAAGCCACCATTTTTCAATGGGGATAATTATCCTTATTGAAAAATAGAATGAGGCTCTTCATCAAGTCTAATGACTATGTCCTTTGGGATGTAGTGGAAGATGGGTCAACAATTATGCTGAAGAGAGATGAAGAAGGAAGGCTAGTCCCAAAAACAAGAGAAGAAATGATAGATGAAGATCGAAGAAGACTTCAAGTGAATGACAAGGCTCTTCACATCATCTTTTGTACACTTGGACTCGATATGTATGCAAAGATGTCATCTTACACAAGTGCAAAAGAAGTGTGGGACAAGCTAGAGACACATATGAGGGCACCAACGATGTAAAGGAGACCAAGATTGGGATCCTTAATTTGAGTTATAAGAATTTCAAGATGGAGCCGGATGAGAGCGTCTACAAGATGTTTGATCGGTTCTCCGTCATTTTAAATAGTCTCAAGGGCTTCGGTGAGATCATTCCTGAAGACATGCTAGTTCGGAAGATTCTTTACTCTCTTCCCGAATCATGGGATGGGAAGAGAACTGCAATCATCGAGGCCAAGAATTTGAAGACTTTAAAGCTCGATGAGTTTGTGGGATCTCTTCTTACTCATGAGATCATGAAGCAAGGAAGGGAAGAAGAAAAGAGAAGAGAAAAGAAAAGAGTGGAGAAGCAAGAGGTAGAGAAGAAGAAACAAGGTACTTTTCTCAAGGCATCTCAAGAGGAAAGCAATTCTAGTGAGGATGAGTTTGAGGAATTGGCTATGATATCCAAAAGATTCTCTCTGTTCATGAAGTCCAACCGGGGTAGAAAGCTCCAAAGAAGAAAAGACTTCAAGAACAAGAACAAAGAAGAGAAAATGATCAACTCATTTGTTATGAGTGCAAGAAGTCAGGGCACAGAAGATCAGAATGTCCTCAAATAAAAAAGAAGGGGTTCGATAAGAAGAAAAGGCACTAAGCCCACATTGCTACTTGGAGCGATGAAGAATCATCATCTGATGAAGAGGAGCACGATGTGGCTAATCTTTGCCTCATGGCTATTAATGATGATCATAAGGTAAATTGTAACCCCCTAAACCCGACCCGGAAGAACTGGGTCGAATATAAGGAGTCAAGCTCAAAGCTTGTCCTTCACGTAAGTAACCTGATTCAAAAACTTTAATTCCAAAATAGATAATGATAATATCGCATAATATATATTGATAAAATATTTCTAAAAGTATTAAATATTCGAAATGTACATGCATGATAAAACGTAATAACCCAATAAAACGTCTGAAATCTGAAAATTAAATACAATCTGATAAAATGCATAATATAAATAGTTCCAAGTATCATACTGATAATAACAAATAAAGCTGAAAAATGAGGTCCTCCAAGTACCGTAGCCTAGACCTGAGTATTTAAAAATAGAAACTAAGGGGGAGTCAGCGAAAACGCTCAGTGTGTCTCTACAGTGCAAACACTCAACGTCGACGGTGACGTCTCCCACGCTCAGCTCTATCTCTAAGTCGGTCAGAGTCGGCTCCTATAACAATTAAATACACCATCAAAGATACTACTACTATGCCAAGACGCTGATAATGTAAATAACGAATATATTATTAATTAAACTCACGAGCGGATCCCGATGTTTGAGCAACAGGAGGTCGTCTAGGTGGAGGAGGAGGAAGGATCTCAGTATCCGAGTCAATGTCGTCTGCAAATACGAATAATTTCAATTAATTTTCCGATATACAAATCTTTAAATACAAGTATAATCGAATAAAAGTGGTCAAAACGGTTTTTCAGGTTCGAATTTGGGAAAACGGGCAGCGGAATCGGAATCAGGACGTCGGGAAACATAAAATAGGCCCTTTCTGAAAAAAGTCAACGATCAATGGTCAACAGGTCAACTCTGACGTCATCGTTGACGTCAGCCGTCTCTTTATAAGATAAACCAGTTCAGTTCTGTAAACTCGGTTCAACCTTCTGGACCGGTCCAGACCGATTCAAGCCCAAAATCTCTAATTTCCTCAATCAAAAAATTAGGGTTTTCCCCTAATCCAATTTTAGCCACCGAAGCACACACCGACGACCCTTACCAGACTATTCCGACCAAAACCAACATAACCCACACACACACACAACTCACGTAAGCCCCAAATCGCACTTACCCAACTCAAATCACAGCCAAAAATAACAAAATCGATCACCCATCGTTCGATTTATCGAATGATTTTCAGTCTGTTTAAGGACAACAGTGGCCGGAAACGGAGTGTGGTTGCTGAGGTTATATTCTCACGGTTGAGAGGAACCGATTGCCGCCCTTGTCGCATCAAACGGTTGTCGGCAAGCCTTGATCGGAGCAAGACAAAGTTGAGTGGTTTTTGGTTTTTAGAAAACACGATCTGGAGAAGGAACCCACTCTGGAACACGGACCGACGCAAAACTGAAGGGAAAGGTGTTTTACCCCATTTTTTAGGGTAATTACTTTATAAGGGCCCCATAATTTCCCGCTTCACACTATTGTCCCCTTAGTTTAAGATTCTTACAAGTGGGTCACTGAAATTAAATTTTAAATTGAATTTAAAATTTCCCAAATTTTAGGTTTAATTTAGGGTTTTATTAATTTAATAAAATCGGGGTGTTACAACTCTCCCCCCATTAAAAAGAAATTTCGGTCTCGAAATTGACCTGGAGCAAAAAGATGTGGATACTGAGCTCGGATGACAGTCTTGGTCTCCCATGTAGCCTCATCATGACTACGACCACGCCACAGGACTTTGACCATCTTAATGGTCTTCTTTCTGAGAACCTTTTTATTCTGAGCAAGAATCTGAATAGGCTCCTCCTCAAAACGCAAATCAGGATGGACCTCAATATCCTCAATAGGCATAACATGTGACGGATCAGGATGATAACATCTCAACACTGAAATATGAAAGACATCGTGAATACGCTGAAGCTCTGGTGGCAGCTCTAGCTGATAGGCAACTGGTCCGACTCGACGAATAATCTGATAAGGGCCAATGTAACGAGGACTTAGCTTGCCCTTCCTACCAAACCGAAGTACCTTTCTCTAAGGAGATACTTTCAAGAAAACCTCATCACCCACCTCAAACTCAAGATCAGGACGTCTCAAATCGGCATAAGACTTATGTCTGTCAAAAGCAGCCTTAAGACGATCCTAAATCAATCTGACAGTCTACCCAGCCTCGTGCACAATCTTCGGTCCCAACAATATGTGCTCATTCAATTCAGTCCAACCAATAGGTGAACGACACCTACGCCCATACAAAGCCTCATACGGTACCATCTTGATACTAGCCTGATAACTGTTATTATAAGCAAACTCTGCAAGCGGCAGAAAATCCTCACAACTGCCTCTGAAATCAAGAATACAGCCCCTCAACATATCCTCAAGAATCTGGATCACACGCTCAGACTGACCATCTGTCTGCGAATGATAAGATGTACTGAAGTTCAACCGAGTACCCAAAGCAGAATGAAGAGACCCCCAGAATTTTGCAGTGAACCTCGGATCTCTGTCAGAAATAATAGATAACGGTACCCCGTGAAGTCAAACAATCTCATAAATGTAAAGTCGAGCTAACTTACTCAAAGAATAGTCAACTCGGACAAGAATGAAATGCGCAGACTTCGTCAGACGATCAACAATAACCCAGATGGAATCCTTCTTCGACGGAGTCAAATGAAGTCCACTAACAAAGTCCATAGTCATGCGCTCCCACTTCCACTGAGAAATCTCAATATGCTGAAGTAACCCATACGGACGTTGATGCTTTGCTTTGACTTTCTGACAAGTCAAACACCTCGATACAAATCCAACGACGTCTCACTTGAGACCTTTCCACCAGTACCTTTTAGGAAGATTCTTATACATCTTGCTACCACCAGGATGCATAGAATAAGGACTGCCATGAGCCTCACGGAGAATAACCTATTTTAACCCAGATTTCCTCGGAATACAATACCGGCCACGGAAACATAATACCCCATCTTGATCAATAGAGAAATCTCGAGATGTACCCTCATGCACCTCTCTGATACGATGCGTCAAAAACATATCACTAGGTTGCTCAGCTCGAATATCAGAAATCAATGTAGGAATAACCCAAGTTATGCCAACAAACTGCCATCGTCGTACAAACTCATCCGAGCAAACAAAGCTCTCAAATCTGAAATGGCATTACGACTCAATGCATCATCAACGACATTAGCTTTACCCGGATGATACTCAATCTCACAATCATAATCCTTGAGAAGTTCTAACCAGCGACGTTGTCTCAAATTAAGCTCTTTCTAAGTGAGGAGGTATTTCAGACTCTTATGGTCTGTATAGATATAACACTTCTCTCCGTAGAGATAGTGTCTCAAGATCTTAAGTGCAAAAATACCAGCAGCAAGCTCTAGATCATGGGTAGGATAGTTGCACTCATGTGGTTTCAACTATCAAGACGCATAAGCCACTACCTTTCCGTCCTACATCAGAACACACCCCAATCCGGTGTACAAAGCATCACTGTAAACTGTATAAGCCTTACCAGGCTCAGGCTGAATCAAAACTGGTGCTTCAGTCAACACAGACTTAAGCTTCTCGAAACTAGACTACTGAGCCTCAGTCCAAATGAAGGGTGTTGCGTGTAAAAGTGTCTATCGTAATGTAGTGCAAGTGTATACAACGCAAGTAGTAAAGTGATATGTAGTATCGGATATCGTCTCCACAGGGACTGGGCTAATAGCTTCAACCTGGAATTACTGCATGAAAAGAAATAGTTTAAATGTTTGTCACGAGAATATAGAGAATGCTGATAATAAAAGAGTAAATGATTCAGGATAGAGAGAATGGGGCAGTATTGAATTGCTCAGTAGTGTAGGTGTTGCAAAGTCTAGGAATATATGTTCTGTCGTTGCGCCTGTCGTGGCAGCACTTGTAGCGGCAGCGGTCTGTTGTAAGTCGCGACAGCGATCACACAACTCTGTACTTCAAGCTTGGCAAGAATCCCTGCTGTGCCTTGGCCTATCCCTAGGTCCAAGTCTGTCGATGAACACGTCTATGATGATACCTCCCGACGTGAATCGAAGGATGAACACCGATGTTGTTGAATTCTTCCTTAGCCACTTAAGCTCGTCCTATCCCTATGTAACCCCCTAGACCCGCCTATGCGTTACAACGGATCCTAGGAAGTCACATTAGGGTCACGAGAGCGACCCACGGTAAAAATACTCATAAAACATTTTTTTTTAAAACACTTATTAAGTTGTAAAACCCACTTCTGTTTAAAATATCATTTCGAGGTGTCATTTAATCACATAATAATAACTTCATAAAATAGTTTACAGACATTGTCGTTAAACAGTACATGACATACATGCCCACTAACTATACAGTACCGTACTCCAAAGGCAACGCCGAGAGAACTCCGAACACTGATGTCATACTTTATACCATGATATGTTCTTTTATCCTGCGATGGTAAAAACAACGTGAGCTTCGAAAAGCTCAGAAATACAAACTACCAAAAGATGCTATAAGCTCATGCAGATATATGATAAGCATAACATTTTCCTGATGTTTCGCGCAGTAACGGTCTCCATTTCAGTTCTACTATTTCGAGGTTGCATCATACTCGAGAATAACGATATTTGTTCTTTATTCAGACCTTGAGAATTAGACGGGGAATTATATAGGCTGGTAGCATACGAGATAGAAATCAGAGAGTTTGGGGTCTAGTGTGTTCCAACAGTGCAACATTAATGCATGAAATGTAACAATGCAGTAAACCTTTTTATATCATATACATATGTTTCATGTAGCAGTAGAATACATTTTCAATTCTTTATTTACCCTCCAACCATACTCCAGTATTTAGTTTCCCCAGTGCGGTATCATGTACAGGCATTAACCCGGGCCCATTGGACGAGGGTACCATCCTAAGGAATACCTTAGAATACGGGCGGCCCTTGCCGAAGCATAGGAACCGTAAACGGGCGGACCTGGCCGAAGCCTAGAATCCGTAAACGGGCGGACCTGGCCGAAGCCTAGGATCCGTAAACGGGCGGACCTGGCCGAAGCCTAGGATCCGTAAACGGGACGGTCTTACCAGCTGGATCAGGGCTGAGCCGTAGGTAACTCCATATCATGTCCCAATTACCCCAGTGAATCAGATCATCATTAATTCATTAGTCAATAACTGTATTTTTAGTAACACATTATCCATGTAGCATGTTTTCCATATCGGGAGCATATGCATATATCATAAATAAAGTACGGTCATGCTTAATTATAAAACATGTCATGTAAGTCCAAATATGTCAATCAAATGCACGTGATCGGTATCATAACATGTAAAACAGTATACAAAACAGTCGTTTGGCACACATGGAACACACTAAGTGGAACAATTTACTTCTTGGAGATACTTGACATTTACGGAGAGAACACATTAACTTTTGACAATTGAACGAATCTTTGAAACGGGACCTCTATAAAAAGAGGGGTTTGTACTAACGGTTCAAACCAGATAGTCAGGGGATGATTCATCAAGACCTTGAGAGTTTAGACACATCATGAGTGATTTAGCCATTTCAGCCTACCAGAGGCATCTTAGTCATTTTATCATACACGTGTATTTTTTTGTAATTCATACCAACAAGGCGTAAACGATAGCTCAAAAATTATATTTGCTCATCAGGTACCCAACCAGGCATTTAAAGATTTCTACGTCAAGACCTTTCACTATATCAGATACGTTCGGGGCTATTTTGATTACTTTGGCCAACGAGGGCATTTTGGTCATTTATATAACATGGGTGATTTTGTAACTTAGCTCGATCATGAGGAATTTATAATTTATAGCAATTAAGATTTCCAGAGGTTTATTGAGCCTCCATAACCATTCGAACTAACATATTCCAACCTTGCAGTACTAACCAACCCTTCTAACTATGTCGTATATTTGAACGGTTGCCTCCATATTTCACCACAAGATTTGCCTTGGAGTAGTCAACTTGTATTTTGTGCGGAGGAACTTCCTTCCTTACATTAATATCAGGAGTGATTGACGTACATGGGTCATGCTTCAACGCATAAGGGCATTTCGGTCATTTTCAGCTTTATTGGCAAATTTCTAGAATTTCATAACTAAATTTCTAGCATTTACTCATTTGACGTCAACAATTGAGTTTGGAGATTAGCTGCCTTATTACTTAATTTATTGAACTCCAGATCCTTACATTTGTTAACTTTCTCGTTCGAGTATTTCGATCTTATCTAGGTTATCATTCTAAATTTTATGTCTAAATTGACTTAAGTAGGATTACTACACTCTTCATCATACTCATGCATGCATTGACCGAATACCAACATGTTCATAAAGCATACTAGAGGTAGTAGTGTATTACCTTTAATACTTGCTATATCGGTCGACCATGATACCCCGTTCGATCACTCTCAAACTCGAATGCGACGTCCTCAACATCCCGAATACAAGGAACCTTGAATACCTTCAATCGTACAAATCCCAATTTCAGTCCTTATTCATATTGCTCATAATTGATTATTAAAATACATAAGCAAACTCAAGTTCAATGTCCAATTCGGAGGCTTTCGGGTTAGAATTTCACAAAACGGGCTTCAAAATCGGACTCAAGACGTCGAAAAACATAAAATAGGGCTTTTTGGAAAAATTGACTTTTTGGTCAAAGTCAACGGTCAATGGTCAACGCTGAAAGTCAACAGTCAATGCTGACGTCAGCGGTCAAAGTCAACGCTGACGTCATGCTGACATCATGCTGATGTCACTGATTGACTGGGTCGGGTCAACGGGTCGGGTCGGATCGGTCAACGGGTCGGGTCGGGTCGGATCGGTCAACGGGTCGGGTCGGGTCGGTCAACGGGTCGGGTCTGTCGGTCGGGTCGGGTTAACTGGGCTGACCGGTTCAACCGGTTTAGACCGGTTCGGTTTACTCGGACCAGCTCTCACCTTAATATCACCGAATGGTCACCGGACGGTCACCGGAATTTCGCCGGAAAATTACTTTCACGTCGTTTCTGCCGGAAAAATGAACATTACGAGTTTATAAACTCATCCAAGCTGAGTATTCAATGATTTAACCTGAAAATATGCTCGAAACTTACCCCCGAAATTATAAATCTCGCAGGAAAACCGTGTATCACCGACGAGGGCTCTCCCGACGTCGGTTGAACTCGAAACCTTAGGGGTTTTGCTCCCCTCCGCGTCATGAGTCCAGATCTGTTGCCCGTTTCCCAAACGGTCGGCAGCCGCGACCGGAAATCGCAATAAACGGCGGCGGTTAGGATTTCGTGCAGCCGTTTCAAACGGCGATTGCCGACGATGGACGGCTCAACGGCGCGCGTGGAAGGCTGAAGCTAGGTCGGGTCGGCGCGGCGCTTCTGCTGGTGCCGGTGGTGTTGGTCACGGCGGCGCGGTGAAGGAGTTCGACGGTGGCCGGTTTGGTTGGTTTTGAGAGAAAATATGAAAGCTTAAAAAATTTTGGGGAGGGGTTCTGCAGAAGGATGAGAAATAATTGGGGGGAAATAATTGGGGATAATGAGAGTAGGTAGGATATTTTATTTTTATAATATTTTTTTTTGAGTGTTACAATTCTCTCCCCCTTAAAAGAAATTTCGTCCTCGAAATTTATCTGAGTCAGAGAGATGCAAAAGCTGCTCTTTCATCTTTTCATGTACTAAAACAATTTTATCCGAACATACTTGTTTCTCGGGACTCTCTCTCTCTCAAATGATCACAGACCCATCTTGTAGCATCCTTAGTCACTCTGATTGACTTGAGCTCAAAACCATCTTGCCATTCGCCTCAGACCAACATTTTAGAATATGGTATATGAATGCATGCATAAGTTCATACAGAGTCAAGCAAACACTTGTCTCGTAACTTTTATTATACATGGTCTCAGTCTGGGGTCAGGATCTTCTCAACTATTGCAGAAATCAATCTCATGACCCTGAAGTATTTCCTCTAGAAACTAAATTACTCTACTAAGTTAATCATCAGTGTACGGATGAAGAACTACAATTGTAGTTCAAATTAGTACCCAAAGTCTCCCATAGGGCCTTTCAGAATCAGGATGTAAACATCATATTTAAATCGACATTACATCTTGCCATTTTTTTTCCAAAAAATATATTTCTTCTAACCGTTCAAACATAACCAAGATTTTAAACCTATGTCACTTACCTTCAACGTATTACTCCGATAATCATTTACTTCGTGTATAACAGAGTCACCGCATAATCTATACATTCACCAACCTTACAGGCACATTTCTTTTAAATTCGTAATACTTTTATCAAAATTTCATCAGAATATTTTCAACCACAATCATTATCATCGAGATACCTTTCCTATAATCTTATATATCAGTTTCCTCGTTCGATCAAACATTTATTCTTAATCTGTTTCAGATCTTCTATTTCACATGCATAAACCATCTCAGGTTCTCTATCCAGATTCAAATCCATCAATTTAATCCAATTCTTAGACAAACATTACCGATATTCCTTTCCAGTACAGATCAAGCTATTATGGACAAAAGGGTTAGATGTACTTATTACAGGAAAGGATTCAACATCGGAGTTTCGGCACCGAGGAGTACGGTTATATTCTAGGGGCATGCACAAACCAGACATCCTACGACAGACGATCGGCCGATCTACCCAGAAGGACAACTCTAAGCTCTGATACCACTAAATGTAACCCCCTAGACCCGCCTATGCGTTACAACGGATCCTAGGAAGTCACATTAGGGTCACGAGAGCGACCCACGGTAAAAATACTCATAAAACATTTTTTTTTAAAACACTTATTAAGTTGTAAAACCCACTTCTGTTTAAAATATCATTTTGAGGTGTCATTTAATCACATAATAATAACTTCATAAAATAGTTTACAGACATTGTCGTTAAACAGTACATGACATACATGCCCACTAACTATACAGTACCGTACTCCAAAGGCAACGCCGAGAGAACTCCGAACACTGATGTCATACTTTATACCATGATATGTTCTTTTATCCTGCGATGGTAAAAACAACGTGAGCTTCGAAAAGCTCAGAAATACAAACTACCAAAAGATGCTATAAGCTCATGCAGATATATGATAAGCATAACATTTTCCTGATGTTTCGCGCAGTAACGGTCTCCATTTCAGTTCTACTATTTCGAGGTTGCATCATACTCGAGAATAACGATATTTGTTCTTTATTCAGACCTTGAGAATTAGACGGGGAATTATATAGGCTGGTAGCATACGAGATAGAAATCAGAGAGTTTGGGGTCTAGTGTGTTCCAACAGTGCAACATTAATGCATGAAATGTAACAATGCAGTAAACCTTTTTATATCATATACATATGTTTCATGTAGCAGTAGAATACATTTTCAATTCTTTATTTACCCTCCAACCATACTCCAGTATTTAGTTTCCCCAGTGCGGTATCATGTACAGGCATTAACCCGGGCCCATTGGGCGATGGTACCATCCTAAGGAATACCTTAGAATACGGGCGGCCCTTGCCGAAGCATAGGAACCGTAAACGGGCGGACCTGGCCGAAGCCTAGGATCCGTAAACGGGCGGACCTGGCCGAAGCCTAGGATCCGTAAACGGGACGGTCTTACCAGCTGGATCAGGGCTGAGCCGTAGGTAACTCCATATCATGTCCCAATTACCCCAGTGAATCAGATCATCATTAATTCATTAGTCAATAACTGTATTTTTAGTAACACATTATCCATGTAGCATGTTTTCCATATCGGGTGCATATGCATATATCATAAATAAAGTACGGTCATGCTTAATTATAAAACATGTCATGTAAGTCCAAATATGTCAATCAAATGCACGTGATCGGTATCATAACATGTAAAACAGTATACAAAACAGTCGTTTGGCACACATGGAACACACTAAGTGGAACAATTTACTTCTTGGAGATACTTGACATTTACGGAGAGAACACATTAACTTTTGACAATTGAACGGATCTTTGAAACGGGACCTCTATAAAAAGAGGGGTTTGTACTAACGGTTCAAACCAGATAGTCAGGGGATGATTCATCAAGACCTTGAGAGTTTAGACACATCATGAGTGATTTAGCCATTTCAGCCTACCAGAGGCATCTTAGTCATTTTATCATACACGTGTATTTTTTTGTAATTCATACCAACAAGGCGTAAACGATAGCTCAAAAATTATATTTGCTCATCAGGTACCCAACCAGGCATTTAAAGATTTCTACGTCAAGACCTTTCACTATATCAGATACGTTCGGGGCTATTTTGATTACTTTGGCCAACGAGGGCATTTTGGTCATTTATATAACAGGGGTGATTTTGTAACTTAGCTCGATCATGAGGAATTTATAATTTATAGCAATTAAGATTTCCAGAGGTTTATTGAGCCTCCATAACCATTCGAACTAACATATTCCAACCTTGCAGTACTAACCAACCCTTCTAACTATGTCGTATATTTGAACGGTTGCCTCCATATTTCACCACAAGATTTGCCTTGGAGTAGTCAACTTGTATTTTGTGCGGAGGAACTTCCTTCCTTACATTAATATCAGGAGTGATTGACGTACATGGGTCATGCTTCAACGCATAAGGGCATTTCGGTCATTTTCAGCTTTATTGGCAAATTTCTAGAATTTCATAACTAAATTTCTAGCATTTACTCATTTGACGTCAACAATTGAGTTTGGAGATTAGCTGCCTTATTACTTAATTTATTGAACTCCAGATCCTTACATTTGTTAACTTTCTCGTTCGAGTATTTCGATCTTATCTAGGTTATCATTCTAAATTTTATGTCTAAATTGACTTAAGTAGGATTACTACACTCTTCATCATACTCATGCATGCATTGACCGAATACCAACATGTTCATAAAGCATACTAGAGGTAGTAGTGTATTACCTTTAATACTTGCTATATCGGTCGACCATGATACCCCGTTCGATCACTCTCAAACTCGAATGCGACGTCCTCAACATCCCGAATACAAGGAACCTTGAATACCTTCAATCGTACAAATCCCAATTTCAGTCCTTATTCATATTGCTCATAATTGATTATTAAAATACATAAGCAAACTCAAGTTCAATGTCCAATTCGGAGGCTTTCGGGTTAGAATTTCACAAAATGGGCTTCAAAATCGGACTCAAGACGTCGAAAAACATAAAATAGGGCTTTTTGGAAAAATTGACTTTTTGGTCAAAGTCAACGGTCAACGGTCAACGCTGAAAGTCAACAGTCAATGCTGACGTCAGCGGTCAAAGTCAACGCTGACGTCATGCTGACATCATGCTGATGTCACTGATTGACTGGGTCGGGTCAACGGGTCGGGTCGGGTCGGGTCGGGTCGGATCGGTCAACGGGTCGGGTCGGGTCGGTCAACGGGTCGGGTCTGTCGGTCGGGTCGGGTTAACTGGGCTGACCGGTTCAACCGGTTTAGACCGGTTCGGTTTACTCGGACCAGCTCTCACCTTAATATCACCGGATGGTCACCGGACGGTCACCGGAATTTCGCCGGAAAATTACTTTCACGTCGTTTCTGCCGGAAAAATGAACATTACGAGTTTATAAACTCATCCAAGCTGAGTATTCAATGATTTAACCTGAAAATATGCTCGAAACTTACCCCCGAAATTATAAATCTCGCAGGAAAACCGTGTATCACCGACGAGGGCTCTCCCGACGTCGGTTGAACTCGAAACCTTAGGAGTTTTGCTCCCCTCCGCGTCATGAGTCCAGATCTGTTGCCCGTTTCCCAAACGGTCGGCAGCCGCGACCGGAAATCGCAATAAACGGCGGCGGTTAGGATTTCGTGCAGCCGTTTCAAACGACGATTGCCGACGATGGACGGCTCAACGGCGCGCGTGGAAGGCTGAAGCTAGGTCGGGTCGGCGCGGCGCTTCTGCTGGTGCCGGTGGTGTTGGTCACGGCGGCGCGGTGAAGGAGTTCGACGGTGGCCGGTTTGGTTGGTTTTGAGAGAAAATATGAAAGCTTAAAAAATTTTGGGGAGGGGTTCTGCAGAAGGATGAGAAATAATTGGGGGGGAAATAATTGGGGATAATGAGAGTAGGTAGGATATTTTATTTTTATAATATTTTTTTTTTGAGTGTTACACCCTAGGTCCGAGATAGTTCAACCATAAACTGGAGAACCCGTACTTATTCCTTTCGTATACTTAACTCTCCCGATATTAAGTAAATGTATAATCTCACAATGCTCTCCCGATACTCTTGCAAGATGTTGAAAACCAGAATAAGCAAACTTAAAGTCTATTTTATTGAACAGAAAAATTCCTAAAAATAAATGCAATCCTTGCAACTACTTTACAAATCATCTCTTAGCCCTAGGGGAAGTTTAGAACATGATGAGAAGGGGAAAACGGCTGGGGTTTTGGGAAGAAGGCTAGAGAGTAAGATATCCTTCCCTAGGTCGAATTACATGCCTTTATATAGGCCTTGCGTTCAAGTTTTCTAATAAGGCAAGAATACAAGTTTAAACTAAAGTACAACTCTATTAAGGACTAAATCTTCAGAGCATATATCTTTAATTCGTCCTTCCTTCTTGTTTGGAGTTTCTTCCTTGAACTTTGGGATTGGCCTTCATTCTGATCTAGGGCTTGGAAAAATATAAGGGTGCTCCACGACAGACCGGCTTAATTTTCTCTTTCTGTCGAGGCCCACTTTGCTTATTCTCTTCACCACTGCTGTCGTCCTTGGCTGCCACGGCAGCGACCATGGCAGCATCGACTTCTCTACTGTCCTTTATCTGCTACAGTAGCTACCTGCAAAAAGCAACCAATTTCAGTAGAAACTGTGCCATTTAATATATTTGTGATGTATAAATGAAATCTAACCTAAATGCAATGAATTATGCTTGAATGCAGCAGAAATATGGGTTAAATAGGGGTAAATTATAGAACTTTTACACACTCAACACACCCCTAAACTCAAGTTTTTGCTTGCCCTCAAGCAATTCAGACCTAAAAAAGAAAAACAAAATTTTTGTTTGGCTTAAAACAGTGAACTTTTCCTTACCTACCATTCATTCCCTATTGTGAGCAACACCTTGTTGGATAATTCAGGATTCATCCGGAACCTTTCTATAATTCTCGTGTAGTGTGTGCATGCTTGTGAATAATTATATGCCAAGACTCCCTTGGTTTACTAGAATAGTTAAGCTTCTAACTTGAATTTTTATGCCAATTTTCATCTTTTTGGAGGCAATTTTTAGGCTCCTTTAGTTTTTATGCAGACTCGATTTTATTTTCTCAAGCTTAAGTTTGACTAGAGCCGGTTTCGGGCACCTCTAGGTGTATTGAGTCTATTTTTCTTTTCTTTTCCTAGAGCCAGTGTTAGGCACCTCTAGGGGCAACTCAAGTGTTAAGCTTTCTATTCTAGTTTACTAGTAGAGTTCTAGGCAGTATAAAAGTTACAATTGGTGTTTAAGATTTAGAACTATAGTAAGGCTCTAAACTGCTCCTAAAACTATCCTAAAGGCACTGCCACAACAGAGGTTGTCACGGCAGGTAAGTTCAGTTCAAAGACTTAAGCCAAATTTTCATCATTTTTTTAAGTAAAAATAAACTAAGTAAAAGACACAATTTTTTAAACTTAAAAGACTCCATTAATGGAGGGATGCCACCCCCAAACTCGAGGGTTGCATTGCCCTCAATGCAAATGAAAGATAAAAAAAATAAAAATAAAAACTACATCACAAAATATAAAAAGGCAGACAGCAATATAAGATAAGAAACTTAAAATTTCAGGCGTTGTCGTCGCCGCTGCTGCTGCTGAGTTGAATCTACCGACGGGCAGTGACTTTCTTGGCTGGTGCTGGCAGACGGATGGGAGAGGCAAAAGTATTCTTGGTTTTGGCCTCTCGTGGAGGTTGAATACGGGTAGGGGAGATATGAGGTGGTTTCTCCACTACCTGAACCTCGGAGCTGCTGCTGCTCTTGCTGCTGCTACTGCCGCTGTCAGATTTTTCTTTATCTGCTCTTGTTTTCTACCGTTTCTCTGGTGTGAACTCCTTGGACAAGTTCCTCTTGACAGAGGGCTCGTTGTCGGATGCCGCCCAGATTTTAGAGGAAGAGAAACCAGCAATATACCTATCGAGGTCGGACTCAGGCTCCTTTCTCTTGGTTCCCCGGGCAGATGTTTCGGCTGTGCGGCTGCCGCCTGTAGCTGTTGTGGCAGGGGTTGGGGTAGACGCAGCAGATGGCGTTTTTGGTGTGGCAGCGGTGGTAGGGGTATGGGCAGGGGTGGGGGCAGCAAAGTAATGATTGGGGAAAGTAGGGAACAGTACATCGGGGAAATTAAGAGAAGTGTGGATGAAATGTACCGTGGCGGTGGTGAAGTCTCGGATGAAACTCATGAGGCCGAGCTGTCGTTCCTCCATTTTTTGTATGACAGCAAGGATTTGTGATGAGGTGTCAGCTGGAGGAGCTGTTGCAATAGGCTGCCTGGGTTCTGTGGCAGCAGGCTCGGTGTCGGTTGGCTCTGTTGGCTCAGCTGCCGTGGCAGTAGGATCAAAAGATGACAGGGGCGTGGCAGCTTTGAGTTCCATCAAGCTGAGTATGTTCCGGTCGGTCCAGCCTTTCCCTCGAACTCTTAAATCCTCGGCAGCCTCCGGTACGTTATGGCCGCGGCAGAGGGCAGTGATGAGGTAGGGGTAGAAGAGTGGTCCTAACGGTCGGTAAGCACAGTTCAGTATACCCTCCCGGACATATCTGCCAACGTTAATTGGCCTCTCATTTAAAATAGAATGGCTGAGGGCTAACCTTGGTTGGTCGACGGTTGTGTTGTGCGAGGAGGGCATAATCCGTTTCTTGATAAACGCATTCCAAAGTTTTGCCTCTGGGGTGAGCTGGACTCTTTTTACCGTTCTCGGATGCTTCGGATCGGTGTTCTACTCAGTACCTTCATCTGTGAGTTCTGCCATCACAGCATCGTAGTCGACAGGCTCTAAACTCTCGAGAAATCTTTGGTGGCCATCTTCTTTTCTTCCCACATAGAACCCGTAGAATGTGTTGATGTACTCGGGCTCGAAAGGTACCTCTTTCCCTCGGACTGTAACTGTTTTCGTGTTCCTGCTGCCGATGGCAGCATAAAATTCCCGGACGAGAGTCACGTTCATCTTCTCTGGCTGCTCAGCGAATATCTGCCACTGCAGGGCTCTGATTTTGCGGGCTATGAACGGCTGCAGCTCCAGGTTCCCCATTTTGGAAGTGTAAATGAAACCTCTCTTCTCCCACATATCACGGATCTGGAAGGATGTAACACCCCAATTTTGGGCTTAGAAGTTTAGGGTCTGAACCGGACCGGACTGATTTTCGGTTCGAATATAAAACGAGGTTTTAGGGAAAGCCTAGTTCAGGATGCTTTAAAAATATGGAAAAATATCTAAAAATCCTCTTTTAATATATATAAGAGGGTGGTGAAATCAATTTTACAAAATAAGGTTTGGAAGTGCAACATTTTGAAATAGTGACTAAAATGTGATTTTTGAAAAGTTTAGTGGTGACTGTTTTGTAAGGATTGAAACTTTGAATCTTTAAGGAGCTAATTTACCCAAGAATGATTTCTCCAGATTTTTCTTAGATTTAAATGATTTAATTAATGTTTAATTAATTAAATGAAAAGTGGAAAACCACATTTTAGATTTTCATAACTAACTTTTCTTAAAACTTTCTCATCTCTTTTTCTCTCAAAATTCCCTC
Organism: Hibiscus trionum; assembly: GCA_030270665.1. Taxonomy (NCBI): domain Eukaryota; kingdom Viridiplantae; phylum Streptophyta; class Magnoliopsida; order Malvales; family Malvaceae; genus Hibiscus; species Hibiscus trionum. The sequence goes on along the minus strand of BSYR01000038.1, from coordinate 18,282,918 downwards.
ATCCAAACACTTTTCTCCAGCAGCTTTTCCATTGATTTTCAAAGCAATTGATGAGATTTCAATCAACAATTAATTCCTAATCCTTTCTACATCAAATCCTCTTGATTTGCTTATTGGATTTTCAAGAAAATTGGCTCTAATCAAGGAGAAATCAACATTTAGAGGTAAGGTTGTTCTTCTCCTCTAAATACTCAGTTCTTTACTGAAATTCCCAAGTTATCAATCCTTAATTTAAGTTTTATAAAAGGTTTTAATGATATGAACTTGATTTTGGCTTAAAACTCAAGGTTTGGAAGAAATCTTGAAGAAATTCGTGGTGATTGTTTGGGCTCTGTTTTGAGATGGTTATTAAATGTATTTTGGATGTATAATGATGTGTAAATGAGGTTTGATCAATGCAATCCCGAATAGGTTGTGTTTCCTAAGTTTTTGCTTATGAAAATGGTGGTTTTTGGGGTGATCTTGGTGTTCTGTTATAGCTGGAGGTATAAGGACGAGTTTAGGTTCTTTTTGGATGTTAATTGATGTTTAGAAATGGTTAGAAGTGATGGATCTTGGCTGGGTTATGTTTTGGAAGAGTTTGGAGGTGATTTCGGTAGAGTTTGGTAGCCGAAATGTTAGAATTGGTTAGAACAGCGAGTTTAGGTGTAATGGCGGGAGATTTTAATGCATGATGATGCATTAATCCTCTACTTTGATGTGTTGATCCGAAGGCTTGAACGGCGTTTTGGCGAGCTTGCGAAACAGAATTGGTGAGTGAAGTTGGATTTCCAGCTTTGTAACGAATGTGTGAAGGTTATGGGAGCTTATTTTAAGTCTAAGCAACTTAACTAAGCTCAAGAGTAAGTTTTCGGGAAAACTCTCTTGTATGAGCCATGGAGTGGTTCGATGCATATGTTGATAAATTGCATGTTTAAATTCTGTTTTGAGAGCATGATTTGGCATGGTTAATGCTGGTTTTGAAAGCCATATGTTGAAGGATGCTCAAGGTAAGAGATCCTTGGTTTGCTATGTTGTAAATATGGATTTGATGCATAGTGATGCATGTTGTTAAATGGCTTGATTAAATGCTTTAAAACAGTGAATTGTTGATGATAAATGATGTATATTGGCAAGTGATGTGTTGGTTTTAAAGTACTTGAATCGGATATAGTTAGCCGGCTATAAGATTGGGTGCACCGTGAATTAAGTCACCTTGGATGTTGAGGGGTTGTAATTGTACCGTAAACTCCATCCAAGTACACTAACGAGAAAGGTAAGATCACAATGGTGGTTAAAAGTCCATGTGTGGATCTTGTGTTGTGTGTCCCGTGTTCTCGTTAGTGATGTTATACAACTACCAATGAGTGATGTTGAGGGGTTGTGATTGTACCGTTAAACTCCATCACGGGTGTTGAGGGGTTGTGATTGTACCGGTAAACTCCACCTTGTGTGTTCGGTAGTGTGTATGAAGCGTATGGGACAACGCTTGTAATCCGCGTATCCGATTGTGTTTTGTGTTGTAAATGGTTATGGATTATCACTTGAAAGCCAATATGACATGTTGATTTTAATAAAGCATGAGATGCTTGTTTATGTATGCAAGGTTGCATGAATAATGATGATTATGTGATGGAAAGCTTTGTGAAATGTGTTTTATAAAATGCATTATTGTGTTGTTACTTTAGAGCATGCATCACTAAGCAATTGTGCTTACGCTCTCTCTCTTGAACCAATAATGCAGATAATTGAAGTGTTTGAGGGCAACAGGGAGGCTAAGAATCCATGGGGAAGCTAAGCTCATGTATGGTGATGTTTTCACAACACTATTAGTTTTTGATACTTGGCAATGGGAACCTAGGATGTGATTTGGGAGATGTTTTGGACTCCCTAGTTGTGGCATGATGCCTTTAATGATTTGGATTTTGTAAATGGCCATTTTGATGCTTGATTTGGTGTTTTGTTGGTTGCTTGGTTTTGGATACTAGGATGCATGCCTATAGACTTGTGGATTTCCTTGATTGATGCCATGAATGTGTTTTGATGTTGCAAACATGTACCTTATATGCATGATGTCTTGTTGGCATGATTGGGAAGTCATTAGGATTTGTTTGAGTGATTAAATGCATGTTAAACCAGCAAATTCTGCAGTTCTGGGCAACCCGTATCGATACACTCACAGGCGTTTCGAAACGGGGGCCTGTAATGGCCTTGGTGTTTCAAAACGGCTGGTGACCGTATCGAAACGGTTTGGCCACTGGAAGGCCCTGTTTCGAAACAAGTCTCGAAACGAACCCGTGTTTCGGAACGGTCAACCCCGTTTCGAAACATGTGACCGTTGGGCACTGATTTGAATGGTTTTGAGGTTTGTAAGCTTTACGTTTTAGTCCTGAAGTTTGTATTTGCAATTGCATGAGTTCGAGATGTCCGATTAAGGTGAAATTTGATAGGGAAGCATGTAATATGACTAATTTAATGTTGGTAACTTAAAAATTAATTAAGACCTTCAAATTTCCTGAATTTACATTTTGGTCCCTAATATTTGTGATTTGTGCAATTGAGTCCCTTATTATAATTTGATCGCTGTGCTTTTCACGTACGTGTTTCTCAAGAGTACGCTTAAGGTTAATGTGCATCTAGACAAGTTTTAAAAAGAAAAAAAAAAGGTCGTTAATCTAGGTCGGGCTAAGGGGGTTACAAAGGAGCTTGGAGTGGATGCTGCTGGGGCAGATCCTGAGGCAGAGCTTCGGCGGATATTTCTAGTACTCATTTTTGCAAGGACTGTGGAAAAAAATTAAAGCAAGTAAAATTCTAGAGGAAACAAGTAGAGAGAGTAAAAGTGAGTGAAAAATGAATAGTAAAACGGGGTTTATATAGAGGGGGAGTTTGCTGCCCGTTGGAGATATAACGGCAGGCGCGAATAACGGGGCCATCTGTTACACGGTTTCTAACGCGTCTGTTACGCGTTTCCATGTCTGCTGCGCGTCTGTTACGCGTTTGCGTGTCTGCCGCGACAACGTGTTGACAGGCTGGATTTTCCGCGTCTGTCGCGGCAGCTATAACGGCAGGCTCCAAAGTTAGGCTTTTTGGACTGATGGAAAGATGGTGGGCTGAATTCACTTCTCCTCTTCTCCTTGTCTCATTTATTTCCTGAAAATAATAAAAATAAAAACTTTAGTTCCTAAAAATAAAATAATTCTAATTACCTAATATATATAAATAATAATAATAATAATAATAATAATAATAAAAATAAGGTTAAATTAGGGATGCCAGGAGGGGCATCTCCTAAAGTAACCACTTCCTGCATTCTTGGGGCTTCAGTCCCCTAATAATGCTTCAATCTTTGTCCATTGACTTTAAATTGGTGCCCGTCTTTTAGAGATCTTATTGTTATGGCACCGTGGGGAAAAACCTACACCACTTGGAATGGGCCAGACCATCTAGATTCCAGCTTCCCTGGGAAGAGTTTCAACCTAGAGTTGAACAACAACACAAGCTGCCCTGGGCAGAACTGTCGTGGCAGCAACTTCTTGTCATGCCACTTCTTGGTCTTGTCTTTGTAGATTCTTGCGTTGTCATAGGCCATTATTCGAATTTCTTCGATCTCATTCAGATCAAGTAGCCTTTTCTGTCCTGCTTTTTCCAAGTCCATATTCACTGCCTTGATGGCCCAGTATGCTCTGTGCTCAATCTCAATAGGTAAATGGCATGTTTTCCCATAAATTAGCCGGTAGGGTGACATTCCCAATGGAGTTTTGAATGCTGTTCTGTAGGCCCATAATGCCTCATTGAGGTCTAGAGACCAGTCCTTCCTAGTTGGCTTAACCATCTTTTCAAGGATGTTCTTAACCTCTCTGTTGGTATTTCAGCCTGTCCATTGGTTTGAGGGTGGTATGCTGTTGCGATCCGATGTTTAACACCATACTTTTTCAAGGCAGCAACTATAGCCCTATTATCGAAATGCCTCCCTTCATCACTGATGATCGCCTTGGGGATGCCAAATCTGGAAAAAATGTTTTTATGCAAAAACCTTTGAACCGTCTTGGCATCGTTTTTCTGAGTAGCAATCGCTTCAACCCATTTGGACACATAGTCCACTGCCAGGAGGATATATAAGTTCCCACATAAAGTTGGGAATGGTCCCATAAAATCTATCCCCCAAATTTCGAAGATCTCGACTTCAAGAATGTTTTGCAGTGGCATCTCATGTCTCCTTGAGATATTTCCAGTCCGTTGGCACTTGTCATAGTTTTTGTAGAATGTTTGAACATCCTTGAACAGTGACGGCCAAAAAAATCCTGACTGCAAAACCTTGGCAGTAGTTTTGTTACCTCCTAAGTGTCATCCATACTGTGAAGCATGGCAGTGATGTAGTATAGCTTCATGTTCATCTTGTGGTACACATCTCCAGATAACCTGATCTGCACAATATTTGAAAAGAAGAGGTTCGTCCCAATAATAATGATTAACATCATTTTGGAACCTCTTTCTAGCTTGATAGTTAAGGTCAGAAGGAGTTATTCCGCTAACTAAATAATTAACGAAATCAGAATACCATGGGAGTTCAGAAAACTTACCTGCCGCTATGGCTGTTGCGGTAGTGCGTGTAGCAGCTAACAGCTGCTAGTCAGGGAAGGTCTCCAGTATGTGTGTCTCGTCTGCTGGGAGACTCTTTCCCTTCTCTAACCTTGACAAGTGATCTGCAACTTGATTCTCTGTCCCCTTTTTGTCCTTGATCTCAAGGTCGAACTCTTGCAGTAGCAGAATCCAATGTATCAGTCTAGGCTTTGCATCCTTTTTGGTGAACAGATACTTCAATGCAGAGTGGTCTGTGTGGACTATGACCTTCGTTCCAAGTATATATGAACAGAACTTGTCAATAGAGAACACCATAGCTAACAGTTCCTTCTCTGTTGTGCTGTAATTTACTTGGGCATCATTCAGTGTTTTGCTGGCATAGTATATAACATGAAAGAGCTTGCCTTTCCTCTGCCCAATAGCTGCCCCGACAGCATAGTCATTAGCATCGCACATAACCTCAAATGGTAGTTTCCAATCTGGTGGCTGTACTATTGGGGCTGTTACCAGCTTTTCTTTCAGAACCTTGAATGCTTCAGTACATTCAGCATTGAAGTCGAAGGGACGGTTCTGCTCTAGAAGATGGCATAAGGGTTTGGTGATCTTCGAAAAGTTCGCGATAAACCTCCGATAAAAACCAGCATGCCCTAAGAAACTCCTGATTCCCTTGACTGTGGTGAGTGGTGGCAGCTTTTTGATTACCTCGATCTTAGCTTTGTCGACTTCTATGTCGCGGCAGCTTATTTTATGGCCTAGGACTATCCTTTCATCCACCATGAAGTGACATTTCTCCCAGTTCAATACCAAGTTTACTTTCTCACATCTTTCGAGCACTTTCTGTAGGTTGCCTAGGCAGCTTTCAAAATTTTCTCCAAAGACAGAAAAATCATCCATGAATATCTCCAGGAAATCCTCCACCATATTAGAGAATATTGCCATCATGCTCATTTGAAAGGTCGCTGGTGCATTACAAAGTCCAAATGGCATCCTCCGAAAAGCATAAGTACAGTATGGGCATGTGAACGTCGTCTTCTCTTGATCTTCCGGTGCGATGGCTATTTGATTATAACCTGAGTATCCATCAAGAAAACAATAGTAAGGCTTTCCTGCTAATCTATCAAGCATTTGATCAATAAAGGGCAAGGGAAAGTGGTCCTTCCGGGTAGCTTTGTTAAGCTTCCGGTAGTCCATACAAACCCTCCAACCGGTCATAGTCCTGGTTTGGATTAGCTCGTTTTCTTCGTTGGTTACCACGGTTATTCCTCCTTTCTTGTGAACGCACTGCACCGGGCTCACCCACTTGCTATCCGAGATGGCATAGATTATTCCAGCATCTAGCCATTTTATGATCTCCTTAAGCACCACCTCTCGCATAGCATCGTTCAGACGTCTCTGTGCATCAATGGTCGGCTTATGACCATCCTCTAAGAGGGTTTTATGCATGTATAGTGCCGGACTGATGCCTTGGATATCAACTATCGTTCATCCAATAGCCTTTCTATGCTGCTGCAGCATCCCTATCAGTTACTGTTCCTGTTCCTGCATCAACTTGTAAGAGATGATTACGGGCAACGTATCATTTAAACCAAGGAAAACATATTTTAGCTACCCTGGAAGGGGCTTAAGATCTAGAACAGGGGGCTCTACAGTTGATGGCTTTTGGACTATATGTTCATCCGAGGTATAGTTTAAGGGCTCAAATAACTTACCTGGACGATTGCCTATTCAATTTACCTCCTCCTGATCTTCAATATCAGATGTATCAGATTCTAAGGAGCTGATGTCGTCGTCGCTGTCGTGACAGTCTTCTAAATGGTTGTTGGGGCAGTGGCCAATTTTGATGTCGTGGCAACCCGACCTGATGCAGGGTTGGTCAAGGGTAACTTCAGTGATAGCCTTGCATTCTTCTTCTGCATCAGCATGTTTTATTGCCTGGAGAACATTCAGCTTGATCTCTTGGTCATTCACTCTCATAGTGAGTTCTCCTTTTTCCACATCAATCAGTGATCTTCCTGTGGCTAAGAAGGGTCGCCCCAGGATGATTGGTGCATTTTCATCTGCTTCAAATTCTAAGACAAGAAAGACAGCAGGAAAAATAAATTTATCCACCCTTACCAGAATATCTTCAATTTTTCCTTCTGGTGAACGTAAGAGCGGTCTGCCAGCTGTAGTACTACTGTTGTGGGCCGAGCTTTTCTAATACCTAATTTCTGAAAAACAGATTTGGGCATTAAATTTATACTAGCACCAAGATCACAAAGTGCCTTACCCACAAATTTATCTCTAATTATGCATGGTATGATGAAGCTCCCAGGATCCTTCTTCTTCTAGGGTGGATGCTTGTGCAGAATACTCATGCATCCCTCTGTCATTTTAACCGTTTCAAATTCCCCAAGTCTAGATTTCTTAGACATGGCATCCTTGAGAAATTTGGCATAACCAGGCATCTCCTTTATAGCATCTAAGAGCGTAATATTGATATGGACCTGCTTAAAAATATCATATGTAACCCCCTTAGCCTGGCCTAGATGGTTGACCCGAACTACGAAGATTGCACGGGGAAAACCAAAGTCAACCCGAAAGTCAACCTTGATTAACGACTCTTTTTTTTCTTTTTAATCTTATCTAGATGCACATTAACCCTAAGCGTACCCTTGAGAAAAACATACTTGAAAAGCACAACGATCGGAAAGCAATAAGGGACTCAATTGCACAACATCCAATTATTAGGGACCAAAATGTAAATTCTGGAAATATGAAGGACTTAACTAGTTTTAAGGTTACCATATCAAATTAATCATATTACATGCTTCCCTGCCAAATTTCACCTTAAACGGACATCCCGAACTCAAGCAATTGCATAAACAAAATTCAGGACTAAAACGTAAAGCCTGCAAACCTTAAACCATTCATATTAGTGCGCAACGGTCTAGTGTTTCGGAACGGGGGTTGACCGTTCCGAAACACGGGTTCGTTTCGAGACCTGTATCAAAACAGGGCTTGGCAGTGGCCAAAACGTTTCGGAACGGCCTCTATCCGTTTCGATACACGAAGGCCATTACAGGCCCCCGTTTCGAAACGTTAGTGCCCGTTCCGATATGGACTGCCCAGAAAATGCAGATTTTGCTGGTTTAACATACAATTAACCACTCAAACACAACCTAATGACTTCCTAATCATGCCAACAAGTCATCACATAATCAAGGCACATGTTTGCAACATCAAAACACATTCATGGCATCAATTGGGAAAATTCACAAGTCTATAGGCATGCTTCCTAATATCCAAAGCAAACAACCATCAAATCATCAAAGCAAGCACCAAAATGGCCATTTACATATCCAAAACATTCAAGGCATCATGCCACAACTAGGGAGTCCAAAACATCTCCCAAAAACACATCCTAGGTTCCCATTGCCAAATATCAAAATCTAATAATGTTGTGAAATAGTCACCATACATGAGCTTAGCTTTCCATTGGATTCTTAGACTCCTTGCTGCCCTCAAACACCTCAATTATCTGTATTATTGGTTCAAAAGAGAGAGCGTAAGCACAAATGCTTAGTGAGGCATGCTCTAAAGAAACAACACAATAATGCATTTTACAAAACACTTTTCTCAAAGCCTTTAAACACACATCATCATTATTCATGCAACATTGCACTCACATCAAGCATCTCATGCTTCAATATCATTAACATGTCATATTGGCTTCCAAGTGATAAACCATAACCTTTTTCAATATAAAACACAATCGGATACGCGGATTACAAGCGTTGTCCCATACGCTTCATACACACTACCAAACACACAAGGTGGAGTTTACCGGTACAATCACAACCCCTCAAGACCCATGATGGAGTTTAACGGTACAATCACAACCCCTCCACAACACTCATTGGTAGTTGTATAACATCACTAACGAGAACACGGGACACACAACACAAGATCCACACATGGACTTTTAACCACCATTGTGATCTTAAACATCTCGTTAGTGTACTTGGATGGAGTTTACGGTACAATTACAACCCCTCAACATCCAAGGCGACTTTATTCACGGTGCACCCAATCCTATAGCCGGCTAACTATATCTGATTCAAGTACTTTTAAACCAACACATCACTTGCCAATATACATCAATTATCATCAATAATCCACTGTTTTTAAAACATTTAAGACAAAGCCATTTACAACATGCATCACTATGCATCAATCCACATTTCTATCAAATCAACCAAGGATCTCTTACCTTGAGCATCCTTCAACAAATGGCTTACATAACCAGCATTAACCATGCTAAACATGCTTTCAAAAAACAGAATTTAAACATGCAATTATCAACAAATGCATCGAACCAATCCATGGCTCATCCAAGAGAGTTTTTCCGAAAACTTACTCTTGAGCTTAGTTAAGTTGATTAGACTTAAACTAAGCTCCCAAACCTTCAAACATTCGATACAAAGCTGGAAATCCAACTCCACTCACTAATTCTGTTTCGCAAGCTTGCCGAAACACCGTTCAAGCCTCCGGATCAACACCACAAGGATCCAAAGATGTCTCCCATGTTTTAAACACATCAAAGCAGAGGATTAATGCATCATCATCCATTAAAATCTTCAGCCATAACACCTAAACTCGTTGCTCTCATCAAAACTAACATTTCGGCTACCAAATACAACCAAAATCACATCCAAACTCTTCCACAACATTATCTAGCCAATATCCATCACTTCTAAACATTCTTAGACATCAATTAACATCCAAAAAGAACCTAAACTCGTCCTTATACCTCCAGCTATAACAGAACACCAAGATCACCCCAAAACCACCATTTTCACAAGTAAAAACTTAGGAAAGTCAACCTATTTGGGATTGCATTGATTAAACCTCAATTACACATCATTAAACATCTAAAATACATTATAAAGCCATCTCAAAACAGAGCCCAAACAATCACCACAAATTTCTTCAAGATTTAATCTAAATCTTGAGTTTTAAGCCAAAATCAAGATCACAACATTAAAACCTTTAATAAAACTTAATTTAAGGATTGAGAACTTGGGAATTTCAGTAAAGAACTGAGTATTTAGAGGAGAAGAACATCCTTACCTCTAAATGTAGATTTCTCCTTGATTAGAGCCAAAATCCTTGAAAAATCAATAAGCAAATGAAGAAGATTTGATGTAGAAAGGATTAGGAATCTTTTGATGATTGAAACCTCATCATTTAGTGTGAAAATCAAAAGAAATGTTGCTGTAGAAATGTGTTTGGCTGATAGAATTTTGAGAGAAAATGAGATGAGAAAGTTTTTAAGAAAGTTAGTTATGAAATCTAAAAATTGGTTTTACCACTTTTCATTTAATTAATTAAACATTAATTAAAACATTAAAATCTAAGAAAAATCTGGAGAAACCCTTCCTTGGGTAAATTAGCTCCTTAAAGATTCAAAGTTTCAATCCTTACAAAACAGTCACCACTGAACTTTTCAAAAATTACATTTTAGTCACTATTTCGAAATGTCACACTTCCAAACCTTATTTTGTAAAATTGATTTCACCACTCTCTTATATATATTAAAAGAGGATTTTTAGATATTTTTCCATATTTTTAATGCATCCCGAACTAGGCTTTTCCTAAAACCACCTTTTATATTCGAACCAAAAATCAGACCGGTCCGGTTCAAACCCTAAACTTCCAAGCCCAAAATTGAGGTGTTACATCATAAATCTTCTTAAGCTGGGATTCATGTTTCAATTTCTGTAACCGTTGAGGAAAAGGAGGTGGAGGACGATAATCAGCAATACGTCCTTCCCACTGCATTCGGATCTGAGGAGGCTTAGGTTCTTCATCTTTCTCCTCTGTCCCTTCTGTTGTCGTGACAGGTTCATCGGCAGTAGGCTGTTTGTCGTCTATCGGGGTAGCTTTCTCGGCAGTCGACTCCAAGGCTGGTTCCTTAACTGGTTCAGCTTCCTTCTCTGGCCCTGGTAATTTCTTCCCACTCCTAGTAGTGATGGCTTTACACTGCTCATGTGTAGGTTGTCTAACGTTTTTAGTATCGCTAGGAAATCCTCCATTCTGCCTCGGTTTAATATGCTGGGAAACCTGACCCATCTGTTTCTCCAATGATTTCAGAGTAGCTTCATGGTTGGTCATCCGCATCTCTGTTTTATCCATGAATGTTTCTGTCTTCTTGACGAAGTGATTCATGTTCTCAATATAAGTTCATGTTTGAGACATAAACGTAGCCAAATTCTACTCCAGTATACTAGGTGTGGCAGTTGGTGGTTGTTGTTGTTGCTGCTGCGGTTGCTGCCGAGTCAATAACCTAGGTCCCCCCTGATTCTGAGTGTTCTGTGCTTGAGGATTCAGGGCATTATTAGGGTTACTCCAAGAGAACTTGGGATCCTTTCTCCAGTTGGGATTGTAGTTGTTGGAATTATAGTATTGTAGTTCCCAACATACATCCATTCTTCTAACTATAGCGGACAATCTTCCGAACTGTGATTCCCATCGCAAGTCTCGCATACCTCTTCAGCAGAGTAGGCAGGCTGTGAATCTTCTTTCAAGAGCTTTTTCATTGCCTTAGTGAGATATGCCACCTGTGATTTTAAAGAACTATCGGCCTCATAATCTTTTACAGCTAGAACTCGTTTACCCCCTCTTCTTGCTGTAGGAAATTGTTCCTCGTTCTTCGCTAGATTTTTCAATACTGCCATTCCATCTTCTGGATCTTTGTCCAATAGCAATCCATTTGCTGCTGAATCAATTCTCATACGAGTTTGTAAGTTGGCAGCATTATAAAATTTAGTTACCTGGTTCCAAACTGGAAATCCATGCATCGGGTAGTTCCTCAGAAGAGTGGTAAATCTGTCACAGACCTCGTGCATTGGCTCGTCATCTTCCTGTTGAAAAGTAGCAATTTCGTTACGTAATCGATCAGATAAATGTGAAGGATTAAAACGAGACAAAAATTCACGAGTTAAATCTGCCCAAGTTCGTATTGAACCCGGCGTTAGTTTATTCCACCAAGTTTTCGCCCTGTCCCTCAATGAATGAGGAAATAACCGAAGCCTCCGTATCTCCAGATTAACTCCTGGTAGTCTAAACGAACCACAGATTTCCTGGAACGTTTTCATATGCTCCCTAGCATCCTCTGTAACAGCACCACTAAATTGGCCACCGTTGTTAATCATGCTGAACATAACAGATTTCAGCTCAAAATTGTCAACGTCTACGTCTGGCAGGGTTGTTTTAGTTCTACATGATCATTGAGCATGTAGTCTCGGTATGACCGGCGTGCGGCAGCGACAGGAGGATCGGCAGGTGGACCGTTCCCTCCATCTCCGGCAAGATTTTCAGCATCTTGGGGATTCCCTTGGTTGTTCCTTCTTTCTTCGTGCCTTTCGTTCACCATTGCTTCTAATTGTTCCTTTAGGTATTCGTTTCTTACAACGAGGAGGCAGACTCTTTTCCTGGGATTACACGTTCGTTCGATTTCAGGATCTAACTGGTGCTCAAGTTCTTTTCCTCGTTGAGATCTGTGCATACGCAAACAAAAGACCTTGTGAAAGGTATAGGTTGAACAATCCAAGTAAAAACAGAAAAAAATATAAGAAGTGCAGTAAAAGATAGGGTAAAGATATATTGCCAGTCCCCGGCAACGGCGCCAAAAACTTGTTGCGTGTAAAAGTGTCTATCGCAGTGTAGTGCAAGTGTACACAACACAAGTAGTAAAGTGATACGTAGTATCGGATATCGTCTCCACAGGGACTGGGCTAATAGCTTCAACCTGGAATTACTGCACGAAAAGAAATAGTTTAAATGTTTGTCATGAGAATATAGAGAATACTGATAATAAAGGAGTAAAGGATTCAGGATAGAGAGAATGGGCCGGTATTGAATTGCTCAGTAGTGTAGGTGTTGCAAAGTCTAGGAATATTTGTTCTGTCGTTGCGTCTGTCGCGGAAGCACCTGTCGCGGCAGCGGTCTGTTGTTAGTCGCGGCAGCGATCACACAACTCTGTACTTCAAGCTTGGAAAGAATCCCTGTTGTGCCTTGGCCTATCCCTAGGCCCAAGTCTGTCGATGAACACGTCTTTGATGATACCTCCTGACGTGAATCGAAGGATGAACACCGATGTTGTTGAATTCTTCCTTAGCCACTTAACCGCGTCCTATCCCTAGGTCCGAGATAGTTCAACCATAAACTGGAGAACCCGTACTTATTTGTAGAACTAAAGTTTTGATATAATAATTGAAAAATGTTTTGGAATGATTTAAAAAGTATTTAAAACATTTCCAAAGTTCAAACAACTTGAAATTATGTTTAGGGAAGTTTTTAAAAGGGTTTTACATGTTTTTCAAAGCCAAACTACACAAAACCGTCCAGGCGTTTTGAAACGCCCTAAGGTGTTTCGAAACAGGGGATTCCAGTAGCAAGAACGTTTCGATACGAGTATCGAAACAGGCTTTCCCTAGATGAGGATTTTGCCCAGCGTTTCGAAATGGGCTCTGCCGTTTCGATACGCCCACGTGGCATCGACCACAACGGTCATAAACCCCAACGGCTATTTCCCAACTAACATTTAAATGCAGGGCGTTTCAATGCGGGTCTAGGCGTTTTGATACGTGTTTCGAAACGGCCAGGGGCGTTCCGAAACGGGTGCCTTGTCAGACTGCAACGGCTCTTTCTACTTAAAGGGTGTTTCGAAACGGGTTCGAGCGTTTCGAAACGGGTGCCTTGTCAAACTACAACGGCTCTTTCTACTTAAACGGTGTTTCGAAACGGGTTCGAGCGTTTCGAAACGGTGAGCTGCATAACTGCATTTATGGTGGGAATTAAAGTCCTCAACGGCTCCAATTCAATCCCAACGGCTAGCAACGGCTATAAACTCATCAAGGAGTATAAAAGGGACCTCCAAGCATCAAGTAAAGGCTAATGCTCATATTGTCAAACAACAAATGATCAAATATTGTCTTAGAGCTTAAATTGTCATTTATTGTATAGACAAACACTAGTGAGCCAAAATTGTCAAATTTGCTCAAGTGTTTTAGGTTTTGGGTGAGTGCTAAATTGTGCAAACAAATACCTATTAGAGGGATTTAAGTTTGCTTATTGTTTCTCTTTGTAAGAGAGGGTTTCAATCAAGGCTTTGGGTAGAAAGCTTGATTGTGTATAAGGTTTACCTCCTAAGCCTAGAAAAGGGGACGAATCAATAGTGGATTGATTGGAAATCCTTAGTGGGGAGCTAAGGTAGTGGATGTAGACCTTAGTTAGAAGATTGAACCACTATAAATCTTTGTGTCACATTTCATTTTAGCTTCCACAACCTTTCCACCCAAAAATCCACCTCTCCACCACTTGGTGAGCAATATCGGTTGAACGAATCGAGCCCCACACAACTCAACATTATTCCTTTCATATACTTAACTCTCCCAATATTAAGTAAATGTATAATCTCACAATGCTCTCCCGATACTCTTGTAAGATGTTGAAAACAAGAATAAGCAAACTTGAAGTCTATTTTATTGAACAGAAAAATTCCTAAAACAAATGCAATCCTTGCAACTACTTTACAAATCAACCCTTAGCCCTAGGGGAAGTTTAGAACATGATGAGAAGGGGAAAACGGCTGGGGTTTTGGGAAGAAGGCTAGAGAGTAAGATATCCTTCCCTAGGTCGAATTACATGCCTTTATATAGGCCTTGGGTTTAAGTTTTCTAATAAGGCAAGAATACAAGTTTAAACTAAAGTACAACTCTATTAAAGACTAAATCTTTAGAGCATATATCTTTAATTCGTCCTTCCTTCTTGTTTGGAGTTTCTTCCTTGAACTTTGGGCTTGGCCTTCATTCTGATCTAGGGCTTGGAAAAATATAAGGGTGCTCCACGACAGACCAGCTTAATTTTCTCTTTCTGTCGAGGCCCACTTTGCTTCTTCTCTTCACCACTGTTGTCGTCCTTGGTTGCCACGGCATCGGGCATGGCAGCATCGTCTTCTCCACTGCCCTTTATCTGCTACAGCAGCTACCTACAAAAAGTAACCAATTTCAGTAGAAATTGTGTCATTTAATATATTTGTGATGTATAAATGAAATCTAACCTAAATGCAATGAATTATGCTTGAATGCAGCAGAAATATGGGTTAAATAGGGGGTAAATTATATAACTTTTACACACTCAACAAAGGGAACATCCTTCCTCAGAAGCTTAGTCAATGGAGCTACAATAGAAGAGAAACCTTCAACGAATCTTTCGAAAATAACCAGCTAAACCCAAGAAGCTTCGAACCTCAGGAACATTCTTGGGCTGCTTCCAACACATAATAGCCTCAACCTTCTTCGGATCAACCTGAATACCCTGAGTAGAAACTATATGACCCAGAAACATAACCTCAGAAAGCCAGAACTCACACTTACTGAATTTTGCATACAATTGTTTCTCTTGCAGAATTTGTAACACAATCTAAAGATGTTCCTCATGCTCTGCCTCGGATCTAGAATATACTAGTATATCGTCAATAAATACCACAACAAACTAGTCAAGATAGGGTTGAAACGCCCTATTCATCATATCCATGAAAGTGGCAAGAGCGTTAGTTAATTCGAAAGGCATCACAAGAAACTCATAATGCCCGTAACGTGTCCAGAAAGCTATTTTGAACACATCAGAATCCTTAACCTTGAGTGGGTAATAATCAGATCTCATATCTATCTTAGAGAATACCGTAGCTCCCCGGAACTGGTCAAACAGATCATCAATACGAGGAAGAGGATATTTGTTCTTGATCGTCAACTTGTTCAGCTTCCGATAATCTATACAGAGTCGAAGTATCCCATCATTCTTCTTAACAAACAGAACATGAGCTCCCTAAGGAGAAACACTGGGTTGAATGAAACCTCGATCCAACAGTTCTTGCAACTGAATCTTCAACTCTTTAAGTTCTTTCGGTGTCATCCGATAAGGTGCCATAGACACATGAGCTATACCCTGATAAACCTTGATGCCAAACTCAACCTCATCCCGTTTCGGTGGTACCCCAGGTAATTCTTCTGGAAAAACGTTTGGAAAATCTTTCACAACTCGAATCTTATCTAATCCAGAATCGGACTGTCTCGGATCAAGGATATAGGCAAGATAAGTAATAAACCCTTTCCTGATCATTTTCTCAGCTTTGAGAGCTAAAACGATATTACATAGGAACCCTTTGCGCTCACCAATCAAAATTACCTCACGATCATCAGGAGTTCTCAGTGTAGCTCTTTTCTTTTCACAGTCTAAAGTAACATGGTGTGCAGACAACCAATCCATACCCAGAATAAGATCGAACTCCCCAAAGGGTAACTCTATCAAATCAGCTAGAAAAATCTCCCCTTGAATCTCAAGAGGACAATTCATGTATACTTTAGTAA
Organism: Hibiscus trionum; assembly: GCA_030270665.1. Lineage (NCBI taxonomy): Eukaryota > Viridiplantae > Streptophyta > Magnoliopsida > Malvales > Malvaceae > Hibiscus > Hibiscus trionum. The sequence goes on along the minus strand of BSYR01000038.1, from coordinate 18,266,944 downwards.
CCTCAATTGGATTACCCACTGGACTGTGTACAATAACAGCACTAACAGTATCCTCAACAGAAATCTCAAGACCCCCAGACACAGAACTCGCAACATATGAATGAGTCGAACCATTATCAAGCAAAGCAAAGTACGAAATAGAATGGATAGAGAATGTACCAGCAATAACATATGGCTCATCATGATCCTCGTGCCTCCTAGTAGAATAAACTAACCCAGGCTGTTTGGCCCCAGATCCTACTGATCCTCTACTCGAAGCTAATCTACCTCTACCAGCAGAGGCTGAAGTAACATATCTGACATGACCTCTTCCCCTGGCGGGAGTCTGTATTGATGCCTGAGACTGAGTAGTAGTAAAAGCTGAGGGAGGTGGAACCGGACAATCTCTGAAACGGTGCTCGAATGAACCACATCTGAAACAAGCTCTAGTCTGCCTCCTACACTCGCCCGAATGCCACTTCTTACAAAAAGAACACTGTGGCACCCCTCAAGTACCAGTCGAACCACCAACACTAGCAGTCGGAACAGAAGGAGTCACTGGTCTAGCTCTCGAATAACTCTAATAGTCTGACTCATCCATGGCTCTCTTTTTAGACTGATTTCCAAGACTATGCTGAACTGGCACTGACACTGGTCTCTTCCCTCTATCAGATCCATGCGACTCAAGTTGTCTCAACTCTGCCTAATTACGCTCAACTGTTCTAGCTTGTCGAGTAATATCTTTGTATTCCTGGTCCATATGTAAAGCAACATCGGCCTTTATTGTAGGACGCAATCCCTTCAGAAACCAATCACACTTGTCTTTTTCCGTGGTCACTAACCCTGGGACGTACTTAATCAATCTTATAAACTAGATCTCGTAGTCGCTAACAGTCATATCATTCTGCCTCAGATTCATAAAATCATCTCTGCACTTAGCTATATACTCAGCGCCGACATATCGGTCACGGAAAGCATGTCTAAAATGATCCCAAGTAACCTTACTAGTTGGAGTAACAAGCTCCCCAGCCTCCCACCAATTCTGGGCTTCACCCTGCAGTAGTGAAACGGCAGCCCTGAGTTTCTGATCGGTAGGATAATCCATCTTAACAAATAGTCGCTGAAGCTTCTTCAGCCAGTACTTTGCATCTGCCGAGTCTGTACTCGTCTTTCCATCGAACATAGTCATCCCGGTAGCGAGAAACTCTGTGGATATGGGTCTCCGAACACTCTCAGACTGACGAAGGTATCTCAATAGCTCTCTTTGAACAGTAACGACATTTGTGCCGACTGTCTCACTATCCCCTGAATCATGATGACCACTACTCTGAGCAGGCTGAACATGTGGGTCTTCTCCACCAGTCTGCTGAGCTCCCGTCTGGTCCACATGTTGTTCCTCCACATTCGCACCATGGACCTCACCATGATTTTGTATTGAACCCTCAAGAGGTGGAACATCACTATCTGCAGTCGCGGTACGACCTCGTCCTCGGCCACGGCCTCAGCCACAACCTCGATCGGTCGCTACTCTAGAACTTCTCCGAGGTGGCATAGTAGTATCTCTACAAAAGACAGAATCCTAAGATTAGAATCGTTACTTGGAGAATTTATTCAGAATAAGTATAAATATATTCATAAAAGATCATAAGTTTTTTCTGAAATTCCCATTTTACCCAAAAACATTTGATAATGCATGCAAAAATTTATTTTCGATTTAAAATTGATTTAAATCCCCCAGGTCGAGTGTTGAACCTGGCTCTGATACCACTAAATGTAACCCCCTAAACCCGACCCGGAAGAACTAGGTCGAATATAAGGAGTCAAGCTCAAAGCTTGTCCCTCACGTAAGTAATCTGATTCAAAAACTTTAATTTCAAAATAGATAATGATAATATCGCATAATATATATTGATAAAATATTTCTAAAAGTATTAAATATTTGAAATGTACATGCATGATAAAACGTAATAACCCAATAAAACGTCTAAAATCTGAAAATTAAATACAATCTGATAAAATGCATAATATAAATAGTTCCAAGTAGCATACTGATAATAACAAATAAAGCTGAAAAACGAGGTCCTCCAAGTACCGTAGCCTAGACCTGAGTATTTAAAAATAGAAACTAAGGGGGAGTTAGCGAAAACGCTCAGTGTGTCTCTACAGTGCAAACAAAACTAACAGAATCATCATATCAACAAAGTCAATAAGACATTATCATAATTCAATTTTCCACCAAGAATCAATTCAATCACATAAATAAGTATGAATGAATATGTGACACAATATGACATGCACCCAACTACATCACCATCCGAAGAGTAAGGTTCCTCAGAACCACTCTCTACCTCGTCACCATCCGAAGTGGAATTCAGGCCGTAGGGCGAAACCACTGATCCGAAGTAGACATCATCCCGAAGGATGAAGCTACTAAACTTCCCCGTACAGAATCCCAACCATAATGAGATGACATAAAATCCTTGTTCTAAATTTGAATGCATTGTTTATCAACAGAAATGCATAATCATATAATCTGATATACAATAATTTGAATCTGATAATATATACAAATATTTCATAATGTAACAGAATGCTGAACAAGTCAAATATCACAGATCAACAGAATATTATTATCATACATCATCAGACCACATCATGTATACATTTCAGCACATCAACACATTTACATACAGAGCATTGTAAACAAACAGCACAGAAGAGAACACACCTCATGTAGCTAACACTCAACATTGACGGTGACGTCTCCCACGCTCATCTATATCTCTAGGTCGGTCGGAGTCAGCTCCTATAACAATTAAATACACCATCAAAGATACTACTACTATGCCAAGACACTGATAATATAAATAATGAATATATTATTAATTAAACTCACGAGCGGATCTCGATGTCTGAGCACCAGGAGGTCGTCTAGGTGGAGGAGGAGGAAGAATCTCAGTATCTGAGTCAATGTCGTCTTCAAATACGAATAATTCCAATTAATTTTTCGATATTCAAATCTTTAAATACAAGTATAATCGAATAAAAGTGGTCAAAATGGTTTTTTTGGGTTCGAATTTGGAAAAACGAGCAGCGGAATCGAAATTAGGACGTCGAAAAACATAAAATAGGCATTTTCTGAAAAAGTCAACGGTCAACAGGTTAACGCTGACGTCAGCCGGCTTTTTATAAGACAGACCGGTTCGGTTCTGTAAACCTGGTTCAACCTTCTAGACCGGTTCAGACCGGTTCAAGCCTAAAATCCCCAATTTCCTCAATCGAAAAATTAGGGTTTTCCCCTAATCCAATTTTAGCCACTGGAGCACACACTGATGACCTTTACGGGACTATTCCGGCCAAAACCAACATAACCCACTCACACATAACTCGCGTAAGCCCCAAATCGCACTTATTCAACTCAAATCACAGCCAAAAACAACAAAATCATTCACCCCTCGTTCGATTTATCAAACGGTTTTCAGTCCGTTTAAGGACAACATTGGCCAGAAACGGAGTGTGGTTGCTGGGGTTATATTCGCACGGTTGGGAGGAACCGATTGTCGCCCTTGTCGCATCAAATGGCCACCAGCGAGCCTTGATTGGAGCAAGACAAAGTTGAGTGGTTTTTGGTTTTTAGAAAACTTGGTCTGGAGAAGGAACCCACTTTGGAACATGAACCGATGCAAAACTGAAGGGAAAGCTGTTTTACCCCATTTTTTGGGGTAATTACTTCATAAGGGTATCCACAATTTCTTGCTTCACACTATTGTCCCCTTAGTTTAAGATTCTTACAAGTGGGTCACTGAAATTAAATTTTAAATTGAATTTAAAATTTCCCAAATTTTAGGTTTAATTTAGGGTTTTATTAATTTAATAAAATCGGGGTGTTACATAAACCCTAACTCATCTACTTTCGATTTTACATATGATGAACTTCAAGATGCATATGATGAGTTGCAAGAGGTTTACGATGAGTTGGTAGAAAATATAAGGAATCAGTTTTGAGAAACAAGAAAATAATTTTTGATTTGAAAAACCAAAATGATTCCCTTTCTACGACCAACTTGGAACTTGAAAAGAAGATTGTGGGTTTACAAGATGAATTAAAGTATTTTTAAAATGAAAATGTGGATTTGAACAATCTTCTTTCAAAAGTTCATGATGATCACCATAAAGTGGTGAATGAGCTTAAGGTTTCTCTAAACGTAGTTGGGAAACATGATTTTAAAAAAGCAAGTTCTTCAAAACCCAACTATGTGAAGAGGAACTTTAATGGCTACAAACAAAGAGGCTCTCAAAGGCATCATAAAGGTAAATGGTTAGAAATGTATGGATTCCTAAGAAACTAGTAGTTTCTAATAATATTAATGCTATTGATTCTTGGATCCTAAGGGAAACAAATATTTGAGAGCTAACTCACATGGACTCAAAATAATTTGGGCACCAAAATCAAGAACTAATCTTTGTTTGTAGGGAGAGCATTGCTACAAGGTAATTAAGAACTCAAAATCGAGTTAGAGGTTTACCTAAGCTAAAATTCTCCTTAGATAAAATTTGTGATGTCTATGCTAAAGGTAAACAAAAACGAACTTCATTTAAATCCATTAATGATGTTTCAACTAGTAGAGTTTTACAATTGATCTATATGAATCTCTTTGGGCCTATTAAGACAACTAGCTTGGGTGGAAAATCATATGCTTATATTTTAGTTGATGATTTCTCTAGATACACATGGGTTCTCTTTTTAAGTACAAAAGATGAAGGTTTGGAAAAGTTCATCACATTTTCAAAAGTTACTCAAAATGACATTGGTCAAAACATAACTCATATTAGAAGTGAACGTCGAAAGGAATTTCAAAATCTAGGTTTTGAGGATTTTTGTAACTCTAATGGTATTAGCCACAATTTTTTCACACCTCACACTCCTCAACAAAATGGGGGTAGTTGAGAGGAAAAATTGTACTTTAGAAGAAATGGCTAGAACTATGCTTTATGAAAACAATTTACCTAAGTATTTTTGGGCGAAAGCTACAAACACCGCTTGTTATATCATAAATCGTGTAATGATTAGGCTAATTTAAAAAAACTTCTTATGAGATTTTAAAGTCAAAGAAGCCTAGCATTATCTATTTTCATCCTTTGGGATGCAAGTGTTTTGTTTTAAACAATGTAAAAGATCATTTAGGTAAATTTGATGCAAAAAGTGATAAAGTTATTTTCTTAGGATTTTCTTTAAACTCTAAGGTCTATCGAGTGTTTAACAAATGAACCTTAGCTGTAGAAGAATCTATTCATGTGATTTTCGATGATAACCTCCTTTCGATGAATGATTCTTGTAATGATGATGATCTAGGAATCATTGAAGCCAGTGATGATGGACAATCATCAAATGTGGATGAGGTTCCAACCAAAGAATAAGAAGAACAAGATCCTCCCATAGAATCCTTGAAGGACACAAATCTTGGAGAAAAGGAAGTGAGCTACCCAAGGGAACTCAACTATGTCAAAGATGGTGAAATCTTGGGTGATCCATCCAAGGGGGTAACCACTAGATCCTCTCTTAGATTGCTTAATAATGTTGCATTTATTTCATGCATTGAGCCTAAAAATATCAAAGAAGCATTAAAAGATGATTTTTGGATATTGGTTATACAAGAATAACTTAATCAATTTGAGAGGAGTAAAGTTTAGACATTAGTTGATAGGCCTAGTAATAAGTCTACTATAGGAACTAAATGGGTCTTTAGAAACAAACTAGATGAGAGTGGTAACATAGTGAGGAATAAGGCTAGACTTGTTGCTCAAGGTTATACTCAGGAAGAGGGAATCGATTTTGATGAAACATATACACCCATAGCTAGAATGGAAGAAATTAGGATGCTTCTTGCATTTACATGTTATCATGAATTCAAGCTTTTTCAAATAGATGTTAAAAGTGCATTTTTAAATGGTTTTATTAATGAGGAAGTGAATGTTAAACAACCACCCGGTTTTGAAGATCTAATTTACCCAAACCATGTTTTTAAACTAACTAAAGCTTTATATGGTTTGAAACAAGCTCCTAGAGCTTGGTATGAAAAGCTTTCAAACTTTTTGGTTGAGAAGGGTTTTGAAAAAGGCAAGGTGGATACTACACTTTTTATTAAAAGAAATGACAATGACATCTTAGTAGTACAAATTTATGTTGATGATATTATATTTGGTTCTACTAGTGAGTTTTATTGCCAAGAATTTTCTAAGTTAATGCAAGTTGAGTTTGAGATGAGCATGATGAGGGAGCTCTCATTCTTCTTGGGGCTCCAAATCAAGCAAAGGAAGGATGACATCTTCATCAATCAAGCTAAGTACATCAAGGATATGCTCAAGAAGTTTGGCTTGGAGAATGTTAAGCCTCAAGCCACTTCAATGAGCTCATCAATTAAGCTTGACAAAGATGAAGGAGGTAAGTGTGTTGATTCTAAGCTTTATCGTTTTATGATTGGCTCTTTGATTTACCTTACCGCAAGTAGACCCGATATCATGTTTAGTGTTTGCTTGTGTGCTAGGTTTCAAGCTAGCCTTATAGAATCACACCTTGTAGCGATTAAGAGAATCTTTAGATACCTTAGAGACACACCTTGTAGCTATTAAGAGAATCTTTAGATACCTTAGAGACACATCTTGTTTAGGCCTTTGGTATCCTAGAGACTCTTACTTTAGCCTACATGCTTATTCCAATGCGGATTATGGGGTTGTAAGATAGATAGAAAAAGTACCTCCGGCACTTGCCAATTCCTAGGTAGTATGCTCATATCCTGGTTCTCTAAGAAACAAAATAGTGTAGTCTTATCTACAACCGAAGCGGAATATATATCGGCTGGAAATTGTTGTGCTCAAGTCCTTTGGATGAAGCAACAACTCCTAGACTATGGAATTGATGTAGGTACCATACCCCTTAAGTGTGACAACACTAGTGCCATATGTCTCACTAAGAATCCCATCCAACATTCTAGAACCAAGCACATAGAGATAAGACACCATTTCATTAGGGAGCATGTCCTAAAGAATGATGTTGTTCTAGAATATGTTGATACCTCAAACCAACTAGCGGATATCTTTACAAAGCCATTAGACAATGAGAGTTTTTGGACTCTTAAGAGAGAGTTAGGTCTAACTAGCTTATCTTGACCTTTTAGAGCCCTTAAATGTAAAAAAATTGCTTGAATTTGAATGATGATCTTGTTTATGCAATTTTGCCTCTTGTTGTTAGGGGAGTGTGTATATGCTTTAGTTCATAAATGTTGCTCATTTATCATTCACATGTATTTAGGGTTGATTAAAATTCAATTTTTGAACTTCACTCGGTTCAAAAATGTATTTTCTAGCACGAGTGTATCGAAACAGAAGCAAGTGTTTCGATACGGGCTCTATATTTCTTGCCCATAGTGCATTTTCTAGCCAGGGTGTATCGAAACAAGTAAAGGTGTTTCAATACGGGCTCTTGGAAAGATACCCAAATTCGTTTCTAGCAAAATATGTATAAAAAAGGCTAGAAAGTGTTTCGATAGGGCATCAATCATGTTTCGGTATGGCTTATACATGTACCGATACGGATGTTTCGATACAGCTTTGATGCATTCCGATACACATGTTTTGATACGCTAGGTGGCATATCGATACACGTAGCCGCAATAGCCTAAAAAGAGCATTAAAAGAGTTTCCCAACTTTCAACCACTTTTTATTAAATACAAAATCTTTCAAAACCCTAACCCTAGATTTTTCTCTTATAAATACCCATCAATCCCTTTGTTTTTCACACAAATCTTTCAAGGCTTTTGATTATTAACTCAAGTCTAAGTAAATTCATCAATTTGGTGCATTATCCTCCATCCATTCATCCATAATCCTATCTCAAGGTATAAAACTATTTTCCTTTTCTTTTCAATTTCGTTTCAAATTCTATATTGTTTTTAAATAATACTTGTATATAAAACATATATATATATACTATGAGTTTTGAAGATTTTGCAAAAATTCTTTCAAAACTAAATTTTTTTATTCAAATATATAAATATATCGTATATTTTTCTACATTGTTTTTCAAAATTCTTTTTACCAAATTTTTTTATATGTATATATGTTTTTAAACTATATTGTATAGATTTTTATCAATACCTTGAATATTGGATTAACTATTGGATTGAATTTGGTTAATTTATGCATACATGTGTTTTGTATCTTGATTTGTTTTCAGATTTTGAATATGGGTTCTAGAAAGAGATTAAAAACTGATGGGGTTGGGGGAAGCACAAACAACGATGACGAATCCCCTCGTCTCAACCTCACTTTACTTTATCAAAAGAGTCTTCGAACCAATGAATCCCACAACAACTTCAAACTTTTTCAAGATCATCAAATCCGACATGAGCGTGTTACTTCTATACCCTTTTTGGATTCTAAATGTTTTAAATTTCGTTATCTTCCTTTATTGAGGTGTTGGTGTTTCATGCCCTTTTTAAGCTTACTCGGTACTTTGTACCGTAACATGGTTCTTCTCTTTTATTCCAAATCTCGGTGTATTTCCAATGTCGATATTTCTCAAATGATTGCCATTGAATCCTACCTTATGGGGAAGAAGTTTTGGGTTGATCCTCAAACTTTACTCAATGTTTTTGGGTTTAAAGATGGGGGTATTTCGAATGAAAACTATTTGGGACATACTCTTGGTGGCTCCATTATGGTCTTTGATGCTCATGATCACATTCTTCACCTCATGGTCTCTTGGTGGTTTCGTCCATCCGGAGGAAAGTTCTCACACATCTGCCAAGTCGATGACTTTTGGCTTCGTTGCTTTCATGAGAAACGTCAACCAAATCTTTTCCAAATCATGTTTGCCGAGATGGTGTATCTTGTCCAAAATCATAATTCGGATCTTGTCACTTCATTCACATATGAAACCGCATTGAGTTATTTGTTCTCAAAATTGGGGATCGATTTCTCTCTTGATTTTCCAGAATCTCTCAAGGATCTCATAATCATAGAACTCTTATCTGTTGTAAATTTCACTACATTGATGAAGATTGGGTTCGTGTTGAGAATCATCCTCAAGTTGTGGCCCTCGAACCTCAAGCTCAAGTTGCTCCACCCACCAATGAAGCTCTCATGACTTTTCTCACCGAGCAATTCAATAGCTTGCAAACCAACATGCTTCGTTGGATACTTCCATGACCTCCGGTTTTGCCGCCATTGATACTCGTTTCACATCCTTGGAGACGCGAGTTCAAAATGTTGAGAATCGACTTACTTCGATTGAAACTCAACAAACATAGATGCACATCTCCTTTACCGACTTTTATGGAGAGTGAAGGCAATTTTGAAGGAGCGATGTTAATGCTAATGATGAAGATGAAGACGAAGACGAGCCTTATTCCTTTGCATCTCATTACATATCATCTCATTTAGAATTTCCCTTTTATGCACCTATCTATGTTTTCCCTTTAGGACATATGCTTTAATTTCTTGTTATTAGGATTTAAGTTTTGGATTTCTATTTGCTTTGAACTCTTATGCTTTAATGAAATTTAAGTTGTTTGCTTTATATTGCTTCTTTCCTCATTGAATCGTGTTATTCCATTTATATCGTTTATCATGATTTTGATCTAACAAAAAGGGGAGAAGAAGGGTTAAGCTAAAAAAAATTAAATCTGTTCAAAACCTAGCTTAAACTTAGGGGGAGTTTACTTAAATTTTTACTTTGGTTTTGTTATATCAAAAAGGGGGAGATTGTAAAACATTTGTTTGATTTTGATATAACAAATAGTCCAAGGACCTAATTGTAAAGTAAATAAATTTTTAAGTACTCACAAGACTCATATTTGACAAGTATATTTCAGTCTTAAAATGTTTTAAAGTCAAAACTTAAATCCCATAAAATTTCTAAGTGTTTTAAAATCAAATTGCACAAAATCATCCAAGCGTTTCGATACTCCTTGGGTGTTTCGATACGGCTTGATCTTAAGAGCTTACTGGAAATTTCAGTTTTGATACGGAAGCTCCTATTCTGAGACTAGCGTTTCAATACAACATTCATATGGTCTTTAATATTTTAAATATTGTTTCGATACGGCCTTACCCGTATCGATACGAGGGTTAAGATTTTTCAAATATGAGCATTTGTTGTTATAGTTGTTACTTGTCAGTTATTAGAATCTGAAAAATATTTAAATTTTTGTTATCCGTTTCAATACACCCATTGGGTGTTTCGATACAAGTTTTGGCAGATTCATTTGTGAGCAACATCGTTTCAATACGACCCCTAACCGTTTCAATACACCTTTGAGCGTTTCGATACACCCTCTTTATAACACACAACGACTCTTTCTATTTTGAGACAGGTATCGATACGAGCCCGAGTGTTTCGAAACGGGATGTTGCAGAACTGCATTTATGGTGGGAAAAATGGAGGGCAACGACTCTATTGATGATGCCAACCACCCAAACGGCTAGAATTTAATGAAGGTGTATAAAAGCAAGCCATTAAAGTTACAGTACCAACTAATGAACAAGTGAACAACAACAAAGCAAAAATTCAATCCATTCTTGAGCTATTAGAGTCAAACCCTTTTATCCAATTGAGTGTTTGTTATTGTATTCATCTTTTATCAATTTGGGTCGAGAGAACTTGTAATTTGGGGCAAATATTCTACCTTGTGAGGTTTATTTTTCATTTGCCAACAATCTTTGTATTTGAGAGAGTCCTAGTTAAACTTTGGGTAGAAAAATTAACCGATTGTAAGGTTTCCTCCTAATCCAAGAAAAGGGAACGATTTCTAGTGAAATTGGTTGAAAATCCTTAGTGGAGCTAAGGTAGTGGATGTAAAGCTTGTTCTAAGCTTGAACCACTATAAATTGTCTTGTCTTGAAAAATACTCCTTTCAATTTTAAAAAGTCAATTTACCCACTCTTGGTCATTTTTGATTCGATTGATCAACTTAACAACTTATTTGTAGGGGTGTGCAAAATCGAGTTCGGTTAACCGTTAGAAAATTATTTCGGATAACCGATAAATTCATGTTGCTTAATTCTCGATCCTAAACCTTAACTATTAAATCGGTTAATCGATTGACCGGTTAACCGAAATATTTGGTTTGGTTTGGTCTGGATAATGTTTTTTTACTTTCTTTATTAAAAATATCAAATCTAACAACATAGTGAAAAATAAGGTAGGGTTTGAATTTTTGAAACATTTGAAGAAGAAAAATATTAATGTATGGGAACTGGGAATAGAAAACAATTGACAATTGAGGTTGAATTTTTTACTTCCCAAATTAATATAAATTCGCTAATATTTGGGAGGGAAACATATTAAAAATTACCGCTATTTTTTCACAATAAAAATATCCAAACAAATATTTGGGGAAGGGAATAAATTACTAATGGCGCTAAAATTTTGTCAATATAATTGTATAAATATGCATATTTTATATAGTATATATTATATTTGGGAGGGAGATATATTAAAAATTATCGCTATTTTTTCACAATAAAAATATCCAAACAAATATTTGGGGAAGGGAATAAATTACTAATGGCGCTAAAATTTTGTCAATATAATTGTACAAATATTTTGAGAAGAGAATAAATTACTAATGGCGCCAAATTAAAACCATAAACCCTATAATTGAGGCGCTTGTGGAAACAAAAAGTTTCCACCGCTAGTGTATAAGATAATAATCCATAAAACAATACACCTTACAAACAAAACTGGTCGAACTCAGATCTCCATAGATGAACATTATCTTCTCTTTTACTAAGATCACTTGTTCGGTTCTTCATAAGCAATTTTAACACATCTTGACGCGAAAGTACTCGATTTGTAATTTCATAAATTTGACCCGACTTTGAAAAAATCAAATAAAGTTTAAGTTATAAAATAAAAATTCAAATAACTCAAATTTCTAGTAACCAGTGGATCGATTTTCAAGTTCGAGTTGAGTGCCTAATGATTCGTGATACATATATCACACATGAGAAATACATGTGTATTATATATTGTTGTAGAAAGCCATTTAAATGGGAACTAATTAATAATTAGTACCACAATAATATAAATGTTTAGAATTAACTTTGAACAGAAACTCGAACAACTCGACTTGAATCGACTCGAATTTTATAAACCCAACTGGACTAAAAAATTAAAATAAAATTCATAAACTTTTTTTGAACAATAGCATTTGAATTTTATTAATTATCATGAAAGATAATACAATATAATGCACTAAAAAGAGAAAATGGACAAGTACACTAAAAGCCTCTTACAGTGGTGCAAGGAAAAGCAAACATTTCCATTGAGATTAACATACCAAAATCTAGAAACCTTCTTGAATCTCTTTGTCTCTATCCAAACGAGACGCATTGCGGGTGAAAAAAGGAGTGATGAGCGAACCAAGCTATCATGCATATTGCTTCACTACCCAGGTCTGATTACATCGACAACCAACCATCAACTGGGTGGGGATCTATCTTTCTAAGACCATCAACAGAACAATAATCAGATATTAGTACTGTGAAGATCTTTGTACGAGCACCAATTGACCGCTAATGTATGTTGAAATCATGCCATAAAAACAGATAAAACGAATCACAAAAAATCAAAAAAAGATGTCACAAGGACAGAGCAAATACGTGCCACAAAGGCAGAGATTCTTATTAAAATATAAAAAACAAGAAAAATAATAAAAATAATAGACATGATGGTCGACACCAATACTAAAATTAATTGTCAATCACAAATGAAAGAAAAATTAAGTTGCAAAGACAAAAATTTGAAAGTGAATGACTAGGTTATTAGAATTTTAAACACACCACTAAATAGAAAGATATTTTATTTTAAATTCATAAAGTTTAAATTATAAACTCGATTAAATGCTCACCCTAATTCCAATCTTAAAAAAACAACCCTAATTCCAAGAGCGTGTTAAATTGTTAATACCCAAATTACACATTCACCCTTTCCTCTTTAAACTTTAAAACGGCATAGTTTAAGCAAGAGTTGCTAATTAGTAACAACCACATATAAACAACCACAGCCATCTCTTTCCTTTCTTCACTCCTCAAACCCCAATTTCTCACAAACCCTAAAAAATTCGTCAAAAATGGCGATCAAGCAGCTTCTTTCCCTAGCTCGGCGGTCCCACAAGCCATCATATTCTTTCACCGCCGCTCGATCGTCTTCTTCGGCCGCCTCTTCGCTCGCCGCCGCCGAATCTAAAGAGATCTCCCCTCCTCCGCCAACCGCCATGATCTACGACCGCTTAGCCCTCGCCGTTAAATCGAATCTTCAAAAGCTCGAAAACCCAGATCCTCGTTTCCTCAAATATGGTTCCCCTCACCCGACCCTGACATCTCACACCCACATCTTATCTTCCCCCGAAACCAAAATCACAACTTTGCCCAATGGCCTTCGTGTGGCGACTGAATCTACCCTATCTTCCCGCACGGCTACGGTTGGGGTCTGGATCGATGCAGGGTCGAGATTTGAGACCGAGGAGACGAACGGGACAGCGCATTTCTTGGAACACATGATATTTAAAGGGACAGAGAAGAGGTCTGCGAGGGAACTGGAGGAAGAGATTGAGAATATGGGCGGCCATTTGAATGCTTATACTTCCAGGGAACAGACGACTTATTACGCTAAAGTTATGGATAAAGATGTATTTAAAGCGTTGGATATACTGTCTGATATCCTGCAGAATTCGAAGTTTGAGGAAAACAGAATTAGCAGGGAAAGGGATGTGATTCTAAGAGAAATGGAAGAGGTAATTAAGAAGCTTGGATATTTTGGGGTTTATATTTTTTAATAATTTATGATTGCTATCTGTAGAATGTATTTGATTTTTCTGTGTTTAGGGATTATAGAAGGGAATGAATTTTGGGTTGTTTGTCTTCCCTTGGTATGCGGTAGCAGTAGCTGAATACGTTTTTAGATTAATGGGTGGGATCTAAAAATGTTTACATATTTATATTATCTTTAGGAAGTGTAGAATACAGTTTTGAGGAAAATAGGAAGAGAAGTGATTTTGAGACCACAATTAATAAAATCTGGGTTCTAATGATGGATTTTGGCTGATGTGTGATCGGTTTTATCATGTATTCAACCTGGTTTTTAGGGAATATGGGAGGTAGCCAGGTATATGGATGTATTTTTTTTTTGGGGGGGGGGGTTGTCAGGATTTTTATATGGTTGTTGATTTTAACTATCTATATTTAGGGAACAGAGGATGTAATATAATTGGTTGTGTGTTTGGTTGGTGTGTTGGATTAGCATGGAAAAGAATTTGACATTAAAGTAATGGAGTAAAAAGTTTATATTGATTCCATTAAATAGCGGCTTGAGAATTTTTACAGTTAAATTTATTTTATTTGTTGATAATAATTTATTTCTGTTTTTACTAATATGTGAAGGTACCAGCTGTCCCTAGTTTCTGAGTAAAAGATTTCTGCTTTGTTTGACACGTTTAGCTATAACTGGGGTTTATTGGCTACATGTGTTACATATGAACTATATGGGGTTAGAAGCGTTTTGCATTGATTGTTAGGTTGTGATAGAGTTGCTGTGTCTTTTTGCACAGAACAATGATTTTATAACATGTTTCTTCTACCCCCCCCCCCCTGTGCGTAGGTTGTCTAAGGGTGTAATAACCCAATCCAAGTTGAAGTTGCAAGAACCTCAACTTGAAATTTTAGGCTCAGAGCTCAGTTTGAGCTCAATCATGTTCCATTTAAAGCCCAAACTCAGTTCGGTAACTGTTTGAGTTTGCTCGATTATGATTGTTTACCTATTAAAAAAAGAGCTGGACTCTCTTGTTTGAACTCAAGCTCAGTTATTTGTGCTAAAATATTATATATTATAAATTAAAAAAAAAAGCTTGATTAGGCCTGCAAGCTGCTCAAGTCAAACATTAGGATACTCATATTTTGTGCTTCTCAAGATCAACTAGACAATGATTGATCCGAATTTGAATTCTTTTCAATCTGAAACCGAGTTGCTTGCAAGCACAGGTTTTGCACTCGTCGGAGGCCTTTGTGTGTTAAATATTCTTTTGTAAGTTTATTATCATTTTTTTATGGTTAATGTTGCCTTGCTTTTGTCAATTGCACTTGTTTTGGTTTTGTGTTGATTATCCATAAGAAAAGCTAAAATCTTGGGAATTTTTGTAGGTTGAGGGTCAAACAGAGGAGGTTATTTTCGACCATTTGCATTCAACTGCATTTCAATATACTCCACTTGGTAGAACTATTCTGGGACCTGCCGATAATATTAGGACAATCACCAAAGAGCATCTGCAGAACTATATTCAGACACACTACACTGCTCCAAGAATGGTATGCTGTGTACTATTCAGCTTTTCTTGCGTATCTTCATTTAGTATGACAAGATCAAGTGCTTTAAAGTTAAGACATATGAATATGTTGTTATTCCGTTGATCTCTGAGCATATCATGTAAGTACTCTATGCAAGAGCTGTTGGTAGGCTCTTCAAATTGTGTTATTTGGTAACCATTACAGGTCATTGCTGCATCGGGGGCTGTTAAGCATGAGGAAATTGTTGAGCAAGTTAAGAAGTTGTTTACCAAGTTATCATCCGATCCAACCACTGGTTCACAGTTAGTTATGAATGAACCGGCCACTTTTACTGGTTCCGAGGTGCGGGTGTCATCCTATAGTAAATTTGTACTGTTTTATCGAGTAATATTCACTTTCAATGTGTTATCCCCTCTAATGTTTTTTTTTCTTATTTAAAAAAATCAGGTTAGAATGATCAATGATGATGTTCCTCTGGCACAATTTGCAATTGCTTTTGAGGGAGCATCTTGGACGGATCCAGATTCTATTGCGCTAATGGTCATGCAGGCAATGTTGGGTTCATGGAGCAAAAATGTTGGGGGTGGAAAGCACATGGGGTGAGTTTTATTCTTATGTTGAATCTCGAATCGTAAGTTAAACTATACCATGTTTCAGTTTCACAATGAAACTCGTACGTTTTCTCAATGTTTTGATTAGTTTTGAAATCCTTTAAACAGCTCTGACCTGGTACAAAGAGTTGGCATTAATGAAATTGCGGAAAGCATGATGGCTTTCAACACCAACTATAAAGATACTGGTCTTTTTGGTGTCTATGCCGTTGCCAAGGTGAGGTTGCCATATGTTTTTGTAATGTTTTGTTATGGTCATATTCTTTTATGTCTTTTTGGTATCTATGTCGTTGACAGTGTTTTCATATAGAAGATTGTCGTATTCTTTGATATCATCTTGATATTTTTAATTAATCTTCTCGAGGTCTTACCGTCTTATCTGGTTTTTGCCTTTTCCTCCCTCCTTTTACCTTGGCTTAACCTAGGTTTATCGGATTCTTCATTTTTCTTGAAATACTCATATACGACACCCATTCTCTTGAGATACTCGTATTCAAAACCAGTGTCCTACACATTTTTGGGTATGGATAGGAGGTTATGATCTTCGAAAGTCACCAGACTTTGTATCTGTAACTGACTCACTCCTGAGTCTGAGATATTGGTATGAGGATACGATATTACAAAATGTTGGTCATACTCAAACCCATAATCAACACTCACCCGAGTTCTAGTAAAGTAGGGCTTAACAAAATTGTTTGGCATGTGTAAGCCAACAGCGGTTGGCTATATGCTGTTGTATTTGTGTTTCATTTAATATTAATTTTTATATTCGGGTTTCAGCCTGATTGTTTGGATGATTTGGCGTTTGCTATTATGCACGAGACAACCAAGCTAGCTTATCGTGTTTCGGAAGCTGATGTCATTCGTGCTCGTAATCAGGTAGCTACAAATGCTTCTATTTGTTTTGATAGATAGTAATTTTGAAAATTTGACATATTGTTTCATGTAAGTGCTTCTAGCAGTGTGCTACTAGAACAATCCAAGGCAATAGATGATTTTTGCATTCTAAGTTAATGAAATTAACCTCGAGTCTAATGCACCAATAAGTGCGGTTTCAAGAGGTCGTAGAATTTACATTACAATAGCAATCAACACAATCCTGGTAACTACAATCATAATCAATCATTATAATGAACTGCTAGACTAATATCCAGAATATATCTGGACTAAAACCAGAAAAAAAAAATCTGGAGAGATCCCACAGGTGGTGTGATTTAAACCTGGGACCTCAGTTTTCAGGGCCTACATTTTTCGTTAAGCCGAGGCCGCATTGGCATTGTATTTTAGGTTTTGCTTGAAATATTTCATCATCTTTTACTTTTTAATTACCATTCATTTTATTGTGCAATTCTAGAGTAGATTTACTCTTTCAATTGAACAAAAGTTTCCGTTGCTAAAATATTTCTATGATTCCTGTCCTAGCTGATACCTTTTTAGGCACCATGCCAAACAGGCAAAATTTGCATCGGTTTTGTTTCAGTTTTTCTTTTAAAAGCCACATTAACTGTAATTCTTTTGTTTGCTTAACTATTATTGATGTTTCTTGTTGCAGTTAAAATCATCCTTGATGCTTCACATAGATGGAACTAGTCCTGTAGCTGAAGATATTGGACGGCAGGTACAGTTTTTTTTTTCGGCATTCGATAAGGATTTTTAATTTTAATGGTGCATTTGAATCAGCACATATGCTGTTTTTTAACCAAATAAGGTTTTAATGATTCAAGGAGAAATCTCAATTGACTAGAAACAAAAAATCTATTGCTCATACAGAATTGCATGATCTTAAATTTTTTTCTGGCAAGACGTTCATGAACCCTGTTTATTTCTGATTTTGGTTACTTATGTGGCTTTGACCTCCAATTCTTGCAGCTACTTACATACGGTCGGAGAATCCCATTTGCTGAATTATTTGCTAGGATCGATGCTGTTGATCCAAGCACTGTTAAACGAGTGGCAAACCGATTTATTTATGACAGGGTAGGAACTGCAACCAAACCTATCTCTTAACTACCCTTTCTGCTTCTACTGAAATGGGGCAAGACTAATAAATTTTGGTGGGACGAGACATTGAAACTGAAAGATGTAATTTTTTTAATGTTGTTTGTGTTGGTTTTTGCAGGATATCGCGATTGCTGCCATGGGCCCTATCCAGGGTTTGCCTGACTACAACTGGTTCAGACGCCGGACATACTGGAACCGTTATTAGATTATTTTGCTTTTCTTTATCAATGGATCACATCTTCTTGGGCAATCACAAAATACATTTTGGCACTTTTGTACAAGCTAAGTTTCTGGGAAACGCCCAAGGGTAACATTTCTATTCATTTTGTAGTCTTCTTGGTTCTGTAATAAGCATGGCTGTTTTAGTGTTTCAGCTGAGAATCACTAGAAATTCTTTGATAACGATGCCCGGAAACTGTGTTATTCCGACTTCTTATTTTGTTTGAAGTATCTGTGTCTGACACATTCGGATATGGATGTTGAGATATGATTTTGAAGTATACATGAAAATAAATATATTTGTGTTGATCCTGCGACCGAGTCCGAAGTACCATTGACTGTAATGTTGAGATGCACTTTTGGTTTTGAATGTTAGCTGTAAATGCCATTTATGTTTGTGCTGAGAATATTTGGTGCAGTTGGACATCATTTCCATTCAGATTATTCGTTCAACCACCTCCAAGTTGTTTCAGATGATTCAAATAAGCGGCATAACATTTTTTTTTTGTCTTGTTTGATTCTTTTTACTAGTACGGGGACTAAATTGATTTATCTAGTATTGTGGGGGTTAATACGAACAAGTCTCTATAAAGGATTAAACTGATTAGATGTACTATAATGACACACTTCTTATAATAAAGGGACTTTGACATAATCTTTCACCTGCATAATCATAATGTCATTTAAATATATTGTGTATTAACTAGATAGGTTCACAGGATCGTCTCATTTAAATTAATTAGTCAATAACTGTCCATTTACCCTCCTCTGAAAAGAATTCCAAACATCTCTTCAGCTCTTCCTTAATGTTACTCAAACTCTACCTTGAAATCAGGTTCTTCAGCCAAAGTATTCAGCCCTTTTGGATCCCAAATAGGGATGGTCGGATGGATCAAGGGTGTTGGCAGTCGTAATTTCTGAAAATTTCAAATCTTCATATAATTTAAGTTTTTTTTACATATTTTTCATTAATTATTAAATTTCGAACCATTAAAATTTTATAAGTTCACTCCAACTTCCCAAGAGTTTGCACCCGACATAAAAATTGCATCTATCCTTGTCTAGGTTACCTTCGTTTTCCTTTTCTTGTTGCATTCTTTCTTGTTTGTTTATATATACGAGCTACGACCCTTTTACGTTAAACCTTTACATGTATGGTGGATTGAGAGTTTAACCGAATAGTCACTTTGACCCTATTTTTTTTGGAGTAATTCAATTCTTAACATTTTATTTTGGGTCAAAATGATCATTTTGCATACGAAAATTGATGATAAATAATTTAAAATGACTTGACATGATATGATAAAGTAAAAAAAATATTTTATATTTTATATAACTTCTTAAATTTATTTTTAACTGATGTAACAATTTTTCAAGACACATTTGTTTATATGATGCTGTCATGTCAGCGTGCACTAGACATGGCAAACTTGACCCGAGACCCGAAACCCGAACCGAATTACCCGAACCGAAACCCGATTTTGACCCGAACATGATGATTCGAAGTTGACCCGAAACCCGAACCGAACCGAATCGAACCGAACCGAAATTTTTTGTTGAACCGAAATGGACCCGAACCGAAATAGACCCGAACCGAATGGACCCGAACCGAATGCTACCCGAACCGAAAGCTGAACCGAATATCGACCCGATTTTAACCCGATTTTAACCCGATTTTGACCCGATTTTAACCCGAATATCTATTGTTAACAATATAATAAATAATAAAATGAAGTATAGAAATTTGAGATCTTGGTGACCAATTTTATAATTTCATCATAAAATATAGTATAAAATTGAAATTGTAGACTAAATTGACAGTTTGGAAGTGGAGAAATTTGAGAGTTCAATGATCAATTTTGTAATTATACCATATAAATAAATAGGGGTCAATTTTGGCTAAAAATTAAATCTTTAAAATTAAAATGAACGAAAATATCAATATATTAAATTAATAGACTAAATTACAAAGATTAGTTAATTTCAACTAAAAGTAAATTTTTAGAGACTAAATATCACTACGGGGAGGGGATTTCTATATCCGAAGTCTAAACCGTGGGAATACTTGTGACTAAATTAAATTAAACTAAAGCTTAAAGTTGACTAAAATGTAACATTTTAAATGCAACATGACCTAAAAAGTAATTAATATCTAGCTTAAAAAATTGGTGGCTTATTTCCCTCCAAAATTTTGTCTTTTCTCTCTCTATTTTTTCCAATTGTCTTTTTCTTTTTTTCAATCTAGCTTAAAAAATTGGTGGCTTATTTCCCTCCAAAATTTTGTTTTTTCCCTCTCTATTTTTACCAATTGCCTTTCTATTTTTCTTAATTTAATTGAGTTTAAATTTAAATTAATTTAATTGAAATTTCACATTTAGTTTTAAAATTATTTTAATTATGTCCGTGATTTATGCTTTTAGATTTTAGTTAGTTCAATTAGATCCTAAGTTTAATAAATTAATTCATTTCAGACATTATTATTATTATTATTATTATTATTATTATTATTATTATTATTATTATTATTATTATTATTATTATTATAAACTTTGATTCAATATAATTATACAAAAAAATTATATGGATACATGAAGCTTTGATTTAAATATTTAATCAAATTCAAATGCATAGATTGACAAGTTGAATCAGAATTAATCCCATACACCAATAACTCTAAACTAAACCATAAATACTAAACCTCAAACCTTTAACCCAACTCAAATCAAATTGACCCGAAAATTTAAATGTTGACCCGACCCGAAATTGACCCGAACCGAAAGCGACCCGAACGACCCGATTTTGACCTGAACCGAAAGCGACCGATCCGATATTGACCCGACCCGAAAACAACCGATCCGATTTTGACCCGATCCAATACCCGAACCGAATCCGACTCATCACAGACCCGAATTAGACCCGAACCGAACCGAACCGACCCGAATCGAATCTAAACCGATTCTAGATAGACCCGAAATGACCCGAACCGAAACGACCCGAACCGAACCCGAACCGAATGACCCGATTGCCACCTCTAGCGTGCACTGCCATATATGTTTGTCATGTCATTTCAAGCCATTTATTGTCAGTTAACTGACAGTTTCATCCGCAGACAAGTCATTTTGACCCAAAATAAAACGTTGAGTGTTGAATTGCTCAAAAAAAATATGGACCAAAAGTAACTATTCAAACAATCATTGGGAGTATTTTTTTTAACTTTATGCCGGTGTTAAAGTTCAAACGCAGTCTTTAAAATTTTCAAATTTTCATATAAGATAGATAACTTATTATATTCTTTTATTAATTATCTAATTTTAAATTTCTTAATAAGTCGCGCCCAGACATAAAATTATGTATCTGTCTTTATCTAAAATCTAAATTACTTCAGTTTTGTTTTTTAAATTCGGTCATTTATAGTTAAATCTTTTTTCATGTTTGAATTACTATGGGATTTAGACTGGTGCCATTTTTATTGTATGGCTAATGATTGTAGCACTAGCTAGGGATCTTTCTTGTTGGATTTAATTTGAACAATGAATGAATGATTTGCTTATAATTTGGATTTCAAGTGATTAGTTTGTGATATGATTGTGGAAACCATTGTTGAGTAAGCAGCATATCCGTGTCGAATATATATCGGCTACATACCTGTGTCCGACATTAATACCCGAGTTCGAGCAACAGAGTGTAGATGTTATAACAGATAGGTTTCTTTTTTGCAATTGAAAATGCCTGAATACGATAGAAGAGAAGTGAAATGACAATAAATTTCATTAATTTTCTATCTGATAGAAGCTTTTAAAGACCAAAAGTTACACAACTCTTGTTGCCATGGCAGCAATGGCAAACATTCAATCAAAACCTACAAAATGGAAAGATCTACAAGAAAAAAGGGCGAGCAATTCCATTTCCGTTTCCGATCTCCGTTTTCCTTTTTCCGCATTTAACCTAACCTACTATTTCAATTCTTTTCCTTCAATGTAATGTACATGTGTACATGTTAGCATACCTGTCATTTATATTTACACCTACCATCGCTGCCGACTGCTTCTTACGTTGTAACTTTTCCGTCCACTATTACTCATCCTTCGAACGCCACTGCCACCTGTATAGTCATCATCATCAAAATCATCGTCTTCATCCCCACCAGTTGTTCGTGCGGCTTTTCCTCCTCTCCTTGGAGCTGGGCGCTTCCTTTTGATATTTGCTGTGAAAGTCGAGTAATCGATAGCATCTTCCCTCAGCGCATTTTTATATTCCTGTACAAAAGCTCTGTAAGAACTAGTGTCCAATGCAAGACTCACTCCTAAGCTAGGATTTGTTCAAATTACCTGATATCTCTGTACCAAATCTTGGAACGTGGAAGGCAAAGTCGTGCGTGTTTCACTGATGTCGAAGGGAATGTTCTGCCTCGTGAGCACCTCCCCCGGTTTTATAGGTTCGTTTGGGGAAAACATCTAGTTTATAAACAAAGAAAGGTTCACCGTTAAAGTCAGTCCCGTATTTGCATGTAACAAACATTTCGGGGTGGAAAAAATTATGGCATAAGAAAATTTTCAACCTGGCATCTTTGATCATTCAAGCTGTAAACAACTTTTAGGTGTCTTTTCAGCTTCATAAGAAGCTGTACTGCAGTAGTGGCAAGAATATCGGCCTGAAAAGAGCAACATCGGAAAGGTGTCAAAAGTAACTAACAGAGAACATCCAACAGATTAAAATAAAACGCCAGGCATGTAAAGAAACATTGATGCAATCTGTGTTTATCCGTAAAATCCAAGAGCACTCAGTTCAGGGGAATAGAAAACTAGGGTTTGTAAGTTCCAAAAGTACCTGGATCTTTTGCATTTCATCTTTGGAGAGAACACGAGTTTCGGAAGGGGTCATCTTATTCATTGTTGTCTCCATTGCAGGAGGATAATGTGAAAAAGACGGATGAGTGAAATTTTGTTGGACTGTACCATTCAAATCAATGGATGTCATGCGAAAGAAAGCAGGCTGAACAACTGGCTCCTCCTGAAATGTTCCATTCAAATCTAGAGGAGCCATATGATTATAAACAGCTTGATTAGGATCCGGATGAACCATCCCGTTATTATTCATCATAATCTGAGCATCTGTTTGCAGCAAATTTGAACTCATCGCTTTCAAATTTGCCTCAAGTGCCCCAGCTCTGACTTGTATCACTCGATTAATAGTGTATATCAAATAAAGCGGTTCATCAGGAGATGAAAATGGTAACAAAGCAAGAGTTTCTGTACAGTACCTGTAAAAGGGAAATCAACTTCTCATTATAATTAATCGAGGAAGAAAATTTTAGATTTGTCATCGAGCAACTCACATCAAGAAAGGTATAACAGAATCGTTCCAGCTAGGATTATCGAATTTGCGCACAATTGAGGACATAAATTTGTTCCTAGCAACCCTGTTTCCACGAATGAGCTTGTAAATTCTGGAAACTCCCAGCCTTGCTTGTGTTAAAGACCCAACATCGGATTTCCCTTTCAAATTTCCAGGAAGCTTTGCTTGGGATTTTTCGTTTTGATTTTCATGTGCATTGTCACTAATGGAACGCATGAAGATAAATGACATCTGAAGCCCATCCCCTAGACGGCTTTCGAAAAAGGCAGGATATCTGAAAAATGAAGCTTTCATTAGTCGTGCTAAGCAAATGGAAAGGGAAAAAAGAAAATTCTAACAGCACAAGGGAAGTACTTCTCGTTCATATTCATCAGCAAATGATGAGCCAACTTTTGGTTGACCTCCAGTGGATCCGTTTCAAGTGCTATAAGGTATGGAACACAAGTTATAGGATGAACAAGACCTTGTCGGAGCACTATTTCCACTATCTGCATTTGACAATATCACGAAAATGTAAAGTCAGAACTCAAAAAATTCAACCATTTTATAGATTGATAGAAAATCATGTGCAACATCCAACAGCAATTTGATAATAATATCGGAATCATACAAGGCTTTCCCAGAACCAGTTTTTCTTTTTACCCCTTTTTCAAAGTTCACTCTGTCCAAACAGACAAATAGGTTTTAATATTTGCTGTAAAAAATAACATTTTATAAATATCTTAATCAGAACAAACTGACATCCATAATTCACTCTTACATTATTCACTCTATTTATATGAAACTCAAATTCAGTCCGGCATACTAAAATTGTTTCCCCTCACAGAATATAGTGAAGGTAAAAGCTTCTCACCTTTAGGGCAGATTGGCGAACTTCTTCGTTAAAGTCCAGGCATCTCCCTAGAATATTATCCCAGTACAGCTGGACTATACCCCCACAAATGTTAGTATCCCCAGCACCCGCAGCTACAGGGACACTGTGGCCACCTTCTACGGAATGAATTTGATCATTACTGGCTTTATCTGTTCCCATTTGACTTTCGGCGTCAAGAAGATATTCCAACAAATTTTGCAACACTTGCATCTGGTGGGCAGAGATGCTTAGCATGCATCTTATAAATAGAAAGAACTGTGATAAAGAAATTCAGTGATGACAATTTTACCTTAAGACGAACATTAGAACTCAGTGCTAATGCAGCCTCCACAATCTTTCCAATGTCCTTTTCCAACATATATTCAGGCCTAGCAATTAGAGTGAAACCTAATGCCTAAAATAGTAAGCCATTGAAACAAAAGCATATGTTAATAATTTTAAAATATATTAACATGGAAATGAAACAAACTCCAAGATTACCATGTAGGGAAAAATGGGTATTACCTGCAAAGATCTAACCTTTATACTAAAATCATCCATTTGAAGATATCTTTTAAACAAACTAATACTTCTACCAACATCGACATTTTTGTTACTAGAACCACCAAACAAAGAGTTCCCATAGCGGATAAGCAATCCAAGGCAGAAGAGAGAGCGCCCCACTTGCTGCAAAAAATAATAATAATAAACAAAAAAGGAGCAGACTTGAGCTTTATTACTCGCATATTTTTTCATAGAAAGTTAAGACAATTGAAATAAGCCAGCAAACATATTTCTATAATAATAATAAAAAACTTATTTTCATAGTTGTTATCCCAATTTTTTTCCAAATACACTTTAATGTCTTTTACTTTAAGCCAGCTGCCCTTAAGATTCATGGAAACGATAAGACTTATACAAGGTGCTAATCTGAGTTTCTAACAGTCCTAAAATCAGATAACTTGTCACACAATTATTTATCAACAGATTCACAGGTTTGGATAAAGGAAAAGAGCAAGAAGTTTCAAATTTTCAATCTCTTCATGGTTTTTAATTTGCACTTCTGTATTCTGATAGCTGAACAATAATTTTTTCCTCTAATCTAATTGTGCTAAGAATATATACTATTTTTCATATACATCATCCGGAATTTCAAATCAGGAATTATCACTAATATTGCTCATGTTGCACCAGACAAAAACCAAATATATGAACCTGACTAGCCAAAAGATCACAGATGGAAATAACAAAATAATGTACAAATTTTTAACAATGAACCTGCTTGTTATCAGTTGCTTGGGAATCCAATAACTTGAAAAATAACTGAATGAGATACTCAACAACATCGCCACCATTCCCTGCCTTTTTACTCACAGAACAAAGACACCTGCAACGAGAGAGAAGAATTAATCAGGGAATTCAATACAGAAATAGAAGGCTTGCCTTCTAAGTTTCTTAGAATCACATTCCACGCATACAAAAACTTGTAAAAAAATTAAATTAAGGCCTCCAGCAGAAATAGAATTAAAAAAAATCAATTTTCCACAAGCAAGTGGAATTACAGAAAACTAAGGACAGTAAGAAAGAGAAGCTGAAGATACTTGATGCAAGCATGGACAACAGTTAAAAAAGAATGCCGAACGATCATTTGCTTCAAGTCTTGTTTTAGTTCATCACCAACACTAGGAGGCAACTTCCGCATCAAAGGTACAACAGCATCAATTATAAAGATTATACTCTCCAGTAGCTGAGCACCAACTCTGTTATCAACCTGAGCACAACAAGTGAAAGCAATTAAATCATTGCATCTGCAGCTTATAAACCATTGTATTGCAGCGGTAAAGAAAATTTAGAAAACAATCAATGACAATAGAGAAGACTGAAGGAATTAACATACAACTTGAAACAACAAAAAATTGATCAATGAGCGTGATGGACCCTACTGGATTAAGGGCAGTTTCAAGAGCTGTTGCATTCCTTTGGACTCTTTGATAGCCGATATGTTTTTAGCTACAGATGCAAGCCTGGATAATGCAAAAAGAGCTTTGGCGGTTTTCTGGTCCCCACCTCCATTGGGCTGGGTGAAATTAAATGTCGATGGTGCAGTTTCTAAAGTAGATTCGAAAGGTGGTGTCTGGGGTGTGATCCGAAATGAGAAAGGTGCCGTTCTCCTACAGTTCTCGGAAGCTTGCGGGGTTACTCCTCCGGCCATGGCAGAGTTGGTAGCAGTGAGGGTGGGGATCTCTAAGTTTCTTAGTTCAGAATGGCAGGGTAAGGCTAGGCTGATCATTGAAAGCAACTGTAAGACAGTTGTAGATTGGCTGAGAAGTAACTTGGATCCGCCGTTAGCAGTTGCTGGGATAGTCAAGGAATTAAGAGAGACAATCAGAGGCTTTGGAATGGTGTTGAATCTCATTCCTAGAAGCTGCAATATAATAGCAGACGAACTCGCTAAAGCTGGAATTGGTTGAAGTATTCTGTTGGGTCGTTGGGGTTGTAAAGGTTGTGGGACGAAAGCAAACTCTTGGGTTGTAAAATTTTGGGTTTGTCTGTACTTCTCTATTGGATTAATAAAATATCAAGGCACTCTTTTCCCCCAATTTAGGTCTAGTGGGGTTTTTTAATGAGGCCTTTTTACCTTTCAAAAAAACAAAAACAAAAAATTGATCGAATAACAAGAACCATAGATTGACAAGCCAAAACACTAGCAGAAAGGAGCAAAGCTTCAGTGCAGTCCAGAGACAAAAGAATTTATACTCATTACTCAAGGAAATTAAACAAAATAAGACTAGTCTGTTATTCAAAACTAATTAACTAACATCGTTGGCTTCCTGGAAAAAGTAAAGCTACTTAAGAAGCATGTAGCACAGAAAGGTCAATTCTTCAGAATAGTGTAGCTATGTAAGAATATGCATAGTAATCCTAATCCGTATAGGAGTTAATTTATTAGTTTAGTTGCTGTAGTAGTATTCTAAGTTTTTTAGATAGAGTAGGAAGACTAAACCTAGTAGGACTCCTTATCTAAATTAAGGTCCTAGCCTATATAAGGCTGTAAGTATCTTTGTATTGCATCAGATTTTTCAATCATCTAATAAAACAGAAGAATTTTCTGTTTATCTTCATGGTATCAGCCTAAATTCAATCCAATCGATTTTTTTTTCTTTTCTTTCTCTAATGGTAAATTCCGGTTAAAGTGACATGCGCTCTTTATCCTCTACATCCGCTTCCTCGATGGCAGATTTGTTGGAACCTTCTGGTTCGACTTCTTTGTGCCATAGGTTCACAGGCACAAATTATGTTCAATGGTCCCAGTCCGTTAAACTCTTCCTTATCGGGAGAGGAACTCTAGGATATGTCACTGGGAAAACTTCAAAACCTGCTGCAGCTGATGAAGGTCTGGAAAAGTGGATCCAAGAGAATGGTCGGATCATGTCTTGGCTCATCAATACCATGGTCCCTGAAGTTAGTTCTCAGTTTCTTCTCTATGAGACTGCCAAGGAGATTTGGGATGCTGCTCGGGATACTTACTCCAACACAAACAACAACTCAGAGTTGTTTGGGATCGAAAGCACTGCTGCTGCACTGAAACAGGATGGGATGACTGCTACTCAATACTACACAACTCTCACCAATTTGTGGCAGCAAATTGACATGTATGAAGCCCATGAATGGGAGACCCCAACTGATGCTGCACTATTTCGAAAGATTAACGAACAGAGAAGAATTTTCAAGTTCCTCAATGGCTTAAATAGGGATTTTGATCCAGTCAAATCTAGGATCCTTGGCCTTAATCCCCTTCCTTCACTGAGAGAGGTCTTTTCTGAGATTCGAAGAGAGGAAAGACGTCGCCTCTACATGATTCCAGAAGCCCCTGTTCCTGACAGCTCTGCCATGGTCACACAGTCTACTTCCACCCCTAGAACAAAGAAGGGACGAGCTACATGTAACTACTGCAAAAAACAAGGCCATTTAAAGGAAAATTGCTGGAAATTACATGGGAAGCCCTCTGACTGGAAGCCTGACAATAATAAAAACAAATCTGCCTCCTCCTCTGATGATGGTCAAACTACTACTTCAGGTGGTTTTACTAAACAACAAATGGCTCAGTTACAAAAAATGTTTAGTAAACTAACCAGCAATATTGAAGGTAATTTGGCAAGTACAGAACCTGAAGGTATGGATTACAATCCTTCCCCTACTGCTTTTCTTTCAACTTCAAATATATCTACTTGGATTATTGATTCTGGAGCCACTGACCATATGACTGGTAATAAGGAACTGTTTTTTGATCTCCATACCTCTTCCTTTAAAAACTCCATTAAGATAGCCGATGGGTCTCACTATAAAATCCAAGGAAAAGGTTCTGTCTTTCTTACTCCAGATTTACTTCTGAAAGATGAGTTATTTGTGCCTGATCTAAAGTGCAACTTATTGTCAGTGAGTAAATTATCCAAGGATTTTAACTGTGTCCTGAAGTTTAAGGGTTCTGATTGTGTTTTACAGGAACTGGACAGGAAGAAGACGATTGGCAGTGCTAGCTTGCAGAATGGTTTATATGTCTTCTCCAGTATTCAATTCCCTCAAAACCCTTCTTCTACAGCTTGTATTTCTTCCTTAGGACAAGATGATATCATGTTGTGGCATTTTAGGTTAGGCCATCCAAGTTTTTTCTATCTTTCCAAATTGTTTCCCAAGTTATTTATTAATAAAAAACCTTCCTCTTTTAAATGCCATGTTTGTCCTCTTGCAAAACAAACTAGAAATTCATATTTACCCTCTACCTATAAACCCTCGCATCCTTTTTCCCTTGTCCACAGTGATGTTTGGGGCCCTTCTCGTGTGAAGAATATTACTGGGGGTCGTTGGTTTGTCATATTTATTGATGATCATAGTAGGCTTACTTGGACATACTTGTTAAAAGAAAAATCAGAGGTTAGTCAAGTCTTTGAACAATTCTATAGTATGGTTGAAACCTAATTTGAGACTAAAATTCAAATCTTTAAGTCTGACAATGGGGGGTAATTTTTCACTAAGTCCTTAGGTGAATTCTTCAAAGATAAAGGCATTGTCCATATAAGTTCATGTGTTGATACTCCACAACAAAATGGGATTGCGGAAAGAAAAAATAGACATCTTTTAGAAGTAACCCGAGCTCTAATGCTTTCCAACAATGTTCCTCATTACTTGTGGGGTGAGGCATTATTAACCTCTACTTATCTTATTAATCGTATGCCTAGTAAAGTATTGAATTTTCAAACACCCAGGGATGTATTCTTGTCTTTCTTTCCATCCTTCAAACATATGAACTCTAATCTTCCCTTGCGTATCTTTGGCTGCACTGTGTTTGTACAGAATTTCAGTCCTACGAGATCTAAATTTGATCCCAAGTCTTTGAAATGTGTCTTAGTTGGATATTCTTCACTCAAGAAAGGCTACAAATGTTACCATCCCCCTTCTAAAAAATTCTTTGTTACTATGGATCTAACCTTTTTTGAGCATGAACCTTATTTCTCCAAGACTGAAATTAAGGGGGAGACAATTGGTAATAATTTTCAGCTTGTTCCTACACAAGTTCCTCTCTCTTCACCTTCTCATTATCCTCCCTTACTTGAGTCTCAAACTTCTTCCCATACTCCTCCTAACTCATCACCTAACCCATACCTTTCTCCTGCATCAAAACAGTCATCTCAAACTTCTTCACAGCCTCCAAAACAATTGCAGGTCTATACTCGGAAAAGGAAGACTATTCCAAAAACTGTTTTGCAATCTAGCACTCGTCAAGAATTAAATTTCAGTCCAGTTACCTATGAAGAAAGTGAAGGTAATGAATCTGTTAATATACCTTCTCATCTTCTTTATGATTATGAACCTATTGCTAAGAGAAAAGGGGTGAGACAATGTACCAAATACCCTATCCAAAGGTATGCTGCCTATGGAAGTTTAATGCCTTCATTCAAAGCTTTTACAGCTTGTTTAGACAAGGAACAAATTCCAAAGAGCTATGAAGAAGCAGTTCAGAATCCTAAATGGAAGAAGGCTATAGAGGAAGAAATTGAAGCACTTCAAAAGAATGGAACTTGGACTATTACAAACCTACCCCAGGGCAAGAGGACTGTCGGCTGTAAATGGGTATTTACCATCAAATATAATTCTGATGGGACTATTCAAAGGCACAAGGCAAGGCTGGTCGCAAAAGGGTTTACTCAAACCTATGGGATCGACTTCAAAGAAACTTTTGCTCCAGTGGCAAAATTGAATTCAGTTAAAATTCTTCTTAGTTTGGCAATAAACTGTGACTGGAAACTACACCAACTAGATATCAAGAATGCATTCCTAAATGGAAATCTTAAGGAGGAAGTTTACATGGAAATTCCTTCAGGGGTAAAAGGTACAGGACAGCCTCAGAAAGTTTGCAAACTAGCAAAATCACTCTATGGACTTAAACAATCTCCTAGAGCCTGGTTTGAGAGATTCACCAAGGTTATATTGAAGAATGGGTTCAAGCAATCCTCGGCCGATCACACCTTGTTCAGTAAGGTAACTTCTTCCAATAAAAGAGTAATCTTAATTGTGTACGTGGATGACATAATTATGACAGGAGATGATGAAGAAGAAGTTAGCAAATTGAAGAACTTCTTAAGTAGAGAATTTGAAATCAAAGATCTTGGGAGTTTAAGATACTTCCTAGGCATGGAGGTAGCAAGAACCAGCAAAGGGTTAATTATCAACCAACGAAAGTATATCCTGGATCTTCTTAAAGAAACAGGTTTACTGGGTTGCAAACCTGCAGACACACCAATGGAGGCAGGCCTAAAATTCAACAAACCAGGAACTGGTCTTGCGGCTGACAAAGGACTCTACCAAAGATTAGTAGGTAAATTGATTTACTTGTCCCTCACCAGACCCGACATCTCCTTTCCAGTAAATGTCATAAGTCAATATATGACAGAGCCTAGACAAGAACACATGGATGCAGCAAAGAGGATCTTGAGGTATTTAAAAGGGACACCAGGACACGGCCTATTTTTTAAGAAAAGTCAAGACAGAACTGTGAAAATCTACACTAATGCAAGCTGGGCAGGAGAGCTCACTGACAGGAGGTCAACCAGTGGATATTGTTCCTTTGTTTGGGGAAATTTGGTGACTTGGAAGAGTAAGAAACAAACGGTGGTTTCAAGAAGCAGTGTTGAGGCCGAACTCAGGGCCCTAGCCTTGGGAATATGCGAAGGAATTTGGCTATTGAAATTTCTTAGAGAGTTGGGAATGGCACAAGATGAAAGTTTTGAAATTTTTTGTGATAACCAATCCACTATTCAGATAGCCAAGAATCCTGTACAACATGACAGGACAAAGCACATTGAAATCGACAGGCACTTCATTGCTGAGAAGTTGGCTAAAGGGACAGTCTCTCTCAACTACATTCCTACAGAAGAACAAGTGGCAGACACTCTCACAAAGCCTCTGCCAAAAGCTCTTTTCAGCAAATTTTTGTCCAAACTGGGATTATACAACGTATATTCACCAGTTTGAGGGGGAGTGTAAGAATATGCATAGTAATCCTAATCCGTATAGGAGTTAATTTATTAGTTTAGTTGCTGTAGTAGTATTCTAAGTTTTTTAGATAGAGTAGGAAGACTAAACCTAGTAGGACTCCTTATCTAAATTAAAGTCCTAGCCTATATAAGGCTGTAAGTATCTTTGTATTGCATCAGATTTTTCAATCATCTAATAAAACAGAAGAATTTTCTGTTTATCTTCAAGCTAGACTACGAACACAGAGATTATAATAGATTAAAATAAGAATACACCCAAGGAAGCTAATAGATCCAAAAGACGCCGATTACATTAATGTCACCCCCCGGCAACTATGTCAATGCCATAAAAGGTAATGGAGTGAAATGTAAAATAACCTGATTCTTAAGGTAAGGCTGTAATGTGATCACAAACTGGGAAGGATCCAAAGCTGGCATGCAAAGTGATGGATCCACAACGCAAAATGCATGCAAGGCCAACACATAGGGTAGTGTAGGAACTTCTGCTTCCACGTTACTCGTTTCCTCAGTCTGCAATATTCTTTCCAATAAGCACTTGCACATCACTTCACATCGCCTGCGTACCGCTGCAAGTGAGACGGGGTTGATTCCGGCAGCTTTCGCAGATTGAGGGAAAAAATCAAGGGCCAAGTTACGCTTAATGACAGTTACAAGAAACTGATGATTAAGCAATTGCCTTAGCATTTGAACAATCTGCTCAGTCTTCTTAGCCACCTCCAAAGGAATGGAACTACCATCTCGAGGATACTGAGTCTGCACTCCTGAAGGTTCTTCAAACCAGAACTCGTAAAATGTCTTACAAACAAGATCCTGAAGATGAGAGGAAAAATACTAAGAAAGAATACCGAGAAAGCAACAGTTCTATAAGAAATTTCGTTCATGAATCTAGAACAAAGGACAGACACAACTAATAGTTTGCATCACCCGGTTTTAGGTACCATAGTAGTGCCTTTCATCAACAAAAACACCTGACAAAGGTTTTTTAATACAGAGGAAAAAGACTATCTGCACTACAATTTGCTGATGCCTCAGTCTAATACTTGAAAAGAGGAAAAAAAGATATTGCCATTAGCGCCTCAGTCTTTGACATGAAATACATTGTTTCATTGATTCTAAATTACCTGTATACTTGATTCATCATCACTAACACGAGAAATAATCTCAATGCAAGCACTTGTAAACCCTGAGAAGTTAGGATTTGTATTGCACATATCTCGAATAATTTTGATTGCTCGTTTCCGTACGCTGACTCCAGTATCTTTAATCCTCTCTGCCACCTTCTCGAAGTACTGATTATCCCCATATTTTTGGAGTAGAGAAAAAGAGGGGGTGAAACAAAAAGAAGTCTTGTCAATAAATCATGGCCTGTTTTCATAAGATGGACAAGTGGAGTAAAAGAAGTACCTTTAAACTAACATCTGGATGTGAAGCAATGTGTCTTCCAACTAGTTCCAATGCGGCTTCCCTGACAGATATTGCGGAGTCGCAAAACCTTCCCTCAACAGCCACTTGAACACGTTTGTCACCTAATACCTCTGGATCAACTTCTACAATAATACTAACCTGTCATCATCATATACATAATGGAAACTTGTTTCATCAATATAAACGAAATGAATATCCTAGTTCCAAATAAAAAAGTTGCAAGAACCTTTTCACTTACTGCTCGTAAAGCCTTGGCCCTAATGACAGGAGAGTTCTCTCTTAAGCTAACCTGAAAAGAAAACATGTAATAAGAACCAAGTCTGCTGTACTTACTGAATCAAGGACTTGCAAAATATCTTACTAACCAGAAGCAAGTGAAGAATCTTATCAAATCCTCTAGAGAAAGAATTATTTTGTCCCAGCGCTAAAGCAATCTTCTTGACTGAATCCCTTAAAAACAGTGAAGTAACAGTCCCCGAGTCACGCACTATTGCTTTTGATCTCAGTCTAGCAATGTAGTACTTGAAATTTTGTTGAGATTTAGGACCATCTTTATACCATAAGCATAGATAACACCTGCATCCAAAAACATAAGTTTAAACAAAATACAATGTAGGAAGAGCATCTTTGAGTTTTCATTTTTCACATGCACAATAATTAGGATAAAAGTACATACCATCGAACGAAAAGATGGACATCATCAGCAGAAGCGGCATCTTGAAGATGATTCAAAAGCATCTGCTGAACAATTTCAGCTTTCATAAATGGATCAGAAGATTTATCTGAGCGACCACGTTTCGATTGCTCACCATCCTTGTACTGTGACTCACAGTATGATTGCAATACAAGAAGTTGCTTCTTACAGATGCAAAACTGGCAGTACCAACTATGATTAGGAACTTCTTGCTCACTTACACCCATACAATCAGCATGGAAAAATCTTTCACAACCTTGACACCTATATAACACTTTCTCCACCTTTCGATCACAACAAATGGAACATACACCTTTTGGGTAACTATGATCGATACTATCCCCACTTAGCAATTCTTCTGATATCCAAAACTTGTCCTTCCTAACGAGGAGAGCATCATGCTTCAACCTTGCCGATATTGTGCCAAGAAGATCAATTGCCATTCCACGAGCAGAGGTATCCTTAGATTTCGGACCGGCATTTTGGAGCAGTAAAACACAAAGAACCTGCAAATGATAGTTAGTTTCGAAACACTACCATTTTTATCCAATAATAATGACAAAATAAACATAGTCAATCTTTTCTCACCTCCAAAATAGGAGCAGCAGCAGGATATTCAGGCAGGTTCAATGTTGTCAGTAAATCAGAGACTAGATTCTCAATCATCACTTTCAACTCAGAGGCATCTTGAGTCTTTACAGAAGCAAGACGTTGAAGGACACGGGTCCAGAAATGACATGATGTTTCCTGGACAGATTCATGGCATTTGGTTAAGTAAGTAGCATCAACTGAGACTTCCAAGGGGGGACTCCCAAAAGATGTTTGCTTTAAAGCTTCAGGCAAGTTAGCACTGCTATGAACCAACTGAATCAGTAAAGCTGTAACCATCTGGATCTGCCTCTGTTCTTCATCAGGTAGGTGATATGCTCTTAATGCTCGCTTTGAAACAGGCAACTTCCATAGAAGCTGAGCAATTTCATCTATTACATATGTTCTATGTTGGGTATATGAGTAGAATATCTGTACGAAAGTAACATTCGGGTTAAAGAACAATATCTAATTACCATAATTTATCTTGATGCAAGCATTTAATCATGTGTATCCTTTTAACCACAAACTGAATATTTGGATTCATACCCCAGTTATCAAACCAATTGCTTTGAGTTGCAAGAGTTGTATGTTGTCCACCAAAAAAGTAGTAAAGCTTGTCTTTAGCAGTTGCAGAATACAACTATCAGACAACTTCTCAATCAACAACAAGTCTTTTAGTAAACCAAGAATAGTGCAGAGCTTCTGTAGTATAGCATTCACAGCACCGGAGACCCTGGCAAAGAAGAAGTTAAACAGTAAGACACCTAATTATTTTCTATTATTCTAATGTTAAGGAATAGCATATGAATAAGCACACTTGTTCAAAGCTGATTTCTTGGCTTTAGAACTCTTGGTACTGCGTCTTTTCTTGCTAGCAGAACCTAGTTCAGCATCAGGCTCTTCATCGTCATAATCTAGGAAAAAAAGAGTGAAATTAAGAAGTTCCGTACTAGAAAATTAACATAATATATATGCTACCATTTGACTGAAAGAGAAACCTAGAGCATGGATTAGACAACAATACAGTAAAATTAAAAAAAAAATGAAGACAATATGGACTTTTGATATGCTATCACATTTATTGATGCAAATGACAACAGTTTCAGTTATTGGCAAGAAGCATCACAAAAAAAGATCCTGCACTTTTTGCATAAATCAGATGACCAACCTTCAACTGCTCCATTTTCACTTGGTTTATGCAAGGCACGATATGATGGATCATAAGCTGACATTATATCCGTTATCTGGTGTCTAGAGAACTCAAGAATCCTTTCAATAATCTGTTGAGAAGATAGAGATATACATAACCCGTGTTGCAATGGCAGAAACGGACAAGCGACATAAACACTGAATGCAAGGCACATCAGCAGAGATCATAGTTTAACAAAAGAAATTATGCGAGCAAAATGCACTGTCAATAACCTTCAAAAAGTTTCATTATGATTACTACCCCTCAATTGTTTTATTTAAATTCCAAACCTTTTGTAGTGTTATTATTAAGTACCACTCATAATTAATTCAATTAAAAAGTACAGAAAGTGCTTATATGAAAGCACCTTCTTGACAGCTTGCATTTCCATTTATTTTAACAAATCTTTTAACAACAATACATTATTGGAACGATTTAAAAAGGTTTGAACTTTGAATGGAACAATTGAACGCATATGAACAAAATGAAACTTCACGGAAATGTCATGGTTAAGAGCTACTCAAATGAGGCGCATACCTCTTCATGATATAATTGCTTTGGCATGTCATTATGTGCCATTACTGCCAAAGAAGCATGAATAGATTCCAGGGCACAAAAGACTAATGAGAATACATCTGAATCTTGCTGAAACATTTGGACAAAAATGAATTAGGCTTGTGAAACATAATATGCTCCTCATATAAATCCAAAAAACCACAAAAAAGGGAAAACATCAGAAATTTAGAAATTAATAGACTCGATAGGAACATCACATCGATTTTTTATGCATATTTTGTTATATAGTAATACTAAGCACATTTTTCAGTTTTTGCTTTCAAATTTCAGTTGCATTGTGACATCTAAACTAATAAAAAAACCACAGCAAAGCAGGAGGAACCCTTGAAAAAGAAGAAAGACGTGAAAAGTAATCAATAACAAAAGAAGGGGAAATGGAAACACAGAATTTCGACCTATCAACAACCATTAAGTGCCAATGTAAAACCTGAAACAAGATGATACTACGCCATCCATACCAGAAGGCAAAATGATATTGCTTAAGTTTGAACCTAAGAATTAAGATCTATCCCAACCCTTCCTGTTTCCAAATATAATCAAAGGTGACAACAAACAATAGTTTCACAACTATGCACACCAAAAACCAAAAGAAAAAATTATCACTTACACGATCACATTCATCAACAGACAAACCTTCTGCTCGGTGTATCTGATGATCTAGAATTCGTAACAATTTTACAAGAATATCTACAGGAACCAAATGTAGAAGTCTCTTTGCACGTATTGACATGATTTCATTAACAAGCATTCTAACATCATGAACTGGCAAAGATAACCACTCCATCTCATCCCTATCATCACTAGGAATTTGAGCTCTGTCGCAGAAGTCCTCTAGCATTTCACGGAAGTTCCCAATCATGGCATCTATACGAAAACATTAGTGGAAAAATAAATGTGTTAATACAAATGAGAGGAGGGAGCGGAGGAGTAAAGAGAAGGCAACCTTGAAGCTCTGTAGAATCTGGTAGAACTGATGACCCAATGTCATCAGGCTTTTTCTTGTTTTTTGGCTTCTTGGAAGATGATTTTGGTGCATCCTACAATTACATCTATAAAATTAATTAAGTATGCTTAAATATCCCAGCCTTTAATAGCTAAATTGAAACTCATCCATA
This sequence comes from Hibiscus trionum, assembly GCA_030270665.1. Lineage (NCBI taxonomy): Eukaryota > Viridiplantae > Streptophyta > Magnoliopsida > Malvales > Malvaceae > Hibiscus > Hibiscus trionum. The sequence continues at coordinate 18,229,440 of BSYR01000038.1, read as the reverse complement.
CATTGGAAACAACAACAGTCTGATGATTGTGAATGCTGCTAATTTCTCGCTGGAATTGACCAATAAGAGGAACACTTGACTGAGATGGCTTCCTTTCAAACACAGCACCACCAGAGAGTTTCTCCTTGAAAAGACCTGAGAGACTTGAAGAAATGCAATGAACAATAAGCCCAGATAATTGAAATCTATGTATATGAGGTCAAAGCATCCAAGAGGGAAAGAATACAACACACGATATTGCGAACATACAAAATCAATAGCAAGCGACAAAACAGGAAGGACTTTAATTCTATCAAGCACTCCTAAAACGTGCTTTAACATGCTGTGAAAAGGGGAAGGTCAGCAGAATGAACAGATTGATAAAGTGTATAGCATAAAAGAGACACAGGAAAAGTAATAGACTTGGTATTTAGACATGTATACACTTTTTCTGAACCAATACTTTGTAAAAGTGGAAAAGAAGCACACTAGACAAGGTGTGAGCTTCAGTGCATGTACAATTTAGAGAAACACACACCCACAATCAAATCCTCCTACCAATCCATTCCATCCACAATTTCTGTGTTGCTCATACTTCTCCCCAATCTCTCCTTTGTAATATATTTTCATAAAACAAATTGTAGCTAATATGCACTATTTCTTATATGAAACAAAATCATATAACCAAAAGAATCTATACCACTTTTCATATACATGCCAAATATTTCATCTACAATGCAGATCATCTAGGTTGTAGACTACACTATTGTGGTTCAGATTTTTCATGTAATAGAAACTCTGGTGCAGATTAGAATGATATTGGGTTTTGAGACGTCACCACATCAGCGTTTCCTCATTCAATAAAGGTAAGTGGATTCATTACAACAATTTCCTTGTAGACAACTAAGTACAGTTTTATAAAGGCTTCAATCAGCTAATGATTAATGAAACAATTCAATCATCCCCTACAAATCACAATCTAATTTCGTAACGGAACTTCCTCATCTACATATATCAGAGAGAACTACCGTGCCTTGGCTCAATTCATATAGTTCTTTCACTTAAGGGGACGAAAACAAGAAACTGAGAGTACTTTGTTTACCAGTGGTAACATACTCAAATGCTGTGGGATTGTATCGGAGAACTTGTGCATGAAGTTCCAAAGGCTCCAAGTCGTCGTGTGTAACTGAACTTGGCCCATCCCTAAGATTCCTGCAAACAAAACCAGATATAAACAAAAATTGTAATCAATTGTGTACACCTAAGACTAGAGACTCAAATGCATAATTAATCACTTAATATCCATTGTTTGTTACTTTTCTATATGGCTTTTTGTTTCTGACCAAAAAGAAAAATTCTGAAAAAAAAATACAATTATCTAACATAAAACGCATAATTATAGCTTTATTTGTTCAGAAAATCTGATAGAATTATATATGCTTCCTATATAAGTTGTTCATTTCCAAACAATTAATTTGACTTTTTAACACTTTTTAAAGAAAATATATAAATAGAGAACACCGAACAGAAACTAAATAAAATAGCAACTAAGTGGAACATTAACCAATAAATTCAAATTATTCAAAAGGAGAGAGAGGCGCAAAGCTAAAGCTTATATATACTATCAACGATAGTAACAAAGACTAAAAACTCCAAATCTTTTATTTCAAATTTCACTACCTTCGGAAAACACTAAAATTCGAACTTAAATTTCAAATTCACTGGAATTCAAAATGCTTACAGATAAGAGACGTCCGTTTCACGAAGCAGATCAGCAATTCGACTAGCTTGAGCTATAACTTCCGGTCGATTCAAAGACCTGGCAGCTCCAGCAGCTGGGTCGTCAAACAGTCGGAGCTCCGGATCCGAAGCACCGCAGAAAACGGGCAAGGAAGGGAGCGGCAAGCACTGCGCCACCTCGGAGTGGATGGTGTTGGTCAAGCCGATGCCGCAGTGGGCCGTGTCCATTAGCCTTTGCCCGTGTTGCTCCGGAATCCAGGACGAGGTGCTTGGATTGCTCATTGATCCGTTGTTCGGCAAGTGAGGGATTTGCTGCAGAGAGAGAGCATGAAGAGAGTGGCTTCTTAGTGATAATAGCAGGAATCTGAGGGTAAAATTGACAGGAATTAGGGTTTCATTGGAGAAACAGGAGAGGATTTGAGCCCTAAGATTTGGGAAGAAAGAGAGAAAGAAAATAAATGGCGGGGAAAAGGTGTGAAAATTTGGGAATTTTATTTATGGGGGAAGATTATTAATTATCATGGACTCGAGGATTTTTATCAAATTACTAAAATATTCTTGTTTGACTCTATTTTACTACTCTCTAGCTCGTTTTTTTCTTTTTTTTTTTAAATTAAAGTTATACATTCGAGTTTGAATTTCGAAACACTTTTCGATATTTATGTTAACAAAAGATTTTTTTGGATAATTTTATGTTAATAAAAGATTTAAGGCGAAGAGATTTTAATATAGTAAAAATGTTAATGATGGTGAATTTTGATGTGCGTTTGAATGTTACTAATTTATTTATTATTCAAATAATTAAGGGTAAACTACACTACTCAATTATGGAGTAAATACTATTTTGGACATTGATCTATTAATATTTTTCAATCAGACCATTAAACTATTAAAATGTTATCAATTAAGTCATTTGTCATTAAAATTTAACAGATGAATGACGTAACAGCTAACGGAAATTATTATAATTATGCATTTGATCTGTGTTAGTTACATGTTTTATTAATTTAATATTATTTTTAATTTAATTCAAATAATTAATTATCCGATCAAATAATGACGTGTATAATCTTTACTCTGATTTGGATGACAAATTTATAAATCACGTTATACCTCTACTTGGATTCAATCTCAGGCAAACGCATGGAATATGATAGTTGTTGCCACTGAGCTAAGTATAGTGTAAAGTAAAGCATTGAGAGCTTCAATTTGATAACACAGGAATGAAAAAAAAAAATAGTATCGCGAGCAGTGGTGTGCATGTTGAACCATAATTGTTAATTGATATAATTTTTACATTTTATAAGTTAATTAATCGAATCGTTAAAGCTAAACGTTTTCGGTTAACTAAATCGCTGAAAATAGTGGTTAACGGTTAACCTATAGGCTAACTATTAATTACTTATACTTATATATATATATATATATATATATATATATATATATATATATTACAAGATTATTTATGTCAATCTCGAGGTCCACTTATAATATAGTATTAATATCATATTTATCAAAGAGATAATTTCACTATTCTCAAAAGAAATAATGAACATGTGAAAAAAATTTATAATTGGTTGCAAGTTAACCTGTAACCGAACTGTTAATAATGATTAACTGTTTCATAACAGTTAGGTTGCGATTCAATAACCGATATAACGATTAACCGGATGTTTAGACAAAATGACGATATGACTTACCTACCTTGAACACCCCTAATCATGAGTGGTAATTCATTTCTTAGATTTATATTTCGAATCTTGATTAATTATTATTGAGGCAAGATCCGATTTGCATATCACTATGACTATTTTCACGTGATTAATTTTCACCAAGAATAAAAGCCTAAATAATAGTTGTTTTTTATTTTAAAACAAGAAGGGTGATCGGTGTTGTGGTCATCCTCTCTTACCGAGTTTTAGGACCACAATTGTGTCATTGATGGCCAAAACAGTGTCATTGTCACCATGTCCTCATTTTAAGCACATCAACATTTTAGGAAGAAGTGTCTTTGTTTTCAATTATTTTTTAAGGTTAGGGAAAAGTGTCATCGTTTCAAACAATGTAACATCTCCTCGGGGCATTTCTATAATGTTTCTTTCGCATATATAGGGGATGGACAGTCGATGGAGGGCTGGTCCACTGGCGAGGGTTCAAATCCTACACATCAGGCCACCCCTACCGCCAAGTTGTAGATGGTGTGATTTAGTTTTATGTAATTTAAAACTTTTTTTATCGTTTTAATAAAACAAAACTGTTTTTCTTTCCTTCGGGGAAGTAGGGGGTCGACCGTGTGCATCCGCTATGCCCCACGGTTTCGACTCCTTGGCAGAGGGATCCTTTTGTGACGCGAGACTAATGTGTTGCTTGCTTGTTTTGGGCAGATCTATTGAGAGAAAAGACTGACTTGATCGAGAAAAGTCTTGTTCAAGTGTCGCGCAGCTTAGCAACCGAGCGAACTAAAGGCTAAAACTGTTACACGTGGTATCAGAGCCAGGTTACGATGGGATGAGTTAGCCATGTGATGATGGTGGTTGGTTGTGACTATTGATACAACAATGCATATTTGTTAACCAAACGCCACAGTGATCATGTGCTAATTTGAACCCTGGGGAGCTTTATTCGATAACTCTAGTGCGTGGTGACGACATATTGATGTGTAGCGAGATATGAGTTGGACTGTTTCTTATCAGCTTGGGTTTTTGGTTCAGTTGATCTCATGCCAAGCGCTCCCATGGGTGGAGTAGGCAGGGTTGTCTGACTTCACGCCAAGTGCTCCCATAGATGGAGTAGGCGGGGTGGTCGGGATTCACGCCAAGCGCTCTTTTGAGGCGAGTAGGCAGGGTGACCCGGTTTCACGCCAAGCGCTTCAACGTGTGTAGGGGTGAGCAAAACTCGACTCGACTCGAAAAAATTTATATTTGTTTTTAATTTCGAGTTATTCGAGTCAATTCGAGTAACTCGAAAAATTTCGAGTTCGAGTCGAGTTAAATTTTCCCAACTCGAAAAATTAAAAAAATCAAAAAACTAAATTTTACAGTTTTGTAATTTAGTCCCTAATCTCATTTTTCTTCAATTCCTCCTTCATTTTAAGTCAATTTTTGACTAAATTTGAACCACATATTCCTAAACCAATGTAAAATAATTATTTATCTTCAATTTATATTTTTGAAAATAAATTTCATATTTTTTTCAATTCAACCCCTTAAGTTTGTATGATTACCTCATTTCTTCAACCCCTCTTTCGTTTTAAGTTAATTTTTAACCAAATTTGAACCACATGCTCCTAAAACACTGTATAATACCTAATTAGCTTCAATTTATATTTTTAAATTAAATTTCCTACTTTTGTAATTTAGCCCATCAACTTTGAATGATTTCCCATTTATTTAATCCCTCTTTCGTTTTAAGTTTATTTTTGACCAAAATTAAACCACATGATTCACTAACACTATATAATATCTATATAACTTCAATTCATATTTTTAACAAATATATTATTTTTGCAATTTATTCCTCTAACTTTACATTTTATTCAATTTGATCATTCAACTGATTTTTTTGTAGTTTTTTTTTTCTTCACATCAATGCATTGGCTCATTTATACTCCCATCAATACTTTATCCCCAAAAGTTCCTTATTTAAAAATAATATTATAAATATATTTTAGAAGTTTAGATGATATTTTTTATTAAATAACATTAAAAATATTACATATACATGTGAAAAATAATATGAAGATATATATATATATATATATATATATATACATATCTTATATGATTACAAAAAGTCGTTTAAATTAGAATCAAACCGTACTATAACATGGTAAATAATTACAATTAAATTTGTATAAGAACTTGAAAACTCGTCTCGACTCGAACTCGACTCGAACTCGACTCGAATTTCATAAACTCGACTCGAATTGAAAAAAATTCAAATTAAGTCCAGGTTGTAAAATATGACGTGTCAACTCGAATAACTCAAAACTTTTTGACTCGACTCGATCGAACGCTCACCCCTAAACATGTGGGGTAGGCAGGGTGGTCTGATTTCACGCCAAACGCTTTAACATGTGGGGTACGCAAGGTGGATCACTGAGATGATTACTACTATGAGATATTGGCAGAGCACGTAGGTGCGTGGTTATGGCTTAGCCGCACAGTGGTGCTTGATCTAGTTTCAGTGCATATGCACTTATTTCTCTTCGACACAGAGGTGCTCAGTTATCATATCTGGTACAGTGGTGCCCTTTGGATACAAACACATCGGTGCTTTCTTGCCAGAGCACAGCGGTGCCTAGTTCTTGTTTCGTTAGGAAATCAAAGCGGTGTTTATTCCCTTATTATGCACAGTGGTTCTTGTTGCTAGTGCACAACGGTGCCTAGTTTTTCTTTGGGAAGCACAGCGGTGCCTATCCCCTCATGATGCACAGTGGTGCTTGTTGCTAGCGCACAACGGTGCCTTGTTTTTTTGGGGAAGTACAGCGGTGCCTATCCCCCATGATGCATAGTGGTTCTTGTTGCTAGCGCACAACGGTGCCTAGTTTTATTTTGGGAAGCACAACGGTGCCTATCCCCTCATGTAGCACGGTGGTGCTTGTTGGATGATTGTCGTGGAATCAGTGCACAAGTGGTGTCTGTCGTTAACCATGGTAATTATCCTAGCGCATTGGCGCATGTTATTTGAGGTACGGTGATGCTTATTTGTCCTTTGCATGTATAACAATGTTGTAAGTTGATGAAGATGGGGTATACACCTAAACAGGGGTGGGAAAATGCCCATAAGTTGCAGCGCGAGAAAGCGCGAGAACTCTAGGGAAGGGAATTTATCTTTGACACGCTAATGCTTGTCGGTAACATGTGGACTGAACAAAGGTTCGCAGTGCTGACGGGGCTCGTGGATGGCTACCTTGGTAGCATTACAAAGTGTGTATTCCTCGTGGTGCAATGGTACATTTGTTAGCTAGGTAGTGCAAGTTCCGATAACGAGAAGATGCTTACGTATCACCCAAAGAGGAGAATCATTGTCTCATAGTGTCTATCGGTAATAGTGATAGTAACCTCAATGCAAATTGCAATCTTTTGGTAATCTTGTTTACCGATGATTCTTTTATGAGTAAAATGACGCTTCTTGTTATTGGAGTACAAGTGTGCTTGTTGTTGGCATTACATGATTGTTGTTTCATATCAGCACGAGGGCATGTGTCGCCCGTAACATAAATATGCTTATTTTGTCCTTCTAACACAATGGTGATTGTTGTTTCCAGGATAAGGTGTGGTGCTCGGTTGTTGCTTAATATTCTCTTTTAGGTGAAAGAAAGGTAATTGCGAGTTGCATGGGTGGATACAACGCGTGGTTGCAAGTCCTCAATCTAAACCGTAAAGGTAAAGCTGGGGGCTACTTGGGTTAGTTGCTATAGTTACTGTAGTTTGGGTGGCCAAGGTTGTGGAGTCGTGTTTCTCAAGGGTGCGGCTCCACTCATTAATAAAAAGTGAAAGATATGATAAGACTCGCTTCTTATACGAAGGTGGAGGGTAAAAACTCATATGATTTCGAACTATCTAGTGAAGTGGTGGTGTGATGGCGGTACTCTCTAATGCTAGTGAGGAGTCTATGAGCAAGCGTACACATCGTGGAATCGTGTTGGAGAATCGGTCACATTGAGAAATGAAATGGGAACGAAGCCAAAAGCCAAGTGGAAATGTTCTCCACCTCTAATCATTTATCTGAACACAACAAATTTTCTCATGGGGCAAGAAGAAATGTGTTGATGGTGGCAATTTAAGATAATATATCTTCGGAAATATATGGTAGATTTGGCATGGCGAAGATCAAATGAGCCTACATGGCCTTGTGCTGGATAGCGATGGGGAAACATTTTCTTTGGCAAGGTAGAATGTCGTTTATAGAGCAAGTCATTTTGGGCGAGAGAAACAAGTGGGATGTGACTTGCGTAACCATTGTCGAAACTTGATGGACCACACAAGGTGTTCTAACGTGGGGGTGCAGTCTAGTATAATTGTGTAATGCAAGAGTATCTACGGAAAGCTTTCCTTGGGAATGATTGGGCAAGCGGAGCCAAAGTTGGACACGGAACATACAAACCCGATGGAGTGTGTTGTTTGGTTTAGTACAAAAAAGATGTCGTTCGGGGTGGTGGAATCCCCAATTTGAGCAGTGGGGATAGGTATTACTACCCGCAAGAGACTACGCGAGGCGATCTAATGAGGCACACGACTTAGATCAAAATCTATATATGAATCAAGAAAAGTTTGAAGCAAAATATGGGTACTAGGGATATGTCATGCTTTATTCGACAAAAGTATACCTAGAGGGACATGCGAAAGCAAGGGACCGGAGAAGGATTTGGTGTAGAGATTGTGTTACAAGAATAGCCTCTTCGAGTTTGTAGGGAAAAACAGTGGTAACAGTTGGTTCGATTATTTGTATGACTCGGGGGACTCTTCAAGACAAGATTTACTTTCGAGGAATAATGACTTACATGTTTTTTCAGGTAGCGAGGTAGGCCTCCCCAGACGACCCTTCCCTAGCTTTAAGGTAGGCGTCGGGCTCCCAAGGAATATTCGAGATGTTAGGTCGAGTCTATCAATTATGTCTAATATGTTATGTATATCACATGTGAAAATATGAAGATATATATATATATATGTATATTATATATGTATATTATATATATGTATATAGAAAGCCGTTAAAATTGAAATCAATATGTGCATCGTCCAGCCCTAAGTATATGTATATAGAAATATATATGTGCACCGCTACGTATTTGCATATAGAAATATATATATATATATATGTACAATTATATTTGTACAGAAACTCAAAACTCGACTCGAATTTTATAATCTCGACTCGATTTGAAAAAAAAATTCAAATAAAGTTTGAATGATAAAATAGGACTTGAAAACTTGAATAACTAATTTTTTTGACTCGACTTGGTCGAACTCTCAGCCCTAGTCAATAATACCTAAAAATCAAGAAGTTTTTACACAATTGCTGACATTATACGAAGCGGAAGAAGAACAAGTCTAAGGTATTTGACAATGTAATACAAAAACTGAAGAGGAAGTATTTTGTTGCATTTTGATTTTTGGACTATTATCGTTTTGCTTTTCATCGATTTATTTCATCTTGTGTAGTTGACTATTGTTGGATTTTCTAAATTATATTGTGTTTTTATTAATGTGTTTGAGGGCTTGTTTTTTAGCGTGGATATGATGTTAAAGTGCTTGATTGAAGTTGACCATATCCTATGATGTTTGGTATTTGAAGCTTTTGGCTTTGTAGGTGACACTATTATGTACTTGCATATTGGTGGAGAATTCTTGTTGGCTTTGATTTTATGTGTGCTAACTGCTATCTTTGGTAGTTGATGGTGTTCCATTTAGGCGTGTTACTTATTTATCAAAATTTAAGTGTGTTATTTGAGTTGGTGTATGTGTTTTTCTTCATATTTTCTTTGTATGATATGGTTTTGCAGTTCAATGAGTTTAAATTTTATGGTCTTATCTCATTTTGAGGATTTTATTAATGACATTTATCGATTGAGCTAAAATAAAGTCATTTAAAATTAGAATGAATTTGTACTATAATATTATAAATAATTACAACTAAGTTCGAATAGAAACTTAAATAACTCGAATCGACTCGAAAAATTTTTGAATGAAAGTTTGAATGATAAAATTAGACTCGTCAACTCAAATAACTTGAAATTTTTTGACTCAACATGACTCGATCGAACGCTCACCTCTAAATAGAATACATAAGTTTTGTGACTAATTTTTTTATTACTCCAAGTTTCTGTTTTAATTTTGATGGAATAATGATTTGATTGTCACAAAATTTTAATTGAATGGCTAAATTGTTACTTTTAAAAGAAAAGTGTCATGTTTATTCCTAAACTTATAATTAAGTGACTTAATTATTACTTTAAAAGAAGAGTGATACATTTATTATTAAACCTATAACTAAACGAACTCTAATGAAGAACCTGATATAAAAGATTTCATGGTTTGGGCATGAGAAAAGAATGGAGAATATTCGGCTAAGGCGGGCTATCGATTCATAGAGGACAAGCTTAAAACGTCCTCGGACCCCTCTTCAAGTGAAGAACCTGGTAAAAACAAAGCTTTATGGAACTCAATCTGAGGACTGAAGATGTCGTCCAAAATTCGATCTTTCTTTTGGAAGCAATGTCATAAACATTATTCCTACCAAAGGAAACATCGCTTCACGCTTCCATGGAAGGTTCCAAGATTCAGAATGTTGTCCAAGATGTGGAAGTGAGAAAGAGACTATCGAGCACATTCTGTTCTTCTGCCCCTTTGCACTAGCGGTTTGTAAAGCGTCGGGGTTCAGTTATTTACCATCTCCTTTAGGATTCCCAGGCTTCTCGAAGTGGTGGGTTAAAATTAATGATTTTAGAAGATTGGGAAATTTTGATGAAGGATGTGTCCTTATTGCCTTTCTTCTATGGGGATTTGGGAATTGCGCAATGCTTTTGTCTTTGAAAACAAAAAGGATCTCCCTTGGGAGGTATGGCTGCGTGCTGATAGTGCATTCCAGGAATTTGCGCAGGCATCCTTTTCTCCCTCAAAAGAGAGCTCTCCACAGTACAACAAACCGACTCAATGGAATTCTCCTCCTCCAGGATACTTTAAAATCAACTATGACGCTACCTTTGATCGCTTCACAGGAAAGGCTACGGCGGCAGCCATTGCACGTGATAGCTTGGGATCAATCGTTCAAGGAATCCTTATAACCCTCTAGACCCGCATATGTAATACAACGGATCATAGGAAGTCACATTAGGGTCACAAGAGCGACCTACAATAAAAATACTCATAAAAACATTTTTTCCTCAAACACTTATTAAACTGTAAAATCAACTTCTGTTTAAAATACTATTTCGAGAAGTCATTTAAACACATAACAAAAATTTCAGAAAGTGTTTTACAGCCACTATCATAAAACAATACATGACATACATGCCCACTAACTATACAATACCATACTCCAAAGGCAACGCCGAGACAACTCCGAACACTGTTGTCAACCATTATACCATGATATATTCTTTTAACCTGCGATGGTAAAATCAACGTGAGCTTGGAAAAGCTCAGTAATACAGAACTACCAAAAGATGTTATAAGCTCATGTAGATATATGGTAGGCATAACATTTTCATGATGTTCCACGTAGTAACAGTCTCTATTTATGTTCTACTATACCGAGGTTGCTTCATACTCGAGAATAACGATGTTTGTTCTTTATTCAAACATCGAGGATTAGACGGGAATTATATAGGCTGGTAACATACGGAGGTGGAATCAGAGAGTTTAATGTCTAGTGTGTTCCAATGGTGCAACGTTAATGCATGAAATGTAACAATGCAGTAAACCTTTTTATTTCAAATACATTTGTTTCAAGTAGCAGTAAAGTTCATTTTTAATTCTTTATTTACCCTCCAACCATACTCTAGTATTTAGTTTCTCCAGTGCGGTATCATGTACATGCATTAACCCGAGCCCATTGGGCGTGGGTACCATCCTAAAGGAATACCTTAGAATACGGGCGGCCCTAGCCGAAGCATAGGAGCCGAATACGAGCGGACCTAGCCGAAGCATAGGAGTCGAATACGGGCAGACCTAGCTGAAGCATAGGAACCGAATACGGGCGGACCTAGCCGAAGCATAGGAACCGAAAACGGGCGGACTTACCAGTTGGATTAGGGCTGAGCCGTCAGCAACTTCATATCATTTCCCAAGTACCCCAGTGAATCAGATCATCAATAGTCCATTAATCAATAATAGTATTTTCAATAATACATTATCCATATGCCATGTTTGTCATATCAGGTGTATAGGCATATATCAGAAATACAGTGCGGTCATGTTTAATTTATAAAACATGTCATGTTCATGTGAGTTCAAGTACGTCAATCATGTGCACGTGATCAGTATTAATACATGTAAGTCAATATGCAAAAACAATCGTGTAGCACACATGGAACACACTAGGTGGAACAGTTTATTCCTTGGAGATACATGGCATTTACGGAAGGGAACACATTAAACTTTTGACAATTTGAACGGATTTTAATAACGAAGTCCTAATAAAAAGGGGGTCGTACTAACGGTTCAAACCAGATATTCAAGAGATGATACATCAAGATCTTTGCGAGTTTAGATATATCATGAGCGATTTACTCATTTAAGCCTACAAGGGCATTATGGTCATTTTATCATACATGGGAATTTTGGTAATTTATTCCAACAAGGCATAAACAGTGGCTCAGAAATTCTATTTGCTCATCAGGTTTCTAACCATGCATTCAGAGATTTCTACGTCAAGATCTTTCACGATATCAGATACATTCAGGGCTATTTTGATTACTTTGGCCAATGAGGGCATTTTGGTTATTTAACTATCAGGGGTGATTTTGTAATTTAGCCCAATAGTGATAAAATGACGATTTACAATATTTAAGATTTCCAGAAGTTTATCGAGCCTCTAAAACCAATCAAACTAACATGTCCCAACCTTACAGTGTTAACCAACCCTTCTGATGTATGCACTTCACGTGTATCATTTCCAAATAGTGATTGTATCGTATATCTGAAAGGTTGCCTTCATATTTCATCACAGGACTTGCCACAGAGTAGTCGAAGTTATACTCTGTGCGGAAAAACTTCCATCCTTATATTAATATCATGAGGGATTGACGTGCATGAGTCATGCTTCAACCTTTAGGGGCATTCAGTCATTTTCAGCTTTATCGGCATTTCTAGAATTTCATCAAAGGCAATTTACTTATTCCAATCAAAGGGGGGTATTTTAGTCATTCTAAAGCTCGGGATATCCATCATTCATGTCAATTGAACCATTTATAGTATTTCAATCATTTGAGTGCTCTTGGGTGTTTCAGCCATTCGAGAAATTTCGGTACCCTCCAACCAGTTCATTCATTTCAGAACTCAAGGGTTTATCCATCCTTCTAGTTAATTTGCAAACTTAGGTGTCCGAAGATACTTCAGCCACTTTGATCACTACGATCATTCCGATTAATTTAACCATAACAGTATTTCCAATACTTTTAGTCATCACAATCAATTCAGTATTTTGAGCCACTTGATTAATTCAGAGGTATAGGTAGTTTCCCGTAAATCTATATTCAGAGATTCATTCCAAATTCAAGGAAACCTAACACCTTACAATCTCGAAGGTTTAAATCTTGTTACCATAACTTTCCAAGTAGTTCGAGGATTTTAGATGAATCGGGTTGTTTTACCATATCCAGTGTAGATTTCTAGGTCGCTTCTAATTCCAAGGGTATTTTAGTCATTCTCATACATAAGGGCATTTTCGTAATTTCATATCCAAATATTCTTCACATCTAATCATTTGATACTAATAATCAGATTTGGAGATTAGATGCCTTATTAATTACTTATTGAACTTCGGATCCTTCTTATTTATTTATCTTTTCATTCGAGCATTGCAACCTTATCTAGATTACCGTACTCATTTTCATACCTAGTTTGACTTGAGGAGAATTAACAGCACTCATCATCATTTTTATGCATGCATTAACAAATACCAACATGTTCATAAAGCATACTAGAGGTAGTTGTTGAGTGTCTAAAAGTTCTATTATTTACACCCTTTTTAACCCATATTTCTGCTGCATTCAAGCATCATTGCATTGCATTTAGGTTAGTTTTCAGTAAAACATCACAAATGGACTAAAGGCACGAATTCTACTAAAAGATGGCTATTTTTGCAGGTATCTGCCATAGTAGATGTTGAAGGCAGGCGCAGGGCAGAGAAGCAGGAAAGCTGAACTGGACAAGCAGACGACGAGGACGAAGCTGCCATGGACCTGTCGTGACAGCAAGGTGACAGTAGCATTATGAAGAGGAAAAGTAAAGTGGACCTCGATAGATAGAGAAAAATCTGCTCGTCTGTCGTGTGAAAGCCAAATAATTTTCCAAGCCCCGGATCAAAAGATATGTCAAGCCAAAGCTCAAGGAGAGGAAATTCCTAGAAACAAGGATGGCGGCTGCAAAGTAGGATACTTAGAGATTAAGTCTTTATTAGAATCTTACTTTTAATTAAAGTTGTAATCCTTGTTACCTTAGATAACTTGAGCCCAAAGCTTATATAAGGGCATAGATTTTAACCTAGGAGATCATCCCTCATTCTACCCCATAACCGAAACCTAAACCCCCCTGTCGTCCACCCGTCACCGACATGTTCTAAATCCCCCTAGGGCTACGGGTTGTTTTGTAAAGTAGTTGCAAGGGTTGTTTTGTTTTAGGAATTTTCAGTTCAATAAAATAAACTTCAAGTTCTCTTATTTTGGTTATTAATATCTTGCAAGAGCATCGGGAGAGCATTGTGAGGTTATCTATTTACTTAGCATCGGGAGAGTTAAGTATACAAAAGAAATAAGAGCGAGTTCTCTAGTTTATAGTTGAACTATCTTGTGCCTAGGGATAGGGCAAGGTTAAGTGGCTAAGGAAGAATTCATACACATCGGTGTTCATCCTTCGATTCACGCCGGGAGGTATCATCAAAGACGTGATCATCGACAGACTTGGACCTAGGGATAGGCCAAGGCAGATCTGGGATTCTTGCCAAACTTGAACGTACTGAGTTGGTGTGTTGCTGCCGCGACGACCAACGGACAGCTGTGCGACAGGTGCTGTCGGCGACAGGCGCGACGACAGAACTGGAGTTCCTAAGCAATACAATACCTGCACTACTGAGCAATTCAATACCAGCCCATTCTCTCTATCTTGATTTCTCTACTTTTATTTTCCAGTATTCCTTATTATTTTCGTGACAATATCTTAATCTATTCTTTTCCCCTTGTGCAGATAGCGAAGGAAAGGGTTAGCCCAGTCCCTGTGGAGACGATATCTGATACTCTAGTATCACTTTACTACTTGCGTCGTGTACACTTGCACTACAATTGTGATAGACTATTTTACACGCAACAAGTTTTTGGCGCCGTTGCCGGGGACTGGCAACACACTCTTACCCTAGCTTCTGCACTTTTCTTTTATTTTATTTTATTTTTTTAACAAAAACTCAGGTGAAAAATACAGGTTCAAGGGCATCAACATGCCAGGAAAAACCATTCGAGAGTTGATGTGGGAAAGTTATTGCAATTACCGTAAAGACATGCTGCCAGGGCAGCAGCCGTGGCAGCAACAGGGGCAGCAAATGCCGATGCCGCAGCAGCAAAAATTTTTATGGTACGATCAAAACCCACAAAATTTTTTATACCATAACAGTTTTGCTACAGAACCCGACCTGCCCTGGCAATGTCATCATCCTCAAGAGCAGTCAAAATCCTTAGTAGACACACTGCAAGCCTTCTTGGCACTCACTCAAAAAGTGTCAGCCTCTACGAACGCAAGTATCGCCAAGATAGATGAACTCTTGAGCAGACCAGTCCTCATTCATGCCACAGATGAACCTGAAATCCTGAGGCAAGACGACGAGGATGCCCATGTGAACGAATACCCAACCTATGATGAGTCTGAGCAACAACTTGCCATGGCAATGATCGAGGAGACGGAATGGAGCAACACCGCGACAACGCTGAGTGAAATTCAAGAGAATGTCACGGCAGCAACCACTTCCGAGGCAGAAACCCCAGTCAAAGCGGAAACTGCCGCCTCGACAGAAACTGCCGCCTCGGCAGAAACTGCCGCCTCGACAGCAACTGCCGCCTCGACAGCAACTGCCGCCTCGACAGCAACCACATCAGAGGCAATTTCTCAACCCACTATCTCGATTATGCCTGACCAAGATTGCACACATCCATCCCTGTCATGGCACTCGCACGACCACCTAGAAGAGCTACCCAATGACAATGCCTCGTCGATGGAATATGAGCAGGTAATAAACGAACCTTTTGAATTATATGAAAACTCACCAATTCCATTGCAGGTAGTAGAGGAACCAAAGCCGGTGGACATAGAATCATCAAAGTCTCTACTGATGGAGATTTACGAGTGGTCAACAGAATTTAGTATAGAGAGCGATGGCACTTACCAATGTCCCATTGACCTGCAAAGTAACCTGCCAACGGACTGTCAAAATAACTGCCTGCCACAGCAGCAGGCACGACAGCAAGGGCTACATTCAACCACAACAACATTCAACGAAAACAAGGTAAGTTTATGGCCGAATGTCAATTTGATTTTTTCTAATCATATATTCATACCCTCAGAAACATTACCAAGAAGGGAGGACTTCATGGACTATAAAGGGAAGAGAAAGAAAGGAGCCCCCACCATGAGAATAATCACCAGATGGAGGGTACGGATGGACTTCAAGAAGTACCAGAAACGACCCCTCAAGCATCAATAGAACAGGGAGTAGTTACTTTAGGAGATGCCCCTCAAGGCACTCCTAATTTAACTTATTTTATTTTTATTTTATCTTTATTATTTTAGGAATTAGAAATTTGATATTAGTTTTTAGTTTGTTTTTGTTATTAGGTAAACAAAGAAAAACCCTTGCAATGACGATACAAGCAACCCGAGGAAGCTCTGCCTCCACCCCTGCCGCGGCAGCACCTATAGCTCCTCCGACAAAGTCCAAAGAGGCCTGCCTCCGACGACAGCCCTCTGATCAGGAGGAATTTGGAGCGGGAATTTACACCGGTCAAGCGAATAAAGCACATGGCAAACAAGAAACGGCTGCCCAAGGCTAGCACCACCACCAGCAGCTCTTGGGACAATAGCAGCAGTTCCGATGTTCAACTTGTAGAGCAGCCTGCTCCTGAACCAGCCCCTGAACCTGCCCAGCCCCCTCCACAGCCCAGACGCCGCCGTCAGATCCGAGTCAGCAGCAGCAGCGAGGACATCGACTGAAAATTTAAGTTCTTATTTTCCTCTTATTGCTGCCTGCTTTTATCTTTTGTGATGTATTTTTCATGTTTTTATTTTTCTGTCATTTTGCATTGAGGGCAATGCAACCCTTGAGTTTGGGGGTGGCAACCCTCCATCATTAAATGGAGTCTTAATTGCATCTTTTTATTATTTGTTGTGTTTTTTTTTCTCTTAAAAAAAATTAAACTGTTGGCTTAAAACTTTGGAGTTAACTTACCTGTCATGACAGCTCTGTCGTGGCAGCATCTTTAGGACAGTTTAAGGAGAAGTTTAGAGCCTTTCTATAGTTCTGAAAAACTTAAACACCTTTGTGACTGTTATACTGCTTAGATTTCTTTTAAGCCAAACTAGAATAGGAAAACTTAGCACTTGAATAGCCCCTAGAGGTGCCTAACACTGGCTCTAGGAAAGAAGTTTAGCAAAATAGCCCTAGAGGTGCCCGAAACCGGCTCTAGGAAGTTAGCTAGAGGTGCCCGAAACCGGCTCTAGTGAAACTTTAGCTTGAAAAATAAAAAGCAAGTCGAAACAGAAAATCAAAGAAGCATGAAAATGTGCCTTCAAAAAAGATAAACTTTGGCATAAAAATTCAAGTTAAGAGTTGATTATCCTAGTGAAACTAAGAGAGTCTTAGCATATAACTGTTCACAAGCATGCACACACTGCACGAGGACTATAGGGAGATTTCGGACAGATCCTAATCTTTCCGACAGGTTGCTGCCGCCATAGAGAATGAGCGACGGGTAAGGGACAGTTCACTGTTTGAAGGCCAACACAAAAAAAAATTTATATTCTTTTTTCGTTTAGATCTTAATTGCTTGAGGACAAGCAAAAACTTGAGTCTGGGGGTGTGTTGAGTGTCTAAAAGTTCTATTATTTACACCCTTTTTAACCCATATTTCTGCTGCATTCAAGCATCATTGCATTGCATTTAGGTTAGTTTTCAGTAAAACATCACAAATGGACTAAAGGCACGGATTCTACTAAAAGATGGCTATTTTTGCAGGTATCTGCCATAGTAGATGTTGAAGGCAGGCGCAGGGCAGAGAAGCAGGAAAGCTGAACTGGACAAGCAGACGACGAGGACGAAGCTGCCATGGACCTGTCGTGACAGCAAGGTGACAGCAGCATTATGAAGAGGAAAAGTAAAGTGGACCTCGATAGATAGAGAAAAATCTGCTCGTCTGTCGTGTGAAAGCCAAATAATTTTCCAAGCCCCGGATCAAAAGATATGTCAAGCCAAAGCTCAAGGAGAGGAAATTCCTAGAAACAAGGATGGCGGCTGCAAAGTAGGATACTTAGAGATTAAGTCTTTATTAGAATCTTACTTTTAATTAAAGTTGTAATCCTTGTTACCTTAGATAACTTGAGCCCAAAGCTTATATAAGGGCATAGATTTTAACCTAGGAGACCATCCCTCATTCTACCCCATAACCGAAACCTAAACCCCCCTGTCGTCCACCCGTCACCGACATGTTCTAAATCCCCCTAGGGCTACGGGTTGTTTTGTAAAGTAGTTGCAAGGGTTGTTTTGTTTTAGGAATTTTCAGTTCAATAAAATAAACTTCAAGTTCTCTTATTTTGGTTATTAATATCTTGCAAGAGCATCGGGAGAGCATTGTGAGGTTATCTATTTACTTAGCATCGGGAGAGTTAAGTATACAAAAGAAATAAGAGCGAGTTCTCTAGTTTATAGTTGAACTATCTTGTGCCTAGGGATAGGGCAAGGTTAAGTGGCTAAGGAAGAATTCATACACATCGGTGTTCATCCTTCGATTCACGCCGGGAGGTATCATCAAAGACGTGATCATCGACAGACTTGGACCTAGGGATAGGCCAAGGCAGATCTGGGATTCTTGCCAAACTTGAACGTACTGAGTTAGTGTGTTGCTGCCGCGACGACCAACGGACAGCTGCGCGACAGGTGCTGTCGGCGACAGGCGCGACGACAGAACTGGAGTTCCTAAGCAATACAATACCTGCACTACTGAGCAATTCAATACCAGCCCATTCTCTCTATCTTGATTTCTCTACTTTTATTTTCCAGTATTCCTTATTATTTTCGTGACAATATCTTAATCTATTCTTTTCCCCTTGTGCAGATAGCGAAGGAAAGGGTTAGCCCAGTCCCTGTGGAGACGATATCCGATACTCTAGTATCACTTTACTACTTGCGTCGTGTACACTTGCACTACAATTGCGATATTCTATTTTACACGCAACAGTAGTAGTGTATTACCTTTAATCGTCGCTATATCGGTCAACCATGATACTCCATTCGATCACTCTTGAACCCCGAATGTGACGTCCTCAACATCCTAAATACAAGGAACTTTGAATACCTTCAATCGCACAAATTCCAATTTTAGTCCTTATTCACACTGGTCATAATTGATTATTAAAATACATAAGCAGACTCAAGTTCAAAGTCTAATTCGGAGGCTTTCGAGTTAGAATTTCACAAAACGAGCATCAAAATCGGACTCAGGACGTTGAAAAACATAAAACGGGAGCTTTCAGAAAAAGTTAACTTTTTTGTCACAGTCAACGCTGACGTCATCGATCAAAGTCAACGCTGACGTCAGCAGTCAAGTCAACACCGACGTTACTGGTCAACTAGTTTGACTCGACTGAGTTAACTCGGGCGAGCTGACTCATTGAGTTGACTCGGACAGTTGACTCAGTCAACGGGTTGACAAGTCGGGCGTCGGGTTCGGGTCGGACACGAGTCGGGTCGGGTACGGGTTGGGTTAGACTCGAGTTGGGTTGAATGGGCTGACCGATTCAACCGGTCTAGCCGGTTCAGACCAGTTTGAACCCGGTTCACTTACCCTAATAGATATTGCCGGAATCTTCATCAGAAAGTCGCCGGTGATCCCCAAAACGTTCGATTCTGCCGAAAATCAACGAATTGTTAAACCTAGAATCATGTAAACCCTAAGACTTAGCCAAACAGACCGGAATATGGCCGAAATTTACCCAAACAATTCAAAATTGGCCGGATTATCGCCTATCTCTGACGAAGCCCTTACCGACGTTAGATGAGTGGTTAGACGGTTGGGTTTTGCTCGTCACTTCGTCAAAAACTCAGATCCAATGGCTGCGTCGCGAATGGACGGTGGACGGGGCCAGAAAACCCAGGAAACGAAGGCGCGCAATTTGGGGTTTTCGGCCGAAACTTCAAGTGAGTTCCGTCGGTGAAATACGACTCCGTTATGTGCGTGGCAGCCATAAGTTTGATCGGGTTGAAGCGACGCTTCCGATGGCTAGGGCGGTGGCAGCCACGGACGGGCGGTGCGGCAGATCAGGGTCGGACGGTGGGGGAGAAGGTGAGGGGTCGAGAGAGGGAAAAAGATCTGGGCATTTTTTCGGTTATTAATTAACACATGTTGGTCTTTTTTTCAAACTTATTATTATTTTAATATAACAAAGTTGAATAACTTAAAAAGAAATTGAGGTAGATCATAATCGGATACTATCTTAGCCCAATGGTTAAGGCTTGCACTCATTGTCTCTAGGTCAAGGGTTCAAACCCTCGTTAAAGCATCATTCTTCTCAATTTTCAATTTTTTTTAAAACTCAAGGTGAGACAATCTCAGCACCTCTCTTTGCTCCATCTGCTACGACGGCCGAAGCTTTAGCTATCAGGCTTGGTTTATCTTTAGCCTTCACTTAATCTTGGCCATGTTATCATTGAACCGAATTGTTAAACCGTTGTAAACCGTTGTCAACAGTCTTCAATCGGGATCCCATTCAGACTAGATTTCTTCTGCTATCGAAGAGGATATCAGGAAAGAGGCCAAAACTTTTGCCTCTTGTTCCTATTCATACGTTCCGAGGTCTTGTAATCAAGCAGCCGACCGGCTTGCTAGTATTGCTAGGGACTCTCATGTTCAAACCCTTTGGGGTACCCCTCTCCCCTCAAGTCTTATGATATATCTATAATTTGTGGAATGCAATGTTCTTTCTTTGGATAAAAAAATGAACTCTAGTGTATTTTACCCTAATTTATATTGTAGGTAATGAAGGGATCCATGTTAGACCAAATGTCGCCTTTGAAAGAGAACAAGTGACACTCTATGTTAGACTCTTTTGGACTTTATTTTATTTTGGGACTTAGGTTTAGTTTTAAGAACTTATAAATTTTAATTGAACTTTTTTTAATATCATAAATAAACATTTTTATGAATATTTATTTATGTGGATATCTATCATGATAAGAACTTTATCTAGGAGATTTGATTTACTTTATCATTAGGAATATTATATCCATTAATTAGAGTATAATGTATTATGGACTTCTTATGCCTAAAAATAGATGATTTGATTAAGGCGTTCTACACTCATGTTAATATTGAGAATAATACAAATCTCCCTCTTTCTCTCATGTCTTTATTATTTTATTCTTGTTATTTGTTCTTTGTTATTTTATTCACAACACGTTATCAGCACGAGCTTACTCTATTAACTTGACTTTATCGACAATTTAAGAAAGGATTTGCACTTCTAATGCGCCACTATATCTCAAAAAGCTATTCACCGGCTTTCCCTCTCTTTGAGTTCTAAAAGCGTAAGGTACGCATAAAGTAACTTTCCCTCACTGATATTTCTATAATATTGTTGTTCTTTAGTTTATTTCTACCATGGGACATTAGTAGTTTGTCGGTTAAATTTTAAAAAATATATAATTTTATACTTTAATTGATTAAGACCGATATTGATCTTAACATATATCCAAGAAAATTATGAACATATTTATTTACGTTGGTTAAATCATATTTTTCTTGTTTCCTATAATTAAAGATCAAATTTTATTTATGTTATTCTATTGATGAAAGTTGTAACACCCAGGTTTAAGGGTCGGAAGTTGAGTGTGTGAATCGGGTTCGAGTCGTTGGGCTCATTTTAATTAAAATGAGCTTTGCTTTTAAAATAAAAAGGGCTTGATTTTCATTAAGGGCAAAAAGGTACTTTTAAAATAAAGAAAAAAAGATGAGAAGAAAAAGGACTTTTATTTTTAAAGTGCTCATCTTCTTCCTTGGTTCTTTTTTTTTCACGACATTGAACCCCCCCAAACCCCTAAACACCATTCCATCAAATTTCTTCACCATTTCAAGTGCTTTCAACAAGGTAAGATTATTTTTGACTTCTCCTCTTTGTTCCGAACATTTCCATGGTTCTGGTTTTACATAAACACCATTGTTGAAGTTTTCATGTTTTCAAAAGTTTAAGGAAAAGGTTGAAGCTTTAGTGGGTTTTCATGTAGCTTTTGATTTGCAAAGTTTATATATGTTTTAAACTTGCCCTAAAGTATATTATATCTCAAAATAGTGGGGTTTTATCAAAAATCCCGAAATGGGTTTTTGTGAGTATTTTAAAAGGGTGAAAATATGGGTTTTTGAGGTAGTTAGGTGTAGGAGAGTGGGGCTGGTGATATAATGATGCTTGAGGGTTGTTTTGAAGGTGTTTAATGTTGGTTTGGGTGTTGGATTCGATGGTTTTCTGCTGGGTTGTGTGTGAGCTCGAAAATGGGGATTTTGTGTGTTAGTTTGGCTTGGAATTGTAGAGAATTGGCTTTGTGGTTGTAGTTTGAATTGTGGCGGTGTTTTATGGATGATTTGGGTAGTAATGTGTTGTTTTTGATTGATTAGAATCAAGGGAAACCGCTGGAGAAGCTTCGGGCTCGATTCCGGGAAGTTTGGAGGCTTGACTCGGCTTTTTTCGGTTTACTTAAGGGAGTTCGGTGAGTGGATTATTTAAAATGGCTTTAAATTGGTTCAAGTGTGTGGTTGAGATGTTGGATTGTACTTGGTAGGCCAATTCAAGGTAGAGATTAAGTTGGTAGCTTAATCTCTTGTGTGCTTTATGAGTTTTGCTTAATGTGCATAATGTGGACATGTGAAGTATGTGGTTGTTTATGCATGTTGGTATACGTATTGATGTTGTATAATGATGAGGATATGTTGTGTTGCATGATTTTGATATCATGGTGTGTCTTGTATAGTATGATTGTCACTAGTTAATTACCGGGTATAAATGATCGATCATTAGGATGAGTGTGCACACGGTTGAGTCAAATTCGCGCGTGGCCTTGGTGACATGTAGTCATCAAGGAGGAGTACGGTGAGGTAATATTCCACCGAAAATTGTTGGCATGTGATGAAGAGTGTAATCCCATCCATGAGTGAGAACGGTGATGAGTGTAATCCCATCGGGAGGTAAATGTTGTTGAGTACGTTGGGGGTGAAAAATCCCAACAAAAGTTATCCGCATATCCGAGTAAGCTAATAGTTGCCAATATACTTGTTCATGTGGGGTGGTTGTGTTAAGATATTTGTTTATCTTGTTTAGCATAACATGAGATAAGATGACATGTTCATGCACCCTTGTAATTGTGGTTATGTTGCTATGTTGATGTATATGTATGCCTTGTGAATGTTTCATGGATGTCGTGCTTGAACCCCGCATTGTCTTTGTTTTGTTTTAGAGCTCCCTCACTAAGCTTCTAACTTACGCTCTCGTTTTCGACAATGCAGATCACTAGTGTGGAGTTAGCAAGGAGCAAGGAAAGGGCATCCAAGCGTGTGGTAGTTTGCTCAAGTATGGTTTTAGTAAATAATGTAGTAGTTTAGCAATGGGGATGCTACGTGTAGTAGGAGCATGTATCTAGACTCATATTTTGTTAATGCTTATGTATTGTGGATTTGTAAACATGTTTATGAGATGTTTATGTGTTGTTTTGAAAGCATGTTTGCAAACCTTGCTTCCTAATGCTTATGTTTGTAATCGAGACATGTGACCTTGTTTTATGCTATGTGATATGGATGATGTTTCTTTAAGTGAATGGCCTTAACATGTTTATTTATGTGGTTGAACATGTTTGCAATAGGATGAAACGCCTCTAGATTAAGTGTTGATTGTTGTTTCTTGTTTCTTGTTATTTTGGGGATGTTTGGGAACACTTGGAGATGCAGAAATATGTCTTTAGGGTCACATAGAGTGCAGGTGTTTCGAAACGCGTGTAGTGGTTTCGGAACGGGTGTAGCTCCAAGGATACTCGTATCAGAACGGGGTGGTGCCGTTTCGATACGATTTGACACTGTGAGTGCCCATTCCTGTACGCGTTTCGATACGGTTTGCCTCTGTGAAGGCCCGTTTCGAAACCTATTTCGGAACACTTTGTTACTGGAGACTCTCGTACCAGAACGAAGTGGACCGTATCGGTACGGCCTGGTCTAGCATTTAAACCGGGGCCCGTGTATCGAAACGGGCAAGCCTGTTTCGAAACACAGACCTGTGAATTGGGCTTTTGGCATCTTTAAGGGTTCTCAGATGTTGGGCTTTAGTCTCGTTTGTCGTAAGCTTTCTCGTGAGCCTCGTATGCATCGTCTATGATTTGTTTTAGCTTCGAATGCAAGCAATGGACTAATGCGTTACTTGGTAAATTTATATTACCTTACGCCTCGTTTGTATCTTTTCCTTTATCTTTTCCGTTGTCGTTTCTCACATATGACTAAATGATACGTTAGACAAGATAATCAATGAAAAAAATGTAAGGTTGCTAACCGAAGTGGGGCCTTAACGGGTTTCGCTTCGGTTTTCCCTGTGTAACCTACTCGGACCGGTCTATCGTCTAGCCCGGGACGAGGGGGTTACAAAAATTGGTATTTTAACTGTATTTTTGAGTTTTACATGAAATAATAGCTTGGAAAGAGATGTGATTATTATGGAAAGTTGTCTCGGTCATTTACTATTTCTCCATTGTCCTCAAGAGGAAAATCAATATCAGTATATTCTGATTTTATTTTATTCTTTAAATTATGATTTTAAAGTGTGATCAATCATGGTGATTTTTCTTGAAAGCAATAATTTTCATGTGTCAAAAAAAATCGACTATTGATTTCTCCCAAGTTCAAGTTACGGAAATTCATATTGATCTAAAAAGTTTTATAGGAGGCATTCCCTGAAGTGGATGCAAGCATGGTGTTTATTCCATGCGATTATTGGATATGTTTCATTCCTTGAAGTTAATACAAACATGGTAAATCACTATTCAATTAGTGACATAACTTCCATATAATCCAAATATATTGGCTGGACATCCCGTTCTGTGAGGCTATTGGTCTCAAAGGAAGTTTCTAAAGGACCTTGTGAATTGGTTTAATAATGCCGCGTACGAGGATTAAATCTTTATTCTCTGTGATGAGGATATGTTAATAAAAACACATTCTATTTTTCACGACGAATAATGTTGTTCTTAGACACATTATTGTGAAAAAGGTTTCAAAGGCCCACTGGCTCTACTTCATTCCCTGACGTGAATATGAGATTATATTATGGAAAGAATAAAAGCCACATTAGAAGTTGTGGTCGAGGCCATGAATATAGACATAGACAATATGGTCATTTTAAGAATGTTTATACCCATCAGAAGTGGGGTTATAAGGATGACAAGAGTGATAAAGATTTTTTAAGTAAGTAAAATCATTTTTTATTACCAATGCGATGTTATAAACCATTGGTCTCGTACTTGTCATACGCTGAAAAATCAACAATCATTGAAGGATAAAAGAAAGAAAATATAAGCAATTTTTTTTGCGAAAAATGACGAAGATGATATTGGTCCAACTTATTTGGACATTGTTGGTCTAACTCATTTGGACGTTGTTGAATTTCTTATAAGAATTGAACCCACAACCTTATGTTTCTTAAACCAAGTGCCCAATCAAGTAAGCTATACAAGCTCTTGGTTATAATAAACACCCACTTATTATTAAGTGATCCTTGAAGATCTAAAATAATAAAATAAACAAATTATCCCACCTACCCCTTGTAATGGCATTTAATTAGGGACCATTTATCCCCCAAAAGGGTAACTAACCCTTCATCACCCTTCACCGTCCCTAAACCCAACCTCGGCCGCCGTATTGATCTCCCTCACCACCGCGTCATGTTGTGCACCGCCAACCTCGCCAGAATTGCCGCAGCGTCTCGAACAAAACCCCTCAAGCTACGCGCACAACTGTCGTATTGATCGCCAATAATCGAAGGAAAGGGGTTTGTCAAACCTAAGGTTAAACCCTTTCGGGTTTTTAAGTTTTCCGGCCACCGTGGCCGTCTAATCGAGGTACCAATACCACCGTTAAACCCCTCGTCACGAGCCGAGCAGAACCCCTACAATCAATCATTGAATCACCGTCCATTGAAGCCTCGCCAGAGCTTCGTCCTCCTCAAGCTTTTTCTTTTCTTTGATTGGTAAGTTTAGTAAGGAATTCGATTTTTAATCTCAGTTATTTGAGTTATTGGGTAAGAAATTAGTGTTTTAGCTTGATCACAAGTATTTTCCCGACCATTTCGATAATGTGTGGGCTTCACGCGCCGTTCGGGCGATTTCCGGCCACCATGGACGGTGGCCGTTGAACCGGTCAGCTCAGACCCGGCTTGACCCGTAGACTGAGCCACCCAAACCGGTTTAGACCAAGTCAACCTAAACCCATTAATAAACCAATGCTCGAACCCGACCCGAGTTGACTTGAACCCGACTCGTTTGACCCGTACCTGACCTGAACTGAGTCATCCCGTTTGACCCAAGTCAACCCATTCGAGTCAACTCACCGAGTCAACTCTGTTAACCAGTGACGTTAGCATTGACTTGACCACTGACGTCAGTGTTGACTTTGACCGATGACATTAGCATGACATCACTGTTGACTACTAACGTCAGTGTTGACTTTGACCAAAAAGTCACTTTTATCTGAAAAGTCTTATTTTATGTTTTTCGACGCCTTGAGTCCAATTTTGAAGCCCGTTTTGTGAAATTCTAACCTGAAGGCCTCTAAATTGGACGTCAAATTCTAACATGCATATGTATTAAGTTAAATTATTTGAGAAAGGTTGTAGAACAAAGGACAGACATTGATCTTTTGATTAAAGGTACTAGCGGATCTCCCGATCGTGCCTATGCCCAGCCTAGCTCGTCCCGATCAGTGCCGCCTCAAGAGCCCATTATCACCCGTATGATTCCGTAACTTAATATGTTATTATGATAAAAATGTAAATCTGTTAGTAACCCTAATCCTTGTCGATCTAGGTTCTAGTACCGTAGCTGAGCGTGGTCTTGGTGCCCAATAGATTATCAGACCTGTCCGACTATTGAGGTGTGTTCCTTATGTGTTATTTGATTGATTTCAAATTGTTTTACTTGCTTTATGTGTTTTATTAAACTGATCATGTGCACATGATCGATACACTTGGTTTCTCATAGACATAACATGTTTTATGGAGTAAGTATGATTATGTTATATGTTTAATACATGCCCTAGTACCCGATATGACAAGCATGCTCTATGGTTACCATTTATCAGCATAGAAATGTGTTTATCAAGCATTGTTATAACTGGTTAATACTGCATACTATGATGTTGCTTGGACTGAATAGTAGGGGTACTTGGGTTGTGATATGATGTATCGTAAGGTTCATCCTTGATCCAGCTAGTAATTCCACCCGTATATGGTTCCTATACTTCAGCTAGGGTAATTCTGCCCATATTCGGTTCCTACGCTTCGACTAGGTAATTCCGCCCAGACCTAAGGTATTCCCTTAAGATGGTACCCACGCCTAATGAGCTCAGGTTAATTATTGTATATGATACCGTTCTGGGGAACTATATCATTGACTTTGGAATTTGGATGGATGGTAGTTAGGTTATATGAAAACTTGGATGCTTATGTAACATGTTGTACCGAAATATTTTGCTATGTTAATGATATAAGTGTTTTTATTTGCACTATTGGAACACACTAAGGTCCTTAGATCATGCCCCCCTTTTCTCCCTTTTCAGACATTTTGGATAGGCTACACCGCTCTTGACATTGGAGGATTGACACATTCTGTACTTCAGCTAGTTTGTAATGTTTCTATCCACCTTTTTGTTTATTCAGGGTGACAAGTGCCTATATTTTGGGATTATATAATGTTTTGTTATTATCATTTTGGTACACTACTTGATGATGCTTATTTTGTAATCTGTATCTACCGGGTTTATAAAGATGATTTCATCTATGTAGATATGTTTTCAAATTATATACTTGAATATTTGACATGATTTCCATTTGGATATTTTAGTTGAGATGTACCATTTTAGACTTGGTCCTTCCGCATAGGCCGGTCTAGGGGGTTACAATGTTTATTTACTTTACACATTAATCATTTATGTATTATATTTATATTTATATATTATGATATTTATTTATTTTGTTTAACATGATTACTTATCAAATATAATTTATGGTGACGATTTATGCTTAATAGATGCATAAGATATATTTCCCCATTTAAATGTAAAGTAAGATGTGAGTACTATATTTAAAAGTACTGAAAATATTGAAGCTCTATAAGAGCAATAAGTTTTTGAGAGAAAGCACATTACATGACATTTGAATTATATTTTACTCTTGGAGAGTAGAGGCATTCATAGGGGTGTTCAAAAATACCCGGCCTGAACTACCCGACCCGCCGACTCGATTAAAATTAACCGAGTATTTATATTAAAGTACCCGAATTTTTCGGGCCGGGTACCCGACCCACAAATTTTTTTCGGGTAGTTGGGCCGGGTCAGGGCCGAAATTTTTTTATAACCGGGTACCCGACCCGACCCGCTAATTTTAATATTTATATATTTTATATTTAAATTTTATTTTTATTTTATGTTTCTTATTACTTTTTTTTTTAAATTAATTTTAAATCCCTAACTTCTTTTTATACTTGTATTATATACTTTTAAGTTCACAATTTTACAAAAATATTTAGATTAGTTTGTCAATATGAGAGTCGAAAGAAAAATTATGATCGAAATTAATATTTTTAATATATTCTTTTGTCGATAAACTTTAATATATATACAATGTGACACTGCAAAATCTACAGGTTTTCAAGTTCAACATGTGACACTGTCCTTCACTTTCCTAAAAGATTATAATTGAGCTTGAAATTTCAAAAGAATGTATTAAAACAACAGGATTATACATACATATATATATATATCAAAATATTTATCTTTTAAAACTAACCTTAAATCAATAATTTTTGTGTTTGAAATATATATCATGAAATTTTATGTGTTTCCTATGTATTTCTTTTAAAAATAAAATTTAAAAAAAAAATTACAAAAAAAGTAAACCGGATACCCGGTACCCGATTTTACGGGTACCCGATTTGCGGGTACCCGGTTCTTATGGGCCGGGTCACGGGCCGACTTTTAGGTACCCAAAAATTTCGGGTACCCGGATATAAACACCTCTAAGCATTCATGGGTCAGGTCACAATTTTTATATAAAAAAAATACACTTTTTATCCTGGTCCATTTAATTCATATCTAGACAAGTTGGAATAGCCTAATTTATTATTCTAAAACTAAAAGAATACTAATATTTTTATACTTTATAATTAATTTATATAAAAATATTACTTTTATGAGATAGATCTACATTTAATCTTAAACTTGGCATTTTCTCAATTTGGTCTTAAAACGGAACACAAGTTCAAGGACCAAGTTGTGAAAAATTGTTAAGTTTTAAAACTGACGTGGACAAATAAGCCATTGACTAAATGGAAAAAATTGGTGTCACATTCGTATGAATATATATAGGGTAAACTACACCAGTAACCACCTAAATTTTGGTGTCGATTTGACCACTATATTTTCAATTTTGTCAAATATACCATTTAACTATTTAAATGGTTCCAATTAAGTCACTAGCAGTTATAAAACGAAAAAATTGACGGGACTATTGAAAAACTTGGTATAATTACATATTTGGTCCCATATATTTATACAATCTATAAATTTGGTCCTAATTTTAATTTAATAAAATAAAATAATTATTCAATAAGGTGGTGACAATCACCACCTTATTAGAGGACTTTAATTATTTTTATTTAATTCATTTTCCACCTCCAATCAAGTGGTGACACGTTTCATCCAATTTGAGGTGTAAAAATGAGAGCAACAAAATCACCCCCCATCAAAAATCAAACCCAAGACCTTGGATTACCCAAGGTGTGTGCTTACCACTAAACCAAGCACGCTTTTGTGCTATGAGGTACAACACTTAATATATGTTTTTAATGATTGTTAATGCCCAGAAAAATAAAAGAGAAGAAAATGCACTTGGACAAATTTGAACCAAGAACCTTATGGTGCAAGGGGCATGTGCTTGCCACTGCATCAAGTGTATGCTTTTTGATATGAAGTACAACATTTAATATATGTCTTATATAGTTTTTAATGCTTAGAAAAAGGAATGAAATATGGTTTTAGGAAACTCGAACATAATATTTTTATGATGCATAAAAACATATAAACCAATTAAATAAATCTAATAATTAAATTAAAGTTAACAATAGTAAATTATGTTTGTGAGTTTGAATTCGCTAAATGAATTTAATATAATTTTTAATTTTTTAAATATAATTATATATATAATAATTTAATTAATTTTTTTAATAAACATTAAAATTATTGATTAAGTTAAAAAAATCAATTCAATGATTATATACGTTAAATTATAAAAATAAATCTGGAACTGAAAAATATATTAAATTTAGTTTAAAATATAAAAATTTTAAAATGATTTTTATATTAAAAAATAAAAAAATAAAATTAAATATTTTATTTTAAATCGTACACTAACTATAAAATTATTACGATCTAAATAGTTTTGACTTCTTTTTTAATAAATTGTTAATTTTGAGTGATCTACGTTATTAAATTTTGAATATATAAAATTCAAACTTTTTATATGTCCTTTTAAATAAATATTTATTTTTTAGTATCGTATAATTATTAAAATTAGGATTTTCAATTCTTCAATTTTTAGAATATTGTATATTTATATATTTAAATTATGTTTTTGTGAAATGAAAATAATGATCAAATGATAAAATATAATCACATATATACACATGCAATGTACGTGTCCAAGAAAACTGGTAGTATAATGCAATGACAGAGCGTGAGCTTTACGAGACATTTATCAATGGGCAGGTTATGTGTTTGGTTATGCTTTCAAGGAGTATCCTCATTACTTGACTTGTTTTGTGTTTGGTTATGCTTTCAAGGAATTGAATCCCTTTTCACCCCCAACCTGATTCTGTTTTCTCGACCACCTCCCAAGCCCCCTATTACGGGTGTTCAAAAAATCTGATCCGATCCGAAATTTTAGATATCTAATCTATTTTTTAATTTTTTGATAATTCGAATCGGATATCCGAAAATTCAAATTTTTTTATAAATATAAATCTTGTTATATTCGATATTTTTACTTGTTATATATGAAAAATTGAAATTTCCATGATACAAATATTGTTATATTCAATAATTTATTAATTTTTATATTCGTAAACTTAAATTTTTCATGGATAGAACTATTAAATTAAAAAAAATAATCAAATAAATTCATAAATTTCGGATATTCGGATATCCGATTTTTCCGGATCGAATACGGATCGCTATTTAGGTGATCCGAATTTTTCAGATATTCGATTTTTTCAGATCGAATCGAATTCGATATCCGAAAATGAGCACCCTACCCTTTTATATGTGGGCCTTTTATCGAAGTCTCCAATGTCTACTGCACTTTGATATAGTGCTTATTATAGCTCGTTGGCGGTTTATTCCCCTTTTAGAGCTTTGCTGTCTCGCGTTGTGATTTCTGTTGGTGGTCCTCCGATGATGTAGACTGAGAACTTTATATTACAAGCAGTCATCTCTGATCAATGAACTTTCCTGGATCACACTTTTATGTCACAAAAAATGTTGATGGCAACCACCTAGTTTGTGGTGGTCGTGTGTCTCCTTTTTCGGTTGCTCCCTACCTTTCAGTTTAGGGTTGGTTTTAAGGCTTTATTTGTCTTGACCTGTACCGACTTTTCGGTCTTATTTATCTCGAGCTTATGTTCCGATGCTCTTGTATGCGACTTCTTATGGTAATGAAACGTCATTTTATTTAGTAAAAAAAAAGCAATGACAGAGTTAGATACACACTGCGAGGGGCTATGCCCCTAACTTTTAAACTACAATAGCTCTTTATATCTTTGTGAGTTTAAATATTAATCAATTTAATCCTTGGTTCTAATTTTGATGTTTAAATATTAATCAATTTAACGTTTGTCTCCTAATATAAAGTTTTGGCTTTATCTCTGGTATAAAATACACAATATAAATAAACTAGACAAAATCAATTGAAAAATTCTATTATTTTTCAAATATCATAAAGTATACTTAATTTCATTTATAATTTCCTCACTGATTATAAATTAGTTCCATTATACTTACCAAAAACCAATTTTTGACAGAAATGCATACCAAAATATCATGTCTTACATTTCATTGCTTACCTTTTATATCATGTCTTACCAATAATATACTATATATAATTATTATTTGATACATTGATATTAATTTTTTTACATATGATTTGATACGGTCACTTGTCTTAATAAATACACTAACGTTTGAGTTTTTTCCCCAAACACTCCAATCAACTGTCATATGTGTTATTTATTTATTTTTGTTGTCATTTCGGTGTTCGGAACTTTTTTTCTGACGTATCCAGACTGACCTACATCGCACATTTAGTTTTGGTAGGTGAGTCTTCCAACAGTAATTTTCTGTATACACAATGCCTCGAATTCAAGACCTGCTTAAACGATATCAAATTGTTTACCACTTGGATTAACCAATTAATTATTTATTAAGATACTTGATAGTGGATTAATGTCGTTTGTAGAGGAAAAAATACACCACCTGTATATCAAGTAATTTGTAATTACCCTATATATTAATCAATGTATATATATTCATATTTTAAAAGTGAAAACTATATTTCTACCAAAAATAAAAACTATATATTTATAAAAAAAAATTGATTTTACTGGAAATGATGGTTGTATTTTCAAATGGTGATTGATGATCTGAACAGAGCTTTCTCATTGAAGGATTTAGGCATTTTAAATTACTTTTTAGGGATTGAAGTCCCGTATATTGCCGACGATCTCTTTCTCAATCAAAAGAAATATATCGATGATTTGTTAAAACATAGTAATTTGGAAAATGCTAATAATTTACCAACACCTATGGTGTCTAGTTGTCATCTCTTTGCTACTGTTGAAAGTCCTATTGATTGTGCTACAGAGTACAGAAGCATAGTGGGTGCTCTTCAGTATATAGTAACCATGCGTCCTGAGATAACTTTTTGTTGTTAATCGCGTGTGTAGGTTTATGCAAAATCTCACGGACATTCATCTTCAGGCAGTAAAGAGAATTTTGAGCTATCTTTAAAGTACGATTGACTCTGGTCTCAAATTCACTCAATCATTTTAGTTATCTATCTCAGCTTTTGCTAATGCAAATTGGGGGTCAGGTCTTGATGATCGTCGATCCACCACTGAGTTTTGTGTGTTTTTTGAGGGCAATCCAGTCTCGTGGGGATCCAAGAAGCGACATGTCGTTTCTCGATCCACGAAAAAGGCTGAATATCTAAGTGTTGTCGGTGCAAATACTGAGGTTTTAAGGCTTGAGTCTTTACTCCATAAGTTAACACATAATACATGATGGCAAGCTAACACTATGGTGTGATAATTCTAGTGTTGTTGTAGTATCAATCAATTTTGTTATGCATTTTAAATTCAAATATGTGGAACTTAATTTATACTTTGTGCGTGAGAAAGTGGCAGTTGGGAAGCTTGTAGTGTTGACAGCCAAAAAGCCACCGAAAGTGTATCAAATTATGGGTTGTAAATTGGGTGGAAAAGTGGTTGAAAAAGTGGAGTGGGATAATTAATTTTTGGTCCCTAAAGTTTAGGCTATTTACAAGTTTAGTCCCTAAAGCTCAACTATAAATAGGCCTAGCATTTGCCATTCTTACACATCCCAAATCATTCTAACCTCCTCTCAATACTAGAGAAATTAGAGAGTTTTCATAGAGTTGTTTTCTCCTTTTTATCAAGAGAGAATTGTCATTGTTTTTTCCTTGTTAGATTGAGAGAAGTTGTAATTCCTATTTTCTCATAGTGAAATTCTTCTACATTTGTCCGTGGTTTTTACCCTATATTATTTAGGGGTTTTCCACGTAAAATTTGTGTCTCTTTTATCTTCATTATTATTTTCTCAAATTATCAGTTGTGTTTTTGCTCTATCCGACGATCGTATTCCGCAACAATTGGCATCAGAGCCAGATTTGGGTGCGTATATCTACTTACCGTATTCTCTGTTGGTTGCCACTGAAAAGTGGATCCTCCATCATAAGAAAGTAAGTTAAATACTACTCATTCATTGAAGGTGGTGGGCACTATTCACGTCAAAAAGGTGAAATAGTGGGAGCTATCTGAAATAGAAGCTATGGCAACGAAATTTGATATTGAAAAGTTCAATGGGAGAAATTTCTCACTGTGGAAATTGAAGATAAAGGCCATCCTAAGAAAAAACGGATGTCTAGCGGCTATCAGCGAAAGGCCGACAGATTTTACGGATAACAAGAAATGGAATGAGATGGACGAGAATGCTATTGCAGACCTTCATTTAGCATTAGCAGATGAAGTACTATCAAGCATCGAGGAGAAGAAGACAGCCAAGGAGATTTGGGATCACCTCGCAAAATTATACGAGGTCAAATCGTTGCATAATAAAATTTTCCTTAAGAGGAAATTGTACACTCTTCGGATGTCAGAATCTACTTCAGTGACAGAGCACTTAAACACGTTGAATACTCTATTTTCTCAGCTTACATCCCTAAGCTATAAAATAGAGTCACAAGAACGTGCTGAACTTCTGCTTCAAAGTCTACCTGATTCGTATGATCAACTCATCATCAACTTGACAAACAACAACCTTACAAGTGATCTAGTCTTCGATGACGTTGCAGCTGCTGTTCTGGAAGAAGAAAATCGGCGCAAGAACAAGGAAGACAGACAAGGAAATCTGCAACAAGCAGAGGCCTTAACGGTGATGAGAGGAAGATCAACAGAACGTGGCCAAAGTAGCAGTCACAATCATGGTAGATCAAAGTCAAGGAGTAAGAAGAATTTAAAGTGCTACAACTGTGGAAAAAAGGGTCACATGAAGAAGGATTGTTGGAGTTTACCTAAAAACTCCAATCCTCAAGGAAATATGGCAAACACTTCAGATGATGGAGATGCTCTCTGTTGTGAAGCAGCAACAGCCATGGAAGGCAGAAAAAGATTTGCAGACATATGGCTTATTGACTCGGGAGCCACATATCACATGACCTCAAGAAGAGAATGGTTCTATAATTATGAACCTATCTCAGGAGGATCTGTGTATAGCTGCAATGATCATGCCTTGGAGATTGTTGGCGTTGGAACCATCAAACTGAAGATGTATGACGGGACAATCAAAGTTGTTCAAGATGTGCGACACGTGAAAGGCTTGAAGAAAAACTTATTATCCTACGGATTGTTAGATAATAATGCAAGCAAGATTGAAACACAGAAAGGAATCATGAAGGTGTTCCATGGAGCGCTTGTGGTGATGAAAGGTGAAAAGATAGCTGCAAATTTGTACATGCTGAAGGGAGAGACTTTGCTAGAAGCTGAAGCCTCTGTTGCCTCATGTAGTTCAGATTCTACCATGTTATGGCATCGGAAACTTGGACACATGTCAGAACAGGGAATGAAAGTCCTTGTGGAGCAAAAGCTACTTCCGGGTTTAACAAAGGTATCACTTCCTTTGTGTGAACATTGTATTACAAGTAAGCAGCATCGATTAAAATTCAACACATCAAATTCTAGAGGCAAGGCTGTTCTAGAATTGGTTCACTCTGATGTATGGCAAGCACCGGTTACATCCCTAGGCGGAGCAAAGTATTTTGTCTCCTTCATTGATGACTACTCTAGGAGATGTTGGGTGTATCCTATCAAGAGGAAGGCAGATGTGTTTTCAACCTTCAAAGTTTTCAAAGCGCGGGTGGAACTTGATTCAGGAAATAAAATCAAGTGTTTCAGATCAGATAATGGAGGTGAATATACAAGTGATGAATTTGATGACTTCTGCAGAAAAGAAGGCATCAAAAGACAGTTCACAACAGTATACACTCCTCAACAAAATGGAGTGGCAGAGCGGATGAACAGAACTCTGTTAGAAAGAACACGAGCAATGTTGAGAGCTGCAGGGCTAGAAAAAGCTTTCTGGGCAGAAGCAGTCAATACCGCCTGTTATTTGGTGAATCGGGCTCCATCAACTGCAATTGAGTTGAAGACACCGATGGAAATGTGGACTGGTAAACCAGTTGATTATTCAAACCTCCATATATTTGGAAGTATTGTGTACGTGATGTACAATGCCCACGAAATTTCAAAGTTGGATCCAAAATCCAGAAAATGTAAATTCTTGGGGTATGCTGATGGAGTAAAGGGGTATCGCTTGTGGGATCCCACTGCCCGCAAAGTGATTATCAGCAGGGATGTTATCTTTGTAGAAGATAAGCTACAAAGAAAAGAAGAAGATGATAGCACTGATAAAGAAAAGCCAGAGACTACACAGATACATGTTGAAAATGAGTTTGAACAGAGAGATTGTTCTGAAGCAGAACCAGAGCTCGAGGAATCAGAACCAGAGAATTCTGAAGCTCCAACAACTCGTCAATCAGATCGTGTGAGAAGACGCCCCAATTGGCACTCAGATTATGTTATAGAAGGTAATGTTGCATACTGCCTTTTAACGGAGGACGGTGAGCCATCAACATTCGAGGAGGCAATGAACAACTCAGATGCTTCGCAGTGGATGGCGGCAATGCAAGAAGAAATCGAAGCCCTTCATAAAAATAATACATGGGAACTCGTGCCACTACCACAAGGAAGGAAGCCAATTGGTAACAAATGGGTCTTCAAAATCAAGAGAAATGGTGACGATCAAGTGGAGAGGTATCGTGCAAGACTGGTGGTCAAAGGATATGCTCAGAAAGAAGGTATTGATTTCAATGAAATCTTTTCTCCTGTGGTTAGACTAACAACGGTTCGAGTTGTCCTGGCAATGTGTGCTACATTGAATTTACATCTAGAGCAGCTAGATGTTAAAACAGCTTTTCTTCATGGAGATCTTGAAGAAGAGATTTACATGCTCCAGCCTGAAGGTTTTGAAGAAAAAGAAAAGAAGAACTTGGTTTGCAGGTTGAACAAATCTCTGTACGGTTTAAAACAGGCGCCGAGGTGTTGGTACAAGAGATTTGACTCCTTCATCATGAGCCTTGGATACAACAGACTTAATGCAGACCCTTGTGCTTACTTCAAGAGGTTTGGTGAAAACGAATTTCTTATATTGCTGTTGTATGTAGATGACATGTTGGTTGCAGGCCCCAACAAAGATCATATTGAAGAATTAAAGGCACGACTGGCTAGGGAATTTGAAATGAAGGACTTGGGACCAGCAAACAAGATTCTAGGGATGCAAATTCACCGAGACAGAAGTAGTAGGAAGATTTGGCTTTCACAAAAGAATTACTTGAAAAAGATCTTGTCACGATTCAGCATGCAAGATTGTAAGCCAATTTATACCCCTCTTCCTATTAACTTTAAATTATCCTCCAGTATGAGTCCTAGCAGTGAAGAAGAGAGGATGGAGATGTCTCGAGTACCGTATGCATCAGCAGTGGGAAGTTTAATGTTCGCTATGATTTGTACAAGACCAGACATTGCACAAGCAGTGGGAGTGGTTAGTCGGTACATGGCGAATCCAGGCAGAGAGCATTGGAATGCTGTGAAAAGGATCCTGAGATACATCAAAGGGACCTTAAATGTTGCATTATGTTACGGGGGATCAGACTTTCTTATCAGCGGGTATGTCGATTCTGACTATGCAGGAGATTTGGATAAAAGCAAATCTACAACAGGGTATGTGTTTACAGTTACTGGTGGAGCTGTAAGCTGGGTTTCAAAACTGCAATCGATTGTGGCTACGTCAACAACGGAGGCAGAATATGTAGCAGCTACACAAGCCAGTAAAGAAGCAATATGGTTGAAAATGCTATTGGAGGAGCTCGGGCACAAACAAGAGAATGTCTCTTTGTTTTGTGACAGTCAGAGCGCCTTGCATCTTGCAAGGAATCCTGCTTTTCACTCAAGAACAAAACACATTCGGGTCCAATACCACTTCATTCGTGAGAAAGTGGAAGAAGGGACGATAGATATGCAGAAGATCCATACCGATGACAACATAGCAGATTTCATGACAAAAGCAATCAACACTGATAAGTTTACTTGGTGTCGATCCTCTTGTGGCTTGTTAGAGACGTAAGCAACATGGAAAGTACGAGGTAGAAAGAATGGTGTGAAGATATGATTGTTCCAATCAAATCTTCAAGTGGGAGATTGTTGACAGCCAAAAAGCCACCGAAAGTGTATCAAATTATGGGTTGTAAATTGGGTGGAAAAGTGGTTGAAAAAGTGGAGTGGGATAATTAATTTTTGGTCCCTAAAGTTTAGGCTATTTACAAGTTTAGTCCCTAAAGCTCAACTATAAATAGGCCTAGCATTTGCCATTCTTACACATCCCAAATCATTCTAACCTCCTCTCAATACTAGAGAAATTAGAGAGTTTTCATAGAGTTGTTTTCTCCTTTTTATCAAGAGAGAATTGTCATTGTTTTCTCCTTGTTAGATTGAGAGAAGTTGTAATTCCTATTTTCTCATAGTGAAA
Organism: Hibiscus trionum; assembly: GCA_030270665.1. Lineage (NCBI taxonomy): Eukaryota > Viridiplantae > Streptophyta > Magnoliopsida > Malvales > Malvaceae > Hibiscus > Hibiscus trionum. The sequence continues at coordinate 18,191,078 of BSYR01000038.1, read as the reverse complement.
TTCTTCTACCTTTGTCCGTGGTTTTTACCCTATATTATTTAGGGGTTTTCCACGTAAAATTTGTGTCTCTTTTATCTTCATTATTATTTTCTCAAATTATCAGTTGCGTTTTTGCTCTATCCGACGATCGTATTCCGCAACATGTAGTTAATGAGATCCCTTCTTGTGAACAACTAGCTGATATCCTGACAAAATTTTTGTCGGTTCAGTGATAAGTTAGTTGCGGTACAATTGTCTGGTTTACATAAAGTTTAGTTATGATCGATAAAGGTTTTGGTTTTTTTCTAGTGTGCTGCAGGTATTGCAGCGTTGGTGCTCTGCGAAAAACAAGAAAGGAAGTAGCAGTGATGCAATTCTGTCAAGTCTGGAAACTACAAAATTGAAGATTGAAGTTGAAGAAAGTTAGGTGAATGTTATGTGTATAGGTAGGCTATTGTAAAATGCTTAGTCAAAATGTAAAGATGAATGTTGGGTTGTTATGGTTAGCTGGAACGATTAAGAATTTTTGTTAGATTCCCGCTCCTACTTTAGCCTATACAACTGTTGTATAAATACCACATGGTCTTATTTGAGATATTACAGATTTAATCAATAAAATGTGTGAGAGTATCGTCTCTTTTTCCTCTCCATTCTCTATACTTTCGTGTTCACTGTAAGTCTAAAAATCTTATCACATGAACCCAATGAGTGACTCCAGTGAAAAAAAGAAGGCTTAAGGGTACCAAAAGCCCTTGAGCTTTTAAAAAAAAAATTAATTAAGCCCATAAACTATTTTTACACTCAATTAAGCCCTTTAACTCAAAATTCTCATCAATATACCCCTTTGACTAGCGAAATCCGTTAGTCCCGTTAAAAATACCGCGTCATGTTATTTATATCTACCATGACACACTGACATAGACTAAAATCCTTATGGATAAATAATTAATGAAATTTTAAATCAAACAATCCTAACCCATTAAACCCAAAATTTCTAAATCAGATTCGTCCATCTATTTTTTTTCGTTCCTCCATTAGTTAGCGTCGCTAAAGTCACCCTGTCTACTCCTATGTGAAGTCACCTTCTTAAAATTTCTACTTATAATGTTAATTCTTTGGCTACCAAAACTTATATCCACGTTGCTTACTTCATTCTTTTCTTATTTATAATTAAGTTTAGTCCATGTTTCATCTACATTATTTTAATCTATGTTATACGTTTTTTCTTTTGCTAATGATTTAACTTTCAAATATTAAATGCAATCCCCTTTTTATATTAATTTATTTTTCTTGTTGTCAATCTCTTTTATGAGGCTTAACTCTGCTAACTCTACCCCTTCGAACTAAGTTTACCTTATGTGTCTGTATATGACCTTGTTACGGTGGTTTTGTTTTTATATTGTTTTAAGTTCTATATTTTTTGGGAAAATAATTTTTTTGTGATTTACTATTTTTTAGAGTAAATTTTATTGTTGATATCCGTAACTACATACTAAATGCATATATTTGTTTAAAGTGCAGTGTTTAACCCTTCTATCTATTTGTCAATGGTGAAAAATAACACCATTTTATCGGTACAATGATAAGTAGTGAAAAATAGACTGACAATCCATAAGTACGATGTTGTATTTTTATGATTTTTTTTTATCTTGTAATCATGTTTAAGATGTTTTGTAACCCCCTCGTCCCGGTCTAGCTAACAGACCGAACCGAATGGGTTACACGGAGAAAACCGAAGCAAAACTCGTTAAGGCCTCGCTCCGATTAGCAACCTTAATTTTTTTCATTTTATTTATCTTGTCTAGATATCACTTTTAATCCTATGTGTGAAGACAACAGCGGAAAAGCGAAAACGAAATACGAACCAATTAGAGGGCATACGACAATTTAAACTTGCCAAGTAGCTTATTTGTCAAACTTCATGCTCACGAGGCAAAACCATCACAAAGGGGCACATATAACTCATTTAGGAAGCATATGAGCATTAGGGACTAAAACGTAACATTTGGAAACCCTCGAAGATGTCTTTCAACCGTTTTAACTGCCTGCATTTCGAAACAGGCAAGCCTATTTCGAAACGCGGGCTTCATTCAAAAAGTAACACTAAACCATTCAGAACGGTCCCACATGGTTCCGGAACAGGAGCCTCCAGTGGCCAAACGTACCGGAACGACCCTACATGGTTCCGAAACAAAAACCTCCAGTGACAAATTGTACCGAAACGGTACCACCCCCGTTCTGATACGGGTACCCTTGGAGCTCGACTGTTCTGAAACCATATTAGGTGTTCCGAAACACCTGGACACAGTTTGGCCCGAAAACATATTTTGGCATCTCCAAACGCTCCCAAACTTACCCCGAAACATCACAAACCACATGGCAACTTATTATACAAACAATCTAGAGGCAAACACCCTAAACACAACTTCAAACATGCATACACGCAATAAAATGGATCTCAATCCCAAGGCTCACAAGAACACTTAGATTTAAAAACACCAACAAGTCAAAATGCAAGGTAATCTACCCAAAGCCCTAACAAGCCTCAACATATCATGGTATCAACATTTAAAACATGTTAGCAACTTAACAAAGCCAAACATAGGAGTTTGAACACCAACTCCCTAACATAAAATTCTAGTATTCCCATTGTCTAAGCATTATTACAACTAGTAAAACCATACTTTGAGCTAGCAAGAACTCCAAGAACTCCTCCCTTGCCCACTTGTCTCCCGGAGCCTCTAACGATCTGCATTGTTAGGAAAAGAGAGCGTAAGCTTAAAAGCTTAGTGAGCGGAGCTCTAAAACACAACAACAATGCAGTTCAAAACATGAATCTTGGATTTAAAAGCAAAATCCTTTAAGAAGGAGGTACAATGAAACGAAAGCATAAACGAAACATGGTATGCACATGCACGACCATTCCCGGTGGGACTACACATCACCGTACACAACAACTAGCATTTTTCCGATGGGACTACACATCACCATACTCATCTACTAGTCACTACCGGTGGGACTACACGTCACCGTATACAACGACTAACCATCACGTGAGGCTTGACATCAGCTACGACTTCAAAACAATATTAGAACGGAGAGTAAAAGCAATCTACATTTTGCACAACAACACGAATATCCACACACACCAACACTTAACAAAACAAGGCAAATTAGACGAACTTACACTTGGGCTTAGGTTATCCCTTAAGGCTCCACCCAAACCCCCGAGAATACCTCTTTGAACCATTTTAAAGTTTTAAAACACTTCCACTCACCGATTGAGCCCAAACGAAAGCCGAAACACCAATCTCAAGCCTCCGTAACACCTGGTATCGCGCATTAAGTACCCGAATCAATCTTCTCTGCTTCAAGACAACCCAAAACAGAACATTAGGATGTTAATATACTTGTAAACCAGCAACAACCCGGAAATCCACTCCTTGCAACCAAAACACATTGATTCAAACCCAAATTTCACCCAAAACTTCACCAACTTCGTTCTAGACAAACCCCAAACTGAATCCATCGATTTCAACCATCAAAACACATACAATACCATCTAGAAACATTCCCCAACATCGAAGGAACCACCAGCTACAATTTCAACCCAAAACCCTACCTTTTCAACCCCAAAATCACATTTTTAGACCCATTTCGGGTTTCCTACTATTAGCCACCATTTTAGCATTTTTAAGACACCAAACATGATTAAAAACACCCTTAAACATGGCATCAAAAGACCCAAACGAAAATACCCATTTCTCCAACCCGAAACCAAAAATGCATTTTAATGGGTTTAAAAGAAAGTTTTCAATGAGTACAAGTTAAATATGTAAGAATCTAAGAAAGGAAGAAATTACCTTGAAAAATCTTGCTTGGATGAGGAATTTGGGGCAATGGAATAGTGAAATAGGGTTTAGGAGAGGTTTTATGTGAAAAAGGGGATTTTTTGAGAAGATGATGACTTTTCAAACTTTTCTTTTCTTTATTTCATTTACTCAAAATTTCCTTTTTGTCCCTTTAAATAAAAGACCCATTTTGTCTATTAAAAATGTTTCCTCTCGATTAAACTAACTCGAACCGGTTTAACCAAACCTAGTTATCTCTCGGGCCCCAAACCCCGGGCGTTACATGATTTAAATTTTAACACATTAATAATTCATGTTATATAAGTTTAATCCAGTCATGTATTTCTATACGTTCATGTCTAAAAAATTTAACAAATAAAAATTAATTTTTGTTTCTATTTCACATTTAGAGCTTCTCTATGTCATTTTATATTTTCTTTAGACAAACATCGATTGTGATAGCCAGTTCTAGTTAGTTTTGGTTCACTAAATTCTTATCTATATTGACATATTATAATTATCTAATTTTTTTGCAGCATGGATGGTGATTCAAAAGTTACTTATGTGTTGTGTTATTTCCATGATGGTATATTTAAGACCAGTCCCAAATTTGAATATAAAAATAGGTCAGTTGAAATATTTCAGGTTGATCCGAATAAATTATGCTTATAGGATATAATAGATAATGTAAAACTTTTGAGATATGACCATCATCCATTTATTTACTATAGGGTACCTAGCGTGAAGTTCAATTGTGATGGCTTGGTGTTGATTCATAACGATGACACTGTAAGGCAAGTGATTAGTTTGTTGATTGTAAATGGTAGTGTGGATATTTATGTTGACCGCAAAATAGATGTTGGCGAGGACTGTCAAAAAAATAATGAGGTAATTGAGGGTAGTAAAAACAGGGCTAGTGAAGATTCAAAAGAAGATGGTGATAGTGAGAATGGTGTATATGTTGGAATTGAGGAATTAAGGGTTGGTATTCTTGGTTTAGCATTTGCTGATGAGAATTTAAGGGTTGTCATAGAGGAGTTACATGCAGATTGTGAAGGAGTAAGGACTAATGCTAATGGTGAAATCTTGCCCGGCGCCGATGATATTTGTGAGGATTTAGAGGTTGAAGTTGTTGCAGATTTTAATAAATGAGTTGAAGGAATATGATGGTCAGCATTGTTTTCTATATGATGTCGAATTATTATCTGATGTTGATGATAAAGTTATTTGCATTAGAAGTAAGTTAATAGCTAACAAGAAAAAAATGGTTCTATATCCAAAAAAGGTTCAGATGTTAGTGATGAACAATGCGTGCGAGAGATTTAAGTGAGAAATGGTGCATTATAGGAACATGAAATCAAAGGAAGGGATGAAAAAGTTGATGGCCATGAGAGTGACTACTTGAACTCCTCTAACCCCAGGAGAATATGGTGACATTGGCAAGTCAGATGAAGAAATTTGTGGAGCATATTCTAGGAGAAAACAATGGGGCCTAGATATGATCCTACATGTGTTATTCTAACATGGGAAGTAGGTCTGAGATTCGAAGATAATATTCAGTTTAAAAAAACTATTAAGAAGTATTCTGTTGTAAAAGGTGTGAAGTTGAAGTTCGTGAAAAATGAGCCTAAAAGGACAAGGGTGCATTGTAGGGAAATATGTCCTTGAAAGTTATATGCAAGTTATAACAGTAGATATGATTGTTTTGTGGTGAAGACGTACCATTCAGTGCATATGTGTTTTAGAAATAACAAAAGCACTATGTTGTCATGCAAGATGCTACAAAAGACTTTCAAGGATAAAATCAATCCCAAAATGAAAGTTGCTACGTTGAAAGAAATATGTGAAACTGAGTTAGGGACTTATGCGCCTTACAACATGTATCAAAGAGCTCGAAAGGTAGTTTTCAAGGAGATGCAGGGTTCTTACGTAGAAGAGTATGCAAATCTCTGGGGATATGCTGCTGAGTTGTTACATTCAAATTCTGAGAGTACAATAACAATTTAGGTGGATAGAGAAAATGAAGGAAGTGTAAGATTCCATAGAATGTATGTTTGTTTAGGTGCACTGAAGCAAGGTTGGAGAGACGATTGTAGGCCTTTTATTGAATTTGATGGGTATTTTTTAAAATCTCTTTCAAATAAGGTGCTTCTTGTGGCTGTTGGTAGAGATGAAAATAATTAGATATTTTCAGTTGCGTGGGCAATTGTGGAGAGAGAAGGCAAAGAATCATGGCGATGGTTTTTATAGAAACTTATGGTTGATTTAAATCATCCAAATGGTGAAGGGCTCACCTTAATGTTAAACATGCAAAAGGTATGTAAATTAAAAAAAATTCTAATTGAAAAAAATAGTGAAACTTAAATTGGTTACATGTGATAGTTTAGGAACTTATTTTGATTAAAAATAATAATTTAAGTACTAAAAAAGTATAATTTATAGATCTTTTTACTTCAAGCTATATTTATTTGCATGTTAATATTATTTAATATTTCTTCACCGTTAAAAGCTAAATATTATATATTTTACTATCTATGTAATGACAATTAGTCAATTAAAATATGACTATGTAGATAAAAAACTCGGCTAAATTTTTTTTTCGAACCAAAAATTAGAAAAGGAGAGGAGGGTGGGGGCATCTTTTCCTAATAAATTCTCCCAAATGGCGTCTAACTCATGACTTATATCTGTTGACAATGATGTTTCAAAATTGAAATCTATGTAAATCTTTTTTCGTTTTATATGTTTAAAATTGCTCTATGTAGAGTAGATTATCAAAAATCTATTTTATATCTATGCATGTACAACATGATTTTTATCTCTTTGTTTGAAGCTAACTTTAATACTCTTGTAAACTGTTTTTGCATTTCATTAGAATTGTTTTGTGGTAATTTTAGTTCTTACTAGTATTTGATAAATTTGCTTACATGTAATGTTATTTTGTTACTCTAATTTTTTTCTTGTATTATAGGGTCTTATGCTAGTGTTGAGAGAGTCATTCTCCAACGTGGATCATAGAATGTGTGCCCGACACATATACGCTTCTTGGCACAAGAAATGGAAAGACGTGAATAGAACATTTTAATTTTGGAATACTGTGAGAGCAACTTTTGTGGAAGACTTTGATGAACAATTATAGAAATTGAAAGCATTGGGAATGAACTCATCAAATGACCTTTTAGAAACCCCTGTAGAGTGTTGGTCTAAGGCATACTTCAAAGGGACATCGAAATGTGATGTTGTGGACAATAACATGGCAGAGACTTTTAATGGATGGATAATTGAAGCAGGATGCAAACCAATTATCACTATGCTTGAAGAAATTAAAACCATGGTGATGAGTAGGATGAATATTAAGAGGGCTTGGACAAAAACATGGAGGACCAACATCGCACCAAGAGCTCTTCAGAAACTAGAAAAAATATGGAAAATACCACTCGTTGTAGGCTTGTATGGAATGACAATGGGGTTTTGAGGTAAATTATTTGGGTAATCAACATACTGTTGACCTCAAGAAGTAGACTTGTACATGTAGAGAATGGAAAATATATGGTATTCCTTGTTGCCATGTTAGATGTGCGATGTATCATGATTCCAAAGAACCTGAAACATATATTTTTGAATGGTACAGTAAGGACAAATATCTGGCAAGTTACAACCATATCCTACAGCCTGTGAGGGGTAAAAAATTCTAGTCTAAAGGGCTTCCTCCAATTCTACCTCCGAAAGTGAAGGTGCAACCTAAAAGGCCTATAAAACAGAGTAAAGGATAAAGATGAGCCTACGAAAGTGAAATCTGGAAAGTACACAAGAGCAAGGGTCAAAATAACTTGTAGTGCATGCAAAACAACCGACCATAATAAGCAAAAGTGTCCGCAAACAACAAACAATGGCAATTCAACACAAGTGTAACTCATTTTCTCATATTTCCACTCTCAAATACATTGTTGTATATTAAAATTATCTACTAACTTATTTGCAGGATAATACAAATGTCAATTTTGGATCAATGTCAACACGAAGGTACACATCAACAGCCACAAGGACAACTAAAAATTAAAATACAACAAGTACTTCCAATAAGGTAACAAATTAATTTAACCTAAATTTAAATGTTAGAATGTTATAACTTTGTCATTGATTTGGTCATTCTTCAATGATAAAATGCCATCCATCATCCAGCAACTTAATCGTGACAAGCCAAGAAAAGAACACGATGGAGTCAAGTGCTACTAATTTCATTAATGCTCGATCTACCAACAAAAGAAAAAGGGTAATTAGTATTGGGTTGTATACTGACCTAAATACCAGTGAACAAGTAATGAATGCGAGTCTCTAACCCTAATTAAAAATTTACATTGTCTTTACTCGATTTCTTATTGCCTAGTATGGATAGTGAAAGGGTCGTTACTACCCTTGCTATTGCCCCCCCCCCCCCCCCCCAAAAAAAAAAAATGGAGCTCATACTTCACAATTTCAACATAGATGGAAGGGTCCTGGTTTGAGTTGGAAGAGGAAGAAGGTTGTCACCACTAGACAACTTCAACAAAAAAATTTAGATGCATCAAGGAAGCATAAGATCATAAGGATCCAATGAAGTCAAGATTGTGATTGTTACTATCCATATTTTTGTGTTGCTATTATATTTTGTGATTGGCTGTTGTTTTTTGTGATTCAACTTAATATCATCAATTCAACTTAAGATGGTTTTACGTATTGCTTAATTTTAAAGTACTTCAAACTTATTTTTAGTATTTACATCTTCCCAACAACATGTTGTTGGATGACTTATGTTTTCTTATCTTGTTGTTTTATGTACTTAGCATTTGAGTGATTGAAATTGTCAAAATATTATTCTGATTTTATTTTGTAAGCATTACTGCTTACGATCAAATTGGCATGTTTTTTCTTACTTAACATCTTACCGAATGACCTTACATTTGAATGAGTTAAATTTTGTAAATAGATAGCTTCTATCTTCAACAATTATTAGACATTCGATTGTTTTTAAGTTAATTGACTAACTGATTATCAGTTCTAATATTAAATGTGAAAAATAAAAAAGGTCAATCCATTGAAGCAATTTATCAAGCACGTTAAGTATGAAACTGTTAGAATTTAATAATGTCTCAGTCTAACAAAGTTGAGTTGAATTCGAACAAAGAATCCAATGTAATTCTAATAACATAAATGTCACATATTTACATTAAATAAACATTGTAAATAACAATTAACATTGTTCAGTAATAAATTCTTTCTTGCATCAACCATTACTACCTAGACACTCAATACCCTTAAACCATCAACTATATTAAAAGTATAAAACGTATGAGTAACTCCTCTTTGCATCTTTATCTTTCGTGGAAGAGACAATAAACAAGTACTTGCCAACAATGTAATAATAGCTATGGAGCCCTAATGGAATACATTGAGACTTCAAGGCCAGTTCGTAGGACCTGCACAATTTCCACCAAAAATAGATCACAAAAAAAATTGAGTCATTAAATTGACACTTTCCTTTAGATGCAAATGTAAAAGATAAATAAATTGTAACGACATACCCTTTCTTTGCATTGAGTATTGTTCTTATGAATGTGAATAATGACACTATCAATTCTGTAACAAGTGCAAGATCATATAATAAAAGATAGTGACAATCACGAAAATAAATGAAACTATAAACTTAATTGTTCAGTAGTTAAAGATAGTCAGTCGTTCATAAGTAATTTAAGAACTACATTAGAATTCACAACATGCATATTATCATACCGTTGACAATGTACTATTGGTAGGAGGTTATTACTTTAGTTGTAAAGTAGTTAAAAACCTAACTAACTTTTTTTTGCTAAGCAATAATAGCTTAGTTTATTAAAATTAAAAAAAACGGCAAAATTGTCATTACATAGACCAACAACAAAACAAAGGAATCCTCCAAACGTAACATATCAACCAAACTTTTCACCCATGAAAAACACCTAGCAAAATTCCTTGAAAAAACACTAACACCAATAAAAGTAATCCAAGCCAAATAGAGAGGGCGACTCCCAACTTCACTCTATCAAAAACCACTAACACCAATAAAAGTAATCCAAGCCAAATAATCGGTTACAACAGATTCAAAACGATGGCTGAAGCCTATACTTCAATGATATATGTGTCTTTTATTGATATGTACTCCAAAAACTGTTGGTTGTTTTTGTTGAAAGCTAAATCTGAAGTTTTTAATGCTTTTCATATGTTTGATGCTATTGTTCAAAATCAATTCTCTGCTCATATAGTTGCTTTAGAAATTGACGGTGGTGGTGAATTTGTTGCATTATCCACTGTGTTGGCTAAGAAAGGTATTCAGCATCGTGTTACTTGTCCCCATATTTCTGCTCAGAATGGTGCTATTGAAAGAAAACATAGGCACATAATTGATACAACTCTCACCATGTTAGCTACTGCTTCTGTTCCATTTCAGTATTTGTCTTTTACAGCCTTGAGTGTTGTGTATCTTATAAATAGGTTGCCCTCTGATGGTCTAGGTGGTATTTCACCACATGAAAAACTTTATGGAAAAAGACTAGATTATCAGCTTCTTCAAGTCTTTGGTTCACAGTGTTTTCCATGCTTGCGAGATTATAATAAACATAAGTTTGATTTTCGGTCTAAGGCTTATGTCTTTCTAGGCTATTCCCCAAAGCATCGTGGGTACCAATGCATGGACTCCACTGGTCGTATTTATGTTTCGAGGCATGTTATGTTTAATGAGACTATTTTTCCGTTTGCCCTTGCTTCTGCTAAAAACATGCCTGCTAATGATACATTCTATTCCTCTGCTTCACTTGAGTTGCCTGTGCACAGCAACTCCTTACAAGGTTAGCATGCTGCAAGTGACATGCATGTTCAAGACAGATCTAAATCTGATCCTACAGGTCTTGTAGTCTCTAATGCTGCTAACACTGATGCTACAGTCCATATTGAAGCCGAGGCTACAGTCACTCCTAGTATGACCACATCTGATTCTGCAAACTCTGCTACCACTGATACACAAGCTGGTCTTGAAGCTGATGTTGCTGCATCACCAATTATGAGTCATGTGTCTAATTTTGAGGCTGATTATGAGGTTGTTGATGAACTGTTGGAAGATACTTTCTCTATTACAGTTCATGAAGATAGTGTTGACCACAATATTGATTCTCTAAAAAAGGTAGCTACAGTCCATGCTTAGGATGACTTGGAAACTCAGGCTGTTATTCCTACTGCTCATATTCTAAGTCCAACTGTGCTTGATGACGTAGAAACTGCTGAGCCAGCTGGTATCTCCCCTAATTTGACTGATCGAAGTTCTAGTCAAGATGAAGTCACACTTTCATTTTCTGCTCCTCAAGCATCCACTAATACACACAGCATGATCACAAGAAGCAAGGCTGGCATTTATAAGCCAAAAGTTTATAATGCTGAACTCCACTTTACACCTGAGTCAGTACATTAAGCTCTTGCACATCCTAAGTGGTGTGAAGCTGTTCACTCCGAGTATGATGCCTTGATCAAAAATCAAACATGGGAGTTGGTTCCACTACCACCAGATAGGAAGCATGTTGGTTCGAAGTGGCTCTTCCGTATTAAATTTAACTCTGATGGGTCGATCAGCAGATATAAGGCCAGGCTCGTTGCGAAGGGCTACTCTCAGATCCCTGGTTATGACTTTGGTGAGACCTTTAGCCATGTAATCAAAATTTTCACGGTCAATATATTTTTATCTGTGGATGTCACTAATTGTTGGGTGGTGCATCAAGTAGATGTTAATAATGCTTTTCTAAAAGGTGAACTTTTAGAGGATGTCTATATGTTACAACCTGATGGATTTGTTCAGAAAGCTTCAGATGGTACAGTCCTTGTTTGAAAACTTAAGAAATCCCTCTATGGACTTAGATAAGCCCCCAGGAACTGGTTTAGTAAGCTACGTGAGTTTTTGTGTAGTCTTGGGTTTAGGTGTTCTAGTGCTGATAACTCTCTGTTCATTAAAAATGAATCTGTTGTTGTTACTTATATAGTTGTATATGTTGATGATATCTTGATCACGGGTGCGTCAGAGGAATACATTAAACATATAGTACATGAGCTTGATACAAAATTCTCTCTTAAGGACCTCGGTCGTATACAATATTTTGTGGGGATTGAAGCTATACATTGTGCTAATGGGCTCTTTCTTAGTCAGAAGAAATTCATAGAAGAACTTCTTGTTAAGACCAATATGGTTAGTTCCAGACCTGTTGACACACCAATGGTGTCTCTACCTAAGTTGAGCAAAGATGAAGGTGCTGAGTTTGTTGATCCTCAGATGTACCGTAGTACAGTTGGGGCACTTTTGTATGTCTGCTACACGCGTCCTGATGTCTCATTTGCTGTGAATAAAGTGTCCAGTACATGCAACATCCTACTAATGTACATTGGGGAGCAGTGAAAAGAATCTTAAGGTATCTCAAAGGCACTCTTGAATATGGTGTATGGATGTCCCCTCAAGTTTTTCCTTTGCGTCTTCAAGTGTTCACCGATGCTGACTGGGGGAGTGATGTTGATGATCAGAGATCCATTTCTGATCATTGTGTTTGTTTGGGGCTTCATCTATTATGTTGGAGTTCGAAGAAGCAACGTTCTGTTTCACGGTCTGCTGTTGATGTTGAGTATCGAAGCCTTGCTGATGCTACATGTGAGCTTATTTGGGTTCAGGCCATCTTGCATGATATGGGTGTTGTTCTACCTGATATTTCTCAAGTCTGGTGTAACAACACAAGCACTGTGGCTATGGCTGCTAACCCAGTTCTGCATGCGAAAACTAAGCATGTAGAACTAGATTTACATTTTGTTCGAGAAAAGGTGCTTCGCATACAACTTATGGTCAACTATATACCAACTCAAAGTCAGTTGGATGATATTCTAGCCTCTACATGCTGCTCGGTTTCATGAACTACGGAAGCAATTGAATGTCTGTTCCATTAAACAAGTTCAAGAGAAGTCAGAAAGCAGGGAGAATATTGAAGTATAGGCTTTAGCCGTTGTTTTGAATCTGTTGTAACCGATTATTCTTCTGTTAATAGCTGTTGTAACTAAATGGGCCCTAGTTGGTTTGTTAGCTGATTGACTCTCTAGTCATTGGCTTAAACAGCTGGGCTATATAAACCCATGTGTGGTAACTAGCCCAATCTAATCTAGTTGGCCTATATTGTAAATTTCCCCCAATTCTTTTTTATTCTGTTTCGATTATATGATTTCTTCATCTATAGTAATCCACGATTCTCTTCTCCGATCATCTCTGTCTATTTTCAATCACCGTTTAACCACAATATGTTAGACTGACCACCAGGTTCTAATATTGTTGACCATAATTTATGACCTGAACAAGACCCAACAACAAAGGCGAAATTCCATGTATTAACCTCCCAAACACAACACGAAACTCTGAAGTCAGTAGCCAAAACTACAGATGATCAAAATTGTTTTAAAAAATTATGAAAATTTTGTATGTAAGAGATAAACTTTTCAAAACATTTTATAAATTTAAAAAATCATACTATTTAAATGAGATTATACTGAAAACTTTTCAAATAGATGAAACAGTAAAATTATTTTTGAAGTAACAAAGATGAAGTGTTCTATAAACAATTTCTAAATAATTTAGATGAAGCGGTCGAGTATGAAAAGAATGAAGTTTAACAAAGAATGTGACTAACCCGAGGTTGACTCACAGAGGAATAGAGAGGGTGACTGCAGCAACGCCAACTAATGGAGAAACGAAAACGAGGAATGAAAGGACGAATCTGATTTGAGAATTTTGTTTTTTTTAGAAATGATTAGGGAGTTTTGGGATCGTTGTGTTAAGGTTATATGATTTAAAATTTCATTAATTATTAATCCATAATTTTGTATTAAATGATTTTAGTGCTATGTCATAGTAGATATAAATGGCGTGACGTGGCACTTTCAACAGGACAAGTTATCATTTTTAACGGGCTAACGGATTGTATTAGTCAAAGGGGTAAATTGATGAGAGTTTATAGTTTAAGGGCTTAATTGAGTGTAAAAGTAGTTTAGGAGTTTAATTATTTTTTTAAAAAAAAGTACAAGGGCTTTTAGTACCTTTAAGCCAAAAAAGAATGATGTTGATTCTACGAGACCCATGTTTGAGCACCTGTGTGCAAGGTGTGTGCGTAAAAGTTTAATAAATTTAATGATCATTTTGTAATAGTTTGATAAAATTTAATGACGATGTTGTAACACTTCAAAAAAAATTAATGACTCTTTTGTACTTTTAAAAGTTTGGTGACCAAAACGATCATTTGAGCATAGTTCAATAACCTATAATGTACTTTAACATTATGTTTTATCATTAAATAAGTGTTCAAATTATTCCGTTTTATGTTTTAGATAACTAAAATTTATTTTGATCAGAATAGATGCCCATAAATAACCACTAAGAAAAAAATCGTCAGTGTAGATTTAAGAACTTATACCAGCCATTAAAAGTATTGTTTTGACACCAAAAACCAATTGTCTAATGGGATGAGGTGATATGTCCTTTAAGCAATGTCAAAAGTTCAAATCATGATATTGTAAATGGAAAAAAATTGGTTGGGAGGATCATCCCTATAATGACTCTCTGTAAAATTCGATCCAAATTAGTCGGCCATTAAGTCGAATACACGTAATTAAACTGAAAAAAGTAATTGTTACCGAATATAACGCCAATATACACTTTTACCACCAACAAAGGTTGGATGCAATGGCAAGACACATTGCTTTCTTAGGAAAAGAATTTGATTTTGAACTTTAAAAATGACACTGTTAGGAAAAAGAGTCACAAATGCCGAACATAAACCATAAAGTAGACATCTACTTTAAAAATATATATACACTTATACCGACGAAAAGCGTGACTGTTGGAGTATATATATATATATAGGGAAAATTGAGGAACTTGACTCAAACTTAAAAATTAATCCACTAATTACTAAAAATTTCGAGTTATTTGAGTTTCCATTTTACAATTCAAACTTTATTTGAAATTTTTTCGAGCCGAGTTTATGTATTTTCAAGTCGAGTCAGAACGAGTCGAGCTAAAAAATTTAATTTTTTCAAGTCGAATTGAATTTTGTTCACCCCTATTTTATAGATGTACAACTTCGCAGAGCTTCTCAAAAGGCCAAGGGACGAACGGTGAAGAGAAAATTGAAGGGTCGTCAGACGGTGGGAAATAGAAAGAACAATGACGGTCGTCAGATTCAACCTGAGCTTTAATGCTTTATTTTTTATTGAATGAAATCTTCTTGCTTTGGAGATATTAAATTCTATCAGATCTCAATTCAACAATTTATATGCGATTATATTAATAAAAATGCCCGGAAATAACGGAAACCCTACCGCCCCTGATAACCCTAATGGTACGGGCCTGGACGGCGCCGATGGAAGACCGCCGGACCCAACCAGTGACGATGGTCTGGCCAAACCAGTTGACGCGGAGAAGGACAGGAAGGGCATGCAGCAGGAGGCCGCTGGTAAGGATTCTGAGATGGCTGCCGCCCCTGTGGACACTAGTAACCCTGGAAATATTGATGCGAATATGTCGGACGATATCAACCCTATTTCGCCTTCTTCGGCCCTGGGAGGAGATCTAGGCCAGGTTCCACGTCAACCGACTATGCCTGTAAGTGGAAATCCTGATGGCGCTGGGAGCGAAGGAAGGAAGCCTTCTTTCCGCGATATCATGATCGGACAGACAACGGAAACTAAAGACACTTGTGCCATCGATGATTTGGACATGGTAGTTCTTGATGATGATGTTCGTGTGCAGGCTGATGGCGCGATACCGGAGATCACCTTCTCCGAGAGGGTCCATGCTGCGATTGATAAGAGGCTAGAAAATTCCGTGATTGTGCGATTGCTGGGGAAGTCAATCGGATATACGGCTCTTCTTACCAGAATTGAGGCGTTATGGAAACCAAAAGGGGGGATGCGCCTCATTGATTTGGACAATGAGTATTACCTGGTACGGTTTGCGAAGGCGGAGGATTGTGAGAAAGTGTTGACTGGAGGACCGTGGGTAATTTACGGTGCTTACCTCACTGTTCAACCTTGGAGCCGAAACTTCTCGACGGCAAATTATTATCCCTCGAAGATCATGGTGTGGATTCGCATCCCGGGGCTTCCCTACAGGTATTACACCAAGAGTTTGTTTAGCCATATTGCTAGTTCCCTGGGCATTGTGGTTCGAATTGATTATAACACCTCGGAAGGCTGTCGGGGTAAGTTTGCTCGATTGGCATTGATGGTTGACCTTGAGAAACCACTAAAGAGTGGCGTTATTGTCGATGGTAAACGCCAGGTAGTTGAGTATGAAGGCTTGCCGGCGATATGCTTTGCTTGTGGCAAATATGGCCATACAAAGGAGAACTGTGGATTACTGGTTACAGATATGGCAGCTCAGGCCCCACAAGAGCCGGTGCCTTCCGAGAAGGAAATATACGGACCCTGGATGCAGGTAACTAGTAGAAGAAGGAAATTGCCTCCAGCTAAGAGAGATGCTGGACCCTCGAGTAAATCGAGTGTTGTAGCTGGGAATGTTCAAGGTTCTCGATTTGCCTCTTTAGGTGTTGTGGATGATTATAGTAGGGATGTGGTTCCAGTGAATGGGAATGAGAGCAACATGCATGACAAGCCGGTGAACGTGTCGTTGGTTCGTGCGGGACAGGTTGGTAATGGTCATGTGGGTTCTAGTAAGCAAGGAGCGCGATCGAATGTGCGGAAGACCAAGGTGGTCGAAGTAGCAGTGGCTAAGGATCAAACACCTCCTGCTGCAGTAGCTCAACCTGCGGACGTACGGGGTATGCGAGGGAAGGATGTCGCTGTTGCGTCGAAGGAAAATGTTCTGCCTGTCCCCTCGACATTGGATAATCGGAACCATGGGGTTGTCCACGTGATTGATTCGTCCGCAAGGCAAGTGTTGCGTGAAAGGAATGGACGTGTACTCCCTGCCTCTATCTTGAGTTCCGCTATGAAAGGTAATGAGAAGAACAAGGTTGCTATTCCGGGAGTGGCTCGTGCGAAATTGAAAAAGAAAGCTAATAAACAGACAATTCAATCGGCGCTTCAGGAACTGGTAACGTCGTTATCTTCGGAACTAGACCATGCCCAAGGAGTGTTCGATAGCTCGAAAATAATGGTGGCTGTTGGGTTTTTAGCACGCTCGAATCGATCACCGAAATCGTCAAGAAGGGTTGTAGTTGCTTGGTGGTTGAATTGGCTAAAACCGAAATAAATGTAGACAATTTGCACGATGATTTTAGAGTGGTTCGACTACTTCAACCGAGTCTACATCCACTACCTTAGCACACCACTAAGGATTTACCAATTCACTCAACAATGAATTCTTTCTTTTGAGGACAAAGGGTAACCTTACAACCCTATCTTTTCAATGGCTAAGATAGAACCACTCTAGTTTTTCTCTCAAGGCTAAACTAGAACCTCTCCTTATACAAGGGTAGAAAGTTGTAAACAAATATACCTCACAAGGTGGGTGTTTACGAGAATTAAGCTCACAAGAGTGTAAAGAATAAAAACAATGAAAAACACTCTCTATACAATATATACAAGAGAAATGAAGAATAAAGACTTAAATGCTATTTCTCTTGATCATGAAGCTTGGATATCATCTCTTGCCATCTTCAAGTGTCCCAAGGCTGTATTTATAGTGTGGAATGAGTATCTAGCCGTTTATGGCCGTTGGGGATGTTTCGGAGCCGTTGGAAGCCATTAAAGTTGAGCATTAAATGCTCTCCTGCACAATAGTTTCGAAACCTTTGAAGAGGTTTCGAAACCTTAAGAGGGGATTTAAAAAACTAGCCGTTTTATAGCCGTTTGGAGCCGTTACAGGGCCAAAGTTTCGAAACCTTTACAAGGTTTCGAAACCTTTGAGCCAAAGTTTAGAAACCTTGTAGAGGTTTCGAAACCTTTGCCTAGGTTTCCAATTTTTTGGCTACTTCCCTGACAAGTTTCGAGACCTTTGTTAAGGTTTCGAAACTTTACTCTAAAAACATGTATTTTGGGCATTTTTTGACTTTTAAAAGAGTAGTTCGATATAGGTATTCAATCGAACTCTGTAACACCCGTGTTTTGGGGTTAGGAGTTAGTCGGGTTGGTTGGTCTGAGTTGGTAGAATTTATTTTAATCAAATTGACCTTAATGTGAGCAAATTGAGTTTAGAAAGAAAGGGAGGGATCATTTTGGTAATTAAACCAAAATAAAAATAAACACCACCTATTAAGTTATCATCTTTCTCATTTTCTTTCTTCTCCACCGTGCATATCATCTTCAAACTCTCTCAAACCCCCTTTACTATTCCCTTTGATTTCTTCATCAATTCAAGGGGTTTTTGAAAGGTAATTATGTTTTCTTAATCTCCTCTTTATCCTCTATCTATCTATAGTCTTAGATTTCAAAGTTATAGAGTTTTGAAAATTAGGGTTTATATCAAAGTTTGGATTTTTAAGGGGTTTTTCATTTTGTTTTGATAAATTGAGTTAGGGCTTTGTTTAATCATGTTAAAATACACATAATATGTTAAAATGAGAAATTTTAGGTGAAAATCCGAAATGGGTATTTATGGCCATTTTTGATTAGTCTAAAACTTGAATTTTGGTGAGTTTTAGAGTTAGGTTGAAGGGCTGATGGTATATGTATGTTAGGAAAGTGTTTTGGGACCATTTAGGTGTCATTTGGGTGATTGAAAATATAGTTTTCTGCTGGGTAATAAAGGAGCACGAAAATGAGAAATTTGGTGATTGTTTGAGTTGGAAATTGTTGAAGTGTGGCTTGTGTTTATGAATTGGAGTGGTGACTGAAATTTAGCATTGAATTATGAGTAATGGTTATGTTTTGACTTGGCTAGAAACAAGAGGAAACACCGGAGAAGCATCGGGATTGAATCCGAGTATTTAGGAGGCTTGCTTGCTTGTTTGAGTTGCTAAGGAAGGGTGGTGAGTAAAACTTTAAATTATTTTGAAGTTGGTTCAAGTGTGTATTGGATGTGTGGGAATGAGCTTGGTAGGCCATTCCTAGGTGGGAGTTAAATTGGTAGTTTAACTCTTTAATTTTCCATTGATAAATGATATGTCATTGCCTACTTGTTCATGTGAAAAGTGGATTGATTTATATGTATGTATCTTGATATGCATATATGATGAGCATGATATATAATTGGTGGATATATGATGTGATGAAAGAAATTGGCACTAGTATGCTTGGGTACAATGATCGATCATTAGGATGAGTGTGCACACAAATTGAGTCAAAACGTACGTGGCCTTGGTGGCGTTAAGGCACCAAGGAGGAGTACGGTGAAGTAATATTCCACCGGAAATTTATATATATTCTACGTGGCGATGAGTGGAATCCCGTCCGTAGGGCATGTGGCGATGAGTGGAATCCCGTCCATGCAAGGCCGGTGATGAGTGTAATCCCACCGAGGTAAGGTTGATGTTGGAAAATGCGTTCCAACATGTTATCCGCGTATTCGAGTCATAACTAGGTGCCAAAATGAGAATTATGTTGTTGAGCTTAATATGAAGTAAGATGCCATATTATGATTCTTGAACATGTTATTCTTTCATGATTTTGAGGTCGAGTTTAATATGATGTGAGATTCCATATTATGACCCTTGAAAATAATATGATGATTATGTTGTTGAGTTTAATATGATGTGAGATGCCATATTGTTACTCTTGAAAGACTAGCTAGGTTGACTTGTTGATACCTATGCATGTTGTATGTGAGATTTAGGGATGACACGATTGAACCCTGCATTGTTGTTGTTTTTGGATTTTAGAGCATCCTCACTAAGCTTTTAGCTTACGCTCTCATTTTCAACAATGCAGATCATTAGCGTGGTGTTAGCAAGGAGCAAGGCGAAGGGGCATTCTAAGTTTTTGTTGCTCAAGTATGGTTTTGTAATTAATGTGGTAGTTTAGCAATGGGGCAATTATGTGATTTGCATGAGCTATGTTTGACTCATAAATGGTGTTGATGTTTATGCTTGGCTTGATCTTGTAAACCATGCTATGACTTGATGAATGCTTGTGTGTGATGGCATGTCCTTTTTGGATGTTTAGGTTGCTTAGTTGATATGTGTAAGTCTCACATGTGTTAATTTTTGTCTTTGGTTTTGTTGAGACCTTATGTATGTCCATATATGCATAAATTGCTCTTTAATTGGAATGCTATGTATGAATGCTTTAGTCCATGTTTGAATGATTTCCTTGGCTTAAATAGGTGTTCTTGCATGTTTGTATATGCTTTATTGCTTCATAAAATATGTTTTAAATGATTCTAACTTTAGCCGATCTTTTTCAAAACATCTATGATCCGTTTTTGCACTAAAGCTGTTTTTCCAGTCTCCAAGGCAAAAAGGATCGATCCCCTGGAAAAAGGGATCGATCCCTTCGTTGGCAGAAACTTTCCAATTTTTGCTTCCAGCCTCCAACTGCAAAAGGATCGATCCCCTTGTTTATGGGATCGATCCCTTGTGATATAGATGCTAAATTTTTTTAAAATTGAGGTTTGCAAGCTTTACGTTTTAGTCCTGATTCTCGTATGTGCAATTGCTTGAGTTTGAGATGTCCGTTTGAGTTGAAATTTGGCAGAGAGGCATGAAACATGACTAATTTCATAATGGTAACTTAAAATTTGGTAAAGTCCTCTTAATTTCCAGAATTTACAAATTGGTCCCTAAATTCGTATTTTGTGCAATTGAGTCCCTTATTGTTTTCCGATTGCTGTGATTTTTGAGTATGCTTATCGCAAGAGTATGCCTAGTTTAATGTGCATCTAGACAAGTTTAAAAAGAGAAAAAAAAGGGTTGTTAATCAAGGTTGACTTTCGGGTTGACTTTGGTTTTCCCCGTGTAATCTTCGTAGTTTGGGTCAGCCGTCTAGGCCGGGCTACGGGGGTTACAAACTCTTTCAAAACATTTTGTCACGTTTTAAGGACTTTTGAATTATTTTTGAAATCTTTAAACACGTCCCTAAAACATTTTTCACAAATTTGTTATATCAAAATATTTCTCAACAGTGGCCTTGTCGGATAAGGAAGGGGGTAATTCGGTTGATGAGCCTGTTGTTATGCAGGAATAAATGCGGTACTCTACCTATCCTTAATTTTTTTAATGGTTAAGTTTATTCTATGGAACTCTCAGGGTGCTCTAGACCCTGCATTTAATCGCTACTTCAGGTTACATGTGCGTAATAAACGTCCAGATGTTTTTTCTATTTTTGAGCCTCGAATTGGAGGTGACAAGGCGGATAGATTCATCCGTCGCTCAGGTTTTGAATCCTCCTATCGGGTTGAAGCTGAGGGTTTTTCCGGTGGAATATGGATTATGTGGAATTCGACTGTAGTGGTTGATGTGGTGGTCGTGTCTTCGCAGTTTGTTCATGCTTTCTGCACTATTCCATCGATGAAGAGGAGCTTCTTTTTCACTTTTGTTTACGCGAGCCCTTGTGCTTTAAAGCGTCATGAGCTATGGTGGCAGTTGAGAGCGATTGATCCGGGGGTTGGTAAGGCTTGGGCAATTGGTGGAGATTTGAATGCTATTGCAAATAATTCTAAACGATGTGGCGGTTCTCAACGTCGGCCCGGGGTATGCTCGCATTTTGCTACATTCCTTTTCGATAGTGGGTTAATTGATATGGGTTTTAGTGGACCTAAGTATACTTGGAAGCGGGGGGATTTTTCTCAACGGCTAGACCGCTACCTTTGCAATGAGGAATGGTTTGAGGCCTTTGCGAACTCGGAAGTGTCACACTTGCAACGACTGGGTTCTGACCATCGTCATGTCTTTCTTGATACTAAGGAGGTCTGTGATAGTGTTGGCAGTCGACCTTACCGTTTCTTAGCCCCGTGGCTTGATCACTTGGACTTTCAGCGGTTGTTGGAATCTTCTTGGTCGGAGACGGAGTCACTTGAAACCAATGTTATGCGATTTCAGGATGAAAGCAGTGCGTGGAACAGCTCCACATTTGGGCACATTGGTAAGCGGAAGAAGCACCTTTTAGCTCGTTTGAGAGGCATTGAGAAAGCCTTAGAACAGCGCGAATCACCTTTCCTCTTGAATTTGGAAGAATCTCTGAAATCCGAGCTTGAAACGGTCCTTGTTCAAGAAGAGAAATTGTGGCAACAAAAATCACGTGTTAAGTGGATAAGCGATGGCGATCGGAATACATCCTATTTTCATGCTTGTGCGATGATTCGAAGAAGGAAAAATACAGTCCGCATGTTGGAGCTCTCGGATGGGACATGGTGCGATGATCCTGTTTTGCTGCGTCACCATGCTTTAATTTTCTTCCAAGCCTTGTTTACTGCTGAACCAAGACAGCAACCTACTGCCCAAACACGCAATGAATTTCATCAATTTGATCAGGCCTAGTTGAGAACAATGGTGACTCCTGTTTTGCCGGATGAGGTTCGTAATATAATATTCAACATGGCGCCTTTGAAAGCGCCGGGATGCGATGGACTTCCAGTTCTTTTCTACCAGCGGAACTGGAGCATGGTGGGACAGACATTGGTCCACACGGTCACTAAATTTTTGGCAGACGGATGTTTGGATGATTGGTTGAATAGAACATTGCTTGTGTTAATTCCGAAAGTGGAGTGCCCTACAAGAATCAACCAATTCCGCCCCATTAGCCTATGTAATGTGGTGTATAAGGTTATCTCCAAAGTCATTGTTGATCATATTAAACCGTTTTTACCTAAATGGATTACGCCAAATCAGGCGAGCTTCGTTTCGGGAAGGCAAATAACGGATAATATTATCCTAGCGCAGGAAGTAATTCACTCCATGAGTATTAAAAAAGGCCGGAAAGCATGAATGGCGTTGAAGGTAGATCTCGAAAAGGCCTATGATTGGCTAGAATGAGATTATATTCAGGAAACTCTTGAATTAACCGGTATGCCAAATAGCCTCATTGATCGTATTATGACTTGCATCCGGTCGGTCTCGATGCAAATTCTATGGAATGGTGAGACATCGGAGAGTTTTAAACCTACGCGCGGGATACGATAAGGAGATCCCCTATCCCCATATATCTTTGTCCTTTGTATGGATCAGTTGTCTCAATCGATCTCTCAATGTGTTGAGGAGGGAAGTTGGAAGCCGATACGGCTATCTCGTAATGGTCCGGATATATCGCACCTTTTCTTTGCGGACGACCTTGTGCTATTCTTGGAAGCATCTCTCGATCAAATGACGGTGTTACATAGGGTGTTGGATGATTTTTGCCGCGAATCTGGCCATAGGGTGAGTGCTTCTAAAACGCAAATTTGCTTCTCCAATAACACTTTGGCAGTGTTGCGGGAAAGGATTGGTACGGGTCTGGGGTTTGAGGAGGTTAAAGATCTTGGTAAGTACCTTGGTGTGCCGCTTCTCCACTCGAAAGTAACCAAGAGTACATATGCCTACTTGTTAGAAAAAGTGCGGGGCTACCTCACGGGTTGGGCGGCACGCTCCCTTTTGCTTGCAGGGCATATTACGCTTGCGAAGTCGATCCTACAAGCAATTCCAACATATGCCATGCAATCTACTTGGCTCCCTAAAGGATTTTGCATGGAATTAGAAAAATTAATAAGGCATTTTGTATGGGGTAATGGAGCAAGCAACCGTGGTGTATCTCTCGTAAATTGGGATGATTTGAAGCAGCCGATTGAGGGAGGCGGACTCGGATTTCGTGATATGCACATCCAAAACAAAGCTTTGCTTATGAAGATTGGCTTCCAACTTGTATCGAATGAAGACAAGCTATGGGTGAAGGTTCTTAAGAACAAATATGGTTGGGGTGCCGTCATTCCACAAACATTGAGAAGGAGCAATTGCTCACGCTTTTGGCAAGGATTGTCCCATGTGTGGGGTGGTATTTGCAATAATATATGTTGGAACATTAATGACGGTGCGACGACGGATTTTTGGTATGACAATTGGTTGAATCTCTCAATGCCATTAGCTAGTTTTAGCACCCATGCATCCCCCCGGCACCAATGAAGGTGCGAGATTTAGTTTCTAATAATGGGCAGCGGAATTGGGAGTATCTATTGCAGGCACTTCCACACAGCATTTTGCCGCATGTAGCGGCTGTTTGCCCACCAGTTTGTGATGCATGTGATGACACGGCAGGTTGGAGAGGGGAGGATTCTCGCGTCTTCTCGACAAAATCTGCTTATAGGGTGCTGAGTTTGTCCACCACTGTTGGATTGTCTAATAATTGGAGGTTAGTATGGAAGCTACAAGTTCCCCAACGTATCCATGTGTTCGTTTGGTTGGCTTTGAGGGGTATATATATATATATAGGGAAAATTGAGGAACTTGACTCAAACTTAAAAATTAATCCACTAATTACTAAAAATTTCGAGTTATTTGAGTTTCTATTTTACAATTCAAACTTTATTTGAAATTTTTTCGAGCCGAGATTATGTATTTTCAAGCCGAGTCAAAACGAGTCGAGCTAAAAAATTTAATTTTTTCAAGTCGAATTGAATTTTGTTCACCCCTATTTTATAGATGTACAACTTCGCAGAGCTTCTCAAAAGGCCAAGGGACGAACGGTGAAGAGAAAATTGAAGGGTCGTCAGACGGTGGGAAATAGAAAGAACAATGACGGTCGTCAGATTGAACCTGAGCTTTAATGCTTTATTTTTTATTGAATGAAATCCTCTTGCTTTGGAGATATTAAATTCTATCAGATCTCATCAAACAAAATAACTTATAGTTTAGTGGTTTTTGGGTTCGATCTTCTCTACGTCATCAGGACCATCAACATGTATTTGTTTAGTCAACAAAAATCTTTGACAATTAGTTAACTAAAGATCTCTCTAACGAAGGATTATTTTGTTAAAAAAATAAAACGTTGAAGATTAAAGTGTTTTAAAAAATAAAAACCAAAGTGATAAATTGTAAAACGTTAGGGACAAATTTAAGCATTATGTCTTTTAAAAGGCTCCCGAACTTTGAACATCATTATGAGCTTGGATTGATTAGGCTTGACGAATAGAAATCCTCTGTCACATTTCATGTTCCTATACAAAAATTAGGTTTAGGGTTTATGATTTAAGGTTTAAAGTTAGGGGTTATGGTTAGGGTTTAGAAAATTTAGGATAGAATATATTTTTTAGAGTATATGATGTAGTGTTTAAAATTTAGAATTAAGACTTAAAAATTAATTTTTTAATATTATAACATAAAAAAATACCGAAAAAGGTAGATGATTTTTTATCCCGGCTTTAACACCCTTTCTAGGTTCTTTTCGGCTTGTAATTCTTCAAGGCTTGCTTCTGTCGTATATAAATCATATTTTTAATCAACCAAGGATAGGCAATGTCGTCCAGGGAAATGGGTCACCAAGATCGGGCTACCAAGGAATTAGACTCGTCTATGGCTAGTATGAATAAATATAATCACACAAACAAATATATATATTCAATAGCAGGATAAATCTTTTGTCTAAAACTATATTTAAACGGTGAAGATGAGAATGACAGTAGACGATGGGTTTAAAGTTTTTTGAGGGATTTTGTGGACTAAATTGGTATAGTAATTAAATGTCGAAGGTTATTTTTAACGAAAATGATTAACTTGTTACTTTTGTTAAGTCTAACGATCATTTTATAACTTTTCATAGTTAAATTACCTAACAAAAACTACTTTATATTTGCAGGGATATTTTTGTAGTTTACCCTAAATAAAAACATGCAATGTACATTATTAACGTAACATATCATCAATCAATTTGTTATTAACGTAACAAAAAAAATAATAAATTGCTCGTGAACTTGTCGAGTCGAGTTAGGTCTTCCTCAACTCGAGCTCGAAGTCGAGTCAAGTCAACATGAATCAAGCGTTAGCTAAGTTTTTACCGAGTTGAGCTCGAACTATTTACGAGTTGCTCAACTCAGTTAGCACCCCTATCGAAGATAATCATGTCATGTTTAGGAGTGCTTATCGAGCAAATTGATCGTGAGTTGAGTAATAAACGAACTTGTCATGATCGAACTAAAGATGTAGTTGATATTCGAGTGTGAGACTCGTTTTAATTTCTCAACAATCTTTGATGGACAACAAAAGAAAGAATGCCTTATGGACTTGGGGGTTAACATTTAATCGTTTTTTTTATATATGCAAACTGAAAAGTTCCCTTTCTACTTTTATACATAAAATAATAATAAAAGAAATGAAAAAACTAATTATTATAATTTAATTTCTTATAAATACAAAATAACTTTTTAGAATATCGGGAAATATAAAACGTTTTAAAAATTTAAAACCAAATATTGTATCGGTAAATTACTTAGCAAATCATTTAAATTTTCTAGAAATTTTAACTAATATTTAAACTTTTTAGAACATATTTTTTTTAAGGTAACCACAAAGATATCATAAAAAATTAAAAAAAAAATAACAAGTTGCTTGCGAACTTATCAAGTTGAGTTAGACCTTACTTTACTCAACTCAACTCGCTAAGAACTCGAGTCGAGCATTAACCGAATTTTAATCGAGTTAAACTCAAGCTGTTTGCGAGCTGCTCAACTCAATAATCACCCTTGTCATGTGTGAAAATTGATAAAAAAATATTATTTTCCAAAATCATAAATGATATTCAATTTTCTTTTATGATTTCTTCCCTAATTTTTAATTAGTTCCGTTGTACTTACCAAAATTGTTTTTTTGACAGAAAAAACTTTCCAAAATCATAAATGGTCTGAAAAAGGAAAATGAAGTGTCTTTGCGTGGCATTACTTTCCTTTTATATCTCAACTTGGCCTATTTATACGTTGTTATGGGACTTGAGTTTTGTCCATCTTTTATTTTAAGAACAAAAAAGGGGGTTAATTTAATTTAATTTAAAATTTAAAATTTATTTTTTTCAGAATGGGAATTATTCTCAAGCTTTTCCTCTCATGTCTAATGTTCATGGCTTCTGTGATGGGCAAGAGACAATTACACATTGGCCGTCGACTAGTTGATGAAACTTGGTACGATGCCCATGCAACATTCTATGGTGATATGACTGGTGCCGCTACCATGAGTAAGTAAACTCGACTCGACACTTGTTATCGAATCGAATAATAATTTATAATATTATATCGCCTTGCAATGAACATTTGATAAAACTAAAATCTCAAAATAATAATGGATATGTGAATATATACCGCCTTGTAATCACATTCATACTATTTAAATAATAATAATTGATAAAATAGATAAACAATCACTAAACCATGTTGAAATGTTATTTTTATCATTACACTTTTAGAAGTTATAAAACAATCATTATTTTTTTATTTAGTTATAAAATGGTCCTACTAGTGATATGTTTAAGGTCAATTTTGTGAGAATTTAATAAGTTTAAATGATTTTTTGTAACATTAAAAAAATAATAATAATCTCATAACCAAATCAAAAGTTTAATGACCACTTCGTAATTTTTAAAATTAAATGATCAAAGGATCATTTCAGCATAATATAGTGATGATTTGTGTACTTTATCCAATAATAATTTCCACATTACTTTTGCATGGTTTGTAAATTGTCTGTTAATTATTGCAGAAGGAGCTTGCGGCTATGGCGATCTCTTTAAACAGGGCTACGGCCTCGAAACGACGGCGCTTTCCACAGCTCTGTTCAACAACGGGCTCACTTGCGGCGCGTGTTTCGAAATCCAGTGCGTCGATGATCCTCAATGGTGCATCGCGGGCGCAGGCACCGTCATCGTCACCGCCACCAATTTCTGCCCTCCGAATTACTCAAAACCCTCCGGAAATTGGTGCAATCCACCGTTAAAACACTTTGATCTATCCATGCCGATGTTCACAAAGATAGCCCAAGAACAAGCGGGGATCATCCCCGTCAAGTACCGCCGCGTTCTGTGTTCGAAGAAAGGCGGGGTTCAATTCCAGATCAACGGGAACCCTTACAGCATAATGGTCTTGTTGTACAACGTCGGTGGCGCCGGTGATGTTACCGGCGTTAAAATCAAAGGTTCCGGCACCGATTGGTTGCCGATGAGTCGGAATTGGGGTGTGAATTGGCAAGTTGGAACTAAATTAACGGGACAAAGCTTGTCGTTTCAAGTGACTGTCAGTGATGGGAAAATGGTGGAATTTGATGACGTGGTGCCGTCTGATTGGCAGTTCGGGCAAGTTTTTGACGGCAAACAGAATTTCTAGCAAAATGTTTTGATGTCTTCTTTTACGTGATTACCCTATGTTTTATTTGGAATAATATAAATAAATTTTTGATGAGTAGTCCCTTGATTATATAGTATTTTTTAGTTCAGTCACCAGAGCATAAAATGTTACAAATTGTTTTTTTTTTTCCGAGTTATCGAAAGTTGCAAAATGATCATCGCTCCTAACAATAAAAATTTAAACCTTAACATTTAAATATTATACCAATTTGAACCTGGTGGGTGGTCCTAGTAGAAAAGAGGATGATGTTCATCCCAAGAGACTCGGGTTCAATTCGCTTTATCTGTAAGGTGTGAGTGCATTGTCAAATGTTTGCGTGGAAGAAGGGACCATGGCGCCATCGCCTTTCGAACGTGGTCGGGTGTTAATTGAAACAAAGATTCTGGAACGAGTTGAGGGCGTGTTGGATTTGAAAGTACAAAACAAGGTTTTTAAAATTCGTAGATTTTTAAATTGCATAGAATTTGTGGGTATCTCTTTGTAAAATTAAGGTTGCAGCAAACCATATCAAAATTATATCAGAGCCAGAGGGGTTTAAGGCCTGAGAAGAAGGAACAAACTATTTGTATCATCAATCAATTCATTCAGCACTGCAGTTTACATTATTTGCCAAAAGAATGTCCAAAGCTAAGGAAAGTGGATGTGGGGTGTCCATTGGAACCAACTAGTTTGTGGAAGATAATGTGGAGGTGTTGCGTCGTTATGCTGTGGGTTTGGTGTAAACGTCCTATTCTGAATACGGACTTGGCGATAGAATTGAGGAAGTGTCGATTATACGAATTGCTGGAGAAAGTTGGGGAAAAAAATAAAAGAATGGAGAAGTGGGGTATCGATCCCCATACCTCTCGCATGCTACCATCTGAGCTACATCCCCAATTGTCGTTTAATCTCATAAAACTTTTATAGTTTGTAAACAAATAAAATCAAATCGACTAACATTGTTCAGAGGGCAGTTTCTCAGGCTAAACATAATCAACCAAATAATTGGTGGCAATTTAATATTACAATAGTTTGTGGAACAGGAGTTGTTGTAAAATCGATGATAACTGTGAGGAGGTGAGGGCGAATATGGATATTAATGGTGGCAGTTTTGAGGTGCAGGATGATGTTTTGAAGGCAAATAAGAGTGAACAATGAGAAGAATGGAATTGCAGAGGTGAGTGGAAAGTAAGGAAATGCCTCGTGAATTGGTTATTTAGAAGAAAATGCACAGGGGGAGGAAATGGTGTTGATATTCGGATGAAATGGTTGTTTTAGAAGATGTCGGTTTGATTGACTTGCCTATGATAGGTAAATCGTTTACTTGGTTTGGTAGTGGGATTAAAGGAAGTCGTTTAGATAGGTTCTTGGTTTCGTCGGAATAGGTGGATCGGTTTAGTGGCTTGGAACAACATAATTTGCAACGAGGTATATCGGATCATAGGCCGATTCGTCTTACGAGTGACAGTGTAGATTGGGGTTCGAGGCCATTTCGGTTTCTAAACTGTTGGCTGGAAAGGAAAGGGAATCTGCGCGTCTTCGAAATGGAATGGCAACGCATCTCGAATTTGAATCTGGAGCTATCTTTTGGGGACAAGTTGAAACAATTGAAGATATTTTTACGTAGATGGAATGTGGAGTCGTTTGGGGACATTGAGTTGTTAGAGGATTTAGATGATCATGGTGTTGGTGACAAAGGGCTCGAAGAGTTTACTGCGGAGAGGAAAATGTTACAATGTAATTTGTGGCGATTGTTACGACTTACGACATCAGGAATCTATATGGTGGCAAAAAGCTCGAGCCAATTGGTTGCGACTTGGTGACCGAAACACTCATTTTTTCCAGCGATCGGCTAAGGTGAAGGGGCTGCGTGATGCGATACGTGGGTTGAGGATTCATGGGAGATGGGTTTCGACTCCGTCGGTGCTTAAGAAACATGTAAGTAGTGCGTTCAGGAAAAATTTCTCACAGCTGAAGTTGGATGATGGGTTTGAAATAGATGTAAGTTGTAGGCGCATCACAGTTGAGCAGTGTGCGTTGTTGGAGAGGGATTTCGACTTGGAGGACGCTTGGGATGCCGTGAGTGTTAGTTTTGGTGCAAAAGCACCTGGTCCTGACAGATATTTGATCAATGTGGATGAATCGGCACGAGGTAAGCCGGGACCAGCAGGATGTGGCGGGGTGTTACGTGATGAGGAGGGTTGTATTTTGGCGTTGTTTTCCAGGTGAAAGATTATGAATGAAAGGGAGAAAGATTATGAACAAGTGTGAGAGGAAAAGAATGAATAAGCCAAAAGCAATCTGATTTCATTAACTTCCTCAATGGATATTTATACAAAAAGTATGAAAAGGATAACTGTTTACAAATAGCTCAGCAGAGCTTTAACAAACTTAACTGAATCTAAAGAATACTGATCTTGATAACAACACTAACGGCTATAGCTCTAACATACTTCTTAAGACTCTTCTTTTTCCTTCCTTTTTTAAGAAACAGACAGAAGCCTTAACTCATCAGCAAAAAAAACTTTAAGCTGCTCTCGAAGTTGAACAAAAAAATTAGCAGATAATGGCTTGGTGAGAACATCAACAATCTGATTTAAGGCTGGTACATAATTGACCTGGAAAGATTCATCTAGAATCTTCTCTCTGACAAAGCTAAGATCAAGCTCCACATGTTTCAGCTTGGCATGATGCACAGGATTGGCTGAGTGTGCAATAGCACTGGTGTTATCACACCAAATGATGGAGGGAGAAGGAAGATGAATGCTCAACTCAGTAAATAAAGACTTTACCCAGATAGCCTCACACATAGCATTAGCAATCCCTCTGAACTCAGCTTCAGTTGAAGAACGTGAGACAACCGTTTGTTTTTTCGAACTCCAAGCCATCAGGTTATTTTCCAGAAAAATACAATATCCAACTGTAGATCTTTTATCATCTGAATTAGTACCCCAGTCTTAATTAGTGTAATCAGTGAGACTAGTAGTTGAAGAATTTGTACTGAAAAACAAACCATGTCCCATTGTACCTTTGAGATATCTAACAATTCTCTTAGTAGCTTTCCAATGCTTGTTAAGGGGAGACTACATGAATTGACTGACACTGTTCACATCAAATTGGATGTCAGGTCTGATTGTGCAAATGTGTTGCAAAGTACCAACAACCTGTCTAAATAAGGTGGCTTCAGTTTCAGAGCAAGGAGTCCCATCATGGGCAGACAACTGAGGAGTTGTAACCATGGGTGTGGGTGCAGGAGTGGCATCAATCATTGAAGTTTTCTCAAGAAGTTTCATAACATGTTTCTTCTGACTGAGAATAACACCTTGTTCAACATTCTGAACTGTCATCCCTAAGAAAAATTCTAACTTACCAAGATCTTTCAAAGAAAAAGTTGTATTGATATTCTTAATGACCTTATCCACATCGCTAGAAATGTTCCCTGTTATCACAATGTCATCTACATATACCATAACAAAAATTTTACTTCCATTGACATTTCTAAAATATAAGAACGAGTCTGCTAATGAAGTTGTAAAATGTAATACAGATACAAGATGAGACATGAACTTATCAAACCAGGCCCTTGGTGCTTGTTTAAGCCCATACAAGGACTTCTTAAGAAGACACACTAACTTGTTTCCTTGTTCATCAAACTGTTCAAAGCCTGGGGACTGATCTATATACACTTTTTCTGACAAATTCCCATTTAAGAATGCATTATCAACATCAATCTGCCTTAAAACCCAGCCATTACTTAAAGCTACACTTAGAAGAATTCTGACAGAAACAGATTTAACTATAGGATTATATGTTTCTCCATAATCGAAACCTGCTTGTTGAGAGAAATATTTGGCCACCAGCCTTGCTTTATAGCGAGAAACACTACCATCTGCATTTCTCTTGACTTTAAAAAGCCACTTACAACCTATTGGAATCCTATCAGCAGGTAAACTAACCACCTCCCAAGTACCTTTTTGAACCAAAGCTTGAAGCTCCTTCTGAACAGCTTCTTTCCATTCATCCACAGCCATAGCTTGATGTATATTCTTAGGCCCGGACAAAGCTATTGTAGTATGATAAACCTTAGGCTTAAAGATCCCAAGTTTGGACCTAGTCACCATGGAGTGAGTGGGCTTTAAACGTTCAGCACGAGAAGAAGTAACAACTTGCTCCTGCTCAAGAGAATCTTGAGAATTCTGATTTCCAACATCAACTTGCTCATGTCCAGAATTGATTTTCAGCAACTATTCCTTGAACTCCATTTTCAGCTTGCTCAAGAACACCTTGAACCTCATCTTGAAGAACCCCAGTAGTTTGTTGATAAACAACATCTTGAATTCCATTTTTAGCTTGCTCAAGAACACCTTGAACCTCATCTTGCTCAGTGAAACTTTGAGGACAACCAGTTCTTTGTTCAGAAAGACTATGAGCTTCAGCTTCAGAAGAAAGCTGAGCACTATCAGAAGACTGAGGAGAACTAAGAACTCTAGTAGGTACCTCAGGAACTCCTTGACCACAAGAAAATTGTCTCTTCTGATCTTGAGCAACAGTAGTAGAGGCCTGAAAACCTTCTATATTATGATTTCCTACAGAATTCTGACCTTGACAACCATGATTATGATAAGTAGACACCTCAAGATCAGGTGAAGTAACAGGACCAGAAGATACAGGTTGAAAGCAAGAATTGTCTGAACTAGTTGTCCTACTAGGAGAAAAACTAGTAGTAGAAGTAGAATTTGTAGCAGATCGTTTAGGATGGGTTCCAGAAAACTTGAAAGAGACATGTTCATCTGTTAACTTAGAAGAACTAACTTTAGAAGTAGGGGTGAGCGTTCGAGCGAGTCGAGTCGAGTCAAAAAATTTCGAGTTATTCGAGTTGACGCGTCACATTTTACGACTTGAACTTAATTTGAAATTTTTTCGATTCGAGTCGAGTTTATGAAATTCGAGTCGAGTTCGAGTCGAGTCGAGTTTTCGAGTTTCTATACAAATTTAATTGTAATTATTTACCATGTTATAGTACGATTTGATTCCAATTTAAACGACTTTCTCTATTCATATAAGATATGCATATATATATATATATATATATATATATATATTTCTTCATATTATTTTTCACATGCATAAGTAAGATTTGTAATGTTATTTAATAAAAAAATATAATCTAAACTTCTAAAATATATTTATAATATTATTTTTAAATAAGGAACTTTTGAGGATAAAGTATTGATGGGGGTATAAATGAGTCAATGATTTGATGTAAAGAAAAAATTACAAAAAAATTCAATTGAATGATCAAATTGAATAAAATATAAAGTTAGAGGGCTAAATTAAAAAAGAATAAATTTGTTAAAAATATGAATTGAAGTTATATAGATATTATATAGTGTTAGTGAATCATGTGGTTTAATTTTGGTAAAAAATAGACTTAAAACGAAAGAGAAATTAAAGAAATGGGAAACATTCAAAGTTGAGGGGCTAAATTACAAAAGTAGAAAATTTAATTTAAAAATATGAATTGAAGCTAAATAGGTATTCTAGTTTCTACATTGGTTTAGGAGCATGTGGTTCAATTTTGGTCAAAATTGACTTAAAACGAAAGAGATATTGAAGAAATGAGGAAATCATACAAAGTTAAGGGGCTGGATTGAAAAAATATGAAATTTATTTTCAAAAATATAAATTGAAGATAAATATGTATTCTACGCTGGTTTAGGAATACGTGGTTCAAATTTGGTCTAAAATTGACTTAAAATGAAGGAGGAATTGAAGAAAAATGAAACCAGTGACTAAATTGCAAAACTGTAAAATTCGGTTTTTCGATTTTTTGAGTTGGGCAAATTCCAAACCGACTCGAAATCGAAATTTTTTCGAGTTAATCGAGTTGACTCGAACAACTCGAATAACCCGACTCGAATAACTCGAAATTGAAAAAAAATATCGATTTTTTTCGAGTCGAATTTTGCTCACCCCTATTTAGAAGAACAATTTTGAAAAGGAAAAGAAACTTCATTAAATTCAATATGCCTTGAGACATACACACGACCATCTTTACTTAAACATTTATAACCATGTTGATGTGAACTATAGCCAATGAAAGTACATGGTATGAATCTAAACTGAAGTTTGTTCTTATTATATGGTCTTGTTAAAGGATAGCACTGACAACCAAAGACTTTTAGAAAATTATAATCTGGTATGTTTCCAAATAATTTCTCATAAAGAGACATACCATGAAGAACTTTAGTAGGCAGACGATTAATAAGAAAAACAGAAGTGAAGAAAGCATCAGACCAAAATTTTAAAGGAACTACAGATTGAGCCATAAGGGTTAAACCAAGTTTAACAACATGCCTATGTTTCCTTTCTACCATTCCATTCTGTTCAGACGTGTGAGGACAAGTATTTCTAAAAACGATACCTTGTTGCTGAAAGTAAGATATTAAGGGCTTAAACTCAGTACCATAATCAGACTGTATCATTTTTATCTTATGATTCAATTGGTTCTCAACCATTTTATGAAAGGTAATAACCACATTATAAGCCTCAGGCTTATTAGAAATAAAGTAAATTCAGGTATACCTGGAATAAGCATATACAAAACTAATATAATACCTACAATTATTAGAAAGTAAAGGTGTTGGTCCCCATAAATCCATTTGAATGAGTTGCAAAGGTTGATCATAAACAGTAAGGGAAGAACTAAACTTTCGTTTATGACTTTTGCACAGTTTACAAGCTTCACAAAAAAAAACTCACTTTTATTATTAAAAGAAACATTACATTTCTTAGAGACAATATCAAGAACAGCAGGAGATGGGTGCCCTAATCTCCTGTGCCAAAGCTCTAAATTGCCATGAACAGAAACAGAACAGACATTTGCAACATCTAAGCTCCCTAAACTAGAAGAGTTTTCAACATCCTCTAACCTAGAAGAACTATCAGCAGCAACACATTTATCAGAAAAAAACAAGCTTGAGAATCAAAAGCTGGAAAACTAGACGCAGCAGTGGGTATCTTGTACAACCCATTACTTTCTAAACCTTGCACTATTGGCTCATGTGTTGACAGATCCTTCACAAGACAATAGTCAGGAAAAAATTCAATGGAAACATGATTATCTTTGGTAAACCTAGAAACCGAAAGAAGATTCTTCTTAATCGCATGCACATGTAATAAATTACTTAAAACTAAAGGTCGATTCAGAGAGTTAATCACAGAGTTTCCAACACTAGATATTGAAACATCCATGCCATTAGCAACATATACCTTACCTATACCTTGATAAAAAGTAGGGTTATCGATATTACCTGTATCTGGAGTTAGATGTGCACTAGCTCCTGAGTCAGGATACCAGGCTGCATCATTAAACGTAGGAAGACCAAACTCA
The DNA here is from genome assembly GCA_030270665.1 of Hibiscus trionum. Lineage (NCBI taxonomy): Eukaryota > Viridiplantae > Streptophyta > Magnoliopsida > Malvales > Malvaceae > Hibiscus > Hibiscus trionum. The sequence goes on along the minus strand of BSYR01000038.1, from coordinate 18,155,605 downwards.
TCGGAAACGGCCGCAGCAGAGGCAACAACTCCACTGGAATCAGGATTTGAGTTAGGGTTACCCGACACAGCATCACATTCTTGTAACACATATTGCTCTTCAAACTCGTCAGCAAAATTACAGTAGTTCGCCGCAAACCCATTGTTAATTTGTCCATCGTAGGACTGATCGAACCGGAAATAACATCGATTGGCCAAGTGCCCTAATTTCCCAAAGATCTGACACTGAACCCTTGATCTGCCGGCAAAACCACCACGTCCTCAACCCCGAAAAGCAACCGTTGAACCACGATTGTAAGAAGGAACGAACCCTTGAAATCGTTGATCAAGAACTGGTCTTGACTGAAAACCTCTGCCTTGATCGTGAAACACCCGTCCATTCGAATCTTGAAACTTCTGAAATGTCAAAGAAACATGGGCAAAGGGACCATACTGATAAGACGCAGGCCCAAAAAGAACAGGCCATTGTGTCACAGTAGGCCCTTGAGCCATATTAACCAGAAAACTCGGATTAAGAAAATCTTGTTGTCGAGCTTCAGTATCAAAAAGCATAGAACAAACACCATCAAGCTTATATGGTTGTTGGCTGGAAGTGATAACCGCAACAAGTGGTTCGTACTCTGTTGGAAGACCAGAAAGAATCGCAAATATGTGCATAGTGTCTGACAGAGGATTACCACAGGCAGCCAAACTGTCACAAATGGAATGAACCTGGGCAAGGTATTCCTTCATACTTTGATCTCGTTTGCGCAAATTCCTCAAGGAACAGTGAAGATGCATAATTCGGGTTGTTGAAAAAACAGAAAAGATCTGTTGAACCTTTTCCCAAATCTCCAAGTGTAACATCCCAAAAGTTAGCTTAGGAGTTTAGGAATTTAATTAAATAATTATAGGATTTATTTGACTAAACTCTTAAATTATTGAATTGGAAATGGATTCAATAAGGACCGAATTGAAATTTAAAGAAAGGTTCAAGAAGAATTCGGTTATTTGTCTAGTGACTAAACCGAATTAAGCATCAAATAAAAGAGATGCATGCTAAAGTCCAAAATTCTTAAATTAACCTTGGATTAATATGAAATGATGGTATAATCAAGGGGTTATAAGGAGACATTAGTTGAGACATTGACATGAAAGTCTAGTCTCATTAATGTGTCCCCTTCTCCCTCCCCCTAACCGGCCACTCTAACCCACCAAGCTAAGCAACTTTGTGCTCATTTCACACACACTCAAAACATAAAAATTGAGAGAAAACTTGAGAGCTTTCGGTGAAGAAGAAGAATGGCATGCATGGCTTAGGATTTGGTCTAGAAAATTCAAGGAAAAATTAAAAGTAAGTAGCTCTCTCCCTCTACCTTTCGAATATGTGAAAAATTCTTGAAGAATTGGTGGTCTTAGCGCCTTTATAAATTCATGAAAGTAATGAGGTTAAGGGAGACGCTGCTGGAAAATTTTAAAACATGAGAAACATTAAGAAATTTGAATGATAATAGGCTTTTGAACATGCTAGATCAAATTTGGACAGATTTCATATTTGTAGGAACATGCAACTTCAGAAATTTGTAGAAAATTAAATAGTAAGAATTTCATGATGAAATTTTGATATAACCAACTTTGATATGTCTATTTTGATAGAAAAATTATAAATATGAGATTTGAGACTTGTGGTGAAATCTGGAAAAGAAATTTGAATGGCATGCAAATCTGCCCAGCAGTGTTCTTAGCTGAACAGTGAACTTTGAAAAAAATTGTGAAAAATAAATTACTTGGAATTTCGATCTTAAATTTTAATAGGATGAACTTGAACATGTTAATTGAATTTATAAACAAACAGAGAATAATTTGGAGTTATATACTGGAAATGGGAAACAATTTAAGTTAAGTGGTCAAAACAGTGTGAAAAATAAATAATAGAAATCGAAGAACTAATGAGAATTTTTATTTGTAAAATTGGATGAAAAGAAAGGTGGTAAATTGATAAGGAGACTGTTAAAAATGCAATTCACATGAATAAGTAAGCAATTTGAAAACTTAAGCACTAATTAGAATGAATTAGTGATATTAGATTTGGCCATATTCGAAACCAAATTAGTATAAGGACTGAAATTGGAATCAAGAGAAAATTCAGATTTAAATTGGATGAATAAGTTCTGAAATTTCTGCTATTATTTGGCCTAATTGTATTAGATCCTAGAGGAGAAAGAATTGAAGAAGAAAACGTAGTTGGAACGACCGCGGATCGCGCGAAAGGCCTCCGAATTCAGAGTTAGCTCGGCGAATTGTGAGTGAAACGAACTTAGAGTTGAGATTAGAGTCTCAACTACCCTTAATTTGATTTTAGTATATGTTGAGCATGAAATTGGACTAATTAGATGTTGGTAATTGATAAGGGAAGAAGGAATAAAGGAATTTGGATTGAATGCATGTGCTATGTGATTTTTATGATCTATGTGCTTGAATTAAAAATTGATATTTGTTATGTTGATTTCGAATCTGATTTGAGGTATATTAGATTGATTATGGATGAAATTGAGATGTTGAATATTAGAATTATTGACATTGATATTGAATGTTTGATGAATTGATAATATTGCTCGATATGATATGTGATCAATTATCGATCTTACGTGATATATGTGTTTGATAAACTCAATTGGGAATTGAGCTATGAAATGTGAAATTGAGCTATATGATATGAAATTGAAATCATGTATATGCTGATTGTGGATATGCAAATTGTATTGCAATCTATTATATGTTAAATGTGATAGTATGTGACATTGAAATTGATATTTCAAGAAATTAATCGAAAGGATTAATAGAGAAATTCTGAAATTTGATCGAATAATTATACGATTAAAATCAAAGATCAATAAACAAAGCCCTTGGTGTGTACTGTCTGTCCAGGTAGTACGGCTAGCCTAGAGTCTTGAGCTCGATAAGAAAATCGGTACGTTAGTGTACTCGATATTGTGGTACGTAAGTGTACCTTCTTGCTTAATGTCAGTGGACATTATGATATGTGATACGATGATATGAAATTGGTACGTGGTACCTATTATAAGGTGAAATTGATTCACAATTCAGTTATACGTGACTCTAATACCTAGCTTACTATACTATCCAAGGCAATGCGAATTGAATCAATAAGAAATTAAATTATTGAAATTCGAAATTGAAATTCTGGATTTGGTGAATTTCTTTGAATTGGATGGTAGCATGTCAATTATAAATTATGAAATTAATTGATTCTCTGCTACAATTTGTTGCTGCTTGTTTATCTGAAATTGATAATGTTCGAATATATGAAATCGAAGCATGATGTTCGAATGATGTATGGTGATTTAAGAAATGGATAAATTGATTATTAATCCTTGTTAATTATATGCAATAGAAATAAAATACAATCATTGATAATCCTTGAATGTTTCGAGTATGATATAAATGGTATCTAAATTGTTTGTGTACGATTGTAAAATGCTCGGTGTACTGTAATGATCTATTCGAATGTTAGCATTGTTAATAATTGATTGTGAAGTTGGGTTGATTGATTGAGCTATTCGAATGGAATAGAAGTATATATGAATAATTTAAAGTGGAATCTATTGTGTGATCACTTGGTAACAAATGGGAATTTATTAGATTAAGGTTTCCTCACTAAGTACTAGAAGTACTTACCACTCGAACCTTTCCTTCCTTCCCAAAAATTTCAGGTTATAGCTTGTTGACCTACCTTCCGATATCATTTTGCACGAAGACTAAGTATGCCCTTCTTTATCTTTGTTATGCTCATGATAGGTGGATTAACGGTCAGCATGCTAGTGCAGTTTGCATTGATGGTCATGTTCATGAATTACTTCTTTAAATAATGTATGAACTTTATAAGTAGTTTCCCTCCATTTTGATATGTAATTAAGAGGTATATATTTTGGGGTATAGATCGCCCTAGTATATGTTTTAGGGCATGATTCTTTTTGTTACATTTTGTATAGGCAACTGATAGGTTTAGCCGTTTATAGTTACCCCGGGGGAAGTTATTTTGTATAAGGGAAACGAAAATACTATGGATGTTATCGGATATGATATATGTATGTTTGTATGAATCGATTAGTATTATAATTAGAATTGTTCTAAAAGGGTAACATGGAAATCGAATTAAAATGACTAAGGGTAGTATTCGATTGAATGGAATTTAATGGAAATGGATTAGATATGTAAGGTGTATTACATGTATGATTGTAATCGAATGAACTTAGAAATTAAATTAGATCTTGATGTAAATCAAAATAAGTAAATGAATGAATTACATGTGCCCACCATGCTAATGAACGAAAAATGATAAGAAACTTTGTATGGTTCATATGTATAATGAATGAAAGTAAATTAGTATAATTTATATAGATGTATTCGAATGGAATAAATAAATAAAAAATGTCACACGAAAAATGTACCTTCCTCTGCCTAATACGAATCCGAATAATAAGTTAATATAACGCTCCTTGCCCCTAATCCGGGGTGAGGGGTGTTATACCAAGGCAGTTTTGCAATTGACAAGAGACGACAAGATCGAAGGTCTTATAGATGAAAGAAGCCAAGAACAGAGTGCAGAGTCTTGTTGTTTGTATGCAACATATTCTTCATTGACAACCGTGTTTCCTCCTTCAGATCGAACATTCTGTGGCGGGATTGTGAGGGTGCCATCAACATGATCCACCAAGGCCAAACTTTCGATAGCAAACAGAACTTGTTGTCGCCAGAGCAGGTAGTTCGTGTCATCAAGCCTGATCAAAATAGTCTTGTTGGTGAAAGGCTTAGAGGAAGACGTAGAAGAGTTTTCTACCATTGTTGAAATCTCTGATACCATGAAAGATTATGAATGAAAGGGAGAAAGATTATGAACAAGTGTGAAAGGAAAAGAATGAATAAGCCAAAAGCAATCTGATTTCCTTAACTTCCTCAATGGATATTTATACAAAGAGTATGGAAAGGATAACCGTTTACAAACAGCTCAGCAGAGCTTTAACAAACTTAACTGAATCTAAAGAATACTAATCTTGATAACAGCACTAACGGTTATAGCTCTAACACCGGGCCATTGGGTATCGTTGATTCTAACGTGGCAGAGCTTCGTGTAATTGATTATGTGTTGGATATGTTTAGATGCTCGCAGTGGCGGAGAGTGTATTCAGTTATAGTGGAATCGTATTCAAAGATAGCTATCTCTTGGATTCTTCATCGTGAACGAAGTCCTTGGAAGTTAGGTACTATTTTTCGACAAATCGATATGGCATGTTTAGAGCTTGCGTGTGTGTGCTTTCATCATATATATAGGGAGGGAAATTGTATTGTCGATACATTGGCTAAGAGTGGGGTTGATAGGGTCGATTGGTTGTGTGTTGCCGAGGGTGATCGTGTGGGTAATGCTTGATTCTTTGGAGGTGAGGGCATGACTGGTTGTGCTTGTGGGAGGCTGGCCATTGTGGTTGGTGGGGGTTGGTTGGTGAGTGGCGAGTTGGGTGCGGCTGCTTGCAGGTGGTTGTGGTGCTGGAAATGTCGTGGGGTTTGGCTTTTGGTTGCTTTTTGTAATTTTCGAGTTGGGTTGTCGTTTGTGCTTTTTATGCGGTCATGGTGTGCTCTTTTCCTCCATCTTAGATTTAGGGGAGTTTTTAATGAAGCCCGTGGCAGCATTTTTGTTTTGTATGATCTTCCATGTTATTAAAATCATACTTTTAACAATCAAAAAAAAGAAAAAAGAAAAAGAGGATAGAAAAAGAGAGAGAAGAAAGAATAATAATATTAATTCAATTTTTAACTCTTAATAGAACTTAGAGTAAACCACATTGGATACCACTAAATTTTAAGTTTAGTATCGATTATACCATTAAACTAAAAATTGATATTATTTTAGCATTAAACTTTAGTTTATATTTCAATTATACCATTATGTCATTAAAACCGATGATATGAACGAATATTAATGGTCTGCGTGCAATGACGTAGATTGATTTTAACGGCCTCATTAGTATAATTGAATTCTAAAATAAAATTTTGTGCTAAAGTAATATCGATTTTTAGCTTAGTGATATAATTCATACACGCCTAAAAGTTTGGTGGTATTTAATGTAGTTTAACCTAAAAGTTATGCATACCGGATAAAAACTAACTCTATTCTCTTAATAAGAAGAACAATTCCTTTTCGACTGGAGTCATTACTTGAATTCAAATTTATATATTTTTTACGTTAATAATTCGTTATCCATATATTGATATGTTTAAATGTTTTTTTTTGACCAAATGTTTAAATATTTTCTTGTTCCTTTTACTTTCATGACATGACATATTTTTATATATTTTTAATATATTTGTGTCATGTTTTAATTTATTCCATAATTTCATCATATTAATTTAATTTTATCTCTAAGATCATTTATCTAAAACTCGAATCTTTAAACCAATCATATATTAATAAAAAATTATGTTTATTAAAAGATTAAATTGATAAAGTTTTTATTTGTGTATGATTAAATTTATTGAGGTTTTTTGAATTAGGACAAAAATTAATAGAATGTATAAGTTTTCGGACTAAAAAAATAATTATACTAAAAAAAATACTTGTTTGTAACAATATGTTAATTAAATGATTTGTTTTAACTTTTAAAAAGAAAAAAAAATAACATGTTTGTTATAAAACTACAACAACCAATTCCAGGCTAAAACAAACAATCTAAAAGCACTTTTTAAAACAACTCTTCAAAAATAATCATCCACTTCACTTTTCGAAAATAATGTTAAAAATATCTTGCATTTAATTAAAAGTAAAACAAACTGAGAAACATGAAAGTAATATTTGGTAAACAGTTTTTGAGTCAAGTCAAAATTAGAGGTTTAAATTATTTTTGAGGGTTTGACCAATCAAATTAGTTAATTTTGATGTTCGGTAAATAGAGAATTGTAACAACGGATTGAGCGAAACCTCTCAATTTGAAAAAACTGATTTTAAGAACTTTTGAAGTTATATGATTGGATACAGGAGTTGTAAATAATCTTTTATGATTGACAATTACAAAATTTTTTTTCTCAAAATAACATAAATTTGAATAACTTATAAAATTAAAAAGATAATTTTACAAATAAGAAATTAATATATATATATATATATAACTATAATAATTATTAAAATTATACGAATTCAACAATTGGTCTTAGTGAAAAAGCGGATGATGTTCATCCTATGAGACTCGGGTTCAAATTGATACCTTTGTTTGCAAGGTGTGTATGTGTTTTGTTAAAGGGTTAAAAGTATCTATGAGGCGATATCATCGCCGAACTTTACTCTCAAACCTATTTTGGTCATTGAAGTTTCAAAATGTTCAATTTACTCATTGAACGTTTTTTTGTCACTCCTCTGTTAATTTTTTTACGGCGTATATTTACCAGCAAACGAAGGAACTTATCCAAAATCCGAACAATGGCAAGCTTCATCGGCACGAGTGAAGCAATATAATGAAAAATAGGCTTCATTCAATAGTAGAGGAGAGAGACCGACGAGAGAGAAACTAAAGGATTTTTTTTCTGATTTGTGAACTTCGAGGCACTTTCCGACAAAATATATGTCGTATTCATACCCAGGGGGTCGAGATGAAGTGACTTGTGAAATTTAGGACCGAACGACCACCATCTAAATTCAATATTTAAACTTTAGCGACCAAAATAAGCTTGGGAGTCAGTGACAAAAAATTGTTCAATGTATAAACTTTAGTGAGTAAATTAAACATTTTAAAACTTCATTGATTAAAATAAATTTGAGAGTAAAGTTTAGTGATGATTTACGGAATTTACCCTAAAATATTTAGAGACAATTTGATCACAACTTATTAATTTCAGGACCAATTAGACCAAAATAAAGTTGAGCGTCATTTTGAGTTTTGACCCAAAAATTGTATCCAGTTTACACAAATTTTGCTGAAAACCAAAACCTATCTGAAACTCAACCAATGGCTGTTCCCAAACTAGAACTTAGAGCTCTGGGAAACACGGGACTGAAACTCAGCAGCGTAGGTTTCGGCGCTTCCCCTCTCGGCAGCGTCTTCGGTCCCGTTTCCGAGAGCGACGCCGTCGCCTCCGTCCGCGAAGCATTCCGCCTCGGAATCAACTTCTTCGACACCTCCCCGTAATGCCAAATTTCTTCACTGTAACTAATTGGGGCATTTTAAAAACATGATTTTTTTTGTTCAATTTGATGAATTATATATATCTGTGGTTAATTTGAAGGTATTATGGCGCGACATTGTCAGAAAAGATGCTTGGGAAGGGACTTAAAGCTCTTGGAGTTCCTAGAAATGAATATATTGTTTCCACGAAATGTGGGAGATATCGTGAAGGTTTTGATTTCAGTGCCGAGAGAGTAACGAAAAGCATCGATGAAAGCTTGGAAAGATTGCAACTTGATTATGTTGATATATTCCAATGCCATGACATTGAATTCGGCTCTCTCGATCAGGTTATTCATTAAGTAATTCAATGTTTCGATACCATTTTCGTTTTCATATTGCAATGTCATTCGAATCAGCATTGTATCCTGCACGCATTCGAGTTCAAGTAACACGAGATAATAAACATGGATCCTAGGAAGGTGTTTGCTTGCAAACCTAATATGAAAGCTTGGGTTAATTTGGTTCAGTTTGTATGTGGTAACAGATTGTGAAAGAGACAATTCCGGCGCTTCAAAAGCTGAAGGAAGCAGGGAAAATCCGTTTCATCGGTATCACGGGACTGCCGTTGGACATTTTTACTTATGTGCTTGATAGGGTTCCACCGGGCACGGTTGATGTGATATTATCATACTGCCATTATAGCATTAATGATTCAACACTGGAGGATTTATTGCCTTATTTGAAGACCAAAGGTGTTGGGGTAATCAGTGCATCTCCACTTGCCATGGGACTTCTTACGGAGTTCGGTCCTCCAGAGTGGCATCCAGCATCACCCGAACTCAAGGTGAGACTTTTATCTTCCTCGGATAAGATAAGACCACCTATTGGGGATGTAATTGATGTGTAAATGATAGCCTTTAACCCGGAAAAGTTTATGTTAGAACATGGTTTTTGTAACCTCTTAAGGCATTATTGTTGCAAATTATCTGGACTAAGATTTTTCTGGACAACACAAATCTTCAGTTGTAAAGCCTGGAAACATAGTTTGTAGGGCTGTGCACTGAAGAGATCATATATCTGGGTTTTGTTCTATTCGGCTCTAGCTACAACGCGGTTCATTGTCACCCACAAAAATAATATTTCGCCATGAACTCATATCATCTATTTAATATGTCATTTCCATAGTTCGAGTTTGCGCTTGAATATATAGCTTTCGATTGTGTTCATAACCTTTCTCCAGTCTGCCTGCCAAGCTGCTGCTGTCTATTGTAAAGACAAAGGGAAGAATATTTCGAAGTTGGCAATGCAATACAGCTTGTCAAATAAAGATATTTCGTCGGTGCTGGTTGGCATGAACTCTGTTAAACAGGTTCTTATCCATCATTTGACTTAAATATTGTCCTTTTACTTTCTGGAATCTGTTTTATGCCCGATAATGGAATTTTCTTACTCAATCTTCATACCTTTAACTGTTGGTAGTGTCTGGCTTGTCAATTATTAGGTTGAAGAGAATGTTGCTGCTGCGACAGAACTCGCACTGTTTGGGAAAGATCATGAAACTCTAGCTGAAGTCGAAGCAATCCTGAAACCTGTGAAGAATCAGACATGGCCGAGTGGGATTCAACGAAGCTGACCAACAACATCCAGCCGTAATTCTATGATCGTATCCATATATTCCCCAACATTGGTTATCGATTCATTGGAGCGGGGGCAACCATTCTACTGTGGTGATACTAGTATTTAGATGACCAACTATTTCCATCCTTGTAGGATGGATTCTGTCTGGATAAACTTCCTAGTTCCTACTGTGTGTCTGATGAAACAATAAGCGAGTTTTTCTCGTTCGATATGTGTAGTATTGTGTTTTGATGACCGTTCGTCGAGTCTCATTCAAGCATGCATTACTATTAGCTTGGTGAAAACAATGACATTAGTTACAATGTATTAATAATACCATTGGTTACCAGCACTGTAAGTGAAGTTACACTGTATATTTTATTTACTCAACGTGTTAATAATCTTTGTTGCTCTGAACGTCGTTAACGTTTAACACATGCAAGTCGGACAGGGAGTGGTGTTTCCAGTGGCGGACGGGTGAGTGACGCGTAAAACCTGCCCTTGGGAGGGGAACAACAGCTGGAAACGGCTGCTAATACCCCGTAGGCTGAGGAGCAAAAGGATGAATCCGCCTGAGGAGGAGTTCGCGTCTGATTAGCTAGTTGGTGAGGCAATAGCTTACCAAGGCGATGATCAGTAGCTGGTCCGAGAGGATGATCAGCCACACTGGGACTGAGACACGACCCAGACTCTTACGGGAGGCAGCAGTGGGGAATTTTCCGCAATGGGCAAAAGCCAGACGGAGCAATGCCGCGTGGAGGTAGAAGGCCCACGGGTCGTGAACTCCTTTTCTCGGAGAAGAAGCAATGACGGTATCTGGGGAATAAGCATCGGCTAACTCTGTGCCAGCAGTCGCGGTAATACAGAGGATGCAAGCGTTAATGTCTCATTTTGATAAACAACTTAAAATGAATGATACTGCTATGTTAGTGTGTACTGTCACGTAGATTTGTTATGCATTTCAAGTTATTTATCGTCAATTAACTAACGGTTTTCATTTATGGATAAATTATTTTAACTTAAGATAAAACGTTCATGGGTTAGAGTGCTAAAAAAAATTAAACTAAAGCGATTATCCAATCAAATGTTGAAGGCATTTTTAGTGTAGTATTGTAATATATGTGTGGGGTAAATCTTTCATGATGATGTTGTGCTCCCAACACATAGATTAATTTAAAGGGATGGTAGCAGCGATTATTCCTTCTTTGTCTACAAAAGAATTGTTCCAAACCAATCTAGCTGCTTTAGAAAAAAATAAACATAAAACATGATCTTATAAGGTTATCGTTTTCGTAACAAAACGTCACTTTTAAAGTAAATACTTTAAAAGTTATAACAAAATAGTTTAAAATCCTTCGACTTTAAAAAAAAGGGTAAATTACATAAATGACCACCATACTATTGTAAAAATCGCGATTTGACCACCTTACTTTTTTCGAAGTAATTAAATCATCATACTATTAAATTGGATGCAATTTGACCACCAATCGTTAAAGATGGTGACACGTGTCAAGTGGTGTCACCACCTAATTAAAGGAAGAAATGGAAAAAATCACAAAAGTATATAAAGGAAATTGAACCTGTGTCTCCTAGCAATCTAGACTGCTTGCTTACCACCACACTAAATGTTATATTGTAATATATTTTTTGCCATATATTATATCTAAATAAACATTAAAAACTGAAAAACTCCATCATCGTCCTTAGCAACATTTTTCATTGCCTTGAGCTTCTCCAAATCCCCAGATTGATTGTGAACGTGGTTTTCCAGAGCTACGCATATTAGACATTGCTTCCAACAATTTTTCAAGTGTCTTGTCCGTTGAATTTTTGCAAAGTTTGAAGGCGATGATGCAGATGACTAATGAAGACAAAGCTAATCTGAAGTACATCGGAGATGTTTACTATCAAGACTCTGTTACTATTGTCAACAAAGGGATGGAACTGTTTTATGAGAAAGTCATGACCTTTCTAACAACAGTTTCCATGGGAGAATACCAGAAGAAATTCAATATCTCAAGTCACTCAAAGTGCTCAACTTATCCAGCAATGACTTCTCTGGCCAAATCCCATTAACATTTTTAAAATTTAGTAAAACAAATCCTGTTCTTTTAACGAGGTATAACTATAGAATTTTGGAAAGTATGAATGCTCGAAAGAAATATATTAATTAGGACTAAATTGAAAGAATGTATAAGTAGTAAGGACCAAATGTATAATTATACCCTTATTTTTTTAACTGACATGTCATCCTGCCGTTAACCTTTAACGGCTGGTGGTCAAATTGCACCAAACTTAATAGTATGATGGTTTAATTGTTTCGAAAAAAAGTAAGGTGGTCAAATCGCGACTTTTGCAATAGTATGATGGTCATTTATGTAGTTTACCCAAAAAAATTGACATTCAATTAAGTATTCGAACTAATAAATTAAATCAATTAAGCCTTTGACCAATGGTAACTATCAATTTTTGACAATTTTTTTGAGATATTACTATCATGTGACACACTACGGTTCTGTCATATCACATCTACAGATTTTTTCGTAAATTATTTTCTATAAGTTTTTTAGAACTTTTAAAGAATTTTTAAATAAAATAAAAAATTCTAAAAATGTCAAGTAACGACATTGTAACACGACACATACCAATTGATCCAAAAAGAATTGTTAGATTTAACAGTCAACACTAATCAAATGAGTGAATTAATTAAATTTTTAAAAATAAAGGTTTAATTAGGTGCAAAAACTCCACTAGCTTAATTAATTTTTTTTCTTCAAAAGTTCAAAGGCTTATGATACCTTTAAAAAAATCAAGTTTAAAACTTTGAAAAAAGTTATAACTCCTTAATTATTTTTTTTTCAAGAAGTTACTATATTTGTAACAAAATAGTATGTCATTCATTCTCATATATTTTTCGAATAATTACTTACAATATTACATGTTTGTAAGTAATATACGTTATTATATAACATTTTAAGTAATTATTCAAAGTTACAATTTTCTTAAGTTTAAATGTTCAAATGATTATCATGTTAATTTAGAAAAACTAGTTTGAAATCATGTTAATTTTTTGTATAAATTTTATTTAACAATATTATATACAATATAATATTATTTAACGTTTTTAAAATTTATTTTTTATATAACCATTGATATATGATATATGGATTTATATTCAATACACAAGGGGTGAAAATAAGAAGTTTCCACAAACGCATTAGTTTTAGGGTTTAGGGTTTAGTGGTGTAATCACTAATTTTGTCCGGACCTTGAACCCCTTTATGTTTGTGATGATTAAAGGGCTTATATCGGGCTATTATTTAAGTTAAGACTAAAAAAGAAGAAAAAAAAAAGAAGAAAAACAAAAAAAAGAAATATATATATGTGTGTGTCATGTCTTATTATCATCATATTATCTTATCATACATATTATTACCATACTATTATTAGTATTATTTATTATATATATATATATATATATATATATATATATATATGCATGTGACATAATATATATATGTGTGATTATTTGCATATAATTAAGTAATGTGTGAATGTATATATTTGGTATCGATATTTGCTACTATTATTGGTAATTATTATTATTATTATTATTATTATATTAACTATCATATCTATTATTATTATATTTATTATGAAGATAGAACTTATAATAATAAAAGACACATCAATGTAAATAAAAAGCCCATTCTGATTGTACAAATAACAGTCCATTATGTTTAAATGAAATACAAGTCCATACTTAAATAAATACATGGCCCAAGCCCGATAAGCCCTTACAAAGCAGAAACCCTAATCCTTTTTTTTATCTATGCGCAGCCAAATCTGGACCGTCAGATCTGATGCTTGTTCTCAACGGTCCAGATCGATTCCGGGTAAGAGCAAACCCTAGAGAGCCCTCATTGAAGATGTCGCGCCGCCTCATCATAGCCGTTGGATCTGGCCGCGATCCAACGGTCCAGATTACGCTTCAACGTGGAAACCCTAGCAAGCCTCCCCAAGTCTGGCGCCGTGTTGAGTGGATCACACGAATGATAATAACCAAGAGGGGGGGTGAATTGGAATTTTAACGATGTTGTAACGGAAATTGCAACTTAAAAATATTGACACGGGAATTTAGAGTGGTTCAAGTTCACCAACCGAACTCTACTTCCACTACCTTAGTCTCACCAAGGATTTCCAACAATTTCCACTAAATTGTTCGTCCCCTTTTTCCAGGACAAGGAGGCAACCTTTACAATTTCGGTTAATTTTTCTACCCAAAAATTAACCCAATCCTCACACAATAGAACAAAGAAATTTGGTGGCTAATAAGGTATCTCTCAATACAAATGATAGCCCAATATCAAGCACTCAACCCAATTGAACAAAATAGAAATGAAGGATACAATTGGGGTTTCTAGACAAAGTAGGATTTTTGCACAAATGCTTGGATTTGATGTTTTGATATCTTCTTGAGGTTCAATAATATGTTGCTGGAGCTTCTTGGGGTCTTTTTATAGCCTCTTGATGATTTTCAACCGTTGTGAGTGTTGACTTTAAGATTATAGCCGTTGGAAAGCTTTTTCTCCACTTTCTTGCACTTTTCCAGCTATGCGTATCGATACTCTATAGTGGGGTATCGATACCTGTCTCATAAGAAAATAGCCGTTGTGTACAAATATTAAAGGGGTATCGATACGCGTTCTTGGCGTATCGGTACTGGGTATCGAAACAGCACAGGCTGTATCGATACCTTTTTCTCGACATAGCTCACTGTCAAAAGTAGTATCGATACTAGGGTTAGGGGTATCGATACTGGTTTAGTGACCGTTTAAAAATCTCAACGGTTATATTTTTAAACCGACTTTGAAATTAATAATTATAAAATGGTATCGATACTGGTTTATCCGTATCGATACTGATTTCATAGCGTATCGATACTGGGGTTTGCCGTTTCGATACGTGTTCCGGCAGTGGCAAACTTTGCTAAAAAGGTATCGATACTCCTTGATGGGTATCGATACTGGTTGACGTTTTTCAATATTTTTGCCTTGGAACACTTAGAAAATATTTGAGTTTGAGTTCTAATAAATCAGTTTAAAGTCTTTGGAGTTTCAAAAACTTATTAAGGGATTTGTACAAACAATTTTAAGTTCTTCAATTTGATCCTTAAAGATCTAGTTATATCAAAATCAAACATAGGTTTTACAATCTCCCCCTTTTTGATATAACAAAACCAAAACTTAAAATTTTTGACAACTTTTGAAAATTAACTCCCCCTTAATATAAGCTTGATATTTCAATTTAGTTAAGACCAAAGAAATTTCTCAAAATCAAAATTCTTAACTCCCCCTTGATGTAAGTTTGATAAAACCAAAAATTTTTTTGAAGTTTGTTTGTGAGCTATTTCTTCTCCCCCTTTTTGTTAGATCAAAAAAAAATTGTGAGAGCATAATGTGCATCAAATATCAAGAGTATAAAGATAAGCAACATAATCTTATTATATCATAAAACGAGAAATCCAAAACATAAGCAAACCTAAATCCTAAATAATCAAAGCATAGGTAATAAACTTAATCCTAAGAACATAAAACATAGGTGCATAAAAAAATCCTAAATGATATGATATGATATGCAAGGATAGAAGTCTAGGCATTATCTTCATCGTCTTCATCATCGTCATCTTCATCTCCCAAAGGGTCATTGTTCCTCATGCTATTACGCCATTCATCGTGGAAAGCGGCAATGGAAATATTCGAGGAATTTTGCTTGCTTTCGAGGGATGTAAGGCGATTCTCCATACCCGTCATCCTCGTATCAAATGTAGTTTCTATAGAGGTAAGACGAGTATTCAACCCGGTGAATTGTTCATTTAGATATGTCATGAGATTATCCATATTGGGTTGTGGGACTTGAGGAGCTTGAGGAGCTTGAGGAGCTTGTTGTTCTAAGGCGGCGGCGGCCTCGGGTGGAAGCTCGGTAAGACGTAGCCAATTTCCATTAAAATAATGAAATTTGCTTCGAGCAAGAGAATGTTCGTCGATAGGATCGGTAAGAGTAGAAGCAAGATCAAACGAACAATCAATATCCTTTTGAACAAAGTAATAGCTTAAGGCCGTACCATAGATAAAGGATGTGATGAGAGGAGTTTCACGTTGTTGAACATGATAAGCAATCTCATTGAACATGATGCGAGCAAGATTTGGGCGTTTTCGTTGACGGAAACTTCGAATCCAAAAATCATCCAATAGACGGATGGTGGAATATTTGCCTCCGGAGGGACGAAGCCACCATGATACCATCAAATGTAGGATTCGATCATGAGCATTGAGGACGGTAACGGAACCGCTAAGAACATGCCCTAAGGCATTCTCATTATCTTCACCTTCATCCTCCAATTTAAAAACCTCACAAATAGACTTGACATCAAGAACTATTTGCTTCCCCATAAGATAAGATCGAATGGCAACTACTTCTCCATTACGATAAATGCATTTAGCATTAGAAAAGAAAATCAAAACCAAAAGCCGATAATAAATACCCGGAATAGTGAGAAAATGCATGAAATTCCAAAGACGAAGAAGCGGAAGATATTCAAACTTGAAGCGCTCGGAGTCGAGGAAGGGGATGGATACGATCCTCTCCGCACGAATTTTGTAATTTTCAAATTGGCGGAAATAAGGAAGACCCTCGGAATTCTCAAAGGATTGGTTGTAGATAGTAGCATAATCCGGACGAGCAACCGATCCGGGAGTTGAAGAGTCTCCGGCAAGAAGAACTCTTTGACGTTTCCTTGAATGCTCTTTTGGTGCCATAGATGATAGAAACTTTGAAGAGAAAATTTTGAGAGAGAGCAAAAAGCTTTGATTCAAGGGTTTCTTTTGATTTTTGGTGAAGAATATGAAGGAGAAGAGACCTTTATATAGCCAAAAACGTTTAGGGTTAATAGGATATTAAGGAGTTTTAATTTTGGTAAAATTAGATCTCATTAAAAGCCTATTTAATGCCATCAGCGCGAAAGGGTATCGATACTCCTTAGTGGGTATCGATACGGGGATAGAAATGTCTTTCCACAAATTTGACCGTTGAAGGAGGTATCGATACTCATTAGATGGTATCGATACAGGGATAGAATTGTCTTTCCACAAATTTGACCGTTGAAGGAGGTATCGATACTTCATTAGATAGTATCGATACAGGGATAGACTTGTCTTTTCTCAATTCTGACCGTTGGAAGAGGGTATCGATACGCATGAGGCGGTATCGATACGCGTGAAGCGATGAGAAATTCTGGGAAATTGAAATGAAGAACAAGTATCGATACCCATTGGGCAGTATCGATACCTTATGCCCAGAATTTTGCCTATTTGGTTAAAAATAACCAAAGACATGAACTTAACATCTCTTAAAAGTATGCAAATGATGAATAAACAGGTCTAAGCATATTTTAACAGAAACATACTCCCCCTAACTATATGCATGGAAGAAATTGGGAGACTAAACACATAAACATGGTAATTTCACAAAATCAAGCACATTTAATTCTAAAAAGAGGTCCTAAAGGTCAAGATAGGCTAGTTAGACCCAACTCTCTCCTAAGGGACCAAAAACGCTCTTTATCTAATGGTTTTGTGAAAATGTCCGCTAATTGATTTAAGGTGTCTACATATTCTATAACCACATCTTTCTTAAAGACATGATCTCTAATGAAATGATGTCTTATTTCTATGTGTTTGGTTCTAGAATGTTGGATGGGATTTTTTGTTAAACATATTGCACTAGTATTATCACATTTTAGGGGTATGGTTTCTATGTTTACACCATAATCTAAGAGTTGTTGCTTCATCCAAAGGACTTGAGCACAACAACTCCCTAAAGATATGTACTCGGCTTCGGTGGTAGATAAGGCTACACTATTTTGTTTCTTAGAGAACCAAGATATGAGCATACTACCTAGGAATTGACAAGTTCCCGAAGTACTTTTCCTATCGATTTTGCAACCCCCATAATCCGCATCCGAGTAAGCATGTAGGTTGAAGGTAGAGACTCTAGGATACCAAAGGCCTAAACAAGAAGTGTCTCTAAGGTATCTAAAGATTCTCTTAACGGCTATAAGGTGAGACTCTCTAGGACTAGCTTGAAACCTAGCACACAAGCAAACACTAAACAGTATATCCGGTCTACTTGCGGTAAGGTAAAGCAAAGATCCAATCATAGAACGATAAAGCTTAGAGTCAACACACTTACCTCCTTCATCTTTGTCAAGCTTTGTAGATGAGCTCATAGGAGTGGCTTGAGGCTTTGTGTTCTCCAAGCCAAACTTGTTGAGCATATCCTTTATGTATTTTGCTTGATTTATGAAGGTGCCATCCTTCATTTGTTTTATTTGGAGTCCCAAAAAGAATGAGAGCTCCCCCATCATGCTCATCTCAAATTCACCTTGCATTAACTTAGCAAACTCTTGACAATAACATTCATTAGTAGATCCAAATATAATATCATCAACATAAATTTGAACTACTAAAATGTCATTTTTATACATTTTTATAAAGAGTGTAGTGTCCACCTTACCTTTTTCAAATCCTTTTTCAATCAAAAAATTTGAAAGCCTTTCATACCAAGCTCTCGGAGCTTGTTTTAAACCATAAAGTGCTTTTGTAAGTTTGAAAACATGATTTGGAAATTTTGAGTCTTCAAAACCCGGTGGTTGTTCTACATACACTTCTTCATTTATAAAACCATTTAAAAATGCGCTTTTAACGTCCATTTGAAAAAGCTTGAAATTATGATAACATGCATATGCAAGCAACATCCTAATGGCTTCCATTCTAGCTACGGGTGCATAGGTTTCATCAAAATCTATTCCCTCCTCTTGAGTGTAACCTTGTGCTACAAGTCTAGCTTTATTTCTCACAATGTTACCACTCTCATCTAGTTTGTTCCTAAATACCCATTTAGTTCCTATTGTAGATTGATTGCTAGGCCTATCAACTAATGTCCAAACATTACTTCTCTCAAATTGATTTAACTCTTCTTGCATAGCCATAATCCAAAAATCATCTTTCAATGCTTCTTTGATATTTTTAGGCTCTATGCATGAGATAAATGCAATATGATTCATTAATCTAAGAGAAGAACGAGTGGTTACCCCCTTGGATGGATCACCCAAGATTTCACCATCTTTGACATAGTTCAACTCCCTTGGATAGCTAACTTCCTTTTCCTCAATAGCCAAGTCCTTCAAGGCTTCAAGAGGTGGATCTTGTGTGTCTTCTTCTTTTGGTTGAATCTCATCCTTCTTTGAAGTTTGACCTCCATCAAAGGTATTTATGATTCCTACATTATCATCATCACAAGAATCCTTCCTAGGAAGGGGATTATCATCGAATACAACATGAATAGATTCTTCTACAACTAAAGTTCTTTTGTTAAATACTCGATAGGCTTTAGAGGTTAAAGAGTAACCTATAAAAATAGCTTCATCACTTTTTGCATCAAATTTACCTAAATTATCTTTTCCATTATTTAAAACAAAGCATTTACATCCAAAAGGGTGGAAGTAGCTAATATTAGGCTTTTTAGATTTTAAAATCTCATAAGGTGTTTTCTTTAAAATCGGCCTAATGGTTACACGATTTATAATATAACAAGCCGTGTTTGTTGCTTCCGCCCAAAAATATTTTGGTAAATTATTTTCGCAAAGCATAGTTCTAGCCATTTCTTGTAAAGTTCTATTTTTCCTTTCAACTACCCCATTTTGTTGAGGAGTTCGAGGAGCTGAAAAATTATGGCTAATACCATTTTCATTTGAAAAATCTTCAAATCCTAAATTTTGAAATTCGGTTCCATGATCACTTCTAATATGTGAAATTTTAAGTTCAAGATCATTTTGAATTAATTTTGAAAATGTGATGAATTTTTCCAAAGCCTCATCCTTAGTACTTAAAAAGAAAACCCAAGTGAATCTAGAAAAATCATCAACTAATACAAAAGCATATGATTTGCCACCCAAGCTCATAGTCCTAATTGGCCCAAATAAATCCATGTGGATTAGTTGTAAACATCTACTAGTAGAAATGTCATTAATGGATTTAAAGGAAGATCTATGTTGTTTACCCTTTGAGCATGCATCACAAATTTTATCGTTCGAAAATTTTATCTTGGGTAAACCTTTAACTAGGTTTAGAGAAACTAGTTTTTCTAAAACACTTGTGCTAGCATGTCCTAGCTTCCTATGCCACAACCATGCATCATTTTCGTTTTGAGCAACTAAGCATGCATGAGATGTATGTATGTCATCTAGATGCACCATGTATATATTCCCTATGCGATGACCTATGAGCATAATATTATTAGTTTTAATGTTTACAATTTTACAACCGGTTTTATCAAATATAACATTAAAACCTTTATCACATAGTTGACTTATGCTCAATAAATTATGTTTAAGACCATTGACATATAAAACATTTTCAATGAGAGTAGTAGAGTGATTACCAATGGAGCCAATACCTTCAATGTGGCCTTTGGAGTTGTCACCAAATGTTACTACTCCTCCAGTTTTTGGCTTTAGATCCATGAGTCGACTCTTGTCTCCGGTCATGTGTCTCGAGCATCCACTATCAAGGTACCATGAGTTTTGACTTTGTGCTTTGGCCTTGTAGCAATGCTCCCCCTACAAACAAAGATATTTAAACTTTTGTTTCTGGTACCCAAATCATTTTGGGTCCATGTGTGTTAGTTCCTAAAACTTTGGTTCCCTTAGGAATCCAAGGTGACATAGCAATAATATCATTAGATTTAACAAGTTCCTTAGGAACCCATACATTTCTAATTCTTTTAACTTTACTATGTCTAGGATAGTTATTTTGTTTGTAGTAGTTAGTCTTTTTCTTATATTGGTGTGTTCTAGAGGATTCTCCTATGTCATGTTTAACACTACCATTAATTTTTAAAGACTTTTTGAGCTCATTTAGCTCACTTAACACCTTTTGGTGTTCACAATTATTTTGAGATAAAAGATTATTAAGATCAATATTTTCTTTTTGAAAGAATTTAAGTTCATCTTCTAATCCTAATATCTTTTTCTCAATTTTAGAATTAGTTTGAGTAAGTGAGTCATTTTTCTCTTTTAATTCTATAATAATTTTTCTATTCTTAATAACCGACTCCCTATACTTCTCAACTAATTCATCATATACCTCTTGTAACTCATCATAAGCATCATTTAATTCTTCATATGAAAAATCTAAAGTAGATGAGTTAGAGGTTACCAAGGAGGAATCTTCCTCAAGTGCCATGAGGCAGAGGTTCGCCACTTCTTGTTCGTCATCCTCCGATGACTCCTCATCACTCCAAGTAGCAAGCTTGGCTTTGAGCTTTTTCTTCTTCTCAAAGCCCTTCTTCTTGAGTTGAGGGCACTCCGAACGTATGTGGCCGGGTTGTCCGCACTCGAAGCAAGTGATTGGATCCCTTCCTTCTTCTTTGTTCTTGTTTTTAAAGTCCATTTTCCTTTGGATTTTTCTTCCTCGGTTGGACCTCATAAGGCGTGAGAATCGTTTGGCTATCATAGCCAATTCTTCAAGCTCATCCTCATCACTAGATGAACTTTCATCAAGTTGGGATGTTTTAGCCTTGAGAGCTATTCCCATTTTTTTCTTTTTCTCCCCTTCAAGCTTCTCCATTTTTTTTTCTTCTTTCTTTCTTTCATCTTCTCTTCCTTGCTTCATGATCTCGTGAGTAAGGAGAGAGCCTACAAGTTCATCAAGCTTTAGAGTTTTTAAATTCTTTGCTTCGATGATTGCGGTTCTCTTCCCATCCCAAGATTCGGGAAGTGAATAGAGTAGCTTTCGGACAAGCTTGTCTTCCGGTATAACTTCTCCATAGCCCTTTAGACCATTTACAATTGTGGAGAATCGATCAAACATCTTTGACACCGTCTCATCAAATTCCATTTTGAAATTTTCATAACTAAGATTGAGAATTCCAATCTTAGTTTCTTTGACATCGTTGGTGCCTTCATAGGTGGTTTCAAGAGTGTCCCACACTTCTTTGGCACTTTCAATTGATGAGACCTTTGAGTAGATATTCGGACCGAAAGCACAAAATAGCATGTGAAGAGCTTTATCATTTACTTGGATCTTTTTCCTTTCCTCTTCACTCATTTCCGTTCTTCTTTTAAGCACCATCTTGCCATCAACATCTTGCTTCAATGGAATATATGGTCCATCCTCAATGACATCCCACACAAGGTAGTCACTTGATTTAATAAATAGACGCATTTTATTTTTCCAAAATGAGTAGTTCTCACCATTGAAGAAAGGAGGCTTTGTGGTGGATTGTGAGTCGTACATGCCGGGAGCGGAGGTTGATGCCATCTCTTGATATTTTGATGATGATCACACTTCTTCCAAGGATCTCCTCTTGTGGTTGTTAATCCTCAAAGAGTTAAGCTCTGATACCAATTGTTGAGTGGATCACACGAATGATAATAACCAAGAGGGGGGGTGAATTGGAATTTTAACGATGTTGTAACGGAAATTGCAACTTAAAAATATTGACACGGGAATTTAGAGTGGTTCAAGTTCACCAACCGAACTCTACTTCCACTACCTTAGTCTCACCAAGGATTTCCAACAATTTCCACTAAATTGTTCGTCCCCTTTTTCCAGGACAAGGAGGCAACCTTTACAATTTCGGTTAATTTTTCTACCCAAAAATTAACCCAATCCTCACACAATAGAACAAAGAAATTTGGTGGCTAATAAGGTATCTCTCAATACAAATGATAGCCCAATATCAAGCACTCAACCCAATTGAACAAAATAGAAATGAAGGATACAATTGGGGTTTCTAGACAAAGTAGGATTTTTGCACAAATGCTTGGATTTGATGTTTTGATATCTTCTTGAGGTTCAATAATATGTTGCTGGAGCTTCTTGGGGTCTTTTTATAGCCTCTTGATGATTTTCAACCGTTGTGAGTGTTGACTTTAAGATTATAGCCGTTGGAAAGCTTTTTCTCCACTTTCTTGCACTTTTCCAGCTATGCGTATCGATACTCTATAGTGGGGTATCGATACCTGTCTCATAAGAAAATAGCCGTTGTGTACAAATATTAAAGGGGTATCGATACGCGTTCTTGGCGTATCGGTACTGGGTATCGAAACAGCACAGGCTGTATCGATACCTTTTTCTCGACATAGCTCACTGTCAAAAGTAGTATCGATACTAGGGTTAGGGGTATCGATACTGGTTTAGTGACCGTTTAAAAATCTCAACGGTTATATTTTTAAACCGACTTTGAAATTAATAATTATAAAATGGTATCGATACTGGTTTATCCGTATCGATACTGATTTCATAGCGTATCGATACTGGGGTTTGCCGTTTCGATACGTGTTCCGGCAGTGGCAAACTTTGCTAAAAAGGTATCGATACTCCTTGATGGGTATCGATACTGGTTGACGTTTTTCAATATTTTTGCCTTGGAACACTTAGAAAATATTTGAGTTTGAGTTCTAATAAATCAGTTTAAAGTCTTTGGAGTTTCAAAAACTTATTAAGGGATTTGTACAAACAATTTTAAGTTCTTCAATTTGATCCTTAAAGATCTAGTTATATCAAAATCAAACATAGGTTTTACACGCCGCACACCTCCAATGCCATTGGATCTGGAGGCAATCCAACAGCCCCAACCGCATCAGGGAACGAAACCCTAATGAGGGTGACCTTGATCCGCGCCGCACATGCCCTCCACCGTTAGATCAAGATCTGATCTAACGGACCAGATTTGCGCGTGCTCTACTCTCGACGTCCGTTCATGTTCCACGCGCCTGAGACGATCCGGCTCCCACCACGCGCGCGTAGCCATGCCCGTGACCCCTCCTCTGCCACCTCTGTTTCCGCTGCCAACACCACGCCGATGTCCCTCCCATTTCCGGCAATGTCGACATGCAACAGCAAAATAGAAGTGGTCAGTGACCCAAAAACAGCAAAAAAGACAACAAAGCAGAGGCAATTAATAAAAGTCGACCAGACAACAATCAGAGAGGCAGAGAGAGAATTATTTTCGTTTTATTTCGAATGTAAACGCTTCGGATATAAAAATTCGAGCCAAAAACAGTGTAAGGGATCAAAAAAAAAGTTACAGAGAGAAATAACAAGAAAAAAAACCTTCTTAGGTACTTTTCTACTCTTTCGAATGCATGCATGATAAGCAAAAAAAAATAGAAATAAAGTTTCTTTTTACCTTTCGGAAGCCAATCGCCCCTTCGTTTTCTCGATTCGAGCGGCGATAAGCCCATCGGCTTCCTTTTAGGGAGTCGACCGGGTGAGCCATTGGAGCTTCAACGGAGAATTTCCTTTAGGGTTTCGAACCAGGTTTTTCAAAAAGGGGAGGGTTTCGGTTTAACGGGGTTTCCGATTGGATCACGAAAAAGGAAAAGGGAGAACGTTTTACCCTCGGTTTTGGCCGTCTCGCACCAGATCCGCCTCCCGTCGTCGATAAGCCGTCAAGGTGAGACGACGGTGAGATGTAGGAGGGGCCGTCGTTTTTTTAAAAAAAAGGAGGAAGAGCTTTTGGTCGGTTTCGAGTTTTTCAAAATTAATTTGGGTTTCGGTTTTAAGATTTCCAGAAGGAGAAGCTTTTCGGGTTTTCTGCGTCGGGTTATCGACGCCGGCTGAGGTTCGCCGGCGATAGGGTTTCACAAAAGGGAGGGGTTTTGTTTCTAGATACAGAAATCAGAGAATATTTTCATCCTCGGGCTAAAAAAATGGCCAAAAGCTTTTCAGAAGACCCAAAACACGTTTTTATAGTATTTCTATCATTTTAAAATGGTATAATCCCATGTTAGTCCCTCCGCGTTTTAAAGATTGCTTTTAAGGGTTTCCGTGTTTTTAAATCCCTTCCGCTGTCCCTTTTGTTTTTCAAATATTTTCAATCTCGTCCCCATGTCGTTTTGGTTGATTTTAATCCGTTTTCTAGTGGTGAAATTACTTTTGCAGTCCTTAGGCCTTTACGCGTCATTTTAATTAAGTCCTTATTCCGTTTTTAATTAGTGTTTTGAATGGGTTTATCGCAATTTTGGCCCCTGGCAGTTTGCTTTTGTTTGCTTTGCATTTTTTATTTTGGTTATATTATATGTTGTTACTCATGCATTTTTGCCATTTTTAATATATGTTCTTGCCATTTATTCTATGTCTCTTTCGTATTTAATTTTATGTTTCATGTTTTCTAAGTTGCATTTCGGTTTATAAATTGCGATGCGAATACCTTTTTATTCGGGAGTGAACGAGGCCAGTACCAGTCGTAGTGGTGGTGGTTCGGACGTTCTCTCTCGAATATTAAGGCTTTTAAAATTCACTCGCTCGTATAACCAAATTTCGATACGATTCGTCACTTTCATTCGCAAAATTTAATATTAATTAAGTAGTAATGTTTTTGGTACCGATTTTCGGGCACGACGGGGGTGCTCATCCTTCCCCGCGTGTAACCGACTCTCGAACCCATTTTCAAAAGAAAGAATCTCTGGTTTTATTCTGGTGTCCGGTCTACCATTTTTAAATGGCCGGTGGCGACTCCTCTATTTTTTACAAATCCGACTAATTTTTCAAAAACCAAATTAAAACCTGGTTCTTCTAAGTGACACCGAGGTATTTTTAGTCGCAACAAGTGGTTTAGAATTGACGGTTTGTGTTTAGAGTTTATAGTAATATGGTTAGAGATTTATGTTTTAACCTATAAACTCAAAATTCTAACCACAAACCATCAATTCTAAACCACTAAACCTAAACACATAAGTTATGTGACATAACCTATAAATCATATAATCTAACCCTAAACCCTAAAACTAATGTGCTTATAGAAACTTTTGTTTCCACCGTATGTGTATGGAATAATTACTCGTACTCTATTAGTAATTAATTCAGATTGTGTATTGAAGAAATTTTATAACGGTAGCGGTACCGTCCGAAACTTCGATATTCACAATTGTTATGTCTGCAATAGAATTTGTTTTTTTTTTTTAAAATCACAAACACGATAGGCGCGTTGACCATAATAACTTCCTTCATATCGACAACCGCAATAAATATAACGAGATTGAAAAACGCAACAACAGCCGCAATAAATATAACGCGACTGAAAACGTAATCACAAATACATTTAACCAATCAACAAAATCATTGAATTTGGACCATCTGGTTTTGAGTTTGGTGGTGCCGACAATGGGCCTATTGGTTTGATTTGTGACCATATGTTTGAATATGTTTTTTGTGCACTGATGTTGTCAATGCAAGCCCACACAAAGTTTTTTGTGTTCATTGGAGGCATATTAACTTGATCATCTCACTTTTAACTTGAAAGTAGGATTAAGAGTTAAAAGAGACAAATATAAATATTTTTTTGAATATAAATATTTAAAAAGTAAAGTGTAAAATTAATCCATTGTTTAGATTTTTTATATATAACAAAGGTAAAAAAAAAAAAAAAGAGGTTGGGGGCATGACCCCTCCCACCCGGCCCCTTAGTACCTTTGTCATTGTTCAAATACTGTGGTGGCAAACCTATTTTCTACAAGTGTATTGTTTTTAGGGTTTAGAAGTTAATGTTTAGAGTTTTAATATTTGTGGTTATGTTTTAAGGTTTAAGAATGAATTTTATGGTTTAAAGTTTAGGGTTTAAAATTTAGAGGTTAAAATTTAGGGCCCTTAAAAGAGACATATGATAACTTTAAAAGTCCGCTTGTAGAAATTTTTTCCCACTAATAATGCATCAAATAATTACTCATATTATATTGAAAATATACTGATATCCGACATTTACACGAGACATGGTATTTTTTGGTCAAATAAGCTAACAATTGAACATATAGAGGTGAAGTAACTCACCATCTTGATCAATAACTCCTTCAATCAACTTTGGGATGCTAAATCCCAACACCAAGTGTGCAGCAGCAGCCGGACAAAAGGCCGTTTAATGCCATGCTTTTCTGCAATTTCCAGGGCCCAACCTAAGCTATTATCTACAATTAGGGATATAAACGAACCAAATGTTCAGCGAACCGTTCGTGAACCGTTAGGTAGGAAGTTCGTTTATTTATTAAATGAATAATATTTTCTGTTCGTTTAATTAAATGAACAAACATGAACAATATTTTCTGTTCGTTTAATTAAATGAACGAATATGAACAAGAGGATTGTTCGTTCATTTATGTTCGTAAACGTTCAGTAATCCGTTCATTTATGTTCGTTTAAATTTATTCACATATGTCCATTTATATTTATTATTTTTTGTAACAAAAAGTATTATATTTAAAAAAAAATAAAAACATATATTAAAAATATGAAATAAAAAGAAAAATAAACAAATACTCAATGTACGAAATTTTAGATTTCTTAAGAAAGAAAATAAACAATACTCAATGTTCGTTTATTATTTTAACAAACGAACGTGAACAAGAAATTATGTTCGTTTAGTTGTTTGTGTTCGTTAAAATTAAACAAACGAACATGAACATACTCTCGTTCGGTTCGTTTACACGTCTATCTACAATCACACAGTTTATCTTCCTTTCTGATCCATTAATGACCAGCAATAAGCTCTTCACTTTTCCTGGCATGGTCTGCAATATTGCTCGAGGCATTTTGATAATTAAACTCCATGTTAACAAATGTGATTTGGAAGGCATGTTTGAGCAAACATGATGAAAGCTCCATCACCATGATATGTGGGTTTTCCATGCTTTTTTTTATGCATGGAGACATTGTCTTTTCAAAATGTTCTTAGTCAATGGAATCTATACTTATTCCCACTACTTCATTGGTTCAGTGAATTACTGATTTCATTTGTTTGCATTAACTTCGAATTTTCATGTGGGTTTCTTCTTTATAGCAAGCGATTTTATTACCGAAATAAGTGAGAAGATTAGAGTGGGATGGAAGACAAGAATCGAACTACGTCGGACAACAAAGGTGTTTGCTCGCCCTATAAACATATCCATGTCGAACATAAACTCGTATCCAAACTCTTATCTCCAATGAACTTTAACCAGAGTACAACATAAACAGTGTATGTTGCATGTTTAAGCAAACAAACGATAATAGAAACAAATAGAACATGATCCTTTTAAGTTAAACCTTTGAGAGCCCTTGTGTCTTTGTTTACATATCTTAAAAGTCCACAGAACAAAATTGGTTGACATTGGATACAATGACAATCATCCTTTAATGGCTAAACCCCACACTTAATACCAACTTCACCCGGCTCCGGTCTCAGCTCCGAACTCGAGTTTGTCGTGTTCTTTAGCAAGAAAAGTAAAAGTTAACTTCACGATATCATGATCAATGAAACAAAAGTAGACATCACATAGGGGAAGTATTGCTTTATTACTTCTTTTTTTTTAAGTGTTTTATTTAAACATTAAAAACTCAAGAAGACATCAAACCGTCCAATTCCACCTGTTGGAGTGGGGAACCGGAGGTCCAACAAGTTCAACTCCTGTCCGATATTTTAACATTTAGAAGTTCATTAATCGGACAAAGGCAAAGGGCCAAGTCTCACTAACATTCTAGCAGGTAATGCAAAACGGTTGATGAACATGTAAAGACATATAGCTAAACTTTACCTCATTGGATAGAGATGTCCGAGGAAATATGGAGCTGTGCATCAGCCCCACCACTCACCACACAGCCACCCTTCCACCAATCTGCACATAAAACCTAGAAATGCAGCCAGGCCACAACACAACATTAATGAGGGATTTTACATATGTTTGCTTGTAGAGTACATCAAAAGAACTAAGCGACAAAGATGAGGATCATACCTTGTCTTTGTGCGAATTGATGATGGCAAGAGGAAACTGAAACATGAAAAGAGTATTCGTCAAAAAAAAATATCCAGATAAACAAATGATGACATCCGGTTTGGTATGTAATGTATGGCTAAAATCGTGAGAATAAAGAAAATACGATACGATACCGCTGTTCTTAGATCCCACAACATTACTTTCCCATCATAGGATGATGAAAGTAAATGAACAGATGACCAATTGTGCCACTTGCAAGCCGAAATCCAAGAACTATGTGAAGAGAACTGAAACACAGGTGCAGATGTTCCTTCAAAAGTAAAAAAGTTTGAAGTGAGATGGAAAATTCAATGGTTGTGTGTCTGTATGTGCAACAACTGGGTGAGAAAGAGAGGAAGAAGAAAAGCATAATATTATAGACCAAATTAAAAAAATGGACCTGGCTTTCGAGGATCCCATATTCTAAGAATTGGATCGGAACCACCTGCAGCAATGAGAGCCAACCCTTCACCTCCTACATCAATGCAGTTGAGGACTTTGCCACAGAACTGTGAATGAGAG
This sequence comes from Hibiscus trionum, assembly GCA_030270665.1. Lineage (NCBI taxonomy): Eukaryota > Viridiplantae > Streptophyta > Magnoliopsida > Malvales > Malvaceae > Hibiscus > Hibiscus trionum. The sequence continues at coordinate 18,126,467 of BSYR01000038.1, read as the reverse complement.
AGGATGGTACATTCAAACTTTAGGGGGGGTGGATGTTTTCTACCTTAAACTTTTTTTTGAACAGAACCTTAAACTTTCCAAAGAAAAGAAAATAGGGAAACAAATGAATCAAACATAATTGCACCTAGCATGTACCTCAAGGATGATTCAATGTCAAGCCAAATACTAAAAGCAACTACTGCTCAAGTTTCAACCATCAGTTTGCAAAATTTCAAGAAAAATAGTTTGTCTAACGGTGTGAAATACAACTATGTAACTCTAACTAGGATGTGGGTGTCAGCTACACGTATGTTCAAAATTATTTCTTAGTTTTCTCATGCATTCAAGCATCTTTAGAGGTTATATGAGACCCATATCTGAGAAAATGTGGCACACACAGGTATTTCAAAATAAAAGAAAAAGAAGAGTGAAAGCAATATACATGTTAAATGAAGCCAACCTCTCTCTCGGGATAGGCAGGCAGCATAGGACTATAGAAACAGTTAAATGGGGTAAAAGGGATGCAATTGATGAAACGAATATGAAAGCTGAAGAGGAACCGGGTTGGGGAAGTGAGGAAAACGAAAAACAACCTATGAAATAGTATTTTCATCTTTCTTTCTTTTCATTTTATTTTTCAGATGAACAAAAATACATTAAAATGGTACATTTAAGCACCTAAACAATGCAAAGACGTGATAATATACTTCCCATCATATAACTAGAATGCAAGTCAATGCAAATATAACCATAAATAGATGTAGAGAGGGGGAGAGAGATTCATACTATATCAGACAAATCTTTGCCCGTCTCAACATCCCATTTTCTAACAGAGTGATCCCATGAGGCAGAATAAATTGTCTCATGTTGAGGCCAAACCACACAGGAGACGCACTGTGTATGACCCACTAGTGTAGACACTGCCTCTCCCTGCACAAAACATTGAAGGATGTAGAAGAAAATAGGTGGAAATTTCATAATTTATATCAGAAAAGCCAACCCGTATAAATAAATATACAACATTCTTTAGAATGAAATTGTCATGCCATAAAAATCTGAGAGAAACATACGACAACGAAGGCATCCAAATTCTACCATTTAGCAAGGACTAGACTGGAGATTAATAAATGATAAGTAGTTCTTATCCAAATTCTAACATATTCTAGTTTCGCTTTCAAAGAGTTTTGACAAAGCAAGGAAATTACTCGATGAAGTTCTTATGCATGTTGGTAAATAAATCAGCTAGTTGAAATCAAAATGGAGAGGGGTAAAACGAAAGGGATGGCATACCTCTGATTGAGATTCTTCAACTTTATCATTCACTTTCCTTTTCTTGATTGACACCGTATCTCCATCTATATCAGAGTCATTTGTACGCCATAAATTGATGGTGCAATCCCAAGAACCCGAGCAAATCTATATCAAGTAAAGAGACAAAGACAACAACCCTGATGTTAGAGATCAAAATTATCACAGTATAATAAAAAAAACTATGGTTCAAAGAATAGCCTATACCATGTCTCCTGAATTCTTCGCTGCAACGCTGTGCACAGATGCATTATGCCCACGCAAAACCTTGAATGCTCTTAGCCTTGCAGGTTGGTCACTAGGGTCCTCCGCATCAAACTTTTACAGGGGAAAAATGTATCAATTAGTACTTAATTTTCCACTTTGAAGTGAATTCATTTTCCGCAATTACCTTCCACAGCCTCAGAGTTTGATCTTTTGAAGCAGTGGCTACTGTAGCACTACCTGTCCCTGCATATAGAGATAGATTTAGGATTAGTCATAAAAAGACACAAAAGAAAACTGTATTTCCTTTCCACCAAAACAGAAAGGATGATACATAGAGTTGGCTTGGAGTCGTCCAAAACAGAAGAAAGCAATTGCAGGATGATACATGTATTACATAAAAAGCTTAATCAATATCAAGTGCTAAAATGTTAAAGACGGCCACTACTAGCCCTAACCTTCTGAGTTAATGATACTAACAGAAGAAACTGCACCACTGTGTCCTTCTAGTATATGTGTACACCGTCCCGCTTGTTTCCACACCCTGAAGGAAATTCCATAGAAAAAAAAACATGATTCTGTCGATTAAACTCCTCGGAATAAGATGCCCATAAAGCAAAAAAGAAAAGAAAAGAAAAATTTAGAAGAAAAAGAATCGGACAAGAAAAAAGTCTATTCACCTTCCCAAGCCATCATAGCAACCAGTTAAAATGAAGCTGCAAAACAATGTTTTATTAAGCAGTGTTACGAAATAAGGGTAAAACCAACCAAATCAAAGTGATGTAATATTGCTTAATAAATAAGATTAACACCCGCATCAACAGTAATGCTACGGCAAATACAAAATGAAGCACAAGTGTAATGGTTACATCCTGGAAGGCTTACTTAGGACTAGAAGCATCCACTGCACTGACCCAATCATCATGCGGACAAGGCTCTTCCTCTTTTCGAGGGGCAACAGCTCTTATGTATTCAATTTCCAAAGTTTTCTCCTGCAATAGTTAATGCAAGAAATTAAGGGTTTGAAAAGGCTAACATAAATCTACTCAAATTCCATACATCAGCAATTCTTTAGCATGGATACACTCAGTAAGAGCATTTCCTGATAAGAAAGGCGGCAATGCTTGTCCGGTTACATCACTAATTATAAAACTGGCCAAAAAATTATTTTTTACAAAAATCGTGATGGGCCACAAAAACCACCAGGAGAGATAACTATACATGTTTGATAAGGACTAAAGTACAGTAATTGCACATTTCTCATTAGTTGTTTTCACAGATTCTTTTCTACAATTTAAAACTCACACAAAGCAAATTGCAAACATCAAAAAGATTAAAGATTTACGTACCGCGGAAATGCCCTTGGCAAGAAGAAACTCCTCAAGTGGCATCCGCACGAACTCTCCATCGATCAGGAAATCAAAGGGCTCGGTTTTCCACTCAGAATTCACTGCTCATAGCCACGCAATTTCCAACTTAGTTACAGCAAGAAATAATAATTTAACCAGAAAACCATTATATGAATTATACAAAGAGTTCTAAAATCACTGACTAGAATTAAGTAATACCCATAATTAATTAAAAAAAGTACAAGAAATCATGAAACCTAACATTCTTCGAATCAAGAGAAAACTGATAACCAATCGAATTGTAAGCATCTAAATACATTACCACTTCAAGGAGACTAGAAAATAAAAATTACCAAGTAAAAACCCAAAATTCCTAAAGAAACCAGGAAACATTAAATTACCCAGAAATATACATACTCGTATTAGCTTGAAAAATGAGGTTAGTCCATCAAATTACGAAAATCCAAGAAAAACCCATATCAAATTATAACAAAAATAACCAACCTGAATTCAGAAAACACCCAATATCTATTTGAAACAAAAAACCAACATTCCAAAATGAAAAGACAACAAAAGCCCACCAGTGATCTCAATGGTTATATACATAAAAGAAAGATTACCAGCTTGAAGAAGCTTGTTAACAATGGAGGAAAGGCCTAAGCGATGGAGGTGGGAAGGGATGGCAATGGCTGTATTGGGAACTTTATATAGAGCTTTTAACTTGGTTACAAATCTGACTTGGATCCTCCTTGAATTGCCTTCATTGGTTTCGCTTTCAAGCTCCATTTTTTTGGTGGGGGTTTGTTTAATTTAGAGAAAAAGGAGACATGAAACACAGGGTGTTTCAAATAGGGTTAGCGGCGGGGATGTGTGAAAGAGGGGGGAGACTAGGTACATGTATTAAAAAAAAAGCTTTTGGTAAATTTAGTCCTTACTTTTTATATCTATTGTCATTTTAAACCTTATTTATTTTCTTGAGCTATATTTCACTATTAAATTTTTGAAAAATAACGAATCATTTAAAAAATTTATATTTCGATACACAAGAGCGTAAAAAATTACACAACTCTTCATATTTAAACTATAAAATTTAAAACCTAAATCCCTAGTCCTAGCACCCTAAACCTTAAACCCTAAGCTCTAAATTCTAACCATAAACCTTAAATTCTACACCATACACCCTAAACCCTAAAATCGAAAGGCTTATCAAACTATTTTTCTTTAAAAAAGCATAATGCCAAAAAAATGTCTCTAATGTTTGGTTGGTTAGTCACTTTGGCTCATATTCTTTTTTTTGAAGCACTCTAGTCCTCAACATTTCATTTTGGATTAAAATGACCTCTTAGTGTATGGAAACTGTTACTCTACTAACGATAAACGGTTTGAAATGACTTGACAAAATGACAAATCAACAAAAAAAATATTTTATAAAATTACTTTTGACTGATGTGATATTCTGTCATGTTAGCACCATTGGTTATATGACAATGCATGCAAAAAATTATATTTATGCCGAATACACGATTTACACGTGTTTGTGTTTGTCAAATTTAAAGGTTAAGTATTTAGTTTAGGGATTTAAGTTGTAGAATTTAGAATTTAAGAGTTAGAGTTAAGGGTTTAGAATATAGAGTGTTGTTTTAGATTTTAAAGACAGGTTGTGTAAAAAATATTAACACGGGTTGTGTATCGAAATATATCCCCTAAAGCAAATAATAAGATAACAATTTGTTTCATCTTAGTACTACAGGAGCATCTCAACAAAACTTCAGTGTCTTGTTTAAGGCTTTCCCACTTTTTTTTTTAAATATAATTTTTATATATACAATAAATATATATAAGCTAACTAAGAATACATAGAATACTCCACAATTGTGTTACTACTGGAAACTGAAAAAAAATATAAAACTAATGGTGATACTAAAGCATCTGCCTTCTGTAAATTTGTGCAATAGTTTCAAGTCTCGGTGTCATTTGGCTCGAGCGAAATCCGCGATCAACTTGACAACACGACGAGGCTTATCAACATGAGTAAGGTGACCGCTGTCCGGCACTCGTTGCATACTTGCATTCGGAAGCTCGAAAAGCAGTCTCTTCAAACATGTCAAGAAAATGAATCAGATGTTATAAGGCAAACAAGATCATAAAAAAAAACCATGAAAGAATTCATGTTCAATAAGCAGCTCTACGAACCAGACTTCATTTTTCATAAGATATTTGTATCCGGCACATATTTAGATATACATTGGTACGAGGTATGAATATATGAAAAAAAAGAGTATACTCGTAACAGATACATACGCATATTCAACAAGTCACTCATGGGCCGGGGTAACACGATGTTTTAGTTCGATTACTACGTGTGAACATAATATTCGTGTTCGAATAAAATGCCAGATATGGGTAACAACCTAATATAATTGAAATAGGACCTCATATATAATTGTCGAAAATGCCGAGAACTCACCATTGCAAGTTGGTTGCTGACGATCTTATCGTTCTCGCCACAGATGATCAGTGTTTTCTGCTTCACCTACAGAAACAGAAATCAGACAGAACAATACAACAAAAAATCAAACTTTTTAATCTGTGTTCTCTTAACTTCAGACAACCCAATATTATGTTGAGTTGTATTGAACCGCTTTTCATTCAATCTTTAAACATTACACAAACTCAATTCAATCTTCAGGAATTTTTGCATCATGATAAATCATGAATGTAGTCCCCCATTACTACCACGGCTGCAGACCGGATCCATTAGATCAAGTCAAGCTATAGCCTCGAGTTTCTCAAGTATTTCTTTGAGTAACACTCACATTTCGAAATCGAGGGGGTTTCACAGTGTTGACTCAACTTGATATCAACCCTTCCTTATACATTACGACAGACTCGGACTAAATTTTAAAATCCGTTGTTTTAGCTTATATGGACCGATTGTTCACGCATTAAGCACACATGCAAGGAAAACTTTCATCATGTACCTGCTTTATTTGGGACACTACATTGTAGCCTCCACTAACCATAAAATTAACAGTTGCATCTTTCCACCAAGGCATGTGGCAATGTAGCCGGCCAACCTAGGTTGTCATCCGAAACCAAAAATCGAGTTTAGCTCTTATACATATAAACTTGTTGCCAAGAAAAAATAAGTACATTAAAATCTCAGCGTTTAAATAGTAGTCAGCAATGAAAGGAATAAAGGAAGTCCGAGCTTAAAACTTACATTTGTCCAATCTACGCTCTTGGATAACGGAATGTCATTGAAAGCTAATAGATTAGCATAAAGTCGCAAAGGGAATGTTTTTAGTAAAGAAACCTATTCCGTAAGAATTACGATAATATTAGCATTAAGCTCTCAGATAGAATAAACGAAAGAGCTAAACTGAAACATCGGATTATGCAACGGATAGGAAACCTTACCCCAGCATAAGCTACCACTTTTGGTAACTTTGCAAGGCTTCCCGTGCCTTCTGCATAAACACTCGGATTGATTAAAACCAACTTTTCAACCTGAGACATATGGAAAAATATTATTTAGCACAAAAACAGAAAGGTCGAGTACCTGGACCCCAGGTGAGCAAGGTTGAAAGGCAAGAGTAGAAGTAAAAGTGAAAACTGAGAATACTTGAGTAAGGTATTCTAAAGCATATGACTCCAGGGTCGATCCATTAAGGCAAGAGTGAAAGTAAAAGCAAAACTGAGAATACTCAACCATGATATTCAAAATTGTATGACTCCCGGGTCAATCCATTTCTGACTGTCACTCTACCATTACAAATAAAGATGGATGTCTGGTATGTCGGTATAATTTCAAGTTCATATACTCCATTGTGGAGTCACGGTAGCAAATAGCAGAAAAAGATCAGATGGTTGGACAAGAACTGCTTATTTGCACCTGATACCAAGTTCTTTGGCATGGATTTTTCTTAGAATTTCCTTTTAATAGAAACCATATGACATTTGCCAGCATCTTTGTTACTCAGACTCAGGTTTAAGTGTCGGATATGAATATATGTTCAACATGAGTTTGCTCAATATTTTCAAGTTTTTCCATGTATTCTGAGATACTTGGAAGGTCAAAACCCTACACTCCATGTCCGAATATGTGTTGGACAAGGAACTTCAAGAAACAAGTAATTTTTTCAGACCAAATATTTATAATTAACCAGCCACAAAGCATAGGGGAGAGACTTACAGCTTCGGGATAATTTACCACAAAGTCTATTGCAACAGCAGCACCGAGACTCGGTCCAACTAAAACCATTGGCCTTTTGATGTAGGACTTCCAAAGCTAGAATAATCAGGAACAATATAAATTCAAGGACTGATCTAAATGATCTTCATCAACCGATGTAAAATGCATGTTCTTATCCAAATATCGCAAGCCCGAAACAACAATTAATAAACAATCATGCATGCAATGTTTACGTATACACGGCATAAGACAACTGAATGACCAAAGAAGCATGTAAAAATTTTGAGAACACCAGAATTCAATATGTATACCTGATAAAGGTGGTAACGCTTCGATGCTGCATTACATGGCGGAAGCCTTCCTAGTAAGGGGGAAAATATAAACATGTATCATAATCAAAGCCAATGGTAAGAAAATAGGCATAAAGACAAATCCGCATAAGATACTGTAATATGGGAAGATGAACCTAAATCAGAGAAACCCCATCCGAGAACATCGAGGGCCCATGCCTCCAAACCAGATTCTTCTAGCAATGGGTAAGCACGCCTCCATTCTAAACAAGAACTAAAGAACAACAACATATGGAAACAAGTTCAGTGCGGAGCAGGGGAGCATATAATTACTTGAAAATGAAATTGAAAAGCTACTAACCTGTCAAAGCAATGGAGAAGAACAACCGGATTGGCATCAGTTTGTACGAGCGGTTGTACACAACTACTCATTATATAACTTTCAGAACACTCAATCTGCAATTGTGAGAACAACATTGACATTACTTTCAATTTTACACCTATGTTATTCTGATTTTTCATTTGAAGTACTCATGTCGGACACTCACATCTGGCACAGAGATAGAAATATGACCTCAAAAGATTCACACATTTAAAAACTTAGAAATTTTATTATCATACCCGTGTCGGACACGTAGGCATATCCGACACTCCGACCCCGGACCAGGTAACATAGTTCTACACCAGACTACCTGTGAACAACACAATAGATCCTAGTAATCATCTAATAGAAACCGCCATCCAAAGGAAAATTCCTAACCAGGAACAGTTCTTTTATCCCAATATTCAAATCAATTAAACAACATTGATTTTCTATGTCTAAAATTTGACCAAAAATCTACTCATCAATCAAAAATAAATCTGACCCCCCCCCCTCACATCCAACAAAGAAAAAACACAACATTATAAACAGTAAAATCAAAAAACCTGAACAGGGAGCCTCTTTATTCTCCTAGCTAAATTCCTGGCAAAAGGGTCTTTGATTTTCTCAACCTCTTTTGGAAGAAATGGAGGGAACCCATTGTCACCACCACCGTCGCCGACCACCTTAACGCCGCCACTGAATCTTTCACATTTCTTTGTGACTGTAATTGATGTTAATGTTGCTGGTGGAAGTGAGCCAAGTCTAAGAGCAGCCATTACAAATACCCTTTTTTTTCCTTCTTCCCCAAAATCACCAGAAGAAATATATCAATGCCAAGCCTTGTTTCAACTCTAAACAAAAATCAAGAAACAACCCAAACCATAAAATCAAAAAACAGAAGAGAAATACAACCTAAAACTTTCAAAGAAGAAACTCAACAGTATTGCTTTTGAGGTGATGACTAGAACTGCCTAAAATGGGATTCTATTTGTTTTCTAGTGCTCTGCTTTTATTTTTGAAAGAATTTAATGCAATGAAGAAACTTGGCTTCTTACACATTCACCAAGAAACCAGAAATTCAGATGCCTCCCATGCTACACTGGCACTGCTAGGAGTGGCCTTTTAACTTTGAATACAATTATATATGTGCATAGCAAATTATTTGAAAAAGAATCCAACTCATTGTTTTTTCAGTTGAGTTAGTATAAATTTAGCTATTGAATTTGATACAAATATCTGTATTTGATTTATTGATAGACTAATCTAAATTAGACATTACAAAACTTTACTATGAGATGGCTCTTTCAATTCAGTTTGTTCGATTCACAATATTAAAATTTGAATTTAGATTCGATGCCATGCAAATAGGGATGTACAAAACTCGACTCGATTCGAAAAAACTGAATTTTTCAACACGACACGAAAAAACTCGACTCAACTCGAAAAAAATTCAAATATAGCTTGAGTTATAAAATGAAAATTCAAATAAATCGAAAATTTTAGTAATTAGTGGATCGATTTTTAAGTTCGAGTCGAGTCTCTCAATTCTACGTTATGTATATCACATATAAAAAATATGAAGAAATATATATGTTTTTTATATCGTTATAGCAAGCCGTTTAAATTAGAGTTAATTAGTATCATAACATTATAAATGTTTACAATTAAATTTGAACATAAATTTGAACTACTCGACTCGACTCGACTCGAATTTCATAAACTCGACTCGAAAAATTTTAAATAAAATTTGAGTTATAAAATAAAACTTATTGAAAAATTTATACTTAAGAAGAGGGAAAGAAAATTTTGCACCTATTAAGTCTTGTACCTACAACCTAGGAAGAAAAATGTGTTAAACGAGAGCTTAAACAGCTGGATTGAACGTCGACCATTATTTTTAAATTCCGTCGATATACTATATATGGTGAAACTTACCTAACCTTTAGACCACTCACATGGGATAATAACTATCCAATGCATTAATTTTCATGAAAACGGCCTAAAGTTTCGACATGCATTTATTACTACTTTTATCTGAATTTATAACCTTAAAAATTATATATATATATGAATTATTATTTGATACATTTGTTAGAAGTTAGTAATTAGTTTGTTAGTTGGTTTAATTAGTTTGTTAAATAGTTGTTGGGCCGTTCATAGGTCGTTAAATATTGAGTTATATAAGCCTACCTTTATAATGAGTTGTATACATGAAAGAATTCCATTTTTAATAAACTTTCAGATTACTTTTCGTTTAATCTCTCTCTAGAAACACTAACTGTCGTTCATCACTTTCATCAACATTCCACCGCCGGTCACCATTTGCGGCCACCATGACTCTTTTCTCACATGATATCATTCGCCACCGACGATCCTGACGCTTATTCTCTTCCGCTGCTGCCACTTTCGGTTTTGAAATCGTTTTTCTTCTGTCGCCTTTCAAATATGATCTAAATTTTCTGCTTCCTCTTAGCTGGTCGATATCTGCGCATCGATTTTTCAGATCTGGAAAATCTTTAAAATCGTTCGTTAATGAACTGGATGATTAAGATCCACTGTCATTTTTAAATCTGACTACAATTTCACTGTCGGCATGCTCATGTTGTTGTTGTTGCTGAAGAACGCTGGTTCTATGAAGGAATTTTGAATGGGAAGAAAATTGTAGGACAAAAAAAAGGTGAGTTAAGAAGAACGAAAGGATGAAGAACACCTTCGATTCTCGGTAAACCACCAAGTGAAAAAGGTGAGTTAAGAAGAACGAAAGGATGAAGAACACCTTCGATTCACGATAAACCACAAAGTGAAAAAGGAATTCTGGATGAAAAAAATGAAGATGAATGATACTTTCGATTCATTTTCATTGAACCAGTTCAAGTGCCAGTGCCAAAATTTCAAGCCTGAAAATGCAGTTCACATTTACACCTTGCATCACATTTACACCTTGCATCACACCTTGCATCTTTCACCTTTTGTTCGAGAATCATCAATCGGAAGAGAATTCAGAAGCTCAAAGAAGTAGGGTGAATGTTAGAAGTTAGTAATTAGTTTGTTAGTTGGTTTATGTTGAGTTGTGAGACGCTCGATTCGATCAACCAAAGTTGCTCACCAAGTGGTGGATTTTTTGGTGTTAGGGTTGAGGAAGCTAAAATGAATATTGACACAATGATTTATAGTGGTTCAACCTTCTAACCAAGGTCTACATCCACTACCTTAGCTCCCCATTAAGGATTTCTAATCAATCCACTATTGATTCGTCCCCTTTTCTAGGCTTAGGAAGAAACTCTTTACACCGATCAAGCTTTCTACCCAAAGCCTTGATCAAACTCTCTCTTACAAAGAGATAATAAAAGCAAACACAAATCCCTCTAATAGGTGTTTGTTTGCACAATTAAAGCACTCACCCAAAACCTAAAACACTTGAGCAAATTTGACAATTTTGGCTCAATAGTGTTTGTCTATACAAGAATTGACAATTTAGGCACTAAGACAATATTTGATCATTTGTTGATTGACAATATGAGCATTAACCATATCTTGATGCTTAGAGGTCCCTTTTATACTCCTTGATGAGTTTGTAGCCGTTACTAGCCGTTTGGGGATGAATTGGAGACGTTGAGGACTTTAATTCCCACCATAAATGCAGTTCTGCAGCTCCCCGTTTCAAAACACTCGAACCCGTTTCGAAACACCCTTTAAGTAGAAAGAGCCATTGCAGTCTGACGTGGACCCGTATCGAAACGCTTTATACTGTTTCGAAACACCTGTTTCGAAACGCTTGTCCTTGTATCGAAACGACCTGCATTGAAGAGTTAGTTGGGAAATAGCCGTTGGGGTTTATAGCCGTTGTGGTCGAAGCCACGTAGGCGTATCGAAACGGCATAGCCCGTTTCGAAACGCTACTAAAAAACCTCATCCAGGGAAGGCCCGTTTTGATGCACGTATCGAAACGATTTTGCTACTGGAATCCCCCGTATCGAAACGCCCTAAGGTGTTTCGAAACGCCTAGACGGTTTTGTGTAGTCTGGCCTTTGAAAACATGTGAAAACCTTTTAAAAACTTCCCTAAACATAGTTTCAAGTTATTTGGACTTTGGAAATTGTTTTAAATATTTTTTAAATTAGTCCAAAACATTTTTCAATTATTATATCAAAACATTAGTTCTACAGTTCAATTTGTTTGTTAAATAGTTGTTGGGCCGTTCATATGTCGTTAAACATTGGGTTATATACGCCTACCTTTGTAATGAGTTGTATACACGGAAGAATTCCATTTTTAATAAACTTTCAGATTACTTTCCATTTAATCTCTCTAGAAACACTAACTTTCGTTTATCACCTTCATCAACACTCCACCGCCGGTCACCATCTCCAGCCACCATAGCTCCTTTCTCACAACATTAGTAGTATTGTTAAAATCATATTAAGGGTTTTTTTTCACGAGTATTGTTGGAGAGTTTATAACCTATTTATGTATTTAAAAAACTTTACATCATTGAATCCAACAAGTAGTCTCAGTGAAAAAGCATATGATGTTTATCGTAAGAGACTCGAGTTCAATCGTTTTGTCTGTAAGGTGTGTGTGCATTGTCAAAGGGTTAAGAACATGTATGAACATATAGTATATTGTAATCACCTATTACCATTAACATAATCCAATAAGTAATTCCAATGAAAAAATAGGTGTATGAATAAATTGGCCCTGACATTTATCATTTTTGTCACTTAGGCCTCGATTCTTTTTCTGAATTAGTTTAACCTACTATCTCTAAAACGTTGTTAAATTGTTTTTTTTAATAAAAAAATATAGATGTGTTGTTAAATTATAACAATATTGTGACAATCCACGTATATTTCAAAAAAAAAAAATCCAAAATTACAAAAAAATATTTAAATTTTTTAAAAAGCTCATATATTTTTTAAAATTATTATACCCACCAATGAAGTATATATGGTTGGAGTATGCTTAAAGACCAATTATGAGATGATTATAAAAACATACTTATTTTATCTTGTTTATTAATATAAAGCCATTATTATTATTTCAGTCTTATTTTATGTATCTATAAATAAACTAAATTATAATAAAGTCCTTAAAATAATATAGTTATTCTTGAATGTCCTTAGTCAAGTATTATTGTGGGCATGGACAACAATAATACATCAAGATTAATATGTAGTTGATTGATGACAAAGTGTTTCATTGACATGGAGATGTCGAAATCAATACATAAGTATGTGTTAGAGAACGGCATACTGGACTGACCCGCTATGAGCATGTTTCTTGAATTATTATGTGACAGTCAAAACATTGCTCATGGTGATAACTACATGTATGATACTCTGACTTGAGATTATCATTATTCCAACATCGTGAGAGACATATTTTGATACGGTCAAACGTGTGTCGCAATTGACTACACTATAAAGACTAATATTGGATTTGTCACAATCTATGTAGCGGAATATGGTTGATCAAGATAGAATTTGTCCCTCCTATATAACATGAGTAATATCATAGGCCAATTTATTGAGTGAGACTAGAAAATGCATGATCATGCTTGAATAAATTGATATGGATATCATAGTTATTCGTTTATAATAATCTACTCAAGATATCACAGAATATTAGATAGACTATACAAGTGTGACTAATCCATAACTGTGTCCGGTCTAGATATGAGGACACAATGATGTAATACATAAAAGAAGCTAATCACAAAATAAGGTTAAGTTGAACCACCACTTCATGTAACTTAGGTAGCAATGATGTATTGTTAGATGTCACTCATTGCTTGTAATATTAGAATTGTTCTAGATATTACTGCTAACATTACATTAACCTACAAGGGTCACACCCTATGATTGAAACAAACAAATATCGACTAGATATCATGTGTACAAACTTGTTGTGCACATAATAAGTAAGAACCGAAATTATCATGATTATTGTAATTATAGATAATCTCGTTTATATATTTTAATACTAAATAATTAATGTAATTATCAGATACTATTAAAATATATATATCCCTAAAGAAACCTGATAGAAGTAGAATTAGATTCTACATATTTAATTATATTCAAATAAATATAATGTATATTTAAAGAATCCGAATTTAATTAAAATTAGGTTTTTGAATGCTATATAAAGGCATGAGGTCTAGCAGCCAAATAGATGCTTTTTAGAAAACTTCTCTAACAGTTAGAAAAGAGAAAATATTGTTCGTTTCGTTCGGGTGGACTGCGTAGAGGTCGCAACGCGATTGTGATGACTCAGATTCGATTTGGATTCTCCTATACTCATTGCGGATTTCTAGATTTATTAAGATAACGTTTTATCCTTTCCACCCGAATTCGTTTTTCGTACATGAATTTTTAGAGGTAATCGCCAGATAAATATTTCCGTTGTGCCATGAAATTTACCGACGTTTCTAACATATATGACTATTGCACGAGTTGTCACATTAGCACCATTATAACTTTACTGGTCCTAACGAGTCATGACTGCTCCGAAAGTTTCGGAGGGAAATTTCAACCCTAACGATGTTTCGTTTTCGAGTGGACTACCGCCGCCTACCGGCGGTTTGGGGGGGCCGGCCGCCTGACGGTAAGGGGGGTAACCCGTAGCCTTTGGAACGGGCTTTCATGCCATCTGGTCCGACGTCGGAGGAGGAAGTGGGGTCGGCTGGGACAGCGATGGAGGTGGTTGACGTTGATAACCCAGAACCGGCGGGTGCTGCAGACATCATGGTTTGCGATGTGGCCAACCCGTTGCAAGAGGGGGATGAGCAACGGTCCGAGGGCCGGTCGGCAGAACAAGAGGGTTCTGCCTCTCACGTCGCGGCTGAACAGAAGGGTTTCCGACCGACCGCTCATGTCGCGGCTGCTTTACCAAACGCTAAGGTGAGTTTTCGGGATATGGTGCTGGGCCGGAACTTGGGCAAGCAGGGACTGAACATGTTTTCCGAATTGGACGTCGATTTGAAACCGGAGGACGTAAAGGTATGTTTTGTTGATGGAACTCCGACCATTGATTTTTCGGAACGGCTACATTCTGAGATTGATGCTAAGTTAGCGAATTCAGTAGTGGTCAGGCTTTTGGGACGTTCAATAGGTTATGCAGCTTTGCTGTCTCGTATCAAGAGGTTATGGAACCCTAGTGGGGAATTATCGTTGATCGATTTGGATAACGATTATTTTCTTGTTCGGTTTGCTAGCGAAGAAGATTGTGAAAAGGTGCTGACCGGAGGACCTTGGTTGATCTATGGGTCGTATCTCACGGTCCAACCATGGAGTAGGAGTTTTTCGACTTCGGTTGATCACCCAGATCAGATTATTGTATGGGTAAGGTTGCCAGGCTTACCGTATCGCTATTACACTAAAAGTATATTCCGTTACATAGCAGGGACCTTGGGAAAGGTGGTGCAAATTGATTATAACACGGCGGAAAGGAAGAGGGGACGGTTTGCGCGTTTGGCGATAGTGGTCAATTTGAACAAACCGTTAGCACCGTATATTGTTATCGATGGTAGAAAACAACGGCTTGAGTATGAAGGATTGCCGACCATTTGCTTCTCTTGCGACAAGTATGGGCATACTTCGGAAGCGTGTAAACCCATGGGTGAGGTGGCGAACAATGGTGTGAACGCAACTAGAGAGATGGATGCGCAGATTGAGAAAGAAAAGTTTGGGCCATGGATGCAAGTGGTTAACTGACGGCAACGACGGGGGAGTAATGTTGGTGAGGGGCCTCGCCCTGGTGCAGGGTTGCTTTCTGATCGGAGTGCCAAGGGAGGAAGATTTGGGGTGCTACGGATCTTTGATGTCGAAAACGCTGATGGCTCGGGGAAGGAGGCTACTAACCCGGTTGGGGGGGATAAGCAGATATCTACTGAAGGTTTGGATAGTTTACAGGGGTCTATGGAGAACGCCGGAAACACCAAGAAAGGAAAGGGAAAATTGGTGTCCGCATCAAAGGCTATGACAAGGGAGGTAGGTGGTTCGTCCAAAGGTGGCGAAGAGATTTTGAGGAGTTCTAGCGTTTTGATAGAGAAGACCAATGGTGGGGAAAATGGAGCTTCGACGGTTTATGCGTCGAGTATAGCACGAGAGGTGGCGTCTAGGGAGGTGGTGGTTCCGGTTACGAGTAAACTAGACTCGCGTAATCATACGGCTGTTAAGGTGGTTCCACAAGGCTCGAATGAGGCGGAGAAGGCGACACAAGGAGATAGGGATGCCGGCGTCGTTGGGACTGGGGTGGCTTCAACCGAGCGCCGCCTATCGAAGATCAAGACAGTGGCGAGGAAGAGCCCTTATGTGGTGAGAAAGAACATTAGTGTGAGACAAGAGAATAAGGACCCTAACAAAGATCAAGCTGTTGAAGTTGGAAAGTGGATATCGAAGTTGACGGAGGAATTGACAGCTAAACACTCTGATAGTGTAGCGAACCTCCTCCCTCCAACTTTTCCATCGACAGAAGGGCAGGGGCAGGTTCAGTGGCGGGATAATACAGTGTTCGAGGACAAAGGAGGGACGGTTTGATCTTTCTCCCTCTTTGCTTCCTTTTATCTTTTTTAAATGATTAAAGTACTCTTTTGGAACGTTCAGGGCGCGTCAGTCCCTGATTTTAATCGTTATTTGAAGTTGATTATCAGAACACAGATGCCGGATATTGTTGCGTTGATGGAGCCAATGATTAGTGGAAGGAAGGCGGATGCTTTTATTAGACGGCACGGGTTTGATCACTCCTACCGGATCGAAGCATGTGGTTTCTCTGGAGGGATTTGGGTTCTTTGGAGGACTACGGTGAGTGTTGATGTTCTGGCGGTCTCTCATCAATTTATTCATGCGAGGTGTGTGCATCAGGATAGTGGGCAGCGTTGTGTGTTGACTGTGGTGTATGGGAGTCCGGATAGTAGACGGAGAAATCAGCTTTGGAATGATTTGCTTGCTTTGCAACCTCAGACGCCTATGCCGTGGTTGTTGGGGGGGATTTTAACGCCATTCCCTATGGTGCTGATCGTATGAGTGGCTCGAACAAGCGCGATGGTGTTTGTAAGAAGATGAGGAATTTTCTGCTTAGCGCTGGCTTGTCTTGTGTGGATTTTCATGGGCCGCGGTATACTTGGAAATGAGGAACTCTTCATCAAAGGCTTGATCGTTGTGTTGATAATGACTTGTGGTGGGACAGTTGGCCGAATACTTGCGTTTACCACTTGGCGAGAATAGGTTCTGATCATCGCCCGATTTTGTTGGTAGGGAATTTGTCTACTCCTCCTGTAAAGCATGTGACTTTTAAATATCTAGCTGCATGGCAAGATAATCCAAATTTTGTTGATATGTTGAATCGCATTTGGAGGCCTACGGAGGATATCCTGACAAATTTAGATACCTTTGCTAAGGAGGCGAGCAATTGGAATAAGGAGGTTTTCGGTAATATTAATCACAAGAAATCCCGTTTGTTGGCCCGGATACAAGGGATTGAGAAGAAGTTGGAGTTTTCACCTAGTACTTTCCTGAGTGATCTGGAGCTTAAGCTGAAAGGGGAGTTAAATGATGTTCTTGCACAGGAAGAAAGTTTATGGTTCCAGCGTGCTCGGACTCAATGGATTCGCGATGGGGATCGGAACACACGTTTTTATCATCGTACTACTAAAGCAAGGCAAGTTAGGCGGAAAGTGACTATGATTAAGTTGCCTAATGGAGTTTGGAGTGATGACAGTTCCGCGATTAAGTTCGGGGTGGTTGATTTTTTTCGCCAGCTTTTCACGACATCTCAGCCGAGTTTACCGTTGTGGGGTATCCGCGGCATATTCGCGGCTATTTCGAACGTGGAAAAGTCGCGTTTGATCTTGCCGATTGAGGAGGATGAGGTCCGCAGGGCTTTGTTTGATATAGAGCCTCTGAAAGCTCCAGGTTTTGACGGTGTGCACGCTATGTTCTACCAGAGGAATTGGCCCATTGTGAAGGAGAGTATGGTTGGCTTTGTTAGTGAGTGCTTCACTTCTTGGGAGATTCGCGAGGAGGCTAACAGGACTATCCTTGTTTTAATCCCTAAAGTGGCGCCGCCGAAAACATTTGGTCACTTTCGGCCGATTAGTTTGTGTTCGGTGGTGTATAAAACTTTGACTAAGGTCATTGTCAATCGCCTCAAACCGTTGTTGCCTAGTTTGATCTAGCCAACTCAAGTGAGTTTTGTTCCGGGCAGAAACATCATGGACAATGTGATTCTAGCCCAGGAGGTTATACATTCTATGCGGTCAAAACGTGGGCGTAAAGGCTGGATGGCTTTGATGATCGACCTTGAGAAGGCTTATGATAGGCTTGAATGGGGTTTTATCGCGGATACTTTAGCAGATGCTGGGCTCCCGGAGGACTTCGTTCACTTGATTATGTGTTGCATTACCTCGGTTACCACCAGTATAAGTTGGAATGGGGAGTTGACAGACAGTTTCAAGCCTACCCGTGGAATTCGCCAGGGTGACCCGATGTCTCCGTACATCTTTGTGCTTTGTATGGAGCGTCTATCTCATGCAATTGATATGGAAATAGCAAATGGGCGTTGGTCGGAGATCAGATTGAGTCGGGGTAGGCCAGGTATCTCGCACTTATTTTTTGCTGATGATATTGTCTTATTTTCTGAAGCGTCTATATCGCAAATGGATGTGATTAGCCGGGTGCTGGGCTCTTTCTGTGATTCCTCGGGTCATAAGGTTAGTCGGCCTAAGACAAATATCTATTTTTCAAGTAACACTCCTGTGAATTTGCGATCATCTATTGTTAGCGGTTTTGGGTTTTCTGAAGTAGCGGATCTAGGGAAGTATTTGGGGATTCCTTTACTGCATAATAGAGTGTCTCGAGCGACGTATAGTTACCTGCTTGATAAGGTTAAGGACCAGTTGAACTCGAGATCGTTTCGGTCTCTTGCTTTTGCAGGACGGGTAACTCTGGCTAAGTCTGTGCTTCAGGCGATTCCAAATTACACTATGCAGGCATCTTGGCTCCCGAAATGTGTTTGTGCGGACATTGAAAAGCTTATCCGTGGCTTTATTTGGGGGAGTAGTAGTGATCATAAGGGTATCAGTCTTGTTCGTTGGGATGATGTGCAGCGACCCCTGGTAGACGGTGGGCTTGGTCTAAGGAAATTGGAGATAGTCAACCAAGCTTTTCTTATGAAACTGGGTTATCAGGTTCTGACGGAACATGACAAACTTTGGGTTCGGGTTGTCCGCGCTAAGTATAAGGTTGAAGGTGTTTTGCCGGGACATGTATCGGTTAGAAATGGTAGCCGTTTGTGGGCTGGTATTAGCAATGTTTGGGAGGATGTTTGTGCAGGGATGAGATGGATTGTTCGGGATGGGTGTACGGTGGATTTTTGGTATGACAAGTGGCTAGGTGATGAAGGTCCGCTTGTGGGATATCTTCCTGCGGATGCGCAACCCGAGCCCTGTCCGGTCGTGGCCTACACGATTTGGGATGAGAAGTGGGATGTACAAGGTCTCCGCGGAGTGTTACCGGAGGAGGTAGTGCAGCGCATTCTTGCGTGCTATCCACCTACTCATAGGCTAGGTCCGGATCAACTTGGGTGGCATGGAGATAAGCGACATAGGTTCACTGTTAAGTCGGCTTATCAGGGTCTGTCAGGGGTTGGGACTGATGTGCCTTCGGGGGTTTGGAAAAGGATTTGGGCGTTACCTTTGCCTTACCGGATTCGAGCCTTCATTTGGATTGTTGCGCGAGGATGGTTATTGACAAATGCGGAGAGGTTGCGGCGCCATATGACGGATGATGATCGGTGTGGGGTTTGCGGTAACGGAGACGAGGACGTGCTTCACGTGCTTCGGGATTGTAGTGTCGCGCGAGGGGTGTGGCGGACCTTTTTGAGCGAACGAAGCAGTTTTTTCAGCCTGGACCTTGATGATTGGGTGACGGTGAATATTCCGGTAAGAAGTGCGGGCGATGATCATGGTCGAGATTGGCATATCTTGTTCCCGATAATATGCTGGAAATTGTGGTCGAGGAGAAATTTTAAGCTGTTTGATCCCGATTTTGTTGAGAAGGAAGATTTGCGTTTTGCGAGCTTGCGATATTTGGAGGAAGTTAAAGGTGCGAATGGGACAACAGTTGGGGTTGGGCACACAATGGTCCATGGAATTCCACGGGGAAACCGGTGGAGGAGGCCGGCGAACGGGTGGGTGAAAATAAACGTCGACGGCGCTGTGAATAGGTTGATGGGGAAGGCATCGGTAGGGGGTATTTTTCGCACGGAGATGGGTGATTGGTTGATAGGCTTTGCTCGCCAAGTTGGGTGTTGTTCGCCTTTGTTTGCGGAGCTTTGGGCGATCTTGGAAGAGTTGGTTCGTGGTTGGAGTCTCGGGGTTCGGAAAATCATCATCGAATCGGATTGCCGGGAGGCGATTAGTCTTGTTCAGCGTGGAGCCACGGTACGTACTGATAACGCTCTTGTTATAGCAATTGCGGAGTTTGTGACTCGAGGGTGGGAGATTTCTTTTGAGCATGTTAATCGGGAATCCAATTGTGTTGCGGATTGCTTGGCAAAGGAAATCATGGGTGCTGATGTGTGCAATAAGATTTGGGAAGAACCACCGGTGAATGTGCTGTCGTTGCTCGATGCGGATATGAGTAGTGGTTTGAGTGTTGGTTCGGAGGGTATAGGTTGACCTCGGATTTGGTTTTATGGTGTGTGCTGTTTGGTTTTGATTGATCTGAATTCTCTTGTAGCTCTAACACATGTACTCTTTTTCCTCCGTTAGGTTTAGGGAGGTTTTTTAACGAGGCATGTGTTAGACGCTTTTCCCTTTAATCGAAAAAAAAGAACTTTACTGGTCCAAACAACTTTTTCGTCTAAAAATATAGTAATTTAAATAAACATTGATGGTTGAAGGCCTGATAAAAAGAGTCAATCAAAGAGATAAAAAAAAAAATTAGGGGTTCCAATTCTCATTATGCCAAAAATAATACCAACTATTATTCGAGCATATTAAAAAATGTTAGTCCTTTATTTGAGCACATTTGAAAGCATTAAAACCCTTATTTGAGAGTGTCAAAGATCAGTCTCTTATTTAAATAGATTTAAAAACTTTAAACCCTTGATTGTTACAAAATGATCATTAAATTTTATGAATTATAACACTATTTCATAACGTTCGTCGTCCAATAACCACTTAGTAACAAGATGAAAAATTTAATAACTATTTTATAATTTTTTAAAGATGAATGGCTAAAATTATCATTTTTCATAATTTAGTGACTATGGGTATACTCTACACTTAAATCGACTTGTTCCGTACACCAATTTGTCTACATCATATGTGATATGTCCATGAATTGAATGGGGTCGGAGCACGACAGCAGGTTGCAATTTGATTTTTTTTTTTGTTTTTACTTTATTTTCTCTAAATTTGATCCGAGAATCTATATTTTTTTGAATTTAAAAAATATTAATATTTTTGTACTTAAATTTAAATAAAAATCCTTTAATTAGTAAATAATAATTAAAGTTCTTTACCTTACTAAAATACGACCAAGCTAATCGGAAGGTCAACCAAAAAAAAATTCAACCAAACTAAAACTAGCCTAACTCTTGCATACATTAATTGTGTTGATAATTTTGTTTTGGTGAATTACAGGTATCTCGTTCACTGACTTATTAATTTAAATCGACTTTTATAAAAGTTTAATATGAGGACTACCATCTCAATTCAGTTTTCTTCATTCATAATATCAGGATTGAAACATTTAATTTTACTTAAAAGATTTACCGCCTCATTACAAATTGGTATTTGTTTATTAACTTAGTATAACTCATTTTGAATTTATTTATATTTTCCCTGAATTTCAAATCTTTGTCTTGACAAGTCTACTTGTGTTATTAATTCAATAATTATTTTAAATCTGTTTATATTTTTCTTTATTTTCATACCAAAAATATATATCTTTATTTAATTTGTGGCCATGATTGAATTATTTAAAATACTTTATTCATATATATTCTAGAATTGTGCTTTTCATGGTCACGTGCCATTTAAAACGTGTTTTTCCTGGCAACGTGATTTCATGGTCCCTGGTTTTAGCTTTTGTCTGCAGTTTACCTCTGATTTTTTAGTGCAATTTAGCCCAACTTTAGTTTTGATCTACATTTTTTGCCCCTAACTTTAGCTTTAATATGTTATTTGACCTCTGACTTTTTTTAGATGTAATTTAGCCATCGACTTTAGATTCTGTAACTATATGACTATTTTGTAACTTTTAAAAGGTTAGTGATTAAAATAGTTATTTTTATAGTTTAGCGATTATTGGCGCACTTTACCCTCAAATAAATTGACTTGTTTCTTGACACCAGTTTGAGTGGGGTCGAATCGGTTCGCAGTTTGAAATTTTTATTTTAGTTTATTTTCTCCAAAAACATTCTGAAAATCCATATTTAATTAAAATTAGTAGACGTTTGAAGGATAAAGGGAAAAATAGTCAAAGAAATAAAAAAATGATAAATATTAGGGACTAAATTTGTCATTATGTTATTTGAGCATATAAAAATGGTTGGTCCTTATTTAAGCACATCTGAAAACATTAAAACCCTTATTTTGAATTAGTCTATTTGAACATATTTGAAGACTTTAGACCCTTGTTCGACTGTTTTCAAAAGTTAAACAATTGCGTGAGCAATCCCTAAAGGATTAAATAATATTTAGGCGCAATGTCAGAAAATGCTCATAATATTTGATTGAATAGTCATTTTGGTCTTTATTTTCTTGAAGTACGCCTCAACATTTTATTTGGGGCCAAAATAATTCATCCGTAGATGAAAATCGTTAATAAACTAACTGTCAACATCTTGAAATAACATGACAAACCAACATAGCATTGCACGATGACATGACAATGTCATATGGACAAAGGTGCTGACTTAATAGATTGACACGATAATCAAAAAATAATTTTGTAAAATTATATAAAATATAAAATTATTTTTTAGTTGACGTGTCATCATGTCAAGTCATCTCAAGATGTTAACTGTTAATTGAGTATCAATTTTTATCCACATAAGGATCATTTGGGTGCAAAATAAAACATTGAAGGTTAAAATGCTTAAAAATATGAATCATAATGATTATTCTTCCAAATGTTAGAAGTATTTTTTTAACATTACATCTAATATTTAACCAATAATTATTATTCAGAACAATCCTATACATAATTGCCAATAACCGGATGTATAGTGTCACGTCCGTAAAATTTTAAGTCTCGGTCCGTGCGGCCTTAGACACGCTCAAACAGTGACTCGCCTAAGTAAGCCTGAAAAATGATTGAAGCTAGAGTACTTAGATCCTCGAGGAAACAATAGAACAAAGAAAGGAAATGGTTAAGACAAGAGAGACGAGGAATTGAGTGAATGCTCAATGTATTACTCAAATCAGAAGTGAATAAATTAAATTACAATTGTGAGAGTGATGCTCTATTTATAGGCTCACCTCCTAGCATCTAACAGTATAGATTGGTTTGATCCAAGGGCTAAGGATCCTAAGATTCCTATCTCCTAACTATGGAAATAGTATCATTCATATTACACAGTTGACTAAAGTAAAAAGGCAAGAATCTCTAAAGAAATCATACTTGGGTTGACAATAGGATACTCTCCCCAAGTGTCGGGCATCTTTCGATCTCTTTTCATGTGTGTTGGTCAAAAGATGATCTCTTCTCAATGATCTTGGTCTCTTGGGCGGATTGGGCATCGATTAGCTCGGTTTGCTTGGCCAAAACCTCATTGGCAGTATGCTCGGTGCTGAATCGGGCTCTAGGGTCGTGGGAAACTCGAATGGTGCTCGTCTAGACTTTCTAATATGCACAACGGGTGCTAGCTCGGTTCCTATAGTTGCGGGCAACACATGTGGTGCTTGTCTCGGCCCCATGGTGCGCAACAATGGTGCGAACTCGTGTCTCTCAGTCGGGCGTACTAGTGCAAGCCTTTTAATGTGCGACTTACTCGATCATGGGCTGCCAGCCCATGACAATAGCTATAACAAATCATATTACATAATTAAATCAAGCATATTAATTATTCAATACTTAATCGAAGAAAATTTAACATATATTTAATCAAAACTTTATTGACATCACAAAAGGCTTAATAGTCAAATAAGTGCCTAAAATATACTATATTTTATATAAGTGCATGAACTATATTTTGGGCCAAATATGTGCCTAATGTTTCATTCTGTGACCCATTTAAGTTTTTTCAGTGACATACATTAATTTTTCCCGTTATCTAATGAAATTCGAACACGTGGCATGGATTTATCATTTTTTGAAATTAAAATCCGAAAAATAAAAATAAAATAAAATACATTAATTAACCCAAACAATCTTTAATTTCTCTAAAAAGTCTCAACCCTAAATCCCTAAATTCCTCCACTCCAGTCATCGATTCAACCACCACTGGCCACCCTTGTCTTCATCGAACCCTCTCTATCGAAACCCCATCATCTTTTCGTAAAAAATCGATGAATGAACCACCAATTTCACCATCGATGAACACCCAACAATGAAGAAAAAAGAGGTTGATTGGGTTCCGATTGACGACTAGAGAGTGGGGAATGTCGAAGGGTGATGTACCCAACACTTGAGCGGTGAACGATGAACCACCGATGTGTAGGGGATACCAGACAGTGAGGGAGATGTGATTTAAAAGAAATTTAAACTTAGAGATTTTTAAAGAAATTCAGATTTCTAAAGAAATTCAGATTTCTAAAGAAATTCAGTGTTAAGATATATGTTTTAATATAATAATTAAAAAATTAATTTGGACTAAATTGAAAAAAGATTTTAAAATGTTTTGTAAGTCCAAACAACTTGAAAATATGTTTGAGGGTTTTTACAAGGTTTTGGAATAACTTAAAATGTTTTTAAATAAGCCAAACCTATGATTTTAATGTCACCGTACCAATACTGTATATACCATATCGATACGCTTTAGGGTTTTAGCTACATGGAAATTCCAGTAGCCAAAACCCGTATCGATACGCTTTTGTCGTATCGATACAGAGTACTTTAAAACTCCCCAACGGCCAGTTCACATACCGATACGGTTGTATTGCGTACCGATACGCCTTAACCGCTCCCAACGATTATTTTCCCAATGGCTATTTGAAATGCAGGTTGTACCGATACACTCGTAAGCGTATCGATACAATTAGCTGGAAGAGCTTAATAGCTAGTTCCTGACGAGGACCGTATCGATACGGTCATTCAAGTATCGATACGCTAAGCTCTAGAAAAACAATGAATGCTGGAAAATGCACCCCAACGGCTCCAATTCAATCCCAACGGTCTACAACAGCTAGAAGCTCAATTGGGAGTATAAAAGAGACCTCCAAGCATCCATAGAAGACTAATGCTTCAATTTTCAACAACATTATGATCAAAGAAATGTCTTAGTGTCTAATTGTGTCATTCTTGTATTAACAAAGCACTTGTGACCTTAAATGTCTATGTATGCTCAAGTGTATTAGGTTTTGGGTGAGTGCTTAAGAGTGCAAACATCAACTTTGTAAGAGGGATTTTATTTTGCTTATCTTTATGTTGGAGTATGCCTAAAGACCAATCACAAGTATATCAGTACGACTTGCATTTCAAATAGCCGTTGGGAAAATGACCGTTAAGAGCGGTTAAGGCATATCGGTATGCGATACAACTGTATCGGTACACGAACTAGCCGTTGGGGAGTTTTAAAGCACTCCATATCGATACGGCAAAAGCGTATCGATACGGGTTTTGGCTACTGAAATTTCCATGTAGCTGAAACCTTAAAGTGTATCGATACGGTATATACCGTATCGATACGGTGAAATTAAAATCACAGGTTTGGCTACTTTAAAAACATTTTAAGTTATTCCAAAGCCTTGTAAAAACCCTTAAACCTATTTTCAAGTTGTTTGGACTCACAAAATATTTTGAAATCTTTTTCAATTTAGTCCAAATCAAAATTTCAATTATTATATCAAAACATATATCTTAACAATCTTCCTCTTTTTGATATAATAAAATAAACTTGAAAAATTATTTGTGATTTGCCCCCTTAGTATTTAAAAATTTGAATAAGAGACTTTAAAATTGAAATGTAGTTAAAGCTTCCCCTTATTCACTTGAAAAATCAATTTTCAAATCATTTCTCCCCCTTTTTGTTATATCAAAAAGAATTCAAAAGACTTTAAGTTCAAAATAACATAGGAGGTTAAATTTTTTTTTACACAAATAAGAGTTTTGGTTTTAAAAAGGCTCCCCTTACTCAAGCATCAATAAGTGTTAGTTCAACAAATATGATAATCTAGTTGAAATAAAAATAAATCAAATTAAACAAAAGAAAATCAACTAGATTTTACCACACTTGAACCCAAGGGAGGATGTGAAGCCTTCCTTCTTCAAGTGTCTTTCCTTGTGTGTATGGATCTCCCCCTCAATATTTAACTTGTTGATCATTCTCCATCACACCTAAAATAAGACGATCAAGTAATTTTTGGTATCCAAATTGCTTTGGATCCATAGGCGTTAGTAGCACAAATTTTAGTCCCCTTAGGAATCCATTTTGCAATTTCATCCTTTTTAGTTGAAGTAATTAGTCCTTTTGGGACCCAAATACTCCTAAAACATTTATCATCTAAAAATCTAGGGGCACTAGATTGTCTTTGATAAAAATTATTTTAACAAAATTAGATTTGGAGCATTCTCCAATTTCACATGTTTGAGCATTTTTGTAAAACAAATTCTTTTTGAGGTCATAAATTTTCCTTTGATGATCCTCTTGAACTTTTTGAAGCAAGTTTTGTAAATCAAGGTTCTTTTTCTCAAAGGCCTCAAACCTTGCTTCAAGTTCGAGATTTGTTTTGGAAAGCAATTCATTTTCAATTTTTAACTTTGAAAGCAACTGTTTGTTTTTAGAAAATGAAGCCTTGAATTCTAAAAGCAAATCATCATAGGCTTCTTGTAACTCATCAAAAGTATATGAATTTGAACAAGATGAGTTAGAAGTTACCTCACTCTCTTGGAGGGTCATTAAACATAAGTGGACTATCTCATCATCGGTGGAGTCTTCATTACTCCATGTCGCCATATATGCTTTCTTTGAAGATGAACCCTTTTTATTGAAGCGAGGACAATCATATTTGGTGTGCCTCATCTCCTTGCATTCAAGACTCTTTTGGGAATCCTTCATCTTCTTCTTCGATTCATGCTTGAATTTTTCCATTTCGCTCTTCATGAACCAGGTGAACTTCTTGAAGAGATGAACTATCTCTTTATCTTCACTTTCCTCCTCACTTGATTATTCATGTTGGCATATAGAGGATGGAATAGCAATGACATTGTAACGCCATGGGTTTAAGGGTCGGATGTTACTCGGGTGAATCGGGCTTTAGTCGTGGGTTCGATTTAATTAAAATAGACTTTGGTTTTAATTTAAATGAGATTTGAAATTCATTAATGGAAAAAGTGTGATTTTTAAATAAGGGCAAAAAGGTACTTTTTAAAATGAAAGTAAAAGATGATGAAAAGGGGGTTTTAATTCAAAAATTCTCATCTTCTTCATTCCACCATTTTTGACGACCAAAAACCTCTCCCAAACCCCTTGTCACTATTCCATTATTTTCTCCATCGAATTCAAGTGATTTCAACGAGGTAAGACCATTTTTGACTTTTCCTTGCAATTCCTAACACATTTATGGTTTTAGATTTTAGAAAACACCATTGTAGAGAAATTTGAGTTTTCAAAGAAAAGGGTGAAACTTTAATAATTTTTCGTTTTGCTTTTGATATGTAGAGTTAAGTTATGACCTAATCTTGCCTTAAGGAACATTATATCTCAATTTGGTTGGTTTTTATAAAGAATCCCGAAATGGGTTTTTGGGGGTATTTTAAAAGTGTCAAAACTTGAGTTTTTGGAGTGGTTTTGTGAAAGGGAGTTGGGCTGGAGGTATGTGGACATTGGATAGGTGTTTTTAGATTTTATTTGATGATTTTTGAGTGGGGATAGTGCTGGTTTGATTGGATTCCCGAAACTACTACTGTAGGTGATTTTTAGGAGTGGAAACTAAAAGTTTTTAAGGTGTTTATGTGGGAAAATGAAGGGCTGATGGTTGTACAGCTTTAGGGTGATGTTTTGGACATGTTTTGGAGTGTTTTAAGTGTTTAAATTGAGGGGTAATGGCTGGGTTTTTCTGGAGTACGAAAATGAGATTACTTGGGGGGGATATCAGCTTTGAATTGTTAAGAAAATATTGTAGAATTGTGAGCTGACGTATAACAGTAAATTTTTGGTTGATTAAGAGGTTAATACATTGTTTTTGATTGGTTAGAAACAGCGGATTTGGCCTTGGGTGGTTCGGACGCGATCCAGGGAAGTTCGGAAGCTTGAAACGACTTTGTGGTTTGCATTGGTGTGCGAATGGTGAGTGGAAACTGTTTTGTGGTTTAAATATGTTCAAAGATGTTTATTGGGGGTTTGGGTGGAGCCTTAAGGGGCTAGCCTAAACCCAAGTGTAAGTTGCTATTCTTCCTTGTTCATTAAGTGTTAATGTGGGTGTGATTGTTGTGACATTGTGTGAATTGTGGATTGTCTTTACTCCCGTTTGATGTTGTCGTGTAGTCGTTGTTGGTATCGAACCTCACGTGATGGTTGTTGTTACTACGGTGATGTGTGGTCCCACCGGTAGTGACTAATAGAAGACTCCGGTGATGTGTGGTCCCACCGGTAGTGACTAGTAGAAGAGTACAGTGATGTGTGGTCCCATCGGAAAACTACTAGTCGAACGGTGATGTATGGTCCCACCCTGTTTTGGTTATGCATGTGCATACCATGTATAGTTGATGTTTGTGTTTTATTACATCCTTCTTTAAAATGGTTTGCTTTTCAACTAAGATTTATTTTTTTAAAACTGCATTGTTGATGTGTTTTTTAGAGCTCCGCTCACTAAGCTTTATGCTTATGCTCTTCTTATTCGACAATGCAGATCATTAGTGGGGAGTTCGCAAGGAGTAAGGAAAGGGTGTCCAAGTGTGTGGTAGTTGCTCAAGTATGGTTTGGTAAATCATGTAGTAGTTTAGCAATGGGAAATGCTATGTGTTTTAGGAGCGTGTATCTAGACTCCTTTGGGTTGGCTTTAAGTTGTTAATGTTTTGTGTTGTTGGATTTGTAAACAATATTTATGTTGATGCCTAAGTGTTTTGTATTTGATGGTTTTTAACCATGTCTTATGAATGCTTATGTTTTTGTTAAAGGCATGTAAACCTTGATTGTGCATTGCTTAGGGGAATGTATGTTTCTTTTGGCTAAATGGTTTGGTTAAGCATGTTTTATTGCCATATATATATATCATGTTTGATGGTTTGATGTTTTGGCATGTGTTGGAAGGATATAAATGTATGTGTTTTGCTTGCCTTGAATGTTCAAGTGTTTTGTTTCAAGGGCATGTAACCCTTGTTATGCAATGTCTAGGTAGGTGTTTGTTTTTCTATAATGAAGTGGTTTAGTATGCATGCTTGTATGCAAGTTCCTATCTAAATGCTCATATTGTGTTGGTTGCCTTGATTGTTATTGGTTAGGTAGCATTGTATGCTTAGCTTTGGTTAGCCTTGGATGTATGTCCTTTTGGACGGATGGTCTTGAATGTATGATAAGTGTTGATCATGCTTGAAGTAGGGTGAAATGCTTCTAGATTATGTGTATGTTTGTTGTTTCATGTTTCTTGCGGTTTGGGAGTATGTTTGTTATGGACTTTAACTCTTTGTTGGTTTGCTAAGCATGTTCGTTTGCTAGTTTCCTCTATGTGTGCTTAGTTGGTGGTTGTTGCTTCATTGCATGTTTAGACCGTCCTGCATGCTTACCTATAGTTGCTTAGTGATGGATGTGAGTTGGTATGTTGCTAGTCGAGTCGTCAATTGCATCTAGAGTTGAGTCTTGGTGTGTTTTGCAGCCAAAATGCAGTTTGCAGTGCAGGGCGTATCGGTACGCCCAAGGGCCGTATCGATACGGTACTACACTTTGGACTTCATTTTAGGCTTAGCGTACCAGTACACGAGGGTATATCGATACGCCAAAAGCTCTATGGAAATCTGAGATATTGACAAGATTTTAGCGTATCGGTACGGGTCATAATGTATCGGTACGATCTTTGTTGTTTGACCGTGAGAAGTTGACCGTTGAGGGCGTATCGGTACGGTCAACCAGTTTACCGATACGGTCTCCCTGGGTTGACTTTGTGGCGTTGACCAGGTCCAGACGTATCGATACGGTCATCTAGCGTATCGATACGACCTGTTATAAAAGTTAAAATAGGCTGTTTAAATTGCATGTCTTGTGGGATTTGTATCCGTGTATGTTCGTTGCGTGTCCTATCACATATGATTTAATAAAGGTATCTAAAAAGGATAAGTAAAGGAAAAATAAATAGGGTTTAATCGGAGTTAGGCCTTAGCGGGTTTCGCTACAGTTTTCCCCGTGTAACCCGTTCAGATCGGTCTGTCGGCTAGACCGGGACGAGGGGGTTACATTTGGTGGTATCAGAGCCTGAGGTTCTAAAACCTCAGGTAGGTAAGTGAGGTAAGTTTGATGTGTTATGTTGTTGCTATATCTCGGTGAATGTTTTACCATGTATGCTTGTTGTTTGATTGTTCGCACGGTGTTTGAAGGCATGTGTTAGCATGAATGTGGTGTCGAGGTGTAGTGTCGAGTTCCCATTGCTACTATTACTTATTTTGAAAAGATTTTGTAAAAGAATATACTTGAGCACCTTGGACCCTTGCTCTTGCTAACCCCATATATTCTTGTTTGCGTGTTTTGTTTGTTGTTGTATTATTACTTTTGGCAAGTATGAGACCGAGGCGTGGGCCTGGAGTTGGTAATCATGAATCTGAGGTTTCAGAGGATGTGATTGATGAGAAAGTTCATCGCTCTAGTTTAGGGCAGTGGGGCAGTACCAGAGGTAGAGGTACATTTGGTTTGTTTGGGTCAGCGTGCCTATGAGTTGGTTCCTGTTGAGAGAGAACAATGTGACCGATCCTGATATAAGTTGGTAAAAGAAGTGAAGACCAATGAGTTGACTTCAGAATGATGTCGATGTTATAGCAGGTAATCTCCCGATACATTTATTGAGTTTGTTTCCTCTGATAAATTATGGATCTACTCTTTCGTATAATTTGAGTGAACATGCAAGGTTGTTGAATTTACCTTGTGAGGTACTAGAGGTAGGTGTTAGTGTTACTAGCTCTTTCGGTGATACAGTAGTGGTTGAGAAGATGTATAGAAGGTGTCCGTTAATGATTCAGGGGCATGTGTTTCCAGTGGATATGATAGAGTTACCGTTCTATGGACTTGATGTAATTTTGGGTATGGACTGGCTTACAGAACATAGAGCTAGGATAGATTTTGAGACTAAAAGGGGTTTTCTTGAAGCTTGCGGATGATTATGAGGTTGTAGTAGTTGGTGAGAATGTGAAGTTCCTATCGAATGTTGTTTTAGCTTTAGAAGCTCAGAGGTTGTTTGAGTTTGGCTGTCAGGCCTACCTAGCTTAGGGAAGAATCCGAACTTGAGTGAAGCTAGACCTCAGGATATCAGAACAGTGTGTGACTTTCCGAGTGTGTTTCCGGAAGAATTGTCAGGTTTATCGCCTGAAAGCGAAGTAGAGTTGCTATAGAGACGCATACAGATTCTGCTCCTATTTCGATTGCTCCGTACTGTGTGGCACCGAAATAATTGAAGGAGTTGAAGACTCAGTTGCAAGATTTTTCAGATAGAGGTTTTATCCGTCCGAGTTCTTCGCCTTGGGGCGCTCCGGTTTGTTTGTGAAGAAAAAAGATGGTAGTATGAGAATGTGCATTGATTATAGGCAGTTGAATCAGTTGACAGTGAAAAACATGTATCATTTGCCGTGTATTGACAATTTGTTTGATCAGTTGAGAGGGGCATCAGTCTTTTCAAAGATTGATTTGAGATCCAGTTACTATCAGTTGAAGGTGAAAGAGGTTGATGTTTCGAAGACAGCTTTTAGGACTAGGTATGGTCACTATGAGTTCCTAGTTATGTCGTTTGGGTTGACTAATGCACCGGCTGCTTTCATGGACATGATGAATAGAATCTTCTGTCAGTACTTAGACCAATTTGTAGTTGTTTTCATAGATGGACATTTTGGTGTATTCACGTGCCGAGGAAGACCATGACCGGCACTTGAGGTTAGTTTTGCGGACGTTGTTAGACAACCAGTTGTATGCAAAGTTGAGTAAGTGAGAGTTCTGGATCCGAGAAGTAGTCTTCCTAGGACATGTAGTGTCAGCCGATGGGATTAGAGTTGATCCAAAGAAGATAGAAGCCATTGTTGAGTGGAAGCAACCGAAGACTGTAACAGAGATTCATAGTTTTCTAGGCTAGTCAGATACTATAGGAGGTTTGTGAATGGTTTCTCGAAGATAGCCGCTTCTTTGACAAAGTTACTTCAGAAGAATGTTCAGTTTGAGTGGTCAGATAACCTTTGAGAAATTGAAAGAAGCTTTGACCAATGCACCGATTTTGATTCAGCCAGAGTCGGGGAAGGACTATGTGATATACATTGATGCTTCTTATGTAAGGTTAGGTTGTATTCTCATGCAAGACAGAAGAGTGGTGGCTTATGCCTCAAGACAGTTGAAGACTCATGAGCATAACTATCCGACACATGACATAGAGTTAGCTACAGTTGTGTTTGCTTTGAAGAAGATTCAGAGGCCTTATTTGTATGGTGAGAAATGCACAGTGTACACGGATCACGAGAGTTTGAAGTACATAAACAACGAGAGTTAAACCTTAGACAGCGTAGGTGACAAAAATGCTTAAGGACTATGATCTCAAGATTGAGTACCATCCGGGTAAAGCCAATGTAGTGGCAGATGCTTTGAGTAGGAAGGTAGCCGTTGAGTTGAGAGCCATGTTTGCTAGTTTGAGTTGTCCGGTGATGGCGATCTAGTGGCCGAGCCTCAGGTTAGACCTACTTTAGGTCAGTTGATTAGAGAGAAGCAGTTGTTAGATAGATCGTTGGCACCTCACGTGCAAGATTTAGCCGAGGGTAGACCATCGGACTACAGTTTCAGTGTTGATGGGGTTGTTGCGTGTAAAAGTGTCTATCGCAATGTAGTGCAAGTGTACACGACGCAAGTAGTAAAGTGATACTAGAGTATCGGATATCGTCTCCACAGGGACTGGGCTAACCCTTTCCTTCGCTATCTGCACAAGGGGAAAAGAAGAGATTTAATAGTTTGTCACGAAAATAATAATAAAAATACGTAAATAAAAGAGTCGAGAAATCAAGATAGAGAGAATGGGCTGGTATTGAGTTGCTCAGTAGTGCAGGTATTGAATTGCTTAGGATCTCCAGTTCTGTCGTTGCGCCCGTCGCCGACAGCACCTGTCGCGGCGGCTGTCCGTTAGCTGTCGCGGCAGCGAACACTAACTCCGTACTTCAAGCTTGGCAAGAATCCCAGATCTGCCTTGCCCTATCCCTAGGCACAAGTCTGTCGATGATCACATCTTTGATGATACCTCCCGGCGTGAATCAAAGGATGAACACCGATGTGTATGAATTCTTCCTTAGCCACTTAACCTCGCCCTATCCCTAGGCACGAGATGGTTCAACTATAAACTAGAGAACGCGCTCTTATCTCTTTCGTATACTTAACTCTCCCGATGCTAAGTAAATGGATAACCTCACAATGCTCTCCCGATGCTCTTGCAAGATATTAAAACCAAGATAAAAGAACTTGAAGTTTATTTTATTGAACTTGAAAAATCCTAAAACAAAGCAACCCTTGCAACTACTTTACAAAACAACCCGTAGCCCTAGGGGGAATTTAGAACATGTCGGTGACGGGTGGACGGCAGGGGTTTGGTTTCGGTTATGGGGTATATTCCTCTGCCCTAGGTTTAATCTATGCCCTTATATAAGCTTTGGGCTCAAGTTATCTAAGGTAACAAGGATTACAACTTTAATTAAAAGTAAGATTCTAATAAAGACTAAATCTCTAAAGTCTCCTACTTTCCAGCCGCATCCTTGTTTCTAGGAATTTCTTCTCATTGAGCTTTGGCTTGACATATCTTTTGATCCGGGGCTTGGAAAAATATTTGGCTTCCACACGACAGACGAGCAGATTTTTCTCTATCTATCGAGATCCACTTTACTTTTCCTCTTCATAAGTCTGCTGTCACCTTGCTGTCACGACAGGTCCATGACAGGTTCGTCTTCTTCGGCTGCTTGTCCAGTTCAGCTCTTCTGCTTATCTGCCCTGGGCCTGCCTTCTCCGTCTTCTATGGCAGATACCTACAAAAACAGCCATTTTTAGTAGAATCTGTGCCTTTTAATATATTTGTGATGTTTTGCTGTAAACTGACCTAAATGCAATGAATAATGCTTGAATGCAGCAGAAATATGGGTTAAAAAGGGTGTAAATAATAGAACTTTTAAACACTCATCACACCCCCAAACTCAAGTTTTTGCTTGTCCTCAAGCAATTAAGACTTAAAAGAAAAATGAAAATTTTTGTGTTGGCCTTCAAACAGTGAACTGTCCCTTACCCGTCGCTCATTCTCTATGGCGGCAGCAACCTGTCGGAAAGATTAGGATCTGTCCGGAATCTCCCTATAGTCCTCGTGCAGTGTGTGCATGCTTGTGAACAGTTATATGCCAAGACTCTCTTAGTTTCACTAGAAAATTTCAGCTCTTAACTCGAATTTTTATGCCAAGTTTATCTTTTGAAGGCACTTCTTATGCTCCTTTGATTTTCTGTTTTGACTCGATTTCAAATTTCTTTTTTTTAAGCTAAAGTTTCACTAGAGCCGGTTTCGGGCACCTCTAGCTAACTTCCTAGAGCCGGTTTCGGGCACCTCTAGGGCTATTGATTTTCTTTTGCTAAACTTCTTTCCTAGAGCCAGTGTTAGGCACCTCTAGGGGCTATTCAAGTACTAAGCATCCTGTTCTAGTTTGGCTAAAAGACATCTAAGCAGTATAACAGTCACAAAAGTGTTTAAGTTTTCAGAACTATAGAAAGGCTCTAAACTTCTCCTTAACCTGTCCTAAAGATGCTGCCACGACAGAGCCGTCATGACAGGTAAGTTAACTTCACAGTTTTAAGCCAACAGTTTTATATTTTCTGATTTTTTTTAGAGAACTTAAATAAATAAAAGACACAACAATTAATAAAAAGACTTAAGACTCCATTAATGATGGAGGGTTGCCACCCCCAAACTCAAGGGTTGCATTGCCCTCAATGCAAAATGATATGAAAAATAAAATAAAGAAAAAGTACATCACAAAATATAAAGGCAGGCAGCAATAAGAGGTAAAAACTTAAATTTTAGTCGCTGCCTCGCTGCTGCTGCTGACACGGATCTGATGGGGGCGTCTGGGCTGTGGAGGAGGCTGGGCAGGTTCAGGGGCAGGTTGCTCCACGACCTGGATGTCGGAGCTGCTGCCTCTTAGAAAGTGGAAGCAGCATTGCGTCGGGTTTTCCTATAAGACATATTAGTGCAAGGGTTGTGAAAAGTAAATGAAAGCAAATGAAAACTAAAAAGGGAGAACAAGTAAGAATGACAGAAGTGAGTGAAAATGAAAATGAAACGGGGTTTTATAGTGGTCGAGGTGCTGCCCGTTAATGCTGTAACGGCAGGCGTGAATAATGGAGCGGCGGATTGGATTTAGCGTGTCTGACGCGTCTGACACGCATTTATTCGTCTGTTACACGTCTGCCGCACGCTTCTGCGTCTGCCGTGTCAGTCTGTTGGCAGCGTGTCATATCCGTCCGCGGCGGCAGCCGAAACGACAGGTTTCCATAAATGGGCTTCAATGGGCTGATGGATGGGCGGTGGGCTTGGGTCACTTCTCCTTTTCTTCTTGACTCCTTTATTTCCTAAAAACATAAAAATAGAAAAACATTATTTGAATAAAATAAACCTTATTTCCTAATAATAAATAAGTAATAAAAATACTCCCTGTTCTATCGATGCTTGAGGGGTCGTTTCCGGTACTTCTTGAAGTCCATCTGTACCCTCATCTGGTGATTTTTCTCATGGTGGGGGCTCCTTTCTTTCTCTTCCCTTTGTAGTCCATGAAGTCCTCCCTTCTTGGTAATGTTTCTGAGGGCATGAATATATGATTAGAAAAAATCAAATTGACATTCGGCCACAAACTTACCTTGTTTTTGTTGAATATTGTTGTGGTTGAATGTAGCCCTTGCTGTCGTGCCTGCTGCTGTGGCAGGCAGTTATTTTGACAGTCCGTTGGCAGGTTACTTTGCAGGTCAATGGGACATTGGTAAGTGCCATCGCTCTCTATACTAAATTCTGTTGACCACTCGTAAATCTCCATCAGTAGAGACTTTGATGATTCTATGTCCACCGGCTTTGGTTCCTCTAATATCTGCAATGGAATTGGTGAGTTTTCATATAATTCAAAAGGTTCGTTTATAACCTGCTCATATTCCATTGGCGAGGCATTGTCATTGGGTAGCTCTTCTAGGTGGTCGTGCGAGTGCCATGACAGGGATAGATGTGTGCAATCTTGGTCAGGCATAATTGAGGTAGTGGGTTGAGAATTTGCCTCTGATGTGGTTGCTGCTGCATCATCAGTTGCTGCCGAGGCGGCAGTTTCTGTCGAGGCGGCAGTTGCTGTCGAGGCGGCAGTTGCTGTCGAGGCGGCAGTTTCTGTCGAGGCGGCAGTTTCCGCTTTGACTGGAGTTTCTGCCTCAAAAGTTGTTGCTTCCGTGACATTCTCTTGAATTTCACTAAGCATTTTCGCGGTGTTGCTCCATTCCGGCTCCTCGGTCATTGCCATGGCAGGTTGTTGCTCAGACTGATCATATGTTGGGTATTCCTTCACATGGGCATCCTCGTCGTCTTGCCTCAGGATTTCAGGTTCATCTGTGGCATGAATGAGGACTGGTCTGCTCAAGAGTTCATCCATCTTGGCGATACTTGCGTTCGTAGAGGCTGACACTTTTTGAGTGATTGCCAAGAAGGCTTGCAGTGTGTCTTCTAAGGATTTTGACTGCTCTTGAGGATGATGACATTGCCAGGGCAGGTCGGGTTCTGCAGCAAAACTGTTATGGTATAAAAAATTTTGTGGGTTTTGATCGTACCATAAAAAATTTTGCTGCTGCGGCATCGACATTTGCTGCCCCTGTTGCTGCCACGGCTGCTGCCCTGGCAGCATGTCTTCACGGTAATTGCAAGAACTTTCCCACATCAACTCTCGAATGGTTTTTCCTGGCATGTTGATGCCCTAGAACCTGTATTTTCACCTGAGTTTTTTTTGTTAAAAAATAATAAAAAAAATAAAAAAAAATAAAAAAAATAAAAGTGTAGAAGCTAGGGTAAAAGTGTGTTGCCAGTCCCCGGCAACGGCGCCAAAAACTTATTGCGTTTAAAAGTGTCTATCGCAATGTAGTGCAAGTGTACACGACGCAAGTAGTAAAGTGATACTAGAGTATCGGATATCGTCTCCACAGGGACTGGGCTAACCCTTTCCTTCGCTATCTGCACAAGGGGAAAAGAAGAGATTTAATAGTTTGTCACGAAAATAATAATAAAAATACGTAAATAAAAGAGTCGAGAAATCAAGATAGAGAGAATGGGCTGGTATTGAGTTGCTCAGTAGTGCAGGTATTGAATTGCTTAGGATCTCCAGTTCTGTCGTTGCGCCCGTCGCTGACAGCACCTATCGCGGCGGCTGTCCGTTAGCTGTCGCGGCAGCGAACACAGCACCTGTCGCGGCGGCTGTCCGTTAGCTGTCGCGGCAGCGAACACTAACTCCGTACTTCAAGCTTGGCAAGAATCCCAGATCTGCCTTGCCCTATCCCTAGGCACAAGTCTGTCGATGATCACATCTTTGATGATACCTCCCGGCGTGAATCAAAGGATGAACACCGATGTGTATGAATTCTTCCTTAGCCACTTAACCTCGCCCTATCCCTAGGCACGAGATGGTTCAACTATAAACTAGAGAACGCGCTCTTATCTCTTTCGTATACTTAACTCTCCCGATGCTAAGTAAATGGATAACCTCACAATGCTCTCCCGATGCTCTTGCAAGATATTAAAACCAAGATAAAAGAACTTGAAGTTTATTTTATTGAACTTGAAAAATCCTAAAACAAAGCAACCCTTGCAACTACTTTACAAAACAACCCGTAGCCCTAGGGGGAATTTAGAACATGTCGGTGACGGGTGGACGGCAGGGGTTTGGTTTCGGTTATGGGGTATATTCCTCTGCCCTAGGTTTAATCTATGCCCTTATATAAGCTTTGGGCTCAAGTTATCTAAGGTAACAAGGATTACAACTTTAATTAAAAGTAAGATTCTAATAAAGACTAAATCTCTAAAGTCTCCTACTTTCCAGCCGCATCCTTGTTTCTAGGAATTTCTTCTCATTGAGCTTTGGCTTGACATATCTTTTGATCCGGGGCTTGGAAAAATATTTGGCTTCCACACGACAGACGAGCAGATTTTTCTCTATCTATCGAGATCCACTTTACTTTTCCTCTTCATAAGTCTGCTGTCACCTTGCTGTCACGACAGGTCCATGACAGGTTCGTCTTCTTCGGCTGCTTGTCCAGTTCAGCTCTTCTGCTTATCTGCCCTGGGCCTGCCTTCTCCGTCTTCTATGGCAGATACCTACAAAAACAGCCATTTTTAGTAGAATCTGTGCCTTTTAATATATTTGTGATGTTTTGCTGTAAACTGACCTAAATGCAATGAATAATGCTTGAATGCAGCAGAAATATGGGTTAAAAAGGGTGTAAATAATAGAACTTTTAAACACTCATCAGGGGTCTTGTGTTTCAGAGATAGAATAGTTGTGCCGAACGACGGTGATTTGAGTCGTACTATTTTGAGTGAAACTCATAACAGTCTTTTGGCTATACATCCGGATAGCACAAAGATGTATCGTGGGTCGAAGATGAGTACTATTGGGTTGGTCTGAAAAGACATGTTGCCGATTTTGTGAGCAAGTGCATGGTTTGTCAGTGTGTTAAGGCAGAATATCAATTTCCGTCTGGTTTGTTACAGCCGTTGAGAATTTCAGAATGGAAGTGAGAAAATATTATTATGGACTTCGTATCAGGTTTGCCTTTGACTTCTTTTAAGAAGAATTCAGTTATGGTGATTGTTGACCGTTTCACAAAGTATGCTCATTTCATAGCCGTTCATACGACCTTCTCTGTAACACCCCGGTTTTGGGCTTAGAAGTTTTGGGCGTTGACCGGTTCGGTCAAAGTTCTGATCGAATATATAAGAGTGAATTTAGGAAAGCCTAGTTCGGGTTGCATTAAAAATATGGAAAAATGTTCTAAAATCATCTTTTATTATATAAAAGTGAACTGTGAAATCAATTTTGGAAAATGAGGTTTGGAAGGTTGACATTTTGGCTAGTGACCAAAATGTAATTTTTGAAAGTTGCGGGACAGTTTTATAAAGGATTGAAACTTTGAATCTTTAAGGAGCTATTATTCCAAAAAGGATTTCTCCAGATTTTTCTAAGATATTTTAAGGCTTTATTCTGATTTTAAAGATTAAGAAAAGGAGGGAAATCATTTTAACCAATTTCCTAACTACTTTTTCATTTTCTCTCCATTTTCCTTTTCTCTTATTTTCTCTCAACCCAAACAAAATTCTCCAGATTTCTTTCTCTGATTTTGGCATCTAAATCTCTCATTTCAACTCTCATTTGATTCCTAATCACCTCATCAACAAAACCTCTCAATTTGCAAGTTGTTTCATCATGCTTTTTGGCTCTAAAAAGGAGAAATTCAAGTTTGGAGGTAAGAACGTCCTTCTCCTCTGAACTTCAAGTTCTTTATTGAAATTCCCAAGTTCTCAATCCTTGTTTTATGATTTGTTAATGGTTTTTCAAATGAGATCTTGATTTTTGGCTAAAATGCAAGATTTGGTGATTTTGGTGGAATTTTCGTGTGATCTGTTTGGGCAGTGTTTTGAAGTGTCAAAATGATGTTAAATGAATGCTAAGTTGATTAGAAATTGATGTTTAATGAATGCAATCCCGGATAGGTTGAATTTCCTAAGTTTCGCTTGAGTTTTTGGTTGTTTTTGGAGTGTTTTTGGTGATCTGTTAAACCTGGAGGTATAAGGATGTGTTTGTATTCATTTTGGATGTTAATGGATGTATAAAAATGGTTAGAAGTAATGGATCTTGGCTGGGTTAAGTTTTGGTAATGTTTGGAGGTGATTTCGGTTGTGTTTTGTAGCCGAATTGTTGGATTTGTGTTGAGCAACGAGTTTGGTTGTGTGGCTGCTGTTCTTAATGCATAATGATGCATTAATGTGCTGTTTTTGTGTGCTTGAAACAGGGGAGTTTGATCCTTGAGCTTTGAAGGTGTTTGCGGAAGGTTTCGGAAGCTTGGGAGGCTTGTTGGCTAGTCTTGTTTGGTTATCGGTGAGTGAAGTTGGGTTTTCGGCTTTTAATCAAAGGTTTGAAGGTTTTGGGAGCTTAGTTTAAGTCTAAACAACTTTGCTAAGCTCAAGAGTAAGTAAATGGATTTCTTACTTGATTTGTGATATGAATTGGTTTTTAAGCAATTGTGGTTGATGATTGAAATGCATGTGTTTTGCATGGTTTATATTCTGTTTTGAAAGCATGTTTAAGCATGGTTTAATGCTGGTTTTGAAAGCCATATGTGAAGGATGCTCAAGGTAAGAGATCCTTGGTTTTATACATTGAAAATGTGGTTTTGATGCATGATGTTGCATGTTGTTCAATGGCTTTGTTTAATGCTTTAAAACAGTGAGTTGATGATGATAAATGATGGTTTTTGCATATTGGT
Organism: Hibiscus trionum; assembly: GCA_030270665.1. Lineage (NCBI taxonomy): Eukaryota > Viridiplantae > Streptophyta > Magnoliopsida > Malvales > Malvaceae > Hibiscus > Hibiscus trionum. The sequence goes on along the minus strand of BSYR01000038.1, from coordinate 18,085,913 downwards.
TATGCATGTGAATCATTTGATTAATGTGGTAATGGTTTTGCATATTGGTTATGCATGTGAATCATTGGTCTATAATGAAATGGTTTTGCATATTGGCTATGCATGTGAAACATTGGACTAATGTGGTAAGATGGTTATATTGGCAAGTGATGTAAATGGTTCTTGGTTCTTTGATCGGATATAGTTAGCCAGCTATAGGATTGGGTGCACCGTGAATAAAGTCGCCTTGGAGGTGGAGTGGTCAAGAGTGGACCGGATAAGCTCCCTTCAAGTTTCCTAACGAGATGAGGTCATAGTGGAGGTGTTGCCCACTCGAGGACCTTGGTTATTTGAGGTCATAATGGAGGTGTTGCCCATTCGAGGACCTTGGTTAAGCAAAGGTTATATGGTGTTTAAAAGTCCATATGTGAAGACCTTGTGCTTGTTGAGATCACAATGGCGGTGTTAAGTCCATGTGTGGATCTTGTATAGGGTGTCCCGGATCTCGTTAGTGATTTCTACAACTACCAATCGGTTATGCAAAGGTTGTATGGTGGTTAAAGGTCCATACGGGAGAACCTTGTGCATGTTGAGGTTGTATGGTTGTCCATACATGGGAACCTCGGGAAAAGCTAAGGTTGTATGGTGTTTAAAAGTCCATGCATGGGAACTTTAGGCTTGTAAGGTCATAATGGAGGTGTTGCCCATTCGAGGACCTTGGATTGGGTAGGGTGTAGGGAGCGTAGGGACAACGCTCGGAATCCGCGTATCCGATCGGGTGTTGAGTTGGAAAGTGGATGTGATTGATTACTTGAAGGCCAATATGATGTTCTTAAATATAAAGAAGCATGAGATGCTTGAAATGATGCATGGTTGCATGTGAAGCATGAGATGCTTGAAATGATGCATGGTTGCATGTGAAGCATGAGATGCTTGAAATGATGCATGGTTGCATGTGAAGCATGAGTTGCTTGGAAAGATGCATTGTTGCATGAAAGGTGTATGATGCATGTGAATGCATGTTTACTTGTTAGGTTGAACAAGTGTTGATTATCATTTGGTAAATGATGTATGTGAGCATGATTAACTTTAATGCATTGAAGTCTTGTAGGACTTGTTTTGAAAGGCATGTAAATATGTTTGTATGGTATATATGTTGCCTTGGTGTAATGCAAGTGTTGGTTGGCTTGTGAAATGGTTTTAAAGGTTTCTTATTTGAAATGGCTTTCAAGTTTATGAAAGGTATGTTGTGAAGTGGAAGTGTTTCCATGGTTTTGTTTTAGCTTTGCATATGGTATTTATGCATGGTTGATGCTTGAGGTTGAAAAGGATTTCAAACATGGTTTTGGTAAACAAATCGGGTTTGTTTTACAAGTGTTTTATGACCCGCTGCATTGATGGTGTTTTGGTTTTGAGCATTCCTCACTAAGCATTATGTGCTTACGCTCTCTTTGTCCATCAATGCAGATCTTTGAAGTTTGGACAACAAGGAGCAAGGGATTCAAGGTGGACTCCAAGTGAGATGTATGTCTCGGTGAATAGCTATAGTTAATAAAGGCAATGGGGGTAGAATCTCTTGGGATTATTGTGTTTGTGATCGTTTATGTTGTTCAAGAATGTTTTAATGTTGTTCAAGTTGTTGGAACATGATTTGGCTTAATTGAGTTTGTTTTGGAAGGTTTGTGCCTAAATGGTTGCTTGTGTAGGAAGCATGCCTATAGATTTGGGGCTTTTTGCATGTGATGTGTTTCTGATGAATTGTTGATGCAAGCATGTCTCATTTATGTTGAATTGCATGCTGGTAAAGTTTGGTGGCTTTTGGAGCATGTTTGGATGGTCAATTGTGTGTTTGAGTGAGCAAAATGCAGCTTTCTGGGTTAGGCGTTTCGGAACAGGAGACACCGTTTCGGAACGGGTGCCCTGCATGAACCCAGGCGTCCGAAACGGGTGAGACCGTTCCGAAACGGAAAGGCCTCTGCCCGACCCCCGTTTCGAAACGGGCTATGCCTGTTTCGGAACGGCCCCGCGTTTCGGAACGGGCTGTCTCCCGTTTCGGAACGGTTGACCGTTGGGGGCTGACAGTGGCAGTTATGTGTTTCAAAATGTTTGCATTTTGGTCCTGAATCTTGTTTGTGCAATTGTATGAGTTTGGGATGTCCGTTTGAGCTGAAATTTGGCCGAGATGCATGAAACATGATTAATTTTAAGTTGGTAACTTAAAATCTGGTTAAGGCCTCAAAGTTTTCAAAATTTACAATTTGGTCCCTAAAGTTGTGTTTTGTGCAATTGGGTCCCTGAATGATCTCTGATGGCTGTGATCTTTGAGTATGTTGCTTGTGTGATCACATATAGGACTAATGTGCATCTAGATAAGATTAAAAAGAAAAAAAAAGGGTCGTTAATCAAGGTTGACTTTCGGGTTGACTTTGGTTTTCCCCGTGTAATCTTCGTAGTTCGGGTCAACCGTCTAGGCCGGGCTACGGGGGTTACATTTGGTGGTATCAGAGCTGTGTTGCGAATGCTTGGGGAAAACGGTAAGTTGTTGTGATGTGTGTTGATGTTTACCTTGTTGTGTGGACGAAAGTTGGTTGAATGTTGGTTGAAACACGTGTTTCTGGGCATGGTGTTGATGTTTCTGAACATGTTGATGATGTTTTCAAGCATGTTTATGGTTATGAATCCTGGTTGAGCTAATGTGGATATGTGCTGATGTTGTGAGCTGGTCTTATGCTTGTGTTATGCTTGATGGAAGTGTAAGTTGTATGTTATGTTGCTAGTATGCTGTGGCAAGTGGGTGCTGTTTGATGTAAGCATGATCAAAGTATGTTGTTTGATATGCTTGATGTTGTGATATCCATGTTGTGTTGACTGTTATGTCATGTAAAGGGGAGGATTCGGGATACCCATTGCCTTATTAATATAGCTATTGTGTTACTTTGGAGTTGGAATTTGAATCCTTGCTAATGCTGGTCTAACTGGTTTGTTTGTTTGTTGTGATTGTATGTTTGTTGTTGTTAGTGGTATGGCAAAGTCAATGGAGGATTGGCGGTTGAGGGAGATGGTTGCTGCCTTGGGGCAGGTTGTTAAGGCAAGGAATTCACCCTTTGGTAGTGGAGTTTTGTCTCAGTCTTCTGTGCCTAGTGTTGAGGTGGTAAGGCAAGGGAAAGAAGCTGGTTCTGTGGTGAAGAGTTCATCACCTGTTGAGCAGGAGGTGTTGGGAACATCTCAGGCTATGGTTGAGGTAAAGTCAGTAGATGTGCTGGCTGTGGGATGTGAGGGTTTGCCAAAGCAGTGTTTGCTTGATTTGGGTGCTGTGGAGTATCATGGTACTTCCCCGGAGATGTTTGAGGCCTGGTTGGCCAGTGTGGTTCAGATTTTGGATCGGGAAGGCTGTGATTATGCCTGTAAGCTGGGGAGTGTTGTTTCTTTGATGTTGGGAGATGCGTGTGCCTGGTGGACATCTGTGGCAGTTGCGTCACATATCCATGATATTGATTGGGATTTCTTTGTATCTGCTTTTTATGAAAGGTATCTTGGAAGGAAGTTCCTAAAGGTTAAGCAAGGCACGGGTAGTGCTGTTGTGGAACAAGTATTGCTTGAGCAAGGAGTGGAAGCTCAGTCATCTGTGTGTGACCGTTGTGAAAGGCAACATGTTGGAAATTGTTGGGGCGCATGTGTTTGTTGGAATTGTGGTTCTAAAGTACATGTTAAGCGTGATTGTCCTCATGGAGCGAGGTTAGCTTTGGTGTTAGCCAAAGAGTTTCAGAAAGGTCGTGGGCACGGCCGAGGCAAGGTTCAGAAGTGGCAGAAAGAGCAGAAATTAGTGAAGAGTGTGGGAAAGGGGAATTGCTGGAAATGTGGGTCTGCTGGACACAAGAGGCGTGATTGTTTGATGTTGGCTCGGAATAGTCAAGGTTCTTTACCGCAAGGAGTTGGTGGTGACCCTAGTGTGTTAGCTGGTGCTGCAGTGGTGTGGCAGGAGGATGGTGGTTCCGCAAGGAAGAGAGCTCGTCTGATGAAGCTTCAGGGAGGTGTTGTGTTTCCAGGTAATCTTGTTTAGTAATCTTTGCTCTAGTTGCCTTAGTTTGGTTTCTGTTGGTTTTCCTTGCGTGGTAAGTCTAGTCTTGTTGATAGCATGTTGGGGTAATAGTTGTAGTTTGGAAATGTCTTGGGTGTGAAGAGGCTTGGTAAGTATCTTGTGGTTAATGGTTGTTGGTATGGTGGAGTTAGATGAGTTAGAAGTGAGGTAAGAGGTTGTGCTTAGACGGATTTGAGGATGTTATTGGAGGGTGTGAATTGGCATTCATGCACAGTTAAAATCATTGTTATATACTATATTATATATGTTGGTCCATGCATACATGTGGCATGACATTAGAGGTTTTGCATACATGTACATCAGGCATTGATAGGGCATGTTGGTGATCATGCATACGAGGTTCACACTCGCTAATAACTAATCGAATCTGTTAGTGTGTTGGATTAGGTTGGATGATGGGTTTTTTTTAGAGGTTGTTTTGGTGCTGGGTGAGAGTTAGTAGTGGGGTATATCAAGCTAGTTGCTAGTGAAAGTGAGAGTGGTGTAGTTGCTGGTTAAGGAGTTTAGTAGTTTGGTGTTGGATGGTATCGGTTGAGTTTAGAATCGGTTTAGTGATTGAATAGCTAAGTGGAAGGGGTAGTTCCTTGGTGCTAAGTGATGTTGCAGCTTAGTGGTTGTGTTCCCAAGTGCTGAAGTAGCTTAGCTTTTAAGTTGTTGTGGAAGAGTTGTGTTTGTAAGTGCTGGTTCTTAGTAACCTTTGGGGAGTTAAGAAGATGGTTTGTATGTTTAAGTTGGGCGATGTTTTAGTATGGTAAGTGCTTTGGTTGAAGTTTTTGTTGGTTGTTTGGGTTCTTGTGAGAATTGGTTGGTGGTGTGTGGAATGGCTGACGGAGTCAAGTTGGGATTGTGATGTAATTCTTGGAATCTGGGTGAGTATTCCTGATGAGCTGTTATGGTAATGTTAGCAACAGTTGTAAGGGTTTATCAGTTTTCGTTGAGAGGTTTGAGTAAGCAGTTGATGCTTGAGGATTTTTGCTTGTTGGGAAGATTCTTGGAAGAGGTTTGGGAGTTTGCGAGGGTTTTAGAAGCAGAGAAGGTTGCTTAGTGGCTGAATCGGATTGGTTGTTGTCTTTGTGTAAACAGGTTTTGGGTATGGTGTATTGTAGTGATGTCTGCTGTAAGAGCTGAAGTTCTTCAGAATGATGTTGGGACTGTGTACAGTCTGGTTATGAAAAAGGTTAAGTTGTGGCTATCTTTGTGTTTTCTGGATTCTGTGAACAGCATGTGATGGTGCTAGGTTTGGTGGAGGTTTTGTGTGGAAAGTGTTCAGTGTTGGTCGAGGCTTTTGTGTTGCCTTGTGTGTAGGTTTGGGAAGGTTGTGGTTTTCTTTCGCCGGTTAAATTTCGAGGACGAAATTTCCTAAGGAGGGGAGAGTTGTAACACCCCGGTTTTGGGCTTAGAAGTTTTGGGCGTTGACCGGTTCGGTCAAAGTTCTGATCGAATATATAAGAGTGAATTTAGGAAAGCCTAGTTCGGGTTGCATTAAAAATATGGAAAAATGTTCTAAAATCATCTTTTATTATATAAAAGTGAACTGTGAAATCAATTTTGGAAAATGAGGTTTGGAAGGTTGACATTTTGGCTAGTGACCAAAATGTAATTTTTGAAAGTTGCGGGACAGTTTTATAAAGGATTGAAACTTTGAATCTTTAAGGAGCTATTATTCCAAAAAGGATTTCTCCAGATTTTTCTAAGATATTTTAAGGCTTTATTCTGATTTTAAAGATTAAGAAAAGGAGGGAAATCATTTTAACCAATTTCCTAACTACTTTTTCATTTTCTCTCCATTTTCCTTTTCTCTTATTTTCTCTCAACCCAAACAAAATTCTCCAGATTTCTTTCTCTGATTTTGGCATCTAAATCTCTCATTTCAACTCTCATTTGATTCCTAATCACCTCATCAACAAAACCTCTCAATTTGCAAGTTGTTTCATCATGCTTTTTGGCTCTAAAAAGGAGAAATTCAAGTTTGGAGGTAAGAACGTCCTTCTCCTCTGAACTTCAAGTTCTTTATTGAAATTCCCAAGTTCTCAATCCTTGTTTTATGATTTGTTAATGGTTTTTCAAATGAGATCTTGATTTTTGGCTAAAATGCAAGATTTGGTGATTTTGGTGGAATTTTCGTGTGATCTGTTTGGGCAGTGTTTTGAAGTGTCAAAATGATGTTAAATGAATGCTAAGTTGATTAGAAATTGATGTTTAATGAATGCAATCCCGGATAGGTTGAATTTCCTAAGTTTCGCTTGAGTTTTTGGTTGTTTTTGGAGTGTTTTTGGTGATCTGTTAAACCTGGAGGTATAAGGATGTGTTTGTATTCATTTTGGATGTTAATGGATGTATAAAAATGGTTAGAAGTAATGGATCTTGGCTGGGTTAAGTTTTGGTAATGTTTGGAGGTGATTTCGGTTGTGTTTTGTAGCCGAATTGTTGGATTTGTGTTGAGCAGCGAGTTTGGTTGTGTGGCTGCTGTTCTTAATGCATAATGATGCATTAATGTGCTGTTTTTGTGTGCTTGAAACAGGGGAGTTTGATCCTTGAGCTTTGAAGGTGTTTGCGGAAGGTTTCGGAAGCTTGGGAGGCTTGTTGGCTAGTCTTGTTTGGTTATCGGTGAGTGAAGTTGGGTTTTCGGCTTTTAATCAATGGTTTGAAGGTTTTGGGAGCTTAGTTTAAGTCTAAACAACTTTGCTAAGCTCAAGAGTAAGTAAATGGATTTCTTACTTGATTTGTGATATGAATTGGTTTTTAAGCAATTGTGGTTGATGATTGAAATGCATGTGTTTTGCATGGTTTATATTCTGTTTTGAAAGCATGTTTAAGCATGGTTTAATGCTGGTTTTGAAAGCCATATGTGAAGGATGCTCAAGGTAAGAGATCCTTGGTTTTATACATTGAAAATGTGGTTTTGATGCATGATGTTGCATGTTGTTCAATGGCTTTGTTTAATGCTTTAAAACAGTGAGTTGATGATGATAAATGATGGTTTTTGCATATTGGTTATGCATGTGAATCATTTGATTAATGTGGTAATGGTTTTGCATATTGGTTATGCATGTGAATCATTGGTCTATAATGAAATGGTTTTGCATATTGGCTATGCATGTGAAACATTGGACTAATGTGGTAAGATGGTTATATTGGCAAGTGATGTAAATGGTTCTTGGTTCTTTGATCGGATATAGTTAGCCGGCTATAGGATTGGGTGCACCGTGAATAAAGTCGCCTTGGAGGTGGAGTGGTCAAGAGTGGACCGGATAAGCTCCCTTCAAGTTTCCTAACGAGATGAGGTCATAGTGGAGGTGTTGCCCACTCGAGGACCTTGGTTATTTGAGGTCATAATGGAGGTGTTGCCCATTCGAGGACCTTGGTTAAGCAAAGGTTATATGGTGTTTAAAAGTCCATATGTGAAGACCTTGTGCTTGTTGAGATCACAATGGCGGTGTTAAGTCCATGTGTGGATCTTGTATAGGGTGTCCCGGATCTCGTTAGTGATTTCTACAACTACCAATCGGTTATGCAAAGGTTGTATGGTGGTTAAAGGTCCATACGGGAGAACCTTGTGCATGTTGAGGTTGTATGGTTGTCCATACATGGGAACCTCGGGAAAAGCTAAGGTTGTATGGTGTTTAAAAGTCCATGCATGGGAACTTTAGGCTTGTAAGGTCATAATGGAGGTGTTGCCCATTCGAGGACCTTGGATTGGGTAGGGTGTAGGGAGCGTAGGGACAACGCTCGGAATCCGCGTATCCGATCGGATGTTGAGTTGGAAAGTGGATGTGATTGATTACTTGAAGGCCAATATGATGTTCTTAAATATAAAGAAGCATGAGATGCTTGAAATGATGCATGGTTGCATGTGAAGCATGAGATGCTTGAAATGATGCATGGTTGCATGTGAAGCATGAGATGCTTGAAATGATGCATGGTTGCATGTGAAGCATGAGTTGCTTGGAAAGATGCATTGTTGCATGAAAGGTGTATGATGCATGTGAATGCATGTTTACTTGTTAGGTTGAACAAGTGTTGATTATCATTTGGTAAATGATGTATGTGAGCATGATTAACTTTAATGCATTGAAGTCTTGTAGGACTTGTTTTGAAAGGCATGTAAATATGTTTGTATGGTATATATGTTGCCTTGGTGTAATGCAAGTGTTGGTTGGCTTGTGAAATGGTTTTAAAGGTTTCTTATTTGAAATGGCTTTCAAGTTTATGAAAGGTATGTTGTGAAATGGAAGTGTTTCCATGGTTTTGTTTTAGCTTTGCATATGGTATTTATGCATGGTTGATGCTTGAGGTTGAAAAGGATTTCAAACATGGTTTTGGTAAACAAATCGGGTTTGTTTTACAAGTGTTTTATGACCCGCTGCATTGATGGTGTTTTGGTTTTGAGCATTCCTCACTAAGCATTATGTGCTTACGCTCTCTTTGTCCATCAATGCAGATCTTTGAAGTTTGGACAGCAAGGAGCAAGGGATTCAAGGTGGACTCCAAGTGAGATGTATGTCTCGGTGAATAGCTATAGTTAATAAAGGCAATGGGGGTAGAATCTCTTGGGATTATTGTGTTTGTGATCGTTTATGTTGTTCAAGAATGTTTTAATGTTGTTCAAGTTGTTGGAACATGATTTGGCTTAATTGAGTTTGTTTTGGAAGGTTTGTGCCTAAATGGTTGCTTGTGTAGGAAACATGCCTATAGATTTGGGGCTTTTTGCATGTGATGTGTTTCTGATGAATTGTTGATGCAAGCATGTCTCATTTATGTTGAATTGCATGCTGGTAAAGTTTGGTGGCTTTTGGAGCATGTTTGGATGGTCAATTGTGTGTTTGAGTGAGCAAAATGCAGCTTTCTGGGTTAGGCATTTCGGAACAGGAGACACCGTTTCGGAACGGGTGCCCTGCATGAACCCAGGCGTCCGAAACGGGTGAGACCGTTCCGAAACGGAAAGGCCTCTGCCCGACCCCCGTTTCGAAACGGGCTATGCCTGTTTCGGAACGGCCCCGCGTTTCGGAACGGGCTGTCTCCCGTTTCGGAACGGTTGACCGTTGGGGGCTGACAGTGGCAGTTATGTGTTTCAAAATGTTTGCATTTTGGTCCTGAATCTTGTTTGTGCAATTGTATGAGTTTGGGATGTCCGTTTGAGCTGAAATTTGGCCGAGATGCATGAAACATGATTAATTTTAAGTTGGTAACTTAAAATCTGGTTAAGGCCTCAAAGTTTTCAAAATTTACAATTTGGTCCCTAAAGTTGTGTTTTGTGCAATTGGGTCCCTGAATGATCTCTGATGGCTGTGATCTTTGAGTATGTTGCTTGTGTGATCACATATAGGACTAATGTTGCCTTAAGGAACATTATATCTCAATTTTGTTGGTTTTTATAAAGAATCCCGAAATGGGTTTTTGGGGGTATTTTAAAAGTGTCAAAACTTGAGTTTTTGGGGTGGTTTTGTGAAAGGGAGTTGGGCTGGAGGTATGTGGACATTGGATAGGTGTTTTTAGATGTTATTTGATGATTTTTGAGTGGGGATATTGCTGGTTTGATTGGATTCCCGAAACTACTGTTGTAGGTGATTTTTAGAAGTGGAAACTAAGAGTTTTTAAGGTGTTTATGTGGGGAAATGAAAGGCTGATGGTTGTACAACTTTAGGGTGATGTTTTGGACATGTTTTGGAGTGTTTTAAGTGTTTAAATTGAGGGGTAATGGCTGGGTTTTTCTGGAGTACGAAAATGAGATTATTTGGGGGGATATCGACTTTGAATTGTTGAGAAAATATTGTGGAATTGTGAGATGATGTATAATAGTAAATTTGTGGTTGATTAAGAGGTTAATACATTGTTTTTGTTTAGTTAGAAACATCGGATTTGGCCTTGGGTAGTTCGGACGCGATCCCGAGAAGTTCGGAAGCTTGAAACGACTTTGTGGTTTGCATTGGTGTGCGAATGGTGAGTGGAAACTGTTTTGTGGTTTAAAAATGTTCAAAGAGGTTTCTTGGGGGTTTGGGTGGAGCCTTAAGGGGCTAGCCTAAACCCAAGTGTAAGTTGCTATTCTTCCTTGTTCATTAAGTGTTAATGTGGGTGTGATTGTTGTGACATTGTGTGAATTGTGGATTGTCTTTACTCCCGTTTGATGTTGTCGTGTAGTTGTTGTTGGTGTCGAACCTCACGTGATGGTTGTCATTACTACGGTGACGTGTGGTCCCATCGGTAGTGACTAATAGAAGACTCCGGTGATGTGTGGTCCCACCGGTAGTGACTAGTAGAAGAGTACGGTGATGTGTGGTCCTATCGAAAAACTAATAGTCGAACGGTGATATGTGGTCCCACCGTGTTTTGGTTATGCATGTGCATACCATGTATGGTTGATGTTTGTGTTTTATTACATCCTTCTTTAAAATGGTTTGCTTTTCAACTAAGATTTATGTATTGAAAACTGCATTGTTGATGTGTTTTTTTAGAGCTCCGCTCACTAAGCTTTATGCGTACGCTCTCCTTATTCGACAATGCAGATCATTAGTGGGGAGTTTGCAAGGAGCAAGGAAAGGACGTCCAAGTGTGTGGTAGTTGCTCAAGTATGGTTTGGTAAATCATGTAGTAGTTTAGACATGGGAAATGCTATGTGTTTTAGGAGCGTGTATCTAGACTCCTTTGGGTTGGCTTTAAGTTGTTAATGCTTTGTGTTGTTGGATTTGTAAATAATGTTTATGTTGATGCCTAAGTGTTTTGTATTTGATGGTTTCTAACCATGTCTTATGAAAATTTATGTTTTTGTTAAAGGCATGTAAACCTTGATTGTGCATTGCTTAGGCGAACGTATGTTTCTTTTGGCTAAATGGTTTTGTTAAGCATGCTTTATTGCCATATATATATATATATATATATATAATGTTTGATGGTTTGATGTTTTGGCATGTGTTGGAAGGATATAAATGTATGTGTTTTGCTTGCCTTGAATGTTTAAGTATTTTGTTTCAAGGGCATGTGACCCTTGCTATGCAATGTCTAGGTAGGTGTTTGTTTTTCTATGAATGAAGTGGTTTAGTATGTATGCTTGTATGCAAGTTCCTATCTAAATGCTCATATTGTGTTGGTTGCCTTGATTGTTGGTTAGGTAGTATTGTATTCTTAGCTTTGGTTAGCCTTGGATGTATGTCCTTTTGGACGGATGGTCTTGAATGCATGATAAGTGTTGATCATGCTTGAAGTAGGGTGAAATGCTTCTAGATTATGTGTATGTTTGTTGTTTCATGTTTCTTGTGGTTTGGGAGTATGTTTGTTATGGACTTTAACTCTTTGTTGGTTTGCTAAGCATGTTCGTTTGCTAGTTTCCTCTATGTGTGCTTAGTTGGTGGTTGTTGCTTCGTTGTATGTTTAGACCGTCCCGCATGCTTACCTATAGTTGCTTAGTGATGAATGTGAGTTGGTATGTTGCTAGTCGAGTCGTCAATTGCATCTAGAGTTGAGTCTTGGTGTGTTTTGCAGCCAAAATGCAGTTTGCAGTGCAGGGCGTATCGGTACGCCCAAGGTCCGTATCGATACGGTCCTACACTTTGGACTTCATTTTAGGCTTAGCGTACCGGTACACGAGGGTGTATCGATACGCCAAAAGCTCTATGGAAATATGAGATATTGACGAGATTTTGGCGTATCGGTACAGGTCATAATGTATCGGTATGGTCTTTGTTGTTTGACCGTGAGAAGTTGACCGTTGAGGGCGTATCTGTACGGTCAACCAGTGTACCGATACGGTCTCCCTGGGTTGACTTTGGGGCGTTGACCATGTCCATACGTATCGATACGGTCATCTAGCGTATCGATATGGCCTGTTATAAAAGTTAAAATAGGCTGTTTAAATTGCATGTCTTGTGGGATTTGTATTCATGTATGTTCGCTGCGTGTCCTATCACATAGGATTTAATAAAGGCATCTAGAAAGGATAAGTAAAGGAAAAATAAATAGGGTTGCTAATCGGAGTGAGGCCTTAGCGGGTTTCGCTTCGGTTTTCCCCGTGTAACTCGTTCAGACCGGTCTGTCGGCTAGACCGAGACGAGGGGATTACAGACATTCAAATAAATGCCTTGCTCTTTGATCTTCTTCTCCTTCTCCCTCTTCAAGGGTAGAGACATCATCTCATGGGTGAGCAAAGATCCAACGAGCTCGTCAAGTTTGAGCTTTTTCAAGTTCTTTGCTTCTACAATGTTTGTCTTTTTGGACTCCCATGATTCGGGAAGTGAGTAAATCAACTTCTAAACGAGTTTGTCTTATGGAATCTCCTCTCCAAGACCTTTGAGTTGATTAGCGATTATGGAGAATCGGTCGAACATTCTCTTGATGTCTTCATCTGAGTCCATCTTGAAGTTTTCATACTCGAGGTTAAGAAGACCGATGTTGGTCTCCTTTACTTCATTTGTTCATTCGTATGTGACTTCAAGCTTGTCTCATACCTCATTGGCACTCTCACAAGAAGACATATTCTCATATATATTGGGGCTAAATGCACAAAAGAGAATGTGCAAAGCCTTGCAATTTAGCTCCATCTTCTTGTGATTATCCGCATTCCATTCCGCTTTGCATCTTTGTGGTACGCATGGACCATCTTCAATAACGTCCCAAAGCTTGTAATCTTTGGCTTTGATGACGAACATCATTCTAGTCTTCTAATAAGCATAGTTGGTCCCGTCAAAGAAAGGTGGCTTGTCGATGGATTGCGACATTTAACCGATTGATTGAATTGATGTATCGAGCTTCTCGGATCGTCTCAATAGAATGTTAGTCCATTTCTATTAAGCCTTGCTCTGATACTAATTGTTATGATTGTTGCACGCTCGAATCGATCTCCAAACCGTCAAGTGAGTTGTATTTGGTCCTTGGATGAATTGGCTAAAAACTGAAAGAAGGGTAGACAAAATGCACAAAGATTATAGAATGGTTCGACTACCCAACCAAGTCTACATCCACTACCTTAGCACACCACTAAGGATTTCCTAATTCACTAAGAATTTGTCCCCTTTTCAAGGCTTAGGAGGAAACCTTTACAACCCTATCTTTTACTGGCTAAGATAGAACCACTCTAATTTTCACTAAGGTTAAACTAGAAACTCTCCTTTTACAAGAGATTTTTTGGTAAACTAAATAACTCACAAGGTGGGTGTTTACACAATTTAAGCTCACAAGAGTGTATATGATGAAAACAATAAAAACACTCTCTTAAACACTATTTATAAGAGAAATAAAGAAATATGAATTGGAAGCTAATTTCTCTTGATCATGATGCTTGGACGTGTGCTATTCTTTTCTTCAAGTATCCCGAGCTTGCTTTTATACTGTAGAATGATATTCTAGCCATTTGTGGCCGTTGGGGATATTTTGGAGCCATTGAGAAGTCATAAAGTCGAGCTTTAAATTCCCACATGCACAGAGGTTTCGAAACCTTTGCCAAGATTTCAATTCCAAGCCATTCTGCTCGAAAGGTTTCGAATCCTTATAGGGAAGGTTTCGAAACTTTCACTTAAAAAACTTAATTTTGGCTAATTGTTGACATTTATATGTATATTCAATATAAATGCAAAGTCAAAACATTTTAAACATATTTTTCAAGTTTTAAGTACTTTTGAATTATTTTTGAAATCTTTAAACAAGTCCAAAACATTTTTCACATAATTGTTATATCAAAATATTTTCTCAACAAAGTCTTGCTCTCTGCTTCTATTACTCCAATGTTTCATCTTTATCACTGTTTTGCAGCCCACTGGACGTGTTTTGCTTGTCTGATGTTTCATTTTCTATTTTTTTTTCAATTTAGATTTATTGTATTTTGTTATTTCTCTGCTACAATTTCATTTCTTTTAGATTTTTTCTTTATTTTGATTTCTAATAAAATTCAGCCCGCATATTATAAAAAAATATTAGTGACCGAAATGATGTTTTCATAATTTAGTTGTTATTGGTTTAATTTACCCAAAATAAATTGACTTATTTCTTTGGACCAAAATGATTTAAAAAAAAATTCTTTGCACCAAATTGTTTTCATGTTTCCATCAGTGGGGTCGAATGAGTTTGCAATTTGAAGCTTTTATTTTATTTTTGTTTTTACTTTATTTTCTGTAAATTCGTTCCGAAAACCCATATATATTAGAAATTAAAAAATTGTTTCTATACATAAATTTAAATAAAAAACTTTTAATTAATAAATAGTAATTAAAATTGGATTGATAGAATTAGGGATGATAAACGGGGCAGGCTAGTGCAAATATCCCTCCTCATATTCATATTCATATCTATCTAAAATTTTTATATCCTCCAACTACTCATCACCTACGACAGATACAATTTTCAAATCTATATCCACTCGCGCGGGTACATTCTCAAATCTACCCCGCACTCATTACCTAACTGAATGTTCAACACCAAATTCGTACCCACTTGTACCACCTTCAAAAAAATTTACTTAACTCATAATATATAACTGAAAACTTCATTCCGTTTGCTCCAAAAGAAACTAGACTCAAATGTCTTTCTAGTCATATAAGGTGGTACTTCTAATTCGACTTGTACCGTTTATGACAACTTTTTCAAGTAATTGTAGTACTAGTATTAAGAGCAGTCTACTACTCTATTTTTCTGACCTCCGGTCACTTAAAATTTCATTTCTTTTAAAATACTAATCAAAATCGATCTCCGTTTGTTTTAAACGAAATTAGACTTACTCATAATTACAACAATATATGGATAATTTCCTGATTATTTTTATAGAATTTTTGTTAATTTTTCGAACTCATTGTATAAGCATAAAATCCTGAACAAATTTCATAAACTTGATTTTTGACTCTATATGTCATTTCAAAACTATTCTAATTGCTTACGAACATATTTCACATTAATGATAACACATATTTATCCATCAATCAATTACACAAACATGAATCACATATCATTTAGAGAAAAATTATATGATAGGAGTGAGAAGTTGATGTCTGCCATGCCACCTAATATATATAATATAAATAAAATTATATTTTATTTTATTAAAATAACTTTATTCATATGGTGGGTAGCGGGCGGGCGGATGCATGAAGGATAACGTATCAAATTCATCACTTACCCATTACCCACGACGAGTATGATTTTTGACATCCACACCCGCCTATTACCCACCAAACTCATACTCATGACGTTCAAACTGAGATGAGTACAGTGTAGAATACACAAAATTGCCATTCCTAATCGAAATTGAAATCGGACCAAGCTAAAATTAATCTAACTCTTGCATACATTTAATTGTGTTGTTAATTTGGTAATTCATTTTGAACTTATTTATATTTTTTTTTCTTGATTTTTAAATACTCGTTTGTAGGGACGGAGTCCTATAGTAAACGGAAGGGCTCCTACCCCTAATGCACAATTTTTTTACACATTTAATATTATATTTAAAAAATAATTATTTATAAATTTATCCCTCCATTTTAAGATATTTGTGTTTTATATTCAACTCTTAATTTTGATTCCGTCTTGCTATTCTAGACAAGTATATTTGTGTCATTAATAATTGTTGATTTTAAATCTGTTTATATTTTTCTAAATTTTATACCAAAAATAAACATCGTTTATTTAATACGTGGTCATGATTAAATTATTTAAAATACTTTATTCATATATATTAGAGAATTTTACTTTTCATGGTATCGTGTCATTTAAAACGTGTTTTTCATGGCAACGTGATTTCATGGTCCCTATTTTATTTTTTTGAGGACAAAAGATAGATTATTTTGCGGCTGATTTTCAACCTTATTTTTCCAGGCGATAGATACTACAATGATAAGCTCGAAATACTATCCTTGGTACTTTTTTGTGATACTAATTTTTAGATGGTTTGGCATAATAATTTTTTAATTAAAATAGAATCTAATCGATAGAAATGTGTAAATAATGAGGACTAATTTTTTTTTTGAATTAGGACTAGATTGTTTTAATGTATAATATGAAGAAGTAAATGTGTTATTATACAAGTTTTTTTAACTGTCACTTCACCTCCTTAACCGCAATTAACGACTCGTGATTGTTTTGTAACAAACACTAAAGTTTAATGAAATTTTGTAATGTTTGAAACTTGAATAATTAAAATAAATATTTTAATATAGGTTAGTGACCATTTGTGAGCTTTACCTTTTATTTTTTTTTATTCCTCGTTGGAGAACCACAAGCCACATCTACAGTGTCACTCCAATAAAATTATATATCTTCCTTTTAATTACAAGGGAAATATTTTATACACTAGCGGTAAAAAAAATTTCGTAAGTGCCTATTTCTTATACACTAAAGTTTAATGAGCATTTTGTAACATTTGAAGTTTGAATGACCAAAATGAATATTTTAATATAGGTTAGTGATCATCTTTGAACTTTACCTTTTTTTATTTCTCGTTGGAGAACCACATGCCACGTCTACAATATCACTCCAATAAAGATATATCTTCCTTTTAACTGTTAGGAAAATATTCTATATACTAACGGTGGAAAAAGTTTCGCAAGTGCCTATTTTCTAGGGTATAGAGGTTATGGTTTAGAGTTAGAGTTTTATTGTTTGTTTTTAAGTTTTAAGGTTTAAGAATAGGTTTTTATGGTTCAAAGTTTATAGTTTAAAATTGGCATAAAGCCAAAAAATTCCCATAATGTTTGATTGAATATTCATTGTGACTCATATTCTTGTTTTTGAACCAATTAACCTCCAACGTTTTATTTTGGGTTAAAATGACCCATATGCAGATGAAAACTGTTAGTTAACTAACGGTAAATGACTTGAGATGATGTGGCAAACTACATGGCAGTGCACGTTGACATGACAAAGTCTTATAGGCAAAGGTATTGACTTGAAAGAATATCACATCAATCAAAAAATATTTTTATAAAATTATATAAAATATAAAATTATTTTTCTGCTGACGTATCATTCTGTTAAATCATTTCAAGCAGTTTATTGTTAGTTGACTAACGATTTTCATCCGCAAAAGGGTCATTTTGACTCAAAATGAAACGTTGATGCTTAAATTTGTTCAAAATATGAATATGAGCTAAAATGACTATTCATTCAAACTTTAAGAGCATTTTTTTTAAAATCACACCTTTAAAATTTAAGGATTAAAGTTTGGGGTCCCTGAAAGAGATACGTAACAGCTTTAGAAGATCAATTTTGAAAAAAAAAAACTTTCCACTAATGGTGTATCAAATAATTACCCTCCAACTATAAATATTCATTGTGGTCTCGGCCAAATTCAAAAGAAAACTCAACAACCTAATTTAAAACATAAACCTAACATGTTTAAAGTTTTATTAAATGAAAACTCTATTGATAATAAGCCATCCATTATTAAAACTAGAGATGGTCATTTGATCCGAATTTATGTGTTTCGGTTTGATCTAATTTTATAAGATCAAGTTTTTTTTTTTTTTTGAAAATTCGAGTTTGGGTCTACTTAATTTTTTTAGGATGAAATCCTTAAGAGCTATTATTCTGTGTCTTACTTGGTGTGGATTTAACTATTACACATGATAAGAGAGGAATGGAAAACAACATGGGAAAAAACCAAGATTGGCTGCTGACATTTTTATTCTTGTTAAGCAGGATGTTCACTTGAAATTGATGAATTGTAATATGGGTTCGTTTGTTTGATAATTGTACAGTTACTGAATAGAGGATTGCTAGTTGATTAATTTGGGGGTGTGGTTTTGTTGATTGAGGTGGGCTGTTGGTTGGTCCAATTTTATTTTTATTTGTAGAGTTGTTGTTAAGGGTGAGCAAAATTCGACTCGGAAAATTTCAAATAAAATTTGAGTTGTAAAATAGAAATTCGAATAACTCGAAATTTTTAGTAATTAATAAATTGATTTTTAAGTTGTAACCCCCTAGACCCTTCTATGCGTTACAAAAGATCTTAGGAAGTCACATTAGGGTCACAAGAGCGACCCACAGAAAAAGTACACGTAAAAATATTTTCCTTAAAACACTTATTAAACTGTAAAATTACATTCTGTTTAAAATACCACTTCAGGAAATCATTTAAACATATAAAAAAAATTTCAGAAAGTGTTTTACAGATACTATCATAAAACAATGCATGACATACATGCCCACTAACTGTACAATACCGTACTCCAAAGCGACGTCGAGAGAACTCCGAACACTGATGTCAGACATTATACCATAATATATTCTTTTAACATGCGATGGTAAAAACCACGTGAGCTTGGAAAAACTCAGTAATACAGAACTACCAAAAGATGCTATAAGCTCATGCAAATATATGGTAGGAATAACATTTTCATGATGTTCCATGAAGTAACAGTCTCCATTTTCTGTTCCACTATTTCAGGGTAGCGTTATACTTGAGAGTAACGATATTTGTTCTTTATTCATTCATCGAGTATCAGAAGGGAATTGTATAAGCTGATAAATTATGAAGGTGGAGTCAAAGAGTTTAGTGTCTAGTGTGTTCCAACAGTGCAACGTTAATGCATGAAATGTAACAATGCAATAAACCTTTTTATTTCAAATACATTTGTTTCAAGTAGCAGTAAAGTTCATTTTAATTCTTTATTTACCCTCCAACCATACTCCAGTATATAGTTTTCCTAGTGCGGTATCATGTACATGCATTAACCCGAGCCCATTGGGCGTGTGTACCATCCTAAGGGAATACCTTAGAATATGGGCGGCCCTAGACAAAGCATAGGAACCGAATACGGGCGGACCTAGTCGAAACATAGGAACCGAAACGGGCGGACCTAGCCGAAGCATAGGAACCAAAAACGGGCGGACTTGCCAGCTGGATCAGGGCTGAACCGTCAGTAACTTGATATCATATCCCAAGTACCCCAGTGAATCAGTTCATCAGTAGTTCATTAATCATTGGTAGTATTTTCAGTAATACATTATCCACATAGCATGTTTGTCATATCAGGTACTAAGGTCTATATCAAACATACAATACAGTCATCCTTAAATTCTAAAACATGTCATGTTTATGCGAAAACTACATATCAATCATGTGCACATGATCAGTATGATAAAACATGTAAAACAGTATGCAAAAATAGTCGTGTAACACATATGGAACACACTAGATGAAACAATTTATTTTTTGAAGATACTTGGTATTTACGGAAGGGGACACATTAAACTTTTGACAATTTTCAACTAATTTCAGAACGAGGTCCCTACGAATAGGAGAGTTCGATAAGACGACTCGAATCAAACATCGAAATTTGATGCATTAGGATCATCAGGATTTTAGATATATCGTGAGCAAAACAAACGTTACAGCCTACGAGGGTATTATGTTCATTTTGACCTACAGGGGTAATTTGGTAATTTAAACCAACCAAGTATAAGCATCGACGTATAGAATTCAAGAATTCGAGTTGCTTTTCAGGTTTCTGAGTCCCCTTAAACTTGTCACAAACCATCATTACAATGTTTATTATTTAACCAGATCGGTATATCTTAAGTACTCACTTCTCAGAACTGACTACATTGTATAACCAAAAGCTCGTCTTCACTAAGCAACCACTGAACGTACAACGAGAAATCGAACATGTATTCAAATGGTATTTTCCAAGTATTCGAGCATGTGTATTTTACCTGAACTCGATCCATAGCATGGAATACACACGAAGAACAAGCTGCTTTTACCATTGACCTAGGTACTTTCTCCAAATATCTCAAACATGCTTTTATATGGTATTCTTCCAACATCACAATAGTTCTCGAAACGACCAACCAACAAGGGTCGTGTATTACCACTTTCAGAGCTATTGCCTTTGCTTGGCTTTATTGATATTTCTCATTCCTAGTCTTAAAGGTATTTTCAGTCACCTCGATGTCCGAAGGTGTTTCAATTATTCTAAGCCTTTCGGTTCTTCCAACTATTCATTCATTTCAGATCTCGATGGTATATCCATCATTTCAGATAATTGACAATTAGTACCCGACGATATTTCAGTCTTCTGGTCATTACGTTTATTCTGATTACTTCATCATTTTTGATGTTTTCAAACCTCTTTGGTCAAGCCAGTTAGTTCGGTATTTTATGCCACTTTGATTAGTTCAGATATACGAATATATATATGAGAGTTATTTTCAGAGATTTATTCAGTGTTCAAATACAATCCAAGTACTCTACAATTCGAGGGTTTAAGCTTTGATCTACAACTTTCCAAGCAAAATGAGGTTTTCAGATAAATAAGCTACTTTACCAGATTTGGTGTAGATTCCCATATTATTTTGTTGTCAGGGGTATTTTAGTTCTTATTGCGCCTTAAGGGCATTTCTGTAATTTTCGTAACAAAGCATTTCGAAAGTTTGATCATTAACAGACAATCAAATCTAGAGTATAACAGTCCTATAAATTATTCTTGGATATCAGGAGTTCTTACAAGTCCCTTATCTTCCTAACCGAGCAATTCAGTCTAATCAAGATACTATCTTTTTCCTGTAATCAACTTGACTAAAACATAATTAACCATATACTTAACATGATCATTCAGTCATTTAGCGGATACCAACATGTTCCATAATGCATACAAGAGGTAGTAATGTATTACCTTGGCTCCAAGCTACATCGGTCGATCCATGAACGGCATTTGAACACTCTTGAACCCGAATTTGACGTCACTCAACAATTCGTATTCAAGGAACTGTGAGTATCTTCAATTACAAAAATTCCCATTTTAGTCCTTATTCACAGTACCCTTAACTGTATAACTAAATACATATACAAGTTTGGGTTCAAGGTTAGATTCGAAGGCTTTCGGGTTCGAATTTGATGAAACGAGCTTCAAAAACGGGCTCAGGACGTCGATAAACATAAAACCAGAGTTTTTGGAAAAGTTGACTTTTTGGTCAACGGTCAAAGTCAACGCTGACGTCATGCTGACGCCAGCAGTCAACTGATTTGACTCGACAAGTTAACTCACTGAGTCAACTCGGGCAAGTTGATTCATTGAGTTGACTCAGTCGGGTCAGGTTCGGGTCAGAGACAGGTCGGGTCTGCTAGGTCGACCGGTTTGGACCGGTTCACTTACCAAAAATTAATCTTGCCGGCCAGTCACCGGAAAAGCCACCGACAGCCCTTAAAGTTGTCGATTCTGCCGAAAAATATAGAGCTCATAAGCTCGGAAACTTTACCCAAACATCAATAACACGAAAACAAGCCAAAAATACTTGCAAAAAAGCCCCAAATTTCTAGATATGGCCGAAAAACCGCGTAACACCGATGAGGACTCTTCCGGTGTTGAAACGCCGATCGTACATAGGGTTTTGCTCGCTAGAAAGCAAAGAGCTCAAAGGTGGCGGCAGTGCGGCAAACGGGTGACAAGGGTGACCGAAAACGATGGAAAACGAAAGGGCATGGCTTGGGTTTTCTGCCGAGCACTTATGATGCTCCCCATAGCGAACGGTGGAGAGCCAAGGCGCGTGGCTGATGGGTCGAAATCGTGAAATGATAATGCTTTCATCGGTACCGGCGGTGACAAGCACGACGTGACGGTGAGGGCAGATCAGATGGTGATCGAAGGGGTTGGTAGGAGAAGATGGATGGTTTCTGGGATTTGGGTCAAAAACATTTAATTGGGTGGATAAAGAGTTAGACTTTTATTTATTATTGGCTCAGGTCTACCAGATAAACTTAAAATTAAAAGGGGATAGACTAAAGCCAAGAGCAGCCTTGTCTCAACGGTTAAGGCTTCAATCACCAAACTTGAGGTCAAGGGTTTAAATCCCATTGACATCAGTTATCTATATGTTTACTTTTCCCTTTTTATGTTTCTCTCTTTTTTTAGACTATTTAAATCAAGGTGTTACATAAGTTCCAGTCGAGTCCCTCAATTTTTCCTATATATATAATATGAACAAATATATGTCACATATGAAGAAACATATATGCATATCTTATATGATTCGAGAATTTCGTTTAAATTGAAATCAAATTGTACTATAACATGATAAATAATAACAATTAAATTTGTATATAAACTCAAAAACTCGACTTGAATTTCATAAACTCAACTCGAAACGAAAAAAAAAATTCAAATAAAGTTTGAGTTGTAAAATATGATACGTCAAATCAAATAACTCAAAATTTTTGACTCAACTCGACTCGATCGAACTCTCACCCCTAATTGTTGTTGGAGGTTTCTTTGGATGAATAAAATACCATTTATTCAAAAAAATTATACGTTTACAGTATAGAAATAATTGTTTAATTTTCTAAATTAATGGAAAAACCAAACCTGACAAACTTGACCCAAGACCCAAGACTTGATATGAACCCGAACTTGATGGCATAAACTTGATTCGAACCCGAATTAAATTGATCCGAACTAAAACAGAACTAAATTTTAGTTAAACCAAAAATCAATCCGAACCAAAAGTAATTGAAATTGAAAAAAACTAGAATCGAAAACACCAGAACTGAAAATCAAATCGAACCGAAAGTAACCAGAATTTATGTAACCCCCTTGTCCCGGTCTGGCCGGATGACCGGTCCGAGTGGGCCACACGGGGAAAACCGAAGTGAAACCCGTTAAGGTTCCCCCTCGGTTAGCAACCCTATTTTTTTTCATTTTAATCTTGTCTAGAGGAGTATTAAATCCTAGGTGATCAAACAGCGGAACAACATTCACGAGACAATCGAACGAACCCAAAACAACTTTTAACAGCCCCATCTGAAACTTAAACTGCAGGCGGTATCGGTACACCTAAGGGGTGTATCGATACGCCTTGACTAGGTCAACTGGTCAGAGTCAACCCGTGGAGACCGTATCGATACCCCCAAAGAGTGTATCCATACTCTCCCCAATGGTCAACTTCTCACGGTCAACGCTAAGATGACCGTATCGATACGCCAGAGGCCCGTTTCGATACCAAAATGGACAGTAACTTCAGTGACCAAAAAGGTATCGATACGCCCCCTCGCGTATCGAAACGCGTGGCCTGAAACAAGAAGGCCGTATCGATACGGATCCAAACGTATCGATACCCCTGCTACGAACTTACAAGTTTTAGCTGATTTAAGGCACAAGGATGCCCCTAAATCCCTCTAAAACCTCAACCAACACACTAACATCAATTCTATGGCAAACCAACCATATAAGCATGCTTTAACTTGAAACCAAAGGCACATTTCAACACAAGGTGATGCACAAACCATACAAGAAACATAAGCATTCAAACATGGATCAAGGCATCCATACATAGCATTCCAACAAAAGGCAATTCAACATTTAAGGTCATACATGGAACTCAAAAGCCTTAAAAGGCATAAGATAAGCATTTGAGGTTTGCACCATCAACAGAGAAACCTAAACATCTAAAGACATGTCACCACACACAAACATTCATCATAGCGTATCATGCTTTACAAAACATAGTCAATCCAAACATCAACATACATGAGTCACACATAGCTCATACAAAAACCCTTGCCACATTGCTATCTAATACAAAATTAACCACCGTACTTGAGTCACAAACTTGGATAGCCCTTCTTGCCCTGCTCCGAGCTAACACCACGCTAATGATCTGCATTGTTGAACATTGAGAGCGTAAGCTATAAGCTTACTGAGGATGCTCTAAAACGAAAAACATCAACAATGCAGGGTTCAAGCATGTAATCCCTAAACCTCATATCAATCATGCATAGGCAATCTCACAAGTAGACCTAGCTAGTCTCTCAAGTGGCATAATATGACATCTTACATCATACTAAGCATCGAACATCAATATCAACAATCATACATCAACACCGTATATCACAATATATGAACAAGTTAATTGGCCACTTTCAATTACCCCGATTGTGCGGATTTAAATCTCAACAACACTTTACCTCGGTGGGATTACACTCATCACCGGACCTTGCATGTACGGGATTCCACTCATCGCCACATGCCCTACGGATGGGATTCCACTCATCATCCCGTAGAAATATATAAAAGCTTCCGGTGGAATATTACATCACCGTACTCCTCCTCGATGACTTAACGCCATCAAGGCCACGTACGTTTTGACTCAATTCGTGTGCACACTAATCCTAATGATCGATCATTTACAACCGGTAATTTATTTAGTGCCAATGTTCATAACCACATCATATATCATCAACCACATTCCATGCTCACCACATATATACATTTCATGATATACATGCACCAATTTAACCACAATTCACAAGAGCATAGATAGGCAATTACACGATAGCATTTAATGGAATCAAAGGCTAGAATTAACAACTTGAAATAAGGAAATGGCCTACCAAGCACATTCCATACACACACTCTACACACACTCGAACCAAACTTTAAAACAAGTTTGAAACCACTCACCGCCCTTCCTTAGCAACTAAGCGAAACTCCTACGAACCCAGATTCGATCCCAAAGCTCCTTCGACGACTCCTCTTGCTTCTAGTCAACCACAAACACAACCAACAACCACAACCAATGCTAACATTCAATCAATACCCAAATTTAGAGCTTAAACTAACTTCATCCACATTTTCCAATCAAATAAATCCCCAAATGTATCAAATTCGTACTCCCTCAAACATTGGCTGAAAACTCCACTTTCAAACATCCAAAAGACTCTCAAATGACCCCAAAACACCCTCCTAACATATACAAACCAACAGCCCTTCAATTTCAACCTTAAACCTCCCAAAAACCCAAGTTTTGACCTCCCAAAAATGGTTCCAAGAACCCATTTCGGGTTTTCAATAAAACCTTCCCAAATTAACATATGTTGAATATCTTGATGTGATTAAAACAAAACTTAACTTACCATTTCAAAACAAAATGAAAATCACCATAAAAACCCAAACTTTAACCAAACCCTAGTTTTCCAAAGTTCATAGTTTTTAAATCTAAAACCATGGGTAGATAGAGAACAAAGAGGAGAGTGAGAAAACATTTTTACCTTTGAAAAACACTTTGAATTGAAGGAGATACACAATGGAATAGTAACTAGTGTTTTGGGAGAGTTTTGAAGATGGGGAGAGGGGATTCACGTTTGGAAAGGGGGATGGGGAAAGAGAAGACAACTTTTCTATAAAGTTGTCTTGCTTTTTAAAAGTTTTGGGTCAAATTACAACATAGGTCCCTCCCCTTTTTACTAAAGCTCAATCGGGTCCAAATTAAGGTTGAATTGATTTAATTTAATTTTATTGACTCGGACTATAAACCCGGCTAACTCCTAACCCCAAAACACGGGCGTTACAACTCTCTCCCACTTAAGGAATTTCGTCCCCGAAATTACCTGACTGAAAGAGATACGGAAACTGCTTTTCCATATCCTCCTTCTTCTCCCAAGTATGATAGACAGATTAGAATTATCTTACACTAATGTAATTGTGTTAGATAGTAGAAAAACTTACACAAATGAAATTAAGTATCGATAGTGACAATTGTTGTGCAAGAAGCAGAACTTTTATATTTAAACCTGATTTGGAGCTCTAAGATTTTTAAAAAGATTACGAAATCAAAATCATTTTAAGTTTCAAATACTCAAATCGATTACAATCTATCGAAAACAAAATAACCGAAGAGAAAATTAGGGTTCAAAATGGTTTGAACCAAAAGAACTTTTCCAAATGAAGATTATTACACGATTAGAAAAAATACTTTTGGAGGTAAACATGTTTATTTGAGAGAAAAAAATATTTTACTAGTTTTAAATTTTATATAAATTAACTTGTAATTATTTTTCAAACTTTGAAAGAAAATTTTAGTTACATTATTTGACATGAATGTCAATGTATTTTACTAGTTTTAAATTTTATATAAATTAACTTGTAATTATTTTTAAAATTTTGAAACAAAATTTTAGTTAAATTATTTACCATTTAAAATAGTTATAGAATGATAGTTTAGATATTTGTTTTGACCAAAAATAGTTTAGGAGCTCAAAGAAAGAAAAAACTAAGACAATTTAAGGCCTAATTTTTCATTTAAACAAATTAGGGTAAAATACACTTGTAGTTACTGGACTTTTAGGGTGCTTTCACTTTGGTCATTGAAATCGAAAAACTTTCATTATAATTAGTAAAATTTTAATTTGATTTCATTACAATCACTGTCGTTAAAAATTGTTGATGTGACACTTTAAAATCTTCTTCTCAAAGCCCTAACTTTTGAAGTTTGCAACTGCCACCAAGGCCAAAATTTCGATGAACGGATACATCACCGATATGATCAATCCCAACGTTGGGAATGATTCGTTTGGCCAAAAAGTTAATATAATTTGGTTTGAAGTTGATATGACGGTTAACAATGGTAGATCAAAAAGTTAATTTTTAATTTCAATTGAGATTTTTAGTTTTGATTCATCAATGTTAACCATCAAATCAACTTGAAACTAAAAAATGTTAAACTTCGGGCAAAAAGAATCTTTCCCACCGTTGGGATTGATCAATGATTGTTATGTTAATTGGAATGATGGCCTTGACAATAGCTGTAACTTTAAAAAATTAGGGTTCTTTTTTAGAAGAATACTTTATCATGCCACATCAACATTTCTTAACATGGTTAACAACACTACATGAGTGACCATAATGAATTTAAATTAAAAGTTTAATGACTATAATAAAGAACTTTCAATATCAGTAACCAAAATGAAAGTGTAAAACTAATATTTGATTTTGATATAACATGTAATTCAAGGGCTAATTTGAAAAGTAAATAAATTTTTAAGTAACCAAAATATTCGATTTTGACAAGTATAAATTATACTTAAAATGTTTTCAAGTCAAAACTTAAACCCCATAAAATTTTCTAAGTATTTCAAGGACAAAATATACAAAATCGCCCAGGCGTTTCGAAACACCCTTAAAGTGTTTCGATACAATTTGCCACTGGAAACGACTGTTTCGAAATGATTCATCTGTGCTTTTGATTTTTAAGCATTGTTTCGAAACGGGTCACACCCGTTTCGATAAAAGGGTTAAGTAAATTTAAAATTGGGCATTAAATGAACTAGCCGTTACTTGTTAGAAACTGAATTTTAAAGATTTGGTTAAGTGTTTTAATACACCCCTAAGCTGTTTCGAAACACCAAATTACAGTTTCAAAACGTTTCGATACAACCCTTATCCGTTTCAATACAACCTTTTTTTTGCACTCACTGTTTCGATGTGGCTTATAACCGTTTCGATACGAGCCCTATTTTACACATAACGTCTCTTTCTTTTTTGAGTGTTCGTTTCGATACAGGGGTCCCGTGTTCCGATACGGGTACTTGTAGAACTGCATTTTTGGAGGGAAAAGAGAGCCCCAACGGCTCTATTAATGATCTCAACCACCCAAACGGCTAGAAATATTTGAGAAGGTATAAAAACAAGTCTCTAAAGCTACAACAACAACTATTGAGCCTTCAAGCAACATCAAAGCATTCAAATCCAAACCTTGATCATTTATAGTCAAATCTTGTACCCAACTCTATTGAGTTTTCCATTGTAATTTTTATTGAGAGTTTGGGGAGTGTTTGATTGTATTTGGGTAAATAGTAACCTTTGAGAGGTACTTGTAAGGTTTTCCAAATTCTTTCTTTGTAAAGAGTGTGTTGGATTAAGCTTTGGGTAGAAAGCTTAACCGGTTTTGTATGGTTTCCTCCTCATCTAAGAAAAGGGGAAGAATCAATTAGTGGATTGGTTGAAAATCCTTAGTGGGAGCTAAGGTAGTGGAGGTAGAGTTCATTTAGGAACTTGAAACACTATAAATTGCCTTGTGTCAAATTTTCAATCATCCAATTTCCACCTTCAAATTTTTAATCGCCAATTCACCCCCTCTTGGCCATTTGCAATCGTTTGGTCAACTCAACAATTGGTATTAGAGCTACACTCATTGGAAGGATTACAACCCTCTTGAGTCGATTCTAAGAGAGTTTGATCAACTACAATTAAAGCAATGGCATCCACCTCCGGCCCCAACCTCTATGAGTCTCAATCCACCACCAAACCACTATTCTTCAATGGGGATAACTACCCATATTGGAAGAACCAGATGCGTCTCTTTATTAAGTCCAACGACTACATGGTGATAACTGCATGAATATCCTTGTTTTCATACCTTTTTGCTATAGAATTTGCCCGATCTTGAGCCCTTACCACAATATTTAGACTGCATTTAGGTTGCATTTTCTTCTTCTTGGTGCATCTTTATTTTTGCTGGTTATTAGTCCATATTGAGGGGTACTGCTCAGAAGGTTGGTTTTGGGTCTGATAATGCGCAGGAAGGGAGTCTAGCGAGAGAAAGCTGGCGCCGGGAATTGCTATAGCATAGTGGAAGTGGATATTGGCCAACACGTGAGCTGCAATAGCACGTGAATATGCAGAAAAGGACAACGTGACATGTGCATCAGCCGGTACCCACCTGCAGACTGTCCTCCTTGTCCCCTCATGGCAGAGCTTGTCGATGGATATTCCTTGGGATTATCAAGTATCAAGGAATCTTTAGGGCAAAAAACCCTAGGAGCCTCCACTATATAAAGAGGGAGAGAAGTGTGAAAAGAAAATAAGGTGAAGAGAGAGAGAGAGGTGCGTGCTGAACAAGGAGAGAGAAGCGTTATTCTTCATCCTCTCCAACTTGGTGTCCTCCATCGTTGAAGCTCCAAGGAGTGGCCTTGCTGGCCTCGAGAGAGGCGGTGGGCCTAAGACAATCAGGCAGTCCATGGCAGAGAGGGAGTTCACCTTTCTTTCTGTCGCTTTAGCATTTCCTGTTTATATCTTTATCTTTGGGGATGTTATCATAATGATACATTGGATGATATTGCCCAGCCACGAACTGTTTTAGTTGGCTTGGGTTTGATGGATGATTTTATTCTTAAGTACTTTTTAATGCATGCTATAGCTTTCCAGTGTTTATCATGTTCTATGCTTTGCTTATGCGTTTTATTTCCTTAAAGTTGTAAGAGCCCTCGAGAGTTGGCCGTTCTTTAAGTGTTTGTTGAGGTTAGTAATCGAGAGAGATAGCCTTAGAACCCCCATAAGCAATAGAGTGGCTGTCGAGAGGCAGACTCTAACCTACCTTAGAGATAAGTGATAGGTTTCAAGGGCTAAAAAGGATAGTTCGTGAAGGGTAGGGGAGTGTTAAGAGTTTATGCCGAGAGGTATGGCTGTAGCATTTCTGACTCCCAGTTTCCTGGCTAGAGATAGTTTAGGAACACTTTTAGCAAATCCCACCTAGCATAGAAGATAGCTGAAGAGCCTTAGTATCGTTAAGAAGCTTAGTTTAGGTTGTCCATCATTCCCAGCCAGTCATTCCGTAGTGAGTTTCGCATACGAAAGGGGACCTGTTCATCATATTGTTATCTCAGCTTTCTTTACATTGTTTTGCTACAACATTATTTTACACCATCTCTTTTACTATAGCATTTTCACCTGTAAAAAGTTCATTCAATATTGTTACAGCAAACCGTGAATACCTCCAATCCCCGTGGAGATGATACTCACTCACTCACTTTACTACTCGTTCGACGTGTATACTTGCACCATATTTTTGTATCATTTATAGTACCTCACGCGCAAGAACAAGTTTTTGGCGCCGTTTCCAGGGATTGGCAATTGGTTGTTTACGGTTTTTTGTTTATATCGCTTGTTCTTTTTTTGTACATATTTATTTGGGATTTTTCATTTTTCTTTTCAGGCGTCCTACTAGTGCATGACCAGAAGAAGACCTAGAGGACCCCTGCAATTACCTATTTCTGAAATCGAGCATTTCTTGCGATTTATGAGACATGTTCGAAGAGAAGAGACCAGAAACATGAACGGAGAGATACCACAACCTCCAGGTAACAGAGATGCTATGGCAAATGGCCAGGGAGAAGCGGGTTGACCTCGAGCCATTAGATATCATTTGACTCCTATCTTGGAAGATCTCTATCCCGGAATGGTAGCTGCAGAAATTCTGGCAGCCCATTTCGAGCTTAAACCTGTTATGTTCAACATGTTGAACACTATTGGTCAATTTAGAGGTACGCCTCACGAAGATGCAAGACAACATATCCGTGATTTCTTGGAAGTTTGTGACTCGTTTAGACAGCAAGGAGTGCATGAGGCTGTGCTAAAGCTTAAACTATTTCCATATTCTTTACGAGATCGTGCTAGAGCATGGCTAAGTGGAGTGCCAGCTGGATCAATGGAGACTTGGGCAGATCTATGCAAAAGTTTTTTGCTACGGTATAATCCACCCAATAGAAACACTCAGTTGAGAAATGATATTGCTTCTTTTCATCAAGCTGATGACGAATCCATGTACGAGTGTTGGGATCGATTCAAGGGATTATTGAGGAAGTGCACAAATCGTGGTTTTCATGATTGGACCCAAGTGGTTATGTTCTATAATGGAGTGAATGCTCCTACAAGGATGATGTTAGATGCTTCAGCAAATGGGACCTTGTTAGACAAATCACCGGAGGAAGCATTCGACATTCTTGATAGGGTAGCCAACAATGACTACCCGTTTCCGACCACAATGCTTGGAACGGGGAGGAGAACCCAAGTAGTTCGAGAGAGTGAAGCTGATGACTCGGTAGCCACCCAGTTAGTTGCTATCACCGTTATGCTAAAGAACCTCCAACGTCCCAGCGAAGTTAAGGAAGTGAAGTCCGCAACCACATGTCTCAGATGCGATGGCAATCACCATTTGAGTGAATGCCCTGACAATCAAGAGTCAGCCAACTATGTGGGGAATTATAACCATAACAACAATCCATACTCTAATACCTACAACCCAGGATGGCGTCAGCATCTAAATTTTAGTTGGGGTAATCAAGGGCACAACAATTCTGCACAGCCAGCGCCACAGCAAAATCTGATCGAAGCACCACCTTCTAACCAGATGATGCCATGGCAAGGTCACAAGGGAGCAACATCTTCATCAAACAAAGAATTTATGGCTATAACAAAAGCTTTTATGGGAACCACGAAAATTTTGCTACAGGACCATGCAACAAACATTAAGAATCAATGAGCCTTATTGCAAAGCCATAGTTCTTCTCTAAGAGCCTTAGAGACACAAGTTGGTTAGATAGCTCAAACCTTACATGCGCGACCACAAGGGAGTCTGCCTAGTGACACTAAAGCCACTACACACCATAGCAAGGAGCAATGTAGCGCACTCACATTAAGGAGTGGAAAGGAAATTAACAAAGAAGACAAGTTCGGGGGAAAGGAGAAGGAGGAATCTCAGCCCAACTTGCCTCCCGAAGAAGATAACTCACAAGACCCTCTAGTTGAAGAGAAGGATGAGGAGGAAGTCATAGCAAAAGAAACACCGGAGGAGGAGCCTGCTTTTACTACAACAAAAGATGTAACTCCACCAGTCTAGATAAATGAAGTTAGACCCCCACCTTCTTTTCCTCAACGACTCAAGAAGCAGAAAGAAAACTTTCAATTCCAGAAATTCGTGGATATCCTGGACAAATTACATATCAATATCCCATTTCTGGAGGCCAGTGGTCAGATGCCAACATATGCCAAGTTCCTTAAGGATATAGTTACAAAAAAGAGGAAGGTCGAGAAGCAAGAAACTGTCGCAATAGCAAAAGAATGTTGTTCTGTGTGGAGTAAGCTGCCACCTAAGAGGAAGGACCCATGTAGCTTTGTTATCCCATGCTCTATTGGCGATAAGTTGGTTGGAATAGCACTTTGCGATTTGGGATCAAGTGTTAACATGATGCCTAAGTCGATTTTTTTGAAACTGGGAATACGAGAGGCACGTGTAACCCTCTCGTCCCGGCCTAGCCAGCAGACCGATCCGAACGAGTTACACGGGGAAAACTAAAGCGAAACCCGCTAAGGCCTCACTCCGATTAGCAACCTTATTTTTTTGATTTTATTAATCTTTTCTAGATGTCACATTTAACCCTATGTGTAAAGGAAACCAGCGGAAAAGCGAACACAGATACGAACCGAGCAGAGGCATACAGTGAATTAAACTTACCAAGTAGATATTAGTCAAGTTTCATGCACACGAGGCAAAACCATCACAAAGGACACATATAAACTCAACTAGGAAGCATACAAGCATTAGGGACTAAAATGTAGCATTTGGAAACCTTCAAGGATGCTCTTTAACTGTTTTAACCACCTGCGTTTCGAAACAGGGCTACCCATTCCGAAATGTGGGCTTCTTTCAAAAAGCAACATCAGGCTGTTCTGGAACGGACCCTCATGGTTCCGAAACAGGAGCCTCCAGTGGCTAATCGTACCGAAATGACACCACCCCCGTTCCGATACGGGTGCCCTAGAGCTTGGCCGTTCCGAAACCATATCAGACGTTCCGAAACGCCTGGACACAGTTTGGCCCGAAAATGCATTTCGACATCTCCAAACGCTCCCAAACTTACCCCGAAACATCACAAACCACATGACAACTTATTATACAAACAATCTAGAGGCAAAACACCCTAAAGACAAGCTTCAAACATGCATACACACAAAAATGGATCTCAAACCCAAAAGCTCATAAGAACACTTTAGTTCAAAAACACCAACAAGTCAAAACACATAGCAATTAACCCAAGGCCATAACAAGCTTCAACATATCATGGTATCAACATTTAAAACATGTTAGCAACATTAACAAAAGCCAAACATAGGAGTTTGAACACCAACTCCCTAACATGGTCTAGCATTTCCATTGCCTAAGTATTATTACAACTAAGAAAACCATACTTTGAGCTAGCAAAGAACTCCAAGAACTCCTCGCTTGCCCCGCTTGCCTCCGAAGCTACTAACGATATGCATTGTTAGAAAAGGATAGCGTAAGCTTAAAAGCTTAGTGAGCGGAGCTCTAAAACACAACAACAATGCAATTCAAAGCATATATCTTAGTTTTAAAAGCAAAACCATTTAAAAAAGAGATACAATAAAATGGAAGCATAAACGAAACATGGTTTGCACATGCACAACCATCTCGGTGGGACTACACATCACCGTACACAACAACTAGCATATTTCCGGTGGGACTACACATCATCGTACTCATGTACTAGTCACTATCGGTGGGGCTACACATCACCGTACACAACGACTAACCATCACGTGAGGCTTGACATTAACTACGAAAACACAACATCATTAAAATGGGGAGTAAAATCAATTCGTATTTCATACAACAACACGAGTAACCGCATACGCTAACAATCAACGAAACAAGGAAAATTAGACAAACTTACACTTGGGTTTAGGTTAGCTCTTAAGGCTCCACCCAAACCCCCAAGAAAACCTTTTTGAATCATTTTAAAGCTTCAAAACATTACCACTCACCAGCTCAAAACCCAAACACGCTAACGATCCTCCTTCAAGCTTCCTCAACTTCACGGATTCTCGTCCGGAAATTCCAAATTGATTTCCCCTGTTTCTAATCAACAAAAAACAAAGTATTACTCCCCTACTCTTCCATAAATTCACTGTCAAAAATCAGTTCACAAATCTACAACATTCTCTCAACGATTTTCAAGCCGAAATCCACCAAAATATCATCAAATCCGTTCTTAAGCAAAGCCCAGCAATAACCCATCCATTTAAACATCCAAAACACTTCTAAATATACCTAAAAGCATCAATTTGAAGCTGGTAAACCATCAGGTCTCATTTCCCCACATATTCAAACCAAAAACTTAAGAAATTTCATCCCGAACACCACTCCTAAGCATAGTTTTGGGTTTGGTTGATTAAAACCTCATTTCAACACTTTATCAGCACCAAAATATGATTTACTACTAACCCAAAACATTGTTTTCACCAAAAGCTTAAACCTTTCAAAACCCCCATTTTTACCCAAATGTTGAAACTTGAGAAAATCTCCAAAACTTGAAAGAATAATGCTAAACACAAGACTAGATTGAAGAGGGGAACAAAACCAAGTGCTTACCTTTTTGAAATCTTCAAAAATGATAAAGCTTGGTGGAAAAGTGAGTTTGGCTATGGTGTTAAAGGGTTTAACGTGAAAATGAGGTTTTGGGGAAGAAGATGGGATGGTGACCCTTTTTGAAATATGTTATTTTATTAAATTCAAAAATCATCTCAAAACTCACTTTTTCCCATTTACCAAAAAACCCCTTTTTAAAATTTCCCCTTTTCTCTTAAAGCCTTTAAAATAGGTAATTTAAATTATTTTCCCCAAATTTGCTTAACCTGAACCAGCCTACCTAACCCGGATAACTCCTAGGCCCGAAACTCGGGCGTTACAACTCTCCCCCACTTAAGAAATTTCGTACTCGAATTTACCTGACGGAAAGAGATACGGAAACTGTTTCTCCATGTCTTCCTTCCTCTCCCAAGTAGCCTCTTCCATACCTCGGTGTCTCCACAAAACCTTGACTAACTCGATAGATATCCCACGCAACACTTTCCTATCCGTAGCAAGAATTTCAACCGGCTCTTCATCATACGACATGTCTAGGTTCAACTCAATCTCTTCCACTGGCATTACATGAGACGGATCCGATCTATACTTTCGGAGCATCGAAATATGGAACACATCATGAATCTTCTCTAGCTCTGTCGGCAGTCTCAATCTATAAGCAATGGGACCAATCCTCTCAACTACCTCATAAGGACCAATGAATCTCGGGCTCAACTTACCTTTCCTACCAAACCTCATCACCTTCTTCCAAGGTGAGACTTTCAAGAACACTTTGTCGCCCACAACATACTCTATCTCCTTTCTTTTCAAATCGACATATGATTTCTGTCGGTCTGAAGTTGCCTTCAAGCGATCACAGATCAGTTTTACCTTCTCGGTAGTGCCTTTGAGCAAGTCCGGTATCGGTACAAGCTTCTGTCCGGCCTCGGCCCAACAAATAGGTGTTCTACACCTCCTACCATATAGAGCCTCATACGGTGCCATCTGAATACTAGCCTGATAACTGTTATTGTATGCAAACTCCACTAACGGTATGTGTTTCTTCTAAGAACCCTGAAAGTCGATGATGCAACACCTCAACATGTCCTCTAACACCTGAATAACTCTCTCTGACTGACCATCTGACTGTGGGTGATACGAAGTACTGAAGTTCAACCAAGTACCCAAGGCACGATGCAAACACTCCTAAAATCTTGCCGTAAACCTCAGATCTCGATCTGATACAATCGACTTCGGTACCACATGCAACCTCACTATCTCACTAATGTACAGATCAACCAACTTATCTAAGGTGTAGGTAGTATGAACATGTATGAAATGGGCACACTTAGTGAATCTGTCGACTATCACCCACACTGAATTCTTCTTCGAAGGAGTCAACGGTAAACCCGACACAAAGTCCATGGTAATACGTTCCAACTTCCATTCCGGAATCTTCAACGGCTGTAACAAACCTGGAGGAAACTGATGCTCGACCTTAACTCACTGACATACCATACACTTACTCACAAACTCGACCACATCTTTCTTCAACTCAATCCAGTAATAATCTTCTTTTAAACCACGGTACATCTTCGTACTACCCGGGTGCATAGCAAAAGGACTGTTATATGCTTCATTCAAGATAGTACGCCTTAACTCGGCATCTTCTTGAACTACTATCCTTTCTTTGAAACATAGGATCCCATTCTTGCCAAAGCAGAAATCTGTAGGCCTACTGTTGAATGCATAAATGTTCTATATTTTAACCCACATTTACCCATATTATTGATGCACTCAAGCATGTTTAGTTGCATTTTAGGATAGAATTTGCATAAACATTACAAATGGATAATTTTCCACAGATACTGCTGATTTCGATTAATTCTTGCAGGTACCTGTCGTGGCAGCATCTAGGGAAGCAGAGGAACAAAAGATAACTGCAGAGCTGGAGTAAAGGGTTGAAGCAAACTGCCTTATAACTCGCTGTCGTGACATCTGCCGTGACAGAGGTGGCGACAGTGAAGAAGAAGAGATGGAAAATGCAAGTGGAGTTCGACTGATAGAGGATTTCAAGCCTAATTTTTAGAGACCACTCACATAATTTTTGGAGCCCAGAAGCACAAGGAAGGCTTTGCCCAAAGTTTGAGGAGAAAAGTCAAAGCAAGAAGATAGGGCGAATTAAAGGAAGTCTACCCAGAGATTTAGTCTTTAAATAAATTGTACTTTAATTCAAACTAGTATTCTTGGCCATTAAGAAAGCTTACACCCAAGGCCTATATATATGCTTGTATTTAGACATAGAGAAGGATAGCCTAGTTCCTAGCCGTCTTCCATCATAAACCCTAGCTTTTTCCTTCTCCATCATGTTCTAAACCTTCTCCAGGGCTAAGGGTTGATCTTGTAAAGTAGTTGTAAGGGTTAAACTGTTTCTTAGGATTTTCTTGTTCAAATCAATAAAACTTCAAGTTTTTTTACTCTAGTTTTAATATCTCATAAGAGTATCAGGAGAGCATTGTGAGGTTATCTATTTACTTAATATCGAGAGAGTTAAGTATACGACAGGAGTAAATACAAGTTTTCCAGTTTATGGTTAAACTATCTTGGCCTAGGGATAGGTACGAGGTTAAGTGGCTAAAGAAGAATTCACAAACATCGGTGTTCATCCTTCGATTCACGCCGGGAGGTATCATCCAAGACGTGTTCATCGATAGAACTTGGACCTAGGGATAGGACAAGTCAAAAAAGGGGTTCTTGAAAAACTTGAAGTAACAGAGTTGTTGTTCGCAGCCGCGACATCAACAAACCTCTGCCGCGACAGGCTCGACGACATACACAACAGAAATCCTCTAAACAGTGCAACACCTGCACTACTGAACTAATCAATACCAGCCTGCTTTCTCAATCTGATTTCTTCATCTATTTTAGTTTATCTTCAAGATTATTCAAAACTCTTTATTAAATTTATCTCTTTTCTTGTGCAGACTTTTAAAGTTAGAAGTATTTTCCACTCCCTGTGGAGACGATATCTGATACTTCGTATCAATATATTACTTGCGTCGTGTATACTTGCACTCAATTGCGATAGCCTAATTTACATGCAACAAGTTTTTGGCGCCGTTGCCGGGGACTGGCAACATACCTTTACCTTTAATTACTGCACTTTTTATTTTTATTCTTATTTCTTTTCTGTTTCTAGTTGTTATATTTCCCTGTGCTTTTCACAAGGTTTTCTTCTCTTGCTTATGCGCAGATCGAGACGTGGTAAAGATCCTGAATACGAACTAGATCCGGAAATCAATCGGACGTACTATCTCAGGAACCAAGCCCGACTCTTGATAGAAAGAAACCACTATCTTGAGGAAAGACTTGAAGCAATGGAGAACGATGGACAAGGCAATGAGGCAAACAACAACAACAACCCCAGGGTTGATGTTAATCCTCTTGCTTATGCTCAAGACAACCGGCAACCTCCTGCTGCCCCAGTAGCACGACAGATGGACAATGATCAAGTTGAACTGCAAACTACACTGCCGGATGTGGAAGCTGAAAATTTTGAACTAAAATATGTGATGTTCAACATGATAAATTCAGCCGGACAATTTGGTGGTTCTACTACAGAGGATGCACGTGAACATTTGAAAACCTTTCAGGTGATTTTTGGATCATTTAGACAACTAGGAATAAGCCCGGAAGTACTGAGACTCCGACTATTTCCCCATTCATTGAGGGATAGAGCAAAAACCTGGTGGAATAAGTTAACGCCGGGTTCAATAAGAACTTGGGCAGATCTTTTCCGTGAATTCCTCTCTTGTTTTAATCCTTCTCTTTTAACTGAAAGATTGCGTAACTAAATTGCTACTTTTGAACAGGAAGATGACGAACCAATGCATGAGGTGTGGGACCAATTTACAACCCTCTTACGAAACTGCCCGATGCACGGATTCCCTGTAACCCCCTTAACCCGGCCTAGACGGTTGACCCGAATTAAGAAAGTCACACGGGGAAAACCAAAGTCAACCCGAAAGTCAACCTTGATTATCGACCCTTTTTTTAAAAAAAAACTTATCTAGATGCACATTAACCCTAAAAATGATCATACAAACGACATACTAAAAGATCATAAACATCAGAGATCAAACAAGGACCCAATTGAACAATTTACAACTTTAGGGACCAAATTGTAAATTCTGATAAATATGAGGACTTAGCCCAAATTAAAGTTACCATCTTAAAATTAATCGTGTCTCATGCATCTCAGCCAAATTCCAAACTCATACAATTGCACATACAAGATTCAGGACCAAAATGTAAACAATCCGAAACATATAACTACCACTGTCAGCCCCCAACGGTCAGCCGTTCCGAAACGGGGGACAGCCTGTTTCGAAACTCGGGGCCGTTCCGCAACGCGTACCGGAACGGAGTCGGGCAGTAGCATATCCGTTCTGGAACGGTGTTGCCCGTTTCGAACGCCTGGGCTGCTTCGAGGCACCCGTTCCGAAACGGCAGGCACTGTTCCGAAACGGCCTGCACAAAATGCAGAATTTTACCTACTTTAACATGCAATTGACCAACCAATCATGCTCCAAATGCCACCAAACTTTACCAGCATGCAATTCATCATACAAGAGACATGTTTGCATCAACCAATCAACATATTAGCATCACATATGAAAAGCCCCAAATCTAATGGCATGCTTCCTACACAAGCAACTATTCAAGCATAAAACCTCCAATCCATACATGTAAAGGCCAATTACAAAACCAGCATTATCAGCGACATTAAACATACTCAAGGAGTTCAAAACATCTCCAAACAACATTCACAAAGGTCCCCCATTGCCATACACCAAAAGCTAAATGTGTTCGATAAAACCTTTCCATACTTGAGCTTAGTTTTCCCTTGGTTGCTTGCCTTCCTTGCTGCCCTCAAATCACCTTAATGTTATGCATTATTGGTTTAAGAAAACGAAAGAGAGCGTAAGCAAAAGCTTAGTGAGGAAAGCTCCTTAAAACCACACAATAATGCATTTATAAAACTCATTCATAAATCATGCTTCAAGATACACTTTAACATGCTCACAAGCAAACTTTAAACAAGTATCTCATGCTTCATATCATTACATGTCATATTGGCCACAAGTGATACATTTCATCTTTTAAAAAAAACAAGATCAACATAAGACTCACACATGGACTTTTAAACACCATTGTGATCTTATAATTTCCAAGAACCACACAAGGACTTTTAACCACCTTTGTGTTCTTCCCAAGGACTTTTAAACACCTTGGCCCCAAGGACTTTTAAACACCTTGGCCCATGGACTTTTAAACACCATGGCAAGGACCACACAAGGACTTTTAACCACCTTTGTGTCCTTAACAAGAACCATCCAAGGACTTTTAACCACCTTGATGTTCTTAAGTAACAAGGCTCACTCAAGGACTTTTAACCACCTTAGTGACCTTAGCAAGAATCATCCAAGGACTTTTAACCACCTTGATGTTCTTAAGTAACATGGCTCACTCAAGGACTTTTAACCACCTTGGTGACCTTAACCTTTTCCAAAACATCACTTGCCAATATACATCATTTCATCATTAAACCCACTGTTTTAAAGCATTAAACCAAGCCATATTCATCATGCATTTCAAAGCATCAAACTACATTTAATCAATGTTCAAAAACAAGGAACTCTTACCTTGAGCTTCCTTCAACAGATGGCTTACAAAATCAGCAATAACCATGCTAAATCATGCTTTCAAAACAGAATTTAAAACATGCAATAAACTACATTGCACAACAACCAAACCATGGCCACCACTAGAGAGTATTTCCGAAAACTTACACTTGAGCTTAGCAAAGTTGTTTAGACTTAAACTAAGCTCCCAAGACATTGGTTTCAAAGCCGAAAACCCAATTTCACTCACCGATTCCACTTCGCCTCTTGTCGAAGCACCAATCAAGCCTCCGGATCACCACCACTTGGATCCAAAGATGACTCCCCTGTTTTAACACATCAAAACAGTAGATTAATGCATCATCATGCATTAATATCCTCAATGAAAGCACCTAAACTCGCTGCTCTCATCCCTACACCATTTTCGGCCACCAAACACAACCGAAAATGCATCCAAACCACTTCTCAACAAAGCCCAGCCATTAACCATCAAAACCTAACATCCTTTAACATCATTTAACATCTAAAAAGAACCTAATAACATCCTTATACCTCCAGCAACACCAGATCCACAAGATCACCTCAAAAACAATCAAGAATCACAAGCTAAACTTAGGAAACCCAACCTATCCGGGATTGCATCAATCAAAACTCAATTCCTTATCAATTTAGAGTTCAAATAACATCAAAAACACATCTCCAATCACAGATTTAACAGATCAAACGAAAATCATCAAAAATCACCAAATCTTGCATTATAAGCCAAGATCCATTTCACAACTTAAAAGCCTTTAATAAAACATCAATTAAGGATTGAAAACTTAGGAATTTCAGTAAAGAACTGATAGTTTAGAGGAGAAGGACGTTCTTACCTCCAAACTTGAGTTTCTCCTCTTTTTGGAATCAAAAACCTTGATGAATCAAGTAGCAAATGATGAGGTTTTGTAGATATGATGATTAGGAATCAAAAGAGAGTTGAAAGGAGAGATTTAGGTGAGAAAATCAGAAACAATTCTCTGGAAAGAAAGTGTTTGGGTTGAGAGAAAATGAGAGAAAAGAAAATAGGAAGTTAGTTATCAAAATGGCCAAAATGGCTTTCCCTCCTCTTTTGATATGTTTTAAAATCAGAATATAGCTTAAAATATCTTAGAAAAATATGGAGAAACTACTTTTGGAATAATAGCTCCTTAAAGATTCAAAGTTTCAACCCTTTCTAAAACAGTCACAAAACTTTCAAAAATTACATTTTGGTCACTAGCCAAAATGTCACCCTTCCAAAACTCATTTTCCAAAATTGATTTCACAGTTCACTTATATATATTAAAAGATGATTTTAGAACATTTTTCCATAATTTTAATGCAACCCGAACTAGGCTTTCCTAAATTCACCCTTTTAGATTCGAACAGCACTTTGACCAAACCGGTCAACGCCCAAACTTCTAAGCCCAAAACCGGGGCGTTACATTCCCTGTATGGAACCAGGTTGTCAAATTCTACAATGCTGCCAATGCACCTACTCGAATGAGGATAGATTCGACAGCGAATGGTTTGTTACTGGACAAAGAGCCAGAAGATGCAATGCTTGTGTTGAAAATGTTGGAAAAGAACGGCGAACAGTTCCCCACGGAACGAAGAGGAGGAAGACGAGGTGTATCTGTAAAGGAACACGAATCTGAAAACTCGGTGAGAACCCAATTAGCATACATCACCAAGGTAGTTGAAAACCTGCAGCGGAAGAACGAATCTAAGGCGGTGTTTTCTTCCGAGGAGATGTGTGAAACATGTAGTGGAAACCACAATACAGAGGAGTGTCCCCTACAACTGGAAACGAGAATGTATGTTGGAAATTTCAACAAGAATAGAGGCTACAACTCCAACAATTACAACCTGAATTGGAGGAAGAACCCTAAATTCTCTTAGACTAACCCAGAAAATGCTTTGAATCCTCATATCTAGAATAATCAGAACCAAGGAGCTCCCAGAATACTGTCACGACAGCAGCCACAATAGCAGCCGACATCATCCACAAGTACATTAGAACAAACCCTAACAACTTTTATGTCTCAAACTGGAGCATATATGGCCAACATGGATCAATTTGTCAAGAAGACTGAAACATTCATGGATAAGACAGAGATGAGAATGACAAACCATGAGGCCACTTTGAAGTCTCTAGAGACACACATGGGTCAGGTAGCCCAGTTCATCAACACCAGACATAATGGAGGATTCCCTAGTGATACTGAGGTCACTAGAAAATCCACACACGAGCATTGTAAAGCTATAACAACGAGAAGTGGGAAACAACTACAAGGGCCGAAAATTAAAGAAACACCTAGTAAGGAACCGACCCTACAGACACCTGCCGATGACACTGCCCCGACAGACTTGAAGCAACCTGCTGTCGCCACCCCTGCCCCGACAGCAGAAGAATTGGAGGAGACGACAGAAGAAATTGAAGAATGTGAGCCTCCTCAGATCCGAATTCTATGTGAAGGACGTCTCGAAGATTGCCGTCCTCCACCTCCTTTTCTATAGCGGTTGAAAAAACAAAAACATGAGTACTAGCTTAAGAAGATCTACGATGTTTTTAAGCAAGTACACATCAATATTCCGTTGTTGGAGGCCATTAAGCAGATGCCTGGTTATGCAAAGTTCCTTAAAGATGCAATGTCTAGGAGATCCAGACTTGGGGAGTTTGAAACTATAGTCACGACAGAAGGTTGCATGGCAATCCTACATAACCGTACACCCCCAAAGAAGAAGGATCCTGGGAGTTTCACTATACCATGCATAATCGGTGATCAGTATGTGGGTAAGGCATTTTGTGATCTTGGAGCTAGTATTAATCTAATGCCCAAATCTATTTT
Organism: Hibiscus trionum; assembly: GCA_030270665.1. NCBI lineage: Eukaryota > Viridiplantae > Streptophyta > Magnoliopsida > Malvales > Malvaceae > Hibiscus > Hibiscus trionum. The sequence goes on along the minus strand of BSYR01000038.1, from coordinate 18,043,398 downwards.
TCAGAAATTAGGTATTGGACAAGCAAGACCCACAACAGTCGTGCTGCAATTGGCAGACCGCTCTTACGTGCAGCCGGAAGGAAAAATTGAAGACATTATGGTAAGAGTGGATAAATTCATATTTCTCGCTGACTTCCTTGTTCTAGACTCTGAAGTAGACGAGAATGCACCGATCATCCTAGGGTGACCCTTCCTAGCCACAGGCAGAACAATGATCGATGTAGAGAAGGGAGAGCTGACTATGAGAGTCAATGACCAGCAGATAAAACTAAATGTTCTCCAGGCCATGAAAAAGCTGATGTACAGGAAGAATGTAAGTTAATATCAGAGGTAATTATAGACCAACCCTGCATCAGATCAAGCTGTCACGACAGACAAATTGGTCACTGTCGCTACAGCCACCTAGAAGACTCCCACGACAGCACTGGTGACAACAACTCCTCAGATAATGACACCTCTGACACTGAAGGTCCTGAGGAGGTAAATTGGATAGGCATGCTTCCAGGTAAGTTCTTTGAACCTTTGAACTATACCTCCAACGAACATATGATTCAAAAGCCTTCCATAGATCAGCCACCTGCCTTAGATCTTAAACCCCTGCCAGGGCAGCTTAAATATGTTTTTCTTGGTCTCAATGATACGTTGCCAGTAATCATCTCTTCTAAGTTGATGCAGGAACAGGAACAACAGTTGATCGGTATGCTACAGCAACATAAGAAGGCAATTGGATGGACCATTGCCGATATCCAGGGCATCAGTCTGACAATTTGCATGCATAAGATCCTCTTGGAGGATGATCATAAGCCGACGATAGATGCTCAGAGATGACTAAACGAAGCTATGCGAGAGGTGGTGCGAAAGGAAATTATCAAGTGGCTTGACGTTGGAATTATTTATGCCATCTCGGATAGCAAGTGGGTGAGCCCTGTGCAATGCGTACCCAAGAAGGGAGGAATAACTGTAGTAACCAACAAGGATAATGAGCTAATCCCAACCAGGACTATGACCGGTTGGAGGGTTTGTATGGACTGCCGGAAGCTTAACAAAGCTACCCGGAATGGCCACTTCCCCTTACCTTTTATTGACCAAATGATAGATAGATTAGCGGGAAAACCTTACTATTGTTTCCTTGATGGTTATTCAGGTTATAACCAAATAGCCATTGCACCAGAGGATGAAGAGAAGACAACCTTCACATGCCCCTATGGAACATACGCCTTTAGGAGGATGCCATTTGGACTGTGTAATGCACCAACAACGTTTCAGCGGTGTATAATGGCAATATTCTCTGATATGGTGGAAGATTTCTTGGAGATCTTCATGGATAACTTTTTCGTCTTTGGAGACAACTTCAACAACTGCCTAGGCAATTTGAAGAAAGTGCTTGAAAGATGTGAAGAGGCAAATCTTGTACTAAACTGGAAAAAATGCCATTTTATGGTAGATGAGGGCATAGTGTTGGGTCACAAAGTCTCCTACCGTGGCATAGAAGTGGACAGAGCCAAAATCGAAGTCATCAAAAAACTGCCGCCACCCACCACAGTCAAAGGCATTAGGAGTTTCTTAGGACATGCAGGTTTTCATCGAAGATTTATTGCTAATTTTTCTAAAATCACTAAACCCTTGTGTCTTTTGTTGGAACAGAATAAGGCCTTTGATTTCAATACTGAATGTACTGAAGCATTCAAGACACTGAAAGACAAGCTGGTAACAGCCCCAATAGTACAGCCACCGGACTGAAGTTTACCGTTCGAGATAATGTGTGATGCCAGTGACTATGCTGTAGGGGCAGCACTAGGGCAGCGGAAGAAGAAACTCTTCCACGTAATATACTATGCCAGCAAAACCTTAAATGATGCCTAAATAAACTACACCATAACAGAGAAGGAGTTGCTAGCTGTGGTATTCGCCTTTGACAAGTTCAGACCATATATACTTGGAACGAAAGTGGTGGTTCACACGGATCATTCAACAATAAAATACATGTTCACCAAAAAGGATGCATGGCCATGATTGATACGTTGGATTCTGCTGCTGCAAGAGTTTGATATAAAAATCAAAGACATAAAGGGAACAGAAAACCAAGTAGCTGATCACTTGTCAAGACTGGAGATGGGAAAGGATCAAGATAAAAACAAGGTTAACATACATGAGACTTTCCCAGATGAGCAGTTATTCACTACCGCGACAGCCACGACGACATGAAGCTTTCTGAGGTTCCTTGGTATGCTGACATATTAAACTACCTCGTTAGTGGTTTATTACCTCCTGAACTTAACTACCAAGCAAGGAAGAGGTTCCAAAATGATGCAAAACATTATTATTGGGACGAACCTCTTCTGTTCAAACAATGTGCAGATTAGATTATCAGGAGATGCATAGCAAGGAAGAACAAGAAGAAGTACTCCACCACTGCCATGCTGCTCCTTATGGAGGACACTTTGGAGGAAACAAAACTGCTGCCAAGGTTCTGCAGTCCGATTTATTTTGGACTACACTAATCAAAGATGCACAAGCCTTTTACAAGCGCTGTGACAAGGGCCAAAGGACATGAAACATCTCTAGAAGGCATGAGATGCCCCTGCAGAACATTCTCGAAGTCGAAATTTTTGATGTTTGGGGAATCGACTTTATGGGACCATTCCCAGCTTCTTGTGGGAACATGTATATACTGCTGGCAGTAGATTATGTGTCCAAGTGGGTAGAAGCTATCGCCACACAAAAGAATGATGCCAAGACCGTTCAAAGATTTCTACACAAACACATCTTCACTAGGTTTGGCATCCCAAGGGCAATCATTAGTGATGAGGGTAGGCATTTTGACAATAGGGTGATTGCTAATGCATTAAAGAAGTATGAAGTGAAACACAGAATCGCAACAACATATCACCCTCAAACCAATGGGTAGGCTGAGATCTCCAATAGAGAAGTGAAAAACATTCTGGAAAAGATGGTTAAGCCAACTAGGAAGGACTGGTCTCTTCACTTGAATGATGCATTATGGGCCTACAGAACTGCTTTCAAAACACCATTGGGAATGTCACCTTATCGACTCATCTATGGAAAAAGTTGCCACCTACCTGTCGAGATAGAACATAAAGCATATTGGGCTATTAAGACAGTTAACATGGATTGGGATAGAGCAGGGCAGAAAAGGCTCTTGGATTTAAACGAAATTGAAGAAATCCGAGCCATGGACTATGACAATGCCAGAATCTATAAGGATAAGACAAAGAAGTGGCACGACAGAAAACTTCTGCCACAACAGTTCACACCAGGCCAAAAGGTGTTGTTGTTCAACTCCAGGTTGAAGCTTTTCCCAGGGAAGCTAAAGTCTAGATGGTCCGGACCCTTCCAAGTAGTTCAGGTTTTTCCCCATGGTGCCATCACAATAAGATCTATCAAGGACGAGCACCAGTTCAAAGTCAATGGACAGAGACTCAAGCACTATCAGGGGAGTGAAGCCCCAAGAGAATAGGAAGTGGTTACTTTAGGAGATTCCCCGCAAGGCATCCCTAATTTAACTTAGTTTTATTTTATTTTATTTTATTTCTTTTATTTTTATTGCTTTAGGAAGTAGGAGTTTAATATTAGTTTATTTTAGTTTTCAGGTAAATAAAAGAAACATAGGAAAGAGAAGGAATGAAGCAGCCCGTTACATTCACCTCAGTCCAAGAAGCCCAAGAGAGAGCTCAATGGTAAAAAGGCTGTCGTGACAGCCGGTCACCAGCTGTCACGCAAAAACAGCCTGTCACCCGCTATCGCGGTAGACACGCATCAGACGCGGGAAAAACACGGAAACGCGTAACAGAAGCAACCTGAAAATGCGTGACAACTGGCTCCGTTTTCCACGCCAACCGTTACAGCTTCAATAGGCAGAAATCTCGTTCTACATAAACCCTTACTCCCATTTCATTTTCACCTTCATTCTTCTCTTTCTACTCTGTTTCAGAATATTTTTAGCTTTCAATATTTTCTTTCCAATTGTTTCCACAGTACCCTTACGATGACAATGAGATCAACCCGTAGAAGCGCTGCCTCCACCTCTGCCGCGGCAGTCTCCACTCCTACACACAACAGAATCCGAAGAAGGTTCGCCTCAGCAGAAATGGAGAAAAGATACTACGAGTCTTTTTAGAAAAGAGAAATGTGGGAGGAAAGGGGCTTTACTTACATAAAGAAGACCGAAGATCTGGGTTTAGAAGGATTCATTTCCAAAAGAATCATCGGTCTAAAATAGAAGATGTTTGCTAAACAACAAGAGGAGATAAATGTCACCCTCATCCGAGAATTCTATGCTGCCGTCACCTCTAAGGACACCTCTCAAGTCACCATCAGGGGTAAGACAATCGAATTAGAACCATCCTACATCAACTCCCTGTATGGCATGTATGTGGACAGGAAGGAGGACGAGCACAGAAGGTTCATCAGCAATCTGTCACCGCCAGACTACAACAGCATCATGGTAGACCTCACAGAAGAAGGCACCAGCTGGAATGACGACCCAAAACATCGGTGGACAGTTCGAAGGACTCAACTCACGCCTGCTACCAAGCTATGGAACCACTTCGTGAAGAAACGCCTCATGCCCACATCTCACAACACGACAGTGGACAGACAAAGGCTGGCCCTCGTTCACTCTATTATCAACAAAAGACAGATCAACATGGGGAAATACATCCTCGATGGAATTTACAAGTGTGTACAGAAGGATAAGGGCCCCCTCTTTTCCCTTACTTAATCACAGTCCTTTGTAGAGCCAACAACGTCCCCAAAATCAAAGAAGATGTCAAGATCCAGGGCAAGGGGTGGACACAACAAAATCTCTACAGCCTGATGGAGCTCAAGGCAGCAACACCAATGGCATACATCGACCCTTCTGCCACGACAGAACCTAACTCAACAGAACCTGCCACGACAGAGCCTGCCCAGACAGAACCTGACAGACCAGAAGACACTCCCTCCAGCCAAATCATTCACCTGCTGCAACAAATGGAGGCACGATAGCAAGGATACATGGAGTATATGAGGGATTTCCACATTGCAACTATAAATTTTATTAAAGTTGAACTTAATTTTCCCAACGTGTAGTTCCCTTCTTTTCTAGAAAACCTTGTTTCTGCCCCACCGCCTACCAATTCTCCCAAGACGGCCACACTGACAGCTGCTTCTGCCTCGCCATCTGCAACGACAGGACCCGACGACAGAAGGTCTGCATCACCCTAGGTTACTCCTCGAGGAGCCAAGAGAAAGGAACCACTGCCAGAAATCGATCCAAAATATTTCGAAGGTTTCTCCTCCTCTTCAGTCTGCCAGGATGACTCAGACTTCGAACCTTGACTTCCCTCCTATAAAGAAAAAGAAGCTTGACATTGATGTAGAGGGACCCTGCCGCGATAGTGGAGACGGCAGCAGAAGCAGCAGCAAAAGTGACAGTGAGCTCGAGATTCTGGACAAAGCTCCAAAAGTTTCACCTACTAGAGTCCAGCCACCTCGAGAGGCAAAGAAGAAGGCAACCTCATCCTTTCCAACTACGAAGCCAACCTAAGCAACAAAAGTAACTGCTCGTTGACAGCTCCGCATAGACGACAACAATGTTGGCACTTCAACTTAAGTTTCTTTTACTCTTTCTATTTTCTGTGCGTTTGTTTACTATTTGTGATGTTTTGTTTTTTTATTTCTGTTGTCATGCATTGAGGACAATGCAACCCTTGAGTTTGAGGGTAGGCAGTCCTCCTATTATTAATGAACTTATCATATTTTGTGTTTTCTAACTATTTATGTTTGTGTCTAAAAAAATAAAATATTTGGCTTAAGTTTTTAAACTTCTGTTATCTGCCGCGGTATTCACTGTCGTGACAGTAACTTTAGAATGTTTTAGGAAGTATTTAGAGCCTTATTATAGTTCTGAACTCTGAAAACACCTTTGTGATTTATATGTTGTTAAGACTCTGTTAGTAAACTTAGAATAGAAAGCTTAGCCACTTGAGTTAGAAAGAAAACTTAGACTCAGTTTACTCCTAGAGGTGCCTAACACTGGCTCTAGGAAATTAAACTAGAGGTGCCCGAAACCGGCTCTAGTAGAAATAGAAAAACTTTGGAAGAAAACTAGAGGTGCCCAAAATTGGCTCTAGTTAAGAAATATTTTTGAATTAAAACTCAAGTAAGTTAAGTAACTATTATGGTTGCTAAAGTGTCTAGACTCATATTTGTTCACAAAACCTGCACACACTCACACGAGAATTATAGTATTGCTCCGGATAAATCCACAAACATTCGAAAAGATATTGATCTTGATGGTGAATGTGCTGTAGGTAATGGTTGTTCATTAAGTTAAGCCAAAGCCAAAAAGATTCATTCTTAGTTAGATTGCATTTGCTTGAGGACAAGCAATAACTTGAGTTTGGGGGTGTGTTGAGTGCATAAATGTTCTATATTTTAACCCACATTTACCCATATTATTGATGCACTCAAGCATGTTTAGTTGCATTTTAGGATAGAATTTGCATAAACATCACAGATGGATAATTTTGCACAGATACTGCTGATTACCTGTCGTGGCAGCATCTAGGGCAGTAGAGGAACATAAGATAACTGCAGAGCTGGAGTAAAGGGTTAAAGAAAACAACCTTATAACTCGCTGTCGTGACATCTGCCGTGACAGAGGTGGCAACAATGAAGAAGAAGAGATGGAAAATGCAAGTGGACTTCGAATGATAGAGTATTTCAAGCCTAATTTTTAGAGACCACTCACATAATTTTTGGAGCCCAGAAACACAAGGAAGGCCTTGCCCAAAGTTTAATGAGAAAAGTCAAAGCAAGAAGATAGGGCGAATTAAAGGAAGTCTACCCTGAGATTTAGTCTTTAAATAAATTGTACTTTAATTCAAACTAGTATTCTTGGCCATTAAGAAAGCTTACACCCAAGGCCTATATATATGCTTGTATTTAGACCTAGAGAAGGATAACCTAGTTCCTAGCCGTCTTCCATCATAAACCCTAGCTTTTTCCTTCTCCATAATGTTCTAAACCTTCCCAGGGCTAAGGGTTGATCTTATAAGGTAGTTGTAAGGGTTAAACTGTTTCTTAGGATTTTCTGTTCAAATCAATAAAACTTCAAGTTTATTTACTCTGGTTTTAATATCTCATAAGAGTATCGGGAGAGCATTGTGAGGTTATCTATTTACTTAATATCGGGAGAGTTAAGTATACGACATGAGTAAATACAAGTTTTCCAGTTTATGGCTAAACTTTCTTGGCCTAAGGATAGGTACGAGGTTAAGTGGCTAAAGAAGAATTCACAAACATCGGTATTCATCCTTCGATTCACGCCGGGAGGTATCATCCAAGATGTGTTCATCCACAGAACTTAGACCTAGGGATAGGACAAGTCAAAACATGGGTTCTTGCCAAACTTGAAGTAAGTAACAGAGTTGTTGTTCGCTGTCACGACATCAACAGACCTCTGCCGTGACAGGCTCGATGAAATACACAACAGAAATCCTCTGAACAGTGCAACACCTGCACTACTGAACAAATCAATACCAGCCTGCTTTCTCAATCTGATTTCTTCATCTATTTTAGTTTATCTTCAAGATTATTCAAAACTCTTTATTAAATTTATCTCTTTTCTTGTGCAGACTTTTAAAGTTAGAAGTATTTCCAATCCCTGTGGAGACGATATTCGATACTTCGTATCACTATATTACTTGCGTCGTGTATACTTGCACTCAATTGTGATAGCCTTATTTACACGCAACACCTACCCTCGGCTATATCTTGCACGTGAGGTGCCAAAGACTCGTCTTGCAACTGTCTCTCTCGAATCAACTGAACCAAAGAAGGTTTAACCCTTGGCTCGGCTATCAAACTGCCATCCCGTGACACACTCAATCTCGCAAACATAGCTCACAACTCAACTACTTTCTACTCAAAGCATCGACCAATACGTTTGCCTTACCCGGATGGTACTCTATCGTAAGGTCATAGTCCTTAAGAAGCTCTATCCACCTACGTTGTCTAAGGTTCAGCTCTCTCTGAGTCATCAAGTATTTCAAACTATTGTGGTTGGTATAAACTGTGCACTTCTCACCATAAAGGCGGTGTCTCCAAATCTTCAGAGCAAACACTACTGCGGCTAACTCTATATCATGACTGGGGTAGTTCTTCTCGTGAACCTTCAACTGTCTCGAAGCATATGCTACAACCTTACCCTCTTGTATGAGCACACAACCTAAACCTACATACGATGCATCACTGTAAATCACAAACTTTTTCCCCGGTTCAGGCTGAATCAAAATAGGAGCTTCGGTCAAAGCTTTCTTCAACTTCTCAAACGCTTGTTGTTTCACATCTGACCACTCATACGGAACATTCTTCTGAAGCAATTTAGTCAAGGGTGCCGCAATCTTCGAAAATCCCTCAACAAATCTTTGGTAATACCCCACCAAGCCTAGGAAACTACAGATTTCGGTCACCGACTTTGGTTGCTTCCAATTCAATATGGCTTCTATCATCTTGGGGTCCACACTAATTCCATTGGCTGAGATCACATGACCTAAGAAGACTACCTCCTTAATCCAGAACTCGCACTTACTCAACTTGGCATACAACTGATTTTCAAGCAAAGTCTGAAGCACTAGTCACAAATGCTCATCATGCTCTTCCTCGGTCCTGGAGTACACTAAGATATCATCTATGAACACTACCACAAACCTATCAAAAAACTCGTGGAACACTCGATTCATCATATCCATAAATGCAGCTGGAGCATTAGTCAAACCGAAAGGCATTACCAAGAACTCATAGTGCCCATAACGTGTTCGGAAGGCTGTCTTCGATATGTCCAGATCCTTTACCTTCAACTGATAGTAATCCGATCTCAAATCAATCTTCGAAAACACTGAAGCACCTCTCAATTGATCAATCAAGACATCTATCTGTGGCAAAGGGTACTTGTTCTTCACTGTTACCTTGTTCAAGTCTATACACATCCTCATACTGCCGTCCTTTTTCTTCACAAACAAGACCGGAGCACCCCACGAAGAAATACTAGGCCTAATGAAACCTTTATCTGACAGTTCCTGAAGTTGTGTCTTCAACTCTTTCGGTGCCATTCTATACGGAGCAATAGACACGTATGCAAAATCTGAATACGTCTCAATAGCAAACTCAACTTCCCTATCTAGAGGCAAACCCGATAAATCTTCCAGAAAAACACTCAGAAAATCACAAACTGTTCTGATGTCTTGCGGTCTAACCTCACTCATATTCGGATTCATCACATAAGCCAAATACGCCTGACAACTTGAATCCATCAATCTCCGAGCTTCTAAAGCAGAAACAACATTGGACAAGAACTTAATGTTCTCGCCAACTACTACAACTTCAAAATCATCCGTAAGTCTCAAGGAGACTCTCTTGGTCTCAAAGTCTACCCTAGCTCTATGCTCTACGAGCCAATCCATTCCCAAAATCAAATCAAAACCATAGAACGACAATTCCATCATTTCAACCGGAAACACATGGCCCTAAATCATCAAAGGACACATCCTATACATCTTCCTAACTACCACGGTCTCGCCGAAAGAACTAGTAACATTTACACCTATCTAAATCTAAAACCCCTAGCTCAAGCTTGTCCTCCCTAGCCGAGTGTGGACAGTTACGCCTCAAGTGATCTCGGGAACCACAGTTCCAACATACCCCAAAGGTGCCCATACATTCGCTCGGATGGCGTCTTCAGCATCTAGTGCACTCAGGAGTGTGAACAACAGCTCCTTGGCCCTGATGGCCACGTCCATGGTTACCGCTCCTATGCCACGAATCGGGCTGATACCTCATATCTCTGTGCCTCTTGGCATGATCTCTGTCCCAATCTGCATGTCTCTTCCCGAAATCAGACCCACTAGCACGAGTACTCGAGCCTAAGTTCTGCTCGATATCCTTGGCCCTAGAGACCAAAACATCAAACTCGGTGTAATCAAAAGTGAGCATATACGTCTTCACATCCCTAGTCAAGCCATAACGAAAACGCTCACACTGGAACCAGCTCGGGAGCATACTGGCTAAACCTCACAAACTGAACCTCATACTCGGACACCGTCTTACTACCCTGAACCAAGGCCATAAATTCTCTCTTCTTTTCATCCTGATATCGGATTCCAAGATACTACTTAAAGGCAGTTCTGAAGAATTCCCAAGTGACATGGGCTTCTACCATACCCGAAGTAACGGTAGTCCACCAAGCATACGCATCTCCCTGAAGCAAGGAGACAACACAACCCAACTTATGAGTGTCTGTGCACTTCATCTGGCCTAAGATTCGTGTAGTACTCTCGAGCCAAGCCTCTGAAACCTCGGGAGTCAAACCACGGAACTCAACTCCACCCAAGCTACGAAGCGTCTCAAAGGGTAAACCTGTCCCCGCACCCTGAGGTGGTGCTGCAGCATGCATACCGGCTAAAGCTGTCTGAAAAGCCCCGACTATAGTCTGAATCAAATGAGTCATCTCCGCACCTGCCGGACCCTGAGCAGCCTGAGCTCCATTTCCTCCAACATTCGCACCGGCCTGAGGTCCATTACCATCACCTCCAACATTCGCACCGGCCTGAGGCACATTATCTCCGACATCCGCCCCATTACCATCGGGAGCAAGAGGAACATGAGGCACATCCCCGGGTGCCTGGTCACCCGCTCTAAGCCGTCCTCTCTGTCTTACCAAAACGAAGATAAAATCTAAACAATAAACACATCACACACAAGAAAACATTGGGCTAGCAAGGGCAATGATCCGAGAGCTCAAGCTCTTTTAAATCGAAACCATTTTCCAATAACAACACCTAGCAATGGGAACACTTGACTAAACTTCAACCAAAAACAAGAACGAGAAAACATGCTTCCACACACCGTGCAATGGCAAACAAACCAACTTACCTGACTTACCTTCCTGGGAGACCTCGTAACCTGGCTCTGATACCACTAAATGTAACCCCCTCGTCCTGGCCTAGCCAGCAGACCGATCCAAATGGGTTACACGGGGAAAACCAAAGCGAAACCCGCTAAGGCTTCACTCCGATTAGCAACCTTATTTTTTTTGATTTTATTAATCTTGTCTAGATGTCACATTTAACCCTATGTATAAAGGCAACCAACGAAAAAGCGAACACAGATACGAACCGAGCAGAGGCATACGGTGAATTAAACTTACCAAGTAGATATTAGTCAAGTTTCATGCACACGAGGTAAAACCATCACAAAGAATACATATAAACTCAACTAGGAAGCATACAAGCATTAGGGACTAAAATGTAGCATTTGGAAACCTTCAATGATGCTCTTTAACCATTTTAACCACTTGCGTTTTGAAACAGGGCTACCCGTTTAGAAACGCGGGCTTCTTTCAAAAAGCAACATCAGGCCGTTCCAGAACGGACCCTCATTGTTCCGAAACAGGAGCCTCCAATGGCTAATCGTACCGAAACGGCACCACCCCCGTTTCGATACGGGTGCCCCTGGAGCTTGGCCGTTCCAAAACCATATCAGACGTTCCGAAACGCCTGGACACAGTTTGTCCTGAAAATGCATTTCGGCATATCCAAATGTTCCCAAACTTACCCCAAAACATCACAAACCACATGGGAACTTATTATACAAACAATCTAGAGGCAAAACACCCTAAAGACAAGCTTCAAACATGCATACACACAAAAATGGATCTCAAACCCAAAAGCTCATAAGAACACTTTAGTTTAAAAACACCAACAAGTCAAAACACATAGCAATTAACCCAAGGCCATAGCAAGCTTCAACATATCATGGTATCAACATTTAAAACATGTTAGCAACATTAACAAAAGCCAAACATAGGAGTTTGAACACCAACTCCCTAACCTGGTCTAGCATTCCCATTGCCTAAGTATTATTACGACTAAGAAAATCATACTTTGAGCTAGCAAAGAACTCCAAGAACTCCTCCCTTGCCTCGCTTGCCTCCGAAGCTACTAACAATCTGCATTGTTGGAAAAGGAGAGCGTAAGCTTAAAAGCTTAGTGAGCGGAGCTCTAAAACACAACAACAATGCAATTCAAAACATACATCTTAGTTTTAAAAGCAAAACCATTTAAGAAAGAGATACAATAAAATGGAAGCATAAACGAAACATGGTTTGCACATGTACAACCATCCCGGTGGGACTACACATCACCGTACACAACAACTAGCATATTTCCGGTGGGACTACACATCATCGTACTCATCTACTTGTCACTACCGGTGGGACTACACATTATTGTACACAACGACTAACCATCACGTGAGGCTTGACATCAACTACGGCAACACAACAACATTAAAACGGGGAGTAAAAGCAATTCGTATTTCACACAACAACACGAATAACCGCATACACCAACAATCAACGAAAAAAGGCAAATTAGACAAACTTACACTTGGGTTTAGGTTAGCCCTTAAGGCTCCACCCAAACCCCCAAGAAAACCTCTTTGAATCATTTTAAAGCTTCAAAACATTACCACTCACCAGCTCAAAAACCAAACACGCTAACGATCCTCCTTCAAGCTTCCGCAACTTCACAGATTCTCGTCTGAAAACGCAAATTGATTTCCCCTGTTTCTAATCAACCAAAAACAAAGTATTAATCCCATACTCTTCTATAAATTCACTTTCAAACATCAGTTCACAAATCTACAACATTCTTTCAACGATTTTCAAGCTGAAATCCACTAAAATATCATCAAATCCGTTCTTAAGCAAAGCCCAGCAATAACCCATCCATTTAAACATCCAAAACACTCCTAAATATACCTAGAAGCATCAATTCGGAGATGGTAAACCATCATGTCTCATTTCCCCACATATTCAAACCGAAAACTTAAGAAATGTTACCCCAAACACCACTCCTAAGCATAGTTTCGGGTTTGGTTGATTAAAACCTTATTTCAACACTTTATCAACATCAAAATATGATTTACTACTAACCCAAAATGCTGTTTTCACCAAAAAGCTTAAACCTTTCAAAACCCCCCTTTTTACCCAAATGTTGAAACTTGAGAAAATCCCCAAAACTTGAAAGAATAATGCTAAAACAAGACTAGAATGAAGAGGGGAACAAAACCAAGTGCTCACCTCTTTGAAATATTCAAAAATGATGAAGCTTGGTGGAAAAGTGAGTTTGGCTATGGTGTTGAAGGGTTTAACGTGAAAATGGGGTTTTGGGGAAGAAGGTGGGATGATGACCCTTTTTGAAATATGTTATTTTATTAAATTCAAAAATCATCTCAAAACTCACTTTTTCCCATTTACCAAAAGACCCCTTTTTAAAATTCCCCCCTTTTCTCTTAAAGCCTTTAAAATAGGTAATTTAAATTGTTTTCCCCAAATTTGCTTAACCCGAACCAGCCTACCTAACTCAGATATCTCCCAGGCCCCAAACTCGGGCGTTACAGCACAACCCACCAAGGTTGTGCTACAGCTAGCAGATCACTATCATGTTCGCCTAGAAGGAAGAACTGAAAATGTTATGGTAAAAGTGGACCGATTTATCTTTCTAGTCGACTTCTTAATCCTCGACTGTGAAGCTGACAGCAACACACCCATTATCTTGGGTAGGCCATTTTTAGCCACTGGGCGAGCTTTACTCGATTGTGAGAAGGGTGAGTTCACGATGCGAGTGGCTGATCAAACAATCACGATCAATATTCATGACACCCTCAAGTATGCAAACAATCTGGGAGTATGCTAATATGTAGATACTACAACACAGAACGGAACTGTGAAGTTTTGCTGTAGCAATGAGATGCAAATGGAAGAGTTTGAAGAATTCTGCAAAGATGATGATTCAGACCTAGAAGAACTCTCAAGGGAACTGGAGCAGTCTAGTCGACTCGAAGCTAGACCAGGTACGCACTTTGAACCTCTTGATTTTTTAGAATTTGTACCTTCTAAGCCTTCCCTTGAGCATGCACCTACTCTAGAACTGAAACCTTTGCCATCACATCTTATGTATGTTTACTTAGGGAGCAATGAAACTTTGCCTGTGATAATCTCATCTAGTCTCACACCTAAGCAAGAAACTAGCTTAGTAAATATGTTGTTACATCATAAAAATGCGCCAGGGTGGACTATGGCTGATTTGAAGGGTGTAAGCCCTACTATATGTATGCACAAAATTTTGCTTGATGATTGTCACAACAATTCTGTTGAGCCTCAGAGAAGATTAAACCCAATCATGAAGAATGTGGTAATGAAAGAGATAATTAAGTGGCTTGATGCTGGAGTAATCTACCCGATATCCGATAGCTCATGGGTCAGACCAGTGTAATGTGTACCGAAGAAGGGAGGCGTGACCGTGGTAAGCAACAAGGAGAATGAGCTATTGCCTACTAGAACTGTCACGGGGTGGAGGAATTGCATGGACTATAGGAAGCTCAACAAGGCAACCAAGAAGGACCATTTTCCCCTCCCATTCATTGATCAAATGTTAGATCGACTAGCGGGCAAGGCATTCTACTGCTTCCTCGATGGGTATTCTGGGCACAATCAGATTACTACAGCACCCGAAGACCAAGAGAAGATGACTTTCACATGTCCTTATGGAACTTACTCTTTCTGTAGAATGCCCTTTGGTCTCTGCAATGCCCTAGCAACTTTTCAAAGATGTATGCTGGCTATTTTTTCAAACATGGTCGAGGATTTTTTAGAAATTTTCATGGATGACTTCTCGGTCTTTAGAGATGACTTCGACACATGCTTGGGCAATCTCGCCAAGGTTCTAAAGAGGTGTGAGGAAGCTGACTTGGTGCTCAATTAGGAAAAATGCCATTTCATGGTAACGGAAGGAACGATCTTAGGCCACAAGATCTCGAAGCAAGGGATAAAAGTTGATAAAGCAAAGGTCAAGGTCATTGAAAAACTGCCCCCCACTGCTGTCAAGGGAGTAAGAAGCTTTATAGGGCATGCTGGCTTCTATCAGAGATTCATCAAGGACTTTTCGAAGATCTCAAAGCCGCTATGCAATTTGCTACAGCAAAATCAACCATTTGTGTTGGATAAAGATTGCCATAGCGTGTTTCAAGAACTGAAGGAGAAGCTTATCTTAGAACCGGTTGTCATTCCACCTGATTGGAACGAGCCATTTGAGCTAATGTGTGATGCAAGTGACTACGCCGTCGGTGCAGCACTTGGACAACACCGAGGTAAACTCTTTCATGTTATTTGTTATGCTAGTCACACTTTGAATGATGCACAAATCAATTACACCACTACTGAGAAAGAATTGCTTGCTGTAGTATTTGCCTTTGATAAGTTTAGGTCATACTTGATAGGCACTAAGGTTATAGTTCATATCGATCATTCAGCCATCAAGTACTTAGTGACTAAAAAGGATGCTAAGCCTAGACTTATTAGATGGATACTCTTGCTACAAGAATTTGATTTAGAAGTTAGAGATAGGAAAGGATGTGAGAACCGGGTAGCTGATTATCTATCTAGGCTAGAAAATGCTATCGCACAAGGTAGTGAATATGAAATTAAGGAGGAATTCCCTGACGAGAAACTATTGTCCGCTACGGCAATTCCGTGGTATGATGATATAGTTAATTATCTTGTTAGTGGTATTTTGCCTCATGATTTATCTAGCCAGGGACTCAAGAAATTCAGACATGATGCAAGATTCTACTATTGGGATGAACCCTACTTGTTCAAGCAATGTCCTGATCAGATCATAAGGAGATGTGCTCCAGAGGAAGAATACCATAGCATTTTGCACCATTGTCATTCATCAATGTGTGGAGGGCATTTTGGTGGTGCTAGGACTACTACAAAAATTCTTCAAGCATGATTCTATTGGCTACACTTTTCAAGGACGCACACGAGTTCTACAAGACTTGTGATAGATGCCAAAGAACGGGGAACATCTCCAGGCAGAATGAAATGCCACTGCAAAATATTATGGAGGTTGAAATCTTTGACGTGTGGGGAATTGACTTCATGGGCCCGTTTCCCGCATCATATGGAGATTTATATATTTTGCTAGCAATCGACTACGTGTCAAAATGGGTGGAGGATGTTGCCACCCTGAGGAACGACTCCAAGACGGTCATGAAGTTCCTTCACAAGAACATCTTCACGAGGTTTGAAGCACCCTGAGCCATCATCAGTGATGAAGGAACTCACTTTGACAACAAACTTATTGCTAAAGCATTACATCAATATGGAGTCAGACACAAGATTGCTACAGCATATCATCCGCAAACGAACGAACAGGCTGAAGTTTCCAATCGTGAAATCAAGCAAATCTTGGAGAAGGTGGTCAACCCTAGGAGAAAAGACTGGTCCCCCAAGTTGGATGAAGCACTATGGGCATATAGAACAACCTTCAAGATGCCTTTGGGCATGCCACCCTTCAAGCTCGTATTTGGCAAGGAATGCCATCTACCCGTTGAGCTTGAACACAAGGCTTATTGGGCAATTAAGAAACTCAACATGGATGCCCAACTAGATGGTGAAAGAAGGTTGCTAGAGCTTAATGAGCTGGAAGAATTTCGAGCCCAAGCATATGAGAATGCCCGCATTTACAAAGAGAAAACCAAGAAGTGGCATGACATACATATTTTGCCAAGGCTTTTCTCAGACGGTCAACAAGTGCTTCTTCACAATTCTAGGCTGAAGCTTTTCCCTGGAAAGCTGAAATCAAGATGGTCAGGACCATTCATTATACACAAGGTGTACCCTCATGGCACGGTTGATATTAAGAAGTTGGACGATGATGAAGTCTTCAAGGTCAATGGCCAACGCCTGAAGGTGTACAGTGGAGCCCCTATCCTTAGAGACAAGTCACACATGGATCTACATGATCCTTGAGAGTTTGCTTCTCTAAACTCTCTCCTTTATGCTATAGCATGTTCATAAATAATGATGTTCTTTTTATTTTAGTTTTTGTGTTATCTTTGTCTTTATTTTCTTATTTTTTCACGTGACCATCGTACAAGCTTTCTCTTTCATAGTACCATGTCAGGTGCAGAGGTAGGTGAGCATGGTCGCCTACAGGGTTGGTTGCAAAAAGGCAAAGGACATGGAGTTTTGTTTTTATCCACTTTAGGGAGTACAAAAAAGGAGGAAAGGTTTTACCTGAAAAGTGGGGGAGGGTGAATAAAAAAACAAAAAACAAGGGAAAAGTGAGAGAGAGAATATTCATCCAATTAATGTGGTAAAACCCTAGCCACAAAACCTATTTATTCTCTCTCCAGCCATCACTTATCACATTAACTTCCAGCCTTTTTCTCTCTCCCTTAAATCTGATACACGTCGCCATCACTCTCCTCTTCCCTTTAATTTTTCTGTTTCCTCCCTCACCTTTTTCAACTCCTACACGTTATCATCATCATCAGTCCCTTCATCTTCTCCACCATAATCTTCTTCTTCAACACTCAAACCCTTTTCTTCTTCCCTTCTATTTTCTATTTTCTATTTTCTCCAAACACCAAAAACTCTCCATTACTTTCCCTTCAACCATTCACTCCTCCCCTACTTTTGCTAAATCACCATGGTACGTTGCAAAAACGCTCCCGAAACCTCTGACCGCCCTCAAAACCCCCAAGTCCTGAAGATTATCAAGTTCGTCGATGAAGCTGTAAAAGAACGATGGAAGAAACTGAAGGATAGAAACGTTCTTCCTGAGTTAGGGTTCAAATACCCTAAGGAAGGGGAAGACCAGTTCAACCAAGCTGTTATGGATATTATCGGTAGGCATGAATGGAAGTCATTCGCTGCCCACCCTGATGAAATTTGCACTTCACTGGTCAAGGAGTTCTATGCCCATCTTACAAGCCCTACTCAGTCCACTGTCTATGTACGTGGCGAGCAGATCAAGTTCACCGCTGCAGCAATGAACTAATACTACGGGCTGAAGCATACCGTGGACCATCATACCACATTTGTGACGATCATGGACCCGCAAACACAACAAGAGGTTTTGGAAGACATCTGTTTCAAGGGCACATTGCTGGAAAATAGTAGATCTGTAGAAAGAGGCCGCCTCAAGCCAGAGGCTAAGGTATGGAATCACTTCTTACGACACAAGATAATGCCCACGTTGCACACAACCACTGTCCATATTTCTAGGCTATTTCTTCTCCACTCTATACTGCATGGTAGACCGATAGATATAGGAAAATTATTGTGGATGAAGTTTATGCTTGCTTAAAAAGGCCCCGTAGACCTTTTGTGTTTCCTAACCTGATAACAGCCCTGTGTAAGAGGAAGGACGTCTTTGTAGACGATCTTGTAGATGGGAAAATTTCAGGAAAAACAGGTCTCAAACCAGCCCTAGTCACTGAGCTCCGAGGATTTAACGAGGATGTCCCTCAGTAGACGGTGGAGGGGGCGCTAAAAGCTTTGCTGCAGCAAGGGTAGTTGCATTGGTGGCCACAACAAAAGACTTGAGCGCTGAGCTCAATTCGATGAAAGCACATCAGCTGACGTACTTTAAGTATGCCCACCATCGTGATGGTGCTATAGCATCTTGCTTCACCAAACTCCTCTCGGACCAGAACATTTCATTCTATCTATTTCCCCTGGAGTTATTGCAAGCCCCCACCACTGCCACAACAAGCCCAACCCCTCCCAGTCAAAGCGAAGTTGACCCTAGCTCAGTCCCACCCCCTGCTAAGAAAAAGACTGCAAGAAAGAAAAAGACTGCGACCCCTCCTGCCCAACCCGAAAAAGCAACCCCCTCGATTCCACCTCCCGTAGAAGAAACCGCCCCTGCGCCCACCCTGATCAAAAAGTGAAAACGCAGTAGGAAGGTAACCAACCTTGCGCCTTCACGACCGAATAACCCACTATCTGAGCTAGACCATATATCGAGTGATCATGAGGACCCCCCTTCAAAAGGAGACAACCCCAGTACCCACGTCTGAGCCTACCCCTGTACAAACAGAGGATGCTACAACATCTAGACCTAAGACGCACATCAAGCGTACCGCTGGTCGTATCCGCTCTTCACCCAGTGCTCAGCAAGTCTCCTCCGAGAGTGTGGACGATCTCCCAAATCCCCACTACTACTCTTCTAAAACTTCCATGGACAACACCAGCAGCACCACATAACCTCCGCACCCAGGAGGTAATTTTTCTTTTTCTTTTCATTTATTTCATTTTTCATTATTCTTCATTGCATGTCGTATAATATCGATTAGTTCATACATTGAGGACACTGCATTCCTTAAGTTTGGGGGTGTTGGTGTCCATAGTTAGTATTTTGTTTTAGCATATGCATAGTAGGAAAGAACAAAATTTTTACTATGGCATTCTGTTTAGTCTAGAGACAGCTTATGAATATATCTATGATGTCTAATGACGAAAACTTAAAAGCTTGAATTAGTTTAGAACAAACACAACTAGTTGAGATCTGTAGAACTGACCTTAGGATCTAGTTGTTAATTTCTTTTTTACACAACTGCCCTCTTTCTATAAGTAAGTTCGTTAGAATTTTTTTAGGGAAGAACCCTAGTGAACTATGGTATGTAAACTCTAGAGAACTTAAGAAAAAATAGACGTCCCTGTGCTAAAACAAATGAATAAATGCTACGACATATCTGTAGAAGGACCCTCCGCTGTGCTATAGCATAATAATAAGTTCAAAAAAAAAGAAAAAAAGAAGGAAAAAAAAGAGAGAAATAAAGTTTTGCTATAGCATACGAGTGAATGAAAGTTGTCACAGGATGACTCTACCTACTAGCTTGAGGGTGAGCGATTTGCTCCCTACTCATCTAGAGCTAAGGACGGTAGGTGTAATGAGCTGACACCCTTCGTATTAGAAAATCTATATCTTTGGGAGTCTGAAAATTAGAAAAGAGCTAGAGAACATGGTTAGGGTATAACTAGGGAGCTTCCTTGGAAATTTGTCTTACTAGCTTAAGTATAGGAGGAAGGAAGCCACACACACACACACACACACAGCTTAGTCCTAAGGAATGTTCTTAAGGATCTCACTTCCAGTTGTTTATATTTTAATTGCCTATGTCATTTCTGAGGACTGAGATTTTGTTATAGCTATTCTCTAGGGTAAATCTTTGCCATAGTATTTATTTTGTTATGTTCTACTCATTGCTTGAGGACAAGCAATAGCTTAAGTTTGGGAGTGTGATAATTGCATTAATATCCTTGTTTTCATACCTTTTTGCTATAGCATTTGCCTGTCTTGAGCCCATATCACAGCATTTAGACTGCATTTAGGTTGCATTTTCTTCTTCTGGGTGCATCTTTATTTTTGCTGGTTATTAGTCCATGTTGAGGGGTACTGCTCGGAAGGTTGGTTTTGGGTCTGATGATGCGCAGGAAGGGAGTCTAGCGAGAGAAAGCTGGCGTCGGGAATTGCTATAGCATAATGGAAGTGGATATTGGCAAACACGTGAGCTGTGAGGACACGTGAGCTGTAGTAGCACGCGAATATGTAGAAAAGGACAACCGGACATTTGCAGCAGCCGGTACCCACCTGCAAACTGTCCTCCTTGTCCCCTCGTGGCAAAGCTTGTCGGTGGATATTCCTTGGGATTATCAAGGAATCTTTAGGGCATAAAACCCTAAGAGCCTCCACTATATAAAGAGGGAGAGAAGTGTGAAAAGAAAAGAGGGCGAAGAGAGAGAGAGAGGGGTGCGTGCTGAACAAGGAGAGAGAAGCATTCTTCTTCATCCTCTCCAACTTGGTGTCCTCCATCGTTGAAGCTCCAAGGAGTGGCCTCGCCGGCCTCGAGAGAGAGGCGGTGGGCCTAAGACAGCCGGGTAGTCCATGGCAGAGAGGGAGTTCACCTTTCTTTTTGTCGCTTTAGCATTTCCTGTTTATATCTTTATCTTTGGGGATGCTATCACAATGATACGTTGGATGATATTGCCCAGCCATGAACTGTTTTAGGTATCTTGGGTTTGATGGATGATTTTATTCTTAAGTACTTTTAATGCATGCTATAGCTTTCCAGTGTTTATCATGTTCTATGCTTTGCTTATGCGTTTTATTTCCTTAAAGTTGTAAGAGCCCTCGAGAGTTGGCCGTTCTTTAAGTGTTTGTTGAGGTTAGTAATCGAGAGAGCTAGCCTTAGAACCCCCATAAGCAATGGAGTGGCTGTCGAGAGGCAGACTCTAACCTACCTTAGAGATAAGTGATAGGTTTCAAGGGCTAAAAAGGATAGTTCGTGAAGGGTAGGGGAGTGTTAAGAGTTTACGCCGATAGGTATGGCTGTAGCATTTCTGACTCCCAGTTTCCTGGATAAAGATAGTTTAGGAACACTTTTAGCAAATCCCGCCTAGCATAGAAGATAGCCAAAGAGCCTTAGTATCGTTAAGAAGCTTAGTTTAGGTTGTCCATCATTCCCAGCCAGTTATTTCGTAGTGAGTTTCACATACGAAAGGGGACATGTTCATCATATTGTTATCTCAGCTTTCTTTACATTGTTTTGCTACAACATTATTTTACACCATCTCTTTTACTATAACATTTTCACCTGCAAAAAGTTCATTCAATATTGTTACAGCAAACCGTGAATACCTCCAATACTTGTGGAGATGATACTCACTCGCTCACTTTACTACTCGTTCGACGTGTATACTTGCACCATATTTGCGTATCATTTATAGTACATCACGCACAAGAACACATGGTATGAGACGTAGAATACGGTCCAAGCATTCCTATGAAGAGATATGGTGAAGGAAGATTAGTCCCAAAGGTCAAAGCTGAGATGACCGATTAAGAGAGAAGACAATTTCAAGTCAATGATAAAGCCTTGCATATGATCTTTTGTGCTATCGGTCCCGATATCTATTCAAAGGTGTCTTCCATCGAAAGCGCCAAGGAAGTTTGGGATACCGTCGAGACGACATATGAGGGAACTAGCGATGTTAAAGAGACAAAGATCGGGCTGTTCAATTTAAGCTATGATAATTTCAAGATGGATCCTGATGAAAGCGTCTCCAAGATAATTGGTCGGTTCTCGATCATCATCAACGAATTAAAAGGCTTTGGTGAAGTCATCCCCCACGACAAACTAGTTCAGAAAATCCTATTTTCTCTTCCAGAATCTTGGGATGGAAAAAGAACGGCCATCATCGAAGCTAGAGATTTGAAGACTCTCAAGCTTGATGCCCTTGTTGGATCTCTACTCACTCATGAGATCATGAAACAAGTGAGGGAAGAAGAAAAGAAGAAAGAAGAGAAGGAATTTGAGAAGAAGGACGTTGAGAAGAAGAAGATTGGAATCACACTTAAAGCTTCATACAACGATAGCGATTCAAGTGAAGAGGAAGATGAGGATATGGCCATGTTGGCCAAAAGATTCACACGATTCATGATGTCCAACCGAGAAAGAAAATTCAATAGAGAGAGGGACTTCAAGAATAGGAGTAAAGAAGAAGAGAAGGACCAAATCACTTTCTATGAGTGCAAGAAGACCGGTCATATCTGATCCGAGTGCCCTCAATTAAGAAAGAAAAGCTTTAGGAAGAAGAACAAACTCAAAGCTCAAGTGGCAACTTGGAGTAACGATGAGTCATCCGAAGAGGAGGAGGAAGTGGCAAACCTTTGTCTCATGGCATTTGAGGAAGAACCAATGGTAAACCCTAACTCATCATATCTTACTTACAATGAATTATATGATGCATATGATGAGTTACAAGATGTTTATGGTGAGTTGGTTGAAAAATACAAAGAGTCTATTTTGAAAAATAAGAAAAATATTTCCGATTTGACAAATCAAAATATGTCTCTCTCAAAAACCAATTCAGAATTGGAGAAAAAGGTTTTGTATTTGATTAATCTTTCAAATGATCTCAAAAAGAAAAATCTTGATTTAGAAAAACTTCTTTCCGATTTTCAAGATTATCACACAAAGGAGGTGGATAATCTCAAAACTTCTCTTACTATTGGGAAACATGTTTTTGAAAAAGGAAGTTCTTCAAAAGCCCAATATGTTAAGAGAAAACCATTTTACCCCAAACAAAGAGGTTTTCAAAAGCAATCCAAATTTAAAAGAATTAGGAGTGTATGGGTTCTTAAGGAACTCATTATTTCTAATAATGTGAATGATATTGCTTCTTGGATTCCTAAGGGAACCAAGCTTTTGGGAGCTAACACTCATGGACCCAAAATGATTTGGTTGCCAAAATCAAGAAACTAATCTTTGTTTGTAGGGGGAGCATTGCTACAAGGCCAAAGCTTCAAGTCAAAACACATGGTACCTTGATAGTGGATGCTCAAGACACATGACCGGAGACAAGAGTAGATTCTTGGAGCTTAAACCAAAAAGTGGAGGATGTGTGACATTTGGTGACAACTCCAAAGGGCACATTGAAGGCATATGCTCCATTGGTAATCTCTCATCTACATTCATTGAAAATGTGTTATATGTCAATGGTCTAAAACATAATCTTTTGAGCATTAGTCAGCTTTGTGATAAAGGCTTTAATGTTCATTTTGATAAAAATGGGTGTAAAATTTTGAACATTAAAACAAATAAAATAATACTCATTGGTCATCGCATAGGAAATATTTATATGGTGCATTTAGATGACATACATTCATCCCATGTATGTTTAGATGCACATGATGAGAATGATGCATGGTTATGGCATAGAAAACTTGGGCATGCTAGCATAAGTGTTTTAGAAAAATTAGCTTCCCAAAATCTAGTTAGTGGTTTACCCAAACTAAAATTTTCATTAGATAAAATTTGTGATGCATGTGCTAAGGGTAAACAAAAGAGAACTTCATTTAAACCCATTAATGATGTTTCAACTAGTAGGGTGTTACAACTAATCCACATGGATTTATTTGACTTTGCTGCCTCGGCAGAAGATGGCAGATTGGTGCTTCGACGCTTTCACTGCCACGACAGTGGAACACATAATTGTCTCGGCGGCAAACTCGGCAGACCTTCAAGGCTCAGCAGAACGCTTCGATAATGATCCCACTTATGTCTAAGTCAGAATACTGTTGTTGCCCGCTGCAGATAATACTCGTTGGCGTGAATCTTGTAATGAACAACAACCTTTGGTTCGTCCCCTTTTAGCCGCCTTAAACACTAACCTATATCTAGGATGGATTGATCAACACCTGGTATTGATGAGATCCTGCTTACTTTTTTCGTGAGTTTGACTTTCTCGATGCCAAACAAATGGTTTGCTCCCAATCGATCTTTCGAAATCAATTGAAAACAATGAAGAACATGAAATAAGAAAACCTTGAATTTATTGCAAAAACAAACTTAAACCTAAACAACCATTCTCACAACTACTTTACAACATAACCCAAACCCTAGGAAATTTAGAACATAGTGGCGGCAAGAAAACACAAGAGAAACCTAAGCTATGCCGACTATGAGTTTTCTAAAATACAAAGTATGGTCGGATATACATAGGGCATGGCCTAGGTTAAGTCCTCTTGGAGTAGAAGTCTTCCTCATGATAAAGTAGCTTTTGCATTGAATGCATCCTTTAATTCTGACTTATTTGCCTGAAATTGGACTCCTTGTGCCTCAAGTAAGCTTAAGCCGCCTTAGATAATTTCTCGTTTAGCGGCTCAGTCCGCTATTTCTGGCATCAGAAAATTGCATGGATGGGCTCATTGGACTCAGAAAATTATTCTCTTCCAATCGCACTCCGATTCACCAAATCCTCTGGTTGCTGTCCTGGGCAGCAGATATGGCGGCGACAGCTACTCGGCATCATCTCTCTATGTGTTGAGCTGCTTCAGTACAGCTCCTTGGCTTGCTGCCTCAGCATCAGCTCCTCAGCTTTCTCCTCCTCCTGACAGCTTCTAGCATCTGCAACTAAAACTAAACTAAAACAATATCTTTTCTTACCAAATCAATGATATTCAACAAAAACAAGGCAAAGCAAAGAATACTGCAAATAATGCATGCATGCACCTAATTATGCCTAAATTGCACTTAAGAACAATAATAATATGAGATGGAATGCATACCAAATATAGGACTTATGAGCACTTTACACACCCGCAAACTCAAACTATTGCTTGTCCTCAAGCAATACAGTCCTAAACATACTTACCCTTGCACTAATCATAAAGAAGAACTTGTTTTAAACTTAATTTTGCACCTCAAGGCCGTGGCACCTATCATTAGATTAGTGAGAGGAGAATAGCATGGACTACCTCAGAATTAAACTATAATGGCAGTGTAATATGTGCAGAAACTGTGTACAGGTTGAATCTGAAGAATATTCTAAGTAAACAAAGATGATGTCAAGGTAATATAAGGTTGCTGCCGAGGCAGCACAATTAAGCACATTTTATAATCATGACAATAAGGGCTTAAGCTCATCACAACTACTCTTTAGGTATGAAATTAAGATAGGAGCAAACTACAAAACCCCGAACCCATTGAGTATAGTCATCCCGTGAAGACTTTCATTCACTCATGCTAATTTGTCCGTTTCTTAAAAAAAATCAAATTCATGGAATTTGATACCAGTGGAGTGTCCTCACACATAATTCTTCCTAGAGCCTGTTTCGGGCACCTCTAAGGAAAATAACATAAATATTTTTTTCTTCTTTCCTACTGTGGCAGTGCTTTTCTTTTTTTGTTTGTTTCCTGTCGCGACAGCTTCTTGCAACCATGTTAGAATTTTACAAATAATTCAAGCATGCAGTGTTTATCAGAAATTCAATCAAATTCAACAAGTAGCAGTAGTTTTTTAATTTTCTTTGGCAATTATAGAAAAATTCTAAGTTTACTTCATGCTTTCCCCCAAATTAAGTTCTTTTTAATTGGTGCGAAAAATTTAAAGTCGGCTATCCTATCAGAGGGCACAAGTTCTAACAAAAAATTTATTCTTGATTAATTTTTTAAGGCAAGTACATTATGCAACCTATATGATCTAAAATATACCTAAACAAAAAATTTAAAGTCGGCTATCCTAGCAGATTTTCGCGGCGCGTGGTACGCGATTAAATTCCCGTTACGCTGTAGCCGTTGGTAGCTAGCCGTTAGCGGTATTCTAGCCGTTACGCGTTTTTGTGGTGGGTTGCCTTCAGTTGTCTCGATGGCATGGTGTGCGGGCTCCTTGTTGTGCCTTTATCTTGGTCCTGCTTATTTATTCATAAGTCTGAAATAAAAATTAATTAACTAAATAAAGAAAACGGAAATAAAAATAATTAAATCTGAAAATAAAAATATAGAAAATAAATTGCAAGAAATTAAAATCTAATCCTAAAACATAAAAATAAAAAGAAAGATATTAAAAATAAATTAAGTTATGTTGGGAGTGCATTGAGGTGCATCTCCTAAACATAACCACTTTCTGAGCTGGTTGTGTATTGCTTTTTGTCCAGGTGGGTCATCTTGCTCCTTGGGGTTCTTGTTGCTCTGATTTCTGCCCTGGCAGCTGCTGCCTTGCCCTGTTTTTGGGTTGACCTTGGAGGCATGTGCGTCTTGGCATACTTTTTTTCTTTGGCTGGTTTCATGGACTTTAAAACATGTATCTTTATATTTTGATTGTCCACCCTCATTATGAGTTCCCCATTCTCCACATCTATTAATGTTCTGCCCGTGGCTAAGAATGGTGGGGGAGTTCTCGTCTACCTGACATTCCAAGATAAGAAAGCCAGCTGGAAAAATGAAGTTGCCCACTCGTACCAGGATATCTTCAACGTTTCCTTCTGGTTGCACAAAGGAATGGTCAGCAAGTTGGAGCATGATAGAGGTTGGTTTTGCTTGTCCTATTCCTAATTTTTTGAAGACAGCCTTGGGCATCAAATTAATGCTTGCTCCTAGGTCGCATAGAGCTCTCATGTCATGGTTGTTGCCTATCTTGCATGGAATGATAAAGCTGCATAGATCTGTCCTTTTGGGCGGCACCTTATTATGCATCATTGCCATACATTCTTCAGTGACAACTACCGTCTCGAATTCCATAATTCTCCTTCTCTTGGAAACCATATCTTTCAGATACTTCGCATAATTTGGCATGTTTTGTATAGCTTCCACGAGTGGAATGTTGATGTGCACCTGCTTGAGGATATCTAGAAATTTCTTGAATTGGTGCTCTTGCTTTTGCTGTTTAAGCCTTTGGGGGAAGGGCATCAGCAGCCATATGTCCTGGATGCGTTCCTTGCAGGGAAATATAATCTGTGGACGGTTAAGGATCATCTAATTCAAGGCTGCTGTCATCTACCTGGGCCTCAGTTTGTTTTGCTGCCCCAGTAGGTTGTTCGTGTGCTGTTGTGGCGGGCAGTTCTGGCTGCTTTTCATTTGGCTGCTCAGCTCTGGGATCATCCAATTGTTTCCCACTTTTTGTAGTTATCGCTTTACACTGCTCATAGGTGGGTTTTGCTGTGACCTCTGTGTTACTGGATGATGCACCCATTGTCCTATTGCTTATGATCTCCGTGAACTGCCCAAACTGGGTCTCCAGGTTCTTTATTGCTGCCTCTTGGTTGTTCATCCTCATCTCAAACCTGTCCATAAAAGATTCAGTTTTGTCAATAAATTTTTTAGTACGAACAATAAAATCACTAGTGCGAGACATAAAAGTATGTAAAGTAGATTCGAGTGAAGTATTGTTCGTATTCTGTTGTTGCTGAGGTTGCTGTCGTGACAAGTTCTGCTGACATCCTCCTGGTTGTTGGGTTGGATTTGCATCCGTGTTAGGGTTACTCTAGGAGAAATTCAGATGCTTTTTCCAGCCTTGATTGTATGTGCTGGTGTTGGGTCTGTTGTTCCTCTCATAAGTCCCCATAAAATTGGCAGATTCTTTGCATTCTGAGGAATCATGGTTGCCCCTACACTCATCACAAACTGGCTCCACAGCCTTGGCCTCATATGTTTTCCCTATGGACTTGGCCATATTCATTACCAGTTGTGTCAGTTTATTCAGGCCGGCATTAACAGATTCATTGGCCTCTACTTCATTCACAACAGATGGCCGCCTTATGCCGCCGCGACGGGATGTAGGGAACTTGTAGTCATTCTTTGCAATTCTATTTAGAATCTGTAGTGCCTCATCGGGTGGCCTGTCTAGGATGATTCCATTGGCTGAAGTGTCAAGCATCATTCTTGTCGGTTGATTTACTTCATTATAGAACATTGACACTTGAGTCCAGGATGGGAAACTGTGAAGTGAGCAGTTATTGAGCATCTGTTGGTATCTCTCCCAAGCTTCATACATCAGGTCGTCATCTCCTGGGCGGAAGGCTGTGATCTCGTTTCTTAATCTGTCGGTCACATTCGAAGGACTAAAACGATCTAGGAAGTCCTTGCACAACTCCGTCCAAGTGTTGAATGATCCTGTCGGTTGGTTGTTCAGCAACTGCTTTGCCCTATCCCTCAGTGAATAGGAAAATAATCTCAGCTTAAGCACATCCTTATGGACTCCATGTATCTTGAAGGCTCTAAAAATGTCTAGGAATCCCCTCAAGTGTTGTCGAGCATCTTCCGTGGCAGTTCCTCCAAATTGCCCCAATGTGTTTATCATATTGAACATCACTAGCTTTAACTCAAAGTGATCAGCTTCAATTTCAGGCTCTGCCACAGTTAGATCAAATCCTCTGAAGTCGTGCTCCAAATAATCCCTGGTGGTGCGCACATACTGTGGCTGCCTGGGCGGAACTGGGGGTTGCTGCCTAGGTTGAATTGGTGGCTACTGCCTAGGTGGCGGATCTTCCTGCCCATCCCTGCCGTTTCGAGCATTGTTGGCAGGGTTGTCGTCTTGGCCGTTAACCATGGTTGCCTTTGCTTTTCCTTTTTCTTTAGCTTTCTTTAGTTTTATTGCTCGTCGTTCGATCTCGTCTATGAAAATGATTTCGGCCGATGGGTTGGCTCTGGTCATGCACTAGACAAGAAAACTGTAAATTTTTTTCGAATAAAAAGGAAAAATAAAAACTAAAATTAATTGCAATAAACTAAAAGTGCAGAAAAATAAAGATGAATTTACTGTTGCCAATCCCTGGCAACGGCGCCAAAAACTTGTAGAGCGTTGAGGTGTTCTCTAAATATGAGCGCAAGTGCACACTCTTGTCAAGTTATAGTATAAAAGATATTGTCTCCCACGAGGATTGGACAACTAACTCGAAGATAAATTCCTGAACACGAATAATTAAAAGCACAAGTAAAATTTAGTTTGTAAAAGAAGAAAAAGTAAATAAACACAAGTAATTGATAGAAGAGATCAGATTGATGGAATGGGTCAGGTTATGCTGCTCTGTAGTGTGAAACTGCGTTAAATAAGTTAAGTTGTATTGCGCTACCAAACTTTGATGTCTCGGCGGAAGATGGCAGATTGGTGCTTCGACGCTTTCGTTGCCTCGGCAGTGGAACGAATAATTGGCTCGGCGGAAAACTCGGCAGACCTTCAAGGCCCGACAGAACGCTTCGATAATGATCTCGCTTATGTCTAAGTCAGAATATTGTTGTTGCCCGCTACAGATAATACATGTCGACATGAATCTTGCAATGAACAACAACCTTTGGTTCATCCCTTTTTAGCCGCCTTAAACCCTAACCTATGTCTAAGCTGGATTGATCAACACCTGGTATTGATGAGATCGTGCTTACTTCTTTCTTGAGTTTGACTCTCTCGATGCCAAACAAATGGATTGCTCCCAATCGATCTTTCGAACTCAATTGAAAACAATGAAGAACATGAAATAAGCAAACCTTGAATTTATTGCAAAAACAAACTTAAACCTAAACAACCGTTCTCACAACTACTTTACAACATAACCCAAACCCTAGGAAATTTAGAACATAGTGGCGGCAAGAAAACACAAGAGAAACCTAAGCTATGCTGACTATGAGTTTTCTAAAATACAAAGTATGGTCGGGTATATATAGGGCATGGCCTAGGTTAAGTCCTCCTTGGAGTAGAAGTCTTCCTCATGATAAAGTAGCTTTTGCATTGAATGCATCCTTTAATTCTGACTTCTTTGACTTGAAATTGGACTCCTTGTTCCTCAAGTAAGCTTAAGCCGCCTTAGATAATTTCTCATTTAACGGCTTAGTCCGCTATTTCTGGCATCAGTAAATTGCGTGGATGAGCTCATTGGACTCAGAAAATTATGCTCTTCCAATCGCACTCCAATTCACCAAATCCTCTAGTTGATGCCCTGGGCGGCAGATATGGCGGCGGCAGCTACTCGGCAGCATCTCTCTATGTGTTGAGCTGCTTCAGTACAGCTCCTTGGCTTGCTGCCTCGGCTTCAGCTCCTCAGCTTTCTCTTCCTCCTGACAACTTCTAGCATCTGCAACTAAAACTAAACTAAAACAATATCTTTTCTTACCAAATCAAAGATATTAAAAAAAAACAAGGCAAAGCAAAGAATACTACAAATAATGCATGCATGCACCTAAATATGCCTAAAATGCACTTAAGAACATCAATAATATGAGATGGAATGCATACCAAATATAGGACTTATGAGCACTTTACAAAGTCATATGCATTTGTATTGGTAGATGACTTTTCTAGATACACTTGGGTTCTATTTTTAAGTACTAAGGATGATGCTTTAAAAAAATTTATTACATTTACAAAAATTACCCAAAATGATCTTGATCATAAAATTTCACACATTAGAAGTGATCATGGAACCGGATTTCAAAATATGGGTTTTGAAGATTTTTGTAATGAAAATGGTATTAGCCATAATTCTTCGGCTCCTAAAAAAATGGGGTAGTTGAGAGGAAAAATAAAACTTTAGAAGAAATGGCTAGGACTATGCTTTGCGAAAATAACTTACCTAAGTATTTTGGGCGGAAGCCACTAATACGGCTTGTTATATTATTAATAGAGTAATGATTAGGCCTATTTTAAAGAAAACACCTTATGAGATTTTAAAATCCAAAAAGCCTAACATTAGCTATTTTCACCCATTTGGTTGTAAATGTTTTGTTTTAAACAATGGAAAAGACAACTTAGGTAAATTTGATGCCAAAAGTGATGAAGCAATATTTTTGGGTTATTCCCTAAACTTTCAATTCTACCGTGTATTTAATAAAAGAACTTTGGTTGTTGAAGAGTCTATACATGTTGTTTTCGATGATAAACTCCTTCCGAGGAAGGATTCTTATGATGATGATGATGTAGGGATCATTGAAGCCATTGATGGAGGACAAACATAAAAGGTGGATGAGATTCCAACCAAAGAAAAAGATGCACAAGATCCACCTCTTGAAGCCTTGAAGGACTTGGCTCTTGAGGAAAAGGAAGTGACATACCCAAGGGAGTTCAATTATGTCAAAGGTGGTGAAATCTTGGGTGATCCATCCAAGGGGGTAACTACTAGATCCTCTCTCAAACTAATGAACCATGTTGCATTTCTTTCAGCATTGAGCCTAAAAATATCGAAGAAGCATTAAAAGATGATTTTTGGATTTTGGCCATGCAAGAAGAACTTAATCAAGGAGAGAAGTAAAGTATGAACATTAGTTGAAAGGCCTAGTAATCAATCTACTATAGGAACTAAATGGGTCTTTAGGAATAAACTAGATGAGAGTGGTAACATAGTGAGAAACAAGGCTAGACTTGTTGCTCAAGGTTACACTCAAGAAGAGGGAATTGGTTTTGATGAAACATTTGCACTTGTAGCTAGAATGGAAGCTATTAGGATGCTTCTAGCATTTGCATGTTACCATGATTTAAAGCTTTTTCAAATGGATGTAAAAAGTGCTTTTCTAAATGGTTTTATAAATGAAGAAGTGTATGTTGAACAACCACTGGGTTTTGAGGATCCTAAATTTCCAAATCATGTTTTCAAATTAACCAAAGCTCTCTATGGTTTAAAACAAGCTCCTAGAGCTTGGTATGAAAGACTCTCAAACTTTTTGATTGAAAAAGGTTTTGAAAAAGGCAAGGTGGACACTATACTTTTCATAAAAATATATTGTAATGACATTTTAGTAGTACAAATTTATATTGATGATATCATTTTTTGTTCTACTAATGAATGCTATTGCAAAGAATTTTCTAAGCTAATGCAAGGTGAGTTCGAGATGAGCATGATGGGGGAGCTCTCATTCTTTTTGAGGCTCCAAATCAAACAAAGGAAGGATGGTACCTTCATCAATCAAGCAAAGTACGTGAATGATATGCTCAAAAAATTTGGCTCGGAGAATGTAAAGCCTCAAGCCACTTCTATGAGCTCTTCAATAAAGCTTTACAAAGATGAATGAGGTAAGTGTGTCGATTCTAAGCTTTATAGATCTATGATAGGTTCTTTGCTTTACCTTACCGCAAGTAGACCAGATGTAATGTTTAGTGTTTGCTTGTGTGCTAGGTTCCAAGCTAGTCCAAGAGAATTACACTTATTAGCCATTAAGAGAATTTTTAGATACCTTAGAGACACACCTAACTTAGGTCTTTGGTATCCTAAGGATTCCTCCTTTAACTGTAATGCTCATTCGGATGCAGATTATGGGGGATGCAAGATAGATAGGAAAAGTACCTCCGGAACATGTCAATTCTTAGGTAGTATGCTCGTATCTTGGTTCTCTAAGAAACAAAATAGCGTAGCCCTTTCTACCACCAAAGAGGAGTATATATCCTTAGGGAGTTGTTGTGCTCAAGTCCTTTGGATGAACCAACAACTCTTAGATTATGGTGTTTAAGTAAATGTTATACCCCTTAGGTGTGACAACACTAGTGCCATTTGTCTCACTAAGAATCACATCCAACACTCTAGAACCAAACATATAGAAATTAGACATCATTTTATTAAAGATCATGTTTTGGAAAATGATGTTGTTCTAGAATATGTTGACACCTTGAACCAATTAGCGGATATATTTACCAAACCTTTAGATAAAGAGCGTTTTTGAACTCTTAGGAGAGAGTTAGTTTTAACTAGCCTTTCTTGACCCTTTTAGGTCCCAAATGGTCAGAGTTTTGCTTGAACTTGGTTGATATTCATGCTTATGTTAATTTGTATCATTTTGCTTCTATGCATGTTGTTAGGGGGAGTTTTCATCAATTTTAGCCATTAAATCTTGCTCATATATCACTCACATGCATTTAGGCTCGATCTAAGTTGGCTCTTTGAACATAAAACTGCCCAAACTGCAATTTTTGGTAAGGGTGTATCGAAATAGCTTAATCTGTTTCGATACGGGCTTAATTTGGGTGATTCTAGTAGTGAATCATATGAAACGGGCTCTTCGCGTTTCGATACATGTTCCTGGTGTCGTTTCAAAATAGGGTCAACCTGTATCGAAATGAGTCTGGTACCGAAACGGCTCGATAGCGTTTCGAAACAGCCGTTCTGATACGCCAAGTGGCTTATCGAAATATGATTGCACAGACTGATTTAAATAGGCATCAAACTTTAATCAAAACACAATTTCTTTTTCCATCAAAATCCTAGCCGCAAAACCTCAATAAAGACACTTCAAAGAACTTGATTTTTCACATCAAAACCTATATTTTTTTAGGGTTTTCAATCTACATATCAAGGCTAGTGCTTTGCAAGTAATTTGGTGCATCAATCATCCTTCATCCATTCTTATCCCATATCAAGGTATAAAACATTTTTCCTTTTATTTTAAATTTTCGTTTCAATTTATAGGTTTTTTTTAAATTCCTTTTGTACAAAACATATACATATAATATATTTTTTCAAGTTTTTGCAAAAGATTTCAAATTCTATTTTTTTATTTGAATATAAATTTTATACCGTATATTTTTTAGTCTGTAACACCCCAAAAATGATGATGAATAAAATGAAAGAAAAAGGAAAAGAAAAGAAGGGAATTGTGGTTTGAGGGGGTTGAACTCGTGACTCATGGATGAGTTGCTTTAGTCTTAGCCATTTGAGCTAAGGCCATTTCTAGTATGAACTTGCACCTACATATTATTAAGTGGTTCTTGAAAAGTTAAAATAATAATAACAAGATAACAAAATATCCTACCTACTATTTATGAAACATTTAATTCGATCCACCCACCCAAAAACCCATTCTGGATGACTCTTTATCTTCCTTAACCGTTAATCTCCCCTAAACCCATACCGCAACCACCGCACCGATCTCCCTCCAACATTGTGCCGTACACGTCACCGCTGCCGCCGACCAGAGCGCCGCCTTCGTCTGATCAAAACCCTTCTCCCTACGCGCGTAACGGAGCCGCCATTCGCCGACAAAACTTGTTTGAATTTTCGGCTAGAAACTAGATCGCCTCCACAATTTTTTCCATTTTCCATTGCCGTCAACTATCCGTTTGCCGTACCATCCGTCACTCACGGTGAAACATCACCGTTCACCGTGAAAGTTGATCTGAAGGCTCGACAGAACCCCCAATCTTGCCTCGTCTGATTTTTGTGAAATCCGACTACTGCAACTGTCCATTCGCCGCACCGCATCCGTCAACGAGATCCTTGTTTGGAACCTATCAAAACCCAGCCCTCGGATAGTCCGCTTGTCATCATTCAGAATGCCATCGGATCTGAGTACATTCGAACGTGTTAACTCTGATTTGAGTAAGTGGGTAAGTTTCTAGCCAAAATTTGGGTTATTTAAGTGGTTGGTTGAACTAATCGATGTTTTTTGCCCTTTCCGGTATGTTTTCCGGCCGTTCAGGCCGCGCGTGGCACCCATGCGCCGTCGTTGGTAATTTCCGGCCACCTTGGATGGTGGCTTGTGAACCGAGCGGGCTGAACCGGCCTTGGACTTGGTCTGGTCCTAAACCGAGTTAGTGAACCAGCCGAACCTGAACCGAGCCCAGACCCGTCCGCCCGACCCATTAACTCGTTGACCAAGTCAAACCTTCTGAGTCAACTTAGTGAGCCAACCCGTTCGAGTCAACTCGCCCGATTTGACTCATCCGAGTCAACCTAGTTGGCCCATGACGTCAGCGTTGACTTCTACCGCTAATGTCAGCATGACGTCAGCGTTGAATTTGACTTTGACCAAAAAGTCAATTTTTTAGAAAAGTCATATTTTATGTTTTTCGATGTCATGAGTTCGTTTTTGAAGCCCGTTTCGTCAAATTCGAACCCAAAAGCCTCTGAATCTAACCTTGAACCCGAACTTATATATGTATTTATTTATGTAGTTAAGGGTATTGTGAATAAGGACTAAAATACGAATTTGTGTAATTAAAGGTACTCACAGTTCCTTGAATACGAATTGTTGAGGGACGTCAAATCCAGGTTCAAGAGTGTTCGAATGTCATTTATGGATCGACCGATATAGCTCGGAGCCAAGGTAATACTTTTCTACCACTTGTATGCTTTATGAACATGTTGGTATACAGTTGTAGCATGCATGCTTATGGTGAAGTTTATTGTAAATTTACCTAAGTCAAATCAGATACGAAAAATAAGTATGAAAATTCAAATAAGTATGGCATATTCGATTAAAAAAATGAATAAATTGGAAAGATCTGAAGTTCTATAATTATTTTGAATAAGATTTGATTGAAGCGAATAAGGAATTGATGATCGATGAATGATCTAAGTTAGTGCACTTTGAAACATCCAATTCAGACTATTTCTTAATTAAAGGTCTAATGCTCAGAATGTTTGGTTGTTAAGTGACAAAGACGTCTTGATGTATAAGAAAGACTAAAAATTTTGCAACGCCCGGGTTTGGGGCCCGGAAGATACTTGAGTTGGTTAAGCCGGTTCAGATTAAGTTAAATTTTGGGAAGACGATTTAAATTATACCATTGTAGGGCTTTAGGAGAAAAAAGGATTCTTAAAAAGGGTCTTTTGGTAAAATGTGGTCAAATGAAATTTGGAGATAGGTTTTGAGTTAAAATAAAATACATTATTTCAAATTTTTTATCTCTTCTTCTTCCCCAAGAGCTTTTCACGTTAAAACACTCAAGCCATAGCCACCACCCACATATTAACCAAGCTTCACCATTTTTGGAGTTTTAAAGATATAAGCAACTTGGTTTTATTCCTCTTTTCTTCCTAATCTTGTTTTTAACATCTACTCTTCAAGGTTTTAAAGATTTCTCAAGTTTCAACATTTTGGGTAAAAATGGGGTTTTTTAGGGGTTTAAGCTTTTGATGAAAATAGTGGTTTGGGTGAGTTTTAAAGGAAGTTTTGAGAGTAAAATGGTGTTAAGATATTGCATTTTAGCATGAAATCTCGGATTTTGTGAAAATGGGTGATTTTGATAAATGGGTTTTTGGGGTTTTGGCTTAGAAATGGTGGAGAAGGGTTCATAATACTTTGAAGTTGTTGGGTTGATGTTTTTGAAGTGTTTGAATACGGTTTGGATGTTAAATTGATGGGGATATGACTGACTTAAGGTTAGAGTAGGTTTGAGGATAGTTTGGGTTAGTTTGGAGTAGAAATGAGATGCTTGTTGTTATCGAATTTTGATGGTAATGATTTCAGCAAGTTAGAATGTTGAAAGATGTATTAATTCCTTGTTTTGATTTGGGTAGAAGCGGTGGATAACGATTCGGGTCCTTCGGACGTCACACCGGGAGTTGTGGAAGCTTGAAGGAGAACCGTTAGCTTGTTTCAGGTTTTGAGCTGGTGAGTGGTAATGTTTTGAAGTTTAAAATTATTAAAAGTGGTTTTCTTGAGGGTTTGGGTGGAGCCTTAATGGCTAGCCTAAGCCCAAGTGTAAGTTCGTCTAATTTGCCTTGTTTCGTTAAGTATTGGTGTGTGTGGATATTCGCGTTGTTGTGTGAAATGTGGATTGTTTTACTCTCTGTTCTAATGTTGTTGTGTAGTCGTAGTTAATGTCAAGCCTCACGTGATGGTTAGTTGTTGTATACGGTGATGTGTAGTCCCATCGGTAGTGACTAGTAGATGAGTACATTGATGTATAGTCCGATCAGAAAAATGCTACTTGTTGTGTACGGTGATGTGTAGTCCCACCGGGATGGTTGTGCATGTGCAAACCATGTTTCGTCTACGCTTGCATTGTTACATCTCTTTCTCAAATGGTTTTGCTTTCAAAACTTAGATATATGTTTTAAACTACATTGTTGTTGTGTTTTAGAGTTCCGCTCACTAAGCTTTTAAGCTTACGCTCTCTTTTTTCAACAATTCAGATAGTTAGAGGCTCTGGGAGGCAAGTGGGCAAGGGAGGATTTCTTGGAGTTCTTGCTAAGCTCAAAGTATGGTTTTGTGGTTGTAATAATGCTTAGACGATGGGAATACTAGACTTTATGTTAGGGAGTTGGTGTTCAAAAACCTATGTTTGGTTTAGTTTAAGTTGCTAGCATGTTTTAAATGTCGATGCCATGATATGTTGAGGCCTGTTATGGCTTTTGGTACATTGCTATGCATTTTGCCTTGTTAGTGTTTTTAAAGCTAAGTATTCTTATGAGTTTTGGGTTGAGATTCATTTTTGTTGCGTGTATGCATGTTTGAAGTGGTGATTAGGGTGTTTTGCCTCTTGATTGATGGTATAATAAGTTTCCATGTGGTTTATGATGCTTCGGGGCAAGTTTGGGAACGTTTGGAGATGCCGAAATGCATTTTCGGGCCAAACTGTGTCCAGGCGTTTCAGAACGCCTGATATGGTTTTGGAACGGTCAAGCTCCAGGGGCACCCGTATCGGAACAGGGGTGGTGCCGTTTCGGTACGGTTTGCCACTGGAGGTTCCTGTTTCAGAACCATGTAGAGACGTTCCGGTACGTTTGGCCACTGGAGGCTCTTGTTCCGGAACAAGGTGGGACTGTTCCGGAACGGCTTGGTGTTACTTTTTGAATGGAGCCCACGTTTTGGAACGGGCAGGTCAGTTTCGAAATGCAGGTAGTTAAAACGGTTAAAAGGCATCTTCGGGGGTTTCCAAACGTTACATGTTAGTCCCTAATGCTTGTATGCTTCCTGGTTGAGTTTATATGTGCCCCTTTGTGATTGTTTTGCGTCGTGAGCATGAAATTTGATAAATAAGCTACTTGGTAAGTTTAAATATTTTTATGCTCTCTGATTGGTTCGTATTCTGCTTTCGTTTTTTTGTTGTTGTTGCCTTCACACATAGGATTAGAAGTGACATTTAGACAAGATGAATAAAAAATAGGGTTGCTAATCAGAGTGAGGCCTTAACGGGTTTCGCTTCGGTTTTCCCCGTGTAACCCGTTCGGTTCGATCTTTTGGCTAGGCCGGGACGAGGGCGTTACATTTGGTGGTATTAGAGCCTCGGTTACGAGGTCTCCCAGGAAGGTAAGTCAGGTAAGTTGGTTTGTTTGGTTTGGTTGCCATTACACGGTGTATGAAAGCATGTTTTATTGTTCCTGCTGTTGGTTGAAGTTTAGTCGATTGTTCCCATTGCTAGGTGTTGTTATTGGAAAATGGTTTTTGTTTAAAGAGATTGAGAACTTGGATCCTTGCCCTTGCTAACCTAATGTTTTCTTGTGTGTGATGTGTTTGTTGTTTTAGATTTTATCTTCGTTATGGTAAGACCGAGAGGACGGCCTAGAGCAGATGACCAAGCACCCGAGGATGAGCCCCATGTTCCTCCTGCTCCCGATGGTAATGGGGTGGGTGGCGAAGGTAATGTGCCTCAGGCCAGTACGAATGCTGGAGGTGATAGTAATGGACCTCAGGCCGGTGCAAATGTTGGGGTTAATGGAGCTCAGGCTGGTCAGGGTCCGGCAGGTGCGAGCATGACTCATTTGATTCAGACTATAGCCGAGGCTTTTCAGACAACTTTAGTCGGTATGCATGCTGCAACACCACCTCAGGGTGCGAGGACTGGTTTACCCCTTGAGAGACTTCGTAGTTTGGGTGGAGTTGAGTTCTGTGGTTTGAATCCCGAGGGTTCAGAGGCTTGGCTCGAGAGTATTACACGAATCTTAGGCCAGATGAAGTGCTCAGACACTCATAAGTTGGGTTGTGTTGTCTCCTTGCTTTAGGGAGATGTGTTTGCTTGGTGGACTACTGTTACTTCAGGTATGGCAGAAGCGAATGTCACTTCGAAATACTTCAGAACAACCTTTAAGAAGAAGTATCTTGGAGTCCGATATTAGGATGAAAAGAAGATAGAATTTATGGCCTTGGTTCAGGGTAGTAAGATGGTGTCAGAGTATGAGGTTCAGTTTGTGAGGTTGAGCCAGTATGCTCCCGAGTTGGTTCCCAATGAGAGGGAACGGTGTGAACATTTCCGTTATGGTTTGACTAGGGATGTGAAGACTTATATGCTCGCTTCTGATTACACCAAGTTTGATGTTTTGGTCTCTAGGGCCAAGGATATTGAGCAGAACTTGGGCTCAAGTACCCGTGCTAGTGGGTCTGATTCTGGGAAGAGACATGTGGATTGGGACAGAGATCATGCCAAGAGGCATAGAGATAGAAGGTTTCAGCCCGATTTGAGACATAGGGGCGGTAACCATGGACGGGGCCATCAGGGCCAAGGAGCTGTTGTTCACACTCCTGAGTGCACTAGATGCAGAAGATGCCATCCGGGCGAGTGTATGGGTACCTTTGGGGTATGTTGGAACTGTGGTTCCCGAGACCATTTGAGGCATAATTATCCACACCCGGCTAGGGGCGGACCGGCTCCAATTAGGGGGTTTGAGCATCAGAGAGGCCGTGGGCGCGGTCGAGGTAATTTTTAGCCGAGGAATGATGGTCTGAGAAATTTAGCTCATGCGGTGGCAGTTCAGCCCGAGGGTGGAGGACCGGCTAGGGTGTATGCACAGCGAGAGGCTGGGAATGACACAGATGTCATCGCAGGTAATTTCTCATTACAGTCTTTGACTTTGCTTTCTTTGATTGATTCGAGTTCGACGCATTCGTATATTTTGGGTGAACATGCAAGATCTCTAGGTTTACCGTATGAGTGGTTAGAAGTAGGTGTGAATGTTACTAGTTCTTTCGGTGAGACCGTGGTTTTTAGGAAGATGTATAGGAGGTGTCCTTTGATGATTTAGGGCCATGTGTTCCCGGTCGACATGATGGAATTGTCGTTCTATGGTTTTGATGAGATTTTGGGCATGGATTGGCTCGTAGAGCATAGAGCTAGGGTAGACTTTGAGACCAAGAGAGTCTCCTTGAGGCTTACAGATGATTTTGAATTTGTAGTGGTTGGCGAGAACATTAAGTTCTTGTCCAATGTTATTTCTTCTTTAGAAGCTCAGAGATAGATATATTCGGGTTGTTAGGCGTATTTGGCTTATGTGATGAATCAGAATATGAATGAGGTTAGACCACAAGACATCAGAACAATTTTTTATTTTCCGAGTGTTTTTCCATAAGAGTTGTCGGGTTTGTCTCCAGATAGGGAAGTTGAGTTTGCTATTGAGACGTATTCCGATTCTACACTCGTGTCCATTGCTCCATATAGAATGGCACCAAAAGAGTTGAAAGAGTTGAAGACGCAGCTTCAGGAACTGTCAGATAGAAGTTTCATTAGGTCTAGTATTTCTCTGTGGGGTGCTGTAGTTTTGTTTGTGAAGAAAAAGGACGGTAGTATGAGGATGTGTATAGACTATAGACAGTTGAACAAGGTAACAGTGAAGAACAAGTATCCTTTACCGCGGATAGATGATTTGCTTGATCAGTTGAGAGGTGCTTCAATGTTTTCGAAGATTGATTTGAGATCGGGTTACTATCAGTTGAAGGTGAAAGATGTGGACATACCGAAGACAGCCTTCCGTACATGTTATGGGCACTATGAGTTCTTGGTAATGCCTTTTGGGTTGACTAATGCTCCAGTTGCATTTATGGATATGATGAACCGAGTGTTCCGCGAGTTTTTGGATAGGTTTGTGGTAGTGTTCACAGATGATATCTTAGTGTACTCTAGGACCGAGGAAGAGCATGATGAGCACTTACGGCTAGTGCTTCAGACCTTGCTTGAAAATCATTTGTATGCCAAGTTGAGTAAGTGCGAGTTTTGGATTAAGGAGGTAGTCTTCCTAGGTCATGTGATCTCAGCCAATGAAATTTGTGTGGATCCCGAGAAGATAGAAGCCATAGTGAGTTGGAAACAACCGAAGTTAGTGACAGAAATCCATAGTTTCCTAGGCTTGGCGGGTATTACCGAAGATTTGTCAAAGGATTTTCGAAGATTGCGGCACCCCTAACTAAATTACTTCAGAAGAACGTTCTGTATGAGTGGTCAGCTACAAGACAACAAGCGTTTGAGAAGTTGAAGAAAGCTTTGACCGAAGCTCCTATTTTGATTCAGCCTGAACCAGGGAAAGAGTTTGTGATTTACAGTGATGCATAGTATGTAGGTTTCGGTTGTGTGCTTATGCAAGAGGGTAAGGTTGTAGCTTACGCTTCGAGACAGTTGAAGGTTCACGAGAAGAACTACCCCACTCATGATATTGAGTTAGCCGCAGTAGTGTTTGCTTTGAAGATTTGGAGACATCACCTTTATGGTGAGAAATGCACCGTTTATACCGACCACAAGAGTTTGAAATACTTGATGACTCAGAGTGAGTTGAACCTTAGACAACGTAGGTGGATAGAGCTTCTTAAGGATTATGACCTTACGATAGAGTACCATCTGTAACCCCCTTAACCCGGCCTAGACGGTTGACCCGAATTAAGAAAGTCACACGGGGAAAACCAAAGTCAACCCGAAAGTCAACCTTGATTAACGACCCTTTTTTTTTCTTTTTAAACTTGTCTAGATGCACATTAAGCCTAATGGTGATCACACAAACATCATACCAAAAGATCACAGACATCAGAGGTTAAACAGGGACTCAATTGAACAATTTACAACTTTAGGGACCAAATTGTAAATTCTGATAAATTAAAGGACATAATCCAAATTGAAGTTACCAACTTGAAATTAATCAGGTTTCATGCTTCTCTGTGAAATTTCAGCTCAAAAGGACATCCACAGCTCATACAATTGCACCAACAAGATTCAGGACCAAAATGCAAACAATTCAAAACACATAACTGCCAATGTCAGCCCCCAACGGTCAACCGTTCCGAAACGGGGGACAGCCCGTTCCGAAACGCGGGGCCGTTCCGAAACAGGCTTAGCTTGTTTCGAAACGGGGGTCTGGCAGAGGCTTTTCCGTTTCGGAACGGCCCCTCCCGTTTCGGACGCCTGGGCTCATTTAAGGCACCCGTTCCGAAACGGTAGGTGCTGTTCCGAAACACCCTGCCCAGATTGCTTCAAAACATCACTTTAAACATGCAATTACACATTCAAACATGCTCCGAACATCACCAAACTTTGCCAACATGCAATTCAACATATAAACAACATATTAGCATCAACAATTCATCCAATCATCATCATATGCAAAAAGCCCCAATTCTATAGGCATGCTTCCCACACAAGCTAGGCATTCAAACACCAAACTTACAAAGCAAGCATATAAGGTTCCAATTCAAAAGCCAACAAACACATCAACATTTAACATACTTAGGGAGTCTCCAACACCTCCCAAAACATACACATTGGTCCCCCATTGCCAAATCATACAAAAGCTAAAATGTACTTATAAAACCTCATACATTGAGCTTCACTTGAACTTGATTGCTTGCCCCTTTCTTGCTGCCCTCAAGGTACTCTAATGCTCTGCATTATTGAATTCAGAAAACGAAGAGAGCGTAAGCAAAAGCTTAGTGAGGAAAGCTCTTAAAAACCATTCAATAATGCAATTCAAAACATTTACAAAACATGCTTTAAATCAACCTTTTCACATGCTCAAAAGCATTCTTAACAAACAAACTCATGCTTCAACATAAACATTAAAACAAGCATCTCATGCTTCTCAATATTCTTAACATGTCATATTGGCTCAAGTGAAACATTCCATTTATTAAAACAAGTTCAACAACTTTCCCAAGGACTTTTAAACACCTTGGCCCCAAGGACTTTTAAACACCTTGGCCTATGGACTTTTAAACACCATAGAAAGTATCTCATCAAGGACTTTTAAACAC
Organism: Hibiscus trionum; assembly: GCA_030270665.1. Taxonomy (NCBI): domain Eukaryota; kingdom Viridiplantae; phylum Streptophyta; class Magnoliopsida; order Malvales; family Malvaceae; genus Hibiscus; species Hibiscus trionum. Next base: position 18,000,555 of record BSYR01000038.1, on the reverse strand, counting down.
CTTGATCCCAAGGACTTTTAAACACCTTGGCCATGGACTTTTAAACACCATGAATGAATCACATCAAGGACTTTTAAACACCTTGATCCCAAGGACTTTTAAACACCTTGGCCTATGGACTTTTAAACACCATAGAAAGGATCACCTAAGGACTTTTAACCACCTTAGTGTCCGCAACATGAACCATCCAAGGACTTTTAACCACCTTGATGTTCATAAGTAACAAGGCTCACTCAAGGACTTTTAACCACCTTAGTGACCTTAACATTTTAAAAACATCACTTGCCAATATACATCATTTTCATCACTTACATCACTGTTTTTAAGCATCAAACCAAGCCATATTCATCATGCATTTAAAAGCATCAAACCACATCATTTCAATGTACAAAAGCAAGGAACTCCTACCTAGAGTTACCTTCATCATATGGCTTACATCAACAGCAAAAACCATGCTAAAACATGCTTTCAAAACAGTATGTAAAACATGCAAATTATCATTTCGCATCACAACAAAGTCATGGCCACCACTAGAGAGAAAATTCCGAAAACTTACACTCGAGCTTAGCAAAGTTGTTTACACTTAAACTAAACTCCCAAGACATTGGTTTCAAAGCCGAAAACCCATTTTCACTCACCGATTCCACTTCGCCACTTGCCGAAGCACGAATTCAAGCTTCCGGATCAACAACTCTTGGATCCAAAGATGCCTCCCCTGATCAAACGCATTAAAGCAGAGGTTTAATGCATCATCAAGCATCAAAAGCTTCAATGAAAGCACTCAAACACGCTGCTCTCATTCATACACCAATTTCGGCCACCAAACACAACCGAAATTGCATCCAAACCACTTCTAAACAAAGCCCAGCCATAAACCAGCAAAACCTAACTTCCATCAACACCATACAACATCTAAAAACAACCTATAAACATCCTTATACCTCCAGCAACAACAGATCCACAAGATCACCTCAAAAACTACCTTAAAACACAAGCTAAACTTAGGAAACTCAACCTATCCGGGATTGCATTGATCAAAACTCATTTCCTTATCAATTTAGAGATCATTTAACATCAAAAACATCTCTTAAATCACAGATTACTCAGATCTAACGAAAATCATCAAAAATCATCAAAATCTTGCATAATAAGCCAAGATTCATTTCAACACTTTAAAACCTTTAATTAAACATCAATTAAGAGTTGAGAACTTGGGAATTTCAGTAAAGAACTGATAGTTTAGAGGAGAAGGGCGTTCTTACCTCCAAACTTGTGTTTCTCCACTTTTTGGAATGAAAAACCTTGATGAAACTTGTAGCAATGGAAGAGATTTTGAAGACACAATGATTTGCTATCAATTGAGAGTTGAAAGGAGGAATTTAGGTGAAGAAATCAGATCAAATTCTCTGGAAAATGTAATGTTTGGTTGGAGAGAAAATGAGAGAAAGAAAATTGGAAAAGTTGGTTATAAAATCTAAAATAGCCAAAATGGCTTCCCTCCAATTTTAATAACCTTTAAAATCAGAATTTAGACTTAAAATATCTTGGAAAAATCTGGAGAAATCACTTTTGGATTAATAGCTCCTTAAAGATTCAAAGTTTCAACTCTTTATAAAACAGCCACCAAACTTGCGAAAATTACATTTTGGTCACTAGCCAAAATATCAACCTTCCAAAACTCATTTTCCAAAATTGATTTCACAGTTCATCTAATTATATTAAAAGATGATTTTAGAACATTTTTCCATATTTTTAATGCAACCCGAACTAGGCTTTCCTAATTTAACCTCTTAAGATTCGAACAGGACTTTGACCGAACCGGTCAACGCCCAAAACTTCTAAGCCCAAAACCGGGGCGTTACAACTCTCCCCCCCTTAAGAAATTTCGTCCTCAAAATTTACCTGAAGGAAAGAGATAAGGAAACTGCTTCAGCATATCTTCCTTCCGCTCCCACGTGGCTTCCTCAACACCGCGATGCTTCCACAGCACCTTCACCAACTCAATGGTCTTGCCACGAAGAACCTTGCTATCCGAATCCAGAACCTTCACCGGTTCCTCATCATAGGTCAAATCCGGATTCAAAACCACTTCCTCCACAGGCATCACATGCGAAGGATCAGATCTATACTTCCGGAGCATAGAAACATGAAACACATCATGAATCTTCTCCAACTCCTGAGGTAACCTCAAACGATACGCAACAGGACCCACACGCTCAACCACCTCATATGGTCCAATGTATCTAAGGCTCAACTTACCCTTCCGACCAAACCTCATCACCTTCTTCCAAGGTGAAACCTTCAAGAATACACGGTCACCCACCGCATACTCTATCTCCTTACGCTTCAAATCCGCGTAAGACTTCTGCCGATCAGAGGCCGCCTTCAACCGCTCACAAATGAGCTTCACCTTCTCAGTGGTCCCTTTCAACAAAGCCGGCATCGAAACCAACTTTTGACCAGTTTCAGCCCAACAAAGAGGAGTCCTACACTTCCTCCCATACAGAGCCTCATAGGGTGCCATCTGTATGCTCGCCTGATAACTATTGTTATAAGCAAACTCAACCAAAGGCAGATGCTTCTCCCAAGAACCTTGGAACTCAACCACGCAGCACCTCAACATATCCTCCAAAATCTGAATAACTCGCTCAGACTGACCATCCGACTGAGGATGATAGGAGGTACTGAAATGTAACCTTGTACCCAGAGCTTGATGCAAACACTGCCAAAACCGCGATGTGAACCTCGGATCCCTATCCGACACAATCGACTTAGGCACACCATGCAGCCGCACAATCTCAGCAATGTACAGCTCTGCTAGCTTATCCAAAGAGAACGTAGTATGCACAGGCAAGAAATGTGCACACTTCGTCAGGCGATCCACAATCACCCAGACCGAATTCTTTTTCGATGGAGACAAAGGCAAACCAGATACAAAATCCATGGTAACCCTCTCCCACTTCCACTCAGGGATTTTCAACGGTTGCAACAAACCAGAAGGAAACTGATGCTCAGCCTTGACTCGCTGACACACCAAACACTTGCTCACGAACTCCGCAACATCCTTCTTCAAACCAACCCAATAGTACTCATCACGAAGATCACGATACATCTTAGTACTACCAGGGTGCATAGCAAAAGGACTACTATGACCTTCAGTCAGAATAGCACGCCTCAACTCAGCATCATTGGGCACAACTATCCGACTACCAAAACACAGCACACCATCATCATTGAAACAGAAATCCGAAGGTCTACCCTCCGCGATATCCTGAACATGAGACACCAAGGAATCATCCAACAACTGCTTATCCTTGATCATCTGAACCAAAGATGGCTTCACTTGTAACTCAGCTACAAGACCACCATCACGCGATATACTCAAGCTAGCAAACATGGCTCTCAACTCAACAGCTACCTTCCTACTCAAGGCATCAGCAACAACATTAGCTTTTCCAGGATGATACTCAATCGTCAGATCATAATCCTTGAGCAACTCCAACCAACGCCGCTGCCTAAGATTCAACTCTTTCTGAGACATCAGATACCTCAAACTCTTGTGATCTGTGTACACAGTACACTTCTCACCATACAGATAATGCCTCCAGATCTTCAGAGCAAAAACCACTGCAGCCAGCTCAATATCGTGCGTAGGGTAATTGCGCTCATGCACTTTCAACTGCCGCGATGCATAAGCCACCACCTTACCCTCCTGCATCAGCACACACCCCAAACCAACATAGGATGCATCACTGTAAACCACAAACTCTTTCCCCGATTCAGGCTGAATCAAGATAGGAGCTTGCGTCAAAGCCGCCTTCAGCTTCTCAAAAGCCTGCTGTCTCGCTTCTGTCCACTCATACTTAACATCCTTCTGCAACAGCTTCGTCAAAGGAGCAGCAATCTTGGAAAAACCATCCACAAACCTCCGGTAGTATCCCGCCAAACCAAGGAAACTACGGACCTCATGAACAGACTTAGGAACCTTCCAGCTCATCACCGCCTCAATCTTCTGAGGATCAACACGAATCCCCTCAGCTGAGACAACATGCCCAAGAAAAACCACCTCTCTTAACCAGAACTCACACTTGCTCAGCTTAGCATAAAGCTGATTCTCCAACAAAGCTTGCAGAACAACCCTCAAATGCTCTTCATGCTCCTCCTCAGTACGCGAGTACACAAGGATATCATCAATGAACACCACAACAAACTTGTCCAGGTATTCATGAAACACACGATTCATCATGTCCATGAAAGCAGCAGGAGCATTTGTCAACCCGAACGGCATCACAAGGAACTCATAATGCCCATACCTTGTCCTGAAAGCTGTCTTAGGCACATCCACATCTTTCACCTTCAACTGATAATACCCTGACCTCAAGTCAATCTTAGAGAACACAGCAGCTCCCCGAAATTGATCAAAGAGATCATCAATCCTCGGCAAAGGATACCGATTCTTGATAGTCAACTTGTTCAGCTGACGGTAATCAATGCACATTCTCATAGTGCCATCCTTCTTCTTCACAAACAAGACCGGTGCTCCCCAAGGTGACACACTCGGCCGGATGAAACCACGATCAAGCAACTCTTGCAACTGCGTCTTCAGCTCCTTCAGCTCCTTAGGTGCCATTCTATATGGAGTAATGGACACGGGAGTTGTATTCTCATACAGCTCAATCCCAAACTCCACCTCGCGGTTAGGAGGTAAACCAGGCAACTCCTCAGGAAAAACACCAGGAAACTCCTTTACAACCCTGATATCTTGCACCCTCAACTCCTTAGAGCTAGGATTCATCACAAAAGCTAGATAAGCTTCACAACCTTGCCTCAACATCCTGCTCGCCTCCAAAGAAGATACAACATTGGCAAGAAACTTCACATTCTCACCAACCACCACAACTTCATAATCGTCCGCAAGCTTAAGCGAAACACGCTTATTCTCACAATCCACAACAGCACGATGCTCAGCAAGCCAATCCATACCAAGGATCACATCAAAACCATAGAAGGGCAACTCCATAAGATCAACATGAAAGACATGCTCTTGAACAACCAAAGGACACCTTCTATACAACTTTCGAGTCACAACAGTCTCACCAAAAGAACTAGTGACCCGAACACCAACATCCAAAGACTCAACAGGCAAACCAAGCAATTCAGCATGCTCACGAAGAATATATGAATGCGTAGATCCAGAATCAATCAAAGAAAGCAATGACAAGGACTGCAAAGTAAAGGTACCTGCAATCACATCTGCATCATTCCTGCCCTCTCTCTGAGCATACACCCTCGCTTGGCCTCCACCTTCAGGCTGAATAGCTACAACATGAGCTACCCCTCGGCCACCTTCCTCTCTCCTCTGGAAATTACCACGGCCGCGCCCACGACCTCTCTGCGGTGCAGCAACAACAGGAGCACGCACCTGCTCACCAGCCAACCTCGGACAATCTCGTCTGATGTGGTCCGCAGAACCACAATTCCAGCACCCATTTCCACCAGCATTACCAGCTGTCACAACAGGAGCTTGTGCCACTCTCTCAGCACGAGGACAATCACCCTTCAAGTGACCACGGGAACCACAGATCCAACAAGCACTAGGGTCAGCTCTAGCATTGCCTCCTCTAGCAGGCACACCACCACCCCTCCTGGCTGAGGACTGATACTTCTGATCCCGTCCCCTCTTGTTCCGTCCACCTCCGGAACTATACTCAACAGCTCGCTTGCCAGCACCCTTAGCAGACAAACTCAGGTTCATCTCAACATCCTTTGCTCGGCCCACCAACACATCAAAATCAACATACTCGGTGGCCAGCAGATACATCTTAACATCTGTCACAAGACCGTAACGAAACCTCTCGCACCTAGCCCTCTCATCAGGTATCAGCTCCGGTGCATACTGACTGAGCCGTACAAACTGTACCTCATACTCAGCTACACTCATGCTCCCTTGGGTAAGAGACATGAATTCCCGCTTTTTCTCATCCAGATATCTCACTCCCAGATATCTCCTTTTAAACACATTCTGAAAGAATGTCCAGGTAACATCAGCTTCAGCCATACCAGAAATGGTAGTCGTCCACCATGTATAAGCATCGTCCTGCAGCAAGGACACAACACAGCCCAACTTTTGCACATCCGTGCAACTCATCTGCCCCAAGATACGCTTGGTACTTTCCAGCCAAGCCTCAGAACTCTCAGCTGATAAACCTCTAAACTCAGTCCCTCCAAGACTGCGCAGACGCTCCAAAGGCAATCTGACTCCAGCATCTCCCTGATGCCCAGCTCCCTGAGCTCCAGCTACTACTGCTCGAAAAGCACCCGCAATAGCTTGTACCAACATCGTCATGTCAGGCATAGCTTGCCCCTGACCAACCTCTGGTCCAGCAGCTCCAGCACCAGCTGCAGCTTCAGCTCTCGTACCTCCATCACCACCACCAGGCGGAGGAGGGGGTAACACAGCACTATCAGCGTGCTCTTCATTCTCATTCTCATTGGGAGCCGTAGCTCGCACATTACCTCTTAACTCTCTACGTGGTGCCATACTTTTACCATGCAACAACAATGCAAAATAAAACAAGTCAGGCCCAGCAAGGTAAGCAATCCAAGTATTCAAGCTCAATTTCATTCAAAATCAATTTCATTTCATTAGATTTTGTTTGGCAATGGGTACCCTCAGCATGCAACATCACAACATACAACTCAATTGCATCAACACCTCAAGCCACTGAACATGCTTTCAAACAACAAGCACACAAAGCAAACATGCTTCAATCATGCATACAAACATTCCCAATTACTCGAGAACTCAGCTCTGATACCACCAAATGTAACCCCCTTAACCCGGCCTAGACGGTTGACCCGAATTAAGAAAGTCACACGGGGAAAACCAAAGTCAACCCGAAAGTCAACCTTGATTAACGACCCTTTTTTTTTCTTTTTAAACTTGTCTAGATGCACATTAAGCCTAATGGTGATCACACAAACATCATACCAAAAGATCACAGACATCAGAGGTTAAACAGGGACTCAATTGAACAATTTACAACTTTAGGGACCAAATTGTAAATTCTGATAAATTAAAGGACATAATCCAAATTGAAGTTACCAACTTGAAATTAATCAGGTTTCATGCTTCTCTGTGAAATTTCAGCTCAAAAGGACATCCACAGCTCATACAATTGCACCAACAAGATTCAGGACCAAAATGCAAACAATTCAAAACACATAACTGCCAATGTCAGCCCCCAACGGTCAACCGTTCCGAAACGGGGGACAGCCCGTTCCGAAACGCGGGGCCGTTCCGAAACAGGCTTAGCTTGTTTCGAAACGGGGGTCTGGCAGAGGCTTTTCCGTTTCGGAACGGCCCCTCCCGTTTCGGACGCCTGGGCTCATTTAAGGCACCCGTTCCGAAACGGTAGGTGCTGTTCCGAAACACCCTGTCCAGATTGCTTCAAAACATCACTTTAAACATGCAATTACACATTCAAACATGCTCCGAACATCACCAAACTTTGCCAACATGCAATTCAACATATAAACAACATATTAGCATCAACAATTCATCCAATCATCATCATATGCAAAAAGCCCCAATTCTATAGGCATGCTTCCCACACAAGCTAGGCATTCAAACACCAAACTTACAAAGCAAGCATATAAGGTTCCAATTCAAAAGCCAACAAACACATCAACATTTAACATACTTAGGGAGTCTCCAACACCTCCCAAAACATACACATTGGTCCCCCATTGCCAAATCATACAAAAGCTAAAATGTACTTATAAAACCTCATACATTGAGCTTCACTTGAACTTGATTGCTTGCCCCTTTCTTGCTGCCCTCAAGGTACTCTAATGCTCTGCATTATTGAATTCAGAAAACGAAGAGAGCGTAAGCAAAAGCTTAGTGAGGAAAGCTCTTAAAAACCATTCAATAATGCAATTCAAAACATTTACAAAACATGCTTTAAATCAACCTTTTCACATGCTCAAAAGCATTCTTAACAAACAAACTCATGCTTCAACATAAACATTAAAACAAGCATCTCATGCTTCTCAATATTCTTAACATGTCATATTGGCTCAAGTGAAACATTCCATTTATTAAAACAAGTTCAACAACTTTCCCAAGGACTTTTAAACACCTTGGCCCCAAGGACTTTTAAACACCTTGGCCTATGGACTTTTAAACACCATAGAAAGTATCTCATCAAGGACTTTTAAACACCTTGATCCCAAGGACTTTTAAACACCTTGGCCATGGACTTTTAAACACCATGAATGAATCACATCAAGGACTTTTAAACACCTTGATCCCAAGGACTTTTAAACACCTTGGCCTATGGACTTTTAAACACCATAGAAAGGATCACCTAAGGACTTTTAACCACCTTAGTGTCCGCAACATGAACCATCCAAGGACTTTTAACCACCTTGATGTTCATAAGTAACAAGGCTCACTCAAGGACTTTTAACCACCTTAGTGACCTTAACATTTTAAAAACATCACTTGCCAATATACATCATTTTCATCACTTACATCACTGTTTTTAAGCATCAAACCAAGCCATATTCATCATGCATTTAAAAGCATCAAACCACATCATTTCAATGTACAAAAGCAAGGAACTCCTACCTAGAGTTACCTTCATCATATGGCTTACATCAACAGCAAAAACCATGCTAAAACATGCTTTCAAAACAGTATGTAAAACATGCAAATTATCATTTCGCATCACAACAAAGTCATGGCCACCACTAGAGAGAAAATTCCGAAAACTTACACTCGAGCTTAGCAAAGTTGTTTAGACTTAAACTAAACTCCCAAGACATTGGTTTCAAAGCCGAAAACCCATTTTCACTCACCGATTCCACTTCGCCACTTGCCGAAGCACGAATTCAAGCTTCCGGATCAACAACTCTTGGATCCAAAGATGCCTCCCCTGATCAAACACATTAAAGCAGAGGTTTAATGCATCATCAAGCATCAAAAGCTTCAATGAAAGCACTCAAACACGCTGCTCTCATTCATACACCAATTTCGGCCACCAAACACAACCGAAATTGCATCCAAACCACTTCTAAACAAAGCCCAGCCATAAACCAGCAAAACCTAACTTCCATCAACACCATACAACATCTAAAAACAACCTATAAACATCCTTATACCTCCAGCAACAACAGATCCACAAGATCACCTCAAAAACTACCTTAAAACACAAGCTAAACTTAGGAAACTCAACCTATCCGGGATTGCATTGATCAAAACTCATTTCCTTATCAATTTAGAGATCATTTAACATCAAAAACATCTCTTAAATCACAGATTACTCAGATCTAACGAAAATCATCAAAAATCATCAAAATCTTGCATAATAAGCCAAGATTCATTTCAACACTTTAAAACCTTTAATTAAACATCAATTAAGAGTTGAGAACTTGGGAATTTCAGTAAAGAACTGATAGTTTAGAGGAGAAGGGCGTTCTTACCTCCAAACTTGTGTTTCTCCACTTTTTGGAATGAAAAACCTTGATGAAACTTGTAGCAATGGAAGAGATTTTGAAGACACAATGATTTGCTATCAATTGAGAGTTGAAAGGAGGAATTTAGGTGAAGAAATCAGATCAAATTCTCTGGAAAATGTAATGTTTGGTTGGAGAGAAAATGAGAGAAAGAAAATTGGAAAAGTTGGTTATAAAATCTAAAATAGCCAAAATGGCTTCCCTCCAATTTTAATAACCTTTAAAATCAGAATTTAGACTTAAAATATCTTGGAAAAATCTGGAGAAATCACTTTTGGATTAATAGCTCCTTAAAGATTCAAAGTTTCAACTCTTTATAAAACAGCCACCAAACTTGCGAAAATTACATTTTGGTCACTAGCCAAAATATCAACCTTCCAAAACTCATTTTCCAAAATTGATTTCACAGTTCATCTAATTATATTAAAAGATGATTTTAGAACATTTTTCCATATTTTTAATGCAACCCGAACTAGGCTTTCCTAATTTAACCTCTTAAGATTCGAACAGGACTTTGACCGAACCGGTCAACGCCCAAAACTTCTAAGCCCAAAACCGGGGCGTTACACCATCCGAGTAAGGCAAACGTAGTGGCCGATGCTTTGAGTAGAAAAGTGGTAGTTGAGTTGCGAGCTATGTTTGCGAGATTGAGTGTGTGATAGATTGGCGGTTTGATAGCCGAGCTACAGGTTAAACCTTCGTTGGTTCAGTTGATTCGAGAGAAACAGTTGCGAGACGGGTTGTTGGCACCTCACGTGCAAGATATAGTCGAGGGTAAACCCACAAATTTCTGCTTTGGTGAGAACGGGACCCTATGTTTCAAGGATAGGATAGTAGTCCCAGAAGATGTCGAGTTAAGGCGTACCATCTTGAATGAAGCACATAACAGTCCGTTTTTTATGCATCCGGGTAGTACGAAGATGTATCGTGGGTTAAAAGAAGAGTACTATTGGATTGGGTTGAAGAAAGATGTGGCCGAGTTTGTGAGTAAGTGTATGGTATGTCAGCGAGTTAAGGTCGAGCATCAGTTTCCTTCAGGTTTGTTACAGTCGTTGAAGATTCCGGAATGGAAGTGGGAACATATTACCATGGACTTTGTGTCGGGTTTACCGTTGACTCCTTCGAAGAAGAATTCAGTATGGGTGATAGTCGACAGATTCACTAAGTGTGCCCATTTCATACATGTTCATACTACATACACCTTAGATAAGTTGGTCGATCTGTACATCAGTGAGATAGTGAGGTTGCATGGGGTACCGAAATCGATTGTATCAGACAGAGATCCGAGGTTTACAACTAGATTTTGGGAGTGTTTGCATCGTGCCTTGGGTACTTGGTTGAACTTCAGTACTTCGTATCACCCGAAGTCAGATGGTCAGTCAGAGAGAGTTATTCAGGTGTTAGAGGACATGTTGAGGTGTTGCATCATCGACTTTCAGGGTTCTAGGGAGAAACACCTACCGTTAGTGGAGTTTGCATACAGCAACAGTTATCAGGCTAGTATTCAGATGGCACCGTATGAGGCTCTGTATGGTAGGAGGTGTGACAGAAGCTTGTACCGATGCCAGACTTGCTTAAAGGCACTACCGAGAAGGTAAATTTGATCTGTGATCGCTTGAAGGCAGCTTTAGACAGACAAAAAACGTATGCAGATTTGAAAAGAAATAAGATAAAGTATGTCATGGGCGACAAAGTGTTCTTGAAAGTCTCACCTTGGAAGAAGGTGATGAGGCTTGGTAGGAAAGGTAAGTTAAGCCCGAGATTCATTGGTCCTTACGATGTAGTTGAGAGGATCGGTCCTGTTGCTTATAGATTGAGACTACCGACAGAGTTAGAGAAGATTCACGATGTGTTCCATGTTTCGATGCTTCAGAAGTATATATCGGATCCGTCTCATGTAATGCCAGTTGAAGAGATTGAGTTGAACCTAGACCTGTCGTATGATGAAGAGCCGGTTGAAATTTTTGCTACGGATAGGAAAGTGTTGCGGGGGAGGTCTATCGAGTTAGTCAAAGTTTTATGGAGACACCGAGGTGTAGAAGAGGCTACTTGGGAGAGGAAGGAAGACATGGAAAGACAGCTTCCGTATCTCTTTCCGTCAGGTAATTTTGGGGACGAATTTCCTTAAGTGGGGGAGAGTTGTAACGCCCGAATTTGGGGTCCGAAAGATACTCGGTTTTGTTAAGCCGGTTTGGGTTAAATTAAATTTTGGGAAGACGATTTAAATTATACCATTGTAGGACTTTAGGAGAAAAAGGGATTCTTAAAAAGGGTCTTTTGGTAAAATATGGTCAAATGAATTTTGGAGATAGGTTTTGAGTTAAAATAAAATACATTGTTTTAAAATTTGTTATCTCTTCTTCTTCCCCAAGAGCTTTTCACGTTAAAACACTCAAGCTATAGCCACCACCCACTTTTTAACCAAGCTTCACCCTTTTTGGAGTTTTCAAGAGGTAAGCAACTTGGTTTTATTCCCCTTTTCTTCCTAATCTTGTTTTTAGCATCTACTCTTCAAGGTTTTAAAGATTTCTCAAGTTTCAACATTTTGGGTAAAAATGGGGTTTTTGAGGGGTTTAAGCTTTTGATGAAAATAGTTTTTTGTCTGAGTTTTAAAAGAAGTTTTGAGAGTAAAATGGTGTTAAGATATTGGGTTTTAGCATGAAATCCCGGATTTTGTGAAAATGGGTGATTTTGATAAATGGGTTTTTGGGTTTTTGGCTTAGAAATGGTGGAGAAGGGTTCATAATGCTTTGAAGTTGTTGGGTTGATGTTTTTGGAGTGTTTGAATACGGTTTGGATGTTAAATTGATGGGGATATGACTGACTTGAGGTTAGAGTAGGTTTGGGTTAGTTTGGAGTAGAAATGAGATGCTTGTTGTTGTCGGATTTTGATGGTAATGATTTCAGCAAGTTAGAATGTTGAAAGATGTATTAATTCCTTGTTTTGATTTGGGTAGAATTAGTGGATAACGATTCGGGTCCTTCGAACGTCACACTGGGAGTTACGGAAGCTTGAAGAAGAACCGTTAGCTTGTTTCGGTTTTGAGCTGGTGAGTGGTAATGTTTTGAAGTTTAAAATGATTCAAAGAGGTTTTCTTGAGGGTTTGGGTGGAGCCTTAAGGGCTAGCCTAAACCCAAGTGTAAGTTCGTCTAATTTGCCTTGTTTCGTTAAGTATTGGTATGTGTGGATATTCGTGTTGTTGTGTGAAATGTGGATTGTTTTACTCTCAGTTCTAATGTTGTTATGTAGTCGTAGTTGATGTCAAGCCTCACGTGATGGTTAGTTGTTGTATACAGTGATGTGTAGTCCCATCGGAAAAATGCTAGTTGTTGTGTACGGTGATGTGTAGTCCCACCGGGATGGTTGTGCATGTGCAAACCATGTTTCGTCTACGCTTGTGTTGTTACATCTCTTTCTCAAATGGTTTTGCTTTCAAAACATAGATATATGTTTTAAACTACATTGTTTTTGTGTTTTAGAGCTCCGCTCACTAAGATTTTAAGCTTACGCTCTCTTTTTCCAACAATACAGATCGTTAGAGGCTCCGAGAGGCAAGTGGGCAAGAGAGGAGTTCTTGTAAGCTCAAAGTATGGTTTTGTTGTTGCAATAATGCTTAGACGATGGGAATACTAGACTTTATGTTAGGGAGTTGGTGTTCAAACTCCTAAGTTTGGTTTTGTTTAAGTTGCTAGCATGTTTTAAATGTCGATGCCATGATATGTTGAGGCCTGTTATGGCATTTGGTAGATTGCTATGCGTTTTGCCTTGTTAGTGTTTTTGAAGCTAAGTATTCTTATTAGCTTTGGGTTGAGATTCATTTTCATTGCGTGTATGCATGTTTGAAATGGTGATTAGGGTGTTTTGCCTCTAGATTGATGGTATAATAAGTTGCCATGTTGTTTATGATGTTTCAGGGCAAGTTTGGGAACGTTTGGAGATGCCGAAAAGCATTTTCGGGCCAAACTGTGTCCAGGCATTTCGGAACGCCTGATATGGTTTCGGAACAGTCGAGCTCTAGGGGCACCCTTATCGGAACGGGGGTGGTGTCGTTTCGGTATGATTTGCTACTGGAGGTTCCTGTTTCGGAACCATGTAGGGTCGTTCCGGTACGTTTGGCCACTGGAGGCTCCTATTTCAGAACAAGGTGGGATCGTTTCGAAACGGCTTGGTGTTACTTTTTAAATGGAGCCCGCATTTCGGAACGGGCAGGCCAGTTTTGAAACATAGGTAGTTAAAACGGTTAAAAGACATCTTCGGGGGTTTTCAAACGTTACATTTTAGTCTCTAATGCTTGTATGCTTCCTAGTTGAGTTTATATGTGCCCTTTTGTGATGGTTTTACCTCGTGAGCATGAAATTTGATAAATAAGCTACTTGGTAAGTTTAAATATTTGTATGCCCTCTGATTGGTTCGCATTCTGCTTTCGCTTTTTCTAATGTTACCTTCACACATAGGATTAGAAGTGACATTTAGACAAGATGAATAAAACTAAAAAAATAGGGTTGCTAATCGGAGTGAGGCCTTAACGGGTTTCGCTTCGGTTTTCCCCGTGCAACCCGTTCGATTCGGTCTGTTGGCTAGACCGAGACGAGGGGGTTACAAATTTCCTCTGTTAATGGAAGCGAACTAGAAACCTTCACTAGATCTGGTAACACAATTGATTCATCTGAAAACCTCGGTTTTGCTCTGGCCGTTGTGTTAACGAAGCCTAAACCTTCAAAATTGCAAAGTGTTAAGATCTTCTCGAGCTCTAAATAAATCTCCAGAGATAAGACTACGGAAAATTTATTCGCATATCTAGATTAATCCAAGTGGCGTAAAAGTTGAATTGATCTGAAATGACTAAAAGGATTGAAAATGCTGATAAGACTGAACTAGTCGGAATGTGTATAATGACCAAAAGAACGGAAATACCTTCGGGCACTAGATGCCGAATTAACCATAATGATGGATATACCCTCGAGACTCAAATCGAATGCATTTTAGAAGGATTCGAAAGGCTCAGGATAATTGAAAAACCTTTGAACACTAAAATGACTGAAAATACCTCTAAGACTCATGTTTGCTGGTCATTTGATATATATATATATATATATATATATATATATATATATATATATATATATGTGTGTGTGTGTGTGTGTGTGTGTGTGCGCGCGCGCGCGCGCGTGTGTGTGTGTGTGTGAATTTGAATGAATACCATATGAAGGCATATTCGATCTATTTGGAGGAAATACATAGTTAACGGTAAGAATAATCTGTTTAAGGGTACGTTCTATACTATGGTTTGAGTTCGGGTGTACTGCCCATGTTCGAATACTCGGTAAATATCGCAGTATTGGGATCCGTAAGTTCGGCTGAATTTGGAAACATGATAAATCTTGGAGATCTTCATGTATGCAGATTACCAATTTTTCCTTAGTATGTGGAATTACGGAATCACCCCTGACAGTCAAATGACCAAAATGCCATCGTTGGCCAAAATGACCGAAATAGCCCTAAATGTATCCGACATCGTGAAAGATCTTGATTTAGAAATTCCTGAATCCTTGTTTGGAAACCTGATGAGAAAATGGAATTCTTGAGTCTCCGTTTATGCCTTGTTGGTATAAATTACCGAAATGCCCATGTATGACAAAATGGCCATAATGCCCTTGTAGGCTTAAATGACTGAATAACTCTTAATTATATATGAACTTTCAAAGATCTTGATATATCAACTCATGAATATCTGGTTTGAAGCGTTAATACGAACCCCTTTTAATAGGGATCTCGTTTTTGAAATTGTCCAAATCGTCAAAAGTTTAGTGTGTCCCTTTCCGTAAATATCGAGTATCTTCAAGAAATAAATTGTTCCATCTAGTGTGTTCCACGTGTGTTACACGACTGTTTTTGCATATTGTTTTACATGTTTTATCATACTGATCATGTGCACACGACTGATAAGTAGTTTTCACATGAACATGACATGTTTTAGAATTTAAACATGATTGTATTGTATGTTTGATATAGACCTTAGTACCCTATATGATAAACATGCTATGTGGATAATGTATTACTGAAAATACTACTAATGATTAATGAACTACTGATGAACTGATTCACTGGGGTACTTGGGATATGATATGAAGTTACTAACGGCTCAGCCCTGATCCAGCTGGTAAGTCCGCCCATTTTCGGTTCATATGCTTCGGCTAGGTCCGCCCGTATTCGGTTCCTATACTTCGGCTTGGGCTGCCCATATTCTAAGGTATTCCCTTAGGATGGTACCCACGCCCAATGGGCTCGGGTTAATGCATGTACATGATACCGCACTGGGGAAACTATATACTGGAGTATGGTTGGAGGGTAAATAAAGAATTAAAATGAACTTTACCGCTACTTGAAACAAATGCATTTGAAATAAAAAGGTTTACTGCATTGTTACATTTCATGTATTAACGTTGCACTGTTGGAACACACTAGACTTTAAACTCATTGATTCCACCTCCGTATGTTATCAGCCTATATAATTCCCATCTAATTCTCGATGTTTGAATAAAAAACAAATATTGTTATTCTCGAGTATAATTCTACCTCGAAATAGTAGAACAAAAATAGAGATTGTTACTATATGGAACATCATGAAAATGTTATGCCTACCATATATCTGCATGAGCTTATAGCATCTTTTGGTAGTTCTATATTACTGAGCTTTTCCAAGCTCACGTTGTTTTTATCATCGCAGGTTAAAAGAATATATCATGGTATAATGTTTGACATCAGTGTTTGGAGTTTTCTCGGTGTTGCTTTTGGAGTACGATGTTGTATAGTTAGTGGGCATATATATAATGTATTGTTCTATGATAGTGTCTATAAAACACTTTCTGAAATTTCTGTTATGTGTTTAAATGACTTCCTGAAATGGTATTTTAAATAGAAGTTGATTTTACAGTTTAATAAGTGTTTTGAGGAAAATTTGTTTTTATGTGTATTTTTACTGTGGGTCGCTCTTGTGACCTTAATGTGACTATCTAGGATCCGCTGTAACGCATAGGCGGGTCTATGGGGTTACATAGTCTGTTTTTTACAAATTCTTTTCACCAAAATTTCTTTTTATGTTTATATATATTTTTAAAACTATATTGTATAGTTTTTATTAATACCTTTAATATATGATTGTATTTTGGATTGAATTTGGTTGATTTACACATACACGTGTTTTTGTCTTGATTTCATTCCAGATTTCAAACATGACTTCTAGGAAGAGAGTTAGAACTAATGAGGCTGGTGGGAGCTCCAACGTTGATGATGATTCTACTCGTCCAAATCTAAACTCGCTCTACAAAAAGTCTCTTCGCAACAAAGATGCCTACATCAATTTTAAGCTATTCCAAGATCATGCCATTCGACGTGAGTGTATTGTTTCTCTTCCCTTTTTGGATTCTGAGCGTTTTCAATTCCACTATCTTGATCTCTTGAGGCATTGGAATTTCATGACCTTTTTTAGCTTACCCGATACCTTGTACCGTAACATGGTGCTTCTATTTTATGCTAATGCTCGTTGCATCTCCAATGTCGGTCAAGTGATTGCTATTGAGTCCTATCTCATGGGAAAGAAATTTAAGGTTGATCCGGAAGTTTTGTGCAATGTGTTCGGGTTTGAAGACGAGGTAATCTCGGATGAGAACTCATTGGTTCATACCTTTGGTGGCTCCGTCACGGTTCTTGATGCTCATGATCGCATCCTACATCTCATGATATCGTGGTGGTTTCATCCTTTCAGAGGCAAGTTTTCTCACATTAGGCAAGTAGATGATTTTTGGATTCGATGCTTTCATGAGGGACATCGTCCAAATCTATGTCAAATTATGTTTTCCGAGATGGTGTACCTTGTCCAAAATCGAAACTCTGATCTTGTTACCTCCTTCACCTATGGCACATCATTGAGCTACTTGTTTTCTAAGGTGGTAATTGATTGCTCGCTTGATTATGCGGAATCACTCAAAGATCCCATCGATGAGCGCACACTTCTCCGGAGTAAATTTTATTGTATTGATGGATAATGGACTCGTGTTGACAATCCTCCACCTGTTGCTGCCCCCAAACCTCCACCTTAAGTTGCTCTGCAAAACAACGAAGCCCTCATGACCTTCATCACCGAGAAATTTAACAGTATGCGTACTCACTTGGACTCAAGCTTTGCTACTATTGATGCTCGCCTCACTACCATTGAGGGACATATCCAAAATGTTGATACTCGCCTCACCTCGGTTGAAACTCAACAAACTTCTATGGACATGTCCTTTACCTGTTTCTATGGCGAATGGAGGCAATTCCGTAGGAGCAATGCCAACGATGAAGATGACGAGGATAATAAGCCTTAGATCATTGCATTCCATTGCATCTCATCTAGCTTAGGATTTCCCTATTTTCATGCACCTATTTATGTTTTTATTTTAAGACCTATGCTTTGATTTATTTTTGATATTCTAGTTTGGATATTATGTTTTAAATTTATGAATTTGATTTTCTTTGGTTTTAATGCTTAATGCAATTATGTTGCTCTACTTGTGGTTTGACTTGTGCTATATTGCTAGATTCCTTCATTGATTTTGATCTAACATAAAGGGGTAGAAGGGTTAAGGGTTAAGTTAAATTTTTAAAATCTTTTTTCAAAACCTAGCTTAAACTTAGGGGGAGTTTACTTAAAAATTTACTTTGGTTTTGTTATATCAAAAAAATGGAGATTGTAAAACTAATATTTGATTTTGATATAACAAGTAATTCAATGACTAATTTGCAAAGTAAATAAATTTTTAAGTAATCAAAATATTCAATTTTGACAAGTACAAAGTATACTTAAAATGTTTTCAAGTTAAAACTTAAACCCCATAAATTTTTCTAAGAATTTCAAGGACAAAATATACAAAATCGCTCAAGCGTTTCGAAACACCCTTAAAGTGTTTCGATACGATTTGCCATTGGAAACGTCTGCATCGAAACGGCTCACATCCTTTTTGATACGACCTTCATCTGGGCTTTTTATTTTTAAGCATTGTTTCGAAATGGATCACACCCGTTTCGATATAGGGGTTAAGTAATTTTAAAATTGGGCATTGAACTAGACGTTGCTTTTCAGAAACTGAATTTTAAAGATTTGGTTAAGTGTTTTGATACACCCCTAAGCTATTTCGAAACACCAAATTACAGTTTCAAAATGTTTCGATACAGCCCTTATCCATTTCGATACGACCTTCTTTTTGCACTTACTGTTTCGATACGGCCTATAACCGTTTCGATACGGGCCCTATTTTACACATAACGACTCTTTCTATTTTGAGTGTCTATTTCGATACAGGGGTCCCGTGTTCTGATACGGGTAGTTGCAGAACTACATTTGTGAAGGGAAGAGAGAGCCCCAACTGCTCTATTGATGATCTCAACCACCCAAACGGCTAGAAATCAATGAGAAGGTATTTGGGCCTTTAAGCAACATCAAAGCATTCAAATCCAAACCTTGATCGTTTAGAGTCAAATCTTGTACCCAACTCTATTGAGTTTTTCTATTGTAATTTTATTGAGAGTTTGGAGAGTGTTTGATTGTATTTGGGTAAACATTAACCTTTGAGAGGTACTTGTAAGGTTTACCAAATTCATTTTTTGTAAATAGTGTGTTGGATTAAGCTTTGGGTAGAAAGCTTAATCAGTTTTGTAAGGTTTCCTCCTTATCCAAGAAAAGGGGAAGAATCAATTAGTGGATTGGTTGAAAATCCTTAGTGGGAGCTAAGATAGTGGAGGTAGAATTCATTTAGGAACTTGAACCACTATAAATTGCCTTGTGTCAAATTTTCAATCATCCAATTTCCACCTTCGAATTTTTAATCGCCAATTCACCCCCTCTTGGCCATTTGTAATCGTTTGATCAACTCAAAAAAAAGCACCCTAAAAATTTAGTGATTACCAAAGTTGTTTATCCTATTTTTTAATGGTGGGTCACTTGACCCACCATGCACCATGGTGCATCCGCCCCTTGTTGTTAGTATCATACCGGTACAGTTTTTTGTTTGTTTTTAACCACCTATATCTAATTCAATGGTTGACTATTTCGGATTGAGTAACGCAGAGGTTCGAGGCGGCCCTCCCAAACCAATTTGCTCCACTCAAAATGTCAGAATTTGAACTCGTAATCTTACTTAAGGAATATAATGCCTTATCCCATTATACCAATTGATTGTTGATATAATATTTTAATACTAATAGATATCGATGTTGGTATGTTTCGAAACACTACTTCAAATTTATCGATACCTAAAAGTAGGGGCGAAGCCAAGATTTCAAAGTTAACGGGGCTGAGAATATTTAAAATAAAATTAAAATAATCAAAATTCACATAAAAAATAATGCCATCAAATAAATTCTCAATTAAATTGTCAATCAAGAAACATATACGATAATCTATTTAAATTGCACCATATGTACTTTCATACTAGCGAAATCATCAATTAAAGAGTCTAAATCGAATCTTTTCGCAATCACCTTTTCAATGTACACTAGTAAAATATCGCTAAAAAAATCATCCACCATTCGATTCCTAAGCGTATTTTTGACAATGCTCATTGCTGAAAATGCACGTTCACATGTTGTTGAAACCGAGAGAGTTAACACAAGACGAATCAATCGATCAACAAGAGAATTTGCAGTAGCTTTTCCAGTATCTAGCAAAGCCTTGCTAAGTTGTGATAAGGTAGATAATTTATGTAGCTTGGGGTTTCGTTGGACATTTAAGTAAAAATGTTGCAATTCGCAAGAAAGCCGACACTTCTCTTGAGTAAAGAAATCTTCAGGATAATATTTACTGACAAGAAGACATATCTTAACAGTATCAAAGGACTTAAATGATTCCTTAGGATCCAGTGCTGAACTTAGTAAAAGAAGATCAATCATATGTTCATCAAATCTACTATTAATTTCATGTACTTGCAAATGAATCGAAGCTGTAAGTTTGGAGAACTTTACATGTAGGATTATACAATCTGAGCAAACTACTGATTGAGTTCAAATGAGATGACCATCGAGTGTCACCAGCACGTTGTAAGCTTCCAATTTGAATTAATCCTCTCCCAGTTTCAATCTCATCACCATTAGCAATTTTTTCATTGATTTCAATCTGTTGAGCTTGTTGCAACTCATCATGACGTTTGGGAGATGCATCTACAAGATTAATAAAAATGGCCAATTTGGTGAATTTTCTATTGGGATCACATCTCTTGTTGCTGCAACCAAGGCTAATTGAAGCCTATGAGCAAAACAATGAACATAGTATGCATAAGGTGAATCTTTCAACAACAAAACTTTTAAGCCATTAAATTTTTCTCTCATATTCAATGCCCTATCATATCCTTGACCATAAATATTCTTCCATTTAAATTATGATAACTCAAAACTTGATAGAATGCTTGCTGCATGGCCTCTGCCAGCCCCCTGTGGTTTCGCCACTGCCTAAAAGTATGTTCATATATTATATATGTATACAAATAAAACATAATCACACACATAATTTTTAAAATGTTGTGAATAAAATAAAGAAGAACAATAATAAGAACAAGAACAACAAAGAGATGAGAGAAAGAGAGAGATTTGTATTATTCTCAAAAATATAGACTTGTATACAATGCCTTCAATGAATCATCTATTTATAGGCATAAGAAGTACATAATACATTAAACTCTAATTCATAGAGATAATATTCCTAATAATAAATAAAATCAAACTCCTTTGATAAAGTTCTAATCATGATAGACATCCACATAGATAAATATTCATAACACTCCCCCTTGGATGTCTATGAAGATAATGTGCCTCGTTAAAACCTTACTAAGATAAAAACTCAGTGGGAAAAAAAAATTCTTTAGTGAAGGAAAAAGAGTACACACATCTTTGATACGCATAACATGTTGCCTCATTAAAAACCTTACCAGTAAAACCCATTGGGACAAAAACCTCGGTTAAGGGAAAAAGAGTGCAACGCGTATTTACTCCCCCTCATGCAAACATCACAGAAGATCTCTGAATCTTCATAATTTAATCTTGAATATAATTTTTCTAAAGATCGTGAGGGATGAAAACTTTGGAGTAATATGTTCCATGATGTATCCACTTTCAAACTGAGATATACATCTTGCGTTATCTTCACACAAGATAGCTTTTATCATATCTTGTAAAAGTAAATCCACATATCTTTTGGATATGTTGGGTCAATAGTCTTAGCCAAACACATTTTTTTTTGGCTTGCCTCGTGCATAACAATTATTTCTACGACATTTGAGGAGGCATCAACGAATGTTTGAAGACCTAAATGTAATGATCTTTGTATATTCATAGATATTTCTTGACCAACTAATATATAGTGCTTCAAGACCAAGAAAAGATATAATTATCTTTATTCACATTCAACAATCTTACAACTATTGGGATACTCAATAGATATGTTCTATTCATATTGAATCTTCTTTAAGATTCTTTCAGCTTATGTCTATTCATAGACAAAAGAAATATATAAAAATGCTCGATCTTCAGGTCGAGATAAACTTGATGTCAAGATTCAAGTACTTGTATTGAAAGTACTTCATGAGTTTCCAATTTGAAGCTCTTTATGAGTTCTAAAATTATCATAATGGATCTTGATCCAAACTCCTTTATAAAATACATAAGGAAATCTGATCATTCTTATAGTATTTTCTCAATTAGTATTCACTAAGGCGATTATACCAAATACGCCAAAATATTCATGAGACATATCTAAATAAATTTCCTCAGAAATTTCCAAATGCTTATAGCATTTTAGATCCTTCAAGGATAAATGTGGATCCACAAATAATTAGACGCATGTAAAATTTTCTAAACTGCCAAAGTAATTGCATCCACCATGAAGTAATTAAAACTTTTCATAAATCATAGTTCAAGTCGTATTTACGACTACTTATTTGTGCCTCACTTGCATTACACCTTTAGGTGTTTGGACTGCTGGTCCAAATACTTCTATTTTAGAAGTTCAAAGCGTCTTTCAACATCGGCCAATTCAATATCTATACTTCTGGATAGATTTTATACAAGATCCTCGATTTCTTTCTTTACTTCTATAGAAGTATTTTATGTAAAATTGTTTGTAAAATCGTTGTCGACAACTTTTCAATTTTCTAGTTCCATTCTCGTAATGACATAACTCATCGAGATCTCTTCAAGATTTCAATCTTTATTTCAGGTACCTGAAACTCTTATAGAGTTTTATTATTTGTTATGTCTTGGGTCTCTTCAGGAGCACCCGCCTCCAATATATGACCATCTCATATTACTTTCTATTTACGAGAATTTTGATCATTGGAACCATTTCAACTATCATGCTTCAGGCATGATTTACATTCTCTCGCTCTAACATGTAATTTAAACTTAGAGCATTTCAGCTGGTATATGAGACTTAATTACTCTCATTGGGTCAGTAAATATGTCTGGCAGTTGACATGTAATAACATGAATTATCTTATGAACTTCTAGTTCATATACGAGGATCTAGATAACGATAATTCATTTTCCTCTATCCAGCTGATTATTATCTCCCCCTGATGTTGAGAAAAATCATGTCATAAATCATAAATGGGAGACTCGTACTCAATATATATTCTCAACCCTTTTTATTTACCCATTTTGTGCGTTGTGGTGGAGCAATTCATATCGCACATTCAAAAATCATAAAATGGGAAATGTATGATTTCTGACCAAAAACCAATCATAACGGAGAGTTTATTATAACTCGTTGGCTTGATGCGTATAAGTGTTGCTATATGGAAACACCATATAAATAATAACTCTTTTGTTCTCATAGTTTAGCTATTAAATAGGAGGCATCCAATTGAAATTTTGCTAAACTATATTTTTCATAATCAATAGGCTTTGTAGCAACTGATATAGCCTAAAATATAAACCCACTAGCTTTTCAAGACGAATAGTCTAACTGCATAATCTGAATCTTTTTAGAATCAATCTCACAAACTTCTGGTTGTAAGTCGATAAAACAATGTAGATGCATCTACTAAAATCATATAAAACTTTCCACATTTGTGGATATATGGGCCCATATTTCGTTCAGATATGCAAGACATACAGTCTTAACTTCAGTACAAGAACTTTAAGTTCTAATTCTTTTAGTAAGTGGGATCATCTATATCCTTTGAGAACAAACAACACAAGAACTTCATGTTCTTTTAGTAAGTGGAATTTTATCAATTCCTTTAAGCAACACAAGAACTTCACGTTCTTTAATAAGTGAAATTTAATTCATTCCTTTGAGAATAAGCACCACAAGAACTACAGGTTCTTTTAATACATGTGCACGTAAATCTCAATAATTTCTGCACCATTATTGATCAGGATGGTCTAACCGATCATTCCAACTATATATATGTGTGTATATATCTCTGAATTTGTAAACTTCTTGTTTACCATAAAATGTAATTCAATCCTACTCGTACATGTCTAGTACGACCATCAAAATTGTTCCTTTAAATAGGAATATATTTAGCTCTTTCGGAGCTTTCAATTGAAATTATCTTTTGGTAGCAATATATAGCTCTCCTAGAGCTTTCAACTGACTTTTTGGCTACCAGAATTTATATCCATATTGGCTTATTTCAAATGCCAATTGATAACATATGTTATCTATAATTTCTAAGGGGATAATTTGCGAACTCATATTGCTCTCTTTATGACTTTGACGAGTATAACGCAATGTGAATATGGAATAAAGTTCCATTTGACAATAACATATTTGCTCAACCAGAACCTTTTGTGATATTAGTACTTCCGGATATAGTACTCACATTATTATCTTGCATTTTAATCAAGAAATGCATAATTGTGCACCTTTCAAAATGTGCTTTGTTTCATTTACTTCAGGTAATGAAAATATGTACTTTGTATCATTCACTTCGATGAATGAAAAATATAAAATATAGCACATCATATCAAGTCGATTATCTATCAGAGATAAACTTTCAAGTGCTCTTCCGAAGTATTGATATTTTAGTACTTTGAGAAATACTACTCATATTTTCCCCTTGCATTTAAATGGGAAAAATATTTCTTATGCTTAAGTACAATATGAGTACTTGCATTATTTGCTAGGCATAAATAGCCACAATTCTAGGCATAAATAGCCACAATTCATTGTATATTTTATTCCGGAAGTAATCATATTCTTCAAATAATATATTAACATAAAGCGTAAATAAATAATATATGAAATAAATAAATATAAAGCAAACTAACATAAATAAATAATAAATAAAACGAATTAACATAAAAATAAAATAAAATCAATTATTCCTGTTAGAGGTTATAAGGGAAATAAAATA
The DNA here is from genome assembly GCA_030270665.1 of Hibiscus trionum. Taxonomy (NCBI): domain Eukaryota; kingdom Viridiplantae; phylum Streptophyta; class Magnoliopsida; order Malvales; family Malvaceae; genus Hibiscus; species Hibiscus trionum. Next base: position 17,975,643 of record BSYR01000038.1, on the reverse strand, counting down.
AATGGTAAATTATTCCCTTCAAAGGTTATGAGAAAATTAACAATATCCAATTGAGTTGGATCAATAACGCCATAAACAAATTTTGTTTATATTTTATTTCATTTATCATTCATGATTATGGATAAAGTCCATAATACTTTGGCGTTTGACAAGTACGAAACCAATGGTTTATAACATCACATTGGTAAAAGGATTTCACTTCCTTAGAATGATCTTTATCACTCTTGTCATCCTTATAACTTTACTACCAGCGGGTAGAAGTATTCTTAATACGACTATATTTTTCATGTGTATATTCATAGCCTCGACCACGACCACAACTTTTAATGTGATTTTTTTATTCCTTCCATAATATAATCTCACATTCACTTCAGGGAATGGAGTAGAGTCAGTGGGCTTTTAAAACCTTTTTCACATATCCTTATCACAGAGAACAAAGATTTAATCCTCGTACGCGGCATTGTTAAACTTGTCCACAAGGTCATTTAAAAACCTCCTTTGAGACCAGTAGCCTCGCAGAACGGGATGTCCAGCCAATTATACTTGGATTATATCGAAATTATGTCTCTAATTGAATAATGATTTACCATGTTTGCATTCACTTCAGGGAATGAAACAGACCCAATAATCGCATGGAATAAACATCATGCTTGCATTCACTTTAGGGAATGCCCCATCATTGATAATTGCATGGAATAAACATCATGTTTTGCATTCACTTCAGGGAATGCCTCTCATAACCTTTTAGATCAAGACAAATTTCGTAACTTGAAATTGGGAGAAGTCTATGGTCGAATTTTTTCGACGAAGAAAAAAAATATTGCTTTCGAGCAAATATAGACTTTATAATAATCTTCTTGTAAATTCAAAATCATCATGATTTATCGCACTTTAAAATTGTATTTTAAAAGATAAAAATAAAAATAGAGTTTACCGATATTGAATTTCGTCTCAAAGACAATGATGACGTAGCAAATGAACCAATGCATCTTCTCATAATCTTTTTGTTACGCCGTGTCTCTTTCCAACTCATTTGAATACATGTAAAACTCAAAACACGATTAAAAGCATCGACTTTTATCAATAGAATAAAAAATTATTTGAGACTAGATCAAAAAGTATAAAAGTAGTCATAGATCAAGTTGAATAAACATAACTATAAGTGATGTGATCAAATTATAAACAACCATAGTTAAAATCAAACGACATTTTGATGAATGTATAAACACATCAAAGTAACGTATTCCTTTTGCCTTTGATTCACATACAAAGTAATTGATACAAATAATAAAGTTGTTTTATATCTCGAATTTATTCATATAAATTACCATAATAATAATAATGATAAAACAAATATATAACAACCACATGGCAACACAATCTTTGAATTGAATCAATTATAAATTAGAATGGAATAATAAAAACTTTGAATAAAACTAATATACTGTGTAATAAAATGTTCCAACTTGTGCGCCCAATAGCATTTAGCCGAAATACTTGAGGGCTTTAATTCGGTTTGCTTTATCAATCCATCTAATGAAGTACGACGATAATTTTAATTTTCGTTAATTCAAGAGTTACTTCAAGTATGAATAAAATAATAATAAATTAAAATAATAACCAAATAATAGATATGAATATACTAACTTTTGGAGAATGATAAATCAATCATTATATTAGTATATAAATAAGAAAAACATACCATAATTTCCAAGGTAAGCTGAATATATGATAGATGTAGTCACCAATATCAAATTGAAATTTTTTTCAAGAACCACCAACAATAATCACAGTAATTAAGCGAGCGAGATCGTGCTGATAACGTGTTGTGAATAAAATAAAGAAGAACAAGAACAAGAACAACAAAGAGATGAGAGAAAGAGAGAGATTTGTATTATTCTCAAAAATATAGACTTGTATACAATGCCTTCAATGAATCATCTATTTATAGGCATAAGAAGTACATAATACATTAAACTCTAATTCATAGAGATAATATTCCTAATAATAAATAAAATCAAACTCCTTTGATAAAGTTCTAATCATGATAGACATCCACATATATAAATATTCATAACATAAAACTATTAGTAAAGTTTAATAATTTAATTGAAACTATTATAATTTCTGAATGTAATTTAGAATAAAAATAGTAAAGTTAAAAGATAAATTAAGGACGAGTCTGTTGTGCGACAGTCTAAAAACAGTCAATCTAAACTATTAACCAAAATATATAACATTTTTTGTTGGTTCCCAGTAACATTTTAAGTTGCAACTTAAAATGTTAAAAACATGTAACTTAAAATGTTACTCATACAACCTAAAATGTTATATGTTATGTTATATGTTTTGATAACATTTTCGATTGCAACCTATAATGTTATCTCACGCACAACCTAAAATGTTACACATACAGCCTAAAATATTATATATTTTGATAACATTTTTATTCGTATTTTTAACCGTTTTTATGCTATTATTCTTTAGACTCTTTGTATATATTAATATTAACCAAAATGGCAAAACACCAAAATTTTATCACAATAGACTTTAAACTATTTGGTCATGTGGCCCGTAAAGAGCAAACCCGGGTCTGTCCTGAATTTAAATGAAATAATAATAAATTTTTGGCTTAAGGGTTTAATAAGTCGCTAAATTTTAAAAAAATCAATTAAGCCTTTAAATTTTTTTACACTCAATTAAGCTCTCAAACTCAAGAAAAAATTAATTTGGCCTTTTGACTAACGTTGACCTTTAACTTTAACGTTTTTATTAAATTTTTTTGACACATGTCGCAACATGATAGTGCCACTTGTCGTTTCTAGGAATTTTTAAATTTTAATTTTTAAAAAATATATAAAACAGAAAAAATTCTAAAAAAATTGTAAAAATAATATTAAATATATTTTTTTAATTTTGAAATTTATTTAAAAATAATAAATACTAATTTTTCAAAAGATTAAAATATTACAAATTAAAAATATAAAATATTATTATTATAAAATTATAAAAAATTTGAAAAAAATTATTTTTTAATATTTTTAAAAAATATAATTTTAAAAATCAAAATAACTTTTATTTTTTTATATTTTTTGAAATTATTTTTTATAATTGTATAATAATTTTTTTATTTTTAATATTTTATTTTTAAATAAATTTCAAAATTTAAAAAACATTTTTAATAATTTTCAAAATTTTGAAAAATAAAAGAAATTTTCTGTTTTTAGATATTTAAAAAAAATAAAATTCAACAATTCTTAGAAACAACAAGTGACATTATCCTATTACGACAAGTGCCAAAAGGCATTAAAAAATCGTTAGATTTAATGGTCAACGTTAGTCAAAGAGCTACATTAGTTTTTTTTTCTTGAGTTTGAGGACTTAATTGCGTACAAAAAAAATTAAAGACCTAATTAATTTTTTTTAAAAGTTTAGGGGCTTATTGAACTCTTAAACCTAAATTTTTTTTATCTAACTCTAATTATAATAATGTAAAAATATTGATTACTAATATTTTTATTATGGTTTAAATAGTAAAACAAGCCGACATGCGATTTTCTAAGGACAACGACCCCGCCCGGACACTTCTACTTCAAAGTACTATGGAATATGGATCATTCATATTCTTAGGGTGACACGTCTACATGTACTTTTAGGTTAAATTAAATGTTTTCGAATTTAAAAGTGGGACCCATATTTAAATTTTTTATCACCTTTTATATTTATTCTCGTGACATTTTTTCTTTATGATAATGTGGAAAAGTCTTAAAAAACCGCTTAAAATACGGTCAATATAAATTCTTACAAAAAATTGTAAGAATTTATGTAAGACTGGATAAGAATTTCGGTTGTAACTACACAAATTCTTACCAACTGGGTAAGAATTTTTGTAACTATATAAATTCATAAATTCTTACCAACTGTGTAAGAATTTATGTAGATTTTGCCTTAGGTAAAAATTTGTGTGGCTACACAAATTCTTATATTATAACCTAAATTCTTACCATTTGGGTAAGAATTTGTGTAAATTATAAGAATTTGTGTAGGATCATCTCATTCTAGCCTCACCGTAAGGGTGCCTCAACCTAGAACTACCCATGATATTGTGATACGTTTTATTTCAGAATTGAATTTGATGTTTGCTCTTCAAATGATGTATATTATATTGTTTTATTGATCTATCCTTATTTTGGACCCTTAAATTAAATATTGATATATGTAACCCCATAGACTCGCCTATGCGTTCCGCAGATTAGGGTCACAAGAGCGACCCACAGTAAAAATCCACATAAAGAACCTTTTTCATTAGAGTACTTATTAGATTATAAGGTTTAATTTCGGTTTAAAATACTCTTTCTAGAATTCATTTAAACATCTAACAATAATTTCAAGAAACATTTTACAAACATTGTCATAAAATAATATATGACGTGTATGCCCACTAACTGGACTGGTATCGAACTCGAAAAGTGACGCCGAGAGAACCGCCAAGACGCTGATGTCAATAACTCTACCATGACGGATTTCATCTATCCTGTAATGGTAAAACAACATGAGCTTAGGAAAGCCAGTAGTACAGAACAACCAATAGATGAAATAGGCACATGCAAGTACATGACAGGCATTACATTGACATGACGTTTCAGACAATAACGTACTCCGTTTACAATTTAATATTTTAGTATAACATTATATTTGAAGATAACATAATTATTCTTTATTCAATCATTGAGTATCAAGGCATTAAGCCTATAGTCCAGAGAATTAGAAGAGTGAATGATTAAATTAAACTAGGGAGTTTAGTGGTCCCAATAGTGCTAAACTGTATCAATGAGGTAAACATTTTATTTCACGGGAACATAATTCAAGCAGCAGTAATGTTCATTTTTAATTCTTATCTACCTCAAAATGTACCCGATATACAATTCTGAGATGCGTCTATAAGGGAATTAAAGGGCGTGGGAATTGGGAATCATCCTAGGGGAATACCTTAGGTCCAGCGGAATTACCTTAGCTGAAGCATATGAACCCGTAGTAACTATAACGGTAAGGAATTTCCTTAGCCGAAGCATAGGAACATGTAACTATAACCGTAAGATATTACCCTCGCCGAAGCAGAGGAACATGTAAGTATAATCGTAAGGAATTACCCTCGCCGAGGTAGAGGAACCTGTAACTATAATCGTAAGGAATTACCCTCACCAAGGCAGAGGGACCTGTAACTATAATCGTATAGAATTACCCTTGTCGAGGCAGAGGAACCTGTAACTATAATCGTAAGGAATTACCCTCGCCGAGGCAGAGGAACCTGTAACGATAATCGTAAGGAATTACCCTAACCGAGGCAGAGGAACCTGTAACGATAACCGTAAGGAATTACCCTCGCTGAGGCAGATGAATTTGTAACTATAATCGTAAGGAATTACCCTCGCCGAGGCAGAGGAACCTGTAACTATAATCGTAAGGAATTACCCTCGCCGAGGTAGAGGAACCTGTAACTATAATCATATGGAATTACCCTCGCCGAGGTAGAGGAACCTGTAACTATAATCGTAAGGAATTACCCTCACCGAGGCAGAGGAAGCTGTAACTATAATCGTAAGGAATTACCCTCGCCGAGGCAGAGGAACCTGTAACTATAATCGTAAGGAATTACCTTCGCCGAAGCAGAGGAACCTATAACGATAACTGTAAGGAATTACCCTCGCCGAAGCAGAGGAACCTGTAACGATAAACGTAAGGAATTACCCTCGTCGAGGTAGAGGAACCTATAACTATAATCGTAAGGAATTACCCTCGCCGAAGCAGAGGAACCTGCGGTATCTTCGTACCCTATCCCAAGCACCCAGTAACCGTTGATGTCGTAATTTAAGTAACTAGAAGAACCATCAATTACGATAAACATAAGGCAACAAATCAGATATCATGTTGTTCAATCAAGTACTTTAGCATACTTCAGATGGATGGAACTATCATACTTAAAATCAGGAAACATGTTACGTCTCCATCATGTGCACATGTTTAGTTCAATCATAACATTTAAAGCATGCATGTAGCGCTCAAGGAACATTTGCCATATGCACATGATAAATTTAGTCAACACATTTCATATATCATTTTTTTCTTCTTCTTCTTTTCAGATTTACTTGGTAGTTACAGAAAGAAAATACACATATTTTCCATCCATCGAATTCACTCTTGAATCAATCCCCTTGTGAAATTGGTTTCGTTATCTGAGGTTTTAACATGTATATCGAAATAACCAAATTGCCAATTAATTTACAAGTCTTAAGCATTTATACGTGCCATATAATTCATAATTTTGATACAAGGGTCCTTACTTGTGTTCTTATGCTGTATTCTACATCATTTGATATTTCATGCATTAAATATTAGTTAACATGTTCATTATAGTACACAAAAAGTAGTAAGTATTACCTCGACTCCGAGTTACGTAGTACAGCCTTCGAAGCTCTAGTCAATCGCTCTCAAGCTCGAATTTGACGTCCCCTCATTATCTAGGATACATGGCAAAACAATTTACATCAGAAATAAAACTTGAATACGATGATCAATTTTATTTAAAAGATTAAATACTGAATATCATCTTATTGGGTTCGAATTTGGCGAAACAGACTTAAAAACGGACTCAAGATGTCGAAAAAACCCAAAATAGGAGTTCTCAAGAAAAGTCGAATTTTGGTCAAAGTCGACGGTCAAAGCTGACATCATGCTAACGTCAACGATCAGAGTCAACGCTGACATCATGCTAACGGCAACGATCAGAGTCAACGATGATGTCATGCTGATGTCACTAGTAAAAAGGGGTTGACTCACTGAGTTGACTCTGTCGGGTTGACTTACTAAGTTGACTAGGTCAGGTTGACTCACTGAGTCGACACGGTCGGGTTGACTCATTGAGTCGAATCGGTCGGGTTGACTCACTGAGTAGACTCGGTCGGGTTGACTCACTGAGTAGACTCGGTCAGGTTGACTCTATAAGTCGACTCGAACGAGTTGACTCGGTCGGGTCGGGTCAAAAAGAGGCGGGTCGGGCTTGGGTATCTCAGACTTGGGCTTGACCCAAATCCATTGGGCCTTAAGTGGGCCAACCCAAACCCATTAATCAAGCCTGGTCTAGTATTACCGGTTCAAGGTCGAACCAGACTGGTCCAGTGACCGGGCCAATCTTTCATCGGTTCTAATAAAGAGCGTCATCACGATGACCGGAAACCGTCCCCTAATGGCGCGTGGTTGCCACGCGCGACCTATTTAACCGAGGAACACCACCGGAACACGCGAAACAACCCCAAAAACTCAGTTATCATATCCATTAACTGGAATCAGGTCGGAGACTCGCCGAACTTACCAAAACAGAGGAAAATGATCAGGAGTGGCGTAGCTCCAATGATGCTCCTAACAGCGACGAACTGACGGTCAGCCACCAGGGTTTTGCCCAGCTCTGGACGATGAGCTTGCTTGCAGCGGTGGCATGCCGAACGGTCGTCAAATGACGTTAGAATCACAGAGAAACAGAGATGGTAGAAGCTTGGGTTTTAACAGATCTTCAACTGGATTTCTACGGCGAACGGCGCATGCCCACTGCAAGTGGTGGTCATGGGCACAGTCGGGAGGGTGTGGCGGTTCGATTGATTGTGGCGGTGGCAGCCACGGACCGACGGTGGCTTAGATCGGACGACGCGGTGGTAGAGAAGCATGGAAGTATCTGGACACTCTCCCCCCCCCACTCTGTCGATTCTAATCCCCCCACATCCCTTGGGGTCGATCCCCAAAAGACGGGCTCTTAATTCTTTCATTTCGATATAGGCCCATCAATTATTGCTTAATAATACGCTATAGAAATTCAAAACCATAGTTGGCCTTAGCTCACATGGTTAAGACTCTAGCATAGCAACCCAAAGGTCACTGTTTCAAACCCCTTAGCCACCATTTTCCATTTTTTCATTCTCATCATTATTTTCTTTCCTTTTTTATTAATATATATATATATATATAGGGGTGTTACAACTCTCTCCCCCTAAAAGAAATTTCGTCCTCGAAATTTACTAGTGTTAAACAAACGTGAGAACTATTTCTTCATTAATTCCCTAGTCTCCTAGAGAGCTGTTACGAACTACCGTTACACTAGTGGCCCATAACCATTAAGATACGTCTATTTAGAATTTTCATGTCATGATCTAAAAGTTGTACGAGATCCTCATTAGAGGAGATATCTGACCTCTGTTTCATATTCTCAACCTGAATAATATAACTCAAATTCGGGCGGTGTTATCTCAACATGGTTACATGATATCTTCATGTATACGGCTAAGATGCGGAGCCAACTCAAGCTGATAAGCTACAAGTCCAACTCTCTTAGAATATAATACAGGCCGAGGAACCCACAACTTAGTTTACCCTTAAGTCCAAATCTTACTGTTTTCTCATACAGAGCTACTTCAATAATACTTAAACTCTAACACTGAATTTAATGCCGCAATCTTTCAAATTAACATAAGACTCTTGTTTGTTAGAACCTCACCAAGCAATCACAGATAAATTTTAACCAATTAGACAGTAAGGAATAGCTTACTCATCTGTTCATATATACATACCTTCGAAGACCATATCTTATAAATATCAGTTACAAAGCAGAGCGGTCTATCCCGAATATCAACATAATTAGTATATAGAACTTTATTGTCTAACTCAAGAATCATGCATTCAACATAAATGAAAGGCATAAATAACTTGCTTACCCATAGCGAATCATTCGAGCATAACTGCTTTTAGATATAACAGAATCAATTCATCATCATTTTTTAAGCATATGAACACTTTTCTTATAAATTCATACTACTCTTATCAAATTTTCCCATAGTAATATTCTCACTCATAATTATTATCGTTGAATGACCTTACATGTAATATTATATCGGTTACCTCACATAATCAAACATTTATTCTCAATCTAAAACAACTCTTCAATTTCACACGCACGATCCATCTCAAGTTCTTTATCTGTATTCAAATCTATCGAATTAATTCAAATCACAAATGAACGTTACAGACATTCCTTAAATTCACTTATTTCAAGAAAAGGACTAGACATTAGAGTTTCGGCTCGGAGGAGTACGGTTGTAACCTGTAGGCATGTTCAAACCAGACATCTTATGATAGAAGATCAACTGATTTACCTAGAATGACGCAAATCTAAGCTCTGATACCACTAAATGTAACCCCCCTAGACCCACCTATGCGTTCCGCAGATTCTAGGAAGTCACATTAGGGTCACAAGAGCGACCCACGGTAAAAATCCACATAAAGACCCTTTTTCTTTAAAGTACTTATTAGATTATAAGGTTTAATTTCGGTTTAAAATACTTTTTCTAGAATTCATTTAAACATATAACAATAATTTCAAGAAACATTTTATAGACAATGTCATAAAATAATACATGACGTGTATGCCCACTAACTGGACTGGTACAGAACTCCAAAAGTGACACCGAGAGAATCGCCAAGACACTGATGTCAATAACTCTACCATGACGGAGTTCATCTAACATGTGATGGTAAAACAACATGAGCTTAGGAAAGCCCAGTAATACAGAACTACCAATAGACGTGGTAGGCACATGCAAGTACATGACAGACATTACATTGACATGGCATTTCAGGCAATAACGAACTTCGTTTACAATTTAATATTTTAGTATAACGTTATATTTGAAGATAACATAATTGTTCTTTATTCAATCATTGAGTATCAGACATTAAGCCTATAGTCCAGAGAATTAGAAGAGTGAATGATTAAATTAAACTAGGGAGTTTAGTGGTCCCAACAGTGCTAAACTGTATCAATGAGGTAAAAATTTTATTTCAAGGGAACATAATTCAAGAAGCAGTAATGTTCATTTTTAATTCTTATCTACCCCCAAATGTACCCGATATACAATTCTGAGATGCGTCTATAAGGGAATTAAAGGACATGGGAACTGGGAATCATCCTAGGGGAATACCTTAGGTCCAGCGAAATTACCTTAGCTGAAGCATATGAACCCGTAGTAACTATAATGGTAAGGAATTTCCCTAGCCGAAGCATAGGAACATGTAACTATAACCGTAAGAAATTACCCTCGCCGAAGCAGAGGAACCTGTAACTATATTCGTAAGGAATTACCCTCGCCGAGGCAGAGGAACCGGTAACTATAATTGTAAGGAATTACCCTCGCCGAGGTAGAGGAACCTGTAACTATAATCGTAAGGAATTACCCTCGCTAAGGCAGAGGAACCTGTAACGATAACCGTAAGGAATTACCCTCACCGAGGCAGAGGAACCTGTAACGAAAACCGTAAGGAATTACCCTCGCCGAGGCAGAGGAACCTGTAACTATAATCGTAAGGAATTACCCTCGCCGAGGCAGAGGAACTTGTAACTATAATCGTAAGGAATTGCCCTCTCCGGGGCAGAGGAACCTATAACTATAATCGTATGGAATTACCCTCGCCGAGGCAGAGGAACCTATAACTATAATCGTAAGGAATTACCCTCGCCGAGGTAGAGGAACCTGTAACTATAATCATAAGGAATTACCCTCGTCGAGGCTGAGGAACCTGTAACTATAATCGTAAGGAATTACCCTCGCCAAGGCAGAGGAACCTGTAACGATAACCGTACGGAATTACCCTCGCCGAAGCAGAGGAACCTGTAACGATAACCGTAAGGAATTACCCTCGCCGAGGCAGAGGAACTTGTAACTATATTCCTAAGGAATTACCCTCGCCAAAGCAGAGGAACCTGCAGTATATTCGTACCATATCATAAGCACCCACTAACCATTGATGTCGTAATTTCAGTAACTAGAAGAAGCAGCAATTACGGTAAACATAAGGTAACCAATTGTTTTCGGTAAACAGTAATCAGAGAGCATGCTATTAATCAGTTAAAACAAAATCAGATATCATGTTGTTCAATCAAGTACTTTAGCATACTTCAGATGGATGGAACTATCATACTTAAAATCAGGAAACATGTTACGTCTCCGTCATGTGCACGTGTTTAGTTTAATCATAACATTTAAAGCAGGCATGTAGCGCTCAAGGAACATTTTCCATATGCACATGATAAATTTAGTAAACACATTTCATATATCACGCTTTTTCTTCTTCTTCTTCTTCTTCTTCTTCTTCTTCTTCTTCTTCTTCTTCTTTTCAGATTTACTTGGTAGTTACAGAAAGAAAATACACATATTTTCCATCCATCGAATTCACTCTTGAATGAATCCCCTTGTGAAATTGGTTTCGTTATCTGAGGTTTTAACATGTATATCGAAATAACCAAATTGCCAATTAATTTACAGGTCTTAAGCATTTATACGTGTCATATAATTCGTAATTTTGACACAAGGGTCCTTACTAGTGTTCTTATGTTATATTCTACATCATTTGATATTTCATGCATTAAATATTAGTTATCATGTTCATTATAGTGCAAAAAAGTAGTGAGTATTACCTCGACTCCGAGTTACGTAGTTCAGCCTTTGAAGCTCCAGTCAATCGCTCTCAAGCTCGAATTTGACGTCCCTCATTATCTCGGATACATGGCAAAACAATTTACATCAAAAACAAAACTTGAATACGATGATCAGTTTTATTTAAAAGATCAAATACTGAATATCATCTTATCGGGTTCAAATTTGACGAAACATACTTCAAAAAACGGACTCAGGACGTCGAAAAAACCCAAAATAGGAGTTCTCAAGAAAAGTTGACTTTTGGTCAAAGTCAACAGTCAACACTAACATCATGTTGACGTCAACGATTAGAGTCAACGATGACATCATGATGAACTCATCGGTCAGAGTCAACGCTGACGTCAGCGGTCAGAGTCAACGCTGATGTCATGCTAACGTCACTAGTAAAAAGGGGTTGACTCACTAAGTTGACTTGGTCGGGTTGACTCACTAAGTTGACTCGGTCGGGTTGACTCACTGAGTGGACTCGGTCAGGTTGACTCACTAAGTTGACTCGATCGGGTTGACTCACTGATTCGACTCGGTCGGGTTGACTCACTGAGTCGCCTTGAACGAGTTGACTCGGTCGGGTTAACTCAGTCGGGTCGGGTCAAAAAGATGCGGGTCGGTGTTGAGTGGATCAAATGATCGATATAAACCAAAAGGGGGGTAAATTGGATTTTTAGACTTTTTGGTAGTGGAATTGACAAATAAAAGGATAGACAAGGGAATTTAGAGTGGTTCAAGTTCCAATCGAACTCTACATCCACTACCTTAGCTTCACTAAGGATTTTCAACAATTCCACTAATTGCTCTTCCCCTTTTCTAGGCTAAGGAGGTAGCCGTTACAATATCGGTCAAATTTTCTACCCAAAATTTGACCCAATCCTCACACAAGAATTACAAAGAAGTTGATGGCTAAACAAGTATCTCTCAATACACAAAGTAGCCCAATTACAAGCACTCAACCCAATTTGAAAGGGTAAGAATGGAAAATACAATTTCACAATTGGGGTTTAGAAGAAATAATGGGATTTAGGCTCAATTGCTTGAATTTGATGTTTGGATGTTTGCTTTGAGATCAATAGTTGTTGTTGAAGCTTTTAGAGGTCCCTTTTATACCTTCTCATTGATTTCTAGCCGTTGTGGTTGTTGCATTCATCAATAGAGCCGTTGGGGATGTTATCTTCCCTCCATAAATGCAGTCTGCAAGCACCCGTTTCGAAACGCCCAATCCTGTTTCGAAACAGACCAAAAAAGAAAGAGCTGTTGGGGTGCATTAAAGAGACCGTACCGAAACGAGCACGAACGTTTCGATACACTAAGAGTCGTTTCGAAACATTTAGCCACTGTCAAAGCTCGTATCGAAACGAACTGAAGGTGTTTCGATACGCCTTAACGATCAGTATAAAAATGGTTAAAAACTTCAACGGTCATATTTTTAAAACACAGTTTGAAATCCGTTTCGGAACGTTTGAAGTCGTTTCGATACTACCGTATCGAAATGGGTCAAACCGTCTCGATGTACTTAAGCCGTTTCGAAACGAGTTTCGAAACGAAGGTTCACAATTTCAAAATTGTTTCGATACACGTTCCGAAACACAGGTTCACAGTTTCAAAAGTGTTCCAGAACGCCTAAGGCCGTTCCGAAACGGTGACTCGAAAATCACTGTTTTGGCTTTAAGAACACTTAGAAAAGTTTTGACAAATTGAGTTTTTAACTTAACCATTTTTCTTTTAAACATATAGAGAGGTTTGAGGACTTAAAAATTCGTTTTCTCATTTCCAATTTAGTCCTTAAATTTCTTTAGTTATATCAAAATTAATTATCGGTTTCACAATCTCCCCCCTTTTGATATAACAAAACCAAAGTTAGAATTTTTAAGAGTTTTGATATTTTGAATGCATTCTAACTCCCCCTCAATTTAAGATGGGTTTTAAAGTTTTGAAAAGATTTAAATTTTAAGTTTTAAAACTCAAAAACACTTAAAACGAATTTTGGCCTCTTAGATTACTTCTCCCCCTTTTTGTTAGATCAAAAATAATAAACAAGGCTCAAAGAGAAGAAACAAGGTTAAAAGCAATAAGCAATATAATATAGATTCATATAATCCAAATCCAAACATAAAACTTAAACAATAAGAGTTCAAAGCTCAATCCCAAACAATAATGATCAAAGCATAGGTTCATAAAACCTAAAGAAAATAAAGATGCAATCTTAGTCCTAATATGATAAGCAAATATGATATGACATGAAAATCCTAAGCCTCGTCGTTGTCACCATCACCATCCAAGGAATCATCATCGTTCCTAGCTTGAGAGCGACGAAAAGCCATCCATTGACCATAGAAGGTATAGAATGACAAGTCCATAGATTGATGTTGATTCTCAAGGGAGGTGAGTCGATTCTCCACGGATTGCAAGTGAGTATTTATAGTACCAAGACCCGCCTCCATTGTCTTGAACCGCTCGGTGAGAAAAGCCATAAGAGCTTCATTGTTAGGACCCGGAGCTTGTGGTTGAGGTTCAACTTGAGGTGGAGGGGCATCCCTATTAACTCGTTCCCATTGGCCATTGTTGGTGTAATGGAATCCGGACTTGTGGAGAGAAGTTTCACCGATCGTTTGCTTACGGCGTTTCGGAGAGTCATAAGTGCAATCAAGATCGAGCACGCCAAAGATATGGCTTAAAACAGTCCCATATGTGAAGGATTTGAGAGCATCGGTTTCACGAAGCTTCACATTGTTGACCATTTCGGCAAACATAATCTTAACAAGATTTGGGTGCTCGCCACGACGAAAACATTCAAGCCAAAAATAATCTACTTGACGAACGTGAGAGAATTTACCTCCGGAGGGGCGAATGAACCACGAGATCATCAAGTGGAGGAACCTATCATGAACATCCAAGGCAAGCACAGAACCGGTGTGAGAACCAAAATGAGTCTCATTCTCGATGCCTTCGTTCTTAAGACCAAAAGTAGTCTCTAAATAAGGGATGTCGATGACAATCTTCTTCCCCAAGATAAGAGACTCAGTGCCAACAACTTCGGAGTGATCTTCATTATTAATAAGTTGGGCATTCGAGTAGAAGATGAGAACCATGTGCTTGTAGCAAATATCCGGGATGCTTAAGAAACTAATGAAGCCCCATTCTTGTAAACGGTCGAGATAACGGAAGTGAAAGCGCTCGGAGTTAAGGAACGAGATGTCAACAACACGTTCGCGACGAACGGCAATCTCCTTGACATAAGAGAAACGGTCCCTCATCTCTGTAGTCCGAAGAATTTTGAGAAATAGCTGGGTGAGATTAGGACAGATACCGGAATCACTTGCTTGAACCGTCTTACGCTTCTTGTTAACGTTCTCCATTGAAAAATCCTAAAAACATAAAGCAAGCAATTTTTTTAAAAAAAAATTGAAGTGTATGAATGAAAATCCTTAATTCAATCCAATGGAAAATTCCACTTAGGTTTAAAAACAAATTTTAGGAACATAGATACAAAAAAAATTAAGAGAAAACAATTTAAAAAAATAAAAAAAAAATACGAATGAAAAATAATATATTCGAATAAAAAAATTTAAGATTTTGAAATTTTTTTACAAGATTTGAAAAACCCAAGTAGCAAAACACATAATCTATACAAAATTAAAATTTTCTAACATAGGATTCGAATAAAAATTTAAGGAAAAAGAAAAAGATGAAAATATACCTTAGATTGGGATTTTGGATGAATAGATGGAAAAACTTGCACAAAATTGTTGATGCTTGCTTAGACTTGTGTTTGAGTGTAAAAGCCCTCAGGATTTGGTGAAAAACAATGAGGTTTAGAGGGTTTTTATAGGAAAAATCGATCTAGGGTTTTTAGGGTTTTGAAGGAGTTTTAATTAAAGTGAAACTTTAACATTAAAAGCCCTCTTTAAAGCTGTCCGCAAACCCGTTTCGGAACAGGTTTCGACCGTTCCGAAACGCGGGCACCGAACGTTGACTGAAGTTTCAAGTCCAGCTGACAGTTCCGATACGGCTTTGACCGTATCGAATCCCACGTTGACTCGTATCGAAACACGTTTCGATACACCCCTTGGCAGTAGCGAAAACATTTCGAAACCCTGTGAAGGCGTTTCGAAACACCCTTCTCTCATATGGATTTTTAAGGTACCCGTATCGAAACAGTTGGACCCGTTTCGATACATCTGGGTTTGGAAGTGCAGATGAGGCTCTAAAATTGCAGAAAAATGGATTTTATGAAGTCCTAATTTGCATGAATGACATGAATGAGCAGGAAAGACATGTATAAATAAAAACATACTCCCCCTAACTATTAGCATGGATGGAATTAGGAGTAAAAACACATAAACATGGCATTTTCAAGAGATCAAGCAATTTAAGCACAAAAAAGGGTCCTAAAAGGTCAAGATAGGCTAGTTAGACCTAACTCTCTCCTAAGGGACCAAAAACGCTATTTATCTAAAGGCTTTGTAAAGATGTCCGCTAGTTGGTTTAAGGTGTCAACATACTCTATAACAACATCTTCCTTAAGGACATGATCTCTAATGAAATGATGCCTTATTTCTATATGTTTGGTTCTAGAGTGTTGGATGGGATTTTTTGTCAAACATATGGCACTAGTGTTATCACACTTAAGGGGTATGGTTTCAACTTTAATACCATAATCTAAGAGTTGTTGCTTCATCCAAAGGACTTGAGCACAACAACTCCCTAAGGATATGTACTCGGCTTCGGTGGTAGATAAGGCTACAATATTTTGTTTCTTAGAGAACCAAGATATGAGCATACTACCTAAGAATTGACATGTTCCCGAAGTACTCTTCCTATCGATTTTACACCCCCATAATCCGCATCCGAATAAGCATGAAGGTTGAAGGTGGAGTCTCTAGGGTACCAAAGACCTAAACAATGGGTATCTCTAAGGTACCTAAAGATTCTCTTAACGGCTATAAGGTGAGACTCTCTAAGACTAGCTTGAAACCTAGCACACAAGCAAAGACTAAACAAGATATCCGGTCTACTTGCGGTAAGGTAAAGCAATAATCCAATCATAGAACGGTAAAGCTTAGAGTCAACACACTTACCTCCTTCATCTTTGTCAAGCTTTGTAGATGAGCTTATAGGTGTGGCTTGAGGCTTTGCATTCTCCAAGCCGAACTTCTTGAGCATATCCTTGATGTACTTTGCTTGATTGATGAAGGTGCCATCCTTCCTTTGCTTGATTTGGAGTCCCAAAAAGAATGAGAGCTCCCCCATCATGCTCATCTCGAATTCACCTTGCATTAACTTAGCAAACTCTTTGCAATAACATTCATTAGTAGATCCAAAAATAATATCATCAACATAAATTTGTACTACTAAGATGTCATTTTTATACCTTTTTATGAAAAGTGTAGTGTCCACCTTACCTTTTTCAAAACTTTTTTCAATTAAAAAGTTTGAAAGTCTTTCATACCAAGCTCTAGGAGCTTGTTTTAAACCATAAAGTGCTTTAGTAAGTTTGAAAACATGATTTGGAAATTTTGAGTCTTCAAAACTCGGTGGTTGTTCCACATACACTTCCTCATTTATAAAACCATTTAAAAATGCGCTTTTAACATCCATTTGAAAAGGCTTGAAATCATGATAACATGCATATGCAAGCAACATCCTAATGGCCTCCATTCTAGCTACGGGTGCATAGGTTTCATCAAAATCTATTCCCTCTTCTTGAGTGTAACCTTGTGCTACTAATCTAGCTTTGTTTCTCACAATGTTACCACTCTCATCTAGTTTGTTCCTAAAGACCCATATAGTTCCTATAGTAGATTCATTACTAGGCCTATCAACTAATGTCCAAACATTACTTCTCTCAAATTGATTTAACTCTTCTTGCATAGCCATAATCCAAAAATCATCTTTTAATGCTTCTTTTACATTCTTAGGCTCTATGCATGAGATAAATGCAACATGGTTCATAAGTTTAAGAGAAGATCTAGTGGTTACCCCCTTGGATGGATCACCCAAGATTTCACCACATTTGACATAGTTGAACTCCCTTGGGTAGCTCACTTCCTTTTCCTCAAGAGCCAAGTCCTTCAAGGCTTCAAGAGGTGGATCTTGTGTATCTTCTTCTTTTGTTGGAATCTCATCCTCCTTTGAAGTTTGTCCTCCATCAAAGGCATTAATGATTCCTACATCATCACCATCACAAGAATCCTTCCTTGGAAGGAGGTTATCATCGAATACAACATGTATAGATTCTTCTACTACTAAAGTTCTCTTGTTAAATACACGATAGGCTTTAGAGGTTAAGGAATATCCTATGAAAATAGCTTCAGCACTTTTTGCATCAAATTTACCTAAGTTGTCTTTTCCATTATTTAAAACAAAACACTTGCAACCAAATGGATGAAAATAGCTAATGTTAGGCTTTTTAGATTTTAAAATCTCATATGGTGTTTTCTTTAAAAGTGGCATAATCATTACTCGGTTTACAATGTATCAAGCGGTGTTTGTGGCTTCCGCCCAAAAATATTTAGGTAAATTGTTTTCACAAAGCATGGTTCTAGCCATTTCTTGTAAAGTTCTATTTTTCCTCTCAACTACCCCATTTTGTTGAGGAGTTCGAGGAGCCGAAAAATTGTGGCTAATACCATTTTCATTTAAAAACTCTTCAAACCCTAGATTTTGAAATTCGGTTCCATGATCACTTCTAATATGAGAAATTCTAAGTTCAATATCATTTTGGGTTAATTTTGAAAATGTGATGAATTTTTCTAAAGCCTCATATTTAGTACTTAAAAATAGAACCCAAGTAAATCTAGAAAAATCATCAACAAGTACAAATGCATAAGATTTACCACCCAAGCTCATAGTCCTAATATGCCCAAATAAATCCATGTGAATAAGTTGTAAACACCTACTTGTAGAAACATCATTAATGGATTTAAAGGATGACTTATGTCGTTTACCCTTAGAGCTTGCATCACAAATTTTGTCATTTGAGAACTTAATCTTGGGTAAACCTCTAACTAGATCAAGGGAAACTAATTTTTCTAAAACGCTAATGCTAGCATGTCCTAGTTTCCTATGCCATAGCCATGCATCATTTTCATTTTGAGCTACTAAACATGCATGGGATGTATGTATGTCATCTAAATGCACCATGTAAATGTTACCTATGCGATAACCTACGAGCATAATATTATTTGATTTAATGTCAACAATTTTGCACCCATTTTTATCAAATAAGACATTAAACCCTTTATCACATAATTGGCTTATGCTCAACAAATTATGTTTAAGACCATCGACATACAAAACATTTTCAATAAGAATGGTAGAGTGATTACCTATGGAGCCAATACCTTTAATGTGGCCTTTGGAGTTGTCACCAAATGTCACTACTCCTCCACTTTTTGGCTTTAAGTCCATGAATCTACTCTTGTCTCCGGTCATATGCCTCGAGCATCCACTATCAAGGTACCAAGAATTTTGACTTTGTGCTTTGGCCTTGTAGCAATGCTCCCCCTACAAACAAAGATATTAAGTTTTTGTTTTTGGTACCCAAATCATTTTGGGTCCACGAGTGTTAGCTCCCAATAGCTTGGTTCCCTTAGGAATCCAAGGTGACATAGCAACAATATTATTAGATTTGACAAGTTCCTTAGGAACTCATTCACTTCTAATCTTTTTAGTTATATTATGTCTAGGGAAGCTACTTTGTTTGTAGTTATTAGTCTTTCTCCTAGGTTGGTTTGTTTTAGATGACTCACCTTTTTCATGCTTCACATTACCAACATTTTTAAAAGACTCTTTGATCTTGTTAAGCTCATCTAACACCTTTTGGTGTTCACTATTGCATTGAGAAAGAAGATTATTTAGGTCTACATTTTCATCTTGGAAGAATTTAAGTTCATCTTTTAAACCTAAAATCTTTTTCTCAAATTTTAAGTTAGTTTGAGAAAGTGAGTCATTTTTATCATTTAATTCCGAAATAATTTTCTTATTTCTAATGACCGACTCTTTGTACTTCTCAACTAACTCATCATAAACCTCTTGCAACTCACCATATGCATCATGTAATTCATCAAATGTAAAGTCAAAAGATGATGAGTTAGAGGTTACCATGGAGGAATCCTCCTCAAGTGCCATGAGGAAAAGGTTGGCCACTTCTTGTTCGTCATCCTCAGATGACTCCTCATCACTCTAAATAGCAAGCTTGGCTTTGAGCTTCTTCTTCTTCTCAAAGCCCTTCTTCTTGAGTTGAGGGTTGTAACCCCCGTAGCCCGGCCTAGACGGTTGACCCGAACTACGAAGATTACACGGGGAAAACCAAAGTCAACCCGAAAGTCAACCTTGATTAACGACCCTTTTTTTTCTTTTTAAACTTGTCTAGATGCACATTTAACCTAGGGACCAAATTGAAAATTCTGAAAATTAAGAGGACTTTACCAATTTTTAAGTTACCATTATGAAATTAGTCATGTTTCATGCCTCTCTGCAAAATTTCATCTCAAACGGACATCTCAAACTCAAGCAATTGCACAAACAAGAAACGGGACTAAAACGTAAAGCTTGCAAACCATCAGGTGTTCAGAAACGGGTCTAGGCCGTTCAGGAACACCCCTTGGCAGTAGCCAAAGTGTTCAGAAACGGGCTAGGCCGTTCAGGAACACCCTAGCCAAAACAAGGGCCTGTTTCGAAACAGGCAAGGGTGTTTCGAAACACCCTGCCCAGAAACAGCAGTTTTGCCTGTTTTAACACCTTTAAACCCTATCAAACGTGCTCCAAACCATTCCACAATAAATCAACAACATGCCAAACATCAAACCTACCAATTTGCATCAAAATCTAGATACAAAACCACCCCTAGATGCACCAACTCATTCAACACATCCAACACTCAATCATGCTTTTCAAACAAGAAGCATAGCATAACAACTTAAGCATAAGAAGATTCAAACGTTGCAAGCTTACACCACATAGTTCAAAATCATAAACCAAACTTGTCCAACATACAAATCCTCTCTAAACAACAATATAAGAGATTCTTCCCCCATTGCCTTTATTATCTATAGCTATTAACCGAGACATACATCTCAAGTGGAGTTCCCCCTTGAATCCCTTGCTTCTCGCTGCTCCAACTTCAAATGTCTGCATTGATGGACAAAAAGGAGCGTAAGTACATAATGCTTAGTGAGGAATGCTCAAAACCAAAACACCATCAATGCAGCGAATCATAAAACCACTTTTAAAAGCAACTCGATTTCATAAACCAAAGCATTGTTTGAAAACCCCTTTTCAACAACGTGCTTAAAACCATGCATTGCTCAATCATGAAAACCAATCCTTAGCTTAGAAAGCTAAGCAAGCCTTTTCAAAACATAAACTTGCAAAACCATCAATTTAACCACACCATGCATAAACACCATATGCAAGGTTAAATTCAAACCCTTGGAAGTCACTTCCAATTCACAACATAGCTTTCTCATCCTTGATTATCACTTTAAGCAATAAACCTTTTAAACCATTTTCTCATTCATTAAAACACATGCATTACAAATGCAACATATGAACCACAACATCAATATTTGCAACTCATGCTTTTGAAAACAAGTCTTCACAAGACTTCAATGCACTAAAGAGATCTCATGCACACATGCACCGTCCTTAATAGATAATCAACACTTGTTCAAACTAACAAGTACACATGCATTCATAATACATTAAGCAAATCTCATGCAACCATGCATCAATTCAAGCATCTCATGCTTCATTAAATTCAAGAACATTATATTGGCTTCCAAGTGATCAACCAAATCCACTTTTCAACTCAACATCCAATCGGATACGCGGATCACAAGCGTTGTCCCCACGCTTCATACACCCTACCAATCCAAGGTCCCCAAATGGACTTTTAAACACCATTTGACCTTACCATTCACAAGGTTCCCATGTATGGACTTTTAAACACCATACAACCTTAACTTTCACAAGGTTCCCATGTATGGACTTTTAAACACCATACAACCTTAACTTTCACAAGGTTCCCATGTATGGACTTTTAACCACCATACAACCTTAACTTTCACAAGGTTCCCATGTATGGACTTTTAAACACCATACAACCTTAACTTTCACAAGGTTCTCATGTATGGACTTTTAACCACCATACAACCTTAACATGCACAAGGTTCCCATATATGGACTTTTAAACACCATATAACCTTAGCATCACCGATTGGTAGTTGTATAACATCACTAACGAGATCCGGGACACCCTATACAAGATCCACACATGGACTTTACACCACCATTGTGATCTTAACAAGCACAAGGTCCACCAATGGAATTTTAACCACCATTATTACCTTTGCTTACCCAAGGTCCTCGAATGGGATTCCAATCACCATTATAACCTTAACCATCTCGTTAGGATACTTGGATGGAGTTTACCGGTTCACACTTAACCACTCCACATCCAAGGCGACTTTATTCACGGTGCACCCAATCCTATAGCCGGCTAACTATATCCGATCAAAGAACCAAGAACCACTTACATCACTTACCAATATAACCATCTTACCAAATTAATCCTTTAATTCACATGCATAACCATAATGCAAAATTCATCATTTACCATCATCAATTCACTTTTTTTAAAGCATTACACAAAGCCATTAAACAACATGCAACACCATGCATCAAAACCACAATTTCCATGTACAAAACCAAGGATCTCTTACCTTGAGCATCCTTCACATATGGCTTTCAAAACCAGCATTAAACCATGCTAAAACATGCTTCCAAACAGAATTTAAAACATGCAAATCATATGCATTGCAACCATCAATCACAATTGCTTAAAAAGCCAATTCACAACACAAACCAAGAGCGAAAATCCATTTACTTACTCTTGAGCTTAGCAAAGTTGTTTAGACTTAAACTAAGCTCCCAAACCTTCAAACCTTGCTTTAAAAGCTGAAAACCCAACTTCACTCACCGATACACAAAACAAGGCTAGCCAACAAGCCTTCCAAGCATCCGAAACCTTCCACACCACCTCAAATGCTCACGGATCTTCCTCCCCTATTTCAAGCACATAACAACAGAAGATTAATGCATCATTATGCATTAAAAAAACCAGCAACACAACTAAACTCGCTGCTCATCACAAATCCAACATTTCGGCTACCAAACACAACCGAAATCACCACCAAACACTTCCGAAACTTAACCCAGCCAAGATCCATCACTTCTAACCATTTTTAAACATCAATTAACATCCAAAATGATCACAATCACGTCCTTATACCTCCAGCTGTAACAGATCATCAAAAACACCCCAAAAACAACCAAAAACATCAAGCAAAACTTAGGAAATTCAACCTATTCGGGATTGCATTGATAAAACCTCAATTCCTTATCAATTTAACATTCATTTAACATCAATTTGACACCTCAAAACACTGCCCAAACAGATCTCACGAAATTTCACCAAAAATCACCAAATCTTGCATTTTAAAGCCAAAATCAAGATTACCATTGTAAAACCTTTAATAAATCATAATTCAAGGATTGAGAACTTGGGAATTTCAGTAAAGAACTGAGAGTTTAGAGGAGAAGGACGTTCTTACCTCCAAACTTGAGTTTCTCCCTTTTTGGAACCAAAATCTTGAAAATTCCACTTAGCAAATGGTGAGGTTTTGTTGAAGAAATGATTAGAGATCAAAAGAGAATTGAAAAGAGATGTTTAGGTGACAAAATCAGAAGAAAATCTCTGGAGAAAAGATGTTTGGGTTGAGAGAAAATGAGGGAAAAGAAAATAGAAGATTGAGAGAAAAGTTAGTTAGAAAATGACAAAATATCTTCCCTCCACTTTTCTTTTATTTAAAAACCATTTAATAAACCTTTAATATTTTAGAAAAATCTGGAGAAACTCCCATTGGGTAAATAGCTCCTTAAAGATTCAAAGTTTCAATCCTTTCTAAAACAGTCACGCAACTTTCACAAATTACATTTTGGTCACTAGCCAAAATGTCACCCTTCCCAACCTCATTTTGTAAAATTGATTTCACAGTTCACTTATATATATTAAAAGAGGATTTTAGGACATTTTCCATATTTTTAATGCAACCCGAACTAGGCTTTCCTAATTTCACCTTTATATATTCGAACCGCAACCCGACCGGTCCGGTCCAAACCCAAAACTTCCAAGCCCAAAACCGGGGCGTTACAACTCTCCCCCTCTTAGGAAATTTCGTCCCCGAAATTTCAACTGGCGAAAAGAGCACAACCAAACTTCTCAAGCAACACGCAAACAACACAAGAGACTTAACTACCACTGAACACTCTCTCCACAAACTCCACCCAAACTCAACACCACCACATACTGTTCACAAATTCCAGAACACTCAGATGTTAACCACATCTTAACTTTTCACACTTCCAGACTGCACATAGCCTCAACAACAACCTGAAGAACCTCAAACTTTTTACAACATATTCCACCTTAACACACAACTTCCAAAACTTGTTCACACAGTGACACCAACCAATTCAATCAGCCACTATGTAACACACAACCTTCACTGCTTCTAATACTCTTTTCAACCTCCCCGACCTCTTTCAAAGATTTCTCAACAAGCAAAAATTCTTAAGCAACAACTGCTTACCCAAACTTCTCAACGTATTACTGTCCTTACTTCACATCCACCACAATCTTTACCATCGACTCACCAGAACTGCTCACTCATCGAAAGATAATCACGTCACTAACCCCAACCTTGGCTTCGCCCACCATTCCACACACCACCAGCTGAACTCAAAAAGAAAATTCACTTACTCACAACCAACCAACCACTTCCCACAAGAACTCATTCAACCAACAATGGCCTTCCATCTTTCATTGCCTTTCCACCACAAGCTTTGACCACAACACTTGCCTTACTAGAACACCGCCCAACCTGAACATACATACCATCTTCTCAACTCCTCTAAGATTGCTACGAACTCTCACCCACATAAACAACCCTTCTATTACAACATCCATGCCAAGCTACCCCAGCACTTTAAAAACACAACCACTAACATGCAACATCACTTAACACCAAGGGACTACCACTTCAACTAGCCATTCAAAACCACCTGATCGGTTCTGACTTCAACCAGCAATCTCCTCACCGCCACACCATTAAGCCCATTAAGCAGCAAACACTTTCCTTCTACCAACATGCTATACCGCACTCACTATTACTAACAGCTCGTTTAATACCCTCCACAACTTCTAACATTTCCTAGCACCAAAACAACCTCTAAAAACCCATCATCCAACCTAACTCTATCACAATACTAACAGACTCGATTAGTTATTAGCGAGTGTGAACGTTCGTATGCATGGTCACCAATATGCCCTACTAATGCCTAATGTACATGTATGCAAAACCTCTAATGTCATGCCACATGTATGCATGGACCAGCACATATAAAATATAGCATATAACAATGATTTTAACTGTGCATGAATGCCAGTTCACACCCTCCAATAACATCCTCAGAATCTGTCTAAGAACAACCCTTCCACCTCACTTCTAACTTGACCCCTTCTATCATTCTAACAACTCATTATCCACAAGATACTCACTAAAGCCCTCTTCACACTAAGGATGTTCCCAAACAGCAACATCAACTATCTCAACATGCTAACAACAAAACCATACTCACTACGCAAGAAAAACCAACAGATACCAAACTAGGATACTAGAGCAAAGGCTACTTAACAAGGTTACCTGAAAACACCTCACTGCCCTGAAGCTTCAACAGACGAGCTCTCTTCCACGCAGAACCACCATCCTCCAGCTGCACCGCCGCAGCATCAGCTAGCACACTAAGATCACCACCATCTCCCTGCGGTAAAGAACCCTGGCGGTTCCTAGCCAACATCAAACAACCACGTCTCATGTGTCCAACAGACCCACATTTCCAACAGATCTCCTCTTCCAAACTCTTCACAACTTTATGCTCTTTCTGCCACCTCCGAACCTTGCCTCGGCCGTGCCCACGACCCTTCAGAGACCCCTTGGCTACCACTGAAGCTGACTTCACCCCAAGAGAACAATTTCGCTTCACATGCTCTTTAGAACCACAGTTCCAACAAGCACCCGCGCCCCAACAACCTCCAACATGGCGCCTTCCACAACGGTCACACACTGGTAGCTGAGCCTCCACTCCTTGATCAAGCAGCACTTGCCCCAGATCTGCTCTACCTTCGACTTGCTTAACCCTTGGGAATTTTTCCCCAAGATACCTTTCATAAAAGGCAGACACAAAGAAATCCCAATCAATATCGTGGATGTGCGATGCCACCGCCACAGATGTCCACCAGGCACATGCATCCTCCAACATCAAAGAGACAACACTTCCCAGCTTACAGGCATAATCACAGCCTTCCTGATCCAAAATCAAAATCACACTGACCAACCAGGCCTCAAACGTCTCAGGTGACGAACCATGATACTCCATAGCACCCAAATCATGCAACCGCTGTTTCGGCAAACCCACACATCCCACAGCCAGTATATCCACTGACCTTACCTTTGCCACAACCTGAGATGTTCCCAACACCTCCTGCACAACAAATGATGAACTCTTCATCACAGAACCAACTTCTTCCTTCTGCCTTACCATCCCAACCCCAGGCACAGAAGACTGAGACGAAACATCTCCATTAAAGGGTGAATTCCATGCCTTAACAACCTGCCCTAAGGCAGCAACCATCTCACCCAACTGCCATTCTTTCATCGACTTCGCCATACTATTAACAACAAGCAATCACAACAAAACAAACAAAACCATTAGACCAGCTTAAAGCAAGGATTCAAACTCCAACTCCAAAATAACACAATAGCTATAATAATAAGGCAATGGGTATCCCGAATCCTCCCCTTTTTCATGACATAACAGTCAACACAAACATGGATATCTCAACATCAAGCATATCAAACAACATTTCGATCATGCTTACATCAAACAGCGTCCACTTGCAACAGCATAACATCATCAACATATCATACCCATTACACTTCCATCATGCATAAAATCAGCTCGCAACATCAACTTGACATCAGCACAAACCACATGAGCTCAATGAAGATTCATAACCACAAAGCATGCTTGAAAACATCATCAATTTGCTCAGAAACACGTGTTTCAACCAACTTTCAACCACACATCAGGGTAACATCAAACACACATTAAAACAACTTACCGCTTTCCCCAAGCATTCGCAACTCAGCTCTGATACCACCAAATGTAACCCCCGTAGCCCGGCCTAGACGGTTGACCCGAACTACGAAGATTACACGGGGAAAACCAAAGTCAACCCGAAAGTCAACCTTGATTAACGAACCTTTTTTTTCTTTTTAAACTTGTCTAGATGCACATTTAACCTAGGCATACTCTTGAGATAAGCATACTCAAAAATCACAGCAATCGGAAAACGATAAGGGACCCAATTGCACAAAATACGAAATTAGGGACCAAATTGAAAATTCTGAAAATTAAGAGGACTTTAGCAATTTTTAAGTTACCATTATGAAATTAGTCATGTTTCATGCCTCTCTGCAAAATTTCATCTCAAACGGACATCTCAAACTCAAGCAATTGCACAAACAAGAAACGGGACTAAAACGTAAAGCTTGCAAACCATCAGGTGTTCAGAAACGGGTCTAGGCCGTTCAGGAACACCCCTTGGCAGTAGCCAAAGTGTTCAGAAACGGGCTAGGCCGTTCAGGAGCACCCTAGCCAAAACAAGGGCCTGTTTCGAAACAGGCAAGGGTGTTTCGAAACACCCTGCCGAGAAACAGCAGTTTGGCCTGTTTTAACACCTTTAAACCCCATCAAACGTGCTCCAAACCATTCCACAATAAATCAACAACATGCCAAACATCAAACCTACCAATTTGCATCAAAATCTAGATACAAAATCACCCCTAGATGCACCAACTCATTCAACACATCCAACACTCAATCATGCTTTTCAAACAAGAAGCATAGCATAACAACTTAAGCATAAGAAGATTCAAACGTTGCAAGCTTACACCACATAGTTCAAAATCATAAACCAAACTTGTCCAACATACAAATCCTCTCTAAACAACAATATAAGAGATTCTTCCCCCATTGCCTTTATTATCTATAGCTATTAACCGAGACATACATCTCAAGTGGAGTTCCCCCTTGAATCCCTTGCTTCTCGCTGCTCCAACTTCAAATGTCTGCATTGATGGACAAAAAGGAGCGTAAGCACATAATGCTTAGTGAGGAATGCTCAAAACCAAAACACCATCAATGCAGCGAATCATAAAACCACTTTTAAAAGCAACTCGATTTCATAAACCAAAGCATTGTTTGAAAACCCCTTTTCAACAACGTGCTTAAAACCATGCATTGCTCAATCATGAAAACCAATCCTTAGCTTAGAAAGCTAAGCAAGCCTTTTCAAAACATAAACTTGCAAAACCATCAATTTAACCACACCATGCATAAACACCATATGCAAGGTTAAATTCAAACCCTTGGAAGTCACTTCCAATTCACAACATACCTTTCTCATCCTTGATTATCACTTTAAGCAATAAACCTTTTAAACCATTTTCTCATTCATTAAAACACATGCATTACAAATGCAACATATGAACCACAACATCAATATTTGCAACTCATGCTTTTGAAAACAAGTCTTCACAAGACTTCAATGCACTAAAGAGATCTCATGCACACATGCACCATCCTCAATAGATAATCAACACTTGTTCAAACTAACAAGTACACATGCATTCATAATACATTAAGCAAATCTCATGCAACCATGCATCAATTCAAGCATCTCATGCTTCATTAAATTCAAGAACATTATATTGGCTTCCAAGTGATCAACCAAATCCACTTTTCAACTCAACATCCAATCGGATACGCGGATCACAAGCGTTGTCCCCACGCTTCATACACCCTACCAATCCAAGGTCCCCAAATGGACTTTTAAACACCATTTGACCTTACCATTCACAAGGTTCTCATGTATGGACTTTTAAACACCATACAACCTTAACTTTCACAAGGTTCCCATGTATGGACTTTTAAACACCATACAACCTTAACTTTCACAAGGTTCCCATGTATGGACTTTTAACCACCATACAACCTTAACTTTCACAAGGTTCCCATGTATGGACTTTTAAACACCATACAACCTTAACTTTCACAAGGTTCCCATGTATGGACTTTTAACCACCATACAACCTTAACATGCACAAGGTTCCCATATATGGACTTTTAAACACCATATAACCTTAGCATCACCGATTGGTAGTTATATAACATCACTAACGAGATCTGGGACACCCTATACAAGATCCACACATGGACTTTACACCACCATTGTGATCTTAACAAGCACAAGGTCCACCAATGGAATTTTAACCACCATTATTACCTTTGCTTACCCAAGGTCCTCGAATGGGATTCCAATCACCATTATAACCTTAACCATCTCGTTAGGATACTTGGATGGAGTTTACCGGTTCACACTTAACCACTCCACATCCAAGGCGACTTTATTCACGGTGCACCCAATCCTATAGCCGGCTAACTATATCCGATCAAAGAACCAAGAACCACTTACATCACTTACCAATATAACCATCTTACCACATTAATCCTTTAATTCACATGCATAACCATAATGCAAAATTCATCATTTACCATCATCAATTCACTGTTTTTAAAGCATTACACAAAGCCATTAAACAACATGCAACACCATGCATCAAAACCACAATTTCCATGTACAAAACCAAGGATCTCTTACCTTGAGCATCCTTCACATATGGCTTTCAAAACCAGCATTAAACCATGCTAAAACATGCTTCCAAACAGAATTTAAAACATGCAAATCATATGCATTGCAACCATCAATCACAATTGCTTAAAAAGCCAATTCACAACACAAACCAAGAGCGAAAATCCATTTACTTACTCTTGAGCTTAGCAAAGTTGTTTAGACTTAAACTAAGCTCCCAAACCTTCAAACCTTGGTTTAAAAGCTGAAAACCCAACTTCACACACCGATACACAAAACAAGGCTAGCCAACAAGCCTTCCAAGCATCCGAAACCTTCCACACCACCTCAAATGCTCACGGATCTTCCTCCCCTGTTTCAAGCACATAACAACAGAAGATTAATGCATCATTATGCATTAAAAACACCAGCAACACAACTAAACTCGCTGCTCATCACAAATCCAACATTTCGGCTACCAAACACAAACCGAAATCACCACCAAACACTTCCGAAACTTAACCCAGCCAAGATCCATCACTTCTAACCATTTTTAAACATCAATTAACATCCAAAATGATCACAATCACGTCCTTATACCTCCAGCTGTAACAGATCATCAAAAACACCCCAAAAACAACCAAAAACATCAAGCAAAACTTAGGAAATTCAACCTATTCGAGATTGCATCGATAAAACCTCAATTCCTTATCAATTTAACATTCATTTAACATCAATTTGACACCTCAAAACACTGCCCAAACAGATCTCACGAAATTTCACCAAAAATCACCAAATCTTGCATTTTAAAGCCAAAATCAAGATTACCATTGTAAAACCTTTAATAAATCATAATTCAAGGATTGAGAACTTGGGAATTTCAGTAAAGAACTGAGAGTTTAGAGGAGAAGGACGTTCTTACCTCCAAACTTGAGTTTCTCCCTTTTTGGAACCAAAATCTTGAAAATTCCACTTAGCAAATGGTGAGGTTTTGTTGAAGAAATGATTAGAGATCAAAAGAGAATTGAAAAGAGATGTTTAGGTGACAAAATCAGAAGAAAATCTCTGGAGAAAAGATGTTTGGGTTGAGAGAAAATGAGGGAAAAGAAAATAGAAGATTGAGAGAAAAGTTAGTTAGAAAATGACAAAATATCTTCCCTCCACTTTTCTTTTATTTAAAAACCATTTAATAAACCTTTAATATTTTAGAAAAATCTGGAGAAACTCCCATTGGGTAAATAGCTCCTTAAAGATTCAAAGTTTCAATCCTTTCTAAAACAGTCACGCAACTTTCAAAAATTACATTTTGGTCACTAGCCAAAATGTCACCCTTCCCAACCTCATTTTGTAAAATTGATTTCACAGTTCACTTATATATATTAAAAGAGGATTTTAGGACATTTTTCCATATTTTTAATGCAACCCGAACTAGGCTTTCCTAATTTCACCTTTATATATTCGAACCGCAACCCGACCGGTCCGGTCCAAACCCAAAACTTCCAAGCCCAAAACCGGGGCGTTACAAGGGCACTCCGAACGAATGTGACCGGGCTTTTTGCACTCGAAGCAAATGATTTGATCCCTCTCTTCTTCTTTGTTTTACCCTTGATGTCCATCTTTCTTTGAATCTTCCTTCCTCGGTTGGACCTCATGAATCGTGAGAATCTTTTGGCTATCATAGCCAATTCTTCTAAATCATCCTCCTCACTAGAAGTTCTCTCCTCATGTAATGAAGCTTTGAGAGCCACTCCCATTTTCTTCTTCTTCTCTACCTCTAGCTTCTCCACTCTTTTCTCTTCCTTCTTCTTTTCATCTTCCTTTCCTTGCTTCGTTATTTCATGAGTAAGGAGAGAACCCACTAGCTCGTCAAGTTTTAGAGTCTTCAAGTTTTTGGCCTCGATGATGGCGGTTTTCTTCCCATCCCAAGATTCGGGAAGTGAGTAGAGTAGCTTCCGGACACGTTTGTCTTCCGGGATTGTCTCTCAAAAACCCTTAAGCCCGTTGACAATGGTTGAGAAGCGATCGAACATCTTGGACACCGTTTCGTCGGGCTCCATCTTGAAATTCTCATAACTAAGATTGAGAATTCCAATCTTGGTCTCCTTCACATCATTGGTTCCTTCATAGGTGGTCTCTAGAGTATCCCACACTTCCTTGGCACTTTCAATGGAGGAGACTTTGGAGTAGATGTCGGGACCGAAAGAACAAAAGAGCATGTGAAGAGCTTTGTCATTTATTTGGATATTCTTCCTCTCATCTTCACTCATCTCAATCTTCTTCTTTAGAACCAACTTTCCTTCACCATCTCTCTTCAATGGAATGTAGGGACCATCTTCAATGACATCCCAAACCAAGTAATCGTTGGACTTGATGAAGAGGCGCATCCGGTTCTTCCAAATTGGATAGTTGTCACCATTGAAGAATGACGGTTTTGTAGTGGATTGAGACTCGTACATGCTAAATCCGGAGGTAGATGCCATGGCTTGATTTTTGTATGATCACACTCTTCCTAGGAACTCCTCTTGTGGTTGTTAATCCTTCAAAGAGGTAGGCTCTGATACCAATTGTTGAGTGGTTCAAATGATCGATATAAACCAAGAGGGGGTGAATTGGATTTTTAGACTTTTTGGTAGTGGAATTGACAAATAAAAGGATAGACAAGTGAATTTAGAGTGGTTCAAGTTCCAATCGAACTCTACATCCACTACCTTAGCTTCACTAAGAATTTTCAACAATTCCACTAATTGCTCTTCCCCTTTTCTAGGCTAAGGAAGTAACCGTTACAATATCGGTCAAATTTTCTACCCAAAATTTGACCCAATCCTCACACAAGAATTAGAAAGAAGTTGATGGCTAAACAAGTATCTCTCAATACACAAAGTAGCCCAATTACAAGCACTCAACCCAATTTGAAAGGATAAGAATGGAAAATACAATTTCACAATTAGGGTTTACAAGAAATAATGGGATTTAGGCTCAATTGCTTGAATTTGATGTTTGGATGTTTGCTTTGAGATCAATAGTTGTTGTTGAAGCTTTTAGAGGTCCCTTTTATACCTTCTCATTGAATTCTAGCCGTTGTGGTTGTTGCATTCATCAATAGAGCCGTTGGGGATGTTATCTTCCCTCCATAAATGTAGTCTGCAACCACCTGTTTCGAAACGCCCGATCCTGTTTTGAAATAGACCAAAAAAGAAAGAGCCGTTGGGGTGCATTAAAGAGACCGTACCGAAACGGGCACGAACGTTTCGATACGCTAAGAGCTGTTTCGAAACACGTTTTGAAACATTTAGCCACTGTCAAAGCTCGTATCGAAACGGACTGAAGGTGTTTCGATACGCCTTAACGATCAGTATAAAAACGGTTAAAAACTTCAACGGTCATATTTTTAAAACACAGTTTGAAAGACGTTTCGAAACGTTTGAAGTCGTTTCGATACTACCGTATCGAAACGGGTCAAACCGTCTCGATGTTCTTAAATCGTTTCGAAACGAAGGTTCACAGTTTCAAAATCGTTTCGATACACGTTCCGAAACACAGGTTCACAGTTTCAAAAGTGTTCCGGAACGCCTAAGGCCGTTCTGAAACGGTGACTCGAAAATCACTGTTTTGGCTTCAAGAACACTTAGAAAAGTTTTGACAAATTGAGTTTTTAACTTAACCATTTTCCTTTAAACATATAGAGAGGTTAGAGGACTTAAAAATTCGTTTTCTCATTTTCAATTTAGTCCTTAAATTTCTTTAGTTATATAAAAATTAATTATCGGTTTCACAGTCGGGCTTAGGTATCTCAGGCTTGGGCTTGACCCAAATCTATTGGGCCTTAAGTGGGCCAACTCAAACCTATTAATCAAGCATGGTCTGGTATGACCGGTTCAAGGCCGAACCAGACTGGTTTGGTGACCGGGCCAATCTATCATCGGTTCAGATGAAGAGCGCCGTCACAGTGACCGGAAACCGTCCCCTAATGGCGCGTGAGTGCCACGCGTGACCTATTTAACCGAGGAACACCACCAGAACATGCGAAACAACCCAAAAAACTTAGTTATCATATCCATTAACTGGAATCAGGTCGGAGACTCACCAAACTTACCAAAATGGAGGAAAATGATCAGAAGTGGCGTAGCTCCGACGATGCTCCTAACGGCGATGAACTGACGGTCGGCCACTAGGGTTTTGCTCAGCTCGGGACGATGAGCTTGCTTGCGGCGGTGGCACGCCAAACGGGCGTCAAATGACATCAGAATCATAGAGAAACAGAGACAGTGTAGGCTTGGGTTTCAACAGATCTTCAACTGGGTTTCCACGGCGAACGGCGCATGCCCACTGCAAGTGGTGGTCATGGGCATGGTCGGGAGGGTGTGGCGGTTTGATTGATTGTGGCGGTGGAAGCCACGGACCGACGTTGGCTTAGATCGGACGGCGCGGTGGTAGAGAAGCATGGAAGTATCTGGACACTCTTCCCCCCCCCACTCTGTCGATTACAATCCCCACCCCCCCCCCCCACATCCCTTGGGGCCGATCTTAAAAAGACAGGCTCTTAATTCTTTCATTTCGATATAGGCCTATCAATTATTTCTTAATAATACGCTATAAAAATTCAATACCATAGTTGGTCTTAGCTCACATGGTTAAGACTCTAGCATAGCAACCCAAATGTCACGGTTTCAAACCCCTTAGCCACCATTTTCCATTTTTTTCATTCTCGTCATTATTTTCTTTCCTTTTTATTAATATATATATAGGGGTGTTACAATATATGTTCTCAATCACCGAATATAAGTTGTGGTTGAATTGTCGTTAGTGACAGAAGCTTTCACAGACTAGTATAGGTCATGTCCCACACGATATATTAAAATTTTAAAAAATTCTAAGTTGAGATAATGATGGAATTGTGTAGTGTTGATTGTGTTTATCATTCATTGCTGATAATAATGTTTGTTTATATTTGTCACTTATCTGAGTTGTTCGGTTGAATTTTTAGCTCTTTTATTGTATAATTTTATTTTATTTTAGGGTTTTATTATACACAGCCCTAAGGGCTGTATATAAGAACTACTAGATTCCTATCATTGATTGTTATTTTACTTTTCAATGGAATCTATTAAAATATAATTAATTACATTCCTAAAATATTAAACTCCATTGATTCGGGGTGTTTAATGTAATCAATAATAGGGTAAACTACATAAATGACCTCTATACTATTGCAAAAGTCGCGATTTGACTAGCTTACTTTTTTCGAAGCAATTAAACCATCATACTATTAAATTGGGTGCAATTTGACCACCATCCGTTAGAGGTTAACGGCAGGGTGACGTGGCAGTTAAAAAATAAGGGTATAATTACACATTTGATCCTTACTATTTACACATTCTTTCAATTTAGTCTTAATTTTAATTTAATAAAATAAATTAATTATTTTATTAGGTGGTGACACGTGCACTACCTTATTGGAGGGATTTAATTATTTATATTTGATTAAATAAATTTATTTTCATCCTCCAATCAGGTGGAGAAAATGGAAAAAATCACAAATGCAGTTAAAGGGAGTCAAGCCTACATCTCCCAACAACAAAGAGTGTTGGCTTACCACCACACCAAATGATGTATTGTGATATAATTCCTGCAATATATTATATGTAAATGAACATCAAAAACTGAAAAACTCCATCATCGTCATTAGCAACATTTTCCATTGCCTTGAGCTTCTCCAAATCCCTAGAAACAAGAGCAGAAACAAGAATTGTGAGTTTAGTTTAAGAAGTTCTTCCATCTCATTCGTTGTTTCTGCTCTTTTTAGCTCATAAGAGGAATTGTTCGAACTTTGTGACTCAGGGTACTCCGAAATTGCTTGCTTACTGGTTCAATCCCTTCATATATAGGTGAAATGACATCATTAAAAACATTGTACATTAATACTTGAACTGATTTCAGCATCAAAATTGTTTCATACCATTTGCCTCGATTCTGCTCCATTAATTTTCTTTCACTGACTTATGTTTACATGACTCAAATTTAGGACCTAAGCTTCAACCGCTTATATAGACAAATTCCTCAGACACTTCAGGGTTTGGCAAAGATAGATTACTTGTAAGTCTATAAACTAATTTTTGGAGTTAGCGGTTACTGCTCTTGTTTCTGGGGATTTGGAGAAGCTCAAGGCAATGGAAAATGTTGCTAATGACGATGATGGAGTTTTTCAGTTTTTGATGTTCATTTACATATAATATATTGCATGAATTATATCAGAATACCACATTTGGCATGGTGGTAAGCCATCACTCTTTGTTATTGGGAGATGTAGGTTTGACTCCCCTTAAACTGCATTTGTAATTTTTTTCCATTTTCTTCCTTTAATTAGGTGGTGACATGTGTAAATAGTAAGGATCAAATGTGTAATTATACCCTTATTTTTTTAACTGTCACGTCACCCTGTCGTTAACATCTAACGGCCGGTGGTCAAATTGCACACAATTTAATAGTATGATGGTTTAATTGCTTCAAAAAAAAGTAAGGTGGTAAAATCGCGACTTTTGCAATAGTATGGTGGTCATTTATGTAGTTTATCCTTAATAATAATGTAAAAGGGTTTAGGCATTTAGGGTTTATGATTTATAATCTTAGGGTTTATGGTTTATTGTTTTAGGGTTATAATGTTGTTGCATTTTATAATTTTTAGGGTTTCGGATTTTGGTTTAGAGTTTAGGGTTTATAGCTCAATGTTAGGATTTATGGTTAAGGTTTAGGGTTAATGTATGATTTTTAGAGTTTAGGGTTTATGGCTTAGGTTTTAGTGTTTGGGGTTTAAGGTTAACATCTAGGGTTTAGTACATAGAGCTTAGAATTAGGGTTAAAATTTAGAGTTTAATTCTATTAAACACCATAAATTAATTATATTTAATTTTTTAAAAATATAATTAATTACTTCCTTAAAAGAATAGGAATATGGCCCAGCCCCTACATGCTTAGTCCAAAGTATTTGTCATAAATTAATTCCTTATCTAAAAATAAATTAACAGGTTAATTATTAAAGTCAAATATTTTGGTGGTACAACCTGTAATTGTTGGTTAATTAGATGTTTCAAAAATAATATTTTTAGGGTTTTTTTTTGATAAATTAGGTTTCTCAGTTTATTTATCGGAAAAAAATAATTGGTTATTTGTGTTCCGTTAACTAGTATAGAGATCGACGTTAGTTATAAAATTTTAAAATTATTTCACATCAGAACTCGGGTGGCTCAGCGGAAAAGAATATGATATTCATTCTAATAGACCCGAATTTGAGCACCTATGTATGCAAGGTGTGTGTGTTTTCAAAGAGTCAAGAAAGAGTATGAACATATATTATCATGTAATTACACCAGTATATTAAAAAATTATTTCACATTATAAACGAAGATTGAACTCGCAACTACTAATTAATTTTTAAAAAAAAGAATATTAATAATAATCCATAAATGATTAGTTTTCGATTAAGTAGTAATGTTATCCCTGAATTTGAAGTTGTCTTTAAAATTTTAGCTCAGTAAAACTCATGATTTAGCGAAATTTAGAGAAATATGGACATCAAAGACTTTCAAACAAAATTGTTGAAAAACCAGCAATCAAACCAACTTTTTTAAAAATAATTCTCAACAAGTCCTCCAATTTTTTTTATAATTTTTTTTACTATACATAAAAAACAAAAACTGATTTGACCCTCAAACTATCCGCCAAGATCTACCATTGATGTCCATAAACTTTACAATTCATGTGTAGGGTTGTAAAAATAGATGATCGGATGGGTTTCAGGTCGGGTCAAATCAGATACAGGTCAATTCAGGTCAAAAAAAATTTTGACTCGACTCGGGTCGGGTGCGGGTCAGTAGCAGGTCGGGTCCATTTTAGTTCGGGTCTATTTCAGGTCGGGTTTATTTCAGGTCGGGTTTATTTCAGGTCGGGTTCAAACAGATTGGGTCCGAACCAGGTAATTGGCAGGTTAATTCGGGCTCGGGTAGACTTCAGGTCTGGTTCATTTCAGTCCGGGTTCATTTCAGGTCGGGTTCATTTCAGGTCGGGTAATTTCAGGTCGGTTTCATTTCAGGTCGGGTTAATTCGGGTTTTGAATTCGTATTATTTTTTAGTTCGGTACAATTGTACAAGTAGTCGATATTTATTTCGAGTTAATTATTTAACGTCTTTCATGGAATCACATTAAAAATAAAAATTTGGCACTAGAAATGAATAAACATATCATAAATGATTCATATATAAAATAATAAAGTAAATTAAAAACTTGAAATAGGGTCAATTTTGAATAAAAATAAAGTTTTAGGGACTATAATGAACAACAAATAATAAATAAGAGTCAATTTGGACTAAAAATAAAGTTTTAAGGACTTAATTGAATTGAACTAAAACTTAAAGGACTTAAATGAAAAACATCTAAAAATTAAAGGGCTACAAAATATTTAGCCCATCTAAAATGAATGGGTGGTGGGATATGAGCCCAATGCCCCAAACTATTAATAATTATTATTTATAATTAAGTATTATATTATATATACATTATATAACTTATAAGTTTTAATATATATATATATGTATATTAATTATATTTATATGTTATATTATAAGTTTTAATATATATATATTATATGTTATATTAATTATTATGTACGTATACATATAATATATATGTATATATTTATATGTTATTTATAAGTTCATATTAGAGTGTTTAGGGTTTAGGGTGTTGCATTATGGTTTATGAGTTATCATTATTGTTTATGGTTTATGGTTTAAGGTTTAGAGTTTAGGGTTTGAGAGTTATGGTTTATATTTAATGGTTTAGGGTTTAAGGTGTTGCATTAGGGTTTATGAGTTATTATTATTGTCTATGGTTTAGAGTTTAAGGGTTTAGGGTTTATGATTTAAGAGTTAGGGTTTATATTCGAGGGTTTATGGTTCATATTAGAGTGTTTATGGTTTAGGGTGTTGCATTAGGGTTATGAGTTATCATTATTGTTTGTGGTTTAGAGTTTAGGGTTTAGTGTTTGAGAGTTAAGGTTTATATTCGAGGGTTTAGGGTTTAGGGTGTTGCATTAGGGTTTATGAGTTATCATTATTTTTTATGGTTTAGAGTTTAAGGGTTTAAGGTTTAGTGTTTATGGTTTAAGAGTTAGGGTTTGTGGTTCATATTAGAGTGCTTAGGGTTTAGGGTGTTGCATTAGGGTTTATGAGTTATCATCATTGTTTATGGTTTAGGGTTTATGGTTTAGTGTTTGAGAGTTAAGGTTTATATTCGAGGGTTTGGCGTTTAAGGTGTTGTATTAGGGTTTACGAGTTATCATTATTTTTACGGTTTAGAGTTTAAGGGTTTAAGGTTTAGGGTTTATGGTTTATGATTAAAGAGTTAGGGTTTGTATCCGAGGCTTTGTGGTTCATATTAGAGTGTTTAAGGTTTAGGGTGTTGCATTATGGTTTATGAGTTATCATTATTGTTTATGGTTTATGGTTTGAGAGTTAGGGTTTATATTTGAGGGTTTAGGGTGTTGCATTAGGGTTTATGAGTTATCATTATTGTTTATAGTTTAGAGTTTAAGGGTTTAGGGTTTAGGGTTTGTGATTTAAGAGTTAGTGTTTATATTCGAGGGTTTATGGTTCATATTAGAGTGTTTAGGGTTTAAGGTGTTGCATTAGGGTTTATGAGTTATCATTATTGTTTATGGTTTAAAGTTTGGGGTTTAGACTTTAGGGTTTAGGGTTCATATTCGAGTGTTTAGGGTTTAGGGTGTTGTATCATGGTTTATGAACTATCATTACTGCTTATGGTTTAGGGTTTAGGGTGTTGTATTATTGTTTATGAGTTATCATCATTGCTTATGGTTTAGAGTTTAAGGTTTAGGGTTTATGGGTCATATTCGAGTGTTTAGGGTTTACGGTGTTACATTAGGTTTTATATGTTATCATTATTGTTTATGGTTTAGAGTTTAGGGTTTAATGTTTAGGGTTTATGATTTAAGAGTTAAGGTTTATATTCGAGTGTTTATGATTTATATTCGAGGGTTTAGGGTGTTGCATTAGGGTTTATAAGTTATCATTATTGTTTATGGCTTAGTGTTTAGGGATTAGTATTTA
Organism: Hibiscus trionum; assembly: GCA_030270665.1. Classification (NCBI taxonomy): domain Eukaryota; kingdom Viridiplantae; phylum Streptophyta; class Magnoliopsida; order Malvales; family Malvaceae; genus Hibiscus; species Hibiscus trionum. The sequence goes on along the minus strand of BSYR01000038.1, from coordinate 17,936,175 downwards.
AGGTTTAGTGTTTAAGGGTTTAGAGTTTAGAGTTGTATACATATATATATACAAAGATATATTATAAAATATAAAAACCTTAAACCCTAATGATAAACCTTAAACCCTATCAATAAACATTAAACCATAAACCATATACCTAAAACCCTAACAATAAACCTTAAACCCTAAACACTAAACCTTAAATCCTAAACTCTCGAACTAACCTTAGTTCATTAAACACTAAACCCTAATTCAAAACCATAAAACCCTAACCCCATAAATCTAAACTCTAAAACACTAAAACTATAAAACCTTAAAATTAGATAGTAAACCCTAAAAACCTTTAACCCTAAACATTTAAAATAGGTCAATATCAGTTCAGGTCAACAACAGTTCGGGTCCAAAACAGGTCGGGTTTAAAACAGGTCGGGTTCATAACAGGTCGGGTAAAATCGGATCTCGGGTCGATTCAGTCGGGTAATATCAGGTAATTTGCCAGGTCGGTCTCGGGTTCGGGTTCGTTTCAGTCGGATGCAGGTCAGATTTCATGTCAAAATTAACAGGTCAGATTCGGGTTCGGGTCGTTTTCAGTCGGACGCAGATCAAGTTCGGTTGCTACAGTAACATGTTCAACTCGAGTTCGGGTCAGCAACAGTCAGTTACAGTTCGGGTTTGGGTCATCGAGTTCTCGGGTCAATTCAGGTTCTGACTCGAGCATGTTTCAGGCAAGTTTTCAGGTTCTGACTTGTTTTTACATCCTTACTCATGTGTACTAATCAATTACACTTTATAACTCATAATAGAAACTTGTTCTTGCAATTTTATTTACAATAGTATATGTAACCCCCTCGTCCCGGTCTGGACGACTGACCGGTCCGAGTAGGTTACACGGGGAAAACCAAAGTGAAACCCGCTAAGGCTCCCCTTCGGTTAGCAACCCTAGAAAAATTTTCTTTAATTATCTTGTCTAGATGGATCAAATTAACCTATATGTGAAGCGACAGCGGAAACAAGACTCACAAGAAGCCTAACAACAAACAGGGCCTAAGCCCAACCCTTGAGACCCTTTAGAGATGTCAAAAGCCCATTTTCAGGCCTGTGTTTTGAAACAGGTTTTGCCCGTTTCGAAACACAGGCTCCAGTTCAAAAAGCAAAACACCTGTACCGAAACGCATCCACCCCGTTTCGAAACAGGGGTCCATTTCGCCTAGACGTTCCGAAACACGTTCCGGAACAGGCCCTCACAGTGGCCAAAACGTTTCGAGACTCGTATCGGAACAGGGCTCACAGTAGCCAAACCGTACCGGAACGCGTTCTGATACGGGTGTCCCTAGAACCACACCCGTTCCGAAACAGCCTTACCCGTTCCGAAACGCCTACAATCTATGAGTTTCCAAAATCAGTTCTAAACATCTCTAAACGATCCCAAACATCCCCAACGACTTTAAGAAACAAACACAACACACACACACGAACTCTAGAGGCATACACCCTAGTCCAAACACGACCAAAACACATAACATGTAAGATGAGGGCATACATTTAATGGAAACAAGCATTCACCAAGAAGAGGCATGCATGCATTTTAAGGTTTCTTGCCTTAGAACCAACATTCACATAAGCATTCAAGATACGCATTAAAAGCATGGTTTACAAACCAAAACAAGGCATTTAAGCAACGAAGTAAACATGGTTTACAAGTCCATCAACATAAAGCCAACGCAAGGAGTCTAGATACACGCTCCTAAAACATGTAGCATTTCCCATTGCTAATCTACTACATTATTTACCAAACCATACTTGAGCAACTACCACACACTTGGACGCCCTTTCTTTGCTCCTTGGTAACTCCACGCTAATGATCTGCATTATCGGAAAAAGGAGAGTGTAAGCATAAAGCTTAGTGAGCGGAGCTCGAAAACATAACAACGAAAATGCAGGGTTCAAAGGTTTCTTTAAAACAAAAGCCAACCCATACGATTCATCCAACGACATAATCCTCTTACTAACATACGAGGGCAACCACAAGCCAACAATATAGACATTTAACGTGACATCACACTTCATGGTATGCATAAAGGCATAATCTTAGATTTAAAGCAAAACCATTAAGATGGAAGGATATAGTGAAACAAAAACGTGAACAATACATGGTATGCACAAGCATAACCAAAACACGGTGGGACCACACATCACCGTTCAACTAGTAGTTTTCCGTTGGGACCACACATCACCGTACTCTTCTACTAGTCACTACTGGTGGGACCACACATCACCGTAGTCTTCGACTAGTTACTACCGGTGGGACCACGCATCACCGTAGTAACGACAACCATCACGTGAGGTTCGACACCAACCATGCAATACGATATACAAATCACCATCATGCAACATGGATACACTATATCATGCATGACCAAAACACCTTGTAACCAAATCCACAATTATGCGCAATCTTACTTCTTACAGTCTTACCAACCGCAAATGGTCTTACTTACCATTTTCGTGCACAACCTGCACCAACTTACATATATTTTACAAGGCATATCAACAACACCATTGATCTCATCATGCATAATCAACAACATAATAACAAACAACATGCTTCCTCCTAAAGTATTGAAATTTCATGCATAACAAGTTATCACCACAAGTAATGAAAAACAAACGGTAAAAAGGGGAATTTAAAGAGGCGATACACATTAACTTACTCTTGAGTTTAGATTGACCTTTCAAGCTCAATCTAAACTCATTCAAAACCACTTTTGAACCAAAACGTTACATAAAAACATTTCCACTCACCATACTTCCTTAAGCAAACCAACCAAAGCCGATTCAAGCCTCCACAACTTCCGGAATCGTGCCCGAACCTTCTCCAACGTTTCCCCTTGATTCTAACCAATCAAAAACAATGCATTACTCAACCAAATCATCACCAAACACAGCCACAGCCACAATCCCAAACTACAATCACAAGCCAAATCCTTATAATTTCAAGCCCAAGCTAACAACCAAAATCCCATTTTCGTACTCCCATCAAACCCAGCTGAAAACTACCAATTTAAACACTTAAAACACTCCAAAACATCACCCTAAGGCTGTACAACCATCAGCCCTTCATTTCCCTACATAAACACCTTAAAAACTCCCATTTTCCACTCCTAAAAATCACCTACAGCAGTAGCTTCGCGAATCCATTCAAACCAACACCATCACCACTTAAAAATCATCAAATAACATCTAAAAACACCTATCCAAAGTCACTACAACGTCAGTCCAACAATCCTTCACATAACCACTCCAAAAACACAAGTTTTGACACTTTTAAAATACCCCAAAAAACCCATTTCGGGATTCTTTATAAAAACCAACAAAATTGAGATATAATGTTCTTTAGGGCAAGGTTAGTTCAAAACTCAACTCTATCAATCAAAAACAACCCAAGAAGCCATTAAAGTTTCATACTTTCTTTAAAACTTTGAAATCTTGAAAATCTCTATAATGGTGTTTTTGAAAATTTAAAACTATCAATGTGCTAGAAATTGAGAGGACAAGTAAAAAACGGTCTTACCTCGTTGAAATCACTTGAATTGATGGAGGAAATGAATGGAATATCATTTAGGGGTTTAGAGAGTTTTTGACGTGAAAATCCAAAGGAGGAAGAAGATGAATAGTGAAAAACCCCTTTTCCACTGATCTTAAATCCTTTACTTTAAAATTTACAAGTTTTCCATTAATGAATTTCAAATCCCTTTTTTTCTTTTTTTAACCAAAGTCTAATTTAATTAAACCGAGTCCAACGACTCGAACCCTACTCACACGCTCAACTTCCGACCCCGAAACTCGGGTGTTACAGTATGTTAAATTTATGTTTTGTATGTTTTTGTAACTGTGTAGTGTGATTATACAATAGTATATGTTCATTAATTTCTGTTTTTTTTAAAACACACACCGTCCAGATAAAATTGTTCGAACTCGATTCATCTATGAATAACTATTAGGATATTAGTTAGTGTTTTATGTTAGTTAGACGGTTAGGGTCTTTATTTTCTTTATTTTCTTTATTGTTATATATTTGTAATATTGGATAGTGTATAATTAATTTTTGGTGATTAATAAAATAAAACCCTTTTTCTCTCACATCCAACTACTCAGCTTCCCAAATTCATACGAAGCGTTTCCTCTCCCAAATTCCTTAACCGAGAGCAAAACCCTAGAACCTAATTCTTCTTCTCTTCACAAAATCACAAACTCAACATGGTATCAGTTGATAATATTTCTGATTCCTGTTCTCGTTCCGCTGATAATTCTCGAAATTCTTTCAAAAATGATGACCCTTGTTTGGTTCTCACATCTTCACTTCTTGATGGCAATAATTACCATCCTTGGGCGCGCTCGATTCGCATGGCGTTGATATCCAAAAACAAGTTTGGATTCGTTGATGGGTCTATCAAAGAACCCGAGCCTGCCGATCCTCGTTTCTCCGCCTAGGTGAAGTGCAAAAACCTGGTCTTATCGTGGGTTCAGAGGGCGTTGAATCCAGAAATTGCACAGAGTGTGCTCTGGATTTACACTGCGGCTGATCTTTGGGTCGACCTTTTCGATCATTTCAGCCAGGGTGATTTGCTACGAATTTCTGATCTATTTCAGGAATTTTTTAGCCTCAGTCAAGGTAATCTCACGGTCTCTGCCTATTTTACTCAGTTAAAGATTGTTTGGGATGAGATCTGTGTTTTACGCCCCTTGAAATCGTGTTCTTGTTCTGCTTCTGTCTATAGAAAACAAGATTTAGTTTTGCGTTTTCTTCGTGGTTTAAATGAAAATTTCAGTGTTCCTAAAACCCAAATTCTGATGCGCAAACCCTTACCCGATATTAATGAGGTTTTTTCCCTTGTTGTCTAGCATGAACGAACCCTATTGTCTACTGGTAGTTTTGATAATGAATCTCATGTTATGTTGGTTGGTCGTTCTTCTGATTCGGGTAGACAGTATTCTAGGATTATAAAAAGTCCTCTAATGTTTCTAAAAGGCCTCTGTGTGTCCACTGTGGTCTATATGGCCATAGTTTTAAACGTTGTTATAAGAAACATGGGTATCCCCCTGGGTATAGGAATAGGATTCAAGTTAGTAAAATGAACCAAGTGGGTTCTGGTTCTGGTTCTGGTAATGATACCTCTCGAATTTATTGCTTTCCTAAAGAAGTTGCTTCTGGTATTGGTTCCCTCACCTTTACTAAAGATCAGTATGATGCATTGCTTAATTTCCTTAATGAGAAAGGCAGTTCATCTTTGCCAAATGGTTCTACAGTGAACAATGTTTCCAAGGTGAACATACTTTCTTCTACTTTTGATGCTGCTCCATTTGATGCCTCAAGTATTGTTCTTTCTTGTCCTACTCTTAATAGTGTACCCTGGATTATTGATAGTGGTGCAACTGATCATATATGTTGTTCCTTAGATTTACTTTCCACTTATTCTAAGGTGAATAATAAGTTTGTAAAGCTTCCCAATGGTCAGTTAGTTTCAGTAAGTCATATAGGTACTGTTAATATTTTTTAAAATCTAATTCTTAAAAATGTCTTTCATATCCCAGGTTTTAGTTTCAATTTGATTTCTGTTAGTCAATTAACCAAAGATAAGTCTATTTTCTTGATTTTTAATTCTGGCATTTGTTTTATACAGGATGTGCATCAATGGATGACGATTGGTACAGCTAGTGAGAATATTGGTTTGTACAAATTAAATACTTGTTTTCCAAATAATTCTAAATCTAGTTGCAATTCTGCCCATGCTGCCTCTATTTGCAATTCTGAGTCTATTTGCAATTCTGTTTCTGCTTCCAGACTTTGGCATTTTAGATTAGGACATCCTTCGAAACGAAGGATGCATTTCTTTTCTCTGTTGCATAATAAAATTCCTCTAGAGTTCTAAAGAGCGTATCTTACTCACGTCTGTGCAATGACTATTTCTGAAGTGATACAAGGAAATAATTCTGCTGCCTTTGGCCCAAAAGTAGTAGAGATCATTTTTTAGGGGCATATGTCATGTTTGATGGTTTTCATTTCAATGGAGATTTTCTTAAAAACTATGAATATATGTATATCTCATCTTACCCTTGTAGGCCTCTGGATGCCAATTACAAGATGCGATACTGGTTCGGGTATGAAGAACGATTGGATGTTGTGAAGACAATGAAGTGAGATTTATTTCCTGGTCTACTCAGGTCAGCAAAGTAAGAAAAGGCCAGATTACAACACTTTTGATGATGTTCGATGACAAATCCTTGAAGTTCATAAACAGTGAAGCAGACTAAGCGATTTTAACCAAGTAGAGTTTCTTGAAATTGAATTTATAAGTGTAGTCTTCTATACCTTAAAAGACACAGTAAGAGCAAGAAAGAAAAAGAGAAAAAAATGAAAGGAAAAAGAAAATTGGAAAAGAGGAAAAAAAAAGAAGGAAAGAAAAAGAAAAAGAAAAAGAAAAAAGGGAAAAAGAAAAAGTGAAAAAGTGAAAAAGAAAGAGAGTAAAAAAAGAAAATAGAGAAAAATAAAAGAAAAAGGGGAGGAGTGAGGTAATGAACTATTGAATAAATAAGTCTCGGAACATCCTGATGGAGCTGTGGGGGATGTCGACAAATCTAATAAGGAGCTACGCTCCATCTGTCCAATACCCAAGCGTCAGAGATGTATCTTTGAAGACATGTGTATAATAATATATAATAATAGCTAATAACGGTCAGAAGCACACACATGCACTTGTAGAATTCTATTCTTAGAATGATATTTCTGCACTCTACTAATTAACAAGTCTGAAAAGCTTGAACACATTTATGAATGGAAAAAGGATGAAGAGAACAGAAAAAGAGTTGTTTTCTCGTTGGATCGAGCAACGCGGTAATCATAGGGTGTGAACCGAGTGATTTGGAAAAAATTTCATAACCTTAGACGTTTCCACAACATTCAAGAGTTATGCTACCCATGGGAGGGTTGAATCTAAAATGCTCTTGCACTTGATATCCATGGCATCCTATTCTATTTTCTTTCTTTATTAAGATCATGATTTTCCAGGCCTAATAAGGCGCCCTCTATTGAAATGACGATCAGCAAGCTGACATTTTTTTTTCAAAAAATGAGATTTCCTTGTATTGCTTCGGAGATAAATTTTAGTATGCAAGATTATGAGTACAAATGGTCATTTGGATATGGTAAAGATATGGATGAGTACGAGACGCTCATTTTTTCGATAGTTTTCTGGTCAAAGAGAAGAATCGTTCATCAAGGGTCATGGTGAGGACAATGACAAGAATGCAGATATTAGGAAGATAAGGGATCTAAAGTGTGTTCCCACCTTGGATTTTTGAATAAATCTACAGAATGAATTTGAAGAAAGTTTAGGGACTTGAAGAAAGTTCAAGGACCGGAAAGCGAAAAAGTTCAAGGATTTAAAGAAAGTTCAGGGACCTAAAAGTTCGGGGATTTGAAGCATTTGTTCGCCCTAAATGATGAAGGGGGGACAAAAATCTACATGATGAGGCAAGAAATAAAGAGATCAGTGGCATTATTGACTGTGAAGATGAGATTCTTGGAGCATGAGAATTCAAGTTTGAATAGATCGGAAATGATGCAGAGCTTGAAAGAATTCGATCACCAAAGAAGTCAGGATTTGCTCAGGAAGAAAATGATCCCAACAAAAAAATTTAGGGAAATGTTGACAAAGCCTGAATATAGTGAGAGCTTTAGAAGGGCAAATTGATCAAGATTTGACGAGAACAATTTAAAGAAATAAGAAAAAGGAAAAGAGCCTAACAGTGAAACTCTGGGGCAAAGTTTTCCAAAACAAGAAGCGCAAAATCTTAAATTTTGCCAGAACAAGAAGATAATAGGAGCGATAGATGAAACGCAAGAAGATCAAGCCAAGTCAGATTTGAAAAGAGCAGATGAAGTATCGTTGCAGCAGAAACAGAAAGCTCAACAAAGAAGCAAAGAAGATCAGATCCCATCCAAGTGGTTCTTAGTTGACACAACCCATGCATCATATAGTCAGGCATCCATAAGATAGGAGCATTCTAATGCATGCATTCAAAGCATTTTAATACATTTTTGCAAGAATTTACAAGAATCAACAAAAAGAAAAATTCGTTTCAAGATTTAGGAAGAAGATTTAACAAGGAATTGCAAAGTTCACAACAAAGATTTCCAGTTGTTTGAAGAGATGGATTTCAAAAAAGATTTCAACCCGTTTGAAGAGACGGACCTCAACAAAATCCTTTTGAAGAGGCGGATTTTAACAAAAATTTACCAGTTTGATTGAAGAGGCGGACATCAGCAAGATTTTCTGATTGTATGTACAAGATAGATAGTGCATTACAACCTTAAATCCTTCGGGTCATCAGTAAGTCCTTCGGGCATGTTAAGTGGATCAATGAAACGATATAAGCCAAGAGGGGGGTGAATTGGGTTTTTAGAACTTTTGGTGGTGGAGTGGAAAATTAAAAATGATAGACAAGAGGATTTAAAGTGGTTCAAGTTCCAATCGAACTCTACATCCACTACCTTAGCTTCATTAATGATTTTCCAACAATCCATTAATTGTTCTTCCCCTTTTCTAGGCTAAAGAGGTAACCTTTACAATACTGGTCAAATTTTCTACCCAAAATTTGACCCAATCCTCACTCAAGAAATACAAAGAAGATGAAGGCTAAAACTAGTATCTTTCAATACAAAAATAGCCCTTTTATAAGCACTCGACCCAATTGAACAGATAAGAATTGAAATTACAAATTTTACAATTGGGGTTTACAAGAAATAATGGGATTTTTGCACAAATGATTGGCTTTGATGTTTGGATAATACTTTTGAGATCAATAGTTGTTTTTGGTGCTTTTAGAGGTCTCTTTAATACCTTCTCATTGAATTCTAGCCGTTGGGGTTGTTGCATTCGTCAATATAGCCGTTGAGATGTTATCTTCCCTCCAAAAATGCATTCTGCAACTACCCGTTTCGAAACGCCCGACCATGTTTCGAAACAGACCAAAATAGAAAGAGTCGTTGGGGTGTAATAAATAGACCGTACTGAAACGGGCACGATCGTTTCGATACGCTAAGAGCCCGTTTCGAAACTCATTTCGAAACATTTTGCCACTGTCAAAGCCTGTATCGAAATGGCTTAGAAGCATTTTGATACGCCTTAACGACAATTTTAAATTCAGCTATAAGACTTCAACGGTCATATTTTAAAACCAAGTTTGAATTCTGTTTCGAAACGTTTGAGGTCGTTTCGATACTACCGTATCGAAACGGGTCAAACCGTTCCGATGTTCTTCATCCGTTTCGAAAAATGTTCCGAAACAAAGGTTAACAGTTTCAAACTGTTCCGAAACGCTCGAAGGCCGTTCCGAAACGGTGACTTGAAAATCATTGTTTTGGCTTGATAAACACTTAGATAATATTTGACAAGTTGAGGTTTTGACTTAAACATTTTTCTTTAAATACATAGAAAGGTTTTGAGGACTTAAAAATTCATTTTCCATTTTTCAATTTAGTCCTTAAATCTTTTGTTATATCAAAATCAATTTATTGGTTTCACAATCTCCCCCTTTTTGATATAACAAAATCAAGTTAAAATTTTTAAGAGTTTTGAAATCTTGAAGACATTCTAACTCCCCCTCAATTTTTAAGAGTTTTCGAAACACCCTAGTCACAAATCACTCTTTTAAGGCACCCGTATCGAAACTGATTGACCCGTTTCGATACTCCTAGGCCTGGAGGTGCAGATGAGGCTCTAATATTGCAGAAAAATGAATTTCATGAAGTCATATATGCATAATTGATATGAATGAGCAGGAATAACATGTATAAACATAACATACTCCCCCTAACTATTAGCATGGATGAAATTAGGAGTAAAAACACATAAGCATGGCATATTTCAAGAAATCAAGCAATTTAAGCACAAAAAGGTCCTAAAAGGTCAAGATAGGCTAGTTAGACCTAACTCTCTCCTAAGGGACCAAAAACGATCCTTATCCAAAGGCTTAGGAAAAATGTCCGCTAGTTGGTTTAAGGTGTCAACGAACTCTATAGCAACATCTTCCTTAAGGACATGATCTCTAATGAAATGATGCATTATTTCTATATGTTTGGTTCTAGAGTGTTGGATGGGATTTTTTGTTAAGCATATGGCACCAGTGTTGTCACATTTAAGGGGTATGGTTTCAACTTTAATACCATAATCTAAGAGTTGTTGCTTCATCCAAAGGACTTGAGCACAACAACTCCCTAAGGATATGTACTCGGCTTCGGTGGTAGATAGAGCTACACTATTTTGTTTCTTAGAGAACCAAGATATGAGCATACTACCTAAGAATTGACATGTTCCCGAAGTACTCTTCCTATCGATTTTACACCCCCCATAATCTGCATCCGAATAAGCATGAAGGTTGAAGGTTGAGTCTCTAGGGCACGAAAGACCTAGACAAGGGGTATCTCTAAGGTACCTAAAGATTCTCTTAACGACTATAAGGTGAGACTCTCTAGGACTAGCTTGAAACCTAGCACACAAACAAACACTAAACAATATATCTGGTCTACTTGCGGTAAGGTAAGAAAAGATCCAATCATAGAGCGATAAAGCTTAGAGTCAACACACTTACCTCCTTCATCTTTGTCAAGCTTTTTACATGAGCTCATTGGTGTGGCTTGAGGCTTTGCATTCTCCAAGCCAAACTTCTTAAGCATATCTTTCACGTACTTTGCTTGATTGATGAAGGTGCCATCCTTCATTTGCTTGATTAGAGTCCCAAAAAGAATGAGAGCTCCCCCAGCATGCTCATCTCGAATTCACCTTGCATTAACTTAGCAAACTTTTTGCAATGACACTCATTAGTAGATCCAAAAATAATATCATCAACATATATGTGTACTACTAAGAAGTCATTTTTATACCTTTTTATGAAAAGTGTAGTGTCCACCTTACCTTTTTCAAAACCTTTTTCAATCAAAAAGTTTGAAAGTCTTTCATACTAAGCTCTAGGAGCTTGTTTTAAACCATAAAGTGCTTTAGTTAGTTTGAAAACATGATTTGGAAATTTTGAATTCTCAAAACCCGGTGGTTGTTCCACATTCACTTCTTCATTTATAAAACCATTTAAAACGCGCTTTTAACATCCATTTGAAAAAGCTTGAAATTATGATAACATGCATATGCAAACAACATCCTAATAGCTTCCATTCTAGCTACGGGTGCATAGGTTTCATCAAAATCAATTCCCTCTTCTTGAGTGTAACCTTGAGCAACTAATCTAGCTTTGTTTCTCACAATGTTACCACTCTCATCTAGTTTATTCCTAAATACCCATTTAGTTCCTATAGTAGATTGATTACTAGGCCTTTCAACTAATGCCCATACATTACTTCTCTCAAATTGATTTAACTCTTCTTACATAGCCATAATCCAAAAGTCATCTTTTAATGCTTCTTTTATATTCTTAGGCTCAATGCATGAAATAAAAGCAACATGGTTCATAAGTTTGGGAGAAGATCTAGTAGTTACTCCCTTGGATGGATCACCCAAGATTTCACCACCTTTGACATAGTTGTACTCCATTGGACAGCTCACTTCCTTTTCCTCAAGAGCCAAGTCCTTCAAGGCTTCAAGAGGTGGATCTTGTGCATCCTCATCTTTAGTTGGAATCTCATCCTCCTTTGAAGTTTGTCCTCCATCAAAGGCATCAAGGATTCCTACATTATCATCATCACAAGAATCTTTCCTCGGAAGGAGGTTATCATCGAATACAACATGAATAGACTCTTCTACTACTAAAGTTCTCTTATTAAATACACGATAGGCTTTAGAGTTTAAAGAATAACCTAAGAAAATAGCTTCATCACTTTTAGCATCAAATTTACCTAAGTTATCTATTCCATTTTTTAAAACAAAACACTTGCAACCAAATGGATTAAAATAGCTAATGTTAGGCTTTTTAGATTTTAAAATCCCATATGGTGTTTTCTTTAAAAGTGGCCTAATCATTACTCGGTTTACAACGTAGCAAGCGGTGTTTGTGGCTTCTGCCCAAAAATATTTAGGTAAGTTGTTTTCACAAGCATGGTTCTAGCCATTTCTTGTAAAGTCCTATTTTTCCTCTCAACTACCCCATTTTGTTGATGAGTTCGAGGAGCCGAAAAATTATGGCTAATACCATTTTCATTTAAAAACTCTTTGTAGAACTAGTGTTTTGATATAATAATTGAAAAATGTTTTGGACTAATTTGAAAAGAATTTAAAACTTGGTTTTAAGTCCAAACAACTTGAATATGAGTTTGAGGTATTTTAAAAGGTTTTTGGCAATGTTCTTCATGCTTTAAAATAGCCAAACTTGTGTTTTCAAAGTACCCGTACCGATACAGTCCAACCCGTATCGATACCTTTTTTGCCCAGTTTGGTCACTGCCAAAACTGGTATCGAAACAGGCTTGGCCGTTTTGATACGGTGAGGGATCGTATCGATACGCCTAGTCAGCGTACTGATTCCATTTTAACAACCCCAACGGTCATATTTCCCAACGGTCTTTTAAACGTCATACCGTACCGATACGCCCTCAAGCGTATCGATACGCCTACGCTGGCAAGAGCCCAACAGCTAGTTACTGATGAAGGTCGTACCGATACGGGTCAATGCGTATCGATACGGAAGGCTGCAGAACAGCATTAATGAAGGGAAATAAAGTCCTCAACGGCTTCAATTCATCCCCAACGGCTAGAAACGGCTACAAACTCATTAAGGAGTATAAAAGTGACCTCTAAGCATCAAGTAAAGGCTAATGCTTCAATTGTCAATCAACAAATGATCAAGAATTGTCTTTGTACTTAAATTGTCATTTCTTTGTATAGACAAACACTAGTGAGCCAAAATTGTCAAATTTGCTCAAGTGTTTTAGGTTTTGGGTGAGAGCTTATTTGTGCAAACAAACACCTATTGGAGGGATTTGTGTTTGCTTATCTTTTCTCTTGTAAAGAGGGTTTGATCAAGGCTTTGGGTAGAAAGCTTGATCGGTGTATAAGGGTTTCCTCCTAAGCCTAGAAAAGGGGACGAATCAATAGTGGATTGATTGGAAATCCTTAGTGGGAAGCTAAGGTAGTGGATGTAGACCTTGGTTAGAAGGTTGAACCACTCTAAAATCATTGTGTCATTTATCTTTTAGCTTCCACACCACATCCACCCAAAATTCCACTTCTCCACCACTTGGTGAGCAAGAACGGTTGAAGAAATCGAGCACCTTAAATCCCAACAATTGGTATCAGAGCTTGACTCAATCGAAGAGGATTAACATCCTATTGAGAAAATCCGGCAAGCTCGATCATCATTTTACACAACCGGCTCAATGGCGCAATCCATCGACAAACCGCCCTTCTTCGACGGAACTCACTATGCCCATTGGAAGACAAAGATGAAGTTCTTCATTAAGTCAAGAGGCTACAAGCTATGGGACATAGTTGAAGATGGTTCGTTCGTGTCACAACGAAGCAAAGCGGAATGGAGTGCCGACGATCGCAAGAAGATGGAGCTAAATTATAAAGGCTTGCATATCCTCTTTTGTGCATTTGGACCAACCATCTATGAGAAGATGTCTTCTTGTGAGAGTGCCAAGGAGGTATGAGACAAGCTTGAAGTCACATACGAGGGAACCAACGAAGTTAAGGAGACCAAGATCGGGCTCCTCACCTTAGAGTATGAGAACTTCAAGATGGATCCGGAAGAAGACATCGAGAAGATGTTTCATAGGTTCTCCACTATCACCGATGGTCTCAAAGGCTATGGAGAAGCCATCCCGGAGGAAAAGCTTGTCCGAAAGCTCATCTACTCACTTCCCGAGTCATGGGACTCAAAGAGGACCGCCATCATCGAAGCTAAAAACTTGAAAACTTTGAAGCTTGATGAGCTCAATGGGGTCTCTTCTCACTCATCAAATCATGAAGAAGAACAAAGAAGAGGAGAAGAAGATGGAAGAAATTAGAGCTATGGGGAAGAAGAAACTCAAAGGGCTTGGCATCAAAACAAATGTCATTGCTCTCAAGTCCTCCACTTGTCATCATGTAGATTCCAGTGAGGAGGAAAGTGAAGATGAAGAGATGGCCTATCTCTTCAACAAATTTGACCGGTTCATGAAGAGCGAAATGGAAAATTCCAAGCATGAATCGAGGAAGAAGATGAAGGAATCCCACAAGTCCAACAAGAGGGGATCATCTTCAAAGCAAGCATATGTGGCCACATGGAGCGATGAAGACTCCACCGATGATGAAGTAGCCCACCTATGCTTGATGGCCCTCAATGAGGGGGAGGTAACTTCTAACTCATCTATTTCAAATTCATACACATTTGATGAGTTGCAAGATGCCTATGATGATTTGCTTTTGGAATTCAAGGCATCATTTTCCAAGAACAAAAAGTTGATTTCAAAAATAAAAATTGAGAATGATTTGCTTTCCAAAACAAATCTTGAACTTGAAGCAAAATTGAAAGATTTTGAACAAAAATGTTTTGATTTACAAAATTTGCTTCTTAAAGTTCAAAAAGAAAAATATTTGATTTCCAATGAACTTCAAAAGAAAAATGATTTTGGAAAATCAAATTTTTATGTAAGACAATCTAGTGCCCCTAGATTTGTAAAAGGAAAATGTTTTAAAAGTGCTTGGGTCCCAAAAGGACTTAGCACTTCAATTAAAAATGATGACATTGAAAAATGGATTCCTAAGGGGACTAAAGTTTGTGCTACTAACGTCTATGAATCCAAAGCAATTTGGATACCAAAAATCACTTGATTGTCTTTTGCTAGGTGTGGTGGAGAGTGATCAACAAGTCAAACTTTGAGGGGGAGCTCCATGCACACAAGGAAGAACACTTGAAGAAGGAAGGCTTAACATCCTCCCTTGGGTTCAAGTGTTGGTAAAAATCCAGTTGCTTTATTTATTTGATTTGATTTATTTTCATTTCAACTAGATTATGATCATATATGTTGGACTAACTTTTTGAATTCTTTTTTATATAACAAAAAGGGGGAGAATGTGGTTTGAAAAATTAAATTTTCAAATGAATAAGGGGGAGCTTTAATTGATTTCAAATCTAATCTCTTGTTCACAATTTTTTTACTTAAAGTGGGAGAACCCAAACAATTTTTCAAGTTGGTTTTATTATATCAAAAAGGGGGAGATTGTAGAACTAGTGTTTTGATATAATAATTGAAAAATGTTTTGGACTAATTTGAAAAGAATTTAAAACTTGGTTTTGAGTCCAAACAACTTGGGTATGAGTTTGAGGTATTTTAAAAGGTTTTTGGCAATGTTCTTCATGCTTTAAAACATCCAAACTTGTATTTTCAAAGTACTCGTACCGATACGGTCCAACCCGTATCGATACCTTTTTTGCCCAGTTTGGTCACTGCCAAAACCCGTATCGAAACAGGCTTGGTCGTTTCGATACGGTGAGGGATCGTATCGATACGTCTAGTCAGCGTACCGATCCCATTTTAACAACCCCAACGGTAAAATTTTCCCAACGGTCTTTTAAACGTCATACCGTACCGATACGCCCTCAAGCATATCGATACGCTTAGGCTGGTAAGAGCCCAACGGCTAGTTTCTGATGAAGGTCGTACCGATACGGGTCCATGTGTATCGATACGGAAGGCTGCAGAACAGTATTAATGAAGGGAAATAAAGTCCTCAACGGCTCCAATTCATCCCCAACGACTAGAAACGGCTACAAACTCATTAAGGAGTATAAAAGTGACCTCTAAGCATCAAGTAAAGGCTAATGCTTCAATTGTCAATCAACAAATGATCAAGAATTGTCTTTGTACTTAAATTGACATTTCTTTGTATAGACAAACACTAGTGAGCCAAAATTGTCAAATTTGCTCAAGTGTTTTAGGTTTTGGGTGAGAGCTTATTTGTGCAAACAAACACCTATTAGAGGGATTTGTGTTTGCTTATCTTTTCTCTTGTAAAGAGGGTTTGATCAAGGCTTTGGGTAGAAAGCTTGATCGGTGTATAAGGGTTTCCTCCTACGCCTAGAAAAGGGGACGAATCAATAGTGGATTGATTGGAAATCCTTAATGGGAAGCTAAGGTAGTGAATGTAGACCTTGGTTAGAAGGTTGAACCACTCTAAAATTATTGTGTCATTTATCTTTTAGCTTCCACACCATGTCCACCCAAAATTCCACTTCTCCACCACTTGGTGAGCAAGAACGGTTGAAGGAATCGAGCACATTAAATCCCAACACTCTTCAAAACCTAAATTTTGAAATTCAGTTCCATGATCACTTCTAATATGAGAAATCTTAAGTTCAAGATCATTTTGAGTTAATTTTGAAAACGTGATGAATTTTTCTAAAGCCTCATCTTTAGTACTTAAGAATAGAACCCAAGTAAATCTTGAATAGTCATCAACAAGTACAAATGCATACGATTTACCACCCAAGCTCATAGTTCTAATAGGCCCAAATAAATCCATATGAATTAGTTGTAAACATCTACTTGTAGAAACATCATTAATGGATTTAAAGGATGATCTATGTTGTTTACCCTTAGAGCATGTGTTGAGTGTATAAATGTTCTATTATTTACACCTCTTTTAACCCATATTTCTGCTGCATTCATGCATTATTTATCGCATTTAGGTCAGTTTACAGCAAAACATCACAAATACATTAAAATGCACAGTTTCTACTAAAAATGGTTGTTTTTGCAGGTTGCTGCTGTAGCAGATGGAAAGGGCAGGCCCTGGGCAGTGAAGCAGAAGAGCTGGAACTGGACGAGCAGTCAAGGAGGACGATGCTGCCATGGTTTCCGCCGTGACAGCAGAGGACGACAGCAGTTTTGTGGAGAAGATGCAAAGTGGACCTCGACAGATAGAGAAAATTCAGCCCGTCTGTCGTGTGAAAGCTCCATATTTTTCCAAGCCCTAGATCAGAAGATATTCCAAGCCCAAAGTTCAAGGAGAGATAATCCCAAGAAACAAGGAGGACGACTTAAAGATAGATTCTCTTAAGATTTAGTCTTTATTAGAGTTGTACTTTAATTTAAATTTGTAATCCTTGTTAAATTAGAAAACTTGAGCCCAAAGCTTATATAAGGGCATATATCTTAACCTAGAGGCATAACCGATTACCCTAGCTTCCTTCCCAAAACTCTAGCTGTTTTCCTTCCCACAACATGTTCTAAATTCCCCCTAGGGCCACGGGTTGATTTGTAAAGTAGTTGCAAGGGTTGTTTTGTTTTAGGAATTTCCAGTTCAATAAAATAAACTTCAAGTTCTCTTATTTTGGTTATTAATATCTTGCAAGAGCATCGGGAGAGCATTGTGAGGTTATCTATTTACTTAGCATCGGGAGAGTTAAGTATACGAAAGAAATAAGAGCAAGTTCTCTAGTTTATAGTTGAACTATCTCGGGCCTAGGGATAGGACGAGGTTAAGTGGCTAAAGAAGAATTCATCCACATCGGTGTTCATCCTTCGAT
The DNA here is from genome assembly GCA_030270665.1 of Hibiscus trionum. NCBI lineage: Eukaryota > Viridiplantae > Streptophyta > Magnoliopsida > Malvales > Malvaceae > Hibiscus > Hibiscus trionum. Next base: position 17,918,677 of record BSYR01000038.1, on the reverse strand, counting down.
TCACGCCGGGAGGTATCATCAAGACGTGATCATCGACAGACTTGGACTGGACCTAGGGATAGGCCAAGGCACATCTGGGATTCTTGCCAAACTTGAAGTACTGAGTTGGGTAATCGCTGCCGCGATAACCAACGGACTGCTGCCGCGACGGGAACGACGACAGCACTGGATTTCCTAGACTCAGCAATACCTGCACTACTGAGCAATTCAATACCAGCTCATTCTCTCTATCTTGATTTTCCTTCTCTTTTATTTACGTTTACTTTATTATTTTCGTGACAACTTCTCAAATATTTTCTTTACTTTCGTGCAGTGAATTAAGGTGAAGCTATTAGCCCAATCCCTGTGGAGACGATATCCGATACTTCGTATCACTTTACTACTTGCGTCGTGTATACTTGCACTACAATTGCGATAGACTATTTTACACACAACAGCATGCATTACATATTTTATCATTTGAGAATTTGATCTTGGGTAAACCTCTAACTAGATTTAGGGAAACTAATTTTTTTAAAACACTAATGCTAGCATGTCCTAGTTTCCTATGCCATAGCCATGCATCATTTTCATTTTGTTTAACAAAACATGCATGGGATGTATGAATGTCATCTAAATGCTCCATGTAAATATTACCTATGCGATGACCAATGAGCATTATATTATTTGATTTAATGTCAACAATTTTGCAACCATTTTTATCAAATAAGATATTAAATCCTTTATCACACAATTGACTAGTGCTCAATAAATTGTGTTTAAGACCATCGACATACAAAACATTTTCAATAAGTATAGTAGAGTGATTACCTATGGATCCAATACCTTTAATGTGGCCTTTGGAGTTGTCACCAAATGTCACTACTCCTCCACTTTTTGGCTTTAAGTCCATGAATCGACACTTGTCTCCAGTCATGTGCCTCGAGCATCCACTATCAAGGTACCATGAGTTTTGGCTTTGTGCTTTGGCCTTGTAGCAATGCTTCCCCTACAAACAAAGATATTAAGCTTTGATTTTTGGTACCCAAATCATTTTGGGTCCACGAGTGTTAGCTCCCAAAAGCTTGGTTCCCTTAGGAATCCAAGGTGACATAGCAACAACATTATTAGAATTGACGAGTTCCTTAGGAACCCATACACTTCTAATTTTCTTAGTTCTATTATGCATATGGAAGCCACTTTGTTTGTAGTTGTATGTCTTTCTCTTAGGTTGGTTAGTTCTAGAGGATTCACCTATCTCATTTTTCACATAACCTTCATTTTTGAAAGACTCCTTGAGCTTGTTAAGCTCATCTAACACCCTTTGGTGTTCACTATTGCATTGAGAAATAAGATTGTTTAAGTCTACATTTTCATCTTGAAAGAATTTAAGTTCATCTTGTAAACCTGAGATCTTTTTCTCAAATTTTAAGTTAGCTTGAGAAAGTGAGTCGTTTTTAGCATTTAATTCCGAAATAATCTTTTTATTTCTTATGACCGACTCTTTATACTTCTCAACTAACTCATCATATACCTCTTGTAACTCATCATAAGCATCATGCAATTCATCAAATGTAAAATCAAAATATGATGAGTTAGCGGTTACCATGGAGGAATCCTCCTCAAGAGCCATGAGGCAAAGGTTGGCCACTTCATGTTCCTCATCCTCGGATGACTCCTCATCACTCCAACTAGCAAGCTTGGCTTTGAGCTTCTTCTTCTTCTCAAAGCCCTTGTTCTTGAGTTGAGGGCACACCTAACGAATATGATCCGGTTTTTTGCACTCAAAGCAAATGATTTGATCCCTCTCTTTTTCTTTGTTTTTGGTTTTGAAGTCCATTTTTCTTTGAATCTTCCTTCCTCGGTTGGACCTCATAAACCGTGAGAACCTTTTGGCTATCATAACCAATTCTTCTATGTCTTCCTCCTCACCAGAAGTGCTCTCCTCATGTAGAGAAGCTTTGAGAGCCACTCCTATCTTCTTCTTCTTATCTACCTCAAGCTTCTTCACTCTTCTCTCTTCCTTCTTCCTTTCATCTTCCCTTCCTTGCTTCATTATCTCATGAGTTAGGAGAGAACCCACTAGCTCATCAGCTTGAGTGTCTTCAAATTTTTGGCCTCAATGATGGCGGTTCTCTTCCCATCCCAAGACTCGAGAAGTGAGTAGAGTAGCTTCTAGACTAGTTTGTCTTCCGGGATTATCTCTCCAAAACCCTTTAGCCCGTTGACGATTGTTGAGAAACGATCGAACATCTTTGACACGGTTTCGTCGGGCTCTATTTTGAAATTCTCATAGCTAAGATTGAGAATTCCAATCTTTGTCTCCTTCACATCACTTGTTCCTTCATAAGTAGTCTCAAGTGTATCCCACACTTCCTTAGCACTTTCGATGGAGGAAACTTTGGAGTGGATGTCGGGACCGAAAGAGCAAAACAACATGTGAAGAGCTTTATCATTGATTTGAATCTTCTTTCTCTCTTCTTCACTCATCTCATTTTTCTTCTTTGGCACCAATCTTCCTTCGTCGTCTCTCTTCATCGGAATAGAGGGACCATCTTCAATGGCATCCCAAACTAGATAATCGTTGGATTTAATGAAGAGACGCATCTGGTTCTTCCAAAACGGGTAGTTATCACCGTTGAAGAAAGGTTGTTTGGTGGTTGATTGAGAATCGTACATGTTTGACCAAGAGGTAGATGACATGGCTTGCGTTGTGGTTGATCACACTCTTCCTAGGAACTCCTCTTGTGGTTGTTAATCCTTCAAAGAGGTAGGCTCTGATACCAATTGTTGAGTGGATCAATGAAACGATATAAGCCAAAAGGGGGTGAATTGGATTTTTAGAACTTTTGGTGGTGGAGTGGAAAATTAAAAATGATAGACAAGAGCATTTAGAGTGGTTCAAGTTCCAATCGAACTCTACATCCACTACCTTAGCTTCACTAAGGATTTTCCAACAATCCACTAAATGTTCTTCCCCTTTTCTAGGCTAAGGAGGTAACCTTTACAATATCGGTCAAATTTTCTACCCAAAATTTGACCCAATCCTCACTCAAGAAATACAAAGAAGATGAAGGCTAATACTAGTATCTCTCAATACAAAATATATCCCTTTTACAAGCACTCGACCCAATTGAACAGATAAGAAGGGAAATTACAAATTTCACAATTGGGGTTTACAAGAAATAATGGGATTTTTGCACAAATGATTGGCTTTGATGTTTGGATAATACTTTTGAGATCAATAGTTGTTGTTGGTGCTTTTAGAGGTCCATTTTATACCTTCTCATTGAATTCTAGCCGTTGGGGTTGTTGCATTCATCAATATAGCCGTTGGGATGTTATCTTCCCTCCATAAATGCATTCTGCAACTACCCGTTCCGAAACGCCCGACCCTGTTTCGAAACAGACCAAAATAGAAAGAGCTGTTGGGGTGTAATAAATAGATCGTACCGAAACGGGCACGGTCGTTTCGATACGATAAGAGCCCGTTTCGAAACGTTTTGCCACTGTCAAAGCCTGTATCGAAACGGCTTAGAAGCGTTTCGATACGCCTTAACGACAATTTTAAATTCAGTTATAAGATTTCAACGGTCATATTTTAAAACCAAGTTTGAATTATGTTTCGAAACGTTTGAGGTCGTTTCCATACTACCGTATCGAAACGGGTCAAACCGTTCCGAAAAGGTGACTCGAAAACCACTCTTTTGGCTTGATAAACACTTAGAAAATATTTGACAAGTTGAGGTTTTGACTTAAACATTTTTCTTTAAATACATGGAGAGGTTTTGAGGACTTAAAAATTCATTTTCCATTTTTCAATTTAGTCCTTAAATATTTTGTTATATCAAAATCAATTTATTGGTTTCACAGGGCATGATATTAAGTCCTTCGGGCCATCACCCTTGGGAGTGATGTGGTCGTTTGCACAGGAAAGGAAGTGCATTACGAATCTAAATCCTTCGAGCATGATGATAAGTCCTTCAAGCCACCACCTTCAGGAATGATGCGATTGTTTGCACAAGACAAATAGTACAATTCAATTTTAAAGCCTTCGGGTCGTCAATAAGTCCTTCGGGCATGACGTTAAGTCCTTTAGACCAACGCTTCCAGAAATGATAAGAACTTTTTGGATGGCGTCACGATAAGACAACTAGATAGCTGGGGCATGGTATTGACAAAGTTTTTAATCTTTTGGAACCTTGGTACATAGAAAAAGGAAGAAAATAAGAGAAGAAAGAAAGAAAAAAAGAAGAAGTGAGAAAAGAAGGAAAAAGAAGACAATGTTACATGTTACTAGGGGAAAGCACGAGGAAGATCAACTTTGGGTTCAAATGTGGAAGATGCACAGTTTAATTGCTCAAAAGATTTTAGAGTTTCTCAAGATGTAAATTGGCCTTATAATTAATGTTGGAAGATTAACGATGGATTTGACTTGTGCAGGTCACACATAGTAGAAAGAGATGGACTGATATAGAAAAATAGAAGATCTGATACGAGTTTCAAATTGAAAGATAGAAATACCATTGACAGAGAAGCAGTGACTCAACAGATCTCAGTGCCCCAAGAGGGGAATTGAGGATGTTTCATACTATTCTAATTTGAATTCTTATTGATTGATGATATTTCTTTTGCAGGTTATGGTTTCGTTTAAATAGGCGAAACTCAAGATATACCGTTTGCAGAGATGGATCTTAAGACATTCCGTTTACAGAGGCGGATTTCAAGTCATTCCATTTACAGAGATGGATTTCAAGACATTCTGTTTATAGAGGCAGATTTCAAGTCATTCCATTTACAGAGATGGATTTCAAGACATTCTATTTACATAGGCGGATTTCAAGACGTTCCGTTTACAGAAGCAGATCACAAGACATTCCGAGACGGATTTCAAGACGTTCCGTTTACAGAGGCAGACCTTAAAGACATGTCGTTTACAGAGGCAGATTTCAAGATATTCTGTTTATAGAGGCGGATCTCGAAAAGGATCTTAATTTGTTCGAAGAAGTCATACAATTTCCGGGTGTAGAAAGAGATAGACCAACAAAGAAAGTAATAAGACATCTGATGCGAGTTTTAGAACGAAAGATCAAGACACCACATGCAAAAAAGCAGTGACTTTAAAGATTTCAGTGCATCAAGCGGAAAATTGAAGATATCTCATATTACACCAAGAAGAATCCTTACTGATTGATGATATTTCGTTTTGCATGAATGGTGAGCTCCTAATGAGAAGAGTTTGCCCAGCAAAGATAGAACTCCTAATGAGAAGAGTTCACCCAGCAAAGAATGATTCCAAATGAGAAGAGTCCACCTTGACAAAGAATGAATTCCTAATGAGAAGAATTCGTCCAGCGAAGATAGAGCTCCTAATGAGAAGAGTTCGCCCCAGCAAAGAAGAACTCTTAAGGAGAAGAGTTCGTCCAGCAAAGAAGGATTCATAATGAGAAGAGTCCACCCAGCGAAGAAGGATTCATAATGAGAAGAGTCCGCCCAACAAAGAAAGATTCATAATGAGAAGAGTCCACCCAGTGAAGAACGATTCATAATGAGAAGAATCCGCCTAGCGAAGCATGACTCCTAATGAGAAGAGTTCGCCCTTTTAAAATAAGGAAGTTCCTAATAAGAAGAGCTTGCCTATTTGATGCCTCTACAAAAATGTGGACCAACAAAAGAGTGAGGAATGAAGAATTTCATAATAAGAAGAACATCTTCAGACCTCAGAAGATGAAGAATTCCAAGGAGCAATACTAGATTATAAAAGATGAAGAATTTCATAATGAGAAGAACAGCTTCAGACTCTATGGTTTTGTAGGAGATTGAAGAATTTCATAATCAGAAGAACAGTTTCAAGCTTCGGTGGTCAGATGGTTCGGACAAAATCCATGTCCTCTTAGTCTTTGCCTTATTCCTGTTCCACAGCAATGAGCAAAGAGGGGTAGCTGAAGAACCCGTATTTTGTCATGGTATATTTATATATAAATATATACTATATGTTTGATATAAATAAAATCAAAATATAATAAATGAATAGATAGTATAATCCTTAAATAATAAATAAATAGTTCAATGTCCATCTACATATATAAATCCCCTTTACAATCCAAAGAGCCCAATTCAAATCCATAAGGTCCAAGTTACAATTCTCCAAACCCAAATAAACTCATCAAAGCCAATTTTACATTCCAAAACACTCCTTCACATCATTCAAAGCCCAAACAAATAATATATCTGATTTTTCCGCCAAAATCACACTAAACCAGCCCAAACAAACACATATAGCCCATTGTATGTTTCTTTTTCCCGCCTAAACCAACCATGTGGCACTTCCCCATTGGTCCGAAAGGTTATCACGCGGATTAAGCTTTGATCTGGATACAGCTGGTATACGTTGATGTCATCATGACGTCAGCGAGTTAGACCTATAAATAGAGGAGAGAGATTGTCAGATTAATTAATGATATCATAATTACTTACCATTAGTAATAATAAAAATAATAATAATAATAATCAGAGAGAGAAAAAGGGGTATTTTTGGAATTTACCTGTCCGGGAACCGAATCGCCGAAATTTGAGAGGTCGCTTGAGAATTCAAACGTCGTCGGGACCACGAACCGTCTCCGTTATGCAGACAGTCGCCAGAATCCGAATCGAAAGAAGCCGAATCGTCACGAAACTAAACTGACGCACCGGGAGCCGATCTACCGTCGTAGAGGTCGAATCTGCTACCGGAGAGGACGGCCGAACGTCACCGAAGACGCCGCGAACCACTCCAGAAGGTACATCTCCTTCGATCTCTCTATTTTCCTGCAAAAAAACCTAAAATGTTAGGTCGAAACAAAAATAAATAAAAAATATATAGATCTAAAAAGGAGAGTCTTAGATCGGAAAAGAGAGCTTGATCGCCGGTGAGTTGGGGGCTTGTCGGAGTTGAAAAAAACGAGAGCGGGTTTCGGGTAGTTAGATTCTAGATGGGGAAGAAGGGAGATCCGATTGGATCGGGTTAGATCTAGGGTTTAGGGTTTGAAAATTGAATTTTTCAGGTTTTTAGGTTTCCAGCATGGTGGCCAGAAAACGCCATGCGGCGACGAAGACGGTGGCCAGATTTCAGTCGATGGTGGTCGAAAGTTGCAGAGGTGACCAACCAGAGGGAGAAGATGATCGGAGCACGGCGGCAGACGACGGTGTGTGGCGGCCGGAAGTCGCCATGTGGTGACCGAAGCTCACACCACGGTGGCTGGGAATCTCCAAATGGTGGTCGACTCGCCCATTTTTAAAGAGAGGTCAGAGCGTTTAGGGCTTAATGAGAGAGTGAACCAGATGAAACGGTGCCGTTTTGGGTACCGAGTTTGGGCTGACCCGCGTTGGCGGTTCGGGTCAGGTCAAGGACTCGCGCGCTTCTTTTCAGAGTTCTTATCTTGGGCATTCAACTTTGTTCCATTTATAATATGGTCACCTAATGCTTGTAATTTGATCACCCAATTTTCAATTTAATACAATTTAGCCTCATTTCAGCTTTGATTTATTTATTTAATTAATTATTTGTTTGTTTGCATCTCTTTTAAATTAGGCATGTAGCTTCATACCTTAGAAAATTTGGTCACTTGATTAATGTTAATAATTAGAGCCTTTAGCCTAGGTCTCTTAATTAAATAATTTGAATAGGAAAAGGTCATTGTAGCAAATAAATGAATATTTGAAATAAAATTAGAATGTTTAAGATTGGTTAGTATCACATTGAAGAGTGATGTTAATCAATGAATATTCTGATGAAGATTTCAATGTTTCATTTCAACCTAGAAAATGGAAATAACTCACAATTAGATTAATTAAAATTAAAATAGGACTAATGATTAGAATCACTTTAATTAGGGAATATTGTTATTTTTGGACTCATTAAAGATAGTGTCCAATATTATTTTGGATGTTATCATTCATGTCCAAAAAATAATAATATTCTTAGAACTTTAAATTAATTAAATTGATGGAGCCTAATTAGGGTTTACTTAAAAATGGCAAGACAATAATTGGTCATGCATTAAACTTTTTATGTTGAGGTACATTTTGAATATAATTTGAAGTGTCCTAATGAAACTGAACGTTTCATAATTATATTCTTCCAAAATGTATTTTCTTACAAAAGGATACTCTCATTTGGAATGAAATCCATTTTACAATTAAAAGAATTAATTAAATTCATATTAATGTTCTAAATGTCAAAATGCCACGTGTAATTAATGAGGTACCGATAACGGGCGTTTGTAGGGGTGCTAACCCTTCCCTACACGTAACCGACTTCCGAACTCGAACTTTTCAAAAAGAATCTCTTGTACGTTTTTATGGTGTCCGGCCTACCAAAGTGGTCGGTGACGACTCCAAAACGATTTTTGTACAAATAATGGAAATTTAATTAAAAATAAAAAATTCACTAATTACAAGACCAAATTAAATAAAAAAACCTGATTTCCGAATTTTAATCGTCAGGCTGTTTTTTTTTTCAAAACATAAAAAAGCGGGTTTTTAAAAAATGGTCGCGACAGCTTTAATTTGGGTTAGCACCAGAAGTGTTGGCGGTGATTATTTGTTTACTTCTCGGATGGTGAGGCCGTTAAAATGAACTCACATTCACAAATAGATAATGATTTAAATTTTACACGAACTTGCAAATTCCGACACTAAAACAACTTGTAATCGGCTAGGTACTAATTTTTTAGCGTTGTGGGGTGATCACCCTTCCTCACGCGTAATCGACTCATGAACCCATTTTTGTATTTTTCGCAGACCAAAATTTTTGTTTTAATAAAACAAATTGTTTTTTTATTAAACTGACTCATTTTTAGGTGATCCAATCACACCTCGAAAAAATATTAGTGGCGACTCTATTGTTGTTTTTTTAATTTCGAGCTCGAAATGGCAGCGACACTTTTAACTGCACTCTAGACCTGTTGTACGTTAGACTCGCACTCGTACCTTATCCTTCCTTTCCTTGACATTGTCCCAAACCCAAGATGTTTTTACTTTGGACCAATCTGTCACTGCACCATATACAATCATGGCTTCTAATCCAAGCTTCAACAGTTATTTCACTATCCAACTAAAGTGAGACTTGCATTAGACATGCCAAAACTCTTCTCTTGAAATAATATATTTAAACTATATAATTAATACTCAATGATGATATACTTATTGATAATGCCGAGTATCGATCAAAAACAAAATTTAATTTCATTAACTTTTAAAAATTAGGGTAAACTATAATGGAGGTCACTCAATTATGGTTAAGGTTATATTTTGGTCATCCAATTATCAAAAGTTACATTTAGCTCACTCAATTATGGGTAAGGTTATATTTGGGTCACCCAATTATTAAAAGTTACACTTAGGTCACTCAATTATGGGTAAGGTTACATTTTGGGTCACTCTTCATATTTAATATATATATATATATATATATATATATATATATATATATATATATCAATTTGTGCATTAGATTAATTAATGATTTCAAATGAAGTACTCTAGTGTTAACGAGGGTATACAAGTGATTTGAAAGGAAAAAATGACTAAGTTGATATATTTTTTTAAATAGGAAAAGGTGGCCCAAATGTAACATTACCCATAATTGTGTGACCCAAATGTAACCTTTAATAATTGGGTGACTCAAATGTAACCTTACCGATAATTAAATGACTCAAGTGTAACTTTATTAATTTAGATAGAGTGGACAGGGATTCACCTTTTGGAGTATGTGCGAGGCCTTTCTGTCCCTCAACTTTATTAATTTAATATTTTAGCCTCTTTTTTTTGTCATCTGGTTATCTTCGGCTTCTCCTGATTAATTCGGATCAATAGTGTCGCACGCTTAGTTTTGGTGGATGAGTCTTCCAGTAAAAATTTATGTATACATAAGGTTTCGAACTCAAAATTTATTAAGCGAAATTAAACTGCTTACTACTTGAACCATATTTTATTACATTTTCTTTTAACCTTTAAAATTTTATTTTATTTATCAAATTGATCTGGATGTGATGGATAATAAAATCTTGTTATTTTGTCCCATATCAAGAAGTTTAAATAACTGAAAAACAGCTATTTTATCTTTACTGGAATTATGATATCAAATTTTTAATTTTTTTAAGGGATATGCGTTATTGGTGGAGAAGAAGTAATAAATTGGGGTTCATCCAACCCAATGTTACGAGCATCGAGAATCAAATAAGATCTTCAGAAAGTTGATCATTATGAGTGTTACGGAAAATTTTATTGGAAAATCCAGTGACAAAAGGAAAAAAATTCATAAGTTTGTTATTTAGTCTGAATCAGTAAAATGAAGAAATCCATAAAAATAATTCAACATGCCTGGAAGGAATTCCGAGGTCCCAATGAGAATTTTAGACATAGTAGAAAATGATAAAATAACAGACATCGTTATTTCAATTATCTCAAAATAGTTTACATCAGCTTAACAATCAGTGGCGGATGCATGCAGCCCCTATGGAAGCAGTTGTATCCCCATTTTTCGAAAACACGCTTAAGTTGATGTAAATTTTAAAAAAAAAATTAATTCAACGTGTAAATGTAAAAAAAATATTTTTACATACCCATTTTAAAAAAATATAAATATATATATTTTAAACTCAAATTTTAAATTTTTAGATCCGCTATTGTTAACAATTCATTATTGTTTCGTCACATTTGAGTTAATTTGAAAAAAAAAATCAGAGTTAAAATGAATGCAATAAAAGTTTAAATGTTAAAATAATTAAACTGATAAAATTGAATGAACGGAGAAATCTTTCTCCTAAGCGTAACTTTTTTTTGGCTTTATTATAGAAAAAACTAATCTAAAATATTATTTTAGATATTTCACATACCTAATGTATTTTTTTAAAAAAAGCTATAAGGTGAATTATAAGTAGTATCTACTTTAAATATACTCTTAACCATTTGACAATGCATGCTCAATTACCATGCTGCAGCTGTTGGTGCTCAAATCAGTGACCTCTAGGAACAACAATGTGAAACCGATATTTTAATTTTGATATAACTAAAGAACCTAAGGACTAAATTGAAAATGTGAAAACGAATTTTTAAGTCCTCAAACACCCCTACATGTTTTGAAGAATATGCCTAAGTTAAAAACTAAGTTTATAAAATATTTTCTAAGTGTTCTCAAAGCCAAAACAGTAATTTTCGAGTCACCGTTTCGAAACGGCCTAAGGTGTTTCGAAACAGTTTTGAAACTGTGAACCTGTGTTTCGAAACGGGTATCGAAACGATTTCAACACTGCCAACCCGTGTTTCGAAACAAGTTCCGAAACAGCTTTAGAACAAAGAGACACCGTATCGAAACGACATCAAATGTTTTGAAACGGTTCTTAAGTTTGATTTGAAAAATATGACCGTTGAATGTTTTTAACTGATTTTTAACAAACCGTTAAGGCGTTTCGAAATGATCTCAAGACGTTTCGATACGACCCTTGACAGTGGCAAAACGTTTCGAAACAAGTTTCGAAACGGCTCTTAGCGTATCGAAACAGGTCAGACTGTTTCGATATGGGCTCTTTAATGCACCCCAACGGCTCTTTCTATTTTGGTCTGTTTCGAAACAGGGTCGGGCGTTTCGAAACGGTTGGTTGCAGACTGCATTTATGGAGGGGAGATAACACCCCCAACGGCTCTATTGATGAATGCAACAACCACAACGGCTAGAAATCAATGAGAAGGTATAAAAGGGACCTCTAAAAGCACCAGCAACAGCTATTGATCCAAAAGCAAACATCCAAACATCAAATCCAAGCATTTGTGCCTAAATCCCATTATTGTCTAGAAACCCCAATTGTAATTTTCATTCCTATCATTTCAATTGGGTTGAATGCTTGTAATTGGGCTAGTTTATGTATTGAGAGATACTTGTTTAGCCAACAAATTCTTTGTTTTATTTGTGTGAGGATTTGGTCAAATTTTGGGTAGAAAATTTGACCGAAAATTGTAAGGGTTACCTTCTTAGCCTAGAAAAGGGGAAGAGCAATTAGTGGAATTGTTGCAAATCCTTAGTGAAGCTAAGGTAGTGGATGTAGAGTTCATTTGGAACTTGAACCACTCTAAAATTCCTTGTCAATCTTTTTATTTGCAATTTCCACCACCAAGAACATTAAAAATCTAATTCACCCCCCTCTTGGTTTAGTTCGATCATTCGATCCACTCAACAATTGGTATCAGAGCCTACCTCTTTGAGGATTAACAACCACAAGAGGAGTTCCTAGGAAGAGTGTGATCATCAAATATCAAGAAATGGCTTCTACCTCCGGTTCGGGCATGTATGAGTCTCAATCCACTACAAAACCACCATTCTTCAATGGTGACAACTATCCGTTTTGGAAGAATAGAATGCGCCTCTTCATCAAGTCCAATGACTACTTAGTTTGGGATGTAATTGAAGATGTCCCCTACATTCCATTGAAGCAAGATAGTGAAGGGAAGATGGTTTTGAAGAAAAAGGTGGAGATGAGTGAAGAAGAAAGTAGAAAGATTCAAATAAATGAGAAAGCTCTCCACATGCTCTTTTGTTCATTCGGTCCGGACATCTACTCCAAAGTATCATCCATTGAGAGTGCCAAAGAAGTGTGGGACACTCTTGAGACTACCTATGAGGGAACCAATGATGTCAAGGAAACTAAGATTGGAGCTCGATGAGACGGTGTCCAAGATGTTTGATCGTTTCTCCACCATAGTCAATGGGCTCAAAGGATTTGGAGAGACAATACCGGAAGACAAGCTTGTTCGGAAGCTACTCTACTCACTTCCTGAATCTTGGGATGGGAAGATAACCGACATCATAGAAGCTAAAAATTTGAAGACTTTAAAGCTTGATGAGCTAGTGGGTTCTCTCTTTACTCATGAGATTATGAAGCAAGGAAGGGAAGAAGAGAAGAAGAAGAAGGATGAGAAGAGAGTAGAAAAGCTAGAGGTGGAAAAGAAGAAGAAGATGGGAATAGCTCTCAAAGCTTCATTACTTGAGGAAAGCTCTTCTAGTGAGGAGGATGAGCTAGAAGAATTGGCTATGATAGCCAAACGATTCTCACGCTTTATGAGGTCCAACCGGGGAAGAAAAATTCAAAGGAAGATGGACTTCAATGGTAAAAACAAAGAAGAAGCAAGGGATCAAATCATTTTCTTCGAGTGCAATAAACTCGGCCACATACGTTCGGAGTGCCCTCAACTCAAGAAGAAGGGCTTTGAGAAGAAGAAGAAGCTCAAAGCCAAGCTTGCTACTTGGAGTGATGAGGAGTCATCAGAGGATGACAAACAAGAAGTGGCCATCCTTTGCCTCATGGCACTTGAGGAAGATTCCTCTATGGTAACCTCTAACTCATCATCTCTTGATTTTACTTATGATGAATTAAATGATGCATATGATGAGTTGCAAGAGGTCTATGATGAATTAGTTGAGAAATACAAGGAGTCGGTCATTAGGAATAAGAAAATTATTTCGGAATTAAATGATAAAAATGACTCACTTTCTCAAGCTAATTTAAAATTTGAGAAAAATATTTTAGGGTTGAAAGATGAGCTAAAATTCTTCCAAGATGAGAATGTCGACCTTAATAATCTTTTATCTCAATGTAATAGTGAACACCAAAAGGTGTTAGATGAGCTTAACAAGCTCAAGGAGTCCTTTAAAAATGTTGGTAGTGTGAAGCATGAAATAGGTGAATCTTCTAAGACAAACCAACCTAAGAAAAGGACCAATAACTACAAACAAGGTAATCTTCCTAGACATAGAAGAACTAAAAGGATTAGAAGTGTATGGGTTCCTAAGGAACTTATAAAATCTAATAACATTGTTGCTATGTCACCTTGGATTCCTAAGGGAACCAAGTTAATGGGAGCTAACACTCATGGACCCAAAATGATTTGGGTACCAAAAACAAAAGCTTAATATCTTTGTTTGTAGGGGGAGCATTGCTACAAGGCCAAAGCACAAAGTCAAAACTCATGGTACCTTAATAGTGGATGCTCAAGGCATATGACCGGAGACAAGAATAGATTCATGGATCTAAAGCCAAAAAGTGGAGGAGTGGTGACATTTGGTGACAACTCCAAAGGTCACATTAAAGGTATTGGCTCCATAGGTAATCACTCTACTATTCTTATTGAAAATGTCTTGTATGTCGATGGTCTTAAACACAACTTATTGAGCATAAGTCAATTGTGTGATAAAGGATTTAATGTTTTATTTGATAAAAATGGGTGCAAAATTGTTGACATTAAATCTAATAATATTATGCTCATAGGTCATCGCATACGTAACATATAAATGGTGCATCTAGATGACACACATACATCTCATGCATGCTTAGTAGCACAAAATGAAAATGATGCATGGTTGTGGCATAGGAAACTAGGACATGCTAGCATTAGTGTTTTAGAAAAACTAGTTTCCCTTGATCTAGTTAGAGGTTTACCCAAGATTAAATTCTCAAACGATAAAATTTGTGATGCATGCTCTAAGGGTAAACAACATAAGTCTTCCTTTAAATCCATTAATGATGTTTCTACTAGTAGATGTTTACAACTTATCCATATGGATTTATTTGGGCCAATTAGGACTATGAGCTTGGGTAGTAAATCTTATGCATTTGTACTTGTTGATGGTTTCTCTAGATTTACTTGGGTTCTATTTTTAAGTACTAAAGATGAGGCTTTAGAAAAATTCATCACATTTTCAAAACTAACCCAAAATGATCTTGAACTTAGAATTTCACATATTAGAAGTGATCATGGAACCGAGTTTCAAAATTTAGGGTTTGAAGATTTTTTGAATGAAAATAGTATTAGCCACAATTTTTCGGATCCTCGAACTCCTCAACAAAATGGGGTAGTTGAGAGGAAAAATAGAACTTTGCAAGAAATGGCTAGAACCATGCTTTGTGAAAATAATTTACCTAAATATTTTTGGGCGGAAGCCACAAACACCGCTTGCTATATTGTTAACCGAGTAATGATTAGGCCAATTTTAAAGAAAACACCTAATGAGATTTTAAAATCTAAAAAGCCTAACATTAGCTATTTTCACCCTTTTGGTTGCAAGTGTTTTGTTTTAAATAATGGAAAAGACAACTTAGGTAAATTTGATGCAAAAAGTGATGAAGCTATTTTCATAGGATACTCTTTAACCTCTAAAGCCTATCGAGTATTTAACAAAAGAACTTTAGTAGTAGAAGAATCTATACATGTTGTATTCGATGATAACCTCCTTCCAAGGAAGGATTCTTGTGATAATGATGATGTAGGAATTATAAATGCCTTTGATGGAGGACAAACTTCAAAGGAGGATGAGATTCCAACAAAAGAAGAGGATACACAAGATCCACCTCTTGAAGCCTTGAAGGACTTGGTTCTTGAGGAAAAGGAAGTGAGCTACCCAAGGGAGTTCAACTATGTCAAAGATGGTGAAATCTTGGGTGATCCATCCAAGGGGGTAACCACTCGATCTTCTCTTAGATTAATGAAACATGTCGCATTTATCTCATGCATAGAGCCTAAGAATATAAAAGAAGCATTGAAAGATGATTTTTGGATTATGGCTATGCAAGAATAGTTAAATCAATTTGAGAGAAGTAGCGTTTGGACATTAGTTGATAGGCCTAGTAATCAATCTACCATAGGAACTAAATGGGTCTTTAGGAATAAGTTAGATGAGAGTGGTAACATTGTGAGAAATAAAGCTAGACTAGTAGCACAAGGTTACACTCAAGAAGGGGGAATAGATTTTGATGAAACCTATGCACCCGTAGCTAGAATGGAAGCCATTAGGATGTTGCTTGCATATGCATGTTATCATGATTTCAAGCATTTTCAAATGGATGTTAAAAGCGCGTTTTTAAATGGTTTTATAAATGAGGAAGTGTATGTGGAACAACCACCGGGTTTTGAAGACTCAAAATTTCCAAATCATGTTTTCAAACTTACTAAAGCTCTTTATGGTTTAAAAAAAGCTCCTAGAGCTTGATATGAAAGACTTTCAAACTTTTTAATTGAAAAAGGTTTTGAAAAAGGAAAGGTGGACACTACACTCTTTATAAAAATGTATAAAAATGACATCTTAGTAGTACAAATTTATGTTGATGATATAATTTTTGGTTCTACTAACGAATGTCATTGCAAAGAGTTTGCTAAGCTTATGCAAGGTGAATTCGAGATGAGCATGATGGGGGAGCTCTCATTCTTTTTGGGACTCCAAGTCAAGCAAAAGAAGGATGGCACCTTCATCAATCAAGCAAAGTACATAAAGGATATGCTCAAGAAGTTTGGCTTGGAGAATGCAAAGCCTCAAGCCACACCTATGAGCTCATCTACAAAGCTTGACAAAGATGAAGGAGGTAAGTGTGTTGACTCTAAGCTTTATCGCTCTATGATTGGATCTTTGCTTACCTTACCGCAAGTAGACCAGATATATTGTTTAGTGTTTGCTTGTGTGCTAGGTTTCAAGCTAGTCCTAGAGAGTCTCACCTTATAGCCGTTAAGAGAATCTTTAGGTACCTTAGAGATACTCCTTGCTTAGGTCTTTGGTACCCTAGAGACTCCACCTTCAACCTTTATGCTTATTCGTATGTGGATTATGGGGGATGAAAAATCGATAGGAAGAGTACTTCGAGAACTTGTCAATTCCTAGGTAGTATGCTCATATCTTGGTTCTCTAAGAAACAAAATAGTGTAGCCTTATCTACCACCGAAGTCGAGTACATATCCTTAGGGAGTTGTTGTGCTCAAGTCCTTTGGATGAAGCAACAACTCTTAGATTATGGTATTAAAGTTGAAACCATACCCCTAAAATGTGATAACACTAGTGCTATATGTTTGACAAAAAATCCCATCCAACACTCTAGAACCAAACACATAGAAATAAGGCATCATTTCATTAGAGATCATGTCCTTAAAGAAGATGTGGTTATAGAGTATGTTGACACCTTAAATCAATTAGCGAACATATTTACAAAACCTTTAGACAAAGAGCGTTTTTGGTCCCTTAGGAGAGAGTTAGGTCTAGCTAGCCTATCTTGACCTTTTAGGACCTCTTTTGTACTTAAAATTGCTTGATCTTGTGAAATGCCATGTTTATGTGTTTTTACTCCTAATTTCATCCATGCCTATAGCTAGGGGGAGTATGTTTATGCTTGCATATGTTTTTCCTGCTCATTCATGTCATTCATGCAAGTTAAGCCTTAGAAAAATTCATTTTTCTGCACTTTTAGAGCCTCATCTGCACTTCCAGGACCAGGTGTATCGAAACGGGTGAACCTGTTTCGATACGGTTGCTTTAAATTTCTATCTGAGAGAAGGTCGTTTCGAAACACCTTCCAAGGGTTTCGAAACGTTTTGGCTACTGCCAAGAGGTGTATCGAAACAAGTTTCGATACGAGTCAACGGGGTTTCGATACGGTCAAACCCATATCGAAACGGTCAGCTGGAGTTGAAAAGTCGGTCAATCTTTCATGCCCGTGTTTCGAAACGGTCAAGCTCGTTCCGAAACGGTTTCGCGGACTACTTTAAATGGGCTTTTAATGTTAAAGTTTAACACAAATTAAAACTCTCCTAAAAACCTAAAAACCCTAGATTCGATTTTTCCCTATAAAAACGCTCTAAACCTCTTTGTTTTTCACCAAATCTTGAGGGGTTTTCTCTTAAACACAAGTCTAAGCAAGCTTCAACAATATTGTGCAAGGATTTTCCTCTATTCATCCAAAATCCCAATTTAAGGTATTTTCTTTCTTTTTCTTTTTCCTTCAATTTATGTTCGAATCTTAGGTTAGAAAATTTTAATTTTGTATTGTTTATATGTTTTTATACTTGGGTTTCTCAAATCTTGTAAAAAAAATTCAAAATCTTCAATTTTCTGATTCGAATATAAAAATTTTCACTCGTATTTTTCTTCACTGTTTTTCTCTTAAATTTTTTTTGTTTTTGTTTTGTTTTGTATATTTGTTTTAAAAACTTGTTCTTAAACCTAAGTGGGATTTATCATTGGATTGAATTTCGAAATCTCATGCATACACTTAAATTTTTTTTTAAAATCGCTTGCTTAATGTTTTTAGGATGGCTACAGACAATGTTAGCAAAAAGCGTAAGACCAGTCAAGCGAGTGAATCGAGTATTCGTCCCAATCTCACCCAGCTCTTTCAGAAAACTCTTCGAACTCAAGAGATGAGAGAACGATTCACTTATGTCAAGGAGTACGAAGTTCGTCGTGAGCGTGTCATTGATCTCAAGTTTCTTGACTCCGAGCGCTTCCTTTTTTGTTACCTTGACCGTTTGAGAGAATGGAGTTTCCTTGGTCTTTTGAGCATCTCGGACATTTGCTACAAACACATGGTACTCCTCTTTTACTCCAATGCTCAATTTATCAATAATGAAGATAATACCGAAGTGGTTGGCCTTGAGTCTTCTATCTTGGGCAAGAGGATTGTCATTGATGTCCCTCTCTTGGAGTCTACGTTCTCTCTTAAGGACGAAGGTCTTACGAATGAGAGTCACTTTGGTTCTCACACCGGTTCGGTGCTTACCTTGGATGCGCACGATCGATTCCTCCATTTGACAGTCTCATGGTTTCTTCGCCCCTCCGGAGGTAAATATTCTCACATTCGTCAAGTTGACTATTTTTTGCTTGAATGTTTCCGTCGTGGTGAGCGCCCTAATCTAGTTAAGATCATATTTGCCGAAATTGTTAACAATGTTAAGTTTCATGACACCGATGCCCTGAAATCTTTCACTTATGGAACGGTCTTAAGTCACATCTTTAGCAAGCTTAATCTTGATTGCACCTAAGACTCTCCGGAACCTCGCAAGTCAAAAATTGGTGAGTCCTCTCTCCGTAAGTCCGGTTTTCGCTATGTGAACAATGGACATTGGGAACGTGTTGATAGGGAAGCACCTCCTCCTCCTCCTCCCGTTGAACCTCAACCTCAAGCTCAAGTTGGGAACAATGAAGCTCTCACGGCTTTCCTTACCGAGCGGTTCAACGCCATGGACACTAACATGGCTTCGGGCTTTGGTGCTATCAACACACGCTTGCAAAATGTAGAGGATCGACTCCAATCTCTTGAGAATCAACACTCCGCCATGGATATGTCCTTCTCCACCTTTTATGGCCAATGGATGAAGTTTCGTCAATCTCAAGTCAAGAGCGATGATGAGTCCTCGGATGATGATGGTGACGACGAGGCCTAGGTTTCTCATGACATATCATATTAGCTATGCATTTTAGGATTAAGTTTGCATCTTTATTTCCATTATGTTTTATGAACTTATGCTTTTGATTTTATTTGGGATTATGCTTTGAACTTATTGTTGAAGATTTATGTTTTGGATATTTTAATTTTATGAATTAATATTATTGTTGCTTATTGCTTATTGCTTAATGATTATTGCTATTAACCCTATTTCTTCTCTTGAGCCTTGTTTATATTTTTTGATCTAACAAAAAGGGGGAGAAGTAATCTAAGAGCCAAAATTCGTTTTAATTGCTTAAAGTGTTTTTATAAGTTTTAATCTTTGAATTTAAAATTTAAATCCTTTTAAAACTTTAAAAACCTATCTTAAATTGAGGGGGGTTATAATGTATTCGAAATTTTCAAAACTCTTAAAAAATTCTAACTTTGGTTTTGTTATATCAAAAAGGGGGAGATTGTGAAACCGATATTTTAATTTTGATATAACTAAAGAACCTAAGGACTAAATTGAAAATGTGAAAACGAATTTTTAAGTCCTCAAACACCCCTACATGTTTTGAAGAATATGCCTAAGTTAAAAACTAAGTTTATAAAATATTTTCTAAGTGTTCTCAAAGCCAAAACAGTGATTTTCGAGTCACCGTTTCGAAACGGCCTAAGGCGTTTCGAAACAGTTTTGAAACTGTGAACCTGTGTTTCGAAACGGGTATCGAAACGATTTCAACACTGCCAACCCGTGTTTCGAAACAAGTTCTTAAGTTTGATTTGAAAAATATGACCGTTGAATGTTTTTAACTGATTTTTAACAAACTGTTAAGGCGTTTCGAAACGATCTCAAGAACTTGTCAATCTTTTTATTTGCAATTTCCACCACCAAGAACATTAAAAATCCAATTCACCCCCTCTTAGTTTAGTTCGATCATTCGATCCACTCGACAAACAATCGTTCCCTTAACCACTGAGGTAAATTAGTTTATACGACATACCTAATGTTTTTAACCGTTATAACTCTCACTCGCCTAATTTTTCAATCATCAGGATGACATGGCAATGATCAATATCAGAAATTGCCTTGTCACATGGTAAAAAAGTAAAAAAAAATTGTAAAATAATCTACAAATTTATTGCAAATATATATCTTTTAAAAAACACATTATTTTAAAAATATATTTGATATTTTGTATTTTTTAAATTAAAAATTCAATCTATATATAATTGAAATATATTTGGGTAAATTATATTGGTAGTCTCTGAACTTTTAAAGCGCTTTCAATATGGTCATCAAACTTTTAAAACTTGCAATACGATCACTGAACTTTTATGCAATTGGTGATATGGTTGCACACCATGATTCAATGATGCAGAATGATATTTGCAGTTGTACGTTGATTACTGCATAAGGGCTCCACTTCTTAAAGGTATATTTCATGGGATTGGGTTTTGGTGGAGTTTGATTATGGATGGTATGGTGGTTGTGTTTGGATGGAAGGAAAATAAAAGAAGGGGGGAAAAAAGAGAGAGAAAATCATTTTTTAATAAAAGTTAACATGCAATATCATCTTTTTTTACGACAGTGACCGTAATAAAAGCGAATTAAAAGTTCATTGATTGTATTACAAGTTTTAAAAATTTGGTGACCATATTGTAAATACCCTAAATGTTCAGGGACTATTAGTGTAGTTTACCCAATATGTTTTTTAAAAATTCAAATTAATTTTAAATTTACATTTTTTAGAATTTTTTATTTTTCTAATATTTTGCCTCGTGACATTTTCTTATTGTATTATGAAAAACATAAGAGAAAAAAACAAGTACCTAAAATTGACGAAGTAGCAACCTACTTGAAGGAAATCTTTTATGTCGCTTCTTCCGCATCCATTTAAAAGCCCAATAGATTTAACGGGCCCTGACATCTTAAAATTGGACCAAAATGAAACTATTGTAAATTTAGAGTCTCGTTCATATTATTAAAAAAATTAGAAAAATCCTTAATGTTATCCAAAATAAATCATTTATTTACCTTTTTATTTGTCACTATGTATGCATTTAAGGCCGTAAACGAACTAAACATTTAGTAAACTGTTTGTGAACTGTTTGGCGGGAAGTCGGAAAGTTTGTTTGTATTCGTTTATTTATTAAACGAACGAACATGATCAAGATTTTCTATTAGTTTAATTAAATGAACGGACATGAACAAATGGCTCGTTTGTTCATTTACGTTTGTGAATGTTCGGTAATCCGTTCGTTTATTTTTGTTTAAATTTATTCACAAATGTATTTCCCGCATAGCAGCTCATTATCACTTTCATTTCGCGATAGATTAAAAAAATTCTAAATTGCGTTTGCGCTGCCTTACGAGTTCCACCCCATCTCGGCATGAGCCCCATTGTCACACCATCGAATCATCAAGGACCAGCAGCTAGGTAAGTAGATGTCGTTTTCCTACTCTTTTCTTTGTTATCGTTTTTTTTTTCTCCCCGATGTCGTTTTCCTTCTCTCCTCTCCTCTTTTTCTTCTCTTTTTCTTCTCATTTTGATTTTTTTTTCTGATCGTATATAGCCTATTTTTATGGAATCATTCTTCTCCCTCTTCTCTTCTCTCACATCTCTCATTGTTCTGCTTTTTCTGATTTTTTTTTTGATAAAATCATGTTTTGTTTTCTTTCGGATCATTATTTTTCTGCGTTTTTTTATCAAGTCCATGTACTCCTAATATTTATCTCCATATTTGGAATATTTAAATTCAATTCAAATTATTTGGTTGTTTGTTGGTTAAAATAATCTCAAAGATTGATTTGAATGCATCATTGCTCACTATGCTTTTTTATGTCCGTTTCTCATTTTAGCATGAACGAACACAAACAAGACATTTCTTATCGAACGAACATAAACAGGAAAATTTGTCCATTTAATTATTCGTGTTCATTCGATTCTTTTACAAGTCTATATGCATTTACATTTTTTTATTTACAAAGTAGAAAACCTAAGAAAGGTTAGACTTGCGGTACGAAGGACGAGAAATGTTCTTATATCTAGAGCAAGTGGTTAAAAGCTCTCAGTTTACACTCTCCTCTCTCTCTTAGGTTGTGAGTTCGAAATTCATTAGGAGTAAATTTCTCCTTCTTCTCCCATAAGTAAAAATTGTTTAAAAAAAAGAAGAGATTGTAAACTATGCGACCAAGCAAGAAGCAAACTGAAATAAAATCCCCATAATTCTGCCTGCAATGCATCAGTAATTTCCACCTATACATTCTTATTTATTTTTAGTTTAATAATGTTTGTGTTACATGACGCTTTCTTATAGTGCCACGTTAATTTAATTGAAGACGTTAATCAATGGACCAACATGATGGAATCTTTTGGGAGTTTAATCACTATTTAACTCAGTATTTATAAAAAAAATAAGAATAATATATATGAGTTATATTTTGATATACAATAATATAAGTTGTATGAAAAAAATTACACAATCTTTAATATTTAAACTATGAAATCTAAAATATAAATGTCTGACTATAATTTCTAAACCTTAAAATAGACATGCATATAGGAATAAAGTCAGAAAATTTTGATTGTTAGGTCAAAATTTAAAAAATCAAACATCTAAAAAAGAGATCTAAATTAATGGCTAACATTAACCATCGATGAATCTATGTATAATATGATTATATATAAACTATTACAAAATAATTAAAATGGTAATTACAAAAAACACCCAAAAAAAAACTTTAATAATGGATTCGTATTGTTTTCACAGTTATTGATAATACTCTTTAATGTGTTTTTAAATGTGTTTTCAAAAATTTCATGAAAGTTGGGCAAAGAAATAATTGACTACGATATAATTTTTATACAACTTCAATTTTTCTTTACAATATTTTTTTAAAAAAATTAATTTGTTAACTTATCGTGAATTTTTTTCTTCGGTTACTCTTTTATTTTATTTTTTAATTAAATTTGAATAACATACTCCTCGATTACAATAAAATATCTATGTAATTTTTAAAAAAATCGACAACAATTTCTTTTCACTAATTTAATCCCTTTTCATTTTAATTAATGGTTCTTTTTTCAGATAATTGTTGTGATTTTATTATCCAAGAAGCAGTAAAAAAAACTGTTACATCATACCTTATACAGGCCCTTGGGCAGCCATCTCAAAGAATTTCTCAGGCAGCACAAATATTTTTATTTACACTGTCTAATCTAGTATTTGTATATTGTACTCTACTGCAAACATCTTTTTTAATACAATTCAACAAAGTATCATGAGTTCGAGAAATGCCTCGAAAGCATCTTTGGTTTCTTTCATTCCACATGTGGTAGATGTATGCTTGCCAAGCCAGTTTGAGCACGAAGACAATGAGAGATTTCCCCTTAAGCTACTGAATACCCCATCGTAACTCACCATCCCAATTAGTTACATCTCTATGCAGTCCACAGAGTTGAAGCACTGCAGACCATATCCTTCGTGAAAAAGAACAAGCGAAGAAGATGTGATCCCTAGTTTTCAGTTCTTCCATGCAATTCGCACACATTTCATTCCCCACCCCATCCCCATTCGACTCAGCCGATCCCTAGTAAGAAGTCGATTGAGAACTGCCAACCATGAAATGAATGCATGTTTAGGAATATGATTGAGAAATCAAACTAACTTGTGCCACGCAACATGTGAATCTACCCCTCGAAGCTCAGCCCAAATAGATCTTGTTGTTGAAGCATTCCCAGCTGAGATACTAGGTTGAGCAACATCCCGAAGCTTGAGCATCCTTTTCATACACCAACTAAAATGAGATTTGCATTCCATTTGCCATAAATCAGTCCCTTGAAATACATACTCCCTCACTTACGCTATCCACAGTGAGTCACTGCCCATAAGATATTTCTGCATCAACTGAATAAAACACGCTTTGTTCCAAGTCTGTAGGTCCTTCACACCAAGCCCCCCCCCCCTCATTTTTGGGAAGGCAAACATTCTGCCAGCTAACATGAGCCCCTTGTGCTGAAACATTTCTTCCTTTCCAAATGAACCTGCTGCATAGTTGTTCCACTTTTAAAATTACACTTTTGGGGATAAGGACTTGCCTGCACCAGTAGTTTACTATGCTGAATAAGATTGCTCAAACAAGTTGCAATCTCCTAGCATAGTTAAGCCTTTTACTCGACCATTGATCCAGCTTAGCCTTCATCTTTTCCACAAGAACAGAACAGTCGCGAATGAAAAGCTTTCTAGTAACCAAAGGTACCCAAGGTATCTCACCGGCAAAGTACCAACTGCAAAACCTGTAATATCTTGCATATTTTGAAGCTGAGCTTGTGTAACCTGAGTAACAAATAATTTTGACTTTGATGCAATGAGTTTCAGGCCAAAAAATTCATAAAACTTCTCCAAGATACACTGTACACCCACAATAGAACTTAATGTGCCTTTGCAAAAAATCAGAAGATCATTTGCAAAGCATAAATGTGTCAACTTAATTCTATTGCATTTAGGATGGAATTGGAAGATACCACTATCAGCTGCTGCATCAAGCATGCGAGAGAGCACAATCATGGCCATTACAAACAAGTAGGGAAAAAAGATCTCATTGTCTAATGCCCATCTTCCCTCAAAAGAACCCTACCAAGCTCCCATTAAGAGATATAGAAAATATGAATTCAGCAAAACAAGTATGAATCCATCCCCTAAACTGATCAGGCAATCCCAAAGCCTCAAGCATCTGTATCAAGAATTTTCAGCTGAGAGGATCGAAGGCCTTTTGCAAATCAACTTTCAAAACACATCTAGGTGACATAATTTTCCTAGTGTACCCTCGAACTAATTCTTGAGTCAACAAGGTATTATCCACTATACCTTTAAAAAAAGTTGATTGATTCTTAGCAATCATACCAGGAAAGTAATCTGCTAATCTACTCACCAGAATTTTAGTAATGGTTTTGTAGAAAACAGAGCAACAAGAAATAGACCTAAATTCTCTAGCTCTACAAGCATTTGGCACCTTAGGCACTAAAACAACAGCAATGGCATTGAAAGCAAAAAAAATAGAAGATGAGCTAAAAAAATCTTACTGCTTCTAAAAAATTAGAGCCTACTACTGACCATGCAGCCTTAAAGAACCATGAGGTGAATTCATCAGGACTTAGTGTTATATCTTTTCCTTGACTGAAAATGGCATGATTAATCTCCATATCTGAAGCCTCCTTGACTAAGTCATGCTGAGCATTAGCAGGGAGAGAGTAGTGAAACAAGTTCTGCAAAAGCTCCACACTAAATTCATGTACTCTATCATCAATAGTGCTCACCAAACCAGTGAAGAATTGGATAACTTCATTGGACATATCATCAAAAGTTTCCAACATATTATTATGCTCATCAAAGAGCATCCTAATAGTGTTCTTCTTCCTTTTAAAAGAGACTACAAAATGAAAAACTAAGTCCCTTTATCCCCCTCATTCAACCACCTAATTTTTGCTTTTTGTTGGTAGTACAACAATTTAGCCCTTTCAAGCTCAAGCAATTCAGCTTGCAATTTGTTTTCCTCTCCAAGATCACACTGACTAATATTAGAAAGATTGCAGATCTGTTGTGCTTTCAATTGCTCCATTTTCTCCACCACTTGCTTGAAAATATTTGCATAATGCTCTTGGTTAAAGTCTCTCAGCCTAGGATTAAGCCTTTTAAGCTTGCCAAATAGAGCTTGCATAAGATTCCTCAAGATTGGTACAGTCTAGAAATTGAAGAATTTAAAAGGTTTTGGTCGATTTGCATGCATTTCTCTAAAGAGCCAAACCACAACAGGGCTATGGTCAGAAATACCAGGGGCTTGAAACTCAACATGTGAAGTAGTGAACACATCATCCCAAGAATCATTTACAAGGACCATGTCCATCTTTCTAGCCAAGTAGTGCTCCTCTTGCTTATTTGACCATGTAAACAATGGTCCTACATAAGAATGATCTACAAGGACACAACCATTCCTGCAATCTTGCAACTCTTCCATGTCACTAGTAATGTTGGGCCCAAGAAATTCACAATTAGAACTTTCAGATGCAGCAGTAGTGACATTAAAGTCGCCACCTACCATCTAAGGAGTAGAACCAACCATAAGCTCAATATCTCTAAGTTGTTTTCATAAACTCTTTCTACAGATGCTATCGTTACTTTCATACACGGTAGTGATGCACACTTGTTTTCCCTCCAAGGACCCCGAAATGACAATAGTTTGATCACTAGAAGCAATGATAAAAAAAATTCAATTCCTTCTTCCAGAATATCCAAATTATGCCATTAGCAATTGAATTATAATTGGAGCAAATACACCAACTATCAGTGTATTTTGAAAAAATCTTTGGAGCATTTTGCTCCCTCACTCTCGTTTCCATTAAACACAAAACATCAACATCAAGCTGACAAGCCTTCTGCAGTATCTTTTTTTGCTTAAGAGGATTGTTAAATCCTCTTATATTTCAAAAAAAGAATTGTAATAAGGCAACATTTGAAGAAGTACTAGTTGTTTGAACAGCTACAACACTCTGAAGTGCACCCTGGTCTTTGTTCTTCTCCAAGACATCCTTTTTTTATCTTCATCTCCTGCAAGAAATTTGCTACTCCCAATGAAGCCACCCTAGGCTTTCTGCCCTCAGGCTCAGCCTTAAGTTCATCACTGTCAATACCACTAAGTTTGTCGAATCTATTTTTAGAATTAGCATAAATAGGTTTAGCGTTCTCCCCTTTAGTGTCTTTTCTTTTCCATTTTTTCTTTTGATTTGATGTATGTAATGGAGGGAATTTTTTCAGAATTAGCTCAACGAAAGTGTTCTGCTGTAACACCCGGGTTTGGGGGTTGGGTGAAAATAATATTAAAATAATGTTTGGGTTTCCCTTCTCGTTATAAAACTCATTTTATATGTTGGATCAAATCTTAAATTAAAATTAGAACCCAAAACTCCATGGATTTTGAAATTGGGGAAGATGACCATTTTCATTAATGGCAAATTGGTAAATAAGTGGTCTTCCAAATAAAACCCATTTTCATTTAAAATTACATTTTATCATCTTCTTCTCTCCTCACCCATTTTTGCTCCCAACGACAAAAACCCCTTCTCTCCTTAGTTTACTATTCCATCACATATCTTGCTCATTGTTGAAGATTTTTCAAAGGTAAACTCGTTTTTGACCTGTCCTCGTCATTCTCTACAAGTTAGTACCTTTAGTTTTCATTATTGTTCATGATTTTGAAATTTGAAGTTTTGGGGGTTTTGATTAAAAATGTTATCTTTATTGTCTTTAACTTAAGATTTTGATTTGTTAATGATATATGAGTTGTTTACTATCTATGAGGTCCAACATAGTAGATTTTTACATGGTTTTATGGAGTTTCCCGAATTTGGGTTTTTGAGGGGGGTTTTGAAGGGTTTTAGGTTGAGTTTTGGGGGTGTTTTATGTGGGAGAGTGTGGGCTGATGGTTAGACTATGTATGAGGGTTGTTTTGGAAGCCTTAGGGAGTAATTTAAGGGTTGAAAACAAAGGATTTGGACTAGGCTTCATGGCTGCTCTGGAATGAGGAATTTGAGAGTTGTTCTTAGCTTGGATCATGTGTTTATGTGCTTGAATTGTGTTACGGGTTGCTATTTTGATTTGTGAACTGATTTGAGGTTGTTTTAATTGTGTTGGGATGGGATGGCTAGAAGCAAGGAATTTAGTTGGTGAAGCTTCAGGGACGAATTCAGAGAATTTGGAGACTTGAGCTTGGTTTTTGGCCTTCTCTTGGGTAGCAACAGTGAGTAGAAATGTCAACCTTTGATTTGTTTTCGAAATGGAACTCTTGAGGGTTTGGGTGGGACCTAGAGGGTTCACCTAAACCCGAGTGTAAGTTGCTACTCCTACATCTTTGTTATTTGTTGATGAATGGTTATATGATGTGGTCATGTGCATCTCGAGTTGTTTTTACATCGTTGTTGTTGTGTAGTCGTGTAGAAGTCGAGCCTCGCGTGATGGTTGTCTAAACTACGGTGATGAGTGGTCCCACCGATAGTGACTAGTAGTAGAGTAAGGTGATGAGTGGTCCCATCAGAAAACTACTAGTCGAACGGTGATGTGTGGTCCCACTGTGTGTATATTGGTTGTGCATGTGCAAGCCATGTGTAGTCTTGTTGTGATGATCATTCGTGCATTCATTGATTTATTGTCAATTATGAAAAGTGTTTTGAAAACTGCATGCTTGTTGAATTATAGAGCTTCTCTCACTAAGCTAGTTAGCTTACGCTCTCCTTTATTTCCAACATGCAGATCGTTAGAGTTCGGGAGGCAAACGGGCAAGGGAGGAGCTTTTGGAGTTCTCAAAGTAGCTCAAGTATGATTTACGTATTTGTAATAATGCCTAGACGATGGGGGTGTAGACTTGTAGGAGTTGGTGTCAAACTCCTTAGTTAGATTTTGTTGATGTTTCTAGCATGTGGAGTTGTTGATGTTATGGTTGGATGTGTTATGCTTTTATGTCGTGGATTGAGAACCATGTTTATCTCGTTGCTTAATTATCTTGTGCTTGGAAGTTTATATTTTGTTTCTATGAATGCTTTATGTATGGTTGTTTAAAGCATGAAACCTTATAAATGCTAAGTGTGTCTCCTTTTGAGTAAATGCTTGAATCCTTCGAATGTATGGTCCTCGTCCGTTTCGAATGCCTCGTATGCTGAACTTTGGTTGTTAAATGTCGTATGTATGCTTGCTTGTGCCTAGACGAGTCTTAATTTGCATCTAGAGTTGTGGTTTGGAGTCCGTAGCTGCAATTTTGAGTGTTGCAGTGCAGGGCATATCGGTACGTCCAACGGCCGTATCGATACGGTCCTGCACTTTGGGGCTTAGTTTAAGCCTAGCGTACCGATACGCGTGGGTGTATCGATACGCCAAAGCCTCTCTGGAAATCTGAGAATTTGATGAGATTTTGACGTATCGGTACGGGTCTAGGGTGTATCGGTACGGTCAACCTGTGTACCGATACGGTCTCCCTATGTTGACTATGGGTTGTTGACTTGGTCAAGGTGTATCGATAACCTCTTCAAGAGTATCGATACGGCCTGCTGAATAAAATAAAATGGATTCTTTTAACTTGTTTGCTTGGTTGTTCGCATCGCTTGTTGTCCTTCCGCTGTCGTGTCACGCATAGAATGTATGAATGCCTTTAGACAAAATAAAAATAAAAAGAAATTTTCTAGGGTTGTTAACTTAAGTGGGGCCCTAGCGGGTTCCATTTCGGTTTTCCCCGTGTAGCTTACTCGGACCGGTCAGTCATCCAGACCAGGACGAGGGGGTTACATCTGCTTACACCCAAAATTTACAGTATTCACATTTTTAACTACAGAGTCTACAACGAAATCCTTATCTTCAGCACCCACAATTTCAAGATCACTTTGAATAGATTTAAGTCTATCAGCAATAGGATCCTCAATAGGCAGAGACACACCAGGCTGGGCAATATCTTTTACAGATACAAGAATATTGTCAGTATTAGATGTAGAAACTCCTTCTGCAACTATTTGTAAATCACCAGGTACATGAGCTTTGACTCACCATTCTTTAACTTCTTTGGTGGCCCTCTTAGTGCAATTCTTATTGTTATGACCAAAAACTCTACAATTGGAGCAACTAGAAGGCATCCACGGTATGGTAACACTCACCACAATGATGGATTTATCTTTCAATTGCACAGAAATAGTTTTAGGAATTTTAGCTCCAACTCCTATTTTAACACATACTTTGGCAAATTTCAATCTCTCTTTAGAAGTAGTTATCGAATTCATATACAAAAGATTGCCAACAACACTTGAAATATAGTTGAGCCCCTTCCTAGAATACAATTCTAAAGGCACATTGTGTAATTGAACCCAAACAGGCATACGAGTCAAATCAAAATCTAGTATCTTGAGATTTGGCTCCCACTTTCTAAGCACCAGAGGCTTATGTTGTATATGCCAGGGTCCATTCTCTAATACCCAATCATGTGCGATATTATTAGCAAAAGAGAAGACATATAAGCTAGGGCCAGCAAGACTCGCCTTAATCAAGGAGTTCTTCCCTCAAAGCACATTGACAATCTTCTTCAACGCACTAAAGTTAGGGGCAGCCCCAATAAATTGTCCAACCAATGCATGACGCCACTCAGATATGCCTTCATCAAAAACCTAATCGAATCGTCTGTAGAATTGAATGGGAAAAATTCTAGGGTTTGCTCATCACTGTCCACGAACAATTTCTTTCAATCAATAGACATTCGCAGCGAAATACAGGAAAATTTCAAGAATTCAGAAGGAGATCGCAAGAAACGAGAAATTTCGTCAAAAACAATCAAGAATCGAGGAATTTTCATAGGCCATTAGTCCCGCTAACGTGCGCCTCCAGAGAGTTTATATTTTTTCGTTAAGTGGAACAATTAATTTGATTCTTCGACTGCAACTCTTTGCAATTATTTCTCTTCAATTTAGTCTATTAGTCAATGAAAAGACTGTATGATTTTTTCAAACCCTACATTTTTCTTGGATGAAATTAAAACAACCGGCAAAACGTTGTAAATGTTATTCAAATAAACTAAAAATGTTGTAATTTATGTCAAATTATGGTTTCTATCTCTTTACTATTTTTCACTTGAGATTGTTATTAATGTTATTCCTTATTACAAATTACTAACACCATTACAGAACTTATGTTTATCAGCTGGATTATTTTTACAATACTAGTAGTTTTAGACTAAGATATGACATTTACAATAATGAGAGAAACATATTAAATTTGTACAGAAAGTCGAACAACTCAAATTGAAAATTTTTAAATAATGTTTGAATGGTAGAATATGACTCATCAACTCAACCAACTCGAAAAATTTTTACTAGATTCGATCAAATATTCACCTCTAATTGAATGTGTATATATTTTGTAAGTGTTTTAGCATTGAATGTTGTTATTATACTACTTGGATTTCCCGTTCCATGTGTCAATGGTGCTGGAAACAAACAAAAAATTATATGTGTCTTAGTTTTAGTGTTTAGGGATTTAGTTTGGGGTTTGTGTTCAAGTGTTTAGAATTTAGGTGGTATGATTAGAATTTAAGGTTTAGAGTCTTAAGTCTTGAATTGAATCATTACACCTTAAGACTAAAGGATTCGTAAAAAAAAATTCATTTCACCGCCAGTGCATCGAATATTTTCCTCATATATTAATAAGATATTATCGTGACAATTCAACCAAAATGATTGTCAAGAAAAGTTGGTACAATTATTCAAATAGACGAGTTTTGAATCTCTGTCACAACAACACCTGTAAATAAATCCCAGTCCAAATTCAATTCTCTTTTGTTGAAGTCATGAGTATCATTTCTACGTGACCTAAAATATGCTGCTCAACCATTAATTTTGTCCTTTATTAACTTTTTAAAAATTAAATTTTTTAAACTTTTATTATAATTATTTTAAATATTTTATACAATTAAATTTTATAAAAATATATATTTTAAAACTATTTAATTGAAGATTTATAAAATATATCTTTTTATATTTTTTATCAATAATAAATTTTAAATAACAATTAATCAAAGCTAAAAAAACTCAGTAAAAATTCAATAAGAAACATATTTAATGACAGATAGAGTAATTAACAAGTTGGGAAAGTCAAGTCATGTTCTTTTTAGGTCAACAAATAAAAAATTCAAAGACTTGATTTCTAAGCTACCTTAGACGTTATTCTAAATATCATGGAGAAGGCACAATGTCAGTGCTATTTATAACCTTTGACCGTATAATTATTTTAATTCTTATGTTTTTTTAGTAATCTAATAACGTTTCATTTTAGATTAAAATGATCATTTAATGGACGCAAACTATAAATTAACTATCGATAAATAGTTTGAAATTATATGACAAATATACATAGTAGTGCACGCTAACATAGCATTGTCATAAAGACAAATGTGCTGACTTGACATAATGACACGATAGTCAAAAAAAAAATAATTTTATAAAATTATATTTTCTGATAACATGTCAGTTTGTCAAGTAATTTACTAACAGTTTTCATCCACAGATAAATTTTTTTTTTTTTGACATTATGTCCATAGAGAATAATTAGGCTTTGCTCTGACCTTAATATATTCGAGTTTAATTTAAAATTCAAGACTTCGAATAATTATTCAAGTTTAATCTTACAATGATCGAATCAAATCTGAATAATTTGCGAATTTATGACTCTAAAATACGAACGATGAAGTACCTCTCCGAGTTGAATTCAGCTTTAAGTAAATCAAACCAACAACAACAAAAACAATTCAAGCCATTAACAGTTAACACACTGTTAATTCATATAAAAGAAAAAAGAGCTAAAAGTACAACAGAAATGTTCTTCATACATAAAAGATTACAAACGTGTATACATATATACCTACTTTGCTATCATAGATTTCTTCACCTATGATGCTCCGATTCTTCGATTTCTTCATCATACCTGAATTCGATAACCGGAATCTGAGTAACATATGTTTTAACCTCTTATGAGGATTATGCAATGATTTTTGAGACCCCTCAAAGAGATCCAACAAGTAATCCTGCAGATCTTCAGCATTGTACCTGATGTGCTTCTCATCAATGTTGTGCATGTGTCTTCCGGCAAATGTCCTATATGGCTGGATCACTTTCATGGACACTGAAATCCGTAAATCTTCTCGAAGTTGAAGGTCCGGGATAACAATTGCCGTCTGCATTTTATAGACGTCTTTGAAAGCAACATAAAAGCTCTGCAATCTCTCCTTGAGAAGCGTCCTTGAGAGCGAGCCGTTGCTGGAATCGGTCTCGTCTTTCAGCAGCGAGAGAATCATGCCCCAGGTTGCTCGCTCATAGTCCATTGCATGCTGCAGGAATTTGCAGTTGTGCTCTCGAATCCACATGTCTCCAAATATAACCCGGAGTTCCGTATTTTTAACCTTTTGAGCCATGTAACGGATGTTGTTCATCAAAAAGAAGTGCTGCAATGAAGCATCCCTATATAATTTGGATTTCTCGTGGAGTTTGGCTTCTAGGATTGAAGTGACGGATTGCAAATGTAGTGCTGTTGCAGAAAGACAGCCAGAAGAATCATTATTCATACTCTCGTCACCCGTAGCAGGACTCGGGTCCGGGAAGAGTGATGTTGCTGCTTCTCCGTCGTCATTCTTGAGGAGTAAATTTAGGGTATCTTCATAATCTACAAGAAGCCTTATGTAATTCATAACATATCTGGTCATGTAGTGATTTGCCCCTCCTGCAAAAGGGTTTCTTGATGTGTCCGATGCGATGGTGTTCTTGAATTCGAGAAACGTTGCCCTTATGGAATCAGCCAATCTCTTCAAAACCTCATGGTACTTGATTCAAACAGAAGAACCAGCTTCATCCAAAAACAATGCATCAACGTCCGGAAGATTATCTGCCAGCACCTCATACATGTCTAAAAATCGAAATAGCATTTCCGGTTGGTGAGAGCTGATAGAGATGGCCTCAGCAAAGTCCAGAAGCTGCAGCATTGGAGCCTCTGCCGCCTCAACAAAACATATCGAACTAGCAGATCCGAGCTCGGAAAAGATCTGGTCACGGAGCCATTTCTCGCTGGCGAGATAGGGCCAGAAAAATAAAGCCATAGCTCGAACCCATCTCTTGATTTTTGAATTTAAGGTATCCCACTCCATCTTCAGCACATCTTCGATGCTCAGTTTCTCGGTTTCAAGATCGAAAAGGAACTCATCCAATGCGTCCTTTCGAACAATGACATACGCCTGGCGACACTTGTGATCATAATTTGACATGAACATCGAATTGGCAATGCATTTAAGATTATGAATCACATCAGGATGAACCAAGACAATGATATAGCCCTCCAATGTCATGCTGAAGCTACATCTGGTGAGCTCAAACGGTTGCCTATGCTGAACAAGCAAGTACTTCAACTCTTTTTCAAGCCTTTGCATTGCCAACTGAAGGACATCATGAGCCCTACGCAACAACGTTTTCTCGTCTTCACCATTCGAGCACCGATTCTCCAATTCTTCGATCAGTTTCCGAGCTTCTTCAACGGCATTCAGATAATCAGAAGCTGAAGATGAATGATAAAAGTATCAAAAGAAGAAGAAAGGAAAGGTCTTTCTGTAGCAGGACAAGTCAACAGAGAATAAAGTAAGTAATTTGGGTGTGCAGAAAGTAGAAAGGAAGAGGAGAACACAGAATCTAACCTTAAAACAGATATATAATGGGGAAAGTATACCAATAGTTACCATACTATGAAAAATAATTGTTTGGGACATTAATCTTTCAAAAATTACAAAAATAGATCATTGGACGTTATAAAATAATACAACTATTCGATTAATTTTAATGATATTTTGTAATAGCTTGGTAAAATTCGAACTATGAAGTACCTCTGTATGTTGAATTTAGCTTCAAGTAAATCAAACCAACAACAACAATTCAAGTCATTAACACAAACTGTTTATTCATATAAAAGAAAATGGAGCTAAAAGTACAACACAAATGTCCTTCGTACATAAAAGATTACAAACTGTTTATTCGTATATATATGTATATATACTTTGCTATCATAGATTTCACCTATGATGATCCGATTCTTCGATTTTCTTTAAGCATCGTTGTCTGAGACATAGGTATGGAAATATGACCTCGGATCCTTCGTACATATAGGAAAACATTAAAAAATCAGATCATACCCGTATTCGGTAACCACACCGGAGTTCGAGTAACATATGTTTTCTGATTATATCCTTATCTGACACCAACACCCGAGTCCAAGTAACATAGCTTATAACCTCCTCTCTCTAGCTTTTCACCTCCTATGAGGATTATGCAATGATTTTTGTGATCCCTCGAAGAGATCCAACAAGTAATCCTGAAGATCTTCAGCATTGTACCTGATGTGCTTCTCGCCGATGTGGGGCATTTGTCTTCCGACAAATGTCCGATATGCCTGGATCACTTTCAGGGACGTTGAAATCCGTAAATCTTCTCGGAGCTGAAGGTCCGGGATAACCCATGCCGTCTGCGTCTTATAGACATCTTCAAACGCAACATAAAAGCTCCGCAATCTCTCCTTGAGAAGCGTCCTCGAGATTGAGCTGTTGCTGGAATTGCTCTCGTCTTTCAGTAACGAGAGAATTGTACTCCAGGTTGCTCTCTCATAGTCCATTGCGTGCTGCTGGAATTTCCAGTTGTGCTTTCGGATCCACTTGTCTCCGAATATAGCCTGGAGTTCCGAATTCTTAACCTTTTGAGCCATGTAATGGATGTTGTTCATCAAAAAGAAGTGCTGCAATGAAGCATCCCTATATAATTTGGATTTCTCGTGGAGGTTGGCTTCTAGGATTGAAGTGAGGGATTGTAAATGTAGTGCCATTGCAGAAAGACCGCCGGAAGAATCATTGCTCGTACTTTCGTCCTCCGTAGCAGGACTCAAGTCCGGGGAGAGTGACGTTGCCCCTTCTCCGTCGTCATTCTTAAGGAGTAAATTTAGGGTATCTTTATAGTCTACAAGAAGCCTTATGTAATTCATAACATATCTGGTCAGGGGGTGATTTCCCCCTCCTGCAAAAGGGTTTGATGATGTGTTCGACGCGACGGCATTCTTGAATTCAAGAAACGTTGCCCTTACAGAATCAGCCAATCTCTTCAAAACCTCATGGTACTCGATTCTAACGGAAGAACCAGCTTCATCGAAAAACAATGCATCAATGTCCGAAAGAATATCTGCAAGCACCTCGTACATATCTAAAAATCGAACTAGCTTTTCCGGTTGATGAGAACCAATAGAGATGGCCTCAGCAAAGTTCAGAAGCTGCAGCATTGGAGCCTTTGCCGCCTCAGCAAAACATACTGAACTAGCCGATCCGAGCTCCAAAAAGATCTGGTCGCAAAGCCGTTTCTCACTGGCAAGATAGCGCCGGACAAATACCTTCATAGCTCGAACCCATCTCTTGATTTTCGAATTCAAGGTACCCCACTCCATCTTCAGCACATCTTCAATGCTCAGTTTCTCGATCTCAAGATCGAAAAGGCACTCATCCAATGCGTCCTTTCGAGCAATGACATACGCCTGGCGACACTCGTGATCATAATTTGACATGAACATCGAGTTGGCAATGCATTTAAGATCATGAATCACATCGGGATGAAACAAGTCAATAATACAGTCCTCCGATGTTCGGCTGACACTATATCTGCGTGCAGACTCCTCGAAAGAGTCATCCCCGAACGAAACCATCGACCCCACCTCAACACTATCGTCCTCACTCGATCGAAACGACATGTGCTCAGGCTCAAACGGTTGCCGATGCTGAACAAGCAAGTACTTAAACTCTTCCTCAAGCCTTTGCATCGCCAACTGAAGAACATCATGAGCCCTACGCAACAACTCTTTCTCATCTTCGCCATTCGAGCACCGATTCTCCAAATCTTCGATCAATTTCCGAGCTTCTTCGGTGGCATTCAGATAATCAGAAGTTTCATTGGGACCCGACTCAAAAATCATGGACTCATCAGTCTCCCAACTCATAATCTTTTCCTCTACAACACTCAACTGTTCTTCAATCCCAGATTTCACACCCTCAACAACTTCATCCTCAGTCGTCGCCATATTCGATAATTGACTACCGAGATCTGCTAATATCTTTTTCACATCTTCCGTGAGATTCTTATTCGATCCCAATGCTCTCACAATATGTTTTGCAGCAGCAATCAAATTCTCCTCCCCTTCTAATTGTGGAGCCACTGATTCATAATCCCCCATGGATGTTCAAAAACAAAGAAACCCTAAACTTTCCCTAATTCAGAAACAATGAAATGAAACCCCCAAAACTGCTTAAAACTGTTCTTGTAAACCCCAATTCCAAACTACCATCAGATTGAAAAATCCAATACTAACAATAATACATGACTAATTCAGAAGCTCAAGCTACTTAATCTAGAAATTGATAAAAATGAAAACTTGAAAGAAAGCAATCAACAAATAAAAGATCAAAACAAGCAAACGTCCAAGAAACCCAGATTTTTTAGACTAAAAAACACAAGATTCAAACACAAAGAAGCTGAAGACAAATGATAAAACTAACAAAAGATGAAAAAGGAAAGGTCTTTTTGTAGTCAAAAGAGAACAGAGTTAAGTAATTTGGGTGTACGGAAGAACAGAGAAACTAACCTTAAAAATGGGAGATTTAGCAATTGCAGCTTTACTTAGCAAATTAAATCTTTTTTATGAGTTGGTTTAATCTGATTGCAACTTTTCAAGTCTTTGATTACAGCTGTTTTCTTTTTTGTTTCTTTCCCACGTTTGTGCATTTTGCTAGTTTTGTCCACGCGCAAGAAAAAGCATAAAAATACAAATATACAAGGGTAAGGGGTAAACTACACCAATAGTCACTAAATTATGAAAATAATTATTTTAATCATTAACCTTTTAAAAGTTATAAAATTATCATTACATTTTTTTCGAAAAGTTACAAAATAATTATTGTATGTGGAGTGTAAAATAGTGTAAAGATTTGATTAATTTAATGAATATTTTGTAATAGTGTAATGATTTGATGAATTTAATAATCATTTTTAATGATTCAATAAAATTTGATGATCATTTGGTAATAGTTTGATAAATTTAATAACTATTTTTTAACAATTTGATAAATTTAATGATTATTTTGTAATTTTTGAAAGGTTGCTGTTCAAAATGATTATTTTTCATACTTTAGTGACTACTCTTGTACTTCAAACATATATAAAATAATCATCACTTTGATCAAAGGGTGTGTGATAATCGCTGCACAGACACTAAACTACCACAAACATAGACAAAAAATCATGTCATACGACACACACAATTGCGTTATAGATGCAATAAAAAATCCAAAACTGTAAACACTAATTTTTTGAATTAATTGTTTATTTAGTTTCTTTTTTATATTCTGATATAATAATAATAAAATAATAAATGATAAATAAATGTTAAATAAATGTTCACTAAATTAAGTGTCCATTACAAAATGATAAGCCCAACTTTGGCCTAATATTACAAAAATGAAACCCTAATTTGTGTTTTGTCCCATGTACAGCCACCTTGTGACCGTTGGATCAAAATATGATCCAACGGTCAAGATCAAAGCTCAGGTGACCCCTCGGATCGCGCGTGAAGAACACGCGCCAACCAATCGACTTCCACGCGCGCGTGTGGGCCACGTAACTCATCATGGCCGTCCATCTCAAAACCGAATCTGGCCGTTCATCTCCGCGGCACCAACGGCCACGATGCCACCGCCCCTTTCCAAGTTGAGCCAAAATTTGCAGAGAATATGTCAGAGCAGTAAAATCATCATTGTAAAATTTCTAATATATATCTGTGAATGTAAAGAAATAAGGAGGAGATTTTTACCTTTTCAAACAAGTGAAATAGAGAAAGATCCAGAGGTATTTTTTACTCAGTTTCATCTTGTTCTTTTCTTTTTATTTTATTTCGAAAATATATATAAAAAATGAAACAATAAAAGAGGTTACCTTTCTCGAACCTTTGCGTCGTGCTCCGATAACCGGCCGCCGGTCCGTCTACATGCATGGTGAGTGGTAAGATAGCTATCATGGGTTCTAGGTTTTGAAATAAAAAAAAAAGAAAAGAGAGCTTTAGGGGGTTAGATCCAAGACGGGATTCGTTTTCTAAAATAAAAAAAAAACAAGTGATGGTTTAGGTTCGCCGGCGCCGATTAGCGGCGGCCGGCGAACCTAAACCATCACTTGTTTTTTTTTTATTTTAGAAAAGGTGCGGCGCCGGAAGAGATGAGAAAGTGGAGAGGATCTCTAGGGTTTTGTTTTAGAAGATGATAAAATGAACCAGTTTTTTTTAAGTTAGATTATATATTAACTAAATATTTTAAAAATGGTATAATTGCTTCGTGAGTCCTTCCGCACGGGGATAATAACGCGAGAGACCATTCCGCATGGGAAAATTACACCTCGGGTCCCTGTCATTCGTTCCCACCATGCAATCTGGACCCTGTACTAATAATCAATTCAAATTATGACGGGTTAATTACCCCTGGACCCCTAATCAGTTTGCTTATTTAATTTCTGCACCTTTCTTTCATTTTTATTTAATTTCAGTCCTTTATCTGTTTTTATTTCTGCACTTTATTTCCATTTATTTTCATGTCTGCCCTTATTTTTTATTTTTCATTTTATTTCAGTCCATGTTTCATGTTTTATATTTGTTGCACATGATTCTTTTTAGTTTCAATTTTGTCCTTCTTGATTCCATTTTATAGCTTTTATTTCATTTAATTTCAATTCTTAGTTCTTTGAGTTAATATTTGCCATGTAATTTATTTTGATTCGATTCTTTAATTTATTTTGTCCTGTTATCATCATCAATTAACGTATCCTTTTTAACGTCGTTATTTGTACATATTATCATTTTAGTAAAATAAAGCTCGAAATAATCTCGAATATATCTATGTCTAATTCACCAGATAAATAATGAATATAAATAAGTGTGACAATTTTAATAATTTATAATCTAGCTTTGATTTTATCCCGTAAATATAATATTTCTTTGATAATAATTCAGGGTTTGATATATTTAAAATTAGCTTTTGTGTTTAAATTTTTGTTACCGTCAATATCCTGCTCATGCATATTTATCTGTTATATAAAGTACGTAAAGATAGTGCTCATAATCCCGATATTCTATTGGGAGTGTCGTCCCAATCATTTGGGCGTCATCTTCTTTGATATCGCGGACTGGGTACGGTTTTATATCTTGTATGATCATGCATTTGGAAGTTATTAATTGAATTGGGCCGAAATTTTAAGATTTTCTAATAAATACAATACGACCCGTTAGGTACCAATTTTGGGCGGTGTGGGGGTGCTAATCCTTCCCCATCCGTAACCGACTCCCGAACCCATTTTTTAAAAAGAATCTCTGGTTTCATTTTTGGTGTCCGGTCTACCCTCTCATTTTTTTGAACGATCGGTGGCGACTCCAATAAATTATTGAAAAAGGAAATTTTAGTATTTTAAAATATATTACTTGAGACCGATTTTATAAAAATGAAGAAAAGGCACACTCGGGTTTTTTTTAGTCGCTACAGCATGGCGACCCCGCTGGGGACAAACTTTTTGTTTTTAAACAAAAAAAGAGGGTCAAGCCTTAGATTCGGTTCGTATTGAATTCATTAGAAAATTTTAAAAATTCGGCCCAATTTAATTACTGATTTTCCAACCTTGTTTGAGTATGCGATGTTTGATATATGTTTTTGTCATCATGAACCCTTAGGTGGGAATAATTACTTCGCCTCGTGAAGTTGCCACTTCCGTATGGTGTTGTAATTTGTTCCCAGGATCCGGTCAGTATACTCCGTAGAGCTTCGCTCTCGTATAGTATACTGGTCGCGATCCCTCGAATCGATGTCCTTGCGACAGTTCGAGTACCCTTTTACTCTAGATTCAAACTGCATATAGTTAAAACATAGAGCCAAACCCTAGGAACCATGCCGAAATACAGTCAAGGTAAATCTAGGTCCATTTAAACTTACTGCTTCTGTATGTGCTTTCAATTTTTCTGTCTTATTTAACAATATGTTTATCACCTTTATTTTGTATAATCTATCCATTACGCCATACTGACTTATTTTTTGTTTCTCTTCTCTTTTCATCTCCTTTCATCTGCATACAACTTGCATCATACTACATACAGAGGTGTTGATCTAAAGAACATCCGTTTTAGAGGGCATTTAAGAATGGGAGAAAGGATCAGTATTACCAAAAGCGAGAACGCCGATGTATGGGGTTGGTCCGAACGAATGCACATGGAAAAAGGGGACAGCTTGAAAATAGGACATGTATCAGAAGTCATCGGAGATACGGCAATCGTTTCTACTCAAAATAATCCGGCTGAATTACAAGAAATATGGCAAGGTTGGGATCAAGAGACGAAGCGAGACTTCCGAAGAGAGTTTGGAGACATAGCCCTTTTGTTAAGTGTAAAGAGTGACAAGCATCTATTCCGAGCCTTGACTCAATTTTGGAATCCGGGGTATAATTGTTTCACGTTCGGAAAGATAGATATGACACCTACCATAGAAGAATATATGTCACTGCTCCGTTGCCCGGGGACAAAGGAAGGAAAAGTCTATACAAGGCCCAGGGACTTGCGCTCTTTTGTGGAAAACTTGATGGACGCCACTGGAATGAGTGGGAGTTGGTTCGAAGGTAAAATCACAAAGCCAGGGAACAGTGATTGCATAGCTTGGAGGCACATCAGGGAATTGATCCAGTTGCATCCCGATCCACCCAAAAGGAGGCAGTTGTTCGCCTACGGAATCTACGGGTTAATCATATTCCCCAAAACGCGAGGGCATATAGACTATGCAACAACCGACATGTTCGTCAAGCTGAAAAAGGGGATCAATTCGGCCCCGACCATTCTAGCAGAAACCTTCAGATCACTGACTGCATGCCGCAAAGGAAAGGGAAACAGATTTTTGTGTTGTGTTCCGCTCCTAGAAATATGGATTCGTAGTCATTTCTGGGACCTGAAATTTTCATACCAAATGTGCATGACCAACTATTCACCTATAAAGGTCTTCTTGAAAGAATACCAAGCCGAAGTCATGACAGAAGAACAGTGGATAGCAGCATTCCGCGACCTCCAGGATGAGATGGTCAAATGGAAAGTCCCGTGGCTTATTGTAGAGGATTTTTTGTACCGTTGTGGGGAGTATGATTGGGTACCATTGCCAGGAGTATGGGGAGGAACCGGTTATTGCCCACTACTAGTATCACGCCAATTTGGCTCGATGCAGTTCATCCCTGTGACACATGGTTTAGAAACTGTTAGCTTTCCACACGAAGGCAATGGCTACAAGGCTCAGGTCCTGAAGATGAGCCGTGCTTGGAGAAATTAATACAAAGTTGAAATATATAACGATGG
Source organism: Hibiscus trionum (assembly GCA_030270665.1). NCBI lineage: Eukaryota > Viridiplantae > Streptophyta > Magnoliopsida > Malvales > Malvaceae > Hibiscus > Hibiscus trionum. Next base: position 17,876,474 of record BSYR01000038.1, on the reverse strand, counting down.
AACACCTTTCACTTCTGCCTACGAGCACTGGAGGACTACCCGTGTTAATGACAACCTTCCAGGATCGAATCACGCAAATGTCCGGCCCTTGGAAGAACACATGAGAGATGCCCCCACTGACCTGGAAAAGGCTAGAAGGGCCCATCGAAGAGAAGTACAAGCTTTGGAAAAACGAATTTCTGAATTAGAATCTGCAAACTACTTAGCATCGGTTGATACAGACAAATATAAAAACCAAGGAGAAAAACTGCTGAAAGAAAAGAAGGCGCTACAAGAAGAACATGAAGACTTAAGACATGAGTGGGTAGAGCTGAAACAGAACTTGAGGAGAAATGGGTTGGGAACTACTGCCAGAGAATTAACCAACAAATTAGTAACAGCAAGGAAGAAATCTAATGGTTACGCCCGCAAATATGAAGCAAGTCAGAGGCAGGTCATGAAAAAGAATGAGGAGCTGGGGGCTGCTCAACAGAAATTGGCCCTTAGCGAGGAACAGATTCAGAACTTGATGGCTCAGTTGACACAATCGGGAATAGCTTACCAGAATAGCCAAATTTTGACTGAGTAAAAAGTGGTCGAGTTAAACGCAATGACTCAAGAACTCATCATTAGCCAGTCCCTGAATCAAGACCTAATTATAACGAACGGAGGGCTCGTAGCTCAAGTAGAAGGGCTTATGAATGATCGGAACCAAGGTAACATGGCCTTGGACTTTGCCCAGCAAGAAAACCAACTACTAATGGCAAGGGTGACTGAGTTAGAGGCAGCCTTACAGAGGTGTAAGGAACAACTTGCTTCATTTGAAGGGGCCATTCAGGAAGACAATAGCCGGATAGTTTGGGGGCTCCAACAGGCAGGCCAACTGATCAGAGACCAACATAGAGCTATGATGGATGTTATGTCGCATGCACGAGAAGTCGCTCACTACATCCAAAACTTAGCAGGAGCTGCAGCCGAACTGTATACACTCATCAACCCAGATACAGATCTAGGAACTCGAGTCCGAGCTCTGCTTCAAGAAGTAACAGTGCTAGGCACAGAAGCGAGCCATTATCTGTAACTCGTTACTACTACTTTTGTAATGCAAACCTTTTCTACTAAATAAAAGTCTTTCTAAGGACTGTTCTAAGAATCAACACCCTCATTACATCCATTCTCATGCATCATTATCATATTACACATTGCATTTAATGGTTAAAATGACAATACTTAATCGTGAGAAAATAATATGGCAGCAATCTTACCGCACAAATACGATACCCGCCTCCGAACCAAAAAAATGGAAGATAGAGTGTCCAGCTTGGAAAAGGGCCAAAAGGATCTCGAAACCCGAGTCAATAGGGCTGAACAAAATATTACTGACCAGATCGCACAATCTCAGGCTGTAATAATGACTCAAATAACTGCTCTACTGGAAAAAGTGACTGGCAAGATGAAGATCCCTGATAACACGGGCGAAGAAACAGGGGAAGCTGTATCTCATGCAAGGGTTTGACCTAGTACACCGGCTCCTGAAAAGAGAGTATACATCAATACCACTGGTGTGTCGGCTGAACACCCAGTTGGGGGACCTGCAGGCCAACATGTTGACATAGAAGTAGGTCAAGAGGAAGAAATGCCGGACTTGAACATAGTAGAACGAATCAAGGCAGAGGTTGAAATGAAATACGAAGGGAGACTTCGTGGTCTTGAAGAAAGACTTCATTCCATACATGAAAGGGGTGAGCAAGAGAACGAGGCCAACAATCTAAGCCTCGTCGCGGACCTGGTCCTCCCACCAAAATTTAAAACCCCCGACTTTGATAAATATGACGGGACTACTTGCCCATCTGCTCACATAACCATGTACATAAGAAAAATGACTGCCTTCGTAAAAGATGAGAAGTTGTTAATTCATTGCTTCCAAGATAGCTTGACTGGGTCGGTTATCCGCTGGTACACACAATTGAGCCGGGCAAACATTAAGTCATGGAAAGACCTTTCGAAAGCATTCATCGAACAGTACAAACATGTAACAGACATGACCCCAAACCGGATCATGCTAGAAGGTCTGGAACAAAAACCAAATGAAAGTCTATGACAGTATGCTCAAAGATGGCGTGACGTGGCTTCTCAGATCCAACCACCAATCCCTGAGTATGAGATCACCCCTATGTTCGTAAACACTTTGAAAGGGGCACTATTTGACCGCTTGATAAACAACACCACTCAAGCCTTCGCTGATCTTGTGAGGACAGGGGAATCGATTGAGGCCGCAATAAAAAGTGGAAGAATCGACAACGGGGAAAATGCCAGAAGAAATTACAAAAAGAAAGACAATGAGGTGAACGCCACCAATACTTACTGCGTCCCGGCAAACCTCACCATCTCGCAACCCCAAGCTTCTGTTGGAAACACACAAGGCTCAAACAAAAGGGAAGAGAGAACTACTAGAAAAGAAAGAGAAAAAATGTCATTTACCCCATTGCCGGTATCCTATGCTGAATTGTATTCGCAATTACATAAGGCTGACATAATCCGACCATATTACGTCACTCCATACAAGCCCCCTTTTCCTGCCTGGTATGATGAGAAGGCTCAATGTGAATATCATGCCGGCGCCCCCGGTCACTCGATAGAAAACTGCCTTTCTTTTAAGAAAGTCGTTCAAAATCTGATAAACACCGGAGTGCTATCATTTGATGAGCCTAACATGGCTGACAATCCTTTACCAAACCACGGAGGTCGTGGTGTGAACGCTATTGAAAATGAAGGCAATAGAAAGGCTAAAATGGAGATTGCAGAAGTCAGATCCCCTCTTCAATGGGTATTTCAACAGTTGCGTGCGGCTCAATTAATAGATCGGGGCATGGAACTAGTGCAGGAAGGATGTGAGCCTTACTGTGAGTTTCATCAAGAAAGAGGGCATGAAATTCAACAGTGTGAAAAGTTCAAACAGGTGGTCCAGAGGATGATGGACAACAAAGAAATTGAATTCTTTGAGAAAATTGAAGGAAAAAAGGAACTGGATGTTTGTGCGTCAGATCACCCCAATGCTAAATACGGGGTAGGCAGGCCTTTCATCATATCCAGATCAAATGAAGGTAGTTCATCTCGAGGGGAAAGTTCAAGGATGACCCCGAAGCTCATTATTTCGGCTCCAGCTCCTTTCCAATTCAAGGATACGAGGAGGGTTCCTTGGAATTATACAGCCAATGTATCCATATCGCAAGATTCGACAAAGCATCGTGAAGGACTCACCTCCGATGATGCTCGAACAACGCGAGGGCAGGAAGAGACGGAAGAAGGAACCGAAGCTATAAATGAAGCAGGCCATTTCACTAAAAGTGGCAGATGCCTTCCATTGGGGGCAATAAAGGAGACTAATGGTCAGAACAATGATACTATGACTGAACAGGGGAAGGTATTCGGTGAAGAGCCCCCTATAAAGATCAACGAGCCTGTGACGGAGGCCCAAGCACAGGAATTTCTGAGATTCCTAAAACATAGTGAGTATAACGTTGTGGAGCAGCTGCGGAAACAACAAGCAAGGATTACAGTACTTGAACTGTTGCTAAGTTCAGAAAAGCATCGTGATGCTTTGATGAAGGTTTTAAATCAAACTTTCGTTCCAGAAAATATCTCGGTGGCCAAGCTAGACCGGATTGTGGGGCACATCGCTGCAGATAATTACATCACGTTCAGTGATGACGAAATCCCAGACGGAGGTATGGGATCCACCAAGGCTTTAAACATTACCACCCACTGCAAGGGATACGTCATGCCCGGGGTACTCATTGACAACGGGTCTGCACTGAATGTGTTACCAATGACAACTTTACAACGACTACCTATAGATAGTTCCCATCTTAAACCCTGCCACAGCTCTGTGAGAGCTTTTGATGGGACTCAAAGGGAAGTAGTGGGGAAAATAGAAGTACCGTTGTTGATCGGGCCGACAGAATATGTCATTGAATTTGTGGTGATGGACATCCGCCCAACGTATAATTGCTTGTTGGGAAGACCTTGGATTCATTCAGCTGGCGTTGTCCCCTCATCCCTACATCAAAAGCTGAAATTTATAACCGAGGGAAAATTGGTAAGTGTCGAAGCAGAACAGGAAATCATAGCTTCAGTCACATCTGATACCCCTTATGTCCCACCAAACGAAGAGGCCGTAGAATGTGCTTTTCGAGCCTTAGAGTTCATCAATGCAACCTTTGTCACAGAAGGGAGCAGAATCCCGCGTCCCAGGCTGTCTAACTGCACGAAAATGACCGTCAAGCAGACTTTGGGAAAAGGGGGTAAAGTTGGAAAAGGTTTGGGGAAGAATTTGCAAGGAAGACTACGAGCAACGAAGGTCATCTTCAAGAAAGGAAAACACGGATTAGGCCACAAGCCCAGTGTACTGCAAAAAAGGGAGGAATATAAAGAGGAAGCAGAAAGGAGGAGAGCCAGGTTCAAAGGAATGGCCATCCCATGGAAACCCATGACTTTTCCCCATCTCAAAAACACCTTTGTGTCTGGGGGAATTATCAATGCCGAACAAAAGATACAAGAAGCAAACCGAGAAAGCAACATGCTCAATGAAGAAGAAGCATTCAATGAATGGCTTGAAGGAATGTCCATCAATGTGATATCCGATAGTGAAAGCGGTAGCAAGTTCCTAACGGGAATTCGTCCTTGTTTCCCGGGGGAATCACTTGATAATTGGAGCTACTTCGACTTGCCTGTAACCCTTAAGAAAGAAACAGAGTAATGCCTCAAACAACCCCTACTTCCGTGGCCCACAGGCATTAGGGATCTTCTGTAAAGGGCAACTATGTTAACCTGCTTTTAAATTCAATAAGATGATGTCGTTTCCACCCTTTTAAACGGCAAACATATCATCTACTCTGCGTATTTATCATTTATTCCCATCCGTCTGGTGGGCATTTATTTGTTCATTTTTTATTCTTATTTTTTATTATTCATTTCATTTACCATTCATTTCACCCAAACACACTTCCCTTTCCAAATATCCTTCTTATGACGCTATGCAGGGCCCGGACCGTTCCCTGTATGAATGATCTCGAATCTGACATAGAGGTGAAATTCGAGTTACCTTTGTGTCTGGAAGAGTCCGATGAGACACAGGATGAAACAGACTCTGAGATTCCAAACGAATTGCTCAGAATGATGGAAGGTGAAGAAAAGCAAATCTTGCCTCACCGAGAAGAAGTGGAGATTCTCAATTTGGCGACTAATGAAGAGAAAAAAAGAAGTGAAAATCGACACCGCTCTTGCTAGCAAGACCCGACACGATCTGATAGTCTTACTTCAAGAATTCAGAGATATATTTGCTTGGACTTACCAGGATATGCCAGGGCTGAACACAGATATCGTAGTACACAAACTACCGATAAAACCTGAATATAGGCCAGTCCAACAGAAGCTCAGAAGAATACGGACTGATATGTTGTTAAAGATCAGGGATGAAGTAAAAAAACAGTTTGACGCAGGATTCTTGAAGGTGGTCAAGTATTCCGAATGGGTTGCTAACATAGTTCCAGTACCAAAAAAAGACGGGAAGGTTCGCATGTGTGTAGATTACCGGGATCTCAACAAAGCAAGCCCGAAAGACAATTTTCCTTTACCCCACATTGATACCCTGGTTGACAATACAACAGGGCATTCATGGTTCTCCTTCATGAATGGGTTTTCGGGATACAATCAAATAAAAATGCACCCGGAAGATATGGAGAAAACTACATTCGTAACTGAATGGGGCACATTTTGTTACAAAGTAATGCCCTTCGGGCTGAAGAATGCTGGGGCAACCTATCAGAGGGCTATGGTGACCCTTTTTCATGACATGATGCACAAAGAAATTGAGGTATACGTGGATGACATGATTGCCAAGTCCAAAACAGAAGAAGAACATATTCAGAATCTAAGAAACCTCTTCCAAAGATTAAGAAAGTACCAATTGAAGCTTAACCCCGCCAAATGCACATTTGCAGTTACATCTGGAAAGCTCTTAGGGTTTGTGGTCAGTAGAAATGGAATCGAGATCGATCCTGACAAAGTCAAGGCTATCCACAATCTTCCACCCCCTCAAACACAAAAAGAAGTCCGAGGTTTCTTGGGGAGGCTTAACTACATATCACGTTTTATTTCCCAATTAACCGACAAATGCGACCCTATTTTTCGTCTGCTCCGGAAAAACAACCCAGGGGTATGGGACACAGAATGTCAAGAGGCTTTGGAGAAGATCAAAAAATATTTGGCGAATCCTCCAATCTTGGTAGCTCCGGTGCAAGGCAGACCACTAATCTTGTACTTAGCAGTCTATGAAAATTCGATGGGGTGCGTCCTAGGACAACATGATGAATATGGGAAGAAAGAAAGGGCCATCTACTACCTAAGCAAGAAGTTCACCGACTGTGAAACACGGTATCCGTTAATACAGAAGTTGTGTTGTGCTCTGGTCTGGGCGACAAAAAGACTCAGGCAGTACATGTTGTATCACACCACTTGGTTGATATCCAAGATGGACCCGTTAAAATACCTGATGGAAGCGCCAGCCTTAACCGGGAAGATGGCCCGTTGGCAGATGCTATTGTCAGAATTCGATATTGTGTACATTAATCAGAAAGCAATAAAGGGAAGTGTCATAGCTGACTTCTTAGCAAGTCGTGCATCTGATGATTATGAACCCCTGAATTTCAAATTCCCAGACGAAGACTTGATGTGTATCACAACCGAAAAGTCTGTTGTCCAAAAGGAGAATCCATGGAAGCTTTACTTTGATGGGGCATCCAATGCTCTAGACCATGGCATAGGGGCAATATTGATCTCACCGGAAAATGTCTACTACCCATTCACGAGTAGATTGGAATTCTTTTGCACAAACAATATAGCGGAATACGAGGCATGTGTCATGGGATTAACTGCAGCTATCGAGAGAGGAATTAAAGTGCTTCAAGTCTTCGGTGACTCGTCCTTGGTGATTTACCAACTCCGAGGAGAATGGGAAACTAGAGACCCGAAGTTGATCAAGTATTATAATTTGATTCAAGAGCTAAACAAAGAATTCGAGGAAATCAGTTTCGCCTATCTACCAAGAGAAGAAAATCAAATGGCAGACGCTCTGGCAACTTTAGCTGCAATGTTCAAGGCAAGCACGAAGGCCGAAATGAGACCAATAGAGATGCAGATTTTTGAAATATCGGCTCATTGCTGTAACCTGGAAGAGGAAGTAGATGGGAATCCCTGGTATTACGATATTTTGCAATATATCAAATTCCAAGATTACCCTAAAGAAGCAAATGAGAATGATAAGAAGACCATAAGGAGAATGGCAGCTGGGTACGTCTTAGATGGTGAAGTATTGTACAAGAGAGGAAAAGACCAGGTACTATTGAGATGTGTCGATGCGCGAGAAGCAAAAACTATTCTTGCTGAAGTACATGAAGGGTTGTGTGGAACACATGCCAACGGCTTCTCGATGGCCAGGAAAATAATGAGATATGGCTACTTCTGGTCCACGATGGAAGGAGATTGCATTGACTACGCCAAAAAGTGTCACAAATGCCAGATATACGCCGACCGGATTCACTCCCCACCGCTGCCTTTACATACCATGAACTCACCATGGCCTTTTGCCGCATGGGGGATGGATGTCATAGGGCAAATTCACCCAAAGGCTTCCAACGGGCATCGTTTCATTCTTGTCGCCATTGATTACTTTACCAAGTGGGTAGAAGCAGTTTCTTACGCTAGTATCTCCAGAGCAACAGTCTGCAAGTTCTTAAAGAAAGAAATCATTTGTCGATACGGAATGCCGGAAAGAATCATCACCGATAATGCCTCCAATCTGAACAATTCAATGGTGGCTGGCGTGTGCGAGTAGTTCCAGATAGTGCATCATAACTCAACGGCTTATCGTCCCAAGATGAATGGAGCAGTCGAGGTGGCTAATAAAAATATTAAGAAGATCATATCCAAAACCACAGACACCTTTAAAGACTGGCATGAGAAACTACCCTTTGCCCTTTTCGCTTACCGGACGTCCATACGTACCTCCACCGGGGCAACACCATACTCCCTAGTTTACGGGACTGAAGCAGTATTGCCTATCGAAGTCGAGATTCCTTCACTTCGGATTCTAAACGAGGTAAAGCTAGATGACGCGGAATGGGTACAAGCACGGTATGACCAGTTAAATCTCATCGAGGAAAAAAGATTGAAGGCCATCTGCCATGGTCAAATGTATCAAAAGAGGATGATGCGAGCTTACAACAAGAAAGTTCGCCCACGAGAATTTCGAGAAGGAGATTTGGTGCTAAAAAAGATCTTGCCAAACCATAGAGACTCTCGAGGAAAATGGACACCTAATTGGGAAGGACCGTTTGTCGTCAAGAAAACATTTTCTGGAGGAGCATTGATCTTAGCAGAAATGGACGGGAAAGAGTTGAAAAACCCAATAAACTCCGACGCAGTAAAAAAATATTATGCTTAAAAAAGAAAAAGAAAAAAGAAAAAGAAAAAAGAAAAAAGAAAAGAGAAAAAAAAAGAAAAAGAAAAGAGAAAAAAGAAAAGAAAAGAAAGGGAGGGTTTCAAGGCGAAAACCCAAAATGGGCACCTTGGAGCCAGAAAAGGAGATTTGAGCTGAAAACCCGCACAGGGCAGTTCGAAGAAGCAAGGATCAGGCATCTGACAAGCAAACCCCATCCAGGACCAAAGATATCTGAAACAAGATTTTCACCTTGATCAACAGGCTCGCGCATCATTCATACAGTGCATGTTAGGGCTCCGTACAGTGTTTTGTTTTCTTACGTTTGCCAATCTGTCAATAATGATAATATAACCTTTCCCTTTCTTTTGTCATTCTCTTCCTTATTCATTGTTAAGTACCCAATAAGCAGAGTAACATAGGTTTAAAATAAGCAGAAGATTTTGCGACATTACTATGATCTATTCTTTGAAATGCAGGCAATTTGAAAACAGAAACCCCGACATTTGATACGTCAGAAGAGAACTATCAAAACTGGCATAAAATGAGATTCCTCATTGAAAGAAGAACAAAATGGTCGCGAAAATGAAGAAACCACAGAAAGGAAAAAAGCAAAGATGAAATAAAAAAGAAAAAGAGAAAAAGAAGAAAGAAAAAGAGGGGGAAAATTGAAGATCACATGAAAACAAAGGGGCTGGCTGGAAAAGGGTCGAACCCAAGCTTGAGATGGCAAACCACCAAGACCGAAAATAGAAACAGCAAGAAATGAGTCTGAAAAAGATGAAAAAATCTATAATCATGCATCATTTGTAGTTAAGCATCCCTAAGATAGGAACATGCTAACCCACTGCATCGATAAAAAAAAAATTGTCTATGCTTTTGACAGGAAAATTCAAAGAGACGCCCAAGCCGTGTACACAGCGAGGGGACAAGAAGCTGAAGCGTCATCTTAAATTTCTCAGAATTTCAAGAACTTCAAAGATAAAGATTCTATATAGGAAGAGTCGCAAATTTCGAGATGAAGGTTCCATGTAGGAGGAACCTGAAACTTCAAAGATAAAAGTTCTATATAGAAAGAGCCACAAATTTTGAGATAAAGGTTCTATACAGGAAGAACCCAAAACTCCAAGGTTCTATATAGGAAGAACCCCAAAATTTTGAGATAAAGGTTCTATACAGGAAGAACCCGAAACTCCAAGGTTCTATATAGGAAGAACCCCAAATGAAAATGACAAGTTCTATACAGGAAGGACTTGTGACCTGAAAATGCATAGTTGAAGACAAGCCAAAGGTTCTATATAGGAAGAACCAGAAGCCCAAAACTTCGAAGCAAAGAGTTTTATATAGGAAAAACTCGTAGCTTTTGAATTTTAGATTAAAAAAGTTCTATATAGGAAGAACTTAGCTCAAAGAATCCAACCAAAAGAGTGAAAAAGGTTCTATATAGGAAGAACCTGCAACTCCAAAACGTGAAGAATGAAGACTCTGTTAGAAGAATTCGTGACCCAAAGAGATGTTGCCAAGGAAAGCTAAGAATTCTATACATGGAGAACTTGCAGATCCAAGGCTTCAGACGGAGAGAGAACACGACTGTTCTATACAGAAGAGACATGTGGTTCTGAATCTCCTAAACAGGGAAGTAAGGCAAAATTAGTGTTTATTATCTTTGCTCTATTCTTGTTTCACCAGAATGAGCAAAGAGGGGCAATTGTAAACACTAATTTTTTGAATTAATTGTTTATTTAGTTTCTTTTTATATTCTGATATAATAATAATAAAATAATAAATGATAAATAAATGTTAAATAAATGTTCACTAAATTAAGTGTCCATTACAAAATGATAAGCCCAACTTTGGCCCAATATTACAAAAATGAAACCCTAATTTGTGTTTTGTCCCATGTACAGCCACCTTGTGACCGTTGGATCAAAATATGATCCAACGGTCAAGATCAAAGCTCAGGTGACCCCTCGGATCGTGCGTGAAGAACACGCGCCAACCAATCGACTTCCACGCGCGCGTGTGTGCCACGTAACTCATCATGGCCGTCCATCTCAAAACCGAATCTGGCCGTTCATCTCCGCGGCACCAACGGCCACGATGCCACCGCCCCTTTCCAAGTTGAGCCAAAATTTGCAGAGAATATGTCAGAGCAGTAAAATCATCATTGTAAAATTTCTAATATATATCTGTGAATGTAAAGAAATGAGGAGGAGATTTTTACCTTTTCAAACAAGTGAAATAGAGAAAGATCCAGAGGTATTTTTTACTCAGTTTCATCTTGTTCTTTTCTTTTTATTTTATTTCGAAAATATATATAAAAAATGAAACAATAAAAGAGGTTACCTTTCTCGAACCTTTGCGTCGTGCTCCGATAACCGGCCGCCGGTCCGTCTACATGCATGGTGAGTGGTAAGATAGCTATCATGGGTTCTAGGTTTTGAAATAAAAAAAAGAAAAGAGAGCTTTGGGGGGTTAGATCCAAGACGGGATTCGTTTTCTAAAATAAAAAATAAAAAAAACAAGTGATGGTTTAGGTTCGCCGGCGCCGATTAGCGGCGGCCGGCGAAGGGGTGCGGCGCCGGAAGAGATGAGAAAGTGGAGAGGATCTCTAGGGTTTTGTTTTAGAAGATGATAAAATGAACCAGTTTTTTTTTAAGTTAGATTATATATTAACTAAATATTTTAAAAATGGTATAATTGCTTCGTGAGTCCTTCCGCACGGGGATAATAACGCGAGAGACCATTCCGCATGGGAAAATTACACCTCGAGTCCCTGTCATTCGTTCCCACCTTGCAATCTGGACCCTGTACTAATAATCAATTCAAATTATGACGGGTTAATTACCCCTGGACCCCTAATCAGTTTGCTTATTTAATTTCTGCACCTTTCTTTCATTTTTATATAATTTCAGTCCTTTATCTGTTTTTATTTCTGCACTTTATTTCCATTTATTTTCATGTCTGTCCTTATTTTTTATTTTTCATTTTATTTCAGTCCATGTTTCATGTTTTATATTTGTTGCACATGATTCTTTTTAGTTTCAATTTTGTCCTTCTTGATTCCATTTTATAGCTTTTATTTCATTTAATTTCAATTCTTAGTTCTTTGAGTTAATATTTGCCATGTAATTTATTTTGATTCGATTCTTTAATTTATTTTGTCCTGTTATCATCATCAATTAACGTATCCTTTTTAACGTCGTTATTTGTACATATTATCATTTTAGTAAAATAAAGCTCGAAATAATCTCGAATATATCTATGTCTAATTCACCAGATAAATAATGAATATAAATAAGTGTGACAATTTTAATAATTTATAATCTAGCTTTGATTTTATCCCGTAAATATAATATTTCTTTGATAATAATTCAGGGTTTGATATATTTAAAATTGGCTTTTGTGTTTAAATTTTTGTTACCGTCAATATCCTGCTCATGCATATTTATCTGTTATATAAAGTACGTAAAGATAGTGCTCATAATCCCGATATTCTATTGGGAGTGTCGTCCCAATCATTTGGGCGTCATCTTCTTTGATATCGCGGACTGGGTACGGTTTTATATCTTGTATGATCATGCATTTGGAAGTTATTAATTGAATTGGGCCGAAATTTTAAGATTTTCTAATAAATACAATACGACCCGTTAGGTACCAATTTTGGGCGGTGTGGGGGTGCTAATCCTTCCCCATCCGTAACCGACTCCCGAACCCATTTTTTAAAAAGAATCTCTGGTTTCATTTTTGGTGTCCGGTCTACCCTCTCATTTTTTTGAACGATCGGTGGCGACTCCAATAAATTATTGAAAAAGGAAATTTTAGTATTTTAAAATATATTACTTGAGACCGATTTTATAAAAATGAAGAAAAGGCACACTCGGGTTTTTTTTAGTCGCTACAAAAACAAAATATTTTTATTCAAAACTAAAAACAAATAAAAATTGTAAAACCAAAGAATTGATTTTAATTTAACAAAGGATTTAAGGACTAAATTAAAAAAGAGAAAATAAATTTTTAAGTCCTTAAAACTTCCCAAAACTTTTAAGCAAAATGGTTAAGTCAAAACCAAAGATTATACAAATGTTTTTAAGTGCTTTCCAAGTCAAAACAGTGATTTTCGAGTCAGCGTTTCGAAACGGCCCTTAGGCTTTTCGGAACGTTCTGAAACTGTTAACATGTGTTTCGGAACTAGCCTTCATGTACTCGTATCAAAACAGGACCTTGTGTTTCGAAACGGATGAAGAACAACGGAACAGGTTGATCCGTTTCGATACGACAGTATCGAAACGACCTCAATCGTTTCGAAACGATTTTCAAACTTGGATTCAAAAATATGACCGTTGCAATTTTATAACTGATTTTCAGAAAACGGTTAAGGTGTATCGAAACGAGTTAAGCACGTTTCGATACGGGTTTTGGCAGTGGCAAAATGTTTCGAAACGACATCAAGCACGTTTCGCAACGGGCTCTTAGTGTATCGAAACGATCGTATCTGTTTCGACACGATCTCTTACACCCAACGGCTATTTCTATTTTAGTCTGTTTCGAAACAAGTACATGTGTTTCGAAACGGGTAGTTGCAGAAGTGCATTTATGGTGGGAAGATAGCATCCCAACGGCTATATCTATGATGACAACAACCCAACGGCTAAAAATTGAATGAGAATGTATAAAAGGGAGTCTCAAATCAACCAGCAACAACTATTGATCCTAAGAGAAACATTCCAACATCAAATCCAAGCTCAAGCGCTAAATTTCCATATTTTTTATAAAACTCCAATTGTGGTTCTTTGTAATTCCTATTTTATTTGATTCAATTGGGTTGAGTGCTTGTAATTGGGCAACATTTGTATTGAGAGATACTTTCTATTTGCCTTAATTTTCTTTGTAACTTTGTGAGAGAGTTTGGTCAATTTTGAGTAGAAATTTGACTATTTGTTTAAATGTTTCCTCCTAAGCTTACAAAAGGGGAAGATCAACTAGTAGAGTTGTTGGAAAATTTTTAGTGGGAGTTAAGGTAGTGGATGTAGAGTTCAATTGGAACTTGAACCACTATAAATACTTTGTCTTCTATTTTTATCTTACCATTTCACTACCAAACATCTTAAAAATCTAATTCACCCCTCTTAACTTAAATCGATTCAACGATTCACTCAACAAAAATAAACAAAAAAAACATATAGAAAACACTTTAAGAAAAAAAAAACTAAGTGCAATTGTATTATTAAATTTAACTATCCACGTCTTATGTAATTAATTACAAATTTAATTTAATTTTACCTTAGTTTAAGTAAATCACTCTTCTCCTTATATAATGTAAGTGTAAAATAATATTAAAGGCATCATCAATTAAACCACGGTCCAAATCTTATGTATACTACAAAATTACCCTCACTATGTTTCAGGATATATATTAAAATTTTAAATTAGTATAAATATTAATTACGATGAATCTTAAATATTATAATTTAATTCTTAAATAACTTTATATTAGTATGCAGAGGTGGACCATGACCCACAAATTTTGAAAAATTACAATGTAGTATGTTCAAATTTTTCAAAAATATAATTTGGTCTCTACAAAAAAATTTAAAATTCATATTAAGTTTTAAAAAAAATAAAATTTTTAATTAAATTTCCCCATGATTTTTCAAAAGTTTATATTAAGTCTTTTAAAATTTCTAAAATTTTAATTATACCCCAAAATTAAAAAAAAATGTAAATTAAACCTTCAGATTTTTTGAAAATTTCAGTTTAAATTTTTATTTAAAAATTTTTAATTGATCCCTCAAATTCTTTCCCTAAGTTCCGCCACCATTAATATGTATAAAATATTACATAAAACATAAGGTAAATTAAGATACAATATAGAAATAATTCAAATATAATATGACATAAAAATAACATAAATGCGATACAAGTATTTAATTAAATAAAACATTGAATTATTATTATAGATTATACAAAATATGTTGTAAATTGAAACACGTCACACAGTTAATAAAACCAAAAAAAATAATAAAACGCAATGAAAAATAATATGAATATACTACAATATATATACATATATATAAATTCTTTTTTTTTGTATAACCACTAGTATCTAATTCATTAAAATTAGAAGACAAATCGGATTGAGTACTGTAGAAATCTATTATGAAGACGATTTTCTCGATCAACTTACTTCATTTGCTCAAAGGTATAGAAGTCCAACAGATTCAATGAAAGGCCCTCTTGCAAGAAACAGGAAAGCCTGTGGTTCTTTCTTGCCTCCTATTATTCAAACCAAGGTAAACTCCAATGCTTAATCAAGATTGTGTTCTGTTTCTGAGAAACCCTTTTTTGTTCAATCGATCATTGTGCGAATGAGACTGTCGATATAAGCGAATGCAAATGCTAAGATCCGAATCCCAGAGTTTACTCGACACCACCTCTTAAAAATGATTGAATGAATTAACCAGACCAAACCGTAGATTCGATAAATATGAAATTAATGTTGTTTCTAAGCTTCCATTCTACCATGGCAAATTCATGAAAAAAGCTTAAGCAAATGCTTCAAGACGGCCAGCTCTGTATTTTTCCATCATTGAGAATGAAAGTATTAATTTACATAATTGCTACTGTAAGACTTGTGAGATGCAGCTCATCTCACTCCAATCGAACTTCATACCATTGAATCGAACCAACATCTCCATCTATTTTGAGTTCACATACGGACCTTATTAAGTAAGAAACAGCATCTTCAATGGTCACAAATCTTGCAAGGTCCGGGGAAAGGGTCTTACCAGGCCAATTTTCGAGCCATCCCTTTAACTTGGCTTCCAACTCTTCTTCGGAGACAAACTTCTCATCTTGTCCAGGTTCAGTAGAACATAGGTTTCTGTCCTTGAATATGCTGCCCTTCTCCTGGTTGCACGGATCTGATGAAAAATAAACCGTACTCTACCGTTGAGTTAGCAACCCCAAAAAAATTAGAACATGAAGATACAATCGGAATAAAAAAATTGAATTGCACGAGGCAATCAAAACACGAAATCAGCAAAAATGGAATGAAATGAAAAGACATGAAATTCTCAGATAAAAACATAGAAATAGAATAAGTGAAAATTTGTGGACTGCCTCCTGTTTTTTTGTGGACTAAAATTCTGTAGAAAGAACCCATTATTTGAATTAAGTGAAGTGCCAAACTTGTGGACGGGGATAAATAGATCTGTTTATCTACAATCGAATTATATTTGTTAGATACACTGCTGTCAATATGATTGTAAATTTGGAATAGAAATGTTGTGTGTTGAGAAAAGAATAAAGAATAAAGTTACATGAAGTGTTGGAACTGCTTAAACGAGCATATACTACGCAACTACAGAAGATTTATAGTGATAGCCTTAAAATGAAAATAAGCATTTGGAAGAAACATTTACCATCACGGCATTGCGATGCTGATTCCCCACTTTCTGAAGCTTCACATGAACAGGACTAAAATTCTCAGATCTGCATGCTGGATTTGTTTGAACAAATGGTGTAAGAGTGTAACTCAATGAGAAATTACCTGCAAACAATGGAAGTGATGATATCATTAGCAACATAATATAAATGCATGACCAATCTCACTTGTAATAGAAGTTGTATTCTTTGAATTCTGGTTATCAATTTGAACACTGTGCTGCTCTGTATAAGTTTTTAGAGTTTATTCAGAAAATTTTCAGGTCAAATATATCGAGACAAAAAAAATCATAGTCAACAAATCAGTAAACCCATGTTGGTTCTACTCAAATTGTAGCTAATTTGTTGTTAATAATGAGCTCAAACCCCAATTCATGGGTTATATCATGACACGAAAATACCCGTGAATGACATCAAAGCCATTCAATGAATGTCATATCAAGAACTTCAAACTGTGAGAATCCTTAGCCAGAACTCAATATTACCAGGAGATTATACAGGCTTCTGATAGCTGAAGATAGTAAAATGGCAAATAGAACTTCGAGATGATCCGTAGCCAGTGCTTCATAATCAGTTACGGGTTGTTAACAGCAAATAATTTCATCTTCATTTGGAAATGAAGTACCATCTCTGAGGGGTACATATCCAACATCCTTCATATGATCTACTAGCATGATGATCAATTCATGTATCTTTTGGATCTGAGAATGGCCCTTGTCTTTCACCGCAAAATCATGTCGTACATTCCTCACCTCAATCCAACTACAAGCAGCTTCTTTTCTTAGACCTCTCTCCTCCATGAGCCTTCTCACTGCTCCGGAGTCATCCCATCTTCTGGCTGCCGCATAGACATTCGATAGCATTACATATCTGGCAGCATTCTTTGGTTCCAGTTCCAACAGAGCCTCCGCTGCCTGCCTAGCAAGACCTAAGTTACCATGGACACGACAAGCACCCAAAAGCGAACCCCACATGCCAACACAATTCGGTCCATTAGGAGTTCTCTTAATCATATTCATGGCCTCCTCAAGCTTGTTTTTCCTTCCAAGCAAATCAATCAAAATTGCATAATGATCAGACCTAGGGGTCACACCGAAATCCTTTTCCATTAAGTCAAAAATCCTCATTCCTTCAGAGACTAGACCTGCATGACAACAAGCAGATAGTGCCCCAAGAAATGTTACGTGATTGGGTCTTATGTTTGCTTCTATCATCATTTTGAACACATTAAGTGAGTCCTCTCCATGCCCATTTTGAGCAAACCCGGTTATTAATGAGTTCCATGAAACAACATCCTTCTCGTGTATCCTCTCAAACAGTAACTTAGCTGAGCTCATGTCTCCACACTTGCAGTACATGTCAATTAAAGCATTAAATACAAACAGATTCAACAAATCACCTACGCTGCCAACTCTAACTATGTGCGCATGGATTTGTTTACCTTTCTCAATAAGTGCCAGATCCGCACAAGCACTTAAGACAGCAACAAATGTGTACGCATTAGGCAGCACTCCTTCCTCCAACATCTGCCGAAAAAGATCCAATGCTTCATTTCCACAATTATTTTGAGCAAAACCAGCTATTAAACCAGTCCAGGATACCGTATTCTTAATCGGCATTTCCTTAAATACACGAAAAGCACCCTCCAATCTGGACGCTTTAGCATAAGCAACCACCATAGAAGTCCATGAAACCACATCCCTTTCACTCATTTGATTAAAAATCCTATATGCACTATCCACTTCCCCACATTTCCCATAAGCATCAATCAAAGCATTGTAAACAATCAAATTCATATCCAATCCAAAAACAATCATAAAGCTATGAACTTGACACAAAAAACGTAGAGCACCTAAGCTAGCACAAGCACCAACAATACCAACCACCGTACAACTATCAACAACCATACATTCCTTTAGCATTTTTCTGAACACGAGTACTGATTCCTTGTAAAACCCACGCTGGGAAAACCCAGAAATCAGTGAATTATAACTAACAAGGTTTCTCCTTGGCATTTGATCGAACAACTCGCAAGCTCTATCAAAGTGACCATGTTGTAAATACCCAGAAATAAGAATGTTCCAAGAATGGTTGTTTTTCACCTGAAGTTCATCGAAAGCCTTTTGGGCGCTATTCGTTTCATTGAATTTTGAGTACATGGCTATAAGATGGTTGGTTATAAAGGGTCTAAGAGTCAGAGCTTTTTTGATAAACTGTGAATGTAAAAGTAAGCCCAAGCTCAAGTTCTTGCTTTTGATGGCTTTTGAGATGAAAAATGTGAAGAAATAATCAAGACCCAAACCTTCCTTCATTATTGTTTTCTTTTCTTTTCTTTTTTTGTGGGGGGGGGGGGGGGGGGGGGGCTTCTTCTAGCTTCTGAAATTCATGAAGATTTTGAAAAGTACATTCACAGCTTAAAGATTAGTTTTCCTAAAAAAGATTAAATGGGCAAAGCTTACAGTTATGGAGTTGGTGAAATCCATTGTTGAACAGCTTTTTCTCCAGTGAAAAACCATTGCCTGCAAAGCATATCATTTTTCTCGTGAAATAAGATTAAAATGTTGATGGGGGAAAATGGTATATGCGGCGTTAAACACAATTTTAGTTTTCGAAGGTGTAGAATGTAATTTTCCTAATTTACATATGTGATAGTTATCTTCTTAACGCTTTTATAATTGTATCAATTTAGGGAAAAATTATATTATGGGTAATTTCCACCACGTCATCCATGGGACCAACCAATGAAAACCACCCACTTCACCATGATTTTTCCATGTCATTTTTTCTAACCAATGAATCTTCACTAAAGTTTTTCCATGTCATTTTAAAAACTGTTTTTTGGAAGTTATTTTATTATTAAATTAATGACATGGATAAAAATATGAATTTGGTGGTTTCTAGTGGTTGGTCTCATGGATGACGTGGTGAGAATCACCCATAATATAATTTTTCGTTGATCATCACATCAAACCTATAAAGTGCTATCTACATTGTAATCATGATGGACCCTACGGATAAAGCGGGTGATTACCTCTAAAAATTTAAAATTCATATATGATTTAATTTTTTTTATTAATTTTTTCACATATTTTCTACTGAAAATTTATTTTCGCCCCCTATAATTTTATATATTCTTCCCCTAATATAAAATGTTGCATTCGTCTCTTTCTATAATACTAAATGAAAATTTTCGTTAATGACTATAATACTAATCAACTAATGCTTTGTTTACCATTGCTTTTCAAATCAGCTTTTGGTTCTAAAAGTTGGTTTGAGGCTAAAAATTGTGCTAAATATCTAACTTTTGGGAGACAAAAAATCTTCTTTTGAAAAGTGATTTTCAACCTAAACGCAAAATTTAAAATTTTAACTTTTGCGATTGTAAAAGTGATTTTGAGAGTCAAATTACAATTTTAACCTTCATTTGCTATTTTGTTTATTTATAATTTATAAATTTATAATTCTTTACGAAGATATAATTATATAATTAATAATTATTTTTTAATTTTAAAATAATATATATTTATTCATGCCAAGTTTTTTAAATAAAATATTTCAGACTTGTATATTTTCATTTTCATGGAACACATATAATTGTTCAAAAATATATTTATTAATAAAATATTTTTATAATAATTTAAGCTGATATATTTCATCTATTATAACATTAAAGAATTTGAATATCATATATATAATTTACAATATTATGTCTAAAATGATAATTTATTTTTTAAAAGCATTTTTTGACGATAATGAACACTTAAATCTTACAATCAATTTTTTAAAATCTATTTTCAAAGTCTCTTCTTAACAACATTTTTAAAAATTACTTTTTAAAAGCAATGCCCCTAAATTGGAGAAATTATATTATGGGTGATTCCCACCACGTCATCCATGGGACCAACCACTAGAAACCACCCACTTCATTATTTTTATCCATGTCATTAATTTAATAATAAAATAACTTCCAAAAAACAGTTTTTAAAATGACATGAAAAAACTTTAGTGAAGATTCATTGATTGGAAAAAATGACATGGAAAAATCATGGTGAAGTGGGTGGTTTTCATTGGTTGGTCTCATGGATGACGTGGTGGGAATTACCCATAATATAATTTTTCGATGATCAACATACGGTGATAACATAACAAAATTATTTAATAGACTTTTTTTAGAAAGTTTGATGGTTTAACTAATAGTTTTTTTTTTTACAAATAAAACAGATTAATTAAAATAAAACACCACACAAGTACATAGGTCAAAAGAGATCCTTGAAGAATGGCTACATACAAGATCAAGCCAAAAATGGATCCAACGAAGCAAAGAAAGACAAGAACACTAAGAAAACAACAATCCCAAACAAAGACGCAACTAACCAACAGCAAAAGGAACATGGAAACAAAACCATAAAGACAAACAATAACATAAAAATAGGGATGTTGTTGAGCAACTCGCAAATAATTCGAGCTTGACTCGATTAAAATTTAGTTAAATGTTCGATTTGAGTTGATTTGATTTGAAATCGAGCTCGACTCGAGATCTTAGCGAGTCGAGCAAGGTCCAACTTGACTCGATAAGTTCGTGAGCAACTAATTATTTTTTTTTATAAATTCTTTTATGGTTTTTTATGACTATCTTAAAAAATTATGTTACAAGAAGTTTAAATACCAGTTGAAAACTCTAGAAAAGTTCAATGAGTTGCTAAATAATTTACAAAACGTTTTGTATTTCCCGAGAATTAAAAAAGTGAGTCTTTCATTTTTCTTTTATTATTACTTTATGTATAAAAGTAAAAAAGGGGAAAAGTTTTTAGTTTTCACTCTCTGTTTTAAAAAATACGATTAAAAGTTAAAACCTCGAAATTGCTAATTCTCTTCTTTGTTGTTCATCGAAGATTGTTGAAAAACTAAATAAAGTCTCACTTAAATATCGACTTCATCTCTAACTCAGTCATGATATGTTCGTTTATTTATCTCCTCGAACCTCACATTTTTTTCTTCTGAATTTCTATGTTTACATTAAGCTCTATTAGTTTATCAGATTGGCTAAATTATAAAATAAGTGCCCAAACTATGTCTCTTTTTTGTAATAGGCGCCTAAAGTATTTTTTGGTTGAAATATGTGCCTAAAGTTTCGTTTTGGCTGAAATAGGTGCCTAAACTTTCATTTTTGACTTATTTTAAAATCAATTTTTGCACCTACTCGGGCACCTATTTCAACCAAAAATGAAAATTTAGGTACCTATTTCAGCTAAAAACGAAACTTTAGGCACCTATTTCAGCCAAAAAATACTTTAGGCACCTATTGCAAAAAAGAGACATACTTTGGGCACTTATTTTGTAGTTAAGTCTATTAGATTTTACCTATATTTAAAAAATAAGGTAAAATTTTTGACGAGCTTAACGAGCAACGGGATTTTGTAATTACTAGTACGAGTCGAGCAAAATTTTATCGAGCTTTACGAGCAACAAGTCGAGTTGAGCAACAAATTTTTTTAACGGACACGAGTCAAACACTACCTAACTCGCGATCGACTCGCTCGGTAAGCACCCCAACATAAAAACATCAAGCCAACGGTACAAAGGAACATAACAAAAGCATCCAGCACGAGGAGCGGAGAAACAAAGAGAACGGATTTGAACTTCTTAGTCAGACTTGAAACATTCTTGGTCATCCAAACACAGCTTAGAGAGCTCTAAAGTCGGAACCAACAAGGGTTGGTAGTCAACTATCGGTAGAAAAAATCTATTATCTAATTAAATTTGACAAGTGTCATGTTTTAATTTTTAATTTATTTTAATTATTTTTAATAATTTTAAATTCAAAAACTTCAAATTTTTACCGTTGTCACCGTTAGATCCAGTCGGCCGTTTTTCTAATGTGTCGTCGTTGAAACTAACGAACGACAAGCTAACTACGAGTGTTCATATTTAAGTACCCAAAATTTTTGAATAACAAGAGTTCGGCCCGTGACACAAACAATAAAAATTGGGTACCTGCAAGTCAAGTAACTATAAAACTCGAGTACTCATAAAACTCAAATACCCTCTAATGTTGATCACTTTTTCTCAAATTAAAATTAACTTGTTACATTTTTTTCCTATTGGAATATTCCCATATATCACAAGCTAAATATTAAAATTATATTTTTCCTATTACAATACAGGTTATTATGGTTATTTTTAAACAGTACTAAGGAATACAAGCCTTAGCTTTATTTTTCAATTGACCCATGACACAAACAATCTCATGTTTCAACAAAGCACTTTCGACTCCCAAAGAATCAATAATGGCAGAAACAACTTCCTCTCCACCATGGTTTCGGAGAGAAGAGAGCTGAATACCTCTAGTATACTTTTTTGGTCCGGGCCTAACCCGAAAACTCGTAAAAAAATAGTAGGCTGGATACCCGATATGTATATTCGGATATTTTCATTATAAATATTAGTAATGTTTAATCGAGTTAGTGGGTCGACGGATCGATAATTCAGATCAAGTATTTTTAAACATTTTTAGTGTCTACCGGACATTGAACGACGAATGCGTAATTGTCGTTCAGTTGACGCGTTGTTCGTCAATTTTCAACAGCTACACATTGGAGAAAATGGTCGACTGAATTCAACGACAAAAGAGGTGGGTTTGACGGGCCAACATCGATGTCAACTATGAAAAATTGGGGTTTTGAGTTTTTAGGGATTTGAAGATTTTTAAAGTTTTCGAGATTTTTTAAAATACTGCAGTTTTAAAGTTTTTTTTTTCTTCAAAAAAATTTAAAAAATAAAAGGACTTATTTAGTCTCTAAGAAAAAAATAAAAAATAAGAATTATTATAATTTTAAAATAGTAAAAATACAAAATACTAAAAATAAAAACACTATTACATATTTCAACAAATTAAATAAAAAATTAAAAAAATCAGAAGCTACAAATTATTATAAAAAAATTATAAAATGTTAAAATTTTTGAACACTTTCGTTGTTATCTCTTGCCAATATGAATCTATTGTTATTTTTTTGAACATATTTTGAGTGGGATCAATTCTTAGAATAACAATCACTTTTGATGTTCATTCTTATAGTTTAAAAATGAGGATAGAGTTTGCACCAAAGTAATGTTTATGAGTTTTATTTTGATTCTCAATTTTTTTAAAAAATAAGCCATTAATTTTATGGAAAATTCTATAACGTGCGACGAACATTGCTGAACACCACTAATGATGAACACCGCTGAACACTATTAAATTAATTAATAAAGATTTAAAATTTCAAGGACCCATCAAATAATTAATAATTATTTAAAAAATTTAATTAAATTATTTTTTATATATATTAAAATTTTATTTTTTAATAAGGGTAAACTATATATTTAGTACATCACTTATTTCCCTATTTCTATTGAACCATCATTATTTAAATATTATTTCAATTTGACCATATTCTTTATAAAAAATAATTTAACCCTTAACCCTCAACCTAAAACCCAAACTATTAAACTCTTAAACATATACCCTTAACCCTCAACCTAAAACCCAAACTATTAAACTCTTAAACATATACCCTAAACCATATACCCTTAAAAATAATTTTATTTAATAAAATCCTAGTATAATTTAAAGATTAAAAGAAATAAATGATCAATCAAATAATTTATTATGATGATTTTTCATAGAAATCTAATAATTTAAATAAACGAATCATCGCACTTCTAAAGCATCAACATGTGTGTGAATTTTATGTCAAACCTTTGCATATTTGCACATTTTTTAAATTGTATATAAGCTTAAATTCAAAAAAAAATTCTCTTGATTTGTTGCAGACAAAATTTTGTTTTACTTAAAACCATGCATTAAAGTCTTTGATGTAAATATGTAGTTGAGTCTTTTCTTTTAACATTTCACCACAAACTATTATCCTATTCAAGTACTTGCATATGAAATAATCAGAAGATTTGTTACCAAAATTGCCTCTGTTCTTTTGTAAGTTGCTTGTTCATGCTTGATGTTTCTATCATCTTCTCCATAAATAAAATTATTTTTAAGGGTGTATAGTTTAGGGTATAGGTTTAAGAGTTTAAGAGTTTAAGGTTAAATAGTTTAGGGTTTTAGGTTGAGGGTTCAATAGAAATACGAAAATAGGTGAGGTACTAAATATATAGTTTACCCTTATTAAAAAAATAATATTTTAATATATTTTAAAAAAATTTAATTAAATTTTTTAAAGTAATTATTAATTATTTGATGGGTCCTTAAAATTAGTAATTATTAAAATTATTTATTATTTAATGGGTCCTTAAAATTTTAAATCTTTATTAATTAATTTAATAATGTTCAGCAGTGTTCATCATTAGTGGTGTTCAGCGGTGTTCGTCGCACGTGGTAGACTCATCCTAATTTTATTAATGAGAAAATACTTAAAATTACAATAAGGGTTTACAAACTATCATTGTAAACTAAATACATAATTGGACTTCCTCTTAAAACTAGTAACTTTAGATCAGACATGAACCATACATGAAAAGGTTATAAACCCATCCAAATACTCGATCGAAAATAGATACGAAACTTGACTGCATCGGCAAAACGAACCACAAAAGGGGGTGAAGCTATTGATAGACCACCGAGAAAACGCAAATCAGAGCCGAACACCTGAGAAACTCTTCACAAGCACAAACCGCGTATCCAAATTCAAACCGAAGGTCCATAGCAGGGAAGATCAACATTATTACAAATAATCGTCATCTTGATCAGTCGTGGTGTCGTCAAATCAACACTGATAGAAAATAAATAACAGAAAAACGTGCTAAGAGACAGAAAACATGCTAAAAAGCAAAAAAACGTACCAAACGGTAGAGAAAAGTGTGTCATAAAAACAGATTTATTGAATTAAAAAACTGAAAAATAAAAAAATAAAACAAATAAATGAAAGAGAGTGATCGACGATCGACAAATAGCCCAAAAGTTATTGCCGCCGCCGACCTATGTTTGAACCAAAAAGAGAGAGAGCGGCGACACTAAGAAAAAAGAAAAAATCCTAATAATTCGTAAATTTTTTTGATTCTCAATTTTAAATTTCTCAATGTAATCAATACAATAAGATAAATGTTTAAATTTTTCCATAATAAAAAACCCACATTCTTATGAATATATTCATATAAAACAATAAAGGCTTAAAGGATATTTTGCATATGAGCCAGTACCAAATAATTAATCTAATGTCTCCATTAAAAAATAATTTAATTTTAATGACAAATTTTCGAATTGTATCAATTTAACCCGTTAATTAACATTGACCGTTACTGTACTGACATGGAAAAGGAACAATATTTAACTTTTTTAGAAAAATTGATTTTTTATATAATAAATTAGGACTCGATTGAAAACATAACTAAAATTTTGAAATATTTACAGAAATAACAAATGTTTTGTATCCTTTCTATAATTTTCCCATTAAAAAAAGAAACTTCTACTAAACAGAGAAAGACGAAAGCAGAAAGAAAAGGGAAGTAAAGTTGTCATTCCTTCATCGCTGAATTTTCTCTCCCCCCAAACAACCCGAAAAATTAGGGTTAGGGTTTTTAAAAAAACCCAAACCAGAAGTAAAAAAAGAAGAAGAAGAAGAACAAAAACCCAGATTTACATCTCCAAATTCTTGTCGGAAAACCTCCCAAAAAGAAGCCCTTTTTAAGGTTTTCTCTTTAGAGTATCCTTTGA
Source organism: Hibiscus trionum (assembly GCA_030270665.1). Classification (NCBI taxonomy): domain Eukaryota; kingdom Viridiplantae; phylum Streptophyta; class Magnoliopsida; order Malvales; family Malvaceae; genus Hibiscus; species Hibiscus trionum. The sequence continues at coordinate 17,850,846 of BSYR01000038.1, read as the reverse complement.
AAAGTTAAAATGGGTTGGTTTTCAGCTTCAGCTGTGGAGTGGCAGCCATTTTTCTTACTCCTCTGTGTATTAAGCTCTGTCGTTTTCAGTGATGATTCTTCAGACAAAGCAGTTCTTCTTGAGTTTAAGGAGTCCGTCTCAGATCCTTCGGGGATTTTATCCACTTGGTCCGAGAATTCCCATCACTGTTCATGGTCTGGTGTTACATGCGACAAGAACTCCAAGGTTTTGTCTCTTAACATAACTGGTTTTGGGAAAGGGACAAAAGGTAATAATCCCAACAACACAGCTGTTTCTGCTTCGTTTTCTTGTTCTGATTACAGCTTATTTCCATTTTATGGTTTTGGTATTAGAAGGAATTGTGGGGAAAGTAGTGGGAGTTTGTTTGGAAGTCTGTCGCCTTCCATTGGAAAATTGAATGAACTTAGGATTTTATCACTTCCTTTCCATAGGTTTCATGGTGAAATTCCTTCTGGAATTTGGGGTTTGGAAAAATTAGAAGTGCTTGATTTAGAGAACAGTTTGTTATCCGGGAAATTACCTGTTACCGTTTCCGGGTTAAAGAATTTGAGAGTTCTTAATTTGGGGTTTAATGATATTAGTGGAGAGATACCAAGTTGGCTTTCGAGTTTGAAGCGAATGGAAATGTTAAACTTGGCCGGTACTCTTGTGAATGGAACTGTCCCTGCATTTGTCGGAAGGTTTAGAGGTGTTTATTTGTCGTTTTCATGGTTAGGGAGTTCATTGCCGTCTGATATTGGTGAAGACTGTAAGCTTGAGCATTTGGATTTGTCTGGGAACTACTTTGTCGGACCGATTCCTGCTAGTTTGGGGAAGTGTAGTCAGTTGAGGTCGTTGTTGTTATATACCAATATGTTTGAGGAAGGCCTTCCCCGTGAAATTGGTCAGCTTCAGAATCTTGAAGTGTTGGATGTTTCAAGGAATAGTTTGAGTGGTCCGATACCTGTTGAGCTCGGGAATTGTTCTGCTTTGACTGTGCTTGTGATTTCGAATATGTTGAGTCCGTATGATAGCCTTTCCATGATTAAAGGGGATGCAAACTATGTAAACGATGATTTTAATTTTTATCAAGGTGGGATTCCTGATGAAATTACAAAGCTTTCAAAGCTGAGGGTATTATGGGCTCCTAGAGCAACACTGGAGGGCAACTTGCCGAGTGACTGGGGTTCTTGTGATAGCTTGGAGATGGTAAATTTGGCGCAAAATTTTCTTTTCGGGAAAATTCCAATCGGTCTTACTCTCTGCATGAAGATGCGGTACCTTGACTTAAGCTCAAATAAGCGCCTTACTGGAGAGCTTGTTGAGAAACTTGCAGTTCCTTGTATGAGTGTCTTCGACATCAGTGAAAATTCCTTGTCGGGTTATATCCCAAGATTCTACAACCAGGGATGCCCTGACGTACTTACCTCAGATTCGTATTCCTTTGAACCCTTCAACCCAACGTCCGCATATTTATCATTTCTGGCAACTAAAGTTCATGCTGGAACATCTGACAGATTTCTTGGCGAGGGTGGTCCTGCTGTGTTTCACAACTTCAGAGCTAACAACTTCTCTGGCAGTGTTTTGTCAATGCCTATCGCGCCACAGAGATTGGGAGAACACATTTCTTATGCATTTTATGCCGGAGAAAACTTTCTCAGTGGACCATTTCCTGGAAATTTGTTTGAGAACTGCAATGGATTGGATGCACTGTTTGTTAATGTCAGCTACAACAAAGTGTCTGGTCTGATTCCGGATGAAATCAGTAAACTTTGCAAATCTCTCAAATTTCTGGATGTGTCTACGAATCAAATAACTGGGCCGATTCCCCCGAGCATTGGGGACTTGGTTTCCCTTGTTTCTCTTAATTTGAGCTGGAACCTGTTACAAGGCCAGATTCCAAGCAGTTTCAGGCAGATGGAGGATCTCAGATTTCTTTCTTTGGCCGGTAACAATCTGACTGGACCTATTCCTTCCACATTTGGGCAGCTGCGATCTTTAGAAAAGCTGGAGCTGTCGTCAAATTCTCTTTCTGGTGAAATTCCTGAAAGTCTGGTTAACTTGAGAAACCTGTCTGTTCTTTTGCTCAACAACAACAAACTCTCTGGGCAAATTCCCTCTGGTTTAGCAAATGTGACTATGCTCTCTTCTTTCAACGTGTCCTTCAATAACTTGTCCGGGCCACTGCCATCGAGCAATAATTTGATGAAATGCAGCAGTCTTCTCGGAAACCCTCTTCTACAGCCTTGCCGTTCATACTCCTTGATTCCATCTTCAGACCAAGCAAGAGCGGGTGATTCACAAAATTATGATGCATCTCCACCGGAACCTGCAACTCGACAGAATAGAAATAATGGTTTCCGTTCCATTGAGATAGCGTCAATAGCATCTGCTTCAGCCATTGTTTCCGTTCTTCTGGCTCTTGTTATTTTGTTCCTATTTACGAGGAAATGGAATTCAAGATCCAAAATCAGCAACACCAAAAAAGAAGTGACTATTTTCACAGAGATTGAGGTCCCTTTGACATTTGACATTGTCGTGCAGGCCACAGGGAATTTCAATGCTAGCAACTGTATCGGGAATGGAGGCTTCGGGTCAACTTATAAAGCTGAGATCTCACCTGGAGTTTTAGTGGCAATAAAGCGGCTTGCTATTGGGAGGTTGCAAGGCTTTCAACAGTTTGATGCTGAAATTAAAATCCTTGGGAGGTTGCGCCACCCGAATCTTGTCACTTTAATTGGTTACCATGCCAGTGAAACGGAGACATTCCTTATATACAACTATTTGCCTGGCGGTAACTTGGAAAAGTTTATTCAGGAGAGGTCCACAAGAGCTGTGGATTGGAGGGTACTTCACAAGATTGCTTTGGACATAGCCCGTGCTCTTGCCTACCTACACGATCAATGTGTTCCACGAATTCTCCATCGTGATGTCAAACCGAGCAATATCTTGTTGGACGATGATTACAATGCTTATTTATCAGACTTTGGTTTGGCCAGACTTTTGGGAACTTCAGAAACCCATGCTACCACAGGTGTTGCTGGAACTTTTGGGTATGTTGCTCCCGAATATGCAATGACTTGCCGTGTTTCTGATAAGGCCGATGTTTACAGTTATGGGGTGGTGCTCCTTGAGTTGCTATCTGATAAGAAAGCTTTAGATCCCTCCTTTTCTCCTTACGGAAACGGCTTCAACATCGTTCAGTGGTCCTGCATGCTCTTGCGACAAGGCCAGGCCAAGGACTTCTTCACTGCAGGCTTATGGGATGCAGGTCCCCAAAATGACTTGGTAGAAGTTCTGCACTTGGCAGTCGTGTGTACTGTTGATTCTCTCTCGACTAGACCTACGATGAAGCAAGTCGTACGACGGCTGAAGCAACTTCAGCCACCATCTTGTTAGGAGCTTCTGTTTATTAACATAGTGTTGCTTCAGGTTGCTGATATAAAAGCTTCTGTTTATTAACATAGTGGTCGTAGCTCGATCATCGTCCCGGCTGAACCTTAGGTAGAGTTGTAAACTGTAGTTATTGGCCACTTGTAAATTGTAATACAGTTTTACCCCCATTTTTCGATGCTATTTCTCGGATAAAAGGGGTTCACTGATGATTGCAGATGAATACAGATTTTTCTTTAATCCAACTTCTAAATTTGTAACTTTCATTCCATGTCTAATAAAAACAATAGAATAGTTCATATATATATATATATATACTTGAAACCAAAACCCTGGGATATTTTGAGAATGTGTGGTTCGGGTTGATGTTGTAAGAATCACGTTGTATGTGGTGTATTAGATTGACCAATTAAAGGCACTCGAAATTTGTTTGACTCGTGTTCGACTTGACTTTTTGTTTGTTGAGCTTGTTAAAATTTTTACATTCTTTTCAAAATATATATAATCTAACAATACTATTAGAGCTTAATATAAATATATGAGAATAAATTTAACAAAAAATATCAGAAACAATTTCAAAATCTAAAGTCCAAAATAAAAATTCATAAATACATCAAATTAACAAATTAAAACCATCAGTGATTTTTTTTACAAATATATAATCAATCTTAAAACAGTGGCGGAGCCACATATAATCTTGGCTCTTGGGTGGGTACGTGCTCACCCCAAACTTTTTAAAGTTTATACATTTGACTTTAATTTTTATGAATTAGTCCTTAAATTTTATAATTTGTGTCCATCTTGAGATTTTGAAGTTTTCATGACTCGTGCTCACTCTAAAAAATATTTTAACTTGTACCTACCCTCAAAATACATTCTGAATCCGTCACTGTTTTAAAATAAAACGATCAACATCTCTTCACTCTATTCTTGAAAAGAAAGAATAACTAATACTCAACTCAACTCATTAAAATCTCGAGTTCAAATCAAGCGTTAACCGAGTCAAACGAACTGCTCAACTCTATTAGCACCCTACCCCCTATCATCATCACTGGCAAAGTCCTTATTTGAAGCCTGCATTTAGGTGATTTAGGTGACTGATATTCCATGGAAGATTGAATTACTAAAAGAAAATGATGGCATCCATCATAATTTCTTAAAGATAAGCTTTCATTTAATAAGATTGTCAATAATCCTAGTCCAGATTTCCAGAAGAAAATAAAAAAGATTCTGAAATGTTAATAAACCAGAAATTCCATCCATTCAACCCTTTTTCAGTATTTAGAAAAGGAAAGAGGGACTAACAACTATATGCTTTAATGGATGTTTGACATCACTGCCGCCGGCATGCTTGACGAACTCAGCCGGGGAAAGGAAGCTGCCGTGGCAAACACATACTATTCTCACTTCCTCACCCTTTCTATATCTGTAAAGAAACCCTTCTATTCTCTTCCCGTTGGGGCCGTCTCCCGTTGTTGACACACACGGCATATCTTCCATAATGTTCCTTACAGTTGCCTCAACACTCTTTTCACCTACAGCTGGTTGATTATGTTGATTCTTTGCTGCAATTCCGGCTAAGTTACCGGATTTCTGAGTCAAGACCTTTCCAGGGATGATGTTCGGTTTCTGCTCGGTCTGCGTTGCAGATTGTGCGCTGGTAGGGCTTCTTGATCCAGGGCATTTATAAGTTCCTGTAATTTGATGCCATGTATGAGTTCAAAGCTAAATGCAAAAGGATCAAGATACAAACGAAAAACGACAAACTATGCCATTTATACAAGATAATTTACTAGGCAAGCTTGAATCGACATTGTAGGCCATCAACAACTTACTAAAGGTTAATGCAAAGCATAAACAACCAGTTTTTCCTGCATATTTTTCAATTTTCATAAGATCATTATAACAAAATAGGCAAGATCCGTCTTTCAGACGAGATAACTGCATTTCATCCTCTCAACTAGAAATTGTTTTGATGGTATCCACGGCGTATTAGCAGATGAAATTGAGATGGTTGTGGTTGGTAAGCTCGGATGTTCAAAGACTAAACAAGAGACATGCCAGTATTTATCAGAAACTACAACCTCATTTTTGTCCAAATCTCGAGACATTCGACCTTTCACCTAGAAGGATGAAAAACTAGGCATGTGCGACACCGGAAAGTCGGAGGCATTCGACTAACATCAGACACAAGCCTAAAGCTATTTATCATCTTTTAAGCTAAACTTTGCATCAGTAAAAAGGATACTAAAATAGGTCATTGCCACTAATTGCATTATTTCTCTCTAGGATTTAGGAACACATAGAAACTCAAACTAATGTCCTGATATCGTTCTCCGCTGTTTACTGTCGGATCGAACTCAAAAACTAGGATATCCTTGGTTCAACTAAAACACAACTGCAATTTAACAGCAATGCAATATGATCACTCATCCTAAGGAAAGCTAGGATCTAAAAGAACAGCCTTTAAGACCATCAAAATCTAGACCAATATATATATCATATATTTATCTAAATGGAATTCAAACATGTTACTTAAATCAAGCCTAAAAGTGGAAAAAACAAAGGACAATCTGAAACAGTATGAAGAACAAATAGCAAATACTAGTACTAGGATATAAAAACACCAGTAAAAGTAGCATCAATCAATCAAGAATCAAGATGTGTAATAAAGCATAAAAAACCCCAACAAAAATTAGAGAAAAAAGAATTGATAACCTTGGGGTGGTTGGCTTTCAAGTTCAGAAATGCCAGAGGAGCCACTTCCTTGGGATCCAATTGAGCCCTGTGAACCACCATTATTACAACCCTCTTCTCTCTTGTCTTCTTCACCAAAACCCTCCCTATTCCTATCTTTCAAAACCTTCAAATTCTTCTGTTTCTCACACCTCTTCCTCTTGGCTTCCAGCCTCCTCAAACTCTGCAACTCCTTCCTTTTTCTCCACTCTTCCTCTGTCTCCACAGGCAAAGAACATGTCCTCACAAGGGAACCCGAACCACAAGCCGCCATGGGAAACAAAGATGGAGAAGAAGAAGAAGATGATGAAGATTTATCAGTTTCTTTCTTCATTGAGATGTTGATGAAATCGGGTATGGAAGATGATCTGGTGAGCTTGTTGGCTCTTGGGTCAACCCCAAAACGACCATTCAATGAGAGTCCTAAGCTCAACTCAATCTCGTCGCCATTTCCATCTTCTTGTTTAGAAAAATGGTTGCTTTGTGACATGAATCTTTGAAGTAAATCCCTTGGGAGATTCACTGCTTGCATGGCTTCTTTCTTTCCAATTTCCTCAGCTTTTTCCATTGGAAAAAAAAAACCAAAATTGTTTTTTTTAAATTGATTGATTGATTGGTGAAATGAGATCAAATTTTACAGAATTGACCCCAAACTCAAAGTTCCAATCTTTTTCCTTCCTTTTTTCTTTCCATTCAAACAAGCAGAGAACAGAGAAAAATCTAAAAGTATAATGGAGGAAAGTGAAGGGAAAACGATGGAGGAAAAGAGAAAATTAATGGTGAAATTACAATAATACCCTTGAAAACGTTAGTCACGTAAACAAGACACGTGGCGGACATGAAGAGCGCCCAACGAAGTTCTGAGATAATAAAGGAAAAAGTACGGTAGTAGTAATCACTAAACTATGAAACAATTATCATTTCGGTAACTAATCTTTCAAAAGTTATAAAAGTGTCATGAATCTGTCGAACTGTTATAAAATATTCATTTGGATGTTATATAATAATATAAAAATTTGATTAATTTAATGATCATGTTGTATCAGTTCGATAAAATTTAATGATGTTTTGTAACAATTTGATAAAATTAATGATCTTTCTGTAACATTTGAAAGATTAGTGAGCAAAACGATAGTTTTTATAGTTTGATGACTACTTGTGTACTTTAACCTAAATCAAACCTCAGATTCCGAGATGACTTAAAACGAGGTGTCGACACGTCGTTGGTTCTTTCAACATGAGACTTTTTTGGCTTATTACACGTGTCGCAATGTCAATCGTGGGGTGTCATTATTAACTGACACGTGTCTTTGGATAAAGCAAAAGAAACAAGATAAAATATCTGTCCTTGGCTTTTCATCTTAGTTTAGGTTGCGTTTCTGTTTTGGAGAAATTGCAACTAATGTGGTTTTCACATTTTTTATCTACTCCCTTTAGCTTTTTTTCTTTTCATTTGAGTCCTTGCACACTCTCTTTAACCTAAGGATTCAAAAGGAAATCTACTTTTTCATTCAGCTTATTATACAAATTGGTAACAAAAGTTAGGGTGGACAAAACTCGACTCGACGCGAAAAAACTCAACTCGTAATTTTATAAATTTGGCTCGACTTAAAAAAAATCCAAATAAAATTTCAGTTAAAAATAAAAATTCGAATAATTCAAAAAAAATTTATATAACAGAACAAAAAAAAAACCACTAGTTAAGGTCTTGCAAGTCCTTTAACATGATAGCAGCAACTTCTCTGGGAGTGTCTTCAAAAAAAAATCTCGCCAATCGATGTTCCACGACGCAACCATGTCAGGCTATTTGTCATTTCATTTGCCTCGCGTTTAATAAGTCAGACTATGTTTACCCTAGAAAAAATTGAAATTAAAAAAAAATATATCGAAAATGGAGGTTGTGGGAATCAAACCCACAACCTCAAGTGGTTTAACCGGATGCACAGCCACCGAGCTAAAAGAGCTCTTGGTTATAAGCCTCCCCCACTTAGCTTTATGTGGTTCTGAAATAATAATAAAAAAATCAAAATATCTCACATACCCCAATTAAGGGAAATTAATTAGGCCAGCTGCCCTTCCCAAAGGTTCCAAAACCCCTCTTATTGTTGATTCTTCATCTTCTCCCCTTAAACAAATCAGCCACCGTCTGTTCACCCCACCATCGCGTCGTGTCTCGACGCCCCGATCAAAACCCTTAAGTCCACTCGCGCAGGTCAACCGTCGTTCATCGCAGAACTCTGTTTGAAGTTTCGACAGAGTTTCCAGCTTGGTTTTTCGAATTTTAAGGAAAACCGTCCGGTGTCGTGGCTCGAATCGAAGGTCACCATCATCTTCAAGAGATCGAACCGAGCAAAACACGTACCGCCAAGCGTCAAATGGCTGTCGTTTAGACCATCATCGGAGCCACGTTAGTCCGACCGTGTTTCTTTCGATTTGGTAAGATCGGTGAGTATTTCGGCTTGAATATCGAGTTATTTGATCTTTAATCGTGAAAAGGATGACAACGACGTGATCAGAAGCATTTTTTTGACCATTTTAGGCCGCGCGTGGGCTTCACGCGCCGTCCAGGGCGATTTTCGGCCGCCCTTGACGACGGTTGTTGAACCAGCCGTCTCAGACCCGGTCTGACCTAGATCGAGCCATTCGAACCGGTCCTAACAAACCAGCCCAAGCCCAGTGGTAAACCAAGCCCAATAATCGACCCGACCCGTTTGATCAAATACCTGACATGACCCGCTGACCGACCCGACCCATCAATTGAGTTAACCCGGCCGAGTCAACTCACCCGAGGCAACCTAGTGAGTCAACTTAGTGAGTCAACTCACCCCGAGTCAACCCAGTGAGTCAACTCGTCCGAGTCAACTCACCGAGTCAACCATTGTACCAGTGACGTCAGCGTTGACTTTGACCAAAAAGTCAACTTTCCCCGAAAAAGTCATGTTTTATGTTTTTTGACGTCCTAAATCCGATTTTGAAGCTCGTTTTGTGAAATTCTAACTCGAATGCCTCCATTTGGGACATTGAACCCGAACATGCATAAGTATTAAGTTGTGTTATTTAAGAGAAATTTATGAATTAAGAACTAACATTGATCTTTTGATTTAAAGGTACTCGTGGATCTCCCGATCGTGCCTACGCTCAGCCCAGCTCGTTCCGATCAGTACCGTCTCGTGATCCCATCGTCACTCGTACGACCCTATAACTTAGTATTTTATTTCGATCAAGGTGTAAATCTGTTAGTAGCCGTAATCATTGTCTATCTAGGTTACAGTACCGTAGTGGAGCGTGATCCCGGTGTTCGGTAGACCTTTCGATCGACCGATCTGATATTTTGAGGTGTGTTCCATGTGTGTTATATGACTGTTTGCATATTTACTGTTTTACATGCTTTATAAGTTTTAATAAAACGGATCATGTGCACATGATTGTCAAACTTGATTCTGCATAAAAATAACAAGTTCTATTTTTCTAAAAGAAACACGAATGTACTATATGTTTGATTTATGCCCATAGCATCCGATTTGACAAGCATGCTCTATAGTTTTCCAGATTATCAGTGTAGAAATATGTTAATAAGCATTGTTATAACTGTCATTGTTGCGTACTATGTTACTGCCTGGACTAATTAGTAGGGGTTCTTGGGGTATGATGTGAAGTCACTATCGGCTCAGCCCTGATCCAACTGGTAAGACCGCCCGTATTCAGTTCCTAAGCTTCGGCTAGGTCTGCCCATTTTCGGTTCCTAAGTTTCGACTAGAGTCGCCCATACCCGCGCCCAATGGGCTTGGGTTAATGCCAATATACGATATTGTTCTGGGGAACTGTATCATGGTGTTCGGTTGGAAGGTAGATAGGTTGCATGAAAATTTGCACGCTCTTACGATATGTTTTGCATGACATGATTTATTATGTAAATGATGTAAATGTTTTACTTGCACTGTTGGAACACATTGAGCTCTCTAGCTCACACCCCAAATATTTTCTCCCTTTCAGATATTTTGGTTAAGCCACCCTATACCTAACACTCGGAGGATCGGCACATTTTGTTCTCTGCATAGATTGTAATGTTTCTATCCACCGTTTTTGTAATTTAGGGTGACATGTGCCTATGGTTTGTAATGTATAAAGAATCATGTTCCGGGTATTTTGGTTGCTACGCTTGGTATGACTTATGTTATAACTACGTCTGGATATGTTTTTTTTTCATGTTTGTGTATTATGATCGATTGGTGGCGAATTGTGGTCTATTATGCTTTCAACTAGATACTTGAGTTTTTCAACAGGTTTTCTACTTGAGTTTTAATGCCGAGATGTACCATGTTAGACATGGTCATTCCGCATAGGTCGGTCTAGGGGGTTACAGACTACCACCTCCCAATCGAGTAACGTCAAATTGCGCAATGTTAAAACAAGGGCATGGTTCAACAATGTCTTTGAATTGCCAAAGAGAATTGAGTTGAGTCTATCAATTCTGGTTGATATATTATGTATATCACATGTGAAAATATGAAGAAATATATATGTATATCGTATATGGATATAGAAAGCTGTTTAAATTGGAATCAATATGTATTATGATATTATAAATAATTACAATTATATTTGTACAAAAACATGGAAACTCGAATAGATTCGACTTGACTTGAAAAAAAATTAAATAAAGTTTGAATCGTAAAATATAAATTGTAAACTCGAATAACTTGAATTTTTTTTGATTCGACTCAATCGAACGCCCAACTATATCTAAAGTTGGTAGTAAGATTTTTTTAATACAATAAGTGTTTTAAATTGGCAAAAATCAAGGTTTTTTTCATTTTAATTCTTTTGACCTTTACTATCTCATTTCTATGGTTAATTATACCTTACTTCTGGCTTTGATCTATGGTTCCGTCCCTGATGATTATATATCGAATTTTAAAACTCAAATAATAAATTGAGAAAAAATATCAAATTTAACGTCATTTGGTAAGCCAAACATTTATGAATCGACTAAAAATAAATATATATATTTTGAATTGAACTAAAAATAAATTTATTTAGATATTAAATAAAGTTCGAAATAAATTCATTAAATATTTATACGTGGTTCGAAAGATCCAAGGGACTCTATGGCGTTTGATGCGATATCGTGAATACATTTGGCGTCAGAAATCGAGAGCCGTGTGGTTGCGTGAGGGTGACCGTAATACACATTTCTTTCAACAATTTGCAAAGGTGTGTGGTTTGCGCAATACAATACATGGTCTTCATACTAAGGGACGTTGGTCTCTAAGCCGTCTGAGTTACAGGGGCATGTGAGTCGCGAATTTCACTGTCATTTTGCCCAACATATTGTGGTGAACATGTTGAGTGTCTAAAAGTTCTATTATTTACACCCTTTTTAACCCATATTTCTGCTGCATTCAAGCATCATTTCATTGCATTTAGGTTAGTTTTCAGCAAAACATCACAAATATATAAAAGACACAGATTCTACTAAAAATGGTTGTTTTTGGCAGGTTGCCGCCGTCGTAGACGGTGAAGGCAGGCGCAGGGCAGAGAAGCAGGAAAGCTGAACTGGACAAGCAGACGAAGAAGACGAAGCTGTCATGGACCTGTCGTGACAGCAAGGTGACAGCAACTTTATGGAGAGGAAAAACAAAGTGGACCTCGATAGATAGAGAAAATTATGCTCGTCTGTCGTGTGAAAACCATATATTTTTCCAAGCCCCGGATCAAAAGATATGACAAGCCAAAGCTCAAGGAGAAGAAATCCCAAGAAACAAGGAGGCGGCTGAAAAGTAGGATACTTGGAGATTAAGTCTTTATTAGAATCTTACTTTTAATTAAAGTTGTAATCCTTGTTACCTTAGAATACTTGAGCCCAAAGCTTATATAAGGGCATAGATTTTAACCTAGGAGATCAACCTACACATCCAATACCCCATAACCGATAACCTAAACCCCTCTGCCGTTTACCCGTCACCGACATGTTCTAAATTCCCCCTAGGGCCACGGGTTGATTTGTAAAGTAGTTGCAAGGGTTGTTTTGTTTTAGGATTTTCCAAGTTCAATAAAAAAACTTCAAGTTCTCTTATTTTGGTTTTAATATCTTGCAAGAGCATCGGGAGAGCATTGTGAGGTTATCTATTTACTTAGCATCGGGAGAGTTAAGTATACGAAAGAAATAAGAGCGAGTTCTCTAGTTTATAGTTGAACTATCTTGTGCCTAGGGATAGGGCAAGGTTAAGTGGCTAAGGAAGAATTCATACACATCGGTGTTCATCCTTCGATTCACGCCGGGAGGTATCGTCAAAGACGTGATCATCGACAGACTTGGACCTAGGGATAGGCCAAGGCAGATCTGGGATTCTTGCCAAACTTGAACGTACTGAGTTGGTGTGTTTGCTGCCGCGACGACCAACGGACAGCTGCCGCGACAGGTGCTGCCAGCGACAGGCGCGAAGACAGAACTAGAGTTCCTAAGCAATACAATACCTGCACTACTGAGCAATTCAATACCAGCCCATTCTCTCTATCTTGATTACTTTACTTTTATTTTTCCAGTATTCTTATTTATTTTCGTGACAAATATCTTAATCTATTCTTCCCCCCTTGTGTAGATAGCGAAGGAAAGGGTTAGCCTAGTCCCTGTGGAGACGATATCCGATACTTCGTATCACTTTATTACTTGCGACGTGTACACTTGCACTCAATTGCGATAGACACTTTTACACACAACAAGTTTGTGGCGCCGTTGCCGGGGACTGGCAACACACTCTTACCCTAGCTTATGCACTTTTCTTTTATTCTTTTTATTTTATTTTATTTTATTATTTTATTTTTTTTAAAAAAACTCAGGTGAAAATACAGGTTCAAGGGCATCAACATGCCAGGAAAAACCATTCGAGAGTTGATGTGGGAAAGTTCTTGCAATTACCGTAAAGATATGCTGCCAGGGCAGCAGCCGTGGCAGCAACAGGGGCAGCAAATGTCGATGCCGCAGCAGCAAAATTTTTTATGGTACGATCAAAACCCACAAAATTTGTTATACCATAACAGTTTTGCTACAGAACCCGACCTGCCCTGGCAATGTCATCATCCTCAAGAGCAATCAAAATCCTTAGAGGACACACTGCAAGCCTTCATGACACTCACTCAAGAAGTGTCGATTTCTATGGACGCAAGTATCGCCAAGATGGATGAACTCTTGAGCAGACTAGTCCTCATTCATGCCACAGATGAACCTGAAATCCTGAGGCAAGATGACGAGGATGCCCATGTGAAGGAATACCCAACATATGATGAGTCTGAGCAACAACTTGCCATGGCAATGATCGAGGAGCCGGAACGGAGCAACACCGCGACAACGCTGAGTGAAATTCAAGAGAATGTCACGACAGCAACCACTTCTGAGGCAGAAACCCCAGTCAAAGCGGAAACTGCCGCCTCGACAGCAACTGCCGCCTCAGCAGAAACTGCCGCCTCGACAGCAACTGCCGCCTCGGCAGCACTTGCCGCCTCGACAGCAACAGATGCTGAAGCAACAACCACATCAGAGGCAAATTCTCAACCCACTACCTCGATTATGCCTGACCAAGATTGCACACATCTATCCCTGTCATGGCACTCGCACGACCACCTAGAAGAGCTACCCAATGACAATGCCTCGCCAATGGAATATGAGCAGGTAATAAACGAACCTTTTGAATTATATGAAAACTCACCAATTCCATTGCAGGTATTAGAGGAACCAAAGCTGGTGGACATAGAATCATCAAAGTCTCTACTGATGGAGATCTACGAGTGGTCAACAAAATTTAGTATAATGAGTGATGGCACTTACCAATGTCCCATTGACCTGCAAAGTAACCTGATAAAGAACTATCAAAATAACTGCCTGCCGCAGCAGCAGACACGACAACAAAGGCTACATTCAACCACAACATTATTCAACGAAAACAAGGTAAGTTTGTGGCCGAATGTCAATTTGATTTTTTCTAATCCTATATTCATGCCCTCAGAAACATTACCAAGAAGGGAGGACTTCATGGACTACAAAAGGAAGAGAAAGAAAGGAGCCCCCACCATGAGAATAATCACCAGATGGAGGGACTTCAAGAAGTACCGGAAACGACGCCTCAAGCATTATCAAGGGACTGAAGCCCCAGGAATGCAGGAAGTGGTTACCTTAGGAGATGCCCTACTTGGCATCTCTAATTTAACCTAATTTTTCTTTCTATTTATTTTTATTATTTACTATTTATTAGGAAATTAGGTTTATTTTATTCAAATAATGTTTTTATAATTTCTGTTTTTAGGAAATAAAGGAGTCAAGAAGAAAAGGAGAAGTGACCCAAGCCCACCATCCATCCATCAGCCCAACAGAGCCCATTTACTGAAGCCTGTCGTTCCAGCTGCCGCCGCAGACACGGACAAGACAGGCTGTCAACATACTGTCACGGCAAACGCAGAAGCGTGTGACAGACGCGTAACAGACGCATAAATGCGTGGCAGACGTGTCAGGTATGCCAAATCTCATCAGTCGCCCCGTTATTCACGCCTGCCGTTACGGCATTAAATGGGCAGCAACTCGACCGCTATAAAACCCCGTTCCCATTTTCATTTCCCTCACTTCTGCTTATTCTTACTTGCCTTCTCCTCTCGTTTTATTTGCTTTCTTTATTTTCACAACCCTTGCAACTAATATGTCGTCTAGACAGACCCGCCGCAGTGCTGCCTCAGCCTCTTCTTCAGCAGCAGCGTCGCCCTTCGCAACCAAAGAATTGTGGGAGGAAAGGGGTTTCATTTACATCCGAAAGGCACCCAACATGGGACTCCGGCCATTCATTGCTAGGGCGATAAGGAATTTGCTATGGGAACAGTTCGCAGCACAACCCGCAGAACTGAATGATACATTAGTCTGAGAGTTCTATGCTACCATCGACAGCAGAACGACACCCAGCCGGCTCCCCAGCAGAATCATCCGAGGAGCCTGCCCCTGAACCTGCCGCCGCCACCACCCCGACAGACCAGTCTGCCCACATCTTTGCTGCGATACAACGGGTGGAAGAGAGACAAATGGGACTGATGACCTTCATCCGGGATTTCACCAACTCGACGGTAAACTTTATTACCAACACTTTAAATTATCCCGATGTTATTTTCCCTACTTTTCCTGCCCACTATTTCCGCATCCCCACCCCTGTCCACACACCCACACCACCTGCTTCCCCACATTCCCACTCTACTGCTTCTACCCCATCACCTGCCCCGACGGCAGCTGCGAGTCCTCCGGCCGACAGCCCCGCACGTGGAACGAAGCGGCCAGCCACAGCCGACAGCAAGGACGAACCTCCTATTAGGAGGAATTTGGAGAGAGAGTTTACGCCTGTCAAGAGGCAGAAGCACGTGGCAGACAGAAAGCTGATACCCAAGGCCAGCACCACCACTAGCAGCACGTCGGATAGCGGCAGCAGCTCCGACATCCAGCTCGTGGAGCAACCTGCCCAGCCTCCTTCACAGCCCAGGCGCCGCCGTCAAATCCGTGTCAGCAGCAGCAGCGAGGACAGCGATTAAAATTTAAGTCTTTATTTTTCTTTTCTTGCTGCTGCTTTATCCTTATTTTGTAATGTACCTGTCTTCATCTTTATCTGTCATTTTGCATTGAGGGCAATGCAACCCTCGAGTTAGGGGGTGGCACCCTCCATAGTAATGGAGTCTTAGTACGTCTTTAATTAATTGTTTTGTCTTTTATTCAAGTTCAAAAAAAAAATCAGAAAAGATTAAACTGTTGGCTTAAAACTGTGAAGTAAACTTACCTGTCATGACAGCTCTGTCGTGGCAGCATCTTTAGGACAGTTTAAGGAGAAGTTTAGAGCCTTTCTATAGTTCTGAAAAACTTAAACACCTTTGTGACTGTTATACTGCTTAGATGTCTTTTAGCCAAACTAGAATAGGATGCTTAGTACTTGAATAGCCCCTAGAGGTGCCTAACACTGGCTCTAGGAAAGAAGTTTAGCAAAAGAAACTCAAAAACCTAGAGGTGCCCGAAACCGGCTCTAGGAAGCTAACTAGAGGTGCCCAAAACTGGCTCTAGAAAAATTTAGCTCGAAAATAGAAGAAAAAGAAGCATGAAAATGTGTCTTCAAGAAAATAAACTTTGGCATAAAATTCGAGTTAAAAAGTTGAATATTCTAGTGAAACTAAGATAATCTTAGCATATAACTGTTCACAAGCATGCACACACTGCACAAGGACTATAGGGAGATTCCGGACAGATCCTAATCTTTCCGACAGGTTGCTGCCGCCATAGAGAATGAGCGACGGGTAAGGGACAGTTCACTGTTTGAAGGCCAACACAAAAATTTTCATTTTTCTTTTAAGTCTTAATTGCTTGAGGACATGCAAAAACTTGAGTTTGGGGGTGTGTTGAGTGTCTAAAAGTTCTATTATTTACACCCTTTTTAACCAATATTTCTGCTGCATTCAAGCATCATTTCATTGCATTTAGGTTAGTTTTCAGCAAAACATCACAAATATATAAAAGACACAGATTCTACTAAAAATGGCTGTTTTTGGCAGGTTGCCGCCGTTGTAGACGGTGAAGGCAGGCGCAGGGCAGAGAAGCAGGAAAGCTGAACTGGACAAGCAGACGAAGAAGACGAAGCTGTCATGGACCTGTCGTGACAGCAAGGTGACAACAACTTTATGGAGAGGAAAAACAAAGTGGACCTCGATAGATAGAGAAAATTATGCTCGTCTGTCGTGTGAAAACCATATATTTTTCCAAGCCCCGGATCAAAAGATATGACAAGTCAAAGCTCAAGGAGAAGAAATCCCAAGAAACAAGGAGGCGGCTGAAAAGTAGGATACTTGGAGATTAAGTCTTTATTAGAATCTTACTTTTAATTAAAGTTGTAATCCTTGTTACCTTAGAATACTTGAGCCCAAAGCTTATATAAGGGCATAGATTTTAACCTAGGAGATCAACCTACACATCCAATACCCCATAACCGATAACCTAAACCCCTCTGCCGTTTACCCATCACCGACATGTTCTAAATTCCCCCTAGGGCCACGGGTTGATTTGTAAAGTAGTTGCAAGGGTTGTTTTGTTTTAGGATTTTCCAAGTTCAATAAAATAAACTTCAAGTTCTCTTATTTTGGTTTTAATATCTTGCAAGAGCATCGGGAGAGCATTGTGAGGTTATCTATTTACTTAGCATCGGGAGAGTTAAGTATACGAAAGAAATAAGAGCGAGTTCTCTAGTTTATAGTTGAACTATCTTGTGCCTAGGGATAGGGCAAGGTTAAGTGGCTAAGGAAGAATTCATACACATCGGTGTTCATCCTTCGATTCACGCCGGGAGGTATCGTCAAAGACGTGATCATCGACAGACTTGGACCTAGGGATAGGCCAAGGCAGATCTGGGATTCTTGCCAAACTTGAACGTACTGAGTTGGTGTGTTTGCTGCCGTGACGACCAACGGACAGCTGCCGCGACAGGTGCTGCCAGCGATAGGCGCGACGACAGAATTGGAGTTCCTAAGCAATACAATACCTGCACTACTGAGCAATTCAATACCAGCCCATTCTCTCTATCTTGATTACTTTACTTTTATTTTTCCAGTATTCTTATTTATTTTCTTGACAAATATCTTAATCTATTCTTCCCCCCCTTGTGCAGATAGCGAAGAAAAGGGTTAGCCCAGTCCCTGTGGAGACGATATCCGATACTTCGTATCACTTTATTACTTGCGACGTGTACACTTGCACTCAATTGCGATAGACACTTTTACACGCAACAGAACACGTTTGAGACTGATTTATATTTCAACATATTAGAGAATGCGATGCAAATTGGGTTAGAGGTGGATTTTACCGTGGAGGAAGCTTGGGAGGTTGTTAGATTATGTGATGGGTCGAAAGCACCTAGGCCTGATGGTTTCACATTTGAGTTTTATAGAAGGGTTGGAAGATTCTTAAGGCAGATATTATGGTAGTGTTGCATGCATTTCACTCAACGTGTCGACTTCTTAAGGGCATGAATTCCTCTTTTATTGTATTGCTGCCCAAGAAGGAGAATTCGATGGTTGTGAGTGATTTTCTGTAACACCCGGGTTCGGGGGTCGGGTGAAATTAATAATTTAAAAATAGTTCGGGTCTCGGTTCCAAAATTTTAAAAAATAAAATAATGGTTTGGGCCTCGGGTTTTAAGACAACAAATTTTAGTTGGACCATTTTTTTAAAATAAACCCAAAAAGCCATGGGTGTCATCCTTTGTAGTTATCTTAATTCATTAAGGGCATTTGGGTCTTTAGCCTTTTAATTTCAAATAAACCTAAAATAATGCTTTGAGTCATCTTCCTCCCCTCTCTCTACTATTCACTTCAACGTCCAAAAAGAAACCCTCTCCCCTTGATACTATTCCATTTAATAGCTTGCTCATTTCTGAAGATTTTGCAAAGGTAATTTCGTTTTTGACTTACCCTCATTATCCTCTACAAGTTGATGCCTTTTATTTTCATTTCTACACATGTTTTGAAATTTGAGGTTTGAAGGATTTTGGATTAAAAATGTTGCCTTTGGGGTCTTTAACTTAAGCTTTCTATTTGTTTAAGTCATATGAGTTGTCTACAACCAAAAGGGTCCAACAAAACCGATTTTTACAACGTTTTATGGAATTTTCGGATTTGGGTGAAAATGAGGTTTTTGGGAGGTTTTGAGTTGAGTTTTGAGGGTTCTTGAGGTGGAATCTTGAGGGCTGATGTTTAGGCTATATGTAAGTGATGTTTTAGAGGTTTTAGGGAGTAAATTGAGGGTTGAGATCAATGGTTTTGAGGGGTGCTTAAGGGCTGCTCGGATTTTGGAAGTTTGAGCTTGTTTTCAATGGAAAAATTGATGTATTGTACTTGGTATGTAATCCGGGTTGATTATTTTAGAACATGGACTGATTTGGGGTTATTTTGCTTGGTGTTGGAATGTTTAGAAACAAGAAATTTGGTTGGTGAAGCTTCGGGGACAAATCTGGGGATTTCGGAGTCTTGAGCTTGGTCTTCGATCTTCTCTTGGGTAGCAACGGTGAGTAGAATTATTGGTTTTTACATTGTGCTCGATATGGATTCTTTTGGGGTTTGGGTGGAACCTTGAGAGGTCACCTAAACCCGTGTGTAAGCCTCTCTCCCCTCATGTGTTGTGCTATGTTGATTGTGTACATGTTGTGATTATTTGAATGCATTTTAAGTTGTTAATGTTGTAGTCGTGTTGAGTTCGTGCCTCACGTGATGGTGGTCTAAACTACGGTGATGTGTAGTCCCACCGGTAGTGACTAGTAAGGTAGTACTTTGATGTGTAGTCCTATTGGAAATCCACTAGTCGAAACGGTGATGTGTAGTCCCACCGTAAGTGTATGTTGGTTGTGGTTGAGATAGACCCATGTGCATTCCATTGCTTTCTCGCATATAAATTGTGTTTTGGAAAACTGTATGTTGTGAATTGTAGAGCCTCTCTCACTAAGCTAGATTGCTTATGCTCTTTTTGTTTCCAACGTGCAGATCGTTAGAGTTCGGGAGGCGAGCGGGCGAGGGAGGAGCTTTTGGAGTTCTCAAGCAAGTTTAAGTATGGTTTGCTTTTGTAATAATGCCTAGACGATGGGGTATAGAGTTTAGGAGTTGGGGTCAAACTCCTTAGGAGATTATGTTTGAGCATGTTAAACTCATATTTTGTTATGCTTTTGCTTCTTGGATTGTTGGCATATGAATGTTTTATGCTTGTTAAGTATGCTTCTTTGTGGGATTGTATGGAGTCTTGATTTGTAAGTTTTCGTTAGATTAAACGCCTCTCATGTCAAGTCCTGATTGTGGTTCATTGTATGGATGATTGTGTGTGCTTAGGAGTGTCCAAAAGTGCATCTAGAACCTCATGTGAAGTTACCAAGTAGTGAAATGAGGTGTTGCAGAGCAGGGGTATCGATACGGTTGGACCCGTATCGATACGACCTTCTTATTCTAGGCCTTTCGTTTCGATACGCGGGGATACGTATCGATACCATTTTGGACACTGGAGCTATTGTCCAACTTGGTATCGATACCGGTCTCAGGCGTATCGATACCATTTTGGTCACAGGAGTCACTGTCCAACTTGGTATCGATACCGGTCTTTGGCGTATCGGTACGGTCATCCTAGCATTGACCGTGAGAAGTCAACCGTCGGGGAGGGTATCGATACACTCCTTGGGTGTATCGGTACGGTCTCCACGGGTTGACTTTGACCTTTTGACCCAGTCATGGTGTATCGATACCGCCTGCAATTTAAATCTAAATTGGGCCGTGAAATGTTGGTTTGGGTTTGTTTGATATTCTCGTGTTTGTTGTTCCGCTGTATGATCACTTAGGATTTAATACTCATCTAGACAAGATTTAAAATGAAAAAAAAAGATAGGGTTGCTAACCGAAGGGGAGCCTTAACGGGTTTCACTTCGGTTTTCCCCGTGTAGCCCACTTGGACCGGTCATCCGGCCAGACCTGGACGAGGGGGTTACATTTTCGGTCAATTTGCTTACTGAACTCTATGTACAAGATTTTGGCTAAAATTCTAGCATGTCGTTTGTTATCAATGATAGGTTGTTTGGTCAGTGATACTCAGTCAGTGTTTTGTAAGGGCGATAAATTGTGGATGGAATTTTATTGACTAATGAAGCAATTCATTCGCTGAAGCGAGGTTTGGTCAATTCGGGAGTGTTATCTTAAAACTAGATTTTACTAAAGCCTAAGACTGTGTCCGATAGGACTTCTCAAGTTTTTGCGAAAATGGGTTTTGTGAGCGTTGGCGATGTTGGATTATGGAATGTATTGGGACAGCACGTTTGGATGTGCTTTTGAATGGTAGTGCAACTCGTGAGTTTGCAATGGAGCAGGGCTTGCGCCAAGGCGATCAGTTGTCCCCTTTACTTTTTGTTCTTGTCACGAAGGTGTTGTACCTTTTTGTTCAACGAGCGGAGTCTGTTGGTTTGATACGGAGGTTGCGCGTAGTTTGAAGAGATTATTGTTGTGTTTCCAACATTGTTCAGGTCTATAAATAAACTTCTCTAAATCATGTTTGTATAATGTAAGTGCCTCAACTGATGTGGTTGATGAAATGGCTTTAGTTTTAGGTTGTGAAATTGGTTCATTACCATTCGTGTATTTGGGGCTGCCAGTGGGGGTGAATCCGAGGACTAAAGAAATATGGGCTCCGTTGGTTCAAAGAATGCGGCTAAAGTTAACAGGATGGAAGAAACAACCGTTGTCTTTTGCGGCACGTCTCACTTTGGTGAACTCGATCTTATCAACTTTTCCAGTGTATTATATGAGAGTGTTTAGCATGTCGAAAGGGGTGATTAAAGCTATTGACAAAATTCGCTTTGTATTTTTGTGGGGTGGTTCGGATATGCAACGTGAGTTGAGTCGTGTCCGATGGGGTACTGTGTGTAAACCGAAGTGTTTGGGGGGTTTAGGTGTTGTGGATTTGCGGTTGTGTAATTTGGTATTGTTGGAGAAGTGGGCTTGGAGATATGCATTGGAACCAAATTCGTTATGTCGATCATTGATTGTGTCTAAATACGGTGACAATGTTCGTTGGTGGCGTTTTAATTTGGGACGACTCAATCGTATATTGACAATTTAGAGCCAAATTGTCCAAGTTCAAGAGAAGGTGTGTGAAGCATTTTATGGGCTTGCATCGGTTCTCTTGGCAGCTGGATGCTGGTACTCATAATCTATTTTGGCGGGACCGTTGGTGTGCACATGAGCCGCTATGTGCGATTTTTTCGAGATTGGACAGGGTTGCCATTAATAAGACAGCTTGGGTGGTGGATTATGTGGTGTCTGACTCGTTCTCACATGGCCATTGGAGGTCGTTTTTTGGTCGTCCTTTGCAGGGTTTTGAGATGCAGCACTTAAGGGATTTGGTTGCATCGCTCGAAGTATTTGGTGTGTTACCGGGAGTTGAAGATAGGATTGTGTAGGAGCTGGATGTGCGCGGTTCTTTCTCGGTTAAGGAGTTGTCCTTGTTGATGCATTCCTTCGACTTATTAGGGGATCCGATGGATGCGTTCAAGGTTTAGGACGTTGGGGTACCCCCTAAAATCCAATGTTTTCTATGGTTCTTGATATTGGATAGGTTGTCGACCTTGAATATGTTGCGGGAGCGAGGTATGAATTTCGGGATGTTTCTTCCGTGTGTGCTTTATGTGGTTTAACTGAGGATGTGGCGTAACATATTTTCTATGAGTGTTATGTCGCAAGGGAGTTGTGGCAGCATTTCTTTTTTGGGTGGCAGATTACTTGTATATTGTTGCACTTGTTGATTGAGTTTGTTCATCAAGATTTTGATGGATTCTTTTCGGGTGTGTGCCGCCAATGGTGGTTAATTAGTTGTGCCTCGGTGCTGTGGTCCTTATGATTGGCAAGAAACGCGAATGTGTTTAATAAAATGTTGGTGTCGATTGATGATCTAATGTTTCTTGTGAAGTTAAGGGCATTTTATCAGGTGAAGGTTGATTCGCTTGATTGTGTTGTGGAGGAGTCTCAATGGTGGGATAGTCCTTTGGTGTGTTCTTTCCTGGTAAATGGGGTGTTGGTGCGGTTGGGTATTGATTGGTGCCCACCATGTCGGGGGACTTTGATGTTCAATGTGGATGGATCGGTGAGGGGTAAACCGGGACTAACGGGTTTTTGAGGAGTCTTGCATGATGTGGATGACGTTATTTTGGCATTATTTTCAGGGCCGTTGGGCGAATTGGACTCCAATGTTTCGGAATTGCGTGCCATTAAGTATGCATTGGATGTATTGTGTGGCCTCCGTTAGGATCATATGGATATGATTATCATTGAATTGGATTCGACGGTGGCCATTTCTTGGATTTTACATAGGGAATGTCGACCATGGCGATTGGATTATTGTTTTTGGTGTATTAACGCGGCTTGCTTGGCTCTTCCGTACGTGTCTTTCCATACGATTTTCATGAAGCGAATTCTGTGGCGGATTTGGCCAAGTCTGGGGTCGACCGCACGGATTGGATGTGCGTTTCAGCTGCTTTCGGGCTCCTTGGTGGTGTGTGATGGTGATGGTGTTGTGTTGTGTGCGTATGAGGGTTGTGTTGGGCGAGGGTCGGCAGTGATGGGCGAGGGGAAACTGTGCCAACGTATGAATGTGGAGTTTAGGGGCTCGAGTGTGCGGTGAATGTGAGGCTGTTGTATTGAAGGGTGGTTTCTTTTGGGGGTTGCGCTTGCTTTGCAGACGGATGTTTTTGTTGAGTTTGTTCTTCGTTACTATCTTGATGTACTCTTTTTCCTCCATTTTAGGTTAGGGAAGTTTTTTAATGAGGAGCGAGATGGTAATTTGCTCTGTATGATTTCATTCTAATAAAAATCATACTGCCTTTGATAAAAAAAAAGCGAAGGTTTACACTTTATTTGCAAATTAAAGATAAAAGGTATTTTTTTATAGTTAAGATTACGTTTACATGCCGTAAAATTATCTAGTTTTACACTAATTTGAGATCATAAATTAATTTAATTATTGAGATTAAAACTTTTAAATCAAAAATAATTTTTTTTGTTTTCCATCATCCAACTATGAACTATTTAAAAGTATTTTTTATTATTAACAAGTGGATAGGATAATAATTCATAAATAGAAAAACAAACCATCGAAAGTGTTTTAAATTATTGGAAATTTTGTCCATGTTCCAAACACCAAAAAGGGTCAAGCTGAGCCGACCCACCTCCTCTACCTAGAAAAGAAAAGGGACGTAATTGCAAGATATTGAAGCTATAAGGGGTGTAAGTGAATAAGACACTTTTTTGTGTTTCTCTCTCGGGGCTGAACTTAGGTGATAATGAGAGAGGATAGAAGGACACGTGGGTAGACATCCTCCGGATTCGTGTTGCAGATTTCCGATCCTACGTCTCTTCTTTCTGAAGTTTTTGTTGAAAATGTGTATGCTTTTATGAATACCTACTCGCTCCCTGGGCTTGACACGTAAGCAAGACTAGTCTCTTTGTGATTAAGGGGTATGTAAATTTTGTGACAAAAGAATATTAGGTTTTTTTTTGTACGAGGTACTAAATTCTTTAAATAATATTAAGAATTTAAATTTTGATATTGTGAATAAAGTAAATTAGGTTAAAAGATCAGCTTCATAACGGGTTTTTATAATTATTTAGATTAGTCAACCAATACGTTAAATACTGATAGTTAAATAAAAAAATTCAACATCATTATTTAGGCGTCAATTTTAAAAATAAATTTAATAGACCAATGATTAATTATATTTTTTTTGAAGGAGTTCAAATAAAATTTTATTATTTCCTAAATTTATTTTTTTCAATTTTAAAATTTTGTAGGAGTCGTGACCCTGTTAGTCCCCAATAATTTTCGCATTTGATTGATACTTAACCAGCAACGGTTCACCTTTTTATTTTGGTTGAGCGTTTGAGTCATAAGATTTATAATGTTCACAAGAATGAAGTTAAAATTAGACAATGTAAGAAGTAAAATTACAACCTAATTTTAAAAGTAACATGAAACTAATAAGTATTTAATCCAAAAAATAGAAAAAATGTAAGACTTATATTTGACAAATATTTAAATTAGTAGAGACCAAATTATCACTAGATTTTGAGTGAGTGTGTGAGTTTATATGAAAAAAGTATAGTAGATTTTGTCACACTCATATTTTAGATAAATGAAAACACTTATAAGAACCCTTTAAAATTTTGAAATTTTTTTGCATCCAATTAAATTTTTGAGTCAATTAAACCATTTAACCAATATTAATTGTTGACCCTAATAATTTTTTTTTTTAAATCAATTGGTGTAATGTGTTGTGCCACAATATTTTTACTTGGTATTTTTAGAATTTTTTATTTTGCTTGAAAAAAAATATTTAAAAGAACTATAAAATTTGAAAAAACTTATAATAAATATAAAAATATATTTAATAAAAATTGTGAATGTCATACGATAGAACTGTATTGTACCATGTAGCAGTAATATCTAAAAACTGTTAAAATTTAATGATCAATGTTGGTCAGAATGCTTAATTGATACAATTTTTTAGTTTAATGACTTAATTGAGCGCTAAAAAATTTATAGACTTATTTTTTTTCATTTTACAAAAGTTCAAGGGCTTTTTGCAACCTTAAACCTTTAAAAATTGATATACAACTAATTATAAGTGAATTGATAAATAATTTATATACAAGTTTATTATTCTCGTATTCAAAATTTAAATAGTGATTTCTAATTACTTTAATTTAATATTATATAAAAGAATTTAAAACATTATTATAGTAACATTAAAAAATATAACTAAAATTTCATTTCAATATTTATTAAAATATTTTTAAGTAATAATATTTTTAAAAATAAAATATAAAAAATATATAAAAAATTACAATTTATTTTTAAAATTGTAAAAAAAATTATTCATACCTTTATAATACAAAGAAAAGTGGCTAATTTGGCTCAAAAACCCATTTTTAATAATTATATAGGGTTTTGGATCCCTCCAGGAAATATTTGGAAAAATGACCCCCAAATTTGGCACGTAGTTAAACCTCGCGTTCTCTGGGAAGCGAGGCTTGAAACCGCGTTCTGCAGAGCGCGAGGTTTGTCTACGTGGCCTCGTTGTTTGAATTAACGGTTTTTCAGAAAGTCGCGTTTTGCAGAACGCGAGATCCCCGAGAATTTAAAAAGGCGGCTGAATATATTGCACAGACCTCGCGTTCTGCATAACGCGAGTTCTGTGCGATTTTGGGTTCAAAAACAAGGGTGGGTAGGCCTGTTCGAGCCCAATTTCAGACTTATAAATCGTAATTTTTTTGCGAAGATCGAGTTTGGGTTCGTAGTACTAGAAATTCTCTATCGTATGACACCAACACTGTCAATTTCCGTTCATTCTAAACTCGCTTAAAATGGCTTCCAAAACCCTATTATATCATCCTTTTTTTGAATGAAATTGCATTTGAACAACAATTGATAATTTTGGTTTAGCAATCGCATAAAATAAAATAAAAACTGAAATTAAATAAACATTTAAAAGTTTTAAAAAAAAACCAAATGTCTGGAATAAATATATTAGAAACATAAGTACAAAGGCATTAGAAAAAAGGCTAATGATGTCTATGTCCACCCGTTCCGCAGTCGGGTGGACGACGATCCCGATCTGGATTCCTCCGAACATGCTGTGCTGCATCCTCCTGGTCCTCATGAATATCATTTGCGATACGAGGACCTGTGCTGGGCCCGGGCGGGGAGTAAAACAAGCTACCCGGCGGCGTTTGCAAGACAATGCTATAGTCAAACTGAGATGCCAACGGTAGAATATCGATCATCGGAGGACCACTCGTCGGCATATGAGGACGGTAGACATCTGAGAAGCCAAAGTCGGGTGGAGGCCTCATCTGCTGGAAAGTCGAAGGACCGCTCAAATTCTGAAATGCTGTGGCAGAAGATGAGGCCCCTACAGTGTCAGTTCACAGTCTCGAACCGCGCTGCCTCGACTGGCTATGGCTCTGGCTCGCTCGACGTGTGGGGCGTGGGCGGTTTTGGGGACCCTGGGGAAGCTGCCGCTGGCGCTCCTCGGGAGTAAGGATATGTTGCTTCCCATAGTTCCCATACTACTAAAAGTAATCGAAAATGACCGAAAGGGACCAATCCAGAATGGGTCAGAGGATGCGTGGGCGACGGGCAAATCAGTCATCCCAAAGCTGAATCCAGTTAGTGTGGTAAAGGGCCCAGTTAATCTCTGTCTTCCCCTAGCGCGTCAGATGGTGGAATTCGTCCAAATTTGGTGGATCCTCTTGCGGAATCCCTTGGACGTACCCGAATTGTCAGAGAACCCGATCCGTAGGATGCCACACGACAATTTCATAGTTGATCAACGGCACTTGTGCAAGCCATACGTGCTGGTCACGCGAAATCTCGGGTGGAGTAATCTGAAGAATCATCTCAGAAGCGTAGGTCATCCACACGAACTAAAAAAAATTATAACGTTTCTAACGGTTATATGAAATATTATTGGAAAAAAAGTAAGAAAAATTCAAATGAATTTTCGGATTACTTGATCGTTCGTCAACTTATCCATAACAAGCCTGTAGTCTTCTTGGTTTTTTGGCAGGCCCTGGTGGGTCAGTGTTTCTCTCCACCTATCATTAATGGAAAATAAAAAAATACGTTAAATAAAATAATTTAAAAATAAAATAAATATAATAAATTGAATATTACCTCCGAAGAAGTAGAAATAAATAGGGGGCATGCAGTCTAGGCTGCGGGCTTAAAAAAGGCATCTGAAACCAAGCCCAAGACTGAAGGAGTAAACAACATCCTCCAATAGCTGATCTGGCGTGGTCGACGTTTATGCAGAGCTCTCTAAAAAGAAACGCCAAAACAGCTGCTTCCCAACATTTTTTTTCTAGCTTCATCGAAATTGGTAAGATGATAAAGCCACATCGCGTGCACTTTCGTGCGGGATCTGTCTGCATTAATACCCGCCGATAATGCGCAAGATGTGTGCACGCGCAAACCGTTGTGAAAATAATAAATATTTAATAAACGAAATATATTAAAAATGGTAAAATTAGTGAAAAAAGAATAAAAAAATACCTAGAGTGTTTCCTCATCCGCATGAGGGGGAAGGTTTTCAAATTCAGCCTCCAAATAAGATAGTTCTATTTTCCCACCGTCCCACGCATCCGCTGGGGGTGCCACTCCCATTATTTCAGCAAATAGATCTGGCTAACTAGCCAACGCAACACCCGTAATAATGTTGCCGTCCGTAGGCAATCCCAGATGATAGGCAACATCCTTCAGCATTATTGTTGCCTCGCCTATCGGGAAATGAAAAATGTGCATCTCTGGCCTCCACCGTTCTATTAACGCGCTAATCAACGATGGGTTACACTTCACACCCGCTAAGATCCTCGCTACGTGGCCAAAACCAGCTCTATCAATCCACGTCATAACGGCGGGATCAGGTGCGTTGTTGATACGGTTAAGGTAACAAGTTAACCGACGTTCGTATCCTTTCAAAAATAAAAAAATAAAATATTTGGCAAAATGCGTGTAAAATAAAAAAAGAAAAAAATAATACCTCGACCGTTGTCCTGAAATAGTTACAGCAGTGATTCGCGTCGTTGCGTAAACCCGACATTGTATCGAAAGAAAATTAGATAAATATAGTGAAAAATAGAAGAAATCGCGTTCTGTGGTTGATATGGGGGTAGGGCCACCAATTTATAGAAGAGCTTGCGTCCTTTGGGATGCAATGTTAATGAACCTCGCGTTCTGGGAAACGCGATATTCTAAAGACCTCGCGTTCCAGAGGACACGAGGTTTATTGAAAAGACGCGTCACGCAACAGACGCGTGAAGTGAACGGGCATAAGGGACCTCGTGTTCTGTACAACGCGAGTTTCTAAAGAACTCGCTTTCTACAGGACGCGAGGTCATGTGATTTTTAAAAGAAGACTTCCCACTCGGGAAAGTCATTTAATATCCTATTAATTATATATTATTATTAAATAAATAAATAAATAAATATAATAATAAATTTATTAGCAATAATAATTTATATTACGATAAAAACAAAATATTATTATTATTTATTAAAAATAATAATATTTTTTACAATTAAACGAATTTGTGTATTTTCATAACAATTGAATTTATAAAAAATCGTAGTTACACCGAACCCAACATTTCTTAAAAGATCCCCAAATTGTTCAAACGGTGATGATCATCAGGAAGGTGGATTTCGTGATGATATTTGTTTGGAATGACAAGCAACCTGGCCTTTCAGCGTATTATGGGGTACCGTAAAAACCCATATTTAACTTTTGATAAAACCCGTTCATGTCTTCCAAATTCCCAGAATCCCGAATATTGCGATTTGTTGATGTCGAGGAAGAGCGATGAAAAAATTACGCATAGTTAATCCAAGATGACGTATATATGCAATTACATATAACAACATATCGCAATATTCGGGAAATTAGTTTGAAAATAAACTTCCCAAATACGCGATATGTTGACATTAGTAGCTGCAATCGAAAATTGTTGACGTTCTTCAGTGCGAAGATAATCAACGATCCCGAACTCGGCGTCGTTTTTTAGTGCAAAGATCCAGTAACGCTAAAGATTCTGAGGAGATTATCGTAAAAGAAGTTGGTTAAGGAACTGGAGAGCAATGTATCGTATTTCGAAAACCACCATTTGTCCGACGTGAAGTATCAGGTGCCAATATCTATAGCTCCTTTAACGTACTCTGTATGCAGCATTGCGGACACTGCTAATGTGGAGTTGATGCTGGCTACCCACTTCGAGTATTCATTGAGCGGGCCCCTAGAGCTGTATGCATCATTTTCGGAGTCTAATCCTGCTATCGAAATACCAAGCTAGGGTCGGGGGAATTTCGACTTCGATCGAAAGCCAACGTTGATAGCCCGACCGCAAGTCTATGACATGATTTTAACCTACTGTGCTAAGACAACGAGTTTGGTGCATCGTCATCTGCTGTGCCAAGACATTCGTGCGTAGCTAGTATCGGGTTTGACCTGAACCAACCCCCAAACGATGAATTCGATACGCCAACAAATGTAACGTACGATCTATACAATTCGTATGGTTTTGGAGGGGAGGGAGCGTCGTCTACTTACGTTACGCACGACCATGAAGCATTCAACCCCTTCAATGATTCATCACATGGCCGATACTCAACGTATGTCACTGGCACGGAGTACGTTCAACCATCTATGGGGAGACATTCTTCTTTTGGAGGGGAGGGAGCGTGGTCTTCTTACGCTACGCACGACCATGAAACATTCAACCCCTTCAATGATTCCTCATATGTAAGGCACTCAACGTATGTCCCTAGCACGGAGTACGTTCAACCATCTATGGGGAGACATTCTTCTTTTGGTGCTCTTGATTTTGGTCTTGAAAATGTGGTTCGTAAGCGATCTCGTGAGAGGTCTCGCAATTGTCGACCACCATCCTCGCCTCCAAGGGTAGCGATTGACGAAGCTGTACTATACCAGCTCCCGGAGGATACTTCTGACGAAGAACTGATTAGAGAACCCGGGCCCGACGGCGACGAGCAGGGGCCATTCTATGATGAACCAGAAGACTTGACAGTTCCACCAGAAGACTTGACCGTTCCACCATCATATTTCGAAGAACAGCCAGCATCAACCAACTTTCCTGTATCAGCAACACCTATTTTTATGTACCAGCCACCATCCCACTTCTCAACGGTTGATATGGATGTCATGGACGTCCTTGAATTTTCGCAAGACCAAACAATAGACGACAGACTCAACCATTCTGATGGTGAACTGAGAATTGGTATGACGTTCTTGACAAAAGAAATTGTGATGGCCGCAGTTAAGCAGTACAACATTCGTCAGGCTGTTGAGACGACAATGAAGAAAACCCAAGCAAAATACTACAAGGCGCACTACACCCAAAAGGATCACGACTGTAAATGGAAAATTCGTATATCACAATTGAAGAGGGCATGCGACCATTGGAAAATAACAAAACTTGAAGGGCCCCATACATACACCGTTGGTAGCCTAAGCCAGGATCACAAAAACCTCGATGCAAAGTGCCTCACCGACATCTTTATGCCACTGGTGAAAGCAAATCCCAAAGTGTCGGTCCCCACATGTCAGGCTGCAGCTGAAGGTGTCACCGGCTACCGTCCTGATTATTACAAAGCATGGTATGCAAAAAAGCGGGTCGTAGAACAATTGTTTGGCCGATGGAATGATTCTTACAAAGAGTTGCGCCCGTGGCTAAATCTGCTGCAGAAACACATCCCCAGAATGGTTGTCAAACTTGATACGGTTCCGGCATACCAAAATGATCGTGTCGTTCGAGGTGTTTGTCAATTCCACCGATTATTTTGGACTTTCCCGCAGTGCATCAACGCATTCAAGCACTGTAAATCGATGGTCCAAATCGATGGCACATGGTTGTACGAAAAATATACACAGGCCCTACTTCTAACTATTGCAGAGGACGACAATCGAAAATGCGTTCCTGTTGCATTCGCAATCGTCCAGAAGGAGGATTTAGAGTCTTGGATGTTCTTCCTTCGGAACCTACGAAAATACGCCCTTGATCCTGTAATACGGGAAAAGGAAGGTGGGGTATGTGTTATTTCTAACAGAGGCACAACGCTCTTGTGGGCGTTAGAACGTTTGGGTGAGTATTGGGCTCGAACAGGCCTACTCACCCTTGTTTTTCAAGCCAAATTCGCACAGACCTCGCGTTCTGCATAACGCGATGTCCGTGCGATATATTCAGCCGCCCTTTCAAATTCTCGGGGACCTCGCGTTTTGCACAACGCGACTTTCTGAAAAACCATTAATTCAAACAACGAGGCCACGTAGACAGACCTCGCGCTCTGCAGAACGCGATTTCAAGCCTCGCTTCCCAGAGAACGCGAGGTTTAACTACGTGGCAAGTTTGTGGGTCATTTTTTCCAAATATTTCCTGGAGGGAACCAAAACTCTATATAATTATTAAAAAAAGGGTTTTTGAGCCAAATTAGCCAAGAAAAGTGCTAACAAGTAACAACAGAACCGACTAATAGTTACAATTATAACTACAAAGATCGTCGACATGTATGTAATCACTAATCACATTCACGCCCAATACAAACCTAAATAACAATAATAAGATTATATTTAATAGAAATATAATTAAAATACTAAATTAAAAATCTACAACAAAAGTTTTCTATAGAATAATAAGTTAATTACTGTAACGTAAAATAAACCTAAACCTAAGTCCGAACTTAAAAATGTCGAATTCAAAAGGACTTAAACTCAAAAATCTTTAAATCGAAATAATCTGACTCGAACCTACCTGAACTCGTTTGATTCCCACATTTATTAATTAGGATTAATATTCTATACACTGGCGGTGAAAATTAAAAGTTTCCACAAGCGCCTTAGTTTTAGAATATAGGGAGTTAGTTTAGGATATAGGGTTTAGGGGTTTAGTTGTAGGGGTTTAGAGTTTAGGGATAGTTGATTTAACTTAAGGTTTAGGGTTATAATTTAGGGTTTGTAGGTTATGGTTTAGTTTTTAGGGTAATATGATGATGATTTAGGTTTTAACCTATAAACCCTAAATTATAACCCTAAACCTTAAATTGAAACAACTATCCCTAAATTCTAACCCTATACACCTAAACCCCTAAACTCTATACCCTAAACTAACTCTTTATACCCTAAAACTAAGGCGCTTGTGTATAGAATATTTATCCTAATTAATTATTATAAAATAAGGTAGCGTGCTTGTTATTAAAGGAAGAAAAAGCCTAACATATTAAAGAGTACTCTAAGATATGTTTTCTTAAGCGTAAAATTTATATTAATTGTCTATTCTTATTAAAATTTAAATGGTTTAAAATTTTAACTTAATCTAAGAACTTTTTCACCAATAACAAATTAATTTGACATTTTCTTACTTTGGGCATGCTAATTTTTTTGTTTGACCACTGCGGTCGACTAATTCGGATTGAGTTTTATAGAGGTTTAATATGAAGATGACATTTTCAATTCAATTTCTTCATTTATAATACCAGAATTTGAACTCGTAACTTTACTTAAGGAACATAAGGCCCTTTTTTTAATAGTCTAAAGATGCTTACAAGGTAGTATATGTTCATAGATATTCATAACACTTTGACAATGCGCATATACCATGTAGACATAGCGATTTGAACATATGTCTTCTAGAATGAACATTATTCGCTTTTCTACTGTGATACTTGTTGAGTTTACATTCTTTTTTTTTAATGGACATGCATGTGATAAATTTATGTGTATGCAATATATACTAATGACTATTTTTTTTGAATAGATATTAATGACTACTTTGTGGTTTCATGCATTTAATAAAAAAATATGACAAATAATACTAACTATGATTATGACATAACAAGTTATAAGTTATAACTACTACTAATAATAACAATAATAATAAGAAACAAGTGTTTACATTTGTGATAATCATGACAATAGATGGTGATGATTATAATAACTTCTACCAGGAACGAAATACACAAGGGACTAATGGGAAATATGCCCCCTCCCAGGGAAAATATTAACAAAACTCTTAAGAGAATATATATATATATATATATATGCGGAAGTAGAAATTTATAAAGGGGGCTATAATAAAATTAAAATTTTTAGGGGATCATAATAAGATTTTAAAAATATTGAAGGGATTATAGAACTAATTTTACTTTTTTTCTAAAAAAAATTATTCTATTATCATTGGGAAAAAAGAGTTGGTAGGAGCCCACGCCCCCAAAATCCCCATGTTCTGCCCACGTATATATATGGAATAAGATCCACTTACACTATATAAAACTCAATTAGTTTTACACTTATTTATGATCATTGGATGAGTGTAATGTATGGATAAGATTAAAAGTTGAAAACGAGAATATTTTTAAGGGAAAAATGAGAGAGGAGTGTTTAATCTTATCAATCTATTTTAGTCATTCAATGGTCATAAATTAGTATAAAACCTTATATATATATATATGGGTTAGGATCAACACTGTGTAAAACTCAATTACTTTTACACAGTTTTTGGACCGTTAGATGATGATAATTAATGGCTCAGATTATTTCCTTATTTTTTTCTTCCAAGTGATAATTTTCACATTTTTTTACTGTTAATCTCATCCATCCATTTTTCTTATATAATGGTCCTAGATTAGTGCAAAACTAAATGAGTTTTACACCATGTAATTTGATCTCATCCCTATGTGTAAAACTCATTTACTCATTTAGTTTAACACTAATCTAGGACCATTGGATGAGTGGAATGTATGGATGAGATTAACAGTAAAAAATGTGAAGATTATTACTTGAGAAAAAAAGATAAAGAAATAATATGGGCCATTAATTACCATCATCCAACGGTCCAAAAACTGTATAAAAGTAATTGAGTTTTACACAGTGTAAGTTGATCTTAACCCATATATATATATATATATATATAATCTCTAATAATTTTAAATTTTTTAAATGATCTCTTATAAATTTAGTATTGTCATAATTTTCTCTCACATAAAATTTCATGAAAAACATCATCAACAAATATCTTACTAGTAAAAAATGTGAACATATATAGAAGTCCATAAATTGGTAAACTAAGATGCAACACAATAAATAATAATATCTCATTTATTAATTGGTTAATTTAAATTTTAAAATTATAAATATTTATAAGAACGACTCTCTTAATTTAATATGTTCATATCACAAAGTCAATATCTAAATTTTACATGTTATTTAAAAGACCTAATAATTAATTCTATTAGACCGAGCGATAATTAACGATACAACAAACAATATTGTGTACAACATACTATACGTGTCTAGAGTTTGAGAGTCAAAAATTCATAATCCTTATTCTAGATTGTAAATAAAGTATGATGCAAGTTGATAACAATAATTCATGAAAGAGAAAGGAATCAAAGAATTATCTCACTTTGAAGTTCAACCAATAAGGAAATTAACAATAAGTTTATTTAACGGGATAAAACATTAAATTCTTTAAATAAGTTTATAAATTTAAATTCCGATGTTATAAATTAAGTAAATTAAATTAAAAATCGTCTTATAATAAATTTCTACAGTATCGTATTTGAATTAATTAACCAATAAATTGAAAAGACGTAGTTAAACAAAAATAATTCAAATAAAAGGAAATCAAATTGAAGATCGGGGAGTGGGCCCTACACCCCCAAGTTGCACACACTTTTTTCTTCTCAATTCAAACTTTTGTTCCGGTGGGGCTAGCCAACGGGAATGCGCCACGTGGGTCCAAGTTGTAGGAGAGTGCACGTGGCGAGTTCCTGTTGCAGGGGAACAGCTAAGCAAGGGGCAATCAAGTTGGCGGAGGAGGGCAACGTGTCGAGCAGTGGATGGGGGGCAAGACAAGTCATTATGATGCCCCTGTCTTACGCACGCGTCTCTGTCAGAGTATATATACGTATCTCTCTTTTTTTAATGATTTTAATAATATTGTTAATTTAAAGGGTCAACTACATTGGAGGCAACTCAATTATTAAAAGTTACAATAGGGTCACTCAATTAAAGTTTTAGCGACAGTCGGATCACTCCTCAAAACTTATATATTCTATTAATTTAGTCCTAATTCTAAACGATTCAAAAAATTTAACCCTTCATATTTTAAACAATATATATATATCAATTTAGTTTTTTTTTCTTCTCCCAAATCACTTGCATACCATTGTTAAGAATATAGTACTTCATTTAAATCACTAGTTAATCTAATACATAAATTTATAGATGTGAATATATCTATAATTATTTTTTAATGTTAGATCTGTAATTAGTATTTACATTAAAATTGGATTCATTAAAATCTATTAAAAATTGTTTATGAGAACCTTTAAGTTTTAGTTACTGCTACCATGTAATTTTAATTTATTTTTTTCTTCAGATTTTCGTATTATTATACAATTTTCTTAGTAATTTCAAATTTTGAATTACTTCATTATTTCCCTATTGTTTTAAAATAAACTAATAATTAATTTTTTTATTATTAAATAGATTTAAAAAGATCAAGTTTGGTATAACTCGTGTTACCGTAAGTACTCAAGTAGGAATGCTGATACGGTGAAGAAGAAAATTGACTAAGTTGATATATATTTTTGTTAAAATGTAAATGCTTAAATTTATTGAATTATGCTTAAATTGGTAGAATATATAAGTTTTGAGGACTAAAACTATCATTATACCAAATCTTTTTGGATGATTGTTTGTATTGTAATAGGAGTGAATCCATCGTAACTAAAATTGTAACTGAGTGGCCTGATTGTAACTTTTAATAACTGAGTGACCCAAATATAACTTTACTAATAATTGAGTGACCTCCAATATAGTTTACCCTAATTTAAAATTTTTCGACATAAATTTATTGGAAAAATTATTGCGATGATCATTTTAGTTTCAAATATATTTATTTTTTTAATATTTTTTTAAAAAAAACAATATTTTGTCATTTACATTATCGTTTTATAACGATTTTGCCATTGGAACGTTAAACATCATTAGTTTTATGCTTTTTTGAACCGTTAGATTGAGGGTAAATAAATTAAAAGTAAGAAATAATAAAAAAATTATGAAAAAAAAGAATGAGATAATCTCAACCATCCATTTACCTCACCCCAACGGTTCAAAATGTATAGAACTAATGAATTTTACATGATGTAAGTGGATCTCAACCATATATATATACAAATATATAATCCTCATACATTATGTAAAACTATTTAGCTCGACACTAATATAGGATCATTGAATACACGTAAATTAAAGGTTGAGACTAAAAGCTTAAAATATAGAGATTTTAAAGGAAAAAAAGAGAAGAATTTAATTGCAGCCATTAATTTCATCCAAATAGTCCTAAATTAGTGTGAACTGTGGGTTTTACATAGTGCAATTAAATCCCGACTCACACACACACACACAAATATATATATATATATATATATATATATACTATTCTACTCCCTCTGTCCCATAATTTTTGTCCCTTATTGACTTTTTTTGGTCATTTTTTTTAATTTTGACTCATTATTATTTAAAATGTATCATTGATAAAAATATGAAAATATATTTTAAAAACCTCTAATCGAGTAGTTTTTAAATATATATTTTATAAAAAATAATTATTTAAAATATTCAATATAATAATAGTCAAAGTTTAAAAATTTTGACTTTAAAAAAGTCAATAAGGGACATTTTTATGGGACAGAGGGAGTATTAGCTTAGTAAGCTTTTCCTCGTATGTGGAGCTAATATTTTTTCTTTGGTAAATTATATGTCTATTTTATGGTTCATGTTCGAGATTTATGGCTCTCTCTCCCAACAATGTCTTCTCCAAAGTTCAAACCTGAGTCCTCTTTTTAAGAAAGTAATGTGCCTTGCCATTACACCCAACACTTGTTACTTGTTAGTGAGTAGCTAATATTTTTTAAAATAACATACTTGTAATTTATGCTTAAAACAATTTAAGTTGTATACATAATTTTATATTCCGAAAAGGTTAGTTTAATATATATATATATACGTAAAATTCTAACAATTTTAAAAAGAGCAAAACGAATTTAAATATTTTAAGAGAATAAATATTTTTATAAAAAAATTAATTTCAAAATTTCTTAAATTTTGTCTTCAGCGATGTGGATTTGTGGTATATCCCTTGAGGCCGTATCATAGTTGGATTTTAAAAAGTCTAGAGATTTTATTTGTTAATGTGGCAGATTAGATAAATATTAAGTCCAATGGCATAAATTGGTTTAGACTTTTTCCTCCATATTCCGAAACATGTCACTTAGATGACTCTATTAGACAAACTATTATGTTTTTTTGCCTAAACGGCTGTTTGCTCACAACTGAATTTTTTAACTTGTAGGAAGTCGTCCATCATTGTCTTCATCCTAAAATTAGCTTAGAGTGTCACGGTTACAGAACGTAATTCTAGACACTTTCTGGGCATAACTCATTTGACTACACATATTCCTAATATTGTACATGAGATAGTTAGGATAATTTTGCTACGAAAATAAATAGATAGGGATGATGACGTTAATACCTAATTATGTTTAGACTACAAGACAATACCACTTGGGCTAATGTGTTCTTAGTTGAGGGATTTTGAATCTCACCCCCAATTGTCTGGTCTGGTATTGTTTTTCAGAGGTTTTGTGTACCGAACCCAACATAAGCTTATTTATCTACATTCCCTAAGAATACAGTCCTATATTCTCATTAACAATCCTAAAATTAAAGTCATTAAGCCAAGGTTCATGTATAAAAAATAAAAAAAATCTATATCTTTAAACAAAAAGTAGCACATTCCTTGGGAAAATACCCTTTGTAGAAAGGAAGCAGCTTATAATGAGTTAACCAACATTTTTATTTTATAGGAAATATAATGAAAATACAATATAAAAACTCCATAACTAAACCACAACTTTTCAATTAAAAAATTGAACTTTACAATGGCTGATCAAAGAAGTGGCTATAAAAAACAAAACTTTTAACAAATATCAACCAAGTAAAATTACAAAACAAATATATATATATATATATATATATATATATATATATATATATATATATATATATATATATATATATATACTATTTTCCTTTGAAGATTAATTGCTGTTTTGGTAGTCCTCATTATTTACATATTTTAATAATTTAGTTATAAATTTAATTTAATTGATAAATGTGTAAGTAATGAGACTAAATGTGTAATTATATAAATTAAATGATCTAATTGATAAAATTAAAAGAATAATTAAATGATATGATTGATAAAATTAAAAGATTAATGATCAAAATAGGACCTCCTCGTAATTAAGTGAACATGGACATTATTCATACATAGTTTTTGCGCCTAAATGTATTTTATAATTATCGGTGATGTCTCTCTCAATTTTGAAAGGTTGACAAAATAATCTCTCATAAAAAAGAATTTAGTTCATATCAATTTCGTTCAAAAGTTAATGGAGTTTTAATTAATTATCAATTGGCGATAGAATGAAAAACTAGATGCTTTAAACGTTTATTTATATCATGAGGTTGTGAATAAGTCAACGTGAGTTAAAAAAGTCCCATAACGAGCGTATGCTATATATAAATTTGGATAAGACGTGATTACGCTTTGTGACTGATGACATGTTAGCATATGATACGAAGATTCGAACTTTTAAAGCCAAATCTGTGATAAAAGCTAACTTTTAGAATTATTTTTATTATTTTGAAAGTATTGAACAAAGAATCAAACACTTCTATTAATTAAGACTTTATTTATTTAATTTTTCCTTTATCATTTCTTTTTTTATTGGATTAAAATTGAATTAAATGAGATTTATTTTTAGGTTTAAAGTTTTGCTCTCTATATAAAGAGCTCATTAGACCCCATAGAAACCATCCCATCTTTGACAACACTTCTTCTTCATCATCTTTTGGTGTTTTCTTTCACCATATATGATTAAGACTTTTATTTTCGATTCAAGCATGAAGTGATTCTGCTATAATTTTGTGAGGTTTGTACTAAACTAATATTTCTTCTTTAATTCAAGTAATATTTATTTATTATTCTTATTTTTATAAATGGTTGATATTGATTAAATCGATGCCTTAATTTGAGATTGAATGTTCTATCGATATCCATAACCCAAGTAGCAAAGGGTAAGGCTCATGTTTTGTGTTCGTTAAACTACACATCACGCATGATAGTCCTTAGGAAAATAAAGGTACAAAATTAATTGGATTAATTTTGTTTTAGTCATTCTCATGAATCTTAATGTTATCGTTGATTTTATTTAATAGTAAGTTTCGGTTTGAATACTTGTTGTGGTGTTTCCCCAAATAGACTAATCGATTATAAAAAGAGAATAATTGCTTGTTGTGGTGTTCTCCAAGTAGACTAATTTTTTGGATACGATAAATTCATCTTTAAGCTTGTGATCAAAGTTATAGTTGGATGAAAATCACACATTTGAATTAAAAGTTCGGCAAGATTGATTTTTGTTAATTTTAATATTTAACTTTTAGTTATTTTCTCATTCGTCTTTAATTCAACAATCCAAACACACACATTAATTTTACTTTTATTGTTCTAACATTGAGACTCTAATTTCAGTTTTCTTGGGATTCGATCTGATCCCACTATTACTACAAGTTAGTATAGCTAAATCAATTTTATTTTGCAGGACTTCGACAACTCTGTCATGTACCTTTTTATGTCAAACAATAAAAAATTAAGTTTAAGATTAAAGTTTATGGTATTCAGTGTATGATGTATTTTTTAGGGTTTAGAATTTAAAATTATGAGTTAAAATTTAATTTTTTAGTGTTGAAGCATAGAAAGAGATACCGAAAAGGGATAGCAGATTTTTATTATACTTAAACATGTCCCAAAACAATTATAAAAAATATATTTTTATTATACGGAATTAAAATTATGAAGTTTTTATTTAATTGTAAATTATATCTTTTAAGTTTGAAAAAATAATTGCAAAAGGTTTTAATTTCACAAATATTGATGATTAAATAAGTATTAAGATCCACTAATTGGCTTAGTGACTAAGGATGTTCATCTTGCCTTATTTTGTATGGGTTCGGATTTTGACACGGGAATGTAATACCTCTTTATTTAATAAAAGAATTATGACGGGTTTCGAAAAAGAAAAACAATTATAGTTGTTATATTTATCAAAGGAGTAGAGTTCGCTAACACATTGTAAAATTTAAAATTTTTAATATGAATAAAAAACAAAATTCATTTACCTAATAAAAAACTTTAAGTATCAATTAAACTTTAAAACTAAAACTTATGTATCAAAATGTATATTTACTTTTTTTCAAAATGGGCAGCCCTTTTGAATTTATCTATTTGAACTCGATTTATTTTGTAGTAGTATTATTTTTTTGTTTAACTATTCATATTTGACTTATTGGTTGATTAATCTAGATCGGGTTTTGCAGATACCTAATATCGTCCCCATCCTCTCAATTTAATTTTTTTCTATGCACAATATTAAAATATAAACCTTTAATCTTATTTAAGAGACCTAACGTCACATCTTACTAGACCAATTGATTGTTGATATTTATAATAGCATTATTAATTCCCCGTTTGATATAAAATATTAGATTTGGGCGTTTCTGGGACAGATGGGCTTGCAAATTGGGCTTCTCCTGACATGAGAACCTATTTGAGTATCTTTATGCTCCATTTGGAAGCAAGAATCTGAAATTTTGTATATCATTTGTTGTTCCTAAAGGTCACGGGTTCGAGCATCAGCAGCTGCAGCAGGGTGATTGAGCGTTCATTGTCAAATGGTTGAGAGTATATTTAGAACAGATACTACTTGTAATCACTCTAGCTTTCATAAAAAAAAATATAATATTTAGATTTTGTATATAATTTTTTCTCTTTATCTATCGAGCGCCACAAATTTTATTTTTTTTATTTTATTTAATCGGTAGCGACATCAGTTTTGATGCTGGTTCCCGATTGCCGGATCTGTTTTTTTATTTATTTTTTATATTTTTAATAAAAATAACTCTGCCTTTGTGACACGTTTTTCTCTGCCTTTTGGCATGTTTTTTCTTCTTCCTCGCTCGTTTGGTCGTTCGTTTATTTTATGTTTATTTTCAGGGTTGGATTTGACGACGCCATGACTGATCAAAATGACGCTTATTGTAATCCTGATGGTTTTCCCTACTTTGGACCCTCTGATTGAAGGATACACAATTTGCGCTCGTGGATAGTTTCTCACGATGCTCGACTTTGATTTGCGTTCTCGGTGGTCTTTCAATAGCTTAATCCTCTTTGTGGTTTGGTTTCCAATGTAGTCATATTTGTTCGTGTCTATTTTTCGTTCGAGTATTTTGGATGAGCTTTTAACTTTTTTTTTATGTATGGTCCTTGTATGATCTAAAGTGGCTAGTTTTAGGAAAATGTCCAAATTATATATTTAGTTCACGATGATAGTTGTATGCCTTTATTGTAATTTTGGCTATTTTCTCGTTTAATAAAACTATTTGCTTCTATTAAAAAAAGTAGGCTTAACTTTATCATAAAAAGATTAACAATTAAATAAATGCTCAAACTATACTTTTTTTTTTCTAGATAAATGTTTGAACTATGTTTTAGGCTAAATATGTGTCTAATATTTTCTTTCGTGACCCATTTAAGGTTTCTCTGTGACAAATGTTATTTTTTCCGTTATCCAATAAAATATGAACACACGACATAGTTTTCATTTGTTGAAATTAACCCTACAATCTTTAATTTCTCTAAAAAAAATTCAAACCCTAAATTCTTCCACTATGACCACCAATTCAACCATCATCAGCCACTATTGTCTTCGTCAGACCTCTACTATTGAAAACCCCCATCATTTCATTGTCAAAAACCAAGAATGAATTGTCGATTGCATAGTCGACGAACACCCAACAATGAAAAAAAGATGTTGATTGAATTCCAACCGACGAGTAGAGAATGGTGGATGTCAAACGGTGAGGTACACAATGCTTTGGGCAGTGAATGGTGAACCATCGACTCATGAGGAGTCGGACGGTGAGGGAGATGTGATTTGAGGTTTAATTGAAAGAAATTAAAACTTTGAGATTTTTAAAGAAATTCATAATTTTAAAGAAATTCAAAAATTCAAAATATAAAAAACAAGACACATGCCGTATCTTGATTGGATGAAGAAATTATTAACATAAAAACTTTGAAATGGCCACAAAAGAAAAAGTTAGGCACATATAATTTGTCCAAAATATAATTCAGACACCTATAAAAAATAATATAATTTAAACACTTATTTAACTGTTAAGCCTTTAAATGTAAAAAAAAAATAGATTTATCTAATTCAAAAATAAACTAAAAAATTCAAAATTATTATTGTTTAAGCGTCTAACAAATGAAAAGATTTGAGAAATTATCGTCAATGTTTCATTTCTAAGTATTTTACTACTAAACTTAATATTGATGAGCGGTCTCAGTTTTTTTTTGAAATAGAGCGTTGTTATCCTTAAAAGATATGAATTCGAACAATTTGTCAGTATGATGTGTGTGCACTTTCAAAACACTATAAATTTTCAAATAATTTTAAATTATTATTTTTAAATAATTCGAATAGTTTTATTTTAACTTCGTATACTAAAAATATATATTTATAATTGTTTTGGGACATGTTTAATTTACTAGAATATGTTCGAAAAATCATAGTAATAACTTAAACATATCCCGAAACACTACAATTTTTTTAAAATAATTTCAAAATTTTCAAACAGTTCCTCCCCTAAAATCAAACTCAAACACCCAAATGTGGATATTTAAATAGGAAAATTCTACAACGTTCGACGAACACCGATGAACACCACTAATGATGAACACCACTGAACACCATTAAATTAATTAATAAAGATTTAAAATTTTAAGGACCCATCATACAATTAATAATTATTTTTAAAAATTCAATTCAATTAAATTATTATATATATATATATATATTAAAATTTTATTTTTTTAATAAGGGTAAAATATATATTTAGTACCTCAACTATTTCCGTGTTTCTATTGAACCCTCATTATTTAAATATTATTTCAATTTGACCCTATTCTTTATAAAAAAATAATTTAACCCTTAACCCTCAACCTAAAACCCTAAACTAAAAACCTTAAACCCTTAAACTCTTAAACCTATACCCTAAACCATATACCGTTAAAAATAATTTCACCATCATCGATTCAATTCAATTCAATGAATTGTTGAATTCTCCTAAAAAATTCAATTAAATTATTTTTTATATATATCAAAATTAATTAAACTCGAATCTCTTAGAATTAACACTATCATCTTATTTGAGATGAAGAAGCCATCACAGTTAATCATAATTAATTCAATTCATTGAATTGAATTAATCGATGATAGTGAAATTATTTTTAGGGTTTAATCGATTGTTTTACGATTGAATTATTGCTCTCATGTTCATGAATTGCTCCCCTGTTGGTTTTGAATTTGATCGGTTGTCATTCTCTTTTACAAGATTAAAAAACCCTTTGGATTGATCCATCGAAGGAATTCCACACCTACAACCTTTGGTTTATATCTGTGGTCAATTGAATCGGTGAAATTATTTTAGGGTTTAATCGATTATTTTACGATTCAATTCATCGATTAATTCAATT
This sequence comes from Hibiscus trionum, assembly GCA_030270665.1. Taxonomy (NCBI): domain Eukaryota; kingdom Viridiplantae; phylum Streptophyta; class Magnoliopsida; order Malvales; family Malvaceae; genus Hibiscus; species Hibiscus trionum. The sequence continues at coordinate 17,806,905 of BSYR01000038.1, read as the reverse complement.
CGAGTTTAATTCATTGAATTTTTAAAAATAATTATTAATTGTATGATGGGTCCTTAAAATTTTAAATCTTTATTAATTAATGTAATAACCGGAGCAAGGGAGTTTTGGGCAGAGGTCAACCGGAGCAAGGGAGTTTTGGGCAGAGGTGCAGCGGTAGGAAGGCGAGGAACAGCTAGCAGAGAGGGTTTGCAGTGTTCATCTTCGGAGTCAGTAAGAGAATACATCGGAGGACTTTGGCGGAGGCTTTTGCCGGTTATGGAACGGTGCTGGACGTCTACATAGCCTATAATCACATAAGATATTTGAGTAGAATGCATACTTTCGCCTTCGTTAGGTTTGCGGAAGAATCAGAGGTTTGCCAAGCAGTGCCAAATAGTTTTGAAGGGGAACAACAGAATCATGGATGGTATGGTGATCAAAGTGAAACCTGCCATTGCAGAGCAAATGAAGGGAACCAGCGAAGCTGGTGAAAAAACAATGGGGAGACAAAAAGTCCAAAACAAGGGTATGTACAGAAGAAAAAATAATCCGTATAAAATGAAGGATGTAAGATCCTTCAAAGAGGTTTTGACCTCTAAAGAAGGGGAGATTAACATAACCGACCAGCAACAAAAAACAAGAGTTTCAAAACCAACGTGCAATTCAATCTGTGATCCTTTTCACTTCAGCGTTTCAAAGACTGAGATGCAGTGGCTAAATAGCAGTTTAGCGGGGCAGCTGAAAGGAATGTATGATGCAAATTTTGTGGAACAAGTGCTACGGTCAGAAGGTTTCAAAATCAAGATCGTCGTTTGGTCGGGCCCTTACGTGAGCATAACCTTCAAAGAAAAGGAACAACTAGAAGTCTTCCAGGATCTCAAAGGGTCGATGCTAGAAAATTGGTTCGAGGATATTGATTTGGTGGACAAATTTAGAGAAGGTCGAAAGATTAAAGTATGGGTATCTCTAGAAAACTTCCCACTGGAAGCTTGGAATGATGGTGTTCTTAGTTCCATGGCAAAAAGGTGGGGGGACTTGATAAAGATTGATGAGGATACATCCAACAGAAAAAGATTTGATGCGGCAAGGTTCTTAATCGGTGTCAAGTATCCATACGATATTCTATCACATGTGAATATGTTTGTTAATGGTCGGAGTTCGATAGTAAGAATAACGATATCCGAATTTGAAGATGAAAAATGCTGGATCAATGGCTCTCCGATATGGAACAGCAACGAAAACCTTATTGACCATTCAACGGACGAGACTCCGAGCTGTCGAGTAGAAGATTTTCCGGCGCCCACCTTTACCGTTAGGCCTGAGGCACTTCCCAACGTCTCAGAAAAATTTGGTTTTAATGCCACAGATGTCGAGACTACAAAAGTAAAGAAGGGCAGTGATAGAGTCGACAGTTTAGTGCCGATTGATCTCACCAAGCAAGTGGGCCCTGTTTCAAATGAAGATGGAGTTGATCTTCAATCGGCAGATCTGAATCCCATCGATTCCAATTTGGATGGGCTTTTCGATGTTTCAATTGCTTCAGCCCAAGACACGCCAAGCGGGTCATCTGGGTCTAGTGCACTAATAATCCCTGAACTGGACTTGGAGACTAGTACTTTTAAAATAAAACCCAAGTATCTGAGGGTCTCCAAATCTTTTGACGTTGGACATCTCAGGCCCAAGTCGGATGATTTATTCATGGGGGTCTTAATAAAACAGGCTATCTCATCAGGGTTCGAAAACAAAAAACTTAATGGTAGGAATTTTTGTGAATCGAAAAGGAAGACAAACTCGATGGAAACATTAGCAGTCTGCAAATTAGCAGGATTGAAGTTTGTTGCGGAAGATGCTCAAGTCTGCAAGAAGCGTAGCGAAATGGATTCTGGAGGTATGTTGCAGTAATCCTTAATTCATTGAAGTAGTGTTCCAGTCTTTTCATTATGTCAAAGCAAAATTTGTTCCTGTCTTGGAATGTTAGAGGGATTGGTAAAGCAGAGAAGAAAGGTCAGGCAAAAAGGGTAATTAGAATTTATAAGCCAGAAGTAATTTTTTTTTACAAGAAACCAAATGCAGAAACCCCACGGTGAATTTGGTTAGAGATCTTTGTGGTAGATAGGATGGCTACGACTCTTTACTGGTTCCTTCGTCAGGCTTGGCAGGGGGCTTAGCTACTATTTGGAACTTGAATTTCTTCAGGTGTGATTTTTCTTTAGTGAAACAGAGATACATAATCTGTGTGGGTTTGCTGCGGAAGATGAACTTTAAAATTGGATTAATTAATATTTATGCTCCAAACGGCTTTGAAGATAGGAGTGTGGTTTTAGAAGAGATTAGAGGATGGGTTGAAGCTAATCAAATTCCAGTTATTTTGGGTGGAAACTTTAATGTGGTAAGGTTCCCGGAGGAAAGCACAGGGGTCAATTTAAAAACTAAAGAGATGAAGAGCTTCTCTTCTTTTATCGACGAGTTGGGTCTAATAGATATGCCGTGTAGGTGGGGCAAATTTACATGGTCAAGTTTAAGATCAAAACCGACTTACTGTAGGATCGACCGATTTTTAATCTCTACGGAATGTGCTGGACTATGGCCATCCCTCTTACTTTGAATTCTATCCAGGGGATTATCAGATCATAATCCAATTTTGCTTACTATAGACAAAGTGAACTGGGGCCCTAAATACTTCAAGTGGTTTGATCACTGGGGAGAAAACAAAAATCTGGTGGAAACTATTCAGAAAACATGTTTGGAGTTCGAGGGGCAAGAAATAATGAAGTTACTTAGAGCTTGTAAAACATCAGCAAGGGGGTGGGAGCAACAAGATCGAAAGTGTCATGGAGAATCTGCTTTGGAAATACAAGGGAAATGTAATGAGTTGGAACTGATGATAAGTAATGGTGAACATACCCCTGAAATTGTGCAAAAACTTAGAGAATCATGAATGAAGTTGTGGAGGGCGGAGAGAAAGGAGGAATGTGAATGGAGACAGAAATCAAGGCTTAAATGGTTTCACGAGGGGGATAAAAACACTACGTTTTTTCATCTTGTGGCATCTTCAAGGAGAAGGAGTAATCATATTGAGAATATAAGAATAGGAGAAGAGATCGCTAAAGAACCAGCTTGTATCAAGAAGGCGATCGCGGACTATTTTAAGAGTGCTTACAATGACTCTAAGACTATTCCGGTTGCTAGTTTTGATTGCAATCTGAAAAGCATTCGGAGTGATGCAGCAAGTTTATTGGAAAGTCCTTTCACTGTTGAAGAAGTAAGCTATGCGCTTTCGATGCTCGATAGTTCGAGAGCCCCAGGTCCCGACGGATTAAATATAGGTTTCCTAATTTTTTTTGGCAAAGCTTGAAGCCGAAGGTTCTTCATTTCTTTGAGAATTTTTACCACGGCAAAGTTACTGATTGGTCATTCAACCATTCATTCATTTTCTTGATTCCGAAGTCAAAATCTTTTATGACTATCGAAGACTTTCACCCAATAAGTCTGGTTGGCAGCATCTATAAACTATTGACAAAGGTTTTATCCTTGAGACTTAAAAGGGTCATCGATGATGTTATTGGCCAATAACAATTTGCGTTTTGCTCTGGGAGACAGATCTTAGATTGTTCCCTCATCTCCAACGAGGTAATCGACTACATGGACAAAAAAGGGTTGAGTGGTTTAATTTTCAAAGTTGATTTCAGGAAAGCGTACGATTGCGTGGACTGAGAATTTTTATTCTTTCTGTTGCACAAAATGGGTTTCGGACAAAAATGGATAGGTTGGATTCGAACCTGCATTGCTACAGCCTCTATCTCGGTGTTGGTTAACGGTTCACCTACAACACAATTCAAGATTAGCCGTGGTCTCAGACAAGGATGTCCGCTTTCCCCACTGTTGTTCAATTTGGTTGCTGAGGCTTTAAACTGTCTTCTCACAAAGGCAGTAGATGTTGGTGTAACACCCGGGTTTGGGGGCTGGGAGAAAATAATATTTAAATAATGGTCCGGGTTTCAGTTTCATAATTAAAATAATAATTTATTATTTTGGGCTTCATATATTCGAAGCAAACAATTATATTGGATTTAAATTGTTTTGGGAATCAAATCCCATGGATTTTAGAATAGATGAGAGTGGCCATCTCATTAATGGTGTTTTGGTAAATACATGGACTTGTAAAAATAAAATCCTTTTCCTCTTATTTCAAACACCCAAAAGTTGCCATCATCTTCTACCTCCCAAATTTCCAACGTGAGAAAACCCCTCCCCCCATTTTCACTATTCCATTTCCTTGCTTCTCCATTTTAGCTCGGATTTGAAAGGTAATTACATTTCCGACTTACCCTCATCTTCCTCTCTTTAAAAGTACAACTAGATTTCATTTTGGTTCAAGTTTTAGAGTTTGGGTTTTTGGAAGATTTGAATAAAAATGATATCTTTATTATTTTTAACTTAAGGTTATGATTTAATATTGTTAGATATGGTGTATATGAACCAAATGGTCCAACATATATAATTTTTAAAGTGTTTTATAAGAATTCCCGAATTTGGGTTTTGGTGGGGTTTTTGAAGGGTTTTGGGATGAGTTTTGGGTATGGTTTGTGTTGGAATTTGAGGGTTGATGTTAGGGAAATAGTTGGGGGCTGTTTTGGGAGCATTTGAGTGTGCTAATAAGGTTGAAATCATGAGTTTTGGTTGGGGTTTGAGGGCTGCTCGGGTTTGGTGTTTTTGGAAGTTGTTCTTGGCTTGAAAATCTTGTGTTTATTGCTTGAATGGTGTTCCGGGTTGCTACATTGTTGTATGAGCTGATTCGAGGTTGTTTTATTTGTGTTGGGATAATTAGAAACAAGAGAAGATAATGGTAAAGCTTCGGGAGTGAATCCGGAAACTTGAAGACCTTGGTTGCTTGGTAGTGGAGCTTGGAGGTGAAAGTTTTGAGCAATTGGTTCAAGCATGTAGACTAGGTTGGGATTGGTAGACCCACCTAGAGTTGGGATTAGAGTGGTAGCCTAATCCCAAGCTTTGATTAGAGACTTTGGTTGCACTCTTTAATGGTTGTTTATGCCTCATGTTTAATTGTGATTGTGTTGGCTATGTATAATGTGTTATACATGTATATTGAGGCTTGGATTGATGTATTGATATATGTACGTGGATGGAGCATGATAGTGATCATGGTGAGTACGCGCTAAGCACGGAAGTTGTTTTGAATTAATGTGGTAAATGGTTGTGGATTTTGTTTAATATTGGCACAAGTATGCTTGGGTACAATGATCGATCATTAGGATTAGTGTGCACACGAGAGTCAAAGTCGCGCATGGCCTTGGTGGCGTTGAGGCACCAAGGAGGAGTACGAGTTCGCCCGGAAATCTTTATATTAGTCGATGATGAGTGGAATCCCATCGACGGGGCGTGAGGATGAGTGGAATCCCCTCCGCGAGAATCGGTGATGAGTGTAATCCCACCGAAGGTAATGGTTATGTTGGAAATGCGTTCCAACGTGTTATCCGCGTATTCGAGTCATAACTAGGTGCCAATATGAGATTATACATATCTTTATTGTTTTTAACTTAAGGTTTTGATTTAATATTGTTAGATATGGTATTTATGAACCAAATTGTCCAACATATATAATTTTTAAAGTGTTTTATAAGAATTCCCGAATTTGAGTTTTGGTGGGGTTTTTGAAGGGTTTTGGGATGAGTTTTGGGTATGGTTTGTGTTGGAATTTGAGGGTTGATGTTAGGGAAATAGTTGGGGGCTGTTTTGAGAGCATTTGAGTGTGCTAATAAGGTTGAAATCTTGAGTTTTGGTTGGGGTTTGAGGGCTGCTCGGGTTTGGTGTTTTTGGGGGTTGTTCTTGGCTTGGAAATCTTGTGTTTATTGCTTGAATGGTGTTCCGGGTTGCTACATTGTTGTATGAGCTGATTCGAGGTTGTTTTATTTGTGTTGAGATAATTAGAAACAAGAGAAGACAATGGTAAAGCTTCGGGAGTGAATCCGGAAACTTGAAGACCATGGTTGCTTGATAGTGGAGCTCGGAGGTGAAGGTGAGTGGTTAAAATGTTTTAAATGGTTTTGAGCAATTGGTTCAAGCATGTGGAATAGGTTGGGATTGGTAGACCCACCTAGAGTTGGGATTAGAGTGGTAGCCTAATCCGAAGCTTTGATTAGAGACTTTGGTTGCACTCTTTAATGGTTGTTTATGCCTCATGTTTAATTGTGATTGTGTTGGCTATGTATAATGTGTTATACATGTATATTGAGGTTTGGATTGATGCATTGATATATGTATGTGGATGGAGCATGATAGTGATCATGGTGAGTACGTAAGCACGGAAGTTGTTTTGAATTAATGTGGTAAATGGTTGTGGATTTTGTTTAATATTGGCACAAGTATGCTTGGGTATAATGATCGATCATTAGGATTAGTGTGCACACGAGAGTCAAAGTCGCGCATGGCCTTGGTGGCGTTGAGGCACCAAGAAGGAGTACGGGTTCGCCCGGAAATCTTTATATTAGTCGATGATGAGTGGAATCCCATCGACGGGGCGTGAGGATAAGTGGAATCCCCTCTGCGAGAACCGGTGATGAGTGTAATCTCACCGAAGGTAATGGTTATGTTGGAAATGCGTTCCAACATGTTATCCGCCTATTCGAGTCATAACTAGGTGCCAATATGAGATTATACATATATGCCAATATGATATGAAATGTGATTTCCAATATGAATCGATATATGTTGTGGTTAATACATTGATTTATGTATATTCGTGTGTTGGACTTATAAGTTGTTGATCATGGCATAGAGATGAATATATGTTCATGCATCATGTATATTTGGCTCTTGAGGATTGGAGGTAAGATCATGCATTCTATTTTGATTCTTGCTCGTGCTTGGACCTTACATTGTCGAAGGTTTGTTTTATGAGCTTACCCTCACTAAGCTTTTATGCTTACGCTCATTTTTGTTCGACAATACAGATCAATAGCTTGTGGGTGCCAAGGGCAAGGAATGGTCTCCAAGTGTTGCTTTTGGTTAGCTCAAGTATGATCTTTAAATTGTAGATTGTAATAGTCAAGCAATGGGATAAGTGTTGTTGATTTGAATGCTTTGTTGTATGTTGAATTGGTTTGGCTCTTGGATGCCTTGTTTGAATTATAAATCTTGCTTATGTTGACATGATCATGTTTTTGCTTGGATTTGTAAACCTTGCTAAGCCTTGTTGAATGCTTGTTGGAGATGCTATGCTTTGGATGTTGTGTTGCATTCGGTTGGCATGTAAACCCTTATGTGACAGCATGTGCCTTTGGCTTTTAAGTTTTTAAGCATGCCTTGATTGATCCTTGAAATGGTTGACTTATCTTATGTCTTGTGTTAAATATGAATGTTTGCAATATGGAGCATGCCTCTAGAGTGTAATTGTTTGTTAAGTACGTTTCTTGGTGTCGTTGAGGGCTTTTGGAATCATTTGGAGTCGCCTAAATCTGATTTTAGAAAATTGCAGACAATAAGTGTTTCGAAACGGTTGGAGCTGTTTCGAAACGGGAGTGGTTCCAGGCCCCCCGTATTGAAACTCGTTTCGGTACGGTTTGGCTACTGTGAGCCCCCGTTTCGAAACAAGTATCGGAACATTTTTGCTACTGTCCATGCCTGTTTCGAAACAAGTTTCGAAACGTCAAGGCAAAATCGTGACCCTGTTCTGTAACGGGGTGGAGGCGTTTCTGTATGGGTGTCTTGCTTTTTACCTGGAGCCCGTGTTTAGAAACGGGTAACACCTGTTTCAAAACACATGCCTGAAAATGGGCTTTTGGGCATCTCTAAAGGGTCTCAATGTTTGAGTTAGGCCTGGTTTTGCTGTAGGGCTTCTCGAGAGCCTTGTTTCCGCTGTAGTGATCACTTAAGGAACAATTATGCCTTTAGTTAACATGTAATTTAAATGAAAAAAAAATTAGGGTTGCTAACCGAGGGGGAACCTCCACGGGTTTCGCTTCGGTTTTCCCCGTGTAGCCTACTCGGACCGGTCATCCGACCAGACCGGGACGAGGGGGTTACAGTTGGACTGTTTCAAGCTATAAGTATCGGATCGAGTGAGGTAAGAATTTCACATCTCCAGTACGCTGATGATTTAATTGTATTATGTGGTGCAAGCTTATCGGAACTGAAAAATATTGTTCATCTTTTTAGAGGGTTCGAATTAGCTTCTGGCCTTCGAATAAATCTGAAGAAGTCAAAATTGATGGGTGTTAATGTAGAGGAATCGATGCTCGAACAGTGGGCTACTATTATCAATTGCCAAATTGAACAACTACCTTCTACTTATCTTGGTCTACCGTTAGGAATCAAGAGGAACAATTTCCAGTTATGGGAACCGATTGTGTGCAAATTTAAACAAAAATTCGCTGGATGGAAAGCTAAGAACCTATCTTTTGGCGGAAGGATTACCCTTGTAAGATCTGTGCTGCTCAGTCTACCCATTTATTACATGTCTATATTTTACATGCCGAAAAATGTTAGTGAGCTTCTTTTTAGTCTGATCTCAAGATTTATATGGGGTAGTTTGGATAAAAAGACAATACACTGGGTAAGTTGGGAGGCGATGTGTCTACCCAAAAAATATGGAGGACTTGAGCTTATTGATCTCAGACTTAAAAATCAGGCTTTACTCCTAAAGTGGATTTGGAGATACGCGTCCGAACCGGACTGTCTGTGGCGAAATGTCATCGCATCTAGATACGAAAGAAAGAATGAGTCCCTACTCCCGGTTAATCTTGAGAAAAATAGAAAGTCAATTATATGGAGGAATATCACTACAGCTTTTCCTGAGGGGATATGTAAGTTTCAACAGCAAGTTCGGTTCTTAGTAGGAGATGGTAAAAAGGTCGGTTTCTGGAATGATGCTTGGATTTGTGATCAGCCCCTAAAACTGAAATTTCCAAGAATTTTCGCTCTTTCAGTAAATAAATCCGAATGTGTTGCAGAGTTTGGATCATCAACTACAGAAGGTTGGAAATGGGATATAAAGCTAAGACGATCTCTTTTTGAGTGGGAGAAAGAAATTTGGAAAGTTTTTCTTGAAATTTTGGAAGGCCACAAAATGAATTTAGACGTTGCAGATAGTGTTAGATGGGAGGTGAGTTCCAACGGAATATATAGCACTAAAGCCTGGAGCGAGTTAGGCCAAAACTCAGGAAATAATTATGAAGGTTTGTGGGATATGGTTTGGAGTTGTAAAGCACCTCCAAAGATTGTTTGTTTTGTGTGGAAAGCAATGCTTGGTCGCCTTCCGACAATGGTGGAATTGAAAAAAAGAGGATGTAATATAAGTTCCACAGTTTGTCAGCTATGTAAAGATGAAGAAGAATCGATTGATCACTTATTTTGCTATTTTCGTTTTGTTTGGGAGATATGGCAAAGGTGGCTCAGCATATGGAATATACAAGTAGTTTTTTTCCAATAATTTTGCCGATTTATTTAGAGTTTGGATGGGATCAATTCCTAGCAGATTTCAACTATGGATATGGAGGCTGGGTTTTTTCTGCTGTTCCTGGACAATTTGGATATCGAGAAATGAAGCTGTCTTTAATAAAACCAAGCAATCGACAGATCATATTTTTCATCTATGCACACTTAGATTGGGGTGGCGGTGTAAAGCTTTATCGCCTAAAAGTATTTTTGATTTGAACGACTTGCTGAACAACCAGTAAGGTTTCGGGATATATGTGCCCAAAAATCAAAGGTTTGCAACGTCAAATGGTCTCATCCTGATCAGGGCAACCTAAAATTTAACATAGATGGGGCTGCGAGAGGTAGCTTTGGTGAAGCCGGCATTGGAGGGGTTCTACGTAACGAAAGGGGTATAATCCTCATCAGTTTCTCAATGAATGTTGGACGCCTAGACGCAACATCAGCTGAAATTTCAGCAATTAAGGAAGCGCTCAAAATTTACAAATCAACTAGGTGGGTAAAATCGAAAAGAGTGACAATAGAGTGCGATTGCTTCTTGGCGATAGACTGGATCCTCAATCCGTGGAAGTGCCCACTATCGTTTAAAAGTTTGGTCAAGGCGTGTCTGCAGGTTGGAGAGGGAGTAGACTGGAACATCCAGCAAGTGCCAAGAGAGGCAAACGCTTTGGCCGATTTATTAGCCAAGAAAGGGATAGATAGGAGTAAGGATGTCATCTGGATTTTAGAGTAAATCAAGTGAAAAACCCATGTTACTTATGTGCTGCTTTCTTGGCAGGAGATGGACTAGTCTATGCCTTATGGCTGGTCTGCAGTAAAGTTTTAACCCAGGATGCTCGATTTCCAAACTTGGTACTGTGATGTTTCGGTTGTTTGTGTTGAGTCAAGGGTGATTCCAAGTATAGTTTTTTTTCCTTTGGATATCAGAGTAAAGTTGTAAACATGAACTCTTGCACTCTTTTTTCCTCCAAATTAGGATTAGGGAGGTTTTTTAACGAGGCAAGACTCATGTGTTCCCCATCATTTCCGAATAAAATATTCCTTTAAAAAAAAATTAATCGATGAATTGAATCGATGATAGTGAAATTATTTTTAGGGTTTAATCGATTGTTTTACGATTGAATTATTGCTCTCATGTTCATGAATTGCTCCCCTGTTAGTTTTGAATTTGATCGGTCGTCATTCTCTTTTACAAGATTAAAAAACCCTTTGGTTTGATCCATCGAAGAAATTTCACACCTACAACCTTTGGTTTGCATCTGTGGTCTATTGAATCGGTGAAATTATTTTAGGGTTTAATTGATTGTTTTACGATTCAATTCATCGATTAATTCAATTCGATAAATTGAATTAATTATGATTAATTGTGATGGCCTCTTCATCTCAAATGAGATGATAGTGTTAATTTTAAGAGGTTCGAGTTTAATTAATTTTGATATATATATATAAATAATTTAATTGAATTTTTTAGGAGAATTCAACAATTCATTGAATTGAATTGAATCGATGATGGTGAACTTATTTTTAATGGTATTTGGTTTAGGGTATATGTTTAAGAGTTTAAGGGTTTAAAGTTTAATAGTTTAGGGTTTTAGGTTGAGGGTTAAGTTATTTTTTTATAAAGAATAAGGTCAAATTGAAATAATATTTAAATAATGAGGATTCAATAGAAATACAGAAATATGTGAGGTACTAAATATATAGTTTACCCTTATTAAAAAAATAAAATTTTAATATATATAAAAAATAATTTAATTGAATTTTTAAAAATAATTATTAATTGTATGATGGGTCCTTGAAATTTTAAATCTTTATTAATTAATTTAATGGTGTTCATCATTAGTGATGTTCATCGGTGTTCGTCGCACGTGATAGACTCATCCAAAATGTTAATGTACCATTATTTAAACCAAAGCATTGGGTTTAAATACTCTTTAGGTCCTTATTATTTATAAATTGACCAAATTGATCATTCTCGACTGAATAACTCGATCCATATATATTTCAAAAGTGAGCAAATAAGGATGATTCATCACAATTAAAATTTTCCTTTGGTACGACTCTAGTGGTGATTGAATGTTTTTTTAATTCAAAAAGTTCATAAAATATTCAAAGCAATTATTAAAACAAATTTAAAACTAAAATCATTAAAAACTACTCAAAACAATTATTAAAACAAATTTAAAACTAAAATCATTAAAAATAAAAAAAAATAATTATAAAAGATGATTTTTTTACAAATATAGTTTAGTAGTTCAAAAAAATAAAATTTATATAATACTAAAAATAATCTTTAAAGAATGAAACAATTACGGAACAATACCTAATAATTTTTAAAAAAGTAAACACTATAAAAATATTATATACTATATTTTAAAAAATAAAATTACGATAGCGATTATAAGTTGTGTTCATCTTAACTTTACTTATTGTAGCTATCTTTATTATAAAAAATATTTTTATAATCATACTAATCTTATGCTCGATTTTTTGGCATGAACATAGTTTTGAATTCTTTCGTAACATTTTTATAATTTTCTTAAATACTATGATCCTGTTTAGCAATTAACAGATAGCTGATAGTTGATAGCGGATTATATTAGCTGTTAGCTGATTTGACTAGCGAATTGTATTAGCATTGTATAAAAGTGTTTGATAAAATTAACTGATAGTTGATAGTTGTTTGATTATTTAAACAAGCAAAATAACATATAAAGACATGGTTATATTCGATACTTATTTGAATAATTTATTAGTTATCAATATTTTGTATCTATTAATATTAATTAGATTATGAAAAATATTTTTTAATATAACATTACTAAGTATATTTGAAAGATCTATATATTAATTTATTATTTATATAATTATTTTTAATACAATTTAATTAATTATTAAATTTAAATACAAATATAAATGTGTGAGAATAAAAAGAAAAAAGAAAAAGTATTAGTTTACAGAAGTCACAATGTAAATAGCGAGGTTGAATAATTAAAATAGAAATGGTTAAATTTTGATTATTTGGAGATTTTTTTTATAATTGTTAAGGGTAAAAGGGTCTTTATAACTCTTATGTCAAAACCTCTAATTTCAAAAAATTCCTATTAGCAGTTTTTTCAAAATTAGAGGTTTCATCCCGATCCACTATTTCAATCCACTCTTTACCAAATATCCAAATTAGCGGATTTAACTGGTCAAACATCTAATTTTAGCTCAAACCTCTAATTTTGGCTCAAATGTAATACCCCAAATTAGGGCCTAGTAATAAGAACCTTAAGTAATTAGGAATCAATTGATCAAATGTCATAACAATTAAAAGGATTAAAATGAAACAAGTGACTTAATTGAAAAGAACCAAAAATTAGTGACCATGATTAGGAGAAATTAAAGGATTTAATTGAACAAAACCTAAACTATAACATCATGCATGTAACAAGCTAATTAGTTGATTATTACGGGGATAATTACCTCATTAATTGGCCATGTGGCCGCTCATCTAGTGTTGAGAGCACTATCTTCATGCCATCTCACCATCTTCTCCATTCACTTTTCATTCTAGCCGAAACTTAAGAGAAAATAGCGCGAGAGTGAGAATTGAGAGAGAAAGAGCCATTGTTGAAGAGGAAATCAAGCTTTCATGTTCATAATTTTTCATAAAAAATTAAGCTAGAAGCAAAGTAAGTACACTCTTGTTATTGTTATTCGAATAGATGAGAAATTTGGTTGAATTTGATTGTTTGATGCTTGTTGATGAAATTAGTTGTTGTATATGCTTGTTAGAAGATTCGTAATGTGTTTGTGTATCTTGGATTCGGGAATGTGAGTCAGATCTGTAATGTGCTATGTTTGTAGTAGAGATCGAGTTGAGTTTAAAATTGACATGCCTTGAAGGAACCGTTGAGATCTTAGCATCAGATATCTATTGTTGCGTGGTAAGTCTATCGGTTGGTTAAAATGTTGTGGTGAGAAGGGAAGTGTGGAGGAGCGTTTCAGTGATTCTTCCTGTTCGATAAATTTCGGGGACAAAATTTCCTTAAGTAGGGGAGAGTTGTAACACCCGGGTTTGGGGGCCGGAAGAAAATAATATTTAAATAATGGTTTGGGTTTCGGTTTCATAATTAAAATAATAATTTATTATTTTGGGCTTCATATATTCGAAGCAAACAATTATGTTGGATTTAAATTGTTTTGGGAATCAAATCCCATGGATTTTAGAATAGATGAGAGTGGTCATCTCATTAATGGCGTTTTGGTAAATACATGGACTTGTAAAAATAAAATATTTTTCCTATTATTTCAAACACCCAAAAGTTGTCATCATCTTCTATCTCCCAAATTTCCAACGTGAGAAAACCCTTCCCCTCCATTTTCACTATTCCATTCCCTTGCTTCTCCATTTTAGCTCGGATTTGAAAGGTAATTACATTTCCGACTTGCCCTCATCTTCCTCTCTTTAAAAGTACAACTAGATTTTATTTTGGTTCAAGTTTTAGAGTTTGGGTTTTTAGAAGATTTGAATAAAAATGATATCTTTATTGTTTTTAATTTAAGGTTTTGATTTAATATTGTTAGATATGGTATTTATGAACCAAATGGTCCAACATATATAATTTTTAAAGTGTTTTATAAGAATTCCCGAATTTGAGTTTTGGTGGGGTTTTTGAAGGGTTTTGGGATGAGTTTTGGGTATGGTTTGTGTTGGAATTTGAGGGTTGATGTTAGGGAAATAGTTGGGGGCTGTTTTAGGAGCATTTGAGTGTGCTAATAAGGTTGAAATCTTGAGTTTTGGTTGGGGTTTGAGGGCTGCTCGGGTTTGGTGTTTTTGGGGGTTGTTCTTGGCTTGGAAATCTTGTGTTTATTGCTTGAATGGTGTTCCGGGTTGCTACATTGTTGTATGAGCTGATTCGAGGTTGTTTTATTTGTGTTGAGATAATTAGAAACAAGAGAAGACAATGGTAAAGCTTCGGGAGTGAATCCGGAAACTTGAAGACCTTGGTTGCTTGGTAGTGGAGCTTGGAGGTGAAGGTGAGTGGTTAAAATGTTTTAAATGGTTTTGAGCAATTGGTTCAAGCATGTGGACTAGGTTGGGATTGGTAGACCCACCTAGAGTTGGGATTAGAGTGGTAGCCTAATCCGAAGCTTTGATTAGAGACTTTGGTTGCACTCTTTAATGGTTGTTTATGCCTCATGTTTAATTGTGATTGTGTTGGCTATGTATAATGTGTTATACATGTATATTGAGGCTTGGATTGATGCATTGATATATGTACGTGGATGGAGCATGATAGTGACCATGGTGAGTACGTGCTAAGCACGGAAGTTGTTTTGAATTAATGTGGTAAATGGTTGTGGATTTTGTTTAATATTGGCACAAGTATGCTTGGGTATAATGATCGATCATTAGGATTAGTGTGCACACGAGAGTCAAAGTCGCGCAACGCCACCAAGGAGGAGTACGGGTTTGCCCGGAAATATTTATATTAGTCGATGATGAGTGGAATCCCATCGACGGGGCGTGAGGATGAGTGGAATCCCCTCTGCGAGAACCGGTGATGAGTGTAATCCCACCGAAGGTAATGGTTATGTTGGAAATGCGTTCCAACATGTTATCCGCGTATTCGAGTCATAACTAGGTGCCAATATGAGATTATACATATATGCTAATATGATATGAAATGTGATTTCCAATATGAATCGATATATGTTGTGGTTAATACATTGATTTATGTATCTTCGTGTGTTGGACTTATAAGTTGTTGATCATGGCATAGAGATGAATATATGTTCATGCATCATGTATATTTGGCTCTTGAGGATTGGAGGTAAGATCATGCATTCTATTTTGATTCTTGCTCGTGCTTGGACCCTACATTGTCGAAGGTTTGTTTTATGAGCTTACCCTCACTAAGCTTTTATGCTTACGCTCCTTTTTGTTCGACAATGCAGATCAGTAGCTTGTGGGTGGCAAGGGCAAGGAATGGTCTCCAAGTGTTGCTTTTGGTTAGCTCAAGTATGATCTTTAAATTGTAGATTGTAATAGTCAAGCAATGGGATAGGTGTTTTTGATTTGAATGCTTTGTTGTATGTTGAATTGGTTTGGCTCTTGGATGCCTTGTTTGAATTATAAATCTT
Organism: Hibiscus trionum; assembly: GCA_030270665.1. Taxonomy (NCBI): domain Eukaryota; kingdom Viridiplantae; phylum Streptophyta; class Magnoliopsida; order Malvales; family Malvaceae; genus Hibiscus; species Hibiscus trionum. The sequence continues at coordinate 17,791,344 of BSYR01000038.1, read as the reverse complement.
GCTTATGTTGACGTGATCATGTTTTTGCTTGGATTTGTAAACCTTGCTAAGCCTTGTTGAATGCTTGTTGGAGATGCTATGCTTTGGATGTTGTGTTGCTAAGCCTTGTTGAAAGCTTAAGTTGTGTGTTAGCAAATGGATTTGTTGTTGAAGTATTTGATACTTGATGCATGTGGTATAACATGCTGATTTTTGTTAATGAAGTGCATGGATTTCAACAAAGCATGATGGTTTTCAAAAAGTGTAAAATGATTTTAAGCATTGATGGTGTTTTGGGGTTTTGAGCACTCCTCACTAAGCTTGTATGCTTACGCTCTCTTTTGTCCATCAATGCAGATAACTAAGTGTTTGGAGGCAACAACTTGTAAGGGAATCCTAAGAGACTTCACTCTGAAAGTATGTTTCGGTCATGGACTAGAGTAATAAGGGCAATGGGGGATTCCATGGTTTGTTTGGGTGATGTGTATGAACACCCTTTGAGCATGTTTGCTTTATGATTTTATACTTGTAAAAGGTCTATTTTGGTGTTTGGAATATTGGTTTGAGTTTTGCCTCTTGAGTGGCTTATTTGTTAGGTTGCATGCCTTTAGTTTTCCATTGATGCAATTAGACATGCTTTGATGCTAAATATGCTGCAAATATTTGAGGATCAAAGTTCATGTATGATGTATGCATGTTGGAAACTTGTCAAATTGGTTTAGGATAGATTTTAGGGTTAAAAACCAACAAAATATGTCATTACAGGCCTATGTGTTTCGAAACACTCGAGCCTGTGCCGAAACGGTGAGCCTAAAATGGCCTTAGTGTTTCGAAACAGATAAGGTATGTTCCAGTACGTTTTGCTACTGAAAACCATGGTTTTGAAACACCTCAAGGGCGTTTCGATATGGGCCCGTGTTTCGATACAGAGCTAGTCTGTACCGAAACGGATGGTAGTTATGTTAGTTGTTTATTCTGATTCTTTGCGTTTTAGTCCCTGAATGTTGTCGATGCAATTAAATGAGCATGGATGATTAGTTTGAGCTGAGATTTGACTGAGATGCATGTAATGGGACTAATTAAAGGACAGTAACACAAAAATGGCTGAAGTCTCTATAATATGGAAAAAATTACAAAATGGTCCCTAAAAGCTGTATTTGGATGAAATTGATGGATAATCGAGTTGCGAATGATCCATTGAAATGTTTAACACATAGGAACCTAATTTGCATCTAGATAAGATAATAATTTTTTTTTGGGTTGTTTATTGAGGTAAATCTTCCCGGTTTGCTTCAATATTCCCCGTGTGTCCCGTTCGGTTCTGTCTATCGGCTAAGCTTGGTCGAGGGGGTTACATTTGGTGGTATCAGAGCCAGGTTCCGAAAGAATGGGATGATGGTAAGTTAATGGTGAGTCGATGTGATTTTAAGTGATTGATGGTGTTTGTTTTGCACGGTGAATGTTATAACCATGTTAATGTTGATTAAATGATAGTGATGTTATGTATGATGAGTGTGATACACTTTTGAGTTGTTATATATGATGATATTGTGGGCTGAATCTTATTGATTGTGATGCACGATGTAACCCCCTAGACCCGCCTATGCGTTACGACGGATCCTAGGAAGTCACATTAGGGTCACAAGAGCGACCCACAGTAAGATTTCAAATAAACATATGGTTAAACATTTAAAACCATAAAAAATATCTAATTTAAAATACAATTTCAGAAATCATTTAAAACAATAAAACAATCATGATACCAGTTGCAGAAAATAAGTTTTAGACTCATTTGTATAATTCCAACACGACACACATGCCCCCTAGTTACACAAATACCATACTCCCTGATAAGCCGAAGAAACTCTCATACCGACGTTGATAGGTGCAACTTGTTTGATCTTTTATCCTGAGATGGTAAAAACAACATGAGCTTGGGAAAGCTCAGTAATACAAAACTACCAAATGATGCTATAAGTTCATGCAGACATACGGTAGGCATAACATTTTTATGATGTTCTAGGCAATATTTGTCTCCATTTATGTTTCGCTGATTTAGTGAAGCACTATTCTTGAAGACTACAAAGTTTGTTCTTTCTAAGTTACTGAGTACTGAGAGAGAGCTTATTGTTCAGAGAGTCAACAGAGTGTCAGATTGGAGAAGTTAAACCATGAAGCCTAGTGTGTTTTAATAAGTTGCAAATCAACATACATAAATACTTAACATCATATCATATGAACACATAACAGATTATATGCAAATGCTCGGATGCATGTATGCGTTTACTAATGACTACCCTCCAACCAGCACACCAATATGTAGTCCCCCAAAACTGTATCATAAACTGGCATTAACCCAAGCCCATTGGGCGGGGTACCATCCTAAGGAATACCTTAGAATACGGGCGGCCCTTGCCGAAGCATAGGAACCTAAAAAAAAAACGGGCGGACCTGGCCAAAGCCTAGGATCTGTAAAAATGGGCGGACCTGGCCGAAGCCTAGGATCTGTAAAAACGGGCGGACCTGGCCGAAGCCTAGGATCTGTAAAAACGGGCGGACCTGGCCGAAGCCTAGGATCTGTAAAAACGGGTGGACCTGGCCGAAGCACAGGATCTGTAAACAGGACGGTCTTACCAGCTGGATCAGGGCTGAGCCGAAGAGACTTCATATCATATCCCAACAGTATACCCCAGACAGAATCAGTGTTTAGATTTCCAGACATGGTTAACAGAATATATGTGACAGACATTTTATTCAGAGTATCAGAAACAGAAATTCATGCTTTTAACAGATAAATAGGCATACTATTGCAGAGCAGACATTTCAGTATTCATCATGCGAACAGATTGTACCATCATAGGTCAAGCAACCATATAGCAAGTAAACAACTGAGCAAACATACGCAATATCATTCATGATCAAATCAATATATAATCCATATAAACAGAATGTAGCACACATGGAACACACTAGGTGGGACAGATCATTTCTTGGAGATGTTTGGCATATACGGAATAAGACATGTAGAACTTGTGTTGATTTGAACGGATTTCTGAAACGTGGCCCCTATTAGAAGGGGTTCATACTAACTGCTTAACCCAGATATTCGGAAGGTGATACTTCAAGACCTTAGAAAGTTCAGATATATTATGGGTACTTTAATTCTTTAAGTATACAAGGGCATTATGGTCATTTTGACGTTCATAGACATTCTGGTAATTATACCAACATTGAAAGCAATGGTTTACAGAACTCGGATATTATATTTGCTCATTAGTATTCTATCCAGACATTCAAGAATTTCTAAATTAACGTCTTTTAAGTTATCAAATATTTTCAGTGATATTCCGTTTATTTAGGCTATCATGGCCTTTCAGTTATTTTAGTCTTATTAACAAATTCAGAATTTCATCAAATACATAGTTACTGATTAACTCAAAAGGATATTTCAGTTATTTTAGACTGAGATATATCTGCCATTTCTTTCTAACTTACCATATGGTACCTTCATCATTCACATACTTAAACGAGATTAAGGAGTCCTAACGCTCCGGCCCTTTACAGAAAATTCATTTATTTCAGAACTTGAGGTTTATCGTCCTTCAGATTAATCAGACATCTCGGTGCTCGGGGGCCTTACCATCTTTTCAGTCATTGCGATCATTCTTATCAAATTCACGTATTACTGTCAAAAGGGTCGACTTAGGATTTCAACACTATTTCCAGAAAATTCTTATTCATGAGTCACACAAAAATTGAGGGATTATCCAAGTTTGTATCACTCGTATTGCATAACTGGGTCGAATACAAATTTTAGGTCATTTCCTTCATCAGAAGAGTAGTTTAGTCAAACTTATGCTTTAGGGGTATTTTCGTAATTTCATATCTAATCATCATACTCCACATTCTGAACATTGGTTCTCAGACCTCATTGATAGAGATTCAGATTTAATTGTGTTATTTATTACTGTTAGCACTTTCGATACTCCGGTCTATTAATATTCTTACCTGAATTCTATTTATATTCTTATCTGAATACTTTGATCTTACTGATTCTGATACTTAATTTTCGTATCGAATTCGGCTTAAACAGAGTTCACAGATACACTTCATCACAAACATGCATGCTTTAACCGGATATCAACATGTGCATAAAGCATACAAGGGGTAGTAAGGTATTACCTTAATTCCGAGTTATACCGGTTGACTCCCGATACTACATTCGATCGCATTCGAATCCGGACTGGATGTCCCATGACATTTCAAATACTGAGATATTATCATACCTTCAAATACACAAATTAACATTTCAGTTCTTATCCATAGAGCTCTTATCAGAATTAAACACTTTCGGGTTCAAGGTCAGATTTGGAGGCCTTCGGGTCAGAATTTTGCAAAACGGGCTTCAAAATCGGACTCAGGACGTCGAAAAACATAAAATATGAGTTTTCAGAAAATTTGACTTTTTGGTCAAAGTCAACGCTGACGTCAGCAAGTCAACGGTCAACGGGTCAGAGTCAACTGGTCAAAGTCAATGCTGACGTCAGCATGACGCCAGCAGTCCACAAAGGTCAACTGAGTTGACTCGGGCTGACTTGGACGAGTTGACTCGGTTGACGGGTCGGGTCGGACGGGTCGAACGGGTCGGGTCCGTCAATCGGGTCAGGTCGGGTCGGTCAACCGGGTTTGAGCTCACTTACCCGAAGGTGATGATATCTGCCGGAAAAGTCGCCGGATTATCGCCGGCGATAACCGAAAATCTTTTCCGATGATTCAAATACACCAAAATCTGCCGAAAAACAAACATTTATCAATATAGCAAATAAATCGTTCACCAACAACACAATTTTGAGCCGGAAACCTTACCGGATTTAACCAAAAATAGGGCGATTTCGCCGGAAAATCACGAAGCTCCGACGAGAGCTCTCCCGGCGGCGGATCGACAAATATTTTGAGGGGTTTTGTAGATCAGGACATGAGGAGCTCACTGGTGCCCACGGTAAGGTGAACCGCCGTCGGGAACGGCCGAAAAATGCAAAAGTCAGTGGCGGCGATAGGTTTGCTACGTCGAACCTTCAAACGAGTTTTCACGGCAACTGACGGCTCGTAACTGCGCGTGAAGGTCAAGGGTCGGACCGGGTTGTGGTGGCGGTTCCGATGGCTGGGGCGGTGGCAGCCACGGACGGACGGTGGCGCAGATCGAGAGTGGCGAAGCCTAACGATCTTCCACCGTTTTCACACAAACGACGAGCAACAAGGGAGGTTGGGTGGTCGGGTTTTAACGGCGAAGAGGCAAGGATGACGGCGATGAGGGCGGTGCACACCACGGCCGGCCAGAGCACGGTGGTCGGAGCATGATCGGTATGGGGAGTTGAAGGGTTTGAAACCCTCTGGATATTTTCTCTCCCAAATCACATATTCGATTGTGTTCAAACAAAAATCTTGGGTAGGTGAAAGGTTCAGATCTTTATTTATTACTAGTATAAGAGAAACATAATAGTTTAAAATAAAACCAAAGCAAACTAACACCGAGAGCATCCTTAGCTCAGATGGTTAACCCTTCTACCTCCCATGCCAAGGGGCACGGGTTCGAGTCCCCTTGGCAGCCACTCTCTTTATTTTTTTTCTTATGAAAACAGGGTGTTACAATTCTCCCCTCCTAAAACAAAATTTCGTCCTCGAAATTTACCTGAATCAGACAAATGCAGAAATTGTTCTCTTATGGATCCTTCGATCTCCCAAGTAGCCTCACTAGGACTCCGATTTCTCTATTGTACTTTTACCATCGGAAAGCGTCGATTCCTCAGAACTCTTTCATCAAAATCTAATATCTGAATTGGTTCCTCCTCATAGAACAAGTCTAACCTTAACTCTACATTCTGAACTTGAATGACATGACTAGAATCTGAACGGCATTGTCTCTACATGGACACATGGAAGACATTATGGATACGGCTAAGCTGAGGGAGTGACTCAAGCTAATAGGCAACTGACCCAACTCTCTCTTCATGATACGGTACGGCCCAATAAATCTCGGACTCAACTTACCCTTTTTTTTTAAACTACAACTACAGTTCAGATAAGCACTCGGACTCCAACGACAACTCCAGAATCAGAATGTAAACATCTGATTTCAGTCATGAATGATATTTAACGATATACCAAGCCACACCATGGAGAAGATGTCTTTCTTCATACTGATCGAACACATCTAAGGTCATTAATGGATATCACTTACCTTCAACGTAATATTCAGATAACTATTTCTTTCGTGTTTAACAGAGGTACCAAAGATTATATACTTTCAGCACAATCACAAACACTTCTCTATGAAGTTCATAGAGTTTTTTTTTTACATTTCCGTTAGGGTATTTCAAACACAGTCGTTATCACCGAATAGCCTTTCATGAAATCTTACATCGGTCATCCCACATTATCAAACATTTATTCTCAATCTGATTCACAAGTATAAACCATTTCAAGTTCCTTATCCATATTCAAATTCAACCATTTAATTCAAAATACAGACCAACGTTATAGATATTTTCTATAAGCAGATGCTGAGCTATAGAAGGCAGAATACTCAGATTTGGTTATTTCAAAAGAAATAATTCAACATCAGAGTTTCGGCTCGGTGGAGTACGGTCAGAATCTAGGGGCATGTACAGACCAGACACCCTACGACAGACGATCGGCCGATCTACCCAGAATGACGCAACTCTAAGCTCTGATACCACTAAATGTAACCCCCTAGACCCGCCTATGCGTTACGACGGATCCTAGGAAGTCACATTAGGGTCACAAGAGCGACCCACAGTAAGATTTCAAATAAACATATGGTTAAACATTTAAAACCATAAAAAATATCTAATTTAAAATACAATTTCAGAAATCATTTAAAACGATAAAACAATCATGATACCAGTTGCAGAAAATAAGTTTTAGACTCATTTGTATAATTCCAACACGACACACATGCCCCCTAGTTACACAAATACCATACTCCCTGATAAGCCGAAGAAACTCTCATACCGACGTTGATAGGTGCAACTTGTTTGATCTTTTATCCTGAGATGGTAAAAACAACATGAGCTTGGGAAAGCTCAGTAATACAAAACTACCAAATGATGCTATAAGTTCATGCAGACATACGGTAGGCATAACATTTTTATGATGTTCTAGGCAATATTTGTCTCCATTTATGTTTCGCTGATTTAGTGAAGCACTATTCTTGAAGACTACAAAGTTTGTTCTTTCTAAGTTACTGAGTACTGAGAGAGAGCTTATTGTTCAGAGAGTCAACAGAGTGTCAGATTGGAGAAGTTAAACCATGAAGCCTAGTGTGTTTTAATAAGTTGCAAATCAACATACATAAATACTTAACATTATATCATATGAACACATAACAGATTATATGCAAATGCTCGGATGCATGTATGCGTTTACTAATGACTACCCTCCAACCAGCACACCAATATGTAGTCCCCCAGAACTGTATCATAAACTGGCATTAACCCAAGCCCATTGGGCGGGGTACCATCCTAAGGAATACCTTAGAATACGGGCGGCCCTTGCCGAAGCATAGGAACCTAAAAAAAAACGGGCGGACCTGGCCGAAGCCTAGGATCTGTAAAAACGGGCGGACCTGGCCGAAGCCTAGGATCTGTAAAAACGGGCGGACCTGGCCGAAGCACAGGATCTGTAAACAGGACGATCTTACCAGCTGGATCAGGGCTGAGCCGAAGAGACTTCATATCATATCCCAACAGTATACCCCAAACAGAATCAGTGTTTAGATTTCCAGACATGGTTAACAGAATATATGTGACAGACATTTTATTCAGAGTATCAGAAACAGAAATTCATGCTTTTAACAGATAAATAGGCATACTATTGCAGAGCAGACATTTCAGTATTCATCATGCGAGCAGATTGTACCATCATAGGTCAAGCAACCATATAGCAAGTAAACAACTGAGCAAACATACGCAATATCATTCATGATCAAATCAATATATAATCCATATAAACAGAATGTAGCACACATGGAACACACTAGGTGGGACAGATCATTTCTTGGAGATGTTTGGCATATACGGAATAAGACATGTAGAACTTGTGTTGATTTGAACGGATTTCTGAAACGTGGCCCCTACTAGAAGGGGTTCATACTAACTGCTTAACCCAGATATTCGGAAGGTGATACTTCAAGACCTTAGAAAGTTCAGATATATTATGGGTACTTTAATTCTTTAAGTATACAAGGGCATTATGGTCATTTTGACGTTCATAGACATTCTGGTAATTATACCAACATTGAAAGCAATGGTTTACAGAACTCGGATATTATATTTGCTCATTAGTATTCTATCCAGACATTCAAGAATTTCTAAATTAACGTCTTTTAAGTTATCAGATATTTTCAGTGATATTCCGTTTATTTAGGCTATCATGGCCTTTCAGTTATTTTAGTCTTATTAACAAATTCAGAATTTCATCAAATACATAGTTACTGATTAACTCAAAAGGATATTTCAGTTATTTTAGACTGAGATATATCTGTCATTTCTTTCTAACTTACCATATGGTACCTTCATCATTCACATACTTAAACGAGATTAAGAAGTCCTAACTCTCCGGCCCTTTACAGAAAATTCATTTATTTCAGAACTTGAGGTTTATCGTCCTTCAGATTAATCAGACATCTCGGTGCTCGGGGGCCTTACCATCTTTTCAGTCATTGCGATCATTCTTATCAAATTCACGTATTACTGTCAAAAGGGTCGACTTAGGATTTCAACACTATTTCCAGAAAATTCTTATTCATGAGTTACACAAAAATTGAGGGATTATCCAAGTTTGTATCACTCGTATTGCATAACTGGGTCGAATACAGATTTTAGGTCATTTCCTTCATCAGAAGAGTAGTTTAGTCAAACTTATGCTTTAGGGGTATTTTCGTAATTTTATATCTAATCATCATACTCCACATTCTGAACATTGGTTCTCAGACCTCATTGATAGAGATTCAGATTTAATTGTGTTATTTATTACTGTTAGCACTTTCGATACTCCGGTCTATTAATATTCTTACCTGAATTCTATTTATATTCTTATCTGAATACTTTGATCTTACTGATTCTGATACTTAATTTTCGTATCGAATTCGGCTTAAACAGAGTTCACAGATACACTTCATCACAAACATGCATGCTTTAACCGGATATCAACATGTGCATAAAGCATACAAGGGGTAGTAAGGTATTACCTTAATTCCGAGTTATACCGGTTGACTCCCGATACTACATTCGATCGCATTCGAATCCGGACTGGATGTCCCATGACATTTCAAATACTGAGATATTATCATACCTTCAAATACACAAATTAACATTTTAGTTCTTATCCATAGAGCTCTTATCAGAATTAAACACTTTCGGGTTCAAGGTCAGATTTGGAGGCCTTCGGGTCAGAATTTTTCAAAACGGGCTTCAAAATCGGACTCAGGACGTCGAAAAACATAAAATATGAGTTTTCAGAAAATTTGACTTTTTGGTCAAAGTCAAAGTCAACACTGATGTCAGCAAGTCAACGCTGACGTCAGCAGGTCAACGGTCAACGGGTCAGAGTCAACTGGTCAAAGTCAATGCTGACGTCAGCATGACGCCAGCAGTCCACAAAGGTCAACTGAGTTGACTCGGGCTGACTTGGACGAGTTGACTCGGTTGACGGGTCGGGTCGGACGGGTCGAACGGGTCGGGTCGGTCAATCGGGTCAGGTCGGGTCGGTCAACCGGGTTTGAGCTCACTTACCCGAAGGTGATGATATCCGCCGGAAAAGTCGCCGGATTATCGCCGGCGATAACCGAAAATCTTTTCCGATGATTCAAATACACCAAAATCTGCCGAAAAACAAACATTTATCAATATAGCAAATAAATCGTTCACCAACAACACAATTTTGAGCCGGAAACCTTACCGGATTTAACCAAAAATAGGGCGATTTCGCCGGAAAATCACGAAGCTCCGACGAGAGCTCTCCCGGCGGCGGATCGACAAATATTTTGAGGGGTTTTGTAGATCAGGACATGAGGAGCTCACTGGTGCCCACGGTAAGGTGAACCGCCGTCGGGAACGGCCGAAAAATGCAAAAGTCAGTGGCGGCGATAGGTTTGCTACGTCGAACCTTCAAACGAGTTTTCACGGCAACTGACGGCTCGTAACTGCGCGTGAAGGTCAAGGGTCGGACCGGGTTGTGGTGGCGGTTCCGATGGCTGGGGCGGTGGCAGCCACGGACGGACGGTGGCGCAGATCGAGAGTGGCGAAGCCTAACGATCTTCCACCGTTTTCACACAAACGACGAGCAACAAGGGAGGTTGGGTGGTCGGGTTTTAACGGCGAAGAGGCAAGGATGACGGCGATGAGGGCGGTGCACACCACGGCCGGCCAGAGCACGGTGGTCGGAGCATGATCGGTATGGGGAGTTGAAGGGTTTGAAACCCTCTGGATATTTTCTCTCCCAAATCACATATTCGATTGTGTTCAAACAAAAATCTTGGGTAGGTGAAAGGTTCAGATCTTTATTTATTACTAGTATAAGAGAAACATAATAGTTTAAAATAAAACCAAAGCAAACTAACACCGAGAGCATCCTTAGCTCAGATGGTTAACCCTTCTACCTCCCATGCCAAGGGGCACGGGTTCGAGTCCCCTTGGCAGCCACTCTCTTTATTTTTTTTTCTTATGAAAACAGGTTGTTACACACGATGGTTGTGACATGTACGTTGCATGCTTTATGTTGTGTTTGGGGGAAATTGGGATGCCCATTGCCTTATTATTGTAGTGAAGTGTTTTAAATTAAATTCGAAGTCTTGGATCCTTGCTAGAAGCTGACCTAATTTCTTGTTTTGTTTTATATTCATGCCTTATTGATAATAGCACAATAGGACCAAGGAGAGAGCTACGTTCAAGATCAGTTGCTCCAGCTGATGAGCAAAGGAATCAGGAGAACGAGGTTCTTCCTGATGTGAATTTACCTCCTCCACTACCACCACCTAGGGGTGAGGAGCAAGTACAACACGGACAGACTGGTCCAGTGTTGGGTGATTTGATGCCTTTAGTACAACTGATGACTGAGGCATACCAGGCTGCTGTTGCTGGAGTGCAAGTGCAAGCACCTGTGGCTGGGTAATTGGGTTTGTCGTTAAAACGATTGTGAAGTTTGGGAGGCGTTGAATATCGTGGATTGTCTCCTGAAGCATCCGAGGCTTGGATGACTAGTACGATCCGGATTTTGGATCAGATGGGGCGTAATGATGCATACAAGTTAGGATGTGATGTCTCTTTATTGCATGGTTATGCATACAGTTTGTGGACGACTGTGACCGCGGCCATGGAACCCAATGAGGTGGATTGGGAGTTCTTCCAGGTTGCCTTTAAAAATAAGTATCTAGGAGTTAGATACTTGGACGACAAGAAGCGTGAGTTCATGTCCTTGGTGCAAGGAAACATGGCAGTGGCTGAGTACGAGGTCCAGTTCGTACGTTTGACCTCTCGAGTGGGTGGTTCTAGCTCTAGTAAGAGAGCTGCAGATCCTGGTCCTAATGATGGACAAAATAAAAGAAACCTTGATCGTAGATATCGGCCTGAGGCGAGGCGAGGTAATTTTGTGCGAGGTGCGCCAGTTCAGGGTAACAGGGTGAGATCTGAATAGAATACTTGCTGGACATGTGGATCGCGAGAGCATTTGAGGTGAGATTGTCCTCGTGTGGCTCGAGAGGCACATGCTCCTGTGGCTGGGGCGGCTAATTCTTGTTGGAATTGTAGATCAGCTAATCATATAAGACGTGAGTGTCCTTTACTAGCTGGAGGTGGTCAAGGACGAGCACCTATTTTTGCACCACAGATAAGCCGTGGGCGCGGTCATGGTAATTTACAACGAAGGGAGGATGGACAGAGAGGTGTAGCTCATGTTGTTGCTGTTCAACCTGAGGGTGGTGGTCCTGCGAGAGTGTATGGACATGGCGAGGGATGTAACGACACCTACATGATTGCATGTACTTTCACCTTGCAATCCTTGTCTTTGTTAGCTTTAATTTATTCTGGATCCACACATTCATACATCTTGAGTGAGCATGCACATTTGCTTGATATCCCCGTTGAGATGCTAAATGTAGGAATGCAAGTAACAAGCTCTTTTGGTGAAACTGTTGTTATGAGAAAATTGTATAGGAGATATCCTTTATCTGTTCAAGGCCATGCGTTTTCAGTTGATTTGATGGAGTTGCCTTTCTACGATTTTGATGTGATAATTGGAATAGATTGGTTGTCTGAGCTTAAAGCTGCAGTTGATTTTGATGTTAAGCGAGTTACCTTGAGACTTGCTGATGGTTACGAAGTGGTAATCGTAGGCGAGAATGTGAAGTTCTTGTCCAATGCAATATCGGCTCTTGAAGCAAGTCGTATGATGGAGTTGGGTTGTGAAGCTTTCCTAGCTTATGTGATGAACACTGATACAAATGAGGTGCGAGTACAGGACATACGAACGATATGTGAGTTTTTGGGTGTCTTTCCGGAAGAGTTGCCTGGTTTGCCACCGAACAGAGAAGTTGAGCTTGACATTGAGTTGTATGAAAATACTACTCCCATGTCTATTGCTCCTTATCAGATGGCACCTAAAGAGTTGAAAGAGTTGAAAACGCAACTTCAAGAGTTGCTTGATTGAGGGTTCATAAGGCCAAGTGTTTCGCCTTGGGGGTGCACTGGTTTTTATTTGTAAAGAAGAAGGATGGCACGATGCGTATGTGTATAGATTATCGGCAAATGAACAAGTTGACGATTAAGAACAAGTACCCTTTGCCAAGGATTGATGATTTATTTGACCAGTTTCGAGGTGTTTCACTGTTTTTGAAGATTGATTTGAGATCTGGATATTATCAACTGAAGGTTAAGGATGTAGATGTACCTAAGACAACTTTTCGGACAAGGTACGTGCATTATGAGTTCTTAGTGATGCCGTTTGGGTTGACAAATGCACCGGCTGAATTCATGGATATGATGAATCGTGTGTTCCATGAGTTCTTAGATCAGTTTGTGGTAGTGTTTATCGATGATATTCTCTTGTACTCACGTACCGAGGAGGATCATGATAAGCATTTGAGGATTATGTTGCAGGTATTGTTGGAGAATCAACTTTATGCTAAGCTGAGCAAATGCGAGTTTTGGCTTAGAAAAGTTGTCTTTCTTGGACATGTAGTGTCGGCCGAGGGTATTCGGGTTGACCCACACAAGATTGAGGCGGTAATGAATTGGAAAATGCTTAAATCGGCGATTGAAGTGCGTAGTTTCCTTGGTTTGGCTGGATATTATTGAATGTTTTTAAGGGTTTATCTAAGATGGTTGCGTCGTTGACTAAAATGTTGCAAAAGAATGTTCTCTTTAAGTGGACGGATGTTAGACAACAAGCTTTCGAGAGGTTGAAGGAAGCTTTGACGCAAAATCCTGTCTTGATTCAACCAGAATCGGGTAAGAAGTTTGTGGTTTAAAGTGATGCGTCATATGTTGGTCTAGGTTGCGTGTTGATGCAAGGTGGGAAGGTTGTGGCATATGCATCTAGACAATTGAAGGTACATGAGCGCAACTATCCTACTCATGATCTAGAGCTTGCTGCAGTTGTGTTTGCCTTGAATATTTGGAGGCATTACCTTTACGATGAGAAGTGTGTGGTTTACACAGATCACAAGAGTTTGAAGTATCTAATGTCCCAGAGAGATTTGAATCTTAGGCAACAAAGATGGTTGGAGTTGCTTAAGGATTACGATCTGACGATTGAGTACCATCCGGGAAAGGCCAATATTGTGGCCGATGCTTTGAGTAGGAAGGTGGCTGTTGAGTTGAGAGCGATGTTTGCTCGGTTGAGTATATCGTGTGATGGTGGGTTGATAGCCGAGTTACAGGGAAACCTTCCTTAATTCAGTTATTTACAGATAAGCAGTTGCTTGATGATTCTTTGGTGCCTCATGTTCAGGATATAGCTGATGGTAATGCAACAGATTTCTGTTTCATTGATGATGATGTTTTATGCTTTAAAAGTCGGGTAGTTGTGCCAGAGGATATTGAGTTGAGGTGCACTATTTTGACTAAAGCTCATAGTAGTCCTTTTTCTATGTATCCTAGTAGTACAAAGATGTATCATGGTTTGAAAGATAAGTACTATTGGGTTGGGTTGAAAAAGGATGTTGCTGATTTTGTGAGCAAGTGTATGGTTTGTCAACGTGTGAAAGTTGAGCACCGGTTTCCTTCCAGTTTGTTGTAACCTTTGAGGATACCAGAATGGAAATGGGAAATGATTACGATAGATTTTGTGTCCGATTTGTCTTTAACACCATCAAAGAAGAACTTCATTTGGGTGATTGTAGATCGTCTTATGAAGTGTGCGCATTTCTTGGCTGTGCATACTACGTATATGTTGGATAAGCTAGCGGAGTTGTATATAGCTGAGATTTTGCGTTTGCATGGTGTGCCTAAATCTATAGTGTCGGATAGAGATCTGAGGTTTACATCGAGATTTTGGGAGAGTCTACACCAAGCGTTGGGTCCGCGCTTGAATTTCAGCACTTCATATCATCCTCAGACGGATGGACAGTCGGAGCGAGTTATCCAGGTACTGGAGGATATGTTGAGATGTTGTGTGATAGATTTCCAAGGTTCTTGGGAAAGGCAGTTGCCCTTGGTGGAATTTGCCTATAATAATAGTTTCCAGGCAAGCATACAAATAGCTCCATATGAAGCTTTGTATGGAAGAAAGTGTAGAACGACTCTTTGTTGGGTGGAGGCGGGGCAAAAGTTGGTTTCCTTGCCGGATTTTTTTAAGGGAACAACTGAGATGGTGAAGCTCATAAGTGAGCGGTTGAAGGCTGCTTCGGATCATCAAAAGTCTTACGCAGATTTAAAGCGTAAGGAGATTGAGTTTGCGGTTGAAGATCGCGTGTTCTTGAAGGTATCACCTTGGAAGAAGGTGATGAGATTTGGACATAAGGGTAAACTTAGTCCAAGGTTTATTGGACCTTATGAGGTTGTGGAGCGAGTTGGTCTTGTTACATATCGGTTGAGGTTGCCTCCCGTGTTAGAGAAAATTCATGACGTGTTTCACGTTTCTATGTTGCGAAAGTATAGATCGGATCCATCTCATGTGATGCATGTTGAGGAGATTGAGTTGAATCCAGATTTATCTTATGATGAGGAACCAATGGGGATCCTTGATTCTAGTAACAAAGTTCTTCGCGGTAAGACGATTGAACTTGTGAAGGTGTTGTGGTGACGTCGAGGAGTTGAGGAGGCCACGTGGGAGAGCAAGACGGACATGTTGAAGCGGTTTCCACATCTTTTTCCTTTAGGTAAAAATTCGAGGACAAAATTTCCTAAGTGGGGGAGAGTTGTAACACCCCGGTTTTGGGCCTAAATGTTTTAGGCATCGGTTTAGGTTAGTCGAACCTAGAATTGGAGATTCGAGCCTTTAGAAGCAGTTCAGGGACAACGTAGTCCAGAATGTAATAAAATTATAAGAAAAATTGCTAAAATATTTTAAAAATATATATTGAAGGATGGTGAAATCTATTTTAGAAAACGGGTCTTGGAAAGTCAAGATTATGGAAAGTGGCCATTTTGTAAAATGTGCAAAATTGGTTTTTAAGGACTAAATTAAAAAGGGGACAAGACTTAGAATTTTTAGAGAGCTTACATGTGTTTAAAAGCATTTTTCCCTTAATTTGACCAATTTTAAAATAATATTATTAAAAATGAATAAAAAGAAAAGCTTTTAATTAAAAGGAATTTTTAATTGAATCAAAAGGATTTTACGCAACTTCAATTTCCTCACTTTCTTAACAGCCAAACACTTTCTTTTATCTCAAAGATCTCAGATTCTATCATCTTTTCTCTTTCTTTTTGATTTCCTAAAAGTGATCTATCAATTTAATCAATGGAGCTTTGAAGTTTGCTTGCAAAATCTTTGTCAACTGAGGAAAAAAAGCTAAGATTGGAGGTAAGAGTTGATCAACCCTCTAATCAAGGTTTTTTAATGAAATTCCCAAGTCTTGTGCTTCCTAAATAGTGTTATTAACTGAGTTTTATGACTTGATTTATGAAAAATTGGTTAAAATGGCTTAGTTGATGATTTTCCATGATTTTCGTTTGGGCACTATTTTGATTGATTTGAGAATGATTTTAAAGTTGTTTTGGATGTTAAATGATGTTAAAGTAAAGGCTTAATCATAATAATCCCGGATTAGGTTGGATCTCTTAAAGTTTAGGTTGTTAGATATGGGTTTTTGGCTTGGAAATGTGAAATATGAGTTGTTAGAGATATAAGGATGATATTAAGATGTCTTTGGATGTTGATTTATGGCTAAAATGTGATGGAAATGTTTGTTGATGGCTGGGTTGAGTTTAGTGATCAATCGAAGGTGATTTTTGTTGTTTCAGATGGGTATTTTGGTGCCTTTGGGCAGAGCTGCGGGGTTTTAGTGTTTGCTGGTGGTTTAAATGCATTAATGTGCATTAATCCTCTATTCTTGTGTGGTATAAACATGGGAGGATTCTTTGGAAGCATTTGACGAAGTTTCGGGGACTTCAGACGCTTGATTTTTGCATCGGTGATTGAGGTTTCGCTAGTCGGTGAGTGGAAATGGGATTTCCAGCTTTGAAACATTTTAAAAGTGGTTTTGGGAACTTAGTGTAAGCTTGAAACGCTTTACTAAGTTCAAAGTAAGTAAAGTGATTTTCTTCCTCGGCTTGTGCTATTATAAGCTTGTGGATGCACTTGAATTTATATGTGTTTACCTACTGTTTTAAAGCATGATTTGAGCTTGTGATTTGCTGTTGATGATGCCATATTGTTAAAGGATGCACTAGGTAAGTGATCCTTGTAAGTATGTGTTTATACATGTTTTACGAAGCATGGTTTGATGCTTGGAAATATGACTTTTTGTGAATGCTTTGAAAACAGTTAGATTTATGCTAAATGAGAATTATATTGGCAAGTGATGTTGTGTAAAGTGGTTTACAAATGAAATCAGATATAGTTAGCCGGCTATAGGATTGAGTGCACTATAAACAAGTCGCCTTGGATGTTGAGGGGTTGTGAATGTATCGAAAACCCCATCCAAGTACCCTAACGATCGATGAAATTGAGTTGTGTCCCGTCTCTCGTTAGTGGGGTTATATATCTATCGATGAGTGGTGTTGAGGGGTTGTAAGGTACCGAATACTCCACTACGGGTGTCACAACGGTGGTGGGTAGCTCCCGTGTGTGAACCTTGAGATACCAGTGAGAATATATGAAGTGTTGGGACAACACTTGGGAATCCATGTTTCCGATACGTTTTGAGAAATGAGAATATTGTTGATCACTTGTGAGCCAATATAATTGATTAATTGCTATGAAATGTATATGAATGCATAGCATGTAAATGCATGTTTTACTCTTAAGCATTGCATATTGGTAGCTATGCATGGGAAGACTTAAGTTGTGTGTTAGCAAATGGATTTGCTGTTGAAGTATTTGATACTTGATGCATGTGGTTTAACATGCTGATTTTTGTTAATGAAGTGCATGGATTTCAAGAAAGCATGATGGTTTTTAAAAACTGTAAAATGGTTTTAAGCATTGATAGTGTTTTTGAGTTTTGAGCACTCCTCACTAAGCTTGTATGCTTACGCTCTCTTTTGTCCATCAATGTAGATAACTAAGTGTTTGGAGGTAGCAACTCTCAAGGGAATCCTAAGAGACTTCACTCTGAAAGTATGTTTCGGTCATGGACTAGAGTAATAAGGGCAATGGGAGATTCCATGGTTTGTTTGGGTGATGTGTATGAACAACCTTTGAGCATGTTTCTTTTATGATTTTATACTTGTAAAAGGCTTATTTTTGGTGTTTTGAGTATTGGTTTGAGTTTTGCCTCTTGAGTGGGTTATTTGTTAGGTTGCATGCCTTTATTTTTCCATTGATGCAATTAACCATGCTTTGATGCTAAATATGCTGTTTGAAGATCAATGTTTATGTATGATGTATGCATGTTGAAAACATGTTAGATTGGTTTAAAATGGATTTTAGGGTGAAAAACCAGCAAAATATGTCATTACATGCCTATGTGTTTCGGAACACTCGAGCCTGTATCGAAACGGTGAGCCTGAAATAGCCTTAGTGTTTTGAAACGAATATGGTTTGTTCCGGTACATTTTGCTACTGGAAACCATGGTTTCGAAACATCTCAAGGGCATTTCGATACGGGCCCGTGTTTCGATACATGGATAGTCTGTACCGAAACGGATGGCAGTTATGTTAGTTGTTGGAATTTTCTGAAGTTCTAATTCTTTGCATTTTAGTCCTTGAATGTTGTGGATGCAATTAAATGAGCATGAATGATTATTTTGAGCTGAGATTTGACTAAGATGCATGTAATGGGACTAATTAAAGGACGGTAACACAAAATGGCTTAAGTCCTTATAATCTGGAAAAAATTACAAAATGGTCCCTGAAAGCCGTAATTGTATGAAATTGATGGATGATCGAGTTGCAAATGATCCGTTGAAATGTTTAACACATAGGAACCTAATTTGCATCTAGATAAGATAAAAAAAATTAGGGTTGTTTATTGAGGTAAACCTTCTCGGTTTACTTCAATATTCTCCGTGTGACCTATTCGGTTCGGTCTATCGGCTAAGCCGGGTCGAGGGGGTTACAGTTTACATGCCAAATTTTGTCTTTAAATTCCATGTTAGTATAAGCTATATATATATATGAGTTCATTTCATATGAAGCGAAGTGATATCAAACATAATGTTGGAGATATGGTTTTCCTAAAGGTGTCACCCTGGAAGAAGGTCTTCAGGTTCGGGAAGAAAGGAAAACTTAGTTCTCGATTTATTGGACCCTTTGAAGTTACTGAAAGGATTGGTCCAGTGGCTTATCGACTAGCACTCCCTAGTGAGTTCGATAAGATCCACAATGTAATCCATGTCTATGTGCTCAAGAAGTATCGTCCAAACCAACTCATATTTTAGAACCGGAAGAAGTAGAATTGAACCCTGATCTTTCTTATGAAGAAGAACCTATCCAGATACTTGACCAAGAAGTAAAGAGACTTAGGAACAAGAATGTTCCACTAGTGAAAATCTTGTGGAGGAATCATAGAATGGAAGAAGCAACATAGGAACCTGAGGCTACAATGAAAGATCAATATCCTCATCTATTCAATTTAGGTAAATTTGAGGGCGAATTTATTTAAAGGGGGAGAGTTGTAATACCCCAAATTAGGGCCTAGTAATAAGAACCTTAAGTAATTAGGAATCAATTGATCAAATGTAATAAAAATTAAAAGGATTAAAATGAAACAAGTAACTTGATTGGAAAGAACCGAAAACTAGTGACCATGATTAGGAGAAAATAAAGGATTTATTTGAACAAAACCTAAACTACAACATCATGCATGTAGTAAGCTAATTAGTTGATTATTAGTCAGATAATTACCCCATTAATTGGCCATGTGGCCCACCATCCAGTGTTGAGAGCACTATCTTCATGCCATCTCACCATCTTCTCCATTCACTCTTCATTCTAGCTGAAACTTGAGAGAAAAATAGTGAGAGAGTGAGACTTGAGAGAGATCCATTGTTGAAGAGGAAATCAAGCTTGCATGTTCATAATTTTCCGTAGGAAATTAAGCTAGAAGCAATGTAAGTATACTCTTGTTCTTGTTATTCGAATAAATGAGAAATTTGGTTGAATTTGATTGTTTGATGCTTGTTGATGAAATTAGTTGTTGTATATGCTTGTTAGAAGATTGAATGATGATAGGATTACATGAATTTGAGTAGTACGAAAATTAAGCTAGAAGCAATGTAAGTATACCCATTTTTGAAGGTAAAGAGGGCGTCGGCTTCGCTCATACCCTGGATTTGAAGCCTAAGTTCCGTGAACTTGTTGACATACTCTCGGATTGAGCCGTCATGCTTTAATTCGTGAAGCTTTTCCCGGGCTTCTTCCTGAGCATTCTTTGGATAAAAATGCTCTTTGAACTCAAGCTGGAATTCCTTCCATGTTTTGATGGGAAACGTTCCATCTCTTGACTGAGAACACCTATGTCGCCACCATAGGAGTGCAGCATCAACTAAGTAAACAGAGGCAGTGTTTACTTTTGTGTTCTCATCTTCGATGCCCGAGAGTCGGAAGTACTGATCCAACCCCCAAACGAAGTTGTCCACTTCTTGGGCGTCCCTTGCCCCTTTGAACTCCTTCGATTTTGGCACATCGATCCTGGGCTTGGCTTCAATTGTCTTTCCCATCATGCCGGTTAGTACGGCATTCTTGTAGAGGGACAGCTCGGCATTGAGCTTTCCGATTTCCCCAACAATTCCCCTCTCATTGCCTCCATCACAGTTTGAAGGGAAACATCCTGGTGGTTCAATTTCTCGTATGCTGAGTCGAGAAGATTTTGAACCTCTTCATTGACTTTATCGTTGGAAACGAAGTTGGCTTCTAACACTCCGAGTCGGTCGTTAACAACATCGAGGGACTCTTCCGTCTCCTTTGCGTCGGTCTCGAGTTGCTCTATCTTGTCCTCGAGCGATGTTAATCGATCCTTTGAAGCGGCCCTCTTCTTATCGGCAGCTTTGTCGGGAACTTTCTCGGTGCCTTTGTCGGTAGCTTTTTCAGCGGCTTGGGTCTCCGCGGGTTTTGCTGATGTGTTGGTCTCGTCTTTCTTGGCCATCTTGAGCAAATTCCTTGCTCTGATACCACTTGTCACGTCCTTAGAATCCTGGATCTGGACGTGCGGCCTTAGGGCCTTTGGGAAGCTTGTGGCGCCTAAGTAAGCCTGTTTGATCTAAGCCGGAGGGTTTAGATCGATGCGGAAACGGGATGTTGGCGAGATGAAAAATGGATGCGAGATAAGGAGTTGAGCAAACGCCCGAAAGTTTTATTAACTGAAGGGAAAGAAACAAAGTTGTTGCCTAACAAAGCCAAACAAGTCGAAAATCCTAAGAAAAAGTAAATAATGAGGTAGGGGTAAGCCTCTTTAAATAGCCCCTCTATGTCCTAATCCTACTCTAACTTGGATTGCTAATATCCTACTCCTTCAAGGAGGAGTAATCCTTGTCCCACAAGGATTCGTGGCCCCTTAAACCCCAAAGAAGGCTTGGTTTGCGCGGAGGCCAGGCCCAAGGCCGTGTGAGGACCCGTGGGGTCTGACTGGCTGGCCCTGTCCGACCCCTCTGTGCGCGCGGTCGTCAAGCCCCTGTTGTTCGGCGTGATCGGCTTGCTCGGGCCCGTGGTGTGCAGTGTGACCGGCTTGCTCGGGTCCGTGGTGTGTTGGGCTCGGGTCCGTGGTAAGCGTGGGCCGCTGTCGGGACCCTGAGGTGCGTTGGGCTCGGTTCCTGGGCATGTGTTGCCGCCGGCCCCTTGTTAAGCGGTGGGATCGGACCCTAGGGTGCGGTCCGTGACCGAGAGCATAATGTATCATCTATAGAGTAGAGATGGATTTGCAAACATCTGCCACCCTTCTACTCCTATTACCATCGTAATATTTATCATGTTTATGCTAAAAGTCGTTATTTTCACTTTTAATAACAATAAGAAAAATAAAGAATTATTACATAATACACTGAAATTTTTTTTAAAAAATCATCATATTCCTTTTTAGTAATGATTCTACTATTGTTTGTAATATTTTCTTTTGGCAGCTAACATTTGACTATTCAGCGTAACCTAAATTGTTTTTGTGCAATTTAACTTTTAACATATCATTTTAGGTTAATATTTTTTTCAGATGAAAATTGTTAGTCAGTTAACGATAAAACAACTTGAAATGACTTGACAGAATGACACGTCAGTGGAAAAAATAATTTTATATTTTATAAAATTTTATAAAATTATTTTTTGACTGACATTACATTCTTTCAAGTTAACACCTTTGTATATATTACACTGTTATGTCAGTGTGCATTGCTATGTAGGTTTGTCACGTCATTTCAAATTACTTCAAAAAACGAGAATATGGGCCAAATGACTATTCAATAAAAAATTAGAGGCATTTTTAACATTATAAATATTTTTTTCAGCAATGATTCTATTGTAATGACTCAAGTTCTTATATTTTAAAATTTATTTATTATATTCAAACCAATATATATATATATATAATATGTGTGTATATATATAATCGGAGTGGTTAGCAGTCAACCACCACCCAACATCATTTCACTGTTATATATATATTAATGGTATTAGAATAAGCCTTTGGCTTATTTAAGTAGGTTGGGACGGCAGGATTGAAGAAAAAAAAGGAAATGAAAGGGAGAGGGGGAAGGCAGATCATAGAGAAGAATAGGGTGAGGGGAAATTAATTTTCAGCTTTGAGCTGTGGCGATCAAAGGTATGTACGTGGTTTGATGGAATTGTTTTTTAGACAGTACTTAGATGATACGAAGTTCTTGATAGTGGTCAACCGTTTTTTCCATCCAAGTCTTATAGCGTCAGAAATTCAAGTTTTCAAGAGCCTCGATTCTTGAAGATGTTGGTAGTTTGAAAGAATTATAGGAAATATTGCTTTGGTAAGCCTTAACCTTTCCTTGGCATGTTTTATATCTCCAAATCTATTATGTTTGATTTATTCATTGTTTTTGTTTAAGCTCTCTTTTGAATCGGTGAGATCCTAAAAATAAAGGAGGAAGATGAAATTTACTGGGAGATATTATCGTTTGCTTGGAATTAAGGTAATACAGTATTTATCATTTAGATATTAGTAAAGTATGTATGTGATGTTTCAATGGCCATACAGACGATTGAATTCATGGTAGGAAGCTTGAAATTCATTTATGGTAAATGTGATCTTTGGATAATATATATATATATTTTTTGGATAAATGTGGTTTTATTTATCCAATCAGCAGTAAAACTGCTCAAAAACGTCTCAACAACTACTACCAAGTAATAATTCTATATCAATCCCTGTTATATACAGAGATTAGAATTAACATTATTTGATATGTTCACACATTTTTTAAGAAGTCTATTTCTAACCGCATACTAAGGATTACTTTGGAATATTTCTGGCAAGCCCATTTAGGATATCAACCTTATCAGCCCAAATTTCTACTTCATTCCGCCCAATACTCTAGACCTGATAAATTTGACCCAAGACTCGTACCGATTTATTTAACTCGAGATTCGAAATCAATCCGAACACGATGATCTGAAACCTAAAATAAACCGAATCGAAACTGACCTAAATTTTAGTTGAGCTGAAATGGATTCAAATTGATTTTCAACCGAACCGAATGAACCTGAATCGAAGGCAACCCGAAATAAAGAAAGATGGGATGTGAATTGCTGCACAACTCACCAAAAAACCAATTATATTAGCTTTATAAAACCATATAGGGGGTGTAAAAAGTGGATATCACCTGAAAACCCTACTGAAACCGACCGATCTCTCATTGACTTGACATTGACTAGGGATGAGCATGGGTCGAGTTTATGGCCGAACCGAACCCAACTCAAAAATAATTACACTAAACCCGACCCGATCATATTCTTTAAAAATATTGACTCGACCTGACCAGAAAATTATATACCTCAACCTGAACCCAACTGACCCGATTTATAAAAAAAATAATTTAAGGTTTTAATTGTAAAAAAATAAATTAATTTTAGGAACATAATCGTAAAAAAATCAGTTTTAAGGACCTAATTATAAAAATATATAAATAGGGGTGTTACTGCAAAATATCCCTAAAAATATAGGGAAAAATTACAATATTAGTCCTAGATTGGGTCGGGTATAATTTTTTTTACCATAAACTAGAACCCGATTTTTTCACACAGAAAACTCTACCCAATCGGGTTGGAACTTGTCGGGTCCGGGTGAAATGCCCATCCCTAATATTGACCCGACCCGAAATCAACAAACCTAACATTAACCGAACCGAAATAACCTGAACCGATCAGATAGCCGACCCAAATGACCATAGACTCGAGTTAAAACTAAACCAAACACAATTCTGAACTGAATGTAGCCAAAACTGAATGACCCAAAATGAAGCCGAGTATTGGGCTTCTCGGGATCCATTTCCACATCAGATTTATCCTTATGTTCAACTTGGTCCAGCTCATTTCCACGAAAGCCCATTAATTTCAGATCTTCCACAGACATGTTTTCCACCTCAATAATCCCTTCCTTAGGCCCAGCCGATTTCTCCAAATGCTGAATATTGCCCACAATCGCCGCCCAGCTATGCTCACCTAGCTTCGCAAGTTCTCCTCGTTATTATTAAACTTACTGAAACCTGCCCCTCAGGACCAAATAATATCTCCCTTATAGCCTTTCCATTTGAAAACATAGATTATTTGGTCTAAAAGTTTATTTGTTTACAACATGAAAATGAAGACCAAACCAATTATGCTAAGAAACCTAGATTAATCAAAGAAAAATTGTTGTTTTGCTTTAAATCCATACATTATACAACCATGGAAGATTTCTAGCATGGGCTCTGAAAGCTTACTATATTAAATCGAGTATGTGCATATGCAGCATCACTCACAAAAGGGATGTCAGCAGCATACTTACCAGCAAGAGCACAGCCAACACATTCCAGCAACACGAAGATGAAACATACTACGATGGCGGCCCAAAAGTGCATCCCCAACATGCCATCATATTGCATGAATGGAAAAAGCTTGCTCGTATACAGCACTAACTGCAAGCCGGTTCTCAATAACATGCCCATCATCACGTGGAACCTAATGAAGTGAGGCCAATCTTTGTTCTTCACGATCCACTTGTATCCAAAGTACTTGTATATGAGTAAGAACCATGGAGGGAATCCGTTTATGGGTCCCGGAACGAAATAGATCAAGTTCTCAAACATCTGATAATGTTCTAAAAAGGGCTGAACAAAATATCCAGTGTCTGAAATCTGCAGAGCTATTAAGTAGGGAACACAGGCCAAAGTCCTCCACCACCACTCAGGCTTCTCGGTTATCACAGGGTAACTGAATTTGAATGTCTCAGCCTCATATGCTCTTGTTGTTGTGATTGACCTGTGCCGTCTAGGTAAGACATTGGGTTTATGCCACAGGTCACCTGAATTATTAAAATAGATAACCAATTATTTATTAGAATATATTTTTTTCCAAAAAAATATCGAAGATGAAAGGCAAGGAACCACATCCTTTATGCATACCTGTGGAAAGCGAGGAATGCTGTGAACCAATACGAATACGACTCGAGTGGACTGCAGCAGCAGCAACGGCAGCTGAGGGCTTATATCGGAGGTGGACACTGCTGCGTCGGTTTAAAATCGAATCCCTAGACCTGCTGGGGTTCAAATGTTGCCAAGAAGGACATAATTCAGCATACAAAAAGAAGCAAACCCAACAATAAATCAGTTCCTATGCGGATGGATTTTAACGGCGAAAAGCACACCCAAGAGTAAATCATTTCAAAAATCGCTAGAGACAAAGGGACCCTAGCCATTCTTAAGAGTTAAGGTTCCAGTCCCAGATTAAGATGTGCAAAGAGTAAACAAATAAAAAAAACATAACCGAAGATGCTCAAAAACCCTAGAAATGATTCGGAGACGGTATACCCAAAGCCGACAAATGATTGGGAGACGGCGATTTTGGGGTAGCTTCCGGAAGAGAGAGTAGCTGTGGTAGCCGCCATTTGGAGGCGAGTATCTCGGCAAACGAGGCGAGTCGACGAAACAAAGTTCAGTTTTCATGCAAAAAGAAACATTTAGTAGTTATATACAATTATACAGGGGCTTTTGAATTTTCTTTCAACTAAATCTTAAATGGGCTGTTCGAAATTAAAAGCATAATGGATCATAGATCATGACAATTGTTACTAAATCCAAGACAAAAGGATATTTAATGCTGTAATAACAATTATGTCAACTAACTTAAAAACTCAGTTAAATTTAAAATTTTATCTCAATCCTATTTATATTGGGTTAAAGTTTACTAAAGACACGTGTACTACTCTAAAAAATCTGTTTTCGTCCCTCTACTATTAAAAAATATTTTAGTTCATGTACATTGAAAAATGAATA
The DNA here is from genome assembly GCA_030270665.1 of Hibiscus trionum. Taxonomy (NCBI): domain Eukaryota; kingdom Viridiplantae; phylum Streptophyta; class Magnoliopsida; order Malvales; family Malvaceae; genus Hibiscus; species Hibiscus trionum. The sequence continues at coordinate 17,765,257 of BSYR01000038.1, read as the reverse complement.
TTTCAATTTAAAATGTTAGGAAAATTCTACAACGTGCGACGAACACCACTAATGATGAACACCATTAAATTAATTAATAAAGATTTAAAATTTCAAGGACTCATCATACAATTAATAATTATTTTTAAAAATTTAATTAAATTATATTTTATATATATTAAAATTTTATTTTTTTAATAAGGGTAAACTATATATTTAGTACCTCACCTATTTCTGTATTTCTATTGAACCCTCATTATTTAAATATTATTTCAATTTGACCCTATTCTTTATAAAAAAATAATTTAACCATTAACCCTCAACCTAAAACCCTAAACTATTAAACCTTAAACCCTTAAACTCTTAAACCTATACCTTAAACCATATACCGTTAAAAATAATTTCATCATCATCGATTCAATTCAATTCAATGAATTGTTGAATTCTCCTAAAAATTCAATTAAATTATTTTATATATATATCAAAATTAATTAAACTCGAATCTCTTAGAATTAACACTATCATCTTATTTGAGATGAAGAGGCCATCACAGTTAATCATAATTAATTCAATTCAATGAATTGAATTAATCGATGAATTGAATCGATGATAGTGAAATTATTTTTAGGGTTTAATCGATTGTTTTACGATTGAATTATTGCTCCCCTGTTCATGAATTGCTCCCTTGTTGGTTTTGGATTTGATCGGTCGTCATTCTCTATTACAAGATTAAAAAACCCTTTGGTTTGATCCATCAAAGGAATTCCACACCTACAACCTTTGGTTTGTATCTATGGTCAATTGAATCGGTGGAATTATTTTAGGGTTTAATCGATTGTTTTACGATTCAATTCACCGATTAATTCAATTCGATGAATTGAATTAATTATGATTAATTGTGATGGCCTCTTCATCTCAAATGAGATGATAGTGTTAATTCTAAGAGATTCAAGTTTAATTAATTTATATATATATATATAAATAATTTAATTGAATTTTTAGGAGAATTCAACAATTCATTGAATTGAATTGAATCGATGATGGTGAACTTTTTAATGGTATATGGTTTAGGGTATATGTTTAAGAGTTTAAGCGTTTAAAGTTTAATAGTTTAGGGTTTTAGGTTGAGGGTTAAGGGTTAAGTTATTTTTTATAAAGAATAGGGTCAAATTGAAATAATATTTAAATAATGAGGGTTCAATAGAAATACATAAATATGTGATGTACTAAATATATAGTTTACCCTTATTAAAAAATAAAATTTTAATATATATAAAAAATAATTTAATTGAATTTTTAAAAATAATTATTAATTGTATGATGAGTCCTTAAAATTTTAAATCTTTATTAATTAATTTAATAGTGTTCAACGGTGTTCATCATTAATGGTGTTCATCGGTGTTCGTCGCACGTGATAGACTCATCCATTTAAATATCCACTTCTCACTTTCAAAAAAAAAATCCATTTCTCATGTAAGATTTTTAAAAATGGCTTTTCTCAGACCGAAATGGTTTCGATTTTCAAAACAAAACTCGGTTTAGTCAATAATTTCCAAAATTCAATTTAGCCCCTTATCAATGCAAAGATTTCAATTATATCCTAAAAAAAAATTCAAATTAGTCCTGATATTGAATAACTTTTTTTTAATTTAGTCCAAAATTAAGCTCAACCATTCATCTTTTCAGAGCCTAACCATTGCAAAATTCATACTATCTCTCTTATCAGTCCCTTGTTTATTGTCATGATTGACTTACCGACACTTTAACAATGTCATTAATGGATACAATCTTTTTGAGTGTCACAACACATGAATGTCTTATGTTTAGAACAAATACTATTTTTTTAATTATTGATATCTAATTTATTGGTCGATTAATTCGAATCGAATCTTACATAAGTTTAATATGAAGACGATATAATCAACTCAATTTTTTCCATTCACAACGTAAGAAATCGGACCTCTAAGTCTAACCTTGCTGGAAAGACCCAATGCTTCATCTCGCTTAGATCAACTTGTATACAAGTTGTTCTTAAAATAAAAATCGATTGTCGTGGTCTCACGTGCTACTTCCACCCCCTCTTGCAAATTATTCTCAAAGTAGGAGTCGACTCATGTGGTCTTATGTGTAGCGGTCCAAGTTTCGTGCCAGTATAAATTTTTTTGAATATAATCATTAGATAGTTCGAATTAGAGGCCATTCGATTGGGTGAATTCACCTCCATCTTCCATTCGTTTTAGGCCAAAAAGATGGTCTAATCTGCTCTTAATTAATAGATAGGGTAAAGTACACAAATAATCACTAAATTATCTCGAAAAAAATATAAAATAGTCACTAAACTTTCAAAAGTTACATAATAGGCATTAAACTTTAATTTTTGTTACAAAATGGTCATTGAACTGTTAACTGTCGTTAAGTGAATGGCGTGACAGTTACTAAAATTTGAATAATAATACATTTAATCCTCCATATTTACACATTCAATCAATGTAGACCTAATTTAACTCTCATTATTGATGTCTAAATTGATTGAATGCGTAAATATTAAGAATTAAATGATACATATTTTTGTATTTGTCATGTCACCCAATTAAAAGCAATTAACGGCTCAATGACCATTTGTAACAAAACATAAAGTTTAATGCATATAATGTAACTTTTGAAAGTTTAATAACCATTTTATATTTTTAGGATAGTTTAGTGACCATTTGTGTACTTTACCCTAATGGATAACACACATCAAGAATTGAGTGGATCACTTATTCTCAATTTAAATCTAATTTTAACGATAACGATAAAATTATTGCCACGTGTCAAGTATTGATTGGTTAACAAATTTTTTAACGGTAGTTAACTACCGAGCACCTAAAATCATAACGGTATAAACTTTAAGAACATATTATTAGCAAAAAATACTTTAGCCGCTTAAAGTTCAAAAAAGATATAATTTAAACATTTATTTTTCACTTAAGTCTAATAAAAATTATATAATCGTCTAGAGTTCTAATATTTGAGAAATTGCAAGAGACGGTTAAGGGAAATAAAACGATAAACTTTTTATTAATTAGAAAAGAATAAAACATAGTATTGTATATAAAAAAGAAAAAAAGGAAAAGTTTAAAGAAAATACAACTAATCCTAGCTGGCACTTAATAAACTAACTTAATATTATGTTAGCCTCTCTCAAATCGGAGCATAAAGATTTTGAATACCCAACTTAGAGATAGATCATAGAAAAACAGAGACTGATAGGAATTGGTGAAGAAATCTGCCAACTGATTTATGCTGGGAACATGCACAATGTTATAATTCCTCTCTGAAGCTTCTCGCGTATTAAGTGACAATCGATCTCAATATGTTTGCTCCGTTCACGTTGTACTAAATTTTTTGTAAGTTTAATAGCAAAAAGATTATCACAAAAAAATTGTTGAAGCAAAGTCAATATGCAAATAAGAAAGTAAATATTTAATCTATTGTATTTCACAAGATACTGATGCCAATGCCCTATACCCTGCTTCACTGGAAGATTTGAATATTGTTTATTGCTTCTTTGATTTTTAAAAGATCAAGGATGACCCAAGAAATACACAAAATTTAGTGGTAAATCTCTTAGAATTTGGATAAGACGCCAAATTTGAGTCAGAAAAAGCATTAAGCTGAGGCTGATTGTCAGTAGGAAAAAAATAAATTTTGTCCAAGAGTTTCTTTTAAATATCTAAGAACTTCATGTGCAGCTACCATATGAATATTTGTAGGAGCATAAATAAATTGAGAAAGCTGTTGAACAACAAATGATATATCAGTCCTTGTATTAGTTAAATAAAGTAATTTACCTATTAATTTTCTTTATGAAGTAATATCTTCTAATAATTCACTCTCTGTTTTAGAGATTCCCTTAGTAGTGGCAATATGGTAACAACGGGTTTAGAGCCCAAAAAATCAGACTCCTCTAATAATTCTAAAGTTTATTTTCTTTGAGAAAGGTTAATATCTTTAGAAGAACGAGCAACCTCAAGCCTTAAGAAAAATTTTAAATTTCCTAAATCCTTTATTTGAAAAGCAGTATGAAGGTAATGTTTTATGCAATCAATTTCATTCATACTAAGACTAGCAAGTACTATATTATCCACATAAACAACAATGACAATAAAGATACTTCACTCTCCTTTGGTAAATAAAGAAGTGTCAGAACCAGTGTAACGCCCGATTTAGAGCTCGAGAGATATTCAGGTTTGGTTAAGACGGTCTGAATTAAGCTAATTTTAGGGAAAACAATTTAAATAAACAAAATTTAAAGCTTTTGAAGAAAAAGGAATTTTAAAGGGGCTTTTTTGTAAAATGGGTAACAAATAGGTTTTAGAGATAAAATTTTAAATTAAAATAAAATACTATATTTTAAAAAAACGAGGATATCCCCTTTTCCATTTCCTTTCACGTCAAAGTTTCCCTAAGCCTAACAACTATTCATTTCCACCAACCTTCACCATCTTGGAGGATTTTAGGAGGTAAAATAACTTGGTTTTATTCTTCTATTCTTTCTAATATGTTTTTGGCATTTTCTTTTCAAGGTTTTGAAGATTTCTCAAGTTCCTTCATTTTGGGTAAAATGGGTTTTTGAAAGGGTTTAAACAAATGTTATAAAAACAACGATTTGGTTGAGTTATAAACCCTAATTTAGGTGTAAAACGATGTTAAGATATTGGGTTTATCAAGAAATCCCAGAATTTGGAAAATGGGTAATTTTTGGATAAGGGATATTTGAGTTTTTGGCTTGGAATTGGTGGGGAAAGACTTCCAATGTTTTGATGATGTTGGTTTGATATTTCTGGGGTATTTGAACATGTTTTTGATGTTAGATTGATGAAGTTATGACTGATTTGTGGTTATAATAGAAATGAGTATGGTCTTGGTTAGTTCGGATAGAAATCGAAAATTCGTTGTTGTCAGATTGTGATAGGGTTGATTTTAGTGGGTTTGATTGTTGAAAAATGTGTTAACACCTTGTTTTGATTTGGGTAGAAGCAGCGGATAAAGATTTGGGTTCTTCAGACGCTACACCGGGAGTTGGAGAAGCTTGAAGGTGGACCGTTAGCTAATTGTGGAATTGTGCTGGTGAGTGGTAATGTTTTGAAGCTTTGAAATGTTTGAAAGAGAATTCTTGGGGTTTGGGTGGAGCCTTAGGGGCCAACCTAAACCCAAGTGTAAGTTTAACTAATTTTGCCTTGTTTCGTTAAGTGTTGGTGTATGTGACTATATGTGTTGTTGGGTGAAATACGGTTTGCTTTTACCTCATTTTTTTATGTTGTTATGTTGTTGTTGTTGTTGTCAAAGCCTTACGTGATGGTTAATGGGAAGTGTGTTGTTGAATACGGTGATGTGTAGTCCCACCGGAGGTAACTAGTAGATGAGTACGATGATGTGTAGTCCCACCGGAAACATGCTAGTTGTTACGGTAATGTGTAGTCCCACCGGGAATGGTTGTGCATGTCCATACCATGATTTTGTTCTTATGCTTTCGGTTAGTATATTTCCTTTCTAAATGGTTTTATCTTTAAAATAGATATATGTTTTCAAACTGCATTGTTGTTGTTGTGACTTTTGAGCTCCGCTCACTAAGCTTTTAAGTTTACGCTCTCTTTTCCAACAATGCATATCGTTAGTGGCTTCGGGAGGCAAGTGGGGCAAAGGAGGAACATTGGAGTTCATTTGCTAGCTCAAGTATGGTTTTCGTGGTTGTAATAATACTTAGGCAATGAGAATGCTAGACTTTTGTGTTGGGGAGTTGGTGTCCAAACTCCTATGTGGTTGTTATTGTAGTTAACATGGTTTAAATGTTGAAGTGTGCCATGGTTTGTCTTTTGACCTCTTTATGAATGCCAAGCATGAATGTTTCCTTTAGTCGAGTATGTGGTTAGGGGTTATTTAATATGCTTGCTTAGAGTGTTTGTGTTAGTCCCCTTGTGCTTAAATCTGCAAAATTCTGTCTTTCTGTGCAGGGCGTATCGATACGCTCAAGGGCAGTAACGATATGGTCCTCTGTTTTAAGCCTATCGTACCGATACACGAGGGCGTATTGATACCTGCTTTGTTCTCTGGAAATCTGAGATTTTGACGAGAAATTGGGGTATTGGTATGGGCCTTAGGCGTATCGGTACTGTCCTTGAAGTTGACTTTGAGAGTTTGACCATTAAGGGCGTATCGATACGCTCAAGAGCAGTATCGATACGGTCTCCTGGAGTTGACCTTGGGAAGTGTTGAGTGGATCAAAGGATTTATCAAAGCCAAGAGAGGGGTGAATTGGGTTTTTAAAATTTTGAAAGTGAAGTGGAATGAATAAAAATGAAGAACAAGGCAATTATAGTGGTTTAAGTTCCAAATGAACTCTATATCCACTACCTTAGCTCCCACTAAGGATTTTCCAACAATTCCACTAATTGATCTTCCCCTTTTCTAGGCTTAGGAGGAAACCTTTACAAAACCAGTCAATTTTTTGCCCAAAATTGACCAAACCCTTACTTGGTTACTAAAATGAAATTAAAGGCAATAAGAATATTTCTTAATACAAATTTGCACCTTTGAATACAAGCACTCAACCCAAATTGAAAGACGAGAAAAGATTTACACTCAATACAATTTGGGATTTTCACAAGAATGAGAATTTAGGCACTTGAGCTTGGATTTTGTGTATGGATGTTTCTCTAGGATTCAATAGTTGTTGCTGGTCTTCAAATGGCTTCTTTTTTATACCTTCTCCATTAATTCTAGCCGTTTGGGTGGTTAGGGAATTGATTATAGCCGTTGGAACCCTCTCTTACCACCATAAATGCACCTATACAGCTTACCGTATCGGTACTCGAGGAAGCGTATCGATACTTGTCTCAAAAAAGAAAAAGCCATTGTACAAATATAAGAGAGGCGTATCGATACGCGTTCAGGCGTATCGGTACGTGTTAGGGAACCGTTTCGATACAGGCAGAACTGTATCGATGCAATTTTTCCAACATAGCTCACTGGAGGAAATCGTATCGATGCGAGTAAGAGCGTATCGATACTTATTAACCACCTCTTTAAAAATTGGTTACCTACCAACTGACAAGAAACGGTCGAAATATTTAAGGCTCTGATTTTTCAAAATCTTTTAAACCGTATCGATATGGGTGAAACCGTATCGGTACATGATTCAAACTCCTTGTGATTTTATAGAGAGAGCGTATTGATACAGATGAAATCTGTTTCAATACCCTGTTTTGATACGGTAAGGAGCGTATCGAAACATTTATCTCCAGTAGCCAAGTTTGTAAAAAAGGTATCGATACGGTGAGAAACATATCGATACGCATAGACGTTTTTGAGCAATTTGGCCTTGGAACACTTAGAAAATATTTTGGAGTTTGAGTTTTTCAAACTAGAGCAAAGCCTTGTTGATTTGAAACCTTTAGAGAGACTTAAAAATTTATTTCAAGTTTTACAATTTGATCCTTAAAATACTTTGTTATATCAAAATTAAACATAGGTTTTACAATCTCCCCTTTTTGATATAACAAAACCAAATATTAAATTTTTTAAGTCTTTTGAAAAACTTTTGGAAAACAACTCCCCCTTAATGTTAGCTAGGTAAATTTTAAGTTTAAGTTTTAAGTGAGCTTGTGAACTTCCCTCTCCCCCTTTTTGTTAGATCAAAACACGAGACATAGACTATAAAGGCATAACATTAATCTAAGCAACATTTAATAGATAAACATAAAGTTCATAAATGAAGGAAACATCAAACGAAAATCCAAACAATAGAAATCAAAGCATAGGTTTTAAATGATAAACTTAATCCTAAAAGCATAAAACAAAGTGCATAAATATAAATCCTAAGATGACATGAATGATATGCAAAGACTAATCTAAGACTCGTCCCCATCACCATCGTCTTCATCTTCATTGGCATCATCGTTCCTTCTTGATTGACGCCACTCATTATGGAAGGCCGTAAGAGAGATATTCATCGAATTTTGCTCAGCCTCAATAGAAGAGATACGCTTCTGCACATTAGTCATGCGATCTTCTAAGCTTGTGAAGCGTGTATCAATGGCGGCAAACCCGGAATTCATGACTTGTTCAATAGAACCAATTCCCGTGCGTAAGCTTGTGAATTGTTCATTAAGGTAGGTCATGAGAGAATCCATGGATGGAGAAGGAGGAGTTTGAGGAGTTACGGTAGGATTTGCAATCTCTTCGGGTATAGCATCACTAGGAAGCTCAGAAAGGTGAAGCCAATTACCATTGAAATAATGAAACTTGCCCCGAGATAGAGACCTCTCATCAATAGGATCGATGAGACTAGTCAGATTGTCATAAGAGCAATCGATCTCCTTCTTAGTGAAAAAGTAGCTCAAAGCGGTGCCATAGGTGAATGAAGTAACAAGAGAGGTGTGATGATGTTGAACGAGAAAGACAATCTCTAAAAACATAATGCGAGCAAGGTTAGGTTGTTTCCTCTCGCGAAAACATCTAATCCAAAAGTCATCAACTTGGCAGATTGTTGAGTATTTTCCTCCAGAAGGCCTAACCCACCAAGTGATCATCAAATGTAAGATGCGATCTTGAGCATTTAGAACGGTCACAGATCACCCCCAAAACATGTCCAAGAGCATTTTCATCATCAATACCCTCATCCTCAAAGCCAAAAACAACACAAAGGGCTTGCACATCGACAATAATCTTCTTACCCATGAGATAGGAATTAACGGCAATGACATTACCCTCAACATTGGCAACACACTTGGCATTGACATAAAAGATCAAAACTAGATTTCGAAAGAAAAACCCCATAATTTGTAGAAAATCCATGAACTTCTATTTTTGGAGCAAAGGTAAATAAGAAAACTTGAAACGCTCCAAATTGAGAAAAGGAATGGAAATTATCCTCTCTGGTCGAATCTTGTAGTTTTGAAAAGAGAAAAAATAGTTGAGTTCACCGGGAGTTCTAAAGCCCCTTTGATAAATCAATGTCAAATTTGGACGAGTGCCATCGCCGGAAGTTGATCCTTCACCAACTTCGCTTGTAGTGCGTGCTCTCTTTTTAGGTGCCATAGTCTAGAAAAATTGATTGAAACGATGTGTGTATGCATTAAATTTCACATTCAACCCCATGTATAAACCAATAATCAAGGTAGATAGAAATTTTTTGAAAGACAAAACAAAACAAAAAAAAAGTTTGATAAAATCTTTTGAAAGAACAAAACAAGACAAAAACAACAACAACAAAATTTAAAATGAAAATAATAAAGAAAATAGAAAGAAAAGGAATTTTTGTACCTTGATATTGAGAGATGGATGAATTGTATGAAGATTTTGCACCAAATTGATAGAGAACCTTAAGACTTGGCTTGATTTTGAAAAACCCTCAAGAAACTTTAAGTTTTGTGATGAAAATATGAGGGATTGAGAGGCTTTTTATAAATGAAAATCGGCTAGGGTTTTGAAATAAGAGTTTTGGTAAAAGTGAAAGTCTTTTAATGCCAATTAATAGATTCTACGCGATCGAGTATCGATACGCCTAAAGGGTGTATTGATACAGGGGTACAATGGTAATTCCTTGGAACCACGTATCAAGGAACCGTATCGAAACGGAAGACATCCGTATCGAAACGCTCACAACTCATATAGAAACAGATTTAACTGTATCGATACTCACAAGAGAGAAAATGCAATATGAAAATCTAATGAAGCACTCGTATCGATACGCATAAGGCCGTATCGATACCCTATGCCCAGAAATGCATTTTTGGTCACTAAAACAACCACAGGCTCGACTTTAACATATTCTAAATGTATGCATATAATGTATGAGCAGATCTAAGCATGTTCTAATAGAAGCATACTCCCCTAGCTACAAGCATGGTTACCATCAAGATCAACAACACATAAACATGAATTTTCACAAGATCAAGCAAATTTAACCTCAAGAAGAGTCTTAAAGGGTCATGATAGACTAGTTAAGCCTAACTCTCTCCTAAGGGACCAAAAACGCTCTTTGTCTAGAGGCTTGGTAAAGATGTCCGCTAATTGATTTAAGGTGTCAACATACTCTATAAAAACATCTTATTTAAGGAAATGATCTCTAATGAAATGATGCCTTATCTCTATGTGTTTGGTTCTAGAGTGTTGGATGTGATTTTCGGTGAGACAAATTGCACTAGTGTTATCACACTTAAGGGGTATGGTTTCTACTTTAATTCCATAATCTAAGAGTTCATGCTTCATCCAAAGGACTTGAGCACAACAACTCCCTAAGGATATGTACTCGGCTTCGGTGGTAGATAAAGCTACACTATTTTGTTTCTTAGAGAACCAAGATATGAGCATACTACTTAAGAATTGGCAAGTGCCGGAAGTACTTTTCCTATCAATTTCACAACCCCTATAATCCACATTCGATTAATCATGAAGGTTAAAGGTTGAATCTTTAGGGTACCGAAGACCTAAACAAGGAGTATCTTTAAGGTATCTAAAGATCCTTTTAACGGCTATAAGGTGAGACTCTCCAGGACTAGCTTGAAACCTAGCACACAAACAAACACTAAACAATATATCTGGTCTACATGCGATAAGGTAAAGCAATGATCCAATCATAGAGTGATAAAGCTTAGAGTTAACACACTTACCTCCTTCATCTTTGTCAAGCTTTGTAGATGAGCTCATTGGTGTATCTTGAGGCTTTACTTGCTCCAAGACAAACTTCTTGAGCATATCTTTCACGTACTTTGCTTGATTTATGAAGGTGCCATCCTTTCTTTGTTTGATTTGGAGTCCCAAAAAGAATAAGAGCTCCCCCATCATGCTCATCTCAAATTCACCTTGCATTAACTTAGCAAACTCTTTGCAATAACATTCATTAGTAGAGCCAAAGATAATATCATCAACATATATTTGCACTATTAAGATGTCATTTTTATATCTTTTTATGAAAAGTGTAGTGTCCACCTTACCCTTTTTAAAACTTTTTCAATTAAAAAGTTTGAAAGCCTTTCATACCAAGCTCTAAGAGCTTGTTTTAAACTATAAAGGGCTTTGGTTAGCTTAAAAACATGATTTGGAAATTTTGAATCCTCAAAACCCGTTGGTTGTTCCACATACACTTCTTTATTTATAAAACCATTTAAAATGCACTTTTTACATCCACTTGAAAAAGCTTGAAATCATGATAACATGCATATGCAAGCAACATCCTAATAGCTTCTATTCTAGCTACGGGTGCATAGGTCTCATCAAAATCTATTCCCTTTTCTTGAGTGTAACCTTGAGCAACTAGCCTAGCTTTGTTTCTCACTATGTTACCACTCTCGTCTAGTTTATTCCTAAATACCCATTTAGTTCATATAGTAGATTGATTACTAGGCCTTTCAACTAATGTACATACATTACTCCTCTCAAATAGGTTTAATTCTTCTTGCATAGCCATAATCCAAAATCCATCTTTTAATGATTCTTTGATATTTTTAGGCTCTATGCATGAAAAAATGCAACATGATTCATTAATTTGAGAGAGGATCTAGTAGTTACCCCTTTGGATGGATCACCCAAGATTTCACCACCTTTGACATAGTTGAACTTCCTTGGGTAAGATACCTTCTTTTCCTCAAGAGACAAGTCCTTCAAGGCTTTAAGAGGTGGATCTTGTTCATCTTCTTCTTTAGTTGGAATCTCATCCACCTTTGATGATTCTCCACCATCATTAGCTTCAATGATCCCTACATCATCATCATCACAAGAATCCTTCCTCGGAAGGAGGTTATCACCGAAAACATTTATAGACTCTTCTACTACTAAAGTTCTTTTATTAAATACATGATAGGATTTAGAGTTTAAAGAATACCCTAAGAAAATAGCTTCATCACTTTTAGCATCAAATTTACCTAAGTTGTCTTTTTCGTTGTTTAAAACAAAACACTTGCAACCAAATGGATGAAAATAGCTAATGTTAGGCTTCTTAGATTTTAAAATCTCATAAGGTGTTTTCTTTAAAATTGGCCTAATCATTACTCGATTTACAATTTAGCAAGTGGTATTTGTGGCTTCCGCCCAAAAATATTTAGGTAAATTGTTTTCACAAAGCATGGTTCTAGCCATTTCTTGTAAAGTCTTATTTTTCCTCTAAACTACCTCATTTTGTTGAGGAGTTCGAGGAGCCGAAAAATTGTGGCTAATACCATTTTCATTTAAAAACTCTTCAAAACCTAGATTTTGAAACTCGGTTCCATGATCACTTCTAATATGAGAAATCTTAAGTTCAAGATCATTTTGAGTTAATTTTGAAAACGTGATGAATTTTTCTAAAGCCCCATCTTTAGTGTCTTCAAGTTCTTTGCCTCGATGATAGCGGTTCTTTTCCCATCCAAAGACTCGGGAAGAGAGTAGAGTCGCTTCCGGACTAGCTTGTCCTCCGGGATGATCTCTCCAAAACCTTTTAGCCCATTGACAATGGTTGAAAAACGATCAAACATATTCGATACGGTTTCGTCGGGCTCCATCTTGAAATTCTCATAGCTAAGATTGAGAATTCCAATCTTTGTTTCCTTCACATCACTTTCCCTTCATAGGTTGTCTCAAGTGTATCCCACACTTCTTTAGCACTTTCGATGGAAGAAACTTTGGAGTAGATATCCGGTCCAAAAGCACAAAATAGCATGTGAAGACTCTTGTCGTTGATTTGAAGCTTCTTTCGATCATCTTCACTCATTTCTATTTTTCTTTTCAGCACAAATCTTCCTTCATCGTCTCTCTTCATCGGAATTTTGGGACCATCCTCTATAGCATCCCAAACAAGGTAATCACTTGAATTTATGAAGAGACGCATCCGGTTCTTCCAAAAAGGATAGTTGTCACCGTTGAAGAAAGGCGGTTTGGTGACCGATTGAGACTCGTACATGCTACAGCCGGAGATAGATGCCATGGCTTGCTTTGTTGATGATCACACTCTTTCTAGAATCTTCTCTTTCGGTTGTTAATCCTTCAAAGAGGTAAGCTTTGATACCAAATGGTGAGTGGATGAAAGGATTGATCAAAGCTAAGAGGGAGGGGGTGAATTGGGTTTTTGAAATTTTGGAAGTGAAGTGCAATGAATAAAAATGAAGAACAAGACAATTATAGTGGTTCAAGTTCCAAATGAACTCTACATTCACTACCTTAGCTCCCACTAAGGATTTTCCAACAATTCCACTAATTGATCTTCCTCTTTTCTAGGCTTAGGAGGAAACCTTTACAAAACCGGTCAATTTTCTGCCCAAAATTGACCAAACCCTCACTTGGTTACAAAGAAGAAATTGAAGGTAATAAGAATATCTATTAATACAAATTTTTTCCTTTGAATACAAGCACTCAACCCATGTAACCCCCTTAGCCCGGCCTAGACGGTTGACCGGAACTACGAAGATTACACGGGGAAAACCAAAGTCAACCTTGATTAACGACCCTTTTTTTTCTTTTTAATCTTGTCTAGATGCATACTAACCCTAGGTGAACTCTTGAGATAAGCATACTTGAAAAACACAGCAATTTGAAAACACTTAGGGACTCAATTGCACAACATACAAATTTAGGGACCAATTTGTAAATTCTGGAAATTCAGAGGAATTAGCCAAATTTTGAGTTACCACTATGAAATTAATCATGTTTCATGCTTCACTGTCAAATTTCATCTCGAACGGACATCTCAAACTCCATCAATTGCATAAACAAAGATTGGGACTAAAACATAAGAATTTCAAAACATTTAACCATCAGATTCAGTGCCCAACGGTCGAGTGTTCCGAAACGGGGAAGGACCGTTCCGAAACGCGGGACCGTTCCGAAACCTGTTGCGGAACAGGGCTTGGCAGTAGCAAATCTGTTTCGGAACGGCTCTACCCCGTTTCGAAACGCCATGGTCATTTCAGGCCATCTGTTCCGAAACGGTAGCACCCGTTTCGATACGGACTGCCCAGAATTGCAGAATTTTTCTGGTTTAACACACTTTTGACCCACCAAACACAATCATATGACCTCCACATCATACCAACAAGTCATTAATCAATAAAGAGACATATTAGCATCATCTAATCTCAGTCATGGCATCATTCAAGGAAAAACCCCAAATCTATAGGCATGCATCCTATATTAGAAACCATGCATTCATCAATTCATCAAACCAAATACCAAAAGGCCATTTACATGTTCCAACATCATCAAAGGCATTAAACCAAACTTAGGGAGTCCAAAACATCTCCCAAAACACAATCTAGGTTCCCATTGCCAAATGCCAAAAGCTAATAGTGTTATGAAAATAGTCACCATACATGAGCTTAGTCTTTCACTTGGATTCTTGACCTCCTTGCTGCCCTTAAAGCACTTCAATGCTCTGCATTATTGGTTTTAGAAAGAGAGAGCGTAAGCACATAGCTTAATGAGGAATGCTCAATTAAAAACAACACAATAATGCATTTTGTAAAAACACCTTTCCAAGGCCTTTAAATTCAAAACATCATTTATCATGCATTTATGCATACAACCAAGCATCTCATGCTTCAATCCATCAACATGTCATATTGGCTTACAAGTGATAATCCATAACATTTTACAACTCAAAAACACAATCGGATACGCGGATTACAAGCGTTGTCCCATACGCTTCATACACACTACCAATATCAAGGTGGAGTTTACCGGTACAATCACAACCCCTCAACACCCGTGATGGAGTCTACGGTACAATCACAACCCCTCAACATCACTCATTGGTAGTTGTATAACATCACTAACGAGAACACGGGACACACAACACAAGATCCACACATGGACTTTTAACCACCATTGTGATCTTAGGACACACAACACAAGATCCACACATGGACTTTTAACCACCATTGTGATCTTAAACATCTCGTTAGTGTACTTGGATGGAGTTTACGGTACAATCACAACCCCTCAACATCCAAGGCGACTTTATTCACGGTGCACCCAATCCTATAGCCGGCTAACTATATCCGATTCAAGTACTTTAAAACCAACACATCACTTGCCAATATACATCATTTACCATCATCAATCCACTGTTTTAAAGCATTTAACAAAGCCATTAAATAGTCATGCATTACAATGCATCAAACCACATTTATCAATGTTCAAAACAAGGATCCCTTACCTTGAGCATCCTTCATCACATGGCTTACAAAACCAGCATTAAACATGCCAAAATATGCTTTCAAAACAGAATTTAAACATGCAAATAAAACACATTGCATTCAACCATCTCATGGTTCATCAAAAAGAGAGTTTCTTCGAAAAACTTACTCTTGAGCTTAGCTAAGTTGTTTAGACTTAAACTAAGCTCCCATAACCTTCAAACACTGGTTTCAAAGCTGAAAACCAAACTTCACTCACCCATTCCGTTTCGCAAGCTTGCCGAAACGCCGATCAAGCCCCCGGATCAACACCACAAGGATCCGAAGATGTCTCCCCTGTTTTAAACACATCAAAGCAGAGGATTAATGCATCATCATGCATTAATATCTTCAACCAAGACACCTAAACTCGTTGCTCTCATCAAAACTCACATTTCGGCTACCAAACACAACCGAAATCACATCCAAACACCTCTACAACATTACCCAGCCAAGATCCATCAATTCCAACCATTCTTAAACATCAATTAACATCAAAAAAGAACCTAATCACGTCCTTATACCTCCAGCTATAGCAGAACATCAAAATCATCCCAAAAACCACCATTAACTCAAGCAAAAACTTAGGAAAATCAACCTATTCGGGATTGCATTGACTAAACTTCAATTACACATCATTTTTACATCCAATATACATCAAAAAGACATCTCAAAACAAAGCCCAATCATTCAATACGAATTTCATCAAAATTAAACCCAAATCTTGCATTTTAAGCCAAAATCAAGATCACAACATCAAAACCTTTAATAAAACTCAAATCAAGGATTGAGAACTTGGGAATTTCAGTAAAGAACTGAGTATTAGAGGAGAAGGACGTTCATACCTCTAAATGTGAGTTTCTCCTTGTTTAGAACCAAAATTCTTGAAAATTCAATAGGCAAATGATGAGGATTTAGTGTAGAAATGATTAGAAATCATTTAGAGATTGAAATCTTAACTTTAGGTGTGAAAATCAGAGGAAAAGTGGCTGGGGAAATGTGTTTGGCTGAGGGAAAATGGAGAGAAAATGAAATGGGAAAATTTTGAGAAAAGTTAGTTATAAAACCAAAATATATATTTTCCCTCCTTTCCTTTTATTAAATAACATTAATTAAATCTTTAATATTAAGAAAAATCTGGAGAAACCTCTTCTTAGGTAAATTAGCTCCTTAAAGATTCAAAGTTTCAATCCTTTTTAAAACAGTCACCAACTTTTCAAAATTTACATTTTAGTCACTAACTTGAAATCTCATATTTCCAAAACCCATTTTGTAAAATTGATTTCACCACTCTCTTATATATAATAAAAGAGGATTTTTAGATATTTTTTTCCATATTTTTAATGCATCCCGAACTAGGCTTTCCCTAAAACCCACCTTTATATTCGAACCGCAATTTAAACCGGTCCGGTTCAGACCCTAAACTTCCAAGCCCAAAATTGGGGTGTTACAACCCAAATTGAAATACAAGATAAGATTTACACTCAATACAATTTGGGATTTTCACAAGAATGAGAATTTAGGCACTTCAGCTTGGATTTTGTGTATGGATGTTTCTCTAGGATTCAATAGTTGTTGCTGGTCTTCAAATGGCTTCTTTTTATACATTCTCCATTAATTCTAGCCGTTTGGGTGGTTAGGGAATTGATTATAGCCGTTGGAACCCTCTCTTACCACCATAAATGCACCTTTGCAGCCTACCGTATCGATACTCGAGGAAGCGTATCGATACCTATCTCAAAAAAGAAAGAGTTGTTGTACAAATATAAGAGAGACATATCGATACGCGTTCAGGCGTATCGGTACTGATTAGGGAACCGTTTCGATACGGGCAGGACCGTATCGATGCCATTTTTCCAACATAGCTCACTAGAGGAAATCGTATCGATACGAGTAAGAGCGTATCGATACTCATTAATCACCTCTTAAAATTTTTTTAACCTACCAACTGACAAGCAACAGTTGAAATATTTAAGGCTCTAATTTTTCAAAATCTTTTAAACCGTATGTTGCCCCAACAGCATAGTCACTAGCATCACACATGATCTCAAACGGCTGTGTCCAGTCTGGTGGCTGTACTATTGGGGCTGTTACCAGCTTTTCCTTCAGAACCTTGAATGCCTCAGTACATTCATAATTAAAGTCAAAGGGTCGGTTCTGCTCCAAGAGATGGCATAGGGGCTTGGTGATTTTTGAGAAATTCGCAATGAATCTCTGATAGAAACCAGCATGTCCCAAAAAACTTCTAATACCCTTGACTGTGGTTGGCGGCGGCAGCTTTTCGATCACTTCTATTTTGGCCCTGTCGACTTCTATGCCACGGCAGCTAATCTTATGGCCAAGGACTATTCCTTCATCCACCATAAAGTGGCATGTTTCCCAATTCAAGACTAGATTTGCTTTTTCACATCTTTCAAGTACCTTTTGTAGATTGCCTAGACAGCTCTCAAAATCGTCCCCAAAGACTGAAAAATCATCCATAAAAATCTCAAGGAAGTCCTCCACCATATCAGAGAATATGGCCATCATGCACCTTTGGAAGGTGGCGGGTGCATTGCATAGTCCGAATGGCATTCTCCTAAAAGCATAAGTTCCATAGGGGCATGTAAAAGTCGTCTTTTCTTGATCTTCCGGTGCGATAGCAATTTGATTGTAACCTGAATAACCGTCAAGAAAACAATAGTAAGGTTTACCCGCTAATCTATCAAGCATTTGATCAATAAAGGGTAAAGGAAAGTGGTCCTTTCGGGTAGCTTTGTTAAGCTTCTGATAGTCTATACAAACCCTTCAACCGGTCACAGTCCTGGTTGGGATTAACTCTTTGTTTTCATTGGTCACCACGGTCATTCCACCTTTCTTGGGAATACATTGCACCAGGCTCACCCATTTGCTGTCGAAGATGGCGTAAATAATACCAGCATCTAACCATTTTATTATCTCTTTACGCACCACCTCTTTCATCGCATGGTTTAGCCGCCTTTGAGCATCTATAGTCGGCTTATGATCTTCCTCTAAAAGGATTTTATGCATGCATAATGCCGTACTAATGCCTTGAATATCAGCTATCGTCAATCCAATTGCCTTTTTGTGCTGCTGCAGCATCCCTATTAACTGTTGTTCCTGTTCCTGCATCAACTTGGAAGAGATGATTACGGGCAACGTATCATTTGAACCAAGAAAAGCATATTTTAGCTGTCATGGCAGGGGCTTCAGTTCTAAAACAGGGGGCTCAACAGTAGATGGATTTTGGATTGCATGGTTATCCGAAGTATAACTTAAAGGTTCGAATAAATTACCTGGACGATCGCCTATCCAATTTACCTCCTCTTGATCTTCAGTATCTGATGTTTCGGATTTTGAGGAGTTGCTGTCGTCGGTGCTGTCGTGAGAGTCCTGTAAGTGGCTGCCGAGGCAGTGACCAATGTTGATGTCGTGACAGCCCGACCTGATGCAGGGTTGGTCAAGGGTAACTTCAGTTATAACCTTGCATTCCTCATCTGCATCAGCATGCTTCATAGCTTGGAGAACATTCAGCTTAATCTCTTGATCGTTCACTCTCATGGTGAGTTCTCCTTTTTCCACATCAATCAGCGATCTTATCGTGGCTAAGAAGGGTCGCCCAAGGAGGATTGGTGCGTTTTCATCTGCTTCACAATCTAAAACAAGAAAGTCAGCAGGAAATATAAATTTATCCACTCTTACCAGAATATCTTCGATTTTTCCTTCCGGATGAACATAAGAGCGGTCTGCCAGCTGCAGAATTACTGTCGTGGGCTGAGCTTTTCCAATACCTAATTTCTGAAAAACAGATTTTGGCATTAAATTAATACTAGCACCAAGATCACAAAGTGCCTTACCCACATATTTATCTCCGATTACACAAGGTATGATGAAGCTCCCCGGATCCTTCTTTTTCTAGGGTGGCTGCCTATGAAGAATACTCATACATTCTTCTGTCATCTTAACCGTTTCAAATTCCCCAAGTTTAGATTTCTTTGACATGACATCTTTGAGAAATTTGGCGTAACCGGGCATCTCCCTCACGGCATCTAGTAACGGAATATTAATATTAATCTGCTTAAAAATATCATAAATCTTTTTGAGCTGAGATTCTTGCTTCGCTTGCTGTATCCGTTGAGGAAAAGGAGGTGGGGGACGATAATCAGCAATACGTCCATCCCACTGCATACGAATCTGAGGAGGTTTGGGTTCATCATTTTTCTCCTCTGTCGCTTCTGCTGTCGTGACAGGCTCATCGGCAGCAGGTTGTTTGTTACCTTTCGGGGCAGCTTCCTCGGTAGGTTTGTCCAAGGCTAGTTTTTTCACTGTTTCAGATTCTTTCTCTGGCCCTGGTAGTTTCTTCCCACTCCTAGTAGTAATGGCTTTACACTGCTCATGTGTGGGCTGTCTAGCATTTTCAGTATTGCTAGGAAATCCTCCAGTCTGCCTCGGGTTGATAAGCTGGGAAACCTGACCCATTTGTGTCTCCAACGATTTCAGAGTAGCTTCATGATTTGTCATCCGCATCTTTGTTTCATCCATGAATGTCTCCGTCTTCTTGACAAATTGATTCATGTTCTCAATATAATTTCCTGTCTGAGACATAAACGTAGCCAGTCTGTTCCAATATACTGTTCGTGGCAGCTAGGGGTTGTTGCTGCTACTGCTGCGGTTGCTGTCGAGTCATCAATCTAGGTCCACCCTGATTCTAATTGTTGTGTGCTTGAGGATTCAGGGCATTATTAGGATTACTCCAAGAAAACTTGGGATCCTTTCTCCAGTTGGGATTATAGTTGTTGGAATTGTAATTCGGCTTATTGTAATTTCCAACATACTTTCCTTCTTCTAACTGTATTGGACATTCTTCCGAACTGTGATTTCCCTCACAAATGTCACATACCTCCTCGACAGCAAATCCATGTTGTGTATCCTCGTTCAAGAGCTTTTTCATTGCCTTAGTAAGGTATGCCACCTGTGATTTCATCGTGCTGTCGGCCTCATAATCCTTAACAGCTAGGACCCGTTTACCCCTTCTTCTTGTTGTCGGAAACTGCTCTTCATTCTTAGCTAGATTTTTCAATACTTGCATTGCCTCATCCGAGTCTTTGTCCAATAGTAATCCGTTTGCTGCTGAATCAATTCGAATACGAGTTTGTAAGTTGGCAACATTATAAAACTTGGTTACCTGGTTCCAGACGGGGAATCCATGTATAGGGCAGTTCCGTAGAAGAGTGGTGAATCTGTCCCAGGCCTTGTACATCGGCTCGTCATCTTCCTGTTGAAAGGTAGCAATTTCATTACGCAATCGCTCAGATAAATGTGAAGGATTAAAACGAGATAAAAATTCACGAGACAAAATGAATGGGGAAATAACCGAAGCCTCAGTATCTCCGGATTAACTCATGGTAGTCTAAACGAACCACAGATTTCCTGGAACGTTTTGAGATGCTCCCTAGCATCCTCTGTAGCAGCACCACTAAATTGACCGGCATTGTTGATCATGCTAAACATGACAGGTTTTAGTTCAAAGTTGTCGACTTCAATATCCGGCAGCGTGGTTTCTAGTTCTACATGGTCGTTCAACATGTAGTCACGACAAGACCGTCGTCCGGCAGTGGCAGGCGGGTCGCCGACAGGCGGTATAACAGCTCCAACATGCGGATTGTTTCCATTGTGGGCCATCGTCTCTAACTGTTCCTCAAGGTACTCGTTCCTGGCTAGTAAGTGACGAAGTTGTTTCTTAAGATTGAATGATCGTTCGATTTCTGGATCTAATGGATACTCAGGATCTTTACCTCGGTTTGATCTGCGAATAAACAAGAAACCTTGTGAAAAGCAAGAGTTGAATGCACCAAAGAAAAATAGAAAAATAAAAACAAAAACGAAAAGTGCAGTAAAAGAAAGGTAGAGTTATGTTGCCAATCCCCGGCAACGGCGCCAAAAAACTTGTTGCGTGTAAAATAGTCTATCGCAATTGTAGTGCAAATATACACGACGCAAGTAGTAAAGTGATACGAAGTATCAGATATCGTCTCCATAGGGATTGGGCTAATAGCTTCACCTTAATTCACTGCACGAAAGTAAAGAAAATATTTGAGAAAGTTGTCACGAGAATAATAAAGTAAACGTAAATAAAAGAGTAGAGATATCAAGATAGAGAGAATGGGCTGGTATTGAATTGCTCAGTAGTGCAGGTATTGCAGAGTTTAGGAAATCCAGTTCTGTCGTCGCGCCCGTCGCGGCAGTAGTCCGTTGATTGTCGCGGCAGCAAACACTCAACTCCGTACTTCAAGTTTGGCAAGAATCCCAGATGTGCCTTGGCCTATCCCTAGGTCCAAGTCTGTCGATGATCACGTCTTGATGATACCTCCCGGCGTGAATCGAAGGATGAACATCGATGTGTATGAATTCTTCTTTAGCCACTTAACCTCGTCCTATCCCTAGGCCCGAGATAGTTCAACTATAAACTAGAGAACTTGCTCTTATTTCTTTCGTATACTTAACTCTCTCGATGC
The DNA here is from genome assembly GCA_030270665.1 of Hibiscus trionum. Lineage (NCBI taxonomy): Eukaryota > Viridiplantae > Streptophyta > Magnoliopsida > Malvales > Malvaceae > Hibiscus > Hibiscus trionum. The sequence continues at coordinate 17,743,575 of BSYR01000038.1, read as the reverse complement.
TAAGTAAATAGATAACCTCACAATGCTCTCCCGATGCTCTTGCAAGATATTAATAACCAAAATAAGAGAACTTGAAGTTTATTTTATTGAACTGAAAATTCCTAAAACAAAAGCAACCCTTGCAACTACTTTACAAATCAACCCGTGACCCTAGGGGGAATTTAGAACATGGTGTGGGAAGGAAAATGACTAGAGGTTGAGAGAGAAGGCTAGGGTAATCGGTTATGCCTCTAGGTTAAGATATATGTCCTTATATAAGCTTTGGGCTCAAGTTATCTAATTTAACAAGGATTACAACTTTAAATTAAAGTATGATTCTAATAGAGACTAAATCTTCAAGGAATCTACTTTCCAGCCGTCCTCCTTGTTTCTTGGGATTATCTCTCCTTGAACTTTGGGCTTGGAATATCTTCTGATCTAGGGCTTGGAAAAATATGGTGATTTCACACGACAGACGGGCTGAATTTTCTCTATCTGTCGAGGTCCACTTTGCATCTTCTCCACAAAACTGTTGTCGTCCTCTGCTGTCACGGCAGCAACCATGGCAGCATCATCCTCCTTGACTGCTCGTCCAGTTCCAGCTCTTCTGCTTCACTGCCCAGCGCCTGCCCTTTCCGTCTGCTACAGCAACAACCTACAAAAACAACCATTTTTAGTAGAAACTGTGCCTTTTAATGTATTTGTGATGTTTTGCTGTAAACTGACCTAAATGCAATAAATAATGCTTGAATGCAGTAGAAATATGGGTTAAAAAAGGGTGTAAATAATAGAACTTTTAAACACTCAACACATTAAGTTCTTTCCAAAAGAGTATTTGGCCTATGTGATGAATCCGAATATGAGTGAAGTTAGACCGCAAGACATCAGAACTGTTTGTGATTTTCTGAGTGTCTTTCCAAAAGAGTTGCCGGGTTTGCCTCTAGATATGGATGTTGAGTTTACTATTGAGACGTATTCGGATTCTGCTCCCGTATCCATTGCTCCGTACAGAATGACACCTAAAGAGTTGAAATAGTTAAAGACACAACTTCAAGAATTGTCAGATAGAGGTTTCATTAGGCCTAGTATTTCTCCGTGGGGTGCTCCGGTCTTGTTTGTGAAGAAAAAAGATGGCAGTATGAGAATGTGCATAGATTATAGACAGTTGAACAAGGTAACGGTAAAGAACAAGTATCCTTTGCCATGGATTGATGATTTGCTTGATCATTTGAGAGGCGCTACAGTGTTTTTGAAGATTGATTTGAGATCGGGTTACTATCATTGAAGGTAAAGGATGTGGATATAACGAAGATGGTTTTCTGTACACGTTATGGGCACTACGAGTTCTTGGTAATGCCTTTCAGTTTGACTAATGCCCCAGCTGCATTTATGGACATGATGAACAGAGTGTTCCACGAGTTTTTGGATAGATTTGTAGTAGTGTTCATAGATGACATTTTAGTGTACTCTAGGACCGAGGAAGAGCATGATGAGCATTTGCGATTAGTACTTCAGACCTTGCTTGAAAATCAGTCGTATGCCAAGTTGAGTAAATGTGAGTTTTGGATTAGAGAACTAGTCTTTCTAGGTCATGTGATCTCAGCCGATGGGATTAGTGTGGATCCCAAGAAGATAGAAGCAATAGTGAGTTGGAAACAACCTAAGTTAGTGACCGAAATCCGTAGTTTCCTAGGCTTGGCGGGGTATTATCGAAGGTTTGTTGAGGGATTCTCGAATATTGCGGCACCTTTGACTAAATTGCTTCAGAAAAATGTTCCGTATGAGTGGACTGATGCAAGGCAGCAAGCGTTTGAAAAGTTGAAGAAAGCATTAACAGAAGCTCCTATTTTGATTCAGCCTGAACTAGGGAAAGAGTTCGTAATCTTCAGTGATGCATCATATGTAGGTTTAGGTTGTGTGCTTATACAAGAAAGAAGAGTTGTAGCTTATGCTTCAAGACATTTGAAGGTTCACGAGAAGAATTACCCCACTCACGACATAGAGTTAGTTGTTGTAGTGTTTGCTTTGAAGATTTAGAGACTTCACCTTTATAGTGAGAAATGCACAGTTTACACCGACCACAAGAGTTTGAAATATTTGATGACTCAGAGAGAGTTGAACCTTAGACAGCGTATGTGGTTAGAACTTCTTAAGGACTATGACCTCACAATAGAGTACCATCCGGGTAAAGCAAATGTAGTGGCCGATGCTTTGAGTAGAAAAGTGGCAGTTGAGTTGCGAGCTATGTTTGCTAGATTAAGTGTGTTCCAAGATGGTGGTTTGATAGCTGAGCTATAGGTTAAACCTTCGTTAGTTCAGTTGATTCGAGAGAAACAGTTACAAGACGGATCTTTGACACCTCATGTGCAAGATATAGCTGAGGGTATACCCACCGACTACTACTTTGGTGAGAATGAGATCCTATGTTTCAAGGATAGAGTAGTTGTTCCAGAAGATGCCGAGTTGAGGCGTACTATCTTGAATGAAGCTCATAACAATCCTTTTGCTATGCATCCGGGTAGTACGAAGATGTACCGTAGGTTGAAAGATGAGTACTTCTGGATTGGGTTAAAGTAAGATGTGGCTGAGTATGTGAGTAGATGTATGGTTTGCCAGCGTGTTAAGGCTGAGCATCAGTTTCCTTCAGGCTTGTTATAGCCGTTGAGGATTCCGGAATGGAAGTGGGAACGAATTACTATGGATTTTGTGTTAGGTTTGCCGTTGACTCCTTTGAAGAAGAATTCAGTATGGGTGATAGTTGACAGATTCACTAAGTGTGCCCATTTCATACCTGTTCATACTACTTATACCTTAGACAAGTTGGTCGATCTGTAAATCGGTGAGATATTGAGATTGCATGGTGTGCCGAAATTGATTGTGTCAGACCGAGATCCGAGGTTTACAGCTAGATTTTGGGAGTGTTTGCATCGTGCCTTGGGGACTTGGTTGAACTTCAGTACTTCGTATCATCCACAGTCAGATGGTCAGTCAGATAGAGTTATTCAGTTGTTAGAGGACATGTTGAGGTGTTGCATCATCGACTTTCAGGGTTCGTGGGAAAAATAACTACCGCTAGTAGAGTTTGCGTACAATAATAGTTATCAGGCTAGTATTCAGATGGCACCGTATGAAGCTCTATATGGTAGGAGATGTAGAACACCGGTTTGTTGGGCCGAAGCCGGACAGAAGCTTGTACCTTTGCCAGATTTGCTTAAGGGCACTACCGAGAAGGTAAAACTGATTTGTGATCGCTTGAAGGCAGCCTTAGACAGAAAAAAATCGTATGCCGATTTGAAAAGAATGGAGATAGAGTATGTTGTGGGTGACAAAGTATTTTTGAAAGTCTCACCTTGGAAGAAGGTGATGAGGTTTGGTAAGAAGGGTAAGCTAAGTCCGAGATTCATTGGTCCTTACGAGGTAGTTGAGAGAATTGGTCCTGTTGCTTATAGAATGAGATTGCCGACCGAGTTAGAAAAGATTCATGATGTGTTCCATGTTTCGATACTTCAAAAGTATAGATCAGATCCGTCCCATGTAATGCCAGTGGAAGAGATTGAGTTGAACCCAGATTTGCCGTATGATAAAGAACCGGTTGAGATCTTGCTACGAATAGTAAAGTTTTGCGTGGGAGGGCTATCAAGTTAGTCAAGGTTCTGTGGAGACACCGAGGTGTGGAAGAGGCCACTTAGGAGAGGAACGGTGATATGGAGAAACAGTTTCCGTATCTCTTCCCACCAAGTAAGTTTTGGGGACAAAATTCCTTAAGTGGGGGAGAGCTGTAACGCCCGAGTTATGGGCTCGGGAGATATTCAGGTTTGGTTAAGCCGGTTCGGGTTAAGCTAATTTTAGGGAAAACAATTTAAATAAATTTTTAAAGCTTTTGAAGAAAAGAGAATTTTAAAGGGGTTTTTGGTAAAATAGGTAACAAATAGGTTTTGGAGATGGATTTTTAAATTAAAATAAAATATTATATTTTAAAAAAAGGATATCCCCTTTCTTCTCCCCTTTTCCATTTCCTTTCACGTCAAAGTTTCCCTAAGCCTAACAACTATTCATTTCCACCAACCTTCACCATCTTGGAGGATTTTAGGAGGTAAAATAACTTGGTTTTATTCTTCTCTTCTTTCTAATCTATTCTTGGCATTTTCTCTTCAAGGTTTTGAAGATTTCTCAAGTTCCTTCATTTTGGGTAAAATGGGTTTTTGAAGGGGTTTAAGCAAATGTTATAAAAACAACTATTCGGGTGAGTTATAAACCCTAATTTGGGTGTAAAATGATGTTAAGATATTGGGTTTATCAAGAAACCCCGGAATTTGGAAAATGAGTAATTTTTGGATAAGAGATATTTTGGGTTTTTGGCTTTGAATTGGTGGGGAAAGACTTCCAATGTTTTTATGATGTTGGGTTGATGTTTCCGGGGTATTTGAACATGTTTTTGATGTTAGATTGATGAAGTTATGGCTGATTTGTGGTTAGAATAGAAATGAGTATGATCTTGGTTAGTTCGGATAGTAATCAGAAATTCGTTGTTGTCGGATTGTGATAGGGTTGATTTTAGTGGTTCAATTGTTGAAAAATGTGTTAACACCTTGTTTTGATTTGGGTAGAAGCAGCAGATAAAGATTTGGGTTCTTCGAATGCTACACCGGGAGTTGGAGAAGCTTGAAGGTGGACCGTTAGCTAATTGTGGAATTGTGCTGGTGAGTGATAATGTTTTGAAGCTTTGAAACGTTTCAAAGAGGTTTTCTTGGGGTTTGGGTGGAGCCTTAGGGTCCAACCTAAACCCAAGTGTAAGTTTAACTAATTTTGCCTTGTTTTGTTAAGTGTTGGCGTATGTGACTATACGTGTTGTTGGGTGAAATACGATTTGCTTTTACCTCCTTTTTAATGTTGTTATGTTGTTGTTGTCAAAGCCTCACGTGATGGTTAATGGGAAGTATGTTGTTGAAAACGGTGATGTGTAGTCCCACCAGAGGTGACTAGTAGATGAGTACGATGATGTGTAGTCCCATCGGAAACATGCTAGTTGTTTGTGAACAGTGATGTGTAGTCCCACCGGGAATCGTTGTGCATGTGCATACCATAATTTTGTTCTTATACTTTCAGTTTAGTATATTTCCTTTCTAAATGGTTTTATCTTTAAAACATATATATGTTTTCAAACTGCATTGTTGTTGTTGTGACTTTTGAGCTCCGCTCACTAAGCTTTTAAGCTTACGCTCTCTTTTCCAACAATGCAGATCGTTAGTGGCTTTGAGAGGCAAGTGGGGCAAAGAAGGAACCTTGGAGTTCATTTGCTAGCCCAAGTATGGTTTCCGTGGTTGTAATAATACTTAGGCAATGAGAATGCTAGACTTTTGTGTTGGGGAGTTGGTGTCCAAACTCCTATGTGGTTGTTATTGTAGTTAGCATGTTTTAAATGTTGAAGTATGCCATGGTTTGTCTTTTTACCTCTTTATGAATGCCAAGCATGAATGTTTCCTTTAGTGAATTATGCCATGTTGAATCTTGTCGTTTGATTGTGTACCTTGTTTAAAATGAATGCTCATGGATGTCTTAAGTGGTGTATATGGTTAGGAGTTGTTTAATATGATTTCTTAGAGTGTTTGTGTTAGCCCACTTGTGCTTAAATCTGCAAAATTTCGTCTTTCTGTGCAGGGTGTATCGATACGCTCAAGGCAGTATCGATACGGTCCCCTGTTTTAAGCCTATCATACAAATACGCGGGGGCGTATCGATACATGCTTTATTCTCTAGAAATATGAGATTTTGACAAGAAATTAGGGTATCGGTACGGGCCTTAGGCGTATCGGTACGATCGTTGAAGTTGACTTTGGGAGTTTGACCATTAAGGGCGTATCGATACGCTCAAGGACAATATCGATTCGGTCTCCTAGAGTTGACCTTGGGAAGTTTGACCGTTGAAGGCCTATCGATAAGGGCCTTAGGTGTGATGCCTTAACGGGTTTCGTTTCGGTTTTTCTCATGTAACCCGTTTGGTTCAGTCTGATGGCTAGGTCGGGTCGAGGGGGTTACAATCAGCCTGCTTTAAACCTTTCTGAATTAGGGCTGAAGTTAGTCTCTCATTCCATTTCCAGCTAGCCTATTTTAAACCATATAAGCTCCTATTTAATTTACATACTAAACCAAGATTCGGGGTAGAAAAATCAGGTGATAAATTCATGTAAAACTTCTCCTACAAATGCCCATAAAAAAAGACATTTTTAATATCAAGTTGCTTTAATAACTAATTATTTACAGCAGACACAACCAGTAAATTTCTAATTGTAATCATTTTTACAACAAGACTAAAGGTACCAAGAAAATCTACTCCTGGTTGTTGAGTATAACCCTTAGAAACTAATCTAGCTTTATATCTTTCAAGGGTTCCATTTGATTTTAATTTACAATCTATAGTTTGCTTATCAGGTGGAAATGAAACCAGAGCCCAAGTATTATTCCTTTCTAAAGCATTAATTTCTTCAGTCGTTGCAGTTTTCCATAGTTATGTAAGATAACTTGTTTAAAAGACTTAGATTCAGTCAAAATTTCCATATTATTAATATGACATGTGTGTAGAAGAGAAATTTTGATAAGAAAGTACTTAAGCAATTATATGTGGAGTAGTCTTAGACCCTGGTAGACTAACATGATAATTTCTGAACCTTTGTGGAAGCTGCTTGTTCCTAATTAGTCTTGCTGAAGGTAGAAAAGGAGAATCCTCTGCTGGAGAAAGCTGCTGAAGATAAAGATTAGTAGGTGCATAAAAATGACTATTGCAGGTGAGACTAAAGGATTACCAAAATTTCCAGATAAATTTGGGATTGATACAACTAGAGGATCAGGAGGCAATGATGCTTGTATAGATGAAAAAGTACCCAAGTCTGAAGGACTAAAAGAACCAGAAACGGTACCAGAAGTATATTTTGCATTTATAGTAGAAACTGGTATGTTAGATGGTTTTGAAGTTTTAGGAACATTATTTAAAACATTAGCAGAATTTGTCTTTTTTTAAAAAAAATCTTCCATTAAGACACTGTTATCATACTTAGAAGAATATGTTTATCTGGAGAATCAGAAGGAGGATGGAAAGGAAAAATATCTTCAAAAAAGATAACATCCCTATAAACAAAGACATTATGATTGTTGAGATCAAACAACCTATAACCTTTAGTGTGCTTAGGAAAACCAATAAAAACATACCTTGCAGCACAAGGATGCAACTTAGTCGCAGATTTAGGCAAAATAGATGCATATGCTAGACAACAAAAAGTTTTTAAATGTCCAAGTTTAAGTTTTTTTTATGCAAAACTTCAAAAGGAGTATTATTATTCAAAACTGGTGTAGGTGTTAATTAGATAAGCTGCATGCAGAATGCAATCAATCCAAAAATGTAAAGGTAAATTTTCTTGAAGTCTCAAATTTCTTGCAACAATAAGTAAATGTTGATGCTTCCTTTCTACTAAATTGTTTTGTTGTGGAGTATAAACACAAGATTGTTGATGTATTATTCCTTTAGAATAAAAAAATCATATAAAATTCTTTGGCATTATCAGTTCGAACACATTTAATCTTTTTGAAAAATTGAGTCTCTACCATTTAAAAGAAAGCATGAATTAGAGTCTTAACCTCAGACTTATTTTGCATAGGATAGATTCATGTAAATCTACTTTTGTCATCAACAATAGTTAAAAAAAATAAGAATACCCATATACGCTCTTAATGGAAAAAGGACCCCAAGCATCTATATGTATAAGATCAAACAAAAATTTAGAAGTAGATGTACTAAAAGGAAAAAGTAATCGTTTTTGTTTAGCCATATGACAGACATCACAATGATAACAAAAACCAGAAGGTATTTCAGAATGCAGAAGCACAAAATGTTTCATCCTATGTTTATAGGGATGACCTAATCTTATGTTTATAGACCATCACAAACTCTAGTTGAACCAATCATCTTCTTCAGGTTGGTGTCCTGTAACCAACACAAGTCAGGTGTAAATATTAAAGAAATATTATATTTAACAAGTTGAGAAACATAAACAAGATTGAAATGAAACAAAGGTATATGAAGAACATTAAACAGTTCTAGATTAGGATTAATTTGAACAGCCCCAACATGCAAAACCTCAACCATGTTACCATTAGGTAATTTAACAAATTTATTGTGAACTCTTCTAAAATCTATAAAAAAATCTAAGGAATTAATATATGATCAGTAACACCTGAATCAAAAATCCAAGGAGTAACATGATTTGAAGTAGAACAATTTAAAATAACATTGAAACAGTTGAAAATAATACTAGAACAATTTAAAAAATTACCTGAATCAGTGGTTGGTGTGAAATCAAAAGTAGAAACAAGCATGTTCACTTTATATTGATGCAGAGGCTCAGGATTATTCTTTTCTTATAATATACACATCAAACTATCATATTGTTCTTTAGTGAAAGAAACAGATTGCACAGAATCTTTGACAACAAAATCTTGCACATTAGTATAAGTAACAAAACCAACTTGATTAATTTTACTAAGTTGAGTTCTATGTTTATACCCAGGATGAAACCTATGTTTCCTATAACAATTGTGAACGATGTGTCCAAAGGGACCACAATGAGTACACAAAGGTTTCTTATTTCCATTATTGTAGAATTTCTTAGAAGAGAAAGACCTATTGTCTTGCTTATCCTAAAATTTTCCATTATGCCTATCAACCGTAAGAATATTCGAGTCAGAACTCAAAACAATATCACTAATAGGATTAATAGCTCTCTCATGTTGAAGAACAATGGCAAATATCTAGTTAATAGCAGGAAGGGGTTTCATCATCAAAAGTTGTGATTTCTAAATAGCAAAATTATCGTTCAACCCTCTAAGAAATCTAAGAGTAAAATCTTGCTTTCGGTATTGCAAGGCTAAACAAGAACAAGATGATAAAGAGCGAAGGTTACAAATCTCATCCCACAATGTTTTCAACTAGGTATGAAAAGAGGTAGCAAAAAGATTACCTTGTTGTAACCCATAGAAATCTTGTTGTAAGTCCGATGAATGAACAAGATCGCCTTAATTGAAGCGATCAAACAAATTCGTCCAAAGGACGTATGCGGTATCAATCCAAATGATGCTCTGAGCAATATCAGAATGAATCGCGCGTTGTAACCAGGAAAACACCATGTTATTACATTTAACCCATGCTTGGTATTTCAAATCGCCTTCACCAAGATCATTGATTGAGCCATTAACAAATTGAATTTGTTTTTGGAGACCAAGTGACATTTTCATCGAGCATGCCCAACTATGGTAGTTGTTGCCCAGAAGAAGATTAGATGTAAGGAAGAGAGCAGGATTCTCGTTGGGATGGATATAATTGTAGAACTAATTGTTTTGATATAATAATTGAAAAATGTTTTGGAGTAAATTGAAAAGAATTTAAATATATTTTTAGTCAAAAACAATTTGAAAATATGTTTAAGGGTTTTACAAGGCTTTGGAATGATTTAAAGTGTATTTAAAGTATTCAAAACCATGTTTTAAATGTAACTGTATCGATACGGTGTGGGACCGTATCGATACCCTTTAGGGTTTTCACTATAGTGATTTTCCAATAGCCAAAACCCATACCGATATGCTTTGCCGTATCGATACGGTGTGCTTTAAAATACCCAATGGCTAGTTCGCGTACCGATACGGTTGTATTGCGTACCGATACGCCCAACTACCCCCAACGGTCATTTTCCCAACGATCTTTTAAATTACAGGACTGCACCGATACGCTTGCCACGCGCATCGATACGCACCAGCTTGAAGTGCTCAACGACTATTTTCTTATCGAGACAAGCTGCAGAACTACATTTATGGTGGGAAATAAAGGCTCCAATGGCTCTAATTTAACCCCAACGGTCCTCAACGACTACAAACTCAATTTGGAGTATAAAAGGGACCTCCAAGCATCAAGAGATGGTTAATGCTTCAATTGTCAACAACATCATAATAAAATATTGTCTTTAGAGCTAAATTATATATTCCTTGTATAGATAACACTTGTGAGCTTAATTGTCAAATTTGCTCAAGTGTATAGGTTTTGGGTGAGTGTTTAAAGTTGCAAAAAAATATCTATTATAGGGATTTCCAATTTGCTTTGAATTTCTCTTGTAAGAGAGCGTTTGATCAAGCTTTGGGTAGAAAGCTTGATTGTTGTAACGGTTTCCTCTTCATCCGAGAAAAAGGGACGAAATGAAATACTGAATTTGTTGAAATCCTTAGTAGGAAGCTAAGATAGTGGATGTAGGCTTTGGGTTAGAAAGTCGAACCACTCTAAATCCTTGTGCTCATCTCTTATACTTTTAGCTTCCACAAAACACCCAAAAATCCAATATTCTCTACATTTGGCAAGCATTTCGGTTGAAGACATCGAGCCCAACAATTGATATCAGGGAGAGACTCAATTGATCGGGATTAACATCCTATTGAGAAGATCCGAGTGCTCGATACAAGAATTCTATCAACCAATCAAATGGCTCAATCTATCGACAAGCCACCATTCTTCGACGGGACAATCTACACTTATTGGAAGACGAGAATGATGTTCTTTGTCAAATCCAAAGACTACAAGCTTTGGGACATTATTGAGGATGGTCCATTCGTACCACAAAGAAGCAAGGCGGAATGGAGTGCCGACGACCGCAAGAAGATGAAACTTAATTGCAAGGCTTTTCATTTCCTCTTTTGTGCACTTAGCCTCAACATCTATGAGAAGATGTCTTCTTGTGAATGTGCCAAGGAAGTATGGGACAACCTTGAAGTCACATACGAGGGAACAAACGAAGTAAAAGAGACCAAGATCGGCCTCCTCAACCACGAGTATGAGAACTTCAAGATGGAACTGGAAGAGGACATTGAGAAGATGTTCCATCGATTCTCCACCATCACCAATCGACTAAAAGGCTATGGAGAAGTCATTTCGAAAGAAAAGATTTTCTGAAAGCTTATCTACTCCCTTCCCGAGTCATGTGACTCGAAAAAGACCGCCATCATCGAAGCCAAAAATCTCAAAACCTTGAAGCTTGATGAACTCATGAGGTCACTTCTCACTCACCAAATCATGAAGAAAGAAAAAGAAAAATAGAAGAAGAAGGAATGATAAGAAAGATGGGGAAGAAGAAGATCATGGAACTAGGCATCAATGCGAGTGTCGTTGCTCTCAAATCCTCCACATGTCATCATGTAGAACTAAGTGAGAAGGAAAGCGAAGATGAAGACATGGCGTATCTCTTCAAGAAATTCACCCGATTCATGAAAAGCGAGATGGATAAATTCAAGCATGAATAGAAGAAGAAGATGAATGATTCCCACAAGTCCAACGAAAAGGGATCATCTTCAAAGAAAGCATATGTGGCGACATGGAGTGATGAAGACTCCACCGATGAAGAGGTATCCCACCTATGCTTCATGACCCTCAAGAAAGGGGGGGGTAACTTCTAACTCATCCATTTCAAATTCGTATACATTTGATGAGTTACAAGATGCATATGATGATTTGCTTTTGGAATTTAAGGCATCATTTTCTAAAAACAAAAGGTTGGTTTCAAAATTGAAAAAGGAAAATGATTTGCTTTCCGAAACAAATCTAGAGTTTGAAGCAAAACTTAAAGATTTTAAACTTAAAATTTTAGATTTACAAAATTTGCTTCAAACGATGGAAAAAGATCATAAAAAAGAAGTTGATGATCTTAAGAAAGAAAAGGTTTTGATTTCCAAGGAACTAGAAAATAAAATAATTTTGGAAAATCAAAATTTTATCAAAGAAAATCTAGTGCCCCGGGATTTTTGAACGGTAAATGTTTTAGAAGTATTTGGGTCCAAAAGGACTAAGTACTTCAACCAAAAAGGATGAAATTGAAAAATGAATTCCTAAGAGGCTAAACTTTGTGCAACTAACGTCTATGGATCCAAAGCAATTTGGATACCAAAAATTACTTGATTGTCTTATGTTAGGTGTGATGGAGAATGATCAACAAGTCCAAATTTGAGGGGGGAGCTCCATACACACAAGGAAGAACACTTGAAGAAGGAAGGCTTCACATCCTCTCTTGAAGTTCAAGTGTTGGTAAAATTTCTAGTTGTCTTTATTTTTAATTAGATTATTTTTTTACAACTAGAATATCATATATGTTGGACTAACATTGTTTGATGCTTTGAGTAAGGGGGAGCCAATTTTAAAACCAAAAGTTTTTAATTGTGTCATATTTTTTAAACCTCCTAAGTTATTTTGAGCCTAATGTCTTTTTAAATTCTTTTTGATATAACAAAAAGAGGAGAAATGGTTTGAAAAATTGATTTTTCAAGAGAATAAGGGGGAGCTTTAATTTCATTCAAATTTTAATCTCTTATTCAAAATTTTTAAAATACAAAGGGGAGAGAATCCCAAATAATTTTCAAGTTGGGTTTATTATATCAAAAAGGGAGGAGATTGTAGAACTAATTGTTTTGATATAATAATTAAAAAAAGTTTTAGACTAAATTGAAAAGAATTTTAAAATATGTTTTTAGTCAAAAACAACTTGAAAATATATTTAAGGATTTTACAAGGCTTTGGAATGATTTAAAGTGTATTTAAAGTAGTAAAAAACATGTTTTAAATGGAACCGTACCGATACGGTGTGGGACTGTATCGATACCCTTTAGGGTTTTAACTACAATGATTTTCAATTAGCCAAAACTCGTACTGATACGCTTTGTCGTATCGATATGGTGTGCTTTAAAATACCTAACAGCTAGTTCGCATACCGATACGCCCAACTACCCCCAACAGTCATTTTCCCAACAATCTTTTAAATTGCAGGACCGTACCGATACGTTTGCCACGCGTATCGATACACACCAGCTTGAAGTGCTCACCGGCTATTTTATTATCGGGATCGTATCGAAACAGATTCAAGGGTATCGATACGCCAAGCTGCAGAACTGCATTTATTGTAACGCCCTGGTTTTGGGCCTATATGTTTTAGAGGTTAAATCGGGCCGGTCGAGAACGGTTCGAATCTTTAAGGGTGATTTAGGGAACACCTAGTTCAGGATGTGTTAAAAATATGGAAAATACCTAAAAATCCTCATTTATTATATAAATGGTTATGATGAAAACAATTTTATAAAATGTGATTTGGAAATACTACATTTCGGTGTAGTGACCAAATTGCAATTTTAACAAAAGTTGACTAGTGACTGTTTTGTAAAGGATTGAAACTTTAAATCTTTAAGGAGATAATTTTACCAAAATGTTTTTATCAGATTTCTCTTTAATTTGGGTATTTTAATAATGATTTAATAAAAAGAATTAAGAGAGAAATCCTATTTTGATTTTTCATAACTACTTTACGATCTTTTTTCCCTCTTTTCATTTTCTCTCAACTTCCACTCAGCCAAACACAATCCCCTCACCAAATAACCTTTGATTTTCATCTCTTTTGCTGAGATTTCATTCTCCTAAGGATTTCTAATCTTTACCTCATCAAAACCTTTTGTTTTTACTTTGGATTTTCAAGAAATCTTGCCCAAATTGAGGAGAAATCAGCCATTAGAGGTAAGCTTCATCCTTCTCCTCTAATGATCAGTTCTTTACTAAAATTCTCAAGTTATCAATCCTTTGTTAATGATTTTTGAGTCGCTTTAATGTTAGAAACATGAAATTATGGTAAAACTCAAGATTCTTGGTGAGATCTTGATGATTTTCGTAACTCTTGGTTAGGCTTTGTTTTGAGGTTGATTTCTAATGTATTTGGATGATAATTGATGTTATAAATGAGGTTTTATCAAACAAATCCCGAATAGGTTTGGATTCCTAAGTTTTACATGTTAGATTTGTGGTTTTTGGGGTGGTTTTGGTGATATGTTGTTGCTGGAGGTATAAGGACGTGTTTGTGATGATTTTTGGTGTTGATTGAGGTTTAGAAATGATTAGAATTGATAGATCTTGGCTGGGATTTGTTTTGGGAAAGTTTGGAGGTGATTTCGGTTATTTTGGGTAGCCGAAATGGTGTTTTTGAGTCGTGCAGCGAGTTTGAATGAGTGGCTGGTGATTTCAATGCATGATGATGCATTAATCTTCTGCTCTTATGTGATATAAACAGGGGAGACATCTTCGGACGCTTTTGGTGTTGATCCGGAAGTGCCGGAAGCTTAGATATCGTTTCGGCAAGCAAGCGAAACGTAATCGGTGAGTGAGAGTAGTTTTAGAAGTCCTTGAGGGAAAAAGAAACAAGGTTTGGGGATTTAGGATTGGTTTGAAACACCAACCTAAGTCTGGAAGTAAGTATGGCTAGATTTGCTCTCAATATGTGGTTGATGCCCCTAAATGCTTTTAACATGCTCTTGTTTTGAGATAGACAAATTCCTACTGTTTTGTGCATGATTTGTAGCATGAGATGATGATATGTATTGATTTCATGAGATGGCATGTTGTAGTAAAGAGTTTTGAGATTTTGATTTAATGCCAAGCATGAGTTATGGTTTTGAAATGAGATGAGATAGATTTGAGAAATGTTGCATCAAAACAGTAGGTGAGACGATGTTTTTGATATAATATATTGGCATAAATGATGAGATAATTACCGGATATAATTGGTCGACCAATAGGATGAAAGTGCACTATAAACTGAAAATTCGTACGTGCTCTTTGGAGTCGGGCAATGGGGGTAGTGCCATCCCGATCCAAAGTGAGAATCCGATGATGAGGGATATCATCGGGGTAGGACTTGGTGAAATACCCAAGCTTTATGGCGAAGAGAGATACCATCATGAGAGTTCGGTGATGTGAGATTCCATCGGGGTAGGACTTGACTTTAAGTCAAGCTAATCCGCATATCCAAGTAAGATGTAATATGAAATGCCAATATATGAAATTGTATTTGATTCACATGTACCAAATGTTGAGATGATTTATGCTTGAGTAAATGCATATGAGATTGTGGTTTATGAAATGCTTGTTTTGTTAAGCCTGAGTATGACCTTTCCATGAGATTAGCATTGGTTTAATACATGAGTTAGAATAAAGGTACATGTGTTTTCAAATGGAGAATTGCTTTGAAATGGTTTTCAAGCATGATATAGAAAGAGCATGTTGTGGAAAATGACTTTTGATATAGAGTTTTAATGTTGCATTGTTGTGTTGGTTTTCTTAGAGCTTGCCTCACTAAGAAAATGTGCTTACGTTCTCTTTTACCAACAATGCAGAAAATTGAGACATGTTTGGGCGGCAAGGAGGCTAAGGATATCGAAGGAAGTGAGAAGCTCATGTATGGTGATGTTTTCTTATGCTTTAGTAATGGTATTTGGCAATGAGGACCTAAGGTTGATTTTGGGAGATGTATTTTGAACTCCCTGTGGTTGTTGCAAGTTTGCTATGGTATTTTTGGATTGTAAATACCCTTTATGGTTTGGTTTGAAGCTTGAGGCTTTTATATGGTTTTTATGACTAGGGAGCATGCTTATAGACTCAATGATAACATGCTTGATGCCATGCTTTAGCTTAAGCTTCATAATAATGTTCTCTGATGTTTGATCTTGTTGTTAGTGTGATATGGTATGATTTGGGATGTGTTTGAATGTGATAAGATGTGAAAAACCAGAAAAATATATAGTTGCAGGGCAGGGTGTATCGAACAGGGGCCTGAAATGGACATAGTGTTTCGGAACAGGTAAGAGTGTTTCGGAACACTTTAGCTACTGGAGAGCCATGTTTTGATACGGGTTTCAGAACGAGCCCGAGTACCGAAACGGTCAGTCCAGTTTCGATATGGCCATCTCGATACAAGGGTCAGCGTTTCGAAACGCTCGACCGTTGGCTTGGATTCTGAATTGTTTCAAGATCTTGTTTCTTACATTTTAGTCCTTGATGTTTATAGATGCAATTGGTTGAGTTCGGAATGTCTGATTGAGCTGATTTTTTGGCATAGTGGCATGTAATTGGACTAACTAAATATTGGTAAACTTAAAATCTGCAAAGTCCTTATAGTTTATGGAATTTACATTTTGGCCCCTAAATGTCTAATTTGTGCAATTAAACCCCTAACTGAATTCCGATCGCTGTGCTTTTCCATCCCATATTCTTGGGTGATCACATAGGATTATTATGCATTTAGGAAAGAAAAAAAGGGTCGTTAATCAAGGTTGACTTTGGTTTTCTCAGTGTAATCTTCGTAGTTCAGGTCAAGCGTCTAGGTT
Organism: Hibiscus trionum; assembly: GCA_030270665.1. Taxonomy (NCBI): domain Eukaryota; kingdom Viridiplantae; phylum Streptophyta; class Magnoliopsida; order Malvales; family Malvaceae; genus Hibiscus; species Hibiscus trionum. The sequence goes on along the minus strand of BSYR01000038.1, from coordinate 17,727,378 downwards.
AGGCTAAGGGGGTTACATTTGTTGGTATCAGAGCCAAGTTTGCGAATATTTGGGGCTTGGTAAGTGGTTAATGGGTGTGAATATGAATGGTTATGGCTTTTTGGTGAAAGCATGATGTACGATTGTTGATGTTTTAGCTCTAATGAGATGAATTTTTGATGCTATGCTATGTTTGGGGTATAGTTGGGGATCCCATTGCCATATCATTACTATTAGAAAGAATTGTTTTCAAAAAAATGAGCTTGAGTACTTGGATCACTTGCGTTATATATCCTAATTTAATTTATTGCATTTTGTCAGTTGCATTATTTTCATATGGGGCCATGTAGATAGCTTAGAATTAATACTCGTGCTATGGATGAGAATGAGAATGTTGAGCATGTTGAAGATCTACCGCCTCCTCCTCCTGGTGGACCACCCGATGGAGGTGGAACGAGGGTTGGTGCTGCGGGAGCTGGTGTAGGGGTTGCTGACCCGAGGGAGTTCAGGGGCAAGCTGCTCTTGATATGTCATTGTTAATTCAAGCTATTGATGGAGCTTTTCATGCAGCAATAGCTGCAGCTCATGGGGCTGCACCTCAGGATGATGTTGGTGTGAGGTTGCCGTTGAAGCGACTCCGCAGTCTTGGAGGGACTGAGTTCAAGGGGATGACCCCGGAAGGTTCTGAGTCTTGGTTAGAAAGTACCAAGAGGATACTTGGGCAACTGAACTGTAACAATACTAAAAAATTGGGATGTATTGTGTCCATGTTGCACGGTGATGCATATACGTGGTGGACAACCACAATAGCAGGTTTGGATGAGATGAGGTGACTTGGACATTCTTCTTGAATGCATTCAAGCGAAAGTATTTGGAGGTCTGCTACCTAGATGAGAAAAAGAGAGAGATCATGTCCCTAGTGCAAGGGAGTATGACAGTGGCGGAGTATGAGGTGCAATTTGTACGCCTTAGCCAGTATGCACCCGAGCTGATCCCTAGTGAAAAGGAGAGGTTTGAACGATTCTGATATGGGCTAGTGGCTGATGTGAAAACCTATATGCTCGATCAGACTATATTGATTTTGATGTCTTGGTCACTCGAGCCAAGGACATTGAGCTGAACCTTGGTTTGGCAAGTCGAGCAGGAGGGTCTAGCTTAGGGAAGTGACCCGCGAATCGTGATCTTGGTAAAGATCGGTTCAAGATAACTAAGGATAGAAGGTCACATATGGATGCTAGACGTGGGGGTGGAAACCCTGGAAGAGGTCAGCAAGCACCGAATGCTTTCATACGGACTCCTGAGTGTAATCGGTGTGGTAGAAGGCACACTGGTGAGTGTTGGGGTAATCTTGGTACATGCTGGAATTGCGGTAATCGTGGGCACATGAAGAGAGATTGCCCGCAGCCGATAAGAGAAGGTCAGGCTCTGGCGAGAGCAGCTAAACCACAGAGAGGTCGTGGGCGCGACCGTGGCAACTTCCAGCGTAGAGATGAAGGTGTAAGGAATGTGGCGCATGTGGTGGCTGTTCAGCCTGAAGGTGGTGGCCAGGCTAGAGTGTATGCCCATCGAGAAGGGAGGAATGATACTGACGTGATCGCAGGTACCTTTACTTTGCAACCCTTGTCATTACTTTCTTTGATTGATTCTAGATCTACACACTCCTACATATTGCGTGAACATGCTCAAATGCTTGGTTTACCTGTTGAGTCTTTGGATGTGGGTATGCGTGTGACTAGTTCCTTTGGTGAGACGGTTGTAACAAGGAGGTTGTATAGGAGATGCCTCTTAAAGGTTCAAGAGCATGTGTTTCTAGTTGATCTTATGGAATTCCCATTCTATGGATTCGATGTAATCCTTGGTATGGATTGGCTGGTTGAGCATAGGGCCATTTTGGATTTTGAAAGTAAGCGAGTTTCGCTGAAACTTGTGGATGATTATGAGGTTGTGGTGGTGGGAGAAAATGTGAAGTTCCTATCTAATGTGGTGTTGACGCTTGAAGCAAGTCGGATGTTGCGTAAGGGATGCGAGGCTTATCTAGCCTTTGTTATGAATCCTAGTACAAAGGAGGTTCGTGTGCAGGATATAAGGATCGTGTGTGAATTCCCTAAAGTGTTTCTGGAGGAATTACCGAGTTTGCCGCCTAGTCGGGAGGTTGAATTCGGAATTGAGTTGTATGAGAACACAACTCCGGTGTCCATTGCTCCCTATCGCATGACACCCAATGAGTTGAAGACGCAACTTCAAGAGTTGCTTGACCGAGGCTTTATTCGGCCTAGTGTGTCACCTTGGGGTGCACCGGTCTTATTTTTTAAAAAGAAAGATGGCACAATGAGGATGTGCATTGATTACCGTCAGCTGAATAAGTTGACCATCGAGAATAAATATCCGTTGTCGAGGATTAATGACCTCTTCGATCAGTTTCGGGGAATGGCTGTGTTCTCAAAGATAGATCTGTGATCAGGATATTATCAGTTAAAGGTGAAGGATGTGGATGTGCCAAAAACATCCTTTCGAATGAGATATGGGCATTATGAATTTCTAGTGATGCCGTTCGGATTAACGAATGCTCCTGCTGCTGTCATGGATATGATGAACATGGTGTTCCATGAATTCTTAGATAAGTTCGTTGTGGTGTTCATCGCTGATATCCTTGTGTACTCTCGTACCGAGGAGGAGCATGAAGAACATTTGAGGATCGTTTTGCAAGCGCTGTTAGAGAATCAGCTTTTTGCTAAGCTAAGTAAATGTGAGTTTTGGTTGAAGGAGGTTGTTTTTCTTGGCCATGTGGTTTCGGCGGAAGGGATTCGTGCCGATCCCCAGAAGATTGAGGCGGTGGTGAATTGGAAGCCTCCTAGGTCTGTTCATGAAGTTCGTAGTTTCCTTGGGTTGGCAGGTTACTACCGGAGGTTCATGGATGGATTTTCTAAGATTACTGCTCCATTGACGAAGTTGTTACAAAATGATGTTAAGTTCGAATAGACGGAAGTGAGACAATAAGCTTTTGAGAAGCTAAAGGCAGCTTTGACGCAAGCTCCTATCTTGGTTCAACCTGAGTCAGGAAAAGAGTTTGTGGTATATAGTGACGTATCCTATGTTGGTTTGGGGTGTGTGTTGATGCAAGAGGGTAGGGTAGTGGCTTATGCATCGCGACAGTTGAAAGTGCATGAGCGTAATTACCCTACACATGACATTGATCTGGCAGCGGTGGTTTTTGCTTTAAAGATTTGGAGACATTATCTATATGGTGAGAAGTGTACTGTGTACACGGATCATAAAAGTTTGAAGTATCTTATGTCTTAGAAGGAGTTATATCTTAGGTAACAACGTTGGGTGGAGTTGCTTAAGGATTACGATTTAACGATCGAGTATCACCCGGGGAAGGCCAATGTTGTGGTTGATGCTTTGAGCAGGAAAGTGGCGGTGTAATTAAGGGCGATGTTTGCTAGCTTGAGCATATCGCGTGATGGTGGTCTTGTTGCTGAGTTACAAGTAAAGCCATCCTTGGTTCAGTTGATAAAGGATAAACAACTGTTGGATGATTCTTTGGTACCGCATGTTCAGGATATCGCAGAAGGTAGTCCTTCAGATTTATGTTTCAATGATGATGGTGTTTTATGCTTTGGAAGTCGGATAGTGGTGCCGAATGATGTTGAGTTAAGGCGCACTATTCTGACTGAAGCTCATAGTAATCCTTTTGCTATGCACCCTGGTAGTACAAAGATGTACCGTGATTTGAAGGATGAGTACAATTGGGTGGGATTGAAGAAAGATGTCGCTGAGTTTGTTAGCAAATGCATGGTTTGTCAGCGGGTTAAGGCTGAACACCAAGTTCCTTCAGGGTTGTTGCAACTGTTGAGGATCCCAGAATGAAAATGGGAGATGATCACTATGGACTTTGTGTCTGGTTTGCCGTTGTCGCCATCAAAGAAGAATTTTGTTTGGGTGATTGTGGATCGCCTTACGAAGTGTGCACATTTCTTGCCTGTGCATACTACATACACCTTGGATAAGCTTGCAGAGTTGTACATTGCTGAGATTGTACGGTTGCATGGAGTGCCAAAATCTATAGTGTCGGATAGAGATCCGAGGTTCACCGCAAGGTTTTGTGAATGTTTACATCAAGCCTTGGGTACGCGGCTGAATTTCTGTACTTCTTATCATCCGCAGACGGATGGAAAGTCGGAGCGTGTTATCCAAGTGCTTGAGGATATGTTGAGGTGCTGTGTTATTGAGTTTCAAGGCTCTTGAGAGACGCACTTGCCTTTGGTAAAGTTTTCTTATAATAACAGTTACTAGGCAAGTATTTAAATGGCACCTTATGAGGCGTTATACGGAAGGAAGTGTAGAACTCCTCTTTGTTGGGCTGAACGGGACAAAAGTTGGTCTCGATGCCGGCTTTGTTGAAAGGAACCACTGAGAATGTGAAGCTCATCTGTGAGCATTTGAAGGCAGCATCGGACCGGCAAAAGTCTTACGCGGATTTGAAGCGTAAGAAGATAGAGTTTGCAGTGGGCGAGTGTGTTTTTGAAAGTTTCACCTTGGAAGAAGGTGATGAGATTTGGCCAGAAGGGCAAATTGAGTCCAAGGTTCATTGGACCATACGAGGTGATGGAACGTGTAGGTCCTGTTGCCTACAATCTGAGACTACCTCAAGAGTTAGAAAAGATACATAATGTGTTTCATGTATCCATGCTTCGGAGATATAGATCGGATCCGTCGCATGTTATGCCTGTGGAAGAGGTTGAGTTGAACCCAGACTTGACGTATGATGAGGAGCCCGTTGACATTCTGGATTCGAATAGTAAGGTTCTTCGGGGTAAAACCATTGAGATGGTCAAAGTCTTGTGAAGACATTGTGGTGTTGAGGAAGCCACGTTGGAAAGGAAGGATGACATGAAGAAACAATTTCCTTACCTTTTTCCTCCAGGTAAATTTTGAGGACGAAATTTATTGAGTGGGGGAGAGTTGTAACGCCCTGGTTTTGGGCCTAGATGTTCTAGAGGTTGAATCGGGCCGGTCGAGAACGGTTCGAACCTTTAAGGGTGATTTAGGGAACACCTAGTTCAGGATGTGTTAAAAATATGGAAAATACCTAAAAATCCTCATTTATTATATAAATGGTTATGGTGAAAACAATTTTACAAAATGTGATTTGGAAATACTACATTTCGGTGTAGTGACCAAATTGCAGTTTTTGCAAAAGTTGACTAGTGATTGTTTTGTAAAGGATTGAAACTTTGAATCTTTAAGGAGCTAATTTTACCAAAATGTTTTTATCAAATTTCTCTTTAATTTGGGTGTTTTAATAATGATTTAATAAAAAGAATTAAGAGAGAAATCCTATTTTGACTTTTCATAACTACTTTACGATTTTTTCCCCTCTTTTCATTTTCTCTCAACTTCCACTCAGCCAAACACAATTCCCTCACTAAATAACCTTTGATTTTCATCTCTTTTGCTGAGATTTCATTCTCCTAAGGATTTCTAATCTTTACCTCATCAAATACTTTTGTTTTTACTTTGGATTTTCAAGAAATCTTGCCCAAATTGAGGAGAAATCAGCCGTTAGAGGTAAGCTTCGTCCTTCTCCTCTAATGATCAGTTCTTTACTGAAATTCTCAAGTTATCAATCCTTTGTTAATGATTTTTGAGTTGCTTTAATGTTAGAAACATGAAATTATGGTAAAACTCAAGATTCTTGGTGAGATCTTGATGATTTTCGTAACTCTTGGTTAGGCTTTGTTTTGAGGTTGATTTCTAATGTATTTTGGATGATAATTGATGTTATAAATGAGGTTTTATCAAACAAATCCCGAATAGGTTTGGATTCCTAAGTTTTACATGTTAGATTTGTGGGTTTTAGGGTGGTTTTGGTGATATGTTGTTGCTGGAGGTATAAGGACGTGTTTGTGATGATTTTTGGTGTTGATTGAGGTTTAGAAATGATTAGAATTGATCGACCTTGGCTGGGATTTGTTTTGGGAAAGTTTGGAGATGATTTCGGTTATTTTGGGTAGCTGAAATGGTGTTTTTGAGTAGTTCAGCGAGTTTGAATGAGTGGCTGGTGATTTCAATGCATGATGATGCACTAATCCTCTGCTCTTATGTGATATAAACAGGGGAGACATCTTTGGACGCTTTTGGTGTTGATCCGGAAGTGCCGGAAGCTTAGATATCGTTTCGGCAAGCAAGCGAAACGTAATCGGTGAGTGGGAGTGGTTTTAGAAGTCCTTGAGGGACAAAGAAACAATGTTTGGGGATTTAGGATTGGTTTGAAACACCAACCTAAGTTCGGAAGTAAGTATGGCTAGATTTGCTCTCAATATGTAGTTGATGCCCCTAAATGCTTTTAACATGCTCTTGTTTTGAGATAGACAAATTCCTACTGTTTTGTGCATGATTTGTAGCATGAGATGATGATATATATTGATTTCATGAGATGGCATGTTGTAGTAAAGAGTTTTGAGATTTTGATTTAATGCCAAGCATGAGTTATGGTTTTGAAATGAGATGAGATAGATTTTAAAAATGTTGCATCAAAACAGTAGGTGAGATGATGTTTTTGATATAATATATTGGCATAAATGATGAGATAATTATCGGATATAATTGGTCGACCAATAGGATGAAAGTGCACTATAAACTGAAAATTCGTACGCGCTCTTTGGAGTCGGGCAATGGGGGTAGTGTCATCCTGATCCAAAGTGAGAATCTGATAATGAGAGATACCATCGGGGTAGGACTTGGTGAAATACACAAGCTTTGTGGCGAAGAGAGATACCATCATGAGAGTCCGGTGATGTGAGATTCCACCGGGGTAGGACTTGACTTTAAGTCAAGCTAATCCGCATATCCGAGTAAGATGTAATATGAAATGCCAATATATGAAATTGTATTTGATTCACATGTACCAAATGTTGAGATGATTTATGCTTGAGTAAATGCATATGGGATTGTGGTTTATGAAATGCTTGTTTTGTTAAGCCTGAGTATGGCCTTGCCATGAGATTTGCATTGGTTTAATGCATGAGTTAGAATAAAGGTACATGTGTTTTCAAATGGAGAATTGCTTTGAAATGGTTTTCAAGCATGAGATAGAAAGAGCATGTTGTGGAAAATGATTTTTGAGATAGAGTTTTAATGTTGCATTGTTGTGTTGGTTTTCTTAGAGCTTGCCTCACTAAGCAAATGTGCTTACGCTCTCTTTTACCAACAATGCAGAAAATTGAGACGTGTTTGGGCAGCAAGGAGGCTAAGGATATCCAAGGAAGTGAGAAGCTCGTGAATGATGACGTTTTCGTATGCTTTAGTAGTGATATTTGGCAATGGGGACCTAAGGTTGATTTTGGGAGATGTATTTTGAACTCCCTGTGGTTGTTGCAAGTTTGTACGGTATTTGTGGATTGTAAATACCCTTTTATGGTTTGGTTTGAGGCTTGAGGCTTTTATATGGTTTTTATGACTAGGGAGCATGCCTATAGACTCAATGATAACATGCTTGATGCCATGCTTTAACTTAAGCTTCATAATAATGTTCTCTGATGTTTGATCATGTTGTTCGTGTGATATGGTATGATTTGGGATGTGTTTGAATGTGATAAGATATGAAAAACCAGAAAATGATATAGTTACAGGGCAGGGTGTATCGAAACACCCTAATCTGTTTCGGAACAGGGGTCTGAAATGGACATAGTGTTTTGGAACATGTAAGAGTGTTTCGGAACACTTTAGCTACTGGAGAGCCATGTTTTGATACGGGTTTCGTAACGAGCCCGAGTACCGAAACGGTCAGTCCAGTTTCGATACGGCTGTTTCGATACAGGGGTCAGCGTTTCGAAACACTCGACCGTTGGCTTGGATTTTGAATTGTTTCAAGTTCTTGTTTCTTACATTTTAGTCCTTGATGTTTATGGATGCAATTGGTTGAGTTCAGAATGTCTGATTGAGCTGATTTTTGGCAGAGTGGCATGTAATTGGACTAATTGAATATTGGTAAACTTAAAATCTGCAAAGTCCTTGTAATTTATGGAATTTTCATTTTGGCCCCTAAATGTCTAATTTGTGCAATTAAACCCCTAACTGAATTCCGATCGCCGTGCCTTTCCTTCCCATGTTCTTGGGTGATCACATAGGATTAATAATGCATTTAGGAAAGAAAAAAAGAAAAAAAAAAGGGTCGTTAATCAAGGTTGACTTTCGGGTTGACTTTGGTTTTCCCCGTGTAATCTTCGTAGTTCGGGTCAAGCGTCTAGGTCGGGCTAAGGGGGTTACAATTATGGTGGGAAATAAAGGCTCCAACGGCTCTAATTCAACCCCAACGGTCCTCAACGGCTACAAACTCAATTAGGAGTATAAAAGGGACCTCCAAGCATCAAGAGATGGTTAATGATTCAATTGTCAACAACATCATGATAAAGATTGTCTTTAGAGCTAAATTGTATATTCCTTGTATAGGCAACACTTGTGAGCTCAATTATCAAATTTGCTCAAGTGTATAGGTTTTGGGTGAGTGCTTAAAGTTGCAAACAAATACCTATTAGAGGGATTTCTAGTTTGCTTTGAATTTCTCTTGTAAGAGAGTGTTTAATCAAGCTTTAGGTAGAAAGCTTGATCGTTGTAACGGTTTCCTCCTCATCCGAGAAAAGGGGACGAAATTTAATAGTGAATATGTTGAAATCCTTAGTAAGAAGCTAAGGTAGTGGATGTGGGCTTTGGGTTAGAAAGCCGAACCACTCTAAATCCTTGTGTTCATCTCTTATACTTTTAGCTTCCACAAAAACACCCAAAAATTCAATCTTCTCCACACTTGACAAGCATTCCGGTTGAAGACATCGAGCCTAACAATAATACTCGTCGGACGAATCATCAGACTTGTAAACCCAATTAGACTCTGATGAACAGAAAGCGTAATCATCGTCTTCTGATACCATGTTAGAGTCTAAGGTTCTGATATTTGGGAAATTGCAAGGGATGGTTATGGGAGATAAAACGATAAACATTTTATTAAGTAGAAAAGAATAAAATAGAGTATTATATATACAAAAGAAAAAAAAGATTTAAAGAAAATACAACTAATCCTAGCTGGCACTTAATAAACTAACTTAATATTATGTTAATAATTAATTTTTTTTTTGAAAAACATAATTAAAATTAAAATACTAAAATAAAATGTTTTACCTATATCACTGACAATTTACTATCAGCATCACCTACCCTAATTATGTTCCAGAATATCTGTGTCTCTACCATCATTATCACCCATTTATGATAGTGGAGAAAAGAGGAAGAGCCTTCTTAATTCTTATGCCAGTTTAGAGTTATGAGCTCTGGTGGAGTTATTGGATTTGCAAACTGCCCACTCCTCTGATTTCATCCTTTTCACCTTTAGGGTTTCTCTCTTTCTTTACCACTTCTGTTTTTTTGTTGTTGTTATATGATAAGTTGTTTTCTTGATGTTTTAGGGATTGCTGCCGTTATATATCCGCATGTGATTGGATCGAGTCTTAGTTCGATTAACACTTTTTAAATGTTATATATTCGAATGTGTTTAAGTGAAATTATTTCCTATTTTTGGATTTGGAAAGTTATGCCTAATTTAAGTATTGTATAGGTAAGAAGGATAAAATATATCATGAGCTGGACGGTCCTCACCACGTCATTTATGGTCTCAACCAATAAAAACTTTTTATTTTATTTATTTTTATGTCATATTGTTACCAAGTTAATTTTACTCATATTTACTGTAAATTAAATTAAAAACAATTTTTACCAAGTGAAGATTCACTTGATAAAATTTGACATCGAAAAAATCAGTAAAGTTGGTGGTTTTTATTGGTGAGACCATAGATGACATGATGAGTCGGGCTTATAGCATATATAATTTCTCATGTAATAACATAGCCGAGTAGTACCTCAAACCCTAAAACTCAAGATACAAATATGCATGTACAAACACTAACCTTAGAATACAATCCACAATTAAACGAATCAAACAAAATTTGATACAAATATGTATGTTTATTTATCATAATTAAAATTGTTAGGAATTTATAAGCAGAAAAATAATCAAAGCTACATCAACACATGCAACGGCTAAATTTAACATGGTTTAATCATATTTACCTCCACAAATGAGAGGAAAAAAATATAAATAAAGATCACAAAAAATATATTATAAGTAATTCCCTATATCTCAAAACCCCAATATATTTCCCAAATTCGGTATATCTCACAAATCCCAACAAAACTCATATCACAAACAGAGATTTTAGAAAATTACATGCATGCCAATAATTCTCAACCATAATTCTAAAAGTTAAGACTCCCTATAAGATAAATACTTAGTCATAAAAAAACTTTATTCCAGAAGAATTCTTAAATAAAATCATTAAATAGTTTTCCGGCACTAGAATTACACCAAAACTTCAACTTAATTATCAATTAAAATTTAAAATTTGAGTCGATATATTAAGAAATCATAATATATTTTGCGACTAACAGGTTATATGAATCTTTCCCATAAAAAAGTACAAAGAAAACCCTAAAAACAATATTATATTTTATATGAAGAGGAAGATGAAAAAGAAGCATAAGGGAGCTGTCTGTGCAGATATAAATTACTGTGAATAATGCAAAAGAGAAAAACAAAACAAAACAAAGAGCAGAGAAAGTGAAGTGCAACTGCTTTCTGTATGTTTCTGTCTTTTTTTTCTACTTCATCAGTCATCACTCAAATTTCCTTTCTCTTTTTCTTTTCCTTCAATGTTTTTGGATAATATCACTATAATTTGTTTCAAGCGTTGTCCCCCAACCCTCACATCACATACTATAAGATAGGGCCGTAAAAAAGTCGAACGTTCAATGAACTGTTCAGTGGGAAGTTCGTTTATGTTCGTTTATTTATCAAACGAACGAACATAAACAAAAATTTCTGTTCGTTTAATTAAATGAATGAACACGATCAAGTGACTCGTTCGTTCATTTACGTTCGTGAAAGTTCGGTAATTCAATCGTTTATGTTCATTCACTTATGTTCATTTAAATTTATTCACAAATGTCCATTTATATTTATTATTTTCATAACAAAATATTATATTTTAAAAAATAAAAACATATATTAAAAATATGAAATAAAAAGAAAAAAATTAAACAATACTCAATGTCCGCTTGCGTTCGTTTACGTTCGTCTATCATTTTAACGAGCGAACACGAATAAGTTACATTCCTTAACGAACAAACATGAACAATAAATTATTTCCGTTTAGTTGTTCGTGTTCGTTCGTTTGTTCGGTTAAAATTAAATAAATGAACATATATACCTTCATTCGTGCTCGTTTACATGCCTATTACAAGAAAAATAAAGAGAATAAGTGTTCTTTTATGAAACTTTATGTTCTAGTCTTAAAAGTTTATTCACAGACGAGGTCTTGGCTTAATAGTAAGGTTGAAGTTTTACAAATCTTAATGTTTGAGGTTTAAGTTACTCATTGTGTAAATCATGTGTAGTTTTAGATTCTACATTGTGTTGGCCCTATATGGATTTATTCCACTTTTCAGCCTAACTATGCGCTTGTTTTTTGTTCAAATTAATGCTTTATTTTGGACTAAATTTAGTGTTATAGTTGGTTTCTAGTGAAGAAATTATTGAAATTTGGATTAAATTGTAAATTTCAAAAACTTGAGGGGAAATAGTGATTTTCCAAAATTAAGTTTAAATTGAATTATAGATTATTTTAATTCATATTTGATCTTTAGTAATGTTTTGAGATGGTTTTTTGTCATTTGGGGATTAACATGCAATAATGAAAAAATTAGGGACTAAATTAGAAGTGTTGTAAAAGTTAGAACTTGATGAAACCAATAAGGAAATTAGTTCTCGTGAAATTTTATTTGAGGATTTCTTATTATTTTGGTTAATTATAGAGAATTGGGACAAAGAAGTTAGGAAAAGTGGTGAATTAATGGATTTTGGTCTTCATTCTCCTGAAGACTGCCGAAACTGAGTGTTGAGAAAAATATTGAAAGGTGAGCTTTAGAGAAAATTTCATGAAATTGAAAGGCTTTTTACATTTTACAAGTTATGGTTTCAAAAAGAAGTGGCATCTAAGCATGTTTCATGATTTATTTAATGTATTTTTAAAGTCTTGTTGATAGTTAGTAACATTTGTTGTTTATGTTTTTGATTGTTATTGTTATTATCATTGAAATTAAGTTAAATATGTGTCCCATCCTTGTAAATTTTGTGATGCATATTTTTAATAAATTAGTGTGATTATATGATAATATTGGTCAAGAATTTCTTTAATCTTTTGATAAGACACACACCTTTGCATCTCACATGTGCTTGAACCTAAGTCTCATAAAATAAAAATTATCATCATTTTCACTGGAGTCACTCGTTGAGTTCATGTGGTGCATTCTTAGTTACTTTTACTAGTCACAATTCTAGTTTTAGTTAATTTTGTTGTTAGTTAGTTATTTAGTGTTTGTCCTAATTAATTTTTTATTGTAATTCTTACACCTATTAATTAATTATAGGTATAATGTAAAAAATATGCCCCTAACATTTCACTGAATAATCATTTTGATCCATATATTGTTTTGAATATTTTAACATTGTACGTTTCATTTTGGATCAAAATAGTCATTCTGTAGATGAAAATTGTTAGTCTACTTAGGTCAATACCTTGAGATGACGTGAGTACATGACAAACCTACATAACATCACACACTGATATGGTAGGATGACACGTCAGTCAAAATTTTTTCTCTAGAATTAATTTTATATAATTTTTATTTAATAATTATCTTCTAATAAGACGATGACACGTCAACACCTAAAAACATATGATAGAATGACAAATGTTGTCATCTTATTGGACGACAACTATTAAATAAAAGTTATATAAATTAATTATAGAAAAATATTTTTTTGAATGATATGTCTTCTTGACAAATCATCACTTATATACATGTGATACTATTATGTCATAGTGCAATGTCATAGCATGTCATATATTTTGCTGTTAGTTAATCAGTGATTTTCATCCAAGAAAAAGTCATTTTGACCAAAAAAAAACGTTAATAGTTAAAGTGTGTTAGACAATTAAGATTGAGTTGATTGTTAATTGTTAGTTAGCTCGTTTAACTAAGTTTGTTAGTTTGTTAGAGTTGTGTAATTGGACTATAAATATGTGCATTGGGCTGAGACCCAATCTTATCTTTTACTCTATTTTTTGTATTGATCCAGCTTTTATAAAATTTTGAGATCACATTCAATCCCTAATACTAATCTCAGTTGCTCTTCATCTCCACCACACACCGGCCTTCGGCCATTCATCTTCTCCGGAAACTATGCCTCCATTCTCGCAAAGTGCATTAAAAAGATATGAGCAAAAATGATCATTCAGTGAAATATTTTAGACACATCTTGACATTTTTTGATATAAGTGTCGGTTGAAATTTATTCAAAAAAGAGAAAACAAAGAGTCTTACAAGCTGAAAGTTAAAGTAAACCAAAAGGCACACAAAAAACTCTGGAACATAGAGCCAGAGAAAGACAACCGACTAAACTTCTACAACCGAGCGAATTCATGAAGAAGCAGTGTAGAAGAAGAAATAAACTGGTGATTTTCCAAGTTGAGAGAGACGATAAGATTCCCACCAAAAAAGGCGCAAAAGGATGTGTTTACGACGGCTCAGAGAAGCGATGGTCATGCGGAGTAAGATTTCAGACTAGATTGGGTGTATCTTCTGTTAGATAGTTAACTAATTAGTTGTAATTAGTTTGTTAATTACTAGATTAATTAGCTAAAATTAGTTGTTTGGACTGTTGAGTTGTTAGGTAGTTATCTGGGCTGTTAGGAGGTTATGAAGTTTGTTATAATTTGGGCTTTATAAACCCATTGGTGTAATGAACTTTGACAACCAGAATTGAATGAATTTCTAAGAAAGTAATACTTCCCTGCTTTTTTAATATTTCCTTAATATATCCACCGTTTATCTACCTCAAACACAAAACCACCACCGTCCATTACATCTCCGGCCAGCATGGCCCCCTTCTCACATGGTATCAGAGCCAGGTTGAAGATCTTAACGCCGTTTTGTCTTCCGTTGTTGTTGTCGATCTAAAGCTGCTTCCTCGTTGTGTTCGTCTTCGTGTTTTGTTTTAGAGCCATTTTGGCTCGTTTTCGGCAGTCCTGCCACTGCTTCCTTAGTCGGAGATCGAATTCCTCAGTCACGGGTTTCATATACGCCGTCAATTGCTTCACCGAAGTTCATTGCTATTTTTTTAGTCTTCAGTCGCCTTTGTTTCCTCATGCGACGATCCATACATCGCATCTGTCTTCGTTTGTTGCTGGAAATCTTGGTGTCATCAATGAACATCGATCTTGATGTCGTTCCAATTATGTTGCTGACAAATTGTTCATTCGTTCATCAGCCATCAGTTTATTGTCGGTAATCTCCAAATTCTTTAGTTTAATCGTGCGACTGCTGTCTCGGATACACTATGTTTTTGCAATTCTTTTTGGTTCTTTAATCTAGAGTACCAGTGAAATCTGGAATCCAGTGCATTGATTTAGCCTGGCAATGAACATCTAATGTCTTGTTTCCCTCTTTTGGTAGTTAAGAACTTTGATTTTCGACATGGTGATCTTATTTGTTAGTGTGATTTGTTTGTTAGCAATTTTGCATCTCAACTTGTGATGTTGCTTCCAGTTATTGATCTCATATCAAATGATGCTACAATTAGTTCTGAATATTTTAAATTTTGTAATGTGAGTTGTTGACATTCATGCTTTGAGGAGTAGGTTAGATATTATTTTGATTTGACTACACAATATGAGAATCCACGGAGGTTGAAGATGAAATAGCACAATATAGTGCTATAATGTTCATTTTTTTTAGTTTGTAGTTCAGTTGTTGCTTTGAGACATGTTGGGAGGTGATTTCACAATATGATGTTTGGATGAATACTTTGGTGCTACATTTGATGGTTCTGAAAAGTCGGTGATAATTGGTTGTTGTTGAATGCTCATTCCTATTACTACAATATAGTATTGTTCAGTCCTTGTTGAATATCTTCGTTGTCTGTTTGCTTTGTCTACAAGGAGGATTGAAACTTTGATTTAACAACTAATTTTGTCGGATATATTTCTTAATGTCATGTTGAATGTGAGTGATGATTCTACTCATCCACATACATGTTTTTTTGTTTAAGATGTGGTAACCTAGATGAAATTAAGATGCTATGGAAATGTTTTATTGAGTTGGTTCACACATATTAGATTTGATTTTGTTGTCTTTTTCTTGCTGCTTGGAGTTGGTTCTGCTATGATGTTGATTTATTTCTGTTGGCATAAGTTGTTTCTAAGAGTTGCTGCTAAAGGTAGTTCGAATTTTGAAAATGGTTACAAGCTTGAATTAGTATTGCATTTTCAACAACATTATATTCTGGTAGGAATATGCTACTGGTTTTGTTCTTAAGTTAAGGCATTTTCTACAAGAGTTCTTCGGATCGTGATTCGTTTGGTTTTGGTTAGATTAGGATTGGTTTGAAATAGTAGTTCAGTCACTGATTTTGTTCTTAAGTTGAGGCATTGCACTCCAATTCTTATTGATGTGGTTGTATGAGGCACATTTACTACCTAGGATGTATTCATTACATAGAAATAAGTGAGAAGTACAAGAAAAAGAAAGAAAAAAAGCTGAAAAAAGCTTCTTTCCAGTATATTGTCAAGGATGCAGCTGTACACATAACATATCAAATGTTCAAGGAAAGGTATATGTAGAGAAACTGATCAAGAAGAAGAGAAAGAAAGCTGGAAAAAAATTCTTTATGCTCGCTAATCAGTCGTTCAAGGAAAGGAAGAAACAAAGACTGATCAAGCCATTACCAGCTTTGAAAGCTGAGATACATAATCAAATAATGAGAAGAAGACAAGAAGTCTAAAACAAGCTGATCAGCCGTTCAAGGAAAGGAAGAAACAAATACTGATCAAGCTATTACCAGCTTTGAAAGATGGGATACATAATTAAAGAGGAGAAGAAAAAGAAGAAGTCAAAAACAAGTAAAATACTTGCTTTTTTGTCAAGTTTTGATTGAGTTAATGTTTCATTCAAGAAAATTCGAAGAATGAAGACGAAAGGAAAGTAGGGTGAATGTTAGATAATTACCTAATTAGTTGTAATTAGTTTGTTAATTACTGGATTAATTAGCTAAAACTAGTTGTTTGGATTGTTGAGTTGTTAGGTAGTTATCTGGGCTGTTAGGAGGTTATGAAGTTTGTTATAATTTGAGCTTTATAAACCCATTAGTGTAATGAACTTTGACAACAAGAATTGAATGAATTTCTAAGAAATTAATACTTTCCTGCTTCTGTAATATTTTCTTAATCTATCCACCATTTATCTACCTCACACACAAAACCACCACCATCCATCACATCTCCGGCCAGCATGGCCCCTTTCTCACATCTTCAACCCAATAGCAATCATCAGAGTGTCGTGAGCCTTTAGCTACTAGTTGGGTGATTGCCATTTCGACCTATAAAGCTGAACGACACAAGGTAAAGGTTCTTCCAGATGCATGTGTCTCGGATCAAAGGACCAATGGCAGAAATGTTCGGGTTTGGGGAATTTAACTTCAAAATCACTGATTTGTTGTCACCCTCTACTATCACACGCCGGAGGCCCAAATCGGAGGCAAAAGAAAGACCCTGGTAAACGACAAGAGCCTCGGCCTCAAATACAGAGGTAACATTTATGTTGAATCGATAACCAGCCCCAATTATTTGGCCCTCACTATCTCTAGCAATAAGACCCGAGCTTGATTCCTTCCTAGAGCACTTGTAACTTGCATCGATCTACATTAACTTTGTAGGTCGACGGTGGAGGGGTAGTGCAATGGTCATGGTCATGACGGCAAGGATGCTTGTAACCAAGGAGAGTTGCTCAAGCTTGCCACAGTAGCATTTAATATAGACTCAAACTTGAGATAAAATATATTTTAAGTACACCTGGCAAACTTGAGATACGAGACTCGAACTGATTTACCCGACTCGAGACTTTATATAGACTTGAACATAATGGCCTAAACTTGACCTAAATCTGAACCAAACCTGAACTAAACTAAAAACGTCCTGAATTTAGTTAAACCAAAAATCAACCCGAATTGATATTATCTAAAGCCGAAAATAATCGAAACCGAAAACAATACGAATCGAAGGCAACCAGAACTGAAAATCAATCGAACCGAAAGCAACCTGAATTTAATTTCCACACATATGTATGTTTTATTCTCATTTTATATTATATTACTAGTTAACAGCTACCTTAGTAATAGTTTAATGGTTTAATATTATTTTCTTCTTTAAAAGATCATCTTCATATATTGACTCAAATTAAAAGCCGACGGATTCAATATTGACCCAACCTGAAAAGTCAACCGATTCGATATAGATCGGCCCAAAAAGTCAACCATTCCGATATTGAACCGATCTGACATTAACCCGACCCGATCCAAAATAACATAAACCCGAATTAAATCCGAATCAGACCTGAACCTAACCTAAACCGAAAATTAACCCGACCCCAATCCGAATGACCCGATTGCCACCTCTAATTTTAAGTAATAATTTTTAGTTGTTTTATTTATCGATTATATACGAGTATGGAAAAGAAAAACACCATTATAACAATGTTGACTTACATTTAATAGGTAATATTTTAGATATTTTTTAATTAAATTGATGTTCAATCAATCTATAAATGATCGATCAAAAGATTTTGCAATAAGTAAATCATTAACAGCTACTTTTCATTGAAAAATCAAAGAAATTATTAGAATATTTCATGGGATTTAAACAGGAAAAATTTGAGTTTTATTAAATAAATAAATAAATTGTACAACAAATTACTATATGGTCTGACAAAAAAAGGTGTTGGATTTTTTTTTCGAGGTTAAAAGTTTAAATATTAAAATCATTAAAAGAATAAACTAAACCGAAATATTAAATTTATTATCAACTTTTAAAATATTCGATTTGAATTAATTGATTAATAGGTTGGGTGAAAATCGTCTACTCCTTAATTATGCCCTTATTGGTGTCTCCACTTTAAAATAACGAGTTTAGGGTTTAGGGTTTATGGTTTATGATTGGAGCTTAGGGTTATGGTGTAGGGAATTAGGGGTATGGTATATTTTTAGGGTTTAGGATATAAAATTTAAGGTTAGGGCTTAGAATTTAATTTTTACATGTTTTTTAATATGGGCCACAAGATTTTTCGATTATAAAAAATTGTGTAAGTGTCTAGATTTTGGGACCATTTATGTGTCAATAATGGTACCTTTGCTTTGTACGAGTAAAATCAGAAACTGTGCAGTTTGTGAAGAAACCTTTCCACTGTTCTGTTTCATCTTCTTGAGATGCCCACCACTGCTTGTTTTCAAATAAAAACAAATACTCTAAACCCTAAACAAAAGGGTTTCTTTCCCATCTTTTTCTGATTTTCTCCCCTGCCAAACAAACAACATCATTAAGTAAAAGCTTAAAGAAAAACCAGATAACCAGCTCTTCTGACACACACACACTGTAAATCACTTTAAATTTTCATGTTCAAATGACTCTTTCATGTTTGTTGTTCTATGAGTTTTGAGTTTGAGAGTTTGAGAGTCTAGTGATTCCTTCATTTCCAGCCCTAGGGTTTCTATTTTTGCTTCTCTGGGTGACTGTATTATCCGGAACTTGTTATGATACATGTTATTCGGATTCAGATGTGAGTGTCGCATTCGCAGTAGAATATACTCAAAATTTTATTTATTTTTATGTATTTGAAACACCAGTACCTCCAGCTTTCTCAAACCAGATATATGGGGTTTTAAGACCTAATCATTTGAATGAGTGAAAGCTTCCTTTTTCTAATCTTTCATAGCTTTTTCTTTCCAAGACAAGGTGCAGTTGTTTCAATGAAGTGCCGAAGAATTGATACATTTCTTTTTCATTTTGTCCGAACTGTTAGGTTCAAAGACACTTCAACTTGCCCTCTATCCATGCACTGCATTTTCTTTCTGCACAAAAGGTTGTCTCTCCTGTGGTCCTCTCTTCAATTTCTACTGGATGTTTCAAAAGTGGACATAGAGATTGGTCCCAACCCTACAAGGTAGTGTTGTTAATGGCTCTTGTAACTATCAAATTAACGATTTCCCCTTATGTCTATTCCTGCACCACTCATAAGACTTCTTTCTGGCGTTGATCGAGTCTTAGTTCGATTGACATGATTGTTGTTGCAACATTCAGGTGAACATGAATTCGAATGTACTATAGTGCATTAGGTACTCCGTTACCTTTATCTAGTTTGTGTTAAGTCATGGATCATGAATAATCTTGTTGGCAATTAGTCTAGGTTGGAAGGTAGGAACATCTCCGTTATGTTTAGGGTTTGTGTTTGCCCCTATTAACAATGTATTATTTAATGTTCGAGTCTGAATTCTTTTTTTGAGATTGTAACGTAACTTACCGCCACACCTGACACTTATCGGTACCGACATGTTCCGTATTAGTATTAGGCGTGCATTGATCAACCCCATGTGATAGGGATTCACCTCTCAAAGGCCTTTTGTAGTTGTCGATAAAGCATGCCTCATCACTTTTTGAAATGTGCAGCCATGCATGGTCCCCATTGTATTCACACTTAGCACTTTGATTTTGTGTTATGAAGTGAGAGATCACATCATTACCCGAAATCGGGTGCTTATGAGTGACATTTTACTGTCTACATCCGAGATTCGTAATTGTTCCGTTTTCTCCCCTAACCATGTCATTGATACAAAGATGGCCTAATCTCCTTGAAGGGAGTAAATGATAAGATATGGATAGCATAAATATTCATTCAGCAGTTGGCGATATGCTCCACGTGGAAGCCCTACTTCCATTGCTTTTCTTTATTTCCTTTTCCCCTCTTCAATATGGACGACCATGGTTGGTACAATTACAGCATCTTTCTTTTCACAAATGGATCAACTTCACCAGTAAGTTCCATCTTTCTCACAACTAAAACCCTAAACTGTTATCTCTCAATATAAACATATACATACATATATATATATGTATATATGCAGGTTGGTCTGGGTGAGTCCATAACCAAAGTTTAAAGATGTTTTCATTCAAGTG
Source organism: Hibiscus trionum (assembly GCA_030270665.1). NCBI lineage: Eukaryota > Viridiplantae > Streptophyta > Magnoliopsida > Malvales > Malvaceae > Hibiscus > Hibiscus trionum. The sequence continues at coordinate 17,707,228 of BSYR01000038.1, read as the reverse complement.
TTTGATATATTTTGTAAGTTCACTAATTCCCTGCATATTTTCTTTGCAATACCTAATGGGTTTTTTTGCATAGAACTTTGATTATTTCAAAGAACCTGGTCTTTCTTCTTCATTTTCAGTAAAAAACACCATAGTATTAAATTGCGAATGCAGTGTCGCCGTTGCGGCCTAAACTTTTCGGATTGCAGATATAGTTTGGATCGTTCGGTGTCGCGGTGAACTCCAAAATCGGTACAATGCTAGTCGCAATTTAATACTATGAAAAAACCCAGATATTTTTTAAGGATTAATATGAGATCTGAAATACATCTTCATAGCTTTCTGTCTGATAAAAAGGGCATGGAATTAGGGTTTGTGCTTCTTCTCAAGTTTGGGGCATATCTAGTTAGTTCTTTAGAAAATTTCTTAGTTTTTCCAGGAAAAAAATGGGATTTGTCTACTTTTATGATCCATTAATTGTTAAATCTATGTGTTTAAGCCTTTTGCAATGAAAAGAGATTGAATCCAAGTGGTTTTTCAGCTTCTGATGCTTCAATGATGAGAGACATAATATAAGATGATTTCAAGTTCAGAAAACGCAGATTCTCCGACAAGACAAGACCACGACGACGGCAACAACAACAGGAATGGAACCAAGTTGATCAACAAAGCTCCGTCGAGTTCGCCGTGGTCGTCCCCGTGGTTGAGATTGAAAGATCCGAGGATAGTACGAGTTTCGCGTGCTTTCGGGGGCAAAGACAGGCACAGTAAAGTGTACACCATCCGAGGATTGAGAGACCGAAGGGTAAGACTGTCGGTTCCTACTGCAATTCAACTGTATGATCTTCAAGACAGGCTTGGACTTAATCAACCTAGCAAGGTCGTTGATTGGTTGCTTAATGCGGCTAAACATGATATCGATGAACTCCCACCATTGCCGATACCGATACCGATACCGCCGCCAGCGTACTTCCCGAGCTCCGAGGACTTTTGGAGGGGTAAATCGAAAGAAATCGCGACGGCTGCAATCGATGGTAAACAAGAAAAACAAGAAGGAAACGAAGATGGCGACGATGGTCATGGAATACAAACTTTAAATAATGATGTGTCATCATCTCGTTCATATCACCATTTCGAACCTTCGAGTTTCCCTTTATTAGGAAGTCATGGATTTGTGCCCCATACAGAAGAAGTACATAATTTCAATGTTGTGGCGCCGCCATTGCCATCAACATTATCCCTATGTCCACCTCCGCTAGGAGGCGGAGCACCGCCTTTGTTCACGCCACACGCGGTGGATCCTAGACAACAAGTTAACCATTTTCCGATGCTGAGCTCAGGTGCACAACAACAGAACCTCTTGCTTAGTAATTCTCTCAATTTTCCACCATTTTCATCGGTAACACAATCTATTACTCCCTTCCAATTGATTTCTCCTAGGTTTCTCCATAGTCAACCCGACAAGGAACACAACTTTCCTTCTAAGTGACAACAAAACCAAACATTATATGGGGGAAGAAAAGATGCTCTCAATTTGAATCTCTTTATATAGTTAAGTTATAGTTATGGGAAATAATAACAGTTAAGGGACATTTGGACCTAGAGATATGATACATTGTTAGAGTGTCACGTTTTATTAAAAAAAAACATTATCTCGAATCGATAACATGATTTTATCAACAAAGTCAAGATCCTATGATATAGGGTGTAATTTCAGTACCATATGATTCCGGAATGTAGGTTTTGTGCTATTTTCTTAGGGTTTGTGTTTGGTTTTCATTGTTCTGCTTCGTTTTGAGTTATCTGGAAATCATATCTTTCATGGATTTGAACATATTCTATTGCAGTGATTGAAATATATATTTGATGTGACATGAATGGTTTGATATTATATCGATATATCACGATATTATAATCCAATGATTTTAAATCAGTGTAAAACTATTTTAATTAGAATAAAATTAAATAGTTTTATACAACATAAGTAGATTCTAACTCTCTATAGAGTGCTATGTATGCATTGCTAGAAGAACACCTTGAATGTCTTAAAATTATGTAGATAGTTTTTTTTTTTCGGCGGGTATTTTTAATAATTTGGACATGTAAATTATATAAACAAATTAATCTAACATATTTAGATTTTTAATAATAATACTTATATCCCTCTATTTTCTTTTTAATGATTTTTTAATTTTTTTGTGATCTTGAAACTAAGAATAATAAGTTAAGTTATTTTTTAAAATTTTAAATTAAAAAATCTTTATAATGAAATTGTGAAAATTTTGATCTCTCCATATGTGTATAAATATATACACATCTGAATAGAGCATGAGAACTTGTTCAATTTCCTTGCACATAAAGGGTAAAAATTTTATGAAATTGATTTGATATAATGAAAGGGTTGAAAAGAGTATTTTAGCCCCTGTTTTATACTTAATTATTAATTTGGAACTTTAAGAATTATTTTGATTTAATTTGATATATGTACTTTTCAAACACCAAGCAAGCATGCTATCCAATTTTTCTGTTAAAAAGGCCATTTGACACTCTAAGAACATGTCAAGTCACATAAAATACATATTAAATTAGATTTTTCCCTAAAATTCACAAAAAATATCTAAAAAAGACATGAAAAATTCTCAATTGTTTTTTAAATATCATAATTTTTTATATTTTAATATCTTTTATAAATTCTTTTTGAAGTTGTTCTAATTTAATATGTATTTTGTGTCAGAAAATCTGACTGAGGTAATGTGTTTTATGTTTGAAATGTTCAAGAGCTAAATTTAACAAAGAATCTCAAATAAGAAAATGATAATGAAGTACAACTTTAAGAACTAAATAATAGGTTGTTCGATTTAATTTTTTCACTTGAAATATTTTTTATATATTATTAATTTAATATCTTCCCACTATATATGTTAAGAAAACATATTGTTTTAACTTCATTTAATTAGACTCTATATTACTCTATTTAAACTAATCGGTTAATGAGTTAAATACTAAAAATTATATAAAAAAATTAACTTGATCATTGTTTTATGTAAAAAAAATATTTATAAAAAAATTGTGTAATAAATGATTATAGATGAAATGGTAAGGAATTTTTATTATTAGTATTACAGTCCAATCTTAAGCAGTAGTTTTAGTTGTTTTATTTAAATATTATATAAACGTATAAATAAAAAAAATCACAATTATAACTAAGAAGTAGTTTTACTATTTTCCAACTGAGTTTGTGTCTCGTTGTCCCGTGACACCAATTTAATTGTGAACTTTATATATATTGAATAGAGGTAAAATCGTCTAATAGCATGTAAAGTGTTACTACATTTTTTAGATGGTTGTATGAAGGTAAACAGATGACTGAGATTAATTTTAGAAAATGAAGAATGTTTTACGAAATAAAAGAGAATAAAATAATCATATAAAATTAAATAAATTTTTACCTGATAATATTTTTAGCTTTAAAAACTAAAATGATATTTAAAAAACAGTAAAAATAATTATTTAATATGTATAAGTATGGATTTAGGGGGGAAAGGTTTAAAATGGTTCTTTAAAGAATATTTTTAATTGATAAAATTATTATTTTTTACAACATCTTACTGTATTGACGCTTGAATAATATTTTATTTTTAAATGTTGAATACTAATGTTTTTATTAAATATGAAATTATATTTCATATTTATGTTAAATTATAGCTTTTTTCTTATATAAATTATTCAATTTTGAGTGACACTTTTACTGGTATTTTAATAATATAAAACCAAGATTTACCACTAAAAATAGATGCTTTAATAATCAACAGTTAGGGTTGTATCTGGAATTTAAGGATGAAAGTGGAAACTTTCAAAATTCTAAAGTAAAATTTCATAGTTTAGTAAAATAAAAATTAGAAATTTCTAAATTCCAAGAATTTGAAAGAGGAATTTAAACTGATTCAAAATCTCTTTTCAAATTCCATCGATACATGTGAGATTTGTCAAAGGGTTATATTTTGATACATAATCGTGTAAAAAAATATTACATAATTTTTCTATAAAATCTAAAATCTTAATGTTTAAACTTAAAATCCTAAGATTTAAATTATAATTTATAAATCTTAAATTTTTAACCCTAACTTAACAGTTAACACCATAAACTCTAAATCTAACAAGCTTGTAGCTTACATGGCTTGTGTATCAAAGCTTCTTCCTAGTTTACACATCCCTTGATTTTTATAAGGAGATTAACATCTATTATATTTTCCTTTTTATGAATTATTATATTTTCAATCTTAATTATAAAATTCATTTTAAAAATATAAATTTCATTTCTTCGTATTATTTGATATATATTATTTGGAAAATTCTACAACGTGCGACGAACACCGATGAACACCACTAATGATGAACACCGTTGAACACCATTAAATTAATTAATAAAGATTTAAAATTTTAAGGACCCATAATACAATTAAGAATTATTTTTAAAAATTTAATTAAATTATTTTATATATATATTAAAATTTTATTTTTTAATAAGGGTAAACTATATATTTAGCACCTCACCTATTTTCGTATTTCAATTGAACCCTCATTATTTAAATATTATTTTAATTTAACCCTATTCTTTATTAAATAAATAATTTAACCCTTAACCATCAACTTAAAACCCTAAACTATTAAACCTTAAACCCTTAAACTCTTGAACATATACCCTAAACTATTTTAATTTGTGAAGTGAATATACAAATTATACAGCTTGCATGTTTCTATAATTTTATAACAAAACACCTTTTCTCTGATCCTGAGTCCTCATAATGAGCTTTCCTTGTAACGATTGGAAAATAAACATCATTTGTCTTAATTACACACCGTAAGACATTTTTGAATTTGAGGACACCTGGTAACAAAACACCTTGGATAAGGGGTTCAACACCTAACCATTAAGCTAGGCTTGAAATTTGGTTAAATTTCAACTAAACATATATTTAAGTTGTAACATCCGGGTTTGGGGGCTGGGTGAATTAAATAATTAAAATAATGTTTCGGGTTTTATTTTCAAAATAAATTGTGTTGGACATATTTTAATTTGAACCCAATAGCCATGTATTTCCTCCTCTTGTGAATATTCCATTTCATTAAGGGTAGTTAGGTCTTTTGGCTTTTAAAAATAAAACACCCATTTTTACTCATCTTCTTCCTCCCTCTCATTCAAAACTCACGACAACACCCCCTCTCCATTGTAGTTCACTATTCCATCACCATCCTCCTTCATTCTTGGTGATTTTTGAAAGGTAAACATGTTTTTGACTTGTCCTCACCTTCCTCTTCATGTCTATACCTTTAGTTTTCATTAAAACCCATTGTTTTGAGTTTTGAGTTTGTAACCCCCTCGTCCCGGTCCGGACGCTTGACCGGTCCGAGTGGGCCACACGGGGAAAACCGAAGCGAAACCCGTTAAGGTTTCTCATTGGTTAACGACCCAGAAAATTTCTTTTTAATTAAATCTTTTCTAAAGGCTCAATCGAATCCTATGTGATCATAACAGCGGAAAGACAGGCATTCATAAAACAATAACTCGATCAACCTAAGCAAAACAGTCCATTTTTAACTGATTAAGCAGGCCGTTTCGAAACACCCTCAAGGTGTATCGAAACGCCTTGACCTGGTCAACGGTTCTAAGCCTACACTAAGAGGCCGTATCGGAACGGAGCTCAACCGTTCCGAAACACCCTCCATGGTCAACTTCTCGTGGTCAACGAGATTTTGACCGTTTCGAAACTCTTAGACCCGTTTCGGAACACCTTCATCTCGTCAATTTCTCAAAATTCTATAAGCAAAATGTACCGAAACGGCCTCTACGCGTTTCGAAACGCCCGGTCAAAAACAAAGGGACCGTATCGAAACAGGGTAGTCCGTTTCGAAACGCCCTCTGTCTGCAGACTGGTTTTAGCTGGTTTATGGCACAAGGATGTCCCTAAACCCCTCTAAAACCTCAAACATCACACTAACATCAACCCTAAAGAAAACCAACATAACAAGCGTGCTTTAAACACCAAAAACATATAGAGAAGCATCCAAGCAAAGCATTACCAAAAGCATACTTCAACATAGTCTACACTTAGACAATTTTAAGGTAGGCAAAATACTAACATGGTTGCAAGCATGGCATACATCCCAAAAGCCAATTTAACAAACACAAACGAGGAGTCTAACATGCTCCTAAACAACATCGACAACAACATAATTCAAAGGCATCATAAAACGATTACATGTCCCATTGCTTGACCATTACATCATAAATAAAATGTCCATACTTGGTAGCTAACAAGTACCACGAAGCACACTTGGAGGCCCCCTTCTTGCACTTAGCAACCCACGAACTAAGGATCTGCATTGTCGAACAAAGAGAGAGCGCAAGCAATAAAGCTTAGTGAGGGTAAACTCTTTAAAAACAAACCTCGACAATGCAGGGTCCAAGCACGATCTCAACCAAGCTATGACCCGAATACGTGGATAAACATGTTGGAACTCACATCCAACAACCACTTTACCTCATGGTGGGATTACACTCATCACCGATCTCGCGGAGGGGATTCCACTCATCCCCACGCCCCGTCGATGGGATTCCACTCATCATCGACTATATATAATTACAATTTCCGGGCGAACCCGTACTCCTCCTTGTGACTCAACGCCACCAAGGCCACGCGCGAATTTAGACTTATGTGTGCACACTAACATCCTAATGATCGATCATTTGTACTCAAGCATACTAGTGCCAACATTTAACTCAATCCACATTATTCATTTCAACCAATTCCGTGCTTAGCACGTACTCACCATGATCACAATCATGAACCATTCACATGCATACCATAATGCATCACAAATCATGCCTCAACTCACATGTATAACACATTATACATAAATCATCACATCACCAATATTACGAGGCATATACATCAAATACAAGTTCAACCAATGGCTCTAGTTTAAGTTTAGGATTAGGCTACCACCCTAATCCTAACTCTAGGTGGGTCTACCAAGCCTGACCTAGTCCATGTGCTCGAACCAACCATTTAAAACAACTTTAAAACATTAACCACTCACCTAAGCTTCCAAGCTCCAAGCCAAGCAAGCAACCACCCTCAAGCTTCCGGATTTCCTCCCAATGCTTCACCAACACAAGTTCTTGCTTCTAAACAACCTCAATACAATTCAAAAAACCTCAAATCAGCCCAAGCATCAAAGTACTAATTCGGAATACAAATCAAACACAATTCACAATGTTTCAAGCCATGAACAAACCCCATATTTAGCAAACTCGGGCAGCCCCAAAACCTCATCCAAAACCCATGTTTCCAACACCTTTTACATCCACAAATGATCCCAAATCAACCCCTAACCTTAGCACTAACATTGGACCATCAATTCCAACCAAAAACAACCTCCAAAACTCATCCAAAACCCACCAAAAACCCCATATAAACCCAAATTCGGGAATTGCTCAAAACCAAGAAAAATTCATATATGTTGAACCATTTAGCTCCTAGACTTCATAACTAACCATATTAAATAAAAACATTAATCTTAACAACATAAAGTTACCATTTTTAATTAAAATCTCCAAAACTCCATTTTCAAAACATTGAGGAAAATGAAAACCATTTGTACTTTTGAATAGAGGATGATGAGGACAAGTTGAAAATGTAGTTACCTTGCAAATCCGGGCTAAAATAGAGGAATAAGGTGATGGAATAGTAGAGAGGATGAGCTCTCTCCCTTTCCCGTTGGTCTTGTTTGAAGAAGAGAGTGAATAGTGACTATTTGATAGAAATGGGGATTTAAAATCAAAAGTTGGGCTAATTACAAAATGGCCATTAATGAATGGCTATCTTCTTTATTCTTTAAAAACTCTCCACTTTGCAATTCCTTCTATTTGGTCCAATTTCAAATATTTATTTTTGAAACCCAAAACTTAAAAGATTATTTTAATTATAAAACTGAGACCAAAATAATATTAAAATATTATTTTCACCCGACCCCTAAACCCGGGTGTTACAACTCTCCCCCACTTAAGGAATTTCGTCCCCGAAATTACCTAACGGAAACAAATACGGAAACTACTCGACCATATCCGCTTTCCTCTCCCATGTGGCCTCTTCCACACCTCTATGTCTCCACAACACCTTGACCAACTCTATGGTCTTACCACGCAACACCTTGCTATCAGAAGCAGGTATCTCAATAGGTTCTTCATTGTAAGACAAATCCGGATTCAATTCTATCTCTTCAACGGGCATAACATGAGAAGGATCTGACCTATATCTCCTAAGCATCGACACATGAAAGACATCATGGATCTTCTCTAACTCAGAAGGTAACCTCAAACGGTAAGCTACAGGCCCAATCCGCTCAACTACCTCATACGGACCAATGAACCTCGGGCTCAACTTGCCCTTCCGGCCAAATCTCAATACCTTCTTCCACGGAGATACTTTCAGAAACACTTTCTCACCCACGGAGAACTCGATCTCTTTCCTCTTCAAATCCGCATAAGACTTCTGACGATCGGAAGCTGCTTTCAAACGGTCACAAATCAACTTCACCTTATCGGTAGTCCCTTTAAGCAAATCCAGCATAGGTAACAATCTCTGACCCGTTTCATCCCAACAAATCGGAGTCCTACATCGCCTACCATACAAAGCCTCATAAGGAGCCATCTGAATACTAGACTGATAATTGTTGTTGTAAGCAAACTCAACTAACGGTAAGTGCTTCTCCCAAGAACCCTGGAAGTCAAACACACAACAACGAAGCATATCCTCTAGAATCTGTATCACTCGCTCTGACTGCCCATCGGACTGCAGATGATAAGACGTACTGAAATGCAAACGGCTACCTAGAGCACTATGCAAACAACCCCAGAATCTCGAAGTAAATCTAGGATCCCTATCTGAAACAATAGACTTCGGAACTCCATGAAGTCTCACAGATGTACAAGTTTGCCAACTTGTCCAAAGAATCTGTAGTGTTCACTGCTAAGAAGTGAGCACACTTAGTGAACCTATCCACAATCACCCAAACGGAATTCTTCTTCGAAGGAGACAAAGGCAACCCCGACACAAAATCCATGGTGATCCTCCCCCATTTCCATTCCGGAATCTTCAAAGGCTGTAACAAACCTGAAGGAACCTGATGTTCTGCCTTCACTCTCTGACAAACCATAAAACGGCTCACATACTCGGCTACATCCTTCTTCAAACCAACCCAGAAGTAGTCGTTCTTCAAGTCACGATACATCTTGGTGCTACCCGGATGCATAGAAAAGGGACTCGAATGCGCTTCACTCAGAATCTGATGTCTCAACTCAACATCTTCTTGTACAACAATTCTATCTCTAAAGCACAACAAGCTCTCACCACTAAAACTATACTCGGTCGATTTTCCTTCGGCTATGTCCTGAACATGAGGAACTAAAGTCACATCTTGCAACTGCTTCTCTCTAATCAACCGAATCAAAGAAGGCTTCACTTGCAACTCGGTGATCAACCCACCGTCATCGGACACACTCAATCTACCAAACATAGCTCTCAACTCAACGGCCACCTTTCTACTTAATGCATCGGCTACTACGTTTGCCTTACCCGAATGGTACTCAATGGTCAAATCATAATCTTTTAACAACTCAAGCCACCTTCTTTGTCTCAAGTTCAACTCTTTCCGTGTCATCAAATACTTCAAGCTCTTATGATCGGTGTAAACTATACACTTCTCACCATACAAGTAATGACGCCAAATCTTCTATGCAAAAACAACCGCGGCTAACTCTATATCATGAGTAGGATAGTTCTTCTCATGAACCTTCAACTGTCTAGAAGCGTAAGCTACAACTCTTCTTTCTTGCATCAAAACACATCCTAAACCTATGTAGGAAGCATCACTGTAAATCACAAACTCTTTACCTGAAACAGGTTGTACTAACACTGGAGCATTTGTTAAAGCTTCTTTCAATTTCTCAAAGGCCTTCTGTCTTGCATCTGACAATTCGAACTTAACTTCTTTTTGCAACAATTTAGTCAAAGAAGCGGCTACCCTAGAGAAACCATCAACAAACCTCCTATAGTAATCGGCTAATCCTAGGAAACTCCTAATCTCGGTCACAGACTTAGGTTGTTTCCACTCAACAATAGCCTCAATCTTCGCTGGATCAACACGGATACCTTCGGCCGAAACAACATGGCTAAGAAATACTACCTCTCGAATCCAGAACTCATATTTACTAAGCTTCGCATACAACTGATTGCTCAACAATCTCTGTAAAACAAATCTCAAGTGCTTGTCATGCTCTTCTTCTGTCTTCGAGTACACAAGTATGTCATCAATGAAAACAACTACAAAACGGTCTAGATAGTCTCTAAAAATTCTGTTCATCATGTCCATGAATGCTGCAGGTGCATTCGTGAGCCCAAACGGCATCACAAGGAACTCATAGTGACCATACCTAGTTCTAAAAGCTGTCTTCGGGACATCACACTCTTTCACTTTCAACTGGTAGTACTCGGATCTCAAATCTATCTTCGAGAACACTGAAGCACCTCTCAACTGGTTAAACAAATCATCTATGCGAGGCAACAGATACTTGTTCTTTACAGTCAACTGATTCAACTGCATGTAATCAATGCACATGCGCATACTACCATCTTTCTTTTTCACAAACAACACAGGAGCACCCCAAAGAGAACTACTAGGCCTAATGAAACCACGGTCTAATAATTCTTGCAACTGAATCTTCAATTCTTTCAACTCTTTCGGAGTCATGCGATACGGAGCTATTGAAACTGGATTAGACCATGAAACAGTCTCAATCACAAACTCAACATCTCTGTCAGGAGGCAAACCCGACAACTCTTCAGGAAACACATCCGGAAAGTCACACACTGTCCTAATATCTTTCGGTCTAGCTTCACTCATATTCGGATTCATAACATAAGCTAAATAAGCCCCACATCCGGAATCCATCAACCTATGAACCTCTAAAGCTGACACAACATTAGACAAGAACTTAATGTTCTCGCCCACTACCACTACCTCGTAGTCATCAGAAAGTTTCAAGGAAATCCTCTTCGTCTCAAAATCCACACTAGTCCGGTGCTCAACTAACCAGTCCATACCCAAAATAATATCAAAGCCATAAAAAGGAAGTTCCATCATATCAACAGAGAACACATGACCCTGAATCTTTAGTGGACATCTCCTATACATACGTCTAACCACAACTGTCTCACCAAAAGAACTAGTTACATGCATACCTACATCTAATATCTCAACAAGTATATCTAACTTCCGTGCATGCTCACTCAAAATGTAGGAATGTGTAGAACCCGAATCAACCAAAGAAAGCAAAGACATAGACTGTAACTCGAAATTACCTGCTATCACATCAGTGTCGTTCCCGGCCTCTCTCTGAACATAAACTCTCGCTGGTCCTCCTGCCTCTGGTTGCACTGCCACAACATGAGCAAGGTTCCTCTGAGCATCTACCCTAGGTGCATCAGCCCTAGGCTGGAAGTAGCCACGACCGCGCCCACGGCCTCTCTGAAAATCATTCGCTCTCGCAGGAGCCTGAGCAATGTTCGGTGCCTGTGCCACCTGGTGCGGACAATCCCTCCTAAAGTGGTCCCTCGAACCACAGTTCCAACAAGCATGGAAGTTACCCCAACACTCACCAGTGTGCTGTCTCCCGCAACGTGTACACTCGGGCAAACGCCCTCCACCGCTGTGGCCCTGATGGCCCCTACCATGGTGGCCACCGCCACGTCTATGGTCAAACTGATGTCCGCCGCCTCTATGTGTAACACCCGGGTTTAGGGGTCGGGTGAAAATAATATTTTAATATTATTTGGGCTCGGTTTTATAATTTAAATAATGTTTCGGGTTTTGTTTTCAAATTAATTAATTGTGTTTACCATGTTTTGGGATTAAACCCCAAATAGCCAAGGATTATATGCTCTTGTGAATATCCCATTTCATTAAGGGCAAAATGGTCTTTGGGCCTTTAAATTAAAACAAAACAAAACACCCAAATTTTCACTATTCACCTTCTTCTTCAAAACACCCCAACGTGAAAAGAGAGAGAGCTCTACAAATCACTATTCCATCACATAGCTTCTCTATTCCAACTCATTTTCGAAAGGTAACACCATTTTTGACTTCTCCTCAACTCCATCTCTTTAAAAGTACACTTAGTTTTCATTTTCGTTAAGATTTTTGGAAAATGGAGTTTTGAAGATTTTGATTAAAAATGGAAACTTTATGTTGTTAAGCTTAATTTTTTGATTTAATATGGTTAGTTATAAAGTCTAGGAGCTAAATGGTTCAACATATATAAATTTTTCTTGATTTTGAGCAATTCCCGAATTTGGGTATAAATGGGGTTTTTGGAGGGTTTTGGGGGTTGTTTTAGGTGGGAATTGGTGGTCCAATGGTGGTACTATGGTTAGGGGTCGATTTGGGATCATTTGTGGGTGTAAAAGGTGTTGGAAACATGGATTTTGGAAGAGGTTTTGAGGCTGCCCGAGTTTGGTTAAATGTGGGATTGTTCATGGCTTGAAACATTGTAAATTGTATTTGAATTGTGTTCTGGGTTGGTATATTGATGTTTGGGCTGATTTGAGGTTATTTGAATTGTATTGAGGTTGTTTAGAAGCAAGAACTTGGGTTGGTGAAGCATCGAGGGGAAATCTGGAAGCTTGAGAGTGGTTGCTTGCTTGGCTTGGATCTTGGAAGCTTAGGTGAGTGGTTAAATGTTTAAAGTGGTTTTTAAATGGTTGGTTCGAGTATGTGGACTAGGTCGGGCTTGGTAGACCCACCTAGAGTTAGGATTAGGGTGGTAGCCTAATCCTAAACTTGATCTAGAGCCATTGGATGAACTTGTATTTGGATGTTTATGCCTCGTATGACTTGTGATATGATTGACTTATGTATAATGTGTTATACATGTGAGATGAGGCATGATTTGTGAGGCTTATGACATGCATGGAAATGGTTCATGATTGTGATCATGGTGAGTACGTGCTAAGCACGGAATTGATTGAAATGAATGATGTAGAATGAGTTAAATATTGGCACTAGTATGCTTGAGTACAAATGATCGATCATTAGGATGTTAGTGTGCACACATGAGTCTAAATTCGCGCGTGGCCTTGGTGGCGTTGAGTCACCAAGGAGGAGTACGGGTTCGCCCGGAAATTGTATTTATATATAGTCGATGATCAGTTGAATCCCATCGACGGGGCGTGAGGATGAGTGAAATCCCCTCCGCGAGACCGGTGATGAGTGTAATCCCACCGTGAGGTAAAATGGTTGTTGTATGTGAGTTCCAACGTGGTTATCCGCGTATTCGGGTCATAGCTAGGTGCCAATGTTGATTGATATGTGTATCAATGTGTTGTGAAATGTGATCTCTTTTTGGATGTTTATATGTGATTACATATGTTGTGAATTAGATCTTGTTGAGCATGGCATATAATTGGAGAATGTTCATGCATCTTTAACTTTTGGCCCTTGAGGATCCTTGGTAATTATGTATTTACCTTGGCTAAGATCGTGCTTGGACCCTGCATTGTCGAGGTTTGTTTTTAAGGAGTTTACCCTCACTAAGCTTATTGCTTACGCTCTCTCTTTGTTCGACAATGCAGATCCTTAGTTCGTGGGTTGCTAGGAGCAAGAAGGGGGCCTCCAAGTGTGCTTGTGGTACTTGTTTGGCTACCAAGTATGAACTTTTAAATTAAGATGTAATGGTCAAGCAATGTGACATGTAATCGTGTTATGATGCTTTTGAATTATGTAGTTGTGGATGTTGTTTAAGAGCATGTTAGACTCCTCGTTTGTGCTTGTTAATTGGCTTTTGAGATGTATGCCATGCTTGAAACCATGTTAGTATTTTGCTACCTAGAATTGTCTAACTGTTGGCTATGTTGAAGCTTAACACCTTTAATGATATGTATGGATGTATGGCTTTGTGATGTTGTGCCTTAGTGTTTAGCCTTGTTGTGATGAGGTTCAAGCATGCTTGTATGTTGGTTTTCCTTAGGATTGTTGTTAGTGTGTTGTTGGAGGTTTTGGTGGGGTTTAAGGGCACCCTTGTGCCTTAAATCAGCTAAAACCAGTCTGCAGACAGAGGGCGTTTCGAAACGGGCTACCCTGTTTCGATACGGTTCCTTTGCTTTTGGCCAGGCGTTTCGAAACGCGTAGAGGCCGTTTCGGTACATTTTCGCTACTGGAATTTTGAGAAATTGACGAGATGAAGGTGTTCCGAAACAGGTCTAGTGAGTTTCGAAACGGTCAAAATCTCGTTGACCACGAGAAGTTGACCAGGGAGGGTGTTTCGGAACGGTTGACCTCCGTTCCGATACGGCCTCCTCGTGTAGGATTAGAACTGTTGACCAGGTCAAGGCGTTTTGATACACCTTGAGGGTGTTTCGAAACGGCCTGCTTAATCACTTAAAAATGGACTGTTTTGTTTAGATTGTTCGAGTTATTGCTTTGCGAATGCTTGTCTTCCGTTGCTGTGATCACATAGGAATTAAATGTGCATTTAGAGAAGATTAAGTTAGAAAGAAATTTTCTGGGTCGTTAACCGAGGAGGAACCTTAACGGATTTTGCTTCGGTTTTCCTCGTGTGGCCCACTCGGATCGGTCAAGCGTCCGGACCGGGACGAGGGGGTTACACTTGTTGGTATCAGAGCCTAAGGTTACCGAGACCTTAGGCAGGTAAGTGAGGTAAGTTCAAGTTTTGTATTGATATGCACGGTGTTTGCTTGCCTTATAAGTATGATTGCTTGTGTGACAAGTATGTTGATTGTTTTGTTTAAAAGCATGTTGTTTGGGAGTCACATTGCTACTATTACATCGGAAAAGAATTTTAAGTGAGGGAAACGTACTTGAGCACTTGGAAGCCTTGCCTTGCTAACCCAATCTTGTGTATTTTGTTGTTGTGGTTGTAGTTATCGTTTGTGAGCGATGTCTAGGCCGAGGGTGGTTCGTCAGGAACCACATGTTGCGGCTCCTGTTGAGCCGGTGATTGGTGTGGAGGCTCATATAGAAGGGCCTGCGGCTGCTGGAGTTGGAGCTCCTCCACCACCTCCACCACCACCGCCTCCTCCGCCTAGAGCTGGAGGCGAGGATGGAGCTGAAGGAGAGGGACCTCAAGGTGGCCAAGGTGGCCAAGGTCCGGCCGGAATCGATATGACTCCGCTAGTGCAAGCCATAGCGGGAGCATTTCAGGCCGCAGTTGCGGGAGCTCAGGCTGCAGCTCAGCCTAGGTGTGACGATGCTAGTCTACCTTTGGAGAGGCTCCGTAGCTTGGGGGCCGAAGAGTTTAGAGGATCTACTCTGGAGAGGTCGGAGTTATGGTTGGAGAAGACAGTTCGTATCTTAGCTCAGATGGGTTGTGTGGGCGCACGTAGATTGGGTTGTGTGATCTCCTTGCTTCAGGGTGATGCCTACACCTGGTGGGTCACCATTACTACTGGAGTTCCAGAGGCAGAGATTGATTGGGATTTCTTTAAGACCGCTTTTAGAAAGAGGTACTTGGGACCGAGGTATCTTGATGAGAAGAAGCGAGAGTTTATGGCCCTTACTCAGGGAGATGCTTCTCTGACAGACTATGAGATACGTTTTGTTTGCTTGAGTTAGTACGCTCCAGAGTTGGTTCCTACTGAAGTGGAACGCTGTAACCGTTTCCGCTATGGGTTGAGCGAAGAGGTCAAGAGGTACACGTTAGCTTCTGACTACTCAGACTTTGATGTATTGGTCGCGAGGGCCAAGGACTTAGAGCATAGTTTGGGGTCAGCCAAACGATCTGGTGGATCTGGATCTGGTAAGAGGCACAACCACTTTGACAGTAGAGATGCCAAGAGGCATAGAGGTGGCGGACATCAGTTTGACCATAGACGTGGCGGTGGCGATCATGGTAGGGGCCATCAGGGCCGTAGAGGAGGAGGGCAATTGCCCGAGTGCACCCGATGCGGGAGACAACACACTAGTGAGTGTTGGGGTAACTTCCATGCTTGTTGGAACTGTGGTTCGAGGGACCACTTTAGGAGGGATTGTCCGCATCAGGCGGCACAGGCACCGAACATTGCTCAGGCTCCTGCGAGAGTGAATGATTTTAAGAGAGGCCGTGGGCGCGGTCGTGGCTACTTCCAGCCTAGGGTTGATGCACCTAGGGTAGATGCTCAGAGAAACCTAGCTCATGTTGTGGTAGTGCAGCCAGAGGTAGGAGGACCAACGAGAGTTTATGCTCAGAAGGAGGCCGGGAACGACACTGATGTGATAGCAGGTAATTTTGAGTTACAGTCTATGTCTTTGCTTTCTTTGGTTGATTCGGGTTCTACACATTCCTACATTTTGAGTGAGCATGCACGGAAGTTAGATATATGTAACCCCCTCGTCCCGGTCTGGCGGTTGACCGGTCCGAGTGGGCCACACGGGGAAAACCGAGAGAAAACCCCTAAGGATTCCCCCTCGGTTAACGACCCTAAAATTTCTTTTAACTTTAATCTTGTCTAGATGCACATTTAATCCCTAAGTGGAACACAACAGCGGAAGATACAAACATTGAATCATAAACCGACCAACAGACGCATCAAACAGTTCATTTTAGACTTTTACAGCAGGCCGTTTCGGAACGCCCATAGGGTGTTCCGAAACGCCTTAACTTGGTCAACAGGCCAGGGTCAACCATAAGGTGACCGTTCCGAAACAGGGGAGACCCGTATCGGAACGACCTTGACGGTCAATTTCTCGTGGTCAACGAGATTTGACCGTTTCGAAACACCTAAGGCCCGTTTCGGAACACCTTTAACTCGTCAATTTATCAAAATTCCAGTAGCAAAAACGTTCCGAAACGCCCTCATCCGTTTCGAAACGGCAGGCCATTTGCAAAGGGACCGTTCCGGAACAGGGGGACCCGTTCCGAAACGCCCCCTTTCTGCAGACCCGCCTGGGCTGTTTTGAGGCACAAGGGTGCCCCAAAACACCACTAAAACACCTTACAACAACACAACAAAAGACTCAAGACATAACAACAACATTAGCATGCTTCAACATGATTTAAACATGTCCAACACCATGGCAACAACCCACAAACATACATTCATTCAAACATAAAGATAACCTCCAAAGCACATGCTAACATTCAAATGAGCAATTTAGGCATGAGTTACAATTCATCATGGCAACACAAATCATACTAAGGCAAGGCATCAAGGAATCTAAACATGCTCCTAACAACCAACAACTAACCAACAAACTATACATGTCCCATTGCTCAAACTATTACATGTCTAACATTTAAAATCCATACTTGATGAACTCAAGCCAAAAACCACACTTGGAGACCTTCCCTTGCCTATGCCACCCTCAAGCTATTTATCTGCATTGTCGAACAAAAGAGAGCGTAAGCATAAAAGCTTAGTGAGGGTAAGCTCTTTAAAAACAAACCTCGACAATGCAGGGTCCAAGCACGAGCTACAACTGAGATAAAATGCATGTTCATACCTCCGGTCCACACGAGCCATGATCATAGATGATGCATGAACATATACTCAATATCATGTCATGCTCAACATGTTCAAAACCACAATACATGAAATCACATATATTAAACCATGTTAGCAACACATCCCAAATCACATTGGCTCACAATTAACCACATAATGGCAACATAACTACAATCCGTATTGGCACCTAGCTATGACTCGAATACACGGATAACCGTTGGAACTCACATCCAACAACACAACCATTACCTGGCGGTGGGATTCCACTCATCACCGTTCACGCGGAGGGGATTCCACTCATCCTCACGCCTCATTTCACGCGGAGGGGATTCCACTCATCCTCACGCCCGTCGATGGGATTCCACTCATCACCGACTAATGTAAATACAATTTCCGGGCGTACCCGTACTCCTCCTTGGTGACTCAACGCCACCAAGGCCATGCGCGACTTTTGACTCATGTGTACACACTAACATCCTAATGATCGATCATTTGTACCCAAGCATACTAGTGCCAATACTAATACATTCCACAATACCATTTATTAACAACTTCCGTGCTTAGCACGTACTCACCATGACTTACTATCATGTACAAACCACATTTCCATGCCTAGCATGTACTCACCATGATCCTCGGATCAAGCAATCACCTCATAATCTCATTTCACATGACAACACACATGAACATCATTAACAACCATATCACATCGTATTTTGCACATGTGAATAACCATATCATATCTATCATCAACATGCATACAACAATGCATCCAACATGCCTCAACATACATGTATACAACATATATAACCAACACCATCACGATTTAACACGAGGCATATACAACCATTAAAAGTGCAACCAAAGTCTCTAATCAATGCTTGGGATTAGGCTACCACTCTAATCCCAACTCTAGGTGGGTTTACCAAGCCCATCCTAGGTTCACATGCTTGAACCAAATACTCAAAACCATTTCAAAAACATTTAACCACTCACCTAAGCTCCCGAGCTCAAGACCAAGCAAGCAATTGTCTTCAATTCCCCGGATTCACTTCCGATGCTTCACCGATGCCCAAACTCGGTTCTAATCAATCTCAAACACAAACAAAACATTCATAATCAATATCTCATCATCGGAATCAACCCGGATTAACATTAGCAAGCATGCAACACTCAAAATCAACCCCAAAACAGGATTTCCGAGCAGCCCTTAACACCCACTGATTTCTCCCATTTCAAACACCCAAGCAAGCATCAATTACACCCAAAATGATCCTCATATATCATACTACCTACAGCCCCCAAAATCCAACATTAAACAGCCCCAAATCCCACCTTAAAACCCTCCAAAAACCCTCTCAAAGCCCCAATCCAAAAATTCTCAAAATCACTTGAAATTCATATATGATATATCATTTGACTTCCTTATGCCATAACTAAGCATATTAAATCAAAATACTTTACTTAACAACTTAAAAATCTCATTTTTAATCAAAATATTCAAAAATGACATTTTCTAAAACTTCCATGGAAATTAAAATGAAAGGTACTTTTATGAAGGGGAAGGTGAGGTGAAGTCAAAAACGTCCTTACCTTTCGATTTGGAGTTGAAATGGATGAGGAATAAGATAGAACAGTAGATTTGGGTAGAGAGCTCTTTTTCCCGTTGGTGTATTTTGAAGGAGGAGATGAATAGTAGAGAATAGGTGTTTTATTTCACATGTGACTTATTTTAGGGCTCAAAAGACTACCTTGCCCTTAATGAAATGGGGTATTCACATGGGCACACCATCGATGGCTATTTGAGATGAAATTTCAAAACATTGTTAACTCTAATTAGTAAATTTGAAAACGAAAACCCGGAATTATTTTATAATCATTTTAATCATAAAACCGAACCCAAAATAATATTAAAATATTATTTTCACCTAACCCCCAAACCCGGGTGTTACAACTCTCCCCCACTTAAGGAAATTTCGTCCCCGAAATTTATCGGACAGGAAGAATCACAGAAACTGTCTCTCCACACTTCCTTCTCACCACAACATACTAACCAATTTCAGTGGACTTATCCCACAACAATAGCTATCTAATGCTGAGATTCCCATTGGTTCTTTCAAGGCATGTCAATTTAAAACTCAACTCAATCTCTTCAACAACATAGCACGGGACAAATCCAACTCACACTTCTGAATCATAGATACATAAACCACATCACAAACCTCTTTCTAATTCTGGTGGTAACCGCAACAATTAAACAACTGAACTAGTCTGATTCACAATCTCAAGCAGCACTGTATGAACACTTGGATCATAACCTTCTCTAACTGAACATCTGCCTTCAACGGATAACCAGACACTATGCAAACGTCTTCAAAATAATCTAGCAGAAATTTCGGATCTCTATTATCCACCTTCATTACGAATCTTTCACAGATGTAGCAAGCTAGAAGAAACTGAACTCGGTCTTGACACGCTGGAAATTTACATACTTACTCTCATACTGAACCACATTATTCACCCACTCAATCTGGAAGTACTCATCTTCAACCCACAATACGTCTTCATACTACTCAGATGCAATACAAATGAACTACTGTGTGCTTCGGCCAAATCAATACGTCTCAAAACACTATGTCAATCTGTACAACTATTCTGTCTCTGAAATACAAAACTCTATCGTCTCTGAACTGTATTCTGAAGGTCTTCCTTCTACTATGCCTTGCACGTGAGGTGCCAAGAATCTGTCTTGCAACTGTTTCTCTTCAAACACTCTGACTCAGCGTAGGCTCAACATGAAACGCGGCCACAAGAATACTGGCATTCGGTAACTGAATTCGGCAAGTACAACTCGCAACCCAACTACCAATCTAACAACAATCACAACTCGGAACATCGGTCACTACGGAGGCTATCTTCGGATGGTACTCAATCTTGATATTACAGTCTTCAAGCGGTTCTAACACTTCATGCTATTCAAGTTTTCACCCTTCCTAAGTCTTCAAATATTTCAAGTTCTGATGATACGTACATACTCACTGTACATCCTTGCTATACAAGCTTTGTCTCTAAGTCTTCGAAGCAAATACAACTGTAATTAACTCTATGTCTCATATCGGATAACTCTTCTCACAATCTTCCAACTAGCTTGATGAACAAGCCACAATCTTCTGTCTTGCATAAGCACGCAACCCATCTCTACATGTAACACATCACTATGGTTCGCAAAATTTTTTTTTTCTTCTGATATAGACTGATTCAAGGTCGAAGCTCTCTTCAAAGTTTCTTTCGGTTTCTCAAGGGCCTATTGTCTCTTATCTAACCTCACAATTGAGCATTCTTCTGTAGCAATCTATCAATGGAGCAACTATCTTCAAAAGACTATTTACAATTCTCTGAGAGTAACAATGCTAGACCTAGTAACTATAGATATCTGTCACAGTCTTCAATTTCTTCCAACTCATCATCTTCTTCTGCCTACTAGGGATTTACTCTAACACACTTGGCTGATCTACATGTCCTAGGAGAACATATTCATTAACTCGGAGTTCACGTTGGCTCAACTTGGCATGCCACTAATTCTCTAATAGGACCTACAACACTAATCTCAAAGCTTGCCATGACCTTCTTTGGTACGGGAATATACACACGTGACATCTAGAAGAGCTACTACAACTGATCAAGAAACTCAGGAAAATATTCTGTTCAACATCTCTAGGAAGGTAACTAATACACTAGTCAAACAAAACGACATAACTTAGAGCTCAAGGTGATCACATCTTGCCCCTAAAGATGTCTTCGGTACTTCAACTTTTCTCACTTCCAACTGGTGGTAAACGGATCTCAAACTAATCTTCAAATAGACTGAAGCACACACTAACTGACCAACAAATCACTGACACTCGGAAACGGATACTAATCATCCACTGTCACTTGTTTCGACTGTATGTAATCTGAACACATTCTCGTACTGTCACTCTTTCTTCTTCGCAAATTGTACTGTAGAACTCTGAGATGATGCACTAGGCCTAATGAGTCTAAGGTCTAACAAGTCTCGAAGCTAATTCTTCAACATTCTCAATTCTGTCGGGAACCATAAGATTCAGAGCAAACTAAAACACGAGCAAACTCGGAGACGACGTCAATAATAAACTCTTCTTCTCTGTTAGGAGACAAACTGGGCGTTTCTTCTAAACACTTCTAGGAAGAATCACGAACTATTTTAGCATTTTGCGGTCCAATCTTCAATCAAAAATCAAATTCATCACAATTGCTAAGCAAGCCTATCAACTAAACTCAATCAATCCTTGATCTCTAAACTAGATCAACATTCAACAAGAAGTTCACATCCTCACTTACCACTACAGCCTCACAAAAATCTGCGTCTTCAAAGCAACTCCCTCTTTGTCTCAATGTATACACTAATTCTATGCTCTTCAAGCCATACTTTGTGGAAGGGTATATCAAACTGTAGGAAGATGATTATTTCACAACTGCTAGAACTAGTAACTCTGAACCACCAACAAACATCTTCTGTACATATTTCTGATCACTACCATCTCCCTGAAGGCTAGTCACATGTGTCCCTACATCTAAGGTCTCAACAAACTTATCTAATTTCTTACATGCTCACGCAAAAGAAGGTATCCGCAGAAATTGCAACTTCACATGTACACAACTGATAATCTTCGGTCCTCTTGTTTTCAGACTGGTTCTTCAACAGAATCTGACTCTTCTAAACTGTTCTTAGAGCATCTCGTAACTTCAAGATTCAATTCTGATCACACACACAAACAGTCATGTTGGACTTGTTCTACCCCTAGCAAACAATCTGGAGTCAAGGCTCGAGACTCCCTTCTCGGCTCATCTACATCAAAAGTGACTTCATCTCTTCCGCTTGCTGGAAGACAACTCAACGTACACTGACTCAATCACACAAACTAGCTCCCATTCACGGACACTGACCGGCTGTCTTGCATTAAAATCATAGGCCGAACCTCAACGGTTACCAACTAACATTTCCGAAATTCAGATTACTCACACGAGACCCATACCTTGATCTCGCTAAAAGAACCAAAGTACTCGCACCTACCTCTAACAATTCACCAGGCATATTCAAACTTGCATACTTGCTAACGATATACGAAAGCACGGATTTTGAATCAACTGGAGGAAGCAACTTAACATTGTACCAAGGGCT
Source organism: Hibiscus trionum (assembly GCA_030270665.1). Lineage (NCBI taxonomy): Eukaryota > Viridiplantae > Streptophyta > Magnoliopsida > Malvales > Malvaceae > Hibiscus > Hibiscus trionum. Next base: position 17,684,491 of record BSYR01000038.1, on the reverse strand, counting down.
TATCTGCTAAAACATCGACACCACTCTAACTCCCACTCATATGCCTTCACTTCTTCTTACCAACTGATGCCAGTGTTGATCACATCGTCCCTCATCCACAGGAATCATCCCACATACACACTGTCTCAAACGGACAAATTGTACCTCAATTCCGGTACAACCATACCTCCCTAACTAAGGTGATGGTCTCCCTCTACATCGTCCACCTTTTCATAAACTACAACTTCTACTTACCGAAAAGCAATTAAATCAACAACAACATCAACAGTAAAACATACAAGATTGGGTTAGCAAGGCAAGGCTTCCAAGTGGCTCAAGTATGATTTCCTCACTTAAAATCTCTTTTCCGATGTAATAGTAGCAATGGGACTCTACTAAGCATGTTTCAAACAAATCAGCACACATACATGCTTAACCAAGCATATAACAAGGCATACTTGCTAAGCAAGCAACACATGCGTACGATCAAACAACATACATTCCCAATCAAACAATCACACATCACGGCATACACGGATAACAAGCAACATGCTTTCTAACAAACAATCAACATACTTGTCACATAAGCAATCATACTTACAAGGCAAGCAAACACCGTGCGTATCAATTCAAAACTGAAACTTACCTCACTTACCTGCCCAAGGTCTCGGTAACCTTAGGCTCTAATACCAACAAATGTAACCCCCTCGTCCCGGTCTGGCGGTTGACCGGTCCGAGTGGGCCACACGGGGAAAACCGAGAGAAAACCCCTAAGGATTCCCCCTCGGTTAACGACCCTAAAATTTCTTTTAACTTTAATCTTGTCTAGATGCACATTTAATCCCTAAGTGGAACACAATAGCGGAAGATACAAACATTGAATCATAAACCGACCAACAGACGCATCAAACAGTTCATTTTAGACTTTTACAGCAGGCCGTTTCGGAACGCCCATAGGGTGTTCCGAAACGCCTTGACTTGATCAATAGGCCAGGGTCAACCATAAGGTGACCGTTCCGAAACAGGGGAGATCCGTATCGGAACGACCTTAACGGTCAATTTCTCGTGGTCAACGAGATTTGACTGTTTCGAAACACCTAAGGCCCGTTTCGGAACACCTTTAACTCGTCAATTTATCAAAATTCCAGTAGCAAAAACGTTCCGAAACGCCCTCATCCGTTTCGAAACGGCAGGCCATTTGCAAAGGGACCGTTCCGGAACAGGGGGACCCGTTCCGAAACGCCCCCTTTCTGCAGACCCGCCTGGGCTGTTTTGAGGCACAAGGGTGCCCCAAAACACCACTAAAACACCTTACAACAACACAACAAAAGACTCAAGACATAACAACAACATTAGCATGCTTCAACATGATTTAAACATGTCCAACACCATGGCAACAACACACAAACATACATTCATTCAAACATAAAGATAACCTCCAAAGCACATGCTAACATTCAAATGAGCAATTTAGGCATGAGTTACAATTCATCATGGCAACACAAATCATACTAAGGCAAGGCATCAAGGAATCTAAACATGCTCCTAACAACCAACAACTAACCAACAAACTATACATGTCCCATTGCTCAAACTATTACATGTCTAACATTTAAAATCCATACTTGATGAACTCAAGCCAAAAACCACACTTGGAGACCTTCCCTTGCCTATGCCACCCTCAAGCTATTTATCTGCATTGTCGAACAAAAGAGAGCGTAAGCATAAAAGCTTAGTGAGGGTAAGCTCTTTAAAAACAAACCTCGACAATGCAGGGTCCAAGCACGAGCTACAATTGAGATAAAATGCATGTTCATACCTCCGGTCCACACGAGCCATGATCATAGATGATGCATGAACATATACTCAATATCATGTCATGCTCAACATGTTCAAAACCACAATACATGAAATCACATATATTAAACCATGTTAGCAACACATCCCAAATCACATTGGCTCACAATTAACCACATAATGGCAACATAACTACAATCCGTATTGGCACCTAGCTATGACTCGAATACACGGATAACCGTTGGAACTCACATCCAACAACACAACCATTACCTGGCGGTGGGATTCCACTCATCACCGTTCACGCGGAGGGGATTCCACTCATCCTCACGCCTCATTTCACGCGGAGGGGATTCCACTCATCCTCACGCCCGTCGATGGGATTCCACTCATCACCGACTAATGTAAATACAATTTCCGGGCGTACCCGTACTCCTCCTTGGTGACTCAACACCACCAAGGCCACGCGCGACTTTTGACTCATGTGTACACACTAACATCCTAATGATCGATCATTTGTACCCAAGCATACTAGTGCCAATACTAATACATTCCACAATACCATTTATTAACAACTTCCGTGCTTAGCACGTACTCACCATGACTTACTATCATGTACAAACCACATTTCCATGCCTAGCATGTACTCACCATGATCCTCGGATCAAGCAATCACCTCATAATCTCATTTCACATGACAACACACATGAACATCATTAACAACCATATCATATCGTATTTTGCACATGTGAATAACCATATCATATCTATCATCAACATGCATACAACAATGCATCCAACATGCCTCAACATACATGTATACAACATATATAACCAACACCATCACGATTTAACACGAGGCATATACAACCATTAAAAGTGCAACCAAAGTCTCTAATCAAAGCTTGAGATTAGGCTACCACTCTAATCCCAACTCTAGGTGGGTTTACCAAGCCCATCCTAGGTTCACATGCTTGAACCAAATACTCAAAACCATTTCAAAAACATTTAACCACTCACCTAAGCTCCCGAGCTCAAGACCAAGCAAGCAATTGTCTTCAATTCCCCGGATTCACTTCCGATGCTTCACCGATGCCCAAACTCGGTTCTAATCAATCTCAAACACAAACAAAACATTCATAATCAATATCTCATCATCAGAATCAACCCGGATTAACATTAGCAAGCATGCAACACTCAAAATCAACCCCAAAACAGGATTTCCGAGCAGCCCTTAACACCCACTGATTTCTCCCATTTCAAACACCCAAGCAAGCATCAATTACACCCAAAATGATCCTCATATATCATACTACCTACAGCCCCCAAAATCCAACATTAAACAGCCCCAAATCCCACCTTAAAACCCTCCAAAAACCCTCTCAAAGCCCCAATCCGAAAATTCTCAAAATCACTTGAAATTCATATATGATATATCATTTGACTTCCTTATGCCATAACTAAGCATATTAAATCAAAATACTTTACTTAACAACTTAAAAATCTCATTTTTAATCAAAATATTCAAAAATGACATTTTCTAAAACTTCCATGGAAATTAAAATGAAAGGTACTTTTATGAAGGGGAAGGTGAGGTGAAGTCAAAAACGTCCTTACCTTTCGATTTGGAGTTGAAATGGATGAGGAATAAGATAGAACAGTAGATTTGGGTAGAGAGCTCTTTTTCCCGTTGGTGTATTTTGAAGGAGGAGATGAATAGTAGAGAATAGGTGTTTTATTTCACATGTGACTTATTTTAGGGCTCAAAAGACTACCTTGCCCTTAATGAAATGGGGTATTCACATGGGCACACCATCGATGGCTATTTGAGATGAAATTTCAAAACATTGTTAACTCTAATTAGTAAATTTGAAAACGAAAACCCGGAATTATTTTATAATCATTTTAATCATAAAACCGAGCCCAAAATAATATTAAAATAATATTTTCACCTAACCCCCAAACCCGGGTGTTACAATATACCTGTTGAGATCTTAGATGTAGGTATGCATGTGACTAGTTCTTTTGGTGAGACAGTTGTGGTTAGACGTATGTATAGGAGATGTCCACTGAAGATTCAGGGTCATGTGTTCTCTGTTGATATGATGTAACTTCCTTTTTATGGTTTTGATATTATTTTGGGTATGGACTGGTTAGTTGAGCACCGAGCTAGTGTGGATTTTGAGACGAAGAGGATTTCCTTGAAACTTTCTGATGATTACGAGGTAGTGGTAGTAGGCGAGAACATTAAGTTCTTGTCTAATGTTGTATTAGCTTTAGAGGCTCATAGGTTGATGGATTTCGGATGTGGGGCTTACTTAGCTTATGTTATGAATCCGAATATGAGTGAAGCTAGACCGAAGGATATGAGAACAATTTGTGACTTTCCGGATGTGTTTCCTGAAGAGTTGTCGGGTTTGCCTCCTGATAGAGATGTTGAGTTTGTGATTGAGACTGTTTCAGGGTCTAATCCAGTTTCGATAGCTCCGTACCGTATGGCTCCTAAAGAGTTGAAAGAATTGAAGAGTCAGTTGCAAGAATTATTAGACCGTGGTTTCATTAGGCCTAGTAGTTCTCCTTGGGGTGCTCCTGTATTGTTTGTGAAGAAGAAAGATGGTAGTATGCGCATGTGTATTGACTACAGGCAGTTGAATCAGTTGACTGTGAAGAACAAGTATCCGTTGCCTAGAATAGATGATTTGTTTGATCAGTTGAGAGGTGCTTTAGTGTTCTCGAAGATAGATTTGAGATCCGGGTAATACCAGTTGAAAGTGAAAGAGTGTGATGTTCCGAAGACAGCCTTTAGGACTAGATATGGTCACTATGAGTTCCTTGTGATGCCGTTTGGGCTCACGAATGCACCTGCAGCATTCATGGATATGATGAACAGGATTTTTAGAGACTATCTAGACCGTTTTGTAGTTGTTTTCATTGATGATATACTTGTGTACTCGAAGACAGAAGAATAGCATGATGAGCACTTGAGATTTGTTTTATAGAGATTGTTGAGCAATCAGTTGTATGCGAAGCTTAGTAAATGTTAGTTCTGGATTCGGGAGGCTGTATTCCTTGGCCATGTTGTTTCGGATGAAGGTATCCGTGTTGATCCGTCGAAGATTGAGGCTATTGTTGAATGGAAACAACCTAAGTCTGTGACCGAGATTAGGAGTTTCCTAGGATTAGTCGGTTACTATAGGAGATTCGTTGATGGTTTTTCTAAAGTAGCTGCTCCTTTGACTAAATTGTTGCAAAAAGAAGTTAAGTTCGAATGGTCAAATGCAAGACAGAAGGCCTTTGAGAAATTGAAAGAAGCTTTGACAAATGCTCCAGTGTTAGTACAACCTGTTTCAGGTAAAGAATTTGTGATTTACAGTGATGCTTCCTACATAGGTTTAGGATGTGTCTTGATGCAAGAAATGAGAGTTGTTGCTTACGCTTCTAGACAGTTGAAAGTTCATGAGAAGAACTATCCTACTCATGATATAGAGTTAGCCGCGGTTGTTTTTGCATTGAAGATTTGGCGTCATTACTTGTATGGTGAGAAGTGTATAGTTTACACCGATCACAAGAGCTTGAAGTACTTGATGACACAGAAAGAGTTGAACTTGAGACAAAGAAGATGGCTTGAGTTGCTAAAAGATTATGATTTGACCATTGAGTACCATCCGGGTAAGGCAAATGCAGTAGCCGATGCTTTGAGTAGAAAAGTGGCCGTTGAGTTGAGAGCTATGTTTGCTAGATTGAGTTTGTCCGATGACGGTGGGTTGATCACCGAGTTGCAAGTGAAACCTTCCTTGATTCAGTTGATTAGAGAGAAGCAGTTGCAAGATGTGACTTTAGTTCCTCATGTTCAGGACATAGCCGAAGGAAAACCGACCGAGTATAGTTTCAGTGGTGAGAGCTTGTTGTGCTTTAGAGATAGAATTGTTGTACCAGCAGATGTTGAGTTGAGACGTCAGATTCTGAGTGAAGCACATTCGAGCCCCTTTTCTATGCATCCGGGTAGCACCAAGATGTATCGTGACTTGAAGAATGATTACTTCTGGGTTGGTTTGAAGAAAGATGTAGCCGAGTATGTGAGTCGTTGTATGGTTTGTCAGAGAGTGAAGGCAGAACATCAGGTTCCTTCAGGTTTGTTACAGCCTTTGAAGATTCCAGAATGGAAATGAGAGAGGATCACCATGGATTTTGTGTCGGGGTTGCCTTTGTCTCCTTCGAAGAAGAATTCCGTTTGGGTTATTGTGGATAGGTTCACTAAGTGTGCTCACTTCTTAGCAGTGAACACTACAGATTCTTTGGACAAGTTGGCAAACTTGTACATCTGTGAGATTGTGAGACTTCATGGAGTTCCAAAGTCTATTGTTTCAGATAGGGATCCTAGATTTATTTCGAGATTCTGGGGTTGTTTGCATAGTGCTCTAGGTAGCCGTTTGCATTTCAGTATGTCTTATCATCTGCAGTCCGATGGGCAGTCAGAGCGAGTGATACAGATTCTAGAGGATATGCTTCGTTGTTGTGTGATTGACTTCCAGGGTTCTTGGGAGAAGCACTTACCGTTAGTTGAGTTTGCTTACAACAACAATTATCAGTCTAGTATTCAGATGGCTCCTTATGAGGCTTTGTATGGTAGGCGATGTAGGACTCCGATTTGTTGGGCTGAAACGGGTCAGAGATTGTTACCTATGCCGGATTTGCTTAAGGGGACTACCGATAAGGTGAAGTTGATTTGTGACCGTTTGAAAGCAGCTTCCGATCGTCAGAAGTCTTATGCGGATTTGAAGAGGAAAGAGATTGAGTTCTCCGTAGGTGAGAAAGTGTTTCTGAAAGTATCTCCGTGGAATAAGGTAATGAGATTTGGCCGGAAGAGCAAGTTGAGTCCGAGGTTCATTGGTCCGTATGAGATAGTTGAGCGGATTGGGCCTGTAGCTTACCGTTTGAGGTTACCTTCTGAGTTAGAGAAGATCCATGATGTCTTTCATGTGTCGATGCTTAGGAGATATAGATCGGATCCTTCTCATGTTATGCCCGTAGAGAAGATAGAGTTGAATCCGGACTTGTCATATAATGAAGAGCCTGTTGAGATACTTGCTTCTGATAGCAAGGTGTTGTGTGGTAAGACCATAGAGTTGGTCAAGGTGTTGTGGAGACATAGAGACATAGAGGTGTGGAAGAGGCCACGTGGGAGATGAAAGCGGATATGGTTGAGCAGTTTCCGTATTTGTTTCCGTCAGGTAATTTCAGGGAAGAAATTCCTTAAGTGGGGGAGAGTTGTAACACCCAGATTTAGGGGTCGGGTGAAAATAATATTTTAATATTATTTGGGCTCGATTTTATAATTTAAATAATGTTTCGGGTTTTGTTTTCAAATTAATTAATTGTGTTGACCATGTTTTAGGATTAAACCCCAAATAGCCAAGGATTATATGCTCTTGTGAATATCCCATTTCATTAAGGGCAAAATGGTCTTTGGGCCTTTAAATTAAAACAAAACAAAACACCCAAATTTTCACTATTCACCTTCTTCTTCAAAACACCCCAACGTGAAAAGAGAGAGAGCTCTACAAATCACTATTCCATCACATAGCTTCTCCATTCCAACTCATTTTCGAAAGGTAACACCATTTTTGACTTCTCCTCAACTCCATCTCTTTAAAAGTACACTTAGTTTTCATTTTCGTTAAGATTTTTGGAAAATGGAGTTTTGAAGATTTTGATTAAAAATGGAAACTTTATGTTGTTAAGCTTAATGTTTTGATTTAATATGGTTAGTTATGAAGTCTAGGAGCTAAATGGTTCAACATATATAAATTTTTCTTGATTTTGAGCAATTCCCGAATTTGGGTATAAATGGGGTTTTTGGAGGGTTTTGGGTAAGTTTTGGGGGTTGTTTTAGGTGGGAATTGATGGTCCAATGGTGGTACTATGGTTAGGTGTCGATTTTGGATCATTTGTGGGTGTAAAAGGTGTTAGAAACATGGATTTTGGAAGAGGTTTTGGGGCTGCCCGAGTTTGGTTAAATGTGGGATTGTTCATGGCTTGAAACATTGTAAATTGTATTTGAATTGTGTTCCGGGTTGGTATATTGATGTTTGGGCTGATTTGAGGTTATTTGAATTGTATTGAGGTTGTTTAGAAGCAAGAACTTGGGTCGGTGAAGCATCGAGGGGAAATCCGGAAGCTTGAGAGTGGTTGCTTGCTTGGCTTGGAGCTTGGAAGCTTAGGTGAGTGGTTAAATGTTTAAAGTGGTTTTTAAATGGTTGGTTCGAGTATGTGGACTAGGTCGGGCTTGGTAGACCCACCTAGAGTTAGGATTAGGGTGGTAGCCTAATCCTAAACTTGATCTAGAGCCATTGGATGAACTTGTATTTGGATGTTTATGCCTCGTATGACTTGTGATATGATTGACTTATGTATAATGTGTTATACATGTGAGATGAGGCATGATTTGTGATGCTTATGGCATGCATGGAAATGGTTCATGATTGTGATCATGGTGAGTACGTGCTAAGCACGAAATTGATTGAAATGAATGATATAGAATGAGTTAAATGTTGGCACTAGTATGCTTGAGTACAAATGATCGATCATTAGGATGTTAGTGTGCACACATGAGTCTAAATTCGCGCGTGGCCTTGGTGGCGTTGAGTCACCAAGGAGGAGTACGGGTTCGCCCGGAAATTGTATTTATATATAGTCGATGATGAGTGGAATTCCATCGACGGGGCGTGAGGATGAGTGAAATCCCCTCCGCGAGACCGGTGATGAGTGTAATCCCACCGTGAGGTAAAGTGGTTGTTGGATGTGAGTTAAAACGTGGTTATCCGCGTATTCGGGTCATAGCTAGGTGCCAATGTTGATTGATATGTGTATCAATGTGTTGTGAAATGTGATCTCTTTTTGGATGTTTATATGTGATTACATATGTTGTGAATTAGAGCTTGTTGAGCATGGCATATAATTGGATAATGTTCATGCATCTTTAACTTTTGGCTCTTGAGGATCCTTGGTAATTATGTATTTACCTTGGCTAAGATCGTGCTTGGACCCTGCATTGTCGAGGTTTGTTTTTAAGGAGTTTACCCTCACTAAGCTTATTGCTTACGCTCTCTCTTTGTTCGACAATGCAGATCCTTAGTTCGTGGGTTGCTAGGAGCAAGAAGGGGGCCTCCAAGTGTGCTTGTGGTACTTGTTTGGCTACCAAGTATGAACTTTTAAATTAAGATGTAATGGTCAAGCAATGGGACATGTAATCGTGTTATGATGCTTTTGAATTATGTTGTTGTGGATGTTGTTTAGGAGCATGTTAGACTCCTCGTTTGTGCTTGTTAATTGGCTTTTGAGATGTATGCCATGCTTGAAACCATGTTAGTATTTTGCTACCTAGAATTGTCTAAGTGTTGGCTATGTTGAAGCTTAACACCTTTAATGATATGTATGGATGTATGGCTTTGTGATGTTGTGCCTTAGTGTTTAGCCTTGTTGTGATGAGGTTCAAGCATGCTTGTATGTTGGTTTTCCTTAGGATTGTTGTTAGTGTGTTGTTGGAGGTTTTGGTGGGGTTTAGGGGCACCCTTGTGCCTTAAATCAACTAAAACCAGTCTGCAGACAGAGGGAGTTTCGAAACGGGCTACCCTGTTTTGATACGGTTCCTTTGCTTTTGGCCAGGCGTTTCGAAACGCGTAGAGGCCGTTTCGGTACATTTTCGCTACTGGAATTTTGAGAAATTGACGAGATGAAGGTGTTCCGAAATGGATCTAGGGAGTTTCGAAACGGTCAAAATCTCGTTGACCACAAGAAGTTGACCAGGGAGGGTGTTTCGGAACGGTTGACCTCCGTTCCGATACGGCCTCCTCGTGTAGGATTAGAACCGTTGACCAGGTCAAGGCGTTTCGATACACCTTGAGGGTGTTTCGAAACGGCCTACTTAATCACTTAAAAATGGATTGTTTTGTTTAGATTGTTCGAGTTATTGCTTTGCGAATGCTTGTCTTCCGTTGCTGTGATCACATAGGAATTAAATGTGCATTTAGAGAAGATTAAGTTAGAAAGAAATTTTCTGGGTCGTTAACCGAGGAGGAACCTTAACGGGTTTCACTTTGGTTTTCCCCGTATGGCCCACTCGGACCGGTCAAGCGTCCGGACCGGGACGAGGGGGTTACACTATGCCTCTTGGCATCTCTACTGTCGAAGTGGTTGTGCCTCTTACCAGAACTAGAGCTACCCGATCGTTTGGCCGAACCCAAACTGTGCTCTAAGTCCTTGGCCCTCTCGACCAATACATCAAATTCTGAGTAGTCAGAAGCTAACGTGTACCTCTTGACCTCTTCGCTCAACCCATAGCGGAAACGGTTATAGCGTTCCACTTCAGTAGGAACCAACTCTGGAGCGTACTGACTCAAGCGAACAAAACGGATCTCATAGTCAGTCACAGAAGCATCTCCCTGAGTAAGGGCCATAAACTCTTGTTTTTTCTCATCTAAATACCTTGGTCCCAAGTACCTCTTTCTGAAAGCGGTCTCAAAGAAATCCCAATCAATCTCTGCCTCTAGAACTCCAGTAGTAATGGTGACCCACCAGGTGTAGGCATCACCCTGAAGTAAGGAGATCACACAACCCAATCTACGTGCGCCCACACAACCCATCTGAGCTAAGATACGAACCGTCTTCTCCAACCATAACTCTGACCTCTCCGGAGTAGATCCTCTGAACTCTTCAACCCCCAAGCTACGGAGCCTCTCCAAAGGTAGACTAACATCGTCACACCTAGGCTGAGCTGCAGCCTGAGCTCCCGCAACTGCGGCCTAAAATGCTCCCGCTATAGCTTGCACTAGAGAAGTCATGTCAATTCCGGCCGGACCTTGGCCACCTTGGCCACCTTGAGGTCCCTCTCCTTCAGCTCCATCCTCGCCTCCAGCTCCAGGTGGAGGAGGTGGTGGTGGAGGTGGTGGAGGAGCTCCAACTCCAGCAGCCGCAGGCCCTTCTATATGAGCCTCCACTCCAATCACCGGCTCAACAGGAGCCGCAACGCGTGGTTCCTGATGAACCACCCTCGGCCTACCCCTCGCTCACAAACGATAACTACAACCACAACAACAAAATATACAAGATTAGTTTAGCAAGGCAAGGCTTCCAAGTGCTCAAGTACATTTCCCTCACTTAAAGATTCTTTTCCGATGTAATAGTAGCAATGGGACTCCCAAACAACATGCTTTTAAAAAAAAACAATCAACATACTTGTCACACAAGCAATCATATTTACAAAGCAAGAAAACACCGTGCATAACAATACAAAACTTGAACTTACCTCACTTACCTGCCCAAGGTCTCGGTAACCTTAGGCTCTGATACCAACAAGTGTTACCCCCTCGTCCCGGTCCGGACGCTTGACCGGTCTGAGTGGGCCACACGGGGAAAACCGAAGCGAAACCCGTTAAGGTTCCTCCTCAGTTAACGACCCAGAAAATTTCTTTTTAATTAAATCCTTTCTAAAGGCTGATTCGAATCCTATGTGATCATAACAGCGGAAAGACATGCATTCATAAAACAATAACTCGATCAACCTAAGCAAAACAGTCCATTTTTAATTGATTAAGCAGGCTGTTTCGAAACACCCTCAAGGTGTATCGAAACGCCTTGACCTGGTCAACGGTTCTAAGCCTACACTAAGAGGCTGTATCGGAACGGAGGTCAACCGTTCCGAAACATCCTCCATGGTCAACTTCTCGTGGTCAACGAGATTTTGACTGTTTCGAAACTCTTAGACTCGTTTCAAAACACCTTCATCTCGTCAATTTCTCAAAATTCCAGTAGCGAAAATGTACCGAAACGGCCTCTACGCGTTTCGAAATGCTCGGTCAAAAACAAAGGGACCGTATCAAAACATTGTAGCCCGTTTTGAAACGCCCTCTGTCTGCAGACTGGTTTTAGCTGGTTTATGGCACAAGGATGTCCCTAAACCCCTCTAAAACCTCAAACATCACACTAACATCAACTCTAAAGCAAACCAACATAACAAGCATGCTTTAAACACCAAAAACATATAGAGAAGCATCCAAGCAAAGCATTACCAAAAGCATACTTCAACATAGTCTACACTTAGACAATTTTAAGGTAGGCAAAATACTAACATGGTTGCAAGCATGTCATACATCCCAAAAGCCAATTTAACAAACACAAACGAGGAGTCTAACATGCTCCTAAACAACATCGACAACAACATAATTCAAAGGCATCATAAAACGATTACATGTCCCATTGCTTGACCATTACATCATAAATAAAATGTCCATACTTGGTAGCTAACAAGTACCACGAAGCACACTTGGAGGCCCCCTTCTTGCACTTAGCAACCCACGAACTAAGGATCTGCATTGTCGAACAAAGAGAGAGCGTAAGCAATAAAGCTTAGTGAGGGTAAACTCTTTAAAAACAAACCTCGACAATGCAGGGTCCAAGCACGATCTCAACCAAGGTAAATACATAATTTCCAAAGATCCTCAAGAGCCAAAAGTTAAAGATGCATGAACAATATCCAATTATATGCCATGCTCATAAAGCTCTATTTCACAACATATGTAATCACATATAAACATCCAAATAGAGGTCACATTTCACAACACGTTGATACACATATCCATCAATATTGGCACCTAGCTATGCCCCGAATACGTGGATAAACATGTTGGAACTCACATCCAACAACCACTTTACCTCACGGTGGGATTACACTCATCACCGGTCTCGCGGAGGGGATTCCACTCATCCTCATGCCCCGTCGATGGGATTCCACTCATCATCGACTATATATAATTACAATTTCCGGGCAAACCCGTACTCCTCCTTGGTGACTCAACGCCACCAAGGCCACGCACGAATTTAGACTAATGTGTGCACACTAACATCCTAATGATCGATCATTTGTACTCAAGCATACGAGTGCCAACATTTAACTCAATCCACATTATTCATTTCAACCAATTCCGTGCTTAGCACGTACTCACCATGATCACAATCATGAACCATTTACATGCATACCATAATGCATCACAAATCATGCCTCAACTCATATGTATAACACATTATACATAAATCATCACATCACCAATATTACGAGGCATATACATAAAATACAAGTTCAACCAATGGCTCTAGTTTAAGTTTAGGATTAGGCTACCACCCTAATCCTAACTCTAGGTGGGTCTACCAAGCCCGACCTAGTCCATGTGCTCGAACCAACCATTTAAAACCACTTTAAAACATTAACCACTCACCTAAGCTTCCAAGCTCCAAGCCAAGCAAGCAACCACCCTCAAGCTTCCGGATTTCCTCCCGATGCTTCACCAACACAAGTTCTTGCTTCTAAACAACCTCAATACAATTCAAACAACCTCAAATCAGCCCAAGCATCAAAGTACTAACTCGGAATACAAATCAAACACAATTCACAATGTTTCAAGCCATGAACAAACCCCATATTTAGCAAACTCGGGCAGCCCCAAAACCCCATCCAAAACCCATGTTTCCAACACCTTTTACATCCACAAATGATCCCAAATCAACCCCTAACCTTAGCAATAACATTGGACCATCAATTCCAACCTAAAACAACCCCCAAAACTCATCCAAAACCCTCCAAAAACCCCATATAAACCCAAATTCGGGAATTGCTCAAAACCAAGAAAAATTCATATATGTTGAACCATTTAGCTCCTAGACTTCATAACTAACCATATTAAATCAAAACATTAAGCTTAACAACATAAAGTTACCATTTTTAATTAAAATCTCCAAAAACTCCATTTTCAAAACATTAAGGAAAATGAAAACCATTTGTACTTTTGAATAGAGGATGATGAGGACAAGTTGAAAATGTAGTTATCTTGCAAATCCGGGCTAAAATGGAGGAATAAGGTGATGGAATAGTAGAGGGGATGAGCTCTCTCCCTTTCCCGTTGGTCTTGTTTGAAGAAGATAGTGAATAGTGACTATTTGATAGAAAGGGGGATTTAAAATCAAGAGTTGGGCTAATTACAAAATGGCCATTAATGAATGGCTATCTTCTTTATTCTTTAAAAACTCTCCACTTTGCAATTCCTTCTATTTGGTCCAATTTCAAATATTTATTTTTGAAACCACAAACTTAAAAGATTATTTTAATTATAAAACCGAGACCAAAATAATATTAAAATATTATTTTCACCAGACCCTTAAACCCGGGTGTTACAGAGTTTTTCAAGTTCTAAGTTAAAAATCCAAACTTTGTTGTCCATTGTTAAGGCTTTTGATTCCTTATCATTATTTATGTTATTAGTAACCCAAATGGTCCAACATATATGATTTTTACTTGGTTTTGTTGAGAAATTCGGTTATGGGTTGTTGGGGGTTTTAGAAGGGTTTAAAGATGAGTTTTGGGGCTGTTTAGTGTTGGGAATTGATGGCTGATGTTTGTGTGATGTTTAAGGATTGTTTTGGAAGCTATTAGGTGTGTTAAAAGTGTTGGAAACATTGGTTCTTTGCTGAGTTTAAGGGCTGCTCGAAAATGGTGTTTTGAGAGTGTTTTGGGTCGAGTATTAGCTTGAATTATGTTCTGGGTTTGCTCAGTTGAATTGTGGACTGAAATGTGGTTGTTTTGATTGTGTTGGATTGTTTAGAAGCAAGGAATTGTGTTGGTGAAGCCTCGGGAACGAATCCGGATAGCTTGGTGGTTTAATCGGCTATAGTTTCTTGAGCTTGGAGTAGTCGGTGAGTGGTTCTTCGTTTTTAAATTGGTTTTCAAATGTTGGTTCGAGCATGTGGACCTAGGTCGGGCTTGGTAAACCCACCTAGAGTTGGTATTAAATTGGTAGTCTAATCTCAAGCTTTAGTTAGAGACCTTTGGTTGAACTTTGAATGTTGTGTTTATGCCTCACATGTTAATTGTGATTAATGTTGCTATGCACATTGTGGCTATGTGTGTTATTGAGGCATGATGATTTGTTTATGCATTGTGATATGCATGTGGTTGATGTAATGTGAGTACATGATTGTAAATCATGATGGCTACGTGCTAGGCACGGGAAATGGTAAGAAATTTGTGTGATGAAGGATTGCGAAATGTATTAGTATTGGCACTAGTATGCTTGGGTACAAATGATCGATCATTAGGATGTTAGTGTGCACACGAGAGTCGAAATGCGCGCGTGGTCTTGGTGATGGTAGTCATCAAGATGGAGTACGGGTACGCTCGGAAATCTTCTTTTATATATTAGTCGATGATGAGTGGAATCCCATCGACGAGGCGTGGGGATAAGTGGAATCCCCTCCGCGTGAACGGTGATGAGCGTAATCCCACCGTAAGGTAATGGTTGAGTTGTTGGATGTGAGTTCCAACGGTTGTTATCCGCGTATTCGGGTCATAGCTAGGTGCCAATACGTTTGTTAAATGTGTTTCTATATGATCATGTTTATGGACATGTTGAGCATGGCATGATATTTGATATTATGTTCATTCATCATTTATATTTGACTCTTGTGGCTCCGAAGGTAAGAAAACATGCATTCTTCCTTGGTTGTGTTGCTCGTGCTTGGACCATGCATTGTCGAGGTTTGTTTTATGAGCTTACCTTCACTAAGCTTTACGCTTACGCTCTCTTTTGTTCGACAATGCAGATCCGTAGTTCGTGGGTTGCTTATGCAAGGAAAGGGCCTCCAAGTGTGCTAGTTGTGCTTTTGCTATCATCAAGTATGGACTTTTATGAAATTGATGTAATAGTTAAGCAATGTGGATTCGTGTTGTTATTTTGTGTTAGGAGCTTGTTTAGACTCCTTCGATATATTGGTGTTTTGTTTATGGCTTGCTTATGCCTTGTATGTTGGCCTTGTGCCCCCATCATGAATGCTTATGTGTTTTGGTTCTAAGGCATGAAACCTTAAAATGCAATGTATGTCTTTTTGTGGTGAATGCTTGACCCTTTGAATATATGCCCTTGCCTTGTATGTTATGTGTTTCGAGCATGCTTGTAATAGGGTGTATGCCTCTAGAGTTGTGTATGCATGTTGTGTCTTGCTTCTTGAAGTCGTTGGGGTCGTTTAGAGATGTTTAAATCTGGTTTTTGAAACTCACTGGTTGCAGGCGTTTCAAAACGGTTCAGGCTGTTTCGGAAAGGGTGTGGTTCTAGGGACACTCGTATCGGAACACGTTCCAGTACGGTTTGGCCACTGTGAGCCCCTGTTCTGATACGAGTTTCGAAACTTTTTGGCTACTGTGAGGGCCTGTTCCAGAACGTGTTTCGGAACGTCTAGGCGAAATGAACCCCTGTTCCAAAACAGGGTGGATGCGTTTCGGTATGGGTGTTTGGCTTTTTGAACTGGGCCCGTGTTCCGAAACGGGGTGGATGCGTTTCGAAACACATGCCTAAAATATGGGTTTTTGACATCTCTAAAGGTTCTCAAGGGTTGGGCTTAGGCCCTGTTTGATGTTAGTCTTCTTGTGAGTCTTGTTTTCCGCTGCCGCTTCATGCATAGGTCTAATCAAATCCATCTAGACAAGATAATAAATGAAAAAGTTTTCTCGGGTTGTTAACCGAAGTGGAGCCTTAACGGGTTTCGCCTCAGTTTTCCCCGTGTAGCCCAGTCGGATCGGTCAGTCGCCCGGACCGGGACGAGGGGGTTACATAAGTTATACTCTTTCAACCTAAAAAAATAAGCAAAATTGCATCTATGATGATTTAAACCATGAAAATATTACACCAAAAGCAAGGTGTTTAACCATTAAGCTAGATAGAGAACTTGATATATATCCCCTAATTTAAATATTTAATTTGAAATATATTATCATCTCAAAATTAAATTAAATTACTACTAAAATTAAAATAAAATTATTTTTCAATTCGTTTGGGAATAAAAAATTAATTATTTATTTTTACATAAATGTATTAGATCATTGTAAAAATTAATTAAATGTAAAATAATTTGTTCATATACATGTCAACGAATTAAATATCATTTAAAAAATTATATTTTAACCTAAATAAATATTATAAATTTAATTTTTATATTTTTAAATATTATTTTTATAAAATAAATAAATAATTATTTAATTATTTTTTATTCAAAACGAAGTGAAAAATAATTCTAGTTTAATATTTTAAAAAACTAAAATAATTCAAAATTAAAAAAAACTAAAATATTTTTTAAGCTAAAATATTTTTTTAAACTAAAATAATAATTTTAAATCTAAATAATTATTTTCATATAATTCAAAATTTATATTCAAAATTTTTATAATGATCTAATACATTTTAAAAATAATAAATAAATAATTTTTTTATTCCAAAAGAATTGAAAAAATAATTTTAGTACTATTTTGGTTTATTTTTTAAGTGATAATAAATAAATTAAATATTAGATTTTATGGACACATAATAAACTTTAAACCTAGATTAGTGGTTAAGCATATATCTTTTAGTTCAAAGTGTTCTTGGTTCAAACTTTCATAAATGTACTTTTGCTTATTATTGAAGTTGGAAACAAATAAGTTAACTATTAGTTTGGATAAGCTTTAAACAAATCCAAAGCTTGGTTTAGTGGTTAGGTGTTGGGGTCCCTGGTTCGATTCTACCTAGTTGCTAAAATAAGAGACTTTTTCCTTATTCAATTTGTTCAAAATTTTGAGGTGACATGTGTCACCTTCTGGTTGGTCAATTGAAATAATAAAAAAAATATCATATAAATGCTGACGAGGAAAGAGAATGTTCACGTGGAAAATTAAAAAAAAAATTAAAAAATGTTATGTCAGTGATTCCAGACCAAAACGGGAAAGGTATCCAACGAGAGGGACGATTTTGACAAAAAAATTAGTTGGGTGATCAAAACAGGAAAATGGTGATAGTTTACTGACCACTAGTGCAGTTTCCCCTTTTAAATTTTATAGTTTAAATACGAAGTGTTGTGTAATTTTTTTTATACAACTTGTGTATCAAAATATAACCCTTTATTTTATTATTGATTAAACCACTAAACATAGTGATAATAGAGTTCCAAACAAACAAGTCCGCAACCATACAACAAACAAAAAACCGACTAAAAACACCCTACAAATATCGAATAAACAAACTTCAAAATCAAAGAAACCCAACCATATGCTTAGAGGTGGCAAATTGACCCAAGAACCAAACTCGAACTAATTTTACTCGATCCGAGACCCTTTATCGACCTAAATAGAGTGATCCGAACTTGATCTGAAACCTGAAATAAACTAAATCGAATTGAAATCGACCCATTTTTTCAACCGAACCTAACGGAGTCGAACCGATTTTCAACCGAACTGAATGGACCCGAACCGATTTTATCCGAACCGAAAGTAACCCGAACTGAAGACAACCCGAAATAAAGAAAAGATGTTAAAAGAAATAATGAAAGATTTGATGTGAATTGTCGCGCAACTCATTAAAAAGTAAAATATATTGGCTTTATAAAGCCATATATGGGTTTAAAAAACTGATTCGGCCTGAAAACCCGACTGAAACATATCGATCTCCTATTGAACCGATCTTGACCCGACTTAAAATCAACCGACCCGAAAATACTCGACCCGAAATCAACCGAACCGATGTGACCCGATCCGAACTAATACCCGACCCGAATTAAAATCGAACCAGACCAAATCCGACCCGAACAGAACCAAAACCGATTGTAGACCCGAACTGAACCCGATTCGAATAACCTGTTTTCCACCTCTACATCTGCTTCCATTTAACATTGCGAAGATTCACCACAACCTTAAGAAGGCTCGAAGAACACGATCAAAACTAGCTGGGAATGTGGTTAAAACTTTCCGTTTCTAATCGAATTAGGTCAAGATGAATCTACTCCGTTATGCCTGAACCTCACTTGCTCTTTTCTTTTCTAGGTAAAAAATATCGGGTGATAAAATAATTTGAACCGAGCAGAATCTATTTCAACTCTGTAGTGACGATTTTAAAAAGAAAATCGAGTTTCGGGACTAACACTACAACTCTTTGAAAAATGGTGGTAAGTAGGTGAAAAACATAAAGTATGTTACACAATACGACCAATTTCTCTTCAGGTAGTTTTGTGGTGTCTATTTTGGTCGTCCGTTTTCTTTTTCGTATTTGTATGTATTTTAGTTGGCAGCCTTTTTCGTCCCTTTTAGGTCTTTGTTTACAGCCTTTTATTATCAAAACATAAAGTTGCAGTACTACCCCCATCTACTTTGCTTGCATGTATATATATAATAAATAGAATTTTGCTATTGACACCTCGGCGGTCAATAAGAACTTTATAGATTCTAATTATTAATGATTATTTTGGTTTTTAGTAAAATTTAGTAAAATATAATTAATTATATTTCTAAAAAATTGTGTTCTATTAATTTAGCGTGTTTAATGTAACTAATATTCACTCAAAATGATTTAGGATTTAGGGCTAGGGTTCAAGTTTTAGTGTTTGTGGGTGTCATAGTTTTATAGTTTAGTGTCTAGGGTTTAGTTCTTTAGGGTTTCATGTTTTATATTTTAGAGCTTCTGATTTTTGGTTTAGTATTTTGGATTTATGATTTTACGTTTTATGTGTTTTAGGGTTTATGATCTATTATTTTATAGTTTAAGTATTAAGATTTAGTGCTTTATTGTTTAGAGTATAGAGTTTAGGTTTAGAGTTTTGAGTTTAAGGTTTTATGGTTTTAGTATTTAATTACATTAAACACCCTAAATTAATAGAATACAACTTTTTAGGAATATAATTAGCCTATGTAGTTCTTATTGACAACCCTTAGACTTTGCTTGGTAGAGACTAGAGAGGAAAGAAAATTGGAAGGATGGAAAATTGAAGTGATGGAAAAAATGAAAGTATGAAAAATATATTTTTTCTTTTCATCGGTGTGCTTAATTGAGATGATGGAAAACTAGAAGGATTTCTTTCCTCTCTATTGCTTAGTACAATGGAAAAGTGAGAGTAAAGAAAATTCAGCTTTGAAAATTATAATTTATTTTTATTTTTTTATAATTTAGTACAATAATTTTAATTTGATTGTAACACCCGAGTTTGGGGGTCGGTGAAAATAATATTAAAATAATGTTTCGGGTCTCGGTTTCATAATTAAAATAATAAAATATTATTTGGATTTCGTATTTTCAAAAAAAACATTTTGTGTTGGACTTAAATTGATTTGAAACTCAAATTCCATAGATTTTAGAGTTTATGAGATTGCCATCTCATTAATGGCAAAAGGGTAATTAAGTGGTCTTTTAATTAAAACCCTTTTTTGTTTAAAATAGCTTTGTCATCTTCTTCCCCTCCCCTCCATTTGCATTTTCACGACAAAGAAAGCCTCCCTCTCCATTTTACTATTTCATCTTTTTCCTTGCTCTTTGTTGGTGATTTTTGAAAGGTAAATACGTTTTTGACTTCTCCTCCTTTCCCTCTACAAGTTAGTACCTTTAGTTTTCATTATTGTTCATGATTTTGAAATTTGAAGTTTTGGGGGTTTTTGATTAAAAATGCTATATTTATTGTCTTTAACTTAAGATTTTGATTTGTTAATGATATATGAGTTGTTTGCTATCTATGAGGTCCAACATAGTAGATTTTTACATGGTTTTATGGAGTTTTCTGAATTTGGGTTTTGGAGGGGTTTAGGTTGAGTTTTGGGGGTGTTTTATGTGGGAGAGTGTGGGCTGATGGTTAGACTATGTATGAGGGTTGTTTTGGAAGCCTTAGGGAGTAATTTAAGGGTTGAAAACAAAGATTTTGGAGTAGGTTTCATGGCTGCTCGGGAATGAGGAATTTGAGAGTTGTTCTTAGCTTGGATCATGTGTTTATGTGCTTGAATTGTGTTCCGGGTTGCTATTTTGAATTGTGGACTGATTTGTGGCTATTTTAATTGTGTTGGGATGGCTAGAAGCAAGGAATTTAGTTGGTGAAGCTTCGGGGACGAATTTGGAGACTTGAGGTTGGTTTTCGGCCTTCTCTTGGATAGCAACGGTGAGTAGAAATGTCAACATTTGATTTGTTTTCGAAATGGAACTCTTGGGGGTTTGGGTGGGACCTAGAGGGTTCGCCTAAACCCGAGTGTAAGTTACTACTCCTACATCTTTGTTATGTGTTGATGAATGGTTATATGATGTGGTCATGTGCATCTCGAGTTGTTTTTACATCGTTGTTGTTGTGTAGTCGTGTAGAAGTCGAGCCTCACGTGATGGTTGTCTAAACTATGGTGATGAGTGGTCCCACCGGTAGTGACTAGTAGTAGAGTAAGGTGATGAGTGGTCCCATCGGAAAACTACTAGTCGAACGGTGATGTGTAGTCCCACCGTGTGTATGTTGGTAGTGCATGTGCAAGCCATGTGTAGTCTTGTTGTGATGATCATTCGTGCATTCATTGATTTATTGTCAATTATGAAAAGTGTTTTGAAAACTTCATGCTTGTTGAATTATAGAGCTTCTCTCACTAAGCTAGTTAGCTTACGCTCTCCTTTATTTCCAACATGCAGATCGTTAGAGTTCGGGAGGCAAGCGGGAAAGGGAGGAGCTTTCAGAGTTCTCAAAGTAGCTCAAGTATGATTTACGTATTTGTAATAATGCCTAGACGGTGGGGGTGTAGACTTGTAGGAGTTGGTGTCAAACTCCTTAGGCTGATTTTGTTGATGTTTCTAGCATGCGAGTTGTTGATGTTATGGTTGGATATGTTATGCTTTTATGTCGTGGATTGAGAACCATGTTTATCTCGTTGCTTAATTGCCTTATGCTTGGAAGTTTATATTTTGTTTCTATGAATGCTTTATGTATGGTTGTTTAGAGCATGAAACCTTATAAATGCTAAGTGTGTCTCCTTTTGAGTAAATGCTTGAATCTTTTGAATGTATGGTCCTCGTCCGTTTCGAATGCCTCGTATGCTAAATCTTGGTTGTTAAATGTCGTATGTATGCTTGCTTGTGCCTAGGCGAGTCTTAATTTGCATCTAGAGTTGTGGTTTGGAGTCCTTAGCTGAAATTTTAAGTGTTGCAGTACAGGGCGTATCGGTACGCCCAAGGGCCGTATCAATACGGTCTTGCACTTTGGGGCTCAGTTTAAGCCTAGTGTACCGATACGCGTGGGTGTATCGATACGCCAAAGCCTCTCTAGAAATCTGAGAATTTTACGAGATTTTGGCGTATCGGTACGGGTCTAGGGTGTATCGGTACGGTCTTATATCGTTGACCGTGAGAAGTTGACTAGTAAGGGTGTATTGGTACGGTCAACCTGTGTACCGATACAGTCTCCCTACGTTGACTATGGGTTGTTGACTTGGTCAAGGCGTATCAATACCCTTTTCAAGGGTATCGATACGGCCTGCTGAATAAAATAAAATGGATTCCTTTAAATTGTTTGCTTGGTTGTTCGCATCACCTGTTGTCCTTCCACTGTTGTGTCTCGCATAGGGTGTATGAATGCCTTTAGACAAGATAAAAACAAAAAGAAATTTTCTAGGGTTGTTAACCGAAGTGGAGCCCTAGCTGGTTTCATTTCGGTTTTCCCCGTGTAGCCTACTTGGACCGGCCAGTCGTCCAGACCGGGACGAGGGGGTTATATTTAGTGATATCAGAGCCTGAGATTTCCGAGACCTCGGGCAGGTAAGTGAGGTAAGTTTGGGTTATTGCGTGTTGCTATGCCTCGTTGAGTGTTTTTACCAAGTATTGTATGAATGTTGCTTGCTAGTACGGTGTTTGAATGTATGCTTTAATGACCTTGTTGTTGTTTGGGGGTTGGTCAAATGTCCCCATTTTTAGGCGTTGTTGTCAATATAAAAAGAAAATTGTTTTGGTTTAACGAGCTTGAGAACCGAAGTCCTTTCCCTTTTGCTAACCTAACGTTTTCCTTATTTGTTGTGTGTTTATTGTTTTAGATCTTGTTTTGCTATGGTGAGACCAAGGGGGCGACCTAGAGCGGGTGACTAGGCACCCGAAGGTGAGCCTCCTGCTCCCCCTGCTCCCGGTGGTAATGGAGTGGGTGGTGATGGTGATGTGCCTCAGGCTGGTGCTCAAGTCGGAGGTGATGGTAATGGGCCTCAGGCCGGGGCTAATGTTGGAGGTGTTGGGGTTCAGGCGGGTCAGGGGCCAGCGGGCGCGGACATGACCCATTTGATTCAGACTATAGCTGGGGTATTTCAGACAGCTTTGGCCGGTGCACAAGCTGTAGCACCACCTAAGGGTGCGGGGACAGGATTACCCCTAGAGAGGCTACGTAACTTGGGAGCAATTGAGTTTTGTGGATTGACTCCCGAGGGTTCGGAGGGGTGGCTTGAGAGCACTACTCGCATCTTGGGTCAAATGGAGTGTTCAGACGCTTGTAAGTTGGGTTGTATTGTCTCCTTGCTTCAAGGGGACGCTTATACTTGGTGGACCATTGTTACTTCGGGGATGGCCGAAGCGGAGATCACGTGGGAGTTCTTCAAAAATGCTTTCAAGAGGAAGTATCTTGGGGTTCGGTACTTGGATGAAAAGAAGAGGGAGTTTATGGCATTGGTTCAGGGTAACCAAACCGTGACTGAGTATGAGGTTCAGTTTGTGAGATTGAGCCAGTATGCACCAGAGTTGGTCCCTAATGAGAGGGAGCGGTGTGAACGCTTCCGATATGGGTTAACTAGAGATGTGAAGACCTACATGCTTGCCTCTGACTTCACCGAATTTGATGTTTTGGTCTCTAGGGCCAAGGATATTGAGCAGAACTTAGGCTCTAGTGCACGTGCTAGTGGATCCGATTCTGGAAAGAGACATGCGAACTGGGATAGAGATCATGCCAAGAGGCATAGGGATATGAGGTACCAACCCGATGCGAGACATAGGGGTGGTAACTATGATCAGGGCCATCAGGGCCAAGGAGCTGTTATGCACACACTAGAGTGCAATAGGTGTGGGAGACGCCACCAGAGCGAATATGCGGGTACCTTTGGGCCATGTTGGAACTGTGGATCTCGAGACCACATGAAGCGTAACTGTCCACATCCAGCTAGGGGTGGACCGACTCCAGCTAGGGGTTTTGAGCATCAGAGAGGCCGTGGGCGCGGTCGCGGAAACTTTCAGCCAAGGAATGAGGGTCAGAGGAACTTGGCTCATGTAGTAGCAGTCCAGCCCGAGGGAGGAGGACCGGCTAGGGTGTATGCTCAGCGAGAGGCTGAGAATGACACTGATGTCGATTGCAGGTAATTTCTCATTACAGTCTTTGAGTTTGATTTCTTTGATAGATTCGGGGTCAACATATTCGTATATTTTAGGTGAGCACGCGAGGTCGTTAGGGTTACCATGTGATTGGTTAGAGGTAGGTGTAAATGTCACTAGCTCTTTTGGTGATACAGTGGTAGTTAGAAAAGTGTATAGGAGGTGTCCCTTGATGGTTCAGGGCCACGTATTTCCAGTCGATATGATGGAGTTACCCTTTTACGGTTTTGATGTGATTTTGGGCATGGATTGGCTTGTAGAGCATAGAGCTAGGGTTGACTTCGAGACCAAAAGAGTCTCCTTGAGGCTTACCGGTGACTTTGAGGTTGTGGTAGTTGGTGAGAACGTCAGGTTCTTGTCCAATGTGGTTTCAGCTTTGGAAGCTCAGAGGTTGTTGAGTTTGGGGTGTCAGGCTTACTTGGCTTATGTAATGAATCCGGATATGAGTGAGGTGAGACCTCAGGACATCAGAACAGTGTGTGACTTTTCGAGCGTTTTTCCGGAAGAGTTACCGGGTTTACCTCCAGACAGAGCAGTTGAGTTTGCTATTGAAACGTATTCTGATTCTGCACCAGTGTCGATTGCTCTATATAGAACGGCTCCGAAAGAGTTGAAAGAGTTGAAGACACAGCTTCAGGAGTTGACTGATAGAGGTTTCATTAGGCTCCGTATTTCTCCGTGGGGTGCTCCAGTCTTGTTTGTGAAAAAGAAAGATGGTAGCATGAAGATGTGTATAGATTATAGGCAGATGAATAAGGTGACAGTGAAGAACAAATATCCTTTGCCTAGGATAGACGACTTGCTAGACCAGCTGAGAGGTGCTTCTGTGTTTTCAAAGATTGACTTGAGGTCCGGGTACTACCAGTTGAAGGTAAAGGATGTGGACATACCGAAGACGGCCTTTCGTACATGTTATGGGCATTATGAGTTTTTGGTGATGCCTTTTGGATTGACTAACGCTCCAGCAGCCTTCATGGATATGATGAACCGTGTGTTTCATGAGTTCTTGGACAGGTTTGTGGTAGTGTTCATAGACGACATCTTAGTGTACTCTAGGACCGAAGAGGAGCATGATGGGCACTTGCGGTTAGCACTTCAGACCCTACTTGAGAATCAGTTGTATGTCAAGCTAAGAAAATGTAAGTTTTGGATTAGGGAGGTAGTCTTCCTAGGTCACGTGATCTCGGCTAGTGGGATTAGTGTGGATCCCAAGAAGATAGAAGATATAGTGAGTTGGAAACAACCGAATTCAGTGACAGAAATCTGCAGTTTCCTAGGTTTGGCGGGATATTATAGAAGGTTTGTTGAGGGGTTTTCTAGAATAGCGGCTCCGTTGACTAAGTTGCTACAGAAGAATGTTTCGTATGAGTGGTCAGACGCAAGACAAGAAGCGTTTGAGAAATTGAAGAAAGCTTTGACCGAATCCCCTATCTTGATTCAGCCTGAACCGAGGAGAGAATTTTTGATTTATAGTGATGCATCCTACGTAGGGCTAGGTTGTGTGCTTATGCAAGAAGGTAAGGTGGTAGCATATGCCTCGCGACAATTGAAAGTTCATGAGAAGAACTATCCCACCCATGACATAGAGCTAGCCGCAGTGGTGTTCACATTGAAGATTTGGAGACACCATCTTTATGGTGAGAAGTGCATCATGTATACCGACCACAAGAGTTTGAAGTATTTGATGTCTCAGAGGGAGTTGAACCTCAGTCAACGTAGGTGGTTAGAGCTTTTTAAGGATTATGACCTCACAATACAGTACCATCCGGGCAAGGCAAACGTAGTGGCCGATGCCTTGAGTAGAAAAGTGGTCGTTGAGTTACGAGCTATGTTTGCGAGGTTGAGTGTGTCTAAGGATGGTGGGTTGATAGCCGAGCTTCAGGATAAGCCTTCGTTAGTTCAGTTAATTCGAGAGAAGCAGTTGCGAGATGAGTCTTTGGCACCTCACGTGCAAGACATAGCCGAAGATAGGCCTACCGAGTATTGTTTTGGTGAGAATAGGATCCTATGTTACAAGGATAGGATAGTGGTTTCGGAGGATGCCGAGTTGAGGCGTACGATCTTGAATGAAGCTCATAATAGTCCTTTTGCTATGCATCCGGGTAGCACGAAGATGTATCGAGGGTTAAAAGAAGAGTACTATTGGGTTGGTTTGAAGAAGGACGTGGCCGAGTTTGTCAGTAGGTGTATGGTTTGTCAGAGGGTCAAGGCCGAGCATCAGTTCCCCTCAGGATTGTTACAGCCGTTGAAGATTCTGGAATGGAAGTGGGAACGTATCATAATGGACTTGTGTCGGGGCTACCGTTGACTCCTTCGAAGAAGAATTTAGTGTGGGTGATTGTAGATAGGTTTACTAAGTGTGCCCACTTCATACCAGTTCATACCACCTATACCTTAGACAAGTTGGTCGATCTGTATATCTGTGAGATAGTGAGACTACATGGGGTACCGAAATCGATTGTGTCAGACCGAGATCTAAGGTTTACAGTTAGATTTTGGGAGTGTTTGCATCGAGCCTTGGATACTTGGTTGAACTTCAGCACTTCGTATCATCCGCAGTCAGATGATCAGTCTGAGAGAGTGATTCAGGTGTTTGAAGATATGTTAAGATGTTGTATCATTGATTTTCAGGGGTCGTGGGAGAAACATATACCGTTAGTGGAGTTTGCATATAACAACAGTTTTCATTCGAGTATTCAAATGGCTCCGTATGAGGCCTTGTATGGTAGGAAGTGTAGAACTCCGATTTGTTGGGCCGAAGCCGGACAGAAGCTGGTACCGATGCCCGATTTGCTTAAGGGCACCACCGAGAAGGTAAAGTTGATATGTGATCGTTTGAATGAAGCTTCAGATCGACAGAAGTCCTATGTCGACTTAACGAGGAAAGAGGTAGAGTATTCCGTGGGGGATAAAGTGTTTTTGAAAGTCTCACCTTGGAAGAAGGTGATGAGGTTTGTGAGGAAGGGCAAGTTAAACCCAAGATTCATTGGACCTTATGAGGTAGTTGAGCGGATTGGGCCAGTAGCTTACCGTTTGAGATTGCCTTCCGAGTTAGAGAAGATTCATGATGTCTTTCATGTGTCGATGCTTAGGAGGTATAGATCGGATCCGTCCCATGTTATGCTCGTTGAGGAAATAGAGTTGAATCTGGACTTGTCTTACAACGAGAAACCAGTCGAGATACTTGCTTCTGATAGCAAGGTGTTGTGTGGCAAGACCATAGAGTTGGTCAAGGTTTTGTGA
Source organism: Hibiscus trionum (assembly GCA_030270665.1). Taxonomy (NCBI): domain Eukaryota; kingdom Viridiplantae; phylum Streptophyta; class Magnoliopsida; order Malvales; family Malvaceae; genus Hibiscus; species Hibiscus trionum. Next base: position 17,657,279 of record BSYR01000038.1, on the reverse strand, counting down.
AGACATAGAGGCGTGGAAGAAGCCACGTGGGAGAGGAAAGCTGATATGCTTGAGCAGTTTCCGTACTTGTTTCCATCAGGTAATTTCGGGGACGAAATTCCTTAAGTGGGGGAGAGTTGTAACACACGGGTTTGGGGTCGGTTGAAAATAATATTAAAATAATGTTTCGGGTCACAGTTTCATAATTAAAATAATAAAATATTATTTGGGCTTCGTATTTTCAAAACAAACATTTTGTGTTGGACTTAAATTGATTTGAAACTCAAATTCCATGGATTTTAGAGTTTATGACATTGCTATCTCATTAATGGCAAAAGGGTAATTAAGTGGTCTTTCAATTAAAACTCCTTTTTTGTTTAAAATAGCTTTGTCATCTTCTTCCCCTCCCCTCCATTTGCATTTTCACGACAAAGAAAGCCTCCCTCTCTATTTTACTATTCCATCTTTTCCCTTGCTCTTTGTTGGTGATTTTTGAAAGGTAAATACGTTTTTGACTTCTCATTCTTTCCCTCTACAAGTTAGTACCTTTAGTTTTCATTATTGTTCATGATTTTGAAATTTGAAGTTTTGGGGGTTTTTGATTAAAAATGCTATCTTTATTGTCTTTAACTTAAGATTTTGATTTGTTAATGATATATGAGTTGTTTGCTATCTATGAGGTCCAACATAGTAGATTTTTACATGGTTTTATGGAGTTTCCCGAATTTGGGTTTTTGGAGGGGTTTAGGTTGAGTTTTGGGGGTGTTTTATGTGGGAGAGTGTGGGCTGATGGTTAGACTATGTATGAGGGTTGTTTTGGAAGCCTTAGGGAGTAATTTAAGGGTTGAAAACAAAGATTTTGGACTAGGCTTCATGGCTGCTCGGGAATGAGGAATTTGAGAGTTGTTCTTAGCTTGGATCATGTGTTTATGTGCTTGAATTGTGTTCCAGGTTGCTACTTTAAATTGTGGACTGATTTGTGGCTATTTTAATTGTGTTGGGATGGCTAGAAGCAAGGAATTTAGTTGGTGAAGCTTCGGGGACGAATTCGGAGAATTTGGAGACTTGAGCTTGGTTTTCGGCCTTCTCTTGGGTAGCAACGGTGAGTAGAAATGTCAACATTTGATTTGTTTTTGAAATGGAACTCTTGGGGGTTTGGGGGGACCTAGAGGGTTCGCCTAAACCCGAGTGTAAGTTACTACTCCTACATCTTTGTTATGTGTTGATGAATGGTTATATGATGTGGTCATGTGCATCTCGAGTTGTTTTTACATCGTTGTTGTTGTGTAGTCGTGTAGAAGTCGAGCCTCACGTGATGGTTGTCTAAACTATGGTGATGAGTGGTCCCACCGGTAGTGACTAGTAGTAGAGTAAGGTGATGAGTGGTCCCATCGGAAAACTACTAGTCGAACGATGATGTGTGGTCCCACCGTGTGTATGTTGGTAGTGCATGTGCAAGCCATGTGTAGTCTTGTTGTGATGATCATTCGTGCATTCATTGATTTATTGTCAATTATGAAAAATGTTTTGAAAACTGCATGCTTGTTGAATTATAGAGCTTCTATCACTAAGCTAGTTAGCTTACGCTCTCCTTTATTTCCAACATGCAGATCGTTAGAGTTCGGGAGGCAAGCGGGAAAGGGAGGAGCTTTCAGAGTTCTCAAAGTAGCTCAAGTATGATTTACGTATTTGTAATAATGCCTAGACGATGGGGTTGTAGACTTGTAAGAGTTGGTGTCAAACTCCTTAGGTTGATTTTGTTGATGTTTCTAGCAACGAGTTGTTGATGTTATAGTTGGATGTGTTATGCTTTTATGTCGTGGATTGAGAACCATGTTTATCTTGTTGCTTAATTGCCTTGTGCTTGGAAGTTTATATTTTGTTTCTATGAATGCTTTACGTATGGTTGTTTAGAGCATGAAACCTTATAAATGCTAAGTGTGTCTCCTTTTGAGTAAATGCTTGAATCTTTTGAATGTATGGTCCTCGTCCGTTTCGAATGCCTCGTATGCTAAATCTTGGTTGTTAAATGTCGTATGTATGCTTGCGTGTGCCTAGGCGAGTCTTAATTTGCATCTAGAGTTGTGGTTTGGAGTCCTTAGCTGAAATTTTGAGTGTTGCAGTGCAGGACGTATCGGTACGCCCAAGGGCCGTATCGATACGATCTTGCACTTTGGGGCTCGGTTTAAGCCTAGCGTACCGATATGCGTGGGTGTATCGATACGCCAAAGCCTCTCTGTAAATCTGAGAATTTAACGAGATTTTGGTGTATCGGTACGGGTCTAGGGTGTATCGGTACTGTCTTGTATCGTTGACCGTGAGAAGTTGACTAGTAAGGGCGTATCGATACGGTCAACCTGTGTACCGATACGGTCTCCCTACGTTGACTATGGGTTGTTGACTTGGTCAAGGCGTATCGATACCCTCTTCAAGAGTATCGATATGGCCTGCTGAATAAAATAAAATGGATTCCTTTAAATTTTTGCTTGGTTGTTCGCATCGCCTGTTGTCCTTCCGCTGTTGTGTCTCGCATAGGGTGTATGAATGCATTTAGACAAGATGAAAATAAAAAGAAATTTTCTAGGGTTCTTAACCGAAGTGGGGCCCTAGCGGGTTTCATTTCGGTTTTCCCCGTGTAGCCTACTCGGACCGGTCAGTCGTCCAGACCGGGACGAAGGGGTTACATTGATTATTTTTATTCATTTTATTCCCTAAAATTTTTATTTAATCTAAAATTGACCCATATTTGTTTCTAATTTTTATAATTTAATGTAACATTTTATTATAGTCTTATTTTTGTTCAATTTAATCCCTATTTTTTTCTTTAATTCAAAATTGACCTATATGTGTTTCTAATTTTTTTATAATTGAGTCCAAAATACTTTAATATGATTTTATTTTTGTCCAGTTTAGTCTATAAAATTTTTATTTAATCCGAAATTAACCTATATTTATTTCTAATTTTTATAATTTAGTCTAACATTTTTATAATCTAATCCCGAGAGTTTGACTATCAATGAAACACCTAATACACAATACCAACAAATACAACCCGAATATCGAATACTACAAATTTCCCGTTTGTGACCTAAAACAAATTTAAAAAAACAAGCATATTTGAGTACATGAAAGTAAACAACCAACATGAACATAAATGGGAAACAATTAACTAAAGTCAACTGAGAAAATAAACCTTTAAAAGCTTTAGAAAATAAACGATTTAACAAAAATACAATTTCGTAATTTTACAAGATTTGAACCCAAAAAACATTCAAAACTTAAATAAAAGTTTAATATAAGTAGAAACATTGCATACCTCTGTTTTTCTAAAAAAACAAGTTCAAATCGAAGTAAATTTAACCGAATCGGGGTTTAAGACTAAAATGTAAATAATTTATAAGTTGGATTTTAAGTTAAAAATCAATTTTAGGTCCATCTTAGACTCATTAATTCCAATGAGACTTAATGGTAAATTCGTGTTGAAATCGAATTTGAAATAGAGTGTTCATTGCAAAAAATAAGTAGTTTATGGGCCATTTGAAAACATTCATAAAATACAGGGCCAATTTTTCAAAAAGTGAAATTGAACCTTTCTTTATGAAATAAATATCATCATTGACATATAAACCAAGTTTCAGGTTAATCCGAGCTAAAACAAGTCCTTAATTGTAATTATAAAATTAGTGACTAAAATATAAAGTTTGCTATTATAAGATAATGAATTGAATTATAAAATAGAGATCAATTCCAAATTAAATAAAAATTTAGGGATTGAATTGAACAAAAATAAAATCAACTAAAAGTATTGCATAAAATTATAAACAAATAGGGTTTAATTTTGGATTAAATAAATATTTTAGGGACTAAAGTGAACAAAAATATTAGTATATTAATAATATTGAATTTAATAATAAAAATTAAAAACAAAATAAGGATAAATTTTAGATTAAATAATATTTTTAGGAAATAAACTTAACAAAATAAAATCATAATATAAATATTGGATGGAATCATAGAAATTAATTAAAAATATAGTTAAAATAAAATTAAAATTTTTTAACATAATTTCATAATTTTATTATTAAAGTGTGATAGGTTTCACTTTTCTTTCCTATTTTCCACCCAATTTGAAGAGCAAACAATTTGTATAGAAGCAAGTAAAACTACCCCTCCTATTTTCTTTCATTCTAATTTTTCACTATACCAAGCAACCCTTAAATTCATTTTCTTTCCAATTTTCTCTTCCTTCCTTCCTTCCTTCCACTTTTCCTCTCTATCAAACAAAACATTAAGGAGACGTTTGGTTCACGGAAAAGATCATTATCAAGGGGAATAATCTTTTCTAGAATTATATACCCACGTTTAGTTTAGGAGAATTCACTATATGGGATAATACTACATTTCCAATAGTAGCTTATTTTCTCCAAAATGGCAGGAATGTCATTCTCACACTATCCTTAGGTATTCGACAACTCCCACCATTTTGGACTAAAATACCCTTGGAATAATGTTTTGTATTCAAATAAATTATTATTTTTTATTTTTCCAACAATATTTTTTTATTTTGATATGTTAAAAAAATTCCTTATCTAACCAAAATTGTTGCATAAAAAATATATAAACCACACTTATCATTAAAAATAATAATAAATATTAAAAATAATTTTTAATATTATTTCTTCTCTAAAAAATAATGTTTATATTGATACGATAAAAGTATGTATTATTCATTTTTAAATCACATTACAAATTTTATTTGAAATTTTAGATTTAAACAATGACTTTTGATTTTAAAAATAATGTAAATTAAGTAATAAAATAAATAAATATAATATTTATAGTTAGTTATTAGTATATTTGATTTAGTGGGAAATATTATAAAAAATTATAGGCCCTATTTGGCAATTAGCGGATAGCTGATAGCTGATAGCGGATTACATTAGCTGATAGCTGATAGCTGATTGCATTAACTGATTTGACTAGCGGATTGTATTAGCTGATTGTATAAAAGTGTTTGGTAAAATTAACTGATAGCTGATAGCTGTTTAATTATTTAAACACGCAAAATGACATATAAGGACATGATTATATTCAATACTTGTTTGAATAATTTATCAATTATGAATATTTTGTATCTAATAAATATTAATTAAATTTGTAAAAATTATTTTTAATATAAATTTCCTAAACATATTTGAAAGATTTATATATTAATTTATTATTTATATAATTATTAAAAAAATTATATGCGCATATAAATATATGATAATAAAAAGTAGAATTAACTTACAAATATCACCATATAAATTAGTAGTAACAACAAATAAGTCGAATATTTAATATGTTATTATTTATATTAAAAATGTTATTATTCAGTTTAAGTTATTTGGAGATTTTTTGTAATTGTTAAGGGTAAAAGAGTCATTACAACTATAATATCAAACCTCTAATCTCAAAAAGCTCATATTAGGAGCTTTTTCAAAATTAGCTTTTTCACCTCAATCCGCTCTTTCAATCCACTATTTACCAAACATCAATATTAGCAAACTAATTTTTTGCCCAAACCGCTATTTACCAAACAAGTCTAATTTTTTCTTGTATTTTTCAAATCTATAATTATAATAAATCACAAATATTTAAATATATAATATTGTACTATAGCATTAAAAACTTTATTCAATTATTTGTTTAAGAACTTTATAAAGGAAAAATATATAAATAAAAAATAATAGAAAAATATATTTCTTATGATTTTTCCTGAGAATATTTTCACTTTAAGATTGGAAGTTTGACTAGTTAAAAAAAAATATATCACAAGGATAATTTTGTAAAATATACATTCTGGTAATCTTATAATCCATCAACCAAACATTGTAATTTTACATTCTTGTCAAACAAACCAAATAAAATAATCATTATGGGAATCTTATTTTCAAGGGTAATGTTACATTCCGTAAACCAAACACCACCTAAAGTTTATATATAGTTAGACTTTACAGTTTAGGGTTTAAGATTTAAACTTTAGGGTATTAGTACTAGGAATTTAGATTTTAAAATTTATAATTTAAATAAAAAATTGTTTAAATTTTTTCATAAAAATACATGCAAGCAAAGTAGATGAGGCTAATACTGCAACTTTGCACAAGATCCAAGAGGATAATGTGAATTAGGGTTTAAAAAGGACCCAACCTATATCCAAAGCTAATTTAATGAGATGAAAGGATAGTGAGTGCTCAGTAGTCTTTAACCTAAATTCTTACAAATATCTAGGATGAAAATGGGGGGGGGAATATTCGAAAAGTATAGGATCCGAATCGACGAAGATGAGGAATAACCGAAACGTTTACCCACGGGAACGAGTGGAGAAAGTTTTATCACCGAAGCTCAAATAGTGATGGGGACGATGATTGTTATATTTGAACCATTGGGATAATCGAACCGTAACCGTATAAATGATTGTGGGGATCTCCGAAAAATATCCACAAGGATCCCTAATATTTTACATTTAAAAAAATAGATAATTAACTCTCATTTACATGTATACCTACCTATCTTATTATCAATATATTTGTGTCTTTTGTTTAAACCTTATTAAGTTCGGGTGCCCTTTCTAGTAATTTACCATTTTTGTTAATTATATAATCTATTAATCTCTCTATTAATTTCCGCCGTTCATTTTACACAAAAATCGTGTTCCCCTTCAACCATATATTTAGGTGTATTGAGTATATAACTTGTAAATTGAAACTGACCATATATTTTGGTTAGTAAAACAATAAATTTTGTTTAACTATTAGGATGGGGATTCCCCGAAAATCGTGGGGATTCGATGGGTATGGGGACGAAAAATTAACCGAAACATGTACGAGGATTACCCAAAACCGTACCCGCAAGTGTTGGGGACGGAGTGAGAATGCAAAACCGTCCCCGAACCGACCGATTCTCATTCCCATTGATATCGATATTTCATCATGTTTGATTCGATTATTTTTATATTCGTGTTTATATTATTTTGTATTCGTAAAAAATACAACAAAAAGGTCCACTAATTGGCCTATTGGCTAAAGATACTCATATTGCCCCATCTTGTATAGATTCGAATCCCAACATGATAATGCAATACTTCTCTATTTAATCAATAAAAAAGAAAAAATACAACAAAACACACACCACACATAAAGAGAAACTTAGGACGGACGTGAAGAAAAACAAAATCTTCCCTTGTAGATGACCTTCAATTTTCTCAAAAACTCAGCAATTTTCACCAAAATCTCATTGTCTCTATCCATCTAGACGCTTAGACATAATCAATCTGGCACATCTGCTCCGCTAATAATTCTAATTAAGTCGACAAACTGTTATAAAAGAAATTAACTTACTAGATCGTCAATTTTTTGTGATCAGAGACATATGTTAATGTCGTCGTTGGCTAAGTGAAAAAAAATTAAGAAGAACAGTAATAAAAAAGAAAGTGGTTAATTTTCTTTGTTGATACTTAATAATTCTTGTTATTTATATTTTGAAATATACATGATGGGAAGACCGATCAACTTGGCTACTGCTTACAAGGATAAAGTAAGAACGAAGTAAAAAAAAATCAAGTTTAGGGATGAAGTATAATTAAAAATAAAAAAATAAATATAAATGAATTTGTAAAAGACGACTACCCTATAAGCATTCATATTCAAACGAACCACAAACGGTTGAATAAAATACTAATTTGATTTTATTTTCTCAAAAATAATTTGTGATTTTTCTGTCAAGCAGCTGAACATACTATTTTCTATGAGACGACCAACTCTATGTATTATGTATATATACAATATACATACACAAGTACGGTTAGGTTTAAAACAAAAAAAAATTATTATCCATTTAAAATCCTTTTCAAATAAAAGAAATTCAAATTCGTTTCTTTATTGAATAAGAGATATTTTAAACTATTTTTTAAAAAAAAATGAACACACTTTCGTGACTCGTTTTTCAATATCAAATTAAAGCGAACCATATTTTATTGGGTAAATACGTAAATCATCAGTGAACTTTACTCTTAAACCTATTTTAGTCATTGAAATTTTAAAACATTCAATTTACTCACTAAAATTTAGATATTGATTTTTTTGTCACTAAACTATAGACATTAGATGTTTTTTATCACTCATAAACCCCAATCAATCATAGATGATGGTCGTTCGAACCCAAATTTCACTAGTCATTTTGCCTCGACCTCCTAAGTCTGAATTCGACCTCAATTTTGTTAGAAAATGCTCAGAAGCTCATGAATCGACAAAAAATCTTATGGTTTCTCTCTCGTTGATCTCCCTCCTCCGTTGTCGGATGGAACTGTTTCTCAGTATGTTGATTCACTTGTGCCGATGAAGTTTTCCACAGTCCGGATCTTGGAGAAGTTCTTTCATTCGCTGGTAAATGGACGTCGTCAAAAAATTAACGGAGGAGTGACCAAAAACGTTTAATGTCTAAACTTCAATGAGTAAATTGAACGTTTCGAAACTTCAGTGACCAAAATAGATTTTAGAGTAAAGTTCAGTGATGATTTACATAATTTACTCTATTCCCATTTAGTGGATATATCATATGCTCAATTTCACTAATCAAATTTGGCACATAACAAGTTTCTAGTCAATAGACATAGCATTGTTAAACATAGAATAAAGTTGAAGAGAATAGCTGTAACGCCCCGAGACTAGGATCCGGGTGGTTGCCGAGTCCAGAGTAGGTTAATAAACGCGATTTGGGTCATTCGAGTCCGATTGGGACAAAAAGGGATTTTAAAGGAGTTTTTGGTAAAATGGGTAACAAATATGTTTTTGGAAATGGATTTTAAATTAAAATAAAATATTATATTTCAAAACTACCCACATCTTCTTCTTCTCCAAAATCATTTCACGTCATTTTTCTCCCCTCCATCAAACCTCCACCATTTTTTGAAGACTCATGAAGGTAAGTGCTTTGTTCCTAACATTTTTTCACATTTCCTTATTTTCTAACAACTTCCTTTCAAAACTTTGAAAGATTTCTCAAAGTTCTTCTTTTCAGGAGAAAATGAGTTTTTGAAGGGTTTAAGCAAAGTTGGTCAAAACAGTGTTTTGGGTGAGTTATAAACCATATTTTGGGTGTAAAATGATGTTAAGATAATGAGTTTATGAAGAAATCCCGGAATTTAGAAAATGGGTAATTTTTGGATAGGAGATATTTGGGTTTTTGGCTTGGAAATGGTGGGGAAAGACTTCCAATGTTTTGATGGTGTTGGGTTGATGTTTTCGGGGTATTTGAACATGTTTTGGATGTTAAATTGATGAGGTTATGGCTGATTTGTGGTTAGTGTAGAAATGAGAATGACTTTGGTTAGTTTCGAGTAGGAATCAGAAATGGTTGTTGTTGAATTGTGATAAGGTTGATTTCACTGGGTTTGATTGTTGAAAAGTGTGTTAACTCCTTGTTTTGATTTGGGTAGAAGCAACAGATAAAGATTTGAGTTCTTCAGACGCTACACCGGGAGTTGAAGAAGCTTGAAGGTGGACCGTTAGCTAGTTTTGGAATTGTGCTGGTGAGTGGTAATGTTTTAAAGCTTTGAAATGTTTCAAAGATGTTTTCTTGGGGTTTGGGTTGAGCTTTAGGGGCCGACCTAAGCTCAAGTGTAAGTTTAACTAATATCGCCTTATTTTGTTAAGTGTTGATGAATGAGATTATATGTGTTGTTGGGTGAAATACTCTTTGCTTTTACATCCTTTTGAATGTTATTATTATGTTGTTGTTGTCAAAGCCTCACGTGATGGTTAATGGGAAGGGTGTTATTAAACACGGTGATGTGTAGTCCCACCGGAAGTTGATAGTAGATGAGTACGGTGATGTGTAGTCCCACCGAAAATATGCTAGTTGTTTTTGAACGGTGATGTGTAGTCCTACCGGGTGTGGTTGTGCATGTGCACACCATGAATTCGTCTTATATTTTCAGTTTTGTATTTTCCACTCCTTATAGTTTTGTCTTCAAAATGGATATATGTTTTGAAACTGAATTGTTGTTGTTGTGATTTTGAGCTCCGCTCACTAAGCTCTCAAGCTTACGCTCTCTTTTCCAACAATGCAGATCGTTAGTGGCTACGAGAGGCAAGTGGGGCAAAGGAGAAACCTTGGAGTTCATTTGCTAGCTCAAGTATGGCTTTTCATGGTTGTAATAATACTTAGGCAATGAGAATGCTAGACTTTTGTGTTGGGGAGTTGATGTTTAAACTCCCGTGTGGTTGCTTTTGTTGCTTACATGTTTTAAATGTCGAAAGCATGCAATGTTTAGACTCGTTTTGGCTTTTGGTTAAATGCCTTGTGTTTTGGCTGGTTAGTGTTTTGAATTGAAGTGTTCTTTTGGGCTTTTGAGTTTGAGATTCATGTTTGTGTGTATGTATGATCGGGACGTGTTTTTAGGGTGTCTTGCCTCTAGAATGGTTGCCTTAAATTGTATGGATGTTTAGAAGTCCATTGGGTGCTTGTAAGTGAGTTGTGTTGTTTCCCCTTACGCTTAAAAATTGCAGAAACTAGTCTTTCTGGGCAGGACGTATCGATACGCTCAAGGGCAGTATCAATACGGTCCCCTGTTTTAAGCCTATTGTATCCATACGCGGGGGCGTACCAATACCGTTTTGGGTCTCTGGAAATCTGAGATTTTGGCAAGAAATTGGGGTATCGGTACGGGCCTTAGGCGTATCGGTACGGTTCTTGAAGTTGACTTTGGGAGTTTGACCATTAAGGGAGTATCGATACGCTCAAGGGTAGTATCCATACGATCTCTTAGAGTTGACCTTGGGGAGTTTGACCGTTGCAAGCGTATCGATACGGCCTGTGGAAAAATTCATAAAAATGTTGCCTCTGATGTTCGTCTTGCTTGGTTCGTGTTCGTGTTTGCTTTTTCGCTGCATTTCACCTCACATAGGTTAAAGATGGCATTTAGACAAGATTAATTTAAAAGAAAATAATAGGGTTGCTAATAGGAGTGAGGCCTTAACGAGTTTCGCTTCGGTTTTCCTTTTGTAACCCGTTCGGTTCGGTCTAGTGGCTAGGCCGGGTCGAGGGGGTTACAATAACGATGTAGCAACTTTTATTGATGAACAAGGTGAGTTTACAAAGCTTAGGAGCTCAACTATTTATACAGTGAACCATGCCATGCAATTAATAGAAATTGATGCATGAGTTAGTTACAACTTACAACAACCTTATCCAACTAACTAATTCCTAGGTCGACTCATATAATCTTTAACATTCATTGTGCTTTTTTTTATCTTTTAAAAAGATTTCTCGAGCATCCACCACAAAATAGCTTATTTTTAAACATTTTAAATCTTTGAGCAGCAAAAGGCTTTGTAAGTATGTCTGCAACATGACAATCTGTTGGAACATAGTTGATCTGGAGCTCAGAAGCTGCCAACTTTTCTCGTACGAAATGAAGATCGAGTTCAATATGCTTTGTCTTGGCATGTAAGATGAGATTTGCAACCATAGCTACAACACTAGTATTGTCGCACCAAAGTTTAAGAGGTTCAGTTAATGTAATTCCCATTTCATTTAACACATCTTTGACTCAGGTAACCTCAGTTGTTGCATCCGCAAGACTTCTATACTTAGCTTCTACAATAGATTTGACACACGACTCTTTATTTTTTGGAACTCCACGTCAGCAAGTGTTATCCACTAAATACACAATAGCATGAGATTGATCGACGGTCATCAATATCTCCTCCCCAATCAACATCAAAAAATGTTGTGATGCTCATCAGGCCTTATACTTGAGTAGTATATCATAAGCCATACTTTATTGTGCCTTTCAAGTATCTTAAGATTCTCTTAATAGCCAACCAATGACTTTCGGTGAGACTTTGCAAGTATTGAACAACTTTATTGACAATAAATGATATATTTGGTCTCGTGTGAGATATATATTGGAGTGCACCAACCACACTCATGTATTGTTGCACATTTTCCAATTGCTCACCATCAAATTTGCTCAACTTTAATGAAGTAGGTATAGGAGTAGTAGCAAGATTAGAATCATTCATATGCACCTTTTGAAGTAGTTCCAAAATAAACTTTTTCTAGCTTACGAGAATAACGAAATCATAATACCCATTTACACAACGATATCATATTTCACGTATCAAACTACATATATGTTGGGCTCGATGGTCACAACCGAAATGCTTGCCAAGTGTGGAGAAGATTGGATTTTTGGGTGAATTTGTGGAAGATAAAAATTTAAGATTTAAACACAAGGATTTAGAGTGGTTCAGCTTTCTAACCCAAAGCCTAAATCCACTACCTTAGCTTCCTACTAAGGCTTTCAACCAAATTCACTAAGAATTTCGTCCCCTTTTCTCGGATGAGGAGGAAACCGTTACAACGATCAAGCTTTCTACCCAAAGCTTGATCAAATACTCTCTTACAAGAGAAATTCAAAGCAAACTAGAAATCCCTCTAATAGGTATTTGTTTGAACAATTAAGCCCTCAGCCAAAACCTATACACTTGAGCAAATTTGACAATTGAGCTCACTGTTGCGTGTAAAAGAGTCTATCGCAATTGTAGTGCAAGTGTACACGACGCAAGTAGTAATGTGATACGAAGTATCGGATATCGTCTCCACAGGGATTGGGCTAATAGCTTCACCTAGTTTTACTGCACGAAAGTAAAGGCAATAATTGAGAGTTGTCACGAGAATAATAAAGGAAAACGTAAATAAAAGAATAGAGAAATCAAGATAGAGAGAATGGGCTGGTATTGAATTGCTCAGTAGTGCAGGTATTGTATTGCTTAGGAATTCCAGTTCTGTCGTCACGCCTGTCGCCGACAGCACCTGTCGCGGCAGCTGTCCGTTGGTCGTCGCGGCAACAAACACACCAACTCAGTACGTTCAAGTTTGGCAAGAATCCCAGATCTGCCTTGGCCTATCCCTAGGTCCAAGTCTGTCGATGATCACGTCTTTGACGATACCTCCCGGCGTGAATCGAAGGATGAACACCGATGTGTATGAATTCTTCCTTAGCCACTTAACCTTGCCCTATCCCTAGGCACAAGATAGTTCAACTATAAACTAGAGAACTCGCTCTTATTTCTTTCGTATACTTAACTCTCCCGATGCTAAGTAAATAGATAACCTCACAATGCTCTCCCGATGCTCTTGCAAGATATTAAAACCAAAATAAGAGAACTTGAAGTTTATTTTATTGAACTTGGAAAATCCTAAAACAAAACAACCCTTGCAACTACTTTACAAAACAACCCGTGGCCCTAGGGGGAATTTAGAACATGTCGGTGACGGGTAAACGGCAGAGGGGTTTAGGTGATCGGTTATGGGGTATTATGCCTCCTAGGTTAAATCTATGCCCTTATATAAGCTTTGGGCTCAAGTATTCTAAGTTAACAAGGATTACAACTTTAATGAAAAGTAAGATTCTAATGAATGCTTAATCTCTAAGGATTCCTACTTTTCAGCCGTCCTCCTTGTTTCATGGGAATTCCTCTCCTTGAGCTTTGGCTTGACATATCTTTTGATCCGGGGCTTGGAAAAATATTTGGCTTTCACACGACAGACGAGCAGATTTTTCTCTATCTATCGAGGTCCACTTTACTTTTCCTCTTCATAAGGCCGTTGTCACCTTGCTGTCACGACAGCTCCATGACAGCTTCGTCCTCGTCGTCTGCTTGTCCAGTTCAGCTCTTCTACTTCTCTGCCCAGCGCCTGCCTTCACCGTCTACGATGGCAGCAACCTGCAAAATAAGCCATCTTTTAGTAGAATCCGTGCCTTTAATCCATTTGTGATGTTTTACTGTAAACTAACCTAAATGCAATGCAATGATGCTTGAATGCAGCAGAAATATGGGTTAAAAGGGTGTAAATAATAGAACTTTTACACACTCAACACTCACAAGTGTTGTCTATACAAGAAATATACAATTTAGCTCTAAAGACAATTTGACATCATAATGTTGTTACAATTGAAGCATTTAACCATCTCTTGATGCTTGGAGGTCCCTTTTTTACTCCTAACTGAGTTTGTAGCCGTTGAGGACCGTTGGGGTTGAATTAGAGCTGTTAGAGCCTTTATTTCCCACCATAAATGCAGTTCTGCAGCTTGGCGTATCGATACCCTTGAATCCGTATCGATACGACCCCGATAAGAAAATAGTCGTTGAGCACTTCAACCTGGTGTGTATCGATACGCGTGGCAAGCGTATCGATACGGTCCTGCAATTTAAAAGACTGTTGGGGAAATGACTGTTGAGGGTAGTTGGGCGTATCGGTACGCGATACAATCGTATCGGTACGCAAACTAACCGTTGGGTATTTTAAAGCACATCGTATCAATACGGCGAAGCATATCGATACGGGTTTTGGCTACTGGAAAATCACTATAGTTAAAACCCTAAAGGGTATCGATACGATTACATTTAAAACATGATTTTGACTACTTTAAATACACTTTAAATCATTCCAAAGCCTTGTAAAACCCTCAAACATATTTTCAAGTTTTTTTTTACTAAAAACATATTTTAAATTCTTTTCAATTTAGTCCAAAACATTTTTCAATTATTATATCAAAACAATTAGTTCTCAATCTCCTCCTTTTTGATATAATAAAACCAACTTGAAAAATTATTTGGGATTCTCTCCCCCTTTGTATTTTTAAAATTTGAATAAAATTAAAGCCCCCTTATTCTCTTGAAAATCAATTTTTCAAACATTTTCTCTCCTTTTTTGTTATATCAAAAAGAATTTAAAAAGACATTAGGCTCAAAAAACTTAGGAGGTTTAATTTTTTTTAACACAATTAAAAAATTTTGGTTTTAAAATTGGCTCCCCCTTACTCAAAGCATCAAACAATGTTAGTCCAACACACGATAATCTAATTGAATTAAAAAATAAATCAAATGAAAAACAAATGAATTCAACTAAATTTTACCACACTTGAATCCAAGGGAGGATGTGAAGCCTTCCTTCTTCAAGTAATTTTTGGACTTGTTGATCACTCTCCATCACACCTAACAAAAGACAATCAAGTAATTTTTGGTATCCAAATTGCTTTGGATCCATAGACGTTAGTGGCACATAGTTTAGTCCCCTTAGGAATCTATTTTTCAATTTCATCCTTTTTGGTTGAAGTACTTAGTCCTTTTGAGACCCAAATACTTCTAAAACATTTATCGTTCAAAAATCTAGGGGCACTGGATTGTTTTTGATAAAATTTTGATTTTCCAAAATTATTTTTCTTTTCTAGTTCATTGGAAATCAAAATTTTTTCTTTCTTAAGATCATCAACTTTTTTTTGATGATCTTTTTCCATCGTTTGAAGCAAATTTTGCAAATCTAAAATTTTAAGTTCAAAATCTTTAAGTTTTGCTTTAAACTCTAAATTGGTTTTTGAAAGCAAATCATTTTCAGTTTTTAACTTTGAAATCAATTTCTTGTTTTTCGAAAATGAAGCCTTGAATTCAAAAACCAATTCATCATATGCTTCTTGTAACTCATCAAATGAATAAGAATTTGAGCAGGATGAGTTAGAAGTTACCTCCCCCTCATTGAGGGCCATGAAGCATAGGTGGGCTACCTCATCATTGGTGGAGTCTTCATCACTCCATGTCGCCACATATGCTTTCTTTGAAGATGATCCTTTTTTGTTGGACTTGTAGGAATCCTTCATCTTCTTCTTCGATTCATGCTTAGAATTATTCAATTCGCTCTTCATGAACCGAGTGAATTTCTTAAAGAGATAGGTCATATCTTCATCTTTGCTTTCCTCCTCACTTAGTTCTACATGATGGCATGTGGAGGAATTGAGAGCAACGCCACTTGCATTGATGCCTAGCTCCATGATCTTCTTCTTCCCCATCTTTTTTATCTCTTCCTTCTTCTTCTCCTCTTCTTTGTTTTTGTTCATAATTTGGTGAGTGAGAAGTGACCCCATGAGTTCATCAAGCTTCAAGGTCTTGAGATTTTTAACTTCGATGATGGCGGTCTTTTTCGAGTCCCATGACTCGGGAAGGGAGTAGATAACCTTTCGGACAAGCTTTTCTTCCAGAATAACTTCTCCATAGCCTTTTAGTCCATTGGTGATGGTGGAGAATCGATGGAACATCTTCTCAATGTCCTCTTCCGGATCCATCTTGAAGTTCTCATACTCGTGGTTGAGGAGGCCGATCTTGGTCTCCTTTACTTCGTTTGTTCCCTCGTATGTAAATTCAAGCTTGTCCCATACTTCCTTGGCACTCTCACAAGAAGACTTCTTCTCATAGATGTTGAGGCTAAGTGCACAAAAGAAGAAGTGCAAAGCCTTGCAATTTAGTTCCATCTTCTTGCGGTCGTCGGCACTCCATTTCGCCTTGCTTCTTTGTAGTACAAACAGACCATTCTCAATAATGTCTCAAAGCTTGTAGTCTTTGGATTTGACAAAGAACATCATTCTCGTCTTCCAATAAGCGTAGTTGGTCCCGTCGAAGAAGTGTGGCTTGTCGATGGATTGCGTCATTGAACCGGTTGTTTGAAATGTTGTTCGAGCTTGCCAAATCGCCTCAATAGGATGTTAATCCTCTTCAATTGAGCCAAGCTCTAATACCAATTGTTGGGCTCGATGGTCACAACCGAAATGCTTGATAAGTGTGGAGAAGATTGGATTTTTGGGTGAATTTGTGGAAGCTAAAAATCTAAGATTTAAACACAAAGATTTAGAGTGGTTCGGCTTTCTAACCGAAAGCCTACATCCACTACCTTAGCTTCCTACTAAGGATTTCAACCAAATTCACTAAGAATTTCGTCCCTTTTTCTCGGATGAGGAGGAAACCGTTACAACGATCAAGCTTTCTACCCAAAGCTTGATCAAATACTCTCTTACAAGAGAAATTCACAGCAAACTAGAAATTCATCTAATAGGTATTTGTTTGCACAATTAAGCCCTCATCCAAAACCTATACACTTGAGCAAATTTGACAATTGAGCTCACAAGTGTTATCTATACAAGAAATATACAATTTAGCTCTAAAGACAATTTGACATCATAATGTTGTTACAATTGAAGCATTTAACCATCTCTTGATGCTTGGAGGTCCCTTTTATACTCCTAACTGAATTTGTAGCCGTTGAGGACCGTTGGGGTTGAATTAGAGCCGTTGGAGCCTTTATTTCCCACCATAAATGCAGTTCTGCAGCTTGACGTATCGATACCCTTGAATCTGTATCGATACGGTCCCGATAAGAAAATAGTCGTTGATCACTTCAACCTGGTGCGTATCGATACGCGTTACAAGCGTATCGGTACGGTCCTGCAATTTAAAGACCGTTGGGGAAATGACAATTGGGGTAGTTGGGCGTATCGGTACGCGATACAACTGTATCGGTATGCAAACTAGCCGTTGAATATTTTAAAGCACACCGTATCAATACGGCGAAGCGTATCGGTACAGATTTTGGCTACTGAAAAATCACTGTAGTTAATACCCTAAAGGGTATCGATACGGTTTCACACCGTATCGGTACGGTTACATTTAAAACATGTTTTTGACTACTTTAAATATACTTTAAATCATTCTAAAGCCTTATAAAACCCTTAAATATATTTTCAAATTGTTTTTACTAAAAATATATTTTAAATTCTTTTCAATTTAGTTCAAAACATTTTCAATTATTATATCAAAACAATTAGTTCTATAATATATTAGCATGCTCGAATTTCATATATAAACACACATTGGCATACTTTATCATTTCACATATTGGTCATATACTCGATTTTGAACCGAATTCACATTTTAAATAGTTTATACGTAAAACCTACGCAAACCAAAATCATAATCACATAAGCACAAATACGAACTCGATTTTTACTAGACTCACCTAATTCGAGCTTACGTTATTTCTCATATTAACATATTACTCGATGATTTACGACTTTCCCCTCCCCTTAGAGATTCCAACAAAAACTTGCTCTTCATATAAAGACATAATCTAACTTGAAATGAAACATGCACGAAAATTAGACAAAATTTAGGGGTTAGGATTCAACCTTCACAAATTTGAATCTTGAAATTTATATCATTAAATTTGAATAAATCAAAATTCTCTCACTAAAAATTGTTCAAGCCTTCAAGCCATGGCAAAAACACATGAAGAAGAAATGAAATGGTATTTTCTTTTTCTTGCCCAATCGGTTATAAAAACAAAAGAAAATTGGCTTTGATGTTTGTAATTTACTAAATAACTAATTTCATGAAAAATGACACATTGATTCCATCATTTCCCACTATCTTGCCCTTTGGAATATTTGACATGAAAAAGCTTTATCTTTTACATTCTTTTCAACTTGGTCTTTGAACTTTAAACTTTCAATTTCACTTTTCGTTTTTAATTTGATCCCGAATCAAACCATCATTTAATTAAATAAATTTAATCGATGACGACACTCTTTCCAATGTTTAAAATAAATAATTTTTTTTTACCCTTAAAGACTTTTTGATTATCAAATTCAAAATTTTATTGATCCAACAGTCCAAGGTGTTGCACAAAATGAGTTTTACTTTGATGGGTTAAAGTGGAATCTATTTGGTCAAAGACCACATTAACATCTAAGAAGAGATTTACTGATTGAATGACTAAATATCAAAATAAATTGGATGATAAAAAAATTAACTTGAAAGTTGGATGACCAAAACGTTAACCATTGTTAGAGGTTTAAAAATTGGGTGATTAAAATGATAATTTTTAATAGTGATGACTAAATTGAAAAGATTTGATTTCGGATAACCAAAACATATCACCTTAAAAGTTGAATGACCATTAAATTAGTTTTTCGAAAAATCCTACAATTGACACGTGTCAATCATATAAGAAACTAATGGCCATGTCCGTTTTGCGGTTTCGCTCAACTAAAAGAATTTAGACAGGGTTTTTAATCAGGTCTAAAATCCCCAATTTTTAAAACCTAAGATTAAAAAATGGGTAAACTACTCATATAGTCACTCAACTTTGGTCATTTGACCTATTTTAGTCACTCAACTTTAAAAACGTTAAATTTACTCATTAAACTTTACTTTTTGACCTATTTTGGTCACTTTGAATTATTTTATAAATATTTAACTATGACATGGCATAATTTATTATTATTATATATAAAAAATATTTTAAAATAAAAATAAATAATATATTTTATTAATAATATAAAAAAAATAATTTAAAATAAAAACCCTAATCCCAAACACCCCAAATATCCCAAATCACAAACACCCCAAATAATATTTTGGTCATTCTCTCAATGTCGCGACCGTCGGACCTTCAGGCCATCACCGGCGCCGCTCCGACGAGATTTTCGGCCATGCAACGCCATCAACAGACCGGTCTCAACCTCTTCTTCTCTTTTATCGGCTTGGAACTCACAGAGAACGGCCGAGATACTCCAGATCTGGACCAAACTCGAACGACCTTGGATGCGTGGTTCGTCGTCGTCCGCCGTTGGATCGAGGCGCGGCCGAGATATGTTGCTCACCGCTTCAAGACGCGTCCCTTCACCGTCGGGATTGTCAATACGGAGCTCCGGTCACCGGCGAGCATCGAACCGAAATGTAAAAATGTATTTTTTCCTATTTTGTATTCGAAATAAAAACAAAAATAGATAAAAAATCAGATCCAGACTTCTCTAAATTTTTTCTGGTATTGATTTGTGAAAAAATGGCACCGTCGGCGGCAGGTGATGTTGTCGTCGGCGGTAGAGGGAGTGGTGGCCGCCGGTGAGAGTGACACCGGTAAGGGTGTTTGAGAATTTGGGTGTTTGGGATTTGGGATATTTGTGGTGTTTGAGATTAGGGTTTTTATTTTAAATTACTTTTTTTATTTATTAATAAAAAATATTATTTATTTTTATTTTAAATTGTTTTATATATATAATAATAATAAAATATGCCATGTCATACTTAAATATTAATAAAATAATCCAAAGTGATCAAAACAGGTCAAAAAGTAAAGTTTAATGAGTAAATTTAGCGTTTTTAAAGTTGAGTGACTAAAATAGGTCAAATGACCAAAGTTGAGTGACTATATGAGTAGTTTACCCTTAAAAAATTTCCCAATCTCAAGCCCTAATTTCCCAAATCCCCCCAAATTTCAGCTTCAGTGTATCAACCGTGAAAGGAAGGTAAGCTTTCCGCTTTCATTTCTCTCTTTAATTCTTTTCGGATATTTCCTTTTCTACATTTTTTAAAATAATTTTGTTCTGTTTCTTTAGATAAATGAACAAGAAATTATATGAAGAATCATTGAACATGAACAATGGATGTTTGGAGCAGAGAAAAAAAGAAGGGTCAAAATCTTTCAAATTCGGTAGCAAAAGTGACGATTTTGCCCTAGCAATCGCGAAGGTCGCAGCAGCGCAAGTATGTGATAGTGTAGGGTTTCAGGGTTTCCATCTCTCCGCTTTAGAAACATTATCTGATATAATTGTTCGTTACATTTTCAGCATAGGAAAATCTGCGAATCTTAGTGCTAATTTGGGAGGGAGAGTTGAAGCTAATCTGTTCGATATTATTCATGGTCTAGAAGAGTTAGGATCTGGTTTAGGCTTTGCTGGTGCATCCGATGTTGACCGGTGTGTCGTTAATTCGGGGATTGTTAGGGATATCATTCACTTTGTCGGTGATGCGGATTTTGTCCCATTTGCTTATGATGTTCCCCGATTCCCAGTTGTTAAAGAGTTGAAAGAAATTGGAAGCTTTCGGGAAAAAGGAGAAGATCCTCCTGGGGAGCATATACCGAGTTGGTTGCCGGCCTTTCCTGTTCCTGAGACTTATGCTACTCGGTCGAGTGTGGAGAATGAACCGATGAGTGTTTCCATTGGGAAGGAGACTGAGTCTGTGTTAGCAAGCGTTGAAAGGAAGACGAAGCGGTCTTTGTTGAATTTGCAGCTGCGGATTGCTAATAACGAATATGAAGGTGGTTCTTTGCATGGTGTTGAAAATGCTTCTAGGGCTAGGGAAGATTTTGAGGGAAATCCGTATCTTGCTGCTCCTCTGCATTCCGGCGAAAAGGACGTGGAAGTGTCACCAGTTGTTCTTCCAGCTAAGCTTTCGAATGAAGTGACTTTGAGAAACTCGGTTCCAGGAAATGCCATTGTGGGAAACAATGAGACATTTGCTTCTGCCATTGATGCAATGAAGAGTGGGTTATGTGATTCTAACAATGGAAAGAAGAAACTCCTTTCTACCCAGAGACCTACACTGCGTTTTAAGATTGGAATCAGAAAGAAGTCTTTAGGCACGGTACCGGATTTCAATCCACGGAACGAGGATCTTGAGAAGGATGACAAGAAAAGACGAGTGGAAACAATTTTGAAAGAATCTATACAAAGCTCCTAGGGGTAGATTCAATTGCAAACTAGGTTTGTGATGGATCTAGAAATGGACTGTGAAAAGTACCATGGAATGGTCTCCGGCTTCGACGAGGTATGCATGTAACGGTGTCCATGATAGAAATTCGTAAGTGGATGATTCTTTCCAATTGAAATTCTTGTTTTTTTTCTTGGTTGTCCCGAACTGATCATGCATTTATCAGTTTTCTGGCTCAATCCGATCTCCATACGTACACTATACTCACAATTGTTGAAGCTTTGTACCATATTGTATTAGCATTTGCTATCAATGAAGGTAGGTTAGTTTCACATTGCTTGCCTTTTGAATTGTTAAGTTGAAACCAAAGTTGGAGAACAGTTATCATTTTCTATACAATCTTTCTTTAACTTGCATCATGTTGTACTATTATGAATAAGTTGGAATCTGAATATCCGATACGAGAATATAATCTCTCAAGGCCCCTCCAGTTACACTCGAGTTAGAGCAACATACGACATCGAGTTAGAGCAACATAGTGTCGTAGTGGTTTGCGGGGATGTTGGTAGATTCAGATCCATATTGTCTTCATAAAAGATTTCGTGTATATGGGTCAGGATTGAATGCAAGCAGATGATTTCAGACAACAGATACTGAAATTTTCAAGCTTCATAAGAACGGGAATATATTAAACTCTCCACGAACCCTCCAAATACATATAAAAAATAAACAAATAAACATAGTCATGTGAAATGTATATCCTTGTCAAAGTTCAATCTCAAGGTATATAAAGCATGAACACCCAAAATAAAGCTATTCCGTGCAAGCATAATAAAAAGCAATGAACAAGATCACCATCCTTTAAATCTCACTTAACCCCATCTCAGTGTATACAATAAATTTATTATCCAGGAAAAGGAACAATAATGATAATCATAACAACAATCGTAACAGCAACTCCACCGTTACGAGTTGGATTGCTCCACGAAAGTGAATAAAAACATGTTTCTGAATTCAAACAATTAGCTTGCTCTAAATATTGCACACTTAATGATAAAAAAGAAAAAGGTATAATAGTATTCACTTCTAAATGATCCAACAACAATGCCAAATTCTGAAATCCTGGGACCAAAAATGGCAATTCTCGGAAATGAATCCGCCCTAAGCCTTGTGTTTTATGTTTTCTATCAGTTCTTTTTCCTGCATGTATGTTGCTTATGCTAAATATTCATTTATAACAGAGTCCGAACCATAAGTTAAGCTGGAAGACCCGCATCATTTTGTAGTTCGGACCGAAGACACGAATCAATAACCTGGCTGTAGAAACCCCAATCTTGGCTTCTTTCAGTGATAGCTATCTGACCAAATGGGTTTTGCTCGACAAAGGTCTGTACATTATCAGCCGAAGCTAATCTTTCCAAGTAAACTTTAAGATCACCTCCTTCACCTAAAATAAATACAAGGAAGATATGTGTGAACTCAACTCTTTCTTATTCAACATTCTTCGAACCATGGAACTTAACACAACTAAATAATTTCAAAAGTCATTTTACCTAATATATTATCATTCATGTCGAACTTGAATGAATGTGGAAATATTGCAGTATGTGGCTACAAAGATTAGCAGAAAATCAAAAACAATATCAGGACCTATGTTAGAAAGACAGAGATAAATAATAGTGACCTAAACAAAAAAAATGTAGCAGTCTGTTAACTTACAGGATTAAGCAGTGCTTTGTAGGGAGAATCATCTATCAACAATGTGTTTGATTCATTATAATATCCCTTCTCCCATGGAAGATCAGGATCATGTTTTCCCCAAAGCTTCCTCAAATCTTTAAAAACCAAGGGCTTATGTTTATGCCCGGGAGTATTGAATTGTGTCGCAGTGCAGTACGATGAATCCTAATTAATCATTGTGCATAATGCAAATGGATCAGAGTTGGAATTGTTACCAGTTTAATTGCATATAAAAATTGTATCTCATGCAAAAAGCATTGATGAAACTAGACCAGTATATTTGTAGGCACACATATAATCTTAAAGAATTACAAGGAAATTTGAACATTATAGCAAAATGACATTAATTCATGATTTGTTCAAGTAACAGCTATACCAATATCTTCTCATGCTATCTCTTATCTTAGCTCTAATGTAAATATGGCGTCAGCAAAGCAACTAATCCTCAAACTAAGGAAATCAAATTCTGTTACTCGTTGGGACGAGAAAGCAAGACCTTTTTTTTATTTTTTCTGGGAACACAAAGCAAAGGTTCAATCTTTGCTCTTGATAGTGATTGACCACCAGTCAGCTACAGTATTTTCTAGGCAGGGACACCAAGCATGTCTTTTTTTCTGTTCTTTTTCCGAGAATACAAAGCAAAGGTTAAGCGGCTCTAAGATTCAATCTTTACTCTTACTGGTGATTGAATGGGAATCAACAAGAGCATTTACTTAGGCAGGGGCACCAAGCAGGCCTTTTTTTCCTTTCATTTTCTGATAATACAAAGCAATGGTTAAACAGCTCAAAGATTCAATCTTTACTCTTGCCAGTGATTGAACACCAATCAGCAAGAGCATTTTCTTAGACAAGGGCACCAAGCAAGCTTTTTTCCTGATAATGCAAAACAAAGGTTACACGGCTCGAAGATCCATTATTTACTATTGCTGGTGATTGAATACCAATCAGCAAGAGCATTTTCTTAGGCAGTGGAATCAAGCAGGTATTTTCTGTTTCAAAGATTTATTTTTTACTCTTGTTGGTGACACCCATCAATCTTGCTCGATGTTAGCCCAAACATTTTCTTAGCTATGGATAACGACAAGGCAATGGTATCGTATCAAAGATGACTTAGAATCCAGAGTATACAAAAAAGTAAAGAAGATTTATGCAGCAATGCAAAGTTTAACAGAAAGTCAAATGAAACAGGCCATAATTACCCAACAAAACAGCAATTTACGTTTCAGATCTCCCATCAGATAATCAATAAATCTTTCCACATTTTTCCTGCAAAAGTAAAATTTCCCAGCAATTAATGATAATAGATTAATTCTCCACTGCAACAACCTAGCATTAAGAAAAGGCAATCCATTGTTCGTTTCCAAAAAAAAATGAGAAGTACCTGTGTCTTGAAGACCAGATACCAACTTCAAACCGCTCACAACAAAACTTCAAAAAATCATCACAGTAGGGTCTCTTAAAAACTGTAAAAAGAAAAAAAAAAGAAGGAAATTTCCAAATAGTTTTAAAAATAGTTTAAACATTAAATACATTAACATAAGCATATGAATAGGTTCTCACTTGCCCGTCCTGAAATGTATGCATCTGGACTGTAATTATTAGGAGGAGCATAGACTATATCAGCAAGTAACCCATTCAAATCAAGAACAAGAAGTTTTTTCCTTGATTGACTAACAGGAGGTATAACAATAGTAAGCAATACATCACTTGTTTCATTTACATCAAATGAATCAATCTTTTCTTCACTATTTCCTTCATCCGACTGAGTTGGACCTGAAACAATATCCGTTTGATCAGTGTTGGTATGGCCAACTTCCTCAGGATGCTTATCAATTCGACTTTGATCACTACAGTCCAAGGAATCAAGCTGCTCTGTCCTTTTCCTAAACTTGGCTTCCTTTTTAATCGCTGACCTTGTTTCTGAAAATATCCGGGATGCATCGTTTCCCGTCTCTAAATTTCCCACAAATGAAGTTTGTGACACATTTACTTCTACAGAACTATCTTTTGTTTCAATATTGGCTATTGAAAAAGAATCAGAATTAGTTGAAAACTCATCGTTTTCATGCAACGATCGTTTTCTATCATTCACCTTAACCAAGTCAGCCTCCATGTTTTCCCACAATCTCCTCTATTCATTCCTTTTTTTCATAGGGCCCTGTTACCAAAGGCAATAAGTATCAAATAACATGATGAAGCAAACTTATTAGTATAACATACAAATTTACGGCTTAGCACTATTAGTTAACCGTTCATCACTCAACATAAAACTTGACTCAAATGTTAGGGACCAACCAAACAATTCTACAGATTGGACATCTAGGTAAAGAGTCTTCCAAATCAATAGTCTACACTCTACAATACAAAATAAAAACTCTAAATGGTAAAATACATTTTCTAACACAAGCCATCCAGTTAAATTACGGACTACCTACAAAACACATCTACATTTCCCTATTTTTAAGCCGGCGTGAACTAGCGGAAACATTATAGTCCCACCAGTAAAAGCCGTCTCCACCGGCTTTTGCACCTAAGATTATAGATAGTTTGCTCAGACTCAGGTTGAGAGTCAACTACTAATATGTACCGAACACAGGTATTCTCGATTTTCTGTAAGTTTTACATACTTTGAAGGATCATACCCTCCATATTCATATCGAATATATGACATTAGTGTCGGACACGGATACTTCATGTAAGAGAAACATAGGTTTAATCTAACTATACAAACTTAATATAACTATACATGGACAAACGGAAGTGCATAAAACAGGTAAAAAGAACACACACACAAACAAACATATGATAATAATGCAAAAAACATTCTTAGAGAAAAAAAAATTAAAGCTTGAAAACATACAACAGGACTTCAAAAAGATAGCAGAGACATAAAACAAACTAACATATTACAAGTGAATAAGAAAGGGGAAATTCCCCAAAAGGCATATTAAGAAATTAAGAAATTACAAATTGAAACAAACAAAGAAAGAAAACCCAGAAATTGTTGCAAAGGGTTTGTGAAAGAAAAAAAACGATAAAATTGTAACTCGAACTAGGAGAAAGACGATTAGAAGTAACTAACCAGCAAATTAAAAACTCTAAAAACCCAGAAAAAATAAATAAAGAAGAAGAAGAAGAAGGGACCTTTGAGAATTGGGATTTAGATTTAGATTTGTGTAGAGAAAGAGAAAGAGAAAGATAGGGTTAAACGACATGTTTAAATCCTTCACAGATCTTACTTACCCACCCTCCGCATGAATAATTTGTTCTTTTTTCCAGATTTACTTTGTGGTTAAGCCACCTAATAAACGACGTAGTTTGCAAGGCAGTTAATTGCTCTGGTTTTTAACTGTCCCACGCAATCTACTTTTTGTTTTTTCATTATTTTTTTAAGGCTTAAAAGGTCATTGGCCCTAAAGTACACTTTATACTAAGTTGGCAACTAAAAATTTTTCGAGATATTTTGTCCTTAAACTTTGAACGTGACTTCAATTGCTCTTACTGTTAACTTTTATTAAAAAAAATTTATGGACATATCAAAACACGCT
The DNA here is from genome assembly GCA_030270665.1 of Hibiscus trionum. Classification (NCBI taxonomy): domain Eukaryota; kingdom Viridiplantae; phylum Streptophyta; class Magnoliopsida; order Malvales; family Malvaceae; genus Hibiscus; species Hibiscus trionum. Next base: position 17,630,647 of record BSYR01000038.1, on the reverse strand, counting down.
ACGTGTTACTAATAAACAAAAAAATCGATTGACTTAATAAAAGGGTTAAGTTACACGTTTAAGTCTGTCAAATTTTTAATTTTTTTCAATTTAGTCTTAAAAATATTTATTTAACCTGAAATCGACCTCAATTTCTTCATACTTCTTATAATTTAGTTCAATGTTTTTAATATTATGATATTTTTTGTTCAATTTAGTCATCAAAATCTTTATTTAACCTGAAATTGACCTCTATTACTTTATATTTTTTATAATTTTGTCCAATATTTTAAATATAATTATATTTTGTTTAATTTAGTCTTAAAAGTCTATATTTAACTCGAAATTGACCCATATTTCTTAATTCTTATAATTTAGTCCAATATTTTTAATATAATCATATTTTTGTTCAGTTTAATCCTAAAAATCATTATTTAAATTGAAATTAACCCCAATTGCTTTCTAATTTTTATAATTTAGTCCAATATTTTAAGTATAATTATATTTCTGTTCAATTTAGTCATAAAAATATTTTTTTTAACCTGAAATTAACCTCGGTTTCTTTCTAATTTTTTTAAAATTTAGTCCAACATTTTAAATATGACGATTTTTTTGTTCAATTTATTTCAAAAAATCTTTATTTAACCCGAAATTGACCCCAATTTCTTTCTAATTTTTATAATTTAGTCAAACATTTTAATATGATGATATTTTTGTTTATTTTAGTCCTAAAAATCTATATTTGACCCGAAATAGACCTCTATTTATATATAATTTAGTCTAATTAGGGTTAATTTTAGGTTAAATATTCAGGACTAAATTGAACAAAAATATATTTTTTAAGAAAGAAAAGGGCCTCATTAAAAACCCGTAATTAACAATGGTTCGAATGTAACCATGTTAGAAAGGGGGAAAGAGTACCATGTTTTATTCAACTAATCATCTCGGTTACAATCTTTAAAGTTTAGACATAACTCCACTACTACATAAAGTAAAACAGTCCACATTTCTCATGCATCTACCCACAAGAGACCCAAGTCTCTGCTAATACCCTGCTTAGCTAGCAAATGTGCCTCACAGTAGCGTTCTCTGAAAGCAAACTTAAACCTCCAATTGTACTTACTACCAAAGCCTTTACATTTATGCACCAATTCTACACAAAAAGGAGTCGGAACTGGTTGCTCAATCCAATTAACTGCTAGCAAACTGTCATACTCTATAATGAGGGGATAAGATTCACACCAATTTGACGAAGAAAAAACAACACATGGTCATTAGTTCAGCAAAAGATGGATCTACACAACCTATTGACCTTGAGAATTTCGCGCGAATTTCGCTCGTATAGTCCCGTAAAATTCCTCTGATTCCGACTGCTCCGAAACTTCCAAGTACGCAACATCAATGTTGAACTTGAGGTGTGCACAAGAAGGGGCTTCCCAGATGAGGGCATCGAGTATAGTCCAGAATATATGATACATGAACTACGCTATAAGCCTATAATCCACATCCATTCCATACAACCAGGTTTTTCCCAGATTAAGCTTCAGCCATGCAGCAACTTCAAAAACTCTTAACATCCTCTTTATATTACCTGCCATCTCTTCATTTGCTTCGGTGAAAACAATTAGATCATCCGCAAATTGCAAGTATGATATACACAAGTCACTATTGGCTATTGCCAACATTGACGCCCTTTACCAGGCCCAAATCTGCTGCTTTTCTGAAAATACCACTCAGTGTTTCTCCAACCAGATTAAATAAAAAATGAGATAAAGGACAACCTGTCGGAGTCCAAAAAAAATATAATTATATTTAAAATGTTGGACTAAGTTAATAAAATTAGAAAGAAATAGAGGTTAATTTTGGGTTAAATAAATATTTTAAGCACTAAATTGAAAAAATATCATTATATTTCAAATATTAGATTAAATTATAAAAATTAGAAAGAAATTGGGGCTAATTTCTAGTTAAACAATGACTTTTTGACTAAATTGAACAAAAATATGATTATATTTAAAATATTAGACTAAATTATAAATAAATAGGGGTCAATTTTGGGTTAAATATATATTTTTAGAATTCAATTGAACAAAAATATAATTATTTTTAAAATATTGGACTAAATTATACAATTATAAAGTAATAGGGGTCAATTTTAGGATAAATAAAGATTTTAAGGACTAAATTAAACAAAAATATCATAATAGTAAATATATTGGACTAAATTATAAAAACTAGAAAGAAATTGGGGTCAATTTTGGGTTAAATAATAATTTTTAGGATTAAATTGAACAAAAAACAAAAAATTGACAGACTTAACCTGCAATTTACCCGTTTTATTAAAGTTATCTGATTTTTTATTTATTAGTGACACATGGCACATTCTGATTGGTCAATGAATTTTTTTAACGAGAATTAACGGTAGGGGGCAACTGAGGTTACGAATTAAAGTTTAGGGGGCAAAACATCCCAAAAATTCTTTAGGGGCCAACTCGGTATAAAGTTTATACTTTAGGGGGCTTTGGTGCCATTAAACATTTTTTAATTTAAAAGCTCATTCATCATAAAAAGGGGTAAACTTCATCTCCAATTTGGCCAATGACCCGTTAACAGTCGGGTGATGTGGTAGTTAAAATATTTTGTATAATAACACATTTAGTGTGCAAATAATAAAAAATATGGCCAAATTGAAATAATGTGTAAATAATGAGTGTTAAATTTATTACTTTTTTCGAATTATGATTAAATTGTTTGAATGTGCAAACGTGGAGGGTTAAATGTGTTATTATACAAAAATATTTTAACGGCAACATCACCCTTTTAACGGCTGTTAACGGGTCAGTGATCAAATTGGAGCAAAACTAAAAGTTTAATGGTAACATTGAAGCAATTGGAAGTTTAGTTACCAAATTAAATAATTGATCAAAGTTTAGTGACTATTTGTGAAGTTTACCCTTAAAAAAATAGTCGATCTAGCGGTATAAGACGTTGCTCATCTTGTATGGGTTTGAATCTCGACATTTGCCTTGGGAATGTAAATATCTATACTTAATAAAAAACTATTCGGTCTAGCGGGATGAGGTGTTAAGTCCCATAGGCAAGGTCAAAAGTTTGAATCTTGGCGTTGTGAATGGAGAAAACTAAGTTGAGATGGTCATCCTCATATTGGGCCTCTATAAAACTCGATCCAAATTAGTCAAATATTGATAGTTAAACTCAAGTCTATAATTGATATTACTCAAACGATTATCTTCGTTAATAACAATTAAAATCATATAAGAATAACTTCGCTATGAAAGCAATTAGCTCAAAATAGCAAGTACATTTGGCCGGTTGACCAAGCTATTTATCTTTGTTCCCTCATATTCCTTTAGGTTATGGGTTGTAGACCCACTAGGAACTCTCCCTTCCTACTCCTAGAGTCCCCTTTCCCCTCCCATCTAGATAGGATTAGGATCTGAATTATTTTAAATAAACAATAATTCGTCTCATTAACATTTAATCGGATCTCATGAAAATAAATATGCTAAAAAAATTTAGTATCAATGAACTTGCAAAATAACGAGAAAAAAAACTTTAAAACGAGAGTAAAATATAGGGATGGCAGATGGGTACAGTTTTGCGAATTTCGCACCCGCCCCAGTTGTAGCAGGGATGGGTATGAGTTTGGTGGGCAGTGGGTGGGTGTGGATGTAAAAAGTCATACCCGATGTGAGTAGTGAGTAGGTGATGGATTTGAGACCTTACCCGCACCGTATCCACCTGCCCACTAACTACTCACCATATGAATTTTGGACCATTTACGTTTGTAGACTTTGATTATGCTTTTTATTATGTTGTTTTATATACTAAGATCTTGATTTATTTTAAAATCTATGTTAATCCTTAAGTTTGTAGACTTTGAACTCAATTAATTTAGTTTAAAAACATTATTATTTATGATCGAGCTTGAATTAATCAGGTTGTAAATTTGTAATATGTGTGGTTAAGTAGAATTTATATAGTATAAATATACTTTAGTTAAGTTAGTTATAGTTAGTTAGTTGTAGCTAAGTAGAATTTATATTGGTATAAATGTGCTTTAGTTAAGTTAGTTTTTTTTTTGAAATGAAACTTTTTATTGATAATGGGCGTGGATAGGAGCCTCGTTAAAAAAGTTCCGTAAAACTTAAGTAGAAAAAAAGAGTGCAACCTATCCGCATATAAGCGTAACATCTGAAACCTGTAGAAGTGGAAAGGAAAGAAATAAGGAGCACAAAAAATGGAGATCCCTTTTTTGGCTAATAAATGTGCAGGTGAATTAGCAGACTGGGACACCATCTGTAAACTCCAGCTAGAATGATCAAATAATGCCCTAAATTCATCAACAAACTGTTTAAAAGAAGTAGGGGTATAGATAAGATGGTGGAACCATTCCACAACCAATGATCAGTCACATTCGATAATAAGATGCAAAGTATTAAACCAAGGTGAAGAACGGAAAAGCAGACAAGCCTCTTTAATCGCCAAAAATTCTGCAGACGTAGCATCCACAAAGCCAGCCGACTTTGAAAAGGACATGAGTGTTCGATGAAACGAACTAGCCCAACAATCTGACCAAAAAAAGATTCGAGAGCCATCACCGATGTTCACCTTGATATTACAAGTGAAAGTGTTGTAAAAATCTGAAAGAGGAGAGATGATCGTCTTCCAAAGCCAAGACTTATTTGTTCCACCATGGCTTCGAGGTAAAACAAAAGGAGCGGAATTTCCATATTTAGCTACAAGAAATTTGCGCCAAAGACTGTCTAGCTCGGTTCCAAATCTCCATATTCATTTGTTAAGGAGAGCACGATTCTTAATTGAGAAATCACACAGGCCGAGGCCCCCGCAAAATTTGGGAAGGCATAATGTCTCCTAATTCATCCATTGAATTGTTCTATGATCCAATGAAACCCACAGAAATTTAGCTATAAGACGGGAGAGGCGGAGAGCAGAGATCCTATCGCAGCTGGCATAGAGAATATATAAATAAAGTAGATAGGGAGATTATATAAAACTGATTTTACTAGGATAATTCGCCCCCCAAAAGACAGTAATTTAAAAACCTCTCAATATACGGACAACACTCCTTATCTGGGTTTCACTTGCACCACAAAACAATATAAGATCTTCTGTAAACTACAGATGAGACACTTCAATAGTGTTGCTGCCAATCATAACACCTTTAAAAAGCTCTAGATCCACACCCTTGTAAAGCAGAACATTGAGAGCTTCCCCTCCCCACAATATTAAATAACAATGGGGACAATGTGTTGAGCTGATCAAACAATTGCAAATGGTTAAGAGCGGGTGAATTGGCGATTAAAAATTTGAGGGTAAAAATTTGATGAAATAAAAATATGACGCAAGGCAATTATAGTGGTTCAAGTTCCTAAATGAACTCTACCTCCACTACCTTAGCTCTCACTAAGGATTTTCAACCAATCCACTATTGATTCTTCCCTTTTTTTTGGATGAGGAGGAAACCTTACAATACCGATTAAGCTTTCTACCCAAAGCTTAATCCAACACACTCTTTACCATGAAGAGATTTTGGTAAACTTAACAAGTGCCTCTCAAAGGATAATGTTTACCCCAAATACAATCAAACACTCCCCAAAACTCTTAATAAAAATTACAATGAAGAACACACTAGAGTTGGGTACAAGATTTGACTCTAAAAGATCAAGGTTTGGATTTGAATGCTTTGATGTTGCTTGAAGGCTCAATAGTTGTTGTTGTAGCTTTAGAGACTTGTTTTTATACCTTCTCATTAATTCCTAGCCGTTTGGGTGGTTGAGATCATCAATAGAGCCGTTGGGGCTCTCTCTTCCCTCCATAAATGCAGTTATGCAACTACCCGTATCGGAACACGGGACCCCTGTATCGAATCGTACACTCAAAAAAGAAAGAGTCGTTATGTGTAAAATAAGGCCCGTATCGAAATGGCTATAGGCCGTATCGAAACAACAAGTGCAAAAAGAAGGTCGCATCGAAACAGATAAGGGTTGTATCGAAATATTTTGAAACTGTAATTTGGTGTTCCGAAACAACTTGGGGTAGTATCGAAACACTTAACAAAATCTTTAAAATTCAGTTTCTGACAAGTAACAGCTAGTTCATTAAATGCCCAATTTTAAAATTACCTAACTCCAGTATTGAAACGCATGTTAGCCGTTCCGAAACGATGCTTAAAAATCAAAGGCCTAGATGAAAGTCGTATCGAAACAGGTTTGAGCCATTCCGAAACAGATGTCTCTAGTGGCAAAACGTATCGAAACACTTTCAGGGTGTTTCGAAACGCCTGGGCAAGTTTGTGTATTTTAGCCTGAAAAACACTTAGAAAATTTATGGGGTTAAAGTTTTGAATCGAAAACACTTTGAGAATAATTTGTACTCGTCAAATTCGAATATTTTGATTACTTAAAAAATTTATTTACTTTGCAAATTAGTCCTTGAATTACTTGTTATATCAAAATCAAATATTGGTTTTACAATCTCCCCTTTTTTGATATAACAAAATCAAAGTAAATTTTTAAGTAAACTCCCCCTAAGTTTAAGCTTGGTTTTGAAAACTAGTTTAAAAATTTTGCTTAACCCTTCTCCCCCTTTTTGTTAGATCAAAATCAATGAGGTAATAGAATATTCAATCCATAAGCCAAACCACAAATATAGCAACATAATGTTATTAAACATTTAAACCAAAGCAAAATAAGTTCATAAATCTAAAACATAATATCCAAACCATAAAATAGGGAAATCCTAAGCTAGATGAGATACAATGAAATGCAATGATCTATGGCTCATCATCCTCGTCATCTTCATCGATGGCATTGCTCATACAGAATTGCCTCCATTTTCCATAGAAACCGGTGAATGACATATCCATAAAAGTTAGTTTAGATTCAACTGAGGTGAGGCGAGTCTCAACATTTTGGATACGTCCATCCATGGTAGTGAGGCGAGTATCAATGGTAGCGAAGCTTGAGTCCATGTGAGTATGCATTCCATTAAATTGCTCGGTGATGAATGTCATAAGGGCTTCAATGTTTGGTGGAGCAACTTGAGGTGGAGGTTCGAGGGCAACAATGGTGGAGGATTCTCAACACGAGTCCATTCTCCATTAATATAGTGAAACTTGTTTCGGATAAGTGTGGGTTCATTAATGGGATCTTTGAGTGACTCCACATAATCAAGTGAGCAATTAATTCCCACCTTAGAAAACAAATAGCTCAATGTCGTGCCATAGGTGAAAGAGGTAACAAGATCGGTGTGGCGATTTTGAACAAGGTACACCATCTCGGCAAACATAATCTGACATAGATTCGGACGATGTTGTTCATGAAAGCACCTAATACAAAAATCATCTACTTGTCTTATGTGATAGAACATGCCATCGGAAGGGCGAAACCACCACGATACCATAAGATGGAGGATGTGATCATGTGCATCAAGAACCGTGACGGAGCCACCAAGGGTATGACCCAAAGAGTTCTCATCCAATATGCCCTCGTCTTCAAACCCAAACACGTTGCACAAGACCTTTGGATCAACTCTAAATTTCTTTCCCATGAGATAGGATTCGATAGCAACCACTTGACCGACATTGGAGATACAACGAGCATTAGCATAAAAGAGAAGTACCATGTTACGGTACAAGGTACCTGGTAAGCTCAAAAAAATCGTAAAGTTCCAACGCCTTAAGAGATCAAGATAGTGGAATTGAAAATGCTTGAAATCCAAAAAGGGAAGAGAAACGATACGCTCACGTCTAATGGCATGATCTTGGAAAAGCTTAAAATTGGTGTAGGCATCCTTGGTACGAAGAGACCTTTGGTAGAGCGAATTGAGATTAGGACAAGTAGAATCGTCATCAACGATGGAGCTCTCACCAGCCTCATTAGTTATAACTTTCTTCCTAGAAGCCATGCTTGAAATCTGGAATGAAATCAAAACAAGAACACGTGTATGTGCAAATCAACCAAATTCAATCCATGTTACAACCCTATAATCAAGGTATTAATAAAAACTATACAATATAGTTTGAATATATATATATATAAACATAAAAAGAATCTTTGGTGAAAAGAATTTGTAAAAAACAGACTAAAGATTACACGGTATAAAAATAATATTCGAAAAAATATATTTTAGTTTTTGATTTTTTTTTTGCAAAAGCTTGAAAGACTATACTATAGGTATATGTTTTACAAAAAAGAAATTGAAAACAACCTAGAAAATTAAACGAAAAAGGAAAATAAAGAGAAAACATTTTTATACCTTGATATTGGATGAGGAATAATGAATGATGATTGGTGCACCAAATTACTTGCAAAACACTAGCCTTGATGTGTAGATTGAAAACCTCAAAAAAAATTAGGTTTTGATGTGAAAAATCAAGTGACTAGAAAGGTTTTTATAAGTGTTTTGTGGCTAGAGTTTTAAGGAAAAAGAGTTGGTGTTTTAATTAAGTTTTGATGTCTATTTAAAGCTGTTCTGTGCACTCGTGTTCCGATACGCCACTTGGCGTATCGGAACGCCCGTTTCGAAACGCTATCGAGTCGTTTCGGTACCAGACTCGTTTCGATACAGGTTGACCCTGTTTCGGAACGACGCCACGAACTTGTATCAAAACGCGAAGAGGTCGTTTCGATACGATTTGCTACTAAAATCTCCCAATATAAGCCCGTATCAAAACAAATTTAGTTGTTTCGATACACCCTCACCAGAAACTGCAGTTTGGGATGTTTTAAGTTCAAAGTGCCAACTTAGATCGAGCCTAAATGCATGTGAATGATATATGAGCAAGATTTAATGGCTAAAATTGATGCATACTCCCCCTAACAACATGCATAGAAGCAAAATGATGCAAATTAATGGCTAAAACTGAAGGAGTTTGAATGGCATACTGATATGGTTCCACACGTATCGATACGGAATTAATGGAATTTTAAATTCAAAAACTTTTAATGATTTCGACCGTTGGTGTCAGTTGTTAGGTAACCGAAATTTAAAGTGGTGGTTGTCCCGTACCGATACGCCCTTTGCCGTATCGATACGGAAAACTTCCAGTGAGCTCTGTAGAATTAATTAGATCGATACGGATGTTCCCCGTATCGAAACAGACCTTGTCCCATACTGATACGCTTACACGCGTATTGATACGCCCTTTTGTTATTGTACAACGGCTCTTTCTGGTTTTGAGATAGGTATCGATACGGGTCCTCGTGTACCGATACGGTAAGCTGCATAAGTGCATTTATAGTAGAAAGAGATGGTCCCAACGGCTATAATCAATAACCTAACCACCTAAACGGCTAGAATTAATAGAGAATGTATAAATTGGAGCCAATTGAAGACCAACAACAACTATTGCATCAAAGATAAACATCCTTACAAAAATCCAAGCTCAAAGTGTTTATTTTCCTATCTCTTGTAAAACCCCAAATTGTGTAGTGTTCAATTCTTATCTTGTAATCAAATTTGGGTTGAGTGTTTGTACTTAAAGGTGTAATCTTGTATTGAGAGATATCTTTCTTGCCTTTATTTCTTCTTTGTACTCTTGTGAGGGTTTGGTCAAATTTTGGGTAGAAAATTTGACTGGTATTGTAAAGGTTACCTCCTAAGCCTTGAAAAGGGGAAGAACAATTAGTGGATTGTTGGAAAATCCTTAGTGGTAGCTAAGGTAGTGGATGTAGAGTTCATTTGGAACTTGAACCACTCTAAAATTCCTTGTTCTTCATTTTTAGCCATTCTATTTACTCCAACAATTTTTAGAAACCTAATTCACCCCCTCTTGACTTTATCAATCCATTGATCCACTCAACAACCTCATTTTCTATAAGAGAGCAATCCAAAATCAGTTTCATGTGAAAGAAAGCAAATCGAGTAGGCCCTATTATTTTCTCCATGACTGACCCAAGTTTGAGATCCAGGACTTTTGCCAATAGCTTATAAACACTCTCAACCAGACTGATTGGCCTATATTCATCCACATACTCTGGATTTTGGCATTTTGGAATATATGACAATAAAAGATTGATTAAACTATGTAACGTCCAACTTACCGTTGTAGAAGCTTCTGAAAAAACTTAAGATTTCATCCTTGAGAGAGGGCCATAATTTTTTGAGGAAGCCCATATTAAAGTCATCCGACCCAGGGGCTCTAGATCCATCTAACAAAGATAGGGCATGCCAAATCTCCTCGAGCGAGGAAGGTTTTTCCAGACATCTAACATCATTCGAATCTAGACTATTGAAGACGCAATCAAAACTTTTAACATGAATAGTACTTGAATGTCTATAAAACTGTTTGAAATGATCATCAATGACTTGTTTAATCTCAAAAGGCCTTCTGAGTTGAGCTTCACCGAATTTGAGCATTGAGAGATAGTTGAGACGCCTTCGACTAGACGCAACCGAGTGAAAGAACTTAGTGTTTCTGTCACCGCACTCAAACCATTTTAACCTAGATATTTAGAACCACTCATGTTCTTCCCTTCTTATTCGATCCTGATAACTTGCTCCATTAACTGAGATCATAGCAGACACAAGGATATCCAAAATATGACCGAACCCTACCAGGATCCTAGCCACGTCCAAGCGATTCTTGTGAATAGTATCATGGTCGGTTTTGATAACTGATCCCACTGGCTAACAAAGGAGACAAAAACTGATTCATGTCATGCTTGCAATGGGAAGCCAAGTTAACCCAAATCTTTAGCTTCTTCTTAGAGATGAACGTGTGAGGGTAATCAATATCCGAGAACCATGACTCCAACATTGCTTCCTTTATGTCCCAAAAGATAGGGAGTTCTTCTTCTTCTTCTTTAGAACAAATTAGGGCAAAATAACCAGACCAAGTCCCAACTTCCACTCTAAAGCCTTCAGACCGTAAAACTTGCTGAAAGAATCCGCACTATACATACCCTTAAATTGAGCGATAAGATAATGTTTCAGCCAATCCTTCTCTAACACTGAATCGTCAACGTTGAAAAAATTCTCTTCCGGGCAAGAACTGGACCTGGGATTAGAGTTGGAGATCGTGGCTGGAATGGGAGTCGAAGGATTGGCTACCGCATGAGCCAGAGAAGAAACCATATCTTTAAGCAAAGCATCCTTGTAAGAGACCCCAGATTTAACACCTGAAAAAGGTAGTTCCTATTTTTCCTCTTAGAACCTTTTACGTTGACAGCTTCGTTACAAGAAGCTTCATTCCTCTCGAAACCTCTATCAAGAAACACCTGAATCATAAAACCATTCATTCTCCTATTATTTCCCAGTTTCACAGCCTTAGAGGCTTCCTCCAGAATTGCAAAACGAACAAAAGCGAATGTGCTCTTTATATTGATCCTTCTAGGGTTGAAGTATGCTATATAGACATCCACTACTTTACCGTAAACGGAGAAAGCTTCACAAAAAGATAAAGGATGGATGTGTTTGCTCACATAGTTAACAAAAACAGCAACACCTTTCTTCCGATTCCGACCGTGAGCATGGACCTGAGCCGAGAAACTCGAACGTTGGCTGATATTTTCCTGGAATCGGTGAAGAGAACCCAGCGGTTGACGACGAAAACCTTTGCCCTCTCTTGAATGCCTCCTCGACTCCATTTTCGTTCTTTTTGGATGTTTTGCAATTGAAAAGAACCTTTGCAATTGGGTGGAAAAGTTTTCATTTAGTTAGTTGTAATTAAATTTATACCGATATAAATACATTATATATATGCAATTGATCAATTAAAAAAGTACGGGAAATTTTACTCTTCCTTACAAAAATTTATGGTTTATTTTTACATAACTCAATACTAGTGGTTGCTTGTCAGGCAGGTACGAGTTGGATGATATTTAATAAGTGTGGGAATGGATTTGAGACCGTACCCTGCGTGGATAAGTGTGGATTTAAAAATTGTATTTGTCGTGATGAGTGGTGGGTAGGTGATGAATATAAAAATTTTAAGTGGGTATGTATATGAGAGGATATTCGCACCCACCTCACCCCATTGTCATCCCTGGCTAAAACATATACTACAAAACAAGAAAAAAGAAAAGTCTATAGTTATCTTCAAATAAATTGAGTATTTTTCTTTTCTTTTCAATCGTTACTAGATTTTTTTAATTTATTGTAGTGAAAGAAAATGATTATGTTTTACCTAGTGGCTAAGGATATTTATATTATCTCATCTTGTATGAGTTCGAATATAAAAATGTAAAATCTTTCTATTTAATCAAATAAAAAATAATTATGCAAATACATATTTTGTACAATTCTATTAATAACGATTATTGGTGAAGTGCTAAAGATTTTATACATAAATTTTATTAGATATAGGTTTGCTTCGTGATTTTTACTTGTTTATTCGAAGATTATATAGATAATTTAATGTTGTTTCATTTTGTACGTATTCGAATCCTGATATTTATCATGTAAGTGTAAAAATCTTTTTATTCAATAAAAAAATCATATAGAAGTATAAAAGACAAAAAAAAATATTATTATTGTTACAATAATTATGATTATAATTCAAAGTAGAAGTAATTTAGTAATTGGCTTAAAGGTGCCTTATGTCCCTGTATCTTCTTACAGCAAAATTTTTTTGAATAGATTTTTTATACCAAATTAAGTTCTTGTACTCTAAAATTTAAATCGATTAAACTTCCGAACTAATAGATTTAATCAATTAAGTCTTTAGACCAATTTTAACCATTGAGTCTTAATGGTTTTTCCTTCTAATGTTATTTTCATGTGACATTTACATTCTTTTTAAAAAATTATCTTTTTAATAATTTTGTTGATAAAATTTATATTTTTTAAAAATATCAAGTGATAATATCGTGGCACAACACATGACACCAATTGATAAAAAAAAATAGTTAGATTTAACATTTAACATTGGTCAAATAAAAATGACTGAATTAATGAAATTTCAAAAAGGGTAAACTACACCAAGTACCACCAAACTATATGTGTTGACTTGTTTTTATCACCGAACTTTTACTTGGTCCAAATTTAACGCTAAATTTAGTTTTCGACTCATTCATGACACTCAGTCGTTAACTCCTTAACGGAACAATGACATAACAGACGGTTGTTGACGTGGGGGCCACACTAAAACAACATTGTTTTAGTTTTGTTGTTTTAATGCCTAAAACAATCTAAAACGACGTCGTTTTGATGGATGAAAATTAAAAAAAATATATAGAAGTTTGAATTTGGGACATTTGGAATTAAAAACTTGTGTGTAACCACTAAACCTATTTATATATTTAATAAGCTAGTAATATATATATATATATATATATATATATATATATATGGATTAATTTAATTTTTTAAGGTTTCCTCATTCAAATATTAACAAAATTAGCTTTCAATGTTTTATTGATTTTTAATTTCACCCTTAAAATTTTAAATTCCAATCTCATTGTTTCAAAATTTTACAAACCAACCCTTTTTATTCTATATATTCTCTTAATATAATAAAAAAATTAGTCCTCGGTATTTTATTATTTTTAAATTTCATCATTAATTTTATAGATAATGACAAAATTAGTCCTCAAGATTTTATGGGCAACACAGCCGACCTCTGTTAACTGACCAGAGACATTCATTTTATGCGGACACACATGAACTAAGTAGTACAACATCGGACACATAGTAGACACTAGTACAACTATGAATCAGCAGAAATCTACAGGCATATATACTTTGAAGAAAACTTTGAACAGATTCCAAAACAGATACATATCACTCCATGAATAAACACCCCTTTGTATCATCAATAATGATGTCTAAACCCACTGACCAATTCCCTTAAAGACCATCTATAATAATAAATTCTTGAGGACTAATTTTGTTATCATTTGTAAAATCAATGATGAAATTGAAAAATAATGAAATATTAAGGATTAATTCTGTTATTATATTAAGAGCATATAAAAAATAAAAAGAGTTTGTTTGCAAATTTTTTAAACAATGTAGTTGAAATTTAAAAATTTAACGGCGATATTAATCTCAACTACAGTTTCACACACATATACGAGCAACTTATTAAAAACATAAGTTGGTTTGGTGATCAAACTTAAACTTTTGATTTCAAAGGTCCGATGTTCAAAACTCCTATACGAGCATTTTTTTTTTAATTTGTATCCATCAAAACGGCATCGTTTTGATTTGGCCTTAATGTCGGTGACCGTCTGTCATGCCATCGCTCCATTAAGAAATTAACGACAGAGTAATTTAAATAAATTAAAATTTAAAATTTAATGTTAAAATTAAACCAATTAAAGTTTAATAGTAAAAAAACAAATCGGCACCTATAGTTTGATGGTATCTAGAGGTGTAGTTTACCCTTTCAAAAATTTAGTGACTTACCCTTAAGCCTGAGTAATTTCAAATTGAAATGATCCCCAAAGCAAAACGTCGCCTATCATGTCGTTTACCATCTTCCTCTTTAAACAAATGAGGTTTTTTTTAGACTTTTTCAAAATAAATAGCCATGCTTAGCAATTAGCGAATGGCTGAATTAGTTATTATATAAAATATTTAATAAAATTAATGGATTGATGATAGGGTTGGACGTTCGATTGAGTCGAATCGAGTCAAATTTTTTTGAGTTATTCGAGTTTACGAGTCTTATTTTACGATTTAAATTTTATTTGAAATTTTTTCTAGTCAAGTTTCTGTATAAATTTAATTTTTAATTATTTATAATGTTATAATACATATTGATTCCAATTTAAATGACTTTCTATGTACATATACAATATATATGCATATTTCTTCATATTTTCACATGTGATATACATAATGTATCGAAAGAATTGAGGGGCTCGACTCAAACTTGATAACTAATCAACTCATTACTAAAAATTTCGAGTTATTCGAGTTTCCATTTTGTTAAACCTATATTTGATTTTGATATAACAAGGACTTGATTGCAAACAAATAAATTTTAAGGTACTTGAATTTACTCACAAATTGACAAGCACTCAAACTTCAATAATTTTCCAAGTAATTATTTTCAATTCTTAAATTTTTTTCTAAGTGTTTTGGTACTCAAACCAGCCATTTTGATAACTAAGTACCGGTACGGCTCTATGCGTACAGATACATGTTTTTGAAACTGTAAAACGTTTAATTTTATATGGCTTCTGACAACTGGTACAAATATACGTGTACTGATATGACCTTTTGATAATGAAAATCAAAACGTACATTAAGTATCGATACGTCTTTTAACGTACAATTAATAGATTAAATTTATAATTAATCAAATTCAATAACCGCTATAACAATTAACTGACCGTTTAAACTAAACGATTATTAACACCCTAGACGAAAACCCCTCCCAATACATATACTTTCTTTGTGAAGTGTTGTCCAGAGCGTTATTTAGTATATTTCATAGGCTTATGCGGAAAGAGTCGGCCCATCAACAAGCCTTGACAAATTACTAATACCCAATTATTTAGTATTTAAACAGTCATATACTTTCTTTGACAAGCATTAATTACAAATGTACTTATTTTTATTCATTTAAATGATTTTATGTGATTATTGAATGCATTATTTAATTATGAATTATATAATTAACCATTCTTTCATAATGATTTGAGACGTTATGTACTTTAAATAATATTAAAAGTTTAAAATCATGACGTTGTGAATAAAGACGAATAAATTAAATTGAAAATTTGTTTAATAATAGGCATCTGCATACCTGATCTCAATTAAACAACCAACGAATTGATATAATGATTATAAAAAATATGAATTATATAATAATAAAAGTTATTGATTATATCGAATTATCAAAATTAATTAAAAAATTAAAATGCGATTATTTTAAGTTTATGTTTAACGAACTGTTTTCTTTTTCCTCCAAAACAAAAATTCCTTTATATTGTGATAAATAATATTTGGGTTTACGGTTTAAATTAATGCCTTAAAAAATTTCCTCATCCTATCACAAATGCCAACCCTACTTAAATTTTTTTAACGTCTTATGCTATTTGTATTTTTGTCTCATTTCTTGCCGACATCAATATTCGAATTCATATAACCTAAAAAGGAATAATTCACCTTGTATAATTGGGCCACTCTTTTGGTTTTGATTTTGTTTGTGCCTAAAAGAAAAATATCACAAATCACGATAGTTGATGGAGGTTTTTGCCAGTCTACTCGACAGATTTGGGCAGAGAACCGTAGATAGTGTGGTGGTCAGAATAGAAAAATAAGAGTAAGGTGGGAGAGGGGAGTATTTCTCTTGTTCTCCTCGTTTCATCCATCTAATTGTTGATGGTGTGGGGTATTTACAATGAACAATGAATTTTGATCGGTGAAAGTGTCATGTCCAACGTTATGATGATTATTGTAATTGATGAACTTACAGACAGGGGCGGAACTAGAAATTTATAAAGGGGGGGACCAAAATGAAATTTTGAAAAACTGAAAATTTATGAAGGGGGCTGAAGTGAAATTAAAAATTTTGAGGGGGCCAAACTAAAATTTTTCAAATTTTAAAGGGATTATAAAGGTAATTTTACCTTTTTTCTAAAAAAATTCTATCATCTTCCTAATGAAAAAAAAAAAATTGGGGGGGACCATACCCCCTTAAACCCCCCAATGTTCCGCCACTGCTTACAGAGTGGACTCGACTATTGAGAAATAGGTTAACCTGCTGCTTTAAGTGGACCTGACAGCTATCTTGTCAAGGCGCGTCAACTGAATAAGGAGAACCAGTGACAGAGCCACAGCTCCAATGGGAGGGGCTGTGGCCCCCCGATAGGGAGAAATTTTTTTTTACTTTTTAATTTTTTATATTTTTCTTGAAAAAATTGGGATAATTGTGAATTTGCCCCCTCACCTTTTAAAATTTATATTTTGCCCCATAACTTCAAATCCTAGCTCCGTCCATGAGGAAAACGGTCCGAAAAAGAGAGTTCTAGACTACGTGGCTCTTCACATGCTGAAAATATGAACTGCAAGGAAAGCTTGGGAATTCTAGAAGCTTACAGATTCCAAGGGAAGCCTTAAATCCCAGGCTAAATCCCAGGCTGTACTTCCGGAGGAGACGGATACGGTTATAACAAACGTACTTAATTATTTACACATTCAATGACAACAATCTACAAATATTTAAATATAATAACTAAAACTTGCTAAGAGAACTTTCCACGTTTTCCAAGGAAATTTGTATCTCTCGAATGCATGAAAATGTAAACTTACCAAAAAAAAAAACTAAAAGATTTATGCTTTGTAAAGTTCAAATCTATATCTTATGACATATATGACATTTAATCTCATTTTTTATATAAATAAATGAAGTAATATATATATGGTGATGATTTTGGTGCGTTGAATGTGGTCCAGATGGATACATGCAGATGCAGTGCTTGCAATTTCACAGTCGCAACCACTAAATTAGTGGAGACAAAGACAACATTTGCCATTTGGAGTTGCCCATTTTGCCCAACATGCCAATATTACACACAATCACATTTCCAGATGGATACATGCCAATATTACAAACATGTTTTTTTTAATTATATTTTTTTATAAGTTTTTTTAGGAATTTTAAAGAATTTTATAAATAAAATAAAAACAAAATTTGAAAAAATGTCAAGTGATAACATTGTGACACAACGCGTTGTACCAATTTATAAAAAATTCGATAGATTTAACAATCAATATTGGTCAAAGAGCTTAATTAATTTAATTTATTAGTTCAAAAGCTTAATTGAGTGCAAAAACCAAGTACGATGACTTAATATTTTTTTTAAAAAAATTCAAGTGCTTCTCCTACACCCTTAAGCCAAATATGTAAAATACTTCTTTATATTTTTCAAAAACCCACAAATAATTTATTAACCATGATATAATCATGTCCTCACAAAAAGTTATAAATGTATTAATTACAAATTAAACATACCATATGATAAACAATAAGTATTAAAATTATAATTTTTACCCTGAAAATATTTCTTAAAAAAATAAGTACGTCAGTTCTATTAATAAAGAGAAAATTTAAAATGAAAGCTTACAATGCATGTAAACAAATATAATCCGGACATATTCCTAAAAGCACGAAAATCAACGCCTTTAGATCATAAACAAGACCAAAGAAAGAAAAGGTAAAAAACCTAATTCAAAGACTCAAAATAAAGTAGATACAAAGCATCACCAAAGCTCGACGATGAAGGTAAAAACCATCAACAAACAACATTAAAAATGTATATTACAGAATTGAGGCACGTTGACAACACATTTATGACCACAACTCAGTCGCGAACAAGAGCGGTGACTAAAACTTGCATCTAGATTCAGTTCGAGGGTCCAAAACAGAAAAATCAACAAGATAATCAAAATAGCAACATCTTGATCAGTTGCAGCGACGTCAAATCCAACCCTGAGAAAAAAATTAACAGAAAAAACTGCCAAGAGGCAAAAAAGCGTGCTAAGAAACAGAAAATACGTACCGAAAGGTAAAAGATAACATGTCATAAAGGCATACTCATTGAATTAAAAGAACTAAAATCAAAATAACGGAACAAATAAATAAAAAGAGGGTGACCGGCGGTCGACTACCAGCACTACGATTAATGTCGCCGTCGGCCAAATAAAAAATAAAAAATAGAGAAAAAGCCTTATATGAATTTTGATACGTTTATGATTTGTGTTATATTGTTAACAAATTGAAGACCTTGTGACAATAATTTGTATGTTTCAAATTCTTTGACCTTATGTTCAAAGTTCAAACTTTGTGTGCAATCCCACGTTTCAAACTTCAACATGTTCATGCATCATATCATGTGCATATACTTCTTCCAATTTGTTATAGTGGGCGTTCGTATGCATATATTTGGGTGAATTATACAATTGACCCTAAACTATATACAAATTTCTCTTTTTGTCACCTAAACATGAAATGTTACATTATAGTCATTGATATCAACTTATAACATTGTTACCATTCCTCCCTTTACATTGAAAAGAAATCTTCTTCCTCTTCTTAGTTTCACCTAACCAAATATTTTCTTTTTGGATTCCTTTTCAATGCCTTAAAATCTCTCCCGATCTCGAGACTTTTCAAGCTTCGAAATGCAAATTTAACTGTTGGATCGACCTCTAACTTTGACCGGAATTACTTCTTGCCTTTCTCCGACTTCACACCGTTGGGATTTGTTTAATTGAGAGCTCTATCCTTGGAACCCAAGGAATGAAAAATCTAAGTTTATGTAAAAGTTATATTTACTTTACATTAAATTTAGTAAGTGAACATAAAATCCTATCATACCAATTGGTCCAATTGTTTGAGCAAAAATTTAAGGTTTTGATATTAACTATCGGGATAAGATACTAAGTCTCTTAAGCAAGATCAGTGATTTAAATTCTGGCGTTGTGAATGCAATAAATTGGATTGAAAGGATTACGTCGACAATAGACATTCACAATATCCGATTCAGATTAGTTAACAAATGAATCATATATCAGTCTTATTTTCCATCTTGTTTTCTTAGCCTTATATATTTTATTTAAATATTTTTTTTCAAAAAAGAAGATAATAAAAACAAGAAATAGACAAAAGGGACAAAGAAAGTGTTTGGCAAAATAACATAGCACGTTGGTGACTCATTAATACGAAGAGAAAGAGACGGTGGAAACCGTGCAATTTATATTTATTTTTATTAATTTGTGGTTCAATTTGAACAGAAATTATCTCAAAAAAACTGAACAAAAAATTGAGGGTTGAATGGGACTTGTCCAACCTCGTGAAGAATGTAATTATGTGCTTAATTTTCGAATGTATAAAATTTAAATTTCTTAAATTTATTTACAAATATTTTAATTGAATAATTAATATGTTCACTCAACTGATTAAGAAAAAGGTTAAAGATGTATTTTTGTCCTCGTATTCGACCCAAATTAATAATTTAGTTCCTCGCGTGTAAACGTAGTCAATTAGGTCTTTTAGTTCGTGAATTGCAGCAAATTAGCCCCTTGACCAACGTTGACCGTTATAGTGTTAATGTGACAATTAACGATGCTGACGTAGCAGTCCACTGTGTTGATGTGGCAATACACGTGTGACATGGCAGAGGGATTGAATTGATTTTTTTAACCAAATTCGATGATATAATTGATTTTTTTGCCGAGTTCAAGGGCATGATTGATTTTAATTGAAAGTTAGATAACTTACTTAATATTTAAGCTAAAAAATAAATTATTAAAATTTTAAATAATATTATTTAAATATTCATAAAATATTAAAAAAATAAAAAACACTATAAAGAATTTAAAAAAAATTAAGTAAAAACTATAAAGTAAATATATGAAAATTTATAAATATAAAAACTCAAAATTTAAAAATATTTATAAACCATCGGAAAAGTCTTCGACAAACCTACTAATATTCCTTGAACATATTTACAATGAAATTATTCTTGTACTAAAGTAGTAATAGCGCAAAATTTCCCGTTATCAATTTGATGTAGAAAAGCGAAAGAAAATTTGAGTTTTATTGTTACTTTTAATACAATGTTGATTCTATTGAAAATTTGTTTGACGAATAGTAATATTCATGCTGACAAAGCCGAAGACTTTTTCAATAAAAATGTTCAATTTTTTAATGTTTATATTTAGCATTTTTTATTCTCTAATTCATTTTAATTTTTTATATTAGTTTTTATTTTCAATAATATTTTAAATGTTTTATTTATTTTTATTATGTTTATGGATTCTTTTAAAAAATTAAGAATATTTTGATTTTTTGCGAGAGTTTTCACTTTGCTTACTTTTAAAATTATCAGGGACCCAAAGGATATTTACACAAATTTGTTAATCTATTTTTCGTTTATTCGATTTGTAAAAGTTTAACTTGAAAAACCAAATTATTTATCTAATTTTATTCAAAAAACTAAATAAATCGATTAAATTAACTTGAATTTTAAACAAATTATATATCCAGTTTTAATATTTTAATTTTTTTATAATTTATTAAATTCTTATTTTTTTACCTTAAATATTAAATAAGTTATCAAACTTTCAATTAAAATGAATTATGCCCTTGAACTCGGCAAAAAAATCAATTATGCCCCTCTATCATGTCATCATCACACGTGTACTGACACATTAGCATCGTGGACTGTCATGTGAGCACAGTGGATTGCTACATCAACACTATAACGGTCAACATTGGTTAATAAGCTAATTTGTTGTAATTTCCGAACTTAATGACCTAATTGACTGCGTTTTCGCGTCAAGGACTAAATTACTAATTTAAGTCGAACTTAAAGACAAAAATATCCCTTAACTAAAAATGAAATATTATGTAATATCAATTAGTAAGGCCAATACAATATTATTCTTATAATTGCAGGTGTTGGGTTGGATTTTATCTCAAAACAGTTGAAAATTTCAAGGGAATTACTGCTAATAACTTTAGGGTAAGTATTTGATGCATCATCAGTAGAATTCTTTTTGCAAGCGGGTTTTTAAAGCAGTCACATACCTCTTTTAGAGGTTATAAACTCTAATCTTTAAATTCAAAATCTAAATTATAAATTATACAATATCTTTTTAAACTTTAAAACTTAATTATAAACACTAACACTTTTACCTTAAATACTAAAACCATAACATCTAAACCTTAAAAATTAAGCGCTCGTAAAAAGCAATTTTCTATCACCTCATGTGCGTAGAATATTTTCCCATAAACTTAAAAATTGACATGCGGCCACATTCCCCTGCAACTTTGGTTATTGTTCTTTAATAATAATAATAATTAATAATTATAATTATTATTATTATTATTATTATTATTATTATTATTTTAAATTTTATTCTTAACATTTATATTTTTTATTGATTTGCTATTCATTTAAATTTAACTATTGACTTTTAAAAATATTAAATTAAATTAAATTTTTTTTTCTTAACTGAAATATTAATTAACATATATTTTGAGGATATTAAAATTACAACTTGTATAAAAGAGTTAAGAATATGTATAAAAATATATTATCTTATAATTATCTTAAGACTATTAAAAAAATATTGCAACTCGCATAGTAGCACACATGTACTTTATGCTAATATATATACCTTTTTATTTTTAATTTTTTTGAGTTTTTATTTTTTTTTGAATATTTTTATACTTTATAAATTATTTGTTATGCAAACTACTACATGAAATACCTTAAAAATCAGTATTTTAATCCGTCCTTATATTTTAAGAAAAAAAAAACAGAATGCTATAAATTTTAAGGATTAAATTTGACATTATAATAATTATTATATAAAAAAGTTAGTGGCCATTTTGCAATGGACATTTTTGAAGTCATAGTGGAATTATTACAAAATAAGTCTACCCTACCTAATGCAATTCACTATTTGAATTAAACAACATTATCAATGGCATTTATGGATTAAAAAGTTCTATATGGGATTAAGCTTTATACATATATATATATATATATATATATATATATATATATATATATATATATATTAATTTTATATTTTTAAAGTGAGTGCGAACAAAACTCGTCTGGACTCGAAAATTTTAAATTTTTTAATTCGTATCGACGCAAAAAAACTCGATTTGAAGAAAAAACAAATAAAGTTTGAGTTAGAAAATGAGACTCGAATTACTCGAAATTCTTGATAACTAGTGGATTGATTTTTAAGTTCGAGTTGAACCCCACAACATTGCTCGATACATGTATATCATATATGATCATAGAAAGTTGTTTAAATTGGAACTACTTAGTACTATAGCATTATAAATATTTACAATTAAATTTGAACAGAAACTCGAACAATTCGACTTGAAAAAAATCAAATAAAGTTTGAGTTATTTAAGGCTTAAGGGTGCTTAAAGTCCTTAAACTTTTTTTTAAAAAATCAATTAAGTCTCTAAACTTTGTTGTATCTAATTAAGCCCCGAACCAATAAATTTAATCACTTTAATCCCTTTAATGAAATTTAGCAGTTAAAGACTCAACACCGGTTAAAAGAGTAAACCGGTGAAATTTTAAAATATAAAAGCTTAATTGGGGTGAAAAAGAGTTTAAAAGCTTAGTTAATTTTTTTTCTTCAAAAATTTAAGAGCTTATGACACCCTTAAACCTATAAAATATTACTCGTAAACTCGACTAACCTAAATTTTTTTTCACTAATTTGATTGAACACTTATCTATCCCTAAACATGGTAGAACTAGTATTTAAAAACAGAAGAAAAGGCAATACCCAATTGCCACTTCGAAGATGTGGCTTGAAATGAGCAAATGAATGAAGAAATGGTGTCCACAGAAATGGGTGAGAGAGATAAAAGAAGCATATTCCAGATAAAATGAGAAAATAAGCTAAAAAAAGACTCCCTTTTTGTAAGAAGTCGACGTGGGATATCTCTGTCTTTTGAACCATTTAGATAAAAAAAACAAAGGGGTGCCCATTTCATCTTCATCTTCATTCCCATTCGCTGGTTTCAATTCCCCTCCCTCTACTTTTTATCATCTTTCACTTATCTTTACTTGTTCTAAATCAAAGCAGAAGCTTAGTTTTCTTCTTGTTGTTTTTAACCCATGGCTGGTGTTCTGCTTTGGGTTGTGTGTCCCAAAGGGAATGCCACTGCTTTGCTTAGCTTGATACCCAGAAGTGGGAACAAGCCAAAGAAGAGGTCTTTCAATCGGGTTTCGGCTATTTCGAGTGCTGTGGCTAACCCAGCCAGATCTTCAGAACAGATGGTTTATGATGTGGTTTTAAAGCAGGCTGCTTTGGTTAAGGAACAAAGGGGGAGAAAGGCTTTGGATTTGGAGAAAAGAAGTGAAAAAACTGATGGCTTTACTGATTGGGATCTCTTGAATGAAGCTTATGATCGGTGTGGTGAAGTTTGTGCTGAGTATGCCAAGACTTTCTATTTGGGTACTTTGCTTTTACTTCTACTTCTGCTTAAGCTTATGGTTTACTTGTTTTTTTGGTTGTTAAGTTGATGATTAAATTATTATTTGTTGTTCTTGTTGTTATTATTATATGTTTTTTACATGTTCATACACATGGGGTCGATTTGACCCTTGTTTTATTTATTTAGTGATTCCCTGCTTTTTTGCTTTTTTTAATGCATATAAAGTTTAGTTTTACTTCTTAGAATTAGGCTGTTTGGTTGCTGAGGAAAGGGTGAGAAAACTAATATGAAGTTTTAATATGAGAAGCAAAAAAGTTAGGGGGTGTTCCTCTCTGTTTGATCAAAATACTTAAAAGAGCTTTTAAACTGCAAACTGCAACTCTTTAGGATCACAAGAACATGGAAATGAATCTGGGATCAATGGTTAATGTAGTCACACTTCCTTTAAGTGTAGGATTCGAATAATTGCATTTGTAGCCTTTTCTCGAATTTTGGGTTGAGGCCATGAACATGGAAATTGCATTGAATTTATAGCATTTGTAGTCTTTTCTCTAATCTCGGGTTGAGGCCTCATAAACTGTCTGTTGTTTCTTTCCAGGTACATTACTTATGACACCGGAGCGTCGGAGAGCTGTATGGGCGATTTACGGTATGTATGGTGGTTGGTTACTTTGAGTATGTCTTGCAATGTTGTTCATTGAACTCACTGATTTTATGTGTTTTTATCTGTTGGCTAATTCAGTCATTTAAACCATCTGCACTGCTTCTATGTCTTTCAAGCTTCTAACTTATATTCTCTCATGTCTAAGTGTGCATCTAGGTGTGTTTTACGGTGTTTTTAAAATGCGGATAAGTGTGTGTGTTGCAGTTTTATATAATTTGCAATCGGACCTGCGGTTTAATCTGGCCGATACATGCAGTCACCCTCAAGAGGTGGCATCGAGCGAGCCTAGGGTCTGAATCCTAGCTTCAGAACTTCTCCTATTCTCTGCTTGTAGGCCTCCTTTGCATTGAAAAGAGAATGAATTGCAATCAACATCATTGATGAAAGTTTCATTGTGTCCTATATTGCTTTGTCTCTTCATTTTTTTCTTCAAGTATCTGTGTCCGATGCTTTTCAAACATTTGTACAAGGATATGACCCTTAAAGTACATGAAAAACATATGTCGGAGACATATTCTATCTGATATTAACGTTTGAGTTTGAGCGTCATTGCTGGGTGTTTCATAGTTGGACTTCGATATTAAAACTTTTGCCTTCTGGTATGCAGTTTGGTGTAGGAGGACTGATGAGCTTGTGGATGGACCTAATGCTACACACATTACACCCAGGGCTCTTGACCGATGGGAGAAAAGATTAGACGATCTTTTCGAAGGTCGACCGTACGATATGCTCGACGCCGCTTTATCTGATACTGTCTCAAAGTACCCTGTAGATATACAGGTTTGCTGCAGTTTACACGGTTAAAGACCTTCATATTTTGCATGATCTTTGAGAATTAACCATGGAATTTTCTGTGTTTCAGCCCTTCAAGGACATGATAGAAGGAATGAGATTAGATTTAAGGAAGTCCAGATATATGAACTTCGATGAGCTCTACCTTTACTGCTACTATGTTGCTGGGACGGTCGGACTAATGAGTGTTCCAGTAATGGGAATCGCACCCGAATCGAAGGCATCGGTAGAGAGCGTTTATAACGGCGCCTTAGCTCTCGGAATTGCTAATCAGCTTACAAATATACTCAGAGATGTTGGTGAAGAGTAAGTCCAATGGTACCAAAACTTTGTAGTTTTCACTTTCTGTTGAACTCAAAAGTGTTTTCTCATAGTTTGTATGCATTTCCCTAGTGCTAGGAGAGGAAGAGTATATCTACCACAAGACGAGCTGGCACGGTTTGGACTATCAGACGACGATATATTCCGCGGACAAGTAACGGACAGGTGGAGGAACTTTATGAAAGACCAGATAAAACGAGCAAGGATGTTCTTCGATGAGGCAGAAAAGGCTGTTTCCGAGCTGAATTCGGCAAGCAGATGGCCGGTGTGGGCATCCCTGTTGTTGTATCGACAGATATTGGACGCCATCGAAGAAAATGATTATAACAATTTCAGCAAGAGAGCTTACGTAGGGAAAGTAAAGAAACTTGCATCACTTCCAGTGGCATATGGAAGAGCACTTATGGGCACTTCCAAATTGATCTGAAATTTGTCATTTTACCTTTGATTCTCTTCTTTTACATATATAAAAAAATTATCAGGAAATTTGTTTTTGATTTGTTGCAATGCAGCAAGTAAAATTAGTCAGTTAATTTTTTTACTGATTTTGTTGGTAAAAACCTTAAAAATGTAAGATGGTATATAGTCTTAGTTAAAACCTGTAATATATTTCAAGTTCAGTGAAGTAAAAGGAAAAAAAATATGAGACTTCAGATAATTTGTTAGCTAATATATATGTACAAATTAGTTTGCATTCTCATGTGCAACGAACGAGTTAATTACATGTATAAAGTAATGGGTAACTATTTCACTAGTTTTTACGAGCGCTTCAGTTTTAAGTAGAGATGTAAATGAACCAAACGTTCAGCGAAATGTTTGTGAATCGTTTGACGGGAATTTCGTTTATGTTCGTTTATTTATTAAATAAAAGAACATGAACAAGATTTTTTGTTTGTTTAATTAAATGAACGAACATGAACAAAGAGCTTGTTCGTTCATTTACGTTTAGTAATCCGTTTATTTATGTTCGTGCGTTTATGTCCGTTTAAATTTATTTACATATATGCATTTATATTTATTATTTTTCATAACAAAAATGTTATATTAAAAAAAATTATTCACGTATGTTCGTTCGTGTAACACCCGTGTTTTGGGGTTAGGAGTTAACCGAGTTCATAGTTCGAGTCAATAAAATTTAATTAAAACAACTTAATCTAAACTGTGATGTAATTGAGCTTTAATAAAAAGGGGAGGGACCTATGTTGTAATTTGACCCGAAACTCTTAAAAAGCAAGACAACTTTAAAATAAAGTCATCTTCTCTTTCCCCCATTCCCCTTTTCCAATGTCAAATAGCCATTTTCCATTTTCAAACTCTCCCAACACTACAAACACTATTCCATTGGATTACAACTCAAATTCAAGGTGTTTTTGAAAGGTAATGATGTTTTCTTACTCTCCTCTTTATCCCCTATCAACCTATGGTCTTAGATTTTAAAGTTATGGAGTTTTGAAAATTAGGGTTTGTTTCAAAGTTTGGGTTTTTAAGGGGTTTTTCATCTTGTTTTGATTATTTGAGTTGGGGCTTTGTTTACTCATGTTAAAATACACATTATACGTTAATTTGGTTGAATTTTAATGAAAACCCGAAGTGGGTTCTTAGACCCATTTTTGAGGTGTCAAAAACACCATTTTTGGTGGGTTTTAAGTTGAAAACAAAGGGCTGATGGTTTAGGTATAATAGGAGGGTGATTTGGGACCTTTTGGGGGTCATTTGGGTGTTTGGAAATGGAAATTTCAGCAAGGTTTTAGAGGAGCACGAAAATTGGTATTTTGGGTGATTATGTGGATTGGAAATTTGTGGAAATTGGCTTGTGTTTGTAAAGTGAGTCGATGGTTGAGTTTTAGCATGGAATTGTGAAGTAATGTATGTGTTTTGCTTGGCTAGAAGCAAGAGGAGTCGTTGAAGGAGCTTTGGGACCGAATCCGGGTTCGTAGGAGGATTGTTTCGATTGCTAAGGAAGGGCGGTGAGTGGTTTCAAACTTGTTTTAAGTTTGGTTCGAGTACGTGTAGTGTGTGTGTGTAAAGTGTGCTTGGTAGGCCACTTCTATTTAATACAAGTTGTTAACTTAGCCTTTGTTCTCCATAAATGCTATTGTGCTTACTTAGCTATGCTCTTGTGATTGTGGTTAATTGGTGCATGTATATCATGATATGTATATATATGTGATGAGCATGAGTTGTGGTTGATGATATGTGATGTGATGATGAAAATTGACACTAAATAATTACCGGTTGTAAATGATCGATCATTAGGATTAGTGTGCACACAAATTGAGTCAAAACGTACGTGGTCTTGATGGCGTTAAGTCATCAAGGAGGAGTACGGTGATGTAATATTCCACCGAAAGCTTTTTATATATTTCTACGGGATGATGAGTGGAATCCCATCCGTAGGGCATGTGGCAATGAGTGGAATCCCGCACATGCACGGTCCGGTGATGAGTGTAATCCCACCGAGGTAAAGTGTTGTTGAGTTTTAAATCCGCACAATCGGGGTAATTTATAGTGGCCAATTAAACTTGTTCATGTATTGTGATATATGATTGTGGTATATGGTGTTGCTTCATGATGTTGATATTGATGATTGAGCTGGGTAGGACTGAGAAACCATATTATGCCACTTGAAAGACTAGCTAGGTCTACTTGATTATATGCCTTTGTAGGTGGTATGTGAGAATAGGATTTACATGCTTGAACCCTGCATTGTTGATGTTTTTCGTTTTAGAGCACCCTCACTAAGCTTATAGCTTACGCTCTCAATGTTCAACAATGCAGATCACTAGCGTGGTGTTAGCTCGAGGCAAGGCAAGAAGGGCTTTCCAAGTTTGTGGCTCAAGTACGGTTACCAATTTTGTATTAGCTAGCAATATGGCAAGGGTTTTTGTATGAGCTTTGTATGACTCTTTTGAATGTGAATGTTTGGAGTTTGATTATGGTTTGTAAGCATGTGATACTATGATGAATGTTGGTGTGTGATGGCATGCTTTAGAATGTCTAGGTTTCCTTGTGTATGAGTGCAAACCTCTTGTGATGACTTGTGCCTTTTAAGGCCTTTTGAGCCTTTATGTATGCCATTATTGCCTAAATTGCTCTTTGGTTGGAGTGCTATGTATGAATGCTTTGACTCATGTATGAATGCTTCCTTTGGCTCAAGTATGTTTGCTTACGTGTTTGTATACGCTTAGGTGAGTCGGGAAATGCATTTAGAGTCGTGTTGGGGTCATTAAAGTTGAAAATTCTTGTGTTGCAGTGCAGGGCATATCGATACGCCTAAGGGCCGTATCGATACGGTCTTGCCTGTAGAGCACGGTTTTGGCTGGGCGTATCGATACACGGGGGTGTATCGATAAGGTTTTTGGTCACTGGAATTTTGAGAAATTGGGGAGTTTTTGGTGTATCGATACGGTGATAGGGTGTATCGGTACAGGTTTATCTCGTTGACCATGAGATGTTGACTGAAGAGGGCGTATCGATACGCTCAAGGGCTGTATCAATACGGTCTTCTTCGAGTTGACTGTTGGGGTTGACCAAGTCAAGGCGTATCGATACCCTTGATTGGAGTATCGATACGACCTGCCTTATAAGCTTAAAATGGACTGTATGCATGGCCGTGGTTCGAATGTGTTTTCCTTCGATTGTTTTCCGCTGTCTTGATCACTTAGGACTTAACAATCCTCTAGACAAGATTAAATTAAAAGAAAAAAAATAGGGTTGCTAACCGAGGGGGAACCCTTTGGGTTTCGCTTCGGTTTTCCCCGTGTGGCCCACTCGGATCGGTCATCCGGCCAGACCGGGACGAGGGGGTTACATTTGTTGGTATCAGAGCCTGAGGTTACCGAGACCTCGGGCAGGTAAGTGAGGTAAGCTTTATGTGTTAAATGATTGCCGGGGCATTTCAGGCTGCGGTAGCTGGAGGCCAAGGTGGCCAAGGACCGGCCGGGATTGACTTAGCTCCATTGGTTCAAGCGATTGCCGGGGCATTTCAGGCTGCGGTAGCTGGAGGTCAGGCAGCACACCATCAGGGTGAGGGCACTGGTTTACCTTTAGAGAGACTTCGGGGCCTTGGGGCCGAAGAGTTCAGAGGTGCTACTCCGAAGAGGTCAGAGTTATGGTTTGAGAAGACCGTCCGTATCCTTGCTCAGATGGGATGTACTGGTGAGCGCAAGTTGGGATGTGTTGAGTCATTGCTTCAGGGTGATGCCTACACCTGGTGGGTCACCGTTACTTCGGGTATGGATGAGGTCGAGATTTCCTGGGAGTTCTTTGAGTCAGCATTCCGGAAGAAGTATTTGGGTCCGCGATACCTCGATGAGAGGAAGAGAGAGTTTATGGCATTGCTTCAGGGGAGTATGTCCGTGACCGATTATGAGATCCGATTTGTCAGACTGAGTCAGTATGCACCTGAGCTTGTACCTACTGAGGTGGAGCGTTGTAACCGCTTCCGTTATGGGCTGAGTGAAGAGATCAAGACGTATACTTTAGCTTCCGACTACACTGATTTTGATGTCTTGGTCTCGAGGGCCAAGGACTTAGAGCACAGTTTGAGTTTGACCAGGCGGTCAGGTGGATCTAGCTCGGGTAAGAGGTCCAGTAACTTTGATAGAGGTGATGCCAAGAGGCATCGGGACAACATGCATCAGTATGATCATAGACGTGGTGGCGGTAACCACGGTAGGGGCCATCAGGGCCAGAGAGCTGGTGGGAAGTTGCCCACATGTGCTACTTGCGGGAGGAACCACACCGGTGAGTGTTGGGGAAATTTTCATTCTTGTTGGAGTTGTGGTGCTAGAGACCACATTAGGCGTGACTGTCCACATCAGGTGGGACAGGCACCAGCTCAGGCTCCTGCTAGAGCCAACGATTTTCAGAGAGGCCGCGGGCGCGGTAGAGGTAATTTCCAGCCGAGGAATGATGGCCAGAGAAATTTAGCATATGTAGTTGCAGTCCAGCCGGAGGGCGGAGGACAGACCAGGGTTTACGCTCAGCGCGGGGAGCAGCATGACACCGATGTGATCGTAGGTAACTTCTCGATACAGTCTTTGGGTTTGCTTTCTTTGATTGACTCTGGGTCTACACATTCCTACATATTGAGTGAGCATGCACGATCTTTGAATTTGCCTTGTGAGATGTTAGAGGTAGGAGTTAGTGTTACTAGTTCCTTTGGGGACACGGTAGTGGTTAGGAAGATGTACCGAAGGTGTCCGTTGATGGTTCAGAGACATGTGTTTCTAGTGGATATGATGGAGCTACCTTTCTACGGTTTTGATGTGATTCTGGGTATGGATTGGCTCATGGAGCATAGAGCTAGGATATATTTTGAAACTAAGCGGATTTCTTTGAGGCTCACAGATGACTACGAGATTGTAGTGGTGGGTGAGAACGTGAAGTTCTTATCCAATGTGGTTTCAGTATTAGAGGCTAAGAGATTAGTTGAGTTGGGGTGCGAAGCATACTTAGCGTATGTGATGAACCCTAACATGAGTGAGGTTAGACCTCAGGACATCCGAACAGTATGTGACTTTCCTAGTGTGTTTCCGGAAGAGTTGCCAGGGTTACCACCGGACAGAGAGGTAGAGTTCAACATTGAGACTTATTCCGATTCAGCTCCTGTTTCGATTGCTCCGTACCGTATGGCACCGAAAGAATTGAAAGAGTTGAAGACTCAGTTGCAAGAATTGACAGATAGAGGTTTTATTAGGCCTAGTTCTTCACCTTGGGGTGCACCAGTGTTGTTTGTGAAGAAGAAAGATGGAAGCATGAGAATGTGTATAGATTACAGACAGTTAAATCAGTTGACAGTGAAGAATAAATACCCGTTGCCTAGAATTGATGACTTGTTTGATCAGTTGAGAGGAGCTTCAGTCTTTTCGAAGATTGATTTGAGATCGAGTTACTACCAGCTAAAGGTAAGAGAGGTTGATGTACCGAAGACGGCCTTTAGGACTAGATATGGACATTATGAGTTTTTGGTCATGCCTTTTGGGCTGACTAATGCACCGGCTGCTTTCATGGACATGATGAACATGATCTTTCACCAGTATCTAGATCAGTTTGTAGTTGTGTTTATTGATGATATTTTGGTGTACTCGCGAACTGAAGAAGACCATGACCGACACTTGAAACTAGTTTTGAAGACTTTGCTAGATCATCAGTTGTATGCGAAGCTAAGCAAGTGTGAATTCTGGATTCGAGAGGTAGTCTTCTTAGGATATGTAGTGTCAGCCGAAGGCATTAGAGTTGATCCGAAGAAGATTGAAGCCATTGTTGAGTGGAAGCAACCGAAGTCTGTAACAGAGGTACGTAGCTTCCTAGGCTTAGTCGGATACTATAGGAGATTTGTAGAGGGTTTCTCTAAGTTAGCCGCTCCGTTGACACAATTACTTCAGAAGAGTGTTCAGTTTGAGTGGACAGATGCAAGACAGAGAGCCTTTGAGAAATTGAAAGAAGCTTTGACCCAAGCTCCGATCTTGATTCAGCCTGAGTCCGGGAAGGACTATGTAGTTTATAGTGATGCTTCTTATGTAGGGTTAGGATGTGTTCTTATGCAAGACCGGAGAGTAGTGGCTTATGCCTCAAGACAGTTGAAGACCCATGAGCGCAACTATCCGACCCATGACATAGAGTTAGCTGCAGTTGTGTTTGCTCTGAAGATTTGGAGGCACCATTTGTACGGTGAGAGATGCACAGTGTACACCGACCACAAGAGTTTGAAATACATTATGACTCAGCGAGATTTGAATCTCAGACAGCATAGGTGGTTAGAGCTGCTAAAAGACTATGATCTTACTATTGAGTACCATCCGGGCAAGGCCAATGTAGTGGCCGATGCATTGAGTAGGAAGATGGCCGTGGACTTGAGAGCCATGTTTGCTAGATTGAGTTTGTCAGGAGATGGTGGCTTGATAGCCGAACTTCAGGTTAGACCTACTCTAGGACAGTTGATTAGAGAGAAACAGCTCTTAGATAGATCTTTGGCACCTCACGTGCAAGATATAGCCGAGGGTAGATCTTCAGACTACAGTTTCAGTACTGATGGGGTTTTGTGTTTCAAAAATAGAATAGTTGTGCCAGACGACAGTGACTTGAGACGTACGATCTTGACTGAAGCCCACAGTAGTCCGTTTGCTATGCATCCTGGAAGTACGAAGATGTACCGTGATTTGAAGAATGAGTACTTTTGGGTTGGCTTGAAGAGAGATGTAGCCGACTTTGTGAGTAAGTGCTTAGTGTGTCAGAGAGTGAAGACGGAACATCAGGTTCCCTCAGGTCTGTTACAGCCGTTGAGAATTCCGGAATGGAAATGAGAGAACATCACCATGGATTTTGTTTCGGGTTTGCCTTTGACTCCTACGAAGAAGAACTCAGTTTGGGTAATAGTGGATCGTTTTACGAAGTGTGCTCACTTCTTGGCAGTCAACACTACTTACACCTTAGATAGATTGGCCGATTTGTACATTGATGAGATTGTGAGACTACATGGTGTGCCGAAGTCCATTGTGTCAGATAGAGATCCGCGGTTTACTTCTAGATTTTGGGAGTGTCTGCATACAGCTTTGGGTACCCGTTTGAACTTCAACACTTCTTACCATCCTCAGTCAGATGGTCAGTCAGAGAGAGTCATCCAGATCTTAGAGGATATGCTGCGATGTTGTATCATTGACTTTCAGGGTACTTGGGAGAAGCATTTGCCTCTAGTAGAGTTTGCGTACAATAACAGCTTTCAGTCGAGCATTCAGATGGCTCCATATGAGGCCTTGTATGGCCGAAAGTGTAGAACTCCAGTTTGTTGGGCCGAAGTGGGACAGAAGTTGTTACCTATGCCGGACTTGCTCAAGGGGACAGCCGACAAGGTAAAATTGATTTGTGACCGTTTGAAGGCTGCTTCAGATAGGCAGAAGTCCTATGCCGATTTGAAGAGGAAGGAAGTTGAGTTCTCAGTGGGTGAGAAGGTATTCTTGAAAGTGTCTCCGTGGAAGAAAGTGATGAGATTTGGCCGAAAAGGAAAGTTGAGTCCGAGGTATATAGGACCGTATGAGATTGTGAAGAGGGTTGGTCCGGTTGCTTATCAGTTGCGTTTACCATCCGAGCTAGAGAAGATACACGATGTGTTCCATGTATCGATGCTTCGTAAGTATAGGTCCGATCCATCACATGTTATGCCCGTAGAAGAGATTGAATTGAATCCGGATTTGACTTATGAAGAAGAGCCCGTTGAGATCTTAGCTTCTGACAGTAAGGTGTTGAGGGGTAGATCGATTGAGTTAGTAAAGGTGCGGTGGCAACGTAGAGGTGTGGACGAGGCCACTTGGGAGAGGAATGAGGATATGGAAAAGCAGTTTCCGTATCTCTTTCAGTCAGGTAATTTTGGGGACGAAATTCCTTAAGTGGGAGAGAGTTGTAACACCCGTGTTTTGGGGTTAGGAGTTAACCGGGTTCATAGTTCGAGTCAATAAAATTTAATTAAAACAACTTAATCTAAATTGTGATGTAATTGAGCTTTAATAAAAAGGGGAGGGACCTATGTTGTAATTTGACCCGAAACTCTTAAAAAGCAAGACAACTTTAAAATAAAGTCATCTTCTCTTTCCCCCATTCCCATTTTCCAACGTCAAATAGCCATTTCCCATTTTCAAACTCTCCCAACACTACAAACACTATTCCATTGGATTACAACTCAAATTCAAGGTGTTTTTGAAAGGTAATGATGTTTTCTTACTCTCCTCTTTATCCCCTATCAACCCATGGTCTTAGATTTCAAAGTTATGGAGTTTTGAAAATTAGGGTTTATTTCAAAGTTTGGGTTTTTAAGGGGTTTTTCATCTTGTTTTGATTATTTGAGTTGGGGCTTTGTTTACTCATGTTAAAATACACATTATACGTTAATTTGGTTGAATTTTAATGAAAATCAGAAGTGGGTTCTTAGACCCATTTTTGAGGTGTCAAAAACACCATTTTTGGTGGGTTTTAAGTTGAAAACAAAGGGCTGATGGTTTAGGTATAATAGGAGGGTGATTTGGGACCTTTTGGGGGTCATTTGGGTGTTTGGAAATGGAAATTTCAGCAAGGTTTTAGAGGAGCACGAAAATTGGTATTTTGGGTGATTATGTGGATTGGGAATTTGTGGAAATTGGCTTGTGTTTGTAAAGTGAGTCGATGGTTGAGTTTTAGCATGGAATTGTGAAGTAATGTATGTGTTTTGCTTGGCTAGAAGCAAGAGGAGTCGTTGAAGGAGCTTTGGGACCGAATCCAGATTCGTAGGAGGATTGTTTCGATTGCTAAGGAAGGGCGGTGAGTGGTTTCAAACTTGTTTTAAGTTTGGTTCGAGTATGTGTAGTGTGTGTGTAAAGTGTGCTTGGTAG
This sequence comes from Hibiscus trionum, assembly GCA_030270665.1. NCBI lineage: Eukaryota > Viridiplantae > Streptophyta > Magnoliopsida > Malvales > Malvaceae > Hibiscus > Hibiscus trionum. The sequence continues at coordinate 17,595,603 of BSYR01000038.1, read as the reverse complement.
GCCACTTCTATTTAATACAAGTTGTTAACTTAGCCTTTGTTCTCCATAAATGCTATTGTGCTTACTTAGCTATGCTCTTGTGATTGTGGTTAATTGGTGCATGTATATCATGATATATATATATATATATATATGTGATGAGCATGAGTTGTGGTTGATGATATGTGATGTGATGATGAAAATTGACACTAAATAATTACCGGTTGTAAATGATCGATCATTAGGATTAGTGTGCACACAAATTGAGTCAAAACGTACGTGGCCTTGATGGCGTTAAGTCATCAAGGAGGAGTACGGTGATGTAATATTCCACCGGAAGCTTTTTATATATTTCTACGGGATGATGAGTGGAATCCCATCCGTAGGGCATGTGGCGATGAGTGGAATCCCACACATGCACGGTCCGGTGATGAGTGTAATCCCACCGAGGTAAAGTGCTGTTGAGTTTTAAATCCGCACAATCGGGGTAATTTATAGTGGCCAATTAAACTTGTTCATGTATTGTGATATATGATTGTGGTATATGGTGTTGCTTCATGATGTTGATATTGATGATTGAGCTTGGTAGGATTGAGAAACCATATTATGCCACTTGAAAGACTAGCTAGGTCTACTTGATTATATGCCTTTGTAGGTGGTATGTGAGAATAGGATTTACATGCTTGAACCCTGCATTGTTGATGTTTTTCGTTTTAGAGCACCCTTACTAAGCTTATAGCTTACGCTCTCAATGTTCAACAATGCAGATCACTAGCGTGGTGTTAGCTCGAGGCAAGGCAAGAAGGGCTTTCCAAGTTTGTGGCTCAAGTACGGTTACCAATTTTGTATTAGCTAGCAATGTGGCAAGGGTTTTTGTATGAGCTTTGTATGACTCTTTTGAATGTGGATGTTTGGAGTTTGATTATGGTTTGTAAGCATGTGATACTATGATGAATGTTGGTGTGTGATGGCATGCTTTAGAATGTCTAGGTTTCCTTGTGTATGAGTGCAAACCTCTTGTGATGACTTGTGCCTTTTAAGGCCTTTTGAGCCTTTATGTATGCCATTATTGCCTAAATTGCTCTTTGGTTGGAGTGCTATGTATGAATGCTTTGACTCATGTATGAATGCTTCATTTGGCTCAAGTATGTTTGCTTACGTGTTTGTATACGCTTAGGTGAGTCGGGAAATGCATTTAGAGTCGTGTTGGGGTCATTAAAGTTGAAAATTCTGGTGTTGCAGTGCAGGGCGTATCGATACGCCTAAGGGCCGTATCGATACAGTCTTGGCTGTAGAGCACGGTTTTGGCTAGGCGTATCGATACACGGGGGTGTATCGATACGGTTTTTGGTCACTGGAATTTTGAGAAATTGGGGAGTTTTTGGTGTATTGATACGGTGATGGGGTGTATCGGTACGGGTTTATCTCGTTGACCACGAGATGTTGACTGAAGAGGGCGTATCGATACGCTCAAGGGCTGTATCGATACGGTCTTCTTCGAGTTGACTGTTGGGGTTGACCAAGTCAAGGCGTATCGATACCCTTGATTGGAGTATCGATACGGCCTGCCTTATAAGCTTAAAATGGACTGTATGTATGATCGTGGTTCGAATGTGTTTTCCTTCGATTGTTTTCCGCTGTCTTGATCACTTAGGACTTAACAATCCTCTAGACAAGATTAAATTAAAAGAAAAAAAATAGGGTTGCTAATCGAGGGGGAACCCTTTGGGTTTCGCTTCGGTTTTCCCCGTGTGGCCCACTCGGACCGGTCATCCGGCCAGACCGAGACGAGGGGGTTACAGTTCGTTTATGTTTGTTTAATTTATTGACGTATATTCTTTTATGTTTGTTCGTTTGTGTTCGTTTACGATTTAAACAAACGAACATGAACAAACACGAACAAGCTACATTCCTTAACAAACGAACACGAACACAAAATTATGTTTGTTTAGTTGTTCGTGTTCCTTCATTTGTTCGGTTAAAATTAAATGAACGAACATGAACATACCCTTTGTTCGTGTTCGTTCAGTTCGTTTATAGGCCTAATTTTAGGGTTTATAGTTAGATCTTATGGATTAGAGTTAGGGTTTTAGTTTAGTGGTTTAGGATTGATTGATTGCGGTTAGAATTTAGGGTTTAATGGTTAAAACCTAAATACCTAATCATATTATCCTAATCTATGAACCATAAAACAAAAGCGCTCGTATAAACATTTTGTTTTCACCTAATATAAATCCTAAATTAAAATATATTAGATAATTTTAATATTTTTATCTAAACTTTTTACTATTTTCTCTTAAATAATAAAAACCATGAATATACTTCTCTAAAAATCATAAATATTTTCCGAAAACTTGAGATATGTAAGATTAATTTTAAAAAATAACCATACAAATCAAAGGAAAGGGTAAACTTACCGTTAAATCCGTGATGACATGGACACATGCACCAAAACGATGTCGTTTTTCTTGAGAAAAATATTTAAAATTATGCACTCAATGTGATTTGAACCTAGGACCTTAAACATCAAAGACAACTTCCTAACCACCAAGCCAACCTAATTTCTTTGAATTATTTATAGCACAAATAATATATATTCTAAACTGTAGTTTGTCATATAAATAATATTACTTTATCTGAATAATATACATATATTATTTCTAATATAAAAATATTCAAATATTGGTATGCATATATTAATACATAAATAATAAATAAAATAAAAAAATATAAATATTTTTATATTATAAATATTATTAAATATATAAATAGATAAATATATTATTATAAAAACTAAAAGACTAATTTTCAAAACAAAATTTGTTTAAAAAATCCAAAATTCGAAAAAACTTTAATCCCTAAACCCATAAACCCTAACCCTAAACTATAAACTTTAAACACTAAAATTTTATTCAATAAAAACAATATTAAAATATATAAACAAATAATATATTATTATAAAAAATAAAAAACTGATTTAAAAAATATAAAATTTCCAAAACATACAAAAAACCCAAAAATTCACCAAAATCTTAAAGCTTAAACCCCAAATCCATCTATTTTGGTTGCTAATGGGTTCATGGTTTTAAGATTTAGTGGTTAGGAATAAATCAAAGATATTAAGTTGGTTTAGTGGTTAGGAGGTTGACTTTAATGTTTAAGGTTCCATGTTCAAATCCCATTGAGTGCACAATTTACCTATTTTCTCCAGGAAAACGACGTCGCTTTAGGTCATTTAGTATCAAAATAATGGCACCAAAATGACGTGGTGTAGCGTCCATGTCATCACGGAGTTAACGATTTAACGACAGAGTCGTATAAACGAGTCGAAAAATAAAATTTGATGGTAAATTTAGACCAATTGAAAGATTGGTGGTAAAAACAGGTCACACGTATTGTTCAGTGGTACCTAACATAGTTTACCCTAAAGAAAATTATGTTTTTGAAGAGAAAAATGTCATAAATATTTACATGGGATATCATTTAAAAAAGGTTATTAAAATGATACAGTAATAAAAATGTAAAAAAAACTTTTGAGGCCCATTTTAGTTTTGATAACGAATAATTTTTTGATAAAATAATCACTCTAATTTGTTGATATTTTAAATAATCCCCAATTACAAAGTCCATAAAAAAATCAGTAACTATAAGTGTATTTTATCCTAAAATAAAACGTCAAACTTAGGTGAAAAGTTGGTTATAATTAGGAATAATTCCCAATTATAAACGTGGTTTATATCATATTAGTGAATAGCTGCTATCTTTAGGTAATCGAATTCGAGCAGTTGGTCTACACTATATTAAAAGACTAAGATTAATGAACATATACTATCTAGTAGGGGTATAAAAAACTGACTCAACCTGGAAACCCAACTGAAACCGACTCGAGTCTGAAATGTTTGTGACCTGAGATGATGAAGAACCGAACTCAACCGAGTTCGACCTGATGTTAACTCGAACCCGAGTTGGACCCGTTGATTTTGGTTCCGAACCCGACATGTACCCGACCTAAGAATGACCCAAACCTGAATTGAACCCGATAATGTGATAACTGAACTTGACCTGCACCCGACCTGATATGAACCCGAGCTCGAAATTAACTTGGCAAATATCTGATATAACTTGACTTGAAACGACCCGAGATCCGAATTGACCCGACTTGTTACAAACCCGATATAAACCCCACCTGTTACAAACCCGACCTAACATCATCAAGTTCTCTAAATTAGGAGCGACCAACAAGGTTAAACAAAATAACTAGAACACATAAAACTAAAAGTTGGTAGAACAACCAATAAATTCAAAAACCAAATAAGAAATCCATTAAGGATAAATCAAAAACACTATTGAGCAAACAATTTTGTAACCCCCTTGACCCCGTCTAACCGTTTACCGACTCGAGCGAGTTATATGAGAAATATTGACGTAAATCGGTGAAGATTTACCTCGATAAACGACCTTATTTTTTTCTTTTATCTTGTCTAGATGCTTTTATGAATCCTAAGGTGATCATAATCACAACAAGTAAAATTACAACTCAGACGAAGTCAATTGATCATTCGGTTAAGACTAAACATGTTTTAAGGACCATTTTGTAAAACTTACAAAGTTTAGGGACCTATTACGAAATTAAAGTTACCAATATTCAATTAGTTAGGTTTCATGTGCGCATGTCAAATTTCAGCTCCTTTCATTCATCCAAACTCATTCAATTGAACATCCAAATATTTAGTGACCAAAATGAAAGAAAACAAAACATAAAAAAGCCTTACTTAACCAACTTAACAGCCAAGCGTTTCAATACACTTCAGCTCGCATCGATACACAAATATCTCGACAATTTCTCAGACATTTCTAGTGGCACAAAAGGGTATCAATACGGTCTCGTGTACCAGTACGGTTTCTTATTTTGCCCTTTAGCCGTATCGATACGGTCTAACCTGTACCGATATGGTACACCTGTTTTGGCTATACTATATCGATACGGTAGTATGCGTATCGGTACGCTTGGGCCTGTAATGTCATATTTTGCTGGTTTTACATGTCCAAACACATCAAATGTCAATTCAACATGTTAGCAAATCATAAGCAATCACTTAGGTCATGATTCTAAAGGCATATAACACCAAGGCATACTTTCAACATCAACACAACATATTTAGCAATCTATATGAATTCTCCCTAAGAAAAAAAACCATTTAAGCACCAAAATGCAAACCAAACCAAATACCAACAATCAAAGGCCATTTATAAGTCTATTAAGGCACTACAAACTTGTGCCAAACCAGGGAGTTCACTACATACGCTACCAAATTATCAAGGTAACCTCCCATTGCAAACTTATTACTATTCATTTGTTTAAAAACCATAATTGAGCTATGAGCGACGATTGTACTTCTTCACTTGCTGTCTCGCTGCCTGTTCAATCTACTTTACATCATGCTCATTTGTCTCATGCTTAAAATCCACATTCAAAGTAAATCATCAATTTTAAACCACATGTATCATAAGTCTCATGCATTAACCATGATGCAACATCTCAAGCCGAAGCTTTTCATGCTTGTCTCTGATAAAGCATTTCTCAAAATATAAGCTCACGTATAAAACACGTTATACAAAACATTTATAAACCATGATACATGTAAATCTCATATATTGGCATTAAAGTGACCCGAATGGCTACACTCAATCCCAAAACACATGGTGTGGCTGTTCCCACCTTAAACTAACTCAGATATGCAGATACACCTTATGGCGTGGCTGTTCCCACCATAAGAAAGGGCAGAACACTTGGTGTGGATGTTCCTACCAAAGTGTTCACAAGGTGTGGTTGTTCCCACCTTAATGCTCGCAAGATGTGGCTATTCCCATATTCGGCACACATGATGTGGATGTTTCCATCATGTTTTATCACATGTACGTACGCATTTTGCTTAATTTTATAATGCACTCTCATCCTATTGGTCGACTAATTATACCCAATAATATCAAGTCTCATCACTTTGCCAATATACACTTTTAAACCATGTTACCTCACTATTTTTCATATGCATCATTCAAACTAATTTCTATCAAAGCATCTCAAATACATTAAACCATGTATTTAGGCATTTTCTCAAACATGTTGCATACCACTTTCTAAACACATGTATTATCAAAATATAAACATATGCAATATTTTCCACTTCCAAAACATGCATATAACAGTAGGTGAAACAATTCTATCTTCAAAGCATGAGTATGAATTTAATAAAAACATGGGAATCGAAAACCGAGAGCGAAAACTTCCATACTTACTTCCGAGCTTATATTTGCGTTTCAAGCTTAATCTAAACTCCCAATCCTTGCTTTCAAACATTTGAAAAGCTTTAAAACCAGTTGCACTCACCGACAACACCTCGCTTACTTTGCCGAGGCGAAATCAAGCTTCTGGATCAACCGTAACTCCTTCTGAAGCTAACGAAACAACATCCCCTGCTTCTAACCAAAGGAAAAAAAAGGATTAATACACAATCTTGCATCAAAATCCCCAGCAACACGAAACTACATCACCCCCTTCAACAACCAAGCTATCGCTACCCAAAAACTACCGAAAACACCGACGAAACCTTTCTAACAAATCTCCAGCCATTACCTAACGAGATCAACATCAAAACAACATCAATTTACATTTAAAAACACCTTCTCAATATGTAACGCCCCGATTTAGGGCTCGAGAGTTTATCGGTGTTAATCTAGGATTAATCTGGGTTAAAATTAGAATTAAAATGATGATTTTATAAAAATCACCTCTAATTACAAAAATGCCATTAATGAAAAATTGAAAAAGGTTTTTATCTCAGTTTTCAAATAAAAAAGAAAACTATCATCTTCTCCTTCAAAAACAAAAACCACGACCTAAACCCCTCCCCTAACCCAAACACTGTCCCATCATCTTCCTCAACGATTTTAAGAGATTTTATCAAGGTAATAACGTTTTTGACTTCTCCTCTTCATCCTCAACATTTTCATGGTCTTGGATTTCCATAAAACCCATTTTTGAGTTGTTTCAAGTGTTCAAAGTTTAGATTAAAGGTGGAAACTTTGTTGGTTTTTCATTGAGTTCTTAATTTGTAAAGTTCATGTAGGTTATAAACTTGCTTTTAAGCTTAACATATGTTAAAATGGTGAAGTTTTAATGAAATCCCGAAATGGGTATTTGTGGGTGAGTTTAGAAGTGAAAATCTTCAGTTTTGGGGGTAGTTATGTGAGGGAAAGTTGGGCTAATGGTATGGTTTCACTTGGGGGTTGTTTTGAACATGTTTAGTGATGATTTGGATGATGAAATTGATGGGTAACTGTTGGGTTGTGTCCGGGTCCGAAAATGAAGAGTTTGGGTTAGTTCTTGGCTTGGAAATGTAGCGAAATTGTCTTGGGTTGTAATTTGATTTGTGGCAGTGATTTTTGTGGACGTTTTGATGTGTAATGCACTGTTTTTGGTTGATTAGAAGCAATGGAAAATGTTGGAAAAGCTTCAGGCTCAATTTCGGGGAACTTGGAGGCTTGATCGACATTTTCGGCTTGCGTTGGGTTTCATCGATGAGTGGATACTGTTTTGGAATTTTAGTTATGTTCAATGAAGGTTTGGGGTTTGGGTGGAGTCTTAAAGACTAACCTAGACCCAAGAGTAAGTTCATCTAATCTCGTTTGTTGGTTGATTTTCAGCTTTCGTGAACATGTGTGTGGTGGTGATGTTTTTGGATTGTTTTTACTCTTCGTTTAATGTTGTTCTGTAGTCGTTGTTGGTGTCGAGCCTCACGTGATGGTTGTCGTTACTACGGTGATGTGTAGTCTCACCGGTAGTGACTAGTAGAAGAGTACGGTGATGTGTAGTCCCATGAGAAAACTACTAGTTGAACGGTGATGTGTGGTCCCACCAGGTATTGGTTCTGCATGTGCAAACCATGTATTGTGATGATTGTGTTTCATTACGTCTTTCTTTAAATGGTTTTGCTAAAATCTAAGATTTATGTTTTAAAACTACATTGTTGTTGTGTTTTAGAGCTTTGCTCACTAAGCTTTAAGCTTACGCTTTCTTCCTTTCCAACAATGCAAAACGTTAGTGGCTTGGGAGGCAAGTGGGCAAGGGAGGAGTTTCTCGGAGTTCTCGGGTAGCTCAAGTATGATTTATGATTGTAATAATGCTTAGACAATGGGAATATTAGGCTTTTGTTTGGAGTTGGTGCTCAAACTCTTAAGTCTGTTATTGTTAAGGTTGTTAGTATGATTAGATGTTGAAGCATGTCTTGTTATGGCCTTGATACTTTTGATGGATGTTAAGCATGCATTATTTCCTTATTTATATCTTGTTTGATGATTTGAGCTTTGGCTTGTGTTGGAATGACCTAAATGAATGTTTCTTGCTTGCCTTGAATCATATGTATGATTATATGTTTCTTAAATACTTGTTAAATGTCTTCGTGTTGAGTCCCTTGTGTTTTTGACAGCTAAAAATATGTTTGCAGTGCAGGGCGTATTGATACGCCCAAGGGTGGTATCAATACGGTCCCTTGTGTTAGACCTTGTTTTGGGCAAGGCGTACCGATACGCGAGGGCGTATCGATACGTAAAATTTCTCTATGGAAATCTGAGAAATTGACGAGATTTTGGCGTATCGGTACGAGTCCCGAGGGTATCAGTATGATCTTTATAGTTGACCATGGGAAAGTTGACCGTTGAGGGCGTATCGATACGCACCTTGTGGGTATCGATACAATTTCCCTAGGTTGACTTGAGGTGTTGACCAAGTACATGTGTATCGATACGGTCCTTTAGCGTACCGATACGACATGTTGTAAAGTTGAAAATTGGTTATCTAAATTGCATGTTTGCTTGTTGGCATTTGTGTGTGTGTCCCGCTACTTGTCCTCTCACATAGGGTAAAATAAATGCATCTAGAAAAGATAATGAAAGAAAAAAATAGAGTTGCTAATCGAAGTGAGGCCTTAGGGGGTTTCGCTTTGATTTTCCCCGTGTAACCCGTTCGTTCCGGTCTGTTAACTAGGCTGGGACGAGGGGGTTACACAATACCAAAGAACCTCCAACAACCAATCAACCACATAATCAAGCCAAAAACTAAAAGATTTCAATTTAGAAATCAATCAACTCACCTAGTTTCGGGTTTCCTAAATTAAAATCACTTAATCAAAATTCCAATACATCATAATCATGATATAATCTCATTATAAACCCATCAAAACAGATTCGAAATAATGATTTCTTGATTTAATCAATTAAACCTCACTTAAACATCATTTAAACCAATTTTCCATAATTAAAACATCAAAACCCAATAGAAAACACTCATAAAAGATCAAGAACTTGATAATTTCAATAAAGAACCTTTCATTAGAGGAGGAGAATAAAACCTTACCTCTAATGATTACTTTTCCCTTCATTTGTAAAGATTTACATGGGAAAACAAAGATAAAACCATAAGATTTTGATAGGAAATCATTTAATGTTAAAAGATAAATCAAATCAAGTGTTTACCTTAAATATTTGAAGAAGAAACTGATGTTTGTCTGGAGAGAATTTGAGAGAAAATGATTAGGAGAAAAGGTAGTTACGTAAAATAGGTTTTAAGAGACAAATGCCAATTTAATTCCCCCCATCTTGTTTTATTAATTAAAAATACTTTAAAATTGACCAATTAAAGGGAAAAATTCTGAATTAGACTTTGGATCAATAGCTCCTTAAAGATTCAAAGTTATGATCTTTTACAATTTAGTCACTAAAAACAATTTTATGATCTTTACATTTTGGTCACCAATTTCCAAAATGTCAAACCTCCAAAATCCATTTTCCAAAATTGATCCCACCAAAATCATAAATATATTATATAATGATTTTAAAACTTTTCCCATATTTTCGAACCTCAAAACCCCTTTAAAATATATAAATCCTGAAACTAGTCTAGATTGTTTGAACCGATTATTGTGAAGTCTAGCCTAAACCCGGCTAATTCCTAAGCCTAAAATCAGGGCGTTGCAACTTTCTCCCACTTAAGAAATTTCATCCTCGAAATTTACCTTGTGGAAAAAGATAAGAAAACTACTTCTTCATGTCATCATTCCTTTCCCACGTAGCTTCCTCGACACCTCGGTGTCGCCACAACACCTTAACCAACTCTATGGTCTTCCCACGAAAAACCTTGCTGTCCACATCCAAGATCTTATTCGGTTCCTCATCATAGGTCAAATTTGGATTCAACTCAACTTCTTCAATAGGCATAACATGCGACAGATCTGATCTATACTTTGGAGCATGGATTCATGGAAAACATCATGTATTTTCTCTAACTCAGGCGGTAACCTCAACCTATAAGCCACTGGTCTAATGCGCTCAAGCACCTTATATGGTCTTATAAACCTCGGACTCAACTTGCCCTTCCGACCAAACCTCATCACCTTTTTCCAAGGCAAAACTTTCAAAAACACCTAATCACCAACTTCATATTCAATCTCTTTACGCTTCAAAACCGCGTAAGACTTTTGATGATCCAAAGCCGCCTTCAACCAATCAAAAATAAGCTTTACCTTCTCCGCCGTCCCTTTAAGCAAATCCAATAAAGAAACTAACTTTCGCCCCGCTTCTGCCTAACCAAGAGGCGTCCTACACTTCCTACCATAGAAAGCTTCATATGGAGCCATTTGTATACTTGCTTGATAGCTATTATTATAAGCAAACTCCACCAAAGGCAACTGTTTCTCCCAAGAACCTTGGAAATCTATAACACAACACCACAACATATCTTCAAGCACTTGGATAACTCGTTCAGGCTGACCATCCATCTGAGGATAATACGGGGTACTGAAATTGAGCCGTATACCCAAAGCTCCGTGCAAACACTCCCAAAACCTCGATGTAAACCTCATATCTCTATCCAAAACTATGGATTTAGGTACACCATGTAATCTCACAACCTCCGCAATGTACAACTCTGCCAACTTATCCAACATATACGTAGTATGCATAACTATGAAATGTGCACACTTCGTAAGACAATCCACAATCACCCAAATAGAGTTCTTCTTTGATGGGGTCAAAGGCAAACCCAACACAAAATCCATCATAATCCTCTCCCATTTCCATTCCGGTATCTTCAAAAGTTGTAACAACCCAGAAGGAAATTGATGCTTAGCATTCACGTGCTAACAAACCATACACTTACTCACAAAATCAACAACATCCTTCTTCATCCCAACCCAATAGTACTCATCCTTCAATCCGCGATACATCTTAGTACTACCAGGATGCATAGCAAAAAGGAATACTATGCGCCTCAGTCAGAATAGTGCGCCTCAACTAAACATCATCCAATACAACTATTCGACTCTTAAAACACAAAACACCATCATCATTAAAACAAAAGTCCATCGAATTACCATCTGCTATATCCTAAACATGCGGTACCAACAAATAATCAAGCAACTACTTCTCCCTAATCAACTGAACCAAGGAAGGTTTCACTTGCAACTCGGCTATCAATCCACCATCTTGTGAAACACTCAATCGCGCAAACATGGCTCTCAACTCCATAGCTACCTTCCTACTCAAAGCATCAACCACTAAATTGACCTTTCCAGTGTGATACTCTATCGTCAAGTCGTAATCCTTAAGCAACTCCAACCATCTTCGTTGCCTTAGATTCAACTCTTTTTGAGACATCAAATACTTTAAACTTTTATGATCCGTATACACCGCACACTTTTCTCTATAAAGGTAATGTTTCCAAATCTTCAATGCAACCACCACAACAGCCAACTCAATATCATGCGTAGGATAATTGCGCTCATGCACCTTCAACTGCCTAGATGCATATGCCACAACTCTTCCATCTTGCATCAATACACACCCTAATCCCATAAAGGATACATCACTATAAATCACAAACTCTTTACCCGATTCGAGTTGAATCAAGATTAGAGCTCGTGTCAAAGCTTCCTTCAACTTCTCAAAAGCTTGTTGTCGCATCTCCGTCCACTCGAACTTAACATCCTTTTGCAACAATTTCGCCAAAGGAGCAGCAACCTTAGAAAAACCATCCATAAAACGACGATAAAACTCGCTAAGCCCAAGAAACTACGAACCCCCGACACTGATTTAGGTTGTTTCCAATTCATAACCGCCTCAACTTTCTGCGAATCCACACTAATTCCTTCTGCCGACACAACATGACCAAGGAACACCATTTCCTTAATCCAAAATTCACACTTGCTCAACTTAGCATATAACTGATTTTCCAACAAGGTCTGTAACACAATCCCCAAATGTCTATCATGATTCTCCTTGGTACGTGAATACACAAGGATATCATCAATAAACACAACCACAAATTGATCCAAAAACTCATAGAACACCCGAGTCATCATGTTCGTGAAAGCTGCAGGCGCATTTGTCAACCAAAACGGTATCACCAAAAACTCATAATGCTCGTAATATGTCTAAAAAGCTGTCTTTGGCACATATCTATCCTTCACCTTCAACTGATAGTATCCAGATCTCAAATTAATCTTGGAAAACATCGTTGCACCATGGAATTGATCGAATAAGTCGTCAATTCGCAGTAAAGGGTACTTGTTCTTTATCGTCAACTTGTTCAGTTGCCGATAATCGATGCACATTCTCATAGTGCCATCTTTATTTTTTACAAACAACACCGACGCTCCCCACGGTGACACACTAGGTCTAATAAACCCACGATCTAATAACTCCTGAAGTTTTGTCTTCAATTCTTTCAATTCTTTAGGTGCCATAGGATATGGAGCAATAGACACCGGAGCTGTATCCGTATACGTCTCGATACAAACCTCTACCTCTCTATCTGGTGGCAATCCAGGCAACTCTTCTGGAAATACCTCCAAAAAATTGCAAACAGTCTGGATATCTTGGGGACGTACCTCCTTCATATTCGGATTCATAACATACGCCAAGTATGCTTGACATCCTCCATACATAAACTTTTGTACTTCCATTGATGAAACGACATTGGACAATAATTTAACATTCTCGCCTACCACCACAACCTCATAATCATTGGTAAGCTTCAATGAAACATGCTTGGTTTCACAATCTACCACAACCCTATGCTCGGTTAAGCAATCCATACCAAGAATAACATCAAAACCATAGAAATGTAACTCCATCATATCAACCGCAAATACATGTCCTTGGACCATCAATGGACATCTTATATACAACTTCCTAACAACAACCGTCTCACCAAAAGAACCCGTCACTTGCATACCCACTTCTAACAACTCAACCGGTATGTCAACCAACTTTGCATGATTACTTAAAATATATAAATGCGTGGAAACAGAATCAATCAAAGAAAGTAGTGACAAGGATTGCAAAGTAAAGGTACATGCAATCACATCCGTGTCATCCCTTCCCTCATGGTGTGCATACACCCTAGCCGGTCCACCTCCCTCAGGCTGAACTGCCACATGATAAACAACATTCCTCTGGCCATCCTCCCTACGTTGAAAGTTACCTCAGCCGCGCCCACGACCCCTTTGAGGCTCAACAGCATGCATCAGTGCCTGTCTAGCTTGCTGAGAACAATTGTAACACTCCCTTCCCGGCCTGGTAGAGAACCGGGTCGGAGCGTGTTACCGGAGGACGATACGGTGATCGGTGCTATAAAATTTCATCTCAACCACATTCTTAATCAATATTGGACATACCGAACGTTACCAATATGTTTATTAGTCCAATTCAATCATAAGGAGTCCACAAATAACCATTTAGGATCATTTTATAACTTTTATAAGTTTAGGGACTAATCTGTAAAAAAGTGTCAATAACATGTCTCTTAAAGTAACAGAAAGTAAAACAATGTAACTTTGACTCGTTAACATAATCAATTTATCTTTAAGAAATTCAGTGGCTAAATGTAACATTAGCAATTTGTCCAATAAGCCTTTAACCAATTTACCTAACCCCGTACCGAAACACCCTAGGCTGTTTCAAAACAGGTGCACGAGAGTCAACTCCTGTTGACCTTTCCCTTTAGACCGTTTCGATACAGGCTTGACCAATATCGGAACAGATAGACCACCTTTGACTTTGACTCGTTTCGGTACGCTATGAACCTGTACCGAAACATTGGTCTCCAGTGACAAAATATTCCGAAATAGCACTATTCCGTTTCGGTACACCTATACTCTTAAGTTCAATTTTGTGCACCCGTACCAAAACGTCATCACCCGTTTCGATACGGCCTGGCTTGTAATGATAGATTTTTGCTGGTTTTTATTCGATTTACCCTGTCGAACGATGTCCAAATGCAACGAAATTTTACACGCAATATTTCAATGGTATAAACTACTAGCATGCGAAATTTCATGACCATATGAATACGTTTACCATGTTTTTACCTTTTCGAGCTGTGTATGCATTTTCCATCCATTTTCAACTTACCAAAAGAGGCATTTTAAGCTGTATAACTTATTACAATCTTAGCAATGCACCAACACAACAAAATAGGCACCAATGACTAGTTCAACTACTTTTCCACCTTCCTAGGAGTTTATAAGACAAAAACACATTACTTGGGGCATGTAGTGACTTATCTTGCTTGTCGATCCGATCTTCCAACACACAAACCTTCTTAACCTGAAAATGCATGAGATGAGACACGTTAGGCATACTTTGCCTAGTGAGGTAGTCATAAACAATGTATGTAACAATAATGCCATGGTTATACTTAAACGTAATCTCATGCCAACAATGTCGATGCTATGCAACAATATACAATGTTTAATCCATTCGTAGTCCTTGGATTGAATCAAGATAGTGGATACATGAATTCCCACGCCTCGCCAAATCAATAAATGGCCTAGTCCCTCCGCCTCGCCAATATGACCAATAACAATACACATCTCTCTGTCTCGCTAAATCAATATAGCCCGTAGCCTTAGGACCGTAGTCCACCCCTACACTGAGCTCATGAATTGTATGGCATGCCAATTGTATCCAAAGACCATTCCAATCCAAGGTTGCAATATTCATATTCATTTCAATAATCAATGATATACAAATGTCCAATGAATTCAATAATGTCGATGACCAATATATATATCTCATCATCAATAACTCATAGTTTGATATCAATATCAATGCCCGATGGTCTCCATGCAATAATCCAATGACCATGCCTATATCAATGACATTACACAATGACAATATCAATGACAATAACCAATGTTCAATGGAAACTTACCGACACTTACCAAGGTGTTCGATTAACCATCCAATGCAATTTCTTCAATAAAAATATTAGCGATGTAATCTAAAATATCAAATAATAATCCGAGAAGACCTTTCGCCTAAACCCAAGACTCAGACTACACTCACCTTAACAATCCGAAGCTTTAAGGCTCTCGGATAGTAATCCCTTTGTTCCTAGCTTGTGATGGAGATGGTGAAACCTCTTTGTTACGTGATCTTGCAGTACTATAAATGATATGCAAATGGTGCAAGTATACACGTCGAACGAGTAATAAAGTGATGAGTGAGTATCGTCTCCATATGGATTGGAGGTGAACACAGTTTCGTTTCCAAATTGCTATAGTAACCAAATTGTAATGTGAGTATGCTAAGGCAGAATGAAGGATGGGAAAAATGCTGTAGCAAAATAAGCAAACAGAGAAGAGATAATCAAATGACAGATAGGTTATCTCTCGGATACGAAGCTCTCTACGGAATGGCTAGCTATCTCCTGAAAGATGATCCTCTGAAGTCTCTTAACAGTGCTAACGAATCCTAGTTCTCTATACTATGCTCGGCGGGATTTACTTAGGCTGCTCCTAAACTATCTCTAGCAAGAAGGCTGGGAGACTAAAATGTTACAGCAATACCTCTCGGCTTAACTCTAAACACTTAACTCTCCTAATCTTTATTCCTCTTAGCCGTTTAAACCTATCACTTGTCTCTAAGGTAGGTTGGAGTCCTTCCCCTTGGTGGTTACTCCATTGTTTAAGGAGATCTAAGTCTAGTTCTTTCGATCACTCCCCCTAGCTAATGCTAAAGCAATGACCCTCTCTCGAAGGTTGTCACACACTAATCTAACTGTCACTATTGGCTAAGGCTTACTCTCTTAATTACTACCCCCATCTGTACCTAGGGAACGACCATCTTTCGAAGGCATCATAAGGAATGGCCTATCTCTCGAGGCACTAACATCCCTAATCTCTTACAACCCTAGGTTGTTCCTAAAGAAAGGCCAACTCTCGAAGGCGCTTAAGGTAGGGCCTATATCTCAAAACACTGACAACCATAATCTCTTACAACGTTAGGAAATTAAGCACATCATAAACAAAGCAAAGATCAAGAGAGAACAGTAAACATAAATACAAGATTAAGAAAATAACAGAATATCATCCAACATAACTCACGCCATCTAAAACAGTTCATGACTGGGCAATAATCAAACGTATCATCATCATACAACCCTCCAGATAAATGAATGTTATAGCAAAAACGAAAGAAAAACTTCCAGTTCGCCAATGGATTGCCATGACCGCCTTAGGCTCACCGTCTCATAAGAGGACGGCGAGGCCACGCCTCGAGCTTCCCGATGAAGGACACCAAGTCTGGTCAACGATGAAGTGCTTCCCCTCTCTTGTTGTGCTTAAACTTTCCTTTCTTTTCTCCTCCTTGCCTCCCTCTTTTGCCTTTGAAGAGATGAAGCCTTTATATAGCGGGGGTGGTCTTCTAGGGTTTTGGTGCTTTGGTATCTCTTTGGGGATCCCAACGAATATCCTTTGACAAGCTCTGTCTATTAGGGGAAAAAAAGGACGGTCTGTATATGGAGTGTGGCTGCTGCATAAAGCTGTCTGACAGTGTCAAGCGTCCTTTTTTGCACTTCACGCACTTGTACTTCCGTGCGCCAGCTAGCCTTCTTTCTCCTCCTTTGCTATAGCATTTTGTTTCTTTCTTCTTTCCTCGCATTCTGCTCTGTCATCCTGCACATAAACAACCAAAACCACCTTTCTCGCAGCACCAACTCCACACAAGCAATAAATTAAAAAGCACCCATAATATACTAAAAATGCAGCCTACATGCAATGTAATGTTCTTGAAAACAAGCAATTGCTATAGCAAAGAGGCATAAATATAGAGGTAATAGCATAACTATCACACCCCCAAACTTAAGCTATTGCTTTTCCTCAAGCAATAAGTAAAAATAAACAAAAAGGGATGCTATTGCAAAGATTTAACGAAGAATAAATGCTACGACAATGTTTCAGCTTTTAGAAAAAGATAGGCATTCAATATCAACAACATTTATTTGAGACTGGCAAGAATTTCTCTTAAGAGCAAGCTTCTAGTGAGTGTGTGTAAGATTACTTTCGAGCTATGCATGATAGGTGAAGAAAATTTTCAAGGAAGCTCAATAAGAATGCCTTAGCAATGAATTATTTTTTTTAATTAACATCGACTTCCTCAAAAATGAAAAAGGTACTGTTACGATGGGTGTCAGCTCATCACACCTACTGTCCTTAACTCTAGATGTGTAGGGAGCATACCTCTCACCCTCGAGCTAGTAGGTAGAGTCATCCCGTGACAACTTTCATTCACTAATGTGCTTTTCTTTGCCACTTATTTATTTTGTCTTCTTTTGAACATTATGGCCCAAAGACTGCACAACGGAGTGTCCTTCTACAGTTATGCTATAGCATTTATTCAAATTCCTGTTTTAAGCTCATTTTTCATTCTTTCATGCAAGGCAATACTAAAGTCCTTCCTAAAAAGTTTTTCTAAACCTACCAAGCAGAGAAAGAAAGCAATATGTGTCTAAAATTATTTTCTATAGCAAACTCAATCTTAAGACAGTTCTTTAAGTTTCATGCAGTTGTAAAAATTTAAGTTCAGGCCTATTGAATTTTCGAATGATCATCATTAAGCATCATCAACACATTTGCATATTTCTTCCTAGCTAAACAGAATGCCATAGCAAAACTTTTGTCTAATCTTACGATGCAAGTGCTATGGTCCTAAACTAAGCGAAGGCGAAACACCCCCAAACTTGGAGATGCGTCGTTTGCGATGTATGAAAAGAAAAACAAATGTTATGCAGAATGCTAATGCAAAAATAAACTAAAAAGAACGAAAACTAAAAAAACATTTGTACCTTATGGGTGCTGAGGTCAATTGTCACTTATGTCGTCTGTGGAGTGGTCATTGTGCGCCATCGAAACTGTTGAGGTCGCACTGTCGTCAGATTGAGCAGGGGCTGGATCGGTTGGTTTGATGGTGCGCCCTGCTGTGCGTTTATATCGTTTTGGCTTGGATGTCGTAGCATCCTAAGATGGTGGCACAAAGGGGTTGGGTCCAGTGGTGGGGGCTGCCTCAGCCATAGGCTGATCATCGTCACTCAAAGTGGTGGCTGGCTCCCTTTGCGATTCAGATGGCTCTGATGTTGTTGTAGCAGGCTTCTTGTTGCTTCGTGTTCTCTTCCTAGTGGGTGTGGAAGCATGATCGATTTGCTGTGACTTTTGGGCAGGGGTCTATTCTTCTTTAGCTGAGGGGTCTCGAGTGTCTGGTTCATGGGCTGGTGTCGAATTGACTTTCTTCCTAGCCGTCAACTTCCTTTTATGGGCTGATGGTCGAGGCGTGCTCGCTGCAACATTTTGGTCTTGGGGCTCAGGTGTAACCCCCTAGACCCGCCTATGCATTACAACGGATCCTAGGAAGTTACATTAGGGTCACAAGAGCGACCCACATTAAAAATACACATAAAAACATTTTTCTTCAAAACTCTTATTAAACTGTAAAACCAACTTCTGTTTAAAATATCATTTCGGGATGTCATTTAAACACATAATAAAAACTTCAGAAAATATTTTACAGACACTGCCATAAAACAATACATGACACACATGCCCACTAACTATACAGTACCGTACTCCAAGGCAACACCGAGACAACTCCGAACACTACTGTCAACCATTATACCATGATATATTCTTTTAACTTGCGATGGTAAAAACAGCGTGAGCTTGGAAAAGATCAGTAATACAGTACTACCAAAAGATGCTATAAGATCATGCAGATATAAGGTAGGCATAACATTTTCATAATATTTTATATAGTAATAGCCCTCATTTCCGTTCTACTATTTCGAGATTGCATCATACTCAGGAATAACGATATTTGTTCCTTATTCAAACATCGTGAATTAGATGGGAATTATATAGGCTGGTAACATACGGAGGTGGAAACAGAGAGTTTAGTGCCTAGTGTGTTCCAACAGTGCAGCGCTAATGCATGAAATGTAACAATGCGGTAAACCCTTTTATTTAAAATACATTTGTTTCAAGTACCATAAAGTTCATTTTAATTCTATATTTACCCTCCAACCATACTCCATTATATAGTTTCTCTAGTGCGGTATCATGTACATGCATTAACCCGAGCCCATTGGGCGTGGGTACCATCCTAAGGATATACCTTAGAATACGGGCGGCCCTTGCCGAAGCATAGGAACCGAAAACGGGCGGACCTGGCCGAAGCCTAGGATCCGAAAACGGGCGGACCTAGCCAAAGCTTAGGATCCGAAAAAGAGCGGACCTGGCCGAAGCCTAGAATCCGAAAACGGGCGGACCTAGCCGAAGCTTAGGATCTGAAAACGGGCGGACCTAGTCGAAGCCTAGAATCCAAAAACGGGCGGACCTAGCCGAAGCTTAGGATCCGAAAATGGGCGGACCTAGCCGAAGCCTAGAATCCGAAAACGGGCGGACCTAGCCGAAGCTTAGGATCCGAAAACGGGCGAACTTACCAGCTAGATCAGGGCTGAGCCGACGGTAACTTCATATCATGTCCCAATTACCCCAATGAATCAGATCATCAATAGTTCATTAATCAATAACTGTATTTTTAGTAATACATTATCCATATAGCATGTTTGTCATATCGAGTGCATATGCATATATCAGAAATACAGTACGATCATGTTTAATTTATAAAACATATCATGTTTCTGTGTATTCATGTATGTCAGTCATGTGCACGTGATCGGTATTATAACATGTAAATCAACATGCAAAACAGTCGTGTAGCACACGTGGAACACACTAGGTGGAACAATTTATTCCTTGGGGATACTTGACATTTACAGAGGAGAACACATTAAGCCTTTGACAATTGAACGAATCTTTGAAACAAGGCCCCTATTAGAAGAGGGGTTTGTACTAACGGTTAAAACCAGGTAGTCAGAAGATGATACATCAAGATCTTGAGAGTTTAGGCATATCATGAGTGATGTAGCCATTTAAGCCTACCAGGGGTATTATGGTTACTTTATCATACACGGGCATTTTGGTAATTTATACCAACAAGGCATAAACGGTAGCTCAGAAATTCTATTTGTTCATCAGGTATCCAACCAGGCATTCAGAGATTTCTACGTCAAGACTTTTCACTATATTAGATACATTCGGGGCTATTTTGATTACTTTGGCCAACGAGGGCATTTTGGTCATTTAAATATCAGGGGTGATTTTGTAACTTAGCTCGATC
The DNA here is from genome assembly GCA_030270665.1 of Hibiscus trionum. Taxonomy (NCBI): domain Eukaryota; kingdom Viridiplantae; phylum Streptophyta; class Magnoliopsida; order Malvales; family Malvaceae; genus Hibiscus; species Hibiscus trionum. Next base: position 17,575,056 of record BSYR01000038.1, on the reverse strand, counting down.
ATGAGGAATTATGATTTACAATAATTAAGATTTCCAGAAGTTTATCGAACCTCCAAAACCATTCGAACTAACATATCCCAACCTTGCATTACTTACCAACCCTTCTAATGTATCCGGCTGTATCGTATATCTAAACGGTTGCTTTCATATTTCACCACCGAACTTGCCGCGGTGTAGTCGAACTTATATTCTGTGCGGAAAGACTTCCAACCTTATGTTAATATAAAGAGTGATTGACGTACATGGGTCATACTTCAACCCATAAGGGCATTTAAGTCATTTTCAACTTTATTGGCATTTCCAGAATTTATCGAGGGCAATTTACTTATTCCAGTCAAAATGGGTATTTCAGTCATTCTGAAGCTCAGGATATCGATCATTTCTGTCAATTGAACCATTTATAGCATTTCAATCATTTAAGTACCCGTGGGTGTTTTAGCCATTCAAGAAATTTCGGCACCTCCAATCACTTCATTTATTTCAAAACTCAAAGGTTTATCCATTGATCTGGTTAATTTGCAAACCCCGGTGTCCGAGGATACTTCAGCCCTTTTTGCTCAATAAAATCATTCCGATTAGTTTAACCATATCTTTATTTCCAGTACTTTTAGTCATCTCAATAAATTCTGAATTTTGTGTCATTTACTTAATTCGTGGGTATGAATAAATTCCTCCGAATCTATAGTCGAAGATTCATTCCAAAACCAAGGAGACCTAACACCTTACCATAGCTTTCCAAGTAGTTCGAGGTTTTCAGATGAATCATGTTGTTTTACCATATTTAGCGTAGATTTCTAGATCGCTTTTGATTTCAATGGTATTTTAGTCATTCTCATACCTTGAGGGCATTTTTGTAATTTCATATCCAAATATTCTTCACATTTTATCATTTGACACTAATAGTCGGATTTGGAGATTAATTGTCTTATTAATTACTTATTGAACTCCAGATCCTTCTGATTTATTGATCTTCTTATTCGAGCATTACAATCTTATCTAGAATATCATACTCGTTTCCATATTCGGTTTGACTTGAGCAGAATTAACAGCACTTATCATCATTTTTATGCATGCATTAACAAATACCAACATGCTCATAAAGCATACAAGAGGTAGTAGTGTATTACCTTTAATACTTGCTATATCGGTCGACCATGATACTCCGTTCGATCACTCTCGAACCCGAATGCAACATCCTCAGCATCCCGAATACAAGGAACTTTGAATACCCAAAATGAATCCGAGGTTGCCGGATTTGACGAAGCTCCGATGAAGGGCTTGCCGACGTCGAACACGCGATTGGTCGGTCGGGTTTTGCTCGCCTTGCTACGGGGAATCCAACGCCGGTGAGAACGCGGTGAACGAACGTCGATCTACCCCGGAAACGATGAACGGAGGTAGTGCGGGTTTGGGGGCTGCAGTCGAACCTTTAGGCTGCTCTCCACGGCGCACGACGTCGATCTAGGGCGAGTGGCGACCGTAGCTAAACTGGTGGTGCAACGGAGAACATGTCGACGGCAGCGGTGTCTGCCACGGCTAAGCGGTGCCGGAGATCGAGGCGGACGGTGGAAAGGGGAACGGTTGAACGAGAATGGGAAGGGTCTCAAAATTTCAGATCTAATCCCTTTCCTTTTTTTGACTGATGCATTTAATTTAGGAAAAAAAGGGTGGTTGGGATATTTTGAATTTAATATTATTATTTTTATTATCAGGTTTCCAAAGCAACGATTAAAAATATATCTGATTAACATATAACTAAGACTACTCTTAGTCCAAATGGTTAAGCTTGTCACTCTCCAAGCTAAAGGACATGGGTTCAATTCCCCTTAGTTGTAAATCCCCCTTTTTTTCCCTTTTTTTCACCATTCCATTATTTTTATTTTTATTTTATTTATTTAACTTAAAACTTTAGGGGTGTTACATCAGGAGTGATGAGGATTTCCTTTGGAAATGGGGGGAACTGAATTGCTATTCCTGGCAAGACCTCGGAGAAGCATTGTGAGATGGCCACATCCCTCTGGTTGGCATATTTGAAATAGGTGCTCAGCTGCACCTTAAGACTGTGAAGCTCTGTGGCTAGGTGGGTTGCTTTAGCAACCAATGCTTCGGTCCTTGCTGCAGCAAAGCTCCTGGCTCATCCTTTCAGGGTCTCGTTTGGAGCATCCTCATCAAATCCCTTCAGCTGAGGAATCTGGGCAGGTGTTAACCCCTTTTTGCCCTCCATTTGTTCGTCCTTGGCTGGGTTTTCAAAAACTTCCTTCCTTCGGCATAGGGCGGTTATCAAATTTGGGAACATCGGAGGGCTCTTACTCCTCTTGAGGCACATGTAGACCTCATCCACCACCAGTTTCCCTACATCAATTTTTCGCCCATTAATTATGGAGTGAATAACCATCAAACGAGATAGGTGTACCGTAGTTGTGTGCAATGTTGGTATCAATCTAGTTCGGAGCAGATGATTCCATAATTTCACTTCAGGCTTTAGTTTTCCTCTCTCAACTGTCACGGTGTTCCGGTTAAGCTCTGTCCCTTGAAAGCATAATTCTTTCACAATTTCTTCTTGGGCCTTGTCATCTAGCCCAGCAACAAAGCTTCCATGCTCATCCACCGTGTTCTTCAGGCCATAGAATTTGTTCACTGCTGCAGCAGTGAATTTCACTTGTTCTCCTCGAACGTGGACGCTTGACTGTGTTGGGCTCGTCAAGTGCACATAGAATTCCTTTACTAATGGAACACATATGTTTTGGGGATGCTTAGTTAGCTTCCTTCAGTCGTGCTTGGCTATGACATCTAGAAGGGCTGACTCGAATTTCTCCTCATCTTTCTCAGGGAATTGAAGTCCTTGCTCTGGTAGTAGTTTCCTATCTCTTAGGTTTAGCCATCTCTCTCGGGCTACTTCGTCGTAGAAAAGTTTGATCTTGACGACCGGTGGGTTTTGCGAACTTGATGACGCGCCAGAGACATTTTTGCAGCGAACCATGGTTGGTGGCTTGAAGGTAAGTCTTTTGGTCTTTTTTTAGGGAACAAATGTTTTTGTGGGAAGAAAAGAAAAAGAAAAGGTGAATGGTTTTAGGTTCAGTGAAGAAGATGAAGCGTGAGGACGATTTGAGTGGAGAGTGGGGGAAGACGTGTGGGAGGTTTCCTTGGGAAACGGCTAACCACTCACCCTCCTTAATGAAGAGAGTGGTTTGAGGTTGATGGGAGCAGTCTTTTGTCAGGAAAGAGAAAAGGGGCTCTTAATTGCTTAAAGAAAAAGTAGGAGAGAGAACTAGGTTATGTGTGGCTAGGGTTTAATCTTCAAATATTCTTTCTATTAATTCCCCCTTTTTATAATGCCCTTTTTGTTCCCCTCCTTTTCCTATGTCGTTCCAACTCCCAAGTCAAGAAAAATTGTGTTCCCTACAAACTCTGATTTCCTTTATCAACCAATAAAATAAACCCCTTTTTGATGTACCACCTGTATGACTGATTAACACTACAGAGGATATGTACTATGATACAGAATTTGCAGGATAACAAATTAGAAGAAAGGACAAACAAAAGATAAGAACAAAGCTAAAAACACACAAAAGCGAACTAACTACTGTTTATTGAAAATGCTAAAGCAAAAGAAAAAGTTTAGGAGGCGTACTGTCAAGGGTCAGGAAGGCTAAGGTGAGATGTGGCTAGCCCCACCTTGTTTGAGTGATTTTCAGCATCTGGGTTCCCCTCCCTGGTCAGGTCCTCAAATTCTTTCTCTTGAACTGGTCCAACAAATGCTTTCTTCTGAATATTAATGTTACAACAAAGTTCTTGTAGCTCATCCCATGCTATAGCATTCCAGTGCCTATCGTTCATTATCCTATCATGAAGGGTGTTATGTATGTTGATGGTGACTGTTTCTTTACCCACTCTCATTGTGACTTCACCCTTCTCACAGTCAATCAAGGCTCGACCTGTAGCTAAAGATGGCCTCCCTAGAATAATAGGGGCATCGTTGTCTTCCTCGCAATATATGATCAAGAAATCAGCTGGGAAAGCAAAATGATCCACTTTTACTACAACATTTTCAATTTTTCCTTCTGGCCGGACTTCAGAGTGATCAGCAAGCTGTAGCGCAACCCTAGTAGTCTTGACATCCCTTAACCCTAGTTTTTGAAATATGGATTTAGGCATCAGGTTCACACTCGATCCCAAATCACACAATGCTCTTCCAACGAACTCATCTCCAATAGAGTAGGGGATAATAAAGCTTTCTGGGTCTTTTCTTTTTGGTGGGAGTTTTCTCCAAATGTAGTAGCATTCATTTGCTATAGCAACTGTCTCGTGCTTTTCTACCTTTCTCTTCTTTGTAATGATATCCCTTCCAAATTGGAGATCTTCTTGCTGCTTTTTGAGTCTTTGAGAGAATAGTGGAGGTGGCTTAGCTAGATCTGCTGTAGCTCGTGAGACTGTGTCTTTTGCTATAACTTCCCTGATTGGTCTTTTGGCCTTGCCTTCCTCCTTTATTCCTTCTCCTTGTTGTGGTTCCTGAAGATTTTCTTATTGTGACAGTAAGCTGGGTTGGGCTTCGTCCTTCTTTCCACCCCCAAACTTATCACCTTGGTTAATCTCCATGCCACTCCTTAGTGTGAGTGCACTGCATTGTTTCTTGCCATGGTGCTTAGTGGCTTCAGTGTCACTAAGCAGACTGCCTTGTGGTTGCACGTGCAATGTTTGAGCTATCTGACCCACTTGAGTTTCTAAAGCTCGTAAGGATGCACTATGACTTTGTAGAAGGGCTCCCTGATTTTTAATGTGTGCTGCTTGATCTTGTAGCACAACTTTAGTGGTTCCCATGAAGTCCCTCGTCATAGCCATGAATTCCTTAAAAGTAGACTCCAATGGACTGCTTGATGAAGGTGCTGCTCCCTTTTGATTTTTCCATGGCTTATTCTGGCGGGAATGGTGTACCTCTTGCAAATTTTGCTGTGGCATTTGATTTACCGAAATGTTGTTGTGCCCCTGATTATCCCAACTCAGGTTTGAGTGCTAACTCCATCCTGGGTTGTAGGAGTTAGAATAAGGGTTGTTGTTGCTATGGTTGTAGTTCCTCATATAGTTGGCAGATTCTGGATTACCTGAGCAATCATTAAGGTGGTGATTGCCATCACATCTTAGGCATGATCTTACTCCCTTAACTTCCTTCACTTCGTTGGAACGCTGAAGATTCTTTAGTAAATCTGTGATGTTGGCCAACTGGTTCAGTATTGAGTTGTCAACTTCACTCTCTTTGGCAGCTTGATTTCTCCTCCTCGTTCCAAGCCTTGTTGTTGGGAACTGATAATCGTTGTTTGCTACCTTGTCGAGGATGTCAACTGCTTCTTCCGGTGACTTGTCCAATAGTGTCCCATTTGTTGAAGCATCTATCAACATCCTTGAGGGCGCATTGACACCATTATAAAATATAACCACTTGGGTCCACTCATGATACCCATGGTTAGAGCATTTCCTCAACATTCCCTTAAATCGATCCCAACATTCATACATAGATTCGTCATCAGACTGACGAAAGGAAGCGATATCATATCTCAACTGAGTGTTCATTATGGCGGACTGTTCCATAGCAAAAAGTTCTTGCATAAATCGATCCAACTTTGAATTGATCCAGCTGGCACCCCATATATCCATGCTCTAGCACGATCACTTAACGAGTATGGAAACAACTTTAACTTCAACACATCCTCATGCACCCCTTGCTGCTTGAAAGAATCACAAACACCCAAGAAAGCACAGATATGTTGTCTAGCATCTTCATGAGGCAAGCCACCATACTGTCCAATGTTGCTCAACATGTTGAACATAACAGGTTTAAGCTCGAACTGGGCTACATGAATTTCTGGAGCTACTATTCCGGGATAGAGATCATCCATACTAGGAGTTAAATGATCCCTAATATCTCGTGGTCGAGCTGCTTCTTCCTAACCATTTGCCATAGCATCTGTGTTAACAGGTGCTGATTCCCTGATTCTAGCTTCTGCTTGCTCGTGTCCTCTCAAACGAAATAAATGATCAGCTTCTGGAACAATGGTCTGAATAGGTCCCCTTGGTCTTCTTTTTCTGGTCATAAACTAGAAAAATACCTAAAAAGAAAAACAAAACAGGTGAATATATACAATGTGGAAATAGAAAGCAAAATGAAAATAAAAACTATGGACAACCAATTGCCAATCCCCGATAACGGCGCCAAAAACTTGTTGCGTGATCTTGCAGTACTATAAATGATACGCAAATGGTGCAAGTATACAGGTCGAACGAGTAATAAAGTGATGAATGAGTATCGTCTCCACATGGATTGGAGGTGAACACAGTTTCGTTTCCAAATTGCTATAGTAACCAAATTGTAATGTGGGTATGCTGAGGCAGAATGAAGGATGGGAAAATGCTGTAGCAAAACAAGAAAACAGAGAAGAGATAATCAAATGACAAATAGGTCCTCTCTCAGATACAAAGCTCTCTACGGAATGGCTGGCTAGCTCCTAAAAGATGATCCTCTGAAGTCTCTTAACACTGCTAACGAATCCTAGTTCTCTATACTAAGCTCGACAGGATTTACTTAGGCTGCTCCTAAACTATCTCTAGCAAGAAGGCTGGGGGACTAAAATGCTACATCAATACCTCTCGGCTTAACTCTAAACACTTAACTCTTCTAATCTTTATCCCTCTTAGCCATTTAAATCTATCACTTATCTCTAAGGTAGGTTTGAGTCCTTCCCCTTGGTGGTTACTCCATTGTTTAAGGAGATCTAAGGCTAGTTCTTTCGATCACTCCCCTTAGATAATGCTAAAGCAATGACCCTCGCTCGAAGGTTGTCACACACTACTCTAACTGTCACTATTGGCTAAGGCTTACTCTCTTAATCACTACCCCCATCTGTACCTAGGGAACGACCATCTTTCGAATGCATCATAAGGAATGGCCTATCTCTTGAGGCACTAATATCCCTAATATCTTACAACCATAGGTTGTTCCTAAAGAAAGGCCAACTCTCGAAGGCGCTTAAGGTAGGGCCTATATCTCAAAGCACTGACAAACCTAATCTCTTACAACGTTAGGAAATTAAGCACACCATAAACAAAACAAAGATCAAGAGAGAACAGTAAACATAAACATGAGATTAAGAAAATAACAGAATATCATCCAACAAAACCCACGCCATCTAAAACAGTTATTGGCTAGGCAATAATCAAACATATCATCATCATACAACCCTCCAGATAAATGAATGCTATAGCAAAAAGGAAAGAAAAACTCCCAGTTCGCCAATGGACTGCCATGACCGCCTTAGGCTCACCGCCTCATAAGAGGACGACGAGGCCACGCCTCGAGCTTCCCAATGAAGGACACCAAGTCTGGTCAACGATGAAGTGCTTCCCCCTCTTGTTGTGCTTACACTTTCCTTTCTTTTCTCCTCCTTGCCTCCCTCTTCTGCCTATGAAGAGATGAAGCCTTTATATAGTGGGGGTGGTCTTCTAGGGTTTTGGTGCTTTGGTATCTCTTTGGGGATCCCAACGAATATCCTCCGACAAGCTCTGTCCATCAGGGGAAAAAAATGATGGTCTGCATATGGAGTGCGGCTGCTGCATAAAGCTGTCTGACAGTGTCAGACGTCCTTTTCTACACTTCACACGCTTGTAATTCCGTGCGCCAGCTAGCCTTCTTTATCCTCCTTTGCTATAGCATTTTGTTCCTTGCTTCTTTCCTCGCATTCTACTCTGTCATCCTGCACACAAAGTGCCAAAAACTACCTTTCTCGCAGCCTACTTGCAATGTAATGTTCTTGAAAACAAGCAATTGCTATAGCAAATAGGCATAAATATAGAGGTAATAGCATAACTATCACTCTTTCTCCACTTCTTGAGCTAGAAAATCCATAGAAATCTATTAGGATCGATATTTCGAAATCAAAATCAATATAACGATATCAAAATCGATATACGACTTCAATAGAGATAACAACGATGAGATATCCATGGATAAACAAAACCCTAGCTTAGATTACACTCAATATATCCACGGAATCCAATAACTGATTGAGAAATATAGCTTACCCGATAGATAGCAACGATTCGATATCGATAAAAAGAAGAAATAGCAAAGCTTAAAATTCCTCCAATAGAGTTGTGTGCTTGAGGTTGAAGATGAAGAAGATGGAGAGGTAAGGAGAGGTTCTTGCTTACTAAACAACCGGGTAAGCTCTCTCTCTTGCTTTTGTTTCTATATTTTAACACTAAGCTTTCCTTCAATTGAAAGAAAAGTCATCGGATCACTCCACGTAAGTGGAGGTTTTAATTAAAGAGGGCTAAACACATGGTTAGTTCCTCACTTTTCATTCAACTATTGTTTTGCCCTCCAACTTACTCTTTCTTCAATTTAGTCACAATATAGGTTCACTAATATTCAATAAAGTCCGATGACGATATTTTAAGTTCAAATGAGGTACGATATCAATAATTTACTAGTCGATACAATATCTAGGCTTCATCAATGTAGGGTTTCCGATCATCAGAACTTAATTCCGACTAGATCGGATTTCGGGGTGTTACAACTTTCCCCCTAAAGAAAATTCGTCCTCGAATTTTTACCTGAACTGAAGAGATGCGAATATTGTTGTCTCATAGTCTCTTCAGGCTCCCAAGTACAACTTTCCCCCTAAAGAAAATTCGTCCTCGAATTTTTACCTGAACTGAAGAGATGCGAATATTGTTGTCTCATAGTCTCTTCAGGTTCCCAAGTGGCTTCCTCAATAGTGTGGCTCTTCCAGAGCACTTTAAACTAACGACATTGTTTTGTTGCGAAGCCTCTTGACTTCTCTAGCAAGAATTTGAACTGGTTCTTCCTCGTAGGATAGATTTGGTCACTGATCTAAAGATTCAGGTTCCACAACACATGAGGGGTTAGATCGATACTTCCGAAGCATCGATACATGAAAGAAATCAAGGATTTTACTCAATTCTGAGGGTAGCAATAGCCGACATGCCATTGGGCCAATCTTTTCAATGATTTCAAAGGGTCAAATGAACCGGGGACTCAACTTCCCCTTCTTGCCAAATCTCAAGACTTTCTTCCACGGTGACACTTTAAGAAAGGCTTTTTCACCAACTTCATATTCGATGTCTCTCCTTTTAAGATCAGTATAAGCTTTTTGTCGATCAAAGGGCGGCTTTTAAACGATCATGAATAATGGTGACTTGTTCTTTAGTCTCACGAAGCAATTCAGGGCCTAACATCTTGCCCTCACCAAGCTCCAACCAACATAATGGAGTTCTGCATCGTCTACCATACAATGCTTTATACGGGGCCATTTGGATGGATGCTTGGTAACTATTGTTATAGGCAAACTCGACAAGAGGTAGGGATCTCTCCCAAGTTCCGCCAAAATCGATAATACATGCCTGAAGCATGTCTTTCAATATTTGTATAGGGAGATTCAATAACAATGCAAATTCTAGGATTTCAATAGACATATTGTTCGATGATTTACCTAAATTACCTTTTTTGACTGACCATTAGATTGAGGGTGAAAAGCTGTGCTAAGATTAACTCTGGTGCCTAGAGCTCCCTGTAAGGTTCTAAAAAACCGGGATGCAAACCGAGGATCTCAATCGGAGATGATAGACTTAGGTACCCCGTGGAGTCGGATTACTTTCTTGATGTATAATTCAGCTAGCTTAGGAAGACTGTAGTCCATTCTAACGGGTATAAAATGAGCTGACTTCGTGAAACAATCTACAATGACCCATATAGCAAACAAGACCGGTGCACCCCAAGGTGATACACTCGGCCGGATGAACCCTCGATCCAACAACTACTGCAGTTACATTTTCAACTCTTTTAGCTCTTTGGGTGCCATGCGATAACAAGCAATGGACACCGGAGTCGTATTCTCATACAACTCGATACCAAACTCAACTTCTCTGTTTGGTGGCAACCTAGGCAACTCTTCCAGAAAGACACCCAGAAAATCACGAATGGTTCGGATGTCCTGCACACGTACATCCTTTGTTCCAGGATTCATCACATAGGCAAGGTAACCCTTACAACCCAACCTCATCATACGGTTTGCTTCCAAAGCCGAAATCACATTCGACAAGAATTTCACATTCTCGCCTACTATCACCACTTCATAATCATCGACAAGCTTTAAGGTGACTCGCTTGACATCAAAATCAACCACCGCTCTATGCTCAGTTAACCAATCCATACCAAGGATCACATCGAAACCGTAGAAGGGTAATTCCATCAAATCCACAAGAAAAACATGACCTTGCACAGACAAAGGGCGTCTCCTAAACAACTTCCTAGTGACTACAGTCTCACCAAAAGAACTAGTCACTTGCATTCCTACGTCGAGCAACTCAACAAGTATATCAAGCAAATGCGCATGTTCACTCAAAATATATGAATGTGTGGATCCAGAATCAATCAAATCCAGCAAAGATAAAGATTGAAGCACAAAGGTACCTACGATAACATATTTATTGTTGCGCTCCTCGCACTGAGCATAAACCCTCGCAGGACCGCCTCCCTCAGGTCGAACTGCTACCTCATGTGCAACGCCTCACTGACCCTCGTCTCTCCTCTGAAAGTTCCCTCGACCGCGCCCACGGCCTCTTTGAGTTGCAGCCACAGCAGGTGCATGTACCTGGCCTCCACCAGCCAACAAAGGACACTCTCGCTTCATGTGATCCGCTGAACCACAGTTCAAGCACGAATTCCCTGTCACCACAACAGGAGCCTGAGCCTCTATAGCTGCTCGAGGACAATCTCACCTCAGATGGTCCCTCGATCCACATGTCCAGCACGTGTGCTGCTCAGATCTCACCCGGCCTCCCTGGACCTGACCACCTCGACCCGGAGCACCTCGCCTCACCTCAGGCTAATGTCTCCTATCACGACCTCTTTTGTTATGTCCACCCCCGGAACTATACTCAGTTTCTCTCTTCCCAGAGCTAGAACCAACACCTCGAGACGACAAACCCAAGTTCTATTCTATGTCTTTGGCTCGACACACCAGCACATCGAAATCGGTGTAATCCGCAGCCAACATGTATGTCTTGACTTCCTGTACTAGCCCGTACCAGAAGCGATCACAATGGTGCCTCTCACTAGGTACCAGCTCAGGGGCATACTGGCTCAGACGTACGAACTGGACCTCGTACTCATCCACTGAAAGGGTTCCCTGAACTAGCGACATGAACTCGCGTTTCTTTTCATCCAAGTATCTCACACCTATATACTTTCTCTTAAAGGCACCCTTGAAAAACTCCCAATCCACATCATTGGGTTCCATTCCAGTGGTGGTAGTCGTCCACCAACTATACACATCACCCTAGAGAAGAGAAACGACGCACCCCAGCTTGCACACATCATTACAACCCATTTGATCCATAATACGGACCGTGCTAGCCAACCAGGCTTCCGACGCCTCAGAAGACATACCAAAGAACTCAACAGCTCCTAGACTCCTCAACCTCTCCAAGGGTAAACCCGTCTGCCCAGCTGCAGGGGCCTGTACATGCGCTCCGACTACTGCAGCCTGAAATGCCCCGGTGATCTCCTGAACCAACGACGTTAGATCATCCAAACCCAGACCAGCAGGTCCTTGTTGCTCCTGCTCCCCACCTCTAGGTGGTGGCGGAGGAGGTAAATTTCCACCAGGAGGGACATCAGCCCTTTGCTCACCTTGGTTGCCCTGCTCAGCCGCAGGCACTATTTTGTTCGACCTTAGCTCTCTCCTCGGACCCATAGTGCTATTTTTAACAAGACATAACAACAAAAAACAAATCAAACCATTTAGGCTAGCCTCAAGCAAGGATCCAAGTTACAAGAACATTTAACTAGTGTAATAAGGAATTGGGTACCCCGATTTCCCTCAAGCATAACATAGCATACAATAGCATATCAACCTGATCAGGCTTTCCATCATCCACAACCAGCACATCTCCATATCACATCATCATCATACTATCATATTCATTTCGCATGCAATTCTCATCAACCAAGCATGGCATAAACTCAAATTTTCAACCAAGATCATGCTTTTCAATCAACATACATAAATACATACCAGTTTCACATACCAACATCCCTAATTCTTTTGAAACTTGGTTCTGGTACCAAAAAATGTAACCCCCTTAGCCTGACCTAGACGCCCGAACTGAACTAAGAAGATTACACGGGGAAAATTGAAGTCAACTCGTAAAAGTCAACCTCGATTGACGATCCTTTTTTGTCCTTTTTATCTTCTCTAGATGCACAATATTAACCATGTTTCTAGCAAGACCCTTAGAAAGAAACAGTACAGCGACCGGAGTTCAATTAGGGATTTAATTGCATACTTATGACTTTTAGGGACCATTCTGCAAATTACAGAAAATACAGGGACATTTTAGATTTTAAAGTTATCGATCCTTAATTAGTCATGTAACATGTCGTCACGTCAAATTTCAGCTCAAACCGATCATCCAAACTCATCCAATTGATCAAATAACATTCAAGGACCAAAACGTAACATTTCAAGACTTTAGAAGATACTTTTAACCGAATTTTAACTACCCGTATCGATACACCTGATCATGTATCGATACGCGGGAAGGCAGTAGCAAAAGATGGGAAGGGCGTATCAATACGCTTCCCCGCGTATCGATACGGCCTTCAAACCTGGCTTGGGCGTATCGATACGTAGTGTATCGATACGCGGGCAATCCGTACCGATACCCCTGTACTGAAAACCTGGTATTGGCCTTAGTGTATCAATACACTTCCCCGTTTATCGATACACATACCAGAAAAACACATTCCAAAGGCATTTAGACATACTTAACCATATCCAAACAAGCTTAAATCATGCATACAAGTTATAATCTACCTAATAGACAAGTAAACATCATCAAACAATAAATCATGCTCATCAAACCATAATGATATGTTGGCTATTCAAGCATGCTTAAGAAAACAAGCTAAAGCATAGTCAAAACACCATAAGCAAACCATGAAACCAATTAAAGGCCGATTACAAGTCCAAAATCATAAACCAAACATGCTTAAGATAGCCACATCGCCAACAAATCCAGAAAGTAAGAATTCCTACCCATTGCCTCTTATTACACTAAGGGTGAACCACATACAACGCTTAGTCAAAACTCTTTGAATCCCCTTGCTTTTGGGCTGTCTTGAATGCTCAATTCTCTACATTAATGAAACAAATGAGCGTAAGCATATAGCTTAGTGATGATTGCTAAAACAACATTCATCAATGCATTTCATTAAGCCATTGCAACATCATTTGCAACTCATGCCTTTCTTTTAAACTTGCTCATTTAAGCATTCAGTGCACTTTTAAAACCACATGCATATTGCATCATTAAAACAACAGCAAATTCCTTTGCTCATGCTTAAACCAAGCATCACATGCATTCTTGCATCATTCACAAGCATCTCATGCTTAATCATCAATCATTAACATTATATTGGCTCTCAAGTGATAATCCTCAAACTATACCAAAACAATAAACACAATCGGATATGCGGATTACAAGCGTTGTCCCACACGCTTCATACATACTACCGGACTACACAATGTGGAGATCAATGGCACAATCACAACCCCTCAACACCCGTGATGGAGATTAATGGCACAATCACAACCCCTCAACATCACTCATCGGTAGTTGTATAATTCCACTAACGAGAGTATGGGACACATACCACAAGACTCACACACGGGATTAAACCATTCACCGTTGCGATCTTAGCCTCAATCGTTAGGGTACTTGGATGGAGATTATGGCACAATCACAACCCCTCGACATCCAAGGCGACTTATTTCACGGTGCACCCAATCCTATAGCCGGCTAACTATATCCGATTAAAGTAACCAAAAACCATTTCCATCAATTGCCAATATAATCATTTAACATCAATATTCCACTGTTTTACAAGCATAAACACAATGTCATTTTCACAAGCATAAACACAATGTCATTTTCACAAGCATAAACATGCTTAATATCAAATGCATTTATCACATAAAATCAAGGATCACCTACCAAGTGCATCCTTAACACAATGGCATTAAAATCAAGCATCAACCATGCTTAAAACATGCTTAAAAACAGTAATCAAAACCAAATTAAACTTAAGTGCATTTCCATCAAAACATAGCATATTTTTTAGAGAGACTTTCGAATCACTTACTCTTGAGCTTAGCTAAGTGTTTCAAACTTACACTAAGCTCCCAAGACCACACTCAAAGCGTTACAAAGCTGAAAAATCTATTTCCACTCACCGATACGCGAGGCCTTGCTCGCTGACACGAAAATTACTCTTCCGGGGCCTCCAACAACGTCTCGTTTGCTCTCAGATCAAGATCCCCTATTTTCACATCATCAAAACAGAGATCCAAATGCATTAAAATGCATTTCAACACCAGCAACCAATCACAAACTCGTTGCTCACCCAAACTACACCAATTTACCCATCCGAAACAACCAAAAACTGAATCGATTGTTTCCTAAACCAAGCCCATCCAACATACATCACTTCCAAACAATTATAAACATCAAAACACATCTAAAATCAACGTAAATCCTTCCTTATACCACCAACAAGCATTACTCTCACATTTCACCTCAAAAACCCAACGAAAACTATCAAGAAACTCAAGGATCTCAAGGATTTCGGGATCTATATCAACAAAACCTCTTTTCAACATATTAACCATCTCAAAACTCAATTAAAATCAATCCAAAACCGAGCTTAACGAAACAAGTCTGAAAAAAAGAATTTCATCTTATTTTTGCAAGATTTCAATCTCAAATCAACACTATAATGAAAAATCAACTAAAAACATTAATTTGAAGCCAAAGATCTTGGGAATTTCAATAATGAACCTAGATTGAAGGTTGAGAACGGGATTTACCTCCAATCATTGCTCTCCTTAATGAATGACAAGTTTTCCTTAGCAAAAATCTTGAAGAACTTGAAAGGACTCTTACAGTTTGTTTAGAAAATATTGAGAGAGTGTTTGGGAGAAAAGAATTCTGAAGAAAAAGAGTTAAAATGATGTTTGGCTGAAAATGAGAAGAGAAAGGTAGTTACGTCAAAAGTAATCTCATTTTTCTTATTTATTAATTTTAATTTAATAAAAATCCTTTTATTAAATCAATTTAAAAATCCCTTTTAAAACACATGTCATATTAAGGAAGGTCTAAATTGCCATAAATCTCCCTAAAGATTCTAAGATTTCGGCTCGTCTTTTTAAAATTGCATTTTCCACAGTTTTGAAACTTTACATTTTGGTCACTACCCAAAATGTACTACTTCCGAAACTCTTTTTATAAAATTGTTTTGACTAACCTCTTAAACATAATTTTAGAGGATTTTATCAATTTTACCATATTTTTATCCTATCCCAATCCTTGATTTCCTTAAATCACCTAACGTGATTCGAACCGTTTTCGATCGGTTCGGTCCGATGTCCAAAACATCTAGGCCCAAAACCAGGGTGTTACACATTTACCTAATTTAACTTAGTTATCACCAATTTTCAAATATCATATAAGCTATCATCATGGATTAAACCGAATAAAACAACAACAAACTTTAATTTGTTAAACCAACAACAAATTCGAATGAAAGATGAGGGTTAAGAGCTTACATTGCTTTGTTTAAATCAATCCTATAGCAAATTTACCCATATGAAAGCAAATTTTTAGCTCCTTAAAGTGTTTCTGTCAAATTTTCTCTCTCTAAATCTTTTTCCTCTTCAATTCGGTTGAGTGAACAAAATGAAGAAGATAATGGATTGTCATTTAAGATAATGGGAGTATTGAATGCCCATTTTGGTCTTAATTAGTCCTTAATTAATATCTTAATCAAGGGCAGCCCTATGAATGTATATATTTGCCATGCAATCTTCAAGTTTCCCACACTATTCGGTTAGGTCACTATAATTTAACCACTAATTTCATTCAATTATTCGATTTAGTCCTTACTCAATTATCTTTTAATTTCTTTGACTTTCGGCACTTAAGTTTTACTTCTCTTGCATTTAGGTCCTTAACTTTATTTTGTAACCGTTCGATACAGCTCAATACAATTTCGATACGGCCAGAGGCATTTCGATACGGCTTGCTGCATTAGGCTTCAACGGCTAGTTCTGAAGAGGGTCATTCTGATACGGGCTTGTCTGTTCCGAAACTGACAGCTCCAGAACTGCAATTAATGAGGGAAATAAAGTCTACAATGGCTCCAATTCAACCCCAACGGTCCTCAATGGCTACAAACTCAATTGGGAGTATAAGAGGGACCTCCAAGCATCAAGGGAAGATTAATGCTTCAATTGTAAGAACATTATGATAATGAAATTGTCTTAGAGCTTATTTGTATATTTTTTTTGTAGACAACACTTGTGAGCTTAATTGTCAAATTTGCTCAAGTGTATAGGTTTTGGGTGAGTGCTTAGAAGTGCAAACAAATACCTATTAGAGGGATTTCAAGTTTGCTTAGAATTTCCCTTGTAAGAGAGTGTTTGATCAAGCTTTGGAGTAGAAATCTTGATCGTTGTAACGGTTTCCTCCTAATCCGAGAAAAAGGGACGAAATTCTGAGTGAATTTGTTTTAAATCCTTAGTGTGGAGCTAAGGTAATGGATGTAGGTGCTTGTTAGAAGGCTGAACCACTATAAATCTTTGTGTCTATTGTCTATTTTTCACCTCCCACAAAATCACCCAAATGTTCAACTTCTCCACCACTTGGCGAGCTAGAACATTTGAAGGAAATCGAGCACATAAAACTCAACAGTTTTTGAATTAATCACAATAATTTTATACTCGATTTTTAGGGTTGTTGAGTTTTATGTTCTTGATTTCCTTCAACCGTTCTAGCTTGCCAAGTGGTGGAGAAGTTGGATATTTGGGTGATTTTGTAGGAGTTGAAAAATAGACAATAGACACAAGGATTTATAGTGGTTCGGTCTTCTAACAAGTACCTACATCCACTACCTTAGCTCCCCACTAAGGATTTCAAAACAAATTCACTAAGGATTTCAAAACAAATTCACTAAGAATTTCGTCCCCTTTTTTCGGCTTAGGAGGAAACCGTTACAACGATCAAGCTTTCTACCCAAAGCTTGATCAAGCACTCTCTTACAAGAGAAATTCTAAGCAAACTTGAAATCCCTCTAATAGGTATTTTTTGCACTATAAAGCACTCACCCAAAACCTAAACACTTGAGCAAATTTGACAATGTTTAGCTCACTAGTGTTGTCTATACAAGGAAATGTACAATTAAGCTCTAAGACAATTTCTTTATCATGATGTTGTTGACAATTGAAGCATTAACCTATCCTTGATGCTTGGAGGTCCCTTTTATACTCCAAAATGAGTTTGTAGTCGTTGAGAACCATTGGGGTTGAATTAGAGCCGTTGGAGCCTTTATTTCCCACCATAAATGCAGTTCTGCAGCTTGGCGTATCGACACCCCTTGAATATGTATCGATATGGTCCCGATAAGAAAATAGTCGTTGAGCACTTCAATCTGGTGCGTATCGATATGCTTGGCTAGCGTATCGGTACGGTCCTGCAATTTAAAAGACCGTTGGGAAATCGACCGTTGGGGGTAGTTGGGCGTATTGGTACGCGAACTAGCCATTGGGTATTTTAAAGCATACCGTATCGATACGGAAAGGCGTATCGATACGGGTTTTGGCTACTAGAAAATCACTGTAGTTGAAACCCTAGGGTGTATCAGTACGGTACCAGACCGAATCGATACGAGTATTTGAAAAGCATGGTTTTAACTACTTTAAATGCACTTTAAATCATTCCAAAGCCTTGTAAAACCCTAAAACATATTTTCAAGTTGTTTTTGACTAAAAACATATTTTAAATTCTTTTCAATTTAGTCCAAAGCATTTTTCAAATATTATATCAAAACACTTAGTTCTACAAGGGTGTTAAACGAAACTGGTGAAAATGCAGCAAAAACAACTTAAAAGGCCTTACAACTTAATTTTAAGTTCATACAAAGGCTCTATTAAGTCTTAGATATACATTTTTGCACATTTTGCTACACATGATTCTCAAAATAACACATTTAACTCATAGAAAGCATGATTTCACCAAAATCAACCAAACGTTACAAGTTTAACGCGTAAAACATAAATATGAGCATACTAGGCCAAAAAAATCTTGGTTTCCTTCACCTCATTTGTACCTTCATATGTGACTTCAAGTTTGTCCCATAATTCCTTGGCATTTTCACAAGAAGAGACCTTTGAGTATTCTTCCGGAC
The DNA here is from genome assembly GCA_030270665.1 of Hibiscus trionum. Lineage (NCBI taxonomy): Eukaryota > Viridiplantae > Streptophyta > Magnoliopsida > Malvales > Malvaceae > Hibiscus > Hibiscus trionum. The sequence goes on along the minus strand of BSYR01000038.1, from coordinate 17,556,740 downwards.
CAAGTGCACAAAAGAAAATGTGCAAGGCCTTTGCATTGAGCTTCATCTTCTAACGATCTTCTGCATTCCATTCTGTCTTGCTTCTTTGTGGAACGAACGATCTATCAAGAAAGATATCCCAAAGCAGATAGTATTTGACCTTCATAAAGAACATCATTATATTCTTCTAATAGGAGTAGTTGACACCGTTGAAGTAAGGAGGCTTGTCTATAGATTGTGTCATGATCTCCGATTGATGTAGAATGGTTGAGCACTTCAAGGATCGACTCTAGGATGTTAAGCTGATGTAGAGACAAAGCTCTGGTAAGAATTGTTGGGAGGCTCGTTTGATCAACCGAGATAGGCAAAAGGGGGTGAATTGGTTTTTGAGTGATAGTGGTGGAAGCAATGGAATTTAAAAGTTTGACACAAGGATTTATAGTGGTTCGACTTTCTAACCAAAGTCTACATCCACTACCTTAGCTTCCCACTAAGGATTTTCCCAAATTCACTTTTAAATTTCTTTCCTTTTTCCTGGGCTCAAGGAGATAACCTTTACAAGACAAGACTTATACCCCAAATTCTTTTCAAACCCTCTCTTACAAGAAAAAAATAAACAAACTAGGGAAAACCTCACAAGGTTGATTCTACGCAATTTTAAGCTCACACCCAAAACCTAACACTTGAGCATATATAACAATTAAGTTCACAAGTGTGTTCTACAAAGAAAAATGACAATTAAAGCACAAAAACAGTTTCTCTACACATGAATGTTGGTAGTATTGTTTCTTATTATTGCATGGCTGCTTGAAGGTCCCTTTTATGTCCTCTAATGAGTTCTTGATCGTTAATAGCTGTTGGGGGTGGTTTAGAGCCGTTGGGGACTTTAATTCCAACAATAAATGCACTTCTGGAGCAGGGCGTCTTGGTACACGGGCTTAGGTATCGGTACCTACCTCAAAGAAGAAAAATTGTTGGGCAATAAATGCACTGGGTACCGGTACACGAAACATGTGTATTAGTACGGGCCCATTGATACCAGTAGAGCTAGATCGGTACCGGTACTCAACTTGGCTACTTGAACTTGCCAAAACTCGGGGACAAAGGGGTGTATCGGTACTCGAAAATTTGTACCAGTACGGGCACTCTGGATATCAGTACGGGTCAATCTGTACCGATACTTACGGTCTGTTTTTGACACTTTGGCTATTTAAAATCATTTAAAATATGTCAAAAACCCTTTGAAAACATTTCAAACATATTTTTCAAGTTTATGAACTTTTGAATTCTTTTGCAAATTAGTTCAAGTCCAAAAATATTTTTCTTTAATTTATATCAAATCAAATATCTCAACACAATTAATCGAATATTTAGCATAAAAAGGCTTAACAATTAAATAAGTGTCCAAATTATATCATTTTTTCTAGATAGGTGTCTGGACTATATTCTTGGCCAAATAAGTGTCTAACGTTTTATTCCGTGACCCATTTAAGGTTTTTTCGTGACATGTATTAATTTTTTGTCATCTAATGAAATTTTAACATGTGGCATGGTTTCTCGTTTTCTAAAATTAAAATCCGAAAATGAAAAAATAATAAAATATATTAGTTAACCCAATAATATTTAATTTCTCTAAAAAAACCCAAACTCAAACCTCAAATCCCTAAATTCCTCTACCCCGATAACTAATTCAACCACCATCAGCCACCCTTATCTTAAGAGGTGGCAAACGCGTTGTTCGGTTCAGGTCATTTTGGGTCTGACTACATTCGGTTTAAGTTTGGTTCAGGTCAGCTCGAATTTGGTTTGATTGGAGTACGGGTCTATGTTGATTTAGGTTCGAGTATCGGGTCGGGCCGATTGATTTTCAGTTCGGTTGACTTTTGGTTTGGTTAATATCGGTCGGTTATTTTCGGGTCAGGTCAATATTGGGTTAATAGATTGATCTATTTTAATTGGGTTTTTAGGCTGAGTAAGGTTTTTACAAATTATATATGAGTTTGTATAACATGTATATTTGGCTTTATGGTGCGTTGTGCGACAGTTCACATCTTATCTTTCTTTCTTTATTTTAATATCTTTTCTTTATTTCGGGTTGCTTTTTGTTCGAATTACTTTCGGTTCAGGTGAAATTAGTTTGCGTTCATTTGGTTCGGTTGAAAATCAGTTCAGGTCCATTTTCGGTTCAACAAAAAGTCGGGTCGATTTTGATTCAGTTCGATTTATTTCGGGTTTCGGATCAATTTTGGGTCATCATGTTTGGTTCGATTTCGGGTCTAGATTTGGGTCTCGGGCCAAGTTTTCCAAGTCTACTTATCTTCATCAGACTCTCTCTACTGAAAACTCCATCATCTCGTCTTCAAAAACCGATGAACGAACCACCGATTACACCATCGACGAACACCCAACAGTGAAGAAAAAAGAGGTCGAATTAGTTCCCACCAATGAGTAGAGGATGATAGATGTCGAATGGTGAGGTACAATTTGAGTAGAGGAAAAAACTTAAATGCGTCACGGAATGAAACATTAGGCATCTATTTAGCCCAAAATATAATTCAGACACATATCTAAAAAAGGTATAATTTGAACACTTATTTGATTGTTAAGCCTAAAAAAATCTCGTTCAATGTTCTCATTAATGTTATGATTGAATATGTATTTTTTAAAACATTTAAGATAATCATATAATGATATTGATAATATTATTCAACCACCTTAATCTTGTTGTTAGGATTCTTCCTTTTCTTTAGTGTCGTCATTAGCTTCTTTATCCATTATTTGAATTTCAAGCATATTATTGCTACCCAGTTTGTTATTCTGCGTGTATATATAAGTTGGTATTGATTACCAAGAATGATCAATGGAACAATCTTTTCCTCTACAACACTTTATGTTCCTCTTTCCATATGGTATTAGTTGCCTATCTCATACGAGATTGGGTGTCGACCTCAATGGCTATTTACAACTCCATTTCCAGCCCTCTTGACCCTAACAATCCCCTCACCATAGTAACAATCAAAAACTCTATCAAACTCAACTCCACCAATTATCTTTCTTGCAAAACCCAAATTGAATCCATCCTCATATGCTATGACCTCTTCAAATTCATAGATGGTACACACCCTTGTCCACCAAAAACTATCACCACCAATAACACAACCTCTACCAATCCGGCTTATCAAACATGGTTACGATAAGACAAACTCTTGTTTGGTGCACTAGTTGGCACCATCTCTCAAAACCTTGTCCCTTTAGTCTTACGGTGCACAACATCAGCTGAAACTTGGACAGTTCTCGCCAACACTTATGCACGTCCGTCTCTTGCCATATCAAACAAATCAAAGATAATCTCAAAAACATTTCCAAAGGATCCCAAACTATCACTGAATATATGCAAGCTATTAAAATCAAAGTCGATGAGCTTGATACTCTTGGTAAATCGTTAGATGCAGATGATCTTATTGAAAAAGTCATGGAAGGTCTTGATGACACCTTCCAACCAGTTATCGATGCTATCAATAGTCGTGATATTGTCATCACTTTTGATGAGTTGCATGAAAAACTGATCAACAGAGAGCTCACTCCACACAACTCCTCCTCAAGCGTACCAGTCACCGCCTACTCAAATCACACTCAACGCTCCAACCAGCGATTTCATCGATCTTCTACGCCCTCTGCATCTCAACAGTATAATCGATCTATGCGTCCTTTTTGGGCAAATGTCAGTGGTGCCGAACTCAGGGGCATGTTTTCACTCAGTGCTCTGTAACCCCCTTAGCCCGGCCTAGACGGTTGACCCGAACTACGAAGATTACACGGGGAAAACCAAAGTCAACCCGAAAGTCAACCTTGATTAACGACCCTTTTTTTACTTTTTAATCTTGTCTAGATGCATATTAACCCTAGGCGTAGCCTCGAGAAACACATACTTGAAAAGCACAGCGATCGGAAAACGTTAAGGGACTCAATTGCACAAATTACAACTATTAGGGACCAAAAAGTAAATTCTGGAAATTAAGAGGACTTAACTGATTTTAAAGTTACCATTATGAAATTAGTCATATTATATGCTTCCCTGTCAAATTTCATCTCAAACGGACATCTTAAACTCAAGCAATTGCATATACAAAAATTCAGGACTAAAACGTAAAGCTTGCAAACCTTAAACCATTCAAACCAGTGCCCAACGGTCAACTGTTTCGGAACGTGGTTGACCGTTCTGAAACGCGGGTTCGTTTCGAGACCTGTATCGAAACAGGGCTTGACAGTGGCCAATCCGTTTCGGAACGCCCTCTACCCGTTTCGATACATGAAGGCCATTACAGGGCCCCCGTTTCGAAACGGTAGTGCCCGTTCCGATACGGACTGTCCAGAAAGTGCAGATTTTGCTGGTTTAACATAGAATTAACCACTCAAACACATCCCTATGACCTCCTAATCATGCCAACAAGTCATCATACATATAAGGTACACATTTGTATCATCAAAACTCATTCATGGCATCAATTAGGAAAAACCACAAGTCTATAGGCATGCATCCTAATATTGGAAACCAACCAATCATCAAATCACCAAAGCAAACACCAAATGGCCAATTACAAGTCCAAAACATCATAGGCATCATGCCAAACTCAGGGAGTCCAAAACATCTCCCAAAAACACAACCTAGGTTCCCATTGCCAAATACCAAAAGCTAATAATGTTGTAAAAATAGTCACCATACATGAGCTTAGCTTTCCCTTGTATTCTTAGCCTCCTTGCTGCCCTTAAAGCACTTCAATTCTCTGCATTATTGGTTCAAGAAAGAGAGCGTAAGCATATTTGCTTAGTGAGGCATGCTCTAAAGAAACAACACAATAATGCACTTTATAAAACACCTTTCAAAGGCCCTTAAACTTATAAACATCATTTCTCATGCAACAATGCATACACAACAAGCATCTCATGCTTCATTAACATTAACATGTCATATTGGCTTCCAAGTGATACCATAACCATTTTCAACATAAAACACAATCGGATACGCGGATTACAAGCGTTGTCCCATACGCTTCATACACACTACCGAACACACAAGGTGGAGTTTACCGGTACAATCACAATCCCTCAGCACCCGTGATGGAGTTTAACGGTACAATTACAACCCCTCCACATCACTCATCGGTAGTTGTATAACATCACTTACGAGAACACGGGACACACAACACAAGATCCACACATGGCATTTTAACCACCATTATGATCTTAGACATCTCGTTAGTGTACTTGGATGGAGTTTACGGTACAATTACAACCCCTCAACATCCAAGGCGACTTTATTCACGGTGCACCCAATCTTATAGTCGGCTAACTATATCCGATTCAAGTACTTTAAAACCAAACATCACTTGCCAATATACATCATTTATCATCAACATTCCACTGTTTTAAAGCATTAATCAAAGCCATTAAACCACCATGCATCACTATGCATCAAAACCACATTTATCAATATCAAACCAATGATCTCTTACCTTGAGCATCCTTCAACATATGGCTTTCAAAACCAGCATTAATCATGCTAAAACATGCTTTCAAAACAGAATTTAAACATGCAAATTAAACACATTGCATCCAACCATCTCATGGTTCATCAAAGAGAGAGTTTCTCCGAAAACTTACTCTTGAGCTTAGTTAAGTTGCTTAGACTTAAACTAAGCTCCCAAAACCTTCAAACATTGGTTTCAAAGCTGAAAACCAAACTTCACTCACCAATTCCGTTTCGCAAGCTTGTCGAAACGCCGTTCAAGCCTCCGGATCAACACCACAAGGATCCGAATGTGTCTCCCCTGTTTTAAACACATCAAAGCAGAGGATTAATGCATCATCATGCATTAAAATCTTCAGTCATTACACCTAAACTCGCTGCTCACATCAAATCTAACATTTCGGCTACCAAACACAACCGAAATCACTTCCAAACTCATCCACAACATTACCCAGCCAAGATCCATTACTTCTAAACATTCTTAAACATCAATTAACATCCAAAAAGATCATAAACTCGTCCTTATACCTCCAGCTATAACAGAACACCAAGATCACCCCAAAAACACCATTTTCACAAGTAAAAACTTAGGAAAATCAACCTATTCGGGATTGCATTGATTAGACCTCAATTACACATCATTAAACATCCAAAATACTTTAAAAAGACATCTTAAAACAGAGCCCAAACATTCATTACGAATTTCTTCAAGATTAAATCCAAATCTTGAGTTTTAAGCCAAAAATCAAGATCACAACATCAAAACCTTTTATAAAACTTAATTTAAGGATTGAGAACTTGGGAATTTCAGTAAAGAACTGAGTATTTAGAGGAGAAGGACATCCTTACCTCTAAATGTAGATTTCTCCTTGATTTGAGCCAAAATCCTTGAAAATTCAATAAGCAAATGAAGAGGATTTGATGTAGAAAGGTTTAGGAATCAATTGATGATTGAAACCTCATCATTTAATGTGAAAATCAAAAGAAAAGCTGATGTGGAAATGTGTTTGGCTGAGGGAATTTTGAGAGAAAATGAGATGAGAAAGTTTTTAAGAAAGTTAGTTATGAAAACTAAAATATGGTTTCCCCCTTTTCTTTTAATTAATTAAACATTAAATGAGTCATTAAAATTAAGAAAAATCTGGAGAAATCCTTCATTGGGTAAATTAGCTCCTTAAAGATTCAAAGTTTCAATCTTTACAAAACAGTCACCATTGAACTTTTCAAAAATTACATTTTAGTCACTATTTAGAAATGTCACACTTCCGAACCTTATTTTGTAAAATTGATTTCACCACTCTCTTATATATATTAAAAGAGGATTTTTAGATATTTTTCCATATTTTTAATGCATCCCGAACTAGGCTGTCCCTAAAACCACCTTTTATATTCGAACCAAAAATCAGACCGGTCCGGTTCAGACCCTAAACTTCCAAGCCCAAAATTGGGGTGTTACAACCTCTTTCGACAGTAGTTCCCGAATGCATATGCACCTTCATGCCAAGTCAATTCATCGACATCTCGTATGCCTCCGTCGTGGCAACCTCAAGCTCATATCGCCACCTCTTATTCCTCCTTCTCTGATCCCTGGCTTTTAGACAATGGTGCAACACATCACATTACAACCGATCTCCAAAATCTCTCTATTCACAATCTCTACACTAGCTCAAACGAAATAATGATTGGTGATGGCTCTAGTGTTCCGATTACTCACTCTGGTTCTACCACTCTTCCCACTCCATCTCACTCATTTACTCTATCTAATGTCCTTTGTGCTCCTAATATGAAACACAATTTAATTTATGTGTCTCAATTTTGTAAATCAAATAATGTTTTTATTGAATTCTTACCTTTTTTTTTCTTGTCAAGGATCTCAAGACCGGGACAATTCTTTTCCAAGGTCAACCTAAACATGGTGTCTATGAGTGGCCCTCAAACATCACACCGTTACTTGCTTTCTTTACAATAAAGACAACACCTTCTGTCTGGCATCATCGCCTTGGTCACCCGTCTCTCTCGACGTTCAAGTATATGGTTTGCTCTTTTCATTTAGATATTGACAAATTCTTTTGGATACATATTGTAATGCCTGTCACTCTAATAAAAGTCACAAACTTCCTTTTTCCACTTCAACCTTATCATCTCCATCCCCTCTTGAAATAATTTTTACTGATGTTTGGACCTCTCTAAAACACTCTGTCGACAACTTGAAATATTATATATTTTTTCCAATCACTTCACCAAATACATATGGTTGTATCCTTTAAAGCACAAGTCTGGTGCATGTGATACTTTCATTCGTTTCAAAGCCATTGTTGAAAAATTCTGTGCCACTCCCATTAAAACTGTTTATTCAAACAATGGCGGTGAATACCAAGCCTTATTGCCATTTTTCACCATCAATGGCATTTCCCATCTTACATCCCCTCCTCACACTCCTGAGCACAATGTCTTTGCTGAACGACGACACCGATATATAGTCGAAACTGATCTCTCACTTCTTTGTCATGCATCAATGCCTCTATCGTATTGGTCATATGTTGTTTCCACAGTCGTTTATCTTATCAACTGCATGCCTACGCCTACCCTTCATAATAACTCTCTATACTTCACACTTTTTGGCACTCTTCCTAACTATGGCAAACTCTGAAGCTTTGGTTGCCTTTGTTATCCTTGGCTACATCCTTATGCCTCTCACAAACTTGAACCACGATCGACCCCTTGTCTTTTTTTTGGTTACTCATCTACTCATAGTGCCTATCTATTCCTTGATACGTCTTCTCGTCATCTATATACTTCTTGTTATCTTCTGGATTTATCAACTCTGTTTCCGGTGCCTCGTTGTTTGTCTTTCGTGGCCAAGGTATTGTCATTTTCTCCTTGTCTATGTTGATGATCTCATCGTTACCGGCAATACCTCTTCGGCTATATCTCAGTTTCTTCAGCAACTATCTGCTCAGTTCTCCTTGAAGGATCTTGATCGCTTGCATTATTTTCTTGGTGTCGAGGTTGTTCCTCATGGTGCTGGTTTATTTCTCAGTCAGTGCAAATACACTATTGACCTTCTTCAACAAGCTCAGATGACTAACAATAAACCGGTTTCTACACCTATGTCCTCATCGGTGACTCTTACATTACATTCTGGTTCTCTGTTAACAGATGAAACCGCCTATCGCACCATTGTCGGCAGTCTTCAATATCTTTCGTTAACATGACCCGATATCTCCTATGATGTTAACAAGTTGTCGCAGTTCATGCATCAACCCACAACCGACCACTAGACTGCCTTCAAACGAGTATTGCACTATCTTTGCAGTACCTTGGATCACGGCCTCTCCATCCATCGTCATTCACCTCTTGCCCTTCATGCTTTCTCTGATGCTGACTGGGCTGGTGACAAAGATAGCTTTACCTCTACAAGTGCTTATATTATCTATCTTGGTCGCAACCCTGTGTCTTGGAGCTCAAAGAAACAAAAAAATGATTGCTCGGTCTTCTATCGAAGCTGAGTATCACTCTGTGGCTGACACAGCTGCTGAGTTACGCTGGTTGTGCTCCCTTCTATCTGAATTTGGTGTCACCATCCCACAACAACTCGTGATATATCGCAACAATGTTGGAGCCACGCATCTTTGTGCTAATCCAGTCTTCCATTCGCGTATGAAGCATGTTGCGCTCCACTACCACTTCATTCATGAGCACGAACAACGTGATTGTCTTCGTGTATCTCATATTTCAACTACTGACCAGCTTGCTGATGCTCTCACAAAATCGTTACCTCGCCAACAGTTCGTTACCGCCATCAACAAGATTGGCCTTGTTTCCACGACGTCCATCTTGAGGGTGCATGATAAGATTATTTAACCACCTTAATCTTGTTGTTGGGATTCTTCCCTTTCTTTAGTGTCATCATTAGCTTCTTTATCCATTATTTAAATTTCAAACATATTATTGTTACTCAGTTTGTTATTCTATGTGTATATATATAAGTTGGTATTGATTGCCACGAATAATCAATGGAATAATATTTTCCTCTACAACACTTATTGTTCCTCTTTCCATAGATATTTGGTTAATATTTTCCGTTAATGTATAAATTTTAATAGGCTGAATTTTGTCGTTGTTCTTACAAATAAAGTGGAAGTGTTAACATAGAGTATTAATTGCAATAAACATGAGCACATTCTTAGAAGGTCCCGCATAATATGTTATTGCTAAAATACACTATTAATTACTCAACTATTTTTTCACTCTTATTTTGGTTATTCTTGTTTAAAAAATTTTAATTTATTAACTCAATTTTATACATTAAACGCTTTTTTGTCATTCTAAAATATTTTATTTTTATTTTTATTTTTTAATATTATTCAATATAAAATTAATTTAAAATAAATAATAAAATTATATTCTAATAAATGGGCCATTGTTGAATTGTAGACCATTAGCGGCCGTTTGATCCCAAATTGCACCGGGAGACTCGTTTTGACACGATGAGTTTGAATATAGTGGTTATTTCCTCGGGAAATGTCCCCAAACCCGTAAATCTCGACTGAAACTTTTCATTTTCCTCGCTTCCAATCTCTTTTTCGTTGACTTTGGAGTACTTTCTTACAAAATAATGATCAGATTCGGACTCAGGGGTCGAGACGAAGCGATTGGTGAAATTTGGGACCGGACAACCACCATCTACGACCATCGATTGTGGCATCCGACGACGATGAACGGTGGACGTCGAGAAAGAGATGACCGGCGACCGAGAGTTCGATTTTATTTTATATTTTTTAAAAATATTTTTATATTTAACAATATTAAAAATACCATGTCATATGAAAATAATAATAAAATATTTTAGAGTGACCAAAAAGTTAAATATATAAAATTTAGTTATTAAATTAAAAAATTGAAAGTTAAGTAACTAAATAAGAACGAAAAAATAATTGAGAAAATAATTGAGTGATCAACTATATATTTTATCCTATTATTTTCATCTCAATTAAGTAGTAGGCCCAATTATTTTTTTGAAAATCTGAAAAGTTGTCGTGTCGATCATTTATGTCAATGCCTTGGTAAGTTTTTTTTACTGTACATTTTTATCTTTATGGTCTATATTAGAGATTTGTAATTTTTTTTTCAATAATATCGTTTTTAAGGTTTAAATTTAAATTTTCTTCTTAAGAGAGCAATGCACACTATCACTGCACCTATCATTTCTTGGTAAGTTTTTATAATTACTTTCGATTTTTTGTTATAGTATGTATAGAGAAAGTTATGTCCGTTTATAAACTATTTGATTTTATATTAATGTAAGATTATTGGATTAATTAAATTTAATGAATTTGATTAAAAAATTTAAACTAATGATCACTTTTTTTAAAAAAATCACTTATTTTCTTTTATTAATCGCATTCACCTATCCATCCATTTTTACTTATTCAATAATTTTGAAAACAAAATTATAAAACTAAATTTTTATACCGTGACAACATACCATATCTTCTTAGGATGAGTCTATCACGCTCGACAAACACAGCTGAACACCACTAAAGTTGAACATCGTTAAACACCATTAAATTAATTAATAAATACTAAAAATCTCATGGGCTCAACATATAATTATAAATTATTTAAAATAAAATTTTAATTAAATTATTTTTCATATATATTATATTTTAAATTTTTTAAAATAATTAGATCAAATATCAATCCTAGTCAATTTAAAAAATAAAAAAAATCCAAAACCCTAAATCATAAACACTAAACTCAAAATCTAAAATCATAAACTCAAAATTCTAAAACCTAAACCTAATGTTCGAATAGGTCAGCCGAAGCTAAGGGGAAGCGATCCAAAGCTAACCATGCCACGAATAGTCGACTCGACAAAAACATGGGATATTGAAACTAATCTAGCATAGGCCGAGAAATCCTTTTTCTTCTTTGCACGACAGAAGCTGAGACATCAGGAAAGTAAGGACTATTTCGGATGCGAGGAATCTTTTAATCTGACCCATAGTTAACTAGGATCAGGTTTAGAGTTTAAGGTTTAGGAATATATATTTATAGTTTAGAGTTTCGGGTTTCATATTTAGGGTTTAAGTTTTTGGGTTTCGGATTTTTTTTTTAAATTTAAAGTTAGTATTTGATCTAATTATTTTTTAAAAAAGATTAAAAAAGATTATATATATACATAATAATTTAATTGAAATTTTATTTAAAATAAAATTTATAATTATATGTTGAGTCATTGAGATTTTTAATCTTTATTCATCAATTTAATGGTCTTCAGCGTTAATGATGTTCAACGGTGTTCGTCGAACATTGTAAAAAATTTTATCTTCTTATATAGGATTGAACATTATTTTGGCACCTAAAATTGTAAATCCTTATCATTTGATACTTAATTTTTTATTTGTTTTAGCTTATGAACTTTTCAATCATGAAGCACTTTACATCAACCTATCTTCCTATTAAAAAAATATAACACATGATATACATTAAATATAAAAAACTTCATAAAATATTATAAATTAATTTTTCTTTCAAACAAATTCTTTTAAGTTGTTTCAAAAATTATTATAATTTTTTCTCAAAAAAATTATAACAATTTATTTTTTTAATAAATAAACAAAATTCTAAAAGAACCAAAAATGAAAAAAAAACACAAGAAATAGTTTAAGAACTTATATATTTTTTTTAAAAAAATGAGACTTTTCAGGTTTTTTCTTTTGGTAAAGTACATATTTATTTTATGGTCTATGTTCAGATTCGTGATACTCCCACCCAATGATATTTTCTTTAAGGTTTGAACCTAAAAAAATCCAACAACAAAATAAAAGAATTCTTGTTATTTGTTGCATGTCTATTTTATGATACATTTTATTTTTCAAGTGTTTTCTAAATGTTTAAAATATTTTTTCCATGGCACCAAATGTAACTTAAACTTTAAAAAACCCAGAAATAAAAATCAAAAGAATTCTTGTTTTTTTTTTTCAAACTCAAATTGTGAAAAAAAAGTTTATTGAAGTTTTCTCGAAGTTTAAATAAGTACTTTCGGCAAAATGCATAAAATTAAAAAATAGAAAAAAAATTTAAATTTTTTTAAAATGTTATGAATATTTATCTGCGTGGAGGTCTATAATGATAAGAACTTTATTTAGGATATTTGATTTACTTTATCATTAGAAATATTATCTCCATTAATTAGAGTTTAATGTATTATATACTTCTTATGCCTATAAATAGATGAAGTCATTGTACACAAGTCTGGTTTTGGAGAATAATACGAACCTCTCTCTTTCACTCATTTCTTTGTTATTTTATTCTTGTTCATTGTTCTTGTTCTTCGTTATTTTATTCATAACACGTTATTAGCACGAGATTCTAACCAACCGAGGTCCTCACCGTTCGAATCTCAAAAGTCATAAGTTCGCTTGTAAAAAATTTAGTCAAAAATCAAGTCTCTTCAGAGACGGTAGTTATCTAACTTATCGACACAAAAGTCATGAAGATGTTAAAACTTGATATCGGCTAGGATAATGATTCGTTCTTTATTTGGTAAAAAAAATTAAATATCTAATTGAGGTATGAAATTTGGTTCTCGTTATATTCTTTTTGTGATTTACCATAATTATTATTAGTATTGATAAATACGTACAATAATCTAATTTTATTAATTAGATTTTTTTAAAAAGGGAAAAGTCATAAATAGAATTACAACTAGGATACGAGATTTTAAAGGATTTACATTCACTTGGTTTATTTTTTTCTTTCAAGAATCATGTAATCCATTATTTTATTATATTGATGAGAATTAATATTTTTAACCGTGTTTTTGAGTTTTGCATGATATAATAATTTGAAAAGAGATATGGCATTATGAGAAGTTATCTTGGTCATTTGCTACGTTTCTATTTTCCTCGAGAGGAAAATCAATATTGGTAAATTATGATTTATTTTCATTCTTTAAATTATGATTTTAAAGTGTGATAAATCATGGTGAAATTTGCTCGAAAGCAATAATTTTCATGTGTCAAAAAATCGACTATTGACTTCTCTCAAGTTCAAGTTACAAAAAATCGTATTGATCCAAAAAAGTTTTATGAGATGCATTTCCTGAAGTGAATGCAAGCATGATGTTTATTCCATGCGATTATTAGATCAGTTTCATTCTCTGAAGTGAATGCAAACATGGTAAATCACTATTCAGTTAATGACATAACTTGTATATAATCCAAATTACTACATAACTGAAGTTATGTGATCAAGTATCAATGATGAGGATATGTTAATAAAAATATACTCTACTTTTCATGACAAATAATGTTGTCCTCAGACACAATATCATGAAAAAGGTTTTAAAGGTCCACTGGCTCTACTCCACTCCCTGAAGTAAATGTGAGATTATATTATGGAAAGAATAAAAGCCACATTAGAAGTTGTGGTCGTGGTCGAGGCTATGAATATAGACATGAAAAAATATGGTCGTTTTAAGAATACTTCAACCCACCGATAATGAGGTTATAAGGATGACAAGAGTGATAAAAGATCATTCTAAGGAAGTGAAATCCTTTTTATTACCAATGTGATGTTATAAACCATTGGTCTTGTAATTGTTGTACGTTGAAAAATCAACAATCATTGAATGATAAAGGAAAAAATAGAAACAAATTTTGTTTGCGAAAATGACGAGGATGATATTGGTCCAACTCATTTGGACATTGTTGATTTTCTTATAACCCTTGAAGAAAATAAATTATCTTCTAATTATTCTCATAACCTTGAAGAGAATTATTTATCTTTTTTTTTATAATTTACTTTGCTTTATGTTTATTTATTTTACGCATTAATTATTTGCGCTTTATATATTTATTTAACGCCTAAAGTATGTTCTTTAATTAGTTAATATGTTCTCTGTTATATTGGTTTAATCCAAATATATTGGCTGAACATCCCGTTCTGCGAGGCTACTGGTCTCAAAGGAGGTTTTTAAAGGACCTTGTGAACTAGTTTAACAATGCCGCGTACGAGGATTAAATCTTTGTTCTCTGTTGGTTTATTTTATTATGACATTTATTTATTTTATTTCACATGATTACTTATCAAATACAACCTATGGTGACGACTTATGCTTAGCAGAAGCATAAGATATATTTTCTCATTTAAATACAAGGGAAAATGTGAGTACTATATCTCAAAGTACTTAAAATATTGATGCTCCAGAAGAGCAATAAGCTCTTGAGAGAAAGCATATTATGAAAAGTGCAGAATTGTGAATATTGTAAAAATTATCGTTGATGGTAATAATATCGTCATCACTAGAAGTGAAAATTTTAAGAGAGCAATATGAGTTCGCAAAATATTCATTTGGGAATTATAGATAACATATGTTATCAATTGGCATTTGAAATAAGCCAATGTGGATATAAGTTCTGGTAGCCAAAAGTCAGTTGATAGCTCTAGAAGAGCTATATATTACTACCAAAAGATAATTTTCATTGAAAGCTCCGAAAGAGCTAAATATATTCCTATTCAAAGGGACAATTTCGATGGTCGTACTAGAAATGTACGAGTGAGATTGAATCATATGTTATGGTAAACCAGAAATTTACCAAATTCAAAATGTATATACACACTTGTATATAGTTGGCATGATCGGTTAGATCATCCTGATCAATAATGATGCGAAAGCTATTGAGATTTATTTGAACATTTATTAAAAGAACCTGAAGTTCTTGTGGTCCTTGTTCTCAAAGGAATTAACTAAATTCCACTTATTAAAAGAACACGAAGTTCTTGTGTTGCTTGTTCTTGTAACACCCGGGTTTAGGGGTTAGGTGAAAATAATATTTTAATATTATTTGGGCTCGGTTTTATACTCTAAATAATATTTCGAGTTTGTTTTCAAAATTAATTAATTTCGGGTGGGCCATGTTTTAAGATTAAAACTCAAATTAACCATGGATTAACCCTCATTGTGAATAGCCAAATTCATTAAGGGTAAATGAGTCTTTTGATCTTTAAAGGGATAAAACAAAACAATTAAAATACCAAATTTCACTCATCTTCTCCCTCTCTCAACAAAAACCCACGACAAAACTCTCCCCTCCATTGTAGTGCACTATTCCATCACATTTCCTCCCCATTTCAACTCCAAATTGAAAGGTAATGGCATTTTTGACTTCCCCTCACCTCCCTCTCCATGAAAGTACCTTTTATTTTCGTTTTCATGAAGTTTTTAGAAAATGGAAGTTTTGAATATTTTGATTAAAAATAAGATCTTTATGTTGATAAATGAAATGTTTTGATTTGATATGCTTAGTTATGGTATATAGAGGCCAAATGGTATATCATATGTGAATTTCAAATGATTTTGGGCAATTTTCGGAATTGGGTTTTAAGGGAGTTTTGGAGGGTTTTAAAGTGGTTTTTGGGGTGGTTTAATGTTGGTTTTTGAGGGCTGGTGCTAGTATGATATATGAGGGTTACTTTGGATGTATTTGATGGTTGATTGGATGCTCGAAATGGAAGATTTCAGTGGGTTTTGTGGGTTGCTCGAAAATTCTGTTTTGGACTTGTTTTGGGTGTTGAATGCTTGAAATTGTTATTCCGGGTTAGTTCCGATGATGAGCTTTTGATTATGGATGTTTTGTTTGTGTTTGGGATTGATTAGAATCGAGTTTGGGCATCGGTGAAGTATCGAAAGTGAATCCGGGAATTTGAAGTCGGTTGCTTGCTTGGCCTTTGAGCTTGGAAGCTTAGGTGAGTGGTTAATTGTTTTAAATGGTTTTAAAATAGTTGGTTCGAGTATATAGACTAGGTTGGGCATGGTAGACCCACCTAGAGTTAGGATTAGGGTGGTAGCCTAATCCTAAGCTTGATCTAGAGCCTTTGGATGAACTCACTTATGTGGTTGTGTATGTCTCGTGTGAAATGTGATATGAATGATTGTGTATATTGTATTATACATGTGAGGTGAAATATGACTTGTGATGCTTGAGACATGCATGATGATGGTTGTTGGTGAGTACGTGCTAAGCACGGAAATTATTGGATCGAGTAATGTGAAATGAGTAAATGTTGGCACTAGTATACTTGAATACAAATGATCGATCATTAGGATGTTAGTGTGTACACATGAGTCAAAAGTCGCACGTGGCCTTGGTGGCGTTGAGTCGCCAAGGAGGAGTACGGGTACGCCCGGAAATTGTATTTAAATATAGTCGGTGATGAGTGGAATCCCATCGACGGGGCGTGAGGATGAGTGGAATCCCCTCCGCGAGACCGGTGATGAGTGTAATCCCACCGTGAGGTAATGTGGTTGTTGGATGTGAGTTCCAACGTGTCTATCCGCGTATTCGGGTCATAGCTAGGTGCCAATGTTGTTTGATATGTGTATCAAGGTGTTGAGGTTTATGATTCGTAATGGGATACTTGGATGTGAATACATGTATTGTGGATTTAAGCTTATGATTCGTGGCATTTATGTTGTCTATTGCTCATGCATCCTTACTTTGTGGCTTTTGTGGATCCTTGGTAAATTTGTGTTTTACCTTGGTTAGATCGTGCTCAGACCCTGCAATGTTGAGGTTTGTTTTTAGAGCTTACCCTCACTAAGCATCATTGCTTACGCTCTCTTTGTTCAACATTGCAGATCCTTAGTTCGCGGGTTGCTCGAGCAAGTGGAGGGCCTCCAAGTGTGGTTGTTGACTTGAGTACATCAAGTATGAGTTTTAAATGTTGAACATGTAATAGTTTGAGCAATGGGACATGTGTTATTTTGATGGATGGTTGTTAGTCGTTTAGGAGCTTGTTTAGACTCCTTGATATCTTGTTTTTGTATGGTTTGTATTGCCATGTTGAATTGTAAATCATGCCTAAATTGCTTATTATGAATGTTAGCCATGTGCCTTAGAGGTTGCCTTTATGTTTGAATGATGTTGTATGAATGCATGATTTGTGGTGTCTTGCCTTAATGTTTAGACTCGTCTTAATCTTGTTAAAGCATGCTTTTATAGTTGGGTTGCCTTAGGTTTAAGTGTTTTGTTGTTGAAGTGTGTTATGGTAGTGTTTTGGGGCACCCTAGTGCCTTAAAACAGCCAAAACGAGTCTGCAGACAGGGGGCGTTTCGGAACGGGCCACCCTGTTTCGGAACGGTCCCTTTGCATTTGGCCTTCCATTTCGAAACGGATGGGGGTCGTTTCGGAACATTTTTGCTACTGGAAATTTGAGAAATTGGCGAGATGAAGGCGTTCCGAAACGGGTCTTTGATGTTTCGAAACGGTCAAATCTCGTTGACCACGAGAAGTTGATCGTCAGGGTCGTTTCGATATGGGTCACCCCTGTTTCGAAACGGTCACCCTATGGTTGACCCTGGCCTGTTGACTAACTCAAGGCGTTTCGGAACACCCTAAGGGCGTTTCGAAACGGCCTGCTGTAAAGGACTAAAATGAGCTGTTTAATGTTTTGGTTGGTCGGAGTATGTTACATTGTTTGTATCTTCCGCTGCTGTGCTTCACATAGGATTTAATTATGCCTATAGACAAGATAAAATAAAAAGGAATTTTCTGGGTCGTTAACCGAGGGGAAGCCTTAACGGGTTTCGCTTCGGTTTTCCCCGTGTGGCCCACTCGGATCGGTCATCCGACCAGACCGGGACGAGGGGGTTACATTTCTCAAAGGAAATTATTAAGATATTGTAGAACTAATGTTTTGATATAATAATTGAAAATTGTTTTGGACTGATTTAAAAAGTATTTAAAACATTTCCAAAGTCCAAACAACTTGAAATTATGTTTAGGTAAGTTTTTAAAAGGGTTTTTCATGTTTTTCAAAGACAAACTTCACAAACTTGTCCAGGTGTTTCGAAACACCTTAGGGCGTTTCGAAATAGGGGTCTCTAGTAGCAAAAACGTTTCGATACGAGTATCGAAACGGGCTTACCATGGATGAGGATTTTGCCCAGCGTTTCGAAACGGGCTCGGCCGTTTCGATACGCTTACGTGGCATTGACCACAACGGTCATAAACCCCAACGGCTATTTCCCAACCAACTTTCAAATGCAGGCGTTTCGATACGGGCCTATAGCGTTTCGATACGGGTTTCGAAACGGCAAGGGGGTGTTCCGAAACGGGTGCCCTGACAGACTGCAACGGCTCTTTCTACATAGAGAGTGTTTCGAAACGGCTTCGAGCGTTTCGAAATGGATAGCTACAGAACTGCATTTATGGTGGGAATTAAAGTCCTCAACGGCTCCAATATGATCCCAACGGCTAGTAACGGCTACAAACTCTTTTGGGAGTATAAAAAGGGACCTCCAAGCATCAAGAGAAGGCTAATGCTCATATTGTCAAACATCAAATGATCAAGAATTGTCTTAGAGCTTAAATTGTCATTTATTGTATAGACAAACACTAGTGAGCCAAAATTGTCAAATTTGCTCAAGTGTTTTAGGTTTTGGGTGAGTGCTTAATTGTGCAAACAAACACCTATTAGAGGGTTTTAAGTTTGCTTTCATTGTCTCTTTGTAAGAGAGGGTTTCAATCAAGGCTTTGGGTAGAAAGCTTGATTGTGTGTAAGGGTTACCTCCTAAGCCTAGAAAAGGGGACGAATCAATAGTGGATTGATTGAGAAATCCTTAGTGGGGAGCTAAGGTAGTGGATGTAGACCTTGGTTAGAAGGTTGAACCACTATAATTCATTGTGTCAATTCTCTTTTTAGCTTCCTAAACCTTAACACCCAAAAATCCATCTCTCCACCACTTGGTGAGCAACATTGGTTGATCGAATCGAGCCCCACACAACTCAACAATTGGTATCAGAGCTTGGCTCAATCGAAGGGGATTCACATCATATTGAGAAGATCCGGCAAGCTCGATCACTTTTTCATCAACCGGCTCAAATGGCACAATCAATCGACAAACCGCCTTTCTTTGACGGAACCCACTATGCCCATTGGAAGACAAAGATGAAGTTCTTCATCAAATCAAGAGATTACAAGCTATGGGATATAGTTGAAGATGGTCCGTTCGTGCCTCAAAGAAGCAAAGCGGAGTGGAGTGCCGACGATCGCAAGAAGATGGAGCTTAATTTCAAAGCCTTGCACATTTTGTTTTGTGCTTTTGGCCCAACCATCTATGAGAAGATGTCTTCTTGTGAGAGTGCCAAGGAGGTATGAGACAAGCTTGAAGTCACATACGAGGGAACCGATGAAGTCAAGGAGACCAAGATTGGGCTCCTAACCTTAGAGTATGAGAACTTCAAGATGGATCCGGAAGAGAACATCGAGAAGATGTTTGATAGGTTCTCCACCATCACCAATGGTCTTAAAGGTTATGGAGAAGCCATCCCGGAAGAGAAGCTTGTCCGAAAGCTCATCTACTCACTTCCCGAGTCATGGGACTCAAAGAGGACCGCCATCATCGAAGCCAAAAATTTGAAGACTTTGAAGCTTGATGAACTCATGGGGTCACTCCTTACTCATCAAATCATGAAGAAAAACAAAGAGGATAAGAAGAAGAGGGAAGAAATTAGAGCTATGGGAGAGAAGAAAATCAAAGGGCTTGGCATCAATGCTAGTGTCATGGCTCTCAAGTCCTCCACTTGCCATCATGTCTACTCAAGTGAAGAGGAGGATGAAGATGAATAGATAGTTCATCTCTTCAAGAAGTGTGCCCCGTTCATGAAGAAAGCCTTGAGAGAGCTTGAACGAGAACCTAAAAGAAAGGAGAGGGCAAGCACTTCAAGCCATAAGAAGAAGGCACATGTGGCTACTTGGAGTGATGAGGACTCCACCGACGATGAACAAGCCAACCTTTGCCTTATGGCCATCGAAGAAGATTCAAGGGTAACTTCTAATTCATCTACTTCATGTTCTTACTCTTTTGATGAATTACAAGATGCCTATGACGATTTGGTTTTAGATTTTAAAAGCCACATTTTGAAAAACAATAAATTGATTTCAAAGTTAAAAATTCAAAATGATTTGCTTTCTAAAACCAAACTTGAACTTGAAGCAAAACTTGAAGAGTTTGAATTAAAATGTTTTGATTTACAAAAATTGCTTCAAAAAGTTCAAGAAGAAAAAGATTTGATTTCCAAAGAGCTTGAAAAGAAAAACAATTTTGGAAAATCAAATTTTTATGTTAGACAATCTAGTGCCCCTAGATTTATTAAAGGAAAATGTTTTAGAAGTATTTGGGTCCCAAAAGGATTTAGTACTTCAATTAAAAAGGATGACATTGAAAAATGGATTCCTAAGGGGACTAAAATTTGTGCAACTAACGTTTATGGATCCAAAGCAATTTGGATACCGAAAATTACTTGATTGTCTTTTGCTAGGTGTGATGGAGATGTTCAACAAGTCCAATCAATGAGGGGGAGCTTCATGCACACAAGGAAGAACACTTGAAGAAGGAAGGCTTCACATCCTCCCTTGAATTCAAGTGTGGTAAAATCTAGTTGTCTTTAATTTCATTTGATTTATGTTTCTTGTCAACTAGATGATCATGTTTGTTGGACTAACACTTTTGATGATGCTTTGAGTAAGGGGGAGCCATTTTAAAACCAAATTCTTATTCTTGTCAAAGTTTTTACCTCTATGGTTATTTTGAACTTAATGTTTTAAATTCTTTTTGATATAACAAAAAGGGGGAGAAATGGTTTGAAAAATTGAATTTTCAAATGAATAAGGGGGAGCTTTATTTGAATTAAAAAATTTAATCTCTTATTCACATTTTTAAAGTTAAAGGGGGTGAATCACAAACAATTTTTCAAGTGAGTTTTATTATATAAAAAAGGGGGAGATTGTAGAACTAATGTTTTGATATAATAATTGAAAAATGTTTTGGACTGATTTAAAAAGTATTTAAAACATTTCCAAAGTCCAAACAACTTGAAATTATGTTTAGGGAAGTTTTTAAAAGGGTTTTTCATGTTTTTCAAATCCAAACTTCACAAACCTGTCCAGGTGTTTCGAAACACCTTAGGGCGTTTCGAAACAGGGGTCTCCAGTAGCAAAAACGTTTCGATACTCGTATCGAAACGGGCTTACCATGGATGAGGATTTTGCCCAGCGTTTCGAAATGGGCTCGGCTGTTTCGATACGCCTACGTGGCATTGACCACAACGGTCATAAACCCCAACGGCTATTTCCCAACCAACTTTCAAATGCAGGCGTTTCGATACGGGCCTATAGCGTTTCGATATGGGTTTCGAAACGGCGAGGGGGTGTTCCGAAACGGGTGCCCTGACAGACTGCAACGGCTCTTTCTACATATAGAGTGTTTCGAAACGGCTTCGAGCGTTTCGAAACGGATAGCTGCAGAACTGCATTTATGGTGGGAATTAAAGTCCTCAACGGCTCCAATATGATCCCAACGGCTAGTAACGACTACAAACTCTTTTGGGAGTATAAAAGGGACCTCCAAGCATCAAGAGAAGGCTAATGCTCATATTGTCAAACATCAAATGATCAAGAATTGTCTTAGAGCTTAAATTGTCATTTATTGTATAGACAAACACTAGTGAGCCAAAATTGTCAAATTTGCTCAAGTGTTTTAGGTTTTGGTGAGTGCTTAATTGTGCAAACAAACACCTATTAGAGGGTTTTAAGTTTGCTTTCATTGTCTCTTTGTAAGAGAGGGTTTCAATCAAGTCTTTGGGTAGAAAGCATGATTGTGTGTAAGGGTTACCTCCTATGCCTAGAAAAGGGGATGAATCAATAGTGGATTGATTGAGAAATCCTTAGTGGGGAGCTAAGGTAGTGGATGTAGACCTTGGTTAGAAGGTTGAACCACTATAATTCATTGTGTCAATTCTCTTTTTAGCTTCCTAAACCCTAACACCCAAAAATCCATCTCTCCACCACTTGGTGAGCAACTTTGGTTGATCGAATCGAGCCCCACACAACTCAACAGATATCATTTATCAAAAGAACTTGAAGTTCTTGTACTAAAGCTGAGATTGCATGTCTTGCATATCGGAATGAAATATGGGCCCATATATCCACAAATGTGGAAAGTTTTATATGAATTTAGTAGATGCATCTTGTAGAAATATATGTTTTGATATAATAATTGAAAAATATTTTGGACTTAATTGAAAAGAATTTAAAACATTCTCTAAGTCAAAAACAACTTGAAAGTAAGTTTGAGGATGTTTCAAAAGGTTTTAGCAATGTTTAAAACGTTTTTAAGTAGCCAAACTAATGTTTTTAATGTACTCGTTTCAATACATGCATAATATGTATCGATACGTTTTGAAACTGCCAAAATCAGTTTCGATACAAGGTTCATCTATTTAGATACGGGTAGATGTGGTTTCGAAATACCCTTTGGTGTTTCGATACGCCCACGTGGCATACACCCCAACGGCTATTTCCCAACGACTATTTGAATTGCATGTTGTTCCGATACGATACTAGGCATTTTGATACGGGTGTTCTGATATGACCCAAGATGTTTCGATACGACCTCTTTAATGCGCATAATAGTTCTTTCTGTTTTAGTCGTGTTTCGAAATAGGTAGGTACCATTTCGATACGGGTAGTTGCAAAACTGCATTTATGGTGGGAAATAAAGTCTCCAACGGCTCCAATTCAACCTCAACGGTCCTCAACAGCTATAAACTCAATTGGGAGTATAAAATGGACCTCTAAGTATCAAGGGAAGACTAATGCTTCAATTGTCAAGAACCATATGATGAGAAATTTGTCTTAGGACTTAAATTATTCATTCTTTGTATAGACAACACTTGTGAGCCTAAATTGTCAAATTTGCTCAAGTGTTTAAGTTTGGGTGAGGGCTTAAGAGTGCAAACATCAACATTGTAAGAGGAATTTTAGTTTGTCTGTCTTTATCTCTTGTAGAGAGGGTTTGATAAAGCTTTGGGTTAGAAAGCTTTGATCGTTGTAAGAGTTTCCTTCTAATCCTAGAAAATGGGACGAATCAATTAGTGAATTGGTAGTGAAATCCTTAGTGGGAAGCTAAGGTAGTGGATTTAGGTGCTTGTTAGAAGGTCAAACCACTCTAAATTATCGTGTCTTTTATCTTTTAGCTTCCACACCTCAATCACCCAAAAATTCAACTTCTCCACCATTTGTCTATCCATAACAGTTGAAGTAAATCGAGCCTATCAAGCCTAACAATTGGTATCAGAGTGAGGCTCAATCGAAGGGGATTAACATCCTATTAAGGCGATCCAGGAAGCTCGATACAACATTCAATCAATCGGTCAAATGGCACAATCCATCGACAAGACATCATTCTTCGACGAAACCAACTATGCCTATTAGAAGACAAGAATGATGTTCTTCATCAAATCCAAGGATTACAAGCTTTGGGACATAGTTGAAGATGGTCCATTCATGCCATAACGAAGAATGGCGGATTGGAGTGCGGATTATCACAAGAAGATGGAGCTAAATTGTAAGGCTTTGCACATCCTCTTTTGTGCATTTAGTCCCAACATATATGAGAAGATGTCCTCTTGTGATGATGCCAAGGAAGTATGGGACAAGCTTGAGGTCACATACGAGGGAACCAACAAAGTAAAGGAGGCCAAGATCGGTCTTCTCAATTTAGAGTATGAGAACTTCAAGAAGAACCCAGATAAATACATCAAGAGGATGTTCGATCGGTTCTCCACGATTATCAATCAACTCAAAGGTTTTGGAGAGGAGATTTCAGAAGACAAACTCGTTTGAAAGGTGATCTATTCACTTCCCGAGTCATGGGATTCAAAGAAGACGGCCATCATTGAAGCCAAAGACTTGAAGAAGCTCAAGCTTGATGAGCTAATCGGATCTCTTCTTACCCATGAGATGATGTCTCTACCTTTGAAGAAAGAGAAGGAAGAGAAGATCAAGAAGCTAGGCATTGATGTCAATGTCGTTGCTCTCAAATCCTTCAAGTGCAACCTTGTTGATGCAAGCGAGAAGGAGGATGAAGAAGAAGAGATAGTTCATCTCTTCAAGAAGTGTGCCCCATTCATGAAGAAAGCAATGAAAGAATTTAAACGTGAATCAATGAAGAAGAAGAGGGCAAACACTTCAAGCCATAAGAAGAAGGCATGTGTGGCTACATGGAGTGATGAAGACTCCACCGACGATGAACAAGTCAACCTTTGCCTTATGGCCATCGAAGAAGATTCAAGGGTAACTTCTAATTCATCTACCTCATGTTCATATTCTTTTGATGAATTACCAGATGCCTATGATAATTTGGTTTTTGAATTTAAAAATCACATTTTGAAAAACGAGAAAATTGTTTCAAATTTGAAAATTCAAAATGATTTGATTTCTAAAACCAAAATTGAACTTGAAGTAAAACTCAATGAGTTTGAGCAAAAAAGTGTTGATTTACAAAATTTGCTTCATAAAGTTCATAAGGAAAAATTTTTGATTTCCAAAGAGCTTGAAAAGAAAAATAGTTTTGAAAAATCAAACCTTTATGTTAGATATTCTAGTGCCCCTAGATTTTTGAATGGTAAAGTTTTTAGAAGTATTTGGGTCCCAAAAGGACTAAGTACTTCAACTAAAAAGGATGAAATTGAAAAATGGATTCCTAAGGGGACTAAATTTTGTGCCACTAACGTTTATGGATCCAAAGCAATTTGGATACCAAAAATTACTTGATTGTCTTATGTTTAGGTGTGATGGAAAGTGATCAACAAGTCCAAATTTGAGGGGGAGCTCCATACACACAAGGAAGAACATTAGAAGAAGGAAGGTTTCACATCCTCCCTTAAAGTTCAAGTGTTTGTAAAATTTCTAGTTGTTTTTTTTTGTTTTAATTAGATTATTTTTTTACAACTAGATTATCATATTATTGTACTAACAATATTTGATGTTTTGAGTAACGAGGAGCCAATTTTAAAACCAAAAGTTTTTAATTGTGTCAAAAAAATTTAAACCTCTTATCTTATTTTGAGCCTAATGTCTTTTAAATTCTTTATGATATAACAAAAAAGGGGGAGAAATGGTTTGAAAATTTGATTTTTCAAGAGAATAAGGGGGAGCTTTAACTTCATTCAATTTTAGAATCTCTTATTCAAAATTTTAAAATACTAAGGGGGAGAATCTCAAACAATTTTTCAAGTTGGTTTTATTATATCAAAAAGGGGAAGATTGTAGAAATATATATTTTGATATAATAATTGAAAAATGTTTTGGACTTAATTGAAAAGAATTTAAAACATTCTATAAGTCAAAAACAACTTGAAAATAAGTTTCAGGGTGTTTCAAAAGGTTTTGGCAATGTTTAAAACTTTTTTAAGTAGCCAAGCCAGTGTTTTTAATGTACTCGTTTCGATACATATATAATCTGTATCGATACATTTTGAAACTGCCAAAAATTGTTTCGATACAGGGTTCATCTGTTTCGATACGGATATGTGTGGTTTTGAAACACCCTTTGGTGTTTCGATACGCCCACGTGGCATACACCCCAACGACTATAACCCCGACGACTATTTGAATTGTAGGCTGTTTCGATACGACACTAGGCGTTTCGGTACGGGCGTTCTGATACGACCCAAGATGTTTCGATATGGCCTCTTCAATGCGCATGATGGCTCTTTCTGTTTTAGTAGTGTTTCAAAATAGGCAGGTACCGTTTCGATACGGGTAATTGCAGAACTACATTTATGGTGAGGAATAAAGTCTCCAACGGCTCCAATTCAACCCCAACAGTCCTCAACGACTATAAACTCAATTGAGAGTATAAAAGGGACCTCCAAGCATCAAGGGAAGACTAATGCTTCAATTGTCAACAACCATATGATGAGAAATTAGTCTTAGGATTTAAATTATTCATTCTTTGTATAGACAACACTTGTGAGCCAAAATTATCAAATTTGCTCAAGTGTTTAGGTTTGGGTGAGTGCTTAAGAGACAAACATCAACCTTGTAAGAGGAATTTTAGTTTGCCTATCTTTATCTCTTGTAGAGAAGGTTTGATCAAGCTTTGGGTTAGAAAGCTTTGATCGTTGTATGGGTTTCCTTCTAATCCTAGAAAGGGGGATGAATCAATTAGTGAATTGGTTGTGAAATCTTTATTGGGAAGCTAAGGTAGTGGATGTAGGTGCTTGTTAGAAGGCTGAACCACTCTAAATTATTGTGTCTTTTATCTTTTAGCTTCCACACCTCAATCACCCAAAAATTTAACTTCTCCACCACTTGGCTATCCATAACGGTTGAAGTAAATCGAGCCTATCAAGCCTAACACATCTACATTGTTTTATCAACTTACAATCAGAAGTTTTTGAGATTGATTCTAAAAGGATTTAGATTATGCTATTAGACTATTTGTCTTGCAAAAGCTTGTGGGTTTATATTTTAGGCTATATCAGTTGAAATAATTATTACAAGCCTATTGATTATGAACAAAACAGTTTAGCAAAATTTTAATTGGATGCCTCCTCTTTAATAGCTAAACTATGAGAACAAAGTTATCTATATGGTATTTCACATATAGCAACACTTATACGCATCAATCCAATATTTCACATATAGCAACACTTATACGCATCAAGCCAATGAGTTATAATAAACTCTTCGTTATGATTGGTTTTTGGTCAGAAGCCATACATTTCTCATTTTTGAATTTTTGAATGTGCGATATGAATTGCTCCACCACAACGCACAAAATGGGTAAATAAAAAGGGTTGAGAATATATATTGAGTACGAGTCTCATTTTATGTTTAAACTCTTAAACATTAATTGGAGAATCATTTATGAGATGATTTTTCTCAACATCAGGGGGAGAGAATAATCAGCTGGATAAAGAAGGAAAATGAATTACCATTATATAGATCCTGGAATATGAACTAAAAGTTAATAAGATAATTCAAGTTATTGTATGTCAACTGCCAGACATATTTACTAACCTAATGAGAGTAATCAAGTCTCATATACCAGCTGAAAATGCTCTAAGTTTAAATAACATGTTAGAGCGAATGGATGTAAATCATGCCTGAAGCATGATAGTTGAAATTGGTTCCAATGATCAAAATTCTCGTAAATAGAAAGTAGTATGAGATGGTTATATATTAGAGGCGGGTGCTCCTGAAGAGACCCAAGAAATAACTAATTATAAAACTCTTGAAAAGTTTCAGGTACCTGAAATAAAAGATTGAAATCTTGAAGAGATCTCGATGAGCTATGTCACTACAAGAATGGAACCAGAAAATTGAAAAGTTGTCGACAACGATTTTGCAAACATTTTTACATAGAATACTTCTATAGAAGTAAAGAAAGAAAATGAGGATCTTGTATAGAAATCTATCAATAAGTATAGATATTGAATTGGCATTGTAGAAAGACGCTTTGAGCTTCTAAAAGAGAAGTATTTGGACCAACAGTCTAAACACCTAAAGGTGTAATGCAAGTGAGGCACAAATAAGTAGTCGTAAATACGACTTGAATTATGATTTATGAAGAGTTTTGGTAAACTTCATGGTGGATGCAATTACTTTGGCAGTTATGAAATATTTTATATGTGTCTAATCATTTTGTGGATCCCTATTAAAGGAAAGTTATCCTTGACGGATTTGAAAATTTCCAAAGAAATTTATTTAGACATGTCTCATTGAATATTTTAATGCATTTGATATAATCGCCTTAGTGAGTACTAATTGAGGAAATATTGTAAGAATGATAAGATTTCCTTATGTATTTTTATAAAGGAGTTTTGGATCAAGATCCATTATGATAATTTGAATTTCTTTAGAACTCCCAAAAAGCTTCAAATTGGAAACTCATGAAGTACTTTCAATGCATTTAATGAAATTATTTGAGAAAAAGAATCTTGACATCAAGTTTTATCTCGACCTGGAGATCGAGCATTTAAATATCTCTTTGTTTATGAATGGACATCAACTGAAAGAATCTTAAAGAAGATTCAATATGGATAAAGCATATCTACTGAATATCCTTATGATTGCAAGATTATTGGGTGTGAATAAATTTATCTTCGAAAGAAAGATAAATAAATAATTCGTTTGGAAGCACCATATATTAGTTGGTCAAGAAATATCCATGGATATACAAAGATCATTACCTTTAGATCTTCAAACATTCGTCGATGCCTCCTCAAATCTTGTAGAAATAATTGTTATGCACGAGGCAAGCCAAAAATGTTTTTGGCTAATACTATTGACCCAACATATCCAAAAGATATGTGAATTTACTTTCACGAGATATGATACAAAGCTATCTTGTGTAGAGATAATGCAAGATGTATATCTCAATTGAAAGGTGGATACGTCATGGAATATATTACTCCAAATTTTCGTCCCTCGCAATATTTAGAAAATAGTATTCAAGATTGAATTATGAAGATTCAAAGACCTTCTGTGGTGTTTTCATGGGGGGGAGTAAATATGTGTTGCACTCTTTTTCCCTTGATCGAGGTTTTGTCCCAATGAATTTTCCTGGTAAGGTTTTTAATGAGGCAACATGTTATGCGTATCAAAGATGTGTGTACTCTTTTTCCTTCACTAAAGAATTTTTTCCCCATTGGGTTTTTATCTTAGTAAAGTTTTAACGAGGCACATTATCTTCATAGGCATCCAAGGGGGAGTGTTATGAATATGTATCTATGTGGATGTCTATAATGATAAGAACTTTATCTAGGAGATTTGATTTACTTTATCATTAGGAATATTATCTCCATTAATTAGAGTTTAATGTATTATGTATTTCTTATGCCTATAAATAGACGAAGGCATTGTACACAAGTCTAGTTTTGGAGAATAATATGAATCTCCCTCTTTCTCTTATCTCTTTGTTATTTTATTCTTGTTCATTGTTCTTGTTCTTCGTTATTTTATTCCTAACATAAAAGAAATTGTATATACATATGTTTTTAATTTTTTTATGTTTTAAAAATGTTTTTTTGTTTCTCGATGTATGTAGTGAGCCCATGATTAATTCTTTAAATTTTGTTGGTATGTATTGTGAGTAGATGTTCACCACAAGTTTTAAAGCTGGTCCATGTTTAAGGCGATGATCGAACTTTCAACCTTCTAAAAAATATAAATTTTTTAATGAATAATATTAATAAATATTATTGTATCATGTGATTTTTCATAACGAAAAAAATGTTGAGGTAACATATATTATGGTTGAAAAATTTAGTGGTCAAACTAAAATAATATAGGTAGAGTGATCTTTCTTGCTCCCCAGCTTTATCAATATTGTAATCTTAGCACTTAAACTTTTATTTCATTCCACTTTATATTTTTTTTGTCAAATTGATCCATATGTAATGGACCAATAACAACGCCTGACGAATTTCAGAAGGAATTTGAGATTCGAAAGAGAAATAGTTTGGAAGAAGGAAAATTCTTTTTTAGGGTTTGAGCGTATCTGAAATTTGGGAATTAAAACAGATTAAGAGAAACTGAAATGGTAAAAATTATTAGTATTAGAATAATGTAAAATACAACTTATTTTGGGTATTTATAGTACTAAAGAAAACACATAAAGAAAAACTAAAGAAAAGGCAGCTGGGATAACTAATCAAACTACCACATCACCTAACCCAGTTGTCAATAATCTTGTTAGCCCCCGTGAAGTTGGCGTATATAAGTCTTGAATGCCCAATTTGGACTTGAATTCTAAAAAAGTTGTAGTATGCAAAGCCTTCGTGAAGCAATATGCAATTTGATTCTAGGTTGAAACTGGAAACAGGGTCAACACTCCTTGTTGAATCTTCTCGTGAACCAGATGACAATCAATCTCTATATGCATCATACGCTCAGGGAAAACTAGATTTTCTGCAATTTTGACAGCTGAAAAATTGTCACAAAAAAGAGTTGCAGAAGAAGTATCAATTTTCAAATCAGAAAGTAGATAAAGAAGCCATTGAACTTCACAAGTAACAGTGGCAAGTGCACGGTATTCTGCTTCACTAGAAGAACGAGAAATAGTTTGTTGTTTCTTGAATTTTCAGGAAACAAGTGCAGAACCCTGTGACAGATTTCCTTGAATCTGGACAAGATACCTAATCAGAATCTGAAAAAGCATTGATCTTAAGAACATTATTAGAAGGAAAAAAAATAAACCCTGGTCAAGAGACCTTTTAAGATATCGCAAAATCCTATGAGCAACAAGTAAATGATCATCATTAGGGGCAACTAAAATTTGAGAAATTTGTTGAACAATATATGAAATGCCAGGCCTTGTATTAGTAAGATACAACAATTTGCCAATCAATCTTCTATAGAAAGTTATATCAAAAAGATGAGTACCACTATTCTTGGAAAACTTGACTTTAGGAAGAATATGAGTAGGCACAAGTTTAGAATAAGTGAATCCACTTTCTTCCAATAGTTCAAGAGTATATTTACGTTGACACAAATTAATACCCTTACTAGACTGAACTACTTCAAGGCCAAGAAAATATTTCAAATCCCCTAAGTCTTTAATTTTAAAAGTGTCATGTAAAAATGCTTTGATTTCATTAATAGGGTCTATAGTAGGACTAACTAAAATGATGTCATCTACATACACAGCTAGCGCAAGAAAACTACTATCAAAACTTTTAACAAAAAGAGAAGTGTCTGATGAAGCCTGTTTAAATCCTTGTTCAAGAAGAGCAATTGTTAAGCACGCATTTCAGTGCCTGCTAGTTTGCTTTAGTCCATAAAGACTCTTATTAAGTTTGCAAACTAACTCAGCAGGAGCAGAAAATCCTGGAGGTGGTTCCATATAAACCTCTTCATGCAAAAAATCATGTAAAAAAGCATTATTTACATCTAATTGTTGTAATTTCCAACCCTTAGCAGAAGATATAGCCGATATAGACCTAATAGTTGTAATTTTAGCAACAAGACTAAAGGTATTTATGAAATCCACCACATGTTGTTGAGTATAACCTTTTGCCACTAACCTAGCTTTATACCTTTCTAAAGTCCCGTCAGATTTTAATTTGGTCTTATAAACCCATCTACAACCTATAATTTTCTTACCAAGAGGAAGAGAAATCGGTTCCCATGTGTTATTAGCTTCTAAAGCTTTAATCTCCTCATTCATGGCTTGTTTCCAACAATCATATAAAACTGCTTGTTTATAATTTTTAAGTTCAATCAAAATATCAGTAGCATTAACATAAGATTGATAAGAAGAAGAAAGGTTGTCATAAGATAGCACCTGGACTATGGTATGAGGTGGAGTTCTAGAAGTTCTAGACTTTGGCAAGGTAACTTCAAATTCTCTAAACTTTTGTGGTATCTGAACTTGCCTAGAAGAACGAACCCATGAAGACTATTGATTTGGAATGGCTTGCTGAACTTGGATTGAAGGATCCAAATCATTATTCTCTAAAGAAATAACAGGTCTAGAAGACTGATTATCTTCAGAAATGAGAGGCTCACAAAAACAAACAAAATCAGAAGCAAATTTTGTTTCTAGATTTAAAGTAGGTTGAAAAACCAAGTCAACCACTAAAATACTACCACTAGAATCAGGAAATACAAGACTTGAAGAATCAGTCTTAGCAAAAGGAAAACAATTCTTAGAAAAAACAACATCGCAAGAGATAAAAATAGTCTTATTTTCAATATCAAACAACCTATAACCTTTAATATTCCTAGAGTATCCTAAAAAACACATTTTTAGCCCTAGAATCCATTTTTGTTTTAGGCTTAGGTAAAATAGAAGCATAAGCTAAACAACCAGAGATCATTAAATGACCAAGTTTTGGTAGTTGTTGAAATAAACCTCAAAAGGTGTTTTATCACGTAAAATAAGTGTAGGAGTAATATTTATTTAGTATGCAACATGTAAAACACAATCCATCCAGGATTTTAAAGGTAAATTTGACTAAATTCTCAAAGATCTTGCAACAACAAGCAAATGTTGGTGTTTTCTTTCAACAACAATGTTATGTTGCGGTGTATGAACACAAGAAAGTTAATGCACACCACCTTTTGCTTTAAAGAAATCCATCATTTCAAATTCCTTAGCATTGTCTGTCCTAATACACTTAATCTTTTTCGAAAATTGAGTTTCAACTAAAGTAAAAAATTGAGAAACTAACTCTTGTACTTCAGATTTAAACCGCATTGGGTAAATCCATACAAACTGACTCTTGTCATCAACTATAGTAAAAAAATAATAGTGACCATACAAGCTCTTAACTGGAAATCGACCCCAAACATCTATATGAATTATGTCAAAAACAGATTCAGAAACAAAACTGCTAGCAGGAAAGGGTAAGCGTTTTTGTTTAGCTGAATGACAGATATCACAATCGAACATATTGGAAAAAGAAATATCTTTATTCATTTAAAAAAAATCATTCTCTGTGTAGAGGGATGGCCCAAACGGGCATGCCACAAAGTAGAATTACCAACATAACTATTATTAACAAGAACAAGGGAATTTTATACAGAAGAACTATTATAAACAAGAACAGAAGAACTTTAAGCATAATTAGAAATCATAGTTTTGTGTGAAAGAGAAACCTCAAGTTCATAAAGGCCATTAGAGACCTTAGCTAAACCAATCATCTTCAAGACACTAAAATCATTTATATAACAAAAAATAGAAAAAAATTAAACACAAAGAATTATTCTTTGTCAATTGAGATACAAAAATTAAATTAAAACTAAAATGAGGAATGTGAAAAATATTATATAAAACTAGAGAATTTGAGACACGAACAGTATCAACATAAGTAATATTTACAATTTCATTGTTTGGTAATTAAACAAATTTATTGTAAACAGGGTAACAAGAATAAAAAAATTGTAGTGAAGTAGCTACATGATCAGTAGCCTTGAATCTAAGATCCAGGAAGTTTTCAAATTATCTGAAGAACAATTAAAAATCATACCTGTCTCGGTGATTGGAACATCAAAAACAGAAGATAAGACATTGACTTTGTATTCTATAGAAGCAGACTTAGAAGGAGCATTATTTCTCTCTTGCAACAGATTTAATATACTCTTATACTGGTCTTGAGTAAACATAACATGACTATAACTAGAACATCTCTTGTTCAAAAAATCAGAATTATCATTCAAAGAGTCACCAGAATCATGAATTCCTACCAGATTAGCCCTATTACTCTGGTTCCTACTTTTATAGTTAGAAGGAAAATCGTGTTTTTATAGCATTTGTCCACAGTGTGCTCATATAACCCACAGAATATACACAAAAGTCGTTTAAAACTACTACCAGTAGAGAATTTTTTAGGACCAAAACCCTTATTATCAAGCTGAGAAGTACTACTCCTATCAGTCAACAGAACATTAGAATCCTTAACAATAGAGCTAACAGACCGTTCATGTTAGATAACAATAGCAAAGACTTCATTAATAGAGGGTAAAAGTTTTGTTATGAGAATCTGTGATTTGGGCATAAAAAATTTTCATTAAGCCCCCTAAGAAAACAAAGCAAGAAATCTTATTTTCTATACTTAGAGGTAAACAATCACAATTGACTAATGGTCTGAGATTACAAATCTCATCCCACAACACTTTAAGATTCGTATGATAGGCTGAAATAAAAAGATTACCTTGATGTAATGAATAAAACTCTTGAAGCAAATCAGAAATACAAACCAGATCGTCCTGATTGAACCGATCGAACAAGTCTTGCCAAAGTTCATAAGAACGATCAATCCAAATGACGCTTTGCTCAATCTCCTAATTCAACGCGCGTTGCAACCAAGAGAGCATAAGATTATTACACTTGACCCAAGCCGAATAACGAGGATCATCTTTCTTTGGCTCTTTAATTGAATCGTCGACGAACGAGAACTTGTTTTTGGAAATCAAAGACATCCACATCAAGCGTGCCCAGCCATGGTAGTTTCCTCCGTTCAACAGCAATGAAGTGAGAATCAAAGTTGGGTTCTCGTTCGGGTGAATGTAAAACTCATCAAAAGGATCGTCAACCTTGTAACGAACGACAGATTTCAAGCGAGAATCCGAGGAATGATTCTTTGATACCATGATGAATTCCTTATTTAGAAGGAATTTGAGATTCGGAAGAGAAATAGTTTGGAAGAATGAGAGTTCTTGTTTTAGGGTTTGAGCGTATCTGAAATTTGAGAATTGAAACAGACTAAGAGAAACTAAAACAATAAAAATTATTATTATTAGAATAATGTAAAATATAACTTATTTTGGGTATTTATAATACTAAAAAAACACTTAAAAGAAAAACTAAAGAAAAGCCAGCTGGGATAACTAATCAAACTGCCACATCACCTAATTCAGCTGTCAATAATCTTGTTAACGCCTTCAAGCATCATTTTTCCTCTTTCTTGACATATCATTAAAAATTCAAAAATTTAGAATTCAACGAGTGGTCCCAATAGAAAAGATGATATTATTCATCTTAGAAGACTCGAGTTTAATCCGCTTTGTCTACAAGGTGTATGACACATCGAAAGGTTAAAAAATGTATAAACAGATACTATCTTGTAATCACCTTAAGAATATTAAAAAAAATCGAAATTTTGAAACATTAACTAATTTGTCGTTGCCGATATAAGTTTTTCGTTTATAATCTTAATATTTTTGAAATTTTATAATACAATACAAAATGAGAGTATATTTGGATTGATTTAATATAAAAACAAAAGTTTAAAGGTAAAAAAATGTAATAATAGTTTAATGATTAATATATGTATATCATATTTAGGGATGGTCACGAGTCGAATTTTTGATCGATCCGACCTGCCATTTTAAAGTGCTCCACTTGATCTGAACTCGACCTAAATTTTAGAGTGAAAATCCGAACCTGACTCGACATAAATATTTTTTTCATTTTCATTCGATAAAATAGGGAGTTAATTGAAAATTACAAATAAAGAGAGGGAACTATAATAAATATTTTATTTTTATTAGACAAAATAGAGAGATAATTAGGGATGGGCACGGGTCGGGTTTTTGGCCCACCCAGACCCGAAAATAAACACCCTAAACCCGCACCCGACCCGCACCGAACACATTCTTTAAAAAACCGACCCGAAAATAAATATACTAAATCCGACCCGACCCGACCTATATAAAATAAATTAATTTTAGGGACCTAATTGTAAAAAAATAATTTTAAGGGACTAAATTGTAAAAAAAAATATAATTTAAAGTACTAAATTATAAATAAAAATTTAATTTTAAGAACTTAATTATAAAAATATATATATAAAGAGCGGTATTATTATAAATATCCATAAAAATTTAGGGGAAAATTACAATATTAGTTCTGGGTCGGGTCGGATATTTTCCACCTGAACCCGACCCGAGTTTACCCTTAACAAAAACTCGACCTGAACTCGAGTTTTTCATTAAAAAATCTGACCCGATCGGGTCGGAACCCGTCGGGTCCGGGTAAAATGTCCATCTCTAGAGATAATTGAAAAAAAAATATAAAGAGGTGAATATTATAACAATTATACATAATATTTAAAATAAAATAAAATTATTATTTCATGTCGAGTGTTTTTCACTTTAAACCTAAACTCAACCTCATTCTCAAAAAAATCCGAATCGAACTCAAAATATATTTAAAATATTCGACCATTTAACCGGGTGGAAACCGGTCAGATATGGATCAAATAACCATCCTAATCGCATTAACATTTTCTTTGTTCAATTAATTGCATTAACATGTACTTTGACAAATGCTTAAAGTTTATTTTTCTATTAAAAATTAAAAAAAATCCCTTTTTTTGACTTTTGAGTTGCTAATTTGTTCTTTCCTTTCCTTAATTGTTCTCTCCTTCCTCATAGAAAACATAAATTAAGCAGGAATCCAGCAGCTTCTCTTTTCCCAGAACCAACTCCCTAATTTCCACCGCGTTTTCCCCACCACAATTCCATTTTCTCTGGTTCCGGTAACCCTATTATCCTTCTCAGTTTTTTTTCCTATTTGGATAATGTTATGTTGTTTTTTCTTTTATTTTGTATTCATTTTGGAATTGTTACTATTGGATTTTCCTTTTTGTGTTTCCGTATGTGATTAGTTGTTAATTTGATGTATTCTTTTGTTCTTGATTTTTCTGAATTTATGTTTATGTGGACTACGTTTTTCTTCTCCTTTTGCCAATAAATCAGTGGTATTTTAATTTTTAATTTCATTGTGTCTTTTAATAGCTTGAATGAATGCTTTAGGGTAAGAAGAATAAAATAAAAAATGTGATTAGTTTAAAGATGCCTAGTGGAGTAATTAACAATTTCTTATTCATCTGCATCATATATTATTTTCTCCGGACGTTGTAGAATCAGAGGTGTAAAATCCTAATTTTTTTCAAAATCCTGGTGTGATTACATGGTAGTATCTGTTCTTGAATCTTATCCCTTTAAAAACACACACACACTTTGCGGACATAGCCCCTCGAACCCGAGTCACCTAGGAGAATCAACACTCCCTTTTCCACCGGGACCATGTCTTGCATATTATTTAGCTTATACTTGTTTGCCTTAAGATATGCTGTTTATTGGCAATTCATTTATCAGGTTTAATTTCAAACCATACCACCATTGATGTGGACGTTGCATTCTTTACCGGTATGACTTAATTTTATGGTGTTATTTTAATTTGATGTGTTAGGCATTTTTTTTCCTTTTGGCACAAAGGAAATCACAGTCTAGGAATAGGGAAAGGAGTTGAAGATTCTGGGTTTGGAACCCCAAATCTGTCAAATGCCACCGTTTTAGGCTAGCTTTATGAATTTGAAGGACTTAATTGTTGCTAAGTTTTGGCATATGTTCAAGATTGAATTGCAATATATATGCTTTTACTGCAATGAAGCCCTAAAGTTATATGCTAATCCGGTTGTATGAGTAGTACAACTTTGAGGATATGACCACGAATTAGACTGAGAACAGCTACCTCTCGTTCAAGTACATTTTTGTGTCACAGCAATTAATACTTACCCCTATCTCTCCGCCTTTTAGATGATCAGTACGAAAAAATAGAAGTCCTTAGTAATATGACTTTCTAATTGCTTCTCAT
This sequence comes from Hibiscus trionum, assembly GCA_030270665.1. Taxonomy (NCBI): domain Eukaryota; kingdom Viridiplantae; phylum Streptophyta; class Magnoliopsida; order Malvales; family Malvaceae; genus Hibiscus; species Hibiscus trionum. The sequence continues at coordinate 17,519,268 of BSYR01000038.1, read as the reverse complement.
GTATGATGAACAAAGTGGTTCGTACTGTTTTCCTTGCTTAGATGGGAACCCAGAGTGGTGCATTATATTTCAAAATTGCAGCAACTAGTCAGGGCATAAAACTTTTCATTTTTCTTGTAATCTTTTTTTCTCATGTGTGTTCTTTCCTTCAATTTATTTTACATCTTATTCATCATGAAGAACGAGAAGAATACAAAACCGAGGAAGCAATGGAAAATCCATCTTCTTAAACTGATTGGTTGAGGAATGTGATATGATACTAGTTTCTAAAGAAGCAACTATGGAGATACAATCATACCAGAATCAGGCTGAGCTGCTGCTAAAGGAATATTTACTGGCAGATTCCTTCATCCCATACACATCAGTTATTTGTGGCATTTGTGCTTGCAAGATGGTTTGTTTCCTGCTCAATTTTATGATTCATTATTCAGTTTGAAAATAACTCAGTTCAGCTATAATGACAATACACACCTTCATGTAGCGTTCTCTTTAAAAAAAAATTCTTAATAATGATTCCTTTATGTCGAGATTTTGTTTCTAATCAGTTTTTATTGCTGTTCTATCATTTCTCTGTTTAAGCCATTTTTTTCTTAGATATCTTTTCTACTAGCTTTCCCTTCTTTTTCCCCTAATAATTTCTGACCATTACACTTTTTCAGGTCTATGATCTTACGCAGTTGTTTAGCAGTGTTTACTTTAAGAGCTATCTTATGCTATCAAAAGTTCAACGCAATGAGTGGAACAATCGGTGACTGATATTTCTACTTAGCTTAAATATGTTACTATTTTTATCTATAGTTCAATACAGAATTAATGTCCTGATGTTCTGCGCAGATCTATATCAACTGTACATGCCATTTTCATAACAGTCATGTCCTTATACTTCGTGTTTTGGTCAAATCTCTTTTCTGATCACCGATACGCTGGCTTGATTATGTTTCGCAGTTCTGCACTGTCTACATTTTCATTGGGGGTGAGGATACCTTTTTCTTTGTCTTCAATGAAAACTTCGGAATCAAGATGATATTTAATAATTTATATCTAGTCTTTTGTGCTTGGTCTAGAATATTGGATATTACTAGGAAGACGATCTGCCTTGCCTTATATAACATCTTCACGATAATTATTTTAGCCATTCACTTTTGTACATAATCCCTCCAAAAGGGGTTTTCAGCATGTGAAATGTATTTCATTTAGAAGAAGCAATTAAGTGCGAAGGTTTTTTCATTGAATAGAAATATTTTTATATGATTTTATTTCATAAATACGAATGATTTGGGTGGCATTGCCGTTGATAGGACACACAACTATAGATTGCTGTTGATTTCTTCTGGGGAAATAGACCTCCCATTTATTGCGGAAAACAATGAAGGGCTTATCATATGTTTGTGCATGCAATAGTACAATTCATTGTTTGTGTGAAACAAGCAACATAATCGTGTAGGCATTTCTTAGGCTTGCAGAATTCGTCTCTAGTGCAAAAATTACTTAATAGGAAAAATATTGCTTAGGTTACATGCTAGCTTGCAACTAACATATTTTTCCATGACCATGACTGCCAATTTGCAATTGAAAACTCCATCCCCCCAATTTACAATCTCAACTTGTGTATCTCTTATCTTTATAGCCATGTGGCATGGTTTGCCCACTGAATAAGTAATCACATCGTCATAACCTTATATCAATTATCTTCATCAGACATTGGACATCTGGTGTAGACTAGTTCAATCCTGACTTGTCTTCCTTTATGCTGATCAGCATGATGTTTCTTGAACCACCCCTTGCAATTACTGTTAGGAGCAAATTAGTCCAGGTCATAATGTTGGGAGAATGTCTAGTTGAAAATAGCCAGACCTAGGAAAGCATATCTTCCAATTAAACCTTTTGACCTAGTGATGTGGGTAAGAAGAAAAGCAACAGTAATCAAAAGAAACCAGGCTGAACAAAATGTGTGGCAAACTTAGCTGATAGCTCTTATTCTTTTGACATTTTGATGCAGGATGATGAACTATCAAATGAATGACTAGCTAAATTTGCAATATGTTGAGATTATTTCCTACTACAGAGTAATATATGCAGTCAAGCTGTCTATATCTTCCTATTAGTATGGTTGGAAACTAATTGTAGAACTGTTATATTTACAAAAGGGGCAATCTTGCTGAAACTTTTCAATTTGTATCGACATTTCTTTAGTTTTAGGTTGTGTTTTATCACCTTTCTCTGGCTTCTAACTGAATTAATCTTAGATGCCACCTTTTGACAGGTATCTGTTGGTTACTTTCTTGCTGATATTGGGATGATCACTTGGTTTTACCCTTCTTTAGGTGGAATGGAGTATGTAAGTAATTATTATTATTTATTATAATCTTGCCCTACGTGTTTTTCTTCCTAGTTGATTACGACTGATGTTCAATGTGATGTAAAGCAACCTAAAATCTTGTTATTTCAGGTCATTCATCATTTTCCGTGTTTTTCTTCCTAGTTGATTATGACTGATGTTCAATGTGATGTGAATCAACCTAAAATCTTGGTATTTCAGGTCATTCATCATCTTCTCTCCGTAGCTGCTGTAGCATATTCTATGTTGAGCGGGGAGGGTCAGCTATATACCTTCATGGTACTCATTTCTGAGACTACAACTCCTGGGATCAACTTGAGATGGTAAAATTTTATCTACGTACTAGCTCATCCCTCTTATCTGTCAGTCATAAAATGCATATTACTTTTACTCTACGATAACAATATTCTGGGTTCATATAGGTATCTTGACACGGCTGGAATGAAGAGATCCAGAGCTTACTTAATTAACGGAGTCGTAATATTTGTAACATGGCTGGTAAGTGAAATCATTTTATTGCTTTTAGTTTTAGTCTTATTCGTATACTGTTAATGCTTGCATGAATTTCATCTGACAAATTTGTCTCCTAGTAAAATTAGGCATTAAAAGTAATACCTTCCATGCACATTTTGAAAATCATTATCTACTTTTTTATTTAATACAAAAAGGAACTAGGGAAATGGTTGGGATTCTTCTTTAATGATAAAAAAAACTTGTATTAAAAGTGTTCTGTTTCAATTTGAGCAGGAAAGCAATCAAATGAAAAAAGGATCTGATTAATCATTGTCTATAAGTATTAGATATGAGTTATTTAATTACTATTTTTCTGTTGTAATTATTATTATTATTTTCAATTGATGCATTAATTTTATGGAATTAAAAAAACACTCATTAATTATTATTTTCCTTTTCAAAGGGCCCCTTTTGTTTTACAGAATTTAATTGGTCCTTTAGTCTCTGTCTATTGGCTATAGGCGCTATTTTCAGGATTTCTCGATTATTGTTTTCTAAAAAGAGTTTTACAGTTAATGCATTGCTTCTTTTTTGGCAGGTTGCTAGGATACTCTTGTTTATGTACCTATTTTATCATGTTTACTTGCACTATGACCAGGTAAAAAAGTTCCTGCAAAACTTTACCTTGTCAGCTCTAGATGTTTATCCTTTACTATATATACTTGATTTTTTATCAAAATATTTTAAAACTATCTTGGATTCTGACCATTGAATTACTCAATGTTACTCGGACTCGGATGTGAGTGTCGGATATGAGTATGTCTTCGACACGGGTATGTTCAATTTTTTTTTCTAAATTTTCAATGTTTTCGAAGGGGCCCTGAAGGTTTTATCCCCATACCCAAGTCCTAATATGTACCGGATAGTAGACAAATGCGTCAAGAAAAAAGAAGAGTCCAGAAACATAATAACGTATAAACTACTACTTAAGTTAACACATTATGTCTGCAATTTCAGGTCATATGTTTGTTTTGCTATTTCTTTATGTCCTAAACACAGAGAGAACCTAAGTTCACTTTTGAACATTAATAAATCTTGATAGACTACCCTGAACTTTGTAAGCTTTGATTTCAAAATGCCGATATAGACTGTCGTTTAAATGTTAATTTATTATCCTACAATTTTTTTTCTTGAAACAGGTTAAGCAGGTGCACGGCTACGGGATACTGTTAATATTTGTTGTGCCTTTAGTCCTATCTGTTATGAACTTAATGTGGTTTGGAAAGATTATCAGGGGATTAAGGAAAACATTAGCAAAGAGGCAATGAAGGGTACATCACGACCGACTCGGATGAAGTTATATTGCCGAAAAAACTCTTTGCTATGCTCGACGCCCTGTGCTAGGTGCGTTGTTAATCTGTAAATGGTATTAAAGGGTATAGGTGAAAACTGTAGAGCCGTTATGGTTGGCTAAATCTGTATATGACTAGATTCGAAATCTGGACAGAAATGGTGAAAGTGGCTGTGGTTGTTTTCTTTCCTCCATCGTTAAGTTGCTATATTATTGGTTCTGTATTTTTAGAGAATGATCCATTTTCATTTGGTGCTAAAGAAAGGTGACTTATATCTCATCGAATTCCTCGAAAAACTGTGGTTAGATCCGTTAATTCGTGTATGCCTCTTGTGTTTCGTGATATAGGGGTTTGTCTAAAAAAACCTTTAATTTAAGGATAATATAAGACCAGTTATTTTAAACCGTTAGATTCATATGGTAGAATAATAACCGCTGGATTAAAAAAGAAAAAAAAAAGGTGACCCTGTTAATTGGTCACCCAAAAATTAAAGGCACAAATTAAAAGGGGTTGGTGATGTTGTGTAATAATTTAAGTACATATGGTTTTCATTACAGATTTTGTAACAAATTACGTACATGTAATAATTTAAGTACATACTTAATTTTTCAATACTTTTTTAACAAATTAGGTTTTTGTGTAAGAAACTAGGTATGTACATAGTTTATTACCCTTGGTTGAGTTGGTTTAGGTTTTGGTGATTTCGTGTAATAATTTAAGTACATAACGTTTTTATTACAGATTGTGTAACGAATAACGTACAAAGTGTAATAGATTAAGTGCGTACTTAATTTCTCATGCTTTTTGTAACAAAATACGTTTTCGTGTAAGAAACTTTGTATGTACATAGTTTATTACCTTTGGTTGAGTACTTTTGGGGTTGGTGATCTCGTGTAATAACTTTGATACATACCTTTTTAATTACAAATTCTGTAACAAATTATGTACAATGTTAATAAATTAAGTAAATACTTAATTTATCATACTTTTGTAACAAATTAGGTTTTCGTGTAAGAAACTATGTACGTACATAGTTTATTACCATTGGTTGAGCTGGTTTAGGCTTTGGTGATATCGTGTAATAATTTAAGTACATACCGTTTTCATTACAAATTCTGCAACAAATAACGTATAACGTGTAATAAATTAAGTACATACTTATTTTTTCATACTTCTTGTAAATTAGGTTTTCGTGTAAGAAACTATGTATGTACATAGTTTATTACCGTTGGTTGAGCTGGTTTAGGCTTTGGTGATGTCGTGTAATAATTTAAGTACATACCGTTTTCATTACAAATTTTGTAACAAATTACGTGTAACGTGTAATAAATTAAGTACATACTTAAATTTTCATACTTTTTGTAACAAATTAGGTTTTCGTGTAAGAAACTATGTATGTACATAGTTTATTACCTTTGGTTGAGGTTTCTTGGTTTTTGTGATCTCATGTAATAATTTAAGTACATGGCGTTTTCGTTACAAATTATGTAACAAATAACGTACAACGTGTAATAAATTAAGTCCATACTTAATTTTTCATACTTTTTGTAACAAATTAGGTTTTCGTGTAAGAAACTATGTAAGTACATAGTTTATTACCCTTGGTTGAGGGTTCTTGGTTTTTACGATCTCATGTAATAATTTAAGTACATACCGTTTTCATTACAGATTTTGTAACAAATTACGTACAACGTGTAATAATATAAGTACATACTTAATTTATATACTTTTATAAGAAATTAAGTTTTCGTGTAAGAAACTAGGTATATACATAATTTATTACCCTTGGTTGAGATGGTTTAGGTTTTGGTGATGCCGTGTAATAATTTAAGTACATACCGTTTTCATTACATATGTTGTAACAAATTACGTACAACGTGTAATAAATTAAGTACATACTTAATTTATCACACTTTTTGTAACAAATTAAGTTTTCGTGTAAGAAAGTAGGTATGTACATAGTTTATTACCCTTGGTTGAGTTGGTTTAGGCTTTTGTGATGTCGTGTAATAATTTAAGTACATACCATTTTCATTACAGATTTTGTAACAAATTACGTACAACGTGTAATAAATTAAGTACATACTTAATTTAATATACTTTTTGTAAGAAACTAGGTATGTACATAGTTTATTACCCTTGGTTGAGGTAATTTAAGGGTTTTTGCTACCATGTAATAATTTCGGTACATACCCTTTTCATTACAAAATCTGTAACAAATTACGCACAAATTGTAATAAATCAAGTACATACCTAGTTTCTCAAACTTTTTGTAAAAAAATACGTTTCCATGTAAGAAAGTATGTATGTACATAGTTCATTAACCTTGGTTGAGGTAATTTAAAGGTTTTTGCTCCCCTGTAATAATTTCGGTACATACCTTTTTCATTACAAAATCTGTAACAAATTACGCTCAAATTGTAATACATTAAGTACATGCTTAGTTTCTCATACTTTTTCTAACAAAATACGTTTCCATGTAAGAAAGTATGTATGTACATAGTTTATTACCCTTGGTTGAGGTAATTTAAGGGTTTGTGCTCCCCTGTAATAATTTCGGGATATACCTTTTTTATTACAAATTCTGTAACAGATTACACATAATTTATAATAAATTAAGTACATACTTAGTTTGTTATACTTTTTGTAATAAGATACGATTCCATGTACGGAAGTATGTATGTACATAGTTTCTTACCCTTGGTTGAGGTAATTTAAGGGTTTGTGCTCCCCTGTAATAATTTCGGTAAGTACGTTTTTTTTATTACAAATGATGTAACAAATTACGCACAATTTGTAATAAATTAAGTACATACTTAGTTTGTTATACTTTTTGTAACAAAACACGTTTCCATGTAAGAAAGTATGTATGTACGTAGTTTATTACCTTTTGTTGAGGTAATTTTGGGTTTTGTGCTCCTTTGTAATAATTTCGGTACATACGTTTTTTTATTACAAATTCTGTAACAAACTATGCACAACTTGTAATAAATTAAGTACATACTTAGTTTGTCATACTTTTTGTAACAAAATACGTTTTCATGTAAGAAAGTATGCATGTACATAGTTTATTACCATTGGTTGAGGTAATTTTGGGGTTTGTGCTCTCCTGTAATAAATTCGGTACATACCTTTTCCGTTACAAATTATGTAACACATAACGCGCTTCGTGTAGCAAAATTAAGTACATACTTAATTTGTCATACTTTTTTAACAAAATACGTTTTCCTGTAATAAAGTATGTATGTACATAGTTTATTACCCTTGCTTGAGGTGTTTTAGGTTTTGGTGACCTCGTGTAATAATTTAGGTACATACCCTTTTCATTACAAATTTCATAACAAATTATGTACAACGTGTAATATATTAAGTACATACTTAATTTGTCATATTTTTGTAACAAATTACGTTTTCATACTTTCAAACTATGTATGTACATAGTTTTATTATCATTTGTTGAGGTTTCTTGGTTTTTGTGATCTCATGTAACAAACTATGTATGTACCGTTTTAATTACACTTTCTATAATCAATTATGTACACACATTGTAGTAAATTATGTACAAACTTGTAACCTGAACAACTCGTCCGCCTTAAATTAGCCTCAAATTAAAGGTTTCACCCTAGAACTACCCCGTAATCTAGGGTGTGAGTTCAGCTAGATAAAGTTGAGTGAGTATTTTTTTGAGCTAGTCTTTTATTTTATCATTCAATTTTTTTTAATTTTTTTAAGTCAAATCGAGTTTATGAAATTCGAGTTAATATGGCTCTACTAAATAGTAAAGAAACAAAAATTGTTTTTTACTATTACGAATAATGTAAAAAAAATTCAGTTCATAATTTGTTTTTGGGATAATGGCATCGATGCCCCCTGTACTTTGACGGAAAGTTTAATGTGGTGCCTGAACTTTAGACGCGTTTAATGTGGCCTCTGAATTTTTCTTCCGTCATTTAAAACGCCCTCGACCCTAACATCGTTAACCTGTGATGTGGTATAACTAACTTACACCGGTATAAGTTCTACTGAACTATAGCTAACTAACTATGACTAACTTACACCGGTGTAAGTTTTACTAAACTACAACTAACTATGACTAACTCGCACGGTATAAATTCTCTGCAAGCACTTTCAGATTTAAAATTAGAAAAAGTTCTCATCATAATGTTTATGTTTTCCATATGATCGGTGTGAGTTGCAGTGACTCTGAAATTAATATATTCAGGTCATTAATCCGCAAACTCAGAACTGTGAGTATAAACTTCATATAAATTACCTTTAAAGATCCCACAGACATAACAAATCCAACTCACTTATAATTAATGAGGTTTAGCTTATTTAGAAGATTAGTAGAACTAAAAGGTTTTACCTCAATCCCTACATGAAACTCTTCCAAGAAAATTGGACATTCACCTTTAGATAGAGGATCAAATTACCTACGACTTTACTTTATATTTTATTCAGGTTTACAATAATTTTTACACATATTCATGATATTTTTTAAACTAATTAGAGTTTTACTATTATTTTAAAATACTGAGGTTTTAGGCTTATATTGTTCATTTTGCATTTTTAATCAAGTATTGCGTCTAGTTATCAATACCCGTGTTACTATAATTTCAATTAGGTTTTACGCATTGAATATTTTATTATTGAGACTTTCATGATACATCAATTCTATCTGATTTTCTCCCTTAGTTATGTTCCTCCCCGGTCTTCTGTTCTCCATAATTGTTATTGTTTATTCCAGAGTTCTGTAAGTTTATATATTCTATTTCTTCTCACTAATTATAATTTATACCGTGTGAGTTAGTCATAGTTAGTTGTAGTTCAGTAAAACTTACACTGGTATAAGTTAGTCATAGTTAGTTAGCTATAGTTCAGTAGAACTTACACCGGTATAAGTTAGTTATACCACATCACATGTTAACGGAGTTTGGGTCGGGACATTTTAAATGACGGAAGAAAACTTCAAGGGGCACATTGAACGCGTCCAAAGTTCAGGCACCACATTAAACTTTCTGTCAAAGTATAGGGGGCATCGGTGTTATTATCCCATTATTTTTTATAGTGTTAGTGATTTGTACTCATGAATAACATTAATAATAGTCTCAAGTTGAAAATGGTAAAGAAACAAAAATTATATTTGCAAAATTTTGTTGGTTGTCACAAAAAATGTGGGGGGTTTGGAAAGGACTATGCAATATTTTTCATTGATGGGTTAAGTTGATAAAAAATGTAAATATGTATAGTCAGAGGATTAAATTAAATAAAATTAAAAGTTAAAAGACTAAAGAAAAGTTTTGTTTTAAAAAAATAATTGAAATTACATAAATAGTATGCAGTGATTGAGGAGTATGATTAAATTTAAGGTAAACTGCATAAATGATCACTATAGTATGTGTTTGGACTCAATTTGACCACTATATTTTTAATTGCAGCAATTAAACTATTGAATAATTAAATTGGATTCAATGTGACCACTTGCCGTTAAAACATAACGGAGGAAGTGATGTGGCATTTAGTAAAAATTGTATAATTACACATTTAGTCATCGTTACTTATACACTCTATCAATTTGATCTTAACTTAACTTTAATTTAATAAAATTAATTAATTATTTAATTATGTTGTGACACGTGTCAGCACCGGACACCTTATTCGAGGACTTTTTAGTTATTTATATTTGATGTAATAATTTTTTTCTCCTCCAATCACTCGGTGACACGTGTCACCAAATTGGAGGATAAAAATAAAATCAAACAACTCTTGCCTTTGGCAAGATTTGAACAAGGGTGCCTGGGGTAAGGTGATGCACATCTATCATTAGGTCAAGTAGATCTTTATAATATAGGGTACAAAACTTAATATATATCTTAATTGTTTGCTCATGCCAAAAAAAAAAGGAAATAAATATGAATTAAGGGACTCGAAACATGACACGTTCGAGCCAATGTTGATAGGCATAGCTATGTCTGGTGCAAATTTGGCTGCCACGCCGCATTGAGGAACTTGTTTAGTTTCGGAGGGTAAATCCCTCAGACTCCATTTTTGTTCTTTCAAGCTTTCCGGATTTGTGATACGAATATGCAGGGTAGACAGCCTGGGGTGGAAGTCAGAGAGTATATATATACACATATACAAGAAAAAAAGGGTAAATTATAACGAAGGTCACTCAATTATGGGTAAAGTTACATTTGGGTCATCCAATTATTAAAAGTTACATTTGGGTCACTCAATTATGGGTAAGGTTACATTTGGGTCACCCAATTATTAAAGGTTACATTTGGGTCACTCAATTATGGGTAAAGTTACATTTGGGCCACCATTCATATTTAAAAAAGTACATTAATTTAGTCATTTTTCCTTCCAAATCACATGTATATCCTCGTTAACATTAGAGTACTTCATTTGAAATCATTAATTAATCTAATACACGAATTGATATACTTTTTAAATATGAAGGGTGACCTAAACGTAACTTTACGCATAATGGAGTGGTCCAAATGTAACTTTTAATAATTGAGTGACTCAAATGTAACCTAACACATAATTGAGTGACCCAAATGTAACTTTTAATAATTGAGTGACCTAAATGTAACATTTAATAATTGAGTGACCTACATGTAACATTTAATAATTGAGTGACCTAAATGTAACCTTACCCATAATTGAGTGACCTAAATGTAACCTTACCCATAATTAAGTGACCTCTGTTGTAGTTTACCCAAAAAGAAAAAGAATAGCAATGGGTGGAGTAGGATATTCTAAAAGAATACCTAGTGGAAATTTTAGTTGTGGCTGCAAGGTCCTTGAGGAATAGTTTCAGTTTTCATGTATGCCTTTTCTGAACTTTGCTTATCTTTTAAGGGATTGATGCTTTGGGGGCAAATTCATTGGATTACAGTGCCAATCATGTCTTATATACTCAAACTTCTGAAACCAGAGCATTACAAATGAAAGAGCCGACAAGCCTATTTCCTTTTACATAATAGCTTTAGCTTTGTGTTTTCTGTTTCTAATTCAGATATTCAACATTTCAATTATGAGATTAGGGATTTTGGACTGAATGAGAAACCTAGACATACAATCATTATGATAATATTTAGTATTAATACCATTAAGAGTTTCGTTTTTTTCACCATCATTATTCTTTTTTTTCTAGCATAAACAAACAATTAAGATATATATTAAGTTTTGTACCTTATATCACAATTCACAAAGATTCATTTGGCCTAGCGATAAACGCACATCACCCCACCTTGGTTCGAATCCCGCCAAAAGCAAGAGCTGGTTGGTTTTATTTTCATCCTCCAATTTGGTGACACGTAGGGGTGAGCGTTCGAGCGAGTCGAGTCGAGTCAAAAAATTTCGAGTTATTCGAGTTGACGCGTCATATTTTACGACTTGAACTTAATTCGAAATTTTTTCGATTCGAGTCGAGTTTTTGAAATTTGAGTCGAGTCGAGTTTTTGAGTTTCTATACAAATTTAATTGTAATTATTTACCATGTTATAGTACGATTTGATTCCAATTTAAACGACTTTCTCTATTCATATAAGATATGCATATATATATATATATATATATATATATATATATATTTCTTCATATTATTTTTCACATGCATAAGTAAGATTTGTAATGTTATTTAATAAAAAATATCATCTAAACTTCTAAAATATATTTATAATATTATTTTTAAATAAGGAACTTTTGAGGATAAAGTACTGATGGGGGTATAAATGAGTCAATGATTTGATGTAAAGAAAAAAAATTACAAAAAAATTCAGTTGAATGATCAAATTGAATAAAATATAAAGTTAAAGGGTTAAATTAAAAAAAAGAATACATTTGTTAAAAATATGAATTGAAGTTATATATATATTATATAGTGTTAGTGAATCATGTGGTTTAATTTTGGTAAAAAATAGACTTAAAACGAAAGAGAAATTAAAGAAATGGGAAACATTCAAAGTTGATGGGCTAAATTACAAAAGTAAGAAATTTAATTTAAAAATATGAATTAAAGCTAAATAGGTATTCTGGTTTCTACATTGGTTTAGGAGCATGTGGTTCAATTTTGGTCAAAATTGACTTAAAACGAAGGAGATATTGAAGAAATGAGGAAATCATACAAAGTTAAGGGGCTGAATTGAAAAAATATGAAATTTATTTTCAAAAATATAAATTGAAGATAAATATGTATTCTACGCTGGTTTAGGAATACGTGGTTCAAATTTGGTCAAAAATGGACTTAAAATGAAGGAGGAATTGAAGAAAAATGAAATCAGTGACTAAATTGCAAAATTGTAAAATTCGGTTTTTCGATTTTTCGACTTGGGCAAATTCCAAACCGACTCGAAATCGAAATTTTTTCGAGTTAATCGAGTTGACTCGAATAACTCGAACAACTCGAATAACTCGACTCGAATAACTCGAAATTGAAAAAAAATATCGATTTTTTCGAGTTGAGTCGAGTTTTGCTCACCCTAGTGACACGTGTCACCATATGATTGGAAGAGAAAAAAATTATTACATCAAATATAAATAACTAAAAAGTCCTCCAATAAGGTGGTGACATGTGTCACAATCTAATTAAATAATTAATTTTATTAAATTAAAGTCAGGGCCAAATTGATAGAGTATATAAGTAACGAGGATCAAATGTGTAACTATACAATTTTTTACTAACTGCCACATCACTTCCTCCATTAGATTTTAACGGCAGGTGGTCACATTGAATCCAATTTAATAGTTTAGTGGTTTAATTGCGTGGATTAAATCGAGTCCAAACACATAATATAGTGGTCATTTATGCAGTTTACCCTTAAGTTTAATAAAAAAAAGTTTTAAACGAAGTAAAAATTGAAGAAATAAAAAATCTAAGTAAAGTTTCTATAAATAAATATATATATATATATGTAAAAAGGAGAGTTACATAAGTATTTTAAGTTGAGGATCATATAGTTAAAATTTGGTTAAAAATGAACATGGAAGACGCAAGATTGAGGCTAAACGGGTGAAGTTTTTGGATTAAAATCATGATTTGGTACGGCCCAAAATAACAATAAAAATTACTGATTTGGGAATTCAAATAAAAAACTTAATAAAATTGAACTTTTTTAAATTGTAACCACCAAAATTCGATAGTTAATGAAATTCACTAATTAACTTAGTGATCATAAATAACGTTTTATTTTTTATGTGGGTTTAAATCTCGACATTTATCTTTATGTAAAAAAATTCAACCATTAATCTATCGAGTTTATGTTTGGAGTTCACCGGTGGCCCACTATCTCGATAATGGTCCGATTGAATTTTTTAATTGGGTGTTGTGAGTTCGATTTTAAAATCCAATTAAATTAATTGATGTTGATGTTGATTTTGGGCGACACCAAACAAGGATGTAGAGACGGCGGGTGAAGAAAAGTTTTGGGACGAGGCTTGGTGGTTCACCCGTCGTGAGACGGGCGGAGAGCCACAATGGTCAGTGGTTAACTGTAGAATCGGGTGGTTTAACCCTGATTGATTAGGGGTGGTTGATGTAGAATCGGGCCGAGCGTAGGAGTCTCTGGAGGCTGATGGGTCCGGAGGTGTAGAAGCATCCGAGGGAGGAGATCTTGGCTCTGTGATGCTTGGAGTGTAGCTTACAGATCTCGGAGGCTTCGTAAATATCGAAGATGAGCCTTTAGGGGATGCTGGAGTGTAGTGCAAAGGCGATGATATCTTTCTCAAAGGTGGTGTATTTCAGAGGCACTCAGCGAAGGTACAATATCAGTCCCCCTTTCGTCAAAAGAGTACCATAAAGTGGCACGAGTTGAGACTAATCATATTATGGGTGAAGCTCATCTCGATGCCCTTGGAGAATTAAACATTATTATGAGCGGAGTCATCTCGGCGCCCTTGGAGAAACAATTATATTATGAGTGGAGCTCATCTCGACTCCCTTAGATAATTAAACATTATTATGCGCGAAGTTTATCTCGACGCCCTTTGAAGATCAACGTGGGCGGAGTCATCTCGATGCCCTTGAAGAAGCAATCATATTATGGGTGGAGCTCATATCGATGCCCTTGGAGAAAACATACTCATCTCGTATAAAGGCATTCCCTTTCTTTGTAGAAATGAGTATCATGGGTGGGGTCATCTCTTTTTGCGCTTTCGGAAGGTTTCTCATAGGAAACGTGGAGGCATCCTATTAGGGGCAACCATGTGATTGTAGACTTCATGTGCCTTCCTTGACACGAAATACAAGCTTCTTCGTTTTTGTAGAGTTGTGGTGTTCATGGTGTTAGTGAGACGAAGGCATCTCATACCCTTGGAGATATTATCATATGTGGGGTTGAGGCGTCTCGCACCCTTGTAGAATCAAGCGCCTTGGAGTGGAGTTTTGCTTGACACTCTTATAGCATCGAGAGCTATAGGTGGAGGCATCTTCTTTTATACTCTAAGGGGGTTTCTCCTGAGAAGCGCAGAGGTATTCTCTTGGGGGTGCCCGTGTATTTGTAGAAATAGTATATGAAGTGAGTTCAAACATATCCTTTTGGGAGGCAATCGTTTGCTTGTAGAGCTCACATGCTTCTGTTAGCATGGGGTATGCAGGCTTCTCTGTAATTGTAGAATCGCGATGCTTCGGGTATCGATGAGATGGAGGCATATCCTTTCGGAGGTAATCGTTGTTTGTAGAGTCCACATGCTTTTATTAACATGGGATATAGGCTTCTCCATTCTTGTAGAATCGCGATGCTTCGAGCATCGATGGGATGTAGACATCTCCTTTCAGAGGTAACTGTTTGTTTGTAGAGTCCACATGCTTCTGTTGGCATGGGATATAGACTTCTTCGTCCTTGTAGAATCGCGATGCTTCGGGCATCGACGGGACAGAGACATCTCCTTTCAGAGGTAACCGTTTGTTTGTAGAGTCCACATGCTTCTGTTGGCATGGGATATAGACTTCTTCATCCTTGTAGAATCACGATGCTTCGGGGCATAAATGGGACTGAGACATCTTCTTTCGGAGGCAATCATATATTTGTAGAATTTAGATGCCTTGGTTGACATGGTGTAACCCCCTCGTCCCGGTCTGGCTGGATGACCGGTCCAAGTGGGCCACACGGGGAAAACCGAGCGAAAACCAATTAAGATTTCCCCTCGGTTAGCAACCCTATTTTTTTTTCTAGTTGCCTGTATTAAATCCTATGTGAGGGGACACGCAGCGAACAAACACGGATATAAAACCCACAAGACATGCAATTAAACAACCCAATTTTCCCTTTTTAAGCAGGCCGTATCGATACACCTACAGAGGGTATCGATACGCCTTGACCAAAGTCAAGCCTCTCAGTCAACTCAGGGAAGATCGTATCGATACACCCTTGAGCGTATCGATACGCCCCTCTCGGTCAACATTTCGAGGTCAACGAAATGGAACCGTACCGATACGCTACAACCCCGTATCGATACGACCTAAACCCACCAACTCCTTTGAAATCCATAGAGTTGGGACCGTATCGATACACTCTTGTGTATCGATACGCTCAGCCTGACTTGAATTTCAGAGAGTTAAGACCGTATCGATACACGTGGGTGTATCGATACGCCCAGCCAAAACTGAGTTCTGCAGGCAAGACCGTATCGATACACCCTTGAGCGTATCGATACGCCCTGCTTTGCAACACTCCAATTTCAGCAAAAACACTTAAGGCTCACACTCTAGATGCATAACAAAACCTCCCTAGACACATCCAAGCATTCTTACCACCTCTATTAACTAAAATATAGTCATACAAGGCAACCTAAGCATTTGAAACATGCCATCACACCCTAACATTTATCATTGTAATTCATGCTTTACAATCCAAAATATCCATATATATCAATGAGTTATATAAAGCTCATACAACAACTCTTGCCACATTGCTAACTAATACAAAATCACCACCGTACTTGAGCTACAAAACTTGGAAGCCCTTCTTGCCTTGCTCCGAGCTAACGCCACGCTAATGATCTGCATTGTTGAACATTGAGAGCGTAAGCTATAAGCTTAGTGAGGGTGCTCTAAAACGAAAACAACAACAATGCAGGGTTCAAGCATGTAATCCCTAAACCTCATATCGAACATGCATAGGCAACCTCACAAGTAGTCCTAGCTAGTCCATCAAGTGGCATAATATGGCATATTACCTCATACTAAGCATCAAGCATCCATATCAATAATCATGTTTCAACACCATATATCACAATATATGAACAAGTTAATTGGCCACTTTGAATTACCCCGATTGTGCGGATTTAAAATTCAACAACACTTTACCTCGGTGGGATTACACTCATCACCGGCCTTGCATGGACGGGATTCCACTCATCGCCACATGCCCTACGGATGAGATTCCACTCATCATCACGTAGAATATATATAAATTTCCGGTGGAATATTACATCACCGTACTCCTCCTTGGTGCCTTAACGCCACCAAGGCCACGTACATTTTGACTCAATTTGTGTGCACACTAATCCTAATGATCGATCATTTACAACCGGTAATTATTTAGTGCCAATTATCATTTACCACATCACGTTTTCCATCAATCATAACTCATGCTCATCACATATATATGCACCTCATGAATATACATGTACAAAACAACCAAGATCACAAGAGCATAGTTAAGTAAGCACAATAGCATATATGGTATTAACGGCTAACTAACAACTCGAATTAACTAAAAGTGGCCTACCAAGCACACTTTACACACGCACACTACACATACTCGAACCAAACTTTAAGACAAGTTTGAAACCACTCACCGCCCTTCCTTAGCCAATCGAAACAATCCTCCTACAAACTCGGATTCTGTTCCAAAGCTCCTTCAACGTTTCCTCTTGCTTCTATCCAAACAAAACACACTTATTACACCACAATTCAATGCTAAAACTCAACTAACAACTCACTTCACAAACATAAGCCATAATCTACAATTTCTCAATCCACAAATCATCCAAAAACTCAATTTTCGTACTCCCCAAACACCTTGCTGAAAACTCCACTTCCAAACACCCAAATGACCTCTAACACATCCCAAATCACTCTCATATCATACCCTAACCATCAGCCCTTAGTTTTCAACATAAACTCCACCAAAAACCAAGTTTTAACATCTTAAAATTTACCCTATGAACATAATACGAATTTTCATCCAAATTCAACCAAATTGACATATAATGTGTATTTCATCATGATTAAGCAAAATCCCAACTCAAATCATTTAAACAATTTGGAAAACCACCTAAAATCCAAACTTTAACATAAAACCATAATTTTTCAAAATCCTATATCTTTGAATTTTAAGACCATAGATAGATAGAGAATAAGGAGGAGAGTCGGAAAACATAATTTACCTTTCAAAACGGTGTTGAAATCGAGTAGTATGATCAATCGAATAGTGATAAGCTTGAGAGGTTTTTGAGAATGGTTTTAACGTTGGATGAGGAAGAAATGAGGAAGAAGAAGATAACTTTGAATTTATAAAGTTATCTTACTTTATTTAAAAGTTTTGGGTAAAATCGCAACATAGGTCCCTCCCCTCTTATTAAAGCTCAATTACACCACAACTTAAGTTGAATTGATTCTAGTTAAATTTTATTGACTCGACTATAAACCCGGTTAACTCCTAGGCCCAAAACACGGGTGTTACACATGGAATTTGTAGTCCTCTCTATCCTTATAGAATCGTAATGCTCCGGGGCATTGATAGGATGGAGGTATCCTCTATTTTTGTAGAATCAATCGAAAATAGGGGTGAATCGTTCGATTCTACAGTTAACCACCGTCCACTGTGGCTCTCTGCCTGTCTCATGACGGGTGAACCACCAAGCCTAGTCCCAAACCTTCATTCGGTCGTCGTCTCCATATTCTTGTTTGGTGTTTCCCAAAATCGGCATCAACAATTTATAAAAGGCAAAATCTTATTCTTATTTCCTTCACATGTGAATCTTTTTGTACCATTTTTATTAGAGAAAAACTTTGATACATGGTCCATGTAAACTAAAGTTTGCACGTGCTTGTCAAATATATGGATTATGGGTTTAGTTTAGACTTTAAAATTTAGGGGCTTAGATTGTAGGGTTTAGGATTTAAGATTTAGAGTTAGAGTTTAGAGTTTAGAATTTATGGTGTTAAGGTTAGGGTTTTAGGATTTATATTTTAATGAAAATTTGTGCAAAAAAAATTTATATGAGCTATATATAAAATATATAACTCTTTTTATTATGTTAAATTATTTTTAAAAAGGGTTTGATTTTTGAAGACAATTTAGATGATAGAGATCGTGAGGAGAACCATAAGCAAAGGTTCTCATGAATTTAGAAAGATCATTAGTGACGAAACCTAACATTATTTATTTGGGTACTATTTAAAAATGGTTAAATGTAGAGGACAATGAATTGATATATGATGAGAGTGGCAATCAATCGAACAAAACCAAGAGGGGGTGAATTGAATTTTTGAAGGAATGGTGGACACAAATTGCAAAGGTAAAAATTGCAAAGAGATTTAGAGTGGTTCAACTCCCCTAATTGGAGTCTACATCCACTACCTTAGTGACCACACTAAGGATTTTCCACAAATTCACTAATTTGTCTTTCCTTTAAGGATAAGGAGTAACCTTACACAATTCAATAGACTTATACCCCAAAGTCTATTGAATCCTATCCCAAAAATGAATACAAATAGCAAACTAGGAAATCCTCACTAGGAATGTGTTTGCAAAGTTTAAGCTCTCTCACACACCCAAAGAAACACTAGGAAAATAAAATACAATGAAGAACTCTCTAGTGTTTACAAGAAAGATGAGAAAATTGAGTACAAATTGGAATTTGATTGCTTGGAAGTTTGGTTTGACTTTCTTGTTACTTCATTACTGTTTGGAGACCCCTTTTATATTCTCTTGATCTTTTCTAACCGTTGGGAGACTTTGGAGGGAGTTTGGAGCCGTTGGGAGCCATTAAAACCAAGCATTAAATGCTCACCTGCACAGAGGTTTCGAAACCTTTACCAGAGGTTTCGAAACCTTAAGAAGGGATTTGTAAAAACTAGCCGTTACAAGGCTAAGGTTCCAAAAACAGTAGCTTACTCTCCAGAAAGGTTTCAAAACCTTAATGAAGGTTTCAAAACTTTTCTTTAAATATTCAATTTTTGGCCATTTATTGACTTTTAAAATTATAGTTCGATATGGATACAAAGTCAAACTTTTTCAAAACATTTTAACAAGATTAAATCGAGTTTTTGACAAATTTATTTCTTGAACTTTACTTTACAAATTTTTATAAATTAGTCCTTGAAAATTAATTTTAAGTTATATCAAAATCAAAATAAGTCTAACAATCTCCCCCTTTTTTATATAACAAAACCTTTTGTAAAAATTTGTTTTTGAATAATTTGTCAAACTTACAAATCTCCTACATAGGCTCCCCCTTAATAAATGTCTTTGTGTAATTTTTGAAAAACATAAATTTTAAAGACATGATTAAAAATTTGAGAAAAGAAATTGTTTAATGTTAATTTTCTCCCCCTTTTTGTTATAGCAAAAAGGATAAATAGCTACAAAAGGAACAAACGTTAATAGAGCAATAGGGTATAATCCAAAAAGCAATAGCAAGATAACCATAATATTCATATTAAGCATAACATCCATCCAATAAAAGGACCCAAGATATAAAATCAACAATAAAATCCATAGGCAAAATATATCCAATAAAGATCATAACAAAAGTCGAAAACTAAGACCGAAGCCTAAATTAAAATAAGTCCAAAAGTGCTATAATAAAACCATAAAGTTATACTAGAATGCATACAAGACTAAGTATCCGGTGCGTCATGAGGCGATGTAGGCGGAAAAAGATGACTATGAACATCATGCATGTCACGCTCCAATGAGGCCACACGACCATCTAGGCTACGAAGATGGGCATCAATGTTATCAAAACGAGTGACTATGGTCGCAAGCATGGTTTCTATAGTCAAAGGAGTCGGCGCATCCTCATCTACCGGAGCCTCGGGATCCTCCATGTCGACCTCCTCTACTCCTCCTCGGTGAATCCAACCATGAACCCCATGATACCATTGAGCCTTGTGACAAGATTTGATATCAATGTAGCTTTTGTTCTTAACTTGAGGATCAAGGGAAGTATCAATGTTAAGCTTCCTAAAGATGTGGCTAAGCACATTTCCAAAGGAGAGGGAAAACGAAGTGGGGTTGGAGATGAATTTGATAAGGTTGAGAAAGATGATGGTAGTGATATCGGGACGAGACCTATCACGATATTGGCGAAGCCACCAATAGTCAATCACTCTCATACTAGCGGCCTTTCCACCGGAAGGACGAAAAAACCAAGTAGTGAGGAGGTGGAAAAGACGCTCCTCAAGAGGAAGATGAGTGGGGCGATCATCCGGGAAAGCGCGAATGTTATGAGCGTCATACTCATTGGATTTTCCACCAAGTGGAACACCTAAATGATCGGCAATGGTTTGAGGTGTTAAAACAAAATCGGTACCCATGAGGTAGGACCGAATACCAACGAGAATTAGGCTCACTAGGGGATCGAATAAATTTGGCATTTGCATGAAACGTACGAACTAACCTACGATGGGTATATGGTGGGATATTCAAATAATCAAGCCATTCCCATTCGACAAAAAGCTCAAAGATATCAAAGTTATACTCGAGAGACATAAGGAAGCTGAAGTATATAGTTCGCTCCTCTCTAACCTTTTTAGGTTCATAAATGTTAAGGTATCTATTTCGGTTTTCGACATCTCTAAAACAAACATCCTCAAATTGAGGATTAGGATTAGAACCGGAATGTTTACCACTTTCAACATGAGAACGTTTGGCTCAAGGAGGGATGGTTCTAGGAGGGATGGTTTTAGGAGGCATGATTAAGGTTAAAGAAAAGAGTTTTGGCTTTAAAAAATTGGATGAGAAATTTTATCGAACACTTTGTGGGCAAGACTTTAAACAAATTTTGACAAGAGTTCTAAATGGATTGGGTGATACCTCCTGCAAAAAACATGATATGTAGCAATTAAAGCAACCCACAATATTGAAATTTGCATAAAAAATTGATTTTCAAAAAAAAAATCGGATTACCCAAAGGATTTGAAATTTTCGGAATAGATAAAAAATTGAAACAAAAAAAAGGTTTAAAGTGAGATTACCTCAAAAGATTGATGAAGATGATGATGAAAACTCAAAAGCTTGATTAAACTTGCAAGGGAGAGTTAAAAGATTTGAGGATTTTGAGAGGGTAAAGAGTTGTGGCCGTTTGGTGTGTAAAATAATAGATTAGGGTTTGAAATTTTGGGAATTTTTGCTTAAAAACGCGTCTGATTTCGGCCAGGTTTAATGAAGGTTTCGAAACCATGTGCAAGGTTTCGAAACCGTTGAGCACAAGGTTTCGGAACCTTTATGAAAGGTTTCGAAACTTCTCATTCCAGTAAGCTCCTAAAAACTGGAAAACCCAGAAGGTTTCGAAACCTTTACTAAGGTTTCGAAACTTAGGTCCAGAATTGACAAAATTTGTCAAATCTTTGCCTCAATTAAGTCCGGAAAAGCATTCTAATAAATTTATGATTATTATTGGCATTAAAGACCCTTTTGAACTAAGATCAAACATATATTACTCAAAAAAAAATCACAAGCTAAAGATACACATTTTAAAACTAAAGAATTTATGCTAAGAGTTGGATCCTAAAAGGTTCAAATTGAGCCAAAAGTGACTAACTTAACTAAGGTCACTTAACCAACAAATGATTAAAAAAAACATGTAAGCACACAAAATTGCTAATTTTAAGGCCAACAAACATACAAAAACACATAGGGCCAAAAATTAAGCAAACATGCAACACTTGACACCCCCTTACTAAAACCATTCAAACAACATATGGGGAACCTCAAACATGCTTTAAAACAAATAACCATATATAAAGCAACATGAAAGAGTAAATATTGCATGTAAAGGAAAATGTTACCACTTGAGCCAAGATAAATTGATTAAGCTTTATCCTCTTCAAGTGTCCTTCCATTTAGTGTGTCTAGAGCTTTCAAGTTTCTTCAATTTGCTTATCATGGCTCCAACACACCTACAAAAAGGGAACTATGCATGTTTTGGTACCCAAACTCTTTTGGGTCCATAAGAGTTAGTTCCTACAATTTTAGTCCCTTTTGGTATCCACTTAGACAATAGATCATATTCTTTGTTAGCAATAAGTCCTTTTGGAACCCAAATGCTTCTAATTATCTTTCTATTAAATGATCTTTGATGACCTCCTTGTCTATACCCATAAAAGTTCTTCCTAACATAGTTGGGTCTTGAATTTTCACCTTTTTAAAAAATTTTAGTTCCAACTTTATTGAAAGAAACTTTAAGATCATCAAGTTCCTTTTGATGATCATCATGGACCTTTGAAAGTAAGTTGTGCAAGTCTTGATTTTTCTTTTCAAATTCTTTTATTTTAACTTGCATTTCTTCAACTTTACTTTCAAATTCCTTATTAGATTTGGAAAGAGAGTCATTTTCATTTTTCAATTTTAAAATGATTTTTCTATTTTTCAAAATTGACTCTTCAAACTCCAAAGCTAATTCATCATAACCCTCTTGCAATTCATCAAAAGTATAATCAATTGAAAAAGATGAATTAGAGGTTACCATAGAGTCATCATCGATGGCCATGAAACACAAGTTGGCTATTTCATTCTCGTCTTCGTCGGATGATTCATCATCGCTCCAAGTAGCTACATGAGCCTTGTGCTTCTTTTCCTCATAGCTCTTTTTCTTCAATTGAGGACAATCGAACTTGATATGTCCCGGTTTATTGTACTCATAGCAAATAATTTGATCTTTCACTTTGTTGTCATTCTTGAAGCCCTCTTCTCTTTGAAATCTTATCCCTTTGTTGGACCTCATGAATCTTTTGAATCTCTTGGCAAACATAGCCATCTCTTTATCTTTATCATCTCCACTAGAATCAATACCTTCTTTAGATGCTTTGAGAGCAATGCCAAATTTCTTCTTTTCCACTTCCTTCTTCTTTTCTTCCTTACCCTTTGACATCATCTCATGTGTAAGCAAGGAACCAATGAGCTCATCCAACTTGAGAGTCTTGAGGTCCTTTGCTTCTATAATCGTCGTTTTCTTTGAATCCCATGAATCGGGAAGAGAGTAGATAATCTTCCTCACAAGTTTATCTTTCGGGATCACTTCACCATAGCCCTTCAAACCATTAACAATCACGGAGAGTCGATCGGACATGGTTTTGATGTTTTCCTCGGGGTCTATCTTGAAGTTTTCATAATTAAGATTGAGAAGTCCTATTTTGGTCTCCTTCACTTGATTTGTTCCTTCATGTGTAACTTCAAGTTTGTCCCAAATCTCTTTAGCATTGGAACAAGATGACACCCTTCCATACTCATCCGGGCCAAGGGCACAAAATATGAGATGCATTGCCTTAGCATTTGTGGAGAATCTCTTGTTTTCTTCATTACTCCATGTCTCCATATTACTAGTCGGTGCGGTGTAACCACTCATGATGATCTTCCAAGCTTCAAGATCAAAAGCTTGAATGAATAGATTCATGTGGTTCTTCCAATAAGCGTAATTAACTCCATTGAAGAAAAGAGGCTTGTTGGTGGGTTGAGAATCGCCCTAAGCTTCAATGGTGGAGGTGGAAGCCATGTATGACCTTGTAGATGATTGCACACTTCTTGGATCTTCTCAAGAGGTTGTAAGACCTTCCAATGAGCCAAGCTTTGATACCAATTGATGAGAGTGACAATCGATCGAACAAAACCAATAGGGGGTGAATTGGATTTTTGAAGGAATGGTGGACACAAATTGCAAAGGTAAAAATTGCAAAGAGATTTAGAGTGGTTCAACTCCCCTAATTGGAGTCTACATCCACTACCTTAGTGACCACACTAAGGATTTTCCACAAATTCACTAATTTGTCTTTCCTTTAAGGATAAGGAGTAACCTTACACAATTCAATAGACTTATACCCCAAAGTCTATTGAATCCTATCCCAAAAATGAATACAAATAAGCAAACTAGGAAATCCTCACTAGGAATGTGTTTGCAAAGTTTAAGCTCTCTCACACACCCAAAGAAACACTAGGAAAATAAAATACAATGAAGAACTCTCTAGTGTTTACAAGAAAGATGAGAAAATCGAGTACAAATTGGAATTTGATTGCTTGGAAGTTTGGTTTGACTTTCTTGTTACTTCATTACTGTTTGGAGACCCCTTTTATATTCTCTTGATCTTTTCTAACTGTTGGGAGACTTTGGAGGGAGTTTGGAGCCGTTGGGAGCCACTAAAACCAAGCATTAAATGCTCACCTGCACAGAGGTTTCGAAACCTTAAGAAGGGATTTGTAAAAACTAGCCGTTACAAGGCTAAGGTTTCGAAACCTTTGTTAAGGTTTCAAAAACAGTAGCTTACTGCCCAGAAAGGTTTCGAAACCTTAATGAAGGTTTCGAAACTTTTCTTTAAATATTCAATTTTTGGCCATTTATTGACTTTTAAAATTATAGTTCGATATGGATACAAAGTCAAACTTTTTCAAAACATTTTAACAAGATTAAATCGAGTTTTTGACAAATTTATTTCTTGAACTTTACTTTACAAATTTTTATAAATTAGTCCTTGAAAAATAATTTTAAGTTATATCAAAATCAAAATAAGTCTAACAATATATTTTTGGGTAAAAAGAAATTAGATAAACTATTGAAATGATCACTTTTGTTTCATAAGTATTCACCTTTCGTCATTGATTTTGAAAAAGTTACATTTTAATAATTTATGGAATCAATTTATTATATTTTGGTCACTTACATTATCGATTAGTTCCATTTTGATCACCGAGTACTTAGTTATGATTAGTTTGATGATGTTATATGTTAGTAAAATGAATTAATTTTTAATTTGTAGAACTAATGTTTTGATATAATAATTGAAAAATAGTTTTGGACTAAATTGAAAAGATTTCAAAAATGCCTTTAAGTCCAAACAACTTGAAAATAAGTTTGTGGATGTTTTAAATAGTTTTGGCAATATTTGAAACGTTTTTAAGTAGCCAAACTAGTGCTTTTAATGTACCCGTTTCGATACATGCATAATATGTTTCGAAACGATTTGAAACTGTCAAAACCTGTTTCTATACGACCCTACCCATTTCTATACGGTCTCAGTATTTCACATAACGACTCTTTCTATTTTGAGACTGTTTCGAAACAGGGACACATGTTTCGATACGAGTAGCAGCAGAACTGCATTTAATGAGGGGAAATAAAGTCTCCAACAGCTCCAAAACATCCCTACCGGCTAGTAACGACCACAAGCTCAATTGGGACTATAAATTGAAGGCTGGAACACTTGAAGAAGGTTAGAGACAACATCCAAGCAATATGGTCAAGAGTATTAGAGTCTAAATCTTTATTTTACTATTCTCTTGTACATAGTCTTTAGAGAGAGCTTAATTGCAAATCCTTTGTTCTCGTGTAAGCTTTAATTTGTGTAAACACCATCTTGTGAGCTATTAAGTTTACCAAACAAATCCCTTGTAAAAGGAGAGGTTCTAGTTTAGCCTTGAGAGAAAAACTAGAGTTGATTCTATCTTAGCCAAGTCAAAAAGATAGGGTTGTAACGGTTTCCTCCTAAACCGGGAAAAGGAGACGAATTCATTGTTGAGTGAATTGGGAAATCCTTAGTAGTGTACTAAGGTAGTGGATATAGGTGCTTGTTAGAAGGCTGAACCACTCTAAATCATTGTGTCTCTTGTCTACCTTTATTTCGATTTTAGCCAATTCAACCACCAAACATTTACAACTCTCCTTGACGGTTTCGGTAATCGATTTGAGCGTGCTACAAACCCAACAATTGGTATCAGAGCCTCGTCTCCATCGAAGGACTAACATCCGAGAGTAAAGATCATTTACTCGAAGTCCACCGTTCAAGAAGATGACAGGATTTGAAGAAGGCCGCTCTATCTCGTGTCCTCCACTTTTCGAAGGAGAAGCATACCTCCAATGAGCAAATATCATGAAATTCTTTATCAGGTCTCAAGACTATGAGGTTTGGGACATCATTGAAGACAAGTATTTGGAAGCTCCGAAAAAGAAGAAAAAACAAATGAGTGCCAACGAGACGAAGACAAAGCTAAACACCAAGGCGATGCACATTCTCTATTGTGGCCTTAACGAAGAAGTTTCCAAGAGGATCTCCTCATACAAAAGTGCCAAAGAATTGTGGGAGAAACTTGAGAAGCTTTATGGCAACAAGAAGGGAGAAAAGAAAGATGATGATCAATCATGTGCAAACCTTCTCTCTAATCCAAAGGTGGATGGTGTTTTGGCTCTCGATGAGCCTAAGGTATCTTCTAACTCAAATGAGCTTTATTCTTACTCTTTCAATGAGTTGCAATATGCTTTCGACGAATTATTTTTGGAATTTGAGACCATGAATTCTAAATTTAAGAAAATGATTTCAAAACTTGAATTTGAAAATGATTTTTTTGAAAACAAAATTGGATTTTGAAAACCAAAATAAAATTTTTGAAAAATGATTTAGAGTTTTCAAAAACAAGTAAAATTTGTTTTAGAAAAAGAAAATCTTGATTTGAAAGTTAAGCTGAAAGCTTAACAAAAGAAATTATTTTTAATAATTCATCTTGTCACATAATGGCAAAATGCTCACATTGCCATTATCATGGTCATTCCTTACATACTTGTCCTATTAAGAAGAGAACATCTTATAGGATTAGACAAGTATGGGTTCATAAGGGAACTAAAGACATTGTGACTAACGTAAATGAATCCAAAGCAATTTGGATACTAAAAATCAAGTGAATGTCTTTTGTAAGTGTGTTGGAGCAATGAGAAGAAATGCAAAGACATGAAAATGCTCTAGTCACACAAGTGAAGAAATTGGGTAACCTCTAAGCTTATAGCTTTTATTTTCTTTTATCTTTGGTTATCTAATTTTCGTTTTAAAGTCTTGGATTATTTGTTAAGCCTAACAATGATGCTTGAGTAAGGGGATCCATTTTAAAACTAAAATTCTTATTTGTGTCAATTTTTTAACCTCCTAAGTTATTTTGAACTTAAAGTTATTTAAATTCTTTTGATATAACAAAAAGGGGAGAACTTATTTGAAAATTGATTTTTCAAGAGAATAAGGGGAGCTTTAACTTCTTTTATTTTTTGAAATCTCTTATTTAAAATTTTAAAATATAAAGGGGAAAAATCCCAAACAATTTTTTAAGTTGGTTTTATTATATCAAAAATGGGGAGATTGTAGAACTAATGTTTTGATATAATAATTGAAAAATAGTTTTGGACTAAATTGAAAAGATTTCAAAAATGCCTTTAAGTCCAAACAACTTGAAAATAAGTTTGTGGATGCTTTAAATAGTTTTGGCAATGTTTGAAACGTTTTTAAGTAGCCAAACTAGTGCTTTTAATGTATCGTTTCGATACAGGCATAATATGTTTCGAAACGATTTGAAACTGTCAAAATATGTTTCTATACGATCTCCGTATTTCACATAACGACTTTTTCTATTTTGAGAATGTTTCGAAACAGGGACACATGTTTCGATACGGGTAGCTGCAGAACTGCGTTTTAATGAGGGAAATAAAATCTCTAACGGCTCCAAAACACCCCTAACGGCTAGTAACGACCACAAGCTCAATTGAGACTATAAATTGAAGGCTGGAACACTTGAAGAAGGTTAGAGACAACGTCCAAGCAATATGGTCAAGAGAATTAGAGTCTAAATCTTTATTTTACTATTTTCTTGTACATAGTCTTTAGAGAGAGCTTAATTTCAAATCCTTTGTTCTCGTGTGAGCTTTAATTTGTGTAAACACCCACCTTGTGAGCTATTAAGTTTACCAAACAAACCCCTTGTAAAAGGAGAGGTTCTAGTTTAGCCTTGAGAGAAAAACTAGAGTTGGTTCTATCTTAGCCAAGTCAAAAAGATAGGGTTGTAACGGTTTCCTCCTAAACCGGGAAAAGGGGACGAATTCATTGTTGAGTGAATTGAGAAATCCTTAGTAGTGTGCTAAGGTAGTGGGTGTAGGTGCTTGTTAGAAGGCTGAACCACTCTAAAATTATTGTGTCTCTTGTCTACCTTTATTTCGATTTTAGCCAATTCAACCACCAAACATTTACAACCCTCCTTGACGGTTTCAGTGATCGATTCAAGCGTGCTACAAACCCGACATAATTTAACTTCTAAATTTTAGATAGAATTCTCATTTGACCTCTATACTTTGGATGAAATATTATTTTCTCCCCTACACTTATAAGAACATCAAAAAATATTGACATTCCTTATTTATACAACCTAATTTAAGTTAGATCGGTTATTGTTTTCTTTTCATTAAAAATCAATTTAATTATCAATTTTAATATTTATAAAATGGGTTAAATTAACTTTAGATTTCTTAAATTGAACCCTAACTCCTAACATCACAAAATTCAGAAACATTATAGGTAAGAATTTAGGGGTGCTTATGGAGCGAGTCAGTTACGAGTTGTGCAGTGTTTGACTCGACTCGATAAGCTTGATAAAATTTTACTCAACTCGCGCTGTTTCAAGAACCCGTTGCTCATTAAGCTCGCCGGATTTTTGATATTATTTTTTAATATAGTAATATTATGCATAACTTAATATAAAACATGAAATAACAAATTTAGCAAAAAAATATCAAAATAGTGTGTGAAATAATTTTAAAATCTTAAGTCCAAAGTAACAATTCACAAATACACCAAATTAACATACTATATATATAAAAAAATTAACGAGTTACTCGCGAACTTATAAAGTGGAGTTGGGTATTGCTCGACTCGTTAACATTTTAAGTCAAACTTTGAATCAACTCAAATCGAACATTAATCAAATTTTAAATAAATCGAGTTTGAACTGCTTGCGAGCTACCACTAATTAGCAACCTTAGGTAAGATAAAGCAAACTAATCATCAATACATTGGCAAAAAAGAAAAACTAATCATGAATAGGAGACCATTAGAATTTGCTATGAGCCCAACCCATCATCAACACCAGCCTGAATTGGCCTTAAGAAAGCTTTATCCTTTAGATTCTGAGAAGATGAAAAACTGTTCAGAAAGCCCGATTGGCTTAAGCTAATAGCTCAATTCTCAAACATTCTTTATAGTTCCCTTTCGAGGTGGTTTCCTCCACGCAAAGGAAAAAAAAGAAGGAAGCTCTTAAAATCTCTTGTTTTCTACCCCTATGCAAAGGTACCAAACGCTTTCCTTTCTTTCCCTTGGGTACGGATAGCCCCTTCAGAATTTTTCATCTGATTTGAATCCTTATACCCTTTTTTGCTTTCGATTTATTCCATATGTTTCTTGCTTAAAATCAAGTGTTTGCCGACAAATAAGAATAGGGTAATCATTTCTTTTATAATGTCTTTTGTTCCTGTTCTTGGATTATTGATTTCTCAATCCGATTCTTGCTGATCTGAATCGGCTTGTTTGCTCATAATCCCTTTGTGGGTGTTTCAGATTTTTCCTTTTTACTGCTGGGTTTACCCTGATTTACCTTGTTTTGGGTTAGTTTTGCTTTAGAGCTAATTGGGTAGTTGCTTTTGTTTTTTGTTTTAAGTAAATTTCTATGTTATTAGTTTTATCTGCTTGGTAATGTAGACACTCTACATTATTGATTGTATTTCTGATGTGGGTTTGGCAGCTAAGTACTTGATTTTATTCAATTTGTGGATCTAAAACCATTTTCTTTCTCCATCCTACATGTTACTACTGGTAAAAAGGCCTTCCTTTTTTTTATCTTTTTCAGACGGCCATCTTATTTTTGATGTAATTTGTGTAGCTTGAAGTCTTGAACTTCTTCATATATTGATAATGTGACAATCTGACACTTTCAATCAATTATAAATGCAGGTTTCATTATTTAGTTACATCTTGTAGCTGACTCAGCATTTTAGTTGTAGACCATTAAACTAACAATTTGGTTTTTGAAATTGGAAATCTTCTCGAGCTTACACATTGATATTAAGAATTTTGATTACTCAAGTTCTGTCGCTCCTAGCAAAACGAACATATACTTTGTCAGTCCCTTGTGCTTTTGTGTTTTGTCCATGTTTCTCTGTTCATGTTCATTTTGGATAAAGTAGTCGCACTTGGAGGCATGTCAACCGTGACATTTAAATTGCGTAGATTGATGCAATTTTGTAAGAATAAATAAGCTGTTTCCAAAATGGATGTAATAATAATTTCTTTTTCTTTAGTGGTCCAAGTTATGGTTGAAGTTTCCTGGCTTTGTCAATATTTGCTTCAAAAAACGGATCATTGTGTTATAGCTTAGGATGTAAATGATGTGACCAGCTGCAATTATGTATGCCCTATGGGTTGAGGCTGGTTATTTGGTATTTTGGCTATGTTAATTGGAGATTTTGACCATTAATCATGTTTTACAGATTAGTTGAAAAATGGACACTCTGATGTTAGGCAGCTGATGTCTTGGTCAATATAAATTTTCTTTTCTAGCTAGAAACTTAAACTTATGACCCTTTTTCTCTATCATTGAAGCTTGTACTGAACTTAACATTATTAGCTGAGTCAACTTTAAGCTCATATGATAATTGGTCTCTACAGATCAAGGTTCTTCTGAAGTTATTAAGATTAACCGAAGTGTCCTATGGATTCCTTTATGGCTCTGACCTGAATCTTTTATTTTTTGGTGCCTCACTGCCTTTCTCCCTTATACCCCTGTTCTTCTATGAATCCAAATCTTTCTCTTTGCTGTAGAAATTCCATATTTGCATTGTAGTGATTGACTGACTTGTAGCTATTGTTGTATACTGATGGTATTTTAATTATCAAGAGGAACAATTTATTTTTGAACTTGTACATGGAGAAGAAATGATATCTAGATATGACAAGTATAAAAGGTTTGTTTGTGCACATGTTATGAGGGATAGCTAAATTGATTACTTTCAGGGGATAAGATGTAGCCTTCATATTATTGGTAATACTTCCTTTGCACTTATCTCTGTTTCTCATGGTCAATTTGAAGAGTCTATATCCCTTTCTTGACTATTTTATGCAGGGGTTTGCACCTTGAGATTCATTAGAGGCATTAACTTATCTGTATTGTCATTTCGTTACCTCTCCAACAATATATGGGCTGAGCTGCACTTTTCATGGGAGGTGTAGAGGACGATGAACCAGCCTCAAAACGTATGAAACTATCCTCTGAAGAACTGAGACGTCTTTCAAACGGTTCAACCATTAAAGAGACTGTAGCTG
Source organism: Hibiscus trionum (assembly GCA_030270665.1). NCBI lineage: Eukaryota > Viridiplantae > Streptophyta > Magnoliopsida > Malvales > Malvaceae > Hibiscus > Hibiscus trionum. The sequence goes on along the minus strand of BSYR01000038.1, from coordinate 17,487,776 downwards.
GGTCTTCAGGTGATCTAATGGCTCGGCCCCTGCAGTCTGAAGGGGGCGAAGAAGTTGTTGGCTCAAAAGGAGTTATAAAGAAGGTAGAATTTGTCCGAATAATAGCAAAAGCGTTATACTCTCTTGGTTATATAAAGAGTGGTGCGCATCTAGAGGAAGAGTCAGGGATACCATTACATTCTTCCGTGGTCAATGTATTTAGGCGGCAGATTCTTGAGGGAAATTGGGATGAAAGTGTTGTCACATTGCATAATATTGGTCTAACTGATGAAAAGACCATAAAATCAGCCTCTTTTCTGATATTGGAACAGAAGTTTTTGCAACTTTTGGATGAAGAAAAAGTAATGGATGCTCTGAAAACATTGAGGACTGAGATTGCACCTCTTAGTGTTGATAATAGTAGAGTACGTGAGCTTTCTTCATACATCGTGTCACCATCTTACTGTTCTTCTGTTCGGTCTCCCAAACAAGATACATTGAGGGCAAGATCCCGGAGTAAACTATTGGAAGAATTACAGAAGCTGCTTCCGCCTACAGTTATGATCCCCGAAGGAAGATTAGAGCATTTAGTTGAACAGGCCCTTGTCTTGCAACGAGATGCTTGCATGTTTCACAACTCTTTGGATAAGGAAATGTCACTATATTCTGATCATCAATGTGGGAGAGATCAAATTCCTTCTCAAGCATTGCAGGTTTGATTTTGTTCTGCTAATCACATTTTCTTTTTTTATTCATCTTTTGTTAATATATGGCAAAATTCTGAGCCTTTTTGCATTTTTATTGATGCAAAATTTTATGTGAATTACATAATAAAATGTACAATATGTTTTCTTTTTCATTTTTGTGTAAATTAGAAATCTATTTTAAGTTGTGCTTTATCGGTACGGATATTAGGTTTTAATCTTTTTTGGGTTCAGGAATGAGAACTGATATTAGGTGTTTGGTTATAAGTTAGGTTTTAAGATGCACTGTTTACATTTTCAATGAAATTATCTTGAATGCTTTCTGGAGTACATTTTCTTTGTTGAGTGCAATCTTGAGGCATTCTCTACTCGGTGCATCTATTTACTCTGATCTCGAAAGTTTGTTGAAAGGATCCTTAGAATCTGAAAGTGGCAATGTAAGACCAATATCAAGTAACTAAAGAGGAACAATTGTGTGTTTCCAGAGGCTCTCAACAATATCAAGTAACTAGAATAAGTGATTTGAAGTCCGTAATTTACTAGATAGCGAGCTCTTTAATAACTCACGCGTGATTAGGGAAGACCTGCAATGATGGTTCCTAATCATAATGCTTGAATTGTTTGGCGAAGATTGAATTCAATGTGATTTCTTAATAAGTGTGCTGATGAAAGGTCATTTCTAAACTGGTAAATGTCCGAGTCAATATCTTCTTTCACTCATTGGTAGCCATATGTTTGTTCCAAAAATATTAAGATTAGGTAGGAGATTGAAGCTAATCATGATATGTTGTATAGTTAGTTTTGTTAACTTAGCTTTGCCTATGATACGTAACATGTGGTTGTAATCTGCATGATTGATTCAAACAATCAACAACCGGTAATGTTATCCAAGCAAATTATAAATCTTGTGTTTATTGGAATTTGGAAAACATTTATGATATATGTTTCATTTTAATTTCTTCAGTAAAGAGCTTTTGGGAGAAAGTGATGGCATTTCCAAGCATAAAAAAATCTTCTTAGACTAATGGAAAGTGCTATACGATTTTAAGTCCACTAGTTTTATTATATTTTTCTGTTAAAGAGTATTAATTTCATCAATGTGTTTGTTCCTTCTCTGAAATCGTATCTACTTGTGAGTTGTGGCTTTTCTTTTCTTAAATCATATTTGCAAATAATTATTATTTATTTGTTGATTTTAAATCCTTTTTGTCATTTTTCTTGCAACAGATATTACAGGCTCATAATGATGAAGTATGGTTTTTGAAATTTTCGCATGACGGGAAATACTTAGCTTCTTCTTCAAATGATCAGTCAGCAATCATTTGGGAGGTATTGCTATTCACTTGGAACACTAGTATAACATTAATTGTTGATTTTGTCAAGGATAAACTTTTTAAATTCCAACTTATAGTAATAAATTTATTTGCATTTTCAACTCTGCATTTCATACTGCATTGCGGAAATGAGTTCAGTAATTTTTATGTACTTTCAACTAAATCCAGTAATGTGTCAACTGTCATAGCTCGTCGGTTGCTTATTTTGAATGTTCAATCTCTAGCATTTTCTTAATACCTTATGGTTCATTTGTGACATATATTCTATGTTCAACAGAATTCCGACCAACATAATGAAATAAAGAATGAAATGAAAAAGAAACATCATTTCATGGAGATTAAACTTAGAGTATGTGTGATTCTTATTGTGCTTTATTGGAGGAATGTGCGGACTTGTTTATTTTAATCAAATCTGTATTTCTTCTTGTGTCAATGCATTGACTTAATGACTGGGTCAACTGTGCCCAGCATTTGGTCGGTTTCTCGTTCTAATAATAGTTCGACTCATTGTAGGTTCTTGAAACTGGAGTATCTTTAAAACATAAACTCTCTGGTCACCATAAACCTCTCTCTTCTGTTTCATGGAGTCCCAATGACCATCAGCTTCTGACATGTGGCTCAGAGGAGGTCATAAGGCGCTGGGATGTCTCTTCCGGTGAATGCCTTCATGTTTATGAAAAAGCGGGTCTCGGTATGGTTTCATGTGGATGGTCTCCGGATGGCAAATGGATATTTTCTGGTCTGAATGATAAGAGTATCTGCATGTGGGAATTGGATGGGAAAGAGCTAGAATGCTGGAAAGGGCATCGAACGCTAAAAATTTCTGATTTGGAAATAACAGGTGATGGAAAGCATATTATTAGTATATGTCGGGAAACAGAAATATTATTACTTGACCGGGAAGCAAAAGTTGAGAGATTTATCGAAGAGGATCAACCAATAACTTCATTCTCACTATCGAGAGACAGTAGATTCTTGCTGGTAAATCTTTTAAACCAAGAAATCCATCTATGGAATATAGAGGGTGATCCGAAGCTTGTTTCTAAATATAGAGGTCATAAACGCACTCGCTTCGTCATTAGGTCTTGTTTTGGTGGACTTGACGAAGCTTTTATTGCCAGCGGTAGCGAGGACTCCCTGGTACGGACTTCTATTTATTCTATATAACCTCTAATAGGAAGTTAGCCTATGATTAATATGGAAAGCAGCATCCTCATGATATGGTTTTCTAAATATTGAGTTAAATGTATCAAAATTATATGATTACAAATTACCTACAATGACATGAAAAACTACACAGAGACGACATGTATACATTGCTGGTTTGCTTTTGTAGTTGTTTACTTCAGTATGTGCTTTTATCTCACAGAAAATTCTATATGATTTTTATTTGTTGCTAATGGGCTTGATACTATATGAGCCATGCATGTGTTGGCTTAGACATTTTTTGTCTGCAGAGTAATGGATACAAGTGTCCTACAGGGGTATGTTAATTCTTTTTCTAAGGTTTTATATGTATTGTGGAAGATTCTTGGAAATGTTGATAAACACGGGTGTCAGGCACTAGTATTTCAATACAAATAGAGGTAACATAGGTGTTGGAATAGTGATTAGCAATATGACATTATGCATACACCTTTTCTAGCTGTTGTAAGCTTATGAGGAATTTGATTTACTTTTGAAGTTGGAGTGAAATTTAGTGTAAACTTATGGAGAATTTGATTTACTTTTGAGCTCGAGTGAAATTTAATTTGATTTTTTTTCTTTTGTTTTACCATATATGTTTAGGTCTATATATGGCATAGGGGCACAGGGGAACTTATCGAGTCATTACCAGGTCATTCCGGAGCGGTTAATTGTGTGAGCTGGAATCCGGCAAACCCACACATGTTGGCATCGGCCAGTGATGATCGTACGATTCGGATATGGGGATTGAATAATCTAAGCAGGAGCGTGAAACAGAAAGAGCCCCCCAGTAACGGCATCCATTACTGCAATGGAGGAACCAGAGATTGAAATGCATGGAAGGAATCTGCAGTCATTGATACCTCTGATATAATTGGTTTCATGTAAATACTTTTACCTTACCTTGTTGAAAGCTTGACATTCATATCAAACAAAACAAGATTGTCAACAATGCAATGCACCAACTTTCTGATAATAAATTTACTGTTTTTTTCCCTCCTTTAAACATTAGATCTATTTCATTACACAGAGATATGGTTGGAAATTTGTGCAATATGTCATCGGCATCGGTGTCGGCGTCGTTTGTTTGCGGAGATGGTTATGCCATTTGTGGCTTTAGAAAGAGGGGAACTTCTAAAACTTGTATAGCATTGATACTATGCCAAACAATGTCACAACTCCACACATTTCTCATTAATCAACACCATATATACATCAATGGATGAACAAATCATAAGATAACTATTGCAAATCGATTTTAAAAGCATAGTTTATGTTTGAAATTCATGCAAAAAGCTGTAAATCAATCAACCTATGAACATGGAGACTTGTATAACATACAAGTTGCACTAGTTTTTGTACACAGACAGTATAGAATATACAGTCTGTACTATTGTGAGGGCAAAAAGGAAGATGACAGCAATCAGAGAAAGTATAGCCCATGGGTTCCTGAAGTATGTGTGGATGAGGTTGGCACGCCATTCATTCCAAGCTTTCCTGCAATATCTGTTCACCATCTTCCGGACCTCATCCAGGCTGTTCTCCGGGTCGAGCGTGATGTCTTCTGACAGCGAGTTGAACATTCTTGCCACTGCTTTGTCGCTTCCAAGCGCATTCTGAATGATCCCCGCAGAGTGTAAAAGAGCAACATCCTTCTCACTGTCGATGATGTTGTCCATGAAAAAGATATAGGACGTCACCTCGTTCCCTGCCCCGACGTGCAAGCGTTCGAATGCTATCAGATTTAAAAACAGGGATTCCGAGGCATCGTCTACGATGATAACCGGAAGATTAAGGATCCCTTCACGGAACGTGATATCCTTGAGGCTGTCGATTTTACTTTTCTTGAACCAGATTCCAGCTTCATTAAGCTCCATTGCAGACCTGATGATGTCGTCGCCATCTTCATGGTCCGGGACACGTGATCTGCGGCGATGTCTCCGTTGCTGTCGACGACCATCCGGTACGTCACGAAGCAGGCTCTTTCGGTAAACGTCCAAGACGTGCAAGCAACTTCCGAAGCACGAGAGGGGCGTATTGGGAGAGCAAAACTTGAGTACAAGATTGTTGACATACTCTTCATCCTGCATCAATTCAGAACTTAACAGGAAAACAAAACAAAAACCAACAGTGATTCAACAAAATTGACCAAAAGACCAGACACTACCTTGGTTCCATTGCTGTCAACAGAAACCAATCTGTAAAGAACATGCATTGGCAATTGATTTTCGAGCATCAACATATCTCGTTTGATAAACGGTATGATATGTATCTTTCCATGATTGCTGAAAACCGGGTCGTTTTCGGCATAATCTTCCATTGTATGATTAGCAGAGCATAGAATTTCCAGCATGAAACAGCCATCAACAATCATCAGCTGCAGGAACTCCTCATCATCATGCCACCTTTGATCATCAAGCAGATCATAACAATCTTTCAATCTCTGCAAATCTTTAGCCAAAGCTTCGACGAACGACTCTAAAGGCTGCCTCGATCTCCTAAGAAAATGAAGGAGTGCTCGTTGCTTGTGCTCTTCCATTGGCTTCACATGATCTTCACCATGGTGGTAAGGTCCGAATGAGACCACCTGAGGCATGTAAGCTTTCTTGTTTAGGTCGGTGAAGTTGATCGGTATTCGATATATCGATCGCTGCATCCAATGTTCCCTCTCTATCTCAGAATCCACCATGGTCTCAACTTCTCCATCAACTTCAATAATCCAATCCAGTTCCTCCATTTCTGTTCAACGTGTCCACTGCAACTGCAACTAGTTTACCTGTTTTTTTTCTTTGTTTTTTTTCCAAAATGTCAAATGAAAATGGTGAAATACCTTTATTTAACATGTCCATAAGATCCCAGCATCAATCCCTTTTATGTTCAAAGAAAAGCATAAAGAATTGTCTTTGTATACTATTCTTATCTCAAGTATCAAGGCATGTAAAATACAAAAATAAATGAATGAAAAAGAGAAAGGCAGCCGCTGGAAGGAAAGTATCATGATTTGTAGAATATTTTTGTCTTTCTAACAGGGGTTAATATGCTATAGAATTGAGTCAAAAAATTTCGAGATAGTCGAGTTAAAGAGTCATAATATATATATATATAGCACATAGAACTGAGAGACTCAACTCGAACTTAAAAATTGATCTACCAATTACAAATAAATTCGACTTATTCAATTTGGATTATGGAAATCCAATCTGTTTTCTGTGTGAATTCGTATACTAAAAAGGAGATTCTGTCACTTGACTTAATACAAATGATATTTGATAGTATTTTATATAATAAGTGCACAAACTATGTATTTTTTTCCAGTTAAGTGCTTAAACTATTTTTTGGGCCAAAAAAGTGCCTAACGTTTCATTTCGTGACCTATTTAAAGTTTTTCGTTAATTGTCACCGTTAAAGGACATGTCATCTCCTGAAAATTCCAAAATTATATTAAAAATAAATAAAATTAATAAAACAAAATAAAAATATATCATGAAAATGTTCAAATATTCTCAAAATAGTCCCCAAATCCCTAAACCTCCAAATCCGACCACTCCTGCCGGCGTTGGCCGTGTTGACAGTGACGGAATGAAGCGCCCTCCCCTTGCTGAACAACCCACACTTCGTTCATCGTTCGTCCTGCCTCCATTCGTCGTGAATCGTTCGAAGGAACCATTCGACAATTTCGGCATTTCACACGACGTCGGTCAATTTTCGGCGACAGGGTGGGGAGGGGTGAATGGCCGTGATGATCCAGTGATCGATGTGGTGGGCAGCGGCGGAATCGGCCCAAATCGGGATTTAGGTTTAGGGTAGTGAGGGATTTTGGAATTTGAGGGGTTGTTTTGTGAAATTTGGAAAACTTAGAGATTTTTTGAAAACTAAGTAATTTTATTTATTTTTAATATAATTTTAGAATTTTCGGGAGATTACACGTGTCCTTTAACGGTGAGAATTAACAGAAAACCTTAAATGGGTCACAGAATAAAACGTTAGGCACCTATTTAGCCTAAAAAATAGTTTGGGCACCTAACTCGAAAAAAATGCATAATTTGGGCACCTATTTAACAATTAAGCCTTATATAATTTATGACTTGGCTAACAATGCTAGAAAAACTGTTTATTACATACATGTGATCCCTTGTTAATAATTGTTCGACGGGAACCAAAGAATGGTTCTCATGGGGAAAATGATATTTATTTAAGAAGATTTGAGTTCGAGCAACTTTGTCTGTAAGATATATATAATTAGTAAAGGATTAAGAAAAAAATATGAACAAATACTACATTATAATCACCTTACAACTATTTGCTTCTCTTGGTGCACAACCAAGATAAATCTAATTACCCATCCAAGCATCCACTATGTAGGTTTATCCCTTGTTATACGAAGGAAAATTTATGGAAATAGTTGTTGAAGTTTGGGCCTTTGGGGTGTTCATGAGAGCCTTAGTGGGCCACCTTTTTGTTGTTGGGCTTGGGTCTTGAGTTGGTGGATAGTTTAGAAAGATGAGAGAGAGGGGTAAAGAAATAACTTCTCCTATTTTTGAAGGGAGGAAGGGGGTTTAATGTGCTGCAGAAAAGAGAAGTTCATGAGATCATCTTGTCTCTTACTTTCCCCACCCTTCTCACTCATTTTTCCCCCAAGAACCAAAGCCTAAAGGTTTAATCTTTGTGATTTGGAGTGTGGATCTCGAATTTTAAGTTAAGGGTATTGTTATCAGCTTGCAAGGATCTACATTTTGAATGAAAGATGTTGAAAATCCCTCAAAGGAGCTTGGAAAGAAAAATGCTTGAGGAGCTTCGCTAGGAGCTTCGTTTTCATCTTTGAATCAAGTTAGTACACTACTAACTCCTTGGTTTCATGCACATCCTAAGGATGATGCATTGTTTGCTTGATTTGATATGTATGGTCATTTTTGTGTGTTAAATGCTTGAGACCCTCTTTAATGGTAAAATTCGAATTAAGTGTTAAAAACTTGTAAAAATGGTAGTAAACCATCCTAAATACTCTCATAAGATGCAAGGTAGAGTTTGGAGGTTAATGGTTGAGAATTGAGGGCTTGGGAAGTGATTTCCTGAGCCTAGGAAGATATTTCTAGGCTTCGGTACCAGTACACGGAGAGGCGGTACTGATACCCTAGTATTTTGGGTTTAAAGAACATTGTTTCATTGGATGAACAACAAAGGGGTACCGACATGGTGTTCAACCTGCACCGGTACGCCATGCAATCTGGTATCGGTATAGGTCAACCCGTATCGGTACACTACAACTTTGGGAAATTCTAGTGAGCTTAAATCGTATCGGTAAGTATGTGAGTATCAATACCCAAAGGGTACCCGTATCGGTACGAAAGGGTACCAACTAGGCAATCTACCCAAAAATGTCGATTTTCACCTAGAAGGCTGGAAAATTATATTGTTCGATCTAATAGACCCCTAATAGCCTAAAATGAGTTGTAAAAGTGAAAAATCTCCTTTTACTCGAGCATAAAACTTAATAAATTGGTAAAAGTCTGAGATGACTTATGTGTTGATAGCAACCATAGGATGGTAAGGTTATGTGTTGATGTGTTTGTGCTATGTGGGCACTTGAATGATGGGATCTGAATACCCAGTGAGAGAAAGAGTGTGTTGCAACACCATGGTCAGAGATTGCCGAATGTACGTTCCCGAAGCTATGTGGCACTGGGTCTTATTCGAAGATGCTCGACAAGAGATTCCGAACATGGGTGTACCTTCCCGAAGCTGTGTGGCATCGTGCCTCACCCAAAGAATGTACGTTAGCAAAGCTATGTGGCATCGAACCTCACTCCAAGTTTGTTGGTATGATGCATATGTGTTGTGTGAGATTTATGTATCCTTATTGTTGTTTTGTGTTTAGGCAGCTAGAGGTAGCGCCAATGTTGTTATATTTCGCCATGATATCATCTTTAGCTACATGCTCATATTTATGATTTGCATGAAGCATGGTTGAGTGGAAGTGTATCCATTGAGCTTTGTTAGCTCAATGTTCGAAATTGTTGTTTCCGTTCACAGGTTAGTAGGTTGACATGCATTATTGGAGCATCATTGGAGTAGGACTTTAGCATTGACTTGTGTTTGAGTATAGTACTTAGATTGTATTGGGCTATGTATTCGTAGGACCCTATGTTTATATTGTAACTCTATTTTGGATTTTTAATCGTGAGTCGAATGCTTTTTAATTGTGTATTTTAAATGGAGCTCCCATGTAACGTTTTAACTATTTATCTACTTTGAAATATTTGAACTTAATGAGTTTTTATGAAATGGATGTGGCTTGGGCTAAACTAGGTTGAAAATTTTATGGTAATGGTTTGGGCTTGAGGCCAAAATGTGACATCCAGGTCGAGGGTGTTACATTTAGTGGTATCATAACCTAGGTTTAGCCGATTCTAGGAAGCCCCAAGGATGGTCTAAAGTGGTGTATAGGTGTCTAGCGAATACGTTGCCCATAAGTCAAAGTTGTACTCATTTAAGCTGAATATTCGATGCTGTAACCCTATTTGTTTACTTGTACAGAAGTTAATCATGCCAAGGAGAGCACGAGATCGAGATGAGAGTTAGGGCTCCCGAGACGGGAGCTATGATGAGGACTACGTTCCTGGCTCGGAGGAGATGTCGGAGGATGAAAGGGGCCAGGGCCAATTATTTCTCTTATCTGCATCAGGCCCTTCATTGGATTGTGAGGGCCATATAGGGATGGCAATGAGGTGGGGCGGGTGGGATTTTTGCCTGCTCCGACCCCGACCCGATATACTATGAACTTAACCCGACCCGAAACAAAATATTAATTAACCCGATCCGACCCCGACCCCGAATTTTTCTACAAACATGACTCCGACCCAATCCGACTCGAAAATTATAGGAAAGAAAAAAATCTGAAGAAAGATTTTGGCCTAGAATTTTCAAATTAAAATCTGAATGGAAAAGAAAAGAAACTGAATAAATATTTGTTTTGTTTAGATCTAAAAAATAATTTCACAAGCAAACATTTTCAGATCTGTTTAAATACAATTACAACATAAATAAAAATAAATAAAACGAAGTAGATCAATTTGGTTATAAAAAAACTCTATTTTATTAACAAATACAGAATTTATTAAAATGTAAAAGAAGAAGAAGAAGAAGAAGAAGAAGAAGAAGAAGAAGAAGAATAAGAAGAAGAAGAAGAAGAAGAAGAAGAAATCACACAGTAGCACAACCGTCAACAAATCAACAATATTCAAACAATAAAGTCACACAATAACGAGACATGAAACCAAGAACTTCGAGCAATACCTCATTATACGAGTACATGCAAGATTATTATCTATTAAAACTTCTTTGATGTGATTAAATTAAAAATGAACTAAAGTGGAAATAGGGGACTAGTATTCAAAGAAAATAAAAGAATGAAGGAGGTTATAACAGATTTAAAACAAATAAAAGAAAAGAAATGGGAGAGTGAAGGTTGATTCAAAGAAATTGAAAGAAATGGGAGAGTGAAGGCTAATTCAAAGAAATTGAAAGAAATGAGAGAATGAAGAGCAGATTCAAAGAAAAGGAGTGAACGACAGATTGGAAAATGGGAAAAGAAACCCTAAACATATCGTGTATATATATAAATAGTGGCATTTCTATAAATATATAAAAATATATAATATTTAAAAGTATTTCAGGTTGGGTCGGGCCGGAGAATTTTTACCTAAAACCCGCCCAGCCTCGACTTTAACATTCTCAAAACATGATCCGACCTGACTCGAACCAAAATTTATTATAAAAAATCTACCTCTATCGGGTCAGGGATGGGTCAGAACCTGTTTGGTCTGGGTATTTTTGCCATCCCTAGGGCCATACCTAGGCCTTCGGCTACCCCTCGCAAGGCACCAGTTGAGAGGGTGCGTCGCCATGGTGCAACGAACTTTCTTGGAACGAGGCAAGACAATCTAGTTGATGTGAATCAGTGGTTAAGGGGCACCCGCTGGATCTTGCAACAGATGAGGTTGGAGCCCGAGGACAAATTGACATGCGTCCTTTCTCTATTGAAAGAAAATGCACGAGAATGGTGAGAAATCATGGAGTTGGGGTGGTACCCTAACCGTCCTTCGTGGGATGATTTCTTGGATGAGTTTGAGAAGAAATATGTGGGTGAAGCTCACATTGATGGTTTAAGGAATTGATTCAACCATTTGGCCCAAGGGAACCAGTCAGTCTTTGAATATGAACAAGAGTTCTTGTAGTTGAGTAGGTATGCCCCTGATTTGGTCGCTACTGAGAAGATGAGGTGCAAGAGGTTTCTAAAGGGTTTAAGGAAGGAAATTCAAACCTACTTGACGACTGCCCCACCGAAAGTGTTTTCAGAATTGACTGCTAGTGCCAAGTCGCTTGAGCAAGTGCAAGGTTTGACCTATGGCCCGACTGATGGGCATGGAGGTTCAGGTGGGAGGACTCAGAACTTCTCTAACAACTCGCAGTCTTATTCCAAGAGGAACATAAAATGGTTGAGCCAAGATAGAGGAGCTTCGAACATGAATTTAAGATCAGAATCTAGGTTGGAATCAAATGATCGTAGGAGGCCTTTGTCTTTGTCCATGATGAGCTTGGAGGGCTCACAAAAGAATGTTAATCAGTTTGGACGTAAGCATAGAGGGGAGTGTTGGGAGATGGGCAGAGTTTGCTATGGTTGTGGGTCACCAGATCATTATGTGAGGGATTGTCCGAGAGTTGTTGACACCACTCTGGTCCAGACTCAGAGGACCTCTTATCTAGCTCAGAGGGGTCGGGGCTTTGCTAGAGGAGGGACGAGCCACATGTTTGGACATCAGAGTAGGGGTACGATCCAGTCCACCGCGAGGGCACCAATGAGGCAATATGCAGTCAAGGCTCAAGAATATTGTGGGGCTACCGATGTTATCTCAGGTACATTTACCATGTTTTCAGTTCCTATTAGTGCTCTTGTGGATTCAGGGTCTCCCTATTCCTACACCCATAATAGAATATCTCAATAGTGGGGTATTCCTGCCGAGGATCTTTAGATAAGAGTCCATGTGACTAGTTCTTTGGGGTATGATGTTTTAGTAGATAAGGTGTATCAGAGGTGTATGATTGAGGTTCAAGGTTCGATCTTTCTAGCTGATCTGATGGTATTGCCGTTTCAAGAGTTTGATGCTATCCTAGGGATGGATTTTTTGTTTGAGCATGATGCACATTTGGGTTATAGAAGGAAGAGTCTTAAGCTTCTTGGTTTGGATGGGGCCAATTTGATGGTGAAAGGTGAGAGAAATCCTTGCATTTCTGGTGTAGTGTCGGCCTTGGTGGCACAAAGGATGATCTAACAAGGTTGCGAGGCCTTCTTGTCTCGCATGGTTGACTCAAGTGTCAAGAGTCTGAAGCTTGAGAGTCTTCATACTGTTAGAGAGATTGTCCATGTGTTCCCGGAAAAGTTGCCCAGACTACCTCCAAATGGTGAGCTAGAGTTCCGGATAGATGTGATGTTTGGCATGACACATGTGTCCATTGCTCCGTATCACATGGCAACGACTGAGTTGAGAGAGTTAAAGAATTAGATTCAAGATTTAATGGAAAGAGGGTTCATTCATCGGCTTTGTTTGTCAAGAAAAAGAATGGTTCAATGAGGATGTGCATTGACTATCGCAAACATAACAAGGTAACAGTGAAGAACTGTTATCCCCTACCAAGAATAGATGACCTGTTTGACCAATTCAGAGGTGCTCGTGTGTTCTCAAAGGTCGACTTGAGGTCGGGTTACTACCAGTTGAAGGTAGTAGAAGAGGATGTCCAGAAAACCGCTTTCAGAACGTGATATGGACATTATGAGTTCTTGGTAATGCTTTTTGGTCTTACCAATGCACTTGTGGCTTTTATGGACTTGATGAATCGGATCTTCCAACCTTACCTAGAATAGTTTGTGGTGGTCTTCATCGATGATATTTTGGCGTTTTTGGGCCACATTGTTGCTGCGGATGGGATCCGAGTCGATTCACAAAAGATTCAAGTAGTGGTAGAGTGGAAACCACCTAGAAATATCGTGGAGGTCTGTAGTTTCCTTGGGCTTGCCGGATATTATTGCCGTTTTGTAAAGGTTTTCTCTATCATAGAGGCACCTATGACCAAGTTTCTATAGAAATGAGTTCCATTTGAATGGAACGAGAGGAGAAAATAAAGTTTCGAGCAGTTAAAGGCTTATCTGATCGAGGCCTCAGTTTTGACGCAACCCGAGCCGAAAAAGGATTATGTTGCGTTTAGTGATGTTTCATTAAATGAGCTTGGTTGTGTTCTTATGCAAGAGGGTAAGGTTGTGTCTTATGCAAGAGGGTAAGGTTGTTTCTTATGCTTCAAGACAAAATAAGCCTCATGAACGGAACTATCCCGTGCATGATTTGGAGCTTGCCGCAGTTATCTTCGCGTTAAAGATTTAGAGGCATTATCTGTACATGGAAAATTGTTATATCTACACTGACCATAAGAGTTTAAAGCATCTGCTCACCCAAAAGGAGTTGAATTTGAGGCAAAGGCGATGGATTGAGCTGCTAAAAAATTATGATTGCATCATAGAGTATCATCTCGGTAAAGCTAATGTAGTAGCGGATGGCTTGAGTAGGAAGTCTATGTCGGACTTGAGGGTGATGTTTTCCCATTTGAGGTTGACCAAGGATGGTGGGTTGTTAGCCGAGCTTCGTGTGGAGCCTACCTTAGCGCAAGAGATTAATAGAATGCAAGTATTGGACGAGGAGTTGATGGCAAAGATAGAGACAGTTCAGAGAGACAAGACATCTAATTTCGAAGTACAAGATGGTGGGGTCTTGTATTTCAAATTTCGATTGTGTTTTCTAGCTTTGGAGGATTTACGGAACTGTATCCTTCGTAAGGCGCATCGAAGTCCATTTTCTATGCATCTAGGTAGCAATAAGATGTACCAAGACCTTCGCCCTTTTTATTGGTGGCCTAGTATGAAAAGAGATGTATCCAAGTTTGTGAATAGGTGCTGAGCTTGTCAGCAAGTTAAGGCCAAGCACTATGTTCCTTCGAGCTTGCTTCAGCCTATTCAGATTCCACAATGGAAGTGGGATCGTGTGACCATGGATTTTTTTACGGGTTTACCCTTGACCCAAAGAAACCGTGATGTGATATGAGTGATAGTTAATTGTTTAACCAAGTCTGCTCATTTCTTGCCCGTGTGTATGGATTTTATGCTTGAGAGGTTGGCACGATTGTATATCCAAGAGATTGTGAGTTTGCATGGAGTTCCATCTTCGATCATATCGAATAGAGATCTCTGATTCACAACAAGGTTGTGGAAGAAGATACACGAGGCTTTAGATACCAAGTTGCATTTCAGTACTGCTTTGCACCCTCAAACTGATGGTCAGTCTGAGCGAGTTATCTAGATCTTGGAGGATATTCTTCGGTGTTGTGTCATTGACTTTTGAGAGGAGTTAGGAGGAACAATTACCGCTTGTTGAGTTTGCCTACAACAACAACTTCTAATCGAGCCTCAAGATGGCTCCCTTTGAGGCCTTGTATGGACGTAAGTGTAGAACACCCTTATGTTGGACCGAGCTCAATGAGAGAATGATTGTGGGGTCAGATTTGATTAGACAAACAGGGGAGAAAATTCAGATAATCAAGGAAAGATTGCAAGCAGCCTTTAACCATCCAATGTCTTATGCGGACCGGAAGCGTAAGCATATCGAGTGTGAGATTGGTGACAAGTTGTACCTCAAGGTATCACCGTAGAAAAGAGTAATCCGCTTTAGGCAGAATGGCAAGTTGAGCCTGAGGTTTATTGGGTCGTATGAAATTCTTAAGAGGGTTAGACTCGTAGATTACCGATTATCCTTGATTCTAGAGATAGAACACATCTACAATGCGTTCCATATGTCTATGTTGAGACGCTACCGTTCCGATCCTTCTCATGTTATCCTGCTTGAGAAGATTGAGATCAACACCATCTTGACCTACGAAGAAGAACCAATAAGAGTTTTGGACAATGGAGTCAAGGAGTTGCGCAATTAGTGTATACCTCTAGTTAAGATGTTGTAGAGGAACCACAAAGTTGAGGAGGCTACGTGGGAGGTCGAAGAGGATATAAAGTTACATTATCCACATCTGTTTCCATCAGGTAAATTTTGAGAATGAAATTTCTTTAAAGATGGGAGAGTTGTAATGACCTGAATTTCAGAATTCGAGGGTCAGTTTAATCCAAAGTGTGAGCTTAGCATTTGGGCTGAGAGTTTGGGTCAATGGGGTGTCCATGAGAGCCTTAGTGGGCCATTTTTTATTGTTGGGCTTAGGTCTTGGGTTGGTGGATAGGAAGATGAGAGAGGGGTAAAGAAGTAACTTACCCCATTTTTTAAGGGAGGAAGGGGGTTTAATGTGCTGCAAAAAAGAGAAGTTCATGAGATCATCTTGTCTCTTCCTTTCCCCACCCTTCTCACTCTCATCTTTTCCCCCCAAGAACAAAAGCCTAAAGGTTTAATCTTTTTGATTTGGAGTGTGAATCTCGAATTTCAAGTTAAGGGTATTGTTATCGGCTTGCAAGGTGTTGTCACTGAATTTTTACCTAATCTTTAATTTGTTTATATTGTTTTCATTTTACTGTCATATTATATCACTATGTATTATTATTATTATTATTATTATTATTAGTGTTAGTATTGATAGTTTAATAGTTAGTATAATTATAAAACCCAAAAAATAAAAAACAATCCATTGTTTTAAGACAAAACCCATTACTGCATTACATTTTAAAATTCCATGTACAAGGAAGGTGTGATCGGCCCGGATTTAATAGAGCAAAACCTTATCCCTTGTTTCTCCTTGCGTAGCAAACAGGGAGCCGTTGGATCAAGGGCTGATCCAATGGAACAAATTGCGCGTGAGAAGCCCTAGTTGGAGGAGATGTAGCGCCTCGTTTTCCTAGCCGTTAGATTGGGACATGATCTAGTCGCCCAGACCGCTCCAAGACAGATCAAGCGGATCGCCAGTCGCGCGTGGCAGCCAGGTGCACGGTGTTTGAGCTTCGTTCGAGCCATTTCACCTTCTCTGATGGATGCCGCACCATTTTCACCGTGAATTACTTCCTGCCAGTGACTCCATTGCCATTCGTAGCCATTAGAAACAAAGAAACAGAAGCAAAAAGGGGGTTAAATCCCTAAAATAGAGCAAGTCAACTCAATCAAGAGACAAATCGAGCTCAATCCAGAATCAAAGCAAAATCAAAATCAATCGGAGATAATTCGGAACAAAGATTAGGAGATTTGTCCATGTAATTTAGGCAAAAATTCGCCTATAAAAGCCTTGTAAATTTCATGTAACAATTACGAAAAAGAAGACACGAAAAAAACACAAGAAAAGCAAGAGTTGTATTCGATTCTCAGCGGAAATAAAGCAAGGAAGTTTTCTGTAAGTTTTCTTCTATTTTTCATTTTTTATGCGCGTTTAAATATGAGAAAAGAGATAGAATTGCCTTTTTTTCTCGAGTGGTTACCGCCGTGCTCGGAGTTGGAGGTCGTGCCTCCGATGAAAGACATGCGCTAGAGCGTTCGTTGGAATCTGAGAAATCACTTTTGAAGGACAAGGGTTCGAAACTTTTTAAATTTTTTTTAAAGGCTTTAAATCTATTATGGTTGTTTTTTTCTAAAAAAAGAATTGAAAAGTTTTTTTTTTAATTTTCGTCGCCGGCAACGGCGGCCGAAGCCGGTGAATGGCGACCGGCACGATGGATGCTCGCAATGATGCAAAGGAAAGGGAAAGCCGTTCTATTCTATTTGAAAATGGGGAAGAAAATTAATTTCATTTCTGATTTTTAGCCTATTTATTTTGACCCATTTAACTGACCCGAATCCGATTGTAACTCGCGCCCTTCTTTGGTGGATATTCCACCATGGCTCTTCAATTCTCCTTTCTTTCAATTTAATCCTTTCGTTTTTAAAACGACTTTCGAATTTCTTTTTCTCTTCAATTTGGTCACATGTTCGTTTTTTTTCTTTTAAGTTTTTTTTTTTAAATCCATTTTCTTTTGTTTAAAATTTTCTATTATTTAATTTCAATTATTTAATTTAAGTAGATAATTTTTATTGTATCCCTTTACTTTAATTTTATTTTTTTATTTTTTTAGTTTTAAAACCTTAAGATTAGGTTCTTGAAAAGCCTAGTTAGAGCCCAGGTGTTTAAATAAAATTTTCTTCACATTTAAAAACAATAAAATACACTTAATAATATTAAACCCTAAAATTAGTTAAAATGTTGTTTAGATACTTTAGGTTAATAATCACTAACTTAGGATTAATAAAAGATTTCAATAAATTAATCTTTTTGTCTGATTTGTTAAAAAGTGAAATGTAATTAATGCGGTGTCTTACCAAACGAAAATGACGGGTTAGCGCCAGAATTGTTGACGGTGATTGAAGTTCATCTTCCGAATGGTAAGGCCGTTAAAATAGATTCATATTCATAAAAGGGAGAATAAATCAGATTTTTTCGTGAACTTACAAATTTTGAAAATAAAATATTTTGTAATCGACTAGGTACCAGTTTTTGGGTGTTGTGGGGTGCTAACCCTTTCCCGCGCGTAACCAACTGCCGAACTCGTTATTTTGTTTTCGCAGACCAAAACCATTGTTTTAATAAAATAAAATATTTTTATTAAAATGACTCATGTTTAGGTGATCCAATCACACCTTTTTAAAAGATTGGTGGCGACTCCGTATTTTTTTAGTTTTAAAACCTTAAGATTAGGTTCTTGAAAAGCCTAGTTAGAGCCCAGGTGTTTAAATAAAATTTTCTTCACATTTAAAAACAATAAAATACACTTAATAATATTAAACCCTAAAATTAGTTAAAATGTTGTTTAGATACTTTAGGTTAATAATCACTAACTTAGGATTAATAAAAGATTTCAATAAATTAATCTTTTTGTCTGATTTGTTAAAAAGTGAAATGTAATTAATGCGGTGTCTTACCAAACGAAAATGACGGGTTAGCGCCAGAATTGTTGACGGTGATTGAAGTTCATCTTCCGAATGGTAAGGCCGTTAAAATAGATTCATATTCATAAAAGGGAGAATAAATCAGATTTTTTCGTGAACTTACAAATTTTGAAAATAAAATATTTTGTAATCGACTAGGTACCAGTTTTTGGGTGTTGTGGGGTGCTAACCCTTTCCCGCGCGTAACCAACTGCCGAACTCGTTATTTTGTTTTCGCAGACCAAAACCATTGTTTTAATAAAATAAAATATTTTTATTAAAATGACTCATGTTTAGGTGATCCAATCACACCTTTTTAAAAGATTGGTGGCGACTCCGTATTTTTTTATGTTAGGCTCGAAAGGGTTGCGACACGAGGATCTACATTTTGAGTGAAAGAGGTTGGAAATCCCTCAAATGAGCTTGGAAAGAAGAAGGCTTGAGGAGCTTTGCTAGGAGCTTCGTTTTTAGCTTTGAATCAAGGTTATTACACTACTAACTCCTTGGTTTTATGCACATCCTAAGGATGATGTCTTGTTTGCTTATTTGATATGTTGGTTGTTTTTGTGTGTTAAATACTTGAGACCCTCTTTAATGGTAAAATTCAGATTAAGTGTTAAATACTTGTAAAATGGTAGTAAACCACCCTAAATACTCCTATAAGATACATGGTAGAGTTTGGATGTTAATGGTTGAGAATTGAGGGCTTGAGAAGTGATTTCCCGAGCCTAGGAAGCCATTTCTGGGCTTCGGTATCGGTACGCGGGGAGGCGGTACAAATACCCTAGTGTTTTGAGTTTAAAGAACATTGTTTCATTAGATGAACAACAAAGTGGCGACTCCGTTTTTTTGTCGGGCTCGAAAGGGTTGCGACAACTTGGCGACTCTGCTGGGAACATTTTTGTTTTTACAAAAAGAGAGTTAGGCCACATATCAATTATATTTTGTTTTAATGTCAGAATTTGTTAAGTTCATGTAAAATTCAATTTAATTGTCCATCTATGAATATGATTCTATTTTACACATTTAAAGTTGGTTAAGCTTTGCACTCGAACTTCATCCCATTCGATTAAGTGGGGGGGGGGGGAACGCTTTGCTCATATCAGAATACTGATTTTCCGTATGAGCCTAGCAAGTACCTTCAGGACTCATATGCCCTATGTCTTTATAAGGATATTGATCCTTCGTAAAGGCGTAGGAAATGAGTCCCCCTGAGTTGAACTTGATTCGTTGGTAGCCTATAATGGGTGAGAATCAAGGGTCTTGCTACCCTTAGTAGGGGATATCGAGGACAGCTTGGGAACCTTTTTAGAACCAAACCTTTGTGTGAATCTAGAATCCCACCCCAATAGAGCCATGTGGAAAACTTTAGGCTTTTAGTCCAGTCAAAATTATTTCATAAGGATAATCCGTGGTGACATGTCTTAGCGTGTTGAAATGTGCTACCCAGAATTATTCGTACAATGAAATTATTTTGGATCTTTTATGTTTTATTTCCGTTTTTTAAGAATACTAATCATTTCCTTTTCTTGTCTTAATTTTGTTTTGCATTTTTATTTGTTTTTCCCTCATTGTATTTGCATATCATATTTAGAAGGGGTCGATTCTGAAGCATGTTGCTCAATTAGAAAAAGTTTTTGCCATGGATATAAGGTACTTAAAGAAAAAGGAAGATGGTGCGGATGTACGATGACCACGTGGACGAAATACCAAAGTATGCTCACATCAACGCCAATAAGAATATCATATGTTGCAAGTGTTATGGGACCACTTCAACGGTGCAACCAAGCGGAATTTGAAGATGATCATTGGTCTACTCAGCTTAGAGGCAATGTTAAAAGGACCCAAGAGCAAGACGATTCCGACAAAGGTATCATAATTTAAATTGAAGACGTAGCTAAGCATGTGACGATGATAGTAAGAGAAGCTACATTTTTCGCCCCTACATCAAACCAATAGGGGAGGTAGGACCAAGGCTCCAAAGACTCACCAAAGAAATGGAGGAACTGGGTGCTCAGATTGAGACGTATTCGTAGGACCTTTTTCATCCAATGAAGGCTACTTCTAGAGCAATACCTTAATGGAACCGATGACCCTTTGCTTGCATTTATGCATTTGCATTTTTATTGTTTCTTGCATTTATGTTGTGATCCCTGCATACATTCACACGAGATAAGAAACCAATCACAAGATAGAATTTTAAAAATAGAAAAAAACATCTCACAAATACGGTACTCGTTCTCAGTCCAGAGCAATGGCCATGGAAGACAAATTGACAAGTTTGGAGAATAACCACAAGGGTACCTAAGATAGACTCGATAAAATGGAGAAAGAATTGAAGGAAGAAATTGCATGAGCCCAAAGAAACACCGTTATCCAGATAGCGGCCATGTTGGGTTTCAAAGACCTAGAAGAAGGAAAGGTGGTCGAAGTCGTTGATGTTTCGTTGCCCCAGCCCGTGATGTCTAATCATACATTTTCACCGAATAAGAGGTTTCAGATCTGTACAACAGAAACCTCAGCTCATAACCCGACAAGGTCGAGGATAAATCATGAAGGAAATCAAGGCATTGAGGTGCGAGATCTCCATAAGGCAGCCAATAGATCCAAAATGAACAAGAAGCTAGAAGATAAATATGACAGGCTCGAAGAGATCATCAGAGCCCGATAAGGAGGAAATGTCTATGGTGGCGTAGATGCTAGAGATCTAAGTCTAGTGTCTGACTTGGTAGTTCCTCCAAAATTCAAAGCTCCTGACTTCGAGAAGTATGACATGACCACTTGCCCTTTGACGCACTTGACCATGTACCGTCGAAGGATGTCAATGCACCCAGGTAATGAGAAGTTACTCATTCACTGCTTCAAGGATAGTTTGTCAGGATCTGCATCCCGTTGGTACACTCAGTTGAGCAGGGAAAATATAAGCACATGGAAAGATATGTCAAGAGCTTTTTTCAAATAGTACGAGTATGTAACAGATATGGTCCCAAGCAGGCTCGTACTACAAGATATGGAACAAAGGCCCGACGAGAGCTTTTGCCAGTATTCCCAAAGGTGGCGAGATGTGGCAGCCTAAGTACAACCTTCACTATTGGAAAATGAAGTTACTCCAATGTTTTTGGAGACTTTAAATGGTCCATTCTATGACCGTGTGTAGGTTTTTCAGACATGGTCACGAATGGAGAGTTGATATTGCCAGCTATCAAAAGCGGGAGACTCGAGGAAGAAGAATATGACGAGTACCTATAAATTGAACTAATCAAGCTTGGTTAGACTCCATGCCTTTCTGAAGTAATGCTTCACGGCTGGATAATAGAGGACTTTCCTGAAAATTGTTGGGGTCAAACCTAGAATCAACCCTCTTGATTTTGCCCGCGAGCATTAGGGATCTTTTATAAGGGCTTCCATGTTAATCTACTTGTTTAAAGATGCATTTTTTATTTCCTCAACTGGAAAACATTTTTCATTTTTATTCATTTCTCATCTATTTCCCTTCAAACATACGTCTTTCTGGCATAACCCTTATTATTAATTGTATGAATGATTTTTGAATCTAACCCCAAGATAGAGGAGCATAAAGTGTGTTCAGGTTTAGTGGGGAGATCTCATATACAAATTTTGAGTGAATTTTCCTCTCAGAAATTGTTGTTAGGGTCTTTGAATGATGTGCTAACTCTAAAACATCTACCAACTGAAGATTACTTCTCTTCGATGATATTTGTGTGTGAGATGACAATTGGCATTCATTCATTTCCCTTCACAAATAAGAAAAATATAAAAAATCCTTGTTGTCCCCTTTTGAGCCTAATATTTTTTCTTATGTTTGAACCCTAACCAAGGATCACTCCTCACACTAGGGGGAAAAGAGGATGAAAAATTACAAGCAAAGGAAAAAAACACGACAGATCAAGAAAATGCCCAAAATTCAGAATGAGAAGGACACAAAAAGAAAAAGAAGAAAAAAGAAAGAAAAGAAAAAGGAAAAGGAAAAAGAAGAAATGAAATTTGGAGTGCGAAGGAAAATTTGAAACAAATCCTTAAAATGAGACATGTGCCAGAAAAAGGAAATGAACTCTAGGGTGAAAAACCAAAATGGGCAGTCTAGAGTGATCCAAAGAAGAAGAACAGAGATTTCATCAAGAAAGATTGATCATTGGTTTAATTACCCTTAAAACATGTATTTGAGCCTATATATCTTTTTTTGGCAACCCAGGCCTAGCCTACATTACAAGCTTTTAAAGGCCATTCGGATTACACATGAATATCTGAGAAAATGAGTTTGTCTTCAGAACACATTCTGCCTTATTGAGTTAACCTTTCTTCAGGGACCTCAAAACTTCTAATGTCTGATTGAGATTAGAAAAGAGGGAAGATTTAAAATTTGGGGAGTGGGTGAGTTAAAGAGAGCCACTAAAAGTGGGGCACTATCTTGTTGATGGATTCATGAATCATTCATACTATGAATTTTAGGGCATCTGACTTTCATATGCCATGACTTCTTCCTTTAAACTATCATTTTTAGCCTTTTCTTGCATCTTACAAGTAAGCTAACATAGATTTATGAAAAACAAAGGATTTCTTGGTATTGATCCCAACCGTAGGGAACCAAGAATGAATATTTTCCATCACTTCAGGAAACAATTGAACCTCAGTTTGAACGATGGCATCGCCTTGCATGAGAAGGTAAAAAAGAAAATAAGAAGAAGCTTATGTGTTGAAAAGTTTTAAGTAGACTGTGTTGTCAAGCAAGATCCACACATAAGATGCAAGATCCCTAAAGCATAAAAAAGGATAGAGCCATGCCTAGTGGGCAAACTGTGCCATCAGATTGGGGCAAGTTATGTCGACCAAGGGTTCAAGATCCATAACATTGATAGGCATGGGAGGAAGAGATTAAAGCGCCAACAACATCAAAAACATTCAAGATGGAAATAAGCTTCAAGATGCCATGTATGGGCCAGAATTTGAGAATTCACAAGAAGCGTTGAAGGTGCTCAATGTTATTTTAAGGGGCATATGAAGACTTGAAGATTTCAAGACTATTCAAGGAGACCTTTAACTCGATATTGATGTATCAACTACAATGATAGTAGATCTTGAGACATTTGCCTACAAAGATCAGATGTTTTTGATGAAGCAAAGAGGTACAAAGAATGAGAATGGTGAAGCAGGTACAGTTGAAGAAGTCCGCCCTTCAAACCAGAAGTACAATATCACTAGATTGAGTGAGCAAATTCGGAAAGATCAAATGTCTTTCACGAGTCGAAGAAATACATTGAAAAAGCACAACTGTCTATCTGGACTGAACGCGCAAATGTGTGAATTCAAAAACCAAAGGAAAAATTAATTCTGAGGGAAAGAATTAAAAAAAATGTGAGACATGCATTCATGTTTTAGACATCCTTAGGGGCATGCTCATCATAATTGCATCATGTATTAGATTTTTACGGATACGAAAGCTTTTTCAGCAAAATAACTTGCTTATCTATTCGAGCACGAGGAGAATAGAACCCGCTTATCCATCCGAGCATGAGGAGGATGGAAACTTTTTTCAGAACCTGCTTATCTATTCGAGCATTAGGAGAATATAACCCGCCTATCCTTTCAGGCATATGGAGAATGGAACCTTCTTATCTATTCAAGCATAAGAAGAATAGAACTCGCCTATCCATTCGGGCGTATGGAGAATGGAACCCGCTTATCTATTCAAGCATAAGGAAAATAGAACATGCTTATCCATTCGAGCATAAGGAGAATGGAACCATTTTTTTTGAATCTGCTTATCTATTCGAGCATGAGGAGAATAGAACCCGCCTATTCGTTCGGGCATATGGAGAATGGAACCTGCTTATCTATTCAAGCATAAGGAGAATAAAACTCACCTATTCGTTCGGGGGTATGAAGAATGGAACTTGCTTATCTATTCAAGCATAAGGAAAATAGAACCCGTCTATCCGCTCGAGCATTTAGAGAATGGAACCCGCTTATCTATTCAAGCATAAGGAGAATAGAACTCGCTTATTCATCCAAGCATAAGGAGGATGGAACCTTTTTCAAAACTCGCTTATCCATTTAAGCATGGGGAGAATGGAACCCGCCGGTTTGTTTGGGCATAGAATCTCGTCTTGGTTTGGTAAATGGTGAAAATTAGTGTCTTTTTGTTCTTTGTTATATTCATGTTTCACCCGAATGAATAAAGAGGGGCAGCTGTTGTCATTGAATTTTCACCTAAGCTTTTATTTGTTTATATTGTTTTCATATTATTGTCGTATTATATCACTATGTATAGTTATTGTTATTATTATTATTATTATTATTATTATTATTGTTAGTTTAATAGTTAGTATAACTATAAAACCCAAAAAAAAAACAATCCATTGTTTTAAAATAAAACCCATTACATTGTAAAAGTCCATGTACAAGGAAGGCCTAATCGGCCCGAATTTAATAAAGCAAAACCCTAATCCCTTGTTTCTCCTTACGCAGCCAATAGGGAGCCGTTGGATCAAGGGTTGATCCAACGGTGCAAATCGCGCGCAGGAAGCCCTAGTTGGAGGAGATGTACTGCCGCATTTTCCTAGCCGTTAGATCAGGACACAATCTAGCGGCCAAGATCGCTCCAAGACAAATCATGCGGATCGCCACTCGCGCGTTGTAACGCCCAGAGTTTAGGGCCAGAAGTTACCGGATCGGGTTGAGGGTCGAACCGAATCCGTTGGCCGGGTTAGACTAGTTTCGGGTCTATTTTTCAACAAAAAGAGTTATGTCTTGAGATGAAAATATTTTAAATGGGGTAAAGAGGTAAATTCTTTTTTAAAAGAGATTTTTAATTATAACAAAGGGTTTTTGTTTTATGAGTTGTCATCTTTTGAGAAAAAAAATCATGTTATTTTCTCCCAAAACTAGTTTTCTCACTTCCTCTTCAACCAAACATCATCTCCATTGAATATTCTTGAAGGTAATCTCTCATTTGCTTTGTTTTTCCTTCATTGAACTCCTTTTGATGGATTCTATTCAAAACCCAAATGATTTTTCCATTTTTCTCAAGGTTCATTGTTTGAAAATAATGGGTTTTTGGGAGCTTTTCCTGTGGATTGATGTTGTTGTGTTTTGGGTTGGTTAAAAGCAATGTTTTGAGTGTTAAATGATGTGGAGATGCTAGTTCAATCATAAAATCCCGAAACTAGGTAAGGGGGTAATTTTAAAGGTTGAAATACTAGAGTTTTGGCTTGGTTTTGGGTTGAAACGACCCCTGATGGTTTTGTAGCTTTGGAATGATGTTTTCGGAGTAAATATATGTGTTTTGGATGATTATATTGCTCGGTTTTGGTTAGAGCTGATGTGGTGATATTTTCGGATAACTTCGGCTACGAATCGATGAGCGAATGTTGTTGAATATTGTTTTTGTGAATTTTAGTGGGCATGTATGTTGAAAAGGGGTATTAATACTCTGTTTTGGATTGCTAGAAGCAGCA
Organism: Hibiscus trionum; assembly: GCA_030270665.1. NCBI lineage: Eukaryota > Viridiplantae > Streptophyta > Magnoliopsida > Malvales > Malvaceae > Hibiscus > Hibiscus trionum. The sequence goes on along the minus strand of BSYR01000038.1, from coordinate 17,462,115 downwards.
GAAACGGATTTGGGTACTTCGAACGCGATACCCGGTGTTGAGGAGACTTGAAATCGGTGTTTCGACTATCGTTCGGGTTGTGCTGGTGAGTGGTAATATTTTAAAGCTTTGCGATGTTTCAAAGAGGTTTTCTTGGGGTTTGGTTTGAGCTTGAGGGGCCGACCTAAACCCAAGTGTAAGTTTAGCTAATCTCGCCTTGTTTTGTTAAGTGTTGGTGAATGTGATTATATGCATTGTTGGGTGAAGTACTATTTTGCTTTTACATCATTTTGAATGTTATTATGTTATTGTTGTTATTGTTGAAACCTCATGTGATGGTTAATGGGAAGTGTGTTGTTGAACACGGTGATGTGTAGTCCCACCGGAAGTTGACTAGTAGATGAGTACGGTAATGTGTAGTCCCACCGAAAATATGCTATTTGTTCATGAACGGTGATGTGTAGTCCCACCGAAAATATGCTAGTTGTTCATGAACGGTGATGTGTAGTCCCACCGGGAATGGTTGTGCATGTGCACACCACGAACTCGTTCCTATGTTGTGTTGGAAATGTGCCTTGTGATAAGTTAAGGTTTTTGTTGGATTGAGACTTCAAGCGTGTGGACATGTTTATGCTTATACTTATGTTTTCAGTTTAGTGTATTCCACTCCAAATGGTTTTGTCTTCAAAATAAATATATGTTTTGAAACTACATTGTTGTTGTTGTTGTCATTTTGAGGTCCGCTCACTAAGCTTTCAAGCTTACGCTCTCCTTTCCAATGATGCAGATTTTTAGTGGCTTCGGGAGGCAAGTGTGGCAAAGGAAGAACCCTAAAGTTCATTTGCTAGCTCAAGTACGATTTTTATGGTTGTAATAATACTTAGGCAATGAGAATGCTAGACTTTTGTGTTAGGGAGTTGGTGTCTAAACTCACGTGTGGTTGATTTTGTTGCTAACATGTTTTAAATGTTGAGACCGTGTTATGTGGAAGGTTGCTATTTCTTATGTTGAAATGTTTCCGTTAGCCTTTTGGCCATGTACCCAATTTGTGTAAGTATGTATGTTTGATACTTGTATTAGGGTGATTTGCCTCTAGATTCCTTTTAACGCATGATTGCTATGTTTATGTGTTATGTAGATGAGGTTTGATCTTTAATCATGTTGTGGTTATGTTTGAGGTTTGTTTGAGTTTTGGGGTAGTTTCGGTCATGTTTAGGAAGGTTTAAAGTGTCTCGAATGTGAATTTTCTGCAAATCTGCAAGTAAGTTTCGAAACTAGTTGAATAGGTTTCGAAACCTTTTAAAGTTGGTTCCGAAACCAGCCTTAAGGTTTCGAAACTTGTTGAATTTTCTGGAAATCTATAGGAAAGTTTCAAAACCTTTGAGAAGGTTTTGAAACCTTTGTTTGGTGAAGTTGAAAATTAGTTTGAAAAGTTATGTTTTGGTTCCTGATTGTTTAACATGCATTTGGGTGAGTTTGAATGATCTTTTAGAGCTGAAATTTAACATGAGAGCATGAAACCTGACTAATTACATATTGGTAACTTTAATTTTGTAAAAGTCCCTGTTTTTTTTTTTTTCTGTTTTTACGTTTTAGTCTCTAATCACTACAAGGGCTAATTGGACTTCGAATCGATGTCCGATTGAGGTGAGGTTTTAACCGTTGCTTGCATGAACATATAAGATAATAATGAAGCCTTTAGAAAAGATAAAAAGAAAAAAAGTATATACCTTTGAGAAGGAAGTGTCTCGAATGTGAATTTTCTGCAAATCTGTATGTAACTTTCAAAACTAGTTGAATAGGTTTCGAAACCTTTTAAAGCTAGTTCCGAAACCAACCTTAAGGTTTTGAAACTTGTTGAATTTTATGGAAATCTACAAGGCAGTTTTGAAACCTTTGAGAAGGTTTCGAAACCTTTGTTTCGTGAAGTTGAAAATTAGTTTGAAAAGTTATGTTTTGGTCCCTAAATGTTTAACTTGCATTTGGGTGAGTTTGAATGATCTTTTAGAGCTGAAATTTAACATGAGAGCATGAAACCTGACTAATTGCATATTGGTAACCTTAATTTCTTAAAAGTCCCTGTTTTGATCTATTTTTACGTTTTAGTCCCTAATCGCTAAAAGGGCCAATTGGACTTCGAATCGATGTCCGATTGAGGTGAGGTTTTAACCGTTGTTTGCATGAGCGTATATGATAATAATGAAGCCTTTAGAAAAGATAAAAAGAAAAAAATACCTGGGGTTGTTAATTGTTGAGTGCATAAATGTTCTATATTTTAACCCTCATTTACCCATATTATTGATGCACTCAAGCATGTTTAGTTGCATTTTAGGATAGATTTTGCATAAACATCACAAATGAATAATTATTGCATAGATGCTGCTGATTTTGGTTAATTCATACAGGTACCTGTCGTGGCAGCATCCAGGGCAGCAGAGGAACAATAGATAACTGCAAAGCTGGAGCAAAAGGGTCGAAGCAAACTACCTTATACTTGTTGTCGTGACATCTGTCGTGGCAGAAGTGGCGACAGTGAAGAAGAAGAGATGGAAAAATACAAAGCGGAGTTCGACTGATAGAGGATTTCAAGCCTAATTTTTAGAGACCACTTGCATTATTTTTGGAGTCCAGAACCACAAAGAAGGCCTTGCCCAAAGTTTGAGGAGAAAGTCAAAGCAAGAAGATAGGACAAATTAAAGAAAGTCTACTCAGAGATTTAGTCTTTAAATGAATTCTACTTTAATTCGAACTAGTATTCTTGGCCATTAAGAAAACTTGTACCCAAGGCCTATATATGCCTGTAATTCGACCTAGAGGGGGATAACCGAGTTCCTAGCCGTCTTCCATCACAAACCCTAGTCTTCCCCCTTCTCCATCATGTTCTAAACTTCCCCCAGGGCTAAGGGTTGATCTTGTAAAGTAGTTGTAAGGGATAAACTGTTTCTTAGGATTTTTCTGTTCATTTCAATAAAACTTCAAGTTTATTTACTCTGATTTTTATATCTCATAAGAGTATCAGGAGAGCATTGTGAGGTTATTCATTTACTTAATATCGGGAGAGTTAAGTATACGAAGGGAGTAAATACGAGTTTTCCAGTTTATGGTTAAACTATCTTGGCCTAGGGATAGGCACAAGGTTAAACAGCTAAAGAAGAATTCACAAACATCGATGTTCATCCTTCGATTCACGCTGGAAGGTATCATTAAAGACGTGTTCATCGACAGGACTTGGACCTAGGGATAGAACGAGTCACAATATGGATTCTTGCTAAACTTGAAGTACAAAGTTGTTGTTCACTGCCGCGACATCGATAGACCACTTTCGCGACAGGTGCTGCCGCGACAGGCTCGACGATAGACGCAACAGAAGATCTTTGAACAGTGCAACACCTGCACAACTGAGCAAATCAATACCAGCCTATTTTCTCAATCTGATTCCTTATTCTATTTTAGTTTATTCACAAGATTACTCAAAACTCTTTATTAAATTCATCTATTTCCTTGTGCAGGCTTTTAAAGATAGAAGTATTTCCAGTCCCTGTGGAGACGATATCTGATACTTTGTATCACTATATTACTTGCGTCGTGTATACTTGCACTCAATTGCGATAGCCTTATTTACACGCAACAAGTTTTTGGCGCCATTGCCGGGGACTGGCAACATACTTTTACCTTTAATTACTGCACTTTTAATTTTTATTTTAATTTCTTTTCTGTTTCTAGTTGTTATATTCCCCTGTGCTTTTCACAATGTTGTTTCCTCTTTCTTATGCGCAGATCTAGACGTGGTAAGGAACCTGAATACGAACTAGATCTGGAAATCGATCGAACGTACCATCTCAGGAACCAAGCACGACTCTTGATAGAAAGAAACTGCTATCTTGAGGAAAGACTTGAAGCAATGAATAACGAAGGACGAGGCAATGGGGCAGATAACAACAACAACAACAACAACAACAACAACAACAACAACAACCTCAGGGTTGATGTTGATCCTCCTGTCTATGTTCATGACAACCAACAACCTCCTGCTGCCCTGGTAGCACGACAGACATGCCGAGAATACATGGACAATGATCAAGTTGAACTACAAACTACACTGCCAGATGTGGAAGCTGAACACTTTGAACTAAAACCGGTGATGTTCAATATGATAAATTCAACCGGACAATTCGGTGGTTCTGCTGTAGAGGATGCACGTGAACATCTAAAAACCTTCTAGGAAATCTGTGGATCATTCAGACAACTAGGAATAAGCCCGAAAGTACTGAGACTTCGAATATTCCCCCATTCATTGAGGGATAGAGCAAAAACCTGGTGGAATAAGTTAACGTTGGGTTCAATAAGAACTTGGGCGGATCTCTGTCGTGAATTTCTCTCTCGATTTAATCCTTCTCTTTTAACTGAAAGATTGCATAATGAAATTGCTACTTTTCAACAGGAAGATGACGAACCAATGCATGAGGCGTGGGACCATTTTACAACTCTCTTACGAAACTGCCCGATGCACGAATTCCCTGTGTTGAACCAAGTTGTTAAATACTACAATGCTGCCAATGTACACACTTGAATGAGAATAGACTCGGCAACCAATGGTTTGTTACTAGACAAAGAACCAGAAGATGCCATACTTGTGTTGAAGAGGTTAAAAAGAATGACGAACAGTTCCCCACAGAACGAAAAGGAGGAAGACGAGGTGTATCTGTAAAGGAACACGAATCTGACAACTCGGTGAAAACCCAATTAGCATATATCACCAAGGTAGTCGAAAACCTACAGCGGAAGAACGAATCTAAGGCAGTATTCTCTGCCGAGGAGATGTATGAAAATTGCAGTGGAAACCACAGTACAGAGGAGTGTCCCATACAACTAGAAGCGGGAATGTACGTTGGAAATTACAACAAGAATAGAGGCTACGATTCCAACAATTACAGCCCGAATTGGAGGAAGAACCCTAAATTTTCCTGGAGTAACCCAAATAATGCTCTGAATCCTCATGTCCAGAACACTCAGAACCAAGGAGTCCCAGAATGTTATCACGACAGCAGCCACAACACCAGCTGGCAACGTCCACCAGTACATTGGAACAGACCCTAGCAGCTTTTATGTCTCAAATTGGAGCATATATGGCCAACATGGATCACTTTGTCAAGAAAACTGAAACATTCATGGATAAGACAGAAATGAGAATGACAAACCATGAGGCCACTTTGAAGTCTCTAGAGACACAAATGGGTCATGTAGCACAGTTCATCAACACAAGGCGGAGTGGAGGATTCCCTAGTGATACTAAGGTCACTAGAAAACCCACACACGAGCAGTGTAAAGCCATTACAACGAGAAGTGGGAAACATCTACAAGGGCTGAAAATTAAAGAAACATCTAATAAGGAACCGACCCTACAGACACCTGCCACCCCTGCCACGACAACAGAAGAATTGGAGGAGACGAGAGAGGAAATTGAAGAATGTGGGTCTCCTTAAATTCTATTTCCATGTGAAGGACGTCTCGAAGATTGCCGTCCTCCACCCCCTTTTCCACAACGGTTGAAAAAACAGAAACAAGAGTACCAACTTAAGAAGATCTATGAGGTTTTTAAGCAAGTACATATTAATATTCCGTTGTTAGAGGCCATTAAGCAGATGTCTAGTTATGCAAAGTTCCTTAAAGATGCAATATTCAGGAGATCTAGACTTGAGGAGTTTGAAATTGTAATGATGACAGAGGGTTGTATGGCAATCCTACGTAACCGTACACCCTAAAGAAGAAGGATCCTGGGAGTTTCATTATCCCATGCATAATTGGTGACCAGTTTGTGGGTAAGGCACTTTGTGATCTTGGTGCTAGTATTAATCTAATGCCAAAATCTGTATTTCAAAAATTAAGTATTTGACAAGCAAGACCCACAACAGTCATACTGCAATTGGCAAACCGCTCTTACGTGCAACCGGAATGAAAAATTGAAGACATTTTGGTAAGAGTGGATAAATTTATATTTCCTGTTGACTTTCTTGTTTTAGACTGTGAAGCAGACGAGAATGCACCGATCATCCTAGGACGACCCTTCCTAGCCACAGGCAGAACAGTGATCGATGTAGAGAAGGGAGAACTGACTATGAGAGTCAATGACCAACAGATAAAGTTAAATGTTCTCCAAGCCATAAAACAAGCTGATGTACATGAAGAGTGTAAGGCAATATCATAGGTAATCTTAGACCAACCCTGCATCAGATCAAGCTGTCACGACAGACAATTTGGTCATTGTCGCCACAGCCACCTAGAAAACTGTCGCGACAGCACTGGTGACAGCAACTCCTCAGACAATGACACATCTGATACCGAAGGTCCTAAGGAGGTAAATTGGATAGGCACACGTCTAGGTAAGTTCTTTGAACCTTTGATTATACCTTTAACGAACATATGATTCAAAAGTCTTCCATAGATCAGCCACCTGCTTTAGATCTTAATCCTCTGCCAGGGTAGCTTAAATATGTTTTTCTTGGTCTCAATGATACGTTCCCCGTAATCATCTCTTCTAAGTTGATGCAGGAACAGGAACAACAGCTGATCAAGATGCTACAACATCATAAGAAGGCAATTGGATGGACCATTTCCAATATCCAGGGCATTAGTCAGGCAACTTGTATGCATAAGATCCTCTTGGAGGATGATCATAAGCCGACGATAGATGCTCAGAGACGACTAAACGAAGCTATACGAGAGGTGGTATGAAAAGAAATTATCAAGTGTCTTGATGCTGGAATTATTTATGTCATCTCGGATAGCAAGTGAGTGAGCCCTGTGCAATGCGTACCCAAGAAGGGAGGCATAATTGTCATAACCAACAAGAACAATGAGCTAATCCCAACCAGGACTATGACCGGTTGAAGGGTTTGTATGGACTACCGGAAGCTTAACAAAGCTACCTGGAAGGACCACTTCCCCTTACCTTTAATTGATCAAATGTTAGATAGATTAGTGGGAAAACCTTACTACTGTTTCCTTGATGGTTATTCAGGTTATAATCAAATATCCATTGCACCAGAGGACTAGGAGAAAACAACCTTCACATGCCCCTACAGAACATACGCCTTTAGGATAATGCCATTTGGACTGTGTAATGCACCGACAACTTTTCAGCAGTGTATGATGGCAATATTCTCTGACATGGTAGAAGATTTCCTAGAGATCTTCATGGATGACTTTTCCGTCTTTGAAGACAGTTTCGACGATTTCCTAGGCAATTTGAAGAAGGTGCTTGAAAGATGTGAAGAGACAAACCTTGTACTAAACTGGGAAAAATGTCATTTTATGGTAGATGGGGGCATAGTACTAGGACACAAAGTCTCATGCCGCATCATAGAAGTGGACATAGCCAAAATAGATGTTATCGAAAAACTGCCGCCACCTACCACAGTCAAGGGCATCAGAAGTTTCTTGGGACACGTAGGTTTTTATCGAAGGTTTATTGCAAAATTTTCTAAAATCACTAAACCCTTGTGTCTCTTGCTGGAACAGAATAAGGCCTTTGATTTCAACACCAAATATACTGAAGCATTCAAAACATTAAAAGAGAAGCTGGTAACAGCCCCAATAGTGCAGCCACCAGATTGGAGTTTACCATTCGAGATAATATGTGATGCCAGTGACTATGCTGTAGGGGCAGCATTAGGGCAGAGGAAGAAGAAACTCTTCCACGTAATATATTATGCCAGTAAGACCTTAAATGATGCCCAGATAAACTACACCACAATAGAGAAGGAGTTACTAGCGATGGTATTCGCCTTCAACAAGTTCAGACCATACATACTTGGAACAAAAGTAGTGGTTCACACAGATCACTCAACAATAAAATATATGTTCACCAAAAAGGATGCACGACCACGATTGATACGTTGCATTCTACTGCTGCAAGAATTCGATATAGAAATCAAGGACAAAAAAGGGAATAGAGAACCAAGTAGCTGATCACTTGTCAAGATTGGAGATGGGAAAGGATCAAGATAAGAACAAAGTTAACATACATGAGACTTTCCCTGACGAGCAGTTATTCATTGCCACCAGCACTTTCGCGACAGCCATGGCGACAGGTAAGATTTCTGAAATCCCTTGGTATGTTGACATAGTAAACTATCTTGTTAGTGGTTTATTACCTCCTGAACTTAACTACCAAGCAAGGAAAAGGTTCCAAAATGATGCAAAACATTATTATTGGGACGAACCTCTTCTATTTAAGCACTGTGAAGATCGGATTATCAGGAGATGCATACCACAAGAAGAACATGAATAAGTGCTCCACCATTGCCATGTTGCTCCTTGTGGAGGACACTTTGGAGGAAACAAAACTGCTGCCAAAGTTCTGCAGTTTGGTTTCTTTTTCCTATACTATTCAAAGATGCACAAGCCTTTTTCAAGCGTTGTGACAAATGCCAAAGGACTGGAAACATCTCTAGAAGACATGAGATGCCCCTGCAGAACGTTCTCGAAGTTGAAATTTTCAATGTTTGGGGAATCGACTTCATGGGACCATTCCCAGCTTCTTGTGGGAACCTATATATACCGCTGGCAGTGGATTATGTGTTCAAGTGGGTAGAAGTTGTCGCTACACAAAAGAATGATGCGAAAATCGTTCAAAGGTTTTTACACAAACATATCTTCATCAGGTTTGGCATCCCAAGGGCGATCATTAGTGATGAGGGTAGGCATTTTGACAATATGGTAATTGCTAGTGCGTTGAAGAAATACGGAGTTAAACACAGGATCGCAACAGCATATCACCCCCAAACCAATGGGCAGGCTAAGATCTCAAATAGAGAAGTGAAGAACATTCTGGAAAAGATGTTTAAGCCAACTAGGAAGGACTGGTCTCTTCACTTGAATGATGCATTATGGGCCTACAGAACTACATTCAAAACACCATTGGGAATGTCACCCTACCGCCTAATTTATGGAAAAACTTGCCACCTACCTGTCGAGATAGAACATAAAGCATAATGGGCTAATAAGATAGTTAACATGGACTGAGACAAAGCAGGGTAGAAAAGGCTATTGGACTTAAATGAAATTGAAGAAATTCGAGCCATGGCCTACGACAACGCCATAATCTATAAGGACAAAACAAAGAAGTGGAACGACAGAAAACTTCTGCCACGACAGTTCACACCAGGGCAGAAGGTGTTGTTGTACAACTCCAGGTTGAAGCTCTTCCCAGGAAAGCTAAAGTCTAGGTGGTCTGGACCCTTCCAGGTATTCCAGGTTTTTCCTCATGGTGCCATCACAATAAGATCAATCAAGGACGAACACCAATTCAAAGTCAATAGACATAGGCTAAAGCACTATCAGGGGACTGAAGCCCCAATAGAGCAGGAAGTAGTTACTCTAGGAGATGCCCCTCAAGGCATCCCTAATTTAACTTAGTTTAATTTAATTTTATTGTATTTATTTTATTTTTATTGCTTTAGGAAATAAGAATTTAATATTTGTTTATTTTAGTTTTCAGGCAAATAAAAGAAGCAGAGAAAAGAGAAGGAATGAAGCAGCCCAACACACTCAACACAACAGCCCAAGAAGCCCAATGGTAACAAGGCTGTCGTGACAGCCGGTCACCAACTGTCGCGGTAGACGCGCAAATACAGCTTGTCACCACGTTGTCGTGACAGACACGGAAACGCGTAATAGACGCGTCAGGAAACCGCGTGACAGTTGGCTCCGTTTTTCACGCCACCCGTTACGGCTTCAACGGGTAAAAACCCCGTTCTATATAAACCCCCACCTCCATTTCATTTTTCACTTCATTCTCTTCTCTCTACTATGTTTCCGAATATTTTAGTGTTTCAATATTTTCTTTTCGTTCATTTCTACAGTACCCTTACGATGACAATGAGATCGACCCGAAGAAGTGCTGCCCCCACCTCTGTCGCGGCAGTCTCCACTTCCACTCACAACAGAATTCGCAGAAGATTCGCTCGGCAAAATCAGAGAAAAGATATTATGAATCTTTTCAGAAAAGAGAAATGTGGGAGGAAAGAGGTTTCACCTACCTAAAGAAGACCGGAGGTCTAGGACTCGAAGGGTTATCGCCAAAAGGATAATTGGGCTAAAATGGTAGATGTTTGCGGAACAACTCGAGGAGATGAATGTCACACTTGTCCACGAATTCTATGCTACCGTCACCTCGAAGGACACCACTCAAGTCACTATTAGGGGTAAGGAAATCAAACTAGAACCAGCCTACATCAATTCCCTATATGACATGTATGTGGACTGGAAGGAGGATGCACACATCAGGTTCATCAACAATCTGTCGTCGGCAGACTATGGCGGCATAATGGTAGACCTTACTGGAAAAAGGCACCAGCTGGAACGAGGACCCAGAACATCGATGGACGGTGCGAAGAACTCAACTCACGCCTGTTGCCAAACTATGGAACTATTTTGTGAAAAAGCATCTCATGCCAACGTCTCACAATACAACAGTGGACCGAAAGAGGCTCGCCCCCGTGCACTCCATCATCAACGAACGGTAGATCAATGTGGGCAAATACATTCTCGATGGAATCCATGAGTGTGCATTGAAGGATAAGGGCCCCCTCTTCTTCCATTATTTAATCACAGCCCTCTGCCGAGCCAACAACGTGCCTGCAATTGATGAAGATATGAAGATCCAGGGTAAGGGGTGGACGCAACAGAATCTCCACAGCTTGATGGAGCTTAAAGCAGCCACCCCAATGGCATATGTCGACCCTTCTGCCATGATAGAGCACACGATAGAACTAGATTCAACAGAACCTGTCGCGGCAGAGCCGGAGCAGACAGAACCTGAAAGACTAGAAGGAACCTCATCCAGCCAAATAATTCAACTGCTGCAAAGAATGGAGGCACGACAAAAAGGCTACATGGAATATATGAGGGACTTCCACACTGCTACGGTAAATTTCATTAAAGTTGAACTTAATTATCCAAACGTGCAGTTCCCTCTTTTTCTAGAAAACCTTCTTTCTACCCTAACACCTACCGCCAGCCCCAAGACGCCCACACCGAAAGCTACCTCTTCCTCACCATCTACCACGACAGGAGACGGCGACAGAAAGTCTGCATCTCCTCGAGGAACCAAGAGAAAGGAACCACTGCCGAAAATTGACCCGAAATATTTCGAAGGTTTCTCCTCATCTTCAGTCTGGTAGGACGACTCGGACTCCGAACCTTCTATCATCCGTGAAATAGCCAATGACTTCCCTCCGATGAAGAAGAAAAAGCTTGATATTGATGTAGAGAGACCCTGCCGTGACAGAGCAGACGGTAGCAGAAGCAGCAGCAGAAGCGACAGTGAGGTTAAGATTCTGGACAAAGCTCCCAAAGTTTCACCCACTAGAATCCAGCCACATCGCGAGGTAAAGAAGAAGGTAGCCTTTTCCCCTTCAGTCACAAAGCCAGCCTCTGCCACCAAAGAAACTGCCGTCGACAGCTCTACATAGACAACAGAAGTGACGATAGCTCTTCAACTTAAGTTCTTTTACTCTTTTTGTCGTCTTTGTTTTTATTTGAAATTTGTGATGTTTTTTATATTTCTATTTGTCATGCATTGAGGGCAATGCAACCCTCGAGTTTGGGGTAGACAGTCCTCCTTTAATTAATGAACTTATTTTATTTTGTGTTTCATTAATATTTATTTTTGTGTCTAAAAAATAAATAAATTTGGTTTAAGTCTTTGAACTTATGTTATCTGTCGCGATACTTACTGTCGTGACAGTAGCTTTAGAATGTTTTAGGAAGTATTTAAAGCCTTGCTATAGTTTCGAACTCTTCAAAACACCTTTGTGACTTATATGCTGTTAAGACTCTATTAGCAAACTTAGAATAGGAAGCTTAGCCACTTGAGTTAGAAAGAAAACTTAAACTTAGTTAATCCTAGAGGTGCCTAACACTGGCTCTAGGGAATTAAACTAGAGGTGTCCAAAATCGGATCTAGTAGAAATAGAAAAACTATAGAAGAAAACTAGAAGTTCCCGAAATTGGCTCTAATTAAGAATTATTTTTGAAATAAAACTCAAGCAAGTTAAGTAAATATTCTGGTTGTTAAAGAGTCTAAGCTCATATTCGTTCACAAAACCTGCACACACTCACACGAGAATTATAGCATTACTCCAGATAAATCCATAACATTCAAGGAGGTATTGATCTTGATGGTGAAGGTGTTGTAGGTAATGGTTGTTCATTGAGTTAAGCCAAAGCCAAAAAGATTCATTCTTAGTTAGATTGCATTTGCTTGAGGACAAGCAATAACTTGAGTTTGAGGGTGTGTTGAGTGCATAAATGTTCTATATTTTAACCCTCATTTACCCATATTATTGATGCACTCAATCATATTTAGTTGCATTTTAGGATAGATTTTGCATAAACATCACAAATGAATAATTATTGCACATATGCTGTTGATTTTGGTTAATTCCTGCAGGTACCTGTCGTGGCAGCATCCAGGGCAGCAGAGGAACAATAGATAACTGCAAAGCTGGAGCAAAAGGGTCGAAGTAAACTGCCTTGTACTTGCTTTCATGACATCTGTCGTGGCAGAAGTGGCGATAGTGAAGAAGAAGAGATGGAAAAATACAAAGTGGAGTTCGACTGTTAGAGGATTTCAAGCCTAATTTTTAGAGACCACTTGCATTATTTTTGGAGTCCAGAAGCACAAAGAAGGCCTTGCCCAAAGTTTGAGGAAAGTTAAAGCAAGAAGATAGGACGAATTAAAGGAAGTCTACTCAGAGATTTAGTCTTTAAATGAATTGTACTTTAGCTCGAACTAGTATTCTTGTCCATTAAGAAAACTTGTACCTAAGGCCTATATATATGCTTGTAATTCGACCTAGAGGGGAATAACCGAGTTCCTAGCCGTCTTCCATCACAAACCCTAGTCTTCCCCCTTCTCCATCTTGTTCTAAACTTCCCCCAGGCTAAGGGTTGATCTTGTAAAGTAGTTGTAAGGGTTAAATTGTTTCTTAGGATTTTTCTGTTCAATTCAATAAAACTTCAAGTTTATTTACTCTGGGTTTTCATATCTCATAAGAGTATCGGGAGAGCATTGTGAGGTTATTCATTTACTTAATATCGAGAGAGTTAAATATATGAAGGGAGTAAATACGAGTTTTCCAGTTTATGGTTAAACTATCTTAGCATAGGGATAGGCACAAGGTTAAGTAGCTAAAGAAGAATTCACAAACATTAGTGTTCATCCTTCGATTCACGCTCGAGGTATCATCAAAGACGTGTTCATCGACAGTACTTGGACCTAGGGATAGGACAAGTCACAATATGGATTCTTGCTAAACTTGAAGTACAGAGTTGTTGTTCGCTGCCGCAACATCGACAGACCGCTGTCGCGACAGGTGCTGCCGCGACAGACTCAACGACAGACGCAACAGAAGATCTTTGAACAGTGCAACACCTACACTACTGAGCAAATCAATACCAGCCTATTTTCTCAATCTGATTCCTTATTCTATTTTAGTTTATTCTCAAGATTACTCAAAACTCTTTATTAAATTCATCTCTTTCCTTGTGCAGGCTTTTAAAGATAGAAGTATTTCCAGTCCCCGTATAGACGATATCTGATACTTCGTATCACTATATTACTTGCGCCGTGTATACTTGCACTCAATTGTGATAGCTTTATTTACACGCAACATTAATCGGTGGGAAATCCTCGGGTTTCTCTCCGGTTATCCCTGTGTAACTCTCCCTATTCGATCTTGCGACTAGACCGGGTCGAGAGGGTTACATTTAGTGGTATCAGAGCCTTAGTTTCGAGGTCTCCCGGGAAGGTATGTCAGGTAAGTTGGTTTGTTTGATGTTGCATGGTGTGTGAAATCATGATTTCTTGTTCTTGTTGTTGGTTGAAGAGTAGTCGAGCGTCCCTATTACTAAGTATTGTTATTGAAAAATTGTTTTGGTTAAAAGAGCTCGAGCACGTGGATCCTTACCCTTGCTGACCCAATGTTTTCTTGTGTGTTACGTTTGTTGTTTTAGATTGTATCTTCGTTATGGTGAGACTAAGGGGAAGGCTTAGAGCGGGTGACCAGACACCCGGGGATGTGCCTTCTCCTCCTCCTGCTCCCGATGGTAATGGGGCGAATGTCGGAGGTAATGTAACTCAGGCTGGGCGGATGTTGAAGGTAATAGAGCTCAGGTTGGCCAAGGTCAGGCTGGTGCGGACATGACTCATTTGATTCAGACCATAGCCGGGGCTTTTCACACAACTTTAGTCGGCATACATACTGCAGCGCCACCTCAGGGTTCGGGGATTGGTTTACCCCTTGAGAGACTTTGTAGTGTGGGCGAAGTCGAGATATGTGGTTTGACTCCTGGGGGTTCAAAAGCTTGGCTCGAGAGCACTACATGAATCTTAGGTCAGATGGAGTGCTCAGACACTCGTAAGTTGGGTTGTGTTGTCTCCTTACTTCAGGGAGATGCGTATGCTTGGTGGACTACACTTATTTTGGGTGTGCTAGAGGCGGATGTCACTTGGGAATTCTTCATAATAGCATTCAGAAAGAAGTACCTTGGAGCCCGATATCATGATGAAAAGAAGAGGGAATTTATGGCTTTGGTTCAGGGTGGTAAGACGTTGTCAGAGTATGAGGTACAGTTTGTGAGGTTGAGCCAATATGCTCACGATTTGGTTCCCAATGAGAGAGAACGGTGTGAGCGCTTCTGTTATGGTTTGACTAGGGATGTGAAGACACATATGCTTGCTTCTGATTACACCGAGTTTGATGTTTTGGTCTATAGGGCCAAGGATATTGAGCAGAGTTTAGGCTTGAACACTCGTGCTAGTGGGTCTGATTCAGGGAAACGACATGCAGAATGGGACAGAGAGCATGCCAAGAGGCACAAAGATAGGAGATATCAACCTGACTTGAGATGTAGAGGCGGTAACCATGGACGTGGCCATCAGGGCTAAGGAGCCGTTGTTCACGCTCCTGAGTGCGCTAGATGTGGAAGACGTCATCTGGGCGACTGTATGGATACCTTTGGGGTTTGTTGGAACTGTGGATCCCAAGATCATTTGAGGTGTAACTATCCTCACCCGGCTAGGGATGGACAGGCCTCAGTTCGAGGTTTTGAGCATTAGAGAGTCCGTGGGTGCGGTCGAGGTAACTTTCAGCCAAGGAATGATGGTCAAAGAAATGTAGCTCATGCGGTAGCAGTTCAGCCTGAGGGTGGAGGACCGGCTAGGGTGTATGCACAACGAGAGGGAAGAAATGACACATATGTCATCGCAGGTAATTTCTTGTTACAGTCTTTATCCTTGCTTTCGTTGATAGATTCGGGTTCGACACATTCATACATTATAGGTGAGCATGCAAGATCTTTATATTTACCGTATGAGTGGTTAGAGGTAGGTGTGAATGTTACTAGTTCTTTTAGTGAGACCGTGGTAATTAGGAAAATGTACAGGAGGTGTCCTTTGATGATTCAAGGTCATGTGTTTCTAGTCGATATGATGGAATTGTCGTTCTATGATTTTGATGTGATTTTGGGCATGGATTGGCTCGTAGAGCATAGAGCTAGGGTAGACTTTGAGACCAAGAGAGTTTCCTTAAGACTAGCGGATGATTACGGGGTAGTAGTAGTTGGCGAGAACATTAAGTTCTTGTCTAATGTTGTTTCAGCTTTAAAGGCTCAGAGGATGATGGATTTGGGTTGTCAAGCTTACTTAGCCTATGTGATGAATCCGAATATGAGTGAAGTTAGACCGCGAGACATCATAACAGTTTGTGACTTTCCGAGTGTCTTTCAAGAAGAGTTACTAGGTTTGCCTCCAGATAGGGATGTTGAGTTTGCTATTGAGATGTATTCAGATTCTGCTCTCGTATCTATTGCTCTGTATAGAATGGCACCTAAAGAGTTGAAAGAGTTGAAGACACAGCTTCAGGAACTGTCAGATAGAGGTTTCATTAGGCCTAGTATTTCTATATGGGGTGTTTCGATCTTGTTTGCGAAGAAAAAGGATGGCAGTATGAGGATTATCATAGATTATAGGCAGTTGAACAAGATAACGGTAAAGAACAAGTATCATTTGCCACAGATCGACGATTTGCTTGATTAGTTGAGAGGTGCTACAGTATTTTCGTAGATTGATTTGAGATCTGGTTATTATTAGTTGAAAGTAAAAGATGTGGACATACCGAAGACAACTTTTCGTACACGATATAGGCACTACGAGTTCTTGGTAATGCCTTTCGGTTTGACTACTGCCCCAACTGCATTTATGGACATGATGAATAAAGTGTTTCACGAGTATTTGAATAGATTTGTAGTAGTGTTTATAGATGACATTTTAGTGTACTCCAGGACCGAGGAAGAACATGATGAACATTTGTGATTAGTACTATAGACTTTGCTTGAAAATCAGTTGTATTCCAAGTTGAGTAAATGTGAGTTTTGGATTAGGGAAGTAGTCTTTCTAGGTCATGTGATCTCGGCCGATGGGATTAGTGTGGATCCCAAGAAGATGGAAGCAATAGTGAGTTGGAAACAACCGAAGTCAGTGACCGAAATCCGTAGTTTTCTAGGTTTGGCCGGGTATTATCGAAGGTTTGTTGAGGGATTCTCGAAGATTGCTGCACCTTTGACTAAATTGTTACAGAAAAATGTTTCGTATGAGTGAACAGATGTAAGGCAACAATCGTTTGAAAAGTTGAAGAAAGCATTAACAAAAGCTCCTATTTTGATTCAGCCTGGACCAGGGGAAGAGTTCGTAATCTTTAGTGATGCGTCGTATGTAGGTTTAGGGTGTGTGCTTATGCAAGAAGAAAGAGTTGTAGCTTATGCTTCGAGACAATTGAAGGTGCACGAGAAGAATTACCCCACCCATGACATAGAGTTAGTGGCTGTGGTTTTTACCTTGAAGGTTTGGAGACACTACCTTTATGGTGAGAAATGCACAGTCTACACCGACCACAAGAGTTTGAAATATTTGATGACTCAGAAAGAGTTGAATCTTAGAGAGCGTAGGTGGTTAGTGCTTCTTAAAGACTATGACCTCACAGTAGAGTACCATCCGAGTAAGGCAAATGTAGTGGCAGATGCTTTGAGTAGGAAGGTGGCAGTTGAGCTACGAGCTATGTTTGCGAGATTGAGTGTATCACATGATGGAGATTTGATAGCCGAGCTACAGGTTAAACCTTCGTTAGTTTAGTTGATTCGAGAGAAATAGTTACAAGATAGGTCTTTGGCACCTCACGTGCAAGATATAGCCGAGGGTAAACCCACCAATTTTTGCTTTAGTGAGGATGGGATCTTATGTTTCAAGAATAGATTAGTTGTTCTAGAAGATGTCGAGTTGAGACGTACTATCTTGAATGAAGCTCATAATAGTCATTTTTCTATGCATCCGGGTAGAACGAAGATGTACTGTGGGTTGAAAGATGAGTACTTCTAGATTGGGTTAAAGAAAGATGTGGCCGAGTATGTGAGTAGATGTATGGTTTGCCAGGGTGCTAAGGCCGAGCATCAGTTTCCTTCATACTTGTTACAACCGTTAAAGATTCCGGAATGGAAGTGGGAATGAATTACTATGGATTTTATGTTAGGTTTGTCGTTGACTCATTCGAAGAAGAATTCATTATGGGTAATAGTTGACAGAATCACTAAGTGTGCCCATTTCATACCTATTCATACTACTTACACCTTAGACAGGTTGGCCGAGTTGTATATCAGTGAGATTGTGAGGTTGCATGGTGTACCGAAGTCTATTGTGTCAGACAGAGATCCGAGATTTACAGCTAGATTTTAGGAGTGTTTGCATCGTGCCTTGGGAACTTGGTTGAACTTCAGTACTTCGTATCACTCATAGTCAGATGGTCAGTCAAAGAGAGTTATTCAGGTGTTAGAGGACATGTTGAGGTGTTGCATCATCGACTTTCAAGGTTCGTGGGAAAAACATCTACCGCTAGTAGAGTTTGCGTACAATAATAGTTATCAGGCTAGTATTCAGATGGCACCTTATGAAGCTCTATATGGCAAGAAATGTATAACACATGTTTGTTAGGCCGAAGCCGGACAGAAGCTTGTACCTATGCCAGACTTGCTTAAGGGCACTACCGAGAAGGTAAAACTGATTTGTGATTTATTGAAGGCAGCTTCAGACAGACGGAAATCGTATGCAGATTTGAAGAGAAGAGAGATTGAGTATGCTGTTGGCAACAAAGTGTTCTTTAAGGTCTCCTCGTGGAAGAAGGTAATGAGGTTTGGTAAAAAGGGGAAGTTAAGTCCGAGATTCATTGGCCCTTACAAGGTAGTTGAGAGGATTGGTCCGGTTGCATATAGGTTGAGATTGCCATCCGAGCTTGAGAAGATTCATGATATGTTCCATATTTTGATGCTTCGAAAGTATAGATCAGATTCGTCTCATGTTATGCTAGTGAAAGAGATTGAATTGAATCCAAATTTGTCATATGATGAAGAACCAGTTGAGATTCTTGCTACGGATAGTAAAGTTTTGCGTGGGAGGACCATTGAATTAGTCAAGGTTTTATAGAGACATCGGGGTGTGGAAGAAGCTACTTGGGAGAGGAAGGATGACATGAAGAGACAGTTTCCCTATCTCTTTCCATTAGGTAAGTTTCAAGGACAAAATTTCTTAAGTGGGGGAGGGTTGTAACGCTCAGAGTTTAGGGCTAGAAGTTACCGGATTGGGTTGAGGGTCGAACCGAATCCGTTGGCCGGGTTAGACTAGTTTTGGGTCTATTTATTTCAACAAAAAGAGTTATGTCTTGAGATGAAAATATTTTAAAAGGGGTAAATAGGTAAATTCTTTTTAAAAAGGGATTTTTAATTATAACAAAGGGTTTTTATTTTATGAGTTGTCATCTTTTGAGAAAAATCACTTTATTTTCTCCCAAGACTAGTTTTCTCACTTCCTCTTCAACCAAACATCATCTCCACTGAATATTCTTGAAGGTAATCTCTTCTTTGCTTTGTTTTTCCTTCATTGAACTCCTTTTGATGGATTCTATTCAAAACCCAAATGATTTTCCATTTTTCTCAAAGTTCATTGTTTGAAAATAATGGGTTTTTGAGGGATTTTCGTGTGGATTGATGTTGTTGTGTTTTGGGTTGGTTAAAAGCAATGTTTTGAGTGTTAAATGATGTGGAGATGCTAGTTCAATCATAAAATCTCGAAACTAGGTAAGGGGGTAATTTTAAAGGTTGAAATACTAGAATTTTTGGCTTGGTTTTGGGTTGAAACGACCCCTGATGGTTTTGTAGCTTTGGAATGATGTTTTCGGAGTAAATATATGTGTTTTGGATGATTATATTGCTAGGTTTTGGTTAGAACTGATGTGGTGATATTTTTGGATAACTTTGTCTACGAATCGATGAGCGAATGTTGTTGAATATTGTGTTTGTGAATTTCAGTGGACATGTATGTTGAAAAGGGGTATTAATACTCTATTTTGGATTGCTAGAAGCAGCGGAAATGGATTTGGGTATTTCAAACGCGATACCCGGTGTTGCGGAGGCTTGAAATCGGTGTTTCAACTATCGTTTGGGTTATGCTGGTGAGTTGTAATGTTTTAAAGTTTTGCGATGTTTCAAAGAGGTTTTCTTGAGGTTTGGGTTGAGCTTAAGGGGCCGACCTAAACCCAGTGTAAGTTTAGCTAATCTCGCCTTGTTTTGTTAAGTGTTGGTGAATGTGATTATATGTATTGTTGGGTGAGGTACTATTTTGCTTTTACATCCTTTCGAATGTTATTATGTTGTTGTTGTTGTTGTTGTCGTAACCTCACGTGATGGTTAATTGGAAGTGTGTAGTTGAACACAGTAATGTGTAGTCCTACTAGAAGTTGACTAGTAGATGAGTACGGTGATGTGTACTCCCACCGGAAATATGATAGTTGTTCATGAACGATGATGTGTAGTCCCACCGGGAATGGTTGTACATGTGCACACGATGAACTCGTTTCTATGTTGTGTTGGAAATGTGCCTTGTGATAAGTTAAGGTTTTTTTTTGGATTGAGACTTCAAGCGTGTGGGCATGCTTATGCTTATACTTATGTTTTCGGTTTAGTGTATTCCACTCTAAATGGTTTTGTCTTCAAAATAAGTATATGTTTTGAAACTGCATTGTTGTTGTTGTGATTTTGAGCTCCGCTCACTAAGCTTTCAAGCTTATGCTCTCCTTTCCAATGATGCAGATCGTTCGTGGATTTAGGAGGCAACCGGGGCAAAGGAAGAACCCTAGAGTTCATTTGCTAGCTCAAGTACGGTTTTATGGTTGTAATAATACTTAGGCAATGGGAATGCTAGACTTTTGTGTTGGGGAGTTGGTGTCTAAACTCTCGTGTGGTTGTTTTTGTTGCTAACATGTTTTAAATGTTGAGACCGTGTTATGTGGAAGGTTGCTATGTCTTATGTTGAAGTGTTTCCTTTAGCCTTTTGGCCATGTGCCCAATTTGTGTAAGTATGTATGTTTTATACTTGTATTAGGGTGGTTTGCCTCTAGATTCCTTTTAATGCATGATTGCTATGTTTGATAATGTTTATGTGTTATGTAGATGAGGTTTGATCTTTAATCATGTTGTGGTTATGTTTGAAGTTTGTTTGAGTTTTGGGGTAGTTTCGGTCATGTTTAGGAAGGTTCTAAAGTGTCTCGAATGTGAATTTTCTGCAAATCTGCATGTAAGTTTCGAAACTAGTTGAATAGGTTTCGAAACCTTTTAAAGTTGGTTTCGAAACCAGCCTTAAGGTTTTGAAACTTGTTGAATTTTCTGGAAATCTATAGGAAAGTTTCGAAACCTTTGTTTGGTGAAGTTGAAAATTAGTTTGAAAAGTTATGTTTTGGTCTCTGATTGTTTAACATGCATTTGGGTGAGTTTGAATGATCTTTTAGAGCTGAAATTTAACATGAGAGCATGAAACCTGACTAATTGCATATTGGTAACTTTAATTTCTTAAAAGTCCCTGTTTTTATCTATTTTTACGTTTTAGTCTCTAATCACTACAAGGGCTAATTGGACTTCGAATCGATGTCCGATTGAGGTGGGGTTTTAACTGTTGCTTGCATGAACATATAAGATAATAATGAAGCCTTTAGAAAAGATAAAAAGGAAAAAGTATATACCTTGGGTTGTTAATCGGTGGGAAATCCTTGGGTTTCTCTCCGGTTATTCTCGTGTAACTCTCCCGATTTGGTCTTGCGACTAGACCGGGTCGAGGGGGTTACACGCGTGGCAGCCACACGCACGACATTTGAGCTTTTTTCAAGCCTTTTCACCTTCTTTGATGGATGTTGCACCATTTTTGCCATGGATTACTTCCCATCAGTGACTCCATTGTCGTTCGTAGCCATCAGAAACAAAGAAACAAAAGCAAAAGGGGGTTAAATCCCTAAAATAGAGCAAGTCAACTCAATCAAGAGACAAATCGAGCTCAATCCGGAATCAAAGCAAAATCAAAATCAATCGGAGATAATTCGGAACAGAGATTAGGCAATTTGTCCATGTAATTTAGGTAAATATTCGCCTATAAAAGCCTTGTAAATTTCATGTAACAATTAAGAAAAAAGAAGACAAGAAAAAAACACAAGAAAAGCAAGAGTTGTATTCGATTCTCAGTGGAAATAAAGCAAGGAAGTTTTCGGTAATTTTTCTTCTATTTTTCATTTTTTATGTGCGTTTAAATAAGTGAAAAGGGATAGAATTACCTTTTTTTTTCTTTCTCGAGTGATTACTGTCATGCTCGGCATTTGAGGTCGTGTCTACGCTGAAAGACATGCGCTAGAGTGCTCGCTGATATCTGAGAAATCACTTTTGAAGGACAAGGGTTCGAAAATTTTTAAAAAAGTTTGAAGGCTTTAAATCGATGCTGGTTGTTTTTTCTAAAAAAAGAATCGAAAATGTTTTTTTTAACTTTCGCCGCCGGCAACGGCGACCGGCGCGACGAATGCTCGCAATGATGCAGAGAAAAGGGAGAGCCGATCTAATCTATTTGAAAAGGGAAGAAAATGAATTTCATTTATGATTTTTAGCCTATTTATATTGACCCGTTTAACTGAACCGAAGCAGATTGTAACATGCACCCTTCTTTGGTGGATATTCTACTGTGGCTCTTCAATTCCCTTTTCTTTCAATTTAGTCCTTTCTTTTTAAATTGGCTTTCAAATTTTTTTCTCTTCAATTTGGTCACTTGTTCGTTTTTTTTCTTTTAAGTTTTTTTAAATCTCCTTTCTTTTGTTTAAATTTCTCTATTATTTAATTTCAATTATTTAATTTAAGTAGCTAATATTTATTGTATCTCTTTACTTTAATTTTAATTTTTTTATTATTTTAGTTTTAAAACCTTAGGATTAGGTTCTTGAAAAGCCTAGTTAGAGCCCATATGTTTAAATAAAAATTTCTTCACATTTAAAAACAATAAAATACACTTAATAATATTAAACCCTAAAATTAGTTAAAATTCTGTTTAGATACTTTAGGCTAATAATCACTAACTTAGGAATAATAAAATATTTCAATACATTAATATTTTCATCTAACTTATTAAAAAGTGAAATTCAATTAATGCGGTGTATTGCCAAACAGAAATGACGGGTTAGCGCTAGAAGTATTGGCTGTGATTGAAGTTCATCTTCCGAATGGTAAGGCCGTTAAAATAGATTCATATTCATAAATGGGCAAATAAAATGAATTTTTTTCCTGAACTTCCAAACTCCGAAATTAAAACATTTTGTAATCGGGTAGGTACTAGTTTTTAGGCGTTGTGGGGGTGCTAACCCTACCCCACGCGTAACCAACTCCTGAACCCATTTTTTTGTTTTCGCAGACCAAAATCGTTGTTTTAATAAAATAAAATATTTTATTAAAATGACTCATTTTTAGGTGATCCAATCACACCTTTTTAAAAGATTGGTGACGACTCCATATTTTTATGTCAGGCTCGAAAGGGTTGCGACACAAGGATCTACATTTTGAGTGAAAGAGATTGGAAATCCCTCAAATGAGCTTGGAAAGAAGAAGGTTTGAGGAGCTTGGCTAGGAGCTTCGTTTTCAGCTTTGAATCAAGGTTATGCACATCCTAAGGATGATGTCTTGTTTGCTTGATTTGATATGTATGGTTGTTTTTGTGTGTTAAATGCTTGAGACCCTCTTTAATGGTAAAATTCAGATTAAGTGTTAAAAACTTGTAAAAATGGTAGTAAACGACCCTAAATACTCCCATACGATGTAAGGTAGAGTTTGGAGGTTAATGGTTGAGAATTGAGGGCTTAAGAAGTGATTTCACGAGCCTAGGAAGCCATTTCTGGGCTTCGGTTGCTTAATAGCTTGTTTGGTCACTATTTTAGTTCTAATTACGCTTAAATGGTTGATTTATGGTGCTGAAGTGTGGTTTATTATGTGTTTTTTGCAGGACTTCGTGTCTGGAAAACATAATGAAAAAGGCTGGATTCTGCAAGTTTTCTAGATTCATGGCTGGATTAGTGGGCATGAATTGGGGCATGAAAGTGCTGACTGGACGACACGTCAACGGCTTCTAGAAGACGACGTCATCAACGATGATAGCTTATCAGCCGCATATTAGATGACTTATTAGCCGGGTTTTAAATTCAAACTTTGAAATTATCTTTTGTATTTAATTTAAATATATTTGGGATTTATCTTTTATCTCTTAAGGGTTATTTTTAGGGTTTTAGGATGCTATAAATAACCCCTTTGGAGTGAGACTCAAATCATCTCTTGCTCTTGTTTTCATTTTTACTTTTGAGTTTATAAATTTCATTTCTCTCCACTTTCGATTTCTTTTACCTTTCCTTTGCTAAAAAACGATGGGTATGGTTTCTTCGCAAGCTATGCTTAGCTAAATTCACCATTAGCCAATAGCTAAACTAAACCCAACTCATTTCGTGAGAATAGTAAAGTTCTTCATACCTTCAACTTCTTTCCTGATTTTCAGCAACATTGGATTGACAATCGGCCTTTCCTTTGGGCATCTCGACTACTTCATTTCGAAAGCGCGTATTGGATTGAAAGACATTTTGATCCACCGCTGGGGACGAGAATAGGCTTGTAGCAAATTCAACCCCCTAAGAACAAGCTTAGCGGTGGTCCGCTAAGGGGAATCAAGATCGGAAACGGTTCTCATTGAGACAAAATTATCCGAGCACGGGCTCTTCCAACACTAAGTACAGAATTGTGTTAGCATCGATTGTCGAAGCTAATCAAAACAAATACTAAATTCTAAGGATTGACCTTTGAAATTAGTTTACCATAGAGGAGCAAGTTACAAGGGTTGTGCCTTATAGACTGTAACCGACAAGAACTCGATATTGGGAACTCCTTAGTCCTTGTGGACCGACACCTTCTTCTCTATACTACGTTTTATTTTTCATTTATTT
This sequence comes from Hibiscus trionum, assembly GCA_030270665.1. NCBI lineage: Eukaryota > Viridiplantae > Streptophyta > Magnoliopsida > Malvales > Malvaceae > Hibiscus > Hibiscus trionum. The sequence continues at coordinate 17,437,744 of BSYR01000038.1, read as the reverse complement.
TTTATATTAAGGCTTTAATTATTTGAGAAATTACGACGCTTGTCAAATTGACGCCGTTGCCGGGGACTTCGGAAAAGTTACTAATATTTGTTTTGATTTGATTTATAACCAGAAAAATCTGAGAGAACATAAAGACTATGTCTCGGAGATCGAAGTATATGCTCGAAAACTACACGCTTAGACACTTCGAGAAAAGAAACAAAGAGAACGACAACAATGATTCCGAAAAGAGCTAGAATCGGACTTCACATATGAATCACACTTTGAGTACACCAACGACAAACAAGCTTCAATGGCAGGCAGAGACCAAACTATCCGACAATTGATTGCGGCTCCAGACGATCAACAACCGATGTGCATAATGTTTCCAAATTTAGAAACATCATTCGCGCTAAAAACGGGTTTGATACATATTTTACCGACTTTCAACGGCCTGCCCAGTGAAAATCCTCACAAACACCTAAAAGAGTTCCACATGGTTTGCCTGAGTACAAAACCGCAGGGAGTTTCTGAAGATCAAATAAAACTTCGTGCCTTCCCTTTTTCTCTAGCTGATATTGCCAAAGATTGGCTATTTGATCTACCTTCTAATTCGGTTACGACTTGGACTGACATGGCTCGCCTTTTTCTTGACAGGTTCTTTCTAGCGAGCTAAGGTGACGTATTTTGAGTATTCGACAGAAGGATACTTAATCCTTATACGAATACTGGGAGTGCTTCAAAAAGCTATGCGCCAACTGTCCTCAACATGGTTTGTCTAAACAAACACTTATCCAGTATTTCTACGGGGGATTAACGCCTATGGACATGAAGGTAATTGACGCAGCGAGTGGAGGAGCACATGTTAACATGACCCCGGTTGCAGCACGAACTTTGATATCAACTTAGGCTGCCAACTCACAATGGTTTCACCCTTCGTGTGAACCTTCTCGGCGAGTTAATGAGGTAAGTACAGTTTCCCTAGAAAAAAGATCGACAAACTAGATGATATTGTTCAGTCTCTTGTTGTAGATAAAAGAAGTGCAACCAGAGACAATGCAATCCTAACGCAAACACATACAACCCGAGATTGAGGGATCATCCAAACTTCAAATACGCGCAAAATCAAGAACCAAACCAAGCTTATCAATTGCCTCCACCACAACAATATCAACCGCAGAAGCCGTTGTTGGAGTCGATTGTTGAAAGTTTGGCGTTATCCCAAGAAAAATTTCAACTAAAGATCGGAGCTCACTTTGAAGCAATTGGCAAACAGATAAGTCAACTAACGTTAGCGGTAAGCCGCTTAGAATCCAAAAGGAAATTACCTTCTCAAATAGAGCCCAATTCGAGAGAGAATATGAATGCCATCACTTTACGAAGCGGTACCATCGTCGAACCAAAAGCCATGGAGGAAGGTGTTCAAAAGAAAGGTAAAGAGAAATCACCATCTTCCACTGAAAAAGGTATGTCCAATCCACATTCTGCACCATCTCCCTATGCTACTCCACCCCATTTTCCTTCAAGGTTGGTTAAACGTGACAAACAAGCTGAAGAGAAGGAGATTTTAGATGTATTTCGAAAAGTGGAAATTAACATTCCACTTCTAGAAGTAATAAAAAAAGGTACCTCAATACGCCAAATTCCTGAAGGATCTATGCGCAAATAAAAGACGACTTACTAGAATAGAGAAGGTAAATTTGGGAGAGCACGTATCCGTTGTTTTTCAGTGACGGTTACCGTCGAAATTGAAGGACCAAGGTGTGTTCGCAATTCCCTGCAAAATTGGTAGGGTTGGTATTAAATGTGCTATGTGTGACTTAGGCACTTCAATAAATATTATGCCACTTTCTTTATATAAATCACTGTCTGTTAAACCTTTAAAAGAAACAAAAGTGATTGTGCAATTGGCAGATAGATCCGTAATATACTTGGAAGGACTCCTCGAGAATGTCTTAGTCCAAGTAAATGATCTTATTTTTTCAGCGGATTTTTACGTCATCGATATGGAAAGCGGCCGATCAAACTCGTCTTTAGAAGTTCTTCTTGGTCGTCCCTTCCTTAGATGGCAAATACAAAAATAGATGTAAGAAGCGGAGTTCTTACAATGGAGTTTGATGGTGAGATCGTTAAATTTGACGTATACAAAGCAGTGCGACATCCATATAATGTTGCTAGTATTAATTTTATCGATGTCATTGAACCTACCGCTGAAGAGTTTATAGAATCTAACTTATCTGATAATTTGCGTAGGGAATTAGAAGGTCACAACAAAGAAATTAGGGAGTTGGAAAATATTTTTTCTGTTCATTCTTATTTGCACTTAACTCCTTCAAAAACTAAAGTGTTTCCTTCCATTTTGCAGGCACCAAATTTGGAGTTAAAATTACCGCCGGGTAAATTAAAGAGTAAATGAGATATTTTTTCTGAAAAATGAAGGAATGTCACGGTCGTAAAATTTCTCGTAGGGAAATTCTAAGTTGGACAAATCGCATGAGCTGGAGGAAATATTGGTCGCAGTACCTGTAGTCTAAATCAGGTCGTCGAGCTAACGACGTTAAATACAGCGCTAAATGGGAGGCAACCCATTTTTATTTTTCTTTATTTCTATTTGTTTTGATTTTATTTATTTATTTATTATTTTATTTTATTTTTCTATGCATTTTTCAGGTACCCAAATATTTTTGATCGAACGTGGCAATTATATAGGCCTTGGAACGTACAGTGGTGGAACTATTTTTGGGTGTGTGCACAATAGCACACCCTTCCCTTTCGATGTAGAATAACAAACCCCAACCAATTTTCACCTGCCACCATCTTTTATCTCTATCATTTTCCCTTTAAATTTTAAACATCGTGGACCCCACTTGTTGATAATCTCATTTAATCTTTTCCAATTTCAAAATCCATCAACTGATTCTTATCTATATCTTCTAACCCATGTTTTTCTTTTAATTTTTAAAGCCTCTCCATGGACACACATATGATAAGCTATCTCATATCTTTGCAAATTTCCAAGTGAATTTCTCAACCTAAAAAAACCTTCTTTGTTTTTTCTTTTTCTTCCCAGTCGCATACCACCCTCCCAAATTACCAAAATTTTCATTATTTTCTTTTTCTTATTAGATAGCCGTCAATCCATTGCACCAAACCTATTCCTCCACAAAGCACGAAACCTGCCACTTTCCACCGACTGTTCCGACATGGTGAGAACTCGAAAGCAAGCTCGTCAGCCTCCACAAACACAAGAACCAGTCGTGGCCGCAACTAGTTCAGGGAGTTTTCTCCTTCCCTCTCTTTAATTTCTATTTGCATAATGGGACATCATGCTTAAAGTGAGGGGGAGTGGGGATCCATGTCGAATTCTTATTTTCGCTTGTCCGATTGGTTGTTCTCTTGACTTTACTTAATTTAATTTGTTTGTTTTCATCCTCTATTTTTTTCCTTGTCCCTTTGTTGCCATATGAATTTTGTATCTCACTTGTTAGAAATTTTAGGTTATATATTAGATTTGTGGCTTGGTTAGTATATTTCATAATTCTCTTTTTATGACATTCTTTCACCTTTGTTCTTTGAGTATGCCAAACTAGTCTTAGCATTCTAGAACTTGTGTTGAAATACTTGTCAAAACCATGTGCATGAAATGCAAAGCTAGAGGTGCCTACCATTGGCTCTAGCCGAAAAAAAGAAGCTAGAGGTGCCTATCACTGGCTCTAGCCTGAAAAAAAGCTAGAAGTGCCCAAAACTGGTTCTAGCAAGTAAAAGGAACAATTTCGAAATAAACTTTTGCGTCATGTTCATTTCCCAATAGTGGAGACTAGGTTTCATTACAAGTCTATGATATGCTTTGCTTAGTTTGGCTTAAGTGGTCTTGTTTTACAGGTTGATGGAATTTCTATATTGTAGCTATTTTTTTTTTCAAATCTTGTTGCTTGCCTTTTTGTTCCCTTTCTTTATTTCATGTTTAGATACTAAATCATATTGGATACTAGGGACTTCGTGAAATGAGAAATGAGAACTTGAGCTTAAATTTGTTTAAATTTTTTAGATACTTGAGGACAAGCATTGGATAAGTGAGGGGGAAATTGATGAATAGCTAGTTTGGTCTCTATTTTAGCTCTAATTACGCTTAAATGGTTGATTTGTGGTGCCAAATTGTGGTTTATTGTGTGTGTGTTTTTTTTTGCAAAACTTCATGTCTGGAAAACATATTGAAAAAGGCTGAATTCTGCAAGTTTTCTGGATTCATGGCTGGATTAGTGGGCATGAATTGGGGCATGAAAGTGTTAACTGGACAACACGTCAGCGGCTTCTAGAAGACGACGTCATCAACGATGATAGCTTATCAGCCGCGTATCAGATGACTTATCAGTCAGATTTTAAATTCAAACTTTGAAATTATCTTTTATATTTAATTTAAATATATTTGGGATTTATCTTTTATCTCTTTAGGGTTATTTTTAAGGTTTTAGGATGCTATAAATATCCCCTTTGGGGTGAGACTCAAATCATCTCTTGCTCTTGTTTTCAATTTTACTTTTGAGTTTATAAATTTCCTTACTCTCCACTTTCGTTTTCTTTTACATTTCCTTTGCTCAAAAACGCTAAGTATGGTTTCTTCGCTAGCTATGCTTAGCTAAATTCACATTAGCCAATAGCTAAACTAAACCCAACTAATTTCATGAGAATAGTAACATTCTTCATACCTTCAACTTCTTTCTTGATTTTCAGCAACATTGGATTGACAATTGAACTTTCCTTTAGGCATCTCGACTACTTCATTCCAAAAGCGCTCATCGGATTGAACGTCGTTTTGATCCACCGTTGGGGATGAGAATAGGCTTGTAGCAAATTCAACCCCCTAAGAACAAACTTATCGGTGGTCTGCTAAGGGGAATCAAGATCAGAAACGATTATCATCGAGACAAAATTATCCGAGCACGGGCTCTTCCAGCACTAAGTACATAATTTGTGTTAGCATCTATTGTCGAAGCTAATCAAAACAAATACTAAATTCTAAGGAATGGCCTTGGAAATTAGTTTACCATAGAGGAGCAATTTACAAGGGTTGGGCCTTTTAGACTGTAACCGGCAAGAACTCGAAGTAAAATCCCTTTCAGTGATTGAGACGAGTTGAGGCGGAGCAAAGCTGGAGACTAATTCTTTTTATGATTGCTTTCAATTATTACTTTCCTTTGTTTTATTTTCTAGATCTACTCGAATTATTTCACTAAACCCCCATTTTGTTACTTGCAAATTATTTGGTTAAAGATCAACTCAAATCGATATTGGGAACTCCTTAGTCCTTGTGGACCGACACCTTCTTCTCTATACTACGTTTTATTTTTCATTTATTTTTTAGATTAAGGCTACGACGCTTGTCATCGATATTGGTACGTGGGGAGGGGGTACAAATACCCTAGTGTTTTGGGTTTAAAGAACATTGTTTCATTGGATGAACAACAAAGGGGTACCGGTACGCCAAGCAATCTGATATCGGTATGGGTCGACCCGTATCGGTAAGCTATAACTTTGGGAAATTTTAGTGAGCTCAAATCGTATCGGTATGCATGTGATTATCGATACCCTCACGTACTCGTATCGGTACGCGAGGACCAGTACTGGTACCCACTAGGCAATTTGCCCAAAAATGTCGATTTTCGCCCGAAAGGCTAGAAAATTATATAGTTCGTTTCAATAAACCCCTAATGGCCTAAAATAAGTTGTAAAACTGAGATATCTCTTTTTAATCGAGCATGAAACTTAATAACTTGGTAAAAGCCTGTGATGTCTTATGTGTTGATAGCAACCATATGACGATAAGTTTATGTATTGATGTGATGTGCTATGTGGGTACTTGAACGATGGGATTCGGATACCCAGTGAGAGAAAAAGTGTGTTGCAACACCGTGGTCAGAGATTGCCGAATGTACGTTCCCGGAGCTATGTGGCACCGGGTCTCAATTGAATATGCTCGACGTGAGATTCTGAGCAAGGGTGTACATTCTCGAGGCTATATGGAATTGGGCATCGCCCAAAGAGTGTACGTTCCCGAAGCTATGTGGTACCGAGCTTCACTCCAAGTTTGTTGGTATGATGCATATGTGTTGTGTGAGATTTATGTATCCTTATTGTTTCTATGTGTTTAGGCGGCTGGAGGTAGCGTCAATGTAATTATATCTCTCCATTATATCATCTTTAGCTACATTCTCATATTTATGATTTGCATGAAATATGGTTGAGTGGAAGTGTATTCACTGAGCTTTGTTAGCTCAGCGTTCGGAATTGTTGTTTCTGTTTGTAGATTAGTAGGCTGATGTGCATTGTTGGAGCATCTTCGGAGTAGGACTTTAGCATCAACATGTGTCCGAGTACAATACTTAGATTATATTGGGCTATGTACTCGTAGGACTCTATGTTTGTATTGTAACTCTATTTTGGATTTTTAATCCTGAATCAAATGCTTTTTAATTATTTTTTTAAATGGAGCTCTTGTGTAACGTTTTAACTATTTATCTACTTTGAAATATTTGAACTTAATGGATTTTTATGAAATGGACATGGTTTGGGCTAAACTAGGTTAAAAAAATTATGGTAATGGTTTGGGCTTTAGGCCTAAATGTGACATCCGGATCGAGAGTGTTACATATGTATACCAGTATAGGCTAAAATATATATTTGGTACCTTAACTATGATCATTCTCCTAAGTTGGTACCTAATAAATTTTGCTCCCAAATTGATACTTAAACTAGGCACATTTTCTCATGTCGGTACTTAAAGAATTCTTACTCTCAAGTCGGTACTTGAACTAGACACATTCTCCTAAATTGGTATCAAAACTTATACATTCTATTAATTTGTCCCTAATTCGAAACAAATCAATAAATTTAACACTTTTATATTTACAAATTCAATCAATTTATTTTTTGTTATTCTCCTAAATTGTTTGTTCTTCTCTCAAGAATGATACATACTAAATTATTTTTTTGTTATTCTCCTAAATTGTTTGTTCTTCTCCTAAATTGATCAATAAATTTGATCTTATATACTCACTTGATTTGAAAATATCATAATATTTTCACTAAATTGATGTAATTTTAAAATATTAAGGGTTAAATTTATTGAATTGGGATCAAATTGATAGAATGTATAAGTTTTTAGGACTAAATTGTTAATAAAATATCAAAACCATGAATGAAATTAAAGTTCGGGTACCAACTTGAGAGCAAATATTCTTTAGGTACTAACTTAGGAAAAAATATCTAGTTCAAGTACTAATTTGGGAGCAAAAATTCTTTAAGTACCAACTTAGAAAAAGATATCTAATTCAAATACCAAATATATATTTAAGCCTTCAGTATATATGCATAATCACATATAATATATGTAGATATATAACACTATATTAAGTTTAGTTAATAAATATAAATCATAGTAAATATTATTATCATTTAATTTGCATTTTAATACATTCATATTTTTATTATCACCTTTAATATGTTTATATATGTAAGATAATTTTTTTATCATTATTCTAAATTAACTAATACGCCTATATTTATGTTTCTTTCAATGTATTTAGGTTAACTTTTTTTACTTTATATATGTTGTCTTATTGTTTTTATGTAAATATAATAAATGATATTTTATTTTAAAAAATTAAAAGTCATAAAAAATTTATTCGAACTTAGATCGAATTTGGATCGAACATGGACTTTGATCTAATCTTGACAATATCCATATCCGATCCGTCTCCTATTAGAATTCAGACCTTTTTTTAGATTCGAACTTTTTTCAATCTGATTTAAATCGATTTTATTTCTTTGGATTCAGATTAAATTGTCATCCGTATATAAACGTAATGTAACAATATTATGAAATCCAATACATATAAATTATTAATTAAATCAATTATCCGGTTGTTATTGTTGCTGCAACATTAAAATCTTATGCAGGGGTAGGTAAAATTTGACTCAAAAAAATCGAATTATTCGACTCAATACGAAAATACTTAACTCAATTCGTAGTTTTATAAACTCATCTCGAATCGCAAAAATTTCAAATAAAGTTTGAGTTATAAAATTAAAATTTGAATAACTTAATTTTTTTAGTAATTAGTAGATTAGTTTTTAAGTTCCAGTCGAGTCTCTCAATTCTAGTTATATATATATATATATATATATATATATATATATATATATATATATATATATCACTTATGCAAAAATATGAAGAAATATATATGCGTATTGTATATGGTTATAGAAAATCGTTTAAATTATAATTAATTAGTATCATAACATTATAAATGTTTAAAATTAAATTTAAAAAGAAATTCGTACAGCTTGACTCGCATTTTATAAACTCAACTAAAAAATTAAATAAAATTTAAGTTATAAAATATAATTGTTTTACTCAACTAACTCAAAAAAAAATTTACTCAACGATCAAATGTCCACCCTAAATCACATGTTTAAATGTGTTTGAGCGGAGCATGCGATGATGGCCTGGTGGTCAGAGCACGCTCACCTACTCCACTCTCTTCCCCTTAGGTCCCGGGTTCAAGACCCCTCAGGAGCGCCACAGCAGCAAAATTAATTAATCGGTATTAAAAATTGAGACAAGAATCCCTTATAATTAAAAAGTTTAGCGGTAATTTTATTCTTATAGTAATATTAAATCAGTAAATTTATTTTTTCTAATTTCATCAATTTAATTTTTACGGTCTTTCAAAATAAATAACATTGTCCATCCTTTCTAATTTTAACAATTTAAGCCCTAAACTTTTAAATTGTATTAATATTGTTCTTTGATTGTTATTGACTAACAATGTCGTTAAACTTTGTACATGTAGTCGTTATCTGCTTCCACATTCGTCGTTATCGCTAATTATTTTGTCATTTAGATGATCAAGTCAATTTTAATGGCATGATAGTACGAATTGATGGTTTCATAATTAATTAATTAATTAATTTTAAATTTCAGATTTAAAAAAAATAACATCAATTGTACTATTACATCATCAAAATTGACATGTCATCATCTCATTAAATAATATTAATTTATTAAAGAAAATGACATGTGACCAGTGACTAGTGATAACGAATATGTTAGCCAACGACAGTGAAAGAAGGAGATTGATACAATTTGGAGAGTTCGAGCACTAAATTTATGAAATTAACAATGAGGGACAACATTATTAATTTTGGACAAGTATAAAGACTAAATTGAAAAAATAAAGAGGATGAATAAAATCCCTAGCTTGAAATTACTACATAAGAAACATTAATCTTAAAACTAAAAAACAAACCAAAGTTCATTCTCGAATAACAAATACGAAAATGAATAACATAAAAACCCTACACACCAAAAATCAAACCCTAATTCTAAACCTTAAAATTTAACCTTAAATCTTAAAAACTTAACCTTAAACCTTAAACTTTTAAAATACATTACTTACAAAAAAAACTTCGTTTTTCACGGCCAGCACATTAAATCATTTTCCAAACTTCAATATATTAAGCTAATACAACACACTAGAAACACAAGAAACAAACCCAATACAGTCACAAATAAGCATTGAAACCAGCTAAATAGAAATATAATCAATCTCAAGCAGCAACTGAAGACCAGAAACCAAGGAGATCAGAGTAGTAGGGGAGTTAGAAAATTTAGACTGTGATATTAGAATTTATAATGGATAGAGAAATGATGAGTGTTAATACTATTTAAGAAGTATAAATTATTAATGTGGTGCCAATTTTATTTTAAATTTTTTAAGATAAAATTTATGAAAGAAATTTCACAGGATTTTTGGGTTGTCAACTGGAACCCATGTAGACCGGGTGACTTTGCTCATGATCAGGAGAATCACCCAAAGGCAAAGCAACAACCCAGCACAACATTCCCAACCTGACTCAGAACATTCACATTGGATCATCGAAACACACTTTGACTTGGATATTTTTTTTAGCCATTCGAAATCACATAAAATACTCATGTTTAAGTAGAATTCGTACAATATACCAAATACCACTCAACTATGGTCTCTGAGTTGAAAATACCACCGAACTTTAAAATCGTTCAAAACTATCACTGGACTTTAATATGTGAGTCGAAAATGTCACTCCGTCGTTAACCGTTAAGTCAAAACAACGTCGTTTTGGTGCGTCTGTTTTGAAGCTTAATTTAGCCCAAAACAACATCGTTTTGTTGGAGGAAAAAATATTAAAACCATGTTTTGAGGGGTTTTGAACCCAAGACCTTTAGGAGAAAGAGTTAAGTCTTAACCACTAAACGAACATAACATTATATAATATTTTACTACAAATATTATGACCTTGTTTGGCAATTAGCGGATAGCTGATAGCGGATAGCGGATTGCATTAGCTGATAGCTGATTGGATTAGCTGATTTGACTAGCGGATTTTATTAGCTGATTGTATAAAAGTGTTTGGTAAAATTAACTGGTAGTTGATAGCTGTTAGATTATTTAAACAAGCAAAATGACATATAAAGATATGATTATATTCAATACTTGTTTGAATAGTTTATTAGTCATCAATATTTTGTATCTAATTAATATTAATTAGATCTATAAAATTATTTTTAATATATTTTTTCTAAACATATTCGAATGATTTATATATTAATTTATTATTTATATAATTATTTTAATATAATTTAATTAGTTAATAAATTTAAATACACGTATAAATATGTGATAATAAAAAAATAAATATGATTAGCTTATAAATAGGGTGAGAAAATATTTAATTTAGGTTATTTTGAGATTTTGGGTAACTGATAAGGGTAAAAGAGTCTTTACAACTCTAATATCAAACCTCTAATCTCAAAAAGCTCCTATTACGAGCTTTTTCAAAATTAACGGTTTCACCCCAATCCGCTCTTTCAATCCTATAACACCCTGGTTTAAATGGTTTAAAAAAAAGAAAGAAATAAGTTATACAACAAAAGGGGTTTGAACCCGTGACCTTGGCTGCCAAGGTTGGGAGTTTAACCAATTGTGCTAAGGATATGTTTGGTTATATTTCACCAAGAATTGTTTTTATATTATTAGGTTCAGTTACAAAAAATAATAATAATAAAAGTCTGAATTAGCCCCACTTACCGTGATGAATGTAGCCACCCTAGATCTGGAAAAAATATCAGATGGATCTGGAATTTTGGAGACTCCTCGCCTTCCGACCACCCTTGCACGATCAACCCCACCGTCGGCCGGTGGCGTGCATGGCCACCAGCAATATGCTCGTCGTCGTGTCCTAGACCCGATCTCGTGAGCCATTCGCGCGACGAGGTCGTCCTTCACCGTGGAGAGCCGGGTGAAGACTCGACGACGAACCAAACATCGCCCTTTCGTCTCCGACCACCTCTGTCACCGTTAGGGGCGCGTCGACAGGGCAGTCGTGACCGGCGAAGCAAGACGAGCGAAACCCCTAAGATTTTGCGTCTGATCGACGCCGGTAAGACTCCTAACGGAGCTTCATGGATTCCGACGATTATTATACTTTTTTTGGTGAGTTCCGGTCCGATTCCAGTGAATTTTAGTTGTGTAGTCTGGATTAAAGCGAATGATCGAATTTCTATCTTTTTCAGGTGATAAAATTCACGATTTTGACCTCTGGCGACCGTCCGACGATCGATCTACTTTGGGGTGAGTTGATCGGTTTAATTACAGTCTAAGGGTTCGAACCGGTCTGAACTGGTCCAACTCGGTCTAAGTCCAACCCGAGTCTGACCCAACTCGTACTCGACCCGTGTCCGACCCAAACCCGACGCCCAACCCGTTTGCCGAGTCAACTCAGTCCGATTCAGCCACTGAGTCAACTCAGCTCGAGTTAGCACAGTAGGTCAGTCGAGTCAACTCAGTTGACCTCAGCCCGTTGACTTGCTGACGTCAGCGTTGACCTGCTGATGTCAGCGTTGACTTTGACTGTAACACCCGGGTTTAGGGGTCGGGTGAGAATAATATTTAAATAATATTTTGAGTCTCGGTTTTCTAATTAAATAAATAAAATAATGTCTCAGTTTTATTTTGCAAAATTTAATTGAAGAGTTGGACCAAATTTTGATGACAAATCCCAATAGCCATTTTAATGGCATTTTTGTAAATAATGAGTCTTCCCAACTAAACCCATTTCAAATAAACAATTTTATCATCTTCTTCTTCTTCATACCAAAATCAACGACAAAAGAGACCTCCCTCATCCTTCCACTATTCCATTTCCCTGCTTCTCCATTTTAGCTCGGTTTTGAAAGATAACTACATTTCCGACTTGCTCTCATCTTTCTCTACTTGAAACTACAAATAATTTTCATTTTCATCCATGTTTTGGAATTTGAGTTTTTGGAGGATTTGAATAAAAATGGTAACTTTATTGTTTTTAACTTAAGGTTTTGATTTAATAATGTTACATATGATGTTTGTGAATCAAATGGTCCAACATATATGATTTTTACATGGTTTTATACACATTCCCAGATTTGGGTTTAATGAGGGTTTTTGAAGGGTTTTAGAATGGTTTTTGGGGTTGTTTTAGGTTGAAATTTGTGGGCTGGGGTTAGTATGATAGTTGGGGGTTGTTTTGGAATCATTTGGAAGTGTTAAAAGTGTTGAAATCATGGGTTTTGATTGAGGTTTGTGGGCTGCTCGAGATTGTGGTTTTTGGGGGTTGTCTATGGCTTGAATTCTTGTGTTTGATGTTTGAATAGCATTCCGGGTTAGCTACATTGATGTTTGAGATGATTTGAGGTTGTTTGGATTGTGTTGAGTTGTTTAGAGACAAGGACGTGTGTTGGTGAAGCCTCGGGAGTGAATCTGAAAGCTTGAAGGTGTTGGTTGCTTGATAGTCGAGCTTGGAAGTGAAGGTGAGTGGTTAATGTTTTCAAAATGGTCTTTGAATAATTGGTTCAAGCATGTGGACTAGGTTGGGCTTGGTAGACCCACCTAGAGTTAGGATTAGAGTGGTAGCCTAATCCTAAGCTTTAATTAGAGACTTTGGTTGAACTCTTTAATTGATGTTATTGCCTCATGATGATATGTGTTTATGGTGTTATGTATAATGTGTTATACATGAATGTTGAGGCATGGTTGTGATGCATTGTTATATGCATGAGGTATGGTCATGATGTTAATCATGGTGAGTACGTGCTAAGCACGGAAGTTGTTATTGAATGATATTGTGGATTGTGTTAGTATTGGCACTAGTATGCTTGGGTACAAATGATAGATCATTAGAATGTTAGTGTGCGCACGAGAGTCAAATGCGCACGTGGTCTTGATGATGGTAGTCATCAAGATGGAGTACAGGTTCGCCCGTAAATTCTTCTTATGTATATGATAGTCGGTGATGAGTATAATCCCATCGACGGGGCGTGAGGATGAGTGGAATCTCGTCCGCGAGAACGGTGATGAGTGTAATCCCACCGTGAGGTAAAGTTGTTGTTGGACGCGAGTTCCAACGTGTTTATCCGCGTATTCGAGTCATAGCTAGGTGCCAATATGAGTTGATATGTGTATCAATGTGATATGAAATGTGATTCCTAATTGGATTAATATATGTGTTTACATATGTTGTGGATTGAGCTTGTGGAGCATGACATATCATGGGATAATTGTTCATGCATCATGTATATTTGGCTCATGTGGATCGAAGGTATGAACATGCATTTACCTTGTTGTGCTCGTGCTTGGACCCTGCATTGTCGAGGTTTGTTTTTAAAGAGCTTACCCTCACTAAGCTTTATGCTTACGCTCTCTTTTGTTCGACAATGCAGATCCTTAGTTCGTGGGTTGCTAGCGCAAGTGGAGGGCCTTCAAGTGTGCTTGTTGGCTTTTGAGTTTATCAAGTATGAATTTTAAGTTATGAACATATAATAGTTAAGCATTGGGATTTGTGCTTTTGATGGATATTGTTGGTTGTTTAGGAGCGTGTTTAGACTCCTTATTATGTTGTTTTTATGTGGCTTGTTGATGCCATGTTTGGATTGCAAAACCATGTCTTATTTGCTTACCATGTATGTTGGCCATGTGCCTTTTGAGGATGCCTAAGTGTTTGGTTGTTGAAGCATGAATCCTTAAGTGCTTGTATGTCATCTCTTGATCAAATGCATGAATTCCTTGGTTGAATGATGTTTGTTCATGTTGGGTGCCTCGTATGATTAGATTTGGTTGATAGATGTTGTATGAATGCTTGGATGTGCCTAGGGAAGTCTTAAATTGCATCTAGAATCGAGTCTTGTGTTGTTTTGCTGAATTTTGAGGTCTTGCAGTGCGGGGCGTATCAATACGCCTGAGGGCTGTATCGATACGGTTTACCCTCCAGGACTCAGTTTTGGCTTGGTGTATCGATACGCGGGGGCGTATCGGTACGCTCAAAGCTCACTGGAAATCCGAGAAATTGGTGAGGCTTGGGCGTATCGATACGGGCTATAAGCGTATCGGTACGGGTTTATCTCGTTGACCACGAGATGTTGACCAAGAAGGGCGTATCGATACGCCCAAGGGTTGTATCGATACGGTCATCCTATGTTGACTGATGGATGTTGACCTTGGTCAAGGCGTATCGATACCCTTGACAGGTGTATCGATATGACCTGCTTAAAAAGGGAAAATGGGCTGTTTGAAGAGTGATGTTTTGGATGGTCGTTTTTATACTGTTTGTGTTTCCGCTGTCGTGTTCCACATAGGACATAATAATGCATCTTGACAAGATAAATAAAAGAAATTTTCTAGGGTTTCCAACCGAGGTGGGACCTTAACGTGTTTCTCTTTGGTTTTCTCCGTGTAGCCCACTCGGATCGGTCAAGCGTCCGGACCGGGACGAGGGGGTTACACTTGTTGGTATCAGAGCCTAAGGTTATCGAGACATTGGGTAGGTAAGTGAGGTAAGTTAAGTTTTCATATTGATATGCACGGTGGTTGCTTGCTTGTCAAGTATGCTCGATGTGTGTTTGCGTGTTTAGCAAGTTTGTTGTTGATTTATTTGAAGCATGTCGCTTAGTGTCCCATTGCAACTATTACATTGGAAAAAGGATTTTAAAGTGAGGGAACATAATTGAGCCACTTGGAAGTCTTGCCTTGCTAACCCAATCTTGTATGTTTGTTGTTGTGGTTGTAGTTATTACCTGTAAGAGCGATGTCGAGGCCGAGGGGTAGGTCGAGGGTGGTTCGTCAGGAACCACGTGTTGCGGCTCCTGTTAATAAGCCGGTGGCTGAAGTTGAGGCTCATGTAGTAGAGCCTGCTGCTGGAATTGGAGCTCCTCCACCACCTCCACCACCACCACCTCCTCAGCCGGGAGTTGGAGACGAGGATGGAGCTGAAGTAGAGGGACCTCAGGGTGGCCAGGGTGGCCAAGGTCCGGCCGGAATAGATATGACTCCGCTTGTGCAAGCTATAGCGGGAGCATTTCAGGCCGTAGTTGCCAGAGCCCAGGCTGCAGCTCAGCCTAGGGGCGGTGATGCTAGTTTACCGTTGGAGAGGCTTCGTAGCTTAGGGGCTGAAGAGTTCAGAGGATCTACACCGGAGAGGTCTGAGTTGTGGTTAGAGAAGACCGTTCGCATCTTAGCTCAGATGGGTTGTGTGGGTGCTCGTAGATTGGGGTGTGTGATCTCTTTGCTTCAGGGTGATGCCTACACCTGGTGGGTCACCATTACTACCGGAGTTCCAGAGGCTGAGATAGGTTGGGATTTCTTTGAGTCTGCATTCAGAAAGAGATACTTGGGTCCGAGGTATCTAGATGAGAAGAAGCGAGAGTTTATGGCTCTTGTTCAGGGAGAGGCTTCTGTAACTAACTATGAGATCCGTTTTGTTCGTTTGAGTCAGTATGCTCCAAAGTTAGTTCTTACTGAGAGGGACCGATGTAACCGTTTCAGATATGGGCTTCATGAGGAAGTTAAGAGGTACACCTTAGCTTCAGACTATTCTGATTTTGATGTCTTGGTTGCTAGAGCCAAGGACATTGAGCATAGCTTGGGGCTGACCAGGCGTTCAGGAGGTTCTAGTTCTGGTAAGAGGCATAACAACTTTGACCGTGGAGATTCCAAGAGGCATAGAGGTGGCGGACAGTAGTTTGACCATAGGCGTGGCGGTGGCCACCATGGTAGAGGCCACCATGGCCATAGAGGTGGAGGGCGTTTGCCCGAGTGTACACGTTGTGGGAGACAGCATTCTGGTGAGTGTTGGGGCAACTTCCATACTTGTTGGAACTGTGGTTTGATGGACTACTTTAGGAGGGAGTGTCCGCATCAGGCGGCACAGGCACCAAACATAGCTCAGGCTCCTGCGAGAGCGGCTGATTTTCAGAGAGGTCGTGGGCGCGGTCGAGGCTACTTCCAGCCTAGGGCTGATGCTCAGAGGAACGTTGCTCATGTTGTGGCAGTACAGCCAGAGGCAGGTGGACCAGCGAGAGTCTATGCTCAGAGAGAGGCCGGGAACGACACTGATGTGATAGCAGGTAATTTTGAGTTACAGTCTATGTCTTTACTTTCTTTGGTTGATTCGGGTTCTACACATTCCTACAATTTGAGTGAGCATGCACGGAAGTTAGATATACCTGTTGAGATCTTAGATGTAGGTATGCATGTGACTAGTTCCTTTGGTGAGACAGTTGTAGTTAGACGTATGTATAGGAGATGTCCACTGAAGATTCAGGGTCATGTGTTTTCTGTTGATATGATGGAGCTTCCTTTTTATGGTTTTGATATTATTTTGGGTATGGACTGGTTAGTTGAGCACCGAGCTAGTGTAGATTTCGAGACGAAGAGAATTTATTTGAAGCTTTCTGATGACTACGAGGTAGTAGTAGTAGGCGAGAACATTAAGTTCTTGTCTAATGTGGTGTCAGCTTTAGAGGCACATAGGTTGATGGATTCCGGATGTGGGGCTTACTTAGTGTAACACCCGTGTTTTGGGGCTAGGAGTTAGTCGGGTTTGTAGCCCGAGTCAATAAAATTAAATAAAAATCTATTCAACCTAAATAGAGATCCAATTGGGTTTTAGTAAAAAGAGGAGGGACTAAAGGGGTAATTTTACCCACATGTTTTAAAGGCAAGACAACTTTTTAAAAGTTGTCATCTTCTCCCCTTTTCCTATTTTTCCAACGTGAAAACAACAAACCCATCTTCAAACTCTCCTAACTTTCAAGCTACTATTCCATTTGATTTCAACTTCATTTCAAGGGGTTTTTGAAAGGTAAAATCATATTCTCACTCTCCTCTTTATTCTCTATCTACCTATGGTTTTAGATTTCAAAGATATGAACTTTCGAAAATTAGGGTTTGATTTAAAGTTTGGGGTTTTAAGGGGTTTTTCATCTTGTTTTGATAAATTGAGTTGGGGTTTTGTTCATTCATGTTAAAAGGGGCAACATGTATTAATTTGGTTGATTTTTAATGAAAATCCGAAGTGGGTTCTTAGACCCATTTTTAAGGTGTCAAAAAGTTGATTTTTGGTGGGTTTTAGGGTGTAATTAGAGGGCTGATGGTTTATGTATGTTAGGAGGGTGTTTTGGGACCTTTTAGGTGTCATTTGGGTGTTTGAAAATGGAATTTTCTGCTGGGTAAAATATGAGTACGAAAATGGAGTTTTGGAGGGTTTTGGGTGAGTTGTGGTGGTTGTTTTAGGTGGGAATTGATAGCCAAATGGTAGTACTACGGTTAGGGATTGATTTGGGAGCATTTGTGGGTGCAATGGATGTTGGAAACATGGTTTTTGGAAGAGGTATTGGGGCTGTCCGAAATTGCTAAGTATGGGGTTTGGTCATGACTTGAAATGTTGGGTTTGATATTTCAATTTGTATTCCGGGTTGACATTTTGATGTTGGGCTGATTTGAGGATTGTTTGAATTGTATTGAGGTTGTTTAGAAGCGAGAGCTTGCGTTGGAGAAGCTTCGGGAAGAAATCCGGA
The DNA here is from genome assembly GCA_030270665.1 of Hibiscus trionum. Lineage (NCBI taxonomy): Eukaryota > Viridiplantae > Streptophyta > Magnoliopsida > Malvales > Malvaceae > Hibiscus > Hibiscus trionum. The sequence continues at coordinate 17,419,836 of BSYR01000038.1, read as the reverse complement.
AACTTGAAGGTGATGGTTGCTTAGTACTTGAGCTTGGAGGTAGAGGTGAGTGGTTATTGTTTTTAAATGGTTTTAAACATTGGTTCAAACATGTGGACCTAGGTTGGGCTAGGTAAACCCACCTAGAGTTGAGGTTAGGGTGGTAGCCTAATCTCAAGCTTAAGTTTAGGAAACTTTGGTTGAACTCCTAATTGCTTGTTATGCCTCTTATTTATATGTGTTTATGATAGTTAGGTATATTGTGTTATACATGTTGTTGAGGCATGGTTTGATGCATTGCTATGCATGTGGTTGGGATTGTGAATTGTGCATGATGATGATCATGGTGGGTACATGCTAGGCATAGAAATGGGTTGTGAAATACATGTATGTGAGACATGATATTTGATGCATTGTTATATGCATGTAGCTATGAAAATGGATTGCGTTTAATATTGGCACTAGTATGCTTGGGTACAATGATCGATCATTAGGATGAGTGTGCACACAAATTGAGTCAAAACGTACGTGGCCTTGGTGGCGTTAAGGCACCAAGGAGGAGTACGGTGATGTAATATTCCACCGGAAGCTTTTATATATTTCTACGTGATGATGAGTGGAATCCCATCCGTAGGGCATGTGGTGATGAGTGGAATCCCGCCCATGCAAGGACTGGTGATGAGTGGAATCCCACCGAGGTAATGTTGTTGTTGGAAATGCGTTCCAACGGGTTATCCGCGTATTCGAGTCATAGCTAGGTGCCAATATGAGGTTGTATGCGTATACCAATATGAGATTGTGTGTGCATATCAGTATGAGTTTATATGCGCCTTTATGAATTGAGATGTGTTGCCAATATGATATGAAATGTGATTTCCCTATGCTTTGAGATATGTTGTTATTAATACATTGCTATATGTATCTTTGTAAGTTGAACTTATGTGTTGTTGAGCATGGCATAATGTTGACTATATGTTCATGCATCATGTTCATTTTGGCTTGGCGGACCGGAGGTAAGACCATGCATATCATCATGGAAATAGCTCGTGTTTGGACCCTGCATTGTCGAAGGTTTGTTTTACGAGCTTACCCTCGCTAAGCTTTTATGCTTACGCTCTCTTTTGTTCGACAATGCAGATTAATAGCTTGTGGGTGGCAAGGGCAAGGAAAGGTCTCCAAGTGTTGCTATTGGTTAGCTCAATGTATGATCTTTAAATTGTATATTGTAATAGTTAAGCAATGGGATAGGTGTTATTGATTTTGAGTTTCGATGTATGTCGTTGTTGGCTTGGTTCGTGGATGCGTTGTTTGATTGTAAATATTGCTTATGTTACATGCCATGAATGTCTGCATGTTTTTGTTGCTAAGGCATGAGATCTTAAGTGCTTGTATGTCCATATATGCATAAATTGCTCTTTAATTGGAATGCTATGTATGAATGCTTTAGTCCATGTTTGAATGACTCCCTTGGCTTAAATATGTGTGCTTGCATGTTCGTATATGCTTAGGTGAGTCGAGAAATGCATTTAGAGTCGTGTTGGGGTCGTTTAAGTTGAAATTTGAGGATTGCAGTGCAGGGGGTATCGATACCCCTAGCTAGGGTATCGATACTGTCTTGCCCAAGGGCCTCAGATTTTGCCTGGGGTATCGATACCCTCCAAAGTTACTGGAATTTGGAGTTTTGAGTGAGAGTAGAGCGTATCGATACGGGGTTCCCGAGTATCGATACGGGTCTACTCTGTTGACCAAGGAGGGTTGACCGAGAAAGGGGGTATCGATACCCCTGGTAAGGGTATCGATACGGTCTTCTCGTGGTTGACTTCTTGGGTTGACCTAGAAAAGGGGGTATCGATACCCCTGGCAAGGGTATCGATACGGTCTGTCCTATAGGCTTAAAAATGGATTGTTTATGCATGGCCGTGGTTCGAATGTGTTTTCCTTTGTATGTTTCCGCTGTTGTGAACCACTTAGGATTTAACCATCCTCTAGACAAGATTAAAATGATAGAAAAAAAATATAGGGTTGCTAACCGAAGGGAACCTTAATGGGTTTCACTCGGTTTTCCCCGTGTGGCCCACTCGGACCGGTCATCCGGCCAGACCGGGACGAGGGGGTTACATTTGTTGGTATCAGAGCCTAAGGTTACCGAGACCTTGGGCAGGTAAGTGAGGTAAGTTTAAGTTTTGAATTGATATGCACGGTGTTTGCTTGCTCCGTAAGTATGACTGCTTGTATGACAAATATGTTGATTGTTTGTTTAAAAGCATGTTATTCGTTATCCGTGTATGCTGTGATGTATGATCGTTTGATTGAGAATGTATGTTGTTTGATCGTACGCATATGTTGCTTGTTTAGCAAGCATGCCTTGTTATATGCTTGGTTGAGCATGTATGTGTGCCGATTTGTTTGAAACATGTTTAGTAGAGTCCCATTGCTACTATTACATCGAAAAGGGGATTTTTAAGTGAGGGAAACATACTTGAGCCACTTGGAAGCCTTGCCTTGCTGACCCGATCTTGTATGTTAAATTGTTGATTGATTTACTGCTTTTAGTAGTTTGAGGCCAGTGTGTGGGCCGTGATTTGGTAAGTGGGAGTTGTGGTTTCTGAAAACATGGATGTTGTTGAGGAAGTCTTTTGCTGTAGTTAGGGGAGAATGGTTGTACCGGAATTGAGGTACAATTTGTCCGTTTGAGACGGTGCGTATGTGGGTTGATTCCTGTGGATGAGGGACAATGTGATCAACACTGGCATCAGTTGGTAAGAAGAAGTGAAGGCATATGAGTGGGAGATAGAGTGGTGTCGATGTTTTAACAGATAAGCCCTTGGTACAGTATTAAGTTGTTTCCTCCAGTTGTTTCCGAATCCATATTTCTGTACATTGTTAGCAAGCGTGCACGTTTGAATATGCCCGGCGAAGTGTTAGAGGTAGGTACGAGTACCTTAGTTCTTTTAGCAAGATCAAGGTAGGGGTCTCGTATGAGTAATCTGAAGTTCAGAAGTGTTAGTTGGTGACCGTTGGGGTTCGGCCTATGATTTTAACGCAAGACAGCCGGTCAGTGTCCGTGAATGAGAGCTAGTTTGTGTGATTGGGTCAGTGTACGTTGAGTTGTCTTCCAGCAAGCGGAAGAGATGAGGTCACTTTCGAAACAGTTGAGCCGAGAAGGGAGTCTTGAGCTTTGACTCCAGGTTGTTCGGTACGGGTAGAACAAGTCCAGCATGACTGTTTGTGTGTGCTCAGGATTGAATCTTGAAGATTACGAGATGCTCTAAAAGCAGTTTAGAAGAGTCAGATTTTGTTGAAGAACCAGTCTGAAAACAAGAGGACCGAAGACTAGCAGTTGTGTACATGTGAAGTTGCAATTTTCGCGGATACCTCATTTTGTGTGAGCATGTAAGAAATTATATATCCTTGTTGAGACCTTAGATGTAGGGACACCTGTGACTAGCCTTTGGGAGATAGTAGTGATCAGAAAGAGGTACAGAAAATGTTTGTTGGTGGTTCAGAGTTACTAGTTTCTAGTAGATGTGAAGTGATTGTCTTCCTACGGTTTTGATGTACCTTTTTGACATGGTTTGGCTTGTAGAGCACAAAGCTAGGATATACGTTGAGACAAAGAGAGAGTTGCCTTGAAGTTGCAGATTTCTGTGTGACTGTAATAGTAGGTGAGGAGGTGAACTTCTTGCCGAATGTTGATCCAGTTTTAGAGATCGAAGGTTGATTGAGTTTAGTTGACAGGCTTGCTTAGCAAGTGTGATGAATTTGATTCTGAATGAAGATTAGACCGCAGAATGCTAGAATAGTTTGTGTTTTCCTAGAAGTGTTTGGAAGATTTACCCGGTTTGTCTCTTGATAGAGAAGAAGAGTTCGTTACTGGGATCATTTTCGAGGTTGCTTCTGTTTTGTCTGCTCTGTAACTTATGAATCCCGGGAGAATCGAGAATGTTGAAGAATTAACTTCGAGACTTGTTAGACCTTAGATTCATTAGGCCTAGTGCATCATCTCAGAGTTCTACAGTGTGAATTGTGAAGAAGAAAGAGTGACAGTACGAGAATGTGTTCAGATCACATACAGTTGAAACCATTGACAGTGAATAATTAGTATCCATTTCCGGGAGTCAGTGATTTGTTGGTCAGTTAGTGTGTGCTTCAATCTATTTGAAGATTAGTTTGAGATCCGTTTACTACCAGTTGGAAGTGAGAAAGGTTGAAGTACCGAAGACAGCTTTAAGGGCGAGATATGACCACCTTGAGTTTTGAGTTATGCCGTTTTGTCTGACTAGTGTAGTAGTTACCTTCATAGAGATGTTGAGCAGAATATTTTCCTGAGTTTCTTGATCAGTTGTAGTAGCTCTTCTGGATGTCACATGAGTATATTCAAGTACCGAGGAAGATCCTGATAAGCTTTGAAGTTAGTGTGGTAGATTCTATTAGAGAATTAATTGTATACCAAGTTGTGCAACGTGGACTTCGAGTTCATGAAGATGTTCTCTTAGGACATGTAAATTAGCCGAGCGTATTAGAACAAATCTTCAACAGACAGAGGAAGATGTGAGTTGGAAGAAATTGAAGACTGTGACAGGAACCTATAGTTCTAAGTCTAGCAGCGTTACTACCGGAAGTTGTAAATAGCCGTTCGAAGATAGCTGCTCTTTTGTCAGATTGCTACAGAAGAATGTTCAGTTGTGAGGTTAGATGCGAGACATTGAACCCTTGAGAAACCGAAAGAAACTTTGAAGAGAGCTTCGACCTTGATCCAGCCTATACTAGAGAAAGAGCTTGTGAACTGTAGTGATGTATTACATGTAGGGTTAGGTTGTGTGCTTATGCAAGACGGAAGATTGTGACTTGTTCATCAAGATAGTTGGAAGACTGTGAGAAGAGTTATCTGATATGAGACATAGAGTTAGTTACAGTTGTGTCTGCTTCGAAGACTTAGAGACAAAGCTTGTATAGTAAGAAATGCACAGTGTGTACGTACATATTATCAGAACTTGAATTGTTAGACAACTTAGGAAGGGTTGAAACTTGAACAACATAAAGTGTTAGAACTGCTTGAAGACTGTAATATCAAGATTGAGTACCATCCGAAGATAGTCTATGTAGTAACCGATGCTTCAAGTTATATTGTTGCTAGACTAGTAGTTGAGATGCAAGTTGTATTTGCCAGGTTCGGTTTATCTAATGGTAGTAGTTTTGTGGCCGAGTTTCATGTCAAACCTACTTTGAGTCAGAATATTTGAAGAGAAACAGTTGCAAGACGGATTCTTGGCACCTCACGTGCAAGACATAGCGGAAAGAAGACCTTCAGAAGTACAGTTTAGAGATGATAGAGCTTGTATTGTTAGAGATAGAATTGTTGTACTGATTGGCATAGTGTTTTGAGACGTGTTGTTTTGGTCGAAGCGCACGGTAGTTCATTTGTATTGCATCTGAGTAGTATGAAGACACATTGTGGGTTGAAGATGAGTACTTTCGGAATGAGTGGGTGAATAATGTGGTTCAGTATGAGAGCAAGTGTGTAAATTGCCAGCGTGTCAAGATCGAGCAGCAGTTTTCATCTAGTTTGCTACATTCGTGGAAGATTTTTAATGAAGGTGAGTAATAGAGATTCAAGATTTCAGCTAGATTATTTTTTTTGAAGACGTTTGTATAGTGTTTGGTTACCTGTTGAAGTCAGATGATCAGTTAGAGAAAGTTATGAGTCAAGTGTTCAAGCAGTGTTGTATGAGATTGTGAATCGGGCTAGTACAGTTGTTTATTTGTTGCGGTTACCACCAGGGTTAGAAAGAGGTTTGTGATGTGTCTGTGAATCTATGATTCGGGGATGTGAGTCAGATCTGCTCCGTGCTATGTTTGTTGAAGAGATTGAGTTGAGTTTGAAATTGTGCGCAACGAAGAATCAGTTGAGATCTTAGCATCAGATATCTATGTTGTGTGGTAAGTCATTCGAGTTGATTAAAATGTTGTGGTGAGAAGACAAGGGAAGTACGGAGGAGCATGTTTCAGTGACTCTTACTGTTCGATGAATTTCGGGGACGAAATTTCCTTAAGTGGGGGAGAGTTGTAACACCCGTGTTTTGGGGCTAGGAGTTAGTCGGGTTTGTAGCCCGAGTCAATAAAATTAAATAAAAATCTATTCAACCTAAATAGAGATCCAATTGGGTTTTAGTAAAAAGAGGAGGGACTAAAGGGGTAATTTTACCCACATGTTTTAAAGGCAAGAAGACTTTTTAAAAGTTGTCATCTTCTCCCCTTTTCCTATTTTTCCAACGTGAAAACACCAAACCCATCTTCAAACTCTCCTAACTTTCAAGCTACTATTCCATTTGATTTCAACTTCATTTCAAGGGGTTTTTGAAAGATAAAATCATATTCTCACTCTCCTCTTTATTCTCTATCTACCTATGGTTTTAGATTTCGAAGATATAAACTTTCGAAAATTAGGGTTTGATTTAAAGTTTGGGTTTTTAAGGGGTTTTTCATCTTGTTTTGATAAATTGAGTTGGGGTTTTGTTCATTCATGTTAAAAGGGGCAACATGTATTAATTTGGTTGAATTTTAATGAAAATCCGAAGTGGGTTCTTAGACCCATTTTTAAGGTGTCAAAAAGTTGATTTTTGGTGGGTTTTAGGGTGTAATTAGAGGGCTGATGGTTTATGTATGTTAGGAGGGTGTTTTGGGACCTTTTAGGTGTCATTTGGGTGTTTGAAAATGGAATTTTCTGCTGGGTAAAATATGAGTACGAAAATGGAGTTTTGGAGGGTTTTGGGTCAGTTGTGGGGGTTGTTTTAGGTGGGAATTGATAGCCCAATGGTAGTACTACGGTTAGGGATTGATTTGGGAGCATTTGTGGGTGCAATGGATGTTGGAAACATGGTTTTTGAAAGAGGTATTGGGGCTGTCCGAAATTGCTAAGTATGGGGTTTGGTCATGACTTGAAATGTTGGGTTTGATATTTGAATTTGTATTTCGGGTTGACATTTTGATGTTGGGCTAATTTAAGGATTGTTTGAATTGTATTGAGGTTGTTTAGAAGCGAGAGCTTGCGTTGGAGAAGCTTTGGGAAGAAATCCGGAAACTTGAAGGTGATGGTTGCTTAGTACTTGAGCTTGGAGGTAGAGGTGAGTGGTTATTGTTTTTAAATGGTTTTAAACATTGGTTCAAGCATGTGGACCTAGGTTGGGCTTGGTAAACCCACCTAGAGTTGAGGTTAGGGTGGTAGCCTAATCTCAAGCTTAAGTTTAGGAAACTTTGGTTGAACTCCTAATTGCTTGTTATGCCTCTTATTTATATGTGTTTACGGTAGTTAGGTATATTGTGTTATACATGTTGTTGAGGCATGGTTTGATGCATTGCTATGCATGTGGTTGGGATTGTGAATTGTGCATGATGATGATCATGGTGGGTACATGCTAGGCATGGAAATGGGTTGTGAAATACATATATGTGAGACATGATATTTGATGCATTGTTATATGCATGTAGCTATGAAAATGGATTGCGTTTAATATTGGCACTAGTATGCTTGGGTACAATGATCGATCATTAGGATGAGTGTGCACACAAATTGAGTCAAAACGTACGTGGCCTTGGTGGCGTTAAGGCACCAAGGAGGAGTACGGTGATGTAATATTCCACCGGAAGCTTTTATATATTTCTACGTGATGATGAGTGGAATCCCATCCGTAGGGCATGTGGTGATGAGTGGAATCCCGCCCATGCAAGGATCGGTGATGAGTGGAATCCCACCGAGGTAATGTTGTTGTTGGAAATGCGTTCCAACGGGTTATCCGCGTATTCGAGTCATAGCTAGGTGCCAATATGAGGTTGTATGCGTATACCATTATGAGATTGTGTGTGCATATCAGTATGAGTTTATATGTGCCTTTATGAATTGAGATGTGTTGCCAATATGATATGAAATGTGATTTCCCTATGCTTTGAGATATGTTGTTATTAATACATTGATATATGTATCTTTGTAAGTTGAACTTATGTGTTGTTGAGCATGGCATAATGTTGACTATATGTTCATGCATCATGTTCATTTTGGCTTGGCGGACCGGAGGTAAGACCATGCTTATCATCATGGAAATAACTCGTGTTTGAACCCTGCATTGTCGAAGGTTTGTTTTACGAGGGGCTTTTATGCTTACGCTCTCTTTTGTTCGACAATGCAGATTAATAGCTTGTGGGTGGCAAGGGCAAGGAAAGGTCTCCAAGTGTTGCTATTGGTTAGCTCAATGTATGATCTTTAAATTGTAGATTGTAATAGTTAAGCAATGGGATAGGTGTTATTGATTTTGAGTTTCGATGTATGTCGTTGTTGGCTTGGTTCGTGGATGCGTTGTTTGATTGTAAATATTGCTTATGTTACATGCCATGAATGTCTGCATGTTTTGGTTGCTAAGGCATGAGATCTTAAGTGCTTGTATGTCCATATATGCATAAATTGCTCTTTAATTGGAATGCTATGTATGAATGCTTTAGTCCATGTTTGAATGACTCCCTTGGCTTAAATATGTGTGCTTGCATGTTCGTATATGCTTAGGTGAGTCGAGAAATGCATTTAGAGTCGTGTTGGGGTCGTTTAAGTTGAAATTTGAGGATTGCAGTGCAGGGGGTATCGATACCCCTAGCTAGCGTATCGATACTGTCTTGCCCAAAGGCCTCAGATTTTGCCTGGGGTATCGATACCCTCCAAAGTTACTGGAATTTGGAGTTTTGAGTGAGAGTAGAGCGTATCGATACGGGGTTCCCGAGTATCGATACGGGTCTACTCTGTTGACCAAGGAGGGTTGACCGAGAAAGGGGGTATCGATACCCCTGGTAAGGGTATCGATACGATCTTCTCGTGGTTGACTTCTTGGGTTGACCTAGAAAGGGGGGTATCGATACCCCTGGCAAGGGTATCGATACGGTCTGCCCTGTAGGCTTAAAAATAGACTGTTTATGCATGGCCGTGGTTCCAATGTGTTTTCCTTTGTATGTTTCCGCTGTTGTGAACCACTTAGGATTTAACCATCCTCTAGACAAGATTAAAATGATAGAAAAAAAATATAGGGTTGCTAACCGAATGGAACCTTAATGGGTTTCACTCGGTTTTCCCCGTGTGGCCCACTCGGACCGGTCATCCGGCCAGACCGGGACGAGGGGGTTACATTTGTTGGTATCAGAGCCTAAGGTTACCGAGACCTTGGGCAGGTAAGTGAGGTAAGTTTAAGTTTTGAATTGATATGCACGGTGTTTGCTTGCTTCGTAAGTATGACTGCTTGTATGACAAATATGTTGATTGTTTGTTTAAAAGCATGTTATTCGTTATCCGTGTATGCTGTGATGTATGATCGTTTGATTGAGAATGTATGTTGTTTGATCGTACGCATATGTTGCTTGTTTAGCAAGCATGCCTTGTTATATGCTTGGTTGAGCATGTATGTGTGCCGATTTGTTTGAAACATGTTTAGTAGAGTCCCATTGCTACTATTACATCGAAAAGGGGATTTTTAAGTGAGGGAAACATACTTGAGCCACTTGGAAGCCTTGCCTTGCTGACCTGATCTTGTATGTTAAATTGTTGATTGATTTACTGCTTTTAGTAGTTTGAGGCCAGTGTGTGGGCCGTGATTTGGTAAGTGGGAGTTGTGGTTTCTGAAAACATGGATGTTGTTGAGGAAGTCTTTTGCTGTAGTTAGGGGAGAATGGTTGTACCGGAATTGAGGTACAATTTGTCCGTTTGAGACGGTGCGTATGTGGGTTAATTCCTGTGGATGAGGGACAATGTGATCAACACTGGCATCAGTTGGTAAGAAGAAGTGATGGCATATGAGTGGGAGATAGAGTGGTGTCGATGTTTTAACAGATAAGCCATTGGTACAGTATTAAGTTGTTTCCTCCAGTTGTTTCCGAATCCATATTTCTGTACATTGTTAGCAAGCGTGCACGTTTGAATATGCCCGGCGAAGTGTTAGAGGTAGGTACGAGTACCTTAGTTCTTCTAGCAAGATCAAGGTAGGGGTCTCGTGTGAGTAATCTGAAGTTCAGAAGTGTTAGTTGGTGACCGTTGGGGTTCGGCCTATGATTTTAACGCAAGACAGCCGGTCAGTGTCCGTGAATGAGAGCTAGTTTGTGTGATTGGGTCAGTGTATGTTGAGTTGTCTTCCAGCAAGCGGAAGAGATGAGGTCACTTCCGAAACAGTTGAGCCGAGAAGGGAGTCTTGAGTTTTGACTCCAGGTTGTTCGGTAGGGGTAGAACAAGTCCAGCATGACTGTTTGTGTGTGATCAGGATTGAATCTTGAAGATTACGAGATGCTCTAAAAGCAGTTTAGAAGAGTCAGATTTTGTTGAAGAACCAGTCTGAAAACAAGAGGACCGAAGACTAGCAGTTGTGTACATGTGAAGTTGCAATTTCCGCGGATACCTCATTTTGTGTGAGCATGTAAGAAATTAGATATCCTTGTTGAGACCTTAGATGTAGGGACACCTGTGACTAGCCTTTGGGAGATAGTAGTGATCAGAAAGAGGTACAGAAAATGTTTGTTTGTGGTTCAGAGTTACTAGTTTCTAGTGGATGTGAAGTGATTGTCTTCCTACGGTTTCGATGTACCTTTTTGACATGGTTTGGCTTGTAGAGCACAAAGCTAGGATATACGTTGAGACAAAGAGAGAGTTGCCTTGAAGTTGCTGATTTCTGTGTGACTGTAGTAGTAGGTGAGGAGGTGAACTTCTTGCCGAATGTTGATCCAGTTTTAGAGATCGAAGGTTGATTGAGTTTAGTTGACAGGCTTGCTTAGCAAGTGTGATGAATTTGATTTTGAATGAAGATTAGACCGCAGAATGCTAGAATAGTTTGTGTTTTCCTAGAAGTGTTTGGAAGATTTACCCGGTTTGTCTCTTGATAGAGAAGAAGAGTTCGTTATTGGGATCGTTTTCGAGGTTGCTTCTGTTTTGTCTGCTCTGTAACTTATGAATCCCAGGAGAATCGAGAATGTTGAAGAATTAACTTCGAGACTTGTTAGACCTTAGATTCATTAGGCCTAGTGCATCATCTCAGAGTTCTACAGTGTGAATTGTGAAGAAGAAAGAGTGACAGTACGAGAATGTGTTCAGATCACATACAGTTGAAACCATTGACAGTGAATAGTTAGTATCCATTTCCGGGCGTCACTGATTTGTTGGTCAGTTAGTGTGTGCTTCAATCTATTTGAAGATTAGTTTGAGATCCGTTTACTACCAGTTGGAAGTGAGAAAGGTTGAAGTAACGAAGACAGCTTTAAGGGCGAGATATGACCACCTTGAGTTTTGAGTTATGTCGTTTTGTCTGACTAGTGTAGTAGTTACCTTCATAGAGATGTTGAGCAGAATATTTTCCTGAGTTTCTTGATCAGTTGTAGTAGCTCTTCTGGATGTCACATGAGTATATTCAAGTACCGAGGAAGATCCTGATAAGCTTTGAAGTTAGTGTGGTAGATTCTATTAGAGAATTAATTGTATACCAAGTTGTGCAACGTGGACTTCGAGTTCATGAAGATGTTCTCTTAGGACATGTAAATTAGCCGAGCGTATTAGAACAAATCTTCAACAGACAGAGGAAGATGTGAGTTGGAAGAAATTGAAGACTGTGACATGAACCTATAGTTCTAAGTCTAGCAGCGTTACTACCGGAAGTTGTAAATAGCCGTTCGAAGATAGATGCTCTTTTGTAAGATTGCTACAGAAGAATGTTCAGTTGTGAGGTTAGATGCGAGACATTGAACCCTTGAGAAACCGAAAGAAACTTTGAAGAGAGCTTCGACCTTGATCCAGCCAATACTAGAGAAAGAGCTTGTGAATTGTAGTGATGTATTACATGTAGGGTTAGGTTGTGTGCTTATGCAAGACGGAAGATTGTGACTTGTTCATCAAGATAGTTGGAAGACTGTGAGAAGAGTTATCTGATATGAGACATAGAGTTAGTTACAGTTGTGTCTGCTTCGAAGACTTAGAGACAAAGCTTGTATAGTAAGAAATGCACAGTGTGTACGTACATATTATTAGAACTTGAATTGTTAGACAACTTAGGAAGGGTTGAAACTTGAGCAACATAAAGTGTTAGAACTGCTTGAAGACTGTAATATCAAGATTGAGTACCATCCGAAGATAGTCTATGTAGTAACCGATGCTTCGAGTTATATTGTTGCTAGACTAGTAGTTGAGATGCCAGTTGTATTTGCCAGGTTCGGTTTATCTAATGGTAGTAGTTCTGTGGCCGAGTTTCATGTGAAACCTACTTTGAGTCAGAATATTTGAAGAGAAACAGTTGCAAGACGGATTCTTGGCACCTCACGTGCATGACATAGCGTAAAGAAGACCTTCAGAAGTACAGTTTAGAGATTATAGAGCTTGTATTGTTAGAGATAGAATTGTTGTACTGATTGGCATAGTGTTTTGAGACGTGTTGTTTTGGTCGAAGCGCACGGTAGTTCATTTGTATTGCATCTGAGTAGTATGAAGACACATTGTGGGTTGAAGATGAGTACTTTCGGAATGAGTGGGTGAATAATGTGGTTCAATATGAGAGCAAGTGTGTAAATTGCCAGCGTGTCAAGATCGAGCAGCAGTTTTCATCTAGTTTGCTACATTCGTGGAAGATTTTTAATGAAGGTGAGTAATAGAGATTCAAGATTTCAGCTAGATTATTTTTTTTGAAGACGTTTGTATAGTGTTTGGTTACCTGTTGAAGTCAGATGGTCAGTTAGAGAAAGTTATGAGTCAAGTGTTCAAGCAGTGTTGTATGAGATTGTGAATCGGGCTAGTACAGTTGTTTATTTGTTGCGGTTACCACCAGGGTTAGAAAGAGGTTTGTGATGTTTCTGTGAATCTATGATTCGGGGATGTGAGTCAGATCTGCTCCGTGCTATGTTTGTTGAAGAGATTGAGTTGAGTTTGAAATTGTGCGCAACGAAGAATCAGTTGAGATCTTAGCATCAGATATCTATGTTGTGTGGTAAGTCATTCGAGTTGATTAAAATGTTGTGGTGAGAAGACAAGGGAAGTACGGAGGAGCATGTTTCAGTGACTCTTACTGTTCGATGAATTTCGGGGACGTAATTTCCTTAAGTGGGGGAGAGTTGTAACACCCGTGTTTTGGGGCTATGAGTTAGTCGGGTTTGTAGCCCGAGTCAATAAAATTAAATAAAAATCTATTCAACCTAAATAGAGATCCAATTGGGTTTTAGTAAAAAGAGGAGGGACTAAAGGGGTAATTTTACCCACATGTTTTAAAGGCAAGACAACTTTTTAAAAGTTGTCATCTTCTCCCCTTTTCCTATTTTTCCAACGTGAAAACACCAAACCCATCTTCAAACTCTCCTAACTTTCAAGCTACTATTCCATTTGATTTCAACTTCATTTCAAGGGGTTTTTGAAAGGTAAAATCATATTCTCACTCTCCTCTTTATTCTCTATCTACCTATGGTTTTAGATTTCAAAGATATGAACTTTCGAAAATTAGGGTTTGATTTAAAGTTTGGGTTTTTAAGGGGTTTTTCATCTTGTTTTGATAAATTGAGTTGGGGTTTTGTTCATTCATGTTAAAAGGGGCAACATATATTAATTTGGTTGAATTTTAATGAAAATCCGAAGTGGGTTCTTAGACCCATTTTTAAGGTGTCAAAAAGTTGATTTTTGCTGGGTTTTAGGGTGTAATTAGAGGGCTGATGGTTTATGTATGTTAGGAGGGTGTTTTGGGACCTTTTATGTGTCATTTGGGTGTTTGAAAATGGAATTTTCTGCTGGGTAAAATATGAGTACGAAAATGGAGTTTTGGAGGGTTTTGGGTGAGTTGTGGGGGTTGTTTTAGGTGGGAATTGATAGTCCAATGGCAGTACTACAGAGAGGGATTGATTTGGGAGCATTTGTGGGTGCAATGGATGTTGGAAACATGGTTTTTGGAAGAGGTATTGGGGTTGTCCGAAATTGCTAAGTATGGGGTTTGGTCATGACTTGAAATGTTGGGTTTGATATTTGAATTTGTATTCCGGGTTGACATTTTGATGTTGGGCTGATTTGAGGATTATTTGAATTGTATTGAGGTTGTTTAGAAGCGAGAGCTTGCGTTGGAGAAGCTTCGGGAAGAAATCCGGAAACTTGAAGGTGATGGTTGCTTAGTACTTGAACTTGGAGGTAGAGGTGAGTGGTTATTGTTTTTAAAAGGTTTTAAATATTGGTTCAAGCATGTGGACCTAGGTTGGGCTTGGTAAACCCACCTAGAGTTGAAGTTAGGGTCCTAGCCTAATCTCAAGCTTAAGTTTAGGAAACTTTGGTTGAACTCCTAATTGCTTGTTATGCCTCTTATTTATATGTGTTTACGGTAGTTAGGTATATTGTGTTATACATGTTGTTGAGGCATGGTTTGATGCATTGCTATGCATGTGGTTGGGATTGTGAATTGTGCATGATGATGATCATGGTGGGTACATGCTAGGCATGGAAATGGGTTGTGAAATACGTGTATGTGAGACATGATATTTGATGCATTGTTATATGCATGTAGCTATGAAAATGGATTGCGTTTAATATTGGCACTAGTATGCTTGGGTACAATGATCGATCATTAGGATGAGTGTGCACACAAATTGAGTCAAAACGTACGTGGCCTTGGTGGCGTTAAGGCACCAAGGAGGAGTACGGTGATGTAATATTCCACCGGAAGCTTTTATATATTTCTACGTGATGATGAGTGGAATCCCATCCGTAGGGCATGTGGTGATGAGTGGAATTCCGTCCATGCAAGGACCGGTGATGAGTGGAATCCCACCGAGGTAATGTTGTTGTTGGAAATGCGTTCCAACGGGTTATCCGCGTATTCGAGTCATAGCTAGGTGCCAATATGAGGTTGTATGCGTATACCAATATGAGATTGTGTGTGCATATCAGTATGAGTTTATATGCGCCTTTATGAATTGAGATGTGTTGCCAATATGATATGAAATGTGATTTCCCTATGCTTTGAGATATGTTGTTATTAATACATTGCTATATGTATCTTTGTAAGTTGAACTTATGTGTTGTTGAGCATGGCATAATGTTGACTATATGTTCATGCATCATGTTCATTTTGGCTTGGCGGACCGGAGGTAAGACCATGCATATCATCATGGAAATAGCTCGTGTTTGGACCCTGCATTGTCGAAGGTTTGTTTTACGAGCTTACCCTCACTAAGCTTTTATGCTTACGCTCTCTTTTGTTCGACAATGCAGATTAATAGCTTGTGGGTGGCAAGGGCAAGGAAAGGTCTCCAAGTGTTGCTATTGGTTAGCTCAATGTATGATCTTTAAATTGTAGATTGTAATAGTTAAGCAATGGGATAGGTGTTATTGATTTTGAGTTTCGATGTATGTCTTTGTTGGCTTGGTTGGTGGATGCGTTGTTTGATTGTAAATATTGCTTATGTTACATGCCATGAATGTCTGCATGTTTTGGTTGCTAAGGCATGAGATCTTAAGTGCTTGTATGTCCATATATGCATAAATTGCTCTTTAATTGGAATGCTATGTATGAATGCTTTAGTCCATGTTTGAATGACTCCCTTGGCTTAAATATGTGTGCTTGCATGTTCGTATATGCTTAGGTGAGTCAAGAAATGCATTTAGAGTCGTGTTGGGGTCGTTTAAGTTGAAACTTGAGGATTGCAGTGCAGGGGATATCGATACCCCTAGCTAGGGTATCGATATTGTCTTGCCCAAAGGCCTCAGATTTTGCCTGGGGTATCGATACCCTCCAAAGTTACTGGAATTTGGAGTTTTGAGTGAGAGTAGAGCGTATCGATACGGGGTTCCTGAGTATCGATACGGGTCTACTCTGTTGACCAAGGAGGGTTGACCGAGAAAGGGGGTATCGATACCCCTGGTAAGGGTATCGATACGGTCTGCCCTGTAGGCTTAAAAATGGACTGTTTATGCATGGCCGTGGTTCGAATGTGTTTTCCTTTGTATGTTTCCGCTGTTGTGAACCACTTAGGATTTAACCATCCTCTAGACAAGATTAAAATGATAGAAAAAAAATATAGGGTTGCTAACCGAAGGGAACCTTAACGGGTTTCACTCGGTTTTCCCCGTGTGGCCCACTCGGACCGGTCATCCGGCCAGACCGGGACGAGGGGGTTACACTTAGCTTATGTGATGAATCCGAATATGAGTGAGGCTAGACCGAAAGATATTAGAACAGTTTGTGATTTTCCGGATGTGTTTCCTGAAGAGTTGCCAGGTTTGCCTCCTGACAGAGATGTTGAGTTTGTGATTGAGACTGTTTCAGGGTCTACTCCAGTTTCTATAGCTCCGTATCGTATGGCTCCGAAAGAGTTGAAAGAATTGAAGAGTAAGTTGCAAGAGTTATTAGACCGTGGTTTCATTAGGCCTAGTAGTTCTCCTTGGGGGTGCTCCTGTGTTGTTTGTAAAGAAGAAAGATGGCAGTATGCGTATGTGTATTGACTACAGGCAGTTGAATCAGTTGACTGTGAAGAACAAGTACTCGTTGCCTCGTATAGATGATTTGTTTGATCAGTTGAGAGGTGCCTCGGTGTTTTCGAAGATAGATTTGAGATCAGGGTACTACCAGTTGAAAGTGAAAAAGTGTGATGTTCCAAAGACAGCTTTTAGGACTAGATATGGTCACTATGAGTTCCTTGTGATGACGTTTGGGCTCACGAATGCACATGCAGCGTTCATGGATACGATGAACAGGATTTTTAGAGACTATCTAGACCGTTTTGTAGTTGTTTTCATAGATGATATCCTTGTGTACTCGAAGACAGAAGAAGAGCATGATGAGCACTTGAGATTTGTTTTACAGAGATTGTTGAGAAATCAGTTGTATGCGAAGCTTAGTAAATGTGAGTTCTGGATTCGAGAGGTTGTATTTCTTGGCCATGTTATTTCGGCCGAAGGTATCCATGTTGACCCATCGAAGATTGAGTCTATTGTTGAGTGGAAACAACCTAAGTCTGTGGCTGAGATTAGGAGTTTCCTAGGATTAGCCGGTTACTATAGGAGATTTGTTGATGGTTTCTCTAGGGTAGCTGCTCCTTTGACTAAATTGTTGCAAAAAATAGTTAAGTTCGAGTGGTCCGATGCAAGACAAAAGGCCTTTCAGAAATTGAAAGAAGCTTTGACAAATGCTCCAGTGTTAGTGCAACCAGTTTCAGGTAAAGAGTTTGTGGTCTATAGTGATGCTTCCTACATAGGTTTAGGTTGTGTTTTGATGCAAGAAAGAAGAGTTGTTGCCTATGCTTCTAGACAGTTGAAGGTTCATGAGAAGAACTATCCTACTCATGATATAGAGTTAGCCGCAGTTGTGTTTGCGTTGAAGATTTGGCGTCATTACTTGTATGGTGAGAAGTGTATAGTTTACACCGATCATAAGAGATTGAAGTATTTGATGACACAGAGAGAGTTGAACTTGAGACAGAGAAGATGGCTTGAGTTGTTAAAAGACTATGATTTGACCATTGAGTACCATCTGGGTAAGGCAAATGTAGTAGCCGATGCTTTGAGTAGAAAAGTTGCAGTTGCGTTGAGAGCTATGTTTGCTAGATTGAGTGTATCCGATGATGGTGGGTTGATCACCGAGTTGCAAGTAAAGCCTTCTTTGATTCAGTTGATTAGAGAGAAGCAGTTGCAAGATGTGTCTTTAGTTCCTCATGTTCAGGACATAGCCGAAGGAAGACCGACTAAGTATGGCTTCAATGGTGAGAATGTGTTGTGCTTTAGAGATAGAGTCGTTGTACCAGAAGATGTTGAGTTGAGACGTCTGATTCTGAGTGAAGCACATTCGAGTTCTTTTTCTATGCATCCGGGTAGTACCAAGATGTACCGCGATTTGAAGAATGATTACTTCTGGGTTGGTTTGAAGAAGGATGTAGCCGAGTATGTGAGCCGTTGTATGATTTGTCAGAGAGTGAAGGCAGAACATCAGGTTCCTTCAGGTTTGTTACAACCTTTGAAGATTCCGGAATGGAAATGGGAGAGAATCACCATGGACTTTGTGTCAGGGTTACTGTTGTATCCTTCGAAGAAGAATTCTGTTTGGGTGATAGTGGATAGATTCACTAAGTGTGCTCACTTCTTAGCAGTGAACACTACAGCTTCTCTAGACAAGTTGGCAAACTTGTACATCTGTGAGATTGTGAGACTTCATGGAGCTTCGAAGTCTATTGTTTCAGATAGAGATCCTAGATTTACTTCAAGGTTCTAGGGTTGTTTGCATAGTGCTCTAGGTAGCCGTTTGCATTTTAGTACTTCTTATCATCCGTAGTCCGATGGACAGTCAGAGCGAGTGATACAGATTTTAGAGGATATGCTTCGTTGTTGTGTGATTGACTTCTAGGGTTCTTGGGAGAAGCACTTACCTTTAGTTGAGTTCGCTTACAACAACAGTTATCAGGCTAGTATTCAGATGGCTCCCTATGAGGCTTTGTATGGTAGACGATGTAGGACTCCGATTTGTTGGGCTGAGACGGGTCAGAGGTTGTTACCTATGCCGGATTTGCTTAAGGGGACTACCGACAAAGTGAAGTTGATTTGTGACCGTTTGAAGGCAGCTTCCGATCGTCAGAAGTCTTATGCAGATTTGAAGAGAAAAGAGATTGAGTTCTCCGTGGGTGAGAAAGTGTTTCTGAAAGTATCTCCGTGGAAGAAGGTGATGAGATTTGGCCGGAAAGGCAAGTTGAGTCCGAGGTTTATTGGTCCGTATGAGATAGTTGAGCGGATTGGGCCTGTAGCTTACCGTTTGAGATTGCCTTCTGAGTTAGAGAAGATCCATGATGTCTTTCATGTGTCGATGCTTAGGAGGTATAGATCGGATCCTTCTCATATTATGCCTATTGAGGAGATAGAGTTGAATCCGGATTTGTCTTATAATGAAGAGCCTGTTGAGATACTTCCTTCTGATAGCAAGGTGTTGTGTGGCAAGACCATAGAGTTGGTCAAGGTGTTGTGGAGACATAGAGGTGTGGAAGAGGCCACGTGGGAGAGGAAAGTTGATATGCTTGAGCAGTTTCCGTACTTGTTTCCGTCAAGTAATTTCGGGGACGAAATTCCTTAAGTGGGGGAGAGTTGTAACACCCAGGTTTAGGGGTCGGGTGAGAATAATATTTAAATAATATTTTGAGTCTCGGTTTTCTAATTAAATAAATAAAATAATGTCTCAGTTTTGTTTTGCAAAATTTAATTGAAGAGTTGGACCAAATTTTGATGACAAAGCCCAATAGCCATTTTAATGGCATTTTTGTAAATAATGAGTCTTCCCAACTAAACCCATTTCAAATAAACAATTTTATCATCTTCTTCTTCTTCATTACAAAATCAACGACAAAAGAGACCTCCCTCCTCCTTCCACTATTCCATTTCCTTGCTTCTCCATTTTAGCTCGGTTTTGAAAGGTAACTACATTTCCGACTTGCTCTCATCTTCCTCTACTTGAAAGTACAAATAGTTTTCATTTTCATTCATGTTTTGGAATTTGAGTTTTTGGAGGATTTGAATAAAAATGGTAACTTTATTTTTTTTAACTTAAGGTTTTGATTTAATAATGTTAGATATGATATTTGTGAATCAAATGGTCCAACATATATGATTTTTACATGGTTTTATACACATTCCCGGATTTGGGTTTAATGAGGGGTTTTTGAAGGATTTTAGAATGGTTTTTGGGGTTGTTTTAGGTTGAAATTTGTGGGCTGCGGTTAGTATGATAGTTGGGGGTTGTTTTGGAATCATTTGGAAGTGTTGAAATCATGGGTTTTGATTGAGGTTTGTGGGCTGCTCGAGATTGTGGTTTTGGGGGGTTGTCCATAGCTTGAATTCTTGTGTTTCATGTTTGAATAGCATTTAGGGTTAGCTATATTGATGTTTGAGCTGATTTGAGGTTGTTTGGATTGTGTTGAGTTGTTTAGAGACAAGGACGTGTGTTGGTGAAGCCTCGGGAGTGAATCCGGAAGCTTGAAGGTGTTGGTTGCTTGATAGTCGAGCTTGGAAGTGAAGGTGAGTGGTTAATGTTTTCAAAATGGTCTTTGAATAATTGGTTCAAGCATGTGGACTAGGTTGGGCTTGGTAGACCCACCTAGAGTTAGGATTAGAGTGGTAGCCTAATTCTAAGCTTTAATTAAAGACTTTGGTTGAACTCTTTAATTGATGTTATTGCCTCATGATGATATGTGTTTATGGTGTTATGTATAATGTGTTATACATGAATGTTGATGCATGGTTGTGATGCATTGTTATATGCATGAGGTATGGGCATGATGTTAATCATGGTGAGTACGTGCTAAGCACGGAAGTTGTTATTGAATGATATTGTGGATTGTGTTAGTATTGGCACTAGTATGCTTGGGTACAAATGATCGATCGTTAGGATGTTAGTGTGCACACGAGAGTCAAATGCGCGCGTGGTCTTGATGATGGTAGTCATCAAGATGGAGTACGGGTTCACCCAGAAATTCTTCTTATGTATACGATAGTCGGTGATGAGTGTAATCCCATCGACGGGGCGTGAGGATGAGTGGAATCCCCTCCGTGAGAACGGTGATGAGTGTAATCCCACCGTGAGGTAAAGTTGTTGTTGGATGTGAGTTCCAACGTGTTTATCCGCGTATTCGAGTCATAGCTAGGTGCCAATATGAGTTGATATGTGTATCAATGTGATATGAAATGTGATTCCTAATTGGATTAATATATGTGTTTACATATGTTGTGGATTGAGCTTGTGGAGCATGACATATCATGGGATAATTGTTCATGCATCGTGTATATTTGGCTCATGTGGATCGAAGGTATGAACATGCATTTACCTTGTTGTGCTCGTGCTTGGACCCTGCATTGTCGAGGTTTGTTTTTAAAGAGCTTACCCTCACTAAGCTTTATGCTTACGCTCTCTTTTGTTCGACAATGCAGATCCTTAGTTCGTGGGTTGCTAGCGCAAGTGGAGGGCCTCCAAGTGTGCTTGTTGGCTTTTGAGTTTATCAAGTATGAATTTTAAGTTATGAACATGTAATAGTTAAGCAATGAGATTTGTGCTTTTGATGGATATTGTTGGCTGTTTAGGAGCGTGATTAGACTCCTTATTATGTTGTTTTTGTGTGGCTTGTTGATGCCATGTTTGGATTGCAAAACCATGCCTTATTTGCTTACCATGTATGTTGGTCATGTGCCTTTTGAGGATGCCTAAGTGTTTGGTTGTTGAAGCATGAACCCTTAAGTGCTTGTATGCCATCTTTTGATCAAATGCATGAATTCCTTGGTTGAATGATGTTTGTTCATGGTGGGTGCCTCGTATGATTAGATTTGGTTGATAGATGTTGTATGAATGCTTGGATGTGCCAAGGGAAGTCTTAAATTGCATCTAGAATCGAGTCTTGTGTTGTTTTGCTGAATTTTGTGGTCTTGCAGTGCGGGGCATATCGATACGCCTGAGGGCCGTATCGATACGGTTTGCCCTCCAGGACTCAGTTTTGGCTTGGTGTATCGATACGCGGGGGCGTACCGGTACGCTCAAAGCTCACTGGAAATCCGAGAAATTGGTGAGGCTTGGGCGTATCAATACGGGCTATAAGCGTATCGGTACAGGTTTATCTCGTTGACCACGAGATGTTGACCGAGAAGGGCGTATCGATACGCCCAAGGGCTGTATCGATACGGTCATCCTGTGTTGACTGATGGATGTTGACCTTGGTCAAGGCGTATCGATACCCTTGAATGGTGTATCGATGCGGCATGCATAAAAAGGGAAAATGGGCTGTTTGAAGAGTGATGTTTTCGATGGTCGTTTTTATACTGCTTGTGTTTCCGCTGTCGTGTTCCACATAGGACATAATAATGCATCTAGACAAGATAAATAAAAGAAATTTTCTAGGGTTGCCAACCGAGGTGGGACCTTAACGGGTTTCTCTTCGGTTTTCCCCGTGTAGCCTACTCGGATCGGTCAAGCGTCCGGACCGGGACGAGGGGGTTACATTGACCTTGTTGACATGCTGATGTCAACGTTGACCTGCTGACGTCAGCGTTGACTTTGACGAAAAAGTCAAAAAAATTGAAAAGCCCTATTTTATGTTTTTCGACGTTCTGAGTCCGTTTTTGGAGCCCGTTTCGCAAAATTCAGATCCGAAAACCTCCGAATCTGACCTTAAACCTGAACTTGTTTATGTACTTAATTAATTGGTTAAGAGCTTGTGAGTAAGGTATGATCTTGGAATTTGTGTAATTGAAGGTATTCTCGTTTCCTTGGATACGCGATGTTGAGGAATGGTGAATTCAGGTTCGAGGGTATTCAAATGTCGTATCATGAATTGACTGATGTAGCTCGGAGTTAAGGTAATACATTACTACCTCTTGTATGCTTTATGAACATGTTGGTATTTGTTAACGCATGCATAAAAATGATGATGAGTAATGTTAATTCTACTCAAGTCAAACCAGACATGAAAATGAGTATGATAATCTAGATAAGTCTACAATGCTCGAATGAGAAGATTAATAAATCAGAAGGATCTGGAGTTCAATAAGTAATTAATGAGCCAGCTAATCTCCAATTCCGATCATTAGTGTCAAATGATTAAATGTGAAAAATATTTGGATATGAAATTACAAAAATGCCCTTAAAGTATGACAATGACTAAAATACCCTTGGAATTTGAAGCGATATAGAAATATACACTAGATATGGTAAAACAACATGATTTATCTGAAAACCTCAAATTACTTGGAAAGTTATGGTAACAAGATTTAAACCTTCGAGATTGAAAGGTGTTAGGTTTCCTTGATTTTTGGAATGAATCTCCGAATATAGATTTACGGGAAACGACCAAAAGTATTGAAAATACTGTTATGGTTAAATTAATCGGAAGGATCGTATTGACCAAAAAGGCTGAAGTATCCTCAGACACTACGGTTGGCAAATTAACTGGAACAATGGATAAACCTTTGAGTTCTGAAATTGAATGAAGTGGTTGGAGGTACCGAAATTTACGTGAATGGCTGAAACATCCACGTGTACTTAAAATGATTGAAATACTATATATGGTTCAATTGACAAGAATGATGGATATCCCGAGTTTCAAAATGACTGAAATACCCCCTTGACTGGAATAAATTAATTGCCTCTGATAAAATTTTGGAAATGCCAATAAAGCTGAAGATGACTAAAATGCCCCTAAGGGTTGAAGCATGACTCATGTATGTCAATCACTCCTGATATTAATGTAAGGATGAAAGCTTTTCCGCACTGAATATAAGTTTGACT
The DNA here is from genome assembly GCA_030270665.1 of Hibiscus trionum. Taxonomy (NCBI): domain Eukaryota; kingdom Viridiplantae; phylum Streptophyta; class Magnoliopsida; order Malvales; family Malvaceae; genus Hibiscus; species Hibiscus trionum. The sequence continues at coordinate 17,396,584 of BSYR01000038.1, read as the reverse complement.
ACTCCGTGACGAGTCCTGTGGTGAAATATGAAAAGAATCGTTTAGATACGATACAGCTGGATACATTAGTAAGGTTGGTTAGTACTGCAAGGTTGAGATACGTTAGTCTGAATGGTTTTGGAGCCTCGATAAACTTCTGGAAATCTTAAGTATTGTAAATCATCATTTTATCATTATTGGGCTAAATTACAAAATCGCCTCTGATAGTTAAATGACCAAAATGCCCACGTTGGCCAAAGCAATCAAAATAGCCACGAATGTATTTTGATATCGTGAAAGATCTTAACATAGAAATCTCTGAATGCCTGGTTGGAAACCTAATGAGCAAATAGAATTCTCGGGCAATTGTTTATGCCTTGTTGGTATAAATTACCAAAATGCCCATATGTGATAAAATGTACATAATGCCCTTGTAGGCTTAAATGACTAAACCACTCATGATGCGTCTAAACTCTCAAAGATCTTGATGTATCACCTCCTGAATATCTGAGTTAAACTGTTAGTACGAACCCTCTTTTAATAGGGGCCTCGTTTTAGAAATCCGTTTAAACTGTCAAAGGTTTAATGTGCCCATTCCGTAAATGCCAAGTATCTCCAAGAAATGATATGTCCCACCTAGTGTGTTCCATGTGTGCTACATTCAATTGAATGTGTTATATGACTATTACATGTTAGCACAATCTAATGACTTAATTATGAACGATGATATGCTTGATGAAATGATGAACTGGACATATGATAACATTTTCTGCCTACTCGTTGTAAGTCCGCTTGATCTGTATACTTAGTGTATGACTGTGCTATGTGGTTACTTGATCTGCGATAATATTGTATGTCTGCCTGATGTGAGTAATAGTATAATCTGTTAGCTTGACCTATGATGGTACACTTTGTTTGCATGATGAATGATTATATCGTCTGCTCAATGGTATGCCCATATATGTGTCTAAAGAGCATGAACTTCTGTTCCTGATACTCTGAATAGAATATGTTTGTCACATGTATTCTGTTACTTATGTCTGGAATCTGAACACCGATTACTATCTGGGTATACTGTTGGGTTATGTTATGAAGTTTCTGCAGGTGCAGCCCTGATCCAGCTGGTAAATCCTTATGGACTCAAGGTCTCCCCTTGGGTAGGTGCCGATGCTTTAGCGCAGGTAAATCTTTATGGACCTAAGGCATCCCCTTAGGTGGCACCTATGCCTATCGGGCCTAGGGTAAGTCCTTATGGATGCAGTTCTGGGGGACTGCATAATGGTGTAAGGTTGGAGGGTAGTTACTAGTAAACCCTTGTATGTACTTGGACATTTGTATTGAATTGTTATGTGTTCTCATGATATGATTGGTATGCATTTATGTCTGTTTGATATGCACCTATTGGAACACACTAGACATTAAACTTATTGTTTTCATCTTCGTAATCTATCAGCTTGTATAATTCTCGTTTGTTACTCGATGATTGAATAAAGAACAAGTATCATTATTCTCAAGTATAACGTTACCCTGAAATAACGGAAAGGAAAAGAGGACTGTTACTACTTGGAACATCATGAAAATGTTATGCCTACCATATATTTGCATGAGCTTATAGCATCATTTGGTAGTTCTGTATTACTGGGCTTTCCAAGCTCACGTTGTTTTTACCCTCGCACGTTAAAAGAATATATCACGGTATAATATTTGACATCAGTGTTCGAAGTTCCCTCGGTGTTGCCTCTGGAGTACGGTACTGTATAGTTAGTGGGCATGTATATTATGTATTGTTTTATGATAGTATCTGTAAAACATTTTCTGAAATTTTTGTTATGTGTTTAAACGACTTCCTAAAGTGGTATTTTAAACAGAAGTTGATTTTTACGGTATAATAAGTGTTCAAAAAATGTTTTTATGTGTATTTTCACTGCGGGTCGCTCTTGTGACCCTAATGTGACTTCCTAGGATCTGTTGTAACGCATAGGCGGGTCTAGGGGGTTACAAATCCGTTGTTTACCAAACAACAATATTAGCGAATTTGACTGGTCAAACCTCTAATTATGCCTCAAACCTCTAATTTTTGCTCAAACCTCTCTTTACCAAACATGGCCATAAAATAATGTGGTTGAACCAAATAGATAAGTTTATATAATTTAAATAAAATATATTATTTTTATATTATTTATAATATAAATATATTGTTTTTAAAAATATAAAATTCAAATATAAAAATCCTTTAAACCTTAAATCTTAAGCTCTAAAGTTTAGAATTTAAGTTCGAGGGTTGGGGTTTATGGGTTAACAATTTAGGATTTATGGTTTGTATATATTATTAATAATACAAATATATTATTTTTATAAATATTTTGGGTTTTTAATAATAATATATTTATACTATTAATAATATATAAAAATAATATATTGTATTTAAATATATATGTATATATATATGCAAATAATAAGTATTTCTATATTTATATGTTAATATTATTTATTTCATAAAATAATTTGAATTAATCTGAAGTAGTTTGAGATATATAATATTTATGGTAAAATATTACATAATGTTATGTTAGTTTAATGGTTAAGACTTAGCTCTTTTTTTAAAGGTCCTAGGTTCAAAACCCCTCAAGCGAATGGTTCTAATATTTTTTTCCTCTAGCAAAACGACGTCGTTTTGGACTAAATTAGACTTCAAAACAGCCACACCAAAACGACGTCGTTTTGACTTAACATGAGAGTTAACGGTTAACTGCGAAGTGGCATTTTCGACACACATATTAAAGTTCAGTGATAGTTTTGAACGATTTTAAAGTTCGGTGATATTTTCGACTCAAGGGCCGTAGTTGAGTGGTATGTAATGTAGTTTACCCAATAATTAAAAGTAAACATGAGTCTCGTAGCTCCGAACAATTAAAAACCAGTATTTAAAATGTTAACAAAATAAGGTAATAGAGTTGCAGACCAAAATACTTGATACATATTTAAAAAAGATAATTATACTATGATAATCTAAAATGTTGAAGCTCATCATGCAATTGTCCGGACAAAAATTTCATAATCAATTAATCTGTAAACTCGGGTGGTCAAGTTTTTCACCTTACTCCTTCCTTCTTCCTTTAGATTTTGAGTTCTAAACTCCTTAAAATTACCTCGTTCTTCTCTCCTTCTTTTTAAGTAGAAACATGGTTTATCAAAAAAAAATCATTTCAAGCTCAAGAGATTGGTTTTTTTTTTATCCCGAGAGATGAATCATTTGAAAAAGGGGTCAACTCTATTTTACAAAACTAAATTATATTGTTGAGTCGATCGATCAAAGAAAATAACTAAGAGAAGAAGAATTGACAATTTAAAATTTTGTGAAATCTTCCGCAAGAAATGAAAAATTGCACACTAAAGATTTCATAAACTCACTAATTTGTTCAACCTTTAAGGGCAATATGTAATCTTACACAAACTCATATGATTTATGCGCCAAAGTTTTGAGAACACACTTCTTTAAAGATGAAATAGAAAATTGCAAAACTATAAAAATTCTCACAAAATAATTTGTTTGCACAATATAACCTCACACTCACCCATGAACACTAGAATAAAAATTACAATGAAGATCAAACCAGTGTTCAATAAAAGAAAGACTAAAATGAATATAATATTGGATTTTTGTCTCTTGAATGTTTGGAATGGTTTTCTTGTAGTTCCTCTACCGTTTTAAGGTATCTTTTATATGCTCTAATCATTTTTTAGCCGTTGTGAATTTTTGAAGGGAGTTTGGAACCATTAAAATCGGGCATTAAATGTCCATATGCACAGAGGTATCGAAACCTTACTCAAAGGTTTCGAAACCTTAAACGCGGGAAAACCACAATTTGACTGTTGGAAACATAGGTTATCGAAATAAAAAAGGTATCGAACCCCTTGGTTTGATTTTGAAAGTTTTAGGAGTACCGAAACCTTTGAACTACATTGGAATTTTTAATATAAAAATTCGTTAAATGTTAAATCGAGAGAAGGGTTTTAAGGGTCTTGGTTTATAGGGATGATATTGGAGGGTGGCCAGAGCGTTGGGCGAGGCGCGGGAAAGAGCACAGAAGGGTGTGGGTTGGTCGGACAAACAAAAAAAATAAGACCGAAGAGTCGTCAGATGAAACGAAGGTCAGAGTCGTCAGAGCATGGAGGCGGTGCGAAATAAAGGGTTATATTGATATAATGAGTAAATAAATAAGACTAAATTTTTTTTTGAATTATGACTAAATTGATTGAATTTGAAAATATAAAGGACTAATGTGTTATTGTCCCAATTTTTATTAACCGTCACCGCCCAAACTAAATTGTAATTTTTTAAATAAAAAATTATTTTGTAACTTTTTATAGTTATATGACTAAATAAAAAATTCTTATGACCGGGAGACAATTTATATAGTATACCAAAATAAATATTAATTTTGGTAAATTAGTCCTCTCTTAACGTAGAGAAAAGAATACCAAGTACTAATAACGACCACGTTGGTTTTCGTCTTATATTTTACTAACAGCGCTTGACCAAAAAACAAAACAAAACCGAATAGTTTAACGGCTTAATGAAAAATAGGTGCCTAAAATATATATTTTTTAAATTTTAGGGGTTTAAAATATTTTTTTTTGTAAAAATAGGTGCCCAAAAGTTATAATTTTAGGTACCTACCGTTAATGGGTATTAAAAAATTCTTTAACCAATCAATGCTTCACACATGACATTTTTTTTTTCAAAATTAAAAACAAAAAACTTTCTATTTTTTCATAAAATCCCAAAAATTTATAATTTTAGGTACCTACCGTTAATGGGTATTAAAAAATTCTTTAACCAATCAATGCTTCACACATGACATTTTTTTTTCAAAATTAAAAACAAAAAACTTTCTATTTTTTCATAAAATCCCAAAAATTTATAATTTTTACAAAACAATCCCTAAATTCATAAAATTACCCCTACACAAGCCCTAAATCGCCACCATTTCCGCCGCCGGTCGCCGCCCCTGAACACACCCCTTTGGACGCCGAATCAAGGTGGTCATTTCCACCAACATGACATCGCGAAAATGCGACGCGATGTTGGGCGAAATGACCGTCTTGGTCCGGCGACCAAATAGGTGTGCTCAGGGGCGCCGACCGGTGGCGAACGCGGCGACGATTTGGGGTTTGGGTAATTTTAGGGATTTGAAGATTGTTTTGTAAAATTTTTAATTTTTTGTGATTTTATGAAAAATTAAAAATTTTGGGTGTTTTATTTAAAAAAATTTAAAAATCAAATTAGTGTCATGTGTCAAGCATTGATTGGTTAAAGATTTTTTTTAACATCCATTAACGGTAGACACCTAAAATTGTAACTTTTAAAACTTTGGACACCTATTTTTATAAAAAAAATATTTTAAACATTTAATATTAAAAAAATGGACACTTATTTTTTATTTAAGCATAGTTTAATTACTAATCTGTAACTTTTAAAATTGATTGGATCAAAAGAAAAAGTTACCCATGATGTAATTTACCCTGTTTCCAAATCAACCCCTTTTTTTTCCACCGCAAATGAATGTTTAGCCTCGATTACTTCACTCGCCCAGACTCAGACTCAGACTCAACTGATAGTATTCAATATTCCTTCTTCATTTTTCATTTCCTCCCTTTTCTTTGACATCACGAGATCCCTTCTTTTATTTTCTTTTCTCATATTCATATTCATAATCTGTTCATTGTTTTTTGTTTTAGTATACCTAATCTAAGATAGCTTCTGTACTGTTAGTGTTACTCATTAATGGTGAATTAAACCCCAGAAATTAAGAGAGGGAGACAAAGAATAACTTGATTCATACTCTTTATTACTCTCCCTCTCTTGCTACATAAGATTTAACCCACATTCCATTTCCATTTCTTCTGCATAATGTCGTCCCCTTCCGAACGACTCAGCTTTGACTCGCTAACCACTCGCCAAGCTCACTCACCCAGTACCGACATGGAAATGAACAAGCCCGACTTCAAAGAACTCGATCTGATGGCTTCACCCGTTTCCCCATTGCTCACCACCCGTCTCTCCGTCCACAACAATGGCGGTGGGAATAGCTCCTCCTCGTCCGCTGGTTCCTTTTCCAGCAAGAACAGCAACAGCACCGCCACCCATGTCTCTGGGGAGCTGTCGGAGAAAAGTCAAGCTGTACCCGGATCTGCCCCGACAAACCGGAATCTTAGGCCGGGTCATAGGAGATCCGTATCGGCTGGACCCCCTTTAATCTACTCTGGTTCAAGCTTTAGTGGAGCAACCTCGTCTTCATCCTCATCCGCTTCTTCCAATCCGAGCACGATTTTACCCAGCGGTAACATTTGTCCGTCTGGGAAAATCGTTAAAACCATGGGGTTGCGTACCTCGAGCAAGACCGATACGCTTGGTGGTGGGAAAGGAAACTATGGGCATGGCAGCATAATTCGCGGCGGCGGCGGTGCTAAATCGGGGGCGGCTACTGCTGATCCAGAGGAAATGAAGAGAGCTGGTAATGAGATGTATAAAAGAGGGAATTTTTTGGAGGCATTGACATTGTATGATAAGGCTATATCCATTTCACCCGAAAACGCCGCCTACCGGAGTAACAGGGCGGCGGCGTTGGCGGCGATTGGAAGGTTGGGAGAGGCCGTCAGGGAGTGTGAGGAGGCTGTTAGATTGGACCCTGGTTATGGCCGAGCTCATCAGAGGTTGTCTTCCCTTTATCTTAGGTGAGTGAGTCAGTTTTCTTTGTTGATGATTTGGTTCAGCTTTATTTAATTTACCATTGTTGTTTTTCTTGTTCATCTTCTTGATTAATGTGATTGGTTTTAAGGGATTGTTTTTCGTGTTGTCCGTAATCAAGTTTAATGTTGTTATCTGATTGATTTAGTACATTACTTTCGTTTCCGAATTTAAGTTCAAGTTCATGGTTCTTTTTACATAAAAATGGAAGCCCTTAGATCAAAGTTCAACCCGACAATCGATTGTTTGGGAAGAAAGGATTTTGGACAGAATTATTAACAATGCTCAAATTTCTTACTCCAGGTTAGGTTTTCCTGATAATGCCAGACACCACCTTTGTTTCCCGGGGCAACATTCGGATCCAGCTGAGTTACAGAAGTTGCAGCTGTTGGAAAATCATATCAATCGCTGTGCAGATGCCCGGAAGATTGGTGATTGGAAGAGTGCCGTAAGAGAAATTGATGCAGCAATAGCTGTTGGTGCAGACTCGTCTCCCCAGGTACAGCTCCTTGCCTCGAATAGTCAATTATATATTTGTACTACCTAGCTGTTTGTAGAAGTCAGCTGCAGAATATCTGAGAATGTTTAAATGAATTTGCAGCTCCTTGCTTGTAAAGCAGAAGCCCTTTTGAAGCTCCACCAAATTGAGGAGTCGGATTACTGCCTATCAAACATCCCAAAATCGGAGCAATATACTCCCTCCTCGCAGATTAGGTACTTTGGTATGGTGGCCGAAGCTTATGCTCTCTTTGTTCAGGCCCAAGTTGATATGGCATTGGGAAGGTGACCTTTGTGAGATGAAATTGCCATTTACTGTTTGGTATTGTTGTTAGGATTGAATGAAAATGGATTATAGATTTCTTGCAGATTCGAGAGTGCAGTTTCAGCTGCCGAGAAGGCTAGACGTATTGATTACAGCAATGTTGAAATTGCAATGGTTTTAAATAATGTGAAAATGGTAGCAAGAGCACGGACTTACGGCAATGAATTATTCAACGCCGGAAGATATTCTGAAGCCTGCTCTGCTTACGGGGAAGGACTCAGATGTGATAGCTCTAACTCGGTTCTATACTGCAATAGAGCAGTATGCTGGTCTAAACTTGGACTTTGGGAAAAATCTGTAGAGGACTGCAACCAGGCTCTAAAGATCCAACCGAATTACAAAAAGGCCTTACTTCGAAGAGCTGCCTCAAATGGAAAGGTGAAATGACATTTTGTATGGTTTCATTTTGGTTCATGTGTTTTCAAGTATCGTTTTTGTTGATTAGGAACTGATATATATGAGGATATGTTGTTATCGGTTGTTAGCTTGGACGATGGGCAGATGCTGTGAGAGATTATGAGCTCTTGAGAAAGGAACTTCCCGGAGACATTGAAGTTGCCGAGTCTCTACATAATGCACAAGTTGCATTGAAGAAATCTCGCGGAGAGGATGTTCACAAAATGAAAATCAACGGTGAAGTAGAGGAAATTTCTAGCCTAGAGAGATTTAACACCGCAATATTGTCTCCAGGTAAGGTTGATGCTTATATGTGGATCTCTTTTTTCTCAACTTGGGTCTTGATTTTCTCATCTGTTTTACGAATTTAAAATTTTCAGGCATCTCAGTGGTCCACTTTAAAGTGGCAACCAATGAACAATGTGAAGAAATATCCTCATTCATGAATTTGCTTTGCGTTCGGTATCCATCTATTCATTTTTACAAGGTACGCGTTCGAGTGTGTTCTTAACTTAGATGAACTCATTTTGTATGTAACAAACACGAAATGATGTGAAAGCATTCATGTGTTAACATACGTCTCTGTCATTTTGTGGTTACAGGTCGATGTAGAGGAAAGCTTAGCAGTGGCAAAAGCGGAGAGTATAAGAACGGTCCCGACTTTTAAGATTTACAAGAATGGAGACAAAGTGAAGGAGATGATCAGCCCTACCCATCAGTTCCTGGAGGACTCGGTGAGGAACTATATTCTATAGAAAAAGGTAAGAATAGAATGAAATTGCTTCTTTTTTTTTTTTTTGCCACAAACAGCATTTGATGATAAGTGTTTAAAGTATTCATTGTCATATCTTGATTCATACTAGGATCAGCAGTTTTACATGTGACATAATCAAACTACATAATTGTTTCATAGAACTCCAGAGAGGCCAGTAAAAAGCCTCGAGACTCGAGAGAAAATAGCTTCTTAGTTTTACATTTATGAAATTGCTGAATATTTTTCTATATCTTTGCACTTTTGATTTCCGGTGAAACTACGGTATCTCTATGTCCGTTTTACGGTTCATAACTCACTACCACTAACCTTTTGGAAAACAATAGAGAGAGAGAGATTTGAATAGATGAAGTGTGTGTCAAATTTTATTGTCCCCATGTCTCCTATGACAAGAAAAGGTGGGATAAAGTGTGGGGAATATAATTATTTTGTCTCTCCAGTTGGGAGGTGGCTGGAAAGAAACCTAAATTATTAACCTTTCATTCTTAAAAAAATCTTTACATTATTTATTTATCTGATTCGGCTCATATATACGTATCCAATTATCGAACACGAGTATCGTATCCAATTATCTAATTCGGCTCATATATACGTTAGTAACAACCTTGCAAACGGAGATTATTGTATGTATAAAAGTGTATTTGAATCACTGTTTCTAATAAATTGCTGGACATTTTATACGTGAGGGGCTATGTACTTTCGAAATAGAGGTTTGCATGCATTTTTTGAGTTGAATTTGAAAATTGAAGTCAGTGGGGGTTTCTAAGCATTTTTGTTTTGAATTCGAAGCACAGGTTTGTAGGCGTTTTTAACATATATTCATTATATATGGGTAATTATTCTATATACAAGTATTTGTGGAATTTTTTACACAAGCGCCTTAAAACCCCTTAGTTTTAGGGGTTAGTAACTCCATTTAGGGCAGGGTTTAAGTGTAGTAGTTTTAAATTTAGGGGTTGTTGGATAGAATTTTAAGTTTAGGGTTAAAATTTAGGGTTTGTAGGTTAAAACTCAAATCTCTACCTATAATACCTTAAAACATAAACTTTAACCCTAAATTTTAACCCCTAAACTAAAATCTTAAACCCTATAATTGAGACACTTGTGGAAACAAAAAGTTTTCAATGCCTGTGTATAGGATAATATATATATAGGATAAATATTCTATACACAGGCGGTGGAAATTAAAAGTTTTCACAAGCGCCTTAGTTTTAGGGTATAAAGAGTTAGTTTAGGGTATAGAGTTTAGGGGTTTAGGTGTAGGGGTAGAAATAGAATTTAGGGATAATTGTTTCAATCTAAGGTTTAGGGTTATAACTTAGGGTTTATAGGTTAAACCTAAATCTTCACCATATTACCCTACAAACTAAACCCTAAATTATAACCCTGAACCTTAAATTGAAACAATTATCCCTAAATTATAAGTCCCTACACCTAAACCCTTAAATTTTATACCCTAAACTAATTTCCTATACCCTAAAATTAAGGCGCTTGTAGAAACTTTTAAAATATTTCTTTATAAATTAAATACGCCTAAATATTAAAAAACTATTACAAATAAATTATGTATCTAAGAGCAATTTAGTTAAGGATTTATATTCAATATACAAGCGGTGGAAACTAAAAAGTTTCTACAAGCGTCTTAGTCTTAGGGGTTAGGGTTAGATTTTAAGGTTTAGAGTTTAGTGCAATAAGGTTAGGGATTTAGGTTTTAATCTATAAACCTAAATTATAATCAAATCCCTAAATTTTAAATACAACCTATAATTCTAACCCACTAAACCTAAACTCCCAACCTTTAAACCCTAAAATTTTTGATATATTAGTTTTGACATAATTTAATGAAAAATGTTTTTAAACTTATTCGTAAACTGAAAAAATGATTCAAGTCTATTTAATTTGAGAAATATGTTTAAAATATTGATTTAGCAAATATATCTTCAAAAAAGTTAAAATTTAACTATTTTCAGTGTTTTAATGAAGGTTCTGATTCTCCCTTTAGATGGTTTCAAAACCATGCGAGCAGTAAGATCTTGGAATTAAAACTTTGGGCCATGGTTTTGATATCATAGCAATTTCGAAACCATGCAAAAGGTTTTAAAACCTCATGTAAAGTACATTTGGCCCAATAACGGTTTGTTTTATGTAAATTGTCTTAAAAGATTTCAAAGTCATTGGTAAAGTTTTTTTTGATGAAAGTTAAGGTGATTATAAGTAGTATATGTTCTAAATATACTCTCAACCATTTGACAATGAACGCTCAATCACCCTGCTGCAGTTGCTGGTGCTCGAACCCGTGACCTCTAGGAACAACAACCGTTCCCTTAACCACTGAGACAATTTGGTTCGTACAAGTCATTGGTAAAGTTTTAAAACCATTGTGGATGTGAGCATTAAATGTTCTGTTTTATGACTTTCAAACGGCCCCAAAACATTTCTACTTCCATAAACGGTTAAAATATTATTTCACATTACAAATACAAGCTAAAGATACTTGAAAAAAATTACTACAATCATCCAAGCTTAATGATCAAGAAAAAAAGATTAATTCTTTATTTCTTCATTCTCTTATAAATATTTGTTGGGCGTGCTTTTATTGTATATTTTTAATACTCATTCTTTGTGAGCTTAATTCTTGTAAATAATTATTTTGAGAGGTTTTCATTGTTTGCACAAATAATTTTTTTTTTAAAAGGGAGAGGATATAGTTTAACTTTAGAAAATTAGAGTGTTAGCCATTGTAAAAGACATAGGTTGTAAGGTTACGTCTCATCCTTAAATGCAATAATTCATTGTTAGTGAATTAGAAAATCTTTAGTGGTGAGCTAAGGTAATAGATGTAGACTTAGTTTAGAAGTCAAACCATTATAAATCGACCGTGCACAAATTATCTATTTTATATCGGTTTCTCCAAATTTCTTCAAGAGACTTTTCATCTTTCTTGATGCTTATGAGAAATTATTTTGTTTCCACAACCCATGTATTGAATAATTACCCCTTGGTTAAATACACTTTTAGATTTACACTCCCTCAATCAAATATCACAATCTTATATTTCAATTAATTTAACCAACAAGGTATGTAACGTTCTCGTAATCTTATGTATTCTATTTTGATACACAGTTTGTGTAAAAAAATATTACACAACTCTTTTTTAAAATTTGATTCTAATCTTAAATCTTAAACTTTAAAATTTAAACTCTAACCCTACATCCTAAATCCTACCACCTAAACCTTGAACTGATCCCTTAACCCCTAAATTTAACAAGCTTGCATAATACCTTAGTTTACACAACTTGTGTATCAAAGTTTTTTCCAATCTTATTTCATAATCTTACATTCCATAATATTATTTCTAATTATAATCTTATATTTCGTTAACCAAACACATTTATGACTTTTATAACATGTTTGTAACATAATTGTAGTGAAAAAAATATATTTGCATTGAATACTGGATTAGAGATAAACATTATTTAGTGTGTTTAGAAAGTCACCAAGTTTAGCAAAATCGATAAAAAGAAATATAATTTAGATGTAGAAAACAAACAAAAAAATATCTTATGTCTCGTTTAATTAATTTGTGACTAACAACAATAATAAACTTTTGATTAACAATGACGATAATTAGACGACTTCCGCTACTCCTCGATAATTTCTACCCAATAACATAAATTATGGAAAGATAAACAAAGTGAGATGGTCAACCTTGAAAAGAAAAGCTCAATGTTAAAATTCTATTCAATTCAATACTCATGTTTTTTTTTCAAAGTTGTGAAGGGGCGCCCCTTCATACTAAAAAGTAGGTTGAATACAAATGATTAATATTTTAATTAAATCTTTAAATTAAAGAATAATTCTCTGGATTAAACTCCTAAGTTAAGGAATAAAAGAATGTTGGGTTATTCGGTGCTCGATTCCTTCAACCGTTCTTGCTCGCCAAGTGTGGAGAAGTGAGATATTTGGGTGTTTTTGTGGGAATTGAAAGATAGACAATTTACACAAGGATTTATAGTGGTTCAACCTTCTAACCAAGGTCTACATCCACTACCTTAGCTTCCCACTAAGGATTTCCAAACAAATTCACTAAGAATTTCGTCACCTTTTCTCGGTTTAGGAGGAAACTGTTACAATGATCAAGCTTTCTACCCAAAGCTTGATCAAACACTCCCTTGCACAAGAAAGACTTAGCAAACTAGAAATCTCTCTAATAGGTATGTGTTTTCAAATCTAAGCACTCACACAAAACCTAAACACTTGAGCAAATTTGACAATTAAGCTCACAAGTGTTGTCTATACAATAAATTGAACAATAAAGCCCTAAGACAAATTCTTGAACATTATGATGTTGACAATTGAAGCATTAACCATTACTAGATGCTTGGAGGTCCCTTTTATACTCCTAATTGAGTTTGTAGTCGTTACTAGCCGTTGGGGTTGAATTGGAGCCGTTGGAGACTTAATTTCCCACCATAAATGCAGTTCTGCAGCTCTCTATTTCGAAACGCTCGACACCGTTTCGAAACACTCTTGGAATAGAAAGAGCCGTTGCAGTCTGATGCAGTACTCGTATCGAAACCCCCTTGGCCGTATCAGAACGCCCGTATCGAAGCGCTTATCACCGTATCGAAACGCTCTGCATTTAAAAGTTAGTTGGGAAATAGCCGTTGGGGGTTTATGACCGTTGAGGTCAATGCCACGTAGGCGTATCAAAATGGCAGAGGCTGTATCTAAACGCTTGGCAAAATTCTCATCCAGTAAAGCCCATTTCGAAACACGTTTCGAAACACTTTGCCACTGTAAAGACCCGTATCGAAACACCTGGATGGTTTTGTTGAATTTGGCTTTGAAAACATGTAAAAACCTTTTAAAACATCCCCTAAACATAGTTTCAAGTTGTTTGGACTTTAGAAATGGTTTTGAATCATTTTTAACTTTGTCCAAAACATTTTTCAATTATTATATCAAAACATTAGTTTTACAATCTCCCCCTTTTTGATATAATAAAACCAACTTGAAAAATTGTTTGGGATTCTCCCCCTTTAAGTTTAAAATTGTGAATAAGAGATGAAAAATTGGAAATCAATTAAAGCTCCCCCTTGTTCATTTGAAAATTCAATTTTTCAAATCATTTCTCCCCCTTTTGTTATATCAAAATAATTCAAAAGACATTAAGTTCAAAATAACTTAGGAGGTTTGAAAAGATGACAAAAATAAGAATTTTGGTTTTAAAATGCCCCTCTTACTCAAAGCATCATAAAAATGTTAGTTCAATATATATGATCATCTAGTTGAAATAAAAAAATAAATCAAATAAAAGCAAGAACAACTAGATTTTTACCACACTTGAATTCAAGGGAGGATGTGAAGCCTTCCTTCTTCAAGTGTCTTTCTTTGTGTGCATGAAGCTCCCCCTCAATGTTTGACTTGTTGATCACTCTCCATCACACTTAGAAAAAGACAATCAAGTGATTTTTGGTATCCAAATTGCTTTGGATCCATAAACGTTAGTAGCACAAAACTTAGTCCCCTTAGGGATCCATTTTTCAATTTCATCCTTTTTAGTTGAAGTACTTAGTCATTTTGGGACCCAAATACTTCTAAAAACTTTACCATTAACAAATCTAGGAGCACTAGATTGTCTTACATAAAAATTTGATTTTCCTAAATTATTTTTCTTTTGAAGTTCATTGAAAATCAAATCTTTTTCTTTCTTGAGATCATCAACCTCTTTTTGATGATCTTTTTCCATTGTTTGAAGCAATTTTTGTAAATCCAAAACTTTAAGCTCAAAATCTTTAATTTTTGCTTCAAACTCTAAATTGGTTTTAGAAAGCAAATCATTTTCGGTTTTTAACTTTGAAATCAATTTCTTGTTTTTCGAAAATGAAGTCTTGAACTCAAAAACCAATTCATCATAGGCTTCTTGTAACTCATCAAAAGAATATAAATTTGAACTAGATGAGTTAGAAGTTATCTCCCCTTCATTGAGGGCCATCAAGCATAGGTGGGCTACCTCATCATCGGTGGAGTCTTCATCACTCCATGTGACCACATATGCTTGCTTTGAAGATGATCCCTTCTTGTTGGACTTGTGGGATTCCTTCATCTTCTTCCTCGATTAATGCTTGGATTTTTCCATTTTGCACTTCATGAACCGGGCAAATTTGTTGAAGAGATAGGTCATCTCTTCATCTTCGCTTTCCTCCTCACTTAGTTCTACATGATGGCATGTGGAGGATTTGAGAGCGAAGACACTTGCGTTGATGCCTAGCTCCATGATCTTCTTCTTCCTCATCTTTCTTATCTCTTCCTTCTTCTTCTCCTCTTCTTTTTCTTTCTTCATAATTTGGTGAGTGAGAAGTGACCCCATGAGTTCATCAAGCTTCAAGGTCTTCAAATTCTTAGCTTCGATGATGGCGGTCCTCTTTGAGTCCCATGACTCGGGAAGAGAATAGATAAGCTTTCGGACAAGCTTTTCTTCCGGAATGACTTCTCCATAACCCTTGAGTCCATTTGTGATGGTGGAGAATCGGTGGAACATCTTCTCAATGTCCTCTTCCGGATCCATTTTGAAGTTTTCATACTCTAGGTTAAGGAGGCCGATCTTGGTCTCCTTTACTTCATTTGTTTCCTCGTATGTAACTTCGAGCTTGTCCCAAACTTCCTTGGCACTCTCACAAGAAGACATCTTCTCATAGATGTTGGGGCCAAATGCATAAAAGAGGATGTGCAAGGCTTTGCAATTAAGCTCCATCTTCTTGCGATCTTCGGCACTCCATTCCGCTTTGCTTCGTTGAGGCACGAACGAAGCATCTTCTACTATATCCCAAAACTTGTAGTCATTTGATTTTATGAAAAACTTCATCCTTGTCTTCCAATGGGCATAGTGAGTTCCGTCGAAGAAGGGCGATTTATCGATGGATTGCGCCATTGAGCCGGTTGAGTGAAATAATGGTCGAGCTTGCCGGATCTTCTCAATAGGATGTTAATCCTCTTCAATTGAGCCAAGCTCTGATACCAATTGTTGGGTTATTCGGTGCTCGATTCCTTCAACCGTTCTTGCTCACCAAGTGTGAAGAAGTGGGATATTTGGGTGTTTTTGTGGGAATTGAAAAATAGACAATTTACACAAGGATTTATAGTGGTTCAACCTTCTAACCAAGGTCTACATCCACTACCTTAGCTTCCCACTAAGGATTTCTAAACAAATTCACTAAGAATTTCGTCCCCTTTTCTCGGTTTAGGAAGAAACCGTTACAACGATCAAGCTTTCTACCCAAAGCTTGATCAACACTCTCTTACACAAGAAAGACTTAGCAAACTAGAAATCCCTCTAATAGGTATGTGTTTGCAAATCTAAGCACTCACCCAAAACTAAACACTTGAGCAAATTTGACAATTAAGCTCACAAGTGTTGTCTATACAATAAATTGAACAATAAAGTCCTAAGACAAATTTTTGATCATTATGATGTTGACAATTGAAGCATTAACCATTACTAGATGCTTGAAGGTCTCTTTTATACTCCTAATTGAGTTTGTAGCCGTTACTAGCTGTTGGAGACTTAATTTCCCACCATAAATGCAATTCTGCAACTCCCCGTTTCAAAACGCTCGACACCGTTTCGAAACACTCTTGGAATAGAAAGAGCCATTGCAGTCTGATGTAGTACCCGTATCGAAATGCCCTTGGCCGTATCGGAACGCCCGTATCGGAATGCCCGTATCGAAACGCCTATCACCGTATCGAAACGCTCTGCATTTAAAAGTTAGTTGGGAAATAGCCGTTGTGGGTTTATAACCGTTAAGGTCAATGCCACGTAGGTGTATCGAAACGGCAAAGGCTGTATCGAAACGCTTGACAAAATTCTCATCCAGTAAAGCCCATTTCGAAACACGTTTCGAAACACTTTGCCACTGTAAAGACCCGTATCGAAACACCTGGATAGTTTTGTTGAATTTGGCTTTGGAAACATGTAAAAACCTTTTAAAACATCCCCTAAACATAGTTTCAAGTTGTTTGGACTTTAGAAATGGTTTTGAATCTTTTTTAACTTTGTCTAAAACATTTTTCAATTATTATATCAAAACATTAGTTCTATAATGAATATTCCAATTTCTTCAAACACAATGCATCTCTCTTGGGTCTTCAATGCAACTCTTTGATATGTCATATGTGTTAGATTCTTGCATGATTTGAGATTATCTAGTCACTAGTTTATGGGCCGACCAATGGCATATTATGAATTTTTATATAGTAAGATTAGAGTAGACTTTGAGGGGCAAGAAATTTTATACTATTACAATTTAAATATTGTTGACTACATACCCAAACAAATCAAGTGAGGCCAATTCTAATATTTTCATGAAAAAATTTATACTAACTCCTTGAAAACCCCATTTAACTCTTTAAAAATCTCATGCCGCAATAAATCAATCGTTAAACTATATGTGGCTCCGCTACTGGGCCGACACATTTTCTTAAAACTAGCCACTTTAGATCATACAAGGATCATACATGAAAAAAAGTTAAGAATACATCCGAAAGACTCGAACAAAAAATAGACACGAACAAATCTGATTGCATCGGCAAACGAACCACAAAAGAAGATTAAGCTATTGAAAGACCATCGAGAACCGCAAATCAGAGCCGAGCGTCGTGAGAAACTATCCACGAGCGCAAACTGCGTATCCAAATTCAATTCGAGGGTCCATAGTAGGGGAGATCAGTAGGATTACAAATAAGCGTCATCTTGATCGATCGTGGCGTCATCATACCAACCCTGAAAAAAATATAAAATAAAAAAACGGTCAAACAACCAAAGAAGAAGAAGAAAAACATACCAAAAAACATAGATAAATATGTTACAAAGGCAGAGAAAAATGTGCCACAAAAGCAGTGTTATTTTTATTAAAAAACTAGAAAAGAAGTAAGAAAAACAGATCCGACGGTCAACAACCAACATCAAAATCGGTGCCGCCGCCGGCTAAATAAAATAAAAAAGTAAAACTCAGCTCTTGATAGATAAAGAAGATTGCCTAAGAGAAAAAAATTGAATGAGCCATTTGGCACATGAAAGTTAAACTAGGATATTGAGTAGATAAATGAAATATTTTTTTTTGGAATGTGATTATGCTAGATTTATTAAAAGAGGAAAAATCTAAAATATAATGAGAGTTTACAACTTACGTAAACAAGTTTGATCCAGACATATTCTTAAAAACACAAAAACTAGCGTCTCTAGATCATAAACAATACCATACAAAAAAAGTAAAACTCTAACTCAAAGACTCGAAACAAAATAGATACAAATGTCACCAACGCTCAACGATGAAAGGTAAAAAACCAACAACAAACGACATTAAAAAATGCATATTACAATAATAAGGCACGTTGACAACATAGTTATTATCGCAACTCAATTGTGAACAAGAATGGTAATTGTGAGCTCGTATCCGAATCCAGTTCGAGGGTCAAAACATGGAGATCAACATGATAATTAAAGAGCGTCATCTTGATCAGTCGTGGCGACGTCAAATCCAACAATGATAGAAAATTAAAAAAAGAAGCGGCCAAACGATCGAATAAAAAATAAAAACGTGCCAAAAGATAGAAGATGTATACCAAAAGATAAAAAAAAAATATTACAAGGAGAAAATTATTAAAATAAAAAACAAAAATATAAAAACAAACAAATTTTTTTTATTAATGATCGGCAACCAACATCAAGGTTGGTGCCGCCACCGAACGCTTAAAAAAGAATGAAAAGTTTCATAGGGCCAGGGCTTTTTGCTCTATTCTAATTTTTTATAATGTAAATGAAATAAAATTTCAATTTATCTAAATCTTCTAATAAAAGATAAATCTTATTATAAATCATCTTAAAATATATAGTCCTATGTTGTATTTAATTACAAATTATCAATATTAGAAATTTGTGATAATTTAAGAATCACATATTTTATCTGCATAAATTTTTTTAGGTGTATGTATTTCGAATTTTCGACATCTAATTAAAGTGTTTTAAGATGCGTTGAAAATTTACTGACAGTTAATCAATTTATCATAAAAATATCTCGAACTAAAAATATCTGAATTCTTTCTAAAAAGTCGATGTAAATCAGACAGTTTTTTTTTTGTGCAAAATAATTTTCTTTTACCCTTTTATACTTGTATCGGTAAGGTTAGCTCCATCATATATCTTGCTCTCATTGATGCTTACTTTTACAAACTATTTACTATATATATATATATATATAGTTAGTTAGTTAGTTATTTGTAAAAAATTTCAAATATACAAGTACAATTCTTTAAAAATATTTCAATACAAAAGAATTATCTTTTACAATTATCTAAATATAAAATAATTTAAGATTTTTTGTATCACACATTTTTACATTTTTATACTTATAGTAATTTTTATCACTCTTAACATTTTTTAATATTCCTATTTTAGAGCAAATACATTTGGCCGGTTGATCAAACTGCTCATTTTTGTTCGCTCATTTTCTTTAGATCATTAGTTTTATACTTACTAGGAACACCACATTTCTTCCCATCTCTATTTTGGTAAAATTAAGATTAAAATTAGGATTTATATAAAAAAAATTCATATGTTAAATTAAATATGCTTAAAAATAAATATTTTACAATTTAAGAATAAAAGTAAAACCTACGGAAATAATATATTTATAATTTTAAATGAGAAATAAGGAGTAATTGTTTTCGAAATCATTACATAAGATACGACTGTCGACTAGATGTACATTTTGGTACAAGTACGGAACTAACAAGATCGTAAGCCACGTCACAATTTAATTTTGGTATGCTCACCACGCACGCAAGTTCAACTCCACCTCAAGTAGCTTACGATCTTTAGGATATACATCAAATATTTGTCGGAAAATTTTCGCTTAAAACAGACGAACAAGGTTGGTTTAAGTGATAAGTAATTTGGCGTTGGTGGCCTCGAATTTAAAATATTGTGTATACAAAAAAATTACTAAAAAATTCACCCACTAAAATCAAGTGTGCAATACAAGTCGGTCTGAGCAAAACTCTAAAAACCAAAAGGCCAACAAAAAAACTATCCAATTTGATGAAATTAATTCTGTGATTCATTTAAAAAATCTATATTTTTACTATAGTACAAGGACTATTACCAGAATTCGTACACACTCATTCATTGCACATATAACATGTCATTTAGGCTATAAGATGATGTTAATTTATTGGACATACGAAAGCATCTTATCGGCCATTTAAGCCACAACAGCAACAGCCGCAGCCGATGGTGCCGCCACAAGTCAGCAACAGCCGCCGCTGCTGCTGCTGCAGCCGCCACAACAACAACAATATACTTGAAGCAAATTCAGCCTTTGAAAAGGCAACAACCATTACATGCAATAGGAATATACTGAGGCATTAGAACATAAGAAAAACAACAATCCGCAAGTTTGGGGGTATGTTTAGCTTTAACCAGTGTTTTGCATGCCAGCCGCAATACCCTTCATGGTCAAAATAAGGGTGTCTTCCAGACCAGGAGCATACTCACTTGTCGGGTTAAGTTTCACAAGCTCGGCTGCCGGCTTGCTCGATTCCATGTATTCCTTCGATAAGTGTGGCCTTACCTTCACATGATAATCCGGGTCTCGGATCCTTTTCAAAGTGTATGCTTGGCAGACATTAAGGGTTGTGATGTAAGCATCACGAAGTCGGAGCCTCTGCTTCAGGTACGGGTCGCCTTCGAGAAGATCTCTATGTCCAGCAACCTACAAAAGAAGGTTAATTGTAGGAAGGCTTCATATGAATAGCTTTTTACTAGAATCACTGTATTCATCTACCCGTTTGAATTACCTGGAGAACAAGACGCTTGGTTTCTTCGTAGTTAGCTCTCAGTTTCTCTCCGAAGGACCAGAGTTCTTTCGATACCAGCAGCTTGTCGTATAAGGCAGCAATACCAGGGTCTCCCTTGGCAAACACCATTTCAATTAAGTCCATTGTGACCCTAAAGAAAGGCCATTGGTTGTACATGTCTCGGAGCATTTGGATATTCTTCGGGTCCTTCTCGATGACATGCTTAAAAGCAGCCCCAAAGCCAAGCCATACCGGTAAATGAAATCTCGTTTGAGTCCATGCAAAGATCCATGGGATTGCACGGAGCGATTCAATCCCTCCACTTGGCTTCCTTTTCGATGGCCGACTTCCGATATTCATTCGACCATACTCCAATTCTGGTGTTGCCTGCAACAGGTTAATTCAGACAAGTTAAAATATAACCACAGTTGTCACAAGCATCTTGTTACGTTAACTATTCAGACTTGTAGCAAATACTTACTAGGCGGAAGTATTCGACAAAACGAGGTTCCTGGAAGACTACAGAACGGTATTCCTTTGTTGCAACTAGTGCCATTTCATCCATGAGTGCACGCCATTCTGGATTCGGTGATACAGGGGGATGCATTCCATGCTCGAGTGTAGCAGCAGTAAAACGCTGAAGCGTCCTGAAGCACAAGTGCTCCTCTCCAAAGGACTGTTCAATTACTTCACCTTGAACTGTTACTCGAAGTGAACCGTGAATTGTATCAGGTGGTTGAGACAATATAGCAAGATGAGTCGGTCCTCCTCCTCTTCCAACAGTCCCTCCTCGGCCATGGAACATTGTAAGCTTAACGCCATACTGCTTTGCCACCTGTACAAGTTCCTCTTGCGCCTTGTATAGCTGCCAAGCTGCAGAGAGACGGCCAGCATCCTTTCCAGAATCCGAGTAACCTATCATCACTTCCTGTTTCCCGTTGATCCGATTTCTGTACCAATCTATAGAGAAGAGTCGAGCCACTGCAGCAGGAGCAGCTTCAAGATCAGCGAGTTTTTCAAACAATGGAACCACCCTTAATGGTTCCTTTACGTGGCATTCACGTTGTAAAAGCTCAACAGCAAGCACGTCAGATGGGGCTGTTGCCATTGAGATTATATAGGCGCCAAAGCTGTCTGAAGGCAGTTCAGAAATGACGTGAAAAGTGTCCAACACATCGGCGACTTCTTCTGATTTGGCAAGATCAGGGCCGAAGAGAGGACGCTTGCCTCTGAGTTCAGATAAGAGCCATTCCTGTCGGCGTTCCTCGGGCCATTCTCGGTAAGATCCAATATCTAGGTGCTTTGTTATAGCATCAAGGACATCAGTATGCCTGTCAGATTCCTGTCGGATATCAAGTCTCACAAGTGAAAGCCCAAAGGTAGAAACTTGCCGTAAGAAATCAAGAAGGCTTCCATCGGCTATTGGCCGATCACCACAAGCACAGAGCGAGCTATAGCAGAGTTCAAGAGGCTCCAGAAACTACAGGAATACAGAAAAGAAACAGTAAATATTAAGGGGCAAAACAATTATGTTCGGCTAAATGTCGAGTTCATCAGATGAAGTTTGAAGTACAGACCTGCTCCACATTGGTAAACGCTGCTTCTTCGGGAATGTCAGAAAACCCGTTAACCAAAAGGTGGCGAGCACGTTCACGTGTATTGTACAGCTTATCTCTCACATCACCAAGAATAACACGATACGGCTCATTTGGAGGAATCTGTTTCCAGAATTCTGCACTCAAATATTTTTTAACAATGAACATATGGATCTACAAATCATTACTCAAACAGCATCTCAATCATATGAGGCTAATGCATGTATTATTCGGGAAGCAATTGAGAAGAACATGTACACCTATTACTGATAACTCAAAAGCAAGTCTAAAAGCGTTAAGATCGATGTTGCATACCTATGTAATGTTTTGCATCTTTTTTCGAGGAACTATGAAGTTCATCTGCACGAACACGAAGTTCATCGCTGCAGCGCCACATTGATAACTAAAAATAAACCAGAGCAAAAAGAGAGAAGATGAATCAAAATTGTAATAATAAACCATGATCTACACACTAACTAGACGAAAAAAGTGTCTGGGGCTGGGAAGTTGTCATTGTTATACCTCGAACATAAGATCCTCTATTTGAGAGAAGTACAGGTTAGCAGCCATCATTCTAGCCAACAAGCATACATCTCTCGTAACTTCAGGAGTTACCCTGGGGTTTCCTGCAGTCCACATCAAACAGTATCTCGACTTATCAGCCTCGGTATATGAAATAAGGTAAGCATTTCTGCATTTCAACTCAATAAATAATAAAATCTAGTTTTCTTTCACATGCCTACTGTAAGATAAATAAGATTTATAGTTGCAACTTGCAATGTTGCCTCTTTTAAGTTAAATATATATGGAAACGAAACATACCATCACGATCCCCTCCCATCCATGAAGAGAATTGAATAAGAGGGGCATTGTAGGGAACACGTTCACTTATCCCTATGTTCTTCAAAGCTGTGTCAACACGACGCAAGAATTTAGGTACACCTTTCCAGATTGTCTCGTGAAAGTAGCTCATCCCTGCTCTCATCTCATCTTGTGGGGTGGGAGGATTCCTACGGATCTCATCTGTACGAAAAGCAGCTTGAATCTGTATGAACATAAAAAGATAGAGAGTTTTGAGCTCGAATGTATCCTATATTATAGGTGTCATATCTCAATTTATCATTCTGGAATATTAGCCTCATTTCCCTACACTTCTAATGACAAGTACAAAATCCAAGTCTCAAACATACACACACACACACACACACACACACACACACACACACACACACACACACACACACACACACACACACACACATATATATATATATATATATGTACACACACACACGCATATAATATATATGCATGTATGAAGACCAATGCTGAAGTATACAAAGTAATACAGTCAATGACTAAAAGTAATTTAAATTATCATGTGTGTCATGAAAATAAGCTCACTGTAATTTCTGCAAGTTCTTACCTCCCTTTGGAGAGCCTCATCAAGTTCCTGCTTATCATCCGGAGTAATGTCTTTAGCATACAACTGAGTCAAACAATTACGAATCCTGCAACATTGAAAATGGAATTCTCAGTGAATTACAACATAAACAAGAAAAAAAACTTCTAAAAATGACATTATCAATCCAAGGACTCAATGATAGAAACTCTAAACACACCATTTGTAACCAGTCACTGTAATGGGCAAATATTTTTACTAGTAGAGTAGTCAGGGAAGGACCGAGGGGATGCCGAGGGCAGTCGCACCCCCTAAAATACTAATATAGCTTCCTAATAGTCCGCACCCCTGACATAAAATCCTACATCCGTCCACGAGAGTAAAGGTAAGTCACAAACCTTCCATGTTTTTGAAGTAAAGATCTTCTAACAGACTGAGTAGGATGAGCAGTGAGGACTAAATCCACAGTCTGATTCTTCAAAGCATCAAAAACTTGTTCAGGTGACTTGTTCAACTGCCCCACAAGTCGCTTGAAGGTCTCTTCGATATCGGATTCAGTGGTTGCAGAACTTTCATCAGCAAAGTCCCCTTTCTTCAACTTGATCCTCCTCCTATAAGCAATCTGAACCTCCTCAGCCAAATTCCCCAAGTTAAGCATATGGGAGAATGATTTAGTAACCACAATTGAATCCCCTGGATCCAAGCTTGTTATCACTTCCCCAAGCTCCTCCAATAGTTTAGGGTCATGCTTCCCTTCATACTCAGCAGAAAGCTCATAACATTCTTGAACCTGAACACATTAACCACAATATATCAGCTAGAAAATAGTAGGAAACCCGAGTTTAAGAAAAAGTATGAACAGATACCGTTTCTCTGATGTCTTCTCCATGCAAATCTTGAAGAATGTCGAGAAAACGATCCAAAAGCAAAGCATCATATTCGACCAACTTATCATCTTCAGAGACTTTGGCGGGAGCTAATAGCCTCAGCTGTGCATCAATGGAAGCCATCTTCTCTACTTTCCTACCTGCCATGTCTGCCTTTTTACTCGATTTTCAAGCCCCAAAAAAGGAAACAACTTTAGGAACCAATGAAAGTAAAAGTAGCAATAAATTACGGATGAATTTATTGTTTTCAGCAGAACAGAAGATGAAGCAAAGAAATGTATGTGAATGAAGAGAAAAAGGGTTGGAAAAAGAGGTGAAATCCGTGATGCGTGGAGGAAGAAATCACTAGAAACTGTTGGAATGCGTAAGTTATGACTGAAACACAAGAAAGTGAAAGAGAGAGAGAGATTGTATCACGAGACGACATCGCTTCCTTATTTATAGCACAAGAGGCCAACTGTTCTTCATTTGTTTTATCTTTTTATTTGTTTTTAATTAGGCTTAATGCACTTTTTTCTTCTAATATTTACATTTTTTTAATGGATTAATATCCTATACACTGGCGGTGGAAACTAAAAGTTTCCACAAGCGCCTTAGTTTTAGGGTATATAAAGTTAGTTTAGGGTTTAGTGGTTTAGGTGTAGGGGGTTAGAATTTAGGGATAGTTGTTTTAATTTAAGATTTAGAGTTATAATCTAGGGTTTATAGGTTCGGGTTTAGTTTTTAGGGTAATATGGCGAGTATTTAGGTTTTAACCTATAAACCCTAAATTATAACCCTAAACCTTAAATTGAAACAACTATCCCTAAATTCTAACTCCCTACACATAAACCCATAAACCCTAAACCTAAACTAACTTACTATACCCTAAAACTAAGGCGTTTGTGGAAACTTTCAGTTTCCACAGCCCGTGTATAAAATATTTATCCTTTTTAATTTGGTACTTAATGTATTTTTAAATTTTTTGATACCCTCATATTTGAGTTTTTATTAAATTACCCAAAAATCTAATGCTATTAAAAATAATTTTTATTAACCAATCATATAACACCACATCACCCTTATTTATTTTATGATTTTCTGATGAAATTTAAAAAATAATATCAAGATATACAAGCAAAATGAGGAGTTAACAATGCGGTAAAAATTACATTGAAGAATTATAATAAGATATACAAGCGAAATAAGGAGTTAACGATGCGGTAAGAAGTCGACAATGGGTGTCAGTTGGTAAAAAAAACGGTGGTGGTGACTGTGCAAACGAACGCGCCAACTGAGCAAACGGCGGTAGTGCTGGGAAAGATGGAGATAATGGGTTTGTTTTGGGGGAAACGATATTTTATTAAATGAATATTTTATTATATTAAATTTATTTTAATTTTTTATATACATTTTTAATTTTCAGCCAAAAATAAAAAAATTAAGAGGGCAACATGTCGCGATATGATTGGTTAAGAAAAAAAATTAACGGTGTCAACATCTTGGGGCATTTTGGGTAACAACAAAAATTTTAGGAGGCATAAGAGCCAAAAATACGTTAGGTACCAAGTTGGAAAAAGTGATAAATGTTAAGGGACAAAAAGTGCATTAAGCCTTTAAATTATTTGTTTTTTAGGTAAAGTATATAAATGGTCACTAAACTATACTTAATGATCACCAAACTTTCAAAAGTTACCTAATTAAAATTGGGCTTAATAGAACCTTTTCCCCTAAAGTATACCCGATTTCCCAACTTGCCCCCTAAACTTCATTTTGGCCACTTTTCCCCCTTAAACAATTCGCTGTTACCCATTTTGCCCCATTCCGTTACCCTTTTCTGTTAAAAAAATTTTCAGCCAATAACATCCTGCCACGTCATCAACGGATTGACTAAGTCAATCCGTCTGGTTTTATTTAAAGGGTAAATGACATGTTAAGTCTGTCAAGTTTGTTTTTTGTTCAATTTAGTCACTGAAAAGTCTATTTTTACCTTAAATTGACCCCTATTTATTTCTAATTTTTATAATTTAGTCCATTATTTGTTATTATTAATAATATTATTTTATTAAAATGTTAATATTTAATAAAAATAAATAAAAACAAATATTTTAATACTAAATTAGTAATTTTTTAGATTCGAATTACAATTATATTCTAATTATTAATCCTAATTTCACTATATTTGAATTATAGTTTTTGAGTAAAATTTAAATTATATTTAAATCATGTTCGTATTATATTCGAATAATATTAAAATTATATTTGAATCATCTTCTAATTATATTCGAATTTTGCTATATTCGAAATATATTTTTTGAGCAAAATTCAAATTATATTAGAATTATATTTGAACCATGTCTATATTATATTCGAATCATATTCAAATTATTTTCGAAATATAATTTGAATATGATATTTCGAATGTAATTCGAATATAATATGAACATGATTCGAATATAATTTTAATATAATTACATGTTTTTTCAACTATTATATTCGAATCATATTCAAATTATATTCGAATCATATTCAAATTATTTTCGAAAATAATTTGAATATGATATTTCGAATGTAATTCGAATATGATTCGAATATAATATGAACATGATTCGAATATAATTCTAATATAATTACATGTTTTTTCAACTATTATATTCGAATCATATTCAAATTATATTGGAATCATATTCAAATTATATTTGAATCATACTCAAATTATATTCAAATCATGTTTAACAGGTAATTATATTAGTATCATGCTCGTATTATATTCAAATCATGCTCGTATTATATTCGAATCATATTTAGAATATAATTTGAATATGATTCGAATATAATATGAACATGATACGAATATAATTACATGTTAAACATGATACGAATATAATTACCTGTTAAACATGATTCGAATATAATTACATGTTAAACATGATTCTAATATAATAGTTCAAAAAACATGTAATTATATAAGAATTATATTCGAATCATGTTCATATTATATTCGAATCATATTCAAATTACATTCGAAATGTCATATTCAAATTATATTTCGAAAATAATTTTAATATGATTCGAATATAATATGAACATAATACAAATATAATTACATGTTAAACATGATTCGAATATAATTACATGTTAAACATGATTCGAATATAGTATGAACATGATTCGAATATAATAGTTGAAAAACATGTAATTATATTAGATTTATATTCGAATCATGTTCATATTATATTTGAATCATATTCAAATTACATTCAAAATATCATATTCAAATTATATTTCAAAAATAATTTGAATATGATTCGAATATAATATAGACATGGTTCAAATATAATTCTAATATGATTTGAATTTTGCTCAAAAAATATATTTCTAATATAGAAAAATTCGAATATAATTAGAAGATGATTCAAATATAATTTTAATATTATTCGAATATAATACGAACATGATTCAAATATAATTTAAATTTTACTCAAAAACTAAAATTCAAATATAGTGAAATTAGAATTAATAATTAGAATATAATTGTAATTCGAATATAAAAAATTACTAATTTAATATTAAAATATTTGTTTTTATTTACTTTTATTAAATATTAACATTTTAACAAAATAATATTATTAATAATAACAAATAATGGACTAAATTATAAAAATTAGAAACAAATAGGGGTCAATTTAAGGTAAAAATAGACTTTTCAATGACTAAATTGAACAAAAAACAAACCCGACAGACTTGACATGTCATTTAACCTTTAAATAAAACCAGACAGATTGACTTAGTCAATCCGTTGATGACGTGGCAGGATGTTATTGGCTGAATTTTTTTTAACAGAAAAGGGTAACGAAATGGGGAAAAATGAGTAACGACGAATTGTTTAAGGGGGAAAAGTGGACAAAATGAAGTTTAGGGGGCAAGTTGGGAAATCAGGTATACTTTTGGGGAAAAAAGTATTAAGCCTTATAATTAAACTTTATTTTTTATTACAAAATGATCACTAGGCTGTTAACTGGAAGACAAGGCAGTTACGAAAATTTGTATAATAACATATTTAATCCTCAATATTGACACATTCAATCAAATTTCTGTAACTGTCACGTCACCCAATTAACAACAGTTAATGGCCCAGTGACCATTTTGTAACAAAAACTAAAGTTTAATGGCCATTATATAACTTTTAAAAGTTTGATAGTCATTTTATATTTTTTTAAAATAATTTAGTGACCATTTTGTATACTTTACCTTTTTTATTAACCATCTCATATTCAAAACAGTCCCAATGACTTTTAAAAAAATAATTTCATCGGTTTGGCAATTATAATTTAGGAGAAAACTTTGATACAGTGTAAATTTTAGGGTAAAATACACATACGATTACCGAACTTTGATAAAAATAAAATAAAATGGTAACCAAACTTTCAAAAATCACAAAATGACAATTAAATTTTATGTTTTATAACAAAATGGTAACTAGACGTTAAATCTCGTTAAGTGTCTGTTATAAATTTTGGTATAATAACACATTTAATCCTTCATATTTATACATTTAATCAATTTAGTCCTAATTCGAAACAATTCACTAAATTTAGCCTCGTTATTTACACATTCTTTCAATTTGGTCCTTAAAGCAAAATTCCAAAGTATGGTAACATGATAAATAATTACAATTAAATTTTTATAGGAACTCGAAAACTCGACTCGAATCGAAAAAATTTCAAATAAAGTTTAAGTTGTAAAATATGACGCGCCAACTCGAATTACTTGAAATTTTTTGACTCGACTCGATCGAACGCTCACCTCTATCTTAAGATATGACACGTCAACTCGAATAAATCGAAATATTCGAATATTTTAAATCATTTTTCCTTTTAAATCGAATATTTTTTAAAATAGAATATTTAATATTTTCATATTTAAATCACATAAAATATTTAATAACTACTTTAAATATTCTATTTAATTTAAAAATGTTCAATTTAAAAGAAAAAAATTGATTTAAAATATTTGAATATTTAACCCGAATTTAGTTAAACCGAAAATCAACCTGAACTGAAAACAACATGAACCGAAAATCAACTCGAACCGAAAGAAACCCGAACCAAAAATCAACCGAACCGAAGCAGCCCGAACCGAAAGCAACCCGAATTTAATTTCCTCAAATATGTATGTTTTATTCTCATTTTGTGTTATATTACTAATTAACAACTACCTTTAGTAATGGAGAAAAGACACAAATATTGATGTGGGCAGATTAATTCCAGAAATATTGTGGTTTAAGCAGTACCCTTAAAGTCGGTACCTGATGCAGCCGAATCTAAAAAAAATCCCCAAAGGCGTGCCCAACTGAATCCGACTTTGGGGCGGGGGGAATTTCCCTGAAGTCACACTCATTTGAGTCCGACTTCAAGCCAAAGTCGATCTCCTTTGGATCCCACTTTGGGGCTGTCTCTGCATCCCTGTAAAGACTGCATGCTGTGCATGCATGAAACGGCAGTGGGGCTGCATGCATGAAACACGGGAAAGGAGAAAGGGTAAAAAACCATGCTTCGTAAATTGGGTATATAATTAGGATTGGTTGGATGAATGGTGGAATTTAATTGGGTATGTGATATGAGTGGTTGAGATTTAATTTGTGTGAGGTTAAAAGAGGGGTGGGTTGAAGGTAGATAGTGTAGAGGAAGAGAAAATATTTTGAAGAAGAAGAAGAAGATTTGAAGATTTGGAGAATTTTATTAAAGTAAGTATTTTATTTTGTAATTTATCATTATTTTTTGAATAATTATAGTAAGTAGTATTTTTTGTAATTTATTTATTTTTGTATATTTTATTTTATAGTAATTACAAAAAATTAGATTTTTGTGTTTTAAAGTTAAAATTTATGATTTTTTGTGTTAAATAGGTGGTTGAAGAGAAGAAAGAACTTTGAAGAGAATATAGTAACTTAAGTTATTTGTTTAATTAATTTTGAAGTTGTTGTTTGAATTTTGTGTTAAATAGGTGGTGATTTGAGAAATATTTTGTTGTATTTTATTGTTCAATTTAAATTCGTTAATTTTTTAAGTTTTATTTTGATGTTTGAATTTTTGATGTTATTTGGAGAGAATATAGTTTGAAAATTTTATGTTAAATAGGTGAAGATTTGAAAAGAAAATATAGTGTTGAGTTGATCACACAATTGCAAATGGCCAAGAGGGGTGAATTGGCAATTAAAATTTTAAAGGGAGGAAAGGAATAAGTGAAAAAGATGAGACAAGACAATTTAGAGTGGTTCAAGTTTCTAACAAACTCTACATCCACTACCTTAGCTCTCACTAAGGATTTTCAACCAATCCACTAATTGATTCTTCCCCTTTTCTCGGATTAGGAGGAAACCTTACAAACCGATGAAGGTTTCTACCCAAAGCTTAATCAAATTCACTCACAATTACAAAGAAAGAAAGGCAATCTGAAATGTATCTCTCAATAGACTAATTGATTGCCCAATTACAAACAAACACTCCCCAAACTTGAAAGAAAGATAAACAATGAAGAATTTTACAAGTTGGGTACACAAATTTGACTCTATAAGCTCAAGGGTTTGGAATAAATGCTTGGATGTTACTTGAAGGTTCAATAGTTGTTGTTGTAGCTTTGGAGACTTGTCTTTATACCATTGCATTGAATTCTAGCCGTTTGGGTGATTGAGGTCATTAATCTAGCCGTTGGGCTGTATTTTTCCTGCAATAAATGCTCATCAACTACACAACGTATCGGTACCCGTCTCAAAGAAGAAAGTGTCATTGTGACTGAAAACAAGGGCGTATCGATAGGCGAGAAGGGCGCATCAGTACGATTATAAGGGGCGTATCGATACGGTTTTTGCTCATTAGAATCCTGAATTGTGTTTTGACAAAAAAACGTATCGATACGCTATCTAGGCGTATCGATACGGTTAACGATCATTTAAAAGGTTTAGGATTCTAATAATTGACAGCCAACGTTCGACTCATTTAAAACAAAGATTTGCTATCATCATCCAAATCGTATCGATACGGAGTGAGACCGTATCGGTACGTTATGCCTTAATAGCTTGCCCAGATGAAGACCGTATCGATACGACGTTAAACCGTATCGGTACGCCTTGGTTAATTGATTTTCCAGTGTTGGAAAACTATATCGATACTGTCTAAGCGTATCGATACGCCTGGGCGTAGAGACGAAGTTTAGCTTGAAAATACTTAGAAAATTTTTGAACACTTGAAATAATTTTTCTTGAAAAATCATTTGGTTTAAAAGGCTTGTCAATTTGTGAGTCTTTGAAATACTTAAAAATTTATTGTATTTGCAAATGAGCCCTTATACAATTTGTTATTAGGGGTGTTCAGGGACGGTTAACCGTACCACCATAGCTTATCGGTACGGTTACCGAAATTCTTGGTTCGACATTTTGATGAACCGTTACCATCCCATTTAAGTCGGTTACCGCTTAAGCGGTTAACCGGTTTACTCGGTACGGTTACTCGGTTAACTATGAACCGTTTTACATCAACAATTGAATCAACAACTCCAACAATAAATTGAATTTTTCTTTATAAAATGGCAAGCTAAAAGTGTCAAGCAAATAATATTGCCAGTGAATTAACAATGAATTAAAAATGTAATAGAAAAATATCTATTTCTTTCCCTTTATTCATGGTTTTTTTCTTTGGGCTTATTAAAGGGGACAAAATTTTAGTAAAATTAACAAAGTTTTTCTTTGGGCTAATTGAATGGGCTAAAAGTCTAAAATCTTATAATATTTTTTTTAAATATTGGCGGTTTTTTCGATTAACCGTTTCTTAAAAAAATGTAACCATTACCGTACCGTTTAACCATTAATTTTACCGGTACGGTTACCGTACCATTTCAACTAAAATTTTCCGGTTCGGTTACCTACCATTTAGTCCGGTTTTTCGGGATTTTCGGTACGATACATCGGTTCAATTTTTTATGAACGCTCCTATTTGTTATATCAAAATCAATTTAGGTTTTACAATCTATCCCTTTCTGATATAACAAAACCAATATAAATTTTTAAGTGTGAAAATTTTTGAAAAGCTAATTCTCCCTTAATTTAAGATAGGTTTTCAAAAAGGTTCAAAAATTTTAAAAAAATTGGCTCTTTTTACACTTCTCCCCTTTTTTGTTAGATCAAAAAGATTCAATGCATAAAATAGGGATATAATAAACATTAAGCACAATTTAAAGCATAAAGAAGCAACATAATATCAGTAGGCAATAAAAAAAATATCCAAAGCAAACATATGTTCAAACATTATTTCAAACTCATCCTAAAAAAACATAAAAACAAAGCATATGTTCTTAAACATAAAAGATAGGTGCATAAACTAGAAATCTAAATGATATGGCATGATATGCAAAGCTCTATTCGTTCCCACCATCATCATCCTCTTCATTCTCATCATCGCATATGGCTTGAGAACGGTTAGCATTGATCCAAGAGCCATGAAGAGTGGTGAGAGAAATATCCATGGATGTTTGTCGTTGTTCCATCTCCCTAAAAAGATCTTCCAATGTGGTGAAACGAGTGTCTATGACCGCAAATCTCGAGTTAATGTCCATCCGCATGGTGGTGAATTGCTCGGTGATAAAGGTCATGAGACCATCCATGGAGGTTTGAGCAATTTGAGGACCTTGAGGAGCTTCCGAATGAGGTTGATCTTGACGACAAGGTCGAGGAACACGAACCCATTCATTGTTGATGAACTCAAAATGATAGCGGTTTAGGGAACGTTCGTCAATGGGTAGGCCAAGGGGTTCATGATAGTCATAGGAGCAATCTATTTCTAGGGAATGAAACAAATGACTCAAAGCCGTCCTATAGTAAAAAGATTTGACTTGTTCGGTATGGCGGTTTTGGACAAGATATACAAGGTCGACAAACATAATTTGGCAAAGATTTGGACGCTTACCCTCATGAAAACAACGGAGCCAAAAATCATCGACTTGGCGAATAGTTGAAAATTTCTCACCGGAGGGACGAATCTACCAAGAGATAATAAGGCGAAGGATTCGGTCGTGGGCATTCAAAACGGTTATGGAACCAAGAGTACCATGACCCAAAGAATTTTCATCATCAATTTCGATATTTTCAAAACCAAAAGCTTGACAAAGTGTATCTTGGTCAATTTGAAAAGTTTTACCCATAAGATGAGATTCAATAGCAATAACATGTTCTCTTTGGGCATCATGAATGCAAATGGCATTTGAAAAGAACATTATGACAAGATACTGAAATTTAAAGCGAGCAGAGCTTAAAAAAGGAATTGAGACAACCCGTTCTTTCCTAAGAGTAAAACCTTGAAAAATTTTATAATTGGCCATAGCCGCCGCGGTAGGGAGACTATGTTGGATAATGTAAGGGAGGTTTGGTTTGGCATTACCCTCATCATCATAAGTAGAAATCGATGAACTGGAAGGTAAATTACTTTGTGATCTCTTTTTAGGTCCCATTATCCTGAAAACAACATCAAAACAATTCGAAACAAATGTATGTAATTATCATCACATTCAATCCAAAGAAAAATTTCAATAATTCAAGGTATTGATAAAAACACTATATTTTATAGGTTAAAAATATATACAAGTATAAAAGAAAATTTTGGTAAAAATAATTTTATAAAATAGATTTGAAAAATGTACGGTATAATTTTATATTCGAATAAAAAAATCCAGTTTTTAATTTTTTTTTGCAAAAACTTGAAAACTTATACTATATGTATATGTTTTATACAAAAATTAATTAAAAACAACCAATGATATCAAACAAAAATTAAAAAGACAAGAAAAAGGTTTATACTTGATTTATGGAGAATGGATGAATGAGAAGATGAGAATGCACCAAATTGCTAGCAATGTAACACCCTGAAAAACCGGTCTAGTCGGAATTGAATTCCGATGATCGGAATATTGATGTTAAAGTGTTCAAATATTGCATCCTTGCTGCCTAATTATAGATTATATTGTTAAGAGACCTTAATTGAACTTATTCTTAGTTAAGGACCTCCTTAACAAAGCCTAAAATGATGTTTTGAGCTAGGCGTTTCGATACAGTAAGATCCGTACCGAAACGGCCTAGGTAAGGTGTTTCAAAATGTTTATAGGCGTTCTGATACAGTTCTAACAATTTTAACTAACTTTTGGACTTTTGCTTAGCCGTTTCAATGCGGCTATACGTGTTTCGAAACGGGTCCCTTAATTCAAATCTATTCAAAGGTAAATTTGAAAGGAAATGATGAGGTGATGACTCACCAGCTTGCTTACCACATTCTCTCACGTGAATGATTAGAAAAATGGCTGAATAGCCATCAAATTATTTGGATTTTACAAAAGGAATGAGTTGATAGGATTCCTTGTAATAAGAAAACCCTTTAGCATAGGAAAGCTTCCTATTGGCTTTAAGAAAGGTGGGTAATGATTAAGTTTATAATTTCTTTAAAATGAATAAAAAGAAAGTTTTCATTTTTGCTTTTGATTCACCGAGACCAATTTCATCTTCTTGTTTTGAAAGACAAGCACACACCTCCATTGTCTTCAACCTTGAGCTCCCAAGCATACACCTCTCAATTTGAGAACCTTAAGCACAAGCTTTCCTTGATTTAAGAACATCAAGTCATAGCTACCGATCGGGTAAGTGGAAGCCCTAAGTCAATCATCGATTCTCTTAATCATTGAATGTCCAATTTCAAGCTTTAATATAAGATTTGTCTAATAGCCAATAGCTATTCAAGTATCGACATTGTCATATTGATTCTAATAATCCCTTATTGCTTTCCTAGTTCAAGAAGTGGAAAAGACTAATCCATCGTCTCCATCGAAAAGCTAGGAATAAGGGAATCACCATCCGAGAGACTTAGGAGCTTTGGATTATCGAGGTGAGTGTACTCGGAGTCTCGAGAGTGGGTTAGGTGCCATCTCGAATCATTATTTATTGATTTACTAACCATTGAATTGAAAGGTTTGCATAAAACGTTATGGAAAGCCATATTGGTAAGTCTTGGTAAGTATTGCATCGAATTATTGTCCGAGGCATTGTTATTGTTGTCATGGAAATCATTGAAGCATTGACATATAGAATCATTGACATGAGTTTATTGCTATTGCTTATTGCTATGAATATATGATTATTGAGATATTTTCAATGAATCATGGATATCAAAGTATTGTTATTGAACCTTGGATTCGAGAGTACTGGATACAATTGGCATGTCATAGAATTCATGAGCTCGGTGTACGGGTGGACTACGGTCCTAGGGCTACGACCTATATTGATTTGGCAAGGCGAAGGGATGTATTGTGTATTGGTCTTATTGGCGATGTCGGCGAGTTGACCATTCATTGATTTGGTGAGGAGGTGGAATTCGTGTATTCATATGCCGTGAATCGATCCAAGGGAACTATTGGTTATTGATATTGCCTTGCTATGAAATTAAGAAATTGACATTGATGATATGATTAATGATACTACACTCTTATTTTGAATGAGTAGCATGTCATGTTGTTCATATAATTATTAATATGATTGTCATTGAAGCATGATAAATGGCATACCATGTTCGTCCATTGTTTTTGTGACTACCTCACTAGGCAAAGTATGCCTAATGCATCTCATTGCATCCATTTCAGGTTAGTTAAGTTTTGGATCCAGATCGGAGGAGTTGAAGCGTTGCACAAGTCACAATTAAGCTATAAGAAATGTATATCGACCCTTTTGAACTCCTGGTTGGTGGCAAGGTCTATGTATAAGTCTATTAAGTCTCTTTTGATGTACATATGTTATGGTCTAGTGGTAAAAGAGTGATATGCCTAAAATGAGTTTTCTATATAGTGAAAAATGGCCCAAAATGCATGTTTCGGCACTAAAAGGTAAAAAATGGGTAAATGGATTCATATGGCTCTAAAATTTGATATGCAAGTAGAATTTATGGTTATAATGTTATGTGTAAAGTTTCACTGTATTTGGACATTGTTTGATAAGTTAATTCGATTAAAAACAAGCAAAAATCTATCCTTATATGTCTGGCCATATCGATACGGGTCATGGCGTATCGATACAGTTAAGCATAATTGAACCCCAGGAAACAGGGCGTATCAAAACGGTCTAGAGCTGTACCGAAACATTTTGCTACTGGAATCCCCTGTTTCGATACGAGTCTAACCTGTATCGAAACGAGTCAAAGTCAAGGTCAAAGAGAGTCAACCCGTACCGATACAGGGCTTGCCCGTATCGATACGGTATGAGGGGTAAAGTCAACAAAGGTTGACCATCGTATACCCGTTTTGAAACAACTTTAAGGTGTTTCGATACAGGGTTAGTTAAAGGCATAATTTGGCAGTTTGAAATGTTCACAGTTTAGTCACCGAATATTG
The DNA here is from genome assembly GCA_030270665.1 of Hibiscus trionum. Lineage (NCBI taxonomy): Eukaryota > Viridiplantae > Streptophyta > Magnoliopsida > Malvales > Malvaceae > Hibiscus > Hibiscus trionum. Next base: position 17,359,724 of record BSYR01000038.1, on the reverse strand, counting down.
AAAGATTGAATTGAATAAGTAAACGAACACTGACTTGAATGAGATTTTACAGAATTATTAATATTGCATTGAATTTCATTGTGATATGATCAATTGCATTGAAGGACATTTACTTTAACAGATTTACAATTTGGTTCCTAAAACTTCTAATAGTTAAGATTTAGTCCTAAAAGGTTAATTATTGCTTCATAAAGATTAATTAGACTAAGATGTATTACGAAGATGTGTTATTGAATATTGTTGTTTTAATGTCGATTATAAAATGAAATTTTATCGCATCAGTCACCGTATCGTTCATCGGTAGCACGCTTCGACCCGGTTCTCTACCAAGTCGGGAATGGGTGTTACATTAGTGGTATTAGAGCTAGAGTTTAGACGGTTCTGGGCTAAACCTATGCACGTCTGTATTTTTTTGTGATACTTTACCACCTATGAGTTATTCTATTGAGTATTGAGACTTGTCAACTAATCCGATCTCTTTGTAATATAGATATTTCTCAAACTAACGGAGCTCGTGATAACGAGCTTGCTACTGGCTCGTCGACTCATGGCGAGGAGATACGAGGAGGAAATCCTCTGAATCTTTCGAATCCACAGAACCCTCATGTTCAGAGTGTGGAGCCTGAAGCACCTACGGCTCAGGTAGAGTGTTATCGGAACATGGCTAACATGTTCCAGCAATTCATGAATTTGATGAGAGTTAACCAGGTTGTACAACCTACACAACCCATTGTTCAACCTCCTCGAGCCCCTATTGATAAGTTATCTCAATATCGAGCCTACACCTTCGCTGGTCATGATGATGACATTCTTGAAATTGCTGAGTATTGGTTAGACAATACCTTAAGAATCTTGAATAAGCAATTACGGTGTACAGATGAACATAAGCTTGAATGCGCCCTTGCGTTTCTTGCTGATGAAGCTCTACAATAATGGGAGACTACTATTCTTACTGTCTCTGAGGATACCGTGAATTGAGAGTTCTTTCTTAAAGAATTACGTAAGAAATACATAAGTGAATTCTATCTTGCCGAGAGGCGAAGCATTTTCCTTCTTCTTAAACGTGGTGGACGGCCGATCGAATAGTACATCCACAACTTTTGCAAGTACTGTAGATATGGCGCTGAATTTATCAAGGAGGAGGAAGAAAAGTGTCGGATGCTCATTGTTGGACTTAATGATGAGTTACGTCCTATGTTCACAACATTGTGCATCACTGATTTCCAAGACCTTGTGAACAAAGTTAAAGCTACAGAAGGTGCACAAAGAACTTAGAGGACTAGTGGGTCCAACAAGTCTAAAAAGAGAAATCAGGATGATTCTCATTTCTCTGAATCTTTCAAGAAAGGGAAGTATCATGACTCGGAGCAGAATGTGTATTCACAACCTTCCCAGTTTGAGTATTTTTCTAAACCTTAAGTTGTAGCTCGTTCTCCTTCAGGTGTCAATCCCGTTGAGAGTGTTGTTGGCTTTAAACAAGAGACAAGAATTTCCAAGTGTAATTTCTACCAACGTCGACACCCCGAAGGACAATGCCGTAAGAAATCTGGTACTTGTTTCTTTTGTGGAAATTTGGGTCACCTCATTCGAGAATGCCCCGAAAACCCTAACAAGCCTGCTTCTGTATCGACTGATCCATCCACTGCTCAATCTTTTCGAGGCAAGGGAGCAAGGCAAGGATCCTTCAGAAAATCTGGAGGTTCGTCTAAAGCATCGTACCGACCTGAATCAAAAGCTTCTGGACAGATGTATCATGTAAGAGGCAAAGAACAAGTGGATGATCACGACATTATTCCAGGTAAAAATTCGAGGACGAATTTTACTTAAGGGGGAGAGTTGTAACACCCCGAAAAACCGGTCTAGTCGGAATTTAATTTCGATGATCGGAATATTGATGTTAAAGTGTTCAAATATTACATCCTTGCTGCCTAATTATAGATTATATTGTTAAATGACCTTAATTAAACTTATTCTTAGTTAAGGACCTCCTTTGAAAAGCCTAAAATGATGTTTTGAGCTAGGCGTTTCGATACAATATGATCCGTACCGAAACGGCCTAGGTAAGGCATTTCGAAACGTTTATATGCGTTCCGATATAGTTCTAACGGTTTTAACTAACTTTTGGACTTTTGCTTAGCCGTTTCGATACGAGAATACGTGTTTCGAAACGGGTCCCCTGATTCAAATCTGTTTAAAGGTAAAATTGAAAGGAAATGATGAGGTGATGACTCACCAGCTTGCTTACCACATTCTCTCACGTGAATGATTAGAAAAGTAGTTGAATAGCCATCAAATTCTTTGGATTTGATAAAAGGCATGAGTTGATAGGATTCCTTGTAATAAGAAAACCCTTTAGCATAGGAAAGCTTCCTATTGGCTTTAAGAAATGTGGGTAATGATTAAGTTTATAATTTCCTTAAAATGAATAAAAAGAAAGTTTTCATTTTTGCTTTTGCTTCACCGAGACCAATTTCATCTTCTTGTTTTGAAAGACAAGCACACACCTCACATTTCTTCAACCTTGAGCTCCCAAACATACACCTCTCAATTTGAGAACCTTAAGCATAAACTTTCCTTGATTTAAGAACATCAAGTCATAGCTACCGATCGGGTAAGTGGAAGCCCTAATTTAATCATCGATTATCTTAATCATTGAATGTCCAATTTCAAGCTTTAATATAAGATTTGTCTAATAGCCAATAGCTATTCAAGTATAGACATTGTCATATTGATTCTAATAATCCCTTATTGCTTTTCCTAGTTCAAGAAATGGAAAAGACTAATCCACCGTCTCCATCGAAAGCTAGGAATAAGGGAATCACCATCCGAGAGCCTTAAAAGCTTCGGATTATCGAGGTGAAGTGTAGTCGGAGTATCGAGAGTGGGCTAGGTGTCATCTCGAATCATTATTTATTGATTTACTAACCATTGAATTAAAGGGTTTGCATAAAACGTTATTGAAAGCCATATTGGTAAGTCTTGGTAAGTATTGCATCGAATTATTGTCCGAGGCATTGTTATTGTTGTCATGAAAATCATTGAAGCATTGACATGAGTTTATTGCTATTGCTATGACTATATGATTATTGAGATATTGTCAATGAATCATAGATATCAAATTATTGTTATTGAACCTTGGATTCGAGAGTATTGGATACAGTTGGCATGGAATAGAATTCATGAGCTCAATGTACGGGTGGACTACGGTCCTAGGGCTACGACCTATATTGATTTGGCGAGGCGGAGGGATGTATTGTGTATTGGTCTTATTGGCGATGTCGACGACCCATATACCGTGAATCAATCTAATGGAACTATTGGTTATTGATATTGCCTTGCTATGAAATTACGAAATTGCGATTGATGATATGATGAAGATACTACACTCTTATTTTGAATGAGTGGCATGTCATGTTGTTCATATAATTATTAATATGATTGTCATTGAAGCATGATAAATGACATACCATGTTCGTCCATTGTTTTTGTGATTACCTCACAAGGCAAAGTATGCCTAATGCATCTCATTGCATCCATTTCAGGTTAGTCACGTTTTGGATCAAGATCAGAGGAGTTGAAGCGTTGCACAAATCATAATCAAACTATAAGTAATGTATATCGACCCTTTTGAACTCCTAGTTGGTGGCAAGGTCTATGTATAAGTCTATTAAGTCTCTTTTGATGTACCTATGTTATGGTCAAGTATGCCTAAAATGAGTTTTCTATATAGTGCAAAAATGGCCCTAAATGCATGTTTTGGCGCTAAAAGGTAAAAACTAGGTAAATGGATTCATATGGCTCTAAATTTTGACGTCCAAGTAGAATTTATGGTTATAATATTGTGTGTAAAGTTTCACTGCATTTGGACACTGTTTGATAAGTTAATTCGATTAAAAACAAGCAAAAATATGTCCTTACAGGTCAGGCCGTATCGATACGGGTCATGGCGTATCGATACTGTTAAGCATAATTGAACCTAGGAAACAGGGCGTATCGAAATGGTCTAGAGCTGTACCGAAACATTTTGCTACTGGAATCTCCTGTTTCAATACGGGTCTAACCTGTATCGAAACGGGTCAAAGTCAAGGTCAAAGAGAGTCAACCCGTACCGATAGAGGGCTTGCGCGTATCAATATAGTATGAGAGGTAAAGTCAGCAAAGGTTAACCATCGTATACCTGTTTCGAAATAGCCCTAAGGTGTTTCGATACGGGGTTAGTTAAGTTAGTTAAAGGCATAATTCGACAGTTTGAAATATTCACAGTTTAGTCACCGAATTTTGAAAGATTAAATTGAATGAGTAAAAGAACACCGACTTGCATGAGATTTTACAGAATTATTAATATTGCATTGAATTTCATTGTGATATGATCAATTGCATTGAAGGACCTTCACTTTAATAGATTTACAATTTGGTCCCTAAAACTTATAATAGTTAAGATTTAGTCCTAAAAGGTTAATTATTGCTTCATAAGGATTAATTAGACTAAGATGTATTACGAAGGTGTGTTATTGAATATTTTTGTTAAAACATCGATTATAAAATGAAATTTTATCGCATCGGTCACTGTATCGTTCATCGGTAGCACGCTTCGACCCGGTTCTCTACCAGGCCGGGAAGGGGGTGTTACAAGCAAAGCTTGGATTTGACGAGTTGATGAAAATCCCTCAAAGAATTTTAGGTTTTGTGTGAAAAATTGAAGGGTTTTTATAGTGATTTTTTACTAGAGTTTTTGGGGAAAAGGGGTTTGAGTTTTAATTAAAAGATGAGTCTCTTTAAAGGCCCAATTTAATGCTTCAGCCATTACCGTATCGATACGCTTACATTGCGTATCGATACTCCTTGCCATAATTTTAAATTATTTTTAAATACCGTATCGATATACATGACCGTATCGATACAATGCTTACTATATCAACTCCCATGTAAGAACCCGTATCGATACACATATCGCCGTATCGATACGCCTTTGCCAAAAAGTGTTTTTTTACCAAAAGTATGTCCAAAATCCAACTTTGAGCGACCCTAAATGCATGTGGATGATATATGAGCAAGATATAAAGACTAAAAATAATGCATACTTCCCCTAGCAACAAGCATAAATGCATTAAGAAGCAAAATCACATAAGCATGATCATCATTCAAAATTCAAGCAAATTTTTGCACTTAAGGGCTCTAAAAAGGTCAAGATAGGCTAGTTAGACCTAACTCCCTCCTAAGAGTCTAAAAACGCTATTTGTCTAGAGGTTTGGTAAAGATATCCGCTAATTGGTTTAAGGTGTCAACATACTTTAGGACTACATCTTTCTGTAAGACATAATCCCTAATGAAATGATGTCTTATTTCTATGTGTTTGGTTCTAAAATGTTGGATAGGATTCTTAGTGAGACATATTGCACTAGTGTTGTCACACTTAAGGGGTATGGTACCTACATCAACTCCATAATCTAAGAGTTGTTTCTTCATCAAAAGGACTTGAGCACAACAACTCCCGGTCAATATGTATTTTTGCATGATCATCATTCAAAATTCAAGCAAATTTTTGCACTTAAGGGCTCTAAAAAGGTCAAGATAGGCTAGTTAGACCTAACTCCCTCCTAAGAGTCCAAAAACGCTATTTGTCTAGAGGTTTGGTAAAGATATCCGCTAATTAGTTTAAGGTGTCAACATACTCTAAGACTACATCTTTCTGTAAGACATAATCCCTAATGAAATGATGTCTTATTTCTATGTGTTTGGTTCTAGAATGCTGGATAGGATTCTTAGTGAGACATATTGCACTAGTGTTGTCACACTTAAGGGGTATGGTACCTACATCAACTCCATAATCTAAGAGTTGCTGCTTCATCCAAAGGACTTGAGCATAACAACTCCCGGTCGATATGCATTTCGCTTCGGTGGTAGATAAGGCTACACTATTTTGTTTCTTAGAGAACCAAGATATGAGCATACTACCTAGGAATTGACATTTCCCGGAGGTACTTTTTCTATCTACTTTACATCCCCCATAATCCGTATCGGAGAATGCATGAAGGTCAAAGGAAGAGTCTCTAGGATACCAAAGACCTAAACAAGGTGTATCTCTAAGGTATCTAAAGATTCTCTTAATGGCTATAAGGTGAGATTCTCTAGGACTAGCTTGAAACCTAGCACACAATCAAACACTAAATATGATATCGGGTCTACTAGCGGTAAGGTAAAGTAAAGATCCAATCATGGAATGATAAAGCTTAGAATCAACACACTTACCTCCTTCATCCTTGTCAAACTTAATTGATGAGCTCATAGGAGTGGCTTGAGGTTTCACATTCTCCAAGCCAAACTTCTTGAGCATATCCTTGATGTATTTAGCTTGATTGATGAAGATGACATCATTCCTTTGCTTGATTTGGAGTCCCAAGAAGAATGAGAGTTCCCCCATCATACTCATCTCAAATTCACCTTGCATTAGCTTAGAAAATTCTTGGCAATAAAACTCATTAGTAGAACCAAATATAATGTCATCAACGTAAATTTGAACTAATAATATGTCATTGTCATTTCTTTTAATGAAAACTGTAGTGTCCACCTTCCCTTTTTCAACTAAAAAGTTTGAAAGTCTTTCATACCAAGCTCTAGGAGCTTGTTTCAAACCATATAAAGATTTTGTTAGTTTAAAACATGGTTTGGAAAGTTTGGATCTTCAAAACCGGGTGGTTGTTCTACATACACTTCTTCAATTATAAAACCATTTTAAAAAGCACTCTTGACATCCATTTGAAAAGGCTTGAATTCATTAAAGCATGCAAATGCAAGAAGCATCCTAATTGCTTCCATCCTAGCTACGGGTGCATAGGTCTCATCAAAATCAATTCCATCTTCTTGAGTGTAACCTTGAGCAACAAGCCTAGCCTTGTTTCTCACTATATTACCACTTTCATCTAGTTTTTTTCTAAAAACCTATTTAGTTCCTATAGTAGACTTATTACTAGGCCTATCAACTAATGTCCAAACATTACTCCTCTCAAATTGATTCAATTCCTCTTGCATAGCCAATATCCAAAATTCATCATTTAATGCTTCTTTGATATTTTTAGGCTATATTCATGAGATGAATGCAATATTATTCATAAGTTTAAAAGAGGATCTAGTGGTTACCCCTTGGATGGATCACCTAAGATTTCATCATCTTTAACATAGTTGAGTTCCCTTGGGTAGCTCACTTCCTTTTTGCCAAGGTTCATGTCCTTCAAGGCTTCTATAGGAGGATCTTGTGCTTCTTCCTCTTTGATTGGAACCTCGTCTACCTTTGATGATTGTCCACCATCATTAGCTTCAATGATTCCTACATCATCATCATCACAAGAATCCTTCCTCGGAAGGAGGTTATCATCGAAAACCACATGAATTGACTCTTCTACAACTAAGGTTCTTTTGTTAAAGGCTCGATAAGCTTTAGAATTTGAAGAATATCCTAAGAAAATAGCTCCATTACTTTTTGAATCAAATTTACCCAAATTATCTTTTCCATTGTTTAAAACAAAACACTTACATCTAGAAGGATGAAAATAACTAATGTTAGGTTTTTTAGATTTTAAAATCTCATAGGAGTTTTCTTTAAAAGTGGCCTAATCATTACTCTATTAATAATATAGCAAGAAGTGTTTGTGGCTTCCGCCTAAAAATACTTAGGTAAATTGTTTTCACAAAGCATGGTTCTAGCCATTTCTTCTAAAGTTCGATTTTCCTCTCAACTACCCCATTTTGTTGAAGAGTACGAGGTGCGAAAAAGTTATGGCTTATACCATTTTCATTACAAAAATCATCAAAACCTAGATTTTGAAATTCGGTTCCATGGTCACTTCTAATATGGGAAGTATTTTAACCAATCTCATTTTGAGTGATTTTTTAAAATGTAATGAATTTTTCTAAAGCTCATCTTTAGTACCTAAAAAGAGAACCCAAGTGTATCTAGAGAAATCATCAACAAGCACAAAAGCATATGATTTTCCTCCCAAGATAATTGTCCTAATTGGCCCAAAGAGATCCATATGGATCAATTGTAATACCCTACTAGTTGAAACATCATTAATAGGTTTAAATGAGGCTCTTTTATGTTTACCTTGGCACATGCATCACAAATTTTATCTAATGAGAACTTTATCTTGGGTAAACCTCTAACTAGATTTTGGGAAACCAATTTCTCTAAGACACTCATGCTAGCATGTCATAGTTTCCTATGCCATAACCATGCATCATGTTTATCTTTAGCTACAAAACATGCATTTGAAATGTTTATATCATCTAAATGCACCATATATATATATATATTACCCATGTGATGACCTATGAGCATAGTCTTATTAGTTTCAATGTTCATTATCTTACAACCATTAACATCAAAAAGAACATTAAAACCTTTATCACAAAATTGACTAATGGTCAATAAATTCTGTTTTAGACCATTGACATAAAGAACATTTTCAATTAAGATTGAAGAGTGATTACCAAAGGAGCCTATTCCTTCAATATGGCCTTTAGAGTTGTCACCGAAAGTCACCACTCCACCACTTTTAGGCTTTAGATCCAAGAATTTACTCTTGTCACCGGTCATGTGTCTTGAGCATCCACTATCAAGGTACCATGTGTTTTGACTTGAAGCTTTGACCTTGTAGCAATGCCCCCTACAAACAAAGATTAGTTCTTGATTTTTGGTACCCAAATTATTTTGGGTCCATATGAGTTAGCTCTCAAATACTTGGTTCCCTTAGGAATCCAAGAAGAAATAGCATCAATATTGTTAGAAATTACAAGTTCCTTAGAAACCCACACACTCCTAACTCTTTTACCTCTAGGATGCCTATGAGAGCTTCTTTGTTTGTAGTTATTAAAATTTCTCTTTACATATTGGGTTTTTGAAGAACTCCCCTTTTCAAAAATATTTTTCCCAATAGTGTTAAGAGAAGCTTTTTAGTTTATCCACCTCCTCATGGTGATAAACATGGTATTTTTCAAGAAGGTTATTCAAATCAATAGATTTCTTTTCAAATTCATTTGAGGAATTTTGTAAAAGCAAAACCTTCTTTTCAAGTTCCGAGTTGGTCTTGGAAAGTGAATCGTTTTGAGCTCTTAAAACCGAAATCATTTGTTTGTTTTTCAAAACCGATTTTTTGTATTTCTCAACCAACTCATTGTAAACCTCTTGCAACTCATCATAAGCATCATGAAGTTTATCAAAAGTGAAATCTAAAGTAGATGAGTTAGGGTTTACTATAGGATCACCATCAATAACCATGAGGCAAAGGTTGACAACTTCTTGCTCCTCTTCGGATGACTCCCCATCACTCCAAGTAGCAACGTTTTCCTTGAGTTTCTTCTTATTTCCGAAGTTCTTCCTTTTAAGTTGAGGAAAATCGAATCAAATATGCCCCGACTTCTTGCACTCATAGCATATGAGTTGGTCATTTTTTTCCTATTTGTTATTGTTCTTGAAGTTTGTTCTTCTATAGAACATTCTTTCTCTATTTGACTTCATGAACTGAACGAATTTCTTAGCTATCAAAACCAATTCTTCTTCCTCCTCATCTAAGCTAGAATCACTATCTTTATGTGAAGCTTTGAGAGCAATTCCTTGCTTCTTCTCCTCTACCTTCTTCTTCTCCACTCTTCTTTCTTCTCTTTTCATTTCTTCTTCTCTTTCTTTCTTCATGATCTCATGAGTGAGAAGAGATCCCACCAACTCATCGAGCTTTAAGGTCTTCAAGTTCTTGGCCTCGATGATTGCGGCTCTTTTTCCTTCCGATGAATCCAGGAAAGAACAGAGGAGCTTCCAGACTAGCTTGTCTTCGAGAATGGTCTCACCGAAGCCCTTGAGACCATTGACGATGACCGAGAAGCGATCGAAACGCTTTCCTTAGGCTCCATCTTGAAATTCTTGTAGCTATAGATAAGTATCCCAATCTTGGTCTCCTTGTAACCCCCTCGTCCCGGTCTGGTCGGATGACCGGTCCGAGTGGGCCACACGGGGAAAACATACTTGAGCCACTTGGACCTTTCCTTTGCTAACCCAACTTGTATGTTAAATTGTTGATTGATTTATTGCTTTTAGTAAGTTTGGGGCCAGTGTGTGGGCCGTGAGTCGGTAAGTGGAAGTTGTGGGTTCTGAAAATGTGGATGAGGTAGAGGAAGTTCTTTGCTATAGTTAGAGGAGTATGGTCGTACCGGAGTTGAGGTACAATTTGTTTGCTCGAGTCCGTGTGTACGTGAGTTGATTCTTGTTGGTGAGGGACGATGGGACCGATTCTGGTATTAGTTAGTGAAAAGAAGTGAAGATCTATGAGTGGGAGTCAGAGTGGTATCTATGTTATAGTGGATAAGTTCTTGGTACAGTTTTGAGTTTGTCTCTTCTGATTGGTTCTGAGTTCGTACTTTCGTATGTTGCTAACAAGCATGCAAGTTTGAATGTGCTCGATGGGGTGTCAGAGGTAGGTATGAGTACCTCAATTCTTTTGGCGAGATCTAGGTAGGGGTCTCGTGTGAGTAATCTGAATTTCAGAAGTGTTAGTTGGTGACTGTTGGGGTTCAGCCTATGATTTCGATGCAAGACAGCCGGTCAGCGTCCGTGAGTGGGATCTAGTTTGTGTTATTGGGTCAGTGTACGTTGAGTTGTCTTCCAGCAAACGGAAGAGATGAAGTTACTTCCGATATAGTTGAGCCGAGAAGGGAGTCTTGAGCTTTGACTCCATGTTGTTTGTTAGAGGTGGAACAAGCCCAGCATGACTGTTTGTGTGTGTGATCAGAATGGAATCTTGAAGTTACGATATGCTCTAAGGACAGTTTAGAAGAGTCAGATTTTGTTGAGGAACCAGTCTGAAGACAAGAAGACCGAAGACTGTCAGTTGTGTATTTGTGAAGTCGCAATTTCTACGGATTCGTCTGTTTGTGTGAGCATGTAAGGAATTAGATATCGTTGTTGAGACCTTAGATGTATGGACACATGTGACTAGCCCTCTTTGGGAGACAGTAGTGATCAGAAAGATGTACAGAAGATGTTTGTTGGTGGTTCAGAGTTACTAGTTTCTAATAGACGTGAAGTGATTCTCTTCCTACAGTTTCAATGTGCTTTTTGACAAGGCTCGACTTGAAGAGCAAAGAGTTAGTGTATACGTTGAGACAAAGCAAGAGTTGACTTGAAGTTGCGGATTTCTGTGAGACTGTAGTGGTAAGTGAGGATGTGAACTTCTTGTTGAATGTTGATCCAGTTTAGAGATCAAAGGATGATTGAGTTTAGTTGGTAGGCTTGCTTAGCAATTGTGATGAATTTGATTTTTGAATGAAGATTAGACCGCAAAGAGTTAGGATAGTTTGTGTTTTCTTCTCCTATAAGTATTTGGAAGAATTGCCGGTTTACCTCTTGTTAAAGGAGAAGAGTTTGTTATTGAGACCGTTTTCGAGGTTGCTTTCGTTTTGTTGCTCTGTAACTTGTGATTTCCGGAAGAATTGAGAATGTTGAAGAATTAGCTTCGAGACTTGTTAGACCTTAGATTCATTAGGCCTAGTGCATCATCTCAGAGTGCGACAATACAATTTGTGAAGAAGAAAGAAGACAGTGCGAGAATGTGTTTAGATTTCAGACCGTTGGAACAATTGACAGAGAATTGTTAGTATCCATTCCTGAGCGTCAGTGATTTGTTGATCAGTTAGTGTGTGCACCAGTCAAATTGAAGATTAATTTGAATTCGATTATTTCCAGTTGAAAGTGAGAGAAGTTGAAGTATCGAAGACAGCTTTCGAGGCAAGATATGATCGCTTTGAGTTCCGAGTCATGCTGTTTTGTTTGACTAGTGTATTAGTTACCTTCATAGAGATGTGAGCGGAATAATTTTCTGAGTTTCATGATCAGTTGTAGTAGCTCTCCTAGATGTCACGTGAGCATATTCACGTACCGAGAAAGACCATGGCAAGTTTTGAAGTTAGTGTGGTAGATTCTATTAGAGAATCAGTGGTATGCCAAGTTGAGCGAACGTGAACTCCGAGTTAATGAAGATGTTCTCCTAGGACATGTAGATCAGCCGAGTGTGTTAGAGTAAATCTCTAGTAAGCAGAAGAAGATGATGAGTTGGAAGAAATCGAAGACTGTGACAGATATCTATAGTTACTAGGTCTAGCATTGTTACTCTCAGAGAATTGTAAATAGTCTTTTGAAGATAGTTGCTCCATTGATAGATTGCTACAGAAGAATGCTCAATTGTGTGGTTAGATAAGAGACAATAGGCCCTTGAGAAACCGAAAGAAACTTTGAAGAGAGCCTCGACCTTGAATCAGTCTATACCAGAAAAAGAGTTTGCGAACCATAGTGATGTGTTATATGTAGAGATAGGTTGCGTACTTATGCAAGACAGAAGATTGTGGCTTGTTCATCGAGCTAGTTGGAAGATTGTGAGAAGAGTTATCCGATATGAAACATAGAGTTAATTACAGTTGTATTTGCTTCGAAGACTTAGAGACAAAGCTGTATAATAAGAAATGCACAGTGTGTATGTACATATCATCAGAACTTGAAATATTTGAAGACTTAGGAACGGTTGGAACTTGAACAACATGAGTAGTTAGAATTGCTTGAAGACTGTAATACCAAGATTGAGTACCATCCGAAGATAGCCTACGTAGTGACCGATGTTCCGAGTTGTAATTGCCGTTAGATTAATAGTTGAGTTACGAGTTACAATTGCCGAATTCCGTATATCAAATGATAGTAGTTTTGTGGCCGAGTTTCGGGTTGAGACTACTTTGAGTCAGAATATTTGATGAGAAACAGTAGCAAGACAGATTTTTGGCACCTCACGTGCGAGGCATAGTAGAAGGAAGACCTTCAGAATACAATTTCAGAGATGATAGAGTTTTGCATTCCAGAGACAGAATAGTTGTACCGATTGACATAGTGTTTTGAGACATATTGATTTGACTGAAGCATACGGCAGTTCATTTGTATTGCATCTAAGTTGTATGAAGACGTATTGTGAGTTGAAGATGAGTACTTCTGGATTGAGTGGATGAATAATGTGGTCCAACATGAGAGTAAGTGTGTAAATTGCCAGCGTGTCAAGACCGAGCTTCAGTTTTCTTCTAGTTTGTTACATCCGTGGAAGGTTCATAATGGAAGTGGGTAATAGAGATCCGAAATTTCTGCTAGATGGTTTTTGAAGACGCCTGCGTAGTGTTTGGTTAATTGATGAAGTCAGGTTATCAGTCAGAGAAAGTCCTCGGTCAATTTTTGAACAGTGTTGTATGAGTTGTGAACCGGACTAGTTCTGTTGTTATCTGTTGCGGTTACCACCAGAGTTAGAAAGGGGTTTGAGATGTGTTCCGTGTATCTATGATTCAGAAATGTGAGTCAGATCTGCTCTGTGCTATGTTTGTTGAAGAGATTGAGTTGAGTTTGAAATTGGCATGCCTTGAAGAATCAGTTGAGATCATAGTGTAAGATAGCAAGTGTTGCGTGGTAAGTCTTTCGTGTTGGTTAGCATGTTGTGGTGAGAGAGGAATGCGTGGAGGTGCATGTTTCAGTGGCCCTCCGTGATCGATGAATTTCGGGGACGAAATTCCTTAAGTAGGGGAGAGTTGTAACACCCGGGTTTAGGGGTTAGGTGAAAATAATATTTTAATATTATTTTGGGTTCGGTTTTATGTTTTAAATAATGGTCCGGGTTTGGTTTTCAAATTAATTAAATTGATGATGGACTAAGTTTTGGAATTAAACCCCAAATGGCCATGGAACTGATGTCCTTGTGAATAATCTATTTCATTAAGGGCAAGATAGTCTTTGTGCCTTTAAATTTAAAACAAAACAAAAACCCCAACCCATTTACTATTCATCCTCTTCCTCATCAACGGGAAAACAAAAGCTCCCAACCCATTTACTATTCCATTCAAGAGTTCTCTCATTTCGACTCCGTTTTGAAAGGTAATGGTGTTTTCGACTTCCCCTCATCCTCCCCTTCATAAAAGTACCCTTCATTTTCATTTTCATGAAGTTTTTGGAAAATAGAGGTTTTGAATGTTTTGCTTAAAAATGGTGCCTTTGTGTAGCTAAACCTAATATTATGATTTATTATGGTTAGTTATGGAATGTAGGAGCCAAATGATGCTACATATGTAAATTTTAAATGATTTTAATCAATTTTCGGAATTTGGCTTGAGAGGGTTTTTGGAGGGTTTTTAATGGGGGTTTTGGGGCTGTTTAAGGTTGGATTTTGGGGGCTGTAGGTAGTATGGTATATGAGAATCATTTTGGGTGCAATCGATGCTTGTTTGGGTGCTTGAAATGAGAGTTTTCAGTGGGTCAAGTGGGCTGCTCGAAAATCCTGTTTTTGGTCTTGTTTCGAGTGTTGGATGCTTGGTAGTGTAATCCGGGTTGGTTTCGATGACCAGATATTGATTGTGGATGTTTTGTTTGTGTTTGGGATTGATTAGAATCAAGTTTGGGCATCGGTGAAGCATCGGAAGTGAATCCAGAGAATTGAAGACAATTGCTTGCTTGGTCTTGAGCTCGGGAGCTTAGGTGAGTGGTTAAATGTTTTTGAAATGGTTTTGAGTTTTTGGTTCAAGCATGTGAACCTAGGATGGGCTTGGTAAACCCACCTAGAGTTGGGATTAGAGTGGTAGCCTAATCCCAAGCTTTGATTAGAGACTTTGGTTGCACTCTTTAATGATTGTATATGCCTCGTGTTAGATTGTGATGATGTTGATTACGTATAAGTTGTATACATGTATGTTGAGGCATGTTGGATGCGTTGTTATATGCATGTTAATGATAGATATGATATGTTTATACACATGTGCAAAATATGATGTGATATGGTTGTTAATGATATACATGAGGTGTTGTCATGTGAAATGAGATTATGAGGTGATTGCTTGATCCGAGGGTCATGGTGAATACATGCTAGGCATGGAAATGTGGTTTGTGCATGATAGTAAGTCATGGTGAGTACGTGCTAAGCACGGAAGTTGTTAATAAATGGTATTATTGAAATGTGTAGTATTGGCACTAGTATGCTTGGGTACAAATGATCGATCATTAGGATGTTAGTGTGTACACATGAGTCAAAAGTCGCGCGTGGCCTTGGTGGCGTTGAGTCACCAAGGAGGAGTACGGGTTCGCCCGGAAATTGTATCTATATTAGTCGGTGATGAGTGGAATCCCATCGACGGGGCGTGAGGATGAGTGGAATCCCCTCCGCGTGAGATGAGGCGTGAGAATGAGTGGAATCCCCTCCGCGTGAACGGTGATGAGTAGAATCCCATCGACGGGGCGTGAGGATGAGTGGAATCCCCTCCGCGTGAGATGAGGCGTGAGGATGAGTGGAATCCCCTCCGCGTGAACGGTGATGAGTGGAATCCCACCGCCAGGTAATGGTTGTGTTGTTGGATGTGAGTTCCAACGGTTATCCGTGTATTCGAGTCATAGCTAGGTGCCAATACGGATTGTAGTCTATGTTGCCAATATGTGGTTAAGTGTGAGCCAATGTGATTTGGGATGTGTTGCTAACATGGTTTAATATATGTGATTTCATGTGTTGTGGTTTTGAACATGTTGAGCATGACATGATATTGAGTATATGTTCATGCATCATCTATGATCGTGGCTCGTGTGGATCGGAGGTATGAACATGCATTTTATCTCAGTTGTAGCTCGTGCTTGGACCCTGTATTGTCGAAGTTTGTTTTTTAAAGAGCTTACCCTCACTAAGCTTTTATGCTTACGCTCTCTTTTGTTCGATAATGCAGATAAATAGCTTGTGGGTGGCAAAGGCAAGGGAAGGTCTCCAAGTGTTGCTTTTGGTGAGCTCAATGTATGAATTTTAAGTTATGGAATGTAATAGTTAAGCAATGGGATAGGAATTGTTGATTCGAGTCTTGATGTATGTCTATGGTTGACTTGATTTGTAAGCATGATATATCTTGTCAAATGCTAGTACGATGGATGTCTCATGAATGCTTAAGTTGCTTTGAATGGCATGTGAACTCTTTTGATATGTATGATGCTTATTGGTTCTTTTTAATGTCTTCAAGCATGCTTGTATGTGTTTGAGTATGTTAAATCTAGGATGTATGCCTCTAGACTTTGTTTGATGGTTTTATGTGCCTTTAGGGGTCCTATGGGACCTTTAGACTTGTCAAAACACCCCTAAATCTGTATTTCAAAGGTTACAGACTGCCAGCGTTTCGAAACGGGGAGGATCGTTTCGGAACGGGTAGGCTTCAGGGACCCCGTATCGGAACGCGTTTCGATACGGTATGGCCTTTGGAACCCCTGTTCCGAAACGCGTATCGGAACGTTTTGGCTACTGGAATTCTGAGAAATTCACGAGATGAAGGTGTTTCGAAACGGGTGTAAAGGTTTCGAAACGGTCAAAATCTCGTTGACCACGAGATATTGACCGTCGTGGGCGTTTCGAAACGGTTGACCACCGTTTCGATACGACCCCTTGTAAAGGCCCTAGGATAGTTGACCTGGTCAAGGCGTTTCGATACGCCTCAAGGGCGTTTCGAAACGGCCTGTTTAAAAGATTAAAATTGGGCTGTTTAACTGCTGTTTTGGGTTCGAATGTTTGGCTCATGTATTTTATTCCACTGTTTGATCACGTAAGACTTAAATGAACCTTAGAAAAGATTAAGTTTAAAAAAAATAGGGTTGCTAACCGAGGGGGAACCTTAATGGGTTTCGCTTCGGTTTTCCCCGTGTGGCCCACTCGGACCGGTCATCCGGCCAGACCGGGACGAGGGGGTTACATACCAAAGATTCACAAGAGCCACAATATACGATGCATGAACAATATATACAAGTAGATGTTATGATCATCAAGCTCTACTTTCTCAACATAAATAGTCACATCAAACATCCACATAAGGATCATTAATCTCAATACATTGATACACATATCAATCAACATTGGCACCTAGATATGACTCAAATACGCGGATAACCGTTGGAACTCACATCCAACAACACAACCATTACCTGACGGTGGGATTACACTCATCACCGGTCTCGCGGAGGGGATTCCACTCATCCTCACGCCCCGTCGATGGGATTCCACTCATCACCGACTATATTTAGATAAAATTTCCGGGCGTACCCGTACTCCTCCTTGGTGACTCAACGCCACCAAGGCCACGCGCGACTTTTGACTCATGTGTACACACTAACATCCTAATGATCGATCATTTGTATTTAAGTATACTAGTGCCAATATTTTACTCGTTCCACATTACTCATTTCAATCATTTCCGTGCTTAGCACGTACTCACCATGAACACAATCATGAACCAACACCGTGCATGCTTTAAGCAATACAAATCATGCCTCATCTCACATGTATAATACAATATACATAAGCATTCATATCACAACACATACGAGGCATATACATTCATACATTCAAGTTCATCCAAGGGCTCTAGATCAAGCTTAGGATTAGGCTACCACCCTAATCCTAACTCTAGGTGGGTCTACCAAGCCCAACCTAGTCCATATACTCGAACCAACTAATTTAAAACCATTCAAAGCGATTAACCACTCACCTAAGCTTCCAAGCCCAAAGACCAAGCAAGTAATCACCCTCAACTTCCCGGATTCGACCCCGAAGCTTCTTCCACGTTTCCCCTTACTTCTAGCCAAACAAAACACATACATCACTTCCCAAAACAATGCTAATTCAACCATCAAATTACCTTGCAAACACAACTCAATTTCCACAAATCCCAAATCACATAGCATCTCAAAAACCCAATTTTCGGACTCCCACAACCAAGGGCTGAAATTCCCAATTCCAAGCACCCAAATGACTTCCAAAATATCCCAAATCACCCTCCTAACATAGGTAGACCATCAGCCCATCAATTTCAACATTAATCTTACCAAAAACCCAAATTTTGATACCCTAAAATTTGCCCTAAAGACCCACTACGAAAATTCACCCAAAATCAACCAAATTAAGATATGTTGTCTCTTTTATTATGATTAAACATAATCCCAAAACAATTCCTCAAAACAAATTGAAAACCCCCATCAAAAACCCAAATTTCCATATGAACCCTAATTTCCAAAACTCACTATTTTTGAAATCTAAAACAATAGATAAGTAGAGAATAGAGAGGAGGTTAAGAAAATACATTTACCTTTTAATTTGGTGTTGAAATCGATTTGCAAAGCCAATTGAATAGTAACTAGGGTTTAGGAGTGTTTGAAAATGGGGGAGGGTTTTGAAATTGGGAAAGGAGAGAATGAAGAGGAAGATGACAACTTTTCCATAAAAGTTGTTTTCCTTTATTTAAAATTGGGTAAATCACAACTTTGGTCCCTCCCTCTTTATTAAGATTCAAATAGGCCATTTTTCAAAGTTGGTTTATTTTAATTAGATTTTAATTGACCCGAACAACAACCCGGCTAACTCCTAGGCCCAAGACACGGGTGTTACAACTCTCCCCCACTTAAGGAAATTTCGTCCCCGAAATTACCTGGTGGAAACAGATACGGAAACTGCTCAACCATATCTGCTTTTCTCTCCCACGTGGCCTCTTCCACACCTCTATGTCTCCACAACACCTTGACCAACTCTATGGTCTTGCCACGCAACACCTTGCTATCAGAAGCAAGTATCTCAACGGGCTCTTCGTTATAAGACAAATCTGGATTTAACTCTATCTCCTCAACGGGCATCACATGGGAAGGATCTGATCTATATCTCCTAAGCATAGACACATGAAAGACATCATGGATCTTTTCTAACTCGGAAGGTAACCTCAAACGATAAGCTACAGGCCCAATCCGCTCAACAATCTCATACGGACCAATGAACCTCGGGCTCAATTTGCCCTTTAGGCCAAACCTCATTACCTTCTTCCACGGAGATACCTTCAGAAATACTTTCTCACCCACTGAATACTCAACCTCTTTCCTCTTCAAGTCTGCATAAGACTTCTGACGATCGGAAGCTGTTTTCAAGCGGTAACATATCAACTTCACCTTTTCTGTGGTTCCCTTAAGCAAGTCTGGCATAGGTAACAATCTCTGACCTGTCTCAGCCCAACAAATCGGAGTCCTACACCGTCTACCATACAAAGCTTCATAAGGTGCCATCTGAATACTAGACTGATAACTGTTGTTGTAGGCAAACTCAACCAACGGTAAGTGTTTCTCCCAAGAACCCTGAAAATCAATCACACAACAACGAAGCATATCCTCAAGAATCTGTATCACTCGCTCTGACTGCCCATCGGACTGCGGATGATAAGATGTGCTGAAATGCAGACGACTACCCAAAGCACTATGCAAGCAATTCCAGAACCTCGAGGTGAATCTAGGATCCCTATCTGAAACAATAGACTTCGGAACTCCATGAAGTCTCACAATCTCGCGGATATACAAGTTTGCCAACTTGTCTAAGGAATCCGTAGTGTTCACTGCTAAGAAGTGAGCACACTTAGTGAACCTATCAACAATCACCCAAACTGAATTCTTCTTCGAAGGAGACAAGGGCAACCCTGATACAAAATCCATGGTGATCCTCTCCCATTTCCATTCCGGAATCTTCAAAGGCTGTAGCAAACCTGAAGGAACCTGATGTTCTGCCTTCACTCTCTGACAAACCATACAACGGCTCACATACTCGGCTACATCTCTCTTCAAACCAACCCAGAAGTATTCGCTCTTCAAATCTCGGTACATTTTGGTACTACCCGGATGCATAGAAAAGGGACTCGAATGTGCTTCACTCAGAATCTGACGTCTCAACTCAACATCTTCTGGTATAACAATTCTATCTCTAAAGCACAACAAACTCTCACCACTGAAACTATACTCAGTCGGTCTTCCTTCGGCTATGTCTTGAACATGAGGGACTAGGCTCGTATCTTGCAACTGTTTCTCTCTAATCAACTGAATCAAAGAAGGCTTCACTTGCAACTCGGTGATCAAACCACCATCATCGGACACACTCAATCTAGCAAACATAGCTCTCAACTCAACGGCCACTTTTCTACTCAAAGCATCGGCCACTACGTTCGCTTTACCCGGATGGTACTCAATGGTCAAATCATAATCTTTCAACAGCTCTAGCCATCTTCTCTGTCTCAAATTCAACTCTTTCTGTGTCATCAAGTACTTCAAGCTCTTGTGATCAGTGTATACAACACACTTCTCACCATACAAGTAATGACGCCAAATCTTCAATGCAAACACAACTGCGGCTAGCTCAATGTCATGAGTAGGATAGTTCTTCTCATGAATCTTCAACTGTCTAGAAGCATAAGCAACAACTCTCCTATCTTGCATCAGAACACATCCTAAGCCTACGTAGGAAGCATCACTGTAGATCACAAACTTCTTACCTGAAACAGGTTGCACTAACACTGGAGCATTCGTCAAAGCTTCTTTCAATTTCTCAAAAGCCTTCTGTCTTGCATCTGACCATTCAAACTTAACTCCCTTTTGCAACAATTTAGTCAAAGGAGCAGCTACTCTAGAGAAGCCATCAACAAACCTCCTATAGTAACCGGCTAATCCTAGGAAACTCCTAATCTCGGTCACGGACTTAGGTTGTTTCCACTCAACAATAGCCTCAATCTTCGACGGATCAACACGGATACCTTCGGCTGAAACAACATGGCCAAGAAATACAACCTCTCGAATCCAGAACTCACATTTACTAAGCTTCGCATACAACTGATTGCTCAACAATCTCTGTAAAACAAACCTCAAGTGCTCATCATGCTCTTCTTCTATCTTCGAGTACACAAGTATATCATCAATGAAGACAACCACAAACCGGTCTAGATAGTCTCTGAAAATTCTGTTCATCATGTCCATGAATGCTGCCGGTGCATTCGTGAGCCCAAATGGCATCACAAGAAACTCATAGTGACCATATCTAGTCCTAAAAGCTGTCTTTGGAACATCACACTCTTTCACTTTCAACTGATAGTACCCGGATCTCAAATCTATCTTCGAGAATACTGAAGCACCTCTCAACTGATCAAACAAATCATCTATACGAGGCAACGGATACTTGTTCTTCACAGTCATCTGATTCAGCTGTCTATAGTCAATACACATGCGCATGCTACCATCCTTCTTTTTCACAAACAACACGGGAGCACCCCACGGAGAACTACTAGGCCTAATGAAACCACGGTCTAATAACTCTTGCAACTGACTCTTCAATTCTTTCAACTCTTTCGGAGCCATGCGATACGGAGCTATCGAAACTGGGTTAGACCCTGAAACTGTCTCAATCACAAACTCAACATCTCTGTCAGGAGGCAAACCCGACAACTCTTCAGGAAACACATCTGGAAAGTCACACACTGTCCTGATATCTTTCGGTCTAGCTTCACTCATATCCGGATTCATAACATAAGCTAAATAAGCCCCACATCCCGAGTCCATTAACCTATGAGCCTCTAAAGCTGACACCACATTAGACAAGAACTTAATGTTCTCGCCCACTACTACTACCTCGTAGTCATCAGAAAGCTTCAAAGAAATTATCTTTGTCTCAAAATCCACACTAGCCCGATGCTCAACCAACCAATCCATACCCAATATAATATCAAAACCGTAGAAAGGAAGTTCCATCATATCAACTGAAAACACATGACCCTGAATCTTCAGTGGACACCTCCTATACATACGTCTAACCACAACTGTCTCACCAAAAGAGCTAGTAACATGCATACCTACATCTAAGATCTCTACAGGAATATCTAACTTCTGTGCATGCTCACTCAGAATGTAGGAATGCGTAGAACCCGAATCAACTAAAGAAAGCAAAGACATAGACTGTAACTCGAAATTACCTGCTATCACATCGGTGTCGTTCCCGGCCTCTCTCTGAGCATAAACTCTCGCTAGTCCTCCCGCCTCTGGCTGCACAGCCACAACATGTGCAAGGTTCCTCTGAGCATCTCCCCTAGGTGCATCAGCCCTAGGCTGGAAGTAGCCACGACCGCGCCCACGGCCTCTCTGAAAATCGTTACCTCTCGCAGGAGCCTGAGCAATGTTCGGTTCCTGAGCTGCCTGACGTGGACAGTCCCTCCTAAAGTGGTCCCTCGAACCACAGTTCCAACAAGCATGGAAGTTACCCCAACACTCACCAGTGTGCTGCCTCCCACACTGTGCACACTCGGGCAAACGCCCTCCTCCTCTATGGCCCTGATGGCCTCTACCATGATGGCCACCGCCACGTCTCTGATCAAACTGATGTCCGCCACCTCTGTGCCTCTTAGCATCTCTACCATCAGAGTGGTTGTGCCTCTTACCAGAACTGGAACCACCAGATCGTTTGGCCGAACCCAAACTATGCTCCAAATCCTTGGCCCTCGCGACCAATACATCAAAGTCTGAGTAGTCAGAAGCTAGGGTATACCTCTTAACCTCTTCATTCAATCCGTAGCGGAATCGGTTACAACGTTCCACTTCAGTAGGAACTAGCTCTGGAGCATACTGACTCAAGCGAACAAAGCGGATCTCATAATCAGTCACAGAAGCATCTCCCTGAGTAAGAGCCATGAACTCTCGTTTCTTCTCATCTAAATACCTCGGTCCCAAGTACCTCTTGCGGAAAGCAAACTCAAAGAATTCCCAATCTATCTCGGCCTCTGGAACCCCGGCAGTAATGGTGACCCACCAGGTGTAGGCATCACCCTGAAGCAATGAGATCACACAACCCAATCTACGTGCACCCGCACAACCCATCTGAGCTAAGATACGAACCGTCTTCTCCAACCACAACTCCGACCTCTCCGGAGTAGATCCTCTAAACTCCTCGGCTCCCAAGCTACGGAGCCTCTCCAACGGTAGACTAGCATCATCACACCTAGGCTGAGCTGCAGCCTGAGCTCCCGCAACTGCGGCCTGGAAAGCTCCCGCTATCGCTTGCACTAGCGGAGTCATATCAATTCCAGCTGGACCTTGGCCACCTTGGCCACCCTGAGGTCCATCTCCTCCGGCTCCATCTTCACCTCCAGCTCCAGGTGGTGGAGGTGGTGGTGGTGGAGCGCCAACTCCCGCAGCCACCGGCCCTTCCAGATGAGCCTCCACACCAACAGCCGGCTCAACAGGAGCCGCAACCCGTGGTTCCTGACGAACCACTCTCGGTCTACCTCTCGGTCTAGACATTGCTCTCACGAAAATTAACTACAACCACAACAACAAAACATACAAGTTGGGTTAGCAAGGCAAGGCTTCCAAGTGTTCAAGTACGTTCCCTCACTAAAACAAAACCATTTTCCAATGTAATAGTAGCAATGGGACTCACATACACATGCTTTGAATCAAGCAAGCAACCATTCTTACAAGCAAGCAAACACCGTACATATCAAGCAAAAACTTGAACTTACCTCACTTACCTGCCCAAGGTCTCGGTAACCTTAGGCTCTGATACCAACAAGTGTAACCCCCTCGTCCCGGTCTGGTCGGATGACCGGTCCGAGTGGGCCACACGGGGAAAACCGAAGCGAAACCCGTTAAGGCTTCCCCTCGGTTAACGACCCAGAAAATTTCTTTTAACTTTAGTCTTATCTAGATGCGTATTTAATTCCTAAGTGGAGCATAACAGCGGAAGATACAAACAACGAAACATTTACCGACCAAACAAAGCATAAACAGTCCATTTTACTTCATTACAGCAGGCCGTTTCGAAACGCCCCTAGGGTGTTCCGAAACGCCTTGACTTGGTCAACGGCCCTGGGTCAACCATAAGGTGACCGTTCCGAAACAGGGGTGACCAGTATCGGAACGACCTTGATGGTCAATATCTCGTGGTCAACGAGATTTGACCGTTTCGAAACACCAAAGGCCCGTTTCGGAACGACTTCATCTCGCCAATTTCTCAAAATTCCAGTAGCAAAAACGTTCCGAAACGCCCTCATCCGTTTCGAAACGGCAGGCCATTTACAAAGGGACCGTTCCGGAATAGGGGGACCCGTTACGAAACACCCCCTGTCTGCAGACTCGATTTTGCTGTTTTGAGGCACAAAGGTGCCCCAAAACATCACCAAAACACATCACAACACCAAATCAAATAAACCCAAGGCATACCAACAATACCATCATGCTTTAACAAGGTTTAGACATGTCAAACACTAGGGCAACATCCCACAAACATGCTTTCATACAAACATCATTCAAGCACATATATAAACTCTAAAGGCATAAAGCTAACATTCAAAATAAGCAATTAGGCATGAGTTAACATACTACATGGCAACACAACCATGAAAAGCAAGATATTAAGGAGTCTAAACATGCTCCTAGCAACCAACAACAAGCAACAAAACATTACACATCCCATTGCTTAAACTATTACATGTCTTAGCATTAAAACCATACTTGATGAACTCAAGTCCAAAACTACACTTGGAGGCCCTCCACTTGCCCGAGCAACCCACGAGCTAAGGATCTGCAATGTTGAACAAAGAGAGCGTAAGCAATGATGCTTAGTGAGGGTAAGCTCTAAAAACAAACCTCAACATTGCAGGGTCCGAGCACGATCTAGCCAAGGCATTACACAAACATACCAAAGATTCACAAGAGCCACAATATACGATGCATGAACAATATATACAAGTAGATGTTATGATCATCAAGCTCTACTTTCTCAACATAAATAGTCACATCAAACATCCACATAAGGATCATTAATCTCAATACATTGATACACATATCAATCAACATTGGCACCTAGATATGACTCAAATACGCGGATAACCGTTGGAACTCACATCCAACAACACAACCATTACCTGACGGTGGGATTACACTCATCACCGGTCTCGCGGAGGGGATTCCACTCATCCTCACGCCCCGTCGATGGGATTCCACTCATCACCGACTATATTTAAATAAAATTTCCGGGCGTACCCGTACTCCTCCTTGGTGACTCAACGCCACCAAGGCCACACGCGACTTTTGACTCATGTGTACACACTAACATCCTAATAATCGATCATTTGTATTTAAGTATACTAGTGCCAATATTTTACTCGTTCCACATTACTCATTTCAATCATTTCCGTGCTTAGCACGTACTCACCATGAACACAATCATGAACCAACACCGTGCATGCTTTAAGCAATACAAATCATGCCTCATCTCACATGTATAATACAATATACATAAGCATTCATATCACAACAAATACGAGGCATATACATTCATACATTCAAGTTCATCCAAGGGCTCTAGATCAAGCTTAGGATTAGGCTACCACCCTAATCCTAACTCTAGGTGGGTCTACCAAGCCCAACCTAGTCCATATACTCGAACCAACTAATTTAAAACCATTCAAAGCGATTAACCACTCACCTAAGCTTCCAAGCCCAAAGACCAAGCAAGTAATCACCCTCAACTTCCCGGATTCGATCCCGAAGCTTCTTCCACGTTTCCCCTTGCTTCTAGCCAAACAAAACACATACATCACTTCCCAAAACAATGCTAATTCAACCATCAAACTACCTTGCAAACACAACTCAATTTCCACAAATCCCAAATCACATAGCATCTCAAAAACCCAATTTTCGGACTCCCACAACCAAGGGCTGAAATTCCCAATTCCAAGCACCCAAATGACTTCCAAAATATCCCAAATCACCCTCCTAACATAGGTAGACCATCAGCCCATCAATTTCAACATTAATCTTACCAAAAACCCAAATTTTGATACCCTAAAATTTGCCCTAAAGACCCACTACGAAAATTCACCCAAAATCAACCAAATTAAGATATGTTGTCTCTTTTATTATGATTAAACATAATCCCAAAACAATTCCTCAAAACAAATTGAAAACCCCCATCAAAAACCCAAATTTCCATATGAACCCTAATTTCCAAAACTCACTATTTTTGAAATCTAAAACAATAGATAAGTAGAGAATAGAGAGGAGGTTAAGAAAATACATTTACCTTTTAATTTGGTGTTGAAATCGATTTGCAAAGCCAATGGAATAGTAACTAGGGTTTATGAGTGTTTGAAAATGGGGGAGGGTTTTGAAATTGGGAAAGGAGAGAATGAAGAGGAAGATGACAACTTTTCCATAAAAGTTGTCTTCCTTTATTTAAAATTGGGTAAATCACAACTTTGGTCCCTCCCTCTTTATTAAGATTCAAATAGGCCATTTTTCAAAGTTGGTTTATTTTAATTAGATTTTAATTGACCCGAACAACAACCCGGCTAACTCCTAGGTCCAAGACACGGGTGTTACACTCCTTGACATCGCTGGTTCCTCCATATGTGGTCTCTAGCTTGTCCCACACCTCTTTAGCACTTATACACGAAGACAGCTTCGAGTACAAATCCGATCCAAGAGCACAAAAGATCATCTGTAGAGATTTTTCATTGATTTGAAGCTTCTTTCATTCTTCATTGGTCATTTCATGCTTAGACTATGGAACGAGTCTTCCTTCATCAGTTCTCTTCAAGGGAATGGTTAGGGCATCTTCCACAATATCCCATATGAGATAATCATTAGATTTGATGAAGAGCTTCATCATATTTTTCCGATATGGATAGTTATTCTCATTGAAGTAAGGAGGCTTCGTGATAGATTGTGACTCGTAATTGTTTCCGGAGGTAGATGCATTTGCTTCTAGTTGTTGTTGATCGAATTCTCCAAGTGTCGACTCAAGAGGGTTGTAATCATTCTAATAAGTGTAGTTCTGATACCAATTGTTGAGTTAATCACACAATTACAAATGGCCAAGAGGGAGTAAATTGGCAATTAAAAATTTAAAAGGGGAAAAGAATAAGTGAAAAAGATGAGACAAGACAATTTAGAGTGGTTCAAGCTTCTAACAAGCTCTACATCCACTACCTTAGCTCCCACAAAGGATTTTCAACCAATCCACTAATTGATTTTCCCCTTTTCTCAGATTAGGAGGAAACCTTACAAAATCGATTAAGCTTTCTACCCAAAGCTTAATTAACTTCACTCACAATTACAAAGAAAGAAAGGCAATCTGAAATGTATCTCTCAATAGACTAATTAATTGCCCAATTACAAACAAACACTCCCCAAACTTGAAAGAAAGATAAACATTGAAGAATTTTACAAGTTGGGTACACAAATTTGACTCTATAAGCTCAAGGGTTTGGAATAAATGTTTGGATGTTACTTGAATGTTCAATAGTTGTTGATGTAGCTTTGGCGACTTGTTTTTATACTCTTGGCTTGAATTCTAACAGTTTGGGTGGTTGAGGTTATTAATCTATCCGTTGGGCTGTATTTTTCCCGCAATAAATGCCCCTCAACTGCACAACGTATCGATACCCTTGGGACCGTATCGGTACCTGTCTCAAAGAAGAAAAAGCTATTGTGACTAAAAATAAGCGTGTATCGATACGCGGGAAGGGCATATAAGTATAGTTATAAGGGGCGTATCGATATGAAATACTGTATCGATACAGTTTTTTACTTACTAGAATCTTGAATTGTGTTTTGACAAAAAGTGTATTGGTACGCTATCTAGGCGTATCGATACGGTTAATGATCATTTAAAAGGCTTACGATTCCAATATTTGACACCCAATGTTCGATTCATTTAAAACAAAGATTTTCTATCATCATCCAAATTGTATCGATACGGAATGAGACCGTATTGGTACGCTATGCCTTAATAGCTTGCTACAATGAAGATCGTATCGATACGGGGTTAAACTGTATTGGTATGCCTTGATTAATTGATTTTCCAGAGTTGGAAAACCGTATCGATACGCTTGGGCGTAGAGATGAAGTTTGGCTTGAAAATACTTAGAAAAAATTTGAACACTTAAAATAATTTGTCGTGAAAAATCATTTGGTTCAAAAAGACTTGTCAATTTGTGAGTCTTTGAAATTCTTAAAAATTTATTGTATTTACAAATGAGCCCTTATACAATTTTTTATATCAAAATCAATTTAGGTTTTACAAATAGTAAGTAAATTAATATTTTATTGTTTAATTTAAGTTCTTAATTTTTTTTAATTTTTATTTGATGTTTTAATTTTCGATTCTATTTGAAGAGAATATAGTTTAAATATTTTGTATTAAATAGGTGGAGAGATTTTAAGAATATAGAATTTTTTTTTGAATATAAGAGAAAAAAACGTTTATTTTAATTTATGGTTGAAGAAGATATTTAAGAAGAAAATATAGTAAGTTGATTTGATTTGTATTTTATTATTTTATTTAAGTTCATTAATTTATTTATATTTAGTTATAGGTGGTTGAATAAAAAACAACGTTAAATTGATGATTTAATAGAAAATAAGCAAATACGTAATTAAATTTCAAGTAGTTTAAAGTAAGATTATCCGAGTTATTTTTTTATTTTATTATAATTGTTTTTTTAATGTGGTAGATTTAGTCTCGATTTACTAATATTTTCTTACTTGTCATGTAGGATGGCTGAGGAAGCTTCATTGTTGCATTTACATAATCGAGACATCACTAGCCTTAGAGTTGATGAGCTGGTATAATTTTTTAAAAATTAATTCATGACGAAATTGGTCACTTCTGTGTTTTATTTGTTAATAATTATGTTTAAATAATGTGTTATTTTCAGGATGCAGAGGAAACATTTAAACATCATTTGTGCATAGTAGACAAACCCCTAGACCACAGAATCGAGAATTTCTTATATATGGCAGGATTTTATCATGCCACATTCCTCCGTGGGTACAAGTTGGTGCCCGGATTGAGTACTGCTCTAATTGAGCGTTGGAGACCTGAAACACATACCTTCCATATGCCTTGTGGAGAATGCACGATCACCCTCGATGATGTGGTTTATTTTATTGGGGTCCCAGTAAACGGGAAGCCAATGGTCGAGCGTGCCGTAGGCTCAACGGGTGAAATTTGTCAAAGGTACCTTGGGAAGGAACCCTATGGAAGTAACGTGGGAGGGTCTCGTGTGAAAATGAGTTGGCTAGAGAGAGAGAATTTCAACTCGCTGAGTATAATACAGTTGATGAAATTTATATGGCCAGTCGAGCATATATCCTACAGATGATTGGAGAGAATTTCAACTCGCTGAGTATAATACAGTTGATGAAATTTATATGGCCAGTCGAGCATATATCCTACAGATGATTGGAGGTATACTGATGTCGGATAAATCTGGAAATATGGTCAGTGTAAGGTACCTTCGTTTTTTTGACACTCCTTGGGAATCTGGTTGTCAATATAGTTGGGAATCAACTATATTAGCGTGCTTGTATCACGAGTTGTGCAAGGGCGCTTTACTGTAAAAGGGTCATAGGGTAGGCGGTATTGGTGGTTGCCTGTTATTGTTGCAAGCGTGGGCTTGGCAACGACTTCCCTTTTTTACACCACTTACTCGAACACATGTGCAGTTTCCTCTCGTTGCAAGGTAAACATATATCCATATTCTTAGTTGAATCTGTAAATTAATTAAATTAACTTGTTATTTAAATATATTATGATTTGTATGCAGATGGTGTGAGGAGAAGCATGAGACAGGGTTGGCGCACAACAACGTCAGAGTTTGTAGATCTCTTATTGATTCTCATTGTCAAGAGTAGGTATATGAATGGAAAGTAATTTTTGACGTTAGATGTGTTTTCACATCTTAGTTAGTTAGATGTATTATTTTAAACTATTATTTTTTTGCAGTTTATTTGGAAGGCCTACGAAGATGACCATATATTTT
This sequence comes from Hibiscus trionum, assembly GCA_030270665.1. Classification (NCBI taxonomy): domain Eukaryota; kingdom Viridiplantae; phylum Streptophyta; class Magnoliopsida; order Malvales; family Malvaceae; genus Hibiscus; species Hibiscus trionum. The sequence continues at coordinate 17,330,033 of BSYR01000038.1, read as the reverse complement.
TACTGGAATATTTGATGAAGGATTCACTTTCATGGTGTAGTGTTACACCATTGATCCATTTCTCTACTATCGAGTTGCACTTTGCAGATAGAGTGTTGAGGCAATTTGGCATCCACCAGCCTATTTCGCGCATTCCACGTGACCATTACCATCTTCATGCCTATGATGGACATGGCAGGCCAGATACGGATTGGGAAGTCAAACATAGCGAGTATATTGCTTTGTGGAACAACAGAGGTTCATCGTTGTCGGAACGCCATCCAATGAAAGTTGTTGATTTTGATTTTGAGAGTTCAGAGTAAATGGTCTACTATCATAGTCATGGAATGTCGTACTTAACAGATCAGCCTGAACGGGAGGAATGCGAAAGGTTTTGGAAAAAATATGGAGGTAAAAGTAAATCATCGAAGGCTGCATCGGGCTCATCACAAGGGAAACAGATTGGTAGTAGAGACCCTACGGGTTGGCCAATGACATGGGAGCCAAATATGAGTAGAGTAACACCAATGGCTATATGGGAAAAAGAACCGGGTCCTACTTGTGTACAACCAGAAGTGGCCCCGAGATCCTCAGATAATATAGTGTTTTTTCAGCCTGCTACATTTGTATATCCACCAGTGGGCTCGAGCTATTCAAGTAATGTGGGAGGGAGCTCTTCAGGTAATGTAGGGTTTAATGATCCTAATTTATATAGACTCGAGTTTATTTCACCACAAACACCTAATTACTCGAACTTAGGCGAGAACATGGATTTTTTACACCTCTTGCAGCCAACCCCTACGGTGCAGTTTCGCCGGTGATGACTGCCTCGTCGAGTGTTCCTCAAGGATCGATCCCTCTGTATCCGTATCAACCCGATTTTGGGACCCCATGTGTTCAGCAAACACCACCACAGTCCTTGTTCTTCATAGGTGGGCCAATTGGAACCGAGAATAAGAATGATGATGATGGCGATGAAGAGCAACAACTGCATCCCCGTCGTCGACACAATCCCGATCAATCTCGTCGTCCACCGGGGTGTGGTACCGGCGGACATAAGCATCGTTAGCTTTTTTATTTCAAGCAGTTAATAATTGGACTATGTTAAAATGAAAAGTTTGAATAAGTTTTTTATTTTTATTTTGTATCTAACATTGCAAGAAAACCAGATTACCAAGAAAGAAAGATGTTTAGTTTCTTCTATCCATCGTTTTTATTATAGTCAATCGATAATCCAATTTAATTGGTACAATATAAGATCGAGAACTGAATAATCTAAATTTAGCAATTGTTGATATAAAAATTTAAAAGAAAAATATTTTTCTATTTAATTGATTATATTAGATCTTTCAAAAATAATTTAAAGTCCAAAAAAACTTGAATATTTTCAAATATGAACAATTCAAATTAAGTGATTAAATTGAATTGTTTCACAACATAACATAATATTTTTAAATACAAACATTGAAAATCACCGAGGCATTGACACGAATCTTGGTTCATTTGGACAGTTTGATCTGGAATGTCCTTCTGCCCTACATATGGTACATCTCTTTCGATGCCCATTCTTTCTATCATGAAGGTCCATACTGGTATAGATGCGAGTCGATCTAGGTCGACCATTTGGAGATCTAAAAAGTGTAGGATGTGGTAACCATTTTTCATGCTTTACCGATGGCCAATAAATTGAATTTGCAATCGGTGGGAACTCACTTCTGTAAATATTGACCATCCTGTGGAGATTGAAGCATTCATCAACAAAAGTGTACAAGTAAACCCCTATATGCGTACATGCTGCAACTGCATGAATACATGGATATCACCATGCCTGGAATGCTCTACAATCACACCAACTATGTCTCAAATCGACTCGAAATACATTTGAGTGCGCTGCTTCGTTGTTGCGTCTGGCACCAACAACATCAAATATCTGATTAGTTCGATCGAAGCTGTGAACCTTTAGCGACATTGCTTTCTTCATGTTCTCTGTCATTTTCGTCACAAGATTGGGAGCCCAACTTTGCCCCTATTTAATAAGGCCTCAATTTCCTTCCCTTTAACTACTCAAACTTTCGCCAACCTATAGTACGTCTCTTTCACTAGGCTTATTACGTGATCCTTTTAGTACTCCATTTATGCACTTCACAATGTTGGTAGTCAATTGTCTGTATCTTCTACTACATTCGTCATATGATTGGGCCCATCTTTCCTCTCGGTTTTATTTTCCCAACTCCAAACCTTCTCGTCGTACTTCATTAAATTTGCCATCTTCCTCTCAAAATGTGGTCGCATTAGTAGATATCCTGTGTCATAATATTTTTAGTATCGACACAAATCAAACATAAATAAATAAATAAATGCATATGTAAATATAATTTAGTTTGAAAAAAAATGCTTACCCATGCTTTCAATCTCACTGCAAAGATATTTATTTTTGATCCGCTCGTAGTTGTTCTTTCTGATATGACGAATATAGTAGGTAGGGTATGTGTTCGGTGGTGTCCAATGACTTCTGTCTCGATTAATTGTTGCTTTGATACCCGTCCCTCAATCGGATATAATGTATACTCCATCTTCTTGGACGACATGCTTACGTAAATTCGTCAAAAAGAAATTCCAAGCGTCTGTCATCTCCTGCTCAACAATTGCGAATGCAATCGGGAAGACGTTGTCACCATCTTGCGCAACAACAACCAACAATATATGAGAGTATCTCTCGTACAACCATGTGCCATCGACTTGGATCATATGTTTGCAATAGGGAAAGCCTTCGATGGCAGGCTTGAACACCCAGAAAAGTTGTAACCCCCTCGTCCCGGTCTGGCCGGATGACCGGTCCGAGTGAGCCACACGGGGAAAACCGAGTGAAAACCCCTTAAGGATTCCCCCTCGGTTAGCAACCCTATTTTTTCTCATTTTAAAATCTTGTCTAAATGGATATTAAACCCTAAGTGATCATACAACGGAACAACATATACAAAACAATCAAACGAACTCAAACAATCATGTTACAGCCCAATTTTAAACTTAAACTGCATGCGGTATCGATACACCTAAGGGGTGTATCGATACCCCTTGACTAGGTCAACTTGTCAGAGTCAACCAGTGGACACCGTATCGATACGCCCAAGGAGTGTATCGATACCCTCTCACAGTCTTCCAACTATCTTGATGAACAAGCCGGAATCTTCTTCCTTGCATAAGCACACAACCTAACTCTACATGTAATACATCACTATGGTTCGCAAACTCTTTCTCTGATATAAGCTGATTCAAGGTCGAAGCTCTCTTCAAAGTTTCTCTCGGTTTCTCAAGGGCTCATTGTCTCGCATCTAACCACACAACTGAACATTTTTCTGTAAAAAAATCTGTCAAGGAGCAGCTATCTTCAAAGGATCATTTACAAACCCTCGATAGCAACAATGCTAGACCTAGGAACTATAGATACATGTCACAGTCTTCAATTTCTTCCAACCCACATCTTCTTCTGACTACTTGGGATTTACTCTAATACGCTCGGCTAATCTACCTGTCCTAGGAGGACATCTTCATTAACTCGGAGTTCACGTTGCACAACTTGGCATACAACTGATTCCCTAAAAGGATCTACCACACTAACTTCAAAGCTTGTCATGGCCTTCTTCGGTACGTGAATATACTCATGTGTCATCTATGAGAACTATTACAACTGATCAAGGAACTCAGGAATTATTCTGTTCAACATCTCTATGAAGGTCACTAATACACTAGTCAAACAAAACGGCATAACTCAGAGCTCAAGGTGATCACATCTTGCCCCTAAAGCTGTCTTTGGTACTTCAACTTTTCTCACTTTCAACTGGTAGTAAACGGATCTCAAACAAATCTTTGAAAAGACTGAAGCACACACTAACTGATCAACAAATCACTGACACTTAGAAACAGATACTAATTACTCACTGTCAATTGTTTCAACTGTCTGAAATCTAATCACATTCTTGTATCGTCTTCCCTCTTCTTCACAATTTTTACTGTTACCCTCTAAGATGATGTACTAGGCCTAATCAATCTAAGGTCTAACAAACTCGTAGTTGATTCTTCAACACTCTCAATTCTTTCGGGAATCATGAGATACAGAGCAAACAAAACAGGAGCAACTCGGAGACGGTATCAATAACAAACTCTTCTTCCCTAACAAGGGACAAACCGGGTAGTTCTTGCCAACAATTTTAGGAAAATACAACATATTCTAACAGTCTGCGGTCTAATCCTCATTCAAAAATCAAATCCATCACATTTGCTAGGCAAGCCTGTCAACTAACTCAATCAATCTTTGACCTCTAAGGCTGGATCAACATTCGATACGAAATTCACATTCTCACCTACCATTTCAAGATCATAGTCATCCACAAGCTTTAAGAAAACTCGCATTGTCTCAAAGTCTACCCTAACTCTATGTTCTACAAACTAATCCGTGCACAGCTTCACATCAAAACCGTAAAAAGGCAATTCCATCGCATCAACTGAAAACACGTGCCACTGAACCATCAACGGACACCCCTTGTACATCTTTCTGACCACGACTATATCCCTAAAGAAGCTAGCAACACCAACACCTACCTCTAGTACCTCACAAGGTAGATTCAACAACTTCGCATGCTCACTCCAAATACACGGACACGTAGATCCAGAATTTATCAGAAAAACAAGCCCAATGACTGTATCGAGGAATTACTTGCTACAACATCGACATCCTTCCGAAGCCAACTCTTAAGTCTTCACTTCTATTACCATCTCATATCAAGATCGGTCACATTGTTCTCCCTCAACAGAAACCAACTCATGTGCCTGTTGACCCAAACTGACAAACTGCACTCCAACTCTGGTACAGTCATACTGCCCCGAACTAAAGCGACATACTCTCTCATCGTTCACATCCTCCAAAACCTCAGATTCACGAATACCAGCTCTAGGCCCACGTCTCGGCCTCAACTTACCAAAGACAACAATTCAATAATAAACAAAACACACAAACAAGAATATTTAGGGTTAGCAAGAGCAAGGGTCCAAGGTGCTCAAGTATATTCCTTTACAAAAATCCTTTTTAAATAAGTAATAGTAGCAATGGGAACTCGACACTACGCCTCAACACCACCATCATGCTAACACATACTTTCAAACACCGTACTAACAAGCAAACATCAAGCATACATGGCAAAACATTCACCGAGACATAACAACAACATAACACATTAAACTTACCTCACTTACCTACCCGAGGTCTCGAAAACCTCAGGCTCTGATACCAATAAATGTAACCCCCTCGTCCCGGTCTGGCCGGATGACCGGTTCGAGTGAGCTACACGGGGAAAACCGAGTGAAAACCCCTTAAGGATTCCCCCTCGGTTAGCAACCCTATTTTTTCTCATTTTAAAATCTTGTCTAAATGGATATTAAACCCTAAGTGATCATACAGCGGAACAACATATACAAAACAATCAAACGAACTCAAACAATCATGTTACAGCCCAATTTTAAACTTAAACTGCATGCGGTATCGATACACCTAAGGGGTGTATCGATACCCCTTGACTAGGTCAACTGGTCAGAGTCAACCAGTGGAGACCGTATCGATAAGCCCAAGGAGTGTATCGATACCCTCCCCAACGGTTGACTTTCCACGGTCAACGCTAAGATGACGGTATCGATACACCAGAGGCCGGTATCGATACCGAAATGGACAGTAGCTCCAGTGAACAAAATGGTATCGATACACCCCTCAGGTGTATCGATACACGAGGCCTGAAACAAGAAGGTGGTATCGATACCGTACCAACCGTATCGATACCCCTGCTACGAACTTTCAGGTTTGAGCTGATTTAAGGCACAAGGAGGCCCGTAAATCCCTCTAAAACCCCCAACCAACACACTAACATCAATCCTAAGGCAAATCAAACATAAAAGCATGCTTTAACTTGAAATCAAAGGCACAATCCAACACAAGATGGTGCACAAATCATTCCAGCAACTTAGCATTCAAACATGAAGCAAGGCATACATACTTGGCATTCCAACAAAAACAATTAGGCATACAAGTCATACATGGAACTCAAGGGCCTTGAAAGGCACAAGAAAAGCATACGAGGTTTGGCCCTCTCTAACAAGGCAACCTAAACACCAATAGACATGCCAACACACACAACATCCATCATAGCATATCAAGCATTACAACCCATCATCAACCCAAAGCATCAACATAAGGCATTAACAACATGTGGCCAACACAAAGGAGTCTAGATACAAGCTCCTAAAACACATAGCATTTCCCATTGCTAGACTACTACATTATTTAATTAAACCATACTTGAGCAAACTACCACACGCTTGGACGCCCTTTTTCCTTGCTCCTTGCTAACTCCAAGCTAAAGATCTGCATTGTCGGAAAAAGGAGAGCGTAAGCATAAAGCTTAGTGAGCGGAGCTCTAAAACATAACTACGACAATGCAGGGTTCAAAGCTTTCTTTAAAATAAAGGTCAACGTATACAAATCATCCAACGACCTAATCCTTCTACTAACATACAAGTTCAACCAAGGGTCAACAATATAGACATTTAACATAGCAATACACTTCAAGGTATGCATGAGGACATAATCCTAGATTATAGTAAAACAATAAGAAGACAATGATATAGTGAGGTACAACATGAACATTACATGGCATGCACAAGCATAACCAAACCACACACGGTAGGACTACACATCACCGTTTCGACTAGTAGTTTTCCAATGGGACTACACATCAAAGTACTCTTCTACTAGTCACTACCGGCGGGACTACACATCACCGGAGTCTTATACCACTCGCTACCGGCGGGACTACACATCACCGGAGCAACGACAACCATCACGTGAGGTTCGACACCAACCATGCAACACGACATAAAATCACTATCATGCAACATGTAATCACTATATCATACACAACCAAACAAGGTGTAACAATATCCATAATTAGGCATCACTTACTACTTACAATCTTACCAATCACAAATGGTCTTACTCACCATTTTCATGCACAACCTGCACCAACTTACACACATCTTACAAGGCATATCAACATCAACATTATTACCATCATACATGATCAACGATACAATAAATAGCCACATGCTTCCTCCCAAAGTATTGGGGTTTCATGTATATCAAAAGGTCATTTCAAGCAATGAAAAACAATGGTATAAAAGGGAAATTAAAGAGGCATTTCACATCATCTTACTCTTTGAGTTTAAGTCACTTTCAAGCCCAAATCTAAACCACCTTCAAAATTACCTTTGAACCAAAACGATTCTTGAAAACATTTCCACATCCACGTGCTTGAACCAATCTTAGAAAATTAAATTAAAACATTAATCACTCACCTTACTTCCTTAAGCAAATCAAGCAAAGCCGACTCAAGCCTCCTCACTTCCGGATTCGATCCCCAAGCTTCTTCAACACAAATTCCCGCTTCTAAACAATCTCAAACACAATTCAAATAATCCTCGAATCAGCCCAACATCAAAAGACGAACCCGAAATATAATTCAAGCAACAAGCACATAATTTTCAAGCCAAGAACAATCCCCAAAATGCAATTTCCGAGCAGCCCTTTAGCACAGTCCAAAACCGATGATTCCAACTCTTTTAACACACCTAATAGCTTCCAAAACAACCCCTAACTATCATACAACCATCAACCCTCATTTTCCAACATAAAACAGCCCTATAACTCACTTCTAAACCCTCCTAAAACCCTTCCAAAACCCAAATACGAATTTCTTAATAAAACCAATTAAAAATGATACATGTTGGACCATTCGGGCTACAACCAACACATATAATAATAAGAATTCAAAAGCTTCAACATTGGACAACAAAGTTAGGATTTTTAACTTAAAAGTTCAAAAACTCAAAACATGAATCAATGGGTTTTATGAAAAACTAAACACATGGAGAGAAAGAGGAAGGTGAGGACAGTTCAAAAGTGACATTACCTTTTAAAAATCATCAAGGACGAAGGATGGAGGAGATGAAATGGAAGCTTCAATGTTGGGAGGGGGTTTCACGTTGGGTGTGTATTTGGGAGGTAGAAGATGACACAAATTTTTGGATGTTTTGGAATTAAAAGGGTTTTTATTTTTACAAGATCACATATTTACGAAACTGCCATTAATGAAATGGCTATTGGGCTTGGGTTTAAAAATTGGGTCCAACACCTTTGTTTTATTTGCAAACAAAACCCGAACCATTATTTTATTTATTTAAATTATAAAACCGAACCCGAAAAATATTAAAATATTATTTTCACCCGACCCCTAAACCCGGGTGTTACAACTCTCCCCTACTTAAGGAAATTTCGTCCCCGAAATTTATCAGACATGAAGAGTCACTGACACATGCTCCTCCACACTTTCTCTCACCACAACATACCCACCACTCGGTAGACTCACCACACAACATTAGCTATCTGATGCCAAGATCTCAACGGGTCATTCAATGCATTACCATTTTAAACTCGACTCAATCTCTTCAACAACATAACACGGAACAAAACTGGCTCACACTTCTGAATCATAGATACAAAGAACACATCACAAATCCCTTTCCAACTTTGGTGGTAACTGCAATAGATAAACAACAAAACTAGCCCGACTCACAAACTCATACGACATTGTTTAAACACTTGACTCGTAACTTCCTCTGACTGATCATCCGACTCTAACATGTACCCAAACACTTTTGTAGGTGTCTTCAAAAATCTAGTCAAAACTCGAATCTCTATCGGCCATTATCGATCTCAAGACACTGTACGACTCACAATCTCGCTAAGGCACCAATCTGCCATCTTACCCACTGTACAAGTAGCTTGAACATGTATAAAATGAGCACACTCGATGTAACTAGCATGGCTTACTCGGCTAAACTCTCTCGTAAGAATTCAAAGGCGATCCAGACACAAAGTCCCTCAAATCTATTTCCCAACCTCATTCAGAATCTTCCACTGATGTAACCAACTAGAAGAAGCTGATGCTCGATCTTGACACGCTGGCAAAATTACACCCTTACTTCCACACTAAACCACATCATCCATCAACTCAATCCAGAAGTACTCATCTTCAACCCACAATACGTATTCATACTACTCAGATGCAATACAAATGAACTACCGTGTGCTTCGGCCAAAACAATACGTCTCAAAACACTATGTCAATCGGTACAACTATTCTGCCTCTGAATTGAAAAACTATATCATCTCTGAAACTGTATTCTGAAGGTCTTCCTTCCACTAATTTTTGCACGTGAGGTGCCAAGAACCTGTCTTGCAACTGTTTCTCTTCAAGCATTCTGACTCAATGTAGGTTTAACATGAAACTCGGCCACAAGAATACTGTCATTCGGTAACTGAATTCAGCAAATACAACTCGCAACTCAACTACTAATCTAACAACAATTACAACTCGGAACATCGGTTACTACGTTGACTATCTTCGGATGGTACTCAATCTTGATATTACAGTCTTCAAACATTTCTAACACTTTATGCGGTTCAAGTTTCAACCCTTCCTAAGTCTTCAAATATTTCAAGTTCTGATGATATGTACATATGCACTGTGCATTTCTTTCTATACGACTTTGTCTCTAAGTCTTCGAAGCAAATACAACTGTAATTAACCCTATGTCTCATATCAGATAACTTTTCTCACAGTCTTCCAACTATCTTGATGAACAAGCCGGAATCTTCTTCCTTGCATAAGCACACAACCTAACTCTACATGTAATACATCACTATGGTTCGCAAACTCTTTCTCTGATATAAGCTGATTCAAGGTCGAAGCTCTCTTCAAAGTTTCTCTCGGTTTCTCAAGGGCTCATTGTCTCGCATCTAACCACACAACTGAACATTTTTCTGTAAAAAAATCTGTCAAGGAGCAGCTATCTTCAAAGGATCATTTACAAACCCTCGATAGCAACAATGCTAGACCTAGGAACTATAGATACATGTCACAGTCTTCAATTTCTTCCAACCCACATCTTCTTCTGACTACTTGGGATTTACTCTAATACGCTCGGCTAATCTACCTGTCCTAGGAGGACATCTTCATTAACTCGGAGTTCACGTTGCACAACTTGGCATACAACTGATTCCCTAAAAGGATCTACCACACTAACTTCAAAGCTTGTCATGGCCTTCTTCGGTACGTGAATATACTCATGTGTCATCTATGAGAACTATTACAACTGATCAAGGAACTCAGGAATTATTCTGTTCAACATCTCTATGAAGGTCACTAATACACTAGTCAAACAAAACGGCATAACTCAGAGCTCAAGGTGATCACATCTTGCCCCTAAAGCTGTATTCGGTACTACAACTTTTCTCACTTTCAACTGGTAGTAAACGGATCTCAAACAAATCTTTGAAAAGACTGAAGCACACACTAACTGATCAACAAATCACTGACACTTAGAAACGGATACTAATTACTCACTGTCAATTGTTTCAACTGTCTGAAATCTAATCACATTCTTGTATCGTCTTCCCTCTTCTTCACAATTTGTACTGTTACCCTCTAAGATGATGTACTAGGCCTAATCAATCTAAGGTCTAACAAACTCGTAGTTGATTCTTCAACACTCTCAATTCTTTCGGGAATCATGAGATACAGAGCAAACAAAACAGGAGCAACTCGGAGACGGTATCAATAACAAACTCTTCTTCCCTAACAAGGGACAAACCGGGTAGTTCTTGCCAACAATTTTAGGAAAATACAACATATTCTAACAGTCTGCAGTCTAATCCTCATTCAAAAATCAAATCCATCACATTTGCTAGGCAAGCCTGTCAACTAACTCAATCAATCTTTGACCTCTAAGGCTGGATCAACATTCGATACGAAATTCACATTCTCACCTACCATTTCAAGATCATAGTCATCCACAAGCTTTAAGAAAACTCTCATTGTCTCAAAGTCTACCCTAACTCTATGTTCTACAAACTAATTCGTGCACAGCTTCACATCAAAACCGTAAAAAGGCAATTCCATCGCATCAACTGAAAACACGTGCCACTGAACCATCAACGGACACCCCTTGTACATCTTTCTGACCACGACTATATCCCTAAAGAAGCTAGCAACACCAACACCTACCTCTAGTACCTCACAAGGTAGATTCAACAACTTCGCATGCTCACTCCAAATACACGGACACGTAGATCAAGAATTTATCAGAAAAACAAGCCCAATGACTGTATCGAGGAATTACTTGCTACAACATCGACATCCTTCCGAAGCCAACTCTTAAGTCTTCACTTCTATTACCATCTCATATCAAGATCGGTCACATTGTTCTCCCTCAACAGAAACCAACTCATGTGCCTGTTGACCCAAACTGACAAACTGCACTCCAACTCTGGTACAGTCATACTGCTCCGAACTAAAGCGACGTACTCTCTCATCGTTCACATCCTCCAAAACCTCAGATTCACGAATACCAGCTCTAGGCCCACGTCTCGGCCTTAACTTACCAAAGACAACAATTCAATAATAAACAAAACACACAAGCAAGAATATTTAGGGTTAGCAAGAGCAAGGGTCCAAGGTGCTCAAGTATATTCCTTTACAAAAATCCTTTTTAAATAAGTAATAGTAGCAATGGGAACTCGACACTACGCCTCAACACCACCATCATGCTAACACATACTTTCAAACACCGTACTAACAAGCAAACATCAAGCATACATGGCAAAACATTTACCGAGACATAACAACAACATAACACATTAAACTTACCTCACTTACCTACCCGAGGTCTCGAAAACCTCAGGCTCTGATACCAATAAATATAACCCCCTCGTCCCGGTCTGGCCGGATGATCGGTTCGAGTGAGCTACACGGGGAAAACCGAGTGAAAACCCCTTAAGGATTCCCCCTCGGTTAGCAACCCTATTTTTTCTCATTTTAAAATCTTGTCTAAATGGATATTAAACCCTAAGTGATCATACAGCGGAACAACATATACAAAACAATCAAACATAAAAGCATGCTTTAACTTGAAATCAAAGGCACAATCCAACACAAGATGGTGCACAAATCATTCCAGCAACTTAGCATTCAAACATGAAGCAAGGCATACATACTTGGCATTCCAACAAAAACAATTAGGCATACAAGTCATACATGGAACTCAAGGGCCTTGAAAGGCACAAGAAAAGCATACGAGGTTTGGCCCTCTCTAACAAGGCAACCTAAACACCAATAGACATGCCAACACACACAACATCCATCATAGCATATCAAGCATTACAACCCATCATCAACCCAAAGCATCAACATAAGGCATTAACAACATGTGGCCAACACAAAGGAGTCTAGATACAAGCTCCTAAAACATATAGCATTTCCCATTGCTAGACTACTACATTATTTAATTAAACCATACTTGAGCAAACTACCACACGCTTGGACGCCCTTTTTCCTTGCTCCTTGCTAACTCCAAGCTAAAGATCTGCATTGTCGGAAAAAGGAGAGCGTAAGCATAAAGCTTAGTGAGCGGAGCTCTAAAACATAACTACGACAATGCAGGGTTCAAAGCTTTCTTTAAAATAAAGGTCAACGCATACAAATCATCCAACGACCTAATCCTTCTACTAACATACAAGTTCAACCAATGGTCAACAATATAGGCATTTAACATAGCAATACACTTCAAGGTATGCATGAGGACATAATCCTAAATTATAGTAAAACAATAAGAAGACAATGATATAGTGAGGTACAACATGAACATTACATGGCATGCACAAGCATAACCAAACCACACACGGTGGGACTACACATCACCGTTTCGACTAGTAGTTTTCCAATGGGACTACACATCAAAGTACTCTTCTACTAGTCACTACCCGCAGGACTACACATCACCGGAGTCTTATACCACTCGCTACCGGCGGGACTACACATCACCGGAGCAACGACAACCATCACGTGAGGTTCGACACCAACCATGCAACACGATATAAAATCACTATCATGCAACATGTACTCACTATATCATACACAACCAAACAAGGTGTAACAATATCCACAATTAGGCATCACTTACTACTTACAATCTTACCAATCACAAATGGTCTTACTCACCATTTTCATGCACAACCTGCACCAACTTACACACATCTTACAAGGCATATCAACATCAACATTATTACCATCATACATGATCAACGATACAATAAATAGCCACATGCTTCCTCCCAAAGTATTGGGGTTTCATGTATATCAAAAGATCATTTCAAGCAATGAAAAACAATGGTATAAAAGGGAAATTAAAGAGGCATTTCACATCATCTTACTCTTTGAGTTTAAGTCACTTTCAAGCCCAAATCTAAACCACCTTCAAAATTACCTTTGAACCAAAACGATTCTTGAAAACATTTCCACATCCACGTGCTTGAACCAATCTTAGAAAATTAAATTAAAACATTAACCACTCACCTTACTTCCTTAAGCAAATCAAGCAAAGCCGACTCAAGCCTCCTCACTTCCGGATTCGATCCCCAAGCTTCTTCAACACAAATTCCCGCTTCTAAACAATCTCAAACACAATTCAAATAATCCTCGAATCAGCCCAACATCAAAAGACCAACCCGGAATATAATTCAAGCAACAAGCACATAATTTTCGAGCCAAGAACAATCCCCAAAATGCAATTTCCGAGCAGCCCTTTAGCACAGTCCAAAACCGATGATTCCAACTCTTTTAACACACCTAATAGCTTCCAAAACAACCCCTAACTATCATACAACCATCAACCCTCATTTTCCAACATAAAACAGCCCTATAACTCACTTCTAAACCCTCCTAAAACCCCTCCAAAACCCAAATACGAATTTCTTAATAAAACCAATTAAAAATGATACATGTTGGACCATTCGGGCTACAACCAACACATATAATAATAAGAATTCAAAAGCTTCAACATTGGACAACAAAGTTAGGATTTTTAACTTAAAAGTTCAAAAACTCAAAACATGAATTAATGGGTTTTATGAAAAACTAAACACATGGAGAGATAGAGGAAGGTGAGGACAGTTCAAAAGTGCCATTACCTTTTAAAAATCATCAAGGACGAAGGATGGAGGAGATGAAATGGAAGCTTCAATGGTGGGAGGGGGTTTCACGTTGGGTGTGTTTTTGGGAGGTAGAAGATGACACAAATTTTTGGGTGTTTTGGAATTAAAAGAGTTTTTATTTTTACAAGGTCACATATTTACGAAACTGCCATTAATGAAATGGCTATTGGGCTTGGGTTTAAAAATTGGGTCCAACACCTTTGTTTTATTTGCAAACAAAACCCGAACCATTATTTTATTTATTTAAATTATAAAACTGAACCCGAAAAATATTAAAATATTATTTTCACCCGACCCCTAAACCCGGGTTTTACAAAAGTCGATGAAAAAATTTATGGCCTTCAACAATTTGGCCTTCTCGGTCGTACGCATCCTTGGTTTGATACCTCACTATGGTGTCTGGGATAAAATGTGTCAGTGCTAGTAATAAAGTCGGTAGCTCGTTGTACGACTTATCATAATCACCGTACACCAAGTCCATTGCCTTATCCCTTGCACGCCACGCCTTCTTGTATTCTATTTGGTATTCAAATTGTTGCGCAATGCTTGCCTGAATCGTGGAAACTGGAACCCGTCAATTTGCTTCAACCAACTTCATTACGTGATGGCTTATTACGCTGGAGTCCAATTTCTGGTGGTCCTGGTCGATGGAAGTTCGTAAGCATGTGTGAACACCATTATAATTTGCAACCTCCCAACGATTTGACCTCTGCAGCTTCGTCACTTGGATCTTTCAATCGCACTCTTGTCCATATTTCACACATTTGGCAAAGAAAGTCCTCTGGCTGGATTCTGCGACAAAGTAGTCCACGTGGTTCTTGATGTTGTACTCTTTCACTATCAATATAGCTTCATTATTATCATCAAATTTAAGCTTAACATATAATTCACCGTGTTGACTCGAGTTTAATCGGGGAAAATCCAAGAATTCGGGCGCCCTCATTGCATCGAAATCCATTGAATTCATGTGAGAAGGAGGTTCATAGAATGTAATGTCGCCCTGGACGAAATAAATTCTCCAACACCAAAATCAAGGGTTGCACCGACGTCATCAGGGAACAAATCGTGATCCCCAATATCTTCATCTTCGCTGGAATCGTCGAGTGATTCTCCCTATCGACCTCGTAAGGGTTCCACACCAGCTTCAACAGTAGGATCAACATCCGACCCATGTGATGAAGCATATGTTGAAGGCTCGACTTGATGAAATACATTTGATGTCCCACTTGTCAACATTGCAACAAAACTGCCTCCGGGCATATCAATTTCATCACCAAAATTCATTTGAGTTGATTCTCCAACTACGTTTGTAGATGGGTTGGGAACATCACGTACCTCAGCAAACAACTAGATATATCGAATTCCCATAGAATCATGCTCTGCGATCATCATTGCAACATCGTCATCATCTTGGAGAGTGATTACACAATATCTGACAGGATTGTCACATGTCATCCATCGGTAACGTAAACCATGAATCTCTTTCCTAATTTTCTCTGATATGTTCTCCTTCATTTCTCGAAGCATGATTTTCTTCTCGAATCTCATCTTCGTACTGCTTTTAAAATTAAATACAACCACGACATCAGTTTTGACCATTTGTCCATTGTAATGAACAATCGTCATAAATTTGTCATTGCCCATTTTCTCTGCATGATCGAAATAAAACATACTAAATCAAAATGCTCATAATAAAAAAAATAACTCTGGTTACTAACATCATGGACGAGTTTTTTTTAACTTTTAATAAATATATTATATTAATTTTCTAAAATATATAGTTCAAATATATTTCCTAATAATATATTTATCCTATAAAAAAATTATCATAATAATTTTTTCGAACATAGTAAATCAACTTTACAAATAAATTTTAAAAATATCCAAATCCCATCCAACTTCGAACTAACTCAAATAAACTACATGAAAAAATTTAAAATATACGAAACATACAAAATAACTATAAAATTACCAAACTGAAAAAATTACCAAACTAAAAAAAATCGAATCTACTTACAAAATAACAAAATAAAATTACCAAATTAAAAAAACAAAACTATAAAAAATCGAATCTACTTACAATATTTTCCCCACTATTTTCTTTATCTTCTTCTTCTACTTCTTCAATCTTAACTTCCTTTCAACCTTAACTATTTAACAAAAAAAATAATTTTTTTATCCCTTATACTATCCCTATCTCTGCCTAACTAACAACTATAAATTTTTAACCTCTACTCCTATACATTTTAAAATACCCTAAACCCATCACCATTCAAAAATCACATCCACCACTCCCAAAAATTTAATATGCTACCCATTCTTCCCAAAAATAAACTGTAAACCCACCTTAAACCTATATTCGAATCATAACCTATTTTTTCATGCATAAACCTATACTTATATTCAAATCAGAACCCTTCCCCAAAAATAGACTGCAGTCTATTCATCTCAAAATTCAGAACCCTACTTACACCCAATTCAAAGCCTGTATTTTTCTTTCTCAATTTTTGTTTCTCCCAGGGACCAATCTTTTCTCCCAGTTGAGCATGTTGTGCATGCAGGTTGACCGGCCAATAATCTTTTCTCCCTTGAAGTCGGACTCAGCTGGGAAAACTTTAGGCAATTTTTTGATCCAAAGTCGAATTAAACTGAGGGAGACTTCAGCTAAAGTCAGATTCAGCCGAAGACGACTTTTTTCCCGAAGTCGGATCCAGTTAAACATGTCTTTAGGAATTTTATTTTTGGAAATCGGTATCATCAGAATCCGACTTTGATTACATATTTCTGGAAATAATCTGCCCACAACAATAGTTTGAGAAAAAAAATTCCAACATGCAATATTTCTGTGAAATTTCCCTTTAGTAATAGTTTAATATAATTTTTTTCTCCTTTTAAAGATCATATTCATATATTGACTCAAATTTAAAGCTAGCCGATCTGATATTAACACGACCCGAAAGCAACCGATCCAACATTGACCTGACCCAAATAGTCAACTGATCTGATATAGACCCAACCCGAAAATTCAACTGATCCGATATTAACCCGACTTGATACCTGACCCTTTTCGAAATAACATAGATCCGAACTAAATCCGAATCATACCCGAATTGAACCTAAACCGAAAACAACCGGACCAAAAACCAACCCGACCGAACCCGATCCGAACGACTCGATTGTTATCTCTACTTGATAATCAAATTATAAATTAATTATAATATATTTACAAGGTTGTTTTAATAAATTGTTTTTTAAAAGAAATAAGATCACATTAATTGATAACTTCACTTGTTTTCATTCTTTAAAAAGCAGTGAATACACTCATTTTTAGATTTTTCTCTTATTATTTCCTTTTTGTTCTTTTTTATTCTTATATACATAATTAATCATTTATTCCAAAAGAATATGCTTCTAAACAGATTTTTCTACACCCACTTTTTATTGGTGTGACATGATAAGTCGGTAGCCCAAAGATAATACATTTATGCTTATTTATTTCATAATCTAAAAGTTGGTAGTCCTTATCATTTTTATATTTAAATTATTATTTTTGCCTTATTTAAAAACAGTAAAATAATTTTTTTATCAATAAAGTTTATAAAATTATAAAACGGTCACTACATTTATCTAACTGTTACAAAATGTTCATTGTACTTTATCAACTATAACAAAATTGTTTGTTAAAAAAACTATACCAAAATTGTAATTAAACTCATCAAACAATTATAAAATAATTCATAAAATTATGAAAATTTATTATTATTCTATAACATGCAATGGCTATTGTGCAATAATTCGATGAGTTTATTGACCATCTTTGTACTTTTCAAAACTTCATTCATCATAAAAAATGTTTTTACTTAATTATTGAAAATTTGTGTATTTTACCAAAAATAAGGAAAATTGCATATTTAGTACTCCAACTATGTATGCGTTACTATTTTGGTACCCCAACTATTTTTTTTGTTTGTAAAATGTCACCTAACGTTATGTTTTTGATCGGTTTTGGTACTCGGCCGTTAAAAACTAACGGAGATGATGACTTGGCTTGGTATAACCACAGTTTTAGTCGAAAACACTTACATATATATTATCAATTTAGTCCAAAATCCATCAATTTAAAACATCATCTTAATTTTGGGGTAAAACACCATCTTAATTTTGATTGAATTTTGTCACATCTCTTTCCCACCCCCTCGTATGCTCGTCGGTATCCCGATTGTGGAGTTTAGAACCTCCAATGGACCCCGCATTAGCCCCTATTGATCCGCAAATTCTAAAGTTTTGATTGTCCATAGCGTGTTCGACTAGAAGAAGAAGAAAAATGAAGAATTTATAAGTTTAATTCATAACTTAAAATAATGAATTTTAGACTAAATTGATAGATTGTATAAGTCTTTGGACTACCGTTATCAACCCAAGCCATGTCACCATTTCTGTTAATTTTAAACGGCATAGGTACCAAAACAGAACAAAAATGTAACTTTAAGTACTATTTTGCCAAAAATAATAGTTGCAGTACTAAAACAGTAATATGGGCACAATTAGAATACTAAATATGTAATTTTCCGAAAAAACATTTTTTTAGGAAGTAAGGTCACAAATTAAAATATGGGGAGGAAGCAAGAATTGGAATCAAATTCTTTTTCTAAAAAAAATGCTATTTTAAACATTTAATAAAAAATAATAGTTAGAGTACTAAAATCACATTCTAAGATCTTTAAACTGTTAATCACACTTTGATTGGAATATTTATAAAACTGCATGTTTTTTTTAAAAAAGATTTTGATTCTTAAATTCCAATTCCAAGAGTAAAGGAAACTTTGAGACATACCACCACCACCAACCGAAAAAAAAGTTATGAACCTTTCAAATTTGATTCTATCACTAAAATTATTTGGAAATAAAGAACACATATTAACTGGTCGAGTCGTTAAAAATACATATGTGTCTTATTTTGTATGAGTTCGAATCTTAATATTTACTGTTCGAATATAAAATCTCTCTATAAATGCGATTAGAATATACTATATGTTAATACTATATGTCTCTTAAGATGAACATCATCCGCTCTTCTATTAAGACCACTTATTGAGTTCAAAATCATTGCTTTAAATCTTTCTAATAGTATTCTAATATATTGATGTTGTAACTAGTTTAATTTAAATATTTGTTTTATTTTAGTAGATATAGAATAAATTACTATTTTTTCCTAGTTTAGTTGTCGGACTCGTATATCAGATCCATTATAAAAAGGTGTCATGTATTCAAACCCGCTACTGGCAAAAAGTTTGCGTGTCTTTTTTAATTAATTATGGGAGATAATTAATTTGTCAATTTATTAAAATTTTAATGATCAATGACCAAAATAAAATTGAGGTAAAATTAGTGACGTTTTTAACGAATAATTAATTTAGTAAACAAAATAGAAAAATCAGAATAATTTAGTGACTAATGATATTGTTTACCCAAAATGAAAATAAATAAAATACTCAATCAAAATTTTATTGATTAAACCTTTAAATTCAAAAATTGAAAGAAATATATCCTTTGATTAACAAAATTCATTTTTGATTGCTAATACGCTGCCATGACCAATAAACTTGTTGATGTAACGATTGATATTGTAAATGTTTACTAATGTGGTAAAGGAAATTAATCGACCTTATGAAATGATTTAAGGGCCTATTTAACTCTTAAGAAAAAGAATTAAAAAAATTAAAATTAAAATATTCAAAGAATTATTAATAATATTTAAAACAATTCAAAAATTTAAAATTAAAAAATACAACTTTTAAAAAATTTATAATATTTGAAAAGGTATTCAAATTATTATAAAACACTACCATTTATAAAAATTTAAATAATCAAGAACATGTCAAATTGAAAGCTTTGATCGGATAAGTTTTCAATTTTTTCTTGCCAGTTGAAGTATGCTGTTGTTTCTCGAACACATTTTAAGTGGATTCGGTCTTATAGGAGGGAACCCAAAAGCTATTGTTGCTCTAATGCAAGGTTTATTTATTTAAAAATGTGTTCGGGCAATCAAACTCGACTAATATTGACAAAATACATGCAAAGACTATATGGTAGAGGTGTTGGAAGATTTCTTATAATTATCCGGTGAAGTTGTTCAAAGAATCCAAATCACCTCAAATCCACCAAATTGACAAAATACATGCCAAGACACTAAATGACATTTTTTTGAATGTTTCAGTGTGATTATATGATAATATTTGTTGTTTATTCACAGTCTTTTAAAAAACATACACACTGTGTAAACAAACTGTTCGAACTCGAATTTTTTAAAAAGTATAATATTTTTTTTACTGGGACCATGGGCTAAATGCCATTTTAAAAATGGCTATATGTACACTTTATATTTTTGAAGAAATCTTTGGATATGAGTGGTTGAGGTAGTGAAGTAGTGATAAGAGTGGGGAAAACTAACAAAAACTGAGCATTCATTGGTTATCCTTGTGGACTGCATTAATCCATGCACCCAAAGCAAAGCAACAAACGTCGCCAGGAAGGATGTGGCCTCTTCAGCTGATCAAAAGTTACCTTTTAGGTACCCACTTGACTTGACCAAAGGAAATCAACACATTCAAAGACACGCCTCTCCGGATCTCCTAAAGCCATTTGCCAATAAGAATCATTAGTTTTAAGGTCATCATATTAATTTTTCGGACTCCATAATGGTCCGTAGGGGTGTGTAAAATCGGGTTCGGTTATCTATTAGTAAATTATTTCAGTTAATCTGTAAGTTCGGGTCACTCAATTCTCGGCCCTAAACCGTAATCATTTAACCGGTTAACCAAAAAATCCGATTCGGTTCGGTTCGGTCGGAATAACGGTTTTTAATTTTGTTAATTAAAAATATTTGTTTTAATAATATGTTAGAAAAACTATACACTTTTAAAATTCGACACACGATATTAGTATCTTTTCTAATACTAGCAAACTTCGACACACGATATTAGTATCTTTTTAATACTAGTTAAATTCGACACACGATATTAGTATCTCTTTTAATACTAGCGAGTTAAACACTTAAACTTCATAAAATAAAATTATGGTTTTCTTTTTGGGAATGAGAAAATAAAATGAAATCTGATTTTTTAATATAAAATATTAAAATGGCATATAATATAATAATATATATTATATAATCGGTCGGTTTAATTACCTAGTTTGTCCCAAAATCGTGAACCGTAACCGAACCAGTTTCTTTTAAAAACAAAAACAAAACCAAAACCAAAATTTTCGGTTCGGTTAATCAATTTTTCGGTTTGATTTTCTCGGGTTTCAAGACCGGTTTCAATTTTTGATTTTTTTGCACACCCGTAATTGTCTGTCTCAATAATATCATCTCTTTTCTTTTTTTGAATGGTCAAAATATGACAAAATAATATATGTTCATACATATTCTTAACATTTTGACAATGCATACACATTTTATAAACAAAACGATTAAATTTAAATCTCTTAAAATAAACATCATCCGCTTTTCTATAATAACACCGGTTAAGTTCATCATGTCTAATTTTTGAGTAGGTAATATATCTTATAACTGCATTCCGTATCTACTATCTATTAGTACAATATATTTATTATATGTTACTATTTTTCTTTTCTAAAAGGTACAATGCATTTATTACATGGGCGAATCCTCATTAAAGCCCGTAGGGACTTGACCCCCCAAAATTTTGGCAAGCTAACTTTCTGTCTTAAAAGTTTTAAAAACTCCAATTTGGCATCTTAATTTACACTCATTTATTTACATTGATAACCCTAAACTTTTAGGTACTTATATTTTGGTCACTAAATTTTTAAAACTTGCAATAAAATCAATAAAATTTTAAACCGCTTTCATTACTTTAGGTGTTGTTAAAAGGGTAAACTCCATGGTTGATCCCTTTTGTTTTTGAGGTGTTTGATTTTGGTCATCGGTTTTGAAAAAGTTATGTTTTGTTCGCTTACGTTATCAATTTATGACATTTTGGTCACTGAGCCGTTAACTATATCGTTAGTCTGGTGATGTGATACATCAATTAAAAGCGTTTATTTTTAATTTGACTCCTGAACTTTAGATACAATATTAATTTGACCACTGAACTTTATATAGAATATCAATTTGACCCATGAACTGTAGATAAAATATCAATATGACCCTTAAACTTTAGCTAAATCTCCCACCCCCGCTGCTGCTCACCACCTTCGTCAACCACTATCGTCGACGTCAACAACTACCGTTGGAACAAGCCATTGATTTGGAACCCCGACGTCAAAATTGCTCTGGGACTGCACGTGCAAAGTAAGCTATGAAGCAAAGGAACTTCAGTATAAAGTCGTACTACGTACCCGATACATCCCTTTATTGAGGGCTTATTGGGTACAGCTTGGATACATACCATTTGAAAGAATATACACCTTCCAGAAAAAGCTACTTGAGCCAGAATCTCCTAAAATTGATCATTTTTTTCAATGAGAGTTGCGGCAACTCGTCGTATGGTGTCTCTCGAGAGGCATCTAGGGTCGTGGCCAGTAACCAAGATACATGTAGCATCAAACATAAACATTTGGAATACATCTTCTAAGTCTGGAAAATGGCCCATAACAGGAATAAGACCCCCTTCCACCTTAAATCAAAAGTCTTTAACAATGTCTCCCAAGATGTAAACCATTTGTTTGAATACGAATTCGAATCCTTTAGGGGATTAGGCAAAGTAGGAACTCATAATGTGGTGAATGTTGACAGGTTGTTGTAATCATTAATTTTGTCCAGGCTTTAAATTCACTTTAGTTTATGTTAATGTTGGGCTAAATAAAATAGGCTTTTTATTATTATTTAAAAAAAGAAAAAAGAAAAAAAACCTAAACACTATTATCATTATTAACATTATATATTTATACTTTGCTTATTATTATTATTATTATTATTATTTTTATTATTATTATTATTATTGTGTATTGCTTGTTACTATTACTTATTCTTATTATTATTGTGTGTTAATGTCACTTATTATTATTATTATTATTATTATTATTATTATTATTATTATTATTATTATTATTATTATCTTTATCTCTTTTTTTTTGAAATGGGGTTGTTTTATTTATGTTAAGTAGCATCCCCGACCTCGTTAAAAAACTCCCTAAAACCTATGGAGGAAAAAGAGTGCACGGTGATGCAACTCCGATTGAGTACACAAACAACAATTCGAAGAATACACTCATAAATTCGAACCAAAACAGGAGTTGGGGAACAATACACCCTATCTCGGTTGGCGCGCGCTGTTTGTCCCATTCCACTGAGTGATCTCCATGCTCCAACAGGATTGTTTCAATTTCCTGAATGCAACTTCACTGCCAGCATTACCCTTCCGGGGTTGCATCCCTTAGTGCCTACCCATCAGCATTCGAGCAACTTTCTGCTGTCTCAAAGTTCAAGACCTGTAAGTCCTCGCTTTTGTGGATGCCTTTTTTAGCGAGAATATCAGCACTCGAATTTGCCTGCCTGTATATCGCTTCTATCGACTAGTGAAAACCACAGCTTGACTTTAAGGTTGAGGTTACCAACTTTTTGAAAATGTCCGGTGCCAAGTGCGGGGCTCTGAACCATTGGACAACTACACTGCTGTCACTCTCCACACTCAGCGGGTAAGCCTTCAACAAGGGGAAGGAATTATATATTTTTAGCGCTTCAACAATGGCAAGAATTTCCGCTGAAGACACATCCATGTAACCTACCGATTTGGAGAAGGATGCCCAGATTCTAGCATTATTATCCCGTAAGATACCCCATATTCCAGCCGCTCCATACGAGCCCGAGACTGCCCCATCTACATTGAATTTGAGTATTCCTTCGTGAGGGGGTGACCATCTGACCCTTTTCGCTCGAAACTCTTCAATGGAAAAATCTTTAAGCGTTGCAGGGGGGTTACACAGATCTATCACCGACACACATTTATTGTTACTATTATTATTATTTGCGTTTAATATTATTATTTTTATTTTTACTAATACTATTATAATAAAGCAAAATAAATAAACAAATAGTGATTAATAACCCAATAAAAACAGTCTATTACATGCAGCCCTATAAGCCCAAGCTTAAAACCCTAATGATAAACAAAACCCTAATCCTGGTCTTATTTGTACAACCACATTCTGGCTGTTAGATCTGGCCCTAGATCTAACGGCCCATATTGCAAGGGACGAGAGGAAACTCTAGGAGCCTTCGTTTGATCTCTTGCTGCACCTTGTTCAGTCGTCAAATCACGTAACATCAACGGCCTAGGTCGAGTCTCAGACGGCTACACGTGTATCGATACATCTCTCTTGTAATTGTGCAACAGCTCTTTCTTTTTTAAGACATGTATCGATACGCCTCCTCGAGTACCGATACGGTAGGCTGCATAAGTGCATTTATGGTGGAAAGATAGGGTTCCAACGGCTATAATCAATTCTCTAACCATCCAAATGGCTAGAATTAATGGAAAAGGTATAAAAACAAGTCTATTAAAGACCATCAACAACTATTGCATCCAAGAGAAACATCCATACAAAAAATCCAAGCTCAAGTGCCTAAATTGTCATTCTTGTAAAATTCCAAATTGTATTGAGTGAAATTCTTATCTTGTATTTCAATTTGGGTTGAGTGCTTGTATTCAAAGGGGCAAATTTGTATTGAGAGATATTCTTATTGCCTTCAATTTCTTCTTTGTAACCAAGTGAGGGTTTGGTCAATTTGGGGTAGAAAATTGACCTGTCTTGTTAAGGTTTCCTCCTAAGCCTAGAAAAGGGAAATATCAATTAGTGGAATTGTTGGAAAATCCTTAGTGTGAGCTAAGGTAGTAGATGTAGAGTTCATTTGGAACTTGAACCACTATAATTGCCTTGTTCTTCATTTTATTCATTCCACTTCACTTTCTAAATTTTCAAAACCCAATTCACCCCTCTTGACTTTGATCAATCCTTTAATCCACTCAACAAGATATGAAAAACTACATTTGTTATTGTCATAACAACTCTTTACTCGGTAAGGGGTCATTATGTGAATTTTCAAAACGTTTTAAAAAGATTGGAGTCGCCACCAGTTATTTTAGTAAGTCGAACACAAAAAATGTACGCAAAAAAATTGAAAAAATAAGTGTCTAAACCACTAAACTACTTATTCATTCTTGAAAAAGCTTTATAATAACTCATACGCTTTGTGAAAATTAAAGAAAGTAAATATAGCGTGCGGGGATTCGAATCTGATTTTAATTAAAAAAAGAAGAATGATGCTTAATCGTTAGACTAGATTTAATATTTGATTAAAATCATGAAAATTTATGTGGATGAAACTATATTTAATAAATTTAAATTAGTTTTATTTATTAATTTGTTATTAGTAGCATATAAAATATTCCACAACAACATACTTAACCCAATTATGTCGGTGAATTTTAATAACCAAATTATTATAATATTAAAAATAAAAAATGTTGATTGTCAAAACGGACAGGAGACAAATAGACGGTTCGACGGTGGTTGAGATGGCTGCTCTAAGTCAGACTTTGTATATTGCTTTTGTTCTATGTGGGCAATGTTGTCCAAAAAATGAGATCTGCCCGCTCCTTTTGTTTCATCTTGCATGCCTGGTTTTATACTACTAAGACATGTATTAGGATCGAGTTATCGTGGCGTCTCGATTGGACTAGCTATGACTTAACGTCCTAAATTCACCCATTCGCCCGTAGTGGTCACGTGTATAGTCATGTGATCGTCGGATGCGGAGGGTACCGCATAGTTCGCAAGCGATCTCACGCACAGTGGTCTGT
Source organism: Hibiscus trionum (assembly GCA_030270665.1). NCBI lineage: Eukaryota > Viridiplantae > Streptophyta > Magnoliopsida > Malvales > Malvaceae > Hibiscus > Hibiscus trionum. The sequence continues at coordinate 17,304,074 of BSYR01000038.1, read as the reverse complement.
AGCGATCACATATGCGATATCCTCTGTATTAGGTTCTTCGCAGTCTTGCTCATTCACCGGGGGCTGTCTGGTCTTGACACGTGGCGATGAGTATTTAGAAGTACTAACAAAATATTATCAGAACATTCTTTTTATTAATGAAGTCAAATTTTACAAAAACCAGATTCGAAGGTACTAATCATTCTTATTTGTTTCTTAAAACCGGAATCGAATCCCCTCACACTATATATACTATCTTTAATTTTCACAAAGAGTATGACTTCATATAAATTATATTACAATGCTTTTGCAAAAATGAACTAATAGCTTAGTGGTTTAGGTAATTACTTTTTTTTTTATTTGTTGGCGCGGGTTCAAATCACCCAACTCAATTTTCACTTTTATTTGTTTCTTAACACGTATTACCGTGTGATTGATGGAAAATAAAGTTATTAAATTAAATAATATTAATTTAAATTCTTTTAATAAGGTGATGACAAATGTCATCTTATAATTGGATAATTAAATTAAAATTAAAATTAAATTGATAAAATATATAATATGATTCGATGATTCTATACTAATAATGTTATCCTGTTAAAGGATTGAAGTTGTTGGACTCTACTGGTTAAGCCCGACTGACAACTTGTTAGGCCTGTGGTAGCTTAACTGTTTTCGGTTAGACAATGTTGCCAAATTCATCGTATGAACTTATAGATTAAAAAAAGGTAAACTATATAGATGACCACTTAATTATAGAGTTAGTGACAACTTAACCACTATAGTTTCAATTTTGACAAATATACCACTAAATTATTTAAATAGATTTAATTAAGCCATCAACAGTTAAAAAAGCGAAAAAGTTGATGTGACTGTTAAATAAAATTAGTATAATTATACATTTGGTCCCTATTATTTATATAATCTATCAATTTGGTCATAATTTTAATATAATAAAATAAATTAATTATTGAAGTATGTCACAACCTTATTGGAGGACTTTATCTATTTTATTTAATTTAATAAATTTATTCTCCCCTCCAATTAGGTGATGACACGTGTCACCTAATTGGAGAAGGAAAAATGGAAGTAAAGAAAATTATGCTGCCACTAAGCCAAGCACATTTTTGTAATATTTGATACACCATTTAATATAGGTCTTAAATACTCGTTAATGTCCGGAAAAATGAAAGCAAGAAAATTAACCTTAGGTGGATTTGAACCAGCGCCCTTAGAGTTAAAATGGGGTGTGCTTGCCACTAGGCCAAACATATTTTCATAACTTAAAGTACAACATTTAATATAGTATGTCTTAGATGCTTGTTAATGCCCAGAAAAAATAAAAGGAGAGGAAATGTGGTTTTAGAAAAATTGAACATGAATATTTAACCCAATTAAATAAATCAAACTTAAATTAATAAAATCAAAATTAAATTAATGAAATCAAAATTATATTAAATCAATTTAGTTAAATAAATCAAAAAATTTAGGAAATGTGGGTTTAGGAAAATGAAAGGAAAGGAAATATGGTTTTAAGAAAATTGAACATGAAATATTTAACTCAATTAAATAAATCAAAATTATATTAAGTCAATTTAATTAAATTTTGGTAACGTAGATTATTCAATTTGATGACTAAACTTTCAATTGCTTCAGTGCTATCATTAAACTTTTAAATTTGTTCCAAATTAGTCACTGACCCGTTAACCGTCGTTAAAAGGGTGACGCGACAAGGGGGTAGACTCCTCCAAGCTCGGGTTATGCCAAGTTCAATGTGGATGAGGCCTTTAAAGGTGAAGGTGTGGAGGCATTTTTAGAACCGAGGATTGGTTGATGAGAACGCTGTTTTCTGGTCCTGTTGATGGCAAGGGAGCAGATTTTGCAGAGTTAATTGCAGTTAAAACTGCACCACAAGTTTTCGTTGAAGCAAAATGGAACGGGCGAACCAAATTGATAGTTGAGTCGGATTTAAAGGTGATATTGCAATGGTTAAACGAACCTATACAACGACCTTAGAGATGGTGGCCACTCTTTGTCGAGATAGATAAATTGGTTCAAAGGATTGGAAGTGTTCATTTTGTTTATATCCCTAGACAAGCGAATGTCCTAGCGGATTGCCTTGCTAAAGATGGTTTATCACATAATTCTCTCCTTAAGGCATGGTGGTAGCCTAGGTTGAATCTTTGTGTCAGTCTAATGCATGTGTATTGTTGGTGTTGTGATAGTTTTTTAAAGGGAGTTTGCTGTGATAGATGTGTTTTTGATCTTTTTATTATTTTGTAACAGGATGTGCGGTCTTGTAAGGGAGTTTGTTGTTGGACTGTTTGAAGGTGTTTTTTCTCTGTGTACTTAGGCTTAGGGAAGTTTTTAACAAGGTATATAATTTAGGCTTGATTAATGAATTTTGTTTAGTAAAAATAGGTGACGTGACAATTAAAATATTTTGTTTAATAACACATTTTATTATCCCCGTTTGTATATTCAAACAATTTTGTCCTAATACGAAAAAAATGATAAATTTAACCCTTATTATTTACACATTATTTCAACTTGGAACTATTTTAATTAAAAATAATTTAACCATAAACCCTAAAATTGAAACCCTAAACCTTAATCTCTAAACCCTAAACCCTTAACCAAAAATCCTAACCACTAAACCTTTGACCCTAAAACTCATAAAGCCATAAAACATAAACCCCTAATTCTACATATATTTACACTAAATTGCAAAAATATCCAAATTTTCATCACTCGGAGAGTCTTAGATCTCCCTTTTCAAATTTTGGATTCCGTTTTTTTTTCCATCAAAGATTCGATGTCACAAGGGTTTTTGATCGAGCTTTACTTTAATATAACACACAAAAACTAAAAGCATGGAATGTTGTGGCACATCGCCAAACTGACACCCAGTCTCGAAAATCAGAAGGATGAAGATCGTGATGGAGATGGAGATGAGGAATGTTTGAATTAATTAATTACAATTATTAATATAATAAACTTAATTGAAAGTGAGTTTCAAAAAGGGGTTATTTTGTAGAATATTAAAATGTTGAGGGTAAATCATAACCAAATCGAAATAATTTATTTTAAAATATGTATTAAAATAGATTTTTTTATTTGTATAACCATTATTCTGTTCAGGAAAAATAAAACGTGCCGCCACGTCAATGACTTCTAATGGAAGATAACGGGAGGAAATGAACTATACTAAAAGCGAAATAAAAGTTTGATGATCAAAATGAAAGCGTCCTGAAAATTTGATGACTATTTAAATAGTTTACCCATATATTTATGTAGTTTTCAATCTTTGGCTTGGTTCAGTTTTGGTAGAGTGTTAATTTGGGTTTTGTAATTTTGGGTCAATTCGGTTTAGTTCAAATTTTGGTTTGAATCGCTTTTGTCTAAGGTTTTATTTTTCTATTTATGTTATTTCGATCACAGTTAAATTAGATTATGAAGGACTGGAATTTCGAGTTTAGATTGAAACTTATGGGTATAGTTTCCAACTTCCAAGTTTAACACACTTGTATTGTAACACTCGGGTTCGGGGGTCGGGTGAAAATAATATTTAAATATTGTTTCGGGTTTCTTTTTTTGTCTTAAAAAATTCGTTTTATGTGTTGGATCAATTTTGAAATTTAATTAGAACCCTAAATTTCTTAGAATTTAAGATTTTTGGTGATAGCCATTCATTAATGGTAAAATTGTAATTATTTGGAACTTCTAAAATAAACACCCTTTTATTTCAAACACTTTACTATTCATCATATCCTTCTCTTCTCTTCCATCCTTTCCAACGTTAAAAACCCCTTCCCCCTTAAGGTTACTATTCCATCACATATCTTGCTCATTGTTGAAGATTTTTCAAAGGTAAACTCGTTTTTGACATGTCCTCACCATTCTCTACAAGTTGGTACCTTTAGTTTTCATTATTGTCCATGATTTTGGAATTTGAGTTTTTGGGGGTTTTTGATTTAAAATATTATCTTTATTGTCTTTAACTAAAGATTTTAATTTGTTAATGATATATGAGTTGTTTACTATCTATGAGGTCCAACATAGTAGATTTTTACATGGTTTTATGGAGTTTCCCGGATTTGGGTTTTTGAAGGGTTTTAGGAGGGTTTAAAAGTTGGTTTTGGGGTTGCTATGTGTTGGGAATTGAAGGCTGATGTTAGTATGATAGTTAGGGGTTGTTTTGGGAGCATTTAAGTGTGTTAAAAAGGTTGAAAACAATGGGTTATGGACAATGCTAAAGGGCTGCTCCAGATTAAAGTTTTGGGAGTTGATACTAGCTTGAAATCTTGTGTTTATGTGCTTGAAATGTGTTTCGGGGTAATACTTTGAGATATGAATTGATTTGTGGCTATTTTAATTGTGTTGGGATGATTAGAAACAAGGAATCTAGTTGGTGAAGCTTCGGGGACAAATCCAAAGATTTTGGAGTCTTGAGCTTGGTTCTCGATCTTCTTGTGGGTAGCATCGGTGAGTAGAATTGTTAACCTTTGTTTTTTGCTCGAAATAGAACATTTGGGGGTTTGGGTGGGACCTTGAGGGTTCACCTAAACCCGAGTGTAAGTTACTACACCTATACTATGCTATGTTTGGATGAATGGCTATGTGATGTGATTATCATGTGCATCTTGAGTTGTTTTACGCATTTGCTATTGTGTAGTCGTGTTGAAGTTGAGCCTCACGTGATGGTTGTCTTAACTACGGTGATGTGTAGTTCCACCGGTAGTGACTAGTAGGAAAGTACTTTGATGTGTAGTCCCATTGGAAAACTACTAGTCGAAACGGTGATGTGTAGTCCCACTGTGTGTGTAATTTTGGTTGTGCATGTGCAAGCCATGTGTAGTCTTGTTGTGATAACCATTCGTGCATTCATTGATTTTTGTAAATTATGAAAGTGTTTTGAAAACTGCATGCTTGTTGATTCATAGAGCTTCTCTCACTAAGCTAGTTAGCTTACGCTCTCCTTTGTTTTCAACATGCAGATCGTTAGAGTTGAGAGGCGAGCGGGCAAGGAAAGAGCTTTTGGAGTTCTCAGTTTAGCTCAAGTATGATTTACACGATTGTAATAATGCCTTAACGATGGGGGTATAGACTTGTGGGAGTTGGAGTCAAACTCCTTAGTTGTTTTATGTTTAGATGAGCATGTTAGATTGTTGATGTTATGGTTGGATGTGTTATGTTTTAGTTTCGTGGTTTGAGGACCATGTCTATTTTGTTGCTTGGTTGCTTGTGTTTAAGAGTCTATGAACATGACCAATGGATACCTTATGTTTGGATGTTTAAAGCATGAACCCTTATTAATGCTATGTATGCTCCTTTTGAGTACTGCTTGAATCCTTGAACACATGACCCTTGTCCGTATCAAATGCCTTGTATGCTGAATTTTGGTTGATAAGTGTCGTATGTATGCTTGCTTGTGCTTAGACGAGTCCTAAATTGCATCTAGTAATGAGGTTGGGAGTCCTGAGTTGCAGTTTTAAGCGTTGCAGTGCAGGGCGTATTGGTACGCCTGAGGGCCGTATCGATACGGTCATGCACTTAGGGGCTCAGTTTAAGCCTAGTGTACCGATACACGAGGGCGTATCGATACGCCAAATGTTCACTGGAAATCCGAGATGTTAACGCGATTTTGGCGTATCGGTACGGGTCTAGGGTGTATCGATACGGTCTTGTATCGTTGACCGTGAGAAGTTGACCAGTGAGGGCGTATCGGTATGGTCAACCTGTGTACCGATACGGTCTCACTGGGTTGACCTTGGGGTGTTGACCTGGTCAAGGCGTATCGATACCCCCTTCAAGAGTATCGATACAGCTTGTTGAATAAACTAAAATGGTCTCTTTTAAACATGTTTGCTTGGTTGTTCGTATCGCTTGTTGTCCTTCCGCTGTAGTGTCACGTTTAGGATGTATGAATGCCTCTAGACAAGATAAAATAAAAAAGTTTTTCCTAGGGTTGCTAACCGAAGTGGGGCCTTAGCGGGTTTTCATTTCGGTTTTCCCCGTGTAGCCTACTCGGACCGGTCAGTCGTCCAGACCGGGACGAGGGGGTTACATTTAGTGGTATCAGAGCCTGATGTTTCCGAGACCTCGGGCAGGTAAGTAAGGTAAGTTAATGTGTTATGTGTTGTTGTATCTCGATGAGTTTTCTGCCATGTATATTTGAAATTTGTTGCTAGCACGGTGTATGAATGCATGCTGTAATGACCTTGTTGTTGTTTGAGAGTTGGTCCAATGTCCCCATTGTTAGGCGTTGTTGTAAAATAAAAAGGGAAATTGTTTTGGTTTAACGAGCTTGAGAACCGGGGTCCTTGCCATTTTGCTAACCTAACGTTTTCCTTGTTTGTTATGTGTTTATTGTTTTAGATCTTATTTTGCTATGGTGAGACCAAGGGGGCGACCTAGAGCGGGTGACCAGGCACCCGGAGGTGAGCTTCCTGTTCCTCCTGCTCCCGGTGGTAATGGAGTGGGTGGTGAAGGCGATGTGCCTCAGGCTGGTGCTCAAGTCGGAGGTGATGGTAATGGGCCTCAGGTTAATGCTAATGTGGGAGGTAACGGGGCTCAAGCGGGCCAGGGTCAAGCAGGTCCAGATGTGGCCCATTTGATTCAGACCATAGCTGGAGCTTTTCAGACAGCTTTGGCCGGTATGCAAGCTGCATCACAACCTCAGGGTGCGGGGACATGATTACACCTAGAGAGGCTTCGTAACTTGGGGGCAATTGAGTTTCGTGGGTTGTCACCCGAGGGTTCGGAAGGGTGGCTTGAGAGCATTACTCGCATCTTGGGTCAGATGGAGTGTTCAGACGCCCGTAAGTTAGGATGCATTGTCTCCTTGCTTCAGGGGGACGCTTATACCTGGTGGACCACTGTTACTTCTGGTATGGCTGAGACATATATCATCTGGGAGTTCTTCAGGAATGCCTTCAAGAGGAAGTACCTTGGGGTTCGGTACTTGGACGAAAAGAAAAGAGAGTTTATGGCTTTGGTTCAAGGTAATAGGACCATGTCTGAATACGAGGTTCAGTTTGTGAGATTGAGCCAGTAAGCGCCATAGTTGGTCCCGAATGAGAGAGAGTGATGTGAGTGTTTCAGATATGGGTTGACTACAGATGTGAAGACCTACATGCTTGCCTCTGACTACACTGAGTTTGATGTCTTAGTCTCTAGGGCCAAGGATATAGAGCAGATCCTAGGCTCTAGAGCACGTGCTAGTGGGTCCGACTCCGGAAAGAGGCATGCGAACTGGGATAGAGATCATGCCAAGAGGCAGCGGGATAGGAGGTACCAGCCGGATACGAGGCATAGGGGTGGTAACTATGGTCAGGGCCGTCAGGGCCAAGGAGCTGTTGTTCACATTCCGTAGTGTACCAGGTGTAGGATACGCCATCCGGGCGAGTGCGTGGGTATCTACGGGGCGTGTTGGAGTTGTAGCTCCCGATACCATTTGAGGCGTGACTGCCCACACCCGGTTAGGGGCGGACCGGCTCCAGCTAGGGGCTTTGAGCATCAGAGAGGCCGTGGGCACGGTCGTGGAAACTTTTAGCCAAGGAATGAGGGTCAGAGGAACTTGGCTCATGTTATAGCAGTCCAGCCCGAGGGAGGAGGACCAACTAGGGTGTACGCTCTGCGAGAGGCTGGGAATGACACTGATGTCATTGCAAGTAATTTCACATTACAGTCCTTGAGTTTGCTTTCTTTGATAGATTCGGGGTCAACACATTCGTATATTTTGGGTGAGCACGCAAGGTCATTAGGGTTACCATGTGATTGGTTAGAGGTAGGTGTAAATGTTACTAGCTCTTTTGGTGATACAGTGGTAGTTAGAAAAGTGTATAGGAGGTGTCCTTTGATAGTTCAGGGTCACATATTTCCGGTCGATATGATGGAGTTACCCTTCTATGGTTTCGATGTGATTTTGGGCATGGATTGGCTTGTAGAGCATAGAGATAAGGTTGACTTCGAGACCAAGAGAGTCCTCTTGAGGCTTACCGATGACTTTGAGGTTGTGGTACTGGGTGAGAATATCAAGTTCTTGTCCAATGTGGTTTCGGCTTTGGAAGCTCAGAGGTTGTTGAGTTCGGGGTATTAGGCTTACTTGGCTTATGTAATGAATCCGGATATGAGTGAGGTGAGACCTCAGGACATCAGAATAGTATGTGATTTTCCGAGTGTTTTTCCAGAAGAGCTACCAGGCTTGCCTCCAGATAGAGTAGTTGAGTTTGCTATTGAGACGTATTCCGATTCTGCACCAGTGTCGATTGCTCTGTATAGAATGGCACCGAAAGAGTTGAAGACACAACTTCAGGAGGCCTAGTGTATCTCCGTGGGGTGCTCCGGTTTTGTTTGTGAAAAAGAAAGATGGTATCATGAGGATGTGTATAGATTATAGGCAGTTAAATAAGGTAACAATGAAGAACAAATACCCTTTGCCTATGATAGATGACTTGTTAGACCAGTTGTGAGGTGCTTATGTGTTTTCGAAGATTGATTTGAGGTCCGGGTACTACCAGTTGAAGGTAAAGGATGTGGACATACCGAAGACGGCCTTTCGTACACGTTACGAGCACTATGAGTTTTTGGTGATGCCTTTTGGGTTGACTAACGCTCCAGCAGCCTTCATGGATATGATGAACCGTGTGTTCCATGAGTTCTTGGACATGTTTGTGGTAGTGTTTATAGATGACATCCTAGTATACTCTAGGACCGAAGAGGAACACGATGAGCATTTGCGGTTAGTACTTCAGACCCTACTAGAGAATCAGTTGTATGCCAAGCTAAGCAAATGTGAGTTTTGGATTAGGGAGGTAGTCTTCCTAGGTCACGTGATCTCGGCTAGTGGGATTAGTGTGGATCCCAAGAAGATAGAAGCTATAGTGAATTGGAAACAACCGAAGTCAGTGACAGAAATCCATAGTTTCTTAGGTTTGGCGGGGTACTATAGAAGATTTGTTGAGGGGTTTTCTAGAATAGCGGCTCCGTTGACTAAGTTGCTATAGAAGAATGTACCGTATGAGTGGTTAGTTGCAAGACAAGAAGCATTTGAGAAATTGAAGAAAGCTTTGACCGAAGCTCCTATCTTTATTCAGCCTGAACCGGGGAGAGAGTTTGTGATTTACAGTGATGCGTCCTACGTAGGGCTAGGTTGTGTGCTTTTGCAAGAAGGTAAGGTGGTAGCGTATGCTTCACGACAGTTGAAAGTTCATGAGAAGAATTATCCCACCCATGACATAGAGTTAGCTGCAGTGGTGTTCGCGTTGAAGATTTGGAGACACCATCTTTATGGTGAGAAGTGTACCGTGTACACCGACCACAAGAGTTTGAAGTATTTGATGTCTCATAGGAAGTTGAACCTCAGGCAACGTAGGTGGTTAGAACTTCTTAAGGATTATGACCTCACTATAGAGTACCATCCGGGTAAGGCAAACGTAGTGGCCGATGCCTTGAGTAGAAAAGTGGTCGTTGAGATGCGAGCTATGTTTGCAAAGTTGAGTGTGTCTAAGGATGGCGGGTTGATAGCCAAGCTTCAGGTTAAGCCTTCATTAGTTCAGTTAATTCAAGAGAAGCAGTTGCAAGATGAGTCTTTGGCACCTCACGTGCAAGACATAGCCGAAGATAGACCTACTGAGTATTGTTTTCGTGAGAATGGGATCCTATGTTACAAGGATAGGATAGTGGTTCCGGAGGATGCCGAGTTGAGGCGTACGATCTTGAATGAAGCTCATAATAGTCCTTTTGCTATGCATCCGGGTAGCACGAAGATGTATCGAGGGTTGAAAGAAGAGTATTATTGGGTTTGTTTGAAGAAGGACGTGGCCGAGTTTGTCAGTAGGTGTATGGTTTGTTAGAGGGTCAAGGTCGAGCATCAGTTTCCCTCAGGGTTGTTACAGCCGTTGAAGATTCCAGAATGGAAGTGGAAACGTATCACCATGGACTTTGTGTCAGGGCTACCGTTGACTCCTTCGAAAAGGAATTCAGTGTGGGTGATTGTGGATAGGTTTACTAAGTGTGCCCACTTCATACCAGTTCATACTACCTATACTTTAGACAAGTTGGCCGATCTGTATATCTGTGAGATAGTGAGACTACATGGGGTACCGAAGTCGATTGTGTCAGACCGAGATCCGAGATTTACCGCTAGATTTTGGGAGTGTTTGCATCGAGCTTTGGGTACTTGGTTGAACTTCAGCACTTCGTATCATCCGCAGTCAGATGGTCAGTCTGAGAGAGTGATTCAGGTGTTGGAAGATATGTTGAGATGTTGTATCATTGATTTTCAGGGGTCATTGGAGAAACATCTACAGTTTCCAGTCGAGTATTCAGATGGCTCCTTATGAGGCCTTGTACGGTAGGAAGTGTTGAACCCCAATTTTTTAGGTCGAAGCTAGACAGAAACTTGTGTCGATGCCTGAATTGCTTAAGGGCACCACCGAGAAGGTAAAGTTGATATGTGATCGCTTGAAAGCAGCTTCAGATCGACAGAAGTCCTATGCCGACTTAAAGAGGAAAGAGGTAGAGTATTCTGTGGGAGATAAGGTGTTTTTGAAAGTCTCACCTTGGAAGAAGGTGATGAGGTTTGGAAGGAAGGGCAAGTTAAGCCCAAGATTCATCGGACCTTATGAGATAGTTGAGAGAATTGGTCTAGTTGCGTATAGATTGAGGCTCCCGACTGAACTAGAGAAGATTCATGATGTCTTTCATGTGTCGATGCTTAGGAGGTATAGATCGGATCCGTCCCATGTTATGCCAGTTGAGGAAATAGAGTTGAATCCGAACTTGTCTTACAACGAGGAACCAGTTGAGATACTTGCTTCTGATAGCAAGGTGTTGCGTGGCAAGACCATAGAGTTGGTCAAGGTATTATGGAGACATAAAGGTGTGGAAGAGGCCACGCGGGAAAGGAAAGCTGATATGCTTAAGCAATTTCCGTACTTGTTTTCGACAGGTAATTTCGGGGACGAAATTTCTTAAGTGGGGGAGAGTTGTAACACCCGAGTTCGGGGGTCGGGTGAAAATAATATTTAAATATTGTTTCGGGTTTCCCTTTTTATCTTAAAAAATTCGTTTTATGTGTTGGATCAATTTCGAAATTTAATCAGAACCCTAAATCTCTTGGAATTTAAGATTTTTGGTGATATCCATTCATTAATGGTAAAATGGTAATTATTTGGAACTTCTAAAATAAACACCCTTTTATTTCAAACACTTTACTATTCATCATCTCATTCTCTCCTCTTCCATTCTTTCCAATGTTAAAAACCCCTTCCCCCTTAAGGTTATTATTCCATCACATATCTTGCTCATTGTTGAAGATTTTTCAAAGGTAAACTCGTTTTTGACCTGTCCTCACTATTCTCTACAAGTTGGTACCTTTAGTTTTCATTATTGTCCATGATTTTGGAATTTGAGTTTTTTGGGGTTTTTGATTAAAAATGCTATCTTTATTGTCTTTAACTAAAGATTTTGATTTGTTAATGATATATGAGTTGTTTAATATCTATGAGGTCCAACATAGTATATTTTTACATGGTTTTATGGAGTTTCCCGGATTTGGGTTTTTGAAGGGTTTTAGGAGGGTTTAAAGGTTGGTTTTGGGGTTGCTATGTGTTGGGAATTGAGGGCTAATGTTAGTATGATAGTTAGGGGTTGTTTTGGGAGCATTTAAGTGTGTTAAAAAGGTTGAAAACAATGGGTTATGGACAGTGCTAAAGGGCTGCTCGGGATTGAAGTTTTGGGAGTTGATACTAGCTTGAAATCTCGCGTTTATGTGCTTGAAATGTGTTCCGGGGTAGTACTTTGAGATGTGGACTGATTTGTGGCTATTTTAATTGTGTTGGGATGATTAGAAGCAAGGAATCTAGTTGGTGAAGCTTCGGGGACGAATCCGGAGATTTTGGAGTCTTGAGCTTGGTTCTCGATCTTCTTGTGGGTAGCATCGGTGAGTAGAATTGTTAACCTTTGTTTTGTGCTCGAAATGGAACCTTTGGGGGTTTGGGTGGGACCTTGAGGGTTCACCTAAACCCGAGTGTAAGTTACTACACCTATACTATGCTATGTTTGGATGAATGGCTATGTGATGTGATTATCATGTGCATCTTGAGTTGTTTTACACATTTGCTATTGTGTAGTCGTGTTGAAGTTGAGCCTCACGTGATGGTTGTCATAACTACGGTGATGTGTAGTCCCACCGATAGTGACTAGTAGGAAAGTACTTTGATGTGTAGTCCCATTGGAAAACTACTAGTCGAAATGGTGATGTGTAGTCCCACCGCGTGTGTAAATTTGGTTGTGCATGTGCAAGCCATGTGTAGTCTTGTGTTGTGATAACCATTCGTGCATTCATTGAATTTTGTAAATTATGAAAGTGTTTTGAAAACTGCATGCTTGTTGATTCATAGAGCTTCTCTCACTAAGCTAGTTAGCTTACGCTCTCCTTTGTTTCCAACATGCAGATCGTTAGAGTTGGGAGGCGAGTGGGCAAGGAAGGAGCTTTTGGAGTTCTCAGTTTAGCACAAGTATGATTTACACGATTGTAATAATGCCTTAATGATGGGGGTATAGACTTGTGGGAGTTGGAGTCAAACTCCTTAGTTGTTTTATGTTTAGATTAGCATGTTAGATTGTTGATGTTATGGTTGGATGTGTTATGTTTTAGTTTTGTGGTTTGAGGACCATGTCTATTTTGTTGCTTGGTTGCTTGTGTTTAAGAGTCTATGAACTTGACCTATGGATGCCCTATGTTTGGATGTTTAAAGCATGAACCCTTATTAATGCTATGTATGCTCCTTTTGAGTACTGCTTGAATCCTTGAACGCATGACCCTTGTCCGTATCAAATGCCTTGTATGCTGAATTTTGGTTGATAAGTATCATATGTATGCTTGCTTGTGCTTAGACGAGTCCTAAATTGCATCTAGAAATGAGGTTGGGAGTCTTGAGTTGCATTTTTAAGCGTTGCAGTGTAGGGCGTATCGGTACGCCTGAGGGCCGTATCGATACGGTCATGCACTTAGGGGCTCAGTTTAAGCCTAGTGTACCGATACACGAGGGCGTATCGATACGCCAAATGCTCACTGGAAATCTGAGATGTTAACGAGATTTTGGCCTATCGGTACGGGTCTAGGGTGTATCGATACGGTCTTGTATCGTTGACAGTGAGAAGTTGACCAGTGAGGGCGTATCGGTACGGTAAACCTGTGTACCGATACGGTCTCCCTGGGTTGACCTGGTCAAGGCGTATCGATACCCCCTTCAAGATTATCGATACGGCTTGTTGATTAAACTAAAATGGTCTCTTTTAAACATGTTTGCTTGGTTGTTCGTATCGCTTGTTGTCCTTTCGCTGTAGTGTCACGTTTAGGATGTATGAATGCCTCTAGACAAGATAAAATAAATTTTTTTCCTAGGGTTGCTAACCGAAGTGGGGCCTTAGCGGGTTTTCATTTCGGTTTTCCCCGTGTAGCCTACTCGGACCGGTCAGTCGTCCAGACCGGGACGAGGGGGTTACATGTATATTGAAAAAGGTATTTCGATCCTCTAAATACATGTACAAACTTGAAAATATATGTAGAACAAAGGGTTTATGGTTTATGTGTTTAGTGTTTAAGGTTTAGTGTATATGGTTTATGGCTTAAAGTTTAGGGTTAAATTATTTTTAATTAAAATAGTCCCAAATTAAAATAATATGTAAATAATAATGGTTAATTTTTTTTTTTTGAATTATGACAAAATTGTTTGAATGTACAAAAGTGAATGATTAAATGTGTTATTATACAAAATATTTTAACTGCCACGTCACCTTTTTAACTGTTGTTAACGGGCCAGTGACCAATTTAGAGCAAAACTAAAAGTTTAATAGTAATATTGAAGCAATTGAAAGTTTGGTTATCAAATTAAATAATATACCAAAGTTCAGGTGCCATTTGTGTACTTTACCCAAAAAGAAAAAAATTGAAAAGGAGAAATTATATCATGGGTGATTCCCACCACGTCATCTATGGGACCAATCAATAGAAACCACCCACTTCATCATTATTTTCCATGTCATTAATCTAATAATAGAATAACTTCAAAAAAAAAAGTTTTTAAAATGACATGGAAAAACTTTAGTGAAGATTCATTGGTTGGAAAAAATGACATGGAAAAATTATGGTGAAGTGGGTGGTTTCTATTGGTTGGTCCCATGGATGACGTGGTGAGAATCACCCATGATATAATTTTTCATTGAGAAGGTAATATAATTTTTTTTAGATTTTATTCTAAAAATGGGATAATAACACTTTAGTCCCTATAATTTCAAAAGTAATTAAAATAATTAATGATGCATAGCAGTACACATGATTAGTAGTACATAGCGGTACATGAAATTTATTGTAGAATCATCCGTGAACAAAAACTTATTTTATTTGCCCGGAAAAATAAAAATTTTATTAAGGGTAAAATAATTAAAAACCACCGAAAGTGGTTAACATGGTACAAATTAAGAACAGACCGCCTAAGAAAGCAACCATTCCATGAGATAACCAAAGGTTCTACACAAACGCTAACAAAAACAGCCCACGAACAACATTCATGGCATAGTTAATGAAACTTATTTTTAACTTGTACAAATAATTTCTAAAATGGTTGACTTAATACTTATATTGAATAGATCTTTAAAAGTTAAACAAAAATCAAATTCTCAATATCTTAAGGAAGGTTTTGATAACTCGAGGTTTCGAAATCTTTTAGGTAGTAGGGTTTGGAATTTAAAATTAGGTAAAAAAATTTGATACCCCATGAAATGTTTCGAAACTTTTTATAAGGGTTCGAAACCCCATCCATAATTTCGAAACTATGCTATGTAACAAACTAACAACTAATTTTTCTTTTAAAAATCCATAAAGGTTTCAAAACCCCAAGCATGGTTTCGAAACCATACTATGTAACCGCTAATTCCTTTAAAACTCCTAACAATTTCAAAACTTTGCAAAGATTTCCATTTCATCAATTATTTCCATTTTATTTTCAAGAAAATAAAAATGTCACATAATGAATCAACAGTAAAACTAACGAAAATTAAAATGAAACTGACTATTTTACTCAATACAAATTGTATAGGGGTTATTTCACCTGTATTTTAGTAGGACCACTATACAATCCGTAGTATGCTATGAGAACGGACGTGATTAGGGGTGGTATTATATCAAGTTGAGTTAAAAAAAATTGAGTTAGTCAAGTTGACGAGTATTATTTTACAACTCAAATTTTATTTGAAAAATTTTCGAATCAAGTTTATAAAATTTGAGTCTACTCAAGTTGAGTTGTTCGTATTCAAATTTAATTGTAAATATTAATAACGTTATGACACTAATTTATTCTAATTTAAACGGCTTCTTATAATACGATATATATATATATATATATATATATATATATATATATATATATATATATGTGTGTGTGTGTGTGTGTGTGTGTGTTTAGGGTTAGGATCCAGTTACACAATGTAAAACTTAAAGAGTTTTACACTGTAACTGGATTCTATCTCATATATATCTTCATTTTTTCATATGCAATATACATGTATATCATATATAGTTGAGAGGCTTAAATAGAACTTGAAAATTGATCCACTTCTTATTAAAAATTTCGAGTTATTGCCTTGCCTATTGTTATGCAGATTGTCGCGATTGTACCCCTTTGTGCTTCGGTTACGCGTGACTGTTTCGGATGGGACGCTTCATCTGATAAGAGATTTTCGGTTCGCTCGGCTTACAGAATAAGAATGCAGCAGGGTGAGTCGCAGGCTGACCCTATTTGGAGCCTGATCGATCGGTTGCCGGGTTTGCCAAGGATTAAATCCTTCTTGTGGTTATTAATGCAAGGGAGGTTGCTAACCAATGTCGAGAGAGAGTGGCGTCACCTCATGACTATTGTGCAGTGCGGGATGTGTGGGAATGAGGCTAAAACGTTAGATCATTTGTTTCTTCATCGCCCGACGGTGCAGGAGTACTGGAAGTCGGTTGTCTCGCCAGAATTTTGGCCGGATTTTTTCAGCATGGAGTTCGCAGTTTGGGTACGCTGCAATCTGTTTATGTGTTTGCTCCTACAATTGTGAACTGGCCTATCTTTTTTGGATCATTACTTTGGCTAATTTGGAAGGAAAGAAACCGGTTGGTTTTCACCCCTGAGGTCACTTGGAGTTTGCCGATTGTGGAGAGGTGTCGAACTATTGTGCAAGAATATGAGCAGGTGAGCACTATGCACTCTCGGTTAGGGAATGCAATCGCTACGGGCCATATAGGAGTGGAACACTGGACGGAACCTCCTCCGGGATGGGTTAAGCTCAATTCGGATGGGGCTAGGGTTCAGGCGGATGGTCGGACGGCGTGTGGAGGTGTGCTTTGGAATGATAGGGGCGAGTGGTTATTAGGCTACTCTAGGTTCGTTGGAATTTGTTCGGTCCTTGATTCTGAGCTTTGGGGTGTGTTGGAAGGGTTCAAACATGCTTAGGATAGAGGTTACCATCGTGTTATCGTGGAGATGGATAATAAGGAAGCCGTTCGACTTTGAAATATGCCGACTATGGACGTTGGAGATTATTTGCTAGTTTACAACATCAAGTTGATGTTGCTGAATGATTGGGATGTCCGGTTCCATTGTGTGTCACGTAAGGTCAATGTTGTGGGTGATAGTTTAGCTAAACATGGGTTGAACTTAGTGAGTGGGGTGGTTGTGTTTTGCCAACCTCCGGACTTTGTGTTAGATGTTTTTCACTCAGACACTAGTGATGACGTTATTGATGTTTGATTTTATGTAGTTTACCGGGTGCACTCTTTTTTCTCCAATTTAGGTTAGGGAGGTTTTTTAACGAGGTGCCCGGATAACCAATCTTCTTTTTAAATAAAAAAATTTCGAATTATTGAGTCTCATTTTATAATATAAACTTTATTTTAAATTTTTTCAAGTTGAATTAAATTTATGACATTTGAATCAAATTTTGCTCACTATGTGACACTTCTATCCCATACTAAGTAAATTTGAAAATTTCAAATTCTAATACATCAGAGCATATGTAGAATTGTTTTAAGTTTTCAATGCAAAAGGGTTGGGATAATTCAATAAAAACAATTAAATTAATTTTGTAAAAATATATTGACGTTGACACATTAATGTTCGATCGTCTTGAAGAAAGACTTTTTCTTTGGAAATGTTGCATGGTATATTTGCATGTATGATCCATGACTGAAACTCGAGATACCTCTTTAATTCTGGAAGTCCTTATGGGACGCCTTGAGCACTCATCGTGATTTTAGGTATAGTTTTCTTTTCGTAAATTGATGGTCAACCTAGTAGAGTAATTCAGTTTCTAGAGAGTATGCTTCTAGTTTGAGTGATTAATTTTTGTGGTAGTTGGGAAAGTTTCTTGTCTATGATAGGGATCGTTTATAATAAAAGTTATGAGATAAGTGTTTGCTTGACTCCGTATGAGGTTTTGTATAGATTCATATACTGCATTCTGATAAGTTGGTCTGAGGTGTATGATGTGATGGTTGTGGGCCAAAGTCAGTCTAAGTGACTGGGGACACTACTAGATTGATTGATGACCATTTGAGAGTCTCGAGAAACAAGCATGCTCTGATGGATAAGCTTCAACGCAAGAATGGATGAAAGAGCAGTTTTTGCATTCCTCTGACTTAAGTAAATTTCGAGGACGAAATTTCTTGTAGAGAGGGAGAATTGTAACACCCTGAAAAAAGAAGAAGCAAAAAGAATAAAAAAAATTGGAGCTTTGCAGCATTGGGGATTCAAACCCGTGCCCCTTGGCGTGCTAAGTAAAGGTCTTAGCCAGCTGAGCTAAGGCTATTATTAATCTTAGTCTACACCAAGTTGTTGTTAATCTAGCATAGGGTGTTATACAAAAGAAATTAAAGCACAATCTGACTCTCCACCTACCGGAGAGACCATTCGAATCAGATGAGGTCTGGAATTTTTAGAAAAAAAGGAAAGCCCTCACCTAACCCACCATCGCCTCAGCTCCGATCTGCGCTACCGCCGGACCGTGGCCTTCACCGCCACTGCCACAGTGTCCGCCAGCTCTCCCCGAACGCAACTGCGGTGACCACTCATGGTTATCAGCCGCCATCCACCGTAGGAACCTGTTTGCATGCTTCGTCGGAGAAGCCCAAAGCAACCTCGGTTTATGTGTTTTCCGATCATCTCTGTCGTCCCTTGGTCGCGCAACAACCAGATCTGGGATCCTCGCACCACCACGAGCAAATCCCAACCGACCGACCATCGATCCGCCGTCGTTAAGTCCCTCACCGGAGCAATGCGTATTCCGGTTGTTCTGCTTCATTTCGGTAAGAACTTGTGGGTTTTTTCGATTGTTGAATCGTTGATCTTTGTTTTTCTGGCAATTTCAGCATGAAAATAGTCTCCAGCGACTTTTTTCGGCGGTCGTCTAGTGACCTAAAACCTAGGGTGAGTAAACCGGGTTCAAACCGACTGAACCGGCTAGACCGGTTAATCCGGTCAACCCGTGAACCATGCCCATACCCGAGTCTAACCCAACTCGTGTCCGACCTGAACCCGACGCCCAACCCATATTTCGAGTCAACTCAGTCCGAGTTAGCCACTGAGTTAACTCAGCTCGAGTCAACAGAGTGAGTCAGTCGAGTCAACTCAGTTGACCTCAACCTGCTAATGTCATCGTTGACCTGCTGACATCAGCATTGACTCTGACCTCGTTGACCGTTAACCTGCTGACGTCATCGTTGACTTTGACCGTTGACCAAAAAGTCAACTTTTTTCGAAAACTCCTACTTTATGTTTTTCGACGTCTTGAGTCCGTTTTTGAAGCCCGTTTCGCAAAATTCTGACTCGAAAGCCTCCAAATCTGATCTTGAACCCGAACTTGTTTATGTAGTTAATTTTTCAGTTAAGAGCTCTATGAATAAGGACTAAAATGAAATATTGTGTGATTGAAGGTACTCTTAGCTCCTTGAATACAAATTGTTGATGGACGTCGAATTCGAGTTCGAGTGCAATCGAATAGGGTTTCATGAATCGACATATATAGCTCAGAGTTAAGGTAATACAATACTACCCCTTGTATGCTTTATGTACATGTTGATATCAGGTTAACGCATGCATGCTTATGATGAAGTGTTTTGTAAACTCTACTTAAGCCGAATCAGATACAAGAAATAAGTATGGAAATTATTAAAACCAAAATATTCGATTAAGAATACTAATAGACCAAACGTATCGAAAGTTAATAGTAATAAATAATACCGTTAAATCCGCAACTCGATCAATGGTGTCTAAGATTCAATGCCCATAATATGGAGTAAAGGATATTGGATATGAGATTGCAGAAATGCCCTTGAGGTATTAGGATGACTAAACTGCTCCAATAAAGAAAGTGACCCGAAATTTGCATTTGATCTGATTGAAAAATTACCCTACCTAAGATGTATGTTCTATTGAAAAAGACTTTTGTATCAGTATTCAAATGCGTGTGATACTAAAAGAAACTTGGATTTTCCCCCGAGCTCTGTATAACACATGAAGGTATAATACATGAAGGTGAATTTACTGGAAATATCGTTGTATTCCTGAGTCGATCCCTACGATAGTAATGAATAAATTAATTGGATTGATCGTAATGACCAAAAGGACTGTAGTGCCTTCGAGCACCGAAATTCTTAATTAATCAGAATGACAATTATACCCTTAAGTTCTAAAATGAATAATCGTCTGTAAGGGCCGAAGCGATTAGAACGACTTAATCTCTATCGGGTACGTAAATGATGGAGGTGCTAAATAGTAAAATTGACAAAAATGGTGGATTTATCCCAATTTATAAAATGACTGCTCAATCTGTATACTCGGTATGTCTGCTCAATCTGTATACTCGGTATGTGATTGCTTGATCTATGATGGTATTGCCTGATTGTCTAATGAATTTGATAGCATGATCTGTTAGCTTGACCTATGATGGTACAATCTGTTTGCATGATGAATATGAAAATGTCTGCTCTGCTCAATGATATGCCCATTTATCTGTCAAAAGCATGGACCTTCTGTTTCTGATACTCTGAATAGAATATGTCTGTAACATGTATTTTGTTACTCATGTCTGGAATCTGAACACCGATTACTATTTGGGTATACTGTTGGGTTATGTTATAAAGTTTCTGCAGGTGCAGCCCTGATCCAGATGGTAAATTCTTATGGACTCAAGGTCTCCCCTTGGGTAGGTGTCGATGCTTTAGCACGGGTAATTCCTTATGGATCTAAGGCAGCCCCTTAGGTGGCACCTATGCCCATCGGGCCTAGGGTAAGTCCTTATGGATACAGTTCTGGGGGACTGCATATTGGTGTAAGGTTGGAGGGTAGTCACTAGTAAACCCTTGTATGTACTTGAACATTTGCATTGAATTGTTATGTGTTCTCATGATATGATTGGTATGCATTTATGCCTATTTGATATGCACCTATTGGAACACACTAGACTTTAAACTCGTTGTTTCCATTTTCGTAATCTATCAGCTTGTATATTTCTCGTTTGTTACTCGATGATTGAATAAAGAACAAGTACCGTTATTCTCAAGTACTATAACATTGCCCTAAAATAACGAAAAGGAAAAGAGGTCTGTTACTGCTTGGAACATCATGAAAATGTTATGCTTACCATGTATCTGCATGAGCTTATAGCATCTTTGGGTAGTTCTGTATTACTGAGCTTTTCCAAGCTCACGTTGTTTTTACCATCGCAGGTTAAATGAATATAGCCTGGTATAATGTTTGACATCAGCGTTAAGAGTTCCCTCGGTGTTGCCTCTAGAGTACGGTATTGTATAGTTAGTGGGCATGTATGTCATGTATGTCATGTATTGTTTTATGATAAGAGTCTGTAAACCACTTTCTGAAATTTCTGTTTAAGCGTTTAAATGACTTCTTGAAATGTTATTTAAACAGAAGTTGATTTTTTTCAGTTTAGTAAATGTTTTGAGCAAAAAAATGTTTTTACGTGTAGTTTTACTGTGGGTCGCTCTTGTGACCCTAATGTGACTTCCTATGATCCGTTGTAACGCATTGGCATTGGCGGGTCTAGGAGGTTAAAACAAAGTTGGTCACCGATTTCGATAAACGACCAGTAAGGTCACTTACGTTTTCGGGGCGTAAACTTTAGGTCACTATGCCGTTAAACATTGACGGCTTGCTGACCTGGCAGCGAGAAAAATAAGGGTAAACTACTACAATGGCCACTAAAGTTTATCTCATGTACATTTTTCTCCCCAATTTTAAAAAATAAATATTATGGTCACTATTAAAAATGTTTCTTTAGAATTTTACCCTTGAATTTTTAAAAAATTATTTTTCAACCCTAAAACTTTACAATCAATTAGTACAATAATATTATAAAAGGCTTAAATGAAAAATAGGTACCCAAAGTATACCCTTTTTAAATTTTAGGTGTCCAAATTGCTCCTATTTAATAACTAAAATTTCAAACTGCTCTTATTTTTTCACTCTAAATTATTCTATTATTGTTTACTCAAAAGGGTGCATTGACAAAATTTTGAAGTATAAAGGCTCAATTAGTTATAAAAAATTCAAAGACTTAATTAATTTTTTTAAAGTTCAAGGATTTATAGTACCCTTGAACCTAAAAAAAACTGGAAGTCCTCGTACCCACTGCTACCAGTTGCTAGTTTACAGTGCCATTTACTGCATAATTTGCTGGTTTAAAAATAAATTTTTAAAAATTCAAGGGTAAAATTATAAAGAAACCTTTTTAATAGTGACCATAATGTTTATTTTTTAAAATTGGAGAGCAGAAATGTACATGGGATAAACTTTAGTGGCCATTGCAGTAGTTTACCCTTATTTTTTTAACTGTCAGGTCAGCAAGCCGTCAATGTTTAATGGTAACAAATGGCCGAGTGACCAAAAGTTTACGCATCGAAAACATAAGTGACCTTACTGGTCATTTTTCAAAATCGGTGACCAACTCTGTACTGAGGGAAAACTAAGTGACTATTCCAGTAGTTAACCCTTACTTATTTTTACTTGTTGGCGTGGGTTCAAATCACCCAACTCAATTTTTCACTTTTATTTGTTTCCTAACACGTATCACCATCTTATTGATGGAAAATAAAATTATTAAATTAAATAATGTTAATTTAAATTATTTTAATAAGATGATCACAAATGTCATCTTATGGTTGGGTGATTAAATTAAAATTAGAATTAAATTAATAAAATATGTAATATGATTCGATGATTCTATACTAATAATGTTATCCTGTTAAAGGATGAAGTTGTTGGACTCTACTGGTTTAGCCCGACTAACAACTTGTTAGGCCTGTGGTAGCTTAACTGTTTTCGGTTAGACAATGTTGCCAAATTCATCGTACGAACTTATAGATTAAAAAAAAGGTAAACTATATAGATGACCACTTAACTATGAGTTAGTGTTAACTTAACCATTATAGTTTCAATTTTGACAAATATACTACTAAACTATTTAAATAGTTTTAATTAAGCCACCAACCGTTAAAAAAACGAAAAAGTTGACGTGATTGTTAAATAAAATTAGTATAATTATACATTTGGTCCTTGTTATTTATATAATCTATCAATTTGGTCATAATTTTAATCTAATAAAATAAATTAATTATTGAAGTAGGTGGTGACATGTGTCACCTAATTGGAGATGAAAAAATAGAAGCAAAGAAAATTATGCTGGGTGGATTTAAACCAGCAACCTTGGAGTGAAAGTGCAATGCACTTGCCACTAAGCCAGCACATTTTTGTAATATTTGGTACACCATTTCATATAGGTCTTAAATACTTGTTAATGTAAAAATGAAAACAAGAAAATTGGCCCTAGGTGGATTTGAACCAGCGCCCTTGGAGTCAAAATAAGGAGTGCTTGCCATTGTGCCAAGCATATTTTCATAACTTAAAGTACAACATTTAATGTATGTCTTAGATGCGTGTTAATGCCCAGAAAAATAAAAGGAGAGAAAATGTGGTTTTAGGAAAATCGAGCATGAAATATCTAACCCAATTAAATAAATCAAACTTAAATTAATAAAATCAAAATTATATTAAATCAATTTAGTTAAATAAATCAAAAATTTTAGGAAATGTTGTTTTAGGAAAATGAAAGGAAAGGAAATATGATTTTAAGAAAATTGAACATGAAATATTTAACTCAATTAAATAAATCAAAACTATATTAAGTCAATTTAATTAAATTTTGATAACTGAACTTTGGTAAATTATTCAATTTGATAACTAAACTTTCAATTGCTTCAATGTTATTATTAAACTTTTAAATTTGCTCTAAGTTAGTCATTGACCCGTTAACCGTCGTTAAAAGGGTAACGTGACAAGGGGCTGGACTCCTCCAAGCTAGGGTTATGCCAAGTTCAATGTAGATGAGGCCTTTAAAGGTGAAGAGGCAGGGTGTGGAGGCGTTTTGAGAACCGAGGATAGGTTGATGAGAACGCTGTTTTTTGGTCCTGTTGATGGGAAGGGGGCAGATTTTGCAGAGTTAATTGCAGTTAAAATTGCACTACAAGTTTTCGTTGAAGCAAAATGGAACGGGCGAACCAAATTGATAGTTGTGTCGGATTTAAAGGTGATATTGCAATGGTTAAACGAACCTATACAACGACCTTGGAGATGGTCAAGGATGGACACAGAGGGGGCTAGAGGGGGCAGTTACCCCTCTAAAAATCTGAAATTTATATATGATTTAGAAATAATTTAGAAACTTTCTATGTATTTTCTATTGAAAATCTATTTTCGCCCCTCCTAAAATTTTATAAGCCCGCCCCTCTTAGAATTTTTATAAATTTACCTCTCCTAATATAAAATCCTGCGTCCGTCTCTGGAGATGGTGGCCATTCTTTGTCGAGATAGATAAATTGGTTCGAAGGATTGGAAGTGTTCATTTTGTTTATATCCCTAGACAAGGGAATGTCCTAGCGGATTGCCTTGCTAAAGATGGTTTATCTCATAATTCTCTCCATAAGGCATGGTGGTAGCCTAGATTGAATCTTTGTGTCAAGTCTAATGCATGTGTATTGTTGGCGTTGTGATAGGTGTGTTTTGAAGGGAGTTTGCTGTGATAGATGTGTTTTTGAATTTTTATTTATTTATTTTGTAATTGGATGTGAGATAGTCTTAGGAAGTTTTTTAACGAGGTATATAATTTAGGCTTGATTAATAAATTTTGTTTAACAAAAATAAGTGACGTGACAATTAAAATATTTTGTATAATAATATTTTATTATCCCCGTTTGCACATTCAAACATTGTCCTAATATGAAAAAATAATAAATTTAACCTCATTATTTACACATTATTTCAATTTGTAACCATTTAAATTAAAAATAATTTAACTATAAACCCTAAACCTTAATCTATAAACCTTAAACCCTTGACCAAAAATCCTAACCACTAAACCTTGGACCCTAAAACCCATAAAGCCCTAAAGCATAAACCTCTAATTCTACATATATTTACACTAAATTGCAAAAAAATCCAAAATTTCATCACTCGGAGAGTCTTAGATCCCCCTTTCAAATTTTGGATTCCTTTTTTTTCCATCAAAGTTTCGATGTCACAAGGGCTTTTGATCGAACTTCACTTTAATATAACACACAAAAACTAAGAGCATGGAATGTTGTGGCACATCGCCAAACCGACACCCAGTCTCGAAAATCAGATGCATGAAGATTGTGATGGAGATGGCGATGAGAATGTTTGAATTAATTAATTACAACTATTAATATTATTAATTTAATTGAAAGTGAGTTTCAAAAAGGGATTATTTTTGTAGAATATTAAATTGTTGAGGGTAAATCATTGCTAAATCAAAATAATTTTTTTTTAAAATCTGTACTAAAATAGATTTTTTTTATTTGTATAACCATTATTCTGTT
Organism: Hibiscus trionum; assembly: GCA_030270665.1. Classification (NCBI taxonomy): domain Eukaryota; kingdom Viridiplantae; phylum Streptophyta; class Magnoliopsida; order Malvales; family Malvaceae; genus Hibiscus; species Hibiscus trionum. Next base: position 17,279,137 of record BSYR01000038.1, on the reverse strand, counting down.
CAGGAAAAATGAAACGTGCCGCCACGTCAATGGCTTCTAATGGAAGATAACGGGAGGGACTATACTAAAAGCGAAATAAAAGTTTGGTGATTATAGCACAAGTTTTAAAAGTTTGGTGATCGAAATAAAAGTCATAAAAGTTTGATGACTATTTATGTAGTTTACCCATATATTTATGTAATTTTCTATTTTCTTTGGCTTGGTTCAGTTTTGGGAGAGTATTAATTGGAGTTTTACAATTTTGGGTCTAATTCGGTTTAGTTCAAATTTTGGTTTGAATTGCTCATGTTTAAGGTTTTATTTTTCTATTTATGTTATTTCGATCACGGTTAAATTAGATATGAAGGACTGGAATTTCGAGTTTAGATTGAAACTTATGGTATAGTTTCTAACATCCAAGTTTAAAACACTTGTATATTGAAAAAAGGTATTTCGATTCTCTAAATACATGTAGAAACTTGAAAATATATGTAGAATTAGGTATTTATAGATTAGGGTTTAGGGTTTTGGTTTTAGGATCAAATTATTTTTAATTTAAATAGTCTCAAGTTAAAATAATATGTAAATAATAATGATTAAATTTATTATTTTTTGAATTAGGAGAAAATTGTTTGAATGTACAAACGTGAATGACTAAATGTGTTAGTATACAAAATATTTTAACTGTCACGTCACCCTTTTAACGGTTGTTAACGGGCCAGTGACCAATTTAGAGCAAAATAAAAAGTTTAATAGTAATATTGAAGCAATTGAAAGTTTGGTTATCAAATTTAATAATTTACCAAAGTTCAGTAACCATTTGTGTATTTTATCCAAAAAGAAGAAAAATTAAAAAAGGTAATATAAAAATTCTTTCTTTAGATTTTATTCTAAAAGGGGATAATAATACTTTCAGTTACTATGATTTCAAAAGTAATAAAAATAATTAATGATACATAGTGATACACATATTTAGTAGTACATAGCGGTACATAAAATTTATTGTAGAATCATCCGTGAACAAAAACTTATTTTATTTGCTCGGAAAAATAAAATTTTATTAAGGGTAAAATAATTAAAAACCACTAAAAGTGGTTAACATGGTACAAATTAAGAACCGATCGCCTACGAAAGCAACCATTCCATGAGACAACAAAGGTCTTACACAAACGCTAACAAAAACAGCCCACGAACAACATTCACGGCATAGTTGATGAGTAAATTTTTTGGGCCGAAGCATTGGCGCAAACATTGAGCAGAGAGGTTGTGCGCGTAGCATTGAGCTCGCCAAGACCATTAGACTTGGCCTGACACTTGGAGAATGCTAGAAAGCCGCAAGCCCACTAGACTTAGTAGAATCTAAGGAGGATTTATCAGGGTAATTTGGGATGGTAAATGTGATAAGCCATCATGATTATCACTTATATTATTATGTAATTATCTTGGAGATAATGTTTGTGATAATTAGAGATTTAAACTAAGAGATAGGGTAGATCCCGTCCGTCAATGTACTTTAAATTGTACCGTTGGATCTAGGGGAGTTCAATTATAAATAGAGCCTCCCCAGCTCAGTTGTAATCATATCATCCATTTACTCATTCACTCACTTGAGTAATACAAGAAGCATTTACTCTAACTCTCTGAGTGTTCTTCATTGTTCTTAAGAGTTCTTCTTTGTTCTTGTTGCCTATCGCTTCCAGTTGCCTCTAGTTACTATTTAAAAAGCTTCATCTTAGAACGATCTTGCGTTCGTTAGCTTTGGAAGTGTTTGATCTTCTGGAGCGTAAATCCAAGCAGACTTAGGTGTTTGCCAGGAGAGCTTTGTCTAAGGCCGTACGGTCCAGCTAGCAGGAGTCTAGCACCGTAACAAGGGATTCATGTGACATAGTCGTAGCATTTCAGCCGAGAAGGCGACTAAGGCCGCGCAGGTTGGCTAGCTGAATTCTAGCCCCGTGACAAGTGGTATCAGAGCGTGCTCGGTCAGGGAGGTGATCAAAGCGTGTTCGGACCAGGGAAGTGGTCGGAGCCATTTCTGTTCAAGGAAGTTGTGATCGGTGTGAGCCGAGGAAGAGACTTGCGTGCGTTTGGGGAAGCATCATCAAAGCGAGTCGACGGAGTGACTTGCGTTTGAGCCAGCTTGCAGGCACAGACAAGTGTTGGTGGATTGCAAACTTGCAGGTGTAGTCAAGCGTGGTGGTTTTTGTTCGAGTTAGTCAAAAGGACCTGACTAGTTTGTGGCAAAAGTGATTGAGATGGCACAACAGGAAACTGACAAGGAGTGTCACAGTGAAAACTATTGAAGATCATTGACGATGAAACATGTCAGATATCATATTGAGGGTTTTGACCAACTGTCTGATTATTTCAATAAATAGATAGATGATCTGATCAAGGGTGTAAACATCCTTATTACGAGGGTGGATCGGCTGAGGGAATTCAAGGAGGAGGCCAAGCAGATCCAAGGTATTGTGGAATCTCGTCTTGAAAAGTTAGAGTCTAGGGAGGACAGGTTCAAGGACGAGATGCAACACATCCTCACTGAGTTGAAGGCAGTTCGAGAGAGTTGTGCTCGTGAAGCTGAGGTAGAAGCTTTGCGGAAAGAGGTGAATGAGCTCAGGAGTGAGCTGCTCAGTTGCAAGACTGCAATGAGTGAATGAGGCGTACTCAAACCTTTCTTAGAGGGACTTAGACCAGGGGCAAAGCTCGCAGTGGAGCAAGATGGTGCCTAAGGACTTTCAGAGGCTGACGATACTGAACCTCTGAATGAGCTTGTAGAACAGAAGCAAGCAAGTGTTGAGTCAACCAGTTCCAGTTCGAAAGACAAGGGGAATGGTGAGGCTAAGTCCGTGCCGGAAAAGAAAGTGAACAAGAAGAAGCTGAAGTGCTACTTTTGTGGTGGTCCTTGTAACGCCCCGATTTTGGGCCTATATGGTTTAGAGTTTGGATCGGACCAGTTGGGAACGGTTCGAGTCTTTAAGGAAGATTTATGGAACACCTAGTTCGGGATGTTTTAAATATCTAAAAAATCCTCATTTAATATGTGAATAATTATGGTGAAATCAATTTTACAAAATAAGGTTTGGAAATACTACATTTCGGTGTAGTGACCAAATCGTAGTTTTTGCAAAAGTGGAATAGTGACTGTTTTGTAAAGGATTGGGACTTTGAATCTTTAAGGAGCTAATTTTACCTAAATGTTTTTCATCATATTTTTCCTTAATTTGGGTGTTTTTAATAATGTTTTATTAAAAGGAATTAAAGGTTAATTAAAAAAAACTACTTTGACTTTTCATAACTACTTTTCACAAGTTCCCTCTCATTTTATTTTCTCTCAAATTCTTTTTAGCCAAACACTTTTCCTCCAGCAAATAACCTTTGATTTTCATTCCAAATGATGAGATTACAATATTCTTTAGGTTCTTAATCAATTCCTCATCAAATCCTCTCAATTTCCACATGGAATTTTCAAGAAAACATGCCCAAATCAAGGAGAAATCATCCATTAGAGGTAAGCTTCGTCCTTCTCCTCTAATGATCAGTTCTTTACTGAAATTCCCAAGTTATCAATCCCTTCTTAATGATTTTTGAGTGGTTTTAATGTTAGAAACAATAAATTGTAATAAAACTCAAGATTTTGGAAGAGATCTTGAAGATTTTCATGGTGAATGATTGAGCTCTGTTTTGAGATGGTTTTCTAATTTATTTTGGATTTTATTTGATGTTACAAATGAGGTTTTATCAATCAAATCCCGAATAGGCTTGAATTCCTAAGTTTTGTATGCTAGAATGATGGTTTTTGGGGTGATTTTGGTGTTCTGTTATAACTGGAGGTATAAGGACGAGTTTGAGGTGGTTTTTGATGTTAATTAATGTTTGTAAATGGTTAGAAGTGATAGATCTTGGCTGGGCTTTGATTTGTGAGAGTTTGGAGATGATTTCGGTTGTGTTTGGTAGTCGAAATGTGGTTTTTTGGGTAGAGAAGCGAGATTAGATGTGTGGCTGATGTTTTTAATGCACGATGATGCATTAATCCTCTGTTCTTATGTGTTATAAACATGGGAGACATCTTCGGACACATTGGGTGTTGATCCGGAAGTGCCAGAAGCATAGTTAGTGTTTCGGCGAGGAAGGCGAACGTAATCGGTGAGTGGAAATGTGATTTCCTGCTTTGTAATGTGTAAAACCTATGTTTGATTTTGATATAATTATATCTTTAAGGATCAATTTGTAAAACTTAAAATTGTTTTTATAAGTCCCTTAATAAGTTTTAAAACACCAACACTTTAAAACTGATTTATAAAACTCAAACTCAAAATATTTTCTAAGTGTTCCAATGCAAAACCATTGAAAATCGTCCAGGAGTATCGATACACTACCAAGCGTATCGATACCTTTTTTCCAAACTTGGTCACTGTCGAAACCAGTATCGATACCCTAAACCCTAGTATCGATACGCCCCTGTGTTAAATTCAAAGAGTTTGAAATAGCGTACCGATACGGCTAACCCTCGTATCGATACGAGCTTTATAATTTTTAAATATTAAGTCGGTTTAAAAATATGACCGTTGGTGTCAGTTGGTTGGTAACCAAACTTTAAAACGTCGTTGACCCGTATCGATACGCCTAACCCCCATACCGATACAGATTTGGACAGTGAGCTAAGTTCAGAAAAAGGTATCGATACGGCCCTTGCCGTTTCGATACCCCGTACCGATACGCTTACGTGCGTATCGATACCCCTCATTTATTGCACACAACGACTCTTTCTTTTCTGAGACAGGTACCGATACACCTTCCCGCGTACCGATACCGGTAGCTGCAGAAGTGCATTTATGGTGGTAAGAGAGGGTTCCAACGGCTCCATTTATGTTCCCAACCACCCAAACGGCTAGAAATCAATGAGGAGGTATAAAAGACACATCCAAAGCTACAGCAACAATCAATTGATCTTCAAGAAAACACCTACTCATCAAATCCAAGCAATTGTGCCAAAATTCCTATTTGTCTAGAAATCCCAATTGTAATCTTCATTCATATTTTGTTCAATTGGGTTGAGTGCTTGTAATTGGGCTATCATTTGTATTGAGAGATACCTTATTAGCCAACAAATTTCTTTGTTCACTTGTGTGAGGATTGGGTTGATTTTTGGGTAGAAAATTCAACCAAAATTGTAAGGGTTGCCTCCTTGTCCTAGAAAAGGGGAAGAGCAATTAGTGGAATTGTTGCAAATCCTTAGTGAAGCTAAGGTAGTGGATGTAGAGTTCATTTGGAACTTGAACCACTCTAAATCCCTTGTCTATTATTTTTAATTTGCAATTTCCACCACAAAACCTTTAAATTTCCAATTCACCCCCCTCTTGGTCAATATCGATCTTGCGATCCACTCAACAATTGGTATCAGAGCCTACCTCTTTGAGGATTAACAACCACAAGAGGAGTTCCTTGGAAGAGTGTGATCATCAAAGAATCAAGAGATGACTTCAACCTCCGGTTCCGGAATGTACGAGTCACAATCCACTACAAAGCCTCCTTTCTTCAATGGTGATAACTATTCTTTTTGGAAGAATAAAATGTGTCTATTCATTAAGTCAAATGACTATCTTGTGTGGGATGTCATTGAAGATGGGCCATATATTCCATTGAAGCAAGATGGTGAAGGCAAGATGGTGTTGAAGAAGAAAGTGGAGATGAGTGAAGAGGAGAGGAAAAAGATTCAAGTCAATGATAAAGCTCTCCACATGCTATTTTGTTCTTTCGGTCCGGACATCTATTCAAAGGTCTCATCAATTGAAAGTGCCAAAGAAGTGTGGGACACTCTTGAGACTACTTATGAAGGCACCAACGATGTTAAAGAAACTAAGATTGGAATTCTCAATCTTAGTTATGAAAATTTCAAGATGGAGCCCGATGAGATGGTGTCAAAGATGTTTGATCGTTTCTCCACGATTGTCAATGGTCTAAAGGGCTTTGGAGAGATCATACCGGAAGACAAGCTTGTCCGGAAGCTACTCTATTCACTTCCCGAGTCTTGGGATGGGAAGAGAACCGCTATCATCGAAGCAAAGAATTTGAAGAATTTGAAGCTTGATGAGCTTGTGGGTTCTCTCCTTACTCATGAGATCATGAAGCAAGGAAGGGAAGATGAGAAGAAGAAAGAAGAGAAAAGAGTAGAGAAGCTTGAGGTTGAAAAGAAGAAGAAGATGGGAATAGCTCTCAAGGCTAAAGCTTCACAACATGATGAGAGCTCATCTAGTGAGGAGGATGAACTTGAAGAATTGGCTATGATAGCCAAACGATTCTCACGTTTTATGAGGTCCAACCAGGGAAGAAAAATCCAAAGGAAGATGGACTTCAAAAGCAAGAACAAAGAGGAAGGAAGGGATCCTATCATTTGCTTTGAGTGCAAACAACCCGGCCACATACGTTTGGAGTGCCCTCAACTCAAGAAGAAGGGCTTTGAGAAGAAGAAGAAGCTCAAAGCCAAACTTGCTACTTGGAGTGATGAGGAGTCATCGGAGGATGACGAACAAGAAGTGGCTAATCTTTGCCTCATGGCACTTGAGTAAGATTCCTCCATGGTAACCTCTAACTCATCTATTTTAGATTATGAAGAATTAAATGATGCATATGATGAGTTACAAGAGGTATATGATGAATTAGTTGAGAAATATAAGGAGTCGGTCATTAGGAATAAAAAGATTATTCTAGAATTAAATGAGAAAAATGACTCACTTACTCAAGCTAATTCTAAATTTGAGAAAAAGATATTAGGATTAAAAGATGAACTAAAATTCTTTCAAAATGAAAATGTTGATCTTAATAATCTTTTATCTCAATGTAATTGTGAACACCAAAAGGTGTTGGGTGAGCTAAATGAGCTCAAAAAGTCTTTAAAAAATGTTGGTAGTGTCAAGCATGAAGTAGGAGAATCCTCTAGAACACACCAACCTAAGAAAAAGACTAATTACTACAAACAAGGTAGCTACCCTAGACATAGTAGAGCTAAAAGAATTAGAAGTGTATGGGTTCCTAAGGAACTTGTTAAATCTAATAATATTATTGCTATGTCATCTTGGATTCCTACGGGAACCAGGTTTTGGGAGCTAACACTCATGGACCCAAAATGATTTGGGTACCAAAAACCAAAGTTTAATATCTTTGTTTGTAGGGGGAGCATTGCTACAAGGCCAAAGCACAAAGTCAAAATTCATGGTACCTTGATAGTGGATGCTCGAGGCACATGACCGGAGACAAGAGTAGATTCATGGATCTAAAGCCAAAAAGTGGATGAGTAGTAACATTTGGTGACAACTCCAAAGGCCACATTAAAGGTATTGGCTCCATAGGTAATCACTCTACTATTCTCATTGAAAATGTATTATATGTCGATGGTCTTAAACACAATTTATTGAGCATAAGTCAATTGTGTGATAAAGGATTTAATGTTTTGTTTGATAAAAATGGATGCAAAATTGTAGACATTAAATCTAATAGTATTATGCTCATAGGTCATCGCATAGGGAATATATACATGGTGCATCTAGATGACATTCATACATCTCATGCATGCTTAGTTGCTCAAAATGAAAATGATGCATGGTTGTGGCATAGGAAGCTAGGACATGCTAGCATAAGTGTTTTGGAAAAACTAGTCTCCCTAAATCTAGTTAGAGGTTTACCCAAGATAAAATTTTCAAATGATAAAATTTGTGATGCATGCTCAAAGGGTAAACAACATAGGTCTTCCTTTAAATCCATTAATGATGTTTCTACTAGTAGATGCTTACAACTAATCCACATGGATTTATTTGGGCCAATTAGGACTATGAGCTTGGGTGGTAAGTCTTATGCTTTTGTACTTGTTGATGATTTTTCTAGATTTACTTGGGTTATCTTTTTAAGTACTAAAGATGAGGCTTTGGAAAAATTCATCACATTTTCAAAATTAACCCAAAATGATCTTGAACTTAGAATTTCACATATTAGAAGTGATCATGGAACCGAGTTTCAAAATTTAGGATTTGAAGATTTTTTAAATGAAAATGGTATTAGCCATAATTTTTCGGCTCCTCGAACTCCTCAACAAAATGGGGTAGTTGAGAGGAAAAATAGAATTTTACAAGAAATGGCTAGAACTATGCTTTGTGAAAACAATTTACCTAAATATTTTTGGGCGGAAGCCACAAACACCGCTTGCTATATTGTAAATCGAGTAATGATTAGGCCAATTTTAAAGAAAACACCTTATGAGATTTTAAAATCTAAAAAGCCTAACATTAGCTATTTTCACCCTTTTGGTTGCAAGTGTTTTGTTTTAAATAATGGAAAAGACAACTTAGGTAAATTTGATGCAAAAAGTGATGAAGCCATTTTTATAGGTTACTCTTTAACCTCTAAAGCCTATCGAGTATTTAACAAAAGAACTTTAGTAGTAGAAGAATCTATTCATGTTGTATTCGATGATAACCTCCTTCCTAGGAAGGATTCTTGTGATGATGATGATGTAGGGATCATAAATGCCTTTGATGGAGGTCAAACTTCAAAGGATGATGAGATTCCAACAAAGGAAGAGGACTCACAAGATCCACCTCTTGAAGCCTTAAAGGACTTGGCTATTGAGGAAAAGGAAGTGAGCTACCCAAGGGAGTTGAACTATGTCAAAGATGGTGAAATATTGGGTGATCCATCCAAGGGGGTAACCACTCGTTCTTCCCTTAGATTAATGAACCATGTTGCATTTATCTCATGCATAGAGCCTAAAAATATAAAAGAAGCATTGAAAGATGACTTTTGGATTATGGCTATGCAAGAAGAGTTAAATCAATTTGAGAGAAGTAATGTTTGGACATTAGTTGATAGGCCTAGTAATCAATCTACAATAGGAACTAAATGGGTCTTTAGGAACAAGCTAGATGAGAGTGGTAACATTGTGAGAAATAAAGCTAGACTTGTAGCACAAGGTTACACTCAAGAAGAGGGAATAGATTTTGATGAAACCTATGCACCCGTAGCTAGAATGGAAGCCATTAGGATGTTGCTTGCATATGCATGTTATCATAATTTCAAGCTTTTTCAAATGGATGTTAAAAGCACATTTTTAAATGGTTTTATAAATGAAGAAGTGTATGTGGAACAACCACCGGGTTTTGAAGATTCAAAATTTCCAAATCATGTTTTCAAACTTACCAAAGCTCTTTATGGTTTAAAACAAGCTCCTAGAGCTTGGTATGAAAGACTTTCAAATTTTTTGATTGAAAAAGGATTTGAAAAAGGTAAGGTGGACACTACACTTTTTATAAAAATGTATAAAAATGACATCTTAGTAGTTCAAATTTATGTTGATGATATTATCTTTGGTTCTACTAATGAATGTCATTGTCAAGAGTTTGCTAAGTTAATGCAAGGTGAATTTGAGATGAGCATGATGGGGGAGCTCTCATTCTTTTTGGGACTCCAAATCAAGCAAAAGAAGGATGGCACCTTCATCAACCAAGCAAAATACATTAAGGATATGCTCAAGAAGTTTGGCTTGGAGAATGCAAAGCCTCAAGCCACTCCTATGAGCTCATCTACAAAGCTTGACAAAGATGAAGGAGGTAAGTGTGTTGACTCTAAGCTTTATCGTTCTATGATTGGATCTTTGCTTTACCTTACCGCAAGTAGACCAGATATCTTGTTTAGTGTTTGCTTGTGTGCTAGGTTTCAAGCTAGTCCTAGAGAGTCTCACCTTATAGCCGTTAAGAGAATCTTTAGATACCTTAGAGATACTCCTTGTTTAGGTCTTTGGTATCCTAGAGACTCTACCTTCAACCTTCATGCTTACTCGGATGCGGATTATGGGGGTTGCAAAATTGATAGGAAAAGTACTTCGGGAACTTGTCAATTCTTAGGTAGTATGCTCATATCTTGGTTCTCTAAGAAACAAAATAGTGTAGCCTTATCTACCACCGAAGCCGAATACATATCCTTAGGGAGTTGTTGTGCTCAAGTCCTTTGGATGAAGCAACAACTCTTAGATTATGGAATTAAAGTTGAAACCATACCCCTAAAATGTGACAACACTAGTGCAATATGTTTAACTAAAAATCCCATCCAACACTCTAGAACCAAACACATAGAAATAAGGCATCATTTCATTAGAGATCATGTCCTTAAGGAAGATATGGTTATAGAGTATGTAGACACCTTGAATCAATTAGCGGGCATATTTACTAAACCTCTAGACAAAGAGCGTTTTTGGTCCCTTAGGAGAGAGTTAGGTCTAGCTAGCCTATCTTGACCTTTTTAGACATCTTTTGTGCTTAAATATGCTTGATCTTGTGAAATGCCATGTTTGTATTCTTAGACTCCTAATTTCATCCATGCCTATAGTTAGGGGGAGTATGCTTCTGTTGAAATATGCTTAGAACTGCTCATACATCATTTGCATACCTTTAGGAGATGTTAAGTTCGAGCCTTTGGTTGTTCTTTGAACCAAATATGTAATTCTGGGCTTACAGTATCGATACTGCTCTAGGCGTATCGATACCTGTTCTTCATTCAGTTTCCCAGAATTTTCTTCACTTCACTGGTATCGATACGATTAATCTCGTATCGATACATGTCGTTTTGATACGGACCCCTCCGTTTCGATACGACTTTCCAACGGGAATTTTTGCGGAAAAGTCTATTCTATCCCCGTATCGATACACCAACGGGCGTATCGATACTCGACTGCGCTGATGGCATTAAATTAGCTTTTAATGAGTTCAACTTTTACCTAATTTCAAACTCTTCAAAACCTAATTAACCCTAGCCGTTTTTGCCTATAAAAAGGCCCTTCCTCCTTCATATTTTTCACACCTCAACTCAAATCTAAAAGAGTTTTTGAATCAAGCAAGGCTTTGTGCTCTCTTTCTCATCTTTGTGCTAGTTTTTCTTCAATCTTCCAAGTTTCCATCAAGGTAATCTCTTTCTTTTTTCTTTTTCAATTTTTTTTTGTTGTTTTGATTTTTTTTGTTTCATCTTTTTATCAAAACCTTTGTTTTCTTCAAAAATTCTTTTAAGATTTTTTAAAATTTTTTTTACCTTGATTTTTACTCAAATTGAAGAAATCCTATTTGCTTAATCTCTCTTTTAGATCATGGCACCAAAAGAACCTTCGAGGAAGCGTTCAAGGGTTACCCAAGCCGGTGATTCTTCCACCATTGGAGAAATTGCTCGTCCAAACTACTACATCATCTATGATCAATGCTTTAATGGCAATTCGGGTCTTGCTCACTTTCGTCAATATGAGAATTATAAGATCCATGCCGAAAGGGTAATCTCCGTTCCTTTTCTCGACTCCGAGCATTTTAAGTTTGAATATCTATCTTTATTTCGTCGATGGAACTTCATGGATTTTATCTCTATTCCCGATTTTTTCTATCGCCTCTTGGTTTTGATTTTCTATGCTAATGCCAAATGTATTAGTCGTAATGGGGAAGTGGTTGCTATTAGCTCTTACCTCATGGGGAAGAAAATTATTCTTGATGTCCAATCCATTTGTGAGGTTTTCAAATTAGATGATGAAGGCATTGACAATGAGCATGCTTTGGGGCATGTTCTTCATGGATCCGTCACCGCCCTAAATGCTCAAGACCGGATCTTACATTTGATGGTGTCTTGGTGGTTCCGTCCCTCCGGAGGAAAGTATTCCACCATCCGTCAAGTGGATGATTTTTGGATTCGGTGCTTCCGTGAGAGAAAGTGACCAAATCTTGCTCGACTCATGTTCGCGGAGATCGTCTACCTCGTGCAAAATCGTAACACATCTCAAGTCACCTCCTTCACATACGGTACGTCTTTGAGTTATTTCTTTCTTAAAAAAGATATTGATTGCTCCTATGACTACCCAACTCCTCTCACTGATCCCATTGATGAGCGATCTCTTGCTCGGGCAAAATTTCATTATCTCAATGGTGAATGGGTACGTCTTGCCGAGTTACCACCGGAAGCCACCGCCGTTTTTGAAGAAGCTCAACCTTCTCAAGCTCCTCAAGTCCAACAACCCAACATGGATGCTCTCATGACCTATCTCAATGAGCAATTTACCGGGTTGCGTACGAACATGAATACTCGTCTTACTTCAATAGAAACTACCTTTGATACTAGGATGACGGGTATGGAGAATCGCCTCACATCTCTTGAAAGCGGGCACAATTCCTTGAATATTTCCATTGCCGCTTTCCATGATGAGTGGCGTAATAGTATGCGTACTAATGAGCCTTTGGGAGATGATGATGAAGATGATGAAGACGAAGAAGACGATGCTTAGACGTTTCTTCTTGGTTGTCATGCATATCATTTAGGTTTTTCTATTTTATGCACCTATGTTTTATGTTCTTAGGATTAAGGTTGTTTTAGGATTAAAACCTATGCTTTGATTTCTCTTTTGCCTTTGTTTGGATTTTAAGTATGTTGCTATAATGAATAAAATCTATGTTGCTTATTATACCTTTGATTTCTTTATGCACTTAATTGTCTCAAAGAATTTTTGATCTAACAAAAAGGGGGAGAAGAAACTAGCTCACACTTCAAAATATTTTGATTTTAACTCAAAGGTTACCAAGCTTATATTAAGGGGGAGTCAACTTTGTAAAGGTTTTTCAAAAATATCAAAATTTTAAGTTTTAGTTTTGTTATATCAAAAAGGGGGAGATGGTAAAACCTATGTTTGATTTTGATATAATTATATCTTTAAGGATCAATTTGTAAAACTTAAAATTGTTTTTATAAGTCCCTTAATAAGTTTTAAAACACCAACACTTTAAAACTGATTTATAAAACTCAAACTCAAAATATTTTCTAAGTGTTCCAAGGCAAAACCATTGAAAATCGTCCAGGAGTATCGATACACTACCAAGCGTATCGATACCTTTTTGCCAAACTTGGTCACTGTCGAAACCAGTATCGATACCCTAAACCCTAGTATCGATACACCCCTGTGTTAAATTCAAAGAGTTTGAAATAGCGTACCGATACGGCTAACCCTCGTATCGATACGGGCTTTATAATTTTTAAATATTAAGTCGGTTTAAAAATATGACCGTTGGTGTCAGTTGGTTGGTAACCAAACTTTAAAAGGTCATTGACCCGTATCGATACGCCTAACCCCCGTACCGATACGGATTTGGACAGTGAGCTAAGTTCAGAAAAAGGTATCGATACGGCCCTTGCCGTTTCGATACCCCGTACCGATACGCTTACGTGCGTATCGATACCCCTCATTTATTGCACACAACGTCTCTTTCTTTTCTGAGACAGGTACCGATACACCTTCCCGCGTACCGATACCGGTAGCTGCAGAAGTGCATTTATGGTGGTAAGAGAGGGTTCCAACGGCTCCATTTATGTTCCCAACCACCAAAACGGCTAGAAATCAATGAGGAGGTATAAAAGACACATCCAAAAGCTACAGCAACAATCAATTGATCTTCAAGAAAAACCTACTCATCAAATCCAAGCAATTGTGCCAAAATTCCTATTTGTCTAGAAATCCCAATTGTAATCTTCATTCATATTTTGTTCAATTGGGTTGAGTGCTTGTAATTGGGCTATCATTTGTATTGAGAGATACCTTATTAGCCAACAAATTTCTTTGTTCACTTGTGTGAGGATTGGGTTGATTTTTGGGTAGAAAATTCAACCAAAATTGTAAGGGTTGCCTCCTTGTTCTAGAAAAGGGGAAGAGCAATTAGTGGAATTGTTGCAAATCCTTAGTGAAGCTAAGGTAGTGGATGTAGAGTTCATTTGGAACTTGAACCACTCTAAATCCCTTGTCTATTATTTTTAATTTGCAATTTCCACCACAAAACCTTTAAATTTCCAATTCACCCCCTCTTGGTCAATATCGATCTTGCGATCCACTCAACATAATGCCTTGAGCGTGCTCTTGGGAGCTTAGTGTAAGTTTGATACACTTAACTAAGCTCAAGTGTAAGTGTTTCGATAATCCCTTTCTCTTGAAAATGTGATATGTTGGATGAAAATGCACTTAAGGTAATAGTGGATTTGTTTACTTTTTTAAGCATGTTTAAGCATGGTTTAATGCTGGATTTTGATGTCATTATGTTAAGGATGCACTAGGTAAGTGATCATTGGTTTTCATATGAATATGCATATGATGTTAATCATGTGTACTTGTGTAAATGGCATTGTGGTTATGCTTGAGAAACAGTGGATTAATGTGGATAAATGATTATATTGGCAAGTGATGAAAATGGTTTTGGTTACTTTAATCGGATATAGTTAGTTGGCTATAGGATTGGGTGCACCGTAAGTAAAGTCACCTTGGATGTTGAGGGGTTGTGATTGTACCGTAAAATCCATCCAAGTACCCTAACGATTGAGGTAAGATCACAACGGTGGTTGAAATTCCGTGTGTGGATCTTGTGTCATGTGTCCCTTACTCTCGTTAGTGGAATTATACAACTACAGATGAGTGGTGTTGAGGGGTTGAGATTGTACCGTTATACTCCACCACGTGTGTCACAACAATGGAGGGATTACTCTTGTGTGTGAGCCTTATGTAGTCCGGTAGTGTGTATGAAGCGTGTGGGACAACGCTTGTGATCCGTGTATCCGATTGTGTCGTGTGTTGAAATGGTTTGTGGATTATCACTTGAAAGCCAATATAATGTATTTGAATATAATGAAGCATGAGATGCTTGTAAATGTTGCAAGGTTGCATGAGAAATACATATATGATGCAAGAAGGCACGTGATGCTTGCTAAAGCATGAACAATGGTTTATGTGTTGTTGTAATTGATGCATGTGTGCATGAGTTTTCAAAAGTGCATTGAAGTCTTGAGAAGACTTGCTTTATAAAGGCAAGTAAAGTAAATGTTGCTTTTGCTAATCATGAGTTGAGCATTGATGAATGACGTCAAGCGGTCCTCACTAAGCTTAGTGCTTACGCTTTTTTGTTTCATCAATGCAGAGAATTGAACATTTGAAGGCAGCACACGAGCAAGAGACATGGGCAAGACATCAGACGAGTCAGAGGGAGAAGTAGCAAGACTTGGGGCGATCAGATATGTCGGTGCCGCCAAGGTGAGAGTGAGTCAAGGTTCGACTAAAAGTGCCACAGTAGTCAAGCCAGGGATGAGACTTGGTGCGATAGCAAGTTATAAAGCTATCAAGTCGAGGGTGATGAAAAAACAATTGGAGTGCTACCGATGTAAGGGGCCTCACAAGTTGCGAAGATGCCCAGTTCGAGCCAAGGTGTCCAACAGGTTGGGCAAGGCCAAGAGCATCGTGCCGATCAAGCTTGGTTCAGAGTTGTCTAGTTCTGCCAAAGGTACCGAGCAGAATGGGTTGAAGATGTATGAGAAGGCTACGAGAAAGCTTGTCGAGGATGTTTGAGGGAAGAACATTGCTTTAGAGACCACACTGGAGAGAGGGTCTAAGGCAGCGCTATCCGAGGGTGTGCTGAAGGAAAGGGACATCGCTTTTGAGGCCACTGTAGAACCGAAGGAAGAGCTTGCTGATGGTGTTGAAGGACAAACATCATTGAGTACCAAAGCCAGGAAAGGGTCAAAGGTGGCTGAGCCGTTAAGGGACATAGCAACCGTGGATAAGTCAATTGTGGGAAAGGTGAGAAAGATGCGGAGGACTTCAAGGAAGAAGTGCCAACGCAAGTCGAGGCAACGTCCTTCAAGGAAGAAGAATTGATGCAAGCAGAGAGCATCGGACTTCAAGGTAGAAGGGCCGATGCAGTGTGGCAATCAGAGTAGTGCAACAAACTTGACTGTACAAAGTTCGATGCGAGGGGTGTCAGACTTCGTAGAGGAAGAAGGGCTGACACGTTTTAGAGTAAATGCAACGACGATGACGACGACGACGATTGCGACGATGACGACGACCGAAAGGAAGGTACATCTTAAACACATTCCTAGTGTTTTTTAGTTTGATTTGTCATCTTTGATGAGCGTAGGCTGAGTGAGACCTAGCCTTCGTTGCGGGGAAAAGATTGGAAGGGACCTTTCAGAGTTCTGGGAACTAGACAGGTGTTCAATGTTTTGACTTCCAAGTCTTTTCTGCGGGATCAAGAGGATCCAAGTCAAGGCAAATCAGAGATTGTATGGAAGGACTCTTATGATGTTGATGTACCAAGTGGCGCCTTGGAGCGCGATTGTCCAAGGCAGTTTGAACCGAGGCAATTAGTTCGTATGAGAGGATTGCAGGAAGCCGAGGCATCAACGAGTGAACAAGTTGACCCTGCCCAGGATCGTTCGAGAGCAGCGACGAGGGCGTCGCTAAGTTCAGTGGGGGAGAATGTCATGGACCAAATTTTTGGGGTCGAGGCATTGACGCAAACATCGAGCAGAGAGGTTGTGCGCAGAGCATTGGGCTCACCAAGACCATCAGACTTGGCCTGGCACTTGGGGAATGCTAGAAAGCCTGCAAGCTCACCATACTTAGTAGAATTCAAGGAGGATTTACCAGGGTAATTTGGGATGGTAAATATGATAAGCCATCGTGATTATCACTTATATTATTATGTAATTATCTTGGAGATAATGTTTGTGATAAATAGAGATTTAAATTAAGAGATAGGGTAGATCTCGTCCGTCGATGTACTTTAAACTATACCGTTGGATCTAGGGGAGTTCAACTATAAATAGAGCCTCCCCAGCTCAGTTGTAATCATCTCATTTATTCACTCATTCATTCACTTGAGTAATACAAGAAGCATTTACTCTAACTCTCTTAGTGTTCTTCATTGTTCTTAAGAGTTATTCTTTGTTCTTGTTGCCTATCTCTTCCAGTTGCCTCTAGTTGTTCTTTAAAGAGCTTTCGCTTAGAACAATCTTACTTTCGTTAGCTTTGGAAGTGTTTGATCTTCCGGAGCCTGAATCCAAGCAGACTTAGGCGTTTGCCATGAGAGCTTTGCCTAAGGTCGTATGGTCTAGCTAACAGGAGTCTGGCACCGTAACGAGGGATTCGAGTGACTTAGTCATAGTGTTTCAGCCGAGAAGGCGACTAAGGCCTCATGGGTTGGTTAGCTAAAGTCTAGCCCAGTGACAAATTGTTAAACTAATAGTAGTTAGCCTTCTTTGTACAGTTAATATTCTGTTAGTTTGTTAAGAATTGGTTACATTAGTTTGTATATAAACAAGTGTTATGATTGAAATTATTAACAAGGGTGAAATTATTCCAATTCATTTGTTAACATGGTACCAGTTTAGCCAATTTCTTCCTTTGTTTGGGCTCTTTGCCGTTTTGTTCTTAGGCCTTTGTTTCTCGAGTATTGAGAGACGTTTGGTCTGCTACGCAGCATTTTCTGCTGTCATTCCCACATTTGTTAATCTCCCAAAATTCCCAAAATTTTCTGCACGAAGGGGGAAAGAAAGAGTTTAATAGTTTGTCACGACGCAATGTAGTGCAAGTGTACACGACGCAAGTAGTAAAGTGATACGTAAGTATCGGATATCGTCTCCACATAGACTGGGCTAATAGCTTCAACCTTAGTTTTCTGCACGAAGGGGAAAAGAAAGAGTTTAATAGTTTGTCACGAAATATTAAAGAAGATTGAAAATAAAAGAGTAAAATATTCAGAGTGGAGAATAGGCCGGTATTGATCTGCTTCGTACTGCAGGTGTTGCAATGTCTAAGACTTCTCTGTTCTGTTGTAGCGTCTGTCGCGACAGCACCTGCTGCGGCAGCGGTCTGTTGTTGCCGCGGCAGCGAACAAACAACTCAGCACTTCAAGCTTGGCAAGAATCCCTGCTATGCCTTGGCCTATCCCTAGGTCCAAGTCTGTCGATGAACACGTCTTTGATGATACCTCCCGGCGTGAATCAAAGGATGAACACCGAAGTTGTTGAATTCTTCCTTAGCCACTTAACCTCGTCCTATCCCTAGGTCCGAGATAGTTCAACCATAAACTGGAGAACCTGTACTTATTCCTTTCGTATACTTAACTCTCCTGATATTAAGTAAATGTGTAATCTCACAATGCTCTCCCGATACTCTTGCAAGATGTTGAAAAACCAGAATAAGCAAACTTGAAGTCTATTTTATTGAACAAAAGAAAATCTTAAAACAATGCAATCCTTGCAACTACTTTACAGAATCAACCCTTAGCCCTAGGGGAAGTTTAGAACATGATGAGGAAGGGAAAATGACTAGGGTTTGGGGAAGAAGGCTAGAGAGTAAGATATTCTTCCCTAGGTCAAATTACATGCCTTTATATAGGCCTTGGGTTCAAGTTTTCTAATATGGCAAGAATACAAGTTTAAACTAAAATACAACTCTATTAAAGACTAAATCATCAGAGCATATATCTTTAATTCGTCCTTCCTTCTTGCTTGGAGTTTCTTCCTTGAACTTTGGGCTTGGCTTTCATTCTGATCTAGGGCTCAGAAAAATATAAGGGTGCTCCGCGACAGACTGGCTTAATTTCCTCTTTCTGTCGAGGTCCACTTCACTTCTTCCCTTCACCATTGCTGTCGTCCTTGGCTGCCACGGCAACAGCCATGGCAGTATCGTCCTTCTCGTCTGCAGTCCAGTTCCAGCTCTCTTTCTTCACTGCCCAGCGTCTGCTTCTCCACTGCCCTCCATCTGTTACAGCGGCTACCTGTAAAAGCAACCAATTTCAGTAGAAACTGTGCCATTTGATATAATTGTGATCTATAAATGAAATCTATCCTAAATGCAATGAATTATGCTTGAATGCAGCAGAAATATGAGTTAAATAGGGGTAAAATATAGAACTTTTACACACTCAACACACCCCCAAACTCAAGTTTTTGCTTGCCCTCAAGCAATTCAGACCTAAGAAAGAAATACAAAACTTTTATTTGGCTTAAAACAATGAACTTTTTCTTACCTACCATTCATTCCCTATTGTGAGCAACACCCTGTTGGATAATTCAGGATTCATCCGGAACCTTGCTATAATTCTCGTGTAGTGTGTGCATGCTTGTGAACAATTATATGCTAAGACTCTTTTAGTTTACTAGAATAGCTAAGCTTCTAACTTGAATTTTTATGCCACTTTTCATCTTTTTGGAGGCAATTCTTAGGCTCTTTTAGTTTTTGTTTAGACTCGATTCTATTTTCTCAAGCTTAAGTTTGACTAGAGCCAGTTTCGGGCACCTTTAGCTAACTTCCTAGAGCCGGTTTCGGGCACCTCTAGGTGTATTGAGTCTATTTTTCTTAACTTCTTTTCCTAGAGCCAGTGTTAGGCACCTCTAGCGGCAACTCAAGTGTTAAGTTTTTCTATTCTAGTTTACTAGCAGAGTTATAGACAGTATAAAAGTCACAAAGGGTGTTTAAGATTCAGAACTATAGTAAGGCTCTAAACTGCTCCTAAAACTATCCTAAAGGCACTGCCACGACAAAGGCTGTCACGGCAGGTAAGTTCAGTTCAAAGACTTAAGCCAAATTTTCATTTTTTTAATAAAAAATAAACTAAATAAAAGACACAATTTTTAAACTTAAAGACACTTCATTAATGGAGGGATGCCACCCCTAAACTCAAGGGTTGCATTGCCCTCAATGCAAATGACAAAATGAAAAAGAAAAAGAAATAAAAACATCACAAAATATAACAAAATAGCAGACAGCAATAATAAGAAAAGAAACTTAAATTTCAAGCGATGTCATCGCTGCTGCTGCTGCTTCTAATCTGAATCTGCTGGCGGGCAGTAACTTTCCTTGTCGGGGCCGACAGGTGGCTGGGAGAGGCTGAGGTGGTCTTGTTTTTGCCTTCCCTCGGAGGTTGGATTCGGGTAGGTGAGATATGGGGTGGTTTCTCCAATACCTGAATCTCCTCGGAGGAGCAGCTACTACTGCTACCAGAGCTGCTACTGCTGTTGCCGATGTCAGATTGTCCTTGGTCGGATGGTCCGACTCCTGAGCATGGTTTCTGCCGTTTCACCGGGGTGAACTCCTTAGACAGGTTCCTCTTGACAGAGGGCTATTCATCGGATGCCCCCCAAATTTTAGAGGAGGAGAAGCCAGCTATATACCTGTCGAGGTCGGACATGGGCTCTTTTCTCTTGGCTCCCCTGGCAGATGTTTCGGCTGTGCGACTGCCGCCTACAGCTGTTGTAGCCGGGGTCGGGGTGGACACGGCAGATGGTGTTCTCGGTGTGGCAGCATGGGTAGGGGTATGGGAAGGTGTGGGGGTAGCAAAATAATGGTCGGGGAAGGCAGGGAACAGTACATCAGGAAAATTAAGATTAGTTTTAATGAAGTGTACCGTTGTTGTGGTGAAGTCCCGAATGAAGCTCATCGGGCCCAGCTGTCGTTCTTCCATTTTATGCAGGGCAGCAAGGATTTGTGTTGAGAAGTCTGTTGGGGGAGCTGCTGCAGTGGGCTTCCTTTGTTATGTGGCGGCATGTTCTGTTTGGGTGGGTTCTGTCGGCTCACCTGCCGCGGCAGTGGGGTTGAAGGACGACATGGGCGTGGCATCATTCAGCTCCATCAAGCTGAGGATGTTCCTTTTCGTCCATCCTTTCCCTCGGACTCTCAAATCCTCGGCAACTTCCGGTACGTTGTGGCAGCGACAGAGGGCAGTTATGAGGTATAGGAAGAAGAGTGGTCCCGATGGACGGTACGCGCAATCCAATATTCCCTCCCAAGCGTATCTACCAACGTTAATGGGCCTCTCATTTAGGATTGAATGGATGAGGGCTAACCTTGGTTGGTCTACCGTGCTGTTGTGTGAGGAGGGCATAATCCTTTTCTTGATGAATGCGTTCCAAAGCTTGGCTTCCGGAGTGAGTTGAACTCGTTTTACCGTCCTTGGATGTTTAGGATCGGTATTCCACTCGGTACCTTCATCGGTAAGTTCTGCCATAACAGCATCGTAATCTGCCGTCTCCAAGCTTTCCACAAATCTTTGGTGGCCATCTTCCATTCTCCCAACATAGAACCCATAGAGTGTGTTGATGTATTCGGGCTCAAAAGGTACCTCATTCCCACAAACCGTCACTGTTGTCGCCTCCCTGCTGTCGATGGCAGCATAGAATTCTCGGACTAGAGTGACGTTCATTTTCTCCGGCTGCTCGGCAAACATCTGCCACTACAGGGCTCTGATCTTGCGGGCTATAAATGGTTTTAGCCCAAGGTTCTCTGTCCGTGTGGTATAGATGAAGCCTTTCTCCTCCCACATGTCTCTGGCCTAGAAAGAGTTGGGAGTGGCTGCTGCTGGGGCAGATCCTAAGGCAGCACTACGGCGGGTATTTCTGGTACTCATATTGCAAGGGCTGTAGAAAATAAAATGAAGCAAATGAAATTCTAGAGGAAACAAGTAGAGAGAGTAAAAGTGAGTGAAAAATGAATAGTAAAACAGGGTTTATATAGAGGAGAAGTTTGCTGCCCGTTGGAGCTGTAACGGCAGGCATGAATAACGGGGCCAGCTGTTACACGGATTCTGACGCGTCTGTCACGCGTTTTCGTGTCTGTTACGCGTCTGTTACGCGTTTGCGTGTCTTCCGCAACAGCGTGTTGACAGGCTGGATTTTTCGCGTCTGTCGCGGCAACTGTAACGACAGGCTCCTAGTTTGAGCTTTTTTTGGGCTGATGGCAAGATGGTGGGCTGAATTCACTTCTCCTCTTCTCCTTGTCTCCTTTATTTCCTAATAATAATAATAAAAAAAACTTAGTTCCTAAAAATAAAATAATTCTAATTACCTAATATATATAAATAAATAATTAATAAAAATAAAATTAGGTTAAATTAGGGATGCCATGAGGGGCATCTCCTAAAGTAACCACTTCCTGCATTCTTGGGGCTTTAGTCCCCTGATAATGCTTCAATCTTTGTTCGTTGACTTTAAATTGGTGCCCGTGTTTTAAAGATCTGATTGTGATGGCACCATGGGGAAAAACTTGCACCACTTGGAATGGGCCAGACCACCTAGATTTCAGCTTCCCTGGGAAAAGTTTCAACCTAGAGTTGAACAACAACACAAGCTGCCCTGGGCAGAACTGTCGTGGCAGCAACTTCTTGTCATGCCACATCTTTGTCTTGTCTTTGTAAATCCTTGCGTTGTCATTGGCTATTGCTCGAATTTCTTCTATCTCATTCAGATCAAGTAGCCTTTTCTGTCCTGCTTTTTCCAAGTCCATATTCACTGCCTTGATGGCCCAGTATGCTCTGTGCTCAATCTCAACAAGTAGATGACATGTTTTTCCATAAATCAGCCGGTAGGGTGACATTCCCAATGGAGTTTTGAATGTTGTTCTGCAGGCCCATAATGCATCATTGAGGTGTAGAGAACAGTCCTTCCGAGTTGGCTTAACCATCTTTTCAAGAATGTTCTTAACCTCTCTGTTGGATATTTCAGTCTGTCCATTGGTTTGAGGGTGGTAAGTTGTTGCTATCCGATGTTTGACACCATACTTTTTTAAGGCAGCAGCTATAACCCTATTATCAAAATGCCTCCCTTCATCACTGATGATCGCCTTGGGGATGCCAAATCTGGAAAATATGTTTTTATGCAAAAACCTCTGAACCGTCTTGGTATCGTTTTTCTGAGTAGCGATCGCTTCAACCTATTTGGACACATAGTCCACTGCCAGGAGGATATATAAGTTCCCACATGATGCTGGGAATGGTCCCATGAAATCAATCCCCCAAATGTCGAAGATCTCGACCTCAAGAATGTTCTGCAGCGGCATCTCATGTCTCCTTGAGATGTTTCCAGTCCGTTGACATTTGTCACAGTTTTTGTAGAATGTTTGGGCATCCTTGAACAGTAACGACCAATAAAATCCAGACTGCAAAACTTTGGCAGCAGTTTTGTTACCACCTAAGTGTCCTCCATATTGTGAAGCATGGCAGTGATGGAGCACAGCTTCATGTTCATCCTGTGGTACGCATCTCCTGATGACCTGATCTGCACAATATTTGAAAAAAAGATGTTCGTCCCAATAATAATGCTTAACATCATTTTGGAACCTCTTCCTAGCTTGATAGTTAAGGTCAGGAGGAGTTATTACGCTAACTAAATAATTAACGAAATCAGCATACCAAGGGAGGTCAGAAAACTTACCTGCCGTCGTGGCTGTCGCGGTAGTGCTTATGGCAGCAAACATCTGCTCGTCAGGGAAGGTCTCTAGTATGTGTGTCTCATCTGCTGGGAGACTCTTTCCCTTCTCCAGTCTTGAAAAGTGATCTGCAACTTGGTTTTCTGTTCCCTTTTTGTCCTTGATCTCAAGGTCGAACTCTTGCAGTAGCAGAATCCAACGTATCAATCTAGGCTTCGCATCTTTTTTGGCGAACATATACTTTAATGTAGAGTGGTCGGTGTGGACTATGACCTTCGTTCCAAGTATATATGAACGAAACTTGTCAATCGAGAACACCACAGCTAGTAGTTCCTTCTCCATTGTGGTGTAGTTTACTTGGGCGTCGTTCAGTATTTTGCTGGCATAGTATATAACATTAAAGAGCTTGTCCTTCCTCTGCCCAAGTGCTGCCCCAACATCATAGTCACTAGCATCACACATGATCTCAAATGGTAGTTTCCAATCTGGTGGTTGTATTATCGGGGCTGTTACCACCTTTTCTTTCAGAACCTTGAATGCCTCGGTACATTCAGTGTTGAAGTCGAAGGGGCGGTTATGCTCCAGAAGATGGCACAAGGGTTTGGTGATCTTCGAAAAGTTTGCGATAAACCTCCAATAAAACCCAGCATGCCCTAAGAAACTCCTGATTCCCTTGACTGTGGTAGGTGGCGGCAGCTTTTCAACTACCTCGATCTTAGCTCTTTCGACTTCTATGCCACGACAGCTTAGTTTATGGCCCAGAACTATCCCTTCATCCACCATGAAGTGACATTTCTCCCAGTTCAATACCAAGTTTGCTTTCTCGCATCTCTCGAGCACTTTCTGTAAGTTGCCTAGGCAGCTTTCAAAGTTGTCTCCAAAGACAGAGAAATAATCCATGAATATCTCCAGGAAATCCTCCACCATGTCATGGAATATTGCCATCATACACCTCTAAAAGGTTGTTGGTGCATTACAAATTCCAAATGGCATCCTCCGAAAAGCGTAAGTACCGTATCGGCAAGTGAACGTCGTCTTCTCTTGATCCTCCGGTACGATGGCTATTTGGTTATAACCTGAGTATCCATCAAGAAAATAGTAGTAAGGCTTTCCCGCTAATCTATCAAGCATTTGATCAATAAAAGGCAGGGGAAAGTGGTCCTTTCGGGTAGCTTTGTCAAGCTTCTGGTAGTCCATACACACCCTCCAACCAGTCACAGTCCTGGTTGGTATTAACTTGTTTTCTTCGTTGGTTACCACGGTTATTCCTTCTTTCTTAGGATCGCACTGCACCGGGCTCACCCACTTGCTATCCGAGATGGCATAAATTATTCCAGCATCTAACCATTTGATGATCTCTTTACGAACCACCTCTCGTATAGCATCATTTAGACGTCTTTGTGCATCAATGGTCAGCTTGTGATCATCCTCTAAGAGGATTTTATGCATGCATATTGCCGGGCTAATGCCTTGGATATCAGATATCGTCCATCCAATAGCCCTTTTGTGCTGCTGCAGCATCCCTATCAGCTGATGTTCCTGTTCCTGCATCAACTTGGAAGAGATGATTACGGGCAACATATCATTTAATCCAAGGAAAACATATTTAAGCTGCCCTAACAGGGGCTTAAGATCTAGAACATGTGGCTCTACAGTTGATGGCTTTTGGACTACATGTTCATTCGAGGTATAGTTTAAGGGCTCGAATAACTTACCTGGACGATTGCCTATCCACTTTACCTCCTCATGATCTTCAGTATCAGATATGTCAGAGTCTGAGGAGCTACTGTCGTCGTCGCTGCCGTGATAGTCTTCTAAATGGCTGCTGGGGCAGTGGCCAAATTTGATGTCATGGCAGTCCGACCTGATGCAGGGTTGGTCAAGCCCTGCATTCTTCTTCTGCATCAGCATGTTTTATTGCTTGGAGAACATTCAGCTTGAACTCTTGATCGTTCACTCTCATAGTGAGTTCTCCTTTTTCCACATCAATCAGTGATCTTCCTGTGGCTAAGAAGGGTTACCCCAGGATGATTGGTGCATTCTCATCTGCTTCACAATCTAAGACAAGAAAGTCAGCATGAAAAATAAATTTATCCACTCTTACCAGAATATCTTCAATTTTTCCTTCCGGTTGCACGTAAGAGCGGTCTGCCAGCTGCAGCATAACTGTTGTGGGTCGTGCTCATCCAATACCTGATTTCTGAAACACAGATTTGGGCATTAAATTTATACTAGCACCAAGATCACAAAGTGCCTTACCCACAAATTTGTCTCCGATTATGCACGGTATTAAGAAACTCCCATGATCCTTCTTTTTTTGGGTGGATGCTTGTGCAGAATAGTCATGTATCCTTCTGTCAGCTTAATCGTCTCAAATTTCCCAAGTCTGGATTTCTTTGACATAGCGTCCTTGAGAAATTTGGCATAACCAGGCATCTCTTTTCTAGTATCTAACAGCAGAATATTGATGTGGACCTGCTTAAAAATATCATAGATCTTCTTAAGCTGGGATTCCTGTTTCAATTTCTGTAACCGCTGAGGAAAAGGAGGTGGAGGACGATAATCTGCAATGCGTCCTTCCCACTACATTCGGATCTGAGGAGGCTTAGGTTCTTCATCCTTCTCCTCTGTCCCTTCTGCTGTCCTGAGAGGTTCATCGGCAGCAGGCTGTTTGTTGTCTGCCGGGGCATCGTTCTCGGCAGTCGACTCCAAGGATGGTTCCTTAACTGATTCAGCTTCCTTCTCTGGCCCTGGTAATTTCTTCCCACTCCTTGTTGTGATGGCTTTACACTGCTCATGTGTGGGTTGCCTAGCGTTTTCAGTATCGCTAGAGAATCCTCCATTCTGCCTCGGTTTAATATGCTGGGAAACCTAACCCATCTGTGTCTCCAGTGATTTTAGAGTAGCTTTATGGTTAGTCATCCGCATCTCTGTTTTATCCATGAATGACTCAGTTTTCTTGACGAAGTGATTCATGTTCTCAATGTTAGTTCCTGTTTGAGACATAAACGTAGCCAAGGTCTGCTCCAATATACTAGTCGTGGCAGCTAGTGGTTGTTGTTGCTGTTGTTGCGGTTGCTGCCGAGTCAGTAATCTAGATCCCCCTGGTTATGAGTATTCTGTGCTTGAGGATTTAGGGCATTGTTAGGGTTGCTCCAAGAGAACTTGGGATCCTTTCTCTAGTTGGGATTGTAGTTGATGGAATTGTAGTTCTGTTTGTTGTAGTTCCCAACGTACATTCCTTCCTCTAACTGTAGTGGACAATCTTCAAAACTGTGATTCCCATCACAAGTTTCACATACCTCTTCAGCGGAGTAGACAGGTTGTGAATCTTTCTTCAAGAGCTTTTCCACTGCCTTTGTGAGATATGCCACCTGTGTTTTTAGGGAACTGTCGGCCTCATAATCTTTCACAGCTAGTACTCGTTTACCCCCTCTTCTTGCTGTAGGATACTGTTCCTCGTTCTTTGCTAGGTTTTTCAATACTACCATTGCTTCATCTGGATCTTTGTCCAACAGCAATCCATTCACTGCTGAATCAATTCTCATACGAGTCTGTAAGTTGGCAGCATTATAAAACTTAACTACCTGATTCCAAACGGGGAATCCATGCATCGGGCAGTTCCTCAGTAGAGTGGTAAATCTGTCCCATGCCTCATGCATTGGCTCGTCATCTTCCTGTTGAAAAGTAGCAATTTCATTACGTAATCGCTCAGATAAATGTGAAGGATTAAAATGAGACAAAATTTCACGAGTTAAATCTGCCCAAGTTCGTATTGAACCCGTCGTTAGTTTATTCCACCAAGTTTTCGCCCTGTCCCTCAATGAATGAGGAAATAACCGAAGCCTCAATATCTCTGGATTTACTCCTGGTAGTCTAAATGAACCACAGATTTCCTGGAACGTTTTCAAATGCTCTCTAGCATCCTTTGTAGCAGCACCACTAAATTGGCCATCGTTATTAATCATGCTGAACATGACATGTTTCATCTCGAAATTTTCCGCTTCCACGTCTGGCAGGGTGGTTTCTAGTTCCACATGATCATTGATCATGTAGTCTCGGCATGACTGGCGTGCAGCAGCGGCAGGAGGATCGGCAGGTTATCTGTTCCTTCCATCTCCGACAGGATCTTCAGGACCCTGGGGATTCCCTTGGTTGTTCATGGCCTCTAACTGTTCTTCAAGGTATTCGCTTCTGGCTAATACGAGTCGGAGTCGGTTCCTAAGATTGCACGAGCGTACGATTTCAGGATCTATCTGATACTCAGGTTCCTTTCCTCATCTCGATCCGCGCATAAACAGAAAACCTTTTGAAAAGAACAGGTTGAACAATCCAAGAAAAAAACAGAAAAATAAAAAGAATGTGCAGTAAAAGGGTAGGGTAAAGATATGTTGCCAGTCCCCGACAATGGCGCCAAAAACTTGTTGCGTGTAAAAGTGTCTATCGCAATGTAGTGCAAGTGTACACGACGCAAGTAGTAAAGTGATACGTAAGTATCGGATATCGTCTCCACAGGGACTGGGCAAATAGCTTCAACCTTAGTTTTCTACACGAAGGGGAAAAGAAAGAGTTTAATAGTTTGTCACAAAATAATAAAGAAGAATGAAAATAAAAGTGTAAAATATTCAGAGTGGAGAATAGGCCGGTATTGATCTGCTCCATAGTGCAGGTGTTGCAATGTCTAAGACTTCTCTGTTCTGTTGTAGTGCCTGTCGCGGTAGCACCTGCTGTGGCAGCGGTCTGTTGTTGTCGCGGCAGCGAACACACAACTCAGCACTTCAAGCTTGGCAATAATCCCTGCTATGTCTTGACCTATCCCTAGGTCCAAGTCTGTCGATGAACACGTCTTTGATGATACCTCCTGGCATGAATCAAAGGATGAACACCGAAGTTGTTGAATTCTTCCTTAGCCACTTAACCTCGTCCTATCCCTAGGTCCGAGATAGTTCAACCATAAACTGGAGAACCCGTACTTATTCCTTTCGTATACTTAACTCTCCCGATATTAAGTAAATGTGTAATCTCACAATGCTCTCTCGATACTCTTGCAAGATGTTGAAAAACCAGAATAAGCAAACTTGAAGTCTATTTTATTGAACAAAAGAAAATCCTAAAATAATGCAATCCTTGCAACTACTTTACAGAATCAACCCTTAGCCCTAGGGGAAGTTTAGAACATGATGAGGAGGGGAAAACGACTAGGGTTTGGGGAAGAAGGCTAGAGAGTAAGATATCCTTCCCTAGGTCGAATTACATTCCTTTATATAGGCCTTGGGTTCAAGTTTTCTAATATGGCAAGAATACAAGTTTAAACTAAAATACAACTCTATTAAAGACTAAATCTTCAGAGCATATATCTTTAATTCGTCCTTCCTTCTTGCTTGGAGTTTCTTCCTTGAACTTTGGGCTTGGCCTTCATTCTGATCTAGGGCTCAGAAAAATATAAGGGTGCTCCACGACAGACCGGCTTAATTCCCTCTTTCCGTCGAGGTCCACTTCACTTCTTCCCTTCACCATTGCTGTCGTCCTTGGCTGCCACGGCAGCGGCCATGGCAGCATCGTCCTTCTCGTCTGCAGTCCAGTTCCAGCTCTGCTTCTTCACTGCCCAGCGTCTGCTTCTCCACTGCCCTCCATCTGTTACAGCAGCTACCTGCAAAAGCAACCAATTTCAGCAGAAACTGTGTCATTTGATATAATTGTGATGTATATATGAAATCTATCCTAAATGCAATGAATTATGCTTGAATGCAGCAGAAATATTTGTTAAATAGGGGGTAAAATATAGAAATTTTACACACTCAACAAGAGACGTTTGGTCTACTACGCAGCATTTTCTGTTGTCATTCCCATATTTCCGAATCTCCCAAAATTCCCTTCGTTCTCTTCGTTTTATAGGGTTTGTTCTTCGTCATGCCTGAAGCGGAGATTGATTTCAATCATCCCTCGTACCTTCACTCGTCTGATACGCCAGGCACGTTGCTCGTTTCGCATCAACTTTCTGGGCCTGAATCTTACAGTGTATGGAGCCGTTCGATGAAGATCACACTGTTAGCGAAAAATAAATTAGGGTTTGTCGATGGAAGTTGCCGCCGGGAGAGTTATTCGTACAGTCAATCCGCTCAGTGGGATCATTGTAATGCCAATGTCTTATCTTGGCTTCTAAACACGATCAGTCGTAACCTCTCTACTGGTGTGGTCTTTGCCTACAGTGCCGCTTTGGTGTGGAAAGATCTGAAAGAGCGTTTTGTCAAGGTGGATGGTTCCCGAATTTTTTTCTTGCATCGTTAGATTGTGACAGTTGCTCAAGGGGATTCAGGTATCTCTCTTTATTTCACTCGTCTAAAGTTGCTCTGGGATGAGTATGGAGCTCTTGTTCCATTTTCTTGTGAGTATGATGGTGCTGCTGAGAATCTTAAACACATTGCTCAACAGAAATGGTTCCAATTTCTGATGGGCCTTAATGAGTCTTACTCTGAGGTTCGGAGTCAATTGTTGATGATGACGCCTCTACCGAGTGTGAATCAGGCGTATTCGATGCTTCTTCTAGAAGAATCTCAACGGACGCAGCTCTCTCTTTTACTTTCTGGGTTAGATTCCCGTGCCCTATATTCTCAGAGTTCTGGTTCTGGGTCTTCCGATCGACTGCGTTTCTCTGGTGTTTGTGACCACTGCAAAATTAAGGGTCACAAATGCGAAAACTGTTACCGTCTTATTGGTTTCCACCTGAGTTCAAGTTCAACAAGAAAAGGCCTCCACATGCTGCTATGGTTGTTACCACAACTTCTCCAACTGATGGTTCTAGTGTTTCGTCGGGTTCCACTGGTGGTTCTTCTGGTGCTATCTCGGTTTCTTCTGCATCTGCATTCACTCCAGATCAGTATGCTCAAATCTTGGCCCTTTTGAGCAAGACTCCAACAGTTGATTCCGCTGCGAATATTGCAGGTATTGACTCTATTTTTTTATCTGCTGCATCTAATTCACTTTCTTGGATTATGGACACAGGGGCTACTGATCACATAGTGTCTAATTTTCGAAGCCTGGTATCTCCTATTTCTTTCCCTTCTCGTTTTGTTCATCTTCCTGATGGTGAGACTGTCCCTATTACCCATATTGGTTCTTGTTTTTTAACCTCTGAGTTGCATCTTGATAATGTTCTTTTTGTCCCGAATTTTAAACATAACATGCTTTCCATTTCTAAACTTACCCGTGACCTTCGTTGTTCAGTAACATTTAGGGGGATTCGTAGGGAGCTTCGAGGTCTCTATTTTTTTGAGTCAGTCTCTTCTGGGTCTTTGCTTGGTCAGGTTCAATCTACTATTTTTTCTTCAAATTCTTTAGTTGATTCTTCTGTATGTTCTGATATGTTTTTACATGATATGGTTTTTAATGTTTCTGCAAATGTATGGCATGCTCATTTGGGTCATGCAGCTATTTCTATAATGAATAAAATTAGTATTTTGCCTTCATTTAAATATGATGTTGAGTGTATTAAATCTTGTTCTGTGTGTCCCCTTGCTAAGCAAACAAAGTTACCATTTCCTTTGAGTCAATCTGTTTCCTCATCTCCTTTTGATCTTGTTCATCTTGACTTGTGGGGTCCTTATAGAGTTTCTACTCAATCTGGCCATCGTTTTTTTCTAACAATAGTGGATGATTGTACACGTATGACTTGGGTATATTTTACTGAAACTTAAGAGTGATACAATTCTTTATCTTAGGCAATTTCTTTCTATGATTTCCACTCAATTCTCTACTCATGTTAAAGTCTTCCGTAGTTATAATGGTATTGAATTTTTTAATTCAGCATGTTCTGAGTTGTTTTTTTTTTCTTTAGGGATTATTCATCAGAGTTCCTGTGTTTCTACTCCTCAGCAGAATGGCAAAGCTGAGAGGAAACATAGGCATATTTTATAAATTGCTAGAGCCTTACGTTTTCAGTCCAATGTTCCCATCAAATTCTGGGGAGAATGTGTTGTCACTGCCTGTTATCTTATTAATAGGTTGCCTTCTAGTGTCTTGCAATGGAAAACCCCTTTTGAAGCTCTTTATCATAAACCACCTAATCTTAGTCACTTAAGAACATCTGGTTGCTTATGTTATGCCTCTAAACCTAATTACTCTGATAAATTCTTACCTAAGGTTGTTCCTTCAGTGTTTATGGGTTATTCATCTACTCAAAAGGGATATATTCTTTTTTCTCTTTCTTCCAAATCTTTTTTGTTAGTAGGGATGTTTTTTTCCATGAAACTCTCTTTCCTTTTAAGCTCTCTCTCCCTACTGACTCTGTTTTTTTCCCTCTTCATCCCTTTATTCCTGACTCTGAGTTTTTTGTTTCTTCTACTCCTAGTTCACCCAATAGTTCACCTCCTAATTTCCCTTCTGTTTCTACTCCTAGTTCACCTCCTCTTGATTCTGATTTTTCTTCTGATTCAGTAAATATACCTGATGTTCCTATTGTTGCAACTGATCCTATTGTTGGTTCTAATCTTGTTCTTAATTCTGAGTCTGTTCTTGAACATACATCTGTTGTTGAGTCTATTCCTATTGTTTCTACACCTCTTGAATCTGTTGAACCTATTGTTCTTATTGAACCTACTATTCTTCCTCGAAAATCTTCTCGAATTACAAAACCACCTTCATGGTTAAAAGATTTTGCTTGTCCCTACCAGTCTGCTTCACCTTCAGGTCAATATCCTCTTTCCAACCATGTCTCTTATTCTCATCTTCCTTCCCATACACAATCTTTTTTGTCATCCACTTCCCTTTCAGAACCTGTTTCTTATCACCAAACCAGCCTTGACCCTAGATGGGTACAGGCTATGAAAGAAGAGATTCAGGCTTTGCAATCAAACAATATGTGGTCTTTAGTTCCTTTGCCTCCTAGGAAGGTTCCTATTGGATGTAAGTGGGTCTACAAGGTCAAATATCGAGCTTCGGGTGAGGTTGAAATATTTAAAGCCCGTTTGGTTGCTAAGGGGTATAATCAACAGCAAGGTGTTGATTATGTTGAGACTTTTTCCCTTGTTGCAAAGATGACTACTGTTCGTCTTCTTCTTGCCATTGCTTCCATGTTTGGTTGGCCCTTGTATCAAATGGACGTTTACAATACGTTTCTTCAAGGGGATTTGCTTGAAGAAGTTTACATGGCCTTACCTGAAGGGTTTTGTAGCCAGGGGAGAAGTTGGTATGTCGGCTACAAAAATCCCTTTATGGATTGAAGCAGGCATCTCGGCAATGGAATGTAAAGCTGACTGAAGCTCTTTTAGCAGCAAATTTTCATCAGAGTAAATTAGATTACTCTTTGTTTGTTAAGCAAGATGGTGATAAGATAGTGGTTGTTCTTGTATATGTGGATGACCTGCTGATTTCAGGGAATGATAACACTATGATAGAGGATCTGAAATCTGTGTTAAATCACAATTTTAAGATGAAAGATTTGGGAGAATCAAAGTACTTTCTTGGGTTGGAACTGTTAAGGTCAAAGAATGGCATTGTTTTGAATCAAAGAAAGTATGCTTTGAAATTAATCAAAGACATAAGAGTAACTGAAGGGAAACCAGCTTCAACACCTTTGGAGCAAAATGTCAAATTAACTTCTGTTGAATGTGGAAGAAGTCAAAGTGATAGTAAGGAGCTGACAGACAAATCTGTATATCAGAGACTTATAAGAAGGTTAATCTACTTAACACATACAAGCCCTGACATTATGTACTCTGTGCATTTGTTGAGTCAGTTTATGCATCGACCAACTAAGAGTCATATGGAAGCAGCCTTGAGAGTTGTTCGTTACTTGAAAAAGAATCCTAGACGAGGTATACTTCTAGATGCTTCAAGTTCTTGTGAGATAACTGCCTACTGTGATTTAGATTGGGCTTCTTGCCCAATGACAAAAAGATCAGTCACAGGTTTCTGTATCAAGCTGGGGAATTCTTTGATCTCTTAGAAATCAAAGAAACAAAGCACTGTGGCAAAGTCTTCAGCAGAAGCAAAGTATAGAAGCATGGCCACTGTTTCTGCAAAATTGGTTTGGATAAATGGGTTGTTATCAGAATTGGGAGTCACAAGAAAACAACCAATTAAACTCTTTTTTGACAGTAAATCAACATTGCAGATAGCTTCTAATCCAGTGTTTCATGAGAGGACTAAGCACATAGAAATCGATTGTCATTTTGTTCGAGAAAAGTTACAAGAAGGGCTAATACATGCAGATCATGTTTCAACAAAGGAGCAGCTGGCAGATATAATGACTAAAGCAATAGGAATAGCTCAGCATGAGTATTTGTTAAACAAGTTGGGTGTAAAAGATGTTTTTTACCCACCAACTTGAGGGAGAGTGTTAAATTAATAGTAGTTAGCCTTCTTTGTACAGTTAATATTCTGTTAGTTTGTTAAAAATTAGTTACATTAGTTTGTATATAAACAAGTGTTATGATTGAAATTATTTCAATTCATTTGTTAACACAAATAGCTCTAAGAAAACCACACACACAAAAAAAAAAAAAAACAGAGAACGTCACATTAAACGCAAGACACCGACCAAAGCAGAATTCGCCAAAGGTTTTGTTCAGCACCGCTACAAAAACTCTGATTTGGATTAAGAAACAGTAGTCGGGAAGAAGCTGGAACTTTTAACTTCTCTAAAAGCTGTGCTTAAAATCAAAAGTGGTGGAAAAATTGAGTGACAAAGATTAAAAGTTGGATGCTCGGCGGAGCTTCTCCAATAACTAGGTGGAGAAGTAACGCGGAATAACCGCAAGCTGAATGGGTAAATGAACCGTTTATGAGCTTCTAGAGAAATCAGATGACAACTTCTCTCGTTATTTTACTGCAATTTATCACTTCACAGCCACTTCTTGTTTCAAATTCTAACCATTCTCATTGTATTAAAAGAATATACTTTATATATAATATTAATAAAACGTGTTAGACTTATTTTTAACTTATACAAATAATTTTTAAAATATTTTACTTAATACTTATATTGAATACATCTTTAAAAGTTAAACAAAAATCAAATTTTCAATATCTTAATAAAGGTTTCGATAACTGGTTACGATCCAGTTACACAGTGTAAAACTCTTTAAGTTTTACACGTTTTTTGGATCGTTGGCTGGGAGAAATGGATGACTGAGATTAACTCCTTACTTTTTTTTCTCAAGTGATAATCTTCCCGTATTCTACTCTTAATCTCAGTCACACGTTTCACACATCCAACGATACAAAAACGTGTAAAACTTAAAGAGTTTTACATTGTGTAACTGGATTCTATCTCATATATATTCGTTTTTTCATATGCAATATACATATATATCATATATAGTTGAGAGGCTCAAATAGAACTTGAAAATTGATTCACTTCTTATTAAAAATTTCGAGTTATTGAGTCTTATTTTATAATTTAAACTTCATTTTAAATTTTTTCGAGTCAAATCAAATTTATGAAAATAAAATTCATTTTTTTAAATCGATCAAATTTTGCTCACTATGTGACAC
Source organism: Hibiscus trionum (assembly GCA_030270665.1). NCBI lineage: Eukaryota > Viridiplantae > Streptophyta > Magnoliopsida > Malvales > Malvaceae > Hibiscus > Hibiscus trionum. The sequence goes on along the minus strand of BSYR01000038.1, from coordinate 17,244,639 downwards.
TTTTATCCCATACTAAGTAAATTTGAAATTTTCAAATGCTAATACATCGGAGCACATGCAGATTTTTTTTTATGTTTTCAATGCAAAAGGGTTGGGATAATTCAATAAAAACAATTAAATTAATTTTATAAAGAAAGTATTGACATGGCATATTAACGTTCTATCTCACATGGTTTTATCGTAATTGTTTCACACGTTGATCGTTAGTTAACTAACGTTTTTTATTTAAAGAAGATCTTTGACAAAAAAATTTAAAATATTAAGGCTAAAATACTTAAAAAAATAAAATTAAATTGACTGACTATTCAATCTAATGATGAGAGACTAATTTTGAAATAAAAAATATCTAGTATAGTTATAGGAAGTAATGATCCAATCAATCCCCAAATTTTTTTAAATTAAAAATAAATTGGAAATTTTATCTTTTGAATCCTCAATTTTAATTTTTTTTGAACTTTGTCTATCTTAATTTTATGATTAATTATACTTTGTCTCTTAGTTTTGATTTCTGACTCCGTCCTTGATTGTATTTTCAGAGTGTTATTACCTAAACTCGTTAGTAAACTTTGTGTATAAACAAATACACGTCTAAAGAAAACAATTTAAACATAACCCATACCCCCATATGGAACATTTATTTTTGCTCCTCCCATGTGGAACATTATTGTTATAACTTAACTGTCATTTTTTTGGTTCTTTTGTCAAACATTGTTTCTTGTTCATCCTATAATTTGGGTTGAGGATATGTAGTATAATTCCGCCATTTGTTGTTGGCCAATTTCTCCATGTTAGAAGGTCTCTCATTTCATTCTTTAGAAATTGTTTAGAATTCACCATCTCTATTCTAATTTTTACAACTAAGGGCGGAGCTATGTAATGGGTGGGAGGTAGGGGTGTTTAAAAATATCCGATCCGATCCGATTATTCGCTGATTTGGTTTGAAAATTTAGATATCCAATATGATTTTTATTTTCGAATCGGATATCCAATCCGGTTTTAAATTTTCCGGATCGGGTACGGATCACAATTCAAGTTTTGGATTATCTGAAAATTCAAAATTTTATGAATATTAATTTTGTTATATTTAACAATTTGATGCTTGTTATATCCGAAAATTAAAAAAAATAGAATTTTTCATAGATACGAATCTTGTTATATTTAGCAATTTGTTGTTTGTTATATTTGAAATTCCAAAATTTTCATAAATACGACCTCAAATTCGAAAAAATAGTTAAATCATATTATATTTTCGGATAATTAGATATCTGAATATCCGATTCAAATATCCATTATATGAAGAGTCAGATATCTATTTTTTCGGATTGGATACAAATCATTATATCGTCGATTTGAAAAACTGGATATCTGAAAAAATCTAATCGAATTCAATCTAATATCTGACAATAAACACCCCTAATGTGAGGGGTTGTGAGCCCTTCAACCCCTCTATAAAAGTTTTGTTACAAAGTAATCAATCCAAGACGATAAAATAAAATAACAACTTTAATCAAATAATTGAAAAGAGTAGAAAATACAAAACCATATTAAAGTTGAGTAGAGAAGGTATTGAGGCCTGCGAGAAGCAGTTTCCTTAAGACAAATTTCGATCACTCAGCGGTGCTTGAGTTTGGTTGGTCGTTCGTCTCCCAGGATACAACAACAAGAAGATCTTCGATAGAAGCACGAACTAAAGAGATCTCGAACTTGAACTCTTGACTTAGCCTATCACCGGGATAAAAAGAACGAGAGAAGGAAAATGATTTTTGAGTGTGTTGAAAACTGAGGAGATACATGGTTTATATAGGGGAGTGGAGGAGGAAAACATGGAAAATAAAATATTCCGAATTAAAGGGAATTGAATTTATATATGATTTAATTCGAAAAATAATCAATTAAATACCTTATTAAACGGATATGATTTCTGTGAATTGCTTTATTACCCTTTAATATCTGAATTTAATGGAAAGTCAAATATTATCCTATTAAATTCAGAATATTAAAAAGATATGTAAGGAAGAAATTAATTCAAAGTGGATAAAAATATTCGCAGGTCCAAGTAAGGACCCGACCGATTCGGACATTCGCGTCGCCCACGACGTGCGAGCGCGCCCCAACCCGAATGGGTTCGACGAGCTTCGATTTGCACCCCCATGCGCCTGCGCGCGAGGCATAATGTTCATTCAAGTCCTTCAATGACTTCCAAGTGGGTTGGTGTATTTAAACCATTCCCAATTTTGTTATCCCACCCATGTGGGATATGGGGTTTTTATTTTCCTTTACACAATTCACAACATTCTCACATTGAGCATCAATTTCTCATTCATTTCTCAACCGTTTTTAGCATATGAGATACCGTTGTAAAGGTCTCATTGAGTAGAATATGAATTAATAAATTCATCATTCGAACCTCCACCTTTACCACTAGAAAATATGGCTCAAAGTTTCCAATTTCTCACATTTTTCCAACAATCCCCCACATGAATGAAATTGATGATTTTATCAAAATATTTTGATTCGATGTGGTGATAGGATCTACGATTGATAGTTGCATAGGATAGGTAGGTTTCCTCCTTTGAACCTTCCCTTGTGAAAGTATATTTACTTTACTAGCTAAATAGTAGACATGATGTCCTTGAACTGTTCAGTTGTTTGTGTAAACGATGATATACTTCACACAACTACCTCTCTAACAAGAGTATTAGTTCTCATGGTTATATCCATGTGGCTGTGGACATCGCTTGGTTCTGCAAGGGTTTGAAAGAACTATGCCCAATAGTCTCCTTGAAGCGGCCCCACTCCACTCTCACATATGTGACTTATGTTGCTTGACTCACCGAAGCATACAATGGTCATTAAAAGCTTTTCTTAACCTTTCCCACTTTTTATCGTTGTTTACATCATAGGAATGGACTTGGGGAAAGACCCCCCACAGTGATCGTGTAACCCCCTCGACCCGGCCTAGCCACCAGACCGTATCGAGTGAGCTACACGGGGCTAATCAAAGAAAAATCCAAAGATTTCCCTCCAACTAGCAACCCTAAACACATTGATTATTATCTTTTTTAGATGCTCAAGTTAACCTTATGTTTAGGAACACGCATCGGAAGAAAGAACAACAAAACAAGCAACGATTCACACAAAAGAGCAATCGGGGACCAAAATGCAAAACTAACATAATAAAAGGACCTAAGATGTAATTAGGGTGATCTTTTTTAAATTAAACTCATTCATACTTCCTTGATGAGATGCAACATAAAACATGCACAAAAACATCCACAATTGAAAACAGCATAAACTAGGACCAAAACGCAAGAAAAATAACTTTAAAGATGCTTTTAACTAACTTCAACGACCCCCGTTTCGGAACACTAAAGGCCCGTATCGGAACGGTGCTTTACAGTGGCAAAACGTTCTGAAACGGCTTGAGACCGTTCTGGCCTTGCTTAGCCTGTTTTGATACGCGTTCCGAAACGCCAAGGCAAAAACATTGGTTGTTCCGAAACGTTCGAGCCCGTTTCGAAACACCCTATTGCAGAAACAACAAAACTACAATTTAAGCATCTCTAAGGGTATTTAACTTGGTTCCAATCACCACATACATCAGAGCAACAACAATAAAGGCATACATACACTAAAATCAGTGATCACACATGTCCAAGATCAAGAGAAACATAAACATGTTTTACATACGATTAAAAGGAAGCTTCAAGATCCAACATAAGAAGAACAGGGTCCAAAACCAAAACCACAAGACATAAGGTAAGAACAAGCCAACGAGATAAACATCAACATAATCTCAACACAAGGAGTTTACAAACACTCCCCAAAACACAAACAAGGTTCACTCTCATTGCCACACACACTATTATCTAAGCAAGGTCATACTTGAGCTAAGAGCGGACACTTGGATCACCTTCGTTGCACTGTTGCCTTCCAAAGGGTCTACTGATATGCATTGTTGGAAAAAGATAGCGTAAGCTATATAGCTTAGTGAGCGGAGCTCAAAACCAACTACAACAATGCAGTTTTGAAAACAATCATCATTTAGGAAATCAAAACCGTTTCTTGAAATCCCTTTCACAAATCCTTTCCAAAACAATTTCTTTTTCAACATGCTAACTTGAAACAGGTTTATGCAATGCAACCACACATGCCATAGGCAATGAACATGCATCAACCTTGCATAAACCATATATGAACCATATATACAAACCAAGCCTACCGGGTCCATAAATATTCCACATGCTTCAAGCACAAATACCTAACCATATGAGTTTACCAAGCTCATATGAAACCATCATGAATGAGTATACCGGCATCATTGACACGTTGCTTAGATAAACGGACACCTTGATGGCACAACCCCCATCAAGTCACATGGTGAAACAACCCTCACCACAAACACACTTCAGCCGGGATGCCACTACTCGCATTGCCCGTTGGTGATAGCACAACCCTTACCACTCGCATCACAATAGCACAACCCCTATTGTGAAACCGAAGAATTTCTCACGCGCGAATTTCATAATTACAGTGCACTTCACATTCTATTGATCGATCAATCTATCCGGTATAACCCATGTGTCAATATACTCATCGCAACATCGCAAACCACTGTTTTCACCAGGGATAGACACCACCCCGAACACATCCCCAAAGCCATAACCACAAGCTCAAGCATAGCATGAACTCAACCAACATCTTAATAAATCACATGGCATTCATATGGGACAATAACAACATGCATTTAATGCATAACAACATCAGAGGAAACATCATTTAAAGTGACATGCACATGATCCAAAACATGATCAAATATAAGAAGGTGAAAAGCCGAAACAACACCAAAACTTACCCTTGAGCTTGGATTGGCCTAATGGCTCAACCCAAACCCTTAAAACACTTCTTAAACCTTGATAAAACAGTAAAAATCATTTCCACTCACCATCGATTACCAAAATCAAGCCGAAACCCCTTTCTAGCTTTCCGGTTCACCTACAATTGAGTTCAACAATTCCAAATCTTCAATCCCTGCCTCTAACCAACCCAAAACAGAGGATTTAGAGATATTTTCAACACTCTAACTTGCTGGAAAGCAGAGATTCAAAAACTCAATCAAAACACCTATCGAACATATTTGATACAAGATGTAAACATCGAAAACTCAATTCAGACAATCTCCAGCAAAACTCAGCATTAGATAACATCAAAACACATAGATAAACATCTAAAAACATCAACCCAACATCAGATTAACACCAGCTATCGATTCACTTCAAAATCCACCAAAAAATTTACTTTTTCCACTTCAAACTCAACACCAAACCCAAATTCGGTATTCCTACCAATCACCCAGCATCTCAACTCAAAAATCACATCAAAACAAAGGTAAAAACATTGACAAACCCAGCAATAACAGATCCTACCCGAAAATCTTAGCAAAAGCTCATTTTCATCAATTTTAGCCAAGTTTCATGAAGATTAACACAAGAATACAAAACCTTAGCATTTAAAAGAATCAAAGCATGGGAATTTCATTAAAGAACCTTACATTAGAGGAGAATTACATTGCTCACCCCCAATGCTAGCTATTTCCCCTTGTTTGGCAAAATTCCTTGAGAAAAACAATAAAATAAGCTTGGGTTCTAGGAATTCAAAGTAGGAGAACCATTTAACAATATTAGATTAATAAGAAAACACTTTTACCTTGAGAAAATAAAGCTCAAAGGCTGTTTGGCTGAAGAGAGAAGATGAGAAAGCTTGAAAATGATTTTTAACGTAAAATGAGAAAATGGATAAAACCTTATTTTAATCAAATCATAAAATTATTTTGAAATATTTGATAGTCAAAATAAAGGGATAATAACCATATTGGCCCAGCAAAAATAGCTCCTTGAAGATTCAATGTTTTGACTCTTTTACAAAATGGTCACTAAAAACAGATTTTACAAACTTTACAATCTGGTCACTAAACCAAAATGTCATGGTTTGGATGGCGTTTTTCAAAAATTGATTTTACCAAAATCTTAAACATATTTATTAATGATTTTAGAGATTTATTTCATATTTTTCCCAACCTCCGAGAACCACTTTCCCTGAAATCACTCACAACTCCCAACACTAGTCTTTCTGACCTCACATACTTCACCAGATCTTCTAGACCCTCAATCGAGATGTTACAGATCGCACATGTCTATGTAATTAGGTTGTCCCTTCGAACCAGGATCTTGGGATCTCTAGTCAACTAGGTAGGGTTATTCTTCACACAGTGTCTTTACTTCTCATGGGCTTTAGTCACATTCCTTTAGATGTTTTCTCAACTTGATCTCGATTTAATCCTTTGGTTAGTGGATCCGCAATGTATCATTCGATTTTACAAAGTCAATAGAGATAACTCCATTTGAGATTAGTTGTCTAACGGTGTTATGTCGACGTCGCATATGCCTTGACTTACCGTTATACATGAAACTCTGTGCCCTAGCAATTGTTGCTTGATTGTCACAATGTATACATATTGTCGGCACAAGTTTCGACCATTCATGGATATCCTCAAGGAATTGGCAAAGCCATTCTGCTTCTTCTCCAGATTTGTCTAGAGCAAAAAACTCATATTCCATTGTGGATCTGGTTATAATAGTTTGTCTTGAGGATTTCCATGACACGGCTCCTCCCCCCAAAGTTAATACATATCCACTTGTGCCTTTGGTGCCTTGAATATCAGATATCCAGCAGGCATCAAAGTATCCTTCTAAGACAGCGGGGTCTCTAGAATAATGTTGTTCGTAGTCCCGAGTATATCTTAGATATCTCAGTTTTCTCACAATTGCTTTCCAGTGATCTTTCCCTGGATTGCTTGTAACTCTGCTTAAACTACTCACAGTAAAAGCTATATATAGTCTAGTGCAGCTCATGAGATACATCAAGCTGCCTATGACTCTTGCATATTCCACTATATGGATACTTTCCCCTCGATTCTTTGATAGATGTCAACAAGAATCTAACGGAGTTAAGGCTACGCCGGAATCCTCCTTATTAAATTTCTCAAGAATCTTATCCATATAGTGTGACTGGTTTAATATGAGACCTTCCGGTGACCTTTTGATTTGGATGCCCAGAATCGTATCGGCCAGTCTCATATCTTTCATGTCAAATCTTGAATTTAACATGTTTTTGGTATGTTTTACAATTTCATTGTTGCTTCCAACAATAAGTATGTCATCAACATATAAACATAGGATGACATATCCAATGTCTATAGTTTGGCATATATAAATTTGTCACATTCGTTTATTTTAAAACCGATAGTCATCATGACATTATCGAATTTCTCATGCCATTGATTTGGTGCTTGTTTAAGTCCATATAAGGACTTAACCAATCTGCATACTTTTCTTTCTTGACCTGAAACTACATAACCTTCAGGTTGTTCCATGTAAATTTCTTAATCAAGATCTCCATTTAGGAAAGCTGTTTTAAAATCCATTTGATGTACTTCTAGATTTTAAGAGCAGCAATTGCGAGTATCATCCTTATGGATGTTATTCTTGATACATGGGAAAATGTATCAAAGTAATCAAGGCCTTCTTTTTGTCGGTATCCTTTGATTACCAACCTTGCCTTGTACTTATCAATTGTTCCATCTACTTTTATTTTCCTTTTGAAATTCCATTTTGAATTTAGTGGTTTAATTCCAGGAGGAAGATCCACTATTTCCCATGTATGGTTTTGCATGATGGAATCAATTTCGCTCTTAATGACATCTTTCCTTAAGGTGCCTTCAGACGAGTGTATGGCATCACTATACGTTAGAGGTTCAGCCTCCAGCATAAAGGTTAAGAAATTAGATCCAAAGGATTTTTCTACCATTGCTCGTTTGCTCCTTCTTGGCTCTATTTCAATTTCAGCCTCCTGTTGATCACTTGGAATCATTTCATACAAAGTTTGTTTTGTTGAACTTTGATCAAGTTCCCTAGATTTATAAGGGATTGTATTTCCAAACAATGATGCATTCTTTGATTCCATTATCGTGTTCTTGTGAATCTAAGGATTCTTTGATTCATACACAAGAAATCGATAAGCATTGATATGTTCAACATAGCCAATAAAATTACAATACACGGTTTTTGGACCTATTTTCATTTGTTTTGGTAATGGAGCCATTACCTTGGCAAGACACCCCCACATTTTCAAGTGTTTATAGGAAGGCTATCGACCTTTCCATAACTCATATGGTGTCTTATCCTTTTCCTTTCGGGGAACCTTACTCAAAAGGTAATTAGCCGAAAGAACCATTTGATTTGGTTTCTTTGGTAATTAGCCCAAAGTTAATACATATCCACATGTGCCTTTGGTGACCATTTAATTTGGATGCCAAGAATCGTATCGGCCAGTCCCATATCTTTCATGTCAAATCTTGAATTTAACATGTTTTTGGTACGTTTTACAATTTCATTGTTGCTTCCAACAATAAGTATGTCATCAACATATAAACATATCTTGGCATATCCAATGTCTATAGTTTTGACATATATACATTTGTCACACTCGTTTATTTTGAAATCGTTAGTCATCATGACATTATCGAATTTCTCATGCCATTTTTTTGGTGCTTGTTTAAGTCCATACAAGGACTTAACCAATTTGCATAGTTTTCTTTCTTGACTTGAAACTACATAACCTTCAGGTAGTTCCATGTAAATTTCTTCATTAAGATCTCCATTTAGGAAAGCCGTTTTAACATCCATTTGATGTACTTCTAGATTTCACAGAGCAACAATTGCGAGTATCATCCTTATGGATGTTATTCTTGATACATGGGAAAATGTATCAATGTAATCAAGACCTTCTTTTTGTCGGTATCCTTTGATTACCAACCTTGCCTTGTACTTATCAATTGTTCCATTTGCTTTTATTTTCCTTTTGAAAATCCATTTTGAATTTAGTTGTTTAATTCTAGGAGGAAGATCCACTAATTACCATGTATGGTTTTGCATGATGGAATCAATTTCGCTCTTAATGGCATCTTTCCATAAGGTGCCTTCATATGAGTGTATGTCATCACTATACGTTAGAGGTTCAGCCTCCAGCATAAAGGTTAAGAAATCAGATCCAGAGGATTTTTAACCTTGCTCGTTTGCTCATTCTTGGCTCTGTTTCTATTTCAGCCTCTTGTTGATCACTTGGAATCATTTCATCCAAAGTTTGTTTCGTTGAACTTTGATCAAGTTCCCTAGATTTATAAGGGAATGTATTTTCAAAGGATGATGCATTCTTTGATTCCATTATCGTGTTCTTGTGAATCTCATGATTATTTGATTCATACACAAGAAATCGATAAGCATTGCTATGTTCAGCATAGCCAATAAAAATACAATTCACGGTTTTTGGACCAATTTTCATTTGTTTTAGTAATGGAGCCATTATCTTGGCAAGACACCTCAACATTTTCAAGTGTTTATAGGAAGGCTTTCGATCTTTCCACAACTCATATGGTGTCTTATCCTTTTCCTTTCGGGGAACCTTATTCAAAAGGTAATTAGCCGAAAGAACCGCTTCCCCCACATGTTCTGTGGTAACCCAGAGCTTCCTAGCAAAGCATTCATAATTTCTTTTAGAGTCTGATTTTTTCATTCGGCTAATCCATTAGATTGGGGAGAATATGGTGGTGTTACTTCATGAATAATTCCATGTTGTGAACAATATTCACCAAAAGGATTAACATATTCACCACCACGATCACTTCTTACCACCTTATTCTTTTTATTAAGTTGGTTTTCGACTTCTTGCTTATAGAGTTTAAATTTCTCTATAGCTTCATCTTTACTTTTTAGCAAATATACGTAGCAATACTTTGTGCTATCATCGATGAAGGTAATAAAATATTTATTTCCTCCTTTAGCTTGAACAAATTTTAAATCACAAACATCGTTATGCATTAGATCAAGTGGTTCTATACTTCTTTCAATTGTTTGAAATGAAGACCTTGTTAATTTTGCTTCTACACACGTTTCACATTTATGGTTATAATTAATGTGAAATGAAGGGATGTGTTCCAAGTTAATTAACTTACGTAAGGTATCATAATTAACATGTCCAAGTCTACCATGTCATAAATTAAATGATTCAAGCATGTAAATAGAAGAAGAAGCTACATTCTTATTCATTATTTTGGATTTTACAGAGATAGCATTGAGTTTCCACATTCCATTCAATACATATCCCATACCCACAAACACCCACCCCTTTTGACAGAATTAACTTCTGGGAATCAAAAACTATTTTAAAACTGTGAACACTTAATAGTGTTCTAGAAACAAGGTTTTTGTGTACGTCAGGCACGTACAATACATTCTGCAGCTTGAGTTCTTTTCCAGAAGTCATCTTCAAGACCATTGTTCCCTTCCCTTTGATCTTGGAAGTCGCAAAATTTCCCATGTAGAGCTTCTCCCCATTGTCGCAAGGTATTAGCTCAGAGAAGGAGTTCTCGTCACAACATATATGGCGTGTGGCTCCAGTGTCAAGCCATCATTCCCTTGGGTTAGAGTCAACCAGGTTGACTTCAGAAATCACCGCGCATAGATCTTCATCCTCCACAACATTGGCCTCCTTGGCTCTAGCTTTTTTTGGATGTCTGCATTCAGAGGACATGTGCCCCACCTTGCCACAGTCGAAACACAACCCTTTGAATTTCTCCTTTTTGGAGACTCCGCCAGTAGGCCTCAGATTTGTCTTGGCTTGGTGATGTTGAGGTTGCTTGTCGTTCTTGACTTCGACAACATTTGCCTTGGCCTCTTTGAAAGTAAGTTTTCGGGCATTACCTCTGTTGTCCTCTTCAATTTGAAGTTTAGTAATCAGTTCTTCCCCTGACACATCCTTCCTCTTGTGCTTCAAGTAATTTTTGAAGTCATTTTATCCGGGAGGCAGTTACTTGGAAGGATTCACTAATAAGCATCCCTTCTGCAAGAATTCCATGAATGATTAGTTGGAATTCTACAACTTGTCTTACTACTGGTTTTGAATCAACCATAGTAAAGTTTAAGAATTTGGCTACTAAAAACTTTTTAGCCCCATCATCCTCTGCTTTGTACTTATTGTCCAGTGATGCCCACATCTGTTTTGTTGTTTTGTACACATCATATACCGGATACAATGAGTCTTGTAGTCCGTTGAGGATGTAGTTCCGACATAGAAAGTCGCCATTGTTCCAAGCTTATGTGATACTGAAGTCGTTGAGATCATCCACCTGTCCTTCTCCATCCCTTACGTCGACAACTGGGGGATCTTCTTCTAAATACTTTGCTAGATTCAACACGGTAAGATAGAACAACATCTTCTGTTGCCATGTCTTGAAATTATGTCCGCAAAATTTCGACGGCTTCTCATTGTGGCTCATTACCACCGTCGTTGCATTTAGATTCGGTATTAGAGGTTCTGAAGTCTGTGCAGGTACAAGGACCTTAGAAGTGGAATCGACAGAATCTCTAATAGTCATTGTTACTATTCAAAAGAAACAAAGAGGAATCAAAATAAATTCCAATATACAGAAACTAAATTTCTCGTTTATTACCGACAATTTCTGTAACCAGATTTGTCCAACTTTTAGATTTTAGAAAATCCGTTAAAACGACAGGATGAATCCTAAAACCAATTTATTTGCTATCTCTATCATGAATATATCGTCTCGGATTAGAAGAAAGGTAGAAGAAGATTTGTCTTAAGATTGTTACAAAGTAATCAATCCAAGACGATAAAATAAAATAACAACTTTATTCAAATCATTGAAAAGAGTAGAAAATACAAAACCAGATTAAAGTTGAGTAGAGAAGGTGTTGAGGCCTGCGAGAAGCAGTTTCCTTAAGACAAATTTCGACCACTCCGCGGTGCTTGAGTTTGGTTGGTCGTTCGTCTCCCAGGATACAACAAGAAGAAGATCTTTGATAGAAGCACGAACTAAAGAGATCTCAAACTTGAACTCTTGACTTAGCCTACAACCGGGATAAAAAGAACGAGAGAAGGAAAACAATTTTTGAATGTGTTGAAAACTGAGGAGATGCATGGTTTATATAGGGGAGTGGAAGAAGAAAATATGGAAAATAAAATATTCTCAACTAGGTAGGGTTTTTCTTCACACGGTGTCTTTACTTCTCATGGACTTTAGTCACATTCCTTTAGATGTTTTCTCGACTTGATCTCGATTTAATCCTTTGGTTAGTGGATCTACAATGTTATCCTTTGATTTTACAAAGTCAATAGAGATAACTCCATTTGAGATCAGTTGTTTTACGGTGTTATGTCGACGGCGCATATGCCTTGACTTACCGTTATACATGAAACTCTGTGCTCTAGCAATTATTGCTTGATTGTCACAGTGTATACATACTGTCGGCACAAGTTTAGACCATTTAGGGATATCCTCAAGGAATTGACGAAGCCATGCTGTCTTAAGGATTTCCATGACACGACTCCTCCCCCAAAATGAATACATATCCGCTTGTGCCTTTGGTGTCTTGAATATCAGATATCCAATTGGCATCAGAGTATTCTTCTAAGACAACGGGGTCTCTTGAATAATGCAGTCCGTAGTCCCGAGTATATCTTAGATATCTCAATATTCTCACAATTGATTTCCAGTGATCTTTCCCTAAATTGCTTGTAAATCTACTTAAACTACTCACGGTAAAAGCTATATCTGGTCTAGTGCAGCTCATGAGAGACATCAAGCTGCCTATGACTCTTGCATATTCCACTTGATGGTTACTTTCCCCTCGATTCTTTGATAGATGTGAACAAGGGTCTAAGGGAGTTAAGGCTATGCCGGAATCCTCCTTATTAAATTTCTCAAGAATCTTATCCACATAGTGTGACTGATTTAATATGAGACCTTCCGGTGACATTTTGATTTGGATGCCCAAAATCGTATCGGCCAGTCCCATATCTTTCATGTCAAATATCGAATTTAACATGTTTTCTGTACGTTTTACAATTTCTTTGTTACTTCCAACAATAAGTATGTCATCAACATATAAACATAGGATGACATATCCAATGTCTATAGTTTTGACATATATACATTTGTCACACTCGTTTATTTTGAAACCGTTAGTCATCATGACATTATTGAATTTCACATTCCATTGTTTTGGTGCTTGTTTAAGTCAATACAAGGACTTAACCAATCTGTATACTTTTCTTTCTTGACCTTAAACTACATAATCTTCAGGTTGTTCCATGTAAATTTCTTCATCAAGATCTCCATTTAGGAAAGCTGTTTTAACATCCATTTGATGTACTTCTAGATTTCACAGAGCATCAATTGCGAGTATCATCCTTATGGATGTTATTCTTGATACAGGGGAAAATGTATCAAAGTATTCAAGGCCTTCTTTTTTCGGTATCCTTTGATTACCAACCTTGCCTTGTACTTATCAATTGTTCCATATGCTTTTATTTTCCTTTTGAAAATCCATTTTGAATTTAGTGGTTTAATTCCATGAGGAAGATCCACTAATTCCCATGTATGGTTTTGCATGATGGAATCAATTTCTCTCTTAATGACATCTTTCCTTAAGGTGCCTTCAGATGAGCGTATGACATCACTATACGTTAGAGGTTCAGCCTCCAGCATAAAGGTTAAGAAATCAGATCCAAAGGATTTTTCTACCCTTGCTCGTTTGCTCCTTCTTGGCTCTATTTCAATTTCAGCCTCTTGTTGATCACTTGGAATCATTTCATCTAAAGTTTATTTTGTTGAACTTTGATCAAGTTCCCTAGATTTATAAGGGAATGTATTTTCAAAGAATGACGCATTCTTTGATTCCATTATCGTGTTCTTGTGAATCTCAGGATTCTTTGATTCATACACAAGAAATCGATAAGCATTGCTATGTTCAACATAGCGAATAAAAATACAATCCACGGTTTTTGGACATATTTTCATTTGTTTTGGTAATGGAACCATTACCTTAGCAAGACACCCCCACATTTTCAAGTGTTTATAGGAAGGCTTTCGACCTTTCCACAACTCATATGGTGTGATATGACCATCAAGAACAAGGACCTAGAGGAGTACCCAAGTGGCCGTGTTACACGTGCACGGGCCAAGGAGTTCCTATCAGCCATGGAAAGCTTGTTTACAACAAGCTATGAACGTGGGAAAGAAGAAATAATAAGGGATGAATGCCTTACCTTGCTCATGCATGCATATTCATGAGAATTTAAGTATTACATAACTTCCATTGCATTAATAAAGTGTGCTGGTCATTAAAGCATGCACTTCATTTATAGTTTTAGTTCATTAGGGAAGTAGTTTAATTATGTATCTTAAATCATTCATTAAACTACTTCATTCATGCATTTAGTTAAATTCAATAAAGTTAGTTCTTTAAGTAAACTAGTTCATTCATTTAACTAGTTCACTCAATTAACTAACTCTTTAATTGTTTCATGCATCAATTATTTTAAGTTTGAATAAATCCTTTGTGTGTGTCTAGGTTCATGTGACGTGTGGATTAAAGAAGAGACTTTTAGACTTCAGCTTGGAAACAAGTCATTGATAACCATCTTTACTCAGGCAAACAAGGCAATTCAAGGCTGAATTCTTTTTATCTTTTCAAGGTTGTTCATCTTCTTAGAGTAACAAAGTATTTAAGCTTCATAATTCTCCTATTCAAGGTTGAAATTATGAACCAATGAAGGCTATTAACGTTCAAGAGAAGGGACATGCAATAATCAGCATTCAAACTATGCATTCAAGGCCTTTATTTGCCACCTTTTGAAGGCTGGTCATATTCTACAAATGAGCAAGCAATGAAGGCTGGTTTAATGTCATTTAATCATCAAATTAAGTGATAAAATCATCAAGGAATTCCAAGAGAGAAGTTGATTTGGACGTGTCTGATGTCTACATTCATCCTATGTCCACATTCATTCCTTTTTATCCATTTGCAAGCAAAATGAAGCAGCCCAAGAGTCACCACTCCTTTTGGACGAATTTAAGGCTAAATTCATCTCAATTTGAACCAAAATTCATCCATCAAAAGGATAAGAAAGAAACATTTCATTTATTTGTATTCAATAGCATTTAGATGACCATTCATCTCTCTTTTGTGTGACTTTTCATATGGTGCCTAGCCACACTATAAATAGGCACCTTAGGTTCATTTGTAAGGATTTTTTTATAGAATATAAACCTTTGAAAGATTGCTTTCATCTTGTTCTTGTGAGAACTGTAACACCCTGTTTTTCCTAAAAAAAGAAAAAAGAAGAGAATGGTGCTTGTATGAGGGTTTAACCCCCGACCTAAGGTTAGAGAGTGCAAGCATTGACCGTTTGAGCTAAGGTAATTTCGAGTTGTAGCCTACCATAATTCCCTCTTAAGTTATTCGTCCAGATATACAGAAAATAAAAAAATGGAACCATTCATCTACCTATGTCTGCCCATTTCGAAAATAGAGAGAAATTTCTAGATATAAACTTCTACCTAAATGCTTCAGCTACCTAAACCGAACGCCACTCCGATCTCCTTCTCCGATCGTTCGTGGCATGCACCGCCACCTCCTTGGCGCTCGTTGTCGGACCCTGCTCCTAGCCCACTGTCCCACTCGCGCGTTAGCGTCGTCGTCTGCCGTGAAGATTGGTTCGAAAGATCCGTGAAACCCTAAGTCCACCATTCTATTTTCTAGCGATTTCACCGCCATCCGTCTTCCGTTCGTCGTGCCGCCAGCACCAATAGGTTCCTCATGCCATGGCGGACAAAACCCCTCCGGCCGTTTGCTCATCCGACACCGGGAGAGGCCTCATCGGAGCTAGGTTGCTTCCGACCGTTCCTGGGTGTTTTAGGTGATTCCGGTGCGTATTTCGGCTTATTTTTCGTGTTGTTGATGTATGAGTTGATCTAACAATGTTGTTCTCTTTGTTTTCCGGTGAAATCAGGCTTTTGGGGGTCTCCGACGAATTTTCGATGGGGTTTTCGGTGATTTTTCCGGTAGGTTTCCGATTTGGTAAGTGACCCGGTCTGAACCCGGTCCAACCCGTGTCCGACCCAAACCCGACGCCCAACCCGTCTGTCAAGTCAACTCTGTCCGAGGCAACCGCTGAGTCAGCACAGTGAGTCAGTCGAGTCAACTCAGTTGACCTCAGCCCGTTGACCTGCTGACGTCAGCGTTGACTTTGACCGTTGATCAAAAAGTCAACTTTTCTGAAAACTCCTATTTTATGTTTTTAGACGTCCTGAGTCCGTTTTTGAAGCCCGTTTCGCAAAATTCTGACCAGGAAGCCTCTCAATATGACCTTGAACCCGAACTTGTTTATGTAGTTAATTTTTTCAGTTAAGAGCTCTGTGAATAAGGACTAAAATGGAATATTGTGTGATTGAAGGTACTCTTAGCTCCTTGAATATGAATTGTTGTTGGACGTCGAATTCGAGTTCGAGTGCAAACGAATGGGGTTTCATGAATCGACAGAAATAGCTCGGAGTTAAGGTAATACATTACTACCCTCTGCATGCTCTTGAAACATGTTGGTATTTGACTATGTTTGCACGACCATGTTTAAGCATATGATTATCTCTGCCTATATCGATCAATTATGAAATAAGAATAATAATTGGCCAAGGAAAAAATACTCGAATAAGTGGTTTGATAAATCGAAGAGACTAGTACACGATTATTGAGACGGTAAATCATTAAGTCTGATTATCTCTTTTATTAAAAGAATAAATGTCGGGCATATCTGATTAACAAATGACGAAAATATCCCCCCTTAACTATAATCACAACCCGAGAAGCTATACTTGATTCGATAAGACATCTGATACACTTGAAAACCTCAAACTGTTGAATGTCACGGTAACAAAACTTAAACCCTTGAGATTGTAAATTGCTTGAGTTGCAAGAATTCTGAATAATTCGATGAAGATAAATGCACGGAAAAATATTTGTATGTATGAATTGAGCAATGGGGCGAAAAAGATTGAATTGTTTGAAATGACTAAAAAGGATTGGATATACTGGTAAGGCTGAGATGGGTCACAATGACCCTAGAGATTAATATTTTTTTCTTCGGGCATCAATTATCATTCGACCGACATATGTGATATATCCTCGAGGTCTGAAACGAATGAATAGATGGAAGAACTGAGAAACTCTGAATAATTAAAACGTTTTCGAGCATCGTAATGTCTGAAATACCCTCGAATACTAGAATGTCAGAGAATACTTATAAGACATGGAATTAGAAATCTCAATAAAGACAAACAGATGTAATGACTCTAAAAGTGGTAAAATACGACACATGTCAGTTGGTCGATTCAGACACTATGATGATAGAGGGAAATTACCGTGTGAATGCATGTGCAATTTATTTGGGGAAAGTACATAGTTAATAATGAAAGGGATATGTTCTCCTAAGGCATATTTGATGTTTTGGGATGAGTTCAGGTACAATGCACATGTTTGAACACTTGGAAAATACCGCTCGAATATATGTTTGATTTCTGGTAATAATTTCAGTGGACGATTGGTGAAGGTGAACTATTGTTGTTTTGCTCGGTAGTCAGTTCTGAGAAATGAATAGTTGAGGTGTACCATTCGGTGAGATATTAAATACTGTTTTAATGGGTTTCAATTAGTCAAAGGGGCTCGGAAGATTAATGAGCAATTAGAATTCCTAAATTATGTACATCACCGTTTATACCTTGTTGTTTCAGTTTACCAAATTACCCTTTGAAGGTCGGAATGACAAACAATACCCCCGTAAGCTTTATCGATCGAATCACTCTCGATACATATGAAATCCTAATGATTCTGATGCATTAACTTTCGATGTTAATCTGATCCGTCTTACCGAACTCCCTTATTCGTAGGGACCTCGTTCTGAAATCAGTCTAAATTCGTCAAATGTCATCTTTCTGATATCTACCAAGTACCTCTAAGAAATGAATTAGGCCATAAAGCGCGTACCCTGTATCTCTAAATACTTTCTGTTCTAAACCAAGACAATATGCTTAAAATTTTAAAGTATGATAGTGTAATACGAAAGGAAAGCAATTCTCTGATTTCTGACCTCTGTTATGAAAAATATATCTGATATATGACATTGAATACAAAATAATAATAATAATAATGATAATAATAAAATAAATTTGATACATGTCTTGTAGTATAAAATTGATTTGATATTTATTTTCTATAATATTGTCTTCTGAATATTAACTGAAATCATATGTGGTATATTATCTGGATATGAATGATGATCTGTAGGCTTAGCGCTGGTAAGTCCTTCTGTACCTAAGCTCCTACGCCCAATGGGCCTAGGGTAAGCCTTTCTTTTAAGCTCCTATGCCCACGGGCCTAGGGTAAGTCTTTCTGGACCTAAGGTATCCCCTTAGGTAGGCTTCTACGCCTCAAGCCTAGGGTAAGACCTTCTGTATGCAGTTCATGTGGAATTGCATTTTTGGGGTTCGGTTGGAGGGTAGTTAATTAAGTTAATAAAACTTTCTGACCTCTTCTTATGCATACCCTACTAAATTAATGTATTAAAGTTGAACTCTTAGTAAACTTACAATTCACGTTTAATGAACCACTTGGAACTCCTTAATTCAACTTCTGAAATCTGAATCTCTTTTGAATCTCTACTTTAGACTCACCTCTTGAGGTTCGGGTGATCTAATAAAGAACAACTTTGTTACCTTCTGGTATAATGCTCATCTGAAATCTCGAATCGTAATTTGAGCTTATCGTTACCTAGTTCTTCATGACAGTGTTAAGCTTGCCATACCTGCTTGTGCTTTTAGCATCCCTTGGTAGTTTGTATTACTGAGCTTTTCGAAGCTCACGTTGGTTTTACCATCACAGGTTAGAAGATTGACCATGTCGCAGCTGTCAACATCGGTGTGGAGTTTCTTCGGCTTGCTTGCGGAGTATGGTATCTGTGTAATTAGGGGCATGTATGTCACATCTTGATTTACATTTGAGTTTAAAACTTGTTTTAGCAATTTGTATCATAGTTTTATTTTGTAGTCTGAATATTTTCTAGAATTGTATTCTAATTCAAAATTTGATTTATGATTTTAAATGGTTAACGATTTGTTTATTTTAAATTTTAATGTGGGTCGCTCCGGTGACCCTAATGTAACTTCCTAGGATCCGTGGTAACGCATAGGCGGGTCTAGGGGGTTACATTTAGTGGTATTAGAGCTTAGAGTTGCGTCTTTCTGGGTAGATCGGCCGATCGTCTATCATAGGGTGTCTGGTATGTGCATGCCCCTAGATCCTGACCGTACTCCACCAAGCCGAGACTCTGATGTCGAATCTTTTTCTGAAATATGTAAATCTAAGTTTTCTGTCCGGTGTAGCTCGTATCGTACTGACAGGGAATGTTTGCAACATTCGTCTGTGAATTGAATTAACTTAATTAATTTAAATCTAGATAAAGAACCTGAGATGGTTTATGCATGTGAAATCGAAGATATGAATCCTATTAAGAATAAATGTTTGATCAAACGAGGAAACCGATATAAGATTGCAAGTAAAGTAGCTAGGTGATAATGAGTGTGTTTGAAAATATTCTGACAAAAATTTGATAAAAGTATTACGAATTTAAAAGAAAGGTGTCTGTGAGATCGGTGAAAGTATAGATTATATGGTGGCTCTGTTATGCACGAAGGAAACAATTATCGGAGTATTTCAATGAATGTAAGTGATATCCGTTTAAAACCTTTATTATGCTTGACCGGTATGAAGAAAGACATTTTGGGGAAAAGTGACGCAATGTACCGTCATATGTATCATACTTACCGAATTTTGATGTTTACATCTTGATTCTGGAGGGCCCTGGTTGACGCTTTGAGTACTCGCATAAACTTCAAGCACAGTTGTTCGCCTGTAAATTGATTGTCAACCTAGTAGAGTAATTCAGATTCTGAAAGACGTACTTTCAGACTGTATGATCGACTTCTGTGGTGGCGAGAATGTTTTGTATTCTTGACTGAGTATGCTATAATAATAGCAGCTACGAGACAAGTGTTTGTGCGGCTCCGTATGAAGTTCTATATCGATTTATCTACTGCATTTAATCAATTGGGTTGACATGCATCATAGGATATTTTTGGGTCTAATGTCAGCCCGAGTGACCGGAACGATGCCAAATTGATCTGTGACCGTCTGAGCGTCCTGAGAAACAAGGATACCCTGATAGATAAGTTTCAGTACAAGAATGGATGAAAGATTTGTTTTGCATTTCTCTAACCCTGGTAAATTTCGAGGACGAAATTTCTTTTAAGGGAGGGAGAGTTGTAACACCCTGTTTTTCCTAAAAAAAGAAAAAGAAAGAAAGAAAGAAGAGAATGGTGCTTGTATGAGGGTTTGAACCCCCAACCTAAGGTTAGAGAGTGCAAGCCTTGACCGTTTGAGCTAAGGTAATTTCTGGTTGTAGCCTACCATAATTCCCTCTTAAGTTATTCGTCCAGATATACAGAAAATAAAAAAATGGAACCGTTCATCTACCTATGTCTGCCCATTTCAAAAATAGAGAGAAATTTCTAGATCTAAAACTCCTACCTAAATGCTTCAGCTACCTAAACCGAACGCCACTCCGATCTCCTTCTCCGGTCGTTCGTGGCATGCACCGCCACCTCCTTGGCACTCGCTGTCGGACCCCGCTCCTAGCCCACCGTCCCACTCGCGCGTTAGAGCCGTCGTCTGCCGTGAAGATTGGTTCGAAAGATTCGTGAAACCCTAAGTCGACCATTCTGTTTTCCGGCGATTTCGCCGTCGTCCGTCTTCTGTTTGTCGCGCCGCCAGCACCAATAGGTTCCTCATGCAACGGCGAACAAAACCCCTCTGGCCGTTTGCTCATCCGACACCGGGAGAGGCCTCATCGGAGCTACGTTGCTTCCGACCGTTCTCGGGTGTTTTAAGTGATTCCGGTGCATATTTCGGCTTATTTTTTGTGTTGTTGATGTATGAGTTGATCTAACAATGTTGTTCTCTTTGTTTTCCGGTGAAATCAGGCTTTTGAGGGTCTCCGACGAATTTCTGATGGGGTTTTCGGTGATTTTTCCGGCAGGTTTCCGATTTGGTAAGTGACACGGTCTGAACCCGGTCCAACCCGTGTCCGACCCAAACCCGATGCCCAACCCGTCTGTCGAGTCAACTCAGTCTGAGTCAACCGCTGAGTCAACTCAGCTCGAGTCAGCACAGTGAGTCAGTCGAGTCAACTCAATTGACCTCAGCCCGTTGACCTGCTGACGTCAGCGTTGACTTTGACCGTTGACCAAAAAGTCAACTTTTCCAAAAACTCCTATTTTATGTTTTTCGACGTCCTGAGTCCGTTTTTGAAGCCCGTTTCGCAAAATTCTGACCAGGAAGCCTCCAAATCTGACCTTGAACCCGAACTTGTTTATGTAGTTAATTTTTTCAGTTAAGAGCTCTGTGAATAAGGACTAAAATGGAATATTGTGTGATTGAAGGTACTCTTAGCTCCTTGAATACGAATTGTTGTTGGACGTCGAATTCGAGTTTGAGTGCAATCGAATGGGGTTTCATGAATCGACAGAAATAGCTCGGAGTTAAGGTAATACATTACTACCCTATACATGCTCTTGAAACATGTTGGTATTTGACTATGTTTGCACGACCATGTTTAAGCATATGATTATCTCTGCCTATATCGATCAATTATGAAATAAGAATAATAATTGGCCAAGGAAAAAATACTCGAATAAGTGGTTTGATAAATCGAAGAGACTAGTACACGATTATTGAGACGGTAAATCATTAAGTCTGATTATCTCTTTTATTAAAAGAATAAATGTCGGGCATATCTGATTAACAAATGAAGGAAATATCCCCCCTTAACTATAATCACAACCCGAGAAGCTATACTTGATTCGATAAGACATCTGATACACTTGAAAACCTCAAACTGTTGAATGTCACGGTAACAAGACTTAAACCCTTGAGATTGTAAATTGCTTGAGTTGCAAGAATTCTGAATAATTCGATGAAGATAAATGCACGGAAAAATATTTGTATGTATGAATTGAGAAATGGGGCGAAAAAGATTGAATTGTTTGAAATGACTAAAAAGGATTGGATACACTGGTAAGGCTGAGATGGGTCACAATGACCCTAGAGATTAATATTTTTTTTTCGGGCATCAATTATCATTCGACCGACATATGTGATATATCCTCGAGGTTCGAAACGAATGAATAGATGGAAGAACTGAGAAACTCTGAATAATTAAAACGTTTTCGAGCATCGTAATGTCCGAAATACCCTCGAATACTAGAATGTCAGAGAATACTTATAAGACATGGAATTAGAAATCTCAATAAAGACAAACAGATGTAATGATTCTAAAAGTGGTAAAATACGACACATGTCAGTTGGTCGATTCAGACACTATGATGATAGAGGGAAATTACCGTGTGAATGCATGTGCAATTTATTTGGGGAAAGTACATAGTTAATAATGAAAGGGATTTGTTCTCCTAAGGCATATTTGATGTTTTGGGATGAGTTCAGGTACAATGCACATGTTTGAACACTTGGAAAATACCGCTCGAATATATGTTTGATTTCTGGTAATAAGTTCAGTGGACGATTGGTGAAGGCGAACTATTGTTGTTTTGCTCGGTAGTCAGTTCTGAGAAATGAATAGTTGAGGTGTACCATTCGGTGAGATATTAAATACTGTTTTAATGGGTTTCAATTAGTCAAAGGGGCTCGGAAGATTAATGAGCAATTAGAATTCCTAAATTTTGTACATCACCGTTTATACCTTGTTGTTTCAGTTTACCAAATTACCCTTCAAAGGTCGGAATGACCAACAATACCCCCGTAAGCTTTAGCGATCGAATCACTCTCGATACATCTGAAATCCCAATGATTCTGATGAATTAACTTTTGATGTTAATCTGATCCGTCTTACCTAACTCCCCTTTTCGTAGGGACCTCGTTCTGAAATCAGTCTAAATTCGTCAAATGTCATCTTTCTGATATCTACCAAGTACCTCTAAGAAATGAATTAGGCCATAAAGCGCGTACCATGTATCTGTAAATACTTTCTGTTCTAAACCAAGACAATATGCTTAAAATTTTAAAATATGATAGTGTAATACAAAAGGAAAGCAATTCTCTGATTTCTGACCTCTGTTATGAAAAATATATCTGATATATGACATTGAATACGAAATAATAATAATAATGATAATAAAATAAATTTGATACATGTCTTCTAGTATAAAATAGATTCGATATTTATTTTCTGCAATATTGTCTTCTGAATATAAATTGAAATCATTTGTGGTATATTATCTGGATATGAATGATGATCTGTAGGCTCAGCGCTGGTAAGTCCTTCTGTACCTAAGCTCCTACGCCCAATGGGCCTAGGGTAAGCCTTTCTGTTAAGCTCCTATGCCCACGGGCCTAGGGTAATTCTTTCTGGACCTAAGGTATCCCCTTAGGTAGGCTCCTACGCCTCAGGCCTAGGGTAAGACCTTATGTATGCAGTTCAGGTGGAATTGCATTTTGGGGTTTGGTTGGAGGGTAGTAAAGTAAGTTAATAAAACTTTCTGACCTCTTTTTATGCATACCCTACTAAATTAATGTATTAAAGTTGAACGCTCAGTAAACTTACAATTCACGTTTAATGAACCACTTGGAACTCCTTAATTCAAATTCTGAAATCTAAATCTCTTTTGAATCTCTGCTTTAAACTCACCTCTTGAGGTTCGGGTGATCTAATAAAGAACAACTTTGTTACCTTTTGGTATAATGCTCCTCTGAAATCTCGAATCGTAATTTGAGCTTATCGTTACCTAGTTCTCCATGACAGTGTTAAGCTTGCCATACATGCTTGTGCTTTTAGCATCCATTGGTAGTTTGTATTATTGAGCTTTTCGAAGCTCACGTTGTTTTTACCATCACAGGTTAGAAGATTGACCATGTCGCAGTTGTCAACATCTGTATGGAGTTTCTTCGGCTTGCTTGCGGAGTATGGTATATGTGTAATTAGGGGCATGTATGTCACATCTTGATTTACATTCGAGTCTAAAACTTGTTTTAGCAATTTGTATTATAGTTTTATTTTGTAGTGTGAATATTTTCTAGAATTGTATTCTAATTCAAAATTTGATTTATGATTTTAAATGGTTAACTATTTGTTTATTTTAAAGTTTAATGTGGGTCGCTCCGGTGACCCTAATGTAACTTCCTAGGATCCGTGGTAACGCATAGGCGGGTCTAGGGGGTTACAAGAACTCTATCGGCTTCAAGTTGTACTTGTAGTCTTCTATCCATTTCGTTTTACTATAGCGCTGGTTCCATGCTCTCTTATAGCTTGTGGGTCACATTCCACACTCCTGCACCTCGACTCCATCAAAGTATATTGTTGGTTCCTAGCTCGTTATAGCTAGCGGGTCACAATTCGCTATCCTTGCAACCATACAAATCCACACCGCCTTTAGCATCTCCCATCACTCCTTCTTTCATTTACACCTTTCCACGATTATCATCCTCCATCCTTAGCCACCAAACTATCCAAATTACCAATGAAGTTCCTTTCTTCATTAATTTTTATTATATTGCTATTCATCTCACATGTATGTTTTATGATATCTCAGAGTTCAAAGCGTAGTAACGAATATTTCTTACTAGAATCATGATCGGGCACATCTATATGACTCGGGTCACCTTACTGGGTACATATCATGGTGTCTTATCCTTTTCTTTTCGGGGAACCTTATTCAAAAGGTAATTAGCCGAAAGAACCGCTTCCTCCCACATGGTCTGTGGTAACCCAAAGCATCTTAACAAAGCATTCATCATTTCTTTTAGAGTTCTGATTTTTCTGTTCGGCTACTCCATTAGATTGGGGAGAATATGGTGGTGTTACTTCATGAATAATTCCATGTTGTGAACAATATTCACCAAATGGATTAACATATTCACCACCACGATCACTTCTTACCACCTTAATCTTTTTATTAAGTTGGTTTTTGACTTCTTGCTTATAGAGTATAAATTTCTCTATAGCTTCGTCTTTGCTTTTAAGCAAATATACATAGCAATACTTTGTGCTATCATCGATGAAGGTAATAAAATATTTATTTCCTCCTTTAGCTTGAACAAATTTCAAATCACAAACATCGCTATGTATTAGATCAAGTGGTTCTATACTTCTTTCAATTGTTTGAAATGAAGACCTTGTTAATTTTGCTTCTACACACGTTTCACATTTATGGTTATAATTAATGTGAGGTGAAGGGATGTGTTCCAAGTTAATTAACCTATGTAAGGTATCATAATTAACATGTCCATGTCTACCATGCCATAAATTAAATGATTCGAGCATGTAAACAGAAGAAGAAGTTGCATTCTTATTCATTATTTTGGATTTTACAGAGATAGCATTGAGTTTCCACATTCCATTCAATACATATCCCTTACCCACAAACATCTCCCTTTTGACAGAATTAACTTCTGGGATTCAAAAACCATTTTAAAACCGTGAACACTTAAAAGTGTTCCAAAAACAAGATTTTTGCGTACGTCAGGCACGTACAATACATTCTACTGCTTGAGTTCTTTTTCAGAAGTCATCTTCAAGACCACTGTTCCATTCCCTTTGATCTTGGAAGTCGCAACATTTCCCATGTAGAGCTTCTCCCCATTGTCCCAAGGTATCAACTCAGAGAAGGAGTTCTCGTCACAACATATATGGCGTGTGGCTCCAGTGTCAAGCCACCATTCCCTTGAGTTAGAGTCAACCAGGTTGACTTCAGAAATCACCGCGCATAGATCTTCATCGTCCACAGCATTGGCCTCCTTGGCTCTAGCTCTTTTTGGATGTCTGCAATCAGAGGACCTGTGCCCCACTTTGCCACAGTTGAAGCATATGAGATACCGTTGTAAAGGTCTCATGGAGTAGAATATGAATTAATAAATTCATCATTCGAACCTCCACCTTAATCACTAGAAAACATGGCTCTAAATTTCTAATTTCTCACATTTTTCCAACAAGTTTACCCTTAATTTATAAAACAAAATTGAAAAGTTTATGTGATAACTATAAATTGTCCCTCTAAAAAAATATATTTCTTTTAAATAAAAAGAGTTTAAAAAATTGTATTTTGCCTTCTTCAAATTAATATATTGGCTTCGTCGTTGTCTACGACATAAATATACATATGAAATAACTATTCTTCCACAGCAAACTACACCTGCAAGAATGTACACAAGAGATGAAACATAGAATAAACAATAAGATTGAGCTGGATTTGTACACTGGCAGAATCGGTATACATTAATTGACGCCCTAAAAACTTTCAGAAATTTTCTTCCTATATAATTTAATATATATGTATAATATAATATAAAAAACAAAATCACAATTTAAAAAGTTTTGACACCTTTAAAAAAAATAGACCCTACATCTGACCCACTTTAAAAAGAAATTGACCCCACATCTACCCCACTTTTCATACAACTCAAAAAAAAAAAAAAACCAACAATCATTTTTTTCCCCAAAAATTCACTTTTTTAATTTAACTCTACCCCACAGGCCACATCTACCCATATTTCCCGTTTATTTTATAAAACATATAATAAAATATTTAAATCCCCATCCCAAATTCACATTCCCACGACACCCCTCTCTTCTCCATAATTTTTTTTTCTCTAAAAATCCTAACCCACAATATTCATCTTTTGCTAGTATAATATTATTTTTTAAATTTATAATATTTAAGTATTTTTTTAAAAAAAATGACGAATCAAATCATATTCTAACAAGTGGTTTTGCTCTTCATAATCAATTGGAGACATACATTATTGACATGTGTTCAAACAAGAAGTTCTCAAATCTGAAAGGGATCAAGACCTTGCTGTGAAGATGGTTGATGCAAAAAAAATAGGCAAAATGACAAAAGATGCCCCCAACGTTTGCATGTTTTGTCATTTAGCCCCCTATTCTTTTTTTTGATCCAAATATGCCCCCAACGTTTGCTTGTTTTGTCATTTGGCCCCCTATTCTTTCTTTTGGTCCAAATATGCCCCCAACGTTTCATTCGTAGTCCAAATATGCCCCCAACGTTTCAATTTGGTCCAAATATGCCCCCGTTAGATGGAAACTGTCAGACAACTGATGTTCAACAGCTGATGCTGACTGGACTTACCACGTATTAAGATCTGCTAATGCCACGTCAAAATCTTTTTATAAGCCGTTGACCGTAAGTTGATTGACAGTTTACATCCAACAGGGGCATATTTGGACTATGAATGAAACGTTGGGGGCATATTTGGACCAAAAGAAAGAATAGGGGGCCAAATGACAAAACAAACAAACGTTGGGGGCATATTTGGACCAAAAAAAAGAATAGGGGGCTAAATGACAAAATATACAAACGTTGGGGGCATCTTTTGTCATTTTGCCAAAAAAATATTGTTTATCCTTTGGTAAGCTTGTATTGGTTTTGACGATTGCTACGACAAGTGTGAAAGAACATTTTCTGCAATTAAGATCGTGAAAAACCGCTTGCGAAATTAAATTGGAGGTTAATAGATGAATGATTATTCGGTTATATATGTTGAGAAAGATATTTTTAATAGCATTGACAAAGAAAAAATAATTCAACGATTTTAAAATATGAGAAAACGTCGTGAACATGTTAGATTCAATCATAAATCTGTGAATTGATTTAAGGAAGAGAGACGGTACCCTCGTTTCTTTTATTAATCACATCTGTAATATCTTCAAATGAGGACTAGCTTATATATACAAGCCTAAGGTTAGTTTGGAGTGAGTTAGGATAACGGTAATCTAACAATTTTGCCTAATCGTTACTAACGGACTCTGACAAACCACCATGAGTAATGATGCAGCTGCATTCATCGAGTTATGAATTGTTAAACTTTATTTGATGTATCTTTTCTTTTAGTTACTTTTTTAATAGCTTTGTAGTAAACTTATACTAGTTTAATTATATTTTACATTAATTAATCAAGTTTTAATATTATGTATTAATTTATATGGCTCTATTTAGATACCGTATTTTGAAATTCCTAACTGCCCAGCCCAGGATCTGTAGGAACAAATCATGTGCCTGTAAAGAAAAACCATCGCCTTCCTTTGATCTAACAAATTAATTATGCGTCGGAGTGATTAATTTCCATACCTGTCTTTCTTTTATTTTTTTCATTTAGGTATTTAAATTATTTTTAAAAATTAAATAAGAGTCTGTATGAGATGAAATTTAATAGTATTTGTTCATACATATTCTTTAAAAATGTACAAATATTTTGTAAATAAACTGATTAAATTCGATCTCCGAAAATAAACATCATATAAGAATAACTTGTTGGGTTTATTAGCTAAGTTGTTTCTAATGGTTCATTTATCCTAATATTTATTTCTTATTCTTGTTTAGATATGAGTACACGGATATGATTTTTCAAATACTCTTTAAATACATGAAAGTCTTTGAAAAAAAAAAAGGAATGAATATACATGTGCCAGACAGAGGTGGATCCAAGCTTGTGAGCCTAGTGTCACGGGGTCAGAGTCTTGGCGCAGGGACATCTACCCGTGCGGCAACCCAGGGCTATTACCAGCCAAGGGCTAAGCCTTTTCCATCTCCGATGCTCACTGGTTTCGCCCTCCCATGGGCTCATCAGGGAAGCGGGGACAGCTCCCGACCAGTGTGGTGCCTACCAACGCGCCCCATCCGAAGACAAGACGGCTGTACGGCACGTACTACACCCTTAATGCTATCCCGCATCCTACATTAAGCACAACCAGCAAGCATCTCGCGCGGTCCCGCGTGTCACGACGAACGGTCCGTGACATTCTCCCCCACCCAATTCATGCACGCCCTCGTGCATGGGGAGAAACTCTTTCCCTCTTTTGATTGGCCCGGATCTAGTGTGCAATTCCCTGCCTGCTCGCCCTCTTCACTTGAGGCTACGGCACATTGGCTACGAGTGCTTGGCGAACTTTCGCTATGGCTTCCTGCCTACCCGTCCTCATCTCAATCTCTTTATAGAGGACCCACTCGCGGACACCCCTTCACGGTTTGGAGTGCGAGCTACACACGCTCGTCCGGTTGACCCGCTTGCGAACACCCCTACACTCGGAGTGCGAGCTACACACGCTCGTCCGGTTGACTCGCTTACGCAGCATTGAGGCGCTTGGCAAACTCACAGCTAGCACACAGACTGGCTCTGATACCACTTGTCACGGGGTCAGAGTCTTGGCGCAGGGACATCTACCCGTGCGGCAACCCAGGGCTATTACCAGCCAAGGGCTAAGCCTTTTCCATCTCCGATGCTCACTGGTTTCGCCCTCCCATGGGCTCATCAGGGAAGCGGGGACAGCTCCCGACCAGTGTGGTGCCTACCAACGCGCCCCATCCGAAGACAAGACGGCTGTACGGCACGTATTACACCCTTAATGCTATCCCGCATCCTACATTAAGCACAACCAGCAAGCATCTCGCGCGGTCCCGCGTGTCACGACGAACGGTCCGTGACACTAGGCATCCCAAAGTTTGGGAAAATTTAAAATACACCCCTCGATTATTTTAATAATTTTAAATTGGTCCCTCAAACTTGTTAGAAATGTTCATGAAGTCTCATATTTTTTTAAAAAATTTTTAATTAAAACTTCAATTTTTTTAAATAACCTCACAAAATCTTCAAAATTTTTGAATTTTTTTTATTAAGTAACCTCAAATTGTCACACCAAAATCTGCCCATGGTGTCAGATATTATCGATTAAAATAGTTTCGATATAATGAAATTTTCTACAAATCAATTACGATAAATATGTATTGAATTGAAAAAAACAAAATTGGAAAGTTAGGGAGATGATGCAGCTATATATTTAAACCATGCATACTATATATGTTGCAAGGTAGCTTTCAACTGTTTGTATTTATGTACAAGATCAGAGAACTCTCTCTTATTTAAACTTCTCCGCGTTAAAGATTTAATGCTAAGCACCTCTCAATAAGACCCTAAATAAAACAATAAAGTTCATAACTTTAATCTAGTCGATTATATAAATTTTAAGTTAGTCAAGTTGATGTGTCAGATTTTATAACAAAATTTTATTTGAGTTTATGAAATTCGAGATGAGTTGAATTATTAGAGTTTTTGTTCAAATTCCATTGTGAACATTTATAATGTTATGATACTAATTATTTTCAATTTAAACAGTCTTCTATAATCATATACGACGCGCACACACATGTATATTTCTTCATAATTTTTTATGTGACTTTATATATTAGACAAATTGAAGGACTAGACTCGAACTTAAAAATTAATCCACCAATTGCTAAAAAATTTGAGTTATTCAAAACTCTTTTTATAACTCAACTTTATTTTAAAAAAAAAATCAAATCAAGTATTGCTCACTCCTATTTCAAATTGATATAGTTTGGCGAAAGTTGATAGCTTTAAATTGTGACTGAACTAACCATCGCATTACAACGGTTTTTAAGGTCATCAAATCATAATATCACATTTGTAATTTAAAAGCCATTATATATTACGTATCGTGTGCAACATCCGCAATCACAACACTACAATTTCATTTGTAATATAAGCTGCAATCGCAATTTATTATTACTGCACAATTTCTTACAAAATCCCTACGTTATAGTGTAATGTATAAACACATAGAACTTTAATCTAAAGATCATGAAACAAATCAAAGGTACTAATGGTGCATATAAATGCAGTTGGTGGCATCAACTAACCTTTCGCTGCTTCACCTGTTCCTATTTACTTCACCTTTGTCATATATTTATATTCACCCTCTCATTCTTTTGAACACACGCACACCTTCCTATTTCCATTCTTTCTTCTTCTTGTGTTCGAATAACAAAGTGAGAGATGGAGAACTTGGCCATCTGGATTTTGGTAGCTGCTGGATTTCTCTGTCAGAACTTAGTTATTCCAGTTATGTCCATCAATGGCTTTGAAGAGCAGAAGAACTTCTTCTTTCCAGCACCAGACCCTCGTACAGGAACTGTCCCCTCGAGTTCACACGGTGGCTCACCTCCACGTCAAGGGACACCGTCACATGGAAGCGGGGGTGATTACCACCCAACACCGACACCATCGACGCCTTCGGGTGGGAAATGTGGAGCTCCGCCGCATGAACCTTCGACTCCCTCGAGACCATCACATTCACCTTCACATGGTGGACATAGTAATTACCATTCCCCTCCAACCCCAGCCACCGTAAGCCCACCATCCACTCCCATTAACGATCCTGGAAGTCCACATTTGGGTGGTACATGCGAGTAAGTCATTGTAACTCTCCCACGCGTTACCTAATTAAAATTTTACTTCTGCATTATAGTTGGACCGCTATTTAAATCCCTGGTTATAACAGCCTACTCATATCTTGTTACTTTCAGTTTCTGGAGGAGCCACCCAACACTGATATGGGGTGTGTTGGGTTGGTGGGGCAATGTAGGCAGTGCATTCGGAGTGACCAGCGTTCCCGGGTTCGGTTCAACCATGAGCTTGCCACAAGCACTTTCGAACACACGTAACGACGGACTCGGAGCACTTTATCGAGAAGGGACGGCTTCGTTTCTCAACTCGATGGTGAATAAAAGGTTCCCATTCTCAACTAAGCATGTGAGGGAGAGTTTTGTTGCGGCACTTGGTTCAAACAGTGCCGCAGCAGCTCAGGCTCATCTCTTCAAGCTTGCCAATGAAGGCCACCTCAAGCCCAGGGACTAAACAACACCTTTGGTTTAATCAGTCAGTTTGTTTTGGAGAAATTTATCAGCTATTTTTTTTTTTTGCTACGATTTTGTTGTGTTTGTACTGCTTTCGGATATCTGTGATGTTACTGCTTTCATTTGGATAGATACATTGTGGGGGATTAAGTGTTACAAGTTGATGTTGTGCTGGTGTTTATTTTATAAGAATTACGGATTCGTTAAAAACTCTCTTCGTAATGTTGTGTTAGTGTTAAATAAAGTTTTTCATGTTTGTTTTAATTTCCTCCTCTTTTCTCAAAAAAAAAAAAATCCTTGGGTGTTGCTTAAGGAGCGTAGGCCGTGGCGATTTTGGCGTATCTTCATTAGAAGTGATTCGGCTTGCTCGGAGTTGAGTTGTGTCATGTGTGTGTTTCTCGCATGTGTTTCAGGAAGCCAATGTTTTGTGGACGTGTTGGCCAAGGAGGGGCTTGATCGATCCTCTCTTTTCTTGGTTGGCTTCGTGTAACTATTTTGGGGAGTGTGCGTTTTTGAGTGCTTGCTGGTTGTAGAGTGAGCTGTTGGGGTTTGTAGTTTTGCTGCGTGGTGCTTGGTTTTTGCCTTTGCGGGACTGTTCTGTTTTGTTTTGTCGGCTCTTGTTGCTTGTGTTGGTCGTTGTTAGCCAGTGTGGTAGTTGGATTGAAGGTCCATGGTGCTGGGTTGTTATGGATATGGTTATGGGTGTTAGTGGGTTGTTAGAACCGAATGGCCCACTGATCTTAACAGCTCAGCTTTAGATAACTGAATCTATTAGATCCATTTGGGCTATATAAATGTGAAAGGTGGCCCGACCCTTGGCTATCTCGGTTTTGGAGTTATAGCCCACATTTCTTTTTTTCTTTTCATCTCAACCGTCCATCTTATCTCTTTTGTAGATTGTTCATTATGGTATCATTTGCTGGGATTTGGGGTTTCTGATGCCGTTTTAGGGTTTCTTTCTTTTGGATCTAGGGTTTTCTGTGGTTCTCTCTTATTTGCTTCTTTTGTTGCGGCCGCCGCTATGGTTCGTGTTGAAGGTGACGGTGATGATGATTCGTCTGGTCGATCGGCCAAGTTCTTTGCTAGTAAAAGGGTGAATGTGCTTCTAGATGAGACGAACTTCCTCATCTGGAAACAGCAAGTTCTGCTGACGGTGAGGAGTCATCGTCTCGAGGGTTTCCTTACTAGTTCGACGAAGGCGCCGCCGGCTAAGATTCGACAGGCTGACGGTACGGAGGTCCTGAATGAGAAATACGAAGATTTTCTTACGCAAGATAGTGCGCTCTCCTCTTGGATTCTGTCGACGATGAGCCCGCACTTGTTGTCCAATTTTGTTGGTGCTGAGTCCACGACGGAGATTTGGGCTATTGTCGTGGAGTTCTACAGTAGCCATTCCACCACGACCGTGATGAGTCTTCACTTCAAGCTCCGGACGATTCGTAAAGGAGAGCTCTCGATGCGTGCTTACATCTCGAAGGTCAAAGAGATTTGTGATGCGTTGGCTTCGTGTGGCAGTCCGGTGTCGAAGGTAGAGCACATCGTGACGATTCTTGGTGGTCTTCCGGCGGAGTACAAGCCGTTTGTGGCGGTTATCACGGCGAGCCGTGAGATTCTCTCTCTTTATAATGTGTCCACTATTCTCGTTGATGCGGAAGCTCATCAAGGCGTCTTTGATTCTGAAATGCCGGTTCTAATGAGTGCTCACGTGGCTCGATTTACTGGATCTGCTGGTTCGAATCAATCTAGTGTTGATTCCTCTTCTGGTGGGGCGTCTCAGCGTCGGTATCGGCAGAATGCTTTCGGCGGTGGTCGTGGTCGGGGTCGACCTCGCTTCCAGTGTCAGTTGTGCGGGAAAATGGGCCATCTCGTTGATCGCTGCTTCCAGAGGTTTGATCAAAGCTTTCCGGGTGTCTCTGCGAGTGTTTTCAAGAATTCGGATGCTGAGGATACCATTTCTGCGAGTGTATGCACTTTAACTGGGGCTAAGTCTGGCAGTGTCACTTCTGGTTCGAATGGTGGCTCCACTGTGTCCAATTCTGGTGGCTCGTGTCTTCATTGTGCTCCGAGCAGCTCCGGCACCACCGGTCAATGGTTTGTTGACACTAGGGTTACGCACCATGTTACGGCTGATTCTTCCAACCTGCATCAGAGTGATGACTTCTCTGGACCAAGTAAACTTGTGGTTGGTGATGGTAAGTGTTTACTTATTAGTAAAGTTGGATCCAATTCTCTGTCTACTAAACGTCGAATGCTTCATTTATGTGATCTATTGTTAGTTCCTCAAATTTCTAAAAATTTGATCTCTGTGTCAAAGTGTGCTAGTGATAACAGAGTCTACTTTGAGTTTCATGCTGATCGGTGGCTCGTGCGTGATGAGGACTCTCGTGAAGAAATGCTCAGTGGTACTGTCTCTATTGGTCTATATGTCTTACCTTCTAGCTTCAATTTTGATATGCGTATGCCTACTGTTAATAATGTTGAGGTTAATAATGTTGAGGCCAATGTTTCTGTGGTTGATCAATGTAGTTATGATACTTGGCATCGCAGTTTAGGGCATCCAGCACAAGTTACTTTAGATAAGGTTTTACATAGTTGTGGTTTAACTGTTGATACAACTGTTAATAAAGGCATTGTTTGTTCTACTTGTTGTATTGGTAAAAGCCACAAACAACCTTTCTCCACTTCTTCCACTGTTTATACTGAGCTATTTCAACTTGTGTTTACTGACTTGTGGGGTCCTGCTTTTGTTAAATCTGAAGGTTACTTGTACCATGTTGCTTTTGTTGATGCGTACACTAGACATACTTGGTTGTACTTGCTCAAGTCTAAGAATCAAGCTGTGCATGCTTTTAAACTGTTCTCTAAGATGGTTACTAGTCAGTTTAGTGTTAGTATTAAAGTTGTTCAAAGTGATTGGGGTGGGGAGTACCGTAGTCTGTCACCTATGCTTGCTGAACTTGGGATTACTCATAGGGTCACTTGTCCTCACACGTCTGAGCAGAATGGTGTAGTTGAACGAAAACACCGTCATGTAATTGAGTTAGCTTTAACTTTACTTAGTCAGGCTTTGTTGGATGTTAAATTTTGGTCCCATGCTGTTGTTACTGCTGTCCACCTGATCAATCGTTTGCCAACTCGTGTTCTTGGCAATCTTAGTCCATTTGAGAAGTTGTTTCAGCGTAGTGTTGATTATTCTTTTTTGCGGGTGTTTGGGTGTGAGTGCTTTCCTCATTTGCGGCCTTTTTAGCGTCATAAACTTGAGCCTCGCTCTCAGTCCTGCATATTTTTGGGGTACAGTATGCAGCACAAAGGGTATAAGTGTCTTACCTCTCAGGGTAAAGTTGTTATTTCTCGTCATGTGGTGTTCAATGAGGGTGTGTTTCCTGCAGCTTCTTCATCTCGTTGTTCATGTTCTTCTGGTTCCAAACCCTTTCGTTCTGCTTCTTTCCCTCATATACCCCCCCCTGCAGCTTCCATAACCCATGTGCAACATGTTGTTTCAGATTCCTCCCCTGTGTCTCCTGTTGCTATGTCACCTCCTTCTGCATCTTCTCCTCTGCCCTTGCCTGCATCTCCTCTTGAGCACACTTCGTCCACTGCTGGTCAATCAGTTGATTTCCTGATGTTAGTCCCTTGTATACTCCTCCTCCTACTGAGCCTCTTGCTCCTTCTGGTGCTGGTCTGTTATCTTCATCACCTGGTGTTGGGCTATCGAATGCTCTCACTGATGTTGGCCCGTGTGCTGTTAGTTCTGGTGATAATCTGGGTGTGGCTGAGGCTTCTGAACCACCTGTTAGCCCATCTTCTTCTGATGTTCCTTCTGGCACTGCTGTTAATTCTCATCCGATGGTTACTCGTAGTAAACTTGGTGTCTTCAAACCCAAGTCTTTTGTGGTGCAAAGTGTCCCTGAGTTTGTTCCAGACACTGTCGAACAAGCCCTTGAGGTACCTGCTTGGCGTGATGCAGTGATGGCTGAATATAACGCTCTCTTGGCCAATGGTACTTGGAAGTTGATTCCCCTACCTGCTGGTCGAACTGATGTGGGCTGCAAATGGTTATTTCGTATCAAGCACAACTCTGATGGGTCAGTGTCGAGGTATAAAGCTCGGTTAGTGCCTAAGGGGTTCTCTCAAATACCTGGCCAGGATTTTGGGGACACGTTCAGTCCTGTAGTGCGGTTTTTCACGCTCAACATTTTGCTGTCGGTTGCTGTGAGTAACAAGTGGGTGCTGCGGCAAGTGGACGTGAATAATGTGTTCCTTAATAGGGGTCTCGAAGAGGAGGTATACATGCTTCAACCTCCTGGCTTCACACAAGACTCAAATGATGGAAGCTCTCTTGTGTGTTTACTTCAAAAGGCCCTGTACGGACTGCGACAAGCTCCTCGCAGTTGGTACACTAAATTACGAAGTGCTCTTTTTAGTTTCGGGTTTAAATAGTCAGGCGCAGATACCTCTCTATTCATTTGTATCAAGGACAGTGTTTCTTTGTATGTCTTGGTGTACGTAGACGACATTATAATTACTGGTTAATCTGTTGCTGATGTTGACAGTGTTGTTGAACATTTGAATTCTCAGTTTTCTTTAAAAGATCTTGGAGAGTTGTCGTTCTTCCTTGGCATTTCTGCTCATCGTGTGGGTGGGTCTCTTGTCTTGAGTCAAAAATCCTTTGTTTTGGATCTGTTACGTAAGGCTAAAATGGATCGTGCGAATCCATCTCCCACTCCCATGTGCTCCACTACCAAACTGATTTCAGATGCTGGCAGCCCAATATCGGACCCATACATGTATAGGAGTCTAGTTGGGGCTTTATTGTATGTCTGCCACACCAGGCCCGATATTGCTTTTAGTGTCCATAAGGTGGCCCAGTTCATGCACAGGCCTTGTGAAGAACATTTTGCTGCTGTTAAACAAATTTTACGGTATTTGCTTGGTACCTTGGACTATGGGCTCACGTTTACTTCGAGTGATAGTGGCTCTATGAGTGTTGTTGCCTTCTTCGATACCGATTGGGGTATCAGTCTGGATGATCGTCGTTCAACGACGGGCTATTGTGTATATATTGATAATTGTTTAGTTGCTTGGAGCTCGAGGAAGCAGAAATCTGTTTCTCGTTCGACGTCCAAAGCCGAGTATAGGAGTGTGGTCGATGTTGTGTCAGAACTCTTGTGGGTGCAAACTGTTCTTACTGATATGCAAATTTCTATTTTGGGTCCGCCTATTGTGTGGTGTGACAATACGAGTGCAGTGGCAATGTCTGCTAATCCTGTTTTTCATTCGAAGTCTAAACATGTTGAACTTGATGTTCACTTCGTTCGTGAAAAGGTGTGTGAACGTAAGATTCAAGTTAACTATGTGCCTGCAGAAGCTCAAGTTGCGGATGGGTTTACGAAACCATTGTCCAAGGTGTACTTTCGTAATTTCCAGCATAAGGTGGCGGTTCATCCTGTTAAGGTGGATCGGGCTTAGTTTTGTCTTGGACGGTAAACAAGGGGGAGGAAGCCGGGGAAATGTTAGGCAGTGTGGTAGTTGGATTGAAGGTCCATGGTGCTGGGTTGTTATGGATATGGTTATGGGTGTTAGTGGGTTGTTAGAACCGAATGGCCCACTGATCTTAACAGCTCAACTTTAGATAACTGAATCTGTTAGATCCATTTGGGCTATATAAATGTGAAGGGTGGCCCGACCCTTGGCTATCTCGGTTTTGGAGTTATAGCCCACATTTCTTTTTTTCTTTTCATCTCAACCGTCCATCTTATCTCTTTTCTAGATTGTTCATTAGTCGTAGGGGGTTTTCATGGTGCGTGTTTATGTTTTCTTCCTTTTTTTAAAGGTCATAGTGCACTCTTTTCCTCTATTTAGGTTTTATGGAGGTTTTTAATGAGGCCTATAATCATGGCTCAGTTTGTATGGTTCCTTTAATAAAATCAGACTTGCTGATCAAAAAAAAATTCTCCTCCAAAATTTATGCATCTTTGTTCCATGTAAAAGATAAAATCAAAGATAACATTCCAAGTTGCTTGCCTCAAATTAGATAGACCCAGATGCCCAATTGGCCCAAGACGACTCTCAATCTAGTTTCTTTCATTCACAACACTATAAATTTAAATTTTGACTTTGCTTAAGAGAGATTACGCTGGACCAATCGATAGCTAGTGTCGATTTTTAACGAAATACAAGTAGGTTGTCCCAATCTTCGGGTCATTTAATAACATTTCAGTTGCAATCTTTCTCCATCCTTCGAGGAGCCTTCTATGACAATAGAAGGAACAAAATGCCAGACACCAAGGGCGTGTAACGAGGCTTGTTCGAGTCTCGAATGCAATAAAAGGAACAAAATGCGTGGAATTGTATAAGACGGAAAAGAATATATACTATATGAGAGTTTCGATCAACCCAAACTGAGGCGGACCACTATGGGAGCTAGCCCCCCCCCCCCCCCCGAACTTTTGAAAATTTAAGGCTAAAGGGTCAAATTTGCCCATGTAGTAATCCGAAATCAGCAATGTTGCCCCTATTTTTTTTCGTAATTTTTCTATCAAAGTCAGCAAGTTGCAGAAATTTTGCCATTTGACCAATTTTGACCGTTAAATGTTGGCGTGGCAGTTAACGATGCTAACGGAGCAAGTTTACTCTTGAAGCCATTCATGCAATTTTACCCTCGAAGTCATTAATTGCAGCAACTTTACCCTTAGTTTAATAAAAATAAATAAGATATTCAAAAAAATATTGAAAATAAAAACTAACATAAAAATATTTATAAATATAAAAAAATCAAAATTTCAAAATATTTATAAAACCCATTGAAAAAGTCTTCGATTGTTTCTGGTTATGCTAAGTCAACTAATATTCCTTGAACATATTTTCAATGGAATCGTCCATCCATTAGAGTAGTGATAAAACTTATCAAATATTAACAAGCATTAGTTTGATGTAGAAAAAACGAAAGAAAAATTGATGAAATTGTTCAAATTTTTAATACTTTATCAAATTTCATATTACTTTTTATCAAATTTCCATATGAATATTCTCAAATATAATCATCATCATTGAATAGCCTTACGTGTAATCTTACATCGGTTACTAGGGGTGAGCGTTCGAGCGAGTCGAGTCGAGTCAAAAAATTTCGAGTTATTCGAGTTGACGCGTCATATTTTACGACTTGAACTTAATTTGAAAATTTTTCGATTCGAGTCGAGTCGAGTTTTCGAGTTTCTATACAAATTTAATTGTAATTATTTACCATGTTATAGTACGATTTGATTCCAATTTAAACGACTTTCTCTATTCATATAAGATATGCATATATATATATATATATATATATATATATATATATATTTCTTCATATTATCTTTCACATGCATAAGTAAGATTTGTAATGTTATTTAATAAAAAAAATATCATCTAAACTTCTAAAATATATTTATAATATTATTTTTAAATAAGGAACTTTTAAGGATAAAGTACTGATGGGGTATAAATGAGTCAATGAATTGATGTAAAGAAAAAATTACAAAAAAAAAATCGGTTGAATGATCAAATTTAATAAAAATATAAAGTTAAAGGGCTAAATAAAAAAAGAATAAATTTGTTAAAAATCTGAATTGAAGTTATATAGATATTATATAGTGTTAGTGAATCATGTGGTTTAATTTTGGTAAAAAAAAAGACTTAAAACGAAAGAGAAATTAAAGAAATGGGAAACATTCAAAGTTGATGGGCTAAATTACAAAAGTAGGAAATTTAATTTAAAAATATGAATTGAAGCTAAATAGGTATTCTAGTTTCTACATTGGTTTAGGAGCATGTGGTTCAATTTTGGTCAAAATTGACTTAAAACGAAGGAGAGATTGAAGAAATGATGAAATCATACAAAGTTAAGGGGCTGAATTGAAAAAATATAAAATTTATTTTCAAAAATATAAATTGAAGATAAATATGTATTCTATGCTGGTTTAAGAATACGTGGTTCAAATTTGGGTAAAAATGGACTTAAAATGAAGGAGGAATTGAAGAAAAATGAAATCAGTGACTAAATTGCAAAACTGTAAAATTCGGTTTTTCGATTTTTCGAGTTGGGCAAATTCCAAACCGACTCAAAATCGAATTTTTTTTGAGTTAATCGAGTTGACTCGAATAACTCGAACAACTCGAAATTGAAAAAAAATATCGATTTTTTCGAGTCGAGTCGAGTCGAGTTTTGCTCACCCCAAACATTTACTCTCAATTTGAATCAAATCTTCAATTTTACATGCATTAACCATCTCAAGTTCTTTATACAGATTCAAATTCATCACGTTAATCTGATTCATAGACTAACATTGCCGACATTCCTTTCCAGTACAAAACGAGCTATAGCGGACATAATGGTTAGATGCACTTATACAGGAAATGTTTAGACATCAGAGTTTTTGTCTCGGTGGAGTACGATTATGATCTACGGCATGCACAGATCAGACATCCTATGACAGACGATCGGCCGATCTATCCAGGAAGACGCAACTTTAAGCTCTGATACCACTAAATGTAACCTCCTAGACTCGTCTATGCGTTACAATGGATCCTAGGAAGTCACATTAGGGTCACAAGAGTGACACACAGTAAAAATACACATAAAAACATTTTTTCCTCAAAACATTTATTAAATTGTAAAATCAACTTCTGTTTAAAATACCATTTCAGGAAGTCATTTAAACACATAACAAAAATTTCAGAAAGTGTTTTATAGACACTATCATAAAACAATACATGACATACATGCCCACTAACTATACATGACCGTACTCCAAAAGCAACACCGAGAGAACTCCGAACACTGATGTCAAACATTATACCATGATATATTCTTTTAACTTGCGATGGTAAAAACAACGCGAGCTTAGAAAAGCTTAGTAATACATAACTACCAAAAGATGCTATAAGCTTATGCAGATATATGGTAGGCATAACATTTTCATGATGTTCCATGTAGTAACAGTCTCCATTTATGTTCTACTATTTCGAGGTAGCATTACTCGGGAATAACGATATTTGTTCTTTATTCAAACATCGAGAATTAGACGGGAATTATATAGGCTGATAACATACGAAGGTGGAAATCAAGAGTTTAGTGTCTAGTGTGTTCCAACAGTGCAACGTTAATGCATGAAATGTAACACTGCAGTAAACCTTTTTATTTT
Source organism: Hibiscus trionum (assembly GCA_030270665.1). NCBI lineage: Eukaryota > Viridiplantae > Streptophyta > Magnoliopsida > Malvales > Malvaceae > Hibiscus > Hibiscus trionum. The sequence continues at coordinate 17,203,695 of BSYR01000038.1, read as the reverse complement.
ATATACATTTGTTTCAAGTAGCAGTAAAGTTGATTTTAATTCTTTATTTACCCTTCAACCTACTCCAGTATATAGTTTCCCCAGTGTGGTATCATGTACATGCATTAACCCGAGCCCATTGGGCATGGGTACTATCCTAAGGGAATACCTTAGGCCACGGGCGGAATTACCCTAGCCGAAGCATAAGAACCTTATACGGGCATTAACCTAGGCCTAGTGGGCGTAAGTACCAACCTAAGGGGTTACCTTAGGTCACAGACGGAATTACCCTAGCCGAAGCTAGGAACATAGTACGGGCAGAATTACCCTAGCCTAAGCTAGGAACCTAATACGGGCGGAATTACCAGCCTGATCAGGGCTGAACCTTAAAACACTTCATACCATATCCCAAATACCCCAGTAAATCAAATCATCAATAGTTCATTTATCAATAGCAGTATTTTCAGTAATACATTATCCATATATCATGTTTGTCATATTGGGTGCATGGGCATATATCAGAATTACAGTACGGTCATGCTTAATTTATAAAACATGTCATGTTCCTGTGAAATCAAGCATGTTAGTCATGTGCACATGATCAATATTATAACATGTAAATCAATATACAAAAAAAAATAGTCGTGTAGCACACATGGAACACACTAGGTGGAATAGTTTATTTCTTGGAGATACTTGGTATTTACGAGAGGGAACACATTAAACTTTTGACAATTTGAACGGATTTTAGAAATGAGGTCCCTATTAAAAGGGGGTCCGTACTAACGGTTCAACCAGATATTCAAGAGTTGATACATCAAGTTCTTTGAGAGTTTAGATATATAATGAGTGATTTAGTCAATTAAGCCTACAAGGGCATTATGGCCATTTTATTATACATATGCATTTTGGTAATTTATACTAACAAGGCATAAACAATGACTCAGGAATTCTATTTTCTCATTAGGTTTATAACCAGGCATTCAGAGATTTCTATGTCAAGATCTCTCATGATATCAGATACATTCAGGGCTATTTTGATTACTTTGGCCAACGAGGGCATTTTGGTTATTTAACTATCAGGAGTGATTTTGTAATTTAGCCCAATAATGATAAAATGTCAATTTACAATTTTTAAGATTTCCAGAACCATTCGAACTAACATATCTCAACCTTGCAGTACTAACCAAACCTTCTAATGTATCCGGATGTACCGTATATCTGAACGGTTGCTTTCATATTTCACCATAGGACTTGCCACGTGTAACACCCGGGTTTAGGGGTCGGGTGAAAATAATATATTAATATTATTTTGGGTTCGGTTTTATAATTAAAATAATATTTTAAGTTTCGGGTTTGAAAAACAAATATTTTACATTGGACTAAAATGAATGGAAGACAAATTGGAGAGATTTTAAAGAAAATGGGAATAGCCATTCATTAATGGCAAACTTGTAAATAATACAAGTTCAAATTTTAAATCCCCCTTTTATCAAACATTTCACTATTCACTCTCTTCTCCAACAAAATCAACGTGGAATAGAGCTCTCTCATCCTCTCCACTATTCCATTTCATCTCTTCTCCATCTCAACTCGTTTTTGAAAGGTAACACCATTTTTGACTTCTCCTCAACCTCCTCTCTTCAAAAGTACAATTAGTTTTCATTTTCCTCAAAGTTTTGAAGATGGAGTTTTTGGAGATTTTGATTAAAAATGGTAACTTTATGTTGTTAAGCTTAATGTTTTGATTCAATGTTGTTAGTTATGAAGTCTAGGAGCTAAATGGTACCACATATGTGAATTTTTCTTGGTTTTGAACAAATTCCCGAAATTGGGTTTAAAGGGGGTTTTGAAGGGTTTTGGGCGAGTTTTGGGGGGTTGTTTTATGTTGGAATTTGTGGGCTAATGTTAGTACTATGGTTGGGGGTCGATTTGGGATCATTTGTGGGTATAAAAGGTGTTGGAAACATGAGTTTTTGATGAGGTCATTGGGCTGCACGAAATTGTTAAATGTGGGGTTTGCTCATGGCTTGAAACATTGTGATTTGTGTTTGAATTGTGTTCCGGGTTAGTGCTTTGATGCTTGGGCTAATTTGAAGTTGTTTGAATTGTATTGAGGTTGTTTAGAAGCGAAAACTTGTGCCGGTGAAGCATCGGGAGGAAATCCAGAAGCTTGAAGTTGGTGGCTTGCTTGGTAATTTGAGCTTGGAAGTATAGGTGAGTGGTTAATGTTTTAAAGTGGTTTTAAATGTTTGGTTCGAGCACATGAACTAGGTCGGGCTTGGTAGACCCACCTAGAGTTAGGATTAGGGTGGTAGCCTAATCCTAAACTTAAACTAGAGCCATTGGTTGAACTTGTAATGGATGTTTATGCCTCGTATGATTTGTGATATGATTGTTTATGTATAATGTGTTATACATGTGAGATGGGGCATGATTTGTGATGCATTATGATATGCATGTGAATGGTTCATGATTGTGATCATGGTGAGTACGTGCTAAGCACAGAATTAGTTGTAATGAATAATGTGGATTGAGTTAAATGTTGGCACTAGTATGCTTGAGTACAAATGATCGATCATTAGGATGTTAGTGTGCACACATGAGTCAAATTCGCACGTGGCCTTGGTGGCGTTGAGTCACCAAGGAGGAGTACGGGTTCGCCGGGAAATTGTTATGTATATTAGTCGATGATGAGTGGAATCTCATCGACGAGGCGTGAGGATGAGTGGAATCCCCTCCGCGAGACCGATGATGAGTGTAATCCCACCGTGAGGTAAAGTGGTTGTTCGATGTGAGTTCCAACGTGTTTATCCGCGTATTCGGGTCATAGCTAGGTGCCAATATTGATTGATATGTGAATCAATGTGTTGTGGAATGTGATTTCTATTTGGATGTTATATGTGTTTACATATGTTGTGAAATAGAGCTTGTTGAGCATGACATATAATTGAATATTGTTCATGCATCTTTAACATTTGGCTCTTGAGGATCAATGGCATAATCATGCTTTTACCTTGGTTAAGATCGTGCTTAGACCATGCATTGTCGAGGTTTGTTTTTAAAGAGCTTACCCTCACTAAGCTTATTGCTTACACTCTCTCTTTGTTCGACAATGCAGATCCTTAGTTCGTGGGTTGCTAAGTGCAAGAAGGGGGCCTCCAAATGTGCTTCGTGGTGCTTGTTTAGCTACCAAGTATGAACATTTTAATTATGATGTAATGGTCAAGCAATGGGACATGTAACCGTGTTTTGATGCTTTTTGGATTATGTTGTTGATGTTGTTGCTAGGAGCATGCTAGACTCCTTTTATATGCTTTGTTGGTTGGGATTTAAATGCCATGTTACTTGTAAACCATATCGGCCTTTATCTATCTTATTTTGCATAAGTGTTGGCCATGTTGAAGCTTAATACTTTTAATGCTATGTATGGATGTGTGGTTTTTGTGATGTTGTTGCCTTTAGTGTTTAGATTTGTTGTATTGATGTTTTAAGCATGCTTGTTATGTTGGTTTGCCTTAGGTTTGATGTTAGTGTGCTGTTTGAAGTTTTAGAGGGGTTTAGGGACATCCTTGTGCCATAAACCAGCTAAAACCAGTCTGCAGACAGAGGGCGTTTCGAAACGGTCGACCTTGTTTCGATACGGTCCCTTTGTTTTTGGTCGGGCGTTTCGAAACACGTAGGGGCCGTTTCGATACATTTTTGCTACTGGAATTCTGAGAAAATGACGAGATGAAAGTGTTTCGAAACGGGTCTAAGGGTTTCGAAACGGTCAAAATCTCGTTGACCACGAGAAGTTGACCGTTGAGGGTGTTTCGGAACGGTTGACCTCCGTTCCGATACGGCCTCTTCGTGTAGGCTTAGAACCGTTGACCTGGTCAAGGCGTTTCTATACACCTTGAGGGTGTTTCGAAACAGCCTACTTAATAATTTAAAAATGGACTGTTTTGCATAGGTTGATCGAGTTACTGTCTTATGAATGGTTGTCTTTCCGCTGCTATGATCACATAGGTTTCAAATGAGCCTTTAGAAAAGATTAAATTAAAAAGAAATTTTTTTGGGTTGCTAACCGAGGGGGAACCTTAACGAGTTTCGCTTCGGTTTTCCCCGTGTGGCCCACTCGGACCGGTCAAGCGTCCGGACTGGGACGATGGGGTAACACCACGGAGTAGTTAAACTTATATTTTGTGCAAAAAAACTTCCAACCTTATATTAATATCATAAGTGATTGACGTGCATGAGTCATGCTTCAACCCTTAGAGGCATTTCAGTCATTTCCAACTTTATTGGCATTTCCAGAATTTTATCAAAGGCAAATTACTTATTCCAGTCAAGGGGGTATTTTAGTCATTTTGAAGTTCAGGATATCCATCATTCATGTCAATTGAACCATTTATAGTATTTCAGTCATTTAAGTGCTCGTGGGTATTTCAGTCATTCAAGTAATTTCGGTACCTCCAACCACTTCATTTATTTCAGAACTCAAAGGTTTTTCTATCATTCTAGTTAATTTACAAACCTCAGAGTCCGAGGATACTTCAGCCCTTTCTGGTCAATACGATCTTTCCAATTAATTTAACCATAACAGTATTTCCAATACTTTTAATCATTTCAATCAATTCCATATTTTGAGCCACTTGATTAATTCAGAGGTATGGATAGTTTCCCGGTAAATCTATATTTCGAGATTCATTCCAAATTCAAGGAAACCTAACACCTTACAATCTCGAAGGTTTAAATCTTGTTACCATAACTTTCCAAGTAGTTTAAGGTTTTCAGATGAATCAGGTTGTTTTACCATAACTAGTGTAAATTTCTAGATCGCTTCCAATTCGAAGTGCATTTTAGTCATTCTCATACCTTAAGGGCATTTTCGTAATTTTATATCCAAATATTGTTAACATTTAATCATTTGACACTAATAATCAGATTTGGAGATTAGTTGCCTTATTAATTATTTATTAAATCCTAGATCCTTACATTTATTAGCTTTCTCGTTCGAGCATTTCAATCTTATCCAGGTTATCATACTCAATTTCATACCTGGTTTGACTTAAGCAGAGCTAATATCACTCCTCATCATATTTATTCATGCATTAACCGAATACCGACATGTTCATAAAGCATACAAGAAGTAGTAATGTATTACCTTAAATCCTTGTTGTATCGGTCGATCCTTGAAATTGACATTTGAACAATCTTGAACCCGAATTTGACATCCTTCAACAATTCGTATTCAAGGAACTATGAGTACCTTCAATTACACAAATTTACATTTCAGTCCATATTCACAGTACCCTTAACTAAATAATTAGATACATATACAAGTTTGGGTTCAAGGTCAGATTTGGAAGCTTTCGGGTCAGAATTTTGCAAAACAAGCTTCAAAAACGGACTCAGGGCGTCGAAAAACATAAAACGGGAGTTTTTTTTAAAAAAGTTGACTTTTTGGTCAACACTCAAATTCAACGTTGATGCAAGCAGATCAACGGTCAACGGGGTCAGAGTCAACGCTGACGTCAGCAGGTCAACGGGGTCAGAGTCAACGCTGACGTCAGCAGTCAACAGGAAGAGGTCAACTGAGTTGACTCGGCTGACTCACTGAGCTGACTCGGGCTGAGTTGACTCGGTGACTGATTCAACTGAGTTGACTCGACAGAGGGGTTAGGCTCAGATACGGGTCGGGTTATCGGGTTTTGGGCCGAGCCGGTTCAGGTTTTAGGCTTCAACCGAACCGGTCCACTTACCCTTGGATATGACTTCGCTGGCCGGTTGACGGAAATGGTAATTGGAGACGCCATTTTGCTCCGATTCTGCCAAAAATCAAAGGATCATTAAACCCAAAACCATTTCGAACCTAAGACTTATCCAAACAAATCGAAATATGACCGAGACTTACCCAAACGGTCTAAAGTGGCCGGATTATTATGTAACTCCGACGAAGCTCTTGTCGGTGTCGACGCACCCTACAGACGACAGAGGTGGCCGGAAAATGTAGAAAATCGAGGGGCGACGTTTGGGGTCTCTCGTTGAACCTTTAAGTCGTTCTCCATGTTGAACAGCGACACATCTCTGCGAGTGAAGGGCTGGGTCTCGGTCGGGGCAGGGCGATGGTCACACCGGCGTTGGCGGTGCATGCCACGGCCGAGCGGTGAGTCCGATCGGATAGGGTGGCCGGTGGTAAAAGTCGAAAGTTGGGAGAGAGGGAGATGGGGTCGAATCTCGTTCTGAATAATTCCAAGGTGGACATTTAATTCGATACATGTGGGTGGTTAAGATATTTTGTTTTGTTTATTAATTTATGTATTATAGTTTTCAAGATTCACTTAATAATAAGTGGGCTATTGCAAAATATAGCAAAGAGCTTCTTTAGCTAAGACAGTTGGGCACCAAGTTCACGATGCTTAAGTTCGTGGGTTCAAGTCTCCAAGCACCTTTTTCACATTTTTATTTCATTTTTTATAACTTTAATAATCTAAGGGTGTTACAGTGAGTTTGCCGGTGTCTCCAGTGGTCGGAGAAGACAATGAAGAATGGTGATTCCAATGTCAATAGGTGATATTTCTTAGTATTTTGTATAAAAGTTTTTGGTAAAATTAACTGATTGTATAAAAGTGTTTGGTAAAATTAACTGGTAACTGATACTAGTTGTTAGATTATTTAAACAAGCAAAATGACATATAAGGACATAATTATATTCAATACTTGTTTGAATATTTTATTAGTTATCAATGTTTTGTATCTACTAATATTAATTAGATTATGAAAAATACTTTTTAATGTAACATTACTAAGCATATTTGAATGATCTATATATTAATTTATTATTTATATAGTTATTTTTAATACAATTTAAGTAATAATTAAATTTAAATATAAATGTATGAGAATAAAAAAAATAAAAGGTATTAGTTTACAAATATCACATTTTAAATACGTGGGAGTGAAAACTTAAAACAGAAAATGTTAAATTTTGGTTATTTTGAGACTTTTTTATAATTGTTAGGGGTAAAAGGGTCTTTATAACTCTAATGTCAAAACTTCTAATTTTAAAAAGCTCCTATTAGTAGATTTTTCAAAATTAGAGGTTTCACCCTAATATACTATTTTAACCCGCTATTCACCAAACATGAAAATTAACGAATTTGACCGGTCAAACCTCTAATTTTAGCTCAAACAGTTGTTTACCAAACATAGACGTAATCTACTTTGTTATGAATTCTAATTCGATGCAAAATTGATTTCATAATCTCATTTGATGAAAATTATTATTTAATGCAAAATTGATTTCAAAACTGAATTCCTATGGCTATAAATAAGCAATTATAGACTTGAAGAATACAAAAGTAAAATGTTTGGTAAAATTAACTAATTGAATAAAATTGTTTGGTAAAATTAACTGGTAATTGATACTAGTTGTTTGATTATTTAAACAAGCAAAATGACATATAAGGACACAATTATATTCAATACTTGTTTGAATTTTTTATTAGTTATCAATATTTTGTATCTACTAATATTAATTAGATAACGAAAAATACTTTTTAATGTAACATTACTAAGCATATTTGAATAATCTATATATTAATTAATTATTTATATAATTATTTTTAATACAATTTAAGTAATAATTAAATCTAAATATAAATATAAATGTATGAGAATAAAAATAAAAAAAATAAAATGTATTAGTTTACAAATATCACAATTTAAATACGTAGGAGTGAAAAATTAAAATAGAAAATGTTAAATTTAGGTTATTTTGAGATTTTTTTTATAATTATTAGCGGTAAAAGGGTCTTTATAATTCTAATGTCAAAACCTTTAATTTTAAAAATCTCATATTTGTAGATTTTTCAAAATTAGAGGTTTCACCCCAATATACTATTTTAACCCACTATTCACCAAACATGAAAATTAACGAATTTGACCGATCAAACCTCTAATTTTAGCTCAAACAGTTGTTTACCAAACATAGACTTAATCTAATTTGTTATGAATTCTAATTCAATGCAAAATTGATTTCATAATCTCATTTAATGCAAATTAGTATTAAATCTACTTGTTGGATTCTAATTAAGTGCAAAATTGATTTCAAAACTGAATTCCTATGGGCTATAAATTCAACATTGACGTCAGCAGTCAACGAGCAGAGGTCAACTGAGTTGACTCGGCTGACTTATTGAGCTGACTCGGGCTGAGTTGACTCGGTGACTGACTCGACTGAGTTGACTCGGTAGAGGGGTTGGGCTCAGATACGAGTCGGGTTCTCGGGTTTTGGGCCGAGCCGGTTCAGGTTTTGGGCTTCAACCAAACCGGTCCACTTACCCTTGGATATGACTTCGTCGGCCAATTGCCGGAAACGGTAATTGGAGACGCCATTTTGCTCCGATTCTGCCGAAAATCAAAGGATCGTTAAACCCAAAACCATTTCGAACCTAAGACTTAGCCAAACAAACCGAAATATGACCAGGACTTACCCAAACGGTCTAAAGTGGCCGGATTATTACGTAACTCCGACGATGCTCTTGCCGGTGTCGAAAGGACGATCGACCGGTTGGGTTATGTTCGCCCTCTCACGCTGAACACACTCGGGCCGTCGACGCGCCCTATAGAATTCAATGGTGGGTAGAAAATGTAGAAAATCGAGGGGCATCGTTTGGGGTCTCTCGTTGAACCTTTAAGTCGTTCTCCACGTTGAACGGCGGCACATCTCTGCGATTGAAGGGCTGGGTCTCGGTCGGGGCAGGGCGATGGTCACACCGACGTTGGCAGTGCGTGCCACGGCCGGGTGGTAAGTCCGATCGGATAGGGTGGCAGGTGGTAGAAGTCGAAAGTTGGGAGAGAGGGAGGTGGGGGGTCGAATATCGATCTGAATAATTCCAAGATAGGCATTTCATTTAGTACATGTGGGTGGTTGAGAAATTTTTGTTTTGTTTATTAATTTATTTATTATAGTTTTCAAGATTCACTTAATAATAAGTGGGTACAAAATATAGCAAAGAGCTTTTTTAGCTCAGACGGTTAAGTGCCCAGTTCATGATGCTTAAGGTCGTGGGTTCAACTCAGTTCATGATGCTTAAGATCGTGGGTTCAACTCTCTAAGCACCCTTTTCACATTTTTATTTCATTTTTTATAACTTTAATAATCTAAGGGTGTTACTGTTAGTTTGTCGGTGTCTCCAGTGGTCGGAGAAGACACTAAAGAATGGTGATTCCAATGTCGATAGGCGATACTTCTTAATATTTTGTATAAAAGTGTTTGGTAAAATTAACTGGTAACTAATACTAGTTGTTTGATTATTTAAACAAGCAAAATGACATATAAGGACATAATTATATTCAATACTTGTTTGAATATTTTATTAGTTATCAATATTTTGTATCTACTAATATTAATTAGATTATGAAAAAAATACTTTTTAATGTAACATCACTAAGCATATTTGAATGATCTATACATTAATTTATTATTTATATTATTATTTTAATACAATTTAAGTAAAAATTAAATACGTGGGAGTGAAAAATTAAAATAGAAAATGTTAAATTTTGGTTATTTTGAGACTTTTTTTATAATTGTTAGGGGTAAAAGGGTTTTTATAACTCTAAAGTCAAAACCTCTAATTTTAAAAAGCTCCTATTAGTAGATTTTTCAAAATTAGAGGTTTTACCTCAATATACTATTTTAATCCGCTATTCACCAAACATGAAAATTAACGGATTTGACTAATCAAACCTCTAATTTTATCTCAAACAGTTGTTTACCAAACATAGACGTAATCTACTTTGATATGAATTCTAATTCATTGCAAAATTGATTTCATAATCTCATTTTTTTTAAAGAGGATTTTATTAGATGTTAAGTAGGTACATTGACCTCATTAAAAAACCTCCCTAAGCCTATTTGGAGGAAAAATAGTGTTCAATGTATTTTATAATCTCATTTAATGCCAATTAGTATTAAATCTGATTTCATAATCTCATTTAATGCAAAATTGATTTCAAAACTGAATTCCTATGGGCTATAAATAAGCAATTATAAACTTGAAGAATACAAAAGTAAGGAAAATAAAAGCTTCAAAGAAATTGTGAGATGGGAATTTCTTCTGTCAATTTGGTGGTCTTATTTGTATGGGTATGTTTGTTGAGCCATGTGAAATATGGTGAAGCAATAGATGAATATAAATATACTGTTCACATCACCAATAATCTTGGCAATAGCAATCAACTGACTACCCACTGCTATACCAATGGTAGCGATTTGGGTGTGCATGTCCTCTCAACATCACAAGAATTCCAATGGTCAGTACATCGAGGTTTTTGGGTACCCAAAGCTTATTGGTGCGACATGACGGCGGAAAATCGTTCTAAAACTGTTCAAGTGTACATCGAGGTGAAAGCATTTACTGATATGTGTGCCGACAAAGGGTTAGGGGAATGTTTTTGGTCAGTGAGAGATGACGGATTCTATATGATGGATGATGTGCATGGCAATTGGAAGTTAATAGTAGATTGGAACTCCTAGTTATGCTGATCATATGTTCTCCTTTGTTTATGTTTTTAATAATAAAAAGTTAAGCGGAGAAAAGAATACTTTTCAGGGTAAAGTACTTACGGGCAATTTTATCAATTTAACCGCCTAATTATTTAATTGGTATCAATTAAATCACTTTAATTGAGAGTCATTTAAAAAAAAAAAGAATATTATTTTTATCGATCTTCACATATTTGCTACATGTAAAAAAAACATTCATTTGAAAGTTTTTTTTATAAGATGAATTGACCATAGTAGCTGGACAACAAGTCCATCTAATAATTTCTCCAAATAAACAATTCCAAAGAGTTTTGAACCCAGACGCTTACGTGACAGACAATTAAAACAACCACTAAGCCAAGTTTGTTTCATTGATAAATAGTTTAATAATTTAACATATAAAATAATAGGCTAAAGAGGTTATTTTGTCCCTGAATTCGACCCAAATTTGTAATTTTGCCCCTCGCATGAAAATGCGTTCAATTAGGTCTTCCAGTTCGTACATTGTAGCAAATTAGCCCATTGACCAACGTTGACCATTACGGAGCAGACGTGGCAGTCAACTATGCTGACATGGTGGTCCACAATGCTGACGTGGCAATGCATGTGTGATGATGACATGGCAGAGGGGCTGAATTGATTTTTTAAATCGAATTCGAAGGCATAATTGATTTTTTTGCGTGTTTTGGGGCATAATTCATTTTAATTGCAAGTTTGATAACTTATTTAATATTTAAGCTAAAAATAATAATTTAAGAAATTATTAAAATTTTAAAAATGGATAAATATTTTGTTTAAATTTTAAATTAATTTAATCTATTTATTTAGTTTTTGAATAAAATTAGATAAATAATTTAGTTTTTCAAGTTGAACTTTTACAAATGGAATATACTGAAAATCAATTAACAAATTGATGTAAATATCCTTTGGGTTCCTGATAACTTTAAAATAACCAAAGTGATGATTCTCACATAGAATCAAAATATTCTTCGATTTTAAAAAATCTATAAGTTAATAAAAATAAATAAAATCTTTAAAAAATTAATGAAAATAAAAACTAATATGAAAAGTTAAAATGTATTTGAGATTAAATAGGATAAAATATAAATATAAAAATTTAAAAAATATTTATAAAGTATTAAAAGTCGAACACTTTCAACGAAAAGTCTTTGACTTCGTCAGTCTGAGTATTACAATTCGTTAAACAAAATTTTCAATAGAATCAACATTGTATTAAAGTAACAATAAAACTAAAAAAAATTCGCTTTTCTACATCAAATTGATGCTCATTAATATTTGATGTAGAAAAACGAAAGATTTTTTTTTATTTTTTCTACTTTAACACAAGGATGATTCCATTTAAAATATAGTCAAAGAATATTATTAGGCTTAGAATAGCTAGAAACGGTTGAAGACTTTTCTGATGGTTTGTAAATATTTTAAAATTTTGAGTTTTTATATTTAAAAATTTTCATATTTTCAGTTTTATGTTTTTACTTAATATTTTAAATTATTTATAATATTTTTATTTTTCAATTCATTATAATATTTTATGAGTATTTAAATATTTTTAAATTTTTAGTAATTTATTATTTTTAGCTTAAAGATTAAGTATGTTATCGAACTTTAAATTAAAATGAATTATGCCCCCGAACTCGGCAAAATTTTAATTATTCCCTCAAATTCGGTTTAAAAAATCAATTCACCCCCTCTGCCACGCCATCATCATGCACTGCCACGTCAGCCTTGTGGACTGCCACGTCAACATAGTTGACTACCACGTCAGCATCGTTAACTGCCATGTCAGCACCGTAACGATCAACGTTAGTCAAGGGGCTAATTTGCTGCAATGTGCAAATTAGATGACCTAATTAAACTCGTTTTCGCGCGAGGGATAACATTGCTAATTTGGATCAAACTCGGTAGCAAAATAAATCCTTTAGCAAAAATAATACATATTTATTAAATGTATTAATAGTTTAGGATATTTTATTTATATATTTTTTATTAATAATTTTATAATAACATATTTTTATTTTTTAATTTATAATATTTTTAATAAAATTAATATATTGTTAAAAATAATTTGTAAAATATTATATTATTAATATATTTAATATTATTAGCAATTAAAAATATTACTTCGTAACTTATTAATAAATCTATTTAATATTTTAATAATTATTTTTTTAAATAAAACTAAAATATTAATTAAATAAATACTATTAGTTTTTCATTATATATTTGTGAAACCAAAATTGATTTTGATATAACACCTAGACTTATGGACTAAATTGCAAAACAATAAATTTTTAAGTTCTCTTCAAAGTCTCACTATTGACAAGTCTTTTTGAACCAAACTATACTTCAAGACAAAACACTCTTAAATGTTCAAAACCCACTAAGACTTTTTATGTATTTTCAAGCTCAACTTTAGCAAAACACCCAGGCGTATCGATACTCTTAGGCGTATCAATACAGTTTTTAGTCATTGGAATTTTAATAGACCATAGCGTACCGATACGGTACGCCCTTTTTCTTTGGCCATAGCCATCATCATTTCAGCCATTTGTCTTATCAATTCTTGCATCTCATTTTTGTCAGCATCAACACTAACACAATCGGATATATGACACTTGGATGAACTCCCTTTCATTTCTTCCGTGACTTGTCTCGGACACTGCCTCATATTTGTTGTCTTCTCTATCAGATTACGATTTCTCTTATCTCTCATGATTGTCTTCTAATGATAACCACTTTTGAATCAATGCCTCTATGGAATGAATATGTGATGCAAAAATGCAAAACAAAAAATAATAAAAAACAAAAGAAATGAGTCAATATGGTAAATTAATTGTGAAAACAAAAATTAAATTGCTGATAAATAAAACAATTTAGTTAGCCAAGAAAATAACCAGAGAAGAGTATTTAAACCGGCAGCCCCTGTCATAGGTCCCTATCTGTCATATAATAATTGAAAAATAGTTTGGACTAATTTGAAAAGAATTCAAAACTTGTTTTTAAGTCCAAACAACTTGAAATTATGTTTGAGGTATTTTAAGAGGTTTTTGGCAAATAATTTTCATGTTTTTAATAGCCAAACTTGTGATTTTAGAGTACCCGTATCGATACGGTAAACCCCCGTACCGATACCTTTTTGCCCCAGTTTAGCCACTGTCAAAACCCGTATCGATACAGGCCCTTGTCGTTTCGATACGGATCGGGATCGTTTCGATACGCCAGGTAAGCGTACCGATCCCCGTTCAACCACCCAACGACTATTTCCCAACGGCCATTCAAATGTGAACCCGTACCGATACGCCCTCAAGCGTATCGATACGCCTATGCTGGCAAAAGCCCAACGGCTAGTTCCTATAAAGGTCGTACCGATACCGTTCCACGCGTATCGATACGGATAGCTGCAGAACAACATTTATGAAGGGAAATAAAGTCCTCAACGGCTCCAATTCATCCCCAACGGCTAGTAACGGCTACAAACTCATTTGGGAGTATAAAATGGATCTCCAAGCATCAAGAGAAGGGTAATGCTTATATTGTCAAACATCAAATGATCAAAGATTGTCTTAGAGCTTAAATTGTCATTTATTGTATAGACAAACACTAGTGAGCCAAAATTGTCAAATTTGCTCAAGTGTTTTAGGTTTTGGGTGAGTGCTTAATTGTGCAAACAAACACTTATTAGAGGGTTTTAAGTTTGCTTATTATTTCTCTTTGTAAAGAGGGTTTTGATCAAGGCTTTGGGTAGAAGCTTGATCGGTTGTAAGGGTTTCCTCCTAATCCTAGAAAAGGGGACGAATCAATAGTGGATTGATTGAGAAATCCTTAGTGGGGAGCTAAGGTAGTGGATGTAGACCTTGGTTAGAAGGTTGAACCACTATAAATCATTGTGTCATATTTCATTTTAGCTTCCTTAACCCTTCCACCCAAAAATCCACCTCTCCACCACTTGGTGAGCTAAATTGGTTGATTGAATCGAGCCCCACACAACTCAACAATTGGTATCAGAGCTTGGCTCAATCGAAGAGGATTAACATCCTATTGAGAAGATCCAGCAAGCTCGATCACTATTTCATCAACCGGCTCAAATGGCACAATCAATCGACAAACCGCCTTTCTTTGACGGAACTCACTATGCCCATTGGAAGACAAAGATGAAGTTCTTCATCAAATCAAAAGATTACAAGATATGGGATGTAGTCATGCCTCAAAGAAGTAAAGCGGAGTGGAGTGCCGACGATCGCAAAAAGATGGAGCTAAATTGCAAAGCCTTGCACATTTTATTTTGTGCATTTGGTCCATCCATCTATGAGAAGATGTCTTCTTGTGAGAGTGCCAAGGAGGTATGGGACAAGCTTGAAGTCACATACGAGGGAACCAATGAAGTCAAGGAGACCAAGATTGGGCTCCTAACCTTTGAGTATGAGAACTTCAAAATGGATCCGGAAGAGAACATCGAGAAGATGTTTGATAGGTTCTCCACCATCACCAATGGTCTCAAGGGCTATGGAGAAGCCATCCCGGAAGAAAAGCTTGTTCGAAAGCTCATCTACTCACTTCCCGAGTCTTGGGACTCAAAGAGAACCGCCATCATCGAAGCAAAAAATTTGAAGACTTTGAAGCTTGATGAACTCATGGGGTCACTTCTTACTCATCAAATCATGAAGAAGAACAAAGAGGATGAGAAGAAGAGGGAAGAAATTAGAGCTATGGGAGAGAAGAAAATCAAAGGGCTTGACATTAATGCAAGTGCCATGGCTCTCAAATCCTCCACTTGCCATCATGTCTACTCAAGTGAAGAGGAGGATGAAGATGAAGAGATAGTTCATCTCTTCAAGAAGTGTGCCCCTTTCATGAAGAAAGCCTTGAGAGAGCTTGAACGAGAACCTAAAAGAAAGGAGAGGGCAAGCATTTCAAGCCATAAGAAGAAGGCACATGTGGCTACTTGGAGTGATGAGGACTCCACCGACGATGAACAAGCCAACCTTTGCCTTATGGCCATCGAAGAAGATTCAAGGGTAACTTCTAATTCATATACTCCATGTTCTTATTCTTTTGATGAATTACAAGATGCCTACGATGATTTGGTTTTAGATTTTAAAAGCCACATTTTGAAAAACAATAAATTGATTTCAAAGTTAAAAATTCAAAATGATTTGCTTTCTAAAACCAAACTTGAACTTGAAGCAAAACTTGAAGAGTTTGAATTAAAATGTTTTGATTTACAAAAATTGCTTCAAAAAGTTCAAGAAGAAAAGGATTTGATTTCCAAAGAGCTAGAAAAGAAAAACAATTTTGGAAAATCAAATTTCTATGTTAGACAATCTAGTGCCCCTAGATTTATAAAAGGTAAATGTTTTAGAAGTGTTTGGGTCCCAAAAGGACTAACCACTTCAATTAAAAACGATGACATTGAAAAATGGATTCCTAAGGGGACTAAAATTTGTGCTACTAACGTTCATGGATCCAAAGCAATTTGGATACCAAAAATTACTTGATTGTCTATTGTTAGGTGTGATGGAGATGTTCAACAAGTCAAACATTGAGGGGGAGCTCCATGCACACAAGGAAGAACACTTGAAGAAGAAAGGTTTCACATCCTCCCTTGGGTTCAAGTGTTGGTAAAATTTCTAGTTGTTTTAAATTAATTTGTCTTATTTTCTTTTTATTCAACTAGATCATCATAAATGTTGGACTAACATTGTAACCCCCTAGACCCGCCTATGCGTTACCACATATCCGAGGAAGTTACATTAGGGCCACCGGAGCGACTCACGTTAAAATTTTAAACAAACAAATCGTTAACCATTTAAAATCATAAATCAAATTTTGTAATAGAATACAATTCTAGAAAATATTCAGACTACAAAAGAAAAACTATGATACAAATTGCTAAAACATGTTTTAGAATCGAATGTAAATCAAGATGTGACATACATGCCCCCTAATTACACAGATACCATACTCCACAAGCAAGCCGAAGAAACTCCATACCGATGTTGACAGCTGCGACATGGTCGATCTTCTAACCTGAGATGGTAAAAACAACGTGAGCTTCGAAAAGCTCAGTAATACAAACTACCAAGGGATGCTAAAAGCACAAGCAGGTATGACAAGCTTAACACTGTCATGAGGAACTAGGTAATGATAAGCTCAAATTACGATTCAAGATTTCAAATGAGCATTATACCAGAAGGTAACAAAGTTGTTCTTTATTAGATCACCCGAACCTTAAGATGTGAGTCTAAAGCAGAGATTCAAAAGTGATTCATATTTTAGAAGTTGAATTAAGGAGTTCAGAGTGGTTCATTAAACGCGAATTGTAAGTTTACTGAGAGTTCAACTTTAATACATTAATTTAGTAGGGTATGCTTAAGAAGAGGTCAGATAGTTTTATTAACTTACTTAACTACCCTACAACCGAACCCCAAAATGCAATTCCACATGAACTGCATACAGAAGGTCTTACCCTAGGCCTGAGGCGTAGGAGCCTACCTAAGGGGATACCTTAGGTCCAGAAAGACTTACCCTAGGCCCGTAGGCGTAGGAGCTTAAGTACAGAAGGACTTATCAGCGCTGAGCCTACAGATCATCATTCATATCCAGATAATATACCACAGATGATTTCAATTTATATTTAGAAGACAGTATTGCAGAAAATAAATATCAAATCTATTTTATACCAGAAGACATGTATCAAATTTATTTTATTATCATTATTATTATTATTTCGTATTCAATGTCATCTATCAGATATATTTTTCATAACAGAGGTCAGAAATTAGAGAATTGCTTTCCTTTCGTATTATAGTATCATACTTTAAAATTTTAAGCATATTGTCTTGGTTTAAAACAGAAAGTTTTTACAAATACAGGGTACGCGCTTTATGGCTTAATTCATTTCTTAGAGGTACTTGTTAGATATCAGAAAGATGGCATTTGACGAATTTAGACTGATTTCAGAACGAGGTCCCTACGAATAGGGGAGTTCGATAAGACGGACCGAATTAACATCGAAAGTTGATGCATCATAATCATTGGAATTTTAGATATATCGAGAGTGATTCGATTGCTAAAGCTTACGAGGGTATTGTTAGTCATTCCGGCCTTCGGAGGGTAATTTTGTAAACTAAACCAACAAGGTATAAACGATGATGTACAGAATTTAGGAGTTATAATTGCTCATTAAGCTTCCGAGCCCCTTTTGACTAATTGAAACCCATTAACACAGTATTTAATATCTCACCGAATGGTACACCTCAACCATTCATTTCTCAGAACTGACTACCGAGCAAACAACAATAGTTCACCATCACCATTCGTCCACTGAACTTATTATTAGAAATCAAGCATATATTCGAGCTGTATTTTCCAAGTGTTCAAACATGTGCATTGTACCTGAACTCATCCCAAAATCAAATATGCCTTTGAAGAAAAAATCCCTTTCATTATTAACTATGTACTTTCCCCAAATAAGTTGCACATGCATTCACACGATAATTTCCCTATATCATCATGGTGTCTGAATCGACCAACTGACATGAGTCATATTTTACCACTTTTGGAGTCATTACGTCTGTTTGTCTTTATTGAGATTTCTAATTCCATGTTTTAAGAGTATTCTCTGACATTCTAGTATTCGAGGGTATTTCATACATTACGATGCTCGAAAACGTTTTAATTATTCAGAGTTTCTCGGTTTTTCCATCTATTCATTCGTTTCAGACCTCGAGGATATATCACATATGACGGTCAAATGATAATTGATGCCCGAAGAAAAATATCAGTCTCGAGGGTCATTGTGACCCATCTCAGCCTTATCAGTATATCCAATCCTTTTTAGTCATTTCAATCAATTCAATCTTTTTCGCCTCATTGCTCAATTCATACATACGAATATATTTTTTTTGTACATTTATCTTCATCGAATCATTCAGAATTCTTGCAACTCAAGCAATTTACAATCTCAAGGGTTTAAGTCTTGTTACCGTGACATTTCAATAGTTTGAGGCTTTCAAGTGTATCAGATGTCTTATCGAATCGAGTATAGCTTCTCGGGTTGTGATTATAGTTAGGGGGCATTTTCGTCATTTATTAATCAGATATGCTCGACATTTATACTTTTAATAAAAGAGATAATCAAACTTAAAGATTTACTGTCTCAATAAACGTGTACTAAACTCGAAAGTCTCTTTGATTTATCAAACCACTTATTCGAGTATTTTTGCCTTGGCCATTATTATTCTTATTTCATAATTGATCGATATAGGCAGAGATAATCATATGCTTAAACATGATCGTGCAAACATAGCCAAATACCAACATGTTTCAAAAGCATGTAGAGGGTAGTAATGTATTACCTTAACTCCGAGCTGTATCGGTCGATTCATAATACCCCATTCAATCGCACTCGAACCAGAATTTGACGTCTCTCAACATCTCGTATTCAAGAAACCAAGAATACCTTCAATCACACACTATCTCATTTCAGTCCTTATTCATAGAGCTCTTAACTGAATAAATAAACACATAAACAAGTTTGGGTTCAAGGTCAGATTCGGAGGCTTTCGGGTCAGAATTTTGCGAAACAAGCATCAAAAACGGACTTAGGACGTCGAAAAACATGAAACATGAGTTTTCGGAAAATTTGACTTTTTGGGTCAAAGTCAAAGTCAACGCTGACGTCACTGGTCAACTAGGTTGACTCGGCTGAGTCAACTCGGGCGAGTTGACTCACTGAGTTGACTCGGACGGGTTGGCTCACTGAGTTGACTCGGAAGGTTTGACTCAGTCAACGGGTCAACGGGTCGGGCAGACGGGTCGAGTCAGGCGGGTCGGACACGAGTTTGGGCTTGGGCTAGAATGGGTCCAGACCGGTTTAACTAAATGGCTCGGTTTAGTTGGGTTCAGACCGGTTTAACCGGTTTAGGCCGTTTCAAGCTGCCCAGATCGGACTCACTTACTCGACTCACCGACGTCTCGCCGGAAACGTCACCAGCGACCCTAAACAGCTCATTTTGGCCGAAAACAGAACGAAAATAATCTCTAGCACACAACAACAATATTATAAATCGGAAATAGGCTGGAAACCCACTGATTTTTACCTGAATTGCCAAGGTACGGCCGGAAAGCATCCTAGCTCCGACGAAGCCCTCATCGTCGGCGATCAGACGAGGAACATTAGGGGTTTTGCTCACCTTGCTTTGTCGGTCACGACTGTTCCGTCGACGCGCCTCTAACGGCGACAGAGGTGGTCGGAGAAGAAGGGCGATGTTTGGTTCGTCGCCGAGCCTTCAACCGTCTCTCCACGGTGAAAGACGGCCTCATCGCGCGAGTGGCTCACGGGGTCGGGTCTAGGGTACGACGACGAGCATGCTGCTGGCGGCCGTGCACGCCACCGACCGGAGGTGGGGCTGATCGGTCGATGAGCCGGAGATAATGGTGGTTTGGTGAGAGCTCGAGGAAGAGGGAGAGGCACAAAGGGTTCTAGATTTTTCTTTTTTTTCTTGGGTGAGTGGTTCAAATCTTGATTTATTTTGGTATAACCGAAACAAATAGTTTAAACAACAGCTGAGGTAAACATTATCAAAGCTTACCTTTAGTCTAAACGGTTAAGTCAATGGATGCATAACTAAGGGTCACAGGTTCAAACCCTTTGGCCAACATTTTCTTTCATTTTTAATTTTTTTCTTAACCTTAAAATCATGGAGTGTTACAAACATCTTTAATGATGCTTTGAGTAAGGGGGAGCCATTTTTAAAACCAAATTCTTATGTTTGTCAAAGTTTTTACCTCTATTGTTATTTTGAACTTAATATTTTAAATTCTTTTTGATATAACAAAAAGGGGGAGAAATGGTGTGAAAAATTGAATTTTCAAATGAATAAGGGGGAGCTTTATTTGATTTCATATCTTTAATCTCTTATTCACATTTTTAAAGTTAAAGGGGGAGAATCCCAAACATTTTTTCAAGTTAGTTTTATTATATCAAAAAGGGGGAGATTGTAGAACTAATGTTTTGATATAATAATTGAAAAATAGTTTGGACTAATTTGAAAAGAATTCAAAACTTGTTTTTAAGTCCAAACAACTTGAAATTATGTTTGAGGTATTTTAAGAGGTTTTTGGCAAAGAATTTTCATGTTTTTAATAGCCAAACTTGTGATTTCAGAGTACCCGTATCGATACGGTAAACCCCCGTACCGATACCTTTTTGCCCTAGTTTGGCCACTGTCAAAACCCGTATCGATACAGGCCCTTGCCGTTTCGATACGGATCGGGATCGTTTCGATACGCCAGGTAAGCGTACCGATCCCCGTTCAACCACCCCAACGGCTATTTCCCAATGGCCATTCAAATGTGAACCCGTACCGATACGCCCTCAAGCGTATCGATACGCCTATGCTGGCAAAAGCCCAACGGCTAGTTCCTATGAAGGCCGTACCGATACCGTTCCACGCGTATCGATACGGATAGCTGTAGAACAACATTTATGAAGGGAAATAAAGTCCTCAACGGCTCCAATTCATCCCCAACGGCTAGTAACGGCTACAAACTCATTTGGGAGTATAAAAGGGACCTCCAAGCATCAAGAGAAGGGTAATGCTTATATTGTCAAACATCAAATGATCAAAGATTGTCTTAGAGCTTAAATTGTAATTTATTGTATAGACAAACACTAGTGAGCCAAAATTGTCAAATTTGCTCAAGTGTTTTAGGTTTTGGGTGAGTGCTTAATTGTGCAAACAAATACCTATTAGAGGGTTTTAAGTTTGCTTATTGTTTCTCTTTGTAAAGAGGGTTTTGATCAAGGCTTTGGGTAGAAGCTTGATCGGTTGTAAGGGTTTCCTCCTAATCCTAGAAAAGGGGACGAATCAATAGTGGATTGATTGAGAAATCCTTAGTGGGGAGCTAAGGTAGTAGATGTAGACCTTGGTTAGAAGGTTGAACCACTATAAATCATTGTGTCATATTTCATTTTAGCTTCCTTAACCCTTCCACCCAAAAATCCACCTCTCCACCACTTGGTGAGCTAAATTGGTTGATCGAATCGAGCCCCACACAACTCAACAGGCATTTTGAGCAATAATTTGAATTTAATTAAATCCTTAATTGTTAACTGAATTTCATTCCGAATGGAGATATCCTTTGCATGAAAATACATTCAAAGAGAATATAAGTTTTGAAACATCCAATTACTTTAGGATACTTCAATTTATATTCAAAATGTATCTCAACACAAAATGTTTTAATGCATGTCCATTTATTTTCTTGTCAATTTTAAGTTCAAACCTAATTAGGGCTCCAATTGATTAAATTAATTAAGAAAATTATGAATATTATCAACTTTAGGGTTTATGTGATAACACCCAAACAATTGGGCACTATCCATACTAGGCCCTAAATTAATAATATTTCTAATCATTTATTGACACTAACTATTTAAATCTTATCCTAATTTTATTTTAATTAGACTAACTATGTGTGATTACAATATTCTAAGTTTAAATGAAATATTAAATATTTAACTAAAATGTCCCCTTGATTAACATCTCATTACAATGAGATACTAACCAACTTAGAACATTAAAGTTTCCATTTAATATTCATTTATTTTCTACAATTTTCTCCCTATTTAAATTATTCAAATTAATTAAAGCACCTAAGATACTAAGGCGCTGATTATTTAAAACTATGCCAATTAATCTCTTAAACAAATATACTACATGCCCTTTTAAAATATGCACACACATATAATTTAAATACAATTAAATAAAGCAATTAAGCAATAAAAGGGACTGAATTGAAAGGAAAGGAAAGCTTTAATTTTGAATTTTATTGAAATAGTGGACGAATTGAAAGACAACATAAACTTCCAGGGAGCCAAAACGTGATTTACCCAAACTTCTTTTAAACGTGCGGGTAACCCGACTCGTATTAGAAACACGTGAATCGCCTTTCCCTAAAACGATATCGCTTCACCCATGTTATAAAACCCCCTAGACTTCATGATCCAAACGGATCAAACACACCCCTTTTCTCAAAATTCAAACACAATTCTTCATATTTTACCCCTTTGATCCGTATAAGTTCAACCCCGACCAACCTCCGCCGTTAGTCGGGCACCGCACCTGAATTCCGTCCGCCACCCTCTACCGACCGGCCGTTGGTTGGAACCCTAAAAAACCCAAAAAATTCCAATTTTCAACCCTAATATCCTAAATCTAACCCGTTTCATCAAAAATGCCCAATCTTCCCCAACCTAAACCTAGATCTACCCTTAACTCGCTCTCGTTTTCAACTCTGACCAAATCCAGACCTTTCTCGGCCAACAAAAAAAAAAACATCGGCTACCATAGAAGATGAGTTTTCGGTTATTACATTTTTTTCATTTCGGTTTTTATTATTTTCGTTCTAATCTAACTTCTTTTTTTATGTTTTTGCAGGAAATCAAAAGATGAAAGGGAGATATACCTTATGGTGGTTAAAATGTGATTCCGGTAGCTTTCATGGTAGCCGACGAGCTTCTCGACGACATACTTTCTACGGATTATCATGCACACCTCTGTCCGTATTAATCTTAAGCACCCCATGAGGAGGATGCATCCACTCTATGTTTTTCCTAACAAAAATCGTACCAACTACGAAAATACACCATCTCGGGCACTCCCATCACTCAGACTCATAGCAACACACTTCCTCCGAGAATACTTTCACCCGATAAAATGATCGTAGTTTAATAAGGAAAAACACTTCCTTTAACGTCAACCGCTTACCATTAAAAACAAACTCATTGTGCGCCAGCCATAAGGATTCGTAACTCATTTATTGAAAACACTTAATATTTTTAATAATATTTTTTATTTGTTTTTTAATTTTTTAATTTTATATAATTTTCATATTCTTTAATTTTTTTAATAGTAAAATTAATTAAATTTGAATTTCAGTGAATTATAGTTGGACAAATGAACAAAAATAATTAACAAAGATTTCAATCGTAGTACCAAAGACTTGACAACTTTGTCTTTTAGAAATACTGATTTGGCAGCCGGTTGTAACGTTTCTAAAAAGTAACGAATAAATTAAAAGAAGACAATAAAAATTCAAGCATAAGGAGGCAACCACTAGCTCTCATGAGATCACTAAAGTAATGAATAAAAACTTAAATCCAACACATTTTCGATTCACTCATTCAATTTGATAGACTTAATTAAAAAGTATATTAAATATTGGATTTGGAGTTTTATTAAAATATACTTATTTGACTTTTTCTTTGCTCGACAAATAAAATTTTATTGTATTGTCTTAAAAACCTATACCACGTTGAATGCCTCATTAAAAACCTCTTTAATCCTAGACAGAGGAATAGAGTTCACTCAAAGCGGGATACACTGCCTCCAGGTTCAAAGGCCTTCGTACAATGCACCAACTTACAACAAAATCACCACCCATCAAACTGAAACATATCCACTCCTTTTACATACTCATCCCATAAACAACAAAACAAAATTTAAAAATAGGCATGAAGCTTACTGGATATCAGTCCCTCCTATATCGCAGTAATGGTTTAGCACCCAAATCACCACCAAAATTTAAAAATTCGACTCGATTCAGATCATATTTAGCTAGGTTGGATTTTACCGATCCTCCGAACCACCCCATCAATGTCCATACACTACAAGAAATTTCTATTATTGTGACAAATTTAATTTTGAAAAAATAATTTTTATCACTAATAGTAGCTTTATTATGACAAAATAAATAAATGTCACTTTAAATTAGAAAAGCATATACTATTGTGACAAAAATTAAAACCGTCATAATATTTTGTCACAATTAGCAAACGCGTGTAACATATGGTGACAAAATGTTTTTTGTTACCATTTTTTGTCACAAAATGTTTCCCTCTATTCTTTTGGCGCCAAAAAAAGTCATATAATGACAAGTTTTGTAACTATAAATTTTAATAATCATTACAGAAAAATTTGTCACAATAAATAATGATTTTCAAAATTTTTGTGACAAATTATGTTTTTAGTTACGTATTTTAGTTTTAGTGACAAAATATATAGTCACAAATGTTTCCCTCCTTTTTAGCGTAAAAAGTCATATAGTGACAAATTTTGTAATTATAAGTTATAATTATCATTACAGAAAAACTATCAGAACAATTAATCAGATTCATGTTTTTTGTGACAAATTATTTTTGTAGTTATATATTTTAATTATAGTTACAAAATATATTGTCACAAAGGTTTCCCTCCATTTCTTGGTGCCAAAAAATTTATATGTAGTGATAAGTTTTGTAACTATAAATTATAGTTATTGTTACAGAAAAAACTACCACAACAAATAATACGATTCAAGATTTTTGTTACTCTATTTGTCCTACTAATTGTGTCACTTTTTCATCTTAAAATTGTCTCAGTCAAATTGTCACTTTGAAAAACCCAACCAACTTTTTTAACACAAATTTACATTTTTTTAGTTTTCCAACAAAATAAAAGTTAACTTTCTAATGGAAAACTTGTCAATTAAATTATTTTACACCATACAATTTTTTCTTCCTAAAACTCCGTGAAAAGTCAACATGTGACACAATTAGTGGGCCACAGTGAATATAAATTATGTTTGTAGTTATGTATTTTAATTATTGTAACAAAATATATTGTCACAAATTTTCCCTCTATAATGATGATAAAATGATCCATGCATTTCCCACATACTCCGTAGTGCTCACAATATTAGAAAACCTATCAATATGCACAATTGAACAAATTAAAAGCAATTTCATTTAGAAGCATACAAACAATCATAATTACTTGAAATAAGTAACATATTTTCTTAATAAAAACAATTACCTCAATTGAAATTACTAAGAATCAAATCGAAAAGACTTAATTACTAGTCAATTTATTGAAAAATGACCTAATTGAATGAATTTAATTAAAATGGTCAATTTATTAAACAAGCGTGCAAAACAGTGACCTAAATGCAAAAGAAACTAAATTTTAAGGTTCAATTAACAACTAATTAACTAATATGTAGGACCTAATTAAAAAAAATTAAACCCACATGCCTAAAAATCAATCAAATTAAAACTAAGTCATTTTAAGACCTAATGTTAAGTCACTTTACGCATTAATTAAAATGTAGGTCCCTTTTTTTCCCCAAATTTCATCGTTCCTATGTCAATCGCTTTCCTCTCGCCCGCACTCTCGATCTCTCTCGTCGACAGTCTCGAACTCTCTTACCACATATAGGTTTTTTATTTCTTCTACCTATTGCTTTTTTTCTTCGTCAAATGTTAAAGATCTGAATTTTCTTGTTCTTTCTTTCTTATTCAATAATCTCAAATAAAATGTTTAACTGGTTATTTTTACTTTTACGGTAGCTTCCTCCTTATGGTTATAGAAGAAAATTTGAAATTTGTCTTGTAAATCCTTCTTAAAATGCTTTCATTCTATAATTTTTCTCGTTTGTTCATTTTTGTTTGATGTTTAATTTTTGCTACTATTTTGTTTATGTCTGTTATAAAGGGTCTTATTTCTTTGCATCAATGAACAAATGAACATGAGTGGGAGTTGGGCCGACGATGACATCTACAGCGGAAGCAAAAAAAACTATGATACAGAGAGTGGAAATCGATATCGTTGATAACTTCACTCAACTTGTTAATGTTGTCTTTGGTAAATCTTTCTTCACTTCAAAGCATTTACTACATTCTTCAAGTTTAAATAATTTTGTGTCAAAAATTATTGAACTCCTTTAAATGAATTTTCCTTTTAAATTTACAAGTTAGAGATGAGAAATGGGTACCCTTCAAATTTAGGACCGGACTTCACTTTATTGAAAGCTTTTGCCTTTTAGTCATTTAGAATGTAGGCAATATCATTTTAAACACTAATGCTTACTAATTAATTTGGTCATGGGACTGAGGGTTAGAGAGAAAAAACATTGTTGTTAATCATTTTAAAGTAAATGTATTGTCATGTTTAAGGTCTGTTTTTCTTGGCTAGTGATCGATGCAGGGATTGTAAATAGGTACCCAATGCAACAAGGAGTTGCAGGAATTAGTAGTAACTAATCGTCATGTTTTGATAAGGTCAAATATGCTTAAATGTACTTTGTTATGCACTTGAGTAGTGCTGAAATTGACAGCACAAAGCTGCCTAGTTTTGGTACTGTAGTGTTCGAATTATTTATCTAGAATTTAGTGTTGATCGTGAATAAAAAGGTAAAACATATGTGTAAATAGATTGTGTGGTCGTGTGTTCATTTGAAAATTAAATAAATGATTAACATATGTACATTTACAAACTAAAATTGTCCATATTTTCAAGCTTGTTCAACCTCATTGTATGCTGGCGATAAGGTTGGATTTATGCTGCAAAAGTCAGCTTGTAACCTTAATTGAAATATGTCGTTATGTGTTCATTCTAAGAACTATCTAGTTCTTAGAATATGCATTTCAATATATTGGAAACTTGCTTTGATGGGTTGTCTTGTATATGGCTAATACTTACCGGTAATTAGTATATGTCTAGCTTTTGTTTGTTTGAGTTAGAAATGAATTTGAGATATCTTATAACTATTGTTGTTGGCGGACAAGTAAAAAATAAAAATAAAAATAATTATTTATGATACAAGTCAATAAAAAATTGTGTATGGTGTAAATTTTAGGTCACCTTTTGGCACATAGTTTGTTTCAAGTTCATATACATATTTTATAATCATGTGAATAACACAAATACTTTCTGTCATTTTCTTGCGATTTACAGCTTTGGACCGTTCTTTCTTTTTCGTTCATGAAGGCCATAAAACTAAGATTTCAGATTTCTCATAGAACAAAAATGAACATGGGTGATTTCGAGTGTAGTTGAAGATAACACTCTTCAGGTGTGGCAATTGGCAAGAGAGTACATATCAAGGGACGGTAACATTCAAACTTTGGAGAAGTGAGGACTAGCTATCCATAATTCATAGATATTGGCTTTAGAGTCTTAAGAATGACCTTGTAAGTGAGTGAACGCTAGCTATTATCATGTTTTCTATGTAAACGATTTTAGGAGTGTTGTCACAGAAATAATTTTTTTGATGTTAAAATCTATACTAATTGTGACGAAAAGTAATTTCTATGATGAAATAAATATTTTATTTCAACAAATATTTTGTCCTTATAAGTAACATTTAGTGACGGAATAAAAGTTTTGAAACATTAAATTTTGTTGTAATATGTGTTTTTCTCACAAAAAACTTTTTTGATCGATGTTAAAAATTAAGTTAATTGTGACTAAAATTTACTTTTTGAGACGAAATAAATATTTATTCTAACAAATATTTTGTCTCTTTTAAGTAACAATTACTGACAAAATAGAAGCAGTGAGAAATTAATTTTTGTTGCAATATGTATTTTTGTCACAAAAACTCTTTATATTTAATGTTATAATACAAGTTAGTAGTGACAAAACGTACTTCTCGTGATGAAATAGTTAATTTATTGTGATAAATATTACGTCATGATAATTTAATTGTAGTAACAAAATTTCATTGTTACGATAAATAGTATAAAATGGTAACTAACACAATTTTGTCACAATATACTTTACATGACGAGGTTGTTCTAACAAACATGGTAACAAACAAAATTTGTCAAAATAAAAATATTGTGACAAATTTAGTACTTTTAGTGATAAATAATTTTGTTGCAATATTATAAATTTTTTGTAGTGATATGAGTTTGTCGCTAGGTATTTGACCAAATAGGATCGTCCGGTTCCTATAGAACCTATCACTAATATACCCCTAGAGGAAGATAGGGCTAAGCGGAGCGAAAAGGGTTTTTCATGAGACTGGAAATGAAAACTATTAGCCCCACACGAAGTTTGTGAATAAGTGATTGTTTGATAATGAGTAAGGAATATCCGCCTTTCTACTAAACAGGATGTATAACATCTCCCACCATACCCAATGAGAACAGTAACTGAGGAATTAACATTCTGATCTAGCTTCCTTGTTCTATAGAATCTGTCCATGAGTCTTAGTAGGTCTTCCTTCACCTCCTCCCAACAGCGTTTAAAGAAGTTTAATTGTAACCCTCCGATCTCGGTGCTATGGATTCGTCGCAACTCCAAATTGCCTCCTTTGCATCCTCTACGGGGAAAGGTTCCTCTAGTTTTGATGTCTTACTTGTGAAATCCTCGTAAACTGTAGTTTAACCCCCCAGACTTCATGATCCAAACGGATCAAACACATTTTTTTTCTTCTCAAAATTCAAACACAATTCTTCATATTTTACCCTTTTGATCCGTATAAGTTCAACCCCGACCAAACTCCACCGTTAGTCGGCCACCGCACCTGAACTCCGTCCGCCACCCTCTACCGACCGGACGCCGGTTGGAACCCTAAAAAACCCCAAAAAAATTCATTTTTCAACCCTAATATCCTAAATCTAACCCGTTTCATAAAAAACGCTCAATCTTCCCCAACCTAAACCTAGATCTACCCTTAACCCGCTCTCATTTTCAACTCTGACCAAATCCAGACCTTTCTCGGCCAACAAAACAAACACCGGCCACCATAGAAGATGAGTTTTCGGTTATTACATTTTTTTTCATTTCGATTTTTATTATTTTCGTTCTAATCTAACTTCTTTTTTATGTTTTTGCAGGAAATCAAAAGATGAAAGGGAGATATACCTTCCGGTGGTTAAAATGTGATTTCGGTAGCTTTCACGGTAGCCGACGAGCTTCCCGACGACATACTTTCTAAGGATTGCCATGCGCAGATCCGTCTGTATTAATCTTAAGCACCCCATGAGGAGGAGGCATCCACTCTATGTTTTTCCTAAAAAAAATCGTACCAACTACGAAAATACACCAACTCGGGCACTCCCATCACTCAGACTCATAGCAACACACATCCTCCGAGAATACTTTCACCCGATAAAATAATCGTAGTTTAATAAAGAAAAACACTTCCTTTAACGTCAGCTGCTTACCATTAAAAACAAACTCATTGTGCGCCAGCCATAAGGATTCGTAACTCATTTATCGAAAACACTTAATATTTTTAATAATATTTTTTATTTGTTTTTTAATTTTTTAATATTATATAATTTTCATATTCTTTAATTTTTTAATAGTAAAATTAATTAAATTTGAATTTCAGTGAATTATAGTTGGACAAATGAACAAAAATAATTAACAGTTTTCAATCGTAGTACCAAAGACTTGACAACTTTGTCTTTTAGAAATACTGATTTGGCAGCCGGTTGTAACGTTTCTAAAAAGTAACAAATAAATTAAAAGAAGACAATACAAATTCAAGCATAAGGAGGCAACCACTAGCTCTCATGAGAGATCACTAAAGTAATGAATAAAAACTTAAATTCAACACATTTTCGATTCACTCATTCAATTTGATCGACTTAATTAAAAAGTATATTAAATATTGGATTTGGAGTTTTATTAAAATATATTTATTTAACTTTTTCTTTGTTCGATAAATAAAATTTTATTGCATTGTCTTAAAAGCCTATACCACGTTGAGTGCCTCGTTAAAAACCTCTTTAATCCTACACAGAGGAATAGAGTTCACTCAAAGCGGGATACACTGCCTCCAAGTTCAAAGGCCTTCGTACAATGCACCAACTTACAACAAAATCACCACCCATCAAACTGAAACATATCCACTCCTTTTACATACTCATCCCATAAACAACAAAACAAAATTTAAAAATAGGCATGAAGCTTACTGGATATCAGTCCCTCCTATATCGCAGTAATGGTTTAGCACCCAAATCACCACTAAAATTTAAAAATTCGACTCGATTCAGATCATATTTAGCTAGGCAGTCTGCCAAGCCATTGTCACCCGAAGGATAGAGCACAGTTGAATTTTACCGATCCTCCGAACCACCCCATCAATGTCCATATGAGTTTGTCTCTAGGTATTTGACCGAATAGGATCGTCCGGTTCCTATAGAACCTTTCACTAAAATACCCCTACAAGAAGATAGGGCTAAGCAGAGCGAAAAGGGTTTTCTATGAGACGAGAAATGAAAACTATTAGCCCCACACGAAGTTTGTGAATAAGTGATTGTTTGATAATGAGTAAGGAATATCCGCCTTTCTGCTAAACAGGATGTATAACATCCTCCCAACAGCGTTTAAAGAACTTTAATTGTAACCCTCCGATCTCAGTGCTATGGATTCGTCGCAACTCCAAATTGCCTCCTTTGCATCCTCTACGGAGAAAGGTTCCTCTAGTTTTGATGTCTTACTTGTGAAATCCTCTTAAACTGTAGTTTAACCCCTACACTTCAAGCTCTCCTTTTGCAACTGAAATGATTGCTGGAAAATTGAATAACAAGCTTCGCAACCTCTTGGGGTCATTACTACTTTTATTGCCAATTTTTAATCCCTGCACAGTCCTCCCTTTCGCCCTTATCTTTATTGCATCAATATCTAATTGATGAGTGGAGATTCAGTTGTAACATCTGAATACTTGACTAAAATTTTTCCGACTTAGATAATCGAAAAGTACTTTTTAGAAACTATTATTGTGATAAAGGTTCTTAAAATATGATTAATTAAAATTGAATCAGATTCTAAAGTGAATTGTACATAATTAGTAATTAAATTGTAAAGCGTTCGAGTTTGATGTTAAAATAATGAAAGACAAAAATAAAGGTGCAATAAGTGTAAGCAACGGAAAGATGAATGTTTAATGTTCGAATTAATCCGATTTCTAATAGTGATTAGTCATCACCACCAAGTGTCCACCATGCATAATCAAGGTTTTTTCAATGATAAAATTTGTGTACAATTTAACTAATTTTGGAGGAAAACCCTTGGGGTTAGGGAGGAGAGAGAAAAGATGTACATGTTCTTCAAATTATCTTACACTATTACCGAATGCTCCCTTTGAATTTCAGACCCTTTAGGCTTTATTTTGGTTTCTGCAATTTAAGGGAAAAAAAGGATGAAAAAGACTGATTAAAGGGATTACGTACATTAGTTTAAATTATGGTTACGATCTTGTTTTTAGTTGTTTTGCATTTATCGCGATTGCAGACATAACGGATGTTATTGTCGGTATCGCAATCGTAAATTTCTTAAAAAAACATATGATATTACGAACATAACGATTACGAGCGAACAAAACTAAAACTATTATATAACGACCACTATAACAATCGTGGACTGCTATTTAAGTGCCTGCATGTTCTTTAATTCTGAATGTGTGGATGCAAGACATGTCATAGTGTTCATGCACTTCCAAGCTTTTAATTAATGTTTGCGTTTACCGTCATTGGACGTTAACGTAGATGGTAATCGTTCGGTCTCAAATGTTTATGGTTTACTAGGGGCATTCCAAGAAAATGTGTTAAAAGTAATGGCAGTTCTACAACGAATTAAATAGCAAAATGTCAAACTAAACATGAAAAAAAAAGTAAGAAACTTTAAGGATTAGATTGAATAAAATTAATAATTTATAGGAAAGATTTTAAATTCTAAATTTGTATAAAATAAGTTAAAAAGTCTTGCAGTATGCTAGATAGTTATATTATGAGATAAGGTGGAGCTCAGGTACATCAGGATGGTTCCGACACATCTAAAATATTTCCCTCTGCTATTGTATGAATACTCGGTTCTGAAGCTTGTACATTAATAACGACAGAGGCTTCGGCTCGCTTTCCCCATAAGGTGATGTAAATTCCTAGTATGATCAGGAACCCGCCTATGACACTGTTAATTTATAATATATAAAAACACAAATTAGAAGAAACACAAGATAATATGTAAAAAAAAACAAAATAAAAATTGAGTAATTAATACCTCCCCGTATGGATCTCTCCATTTATTAGAAGAGACTCAAACAATATCGTAAATACGAGCGACAGAGGAGAAAAAGAAGAGACAAAAATTGGACCATGTGCTTTCATGCACCATGTTGCAATGAAAACTACTACTCCGGATCCGAAGACACCCTATTTCATTTTACAAAATAAATGTACCATTTTAATAATAAAACTCAAAAATTATTAATTAATTTGAAACTTAAACTTAATGTATTTACGAAAAAATAATCGTTAGATTTCGCTTACAGTAAAAATTATGGTCAATAGATTCACAGTTGGAGAAATTCGCCAGGCACACCAATCCCTCTCAACAACCATAGCCGTTGCGGTGGAGAGCACAAAGCTGCTGCCACACATCAGCCATGAAGTAGATAAAACGGGATAGAAGTGTGTGGCAATCAACTTGGCCTATATATAAATAAATTAGAAGTAATTATTATGAGTAATAATTAGTGTTTTGTTGGATTATATATAAATTTGTTAAAACTAAATATGTGATATCATACCTGCAAAATAAGTGCCAAAGAATAACAGAAAAGACTGAGCAAGGTCAATACAGCTCCTAGTATCGGCCTCTGGACCGGAGCAAATAACAAGCCCTGCGGTTTGGGCAGTGAGTTGAAGGATGTGTGTATGTGGAAGCTCGGTCCAGTATAGAAAGTGATGATCATTGCACCACCGATGCTAGTGATGGTGCCAATCACTTTTGCTCTTCCGGGCCATGTGGTCAAAGTTAACGTCTCCATCCTAAGGAAATGCAAATGTCAATCAAACAGAAAATAAAAAGGGAAATTAGACGTAGAGGAACCGGTGGGGTAAGTAGACGATGAAACAAAAGCGAGGGAAAGATTTGATAAAGCCAAAGTGATCGTCTATTTTGGTTACTGCTGGAAGTCGAGAATGAATGGTCATGGTGACGACAGGGAAGATCCATTATCCGACTCTGACGAGGGGGAAGGTGAAGACTGAAGAGTCGCCGGAGTTTTCAGAGGTTGGTAACAGATAGATTATGCTGCCGCACTGGATATTTCAGCTCAACTGCAGCCTCGGTTCCTCCTGTCGAGATTGGCTTTAATAGGGACGCTCAAATCCAAACTGATACTAGTATTGGGGTAATTTGCTCAAGACAAGCAGTTAGTACAAAGTGATGGATTGCAAGTTCATTCTCAACAACTGAGGAAGATAGGGTGCTGGAGATTGACTGAACATAATGTTGGAAGCGTCGGTGGACACTCGATATAACTTTATAACTCAAATAATATTATTACATGAGAAATCAAAGAAAAAATAAATATAAATGTGCTGCTGCACTTTCTTTACACCAAGAAAAACACTTTGTGTGTTTTTTCTTCTTCTATATTACAAGCTTTGTCTAACTCCTATTTATAGTGTTCCTAAACCACCTATGGAGAGTTCAATTTGCTTTCCGCCATTAGACTTGCTTAATTGCTAAGTATTTTCCTAAGAAGAGTTCAATTTGCTTGCCTCCATTAGACTTGCTTAATTGCTAAGTATTTTACTAAGAAGAGTTCAATTTGCTTGCCTCCATTAGACTTGCTTAATTGCTAAGTAATTTTGTCAAGCTTGCCACGTTCATACTCTTTATTGTCAAACTAAGAATTCAAATCAAGTTTGAATTCTAACACTCCCCCTCAAACTTGATTTTTCATGCCAAGTCCTTCTTTATTGGTCTTCGTCTTGTACACACATTTGATTCCAATTGGATTATGTCCTTCTGGTAGACTTGTGAGCTCCCATGTATCATTTCTTTCTATCGATGCAATTTCTTCATTCATGGCATTCTTCCACTTGTCATCTTCAATTGCTTCTTCATATGTTATTGGATCACTGCTTGCAAGTAAACAGAAAAGTGAAATATTTTGAGTTTCGTAATCCTTGTACCTTTCTGGAATTCTTCTCTCTCTTGTAGATCTTCGAACTTCAGTCGGTTGTATTTCAGGATTCTCTGTTCTGCTATTGTTTGATGAGGATGACTCAGTTGGATTTTGTTGAGGACTTTGATCATCACTTTGTTCATCTTGGTTGATGAAGCCGTCATCATCTTGTTCTTCGTTAAAAAATAGTCCTTCAACTTTCTTTTCTTCTAAGTTCCATTTCCAGTGTTCTGCTTCATCGAACTCAACATCTCTTGAGATTATCAATTTTTTGGTTAAAGGATTATAGAGTCTGTAAGCCTTACTTCGTTCATCATAGCCAATAAAGATACACATCTCTCCTCTGTCATCAAGCTTCTTTCTGATCTGCTCAGGTACATGGGCATATGCGATGCATCCAAAAATTTTGAGGTGCCCAATTCCTGGTTTTTTACCGCTCCATGCTTCGTCCGGCGTCATGTTCCTTACACTCTTTGTTGGGCAACGATTTAACAGATAAACTGCACATCGAACTGCTTCGGCCCAAAAATTTCTTGGTAGATGATTACCTTTTATCATGCTCCTCGCCATGTCGAGAATGGTGCGATTCTTTCTTTCTGCAACTCCATTTTGTTGAGGCGTGTATCTAACTGTCAACTGATGGATGATGCCATGCTCTTTGCAGAAGTCTTCAAATAATTTTACGGTATACTCGCCTCCTCTATCAGATCTGAGTATCTTTAAGTATTGACCGCTTTGCTTCTCCGCCATTGCTTTAAATTCTTTGAACTTATCCAGTGCTTCCGACTTTTGTTTAAGAACATAAACCCAACACTTTCTGCTATAATCATCAATAAAGGTTAGGTAATACCTATTTCCTCCAAGTGATGGTATATCAAATGGGCCGGCTATGTCAGTGTGGACGATCTCCAATGGTCTTCTGGCTCTCCATGATTTACCAACTTCAAAGCTTTGTCTGTGTTGTTTTCCTTTGATGCAGGCCTCGCACAATTGATTTGGAGGTTTGATTTCTGGCAATCCATTCACCATTTTTGCTTTTGATAATAACTTCAAGCCAGAAAATCCAAGATGTCCGTACCTCAAGTGCCACAGCCACGAATCGTCCTTGATTGAAGTCTTCATACACTTTACTTCTCCTGACTCGATGTCAATAGTAAAGAGACGATTCCGCGTCATATTGACTTGGGCAACCAATTCTCCATTTCTATTCTTGATTGAAAGTGAGCGGTTCTTCATCTGCACTTCATATCCTTTTTCTAGAAGCTGACCAAGACTGATGATGTTGCTTTTCATAGCTGGTACATAGTAAACGTCTGATATGTATTTCTTTTCTCCATTTTTCTGAGTAATCATGACTTTGCCCTTGCCTTTAACCTCTGCGTGCGAGTCGTCACCAAAAATTACTCGTCCACGGATCGTTTCGTCCAACGCCACAAAAAACTCTTTTCGACCACACATATGATTACTGGCACAATTATCGAGATACCAAATATTTTCCTTTGATTCTTCATTTTCTTTATAAGTGAGGAATACATGAGATTCTTCGGCGTTTTCTCCTTCAGCTGTTGCTACATTAATTCTTTCTTCGTACTTTGGAGTTGATCTACACTCGTAACTATAATGACCATACTTATTACAATTATAACATTGTACCTGAGATTTATCTCCTTGTTGATATCGGCCTCTTCCTCGACCTCTATATCCTCGTCCACGACTTGGTGATCGGTAATTTTCATTTGCTTGGTTGCTAACATATGAACGATCGCCACGTCCACGATATCCACCATAGTTTCCTCTGCCTCGTGTGTAGCTGCTGCTAGCTCTACCTTCGTTGACGTGCAACTTGCTTTGAAGGACTTGCTCCAGATTTTCACTTTCTTCATTTAGCTTCATTTTCTGCTCATGGGCTTGGAGTGATCCCACAAGCTCATCGATAGTCATTTGAGTTAAATCTTTTGATTCCTCAATTGCCACGACCACATAATCAAATTTTCGTATCAATGATCGTAGGATTTTCTCCATCACTCTGACCTCACCGAGTGCTTCGCCATTTCTTTTCATTTCATTTACTACGGCTTTCACACGGCTAACATAATCATCTATGCTTTCCGTGGTT
Organism: Hibiscus trionum; assembly: GCA_030270665.1. Taxonomy (NCBI): domain Eukaryota; kingdom Viridiplantae; phylum Streptophyta; class Magnoliopsida; order Malvales; family Malvaceae; genus Hibiscus; species Hibiscus trionum. The sequence goes on along the minus strand of BSYR01000038.1, from coordinate 17,167,285 downwards.
TTCATTTTTAGCATCTCAAACTCGGTTCTAAGTGATTGAAGACGTACCTTTTTTGCTTTCTCAACTCCTTGGAGTGATTTTTGCAGAGTTTTCCATGCTTGCTTCGCGGTTGTTGCTTCTGCAATTTTTTCAAAGTTAGACTCATCTACTGCTTGGAAAATGTAATATAACGCCCTTTGGTCTCTTTTAAGAGCATCCCTTAGTGCTCTCTTCTCTTCGTTGGTTAGAGCTGCTTCTGCTGCTGCATTTTCTGGCTCCACATATCCTTTTACGACCATGTCCCAACAATCTTGCGAACCGAGTAGCGCCTTCATTTGAATACTCCAGTTGCCATAATTTGTCTTTGTTAATCTCGGGATTTGTGGCTGGATCATGTGCTCTATCTTCTCGTGGCGTGAAATTCGAACTCGAACTTGGCTCTGATACCACTTGTTGGAAGCGTCGGTGGACACTCGATATAACTTTATAACTCAAATAATATTATTACATGAGAAATCAAAGAAAAAATAAATATAAATGTGCTGCTGCACTTTCTTTACACCAAGAAAAACACTTTGTGTGTTTTTTCTTCTTCTATATTACAAGCTTTGTCTAACTCCTATTTATAGTGTTCCTAAACCACCTATGGAGAGTTCAATTTGCTTTCCGCCATTAGACTTGCTTAATTGCTAAGTATTTTCCTAAGAAGAGTTCAATTTGCTTGCCTCCATTAGACTTGCTTAATTGCTAAGTATTTTCCTAAGAAGAGTTCAATTTGCTTGCCTCCATTAGACTTGCTTAATTGCTAAGTAATTTTGTCAAGCTTGCCACGTTCATACTCTTTATTGTCAAACTAAGAATTCAAATCAAGTTTGAATTCTAACACATAAAACTAATTTTACTTCCCGTAGGAGGACATTATTGATGGAACTGCCTTGGACAATGTTAATAGGGACTATGAAGATGAAGTTGAAAGGAAAGCAGTCTGAAAATTCTGTCTTTTTTTGTCTTTTTGACGTAGGCTTTGTATTGCTAGGTGTTTGTGGTTTAAAATACTAATAAAAATAAACATTGTTTTAGTAATCGAAATGTTATAAGGATTTATTGTGTTCCATTACGAGGATCAAAAACAATTGTGTTGGTAATGCATTTCTTGTATTGTATCGTATCCTCATTTATCGTGTCCGTGTATAAGTTTACGTTATAATTTTTACGTACCTGAATATTATTGCTAATATATAAGTAATGGCAGGGCCCAAAATTGCAACGGCCGTGATATAACTCGCGAAAGCGAAACTGAAGCTTGCAGCGAATGTATTTTGTGCCACAACTCCCCTACATTCCATAAAGCAAAGTCAATTGAATTTTAATAAATACTATAATTCAAACTAAAATTTTAATAAATGCTATAATTCAAACTAAAATTTCGAATACATACCCCAAAGCTCCGGTTAATATGCTCAATGCAGCTATCTTCCACGTCATGTCTGGCCTTTGACCCCTACAATTTTTTTTCAAATATAAGAAATCAATTTTGTATAATGATTATGAAATGATACATATGTATATTAATTTAAAGTATACCTTTCGAAATAGATAGCAACAGGGGTAACGAAGATGGTTGCTACCAGGAGACGGTAGGCAATCAAAACTACCATACTAGTTCCCGTGGAATAACTTTTTTCATATAATAAGCTCACCCAAGCACTGATAACTTGGGCAATTGTCATCAAAAAAATCGCGAGAAACATGATGCTGTCTAAAAAAACATAAAAAAAAAATGATTTAAAACAAAATAGATGGGGGAAGAGTAAGAAATTCAATTTTAAAGAAACATATAGCCGCTGCCGCTCCCCTCCGAAACAATACAAACCGGGACAATCGACCAAGCACGTCCTATCAACTTGAAAACCATTACACTCCCAAGAACATCCAAGACCGAAACAACCACTTAACCAGAACCTCAACAAGTAAAAGGAAAAAAAAATAGGTTTATGGAAGAAAGAAGCTTACTTGAAGAAAACAAGAAAGATGAATTGTGAGGGGTGTAGTGAAAAGGAGTGAAAGTATGAATATATATAGAGTTAGCAGATGATTAAACTAGGTGTAGGTGAGGGTATCTCAATCTCCCATTAATGAAGCCACTCTTAGATATTAATAAAAATAAAATATTATTTATTAATTTAACAATTTCAATTATTTATGGATATAAAATAGAAGAATTAATTTAAGAAGATGGATGGTTGATGAGAACGATTAATGTTAATTAAGTAATGAAGGATAAATTTCACGGTTAACTGTCATTATAGTAACATTTCATACATAGAAAATAGCTTAGTCATCAATTTATCTATTATAAGAATCCATAACGCAATTAAGCTTTGGTTGCTTCCGTCGGTCATTACTAGTATGCCTTTTTATTTAGGGTAGGTGATAAAACAATAATTATTCTTATTTAATGGTATAAATTAGTGGACATCTTTGCAAATAGTTTCATAATCCTTGAGAAATTATTGAAATATTAAGATTTCAATTGCAGTTTTTAGGATAATACCTTGTAAAGATGATTGAGATGTATGAATTAAATTTGATCTTTTTAAAGAAATAGTATTTGTAACATTACTTTATTAACATTATTAACTTCGAATAGATAGAAAGCAACACATGAAGATGAACTCAGCTAATTGACTATTGAGACTGAAAATATGGGTGTGGGATGGAGTGGTATCATTATCATATATATATATATATAATATTGTATCCCCGTCCCGCTCCGAAATAATAAAAAGCATAACCCGATCCCGCCCCGCCCCGAAATAATAAAAAACATAACCCGATCTAGATCCGCCCTTGATATTTTAATAAAAAAATCTCGACTAAACTTGACCCTCTGTAACACCCCGTTTTTTTTCTAATTAAAAAAAAGAGAATGATGCTTGTATGAGGGTTTGAACCCAAAACCCCAGCCTTCCTTTCCCCTTTGAGTGTTAAACCATTGAGCCAAGTGCTCGTTTCTTTCATATATTGCATGGAACAATATTAGAATCAAGTCTGAGAGATATATTAAATCAGATATAATATTCCATCTGACTCTTCACCTACCCGAAAAAAATATTGAACATTCAGATCTAATTTTGATGAACTAAAACCCTAGAGAATTCTAAACGCTCTCACCTACCCTATCTCGGCCGCCATCACCGATCTGCCTCCACCACCGCGTCGTGGCCACCACCGCCAGCACCAGCAGAACCGCCGCACCGTCCCGATCAAACCCTAGCCGCCACTCGCGTCGTATTGTTGCCGTCCGACGGGAGAAATGACCTGAAGGGTTCGACGAGAACCTCAAGCGTCGCCCACTGTTTTTGACGTTTCCGACCACCGTCGACGTCTGTTCGGGAAATCGGACTCCAGATCTCAGCTCCCCGGGCCGTTCTGAACAAAACCCAGTAAATCGATCGTTCCTCCGACTGCATTAAGGTCTTCGTCGGAGCTTCGTCTTTTCCGACGAGGTTTTGACCTTTTGGGTCTTTTTCGGTAAGCATTACATTACATTACATTACATTTCATGTGTGGGATGGAGTGGTATCATATATATAATATTGTATCCCCGTCCCGCTCCGAAATAATAAAAAGCATAACCCGATCCCGACCCGCCCCGAAATAATAAAAAACATAACTCGATCTCGATCCGCCCTTGATATTTTAATAAAAAATCCCAACTAAACTTGACCCGCTCCGGAAAAATTAATAAAAACATTATATATATATATATATATATATATATATATATATATATTGGGTCCGGTCGGGTTAGAGAATTTTCACCATAAACCCGACCCGCCCCAAAATAATAAAAAGCATAACCCGACTCATTAAGACCCTAAATATAAGTTACGTGACTCATTAAGACCCTAAATATAATTTTATTTAATGAGAATAAAATCATACAAATTTTAAATATAATTTTATTTAGGGTAAACTACATAAATGACCACCATACTATTGATAAAGTCGCGATTTGACCACCTTACTTTTTTTCGAAGCAATAAAACCACCAAATTATTTAATTGGTTGCAATGTGACCACCAGCCGTTAAAAACTAACGGAAGGAGTGACGTGGCAGTTAATAAAATTGGTATAATTACACATTTGGTCCCCGCTATTTGTACATTTTATCATTTTGGTCCTAATTTTAATAAATAAAATAATTTTATTATTTAATTAGGCTACGACACGTGTCGCCGTATTATTGGAGGACTTTATTTTTATATTTTTAATTTAATAATTTTTATTTTGCTCCTCCAATCAGGTGGTGACACGTGTCACCAGATTGAAGGAGCAAAATAAAGAAACAAGCACCTTGCCTCCGTTAGGATTCGAACCCAGTTTAACTGGGTTAAGAGTGAGCACGCTTACCACTAGGCCAAAGCCATCCTTTTGATGCATTTTACAAAATCTAATATATATCTTAATTTGTTGTTTGCTCGAATGAAGGAGATGAAACAATGAACAAAATCATGAATTATATTTCTTTGAGTATTTACATCATTCCATGCTAATTCACATTGCAAAGTTTAGGCAGAATTTGGACGAATGCATCCCAGGTTTCTTTGAGTATTTACATCATTCACCAAAATATCAAAAATCTAAGGTTAATATGAAAAAACCGAAGACCGAGCTTCACCGAACCGAAAATAAATGGGTTAATAAATGTTTTTTACCAAACTGAACCGAACCGTATACACCCCTAGGGGGCAATTGTAGTCATGCCATTATCATAAATATATCCCAGGAGGTTTAGGGAGTGCTGAGATTAAGGAACTGATAATTGCATCTTGTGCTGTATGGTTCCATGATGTAATGACCTAAGAATCCCTTGGGGGTTGTTGGGGCCATTACATTCTTTTTGTGGAAACCATCTTTTATTGCTTATCAGTGGATGTAGCTAAATCCTGAGGGGGTTGAAAAAAAACTAGCAGTTGAAATCATGCTTCTGGGGACTTGTTGCCTCGAAGGAGGGATAATTATGCAAACATTATTGGTTTAAAGCGACTATATAAAGGCCTGATGGCTTCAGTTCACATATTTGATTGACGCGAAGGGCTGATTTGTACTTGGAGGTAGTGGCTTAGTTTAAGCCGAAACTTACGATTGTTACTCTGAAGATTTAAGGCAGTGAACCATCTGACTGGAGTTGGGTTTTGTAAACTTTGCAATGTGAATTAGCATGGAATGATGTAAATACTCAAAGAAATACACCCTGTTTTAAAATTCTGGGTGTAAAATATTTTATAGCAGTATTGAATATAATTCATGATTTTGTTCATTGTTTCATCTCCTTCATTCAAGCAAACAACAAACTAAGATATATATTATATTTTGTACAATGCATCACAAAAATAGCTTTGGTCTAGTGGTAAGTGCACTCACTCTTATCCCAGACAACGTGGGTTCAAAACCTACTGGAGGCAAGGTTTTATTTATTAAAATTAGGACCAAATTGATAAAATGTACAAATAGCGGGGACCAAATGTGTAATTATACCAATTTTATTAACTGCCACGTCACTCCTCCCGTTAGTTTTTAACGGCTGGTGGTCACATTGCAACCAATTAAATAATTTGGTGGTTTTATTGCTTCGAAAAAAAGTAAGGTGGTTAAATCGCGACTTTATCAATAGTATGGTGGTCATTTACGTAGTTTACCCTTTTATTTAATTGGAAGAAAATAGTACAACATAACTTAGTATAAGCTACGAGATTGAAAAAACCAACAATCCAGACAAACAAATTTGCTAAAAGAAATAGAGCATTTCAGCACAACTCCTTTCCAGCTTTAACCCAACTACCACCATAATTTAAAAAGCTGTTTTCTTGTCATTCCTTCTTTGGCTAAGTGATCAGCCATTCCATTTTCAATTCTTGGCACATATAGAAATTGCACCATTGAAATTTTTCGTAATTACAATTATATATAGTATAAACATGTGTTAGCCATTGGTGTATTTAATGTCACAAAGAAGAAAGAGCTAAAGAAAATTTTAAAAATGACATCTTAAAATTCTACTTTAACCATCCTTTTATCTTATCTTTTTCATTTTTAGATAATCTAATTCCACTAAAACCTTGTGTTTCTTTCTTAATTTGCCAATGAATCAAGTATGGTTAAAAAAATCATTGTATTATTTGTACAAATCAGACGTTTCATTGAAAATAATCATTTCCCTAAATTATAAAAAAATTAACAAGTTTATTTAATTTCGAGTTAAATTGAATGTAAATTTGAGGTTTACTAATTGGCTGAGTAATTAAAGATGTTCATATTTTCTTATCTTGTATGAGTTCGAATCTCATCATTTTTCAAAAAAATTAATATCTTTATTTGATTAAAAAAAATGAAGATTTTTTTCGCGATTTAAGTGTGTCTGAACCCACAGTATACTAGTGGAACTTGCTAAAATAGATTATTTAGTTTTACGTCAACAACATGCATTGATATCAACATGGTTTATGATATCTCATATTAATTATAGTAGTGAAACTTGCTAAAATGGTTTATGCTTACAATATCGGATTATTGTTGTAATTGGATATCAAGATTTGATCATTGTTGTAATTGGATTCTCTAGTGCTTTCCGAGTCATCGTATTAATATTGTGTTAATAAATCAATCTCATTTTAGCGAAAAAAATATCCAATTAATTATATTACTTCCATGTACTATATTTATCTCTTTTGGGAATTAATATCGCACGTGTTAATTATATTGGCTAATTTGTGTGGGAAATTATTATTTTTAAATAAAGATATGTCACAGATTATCCCATATTGATGTTGATGTTAATGAAAATTTTTAATAAAATAGATGTTTAAATATTTTTTGAACAATAGCATCTGAATTTTATTAATCACCATGAAATATAATACAATATATCAAAAAGACAAAAAAATGGACAAGTCCACTAAAAGTCTCTTACAATGATGCAAAGAAAAGCAAACACTTTCATCGAGATTAACATACCAAAATCCAGAAACATTCATGAATTTTCTTGTTTCTATCCAAACGGAACGCTTTACAGTGTGAAAAAAGAAGTGGTGCGCGAACAAAGCTATCGGGCAGATTGCTCCGCTACCCAGGTCTAATTACATCGGCAGCCAACCATCAACTGAGTGGGGATCCATCTTTCTAAGACCACCATCAGAATCATAATCAGAGATTAGCGTCGTGAAGATCTCTGTACAAGAACCAACCAACCGCTAAGGTATGCTGAAAATCATGCCAAAGGACAAATGAAACAAACCACAAAAAATCAAAGAAAAACATGCCACAAGAATAGAGGAAACATGTGTCACAAAGGCAGAGATTCTTATTAAAACATGAAAAAAAGAAAAAGAAAAACAATAGATCCAGTGGTCGAAGACTAATACTAAGATTAGTTGTCGACCACCAATCAAAGAAAGAAAAGCAATGTTACATGCGGCAGAAATTTAAAATAGATGTTTGAATTAAGTACACATATTTGGTTGATTGAGTACACATTAATATTTTGATGAGTATTAGAATTCAAATTGATATAGATTTATTTTGAACATGTTTTGCAACACCCAAGATTTTAAGGTTAAAAAAACAAGAAAGGGGAAATAACAACCAAGAGGTTTTGAACCCGTGACCTTTGGTTGCATAAACTTATGTCCCAACCAATTGAGCTAGGTGAATTCTTAGTTATTTGTTGCACTAAGGTAAAATTAAATTGATGCTTACGGATATCTAAAAATAAAATAATAATCTGATATATTCCCAAACACCCTCATTATTGCCATTAATGCTTCACCTTGAATCCAGACATATCTAGAAGATCTCAAAGGTCACTCCCCTAAACCTCTTCACCGTCCACCGCTGCATCTCTCCACTGCCGCGCCGTGCACGTCACTACCGCCACTGATCGGAGCGTCGCCTTCATCCGATCAAAACCCCTCTTCCTACGCGCGTAACAGAGCGGCCATTCGCCGACAAAACTTGTTTGAAGTTTCGGCCAGAAACTAGATCGCCTTCACGGTTTTTGCCGTTTCCCCTCGCCGTCAGCCATCTACTTGTCGTGACGTCGCCTTTAGTGAGTTCCTTGGGTCGAGGCGAGCAAAACCCAGCAGATTGCTCAATCGTTCAATGCCTAATCGGTGATACGACAGTTCGATCGAAATTTTTTGGCCGATTTGGTAAGTTGGTAAGTGATTCGACTTATTTTCGGGTGTTTTCGGGTCGTAGATGGATTTCCGGTGCTCATTTAACATTTTGGGGTGTTTTCCGGCCATCTAGGGCCGCACGTGAGCTTCACACGCCGTTTGGAATGAATTCTGGCCACCCTGGACGGTGGTCATTGAACCGACTGACCCACCCATTGGTCGGTCCACCTTAACCGGCCCAGCCCTAAAACAGTTCGAAATAATAAAATGAACCGAGCCCTTAACTAATGGGCGACCCGACTCATTGACCGAACCGACCCGTTGACCGACCCAGCACATTGACCGTACCCGACCCGTTGACAAAAAGTATTGACAAAAAAGTATTGACTAAAAGTATTGGGAATATTGAAATGACTAAAAGTATTGGGAATATTGTTATTGTTAAATTAATCGAAATGATCGTATTGACAAAAAAGGATGAAGTATCCTCGGACACTGAGGTTTACAAATTAACTAGAATGATGGATAAACCTTTGATTTCTAAAATGAATGAAGTGGTTGGAGGTACCGAAATTTTTTGAATGGCTGAAACACCCACGAGTACTTAAATGATTGAAATACTATAAATGGTTCAATTGACATGATTGATGGATATCCCGAGCTTCAAAATGACTGAAATACCCCATTGACTGAAATAAGTAAATTGCCTTTGATAAAATTCTGGAAATGCCAATAAAGCTGAAAATGACTAAAATGCCCATAAGGGTTGAAGCATGACTCATGTATGTCAATCACTCCTGATATCAATACGAGGTTCAAAATTTTTCCGCACATAATATAAGTTTAACTATTGATGATCTGATTCACTAGGGTACTTGGGATATGATATGATGTTACTGACGGCTTAGCCCTGATCCAGCTGGTAAGACCGCCCATTTTCTGTTCCTATGCTTCGGCTAGGTCCACCCATTTTCTGTTCCTATGCTTCGGCTAGGTCCGCCCGTTTTCGGTTCCTATGCTTTGGCTAGGGCCGCCCGTATTCTAAGGTATTCCCTTACAATGGTACCCACGCCCAATGGGCTCGGGTTAATGCATGTACATGATACCGTACTGGGGAAACTATATACTCGAGTGTGGTTGGAAGGTAAATAAAGAATTAAAATGAACTTTACTGCTACTTGAAAAAAGTGTATTTGAAATAAAAAGGTTTACTGCATTGTTACATTTCATGCATTAACGTTGCACTATTAGAACAAACTAGACACTAAACTCTTTGATTCCACCTCCATATGTTATCCGCCTATATAATTCCCGTATAATTCTCGATGTTTGAATAAAGAACAAATATTGTTATTCTTGAGTATAAGGTTACCTCGAAATGGTAGAACAGAAATGGAGACTGTTACTACATGGAACATCATGAAAATGTTATGCTTACCATATATATGCATGAACTTATAGCATCTTTTGGTAGTTTTGTATTACTGAGCTTTTCCAAGCTCACATTGTTTTTACCATCGCAGGTTAAAAGAATATATCATGGTGTAATGTTTGACATCAGTGTTCGAAGTTCTCTCAGCGTTGTCTTTGGAGTACGATATTGTATAGTTAGTGAGCATGTATGTCATGTATTGTTTTATGATATTGTCTGTAAAGCACTTCTGAAATTTGTGTTATGGGTTTAAATGACTTCCTGAAATGGTATTTTAAACATAAGTTGATTTTACAGTTTAATAAGTGTTTTAAGGAATAAAATTGTTTTATGTGTATTTTTACTGTGGGTAGCTCTTGTGACCCTAATGTTACTTCCTAGGATCCGTTGTAACGCATAGGCGGGTCTAGGTGGTTACATGTTTCCTCTCGTATATTCACATTTTTAGTTTGAACTCGTAAGAAATTCAAAGTGGGGTATAAATAAATAAATTGATTCGGAAGCATTATCTATATTTACCATTACAAATGAATCTGTTGGTTTATTTTTAATTTTCATTAGTTGTATCTTTTATCAGGTCATTCTTCATTTGTAGAGAGTGCAACTTGTTTGCGTGTGTAGTGTACTATAAATGATACGCAAATATGGTGCATGTATACACGTCGAACGAGTAATAAAGTGATGAGTGAGTATTGTCTCCACATGGATTGGAGGTATTCATGGTTTGCTGTAACAATATAAATTGAACTTTTTGCAGATGACAATGCTATAGTAAAAGAGATGATGTAAAATAATGCTGAAGCAAAACAGTGCAGAGAAAGATAAGATAGCAATATGATGAACATGTCCCTTTCGTATGTGAAACTCACTACAGAATGATTGGCTAGGAATGATGGACAACCTAAACTAAGCTTCTTAACGATACTAAGGCTCTTCAGCTATCTTCTATGCTAGGCGGGATTTGCTAAAAGTGTTCCTAAACTATCTCTAGCCAGGAAACTAGGAGTCAGAAATGCTATAGCCATACCTCTCGGCGTAAACTCTTAACACTCTCCTACCCTTCACGATCTATCCTTTTTAGCCCTTGAAACCTATTACTTATCTCTAAGGTATGTTAGAGTCTACCTCTCGACAGCCACTCCATTGCTTATGGGGTTCTAAGGCTAGCTCACTCGATTACTAACCTCAACATACACTTAAAGAACGACCAACTCTTGAGGGCTCTTACAACTTTAACGAAATAAAACGCATAAGCAAAGCATAGAACATGATAAATACTGAAAAAGCCATAGCATGCATTAAAAAGTACTCAAAATAAAATCATCCATCAAACCCAAGCCACCTAAAACAGTTTGTGGCTGGGAAACATCATCCAATGTATCATTGCGATAACATCACCAAAGATAAATATATGAATATGAAATGCTATAATGACATAAAGAAAGGTGAACTCACTCTCTGCCATGGAATGCCCGGCTGTCTTAGGCCCGCCGTCTCTCTTGAGTCCTGTGAGGCCATTCCTTGGAGCTTCAACGATGAAGGACACCAAGTGGAGAAGATGAAGATGAAAACTTCTCTCTCCTTTTCTCTCTCTATCTCTCTTCCGCCTCTCTTTTTCGCCCCTTCCTTTCTCCAAGCTTCTCTCCCTCTTTATATAGTGGAGGCTCTAGAGTTTTGTGCTATAAAGATTCCTTGAAAATCCCAAGGAATATCCACCGACAAGGTCTGCCACAAGGGGACAATGAGGACAGTTTACAGGTGGGTACCGGCTGCTGCACATGTCAGGTCTGTCACATCCCAAAAATCAGTCTAGTCGAAATAAAGTTCCGGTAAACGAGTGTTTTATATCGTTGTATAGTTTATTCGATCTTATTTAGATTATTCGAGTTAATTTATGGTTATTATTATTATTATTAATTAAAAAAATAGATGTGGAACCCACGGTCAGATTCCTTCAAAATGAAGGAATTCCACCATGAATTCCCACATGGGAAATTAAGTGGCGCAAGGTGGCATGAAGTCACTACACGTGGCCACCCCCAAGGGCTTTATGCCCCAAGCAAATGCCACGGCCAAGGGCATTACACGGCCAGTTAAAGGGTGAGTAAGCCATTGCGTGGCTTTTTACAAGCTTATAAGGTGGCCAAAAGCCACACGTGGTCAAAGCAAAGGAATTTCAATTTCAATTTCATGCCACGATACATGATGATGTGGGGGAAAATTAGAGGATTTAAGGGGCGGCAATTTAAAGTATAAATAAGGGTCATGGGAGGCATTGGCCATTCACGGCTAAATGAGAAAGGGATTCAAGAAATTTAGATACATCAATTGATAAAGTGGCTCAATATTAGATTGGTGGTCCAATAAATTCGATATATTAATATCGAATCTATGCCGACGTCGGGGTAAGCCCAAATCCTTGGTTGGTCTAAGTTTCGGTATCGAGTCTGATTAATATTTTTATTCGATATTGTCCCGTCGGTCCTAACTGATTCCTATTTAATCTAGTTCAAGAAGTCGATAAAGAACAACCGTTGAAAATCAAAGATAAGGATGTTATTACTTGAGATCCTTAAAGGCATCGAATTGTCGAGGTGAGTGTAGTTGTGTCAAGGGATAGGCTCGGTGCCATCCTGTTGCATTATTTATGATTATGTTTGCATTTGTTAAGGGCTCACGTAGAGCAACTATGTTCGAATGGTAAATTTGGTAAGTGCCTTGCATTACTTTGATATGTTCGAATATGACTATGATATGCTACATGAAATGGAGCTACGACTCATCTTGTTATTTGATATGATATGATCTAAAAATCATGGACTATGTGTATTTGTGTGTATTTATGGACATTGGATACAATTGGCATGCCATATGATTATTTGAGCTCACCATGTAAGGGAGGACTACGGTCCAGGGCTACGGCCTATATGTGGGAGATAAAAGGATGGAAGTGTAAGAGATACATGGAGCTACGGCTCAGGGCTACGACTCATTTATGATTCATGATATGGTGTACATGGAATCCGCGTATCCAATGGTACCAATATAATATGTGTTCGATACGTTATGCCATGCCATGCTCATGATAGGATACATGATTATATTGTGATATGTCTATTGGATTATATCTATGTTATGTATTTGTTTATCATGCCATTCATAATTGTGGACATTCATTACATTTGTTATAACTACCTCACTAGGCTATGTAAGCCTAACATTCGTGTGTCTCATGCATTTCAGGACCCTGATAGATTCCAACCTCTGATCGTGTGGTGCAGTTGCAAGTCACTCTTACGAATCACATGTATGTTAATTCCTGCCCTGAACTCCTAGTATGGTGGCATATGGTCTAGACATGTCATATATGTGCTTTTTGATAGTCTAATGTTGTGCAAGAGTTAAATATAATTTTTATCATGTTCGAGGGTGGTTAAAACTAGTAAAATAAGCTTATACATGCTAAAAGGTGAAAACTAGGTAAATTGATTCGAAATGTCTTAATACTTGACATGCTATTAGAAATATAGATTTTATACTTGCTGATAAAATTTGGTAAGATTCGGGATTCGTTTGATAGGTTAATTCGAATGGAAACTGTTTTCAACATTTACAAAATAGTCACTAAATATTGTATCGTCTAATCGGATAGGTAAATGACCTCTGTTAGCAATGAAATTTCACATGATAATAATTAGTAAGTTTAATTTCATTATGATAACACGAATTTCAGATAAGTACCCCTAATTTATAAAATTTATGTTTTAGTCCTTAAAACTTATAAGATCCAATTAGATTGGTAAATGATATTGGAATAGTATGAAAATGTACGGGTATGCTGTTTATAAGTTGAACATTATGGTAGTAAGATTTATTTCAAAAAGGATCCCTAAAATACTGAAATTATAGTTTAGTCCTTAAAAAATTTTGTAAAATTCCCAAAATGACCCTCAATGTTAATTCCGCGTTTTAATTCGAATAAATTGGTTAAAGAATAATATCAGGTAATGTTTAAGAATGGATATTTTTATTAAAGCCTTAGTAAAGAGTTAAAATTTAGGCAATAAGTTTAAAATTTCATACCTCCGATTTCCGTTCTGTTTCCGATAACACTCTCTGATCCGGTTCTCGACCAGGCCGGGTAGAGGGTGTTACAAGGTCGTCCTTTTCTGCATGTTCACGTGCTTCTCACGTGTTGACCAATATCCACTTCTACCGTGCTGTAGGAATTCTTGGCACTAGCTTTCTCTCTTGACTGCTTTCCTGCGTACCAACAAACCCAAAACCAACCTTCCGAGCAGTACCCCTCAATATGGACCAATAACCAGCAAAGATAAAGATGCACCCAGAAGAAGAAAATGCAACCTAAATGTAGTCTAAATGCTATGGTCTGAACTCAAAAACAGGAAAATGCTATAGCAAAAAGGTATGAAAACAAGGATATTTGTGCAGTTATCACACCCCCAAACTTAAGCTATTGCTTGTCCTCAAGCAATGAGTAGAATAGAATAAAAGAATTACTATGGCAAAGATTTAACCTAGAGGATTGCTATGGCAACATCTCAGTCCTCAGAAATAAATTAGGCAATTAAATATAAACAACTAGAAGTGAGATCCTTAAGAACTTTCCTTAAGACTAAGTTGTGTGTGTGGCTGCCTTCCTCCTATACTTAAGCTAGTAAGACAATTTTCAAGGAAGCTCCCTAATTATACCCTAACTATGCTCTCTAGTTCTTTTCTAATTTTTAGACTCCCAAAGATATAGGTTTTCTGCTACGAAGGGTGTCAACTCATCACACCTACCGTCCTTAACTCTAGAAGAGCAGGGAGCAAACCTCTCACCCCGAGCTAATAGGCAGAGTCATCCCGTGAAAACTTTCATTCAATCATATGCTATAGCAAAACTTTATTTATTTGTTTATTTATTTTAACACTGTAGTATGCTATAGCAAAGCGGAGTGTCCTTCTACAGATATCTCGTAGCATTTATTCGTTTGTTTTAGCACAGGGTCGTCTAGTTTTTCTTTTAAGTTCTCTAGAGTTTACATATCAAAGTTCACTAGGGTTCTTCCTGATTTTTTTTTCTAACGAACTTACTTATAGAAAGAGAGCAACTGTGTAAAATTTTTAACAACTAAATCCTAAGGTCGGTTCTACAGATCTCAACTAATTGTGTTTTTTCTAACTTGGTTTAAGCCTTTAAGATTTTGTCGTTAGACATCATAAATACACTCATAGACTTTTTCTAGACTAAACAGAATGTCATAGTAAAATTTTTGTTCTTTCCTACTATGCATATGCTAAAGCAAAATACTAACTATGAACACCGACACCCCCAAACTTAAGGGATGCAGTGTCCACAATGCATTAACTAATCTATGCTATATGCCATGGAAAATGATGAAAAAAATATGAAAAAAAAGTTAGTTACCTCATGGGTGCGGAGGCTATGTGGTGCTGCTGGTATTGTCCATGGAAGTTTCAGACGAGTAGTGGTGGGGATCTGTGAAATCGTCCACACTCTCGAAGGAGACTGGCTGAGCACTTGGTGAAGATCTGACACGCCCAGCGGTATGTTTGATGCGTGTCTTTGGTATGGATGTTGTAGCATCCTCAGGTCGTGCTGGTGTCTGCTCAAGTGTTTGTGCTGGGGTTGGGATTGTCTCCTTTTGAGGGGGTTCCTCATGATCACTGGATATATGCTCTGGCTTAATAAGTGGGTTTTCCAGATGTGACGGTGCATGATTGGTTGCCTTCATGCTACGTTTTCTTTTCTTGGTCGGGGTGGGTACTGGGTCGGTCTCTTCGACAAGAGGCGAAACAAAAGGAGTTTCTTTTTTTGGCTGGGCAGTAGGAGTCGTAGGCGCCTCCTTTCTCGGAGTCTTCTTCTTGGCAGCGGGCTGGACTGAGCTAGGGTCATTGGGATGCAATGGGCTTGCTGTAGCAGTGGTGGGGGCTTGCAATAACTCCATGGAGAATAGAGGAAATGACACGTTCTAGTCCGGGAGGAGTTTGTTGAAGACAGATGCTATGGCACCATCACGATGATGGGCATACTTAAAGTACATCCGCTGATGTGCCTTCATCAGGTTGATCTCAGCGCTCAGTTCTTTCGTTGTGGCCACCAATGCTGCTACCCCTGCTGCATCATTGCTTTTTGCACCTCCCTCCACTGTTTGATGAGGCACATCTTCATTGAATCCTCGGAGTTCCGTTACGAGGGCTGGTGTTAGACCTGTCTTTACTGAAATAGTTGCATCCACAAGATCGTCTACAAAGACGTCCTTTCTTTTACACAAAGTAGTTATCGGGTTAGGGAAAGCAAGGGGTCTACGAGGCCTTTTCAGACAAGCATACACTTCATCTACTATAATCTTTCCTATGTCAATGCATCTACCATGTAATATTGAGTGGGGAAGAAATAGCCTAGAGATGTGTATTGTGGCAGTGTGCAGAATGGGAATAAGCTTATATCGCACAAAATCGTTCCATACCTTGGCCTCATGTTTGAGGCGTCCTCTCTCGACTGACCTGTTGTTGTCCAGTACCGTTCTCTCAAAACAAATGTCCTCCAACACCTCACGTTGTGTTTGTGCGTCCATAGTTGTCACAAAAGTGGTGTGATAGTCCATAGTGTGCTTTAGCCCATAAAACTTGTTAATTGCTGCAGCAGTAAACTTTATCTGCTCGCCTCGCACATGGACAATGGATTGAGTGAGACTTGTGAGATGAGCGTAGAACTCCTTTACTAGTGAGGTGCATATCTCCTTAGGGTGAGCGGCGAAGGTCTTCCATTCATGCTTTCCAATGACATCCATGACTGCCTGATCAGACTGATCATCTTCCTCTTTAGGGTATTTAAACCCTAGCGTCAGAAGAACATTCCTATCTTTGAGTTTCGTCCATCGCTCCTTTGCTGCTTCATCGAAAAACTTAGAAATTTCCAGGACTTGTGGTTTTTTAGGGCGATCGGAAGTTTCAGGGGCATTCTTGCAACGAGTCATGGAGGGTTTTGTTGAAAATAAGGGAGGAGTGAACATGTGAGGGTAAAGTGGTGAAGGTTGTTTGGTGTTTTTGCGAAAAAATCGAAGAGATGAAGGGGGAGAAGAAAAAAAAGTTGAGTGTTGAAGAAGATGAAGAAGTTGAAGGGACAATTGATAATGAAAAAAAATATGGGAAGTTGAAAAAGGTGAGGGGAAATAGATGAATTAAATGGAAGAAGGGAGTGATGGGGACGTGTGTCGGCTTTAAGGGAGAGAGAAAAGGTGTGAGTTAATGTGATGGTTGACGGCTGGAGAGAGCATATGTGGGTTTTTGTGGCTAGGGTTTCACCTTATTAATTAGGTGAATATTCTCTCTCTTTCTTTTTGTGTTTCTCTTTTTTTTTTCAATTCATCCTCCCCCACTTTTTTCGGATAAAACCTCTCTTTTATCTTTTTCTTTTCCCTTTTTTTGTACCTCCAAAAGTAGATAAAAACAAACTCCATATCCTTCTTCCTTTTGCTACCAACCCTGTAGACGACCATGCTCTCCTGCCTCTATACCTGACATCGTACTATGAAAGAGAAAGCTTGTACGAGGGTCACGTGAAAATATACGAAAATAAAGACAAAAATAACACAAAAAAACTACACTAAAAAGAAAAGCATTATTTATAAACATGCTATAGCATAAAGGATGGAGTTTTGAGAGGCAAACTTTCAAGGATCGTGAAGATCCAGGTGTGACTTGTCTCTGATTACAGGGGCTCCACTGTACACCTTCAGGCGTTGTCCATTGACCTCGAAGACTTCTCCATCGTCCAACTTCTTGATGTCAACCGCGCCATGGGGATACACCTTGTGTATGATGAATGGTCTTGACCACCTTGATTTCAGATTTCCAGGAAAAAGCTTTAGCCTGGAATTGTAGAGAAGCACTTGTTGACCTTCTGAGAAATGCCTTGGCAAAATATGTTTGTCATGCCACTTCTTGGTTTTCTCCTTGTAAATGCGAGCATTCTCATATGATTGGGCTCTAAATTCTTCAAGCTCATTAAGCTCTAGCAACTTCCTTTCACCAGCCAGTTGGGCATCCATGTTGAGTTTCTTGATTGCCCAATAAGCTTTGTGTTCAAGCTCAACGGGTAAATGGCATTCCTTTCCAAATACGAGCTTGAAGGGTGACGTGCCTAAAGGCGTCTTGAAGGCTGTTCTATATGCCCAAAGTGCTTCATCCAACTTGGGGGACCAGTCTTTTGTCTTAGGATTAACCACCTTTTCCAAGATTTGCTTGATTTCACGGTTGGAAACTTCAGCCTGTCCATTCGTCTGCGGATGTTATGCTGTAGCAATCTTGTGCCTGACTCTATATCGATGCAATGCTTTAGCAATGAGTTTGTTGTCAAAATGAGTTCCTTCATCACTGATGATGGCTTTGGGTGCTCCAAACCTCGTGAAGATGTTCTTGTGAAGGAACTTCATGACCGTCTTGGAGTCGTTCCTTGGGGTGGCAACAACCTCCACCTATTTTGACACATAGTCGACATCTAGCAAAATATATAGATCTCCATATGATGTGGGAAACGGACCCATGAAGTCAATTCCCCACACGTCAAAGATTTCAACCTCCAGAATATTTTGCAATGTCATTTCATTCAGTCTGGAGATGTTTCCCATTCTTTGGCATCGATCACAAGTCTTGTAGAACTCGTGTGCATCCTTGAAAAGTGTAGGCCAATAGAATCCTGCTTGAAGAATTTTTGCAGCAGTTCTAGCACCACCAAAATGCCCTCCACATGGTGATGAATGACAATGGTGCAGAATGCTATGGTATTCTTCTTCTGGAACACATCTCCTTATGATCTGATCAGGACACTGCTTGAACAAGTAAGGTTCATCCCAATAGTAGAATCTTGCATCATGTCTAAATTTCTTGAGTTATTGGCTAGATAAATCAGGAGGCAAAATACCACTAACAAGATAATTAACAATATCAGCATACCGAGGAATTGCCGTAGTAGACAACAATTTCTCAACAGGGATTTCCTCCTTAATTTCATATTCACTACCTTGTGTGATAGCATTTTATAGCCTAGATAGATGATCAGCTACCTGGTTCTCACATCCTTTCCTATCTCTAACTTCTAAATCAAATTCTTGTAACAAGAGTATCCATCTAATAAGTCCAGGCTTAGCATCCTTTTTAGTCACTAAGTACTTAATGACTGAGTGATCGGTATGAACTATAACCTTAGTGCCTATAAAGTATGATCTAAACTTATCAAAGGCAAATACTACAACAAGCAATTCTTTTTCAGTAGTGGTGTAATTGATTTGTGCATCATTCAAAGTGCGACTAGCATAATAAATAACATGAAAGAGTTTACCTCGGCGTTGTCCAAGGGTTGCACCGATGGTGTAGTCACTTGCATCACACATCAGCTCAAATGGCTCATTCCAATCAGGTGGAATGACAACTGGTGCTGAGATAAGCTTCTCCTTCAGTTCTTGAAATGCGCTATAGAAATCTTTGTCAAACACAGATGGTTGATTTTGCTGTAGCAAATTGCATAGCGGCTTTGAGATCTTCGAAAATTCCTTGATGAATCTCCGATAGAAGCCAACAGGCCCTAAGAAGCTTCTTACTCCCTTGAAAATAGTGGGAGAAGGTAGTTTTTCATTGACCTCGACCTTTGCTTTGTCAAATTCTATCCCTTGCTTCGAGATCTTGTGGCCTAAGACCGTTCCTTCTGTTACCATGCAATGGCATTTTTCCCAATTGAGCACCAAGTCAGCTTCCTCACACCTCTTTAGAACCTTGGCAAGATTGCCCAAGCATGTGTCGAAGTCATCTCCGGAGACCCAGAAGTCATCCATGAAAATTTCTAAAAAATCTTTGAACATGTCTGAAAAAAATAGCCAGCATACATCTTTGAAAAGTTGCTGGAGCATTGCAGAGACCAAAGGGCATTCTCCGAAAAGCATAAGTTCTATAAGGGCATGTGAAAGTCATCTTCTCTTGGTCTTCGGGTGCTATAGCAATTTGATTGTACCCAGAATACCCATCGAGGAAGCAGTAGAATGCCTTGCCCGCTAGTCTATCTAACACCTGGTCAATGAATGGGAGAGGAAAATGGTCCTTCTTGGTTGCCTTGTTAAGCTTCCTATAGTCCATGCAAATCCTCCACCCGTTACTGTTCTAGTAGGAAATAGCTCATTCTCCTTGTTTCTTACCACGGTCACGCCTCCCTTCTTCGTTACACATTACACCGGGCTGACCCATGAGCTATCGAATATAGGGTAGATTACTCCAACATTAAGCCACTTGATTATCTCTTTCATCACCACATTCTTCATGATTGGGTTTAATCTTCTATGGGGCTCAACTGAATTGTTGTGACAATCATCAAGCAAAATTTTGTGCATACATATAGCAGGGCTTATACCCTTCAAACCAACCATAGTCCACCCTAGCGCATTTTTATGCCATAACAACATATTTACTAAACTAGTATCTTGCTTAGGTGTGAGACTAGATGAGATTACCATAGGAAAAGTTTCATTGCTCCCTAAGTAAACATATTTAAGATCTGATGGCAAAGGTTTCAGTTCTAAAGAAGGTGCATGCTCAAGGGAAGGTTTAGGAGGTACAAATTCTAAAAAATCAAGAGGTTCAAAGTGCGTACCTGGTCTAGCCTCGAGTAGACTAGATTGCTCCAGTTCCCTTGAGAGTTCTTCTAGGTCTGAATCATCATCTTTGCAGAGTGCTTCAAACTCTTCCATTTGCATCTCATTGCTACAGTAAACTCATCACTCGCATTCTGTGCTGTAGCATCTATATATTGGCATACTCATGGATTGTTTGAATACTTGAGGGTGTCATGAATATTGATTGTGACCGTTTGATCAGCCACTCGCATTGTGAATACACCCTTCTCACAATCGATTAAAGCTCTCCCGGTGGCTAAAAATGGCCTACCCAAGATAGTGGGTGTGTTGCTGTCAGCTTCACAGTCGATGATTAAAAAGTCGATTGGAAAGATAAATCGGTGAACTTTTACCACAACATCTTCAACTCTTCCTTCTAGGCGAACATGAGAATGATCTGCTAGCTGTAGCACAACCTTGGTGGGTTGTGCCTCTCGAATTCCCAGTTTTAGAAAAATCTACTTATGCATCAAGTTAACACTTGATCCCAAATCGCAGAGTGCTCTTCCAACAAACTTATCGCCAATAGAGCATGGGATAGCAAAACTACCTGGATCCTTCCTCTTAGGTGGCAGCTTGCTCCACATAGAATAGCATTCTTCTGCTATAGCGACAATTTCTTGCTTCTCAACCTTCCTCTTTTTCGTGACTATATCCTTGAGGAACTTGGCATATGTTGGCATCTGATTAATGGCCTCCATAAATGGGACATTGATATGTAATTTGTCTAGGATATCCACGAATTTCTAGAATTGAAGGTCTTTTTTCTTCTTCTTGAGTCGTTGAGGAAAAGGAGGTGGGGGTCTAACTTCATTTCTATGGACTGGTGGAGTTGCATCTTTTGCTGTAGCAAAAGCAAGCTCATTCACCGGTGTTTCTTTTGCTATGACTTCCTCACCCTTTTCTTCAATTGGAGGATCTTGTAAGTTATCTTCTTTGCGAGGCAAGTTGGGCTAAGAGTCCTCCTTCTCTTTTCCCCCAAACTTGTCTTCCTTGCTAATTTTCTTTCCACTCCTTAATGTGAGTGTGCTGCATTGTTCCTTGCTATGGTGCTTAGTGGCTTCAATGTCACTAGGCAGACTTCCTTGTGGTCTCGCATGCAAGGTTTGAGCTATCTGACCAACTTGTGTTTCTAAGGCTCGGAGAGAAGAACTATGACTTTGTAATAAGGCTCCTTGATTCCTTATGTTTGCTGCATGATCCTGTAGCAAAACTTTCATGGTTCCCATGAAATCTTTTGCCATAGCCATAAATTCTTTGAATGTAGTCTCCAGCGAACTGTTTGATGAAGATGTTGCTCTCTTTAGACCTTGCCATGGCATCATCTGATTAGAAGATGGTGCTTCGATCAGATTTTGCGTTGGCGCTAGCTGAGCAGAATTGTTGTGCCCTTGATTACCCCAACTGAAATTTGGATGCTGACGTCATCCTGGGTTGTAGGTATTAGAGTATGGTTTGTTGTTGCGATTATAATTCCCCATATAGTTGGCTGACTCTTTATTGTCAGGGCATTCACTCAAATGGTGATTGCCATCGCATCTGAGACATAAGGTTACAAACTTCATTTCCTTGACTTCGTTGGGACGCTGGAGGTTCTTTAGCATATTGGTGATAACAGCTAACTGGGTGGCTACCGAGTCATCAGCATCACTCTCTCGAACTACTTGGTTTCTCCTCCCCGTTCCAAGCCTTGAGATCGAAAACTGGTAATCAATGTTGACTACTCTATCAAGAATGTTGAATGCTTCCTTCGGTGATTTGTCTAACAAGGTCCCATTTGTTGAAGCATCTAATATCATCCTTGTAGGAGCATTCACTCCATTATAGAACATAACCACTTGGGTCCAATCATGAAAACCATGATTTGTGCACTTCCTCAATATTCCCTTGAATCGATCCCAACACTCGTACATGGATTCGTCATAAGCTTGACGAAAAGAAGCAATATCATTTCTCAACTGAGTGTTTCTATTGAGTGGATTATACCGTAGCAGAAAACTTTTGCATAAATCTGTCCAAGTCTCCATTGATCCACTTGGCACTCCACTTAGCCATGCTCTAGCACGATCACGTAAAGAATATGGAAATAGTTTAAGCTTTAGCACATCCTCGTACACTCCTTGCTGTCTGAACGAGTCACAAACTTCCAAGAAAACACGAATATGTTGTCTTGCATCTTCGTGAGGCATACCTCCAAATTGACCAATAGTGTACAACATGTTGAACTTAACAATTTTAAGCTCAAACTGGGCTGCCTGAATTTCTGGAGCTACTATTTTTGGATAGATATCGTCCAAGATAGGAGTCAAATGATCTCTAATTGCTCAAGGTCGAGCTGCTTCTCCCTGGCCATTTGCAATAGTATCTCCGTTACCTTGAGGTGGTGGTATTTCTCCGTTCATATTTCTAGTCTTTTCTCTTCAAACACGTCTCCTAAGTCTCAAGAAATGCTTAATTTCAGAAATAGGTGATTGCAGAGTTCCTCTAGGTCGTCTTCTAGTCATGCACTAGCAGTACACCTGAAAAGAAAAACGAAAAATCCTAGATAAGTATGTACAAAAACAAAAAGAACAAGCGATATAAACAAAAAAAACCGTATACAATCAATTGCCAATCCCCGACAACGACGCCAAAAACTTGTTTGCGTGTGTAGTGTACTATAAATGATACGAAAATATGGTGCAAGTATACATGTCGAACGAGTAATAAAGTGATGAGCGAGTATCGTCTCCACAGGGATTGGAGGTATTCACGGTTTGCTGTAACAATATGGATTGAACTTTTTGCAGATGACAATTCTATAGTAAAAGAGATGATGTAAAATAATTCTGAAGCAAAACAGTGCAGAGAAAGATAAGATAGCAATATGATGAACATGACCCCTTTCGTATGCGAAACTCACTACGGAATGTCTGGCTATAAATGATGGACAAACTAAACTAAGCTTCTTAACGATACTAAGGCTCTTCAGCTATCTTATATGCTAGGTGGGATTTGCTAAAAGTGTTCCTAAACTATCTCTAGCCAGGAAATTGGCAGTCAGAAATGCTACAGCCATACCTCTAGGCGTAAACTCTTAACACTCTCCTACCCTTCACGATCTATCCTTTTTAGCCCTTGAAACCTATCACTTATCTCTAAGTTAGTTTAGAGTCTGCCTCTTGACAACCACTCCATTGCTTATTGGGGTTCTAAGGCTAGCTCTCTCGATTACTAACCTCAACACACACTTAAAGAACGACCAACTCTCGAGGGCTCTTACAACTTTAAGGAAATAGAACACATAAGCAAAGCATAGAACATGATAAACACTGAAAAAGCTATAACATGCATTAAAATGTACTCAAAATAAAATCATCCATCAAACCCAAGCCACCTAAAACAGCTTGTGGCTAGGCAACATCATCCAACGTATCATTGCGAGAACATCACCAAAGATAAAGATATGAAAAGGAAATGCTATAGCGGCAGAAAGAAAGGTGAACTCCCTCTCCGCCATGGACTGCCCGACTGTCTTAGGCCCACTGTCTCTCTCGAGGCAAGCGAGGCCACTCCTTGGAGCTTCAACGATGGAGGGCACCAAGTGTTGAAGATGAAGATGAAAACTTCTCTCTCCTTTTCTCTCTCTAGCTCTCTTCCGCCTCTCTTTTTCTCCCCTTCCTTTCTCCAAGCTTCTTTCCCTCTTTATATAGTGGAGGCTCTAGGGTTTTGTGCCCTAAAGATTCCTTAAAAATACCAAGGAATATCACCGACAAGGTCTGCCACAAGGGGACAAGGAGGACAATTTACAGGTGGGTACCGGCTGCTGCACATGTCAGGTCGTCGTTTTCTGCATGTTCACGTGCTTCTGTAGCTCACGTGCTTCTCATGCGTTGGTCAATATCCACTTCTACCGTGTTGTAGCAATTCCAGGCACTAGCTTTCTCTCTTGACTCCTTTTCTGCGTACCAACAAACCCAAAACCAACCTTCTGAGTAGTACCCCTCAATATGGACCAATAACCAGTAAAGATAAAGATGCACCCAGAAGAAGAAAATGCAGTCAAAATGCAGTCAAAATGCTATGGTATGAACTCAAGAACAGGCAAATGCCAGAGCAAAAAGGTATGAAAACAATGATATTTATGCAGTTATCACAACTTAAATAAATTTATTTAATCTAAATTGTTGTATTTATAGTTCTTTTACCTGTGTCGTAATCATATAAATCAATGTATAATCGAAATTAAATGAACTTCATTTGTTTGGTCTGATAGCTATATTCGGACATAAAATATTACATTTAATGATAGAGTGAAAATTTATATTAAATCACTAGTTCGCTTCTTTTGTATTCCTCTTTGTTCTTGATTTTTGCTTCTGTTCATGGGTGATTTTGGAAATGAATCTGCTTCTCATGGCGTTCTTGTTGGGCAACAGGATTTGAAGAGTTTTCCTCCCTTGCCGGAGGTAAAGAAAGATGTAAAAGCTATCTAGGCTGTTGGGAATATGGGTAGTGCGTCGACATCAGAATGGAAGCTGATTGATCAAACTTTACCATTCTTCCCCCGGGTTGAAAAAAATGGATTGGTTTTGGTTCAGCCCCTCATGATGTTCTTGTGTCTGGTGCTAAGCAGTGGTCCAATGCTATTATTGCAAATTTCTTGGGTAAGTCTCCACCCCTTAATGTTTTTCAACAAACTGCTGATCGGTTGTGGGGGAGTGAGGGTTCTGTGTTGATACGATTCTTGGCTCCCAGCGTATACATCATTAATTTTCCTTCGGAGAGGGTTCGTGACTGGGTTTTAGAGTCGGGGCTATGGTATATTCAACAAAAAGGCTATAGTCTTGCGGAAGTGGTTCCCCGAGATGCTTCTTGAGATTTTAGCTATGGATACCATACCATTTTGGATCAAACTGTGGCACGTGCCGTTGGAGTTATATTCGCAACAAGGGCTTGGGTATATTGCTAGTGCTCTTGGTAAACCCCTTTACACGGACAAAGCTACCGCACTTAAGCATCATTTAGAATTTGTTAAGGTGTGTGTGAATATCTCTGCTAAAACTATTTTACCTCATGTCGTTTTGGTGGATCTTGGTAATGGTAATATTGTAGATGTCTCGGTTGAATTGGTTTTGTCCCCCCTTGTTGTAGCCATTGTTCTATCTTTGGCCATGATATGGAGAATTGTAGGAAATTGAAACTTTCTCCTGAGACTGTTGCCAATAGTGTTGTTGATAATATTACGAAAGCTGATGATAGTATTGTTCATAATATTGTGAAATCTGTTGATAGCATTGTTGATAGGTCTGTTGAAACTTTTGTTATGGTCGATGTTACTGATTCTGTTAAGAGCATTGATATTGTGGACAATTGTAAAGTGTTCACAAGTTCTATATTTCATGCACATTCCATCACATATTATTGTTGTTTTTAGTACATCTTAGGCATAATTAGGACCATGCATTGCATTTTACAGTATTTCTTTACTTTGCCATGTTTTTATAGATTATCTTTTATTTGGTGAAGAAAATGTATTGTTTTAGTGTACTTTTGGTTTTAGGTACTAAAGGTTGATAGAGGGAAAGAGGAGCTGAGGATGTGATGCTGAGGCAGCGAACCAGGAAGTTGTACTGATGCAGTTCCAGACAGAGACAACAGTTGGCGAGTACCTGTCGCCGCCCACCGTGTCGCCCAAGATAACAAACTATGGAGTTGGAGAACTAGAGTGCGATTTGTTGAGCATAAAATCCTGATTCTATCGATGTTGTCCACTTGATTTTTCGACGTCTGTAGCAGCGGCCAATGAGCCCAATCTTGCATTCTTCTGAAGCCTGAAGCGGCCAGTAGAGCTGATCTAATATCGATAAGTAGGAGCACTTATCCTTACTTGCGGAAGAAGGCAACGTACAAAGAGTCCACATTTAAGTAAAAAAAGGAGTCTGTATTTAATGTAAATATACTTTAAGAACTTCTGCTTCAAGGAGGACTCAAACTTAGGCCATTAGCCCTCTATATACCCAATGTATGTAAGGGCATAGGGGCATGACGAGGTATGAGGGGATGCGTGCTTGAATAGCCGCACAACAAAGATGTAGCTAGATATGTTGGAGTTGTTGGGGCCGCGGCCCAACTCTCCTAGGCTTTAGGCGCGTGTATGTAAAGTTGTTTGTGAGAAATAGTTGTAATAGTTTTGAGTTTTTTTCAATAAAATTCCAAAGTTTGCTTAACCTATGCACTTCATTCTTTCGATTAGTCTACACCATTCAGTTGAGAGAATCCATTTGTCGGGCACGAAAGTGTAAGGCTCACGAAAGGGTTAAGCACGATCACAACAAGTTGGGGCGTGCCTAACTTGGTTCCTAACAAGTTCAGAAGTTTCAATGGCTAAAAGGGATCACCAACCTAATTGACTTGTCCGTGTTATGTTTACGCTGGAATTGCTAGGTATTGTCTACATCACGTGAGTGTTCGAGCATCCTTGCCTAGAAATAGAGAGGATCACTGTCGACTATCCCGCTGAGCTTGGAATGTCTACCAGACTTGCCGCCAGGAACTATTTCCCTTCCACTAGCCGAGACAGCAAAAGTTGCAGGGGTAGTGACACGCTGTGACCGCCAAACCCACCGAGGCAACAATTCATGGCAGCGCAAAACATACGTAGGCTTTACAATACAGTACACACGCTACTGGGCTGCAATTGTCTTACCCAGTCTATCGACCAAATCTCTCCCTATCATCCCTCTCATCACTATCTTTATTTTATTTGTGTTTTTATATTTCCACATCGTGAGATTTAATTGCACATTTACTAAATCTTTGTGCAGGAAACCATTCATAGAAGCTGCTCAAATCCCTGTAGGAGACGATATCTTTTATACTATAACTTGACAAGAGTGTGCACTTGCGCTCATAAATACAGAACACCTAGACGCCCTACAATTTTTTGGCGTCGTTGCTGGGGATTGGCAACAACAATTACGTTTGAATTTGTGCACTTCTATTTTAGTTTTTACACATTAAATCTCTGTTTATTTATTTAAATAAAAAATGCCTCTTTTTTTCTTTGGTGTATGTCCCGCCAGGGCGGCAAAGATGGCAGCCAGCATCCACCTGAGAAGGGAAAGGACATGCCCAGACGCAAAGCCAAACATAAAGCCCTCAGGAAGTGGTTATGTTTGGGAAAAGCGCAACCCGACATAACCTAATTTTTTTTTTATTTTTTTCTAATTTATTTCTTTTATGCATTAGGTTTAGATTTAATTTAATTTTTGCTTTTAATTTATTCCAGGTTAGGAATGAAAGCAAGATCAAGAAAGATGAAAGAATAAAGGAGAAGCCCAACCAGCGGCCATGGCAGCCCAAGGCAAATGAGCATAACAGCTAGTGGCTTCATAACGGCTAGCCGCAATGGCAACATTTGCCACAACGAGCGGAACATATATCTACATAACGGCTAGAATCATGTTATTCGAGCCGCAATAATTACCGCCCGTTGACAGCGTGCCCGTCAAGGCAGCGAAGAGAAGCAGCTATATAAGACCAACTATTCTCTCCCCGTTCTTTACTTTACTTTCTCCTTTACTCTCAATTCTTTCTGCTATCTTTGCTTCTAAGATTTCCCTTGCTTTACTTTCTTTTTCATTCTTTAGGGATTACAACCGTCTCAAAACTATGGCCACATCACAGCAACCCACCGCCACCTCCAAACCTCTTTTCAAAAGGTTTTTGAACCCAACTGTCGAGACAACCTACAAGGAGTACTACATAGAGCGGCAACTATGAGAGGAAATGGGGTTCCAATATACCAAGTCTGATGGGGATTTGGGCCTTGAACCCTCCCTATTCGAAAGGTTCCACAACATGGGCTGAGACCTTTTCGCATGGCAGCCATAAGGACTAAACAACAACCAAGTGCGAGAGTTCTACGCCCACAGACCTACACCGAAAAGTCCTTTCGTTTATGTCCGCGGAGAAGGTGTTAAGTTCACGGCGGATATGATCAACAACTACTACAACATAGATATCCGCGGCAATCAGCATGAAGAATGGGAGTCCTACCTAACGACGGATGAATACAACAAGATAGAGAAAGAGATCTGTAAGCTCAACACCAAGTGGCTAACAGGAAAGAACAATGGGTCCGTCAACCGCCATGACCTGCTGCCGGAAGCATCCTTTTGGAGTAACTTCGTCCAACGCCCCCTGATGTCTACCAAACACGGATCAACAATAAACATGACGCGGCTTGCCCTTATCCACAATATTATGAAGGGGTGGCAAATTAATGTTGGCGAAGTAATCCTAAAAGAGATCTCGGCCCACGCAGAAAAGCCAAACGCCAAGGGACCCCTCTTCTTCCCTGCACTCATCACGGGCCTACGCGCTAATTTACGCGTGCCGCCGCACCCCAAGGACACAATTCTTCCTACCAAGGAAGGATGGATAAGAAGAGCAAGCCAACAGATGATGCAGAACTCGGAGACAAATACACCTTCAACTGCCCAGCCATCTTCACAATCTGTCGCCACCCCAACCGCAGCGAGCAGTACTGAAGCTGCCCTCCCGTCCACCGTGATCCCCCTATTGCGCAGCCTAGTCGAAAGCTGCCAAAGGATCGAGCACAAACGGGTGATCTTCACCAAATATGTTGCGGACGTGCAAGAAGCCTATGTGGCCTACTTGCTTTACAGGTACCAAGACGGCAGCCCGTAGTTGCCCGCTTTCCCAACGGAGTTAGCAGCATCCAAGCAGATCTATATCACACGAAGACCTACTGCTACAACCGCCGCTGACGATAGCGAGGGGCCGCACTACCGCCCCAGGAGAAGAACCTCTCCAACTCCCATCCAGCCATACGATCTCACCTCCTCACCTGAATCAGAAAAGGAGGTGGAGACCACCGTTTCCTCCCTAATTGAAAAAGGGGATGCCAAAGACACCGACGACTCAGACATGGAGGTCTCAGACTCTCTCTATTAAGAACTGGTAGAGGCAGTAAGGAAGAGAAAGCAGCTAGAAACGGAGCCCCGGAGTGGACAACCTGAAGGACCATCCAAGAAACATACCCCTAGCCGCATCCAGCTGCCGCGTAGCAAGAAAAAGAGCCTAGACGCCAGACCATCTGCAACGCGCCGCCTAGTTCTGCCTGCCTCCTCAGCATCCTCTTCTGACACAGCAGCAACAGAGGGGAACTCCAATAGTCTATAACATCCTTTTCTTTTTCTTTTTTTAATTTTTATGTTTTGTTTTATTTTTCTAATTTTCTTTTTATGTTTTATTTTTTTATTTTTATGTTTTATTTTCTGTTTTTAATTTTTGTTTTGTATAGTGGCATTGAGGACAATGCCAACCATGAGTTTGGGGGGGAATAGTCCTCTTTGTTCTAGGTTCATTTAGTAGCATATAGGAACATATGTAAATTTTGCTTCCTAGCACTGAATGAAGTAGACATTTTTAGTTTAAAACTTGTGCCTATGATAGTTAGTCGACTACTTATATTCGCACCATACTAAAAATTTTAACCTAACTATGGGAAGAAGCAGGAAAAATACTTAGAAAATTTTCTTTTTTCCAATTTTCTTACAATGTCTGTTAAATGCCGAATCTTTGCTTGAGTTCTAAGTTTAACATTGCATGCCTTACTTAATAAAAATTCCTAGATTGGATATAGGTTTTACTCCACGGCAACACAGGGCAGCAAAACAAAGATGGTGAAAACCCTAGAGGTGCCCGAAACATGCTCTAGGCAGCATAAATACCCTAGAGGTGCCCGAAACAGGCTCTAGGAAGGATCATGAGCATGGCCACTCCGCTGCTATCAAAGTCCACGTATCTAAACCAAGTGACGGAAAAATTAGCACGAGTGAATAAAAGCCTTCATGGGATGACTCTATTCAAAGGGTTCGTAGTTTCGTAGTGTGCACCTATCTTAGCTTAAGACCTAGAGTATAGTTGTGATGAGCTGAAGCCCTGAAAGCCATGATCAGAAAAAGAAGACGAAGGTGCCCAACTGTGCTTCCATGGCAGCAACTTGTATCCTTTTTAGCAATTTAATTACTTTAGGCACTCTTTATTAATTTAGTATCTCAACATGTTTAGCATGGACACAGACCTGCACACATTGCACCGGCATGAAGAAAATTAAATCTAAGTTATTTCATGCCATTCCCTATCACTAACGTAAAATAGGTGCCACGACCTTGAGGTAAGAAATCAAGTTCATGTCTAATATTTCTACTAATTTTGTGCAACAGGCAGATTTACTAGTTAGGTTGCATTGCTTGAGGACAAGAAATAGTTCGAGTTTGGGGGTGTGTAGAGTGTCCACGATTTCTATATTTTGTACACATTCCTGCCCTTATTATTGTCGTTCTTAAGCTCATTTAGACATATTTAGGTGCATTGCATGCATAATAACAATAATTTCTCTTTCACCATGCTTTTATTGAATATTTTATGTTTGGTTAAGAAAAGATATTGTTTTCGTTTAGTTTTTATTTTCAGGTGCTGTAGCAAGGAGAGGAGAGGAGAGGACAGATAATCTGGAATAAAATGAGCTGTACTGAAGTACCTCTAGATGCCGCCAAGGACGCTGCCAAAGCAACATTGCCACTAAGTGCCGCCCAAGCAGGAGTTACACCGACTTAGCCAAGATGGATCGCGATTGAAAGAGGGCAATTTCCTAAGCCCAATGAGCCTAGTCTTGCATTTTTCTGAAGCCTGCAACGGTCGGTAGAGCTGATCCAAGAACGATAAGTAGGAGCACTTATCCTTACTTGCGGAAGAAGGAAACGTCCAAAGAGTCCACATTTAAGTAAAAAAGGAGTCTGTATTTAATGTAAATATTCTTTAAGAACTTCTACTTCAAGGAGGAATCAAACTTAGGCCATGAGCCCTATATATACCCAATGTATGTAAGGGTATAGGGGCATGACGAGGTATGAGGGGATGCGTGCTTGAAAAGCCGCATAATGGAGATGTAGCTAGATAGGTTGGAGTTGTTGAGGGTCGCGGCCCAACTCTCCTAGGGTTTAGGCGCCTGTATGTAAAGTAGTTTGTGAGAAACAGTTGTAATAGTTTTGAGTTGTTTTCAATAAAATTCCAAAGTTTGCTTAATCTATGCACTCCATTCTTTTGATTAGTCTACACCAGTCAGTTGAGAGAATCCATTTTTGTTGGGCACGAAAGTGTAAGGCTCACGAAAGGGTTAAGCATGGTCACAACATGTTGGGGCGTGACTAACTTAGTTCCTAACAAGTTCACAAGTTTCAGCGGCTAAAAGGGATCACCAACCGAATTGACTTGCCTGTGTTAGGTTTACGCCGAGATTGCTAGGTATTGCCTACATCACATGAGTGTTCGAGCATCCTTGCCTAGAAATAGGGAGGATCACTATCAACTATCCCGTCGAGCTTGGAATGTCTTCCAGACTTGCCACCAGGACCTATTTCTGTTCCACCTGTCAAGATAGCGAAAGTTACAGGGGTAGTGACCCGATACGGGTGCGTGAAAGGGTCGTAGCCTGCCGCCCGCCATACCCGCCGAGGCAGCAATTCATGGCAGCGCAAAACATACGTAGGCTTTACAATGCAGTCCACACGCTACTGAGCTGCAATTGTCCTACCCAGTCTATCGACCAAATCTCTCCCTATCATCCCTCTCATCACTATCTTTATTTTATTTGTGTTTTATATTTCCATATCGTGAGATTTAATTGCACATTTACTAAATCTTTGTGCAGGAAACCATTCATAGAAGCTGCTCCAATCCATGTGGGAGACGATATCTTTTATACTATAACTTGACAAGAGTGTGCACTTGCGCTAATAAATAGAGAACAATTAGACGCTCTACAAGTTTTTGGCGTCGTTGTTGGGGATTGGGAACAACAACTACGTTTGAATTTCTGGACTTCTTTTTTAGTTTTTACACATTAAATCTTTGTTTATTTATTTAAATAAAAAACGCCTCTTTGTTTTCTTTGGTGTATATCCCGTCAGGGCGGCAAAGATGGCAGCCAGCATCCATCTGAGGTGGGGAAGGACATGCCCAGACGCAAAGCCAAACACAAAGCCCTCAAGAAGTGGTTATGTTTGGGGAAAAGCGCAGCCCGACATAACCTAATTTTATTTTTTATTTTTTCTAATTTATTTCTTTTATGCATTAGGATTAGATTTAATTTAATTTGCTTTTAATTTATTTCCGGTTTGGAAAGAAAGCAAGATCAAGAAAGGTGAAAGAATAAAGGAGAAGCCGAAGCAGCGGCCAAGGCAGATGAGCATAACAGCTAGCCGCAACGGCTACATTTGCCACAACGAGCGGAACATATATTTGCGTAACGGCTAGAATCCTATTATTTGCGCCGCAATAATTGCTGCCCGTTGACAGCGTGCCTGTCAAGGCAGCGGAGAGAAGTGACTATATAAGGCCAACTATTCTCTCCACGTTCTTCACTTTGCTTTCTCCTTTACTCTCAATTATTTCTACTATCTTTGCTTCCAAGATTTCCCTTGCTTTACTTTCTTTTTCATTCTTTAGGAAATACAACCATCTCACGACTATGACCACATCACCGCAACCGATCGCCACCTCCAAACCTCTTTTCAAAAGTTTCTTGAACCCAACTGTCGAGGCAACCTACAAGGAGTACTACAGAGAGGGGTAACTATGGGAGGAAATGGGGTTCCAATATACCAAGTTTGATGGGGATTTTGGCCTTGAACCCTCCCTATTCGAAAGGATCCACAACATGAGCTGGGACCTCTTCACACGACAGCCCGAAGGAATAAACAACAACCAAGTGCGAGAGTTCTACTCCCACAGACCTACACCGGAAAGTCCTTTCATTTATGTCCGCGAAGAAGGTGTTAAGTTCACGGCGGATATGATCAACAACTACTACAACATAGATATCTGCGGTATTCTGAATGAAGAATGGGAGTCCTACCTAACGACGGCTGACTACAACAAGATCAAGAAAGAGATCTGTAAGCCCAACACCAAGTGGCTAACAAGAAAGAACAATGGGCCAGTCAACCGCCGCGACCTACTATCGAAGGCAACCCATTGGAGTAACTTCGTCCAACGCCGCCTGATGCCCACCACGCACTGATCAACAATAAACAGGACTCAGCTTGCCCTTATACACAGTATTATGAAGGGGTGGAAAATCAATGTTGGTGAAGTAATCCTAAAAGAGATCTACGCCCACGTAGAAAAAACAAACGCCAAGGGACCCCTCTTCTTCCCTGAACTAATCACGGGCCTATGCGCCAATTTCTGCATGCCGCCGCACCCCAAGGACACAATTCTTCCGGCCAAGGAAGGATGGACAAGAAGATAATGTAGAACCCGGAGCCAGACACACCTTCAACCTCCCAGCCGTCTTCGCAACCTGCCGCCACCCCAGCCGAAGCAGGCAGTACCGAAGCTGCCCTCCCATCTACCATGATCCCCCTATTGCGCAGCCTAGTCAAAAGCTGCCAAAGGATCGAGCACAAACATATGATCTTCACCAAATATGTCACGGACGTGCAAGAAGCCTCTGTGGCCTACTTGCTTGACAATTACCAATACGGCGGCCCGCAGTTGCTCGCTTTCCCAACGGAGTTAGCAGCATCCAAGCCAATCCATATAACACGAAGACTTGCTGCTGCAACCGCCACCGACGAGGGTGAGGGGCCGCACTACCACCTCAAAAGAAGAACCTCTCCAACTCCCATCCAACCATACGATCTCACCTTCTCACCCGAATCAGAAAAGGAGGAGGAGACCACCGCTGCCTCCCCAATAGCAAAACGGGTTGCCAAAGATGCTGACGACTCAAACATGGAGGTCTCAGACTCCCCCGATGAAGAATCAAAAGAGGCAGTATGTAACGCCCCGGTTTTGGGCTTAGAAGTTTTGGGCGTTGACCGGTTTGGTCAAAGTGCGGTTCGAATATATAAGAGTGAATTTAGGAAAACCTAGTTCGAGTTGCATTAAAAATATGGAAAAATGTTCTAAAATCCTCTTTTAATATATATAAGTAAACTGTGAAATCAATTTTACAAAATGAGGTTTGGAAGGGTGACATTTTGGCTAGTGACCAAAACGTAATTTTTGAAAGTTGCGTGACTGTTTTAGAAAGGATTGAAACTTTGAATCTTTAAGGAGCTATTTACCCAAAGGGAGTTTCTCCAGATTTTTCTAAGATATTTTAATGTTTAATTCTGATTTTCAAGCTAAGAAAAGTGGAGGGAAAATCATTTTGGCTATTTTGTAACTAACTTCCCATATTTTCCAATTTTCCTTTTCTCTCATTTTCTCTCAACCCAAACACTTTCTCTCCAGAGATTTCTTTCTGATTTTGTCACTCAAATCTCTCTTTTCAATCCTCTTTTGATTCCTAATCATCACATCAACAAAACCTCTCAATTTGCTAGTTGTTTCATCAAGGTTTTTGGTTCTAAAAGTGGGGAAAACTCAAGTTTGGAGGTAAGAACGTCCTTCTCCTCTGAACTTCAAGTTCTTTAATGAAATTCCTAAGTTCTCAATCCTTATTTGAATATTTTATAAAAGGTTTTAAAGTGTGGTAATGGATCTTGGCTTTAAATGCAAGATTTGATGATTTTTGGTGAATTTTCGTTGGATCTGTTAAAGCAGTGATTTGAGGTGTATAATTGGTGATAAATGAATGTTAATTTGATATGGAATTGGGTTTTAACTAATGCAATCTCAGATAGGTTGAATTTCCTAAGTTTAGCTTGTGTTTCTTGGTTGTTTTTGGGTGATCTTATGGATCTGTTGTTGCTGGAGGTATAAGGATGTTGTTAGGCTCTTTTTAGATGTTAAATGATGTTTAAGGATGCTTAGTTTTGATGGTTTATGGCTGGGCTTTGTTGAGGAGTTGTTTGGATGCATTTTCGGTTGTGTTTGGTGGCCGAAAATGGAGTGTGGATGAGAGCAGCGAGTTTAGGTGCTTTCATTGAAGCTATTAATGCATGATGATGCATTAATCTACTGTTTTAATGTGTTAAAGCAGGGGAGTCATCTTTGGATCCAAGTGGTGGTGATCCGGAAGCTTGATTTGGTGTTTCGGCAAGAAGCGAAACGGAATCGGTGAGTGGACTTTGGTTTTCAGCTTTGAAACCAATGTTTTGGAGGTTTGGGAGCTTAGTCTAAGTCTAAACAACTTTGCTAAGCTCAAGAGTAAGTTTTCGGAAAAACTCTCTTGTTGAGGAACCATGAGATGGTTGGGTGCAATGTGTTTGTTGCATGTTTACATTCTGTTTTTAAAGCATATCTAGCATGTTTGTTTGCTGAGATTATAAGCCATGTGTTTAAGAAAGCTCAAGGTTAGAGTTCCTTGCTTTTGAACATTGTTTAAATGTGGTTTAATGCTTAAGGATGCATGATGTTTATGGCTTGGTTAAATGCTTTAAAACAGTGGATTATTGATGATAAATGATGTATATTGGCAAGTGATGTTTTGAAAAGGTTAAGGTCACTAAGGTGGTTAAAAGTCCTTGAGTGAGCCTTGTTTACTTAAGAACATCAAGGTGTTTAAAAGTCCTTGGATGGTTCTTGTTACGGACACAAAGGTGTTTAAAAGTCCTTGTGTGGTCCTTTCCAAGGTGTTTAAAAGTCCTTGGGGCCAAGGTGTTTAAAATTCCTTGGGGTGATTATTATCATGGTGTTTAAAAGTCCATGGCCAAGGTGTTTAAAAGTCCTTGGGGTCAAGGTGTTTAAAAGTCCTTGAGGTGAAACTTGTTAAGGACACAAAGGTGTTTAAAAGTCCTTGTGTGGTCCTTGCCATGGTGTTTAAAAGTCCATGGGCCAAGGTGTTTAAAAGTCCTTGGGGATAAGATCACAATGGTGTTTAAAAGTCCATGTGTGAGTCTTATGTTGATCTTGTTTTAAAGATGGAAATTATCACTTGTGGCCAATATGACATGTTATGATATGAAGCATGAGATGCTTGGTTGAGATTGCTTGAGAGCATGTCTAAATGTATTATGATGAATGATTTATAAAAGTGTTTTATAAATGCATTATTGAATGGTTTTATTGAGCTTTCCTCACTAAGCTTTTGCTTACGCTCTCTCTCTTTTCTTAAACCAATAATGCAGAGCATTAAAGTGCATTGAGGGCAGCAAGGAGGGCAAGCAATCAAGTGGAAGTTAAGCTCATGTATGGGAAGGTTTTCTTAAACACTTTTAGCTTTTGGCATTTGGCAATGGGGGACCAATGTTGTTGTTTTGGGAGATGTTTAGAACTCCCTAAGTTGGATTTATGTTGTTGTTAATGTTGGTTTTTGTAATTGGCCATTATGTGTTGGTTTGGAGGCTTTTATGCATGAATGGTTGCTTGTGTAGGAAGCATGCCTTTAGATTTGGGGCTTTCCATATATGTTGATATAATGATGAATTGTTGATGCAAATATGTCTCTTGTATGTTGTATGAGTTGCTGGTAAAGTTTGATAGCGTTTGGAGCATGATTGGTTGGTCAATTGCATGTTTAGGCAAGCAAATTTCTGCATTTTGTGCAGGCTGTATCGGAACAGTGCCTGCCGTTTCGGAACGGGTGCCTCGAAGCAGCCCAGGCGTCCGAAACGGGTGACACCGTTCCGAAACGGAAAGGCTACTGTCAGCCCTCGTTTCGGTACGCGTTGCGGAACGGCCCCGCGTTTCGAAACGGGCTGTCTCCCGTTTCGGAACGGATGACCGTTGGGGGCTGACATGGGCGGTTATGTGTTTCAAAATGTTTGCATTTTGGTCCTGAAACTTGTTTGTGCAATTGTATGAGTTTGAGATGTCCGTTTGAGCTGAAATTTGACAGAGATGCATGAAACATGATTAATTTCAAGTTGGTAACATTAATTTGGGCTTTGTCCTTATAATTATCAGAATTTACAAATTGGGTCCCTGTTTAATCTCTGATGATTATGATCTTTGAGTATGTTGTTTGCATGATCATAAATAGGGTTAATGTGCATCTAGACAAGTTTAAAAAGAAAAAAAAGGGTCGTTAATCAAGGTTGACTTTCGGGTTGACTTTGGTTTTCCCCGTGTGACTTTCTTAATTCGGGTCAACCGTCTAGGCCGGGTTAAGGGGGTTACACAGTAAGGAAGAGAAAGCGGCCACCAACGGAGCACTAGGGTAGAGGACCTGAAGGACCATCCAAGAAACCCACCCCTAGCCACATCTAGCCGCCGCGTAGCAAGAATAAGAGCCAAGACGCCAGACCATTTGCCACGCGCCGCCTAGTCCTTCCCGCCTCCTCAGCATCCTCCTCTGACGCAGCATCAATAGAGGGGAACTCCCCTAGGCTATAGCACCCTTTTCCTTTTTTTTCTTTTTAATTTTTATATTTTGTTTTATTTTTCTTTTTATGTTTTATTTTATGTTTTTAATTTTTGTTTTGTATAGAGGCATTGAGGACAATGCCAACCTTGAGTTTTGGGGGAATAGTCCTCTTTGTTCTAGGTTCATTTAGTAGCATATAGGAACATGTGTAAATGCTACCCCCTAGCACTGAATGATGTAGAGATTTTAGTTTAAAACTTGTGCCTACGATAGTCCGTCGACTACTTATATTAACACCATACTAAAAATTGTAACCTAACTATGGGAAGAAGCATGAAAAATACTTAGAAAATCTTTCTTTTTGCCAATTATCTTACAATGTTTGTTAAATGTTGAATCTTTGCTTGAGTTCTAAGTTTAACATTGCCTGCCTTAATAAAAATTCCTTGGTTGGATACAGGTTTGCCACCACGGCAGCACATGGCATCAAAACAAAGATGGTGAAAACCCTAGAGGTGCCTGAAACAAGCTCTAGGCAGCATAAATACCCTAGAGGTTCCCGAAACAAGCTCTAGGAAGGATCATGAGCAAGGACACTCCGCTGCTATCAAAGTCCACGTATCTAAACCAAGTGACAGACAAATTAGCAAGAGAGAATAAAAAGCCTTCACGGGATGACTCTATTCAAAGGGTTCGGAGTTTCGTAGAGTGCACCTATCTTAGCTTCAAACCCAAAGAATAGTTGTGATGAGATAAAGCCCTTAAAGCCATGATAAAAAAAAAGAAGACGAAGGTGCCCAACGGTGCTGCTATGGCAGCAACTTGTATCCTTTTTAGCAATTTAATTACTTTTGGCACTCTTTGTTAATTTAGTATCTCAGCATGTTTAGCATGGAAACAGACCTGAACACACTGCACCAACATTAAGAAAATTAAATCTAAGTTATTTCATGTCGTTCCCTATCACTAACATAAAATAGGTGCCACGACCTTGAGGTAAGAAATCAAGTTCATGGCTAATGTTTCTACTAATTTTGTGCAATGGGCAGATTTTCTAGTTAGGTTGCATTGCTTGAGGGCAAGAAATAGTTCGAGTTTAGGGGTGTGTAGATTGTCCACGAGTTCTATATTTTGTACACATTCCTACTCTTACTATTGTCGTTCTTAAGCTCATTTAGACATATTTAGGTGCATTGCATGCATAATAACAATATTTTCTCTTTCACCATATTTTTATTGAATATTTTATGTTTGCTTAAGAAAAGATATTGTTTTAGTTTAGTTTTTATTTTCAAGTGTTGTAGCAAGGAGAGGAGAGGACAGAAAAGGTGGAATAAAATTAGGTGTACTAAAGTTGCTCCAGATGCCGCCAATGATGCCGCCGAAGCAGCATTGCCGCCAAGTGCCGCCCAGGCAGGAGTTATACCGACTTAGCCAAGATGGGTCGCGATTGAACGAGGGCAATTTTCTAAGCCCAATGAGACCAGTATTAATTTTTCTGAAGCCTGATGTAACCCCCTCGTCCCGGTCTGGCCGGATGACCGGTCCGAGTGAGCTACACGGGGAAAACTGAGTGAAAACTCCCTAAGGAATTCCCCCTCGGTTAGCAACCCTATTTTTTTCATTTTAAAATCTTGTCTAAATGGATATTAAACCCTAAGTGATCATGCATCGGAACAACAATATATAAAACAATCAAACGAACTCAAACAATCATGTTACAGCCCAATTTTAAACTTAAACTGCAGGCGGTATCGATACCCTTAAGGGGTGTATCGATACCCCTTTGACTAGGTCAACTGGTCAAAGTCAACCCATAGAGACCGTATCGATACACCCAAGGAGTGTATCGATACCCTCCCCAACGGTTGACTTCCCACGGTCAATGCTAAGATGACGGTATCGATACACCAGAGGTCGGTATCGATACTGAAATGGACAGTAGCTCCAGAGACCAAAATGGTATCGATACGCCCCCCCTCGCGTATCGATACACGAGGCCTGAAACAAGAAGGAGGTATCGATACGGAACCAACAGTATCGATACCCCTGTACTGCAAAACCTCCAAACTCAACTAAAACGTATAAGACTCGGACCTAGATGCAATTTAGGACTTCCCTAGACCCAAACAAGCATTCATACAACATTTACAGGTCATTATTTAGCCATACAACCACCCAACATGTACATACACCAAGGAAGACATGCAATTGAATCAAAGATGACATTTAAACATTCAAGTCATATACTTCAAGGTTCAAACACAAAGGCAACCTCAAGAGGCACATGGCTAACATTCATAACAAGCAATTTAGATATGGATTACAATTCAAACATGGCATCAACAAGCGAATCAAAACAACATAATTAAGGGGTCTAAACATGCTCCTAAACAATCAGCAAAAGCACAAATCAACAACACCTATCCCATTGCTTAACTATTACATTCTACCACTTAATAAATCATAAATTGAGCTAACCATTAGCAACACTTGGAGGCCTTTCCTTGCCCTTGCCACCCACAAGCTATTGATCTGCATTGTCGAACAAAAGAGAGCGTAAGCATAAAAGCTTAGTGAGGGTAAGCTCATAAAACAAACCTTCGACAATGCAGGGTCCAAGCACGAGCTACAACAAAGATAAAATGCACGATCTTACCTCCGATCCCCACGAGCCATAATTATAAATGATGCATGAACATATATTCAATATCATGTCATGCTCAACATGTTAAATCCACAACATATGAAATCACAGATATTAAACCATGTTAGCAATACATCCCAAATCACATTGGCTCACAATTAATCACATATTGGCAACATAAACCACAATTCGTATTGGCACCTAGCTATGACTCGAATACGCGGATAACCGTTGGAACTCACATCCAACAACACAACCATTACCTGACGGTGGGATTACACTCATCACCGTTCACGCGGAGGGGATTCCACTCATCCTCACGCCTCATCTCACGCGGAGGGGATTCCACTCATCCTCACGCCTCATCTCACGCGGAGGGGATTCCACTCATCATCACGCCCGTCGATGGGATTCCACTCATCACCGACTAATGTAAATACAATTTCCGGGCGTACCCGTACTCCTCCTTGGTGACTCAACGCCACCAAGGCCACGCGCGACTTTTGACTCATGTGTACACACTAACATCCTAATGATCGATCATTTGTACCCAAGCATACTAGTGCCAATACTAATACATTCCACAATACCATTTATTAACAACTTCCGTGCTTAGCACGTACTCACCATGATCCTCGGATCAAGCAATCACCTCATAATCTCATTTCACATGACAACACACATGTACATCATTAACAACCATATCACATCATATTTTGCACACGTGAATAACCATATCATATCTATCATCAACATACATACAACAATGCATCCAACATGCCTCAACATACATGTATACAACATATATATATAACCAACACCATCACGATTTAACACGAGGCATATACAACCATTAAAGAGTGCAACCAAAGTCTCTAATCAAAGCTTGGGATTAGGCTACCACTCTAATCCCAACTCTAGGTGGGTTTACCAAACCCATCCTAGGTTCACATGCTTGAACCAAATACTCAAAACCAATTCAAAAACATTTAACCACTCACCTAAGCTTCCAAGCTCCAAGCCAAGCAAGCAACCTCCCTCAAATTTCCGGATTTCTTCCCGAAGCTTCCCCAACACAAATTCCCGCTTCTAAACAACCTCGAACACATTTCCAACAATTCCAAATCAGCCCAACATCAAAATACCAACCCGGAAAACAATTCAAATCAAATTTATAACGTTGCAAGCCATGACCAAACCCCACACTTTGCAATTTCGGGCAGCCCCTAAACCATGTCCAAAAACCATGTTTCCAACATCCATAACACCCACAAACAATCCCAAATCAACCCCTAACCATTACCCTAACATCAAACCTCAATTTCCAACACAAACCACACCCAAAACTCAACTAAAAACCCTCCTAAAACCCCATTTTTATCCAATTTCGGGAATCATGATAAAACACTTTAAAATTCACTTATGTTGGACCTTAGGAGTTGCAAACAACTTAGCTAACAATAATAAATCAATGGCTTAAGTTAAAGACCATAAAGCTCTCATTTTTAAACAAAACCCTAAAACTTCACATTTCAAAAATCATGAAAGAATATGAGAAATATTGGTACCAACACGAAGAGGAAGACAAGACCAAGTCAAAAACACAATTACCTTTTAAAAAGCTCCAAAGATGAAGTTGAAAGAGATGAAATGATGAAAGGGGGAGGGAGAGAGCTTCCATGTCGTTGAAATGGTGAAAATGGGGGTGAAGAAGATGAGCACATGTTTTAATTCAACAAAAAGGGGTTTTAATTTTGAAAGTTCATCTTATTTACCATTTTGCCATTAATGAGATGGCAAATCCTCTTTTATCTTAAAATCCATGGGATTTAATTCCCAAAACAATTTTGATCCAACATAGATTTTTTTTGATTCGAATATCTAAAACCCGAAACAATATTTTAATATTATTTCCATCCGACCCCTAAACCTGGGTGTTACAACTCTCCCCCACTTAAGGAAATTTCGTCCCCGAAATTTATCGAACATGGGGAGCCACTAAAACATGTTACTCCACACTTTCCTTGTCTTCTCAACACCATATTAACCAACTCGAATGACTTACCACACAACATTTTCTATCTGACACTAAGATCTCAACTGATTCTTCAAGGCATGCAAATTTCAAACTCAACTCAAATCTCCTCTACAACCAAGCATGAAACAAATCCAACTCACACTCCTGAGTCATAGATACACAGAACCCCTTTACAAACCTCTTTCTAACTGATCATCCGACTTCATCAATTAACCAAACACTGCGCAGACATCTTCAAAACAATTTAGGAGAAAACTGATCCTCGGTCTTAACACACTGGCAAACTATATACTGACTCTTATACTGAACCACATCATTCATCCACTCAATCTAGAAACACTCATCTTCAACCCACAATACGTCTTCATACTACTCAGAAGCAATATACATGAACTACCGTGTGCTTCGGCCAAAACAATACGTCTCAAAACACTATATCAATCTGTACAACTATTCTGTCTCTGAAACACAAAACTCTATCATCTCTGAAATTGTATTCTGAAGGTCTTCCTTCTACTATGCCTCGCACGTGAGGTGCCAAGAATCTGTCTTGCAACTGTTTCTCTCCAAACATTCTGACTCAGCGTAGGCTCAACATGAAATGCGGCCACAAGAATACTGACATTCGGTAACTGAATTCGGCAAATACAACTC
Organism: Hibiscus trionum; assembly: GCA_030270665.1. NCBI lineage: Eukaryota > Viridiplantae > Streptophyta > Magnoliopsida > Malvales > Malvaceae > Hibiscus > Hibiscus trionum. Next base: position 17,124,398 of record BSYR01000038.1, on the reverse strand, counting down.
GCAACCCAACTACCAATCTAACAACAATCACTACTCGGAACATCGGTCACTACGGAGGCTATCTTCGGATGGTACTCAATCTCGATATTACAATCTTCAAGCGGTTCTAACGTTTCATGCTGTTCAAGTTTTCACCCTTCCTAAGTCTTCAAATATTTCAAGTTCTGATGATACGTACATACTCACTGTGCATTCTTTCTATACAAGCTTTGTCTCTAAGTCTTCGAAGCAAATACAACTGTAATTAACTCTATGTCTCATATCGGATAACTCTTCTCACAATCTTCCAACTAGCTCGATGAACAAGCCACAATCTTCTGTCTTGCATAAGCACACAACCTAACTCTACATGTAACACATCACTATGGTTCGCAAACTCTTTTTCTGATATAGACTGATTCAAGGTCGAAGCTCTCTTCAAAGTTTCTTTCGGTTTCTCAAGGGCTCGTTGTCTCGCATCTGGCCACACAACTGGCCATTCTTATGTAGCAATCTGTCAAAGGAGTAGCTATCTTCGAAAGACTATTCACAATTCTCCGATAGTAACGATGCTAGACCTAGGAACTATAGATACCTATCACAGTCTTCAGTTCCTTCCAACTCACATCTTCTTCTGCCTACTTAGGATTTACTCTAATGCACTCGGCTGATCTACATGTCCTAGGAGAACATCTTCATTAACTCGGAGTTCACGTTGGCTCAACTTGGCATACCACTGATTCTCTAATAGAATCTACCACACTAACTTCAAAACTTGTCATGATCTTTCTCGGTACTTGAATATACTCACGTGACATCTAGAAGAGCTACTACAACTGATCAAGAAACTCAGGAAAATATTCTGTTCAACATCTCTATGAAGGTAACTAATACACTAGTCAAACAAAACGACATAACTTAGAGCTCAAGGTGATCACATCTTGCCCCTAAAGATGTCTTCGGTACTTCAACTTTTCTCACTTCCAACTGGTGGTAAACGGATCTCAAACTAATCTTCAAATAGACTGAAGCACACACTAACTGACCAACAAATCACTGACACTCGGAAACGGATACTAATCATCCACTGTCACTTGTTTCGACTGTATGCAATCTGAACACATTCTCGTACTGTCACTCTTTCTTCTTCACAAATTGCACTGTAGAACTCTGAGATGATGCACTAGGCCTAATGAGTCTAAGGTCTAACAAATCTCAAAGTTAATTCTTCAACATTCTCAATTCTTCCGGGATTCACAAGTTACAGAGCAACAAAACGAAAGCAACCTCGAAAACGGTCTCAATAACAAACTCTTCTCCTTTAACAAGAGGTAAACCGGCAATTCTTCCAAATACTTATAGGAGAAGAAAACACAAACTATCCTAACACTTTGCGGTCTAATCTTCATTCAAAAATCAAATTCATCACAATTGCTAAGCAAGCCTGTCAACTAAACTCAATCAATCTTTGATCTCTAAAACTGGATCAACATTCAACAAGAAGTTCACCTCCCCACCTACCACTATCGTCGCACATAAGTCCGCAACTTCAAGTCAACTCTTGCTTTGTCTCAGCGTACACTAACTCCTTGCTCTTCAAGCCGAGCCTTGTCAAAAGGCACATTGAAACTGTAGGAAGACAATCACTTCACGTCTATTAGAAACTAGTAACTCTGAACCACCAACAAACATCTTCTGTACATCTTTCTGATCACTACCATCTCCCTAAAGGCTAGTCACATGCGTCCATACATCTAAGGTCTCAACAACGATATCTAATTCCTTACATGCTCACACAAATAGACGAATCCGCAGAGATGGCAACTTCACAAGTACACAACTGATAGTCTTCGGTCCTCTTGTTTTCAGACTGATTCTTCAACAAAATCTAACTCCTCTAGACTATTCGTAGAGCATTTCAAAACTTCAAAAAAAAAACGCAGTTCTGAGCACACACAGACAACCATGCTGGAAAACCACCCAGACGCACACTGGCCCCAAACACACAAATCGGTTCCCATTCACGGATACTGATCGGCTGTCTTGCATCGAAATCATAGACTGAACCCCAACGGTCACCAACTAACACTTCTGAAATTCAGATTACTCACACGAGACCCCTACCTAGATCTCGCCAAAAGAACTAAGGTACTCATACCTACCTCTGACACCTCATCGAGTACATTCAAACTTGCATGCTTGTTAGCAACATACGAAAGTACGAACTTAGAACCAATCAGAAGAGACAAACTCAAAACTGTACCAAGGGCTTATCCACTATAACATAGACATCACTTTGACTCCCACTCAAGGGTCTTCGCTTCTTTTCACCAACTAATACCAAAATCGGTCTCATCGTCCCTCACCAATAAGAACCAACTCACACGCATGCTGACTCGAACAAACAAATCGTACCTCAACTAGGGTACAACCATACTCCCCCAACTATAGCAAAGAACTTCCTCCACATCATCCACATTTTTAAAACCACAACTTCCACTCACCGATTTACGGCCCACACACTGGCCCCAAACTTACTAAAAGCAATAAATCAATCAACAATTTAACATACAAGTTGGGTTAGCAAAGGAAAGGTCCAAGTGGCTCAAGTATGATTTCCCTCACTTAAAATCCTTTTTCCGATGTAATAGAAGCAATGGGACTCTACTCAACATGTTTCAACAAATCAGCACGCATACAGGCTCAACCAAGCATATAACAGGGCATACTTGTTAAACAAGCAAACATATGCTTATGGTCCAACAACATACATTCTCAATCAATCAGTCACACATCACAGCATACACGGGTAACGAATAACATGCTTTTAAACACACAATCAACATACTTGTCATACAAGCAATCATACTTACAAAGCAAGCAAACACCGTGTATATCAATTCAAAACTTAAACTTACCTCACTTACCTGCCCAAGGTCTCGGCAACCTTAGGCTCTGATACCAACAAATGTAACCCCCTCGTCCCGGTCTGGCCGGATGACCGGTCCGAGTGAGCTACACGGGGAAAACCGAGTGAAAACTCCCTAAGGAATTCCCCCTCGGTTAGCAACCCTATTTTTTTTTCATTTTAAAATCTTGTCTAAATGGATATTAAACCCTAAGTGATCATACAGCGGAACAACAATATATAAAACAATCAAACGAACTCAAACAATCATGTTACAGCCCAATTTTAAACTTAAACTGCAGGCGGTATCGATACCCTTAAGGGGTGTATCGATACCCCTTTGACTAGGTCAACTGGTCAAAGTCAACCCGTAGAGACCGTATCGATACACCCAAGGAGTGTATCGATACCCTCCCTAACGGTTGACTTCCCACGGTCAACGCTAAGATGACGGTATCGATACACCAGAGGTCAGTATCGATACCGAAATGGACAGTAGCTCTAGAGACCAAAATGGTATCGATACGCCCCCCTCGCGTATCGATACACGAGGCCTGAAACAAGAAGGAGGTATCGATACGGGACCAACAATATCGATACCCCTGTACTGCAAAACCTCCAAACTCAACTAAAACGTATAAGACTCGGACCTAGATGCAATTTAGGACTTCCCTAGACCCAAACAAGCATTCATACAACATTTACAGGTTATTATTTAGCCATACAACCACCCAACATGTACATACACCAAGGAAGACATGCAATTGAATCAAAGATGACATTTAAACATTCAAGTCATATACTTCAAGGTTCAAACACAAAGGCAACCTCAAGAGGCACATGGCTAACATTCATAACAAGCAATTTAGATATGGATTACAATTCAAACATGGCTTCAACAAGCGAATCAAAACAACATAATTAAGGGGTCTAAACATGCTCCTAAACAACCAGCAAAAGCACAAATCAACAACACCTATCCCATTGCTTAACTATTACATTCTACCACTTAATAAATCATACAATGAGCTAACCATTAGCAACACTTGGAGGCCTTTCCTTGCCCTTGCCACCCACAAGCTATTGATCTGCATTGTCGAACAAAAGAGAGCGTAAGCATAAAAGCTTAGTGAGGGTAAGCTCATAAAACAAACCTTCGACAATGCAGGGTCCAAGCACGAGCTACAACCAAGATAAAATGCACGATCTTACCTCCGATCCCCACGAGCCATAATTATAAATGATGCATGAACATATATTCAATATCATGTCATGCTCAACATGTTAAATCCACAACATATGAAATCAAAGATATTAAACCATGTTAGCAACACATCCCAAATCACATTGGCTCACAATTAATCACATATTGGCAACATAAACCACAATTCGTATTGGCACCTAGCTATGACTCGAATACGCGGATAACCGTTGGAACTCACATCCAACAACACAACCATTACCTGACGGTGGGATTACACTAATCACCGTTCACGCGGAGGGGATTCCACTCATCCTCACGCCTCATCTCACGCGGAGGGGATTCCACTCATCCTCACGCCTCATCTCACGCGGAGGGGATTACACTCATCCTCACGCCCGTCGATGGGATTCCACTCATCACCGACTAATGTAAATACAATTTCCGGGCGTACCCGTACTCCTCCTTGGTGACTCAACGCCACCAAGGCCACGCGCGACTTTTGACTCATGTGTACACACTAACATCCTAATGATCGATCATTTGTACCCAAGCATACTAGTGCCAATACTAATACATTCCACAATACCATTTATTAACAACTTCCGTGCTTAGCACGTACTCACCATGATCCTCGGATCAAGCAATCACCTCATAATCTCATTTCACATGACAACACACATGTACATCATTAACAACCATATCACATCATATTTTGCACACGTGAATAACCATATCATATCTATCATCAACATACATACAACAATGCATCCAACATGTCTCAACATACATGTATACAACATATATATATAACCAACACCATCACGATTTAACACGAGGCATATACAACCATTAAAGAGTGCAACCAAAGTCTCTAATCAAAGCTTGGGATTAGGCTACCACTCTAATCCCAACTCTAGGTGGGTTTACCAAACCCATCCTAGGTTCACATGCTTGAACCAAATACTCAAAACCAATTCAAAAACATTTAACCACTCACCTAAGCTTCCAAGCTCCAAGCCAAGCAAGCAACCTCCCTCAAATTTCCGGATTTCTTCCCGAAGCTTCCCCAACACAAATTCCCGCTTCTAAACAACCTCGAACACATTTCCAACAATTCCAAATCAGCCCAACATCAAAATACCAACCCGGAAAACAATTCAAATCAAATTTACAACGTTGCAAGCCATGACCAAACCCCACACTTTGCAATTTCGGGCAGCCCCTAAACCATGTCCAAAAACCATGTTTCCAACATCCATAGCACCCACAAACAATCCCAAATCAACCCCTAACCATTACCCTAACATCAAACCTCAATTTCCAACACAAACCACACCCAAAACTTAACTAAAAACCCTCCTAAAAACCCATTTTTATCCAATTTCGGGAATCATGATAAAACACTTTAAAATTCACTTATGTTGGACCTTAGGAGTTGCAAACAACTTAGCTAACAATAATAAATCAATGGCTTAAGTTAAAGACCATAAAGCTCTCATTTTTAAACAAAACCCTAAAACTTCACATTTCAAAAATCATGAAAGAATATGAGAAATATTGGTACCAACACGAAGAGGAAGACAAGACCAAGTCAAAAACACAATTACCTTTTAAAAAGCTCCAAAGATGAAGTTGAAAGAGATGAAATGATGAAAGGGGGAGGGAGAGAGCTTCCATGTCGTTGAAATGGTGAAAATAGGGTGAAGAAGATGAGCACATGTTTTAATTCAACAAAAAGGGGTTTTAATTTTGAAAGTTCATCTTATTTACCATTTTGCCATTAATGAGATGGCAAATCCTCTTTTATCATAAAATCCATGGGATTTAATTCCCAAAACAATTTTGATCCAACATAGAATTTTTTTGATTCGAATATCTAAAACCCGAAACAATATTTTAATATTATTTCCATCCGACCCCTAAACCCGGGTGTTACACCTGCAGCGGCCAGTAGAGCTGATCCAAGATCGATAAGTATAAGTAGTTATCCTTACTTGCGAAAGCAGGCAACGTCCAAAGAGTCCAATTTTAAGTCAAAAAGGAGTCTGTATTTAATGTAAATATACTTTAAGAACTTTTACTTCAAGGAGGACTCAAACTTAAGCCATGAGTCCTATATATACCCAATGTATGTAAGGGTATAGGGGCATGACGGGGTATGAGGGGATACATGCTTGAATAGCCGCACAACAGAGATGTAGCTAGATAGGTTGGAGTTGTTGGAGGTCGCGACCCAACTCTCCTAGGGTTTAGGCGTGTGTATGTAAAGTAGTATGTGAGAAACAGTTGTAATAGTTTTTAGTTGCTTTCAATAAAATTCCAAAGTTTGTTTAATCTATGCACTTCATTCTTTCGATTAGTCTACACCGGTCAGTTGAGAGAATCGATTTGGAAGTGTAAGGCTCACGAAAGGGTTAAAAACAGTCACAACATGTTAGGGCGTGACTAACTTGGTTCGTAACAAGTTCACAAGTTTCAGCGGCTAAAAGGGATCACCAACCGAATTGACTTGCCTGTGTTATGTTTACGCTAAGATTTCTAGGTATTGCTTACATCACGTGAGTGTTCGAGCATCCTTGCCTAGAAATAGGGAGGATCACTGTCGACTATCCCACCGAGCTTGGAATGTCTGCCAGACTTGCCGCCAGGACCTATTTCGATTCCACCTACCGAGATAGCGAAAGTTGCAGGGGTAGTGACCCGATGCAGCCGCGTGACAGGGACGTAGTCTGTCGCCGGCCATACCCGCCGAGGTAGCAATTCATGGCAGTGCAAAACATACTTAGGCTTTACAATGTAGTCCACGCGCTATTGAGCTGCAATTTTCTTACCCAGTCTATCGACCAAATCTCTCCATATCATCGCTCTCATCGTTGTCTTTATTTTATTTGTGTTTTTATATTTGCTCATCGTGAGATTTAATTGTACATTTACTAAATCTTTGTGCAGGAAACCATAAATAGAAGCTGCTCCAATCCTTGTGGGAGACGATATCTTTTATACTATAACTTGACAAGAGTGTGCACTTGCGCTCATAAATAGAGAACACCCAAACGCTCTATAGCCATACTTGCCGCCGGGACTTCTCTCCATCTCACTTGCCGAGACAGCGAAAGTTGCAAGAGCAGAGTGTCGTCGTGGCAGCGAAAGTTGCCACCGCCTCAATCCGCCATTACCCGCCAAGGTAGTAGATCATGGCAGCGCAAAACAACTTGACCTATTCAACGCAATTTCACACTAAGCAGCAGCATAACCCGGCCCTCTCTATCAATATGATCACTTCCTTATTATTATTTTTGTTTTTATTATTTTACTTTTCTTCTCAACAACTATCTTACTTGTGCATCTACTTTTCTTGTGCATGAACAACAATTCGAATCAAGTTGTCCAATCCTTGTGGGAGACGATATCTTATATACTGTAACTTGACAGAAGTGTGCACTTGCGCTCATAAATAGAGAACACCCAAATGCTCTACAACAATATAGCTGGTGCAAGTGATATGGTTAATTTCTGATGTCCCCGATACTAGAGTTGTGGTTAGTGTTGATGTGGTAAATGCATGAATTGGTAATATTGGTGTTATGTTTGATGATCATGTGGTAACTAGTCCAAATAGGTTTGGAGCTCTATGTTCTGAGGGTGCAAATGTCAGGGTTGCTTCCCCCAATATGAGTCGTGCTGCTACTGATGGAATTAACGAGCTAATGCAGCAATTAAAGTCTAAGGAAAAGGAGAAGAATAAGAAGAAAGGTAAAAGGGGTAATAAAGGGAAAGGTAAGGACGGTGGTGGATCTCCTTCTTGTCAATGAGTCTCCTTGTGTGGAATGTGAGAGGATTAAATGATTCTCTAAAGCAGTGTCAACTCCTAAAGGTGGTCAAAAAATTTAATGGTGAGGTGATTGGACTATTGGAAACTAGAGTTAGATGGATAAATGCAGCTAAAATTGTTGCTGATAGATTCAAAGGCTGGCAGTTCATAATTAACTATGAGTTTACTTCTAATGGGAGAATTTGGATCTTGAGTAAGGGTGGTTGGAAGGTGGATGTGGTGTTTAAGTCTGCATAATTGATTACTTGCATTATATCAAAAGGGAAGGATGTTTTCTTTTACTCTGTGGTTTATGGAAGCAATAGTAGGGAGGAGTGATTGAGTTTGTAGAGAGATTTATTGAATCTGAAGATCTCTGTTGGAGATTGCCCTTGGATGTTGGCTGGCGATTTTAACATTATCACCTGTCCACAGGAAATGTCTGACTTTACTGGTAATCAAGTTGTCACTGGAGCTATACAAGAGTTTAACGATTGTATGGATGCATAGGATGTTCTTGACCACACTTTTACTGGTTTAATGTTCACTTGGTGTAATTTTAGGGACGAGGGTCCCTTGTCTAGAAAGTTAGATAGGGTACTGGTAAACCAGGCTTGGTTGACTGGCTATCCATCTTCTAAAGTAGAATTCTTGGTCCCTGGTTGTTTTGATCATTGCCCGTGGTACATGATGGTGCATGCTCCTTTAAAAAACCTCCAAGACCTTTCAAGTTCTTTAATCTCTGGGTTAAACATCCTATTTTCATGGGTATTGTTGAGGAATCATGGAAGTAGCCTTCTCAGGGCAATCTTTTGCAAGTTCAATTTGCAAAGTTAAAGAGGCTGAAAGGCCCTTTGAAGCAGTTAAATAAGGAGGCATACAGTAATATCTCAAACAGAGTTTTCACTAAGCAAGTGTAATTTACAAAAGCTATCGATGAACAATCCTACTTCTATCAACTTTACGAGAGAGATGTAATTGCAGAATTGAAGGAGCTATTGCTAGTTGATGAGTTCTTTTTAGACAAAAATCTCGAGTACAATGTGTAAAAGAAGGGGATCAGAATTCAAGTTATTTTTTCAAGCAGTTTGTTGTGAAACAGAAGGCCAATACAATTTCTATTCTTTATGATGGCCATGGGAGGAAGTTGGACTCTTATGCTGCAATGTCAATTAAAGTTGTGAACTTCTTCTCCAATTCAGTTGGTAGAAAGGATACTGAGGTAGAATTGGTGTCTGACAACTTATTAAGGGAGATATTGGGTGTGGAATTGCCTTCTGAGGTAGGCAATAGTCTGGTTGCCCCTGTTTTGCAAGAGAAAATTAAGAATGTCATTTTTGCCATGAATAGCAACAAAGCCCCTGGTCCAGATGGATATCCTACAAAAAAAATTAGGCATCATGGGAAATTGTTAAGGAGGATGTTTTGAGAGGAATTCAACTTTTCTTCTCTTCTGGTAACCTTCCATCTGCGTTTAATTCTACAACCATAACTCTAGTGCCAAAGATTCTGGTTCCCAAAATAGCTGCTCACTTTCGGCCAATATCATGTTCTAATACTATCTATAAATGCATTACAAAATTGATCACAAATAGGATGAAAAGGTGGCTTCCATAATTCTACAAAATCAAAGTGCTTTTTTGAAGCATATCTCTCCAATATGTGCTAATAGGATTGACCTTAGAAAGGCATTTGATTCTATAAATTTGAGATTTATTATTCAAATTTTGAGAGTATTAGGGTTCTCTGTTTGGTTTTGAAGGTGGATAGAGGCTTGTGTAATGCATTCAAAGTTTTTCATTAACATTTTTTACCGGCAAAAGAGTATGAATTTATTAATAAGTATCATACAGTGCCATCACACTCCATGGCCTAAATAAAACCTCCCTACACCTAATTGGAGGAAAAGAGTACTGAGGAGTATGAGATAAAGAACAAACGCTAAAACAAACTGAACAAACACGAAAAACTAAAGCAAGAAACCGAAACACAAAACATTCACGCTAGCATGCAAAACCAAGATGTGCGATCAACACCACCCCTCGCCAAAGAGTCATCCAAGCAATTCGCTTCTCGATAAAAACATGAATACATGAGCTCAACAATAATCCCCCTCAGATGCAATTTCCAGGCCAAAAGATGTCGTCAAGCACCAAATAAAAAAATGGTCTGATGTTGCGTGTTTCCATACTCTTCGATCCTCACACTTTTAACAAACCACGCCACACCACTCTATCGACACAAAGGATATCATGCACCACGTCCAATAAATAATTCCACCATACCTCGTTGTAGATTACCACACCACATATCGCCTAACAAACTCGCTTGATCCCCTCCCACACACGGTACGTATACTCCTACTATACCATAAAAACAAACATCCAAGAACCGAGCAAATCTGTCTCCTCTCTCGAATGTCAAAAACATCCGAAGAAGGCGGTAACACATAAACAAAATCATTCGTAAACCATATCTTATTCACCATACCATCACTTGATGTATTTAATTTATTCACATATAAAATGACCATCGCACACCTTTGTTGTCTCAAAAAGAATTGAACCGATTTACGCTTCAATGTTGAACCAATCCCTCTCATATTTCACGACCACAAACTCACGCTCTTCGCAATTATTGTCGTTCTCGCGCTTCAATCATACGCGCGATATCCTTTACAATTTCGTGTTCGTTTCCAATTGTTTTCACCCCAATCACTTTACCCAATTTCAATGTTTCCTCCGCTTCTCTTAAAATAATTCGTTTTCGGTTATAGATGTCCGAGTCTGACAAAGAGCCATTAGCAATTACCTCTGATGATTTTTGGTAACATAAATGGGGGATTGGTTCGATATTTTGCAAGGGAATAGGGTGTTAGGTAAGGGGACCCTCTCTCCCCCTACCTTTTCATTCTAGATTTAAATGTCCTGTCTGGATTGCTCAATGGTGCTGGAAAGTATGGTGTTTTTGGTTTTCATCCAAAATGTAAAAGGATACAACTTTCCCATATTTGTTTTGCAAATGATCTGTTGGTGTTCACAAAGGGAGAGCTAGAGTCTATTCTGGGGATCAAAAGACTGTTGGTAGTCTTTTATAAGATGTCTGGATTGAGCATTAATGAGGCAAAATGTGAATTGTTTACTATTGGAATTGACAGTGCTAAAATTCAAGTGATGAGAGAGCAATCTAGTTTCAAATTTGGTTTGTTACCTGTCAAATACTTGGGAGTTTCACTCGTTTAAAAGAGACTTACTGCTGCTGATTGTGAGGGTTTAGTGTGAAAGATTGTTAGTAGAATTAGAGGGTGGCCTTCCAAGAGCTCATCTTTTGTTGGGAGGCTTCAGCTCATACAAGCAATGTTGTTTAGCGCCCAAAATATTTGGTGTAGGGTATTCATTCTGCCCTCGAAAGTGATCCAGAAAATCTCCCAGATTTACAATGCCTTTCTTTGGAAGGGTACAGATGGGGATGCTAGAGGTGCTCGGGTGAGTTGGGAGACTGTTTGTTACCCGAAGCATGAATGGGAATTGGGAGTGAAAGACATGGTTACTTGGAACAAGGCTTGTATGATGAGATGCATTTGGCTTTTGATTACACAAGCGGGCTCTTTATGGGTGGCATGGGTGCAACAATACTTGTTGTAGGGATGTTCTGTTTTTAATGCCGCTGTCACAAATTCTCATAGTTGGGCTTGGAAAAAGCTTATGAAACTTGGAGCTTAATGGGAAAATATTAGGAGCTTGCAATGAAATTATAAAGCTCGTATAGTTTAGGATTCTCTTAGGCACAAAAGAGACAACGTGCCTTGGGCTCGTGTTGTTTGGGGAGGTTTGGCTTGTGTTAGAACCATAACTTTATCACGACCAAATTCCAATTGTTGCTTTCTATTTATGGATGAGAACATGATAAAGCTAGATGTTCTCAACAAGGCATAAAACTATTTTGTTCTGAATGTTCAGAATGCAAGGCCACGTGATCAGCATATTGAGTCAACACCAGAGAACAATCGAGACATTAGGCATATAATATGTTTTCTTTTTTAATGTAAATTCCAAGAACTTTGTCTCCTTCTTTGAACCTCATCTATTTCTTCTTTCTTCAATCTTATCCTCTGTATTTCTTCTGGTTTCGTTCTTAATCCAACATTTATTTCTTGAGTGCATAATTAGTTTCCTAACACATTATTGCGATACTACCACCGACCCTTACCAATGTGCAATATGCTATTATTTTGGATAATCTAATTCCACTAAAACCTTATGTTTCTTTCTTAATTTTCCATTTTTTAAAAGTAAGGATTTTATTAATAACAGAGCAAAAATACCAGCCTCGTTAAAAAACCTCCCTAAATCTTAGGTGGAGGAAAAAAGAGTTCACGGTGCTTAACTAGGTACAACGAAACTTCACACTCCAATAACCTCTCCGGGTTTCAAAAATTCTGAAACAAAGACCAAAAAAAGAGAAAACAAACAGATCAAACCAGTTCAACACCAACTAGATCTTCCACAAGCAATTCCACCTTTAGCTTGCTTATCCAAATTGAAGTGACCATTTTCAACACAAAAACACTACCCATCACACTGTCAAACCAAATTTTTGCATCCTTATTCCTCGAGAACAATATTCCAACATCCTATGACAATTAGAAACATATTCCACCACAAAAGGAGTGTTGAAAGCAATAACAAACCAGACATTAAACACTGCCAATGTAAGGCCCCGGTTTTGGGCGTAGCAGTTTATGGGCTAGATTAGACGATCTGGTGGACCAAGTTAGAGATTCAAGTCAGATTCGGGATTAGATATTTTTATTAAACATAAAAATATGGAAAATGGTTAAAAATCATTATTTAATATATATATATATATATATATATATATATATATATATATATATATGATTTTAGTAAAATCATTTTTGGAAAAAGAATTTTGGGAATGTGACATTTGGGCTAGTGACCAAAATGTAAGAATTGTAAAACTATTTCCAGTGATTGTTTTGTAAAAGGGCCAAGACTTTGAATCTTTAAGGAGCTATTTGCCCAAAGTCTAATATAAGACTTTTATCCCGTAATTGGCTTATTTAAAATGGTTTTTAATTAATATAATGAGTTGAAGGAATTAATTGGTGGTTATTTCATTAAAACAAAATTTACGTAACTTCTTTCCTCTCAAAAACTTTCTCTCAAATTCTCTCCAGCCAAACACTCATTTCTTCTTCAAAATCTTAAGGTAATCTTTTGTTTTCTGTAATCCTTTGTTATCAAATGATTTCTTGTTGGTTTCTTAGCAAAACCTTATTGTTTTAATCTTGTTGTTACATGTAAATCAATCCGATTAAGGGGGAAAGCATCCATTAGAGGTGAGCTGCATTTTTATTCTCTAATGAAAGGTTCTTTACTTAAATTCTCAAGTTCTTGACCCTTTATATATGTTTTCTAATGAGTTTTGATGATTTAATTGTGGAAATTTGGTTTAATTGAGATTTAATTGGTGAAATTGATTGAGATTCGTTTTGGATCTATTTTTCTGGGTTCTTGATCATATTAGAACATGGTTATGATGTTTTATAATGTTAATAAGTTGGTTTTAACATTGGAATCCCGAAATGATAGGAATCTTTAATTGTTTAGGTTGTTAGTTATGTGATTTTGGGAGTTATGGTGGTGTAATGGTTGTTGAAAGTATAAGGATATTATGAGAAGGTTTTTAGATGTCTCTTGATGATAATTGATGGTTGAAAGTGTTAGGTTTTGGCTAGGTTTAGTTTAGAGGTCAATCGATGTTGTTTTCAGTTGTTTCAAATAGACGATTGATAGCTTTTGGCAAGGCAATGTGTAGAATTGCTTGCTAGGATTTTGAATGCATTGAGATGTATTAATCCTCTATTATTATGTGGTTAAAACAGGGGAGAGTGATTCGCTAGCAACCGGTGAAGATTTGGAGGCTTTGGAAGCTTAGTTTCATGTGTAGGTGAGTGAGAACGTGGACTCCCGCTTTGAAATGTTTTGAATGTGGTTTTGGAACTTAGATTTGATCTTGAAACGCATGTCCAAGTTTGGAAGTAAGTAAAAAGTGGTTTTCTCTCTTGGTCGTGCTATTATGAAATGGTTTTTATGCACTTGGTTTTGATTACATGTTACCTACTGTTAAAGTATGTTTAAAGTATGTGATATATTGTTTTTAATTATGAAAAGATGAAGGATGCACATGGTAAGTGATCCTTGTAAGTATATGTTTTATACATGTGTTTAAAGCATGGTTTGTTACTTTGGAAAATTAGTGTTGATGCTTTGAAAACAGTGAGGTACATGGTTTGATGTGAATTATATTGGAAAGTGATGGTATGGAAATCGTTTTAAAAATGCTATCGGATATAGTTAGTCGACTATATGATTGAGTGCACTATAAACAAGTCGTCTTGAATGTTGAGGGGTTTATATTGTGTACCGCAAACTCCATCCAAGTACCTTAAGGATCAAGGAAGAGTAGTGTTTTGTCTCTCGTTAGTGGGGTTATACATCTACCGATGAGTTGTGTTGAGGGGTTTATACAGTGTACCCAAGGAAATTTGTAACGCCCTCAACCTGACTTTGAAGAAAACCAGAGTTTAGAACGTTACTGCATAGAAAACCGAAAACCAGGACCAAAAATTTCAATTCAATCTCTAGTCATTATCATCATTTTCTCAACTTACTTCTTTTAGTCCATAATCACAAGTTTCATGACCGTTCTACCAGTTGGCTCACATAACTTATTTAACAGGGAACCAAGTATGAAAGTGATATCCTCATTTCATCTTGTATATATATAGAATGAGCTTTAATATCAATTTTAGATAAATCTTATTTCCTATAGCTTTTAGCCAATTAAATATTCTTTCAATAACTCGTATTATAACATACTAGGCTTATCAAGCAATTACAATTATATTTGATCTCTATTACCCAGAATTATCTTGTATTTTAAGCTAGAAAGTAAATGATTAAAATGACCAATTCCATTGTAACTTATACAATATATTCTTTATGAGTATTTTAATAACACTCTCATAACAAACCAATAATTGAATTATAATCCAATATATCTAGTTAAACAAGAAGCTTATTCGAAAGCTTTACCACATATTTAAATTAGCCATCGCACCTTTAATCACCATGTTTAGAATCATACATTAACCATTATTCGAATATCATACAACTCAACAAAGTCATTTATACTAGCATTAGAATCGTGAACTCCATTAAACACTCTTCTTCTATATGAATAGTTCAAGTAATAAATGTTCATTAACCGGACTAAGCTAATCTAAGATAACATTCCTTGATAGCATTTACAAAACATATCTATAAACTGCTTCTTAGACAATTACAAGAGCCACCATCCTAGAGGTTGATTAAAATAACAAGACAACAATCAAGTCTTGAACCATCACACTTGCACCTGATCAGCTATAACTTCTAAAATGACGTACAATACATGGTAATGTATGCATTAGGCTTACATAGCCTAAGTGAGGTAGTGACATTAAATAATAACAAGCATTTGATATAAATTTTTCAATGGAGTACACAATCAAATATACAATCGTAGTTATCATATTATAATTGACTTAAATTTGCTTTTTTAAGCTTTAGGATATTCGAAAGCTACTTTAATTTCTTTATCATTATATTGATCTTAATTTAAGATTAATTTATCACTTTTAAGTATCCTTTAGACTTTTTAGGAACTTAACAGCCTTTGGAATTCTTTAATGACTTCAATAGTTTAACAATATATTAATTAAAGATTTGTTCCCATAAACAATTGGGACATTTAATCATCTTTTACATGTCTCATAACATGCGCTCATCAAGAGCTTTCAATTCAATGCTCACTAAGAACTTTCGATTCACAATGCTCACTAAGAACTTTCGATTCACAATGCTCACCAAGAGCTCTTAATTACAGTGCTCCCTAAGAGCTTTCAATTACAGGACTCACCACGAGCTATCCACTGCCAGGCTTACCATGAATTCTTGGCTTAAAGTAAACATTTCATATCTTTTACAGGTTTTCCTTGGGTCACTATTGGTGATGAATAACATTAGTCCAAGCGATACTTAGCTCAGAGCACATAGCAAAGGCTAATATCAAAACATATCAATGGGGCATCCCTCGAGCAATAGCTTGATCAAGAGTACCGAAGGTACTAGAAGATCATTTGATCTTAATAACAAGGGACCGTAGTCCAAACATAACAGGCATCAACCAATAGATCCTAGGTCTTCCATTGAAAAGGCAACTTATATGTTTTTATCTTAGTTTGATATTCAAGAAGTTGCTTATTGTACAAGTAGCTTTACTTTTAAGGTTCACATAGATTTCTTAAGTTACAAGTAACTTTACTTGTTTCTTCTTTTCAATAGCTTATTACATAAGTCAAGCTTTCTTGCTTCTTAAGTCTTTAGGAATTCAAGGTACTTTTAACTTTACTTTCAATCTTTTATAAGAATCTTATTGTTTTAATGGTCAGGAAGCAACTTCAGCTTTATCACAAAATTTTCATGATTACTATCACAAGTACATAGCAAGACATACAAAGTTTGCATACTTCACATGTCTTGCTCTACAGGAGCCATATGTGTATGCTTATGCAAGTATTAAATCATTTCATGTAACAAGAATAGGGATGGCATCGTTTCATCTGAAACAAAACCGACTACACTCACCTCTTATACTGAAGTTATGAGATACCTAAATCCACAATTACTTCTAGCTTTCAATTAATCCCTAGCTTCTAGTCATTCTTATATGATGTACCTCACACCAATAAGTCATTATAACCAAGTTCAATTCATTTATTAGCAACCTAATTCATCATGTATTCACATGTACATTTATACACTCGTAGATCAATATACTATATATATATATATATATATATATATATATACTCACAAGTACTCACTCAAATAACCCCTTGTATACATGTTTATACACATCAAGACTGTAACACCCCAAAAATTACACTCAAATTGTAAACCCTAGATTTGAAAAATCCCTAATTTTGAAACCTAATTTTGAAACCCCTAATTGAAAACCCTAACAATTGAGAATATTTAATCTATAACCCTAAATTTTTTATAAGGGACTAAATAGAATTATTAACAAACTTAGAAGTTAATATGAAATTTATTAAAAGTTTAAGGACCACATATGAAATTAACCCATTTTTTAAAATTTGAATTCTAATTCTCTTAGTTTTCCTACTCAAGTCGTCCCTTTTCTTTTCAAATTATTATTATTATTATTATTATTATTATTATTATTATTATTATTATTATTATTATTATTATTATATTATAAACCTAATTTGTTTAGATTATCACCGCTCAACTATATATATATATAGTTATATATAGTTATTACGTATAGAAATAAACCTAAGCCTTAAGTTTTAAAGTGTTGTCGCTCTTAGTCATTCCCATGTTTTACGAATTCCTCTCGGATTGACGTTGCCATCACCTTACATCAAAGTCGCAACCGTCCTTTGTTCGTTGTTAGAGCTTTATTGTTGCAAGGTCTGTTTTCTTCTGGTTCTATAAATAAATTATATGTTATTTTTTATGTGTTGGTGTTTTACCCCTTATGTGATTATCAATATGTATTATGTTTTGTATGGTTGACATCACGTGCATATGATTTCATAATGTGTTTTAATTAAGATTTACAAAATATTTGATTTAAGGAACATCATATTTACGGAACTATAATTTATGGATTTATGAATTTATGGATATGATTTATGAATTATGTTTATGGGATATCGGATTTATGGAATTGGTTTTTATGAAACTTGAAATTTAAACACCATATATGTATGAGTATGGGTTGGGATTTGTATGGAGAAAGTTCATTGGTTTCACCCTTCGCGCTGAATTCCACTTCGGATGGCGGACGTAGGGAGGAGGTTATGGGAACCTTCCTCATTTTTGGCGGATGTAGTTGGGCGCATTGCATGTCGCTTGTGATATTGTATAGTTTGTTTCATGTTTTAAAGAATTTTAAGAAAATAATACTATGTTTTATGATTATAGTTTTTCTTGCACTTTAGACACACACTAAGATCTTTAGCTTACTCCCTCATAGTTTCCTCTTACATATATCTTTGGACTTTAGGTGACATGGTACTTGGAGGATCTCACATTTTATCTAATCATTTTATTATTTAGTACGAAACCATTTTTATTATTCATATTATTATTTTATTATATTGTGATATTGATGTAATTTTATAATTGAGGACTATTTATGTTTTTGAATTATTTTAGCATTCTTTGACGATGGTTTTATTTTCGAGATTTTATTTAAACATTCAAATATTAACTATGACATTTAAATTTTATTTATTATAAAATATTTATTAAATTATCGTTATATATATATATATATTAAAAATTAAAGTAGAATTTTTAAAATTAATTTTCTTGAGGGTTAAGCTTCCAACGGTGACTTCCTAAATTTGACATTTTGTTCTAGGCCGGGTTTAGAGGGTTACAAAGACAATTCAAAGTTTTCATACATATAAACACGTAAATCAAATCAGTCCATCACTTACTTAATCATGTCAAAATAACCTAAGGTTTACTTATCTCAACATGTTTATTCACTAAACAGCTCACTTCCATTTGTTCTAATGCAAAACCGTGTCTAACATGAATATTTTTCATCCACATGCTCACAAATCAGTTCTTAAGGTTCATATAGATGCAAATCTGTCTAGTTTTCATATGCATACTTAGTATATGCATAAAATAGGGTAGCTTAGACATGAAAACATACCTTCACTCAAATATGTCCACGATACATGACACACATAGTTTTCGCGTCAAAAATAATTCCTTCTTCCCTGATAATAAATAAAGGAAATAATACGTAGTAAAAGAGAAGTAAGGGTTGATCCCATAAGGACTCAGAAAACTTCCTGATTAATGTATGTTCAATCGGTGAGCCAAGAAGAGAGTTGAACGGTATTTCAGCAAAAAGGGGTTTGCGAAATAACAAGAACACAAAGAAATTAAAGTGAGGTTTTAAAAGAAATAGATTCAATATTTATGAATAAGCCTTAGGCATTGGCTCTGACTCAGTTTCCTCTGATCATCGGAAAAGAATTTTTACTTCAAGATTCACGTCGGTTAATTTCCTACAAGGGTCAATCCTTGAGACTACGCTTTTGTAACCGAATACCCAAGTTCTATCTTTGATATCGATTTACAAAGTTGATCTAGTCAACAACAATGTTGTAGATCAAAATCGTTTAAGTTCAGTAAAAACCGACTCGTATTATGTTGTTTCAATAACAACAGTTCCGATCTCAATTTTCTTCTTAGTAGTCAATTTACTAAGTGTGTTCCCAAGAAGTCAAATGTGCTTCAATAGCCGATCCTTCCTCCCACATATTTAACCCAAAAAACAACATTCTGACCAAAGTCAATCTTTAGTTTCGAAATCGTTTTGGTTTAGAAATCAAACCTTAGAAAACTAAAAGAGATTCCCGAAATTTTGAAAGCGCTTTTCAATCCTTTCGTCGGAATTGAGTCATTGTTGTAGCCCTCGACTTAAAGAAAATTAGCTAGGCATGATTATGGAAGAAAGCATGCTTAGCATATTTTAAAATAAAAAAAAAACTTTACAAAGAAAGTAAGAACGAAGAAGAAGAGAAGAGAATTTAATAAATTCAAAGTAAAATGAAACAATGAACACAAGATGGTTTGAGTCTTACCCCAAAGGGGTATTTATAGCATCCTAAAACCCTAAAAATACACTAAAATATTTAAAATACATAAGATAAATGCCAAATGATAATAATAAAATCTCAAAATGTTTAAAATTCAAAAATAAAAGATAAATCCCCAAGCTTGATCCTAATCTCGGCTGATAAGTGCTCGGACGCGGCTGATAGCTTATCACGCGCTGCTGACGTCTTCTTCTAGAAGCCTACTAACGTGGCGTCGAGTCAAGGCATTCATGCCCACTAATCCACGCATGAATCCAGAAAACTTGCAAAATTCAACCTTTTCTAAACTGTTTTCCACCCATGAAGTCCTGCACAGAAAAGCACACAATAGACCATGATTCAACACCACAAAGCAACCATTTAAGCATAATTAGCACGTAAATATTGACCAAACTAGCTACTCATCAAATTCCCCCTCACTTATCGGATGTTTGTCCTCAAGTATCTCAAAATTAAACAAATCTAAGCTCAAGTTCTCATCTTTAATTTCACGAAGTCTCAAAGTTTTTGGTATGACTAAGTATCTAAACATGAAAGAAAATAAAGGAGCAAAAGAGAAATGGCAAGACTTAGAAATAATTTTAGCAAAAACGACATTCCAATACCTTTTTAACAATAATGATGCAAACTAAGTACCCTCACAAGGAATCGCTCATGTCACTCAAAGTGTTTAAGGGTAGAAAAATCACTCGAGCCAAAACTAATTAGAGCATTACCATAGCCACTACTTAGTATGAACATGATGCAAAAAATCAAGAGGTCTTAAAAGGGTTGTAACATGGCTAAGGTTTGGATAGGATAAAGGCCGAAAAACAGGGGTTAAAATTCAAGACAAAAATCATCCCAAAATCCTTATTCGAAGCTGTTTCTTTTTTCTTTTCTTTTTCTTTTTTCATTCTAATCAAAACCGTGAAATTGCACTACTTATTCCTCTCTTTTTTGCTGTGCAAATTCGAATAAATTATGCACTGTATTTTCCTACAGTTTTTTCTACTGCATATTCGAATCATTTTCTGCGCTTAATTTTCTGCGGTGTATTTTCTGCACTGCTGGACTACATTGTTCAAAATTGCTTTTAATTTTTTTTTCTACAGTGCTGATTCGAATATGTTTTTCTTCTCTTTTTTCGGAGACAATCTTGTCTTGAAAAGGGTGACAAAATAGAGGAAATAAAAGAAATGGTTTAGGCTAAAAATACGGTGAAGCAAGGAAAAAGTCAAGGCTCAAAATTGTTTCACTAGGGGATAATAAGATGGGGTAGGCTTTTTGGGAAGAGAATGGGGTTTAACCTAATGTCTCTACCATATTAATGCATCACAATAAAAAATGTAATCTCGAAAAGTATTTAAACCACAAGTTGTAGAATGCAACTAATTAGCAAGGCACACTCAAAGAAACAAAGAGCAAAAATAGTGCATGTTCATTAGGCTCAAAAGCTCCCATGAACTGTCTTGTGTACATAGGTAAGCATCATGTCAATTAACAAAGTAAGGAATGACAAGGGTTATATGAAAAATTCCAAGCATGTCATAATCTATTATGCAACCTAAAATTTCTAACAAGAAAAATATCAAAGTCATACGGAAACAAAGGGACTAGGTGAAACAAAGGAAATCAAAAAGTAACTTAAATTTAAATAAAATCAAGAACAAGAGAACAAGCAATCGAACAAGAAATTATGCGAATTTTCCATGTATACCCACTCCCCCTCACTTTAAGCATGATGACCCATTATGTAAATAAAATGAAAGAGATGGAATGAGAAAACTCATTGAACTAGTTACGGCCACGAACGCGCCTACGCCCCTGACGAGATGTGCCCGGCCGAAGATAAGAGATGATCTTGTCAATGTTTGTTTCGATGGAATTAAGCCTCCCATTCACGTCATGTTGTTGGTTGTCATCTTGTGGTGGTCGAGGTATGGGCCTACGAAGGAAAATACGCAAGTTCCGGGGCGTAATGGTTCCCAGGGGAACAATGTATGGCGCATCCGGAGTACCCGCAAGCAACCTCGTTGATTCCAAGCACTTAGCATCCAATGGATCCATCAAAAAAGCGTAAGTAAAACGTGAGGTATCAAATGTTGATGGAAAGAGTCGTGAAGCGATGCTAGTGATATAAGGTCCAAGAATAAGCGGTTGATTAGTTCGTGCTACACGATCAAACGTGTAGGCGAACCAATAACCGAGATTTACCTTTACTCCGACGTGCATACACCATAAAAAGAAAAACTCAACCTTACTCAAATTTGAAGTCGTGTCATTGCGACCGGAGTAATTATAGGTGAGAAATTTATGGATGTAGCGAAGAGTCGGACTATGAATGTCTCGGTCCTTCGTCGAGGTAAGGTTATAATCGAAGCCTGCTTCTCCTGTCAAGGTCTCGTAGGAAAGGTCGTTATCAAAATCCTACGAAATCTCAAGTAAAGCCGTTAAATACCTGGGATCCATGACATTAGTCACGAAGCCCATATAAAAATTAAATTCCGTAAGAGACATTCGAAAATATTGACCTAACAATCGAAATGAGATCCCATCAGGAGTATGAATAGTTACAACACGATTCCTACGAAATGCAAACGTAGCATAAAACTCAAATAATAATTCGTAGTATGTGTTGCATTGAATTGTAGGGTAAGTTCTCCAACCTATAGCATCAAACATATGCATGATAGATTCACGCAAATGAAAACTATCTAGTGTATTAGTTGCAATGTACTTACAAACTTTGTACTCGCGATGTCATATTTGGTGGAAACGGGTCAGCTCATCACCCTTGAAATCCAAGTATCCTTGTAAAACCACTTCGAGTGGAACTAGAAAACGATGTCCGCGTCAATAACGCTCCTATTGCTCTTGCATGTTGGGATGATCACCGGGTGTAGCACTATCGTCCGAACATGCATCACGTGGTGGAGACTCCGGTCGACTAGTACGCGAAAAGGTGGGCTGCTCGGTCCTCGTGTGGAATCTTGTAGTGAAGTTCTCTGCAAAACCAAGATCCGGGTGATATATTAGCAACTGTTGGACATTAAAAACTGAATTTACCTCATCCGATTGGTACTCGGTTTCCGATGGCATCGAGTAGGAGGGAAAGGTGTCCAGCATAGATTGGTTGGACGGTGTAGCTCGATCGGGGTGGTTCGGCGACAATGAAGCCCGAAGTGGGCTGTGAACTTGCGGTTGGATGTGGCCACCATGTCCACCGTTGGCAGAGAGTGGAAGGAAGGAGATGGACATGGCGGAGCACGCGGCGTTCGGTTTCGGCTGGTTCTACCCGTGCTAGTTCGTGCGCGTTCTCCCAAATGTGTTTGCGATGGGGCTGGTGCATGGGCAGAGGGTAGTAAAGATTCGGTGTTGGCTGTGGCTTGGCGTGTCTGTAACACCCAGAAAAAAGGGTTTATTGAGATAAAATGAATTGAGCAAAAAAAGGAAAAGGAATGGAATTGGTGACACGAGGGTTTGAACCCATAACCTTTGGGATGGGATGCTAGAGCTTTAACCACTGAGCCAAGTGCTTATGTCTATTAAGTGTTGCTTTGAAAGGCTTTTGAATTAAGTTTGAGAAGTATGTTAAAACATATTTAAGATTCGAATTGACCGTTCACCTACCGTCCCTTTTCTTTTCCATCATCTTCACCATCGATAGTGAGAGAGAGTTTTTACCCCTGTTAGCCGTCCGATCTACCCCACCGCCGCGGCGTGCACGTCAACGCCCACGTCACCATGTTCGCCACCTCTCTCCGGTCACAACAAAGTCAACCACTCGCAGCGTCGCGTCGTCGCTTGCTGTGGAGAAAGCCTCGAAGGTTCGTCAAGAACCCATGGTGGCCCTATCTGTTTTTCTTAGATTTCGGCCGTCTCCATTGTCGTCTGGTCGCATCGATGGCTCGAGTGTGTTGAGCATGAGCGAGTGAACCTAACCCTACCGGTCGATCGTCCGTTCGGCACCGGTAGAGCTTCGTCAGAGTTACGTAATAATTCGGCCACTTTGGACCGTTTGGGTAAGTTTTGTGATCTTTCGACGTGTTTTTTGATGAGTATTAGTGATGGTTGAATTTTTCTGAGTGTGGGCTTTCGATTTTCGACAGAATCGTGTGATTTGGGGTCACCGGTGACATTCCGGCAACAACTCCGATGAGTTTTCGGTCGTGGTAAGTGAACCGACCCAAGCCGATCTGAACCGACCAACCTGGTTTGTGTCCCAACTTGAATTGAGTTCAACCTGACCCGTCCGCCCGAGTCCGACCCGTCCGCCCGAGTCGACTCAGTGAGTCAGCTCGCCCAGTTGACTTAGAGTCAGCTCGCTTGAGTTGACTCAATGAGTCAAACCTGTTGACCAGTGACGTCAGCATGATGTCAGCATTGACTTGATCGCTGACGTCAGCGTTGACTTTGACCCAAAAAGTCAAATTTTCTGAAAACTCATATTTTATGTTTTTCGACGTCCTGAATCCGTTGTTGAGTCCCGTTTTGCAAAATTTTGACCCAAAGGCCTCCGAATCTTGCTTTGAACCCGAGAGTATGTGAGTTAAACATTCAGTATAAGAGCAATGTAAATGAGGACTGATTATAATACATTACAATATCCATTACCGAGAAGAAGAAAAAATGACGCAAGGCGTAAGGCAAGAACGACAAGGCGAAGATCGGTGTTGGTCCCTTTTCATCTCGAATCTACCCGTTCAATTGCATTGGAAGGGGGTTTGGCAAGTGTTTGATCGCCATGGGGTGGTCGTCGATGTATTTATCCCGAGGAAAAAAGCAGTGGACGGTTCTCGTTTTGGTTTTGTGCGGATGAAATCTAAGGAGGATGCTCTTAGGGTAATTGAGCGGTTCGATGGATTTCGCCTATATGGCTTCCGATTACGAGTGGGTTTTGCACGACGCGATCCGCGAAATCAATTTTGGAAGAAGAGGCAATTGAATCAGACACAACGAGCGGGGGTGAAGGGGCAGCAATCAGATCAGCGCGCGTCAATGGAGGGTGAAGAGAGGATTGTCGATCACAAGGAGGATAAGGAGGGTAGGGAACAATTGGTTCGACAGGTGGAAGGAGAAGTGGATCCAGACAAATTGGAAATCCTAAAGAAATGTGCGGTGGGATTTTGTAAACAACAGATGAAAATACGTGATCTGGCGGCGGAATTGAAGAAAGCAAAATTGGAGGGTTTTTCGGTAATGCGAGCAGCGGGCTCGACAGTCTTATTATTGTTTGAAGAACTTGACACGCATCAGAAATTGTTGTAGGGGAATTGTTTCGAGCAGTGGCTGGAAAATGTGATGATATGGGAGCCGACATTTGGAATGCCGAATCGACATGTTTGGGTATCAGTCAGTGGCTTACCGATACAGGCGTGGTCAGAGAAAACATTTGAGAATATCGCATCATTATGGGGTGATTTGGTGCAAATCGATACGGAGACATTAGCACCATCGACATTTGAAAGATGTCGATTCCAAATTGCAACAGATTGGGTTCTGGCGATTGATGAAATGTTTGACATTCGGATAGGTGATCATATTCATAGGATTCGGGTTGTCGAAATGGAAGAGGTTCTGGGGTCAAAATGCGAGTGCTGTTGTGGTATAAATGTGGCAAATTCTATGGCCGATGACGAGGGGAATGAGGATAGTACTAGCAGTGAGCCGACATTAGGCGAAAATGAACAATTTGACAGTAGCCACAAAGATGAGCAGCCCGACTCACATCAAGATACGGTTGTGCAGGATACATATAACTCGGGGAGACGTAGCAGGGAATTAGATCATATGTGGGAGGATAACCAACGAGTGGATATGCGGGTGATAGAGGTGACGTCGACTGGAAAAGATTGGATGACGGATGAAGACATGGGCATGGTGTCGAGAACATTGGAAGGTGAGGGTGGATCCGAGTCTTTTGTGGGCACAAAGGTGTCGGAATATGCAGGTTGGGAGATGGATTTGAGAGAGGAAAATACGGGGGGGGATCATGGTTCGCCGGATCGCTATCAGACACTGATTTCGAGACGCGCAAACGTTCTATCCTCCGTGAGGCAAGGGAGATGTTGGATTTGGGAAGATTAATTGGTGCCGAAACAGTGGGTAAAGAGGATGAAATTGTCAGTGATATCGCGCGTCTGATAGAAGCGCGAGTACCAAATCAATAGCAGTAAGTTATGCGGATGTTGTCATGGAATGTGCGTGGTATGGGTGCGACGAGTAAACGAAGAGCCATTCAATACCTCGTACGGCAACATCGATGTGAGATGGCGTTATTCCAAGAGACAAAGTTGGAGGAAATCACAGGTATGTTAGTAAGTAGTTTATGGTTGTCGGATGAGTTTGATTTTATGTTTGTGCCTTCTTTGGGGAAATCGGGTGGGATTCTTCTGGTTTGGGAGAAAGCGAAGTTTCGTTTGACAAATTCAAGGGTGAGGGATCGGTTCATTTTGGTCGAGGGTTGCTGGATCACAGAAAATTGGAATTGTGTTATGGTGGGAGTATATATATCATGTGTGTTGGAAGAACAGTTGGTTTTTTGGCGTGAGCTTAGTGAGATAATTCAGACATATGCATTACCTTGTTGTATTTGCGATGATTTTAATATGGTATTGCATCCGAGGGAGAGAAGGAATTGTTTACGGATATCGCGTGGCATGATGGAGTTTTCTGATTTTGTGGAGGGTAATGGACTGTTAGATTTGCCGTTACAAGGGAAACAGTTTACTTGGTTTGGACCGGGGTCGAGATGTAGTCGAATAGATAGGGTCCTAGTTTCTCCAAATTGGTTGGAGGAATTTACCAACTTGCGTGTCCTAGTGTTACAAAAGGGGCTGTCCGATCACACTCCATTGGTGTTAATTACGGATGCATTCGATGGAGGTCCGCGTCCCTTTCGATTTATTAATGCATAGCTTTGTAAGAGGGGATCGATAGTGGAGATGAAGGAGGAATGGGGGAGGTTGTCTTTAGCTGATGCGAAAGGGAATTTGGTAACCAAGTTACGTGGAATGAAGAAATATTTGAGAGGGTGGAACCGTTCAAATTTTGGAGATGTGGGTAGTAAAATCGAGGGTGTAACGAAGGAGATTGAGTGCATTGATCAAAGGATGGGTGAGGAGGAGGTATCGAAGGAGGTGCTGGTGGAAAGGGGGAGATTAACGGCTGAGTTGTGGCGTTACTCTAAGTTACGCGAGTCCATTTGGCGGCAAAAATCGCGTATCAAATGGCTTAAGGAGGGGGATCGGAACACGGGGTTTTTTCACAAGGCTGCTAAGTTGCGAGCTCTACGGAATGGAATTTATGGTTTGCGAATTGAGGGTGAGTGGGTGCAAGAACAAGATCGCGTTAAAGAGTTTATTTTCAGGGCATTCCGTAAGCATTTTGATCAACAAGTAATGTTGGGTTCGATGCATGCGGCAGTAGAGTTCCAACAATTATCTAAGGAGCAGGCGGAGGTTCTAGAAATGGTTATATCGGAGGAAGAGGTGAAGGCGGCAATCTGGGGTTGTGAGGGATTGAAATCGCCGAGACCGGATGGGTTTACATTCGAGTTCTTCAAGAAGGGATGGGAGTTTCTTAGAGAAGATGTGATGCTTTTTGTGCAGCAATTTTGTACTTCATGTCAGCTTCCAAATGGCGTTAATGCAACGTTCGTTGTGCTGATCCCAAAGAAAGAAAATCCGCAAGGGGTAGGTGATTTTCACCCTATATGCCTTCTGAATTCTCTATATAAAATACTTGCGAAATGTTTAGCGAAACGGTTGCAAACAGTGATGCCAATGTTGATTAGTGATGTGCAGTCGGGTTTTATATGTGGACGACAAATTTTGGACGGAATAATGCTTGCAAACGAGACGATTCATTCATTGCAAAAGAATCGATACAGTGAAGGTGGCATTATTCTTAAATTGGACTTCGCAAAGGCTTACGATTGTATAAAATGGGAGTGCTTGGATCATGTTTTGAATGGTATGGGATTTGGTTTGATTTGGCGAAGATGGATTTGGAATTGTGTGAGCACGGTGAAGATGGCGATTCTAGTGAATGGGTGTCCTACGAAAGAATTTGCCATGAAGCGCGGATTGAGACAAGGGGATCCGTTGTCACCATTGCTTTTTGTTATTGTTGCGGAAATTCTACATCAATATCTGTGTAAGGCGGCTAGCTTGGGGAAATTTGAAGGGGTACAAGTGGCCGAGGGGTTTGTGTTGTCGCATCTCCAATTTGCGGATGATACGATACTCTTTTTTAAGGCGAATTTGCAACATGCGGAGAACTTGAAACGGGTATTAACATGTTTTGAATATACGACGGGGCTACAAATCAATTACAACAAATCATGTATTTATGGCATACGGGTAGAAGATGACCTGGTGTCGGATATTGCACGAGTGATGGGCTGTTGTTGTGGGGTGTTGCCGATTGTTTATTTAGGAATTCCGTTAGGTGTGAATCCACGAGGAATGCAGGTTTGGGATCCAGTAATTCATAGGTTTCGCAAGAAGTTATCGGGGTGGAAACGCGGTTCATTGTCATTTGCTGGGAGGCTTATTCTGGTAAATTCGGTTCTCTCATCTTTGCCTTTATATTATATGGGGATATTTGTTGTTCTGAGAGGTGTGATTTTGAAATTAGATAGGATTCGTCGAAGATTTTTATGGGGGGGTTCGGAAGACAAGATGCGCATGAGTAGGGTGAGTTGGGCTGTGGCTTGCCGTCCGAAGAGGTATGGCGGTTTGGGTGTGGTGAATTTGCGTACGCGCAATTTAGCACTACTTGCGAAATGGGGCTGGAAATATGCGATGGGTGAGACGTCACTTTGGCGATCTATTATAGAGGCAAAATATGGGCGTGACACACTGCTATGGCGTCCGAATGTGGTAGGGAAACAACATATGTCGGTTGTGTGGCGTAGTTTGGTGGACGTGCAACGTGATGAAATGGTACAACGTTTTTTTTTATCAGCAACTGTATGTTTTTTATTAAGAAATAAGTAAAAACATACAGCTTGACGAAATCGCACGCCTCGTTAAAAACCTCCCTAAACCTATTGGAGGAAAAGAGTACGATACGATCCGTCGATTACAAAAGGAAAAGCATATCATTTAGAGACAAGTCACATACAAGCCATGAACGTCGAAAGTCTATCTACTCCCTCCTTCGCCAGTGCATCCGCAAATCCGTTCTCTTCCCTCGGTACGTAACAGAATTGAATATCATATATAACTTGACAAGCTTGATCAATTTCCAAAAATACTTCCCATAGTCGCCACGGTCGTTTTGCATTCTGATTTATCCAGCTCAACGCGACTTGAGAGTCCGTCTCCATTATCACACAACCCTGTCGCCATTCCTTCTCCTTGATCATTCCCAACGCAAAGGCTATCGCTCGGACCTCTGCTTCATTTGATTCCATCACGCCTATAGGGCCTGAAAATAGACCCAAGATACGGCTATCCGCATCTCGTAACACACCACCAATCCCTGCCGGACCCGGCTTTCCTCGCGCTGATCCATCCGTGTTAAATTTTAGAATATTTTGTAACGGGGGCTGCCAGCATCTTTCCCCCTCGTCCTCTTCGGTTTGGCAGCAACCTCAATTTTAGAAGGGCATGTCCACCAAGCTGCCTCCGCTACCAATTCTCCCCGCCTATCAGCTTTTATCCAATAATAGGATCTCAATTTCACCAAGAAACACAATTCAGCCAAGTTCCATCGCTTCCCACGGAAAATAATTTCATTTCTTGCAATCCATAAAGACCATAAAACAGCGGCAACACATGCTATCCACCACATATTCATGCATCCCTTGAATATACTATGAAAATCAAGAACGTAGAATGCATCAAAACTAACCGGTAAGGTTGTGTCCATTCCCCACCATTTTCGCATCCATAGCCAAACCGATTGTGCAAACGGACATTCATAGAGGATGTGAGCGATGCTCTCCTCTACCATCGCACACCAAGGGCATCGGCCTTGATCATCCGGCAGTGGCACCCCACGTGCTCGCAAGAAATCAGCAGTGGGCAATCGACGTAACCATGTAAACCATAGGAAAGCTTGAACTTTCGGCGGCACCAGCACCTTCCAAGCGAAACATTCTCCAAAGTCCATTTCCCCCACCTTATCTAGCATGAGCAGTTTCGATAAAGTCCCAACTGAAAAAATTCCACGCTCGTCCGATCGCCAAATTAACATGTCCAGCTTGCCTTCCCATGCGCGGAAATTGGATACCGTTTGAATTAGATCACGTAGCATTCCTAATTCAAACTCTCGTAGCGGGCGTCTAAAAAATTCAGGCCAACCATGATGCGATAATCTGCCCTCCACCATATAGTCCCCCACCCTTGCTAATTTATCACATGCTAACGAGAATAAGCGCGGATATAAATCTTTTAATGCCACTTGTTCAACCCACGGATCGAACCAAAACAAAATCGATCTACCATCCCCAAGCTTCCATAGAAAACCGGTCATGCCCATATGCTTTTCAACCTGTGCATCGCATGAGAGAGCTACTATTTGCCGCCATACAAGCGACATAGATGACATCTTTTCCGTGTTGAAACGCCACCATTGTGGATGTTCTCCATATTTTGCTATTATCAAGCCACGCCACAATGAATCTCTATCTTGCGCGTAACGCCACACCCATTTTATGAGTGTTTCGGATTTTATGTGGCAAGTGGGGGATGGTACTAAAGTTATGTTTTGGCGGGATAGTTGGTGTTTGGAGGAACCTTTACAATTTGTGTATTCGAGACTTTTTCGGATAGTGTCATGTCCGAATGCGTTAGTATGTGATTATGCGCATTTGGGGAAGCTTGATCATGAAGAGTGGGAGGTGCTGTTTCGGAGAGCATTGCGAGAGTTCGAAATTAGACAATTGAATGAATTGAAGGCTTGCGTCCGGGACTGGAAATTGGTAGCGCACGAGCCGGATCGTCTTGTGTGGAGGCCGGATCGTCGGGGGTGTTTTCAGTGAGTTCGTTGTATGGTTTGATGGTGTCATTTGGCTTAGAATCCATGTCCGAGTTAAATATTATTTGGAGGTTGCAAGTGCCGCCGAAAATTCAATATTTTTTGTGGTTTGTTGTGTTGGGAAGGTTGCCTACGATAGATCATTTGCAACATAGGGGGATCGTGTTTGACGGCGATAGGGGGAGCTGCTGTTGTTGGTGTCGGGAAGTGGAGGAAACGGTGGATCATATTCTGTATGGCTGTGAGTTGGTGTGGGAGATATGGAGTTTATTTTTTCAATGGTGGAAGGTGGTGTTGGTTAGACCGCGAACTTTATTGGAGTTTATGTGGATGATTTTCGATGGTTTCTTTATAGGGTCGGTGCGGGATTGGTGGTTAGCGGGGTGTGCGGCGGTGTTATGGTCATTATGGTTGGGTCGCAATGGTGTGATTTTTAGGGAACAACAAGTGTCGAAAAGTGAGCTGTTCTTCCTTGTCAAAATTAGATCGATGTATTGGGCTCGCAATGGGACGGAAGAGCATATTGCGGAAAATCTGTGGTGGGAATGTCCTTGGTTGTGTGAAACTCGACAGGATCCGAAGGCTGCTCGGAGGAATGTGGTTTGGGAAAAACCACCTTTGGGGGTGCTGAAATTTAACGTTGATGGGTCTTCACGGGGGAAACCGGGAAAGGCAGGATATGGGGGGTGTTGAGGGATGATTGCGGGCGTGTGCTAGCCTTGTTCTCGGGGCCGATCGGGGTGGTGGATTCGAATGAAGCAGAGTTACAAGCAATTTGTGCTGCTTTGGAATTGTTGAGTGCTTCGAGGTGGCGTGCGTCGTCAACGGTTGTGATAGAATCAGATTCAGCGATAGCTATCGCATGGGTGGTGCAAAGAGAGCAACGCCCGTGGCGTCTTGCATGATGGTTCTCGAGGATTGATGAAGCATGTCAGTCTCTGATGGATGTTTGCTTCCATCATGTATTTCGAGAGGCAAATGGTATGGCAGATGCACTAGCAAAGAGTGGAGTTGATCGTCCTTCGTGGGTTCAATGTATTGGGTGATTGGTTCTTTTTTCGCATTATCGGGGTACTCTTTTCCTCCATTTAGGATTAGGGAGGTTTTTAATGAGGCCACCGGGAATGTTGTCATGTATGATTCTTATTTAATAAAATCATACATTTTGAGCAAAAAAATGAGGACTGATTAAGGAATATTGTGTGATTGAAGGTACTCGCAATTCCTTGAAGACGAATGGTTAAGGGACGTCAATCCGGGTTTACGAGTGTTCGAATATCGTTCGAGGGTCGACCGATATAGCAAGGATTTAAGGTAATACATTACTACCTCATGTATGCTTTTGAATCATGTTAGTATTCAGTTAATGTTTGCACAATCATGTTTGATCATATGATTATTTTTGCCTATGTCGATCATTTATGCGATAATAATAATAATAATAATAATAATAATAATAATAATAATAATAATAATAATAATAATAATAATGGCCAAGACAAATATTCGAATAAGAGGTTTGATAAATCAGTGAGACTTTCGAGTTAGTACACGATTATTGAGACAATAAATCTTTAAGTCTGATTATCTCTTTCATTAAAAAGGATTAATGTCGGAAATATATGATTAGAGAATGACAAAAATACCCCTAACCATAACCACTCACCGAGAAGCTATACTTGATCCGTAAGACATATGATGCAATTGGAAACCTTTGATTCCCTAAATTGTTATAGTAACAAGACCTAAATATTCGCGACTGTAAAGTACTTGGTTTTCTGGAATTTTGAATAAATCTTCAAAGATAAATTTACAGAAAAATATTTGTACGTTTGAATTAATCAATGTGGCGTAAAATATTGAATGGATTGCGATGTTAAGGAATGATGGAAAATATTGAAAGATTGAATGGGTTTGAATGACGCTAAAGATTGAATTTTCCTCGGGCAATAATTGTCGATCGACCGGCTTGTGTGTTATATCCTCGAGGTTTGAAACGAATAAATAGTTTGAAGCACCAAAAGACTCTGAATAATTGAAAAATCTTTAAGCATCCAATGGTCTAAAATACCCTCGGATACAAATGACTGAAAATACCTCTATGACATGGAATGAGAAATATCAATAAAGCCAAGCAAGGGCAATAGCTCTGAAAGTGGTAATACACGACCCCTGTTTTTTGGTCGTTTCGGGAACTATTGTGATGTTGGAAGAATACCATATAAAGGCATGTTCAAGTTATTTGGAGAAAGTACCTATGTCAATGGCAAGAGCAACATGTTCTTCGTGGGTATTCGATGCTATGGATCGAGTTCAGATGCATTACACTTGTTCGATTACTTGAGAAATACCATTTGAATATCTGTTCGATTTCTCGTGTATGTTCAGCGGTTGCTTGCTGAACACGAGCTTTTGTTATACAATGTAGTCAGTTTTGAGAAGTGAGTACTTGCGGTATACTGATCCAGTTAAATATTAAACCTTGTGTGATGGTTTGCGATTAGCTCAAAGGGACTCAGAAATATGATAAGTAATCAGAACTTCTAAACCCCGTACGTCACAGCTTTTACCCGATAGTCTAGCTACTAAATTACCCCTGAAGGTCCAAATGACCAAAATGCCCTCGTATGCTTAAATGATTGGATCACTCTCGATACATCTAAAATCTCAACGTTCTTGTTGGGTCAACTTCCGAATGTTGACTTGAGTTGTTAGTACCGAGCTCCCTCGCCTAGGGAACTCGTTCTGAAATCAGTCCAAAATTGTCAGAAGTTCTATGCCCCTTTTTTTATAATTATCAAGTGTCTCTGAGAAATATATTGAACCACAAAGTGTGTACCCTATGCCCGTGAATACACTCTACTTTAAACTAAAATTATCCGCTCTAAATTAAAAGTATAACTCTGTTACCCGTAATGAAAGTTCAACTCTTGGCTTTGGTCTTCTGATACAGAAATATATCTGATATTCGTCTGTTGATACAAAGAATAAATCTGATATATGCATTCTGATATAAAAAAATAAACCTGATATATGTTTTCTAATATTATTGTCTTCTAAATATAAACTAAATTTCTTTTGGGGTATATTATCTGGGATAAATGATGATCTGTAGGCTCAGCGCTGGTATGCCCTTCTGGACCTAAGCTCCTACGCCCAATGGGCCTAGGGTAAGCCTTTCTGTTAAGCTCCTACGCCCACGGGACTAGGGTAAGTCTTTCTGGACCTAAGGCATCCCCTTAGGTAGGCTCCTACGCCTCAGGCCTAGGGTAAGACCTTCTGTATGCAGTTCAGGGGGAATTGTATTTTAGAGTTCGGTTGAGGGTAGTTAAATAAATTAGTAGAACTTTCTAACCTCTTCTGAAACATACCATACTAGATTAATGTATCAATGTTGAACCCTCAGTAAACTTACAATTCACGCTTAATGGACCACTCTGAACTCCTTGATTCAACTTCTGAAATCTGAATATCTTTTGAATCTCTGGCTTTAGACTCACCTCTTACGGTTCGGGTGATCAAATAAAGAACAACTCTGTGACCTCCTAATAATGCTTCACTTAATTATCGAATCGTAATTTGAGCTTACCGTTGCTTAATTCTTCATGACAATGTTAAGTTGCCATATACCTACTTCTACCTTTAGCATCTCCTGGTAGTTTGTATTACTGAGCTTTTCAAAGCTCGCGTTGTTTTACCATCACAGGTTAAAGGATCTACCTTGTTGCAGCTATCATCGTCGATATGGGAGTTTCTTCGGCTTTGCTTACAGAGTACGACACCTGTGTAATTAGGGGGCATGTATGTTACGTGTTGTTTGATATTCGAGTATGAAACTTGTATTAACAACTTTTATCACAGTTTTGTTTCATTGTCTGAATGTTTCTAAAATCGTATTTTAATTCAAAACTGATTTACGATTTTAAATGGTTTAGCGATTTGTTTATTTGAAATTTTAACGTGGGTCGCTCCGGTGACTCTAATGTGACTTCCTAGGATCCGTATTATCGCATAGGTGGGTCTAGGGTGTTACAGTGTCGGTGGGTTGTCATGGCGTGGCGGCGACGGTGGTGCGGCTTGGAATGACTCAGGTCGCTTGGGATGGCCAAGAAGTATGGCGGCTGCATGCAGCGACGACCTCCTAGAACAATGGGCTCCGGCCGGTTGGGGAGACGGCGAGCTTGCTCTCTGCTCTAGACCATGGTGGTGGCAGCTGGTGGTTGTCGAACGTGAGGGTGGAGGGGACAAAGGGTGGTGCGGCTGATGGGAAAATAATGTGTTTAGAAAATTGGGTGAGATAGTTTCTCACATGATGTTTAAAAGAAATATTAAAATAAAAACATGATGAATGTGGACCCATGGAATATTTGTTGGGGAGTTGTGATAGGGATAGAGTTGTATTACGGGAAAACTAAAAAGACGGGAATATCATGATTCTTTATCATATAGGGGTTTAAAAAATAATATAACAATGATATATATATATATTTAAAATTTAAAATATAAGATATATACATATATGGGCTCACATATGTTTATTTTAAAATGATAAATTCAATTGAAAGGAAAATGATATGGAAATTTTAAAAAAAGAATTAAGTTTTGTTTGAATTAAAATTGAATTTGTACGTGGGTTTGTCATTGTGCACTGTCTTTCCCAAGAGATTTGCTAATGAGTTCCACGTTCAAAATTCATGCACATATTCGATCCAAAATCCGATCATCAAGGGGTTATCAGAAATAAAATGACAGAAAATAAATTCAAATAATTTAAAGAATTTTGAAAGAAAAATAAATAAATAAAATATACGATTAAAGGTAAATAAATTAAAATAAAAGAAAATAAATGGGTTGCCTCCCATTAAGCGCTTATTTAACTTCATTAGCTTTACGACCTTATTTATGCGATTGGCGTTTCTAAGCAAACTTCTTCAATTAAACCAATTGGGACACTTTCATAAAAATGTTTTAACCGTTGCTCGTTTAATTTGAAGCAATTTCTCGAGTCATCTTGAATTTCAACTGCGCCATGTAGGAATACTTGAGTCACCTTATAGGGTCTGAGTCATTTTGACTTCAGTTTTCCTGCAAAAAGTTTTAGCTTCGAATTAAATAATAAAACTTTTTGACCAACAGAAAAAGACTTAAATGATATATTTTTATCATGAAACACTTTTGTTTTTTCTTGAAAGATCTGTGCGCTATTGTAAGCATTTCTACAAATTTCTTCCAGCTCTTGGATGTGCAATCGTCGTGCTTCCCCCACCGCATCCATTTCCATGTTACACTCTTTAACGGCCCAGTACGCCTTGTGCTCTAGCTTGACTGGCAAGTGGCATGACTTGCCATACACAAGTTGATACGACGACATTCCTATAGGTCCTTTGTAAGATGTGCACTATGCCCACAATGCATCGACTAACTTCAAGCTCCAATCTTTTCAGTTTGGTTTGAAAAAAATTTCAAGGATGGATTTTATCTCTCGATTCGACATCTCTTCTTGTCTGTTCGATTGCGGATGATAGGATGTGGCTATTCGCTGAGTAACGCCATATTTCTTCATTAACGCTTCCACAACTCGATTGATGAAGTGTTTCCCTGTATCGCATATGATCGCTCTCGGAATGCCAAACCTAGAAAAAATAAAATCATGAAGGAAATTAGTCGTTGTTTTAGCATCATTGTTTCGGGTAGCCTTTACTTCTAGCCATATAGAGACATAATCGACTGCAAGTATAATATAAAAATTTCCAAAAGAAGAGGTAAACGGCCCCATGTAATCGAGTCCCCAAACGTCGAAGACTTCGCAAACATGGATTGGATTGAGCGGCATTTCACTCCTTCGGCTTAAATTGCCAACATGTTGGCACCTGTCACATGCTTTACAAAAAACATAAGTATCTCTAAATAAATTAGGCCAATAAAATCCGCACTCAAGAATTTTGTGTGCAGTCCGTTTAGGCCCAAAAGGACCTCCGCATGTATAAGAATGATAAAATTTTAAAATCGAATTTACCTCATCCTCGGTGATGCATCACCTAATTACCTGATCTGAACATTGTTTCCAAAGATACGGATCGTCCCAAATATAAAATTGGGACTCTCGCTTTAGTCGATTGATTTAATCTCTAGGAAAATCGTGAGGTAACTTACTCGTGGCCAAATAGTTAACCATATCAGCGTACCATGGTGTCAATCCTTGCGCCAACATCAATCGTTCTTCTGGGAACTCATCATTAATCGGCGGATCAAATGTAGAAAGGGGTATGCGAATCAAATGGTCCGCGACGAGGTTTTCGCATCCCTTTTTATCTTTAATTTCTAGATCGAACTCTTGGAGGAGTAAAATCCACCGGATAAGCCTCGGCTTTGTTTCCTTTTTGCACATAAGGTACTTTAAAGCTGCGTGGCTAGAAAACACAACAATTTTAGTACCGAGTAAATATGATCGAAATTTTTCTAAAGCAAAAATAATAGCGAAAAGCTCTTTTTATGTTGTTAAGTAATTCTTTTGAGATGGATCCAAAGTGCGAGATGCGTAAGCTATAACGTGAGGTTCTTTTCCGATCTTTTGGCCAAGCACTGCTCCAACGCTCGTGTCCGACGCGTCGCACATCAGTTCGAATAGATAATCCCAGTTTTGTGGTTGAACGATTGGTGCTGTCACGAGTTTCTCTTTACGTAAATCGATGGAAATCTTGCATTTCTCATTAAAATCAAATGCTTGATCTTTCTGGAGCAACTTGCACAACGGCTACGCTATCTTTGAAAAATCTTTATTGAACATGCGGTAAAATCCTTCATGACCCAGAAAAGAACGAATATCCCTCACAGTTGTGGGGTAAGGAAGTGAGCGTATGATATCAGTTATAGCTTTATCTACATAAATTTCATTAGATGAACGATATGTCCTAATATTAAACTTGTATCAACCATAAAATGACATTTCTCATAATTTAATGCAAGATTAAACTCAAGGCAACTCCGTAAAACATTTGTTAAATTTAAAAAACAATCACCAAATGAATTACCATAAACATTAAAATCGTCCATAAATACCAAAATTCCCTTCTCAACATAGTCAGAAAATATGCTTACCATACACCGCTAAAACGTTGCCGGTGCGTTGCAAAGTTCAAATGGCATTCGACGATAGGTGAATGTTCTAAATGGACATGTGAAAGTTGTTTTTTCTTGATTTTGAGGCGCCACAGGGATTTGGAAGAATCCTGAAAAGCCATCAAGACAACAATAATGAGTTTTACTGGCTAAATGTTCTATCATTTGATCTACAAACAGTAATGGAAAATGATCTTTTCGGGTTAAGGAGTTCAACTTCCTATAGTCGATACAAACCCGCCAACCATTCTGAACTCGCGTCGGAACTAACTCACCTTCCGAGTTTTTGATTACCATTACTCCAGTCTTTTTAGGGACAACATGGATAGGACTTACCCAATCAATGTCAAAAATCAGATAAATTATATCCGCATCAAGGAGTTTTTGTATCTCCTTTTGGACTACCTCCATCATAGGTTCGTTTAGTCGGTGTTTCCCTTTTCGTGAAAGACTCACCCCTTCTTCGATCTTGATCTTGTGCATATAGGTCGAGGGACTTAATCCTTTTATATCGGCTATTGTCCACCCAATGGCCTCCTTATGAGCACGCAACACAGTCTCAAGATCATCTTCCTCCTCTCTCGAGAGTTTATTTGATATAATCACATGCAAGGTTTCGTTCTCTCCCAAGAACACATATTTGAGATGTTTCAGCAACTCTTTAAGTTCGATAACTAGTGACTGCAAAACCGATGGTAACATTTTAGTTTTTGAGGGGAGTAAAGAAAAAATAGAATTAATTGAATTTTTTTCTAACTCCCTTATCTCCTCTTTGCGGAAAAGTTCAAAATCCCTGTAAAAATAATTGAAAAAAGTTAGTTTTAACGAATTCATTAACTAAGGGATCAATAATATCAATGTAATTAACTCTTTCTGCTTGCTTTGGGTATTTCATTGCTTTATACACATCAAATTCTACTACCTCACCATCAAATTCCATCGTTCAAATACCACTTCTTACATCGATTTTGGTATGGGCGATGCTTAGGAGAGGTCAACCCAACAGTATTTCTGAGCACGTGTTTGTTCTATTGTTCTCCATGTCAATGACATAGAAATCGACAGGAAAAATTAGAACATCGACTTTCACCAAGACTTTCTCGAGCACTCCTTCCGGATAGATGATTGAACGATCGACTAACTAAATAGTAACATGTGTTTCTTTCAATGGTTCGTTAGTAATGATTTTATAAACGGAAAGATGCATAACATTAATTGAAGCACCCAAGTCACACATTGCTCGGTTAATGAAAACGTTACCTATTTTGCATGGTATAGCGAACATACCTTGGTCTTTCATTTTTGGTGGTAGTTTTCTTTGAAATATTGCAGATACATTCTCTCCCAAATTTACCTTCTCATGTCCTGTTAGCTTTCTCTTCATTGTACAAAGTTTTGTTAAAAATCTAGCATACCTTGGTACTTGCCGAATTATTTCTAGGAGATGTATGTTTACTTGTACTTTTTGGAATACATCTATTATTTCCTTTTCTTCAGCTCGTTTATCTCGCCTCACCAATATTGATGGAAAAGGCGATGTGATTTCATGAGAAGGAGGTGGAGGAGGCGTATGTGATGAAGTTGTACCTTCGGAATTTGAAGGCGACGTTTCATCGTCTTCATTAGTTTGTTCGGTTTCCTTCGTCGAAACTTCAGTATTGACTATAGTTCCACTTCTGATGGTGATATCATTGAAAAAGTCTTCAACAGTTTCTGGTTATGCTAAGCCAACTAATATTCCTTAAACATATTTTCAATGGAATCGTCCATCCATTAGAGTAGTGATAAAACTTATCAAATATTAACGAGCATTATTTTGATGTAGAAAAAACGAAATAAATTTTGATGAAATTGTTCAAAATTTTATTACTTTATCAAATTCCATATTACTTTTTATCAAATTTCCACCTAAATATTCTCAAATATAATCATCATCATTGAATAGCCTTACGTGTAATCTTACATCGGTTACCTCACATAATCAAACATTTACTCTCAATTTGAATCAAATCTTCAATTTCACATGCATTAACCATCTCAAGTTCTTTATCCAGATTCAAATTATCACGTTAATTTGATTCATAGACTAACATTATCGACATTCCTTGCTAGTACAGAACGAGCTATAGCGGACATAATGGTTAGATGCACTTATTACAAGAAATGTTTAGACATCGAAGTTTTCGGCTCGGTGGAGTACGATTATGATCTGGGGGCATGCACAGATCAAACATCCTATGACAGACGATCGGCCGATATATCTAGAAAGACGCAACTCTAAGCTCTGATACCA
Source organism: Hibiscus trionum (assembly GCA_030270665.1). Classification (NCBI taxonomy): domain Eukaryota; kingdom Viridiplantae; phylum Streptophyta; class Magnoliopsida; order Malvales; family Malvaceae; genus Hibiscus; species Hibiscus trionum. The sequence continues at coordinate 17,084,331 of BSYR01000038.1, read as the reverse complement.
CTAAATGTAACCCCCCTAAACCCACCTATGCTTTACAACGGATCATAGGAAGTCACATTAGAGTCACAAGAGTGACCCACAATAAAAATACACATAAAAACATTTTTTCCTCAAAATATGTATTAAACTGTAAAATCAACTTATGTTTAATATACCATTTCAGGAAGTCATTTAAACACATAACAGAAATTTTAGAAAGTGTTTTACAGACACTATCATAAAACAATACATGACATACATGCCCACTAGTTATACATGACCGTACTCCAAAAGCAACACCGAGAGAACTCCGAACACTGATGTCAAACATTATACCATGATATATTCTTTAAACCTGTGATGGTAAAAACAACGTGAGCTTAGAAAAGCTCAGTAATACAGAACTACCAAAAGATGCTATAAGCTCATGCATATATATGGTAGGCATAACATTTTCATGATGTTTCAAGTAGTAGTAGTCTCCATTTATGTTCTACTATTTCGAGGTAGCATTACTCGGGAATAACGATATTTTTTCTTTATTCAAACTTTGAGAATTAGACGGGAATTATATAGGCTGATAACATACGAAGGTGGAAATCAAAAGTTTAGTGTCTAGTGTGTTCCAACAGTGCAACGTTAATGCATGAAATGTAATAATGCAGTAAACCTTTTTATTTCATATACATTTGTTTCAAGTAGCAGTAAAGTTTATTTTAATTCTTTATTTACCCTTCAACCATACTCTAGTATATAGTTTCCCTAGTGCGGTATCATGTATAGGCATTAACCCGAGCCCATTGGGCATGGGTACCATCCAAGGGAATACCTTAGGTCACAACGAAATTACCCTAGCCGAAGCATAGGAACCTTATACGGGCGTTAACCTATGCCTAGTGGGCGTAGGTACCAACCTAAGGGTTACCTTAGGTCACGGGTGGAATTACCCTAGCCGAAACTAGGAACCTAGTACGAGCGGAATTACCCTAGCCTAAGCTAGGAACCTAATACGGGCGGAATTACCAGTCTTATCAGGGATGAACCTTAAAACAATTAATACAATATCCCAAATACCCCAGTAAATCAGATCATCAATAGTTCATTAATCAATAGCAGTATTTTCAGTAATACATTATCCATATAGCATGTTTGTCATATCGGGTGCATTGGCATATATCAGAATTACAGTACAGTCATGCTTAATTTATAAAACATGTCATGTTCCTGTGAAATCAAGCATGTCAGTCAGGCACACATGATCGATATTATAACATGTAAATCAGTATGCAAAAAAATAGTTGTGTAGCACACATGGAACACACTAGGTGGAACAGTTTATTTCTTGGAGATACTTGACATTTACGGGAGGGAACACATTAAACTTTTAGCAATTTGAACGAATTTTAGAAACGAGGTCCCCTATTAAAAGTGGGTTCGTACTAACGGTTCAACCAGATTTTCAAGAGTTGATACATCAAGTTCTTTGAGAGTTTAGATATATCATGAGTGATTTAGTCCCCTATAAAACGAATTTTCGTTCTCCACGTTGAACAGAAACACATCACTGCGTGTGAAGGGCTTGGTCTCGGTCGGGGCAGGGCGAAGGTCACACCGGCGTTGGCGGTGCATTCCATGGCCGGGCGGTGAGTCCGGTTGGATAGGGTGGCCTATGGTAGAAGTCGAAAGTTGGGAGAGTGGGAGGTAGGGGGTCGAATCTCGATCTGAATATTTTCAAGATGGGCATTTAATTCAGTACATGTGTGTGGTTGAGATATTTTGTTTTGTTTATTAGTTTATTTATTATAGTTTTCAAGATTCACTTAATAATAAGTGGGTGCAAAATATAGCGAAGAGCTTCTTTAGTTTAGATGGTTGGGTAGCTAGTTCATGATGCTTAAGGTTGTGGGTCCAACTCTCCAAACACCCTTTTCACATTTTTATTTCATTTTTTATAACTTTACTAATCTAAGGGTGTTAGAGTGAGTTTATCACTGTCTCTAGTGGTCGGAGAAGACACTGGAGAATGGCGATTCCAATGTCGATAGGTGATACTAATCAATATTTGTATAAAAGTATTTGGTAAAATTAACTGATTGTATAAAAGTGTTTGGTAAAATTAACTGGTAACTGATACTAGTTGTTTGATTATTTAAACAAGCAAAATGACATATAAGGACATAAATATATTCAATACTTGTTTGAATATTTTATTAGTTATCAATATTTTGTATCTACTAATATTAATTAGATTATGAAAAATACTTTTTAATGTAACATTACTAAGCATATTTGAATGATCTATATATTAATTTATTATTTATATAATTATTTTTAATACAATTTAAGTAATAATTAAATTTAAATATAAATGTATGAGAATAAAAAAATAAAAGGTATTAGTTTACAAATATCACAATTTAAATACGTGGGAGTGAAAAAATAAAATAGAAAATGTTAAATTTTGGTTGTTTTGAGACTTTTTTTATAATTGTTAGGGGTAAAAGGGTCTTTATAACTCTAAAGTCAAAACCTCTAATTTTAAAAAGCTCCTATTAGTAGATTTTTCAAAATTAGAGGTTTCACATCAATATACTATTTTAATCCGCTATTCACCAAACATGAATATTAACGGATTTGACTGATCAAACCTCTAATTTTAGCTCAAACAGTTGTTTACCAAACATAGACGTAATCTACTTTGATATGAATTCTAATTCATTGCAAAATTGATTTCATAATCTCATTTTTTTTGAAAGAGGATTTTATTAGATGTTAAGTAGGTACATTGGCCTCATTAAAAAACCTCCCTAAGCCTATTTGGAGGAAAAATAGTGTTCAATGTATTTCATAATCTCATTTAATGCCAATTAGTATTAAATATGATTTCATAATCTCATTTAATGCAAAATTGATTTCAAAACTGAATTCCTATGGGCTATAAATAAGCAATTATAAACTTGAAGAATACAAAAGTAAGGAAAATAAAAGCTTCAAAGAAATTGTGAGATGGGAATTTCTTCTGTCAATTTGGTGGTCTTATTTGTATGGATATGTTTGTTAAGCCATGTGAAATATGGTGAAGCAATAGATGAATATAAATATACTGTTCACATCACCAATAATCTTGGCAATAGCAATCAACTGACTACCCACTGCTATACCAATGGTAGCGATTTGGGTGTGCATGTCCTCTCAACATCACAAGAATTCCAATGGACATTACATCGAGGTCTTTGGGTACCCAAAACTTATTGGTGCGACATGACGGCGGAAAATCGTTCTAAAACTGTTCAAGTGTTCTACGACATGAAAGCATTTACTGATATGTGTGCCGACAAAGGGTTAGGGGAATGTTTTTGGTCAGTGAGAGATGACGGATTCTATTTGAAGGATGATGAGCATGGCAACTGGAAGTTAATAGTAGATTGGAACTCCTAGTTATGTTGATCATATGTTATGCTTTGTTTATGTTTTTAATAATAAAAAGTTAAGTGGGGAAAAGAATACTTTTTAGGGTAAAGTACTTACGGTCAATTTTGTCAATTTAACCGCTTAACTATTTAATTAGTATCAATTAAATTACCTTAATTGAGAGTCATTTAAAAAAATATTATTTTTATCAATCTTCACATTTTTCTTACATATAAAAAAAGTCATTTGAAAGTTTTCTTTTATAAATGAATTGACTTAAGTAGAGCTAGGACAACAAGTCCATCTAATAATTTCCCCAAATAAACAATTCCAAGGAGTTTTGAACCCGAACGCTTACGTGACAGGCAGTGAAAACAACCATTGAGCCAAGCTTGTTTCATTGAGAAATAGTTTAATAATTTAACATATAAAATAATAAGCTAAAAGAGTTATTTTGCCTCGGAATTCGATTTAAATTAGTAAATTTTCCCCTTGTATGAAAATGCGTTTAATTAGGTCCTCCGGTTCGTACATTATAACAAATTAGCTCATTGACCAACGTTGACCATTACGGAGCTGACGTGGCAGTCAACTATGCTGACATGGTGGTCCACAATTCTAACATGGCAGTGCATGTGTGATGATGACGTGGCAGAGGGGCTGAATTGAATTTTTAAATCGAATTCGGGGGCATAATTGATTCTTTTGTCGAGTCTAGGGGCATAATTCATTTTAATTGAAAGTTTGATAACTTATTTAATATTTAAGCTAACAAATTATAATTTATGAAATTATTAAAATTTTAAAAATGGATAAATAATTTGTTTGAATTTTAAATTAATTTAATCAATTTATTTAGTTTTTGAATAAAATTAGATAAATAATTTGGGTTTTCAAGCTGAACTTTAACAAATTGAATATACGGAAAATTGATTAAGAAATTGATATAAATATTTTTTGGGTTCCTAATAATTTTAAAATAAGTAAAGTGAGAACTCTCATATAAAATCAAAATATTCTTTAATTTTAAAAAATCTATAAACTTAACAAAAATAAATAAAATATTTAAAAATGTTCAAAATAAAAACTAATATAAAAAATTAAAATGTATTTCAGATTAAAAATGATAAAATATAAATATAAAAATTAATTTTTTTATAAAGTATTAAAAATCGAACACTTTCATCAAAAAATCTTTGACTTCGTCAGTCAGAGTATTACCATTCGTTAAACAAATTTTCAGTGGAATCAAGATTGTATTAAAGTAACAATAAAATTCAAAAAAGTTTCGCTTTTCTACATCAAATTGATGCTCATTAATATTTGATGTAGAGAAACGAAGGAAATTTTTGTTTTTTATACTTTAACATAAGAATGATTCCATTGAAAATATGGTCAAGGAATATTAGTAGACTTAGCTTAGCTAGAAACGGTTGAAGGCTTTTCTGATGGTTTATAAATATTTTAAAATTTTGAGTTTTTATATTTAAAATTTTTCATATTATTAGTTTTATGTTTTTACTTAATTTTTAAAACTCATCATAATATTTTTATTTTTCAATTCATTATAATATTTTATGGGTATTTAAATATTTTTAAATTTTTAGTAATTTATTATTTTTTAGCTTAAAGATTAAGTAAGTTATCGAACTTTCAATGAATTATGCCCATGAACTCGGGAAAATTTTAATTATGCCCTCGAATTTGGTTAAAAAAATAAATTCAGCCCCTCTACCACGTCATCATCATGCACTACCACGTCAGCCTCGTCGACTGCCACGTCAGCATAGTTGACTACCACACCAGCACCGTAACGATCAACGTTGTTCAAGGAGCTAATTTGCTACAATGTGCGAACTGGAGGACCTAATTAAACGCGTTTTCGCGCGAGAGACAACATTGCTAATTTGGGTCAAACTCGAGAGCAAAATAACCCTTTTAGCCAAAATAATACTTGTTTATTAAATGTATTAATAGTTTATGATATATTAGTTATATATTTGTTTATTAATAATTTTATAATAACATATTTTTATTTTTCAATTTATAATATTTTTAATAAAATTAATATATTGAACTCACAATCTAGGTGAGATGAGAAAATGTCAACCGAGGGACTTTAATCGCTTGCTCTAAAGATTATTGACAATATATAATCTACTTGTTATTGATTATAATTTAATTAAAAATTGATATCATAATCTCATTTAATGCAAATTAGTATTAAATCTACTTGTTGGATTCTAACTTAATGTAACTTAAAGCAAAATTGATTTCATAATCTCATTTAATGGAAATTAGTATTAAATTTACTTGTTGGATTCTAATTTAATGCAAAATTGATTTCAAAACTGAATTCCTTTGGGCTATAAATTAAGCAATTAAAAACTCGAAGATTACAAAAGTAAAGAAAATAAAAGCTTCAAAGAAATAGAGAGATGGGCATTTCTTTTTTTTTGATCAGCAAAGCGAAGTATATTATTAATATAAATATACAACGCAAGTCAAACATGCGCCTCATCAAAAACCTCCCTAAGCCTAACGGAGGAAAAGAGTACGACATGTCGACTTTAAAGAAACAGGACCAAAGACACCACCCCTTACAAGACCATCAAATCGATGCCTGAAATAAAGAGACTCGAGAAACCCCTTCCTTCGCTAGCGCGTCATATTTATATTAATAATATACTTCGCTTTGCTGATAAAAAAAAACTCTTTTAAAAAGGGGTGTCTAAAAACCAAAAATAATATAAAAGGGCTTTAAAACTTAAAAATAAAAAATAAAAAAGGCTTTAAAAAGATTTTGATAAAAACTTAAAGATCAAAGATAAAAAGGGCTTTAAAATATAATGAGTTTAGAAATAAAATATATTGATAATAACTTTAAAATCGAAAAATAAAAATTAAAAATGGGCTTTAAAACATAAGAATTTTTGAAATAAAAGGTTTTGAAAGAAAAATTAAAAAAAGAAAGATAAAAAGGTGTTGAAAATAAAAAGAGAAAAAATCAAATATAAAAACAATTAAATTTTAAAAACCAAATAAAAAACATTTCAAGTAATGAATAAAAGAACAAAAAAGTTTAAAACAAAAGCATAAAGAGCAAAAGAAGGTTTCTTTAGAAAAACTCTTAAAATAAAATTAATCCAAATTTGAGTCTCGAATTTTCTTGTTTGCTTTTAGTATAGGTTGAACTTTAAAGTTTAGGATCTTTGAGCTTAGACTAGAAACTTGTTTGTGGAAAAACTCTCTTCACAAAAAAATACACTTAATAAAATTTAAACCCTAAATTAAGAATAAAAGGCTTAGACTCTCTTTAGAATTAATAAACTTCAATTTAGAGTAAATAAAAATGTTCAACACATTAAATTTCTTGGTTTGATTGAAAAGGTTGAACTTAATTAAATGCGGTGTCTTGTCAAAAAGGAATGGCGGGTTAGCGCCAAAAGTTTTGGCGATGATTAGAGTTTATTTCCCGGGCGATAACGCCGTTAAAATAGATTTATATTCATTTAACGGACAAATCGAAACTTGCAAATTCCAATTTTGAAAATGTTTTTGAAATCAATTAGGTATCAATTTTTGGGCGTTGTGGGGGTGCTAACCCTTCCCCACGCGTAACCGACCCGAACCGGTTTTCTGGTTTTCACAGACCAAAATCGTTGTTTTAATAAAATAAAACGTTTGATTAAAATAACCATGCTTTAAAGTGATCCAATCACACTTTTTCAAAAAGATTGGTGGCGACTTTGGGTTTTTAAAAGTTTTCCAAAATGTCGGGATGGAAAGGGATACGACAGCTTGGCAACTCCGCTGGAGACGTTTTGTTTTAAAAAACAAAAGAGGGTCAGGCCACAAATTCATTTCAAATTGTTTTCAAAATTGTTTAAAAAACTAATGGAATTTGCAAGTTCACATTGGGTTCAAATTATTCGTCCGTTTAATGAATGTAATTCTATTTTATGCATTTTAAAATTCTTTAAAGAAAGCTCTATACCCGAGCTTTGTCTCTTTCGTTTAAGTGGGGGGAACACGCTTTGCTCATGTAAGAATACTGATTCTTCGTATGAGCCTAGGAAAGTACCTTCGAGACTCATTCCCTTTGTCTTCGTAAGGATATTGATTCTTCGAGAAGGCATAGGTGGTGAGTCCTTCTGAGTTGAACTCGATTCATTTGAAGCTTGTAATGGGTGAGAATCGAGGGCATTACTACCCTTAGTGGGGTACAACAAGGACAACTCGGGTACCCATTTAGAACTAAACCAAGTTTGAGAATCTAGAGCCTACTGTAACACCCCTCTCCCGGGTTAGGAGCGATGAGCGTTACAACGCGCAGCGGACTTAAACTTATAACATAAAAACTAAACAGACTTAACATATGATATTCATACACATAACAAGTTATTTAGGGGCTAATTAAAACTTTAACATATCATGATCTTGTTACTACCTTATCGTGCCTAAACATGTATTCATTTGCAATCAAACAAACACATTTATACATTTAAGAACCATGTAACCAAAGAAACTAGATTAGTCCTATCATGAAGCATTGAACCAACATGGAATTCTAATTGAACAATCATAACCATATTCGAACTAAACATGGGCATTTGCATTTCATTCCATTCGATTAAAGCATGATGATATACATGTGAGTCAAATAAAATTCAAACTTATTAAGTTCATACACTCGACACTCTTCCTATGAGACCATTCGAACACCACACCCATATATAGGAATATTTTGAACTTCATAAACACATATGATCATATCATAAGTCATAATTTAACCAAACATCTTTATATATACAAACTTGGCAAAAGTGTCATACAAGACTTAACACAAGCATAACTTAGTCATTACAAACCATTAGTTTAAACTTTATATACAAAACAAGTCATGTGTTCACATTTAACATGTATATCAACAAAAATGCATGTGACACCACTCTAATACACAAGACTATGCCACTCTCTAGAAGTCTTAACAAAAGATCACATCATACATGATTCTTGCTTGTAACTTGGTGCTCTAGAAACAGATTGGACAGCTTTCAATCAACACAACCTGTTGGTTTGGGAAGGAGGAAATAAAAAGTGATAAGTACAAAAGATGTACTTAGTGAGGTAGTACTTAAATCTAGTAGTTTAGTCTTTTAGGTGTCTCATTTCAATTAGCCAAGGTTACCTAGCTAGGATTCATATTTCTTAAGCATCACCTAGCTAGTTTAAACATGATCAAGAATCACTTAGCTAGTTTTAGAAGCATGAAAACAACAAGTAGGTATGAAGGCATATTTGCATCAAAGAACAATGTGAACAAACCATCATTTAGCAATACAACCGATGATCTCATAACATATCATATACATAGAACAAACATGTAATCGATCAAGTAATACATAAGCATATCATATAATCACCATTCGAATATGCATCTTAGATATGTAGATCATGTATGTTTCAAGCAAAATCAGATTGGCGTTCACACCTTTAATGTCTTGAACTCTTGTTTCATATAACCACAATCATATAACATATCAAGTCACATATATCTCTTGTCACATGTTTTATTCAAATACTTATAATGTTTTTCCTTGGTAGATTAGTGAGACTAGGTAATCGAGTCACAATGGGTACAAAGTACCGAATCAGAGGATGCACAATGCATCAAAATCAGAGGGTGCAGAATGCACCAAGGTGTCTTCCACACCAACACAAGGTAACCAAATGATCAACAGAGGATGCTCATGGCATCAAATACACAAGGTGTTAAAATCACCAACATAGAGTACCCAAGGTACTAATTTCAGAGGAGCTCTAGACTCTAAGGCATGTCGTTCTACCTAAGGCCAACTAGTCAACCAAGGGCTTATAGTGTCTTTTAATTCAAACAATCACAAGGCAAGCCATTAACAAGCCAACATATAAATCATGTAACACATAACATGTTGCAAGCATATAAGGTCTATCTTTGGTCAAAGTCTCATTGATTCTAACATGTATAGTCACATATACTCATTCATACAACATGTAACATTCAAGGGTAGTAGCATAACAATCACATAGAACTCATACAATCCATCAATCAAGTGCATATACCATGTATCACACAATAGCACCAAACTAGTAGCAAACATAAGCAATTGTCTTTCCATTTAACCTTCTACCCTTAAAACATTTACCAAATATTAATTAGGTTCATTTCATGCTTTCAAGTCATCATATATCAAAATGAAAACATTGGTTAGGACACTAGTCCTAACCCTAAGGATTACTACACTCACAATACTCCAAGCTTATCTAGTCTTGACCCTTGATGATTATTCCCTTATTCTTCTTACAAGTTGGACTAGCTCTTGACTCCTCCAAGGCTTCCTCAAATTCTTGGTCTTAAAATTCATATAAAAACATATATGAAATATATTAGAAGTCAATTCAAACATATAAGCTCATTTACACAAATGCAAACATTAACATTCAAAATCGTTTTTCTTATTGGCAGATTGAGTACTTGTTACTAATATGGGCATATATTTTTACACACATATCCAAATTTCGATTACCATTCTAGAAATCTTATTCTCACAAGTTTACAACCATGTATGGTACATATTTTTCCTATTTCTCAATCAATACAATTTATTATCTAAACATAGGTCATTTTGCAGTTCTGGACAATTTAAAATAGACATCCTCAAGTATTTTCTATCAAAATTTTAGGTCTAAATTCCATGTATTTTATTTTTTGGTGAATTTTTGAAGGCCACTGTCCAAAATAGGGCAGTGCTGGCATATTACACTAATTTCTAACCTAAGCTCCTTACAACTTATATTATTGGCTTCACCACCTAATCTTATTTTACCAGCTACTTCTACATTTTCTCATAATCATATTTAACACTTTTAAACATAAATTTCCAGATTTATTATGGATCAATTTAGACTTTGCCTTTTCAACTTCTCCAAAACAGTCGCTTAACTATCTTGTCTTTGCATGTGACCGATTTTGATTCTTATCATATAATCCAACTAAATACATGTTTCTTATCATCTTACAACAATTTTCCAGAATTGAAATCATCATTTACCACAAGCAATTATAACATTTCAGGTTATACATACAACTCAGCAAGATAATATGATGAACTAGTTGAGTAGAACACTTACTTAGCTTTCTAATTTGATTTCTATGGCAAGATGATCAACATGCAAGTAAATTTTCAAGCTCTCATTGAGTTTTCTCCAGCAAAAACTTTCCCTCCAAGCACTCTCTCTTTTTCGGCTGAAGAGAAGAAAAGTGGAGAGGAAAAGACACTCTCTTGAGTTAATGGAATTGAGAGATGACCGATCTTCACTTTTAGTTTAACTCTCATTTATTTCAGCTCAAGGGCAGATTGGGAAAGTCAAGTTTTCAACATGCAAGTCCCCATTTATCATATATTTTAATTTAGTCATGGCTGAGTTTTTATCAATTTATTGTTCTTTCAATTAAGTCTTTATTTCAACTAATTAGGGATTACTCGGTTCATTTAAATTAATTATTTGACTGATTGGGCAAAGTCTTCTAGGGTAAAATTGAGGGTGTTACACCTACCCCAATAGAGCCATGTGGAAAACCTTGGGATTTTAGTTTGGTCAAAATTATTTCATAAGGATAATTCGTGGAGACATGTCCCGGAGTGTTGGAATGAGCTGCCCAGAATTATTCGTACAATGAAATTATTTTGGACCTTTTATGTTTTATTTCTGTTTTTTAAGAGTACTAACCCTTTTTGTGTGTGTTGTTTTGTTTTAGCATATTTGTTTGTTGCATACAACTCGTATTTAGAAGGGGTCGATTCTAAAGCACGTTGCTCAAATAGAAACGCTTTCTCCATGGATGGAAGGTACTTCTAGAGCAATACCTTAATGGAATTGATGACCTTTCGACTGCATTCATACATTTTCAATTTTTTGTTCCTTGCATGACCACTATATAAGAAGAATTTAACTTAGACAAATCATATGATAAAATTTCCAAAAAAAAATATATCACAAGTACGATACACGTGCCCAGACTCAAGCCATGAACACTGAGGAAAGATTGACAACTCTGGAAGCAAATCAGAAGAGCACCTAGGATAAGCTTGAGAAAATAGAAAATGATCTAAAGAAAGAGATTGAGTTATCACACCAAAAAACAATTAGCTCGATTGTAGCTATGTTCGGGTTCAAGGTTCCAGATGCACTATAAGCTGGTGGAGAAACTAATTTGCTGCCTCAGTTTTAGGGGAAGGCTTTTGCCCATCAAAAAGAAGCTGCCTCACCTAAAGTGAAGATTTCGCCTTATTCTGCTGAATCCTTTGCCTGAAATGATGTGAATGCAAATTCTGAGGAAGTTCACAGGGTTTCTAACTTCGATGAAATAATTGACAAGGCAAAGGTTGAGAGGAAATGGGAAGTTCCCTATAAGAAGCTAGAGGAAGTGATTAAATCTTCTCAAGGAGGAAAAATTTATGGTGGCATAGATGCTAGAGATTTGAGCCTAGTATCTGACCTGGTGGCTCCTCCAAAATTTAAGGCCCGTGACTTTGAAAAGTATAATGGAACTACATGCCCATTGGCACACTTGACCAAGTACTACCGGAAAATGTCACTACATTTAGAAAATGAGAAGTTGCTAATCCACTATTTCCAAGACAGTCTATCGGGGCCAGCTATTCGATGGTATGCTCAACTGAGTCAGGTCAACATACGCACTTGGAGAGATTTGTCAAAAGTTTTCCTCAAACGGTACGAGTATGTGACAGATACAGCCCCAAGCAGGATCATACTGCAGGATATGGAACAAAAGCCCAATGAGAGCTTCCGCCAGTATGCCTAGAGATGGCGAGATGTGGCAGCCCAAGTACAACCTCCGCTGTTGGAAAATGAGGTTACTTCAATGTTCATGGAGACTTTAAATGGTCTCTTCTATGACTATATGTTAAACCGTGTCACCGAAAGTTTTGCAGATATGGTCATGAATAGAGAGTTGATATTGGCGGCCATCAAAAGTGGGAGACGTGGGGAAGAAGAATATAGTGAGCGTCCATAACCTGAACTACTCCGACAATAGAATCTTGTCACGAAGAAGACAAATTGAGCTTGGTTGAAGTTCATCTTTGCTTTCTTGGAATAATGCTCAACTTTCTCTAGACGGTTGGGATCATACTTAGAATCAACCCTTTTGCTTTTGACCACGAGCATTAGGGATCTTTTGTAAGGGCTTCCATGTTAATCTACTTGTGTAAAGATGTATTCTCTTTTTTCTTTCAAGTGGCAAACGTTTCTAATTTTTTTTATTTCTTTTCATTCTCCATCCGCTTCTCTTCAAACATACATCTTCTTTGTAGAATCCTTATAATTGATTGTATACATGATTCTTGAATCTAATCCTGAGATAGAGGGATAATAAAGTGTGTTCATATCCCATATACAAATTATGAGTGAATTTTCCTCTCAAACATTGTTCTTAGGGTCCTTGAATAAAGTGATAAATCTAAAACATCTATCAACTGAAGACTACTTCTCTTCGATAATGTTTGTGTGTGAAATGACATTTGGCATTCCTTCATTTCCCTTCACTAATAGAAAAATAAAATCCATTGTTGTCCCCCTTTAAGCCTGATATTTTTCTTGTGATTTAACCCTAACCAAGGATCACTCCCCACACCGGGGGCAAAGAGGATGAAAGATGTTCTGGAATAGAGGAACACAAAAAGAAAAGGAAAAAGGAAGAAAAAGGAAAAGAAAGAAAAGGAAAGAAAAAAAAGAAAAAAAGAAGAAAAAGAAGAAAAAGAAAGAAGGAATACAAGGGAAATTTGAAATAAATCCATCAAGTGAGACGTGTGCCAGAAAAGGAAATGAGCTCTAGGGTGAAAACCCAAAATGGGCAGTCTAGAGTGATCCAAGGAAAAAGAATGAAGATTTCTTCAGGAAAAGTTTATCCTTGGTTTAATCACCCTTAAACATGTATTTGAGCCTATATAGCTTTCTTTGACAACCCTAGCCTAGCCTACATTACAAGCCTCTAAAGACCATTTAGATCGCACATAAATATTTGAGAAGATGAGTTTATCTTTAGAACACATTCCGCCTGATTGAGTTAACCTTTCTTCAGGGACCTCGAAACTTCTAATGTCTGATTGAGATTAGAAAAGTGGGAAATTAAATTTTGGGGAGTGTGTGAGCAAAAAAAGAGTCACCTAAAAGCGGGGCACTATCCGGTTGATGGATCCTTGAATCATTCATACTATGAATTTTGGGCCATCTGATTTTTCTTTTTTCCTTGTTTGCCATGACTATTTTTTAAATCCTCGATTTTAGTCTTTCTTTGCATATGCCATGACTTCTTCTTTAGCCTTTTCTTGCATCTTACAAGTAGGTTGACATAGATTCATAAAAAACAAAAGATTTTTTGTATTAATCCCAACCGTAGGGAACCAGGAACGAATGTTTTCCATCACTTCAGGAAACAATTGAACCTTAGTTTGAATAGGGGCACCGCCTTGCATGAGAAGAAGAAGAAGCACATGTGTTGAAGATTTTTAAGTGGACTGTATTGTGAAGTAAGATCCACACATAAGATGTAAGATCCCAAAAGAATGAAAAGGAGATAGTGTTGTGCCACTAATTGGGGCAGTTTACAGGCATGAGAGGAAGAGATGAAAACAACAACATCATTCAAGGTGAAGATTTAGTGTGCAAACACTTCAAGATGTCATGTAAGGGCAAGAGTTTGAGAATTCACAAGAAGCATTGAAGGTGCTTAATGTTATTTTAAGAGGTATATGAAGACTTGAAGCTTTCAAGACCACACAAGGAAGCCTCTCACTCGATATTGATGTATCAGCTACAATGATAGTAGATCTTGAGACATTTGCCTACGAAGATCAAATGTTTTCGATAAAGCAAAGAGATATAAAGAAAGAGAATGGCGAAGCAATGACAGTTAAAGAAGTCTGTCCTTCCAACCAGGAATATATGATCATTGGATTAAGTGAGCAAATTTGCAAAGATTAGATGTTTTCCATGAGTCGAAGAAATACAGTGATAAAGCACAATTATTTATCTGAACTGAGCGAACAAATGTGTGAATTTAAAACAAAACCAAAGGAAAAATTATGTCTAAGTAAAAGAATCTTAAAAAAGCAAAAGAAATGAGACATGCATTCAAGTTTTAGGCGTCCCTAGGGGTATCCACATCATAATTGCATTGTATATTGCATTTTTCAGGTACACGAAAGACCTTTATCTTTTAGAACCCTTCTCATCTATTCGGGCACTTGGAGAATAGAACCTGCTTATCTATTCGAGCATGAGGAGAATAGAACTCGCTTATCCGTTCAGGCGTTTGGAGAATGGAACTCGCTTATTCATCCAAACTTAAGGAGGATGAAACCTTTTTAGAACCTGGTTACCTATTCAAGCATAAGGAGAATAGAACTTGCTTATCCATTCGAGCATGAGGAGAGTGGAACCCATTTTTTTCCAGAGCTTGCTTGTCCATCTGAGCATGTGGAGGATGGAACCTTTTTTCAGTCCGCTTATTCATCCAAGCGTAAGGATGATGAAACTTTTTTTTCAAAATCTGCTAATCTATTCGGGCATAAGGAGAATAGAACTCGCCTATCCGTTCAGGCGTTTAGAGAATGGAGTATGCTCATCTATTCGGGCATAAGGAGAATAGAACCTGCCTATCCGTTCGGCCGTTTAGAGGATGGAGTTTGCTCATCTAATCGGGCATAATGAGAATAGAACCTGCCTATCCGTTCGGGCGTTGGGTGAATGGAATCCGCTTATCTATTCGGGTGTAAGGAGAATAGAGCCTGCTATTTCATCCTAGCACGAGGAGGATGAAACCTTTTTTTTTTGAACATGCTTATCTATCCGAGCATGAGGAGGATAGAACCTTTTTTCAACCTGCTTATCTATTCGAGCATGACGAGGATATAACCTTTTTTTTCAGAACCTGTCTATCCATTCGGGCATCATAAGAATGGAACCAATCAACAAATTGGTGAAAATTAATGCTTTTTGGTCTTTTCTCTATCTCTGTTACTCAGAGATGAGCAAAGAGGGACAACTGTTGACACTAGATTTTTCACCTCTTTTTATTTATTATTATTATCTTTATTGTTGTTGTTGTTGTTGTTGTTGTTGTTGTTGTTCTTGTTTTATTATTATTATTATTATTATTATTATTATTATTACTATTATTATTATTATTATTATTATTATTATTATTATTATTATTATTATTATTATTATTATGTAGTGTATTATTAGAGTTAAAAGCCCAAAAATCTATAAATAATAAACCCATTTTCCCACCATAAAATTTAAGAAAAGTTTCATAAAACTTATCTCTAAAAATATAAACAATAAACCCATTTTGTAAGTAAGGATCCATTAAAATAAAGCTCACTCCAAAACTTAAATAAGTAAGAACCCATTTTAAGTTTTAAAAAAGGGCCCAAACTAACACATTTATCTTTGGTTTTTTAGGTTTAACGTAGACCGTTGGATCAGGGGGTGAAAATATGGACGACTCGGTTCGAATAAAGGGAAAAGGGGGTAAAGGGAAAAATCTCGCGCATAAATAATGACCTTTGTGCATTGTTGAAAAATACCAATTCAAGAGGAAAAACACTAAAAATCTTCCGAAAAATTCCTTTGAGCTCTCTGAGAATTTCTGGAAAATTGTTGGAATCAGTTCAAGTTTTGGGGGTAGCTTTGGTTTGATTTTTTTGGTGACGATTGGAAACGGTTCGAGTGGAGATAATTTACGACTACTACACTTTCGATAACTTTTCTTTTCTTTTCTTTACATAGTTTTTTAAAAGCTTTTCTTGATTGGATTTTTGTTTGTTCTTGTTTTTAGGTTGCAATTTGGAATTGGAGATCGAAATTAGTGTTTGGTGATTTTTTTTTTCAGTTTGTGATTTAATTTCGTTTTTGTTTGTTCATATTCTTTAACATTGTTTAATCTCTTTTATTCTTAAAAATGAAAAAAAAATGTCATTGAAAATGAAAATTTCAATCCATCTTCATCCTTAAAAAACTAAAATTCGAAGTTGTTGAAAATGAAGTTTCTTTATAAAATTTTGATTTACTCATTTCTTAAAAAAAGATTAGATGAATTAAAGAAAATGTGATTGAAAATAAAGGTTTCTAATGGTTTAAAAGAAAATTTTGATTTCAAAAAATAAAAATTAGAACATAAGCTATTGATAATAAAATCTTTTTAAAAAAAGAAGAAATAAAAAGTTTTTTGAAATTTAAAATCTTCCAAATAAAAGGTGTTTTTGCTAAAATAATGTTTTCTTTTTTAAAAAAATAATAAAATAAGCTCTTTTAAAAAGGGGTGTCTAAAAACCAAAAATAAAATAAAGGGCTTTAAAACTTAAAAATAAAAAATAAAAAAGGCTTTAAAAAGATTTTTATAAAAACTTAAAGATCAAAGATAAAAAGGCTTTAAAATATAAAGAGTTTGGAAATAAAAGATTTTGATAAAAACTTAAAAATTGAAAAATAAAAATTAAAAATGGGCTTTAAAACATAAGAGTTTTGGAAATAAAAGGTTTGGAAAGAAAAATTAAAAAAAAAGGATAAAAAGGTGTTAAAAAGAAAAGGAAAAAATTCAAATCTAAAAAAAATTAAAGTTTAAAATAAAATAAAAACATTTCAAATAAAGAATAAAAGAACAAAAAAGTTAAAAACAAAAGCATAAAAAAGCGAAAGAAGGTTTCATTAGAAAAATTCTCAAAATAAAATTAATCCCAATTTGAGTCTCGAATTTTCTTGTTTGCTTTTAGTATAGGTTAACTGTAGGGTTTATGATCTTTGAGCTTAGACTAGAGACTTGTTTGTGGAAAAACTCTCTTCACAAAAAATACACTTAATAAAATTTAAACCTTAAATTAGGAATAAAAGACTTAGACTCTCTTTAGAATTAATAAACTTCAATTTAGAGTAAATAAAAATGTTCAACACATTAAATTTCTTTGTTTTATTGAAAAAGTGGAACTTAATTAAATGTGATGTCTTGTCAAACGGGAATGACGGGTTAGTGCAAGAAGTGTTGGTGGTGTTTAGAGTTCATTTCCCGGGCGATAAGGCCGTTAAAATATATTTATATTTATTAAACGGACAAATAAATCGAATCTTCTGTGAACTTGCAAATTCTAATTTTGATTTTTTTAAAAATCAATTAGGTATCAATTATTGTGAGTTGTGGGGTGCTAACCCTTCCCCACGTGTAACCGACCCCGAACCTGTTTTCTAGTTTTTACAGACCAAAATCGTTGTTTTAATAAAATAAAATGTTTTATTTTATTGATCTATTTGATGATGATTACAAACTAGTTGACTACTTGTGAAATGATTCAATTTTGGATGATTGCTTGCTTAGAAAGTACAAATGAGCATTGCTCAACTACTCCGAATTTATGCATGTAACGGCATTGACATTATGAGACTAGCATTTTAACTACTCACCTTGTTACCTTGCAGGAAAAGCTATTTGTGTTGGTTAAGCTGAAGGAGATTTTGCAAGGTCACCAAAGCAAGCAAAGTATGTATAGTTTTGTTAGGCTATCTCCTAGATGGTGGCACTAGATTAAGTTATATACTTATAAGTTGAACATTTGGGGTTGTAAGAATTAAGTTAACAATGTTTGTGTTCCAATGATGCTTGCATAATATGCGCTATGGTTTTGTTCGAAATTTTGGTACTGATGTGATGCTCGAATGAAAATGATCTTATGAAAGCTTGTTAAGGATTGCTTGATTGCTAAACTAAGCACGAATGTTGTATCATACATGTTCACTAGTATGTTTGATATGATAAGCCGAATAGGAATTATTAATGGTATGTTTGGTTATGCGAAGAAAGAATTAGAATTACTATTTGATATGTTCATAAAATCTTGCATGTTTGAGCTTTACCTAGTTTAAACTTTGAATCACCTTTTGACATGACTTTTTAAATAATCTACTAGACAAATTATTGCATGTAGAGAAGATTCTGAATAGATATGGCTTGTTGTAGATATGGCCTTGTAACTTTTGTCTATTAGACACTTTCTTGAATACCTGAATTGCATGGTTCTTTCTCAAATGAATAAAAATGAATTAGAAGCTCTTATAGGTTCGAACTATCTTAGAGATTAAACAAAGTAGTATAAACTGTTAGCTTTCGATTATAAGGCTATTTGGTAATTGTAACACCCGGGTTTAGGGGTTAGGCGAAAATAATATTAAAATATTATTTTGGGCTCGGTTTTATACTCTAAATAATATTTCGAGTTTGTTTTCAAAATTTATTAATTTTGAGTTGACCATGTTTTAAGATTAAACTCCATTTAACCATGAATTTACCTCCCTTGTAAATGCCCCATTTCATTAAGGGCAAACAAGTCTTTTGAGCTTTAAAATTTATCACATGTCAAATAAAACACCCACCCTTCTCATCCTCTTCCCTTCACTCTTTCAAAAACCACCGTTACCTTCTTCTCTCCTTGGGGGTTCACTGTTCCATCACCTCTACTCCTCATTTCAACTCCGTTTTGAAAGGTAATGGTATTTTTGACTTCCCCTCATCTTCCCCTTCATAAAAGTACCTTTCATTTTAGTTTCCATGGAAGTTTTAGAAAATGTCATTTTTGAATATTTTGATTAAAAATGTGATTTTTAAGTTGTTAAGTGAAGTATTTTGATTTAATATACTTAGTTGTGGTATAAGGAAGTCAAATGGTATATCATATATGAATTTCAAGTGATTTTGGGAATTTTCGGAATTTGGCTTTGAGAGGGTTTTTGGAGGGTTTTAAAGTGGGATTTGGGGCTGTTTAATGTTGGATTTTGGGGGCTGTAGGTAGTATGATATATGAGGATCATTTTGGGTGTAATTGATGCTTGTTTGGGTGTTTGAAATGGGAGAATTCAGTGGGTGTTAAGGGCCGCTCGAAAATCCTGTTTTTGGACTTGTTTTGAGTGTTGGATGCTTGGTAATGTTAATCCGGGTTGGTTTCAATGACAAGATATTGATTGTGGATGTTTTGTTTGTGTTTGGGATTGATTAGAGTAAAGTTTGGGCATCGGTGAAGCATCGGAAGTGAATTTGGGAAGTTGAAGGTTGTTGCTTGCTTGGTCTTTGGGCTTGGAAGCTTAGGTGAGTGGTTAATTGTTTTACTTGGTTCTAAAATGGTTGGTTCGAGTATACGGACTAGGTTGGGCTTGGTAGACCCACCTAGAGTTAGGATTAGGGTGGTAGCCTAATCTTAAACTTGATCTAGAGCCTTTGGATGAACTTAAATGTATGAATGTATATGCCTCGTATGTCTTGTGATATGAATGCTTATGTATATTGTATTATACATGTGAGTTGAGGCATGATTTGTATTGCTTAAAGCATACATGGTGATGGTTCATGATTGTGTTCATGGTGAGTACGTGCTAAGCACGGAAATGATTGAAATGAGTAATGTGGAATGAGTAAAATATTGGCACTAGTATACTTAAATACAAATGATCGATCATTAGGATGTTAGTGTGTACACATGAGTCAAAAGTCGCGCGTGGCCTTGGTGACGTTGAGTCACCAAGGAGGAGTACGGGTACGCCCGGAAATTATATTTAAATATAGTCGGTGATGAGTGGAATCCCATCGACGGGGCGTGAGGATGAGTGGAATCCCCTCCGCGAGACCGGTGATGAGTGTAATCCCACCGTCAGGTAATGGTTGTGTTGTTGGATGTGAGTTCCAACGGTTATCCGCGTATTTGAGTCATAACTAGGTGCCAATGTTGATTGATATGTGTATTAATGTATTGAGCTTAATGATCCTTATGTGGATGTTTGATGTGGCTACTTATGTTGAGGAAGTTAGAGCTTGTTGATCATGACATTTACTTGTATATATTGCTCATGCATCTTATCTTATGGCTCTTGCGGATCCTTGGTATGTTTGTGTAATGCCTTGGCTAGATCGTGCTCGGACCCTGCAATGTTGAGGTTTGTTTTTAGAGCTTACCATCACTAAGCATCATTGCTTACGCTCTCTTTGTTCAACATTGCAGATCCTTAGTTCGTGGGTTGCTTGCGCAAGTGGAAGGCTCCAAGTGTGGTTTTTGGCTTGAGTTCATCAAGTATGGATTTTTAAATGTTAGACATGTAATAGTTTGAGCAATGGGACATGTATGGTATGGTTGGATAGTTGCTGGTTGTTAGGAGCATGTTTAGACTCCTTGATGCCTTGTTTGTGTGTGGCTTATGTTGCCTTGATGAATGATAACTCATGCCTAATTGCTTATTTTGAATACTAGCTAAATGCCATAGAGGCCATCTTTATGTTTGAATGATGTTTGAATGAATGCATGTTTGTGAAGTCTTATCTTAGTGTTTAGACTTACCTTAATCTTGTTGAAGCATGCTAGTATGGTTGGTATGCCTTAAGTTTAATCAACGTGGTGTTGTGATGTGTTTTGGTGGTGTTTTGGGGCACCTTTGTGCCTTAAAACAGCAAAATCGAGTCTGCAGACAGGGGACGTTTCGGAACGGGTCCCCCTGTTCCGGAACGGCTCCTTTGCAAATGGCCTGCCGTTTCGAAACGGATGGGGGTCGTTTCGGAACACTTTTGCTACTGGAATTTTGAGAAATTGGTGAGATGTAGGCGTTCCGAAACGGGCCTTTAAGGTTTCGAAACGGTCAAATATCGTTGACCACGAGAAATTGACCGTCAAGGTCGTTCCGATACGGGTCACCCCTGTTTCGGAACGGTCACCTTATGGTTGACCCTGGCCTGTTGACTAAGTCAAGGCGTTTCGGAACACCCTATGGGCGTTACGAAACGGCCTGTTGTTGAACATTAAGATGGGTTGTTTTATGTCTTGTTGGGTCGGAGAATGTTTCATTGTTCGTATCTTCCGTTGTTGTGCTTCACATAGGAACTTAATATGCATCTAGACAAGACTAAGGCTAAAAGAAATCTTCTGGGTCGTTAACCGAGGGGAAACCTTAACGGGTTTCGCTTTGGTTTTCCCCGTGTGGCCCACTCGGACCGGTCATCCGACCAGACCGGTACGAGGGGGTTACACTTGTTGGTATCAGAGCCTAAGGTTACCGAGACCTTGGGCAGGTAAGTGAGGTAAGTTCGAGTTTTTGATTAATGTGCACGGTGTTTGCTTGCTTGGTAAGATTGGTTGCTTGTTTGACAAGTATGTTGATTGCTTTTGTTTCAAGGCATGTGTGTGTGAGTCCCATTGCTACTATTACATTGGAAAAATGATTTTGTTCTAGTGAGGGAACGTACTTGAACACTTGGAAGCCTTGCCTTGCTAACCCAACTTGTATGTTTTGTTGTTGTGGTTGTAGTTGATATTTGTGAGAGCGATGTCTAGACTGAGAGGTAGACCGAGAGTGGTTCGTCAGGAACCACGGGTTGCGGCTCATGTTGAGCCGGCTGTTGGTGTGGAGGCTCATCTGGAAGGGCCGGTGGCCGCGGGAGTTGGCGCTCCACCACCACCTCCACCACCTGGAGCTGGGGGTGAAGATGGAGCCGGAGGAGATGGACCTCAAGGTGGCCAAGGTGGCCAAGGTCCAGCTGGAATTGATATGACTCCGCTAGTGCAAGCGATAGCGGGAGCTTTCCAGGCCGCAGTTGCGGGAGATCAGGCTGCAGCTCAGCCTAGGTGTGATGATGCTAGTCTACCGTTAGAGAGGCTCCGTAGTTTGGGAGCCGAGGAGTTTAGAGGATCTACTCCAGAGAGATCGGAGTTGTGGTTGGAGAAGACAGTTCGTATCTTGGCTCAGATGGGTTGTGCGGGCGCACGTAGATTGGGTTGTGTGATCTCATTGCTTCAGGGTGATGCCTACACCTGGTGGGTCACCATTACTGCCGGGGTTCCAGAGGCTGAGATAGATTGGGATTTCTTTGAGTCTGCTTTCAGGAAGAGGTACTTGGGACCGAGGTACCTAGATGAGAAGAAGAGAGAGTTCATGGCTCTCACTCAGGGAGATGCTTCTGTGACTGACTATGAGATTCGCTTTGTTCGCTTGAGTCAGTATGCCCCAGAGTTGGTTCTTACGGAAGTGGAACGCTGCAACTGGTTCCGCTACGGATTGAATGAAGAGGTTAAGAGGTATACGCTAGCTTCTGACTACTCAGACTTTGATGTATTGGTCGCGAGGGCCAAGGATTTAGAGCATAGTTTGGGTTCGGCTAAACGAGCTGGTGGTTCTAGTTCTGGCAAGAGACATAACCGCTTTGATGGTAGAGATGCTAAGAGGCACAGAGGTGGCGGACATCAGTTTGATCAGAGACGTGGCGGTGGCCACCATAGTAGAGGCCATCAGGGCCATAGAGGAGGAGGGCGTTTGCCCGAGTGTGCACAGTGTGGGAGACAGCACGCTGGTGAGTGCTGGGGTAACTTCCATGCTTGTTGGAACTGTGGTTCGAGGGACCACTTTAGGAGAGATTGTCCGCGTCAGGCAGCTCAGGCACCGAACATAGCTCAGGCTCCTGCGAGGGGTAATGATTTTCAGAGAGGCCGTGGGCGCGGTCGTGGCTACTTCCAGCCTAGGGCTGATGCACCTAGGGGAGATGCTCAGAGGAACCTTGCTCATGTTGTGGCTGTACAGCCAGAGGCGGGAGGACCAACGAGAGTTTATGCTCAGAGAGAGGCCGGGAACGACACCGATGTGATAGCAGGTAATTTCGAGTTACAGTCTATGTCTTTTCTTTCTTTGGTTGATTCGGGTTCTACGCATTCCTACATTTTGAGTGAGCATGGACAGAAGTTAGATATCTCTGTCGAGATCTTAGATGTAGGTATGCATGTTACTAGTTCTTTTGGTGAGACAGTTGTGGTTAGACGTATGTATAGGAGGTGTCCACTGAAGATTCAGGGTCATGTGTTCTCAGTTGATATGATGGAACTTCCTTTCTATGGTTTTGACATTATTCTGGGTATGGACTGGTTGGTTGAGCATCGGGCTAGTGTGGATTTTGAGACAAAGAGAATTTCTTTGAAGCTTTCTGATGACTACGAGGTAGTAGTAGTAGGCGAGAACGTTAAGTTCTTGTCTAATGTGGTGTCAGCTTTAGAGGCTCATAGGTTGATGGACTCTGGATGTGGGGCTTATTTAGCTTATGTTATGAATCCGGATATGAGTGAAGCTAGACCGAAGGATATCAGAACAGTGTGCGACTTTCCAGATGCGTTTCCTGAAGAGTTGCCTGGTTTGCCTCCTGACAGAGATGTTGAGTTTGTGATTGAGACAGTTTCAGGGTCTAATCCAGTTTCGATAGCTCCGTACCGCATGGCTCCGAAAGAGTTGAAAGAATTGAAGAGTCAGTTGCAAGAATTATTAGACCGTGGTTTCATTAGGCCTAGTAGTTCTCCGTGGGGTGCTCCCGTGTTGTTTGTGAAAAAGAAAGATGGTAGCATGCGCCTGTGCATTGACTATAGACAGTTGAATCAGATGACTGTGAAGAACAAGTATCCGTTGCCTCGTATAGATGATTTGTTTGATCAGTTGAGAGGCGCTTCAATGTTCTCGAAGATAGATTTGAGATCCGGGTACTACCAGTTGAAGGTGAAAGAGTGTGATGTTCCGAAGACAGCTTTTAGGACTAGATATGGTCACTATGAGTTTCTTGTGATGCCATTTGGGCTCACGAATGCACCGGCAGCATTCATGGACATGATGAACAGAATTTTTAGGGACTATCTAGATCGTTTTGTAGTTGTCTTCATTGATGATATACTTGTGTACTCGAAGACAGAAGAAGAGCATGATGAGCACTTGAGATTTGTTTTACAGAGATTGTTGAGCAATCAGTTGTATGCGAAGCTTAGTAAGTGTGTGTTCTGGATTCGAGAGGTTGTGTTTCTTGGCCATGTTGTTTCGGCCGAAGGTATCCGTGTTGATCCATCGAAGATTGAGGCTATTGTTGAGTGGAAACAACCTAAGTCCGTGACTAAGATTAGGAGTTTCGTAGGATTAGCCGGTTACTATAGGAGGTTTGTTGATGGCTTCTCTAGAGTAGCTGCTCCTTTGACTAAATTGTTGCAAAAGGGAGTCAAATTTGAATGGTCAGATGCAAGACAGAAGGCCTTTGAGAAATTGAAAGAAGCTTTGACAAATGCTCCAGTGTTAGTGCAACCTGTTTCAGGTAAGGAGTTTGTGATCTACAGTGATGCTTCCTACGTAGGCTTAGGATGTGTTTTGATGCAAGATAGAAGAGTTGTTGCTTATGCTTCTAGACAGTTGAAGATTCATGAGTAGAACTATCCTACTCATGATATAGAACTAGCCGCAGTTGTGTTTGCATTGAAGATTTGGCGTCACTATTTGTATGGTGAGAAGTGTATTGTTTACACTGATCACAAGAGCTTGAAGTACTTGATGACACAGAAAGAGTTGAACTTGAGACAGAGAAGATGGCTAGAGTTGTTGAAAGATTACGATTTGACCATTGAGTACCATCCGGGTAAAGCGAATGTAGTAGCCGATGCTTTGAGTAGAAAAGTGGCCGTTGAGTTGAGAGCTATGTTTGCTAGATTGAGTGTGTCCGATGATGGTGGTTTGATCACCGAGTTGCAAGTGAAGCCTTCCTTGATTCAGTTGATTAGAGAGAAGCAGTTGCAAGATGCGAGCCTAGTTCCTCATGTTCAAGACATAGCCGAAGGAAGACCGACTGAGTATAGTTTCAGTGGTGAGAGCTTGTTGTGCTATAGAGATAGAATTGTTGTACCAGAAGATGTTGGGTTGAGACGTCAGATTCTGAGTGAAGCACATTCGAGTCCCTTTTCTATGCATCCGAGTAGTACCAAAATGTACCGAGATTTGAAGCGCGATTACTTCTGTGTTGGTTTGAAGAGAGATGTAGCCGAGTATGTGAGCCGTTGTATGGTTTGTCAGAGAGTGAAGGCAGAACATCAGGTTCCTTCAGGTTTGCTACAGCCTTTGAAGATTCCGAAATGGAAATGGGAGAGGATCACCATGGACTTTGTATCGGGGTTGCCTTTGTCTCCTTCGAAGAAGAACTCAGTTTGGGTGATTGTTGATAGGTTCACTAAGTGTGCTCACTTCCTAGCAGTGAACACTACAGATTCTTTAGACAAGTTGGCGAACTTGTACATCCGTGAGATTGTAAGACTTCATGGGGTTCCGAAGTCTATTGTTTCAGATAGGGATCCTAGATTTACTTCGAGGTTTTGGGGTTGCTTGCATAGTGCTTTAGGTAGCCGTTTTCATTTCAGCACATCGTATCATCCTCAGTCCGATGGGCAGTCAGAGCGAGTGATACAGATTCTAGAAGATATGCTTCGTTGTTGTGTGATTGACTTCCAGGGTTCTTGGGAGAAGCACTTACCGTTGGTTGAGTTTGCCTACAACAACAGTTATCAGTCTAGTATTCAGATGGCACCTTATGAGGCTTTGTATGGTAGACGGTGTAGGACTCCGATTTGTTGGGCTGAGACAGGTCAGAGATTGTTACCTATGCCAGACTTGCTTAAGGGAACCACAGAAAAAGTGAAGTTGATATGTGACCGCTTGAAAGCAGCTTCCGATCGTCAGAAGTCTTATGCAGACTTGAAGAGGAAAGAGGTTGAGTACTCAGTAGGTGAGAAAGTATTTCTGAAGGTATCTCCGTGGAAGAAGGTAATGAGATTTGGCCGGAAGGGCAAGTTGAGTCCGAGGTTCATTGGTCCGTATGAGATAGTTGAGCGGATTGGGCCTGTAGCTTATCGTTTGAGGTTACCTTCTGAGTTAGAAAAGATCCATGATGTCTTTCATGTGTCTATGCTTAGGAGATACAGATCAGATCCTTCTCATGTGATGCCCGTTGAGGAGATAGAGTTAAATCCAGACTTGTCCTATAATAAAGAGCCCGTTGAGATACTTGCTTCTGACAGCAAGGTGTTGCGTGGCAAGACCATAGAGTTGGTAAAGGTGTTGTGGAGACATAGGGGTGTGGAAGAGGCCACGTGGGAGAGAAAAGCAGATATGGTTGAGCAGTTTCCATATTTGTTTCCACAAGGTAATTTCGGGGACGAAATTCCTTAAGTGGGGGAGAGTTGTAACACCCGGGTTTAGGGGTTAGGCGAAAATAATATTAAAATATTATTTTGGGCTCGGTTTTATACTCTAAATAATATTTCGAGTTTGTTTTCAAAATTTATTAATTTTGAGTTGACCATGTTTTAAGATTAAACTCCATTTAACCATGAATTTACCTCCCTTGTAAATGCCCCATTTCATTAAGGGCAAACAAGTCTTTTGAGCTTTAAAATTTATCACATGTCAAATAAAACACCCACCCTTCTCATCCTCTTCCCTTCACTCTTTCAAAAACCACCGTTACCTTCTTCTCTCCTTGGGGGTTCACTGTTCCATCACCTCTACTCCTCATTTCAACTCCGTTTTGAAAGGTAATGGTATTTTTGACTTCCCCTCATCTTCCCCTTCATAAAAGTACCTTTCATTTTAGTTTCCATGGAAGTTTTAGAAAATGTCATTTTTGAATATTTTGATTAAAAATGTGATTTTAAGTTGTTAAGTGAAGTATTTTGATTTAATATACTTAGTTGTGGTATAAGGAAGTCAAATGGTATATCATATATGAATTTCAAGTGATTTTGGGAATTTTCGGAATTTGGCTTTGAGAGGGTTTTTGGAGGGTTTTAAAGTGGGATTTGGGGCTGTTTAATGTTGGATTTTGGGGGCTGTAGGTAGTATGATATATGAGGATCATTTTGGGTGTAATTGATGCTTGTTTGGGTGTTTGAAATGGGAGAATTCAGTGGGTGTTAAGGGCCGCTCGAAAATCCTGTTTTTGGACTTGTTTTGAGTGTTGGATGCTTGGTAATGTTAATCCGGGTTGGTTTCAATGACAAGATATTGATTGTGGATGTTTTGTTTGTGTTTAGGATTGATTAGAGTCAATTTTGGGCATCGGTGAAGCATCGGAAGTGAATTTGGGAAGTTGAAGGTTGTTGCTTGCTTGGTCTTTGGGCTTGGAAGCTTAGGTGAGTGGTTAATTGTTTTACTTGGTTCTAAAATGGTTGGTTCGAGTATACGGACTAGGTTGGGCTTGGTAGACCCACCTAGAGTTAGGATTAGGGTGGTAGCCTAATCTTAAACTTGATCTAGAGCCTTTGGATGAACTTAAATGTATGAATGTATATGCCTCGTATGTCTTGTGATATGAATGCTTATGTATATTGTATTATACATGTGAGTTGAGGCATGATTTGTATTGCTTAAAGCATGCATGGTGATGGTTCATGATTGTGTTCATGGTGAGTACGTGCTAAGCACGGAAATGATTGAAATGAGTAATGTGGAATGAGTAAAATATTGGCACTAGTATACTTAAATACAAATGATCGATCATTAGGATGTTAGTGTGTACACATGAGTCAAAAGTCGCGCGTGGCCTTGGTGGCGTTGAGTCACCAAGGAGGAGTACGAGTACGCCCGGAAATTGTATTTAAATATAGTCGGTGATGAGTGGAATCCCATCGACGGGGCGTGAGGATGAGTGGAATCCCCTCCACGAGACCGGTGATGAGTGTAATCCCACCGTCAGGTAATCGTTGTGTTGTTGGATGTGAGTTCCAACGGTTATCCGCGTATTTGAGTCATAACTAGGTGCCAATGTTGATTGATATGTGTATCAATGTATTGAGCTTAATGATCCTTATGTGGATGTTTGATGTGGCTACTTATGTTGAGGAAGTTAGAGCTTGTTGATCATGACATTTACTTGTATATATTGCTCATGCATCTTATCTTATGGCTCTTGCGGATCCTTGGTATGTTTGTGTAATGCCTTGGCTAGATCATGCTCGGACCCTGCAATGTTGAGGTTTGTTTTTAGAGCTTACCCTCACTAAGCATCATTGCTTACGCTCTCTTTGTTCAACATTGCAGATCCTTAGTTCGTGGGTTGCTTGCGCAAGTGGAAGGCTCCAAGTGTGGTTTTTGGCTTGAGTTCATCAAGTATGGATTTTTAAATGTTAGACATGTAATAGTTTGAGCAATGGGACATGTATGGTATGGTTGGATAGTTGCTGGTTGTTAGGAGCATGTTTAGACTCCTTGATGCCTTGTTTGTGTGTGGCTTATGTTGCCTTGATGAATGATAACTCATGCCTAATTGCTTATTTTGTATACTAGCTAAATGCCTTAGAGGCCATCTTTATGTTTGAATGATGTTTGAATGAATGCATGTTTGTGAAGTCTTATCTTAGTGTTTAGACTTACCTTAATCTTGTTGAAGCATGCTAGTATGGTTGGTATGCCTTAAGTTTAATCAACGTGGTGTTGTGATGTGTTTTGGTGGTGTTTTGGGGCACCTTTGTGCCTTAAAACAGCAAAATCGAGTCTGCAGACAGGGGGCGTTTCGGAACGGGTCCCCCTGTTCCGGAACGGCTCCTTTGCAAATGGCCTGCCGTTTCGAAACGGATGGGGGTCGTTTCGGAACACTTTTGCTACTGGAATTTTGAGAAATTGGCGAGATGTAGGCGTTCCGAAACGGGCCTTTGAGGTTTCAAAACGGTCAAATCTCGTTGACCACGAGAAATTGACCGTCAAGGTCGTTCCGATACGGGTCACCCCTGTTTCGGAACGGTCACCTTATGGTTGACCCTGGCCTGTTGACTAAGTCAAGGCGTTTCGGAACACCCTATGGGCGTTTCGAAACGGCCTGTTGTTGAACATTAAGATGGGTTGTTTTATGTCTTGTTGGGTCGGAGAATGTTTCATTGTTCGTATCTTCCGCTGTTGTGCTTCACATAGGAACTTAATATGCATCTAGACAAGACTAAGGCTAAAAGAAATCTTCTGGGTCGTTAACCGAGGGGAAACCTTAACGGGTTTCACTTCGGTTTTCCCCGTGTGGCCCACTCGGACTGGTCATGTGACCAGACCGGGACGAGGGGGTTACAGTAATAATCCAAGAAAGTTTATAAGTAAGATGAACTCCTAACAACTGTTGTAACCTCTAGTTTAATTCGATTGGCATGAGTTGTTGTTTCCTATGGTTTCATGTACTAAAATGAATGGTATGTTCTTTTGAGTGACATCCTTGAATGATATTGCTTAGTCGATTTAAGTGTTCTCCTCAATTCTATGATTTAATCCATCAAGAATTTGTAATGGTTGCCTTCTCTCATTCGCATTCTAACTTGTCAGACAAGTTAGTCTGTCATCTCCTAGGATTGTATAACTTTTAGGCCCGAGGGTTGGGGGTGTTACAGCTACCACATGAAAGGATTCATTTAACAACATCCCTTCTGCGAGAATACTGTGAATGATTCACAACAACTAAGAATTTCCTTAGTATCAGCTTGGTCCAACGACCCTCATAATTCTTTAGCCATTTTCAACATTGTACATTGCATAACGTGCATCATTTAAAGCTTTAAGAATGTAATTACATCAAAGAAATCAAAGTGCTTCCACGCCTTGGTAACATTAAAGACGGAGTAACATTTCTATGTTTTGGCAACGTTGAAGGATATAGCAACATCTATCTCATTCTCTTTAACAATAGGAGGATCATCCTTAATATATTTGGTCAGGTTCAACATGGTCAAACAACATCATTTGTTTCCATGTTTTGAAATTTTCTCTAGTAAATTTTACAAGCTTTTCATTGCGACTCATTGTCACTGGAAACGTTAGGCTCGGTGCATGAGCCTGAGTAGTGACAATAATATCGGGCAAAGAACTAGATATGCTTTTAGATGTATTAGTCATCTTCCTGTTAACGTCTGGAATTTAGAAAAAAATACCATAATTAGGAAATTGTGAATCTGTTAAACGTCACGAATTTAGTCAAAACTAAAAACCAGAAACATATGCACAATTATCAACTTTGTTAGACGACAGGAATTTAGTAAACTAAATCCCTGAAACAAAGTTTACACGGTCTAATATAAAACATAGTAATAAACAGTGCACCATGTAGATAACTTTGAAAAAGAGGTGGTGCACTAGGCACACTTAAATACATGTCTTTCAAAGAACTAATCCTTGACATGCACTTTACACTGTCTCTTTAATCAATTGTTTGTATTCGCCTTTGATTTTAGTAATCAACATAAATTCAGGTGATATTAACATGAATTGATAGTCAACAAGTCTAAATGTCTTGACCTTCATAGGTATAGCAGAAACATTCAAGTAGACTTGTTCATCCTCACCATTATCACGACTTTAGTAAATTGCTTCTTTTAGATAAGAATTTTGGATAGTACTGGTACTTGATATGGAGAGTTTTCCACTCTAGTGTCATTAGTGTAATTCACCAAAATTTCAAACTATCCTGGTGCCTTTAAAATTTCTTAAAAGAAATTGTTAGTATGACAAAAGGAGTCTACAATTATTTGCACCTTATTTTCCAGGAGCTAAGTAATATATAATACCTTAAACATTTAAAGCGTAAATTGCTATACTTCATTTAATTAGGCATTATAACAATACATGAAAACCACTTTTAATGCATAAAACACTTTGGTTTCCACCATTAATATCAAAATGGCATTAATAACAATTCACATCCATTACAACACATTAGTTTGTTCACCACCATGCATTAATACACTAATTACTAGGGTTGTAAAAACAAGTCAGGACCTGAAAACCTGCCTGAAACCTACTCGAGTCAGAATCTGATTTGACCCGAGAATTCGATGATCCGAACCCGAACAGTAACTGACTGTTGCTGACCCGAACCCGAGTTGAACCTGTTACTGTAGCAACCGAACCCGATCTGCGTCCGACTAAAAACGACCCGAACCCGAATCTGACCTGTTAATTTTGACCTGAAACCCGACCTGCATTCGACTGAAACGAACCTGAACCCGAGACCGACCTGGCAAATTACCTGATATTATCTGATTGAATCGACCCGAGATCCGATTTTACCCGACCTGTTTTGAACCCGACCTGTTAATGGACCCGACCTGTTTTGAACCTGAACTGTTGTTGACCTGAACTAATGTAGACCTAGCTAAAAATGTTAAATAATTTAAAGTGTAAACTGTTCATTATAAACTTAATAATTTTTTAGTAGATTATGTTAATTTCATTACTTAGAAAAATTTTATCTTCCATTATACTTAGAAATTTGTCTTAATTTGTAACTACATTATCTATAATAAAATTATATACTTAGAAATTTGTTTAAGTATAAAAATATATATTATGTATAATAAAATTATATACTTAAAAGATTTGTCATAATTTTAACTAAGTATATAACATATTAATAATATATAGATAATATAATATATTAAACTTATTATGCTTTATTATATAATATATATTATGTTAACTTTATTATGTTCATAAAATTAAAATAAATACAAAATATAAGTTAGTATTATGTTTAACATAAAGTTAACGTTATTATACTTATATAACATGTGAAACAATTGTCTTTCAATTATATAATACATTTTAGATGGGCCCCTAAAACCTATAATGTATAAATAATATATATATAAACTTATAAGTTATATAATGTATTTATAATATAATAATTAATAATAAATAATAATTAGTAATAGTTTGGGCCTTGGGCCTCATATCCCAACACCCATTTATTTGAGATGGGACCCTAAAACCTATAATGTATAAATATAATATATATATATATATATAAACTTATAACTTATAAGTTATATAATTTATTTATAATATAATAATTAGTAATAGTTTGGGCCTTGAGCCTTTGGGCTCATATCCCACCACCCATTTATTTGAGATGAGCCCCTAAAACCTATAATGTATATATATATATATATATAAACTTATAATTTATATAATGTATTCATAATATAATAATTAATAATAAATAATAATTAGTAATAGTTTGGGCCTTGAGCCTTTGGGCTCATATCCCACCACTCATTTATTTGAGATGAGCCCCTAAAACCTATAATGTATAAATATAATATATATATATATATATATATATTATATATATATAAACTTATAACTTGTAATTTATATAATGTATTTATAATATAATAATTAATAAAAAATAATAATTAGTAATAGTTTGGGCCTTTGGGCTCATATCCCACCACCCATTTATTTGAGATAGGCCCCTAAAATCTATAATGTATAAATATAATATTATATATATATATATATAAACTTATAACTTATAAGTTATATAATGTATTTATAATATAATAATTAATAATAAATAATAATTAGTAATAGTTTGGGCTTTGGGCCTTTGGGCTCATATCCCACCACCTATTTATTTGAGATGGGCACCTAAAACCTATAATGTATAAATATAATATATATATATATATATATATATATATATATATAAACTTATAACTTATAAGTTATATAATGTATTTATAATATAATAATTAATGATAAATAATAATTAGTAATACTTTGGACCTTGGGCCTTTGGGCTCATATCCCACCACCCATTTATTTGAGATGGGCCCCTAAAACCTATAATGTATAAATATAATATATATATATATTATATATATAAACTTATAGCTTATAATTTATATAATGTATTTATAATATAATAATCAATAATAAATAATAATTAGTAATAGTTTGGGCCTTGGGCTTTTGGGTTCATATCCCACCACCCATTTATAATAATTAATAATATCAATAATAAATAATAATTATTAATTGTTGGGCTTTGGACTAAATATTTAGATGGGCCAAATATAATAATTATTAATTGTTGGGCTTTGGGCTAAAAATTTTAGATGGGCTAAATATTTTGTAGCCCTTTGAACTTTAGATGAGCTAAATATTTTGTTGCCCTTTAAATTTTAGATGTTTTTCATTTAAGTCTTTTAAGTTTTAGTTCAATTCAATTTATGTATTTAAATACATATATAAATACATATATTTTATAATTTTATAAATACATATATTTATATATATATACATATATTTTATATGTATATTTATGTATTTATATACATATATACACATATAAACATATATATATATATATATATATATATATATATATAAATACATGTACATTATATATTATATATTAACATACATATATTTGTATAATATGTATTCAATATTATGTATGATATGTTATATGTATAATGTATTCATAATTTAATATATACATACATACATATATATATATACACACACATGTATATATACATGTATGTTGTTAGTATATATATATATACACACACATGTATATATACATGTATGTTGTTAGTATCATAGTATGTATTATGTATATACATAGACATGTATTTATGTATAATACATTATATATACATAAATACATACATGTTTGTATAATATATAATTATATATTGTAATTTATATACATGTGAATACATAAAAATACATATATATACACATAATCACATATATTTATACTTATAAAGTTATTATAATAATTAATAAGTTATATTATATTATAATAATTAATAAATAATATTAAATTATAATATATATGGGCGGGAAAATTTATTTTGATACCGCCCAATTCCCAAATTGAATTTCAATTTGGGGTAAATTATAAATAAAGCCCTTTATATTATATAAGTTTTTTATTCAAGTCCTTTAAGTTTTAATTCAATTCAGTTGAGTCCTTAAAACTTTATTTTTACTTCAAATTAACTCTTATTTATTATTTTTTTCACTATAGTCCATAAAACTTTGTTTTTATTCAAAATTGAGCCTATTATAGTCCATGAACCTTTATTTTAGTCCAAATTAGCTCTTATTTATTATTATTATTTTCACTATAGTCCATAAAACTTTGTTTTTATTCAAAATTGTTCATTTCTGATGAACCTGAATTAACTCGAACTGAAATGAACCCGACGACCTGAAATTACCCGACCTGAAATGAACCCGACTTAAAATGAAACCGACCTGAAATGAACCCGAACTGAAATGAACCTGACCTGAAATTTACCCGACCTGCAATTTACCTGCCAATTAACTGATTTTACCCGACCTGTTTTTACCCGATCTGCAACGAGTTTGACCTGAAATGGACCTGACCTGAAAATTGACCCGACCTGAAATGGACCCGACCTGCAAATTACCCGACTGCAATGGACCCACACCCGAGTCGAGTCAATTTTTTTTTTACCTGAAATGACCTGTATCTGATTTTACCCGACCTGACAGAACCCGACCTGAAACCTGTCCAATTACCTGTTTTTACATCCCTACTAATTACCATGAATTTAAAGAGTCATTTTTTGTTTGAATTTATTAACTCTTTAAAACCCAGTAATAAACATAAAAACATGATCATTACTTTTAATATACAATAGTTCATCATAGAATTGGCTTGGACAGTAGATAAATGTACCAAAATCATTGGATATTTTAGTTCCGTATTACAAACAATGGTATGGGATAGTGAGGAAACACTCACCATCACCGTATGTGATTGTTTTCCAAATAATGTGCAATGCAAATCCGATTGAGCTTTATAAGGTTGATGTAGGTTCTCATAACCTCGTTGTGGTATAAACCATTGTCTTATACCCAATAATCTGTTGGTCTTGGACAAAAAAATCCAAAGAAATTATTAGTATAAAAAATATAATAATTATTTTTACCCTTTTTTCAAGAAGTAGAATTCTCCTTCATGAAAAATATGATTGCTCTACTATCACCTAAAAAAACAAACACGTTAGAAATTGATTCATAACTCATAAAGTTAGGAAATAATTCATGAACTTCTAGACTATGGCTCCATTGTTCATCATACCGCATAAAATTCAAACTAAAGACAATTAAAAGCATAAAGTATAAGAATTCCTTGTGCGTAGGCACCCCCGCCTTGCTTTTGCCTCCTTGTTCTTCTTCAATAGTTAAAATCCAGAGCAACACAATGACGATTGAAAAAAAGGATACAGATCTCATCTTCTGGTTCTCGTGCCATCTTTGGTCTCCCCCTTTCTTCTACCTCTTCGCTTCGACAGAGAAATCAGGAACTAAGGAACTCGACCAAAATTAAAAGTTATTTAATCGAAATTTTGCGATGGAAAACCCTAATGCCCTAGGCGTCTTGACTCCAGCGGCATCTGCCGTTGACTCCTGACCGGTCACAGGCCATGATGGGGGCTGGCCACCGGACTTAACCTAAGGTTACAGTACCCCCTGTTTGGAACGACCTGGTTCTCCCCTGGCTCTTGAAGATCAAAGTATTGCAAAGAAGGGAAGAAGCGTCGATCCTCAAGTAATTGTTGAGGCTGACTCATCCCCATTAGACTCGGAAGTTTCTGGCAAGGGGATGGCTAATAATCCTATTGAGCAGTCAGTGTTTGATCAATCTCTGAATGAGGAAAAAGCATCGAGTTCTAAGGGAAAAGCTTTCTATGTAAGTAAACTCAAGGGTACTGTTACAACAGAGTCTTTTTGTTCTGAATTTACGAATTTTACTCCGGATAAAGTTGTGGTCCGTGATGAAGATTGTGTTGTGGATAGTTCTGGAGCTTTCCCCAAAATCACCTTTACTGAACATGTCCATGATTAAATTGATCTTATTATGAGGCAATCTATTATCATTCATCTGTTAGGGCATAACATTGGGTACCAGACTCTATTGAACCATGTAACCCCTTAGCCCGGTCTAGACGCCTGACCCAAACTAAGAAGATTACACGGGGAAAACCGAAGTCAACTCGTGAAAGTCAACATCCATTAGCGATCCTTTTTTTCTTTTATCTTTTCTAGATGCACATTATTATCCTATATGGTTAGCAAATTGATTAGGCGAAAACAACACAGCGATCGGAGTTCAATTAGGGGTTTAATTGCATGCTTTTATCTTTTAGGGACCAAATTGTAAATTTTGTGAATTATAAGGACTATTCATGTTTTAGGGTTACCAATCCAAAATTAATCATATAACATGCCAGCATATCAAGTTTCAACTCACATGAATCGTCCAAACTCAATTAATTAAACTTACAACATTCAGGGATCAAATCGTAAGAATGAGAAACCTGGAACAATTCAAAATCAACATCCAACGGTCAAGTGTTTCAGAATGCTAGACCCCGTATCGGAATGGTCGTTTCGGAACCACGTTGAACGTTTCGATACGCGGGTGCGTTCCGAGACCCATTTCGAAACTATGCTTCACAGTGGCAAAATGTTCTGGAACGTGCCTACCCGTTCCGAAACCCCATGACCATTACAGGCCACCGTTTCGAAATAGATAAGGGCGTTCCAAAACGCATGGCCCTGCAATTTCCCAAATTGCTGGTTTTACATTAGTTTTTACCTCCGAAACCCTTCCAACACATGTCACAACACACATACAACTTGAATACACATCAAAGACCATTAACACGAAGCTCAATCTAAACCATAGCACCAATCTTGCAAGCTTTAGAACTATAGGCATGCTTCCTAAATGTCAAAACCATAAAATGGCTAAAAACCACATTCAAGCTTAAACCAATATTCAAAGGCCATTTACAATACCAAACAAGCAAGCCAAACATGCTCAAGGAGTTAAACATCACCAAGAAATATCAATAGTTGAATTCCCACCCATTGCCTCTTATTACACCAAGGTAAAACCACATACATTGTTTAGTCAAGACACTTGGAATCCACTTGCTTTCTCGCTGCCTCTAAAGCTCAATACTCTGCATTGATGAAACAAATGAGCGTAAGCATAAAGCTTAGTGAAGATCGCTAAAACCAAACATTCATCAATGCGTTTTACAAAACCAGAATATCACCATTTGTCATTTCATGCCTTTACTTAAAACATGCCCTTTTAAAACATCAACGCAGTTTTTAAATCACATGCTCTTAGCATCGTTAAAATCATAGCAAATAATCTTTTGCTCATGCTCAAACCAAGCATCACATGCATTCTAGCATAATTTACAAGCATCACATGCTTAAATCATTAATAAACAACATTATATTGGCTCGCAAGTGATCAACTCTCATTCCATACCAAAACCAATACAAATGACACAATCGGATACACGGATTACAAGCGTTGTCCCACACGCTTCATACACACTACCGGACTACGCAAGGCTCACACACGAAATTAGACCATCAACCGTTGTGACGCCCAAGGTGGAGTCTACGGTACAATCACAACCCCTCAACACCCGTGATGGAGTTTAACGGTACAATCCCAACCCCTCAACATCACTCATCGGTAGTTGTATAACCCACTAGTGAGAGTCGAGACACAAAACGAGGCTTACACATGGGAGCTACCTCAAGCATTGCAATCACCTTAACCAAGCTCACACACAGGAATAACCCTCCACCGTTGTGACACTTAACCAAGTTCACCCACGACACGAGAGCCAACCTCCATCCTGGTGACGCCAAAACCTCAATCGCTAGGGTACTTGGATGAAGTTTACGGTACAATCACAACCCCTCGACATCCAAGGCGACTCTATTCACGGTGCATCCAATCCTATAGTCGTCTAACTATATCCGATTAAAGTAACCAAAAACCTTTCGTTCACTTGCCAATATAATCAGTTAACAACATTATTCTACTATTTTACAAGCATAAATCAAAATGCCTTTTCCCAAGCATAAACATCCTTAATCTCAAATGCATACATCTCATAAATCCAAAGATCACCTACCAAGTGCATCCTTTACAAAATGGCATTAAACACCAGCATTAACAAAGTTCAAAACATGCTTAAAAACAACAATTAAAACTACATTCAATTCAAGTGCATTTTCCAACAAAAACATAGCAATTCCGAGAGAGACTTTTGAGCCACTTACTCTTGAGCTTAGATAAGTGTTTCAAACTTACACTAAGCTCCCAAGACCATGCTTAAAATGTTTTAAAGCTAGAAAATCCATTTCCACTCACCGATACGCAAAACCTCGCTCGCCGACGCGAAAATCACCCTTCCGAAGCCCCAAAAAATGCTTCGTTTGCTTCCGAATCAAGATCCCCTGTTTTTAGAGCATCAAAACAGAGATCCAAATGCATTAAAATGCATTTTAACACCAGAAACCAAACAAAAACTCGTTGCTCACCAAAATTGCACCAATTTACCCATCCGAAACAACCGAAAACTCAATCGATTGCTTCCTAACCCTAGCCCAGCCAACATACATCACTTTCAACCATTTATAAACATCAAAACACATCTAAAATCAACTAAACCCATCCTTATACCTCCAACAAACATAACTTCATCATTTCACCTCAAAAACCCAACTAAAACCATCAAGAATCTCAAGGATTTCGAGATCTATATTATCACAATCCTTTTTCAACATAATAATCAACTCAAAACTCAATTAAGACCAATCCAAAATAGACCTCATCAATATCAATCTGAAAATCAAGATTTTACTCATATTTTTGCAACATTTTGATCTCAAATAAAAAATATAATGAAAACTCAGCCAAAAACAGCAATTAGAAGCCAAAGATCTTGGGAATTTCAATAAAGAACCTTGATTAGAGGTTGAGAACAGGATTTACCTCCAATCCTTTCTTTCCTCAATGAATGACAAGTTTTTGCTTCACAAATCTTGAAGAAATTAAAAAGGATTCTTTGAAATGAAAGAGAAATCAAGAAAAGAGTGTTTGGAAGAAAAGAAATATGGAGAAAATGATTTAGAATGGTGTTTGGCTGAAAATGAGAAGAGAAAGGTAGTTACGTGATTAAAATCTCACAAATTAACATAAATAAAAGCCTTTTGGCATAAATCTCCCTGAAGATTCTAAGACTTTTGGCTCCTCTTTTTAAAATTACATTTTCCATATTTTTGAAACTTTACATTTTGGTCACTACCCAAAATGTACAACTTCCAAAGTCAATTTTGTAAAATTGATTTGACCAACCTCTTAAACATGATTTTATAGGATTTTAGCAATTTTACCATATTTTTATCCTATCCCGATCCTTGATTTCCCTAAACCACCTAACATGATTTGAATAATTTCTGACCGGTTCGATAAGATGTCTAAAACATCTAGGCCCAAAACCAGGTGTTAAAACTCTCCCCCACTTAGGAAATTTCGTCCTTGAAATTCCACTCGAAAGAAAAAGGTGTGGGAACTGCTTTAACATGTCTGCTTTGCTTTCACACGAGGCCTCCACAACTCCTCGGTGTCACCACAACACCTTCACAAGCTCTATCGTCTTGCCACGAAGAACTTTGCTACTCACATCCAGAATCCTCACCGGTTCCTCATCACAAGACATATCCAGATTCAACTCTATCTCCTCAACAAGCATCATATACGAAGGAT
This sequence comes from Hibiscus trionum, assembly GCA_030270665.1. Taxonomy (NCBI): domain Eukaryota; kingdom Viridiplantae; phylum Streptophyta; class Magnoliopsida; order Malvales; family Malvaceae; genus Hibiscus; species Hibiscus trionum. The sequence goes on along the minus strand of BSYR01000038.1, from coordinate 17,044,622 downwards.
CCGATCTATACCTCCGCATCTTCAAGACATGAAACACAACATGAATCTTTTCCAACACGGGAGGCAACCTCAACCGATAAGCCACAGAATCAAGACGCTCCTCAACCTCATAAGATTCAATAAACCTCGGGCTAAGCTTACCCCAACACCCAAAATTATCACCTTCTCCCAAGGCGATAACTTCAGGATCACAAGTTCGCCAACCGCGAACTCAATCTCTTTACGCTTTAGACCCGCGTAAGACTTTTGCCGATCCGATGCTGCCTTCAGACGCTCACGAACGAGCTTCACCTTCTCGGTGGTTACTTTCAATAAATCCAGCATCGAAACCAAATCTTGCCCTGTTTCCGCCCAACAAAGTGGCGTTCTACACTTTCTCCTATACAAAGCCTCGCATGGAGCCATTTGAATACTTGCCCGACAACCTATGTTACAAGCAATCTCAACCAAGGGCGAATGCCTTTCCGAAGAACCTTGGAAATCTATACACAACATCTCAACATAGCCCCAATCACTTGGGCAACCCACTCCGATTGCCCATCCGTCAAAGAATGATAAGAAATACCGAAACTCAACCGCGTACCCCAAGCTTGACTCAACCATTCCCAAAACCGTGATGTGAACCTCGGATCTCTATCCGATACAACAGACTTCAGCAACATACAATTTCAACAACAACAACTCAACCAACTTATATGTCATATACGTAGTATGCACTGCCAAGAAGTGTGCATACTTCTCAAGACGGTCAACAATCACCCAAACAAAATTCCTCTTTGACAGTATCAAAGGTAATCCAAACACGAATCTACGGTAATCTTCCCCATCTCCCACTCTGGGATCCCCAACGGTTACTACACCTAAAAGAAACCAAAGCTCAACTTACACCCGTTAACAAACCAAACATTTGCTTACAGACTTGTCACCATCCTTTTTCACCTTATTCGTCATCACCCAACTCCCAAACCATGATACACCTTCGTACTACCATGGTTGTAACACCCCCAACCCGGGCCGGGAGCCGGGGGCGTTGCCGGAACAGAAAAGCGGACATATCAGAACTTATCAGACAAAAGCGGAAGCATTTCGGAAAACAAGATATTATTTTAATCAATTATTCATACTAATGCGCACGCGGAAAATGGGCTAACAAAAACTTTTCTTAACTTCTTATGATCATACAAAAACTTAGACATACTTTCTTTTAATCTTGTTACTAATTTACGAGCCAATTTAAAACTTTTATTTTTATTTTCATATTACTATTACAATTAGGTCATAATGTCGAATACTTAATTAATCAATTACATGCCATTCGAAACCCTTACTTAAATGGTCTAGGTGATTTTCGAATTAATCCAAATTACCAATAATCAATTAATTTAATTTTCATGCAACACATATTAGATTTCAATTTCATGGCATTTGATTTCCTTTACTTAGAACCTTACAAAATATCATGATTTATATGCCCCTAAACCAAGTCAAGCTATCGACTATGGACAACAAAAAGAATCGACACAACCACTAGCTTGACTTACATTTTATACAACAAAAAAATGAGGCTACCTACTTAAATACAAAACATGTTTCTAGCCTCCTAACCAAGCATCACGGAGCATATAATTTCAAACACCATTTCAAACTTAAGTTACGACCAAACATGACAAAACGAATCCTTAAACAGACTTCAAAGCCACCATCTAGGAGTCTAAAGATAAGACTTAGATCGTACATATTTCAGAAACTGAACTTGAGAACTTGATAACTTTGATCCAACGAATGCTAGCTTTAGGGTCCGAGCTATCCTGCTAAGGTTGGGAAGAAGAAAACAACGGAGCGATAAGTACAAAAAGTACTTAGCGAGGTAATGCTAAATCTAATTCATTCTTGAACTTTAATGTGATCAAGCATTGAGTTTACTTAGTTAGGTTTATTAACAATCCAATTGCACCCAACTAAGCTCATGTAAAATTCATACACATAGCATAGGTCATATCACCATTCATAGCACATGCTCGAATACATAACATATCACAATGATTTATCACATGCTTGCATATAATTCATTCAATATCATAACTCAATTCAATTTCAGCATACTCAATCTCATGCTTGACAATTGAATTAATCAAGATCTCATGCTAATCCATACATAGCATTTTTAACTTGTCAAAACGAAATCATAATTTCATCATAAGCATATCATTCGAATAATCTCAAACCATCATCCAAAAATCAGAATTTTCCATTTCTTAATTCCATGTATCCGAATAGGGTCATTACCCAAATTTCACATAATCGAACTTATAAGCAATTCATATGCTTCACATCATAATCGGAAAGGATCAATGTCCACATAGCATAGCATTTCATATCATATCATATCATGCTAAGTCACACAATCATTTATCCACTTCATAAGCTATATTTAACTTAGCAAATTCCATTCAATTCATATAAATCATGTCACATTCATTCATTTCATTACCTTTAATTTAGTTTCATAGCCTAAGCATTTTATTTAATATATTTTCCCAAGCATTTTATTTAATATCTTTGCCCAAGGTAGAATAGTCGTATCAGAAATTCGAGCCATCAGAAGGGTAACATGTAACGCATATAGTTGCTCGAAGCAACATCAAGAGTCGCACAAAGCAACAACAAGGGATGCCCATAGCATCATGTGTCTCGAACAGCAATCAGGAACACATATCTTATAATCAAGAGTACACAAAGTACTATCAAAGATTGCACAAAGCAATATCAAAAGGGTGAGCTCAGACTCTAGGCATGCTGTTCTCATCTAAAACGTCCAATCGACGAAGGGCGTAATCTTGTTAAGTAATTAGTTCATTATTTCATTTAACATGTACATTTTTCAGAATTTACTTTGCATGCTCATTCGATCATAATATCATGCATGGCAGCAACATCATACATACATAATCACATGCATTTTTAAGCATAGGATAAACATACCATAGGGCAGTCCACATATTCATTTTATCGAGTATTATCAAGAATCCAATTCATGCTTATTCATCATACAATTAACCACATGCGCAGTCCACATTTGCACATACTCAAACAATTATCAAAATCCAAATCGAACATATAATTCATGGCAATTAACATCATATAAACAGCCCACATATTGCACACAATCAAACATAAATCACAGGTTTCAAATCATGCATCCAATTTCCTTTATATCTCCTTCCCTTACTAAACACATTACCGGATATCATTTAGTCCAATTTCATGCATAGAAACATAAATTACAGATAATAAAGTGGTTCGGACACTAGTCCCAACCCTAATACAAAATTACCCTCACGAAATTACACTCACAAATCCTTAAGCTTGATCTCTAATTGAGATGCCTTTGTTTCTTCCCTTCGAGTGATCGATCCTAGCTTCCTCCAAAGTTTCTTCGCAATTTTGATCTTAATTCTCAACATAAAACGAACATACACTAAATTAGGAAGCAATTCAATCATAATTACTTCTCAATTTCAAGCATGAATTCCTAATTTCAAATCTGACTTTTCATTAAACTAGTTGGAGGACTAGTTAGCGTTTTAATCATAACTTTTTAATTACTAATCCAAAATTAACTTATCATATATCGCTGGGAAGGTATTAAACTCAATTTTACAGTCACGTGAACCTCATATTTTTATCTTATTCGAATCATTGCGTTTTTGCGAATACGTGGGATTGATTTGGGCGAACACCAAGGCTTGTGTAGATGGTGCCGTGAGAGGGAGGAAGACATTGAGCATTTGTTTTACTCATGCCCGTTTGCTCAAGGCTTGTGGAATTGGTTTCGAGGGTGGTGGGCGATTTCTTTGCCATTGCCTAAATCTTTAGCGGATTTCCTTCTACTGGATATGCATTGTTCGTTCACAGGTATTTTGAGGAAGCTCTGGGTGTCGAGTATCGCGGCACTGTTGTGGTCGTTGTGGCTTGCGCGCAACGACTTTGTGTTTAATGGAAAGTTTATCCCGGCAGCGGAAATAGGCTTCTTGGTCAAGTTACGTTCCTTTTATTGGGTGAAGACCCTTAAGGAGTGGTTGTCGGTCAGTGAATCTCTTTGGTGGGACTGTCCGAGTTTGTATCGGGAAGGGTTTGACAAACCGATGGACCGGTTGGGAGTGTGTTGGGAACCCCCGATCGGGGTAACATTAAAATTTTCAGTGGATGGTTCTGCTCGTGGGAAGCCGGGGCCTGCGGGCTTCGGGGGAGTGTTGCAGGATGCTCAGAGTCGTATTCTCGCATTGTTTTCAGGGCCGCTTGGTTCTCTTGATTCTAATGTTGCTGAGATTCGGGCGATAGCTTTTGCTTTGGACTATTTTGTTGCGTCTAAATGGGCTGATCGCCCTCTTATTGTTGAGTCGGATTCCAAAGTGGCAATTGGGTGGGTGTTGCAGGTGGAGCGTCGCCCATGGCGACTGTGGGAGTATTTTTGTGTGATCGACCGTGCTTGTTCGACGTTAGGATCCGTGTGTTTTTCTCACATTTTTCGGGAGGCGAATGGATTAGCTGATGCGTTAGCGAAGGAAGGGGTGTCTCGTGTCTCTTTATTTCAGGCTTCGATCTGATGATTTGTAAGGGGAGGGGTCCTTGTTTTCTTTTTAAGTCGACATGTCATACTCTTTTCCTCCGTTAGGCTTAGGGAGGTTTTTGATGAGGCGCATGTTTCGACTTGCGTTGTATATTTTCATTACTAATATACTTCGCTTGCTGATCAAAAAAAAATCTAGACAGCTTGTACTGCCCAACTTTAAAAATTCATATCTCTTAATTTACACACTGAAATTGAGTTCCGTTTTCTTTCAATGATTCTAGACATATCAAAGTTTATACAGTATAAATTTCAGCTTGAAATACCTGATATCCAATTTTTGGTGAATTTCCAAAGTTGCTGTTTTTACATTGTACACCACTGGACAGCTTTCTTAAATTACACTTTAACTTAAAAATACACTTAATCACACACTTGAATCTAAAAATTCCTTCATGGTATGACTTATACTATTTTTCCATGACATTTTACAGTCCATATAAATTTCCAATTTCAACACTTAAGTATTCAATTTACCGATTTCTCCAAATCAGTCCCTAATCTCCATAACTTTCGATTACATGACCGTTTTTGGTTCTAATCAAAATATCATCTTTTTAACTCATTTTTCCAGAAACCAATAATCATTTATAACAAAATATTCATTTCTTCACAACTTTCTCCTAGTGAAAATTTTCAGATTTTAATCCCTAAGAAATTTTCCAAATATTCAAGATTTTACAATTTCTTTCAAAACAGTCCCCTTTTCACTCTATTCATATGTTCTTAAAAAGTTTTCACATATTTCCATATTTCATCTGGTTATTTCATTCAAGATTCATATATTTTCATGTTCATACAAGTTTTAGGTTTGCATGCATGGTTTTAAACTCAACCGAATAGTTACAAGGAGTAGGAAACTTTTTTTTGATCAGCAAGCGATGTATATTATTTATGAAAAAATATACAACGCAAGTCGAAACATGCGCCTCGTCAAAAACCTCCCTAAACCTAACGGAGGAAAAGAGTACGACATGTCGACTTCAACAAGAACCCCTCCCCTTACAAAATCAGATCGAAGCATGAAATAAGGAAACACGAGACACCCCTTCCTTTGCTAACGCGTCAGCCAGTCCATTCGCCTCTCGAAAAATATGAGAAAAGCACACAGATCCTAATGACAAAGTAGCACACAGATCCTAAGGAGTAGGAAACTTACTTTTTAATTTCTTGACAACACTAGCTATCTTCTTCAATTTCCTAGCTTAAATCTTCCACCATGCAAGCAAAAACTCACCATCTTTAGCTCTCAAATTTTCAGACTTTAGAACTTCTCTCTCCCCCCCTCTTATTTCTCTTTTCTTCACGGCAAAGGAGAGGAAATGATGAAGGAAGACAAGCTTCCTTAATTTAGGTGATTTGATGGCTTACTAATTTACCCAAGAGCCCTTTTGTCTATCTCTTCTATTTTTAATTTACTAAGGGCAGCCCCAAGGATATTTTATCCTTAACATGCAATTTTCATGCTTTATAAACCTTTTAATTTGGTCATCAAATTACCTTGTTACATGCTTTATTTAATTTTCTTAATTTCATCCGATTTCTCAAGGAGATGTTATGTTATCTTATTTCTTTTTATTCTTTTAATATCATACTATCGATCTTGTTATCACTAACTCAAATTCACTAATTTACCAATCGGCTAAACTACTTAATTCAAATCTAATTTTCTTTCTAATTCGAATTGGTGCACTAATTGCCCAATTAAGAACTTTAGGGACCAAATTGCAAAATTCACAAATTTGCAAACTAAATTTGCTTCTAAGAATAAATAAATAATTTAACTTTTACGGCTTTAAATTCTAGGACGGAAATGTGGGTGTTACAATGGTACACTACGGAAGAACCACTAAGGGCTTCATCCAGAATAGAGCACCTCAACCCATCATCATTTGGCACCACTATTCAATTCCCAAAGCTCAAAACACCATCATCACTGAAACCAAAATCTTAAGGCTTTCCGTCATCCACGATACCTTGAACACACGATACAAAAGAATCACCAAGCAACTGCTTATCCCTGGTCAACTGGTTTAGGGATGGTTTCACCCACAATTCGGCAACAAGACCGCCATCTCGTGATATGCTCAAGCAAGCAAACATCGCTCTCAACCCCACAGCCACTTTCCTGCTCAAGCATTGGCCACAACGTTGGCCTTTCCAACATGATACCTCATCATCAAGCCATACTCCTTAAGCAACTACACCCATCAATGTTGCCTAAGATTCAACTCTTTTGAAACATTAGTTATTTCAAACCTTTGCAATCACCCAAAATCCTCATCACGTGACTCTAACACTGTCTCCAACTGTTACATCACTTATATCAACTATCTCAAGAAGGTTTACTTACACTCGGCCAACAGACCACCCTCTCACGAGGACCCAACCAAAACAACATGGCTTTTGAGCTTACATAACCACGCATAAAGTTCATTCTCCAAGCACTTGCATCCGACTGAGAGCATACGCTACAACCTTCTCAACCTGCTTAATCACTCTTCCTACAACACATCCAACCCATGAATCCTCCACTGAGTTCAAGCTAAACCTTGATTAGAAATTTCATCATAACTTCCCTCCAACACCTCCAAGGTCATCGTCAAAACTTTATCAACATAAAACAACCATCTTGCTATAACTATTCAAGCAAGAATACAACTGTAACACCCACATTTCCGTCCTAGAATTTAATCCGTTGAATTTAATTTATTAATTTATTCTTAGAAAGAAATTAAGTTTATGATTAAGCAAATTAATCAATTTAGTCCATAAATTTCCTTTAAGTGGGCAATTATTACACCAACTCGAATTAAAGGGAATTAGGCTTTCGAATCAAGGAATCGAGTCGAGTTGATGATTTAGTTGGATGTAAATTAATAATAACAAGATCAAAGTTATAAAATTAGAGAAATTAAAAGTAATTAGAAAGGGGTACGTTTCCCTAGTGGAAATCGGACCAAAATGGAAGAAATAAAGAAAGAATTGAGGGGGAAATTTATGACTAATTTAAAAAGAAAATAAAGCTCAAAATTTGCATGCTAAGAATTTTATTTCCTTAGGGCTGCCCTTAGTAAAAGGCTCATAATAGACATATTAAGAAGGACAATTAAGTAAAATCAAAACCTATCAAATCCCCCAAATTAAGGGAATATATTTTCTCTCCATCATTTCTCCTCCTTGTAGCCATGAGACTTGAGAGAAAAGGGAGAGGATGGAAGCATAAAAGTCTGAAAATTTGGAGCTCTAATGGTGAAGAAAATGGCTTGCATGTTGAAGGAATTAAGCTATGATTAAGAAGAGTAGCTAGAGGTAGCAAAATCAAAGAAGTAAGTTTCCATTCCTTCTTTTAGTTATTCGAATAAGTGTCAAAAACCATGCATGCAAGTTTAAAATTGGTTAAACATGGAATTAATAGAGTCATGGTGATTATGTTGAGTTGAGATGATGAAGTTCTTGAAAAATTAATTGTGAAATGGTAAATAGATTTAAAAAGGGGACTGTTTTGAGATAGAGTGGAAGTTCATGATTAATTGAAAAATTGAAATAGGTAGGGACTAAACTAGAAAATTCCTATTAGGACAAAGTTGTAGAGAAATGAGAATTTTATAAGGAACTAGTTTTTGTTTTCTGGAAAAATGAATTAGAATGAGGAATTTTGATTAGAACCAACATTGGACATGTATTCGAAAACAATGGAATTATGGACTGATTTGGAAATTTAGTAAAATTGAGGACATGTCTGTTAATAATAAGTATTAATATGGACTTAAAGATGTTGTCGAAAGATAGTACAATCTATATACCAAGTGAATTTAGAATTAGACTAAGGTAATCAAGTTGAATTCTAAATTAAATGTGACAAATGAGTAAGCTGTCCAGAACACTTGAACCATAAGCTGTAACTTTGAAAATTCACCAAAAATAGGATTTAGGGTATTTTGAACTGAAAGTTTTACAGTATAAACTTTGATGTGTCTAGAAACACGAAGAGAAAACGGAATTGGATTCCAGTATGTAAATTGGAAGATATGAAGTAAAGAAGTTGGGCAGTACAAGCTGTCCAGATTTATCGAAAAGGTCATATTCAAGTAATAAACTTTATTAACTCGGACTAGATAAAAATATGAGGTTTAAATGTTTAAAAATCTGAGTTTAATACCTTTCTAATGGTGTATAATAAGTGAATTTTGGATTAGTAATTAAAGATATATGATTAAAATACTAACTGGTCCTCCAACTAGTTCAATAGAAAAACATATTTGAGAACTAATGTTCATGCTTGTGTTAAAAAAGTGATTGTAATTGAATTGCTCTCTAATATAGTGTGTATTCATTTTTATGTTGAGTGTTAAGATCAAAATTGTGAAGAGACTTTGAAGGAAGCTAGGATCGATCAATCAAGGGGAAGGAACAAGGGCATCCTAATCAAAGACCAAGTTTGAGAAGTTTGTGAGTGTAATTTTGCATTAGGGTTGGGACTAGTGTCCTAACCACCTTATTATTGATGTAATTCATGATTTTATGCATGAAATTGGACTTAAATGATGATTGGTAATATGCTTAGTAAGGGAAGGAGATTAAAGGAAAATGGATGCATGAATTGAATCTTTGTTAATGTTTGAATGTGTGGAAATGTGGACTGCCTTATGTGATCTAATTGTTATGATTTATATGCATGAAATGGATCTTTGTTATTGTTTGAATGTGTGGAAATGTGGACTGCCCTATGTGATCTATTAGTATGTTGTATAAGCACGAATTGGATCCTTGATAATGCTCGATTGTATGAATATGTGGACTGCCCCTATGGTACTTTTAATATGCTTAATATGCATGTGATTATATGTGAAGTTGATGCCCATGTATGTTTGATGCTATTCGATTGTGGCATGAAATTTATTAGCATGATTTATGTAAATTGGTACAACTATATGATAGAATGAGCATGCAAATCGAATTATGCAATATGTATGTGCTAAATTAAAAATGAAGGATAAATTAATAATAATAATATGCCCTCGGTCGATTAGAAGTCTTAGATAGTACGACATGCCTAGAGTCCGAGCTCTCTTGTTTGTTGCCTTGTGCAACCATTGACTTGTTGCTTCATGCAACCATTGTTTAGTACCTTGGGTACTCTCTGACTTGATGATTAAAGGTGATCTTGATTGGTATTCAAGACACATTGATGCTATTGAGCATCCATTGACTTGTTGCTTAGGCAACCATTGTTTGGAACTTGGTACCCTCTTGATGACTTGATTATCTGATTCGTCTACTCTACCTAGGGCAATGCAATTTAATTAAATTTAATGGAATTACATAATTATGAAAGCTTATGAAGTGGATAAATGAATTGACAATTGACTTGGCATGTTATGATGTGAAAGTAATGGGTGAATTTTGTGGACAATGGTCCTTTCGATTGTGATAAAATGCATATGAGATGCTTGCAATGTCCGTATATAAGCAATGTGGGCAATGACCGTTTCGAATGAATTGAAAATACAATGTGATTCGTTTGATAATTTTGATCTATGGATAATGGTTTGTGACCTATTCGAATAACATGCTTAAAGATGATTGGTGATTTTGCTCTTAACAAATTGTTAATGCCATGTTATATTTGGCATGATTATTTGGTTATTTCGATTATGAAGCATGAAAATGAGTATGCTGAATATTGAAATGGCATATGGTCTTTGACTGAATCGAAAATGAAGCATGTGGACAAACTAATGTTAATTGAAATGTATTCGAGTATGAAGCTATGAATGCTGGTATATGTAATGTATGAAGCCATTTGCATTTGATTTGGTTAAGCTTAGTTGGGTATAAATTGTATGTTATCAAACCTAGCTAAGTAAACTTAATAATTGATCACACATAATTTCAAGAATGAATTAGCTTTAGCATTACCTCGCTAAGTACAATTTTGTACTTAACGCTCCGTTGTTTTCTTCTTCCCGACTTTAGCAAGGTAGCTTGGACCTAAAGCTAGCATTCGATCGGGACAAATTACAAGACCAGAAAAATGTATGATCTTAGTCTCATATTTAGACTCCTAGATGGTGGCTTCGAAGTTTGTTTAAGGGCTCGTTTTGTTTTGTTTGGTCGTAGCCTAAGTTTACGTTGGTGTTTGAAGTTATATGCTCTTTGATGCTTAATTAGGATGCTTAATTATGTAGGTCAAGCTAGTGGTCTCACCTATTTTTTTTGTTGTATATAACTCGATAGCTTGGCATGGTTTAGGGGCATATGAAATTTGATATTTTGTAATGAAGTAGCTAATGAAAAGTCGGTATCTTGGTATGTGAATTGAACATGACTTGTATGTAAAATTGATGTCTTAATTATTGGTAATATTAGTATAATTCGAAACCCACCTTGACTAAAATAATCAAAGTTTCGAATGGCTTGGTAATGAATAGCTTAAGCATCGGCATGTTTGGTTTAATTATTATCAGTGAAATAAATTGTAAATTATTAGTTAATGGTTAGAATTAATTGACCATATAGAAGGCCTAGTGATCGAATGATTGTGGAATGGTGATATGAAATTAAAATTTGATAATGTTAATAAGATAATTGAATTGACTTGTAATTTGATAAGTAAGATTAAAAGAAACTTTGTTTGGTCATGTATGTTAGAAAAGGTTTTTGTTAGCCCACTTTCCGCATGCGTATTAATACGAATAATTTAATTAAGAATGGATTTTGTTTTCCGAATTTCCGTATTCCGATCTCCGGTAACGCGCCTCGCTTCCGGCCCGGGCGAGGGGTGTTACAACAACAACACTTCAAAACCACATCCGGAAACCTACAACAACCGTCCAACCCAGAGAAACTACAACACCCCACAACCACTTCAAAATGCTTTTAACTACACAACAAACGACCTCGGCCGCATTCTAACCAAAATGGTCTCCTCTACACCACCAAGCCGCCAAAGCCCTTAAAACACCTAGAAACCTTCCTCCGGCCAGCCAAGCTAGACCACACTCACTCCTAACGGTAAACTTATTCACTTCCTAACATCATACCCCCTCTTCAACTCGCACCAAAACAAACTTTAAACCCACAAACTATCCTAATCATAACTCCTCACTATCAGGTCCAATTAGCTATTAGTAAGTGTGAACATCAATATGCATGATTACTTACATGCCCTTACAAATGCCTATGCACATGTATGCATACTTCTAATGTCATGCCAAATGTATCCATGTATCAACATATGTAATATATATATATATATATATATATATATATATATATATACATGATCTTAACTGTGCATGTACGTATGTTCACACCTACTAATAACGTCCTCAAACCAATCCTAAAAACAACCTCTTATCCCACTTCCAAACTTTTCCTGCTTCTCCACTCTTGCAACTCATTACAGCCAACTACTCTAACTATTACACTTTCGCCACCAATGTTGTTTTCAAAACAACACCGACTACCACCCAACTCACTAACTATAAGACCTTAACCGCTACACAAGAGGATGCAAAACCAAAACTAAGCAAAGATAACAATAACAGAGATTGCATAAAAAGATACCTGCAATCACATTATTGTTCTAGAGCTCCGCACGATGAGCACTCTCTCCCGCAGAACCATCATCGTCTCCTTGCTGAGAGGACCCATGGCAGCATTCCCGGTCACGCGAAGCTTCAACCGACATTCCACCTTGACCACCCCGAGCTACAATCTTGCCTCATGTATCTAACAGACCCATACTTCCAGCAAGATTCAACCATCATACAGCTAGCACCTCTATGCCCTACTTGCCACCTCTGAACCCTGTCTCGGCCTCGCTCACAGCCTCTCTGAGGTGCAGTCACAATGGGTGCACAACCCTGGCCTCTACCAGCGAACAGAGGACACTCACGCCTTATATGATCTGCTGAACCACAGTTCCAGCAAGAATTCCCCGTCACTACAACAGGAGCCTATACCTCTCCAGCCGCACGAGGACAATCCCTCCTCAAGTGCTCCCGAGAACCACACGTCCAGCACGTGTGCTGCTCCGCCCTCGTTTTGTTTCCCTGAACCAATGCACCATGTCCAAGGTTACCTCGCCTAGCAGCAGGCTAATCTATCGCGGCCTTTCTTGGCCCGTCCACTTCCAAAACCGAATTCAGCAACTCTCTTACCAGCGTTGGATACACCTCCATGAGATGCCAGACCCAAGTTCTGCTCATCAACATAAACTAAAGCCATACTCCCGCGCTTCTGGTTATCCGGAGACTTATCTCCAAGATATCTCCTTTTTAAAGGCAGCTAAAAAGAACTCCCAATCCACGTCATGAATGTTTAGCGCTTCCGCCACAACTGTCCACCAACTACAAACATCGTCCAGCATTAATGAGACAACGCTTCCCAGCTTAGAGGCGCTGTCACACCCTTCCTAATCCAGGATTGGAATTGTACTGGCTAACCAAGCCTCGAACGCCTCCGGCGTCGACCCATTATACTCAACAGCTCCCAAATCATGCAAACGCTGTTTTGACAAAGTAGTCTATCCGACAGACGATATATGCGCAAGCTTTTCATTCACCGTGACATGAGATGCTCTAGACATCTTCTGAACCACTAACGATAAGACTTTTATCACAGGGCCAACCCCCTCATGCTGCCCTATTGCCTAAACTCATTGTAAGAACAGCTAAACAGACACATTCTCAATAGACGGAACATCGTTCCCCTAATTACCCTTCTCACCCGCAGGTACGATCGTATCCGATCCTAACTCTCTCCTCGAACTCATTGTGCTAATTTTTAACAAGGCATAACAATAAAAAAATTAAACCATGATTTAGGCCAGCCTCAAGCAAGGATCCAAGTTCACAAAGCATTTATTAGTGTAATAAGGCAATGGGAACCCCGATTTCCCTCAAGTATAACATAGCATACAAAAGCATATCATATTAATCATGCTTCACATTATTCGGAATCAGCACACCTCCTTATCACAACATCAACATTCACTCATATTTAACTCACATATGATTCACAACAACCAAGCACGACATAAGCTTCAACATTCAATCAAAGACATGCTTTTTCAGACAACCTGCTATTAAACACTGTACCGAACATCAAAACATACCAATTTCACTTACCATCATCCCCAATACTTTCATAACCTGGCTCTGATACCAACAAATGTAACCCCCTTAGCCCGGTTTAGACGTCTGACCCAAACTAAGAAGATTACACGAGGAAAACCGAAGTCAACTCGTGAAAGTCAACCTCGATTAGAGACCTTTTTTTTCTTTTTTTTCTTTTCTAGATGCACATTATTATCCTATATGGTTAGCAAATTGATTAGGCAAAAATGACACAGCGAACGGAGTTCAATTAGGGGTTCAATTGCATGCTTTTATATTTTAGGGACCAAATTATAAATTTTGTGAATTACAAGGAATATTCATGTTTTAGGGTTACCAATCCAAAATTAATCATATAAAATGTCAGCATGTCAAGTTTCAACTCACATCAATCATCCAAACTTAATTAATAAAACTTACAACATTCAAGGATCAAATCGTAAGAAAAAGAAACCTGGAATAATTCAAAATCAACATCCAACGGTCAAGTGTTTCGGAACGCTAGACCCCGTATCGGAACGGCCATTTCGGAACCACGTTGACCGTTTCGATATGCGGGTGCATTTCGAGATCTGTTTGGAAACTATGCTTCACAGTGGCGAAATGTTCCGGAACATGCCTATCCATTCCGAAACCCCATGACCATTACAGGCCACCATTCCAAAACAGATAAGGGCGTTCCGAAACGCCTGGCCCTGCAATTTCCCAAAATGCTGGTTTTACATTAGTTTTTACCTCCAAAACCCTTCCAACACATGTCACAACACACATACAACATGAATACACATCAAAGACCATTAACACGAAGCTCAATCTAAGCCATAGCACCAATCTTGCAAGCTATAGAACTATAAGCATGCTTTCTAAATGTCAAAACCATAAAAAGGCTAAAAACCACATTCAAGCTTAAACCAATATTCAAAGGCCGTTTACAATACCAAACAAGAAAGCCAAACATGCTGAAGTAGTTAAACATCACCAAGAAATATCAAGAGTTGAAATCCCACTCATTGCCTCTTATTACACCAAGGTAAAACCACATACATTGTTTAGTCAAGACACTTGGAATCCACTTGCTTTCTCGCTGCCTCTAAAGCTCAATACTCTGCATTGATGAAACAAATGAGCGTAAGCATAAAGCTTAGTGAGGATCGCTAAAACCAAACATTCATCAATGCGTTTTACAAAACCGGAATATCACCATTTGTCATTTCATACCTTTACTTAAAACATGCCCTTTTAAAACATCAATGCACTTTTTGAATCACATGCTCTTAGCATCATTAAAATCATAGCAAATAACCTTTTGCTCATGCTCAAACCAAGCATCATATGCATTCTAGCATAATTTACAAGCATCACATGCTTAAATCATTAATAAAAAACATTATATTGTCTCACAAGTGATGAACTCTCATTCCATACCAAAACCAATACAAATGAAACAATCGGATACGCGAATTACAAGTGTTGTCCCACAAGCTTCATACACACTACTGGACTACACAAGGCTCACACACAGAATTAGACCATCAATCGTTGTGACGCCCAAGGTGGAGTCTACAGTACAATCAAAACCCCTCAACACCCGTGATGGAGTTTAACGGTACAATCCTAAACCCTCAACATCACTCATTGGTAGTTGTATAACCCACTAGCGGGAGTCGGAACACAAAACGAGGCTTACACATGAGAGCTACCTCAAGCATTGTAATCACCTTAACCAAGCTCACACACAGGAGTAACCCTCCACCGTTGTTACGCTTAACCAAGTCCACCCCAAAGAGCCAACCTCCATCGTGGTGACGCCAAAACCTCAATCGCTAGGGTACTTGGATGGAGTTTACGGTACAATCACAACCCCTCAACATCCAAGGCGACTATATTCACGGTGCACCCAATCCTATAGCCGGCTAACTATATCCAATTAAAGTAACCAGAAACCATTCCACCACTTGCCAATATAATCATTTAACAACATTATTCCACTGTTTTACATGCATAAATCACAATGCCTTTTCCCCAAGCATAAACATGATTAATCTAAAATGCATACATCTCATAAATCCAAGGAACACCTACCAAGTGCATCCTTTACAAAATGGAATTAAACACCAGCATTAACAAAGCTAAAAACATGCTTAAAAATAGCTATTAAAACCACATTCAATTCAAGTGCATTTTCCAACAAAAACATAGCAATTCCGAGAGAGACTTTTGAACCACTTACTCTTGAGCTTAGCTAAGTGTTTCAACCTACACTAAGCTCCCAAGACCACGCTCAAAGAATTTTAAATCTGGAAAATCCATTTCCACTCACCGATACGCGAAACCTCGCTCGCCGACGCAAAAATCACCCTTCCGAAGCCCCCAAAAATGCTTCGTTTCCTTCCGAATCAAGATCCCCTATTTTTATAGCATCAAAACAGAGATCCAAATGCATTAAAATGCATTTCAACACCAGCAACCAAACACAAACTCGTTGGTCACCAAAACTACACCAATTTACCCATCTGAAACAACCGAAAACTCAATAGATTACTTCCTAACCCTATCCCAGCCAATATACATCACTTTCAACCATTTATAAACATCAAAACATATCTAAAATCAACCTAAACCCATCCTTATGCCTCCAGCAAACATAACTTCATCATTTCACTTCAAAAACCCAACTAAAACAATCAACAAACTCAAAGATCTCAAGGATTTTGGGATCTATATTATCAAAACCTTTTTTCAACATAATAATAAACTCAAAACTCAATTAAGATCAATCCAAAATAGAGCTCATCAATATCAATATGAAAATCAAGATTTTACTCATATTTTTGCAAGATTTTGATCTCAAATCAAAACTATAATGAAAACTCAGCCAAAAATAGCAATTAGATACCAAAGATCTTAGGAATTTCAATAAAGAACCTTGATTAGAGGTTGAGAACGGGATTTACCTCCAATCCTTGCTTTCCTCAATGAATGACAAGTTTTTGCTTCACAAATCTTGAAGAAATTAAAAAGGATTCTTTGAAATGAAAGAGAAATCAAGAAAAGAGTGTTTGGAAGAAAAGAAATATGGAGAAAATGATTTAGAATGGTTTTTGGCTGAAAATGAGAAGATAATGGTAGTTAGGTGATTAAAATCTCACAAATTAACTATCTAATTAATTAAATAAATAAAAGCCTTTTAAAATCAATTAGTCTAAAATCATTTTAAACACATGTCAAATTAAGGAAAGGCTAAATTGCCATAAAGCTCCCTAAAGATTCTAAGACTTTTGGCTCCTCTTTTTAAAATTACATTTTCCACAGTTTTGAAACTTTACATTTTGGTCACTACCCAAAATGTACCACTTCCTAGTCAATTTTCTAAAATTGATTTTACCAACCTCTTAAACATGATTTAGAGGATTTTAGCATTATTTACCATATTTTTATCCTATCTCGATCCTTGATTTCCCTAAACCACTTAACGCGATTCGAACCGTTTTCGATCGGTCCGATGTCTAAAACATCTATGCCCCAAACCAGGGGGGTTACAAACCGAATTCATTCTCTTTGGCAGTTGAAGGGAGAAATTCACCTTATTGATCTTGCTAATAATTATTTTCTTGTCAGATTGGAGGATCCTCGAGATTATGAGGTAGCTCTAACCGATGGGCCTTGGACAATTTATGGGAGCTATCTCACAGTTCAGCCTTGGAGTCGAGCTTTCTCCACTTCTGAGAAGCATCCGCCGCATGTAATGGTTTGGGTCCGTTTACCTAGCTTACCGTATCGCTATTATACTAAAGCTTTTTTTCGTCGTATAGCGGCGGTGTTAGGCAGGGTTATTAGAGTGGACAATAGCACACAGGCTGGTGAGCGGGGCAAATTGGCAAGGCTTGCTCTCATGGTTGATTTGAATAAACCGTTAATTCCTTGCATTGGTATTGATGATTTTGGGCAAACTATTGAATACGAGGGTTTGCAAAATATTTGTTTTTCTTGTGTCATTTATGGGCATGCCAAGGAGTCTTGCCCTATAAATGTTCAACTTGGTGATACTATTCCTAACGATACCTCGAATGCCAAGGAGTCTTGCCCTATAGATGTTCAACCTTGTGTCATTTATGGGCATGACCCTATGGTAGGTGATATGGTCAAACCTTTTGGGCCATGGACGATTGTTGATAAAAAGTGGCGCCGTTCTCAAGCTAAACTACAAGGTAGCAAGGGTAAGAATGTAGTTGCGAATAATGTTGGGGGCTCTCGCTTCTCTGTTTTAAATTTGGTTGACATAGAGATTGAGGAGGATAATGTGCAGGCTGATATAGTCGAAGAAGTTTAGCATGAGGTGCCTAACACGTCTACTTCGGTTTTCCCTCTAGTAGCTCCAAAGACGTTACTTCGATTAGCGACAGGTAGTAAGATTTCATCTTCGACACTTTCTGGGGCCACGACTGTGATTTCGGATCAACATATGGCGAGTAAAGCTATAGCCGTCCCTCTTGTTCCTGGGCAACAGGTTCGTGTGGTCTCCCATGGGTGAAAAATTCAAATATGGCACACCAATCGATTTCTCTAGTTGAGTCGGGTTTTGAAAAGGTTTCTACAGCTGGTGGTTTGGGCTCATAGGGGCGGGGTTTAAGAATTTAAGCATCTAAGGAGAATATTGCAAAGGGGCTAGCGATCTGTAAACCGATAACAACAAGAACTATCAAGCGGCCGGTCCTTAATGATTGGGTGGACAATGTGCATAATCAGCTCAATAATATTGATTTACAGCAGGAATTAGAACCGAGGGGAAGGCCAAAGGTGGTTGTTAACGATATGGGTTCTCTTGAGGTTCTCCCAACCGCTCATGATCCCTCACACAGTGTGAAGCAAGTATTGGACTTAGGTGTCGTTGGGTATGCTGAGGCCGTGAGCCTTAGTTAGTAAATATAAATCCTTTTTTGAGTGTCTTTTATCCATGTTTATGCTATGGAATACACAGGGTGCCGCGAGCACCACCTTTCGTAGTTATCTCAGGAGTTTTGTTCGGGAGCATAAGTCTAAAGTTCTAGCCCTGTTTGAACCACGGATCAGTGGGTGATTGCGAAGTTTGGATTTTCACGCTTGTTTCGGGTTGAGGCACACGGATTTAGTGGGGGCATTTGGCTTTGTTAGGAAGAAGGTATTCAAATAGATATTTTACATGTTGCTAATCAATTTATTAATGGTAGGTACTGGGTGTCTGGCTCTATGGAGTGGATTTACTTTACAGTTGTCTATGCTAGTCCATGTTGTGCCAAACGGAAGGCTTTGTGGTCTCAACTTGAAGCCTTAAATCCTGGTTCAAATGTCCCTTGGTTTATAGGGGGTGATTTTAATGTTATACTATCTCCGGATGAGCGTCTAGGAGGATTTGATGGCCATGTCAGTAGTAGTGTGCCTTTTGCTGATTTCATTTTTCGTTTTGGTCTTCTTGATTTGGGTTTTCGAGGTCCTCCGTTTACTTGGTCGCGGGGTAATCTGTATGAAAGACTTGATCGTTGTCTTGTTAACTCTGCACGATTTGATTTGTTTCTATCCTCTCATGTTTGTGATCTTGATCAAAATGGATCAGATCATGGGCCTCTGTTTTTTTGTCTTTTAGAACATGATCTTGTACATGCGCCACGACCTTTTTGCTACATTTCTGCTTGGCAAGATCAACCGGATTTTCAACACTTTCTCACCTCAGTTTGGAATAATTATGATTTCCAACATAACATGGAATCTTTTCGTGCCAATGTTGGGGAGTGGAATTCTGATAAATTTAGGCATATTGGTAAGAGAAGAAAGTGACTTCTAGCTCGATTGTGAGGGATTGATAGAGCGCTTGCTCATTCTAATTCTGATTCTCTGGTTAAACTTGGAGGTAAACTGCAATTGGAACTTGAAGAGGTGATGAATCAGGAAGAGAGTCTTTGGAGCCAAAAAGCTTGTGCCAAAAAAGTGACATCTTTTTTCCGTGCTTCTACCATGGCTCGAGGATGGCGTAATTTTATTTTTGGTCTAAAATTAGATGGTGTTTCATGGTGTAAAGACCAAAAGGAACTTCAAAAGTCAGCTTTGGATTTTTTAACTACATTATTCACTTCATCGGGATCATATGGGCGGGATTATCCGATCCGTGGTCATTTTCTGAGCTGTTTGAGTCACACATTGGATCCTGTTGTGTGCAAAAGTGATACGCAATTAGCGTGCAAGTGTACACGGTGCCAAGTTATAGTATTTAAGATATCGTCTCCACAGGGATTGTGACAACCTTTCAGAGTTCACTTTTCTGCACAAATAAAAGTAAAAACACAAACAATGAGAGTTGGGTTGATTAAAGCTAAGACTAAAGCAAGTAAAGTAAATTGAGAAATCAGAGTGAGAGAATGGGCCGGTATTAGATGCTTCGTAGTGTGGAGAATTGATTTACTGTCTCGGCACAATTTTGCATATCAACTTAACAAATTTCTGTAGCCGCCCACGAGTATGCCGAGGCGGGCATTGTGACTGCCTGGGCAGTTAAGCGATGATTCAAGGTTCGGAAAGGCTCCCTTTTATGACTTTATCTTCTCCCGAAGTATAAAGTACTATTGGCAAACACGTCTTGGATGATACCTCCCGACGTGAATCTAAGGGTGAACACCAACCAATTATGAAACCTTTCTTAGTCGCTCAACTTCTAAACTTATCCCTTAGCTGAAGTAGCTTTACCCTATGGTTGGATAAAACCGTGTTTACTCGTTTCGTAAGTTCAACTCTCCTCATATTGAACAAATAGATTGAAGCCTTCTTCTCTCCCGATAAATATTGCGATAATGAAGAACCAATAGTAAACAAACCTTGAATTTTATTGCAAAAACTGAAATCTTAAACGAATACAAGCAAAACTCTCACAACTACTACACAACCAACCCTTAACCCTAGGGAAGGTTTAGAACATGATGAGGTTGACGATACTAGGGTTTCGACAAGAAGGAGTTTCTCACTAATCTCAATTGTCTTCTCTCCTTCAAGTTGATTACATATATATAGGGGAGGAACCTATGCCTAAGTTGGTTTAGGGTAGGAATACTAATTAGAATATAATTACAACTCATTAAATGATCATTAAATCTTCCTAGATTCCCGTTTGACTTTTTCCAACTTGACTTTGACCAGGCTTTTCTTTGTCTGCTGGGTTCCAATACAGGTGCAAGTGGTCTTCAAAAATCAGGTTGATGAGCTCTTTCAATCGCATACCACTTTGCATTTTTCGGACTTCCTGGAAATTGTTGCTTCGGTGGCAAATAGTTGACTGTTGAGTAGCAAATAGTTGGCTGCCTGGGCGGCAAATAGTTGATTGCTTGGGCGGCAAATAGTTGAATGCCTGGGCAGAGGTCTGTGTTGACTTGCAGGGTTTGGCATGGCTCCTCATAATGGGTTTCTCCTCTTTATCAGCACTTCAACGGGTCCCACAACATCGTCCATCGAGTGTTCAGCTCCTTCCTTCTACCCTCCTTGTTGCCTCGGTCTGTCTGGGCATCATGCTCGGCGGCAGGTTGTCGCGCGACAGGCTCGTCAGCATGTTCAACGGCAGTTTTCCTGCATGCACTAGAATACATACCAAAATAGTACCTTTTCCACAAAATACACTAAAATATGTAATCAAGCTTAATTGTGAAGGAAATTATGAGAATATGCATGAATGCCTAATTATGCAAGTTAAATGTGCCCAAGTCTAACAATAATATGAGTAAAAAGGGTAAATAAAATAAGACTTTTAGACACTTAACACACCCCAAACTCGAACTATTGCTTGTCCTCAAGCAAAGCAAACTCATAATTATTCACCAAATCTTTAAATCTCATAAAAACAACTGTATAACTTAGTTAACCCTTAATCACAGTGCACTTGCAAGTATGATCATCAACCCTTCGAATGACAATTGACTTACTCAGAACCAAACTATAATGCTAGTGAGTGTGTTCATGCTTTGTAAACTCAAAAGATTTTCCGGAATTCCTTGTGATCAACTAGACTTTAGTAACTTTTTCATTCCTTTTTCTAACTAGAGCCAGTTTCGGGCACCTCTAGTGAATTTTTTTTCTTTTCTTCTTTTTTTTTCACAAGATTACTAGGGCCAAGTTTTAGGCTCCTCTAGCAAATTTGAAGAATTCAAGCAAGTATACTAGAGCCAGTTTCGGGCACCTCTAGTATATAATCAATCAATTTTTTTTGGATAAAGCCTAGGTTCAACGTTGAATTCCTTCAATCATTCGAGCTGCAAATGGTGTTTTTAATTTTAGCATCATAGTAAAGCTCTAAGTACTTCTAAAGTCATTCTAAAGTCGGTGTCACGACAGACAGTTATCGCGGCGGGTAAAGACTAACCAAGTCTAAAGAAATTTTTACTTCGATTTAAATCAAGGGTAAATAAATATGGGGCTTACATATGCAATTAAGGATAAACAACTTAAGCTTTTGTGTATGAAAAATCTAGGGTGAATGCATCTAACAAACTAAGACAATTAAAACTAAGGACTATCCCCCCCAAACTCGAGAGGAGCATTGTCTTCAATGCATGAGAAAAAAATACAAATGAGTTAGTCGGAAAGGTTGTCACATTACATGATGAATTTCCTTCAAGCCATGTTTGCTTGTGTTGTTATTGAATGTGTGTATCTGCTAGTCGAACCACGTGCAGCCGTTACCTTGGCATCCCTGGGCAGTTGTGTGGCTTCGACCTGGGTTGCCAGGGCGGGTGATGGCGGGTAAGTATTTCAGCAGGAAATATGGGGAACCGGACTGCACTATCAGAGACATCTCTAGGTGGATTTCCATGATGCAAGTGGGGAGGGCTCTGGTGTATTGCAGAAATCGGAGCTGCTACCTTTCCATCCTATTGAGCTGGTTCCGGAAATGATGGGGTAGTACTGTTGGTATTGGGGTATGTTTGGCAACTTCAGTACTGCCGAGCGGCAAGAGCTGGTCGGCAGCATCAGTACTGCTGGGCGGCAACAGCTGGGCGGCATCATCAGTACTGCTGGGCGGCAAGAGCTGGGCGGCAGCATCAGTACTGCCGGGCAGCGGGAGCTGGGCGGTAGCATCTGTACTGCCGGGTGGCAAACTTCCATCGATGATGTTGCTCGACTGCCTATGTTGAAATTCTTTGGAAGTTTGGTTGGTTGCTGGTTGTGGCCATTGATAGGTTGTGAGACTGTTGAATTTTATTTGCAAGATCAAAGAGAATTCAAGAAATGGCAAGCAAGTGAAAGTGATTGTGGATGGATGGGATTGGGGAGTTTAAATAGTTGTTGGCAGAGACTGTCGTCTCAGCATTAAATTCTGCCCGTTGGCGGTTTGGTGGGCGGGTAAATGTTAAGCTTTTGTTGGGCCTGGGTAGATGGGTTCACTCCTTGGACTCTTAATTCTTGAACTCCTTCCTAAAACAAAAACAAAAATAAAATAATAAAATTCAGAAAGAAATAAAAACTAAATATTTAAAAATTCTAAGTCTACAAAAGCATAAAAAATGTGGAAGATAAAAATAAAAATTATGTTACTGTAGGAGTGCATTGTCATGTATCTCCTAAAGTAACTACTCCCTTGTCTATTCGAGCTTGAGAGAGTCATTTCCGATACTTCTTGTAATCCACCTGCACCCTCCATCGAGTGACTATTTTTCCCATAAAAGGGTGGACCACTGTGTTTGCAACTACTTGCTTTTGCATTATCATGGTAGAGGTTCCTTTCTTCCTTGCTCCCTTCTAGTCCATGTGTACCTTCCACCTTGTTGTTTTTCTTGGAGGCATGAATATGTGATTAGAAAAACTCATATCAATATCCAACCATGTACTTACCTTATTCTTGTTGAAGTTCGTTATGGTGGAAAGTAGCCTTTGTTGCTGAGGCAACTACTGCGGCAACCAGTTGTTATGGAAATCTTCTGTCATAATGCGGTGCAGTTCAAGGGAAAACCCAATTTTATGAAGAGCTTTGTGAACACTATTTTCTTTAGGTCTCTCAACCATCTCCATCAGTAGAGATTTTGTTGGCATCAACTCTATCGGTGTTGGTTCCTCAAGAAATACCTGCAATAGAAAAGGTGATTTTTCAAAGAATTCAAAAGGTTCAGCTATTATCGGCTCATATTTCATTAGCAAAGTATTTCCATTGTGTTGCTCCTCTATGTGGTCGTTCAATTGCCCAAGAAAAGGTAGATGAGAGCAATCTACAGATTCCTCAGTCCTTGATAGGGCAATCTGTTGCATAGGCTCATCAATGTATTCTTCGTATTGCTCCACGTCTTCTTGCCTTGGGACGTTAGTGTCCATGGGATGTATTTGTTGGTGATCAATGGTTGACGAGGCAGAGGTTGTCGAGGCATCATGTTCATCTAAGGTATTAATAGGGACCGAATTGCTCAAAAGTGTGTCCACCTTGGCGATTCTTGCATCCATAGAAGCTGTCAATTCTTGAGTGAATGCAATGAAAGCTTGGAGCGTGTCTTCCAAGGATTTTGATTGCTCTTGAGGAGGACTACATTGCCAGGGCATGTCGGCTGCTACGGCAGCAAAATTGTCATGGTAGGAAAAATTTTGAGCTTGTTGGTCGTACCATGAATAATCTTGTTGTTGGTCTCATCTCGGTTCGTCCATATATTCACTGAAAAAGATTAGGGCAACTTTCAAACTCATGATTTCCTTCACAAAAATTGCAAGAAGTTTCCCACATCAACTCTCGAGTGGTTTTTCTAGACATGTTGATGCCCTTGAACTTGTATTGCACCTGAAATGTTATTATTATTATTATTATATATATAATGCAAGGATAAAAGATAAGTGCATAAAAATAAAGACGAAAAGTTGTACGCCAATCTCTGGCAACGGCGCCGAAAACTTGTTGTGTGCAAAAGTGATGCGCAATTAGCATGAAAGTGTACACGGTTCCAAGTTATAGTATTTAAGATATCGTCTCCACAGGGATTGTGACAACCTTTTAGAGTTCACTTTTCTGCACAAATAAAAGTAAAAACACAAATAATGAGAGTTGGTTTGGTCAAAGCTAAGAATAAAGCAAGTAAAGTAAATTGAGAAATCATATTGAGAGAATGCGTCGGTATTGGATGCTTCGTAGTGTGGAGAATTGATGTACTGTCTTGGCACAGTTTTTCATATCAACTTAACAACTTTCTGTAGCCACCCTTGAGTATGCCTCGGCAAATGCCCGCCTCGGCAGAGACCAATGTGACTGGCTGGGCAGTTAAACGATGATTCAAGGTTCAGCAAGGCTCCCTTATATGACTTTCTCTTCTCCTAAAGCTTGAAGTACTATTAGCGAAAACATCTTGGATGATACCTCCCGGCGTAAATCTAAGAGTGAACATCAACTGATTATGAAACCTTTCTCAGCCGCTGAACTTCTAAACTTATCCCTAAACCGAAGTAGCTTTACCATATGGTTGGATAAAACTGTGTTTACTCGTTTTGTGAGTTTAACTCTCCCGATATTGAACAAATAGATTGAAGTCTTCTTCTCTCCCGATAAGGATTGCGGCAATGAAGAACCAAGAGTAAACAAACCTTGAATTTTATTGCAAAAACTGAAATCCTAAATGAATATAAGCAAAACTCTCACAACTACTACACAACCAACCCTTAGCCCTAGGGAAGGTTTAAAACATGATGAGGGTTGACGACACTAGGGTTTCGACAAGAAGGAGTTTCTCTCTAATCACAATTGTCTTCTCTCCTTCAATTTGATTACATATATATATGGGAGGAGCCTAGGCCTAAGTCAATTTAGGGTAGGAATACTAGTTAGAATATAATTACAACTCACTAAAAGATCATTAAATCTTCCTAGATTCACGTTTGACTTTTTCCAACTTGACTTTGACCAGGCTTTTCTTTGTCTGTTGGGCTCCAATGCATGTGCAAGTGGTCTCCAAAAATTAGGCTTGATGAGCTCTTTCAATCGCATACCACTTTGCATTTTTCGGCCTTCCTGGAAGTTGCTGCCTCGGAGGCAAATAGTTGACTGCCCAGGCTACAAATAGTTGGCTGCCTGGGCAGCAAATAGTTGACTGCTTGGGCAGAGGTTTGTGTTAACTTGCAGGGTTTAGCATGGCTCCTCATCCTGGGTTTCTCCTATTTATCAGCTCGTCAGTGGGTCCCACAACATCGTCCACCGAGTGTTAAGCTCCTTCCTTCTACTCTCGTTGCTACCTCGGCATGGTCTGTCTAGGCATCAGGCTCGGTGGTAGGTTGTCGCGGTGGCAGGCTCGGCGGTAAATTCGGCGACAGTTTTCCTGCATGCACCAGAATACACACCAAAACAACATCTTTTCCACAAAATACACTAAAATATGTAATCAAGCTTAATGGTGAAGGAAATTATGAGAATATGCATGAATGCCTAATTATACAACTAAATTGTACCTAAGTCTAACAATAATATGAGTAAAAAGGGTAAATAAAATAAGACTTTTAGACATTTAATATATCTGATTGCATACCCTATTTTGGACGATGAAATTCGTCAAGGTTTCTTTGATATGAGCCCGCTCAAGGCTCCGGGAGTTAACGGATTACATGTTGCATTCTACCAACGTAACTGGAGTATTGTGGCCCCTTCCACGTGCGCTCTTATTCGTAAAGTGTTCTCTGATGGTGTGATTCCCTCTGACTTGAATCACACATTACTTGTTTTGATCCCTGAGGTTGATACACCAGAGTCTATCACTCAATTCAGAACAATTGGTCTATGTAATGTGATTTATAAGGCAATAGCGAAGATTACTGTTTTTAAACTGAAACCTTTTTCACTCAGAATGAGTCTCTGAATTCCAAACTTGTTTTGTACCTGGGAGAGCTATTACCGACAACATTGTTATTACTCAGGAAATAATCCATTCTATGCAAAAGAAGAAAGGTAAAAAAGGATGGATGGCTATTAAAGTGGATTTAGAGAAAGCCTATGATCGGTTGGAATGGGGATTTATTGATGACGCTCTTGCTGACATTGTTCTGTCGAATAACTTACGACTGCTTATTATGAGTTGTGTTTCTACTATCTGGACCCAAATTCTCTGGAATGGTTCTCCGACTGTAACTTTTACTCCTTCTAAAGGCATTCAGCAGGGTGATCCGTTGTATCCGTATTTATTTGTTTTGTGTATGGAGCATTTAGCGAAATCTATTCGGAAGGAATGTGTCAAGGGTTCCTGGATCTCTTTTCGGTCTGTTAAGAATAGTCCTAGTATATCTCATTTATTCTTTGCAGATAATATGTTGTTATTTGCTGAGGCATCTATTTCTTAAATGTATTTGATTAAGAGGACCTTAGCTGATTTTCGTGCAGCCTTTGGCCAGAGAGTAAGTATTGCTAAAAATACTATCTTTTATTCCACTAATGCCTCGTTGTCTGTTAAGTAGGCGATTAGCGAGGGCTTTGGGTTTGTTGAGGTCGACGACTTGGGTAAATAATTGGGGGTTCCGATTCTTCATAAGCGTGTCAATTCAGCTACTTATGGGTATCTAGTTCAAATGGTGAGGAAATGTCTTTTAGGATGGAAAGCTAAACATCTGTCCCTAGCCGGTCGAGTTACTCTAGCTAAATCTGTTCTCTCGGCCCTTCCCATCTATACTATACAAACTACTCTGTTGCCTAAGAAAGTTTATGTTGAGCTAGAAGGTTTGATTCGTCGATTTATCTGGGGAATATCTGAGGATAATAGTGGAATCCATCTTTTTCGTTGAGATGAGGTGTGCAAGCCAAATTCTATGGCGGGCGTGCATTCCATAAACTACAATTCAAGAACGAGGCGATTTTGATGAAATTAGCCTTTTTACTCGTCGCAAAAAGGAAGCTCTATGGGTGCGTTTTTTACGCGCTAAATACAAATAGAACATCGATGACCCAAATTTCCCCATTTGTCGTTCCGGGTCTCGGTTGTGGAAGGCTTTGGCACTAGTTTGGGAGGATGTTAATGCTAATACCACTTGGAATATTGGAAAGGGTTAAACACTAATTTCTGGCATGCTAATTGGATACCAGATATTGGAGTGTTGGCGGCGCATGTTCCTGTCTCGGCTCGGTCACGGCTTCCTCATCTACCTGTTGCTCATATGGTTGATACATCTGGGGAGTGGCGTTGGTCTGAACTAAAGCAATTACTTCCACTGAATGTGTTATTGCGTCTAGCAACTTTAAAGCCTCCGAATCCAAGTTTTCTAGGCGATATTGTCGGTTGGGGACCGACCACGGATCATCATTTTTCTATTAAATCAACGTACGCCTTACAGTTGGACCTTTCACAGGCAATCAAGATCTTATTTGGGCATTGAATCATAAATTTAGAGGTATGCAGAAAATTAAGCTCTTCATATGGCTTGCGTGTTGGGAGAAATTAATGACTAATGTTGAACGCTCTCGTCGTTGTTTTACGACTGATGCACGTTGCTCGATATGTTGGGAGAACGATGAATTTGTAGATCATTTGCTTTGCACATGCCTGGCTATCCAGCCAGTGTGGTTGCTTCTAGTTCGACCTTCCAAGCTTTCTGAATTTTTTCCCTCCCGTTGTTGCACTGGTTTGAATCTAATTTGTAGGAGAATTCGGCTTTTGGCATTAAGGCAGGGGATTGGGATTTGCTTTTTGCTGTAGTCATATGGAATTTTTGGTGTCGACGGAATGCAATCGTCTTTGATACCGAAGTTGATGAATGGGGATCCATTATCGCACGGAGCGAGTGGCTTGCAAACACCACTCGGGATTCGCTAGCCCGTACCCATCGAAGACAGGGCTGTTTGTCAATAGTGAGGCCTATGCTTCGATGGATGGTGCTGGCTGTGGATTGGATTAAATTGAATGTGGATGCTTCATGTTCAACTCATGATAGGAGAGCTCGGTGCGATGGGGTGCTAAGGGATAATTTTGGATCATGGTTGCATGGTTTTACCAAGTTTATCGGTTGTTGTTCAGTTGTGGAAGCTGAATTGTGGAGTATTTTCTTAGGTCTCTCTCTTGCTTGGGATTTGGGTTTCTGGAGTATTGAGGTGGAGACTGACAATGCGCAAGACGTCAAGCTTATTCATCAAGTCGGTCGTTATGGGTTATCTCTTGCTCTCACCTGTTCTATACAAGCCTTGATTCAGAAGGACTGGCGGATCTCTATTCACGCTATTCCTAGGAAATGTAATCAAGTTGCGGATGCATTGGAGAAACATGTAAGCTCTTCGGATTTCGACTTAGTTACTTTGGCTTCTGCCCCGTTTTATGTTGTTGATTTGTTAAGTGAGGACTTGGTACCTCTTAGTATGTAATTTTTATGTTGTTACTCTATCATTATCATGTGTACTATTTTTCCTCCATTAGGTTTAGGGAGGGTTTTTAATGAGGCACATGATAATGATACCATTTTTCTATAAAAAAGCATAAAGTATAAAGTCGCATTACTACTTCAATAGCGGTAACTGTTTTATACAGCCACGATCTGTTTCGTCCTCCACATGGTAATTTTATGTCATATGCCTTGGATTCGAATGAAAGAAAAGATTTGTCTTAAGATTGTTAGATCCAAGGCATAAAATTCACAAATAATTGAATATACACATATATTCATAACAACAATTTACTAAAAATAATTAATTGAAAATTAATTTAAAATGAACATAAATTTACTCTGCAATTCTTGACGTATACAAGTTGGGAGCAGAATTTTGTGGAGGCTTGTATAAACAGTCTCCTTAAGACAGATTCGTCCTCCCCCTGGTGCTAGAGAATCGTTGGACATCTATCTCGTAGAATACAACAACAAACATTCACTGCAAGCAGCACAACTTCAGTGAACTAGGTGAATTCAACCATGCGTTCTTCTATCACCACTTGAGAAAAATTTGAGAGAGAAAGAGATGGAATGATTTAAGATATTTCAAATGAAAAAAATTTGATCCATATTTAAGATATTCATCATTCAACTAATTTGAGCATATTATACATCGTTTTAAAGATCACATGGAGTATATAAACCATAATGTTTATTATTCAAAACTCAAAATTTAGAAATAAATAATATGCCTCAAAGTTCCTTAGTTATCCATTATATTCGAACATGATATTCACCTCTACTGTTATATGAATACTCGGTTGAGACTCTTGTACATTAGTAAGGGATGAGGCCTCAGCTCGCTTTCCCCATAAGGTGATGTAGATTCCTACTATGATTGGAATCCATCCAAGATATTGTTCATTTATAATATATAAAAACAAGAATTAGGAGAAACACGAGATAATATGTAAAAACAAATTGAAAGTTGAGTAATTAATGCCTCCCGTATAGATCTCTCCATCTAGTAAAAGAGACTCAAACAACATGGTAAATATGAGCTACAAAAGGGCAAAAGAAGAGACAAAAATTAACCCATGTGCTTTCATGCATCATGTTGCAATGAAAATTGCTACTCTAGATTTGAAGATACCCTATTTTATTTTACCAAATAAATTTGTCATTTTAATAATAAAACTCAAATTTTATTCATTAATTTGAAACTCAAACTTAATGTATTTATGAAAAAATAATCATTAGATTTTGCTTAATGTGAAAATTATGGTGCAGAGATTCACATCTAGTTGGATTCGTTAGGTAGACCAATCCCTCTAAACCATTTTATGCTTTCCACTGCAACAACTATGGTTATTGAGAGGGATTGGTTTGCCTGGCGAATCCAACCCGATGTGAATCAATGTACCATAATTTTTACTATAAGTAAAATCTAATGATTATTTTTTCATAAATAAATTAAGTTTGAGTTTTAAATTAATAAATAGAATTTGAATTTTATAATTTAAAATGGTACATTTATTTGGTAAAATGAAATAGGGTATCTTCGGATCCGGAATAGCAGTTTTCATTGCAACATGGTGCATGGAAGCACATGAGCAAATTTTTGTCTCTTCCTTTGCCCCTTTGTTGCTTATATTTACCATGTTGTTTGAGTCTCTTTTACCGAATGGAGAGATCCACACGGGGAGGTATTAATTACTCAACTTTCAATTTGCTTTTACATATTATCTCGTGTTTCTCTTAATTCGTGTTTTATATATTATAAATTAACATTATCATAAGTGGATTCCTAATCATAGTAAGAATCTACATCATCTTATGGGGAAAGCGAGTTAAGACCTGTACCCTTACTAATGTACAAGAGTCTCAACCGAATATTCATACAACAATAAAGGTGAATATTAGGATGTGTTCAGTAGGAGTATTGAGTTTATTGGTTGTATGAGAACTAAAATTACAATATTGGTATTGGGTTTGATTTTATAGGAGAATTAGCTTCTTTTTTACAGGGGAAATCTTGTTGAAATTTTATGAAAATTTTGGTTGTAGATGAACACGTAACACGTTATCAAATTAGTTACTTGAGATAGTAATGTTTGCTAAATAAAATTAGTTAAATAGTTTGGTGATTAATGAACTGAGTACTCTCTTTTATCCATTTTTTGCATGCAATTCTATATATTGATGACATAATTTACACAAGAAACAAACAAATAAATTAAAGAAATTTATTGAATGAATCAATTCGGGTGAATACAATGATTTAAACGAAATAAGTTCTAGTCTAAAGGAGAACATATCCTAATATTCCTCCTCGATTTTTGTCTGTATTGATATCTCATTTCTTCGTTGAGGCTCTAGTGTCTCGGGATAGTCGGGCTCTGGTTCATTGGGATGGTTGAACTATGACACATCTAGCTCCAGTACATCAGGATGGATGAGCTCCGATACATCAAGCTCTGGTACATCGAGATGGTAGCGGCCAGACACATTTGGTATATTTAGCTATACTATTATATGAATACTCGGTTGAGACTCTTGTACATTAGTAAGGGCAAAGGCCTCAACTCACTTTCCCCATAAAGTGATGTAGATTCCTAATATGATTAGGAATCCACCTATGATATTGTTAATTTATAATGTATAAAAATACAAATTAAGAGAAACATGAGATAGTATGTAAAAATAAATTGAAAGTTGAGTAATTAATGAATCTCATATGGATCTCTCCATCTAGTAAAAGAGACTCAAACAACATGGTAAATATGAGCTACAAAAGGGAAAAAAAGAAGAGATGTAAATTGGCCCTTGTGCTTTCATGCATCATGTTGAAATGAAAACTGCTACTCTGGATCCGAAGATACCTTATTTTATTTTACCAAATAAATGTGTCATTTTAATAATAAAGCTCAAATTTTATTCATTAATTTGAAACTCAAACTTAATGTATTTATTAAAAATAATTATTAGATTTCGCTTACAGTGAAAATTATGGTGCAGAGATTCACATCTAGTTGGATTCGTCAGACAGACCAATCCCTCTCAACGATTTTATGATTTCCACTGCAATAGTTATGGTTATTGAGAAGGATTGGTCTACCTGGCGAATCCAACCATATATGAATCTCTACACCATAATTTTTACTATAAATAAAATCTAATGATTAATTTTTCATAAATACATTAAGTTTGAGTTTCAAATTAATGAATAGAATTTGAGTTTTATAATTTAAAATGGTACATCTATTTGGTAAAATGAAACATGGTATCTTCGGATTCGGAGTAGCAGTTTTCATTGCAACATGGTGCATGAAAGCACATGGGCCAATTTGCCCCTTTGTCGCTTATATTTACCATGTTGTTTGACTCTCTTTTACTAGATTGAGAGATTCATACGGGGAGATATTAATTACTCAACTTTCAATTTGTTTTTACATACTATATTGTGTTTCTCTTAATTTGTGTTTTTATGTATTATAAATTAACAATATAATAGGTGGATTCCTAATCATAGAAGAATCTACATCACCTTATGGGGAAAGCGAGTTGAGGCCTCTGCCATTACTAATGTACAAGAGTCTCAACCGAATATCCATACAAGAATATATTTGAATATCCCAAATGTGTCGGAACTCAACCATCTTGATTTACCAGAGCCTAATGTACCGGAGCTCAACCATTCCAATGTACCAGAGCCTGACTATCCCGAGACACTAGAGCCTCAACGAAGAAACGAGATATCAATAGAGACAGAAATCGAAGAGGAATATTAGGATATGTTTAATTTTAGACTAGTACTTATTTTGTTCAAATTATTGTATTCAGCCGAACTGATTCATTCAATAATTTTTTTAATTTATTTGTTTGTTTCTTGTGTACATTATGTCATCAATCTATATAACTGCATGCAAACAATGGATAAAAATATTCGGTTTATTAGTCACCAAACGATTTAACTAATTTTATTTTACCAAACATTACTATCTCAAATACTAACTAATATGATTACGTATGACTTGTTCATCAATACCACAATTTTCATAAATTTACAACAACATTTCCCCTTTAAAAATAACTAATCCTCCTACAAAATCAAAATCAATACCAATATAGTAATTTTAGTTCTCATACAACCAATAAACTCAATACTCACATAATTAAATTTCAAGGACCTAATTATATATATATATATATATGGGACATTATTATAAATATCCCTAAATATATAAGGGAAAATTAGACTATTAGTCTTGGGTCAGATTTTTTCATACTAAACTTAAACTCAGCCCGGCCCGACCTCACATTTAGTAAAAACTTGACCCGACCCGATCATGATTTTTTTACAAAAAAAATAAATCTATCGGATCAGGTCATATCAAAACTCGTCGGGTTTGGGTGAAATGCACAACCCTACACCCGACCCGAAAATTTAAAACCTCAACCCGAACCTGACTCGACTTAACATTTTATGATGCTCCACCCAACCCAAATTCGACCTGAATTTTAGAGTAAAAACTCAAACCCGATCCGACCTAACATAAATGAAATTTTTTTCAATTTTATTTCATAAAATAAGGAGTTTATTGAAAAAAATACAATAGAGAGGGTATTTAATAATTATACCATTTTTATTAGAAAAAATAGGGAGATAGTTGAAAAATAGATAAAGACAGATGCATTATAGCAATTATATCTAAATGTTTAAAATAAAATTAAACTATTATTTCGAGTTAGGTCGAGTATTTGCAAGGACGAAACTGTATAGGGGTGGGGAGGGGCAATGCCCCCCCCAAGATTTTTTTTTCACTTTGGTCCCCCTATATAATTTTTTTAGAAAATTAGTTATTTTATGAATTTGACCCCCCCACTTTCAGACATTTATGTTTTCCCCCTAAACATCAAATCCTGGCTCCATCCCTAAGTATTTTCACCCTAAACTCAAACCTAACACAACCTCATATAGCTGATGTTTCAAATACAAATTCCACCCCTTTAATTTTAATATAGTTGCCGTGAGAAAGGGTAATTTTATTGTTGCACATAAAGCGCTTATTTATGCCTGGCGACTCGGGTTTCAGATTAAATTGGAACTTGATAGCAAAATGTTGTGCATATCTTGGATGGTGAGTCCTTGGCCTTATCGGGTAATGCGCTTGTGGTTAGGTTGCGTGAGCTCCTTGATAGAGATTGGGTGGTTCGGATTTTTCATATTCATCGTGTGGAGAATGTTGTGGATGATGGATTGGCTCGTATAGTGGGGGGAAGGAGGTTGGTGAGGTGGTGTATGTGTAACCGTTTTCCAAGATCATTACGTTGCTCATTGCTGATCAGTGTAACAATTAGTGTCCGTTCGTTTTGTTGTTTTGTTCTATGTGGCTTTGTGAGTAAGATAATGGTCATTTTGTAAGTATTACTATGAGTACTCTTTTCTTCCATAAAATCATGCGTCCTGTTAAGTATAGCTCATATACTGATGAAGGACAGATGCTGGAATGAAAAGAAAGTGAGCGAGCGAAGCGAGGATGGTTACTTATATATATGTTATTTGTAACCTAATTTGATGATTGATTGAATCAATAAGAAAAAACAACCACTCTTGCTCCCGAGGATGTAAGCACATTGCTAAACTATGTTAATCTCTTGTGTTCTTGCTTGTTTGATTTTCTTGTTCGTTTGTCTTATTGCACAACAACTGGTATCAGAGCCTGGTTGAGATGGCTATGTCTGGTGCGAAATTCAAAGTGGCAAAATTCACTGGTGAGAGTAACTACGGATTGTGGAAGACGAGGGTTAAGGATCTGTTAGCGAAGGAAGGGATTTTAAAGGCTTTACGATCTGAAAAACCAGCATTGATGGATGATGAAGATTGGGAAGAACTGCAACAACGAGTGACTGGAACCATACGGTTATGTTTGGCAGATGAGATTACATATCACGTAATGAATCCTTCGTCCTAGGAGAAATATGAAAGAAAATGGAAAGTCAATTTATTTCCAAAACTCTAACAAACAAATTGTATCTAAAGCAGAGGTTGTATGGGCTGAAGATGCAGGAATGCCAAGATTTGGCACATCATGTGAATGTCTTTAATCAGAGAATCACTGATTTGACTCAACTTGATGTGAATATTGAGGATTAAGACAGAGCAATGATTCTGTTGTGTTCATTGGCTCCCTCTTGTGAACACATGGTGAATACTCTTACATATGGGAAAGAAACAATCAAGGTTGGAGAGATTACTGCAACCTTGTTGGCTCACAACCAGTAGAAGCAGAATACAAGTGAAAGTTCTCGTGCTGATTGTTTATATGTTAAGGGTAATCAAGACCGTGGAAGGAAGTCAGAGAGGGGGGCTTTTAAAAAACGAAATTCTAGATCAAAGTCTAGAGGCAAGAAGACAATTCATTGCTACAAGTGCAACGAGCCAGGACATTTGAAGCGAGACTGTCCAAAGATCAAAAGGCAGACAGATGATAAACATGATGCATCATCCAAAACTGTGAATGTAGTGCATAATGACAATTCAGATTGCAGTGATGGTGATATGCTTTCGATTTCAACAACTCAGTTCACGGATGCTTGGATTCTTGATTCAGGATGCTCTTATCATATAACACCTAACAAGGAGTGGTTTTCTGCTTATATGCCTGTTAATTTTGGTTCCATCTATTTAGGTGATGATAGATTTTGCAATATTGCTGATATTGGTGAAGTCGTAATTAAGATGTATGTTGGTACTGTTAGAACATTATGTGATGTTAGGCATGTACTGGACTTGAAAAAGAATCTAATTTCCTTGGGTACTTTGCATAAGAGCAGTTTTATTCCTAAAGCAAATGAGGATAGAGAAACAATTAGAATTGTTAGAGGTGCATTGACTGTGATGAAAGGAAAGAGAACTGCAGGGAATATCTATAAACTGTTAGGGAGTATAGTTCTAGGTGGAGTTCATTATGTTGAGTCATATGATGATAATACAAAATTGTGGCACATGTGTCTTGGTCACCTTAGTGAACGTGGAATGGTTGAATTGCATAAAAGAAATTTGTTGCATGGTGTTCAAAGTTGCAAGCTCGATTTTAGTAAGTTTTGTGTTCTTTCCCAACCCACTTTGATGTGGGAGAAACTCCTAGGTTTATCTCTTTAAGGGGATTGATATTCGCCAAGGTGGAGATTTGTTAAGTATGGCTCATATACTGATGAAGGACAGATGCTGGAGTGGAGCGGGAGTGAAATGTACGGAGGAGGGTTACTTATATATATGTTATTTGTAACCTAATTTGATGATTGATTGAATCAATAAGAAAAAACAGCCGCTCTTGCTCCCGAGGACGTAAGCACATTGTTGAACCTCGTTAATCTCTCTTGTATTCTTGCTTGTTTGATTTTCTTGTTCATTTGTCTTATTGCACAATACGTACATCCCTATTTCTATGTATTTATTTCTCGTCTTTCTAAGATTATCAGTCTCCATGAACAACGCCTTGAACGTAGAGATTTATAGAGAACTTCATTACTGAAATTTTTTATAAGAATAAATATAACTAAGATGCAACTTATCGAAAAAAAAAATTAGGGCTAAACTTTGATTTCCAAAGAGAGTGGGATTTGTGAGTGTGAAATGACTAAAGCTATATGAAATTGAGGGGAATTCTATGGTTTGGATTGTGGGGGCTCATACTATGTTACACTAAGCTAAATAATACAAACCAGTAAGCTAAATAATCGAGTACTCACGGATGGCCGACCTTGCTGGCAACTTGCATCTCAGTTCAACTTTGTTTCGAAGGTGCTCAACTCCAATTATGCAAACACCGGCAAAACCACAAAAAAGGAAAAAAGGTTAAAGATATGACACCATAGATTTTTAGTTAAATTCTTAACCATGTCCAAAATTAATTTATGTCCTTCTTACCTTTAGACGTCTTAAAAATGAATATCCACTTTAGTTTGAATTAACCCTTCTCATTTAGAACTTTTCAATGCTATCCCTTCAAATAATTTTCTAAATTTATGGGATAGTTTGGCTTCTCTTTATAAGCTACAGGGTAACTGAATAAGAACTAGTTGAACTATTAATGTAGGAAAACATGGAAGGGAGGTTCATATTTATTACCTGCTTCCTCCATATTTAAGAACCATCTGTGCTTCAACAGGCCGCTCCTCTTGGCCTTCACCATTACTTTTTGGAACTTTAATTGAACCTTTCTGTAAATACCAGAAAAATGTCCTCCCTGGAATCAAAAGCATTGTAAACTGTTCTTGCTAGATCGGAAAATTTATGAAATATGAAGAGCTACCTGTAACGGGGTACAAGCATTCTTGTAGCATCCAACAAATCTTGCAATTGAACTGCAGTCTTAAGAAGAAAGAGTATCTTAGGCAACAGAATCTATTTGAACAATGCAGGTAAGTAGTAAAGAAGTAAATAATCACCTCAGATCTGGGTCTTCCCTGTTAAACATAGTATGTGTATACTGAAATGAGTAAAAGAATAGAAATAGAATGATAGGAATTGCTTGTGTATTTTAGAGAATTCATAGGTTTAAATACAAGATTATTAGAAAACCCTAATGGATTGGATTGCCACATGTCGCTCTCTCGTTGGAATTCCTTCCAACAAACTGGGAGTTGGATGACAGCTGCTTATCCAGCTGTGAGTCATCCTCAATTCTGTTATTTCCTTCAACATTTCTGCTGCTCAGTTTTTCTTCAAGCTTTTGAATGTTGAGTTTGACGCGAAACTCTTCAAATAGCATGGTTGGTAAAGCCTTTGTGAGTATGTCCGCAACTTGGCACCGTGCTGGAATGTAGTTAATCTGCATCTTCCTCATGCTGACTTTTTCACGCACAAAGTGCAGGTCCAGGTCTACATGCTTGCTTTTGGCATGGAGTACAGGATTT
Organism: Hibiscus trionum; assembly: GCA_030270665.1. Lineage (NCBI taxonomy): Eukaryota > Viridiplantae > Streptophyta > Magnoliopsida > Malvales > Malvaceae > Hibiscus > Hibiscus trionum. The sequence goes on along the minus strand of BSYR01000038.1, from coordinate 17,006,633 downwards.
GCAGCCATCGATACAGTGCTGGTGTTGTCACACCACAGTTGAGGGATGTTTTGTTGCTGTACTCCCATTTCTTTGAGCATGGATTCAACCCAGATCACCTCAGAGGCTGCGTCTGCCAAGCTTCTATATTCTGCTTCTGCAGAGGATCTCGAAACAGCTCTTTGCTTCTTTGAACACCAGGAGATTAGGTGGCTTCCAAGCCTAACACAGTAGCCAGTTGTGGAGCGTCGATCATCGGGGTCACTACCCCAATCTGAGTCAGAGAAGGCAGCAATTTGAAGGTGATCATTGGTCTGGGGTTTGAACCAGAGGCCATAGTCTACTGTGGTATTCAGATATCTGAGTATACGTTGTAGGGCAAGCCAGTGTTTATCGGTTGGTGTTTGCATGAACTGGGCTGCTTTGTTGACTGCAAATGACAGGTCAGGTCTTGTATGGCAGATGTATTGAAGGGCCCCAATGATGCTTCGATAAGATTGAGCTTCATTCAGTGGTGTGCCATCAGTTTTGCTGAGCTTTGGATAGGTAACCATGGGCGTTGATGTGGGTTTGGCTTGTAGGTTGTTTGTTTTGTGTAGTAGCTCAATGACGTATTGTTGCTGATTGAGGAAGATGCCACCATTAAATTGTCGAGCTTCAATGCCCAGAAAGTAGTGGAGAAGCCCCAAATCTTTGACTGAGAATTGAGAATGCAAGGCTTGAATAATGTTCACAACTTGAGATTCAACATTCCCTGTTAGAAGCATATCATCGACATAAACTGCCAGGAATATTGTGAGGTCTCCTTGTCTGAGTATGAACAACGTTGAGTCTGCTTGTGAAGCAAGGAATCCCAAAGTACAGAGAAAGCTTTTTAACTGAGCAAACCAGTTACGAGGGGCTTGTCGTAGACCGTATATGGCTTTCTTGAGTTTGCAAAATAATGGCCTGCCTGAGTCACTTTGCTGTTGAAAACCAGCTGGTTGGTGCATGTAAACTGATTCATGTAGTTCTCCTTTGAGGAACGCATTATTTACATCCACCTGATGTATGTTCCATTGATTTGTGATGGCTACGGATACTAGGATGTTGACTGTGAAGAACCGGACTACTGGACTGAAGGTTTCCATGAAGTCCAGTCCAGGTGTTTGGGAATAGCCCTTCGCAACTAGTCTGGCCTTGAACTTGCTGATGGAGCCATCCGAGTTGTGTTTGATTCGAAATAGCCACTTGCACCCAATAGGTTTCTTGCCAGGTGGTAACTCAGCTAGTTCCCATGTGTCATTTTCTTGAAGGGCTTTGTATTCTTGGTGTACAGCTTCAGCCCAAGTTGGATCATGTAGGGCCTCATGGACATTTGGTGGTATGGCTTCAATGGTGTATATTTTTGGCTTGAAGATGCCCATTTTGCTTCGAGTGGTCATAGGGTGATTGTTGAGAGGAGGTGGTGGCCTAGCTGATGATGGTATTGGTGCAGGTTCAGTGGAAGGTGGAACTGGTGAGGGTTCAGTAGGTTGTTGCTGAGATGTTTGAGTAGGTGTGTTTAGAGTTGTTGGTGGTGTGGTTTGGGTACGAGTGTTATTGGAAGTAGGGAGGGTAGAGGGTACATTGTCATTGTATAGGGTTGTGGTTGAGTCAGTTGGTTGAGTAGTAGGTTGTGAGGTTTGAGGTATTGTAGGAGTAGTTGTTGTAGGTGGAGGGGATGATGGTGTGTCTGGTGGTCGTGAGATAGAAGGAAAGGGTCTGGATGATCGAGTTTTGGTAGGTGAGGTTGTGGGAGCTGGTTTGTTGGCACAAGGAAAACAGGTTTCATTGAAGGTAACACTGCGTGTAATGTAAATTCTACCTGAGTCATCAGCACATTGATACCCCTGGTACTTAGGAGAATATCCAAGGAACACACATGGTTTTGTTCTGAAGGAGAGCTTGTGTTGGTTGTAGGGACGCAGATTGGGAAAGCATTCACAACCAAAGACTTTAAAGAATGTGTAGTCAGGGGCCTTGCCTGTGAGTTTCTGATATGGTGAGACATTTCCAAGCTTCTTTGATGGTAGCCTGTTAATAAGAAAGGCTGAACTTAGAACAACATAGGACCAGTAGCATAGGGGCATGGAGGCCTGAGCCAGCAAGGAAAGAGCCATGTCTAAGATGTGTCTATGCTTGCGCTCGACCACACCATTCTGCTGGGAGGTGTGGGGGCAAGTGATCCTTTGTTGTATGCCCAGTGTAGGAAGAAGTGTATCAAGGAACTGAAATTCCCCTCCCCCATCGGTTTGTACTGCTCGAACAGTGGAGCCATATTGCGTTTGAACAAGTTTAAGAAACAAGTGGAATGCTGTAGAGGCTTCAGACTTTGCTTTGAGTAAATACAACCAACAATTTCGAGAGTGTAAATCAACAAAGGAAATGTAGTATGATTAGCCATTCGATATAATTGGTGCTGGTCCCCAGAGATCAATTTCTACTAATTCAAAAGGAGTTTCATACATGGTTACAGATTTCTTGAAAGGGAGAGAGTGACATTTCCCTAGTTGACAAGCACTACAGAACGTGTCTTTTTCCATAACCAAGGATTTCTTCAAAGCTGTATTGATAACATCTGAGGAAGCATGCCCAAGTCTTTGATGCCAAAGCCAAAAAGAGGAGTTGTTATTGAGAGAAGTAGAGTATGCTGTAATGGGGTTGATACCAAGGTCACCAGACAACTTGTATAATCCTCCTTCTTGAGTGCCTTCGAGTAGTGTGGTGCCTGTAAGTTCATCCTTCACACAGCAATAGTTGGGGTGAAACTCAAGAAAAACTGAATTGTCCTTGGTAAATTTCGAAACAGACATGAGGTTTCGAGTGATTTGAGGCATAAGCAACAGATCATTAAGATTCAAACTACAAGTGGATGTAGGTATAATCGAATGACCAATATGAGATATGGATAAAGAAGACCCATCACCTATATGCACCGAGCCCTTACCAAAGTATGGTGAACCACCTTGCATGGAATTAGGGTCACTGGCTACGTGGTGTGTAGCACATGAGTCAGGATGCCAGACTGTCGAGGATGCAACCACTGTGTGAACTTGCATATCAGTTGGTGAGGGTTCAGATGAATTGGATGAATCAGTGCCAGTCGTGGTGGAGATATAAGGATCATAAGTCTCCTCAACTTTGTCCTGTGTGTACGAGTATGCATTTGCCTGGGTGGCTGGAGAGGAACGAGCCGGAGAGTTTGATGCAGTGGCTTTAAAACCTTTGTCAAATCTGTGCCAACAGCGATCCACCAGATGGCCAGGTTTGCCACACAGCTGGCATTGGATGCGTGGGCGTGTACCACGATATTTGCCCCTTGAATTATCTCCAGGTAGGTTGGAGGCAGATCCAGAAAGATGGTCTTTGTCGCGAGAGCTGTGGAAGTTGGTGTTATGAATACCAACTGGAAGGCGAAGTGGATCGGAAATTCTGGATTCAGCATCTATGAGGATGGATACAGCAGCATCAACTGAGTAAGGATCTTTGCTGGCTGAAATCACTGCAACAAACGGGTCATATTCAGAGGGTAAACCATTGAGTATAGTGGCAATTTGCTCAACTGTTGAAACAGGGCTTCCACATGATGCGAGCAAATCACATATTTCTTTGATTTGCATGGTGTAGGTAGGCATGGACAAGGTGGCTTTCTTGATCGAGCGGAGGCGGCAGTGGAGGTGCATGATGCGAGTGGTGGAAAGTTGGGAGTAGATGCTCGAGATGGTGGACCAGATGGTGGCTGATGATTCGGCACCGACTAGCTGTGGTAGAACATTGGAACTTACTGTCGAGAGGAGCCAGGAAGCCAGAGAGCTATCCTGCTTTAGAAACCGAAGATAGGCAGGGTTCTGGACTGGATTTCCATTCTCACGGGCAACAAATTTGGCCGGCGGTGAGATGGAGCCATCAATGTACCCTTCAAGGCCTTGACCACGGAGGAGCAGGGTAACTTGTTGTTTCCATAGTAGATAGTTTGTATCATCCAGTTGGATGCTGATGCGTTTGTTGGTGAAGGTTGTATCGGTGGATTCATCAGTGGGTAGCTCGATAGTGACCTCAGCGGTGGTGGAATCAGCAGGCATGATGACGGTAGATGAAGAAGCTTAACCAAGATCTTCTTGAGACGATGATACCATGTTAAACATAGTATGTGTATGATGAAATGAGTAAAGGAATAGAAATAGAATGATAGGAATTACTTGTGTATTTCAGAGAATTCGTAGGTTTAAATACAAGATTATTAGAAAACCCTAATGGATTGGATTGCCACGTGTCGCTCTCTCGTTGGAATTCCTTCCAACAAACTGGGAGTTGGATGACAGCTGCTTATCCAGCTGTGAGTCATCCTCAATTCTGTTATTTCCTTCAACATTCCCCCATTGTACTTTAGCATCAGGTTTAGCAATTTTTCCTCAGTAACCTTCAATTTCACCTTCTGCTTGGGAGTTCTATCACCACTGCCCATTCAGGATAGTTTATGAGTAAAGTGCAAGGATTTCTAGCAAAGGAAAAATACCATGGAAAATGAAGCAACATCTGGTGAATAACTACTACGACACAACGAGTCCACTTCCTTGACGAGTAAGTCCCTCCGAAGGCTGCACTGGTGACTGATGACTGTTAGGTGACAGATCTGGGTCTTTTCTCACAGTGGATTCTTATAACAACACTTTCCCAAGCTCCACCGGTATAAACTCCACAGCAAAAGAGGACAACAACATTCAAGCAAAGCAGAGCATACTCAAGGAAGAAGAATATCACAAATCGTAGATACATACCCTTTACGTTCATTATACAAATATCTTTCTAGTTTTCTGACTACCAAAAGGCAATCCAGCAGCAATACGATCAATGTCAATATTTGTCTTGCCAAGAGCTTTTGCTTGGAATCACATCATATGGGCTCGCTTCTGTAAGAGTCTTGTCATTCATGGCAAGTAGTCTGACTTGTTCAGCAAGCTTCTTAGTCAAGGTTACCTGGTATACAAGAGGTGCAAAATGAAAAAGGGGATAACACAAAAATGGTAATAGTTGCAGTCAAATATTGTATTGCATATTCACTTGGTAACAAATGAAGGATATTCACTTGTATGATGAAATTACCAGTTTGGGAAGGAGTTGAGAAGAATTAGAAGTCAATCCAGCACCATCAGTCATCCAAGGATATTTAGATGTTCCATTACTATGAATTTTCACTTTCTCCTGCAGTTGTCTTGTTAATTACTAATCCCGGGCCTGCTCTGGCTCGCGAGTTGCGAACTCATCCGACGTTGTGAAATGAATGGATGCTGAGTCAACTCGCTGATAAGGAGTGAGAAACCTGATGCAAGTCATAAGTTTTGAGTTAAACACAAGTGTATTCTTCTGAGCATCCTAATACATGAGTTGGTTTATACTTTATATGGAAAAGGAGTGAGAAACCAGCAAGGGAAATGAGTTGCTTTACTTTTTTTCGTTTCCTAAAAACCCATTCTTTTCCATTATGATAAAAAAAAAGCCATTCTTTTCCTATATAACCACAAAATTCACCTATATTTTGATTTTTATTTTTATGTAAAAATATAAATTTTATAATCAACCCAAAACTAATAGACAGATTCCGTAAAATGATTTTAACTATTTAAAAAACGAAAAGTGGAATAAGAAAACTAGTAATTTAATCAATTGAAATCATGTTATAGTTTTATCATTTTTTTCTCGGCTTTTTTGTTTAATTATTTTTAGTACTTGTATTGAAAACTAGAAATTTGTCTGATTCGACCACATGTTTGACCTTCTATACCATTGGATTAGATAATAACAACTATAAACAAATTAAACCTACCAAGTGTCCTAGTGAAAAAATGGATGATGTATATTCCGAGAGACACGAGTTCAAATTGTTATGTCTTGCAATTATAATATTGTGAATGAAGTGATTTGAATTTGCACTCTCATCACATAATATGTTTATGCAGTAATCGAAATGGATTGATCAATCAATAGATCGAATACTGTTGTTATACCAAAAAAATCAAATCATAATGAAATTTTAGATCTGAATCTAAAATCTCTAACTCTAAGACCATAAATCTTAAACACAAACCTCAAATCCTAAATTATAAATCTTACAACCTAAAATAAACTCTAAACCTTAAATTTAACAAATATATAAAGTTTACTTTAAAAAACTATTTATAAAAGTTTTTTTAACCTCAATTGCTAAATTAATTTCCAACAATTTTAATTGAGTAGGAGTAGTGGTATTATCAGTAATTTAATAGCAATAAGCAACCCTTTATTGCCAAACGGAGAAACAAAGACGAAATGGGGTGTTGGAGTGTGAGCCTTAACCACTCTTCTGTCAAGCAATATGAAATTTACAAAAATTAGAAGTTTCTTTTACAATGAGTTGAAAATTATGACAAATCCAAAATGGAAGTTCAAGGAAGTGGGATCCACCAAAACCCTAAGGCTTAAAGAACCCTAATGGATAACGACAAAGTGTAACCAATCCCATGACCAAGACTTGTTATGCATAGTCTCATGGTCTGGGTTTTCATGGGTGATTCTAGCGTTAGGTTACTTAAAATTAGGCTAATTTTAGGCCATATCGGTATTACCGTTAGATCTGGGTGAGATTGAGGTGAGTCGTTGATGGAAAAAGGGAAAAAGAAGGAAAAAAGGGTAAAGGTGCAACCGGTAAACCGGTCTCACCTAGATTAAAACCCTGGTATTGGAATAGAATCGGTACAGGTGAAAATTTTCAAAATTTCTTACCCTTCAACTCTCCCTCCCTCGTGAAAACTTCAGAATAGCTTAAACTCTCCCTCCCTCGTCCAAACATTTCTTTCATCTTACAGGCGGAAATTCAGGTTAGAAAGTGTTTTTTGCATCAAAATAATGTTTAAGATTTCATGTTAGTTGTCACCGAAATGAAAAATGTTTATGAAAAATTACTAGGGTTTTGGAAAAAGTGAAGGTTTAATAATGATTTTGAGGGATTAAGATTAGGAGTTTAATAATGTATACTTATTATACCAAAATGCATCAATTTCCATATAGTTTAAGGATTAGGTTTGGTGATATTTGTTACGAATGCAGAGGCTGAGAAACGGTTCTAGGGTAGTAGCATCGGTATTGTTCGTCAGATACTGATGCAGGGAGTAATTTGAATGACATCGAATGGGAAAATGGTATCGATATGTACAAGTTATATCAGTACTAATATGTAGAAATATCGTTATTTTTGTATTAGTGCATATATGGGAATAAATTGAATGACTTCGAATGGGAAAATGGTATCGGTATGTATAAGTAATATCGGTACTAGTCGATAGAAATTTCACATATGTAGGGAAAAAATGTTTTTAACACAGAGGGAGACATGTTAATAAATAATATGGTATGATAACCATTAATAAAATGTTGTGTTGTGTTTTATGTGTGGTATAAAGTTATGTTATATAAATGAACTTATGTTTTGTTGGTAGGTGTGTGAACATGGAGGAACAAAAAAAAATATGATGTAGAAGGTGTGAATGATGAGACGGTCACGGTCACGGTGGCTAAGGCCTGTAAACTTGTGTCTGGCTTTATGAACTTTTAGTAAGTTAAAGTTGAATTTGTATTGAATATTTGAAGTTGGTTAATTTGTTATATTGAAGTTTAAATATGATATATTTGAATGAATGTATGTATAGTATAAATGAATGCAAAGGGAGAAAGGGTGGGAAGAAGAAAATGACTAATGAGGTAAGTGTGAAATTTCGAATAGTTGAATGTGTTTGTTTATTTTTCCAGTAATGTGTATATGAGGTAATATAATCAGAATGATAAAGGTGAGGAAAACATTAGGAAGGAAGTGGGGGGGGGGATAACTACTGATGAAAAGAGGTCGTATATTGAAATGCACTTGCAGCAAAAGGAAGCATATATGGAAGCAAAATCAAAAGGGGAAGATACAGCTACTATTAACAAGGTTAAAAGGTAAGAGTTTCATTACTTTTAGTAATAATTGTTAGTATTTTTTAGATGTCTAATGTTGATGTAAATAATTGTATGTTGCGTGATGTTGATGATCCTGTTAATGACCCTCATAATGATGTTGATGGTAGTTCCGCTGAGGCTGCCCTTCCTCCACACTTTCGTGTCATAATGGAGGCCTTTGATATGAGATTTACAGCTATGCAATCTCATTTTGATGGAAGACTGACTTACATTCATAGTCAACAATTGGCCATGCAAACTCAACTAGAGGAACTTCGTTCTGTTGTTGTTGGTCAGTTGGACACATTGTCGGTTCAGGTAGATGCTCCCTCTCCGGACTTGAGTACCCCACCACTGCAGTCCGATGCTTAATTATGTTTGTTATGTTGGTTTTAATGTCTTGCAGCAAAGACTTCATTAGTTATTATGACTTGTGCTGATAATACTTTGATTATTTTGGTACTTTATACTTTTTGTTTATTTCCACATGTTTCACCACTTACAATGTCTTGTTGTAAGATAGTTTAAAAATTTCCCAGAACCAGAATAACTATTCAATATCGATATTGCTTGAACAATACCGATGCACCATAAACAGTACTGATGCACCATGAACAATACTGATATAGGGTAATAAATTTGGTAGTTACCCTCTTTACTGGGCGTTCTGTAACGAATTACGTAGGTTCGGTGATATATGTTGTAGGTATCGTATTTCTCATGCGTTACAAAATTCCTTACCATAAGTTGGGTTGGTTTAAGATTTGGAGATATAGGGTAATAAATTCATTAGTTACCTTCTTTACTATATATTTTGTAACGTATTGCGTAGGTTCAGCGATATATGTTGTAGGTATCATATTTCCACGTATTTTGTAACATATAGGGTAATCCTTTAAGAGATAAGGTAGCTACAAAACTCCTTACCATTAGTTGGGTTGGTTTAAGATTTGGAGATATGGGGTAATAAATTCGATAGTTACCTTCTTTACTATATATTTTGTAATGAATTACTTAGGTTCGCTGCAATATGTTGTAGGTATCGTATTTCTTACACGCTTTGAAACATATAGGGTAATCCTTTAAGAGATAAGGTAACTACAAAATTCCTTACCATAAGTTGGGTTGGTTTAAGATTTGGAGACATGGGGTAATAAATTCGGTATTTACCTTCTTTGCTATATATTTTATAACGAATTGCGTAGGTTCCGTGAGATATGTTGTAGGTATCGTATTTCCTACGCGTTTTGTAACATATAGGGTAATCCTTTAAGAGATAAGGTAGCTACAAAATTCCTTACCATAAGTTGGGTTGATTTATGATTTGGAGATATGGGGTAATAAATTCGGCAGTTACCTTCTTTACTATATATTTTGTAACGAATTACGTAGGTTTGGTGCAATATGTCGTAGGTATCGTATTTCCTATGCGTTTTGTAACATATAAGGTAATCCTTTAAGAGATAAGATAGCTACAAAATACCTTACCATAAGTTGGGTTTGTTTAAGATTTGGAGATATGGGGTAATAAATTTGGTGGTTACATTCTTTACTATATATTTTGTAACGAATTACGTAGGTTCGGTGCAATATGTTGTAGGTATCGTATTTCCTACACATTTTGTAACATATAGGGTAATCCTTTAAGAGATAAGATAGCTACAACATTCCTTACCATAAGTTGGGTTGGTTTAAGATTTGGAGACATGAGGTAATAAATTCGGTAGTTACCTTGTTTACTATATATTTTGTAACATATTACGTAGGTTCGGTACAATATGTTGTAGGTATCGTATTTCTTATGTGTTTTGTAACATATAGAGTAATCCTTTAAGAGATAAGGTAGCTACAAAGTTTACTACAATGATAAGCTTTTTAGTAACTATCATTTTTCTTACTGGTTCGTGCAAAAGTGATGCGCAAATTGCGTGCAAGTATACACGGTGCCAAGTTATAGTAATTAAGATATCGTCTCCACAAGGATTGTGACAACCGTTGGAATTCACCATTCTGCACAAGTAAAAACACAAATATTTAGAGTTGGTTTAATTAAAACTAAGTCTAAAGCAAATAAAATAAACTGAGAAATTAGAGTGAGAGAATGGGTTGATATTGGAATGCTTCGTAGTGTGGAGATTGGATGCACTGTCTCGGCATAGTTTTGCAGATCAACTTAAGAACTTTCGACAGCCGCCCACGAGAATGCCTCGGCAGAAGCCCACCTCGACAGAGACCAATGTGACTGCCTGGGTAGTTAAGCGATGATTCAAGGTTTGGCAAGGCTCCCTTCAATGACTTCCTCTTATCCCTAAGCTTGAAGTAATATTGGCGAACACGTCTTGGATAATACCTCCCGACGTGAATCTAAGGATGAAAACCAACCGATTATGAAGCCTCTCTTAGCTGTTGAACTTCTAACTTATCCCTAAGCCGAAGTAGTTTTACCCTATGGTTTGACAAAACCGTGTTTACTCGTTTCGTGAGTCCAACTCTCTCGATATTGAACAAATGGATTGATGCTCTTTTCTCTCCCGATAAAGATTACAACAATGAATATCCAAGAGTAAACAAACCTTGAATTTTATTGCAAAAAACTGAAAACCTAAACAAATACAAGCAAAACTCTCACAACTACTACACAACCAACCATTAGCCCTAGGGAAGGTTTAGAACATAATGGAGGATGACGACACAAGGGTTTTTCGACAAGAATGAGTTTTCTCTCTAATATCTCTTGTTCAATTTCTTCTTCAAGTCGATTAAATTTATAGGGGACGAGCCTAGGTCTAAGTCGGTTTAGGGCAGGAATCATAGTTAGAATATAATTACAACTCATTAAAAGAACAAATCTAACATTAAATTTTCCTAGATTCTCGTTTGACTTTTTCCACCTTAACTTTGACCGTGGCTTTTCTTTGTCTGCTGGGCTCCAATGCAAGTGCAAGTGGTCTCCAAAAATCATGCTTGATGAGCTCTTTCAGTCGCATACCACTTTGCATATTTCCACCCATTCTCGAGTTGCCGCCTCGGTGGCATACTATTGTCTACCTCGGTAGAGGTCTGGATTAGTGTGCAGGGGTTGGCACAACTCTTTATTCTGGGCTTCTCCTCCTCGATCAGCTCTCCAGATAGTCTAATAGCTTCCTCCATCAACTTCCAGCTTCTCCTCTTCTGCCCTCTCTACTACCTCGGCGACATTTGCCTGGGCGAGTACCTGCGCACAGAAAGAAATGCACATGAGATGTATCTTTTATATAAAAACAATTAAGTTCATCAAATAAGGCAGAATATCTAATCTATGCATTTTTGTGTATGTTTTCCTAATAAATGCAACTAGACTATACTTAAGAACAACAATAATTAAGCTAAACTAGGGCACAAATATCAGACTTTTTCAAACTTAACACACCCCCAAACTCGAACTATTCCTTGTCCTCAAGCAATGCAATCTAACAATAACATGCCAAAACTTAAAATCATATGTCAACTTAGTCGAGAGAGCATCTTCAGGAACCATTACATACCTTGTAGATTTACGCCTAATTAACAACCTTTTGAATGACAATGGCCTTACCCGGAACCGAACTATATATCTCGTGAGTGTGTGTGGTCCTTGTGATAAGAATGATTCTTCGGCTTTGATAAGCTCTCAAATGTGACACTTTTAATTACTATTTTTCTAGTTTTTAGGATTTCTTGCTACCTAATCCATTTTGTTTTGCTATATTTTGCGCAAGAAACCTAATTTTGGAAAATAGAAGCAAAAGGGGGCATTTCTGCAGTCTTTTTATTATTCTGGTCATGACTAGCATCGTGGGCACGACACTGGCACGACGCGTCTGACGTGGCAGACGCGTGGCGACTTCTAGAAGATTCCGGAACGTTCTGGAAGACCTTATCAGCTTATCCATTTCGATTTTCTATATTTAAATTTCAAAAACATTTGAATTGTTTATCTTTCCTTAATATTTTGAATTTTCTTATCATTTATCTTTGTAAATCCAAGCCTATAAATACCACTCCTTGGTAAAGGCTTAGGCATCGAATTCAGTCTTCATCTTTTAGCTTGGAAACACTTGTTATTTCTAGTCTTTAATCAAAGTTCTCTTTTCTTTACTTTTATTCTTTTACGTTCTTTAATTATTTTTATAAAATCAAGTTAAGTATGATAACTAATATCATGCTTAGCTAAATCTCTTGAGCCAAAAACTAGCCAAATCAATTCAAATCGTGAGAATTGAACATTGCCTAATTTCTTTCAGGAATACATTTTTATCTTTCAGTTTAGATAGTTTGGCAATCGGCCTTACTAAAGTTTTTAATCATTTTTCAAATCAAAAAGAGCTCGTTGGTCTGGAATCGTTTAAAAACATAGTTGGGAGGAAGGATCGGCCTGTGACAATTTCGACTTCCTGTGAACACTCTTAGCGGCAGTCCGCTAAGGAAAGATAAAATAAGAAGCGATTCTTTTTAAGACAATTTCTGAGTCATGGCGACAGACGTTGTTAATTTGTTTAAGAACCAACCTTCGAAGATAGACTTGGGAGGATTGGTTACTCGAGAGAGAAGCAAGTTGCGACGGGTTGGGCCTCACAGACTGTAACCGACATGATCCCCGGAGTAAAAATCTATTTCAATGATCGAAAGAATTGGCAAGGCTAGCTCGAGGCTATTTTGCATATTTGGACTTTCTTATTATTTTCTGTACTTTTGCATTTAATTCTACTATTTCATTATCACTCAATATCAGATCACCCCTTTTTTATTGTCCTTGTTTTCACTCATATTCCTGGAAACGTTAATCAAGGCAACCTTCAGTCAAGAATTCTGACTAATCTCCATGTGAATCGACCCTCTTTCCCTATAACTACTTAATTTCTTTATTTTATTATTTGTTAAAAGAGGTTAATTAATTTATTTATTTTGACAGGTATAACGACGCTTGTCAAAATTGGCGTCGTTGCCGGGGAGGTTTACTTTCGGCACTTTTGACTGATTTTGTTTTTTTATGACCAAGAAAAACCTGTGTACTTTAGCTCCATACAATCCGAAAATCGAAGCAAGCGCTCGTAGAACTCACGGTGAAACGCTTCCGTGAAAGAAACAACAACGAGAACAAAGCACATAACAATCCGATCAGGAATCCACTTTTGAAACTACACCAGTCGAAGAACCTATACTAGAACCAGAACTGATGGCAGATCAAACGATTCAAGAACTAAACGCAGTCCCTACTGTGCAACAACCACTCTGCATCGCTTTTCCTCAAGGCGATACACCCTTCCAGCTCAAAACACGATTAATCCACCTATTCCCTACTTTTAATGGCCTCCCTACTAAAAGCCCACACAAGCACCTTGCCGAATTCCATATGGTGCGCAGCAGCATGAAACCGCAAGGGGTCTCGGAGGACCAAATAAAACTAAGGGCTTTTCCTTTTTGGAGTGGTTATTCTATTTACCTCCAAATTCGATTAATACGTGGTCTGATCTCTCTCATGTTTTTCTTGACAGATATTTCCCTACGGCGAAAGCAATAGAACTTAGGCGAAACATTCTGGGAATTCAAAAAATGCATGATGAGTCCCTACACGAATATTGGGAGAGATTCAAAAAGCTATGTGCAAGTTGTCCGCAACATGGCTTATCCGAGCAAACACTCCTTCAATACTTATACGAAAGAATGTTGCCAATGGACAAAAAGATGGTAGATGCATCAAGCGGTGGCGCGCTCGTTAACCTGACCCCCGAAAATGCCCGAACCTTCATATCTACGATGGCGGCTAAATCGCAGTAATTTGGTTCTACAAGTGAACTCAGCCGACGGGTTCACACAGTAAGCATAATTTCATTAGAGAATAAGATAGACAATTTGACTAATATTGTGAATTCTCTTGTTTCAGGGGATATAGGAGCTGCTAAGGTATGCAGAATATGCACTATGCCAGATCACGCAACCGACTTATGCCCATTGCTGCGGGATACATCTGGTGCCCAAGTTAACGCCATACCAAATTTTCCCGGACCTCCCCAAAGACCCTATAACCCTCAGAGTAATTCATTTAACCCCGGTTGGAGGGATCATCCAAACTTGAGCTATGGTAATAGGAATCAGAATTTCCAAGCTAGGCAACAACCTCCCTACCAAAATCAAGCTCCCCAAAAATCTTCGCTTGAGTCAATTGTTGAGAGGTTAGCAGTTTTGCAGGAAAAATTCCAAACCCAAACACAATCCCATCTCCAGGAAATTGACAAAAAAATAATCCACCTAGCTCAAATCATTGGCCGTCTAGAATCCCAGGGGAAATTACCATAAAAAACTGAAACCAATCCGAGGGAAAATGTGAGCGTGATTACTTTGCGAAGTGGTACAGTAATTTCACCAGAGCCGCCAAAGGAGATTGAGAAAAAATTCGACAAAGACAAAGAAGACACTTCTTCGAAGGACCAAGAAGGAAAATCTTCACCAACCTCAGGTAACATCCAACCCAATCCTTCTTTTTCTACTTACGAGCATGTTCCTCATTTTCCAGGTCGACTAGCAAGACGTGACAAAAAGGAAGAGGAGAGAGAAATTTTGGATATATTCAAGAAGGTGGAAATCAACATTCCACTTCTTGATGTCATTCGAAAGGTGCCAAAGTATGCAAAGTTTTTAAAGGATTTATGCACAAATCGGAGGCGACTATCCGGGAATGAAAGAGTTAACCTCAGCGAGAACATTTTGGCCATTTTTCAAAGACGCCTACCACCAAAATATAAGGACCAAGGGATGTTCGCGATTCCTTGCAAGATCGAAAATGTCGGAATAAAGAGGGCAATGTGCTATCTAGGCGCATCTATTAATGTAATGCCATTGAGCGTCTACAACAAAATTTCGACTGAACCATTGAAGGAAACGCTAGTGACGGTTCAATTAGCTGATCGGTCAATTATCTACCCCGAGGGGGTACTAGAAAACGTGTTGGTAAAGGTAAACGATCTTATTTTTCCTGTTGATTTTTACATTATTGACATGGAAAATGACCGCAGCAACAACAGATCAGAAATCTTGCTTAGCCGCCCTTTCTTGTCAACAGCACATACAAAAATCGATGTCTGTAATGGTATCTTAACTATGGAATTTTATGGGGAAGTAGTTAAATTCGATGTGTATAAAGCTATGGAGTATCATGATTCGGTCGCAAGTTTGAATTTTATTGATATTATCTATCCATTAGCCGATGAAATTTTAGAAACTGAATTGTTTGTTGATGCTTACAGGGAATTAGGAATAGAGGAACCCGACGAAAGGGAGTTTAAAGAAATTTCTTCTACTATTTCTTCTACTTCTAGTTTTACATTAATGCCTTCAAAGTCTAAAGCTCTTCCTTCAATTTTGCAGGCACCAAAGCAAAAATTAGAGCAATTTAATTATGTATTTTTGGGCGAAAATGGTACCTTGCCAATCATCATTTCCAACGAGCTGTCAAAAGAAGAAGATAGTAGCTTAGTTGTTGCTTTGCGCACAAATAAAGAGGCAATCAAATGGACCTTATCCAACATCAAGGGGCTGATTCCATCTACGTGCATGCATAAAATCAAGACGGAGGAAGGCATAAAAATGACGAGGGATGGAAAACACCGCTTAGTTGAAGAACTTATTTTTGAAGAACCGAAAATTTAACACAGGTCGTCGAGCTGAACGACGTTAAACAAAGCGCTACATGGGAGGCAACCCATTTATTTTCTTTCCTTTGCTTTATGTCTTATTCTTTCTTTTTATTTTATTTTCTTTCATTTACAATATATATTTTTTAATTTTTAGGTACATTACTCGGATTTAAACAAGCGTCTAAGCGTTTTTACTCAAATAGTGCCAATTTTTGAAGCCCTTTTCGAGCATCACTCAAACCAATTTTTGAGGCCATTTTCCACGATGGTTCAGACGCGACACCAAGGTTGCGGTCGCCCTTAATCACGGGGAGTATCCTTTACCCTTCTTTGTTCTTCATTTCTTATATGTTTTTCATCTGAATTGGGGCAATTCACTTAAGTGAGGGGGAGGGTAGCAAACCACTTGTCCTGCTTGTCTGCTATTTGTTTGATTTTGGTTTGACTTTGAGATGACATTTTTCTTGCCATTGCTTGATGTCCAACATGTTATACTTGTTATAGTGCTAGGAATATTAGAATGTTGACATTTTTGATAATCAAATGACATGAGCAAAATGATTGTTTGACATCTCTTTCAATTTGTCTTGATTGTGATAATTGGATTTCTCGCCTATCTTAATCAACTTAGCCTAATTTTGTGAGAATTTGAGCCTTGAGCATGCATCTTATTCTTTATGCTCGTTTTTACTTGCTTTAGAGTGTCATCTTGAATTTAGGAATCTAGAACTTGTGACTTGTATGCGATTCGAGACTACACTAGAATGAGGTGCTTTAAGATGATTTAGGCATTAGGATTTAGCCATTTTCTCTCTTTTACCTTTTTTCTCATCGCTTAGTGAACCCTCTTGAAGCCTTATATCCCATTTTTTGGCTTAACCTTCAAACCTTGTTCTTTCTCGACCAAACTTTTTTGATTGATCAAATGCTAGAAACTATATTACTAGACAAATAAGGGGCTACAATTCAAATAAGGGCAAAATTTTTCCATGAAAAATGAAAAAAAGAGGAAAAATAGAATAAAAGGAAGCAATTGCTTCGAAAAGAAAAGAAAAAAATAGAAAAAGAAAGAGAAATAGTTTCGAAAAAAAGAAAAGAAAAGGGAAGAAAAATATGTGTTTGCTTGCCCATTTTTAGCTCCTCTTTTGTCTTCACTGCTTATTGTTTGAAACTTCTTGCATTGATCATCTTCTTTTGCCTTTTCTTTCAATCTTTCTACCCTTTTTCTAAACCCACATTACACCTTGAACAAAAGACCTAATGATTTTTGCACCTTGATTCTAATAAAGTAGTGGAGAATTGAACTTGTTACAAGCCTATGGAAACCTTTGTTAATGTATGACTCAGAGTGTTTTTGCTTCACTTCTACCTATAAACAATTTGAGTGCTCTTGAGTGAATCTTGGTGAGGATTAAGACTGGGTTAGGATTTGATTAACACTTGATAGGCAATTGGAAGAATGAAGGACTGTTTTTTGCTTATATCCACTTGGTTTGATTTGTGTTTCTTTCATGATACTCCTTTTGCACTAGAACTCTTATAATTATGTTTGATGCTTGTGATGGCTTGAAAAATGTATTCTTGGGTTAATATCTATTTCGGACATACTTGAGGACAAGTATGAGACAAGTGAGGGGGAATTTGATAAGCTCTCAAATGTGACACTTTTTAATTGCTATTTTTTTAGTTTTTAGGATTTCTTGCTACCTAATCCATTTTGTTTTGCTATATTTTGCGCAAGGAACCTAATTTTGGAAAATAGCAGCAAAAGGGGGCATTTCTGCAGTCTTTTTATTATTCTAGTCAAGACTAGCATCGTGGCCACGACACTGGCCACGACGCGTCTGATGTGGCAGGTGCGTGGCGACTTCTGGAAGATTCTGGAATGTTCTGGAAGACCTTATCAGCTTATCCGTTTCGATTTTCTGTATTTAAATTTCAAAAACATTTGAATTGTTTATCTTTCCTTTATTATTTTGAATTTTATTATCATTTATCTTTGTAAATCCAAGCCTATAAATATCACTCCTTGGTAGAGGCTTAGGCATCGAATTGAGTATTCATCTTTTAGCTTGGAAACACTTGTTATTTCTAGTCTTTAATCAAAGTTCTCTTTTCTTTACTTTTATTCTTTTATGTTCTTTAATTATTTTTTATAAAATCAAGTTAAGTATGATAACTAATATCATGCTTAGCTAAATCTCTTGAGTCAAGAACTAGCAAAATCAATTCAAATCGTGAGAATTGAACATTGCCTAATTTCCTTCGGGAATACATGTTTATCTTTCGGTTTAGATAGTTTGGCAATCAGCCTTACTAAAGTTTTTAATCGTTTTTCAAATAAAAAAGAGCTTGTTGGCCTGGAATCGTTTAAAAACATAGTTGGGAGGAAGGATCGGCCTGTGGCAATTTCGACTTCCTGTGAACAATCTTAGCGGTGGTCCGCTAAGGAAAGATAAAATCAGAATCGATTCTTTTTAAGACAATTTTTGAGTCGAGCTTTTCCTGTTTTCAAAACTAAATATTTTAACGATGATAGACGTGGTTAATTTGTTTAAGAACCAACCTTCGAAGATAGACTTGGGAGGATTGGTTACTCGAGTGAGAAGCAAGTTGCGACAGGTTGGGCCTCGCAGACTGTAACCGACATGATCCCCGAAGTAAAAATCCATTTCAATGATCGAAAGAATTGACAAGGCTAGCTCGAGGCTATTTTGCATATTTGGATTTTCTTATTGTTTTCTTTACTTTTGCATTTAATTCTACTATTTCATTTTCACTCAATATCAGATCACCCTTTTTTTATTGTCCTTGTTGTCACAAATATTCCTGGAAGCATTAATCAAGGCAACCTTCAGTCAAGAATTCCGACTAATCTCCCTGTGGATCGACCCTCTTTCCCTATAACTACTTAATTTCTTTATTTTATTATTTGTTGGAAGAGGTTAAATTATTTATTTATTTTGACGGGTATAACGACGCTTGTGAGGCTTCTAAGTAAACTCTGCTAAGTACCTTAATTCCCTTGGGTTTCCCTCTAGTTTCTTTTTCAATTCATAACATAAAGGATTTAAACTATTAGAGGCGGTGATAGACATCTCTAATGATTTCATTTAGCACCCTTTTTTTTCTCTAGAGCCGGTTTTGAGCACCTCTAGCTTATCCTAGAGCCAGTTTCAGGCACCTCTAGGACGTATATTTTTTTTAAACATCAAGTTCAACCCAAGTTTACCAGGCTAAATACCTAAGTTTCCTAGAAGTCCTAAAATCAAACTAGTCACAAAGAGTGTTTCTTTAAGTACATATCATGGTAAGATTCTAAGTAAATCTAGAGTCATGCTAAGGTTGCCGCCTAGGCAAGCCATCTGTCGCGGTGGGTAAAAACTACTCAAGGATTTTTCTCAAACTAGGAATTCATTAGATTTTAAATAAAGGCATAATACATTATAACCTAAATGCAAAAAAAAACAAAATAGAACAATGAAAACCTAAAAAATAGAAAAGAAAAGAAAAAAAATTAGAGAACTAATTCCCCCCCCCCCAAACTCGAGAGGAGCATTGTCCTCAATGCATGCCTACATACACAAAATTTAGCATAGATTAGATAAAAATAAAGTAGTAGAAGAAGAGAGAAGCTTAGATTGATGGTGTCTCGGAGGAGGTTTCCTTGCCGTTGTCGTCTAAGATCACCCTCTTCCGAGCTACGACTTTGAAGAGCTTTGCCGCCCCCTCAACGGCTGCTGGCAGGAAGGTGGACTTGGTTTTGCTCTTTACATGACTTCCCATTCGCCGCCGTCTACGCTGTCTGGGCAGACTTCTTCGGTGGCAGAGTGCTTTCTTTTTGTGCATGGGGAGAATGACGGCTCTAGTTTCCTAGTGACGGGTCGATCCGAGCTTGCCATACCGAGTGTTATGATAAGGAGTTGAGGTAGGCTGAGTCGGATGGTCCTGGTGCGTCGGTTGCTGCATGTGATGTCTACCTTTGTTCTTTGATTGGGGAGGCCCCTGTGTCTCCATGGTTATCAAAGATGGAGAGGATTTCGGTGGCCGTGGCTGCTGGAGAGGCTTGAGGCTCTATTGAGATTGGGGCGGTTGTAGAGGTGGCTGGATGAGTTGTCGAGGCAGAGGGCGCGACGGGCATTTTTGGTGCGGCCAGGGAAAAGATCTCGGTAGGGAACTCCGGAAATTGGGTTGTTGGGAACTTCTCTTTGATGGTTGTGATGGTGGCGTTGTTGAAGTCCTGGATATAGGCCATGAAGGTCAGCTGGTGTCGTTCTATTTTGTCCAGCTGTGCTGCCAAGCGGCCTATGGTGGTTGCCGGGGCGGGTTGTTGATATGGTTGTTTGCAGCCCATCTCTGATGCCGCGGCATAATTTTCTGGGTGGCAGATGTGATCTCAATTTTTCAAAGGATGATGTCCCTCGTCTACCCGGTTCTATTTGGCGTCATGGTGTCGGTTGGGGCGGCCACAACGTGTGCCTTCTCGCACAACGACGTGATAAGGCTTGGAAAATAGAGTTTCCCCTTCGTTTTCTGCCCATATTCAAAAATCTCATTAGCTTTAATCACACCCACATTGATATACCTTTTGTTGATGATAGAGTGGATGAGTGCCAAACGCGGTTTGTCGACCGTAGAGTTGTGGGATGCGGGCAACACTTGTCTATTCACTTACGTGTTCCACAATTTTTCCTCGGGCACAAGTTCCACCGATTGACTGTGCCTCACCGTGAGGGAGGCGAGGAACTCCGTGTGCTGATCCTCTTGGATGTGGAGGCAATAAAAAGATTTATCTTGTCTTCTTTTATCAACAATGGCCGCTCGCGGACATTCACCATCAACACTTCTTTTGTCGGCCCATGGGCATAGTATTTGCGCACCATTGTCTGCTTTGCCGGCTTTGGTTGCTTGGCAAAGATCTGCCATTTTTGGTGTGCAATCTTTGAGTAGATGAAGTGCTCGAGCCCGAAGTTCCTTTTCTCTGTCTCATAGTAGATTACTTGATCTTCCCACGCCTATCTCTCTTTGAATTTTTCCTTACGTTGGGCTTTGATTTCTTGTGTAGCAAAGCGATTGAGAGATTTTTCGAATTCTGCCTGGGCAGTGCGGTAGCGTGGGGTTCTTGCTATTTTTTATATTGGGTTTTAGGGTTTTGATGCGAAGAGGGTTGTGAGAGTTGAGATTTTGTAGAAAACGAAAGAAATTTGAAAGCACGAGAAATCTATGAACCAATATGCAAGAGAGAGTAAAGAAGAGTGAATAGTAAAATAATGAAGGGGTTTAAATATGAGTGAAAAGGGTTGTCATTTCATCTGCCGAGGCAGCCGTTACCCGGGCAGAGAGTCGTTGGAACGTTACGGGCGTTTGGAAATGGATAGTCTGCAATGGCTAGTTTTGGTGAGACGCAATGCCTGTCTTCCACGACAGACTTGGCAGGCGGGCTGGAATGGGCGATGGATTTGGGCTCGCTTCTTCTCTCTTCTCTTGGGCTTATTGTTTCTCCTAAAATAACTGAAAATAAAAAATTATTAGTGAATAAATAAATGCTGAAATTAAATCTACTTCCTAAGAACTGAATAAAAATACAAGAAATTAAAATCTAATTCCTAAAACATGAAAATAAAAAAGAAATAGTTTAAGTTATGTTGGGATTTCATTCGGAAGCATTTCCCAACATAACCACTTCACGGGTTGCTGCAACATCTGTTTTACCCTCTGCCAAGGCGGATCCTTGTTTTTCTCTAGATCAGTTTCATTGCCAGGTCGCCCGCCCTGGCAGCTGTGGCTGGAGTGCTCTAGTAATGTGCTGGGTTTGGTGTCTACTGAGGCATGAATGTCCTGACATTCTTCTCGGTCGTGGGTTTTCTTCAAGGGTTGCAAGACATTCAGCTTAATTTTCTGGTCATCCACCCTCATAGTGAGCTCCCCATTCTCCACGTTTATTAGAGTTCTGCATGTGGCTAGGAACGGTCTTCCAAGGATGATGGGTGCTTTGTCGTATTCCTCACAGTCCAAAAATAGGAAGTCAGGTGGAAAATAAAATTATCTACTCTTACTAGGATATCTTCAAGTTTTCCTTCCTGATGCACGTAAGAGTGGTCGGCTAACTGGAGCTTGACGGTGGTGGGTCTAGCTTTTCCAATTCCCAGCTTTTCAAACACCGACTTGGGCATAAAATTGATGCTTGCCCCAAGTTCACATAAGGCTTTCTCCTTGCAATGGTTTCCAATGACACAAGAAATGAGGAAGTTGCTAGGGTCTCTCATCTTGGGCGGCGATTTACTGTGCAACATGGCCATGCATTCTTCCGTCATGGCGATAGTTTCGAATCCCCCGATTCTCCTTCGTTTGGAAACCGTGTCTTTCATAAATGTGGCATATTTCGGCATTTTTTGAATGGCTTCCACCATGGGTATGTTGGTATGCACTTGCTTAAGAATATCCGGAAACTTTTTGAACTGGTGGTCCTGTTTTGGTGTTTCAGCTGTTGAGGAACGGGTGGGTGTGCATGTACCTCACATTTTTCGGAAGCACCAATAAGGTCTGTCAAGATAGAGAGTCTTGGGTCTGCCGCGACGGGCTTGCCTGCTTCTGTCTGAGCAACTGAATTGATTCGCTGCATACCGGTTGTGGTATTGATGGCCTTGCACTGCTCGTAAGTAGGTTTCCTCGCAACTTCAGTGTCGCTGGGCAATCTTCACATAGGTCTGGTGTTCAAGACTTGTGCAAATTATCCCACTTGAGTTTCCAGTGACTTTAGAGTTGCCTCGTGTTTTTCATTCTCATCTCGGTCATGTCCATTAAAGCTTCAATTTTCTTAACAAATAAATCAATGTTGGACATATATGTACATGTCTGAGTCATGAAGGCATTTAAGGTATGCTCTTAAGCACTGAGTGCTACCTGTTGCTGCTGCGGCGGCTTTTACCGTGGCATAGTTTGCTGGAATCCTTGCGATTGGTTCGTTTGATTAGTCAGATTCAAAGCATTGTTGGGGTTACTCCATGAAAAATTAGGGTGCCTCTTCCATCCTGGATTGTAGGTGTTTGATGTAGGGTTGTTTTTTCAGTTGAAGTTCCCTACAAAGCAGCTGGTTTTAGTTCCCTGTTGGCACTCGGACGAGTCATGGTCTCCCCCACATTGGCCGCAAAAGGCATCAACGGCTTTAACCTGATGGGTATTGTTTTGCCTTTGCATAGCTTCTACCTTTTTTGTCAACTGAGCGACTTGTGCTACGATTACATCTGATGCTCCTAGGTCGTTTGCTGTGGCCTGACTTCTTATGCGCCTCGGCGGGCATTAGGGAACTGATAGTTATTTTTTGCCATCTTGTTCAAGATTTGAATTGCTTCGGCCGGCTCCTTATCGAGTAATGTACTATTGGTAGAGGAATCCAACATCATCCTCATTGGTGTGTTTACACCATTGTAGAATATGGATACTTGTGTCCATTCTGGAAATCCATGGGAGGGGATTTTTTCAGCAACTCGCAATATCTCTCCCATGCCTCGTACATCAGTTCATCATCTGCCTATCGAAAAGTAGTAATGTCAGCCTGCAATTTATTAGTTAAATTGACAGGATTAAATCGAGCTATGAAATCTCGACATAGTTCTATTCACGATTCAATGGACTCTGATGGTAGACTATTGAACCAAGTTTTTGCCCTATCGCTTAGTGAATAGGTGAATAATCTGAGTCAAAGCACGTCAGGGTGTACTCCATGGATTTTGATGGATTTGCATATATCCATGAAGGATTTCATGTGCTGGCAGGCATCTTCAGTGGCGGGTCCTCCAAACTGTCCAAGTGTATTCAACATGTTAAACATGACTGGTTTGAGTTCAAAGTGGTCCGCTTCTATTTCTGGATCAATCACGCCAGAGTTCACCCTTCTAAGATCCCCCTCCAAGTAATCACGAACTAGCCGCCGAGCGGCAGGAGGTTGTCTGCCATTTCCCGCCACGGCATTTTTGAATGGAGGCGGTGGTAGATTATGGTCCTGGATGTTTGCTTTGTCACCCATAGCTTCTCTGGTTGCTTGTCTTAATCTGCGTGCAATACGTTCAGGCTCTGGAATCGTAGTTTTGCAAGGGTGATTTTTCGTTCACTCTGGTTATAAACTAAAGAAAATCAGGGGGTTAAATAGAAAAATAAAAACAAAAAGTTGTACGTCGATCCCCGGCAACGGCGCCAAAAACTTGTTGCATGCAAACGTGATGCACAAATTGTGTGCAAGAATACACGGTGTCAAGTTATAGTATTTAAGATGTCGTCTCCACAGGGATTGTGACAACCTTTGGAATTCACCTTTCTGCACAAGGAAAAAGTAAAAACACAAATATTGAGAGTTGGTTTGATTAGAACTAAGACTAAAGCGAATAAAATAAATTGAGAAATCAGAGTGAGAGAATGGGCCGGTATTGGAATATTCGTAAGGTGAAGATTGGTTGCACTGTCTCGGCACAGTTTTGCATATCTACTTAACAACTTTCGACAGCCGCCCACGAGTATGCCTCGGCAGAAACCCGCCTCGGTAGAGACCAATGTGACTGCCTGGGCAGTTAAGCGATGATTCAAGGTTCGCAAGGCTCCCTTCAATGACTTCCTCTTATCCCTAAGCTTTAAGTACTATTGGCGAACACGTCTTGGATAATACATCCCGGCGTGAATCTAAGGATGAACACCAACCGATTATGAAGCCTCTCTTAGCCGCTGAACTTCTAACTTATCCCTAAGCTGAAGTAGTTTTACTCTATGGTTAGATAAAACTGTGTTTACTAGTTTTGTGAGTCCAACTCTCCCGATATTGAAGAAATGGATTGATGCTCTCTTCTCTCCCGATAAATATTGCAACAATGAAGAACCAAGAGTAAACAAACCTTGAATTTTATTGCAAAAACTGAAAACCGAAACAAATAAAAGCAAAACTCTCACAACTACTACACAACCAACCCTTAGCCCTAGGGAATGTTTAGAATATATTGAAGGATGGTGGCACAAGGGTTTTTCAACAAGAAGGAGTTTTCTATCTAATCTCTCTTGTTCAATTTCTCCTTCAAGTCGATTACATTTATAGGGGACGAGCCTAGGTCGAAGTCGGTTTAGGGCAAGAATCCTAGTTAGAATCTAATTACAACTCATTAAAAGAACAAATCTAACATTAAATCTACCTAGATTCTCGTTTGACTTTTTCCACCTTAACTTTGACCATTGCTTTTCTTTGTGTGCTGGACTCCAATGCACGTGCAAGTGGTCTCCAAAAATTGGGCTTGATGAGCTCTTTCAGTCACATACCACTTTGCATATTTCCACCCTTCCTCGAGTTGTCGCCTCGGCGGCATACTGTTGTCTGCCTCGACAAAGGTCTGAATTGGTGTGTAGGGGTTGGCACAACTCTTCATTCTGGACTTCTCCTCCTCGATCAACTCTCAATATGGTCCAATAACTTATGCTCCCTCGGCGGCTTCTGCCTGGGCGGGTACCTGCCCACAGAAAGAAACGCACTTGAGCAGTATCTTTTATATAAAAACAATTATGTTCATCAAATAAGGTAGAATATCTACTCTATGCATTTTTGTGTATGTTTTCCTAATAAATGCAACAAGACTATACTTAAGAACAACAATAATTGAGCTAAACTATGACATAAATATAAGACTTTTGCACACTTAACACTTACACATACTGTAACAAATTCGATAACCGCGTCGTAACCAATTCTGTAGGTACAAGCTACCGGTATAACCGATTGGCCAAAAATTAGCATAATTTTAAGGGACCTAACGCTAGAATCACTCGGGTTTTCATACCAACTGGAGGATCAATCATTTTGAGCTAAAGTGAAAAGTATAATTTTTTTACTTTAAAGCTTCATGTTGAAACGTAATTTTAATTGAATCATTTAGTATATTAATTAGTTGATATAATAAGATTTCGACAAAACACAATTTTGAATAGATCTGAAGAATTTGATTCAAACTTGATTACTCGAACGGATACACCTATTATGAAATCTTATATATACTCGAACATAATGACTTAAATTTGATCTAAAATATAAATAAATTGAAATTGACTCGAATTTTAGCTTGGCTGATGTGGACATGAATCGAAGGCAACCAGAACCAATAGGGGTGGTCGAAACTCGACTTGGACTTGACTCGATGTTAAAATACTTGACTCGTCTTTACTCGACTTGTAATTTCATATACTCGACTCGAAAAAATTTCAAATAAATTTGTAGTTACAAAATGGAAATTTGAAAAATCAGAATTTTTAGTAATTAATGGACCAGTTTTCAAGTTTGAGTCAAGTCTCTCAATTACGTCATATATGTCACATATGAAAAAAAATGAAGAAATATATGTGTATTATATGTGGTTATAGAATCGTTTAAATTGGAACTAATTAGTATCATAACATTATAAATGTTTAGGATTAAATTTGATCACAAACTCGAACTCTACTCGGAAAAATTTCAAATAAAGTTTGAGTAATAAAACATGACTCTTCAACTTGACTAACTCGAAATTATTTTACTCGAATCGATCGAATGCCCACCCCTAAGAACTTATACCAACTTGAATTTAATTTACCAAATCATATTTGAACCGATTATCAACTTGATTTTAACCCGATAATTGAATTGCAATAAATGAATAATTTGTTTTTATTAGTATCTATTTTTTAGCAATGTGATAAATAGTAAATTGAAACCCACCCGAATTTTAACTTGTCTGATATGGATCTGTACAAAAGACAACCATAATTTATTTTACCCAACTCGACATGAATCGAACATTAACTTCATAAATGAGTCGAAGTGAACTAATAGTTATTAATATTGATATTTATTTATTTATTTATAGTAATATAATAAATAGTACAATTAATGTGTAAGCTAGGAATGCTTTCTATTTTGATATGCATCCACCTTCTCCCGGCCCCATAGAACTGATGGGGCCTAAATTTGTAAGAATTGGATGTAGACATCGATTATGTAGTATATATAATTGTAATTATGGAAGATGCTGTTCAGTGCAAAACCCATATTAAGACTTTAATTGAATGCTGGTAATACTCTACATCATCTTTAAAGTATCTTATACGGTTATACCCTTGTATTCCCTCAATTTCATTAGGATAGTAAATGTGTATATCACTTCAACAAGCACATACCTTTTTTTTTCGCACATAATCGAATCGAGTAGAAATTATCTGCCGCTTTTCGGTGCCTCTATTTATGCCCCCACACTAAAAGTTAGGTACCGAAAAGGGGCATATGATTTTTATCCTAATCGAATCACGATTGCATTTCGCATGATATAATTAACACAAACATTGATGAGTTCCTAAGGTAATTTATAAGAATATAATAGACTGAGATGAGGAAAAACAAAGGAAAGAGTCATCCAAATAAAGGCCTTGTTCGAGAATTAGCGGATAGCTGATAGCGGATTGCATTAGCTGATTTGACTAGCGGGTTGTATTAGCTTATTATATAAAAGTGTTTGGTAAAATTAATTAGATTATTTAAACAAGTAAAATGACATATAAAGACATGATTATATTCAATACTTATTTGAATAGTGTATTAATTATCAATATTTTATGCCTATTAATATTAATTAGATTGTGAAAAATAATTTTTAATATAACATTATCATTTATATAATTATTTTTAATACAATTCAATTAATTATTAAATTTAAATACAAATATAAATGTGTGAGAATAGAAAGAAAAAAAAATAGAAAGTAATAGTTTACAAATGTCACAATATAAATACGCGAGGTTGAAGAATTAAAATAGAAATAGTTAAATTTAGGTTATTTGGAGATTTTTCGATAATTGTAAAGGGTAAAATGATCTTTATAACTCTTATGTCAAAACCTCTAATTTCAAAAAGCTCCTATTAGCAGCTTTTTCAAAATTAGAGGTTTCACCCCAATCCGTTATTTCAATCCGCTCTTTACCAAACATCTAATTAACGGATTTGACCGGTCAAACCTCTAATTTTAACGTAAATCTCTAATTTTTGCTCAAACTTTTCTTTATAGCGAAAGACAAATGAGAGAACATGCTGCATACCTCTTTTGTGACTTGGGACAAGCATTTCAAACCCATAAAAAATATACCCATATCTAATTTCAAACCCACTAGCTTTTCCCTTTCCAATATCTCCTTTTCCTCGCTCTAAAATTAAAATATACCCATAAAAAATCAATTATAAACCTTCTTTTTCTTATTTATTCTGCCCAGTAGCCAAAACTATTTGTTTTTACTTTTTCATTCATTGTCACACCCTCCAAAGGAAGGGCTGTGATGGTCTTGTTTAACCACCCTCCATTAGCACTTAAAAGCTCACATGTGAATGCTTTCCAAAACAACACATTTGTAATAAAAAAAACAATTTAGGCCCTAACATGTCGAGTCAAAATAAAAATCAAATCAGTCGAGTTTACGCGTCTTATTTTATACCTCAAACTTTATTTGAAAATTTTCAATTCTACTCTAGTTGTTTGAGTTTGTGTACAAATTTAATTGTAGATATTTATAATGTTACGATAGTAATTGACTCCAATTTAAATAGCTTTCTATAACCATATATATATGTGTGTGTGTGTGTATTCAAAAGTGATATATGTATATCAGGCAAAGTTGTGGGACTCGAGTAAACTTGAAAACTAATCCTCTAATCACTACAAATTTTGAATTATTGGAATTATCATTTTATTACTTAAATTTTATTTGAAACTTTTTCGAGTCGAGTCTACTTTATAAAATTACTCAAACTGAAAAAAGAAAACGTTAGGGGATGCTGCAGCTATATATTTAAATCCATACATTCTACATGTTGCAACGTAGCTTTCAACTGTTTGTATTTATGTACATCATCAGAAAACTCTCTCTTATTTAAACTTCTTCGAGTTAAAGATTTAAAGGTAAAATACACAAATGACCACTTAGTTTGGGGTTAGTGTTAATTTGAAATTTTGGTAAATATAACACATAACTATTTAAGTGGTTCTAATGTAACCACCTGCCGTTGAAAAATGGAAAGATTTGACGTGGTTGTTAAATAAAATTGATATAAATACACATTTAGTCCCAGATATTTCTATTAGTTTGGTTCTAATTTTAATTTAATAAAAAAATATTAATTATTCAATTAAGTGGTGTTATTGGAAGGCTTTAGCAATTTTTATTTAATTGAATAAATTTATGTAATTGGAGAAATAAATTAAATGCAAGCAAACTGGCTTAGGGGAATTGAACCTGAGAGCCTTAGTGAAAGAGGTGTGACTTTGCCACTAGGCCAAGCCTAATTTCGTGATTAGAATACAAATATTTAATATATGTCTTAATTGGTTGTTTATGTCAGGAAAAAATAAATAAATGTGGATTAAGGGGATTCAAACATGACACACTTAGAATGCATAAAAACATCTAAATCAATGGAATAAATCTAATAATTAAATTAAAGTTAACAACAACAACATTTTGTATATATATTTTAAATTATAGTTAGTGCACGATTAAAATCAAAATAGTTTTAAGATTTTTGTATTTTTAAATTAAATTTAATATATTTTTTTTCCGCATTTATTTTTATAATTTCACATATATAATCGTTGAATTTACTTTTTAAAATTAATTAATAATTTTAATATTTATTAAAACTTAATTAAATTACTATATATATGGAATTATATTAAAAATTTAAGATTATAATGAAATCATTTAGTGAATCTAAACTCACGAACATAATTCAAATGAATCGATGTAATTTTAAATTATAATTTCACATAATTCAAATGAAAATATATTAAAAATTATAAAATTTTTAAAAAATATCAATTCATTTGAATTATGTTTGTGGCTTTATAATATATATATACACACAAAATGTTGTTAACTTTAATTTAATTATTAGATTTATTTCATTTAATTTAAACGTTTTTATGCATTCTAAGTGTGTAGTGTAAAAATCCCTTTAATCAACATTTATTTGTTTTTCCCTGGCATAAACAACTATGGCAAAGCCACGCCTCTTTCACTAAGCATGCCCAGGTTTGATTCACTGTAAAGTCAATTTACTTGCATTTGTTTTCTTTCTCCAATAAGGTGGTGACACATGTCACTACTTAATTGAATAATTAATTTATTTTTATTAAATTAAAATTAGGACCAAATTCATAGATTGCATAAATAACGATGACTAACTCTTAAACTAAAACAAGGTATTAATGGGGCGATCGGAATCCTTCCAAGGGAGAGGGCGATCAGATCAGAACCAAAGGAGTGGGCAATCGGAGCAAACCCGAGAGCGATCTCGATACCAGGTATGGACATTGTTTGTGATGAATCTCCCATTACAAATGCATTGGAAGGGTGTGTGGCAAGTGTTTGACAGACATGGGAGAGTGGTGGATGTCTTTATTCCCAAAAAGAAATCGAGGGAAGGGAAAAGGTTTGGTTTCGTGCGAATGGGATCCAAAATGGATGCGGACAGGGTTATTGAGAGGTTGAATGGGTTCAGATTGTATGGGTCTTGGATTAGGGTTTCGTATGCAAAAAGGGAGGCGAGATCAGAATATTGGAAAGAGAAACCGATGGAGAAGCAATCGAATTCACAGAAATCAATTGTGAAGGAAGTGAATTCCACAAAGCAAAAGTCAGAAACGGCACAGGAATTAGACGAGAACAAGGGGAAGAAAAATATGATCAGAGATGACAGAATTGTGGAAGGCGTGGTGGATGACGATAAAATGGAAATACTTGGTTGTTGTGCCGTTGGATTTTGTAAATCGCCATACAAAATTCGTGACCTTGCGATGGAATTTCGGAGATCAAAGCTGGATGGTTTTTCGATTATGAGAGTGGCGGGTTCTATGATTTTGTTGATGTTTGAGAACGTCGATACTCGATCGCGACTCTTAGCAAAGCAGGCTTTTTCGGATTGGCTGGAAAATATGATGCCATGGAATGAAACTTTGGGACTGCCGAATAGAAGAGTTTGGTTATCTGCTAGTGGAATCCCTATACACGCTTGGTCCGAAGGTACTTGCCGGAATATTGCCGAGTTATGGGGCGAATTCATTCAATTGGATGGGGATACGATTGCGCCGTCGTCGTTTGAACGATGTCGATTCCTAATTGAGACAGATTTTTTGGAAACAATAGACGAGGTGCTAACCTTGAATGTTGGGGACCAATCGTTCAGGGTACGTGTTATGGAGTCAGAGGAAATATTGGGAATCAAGTGTGATTGTTGCTGCGGGATGGAAGATGCGTCTAGGGATGTATCGACGGGCAAGGATGGTGACTCGAGCGAGATGCAATTGAATTGCGAAGGTGTAGATGACAGTGAACACACGGAGGAGGAAACATTTGTGCCGGATTCAATTTCCGGGGCTACTCCAACGGTGATGCACTATAATGAATTATGGAAGGACAATCAAGGCGTTGCGTTGGACATTAAGGAGGCTTCGACTAAGGACAATTCTGGGGTAGCGGATGAAGATATCGGGTTGGTCTCACGCCATACAGCGGACCAATTACAGATTGTGGGTGATGAATATGCAAGAGCCTTGAGCGAGGAAATCCATGATACACCGGTGGAGATGGGAGAGGATGTTCATAGACGGCAGCAAGTGATAAGATCGAAAATTGATAGAGTTGGAAAGGCAATAGTGGTTGAAAAAAATGGGGAACTTAGAAGGGTGAGGAACCTATCAGAACTCTTATTAGATGACTTATCCCCTGAAAAGAGGATAGAAGCTGAGAAAAAATTGGTGAAAAGGGGTAGAGGCCGGCCAAAAAAGAAGGTGACTGATTCACAGGATTTTGCAAACATATCCCTCTCGGATTCTGATTTTGAAAATAGGAAGAGATCGATAATTAAGGAGGCGAGGGAGACATTAGCGTTAGGGAAGTACATTGGCGCGGAGGCAATTGGCAACGAAGATCACATAGTCCAGGATTTGGCAAGGCTAATTGCGAATCGTGAGGAAAATCAATAGCAAATAGGGATGCGGATGTTGTCGTGGAACATAAGGGGTTTGGGTTCGAGTGTGAAGAGGAGAACAGTGCAAAATTTGATTTGACAACATCGTTGTGAATTGGTGATTTTACAGGAAACAAAAATGGAGGAGATTTTGAGTGATACGGTAAGTCAATTGTGGCCATCGGATGAGTTCGAATTCGCTTATGCTCCAGCTAGGGGAAGATCCGGAGGTGTTGTAGTGATTTGGGATACGAAGCGGTTCAAGGCTGATTTGGTACGAATTGGTGATCGCTATGTGATGGTGGAAGGTGCGTGGATCAACGACGATTGGCGTTGTGGTGTGGTTGGTTTATACGCACCTTGTGTGGTTGCTGAACAAGGAGATTTGTGGTCCCGTATGTCGGAGGATTTGAAGAACAAGTCAATCCCATGGTGTGTGGGAGTAGATTTTAATGAAGTGCTGCATCCGAATGAGAGGCGAGGTGGTGTCGTAAGAATGAGGGGTATGATTCTGTTCCAGGAGTTTGTAGAATTGAACGCATTGCTGGATATATCGTTGCAGGGGAGGTGTTATACATGGTTTGGACCGGGTAAGCAGTGCAGCCGGCTTGATAGATTTTTGTTGACACCGGATTGGTTAGACAAATTCCAAGAGTTGCAATTGACTGGTTTATCAAGGGGAGTGTCGGACCATGTGCCGCTGTTA
Organism: Hibiscus trionum; assembly: GCA_030270665.1. Taxonomy (NCBI): domain Eukaryota; kingdom Viridiplantae; phylum Streptophyta; class Magnoliopsida; order Malvales; family Malvaceae; genus Hibiscus; species Hibiscus trionum. The sequence goes on along the minus strand of BSYR01000038.1, from coordinate 16,974,295 downwards.
TTGGTTAGTGATCCTAGGGACAGTGGACCGAAGCCATTCCGCTTTATGAATGCTTGGTTACTATCGAAGGATGCGTTGGACAAAATGGGACATGAATGGGAGAGATTAGGATCGTCGGATGTGGGGTGGGGGAGATTGAGTATTTCGGAAAAATTGCGAGGGATGCAATCTTATTTAAAGAGGTGGAATGAACAATCGTTTGGAAACATTGATGGTCGTATCAAAATGTCGACTATTAAATTGGATGCTATTGATGATATGGTAGAGAAGGACTCGACATCATGGGAGGACATAGAGGAACGATGGAAGCTTAATTCGGAGTTGTGGAGGCTATTGAAACTACGTGAGGTACATTGGCGCCAAAAATCGAGAGGGGCATGGTTAAAGGATGGTGATCAAAATACTCATTTTTTCCACCGGGCTGCTAAGATACGCATGATGCATAACTCGATTAGAGGGGCATTGTGGCATGGCCGTTGGGTAATGGAGCCGACGCAATTGAAAGCGTATTTTTTCAGTGAATTTCGGAAGCATTTTCAGCGTATTGAGATGGCGGGGTCGATGGAAGCGATGATTGATTTTCCTTGCTTGAGTGAGTTTGATGCGTCATGTTTGGAAGTGGATTTCGCCGAAGTTGAAATTCAAGCAGTAGTATGGAGTTGTGAAGGTTCAAAAACACCTGGTCCGGATGGCTTCACCTTTGATTTTTATAAAAAGGGTTGGGCATTTTTAAAGAAGGATGTGCTGAAATTCATAGCGGATTTTGTGCAAACGAGCAAACTGCCGTCGAGGGTTAATTCCTCTTTTGTGGTATTAATTCCGAAAAAGGAGAATCCGACAGTGGTTAGTGATTATAGACCTATTTGCCTCTTGAATTCGCTGTAAAAAATTCTAGCTAAATGTCTAGCAAAAAGATTACAGTAGGTGTTGCCGAAATTGATTAGCGATGTGCAATCTGGTTTTGTAAGAGGTAGGCAGATTTTAGATGGAGTTCTATTGGAAAATGAAACGATACATTCGATGCAGCGAAGACGAGGTGATGAGGGGGGCTTTATCTTAAAACTGGATTTTTCGAAAGATTATGATTGCATTAAGTGGGAATGTTTAGATCATATTTTGTGCAAAATGGGGTTTGGTGAGTTGTGGCGTAAGTGGGTGATGGAGTGTGTCACTACAGCAAGGTTGTCGATTCTTGTAAATGGCTCACCGACGGGAGAATTTGAAATGCAGAGGGGATTACGACAGGGTGATCCGCTATCGCCCCTCTTATTTGTTATTGTGGCCGAACTTCTTCATCAATTTTTGAGTAATGCGAAGAGATTGGGAGTGTTTGATGGGTTGTAGTGGCCGAGGGATGTGTTGTGTCACATTTGCAATTTGCAGATGACACAATCCTTTTTTTCCCGGCAAAGCTTGAGTTTGCACGTGATCTGAAGCGTATCTTGACGTGTTTTGAGTACACTACTGGTTTGAAAATTAATTTTGCTAAATCGCGGTTGTATGGAGTAGGGGTGGACGATGGTTTGATGGCGCGAACTGCTGCTGTGTTGGGGTGTGACCGTGATACGCTTCCTTTTATTTACTTGGGACTGCCTTTGGGAGTCAATCCGCGCAGCATACAGATGTGGGATCCACTTATACAGCGTTTCAGAGATAGTTTGGCGGGGTGGAAACGTGACACATTGTCCTTTGCGGGGAGGTTAGTGTTGATTAATTTTGTTTTGTCCGCTTTACCTCTATATTATATGAGCTTGTTTATGGTGCCAAGGGGTGTATTAAAAAAGATAGATCGGATCCGACGGAGATTTTTGTGGGGTGGTTCGGATACTAAAATGAAATTGAGTCGCGTGAGTTGGTCAATTGCTTGTCGACCTCGTCGGTTTGGGGGATTGGGAGTGGTGAATTTGCGCGCAAGAAATCTAGCGCTTTTAGCGAAATGGCGGTGGAGGTATGCGAAGCAAGAAAATTCTCTTTGGAGGGAAATTATTGATGCGAAGTATGGTTGTGATGTTAGGAAGTGGTGGCCGATAGAGGTGGGGTTACAAAAAATGTCATCCGTTTGGCGTCAAATTGTTAATATTAATGAAGCGAGTGAGATGAATGGCTTGATGGGTAGAGAGGCTTTTATGTGGCAATTGGGTGATGGCGAAAAAATTATCTTTTGGCACGATGTGTGGTGTAGTGATATGCCGTTGGCTGAGTTGTTCCCAAGATTGTATCGTCTTGTGATTGAGAAAGGATTGACAGTGAAGAAGTACACGAAGGGAGGTAATTTTATACATGATGACTGGGATAAATTCTTTGTTCGACCATTGCGATCTTTGGAACTTGAGCAGCTCCAGGAGGTCCGTGCGTTATGCTGGAGCTTTCGTCTTTTTCCGACTCAGTGTGATCGTCTAGTATGGTTACATTCCAAGGCGGGGGAATTTTATGTTGCGAATTTGGCGAAATTAATGCAATCGTTTGGGTTGGTAGTGAATTATGAACTGAATATGCTTTGGAGGCTGCCGATACCTCCGAAGGTGCAACATTTTTTATGGTTTGCGTGGCTGAATCGTTTACCAACGATGGAGATGTTGTGCGCACGGGGGATGCCGATCACGGGGGAAGGGGCCTGCTGTGTATGGTGTTGGACGCGTGAAGAGACACTCGATCATCTCTTGCTTCACTGCCCAGCGGCTTGGGCAGTTTGGACAGAATTTTTCCGATGGTGGGGAATGGATATGGTACAGCCTTGGCGTGTGAATAATTTACTAGAGATGTGTTTTGGGTCCTTGTTTATGGGACACTTGCGTGATTGGTGGATGGCGGGGTGTGCAGCGACGTTTTGGTCTCTATGGTTAGCGCGTAACAATGCTTTGTTCAATAGTATTCGGGCGTCAGCGGGGGAAATTGTTTTTCTCATCAAGCTGAGGTTGATGTATTGGGTGAGGATGTTGAATAATGAGTGTGTGATTTTGGAATCGGCGTGGTGGGATTCTCCTTTGAAGTGTACGGCTAGTGTTCCGAGTAATGTAACACGGGGGATTATACAATGGGAGAGGCCACCGGTGGGGGTGTTTAAATTCAATGTCGATGGGTCGGCGAGAGGAAAACCGGGTAAAGCTGGATGTGGGGGCGTGCTAAGAGATGAATTTGGACGTATTTTTGCATTATTTTCAGGACCGATAGGGGTTGCGGATTCAAATGAAGCTGAGCTGCAAGCTATTTGTCACGCATTGGAGATGGTGGTTGGCTCGGGGTGGGAACAACGTCCGTTGGTGGTGGAATCGGACTCCACTACGGCTGTGGCTTGGGTCATGTATTTGGAGAAGCGACCGTGGAAGTTTTGGCGCTGGTTCCGGCGAATTGACGAAGCGTGTGAGGCACTCAATGATGTATGTTTCCAACACGTTTTCAGAGAGGCGAATAGGCTAGCGGATGTTTTGGCAAAAAGTGGTGTCGATAGACCGAGTTGGTTTAAGCAATGTGCCTAGCATGATGTATATTTTGTCATTGGTGTTTGTACTGTGTACACGCTCACGAGTACTCTTTTCCTCTGTAGGATTTAGAGAGGTTTTTAACGAGGCTTGTGAGCGTGTTGGTCATGTATGTTATCTTCTCAATAAAACATGCATGTTGCCGATTAAAAAAAATAACGATGACTAAATTTGTAATTATACCAATTTTATTTAACATCCTCGTCAACTACCTCGTTTTTTACGACATGTGGCTACATTAGAACTACCTAAATAATTATGTGGTATATTTACCAAAATTGAAAGTATAGTGCTCAATCTGACACCAACCCTATAATTAAGTGGTCATCTCTATAGTTTACCTAAAATTTAATGGTAAGCTCCTCTCAATAAGACCCTAAATAAACAAAAATTTGATGCTTCAACCGGTAGCATTTGTCGAAAGTTGCACGAAATGGACCCAAATAGAGGCATGCAATACTTGGTATAATTTGAATTCCTCAATGAGTCCATTGTCACAAAACACAAAATCTGACAAAATTGAGCTGAACCTGATTACCCGAATTGATTCACCTTACTTGAGATCTAATATAGACCTAAACATAATGACCAGAATTTAATATGAAACCCCAAAGAAACTAAACTAAACCATATGAATTTTAGTTGGGCCAATATGGACATAACTAATTTTCACATGAACCGAAAGCAACCCAAACTGAAAACAACTCAAACAAAAAACAAGTCAAACCGAAAGCACCAAACCAAAATCAACATGAATTTAATCTACCCAGACTAGATCCAAACCGAACATTGACACTATTTTAACTCAATAATTGAGTAGCGATCGAATAATTTATTTATACCATTATCTATTTTTTAACAATGCGATGAATAGTAAAATTATGTATGTTTTGTTCTCTTTTTTTATTATACTACTAGTTAATCATCATCTTTGGTAATAATTTAATGGTTCAATATATATTTGTTTTTTTAAACCTGACCTGAAACCAACTGATTCAATATTGACTCGACTTGAAAAACCAACCGATCTGATATCGTCCAGACTTGAAACCGACTCGACTGACTTATCATAAACATGAACTAAATATGAACCTTCAGCTGTAACGAATTTCAGATAATTCTAATAAAATCTAGCCATTTGAATTATCATGATTCTTAAGTAATAATCAATTGAGATTTATTATTATGTGTGATAATTAAATTGCCGAACCAGGTGTTAATTATTAAGGGATTAAATATAGTTGAGGTTAATTAGAAAAAAAGGTAGAATTAAGCAGTAAATTGAATAAATCATTATGTGTGATTAAATAGGCGAGAGAAGGTGCCGAAGATGAAATTGGAAGATAGCTAAAGTCGACGGCGGTAGCAAGTCTAGGGTTTGGGTTAGAGTAGAGAGGAGAATTTTTTGAGAAAGGGAGGTTGAGCAGGGGTGGCAATCGGGTGGGAAATAACTGAAAATCGTGGGGATCCGAACCGATGGGTATGGGGAATAACCGAAATCCTTACCCATGGGGACGGGGATGGGAAAGTTTTATAACCGTAGCTCAAATGGGGATGGGGACGGGGATTGCTATATCCGAACTGTGGGGATAACCGAATCGTACCCGTATAAATCATCGTGGGGATCCCTAAAAATATCCGCAAGAATCCCCTAAAATATCTGTAGGGATCCTTATATTTTACGAAGTTTGATGGCCATAAGGGTAATTTACCTATGTTTCATCAAAAATCTATTCTCACCTGAGCATGACCGGCTAGAGTAAGTTTCAAAATTCTTTGTAAATTCTATAAAAATAATTAGAATGTTATCTATACATTGTTGTAAACATGATTTAGTCTAGTTTTGTTTAAAATACATGGTGATTGATTTAGATATGTATTCTAAATTATATGAATATTTGAATGTTGAAAGGTCATAAAAATTTGGCAGCATATTTCTTAAAAATGTTTTAGTAATGAATTTGAAAAATCACCAAAAATTCTACAAGTTAAATTAGGAAGTGAGCATTATATTTATATAATCACACGCAAGTCTAGATTTGTTTAAAACAAACAGTTATTGATTTCGAGTTACATATTAGGAATTATTAATTTTTGAGTAAGCAAATGTTAGAAGAAAAGACAATAGATTGTTTCGAAAAACAACAATAACAGTGACTTCGAAAATTCACCATAAATCGTACGAGTAAAACTAGCAGAAGTAATTTATATGATTGGAAAAATTATCGAATCTAGTTTCTTTTAGTACAAACATACCATTATTTGAAACTATAGATTATTAATCACATATTTTCTTTTAAAGTAGTGCAAGATACCATATATCAAACGGTTAATATTTAAGTCATGTTTTATAGTTTTGAAATTATTTGTTTGTTGTTTGATAAAATTAAATTTATCTTTTATGTTTGTTATTTTGGAGATTTAATGTTGAATATTTGTTTTATAAATTAATTTATATTTTTTAGGTATGGGAATTAACCGAAAACTGCGGGGATCCGTAAGGGATGGGTATGGGGACGAAAAAATCCCCGAAATGTTTAATGGAGATTCCCCAAAACCGTACCCGCAAGTGTTGGAGACGGAGTAAATAATGCAAAACCGCCCCCGATCCCTCCCGTTGCCACCCCTAAGGTTGAGAGAGTTTTTAGGGTGTTTTTTTAAGAAGTTAATAAATGAAATTTCAAAAGTACAAGTGTATGATTAGGAATTAACCATTCTGTTAAGGTATCACATCATCAATGTAGTGGTATTTAAGTTTTAATGGCTCAATGACGAAATTGCAAAAAATTGATAATGTTAGTGACTGAACATAACAATTGAAAGTTCAGTGGTTAAAATCAAAAGAAACACAAACAAAGGTGACCTTAGCCGGAGCTTACCTAATAAAAGGAAATTTTCTTTTATAATTCATTTAAATCCCAAATTTATTTTTAGTATTTAAGTTCAATACTAATAAAAAGTCAATTTAGCTTTCTAAATTATTTTTAAAAGAAAAATCCAATCAAATAAGTTAAATTGATTATATAACGTGACACATGACAAAAACCTATACAACCATTTTTTAAAAATTTTAGGCTGACAATATCAATTTTGATATATAAGATAAGATGTATGATACATACATACATATAATTGAATTCTGAAAAATAATCTAAAAATATATTATGACAAGACGTATATTTTTTTAAAAGAAAAAAATATGAATCATAACATAGCTACGATCATGCAATTTGAATACATTGACGCATGCCTCGTTAAAAAACCTCCATATACCTAAATGAAGGGAAATAGTGCAACACGTCAATGTTTACACAGTGGCGTAACAATTCTGCACTTAGAACATCTTGTACCTCTAACTCACTATTAGCCGTTGTATATTAAGTTATGTTGAATATTGTTGAGTCTGTTGTAAAGTGGTTATCCTAGCAGTTAGGATTTAGCTAAGCTGTAACCTATCCTATATCGGTTCTGTTAGAACCAAACCATAATAGATATGAAATCTAAAACTGAGGATCTATCATGTCAAATCATCAAGAATAATTAAACTGAATAAACTGAATGCGGAAGCGTACCTGAATTCATTGATAGATTAAAAATCTTGAATCTTGATGTGGAAATCCCAAAACTTTGGTATTGATCTTCCAAGAAGATAGGTTATCTCTTGAAGTAAAACTCTCTGACGGGGAAGGAGAGAAAAACAAGTTAACCTATTTCTTGGGGACCACTACCTCTTTATATAGTTGATTTATTAAATCAACTATTAAATATTTATAACTCTGCCCCTCATTGAATTATAAATATATCTTACGGTATCTACACTTTTATTTCCATGACATTTTAATACCTATGACACGCTTAACTTAATTGGTCACTTTATTTTTGTGCCATACTTTATAATAGCAACATACATTTTACATATGTGCCCACAATTACGGATTTTAATCCAACAATCTCCCACTTGGGCAACATATGTTTCCTGATAAATGTACAACCTTATGAGCTCAAAATTTTGCTATTATATAATAGGTATTCTATAACAATCTCGTCCATCAACTATATCCATATAGGATCAAAGCGGTCTTCGCCATATCAATCATGACTGGACCCATCAATGGTCACGTATACAAACATAATCAAATGACATAGATCAATCATGGATGTGTAGCATGGAAAATTACATGAAATGTGAACCGAACATGTCTATTTCCAACTGGTCCTCCTAAACCTTAGTGAGATCAACTTTACTGAATTCAGAGTGTACATAAACCAAAAGAACTTTATTTGTGCAGAAAATAATCTTAAATAACTTTAAACTGAAGTAAATGAAATTGTGTCTAAACCGAATGAGCATTATTTCAAAATTACAAACTCCCACTAAAACCGAACATCCTTAAATAACATTACACTCACGTGAGTAGTGTGCTCATGAAAGACCTAGGGTGACAGTTTCTTAATATGCGCGCAATTATGGAGTTTGTACCAACATGCTCTATAGACACACAACCACTCTGAATTTTCTTTAACAACTAGGAACGTAATATTTATGTCCTTCAAGTTTAAGGTGTTCCTATTGTTTATAGAATAAATGAATGCATATTTATTGTCACAAAATAACTAAAGCGGTCTTTCTATTCAATATACAATTAGCAGTCCATGTGACAAAATTCTTTTGCATCAATATTCTATTAGAATCGAAGTCTGTAAACCTGATGATCTCTAACTTACCAGAACTTCGACATGCGAGCATGCAATTTTTGTTCTCTGAAGATATCTCGTAACCCCATTGGCTGTTATCCAATGGTTCATAATATGATTACTCAAATATCTGTCTAACATTCCAACAATGTACACAATTTCCAAATGCATACATACTTAAGCATAAATTAGATTCTCAATAGCTTATGTATAGAAAATCTTTTGGATTTTCTAAATTTCAAGGTTACTTTTAGGGCACTAAGTAAGACTAAATTTGTCTTCTTTAGAAATATGAGTATCAATTGATTTTACTCCCACTGAACTTGTAGTATATACAATTGTCAACCAAATTTATCTCAAAATTGAATGAGATAATCAACTTGAAATTTATAATTTTATTAATGAGAGACCTACTTAAGCTCATAGATGAGTTTCTTTAATTTACATATCATTGATTTTGTATCATTAGACACAAATCTATGATTGTACCATATAATTTATTTCTTCAATGTCGCCATTGAAAAAAAAACACAAGCTTAACATCCATCTTATGTAGCTCAAGATTAAAATAAACAACAAGCGTCATGATTATCCTAGAAGAGCCTTTCAATGAAACTGAAGAGAAAGTCTCTACTAAATCAATGTCTTCTTTATAGTATATCCTTAGATACAAGACGTGATGTATACTTATCCACATTACCATTTCCATCCCTATTGATTTTAAATATTAATTTACAACCAATTGGTTTGCACCTTAAGGTAATGAGACAAGTTCTTAAATTTTATTGTCTTGCATAAAATTATACTCTTCTTGAATGACATCAATCCACTTTTGAGAGTTAGAACTTTTATGGTCTGATATAAATGATTGAGTCATTTTCTATCATTCCATTATTGCCTTATTTTCTTGAAGAAATACAATAAAATAATCTGAAATAGTATTTCATCTTCCTCTCGTGGACCTCTTTAAAGACACTTGTTTTTTTAAGGTTGTTGAGTTTGTTCTTCTGAAACAATTACCTTATCTTGAATGAGAGTTGTTCAACATTATTTTGCTGAGGTACTTGATTCACTTCTTGATTAATGATAGGCGTGAAAACCTAAACATCATCAAAAGTGATAGTATGAATTAAATTATAATTCAATTCCTCCTCAATAGTAATGTATCTAACCTTATTTCTCCCCCAAACTCAACTTACTAAAAAAAATTATAAACTCTCCTTAAAATAATCTTAATTGTGGGATCATAAAATTTACGGCCCATAGATCACTCAAAAATAACCGAAGTAGTTGCTCAGTTTTGAAGTTTAATTACTTCACATATGTCCTAACTTATACAAAAGAATCAACACTTTGTAACTTATTGTTGTTTCTTTTGACTAGAACCCTTAGCAACTTTATTCTAATATTTTCTTTTATTGCCCTTATTCTTAGAGACACTAACTAAATGAGCACTAACCAAATGAATACTTTTACACTTATAATGCTTCAACTTTTCTTCCTCTTGAACATAATGAGAAATGAGCCTAATTAGAGTCTATTTCTCCTTTTGGCATTTGTAACTGAATCTGAATTGGTTAAACTATATAGGAAGCGGTACCAAAATCATAAGAACAAACAATTGTTAGAGAGTTTGATCTTACGTGCCTTAATTTTGAAGCAATATTAAGAATTTTCATAATCTACTCCCTCACATTTCCTTGACCCTTATACTTCATAGAAGTAAAAAAAAAAAGAGCATAAGTGATGTCATCTTAACCTTAATGTTTTGGGTAAAACATTTCTTAATTTCGTCAAGGAAACCCTTAGTTTGAGTAGTTTCTTTAAATTTGTGCTCCTAAAAAATAGAATGTTGTACTTTATGATCATTAGACTCGCGCGATTCGAACGATTTCACCTCTCAAAATATTTTTTATAGGTGCTTACCGCAGTGAGAGGTGCAAAATGTTCTTTCATTAGTACAAAGTCTATGCTCATACAACCAAATACTATATGTAAGTGTCTTTTCTTATTCCTTGAAATTAGTTTCACTAAACATGAGTTTAGAATGTATTTAACAGATATTGTGACAAGAAATGATAAATTAACTAAATATAGAACAAAAATAAATAAATAAAATTAAAACAAGCTCACATAAATATTCATAAGTAAACAAATAAATTCAAAATAATGGCTAGTTCCCCTCAAGATACCAAGCACAACGTTAATATCAAGTCTTTGGACAGTAATATTAACTGCAAGCGGTACTCTTGTTGTAGCAATCAAACATTGACAATAAACTATGTCAAACAATAGGCTAATCTTTGGACTAACGTATTGCTCACATAAAATACCTTATAATTGTCACATATTTATCGCCACAGTTGTCGTTGTAATTCTGCCAAATATTAACTTTCCTTTGGGCCAATTAATAAACGCATGAATTACAAAAAACCCATAATCATCTTAATATTTTAAATAAACTAATCTACACAAAAGCGGTCACTTTGGTGACATTATGTTTCAACTAATCTATTAAAATATTAGATGTCCGAAGCCAAAATATGAATTTATTTATTTCAAAAAAAAAATTCTTAATTTTTTTTTATCTTTCAATTAAATTAAAAGATAACCAAATTAATAATAAATTTTAATAAAGGTAAACCTCATATTAAGATATCGAACACTCCATTAATATTTTATTGTTGGACAAAACATTAACTTGCAAGTGATATCTTGGTATAGTAATCAAACATTGATAATAAGAACATGTCAAACAGAAATCTTCCTTTGGGCCGATTTATTGCTCACATATAAAACTGAATAATTATCACATGTTTATTACCACAGTTGCACATGTAATAATGTTAATTATTAACCTTCCTTTGGGCCGATTAATACTAACATAATCCGACTTACATGCACAAAACCTTCTATATTTTAAAATAAAATAATTTCCACAATAGAGGTCACTTTGGTGACTTAATGTTTCAATTAAATTATTTTAAAATATATACAATAAATATACCGATATCCAAATTTAAAATTTTGTAACAGTCAAAACTGAAATTTCTGATAACACTTGAGTTTTCTGAAATAACCTAAAATAAGGTTGTCTGAATGGGGCTATCAGAAATCGAAAAACCTAAATCCTTGATTGTTTCTTTAAAAAAAAATTCTTAAGTATGCATTTGCCGAAATTAAAGTCGAATTTAAAACAACTAATCTTTAACTAAAAGTAAGAACCAAAGTATCATATTAATGAATTCAACAATGATAGCATGAAACTTTAATTTATCTATAATAACATAATGATCAAAATTGAAATTTTATTCAAATCGTATCGAATATGAATTTCATAAAATTAACTTCCAAAACCAAAACAATATTTAACCTGACGATGTAGCAACATCTAACTTCATTATTCCAAAATCATACATAAGGGAAAAAATAGTTGCTAAACCAGATTAATATATGAAGTAAGCCCAACTAAAAGCATATATTTGTGAGCCATATATATAAGCAACCACAGCAGCAAGAAATTATCCCACCAATTAATACCGAAATACAAAAAAACAAAATATAACTCTAATTAAACGCAAAAGAACAAAGAAACTCTTAATAGCATATTGTTCGATTATGTCATAAAGAAATCAATAAAAAAAATACTTTAGAACAGAATCCAGAGTGAATTACTTTCTCAATTCACTACATTTATCAAGTCATAAGGTAAATCTTAAACTGACACCACCGTAGCACCCAATTGGATTATATATATGATTATAAAAAAAAACCAAAAACCAACAGTAATATTGTAGAGAGTTTCTGAATCATAAAGCCAAACAATCAATATAATAAAACTGATTAGCTAAAGTAAAAACCGACTCACTTACTTGAATCGATCATTCGGTAAGCGTAGTTGAAACCATAATCAAGAGCAGAGATTAACGGTATTTTTAGGATCTTTTAATGTTACAAATCATACGTAACATCACTAAATAATAAAACCCTAAAACCTTCATCCGTAATAATTAAAAAACTTAAATAAAAAACAACATCCATATTTAACCCAAATATGAAACCAAAATATTAAATTCATATATATGAACGAATTAATCTAAACTAAAATATAAATTGATTCTCAATGATTCAACATGACGAGGCTCTGATACCACTTGTTAGAACCAAACCATAATAGATATGAAATCTAAAACTGAGGATCTATCATGTCAAATCATCAAGAATAATTAAACTGAATAAACTGAATGCGGAAGCGTACCTGAATTCATTGATAGATTAAAAATCTTGAATCTTGATGTGGAAATCCCAAAACTTTGGTATTGATCTTCCAAGAAGATAGGTTATCTCTTGAAGTAAAACTCTCTGACGGGGAAGGAGAGAAAAACAAGTTAACCTATTTCTTGGGGACCACTACCTCTTTATATAGTTGATTTATTAAATCAACTATTAAATATTTATAACTCTGCCCCTCATTGAATTATAAATATATCTTACGGTATCTACACTTTTATTTCCATGACATTTTAATACCTATGACACGCTTAACTTAATTGGTCACTTTATTTTTGTGCCATACTTTATAATAGCAACATAAATTTTACATATGTGCCCACAATTACGGATTTTAATCCAACAGGTTCTACCTGTTGTATATAAACAACAGCCTTTGCTGATGAATGAAACAAGTTGATCTTGAGTTTTCTTTCGATCTTAGGGTACTATAGAGTGTTTTAGTGTTCTCTAAATATGAGCGCAAGTGCACACTCCTGTCAAGTTATAGTATCAAAGATATTGTCTCCCATAGGGATTGGACAGCTTGACTCGATTCGTAGTTCATGCACAAAAAAGTAAAATGCATATATAAGTTGTTTTGTTTAAGAAGAAAATAAAATAAAAACACAAATAAATAAAAGGGAAGAGATCAGATTGATAGGATGGGTCGGGTTATGATGCTGCTTAGTGTGAAACTGCGTTGAATAAGACAAGTTACATTTTATATGATTATTTCACATGAAGTATGAAATGAATCTAATAAGGATTTGGTAATTAAAATGTAATGGAAGAATGACTAAATGAAATGGGACAATATGTTACATATTTAGTGCTAGTTGACATTGTTGGTGATCAATGTGCTTTGCAGTGAGATGTTGGCTATATGTGCTTCATGAGATGAACTTATAAGTGATTTTATGCTACTATTTTTGATGAATTCATGAGTGAAATGACATGATATATTTGCTGGAAATTTCTTGAATGATGACCTTGAATAGGTCTAGTGTATTGGTGACATGAACGTGCTATATGACCTTGTAAATTATTTTTGAAACACTTTGTTGATCTTGTTGAAATTTAAAAGAATTAATAAGTCCTTGGTTGACTAGTGGTCCTTAGGTAGAAGGGCATGCCTTAGAGTCTTGAGCTCTACTAATTTAGTACTTTATGTACTCTCTGTTAAAGGTGGTTAGTCACCTACTGATGCTTTGTGCATCTACTGTTACATGTTACATGTTATATGGTGTAGTTAGACACCTTGATGCAACTGTGTATCTACTGATTTCTGATGCTTTGTGCATCTACTGTTATATGTTGGTACTTGGTACCTATTGACTTGATTACCTAGTCCATCTAATCATCCAAGGCAAAACCTAAGAAACTTGTAATAAAACTTTACATAACCAATGAAAAGATGATATGTTATAAGGTTACATGTTAAATGAAATGATATGAATGATATGGATAGTGATCCTATTCGAATATATGTCTAAATGTGATCAAATGAGATGATATGATGATGTATTATACATGATTATATGAAATGCACATGAACTTGTAGGGAAGTACCCTATTCGAATGAAATAAAAGAAATGAGATCATGCTTTGGTTGAATGTTACATGATGTTTAATAACATTATTGATAAGAAATTGGTCTATATGATTGAATTACATGAGGTTATGCTTAATTGTTATTGATTATGAGCATGTTTATATGATTTTGATGTTATTACATGAAATGAATTAGCTAGGTGTGACTTGATTGGTGTTAAGCCTAGCTAAGTAACCTTGATCATATGAAATAACACATTAAAAGATTGAATGAGTAAGTGTAGGAACTGCATCACTAAGTACATATTGTACTTATCACTCTCATGTTTCCTTCTTCCAAAATAACAGGTTTCTGATTCTGAAATCTATGTAATCTGATCCGGGAGCAATCACAAGTCAAGACTCAAGTATGATATAGCTTTGCTAGACTCCTAAATTGTGGCATAGTTACATATTTGTAGTGTCATATGCATTTTGGATCTTCATTTATGCTAAGATAAGATTTACATGATATGTAATTTAAGAAACAATTTTTGAATGGTTTATATATATATATATATATATATATATATATATGACCAAGTTCGAAATGATTTTGCAAATGATATGTATAGTTTATATGTTGATACATGATGAATTGCCATTGATCATGATAGGAATGGTTGATTAGGTGATATTACATCTAGAATCATTCTTGAATTAGTTGAGTAATTAGAATGGTTTATGATGTTATAGGTTGGCAATACTTCTAGTTGTTTGTTATTGAATGATATTAGAATTGATCCTAGATGTTGGTTGTATGATTCGAATGGTCTTAGGGTACTATAGAGTGTTTGTGTTCTCTAAATATGAGCACAAGTGCACACTCCTGTCAAGTTATAGTATCAAAGATATCGTCTCCAATATGGATTAGACAGCTTGACTTGATTCGTAGTTCCTGCACAAGAAAAGTAAAATGCACATATAAGTTGGTTTGTTTAAGAAGAAAATAAAATAAAAACACAAGTAAATAAAATGGAAGAGATCAGATTGATAGGATGGGTCGGGTTATGACTCTGCTACCTCGGCGAGGGATGGCAGGTAGGTTGATGTGACGCTCTCGCTACCCCGGCAGTGGAATGGATATCTGTCTCGGCGGTAAACTCGACAGAACTACAAGGCTCGACAGAACACTTCGAAAGTGATCTCGCTTATGTCTACGTCAGAATACTGTTGATGCCCACTACAGATTATACCAGTCGCGACATGAATCATGCAAAGACAACAATGCTTGGTTCATCCTTTTTTATCCTCCTTAAACCCTAACCTATGTCTAGGCTAGATTGATCAACACTTGCTAAAGCTAAAGACCGTACTTACTCCTTTTGTGAGTTTGAATCTCATGATTCCGAACAAATGGATAGTAATCAACTAATCTTTAACCTTAATTGAAAACTATGAAGAACATGGAATAAGCAAACCTTTAAGCTTTATTTCAAAATCAAACTTAAAATCCTAAACAACCGTTCTCACACTAATTATACCATAACCCAAACCAAAAGAGTATTTAGAACATAATGGCGACAAGAAAACCTAAACTATGCCTAAGGGAAAACCTCGGTTTTTGTACTGAAGTACAAAATATGTCGGGTATATATAGGCATTAGCTAGGCCAAGTCCTTCTTGGAGTAGAAGTCTTCAAAGTAGCTTTTGCATTAAATGCAACCTTTAATTCTAACTTCTTTGAGTTGAATGTGGAGTCCTTGTCGTTGCCTTGCACCGCATTTATCTCATTTCCCTCCTTCGGAGGCTCTGTTCGCTACTCCAAGCATCAGAAAATTGAGTGGATCGCATCGTTAGAATAAGGATTTTCTGCTCTACAGATCGCACTCCAATTCTCCAATTCCTCAATATGCTGCCCTAGGCGGCAGGTATGGCGGCGACAAGTTCTCGGTAGCGACTCTCTCTGTCTGGAACTGCATCAGTACAACTCATTGGTTTGTTGTCGCGGCGGGTTCCGGTGGCACCCTGCTGTCTCGGCGGGTTCTGGCGACACCTTGCTGTCGCTGCGGGTTCTGGCGGCACGCTGCTGCCACGGCGCGTTCTGGTGGGCAATTTTCCTGTATGCACCAAAATACACTAAAATATGTAATCAAGCTTAACGGTGAAGGAAATAATGAGAATATGCATTATGCCTAATTATGTAACTAAAATGAGCATAAGTCTAACAATAATATGAGTAAAAAGGGTAAATAAAATACGACTTTTTGACACTTTCCACACCCCCAAACTCGAACTATTGCTTGTCCTCAAGCAATGCAAACCTAACTAGACTTGCCCTTATATTAATCAGAAAGAAAAATATGTTTTTAACTTGATTCCGCACCTCAAGGCCGTGGCACCAACATTATATTAGTGATAGGGGAAACATCCAGAAATAACTCGGAATTAATCTATAATGCAGTGTAGTGTGTGCAGGACTTTGTACAAGCTGAATATGCAAAATACTCTAAAGAAACAAAGATGTTGTTACGATATATTAGGTTGGTGCCGAGGCAGCACAATTAAGCACAATTATATAATCATGGTAGTAAGGGCTTCAGCTCATCATAACTACTCTCTAGGTATGAAATTAAGATAGGAGCATACTACAAAACCCCGGACCCTTTGAGCAGAGTCATCCCGTGAAGACTTTCATTCACTCATGCTAATTTGTCCGTCACTGCAAAATTTTTAGATTCATGGACTTTGATAGCAGCGGAGTGTCATTGGCACATGATTGTTCCTAGAGCCTGTTTCGGGAAGCTCTAGGGTAAAACATCAAATTTTCTTTGTTTTTCTCTGCCTTGGCAGTGCTTTATTTTTCTGTTTCTATTTTCTGCCTTGGCGGCTACCTGCAACCAGTGTTAGATTTTTGCAAAGAATTCTAAAAATAAAGCAGGCGATGTTCATCAGGTATTCTAACAAATTCAGCAAGTAACAGAAGTGTTTTACAGTTTTGGCAATTATAGAAAAAAATCTAAGTTATTCATACTTTTCCCAAAATTAAGTTCAATTTTAATTTGGTGCGAAAATAAATTAATCAGCTATCCTATCATAGGCACAAGTTATAACAATTTTTTTCTTTTGATTAATTTTTAGAGACAAGTACATTATGCAACCTAAATTTACTAGTTATGCCTAAACAAAATGAGTGCTAACCCCCCCCCCCCAAACTCGAGAGGAGCATTGTCCTCAATGCATGAGAAAAATAAATGAGTAAGTCGGAAAGGTCGTCACCTTGCATGATGAATTTCCTTCAAGCCATGTTTGCTTGCGTAGTTATCGAATGTGTGTATCTGCTAGTCGAAACACGTGCAATTGTTACCTTGGCAACCCTGGGCTGTTGTAGTTGCAGTTTTCGTGGCGTCGATATGGGTTTCCAGGGCGGGTGATGGCGGGTAAGTGTTTCAGTAGGAAATATGGGGAAGCAGACTACACTATCAAGGAACATCCCTGGTGAATTGCATAAATCGGAGCTGCTGTCTTTCCATCCTATTGAGCTGTTCCGAAGATGATGAGGGAGTACTGCTGGTATTGGGGTCTGTTTGGCAGCTTCAGTACTGCCGAGCGACGTGAGCTGGGTGGCAGCATCAGTATTGCCGGGCGACGGGAGCTGGGCAGCAGCATCAGTATTGCCGGGCGACGGGAGCTGGGCGGTAGCATCATTACTACCGGGCGGCGGGAGTTGGGCGGAAAACTTTCATCGATGATGTTGCTCGACTGCCTCTGTCGAAATTCTCTGGAAGATTGGTTAGTTGCTGATTGTGGCCATTGATAGGTTTTGAGACGGTTGAATTTTATTTGCTAGACGAAAAAAACAAAATAAAATAATAAAATGCATAAAGAAACAAAATTTAAAAATTCTAAGTCAACGAAAGCATAAAAAATGTGGAAGATAAAAATAAAAATTATGTTACTCTAGGAGTGCATTGGCATGCATCTCCTAAAGTAACTACTCCCTTGTTGGTTTTAGCTTAAGAGAGTCGTTTCCAATACTTCTTGTAATCCACCCGCACCCTCTATCGAGTGACAAATCTCATGGTGGAGGAGTCTTTCTTTCTCGTTCCCTTGTAGTCCATGTAAACCTTCCTCCTTGTTTATTCCTCAAAGGCATGAACATGTGATTAGGAAAAATTATATCACTATCTAACCATGTACTTACCTCATCTTTGTCGAAGTTTGTTATGGTGGAAAGTTGTTTTTGCTGTCGAGGCAGCTGCTGCGAAAACTAGTTGTTGTGATAGTCTTCTGTCATGATGCTATGCAGGTCAAGGGAAAATTCAATTTTCGGAAGAGCTTCATGACTCCCAACAACGTTTTCTTTATGTCCCTCGAAAATCTCCATTTGTAGAGATTTTGATGGCTTTAAATCTGTCAGCATCGACTCCTATCGATATATATAGTCCATACTTTTCGAGGCTTCTATCGTGGCGAGCATTGTTGTCGAGGCATATGATGTTGTCGTGGAATCTTCAATTCCTTTGCCTGCCTCTCTAGATATTGTTGTGGCATATCTTTGCTCAGGTGATGTCAGTTCGTCTTTAGGGCAGAGTTCTAGGTAACTGTCAGAATAGTTGTCAAACTCCCTGTCCGAGCAATGTTCTACATCCTCTTGGCTTTGAGGTTCTAAATGCTACTCACACTTCGGAGATCCTTCCTCATTTAGCTCTTCATCCTCTTGTCATGGGACATCAGTATTCGTCAGGCTTAATTGTTCAGGTCCATCCATCACATTAATGAGGACTGAATTGCTCATACGTGCATCCATCTTAGCGATGATGGCGTCCATGGCAGTTGACACTTTTTCCGTGAAAGCAAGGAACGCTTGAAGTTTGTCCTCCAAGGATGTTGATTGTTCTTGCGGATGACTATGTTGCCAGGGCATGTCGACAGTGAGAAAAATATGTACAATACATGTATTTAAAGCTTAATAGTGACTAGTGCTCAAACTGCCAGATTAGGGACAGTTTTATATTTTTAAGTGTCTGTGATTGGATAAATGGATTATATGGTTAAATGAATTCTAATATGATTTGTATATGTTTTGTTTGAATGTTTAAGAGCAAGAGTGTGAAGATTACTTGGAGGATTCAAGAGTTGGACAACCAAATAGAAAGGGCAAGACCATAGTAATCAAGGAAACAACATAGCTTGGAGTATTGTGAGTGTAGTTGATTTTAGGGTTAGGACTAGTGTCCTAGCCAATGTTTCATTTTATAAGATTATTTCACATGAATTATGAAATGAATCTAATAAGGATTTGGTAATTAAAATGTAATGGAAGATGGACTAAATGAAATGGGACAATATGTTACATATTTAGTGCTAGTTGACATTGTTGGTGATCAATGTGCTTTGCTATGAGATGTTGACTATATGTGCTTCTTGAGATGAACTTATAAGTGATTTTAGGCTACTATTTTTGATGAATTCATGAGTGAAATGACATGATATATTTGCTGGAAATTGCTTGAATGATGACCTTGAATAGGTCTTGTGTATTGGTGACATGTATGTACTAGATGTCCTTAGGTAGAAGGGCATGCCTTAGAGTCTTGAGGTGTACTGATTTAGTACTTTATGTACTCTATGTTAAAGGTGGTTAGTCACATACTAATGCTTTGTGCATCTACTGTTACATGTTATATGGTGTAGTTAGACACCTTGATGCAAGTGTGTATCTACTGATTTCTGATGCTTTGTGCATCTACTGTTATATGTTGGTACTTGGTACCTATTGACTTGATTACCTAGTCCATCTAACCATCCAAGGCAAAACCTAAGAATCTTGTAAAACAAATTACATAACCAATGAAAAGATGATATGTTATATGGTTACATGTTACATGAAATGATATAAATGATATGGATAGTGATCCTATTCGAATATATGTTTAAATGTGATCAAATAAGATGATATGATGATGTATTATACATGATTATATGAAATGCTCATGAACTTGTAGGGAAGTACCCTATTCGAATGAAATAAAAGAAATGAGATCATGCTTTGGTTGAATGTTACATGATGTTTAATAACATTATTGATACGAAATTGGTCTATATGATTGAATTACATGAGGTTATGCTTAATTGTTATTGATTATGAGCATGTTTATATGATTTTGATGTTATTACATGAAATGAATTAGCTAGGTGTGACTTGATTGGTGTTAAGCCTAGCTAAGTAACCTTGATCATATGAAATAACAGATTAAAAGATTGAATTAGAAAGTGTAGGAACTGCATCACTGAGTACATATTGTACTTATCACACTCCTGTTTCCTTCTTCCAAAATAACAGGTTTCCGATTCTGAAATCTATCTAATCTGATCCGGGAGCAATCACAAGTCAAGACTCAAGTATGATATAGCTTTGCTAGACTCCTAAATTGTGGCATACTTACATATTTATAGAGTCATATGCATTTTGGATCTTCGTTTATCTTAAGATAAGATTTACATGATATGTAACATAAGAAACAATTTTTGAATGGTTTATATATATATGACCAAGCTTGAAATGATTTTGCAAATGATATATATAGTTTATATGTTGATACATGATGAATTGCCATTGATCATGATAGGAATGGTTGATTAGGTGATATTACATCTAGAATCATTCTTGAATTGGCTGAGTAATTATAATGGTTTATGATGTTATAGGTTGGCAATACTTCTAGTTGTTTGTTATTGAATGATATTAGAATTGATCCTAGATGTTGGTTGTATGATTCGAATGGTCTTATGGTACTATAGAGTGTTTTAGTGTTCTCTAAATATGAGCGCAAGTGCACACTCCTGTCAAGTTAAAGTATCAAAGATATCGTCTCCCATAGGGATTGGACAGCTTGACTCGATTCGTAGTTCCTGCATAAGAAAAGTAAAATACACATATAAGTTGGTTTGTTTAAGAAGAAAATAAAATAAAAAACACAAGTAAATAAAAGGTAAGAGATCAAATTGATAGGATGGGTCGGGTTATGATGTTGCTTAGTGTGAAACTCCGTTGAATAAGACAAGTTGCATTTTATATGATTATTTCACATGAAGTATGAAATGAATATAATAAGGATTTGGTAATTAAAATGTAATGGAAGAAGTACTAAATGAAATGGGACAATATGTTACATATTTAGTGCTAGTTGACATTGTTGGTGATCAATGTGCTTTGTTATGAGATGTTGGTTATATGTGCTTCATGAGATGAACTTATAAGTGATTTTATGCTACTATTTTTGATTAATACATGAGTGAAATGACATGATATATTTGCTGGAAATTTCTTGAATGGTGACCTTGAATAGGTCTAGTGTATTGGTGACATGTACGTGCTATATGACCTTGTAAATTTTTTGTGAAACACTTTGTTGATCTTGTTAGAATTTAAAAGAATTAATAAGTCCTTGGTTGACTAGTGGTCCTTAGGTAGAAGGGCATGACTTAGAGTCTTGAGCTCTACTAATTTAGTACTTTATGTACTCTCTGTTAAAGGTGGTTAGTTAGCTACTGATGCTTTGTGCATCTATTCTTACATGTTACATGTTATATGGTGTAGTTAGACACCTTGATGCAATTGTGTATCTACTGATTTCTGATCCTTTGTGCATCTACTGTTATATGTTGGTATTTGGTACCTATTGACTTGATTACCTAGTCCATCTAATCATTCAAGGCAAAACCTAAGAAACTTGTAATAAAACTTTACATAACCAATGAAAAAATGATATGTTATAAGGTTACATGTTACATGAAATGATATGAATGATATAGATAGTGATCCTATTCGAATATATGTTTAAATGTGATCAAATGAGATGATATGATGATGTATTATACATGATTATATGAAATGCACATGAACTTGTAGGGAAGTACCCTATTCGAATGAAATAAAAGAAATGAGATCATGCTTTGGTTGAATGTTACATGATGTTTAATAACAATATTGATACGAAATTGGTCTATATGATTGAATTACGTGAGGTTATGCTTAATTGTTATAGACTATGAGCATGTTTATATGATTTTGATGTTAATACATGAAATGAATTAGCTAGGTGTGACTCGATTGGTGTTAAGCCTAGCTAAGTAACCTTGATCATATGAAATAACACATTAAAAGATTGAATTAGTAAGTGTGGGAACTGCATCACTAAGTACATATTATACTTATCACTCTTCTGTTTCCTTCTTCCAAAATAACAGGTTTCTGATTCTGAAATCTATCTAATCTGATCCGAGAGCTATCACAAGTCAAGACTCAAGTATGATATAGCTTTGCTAGACTTCTAAATTGTGGCATAGTTACATATTTAGAGTGTCATATGCATTTTGGATCTTCATTTATGTTAAGATAAGATTTACATGATATGTAATGTAAGAAACAATTTTTGAATGGTTTATATATATATATATATATATATATATATATATATATATATATATGACCAAGTTTGAAATGATTTTGCAAATGATATGTATAGTTTATATGTTGATACATGATGAATTGCCATTGATCATTATAGGAATGGTTGATTAGGTGATATTACATCTCGAATCATTCTTGAATTAGTTGAGTAATTAGAATGGTTTATGATGTTATAGGTTGGTAATACTTCTAGTTGTTTGTTATTGAATGATATTAGAAATGATCCTAGATGTTGGTTGTATGATTCGAATGGTCTTAGGGTACTATAGAGTGTTTTAGTGTTCTCTAAATATAAGCGCAAGTGCACACTCATGTCAAGTTATAGTATCAAAGATATTGTCTCCAATAGGGATTGGACTGCTTGACTCGATTCGTAGTTCCTGCACAAGAAAAGTAAAATGCACATATAAGTTGGTTTGTTTAAGAAGAAAATAAAATAAAAACACAAGTAAATAAAAGGGAAGAGATTAGATTGATGGGATGGGTCGGGTTATGACTCTGCTGCCTCGGCGAGGGATGGCAGGTAGGTTGATGTGACGCTCTCGCTACCCCGGCAGTGGAATGGATATCTGTCTCGGCGGCAAACTCGACAGAACTACAAGGCTCGACAGAACGCTTCGAAAGTGATCCCGCTTATGTCTATGTCAGAATATTGTTGATTCCCACTACAGATTATACCAGTCGCGGCATGAATCAAGCAAATATAGCAATGCTTGGTTCGTCCTTTTTTATCCTTCTTAAACCCTAACCTATGTCTAGGCTGGATTGATCAACACTTGCTAAAGCTAAAGACCGTACTTACTCCTTTTTTGAGTTTGAATCTCTTGATACAGAACAAATGGATAGTAATCAACTAATCTTTCACCTTAATTGAAAACTATGAAGAACATGGAATAAGCAAACCTTTAAGCTTTATTGCAAAAACAAACTTAAAATCCTAAACAATCATTCTCACACTAATTATACCATAACCCAAACCAAAAGAGAATTTAGAACATAATGGTGGCAAGAAAACCTAAACTATGCCTAAGGGAAAACCTCAGTTTTTGTACTGAAGTACAAAATATGTCGGGTATATATAGGCATTAGCTAGGCCAAGTCCTTCTTGGAGTAGAAGTCTTCAAAGTAGCTTTTGCATTAAGTGCAACCTTTAATTCTGACTTCTTTGAGTTGAATGTGGAGTCCTTGTCGTTGCCTTGCACCGCAAGTTATTTCATTTCCCTCCTTCGGCGGCTCTGTTCGCTACTCCAGGCATCAGAAAATTGAGTGGATGGCATCATTGGAATCAGGATTTTCTGCTCTACAGATCGCACTCCAATTCTCCAATTCCTCAGTATGTTGCCCTAGGCGACAGGTATGGCGGTGACAAGTTCTCGGTAGCGACTCTCTCTATCTGGAACTACATCAGTACAACTCATTGGTTTGCTGTCGCGGCGGGTTCTGGTGGCACCCTGCTCTCTCAGCGGGTTCTGGCGGCACCTTGCTGTCGCTGCGGGTTCTGGCGGCACACTGCTGCCGCTGCACGTTCTGGCGGGCAATTTTCCTGTATGCACCAAAATACATACCAAAATAGCACCTTTTTCCACAAAATACACTAAAATATGTAATCAAGCTTAATGGTGAAGGAAATTATGAGAATATGCATTATGCCTAATTATGTAACTAAAATGGGCATAAGTCTAACAATAATATGAGTAAAAAAGGTAAATAAAATAAGACTTTTTGACACTTTCCACACCCCCAAACTCGAACTATTGCTTGTCCTCAAGCAATGCAAACCTAACTAGACTTGCCCTTATATTAATCAGAAAGAAAAACATGTTTTTAACTTGATTTCGTACCTCAAGGCCGTGGCACCTACATTATATTAGTGATAGGGGAAACATCAAGAAATAACTCAGAATTAATCTATAATGCCAGTGCAGTGTGTGCAGGACTGTGTACAGGCTGAATATGCATAATACTCTAAAGAAACAAAGATGCTGTTACGATATATTAGGTTGCTGCCGAGGCAGCACAATTAAGAACAATTATATAATCATGGCAGTAAGGGCTTCGGTTCATCATAACTACCCTCTAGGTATGAAATTAAGATAGGAGCATACTACAAAACCCCGAACCCTTTGAGCAGAGTCATCCCGTGAAGACTTTCATTCACTCATGCTAATTTATTCGTCACTGCAAAATTTTAAGATTCATGGACTTTGGTAGCAGTGGAGTGTCATTGGCACATGATTCTTCCTAGAGCCTGTTTCGGGCACCTCTAGGATAAAACATCAATTTTTCTTTGTTTTTCTCTGCCTTGGCAGTGCTTTATTTTTCTGTTTCTATTTTCTGCCTTGGCGTCTACCTGCAACCAGTGTTAGAATTTTGCAAAGAATTCTAAAAATAAAGCAGGCAGTGTTCATCAGGTATTCTAACAAATTCAGCATGTAACATAAGTGTTTTACAGTTTTGGAAATTATAGAAAAAAATCTAAGTTATTCATACTTTTCCCAAAACTAAGTTCAATTTTATTTTGGTGCGAAAATAAATTAATCAGCTATCCTATCATAGGCACAAGTTATAATAATTTTTTTTCTTTTGATTAATTTTTAGAGACAAGTACATTATGCAACCTAAATTTACTAGTTATGCCTAAACAAAATAAGTGCCAACCCCCCCCCCCCAAACTCGAGAGGAGCATTGTCCTCAATGCATGAGAAAATAAATGAGTAAGTCTGAAAGGTCGTCACCTTGCAAGAGGAATTTCCTTCAATCCATGCTTGCTTGTATAGTTATTGAATGTGTGTATCTGCTAGTCGAAACACGTGCAATCGTTACCTTGGCAACCCTAGGCCGTTGTAGTTGCAGTTTTCGTGGAGACGATCTGGGTTTCCAGGGCGGGTGATGGCGGGTAAGTGTTTCAGTAGGAAATATGGAGAACCAAACTACACTATCAAGGAACATCCCTGGTGAATTGCATAAATCAGAGCTGCTATCTTTCCTTCCTATTGAGCTGTTCCGAAGATGATGGGGGAGTACTGCTGGTATTGGGGTCTGTTTGGCTACTTCAGTACTGCCGAGCGACGTGAGCTGGGCGGCAGCATCAGTACTGTCGGGCGATGGGAGCTGGGCAGCAGCATCAGTATTGTCGGGCGACGGGAGCTGGGCGGCAGCATCAGTACTGCCGGGCGGCGGGAGTTGGGCGGCAGCTTCAGTACTATCGGGTGGCAAACTTTCATCGATGATGTTGCTCGACTGCCTCTGTCGAAATTCTTTGGAAGGCTGGTTGGTTGCTGGTTGTGGCCATTGATAGGTTGTGAGACGGTTGAATTTTATTTGCAAGACGAAAAAAACAAAATAAAATACTAAAATGTGTAAAGAAACAAAAAACTGAAAATTTAAAAATTCTAAGTCTACGAAAGCATAAAAAATGTGGAAGATAAAAATAAAAATTATGTTACTCTAGGAGTGCATTGTCATGCATCTCCTAAAGTAACTACTCCCTTGTTGGTTTTAGCTTAAGAGAGTCGTTTCAGATACTTCTTGTAATCCACCCGCACCCTCTATCGAGTGAAAAATCTCATGGTGGAGGAGTCCTTCTTTCTTGTTCCCTTGTAGTCCATGTAAACCTTCCTCCTTGTTTCTTTTCATGAAGGCATGAACATGTGATTAGGAAAAATTATATCACTATTTAACCATGCACGTACCTCATCTTTGTCGAAGTTTGTTATGGTGGAAAGTTGCTTTTGTTGTCGAGACAGCTGCTGCGAAAACCAGTTGTTGCGACAGTCTTCTGTCATGATGCTATGTAGGTCAAGGGAAAACTCAATTTTCAGAAGAGCTTCATGACTCCCAACATCGTTTTCTTTATGTCCCTTGAAAATCTCCATCAGTAGAGATTTTGATGGCTTTAAATATGTCAACATCGACTCCTATCGATATATATAGTCCATAGTTTTCGAGGCTTCTATCGTGGCGAGCATTGTTGTCGAGGAATATGATGTTGTCGTGGAATCTTCAATTCCTTTGTCTGCCTTTCTAGATATTGTTGTGGCATATCTTTGCTCAGGTGTTATCAGTTCGTCTTTAGGGCTGCATTCTAGGTAACTGTCAGAACAACTGTCAATCTCCCTGTCCGGGCAATGTTCTACATCCTCTTGGCTTGGAGGTTCTAAATGCCTCTCACACTTCGGAGATCCTTCCTCGCTTAGCTCTTCATCCTCTTGTCATGGGACATCAGTATTCGTCAGGATTAATTTTTCAGATCCATCCATCACATTAATGAGGACTGGATTGCTCATACGTGCATCCATCTTAGCGATGATGGCGTCCATGGCAGTTGACACTTTTTCCGTGAACGCAAGGAAAGCTTGAAGTTTGTCCTCCAAAGATGTTGATTGTTCTTGCGGATGACTATGTTGTCAGGACATGTCGATTTCTGCAGCAAAATTGTTATGGTAAAACAAATTTTGTGATTTTTGATCATACCATGGAAAATCTTGTTGTTACGACAGCAACTGCGGTGGCAGCATCAGCTGTCCCTGTTGCTGCTACGACGGCATCTGCTGTTCATATTCAGACATCCACTCTGAAGTGGTTTTTCTCGATATGTCTGCTACAAAAATATGAGGGCAACTTTCGAACGCATGATTGCCTTCACAATAATCGCAAGAACTTTCCCACAAAATCCTTTTTCAAATGAAAATAAAAATAATAAAAACTAAAATTAACTGCAAATAAAAATAAAAGTGCAGAAATATAAATACGAATTTTGCTGTTACCAATCCCCGACAGCGGCACCAAAAACTTGTTGAGCATTTTAATGTTCTCTAAATATGAGCGCAAGTGCACACTCCTGTCAAGTTACAGTATAAAAGATATCGTCTCCCCCGGGGATTGGATAGCTTGACTCGAATTGTAGTTCCTGCACAAATAAGTTGGTTTGTTTAAGAAGAAAATAAAATAAACACACAAGTAAATAAAAGGAAAGAGATCAGATTGATAGGATGGGTCGGGTTATGCTGCTACTTAGTGTGAAACTGCGTTGAATAGGACAAGTTGCTTTGTGCTGCCAGACTCTGCTGCCTCGGCATGGGATTGCAAGTAGGCTGCTGTAACGCTCTCGCTGCCCCAACAGCGGAATGGATATGTGTCTCAGCGTTAAACTCGACAGAACTAGAAGGCTAGATAGAATGCTTCGAAAGTGATCCCTCTTATGTCTACGTCAGAATATTTTTGATGCCCACTGCAGACAATATCAGTTGCAGCGTGAATCATGCAAAGGAAGCAATTTTTGGTTTGTCCTCTTTTAGCCGCCTTAAAGCCTAACCTATGTCTAGGCTGGATTGATCAACACTTGCTAAATGTAACGCTCCCTACCCGGCCTGGTTGAGAACCGAATCAGAGAGTGTTACCAACGGATGATACAACGAACAGAGCACAAAAATTTCATCTTAAACATCGATAATCATCGATAATCAAGAATTATTACCAGATGTGTTATTTAGTCCAATTTACCCTACGAGCAATTAATTAACCAATTAGGGCCTAAGCAATATATTAAAAGAAAACATTAAGGTCTGAAGTGTAAATCCTTTTAAACAAATAAACATGTCTCAACTGAATGCAATATCTCATAAGCTCATATTCATTTGGTGTCTCAGGCAGTTCATTAATAGCTAAATTCATCAATTAAAGGATAAGGATCAATCATAATCCAAGCCAATTTCGTCTCATTACAAGTAATTAACTAAGCAGCCTACCGGTATCGATACACCCTTGGGCTGTACTGATACAGGTGGTTAATGGTCAACACATTTTATTATGGCTTAAGGTCTGTGTCGATACATGTAAGACCCGTATCGATACGGGTTGACTCAACACAAATATTGACTTGACTTGGGTTGGCCCGTATGGATACGGGCTAGGTAGGTATCGGAACGAGTGTTCACAGTATCATAGGGTAGGAAAATTGCATCGATATGGCGCCGACCGTATCGATACGATGGTTGATAGTGGAAAAATGGTATCGGTACGGCTCAAACCGTATCGATACCCCCATTGATTTCCTTAATTCCCAGAACAAGGGTGTATCGATACACCATCACCCGTATCGATACCATGTCCAGTAATGTCAAAATTTTATCTGGTTTTTCATTGATTTACCCTATCAAACCTTGTCCAAAAGCCATGAAATTTTACCAGCAATCCATAAAACATGTAATTTAACGGCATGCAAAATTTCATTATCATATGATTACGTTTTCTATGTTTTAACCCTTAAGAACCATATATAACAACTTTGGCAACTTATACAACCCCAAAAGTACCATTTAGGACTATAGAGCAAAACACACTACAAGCATTGCACATACACAACAAAATGGGGATAAAGGACTAGTTCGACTACTCTGCCACCTTTCTAGGAGTTCAAAAGATCAAAACACATTACTTGTAGCTCGAAGGTGACTTGCTTGCTCGACTAATCCCCGATCTTGGTACGAACAACTTCTTAAACTGAAATGCATAAGATGAATGCATTTGGCATATTTTGCCTAAGTGAGGTAGTCTTTACAATGCAAATAAACAAGAGAAGTAAAACAAATCATGCTTAACAATGATGCAATAACGATAACAATAACAATAGGCATGGTATAACGATAATCATGATTCTATATCAATTATCATAATCTCATATCAATACTCCTTGGATCGATTTTGGACTATGGATACGCGAATTCCTACGCCTGACCAAACACTGATTGGTCTATACCCTCCGCGTCGCCAATCAATATAGGTCGTAGCCCTAGGACCGTAGTCCACTCATACACTGAGCTCATGAATTCTATGGCATGCCAATTGTATCACTAATCCATCGAATCCAAGGTCCATAACAATGACAATAATTGGTAAATAAAAATCATTATTTCAAAGGTAATATTTACACAACTTGTCTGATGATCATATCAATATTAAAGTCAATAATTCCTACATGATCAACATGAATTCCGATGCAATAAAACCATACCATATAAGGTTAGTAACAAGAAAATTATGAACAATGGATTCGGGCTAGGTACCTTGCCTAGTCCCGAGACTCTGACTACACTCACCTTAACAATCTGAATCTTCAAGGCTCTCGGATAGCAATCCCTTTGTTCCTAAGTTGAGATGGAGATGGTGAAACCTCTCTCTCCATTTCATGAGCTAGAAAATCAATAGAAAACTATTATGATCAATATTTCGATATCGAAATCAATATAACGATATCAAGATCGATATCTGATTTTAATATAAACAACTTTATTGAAATATCCATAGATGAACAAAACCCTAGCTTGAGATCAAGCTTGATTTATCCATGGAATCCAATAACCGATTGAGGAATATTGCTTACCCGATCGATAGCAACGATTCGATATCGATAAAACAAAGAAATAGCAAAGCTTAAAATTCCTCCAATAGAGGTGCTTGCTTCAAGGAAGAAGATGAGGAAGATGAAAAGATGGAGAGGTGTATGCTTCAATATTTTCGGTAAGCTTTCTAATCTTTTCTCAATTACTCTCTTTTAATACTTAAGGCTCATCAATTGAGCTTTCCTCATGGTGAAGCAACTTCACCAAGATTTCCCACGTAGGTGTAATTTTAATGAAGGAGGGGCTAATCACAAGATTAGTCCCTCAACTCTTATTCTACTATAGTTTTGACCTCCTACTTGCATATTTTCCAATTTAGTCATTATATAGGTTCAATAATATTCAATAGATTTCGTTGACGACATTTTAAGCTCAATTGAGGTTCGATATCAATAATTAACTAGTTGGTACAATATTTGGACTTCATCAATGTAGGATTTCTGATCATCGGATCTTAATTCTGACTAGACTAGATTTCGAGGTGTTACAACTCTCCCCTTTAAGAAAAATTCGTCCTCGAATTTTTACCGTAGCTGAAGAGATGCGGGTATTGTTGTCTCATAGTCTCTTCAGGCTCCCAAGTGGCTTCTTCAATGGTGTGGCTCCTCCAGAGCACTTTAACAAACGTTACAGTTTTGTTGCGAAACCTCTTGACTTCTCTTGCAAGAATCTAAACCAGTTCTTCCTCGTATGATAGATTTGGTCGAACTTCTACAGATTCAGATTCCACAACGTGTGAAGGGTTAGATCGATACTTCTGAAGCATCGATACATGAAACATCATGGGTTTTACTCAATTCTGAGGGTAGCAATAACCGATATGCCATTGGGCCAATCTTTTTAGTGATTTCAAAGGGTCCTATGAATCGAGGACTCAATTTTCCCTTTTTGCCAAATCTTAGGACTTTCTTCCACTGTGACACCTTGAGGAAGGGTTTCTCACCAACTTCATATTCGATGTCTCTCCTTTTAAGATCCGCATAAGTCTTTTGTCGATCAAAGGCAGCTTTTAAACGATCATGGATAATGGTGACTCGTTCTTCAGTCTCACGAAGCAAGTCAGAGCCGAACATCTTGCCCTCACCAAGCTCCGACCAACAAAATGGAGTTTTACATCGTCTACCATACAATTCTTTATACATGGCCATTTGGATGGATTCTTGGTAACTATTGTTGTAGGCAACTTCTACAATAGGTAGAGATTTCTCCAAAGTTCCACCAAAGTAAATAATACATGCCCGTAGCATGTCTTCCAAAATCTGGATTACCCTTTCTAACTAACCGTCAGTTTGAGGGTGAAAGGTTGTGCTTAGATTAACTCTGGTGCCCAGAGCTCCTTGTAGGGTTCTCCAAAACCGAGATGCAAACCAAGGATCCTGATCGGAGTTGATAGACTTAGGTACTTCGTGGAGTCGGATTACTTCCTTGAAATACAAGTCAGCTAGCGTAGGAAGACCATAGTCCATTCTAACTGGTATGAAATGAGTGGACTTCGTGAATCGATCTACAATGACCCATATAGCATCATGCTTTGTAGAGGTTAACGGTAGACCACTAACAAAATCCATGGTTATCTTTTCCCATTTCCATTTCGGTGGATCGATAGGTTGTAGTAGTCCAGTAGGGGCACAATGTTCTGCCTTAACACGTTGACACGCGAGGCACTTAGAAATGTAATCAACTATGGCTTGTTTCATGCCTGGCCACCAGTAGAGTTCACGTAGGTCTTTATACATTTTCACAGACCTGGGGTGAACAGAAAAGGAGCTCGAATGAGCCTCAGAAAGAATGTCGATGCGAAGAGTTTCATCATTAGGTACACATACTCAATCATGGAAGCATAAGAAATCTTCAGAATTAATTCTGAAGTCAGGGTTGTCCGATACTTTAGAGACAATGGTTTGAAGCTCAAGATCTTGCTCTTGCGAATCCTTGATTCGTGAAACGATGGTAGACTGAACTTGGAGTTTAGCTACAAGACAACGATGCTTCCGAAGTCGAAAGTGAGCGTTAATTGCTCTAGGGGCTACAAAGGAACAAAGTTTACTATGAATTAAACTATACCATGAGTCAAGAGTTGCAATTGTATTATCAATACTTACAAGGCATCAGTTTGCGGATGAGCGCATCAGCTACAACGTTAGAATTTCTTGGGTGGTAATGGATAACAAGATCGTAATCTTTAAGAAGTTCCATCCACCTTCATTGTCGAAGATTCAACTCATTTTGTGTCATGTGGTATTTAAGGCTCTTATGATCGGTGAATAAATAACATTTTTCTTCGTAGAGAAAATGTCTCCAAAGTTTTAATGCAAAGACAACAGCGGCTAATTCCATATCGTGAGTAGGATAGTTCAACTCATGCGGTTTGAGTTGTCGCGAAGCATAAGCAACAACCTTCCCTTCTTGTATCAGAACGCACCCTAACCCAAGATGTGAAGCATCACTATAGACAGTGTAGTCCTTCCTAGACTCAGGCTGGGTCAGGACTGGTGCATGAGTCAGAACTTGCTTTAATTGATCAAAACTTTTCTGTTGATCCTCGGTCCACACAAATGGGGTGTCTTTCCGCAATAGCTTAGTCAATGGTGCGGCTATCATAGAAAATCCTTTGACGAATTTTCTATAATATCCTGCAAGGCCGAGGAAACTTCTGACTTCACCAATATTCTTCGGTGGATGCCAATTTAAGATAGCTTTAATTTTCTTCGGGTCAACTTGAATTCCCAAAGCTGATACAATGTTCCCTAATAAGGACACCTCGGTGAACCAAAACTCACACGTAGAGAACTTAGCATATAACTGCTTCTCACAAAGAGTTTAAAGCACAGTGCGGAGATGGTTGCGATGTTCTTCCGTAGACTTGGAATAAATCAAAATATCATCAATGAAAACCACTACAAATTTATCAAGTTAGGATCAGAAGATTTGATTCATTAAGTCCATATAAGCTGCCGGAGCATTGGTTAACCTGAAAGGCATAACCAAAAACTCGTAATGGTCGTACCTTGTACGAAAAGCAGTCTTGGGCATGTCACAATCTTTTACTCTCATCTGATAATACCCAGACCTTAAATTAATCTTGGAAAACACAATGGCATCCTTGAGCTGATCAAATAGATCATCAATTCTGGGTAAAGGGTATTTATTCTTGATGGTCACCTTGTTTAATTGCCGATAATCAATACATAATCTCATGGAACCATCATTCTTTTCACGAAGAGGACTGGAGCTCCTCAAGGTGAGGAACTCGGCCGAATAGCCTTTGTCAAGCAATTCTTGTATCTGGACCTTCAACTTCTTTAGCTCGACTGCAGCCATCTGATAAGGTGCAATGGATAAAAGGGTGGTCCCGGGTTGCACTTCAATACCATATTTCACTTCTCGAGTCGGAGGTAGACCCGGAAGCTTGTCAGGAAAGATATCTGGAAACTCACTTACTGTGTCAATATCATGGATATGAGGTTCATTCCTGGTTTCTGTAGACAATGTACATAACATGGAGTTCCGAGATTCTATCAGCATTATACTTTCCTTGCCAAGGCCTCGGAGATACAGTTTTTGCTAGCTGCAATCTACCCACGCTTGATGTTTACTAAGCCAATCAATGCCTAGTATCGCATCAAACTCATGGATTGGTAAAACTAAGAGATCCGCGGGGAACGGAATTCCTTGAATCAAGATCGGACAATTCTTGCATACAAGGCTTAGAGTAACACAATCACCAAACAGATTTGTCACGGAGATTTCTGTTGCCATAGGTTCGATGGACATCCTATTTCTTTTAACCAATTCCATGCTTACAAAAGAATGTGTAGATCCAGGATCAATCAATACATACAATGAGTGTGCATATAACATAATGGTACCTGATATGACATTAGGCTTGTCATCCTCCTTGCGGCTTCTCACATGATACATCTGGTCAGAGGCCATCGATTTCTGCTTGTTACCTTGCTTCCCGGATCTGCCTGAAGTTCCCGATGGTGTTTGTCTTGGCCCTTTTCCTCATCAGGATTGGGCGGGTGAGTTGGTGTCTTCGTGCACAGCCGCTGACTTAGAGGGATTCTAAGGACAGTCCCTGATAAAATGTCCTTGCTCCGGACAAAAGAAACATGCTCCCGTCTGCTTACGACACTGGCCTGTTGGGTGACGTTTCTGACAAAAATTACAAACTGGATGTTGAACACTCCGGTTCGAACCTCCTGTACTCTCAACTAAAGTAGCCTTCAACCAGGACTGGGTGATAGTCTGTGGTCTCTCAATGTTCCCGGTACGGGAATGCTGTGAATATGAAGCTTGCCTCGAGCCTTGATACTTGCCCTTCTTGTTCCATTAGGGAGGTCGAGAATCATCTTGTGCCCTTTTCTCATGAGCTCTCTGCGCAGCCTCTGTTGCCTTAACTCGGTTCACCAAATCTTGGAAGTTGGTGATACCCAAAGCCATGAACATGGGTTGTAACCCCCGTAGTCTGGCCTAGACGGTTGACCTGAACTACGAAGATTACACGGGGAAAACCAAAGTCAACCCGAAAGTCAACCTTGATTAACGACCCTTTTTTTTCTTTTTAATCTTGTCTAGATGCTCATTAACCCTAGATGTGATCACACAAACATCATACTCAAAGATCACAACCATCAGAGATCATTCAGGGACCCAATTGCACAAAACACAACTTTAGGGACCAAATTGTAAATTATGAAAACTTTGAGGCCTTAACCAGATTTTAAGTTACCAACTTAAAATTAATCATGTTTCATGCATCTCGGCCAAATTTCAGCTCAAACGGACATCTCAAACTCATACAATTGCACATACAAGATTCAAGACCAAAATGCAAACATTTTAAAACACATAACTGCCACTGACAGCCCCCAACGGTCAACCGTTCCGAAACGGGAGACAGCCCATTTCGAAACGCGGGGCCGTTCCGCAACGGGTACCAAAACGGGGGTCGGGCAGTAGCCTTTCCGTTTCGGAACGGTGTCACCCGTTTCGGACGCCTGGGCTGCTTCGAGGCACCCGTTCCGAAACGGTTCACCCTGTTC
Source organism: Hibiscus trionum (assembly GCA_030270665.1). Taxonomy (NCBI): domain Eukaryota; kingdom Viridiplantae; phylum Streptophyta; class Magnoliopsida; order Malvales; family Malvaceae; genus Hibiscus; species Hibiscus trionum. The sequence goes on along the minus strand of BSYR01000038.1, from coordinate 16,939,395 downwards.
CGAAACACCCTACACAAAATGCAGAATTTTGCCTATTTAAACATGCAATTAAACATCCAATCATGCTCCAAAAGCCACCAAACTTTGCCAACATGCAATTTAACATAAAAGAGGCATACTTGCATCAACAATTCACCAACATGTCAACATACACGAAAAGCCCCAATTTCAAGGCTAAGCTTCCATCACAAGCAATCCATTTAAGCAACATACTTCCAATTCAAACTCATAAGCCAAACCATGTTCCAACAACATCAACAACACAAAACCATACTTGTCTGAACATAAACAAACACATACATCAACCCAAGAGATTCTACCCCATTGCCTTTATTAACTATATCTATTAACCGAGACATACATCTCAAGTGGAGTCCTTCTTGAATCCCTTGCTCCTCGCTGTCCAACTTCAAGAATCTGCATTGATGGACAAAAAGGAGCGTAAGCACATAATGCTTAGTGAGGAAAGGTCAAAACCAAAACACCATCAATGCAGCGAGCCATAAATCACTTTTAAAACAAACTCGATTTGTTTACCAAAGCCATGTTTGAAAACTCCTTTTCAACAACAAGCTCAAAACCATGCATCGCACATACAAGAAAACCAACCCTTAGTTTAGCAAACTAAGAAAATCCTTTTCAAGCACAACTTGCAAAATCAACCATTTAGCCAAACCATGCATAAACACCATATGCAAGCTAAAACAAAACCTTGGAAAACACTCCCATTTCACAACATACCTTTCTTAAACTTGAAAGCCAATTCAAGCAAGAATCTTTTAAAACCATTTCACTAACCAACCAACACATGCATTAAACCAAAGGCAACATATATGAACCACAACATCATCATCACATGCCTTTAAAAACAAGTCTTAACAAGACTCCAATGCACTAAAGATATTTCATGCTCACATGCATCATTTTCCAAATGATAATCAACACTTGTTCAACTTAACAAGTAAACATGCCTTCACAAGCATTATACACTTTCCATGCAACCATGCATCTTTTCAAGCATCTCATGCTTCACATGCAATTATGCGTCCATTCAAGCATCTCATGCTTCACATGCAATTATACGTCCATTCAAGCATCTCATGCTTCACATGCAATTATGCATCATTTCAAGCATCTCATGCTTCATCACAATCAAGAACATCATATTGGCCTTCAAGTGATCAACCATATTCACTCTTCAACTCAACACCCAATCGGATACGCGGATTCCGAGCGTTGTCCCTACGCTCCATACACCCTACCAATCCAAGGTCTCCAAAATGGACTTTTAAACACCATTTGACCTCAACATCCTAAGGTTCCCATGTATGGACTTTTAAACACCATACAACCTTAGCTTTCCCGAGGTTCCCATGTATGGACTTTCAAACACCATACAACCTCAACTTTTACCCAAGGTTCCCATGTATGGACTTTCAAACACCATACAACCTTGACATGCACAAGGTTCCCATGTATGGACTTTTAAACACCATACAACCTTTGCATTCACCGATTGGTAGTTGTATAACATCACTAACGAGATCCGGGACACCCTACACAAGATCCACACATGGACTTAACACCGCCATTGTGATCTCAACAAGCACAAGGTTCTCACATATGGACTTTTAAACACCATATAACCTTTGCTCAACCAAGGTCCTCGAATGGGCAACACCTCCATTATGACCTCAACCATCTCGTTAGGATACTTGAAGGGAGTTTACCGGTCCACTCTTGACCACTCCACCTCCAAGGCGACTTAATTCACGGTGCACCCAATCCTATAGCCGGCTAACTATATCCGATCAAAGAACCAAGAACCACTTACATCACTTGCCAATATAACCACCTTACCACATTAGTCCAATGTTTCACATGCATAACCAATATGCAAAACCATTACCACATTAATCAAATGATTCACATGCATAACCAATATGCAAAACCATCATTTACCAACATTAATTCACTGTTTTAAAGCATTAAACAAAGCCATTGAACAACATGCAACACCATGCATCAAATCCACATTTCCAATGTATAAAACCAAGGATCTCTTACCTTGAGCATCCTTCACATATGACTTTCAAAACCAGCATTAAACCATGCTAAAATATGCTTTCAAAACAGATTTAAACCATGCAAAACACATGCATTTCAATCATCAACCACAATTGCTTAAAAGCCAATTCCACAATCATAATTCAAGAGCGAAAAACCATTCACTTACTCTTGAGCTTAGCAAAGTTGTTTAGACTTACACTAAGCTCCCAAAAACCTTCAAACCTTGATTTAAAAGCTGAAAACCCAACTTCACTCACCGATACACAAAACAAGGCTAGCCACCAAGCCTTCCAAGCATCCGAAACCTTCCGCAACACCTCAAAAGCTCACGGATCAAACTCCCCTGTTTCAAGCACACAAAAACAGCACATTAATGCATCATTATGCATTAAGAACATCAGCCACACAACCAAACTCGCTGCTCAACACACAACCATCAATTCGGCTACCAAACACAACCGAAATCACCTCCAAACACTACCAAAACTTAACCCAGCCAAGATCCATCACTTCTAACCATTTTTAAACATCAATTAACATCCAAAATGATCACAAACACGTCCTTATACTTCCAGGTACAACAGATCACCAAAAACACTCCAAAAACAACCAAAAACTCAAGCAAAACTTAGGAAATTCAACCTATCCGGGATTGCATTAATTAAACCTCAACTTCTAATCAATTTAGCATTCATTTAACATCATTTTGACACTTCAAAACACTGCCCAAACAGATCACACGAAAATTTCACCAAAATCGCCAAATCTTGCATTTTAAGTCAAAATCAAGATTTCAATTGAAAAACCTTTAACAAAACACAAATCAAGGATTGAGAAATTGGGAATTTCAGTAAAGAACTGATAGTTTAGAGGAGAAGGACGTTCTTACCTCCAAACTTGAGTTTCTCCTTTTTGGAGCCAAAAAGCTTGATGAAACAACTTGCAAATTGAGAGGTTTTGTTGATGAGATGATTAGGAATCAAATGAGAGTTGAAATGAGTGATTTGAGTGACAAAATCAGAGAGAAAAGATCTGGAGAGAATGTGTTTGGTTTGAGAGAAAAGATGAGAGAAAATGGTTGAGAGAAAAGTTAGTTAAAATTAGGAAAATATCTTCCCTCCACTTTTCTTTAGTTTAAAAACATTTAATTAATCATTTAATATATTTAGAAAATCTGGAGAAACTCCCATTGGGTAAATAGCTCCTTAAAGATTCAAAGTTTCAATCCTTTTTAAAACAGTCACGCAGTTTTCAAAAATTACATTTTGGTCACTAACCCAAAATGTCACCCTTCCAAACCTCATTTTCCAAAATTGATTTCACAGTTCACTTTTATATATTAAAAGATGATTTTAGAACATTTTTCCATATTTTTAATGCAACCCGAACTAGGCTTTCCTAAATTCACTCTTATATATTCGATCAGCACTTTGACCGAACCGGTCAGCGCCCAAAACTTCTGAGCCCAAAACCGGGGTGTTAGAACTCTCCCCCCTTAGGAAATTTCGTCCTCGAAATTTCAACCGGCGAAAAGAGAACAACAACCTTCTCAAAACACACACAAGGCAACACAAAAACCTCAACCAACACTGAACACTTTCCACACAAAACTCCACCAAACCCAACACCACCACATGCTGTTCACAAACCCAGAACACTCAAAGATAGCCACAACTTAACCTTCCACATATCCGGACTGTACACAGCCCCAACTTCAATCATGAAGAACTTTAACTTTCACAGCACACATTTCTGTAACACACAACTTCCAAGACTGGTTTACACAGGGACTCTAACCAATCCAATTCAACCACCATACAAACTTCTCTGCTTCCAAAACTCTTGCAACTCTCAAACCCCTTCCCAGAATCTTCCCAACAAGCAAAAATTCTTAAGCATCAACTGCTTACCCAAACTCCTCAACAAAAGCTGACATTCCTTCACATCTGCCGCTAACGTTACCAAAACGACTCACCAGGTCTACTCACCCACAAACCAAAATTTACATCACAACCCCAACTCGGCTCTGCCAGCTGTTCCATACACCACCAGCTGATCTCCAAAAAGAATTCACTTACTCACAACCAGCCAACCACTTCTCATAAGAATCCTTTCAAACAACACAAGCCTTCGATCTTTCATGATCCTTCCACTTCAACCTTCAACCATAACACTAGCCTCGCCAGAACACCGCTTAACCCGAACATACATAACAACTTCTCAAAGGTTGCTAAGAACCAACACTTACAAACACAACCCTTCCACAACAACTTAAATGCTAAGCTACCTCAGCACTTGAAAAAAGAAACAACCACTAAACTGCAACCTCACTTAGCACCAAGGAACTACCACTCCCACTTAGCTATTCAAACCACTAAACTCTCTTTAAGCAACAAACACTATCCTTCTACCATCAAACCATACCACTCTCACTATTACTAGCAACTAGCCTAATATACTTCATTACGTCTAACTCTCACCCAGCACCAAAACAACCTCTAAAAACCCATCATCCAACCACCACTCTAACAGATTCGATTAATTATCAGCGAGTGTGAACATCATATGCATGATCACCAACATGCCCTATCAATGCCTGATGTACATGTATGCAAAACCTCTAATGTCATGCCACATGTATGCATGGACCAACATATATAATATAGCATATAACAATGATTTTAACTGCGCATGAATGCCAGTTCACACCCTCCAATAACATCCTCAAATCTTTCTAAGAACAACCTCCTACCTCACTTCTAACTTAACTACTCCACCATACCAACAAACATAATCCCCAAGATTCTCACCTAAGCCTTCTTCACACCAAAGATGTTTCCAAACTACAACCATTACCCCAACATGCTAGCAACAAGACTAAACTTACCACGCAAGGAAAACCAACAGAAACCAACCAAGGTATCTAAAGCAAGGGTTACTTAACAAGGTTACCTGAAAACACAACACCTCCCTGAAGCTTCATCTGACGAGCTCTCTTCCTTGCGGAACCATCAACCTCCTGCCGCACCACTGCAGCACCAGCTAACACACTAGGGACACCACCACCTCCTTGCGGTAAAGAACCTTGGCTGTTCCGAGCCAACACCAAACAATCACGTCTCATGTGTCCAGCAGACCCACATTTCCAGCAATTCTCCTTTCCCACACTCTTCACAACTTTCTGCTCTTTCTGCCACTTCTGAACCTTGCCTCGGCCGTGCCCACGACCTTTCTGAGATCCTTTGGCTATCATCAAAGCTGACTTCACTCCAAGAGGACAATCACGCTTAACATGCACTTTGGAACCACAGTTCCAGCAAGCACCCGCGCCCCAACAACCTCCAACATGGCGCCTTTCACAACGGTCACACACCGGTCGCTGAACTTCCACTCCTTGCCCAACCAACACTTGCTCCACAACAGCACCACCGTCACTTTGCTCAACCCTTGGAAACTTCCCTCCAAGATACCTTTCATAAAAGGCAGATACAAAGAAATCCCAATCAATATCATGAATGTGTGACGCCACTGCCACAGATGTCCACCAGACACATGCATCCTCCAACATCAGAGAAACAACACTCCCCAGCTTACAAGCAAGATCACAGCCTTCCTGATCCAAGATCAGAACCACACTGGCCAACCAGGCCTCAAACATCTCCGGTGTAGAACCATGATATTCCACAGCACCCAAATCAAGCAAACGCTATTTCGGCAAACCCACACATCCCACAGCCAGCACATCCACAGACTTTACCTTTACCACAGCCTGAGATGTTCCCAACACCTCCTGAACATCAGATGATGAACTCTTCACCGCAGAACCAGCTTCTTTCCCTTGCCTTACCACCTCAATCTCAAGCACAGAAGACTGAGACAAAACACCTCCACGAAAGGGTGAATTCCACGCCTTAACAACCTGCCCCAAGGCAGCAACCATCTCACCCAACTGCCATTCCTTCATCGACTTAGCCATACTACTAACAACAACAAACATACAATCACAACAAACAAACAAACCAGTTAGACCAGCATTAAGCAAGGATTCAAACTCCAACTCCAAAATAACACAATAGCTATATTAATAAGGCAATGGGTATCCCGAATCCTCCCCTTTACATGATATAACAGTCAACACAACATGGATATCACAACATCAAGCATATCAATCAACATACTCGACCATGCTTACATCAAACAGCATCCACTTGCATCAGCATTTTAACAACATAACATACTCATTACACAATCATCAAGCATAACACCAGCTCACAACATCAGCACATATCCACATTAATTCAACAATGATTCATAAACACAAAACATGCTCGAAAACATCAGCAACTTGATCAGAAACATCAACAATTTGCTCAGAAACATCAGCTTCATGCCCAGAAACACGTGTTTCAACCAACATTCAACCAACTTTCATCCACACAACAAGGTAAACATCAACACACATCACAACAACTTACCGTTTTCCCCAAGCATTCGCAACTCAGCTCTGATACCACCAAATATAACCCCCGTAGTCCGGCCTAGACGGTTGACCTGAACTACGAAGATTACACGGGGAAAACCAAAGTCAACCCGAAAGTCAACCTTGATTAACGACCCTTTTTTTCTTTTTAATCTTGTCTAGATGCTCATTAACCCTAGATGTGATCACACAAACATCATACTCAAAGATCACAACCATCAGAGATCATTCAGGGACCCAATTGCACAAAACACAACTTTAGGGACCAAATTGTAAATTCTGAAAACTTTGAGGCCTTAACCAGATTTTAAGTTACCAACTTAAAATTAATCATGTTTCATGCATCTCGGCCAAATTTCAGCTCAAACGGACATCTCAAACTCATACAATTGCACATACAAGATTCAGGACCAAAATGCAAACATTTTAAAACACATAACTGCCACTGACAGCCCCCAACGGTCAACCGTTCCGAAACGGGAGACAGCCCATTTCGAAACGTGGGGCCGTTCTGCAACGGGTACCGAAACGGGGGTCGGGCAGTAGCCTTTCCGTTTCGGAACGGTGTCACCCGTTTCGGACGCCTGGGCTGCTTCGAGGCACCCGTTCCGAAACGGTTCACCCTGTTCCGAAACACCCTGCACAAAATGCAGAATTTTGCCTATTTAAACATGCAATTAAACATCCAATCATGCTCCAAAAGCCACCAAACTTTGCCAACATGCAATTTAACATAAAAGAGGCATACTTGCATCAACAATTCACCAACATGTCAACATACACGAAAAGCCCCAATTTCAAGGCTAAGCTTCCATCACAAGCAATCCATTTAAGCAACATACTTCCAATTCAAACTCATAAGCCAAACCATGTTCCAACAACATCAACAACACAAAACCATACTTGTCTGAACATAAACAAACACATACATCAACCCAAGAGATTCTACCCCATTGCCTTTATTAACTATATCTATTAACCGAGACATACATCTCAAGTGGAGTCCTTCTTGAATCCCTTGCTCCTCGCTGTCCAACTTCAAGAATCTGCATTGATGGACAAAAAGGAGCGTAAGCACATAATGCTTAGTGAAGAAAGGTCAAAACCAAAACACCATCAATGCAGCGAGCCATAAATCACTTTTAAAACAAACTCGATTTGTTTACCAAAGCCATGTTTGAAAACTCCTTTTCAACAACAAGCTCAAAACCATGCATCGCACATACAAGAAAACCAACCCTTAGTTTAGCAAACTAAGAAAATCCTTTTCAAGCACAACTTGCAAAATCAACCATTTAGCCAAACCATGCATAAACACCATATGCAAGCTAAAACAAAACCTTGGAAAACACTCCCATTTCACAACATACCTTTCTTAAACTTGAAAGCCAATTCAAGCAAGAATCTTTTAAAACCATTTCACTAACCAACCAACACATGCATTAAACCAAAGGCAACATATATGAACCACAACATCATCATCACATGCCTTTAAAAACAAGTCTTAACAAGACTCCAATGCACTAAAGATATTTCATGCTCACATGCATCATTTTCCAAATGATAATCAACACTTGTTCAACTTAACAAGTAAACATGCCTTCACAAGCATTATACACTTTCCATGCAACCATGCATCTTTTCAAGCATCTCATGCTTCACATGCAATTATGCGTCCATTCAAGCATCTCATGCTTCACATGCAATTATACGTCCATTCAAGCATCTCATGCTTCACATGCAATTATGCATCATTTCAAGCATCTCATGCTTCATCACAATCAAGAACATCATATTGGCCTTCAAGTGATCAACCATATTCACTCTTCAACTCAACACCCAATCGGATACGCGGATTCCGAGCGTTGTCCCTACGCTCCATACACCCTACCAATCCAAGGTCTCCAAAATGGACTTTTAAACACCATTTGACCTCAACATCCTAAGGTTCCCATGTATGGACTTTTAAACACCATACAACCTTAGCTTTCCCGAGGTTCCCATGTATGGACTTTCAAACACCATACAACCTCAACTTTTACCCAAGGTTCCCATGTATGGACTTTCAAACACCATACAACCTTGACATGCACAAGGTTCCCATGTATGGACTTTTAAACACCATACAACCTTTGCATTCACCGATTGGTAGTTGTATAACATCACTAACGAGATCCGGGACACCCTACACAAGATCCACACATGGACTTAACACCGCCATTGTGATCTCAACAAGCACAAGGTTCTCACATATGGACTTTTAAACACCATATAACCTTTGCTCAACCAAGGTCCTCGAATGGGCAACACCTCCATTATGACCTCAACCATCTCGTTAGGATACTTGAAGGGAGTTTACCGGTCCACTCTTGACCACTCCACCTCCAAGGCGACTTAATTCACGGTGCACCCAATCCTATAGCCGGCTAACTATATCCGATCAAAGAACCAAGAACCACTTACATCACTTGCCAATATAACCACCTTACCACATTAGTCCAATGTTTCACATGCATAACCAATATGCAAAACCATTACCACATTAATCAAATGATTCACATGCATAACCAATATGCAAAACCATCATTTACCAACATTAATTCACTGTTTTAAAGCATTAAACAAAGCCATTGAACAACATGCAACACCATGCATCAAATCCACATTTCCAATGTATAAAACCAAGGATCTCTTACCTTGAGCATCCTTCACATATGACTTTCAAAACCAGCATTAAACCATGCTAAAATATGCTTTCAAAACAGATTTAAACCATGCAAAACACATGCATTTCAATCATCAACCACAATTGCTTAAAAGCCAATTCCACAATCATAATTCAAGAGCGAAAAACCATTCACTTACTCTTGAGCTTAGCAAAGTTGTTTAGACTTACACTAAGCTCCCAAAAACCTTCAAACCTTGATTTAAAAGCTGAAAACCCAACTTCACTCACCGATACACAAAACAAGGCTAGCCACCAAGCCTTCCAAGCATCCGAAACCTTCCGCAACACCTCAAAAGCTCACGGATCAAACTCCCCTGTTTCAAGCACACAAAAACAGCACATTAATGCATCATTATGCATTAAGAACAGCAGCCACACAACCAAACTCGCTGCTCAACACACAACCATCAATTCGGCTACCAAACACAACCGAAATCACCTCCAAACACTACCAAAACTTAACCCAGCCAAGATCCATCACTTCTAACCATTTTTAAACATCAATTAACATCCAAAATGATCACAAACACGTCCTTATACTTCCAGGTACAACAGATCACCAAAAACACTCCAAAAACAACCAAAAACTCAAGCAAAACTTAGGAAATTCAACCTATCCGGGATTGCATTAATTAAACCTCAACTTCTAATCAATTTAGCATTCATTTAACATCATTTTGACACTTCAAAACACTGCCCAAACAGATCACACGAAAATTTCACCAAAATCGCCAAATCTTGCATTTTAAGTCAAAATCAAGATTTCAATTGAAAAACCTTTAACAAAACACAAATCAAGGATTGAGAACTTGGGAATTTCAGTAAAGAACTGATAGTTTAGAGGAGAAGGACGTTCTTACCTCCAAACTTGAGTTTCTCCTTTTTGGAGCCAAAAAGCTTGATGAAACAACTTGCAAATTGAGAGGTTTTGTTGATGAGATGATTAGGAATCAAATGAGAGTTGAAATGAGTGATTTGAGTGACAAAATCAGAGAGAAAAGATCTGGAGAGAATGTGTTTGGTTTGAGAGAAAAGATGAGAGAAAATGGTTGAGAGAAAAGTTAGTTAAAATTAGGAAAATATCTTCCCTCCACTTTTCTTTAGTTTAAAAACATTTAATTAATCATTTAATATATTTAGAAAATCTGGAGAAACTCCCATTGGGTAAATAGCTCCTTAAAGATTCAAAGTTTCAATCCTTTTTAAAACAGTCACGCAATTTTCAAAAATTACATTTTGGTCACTAACCCAAAATGTCACCCTTCCAAACCTCATTTTCCAAAATTGATTTCACAGTTCACTTTTATATATTAAAAGATGATTTTAGAACATTTTTCCATATTTTTAATGCAACCCGAACTAGGCTTTCCTAAATTCACTCTTATATATTCGATCAGCACTTTGACCGAACCGGTCAGCGCCCAAAACTTCTGAGCCCAAAACCGGGGTGTTACATGGGTCGTAGCTTATCGCTCAACCCAGCAATGAACATTCTGCACTTGTCTTCCTCTTTCTTTATAAACTCAGCTCTCTATCGGCAATACTTGTAGAAATCATGGATGTACTGCTCGATAGGCCGCCCGCCTTGCTTCAGATGAAGAAAAGTGCTCTGTCTCTCCGCGAGATAGTACTTGTTGATGTACTTGTTTCGAAATTCCTTAAAAAAGAATTCCCAAGTGACCGATTCTTCAGGAATGGTAAGAATAGTGGTCTCCCACCACATAAGGGCCTCGTCGGTCAGCAATGCAATAGTACAATCTAGCTTGTGCTCGTCGGAACACTTCAACTGCTTATTCAGGATACGTAGGGTGTTATCCAACCAATATTCAGCAATCTCAGGGTTATCATCATCTTGTCTAATGAAAGAGTAGGCTCGAAGTGAAGCCAACTTATCCACAGGAACACGAGTATACTGGACAATAGGAGGAGTATGTTAAGCGGATGGTGCTGCTTGAATTGCAGCAATAAAATGTTTGAACATGTCAGCCATGTTCTTATAGCATTCAGCCTGAGCGGTAGGTGCTGCAGGCTCAGTACCCTGAACCGGAGGGTCCTGTGGTTGCAGTGGATTCCCTCATCTAACCTCCTCGACATGTGTTGAGGAGCCAGTTGCGAGCTCGTCAATATGAGCTTCGTTTGTATTGGACATATCTACATGAAAGATCGGATTGGTCGACAAGTCACAATAAACACAATATATAACTCCTAGGTGGAAAAGTAACACAATAACAGTGCAATAGACTTCGGTTTAGTCCTAGAATCGACTAAACTTTAGCTCTGATACCACAAATGTAACATCCCCAACTCGGCCTGGTAGAGAACCGAATTGGAGAGTGTTACCAATGGACGATACAAAGAACAGAGCACAAAAATTTCATCTTAAACATCGATAATCAAGAATTAATATTAATTGTGTTATTTAGTCCAATTTACCCTACGAGCAATTAATTAACCAATTAGGGCCTAAGCAATATATTAAAAGAAAACATTAAGGTCTGAAGTGTAAATCTTTTTAAACAAATAAACATGTCTCAACATAATATCTTATAAGCTGACATTCATTTGGTGTCTCATGCAGTTCATTAATAGCCGAATTCATCAATTAAAGGATAATGATCAATCATAATCCAAGCCAATTTCGTCTCATTACAAGTAATTAACTAAGCAACCTACTTGTAACGATACACCCTTGGGCTATACCGATACAGGTGGTCAATGGTCAACACATGTTATTATGGCTTAAGGTCAGTATCGATACATGTAAGACCCGTATCGATACGAGTTGACTCAACACAAATATTGACTTGACTTGGGTTGACCTGTATCGATACGGGCTAGGTTTGTATCGGTACGAGTGTTCACAGTAGCATAGGGTAGGAAAATTGCATCGATATGGCACCGACCGTATCGATATGATGATTGACAGTGGCAAAAATGGTATCGGTACGACTCAAACCGTATCGATACCCCCTTTGATTTCCTTAATTCCTAGAACAAGGGCGTATCAATACGCCATCACCCGTATCGATTCCCTGTACTGTAATGTCAAAAGTTTATCTAGTTTTTCATCGATTTACCCTATCAAACCTTGTCCTAAAGCCATGAAATTTTACCAGCAATCCATAAAACATGTAATCTAACGACTTACGGGATTTGATGATCATATGATTATGTTTGCTATGTTTTGACCCTTAAGCACCATATATGACAACTTTGGCAACTTATACAACCCCAAAAGTACCATTTAGGACTATAGAGCAAAACACACTACAAGCACTTTACATACACAACAAAATGGGTATAAAAGACTAGTTCGACTACTTTGCCACCTTTCTAGGAGTTCAAAAGATTAAAACACATTACTTCTAGCTCGAAGATGACTTGCTTGCTTGACTAATCCCCGATCTTGGTACGAATAACTTCTTAACCTGAAATGCATAAGCTGAATGCATTAGGCATATTTTGCATAAGTGAGGTAGTCTTTACAATGCAAATAATAAGAGAAGCAAAACAAATCATGCTTAACAATGATGCAATAACCATAACAATAACAATAGGCATGGTATAACGATAATCATGATTCCATATCAATTATCATAATCTCATATCAATACTCCTTGGATCGATTTTGGACTGTGGATACGTGAATTCATATGCCTCACCAAACAATGATTGGTATGTACCCTCCGCCTCGACAATTAGTATAGGTCGTAGCCCTAGGACCGTAGTCCACCCATACACTGAGCTCATGAAATCTATGGCATGCCAATTGTATCCCTAATCCATCGAATCCAAGGTCCATAACAATGACAATAATTGTTAATTAAAAATCAATGTTTCAATGGCAATATTTACACAACTTGTCCGATGATCATATCAATATCAAAGTCAATAATTCCTTAACATAAACAAGGCCGATAGCAATATTCGATGACAATTACAGTAACATAATCAATGTCTGATGCTTACAATGTCTTACCTACATGATCAACATTAATTCCAATGCAATAAAACCTTACCATATAAGGTTAGTAACAAGAAAATCATGAAGAATGGATGCAGGCTAGGTACCTTGCCTAGTCTCGAGACTCTGACTACACTCACCTTAACAATCTGAAGCTTCAAGGCTCTCAGATAGCAATCCCTCTGTTCCTAGGTTGAGATGGAGATGGTGAAACCTCTTTCTCCACTTCTTGAGCTAGAAAATCAATAGAAAACTATTAGGATCGATATTTTGATATCGAAATCAATATAACGATATCAAGATCGATATCCGATTTCAATATAAACAACTTTATTGAAATATACATAGATGAACAAAACCCTAGCTTTAGATTAAGCTTGATTTATCCATGGAATCCAATAACCGATTGAGGAATATAGCTTACCCGATCAATAGCAACGATTCGATATCGATGAAACAAAGAAATATCAAAGCTTAAAATCCCTCCAATAGAGGTGCTTGCTTCAAGGAAGATGAAAAGATGGAGAGGTGTATGCTTTAATATTTTCGGTAAGCTTTCTAATCTTTTCTCAATTTCTCTCTTCTTAAGGCTCATCAAGTGAGCTTTCCTCATGGTGAAGCAACTTCACCAAGATTTCCCACGTAGGTGTAATTTTAATGAAGGAGGGGCTAATCACAAGATTAGTCCCTCAACTCTTATTCTATTATAGTTTTGACCTCCAAATTGCATATTTTCCAATTTAGTCAATTTATAGGTTCAATAATATTCAATAGAGTCCGTTGACGACATTTTAAGCTCAATTGAGGTTCGATATCAATAATTAACATGTTGGTACAATATTTAGACTCCATCAATATAGTATTTCTGATCATCGGAACTTAATTCCGAGTAGACCAGATTTCGGGGTGTTGCACTAAAGGTGAAGACCGTACTTACTCCTTTCGTGAGTTCGACTCTCTCGATACCGAACAAATGGATAGGAATAAACTAATCTTTCGCCTTAATTGAAAACTATGAAGAACATGGAATAAACAAACCTTGAAGCTTTATTGCAAACACAAACTTAAAATCATAAGCAGTCGTTCTCACACTAATTTAGAACATAATGGCGGCAAGAAAACCTAAACTATGCCTAAGGGAAAACTTCGGTTTTTTTACTGAAGTACAAAATATGTCAGGTATATATATTGGCATTAGCTAGGCCAAGTCCTTCTTGGAGTAGTAGTCTTCAAAGTAGCTTTTGCATTAAATGCAACCTTTAATTCTGACTTCTTTAAGTTGAATGTGGACTCCTTGTCGTTGCCTTGCACCGCAAGTTATCTCGTTCCCCTCCTTCGGCGGTTCTGTCCGCTGTTCCAGGCATCATAAAATTGAGTTGATGGCATCGTTGGAATCAAGATTTTCTTCTCTACAGATCGCACTCCAATTCCTCAGTTTGTTGCCCTGGGCGGCAGGTAGGGCGGTGGCAGGTTCTTGGCAGTGGCTCTCTCTGTCTGGAACTGCATCAGTACAGCTCCTTGGTTTGCTGTCGCGGCGGGTTCTGGCGGGCAATTTTCCTGCATGCACCAAAATACATACCAAAATAGCACCTTTTCCACAAAATACACTAAAATATGTAATCAAGCTTAATGGTGAAGGAAATTGTGAGAATATGCATTAATTCCTAATTATGTAACTAAAATGTGCCTAAGTCTAACAATAATATGAGTAAAAAGGGTAAATAAAATAAGACCTTTAAACACTTTACAGGTACTATAGTGTCCATTTCGAATGGTGAATTTGTTGTCTGTTTACATGTATGTATATGTTGTCTGAATAATGTTTGATGATAGATTGATCATGATATAGGTTATGTGTTTACAAGTTGTGTAGCATTTGAATAGGCTATGTGAATTATGTTAAAGGGAATATGTTATAGGTTGATTTAGATTGAATAGCATGGTATGGTTATTGAATGTAAAAGCATGATTGAGATGTTATCGTAGTCGTTTGATATTTGAATTTAGCAACATGTAAATAAGGATGTCATGCCATGATAGCTTATATGTTTATGTATGTTTAAGTTTGTAATCCATTGGATAGAATGAAGTTAAAGTTGTTATTATCCCACCATTTCTACGTTTTAAGCTGTTAAATCTATGATTGATATGAAAAGTCATATGTTATGTTATCTCGTTTATTCGAATATGTTCTGTCTAACCGTAACGCCCTTTCGCTCCTAACCCAGGCGTGGGGTGTTACACTAAAGTGGTATCAGAGCTTTAGTTTATAGGTCTTAAACTCATCTGAAACATCTTACGCATCATTTAGGTTTGCACCATGCCACCTAGTAGTCTTATATATAACTACTTGTGATTTCGCTCTCTAACTTCGATCCTGTTTGAATTCTTAATTGAATGTCTGCAACTAATTTGGCCTGAGATAATGAAAGTCCCAACATATCCTCAAATAACGGGGACAATGTCAATATGCAACCCCAGGTTCAACTCGAACAACCTCGAGTGCAACCTCGAGAACAAGTTCCTCCACAGCCTGAAAATCTGACACTCCAATCTGCCCAACGAGAATGTCTCCTTAGTATGAAGGAGATATTCGATCAACATGTGACGAACATAAGACGTGAACAATCGGCTCCTGTTGTTACTGCCCCGAGTCGAGCTCCGATCGACAAGCTTGCACAACAACGAGCTTTTACATTCACCGGCGCGAACGAGGAGAAGCCGGAAGAAGGTGAATACTGGCTCGAAAGAACAACACAAATTCTGACCAAACAACTTAAGTGCTCGGACGAGCATAAACTTGAATGTGATGTCGCACTTATAGCCGATGAAGCCCTAAGTTTGTGGGAGACCACGACCCTGACCGCCCCTACCGAGTCAGTAACGTGGAAATTCTTTGTTGATGAATCCAACAAGAAATACATTAGTGAAAAATATCTGGCGGATCGCCGAAAGATGTTCCTATATTTGAAACAGGCCAATCGGCCGATTGAACAATATGTTGTCGATTTCTGCAAATACTGCAAATATGACTCGGAATACATTAAAATCGAGAAAGACAAGTGTCGAATGTTCATCGACGGGGTGAGTGATTAATTGAGTCCGATGTCTACGGCCCTCGGTATTACAAACTTCCAAACTCTAAAGCTTTCACGGTAGCCGACGAACTTCCCGACAACATACTTTCTAAGGCGGCATCTCGACTTTCGACGGTCGATCGGCTCTAAAGCTTCGACGACAATTTGACTTCTGGGGTTAATTGGTATTCCCGAGGTAACTCTCTCTCTTCTTTATTATTAATTATTTTTATTTTTATTAGTGGTAGGCAATTATGGTGGTAATTAATTGATCTGACAGTTTCTCTCTCTTTGTATTTATAAGGGTCAAACGATGACATCATCATGAGACTTGGATTCATGTGAAGGGAGAACGGTCCAATGACCAACTGCCACGTGTCCATTTGGACACAAGTTTGGGTGGGAAATTATTGTTTCTTTGGCTGTATATGTGTGTTTGTTTGGGTTAAGGATATAGAAATTGGACTTTCAGATATGTAAATGGGCTTGAGGTACTTGATTGTAAACTTGGACATTTATTTTTTATTGAATGGGTTGTTATTTATATTATTTATTATTTGGCTTTATTTATAGAAATATATGTATACATATGTATACCTGAAAAAATTAGGGTATTACAATATAAATAGGATTACTTATTTTTGAAAATGGAGTCGTTTTTCAACTTGCTCTTTTTCTCTCTTTTTTTTCTTTCAAGTCGTAAAAAATAAAAAGTCAGATCTTTAAGTTTTTATACAATATTTTTTAAACTCTTTTTTTATCAACAAATGTATAATTTATTAAGGGAAAATCATTCAACAACTGTCGTGTGCCTCATTAAAGATCTCTTTAACTTGAATTGGAGAAAAAGAGTACAATCACGACAAATGATAAACAAGGCACCAAGAACACGCACACAAACTCCCCACCCGAACACAAGCAAAACCAACACCTAAAAAGAGACAAACACAAGCCAAAACCAGCCCCACACACGATCAGCATCATACGGCCAACAACTATAAGCCATAACAAACAACAAACCAGAAATTATGCAGTAAACCACCCAGCAACAGCTTCCCGCCACCCTTACAAGCAACCACCCTGCAACCTCAACACCCATTTAACCCCCGCAACCCCAATATCATATCACCAACCATCCCGAAACAAACCATGTCGGTCCACGCCCTTCTTAGCAAGTGCATCCGCCAAACAATTTGCCTCGCGAAAAACATGAGTAAAACAAATGCACGACAACGCCACACAATGTGCATCAATAAGAACTAACAAATCCCAGAATTTCCAAGGTCACGATCCTTATGCATGATCCAACTCAAAGCCACAATAGAGTCGGATTCCACAATTGCAGACTCCTCTTGCCACTGTGACTCAACAAAAAGAGGAAGTGCGCACTCCACCGCACGCAACTCCGCTTCATTAGATTCCAAAATCCCCAAAGAACCCAAAAACGATGTCTATATTACTCCCTCCTCGTTACGCAAAACTCCACCACATCCGGCAAAACCAGGATTACCATGCGCAGCTCCATCCGTATTAATCTTAAGCACCCCATGAGGAGGAGGCATCCACTCTATGTTTTTCCTAACACAAATCGTACCAACTACGAAAATACACCACCTCGGGCACTCCCATCATTGAGACTCATAACAACACACATCCTCCGAGAATACTTTCACCCGATAAAATGATCGTAGTTTAATAAGGAAAAGCACTTCCTTTAACGTCAACCGCTTACCATTAAAAACAAACTCATTGTGTGTCAGCCATAAGGATTCGTAACTCATTTATCGAAAACACTTAATATTTTTAATAATATTATTTTATTTGTTTGTAATTTTTTAATATTATATAATTTTTCATATTCTTTAATTTTTTAATAGTAAAATTAATTAAATTTGAATTTCAACGAATTATAGTTGGACAAATGAACAAAAATAATTAACAAAGTTTTCAATCGTAGTACCAAAGACTTGACGACTTTGTCGTTTAGAAATACTGATTTGGCAGCCGGTTGTAACGTTTCTAAAAAGTAACGAATAAATTAAAAGAAGACAATACAAATTCAAGCATATGGAGGCAACCACTAGCTCTCATGAGAGATCACTAAAGTAATGAATAAAAACTTAAATCCAACACATTTTCGATTCACTCATTCAATTTGATCGACTTAATTAAAAAGTTTATTAAATAATGGATTTGGAGTTTTATTAAAATATATTTATTTGACTTTTTCTTTACTCGGCAAATAAAATTTTATTGCTTTGTCTTAAAAGCCTAAACCCATATTGAGTGACTCATTAAAAACCTCTTTAATTCTAGACTGAGGAATAGAGTTCACTCAAAGCGGGATACACTGCCTCCAAGTTCAAAGGCCTTCGTACAATGCACCAACTTACAACAAAATCACCACCCATCAAACTGAAACATATCCACTCCTTTTACATACTCATCCCATAAACAACAAAACAAAATTTAAATGTAGGCATGAGGCTTGCTGGATATCAGTCCCTCCTATATTGCAGTAATGGTTTAGCACCCAAATCACCACCAAACTTTAAAAATTCGACTCGATTCATATCATATTTAGCTAGGCAGTCTGCCAAGCCATTGTCACCCGAAGGATAGAGCACAGTTGGATTTTACCGATCCTTCGAACCACCCCATCAATGTCCATAGGAGTTTGTCGTTAGGTATTTGACCAAATAAGATCGTCCGGTTCCGATAGAATTTATCACTAAAATACCCCTAGATGGAGATAGGACTAAACAGAGCGAAAAGGGTTTTTCATGAGACGGGAAATGAAAACTATTAGCCCCACATAAAATTTGTGAATAAGTGATTGTCTGATAATGAGCAAGGAATGGAGCCTTTCTGCTAAACAGGATGTATAACATCTCCCACCATACCCAATGAGAACAGTAACTGAGGAATTAACATTCTGATCTAGCTTCCTTGTTCTATAGAATCTGTCCATGAGTCTTAGTAGGTCTTCTTTCACCTCCTCCCAACAGCGTTTAAAGAACTTTAATTGTAACCCTCCGATCTCGGTGCTATGGATTCGTCGCAACTCCAAATTGCCTCCTTCGCATCCTCTACGGGAAAGGTTCCTCTAGTTTTGATGTCTTACTTGTGAAATCCTCTTAAACTGTAGTTTAACCCCTACACTTCAAAGTTAAATTAGGAAATGTGTTAGTAATCAAGATTCAGGGCATAAAAAATGCTCTCAAAGGGAATATGGAAACGCCTAGCCGCCGAACAGGAAAATAGCACCGGCTGGAACAGTGAAGCACATACCGGCAGCAGAACGGTGCAACGAGATCAGAAACATCAGCAAGTTTGGACCTTATTCATCAGTGGTCTCTCTCGGACAATCCACTGGAAAGGATTGTGGCAAGTATGTGACAGACATGGAATTGTAAAAGATACCTTCATACCGAACAAAAGAGCCAGGAATGGACAGAGGTTTGGTTTCGTTAGAATGGCGTCGAAAGAAGATGCAAACAGGGTGATAGAGAGATTAAACGGCAAATGGATACACGGCGGCAGATTGAGAGTTGCTATGGCGTGGAGGGGCAAAACGGAATGGCACAGTAAGAAAGGAAGAAACATAGAACAACATGAGAAGAAGGACAGTGAGGAATCAAGAAAATCAGAAACGACAATGAGAAACGAAGTGAAACAAAATAAATCGCAAGTAGTAGGGATAGTGGATGAAGACAAATGGGCAATATTGCGATGGTGTGCGGTGGGTTGGTGCCAAAATCCTTGTAGCATAAAGACCCTAGCGGAAAGGTTGGAGGTAGACAAACACGATGGCTTCTCGATCATGCGTTTATTCGGAGCAATGATATTGCTAATGTGTACATCGGCAGCCGTCCGTGACAAAATCATGCACCTTGACCGGGTGAAAGAATGTTTCGCAAAGGTAGAAGAATGGTCTCCCGCGATCAAAGTGGAATCGCGACGGATTTGGATGTCGATAATCGGCCTCCCGATACACCTATGGCACAAACGGACATTCATGAACATTGCAAGCCTCTGGGGTGTTTTTATTCGAATGGATGACGATACGGAAACACCATCTTCATTTGATTGTGGTAGAATTATGGTCGAAACATCCCAATTCAACCGGATTGAAGAACACATTGAAGTTCGTTTTGAGGGGGAAACATATAACATCCGAGTGTTAGAGATGGATGGCACCTCCCCCACGGTGGAATGCGATTGCGGGGAGTTTGATTCGACGGACGAAGAAGGGAGCAGTGAAAATAATTCAATACCGTATACAACAGTGGGAAACGGAGAGGATGCAGAAAACATAAAAGAAAATACAAATTCGGTGCTATGGCTTGCAAATGAAGCATGGGAAGGGCCACAAGGAGATCAACACGAAAAAACAAATATAGAACGACAGTCTGATCAGAATGGCAACGATGAACAAAGGGCATCAAACAACTCATCTCAATTTCCGGACAGGCCAATGACGAGTTCACCGGCACGGTTACTGGACACGGCGGAAAGAGGTGTGAGTGGGGAGAAGGACGGTGGTGATAAGAGTCCTGCAGGAATAGGGGACATTCAAATTTGCAAGAGTTTTGATATAGAGGGAATTGCTAATTCTAAAGCAAGTGATTCAAATGATCAGGAGTCTAATCTACAAAGGGAAGATAATTCAGAATTTAATTCAAAATTAAATTTTAAATTAAATCATTATCCTATCCTCTTTTCGACAATTGAACAACCAAATTTGAGTAAAACAGAAATTGTCCAGGTGGGTCAGGCTTATTGCAAGATTCGACGGTTTGTAGGGGGAAATTTGGAAGGGTGTCGGATTTCTAGAAAAAAGAAGCCTAACCGAATATATAAGACCAACCAAGTACTATCGAATACGGGGGGAGAAGGGGACGACGGTCAGGCAGCAAACATTATTGAAAAAGAAGCGATTGAAACGGTGAAACTGGGCTCTCTGATTGGGGTCAATTCCAACGGCCGGGAAGAAGAAATTATCCGAGACATATCAAAAGTAATTAGTGGCGATCAGCGCGGTTTGTGACTCATGAAAATATTATCATGGAATGTGAGGGGCTTGGGAGGAAGTGCTAAACGCCGGTTTGTTCGAGATGTAATACGGAAAAACGATGCGGATATGGCAATGTTACAAGAAACAAAGATGGAGGAGTGTCCGAAATTGTGGCTAGCCAATCTATAGGGAAGCGATAACTACGAATCAGTGATCGCGCCATCAATTGGTGCGTCGGGCGGTATTATAGTGATATGGGAGGTGAGTAAATTTAATCTAGAGGTGGTAGTGATTGAACGTAATTTTATTCTGATGCGAGGTAGATGGTTACATGATGATCTAAGCTGTGGTTTGGTAGTGGTATATGCACCGTCCGAATTGGAAGGGCAACAAGCTGTATGGACGGCAATTTTGAATAGAATTAGTGAACAAGAAGGCCCGTGGTGCATAGCGGGAGATTTTAATGCCATATTACACGAGTCAGATAGGATTGGTACATCGGACAGGACTATGGAGATGGAAGCGTTTGGTGATTTTGTTCTACATGCAGGTCTGATGGATTTACCACTCTTAGGCAAACGTTATACATGGTTTGGCCCAAAGAAAAGATGTAGCCGAATTGACAGATTTTTGATATCGTCAAGATGGATGGATGCTTTCAGCTCAATCCAGCAGGTGGCGCTAGCACGGGGTGTATCCGACCACACACCTTTAGTGTTGAAATGCGATGAAAACGACTGGGGTCCTCGTCCGTTCCGTTTCTTTAATTGTTGGATGGAGGGAAAATATCACATGAGGCAAATTATTGAGGAATGGATCCGGCTAACTGAATTAGACATTGGCACGATAAATATTATGGTGAAACTGAGACATTTGAAGGCATTTTTGAAAAAATGGAATAGGGACAGCTTTGGGGATGTGAATGAGATAATATCAGATTTGCAAGTTAAAATTGACCGGGCAGATTCAGCAATTTCTGCAACTAGTATTGATGAGGAGATAGAGGCAGAAAGGCGACAATGGCTACAGGCTTTGTGGAAAGCTATGAGACACAAGGAAGCGATGTGGAGACAAAAATCCAGAGCGACATGGCTGCGTCTGGGAGATCGGAACACAGCCTATTTTCATCGATCCGCAAAGCTGAGAGCGGCAAGAAATTATATTCCAGGATTTATGGTTAATGACAATTGGATCAGCTCGCGATCACTTATGCGACGCCACGTAGTTCAATTTTTCATGAAGCATTTCTCTTGTGATAAGAGGGAATGCGTATGGCAATTTGAGGGGGATTTTAGGAAGATATCGCAGACAGCTAGGGGGAATTTGGTGGCGACATTCTCATTGGCAGAAATACACGGAATAGTGAGAGGTTGTGATGGTTCGAAGGCACAAGGCCCTGACGGTTTTACGCTGGATTTTTATAAGAAAGGGTGGGATGTGATCAATGCTGATATTCTACGGTTCTTTGAAAATTTCCATGCAAGTGGGCGGCTACCTAAGGATGTGAATTGTACATTCATCGTGTTAATTCCTAAGGTAACATCTCCCACGACCCTTGGCGAATATAGGCCGATATGTCTAGTAAACTCAGTATACAAAATTTTGGCAAAATGCCTTGCGACTCGACTACAAGGGGTATTGGCAGATTTAATAAGTGATACCCAATCGGCGTTTATAAAGGGTCGACAATTGGTGGATGGTGTACTTCTAGCACTTGAGGTGGTGCACTCCCTACGACAACGGGGTGCATGTGGTTTTTTATTGAAACTTGATTTTGCCAAGGCGTATGACTGCGTGAGCTGGTGTTTTTTGGATGAGGTGTTAGGACGAATGGGATTCTGTGACACATGGCGAAAATGGATTCAGGAATGTATCAGTTTAGTCAGGTTGTCGGTGCTTCTCAACGGTAATGCCACCAAGGAATTCAGAATGGGTAGAGGCTTGCGACAAGGCTGTCCGCTATCACCTTTACTGTTTGTGATAGTTGCGGAAGCAATGCATTTGATGCTGCGAAGGGCTGAATTAGGGGGTCTAATTTGTGGGGTTCAGGTAGCGGCAGGGATATCCGTGACACATTTACAGTTTGCCGATGACACACTTTTGTTCTTTAAGGGATCGTTAGAAGTTGCGAGAAATGTGAAACGAATTCTGCACTGTTTTCAAGTTTGCTCGGGGTTGAAGATTAACTTCGGTAAAAGTTCCTTGTACTCAATTGGTATAGGAGATGAGCTGGGCAGCAACGTAGCCGAGGTAATGGGTTGTAGAAAAGCTGTATTTCCATTCGTCTATTTGGGATTTCCAATAGGCGCAAGTCCGAGACTAATAGCTACGTGGGAACCAGTGATCGCTAATTTCCGACGCAAATTAGCAGGTTGGAAGAGGACCTCTCTGTCCTTTGCAGCTCGGGTGGTGTTGGTCAATTCAGTCATCTCGTTGTTGCCGATATTCTACATGGGTTTATTTGTCGCTCCCAGAGGGGTAATAGAGAGGATTGATAAATTCGAAGAGCTTTCCTATGGGGGGTGTGGGTTTGGAACGGCGGATGAGCAGAGTAGGATGGGAGGTAGTTTGTCACCCGAAACAATTAGGGGGTTTGGGGGTTGCGGATTTGCGAGTTAAGAACATGGCGATGCTATCAAAATGGGTGTGGCGTTACGCGCAAGATAGAGATTCATTGTGGCGTGGCTTGATAATAGCAAAATATGGAAAACATCCACAATGGTGGCGTTTCAACACGGAAAAGATGTCATCTATGTCGCTTGTATGGCGGCAAATAGTAGCTCTCTCATGCGATGCACAGGTTGAAAAGCATATGGGCATGACCGGTTTTCTATGGAAGCTTGGGGATGGTAGATCGATTTTGTTTTGGTTCGATCCGTGGGTTGAACAAGTGGCATTAAAAGATTTATATCCGCGCTTATTCTCGTTAGCATGTGATAAATTAGCAAGGGTGGGGGACTATATGGTGGAGGGCAGATTATCGCATCATGGTTGGCCTGAATTTTTTAGACGCCCACTACGAGAGTTTGAATTAGGAATGCTACGTGATCTAATTCAAACGGTATCCAATTTCCGCACATGGGAAGGCAAGTTGGACATGTTAATTTGGCAATCGGACGAGCGTGGAATTTTTTCAGTTGGGACTTTATCGAAACTGCTCATGCTAGATAAGGTGGGGGAAATGGACTTTGGAGAATGTTTCGCTTGGAAGGTGCTGGTGCCGCCGAAAGTTCAAGCTTTCCTATGGTTTACATGGTTACGTCGATTGCCCACTGCTGATTTCTTGCGAGCACGTGGGGTGCCACTGCCGGATGATCAAGGCCGATGCCCTTGGTGTGCGATGGTAGAGGAGAGCATCGCTCACATCCTCTATGAATGTCCGTTTGCACAATCGGTTTGGCTATGGATGCGAAAATGGTGGGGAATGGACACAACCTTACCGGTTAGTTTTGATGCATTCTACGTTCTTGATTTTCATAGTATATTCAAGGGATGCATGAATATGTGGTGGATAGCATGTGTTGCCGCTGTTTTATGGTCTTTATGGATTGCAAGAAATGAATTTATTTTCCGTGGGAAGCGATGGAACTTGGCTGAATTGTGTTTCTTGGTGAAATTGAGATCCTATTATTGGATAAAAGCTGATAGGCGGGGAGAATTGGTAGCGGAGGCAGCTTGGTGGACATGCCCTTCTAAAATTGAGGTTGCTTCCAAACCAAAGAGGACGAGGGGGGAAAGATGCTGGCAGCCCCCGTTACAAAATATTCTAAAATTTAACACGGATGGATCAGCGCGAGGAAAGCCGGGTCCGGCAGGGATTGGTGGTGTGTTACGAGATGCGGATAGCCGTATCTTGGGTCTATTTTCAGGCCCTATAGGCGTGATGGAATCAAATGAAGCAGAGGTCCGAGCGATAGCCTTTGCGTTGGGAATGATCAAGGAGAAGGAATGGCGACAGGGTTGTGTGATAATGGAGACGGACTCTCAAGTCGCGTTGAGCTGGATAAATCAGAATGCAAAACGACCGTGGCGACTATGGGAAGTATTTTTGGAAATTGATCAAGCTTGTCAAGTTATATATGATATTCAATTCTGTTACGTACCGAGGGAAGCGAACGGATTTGCGGATGCACTGGCGAAGGAGGGAGTAGATAGACTTTCGACGTTCATGGCTTGTCTGTGACTTGTCTCTAAATGATATGCTTTTCCTTTTGTAATCGACGGATCGTATCGTACTCTTTTCCTCCAATAGGTTTAGGGAGGTTTTTAACGAGGCGTGCGATTTCGTCAAGCTGTATGTTTTTACTTATTTCTTAATAAAAAACATACAGTTGCTAATAAAAAAAAACCCTACACTTCAAGCTCTCCTTTTGCAACTGAAATGATTGCTGGAAAATTGAATAACAAGCTTCGCAACCTCTTGGGGTCATTACTACTTTTATTGCCAATTTTTAATCCCTTTACAGTCCTCCCTTTCGCTCTTATCTTTATTACATCAATATCTAATTGATGTGTGGAGATGCAGATGGTACAGTAATTATATCAAATTGTAACATCCGAATACCTGACTAAAATTTTTCCGACTTAGATAATCGAAAAGTAGTTTTTAGAAACTATTATTGTGATAAAGGATCTTAAAATATGATTAATTAAAATTGAATCAGATTTTAAAGTGAATTGTACATAATTAGTAATTAAACTGTAAAGCGTGCGAGTTTGATGTTAAAATAATGAAAGACGAAAATAAAGGTGCAATAAGTGTAAGCAACGGAAAGATAAAATATCTGAAGCTTCTGAAAAACATTCTTAGGTGTTTTGAAGTATGTTCGGGCCTTAGCATAAATTTCCACAAATCTTGCTTAACAGGTATTAATGTGGATGAGAAGATCCTGGACTCATTAGCAGAATTATTTGGATGTGAAAAGGGGAATCTCCCATTCAACTATTTGGGAATCCCATTGGGGGCCGATCCAAGAAAAGAAGCAACTTGGGAACCAGTGGTAGATAAAATAAGACGTAAGCTAGCGGGTTGGAAATGCAGATCACTCACCTTTGCTGGAAGAGTCACACTTATTAACTCAGTCCTCTCCTCGATGCCATTATATTACATGACCATGTTCCAAGTCCCTAAGTCAGTTTTGCAAAAGATTGATAAATTAAGAAGACAGTTTCTGTGGGGTAGTTTGTCTGGAGATAAAAAACTAGCCAAGGTAAATTGGGGGAGAATTTGTCTACCAAAGAAAAAAAGGAGGTGCAGGGGTATGCAATATTGCACTCAAGAATAAGGCTTTGTTAGCAAAATGGGGGTGGAGATTTATCTTAGAAAAAGATGCTTTGTGGCGCAAAATAGCTTGCAGTAAATATGGCGAGACGATACATAGAACAATCTCACCCCAAGGAAGATTGAAAAATGCTTCTTTAGTGTGGAAAGGGATTGTGAGAAACATGTTCGACAGTGAAGTAGAACCTTGGATGAGTCATTCGGTGTTTAGATGGAAGTTAGGGGATGGAAAAACAGCTCTCTTTTGGGAAGATCATTGGTGTGGCGAGAAGCCACTTTGTATTTCATTCCCAAGACTCTATAGACTAGCCATTCGCAAAGGGTGTGTCGTAGCGTCATGTGTTCAAAGTAACAGTTTAAAGGACATCGAGTGGATTTCCATGTTCTCGAGAACACTGTTAGACAGAGAAGAGGATTTACTCTCCTTGGTGAAAGCTACTGTTGAAGGGGAGCAGATTAACACCGACATAGAGGATAGAATAATCTGGGTGTATGATAATGCTGGGACATTTTCAGTGGCAAAACTCTCTGAATTGCTGGCGAGTAACAACATTGTAGACCCCCTGTTCAATTTTGATAACATATGGAAATTAAAGGTTCCACCAAAAGTAAGAAGTTTCCTTTGGTTTTTGAAAATTGGAAGGCTACCAACTATCGAATTCCTGATAAGGAGGGGGTAAATATTGATATAGCAGCAACTGGTTGCCCTTGGTGCGAGCAAGGAGTAGAAAACGCCCTGCATTTGATGTTGCTTTGCAGATTCGCAAACTGTTTCTGGAGGAAATTTTGTGATTGGTGGGAAATTTGCTGGCCAAACTTGGTAAGTATGGATGACTTTTTCTGTTTCTGTTTTAACACAAATTGGACAGGGAAAGCAAGATTGTTGTGGCTCATTTCGGTCGCTTCAGCTCTTTGGAGTCTTTGGGTGGCAAGAAACGTAAAGAAATTTGAGGAGAAAATAACCAAGATGAAGGACTTAATCTTTTTCACAAAAATGAGAACGTACATTTGGATCAAAGCGGTGAACGAAGACCTTTTGCTTAACGAACAAGACTGGTGGAATAATCCTGCAGAGTGTCTAAAACTCAAGGAAGAATTAGAATGGTGCCCCCCTGCGGAAGATGAAATTAAATTCAACACTGATGGTGCTTTTAAAGACCAACACGCAGGGTGTGGGGGGGGTGTTGAGAACTGATTCAGGAGATATAAGAGCCTTATTTTCTGGACCTGTTCAACCCATCAGTGCTGACTTTGCAGAGTTGGTAGCATTAAGAACAGCCCTGGAAATTTTTATCGAAGCAGGATGGTTGGGGAGAGCTTACTTGGTGGTTGAATCTGACTCTCAAACGGTGCTAAACTGGGTAGCGAATAAAAGCCTTCGACCTTGGCGATGGTGGTCCGTGTTCGAAGATATAGATATTTTGCGCAGCCAAATCAATCAATGCACTTTTGTTCATGTCTCAAGAAACTTGAACCAGCTTGCTGATCACCTTGCAAAGGAGGGTATGCACAGACCAATGATTTTTAAAGCATGGTGGTAAAATTAGTTTTGTACTGCGTAGTGTACTGCTGTGTGTAATGGGGAGATTTGATTGAATTGTAAAACCTCCTGGTTCAGCCTTTGATATCAATAATCCAGTCGATGAGTACTCTTTTCCTCCGTTTAGGATTAGGGAGGTTTTTAACGAGGCTCTCGACTTGGACAAAAATCAATAAAATTGATGCTTTATCAAAAAAAAAAGCAACGGAAAGATGAATGTTTAATGTTCGAATTAATCCGTTTTCTAATAGTGATTAGTCATCACCACCAAGTGTCCACCATGCATAATCAAGGTTTTTTCAATGATAAAATTTGTGTACAATTTAACTAATTTTGGAGGAAAACCCAAGGCTTGGGGTTAGGGAGGAGAGAGAAAAGATGTACATGTTCTTCAAATTATCTTACACTATTACCGAATGCTCCCTTTGAATTTCAGACCCTTTAGGCTTTATTTTGGTTTCTGCAATTTAAGGGAAAAAAAGGATGAAAAAGACTGATTAAAGGGATTACGTACATTAGTTTAAATTATGGTTACGATCTTGTTTTTAGTTGTTTTGCATTTATCGCGATTGCAGACATAACGGATGTTATTGTCGGTATCGCAATCGTAAATTTCTTAAAAAACATATGATATTACGAACATAACGATTACGAGCGAACGAAACTAAAACTATTATATAACGACCACTATAACAATCGTGGACTGCTATTTAAGTGCCTGCATGTTCTTTAATTCTGAATGTGTGGATGCAAGACATGTCATAGTGTTCATGCACTTCCAAGCTTTTAATTAATGTTTGCGTTTACCGTCATTGGACGTTAACGTAGATGGTAATCGTTCGGTCTCAAATGTTTGTGGTTTACTAGGGGCATTCCAAGAAAATGTGTTAAAAGTAATGGCAGTTCTACAACGAATTAAATAGCAAAATGTCAAACTAAACATGAAAAAAAAAGTAAGAAACTTTAAGGATTAGATTGAATAAAATTAATAATTTATAGGAAAGATTTTAAATTCTAAATTTTTATAAAATAAGTTAAAAAGTCTTGCAGTATGCTAGATAGTTATATTATGAGATAAGGTGGAGCTCAGGTACATCAGGATGGTTCCGACACATCTAAAATATTTCCCTCTGCTATTATATGAATACTCGGTTCTGAAGCTTGTACATTAATAACGACAGAGGCTTCGGCTCGCTTTCCCCATAAGGTGATGTAAATTCCTAGTATGATCAGGAACCCGCCTATGATACTGTTAATTTATAATATATAAAAACACAAATTAGAAGAAACACAAGATAATATGTAAAAAAAAACAAAATAAAAATTGAGTAATTAATACCTTCCCGTATGGATCTCTCCATTTATTAGAAGAGACTCAAACAATATCGTAAATACGAGCGACAGAGGAGAAAAAGAAGAGACAAAAATTGGACCATGTGCTTTCATGCACCATGTTGCAATGAAAACTGCTACTCCGGATCCGAAGACACCCTATTTCATTTTACAAAATAAATGTACCATTTTAATAATAAAACTCAAAAACTATTAATTAATTTGAAACTTAAACTTAATGTATTTACGAAAAAATAATCGTTAGATTTCGCTTACAGTAAAAATTATGGTCAATAGATTCACAGTTGGAGAAATTCGCCAGGCACACCAATCCCTCTCAACAACCATAGCCGTTGCGGTGGAGAGCACAAAGCTGCTGCCACACATCAGCCATGAAGTAGATAAAACGGGATAGAAGTGTGTGGCAATCAACTTGGCCTATATATAAATAAATTAGAAGTAATTATTATGAGTAATAATTAGTGTTTTGTTGGATTATATATAAATTTGTTAAAACTAAATATGTGATATCATACCTGCAAAATAAGTGCCAAAGAATAACAGAAAAGACTGAGCAAGGTCAATACAGCTCCTAGTATCGGCCTCTGGACCGGAGCAAATAACAAGCCCTGCGGTTTGGGCAGTGAGTTGAAGGATGTGTGTATGTGGAAGCTCGGTCCAGTATAGAAAGTGATGATCATTGCACCACCGATGCTAGTGATGGTGCCAATCACTTTTGCTCTTCCGGGCCATGTGGTCAAAGTTAACGTCTCCATCCTAAGGAAATGCAAATGTCAATCAAACAGAAAATAAAAAGGGAAATTAGACGTAGAGGAACCGGTGGGGTAAGTAGACGATGAAACAAAAGCGAGGGAAAGATTTGATAAAGCCAAAGTGATCGTCTATTTTGGTTACTGCTGGAAGTCGAGAATGAATGGTCATGGTGACGACAGGGAAGATCCATTATCCGACTCTGACGAGGGGGAAGGTGAAGACTGAAGAGTCGCCGGAGTTTTCAGAGGTTGGTAACAGATAGATTATGCTGCCGCACTGGATATTTCAGCTCAACTGCAGCCTCGGTTCCTCCTGTCGAGATTGGCTTTAATAGGGACGCTCAAATCCAAACTGATACTAGTATTGGGGTAATTTGCTCAAGACAAGCAGTTAGTACAAAGTGATGGATTGCAAGTTCATTCTCAACAACTGAGGAAGATAGGGTGCTGGAGATTGACTGAACATAAAACTAATTTTACTTCCCGTAGGAGGACATTATTGATGGAACTGCCTTGGACAATGTTAATAGGGACTATGAAGATGAAGTTGAAAGGAAAGCAGTCTGAAAATTCTGTCTTTTTTTGTCTTTTTAACGTAGGCTTTGTATTGCTAGGTGTTTGTGGTTTAAAATACTAATAAAAATAAACATTGTTTTAGTAATCGAAATGTTATAAGGATTTATTGTGTTCCATTACGAGGATCAAAAACAATTGTGTTGGTAATGCATTTCTTGTATTGTATCATATCCTCATTTATCGTGTCCGTGTATAAGTTTACGTTATAATTTTTACGTACCTGAATATTATTGCTAATATATAAGTAATGGCAGGGCCCAAATTTGCAACGGCCGTGATATAACTCGCGAAAGCGAAACTGAAGCTTGCAGTGAATGTATTTTGTGCCACAACTCCCCTACATTCCATAAAGCAAAGTCAATTGAATTTTAATAAATACTATAATTCAAACTAAAATTTTAATAAATGCTATAATTCAAACTAAAATTTCGAATACATACCCCAAAGCTCCGGTTAATATGCTCAATGCAGCTATCTTCCACGTCATGTCTGGCCTTTGACCCCTACAATTTTTTTTCAAATATAAGAAATCAATTTTGTATAATGATTATGAAATGATACATATGTATATTAATTTAAAGTATACCTTTCGAAATAGATAGCAACAGGGGTAACGAAGATGGTTGCTACCAGGAGACGGTAGGCAATCAAAACTACCATACTAGTTCCCGTGGAATAACTTTTTTCATATAATAAGCTCACCCAAGCACTGATAACTTGGGCAATTGTCATCAAAAAAATCGCGAGAAACATGATGCTGTCTAAAAAAACATAAAAAAAAATGATTTAAAACAAAATAGATGGGGGAAGAGTAAGAAATTCAATTTTAAAGAAACATATAGCCGCTGCCGCTCCCCTCCGAAACAATACAAACCGGGACAATCGACCAAGCACGTCCTATCAACTTGAAAACCATTACACTCCCAAGAACATCCAAGACCGAAACAACCACTTAACCAGAACCCAACAAGTAAAAGGAAAAAAAAATAGGTTTATGGAAGAAAGAAGCTTACTTGAAGAAAACAAGAAAGATGAATTGTGAGGGGTGTAGTGAAAAGGAGTGAAAGTATGAATATATATAGAGTTAGCAGATGATTAAACTAGGTGTAGGTGAGGGTATCTCAATCTCCCATTAATGAAGCCACTCTTAGATATTAATAAAAATAAAATATTATTTATTAATTTAACAATTTCAATTATTTATGGATATAAAATAGAAGAATTAATTTAAGAAGATGGATGGTTGATGAGAACGATTAATGTTAATTAAGTAATGAAGGATAAATTTCACGGTTAACTGTCATTATAGTAACATTTCATACATAGAAAATAGCTTAGTCATCAATTTATCTATTATAAGAATCCATAACGCAATTAAGCTTTGGTTGCTTCCGTCGGTCATTACTAGTATGCCTTTTTATTTAGGGTAGGTGATAAAACAATAATTATT
The DNA here is from genome assembly GCA_030270665.1 of Hibiscus trionum. Taxonomy (NCBI): domain Eukaryota; kingdom Viridiplantae; phylum Streptophyta; class Magnoliopsida; order Malvales; family Malvaceae; genus Hibiscus; species Hibiscus trionum. Next base: position 16,907,107 of record BSYR01000038.1, on the reverse strand, counting down.
CTTATTTAATGGTATAAATTAGTGGACATCTTTGCAAATAGTTTCATAATCCTTGAGAAATTATTGAAATATTAAGATTTCAATTGCAGTTTTTAGGATAATACATTGTAAAGATGATTGAGATGTATGAATTAAATTTGATCTTTTTAAAGAAATAGTATTTGTAACATTACTTTATTAACATTATTAACTTCGAATAGATAGAAAGCAACACATGAAGATGAACTCAGCTAATTGACTATTGAGACTGAAAATATGGGTGTGGGATGGAGTGGTATCATTATCATATATATATATATATATATATAATATTGTATCCCCGTCCCGCTCCGAAATAATAAAAAGCATAACCCGATCCCGACCCGCCCCGAAATAATAAAAAATATAACCCGATCTAGATCCGCCCTTGATATTTTAATAAAAAAATCTCGACTAAACTTGACCCGCTGTAACACCCCGTTTTTTTTCTAATTAAAAAAAAGAGAATGGTGCTTGTATGAGGGTTTGAACCCAAAACCCCACCCTTCCTTTCCCCTTTGAGTGTTAAACCATTGAGCCAAGTGCTCGTTTCTTTCATATATTACATGGAACAATATTAGAATCAAGTCTGAGAGATATATTAAATCAGATATAATATTCCATCTGACTCTTCACCTACCCGAAAAAAATATTGAACATTCAGATCTAATTTTGATGAACTAAAACCCTAGAGAATTCTAAACGCTCTCACCTACCCTATCTCGGCTGCCATCTCCGATCTGCCTCCACCACCGCGTCGTGGCCACCACCGCCAGCACCAGCAGAACCGCCGCACCGTCCCGATCAAACCCTAGCCGCCACTCGCGTCGTATTGTTGCCGTCCGACGGGAGAAATGACCTGAAGGGTTCGACGAGAACCTCAAGCGTCGCCCACTATTTTTGACGTTTCCGACCACCGTCGACGTCTGTTCGGGAAATCGGACTCCAGATCTCAGCTCCCCGGGCCGTTCTGAATAAAACCCAGTAAATCGATCGTTCCTCCGACTCCATTAAGGTCTTCGTCGGAGCTTCGTCTTTTCCGACGAGGTTTTGACCTTTTGGGTCTTTTTCGGTAAGTTTCCGACCGACTTCCGATTTGTTTTCGTTGTGAAAGTGTTGTGGATTAAAATTTCGTTCTTTTTACGGCCAGGTTGTGCCCTTCGACGTCTCCGACGACCATTTCGGCCACCGTCCGGCCACCAGAAATTTTTGGGTAAGTAAACCGGCTCAACCCGGTCTGAACCGGCTGGACCGGTCGGCCCATTAGCCAAACTCGAACCGGTTTGGCCCAAAGCCCAAACCCAGTCAACCCTAGCCCAACGTCCGACCCGACCCGTCTCTGACCTGCCTGTCCGACCCGTTGACCCGACCTGCCCGTCCGACCCGTTGACCCGGTTCGAGTCAACCCATCTACCGAGTCAACTCAGTCCGAGTCAGCCGAGTCAACTCAGTGAGTTAACCTGCCGAGTCAACTCAGTTAACCCATGTTGACAGCTGACGTCAGCATTGACTTTAACCAGTTGACTCTGACCCCGTTGACCGTTGACCTGCTGACGTCAGCGTTGACTTTGACCGTTGACCAAAAAGTCAAATTTTCCGAAAACTCCTATTTTATGTTTTTCGACGTCCTGAGTCCATTTATGAAGCCCGTTTTGCAAAATTCTGATCCGAAAGCCTCCGAATCTGACCTTGAGCCCAAACTTGTTTATGTACTTAATTATTGGTTAAGAGCTTGTGAGTAAGATCTGATCTTGCAATTTGTGTAATTGAAGGTACTCTCGGTTCCTTGGATGCTCGATGCTGAGGAATGTCGAATTCAGGTTCGAGGGTATTCGAGTGTCGTACCATGAATCAACTGTTATAGCTCGGAACTAAGGTAATACATTACTACCCCTTGTATGCTTTATGTACATGTTGATATCTGGTTAAAGCATGCATGCTTATGATGAGTGTTTTGTGAACTCTGCTTAAGCCGAATTCGATACGGAAAATAAGAATGAGAGTTAGTAAGAGTAAAATACTCGGATAAGAATATTAATAGATCATGAGTGTTGAAAGTGCTAATAATAATAATAATAATAATACAATTAAATCTGAAACTCTATCAATGGTGTCTAAGAACCAATGTTCAGAATGTGGAGTATGAGATGTTGGATATGAAATTACGAAAATACCCTTAGAGCATAAGTATGACTAAACTACCCATATGATAAAGGAAATGACCTAAAATATGCATTCGACCTAATTATGCAATTTACACTACCCAAGATGTATGTTTTAATGGAAAGACTTCGGCATCATTATGCAATACGTGTGATACAAACTTGGATAATCCCTCAAAATCAGTATAACACATGAATGAGAATTTTCTGGAAATATTGTTGAAATCCTAAGTCGATCCTTATGACAGTAATACGTGAATTAGATGAGAATGATCGTAATGACCAAAAAGACGGTAATGCCCTCGAGCACCGAAATGTCTGATTAATTTGAAATGACGATATACCCTCAAGTTCTGTAATGAATGAATCGTCTGTAAAGGGCCGGAGAGTTAGGACGCCTTAATCTCGTTTGAGTACGTGAATGATGGAGGTACCAAATGGTAATTCGGAAAGAATTGGTAGATTCATCTCAGTCTAAAATAACCGAAATAACCTCCTGAGTTAATCGGTAACTATGTATTTGACGAAATTCTGGATTTGTTAATAAGACTAAAATAACTAAAAGGCCATGATAGCCTAAATAATCGGAACATCACTGAAAATATCCGATAACTTAAAAGACTTTAATTTAGAAATTCTTGAATGTCCGGTTAGAAAACTAATGAGCAAATAGGATACCCGAGTTTTGTGAACCATTGCTCTCAATGTTGGTATAATTACCAGAATGTCTATGAACGTCGAAATGACCATAATGCCCTTGTATGCTTAAAAGACTAAAGTACCCATAATATATTTGAACTTTCTAAGATCTTGAGGTATCACCTCCTGAATATCTGGGTTAAACCGTTAGTATGAACCCCCCTTTTTAATAGGGGCCACATTTCAGAAATCCGTTCAAGTTGTCAAGAGTTCAATATGTCCCATTCCGTAAATGCCAAGTATCTCCAAGAAATGATCTGTCCCACCTAGTGTGTTCCATGTGTGATATATTCTGTTGAATGGATTGTAGAATTATTTACTCATGAATAATATTATGTTGATGAACATTTCAATTGTTATTGAGATTGCATCACTATGTTAGAAAATGAGATAAAATGATGAACTTGATATATGATGACATTCTCTGCCTACCTGATATATGTCTGCTCAATCTGTATACTTGGTATGTGATCGTTTGATCTGTGATGGTATTGTCTGACTGTTTGATGAATTTGTTAGCATGATCTGTTATTTTGACCTATGATGGGATAATCTGTTTGCATGATGAATGCTGAAAATGTCTGCTCTGCTCAATAGTATGCCCATTTATCTGTCAAAAGCATGAACTTCTGTTTCTGATACTCTGAATAGAATATGTCTGATTACATGTATTATGTTACTCATGTCTGGAATCTGAACACCGATTATTGCCTGGGTATACTGTTGGGTTATGTTATGAAGTGTCTGCAGGTACAACCCTGATCCAGCTGGTAAACCCTTCTGTTAAGCTCCTACGCCCACGGGCCTAGGGTAAGTCTTTCTGGACCTAAGGCATTCCCTTAGGTAGGCTCCTACGCCTCAGGCCTAGGGTAAGACCTTCTGTATGCAGTTCTGGGGGACTGCATATTGGTGTAAGGTTGGAGGGTAGTTCTTGTAAACTTCTGTATGAACATTGAACATTTGCATTTAATCTATTATGCGCTCATATGATATGATGTTAAGTACTTATGTATGTTTGATTTGCAACTTATTAAAACACACTAGGCTTCGTGGTTTAACTTCTCCAACCCGCCACTATGTTTATTCTCTGAACAATAAGCTCTTTTTTAGTACTCAGTAAAATAGAAAGAACAAACCTTGTTGTCCTTAAGAATAGTGCTTCACTAAATTAGCGAAACATAAATGGAGACAAGTATTGCCTGGAACATCATAAAAATATTATGTCTACCCTATGTCTGCATGAGCTTATAGCATCTTTTGGTAGTTCTGTATTACTGAGCTCTTCCAAGCTCACGTTATTTTTACTATCGCAGGTTAAAAGATTATAGCATGACAAAATGTTGACATCAGTGTTCGGAGTTCCCTCGGCGTTGCCTCTGGAGTACGGTACTGTATAGTTAGGGGGCATGTAGGTCATGTTTGGTTTCATGTCAGTGTCTGTAAAATACTTTTCTGAAATTTTTGTTATGTGTTTAAATGATTTCCTGAAATTGTATTTTAAACAGAAGTTGATTTTACAGTTTGATAAGTGTTTTGAGAAAGAAAACAAAATGTTTTCATGTGTATTTTCACTGTAGGTCGCTCTTGTGACCCTAATGTGACTTCCTAGGATCTGTTGTAACGCATAGGCGGGTCTAGGGGGTTACATTTAGTGGTATCAGAGCTTAGTGTTACGTCTTTCTGGGTAGATTGGCTGATCGTCAGTCATAGGGTGTCTGGTCTGTGCATGCCCCTAGATCATAACTGTACTCCTCCGTGCCGAGACTCCGATGTTGAATCTTTTCTTGTAATAAGTGCATCAAACACTTCTGTTCATGATAGCTTGATATGTACTAGAAAGGAATATCGGTAATGTTTGTCTACGAATTGGATTAAATTGATGGATTTGAATTTAGATAAAGAAACTAAGAAGGTTAATGCGTGTGGAATTGAAGATATGAATTAGATAGAGTATGAAGGTCTGATCTTATGAGGTAACTGATATAAGATTACATGTAAGGTAGCTCGGTGATGATGATTATGTTTGAAAATATCTTGATAAAAAAATTTTGGTCAACTGACGGTCAACGGCTGATGCTAACTGGACTTGCCACGTGTTAAGATCTACTGACGTGGCATATGCCAAGGCACATTGTTCTTTTATGGATAAAATAGAATTTGATCATTGAAAGCGACATTATTGAAAAGAAAAATTACGAAATTCAAACATGCACCATAAAATAGACATGTATTTTATCAAAAAAATGTTGCAATGTCTACACACAACCTACGTAGAATTTATGATATTCCAACAACAACAACAAATGCTGAAATTATTAAAATCTATACCCATCACCAACCTGTAGTTAACTTAGCTCTCCCAACTGCCAACCTATTTCTCTTACAGTCAACCGTCTCTAACCCCACATAATTGTCCACACCTTGCCTCCATTAGACTTGCTTAATTGCTAAGTAATTTTGTCAAGCTTGCCACGTTCATACTCTTTATTGTCAAACTAAGAATTCAAATCAAGTTTGAATTCTAACAATTATTGATGGAACTGCCTTGGACAATGTTAATAGGGACTATGAAGATGAAGTTGAAAGGAAAGCAGTCTGAAAATTCTGTCTTTTTTTGTCTTTTTGACGTAGGCTTTGTATTGCTAGGTGTTTTTGGTTTAAAATACTAATAAAAATAAACATTGTTTTAGTAATCGAAATGTTATAAGGATTTATTGTGTTCCATTACGAGGATCAAAAACAATTGTGTTGGTAATGCATTTCTTGTATTGTATCGTATCCTCATTTATCGTGTCCGTGTATAAGTTTACGTTATAATTTTTACGTACCTGAATATTATTGCTAATATATAAGTAATGGCAGGGCCCAAATTTGCAACGGCCGTGATATAACTCGCGAAAGCGAAACTGAAGCTTGCAGCGAATGTATTTTGTGCCACAACTCCCCTACATTCAATAAAGCAAAGTCAATTGAATTTTAATAAATACTATAATTCAAACTAAAATTTTAATAAATGCTATAATTCAAACTAAAATTTCGAATACATACCCCAAAGCTCCGGTTAATATGCTCAATGCAGCTATCTTCCACGTCATGTCTGGCCTTTGACCCCTACAATTTTTTTTCAAATATAAGAAATCAATTTTGTATAATGATTATGAAATGATACATATGTATATTAATTTAAAGTATACCTTTCGAAATAGATAGCAACAGGGGTAACGAAGATGGTTGCTACCAGGAGACGGTAGGCAATCAAAACTACCATACTAGTTCCCGTGGAATAACTTTTTTCATATAATAAGCTCACCCAAGCACTGATAACTTGGGCAATTGTCATCAAAAAAATCGCGAGAAACATGATGCTGTCTAAAAAAACATAAAAAAAAAATGATTTAAAACAAAATAGATGGGGGAAGAGTAAGAAATTCAATTTTAAAGAAACATATAGCCGCTGCCGCTCCCCTCCGAAACAATACAAACCGGGACAATCGACCAAGCACGTCCTATCAACTTGAAAACCATTACACTCCCAAGAACATCCAAGACCGAAACAACCACTTAACCAGAACCCAACAAGTAAAAGGAAAAAAAAATAGGTTTATGGAAGAAAGAAGCTTACTTGAAGAAAACAAGAAAGATGAATTGTGAGGGGTGTAGTGAAAGTATGAATATATATAGAGTTAGCAGATGATTAAACTAGGTGTAGGTGAGGGTATCTCAATCTCCCATTAATGAAGCCACTCTTAGATATTAATAAAAATAAAATATTATTTATTAATTTAACAATTTCAATTATTTATGGATATAAAATAGAAGAATTAATTTAAGAAGATGGATGGTGGATGAGAACGATTAATGTTAATTAAGCAATGAAGGATAAATTTCACGGTTAACTGTCATTATAGTAACATTTCATACATAGAAAATAGCTTAGTCATCAATTTATCTATTATAAGAATCCATAACGCAATTAAGCTTTGGTTGCTTCCGTCGGTCATTACTAGTATGCCTTTTTATTTAGGGTAGGTGATAAAACAATAATTATTCTTATTTATTGGTATAAATTAGTGGACATCTTTGCAAATAGTTTCATAATCCTTGAGAAATTATTGAAATATTAAGATTTCAATTGCAGTTTTTAGGATAATACCTTGTAAAGATGATTGAGATGTATGACTTAAATTTGATCTTTTTAAAGAAATAGTATTTGTAACATTACTTTATTAACATTATTAACTTCGAATAGATAGAAAGCAACACATGAAGATGAACTCAGCTAATTGACTATTTAGACTGAAAATATGTGTGTGGGATGGAGTGGTATCATATATATAATATTGTATCCCCGTCCCGCTCCGAAATAATAAAAAGCATAACCCGATCCCGACCCGCCCCGAAATAATAAAAAACATAACTCGATCTCGATCCGCCCTTGATATTTTAATAAAAAATCCCGACTAAACTTGACCCGCTCCGGAAAAATTAATAAAAACATTAAATATATAATATATATATATATATATATATATATATATAATAAATATATATTGGGTCCGGTCGGGTTAGGGAATTTTCACCATAAACCCGACCCGCCCCAAAATAATAAAAAGCATAACCCGACTCATTAAGACCCTAAATATAAGTTACGTGACTCATTAAGACCCTAAATATAATTTTATTTAATGAGAATAAAATCATACAAATTTTAAATATAATTTTATTTAATTGGAAGAAAATATTACAACATAACTTAGTATAAGCTACGAGATTGAAAAAACCAACAATCCAGACAAACAAATTTGCTAAAAGAAATAGAGCATTTCAGCACAACTCCTTTCCAGCTTTAACCCAACTACCACCATAATTTAAAAAGCTGTTTTCTTGTCATTCCTTCTTTGGCTAAGTGATCAGCCATTCCATTTTCAATTCTTGGCACATATAGAAATTGCACCATTGAAATTTTTCGTAATTACAATTATATATAGTATAAACATGTGTTAGCCATTGGTGTATTTAATGTCACAAAGAAGAAAGAGCTAAAGAAAATTTTAAAAATGACATCTTAAAATTCTACTTTAAACATCCTTTTATCTTATCTTTTTCATTTTTAGATAATCTAATTCCACTAAAACCTTGTGTTTCTTTCTTAATTTGCCAATGAATCAAGTATGGTTAAAAAAATCATTGTATTATTTGTACAAATCAGACGTTTCATTGAAAATAATCATTTCCCTAAATTATAAAAAAATTAACAAGTTTATTTAATTTTGAGTTAAATTGAATGTAAATTTGAGGTTTACTAATTGGCTGAGTGATCAAAGATGTTCATATTTTCTTATCTTGTATGAGTTCGAATCTCGTCATTTTTCAAAAAAATTAATATCTTTATTTGATTAAAAAAAATGAAGATTTTTTTCCCGATTTAAGTGTGTCTGAACCCACAGTATACTAGTGGAACTTGCTAAAATAGATTATTTAGTTTTACGTCAACAACATGCATTGATATCAACATGGTTTATGATATCTCATATTAATTATAGTAGTGGAACTTGCTAAAATGGTTTATGCTTACAATATCGGATTATTGTTGTAATTGGATATCAAGATTTGATCATTGTTGTAATTGGATTCTCTAGTGCTTTCTGAGTCATCGTATTAATATTGTGTTAATAAATCAATCTCATTTTAGCGAAAAAATTATCCAATTAATTATATTACTTCCATGTACTATATTTATCTCTTTTGGGAATTAATATCGCACGTGTTAATTATATTGGCTAATTTGTGTGGGAAATTATTATTTTTAAATAAAGATATGTCACAGATTATCCCATATTGATGTTGATGTTAATGAAAATTTTTAATAAAATAGATGTTTAAATTTTTTTTGAACAATAGCATCTGAATTTTATTAATCACCATGAAATATAATACAATATATCAAAAAGACAAAAAATGGACAAGTCCACTAAAAGTCTCTTACAATGATGCAAAGAAAATCAAACACTTTCATCGAGATTAACATACCAAAATCCAGAAACATTCATGATTTTTCTTGTTTCTATCCAAACTGAACGCTTTACAGTGTGAAAAAAGGAGTGGTGCGCGAACCAAGCTATCGGGCAGATTGCTCCGCTACCTAGGTCTAATTACATCGGCAGCCAACCATCAACTGAGTGGGGATCCATCTTTCTAAGACCACCATCAGAATCATAATCAGAGATTAGCGTCGTGTAACCCCCTCGTCCCGGTCTGGCCGGATGACCGGTCCGAATGGGCTACACGGGGAAAACCGAAGTGAAACCCGTTAAGGCTCCCCTTCGGTTAGCAACCCTATTTTTTTTCTTTCATTGTAATCTTGTCTAAAGGAGTATTAAAGTCCTAAGTAATCAAACAGCGGAACAACATACACGAGACAATCAAACGAACCCGAAACTACGTTTAACAGCCCAATTTTACTCTTAACTGCAGGCGGTATCGATACACCTAAGGGGTGTATCGATACGCCTTGACTAGGTCAAATGGTCAGAGTCAACCCGTGGAAACCGTATCGATACATCCAAAGAGTGTATCGATACTCTCCCCAACGGTCAACTTCTCACGGTCAACGCTAAGAAGACCGTATCGGTACGTCAGAGGCCTGTATCGATACCAATTTGGATAGTAACATCAGTGACCAAAAAGGTATCGATACGCCCCCTCGCGTATCGAAACGCGTGGCCTAGAACAAGAAGGCCGTATCGATACGGGTCTAACCGTATTGATACCACTGCTCTGCAATTTCTCAATTCCGAACTTGGTAACCTCACATACGATTCTAGATGCACTTTTGGACACCCCTAAGCACATACAATCATACATACATCAGACCACAATCGGGATTTAGCTTACAAGACATTGAATCTAGCAAGGATCATACATATCAAGACTTCATGCAATTTCACAAAGAAGCATACTTAGCAAGCATAAGGCATCAAGCACAAAGTACTCAAGCATAAAGCATACATAGGCCAACAACATACATGTTTAGGCATGTACAAATAAACGACATGAGAATCATAGGCCACAATCCAAGAAGCAAAAGCATAACACAACATGAGTTTAACACGCTCAACCATAATCTCCCAAGGAGTTTGACCCCAACTCCTAAAACTCTATACCCCATTGTCTAGGCATTATTACAAAAACAAACCATACTTAAACTTGCTTGAGAACTTCAAAGCTCCTCCCTCGCCCGCTCGCCTCCCGAACTCTAACGATCTGCACGTTGGAAACAAAAAGAGCATAAGCCAACTAGCTTAGTGAGAGAGGCTCTACGAATCACAACATGCAGTTTTCCAAATCACGATTTATGTGCAAGAAAGCAATGGGATGCACAATGGTCTATCTCAACCACAACACACGGTTTGCACAAGCACAACCAACATACACATACGGTGGGACTACACATCACCGTTTCGACTAGTGGATTTCCAATGGGACTACACGTCAAAGTACTACCCTACTAGTAACTACCGGTGGGACTACACATCACCGTAGTTTAGACCACCATCACGTGAGGCACGAACTCAACACGACTACAACATTAACAACTTAAAATGCATTCAATAATCACAACGTATATGCATTCAACATATCACAACAACATGAGAGTAGAGAGGCTTACACAGGGTTTAGGTGACCCCTCAAGGTCCCACCCAAACCCCAAAAGGATCCATATCGAGCACAATGCATAAATCAACAATTCTACTCACCGTTGCTACCCAAGAGAAGATCGAAGACCAAGCTCAAGACTCCGAAATCCCCGAATTTGTCCCCGAAGCTCCACCGACCAAATTTATCGTTTCTTTGCGAAACCCTTCAAAACGAGCAAGCTCTTGGATGGAATAGTACCCAAGGGGGAGATGGGTTCATTTCACGTTGGAGAGAAAATGGATAGGGAAGAAGATGACTTCAAAGCATTATTTTAGGTTTATTTGAAATTAAAAGGCTAAAGACCCAATTGCCCTTAATGAATTAAGGGAACTACAATGGATGACACCCATGGCAAAATTTGGGCTTGTTTTGAAAATGGTCCAACTAAATTTTATTTGTCTGAAAAACCCGAGGCCTAAACAATTATTTTATTATTTAAAAATTTGGAACCGAAACCCGAACCATTATTAAATTATTATTTTCACCCGACCCCCGAACCCGGGTGTTACAACTCTCCCCCACTTAAGGAATTTCGTCCCCGAAATTACCTGACGGAAACAAATACGAAAACTGCTCAAGCATGTCAGCTTTCCTCTCCCACGTGGCTTCCTCCACACCTCTATGTCTCCATAAGACTTTGACTAACTCTATAGTCTTGCCACGCAACATCTTGCTATCAGAAGCAAGTATCTCAACCGGTTCCTCATTGTAAGACAAGTCCGGATTTAACTCTATTTCTTCCACCGGCATAACATGGGATGGATCCGATCTATACCTCCTAAGCATCGACACATGAAATACGTCATGGATCTTCTCTAGCTCGGCTGGGAGCCTCAATCTATATGCAACCGGACCAATTCTCTCCAAAACAATACTCGATAGGCCTATCTTCGACTATGTCTTGCACGTGAGGTGCCAGAGACTCGTCTCGCAACTGCTTCTCACGGATCAACTGATCCAATGATGGCTTAACCTGAAGCTCGGCCACTAGCCCACCATCCTTAGACACACTCAACCTTGCAAACATTGCTCGTAACTCAACGGCCACCTTCCTACTCAAGGCATCGGCCACCACATTTGCCTTGCCCGGATGATACTCTATGGTAAGGTCATAATCTTTAAGGAGCTCTAACCACCTTCGTTGCCTAAGATTCAACTCCCTCTGGGACATCAAATATTTCAAACTCTTGTGGTCGGTGTACACGGTGCACTTCTGACCATAAAGATGGTGTCTCCAAATTTTCAACGCGAACACCACTGCAACCAACTCTATGTCATGTGTGGGGTAATTCTTCTCATGGACTTTCAACTGTCGTGAAGCATATGCCACTACCTTACCTTCTTGCATAAGCACACAACCTAGCCCCACGTAAGATGCATCACTGTAAATCACAAACTCTCTCCCCGGTTCGGGCTGAATTAAAATAGGAGCTTCAGTCAAAGCTTTCTTGAATTTCCCAAACGCTTCTTGTCTCGCATCCGACCATTCATACAGAACATTCTTCTGTAGTAACTTGGTCAACGGAGCCGCTATTCTCGAGAATCCCTCAACAAACCTTCTATAGTACCCCGCCAAACCTAGGAAGCTGCGGATTTCTGTCACTGATTTCGGTCGCTTCCAATTCACAATGGCTTCAATCTTCTTGGGATCTACACTAATCCCACTAGCTGAGATCACGTGACCTAGGAAGACCACCTCCCTAATCCAAAACTCACACTTACATAGCTTGGCATACAACTGATTCTCAAGTAGGGTCTGAAGCACCAACCATAAGTGCTCATCGTGCTCCTCTTCGGTCCTAGAGTACACTAGGATGTCATCAATAAACACTACCACAAACCTGTCCAAGAACTTATGAAACACTCGGTTCATCATATCCATAAAGGCTACTGGAGCGTTGGTCAACCCAAAAGGCATCACCAAAAACTCATAATGCCCATAACGTGTACGGAAGGCTGTCTTCGGTATGTCCACATCCTTTACCTTTAACTGATAATACCCAGACCTCAAGTCAATCTTTGAAAACACGGAAGCACCCCTCAACTGGTCTAGCAAGTCATCTATCCTTGGCAAGGGATATTTGTTTTTCACTGTCACCTTATTCAACTGTCTATAGTCTATACACATTCTCATTCTACCATCCTTCTTTTTCACAAACAAAACCGGAGCACCCCACGGGGAAACACTAGGCCTAATAAAGCCTCTGTCAGTCAACTCCTGAAGCTGTGTCTTCAACTCTTTCAACTCTTTCGGTGCCATTCTATACGGAGCAATCGACACCGGTGCGAAGTCAGAATAGGTCTCAATAGCAAACTCAACTGCTCTATCTGGAGGCAAGCCTGGTAGTTCTTCCGGAAAAACACTCGGAAAGTCGCACACAGTTCTGATGTCCTGAGGCCTCACCTCACTCATATCCGGGTTCATTACGTAGGCCAAGTAAGCCTGGCACCCCGAGCTCATCAACCTCTGAGCTTCCAAAGCCGAAACCACATTGGACAAAAACTTGACATTCTCCCCAACTACCACAACCTCAAAGTCATCGGTAAGCCTCAAAGAGACCCTCTTAGTCTCGAAGTCAACCCTAGCTCTATGCTCTACAAGCCAATCCATGCCCAAAATCACATCAAAGCCATAAAAGGGTAGCTCCATCATGTCGACCGGAAATACGTGGCCCTGAATCATCAAGGGACACCTCTTATACACTTTCCTAACTACCACTGTATCACCAAAAGAGCTAGTGACCCTTACACCTACCTCTAGCCAATCACAAGGTAATCCCAATGACTTTGCATGTTCACCCAGAATATACGAATGTGTTGACCCCGAATCTATTAGAGAAAGCAAACTCAAAGACTGTAATGTGAAATTACCTGCAATGACATCAGTGTCATTCCCAGCCTCTCGATGAGCGTACACCCTAGCCGGTCCTCCTCCCTCGGGCTGGACTGCTACCACATGAGCCAAGTTCCTCTGACCCTCATTCCTCGGCTGGAAGTTCCCACGGCCGCGCCCACGACCTCTCTGATGCTCAAAACCCCTCGTGGAGCCGGTCCTCCCCTAGCTGGGTGTGGACAATCACGCCTTAAATGGTCTCGGGAGCTACAGTTCCAACACGCCCCAAACATACCCATGCACTCACCTGGGTGGCGTCTCCCGCACCTAGTGCACTCCGGAATATGCCCAACGGCCCCTTGGCCCTGACGGCCCTGACCATGGTTACCACCCCTAGGCCTCTTATCCGGCTGGTACCTCCTATCCCTATGCCTTTTGGCATGATCTCTATCCCAGTTCGCATGTCTCTTCCCGGAGTCAGACCCACCAGCACGTGCTCTAGGGCTCAGGTTCTGCTATATATCCTTGGCTCTAGAAACCAAGACATCGAACTCAGTATAATCGAAGGCCAACATGTAGGTCTTCACATCAGTAGTCAATCCATATCTGAAACGCTCGCATCGCTCCTTCTCATCCGGAATCAACTCTGGCGCGTACTGGCTCAACCTCACAAACTGGAACTCATACTCAGACACGGTCCTATTACCTTGAACCAAAGCCATGAACTCTCTTTTCTTTTCATCCAAGTACCGAACCCCGAGGTACTTCCTCTTGAAGGCATTCCTGAAAAACTCCCATGTGATATCCGCCTCGGTCATACCAGAAATAACAGTGGTCCACCAAGTATAAGCGTCTCCCTGAAGCAATGAGATGATGCATCCCAACTTACGGGCATCCGAACACTCCATTTGTCCCAAGATGCGAGTAGTGCTCTCAAGCCACCCTTCCGAACCCTCCGGAGACAACCCACGAAACTCAACAGCCCCCAAATTACGAAGCCTCTCTAGGGGTAATCCTGTCCCCGCACCCTGAGGTGGTGCTGCAGCTTGCATACCGGCCAAAGCTGTCTGAAAAGCCCCGGCTATGGTCTAAATCAAATGGGCCACATCTGGACCTGCCTGACCTTGGCCCGCTTGAGCCCCATTACCTCCCACATTAGCCTCAGTCTGAGGCCCATTACCATCACCTCTGACGTTCCCTCCATTACCATCGGGAGCATTAAGAGCAAGAGGCGCGTTCTCGGGTGCCTGGTCACCCGCCCTAGGCCGTCCCCTCGGTCTCACCATAGCAATTAAAGTAATCTAAAACAACAAACACACAACAACAAAGAAACGTTAGGTTAGCAAGGGGCAAAGGACTCCAGTTCTTAAGCTCTTTAAACCAAAACAATTTTCCCTTTTTATTTTGACAACAACGCCTAACAATGGGGACTCGGACCAACACTCAAATAGCAACAAGGTCACTATAGCATGCATTCACACACCGTGCTAGAGACAAAGTTTACACATTCATGGCAAAACACTCTTAATACCTTAACTCACCTCACTTACCTGCCCGAGGTCTCGGAAACCTCAGGCTCTGATACCAATAAATGTAACCCCCTCGTCCCGGTCTGGACGGATGACCGGTCCGAATGGGCAACACGGGGAAAACCGAAGTGAAACCCGTTAAGGCTCCCCTTCGGTTAGCAACCCTATTTTTTTCTTTCATTTTAATCTTGTCTAGAGGATTATTAAAGTCCTAAGTGATCAAGAAGCGGAACAACATACACGAGACAATCAAACGAACCCGAAACTACATTTAACAGCCCAATTTTACTCTTAACTGCAGGCAGTATCGATACACCTAAAGGGTGTATCGATACGCCTTGACTAGGTCAAATGGTCAGAGTCAACCCGTGGAAACCGTATCGATACACCCAAAGAGTGTATCGATACTCTCCCCAACGGTCAACGCTAAGAAGACCGTATCGGTACGTCAGAGGCCTGTATCGATACCAATTTGGGTAGTAACATCAGTGACCAAAACGGTATCGATACGCCCCCTCGCGTATCGTAACGCGTGGCCTGGAACAAGAAGGCCGTATCGATACGGGTCTAACCGTATCGATACCCCTGCTCTGCAATTTCTCAATTCCGAACTTGGTACCCTCACATACGATTCTAGATGCAATTTTGGACATGCCTAAGCACATACAATCATACATACATCAGACCACAATCGGGATTTAGCTTACAAGGCATTGAATCTAGCAAGGATCATACATATCAAGACTTCATGCAATTTCACAAAGAAGCATACTTAGCAAGCATAAGGCATCAAGCACAAAGTAGTCAAGCATAAAGCATACATAGGCCAACAACATACATGTTTAGGCATGTATAAATAAACGACATGAGAATCATAGGCCACAATCCAAGAAGCAAAAGCATAACACAACATGAGTTTAACATGCTCAACCATAATCTCCCAAGGAGTTTGACCCCAACTCCTAAAACTCTATACCCCATTGTCTAGGCATTATTACAAAAGCAAACCATACTTAAACTTGCTTAAGAACTTCAAAGCTCCTCTCTCGCCCGCTCGCCTCCCGAACTCTAACGATCTGCACGTTGGAAACAAAAAGAGCATAAGCCAACTAGCTTAGTGAGAGAGGCTCTACGAATCACAACATGCAGTTTTCCAAATCACGATTTATATGCAAGAAAGCAATGGGATGCACAATGGTCTATCTCAACCACAACACATGGTTTGCACAAGCACAACCAACATACACATACGGTGGGACTACACATCACCGTTTCGACTAGTTGATTTCCAATGGGACTACACGTCAAAGTACTACCCTACTAGTCACTACCGGTGGGACTACACATCACCGTAGTTTAGACCACCATCACGTGAGGCACGAACTCAACACGACTACAACATTAACGACTTAAAATGCATTCAATAATCACAATGTATACGCATTCAACATATCACAACAACATGAGAGTAGAGAGGCTTACACACGGGTTTAGGTGACCCCTCAAGGTCCTACCCCAAACCCCAAAAGGATCCATATCGAGCACAATGCATAAATCAACAATTCTACTCACCGTTGCTACCCAAGAGAAGATCGAAGACCAAGCTCAAGACTCCGAAATCCCCAGATTTGTCCCTGAAGCTCCACCAACCAGATTTCTCGTTTCTTTGCGAAACCCTTCAAAACGAGCAAGCTCTTGGATGGAATAGTACCCAAGGGGGAGATGGGTTCATTTCATGTTGGAGAGAAAATGGATAGGGAAGAAGATGACTTCAAAGCATTATTTTAGGTTTATTTGAAATTAAAAGGCTAAAGACCCAATTGCCCTTAATGAATTAAGGGAACTACAATGGATGACACCCATGGCAAAATTTGGGCTTGTTTTGAAAATGGTCCAACTAAATTTTATTTGTCTGAAAAACACGAGGCCCAAACCATTATTTTATTATTTAAAAATTTGGAACCGAAACCCGAACCATTATTAAATTATTATTTTCACCCGACCCCCGAACCCGGGTGTTACACGTCGTGAAGATCTCTGTACAAGAACCAACCAACCGCTAAGGTATGCTGAAAATCATGCCAAAAGGACAAATGAAACAAACCACAAAAAAATGAAAGAAAAACATGCCACAAGAATAGAGGAAACACGTGTCACAAAGGCATAGATTCTTATTAAAACATGAAAAAAAGAAAAAGAAAAACAATAGATCCAGTGGTCGAAGAGTAATACTAAGATTAGTTGTCGACCACCAATCAAAGAAAGAAAAGCAATGTTACATGCGACAGAAATTTAAAATAGATGTTTGAATTAAGTACACATATTTGGTTGATTGAGTACACATTAATATTTTGATGAGTATTAGAATTCAAATTGATATAGATTTATTTTGAACATGTTTTGTAACACCCAAGATTTTAAGGTTAAAAAAACAAGAAAGGGGAAATAACAACCAAGGGGTTTTGAACCCGTGACCTTTGGTTGCATAAACTTATGTCTCAACCAATTGAGCTAGGTGAATTCTTAGTTATTTGTTGCACTAAGGTAAAATTAAATTGATGCTTACGGATATCTAAAAATAAAATAATAATCTGATATATTCCCAAACACACTCATTATTGCCATTAATGCTTCACCTTGAATCCAGACATATCTAGAAGATCTCAAAGGTTACTCCCCTAAACCTCTTCAACGTCCACCGCTGCATCCCTCCACTGCCGCGCCGTGCACGTCACCACCGCCACTGATCGGAGCGTCGCCTTCATCCGATCAAAACCCCTCTCCCTACGCGCGTAACGGAGCGGCCATTCGCCGGCAAAACTTGTTTGAAGTTTCGGCCAGAAACTAGATCGCCTTCACGGTTTTTGCCATTTCCCCTCGCTGTCAGCCATCTACTTGTCATGTCGTCGCCTTTAGTGAGTTCCTTGGGTCGAGGCGAGCAAAACCCAACCGATTGCTCAATCGTTCAACGCCTAATCGGTGATACGAAAATTCGATCGAAATTTTTTGGCCGATTTGGTAAGTTGGTAAGTGATTCGACTTATTTTCGGGTGTTTTCGGGTCGTAGATGGATTTCCGGTGCTCATTTAACATTTTGGGGTGTTTTCCGGCCATCTAGGGCCGCGCGTGAACTTCACACGCCGTTTGGAATGAATTCTGGCCACCCTGGACGGTGGTCATTGAACTTGCTGACCCACCCATTGGTTGGTCCACCTTAACCAGCCCAGCCCTAAAACAGTTCGAAATAATAAAATGAACCGAGCCCTTTACTAATGGGCCGACCCGACTCATTGACCGAACCGACCCGTTGACCGACCCAGCACATTGACCGTACCCGACCCGTTGACCAAGTTAACTCGCCTGAGTCAACCCAGTGAGTCAACTCGCTCGAGTCAACTCAGTGATCAATTCGCCCAAGTAAACCCAGTGAGTCAACTCGCCAAGTCATCCATTGGACCAGTGAGGTCAGCGTTGACTTTGACCGCTGACGTCAGCTTTGACTTTGACCAAAAAGTCAACTTTTCCTGAAAAGTCCTATTTTATGTTTTTCGACGTTTTGAGTCCGTTTTTGATGCTCGTTTTGAAAAAATTTTACCCGAAAGCCTTCGAATCTAACCTTGAACCCAAACTTTATGTATTTATTAATCAATTATGAGCAATGTGAATGAGGACTAAAATTGGAATTTATGCGATTGAAGGTATTCACAGTTCCTTGTATTCGAGATGTTGAGGACGTCACATTCGGGTTCGAGAGTGATCAAACAGAGTATCATGGTTGATCGATATAGCAAGTATTAAAGGTAATACACTACTACCTCTAGTATGCTTTATGAACATGTTGGTAATCGGTTTATGCATGCACAAATATGATGAGGAGTACTGTTAACTCTGCTTAAGTCAAACCAGATATGAAATTGAGTATGATAACCTAGATAAGATCGAAATGCTCGAACGAGAAAGTTAATAAATGTAAGGATCTGTAGTTCAATAAATAAATGAATAAGGCATCTAATCTCAATACCCGAGTATTAATATCAAATGATTAAATGCTAAATATATTTGGATATGAAATTATGAAAATGCCCTTAAGGTATGAGAATGACTAAAATACCCTTAGAATTAAAAGTGATCTATAAATCTACAATGGATATGGTAAAACAACCCAGTTCATTTGAAAACCTCGAACTACTTGGAAAGTTATGGTAACAAGATTTAAACCTTCAAGATTGTAAGGTGTTAGGTTTCCTTGAATTTGGAATGAATCTCCGAATATAGATTTACGAGAAACTATACATACCCCTAAATTAATCAAGTGGCTCAAAATGCTGAATTGATTGAAATGACTAAAAGTATTGGGAATATTGTTATTGTTAAATTAATCGAAATGATCGTATTGACAAAAAAAGATGAAGTATCCTCGGACACTGAGGTTTGCAAATTAACTAGAATGATGGATAAACCTTTGATTTCTAAAATGAATGAAGTGGTTGGAGGTACCGAAATTTTTTGAATGGCTGAAACACCCACGAGTACTTAAATGATTGAAATACTATAAATGGTTCAATTGACATGATTGATGGATATCCCGAGCTTCAAAATGACTGAAATACCCCCTTGACTGGAATAAGTAAATTGCCTTTGATAAAATTCTGGAAATGCCAATAAAGCTGAAAATGACTAAAATGCCCATAAGGGTTGAAGCATGACTCATGTATGTCAATCACTCCTGATATCAATATGAGGTTCAAAATTTTTCCGCACATGATATAAGTTTGACTATTGATGATCTGATTCACTAGGGTACTTGGGATATGATATGATGTTACTGACGGCTTAGCCCTGATCCAGCTGGTAAGACCGCCCGTTTTCGGTTCCTATGCTTCGGCTAGGTCCACCCGTTTTTTGTTCCTATGCTTCGGCTAGGTCCGCCCGTTTTCGGTTCCTATGCTTTGGCTAGGGCCGCCCGTATTCTAAGGTATTCCCTTACAATGGTACCCACGCCCAATGGGCTCGGGTTAATGCATGTACATGATACCGTACTGGGGAAACTATATACTCGAGTATGGTTGGAAGGTAAATAAAGAATTAAAATGAACTTTACTGCTACTTGAAAAAAGTGTATTTGAAATAAAAAGGTTTACTGCATTGTTACATTTCATGCATTAACGTTGCACTGTTAGAACAAACTAGAAACTAAACTCTTTGATTCCACCTCCATATGTTATCCGCCTATATAATTCCCTTATAATTCTCGATGTTTGAATAAAGAACAAATATTGTTATTCTTGAGTATAAGGTTACCTCGAAATGGTAGAACATAAATGGAGACTGTTACTACATGGAACATCATGAAAATGTTATGCTTACCATATATATGCATGAACTTATAACATCTTTTGGTAGTTTTGTATTACTGAGCTTTTCCAAGCTCACATTGTTTTTACCATCGCAGGTTAAAAGAATATATCATGGTGTAATGTTTGACATCAGTGTCAGAGTTCTCTCAACGTTGTCTTTGGAGTACGATATTGTATAGTTAGTGAGCATGTATGTCATGTATTGTTTTATGATATTGTCTGTAAAGCACTTCTGAAATTTGTGTTATGGGTTTAAATGACTTCCTGAAATGGTATTTTAAACATAAGTTGATTTTACAGTTTAATAAGTGTTTTAAGGAATAAAATTGTTTTATGCGTATTTTTACTGTGGGTAGCTCTTGTGACCCTAATGTTACTTCCTAGGATCCGTTGTAACGCATAGGCGGGTCTAGGTGGTTACATGTTTCCTCTCGTATATTCACATTTTTAGTTTGAACTCGTAAGAAATTCAAAGTGGGGTATAAATAAATAAATTGATTCGGAAGCATTGTCTATATTTACCATTACAAATGAATCTGTTGGTTTATTTTTAATTTTCATTAGTTGTATCTTTTATTAGGTCATGCTTCATTTGTAGAAAGTGCAACTTGTTTGCGTGTGTAGTGTACTATAAATGATACGCAAATTTGCTGCATGTATACACGTCAAACGAGTAATAAAGTGATGAGTGAGTATTGTCTCCACATGGATTGGAGGTATTCATGGTTTGCTGTAACAATATAGATTGAACTTTTTGCAGATGACAATGCTATAGTAAAAGAGATAATGTAAAATAATGCTGAAGCAAAACAGTGCAGAGAAAGATAAGATTGCAATATGATGAACATGTCCTTTTCGTATGCGAAACTCACTACAGAATGACTGGCAAGGAATGATGGACAACCTAAACTAAGCTTTTAAACGATACTAAGGCTCTTCAGCTATCTTCTATGCTAGGCGAGATTTGCTAAAAGTGTTCCTAAACTATCTCTAGCCAGGAAAATAGGAGTCAGAAATGCTACAGCCATACCTCTCGGCGTAAACTCTTAACACTCTCCTACTCTTCACGATCTATCCTTTTTAGCCCTAGAAACCTATTACTTATCTCTAAGGTATGTTAAAGTCTACCTCTCGACAGCCACTGCATTGCTTATGGGGGTTCTAAGGCTAGCTCACTCGATTACTAACCTCAACATACACTTAAAGAATGGCCAACTCTCGAGGGCTCTTACAACTTTAACGAAATAAAACGCATAAGCAAAGCATAGAACATGATAAATACTGAAAAAGCCATAGCATGCATTAAAAAGTACTCAAAATAAAATCTTCCATCAAACCCAAGCCACCTAAAACAGTTTGTGGCTGGGAAACATCATCCAATGTATCATTGCGATAACATCACCAAAGATAAATATATGAATAGGAAATGCTATAGCGACATAAAGAAAGGTGAACTCCCTCTCTGCCATGGAATGCCCGGCTGTCTTAGGCCCACCGTCTCTCTCGAGGCCTGTGAGGCCACTCCTTGGAGCTTCAAAGATGAAGGACACCAAGTGGAGAAGATGAAGATGAAAACTTCTCTCTCCTTTTCTCTCTCTAGCTCTCTTCCGCCTCTCTTTTTCGCCCCTTCCTTTCTCCAAGCTTCTCTCCCTATTTATATAGTGGAGGCTCTAGGGTTTTGTGCCTTAAAGATTCCTTGAAATTCCCAAGGAATATCCACCGACAAGGTCTGCCACAAGGGGACAATGAGGAAAGTTTACAGGTGGGTACCGGCTGCTGCACATGTCAGGTCGTCCTTTTCTGCATGTTCACGTGCTTCTCACGTGTTGACCAATATCCACTTCTACCGTGCTGTAGGAATTCTTGGCACTAGCTTTCTCTCTTAACTGCTTTCCTGCGTACCAACAAACCCAAAACCAACCTTCCGAGCAGTACCCCTCAATATGGACCAATAACCAGCAAAGATAAAGATGCATCCAGAAGAAGAAAATGCAACCTAAATGCAGTCTAAATGCTATGGTCTGAACTCAAGAACAGGAAAATGCTATAGCAAAAAGGTATGAAAACAAGGATATTTGTGCAGTTATCACACCCCCAAACTTAAGCTATTGCTTGTCCTCAAGCAATGAGTAGAATAGAATAAAAGAATTACTATGGCAAAGATTTAACCTAGAGGATTGCTATGGCAACATCTCAATCCTCATAAATAAATTAGGCAATTAAATATAAACAACTAGAAGTGAGATCCTTAAGAACTTTCCTTAAGACTAAGCTGTGTGTGTGGCTGCCTTCCTCCTATACTTAAGCTAGTAAGACAAATTTTCAAGGAAGCTCCCTAATTATACCCTAACTATGCTCTCTAGTTCTTTTCTAATTTTTAGACTCCCAAAGATATAGGTTTTCTGCTACGAAGGGTGTCAACTCATCACACCTACCGTCCTTAACTCTAGAAGAGCAGGGAGCAAACCTCTCACCCCGAGCTAATAGGCAGAGTCATCCCGTGAAAACTTTCATTCAATCATATGCTATAGCAAAACTTTATTTATTTATTTATTTATTTTAACACTGTAGTATGCTATAGCAAAACGGAGTGTCCTTCTACATATATGTCGTAGCATTTATTCGTTTGTTTTAGCACAGGGTCGTCTAGTTTTTCTTTTAAGTTCTCTAGATTTTACATATCAAAGTTCACTAGGGTTCTTCCTGAAATTTTTTTCTAACGAACTTACTTATAGAAAGAGAGCACCTGTGTAAAATTTTTAACAACTAAATCCTAAGGTCGGTTCTACAGATCTCAACTAATTGTGTTTTTTCTAACTTGGTTTAAGCCTTTAAGATTTTGTCGTCAGACATCATAAATACACTCATAGACTTTCTCTAGACTAAACAGAATGTCATAGTAAAATTTTTGTTCTTTTCTACTATGCATATGCTAAAGCAAAATACTAACTATGAACACCGACACCCCTAAACTTAAGGGATGCATTGTCTACAATGCATTAACTAATCTATGCTATATGCCATGGAAAATGATGAAAAAAATATGAAAAAAAGTTAGTTACCTCATGGGTGCGGAGGCTATGTGGTGCTGCTGGTATTGTCCATGGAAGTTTCAGACGAGTAGTGGTGGGGATATGTGAAATCGTCCACACTCTCGAAGGAGACTGGCTGAGCACTTGGTGAAGATCTGACACGCCCAGCGGTATGTTTGATGCGTGTCTTTGGTATGGATGTTGTAGCATCCTCAGGTCGTGCTGGTGTCTGCTCAGGTGTTTGTGTTGGGGTTGTCTCCTTTTGAAGGGGTTCCTCATGATCACTGGATATATGCTCTGGCTTAATAAGTGGGTTTTCCAGACGTGACGGTGCATGATTGGTTGCCTTCCTGCTGCGTTTTCTTTTCTTGGTCGGGGTGGGTACTGGGTCGGTCTCTTCGACAAGAGGCGAAACCAAAGGAGTTTCTCTTTTTGGCTGGACAGTAGGAGTCGTAGGCGCCTCCTTTCTAGGAGTCTTCTTCTTGGCAGTGGGCTGGACTGAGCTAGGGTCATTGGGATGCAATGGGCTTGTTGTAGCAGTGGTGGGGGCTTGCAATAACTCCATGGGGAATAGAGGAAATGACACGTTCTGGTCCGAGAGGAGTTTATTGAAGATAGATGCTATGGCACCATCACGATGATGGGCATACTTAAAGTACACCAGCTGATGTGCCTTTATCAGGTTGATCTTAGCGCTCAGTTCTTTCGTTGTGGCCACCAATGCTGCTACCCGTGCTGCAGCAATGCTTTTTGCACCTCCCTCCACTGTTTGATGAGGCACATCTTCATTGAATCCTCGGAGTTCCGTTACGAGGGCTGGTGTTAGACTTGTCTTTCCTAAAATAGTTGCATCCACAAGATCGTCTACAAAGACGTCCTTTCTTTTACACAAAGTAGTTATCGGGTTAGGGAAAACAAGGGGACTACGAGGCCTTTTCAGACAAGCATACACTTCATCTACTATAATCTTTCCTATGTCAATGCATCTACCATGTAATATTGAGTGGAGAAGAAATAGCCTAGAGATGTGTATTGTGGCAGTGTGCAGAATGGGCATAAGCTTATATCGCACAAAATCGTTCCATACCTTGGCCTCATGTTTGAGGCGTCCTCTCTCGACTGACCTGTTGTTGTCCAGCACCGTTCCCTCAAAACAAATGTCCTCCAACACCTCACGTAGTGTTTGTGCGTCCATAGTTGTCACAAAAGTGGTGTGATAGTCCATAGTGTGCTTTAGCCCATAAAACTTGTTAATTGCTGCATCAGTAAACTTTATCTGCTCACCTCGCACATGGACAATGGATTGAGTGAGACTTGTGAGACGAGCGTAGAAATCCTTTACTAGTGAGGTGCATATCTCCTTAGTGTGAGCGGCGAAGGTCTTCCATTCATGCTTTCCAATGACATCCATGACTGCCTGATCAGACTGATCATCTTGCTCTTTAGGGTATTTAAACCCTAGCGTCGGAAGAACATTCCTATCTTTGAGTTTCGTCCATTGTTCTTTTGCTGCTTCATCGAAAAACTTAGAAATTTCCAGGACTTGTGGTTTTTTAGGGCGATCGGAAGTTTCAGGGGCATTCTTGCAACGAGTCATGGAGGGTTTTGTTGAAATAGGGGAGGAGTGAACATGTGAGGGTAAAGTGGTGAAGGTTGTTTGGTGTTTTTGCGAAAAAATCAAAGAGATGAAGGGGAGAAGAAAAAAAAGTTTAGTGTTGAAGAAGATGAAGAAGTTGAAGGGACAATTCATAATGAAAAAAATATGGGAAGTTGAAAAAGGTGAGGGGAAATAGACGAATTAAATGGAAGAAGGGAGTGATGGGGACGTGTGTCGGCTTTAAGGGAGAGAGAAAAGGTGTGAGTTAATGTGATGGTTGACGGTTGGAGAGAGAATATGTGGGTTTTTGTGGCTAGGGTTTCACCTTATTAATTAGGTGAATATTCTCTCTCTTGCTTTTTGTTTTTCTCTTTTTTTTCAATTCATCCTCCCCCACTTTTTTCGGATAAAACCTCTCTTTATCTTTTTCTTTTCCCCTTTTTTGTACCTCCAAAAGTAGATAAAAACAAACTCCCTATCCTTCTTCCTTTTGCTACCAACCCTGTAGACGACCATGCTCTCCTGCCTCTGTACCTGACATCGTACTATGAAAGAGAAAGCTTGTACGAGGGTCACGTGAAAATATATGAAAATAAAGACAAAAATAACACAAAAAAACTAAACTAAAAAGAAAAGCATTATTTATAAACATGCTATAGCATAAAGGATGGAGTTTTAAGAGGCAAACTTTCAAGGATCGTGAAGATCCAGGTGTGACTTGTCTCTGATTACAGGGGCTCCACTGTACACCTTTAGGCGTTGTCCATTGACCTCGAAGACTTCTCCATTGTCCAACTTCTTGATGTCAACCGCGCCATGGGGATACACCTTGTGTATGATGAATGGTCTTGACCACCTTGATTTCAGATTTCCAGGAAAAAGCTTTAGCCTGGAATTGTAGAGAAGCACTTGTTGACCTTCTGAGAAATGCCTTGGCAAAATATGTTTGTCATGCCACTTCCTGGTTTTCTCCTTGTAAATGCGAGCATTCTCATATGCTTGGGCTCTAAATTCTTCAAGCTCATTAAGCTCTAGCAACTTCCTTTCACCAGCCAGTTGGGCATCCATGTTGAGTTTCTTGATTGCCCAATAAGCTTTGTGTTCAAGCTCAACGGGTAAATGGCATTCCTTGCCAAATACGAGCTTGAAGGGTGACATGCCTAAAGGCGTCTTGAAGGGTGTTCTATATGCCCAAAGTGCTTCATCCAACTTGGGGGACCAGTCTTTTCTCTTAGGATTAACCACCTTTTCCAAGATTTGCTTGATTTCACGGTTGGAAACTTCAGCCTGTCCATTCGTCTGCGGATGTTATGCTGTAGCAATCTTATGCCTGACTCTATATCGATGCAATGCTTTAGCAATGAGTTTGTTGTCAAAGTGAGTTCCTTCATCACTGATGATGGCTCTGGGTGCTCCAAACCTCGTGAAGATGTTCTTGTGAAGGAACTTCATGACTGTCTTGGAGTCGTTCCTTGGGGTGGCAACAACCTCCACCTATTTTGACACATAGTCGACATCTAGAAAAATATATAGATCTCCATATGATGTGGGAAACGGACCCATGAAGTCAATTCCCCACACGTCAAAGATTTCAACCTCCAGAATATTTTGCAATGGCATTTCATTTAGACTGGAGATGTTCCCCGTTCTTTGGCATCGATCACAAGTCTTGTAGAACTCGTGTGCATCCTTGAAAAGTGTAGGCGAATAGAATCCTGCTTGAAGAATTTTTGCAGCAGTTCTAGCACCACCAAAATGCCCTCCACATGGTGATGAATGACAATGGTGCAAAATGCTATGGTAATCTTCTTCTGGAACACATCTCCTTATGATCTGATCAGGACACTACTTGAACAAGTAGGGTTCATCCCAATAGTAGAATCTTGCATCATGTCTGAATTTCTTGAGTTACTGGCTAGATAAATCAGGAGGCAAAATACCAGTAACAAGATAGTTAACAATATCAGCATACCACGGAATTGCCGTAGTAGACAACAGTTTCTCAACAGGGAATTCCTCCTTAATTTCATATTCACTACCTTGTGTGATAGCATTTTATAGCCTAGATAGATGATCAGCTACCTGGTTCTCACATCCTTTCCTATCTCTAACTTCTAAATCAAATTCTTGTAACAAGAGTATCCATCTAATAAGTCCAGGCTTAGCATCCTTTTTAGTCACTAAGTACTTAATGACTGAGTGATCGGTATGAACTATAACCTTAGTGCCTATAAAGTATGATCTAAACTTATCAAAGGCAAATACTACAACAAGCAATTCTTTTTCTGTAGTGGTGTAATTGATTTGTGCATCATTCAAAGTGCTACTAGCATAATAAATAACATGAAAGAGTTTACCTCGGCGTTGTCCAAGGGTTGCACCGATGGCGTAGTCACTTGCATCACACATCAGCTCAAATGGCTCATTCCAATCGGGTGGAATGACAACTGGTGCTGAGATAAGCTTCTCCTTCAGTTCTTGAAATGCGCTATAGAAATCTTTGTCAAACACAGATGGTTGATTTTGCTGTAGCAAATTGCATAGCGACTTTGAGATCTTCGAAAAGTCCTTGATGAATCTCCGATAGAAGCCAGCATGCCCTAAGAAGCTTCTTACTCCCTTGAAAATAGTGGGAGAAGGTAGTTTTTCATTGACCTCGACCTTTGCTTTGTCAAATTCTATCCCTTGCTTCGAGATCTTGTGGCCTAAGACTGTTCCTTCTGTTACCATGCAATGGCATTTTTCCCAATTGAGCACCAAGTCAGCTTCCTCACACCTCTTTAGAACCTTGGCAAGATTGCCCAAGCATGTGTCGAAGTCATCTCCGGAGACCCAGAAGTCATCCATGAAAATTTCTAAAAAATCTTTGAACATGTCTGAAAAAAATAGCCAGCATACATCTTTGAAAAGTTGCTGGAGCATTGCAGAGACCAAAGGGCATTCTCCGGAAAGCATAAGTTCCATAAGGGCATGTGAAAGTCATCTTCTCTTGGTCTTCAGGTGCTATAGCAATTTGATTGTACCCAGAATACCCATCGAGGAAGCAGTAGAATGCCTTGCCCGCTAGTCTATCTAACACCTGATCAATGAATGGGAGAGGAAAATGGTCCTTATTGGTTGCCTTGTTAAGCTTCCTATAGTCCATGCAAATCCTCCACCCGTTACTGTTCTAGTAGGAAATAGCTCATTCTCCTTGTTTCTTACCACGGTCACGCCTCCCTTCTTCGTTACACATTACACCGGGCTGACCCATGAGCTATCGAATATAGGGTAGATTGCTCCAACATTAAGCCACTTGATTATCTCTTTCATCACCACATTCTTCATGATTGGGTTTAATCTTCTATGGGGCTCAACTGAATTGTTGTGACAATCATCAAGCAAAATTTTGTGCATACATATAGCAGGGCTTATACCCTTCAAACCAGCCATAGTCCACCCTAGCGCATTTTTATGCCATAACAACATATTTACTAATCTAGTATCTTGCTTAGGTGTGAGACTAGATGAGATTACCATAGGAAAAGTTTCATTGCTCCCTAAGTAAACACATTTAAGATCTGATGGCAAAGGTTTCAGTTCTAAAGAAGGTGCATGCTCAAGGGAAGGCTTAGGAGGTACAAATTCTGAAAAATCAAGAGGTTCAAAGTGCGTACCTGGTCTAGCCTCGAGTAGACTAGATTGCTCCAGTTCCCTTGAGAGTTCTTCTAGGTCTGAATCATCATCTTTGCAGAGTGCTTCAAACTCTTCCATTTGCATCTCATTGCTACAGTAAACTCATCACTCGCATTATGTGCTGTAGCATCTATATATTGGCATACTCATGGATTGTTTGAATACTTAAGGATGTCATGAATATTGATTGTGACCGTTTGATCAGCCACTCGCATTGTGAATACACTCTTCTCACAATCGATTAAAGCTCTCCCGGTGGCTAAAAATGGCCTACCCAAGATAGTGGGTGTGTTGCTGTCAGCTTCACAGTCGATGATTAAAAAGTCGACTGGAAAGATAAATCGGTGAAATTTTACCACAACATCTTCAACTTTTCCTTCTAGGCGAACATGAGAATGATCTGCTAGCTGTAGCACAACCTTGGTGGGTTGTGCCTCTCGAATTCCCAGTTTTAGAAAAATCTACTTATGCATCAAGTTAACACTTGATCCCAAATCGCAGAGTGCTCTTCCAACAAACTTATCGCCAATAGAGCATGGGATAGCAAAACTACCTGGATCCTTCCTCTTAGGTGGCAGCTTGCACCACATAGAATAGCATTCTTCTGCTATAGCGACAGTTTCTTGCTTCTCAACCTTCCTCTTTTTCGTGACTATATCCTTGAGGAACTTGGCATATGTTGGCATCTGATTAACGGCCTCCATAAATGGGACATTGATATGTAATTTGTCTAGGATATCCAGGAATTTCTAGAATTGAAGGTATTTTTTCTTCTTCTTGAGTCGTTGAGGAAAAGGAGGTGGGGGTCTAACTTCATTTCTCTGGACTGGTGGAGTTGCATCTTTTGCTGTAGCAAAAGCAAGCTCATTCACCGGTGTTTCTTTTGCTATGACTTCCTCACCCTTTTCTTCAATTGGAGGATCTTGTAAGTTATCTTCTTCGCGAGGCAAGTTGGGCTGAGAGTCCTCCTTCTCTTTTCCCCCAAACTTGTCTTCCTTGCTAATTTTCTTTCCACTCCTTAATGTGAGTGTGCTGCATTGTTCCTTGCTATGGTGCTTAGTGGCTTCAATGTCACTAGGCAGACTTCCTTGTGGTCTCGCAAGCAAGGTTTGAGCTATCTGACCAACTTGTGTTTCTAAGGCTCGGAGAGAAGAACTATGGCTTTGCAATAAGGCTCCTTGATTCCTTATGTTTGCTGCATGATCCTGTAGCAAAACTTTCGTGGTTCCCATGAAATCTTTTGCCATAGCCATAAATTCTTTGAATGTAGTCTCCAGCGAACTGTTTGATGAAGATGTTGCTCTCTTTAGACCTTGCCATGGCATCATCTGATTAGAAGATGGTGCTTCGATCAGATTTTGCTGTGGCGCTAGCTGAGCAGAATTGCTGTGCCCTTGATTACCCCAACTGAAATTTGGATGCTAACGTCATCCTGGGTTGTAGGTATTAGAGTATGGTTTGTTGTTGCGATTATAATTCCCCATATAGTTGGCTGACTCTTTATTGTCAGGGCATTCACTCAAATGGTGATTGCCATCGCATATGAGACATAAGGTTACAAACTTCATTTCCTTGACTTTGTTGGGACGCTAGAGGATCTTTAGCATATTGGTGATAACAACTAACTGGGTGGCTACCGAGTCATCAGCATCACTCTCTCGAACTACTTGGTTTCTCCTCCCCGTTCCAAGCCTTGTGATCGAAAACTGGTAATCAATGTTGACTACTCTATCAAGAATGTTGAATGCTTCCTCCGGTGATTTGTCTAACAAGGTCCCATTTGTTGAAGCATCTAATATCATCCTTGTAGGAGCATTCACTCCATTATAGAACATAATCACTTGGGTCCAGCCATGAAAACCATGATTTGTGCACTTCCTCAATAATCCCTTGAATCGATCCCAACACTCGTACATGGATTCGTCATAAGCTTGACGAAAAGAAGCAATATCATTTCTCAACTGAGTGTTTCTATTGGGTGGATTATACCGTAGCAGAAAACTTTTGCATAAATCTGTCCAAGTCTCCATTGATCCACTTGGCACTCCACTTAGCCATGCTCTAGCACGATCACGTAAAGAATATGGAAATAGTTTAAGCTTTAGCACATCCTCATGCACTCCTTGCTGTCTGAACGAGTCACAAACTTCCAAGAAAACACGAATATGTTGTCTTGCATCTTCGTGAGGCATACCTCCAAATTGACCAATAGTGTACAACATGTTGAACTTAACAAGTTTAAGCTCAAACTGGGCTGCCTGAATTTCTGGAGCTACTATTCTGGGATAGATATCGTCCAAGATAGGAGTCAAATGATCTCTAATTGCTCAAGGTCGAGCTGCTTCTCCCTGGCCATTTGCCATAGTATCTCCGTTACCTTGAGGTGGTGGTATTTCTCCGTTCATATTTCTAGTCTCTTCTCTTCAAACACGTCTCCTAAGTCTCAAGAAATGCTCAATTTCAGAAATAGGTGATTGCAGAGGTCCTCTAGGTCGTCTTCTGGTCATGCACTAGCAGTACACCTGAAAAGAAAAACGAAAAATCCTAGATAAGTATGTACAAAAACAAAAAGAACAAGCGATATAAACAAAAAACCGTATACAATCAATTGCCAATCCCCGACAACGACGCCAAAAACTTGTTTGCGTGTGTAGTGTACTATAAATGATACGAAAATATGGTGCAAGTATACATGTCAAACGAGTAATAAAGTGATGAGCGAGTATCGTCTCCACAGGGATTGGAGGTATTCACGGTTTGCTGTAACAATATGGATTGAACTTTTTGCAGATGACAATTCTATAGTAAAAGAGATGATGTAAAATAATTCTGAAGCAAAACAGTGCAGAGAAAGATAAGATAGCAATATGATGAACATGACCCCTTTCGTATGCGAAACTCACTACGGAATGTCTGGCTATAAATGATGGACAACCTAAACTAAGCTTCTTAACGATACTAAGGCCATTCAGCTATCTTCTATGCTAGGCGGGATTTGCTAAAAGTGTTCCTAAACTATCTCTAGCCAAGAAATTGGCAGTCAGAAATGCTACAGCCATACCTCTCGGCGTAAACTCCTAACACTCTCCTACCCTTCACGATCTATCCTTTTTAGCCCTTGAAACCTATCACTTATCTCTAAGTTAGGTTAGAGTCTGCCTCTTGACAACCACTCCATTGCTTATGGGGGTTCTAAGGCTAGCTCTCTCGATTACTAACCTCAACACACACTTAAAGAACGACCAACTCTCGAGGGCTCTTACAACTTTAAGGAAATAGAACACATAAGCAAAGCATAGAACATGATAAACCCTGAAAAAGCCATAACATGCATTAAAAAGTACTCAAAATAAAAGCATCCATCAAACCCAAGCCACCTAAAACAGTTTGTGGCTGGGCAACATCATCCAACGTATCATTGCGAGAACATCACCAAAGATAAAGTTATGAAAAGGAAATGCTATAGCGGCAGAAAGAAAGGTGAACTCCCTCTCCGCCATGGACTGCCCGACTGTCTTAGGCCCACCGTCTCTCTCGAGGCAAGCGAGGCCACTTCTTGGAGCTTCAACGATGGAGGGTACCAAGTGTTGAAGATGAAGATGAAAACTTCTCTCTCCTTTTCTCTCTCTAGCTCTCTTCCGTCTCTCTTTTTCTCCCCTTCCTTTCTCTAAGCTTCTCTCCCTCTTTATATAGTGAAGGCTCTAGGGTTTTGTGCCCTAAAGATTCCTTGAAAATCCCAAGGAATATCCACTGACAAGGTCTGCCACAAGGGGACAAGGAGGACAGTTTACAGGTGGGTACCGACTGCTGCACATGTCAGGTCGTCGTTTTCTGCATGTTCACGTGCTTCTGTAGCTCACGTGCTTCTCATGCGTTGGTCAATATCCACTTCCACCGTGTTGTAGCAATTCCAGGCACTAGCTTTCTCTCTTGACTCCTTTTCTGCGTACCAACAAACCCAAAACCAACCTTCCGAGTAGTAACCCTCAATATGGACCAATAACCAGTAAAGATAAAGATGCACCCAGAAGAAGAAAATGCAGTCAAAATGCTATGGTATGAACTCAAGAACAGGCAAAATCTAGAGCAAAAAGGTATGAAAACAATGATATTTGTGTAGTTATCACAACTTAAATAAATTTATTTAATCTAAATTGTTGTATTTATAGTTCTTTTACCTATGTCGTAATCATATAAATCAATGTATAATCGAAATTAAATGAACTTCATTTGTTTGGTCTGATAGCTATATTCGGACATAAAATATTACATTCAATGATAGAGTGAAAATTTATATTAAATTACTAGTTCGCTTCTTTTGTATTCCTCTTTGTTCTTGATTTTTACTTCTGTTCATGGGTGATTTTGGAAATGAATATGCTTCTCATGGCGTTCTTGTTGGGCAACTGGATTTGAAGAGTTTTCCTCCCTTGCCGGAGGTAGAGAAAGATGTGAAAGCTATCTAGGTTGTTGGGAATGTGGGTAGTGCGTCGACATCAGAATGGAAGCTGATTGATCAAACTTTACCATTCTTCCCCCGGGTTGAAAAAACTGGATTGGTTTTGGTTCAGCCCCTCATGATGTTCTTGTGTCTGGTGCTAAGCAGTGGTCCAATGCTATTATTGCAAATTTCTTGGGTAAGTCTCCACCCCTTAATGTTTTTCAACAAACTGCTGATCGGCTGTGGGGGAGTGAGGGTTCTGTGTTGATACGATTCTTGGCTCCCAGCGTATACATCATTAATTTTCCTTCGGAGAGGGTTCATGACTGGGTTTTAGAGTCGGGGCTATGGTATATTCAACAAAAGGCTATAGTCTTGCGGAAGTGGTTCACCGAGATGCTTCTTGAGATTTTAGCTATGGATACCATACCATTTTGGATCAAACTGTGGCACGTGTCGTTGGAGTTATATTCGCAACAAGGGCTTGGGTATATTGCTAGTGCTCTTGGTAAACCCCTTTACACGGACAAAGCTACCGCACTTAAGCATCATTTAGAATTTGTTAAGGTGTGTGTGAATATCTCTGCTAAAACTATTTTACCTCATGTCGTTTTGGTGGATCTTGGTAATGGTAATATTGTAGATGTCTCGGTTGAATTGGTTTTGTCCCCCCTTGTTGTAACCATTGTTCTATCTTTGGCCATGATATGGAGAATTGTAGGAAATTGAAACTTTCTCCTGAGACTGTTGCCAATAGTGTTGTTGATAATATTACGAAAGCTGATGATAGTATTGTTCATAATATTGTGAAATCTGTTGATAGCATTGTTGATAGGTCTGTTGAAACTTTTGTTATGGTCGATGTTACTGATTCTGTTAAGAGCATTGATATTGTGGACAATTGTAAAGTGTTCACAAGTTCTATATTTCATGCACATTCCATCACATATTATTGTTGTTTTTAGTACATCTTAGGCATAATTAGGACCATGCATTGCATTTTACAGTATTTCTTTACTTTGCCATGTTTTTATAGATTATCTTTTATTTGGTGAAGAAAAGGTACTGTTTTAGTGTACTTTTGGTTTTAGGTACTAAAGGTTGATAGAGGGAAAGAGGAGCTGAGGATGTGATGCTGAGGCAGCGAACCAGGAAGTTGTACTGTTGCAGTTCCAGACAGAGACAACATTTGGCGAGTACCTATCGCCACCCACCGTGCCGCCCAAGATAACAAACTATGGAGTTGGAGAACTAGAGTGCGATTTGTTGAGCATAAAATCCTGATTCTATCGATGTTGTCCACTTGATTTTTCGACGTCTGTAGCAGCGGCCAATGAGCCCAATATTGCATGTAACCCCCTTAACCCGGCCTAGACGGTTGACCCGAATTAAGAAAGTCACACGGGGAAAACCAAAGTCAACCCGAAAGTCAACCTTGATTAACGACCCCTTTTTTTTTCTTTTTAATCTTATCTAGATGCACATTAGACCTAGTTGTGATCACGCAAACACCATTCTAAAAGATCACAATCATCAGAGATCAAACAGGGACCCAAATGAACAAATTACAACTTTAGGGACCAAATTGTAATTTCTGATAAATAAGAGGACTTAAACCAAATTAATGTTATCATATTGAAATTATTCAGGTTTCATGCTTCTCTGTGAAATTTCAGCTCAAAAGGACTTCCCAAACTCATACAATTGCAAAAACAAGTTTTAGGACCAAAATGCAAACATTCCAAAACATATAACTGCCAATGTCAGCCCCCAACGGTCACCCGTTCCGAAACAGGCATAGCCCGTTTCGAAACGCGGGGCCGTTCCGCAACGTGTACCGAAACGGGGGTCTGGCAGTAGCCTTTCCGTTTCGGAACGGCCCCTCCCGTTTCGGACGCCTGGGCACGATTAAGGCACCCGTTCCGAAACGGTAGGTGCTGTTCCGAAACACCCTGCCCAGATTGCTCCAAAACTCCACTTTAAACATGCAATTACACAACCAATCATGCTCTGAATGTCACCAAACTTTACCAGCATGCAATTCAACATATATATAACATATTAGCATCATCAATTCAACCAAACATCATCATATGCAAAAAGCCCCAATTCTATAGGCATGCTTCCTACACAAGCTAGTTATTCAAGCACCAAACTTACAAAACAAGCATATAAAGATCCAATCCAAAGACCAACAATCTTAACATCAAGAAACATACTTAGGGAGTACAAAACACCTCCCAAAACATACACATTGTTTCCCCATTGCCAAATCACCCAAAAGCTAAAATGTTTAACAAAAATCTTCCATACATTGAGCTTTACTTGCACTTGAATTCTTGCCTTTCTTGCTGCCCTCAAAAGGTCTCTAATGCTCTGCATTATTGAATTAAGGAAAACGAAGAGAGCGTAAGCAAAAGCTTAGTGAGGAATGCTCTTAAAAACCATCCAATAATGCAACTTAAAACATTTACAAAACATGCTTCAAATCCACATTTGCTCATGCTCAAAACCTTACTTAAAACAAGCAATTTCATGCTTCAACATAAACATTAAAAACAAGCACCTCATGCTTCATAATATACTTAACATGTCATATTGGCTCAAGTGATACATTTCATTTCTTAAAACAAGTTCATCAACTTCCCAAGGACTTTTAAACACCTTGGTCCCAAGGACTTTTAAACACCTTGGCCATGGACTTTTAAACACCATGAATAAGGACCACACAAGGACTTTTAACCACCTTTGTGTCCATAGCTTGAATCACCCCAAGGACTTTTAAACACCTTGGCCCCAAGGACTTTTAAACACCTTGGCCCCATGGACTTTTAACCACCATGGAAAAGGATCACCTAAGGACTTTTAACCACCTTAGTGTCCACAACATGAACCATCCAAGGACTTTTAACCACCTTGATGTTCATAAGTAACAAGGCTCACTCAAGGACTTTTAACCACCTTAGTGACCTTAACATTTTAAAACCTCACTTGCCAATATACATCATTTTCATCACTTACATCACTGTTTTAAAGCATAAAACCAAGCCATATTCATCATGCATTTAAAAGCATTAAACCACATCATTTCAATGTACAAAAGCAAGGAACTCCTACCTAGAGTTACCTTCAACATATGGCTTACATCATCAGCAAAAACCATGCTAAAACATGCTTCCAAAACAGTATGTAAAACATGCAATTAATCATTTTGCATCACAACAAAATCATGGCCACCACTAGAGAGAAATTCCGAAAACTTACGCTCGAGCTTAGCAAAGTTGTTTAGACTTAAACTAAGCTCCCAAGACATTGGTTTCAAAGCCGAAAACCCAATTTCACTCACCGATTCCACTTCGCCACTTGCCGAAGCACGAAATCAAACTTCCGAATCAACAACTCTTGGATCCAAAGATGCCTCCCCTGATTAAACACATTAAAGCAGAGGTTTAATGCATCATCAAGCATCAAAAGCTTCAATGAAAGCACTCAAACTCGCTGCTCTCATTCCCACTCCAATTTCGGCCACCAAACACAACCGAAATTGCACCAAAACCACCTCCCAACAAAGCCCAGCCATAAACCAGCAAAACCCTACATCCATCAACACCATAAAACATCTAAAAACAACCTACAAACATCCTTATACCTCCAGCAACAACAGATCCACAAGATCACCACAAAAACATCCAAGAAACATAAGCTAAACTTAGGAAACTCAACCTATCCGGGATTGCATTAATCAAAACTCATTTCCTTATCAATTTAGAGTTCATTTAACATCAAAAACACATCTCAAATCACAGATCAATCAGATCTAACGAAAAATCATGAAAACCATCAAATCTTGCATTATAAGCCAAGATACAATTCCAAACTCAAAAGCCTTTAATTAAACATCAATTAAGAGTTGAGAACTTGGGAATTTCAGTAAAGAACTGGTAGTTTAGAGGAGAAGGACGTTCTTACCTCCAAACTTGTGTTTCTCCACTTTTTGGAGTGAAAATCCTTGTTGAAACACTTAGCAATTGAAGAGATTTGAAATTACAATGATTTGGAATCAAATGAGAGTTGAATGGAGGGATTTAGGTGAAGAAATCAGATCCAATTCTCTGGAAAAGTAGTGTTTGGTTTGAGAGAAAATGAGAGAAAGAAAGTTTAGCAAAGTTGGTTACAAAATCCAAAAATAGCCAAAATGGCTTCCCTCCAATTTTAATAACCTTTAAAATCAGATTTTAGACTTAAAATATCTTAGAAAAATCTGGAGAAATCATCTTTGGATTAATAGCTCCTTAAGGATTCAAAGTTTCAACTCTTTATAAAACAGTCACCAAACTTTTGAAATTTATATTTTGGTCACTAGCCAAAATGTCATACTTCCAAAACCCATTCTTCAAAATTGATTTCACAGTTCACTTAATTATATTAAAAGATGATTTTAGAACATTTTTCCATATTTTTAATGCAACCCGAACTAGGCTTTCCTAATTTCACCTCTTTAGATTCGAACAGCACTTTGACCAAACTGGTCAACGCCCAGAACTTCTAAGCCCAAAACTGGGGCGTTACATTGCATTCTTCTGAAGCCTGAAGCGGCCAGTAGAGCTGATCCAATATCGATAAGTAGGAGCACTTATCCTTGCTTGCGGAAGAAGGCAACGTCCAAAGAGTCCACATTTAAGTAAAAAAAGGAGTTTGTATTTAATGTAAATATACTTTAAGAACTTCTGCTTCAAGGAGGACTCAAACTTAGGCCATTAGCCCTCTATATACCCAATGTATGTAAGGGCATAGGGGCATGACGTGGTATGAGGGGATGCGTGCTTGAATAGCCGCACAACAAAGATGTAGCTAGATATGTTGGAGTTGTTGGGGCTGCGGCCCAACTCTCCTAGGCTTTAGGCACGTGTATGTAAAATTGTTTGTGAGAAATAGTTGTAATAGTTTTGAGTTTTTTTCAATAAAATTCCAAAGTTTGCTTAACCTATGCACTTCATTCTTTCGATTAGTCTACACCAGTCAGTTGAGAGAATCCATTTGTCGGGCACGAAAGTGTAAGGCTCACGAAAGGGTTAAGCACGATCACAACAAGTTGGGGCGTGCCTAACTTGGTTCCTAACAAGTTCACAAGTTTCAATGGCTAAAAGGGATCACCAACCTAATTGACTTGCACGTGTTATGTTTATGCTGAGATTGCTAGGTATTGTCTACATCACATGAGTGTTCGAGCATCCTTGCCTAGAAATAGAGAGGATCACTGTCGACTATCCCGCTGAGCTTGGAATGTCTACCAGACTTGACGCCAGGAACTATTTCCCTTCCACTAGCCGAGACAGTGAAAGTTGCAGGGGTAGTGACACGTTGCGGCCGCGTGACAGGGTCGTAGCCTGCCGCCCGCCAAACCCACCGAGGCAACAATTCATGGCAGTGCAAAACATACTTAGGCTTTACAATGTAGTCCACGCGCTATTGAGCTGCAATTGTCTTACCCAGTCTATCGACCAAATCTCTCCCTATCATCCCTCTCATCACTATCTTTATTTTATTTGTGTTTTTATATTTCCACATCGTGAGATTTAATTGCACATTTACTAAATCTTTATGCAGGAAACCATTCATAGAAGCTGCTCAAATCCCTGTGGGAGACGATATCTTTTATACTATAACTTGACAAGAGTGTGCACTTGCGCTCATAAATACAGAACACCTAGACGCCCTACAAGTTTTTGGCGCCATTGCTGGGGATTGGCAACAACAATTACGTTTGAATTTGTGCACTTCTATTTTAGTTTTTGCACATTAAATCTCTGTTTATTTATTTAAATAAAAAATGCCTCTCTTTTTTCTTTGGTGTATGTCCCGCCAGGGCGGCAAAGATGGCAGACAGCATCCACATGAGAAGGGAAAGGACCTGCCTAGACGCAAAGCCAAACACAAAGCCCTCAAGAAGTGGTTATGTTTGGGAAAAGCGCAACCCGACATAACCTAATTTTTATTTTTAATTTTTTCTAATTTATTTCTTTTATGCATTAGGATTAGATTTAATTTAATTTTTGGTTTTAATTTATTCCAGGTTAGAAATGAAAGCAAGATCAAGAAAGATGAAAGAATAAAGGAGAAGCCCAACCAGCGGCCATGGCAGCCCAAGGCAAATGAGCATAACAACTAGTGGCTTCATAACGGCTAGCCGCAATGGCAACATTTGCCACAACGAGCGGAACAAATATCTACATAACGGCTAGAATCCTGTTATTCACGCCGTAATAATTACCGCCCGTTGACAGCGTGCCCGTCAAGACAGCGAAGAGAAGTGGCTATATAAGACCAACTATTCTCTCCCCGTTCTTTACTTTACTTTCTCCTTTACTCTCAATTCTTTCTGCTATCTTTGCTTCCAAGATTTCCCTTGCTTTACTTTCTTTTTCATTCTTTAGGGATTAGAACCGTCTCACAACTATGGCCACATCACAACAACCCACCGCCACCTCCAAACCTCTTTTCAAAAGGTTCTTGAACCCAACTATCGAGACAACCTACAAGGAGTACTACATAGAGCGGAAACTATGAGAGGAAATGGGGTTCCAATATACCAAGTCTGATGGGGATTTGGGCCTTGAACCCTCCCTATTCGAAAAGTTCCACAACATGGGCTGAGACCTTTTCGCATGGCAGCCATAAGGACTAAACAATAACCAAGTGCGAGAGTTCTACGCCCACAGTCCTACACCGGAAAGTCCTTTCGTTTATGTCCGCGGAGAAGGTGTTAAGTTCACGACGGATATGATCAACAACTACTACATCATAGATATCCACGACAATCCGCATGAAGAATGGGAGTCCTACCTAACGGCGGCTGAATACAACAAGATAGAGAAAGAGATCTGTAAGCCTAACACCAAGTGGCTAACAGGAAAGAACAATGGGTCCATCAACCGCCATGACCTGCTGCCGGAGGCAGCCTTTTGGAGTAACTTCGTCCAACGCCCCCTGATGTCTACCAAACACGGATCAACAGTAAACATGAGGTGGCTTGCCCTTATCCACAATATTATGAAGGGGTGGCAAATCAATGTTGGCGAAGTAATCCTAAAAGAGATCTAGGCCCACCAGAAAAGCCAAACGCCAAGGGACCCCTCTTCTTCCCTGCACTCATCACGGGCCTACGCGCTAATTTCCGCGTGCCGCCGCACCCCAAGGACACAATTCTTCCTACCAAGGAAGGATGGACAAGAAGAGCAAGCCAGCAGATGATGCAGAACTCGGAGACAGATACACCTTCAACCGCCCATCCATCTTCACAATTTGTCGCCACCCCAACCGTATCGAGCAGTACTGAAGCTGCCCTCCCGTCCACCGTGATCCCCCTATTGCGCAGCCTAGTCGAAAGCTGCCAAAGGATCGAGCACAAACGGGTGATCTTCACCAAATATGTTGCGGACGTGCAAGAAGCCTATGTGGCCTACTTTCTTGACAAGTACCAAGACAGCAGCCCGTAGTTGCCCGCTTTCCCAACGGAGTTAGCAGCATCCAAGCCGATCTATATCACACGAAGACCTACTGCTACAACCGCCGCTGATGATAGCGAGGGGCCGCACTACCGCCCCAGGAGAAGAACCTCTCCAACTCCGATCCAGCCATACGATTTCACCTCCTCACCTGAATCAGAAAAGGAGGTGGAGACCACCGTTGCCTCCCTAATAGAAAAAGGGGATGCCAAAGACACTGACGACTCAGACATGGAGGTCTCAGATTCTCTCTATGACGAACTGGTAGAGGCAGTAAGGAAGAGAAAGCAGCTAGAAACGGAGCCCCGGAGTGGACAACCTAAAGGACCATCCAAGAAACATACCCCTAGCCGCATCCAGCTGCCGCGTAGCAAGAAAAAGAGCATAGACGCCAGACCATCTGCAACGCGCCGCCTAGTTCTGCCCGCCTCCTCAGCATCCTCTTCTGACACAGCAGCAACAGAGGGGGACTCCCATAGTCTATAACACCCTTTCCTTTTTCTTTTTTTAATTTTTATGTTTTGTTTTATTTTTCTATTTTTCTTTTTATGTTTTATTTTTTTATTTTTATGTTTTATTTTCTGTTTTTAATTTTTGTTTTGTATAGTGGCATTGAGGACAATGCCAACCATGAGTTTGGGGGGGGGATAGTCCTCTTTGTTCTAGGTTCATTTAGTAGCATATAGGAACATATGTAAATTTTGCTTCCTAGCACTGAATGAAGTAGACATTTTTAGTTTAAAACTTGTGCCTATGATTGTTAGTCGACTACTTATTTTCGCACCATACTAAAAAATTTAACCTAACTATGGGAAGAAGCATGAAAAATACTTAGAAAATTTTCTTTTTGCCAAGTTTCTTACAATGTCTGTTAAATGCCGAATCTTTGCTTGAGTTCTAAGTTTAACATTGCATGCCTTACTTAATAAAAATTCCTAGATTGGATATAGGTTTTCCTCCACGGCAACACAGGGCAGCAAAACAAAGATGGTGAAAACCCTAGAGGTGCCCAAAACAGGCTCTAGGCAGCATAAATACCCTAGAGGTGCCCGAAACAGGCTCTAGGAAGGATCATGAGCATGGCCACTCCGCTGCTATCAAAGTCCACGTATCTAAACCAAGTGACGGAAAAATTAGCAAGAGTGAATAAAAGCCTTCATGGGATGACTCTATTCAAAGGGTTCGTAGTTTCGTAGTGTGCACCTATCTTAGCTTAAGACCTAGAGTATAGTTGTGATGAGCTGAAGCCCTGAAAGCCATGATCAGAAAAAGAAGACGAAGGTGCCCAACTGTGCTTCCATGGCAGCAACTTGTATCCTTTTTAGCAATTTAATTACTTTAGGCACTCTTTATTAATTTAGTATCTCAACATGTTTAGCATGAACACAGACCTGCACACATTGCACCGGCATGAAGAAAATTAAATCTAAGTTATTTCGTGCCATTCCCTATCACTAACGTAAAATAGGTGCCACAACCTTGAGGTAAGAAATCAAGTTCATGGCTAATATTTCTACTAATTTTGTGCAACGGGCAGATTTACTAGTTAGGTTGCATTGCTTGTGGACAAGAAATAGTTCGAGTTTGGGGGTGTGTAGAGTGTCCACGATTTCTATATTTTGTACACATTCATGCCCTTATTATTGTCGTTCTTAAGCTCATTTAGACATATTTAGGTGCATTGCATGCATAATAACAATAATTTCTCTTTCACCATGCTTTTATTGAATATTTTATGTTTGGTTAAGAAAAGATATTGTTTTCGTTTAGTTTTTATTTCAGGTGCTGTAGCAAGAAGAGGAGAGGAGAGGACAGATAATCTGGAATAAAATGAGCTGCACTGAAGTAGCTCCAGATGCCGCCAAGGACGCTGCCAAAGCAACATTGCCGCTAAGTGCCGCCCAAGCAGGAGTTACACCGACTTAGCCAAGATGGGTCGCGATTGAAAGAGGGCAATTTCCTAAGCCCAATGAGCCTAGTCTTGCATTTTTCTGAAGCCTGCAACGGTCGGTAGAGCTGATCCAAGAACGATAAGTAGGAGCACTTATCCTTACTTGCGGAAGAAGGCAACGTCCAAAGAGTCCACATTTAAGTAAAAAGGAGTCTGTATTTAATGTAAATATACTTTAAGAACTTCTACTTCAAGGAGGAATCAAACTTAGGCCATGAGCCC
Source organism: Hibiscus trionum (assembly GCA_030270665.1). Taxonomy (NCBI): domain Eukaryota; kingdom Viridiplantae; phylum Streptophyta; class Magnoliopsida; order Malvales; family Malvaceae; genus Hibiscus; species Hibiscus trionum. The sequence continues at coordinate 16,864,388 of BSYR01000038.1, read as the reverse complement.
TATATATACCCAATGTATGTAAGGGTATAGGGGCATGACGAGGTATGAGGGGATGCGTGCTTGAAAAGCCGCACAATGGAGATGTAGCTAGATAGATTGGAGTTGTTGAGGGTCGCGGCCCAACTCTCCTAGGGTTTAGGCGCCTGTATGTAAAGTAGTTTGTGAGAAACAGTTGTAATAGTTTTGAGTTGTTTTCAACAAAATTCCAAAGTTTGCTTAATCTATGCACTTCATTCTTTCGATTAGTCTACACCAGTCACTTGAGAGAATCCATTTTTGTTGGGAACGAAAGTGTAAGGCTCACGAAAGGGTTAAGCACGGTCACAACATGTTGGGGCGTGACTAACTTGGTTCCTAACAAGTTCACAAGTTTCAGCGGCTAAAAGGGATCACCAACCGAATTGACTTGCCTGTGTTAGGTCTACGCCGAGATTGCTAGGTATTGCCTACATCACGTGAGTGTTCGAGCATCCTTGCCTAGAAATAGGGAGGATTACTATCAACTATCCCGTCGAGCTTGGAATGTCTTCCAGACTTGCCACCAGGACCTATTTCTGTTCCACCTGTCGAGATAGCGAAAGTTACAGGGGTAGTGACCCGATACGGGCGCGTGACAGGGTCGTAGCCTGCCACCCACCATACCCGCCGAGGCAGCAATTCATGGCAGCGCAAAACATACGTAGGCTTTACAATGCAGTCCACACGCTACTGAGCTGCAATTGTCCTACCCAGTCTATCGACCAAATCTCTCCCTATCATCACTCTCATCACTATCTTTATTTTATTTGTGTTTTATATTTCCATATCGTGAGATTTAATTGCACATTTACTAAATCTTTGTGCAGGAAACCATTCATAGAAGCTGCTCCAATCCATGTGGGAGACGATATCTTTTATACTATAACTTGACAAGAGTGTGCACCTGCGCTAATAAATAGAGAACAATTAGACGCTCTACAAGTTTTTGGCGTCGTTGTTGGGGATTGGGAACAACAACTACGTTTGAATTTCTGGACTTCTATTTTAGTTTTTACACATTAAATCTATGTTTATATATTTAAATAAAAAACGCCTCTTTGTTTTCTTTGGTGTATGTCCTGTCAGGGCGGCAAAGATGGCAGCCAGCATCCACCTGAGGTGGGGAAGGACATGCCCAGACGCAAAGCCAAACACAAAGCCCTCAAGAAGTGGTTATGTTTGGGGAAAAGCGCAGCCCGACATAACCTAATTTTATTTTTTATTTTTTCTAATTCATTTCTTTTATGCATTAGGATTAGATTTAATTTAATTTGCTTTTAATTTATTTTAGGTTTGGAAAGAAAGCAAGATCAAGAAAGATGAAAGAATAAAGGAGAAGCCGAAGCAGCGGCCAAGGCAGCCCAAGGAAGATGAGCATAACAGCTAGCCGCAACGGCTACATTTGCCACAACAAGCGGAACATATATTTGCGTAACGGCTAGAATCCGATTATTCCCGCCGCAATAATTGCTGCCCGTTGACAGCGTGCCCGTCAAGGTAGCGAAGAGAAGTGACTATATAAGGCCAACTATTCTCTCCACGTTCTTCACTTTGCTTTCTCCTTTACTCTCAATTATTTCTACTATCTTTGCTTCCAAGATTTCCCTTGCTTTACTTTCTTTTTCATTCTTTAGGAAATACAACCATCTCACGACTATGACCACATCACCGCAACCGATCGCCACCTCAAAACCTCTTTTCAAAAGGTTCTTGAACCCAACTGTCGAGGCAACCTACAAGGAGTACTACAGAGAGGGGTAACTATGGGAGGAAATGGGGTTCCAATATACCAAGTTTGATGGGGATTTTGGCCTTGAACCCTCCCTATTCGAAAGGATCCACAACATGAGCTGGGACCTCTTCACACGACAGCCCGAAGGAATAAACAACAACCAAGTGCGAGAGTTCTACTCCCGCAGACCTACACCGGAAAGTCCTTTCATTTATGTCCGTGGAGAAGGTGTTAAGTTAACGGCGGATATGATCAACAACTACTACAACATAGTTATCCGCGGTATTCTGAATGAAGAATGGGAGTCCTACCTAATGTCGGCTGACTACAACAAGATCAAGAAAGAGATCTGTAAGCCCAACACCAAGTGGCTAACAAGAAAGAACAATGGGTCAGTCAACCGCCGCGACCTACTATCGAAGGCAACCCATTGGAGTAACTTCGTCCAACGCTGCCTGATGCCCACCACGCACTGATCAACAATAAACAGGACTCGGCTTGCCCTTATACACAGTATTATGAAGGGGTGGCAGATCAATGTTGGCGAAGTAATCCTAAAAGAGATCTACGCCCACGTAGAAAAAACAAACGCCAAGGGACCCCTTTTCTTCCCTGAACTAATCACAAGCCTATGCGCCAATTTCTGCATGCCGCCGCACCCCAAGGACACAATTCTTCCGGCCAAGGAAGGATGGACACGAAGAGCAAGCCAACAGATAATGTAGAACCCGGAGCCAGACACACCTTCAACCTCCCAGCCGTCTTCGCAACCTGCCGCCACCTGAGCTGAAGCGGGCAGTACCGAAGCTGCCCTCCCATCTACCATGATCCCCCTATTGCCCAGCCTAGTCAAAAGTTGCCTACTTGCTTGACAAGTACCAAGACGGCGGCCCGCAGTTGCTCGCTTTCCCAACAGAGTTAGCAGCATCCAAGCCAATCCATATAACACGAAGACTTGCTGCTACAACCGCCACCGACGACGACGAGGGGCCACACTACCGCCTCAAGAGAAGAACCTCTCCAACTCCCATCCAACCATACGATCTCACCTTCTCACCCGAATTAGAAAAGGAGGAGGAGACCACCGCTGCCTCCCCAATAGCAAAACGGGTTGCCAAAGATACCGACGACTCAAACATGAAGGTCTCAGACTCCCTCGATGACGAATCAAAAGAGGCAGTAAGGAAGAGAAAGCGGCCACCAACGGAGCACTAGGGTAGAGGACCTGAAGGACCATCCAAGAAACCCACCCCTAGCCACATCCAGCTGGCGCGTAGCAAGAATAAGAGCCAAGACGCCAGACCATTTGCCACGCGTCGCCTAGTCCTTCCCGCCTCTTCAACATCCTCCTCTGACGCAGCATCAATAGAGGGGAACTCCCCTAGTCTATAGCACCCTTTTCCTTTCTTTTCTTTTTAATTTTTATGTTTTGTTTTATTTTTATTTTTATGTTTTATTTTATGTTTTTAATTTTTGTTTTGTATAGAGGCATTGAGGACAATGCCAACCTTGAGTTTGGGGGAATAGTCCTCTTTGTTCTAGGTTCATTTAGTAGCATATAGGAACATATGTAAATTCTACCCCCTAGCACTGAATGAAGTAGAGATTTTAGTTTAAAACTTGTGCCTACGATAGTCCGTCGACTACTTATATTAACACCATACTAAAAATTGTAACCTAACTATGGGAAGAAGCATGAAAAATACTTAGAAATTTTTTTCTTTTTTCCAATTATCTTACAATGTCTGTTAAATGTTGAATCTTTGCTTGAGTTCTAAGTTTAACATTGCCTGCCTTAATAAAAATTCCTTGATTGGATACAGGTTTGCCACCACGGCAGCACATGGCATCAAAACAAAGATGGTGAAAACCCTAGAGGTGCCTGAAACAAGCTCTAGGCAGCATAAATACCCTAGAGGTTCCCGAAACAGGCTCTAGGAAGGATCATGAGCAAGGACACTCCGCTGCTATCAAAGTCCACGTATCTAAACCAAGTGACAAACAAATGAGCAAGAGTGAATAAAAGCCTTCACGGGTTGACTCTATTCAAAGGGTTCGGAGTTTCGTAGAGTGCACCTATCTTAGCTTCAGACCCAAAGAATAGTTGTGATGAGATAAAGCCCTTAAAGCCATGATAAAAAAAGAAGACGAAGGTGCCCAACTGTGCTGCTATGGCAGCAACTTGTATCCTTTTTAGCAATTTAATTACTTTTGGCACTCTTTGTTAATTTAGTATCTCAGCATGGACACAGACCTGAACACACTGCACCAACATTAAGAAAATTAAATCTAAGTTATTTCAGGTCATTCCCTATCACTAACATAAAATAGGTGCCACGACCTTGAGGTAAGAAATCAAGTTCATGGCTAATGTTTCTACTAATTTTGTGCAATGGGCAGATTTTCTAGTTAGGTTGCATTGCTTGAGGGCAAGAAATAGTTCGAGTTTAGGGGTGTGTAGATTGTCCACGAGTTCTATATTTTGTACACATTCCTACTCTTACTATTGTCGTTCTTAAGCTCATTTAGACATATTTAGTTGTATTGCATGCATAATAACAATATTTTCTCTTTCACCATGTTTTTATTAAATATTTTATGTTTGCTTAAGAAAAGATATTGTTTTAGTTTAGTTTTTATTTTCAAGTGTTGTAGCAAGGAGAGGAGAGGACAGAAAAGGTGGAATAAAATTAGGTGTACTAAAGTTGCTCCAGATGCCGCCAATGATGCTGCTGAAGCAGCATTGCCGCCAAGTGCCGCCCAGACAGGAGTTATACTGACTTAGCCAAGATGGGTCGCGATTGAAAGAGGGCAATTTTCTAAGCCCAATGAGACCAATATTCAATTTTTTGAAGCCTACAGCGGCCAGTAGAGCTGATCCAAGATTGATAAGTATAAGTAGTTATCTTTACTTGCGGAAGCAGGCAACGTCCAAAGAGTCCAAATTTAAGTCAAAAAGGAGTCTGTATTTAATGTAAATATACTTTAAGAACTTTTACTTCAAGGAGGACTCAAACTTAAGCCATGAGTCCTATATATACCCAATGTATGTGAGGGTATAGGGGCATGACGGGGTATGAGGGGATACATGCTTGAATAGCCGCACAATAGAGATGTAGCTAGATAGGTTGGAGTTGTTGGAGGTTGCGACCCAACTCTCATAGGGTTTAGGCGTGTGTATGTAAAGTAGTTTGTGAGAAACAGTTGTAATAGTTTTTAGTTGCTTTCAATAAAATTCCAAAGTTTGTTTAATCTATGCACTTCATTCTTTCGATTAGTCTACACCAGTCAGTTGAGAGAATCGATTTTTTGGGCATGGAAGTGTAAGGCTCACGAAAGGGTTAAACACAGTCACAACATGTTAGGGCGTGACTAACTTGGTTCGTAACAAGTTCACAAGTTTCAGCGGCTAAAAGGGATCACCAACCGAATTGACTTGCCTGTGTTATGTTTACGCTAAGATTTCTAGGTATTGCTTACATCACGTGAGTGTTCGAGCATCCTTTCCTAGAAATAGGGAGGATCACTGTCGACTATCCCACCGAGCTTGGAATGTTTGCCAGACTTGCCGTCATGACCTATTTCGATTCCACCTACCGAGATAGCGAAAGTTGTAGGGGTAGTGACCCGATGCGGCCGCGTGACATGGCCGTAGTCTGTCGCCGGCCATACCCACCGAGGTAGCAATTCATGGCAGTGCAAAACATACTTAGGCTTTACAATGTAGTCCACGCGCTATTGAGCTGCAATTGTCTTACCCAGTCTATCGACCAAATCTCTCCCTATCATCGCTCTCATCACTATCTTTATTTTATTTGTGTTTTTATATTTCCACATCGTGAGATTTAATTGTACATTTACTAAATCTTTGAGCAGGAAACAATTCATAGAAGCTGCTCCAATCCCTGTGGGAGACGATATCTTTTATACTATAACTTGACAAGAGTGTGCACTTGCGCTCATAAATAGAGAACACCCAAACGCTCTACAACCATACTTGCCGCCGGGACTTCTCTCCATCTCACATGCCGAGATAACGAAAGTTGCAAGAGCAGAGTGTCGTCGTGGCAGCGAAAGTTGCCACCGCCTCAATCCGTCATTACCCGCCAAGGTAGTAGATCATGGCAGCGCAAAACAACTTGACCTATTCAACGCAATTTCACACTAAGCAGCAGCATAACCCGGCCCTCTCTATAAATATGATCACTTCCTTATTATTATTTTTGTTTTTATTATTTTACTTTTCTTCTCAACAACTATCTTACTTGTGCATCTACTTTTCTTATGCAGGAACAACAATTCGAATCAAGTTGTCCAATCCTTGTGGGAGACGATATCTTATATACTATAACTTGACAGGAGTGTGCACTTGCGCTCATAAATAGAGAACACCCAAATGCTCTACAACAATATAGCTGGTGCAAGTGATAAGGTTAATTTCTGATGTCCCCGATACTAGAGGTAAATGCAGGAATTGGTAATATTGGTGTTATGTTTGATGATCATGTTGTAACTAGTCCAAATAGGTTTGGAGCTCTATGTTCCGAGGGTGCAAATGTCAGGGTTGCTTCCCCCAATAAGAGTCGTGCTGCTACTGATGGAATTAACGAGCTAATGCAGCAATTAAAGTCTAAGGAAAAGGAGCAGAATAAGAAGAAAGGTAAAAGGGGTAATAAAGGGAAAGGTAAGGACGGTGGTGGATCTCCTTCTTGTCAACGAGTCTCCTTGTGTGGAATGTGAGAGGATTAAATGATTCTCTAAAGCAGTGTCAACTCCTAAAGGTGGTCAAAAAATTTAATGGTGAGGTGATTGGACTATTGGAAACTAGAGTTAGATGGATAAATGCAGCTAAAATTGTTACTGGTAATCAAGTTGTCACTGGAGCTATACAAGAGTTTAACGAGTGTATGGATGCATAGGATGTTCTTGACCACACTTTTACTGGTTTAGTGTTCACTTGGTGTAATTTTAGGGACGAGGGTCCCTTGTCTAGAAAGTTAGATAGGGTACTGGTAAACCAGGCTTGGTTGACTGGCTATCCATCTTCTAAAGTAGAATTCTTGGTCCCTGGTTGTTTTGATCATTGCCCGAGGTACATGATGGTGCATGCTCCTTTAAAAAACCTCCAAGACCTTTCAAGTTCTTTAATCTCTGGGTTAAACATCCTATTTTCATGGGTATTGTTGAGGAATCATGGAAGTAGCCTTCTCAGGGCAATCTTTTGCAAGTTCTATTTGCAAAGTTAAAGAGGCTGAAAGGCCCTTTGAAGCAGTTAAATAAGGAGGCATACAATAATATCTCAAACAGAGTTTTCACTAAGCAAGTGTAATTTACAAAAGCTATTGATGAACAATCCTACTTCTATCAACTTTACGAGAGAGCTGTAATTGCATAATTGAAGGAGCTATTGCTAGTTGAGGAGTTCTTTTTAGACAAAAATCTCGAGTATAATGTGTAAAAGAAGGGGATCAGAATTCAAGTTATTTTTTCAAGCAGTTTGTTGTGAAACAGAAGGCCAATACAATTTCTATTCTTTATGATGGCCATGGGAGGAAGTTGGACTCTTATGCTGCAATGTCAATTAAAGTTGTGAACTTCTTCTCCAATTCAGTTGGTAGAAAGGATACTGAGGTAGAATTGGTGTCTGACAACTTATTAAGGGAGATATTGGGTGTGGAATTGCCTTCTGAGGTGGGCAATAGTCAGGTTGCCCCTGTTTTGCAAGAGAAAATTAAGAATGTCATTTTTGCCATGAATAGCAACAAAGCCCCTGGTCCAGATGGATATCCTACAAAAAAATTAGGCATCATGGGAAATTATTAAGGAGGATGTTTTGAGAGGAATTCAACTTTTCTTCTCTTCTGGTAACCTTCCATCTGCGTTTAATTCTACAACCATAACTCTAGTGCCAAAGATTCTGGTTCCCAAAATAGCTGCTCACTTTCGGCCAATATCATGTTGTAATACTATTTATAAATGCATTACAAAATTGATCACAAATAGGATGAAAAGGTGGCTTCCATAATTCTACAAAATCAAAGTGCTTTTTTGAAGCATATCTCTCCAATATGTGCTAATAGGATTGACCTTAGAAAGGCATTTGATTCTATAAATTTGAGATTTATTATTCAAATTTTGAGAGTATTGGGGTTCTCTGTTTAGTTTTGAAGGTGGATAGAGGCTTGTGTAATGCATTCAAAGTTTTTCATTAACATTTTTATCGGAAAAAGAGTATGAATTTATTAATAAGTATCATACAGTGCCATCACACTCCATGGCCTCATTAAAAACCTCCCTACACCTAATTGGAGGAAAAGAGTACTGAGGAGTATGAGATAAAGAACAAACGCTAAAACAAACCGAACAAACAAGAAAAACTAAAGCAAGAAGCCGAAACACAAAACATTCACGCTAGCATGCAAAACCAAGATGTGTGATCAACACCACCCCTCGCCAAAGAGTCATCCAAGCAATTCACTTCTCGATAAAAACATGAATACATGAGCTCAACAATAATCCCCCTCAGATGCAATTTCTAGGCGAAAAGATGTCGTCAAGCACCAAATAAAAAAAATGGTCTGATGTTGCGTGTTTCCATACTCTTCGATCCTCACACTTTTAACAAACCACGCCACGCCACTCTATCGACACAAAGGATAACATGCACCACATCCAATAAATAATTCCACCATACCTCGTTGTAGATTACCACACCACATATCGCCTAACAAACTCGCTTGATCCCCTCCCACACATGGTACGTATACTCCTACTATACCACAAAAACAAACATCCAAGAACCGAGCAAATCTGTCTCCTCTCTCGAATGTCAAAAACATCCGAAGAAGGCGGTAACACATAAACAAAATCATTCGTAAACCATATCTTATTCACCATACCATCACTTGATGTATTTAATTTATTCACATATAAAATGACCATCGCACACCTTTGTTGTCTCAAAAAGCATTGAACCGATTTACGCTTCAATGTTGAACCAATCCCTCTCATATTTCGTGTTCGTTTCCAATTGTTTTCACCCCAATCACTTTACCCAATTTCAATGTTTCCTCCGCTTCTCTTAAAATAATCCGTTTTCGGTTATAGATGTCCGAGTCTGACAAAGAGCCATTAGCAATTACCTCTGATGATTTTTGGTAACATAAATGGAGGATTGGTTCGATATTTTGCAAGGGAATATGGTGTTAGGTAAGGGGACCCTCTCTCCCCCTACCTTTTCATTCTAGATTTAAATGTTCTGTCTGGATTGCTCAATTGTGCCGGAAAGTATGGTGTTTTTGGTTTTCATCCAAAATGTAAAAGGATACAACTTTCCCATATTTGTTTTGCAAATGATCTGTTGGTGTTCACAAAGGGAGAGCTAGAGTCTATTCTGGGGATCAAAAGACTGTTGGTAGTCTTTTATAAGATGTATGGATTGAGCATTAATGAGGCAAAATGTGAATTGTTTACTACTGGAATTGACAGTGCTAAAATTCAAGTGATGAGAGAGCAATCTAGTTTCAAATTTGGTTTGTTACCTGTCAAATACTTGGGAGTTTCACTCGTTTCAAAGAGACTTACTACCGCTGATTGTGAGGGTTTAGTGTGAAAGATTGTTAGTAGAATTAGAGGGTGGCCTTCCAAGAGCTCATCTTTTGTTGGGAGGCTTCAGCTCATACAAGCAGTGTTGTTTAGCGCCCAAAATATTTGGTGTAGGGTATTCATTCTGCCCTCGAAAGTGATCAAGAAAATCTCCCAGATTTGCAATGCCTTTATTTGGAAGGGTACAGATGGGGATGCTAGAGGTGCTCGGGTGAGTTGGGAGACTGTTTGTTACCCGAAGCATGAATGGGAATTGGGAGTGAAAGACATGGTTACTTGGAACAAGGCTTGTATGATGAGATGCATTTGGCTTTTGATTACAAAAGCGGGCTCTTTATGGGTGGCATGGGTGCAACAATACTTGTTGTAGGGATGTTTTGTTTTTAATGCCGCTGTCAAAAATTCTCATAGTTGGGCTTGGAAAAAGCTTATGAAACTTGGAGCTGAGTGGGAAAATATTAAGAGCTTGCAAGGAAATTATAAAGTTCGTATAGTTTAGGATTCTCTTAGGCACAAAAGAGACACCATCCCTAGACAATCGTTTATCTCATGATTGGTTGTGTTAGATAGACTGCCAACAAAGGATAGAATTATAAGATGGGGAATGCAATTGGATCCTAGTTGTCTGCTATGTGAGGGGGGTAGAGACACTAGGGATCATATTTTTGGAGAGTCTATGAAGGATGTGATTGTTCGACTGGCTTGGTGTAGCCTGAACTATTACTTATGCCATTGTAGGTGGCATGGAAAAAGGCCTCGATTAGCTTTGGATGTCTTTCTATTTATAAAGAGTGATGTTCGGTTTCGATTGGTAGATTGTAATTGATTAAAAAATTTAATAATTCTTTAGCTGAGAAATAGAGTTTATATTAACATGTATAGTTGTATAGAGGGCTCGAGATGATATACATATTGTAAGGTGGATATTTTGATGGTTTTCTTGAAAGAATAAAGTTTAATTTATTCAAAAAGAAAATTTATATTAAATTAAACTTTTTAATATTACCGAATCAATCACATAATGACCGCATTATAGTTGACATGCACTAAGCATGTAAAAAGGGCATTCGTATTCAATGGCAAAATAAATGTGTTACGCTGCCATATAAGATTACTCGTATTTATTTGTATAAATTAGTGGACATCCTTGCAAATAGTTTCATAATCCATGATAAATTATTGAAAAATATCAATTTATTAAATCGGGTGACTAGTTTATAACTTTTCATATTAATATTGGACTAAATAATATATGAATATATATATATATATATATAATATATATGAAATATATATTAAAGTAATATTAAATACATAATATATTGAATTAATATTTAATATACATTAATCTAATATAAAAAAATTTGTATATGATTTTAATATATTATTTAATATTTAATATATTATAAATAATAATGGACTAAATAATAAAAATAGAAAAAACTAAAATATTAATATTGAATATATTATTTTTAATAACAATAATATTTTATTAATATATTAAATAAAAACATTATAATATTAATTTAATGTTTAATATGTTATTAATTTAGTACGAAAATAATATCAAAATATTTTGATAGGAAAATAATATTAAAATATCTTATTAAATATTAAATTAATAGGTTAAGTATTAAATTCATATATTAAATCAATAGTATAATTTTTTATTTAATATATTAAATATTAATATAGCATTAATATTAAATATGCAACAAAATATACCATAACTTTCACACGACCAAATTCCAATTGTTGCTTTCTATTTATGGATGAGAACATGAGAAAGCTAGCTGTTCTCAACAAGGCATAAACCTATTGTGTTCTGAATGAAGAGAATGCAGGGACACGTGATCAGCATATTGAGTCAACACCAGAGGACAATCGAGACATTAGGAGAATATAATATGTTTTCTTTTCTTTTTTTAATGAAAATTCCAAGAACTTTGTCTCCAACCTCATCTATTTCTTCTTTCTTCAATCTTATCCTCTGTATTTCTTATGGTTTCGTTCTTAATCCAACAGTTATTTCTTGAGTGCATAATTAGTTTCCTAACATATTGTTGCGATACTACCACCGACCATTACCAATGTGCAATATGCTATTATTTTGTATAATCTAATTCCACTAAAACCTTATGTTTCTTTCTTAATTTGCCATTTTTTAAAAGTAAAGATTTTATTAATAACATAGTGAAAATACCGGCCTCATTAAAAACCTCCCTAAATCATAGGTGGAGGATAAAAGAGTTCACGGTGCTTAACTAGGTACAATGAAACTTCATACTCCAATAACCTCTCCAGGTTTGAGAAATTTTGAAACAAAGACCAAAAAAAGAGAGAAAACAAACAAACAGATCAAACCAGTTCAACAACAACTAGATCTTCCACAAGCAATCCCACCTTTAGCTTGCTTATCCAAATTTAAGTGATCATTTTCAACGCAAAAACACTACCCATCACACTGTCAAACCAAACTTTTGCATCCTTATTCCTCGAGAACAGTATTCCAAGACAATTAGAAACATATTCCACCACAAAAGGAGTGTTGAAAGCAATAACAAACCAGGCATTAAACACTATCAATGTAACGCCATGGTTTTGGGCGTAGTAGTTTATGAGCTAGATTAGACGGTCCGGTTGACCAAGTTAGAGATTCGAGTCGGAATTGGATATTTTTATTAAAGATAAAAATATGGAAAATGGTTAAAAAAAATCATTATTTAATATATATATATATATATATATATATATATGTGTGTGTGTGTGTGTGTGTGTGTGTGTGTGTGTGTGTGTGATTTTAGTAGAATCAATTTTGGAAAAAGAATTTTTGGGAATGTGACATTTGGGCTAGTGACCAAAATGTAAGAATTGTAAAACTATTTCCAGTGATTGTTTTGTAAAAGGGCCGAGACTTTGAATCTTTAAGGAGCTATTTTCCCAAAGTCTAATATCAGACTTTTATCCCGTAATTGGCTTATTTAAAATGGTTTTTAATTAATATAATGGGTTGGAGGAATTAATTGGTGGTTATTTCATTAAAACAAAATTTACTAACTTCTTTCCTCTCAAAAACTTTCTCTCAAATTCTCTCCAGCCAAACACTCATTTCTTCTTAAAAATCTTAAGGTAATCTTTTGTTTTCTATAATCCTTTGTTATCAAATGATTTCTTGTTGGTTTCTTAGCAAAATCTTATTGTTTTAATTTTGTTTTTACATGTAAATCAATCCGATTAAGGGGGAAAGCATCCATTAGAGGTGAGCTGCATTTTTATTCTCTAATGAAAGGTTCTTTACTTAAATTCTCAAGTTCTTGATCCTTTATATATGTTTTCTAATGAGTTTTGATGATTTAATTGTGGAAATTTGGTTTAATTGAGATTTAATTGGTTAAATTGATTGAGATTCGTTTTGGATCTATTTTTCTGGGTTCTTGATCATATTAGAACATGATTATGATGTTTTATAATGTTAATAAGTTGGTTTTAACATTGGAATCCCGAAATGATAGGAATCTTTAATTGTTTAGGTTGTTAGTTATGTGATTTTGGGAGTTATGGTGGTGTAATGGTTGTTGGAAGTATAAGGATGTTATGAGAAGGTTTTTAGATGTCTCTTGTTGATAATTGATGGTTGAAAGTGTTAGGTTTTGGCTAGGTTTAGTTTAGAGGTCAATCGATGTTGTTTTCGGTTATTTCAGATAGACGATTGATAGCTTTTGGCAAGACAATGTGTAGAATTGCTTGCTAGGATTTTGAATGCATTGAGATGTATTAATCCTATATTATTATGTGGTTAAAACAGGGGAGAGTGATTCGCTAGCAACCGGTGATGATTTGGAGGCTTTGGAAGCTTAGTTTCACGTGTAGGTGAGTGAGAACGTGGACTTCAGCTTTGAAATGTTTTGAAGGTGGTTTTGGAACTTAGATTTGAGCTTGAAACGCATGTCCAAGTTTGGAAGTACGTAAAAAGTGGTTTTCTCTCTCGGTCGTGCTATTATGAAATGATTTTTATGCACTTGGTTTTGATTACATGTTACCTACTGTTAAAGCGTGTTTAAAGTATGCAATAGATTGTTTTTAATTATGAAATGATGAAGGATGCGCATGGTAAGTGATCCTTGTTAGTATATGTTTTATACATGTGTTTAAAGCATGGTTTGTTGCTTTGGAAAATGGTTTAGTGTTGATCCTTTGAAAATAGTGAGGTAGATGGTTTGATGTGAATTATATTGGAAAGTGATGGTATGGAAATGGTTTTAAAAATGCTATCGGATATAGTTAGTCGACTATATGATTAAGTGCACTATAAACAAGTCGTCTTGAATGTTGAGGGGTTTATATTGTGTACCGCATACTCCATCCAAGTACCTTAAGGATCAAGGAAGAGTAGTGTTTCGTCTCTCGTTAGTGGGGTTATACATATACCGATGAGTGATGTTGAGGAGTTTATACGGTGTACCCAAGGAAATTTGTAACACCCTCAACCTGACTTTGAAGAAAACCAGAGTTAAGAACGTTACTGCATAGAAAACCGAAAACCAGGACCAAAAAATTTCAATTCAATCTCTAGTCATTATCATCATTTACTCAACTTACTTCTTTTAGTCCATAATCACAAGTTTCATGACCGTTCTACCGGTTGGCTCACATAACTTATTTAACAGGGAACCGAGTATGAAAGTAATATCCTCATTTCATCTTGTATATATATAGAATGAGCTTTAATATCAATTTTAGATAAATCTTATTTCCTATAGCTTTTAGCCAATTAAATATTCTTTTAATAACTCGTATTATAACATACTAGGCTTATCAAGCAATTACAATTATATCCGGCCTCTATTACCCAGAATTATCATGTATTTTAAGCTAGAAAGTAAATGATTAAAATGACCAATTCCATTGTAACTTATACAATATATTCTTTATGAGTATTTTAATAACACTCTCATAACAAACCAATAATTGAATTATAATCCAATATATCTAGTTAATCAAGAAGCTTATTCGAAAGCTTTACCACATATTTAACTTAGCCATCACACCCTTTAATCACCATGTTTAGAATCATACATTAACCATTATTCGAATATCATACAACTCAACAAAGTCAGTTATACTAGCATTGGAATCGTGAACTCCATTAAACACTATTCTTCTATATGAATAGTTCAAGTAATAAATGTTCATTAACCGAACTAAGCTAATCCAATATAAAATTCCTTGATAACATTTACAAAACATATCTATAAACTGCTTTTTTGACAATTACAAGAGCCACCAACCTAGGGGTTGATTAAAATAACAAGTCATCAATCAAGTCTTGAAGCATCACACTTGCACCCGATCAGATATAACTTCTAAAATGACCTACAATACATGGTAATATATGCATTAGGCTTACATAGCCTAAGTGAGGTAGTGACATTAAATAATGACAAGCATTTAATATAAAATTTTCAATGGAGTAAACAATCAAATATACAATCGTAGTTATAATATTATAATTGACTTAATTTTGCTTTTATAAGCTTTAGGATATTCGAAAGCTACTTCAATTTCTTTATCATTACATTGATCTTAATTTAAGATTAATTTATCACTTTTAAGTCTCCTTTAGACTTGTTAGGAACTTAACAACCTTTGGAATTCTTTAATGACTTCAATAGTTTAACAATATATTAATTAAAGGTTTGTTCCCATAAACAATTGGGACATTTAATCATCTTTTACATGTCTCATAACATATGCTCAGCAAGAGCTTTCAATTCAAAGCTCACTAAGAACTTTCGATTCACAATGCTCACCAAGAGCTCTTAATTACAGTGCTCCCTAAAAGCTTTCAATTACAGGGCTCACCACGAGCTATCCACTGCCAGGCTTACCATGAGCGATTGCACAAAGTGCTTGATCACATTTCCTTTGAATTCTTGGCTTAATGTAAACATTTCATATCTTTTACAGGTTTTCCTTGGGTCACTATTTGTAATGAATAACATTAGTCCAAGCGATACTTAGCTTAGAGCACATAGCAAAGGCTAATATCGAAACATATCAATGGGGCATCCCCCGAGCAATAGCTTGATCAAGAGTACCAAACATACTAGAAGATCATTTGATCTTAATAACAAGGGACCGTAGTCCAAACATAACAGGCATCAACCAATAGATCCTAGGTCTTCCATTGACAAGGAAACTTACATGTTTTTATCTTAGTTTGATATTCAAGAAGTTGCTTATTGTACAAGTAGCTTTACTTTTAAGGTTAACAAAGATTTCTTAGGTTACAAGTAACTTGTTTCTTCTTTTCGATAGCTTATTACATAAGTAAAGCTTTCTTGCTCCTTAAGTCTTTAGGAAATCAAGGTACTTATAACTTTACTTTCAATCTTTTATAATAATCTTATTGTTTTAATGGTCAGGAAGCAACTTCAGCTTTATCACAAAATTTTCAAGATTACTATCACAAGTACATCATAGCAAAATTTTCAAGATTACTATCACAATTACATATAAACACGTAAATCAAATCAGTCCATCACTTACTTAATCATGTCCAAATAACCTAAGGTTTACCTATCTCTACATGTTTATTCACTAAACAGCTCACTTCAATTTGTTCTAATGCAAAACCGTGTCTAACATGAATATTTTTCATCAACATGCTCACCAATCAGTTCTTAAGGTTCATATAGATGCAAATCTATCTAGTTTTCATATGCATACTTAGTATATGCATAAAATAGGGTAGCCTAGACATGTAAACATACCTTCCAAAAAGGGAACACCTACACGCCCAACAGGAGACAATTTTGTCTTGAAAAAGGGTGACAAAATAGAGGAAATAAAAGAAATGGTTTAGGCTAAAAATACAATGAAGCAAGGAAAAAGTCAAGGCTCAAAATTGTTTCACTAAGGGATAATAACAAGGGGTAGGCTTTTTGGGAAGAGAATGGGGTTGAACCTAATGTCTCTATCATATTAATGCATCACAATCAAAAAATGCAATCTCGAAAAGTATTTAAACCACAAGTTCTAGAATGCAACTAATTAGCTAAGCACACTCAAAGAAACAAAGAGCAAAAATAATGCATGCTCATTAGGCTCAAAAGCTCTCATGAATTGTCTTGTGTACATAGGTAAGCATCATGTCTATTAACAAAGTAAGGAATGACAAGGGTTATATGAAAAATTCCAAGCATGTCATAATCTATTATGCAACCTAAAATTTATAACAAGAAAAATATCAAAGTCATACGGAAACAAAGGGACTAGGTGAAACAAAGGAAATCAAAAAGTAGCTTAAATTTAAATAAAATCAAGAACAAGAGAACAAGCAATCGAACAAGCAATTATGAGAATTTGACATGGATACCCACTCCCACTCACTTTAAGCATGATGACCCATTATGCAAATAAAAATGAAAGAGATGGAATTAGAAAACTCCTTGAACTAGTTACGGCCACGACCGCGCCCACGCCCTTGACGAGACGTGCCCGACTGAAGATAAGAGAAGATCTTGGCAATGTTTGTTTCGATGGAATTAAGCCTCCCATTCACGTCCTGTTGTAGGTTGTCATCTTGTGGTGGCCAAGGTATGGGCCTACGGAGGAAAACACGCAAGTTCCGGGGCATAATGGTTCTCGAGGGAACAATGTATGGCGCATCCGGAGTACCCACAAGCAACCTCATTGAGTCCAAGCACCTAACATCCAATGGATCCATCAAAAAAGTGTAAGTAAAATGTGAGGTATCAAATGTCGATGGAAACAATCGTGAAGCGAGGTTAGTGATATAGGGTCCGAGAATAAGAGGTCGATTAGTTCGTGCTACACGATCAAACATGTAGGCGAACCAATAACCGAGATTTACCTTTACTCCTACGTGCATACACCATAAAAAGAAAAGCTCAACCTTACTCAAATTTGAAGACGTGTCATTGCGACAAAAGTAATTATAGGTGAGGAATTTATGGATGTAGCGAAGAGTCGTGCTATGAATGTCTCGGTCCTTCGTCGAGGTAGGGTTATAATCGGAGCCTGCTTCTCCTGTCAAGGTCTCGTAGGAAAGGTCGTTATCGAAATCCTGTGAAATCTCAATTAAAGCCGTTAGATACCCGAGATCTATGACATCAGTCACGAAGCCCATATAAAAATTAAATTCCGTAAGGGACATTCGAAAATATTGACCTAACAATCGAAATAAGATCACATCAGGAGTATGAACAGTTGCAACTCGATTCCTACAAAATGCAAACGTAGCATAAAACTCAAATAATAATTCGTAGTATGTGTTGCATTGAATTGTAGGGTAAGTACTCCAACTATAGCAAAGAACATATGCATGGCAGATTCACGCAAATGCAAACTATCTAGTGTATTAGTTGGAATGTACTTACATACTTTGAACTCGCGATGTCAGATTTGGTGGAAACGGGTCAGCTCATCACCCTCAAAATCCAAGTATCATTGTAAAACCTCTTCGAGTGGAACCAGAAAATGATGTGCACGTTGATAACGCTCATGTTCCTCTTGTATGTTAGGATGATCGTCGGGTGCAGCACTATCGTCCGAACATGCATCACGTGGTGGAGACTCCAGTCGACTAGTACACGAAAAGGTGGGCTGCTCGATCCTCGTGTGGAATCCTGTAGTGAAGTTCTCTGCAAAAGTAAGGTCTGGGTGATATATTAGCAACTGTTGGACGTTAAAAACCAAATTTACCTCATCCAATTGTTACTCGGCTTCCGATGGCATTGAGTAGGAGGGAAAGGCGTCTGACATGGATTGGTTGGACGGTGTAGCTCGGTCGGGGCGGTTCGATGACTATTAAGCCCGAAGTGGGTTGTGAACTTGCAGCTGGTAGGACGACCATGCTTGGGAGCGGCTAGATGTGGCCACCATGTCCACCGTCGGCAGGGAGTGGAAGGAAGGGGACGGGCATGGCAGAGCACGCGGCGGCCGGTTGCGGCTAGATCCACCCGTGCTAGTTCACGCGTTCTCCCGAACGTGTTTGCGATGGGGATGGTGCATGGGCAGAGGGCAATGAAGGTTCAGTGCCGGCTGTGGCTTGGCGTGACGGTGGGTTGCCGTGGCGCGACGGTGACAGTGGTGCGGCTTGGAATGGCTGCGAGTCGCTTGGGATGGCCATGAAGTCCGGCGGCTACATGCGACGATGACCTCCTAGGACAAGGGGCTTCGGCCGGTTAGGGAGACGACGAGCTTGCTCTTTGGTCCGGAACATGGTGGTAGCGGCTGGTGGTTGTCGAACGTGAGGGTGGAGGGGACAAAGAGTGGTGCGGCTGATGGGAGAAGAAGGTGTTTAGAAAATTGGGTGAGATAGTTTCTCACGTGATTTTTAAAAGAAATATTAAAATAAAAAAATGTTGAATGTGGGCACATGGAATATTTTGAATGGGAGTTGTGATAGGGATAAGTTGTATTACGGGAAAACTAAAAAGAAGGGAATAAGATGGTTCTTTATCATTTAGGGGTTTAAAAAATAATATAGTAATGATATATATATATATAATTTAAAATATAAGATATATACATATATATGGGCTCACGTGTGTTTATTTTAAAAGGATAAATTCAATTGAAAGGAAATGATATGGAATTTTTTAAAAACAGAATTAAATTTTGTTTGAATTAAAATTGAATTTGTACTTGGGTTTGTCATTGTGCACTGTCTTTCCCAAGAGAGTTGCTAACGAGTTCCACGTTTAAAATTCCTGCACATATTCGATCCAAAATCCGATCATCAATGGGTTATCAGAAATAAAATGACAAAAATAAATTCAAATAATTTAAAGAATTTTGAAAGATAAATAAATAAATAAAATATGCGATTAAAGGTAAATAAATTAAAATAAAAGAAAATGAATGGGTTGCCTCCCATTATGCGCTTATTTAACACGATTAGCTTGACGACCTTATTTATGCGATTGATGTTTCTAAGTGAACTTCTTCAATTAAACCAATTGGGGCACTTTCATAAAAATGTTTTAATCGTTGACCGTTTACTTTGAAGTAGTTTCTCGAGTCATCTTGAATTTCGACTGCGCCATGTAGGAATACTTGAGTCACCTTATAGGGTTTGAGCCATTTTGACTTCAGTTTTCCTGCAAAAAGTTTTAGCTTCAAATTAAATAATAAAATTTTTTGACCAACAGAAAAAGACTTAAATGAAATGTTTTTATCATGAAACGCTTTTTTTTTTATTTAAAGATTTGTGCGCTTTCGTAAGCATTTCTACGAATTTCGTCCAGCTCTTGGATGTGCAATCGTCGTGCTTCCCCTACCGCATTCATTTCCATGTTACACTCTTTAACGGCCCAGTACGCCTTGTGCTCTAGCTTGACTGGCAAGTGGCATGACTTGCCGTACACAAGTCGATACGATGACATTCCTATAGGTCCTTTGTAAGCTATGCAGTATGCCAACAATGCATCGACTAACTTCAAGCTCCAATCTTTTCGGTTTGGTTTGACAATTTTTTCAAGGATGTATTTTATCTCTCGATTCGACACCTCTGCTTGTCCGTTCGTTTGTGGATGATGGGATGTGGCTATTCGTTGAGTAACGCCATATTTCTTCATTAACGCTTCCACAACCCGATTGATGAAGTGTTTCCCTGTATCGCATATGATCGCTCTCGGAGTGCCAAACCTAGAAAAAATAAAATCGTGAAGGGAATTAGTCGTTTTTTTTCGCATCATTGTTTCGGGTAGCCTTTACTTCTACCCATTTAGAGACGTAATCGACTGCAAGTATAATATAAAAATTTCCAAAAGAAGAGGTAAAAATCCCCATGTAATCGAGTCCCAAAACGTCGAAGACTTCGTAAACATGGATTGGATTGAGCGAAATTTCACTCCTTCGGCTTAAATTTCCAACACATTGGCACCTGTCACATACTTTAGAAAAAACATAAGTATCACTAAATAAATTAGGTCAATAAAATCCGCACCCAAGAATCGCAGTCCGTTTAAGCCCAAAATGACCTCTGCATGCATAAGAATGAAAAAATTTTAAAATCAAATTTACCTCGTCCTTGGTGATGCATCGCCTAATTACCTGATCTGAATATTGTTTCCAAAGATACGGATCGTCCCAAATATAAAACTGGGACTCTCGCTTTAGTCGATTGATTTCAGCTCTAGGCAAATTGGGAGGTAACTTACCCGTGGCCAAATAGTTCACCGTATCAGCGTACCATGGTGTCAATCCTTGCGCCAACATCAATTGTTCTTCTAGGAACTCATCATTAATTGGCGGATCAGATGTAGAAAGGGGTATGCGACTAAAATGGTCCGCGACAAGGTTTTCGCATCCCTTTTTATCTTTAATTTCTAGATCGAACTCTTGGAGGAGTAAAATCCACCAGATAAGCCTCGGCTTTGTTTCCTTTTTGCTCATAAGGTACTTTAAAGCTGTGTGGTCAGAAAACACAACAATTTTAGTACCGAGTAAATATGATCGAAATTTTTCTAAAGCAAAAATAATAGCGAAAAGCTCTTTTTCTTTTGTTGAGTAATTCTTTTGAGCT
Source organism: Hibiscus trionum (assembly GCA_030270665.1). Lineage (NCBI taxonomy): Eukaryota > Viridiplantae > Streptophyta > Magnoliopsida > Malvales > Malvaceae > Hibiscus > Hibiscus trionum. The sequence continues at coordinate 16,843,479 of BSYR01000038.1, read as the reverse complement.
GGATCCAAAGTGCGAGATGCGTAAGCTATAACGTGATGGTCTTTTTCTATCTTTTCATCAAGGACTGCTCCAACGCTCGTGTCCGACGCGTCGCACATAAGTTCGAATGGATAATCCCAGTTTTGTGGTTGAACAATTTGTGCTGTCACGAGCTTCTCTTTAAGTAAATCGATGGAAATCTTGCATTTCTCATCAAAATCAAATGCCTGATCTTTCTGGAGCAACTTGCACAACGGCTGCCCTCTCTTTGAAAAATCTTTAATGAACCTGTGGTAATATCCTACATGACCCAGAAAAGAATGAATATCCCTCACAGTTGTGGGGTAAGGATGTGAGCGTATGATATCAGTTATATCCTTATCTACATCAATTCCATTAGATGAAACAATATGTCCTAATATTAAACTTGTATCAACCATAAAATGACATTTCCCATAATTTAATACAAGATTAAACTCAAGGCAACGTCGCAAAACGTTTGTTAAATTTAACAAACACTAACCAAATGAATTACCATAAATAGTAAAATCTTCCATAAATACCTCAATTCCCTTCTCAACATAGTCAGAAAATATGCTTACCATACACCGCTAAAACGTTGCCAGTGCGTTGCAAAGTCCAAATGGCATTCGACGATATGCGAATGTTCCGAATGGACATGTGAAAGTTGTTTTTTCTTAATCTTCAGGCGCCACAAGGATTTGGAAGAATCCTGAAAAGCCATCAAGACAACAATAATGAATTTTACTGGCTAAACGTTTTATCATTTGATCTACAAACGGTAATGGAAAATGATCTTTTCGGGTTAAGGAGTTCAACTTCATGTAGTCGATACAAACCCGCCAACTATTCTAAACTTACGTCGGAACTAACTCACCTTTCGAGTTTTTGTTTACCGTTACTCATGTCTTTTTAGGTGCCACATGGATAGGACTCACCCAATCACTATCAGAAATCGGATAAATTATATCTGCATCAAGGAGTTTTTTTATCTCCTTTTGGACTACCTCCATAATAGGTTCGTTTAGTCGATGCTGCCCTTGTCGTGAAAGATTTGCCCCTTCTTCGATCTTGATCTTGTGCATATAGGTCGGGGGACTTAATCCTTTTATATCGGCTATTGTCCACCCAATGGCCTCCTTATGAGCACGCAACATAGTCACAAGATCAGCTTCCTCCTCTTTCGAGAGTTTATTTGATATAATCACAAGCAAGGTTTCTTTCTCTCCCAAGAACACATATTTGAGATGTTTTGGCAACTCTTTAAGTTCGATAACTAGTGCCTGCAAAACCGATGGTAACATTTTAGTTTTTGAGGGAAGTAAAGAAAAACTAGAATTAATTGAATTTTTTTTCTAACTCCCTTATCTCCTCTTTGCGAAAAAGTTCAAACTTCCTGAAAAATTATCGAAAAAGTTAGTTTTAACGAATTCATTAACTAAGGGATGAATAATATCAATGGGATTAACTCTTTCTGCTTGGCCTAAGTATTTCATTGCTTTATGCACATCAAATTATTCTACCCCACAATCAAATTCCATTGTTAAAATACCGCTTCTTACATCGATTTTGGTATGGACGTTGCTTAGGAAAGGTCAACCCAATAGTATTTATGAGCATGCGTTTGTTCTATCGTTCTCCATGTCAATGACATAGAAATCGACAGGAAAAATTAGAACATCGACTTTCACCAAGACATTATCGAGCACTCCTTCCGGATATATGATTGAACGATCGGCTAACTGAATTGTAACACGTGTTTCCTTCAAAGGTTCGTTAGTAATCATTTTATAAACGGAAAGAGGTATAACATTAATTGAAGCACCCAAGTCACAAATTGCTCGGTTAATGAAAACGTTACCTATTTTGCATGGTATAGCGAACATACCTTGATCTTTCATTTTTGGTGGCAGTTTTCTTTGAAATACTGCAGATACATTCTCTCCCAAATTTACCTTTTCATGTCATGTCCGCTTTCTCTTCGTTGAACAAAGTTCTTTTAAAAATCTAACATATCTTGGTACTTGCCGAATTATTTCTAGGAGATGTATGTTGACTTGTACTTTTTGGAATATCTCTATTATTTCCTTTTCTTCAGCTCGTTTATCTCGCCTCACCAATCTTGATGGAAAAGACGATGTGATTTCATGAGAAGGAGGTGGAGGAGGCGTATGTGATGAAGTTGTACCTTCGGAATTTGAAGGTGGCGTTTCATCGTCTTCCTTGGTTTTTTCGGTTTCCTTCGTCGAAACTTCAGTGTTGACTATGGTTCCACTTCTGAGGGTGATAGCACTGACGTTCTCCTTTGGATTTGGTTCCGTTTGAGATGGAAGTCTTCCTTGTGACTCCAATCTTCCTACTGCTTGAGCTAACTGGCTCACTTGTTTATCTAAGTTTTGAAGATGGGTCTCAGTACGGTTCTGGAACTTTTCCTAGGATATTTCCAATCGCTCAACAATAGATTCCAAATTTGACTTCTGTTGTTGATAAGGTTGTTTCTGCTGGTATGACTGATTTGGCCTTTGGTTCTGTGCATAACTTAAGTTCGAATGATCTTTCCATCAAGGTTTATATGAGTAGGCATTGGGGTTATATTGCCTAGGTGGAGGTCCTGGGAAATTCCCCACGGCATTCACTTGCGCAACATCCTCTTCTTTCACCAACGGACAACAATCTGTCGAATGTTCTGGGCTTGTACAAGAGATTAAACTATATTAGCTAACTAATCAATTTTATTTTCCAGAACACTTACCCCGTTGACTCGCCGAGACGGTTCAGTCGGATGGTGAAACCGTTGCGAGTTGGATGCCATAGTTGTTATTAAGGTTCGAGCTGCAGTTGGGGTCATGTTGACAAGTGCTTCTCCACTTACTGCATCAATTACCTTCATGTCCATAGGCGTCAAACCCTCATAAAAATGCTAGAGAAGCATTTGTTCGATCAAACCGTGTTGAGGACAGCTGTCGCATAGCTTCTTTTAGTGTTCCAGTAGTCGTACAATGTTTCGATATCCTTTGCCAGATACTCAAGATACTTCGCCTAAGTTTGCTTGCCTTGGCTGCTGGAAAGAACCCTTCAAGAAATAAACGAGCCATATCAGTCTAGATCGTAACAGGGTTAGAAGGAAGATCAAATAGCCAATCTTTGGCAATATCAGATAAAGAAAAAGGAAAGACTTGAAGTTTAATTTGATCTTCGGAAACTCCCTGCGATTTTGTACTTAGACAAACCATATGAAACTCCTTAAAGGTGCTTGTGGGGGTTCTTAGAGGGCAAACCGTGAAATTTTTGTAGAAGATGGATCAAACCGGTCTTCAATTGGAACGGCTTCGTACCATTGGGGAAGGTTGTGCACAAGGGGTAATTGTCATCTGGTGCCATAGTCAGTTGCTGGATTGTTTGTTCTACATCTCCCATTGAATTTTGCTCTTCGTTGGTACTCTCAAAGTGTGTTACGGTTTGGGATGCTAGCTCAAGATCTCGTTGTAATCTTCGTTGGCGTAATCTATTTTGCTTTTCTCAGTTTGTTTGTGCGTTCTGACATCGTGCGAATGCTTCAATCTCCGGGATGTAGTCTGCTAGTTTTCCTGGATATTTCATTGTCATAAACAAACAAAAATAATCAGTAAATTTTTCCCGAAGTCCCCAGCAACGACGCCAATTTGACACGCGTCGTTTTCGCGTCAAAAATAATTCCTTCTTCCCTAATAATAAATAAAGGAACTGATACGTAGTAAAAGAGATGTAAGGGTCGATCCCATAGGGACTCAGAAAACTTCCTTATTAATGTTTGTTCAATCGATGAGCCAAGAAGAGAGTTTATCGATATTTCAGTAAAAAGGGGGTTACGAAATAACAAGAACACGAGAAATTAAAGCGAGGTTTTAAAAGAAATATATTCAGTATTTATGAATAAGCCTTAGTCATTGGCTCTGACTCGGTTTCCTCGGATCATTGGAAAAGAATTTTTACTTCAAGATTCACGTCGGTTAATTTTCTACAAGGGTCAATCATTGAGATTACGCTTTGGTAACCGAATACCCAAGTTCTATCTTTGATATTGATTTACGAAGTTGATCTAGTCAACAACAATATTGTAGATCAAAATCGTTTAAGTTTACTAAAAACCGATTCAGATTATGTTGTTTCAATAACAATGGTTCCAATCTCAATTTTCTTCTTAGTAATCAATTTACTAAGTGTGTTCCTAGGAAGTTGAATGTGCTTCCATAGCCGATCCTTCCTCCCACATATTTAACCAAAAAAACAACGTTCCGGCCAAAGTCGATCTTTAGTTTTGAAATCGTTTTGGTTTAGAAATCAAACCTTAGAAAACTGAAAGAGATTCCCAAAATTTTGAAAGCGCTTTTCAATCCTCCATTTGGAATTGAGTCCTTGCTGTAGCCCTCGAGTTAAAGAAAATTAACTAAGCATGATTATGGAAGAAATCATGCTTAGCATATTTTAAAATACAAAAAAAAACTTAAAAAAGAAAGTAAGAACGAAGAAGAAGAGAAGGGAATTTAATAAATTCAAAGTAAAATGAAACAATGAACAAGAGATGATTTTATTTTGTCCATGTATTATTCCACTAATATCCCACTATCTTAGGTTATATATCATGTTATACGTTATTGTAACCCCCTCGTCCCGGTCTGGATGGCTGACTGGTCCGAGTAGGCTACACGGGGAAAACCGAAGTGAAACTCGTTAAAGTCCCACCAAGGTTAGCAACCCTATAAAATTTATTTTAAGTAAATCTTGTCTAAAGGCATATTATTTCCTAAGTGATCACGACAGCGGAAAACTTCAAGAAAGAAACACATTCGAACCCAAAACAATAGGTTAACAGTCCATTTTACACTTATAGAGCAGGCCGTATCGATACACTAATCAAGGGTATCGATACGCCTTGACCAAGTCAACGCCCTTCAGTCAACACAGGAAGACCGTATCGATACAGCCCTTGAGCGTATCGATAGGCCCTTCTCGGTCAACATCTCCTGGTCAACGAGACAAACCCGTACCGATACGCGTAGAGCCCGTATCAATATGCCAAAGTCTCACCAAAATATCAGATTTCCAGTGAGCTTTGAGCGTATCGATACACTCCCGTGTATCGATACACCAAGCCAAAACTGAGTCCTGGAGGGCAAACCATATCGATACGACCCTTAGGCGTATCGATACGCTCTGCACTGCAAGTCTTCAAATTTCAGTAAAGGACCCTCAAGCACAATTCTATATGCATTTTAAGACTCTCCTATCCACACTCAAGCATTCATACACATTTCATGGCCAAGAGAAAACATATAGAGCAATCTAGATGAACAATAATGCACTTACACATGGCAATCACATAGAGGATAGATATTGTATAAATAGACATGCCTGAAAGCTCAAAAAGCCAAATGGCACATACAATTAAGCAGAAAAATAGGCATGGTCCACAATCCACGAGGCGAAACATAACACATCCATAATTTAACATAATCAACTAACACAAATCACCTAGGGAGTTTGACACCAACTCCTACAAGTCTATACCCCATCGTTTAGGCATTATTACAAAACACAAATCATACTTGTGCTAGCTTGAGAACTCCAAAAGCTCCTCCCTTGCCCACTTGCCTTCCGAACTCTAACGATCTGCTTGTTGAAAATGAAGAGAGCGTAAGCTAACTAGCTTAGTGAGAGAAGCTCTACAATTCAACAAACATGCAGTTTTCAAAACACTTTTCATAAATGGAAACAAAACAATGGATGCACGAATGACTTTCTCAACAACTACACATGGTTTGCACAAGCACAACCAACATACACACACGGTGGGACTACACATCACCGTTTCGACTAGTAGTTTTCCAATGAGACTACACATCAAAGTACTTTCCTACTAGTCACTACCGGTGGGACTACACATCACCGTAGTTTAGACCACCATCACGTGAGGCTCGACTTCAACTCGACTACACATTAACAACTGTATGAACAACTCAAGATGCACATGATAATCACAACACATAGCCATTCATCCATTCATAACAAAGCATAAGAGTAGAGACTTACACTCGGGTTTAGGTGAACCCTCAAGGTCCCACCCAAACCCCCAAAGGTTCCATATCGAGCACAAAACAAAGATTAACAATTCTACTCACCGATGCCAACCAAGAGAGGACCGAAGACCAAGCTCAAGACTCCAAAACCTCCAGATTCGTCCCTGAAGCTTCACCAACCAAATTCCTTGTTTCTAAACAATCAAACACACTCTATTAATCACCAAAAAAACCACAAACCATTTTTGTAACTCATAACACCAATTAAGCATCAAACCAAGCCAAGAACACCCACAAAACTCCTATTTTCGAGCAGCCCTATTGCACATATCAAGACCCTTGATTTCGACCCTTTCAACAAACTCAAATGCCTCCAACGCAACCCTTAACTATCATACTAACTTCAACCCTCAATTTCCAACATAGAACACCCCCAAAACCCAACCTTAAAACCCTTCCAAAACCCCTCAAAACCCAAATCCGGGAATAGATATAAAACTCTTTAAAAATCACATATATTGGATCTCATGGATAGTAAACAACCCACACATCAATATCAAACCAAAAACTTTAGCTAAAGACCATAAAGGCAACATTTTTAACCAAAATCCTCCAAACTTCAAATCTCAAAAACATGTACAAAAATGAAAACTAAAGGCATTAGCTTGTAGAGAATAACGAGGGCAAGTCAAAAAACGAGGTTACCTTCGCAAAACCTTCAAAAATGAGCAAGATATGGAATGGAATAGTATCTAGGGGAAGAGGGGTTCCTTTTGTCGTCAAAAATGAAAATGAGGAGGGGAAGAAGATGAGCCAAAAAATCATTTTTTATGTTTGTTTAAAATTGAGAAGCCAAAGACCAAAATACCCTTAATGAAATAAGGAAATCACAATAGGAGACATTCATGGCTATTTGGGCTTGTTTTGAAAATGGTCCAACTTAATTTATTTGTTTTAAAATCCGAGACCCAATATATTATTTTATTATTATAAATAGAAAACCGAAAATCGAACCATTATTTTAATATTACTTTCCACCCGACCACCGAACCCGGGTGTTACAGTTATTCTACTAATAACCGACTTTCTTGGTCCTTTAACTTCTCAAAGTCGTTTCACATTTTAGATTACAACCTCTTTTTGTACCATATTTCAGGTTACACTACACTCGTACCATATTTTAGGTTACAACTTATCTCTACACCATATTTCAGGTTACACTATACTCGCACCACAATTTAGGTTACAACCTATCTTTACACCATATTTCAGGTTACATTATACTCGCACCACATTTTAGGTTACAACCTATTTTTTTGCACTACATTTCAGGTTACAACCTATTTTTACCTTCTTTATTAACTAACTTAGGGATTTTCAACTAGGGTATTTTTACGGTATCACATGACTAATCTATATTTGGTAACTAAGGGAAGAATGAGTTAATTGCAAACTTGTTTGATGCCATGATGTTTTGTTTCCTAGAGTTGAATGCTTGACTGTGCCATGATAATGCATGTATAAATACATGTTCACATTTGCATTGCTTATGCCAAAGGTGTGTAATGGCATGCTAGCTTGCTTGGATACGAGGTACGTACAAACATGCATAAATGAGATGTGATCGAATGCTTCTATGTATGCTGATATATTCGAATGGATTGTTACATTGAATGCCCTTGTGTGATGCTTGAGTATGCTTAATCACTTGATGTGAATTGCTTGAAAATAAAAGATTCAACAAGATATTGGTTGCTAGATGGTCTTAGGTAGAACGTCATGCCTCAGAGTCTAGAGCTTGACTTGTTTAGGTACTTCATGTACCATCTTAATTGGTGTTATAGGCACCTCCTTGTTAGATACCTTGGGTATCATCTTGTTAAGTACTTTGTGTACCATCTTGTTTGGTGTTGTAGACTCCTTGTTTAGATACTTTGTGTATCATCTTGTTAGGTACTTTGTGTACCGTCTTGTGACTTAAATACATAGTCTTAGCTATATACCAAGGCAAACAAGATTAAATGAAACTTAAAAGAAAGACATGCAATCATGAATAAGGAATGATCAATTTGATTCTTGTTAATGAAATGGATGTGAAATGAAATGATATGAACAAATTCAAGTGCATGCTACCTCGATTTGCTTATGATTTGTAAGATAATTCACATGGTAAATGGAACCTATTCGAATAAGACTTAATGGCCACCTTACTTGAATTTTTTTGATGCTTGATTGATTTGATTATGATGAGATTGAAATGAAACCTTGCTTCTTAGGTCTATTTTGTTTGAATGGGATATGGAAAAACTAGCTAGTGTTGTCACTGATTTTTCACCCATTTTTTATATTAGACATAAAACCCAAAAAATAATAAATAGTCCATTTGATTAAAATAAAACCCATTTTTTATTAGAGTCCATTGAAATAAATTACAAAAAATAAAGAGTCCATTAGCTTTAAAAAAGGACTGTTTGGCCTGATTTTAATAAGTTGAAACCTAATCCCTCTTCTTTATTCTTGTGCATAGTTGTAGAGTGTCCATGAGTTCTATATTTTGCACACATTCCTGCCCGTATTATTGTTGTTCTTAAGCTCATATTTAGGTGCATTGCATGCATTATAATAATATCTTCCCTTTTACCATGCTTCTATTCAATATTTTATGTTTGGTTAAGAAAAGTTACTGTTTTAGTTTAGTTTATATTTTTAAGGTGGTGTAGGAAGGGGAGGAGAGGACAAGACAGGAGAAGACATAAAAGCTGGAACAAAAGGAGCTGTATTGAAGTAGTTCTAGATGCCACCAAGGACGTTTCCGAAGCAGTATTGCCGCCAAGTGTCACCCGGGCAGGAGTTACACCGACTTAGCCAATATGGGTCCGTATTTAAAGAGGGCAATTTCCCAAGCCCAATGAGCCCAGTCTTGCAATTTTTTGAATCATGTAGCGGCCGGTAGAGCTGATCCAAGACCGATAAGTAGGAGCATTTATCCTTACTTGTGAAAAAAGGCAACGTCCAAACAGTCCATATTTAAGTAATAAAGGAGTCTGTATTTAATGTAATTTACTTTTAAGAACTCCTACTTCAAGGAGGACTCAAACTTAGGCCATGAACCCTATATATACCCAATGTATGTAAGGGTATAAGGGCATTACGAGGGTGAGGGGATGCGAGTCTAAGCATCCACACAACAGAGATGTAGTTAGATAGGTTGGAGTTGTTAGGGGTCGCGGCCAACTCTCCTAGGGTTTAGGCGCGTGTATGTAAAGTAGTTTGAGGGAAACAATTGTAATAGTTTTGAGTTGTTTTCAATAAAATTCCAAAGTTTGCTTAATCTATGCTATTTGTTCTTTCAATTAGTCTACACCAGTTAGTTGAAGAGAAAATCCATTTGTCGAGCACGAAAGTGCAAGGCTCACGAAAGGGTAAAGCACGGTCACAATCTGTTGGGCGTGAGTAACTTGGTTCCATACTAGTTCACAAATTTCAGGGGCTTGCCTGTGTTAGGTTGACGCTGAGATTGCTAGGTATTGCCTACATCAAGTGAGTGTTCGAGCATCCTAACCTAGAAATAGGAGGGATCACTGTCAACTATCTCGCCGAACTTGGAATGTCTGTCGGACTTGCCACCATGACTTCTTTCCGTTCCACCTGTCGAGACAGTACACTCATACAGTGGCAGTGACCTGCTGCGGCCGCATAACAGGGTCGTAGTTTGCCGCCTGCCATCCTGCCAAAGCATCAATTCATGGCAGCGCAAAACATGCTCAGACTTTACAATGCAGTCCACAGGCTACTGAGCTGCATTTATCTTACCCAATCTATCGACCAAATCTCTCCTGATCATTCCTCCCATCAATATCTTTATTTTATTTGCGTTCTTATATTTCCAAATCGTGAGATTTAATTGTGCATTTACTAAATCTTTGTGCAGGAAACCATTCATAAGAGTTGCTCCAATCCCCGTGGGAGACGATATCTTTTATACTATAACTTGACAATATTGTGCACTTGCGCTCACAAATAGAGAACACTTAGACGCTCTACAAGTTTTTGGCGTTGTTGTCGGGGATTGGCAACATCAACTACTTTTGAATTTCTGCACTCATATTTAGTTTTTGCACATTAAATCTCTTTTCATTTATTTGCTTAAAAAAGCCTCTTTGTTTTCTTGGTGTATGTCCCGCCAGGGCAGCAAGGTTGGCAGCAACATCCACCTGGAGAGGGGAAGTACATGCCAAGAAGAATAGCCAAACACAAAGACCCTCAGAAAATGGTTATGTGTTGGAAAATCGCAGCCCAACATAACCCAAATTTTTATTTTTATTTTTATGCATTAGAATTATGTGTAATTTTTATTTAATTTATTTCCGGTTAGGGATGAAGAAATGATCAGGAAAGATGAAAGAATAAAGGAAAGGCCCAACTAGCTGCCAAGGCAGCCTAAGGCAGAAAAGCATAACGGCTAGTAGCTTCATAACGACTAGCCACAACGACTATATTTTCCACAACGAGTGGAATAGATATCTGCATAACGGCTAGAGTCTCGTTATTCGCACATCAATAATTACCGCCCGTTGACAGCGTGCCCGCCAAGGCAGTGGAGAGAAGTGGCTATATAAGGCCAACTATTCTCTCCTCGTTCTTCACTTTGCTTTCTCCTTTACTCTGAATTCTTTCTGCAATCTTTGCTTCCAAGATTTCCCTTGCTTTATTTTCTTTCACTTTCTTTCTTTTCTTTCTTTAGGAAATACAACCATCCCACAAACTATGGACTTATCACAGCAGCCCGCCACCACCTCCAAAACCCCTTACAAAAGGTTCTTGAACCCTGTTGTTGAGGAGACCTACAAGAAACACTATAGAGAACAGCAACTATGGGAAGAGATGGGTTTCCAATATACTCAGTCTGATGAGGATTTTGGCTTGGAACCCTCTCTACTCGAAAGGATCCACAATATGGGTTGGGACCAGTTCGCACGGCAGCCAGAAGGAATCAACAACAATCATGTACGACAGTTCTATGCCCACAGACAGACACTGGCAAGCCCTTTCGTGTACGTCCGTAGAGAAGGTGTCAAGTTCACAGCTGACATGATCAACAGCTTCTACAGCATAGAAGTCAGTGGCAACCCATACGAGGAATGGGTGTCCTACTTAACGGTGACTGACTACAACAAAATTAAGAGGGAGATCTGTAAGCCAAACACCAAGTGGCTAACAAGTCAAAACAACGAGTCAATTAACCGTCGCGATTTACTGTCGGAGGTAGCCCTTTGGAGTTACTTTGTCCAGCGCCGTCTAATGCCTTCCACGCACAGATCGACAGTAAACAGGCCAAGGCTCGCCCTTATCTACGGAATAATGATGGGGTGGTAGATCAATGTTGGCGAGGTAATCATAAAAGAGGTCTATGCCCATGCAGAAAAACCAAACACAAAAGGACCTCTCTTCTTCTTTGCACTCAAAACGGGCCTTTGACCCAACTTCCGCATGCCACCGCGCCCAAAGGATAAAATTCTTCCTGCCACCGTCCCCAAATGCAGCGCGCCGTACTGAAGATGTCCTCCCGTCCGAAGTGATCCCCTTACTATGTAGCCTAGTTGAAAGCTGCCAGAGGATAGAGCACAAGTAGGTGATCTTCACCAAATACGTAGCGGACGTGCAAGAGGCCTTTGTGGCCTACTTGCTGGACAAGTATCAAGACATCGACCCACAGTTGCCCGCCTTTCCCACGGAGTTTGTAGCTTCAAAGCCAATCCAGATCACTCCAAGACCAGCTGCCGCTCCTATCGATGATAACAGCGAGGGGCCGCACCACCACCCCAAGAGAAGAACCTCTCCAACCCTTATCCAGGCATATGAACTTACCTCCTCATCCGAATTAGAGAAGGAGGAGGAAACCACTGCTGCATCCCTATTAGCAAAAGGGGTCGCTGCCAAAGACGCTGGTGACTTAGACATGGAGATCTTAGACTCCTTTGATGACGAACCAGCAGAAGTAGATAGAAAGAGAAAGTGGCCAGCAACAGAGCCCCAGGGTGGAGGAGCTGAAAAAAGCAAAGAAAACCACCCCCAGTCGCATCTAGCCACCGCGTAGCAAGAAGAAGAGCCCAACTGATACACCATCTGCTACGCACCGCCTCGTCCAGCTCGCCTCCTCAGCATCCTCCTCTGACGCGGCAGCAATAGAGGGGAACTCCATCAGTCTATAGCACCATTTTTCTATTCTTTTAGCAGCATTTAAGTGCATATGTAAATTCTACCCCTAGCACTTAATGAAATAGAAATCTTTAGCTTGAAAACCTGTGCCTATGATAGCTTAGCCGACTACTTATATTTGCACCATACTAAAAAAATTTATCTAACTATGGGAAGAAGCATGAAAAACACTTAGAATTTTTTTTCTCTTTCTGCCATTTTATCATTACAATGTCTGTTAAATGCTGAATTTTTGCTTGAGTTTTGAGTTTAACACTGTCTGCCTTACTTAATAAAAATTCCTTGAGTAAATACAGGTTTGCCGCCAGGGCAGCACATCAAAAATGATGAAAAACCTAGAGGTGCCTGAAACAGGCTCTAGGCATGAAGTTCAAGTACCCTAGAAGTGCCTGAAACAGGCACTAGGAAGGATCATGAGAAAGGACACTCCACTACTATCAAAGTCCATGAATCTAAACCAAGTGACGGACAAATTAGCAAGAGTGAATGAAAGTCTTCACAGGATGACTCTATTCAAAGGGTTCGATGTTTCGTAGAGTGCGCCTATCTTAGCTTCAGACCCGGAGAATAGTTGTGATGAGCTGAAGCCCTTAAAGCCATAATCAGAAAAAGAAAACAAAAGTGCCCAACTGTGCTGCCAAGGCAACAACTCGTATCCTTTCTAGTAATTTAATTATTTTAGGCATTCTTTGTTAACTTAATTATCTCAGCATGACAAGCATGAGCACAGACCTGTACACACTACACGGTCATTAAGATAATTAAAAGCTAAGTTATTTCATGACATTCCCTATCACTAACATGAAAATAGTGCCACGGCCTTGAGGTAAGAAATCAAGTTAAAGGCTAATGTTTCTATTAATTTTGTGCTAAGGGCAGGTTCACTAGCTAGGTTGCATTGCTTGAGGACAAGCAATAATTCGAGTTTGGGGGTGTGTAGAGTGTCCATGAGTTCTATATTTTGTACACATTCGTGCCCATATTATTGATGTTCTGAAGCTCATTTAGGCATATTTAGGTGCATTGCATGCATTATAACATTATCTTCTCTTTTACCATGCTTCTATTGAATATTCTATGTTTGGTTAAGAAAAGTTACTGTTTTAGTTTAGTTTATATTTTTAAGGTGTTGTAGCAAGGGGAGGAGAGGATAGGATAGGAAAGCTGGAACAAAAGGAGTTGTACTGAAGCAGTTCTAGACGCCACCAAGGATGCTGCCGAAGCAGCATTGCCGCCAAGTGCCGCCCGGGTAGGAGTTACACGGACTTAGCCAAGATGGGTCATGATTTAAAGAGGGCAATTTCCCAAGCCGAATGAGCCCAGTCTTGCAATTCTCCGAAGCCTGTAGCGGCCGGTAAAGTTGATCCAAGACCGATAAGTATGAGCACTTATCCTTACTTGCGAAAGAAGGCAATGTCCAACCAGTCCATATTTAAGTAATAAAGGAGTCTGTATTTAATGTAATTTACTTTTAAGAACTCCTACATCAAGGAGGACTCAAACTTAGGCCATGAGTCCTATATATACCCAATGTATGTAAGGGTATAGGGGCATGACAAGGGTGAGGGGATGCGAGCCTGAGCAGCCGCACAACAGAGATGTAGTTAGATAGGTTGGAGTTGTTGGGAATCGCGGCCCAACTCTCCTAGGGTTTAGGCGCGTGTATGTAAAGTAGTTTGAGGGAAACGGTTGTAATAGTTTTGAGTTGTTTTCAATAAAATTCCAAGTTTTCTTAATCTATGCTCTTCGTTCTTACAATTAGTCTACACCAGTCAGTTGAAGAGAAAATCCATTTGTCAGGCACGAAAGTGCAAGGCTCACGAAAGGGTTAAGCACGGTCACAACCTGTAGGGCTTGACTAACTTGGTTCTACACTAGTCCACAAGTTTCAGTGGCTAAGAGGGATCACAAATCGAATGGAATTGCCTGTGTTAGGTTGACGCCGAGATTGCTAGGTGTTGCCTATATCAAGTGAGTGTTCGAGCATCCTAACCTAAAAATAAGAGGGATCATTGTCGACTATCTCGCTGATCTTTGGAATGTCTGCCTGACTTGCCACCAGGACTTCTTTTGTTCCACCTGTCGAGACAGTACACTCCTGCAGTGACAGTGACCTACTGCGGCAGCATGACAGGGTCGTAGTTTGCCGCCCTCCATCCCGCCGAGGCAGCAATTCATGGCAGCGCAAAACATGCTCAGACTTTACAATGCAGTCCACAGACTATTGAGCTGCATTTGTCTTACCCAATCTACGACCTAATCTCTCCCTATCATTCCTCCCATCACTATCTTTATTTTATTTGTATTTTTATATTTCCACATCGTGAGATTTAATTGCGAATTTACTAAATCTTTTTGTAGGAAACCATTCATAAGAGCTTCTCCAATCCATGTGGGAGACGATATCTTTTATACTATAACTTGACAAGAGTGTGCACTTGCGCTCATAAATAGAGAACACTTAGACGCTGTACAGTAGCCAAGGGATACACATTGGATCAGTGATGAGGAGTTGGCGCTGCATCATCTCCCAACTGTCAGATCGAAGCGTGATCGACGATCTAAGTCGCTCTAGAGGAAGGTACTCGAATCACTACTCTCTCCTGACAGCCACACGCCTACCTTTTCGGCTTCCGGCTGACGGTTCCAGTTCTCACCAGCCTTTTTACTTTCCCAGAAGTCGGTCGCGTTGATCTTGTCGTGATCACTCCTCGTCGGCGCCTCCTTCGTTGATTACAACCATCGAACATGCAAAAAAACAAGGGAAAGGGATCATAACCCCATATTACAGCAGACAATATCCAATCGAAAATCAAAGTGACAACAAAAATTAAGCAAAATCAGAATCAAGTCAAAAGATAATCTGGGGTTCAAGCTTGAAACCTTAGCATATTTGTAATCTATAAATAGCCTTGTAATTTTTCATGTAGGGGGGATACGAATAACATATATAAAAGATACACAAGAAATACACGATAAATAGTAGCAAAGAATATACAAATATCGCTCAAAGAATAGCATTCGAAGGTTGTAAGAGTTGTAATCGCAATTTCAGAAGCAATAAGATCAGCATTTCTGGTAATATCTTCTTTCGTTCATGTTATTTTTACATTATTCATATAAAAATAAAGGAAATGAGGTATTTTACCTTCGATCTTGTGTTTTTCGGCCATGCATGCTACTTCCGATTAAGCTCCGATGACCAGAACTCAAACGGACGCAGCAGAAATCCATTCCGGCCACCGTGATTGAGAGGGGCGGTGAGGAAAAATTAAAGAGCTTTCTGGGTTTTTTTCTCTGATTCGGTTACAACAAATGAAAATAACTTTTTTTGTTTGTTTTATTTTTACTTATATAGTGACATGTTTCTTAGCCACAACCTGGTTGAAGATCTGCGCGTTTATCCGACATCTTACGTGGGTTTCACGTCGCAAGCCACCATGTTTTCATTCTATTCAATTTCACCCGTTTTTCTTTTAAATTGGGTACTAAACTTTTAATTGTTTTAAAATTCGCTCTCGCACTTCGCTTTCTTTTCGTTTTCATCATCCTTTTCATAATTAAAACCTTAAATTTGTAATTGTTTTTTTAAATAGCGCTTAAATTTCATTTCTTATCATTTTAACCCCTTAATTAAAATTTCATTTGCAATTAATTTTATCTCTTCATTATGTCATTTTATCTTACTTGTCCTTTACTCTATGATTATTATTGTTTTGTATATATTTTTGTGTGTAAAACTTTAGGGTTAGGAACCTTTGAGCCTAGAATAGAGACATGTTTTCTGAAAAATTCTCTTCACGTGTAGAATAAAATACACTTAAAAAACATCATAACCTTAATTATTAAAATAAATGTACACATTTCCTTAGGATTAGATCACTAAATAAGTCTCAATAAAATTTAAAACATATTTAATTTTATGTGCTTGTTTGTTTAATAAAGTGAAAATTTAATTAATGCAGTATCTTATCGAACGGGAATGACATGCTAGCGCCAGAAGTGTTGGCGGTGATTAGAGTTTATTTCTCGGGCGATAAAATCGTTAAAATAGATTTATATTCATTAAACGGACAAATGAAATCGATCCTTCATGAACTTGCAAATCTAATTTTTAAAATTGTTTTTGAAATCAATAAGATACCAATTTTTGGGCGTCGTGGGGGTGCTAACCCTTCCCCTTGTGTAACCGACCCTGAACCTATTTTTTGATTTTCTCAGACCAAAATTGTTGTTTTAATAAAATAAAACATTTTATTAAAATAACCCTGCTTTAAAGTGATCCAATCACACTTTTTCAAAAAGATTGGTGGTGACTCTGTTGTTTTAAGTTTTCCCAATGTGTAATCAATATGGTTGGTTTTTAGGTTTCTGGTCTGCCTAATATAATAAAAGGGGCTGCTGGCGACTCTGTTGTTACACTTAACAAAAGGTATAAGAGGATTGACCGAACTAACTCGTTTTATCTAATGTTGTATTTATCTTATGTATTCATTTTTTATTAATTTACTACTCTATTTTATTTTAATTTTTTGAATTTTTTGCAATTTATGAAATTTATAATTTATATATTTATCATTCAGAATTTCCAAAGAAAATCAAATATTTCGGAACAAATAAAAGCATTCTAAACAAGTTTACATTAACATAATATTAAGTCTACATGACGAATTTACATTAATAGAAAATTTAGGTTGATGGTCCAGCACGATAGTTGAAAAGATTGAAATTTTTAGGAAACTTGTTTCTGGTGTGACATGACCCCCTGCAAAGTGTACAATGCTTAACTTGAACTCCCCCTCTCTGTCATCCAAATCATATATATTAGTATGAATATGAGTGGACCTCGACCGACCCTTCAGCTTTCTATGAAGCTATAGATTTGGTAACCATTCTTTGTATATTGGCTCTACCGGCCAATAATCTTGGTTTGGGATCGTGTTGAACTAAAATATGTATATATTTTCCATAGTCTGCATGTTAAAACACTTATTCACAAATGTTTAACAGTCCATACGACGTATCCGTAAGAGCAGGGATATCTAAATGCTTTAAATTCACCATAATCACACCATCTATGATTAAGGTTTAATCCATACGTTCTTTGCTCACCTCGTACCTTAGCTTCAACACTAAATTTTGCACCATTTGAGTCGAATTTTCTAACTCTCATAGAGGTTGCATCCGCTTGAAGAGTGATCATTCTATCTTGCAGGGTTTGAGACCAATTTTGTCCATTGTTTATCTGGGCATTTACTTCATGCCCTTTGTCGCACCAAATTTTACCCAATCTGAAGTAAGTCTCCCACACAATACTTGAAATTGGGAGATGGTGTGTTCCTTTAAGCATCGAGTTTAAAGCCTCAGCAAGGTTATTTTTCATAATCATGTAACGCCGATCTTCATCATAGGCTTGTGACCATCTTTCCCTTGGGATGTCATTTGCAAAATTAAATACACGTTAATTGTGTTGCCTCAACCTTCTTAACCTTGCTTCGAATTTGGGTTGAAGTATATCATACTCTATTTAAAAAATACTTAGTTAAATCAAATAAGAAAACATCATCAATAAATTAATAATTTTATAAACAACGAATAACAATTTACCCGCGCCTAAAATCTCTTTCTCGAATCTTATTGTTTCCGAAATTAGTCTTCCAATTTGCCACAATATGTCGTACCCAATATGCTGGATATGCATGCGGAGGCATCCATTAACTTCCACGTCTGTCAATTACTGATAAGAACGTTGTCCCTCTATCAAAAATCATACAAGCCATATCTTTTTTTACTACATGGTTGTGTAAATGGTTCAAAAATAATTCTCATCCATCATAGTCTTCCTTTTCAACTATGGCAAAGGCAATTGGGAATATATTATTGTCTCCATCTTGTGCAACAACCACAAGTAATATATGATTGTACTTCCCATAAAGTCAGGTACCATCAACTTGAATCATGTGTTTGCAGAATAAGAACCCTTTAATGCACGCCTTGAATGCCCAGAATAACTTACTGAAAATCCTTTTACCAAGAATTAGTTCGCCTTGTAAGGTGCATGTCGGTATTGTTTCATTTTCTACAATGGTTCTTGTGATGAATATTTTCATTGCTCGTATAAGAGACTGTAGATCATTATACAATTTATCCAAATAATTATGCACCTGCGCCATCGCATTTTGTTTTGTCATCCATGCCTTTCAGTAAGATGGAATATATCCAAGCTGATTTCAGGTTGATTCTACTAACACTACAATCGAAATCCTTGGATCTTTTTCAACCAACAACCTAGTGTAGGCATATATTAGATCCGAGTCTAAATTTATGTGGTCATGTGATAATGATATATTTGCACAAGTATTTGCTCATTGAACCTTGTCACCTCCCATATATTTTCCTCTTTAGGTATGAAATCCTTATCTTCCAAGGACATTTGCTCTTATAATTAATACACCCTGCGCAATAGGTATAATTATCAAACGCAGCAACACTTAATCTCGTATGGTATTTGATGCAGTACTCCTTAACTGCCAACTAGGCATCTTTTTTTGTTTCAAATAGAGCCTTGAGTTCCAATTCCCCATAATTGAAAGCTGATGAAGAATCAGATATGCGGGCTTCATGTTCCGGATTTCACATTGCAGCATAGTCCACCTCATACATGTGGGCTGGAGGTTCATAAGCTGGATAAATAGGCTCCAGCTGATTGGGCTTTGATTTAACATAACCCGAAACAAGCTGATCATTTTCCAACCCAAGCCTAGCGACAGCCATGGCCCAAACGTCATGTTCAACATCCAGACCATTACCTTCAATCGCATTGTCTTAACAGCCTCAACATCATCAGTATCAAGTAAATGAACGTCATCATCTTCCGTAATATGCACAATATTTTCTTCATTCTCACTAAAATCATCAAGATTTTCCCCCAACGACCAACTAGGCTTTTAGTGTCACAATATATTAATGAGCTCATTCTATCTACATATTGAAAAAAAAGTAGTCATAAATATACATGAAAAACTTCTTATTAAATTTGTAAATACAAAAACTACATATAACAGCATTAACTATTAAAAAATTAATTAAGTAATTAAAATTAAACCAATACAAAAAACACTTACATGATAGATGAAAAACCAAGAAAATATGCTCTAAACCCTTCAATAAAAATAATTAAACAATGGTTCAATCACACACAAAAAAAACTACAATCCCCTCTAATTAAAAAAACGGCAAATTACTTAACTTTGAAAAACCGAGAAGATCTACAACCAAATATACTTCAACAATTTCCACTTCTTCGAATATATCTTCAAAAAATAACACTCAAATTTTCATCTCGAACTCTCTCAATTTTTTCTCAAACCCTATACACTCTTCTTCTTTATATCCCTATATATATACAAGTCTGTCAACACAACAACACTTCAACAAAATAAAACTCCCAAGCAAATATTTTTATATTAATAGTTGTGTGCCAAAACCTCACCAACACTCTCGAATCTCGATCTCCAAACTCATATATATATATATATTCCAAAAAAACTTATCATCTATTTTATTAACACTTCATTTTGTTAGTCTATTGTTTATGCCAATGGCTCATCAAACTTCTGACCGATTGACCTCTACTGGTATGTCGCTGTTGAAATCATCATCTTTGTAAACGAAGAAAGAAAATTAAAAAAATTATGAAAGATTTATGTCGTTTTTTCTCTTTTAGCATTTAGATTTTCAATATTGCTTTTTCTCCTAGATTTAATTATTTTGTTTGACTTTAAGGAGCGATCGAATGAGAAATGTGGAATCTATTGCCTGATTGTTTTGTCGATTTTGATCGTGGAGATAATTTATGTTTGGCAACGAATAGTATCACATATGATCTATTCTTATGTGTTTATGTTTCGATGTTTAATGCTCTTGTCTGCTTACATGATACAATTATTTATTTGGTTAATCGAAAGATTTTAACAATATTTTGGAATTCTAGACTCGACTGAGGTGTGAATCGTCTATGACAGCACGATGGATATTATTATTTTTTGCCCTTCTTATTCTTGTAGGTTTTGGTTGATTTTTACTTTTTCATACTATGTTTTTTGTGTTGTTATTAAAGTCGATATTGTTTTTGGAGGAATTTAAAAAAGTAATCGATGAAATTTTGCAAGAAACTGTAGTGACAATGAAGATGTTTGATACCTAGTTTTCATACTTCGAATGGAAGAAGAAGAAAGAATAAATTTACTTTTTTAATCTAAAAAATTAAAAAATGATGTTTAAATTGATAATATTTTAGACTAAATTGATAGATTGAATAAGTTTTAGGGACCAAAATATAAATATAGAAATAGGTGAGGTACTAAATGTAACCCCTCGTCCTGGGCTAGCCGACAAACCGGTCCGAACGGGTTACACGGGGAAACCAAAGCGAAACCCGTTCAGGTTCCACTCCGATTAGCAACCCTAGAAAATTTCTTTTAACGTTATCTTGTCTAGATGCTTTTATTATATCCTATGTGAGAGGACACGCAGCAGAAACACACACAGATACAAAACACGTGAAACAAGCAATTAACAAACCCATTTTAACTTAAACAACAGGTCATATCGATACGCTAGAAGACCGTGGCGATACGCTTAGACTTTGTCAACTCCCCAAAGTCAACCTAGGGAGACCGTATTGGTATGCTAGAAGACCGTACCAATATTCTCTCAATGGTCAACTTCTCACGGTCAAACTACGAAGACTGTATCGATACACTTAGGACTCGCACCGATATGCCAAAATCTCGTCAATTTCTCAGATTTCCAGAGAACTTTTGGCGTATCGATACACCCCCGCGTATCGATACGCATAGCCTAAAACAAGGTTCAAAGCATAGGACCGTATCGATATGGCCCTTACGCGTATCGATACGCCTTGCACTGCAAATCTTATTTTGGCTGCTAAAAACACAAGGACTCAACTACAAAGGCATTTAACGACTCGATGAGCAACATACAAACACTCATACATTACAAGGCAGCCATGAACAAACATATATAGCGATTTAGACATTCAATGAAGCAACAATCAACAAGATAAGCATTTATAGAGGATACTTGCATACAAGCATGCATAACGAGTCTATTTAGCTAAAAGAAACATGTATCAACGCAAGAATCACATAAATAAGGTTTACATCCCTTTAACACAAAAGCATAAGCATTCAACAACATAAAGCCACACATGTGAGTCTAACATACGCTCCTACAACACTTAGCATCTCCATTGCCATCTATTACATTATTTAAGAAAATCATACTTGAGCAACAACACACGCTCTTGGGTGCTCCTTCCTTGCTCCTTGCTAACTTCCACACTAAAGATATGCATTGTCGGAAATTAGAGCGTAAGCTTGAAAGCTTAGTGAGGGAGCTCAAAAACAAATATCAACAATGCAGGGTCCAAAGAATGGTATCCATAAATCATCCACAAGGCATACATTAACACTAACATAACAACATAGTCAATCGCTACAAGAATGCATGAACATGACATCTTACCTCATGTTATGCTTAGCATGGATGTAACAGAATATCTTACCACATCAACCACACATAAACAAGGTATATTGGCAACTATATACGTTACTCGGATATGCAGATAACTTCCGTTGGGATTTTCGCCCAACGTACTCAAACAACAATATTACCTTCCGATGAGATTTCACACATCACCATTTTCTTTTACGGATGGGATTCCACTCATCATCACACATATATACTTCCTGGTGGAATGTTACTTCACCGTACTCCTCCTTGGTGACTACACATCACCAAGGCCACGGGCGAATTTGACTCTTACCGTGTGCACACTCATCCTAATGATCGATCATTTATATCCGGTAATTATAACTAGTGCCAACATACTAAACGAGAACTCGCCATGATTTTACAATCATGCAACACAACATACAATTCAACATTATGCAACATAAATACATCACAACATGCATAATAGGACACTTATCACACAAGACCATATTTATGCACATTTAGCAAGAATACATAAGATTGAACAAGAGATTAAGCTACCAACTTAATCCCACATTAGATTGGCCTACCAATCACAATCTAGCACTCCAACAACATACTTTGAACCAATTTAAAACCATTGAAAACAATCCACTCATCAAACACACTCAATACAGGCCAAGAATGTCGATCGACAAGCGTCGTTTTACCCATCAAAATAAATAAATATTTAACCTCTTTCAACAATTAATAAAATAAAGAAATTAAGTAGTTATAGGGAAAGATGGTCGATCCACAGGGAGATTAGTCGAAATTCTTGACTGAAAGTTGCTTTGATTAATACTTCCAGGAATATCTGTGAAAACAAGGAAAGTAAAAAGGGGGTGATCGATTATTGAGTGTAGATAAATAGAAGAATTTAAATGCAAGGTAAAGAAAATAATAAGAAAGTTCATATATATAAAATAGCCTCGAGCTACCCTTGTCAATTCTTTCGATCATTGAAATGGATTTTTACTTCAGGGATCATGTCGGTTACAGTCTGCGAGGCCCAACCCGTCGCAAATTGCTTCTCTCTCGAGTAACCAATCCTCCCAAGTCTATCTTTGAAGGTTGATTCTTAAACAAATTAACCACGTCTATCGCCGTTAAAGTATTTAGTTTTGAAAGCAGGAAAAGCCCGACTTAGAAATTGTCTTAAAAAGAATCGCTTCTGATTTTATCTTTCCTTAGCGGACCGCCGCTAAGAGTGTTCACAAGAAGTCGAAATTTGCCACAGGCCGATCCTTCCTCCCAACTATGTTTTTAAACGATTACAGACCAACGAGCCCTTTTTTATTTGAAACATGATTAAAAACTTTTAGTAAGGCCGATTGCCAAACTATCTAAGCAGAAAGATAAAAATGTATTCTCGAAGGAAATTAAGCAATGTTCAATTCTCAAGATTTGAATTAACTTGGGTAGTTCTTGGCTCAAGAGATTTAGCTAAGCATGATATTAGTTATCATACTTAACTTGATTTCATAAAAATAATTGAAGAACATGAAAAGAACAAAAAGTAAAAAAAAAAGAACTTGATTTAAGACTAGAAATAACAAGAGTTTCAAACTAAACAATGAAGATTAATTGATTGATGCCTAAGCCTTTACCAAGGAGTGGCATTTATAGGCTTGGATTTACAAAGATAAAAGATAAGAAAATTTAAAATAATAAAGTAAAGATAAAACAATTCAAATGTTTTGAAATTTATATGCATGAAATCTAAACGGATAAGCTGATCAGATCTCTCAGAACGTTCCAGAAGCTTCTAGAAGTCGCCACGCAACTGCCACGTCAGACGCGTCGTGCCCAGTGTCGTGCCCACGATGTCAGTCATGACCAGAATAATAAAAAAGACTGCAGAAATGCCCCCTTTTGCTGTTGTTTTCCAGAATTAGGTCTCTTGCATAAAATATAGCAGAAT
Organism: Hibiscus trionum; assembly: GCA_030270665.1. Classification (NCBI taxonomy): domain Eukaryota; kingdom Viridiplantae; phylum Streptophyta; class Magnoliopsida; order Malvales; family Malvaceae; genus Hibiscus; species Hibiscus trionum. Next base: position 16,819,722 of record BSYR01000038.1, on the reverse strand, counting down.
GAAATGGATTAGGTAGCAAGAAATCCTAAAAACTTGGAAAATAACAATTAAAAAGTGTTACATTTGAGAGCTTATCATCGATCAAGCCTCCAAGTTCCCCGGAATCAAGCTCGAAGCTTCTCCAACGTATTCCCTTGCTTCTAATCAACCAAAAAAGGCGTATTACTCATCAAAACATCCACAAAATCATTGCCACAAATCAGATTACAACTCAAGACGATTTCACTACATTTCTAAGCCAAGAACTAACCAAACTCTTCATTTTCGGACTTGAACACAACCCAGCAATTACTCTTCAATTTCATCATCCAATTCATCATTAAACATGTTAAAAACAGCCCCCAAGCATAAACATACCATCAGCCCAACTTTCCCTCACAAAACTAACTCAAAAACTCAAGATTTCTACCCTTAAACACACCAAGAAATACCCATTTCGGGATTTCAACAAAACTTCACCATTTTAAGTTATGTTACACTTAAAAGAAAGATTATAACATATATTAACTTTACAAATCAAAAACCCATTAAAAACCCAACAAAGTTTCTACCTTTTACTTAAAATTTAAACACTTGAAATATCTCAAAATTGGAGTTTATGAAAATCTAAAACCATAGAAACGTTAAGGATGAAAAGGAGAAGTCAAAAACATCATTACCTTAATGAAAACACTTGAAATCACTAAGGAAGATGATGGAACAGTAACTTGGGTTGGGGGGAGGGGTTTTCTCGTGGTTTTTGGTTTAATTCATTAATTAGAAAATCTCCATTTTACCCTTAATGAAATCACATGGCCATTTTAACTAAAACCAAGCCCAATTTATTTAAACCAAGCCCAACGACCCGAACCCAAATTAACTCACCTAACACCTGACCCCTAAACTCGGGTGTTACACTAAATATGTAGTTTACCCTTATTAAAAAATTCAAAAATTTAATATATATGAAAAATAATTTAATTGATTTTTTAAAAAATATTTATTAATTGTATGTTGAATCCTTAAATTTTTAACTTTTATTAATTAATTTAATGGTTTTCATTTTTTCATAGATTAATCGAAACATAATGTCACCAATTGAAAGATGAGTAAGCGTTATCCATAAGGGTGAAATTGTTGGACGTTGTTCATCTCCAATTTGTCACTACAATTGCGTTGGAAAGGGATCTGGCCGGTTTTTTATAGACATGGCGTGGTAGTGGACGTGTTTGTTCCAACGAAGAAGGCAGCAGACATATCTCGTTTTGGGTTTGTACTGTAACACCCCCTTCCCGGCCTGGTAGAGAACCGGGTCGGAGAGCATTACCGAAAACAAAACGAAGATCGGAGATATGAAACTTTTATCTTTTTAATTAACACTTTAACAATATTAAAGTTATGAAAACTTATTATCAGAACAACATCAAATTTTACGCGAACAAAATGTTACCGAGTGTACGTATAAATCCATTTATCCTTAAAGGAAACTTAGAAAGACTACCCATGTACCGAAACGCCCTGAGCCGTTTCGGTACGAGAAGTCAAAGGTCAACATAATTGACCTGTCTTTTACAACCGTATCAATATGGCTTGACCTGTATCGGTACGGGTTGACTACCTTTGACTTTGACTTGGCCTGTTTTGAAACTTGTATCAAAATAGAGGGTTCCAGAAGCAAAATGTTACGAAACAACTCTATCCCTTTTCAGTACACTCTATTCTCTAAGGTTCAAATTATAATTACCCGTATCGAAACGCCATCACCCGTTTCGGTACGGTCAAGCCTGTAATGACAGAATCTTATTGGTTTTTACTCGTTTTAACCTAGTAAACAAGGTTCAAAAGAAATGAAACTTTATCCTCAACATTTAAGGGTAAAAGCTATTGTCATGCCAAGTTTTAGAGCCATAAGAATCCGTTTATCCGATTATGCCTTTTTTAGTACAAAACATGCAATTTTAGAGCCACATCTTACTACATAGGAGGCTCGCTTCAATCTATCCATTCCAAAAGTACTTAAGCATAACATAGACATATCAAAAGAAACATATTAATCTTGTACATAGACCTTGCCACCATACTAGGAGTTCGAAAGGACAAAATACATTACTTAAAACTTGTTTGTGACTTGTGCAACGCTCCAACTTCTCTGATCTCGATCCCGATACTTGCTTAACCTGAAATGGATGCATGGAATGCATTAGGAATACTTTGCCTAGTGAGGTAGTCATATAACAATAAACATTTCATTGAGTAATCATGTAACATGCTTCTAAAATGATCATAATGCCAACTATGCAATAACACGCCGTGTGTGAGCGTTCGATCGAGTCGAGTCGAGTCGAGTCAAAAAATTTCGAGTTATTCGAGTTGACGAGTCATATTTTACAACTCAAACTTTATTTGAAATTTTTTCGATTCGAGTCGAGTCGAGTTTTCGAGTTTCTATAAAAATTTAATTGTAATTATTTATCATGTTATAGTAGGGTTTGATTTCAATTTAAACTCCTTTCTCTAATCATATAAGATATGCACATATATATTTTTTCACATGTGACAATATTTCTTCATATTTTTATATATCAGTATGTATATATCATAAAAAATAGAGGGACTCATCTCGAACTTAAAAATAAATCCATTAATTACTAAAAATTTCGAGTTATTCGAGTTATTCGAATTTCCACTTCACAACTCAAACTTTATTTGAAATTTTTTCGAGTTATTCGAGTTTATGAAATTTCGAGTCGAGTCAAGACGAGTCGAGTATTTTTGCCTCGAGTCGAGTCGAGTTATTAGATTTTTTCGAGTCGAGTCGAGTTTTGCTCACCCCTATAACACGGCATGTTTCTTGTTCATAACAAAACATTACATCATATCATCAATATTCCTTGGATCGATTCATGGTATATGGATACTCAAATTCCACCTCCTCGCCAAAACACATAAATGGTCATCCCACCGACACCGCCTAAGACCAAACACAATATATCCCTCCACCTCGCCAAATCATATAGGTCGTAGCCCTAGGACCGTAGTCCACCCGTACACCGAGCTCATGAATTTTATGGCATGCCAATTGTATCCAATACTTCGAATCCAAGGTCCAATAACAATAGTTCAACATTCATGATTCATAGACGACATTTCATATCAGTGAGCAAGAACAATGATTCATGTCAAGCTTCTTACATGTCAATGCTTTCAATGACTTTTATGTTCATGATAACCATGATATAAACGTGGAATCAATACAATACTTACCATATACTTACTAACATATGATCAATGATGTAAAATCTCTAACTCAAAGGTTAGAATCAACATAAATAACAATAGATTAGGGTAGGCCCTTGCCTAAACCCGCGACGCTACTACACTCACCTTGCTCGGTTAAGGCTTATGGTCGATAATACCTCGTTGATGCTTAACTCCCCCTTCTTGTGTGGATAAAAAGAAGCTCTTAACAAAGGAAGACAAAGTTTTGGTTTCGGCTTCAATGGAGGTGCTTGCTTAGAGCTTAAGGTTGAAGATGAAAATGGAGGTGTTTGCTTGTTTTGTAAAGAAAAGGTTTTTAAGTTTCATAGAAAATCCCAAAACCAGATCTCCTTTCATCTTTCCTCCTACTTATAGAGAGTTAGGGAATTATTAATTTATTCCCACCTCACTTATCAGCCAATGAAAGGGTTTCCTACACTTAAGGGTTTGCCTCCCTAAATGGGCAATGGAAAGCTTACCTATTCATAAGGGTTTGCTCACCCCAAAGCTCATTTCTACCCTTCCTATGACATCCTTGTCATATCTCTGGTAAAAGAGATCATAATTCAGCTTAAAAATATGTAGGAAGGTGCCAAGCAAGTAGGTGACTCATCTAAGGGCCGAAACTTTTGACTTTGGAGCACCTACTCTATTTTCTACAGGGTCCCGTTTCAATACACTCGAGGCCGTATCGATACAGGTAAGAAAAAGTCCAAAGAGTTAGTTATTATCGTTACATCGTATCGATACGCCTCTTTATCGTTCCGGTACGCCTTACTCAGACCGTTTCGGTACGCATCTGACTATTGCGAAACTCCTAGATCAAAAACATTAATCATGCATTTCTACAAGCAACCTTACAAGGGACTTGATTTACTTAAGGTCTTATAGCACTAAAACAACATATCCTATAACAAGGAATCAAGACTTTTAATATTTTAATACCAACATTCCGATCATCGAAACCTATTTCTGACTAGACCATTTTTCGGGGTGTTACATGTACAGATGAAATTCAAGGAAGATGCAAATCGGGTAATAGAACTCTTTGATGGTTTTTGTCTTTATGGATCGCGGTGGTGGGGTTTGCAAGACGCGATCTGCGTGATCAATATTAGAGAAAGAAGCAGAATGAGACAAACAATCCTAAGGAAATTGGGGTAATGCACCGTACCGATCAGTATAAGGATCGTAGTGCAAGGGAGAGGCAAGGTAAGGATCGAGAGGTTGAAATGCAACGGGTTGAGCCGGATTGTCGCGATGTACGAGCCATTGAAGGGGAAATTGATGAGGACAAATTGAATATCCTTCAGAATTGTGCGATGGGATTCTGTAAACAACCATTCAAAATTAGGGATTTGGCCATTGAATTTAAAAAAAAGCGAAGCTTGATGGTTTTTCAGTAATGCGAGTATCGGGCTCAACGGTGTTATTGCTATTTGAGGATACAACAATTCGAAAGAGCTTGATGGATGGAAATTGTTTTGATCCATGGTTAGAAAATGTGATGGTAAGGAATCCATCAGTGGGTATACCTAATCGTCATCTCTGGCTTTCGATCAGTGGTCTCCCAATCCATGCTTGGTCGGAGGGTACATTCAAGAATATTGCTTCGCTATGGGGGGACCTTGTTCAAATAGACACTGAAACTTTAGCACCTTCGACATTTGAGATATGCATATTTCAGATCGAAAATGATTGGTCAATGTCGATTGATGAGGCGTTGGACTTGCGAGTAGGTGAACATATGTTTTGCATTCGGGTGTTAGAAATGGAGCAAGCAATTGGCCCTAAATGTGAATGTTGTTGTGGAGTGAACTGGAGCCTAATGTTGATGAATCTGCGAGCGATGATTTGAGCGTAGGGGTACAAATGCGGCGATGGATAGTGGTAGGCCTGATAACTTGCGAGAGAAGTCACATAATACAGTGGTTCCTAATTCCTTTGCCTCTGATATCCCGCGAGAGGAAATCGATCATATGTGGGAGGGAAATAAAAGGGAGAATTTGCGGGTTATAGAGGTTACATCTAGGGGATGGATGACAGATGAGGATGATGGGATGGTGTCGCGGTCTAATGAACAAGTGGTTTTCTCTGAGTCTTTCGTTGAGACATTGGATATGGGAAATAATGTGATGTTGATTGGCGAGGGAGATGCCCGGGCTGATGCATGCATGAATAATAAACCTATGAATGATGATTTGGTGGACATTACTAGGCGGAGGGATGAAATTACTTTGAGTTTTCTTTACCCTAAGAAATGACAAGAAGTAGAAACTAAACATAAAAAACGTGGCCGAGGGTGACCAATGAAGAACACCCCTTCGCCTCTGGATATTGTTAACAAATTGTTGTCTGATATGAACTTTGAAAATTGGAAACGATCTATTTTGAGAGAAGCTCGTGAAACTTTGGAATTAGGCAAGTATATAGGGGCTGAGACGGTGGGAAACGAGGAGGAAATTATCCTTGATATCGCGCGATTGATTGCAGCGCAAGAGTCTAAACAATAGCAACGAGAGATGAGGATGTTGTCGTGGAATGTACGAGGGTTGGGATCGGCAGGAAAGCGTAGAGTGGTAAGATCCCTTGTACGACAACATCATTGTGGGATGGTGATTTTACAAGAAACAAAATTGGAAGAAATCACAGGTCTGTTGGTGAGTAGTCTATGGGTTTCAGATGATTTCGAAATTGCTTATGTTCCGTCTGTTAGTAAATCAGGTAGGTTATTAGTGGTGTGGGACAAATCACGGTTTCGATTGACTTCCTCGCTTTTGGGTTCGCGCTTTGTGCTAGTTGATGGGTGTGGGATTGTTGAAAACTAGAATTGTGCCATTTTAGGGATTTATGCGTCATGTGTTCTTGAGGAGCAGGATCTTTTCTGGCGTGAATTAAGTGAGTTTCTTGGGAATCGACGGTCACTGTGGTGTATTGGCGGCGACTTTAATATGGTGCTCCATCCGCGCGAATAGTAGAATTGTTTGAAGTGATCTCGAGGTATGGTTGTGTTTAATGAGTTTGTGGAGCATAATGCATTGATCGATATGCATTTTCAGGGGAAATCCTTTACTTGGTTTGGACTGGGTACGAGGTGTAGTCGTATTGACCGTTTCTTTGTGTCGTCTGAATGGTTGAGTGAATTTAGTAATATGCGTGTAATATCTTTACCAAGGGGATTATCCGAGCATACTCCCTTGTTTCTATTGGCGAATGCTATGGATGGCGGTCCACGCCCTTTCCGTTTCATTAATGCATGGTTGTCTAGTAAAGTTTCGGTTCTTGAAATGAAGAGGGAATGGTCATGATTGTCTGATATAAGCTCTGAGGTGGGATTGGTTGAGAAGTTGCAAGGGCTGAAGGGTTTTTTGAAGGGGTGGAATCGCACACAGTTTGGTAATGTTGATGAGAATATTGCTCGCGTAACAAAGGAGATTGATCGTATTGATAGTCAGATGGCGGAGGGGGGTGAGCCGAGTATTGATATGGAGGAGAGGGGTCGCCTAACATCTTAGTTTTGGCGTTTGAATCGGCTGCGTGAATTGATTTGGCGACAAAAGTCACGTGTCAAGTGGCTTAAGGAGGAAGACTGGAGCACTACCTTTTTTCATCGTGCTGCAAAGTTACGAGCTTTGAAAAATGCAATTCATGGGTTGTAGATTCAGGGTGATTGGGTACAAGAGCAGCATCATTTGCAAACCTTTCTATTCTGAGAATTTTAGAATCATTTTGCAAGGCAAAGGACATCGGGGTCGTTGGATGTTGTTGTCAATTTTAGTTGTTTGTTTGAGATGCAAGCGGCGAGTTTAGAAGTGGAATCACCGAGGAGGAAGTGAAGGATGCAATTTGGAATTGCGAGGGATCGAAAGCACTGGGCCGGATGATTTTACGTTTGAATTTTATAGGAAGGGTTGGGAGTTTCTCAAAGCTGATGTAGTAGCGTTTGTGCAAAAAATTTGCAACTCATGTATGTTGCCGAGTGGGGTGAATGTCACCTTTGTCGTGCTAATTCTCAAGAAGGACCTTCCGCAGGGTGTGGGCGATTTTCGCTCGATATGCTTGTTGAACTCTTTGTATAAAATTCTAGCGAAGTGTCTAGCAAATCAGCTACAAGGTGTCTTACCGAATCTGATAAGCGATGTTCAATCTGCTTTTATGAGTGGAAGGCAAATTCCAGATGGCTTTATGTTTGTTAACGAGATGATACACTCCTTACAAAAGCGTCGATTTAGTGAGGGGCGTTATCTTGAAATTAGACTTCGTGAAGGCCTATGATTGTATAAAATGAGAGTGTTTAGATCAAGTAATGCATCGAATGGGGTTTGGCTCTTTGTGGCGACAATGGACAATGGCTTGTGTGAGCACGACTCGGCTATCGATTCTATTCAACGGCTGTCCGACGAAAGAGTTTGCCATGAAACGGGGGCTTCGGCAGGGGGACCCGTTGTCGCCCCTGTTGTTTGTAATTGTAGCGGAAGTGTTGCATGAATTTCTTCAAAATGCGGCTAATTTAGGACTGATTGAGGGTGTGCCGGTTGCGAATGGTTTTGTGATGTCGCATCTGCAGTTTGCAGATGACACTATTTTGTTTTTTAAAGCAAATCTACAGTGTGCTGTGAACTTAAAAAGAGTATTGACGTGCTTCGAGTATACATCGGGTATACAAATTAATTATGAGAAATCTAATATTTACGTGATTGGGATAGAGGATACATTGGTTAATGACATTGTTGTTGTGATGGGATGTAAGTGTGGTGTACTACCGATCATATACTTGGGTCTCCCCCTTGGGGTTAATCCTTGAGGCTTGCAAATATGGGAACCTTTGATTCACTGTTTTCGGAAGAAATTGTCAGGATGGAAGCGCGGTTCTTTGTCATTTGCAGGGAGACTTCTTTTGGGAAATTCAATTTTATCAGCTTTGCCACTCTATTATATGGGAGTTTTTTGGTTCTGCGAAGCATCATTATGAAGTTGGACCGTATACGACGACATTTCTTATGGGGGATCAGAGGAAAAATATAAAATTAGTAGAGTCTGCTAGGAGGTGGCTTGTCGTCCAAAGGAGTTTGGTGGATTAGGAGTGGTTAATTTGCGAGCTCGCAACTTGGCACTCTTGGCAAAATGGAGTTTGAAATATGCAATGAATGAGAACTCCCTATGGCGCCTGCTTATAAAGGCAAAATATGGTAGAGATAATTTCCTATAGCGTTCGAACGAAATGAGGAAGCGAAATATGTCGATTGTATGGCGTCAATTGGTGGATGTGCAGCGAGATGAAACGATACAACGTTTTATGGAGTTTTCAGATTTTATTTGGCAAGTGGGGGACGGTTCTAAGGTCCTTTTTTTGGCGTGATTGCTGGTGCATGGAGTAGCCACTACAATTTATGTTTCTGCGGCTGTTTTGTGTTGCATTGAGTAAGAATGCATTGGTTAGTGACTATGCGTGAAATGGCAGCTTTGAGCATGAGGAGTGGGATGCGTTTTTTACTCGTTCCTTGTGTGAGTTTGTGGCACGCCAATTGCCAGAATTAAAGGCTTGTGTGATACGTTTTGATCTCCAGGTTGCTGGTGTGGATCGTCTCGTGTAGAAACTAGTGGGAAGGGGGGTTTTGTCGTTGAGTTCCTTGTATGGTTTGATGGTTTCATTTGGCTTGGAGACTACGTCGGACTTAGGTGCGGTTTGGAGGTTGCAAGCTCCCCCAAAGCTCTAATATTTTGTTTGGTTTTTGATGATGAGAAGGTTGCCAACGATGGACCTATTGCGTAGTCGCGGCGTTCCGGTGGAGGCAGCACTGTTGAACTTTTGTTGGTGTCGTGAGGTAGAAGAGACAACGAACCACATTCTTTTTGGGTGTCTCGTCATGTGGGAAGTGTGGTTGTTGTTCTATCAATGGTGGAGGGTGGATATTGTACAGTCGCGGTCGTTGCTGGATTTTTTTAGGGTCGTGTTTCCTAGCTTCTTTACCGGTGTTGTATGAGAATGGTGGTTAGCGGGGTGTGCGGCGGTGTTGTGGTCGATGTGGCTCGCTCGAAATGAGATTGTTTTCCGCGAGAGGAAAATGCCGGTGAGTTAGATAATCTTTCTTGTTAAGCTACGCTCGATGTATTGGGCTCGGCTTGGTGCTTCCGAGGTTATTCCGGAACATATGTGGTGGGAATGTCCATGGTCATGTGAGGTGCGACCCAATTCGATGATCAGCCGGGCGATTGTTGTTTGGGAAAAGCCGGCCTCGGGTGTTATCAAATTTAATGTTGATGGTTCATCGTGGGGTAAGTCGGGTTCATTGGTGTTTGCCTTGTATTATTCTTCGTTAATAAAAATCATACATTTACCAAGCAAAAAAATTAATGTTGTTCAGCGGTGTTCGCCGTACGTGGTAAACTCATCCATTTATTTAACTTATACTCTCTGAAACTCAAAAATAAGCAAAATGTCTCTATAGAGATTTGGACCAAGAACACCTTGCATTAAAAGCAAAGTATTTGACCACTAAGCTAAGTTAAAAACTTTTTACACATTTACAAAATTTTAATTTTAATTTATGATGTATTATCACCTAAAAATTAAATCAAAATACTACCAAAACCTATCTAAAAATATTTTCCCAATTATTTTGCTAATTATTTAATTTTATAAAATTGTATTAGATCATTATAAAAATTTATTGTATTATATATATTTATGGAAAAATATAAAATTTGAATTATTTAAAAATAACTATTTCGATTTAAATTAATTATTTTAATTTTAAAAAAATAGCATGAAATGTAATTAAAATGGAAGATCAAACTAATTTTGTTTTCATTTCATTTTGACATAAAAAATAATACTCCATCCGTTCTACAATTTTTGTCCCTTATTGACTTTTTTTGGTCATTTTTTTAACTTTGACTCATAATTATTTAAAATGTATCATTGATAAAAATATAAAAAAAATATATTTTAAAAACCTCTAATCGAGTAGTTTTCAAATATATATTTTATAAAAATTAATTATTTAATATAATAATAGTCAAAGTTTAAAAAATTTTACTTTCAAAAAGTCAATAAGAGATATTTTTATGGGACAGAGGGATTAATTAAATAATTATTTATTTATTTTATAAAACTATTATTAAAAAATTCTAAAATTTAAATTGATAATATTTATTTAAGATAAAATATAATTTTTAAATAACATTAAATTCGCTCACATATATATATGAACAAATTATTTTACATTTAATAAATTTTTGGAATGATCTAATACATTTTAAAAATAATAATTAGTTTTTTATTCCCAAAAATAATTGAAAAAATATTTTTAGATTGATTTTGGTAGTATTTTGATTTAATTTTGAGGTAATAATACATCAAAAATTAAAACATAAATTTTTTAGATGTGTAATAAATTCCTAATTTAGCTTATTGGTTAAATACTTTGTTTTAGATGCAAGGTGTTCTCAATTCAATTTTCTATAGAGGTATTTTGCTTATTTTTGAGTTTGGGAGAGTATAAGTTAAATATTAATTTGAATAAAATTTAGACAAATTATATTCCTAGCTCAGTGGTTAGGCGTTGTCCTAGGTTCAACTCCTCCTACTAGCAGTGCCCAAATTAATTTTTACTCTAATTTGTTCAAAATCAGGGGTGGCCTGATTGGTCGAATAAAAATACTATTTAACATGTTTACCAGGAGAGAGAGTGAGAAATAAAAAAATTAAAAAATTTGCCAAATCAACAATTCTATTATATTTTTAATGGAGGGGGACCAAAACAGGAAACGTATCGAACGGGAAGAACTATTTTGACGAAAAAATTAATTGGTTGACTAAAATAAGAAAAATGTAATATTTGGTGACCACCTCTGTAGTTTTCCCTTTAATTAATCATAATTTTAAAAAAACTTTATCACTAATAATGTCTGAAAAGAACTTTCCGATTATTGAAGTCTGGAAAATTTTAAGCCAATATTTGGAGTGTTACAATTTGATATGAAGGTTGTACAATTCAAATCTCTGCTCATAAATTAAAAGATATTAAACAATTAAATATATCAGATTTTACATTCTTTTGTGTATTATACCACTGATAATATCAAACGAAACAAACTTAATTAATTAAACAATTAATTTCTCAAGCGATAATTCCAAGCGAAACAAACTTAATTAATTGTGGAATCGGATAGCATGGAAGCCATACGATTGGTTAACGGCGTGAAGATGCAGCTGAGTTGTACAATTTTACCATGTGAGATGTACATGTAATTAGGGGTGAGCAAAACTCGATTCGTCTCGAAAAATCGAATAACTCGACTCGACACGAGGCAAAAATACTCGATTCGTCTTGACTCGACTCGAAATTTCATAAACTCGAATAACTCGAAAAAATTTCAAATAAAGTTTGAATTGTAAAATGCAAATTCGAATAACTCGAAATTTTTAGTAATTAGTAGATTTATTTTTAAGTTCGAGACGAGTCACTCTACTTTTTATGATATATACATACTGATATATAAAAATATGAAGAAATATTGTCACATGTGAAAAATATATATGTGCATATCATATATTATTAGAGAAAGAAGTTTAAATTGGAATCAAACCCTACTATAACATGATAAATAATAACAGTTAAATTTTTATAGGAACTCGAAAACTCGACTCGACCCGAATTTCTTAAACTCGACTCGAATCGAAAAAATTTCAAATAAAGTTTGAGTTGTAAAATATGACTCGTCAACTCGAATAACTCGAAATTTTTTGACTCGACTCGATCGAATGCTCGCCCCTACATGTAATGATCCTGTTTGGCCAAGCTCCCAAATTTGGATAGCATTGATCCTGTTTCTTTCGCGCAACCACCGAGTGTGGTCCGAGATTTGCTTTATTATTGGACGAGGTTCTCTTGAATGATATTTTGTACTTATCAACATGTGTATTTTGTTCTTCCAAGTAGGTTTAAGAAGTTTTTAATGAGGCGCACGTTGATAATACATATTTTATCAAAAAATATATATTTTAATTAGTTCGATCAAATTGAATGAGCCAATCGAAATTGTGTTGGATTTCGGTTTTTATTCGTTACTTTAGTGATCTCTCATGAGAGCTTGGTTGTTGCCTTTTTTTTTACCAAATAGTGATGCTTGAATTTGTATTTTTCTTTTCATTTAGGGTAAACTACATAAACGGTTACCTAATTATTCTCTAATTTTTTTTGTATCCTCTAACTATCAAAAGTGACAAACTGGTCACCCGACTTAAAAAAATAACAAATTAATGTTGTTAATATAAATTAGTATAATTGGATAGTTAACCCTCAAGTCCTACACTTTATTTTAATTTGACCCTAATTTTAAAAAAATAACCCATATTTTTAATATTTTATCAATTTAGTCATGTTCCTGATTTCTTTGTAGTCGTGTTCCCGCGATTTTCGTTCATTCTTCAGAATTTGGGGGGGGGGTGAATTGAAGAATTAAAGGAGAAAAGAAATAGAAAATGATGGACTAAATTTATAGAATATAAAAATAAATTTTTAGAATTAGGGTCAAATTAAAATAAGTGTAGAACTTGAGGGCTAATTATGTAATTATACCAATTTATATTAAGTGCCGCGTAATCAGTCGTTAAATTTTTAACGGCATCGAACCAATTTATTACTTTTTAAGTCAAGGGATCAGTTTGTAACTTCTGATAGTCGGAGATGCAAAAAAGAGTTAAAGCATAGTCAAGGGACCATTTATGTAGTTTACCCTTTAATTTAATGCATTAGATAAGACATTTTAGAAACGTTACAACCGGCCCTTCAATATTAAGTGCAAATACTCCACAAATCCTTATACTTTTTTAAGCTCACAAATCAATAATTCTAAACGACAAAGTTGTCAAGTCTTTGGTACTAGGATTGAAAACATTGTTTATTATTTTTATTAATAGGTCCATGTATAATTTGTTGAAATTTAAATTTAATGAATTTGCTATTGAAAAAATTAAAGAATTCGAAAACATTATATAATCTTAAAAACTTCTAAACAAATAAAAAATATTTTTAAAAGTTTTCAATAAATAATTTACCAATGTTTAAAAAATTATTGTTTAAAAGCCTAAAGATCTGTCTTTTTCTTTTTTTCTTTTTTTTTGATAAAAGGGGTGAAAGGAACTCATTAAAAAAACCCTTAAATTTAAACAGGAAAAAAGTATACACAGTTCCTTTAAAATACCATACATGATATACAAGAAAACGGCAAAAGCCAAACCAACATCAAACTAACCATGAGTAACTCCTAAACCCGACCTAGAAGAAAAATTCGAATTTAGAAAGTTAGGTTTGAAAACTTGTCCTACGAGAAACAATTTAGGTAAAATATAATAAAATTCATAACAATCAATTAAATAAGTAGAAACCCAATAGCTAATATGATTATGATAATTAATTAAAATATCTGAAATCGAGTTCGTAAATGCATGTATTCAATAATCCGAAATTATAAACATTCCCAATGTCCATATTACATGAATATTCCAAATAATATTAAAATAGTAAATCAAGTAGTCAAAAGAGTTCATACTGAATATTAATATATCCGAATGAGCAAGAGATTCTCCAAGTACCGAGTCGCCTAATAAGTCTGAGTGTCTAAAAGTAAAAACTAAGGGGTGTAAGCTAAAGAGCTTAGTGTGTCTATTTTTATAAACAAAACACATAATCAAAACAATATTTCATTTTTCGATAAATTCATTTCAGAAAACAGAGTGTATCCGATAAATCAAAATCATAAATGTTATGATGTCCGATGCATGATGCAATGCCCGAATATCCGATATCATACAGAGTGGAGGTTACCCTCGCATGAATGGAGCTTTTGCTCGCCAGAGTGGAGGTTTCCCTCGCTTTTTCTGAATATTATTCCGAACAAATGACACATGATATGATTTGTAAAATTATAAATCCGAACTCTTACGAGTATCATATTTTCTGAAAATCAGATGATTGATTTAAAAACACAATTATTATGCCATGAATGATGTTGCAAAATCATCATCAAATCACAAAACTAGATAATTAAATCAAGCAAGAATAAAATTACATTTATTTAAAACACGCCAAGAAACACACCTTAGCAACAGAAGCTCTAATCTCAAGAAGGGCGAGCCTCACGCTTGGATCTCACTGAATTAGGACCTACGAGATATGAATTCTATATTAGCATTTATTTATATCACTAAGCCACCGAAAAAAACACGAAAAACCAAACTAAGATATACTCACGTGAAGATCTCAAAGAACGTGCACGATCGGTCTGAACAACTAGAGGTAACCCACGGTCTCAAGGTCGGTACCTGAACACAAGAATATTCCGAATAAGATTCTAAAACCATAACTTATCAAAATCCAAAAACAATACTCAAAATTAACAAAACGGAGCTTTCTGGATCTAATTTGACAAAACGGACAGCGGATACAGACTCAGAACGTCGAGAAAGGTTAAGAGGAAGGATGTCTGAAAAAGTTAACTCGAGGTCAAAGTCAACTATGACAAAAGTCAAAGTCAACTGGGCAAAGGTCAATAGACAACTCTGGTCAAACTGATCAATGGTCAAACTTAGTCAAAGGTCAAACAATTTGGTCAAAAGTAAAAAGGGTGTGGTCAAAACCGATCAATGGTCCAAACGGTTCATAGGTGAAATTCGATTAACAAACTCGGTTCAATTACTTGTCCAGTTCAGGTTCATAAGGTTCGATTCGATTCAACAGGGCAACCCAGTTCAGTTCAAGGTATCGGTTATGTTCTGCACATGGTTCGATTCGGTCAAGAGTCAGAACTCGTTCACATATGTTTGGGTCAAACAACTTGGTTTCTCACAGGTTTGGGCTCAACAAAATACACAACCCATTTTTTTATCTAGTCTCACACAACATGCCCAACGATTGGGCTCACCCAAATTCACCCACAACACACATATCCCACACTTGTTGTAGAAAAAATATATGGTTTCTGAACCCTTCCGGCGACGCAACAACATACACGTCGACATGCTAACAACAAAGAAGGCTCACATGGTTATTCCGGCCAAACAACAAATGGGGAATGAAATTAACAACAACCCAAAAAATAGATAAGAAAAACGAATCATGTAGCCTTACCCAACTACAACAGTGGATGATGTACGATGGAGATCTAACGGTGACACAAAAACCACAAGGCTCGAACAACTCCAAGGTTGTTTTCTCATGAACGGTGGCTGACAAGAGAATCTTGTTGGTTGGGGTTCGATCGCGGGTCGATGACGATCAAGATGATGGTGATGACGCGTGAAACGAACGTTGAAAGGGTGGTTGACGGAGCTTGATCAGTGATTTAGGTGAAAAGGAAGGGGATATCGGGGAAAGAACGATATAGACAAAGTGGGAGATGCGGCTATTGCTTGCAAAAGAATGGCCCTAGATACTTTAGGCTGAAAAGTTAAGTTTATACCTTAGCAAATGGGTAAATAGCAAGGTTGGGGTTGTAACTTTTACCCTCATTTTAGAATGATCGCAAAAGCTTCAATTTCTATCAATTTGGTCACCGAAATTTGAATTAAGCCCCCAATTTTTGAATTAATTCAATTTAATACCTCAACCAAATTAGGGTTTTGAGCTTAAAATTCTCAAATTATTAGGGTTTCGAATTAGGGATTTTCCAAATTGGGAAAATTTTGGAGTGTTACAATTCTCCCCCTTAAAGAATTTCGTCCTCAAAATTTTCAAACTTAACAACAGATCTCATAACCAATTGAAACACGCATATTCTTTCTCATTCTGAATTCATGATCTATTATAACCAAAAATATTGAAACATATAACTGAAACATATTAAAATGTACCTTTCATGTCATCATGTATATCATCATATCCAACACGAGCTCCGGTTGGAAGTACCGAACCCAACGTCTAATTTTGGATCTAGCTGAACCACCACTCGGAGCATGTCTATCTCTACTAGCAGTACAATAAGCAACTGATCTAATCTGCCCTCTACCTCGGTGAGGTGCCTGAACTGATGCATGTCTCTGAATCTGTACGGGTGAACCAATAGGTGAACATTAACATATCTTCAAGTAGTGATCCTGAGAACCACATCTGAAACGGGTTTTGTTCATCAATCGACACTCCCTGTTATGATTTTTATCGCAAAAACCACATATATCAATAGGCCGATGAACTTTTGAACTACCCTGGCTGCCAGACGAAATTATCGATATTGCAGGTCTCACATTCCGATAACTATACGGAACTGACTCATCTCTAGGCCTCTTCCCAGACTAGTTGACAAAACTAGGCTGAGCAGATATATTCGGTTGCTTCAAGACTTAGTTAGAATACTGAATTTCCTCCTTTTCCATTAGTGCAAGAATCCTCTCAGCAGTTTTTGCCCGACTAACCATGTTGCTTAATACTTTATCATGATGTGTTGCAACATCTCTCTAAATTGGCAGTCGAAGTCCCTTCAAAACCAGTCACACTTATCTTCCCCAGCCGCAACTAACCCAGGAGCATACTTGGCCAACCTCCAAAACTCTATCTCATAATCATTCACTGACATGTTGTTCTATTTCAAATTCATAAAATCATCGTGACACTTCGCTAAGAACTCGACTCCCACATAACGATCCTGAAATGACTGTCAGAAAAACTCACATGTAACCTGACTAGGTGGAACAATATCTACCACTAACTCCCACCAATTTTGTGTTTCACATTCTAACAGTGATATGGCAGCCCTCAATTTCTGATTGGCTAGATAATCCATCTCAACAAACAACCGTTGTAACTTCTTTAGCCAATACTCTGCATCAGCTGGATGTGTACCAGTTTTACCCTAAAACAATTTCATCCCAGCAGCTATAAATTCTGTAGATATGGGTTTCTTCGGACCCTCTGATTGGCGGAGATAACGTAACAACTCTCGGTGTACCGTGGCACTGTCCGGATGAACTGTCTCAGTTTCATCAACATCATGTGGGTCCTCACTCCCGATCTGGTGTCCTCTTAAGGGCTCATTCTCATTATCCGATATCTCATTTTGATTTTTTGTTTGCCCAACAGAAGGCAGATGATCACCACCAGAAACAATATTACGACTTCGACCACGACCTCGACCTATCATAGAGCTAGAACTCCTATGCGGTGGCATATCAACTATCTACAAAAGGTAATAACTTAGAATCAGATTCGGTACTGGAGTCTCGGATTTGAAAACACGTTGAAAGCAGCAAAGTTAAAATCACCAGATACTGTAGTTTTTTTTTCCAGAAAATTCTCATTTATCCCAAAATATTTCAGATGTATGCAAAAGTTGAAAGCATTTCGAAAAAAACTTGTATGTCTCACAGTCCGAAGGTTGAACTTAACTCTGATACCACTAAATGTAACTCCCTAAAACCGACTTAGAAGAAAAAGCCGAATTCGTAAATGCATGCATTCAATAATCCGAAATTAAAAACATTCTCAATGTCCATATTACATGAATATTCCAAATAATATTAAAATAGTAAATCAAGTAGTCAAAAGAGTTCATACTGAATATTAATATATCCGAATGAACAAGAGATGCTCCAAGTACCGAGTCGCCTAATAAGTCTGAGTATCTGAAAGTAAAAACCAAGGGGTGTAAGCTAACGAGCTTATTGTGTCTTTTTTAATAAACAAAACACAAAATCAAAACAATATTTCATTTTCCGATAAATTCATTTTTGAAAACAGAATGTATCCGGTAAATCAAAATCATAAATGTTATGATGGTTGATGCATGATGCAATGCCCGAATATCCGATATCATACAGAGTGGAGGTTGTCCTCGCCATAATGGAGCTTTTGCTCGCCAGAGTGGAGGTTTCCCTCGCTTTTTCCGAATATGATTCCGAACAAATGACACATGATATGATTTGTAAAATCATAAATCCAAACTCTTACGAGTATCATATTTTCTGAAAATCAGATGCTTGATTTAAAAACACAATTATTATGCCATGAATGATGTTGCAAAATTATTATCAAATCACAAACCAGATAATTAAATCAAGCAAGAATAAAATTACATTTATTTAAAACACGCCAAGAAACACACCTTAGCACTAGAAGCTCTAATCTCAAGAAGGGCGAGCCTCACGCTCGGATCTCACTGAACCAGGACCTACGAGATATGAATTCTATATTAGCATTTATTTCTATCACGAGGCCACCGACTAAAACACGGAAAACCAAACTAAAATATACTCATGTGAAGATCTCGAAGAACGTGCACGATCGGTCTAAACAACTGGAGGTAACCCAACAGTCTCAAGGTCGGCACCTGAACACAAGAATATTCCGAATTAAATTCTAAAACCATAACTTATCAAAATCCAAAAATAATACTCAAAATTAACAAAACGGATCTTTCTGGATCTAATTTGACAAAACAGACAGCGGATACAAACTCAGGACGTCGAAAAAGGTTAAGAGGAAGGATGTCTGAAAAAGTCAACTCGAGGTCAATGGTCAAAGTCAACTATGACAAAATTCAAAGTCAACTGGGCAAAAGTCAACTTGGTCAACAGACAACTCTGGTCAAACTGGTCAACGGTCAAACTTAGTCAAAAGTCAAAAAATTCGGTCAAAAGTCAAAAGGGTGCGGTCAAAACAGATCAATAGTCCAAACGGTTCATAGGTAAAATCCGATTAACAAACCCGGTTCAATTACTTGTCCGGTTCAGGTTCATAAGGTCCGATTCGATTCAACAGGGCAACCCGGTTCAGTTCAAGGTATCGGTTCTGTTCTGCACATGATTTGATTCGGTTAAGAGTCAGAACTCGTTCACATATGTTTGGGTCAAACAACTTGGTTTCTCACAGGTTTGGGCTCAACAAAATACACAACCCATTTTTTTATCTAGTCTCACACAACATGCCCAACGATTGGGCTCACCCAAATTCACCCACAACACACATATCCCACATTTGCTGTAGAAAATAATATGGTTTCTAAACCCTTCCGGCGACGCAACAGCGGGACAGAGGTTGCGCAACAACATACACTGTGACACGCTAACAATAAAGAAAGCTCACATGGTTATTCCGACCAAACAACAAACGGGGAATGAAATTAACAACAACCCAAAAAAATAGATAAGAAATACGAATCATGTAGCCTTACCCAACTACAACAATGGAGGAGGTACGATGGAGATCCAACGGTGACACAAAAGCCACAAGGTTCGAACAACTCCAAGGTTGATTTCTCATGAACGGTGGCTAACAAGAGAAGCTTGTTGGTTGGGGTTCGATCGCGGGTCGATGACGATCAAGATGATGGTGATGACGCGCGAAACGAACGGTGAAAGGGTGGTTGACGGAGCTTGATCAGAGATTTAGGTGAAAGGGAAGGGGATATCGGGGAAAGAACGATATAACGAAAGAGGGAGATGCGGCTACTGCTTGCAAAAGAATGGCCCTAGATACTTTAGGCTGAAAAGTTAAGTTTATACCTTAGAAAATGGGTAAATAACAAGATTAGGGTTGTAACTTTTACCCTCATTTTAGAATGATCACAAAAGCTTCGATTTCTATCAATTTCGTCACTGAAATTTGAATTAAGCCCCCAATTTTTGAATTAATTCAATTTAATACCTCAACCAAATTACGGTTTCGAGCTTAAAATTCTCAAATTATTAGGGTTTTGAATTAGAGATTTTCATATTAGGGATTTTCCAGATTGGGAAAATTTTAGAGTGTTACACCATAGTACCCAGTGCCATTCCAGTAGCCACGGCAAACTCAGCGCCATACTCGGCGTCCACATCAACCCAACATCCAACAATGCATAGTCTGCAACCTAAAGCCACAAAACCACACACAACAACCATCCCCAATCGCAACACAATCCACAGAACATCTAAACGAACACAGCACACACAACTGCTACATACAACAGTTAACTTTCACTCACTGCACCCTCCTCCAACAACTGTCCAAGACAGCTCGAAGCAGGGGCGGAACTAGAAATTTGTAAAGGAGGGGACCAAAATGAGACTAAAAGTTTTGAGGGGGGCTAAAATAAAATTTTATAAAAATTGAAGGATTAATACATTAATTTTATCTTTTTTTCTTAAAGAAATTAGTAAGTTGGCGGGGACCACATCCCCTGTGGCCCCCGTGATGTTCCGCCACTGGCTCGAAGGCGGTTCCACAAAGCGATGACACAACATGTCATCCCGCAACGCAAGCATGGCCATCATATCCGCCAACCTACTCCATTCATGAAACACATGCTCAATGCGAACAGTTCATGGTCGAGCTAGCAATTTAACCTCAATTGAGGTTAATTACCGATTAAGGGCTTTAATTACCTGTTTTAATGTTTCTTGGTGACTTTGTTATGATTTAGGGTGATGATATTTTTGTATAGTGTATGTCATAATCACGTGTTAAGCTTACCTCAGAATTCTAGTCTTAGAATTGCCAACTTTAGCTTCCAAGTCCATTGTTTGGCCTTTAGTGCAAGGTCCCCTCGAACACAAGAATTAAACGTACAAGTCACTAATTAATAATATAGGGATTAAATTACCAAATTTTGTAAGATACGGGCCAAAAAAGTTATCCAAAAAATTAGGGATTCCATTGAACACATAATAAACTAATGCATAATGACAAAAAATGCCTCTTTGTTTGACTAAATGGTCATTTTGTCCCCTATTCAATTTTTTGAAGCAATTTAACCTTTAACGCTTTATTTTGGGTTAAAATATCCCTTCCACAGATGAAAACTGTTACTCAACTAAAGGTAAATGAATTGAAATGATGTGGCAAACCTATATAGAAGTGCACGCCGCGATAGAAGTGTCATGTAGGCAAGTATGATGACTTTACAAAATGACCCGACCATAGTGTCGTCACCGTCAACCGTGGTTGTGAAAACCCCTAAACTTCAAACTCGATCACCTGAACCTCTAGAACGCAGATTTGAGCTCCAATTTTCCCAAAAATGCCTCCATAAACGTAAACATCCATTTACACTTCACCCGATCTCCACCATCCACCGTTGGATGGTGTTGGTTCTGATGTATGTTGTTCCCCTCACTAAGAAAAAAGCTTCCCTCTGTTGGGATATTAGAATAGACACTCCAATCATGTCGAATGTAAGTGCTTCGTCTTTTCATTATCCTTCTTGTTTTACTGGCATCCCTCTTGATTTCTTTTCTAACTTTGTTTGGTCGCTTTCTATTTGTCAAGTCTTGCACACGCATGAGGTGGTGCAACTGATGATGGTGATGCAAGGGCGCTCAGATGGTTCTTGAAAATGATGAGTTGACTGGAACTGAAACCACAACTTAGAGGAGCTAGTGGGAACACTCGAGTTGGGCCTTAGGAATTCGGGTCAGGTGTGTGGGTTTTCTGGTGCTGGTTCAGGTTCACCCTTGCCCAGTGCGCAACATCGTCACCCTAGCAGCATTTTCTTAACACTGTAAAAACTTGAGTGGTTTTCTGAATTTGAGAGATGATTCTGGACAACACTTCAGGTGGATGGCCGTTGTAAGAGGTTGGTTGGTGTCTAATGAATATAGAGTTTATTGGTTGTATGAGAAATAAATTACTATATTGGTATTGATTTTGTAGGAGGATTAGCTATATTTAAAGGGGAAATGTTGCTGAAAATTTATGAAAATTTTGGTTATTGATGAACAAGTCATACAAAATCATGTTAGTTACTACTTGAGATAATAATGTTTGGTAAAATAAATTAGATAAATCGTTTGGTGTCTAATGAACCGAATATTTTTTATCCATTGTTTGCATGCAATTATATAGATTGATGACATAGTATACACAAGAAACAAACAAATAAATTAATGGAATTTATTGAATGAATCAGTTCAGCTGAATACAAAAATTTAAACGAAATAAGCACTAGTCTAAAGGCGAACATATCCTAATATTATTCCTCCTCGATTTCAGACTCTATTAATATCTTATTTCTTCGTTGAGGCTCTAGTGCCTCGGGATAGTCAGACTCTAGTACATTGGGATGGTTGAGCTATGGCACATCGAGCTTCGGTACATCAGGTACATCAGGGTGGTTGAGCTCTGATACATCAAGCTCCGGTATATCGAGATGGTTGAGTTCTGACACATTTGGGATATTCACCTCTAATGTTATATGAATACTCGGGTACATTAATAAGGGAAGAGGTCTCAGCTCGCTTTCACCATAAGGTGCTATAGATTCCTACTATGATTAGGAATCCACCTATGATACTATTAATTTATAATATATAAAAACACGAAATAAGAGAAAAACAAGATTTTTCAAAAGAATTTTCCAATTCACTACTATGAATTCTTCCTTTTGTGGCCAAAGGGATAACCTTACAACCCTATCTTTTCAATGGCAAAACTAGGCTAGTTTTTACTTAGGCTAAACTAGAACCTCTCCCCTTTACAATGTTTGTTTGGTAAACCAAATACCTCACAAGGTGAGTGTTTACACAATTGAGCTCATAAGAAAGAGTGAAGGATAAAAACAATAATATCACTCTCTACAAATATTTACAAGAGAAATGAAGAAAATAAAGACTTAAACTCAATTTATCTTGGACACTAAGCTTGGATATGGTCTCTAAACTTCTTCAAGTGTCCTTGTGGTGTTTATATAGCGTGAAATGAGTTTCTAGATGTTTATGGCCGTTGGGGTGAGTCATAGCCGTTGGGGATGTAAAATAGTCGTTACCTATAGACAATTTCAACATTTATAACTAAAGGGATCGATCATTTTTCTCAAGGGATCAACCCCTTTTCAAAAAATATGACCGTTACACCAAAGGGGTCGATCCCTTAAACCAGGGGATCGATCTATTTGCATTTGATGGCTGGAATAAAAAGATTGAGATATTCTGTCCACAAAGAGATCAATCCCTTGAACTAGGGGATCGATCCTTTTTGCCTTGAGGTCTGGAAATGACCTTTTTAAAGTGAAAAACGGATCATATTGATTTTGAAAAAGTTCGACTAAGTTGGAAAACATTCGAAACAAAATTTTCAAGTTTGTTTGGACTTTGAATTATTTTTGAAAATTTTGAATAAGTCCAAAAAATTTTCACTTAATTTGCTATATCAAAATATTAGTTCAACAATATGTAAAAATAAATTGAAAGTTGAGTAATTAATACCTCCCGTATGGATCTCTCCATCTAGTAAAAGAGACTTAAACATCATGGTAAATATGAGCTACAAAGGGGCAAAAGAAGAGACAAAAATTGGCCCTTGTGCTTTCATGCATCATGTTGCAATGAAAACTACTACTCTAGATCCAAAGATACCCTATTTCATTTTACCAAATAAATGTATCATTTTAATAATAAAACTCAATTTTTATTTATCAATTTAAAACTCAAACTCAATGTATTTATGAAAAAATATAATCATTAAATTTCGCTTACAGTGAAAATCATGGTGCAAAGATTCACATCTGGTTGGATTTGCTAAGCAAACCAATCCCTCTCAACCATTTTATTCTTTCCACTGCAGCAACTATGGTTATTGATATGGATTGGTCTGCCTAACGAATCCAACCAGATGTGATTCTCTGCATAATAGTTTTTAATATAAGTAAAATCTAATAATTATTTTTCATAAATACATTAAGTTTGAGTTTCAAATTAATTAATAGATTTTAAGTTTTATTATTAAAATGGTACATTTATTTGGTATAATGAAATAGGGTATCTTCGAATTTTGAGTAGCAGTTTTCATTGCAACATGGTGCATGAAAGCACATGGGGCAATTTTTGTCTCTTCTTTTGCCCCTTTGTCGCTTATATTTAACATGTTGTTTGAGTCTCTTTTACTAGATGAAGAGATCCATATTTGGAGGTATCAATTACTCAACTTTCAATTTATTTTTAGATGCTATCTCGTGTTTCTCCTAATTTTTGTTTTTATATATTATTGTAGAAATATGTGTTTTAATATAATAATTGAAAAATATTTTGGACTTAATTGAAAAGAATTTAAAATACTCTTTAAGTAAAAAACAACTTGAAAATAAGTTTGAGGTGTTTTCAAAAGGTTTTGGCAATGTTTGAAACGTATTTAAGTAGCCAAACCAGTGTTTTTAATGTAGCCATTTCGATATAGTCATAATCTGTATCGATACGTTTTGAAACTGCCAGAACCCATTTCGATACAAGGTTCACATGTTTCGATACAGATACATGTGGTTTCAAAACACTCGTTGGTGTTTCGATACGCTTACGTGGCATACACCCCAACGACTACAACCCCAACGACTATTTCCCAATGACTATTTGAATTGTAGGCTGTTTCGATACGACACTAGGCATTTCGGTACGGGCGTTCCGATACGAGCCACTGCATCCGACTCCAATGGCTAGTTCTGAAGAAGGACGTTTCGATACAACTATGTGTGTATCGAAACAGACATCACCAGAACTACATTTATGGTGGGAAATATAGTCTCTAACGGCTCCATTTCAACCCCAGCGGTCCTAAACGGCTACAAACTCAATTAGGAGTATAAAAGGGACCTTCAAGCATCAAGGAAAGACTAATTCTTCAATTTTCAACAACCATATGGTGAGAAATTTGTCTTAGGGATTAATTTATTCATTCTTTGTATAGACAACACTTGTGAGCCAAAATTGTCAAATTTGCTCAAGTGTTTAGGTTTGGGTGAGAGCTTAAAGAGTGTAAACAAATACCTATTAGAGGGATTTTAGTTTTCTTATTTTCTTTCTCTTGTAAAGATGGTTTACTCAAACTTTAGGCTAGAAAGCTTTGAGTGTGTAAGAGTTTCCTCCTAATCCTAGAAAAGGGGACAAATGAGTTAGTGGATTGATTGTGAAATCCTTAGTGGGAAGCTAAGGTAGTGGATGTATGTGCTTGTTAGAAGGCCAAACATCTCTAAATTATCGTGTCAATTATCTTTTAGCTTCCACACCACAATTACCCAAAAATCCAACTTCTCCACCACTTGGCAAGCATCAGTTGAAGATGATAATCGAGCCTATCAAGTCTAACATTTGGTATCAGAGCAAGGCTCAATCGAAGGGGATTAACATTTTATTGAGGCAATCCGGGAAGCTCAATACAACAATTCAATCAACTGGTCAAATGGCGCAATCCATTAACAAGCCACCATTCTTTGACGGGACCAACTACGCTCATTGGAAGATTAGAATGGAGTTCTTCATCAAATCCAAAGACTACAAGCTTTGGGATATTGTTGAAGAGGGTTCTTCTATGCCACAAAGAGTAAAGGGTGAATGGAATACGGACGATCGCAAGAAGATGGAGCTTAATTGCAAGGGTTTGCATATCCTCTTTTGTGTATTTAGCCCAAACATCTATGAGAAGATGTCCTTTTGTGAAGATGCCAATGAAGTATGAGACAAACTTGAAGTCACATATGAGGAAACAAACGCAGTAAAGGAGACCAAGATCGACCTCCTCAACCACGGGTATGAGAACTTCAAGATGGAACCGGATGAAGACATCAAAAAGATGTTCGATAGATTCTCCTCTATCACAAATGGACTTAAAGGATACGGAGAATCATTCCGGAAGACAAGCTTATCTGAAAGCTTCTCTATTCTCTTCCCGAGTCATGGGACTCAAAGAAGACCGCCATCATCGAAGCCAAAAATCTTAAGACCTTGAAGCTAGATGAACTCATGGGGTCTCTTCTCACTCATGAAATAATGAAGAAAGAAAAAGAAGAGGAGAAGAAGAAGAAAGAGATAATGAAGATGGGGAAGAAGAAAATCATGGAACTTGGCATCAACATTAATGTCATTGCTTTCAAGTCCTCTAAGTGCAACCATGTTGAATCAAGTGAGAAGGAAAGTGAAGATGAAGAGATGATTCATCTCTTCAAGAAATTCACCCGATTCATGAAGAGCGAGATGACTAAATCCAAGCATGAATCGAAGAAGAAGATGAAGGATTCCCACAAGTCCAACAAAAAGGGATCATCTTCAAAGAAAGCATACATGGCGATATGAAGTGATGAAGACTCCACCGATGATGAGGTAGCTCACTTATGCTTCATGGCCCTCAATGAGGGGGAGGTAACTTCTAACTCATCTAGTTCAAATTCATATACTTTTGATGAGTTGCAAGATGCCTATGATGAATTGGTTTTTGAATTCAAAGCATCATTTTCCAAAAACAAGAAATTAATCTCCAATTTCAAAAAGGAAAATGAAACTCTTTCTAAAATCAATTTGGATTTTGAAGTAAAATTAAAAGATTTTGAGCAAAAAAGTTATTGATTTACAAAATTTGCTTCAAAATATGGAAAAAGTTCATCAAAATACCTTGGATGATCTTAAGACGTAAGAAGGTTTGATTTCCAATGAACTTTAAAAGAAAAACAATTTGGGAAAATCAAATTTTTATGTTAGAAAATCTAGTGTCCATAGATTTTTAAATGGTAAAGTTATTAGAAGTATTTGAGTCCCAAAAAGACTAAGTACTTCAACCAAAAAGGATGAAATTGAAAAATGGATTCCTAAGGGGACCAAATTATGTGCCACTAATGTCTATGGATCAAAAGCAATTTGGATACCAAAAATTACTTGACTGTCTTATGTAAAGTGTGACGGAGAATGAGTAACAAGTCTAAACTTGAGGGGGAGTTCCATACACACAAGGAAGAACACTTGAAGAAGGAAGGCTTCACATCCTCCCTTAAAGTTCAAGTGTTGGTAAAATTTCTAGTTGTCTTTTGTTTTAATTAGATTATTTTTCTTTACAACTAGAATATCATATTGTTGGACTAACATTGTTTGATGCTTTGAGTAAGGGGGAGCCAATTTTAAAACCAAAAGTTTTTAATTATGAAAAAAAATTAAACCTCCTATGTTATTTTGAGACTAATGTCTTTTAAATTCTTTTTGATATAACAAAAATGGAAGAAATTGTTTGAAAAATTGATTTTTCAAGAGAATAAGAGGGAGCTTTAACTTTATTAAAATTTTAAAATCTCTTATTCAAATTTTAAAACAATTCTAAGGGGAAGAATCCCCAACAATTTTTTAAGTTGGTTTTATTATATCAAAAAGGGGGAGATTGTAGACATATGTGTTTTGATATAATAATTGAATAAAGTTTTGGACTTAATTGAAAAGAATTTTAAATACTCTTTAAGTCAAAAAACAACTTGAAAATAAGTTTGAGGTGTTTTCAAAAGATTTTGACAATGTTTGAAACGTTTTTAAGTAGCCAAACAAGTCTTTTTAATGTACACGTTTCGATACAGGCATAATCTGTATTTGGGAAAATAGCATCAAAATGCCTTGGATGATCTTAAGAAGGCAAAAGATTTGATTTCCAATGAACTTCAAAGAAAAACAATTTGGGAAAATTAAATTTTTATGTTAGACAATCTAGTGTCCTTAGATTTTTAAATGGTAAAGTTTTTATAAGTATTTGGGTCCCAAAAATACTAAGTACTTCAACTAAAAAGGATGAAATTGAAAAAAATGGAATCCTAAGGGGATAAAATTATGTGCCACTAATGTCTATGGATCCAAAGCAATTTGGATACCAAAAATTACTTGATTGTCTTATGTTAGGTGTAATGAAGAATGAGCAATAAGTCCAAACTTAAGGGGGAGTGTTAAGTGTGCAAAAGTCCTATATTTATGCCCTAGTCTAGCTCAATTATTGTTGTTTTTAAGTATAGTTTAGTTTCATTTATTAGGAAAACATACACAAAACTACATAGATTATATATTCTGCCTTATTTGATGAACTTAATTGTTTTTATATAAAAGATAATGCTCAGGTGTGTTTTCTCTCTGTGCGCAGGTACCCGCCCAAGCATATGTCACCGAGGAAGTAGAGAGGGCAAAATAAGAGAAGCTGAAAATTGATGAAGGAAGCTATTGGACCATCCGAAGATTTAATGTTAGATTTGTTCTTTTAATGTGTTGTAATTAGATTCTAACTAGGATTCCTGCCATAAACCGACTTAGACCTAGGCTCCTCCCCTATAAATGTAATCGACTTGAAGGAAGAAAAACGCAATTGAGATTAGAGAGAAAACTCCTTCTTGTCGAAAACCCTTGTGCCGCCATCTCTATTATGTTCTAAACCTTCACGGGCTAAGGGTTGGTCTCCTAGTAGTTGTGAGAGTTTTTCTTGTATTTGTTTAGGTTTCTAGTTTTAGCAATAAAATTTAAGGTTTGTTTACCCTTGGTTCTTCATTGTGTGTGTTGCAACCGCTTTTTTAGGAAGAGGCTTCGACTATTTTGGAAAACTTTTTTAAAAAAATCATCAGAGTCGCCTCCAATCTTTTCGAAAAAAGTGTGATTGGATCGCTTTTAAAAATTAGGTTATTTTAATAAAACGTTTTGTTTTAATAAAACAACGGTTTTGGTCTTCGAAAATCAGAAAATAGGTTTGGGGTCAGTTATGCGTGGGGAAGGGTTAGCACCCCCACGACGCCCAAAATTGGTACCTAACTGGTTTTAAAATTGTTTTCAAAATTGGAATTTGCAAGTTCACAAAGGTTCGACTTTACTTGTCTGTTTAATGAATATTAGTCTATTTTAACGGTCTTATCGCATGGGAGATGAACTTTAATCACTGCCAACATTTCTGGCGCTAACCCGTCATCCCCGTTTGATAAGACACCGCATTAAATTAATTTCACTTTTTCAAACAACATAGAAATTAGGTGTGTTGAGCATTTTATATTTATTTCTAAGTTCAATTATTTAAAACCCTAGAAAATGTCTAAGTCTTTTATTCCTAAACTAAAGTTTAAGTTTGCTAAAGTGTATTTTTTTGTGAAGAACATTTTTCAACAAAACATGTCTCTACCTAAGCTTTAGTCCCTAATATTAAGTTTTAACCTATTTCTAAAACAAGCAAGCAACTTTTTTATTCTTTTGAATTTTTACCCTTTTTATTATTCCTTTTAAAAAACCTGTATTTCTTTTTTCCTTTTTAAAAGTCAAGACCTTTTTTTTACATTTTTCCTTTTTTCCACTTTTTTATATTTTTCACCATTTTATATTTTCCTTTTCACAAAAAAGAATTTCTCTTTTTAGAAAAACAACTTTTTTTCATTTTTTCATTTTTCTTTAGTTTTTCTTTTAAGACGATCCCTTTTAAACTTAATTTCTCTTTCCTAAAGAACTACTTTTAAGTTTTTTTTTTCAAAAATTAATTTTTATCCTAGACCTTAAATTTACTTTAAATCCATTTTTATTTTCTTTTTCCAAAACCGTATGACCTTTTTATTCTTTTTTTTTAAACATCTTTATTATTCTCTTTGTTTTTAAAATCACCTACCCATTTATTATATAAAAAACTAAATTTCATAAAAAAATCTTTTTAAATTTTTTTAAATCAAGCCCTTTATTATTTCACACCACACATTATTATTTTTTCCTAATTAAATCCCTAACTTTAAGTTTTTCAATATAACGACATTTATTCATTTTTATTTTTGCACTTTTAATCTAAACACCTTTAAAATTTATTTCAACATTCCTAAGGATCAAAACAATCCTAACAACATTTTTAAGCATGTAATTTTTTTTAAAGATCAAACTAAAATTAGAATGGAAATTTAAAACGAAAATGTTACCGGAATCGTGAACGATTTTCCGACTTCGAGAAAGCAACCTAAAATTCACAAACAATACAAACATAAACACCAAAAATTCATCCAAGAAAAAAACAAAAAAATCAACATAAAAATAAACGAAAAGAAAGATAGAAATTTTACTGAAAAAACAACAAACGAAGAACTCGAATCTGGGATTCTCGAAATGCTCCAAACCGCCTCCGAAAAGTTGCTCCCAAACTCGAACTTCTACTCAAAAATTCCAGCAACTCTTGAACAAATTTTTAGAGAATTTTCGAATTTTTTCCTAAGCTTTTCAAGTGCTTTTTAACTTTATTTTGTGTGTTGAAGAAAGGAAAGGAGAGGGTTTTTTTATACTAATGTTGATCTTGCAAATCAACCTAGAATCCGTATTTAAATCCCCAAATTAGAGCCAAAATCAGACCAAGAACTTGATTCTCGGTAAAACCCCTCAATCCTCACCCGATTTGGTCCAATATCGGAGCTGAATTTTCCCCTTGATTCGAGCCTAGGGTTTGACCTCTTGGCTCGATTTTTTTGCAGATTCGGACGAGCACAGGCGGCGACGGTGAGCGGGGTTAGTGGCATTGGGTCGTCGGCGGCGAGGTGGACTGGCCGGTACCAATGGCGTCAGCGACCGTGGCCTGTTGGCGCCGACCGGCCATCATTGAATCGCGATAAGGGTTCGGTTGGGGAACCAACCCGCCCGCGTGCAGCCCACGCGCTGGCCCGTGGCCCGCGCTGGTTCCCCTTTTTCTTTTTATTTATTTATTTTTGTTTTCTTTCTTCTTTTTCGCTTTTTTTTTTCTTGCTAATTTTTGGCTGTTTTTGTTGTTTTTTTTATCACACTTTATTATTATTATTATTATTATTATTTCCCCCTCACTTTATTTCCTTTTCTCTCCATAATTATTATTTTGCACCAAAATTATCATTTTCTTCTTTTTTTTTTCTTTTAAAAAATGGGCTTTTCAAGGATGGTTCTTTGTTTATTTAAAAAGTGGGCCTTTAAATGGATTTTTTTATATTTTATATTTTATATTTTACATTTTATATATTTTCTCTTTTTTTTTCCTTTTTTATTATTAAAAATTAACGTGAAAATTTAGTGACAACAACTGTCCCTCTTTTCTTATCCCGTGCAACAGAGATAAAGCAAAACCAAGAAGACACTAATTTTCACTGATTTACTGGTTGGCTCCATTCTCCATATGCCCGAACGGATAGGCGTGTTCTATTCTCCTAATGCTCGAATAGCTGAGCTGGGTTCCATTCTCCAAAAGCCCAAACGGATAGGCTGATTCTATTCTCGTTATGCTCGAATAGTTGAGTTGGGTTATATTCTCCCAAAATGCCTAAGCAGCTGAGCTGGGTTTTGTTCTCCCAAATGCTCAATTAGGCTAAGTCTTCTAAAAACTTTCATCCTCCTTATGCTTGGATGAATAAGCAAGCTCCGATTTCCTTATGCCCGAACGGATAGGCGAATCTTCTAAAACACTTCATCCTCCTTATGCTTGGACGAATAAGCAAACCCCATTCTCCTTTTGCCTGAACGGATAGGCGAATCTTCTTAAACACTTCATCCTCCTTATGCTTGGATGAATAAGCAAACTCTCATTTGAACAGGTCTTCCGTGTACCTTAATAAAAATGCAACATGCAATACATTTATGATGTGCATGCCCCTAGGGATGTCTAAAATATGAATGCATGACAATTTTTCCTTTTATAACTCCTTTTTCTTAGACCGTTTTTCTTAATTTTAATGAAATTCTAGTTATCGAGGCCAACCCGATTAACATGAACTCTCTCCTAAACTTGCGTAGGTAAAACGATTTGCTTCACTCTTCTTTCAACCCTTCTTGGCTTTTTGGCTTTGAATTCACCATTCTCTGAGATAAGGCCATCTCCTTTGCTTTAAAATTCACTCGTGAGTCATGAACAACTCTGGCTTTTGCTTCATTTTCTGATCTTCTGCTGACTGGTTCAATCTTTACATCCCATTCTCACTTCATTGAAAATATTTAATCCCTATCTATCTTCCTAATCAACATTTTCGTATTCAAGGATGAACTCCCTAAGTCAAGTTTCGTCCTTGTAAGGCTGCTCTTATCATCATATAAGGAAGGTTGGTGGTTAAGAAATGTTGTTTAAGCGCCCAGACATTCATATGGCTTTTCTTCCTTTTAAAAAGTTTCGCAACAAGGCTTTTACTTCTATTTCAAACATTTTAACACTATATTCCCCAAATAAAAATTATGGAACACTTCATAGTCCCCGAACTTCCCAAAACATTCTCAAAGTAATGCTAAAAAATCTTTTGCATATATAAATGATTGTCAAATCCATTGATCCTTATTTCAAAGCAAGATGCTAACAAAGATAGGGAAGGAAACAAAAAGAAAGATAAATTCATGAAACAAATTTACAAACATTGTGACAAACACAAAAAAGGTTTATAAAAAGGAAAGGAAACAAGTATTCAAATATCAATAGTCCACACTTCTCCTTTCAAACGCCAGAAGTAATCTTGATTGCCGCTAGTGTCGAAGAAACCTTGAGTACAGTGCATGATCTGTGAAACCCTATAATCTATTAAATTATCTGAGCCACCCTTTACGGGTTTTCAACTCAGACCCTCCTTTGGTTTCAAAACGCCCTTTGCGAGTTTCATTTTGAACCCTCATTTTCTTTTTCTTTTCTTTTCTTTTTTTCTTTCTTTTTCCTTTTTTCCTTTTTTCTTTTTCTTCAAGCATAATACTTATTGACAGTATCATAGTTTACCGGGTTTTGAAACTCATTTCCATCCATCTCGGCTAAAATCAATGCTCCACCATAAAGAACCTTTGTCACAATGTACGGTCCTTCACAATTAGGCGCCCATTTTCCTTGGGGATCACTTTGTATTGGCAACTTCTTCTTTAAGACAAGATCACCTTCTTGGAATTCTCTAGGGTGAACCTTCTTTTCATAAGCCCTAATCATTCTTCTTTGGTACATTTGACCATGACATACAACTTTCAGTCTTTTTTCCTCAATTAAGTTCAACTGGTCATACCTTGCTCGAACCCATTCTGTTTATCTAACTTAGCTTCCATCAAGACTCGCAACGATGGCATCTTCTCTTCGATTGGTAGCACAGCTTCAACTCCATATACTAATGAGAACGGAGTTGCCCCACTAGAAGTTCGTATCGTTGTTCGATATGCAGACAGGGCAAATGGTAACTTTTCATGCCAATCCTTATACGTATCGGTCATCTTTGCAATTATCTTCTTAATATTCTTATTGGCTGCTTCTACTGCTCTATTCATCTTTGGGCGGTATACTACCGAGTTGCGATGCTTAATGTTGAACTACTCACAAACCCCAACAATCATTCGGTTGTTCAGATTAGAGGCATTGTCAGTGATTATGCTTTCTGGTAGACCACATCGACAAATGATTTCCTTTTTTAAGAAATTGCAAACAGTGGACCGATTTATATTTGCATATGAGGCTGCTTCCACCCACATTGTGAAGTAATCAATAGCTACCAAGATAAAACGATGACCATTTGACGCTTTCAGATGAATCTGTCCAATGACATCTATGCCCCACATAGAGAATGACCATGGAGACGACATGACATGAAGAGACTGATGAGGCACATGTGCCTTGTCAGCATAAACCTGGCACTTGTGGCATTTACGAGAATAATTAATGCAACCCCCTTCCATTGTTGACCAATAATATCCGAAATGCATAATTCTTCTTGCCATACTGAAACCACTAGGGTGGGTTCCACAAACTCTCTCATTGACTTCTTCCAAAATCAACTGCGCTTCTTTTGCATCCATGCATCTTAGTAATACATGGTCTCGATTTTGTTTGTAGAGGATCTCCCCATCAAGGATGTATCCTGATTCCATTTTCCTGATCATTTTCTTTTCATTTT
This sequence comes from Hibiscus trionum, assembly GCA_030270665.1. Lineage (NCBI taxonomy): Eukaryota > Viridiplantae > Streptophyta > Magnoliopsida > Malvales > Malvaceae > Hibiscus > Hibiscus trionum. The sequence goes on along the minus strand of BSYR01000038.1, from coordinate 16,785,921 downwards.
CTGAAGCCTGTGCTGGGTATTGTTGCAGCTTTAAGTACTGTAAGATGTCATGGAACCACGATAAACCATCTTCTTCTTCTTCTACATTATAACAATATGTTGGGGACACCATCATTTGTAACTTAATGGGTATCATCTCCGAACCCTCCCTTGCTTTAAACGTGGCAGCCAAAGTAGCTAACACGTCAGCCATCTAGTTATCTTCTCTTGGGAGATGCTTAAAAGTAATCACCTCGAATTCTTTAGTTAACTCAAGGACCAAATTGTGATACTCTATCAATTTTGTATCTTTTGTTTCCCATTCGCCACGTGTTTGGTAGATAATCAAAGCTGAATCCCCATAGACCCTCAACTTTCAGAGTTTTCTGTAGATGGCTTCCCTTAGGCCCAATATGCATGCCTCGTATTCTACCATATTATTGGTGTAGAAGAATTTCAAACGACAAGTAAAAGGATAATGATCTCCTTCTGGAGAAACCAAAACTACCCCAATACCTCGCCCTAGAGCATTTACAGCACCATCAAAATGCATGACCCAAGATTCTATTGGTGACTCTTCATCTTACATAAAACACATTACATCCTCGTCGGGGAAACTGAAATCTAATGCCTCATAATCATCTTGTGCACTACTAGCAAGAAAATCCACTACGACCCTTCCTTTTACCGCTTTCTAATTCACATACTGGATGTCGTATTCTAAAAGAAACATTTGCCATCGCGATATTCTCCCTGATAAGGCTGGAGCTTCAATCATGAACTTCAATGGGTCTAACCGTGAGATCAACCATGTGGCATGATATAACAGATACTGCCTAAGCCTCTTAGTGGCCCATACAAAAGCACAACATACTTTTTCAATTGGAGTATTTCGTGTTTCACAATCAGTAAACTTCTTGCTCACATAATATATCACCCTTTCCTTCCTTCCAGTTTCATCATGTTGCCCTAGTACACAGCCCATTGAATTTTCAAACACCGTTACATAATGTATTAACGGTTTCCCTAAAACGGGTGGCATTAACACTACAGGATTACTTAGCTGCTCCTTGATCTTTTCTAAAGCTGCTTGGCATTCTTCATTCCATGTCCCCGGGTTGTTCTTTCTAAGCAACCTGAATATTTGGTCACACTTATTCGTAAGTTGGGAGATGAAACGAACTATGTAATTCAACCTTCCCAAGAACCCTCGAACTTGCTTTTGTGTTTGAGGAGGTGGAAGCACTTGTATGGCTTTTATCTTGTTTGGATCAATTTCAATTCCTCTTCTGCTTACTACAAAGTCTAACAATTTCCCAAATGTAACCCCAAATGTGCACTTGGCAAGATTATGCTTTAACTGAAATTTTATCGATCTTTGAAAAAGCTTACTCAGGTTTTCTAGATGATCTTCTTCAGTTTTGGACTTGGCGATCATATCATCCACATAAACTTCTATTTCCTTGTGCATCATGTTATGGAAAAGAGTGACCATAGCTCTATGATACGTTGCCCTGCATTCTTCAATCAAAGGGCATTACCTTATAGCAAAAGGTTCCCCAAATCATTACAAAAGTAGTCTTTTTCATGTCTTCTGGGAACATATTTATTTGATTGTAACCAGAAAATCCGTCCATAAATGAGAAAAGGGAATGACCAGCTGTACTGTCGACCAAGGTGTCAATATGTGGAAGCGGAAAATTGTCTTTGGGGATTGCTTTATTAAGATCCCTGTAGTCAACGCACATTCTTACTTTTCCATCCTTCTTGGGCACTGGGACGATGTTTGCCACCCATTCCGGATATTTAGCTACTTCGAGGAATCCTGTATTGTACTGCTTCTTGAACTCATCTCTGATTTTTAAAATTGAATCAACCTTCATTGTTCTAAGCTTTTGCTTTACTGGCTCTCATCCTTCTCTTATAGGAAGCCTATGCATGGCAATATCTGTGTCGAGACCATGCATGTTTTGATATGACCAAGCAAAGATGTCTTTATACTCTTGTAGAAGCTCAATCAAATGTTGTCGTTTCTTAACTAAGATGGTGGTACCAATCTTTACTTCACGCTTTTCTTCTTCAGTTCCAAGATTCAAAACCTCTAACTCTTCTTTGTGGGGCAAGATTTGCTTTTCCTCTTCTTCAACTATTCTAAGCAAATCATTTGACAAGTCATACCCTTCTTCATCACTAGTACTCTCAACTTCCTCTAAACATAATGGTAATTCAAAATTAACCCCAGAATCTGATTCGAAGTCATTTAGACCATTGATACCTAAAAACCTACAAATAAAAGAGAAATATATATATATATATATATATATATATATATATATATACACCAAGAAAGAAATAATAAATGAAATGATATGATTTGTTATGTTTTAAGGGTTTGTTTTTGCTTTTGGGTTTTTATGATCCTTTTGCTTTTGTTGGTTTCGCATTGCGAAACAAAGTTTGCCACAAGATGTAATTGGGAAAAATGCATCTTTTATTGAAATCTGAATCATGGTTTTGACAATAGACCCTATTACATAAGATCTCTAATTACCCCAGTGCCTAAGGGTAAAAGAGTTGGTTTTCAGAATTACTCTGAGGTAATCTTAAAAACATCAGGGACCATTTCCGCAGTCTAGTTCTTCAATTTGGTGCAGGGGCAAATCTTGGACAAATATTTTTCTTCATCCTCCTCCTCGTCTGTGATGGCGTTAATGTTCAAATTCTCGAAAACCTTGCATAATTTGTTTTTTCCTTTCTCGTCATCATCAAAGCGGGCATTATGGTCTAGAAGCCCTCCGTTCTTGAAAGTGACAATTAGGGGTGGGTACGTCATGAGCTTCCCCTCAACTCCTTCTTCTTTTTGCTTCATTTTCATGCTTTCCTGCTGCTTCTACACTTTCTTTTACCAATAATCGGGCCTAAATCCCAAACTGAATCGGTCCCTCTTCATTGGGATCACCAAAGGATAAGACCTTCCTCGTTTTTCTTCATTAACTTCCTCTCCTTTCTTATCAAAGGAAATTTCCTCCGTGGCACATACATTTGAATCATGCTCAACATCTCCTTTCTCGAAGAACACGAGTTCCTTACTATTCATCTTGGCTTGAACCATCCATTTAAACTCTGGGAAACACATGATCTTATGTCCTTCAGCTCCATGATACTCACAATATGGTTTTTCATCATCCTTCATCTTCGGGTTCTCTCCCTTTAATATCTCGGCCGCTACTAATTGATTCCATACCCAAATCACGGGCGCTTTAATTTCTTCGACATACTCCTTGATCATTCTCCTCTCCTCCTCGAGCACGACATTCACCTTCGTCTTTTGGTGGCTTGGCAAAGGGTTTCCTTTTTCCTCGGAAGTTTCAAACGACAACATACCTGATTTCCTTAAATTATCCACCACCCTCTTGAACGCGGTGCAATTCTAAATGGTATGCCCCCTTACTCCTGCATGATATTCGCATTTGGTCTTCTTGTCATACGACGTTGGATAGGGAGGTGAGAACATAGGAACATGTCTTGGCAGCACCATTTGCGATTTGACCAAGTCTGCAAACAACTCTGCATAGGTCATTGGGATGGGAGGAAAGTAAGGCCTCGAATTTCCTTGATACCTTCGCTCTTATTTTGGGGCATTTGCAACCGTCCACACATGTTGAATAGTTGGGGTTGTAGACATTCGTTGCATTGACTTCATTGTTATCTCTCCTCTTATATGTCTTCTTTGTTTCCCCATTGTCCAATCTTCCGCTCTTCATGGCTGCTAGGATCAGTTCACCATTCATTAACATATCTGCAAAATTCTTCGTAGCATGATTGAGCATGCGACCGTAAAATGGTCCCTTTAGTGTTTCCACAAACATCAGGGTGATCTCGTTTTCTAGAAGCCGTGGCTGCACTTGTGCCGCTACATCCCTCAACCTTTGAGCGTATTGTCGGAAGCTCTTGTGATGCTTTTGCTCCATCCCTTGCAAGACTAAACGGGTTGGAACCATGTCTAAAACATGCTTGTATTGCTCACTGAAGGCTCTGGACATGTCTCTCCATGATTTGATGTTCACTCGACTTAACTGCGAATACCAACATGCAGCGGATCCTACTAGGCTATCTTGAAAGTAGTGAATGAGCAGCTTCTCTTTGTTGAGGTACATTGAAATTTCTTCAGTACATAGTTAGATGCGTTGATGGGCATGTGGTCCCATTGTACTTCTCAAAGTCTGGGTTCTTGAATTTTGGTGGCGCAACTAAATCAGTTACCAAGCTCAGATCCTTGGCGTCCATTCCACTATAAGCAGCTCCATCATTGAAGGACTTGATCATCCCTTCTAACTTTTCGTACTTTTCTTCCAACTTCTTCTCAATTCGAGCCTTATCGATGACTTCATCGAGGTCATGCACCTCGTAATTATTGGCCTCCACATTTGGAACATGAGCGGAAGATTCAACTACATGGATGGGTGTTTTGGCATTAGCAGCAGCCTCCCTCCTAAAGGTCATTCCTGGGAATCGTGGAATGGTAATAGTATTAGGGGCCATCATTTATTACATGGATGGGTGTTTTGGCCTTAGCAGCAGCCTCCCTTCTAAACGTTTCACATGCAAAATAAACAAGATAATCAACAAAGATTAATAAAGTAAGGAAGATGAAACATATAAAACAATCAAAAACAATTTAAATGCACGATAATTCTGGGCCAGCATTCCAATATTTCAGGACATGTCCCCAAGGATTATTCCTGTGACTCAACACCCTAGGCTTTTCGCATGGCTCTATTAGGGGTAGGCTCTAAATTCTCAAACTTGGTTTGGTTCTAAAAAGGTACCCGAGCTGTCCTTGCTGTCCTCTACTAAGAGTAGCAAGGCCATCGATTCTCATCCATTATAGGCTACAAACGAATCGAGTTCAACTCAGGAGGACTCACCATTGACGCCTTCTCGAAGAATCAATATCCTTACGAAGGCAAAGGGAATGAGTCTCGAAGGTACTTGCTAAGCTCATAGGAAGAATCAATATTCTTACATGAGCAAAGCGTGTTCCCTCACTTAAACGAACGAGACAAAGGTTGGGAATAGAGCTTGTAATTAAGTCTTAAATGCGTAAAATAAAATTATATTCATTTAAACGGACAAATAAATAGAACCTATTGTGAACTTGCAAATTCCATATTAAAAAAAACATTTTTTTGAAAAACCATTTAAAACCAATTTGTGGCCTGACCCTCTTTTGTTTTTATTTAAAAAACAAGTTCCCAGCGGAGTCTCCAAGTTGTCGTAGCCGCCTTTTTTTAGGAAGAGGCATCGACTATTTTGGAAAACTTTTTTAAAAAATCAACGGAGCCGCCACCAATCTTTTTGAAAAAAAGTTTGATTGGATCACTTTTCAAAATATGGTTATTTTAATAAAACATTTGTTTTAATAAAACAACGGTTTTGGTCTGCAAAAATGAGAAAATAGGTTCGAGGGTCGGTTACGCGTGGGGAAGGGTTAGCACCCCCACGATACCCAAAATTGGTACCTAATTGGTTTTAAAATTGTTTTCAAAATTGGAATTTGCAAGTTCACAAATGTTCGACTTTACTTGTCCATTTAATGAATATTAGTCTATTTTAACGGCCTTATCGCTAGGGAGATGAACTTTAATCACCGCCAACATTTCTGGCGCTAACCTGTCATCCCTGTTTGATAAGACACCGCATTAAATTAATTTCACTTTGTCAAAAAAGATTGAAATTAGGTGTGTTGAGCATTTTATATTTATTTGTAACCCCCTCGTCCCGGTCTGGCCAGATGACCGGTCCGAGTGGGCCATACGGGGAAAACCGAAGCGAAACCCGTTAAGATTCCCCCTCGGTTAGCAACCCTATTTTTTTTTTCAATTATTCTTGTCTAGATGTCTTATTAAGTCCTATGTGAAACATGACAGCGGAAACACAAACGCCGTAGCAACGACCAACCAAAACAGCACCTTAAAACAACCCATTTAACCCTCCTATGCAGAGCGTATCGATACGCCTTCAGAGCGTATCGATACGCCTTGACCAAAGTCAGCACCCTATGGTCAACATAAGAAGACCGTATCGATACAGCCCTTGAGCGTATCGATACGCTCTTCTCGGTCAACACCATTTGGTCAACTAGGTTGAACCGTATCGATACGCTTGGACACCGTATCGATACGCCATGCACTCCACAATTCCCCAAGATTACAGAGAGTTAAGAGGGTATCGATACACCCTTGTGTATCGATACGCCCAGCCTAACCTGAATTTCAGAGAGTTGGGACCGTATCGATACACCCCACGTATCGATACGCCCAGCCAAATTTGTGTTCTTTGAGCAAGGCCGTATCGATACAGCCCTTAGGCGTATCGATACGCCCTGCACTGAAAGTCCACATTTTTAAGCTAAACGACCTCAAACACGACTCTAGATGCAATTCTCGACTCACCTAAGCATATACAAACATGTAAGCACACATATTTAAGCCAGAGGAATCACTCAAACATGGATTAAAGCATTCATACATAGCATTCTAACAAAAGAGCAATTTATGCATATATGGTCACTCAAGCACTTAAGATATCATGCTTTAGCAACCAAAACATGTAGACATTCATGGCATGTAATATAGACAATATTTACAATCGAACAAGGCACCCACGAACCAAGCCAACAACGACATACATCAAAACTCAAATCAATAACACCTATCCCATTGCTTAACTATTACATTTTATTACTTAAAACTCATACATTGAGCTCACCAAAAGCAACACTTGAAGACCTTTCCTTGCCCTTGCCACCCACAAGCTATTTATCTGCATTGTCGAACAAAAGAGAGCGTAAGCATAAAAGCTTAGTGAGGGTAAGCTCTTTAAAAACAACCTCAACAATGCAGGGTCCAAACACGAGATACAATTGAGATAAAATGCATGTTCATACCTCCGGTCCACACGAGCCATGATCATAAAATGATGCATGAACATATACTCAATGTCATGTCATGCTCAACATGTTTAATACCACAATACATGAAATCATATAAATTAAACCATGTTAGCAACACATCACAAATCTCATTAGCTCACAATTAACCATATAATGGCAACATAACTACAATCTGTATTGGCACCTAGCTATAACTCGAATACACGGATAACCGTTGGACTCACATCCAACAACACAACCATTACCTGGCGGTGGGATTCCACTCATCACCGTTCTCGCGGAGGGGATTCCACTCATCCTCACGCCTCATCTCATGCGGAGGGGATTCCACTCATCCTCACGCCCGTCGATGGGATTCCACTCATCACCGACCCTGCATGGACGGGATTCCACTCATCGCCACATGCCCTACGGATGGGATTCCACTCATCATCACGTAGAATATATAAATTTCCGGGCGTACCCGTACTCCTCCTTGATGACTCAACGCCACCAAGGCCACGCGCGACTTTTGACTCATGTGCACACACTAACATCCTAATGATCGATCATTTGTACCCAAGTATACTAGTGCCAATACTAATACATTCCACAATATCATTTATTATCAACTTCCGTGCTTAGCACGTACTCACCATGATCCTCCTAACATCATTACACATGTCAACACTACATGCATCTCAATAACACAATTATCACCTCATATGTCATATGTATATTTCCATCACATTTATCATCAACATGCATGTAACAATGCATCCATCATGCCTCAACATACATGTATACAACATATATAACCAACACCATCACAATTCAACACGAGGCATATACGACCATTAAAGAGTGCAACCAAAGTCTCTAATTAAAGCTTGGGATTAGGCTACCACTCTAATCCCAACTCTAGGTGGGTCTACTAATCCCAACCTAGTTCACATGCTTGAACCAACACTTGAAATCATTTTAAAACATTAACCACTCACCTAAACTCCCGAGCTCAAGACCAAGCAAGCAATTGTCTTCAATTTCCCGGATTCACTTCCGATGCCTCACCGGTGCCCACTTGATTCTAATCAACCCCAAACACAAACAAAACATCCACAATCAATATCTTGTCATAGTAACTAACCCGGATTATCATTACCAAGCATTCAACACTCAAAACTAGACCAAAAACAGGATTTTCGAGCAGCCCACTTGACCCACTGAAAACTCTCATTTCAAGCACCCAAACAAACCTCAATCGCACCCAAAATGATCCTCAAACATCATACTAACAACAGCCCTCGAAAACCAACATCAAACCACCCCCAAAACCACTTTAAAACCCTCCTAAAAACCCTCCAAAACACAAATTTGGAAATTTTATAAAACCCTTTAAAAATCATATATGTTGAACCCTTTAGTTCATAAACTTCATATCTATCATTGTTTAATCAAAATCTCAAGTTAAACACCATAAAACTACCATTTTTATTCAAATCTCCCAAAAATCCAATTTCTAAAACATGGATGAAAATGAAAACTACTTGCACTTTTGAAGAGAGGAAGTTGAGAGCAAGTCAAAAACGTAATTACCTTTCAAAACCGAGCCAAAACGAGGGAGGAAGGAGATGAAATAGTGAAACGGGGAGAGAGCTTCTTCTTTGTTGTTGAAGAAGATGATAAGGAAGAGATAAAGGGGTTTTAATATATATAAAGGGAATTTAAATTAGAAAATAGGTAAATTACCAAAAAGGTCCTTAATAAATGGCTATTTCCTTGTTCTCTAAAAAGTTCTTCAACTTATAATTAAATCAATTTGTCCCATTTCAAATATTTATTTTGAAACCCGAAATTTGAAAGAATCATTTTTATAATAAAACCGAGCCCAAATAATATTAAAATATTATTTTCACCCGACCCCTAAACCCGGGTGTTACAACTCTCCCCCACTTAAGAAATTTCGTCCCCGAAATTTATCAGACAGGAAGAGTCACTGGCACACGCTCCTCTACACCTTCTCTCTTACCACAACATACTCTCCAACTCGAAAGACTTACCACACAACACTTGCTATCTTACACCTAGATCCCAAATGATTCTTCAAGACATGCCAATTTCAAACTCAACTCAATCTCTTCAACAACCATAGCACGGGACAGATCTGACGCACATTTCTGAATCATAGATTCATAAAACACATTACATACTTCCTTCTAACTATGGTGGTAACTACAACAAACAAACAACCGAAATAGCCCGACTCACAAATTCATACAATACTGCTTGAACACTTGACTCATAACTTTCTCTAACTGATCTTCTGTCTTCATCAATTAACCAAACACTATGCAAACGTCTTCAAAGTTTAGTTGAAATCTTGAACCTCTATGGTCCACTATCGAAAGTAAGACACAACTTCGTCCTCTTACTCACGGTACCAGTAGCTTGAACATGTATAAAGGACCACATTATCCATCAACTCAATCCAGGAGTACTCATCTTCTACTTACAATATGTCTTCACACTATTCTGATGCAATACACAAGAACTGTCATGTGCTTCGGCCAAAACAGTACATCTCAAAACACTATGTTAATCTGTACAACTATTCTGTCTCTGAAACACAAAACTCTATCATCTCTGAAATTGTATTCTGAAGGTCTTCCTTCTACTATGCCTTGCACGTGAGGTGCCAAGAACCTGTCTTGCAACTGTTTCTCTCTAAGCATCTAATTCAAAGTAGGTTTAACCCAAACTCGACCACAGAACCACTATCATTGAAAAACTAAATCCGGCAAACACAGCTCGCAACTCGGCTACTAATCTAACAACAAATATATCTCAAAGCATCGGTCACCACGTAGGCTATCTTCGGATGGTACACAATCTTGATACTACAGTCTTCAAGCATTTCTAACACTTTAGGCGGTTCAAGTTTCAACCCTTCCTAAATCTTCAAACATTTCGAGCTCTAATGATACGTACATATACATTATGCATTTCCTACCATACAAGTTTGTCTTCAAGTCCCCGAAGCAATTTCAACTGTAGTTAACTCTACGTCTCATTTCAGATAACTCTTCTCACAATCTTACAACTAGCTTGATGAACAAGCCACAATCTTCTGTCTTGCATAAGCACGCAACCTATCTCTACATGTAACACATCACTATGGTTCGCAAACTCTTTTTCTGATATAAACTGATTTAAGGTCGAAACTCTCTTCAAAGTTTCTTTCGGTTTCTCAAGGGCCTATTGTCTCTTATCTAACCTCACAATTTAGCATTCTTCTGTAGCAATCTAACAATGGAGCAACTATCTTCAAAAGACTATTTACAATTCTCTATGAGTAACAATGCTAGACCTAGTAACTACAGATATCTGTCACAGTCTTCAATTTATTCCAACTCATATCTTCTTTTGCCTACTAGGGATTTACTCTAACACACTCGGCTGATCTGCATGTCCTAGGAGGACATCTTCATTAACTCGGAGTTCACGTTGGCTCAACTTGGCATACCACTGATTCTCTAATAGAATCTACCATACTAACTTCAAAACTTGCCATGGTCTTCTTTGGTACGTGGATATACACATGTGTCACCTATGAGAACTATTACAACTGATCAAGGAACTCGAGAAAATATTCTGCTCAACATCTCTATAAGGTAACTAATACGTTGGTCAAACAAAACGGCGTAACTCAGAGCTCAAGGTGATCACATATTGCCCCTAAAGCTGTCTTCGGTACTTCAAATTTTCTCACTTTCAACTGGTAGTAAACAGATCTCCAATTAATCTTCAAAAAGACTGAAGCACACACTAACTGATCAACAATTCACTGACACTCGGTTACGGATACTAATTATTCACTGTCACTTGTTTCGACTGTCTGAAATCTAACCATAGTCTTGTATTGTCCTCTCTCTTCTTCACAGATTGCACTGTAGAACTCTGAGATTGTGCACTAGGCCTAATGAATCTAAGGTCCAGCTAATCTCGAAGTTATTTCTTCAACATTCTCAATTCTGTCAAAAACCATAAGATACAGAGCAAACTAAAACACGAGCAAACTCGGAGACGACATCAATAATAAACTCTTCTTCGCTGTTAGGAGACAAACTGGCGTTTCTTCTAAACACTTCTAGGAAGAATCACAAACTATTTTGACATTCTGAGGTCTAATCTTCATTCAGAATCAAATTCATCACACTTGCTAAGCAAGCCTGCCAACTAAACTCAATCAATCTTTGATCTTCAAATCTGGATCAACATTCGACAAGAAGTTCATCTCCTCACCTACTATAGTCACACAGAAATCTGCAACTTCAAGGCAACTCTCTCTTCATCTCAACGTATACACTAACTCTGTGCTCTTCAAGCCAAACCTTATCAAAAAGGTACATCGAAATCGTAGGAAGACAATCACTTCACATCTACTAGAAACTAGTAACTCTGAACCACCAACAACATCTTCTGTACATCTTTCTGATCACTACTGTCTCCCAAAGAGGGCTAGTCACATGTGTCTCTACATCTAAGGTCTCAACAAAGATATCTAATTTCTTACATGCTCATACACACAAAAGGACGAATCCGCGGAAATTGCATCTTCACAGGTACCCAACTGATAGTCTCCGGTCCTCTCGTTCTCAGACTGGTTCTTCAACAAAATCTAACTCTTCTAAACTGTTCTTAGAGCATCTCGTAACTTCAAGATTCAATTCTGATCATACACAAACAGTCATGCTGGACTTGTTCTACCCCTACCAAACAATCTGGAGTCAAAGCTCAAGACTCCCCTTTCGGCTCAGCTATATCGGAAGTGACTTCATCTCTTCTGCTCCCTGAAAGACAACTCAACGTACACTGACCCAATAACACAAACTAGATTCTACCCACGGACGCTGACCGGCTGTCTTGCATCGAAATCATAGGCTGAACCCCAACAGTCACTGACTAACACTTCTGAAATTCAGATTACTCACACGAGACCCCTACCTAGATCTCGCCAAAAGAATTGAGGTACTCATACCTACCTCTGACACCTCATCGAGCACATTCAAACTTGCATGCTTGCTAACAATGTACAAAGATACGGATTCGGATTCAATCAGGAGGGGCAGACTCGAATCAGTACCAATGGCTTAACTACTGTAACATCAATACTACCCTGATCCTCACTCACAAGTCTTCACTTCTTTTTACCAACTAACACCGGGGACGATCACATCGCCCCTTGTCATCGAGAATCAACTCACATACATCCTAACTCAACCAAACCAAGGGTACCTCAGCTCCGGTACAACCATACCTCTCTAACTAAGGCGATGGACTCCCTCAACATCGTCCACCCTTTCAGAAACTACGACTTCTACTTACAAAAAAAAAAACAATTTAAATCAACAACAATATCAACAGTAAAACATACAAGATTGGGTTAGCAAGGCAAGGCTTCCAAGTGGCTCAAGTATGTTTCCCTCACTTAAAATCTCTTTTTTTCAATGTAATAGTAGCAATGGGACTCTACTAAACACGCTTCAAACAATTCAACACCCATACATGCTCAACCAAGCATATAACAAGGCTTACTTGCCAAACAAGCAACATATGCATACGATCAAACAACATACATTCTCAATCAAACAATCACTCATTACAGCATACTCGAATAATAAGCAACATGCTTACATGATAAGCAAACACCGTGCATATCAATCATAAAACACAACTTACTTCACTCACCTGCCCAAGGTTTCAGAAACCTTAGGCTCTGATACCAACAAATGTAACCCCCTCGTCCCGGTCTGGCCGGATGACCGGTCCGAGTGGGCCACACAGGGAAAACCGAAGCGAAACCCGTTAAGATTCCCCCTCGGTTAGCAACCCTATTTTTTTTTTCAATTATTCTTGTCTAGATGTCTTATTAAGTCCTATGTGAAACATGACAGCGGAAACACAAACACCGTAGCAACGACCAACCAAAACAGCACCTTAAAACAACCCATTTAACCATCATATGCAGAGCGTATCGATACGCCTTCAGAGCGTATCGATACGCCTTGACCAAAGTCAGCACCCTATGGTCAACATAAGAAGACCGTATCGATACAGCCCTTGAGCGTATCGATACGCTCTTCTCGGTCAACACCATTTGGTCAACTAGGTTGAACCGTATCGATACGCTTGGACACCGTATCGATACGCCATGCACTCCACAATTCCCCAAGATTACAGAGAGTTAAGAGGGTATCGATACACCCTTGTGTATCGATACGCCCAGCCTAACCTGAATTTCAGAGAGTTGGGACCGTATCGATACACCCCACGTATCGATACGCCCAGCCAAATTTGTGTTCTTTGAGCAAGGCCGTATCGATACAGCCCTTAGGCGTATCGATACGCCCTGCACTGAAAGTCCACATTTTTAAGCTAAACGACCTCAAACACGACTCTAGATGCAATTCTCGACTCACCTAAGCATATACAAACATGTAAGCACACATATTTAAGCCAGAGGAATCACTTAAACATGGATGAAAGCATTCATACATAGCATTCTAACAAAAGAGCAATTTATGCATATATGGTCACTCAAGCACTTAAGATATCATGCTTTAGCAACCAAAACATGTAGACATTCATGGCATGTAATATAGACAATATTTACAATCGAACAAGGCACCCACGAACCAAGCCAACAACGACATACATCAAAACTCAAATCAATAACACCTATCCCATTGCTTAACTATTACATTTTATTACTTAAAACTCATACATTGAGCTCACCAAAAGCAACACTTGAAGACCTTTCCTTGCCCTTGCCACCCACAAGCTATTTATCTGCATTGTCGAACAAAAGAGAGCGTAAGCATAAAAGCTTAGTGAGGGTAAGCTCTTTAAAAACAACCTCAACAATGCAGGGTCCAAACACGAGATACAACTGAGATAAAATGCATGTTCATACCTCCGGTCCACACGAGCCATGATCATAAAATGATGCATGAACATATACTCAATGTCATGTCATGCTCAACATGTTTAATACCACAATACATGAAATCATATAAATTAAACCATGTTAGCAACACATCACAAATCTCATTAGCTCACAATTAACCATATAATGGCAACATAACTACAATCTGTATTGGCACCTAGCTATAACTCGAATACACGGATAACCGTTGGACTCACATCCAACAACACAACCATTACCTGGCGGTGGGATTCCACTCATCACCGTTCTCGCGGAGGGGATTCCACTCATCCTCACGCCTCATCTCATGCGGAGGGGATTCCACTCATCCTCACGCCCGTCGATGGGATTCCACTCATCACCGACCCTGCATGGACGGGATTCCACTCATCGCCACATGCCCTACGGATGGGATTCCACTCATCATCACGTAGAATATATAAATTTTCGGGCGTACCCGTACTCCTCCTTGATGACTCAACGCCACCAAGGCCACGCGCGACTTTTGACTCATGTGCACACACTAACATCCTAATGATCGATCATTTGTACCCAAGTATACTAGTGCCAATACTAATACATTCCACAATATCATTTATTATCAACTTCCGTGCTTAGCACGTACTCACCATGATCCTCCTAACATCATTACACATGTCAACACTACATGCATCTCAATAACACAATTATCACCTCATATGTCATATGTATATTTCCATCACATTTATCATCAACATGCATGTAACAATGCATCCATCATGCCTCAACATACATGTATACAACATATATAACCAACACCATCACAATTCAACACGAGGCATATACGACCATTAAAGAGTGCAACCAAAGTCTCTAATTAAAGCTTGGGATTAGGCTACCACTCTAATCCCAACTCTAGGTGGGTCTACTAATCCCAACCTAGTTCACATGCTTGAACCAACACTTGAAATCATTTTAAAACATTAACCACTCACCTAAACTCCCGAGCTCAAGACCAAGCAAGCAATTGTCTTCAATTTCCCGGATTCACTTCCGATGCCTCACCGGTGCCCACTTGATTCTAATCAACCCCAAACACAAACAAAACATCCACAATCAATATCTTGTCATAGTAACTAACCCGGATTATCATTACCAAGCATTCAACACTCAAAACTAGACCAAAAACAGGATTTTCGAGCAGCCCACTTGACCCACTGAAAACTCTCATTTCAAGCACCCAAACAAACCTCAATCGCACCCAAAATGATCCTCAAACATCATACTAACAACAGCCCTCGAAAACCAACATCAAACCACCCCCAAAACCACTTTAAAACCCTCCTAAAAACCCTCCAAAACACAAATTCGGAAATTTTATAAAACCCTTTAAAAATCATATATGTTGAACCCTTTAGTTCATAAACTTCATATCTATCATTGTTTAATCAAAATCTCAAGTTAAACACCATAAAACTACCATTTTTATTCAAATCTCCCAAAAATCAAATTTCTAAAACATGGATGAAAATGAAAACTACTTGCACTTTTGAAGAGAGGAAGTTGAGAGCAAGTCAAAAACGTAATTACCTTTCAAAACCGAGCCAAAACGAGGGAGGAAGGAGATGAAATAGTGAAACGGGGAGAGAGCTTCTTCTTTGTCGTTGAAGAAGATGATAAGGAAGAGATAAAGGGGTTTTAATATATATAAAGGGAATTTAAATTAGAAAATAGGTAAATTACCAAAAAGGTCCTTAATAAATGGCTATTTCCTTGTTCTCTAAAAAGTTCTTCAACTTATAATTAAATCAATTTGTCCCATTTCAAATATTTATTTTGAAACCCGAAATTTGAAAGAATCATTTTTATAATAAAACCGAGCCCAAATAATATTAAAATATTATTTTCACCCGACCCCTAAACCCGGGTGTTACATTATTTCTAAGTTCAATTATTTAAAGACCCTAGAAAACGTCTAAGTCTTTTATTCCTAAATTAAAGTTTAAGTTTGCTTAAGTGTATTTTATTTTTTGTAAAGAACATTTTCCAACAAAACATGTCTCAACCTAAGCTTTAGTCCCTAATCCTAAGTTTTAACATATTTCTAAAACAAGCAAGCAACTTTTTATTCTTTTGAGTTTTTACCCTTTTCATTATTCCTTTTTAAAAAAACCTTTATTTCTTTTTTATTTTTTAAAAGACAAGACCCTTTTTTTTACATTTTTTCCTTTTTTCCACTTTTTTTATATTTTCACCATTTTATATTTTCCTTTTCACAAAAAAAGAATTTCTCCTAAAAAACAAATTTTTTTCATTTTCTATAGTTTTTCTTTTAAAACGACCCTTTTTAAACATTATTTCTCTTTCATAAAGAACTAATTTTAAGTTTTTTTTAAAAAATTCATTTTTATCCTAGAACTTAAATTTACTTTAAAACCCTTTATATTTTTTCCCAAAACCTTATGACCTTTTTATTCTTTTTTTAAAAAAAAAACATCTTTATTATTCTCTTTATTTTTAAAATCACCTAAACCATTTATTATATAAAAAAAACTAAATTTCATAAAAAAATATTTTTAATTTTTTTAAATCAAGCCCCTTTATTATTTCACACCACACATTATTATTTTTTCCTAATTAAATCCCTAACTTTAAGTTTTTCAATTTAACCACATTTATTCATTTTTATTCTTGCATTTTTAATCTAAACAACTTTAAAATTTATTTCAACATTCCTCAGGATCAAAACAATCCTAACAACATTTTTAAGCATGCAAATATTTTTAAAGATCAAACTAAAATTAGAACGTAAATTTAAAACAAAAATATTATCAGAATCGTGGACGATTTTCCGACTTCAAGAAAGCAACCTAAAATTCACAAACAACACAAACACAAACACCAAAAATTCATCCAAGAACAAACATAAACATAAACGAAAAGAAAGATAGAAATTTTACTGAAAAACAACGAACGAAGAACTCGAATCTGGGCTTCTCGAGATGCTCCAAACCGCTTCTGGAAAATTGCTCCCAAAATCGAACTTCTACTAAAAAATTCCAGCAACTCTTGAACAAATTTTTAGAGAATTTTCGGATTTTTTCCTATGCTTTTCAAGTGGTTTTTCACTTTATTTTGTGTGTTGAACAAAGGAAAAGAGAGGGGTTTTATACTAATCTTGAGCTTGCAAATCAAGCTAGAATCCGTGTTTAAATCCCCAAATTGGAGCTAAAATCAGACCAAGAACTTGATTCTCGGTAAAACCCCTCAATCCTCATCTGATATGGTCCAATATCAGAGATGAATTTTCCCCTCGATTCGAGCCTAGGGTTTGACCTCTTGTCTCGGTTTTTTGCAGATTCCAGCGAGCACAGGCTACGGTGGCGAGGGGGTTGGTGGCATTGGGTCGGCGGTGGTGAGGCGAATAGGACGGTACCAACGGCGTCGGTGGACGTGGCCTGTAGGCGCCGGCCGGCCACCATGAAATCGTGATAAAGGTTTGGTTAAGGAACCAGCCCGCGCATGTGCAGCCTACGCACTGGCGCGTAGCGAGCGCTGGTTCCCCTTTTTCTTTTTCTTTTACTTTTATTTTATTTTATTTGTTTTCTTTCTTTTTTTTCCTTTTTTTCTTGCTAATTTTTTGTTCTTTTTGTTGTTTTTTATCACACTTTATTATTATTATTTCCCCCTCACTTTATATATTTTTCTTCTCCATAATTATTATTTTTCACCATAATTATAATTTTCTTCTTCTTTTTTTCTCTTTTTTTCTTCTTTTAAATAGTGGGCTTTAAAATGGGATTTTCAAGGACGAGTCTTTGTTTATTTAAAAAGTAGGCCTTTAAAAGGATTTTTTCTTTTTTTAATATTTTATATATTTTCTCTTTTTTTCCCTTTTTTATTATTAAAAATTAAGGTAAAAATTTAGTGACAACAATGTGCAATCTATATCGGGAGAGAATAGTGTATCAATCTATTTGTTCAATATCGATAGAGTTGGACTAACGAAACGAGCAAACACGGTTTTATCCAATCATAGGGTAAAGCTACTTCGGCTTAGGGATAAGTTAGAGGTTCAACGACTAAGAGAGGCTTCATAATCGGTTGGTGTTTATCCTTAGATTCACGCTGGGGGGTATTATCCAAGACATGTTCTCCAATAGTACTTCAAGCTTAGGGATAAGAGGAAGTAATTGAAGGGAGCCTTGTCGAACATTGAATCATCGCTTAACTACCCAGGCAGTCACATTGGTCTCTGCCGAGGCGGGCTTTTGTCGAGGCATACTCGTGGGCAGCTGGTAAAGTTGTTAACTTGATCTGCAAAACTGTGCGGAGATAGTGCATCCAATCTCCACAATACGAAGCATTCCAATACCAGCTCATTCCCTCACTCTGATTTCTTAATTTATTTTAGTTGCTTTAATCTTAGTTTTAATCGAACCAACTCTCAATATTTGTGTTTATACTTTTTGTAACACCCTTTGCCCGTGTTAGGAGGGAGGAGAGTTACGACGCGCAGCGGACTTATGAACATATAACTTATAACATATAATTGAGCATACTTAACATGTAATATTCAAGCAATCCATTTTAAGTGACATAGCCAATACACTCTTACCTATACTTATCATAGGTTAATCATACATGTAACTAGTCATTTAGGGCTAATTAAAACTTTTAACAAGTCATGACTTGATACAATCTTATTGTGTCTAAACATGTAATCATTTGCAATCAAACAAACATATCGATACAATTATGAATTATGAAACCAAACAATCTAGATTAGCCTATCATGCAACATTCGAACCAACATACACATATATATAGGAGTATCTCAAACTTCATAAGCATATATAATCATATCATAAGTCATAGTTTATCCTAAAATCATTCTTATATATACCAACTTAGCAAAAGTATTGTACGAGACTTAATACAACATAACTTAGTCATTACAAGCCATTAGTTTAAATTTTATATACATAACTGTGGAGTTGATCACACAATTGCAAATGGCCAAGAGGGGGGTGAATTGGCAATTAAAATTTTGGTAAGGGGTAAGAGTGAAAAATAAAAGGTGACACAAGTGGTTAGAGTGGTTCAAGTTCTCCAAATGAACTCTACATCCACTACCTTAGTTCCCACTAAGGATTTTCAACCAATTCACTACTTGAAATCTTCCCCTTTTCTTGGATGAGGAGGTAACCTTACAAATTGATTAAGCTTTCTACCCAAAGCTTAATCCACTCACTTTTACAAAGAGATAAATTTTGTAAACTCTTAAGATTCCTCTCAAAGGATAAATGTTTACCCAAATACAATTTCAAACTCCCCAAACTCACAATACAAGATTACAATAAAATCACAAGAGTTGGGTACAAGAATTTGACTATGAAGAGCACTAGGGTTTGGATTTTATGCTTTGAAGGTTCTTGTAGGTTCAATAGTCGTTGCTTGGTCAATTGAAGCTTGTTTTTATACCCTTGCATTGAATTCTAGCCGTTTGGGTAGTTGGGATCATCAATAGAGCAGTTGGGAGCATTTTCCCTGCAATAAATGCAACTCTGCAGCCTACCGTATCGGTACTCGTAGAGGGCGTATCGATACCTGCATCAAAGAGGAAAGAGCCGTTGTGAATGAAAACAGAGCATATCGATACGCATAGAAGGCGTACTGGTACTGTTTTAAGGGGCATATCGGTACGGAATGCCGTATCGATACGATGTTTGCTTACTGGAATCCCAAGTTTAGTTTTCTTAAAGATCGTATCGATATGCATACCAAGAGTATCGGTACGGTATAACGGTATTTTAAAAATTGGGAAACCAACCAACTGACAAGTAACGGTCGAAAAATTAAATGCAATGATTTTTCAAAGATAAGCTTATCGTATCGATACGGTTGCAAAGCGTATCGGTACGAATTCATTGAAAGAGTTGCCCAGATGAATATCGTATCGATACGGGGTAATATTGTATTGGTACTCTAAGTCCAATAAAATTCCAGTGGCAAAAGCCCGTATCGATACGCCTAAGGGTATCGATACACCTGGGCGTTTTTGTATAGTTTGACTTGAAAATCATAGGAAAAGACTTAGAAAATTTTCATATATTTAAGAGCTTGTCCTTAGATATTATTTTGTTTAAAATACTTGTCAATTGTGAGACTTTAAAGAGTACTTAATTTTTTTTTGCAAATTGGTCCTTATGTTTATATGTTATATCAAAATCAATTTTGGTTTCACAATCTCCCCCTTTTTGATCTAACAAAACCACAAATAAATTTTTATGTTTTTGAAAATTTGAAAAGCTTTCTCCCCCTTAATTTAAGATAGATTTTCAAAAATAAAAAATTGACTCTATAATCCTTCTCCCCTTTTTTGTTAGATCAAATATAAACACAAGGATAATAGCAACAATTAATTCATTAAATTCAAAGCAAACATAATAGTTCAAATGCATAAACTTCAAAGCAAACATAATAATCCAAACTTAAATCCTAAGACATAGATAATAGGCATAAACTTAGATCCTAAAACAAAAGTTCAATAACAGAATATAAAAGACTAAATGCCATGTAATGGTATGCAAAAACTACTCGTCCGCCTCATCATCATCATCGTCCTCCTCCTCCTCATCTTCATCATCTTGAGTGTGTTGATTCCTTCGGTTTTGGTTAAGCCAAGCACCATGGAAGGTGGTAAGAGAGATATCCATGGAGTTTTGGCGAGAAGCCATGGTTTCCATTTTCTTCTCCATACCTTTGACGCGATCTTCCAAGGAGGTGAATCTAGTGTCCATTGCGGTAAACCCGGCTGCCATGGAAGTGAACTTCTCATTAAGGAATGTCATTAGAGTGCCCATGGAAGAGGAATAATTCGGAGCACGGTGAGAGCTCGAAGAAGCACGAGAAACATCGAACAGAGCATCTTGTGGAGGAGCTTAAGGGTTACAAACCCATTCATTATCAACATAAGAGAAACCGACACGAGCTAGAGAACGCTCATCTATGGGTAAGCCAAAGGGTTCGGGATAGTCATGGGAACAATCAATGTCAAGGGAATGAAAAAGATAACTCAAAGCCGTAGAGTAGTAAAAAGATGTGACTTGTTTAGTGTGACGGTGTTGGACAAGATAGACAAGGTCGGCAAACATTATTTGACAAAGGTTTGGATGTTGACCTTCCCTAAAGCACCTAAGCCAAAAATCATCTACTTGATGAATAGTAGAAAATTTCCCTCCCGATGGACGAAATAACCAAGAGACAAGAAGATGAAGGATACGATCATGAGCATTTAAGACTTTGACTGAGCCTAAAGGACCCGTACCTAAGGACCTCTCATCATCAATACCAAGGTTTTCAAAACCAAAACCAGTACATAAAACTTTTTGATCAATTGTAAAGGTTTTGCCCATAATAGAGGATTCAATAGCAATGGCATTCTCCCTAGCTTCATCATGAACACATAAAGCATTGGAAAAGAATACGATGACTAAATTTCTATATAGAATAGGAGGAATGCTAAAAAAAATTTAGAAATTCACATTGCTTAATTAAAGGGAGGTATTGGAATTTAAAACGGGCAGAACTTAAAAATGGGACAGACACAACACGTTCTTCCCTAAGGGTCATGTCTTGAAATAGTTTGTACCGAGTCATATCGGCATCATCAGGAAAACTTAATTGGATAATATAAGGGAGATTAGGTCTAGGGTTATCCTCGGCATCCTCACTAGGATCGGAAGTGGCAAGATAACGCTTAGTTCTCTTTTTCGATGGTGTCATAACCCTGAAAACACATCAAAAACAATTCAAATATGTATGCAATTAACACCCTATTCAATCCAATAAATTCTAATAATTCAAGGTAATTGTAAAAAGAAATTTAATTTTAAAAGGATATATACAAATTTGAGAAAAAAAATTAAAAAAATACGAATAGAAAATATAGTCGAATGAAAAAAAAATTGTTTTTGAAAAAATTTGATGAAAAAGTTGAAACCCATAATATAAAACTATGTTTTGTACAAAAATTAAGTTGAAACAATTATAAAAATCAAACGAAAATCAAAGAAAATAAAAGAGAAGAGTTGTATACCTTGAACTTTATATTGGATGAATGTGTTGATGTGAATGCACAAGATTTGTTGACAAAGCTTAGCTTTGATGTGGAGATTAAAAACCCTCAAAGAATTTTTAAGTTTGATGGTAAAAATTGAAGGATTGAGGGGGTTTTTATAGGGTATTGCGGCTAGGGTTTTGAAGAGAAAAGAGGGGTTTTTGTTTTTAAAGTCTTTAAAGATGCAACCCTAAATAGCTTCTCCGTTGAGGCCTTATCGATACGCTATACACGGGTATCGATACCCTTTTACCCTAAATTTTTTATTCGTCGTTACTACCGTATCGATACGCGGGACTGTATCGGTACGACTTGACTTTGACTATTTCCCTTGACTTAACCGTATCGGTACGACAGATTTAAGTGCAAAAATCCAACTTGAAACGTCCCTAAATGCATGTAAATGTCCTATGAACAAGTTTTAATGGCTAAACTTAATGCATACTCCCCCTAGCAACATGCATAGAAGCAAAAAGAACAAAATTAACACAAGCATGAATCACAAACAATTTCAAGCAAATTGTTGATATTTTGGGACCTAGAAAGGGTCAAGAAAGGCTAGTTAAACCTAACTCTCTCCTAAGGGTCCAAAAGCGCTCTTTATTTAAAGGCTTTGTGAATATATCCGCTAATTGGTTCAAGGTGTCAACATACTCTATAACAACATCATTTTTCAACACATGATCTCTAATGAAATGATGTCTAATTTCTATGTGTTTGGTTCTAGAGTGTTGGATGGGATTCTTAGTGAGACAAATGGCACTAGTGTTGTCACACCTAAGGGGTATGATTTCTATTTCAACACCATAATCTAAGAGTTGTTGCTTCATCCAAAGGACTTGAGCACAACAACTCCCTAAGTATATGTACTCCGCTTCAGTGGTAGACAAGGCTACACTATTTTGTTTCTTAGAAAACCAAGATACGAGCATACTACCTAAGAATTGGTATGTCCCGGAAGTACTTTTCCTATCTATCTTACACCCCAATAATCCGCATCCGAATAAGCATAAAGGCTAAAGGAGGAATCTTTAGGATACCAAAGGCCTAAGTTTGGTGTGTCTCTAAGGTATCTAAAAATTCTCTTAATGGCAACTAAGTGTGATTCTCTAGGACTAGCTTGAAACCTAGCACAGAAGCAAACACTAAACATGATATCCAGTCTACTTGCGGTAAGGTAAAGCAAAGAACCTATCATGGATGTATAAAGCTTAGAATCAATACACTTACCTCCTTCATCTTTGTCAAGCTTTATGGAAGAGCTCATAGGTGTGGCTTGAGGTTTTGCATTCTCCAAGCCGAACTTTTTGAGCATATCGTTCACGTACTTAGCTTGATTTATGAAGGCACCATCTTTCCTTTGCTTGATTTGGAGTCCTAAAAAGAATGAGAGCTCCCCCATCATGCTCATCTCGAACTCACCTTGCATTAGCTTAGAAAATTCTTTGCAATAACATTCGTTAGTAGAACCAAAAATGATATCATCAACATAGATTTGTACTACTAAGATGTCATTGTTATATCTTTTTATGAAGAGTGTAGTGTCCACCTTACCTTTTTCAAAACCCTTTTCAATTAAAAAATTGAAAGTCTCTCATACCAAGCTCTAGGAGCTTGTTTTAAACCATAAAGAGCTTTGGTTAATTTACACACATGGTTTGGAAATTTTGAATCCTCAAAACCCGGTGGTTTTTCAACATACACTTCTTCATTTATAAAACCATTTAAAAAGGCACTTTTCACATCCATTTGAAAAAGCTTGAAATCATTATAACATGCAAATTCTAAAAGCATCCTAATGGCTTCCATCCTAGCTACGAGTGTATATGTCTTATCAAAATCAATTCCCTCTTCTTGGGTATAGCCTTGAGCAACAAGCCTAGCCTTGTTTCGCACTATATTACCATTTTCATCTAATTTATTCCTAAACACCCATTTAGTTCCTATAGTAGATTGATTACTAGGCCTTTCAACTAATGTCCAAACTTTACTTCTTTCAAATTGATTTAATTCTTCTTGCATGGCCAAAATCCAAAAATCATATTTTAAAGCTTCTTTAATATTTTTAGGCTCAATGCATGAAAGAAATGCAACATGATTCATTAATTTGAGAGAGGATCTAGTAGTTACTCCCTTGGATGGATCACCCAAGATTTCACCACCTTTGACATAGTTGAACTCCCTTGGGTAAGATACCTCCTTTTCCTCAAGAGCCAAGTCCTTCAAGGCTTCAAGAGGTGGATCTTGTGCATCCTTGTCTTTAGTTGGAATCTCATCCACCTTTGACGTTTGTCCTCCATCAATGGCATCAAGAATTCCTACATCATCATCATCACAAGATTCCTTCTTCGGAAGGAGGTTATCATCGAAAACAACATGTATAGACTCTTCAACTACTAAAGTTCTTTTATTAAATACACGATAGGCTTTAGAGTTTAAAGAGTACCCTAAGGAAATAGCTTCATCATTTTTAGCATCAAATTTACCTAAGTTTTCTTTACCATTATTCAAGACAAAGCACTTACAACCAAAAGGGTGAAAATAGCTAATGTTAGGCTTCATAGATTTTAAAATCTCATAAGGTGTTTTCTTCAAAATTGGCCTAATCATTACTCGATTTATAATATAGCAAGCGGTATTTGTGGCTTCCGCCAAAAAATATTTACGTAAATTATTTTCGCAAAGCATGGTTCTAGCCATTTCTTCTAAAGTTCGATTTTTTCTCTCAACTACCCCATTTTGATGAGGAGTGCGAGGTGCGGAAAAATTATGGTTGATCCCATTTTCATTTAAAAACTCATCAAAACCTAGATTTTGAAATTTGGTTCCATGATCACTTCTAATGTGAGAAATTTTAAGTTCAAGATCATTTTGAGTTATTTTAGAAAATGTGATGAATTTTTCTAAAGCCTCATCTTTTGTACTTAAGAATAGAACCCAAGTAAACCTAGAATAGTCATCTACAAGTACAAAGGCATATGATTTACCACCCAAGCTCATTGTTCTAATAGGCCCAAAAAGATCCATATGAATCAATTGTAAACATATACTAGTAGAGACATCATTAATGGATTTAAATGAAGTTCTATGTTGTTTACCCTTTGAACATGCATCATAAATTTTATCATTAGAAAACTTAAGTTTGGGTAAACCTCTAACTAGATTAAGGGAAATTAATTTCTCTAAGACACTCATGCTAGCATGTCCTAATTTTCTATGCCAAAGCCATGAGTCATGTTCATCATGTGCAACTAAGCATGTAAGAGATGATTGGATGTCATCTAAATGCACCATGTAGACATTGCCTATTCTATATCCTATGAGCATTAGTTGATTTGTTTTAATGTTCACAATTTTGCAACCACTTTTATCAAACAAAACATTAAAACCCTTATCATATAATTGACTAATGCTCAATAAATTATGTTTAAGACCGTTGACATACAAAACATTTTCAATGAAAATAGAAGAGTGATTACCAATGGAGCCTATTCCTTCAATGTGGCCTTTGGAGTTGTCACCGAAAGTTACCACTCCACCACTCTTTGGCTTTAGTTCCACGAATCTACTCTTGTCACCGGTCATATGTCTTGAGCATCCACTATCAAGGTACCATGAGTTTTGGCTTGAATCTTTGGCCTTGTAGCAATGCTCCCCCTACAAACAAAGAAATTAGGCATTGATTTTTGGTACCCAAATCATTTTGGGTCCATGTGTGTTAGCCTTCAAAATTTTGGTTCCCTTAGGAATCCAAGAAGCAATAGCATTCATATTATTAGAAATAATGAGCTACTTAGGAACCCAAACACTTCTAACCTTTTGACCTCTAGATTGCTTATGAAAATTTCTTTGTTTAGGAATAAAAGGTTTTCTTTTTACATATTGTGATTTAGAAGAGTTTCCTTTTCAAAATGGTTTTTCCCAATAGCAATTGATGTTTTAAGATTATTCACTTCCTTTGTGTGATAATCTTGAAAATCGGAAAGAAGTTTTTCAAGTTCAAGATTTTTCGTTTTAAGATCATTTGAAAGATTTACTAAAAACAAAACTTTTTTTTTCCAATTCAGAGTTAGTTTTTGAAAATGTTTCATTTTGATTTTTCAAATCGGAAATGGTTTTCTTGTTTCTCAAAATGGATTCTTTATATTTTCCAACTAACTCATCGTAAACCTCTTGCAATTCATCGTAAGCATCTTGAAGCTCATCAAAGGTAAAATCAAGATTAGATGAGTTAGGATTTACCTTTGGTTCATCATCAATGGTCATGAGACAAAGATTGGCCACTTCCTTCTCCTCCTCGGATGATTCATCGTCACTCCAAGTTGCTACTTGAGCTTGGAGCTTGTTCTTCTTCCCAAAGCTCTATCTTTTCAATTGAGGACATTTGGAACGGATATGGCTGAGCTTTTTTCATTCATAGCAAGTGATTTGGTCCTTCTCCTCTTCCTTACTCTTGCTCTTGAAGTCTCATTTTCTAATGAACTTTCTCCCACGATTGGACTTCATGAAGCGAGTGAACCGTTTGGCTAACAAGGCCATCTCCTCATCTTCATCTTCACTTGAATCGCTTTCATGATATGAAGCTTTAAAAGCGATTCCAACATTCTTCTTCTCAACATCCTTCTTCTCAACTTTCTTCTCTTACATTTTCTTTTCTTCTTCTCTTCCCTTTCTCATGATCTTATGGGTGAGTAGAGATCCAACAAGAGCATCAAGCTTGAGAGTCTTCAAATCTCGAGCTTCAATAATAGCCGTTCTCTTGCTATCCCATGATTCCGGAAGAGAGTACAACAACTTCCTCACTAGCTTGTCTTCGGGGATGATCTCACCGAAACCCTTTAATCCGTTGACAATGACCGAGAATCAATCAAACATCTTGGAAACACTCTCATCGGGGTCCATCTTGAAATTTTCGTAGCTTAGATTGAGTAGCCCAATTTTTGTTTCCTTGACATCGCTAGTTCCCTCATATGTTTTCTCGAGGGTGTCCCAAACCTCCTTGGCATTCTCGATTGAAGAGACCTTGGAGTAGATATCCGGGCCAAGTGCACAAAAGATTACATGAAGAGCTTTATCATTCACTTGCATCCTTCTTCGTTCATCTTATGTCATTTCGGCATTCACCTTTGGGACAAGTCTTGCTTCACTATCTCTCTTCATGGGAATGTATGGACCTTCTTCAACCACATCCCACACCATGTAGTCGGTAGACTTGATGAAAAACCTCATCCTATTCTTCCAATATGGGTAGTTATCCCCATTGAAGAATGGTGGCTTGGTTGTAGATTGGGACTCGTAGAGGTTGGAATTAGAGGTGGATGTCATTCCTTGACTAGTTGTTGATCAAACTCTCCTAGAATTGACTCAAGAGGGTTGTAATCCTTCCATTGAGTGTAGCTCTGATACTAATTGTTGAGTTGATCACACAATTGCAAATGGCCAAGAGGGGGTGAATTGGCAATTAAAATTTTGGTAAGAGGTAAGAGTGAAAAATAAAAGGTGACACAAGTGGTTAGAGTGGTTCAAGTTCTCCAAATGAACTCTACATCCACTACCTTAGTTCCAACTAAGGATTTTCAACCAATTCACTACTTGAATTCTTCCCCTTTTCTTGGATGATGAGGTAACCTTACAAATTGATTAAGCTGTCTACCCAAAGCTTAATCCACTCACTTTTACAAAGAGATGAATTTGGTAAACTCTCAAGATTCCTCTCAAAGGATAAATGTTTACCCAAATACAATTTCAAACTCCCCAAACTCACAATACAAGATTACAATAAAATCACAAGAGTTGGGTACAAGAATTTGACTATGAAGAGCACTAGGGTTTGGATTTTATGCTTTGATGTTTCTTGTAGGTTCAATAGTTGTTGCTTGGTCAATTGAAGCTTGTTTTTATACCCTTGCATTGAATTCTAGCCGTTTGGGTAGTTGGGATCATCAATAGAGCCGCTGGGAGCATTTTTCCCGCAATAAATACAGCTCTGCAGCCTACCGTGTCGGTACTCGTAGAGGGCGTATCGATACCTGCATCAAAGAGGAAAGAGTCGTTGTTACTGAAAACAGAGCGTATCGATACGCATAGAAGGTGTACCAGTACGGTTTTAAGGGGCGTATCGGTACGGAAGGCCGTATCGATACGGTGTTTGCTCACTAGAATCCCAAGTTTAGTTTTCTTAAAGATCGTATCGATACGCATACCAAGCATATCGGTACGGTATAATGGTCTTTTAGAAATTGGGAAACCCAACCAACTGACAAGTAACGATCGAAAAATTAAATGCAAAGATTTTTCAAAGATAAGCTTATTGTATCGATCCGGTTGCAAAGCGTATCGGTACGGTTTCATTGAAAGAGTTGCCCAGATGAATATCGTATCGATACGGGGTAATACCATATCGGCACGCTTAGTCCAATAAAATTCTAGTGGCAAAAGCACGTATCGATACGCCTAAGGGTATCGATACGCCTAGGCGTTTTTATATAGTTTGACTTGAAAATCATAGGAAAAGACTTAGAAAATTTTCATATATTTAAGAGCTTGTCTTGAGATATTATTTTGTTTAAAATACTTGTCAATTGTGAGACTTTCAACAGTACTTAAAAATTTATTGTTTTGCAAATTGGTCCTTAAGTTTATATGTTATATCAAAATCAATTTTGGTTTCACAATAACAAGTCATGTGTTCACATTTAACATATATAACAACCAAAATGCATGTGACATCACTCTAATACACAAGACTATGCCACCCTCTAGAAGTCTAAACAAAAAGATCACAACATAGTTGATTCTTGCTTGTAACTTGATGCACCATAAACGGATTGGACGGCTTTCAATCAACACGACCTGTTGGTTTGGGAAGGAGGGAACAAAGAGTGATAAGTTCAAAAGATGTACTTAGTGAGGTAGTACTTAATTCTCTTAGTTTAGTCTTTTCGGTGTCTTATTTCAATTATCCAAAGTTACCTAGTTAGGATTCATCATACATAAGCATCACTTAGCTAGTTTAAACATGATCGAAAGTCACTTAGCTAGTTTTAGGAGCATGGAAACAACAAGTAGGCATGTAGGCACAATTGCATCAAAGAACAATGTAAACATACCGTTTTTTAACAATACAACCAATGATCTCATAACATATCATGTACATAGAACAAACATGTAATCGATCAAGTAATACATAAACATATCACATAATCACCATACGAATAAGCATCTTAGACATGTAGATCATGTATGTTTCAAGCAAAATCAGATTGGTGTTTACATCTTTAATGTCTTGAACTCTTGTTTCATATAACCACAATCATATAACATATCAAATCACATATATCTATTGTCACATGTTTTATTCAAATACTTATAATGTTTTTCCTTCGTAGATTAGTGGCACTAGGTAATCGAGTCACAATGGGTACAAAGTACCGAATCAGAGGATGCACAAAGCATCAAAATCAGAGGGTGTACAATGCACCAAGGTGTATTCCACACCATCACAAGGTAACCATATTATCAACAGAGGAAGCTCAAAGCATCAAATATACAAGGTGTTAACAACACCAACAGAGAGTACACAAAGTACTAATTAGAGAAGAGCTCTAGACTCTAAGGAATGTCGTTCTACCAAGACCAACTATTCAACCAAGCGCTTATAGTGTCTTTTAATTCAAACAATCACAAGGCAAGTCATTAACAAGCCAACATATCAATCGTGTAACTCATAACATGTTGCTAGTATATAAAGTCTATCTTTGGTCAAAGTCTCATTGTTTCTAACTTGTATAAGTAACATATATTCGTTCATTCAACATGTAAAATTCATGGATTGTATGAGTTCTATATGAATATTATGCTACTGCCCATGAATTTTACATGTTGTATGAACGAATATATGTTACTTATACAAGTTAGAAACAATGAGACTTTCTTCCCTTAGAACATTTAGGAAATATTACTTAGATTCATTTCATGCTTTCAAGTCATCAAATATTAAAATGAAAACATTGGTTAGGACACTAACCCTAACCCTAAGGATTGACAACACTCACAATACTCCGAGCTTAAGTAGTCTCGATCCTTGATGATTATTCCCTTATTCTTCTTACAAGTTGGACTAGCTCTTGACTCCTCCAAGGTTTCCTCAAATTATTGATCTTAAAATTCATATACTAACATATATGAAACATATTATAAGTCAATTCAAATATATAAGCTCATTTAAACAAATGCAAACATTAACATTCAAAACTGTTTTTCTTATTGGCAGATTGAGTACTAGTTACTAATCTGTGCATATCTTTTTACACATATCCAAATTTTGATTACTTTACCATCCTAGAAAGCTCATTTACACAGCTTTACAACCATGTATGGTACATATTTTTCTCATTTCTCAATCAATACAGTTTATTATCTAAACATATGTCATTGTGCAGTTCTGGGTAGTTTGTATCACCTCCACAATTGCAGATCTAGATTTCTCTATAGAGATCAATTTTTAGTGCCGTTTGTTTCTAGTTAAATTAGACACCCCAAGTATTTTATATCAAAATTTCAGGTCTAAATTCCCTGTATTTTATTTTTAGTTAATTTTTGAAGGTCATTGTCCAGAACAGGGGCAGCGCTGGGCAGATTACACTAATTTTTTCCAGGTCATAATAAATTCGCTCTCGAATTTAACTAAATTGAATAGATGAGGATATTGCTTTCGCATCGTATCCTCGGGTTCCCATGTAGCCTCTTCGACTTTGTGATATCTCCATAGAACTTTAACGAGGGGAATGTTCTTGTTTAGAAGTCTTTTAACTTCCCGATCAATAATTTGGATAGGCTCTTCTTCATATGAAAGGTCAGGATTAAGTTCAACTTCTTCTGGCTCAAGAATGTGAGACGGATCAGATTGATAGCGTCGTAGCATTGAGACATGTAATACATTGTGAATTTTATCGAACTCGGAAGGAAGTGGAGTCGATAAGCCACATGACCAATTCTTTCGATAACTTAAAATGGTCCGATAAATCGAATACTTAGCTTTCCTCTTTTGCCGAACTGGAAAACTTTCTTCCACGGGGAAACTTTAAGGAAGACCTTATCTCCGACTTCATACTGGATGTCTCTACGTTTCAGATCAACGTAAGAATTTTGACGATAAAAGGCTTGTTTCAACCGGGAATGAATAACTTGAACTTGTTCTTCGGTTTCTCGAAGCAATTGTGGTCTTAACACTTTGTTATCGTCGAGTTAAGACCAACAGAGAGGAGTTCGGCACCTTCTGCCATACAACGCTTCAAAAGGAGCCATTTGAATAGAATATTGATACTTGTTGTTGTATGCAAATTCTACTAATGATAGAGATTTCTTCTAATTCTTCCCGAAGTCGATGATACAAGCTCTGAGCATATCTTCGAGAACTTGAATCATTCGCTCGGATTGCCCATAACTTTGTGGATGAAAGGTTGTACTCAGATTTAACTTAGTTCTGAGGGCCTTCTGTAATGTTCTCTAGAATGGAGCTTTGAATCGAGGATCTCGATCGGAGAAAATTGAGATAGGTACTCCGTGCAAATGGATAACTTCCCGAATTTCAAATTCATCCAAGGCTGCTAAACTGTAATACATACGCACCGAGATGAAATGTGCGGAATTGGTGAACCGATCAACAATCACCCAGATAGCGTCGCAGTTTCTTAGCGTGCAAGGAAGACCATATACGAAATCCATTGTGATTTGTTCCCATTTCCATTGTGGAAATTTAAGAGGTTGGAGCAATTCGGTAGGGACTCGGTGTTCGGATTTTACCCACTGACAATTCAGACACTTCGATACGAAATCACTAATAACTGCCTTCAATCTAGGCCACCAATACAAGGGTTTGAGCTCCTTGTACATCTTAACCGATCTAGGGTGGATTGAGAAAGAACTTTGATGTGCTTCTCGTAGAATTTCTTCTTGTAATTCCTTGTTGTCAGAAACACAAACTCTATCTTTAAAATAGAATAGATCATTCGACTTAACTGAAAAGTCGAAATTAAACTCAAGCTTATAAGTGATCTTCTGGAGTTTCGGGTCAACTTTATGGAGTTCTTTAATCTTGGAGAGGATACTAGATTGAACTTGTAATTCAGATAGATATTTCCAAGCTTTAGAGAGTCGAAAATGAGCGTTGATTGTCAAGGAAGCTACGAAACAACAATTCAAGTAGGTTACTTAGATTGCAATGCAAATTCGAATGGTTACTTATTTAATAAGAAATATTTGAAACTATTTCTTCTTGAGCAAGGTAGAATTCGAATGGCTTCTATTTAAAAACAAGATGAATAATCCGAACGATTTAAGGCTAGAATGTCTTATCGAGGTTCGGTTTTCGACTGAGAGCATCCCCAACCACATTGGATTTCCCGGGATGATAGTCGAAGATCAAATCATAATCTTTCAACAATTCCATCCATCTTCGTTGTCTTAGATTAAGATCCTTCTGAGTAAGGAGATACTTGAGACTCTTGTGGTCGGTAAATTAGTTGCACTTTTCACCGTAGAGATAGTGTCTCCAGATTTTAAGAGCGAAGACGATGGCGGCTAGTTCAAGATCGTGTGTCGAGTAATTGAGTTCATGTGGCTTTAATTGCCGAGATGCATATGCCACGACATTATCACCTTTCATCAAGACATAACCTAATCCCGAATGAGAGGCGTCACTGTAGACCTTGAATGCTTTGCCCAGCTCAGGTTGGATTAAAATCGGGGCATGAGTTAACGCTTGCTTCAATTGGTCAAAGATCCTTTACTGATTTTCAGACCAATCAAATGGTTGATCCTTGCGGAGAAGTTTAGTAAGCGGTAAGGCGATCGTAGAGAAGCCTTTAACAAATATCTTGTAGTAACCAGCTAAATCGAGAAAACTGTGGACCTCACAAACATTCTTCGGAGGTCGCCACTCAAGAATTGCTTGTATCTTCTTAGGGTCAACTTTGATGCCTTCAGCGGATATTACGTGACCAAGGAAAGTGACTTCTGATAGCCAAAACTCACACTTGGTGAACAGTTGACGATCTTGGAGAGTCTGTAGAACGATCCAGAGTTGTTTAGCATGTTCCTCGTTATTCCCGAAATAGACAAGTATATCATCGATGAAAACAACCATGAACTTGTCTAGATAGGGTTTGAACACTCGGTTCATCAGGTCCATGAATGCGGCAGGAGCATTCGTTTTCCCGAAAGGCATAACAAGAAATTCATAGTGATCGTATTATGTACGGAAAGAAGCCTTAGGAACATCTTCAACTTTCACTTTCAGTTGATAATAGCCTGACCAGAGATCGATCTTAGAGAAAACTGATGCTTCCTGGAGTTGATCGAAAAGATCATCGACTCTAAGCAAGGGATACTTGTTTTTGATGATCACCCAATTCAATTGACGATAGTCGATGCAGAGCGCATCGAGCCATCCTTTTTCTTCACAAATAACACCAGAGCACCCAGAAAGACGTGCTCGGTCAAATGAAGCCCTTGTCTTGCAATTCTTGCAACTGCTTCTTTAACTCTTTTAATTTGATTGCTGGCATCCGATAGGGCGTGATAGATACCGCGTTGGTTCCTAGTTGAATGTGTTGATCCCGAATCTATCAAAGTATAAACAGGATGAAAGTTTAGTTTAATCGTACCCGCAATTACATCGAAAGATCTTTCTTCCTCCTTGCCTTGGATATGATAGACACGAGCTAGAACTCGGGATTCTTGATGAGTCAAGGCTTTCGAATGGGAGCTTCTTCCCCTCCCTTGGTTCCACGACGAATGGCTTGTCTGGGCAGGGCTGATAGGAGTAGAATTCCCTGACTATAGTGATGTTCGCTATATCGGGCTGCTGAGTGAACATCTCCCATCCCTTGTAGTGGATGGTTCGAAACAAGGCGGGCTCTAGACCACGGTCTCCTGTTTGCTTTGTGTAATGGAAGCCTTGTTCTTCCCAGATGGACTGCTTGGAGAATTGTGCTCTATATCTCTCCTCGCCCGCCTTGAAGCAAAACCTGTTGTTGGTGGGTTTTTGGGTTGATGTTGAGGCCATGTGATCGGTTGTATTCTAACTGAAAATAGAAAGGAAATATTATGAGCGAGAGCAGAAGAATAAGATAGAAGCTAGCAAAAAGATGGAAGTGAAGTAAAATGAAATGAGTGAGTGTTTTTATAATAGTTTCCAAGAAGTGCCGGGGCGGCATGAAATGATCAACGGTCTGATTTCCTTGCGCACGTTGCAGATTTTTCTGCCCTTATTTTCGGAGCCGTTGGCGACCAACTAGCCGTTACACTTTGTTGCGTTGGCTGCTGACTCGGCATGATGGTTGGCGGGCTTTTTGGTTGTCTTCCTTTGTAATCCTGCTCTTTTATTCTTGATCCTAAAATAAAAATAAAAACAAAAATATTTAAATGAATGCTGATAAATAAAATGCTGAAAATTAATTTAATCCTAAAACAAAATAAACTCTAATCCTAATGCATAAAAATGAAA
Organism: Hibiscus trionum; assembly: GCA_030270665.1. Lineage (NCBI taxonomy): Eukaryota > Viridiplantae > Streptophyta > Magnoliopsida > Malvales > Malvaceae > Hibiscus > Hibiscus trionum. Next base: position 16,751,414 of record BSYR01000038.1, on the reverse strand, counting down.
ATAATAAAATAAAAATTAAGTTATGTTGGGAGTGCATTTGGGAGCATCTGCAAGACATAACCACTTCCTGAGGTGGTTTAGCTTTTTCTCCCCTCCTGGGGGTCCTCCTGTTCTTTCAGATGCTATGTAATGGGGTCTTTCAATCTGCCCCTTGGTCGGTCGCGACAGCTACTGCCCTGTCCTGTTTCCATACTTATCTTGGCAGCTCTTTCATCTGGGCATTCCTTTCCTTCCTCTGAGGGTTGTAGCACAATTATCCATATGCTTTGGTCCTCTACCCTCATTGTAAGCTCCCCGAGCTCCACATCTATCAGCGTTCTGCCCGTGGCCAAGAAAGGTCGCCCGATAATTATGGTGACTTTCTCATCGTCCTTATAATCCAAGATAAGGAAATCGGCGGGGAGAATTAGGCTGCTCACCTGGACCGGTATGCCTTCAATCTTTCCCTCCGGTTGCACGAATGAGTGTTCGGCAAGTTTAAGCATTACATAGGTTGGTTTGGTAGGTCTAATACCTAGTTTGTCGAAGACGACCTTAGGCATCAAGTTTATATTGGTTCGCAAGTCACACATGGCCCTGGTCTCGTGCTTGCTGCCCAGCCTGCAAGGTATAACAAAGATGCATGGATCTGTCTGCTTGGGCGGCAACTTGTTATGCAACATAGCCATGCATTCTTCGGTGATAGCCACTGTCTCGAATTCCCATATCTGTCTCTTCTTAGAAACTATATCTCTGAGATACTTGGCATAGTTGGACATGCTTTGTATAGGTTCTATCAGAGATATGTTAATATGCGCATGTTTCAGAATATCTAAGAATTTTCTAAATTGGTGCTCTTGCTGCTGTTGTTTGAGTTTTTGGAGGAATGGTGCTGGTAGGCAGATGTCCTTTATTTTCTCCTTGCTTCGGGGCTTAGTTCGGGGAGGATCATCCTTGTCAGGACTGCTTCCATGTTCTGCTGTTGGGGCGGCTAGAGTTAGTATTGGTGCTGGGGCGGCTAATATTGGTACTGCTGGGCAGATTTACTTGTCTGTTTCGGCTGAGTTTGTAGTTGTTCTACCATCCTAGGTTTATCCAGCTGCTTCCCATATCTTGTAGTTATGGCCATGGAATGTTCGAAAGTGGGCTTGGCTTCTTCTGGCGGGCTGCTGGATGATGCACCCATGGTCTGGTTCTGGTAGATTTCGGTGAACTTCCCAAATTGGGTCTCCAGGTTCTTAATGGAAACCTCTTGGTTGTTCATCATCATCTCCATTCTGTCCATAAAAGACTTAGTTTTTTCAATAAATTTATTTGTATAAACAATAAATTCACCATTTTCTTTCAGAAAGGTATTCAAAGTTGCTTCTAGTGAATTATTGTATTGTGGATGCTGAGTTTGCTGCCGGGACTGATTATGCTGGTAGCCTCCCTGTAGCAGTTGTGGATTTGCAGTTGTCTTTGGGTTGCTCCAAAAGAAGTTGGGATGGTTTCTCTAGTTAGGATTGTATGTGTTTTAGGCTGGCCTACTATTCCTCTCATGTCATCTCATGTAGTCTGCAGATGCAGTGCAGCTATAGGAATCATGGTTACCACCACATTCGTCACAGAATGGCTCCACAACCTTGACTTCTTGGGCCTTCCCAGGGGCTTGCACTCTCCTCATCACCAGCTCCGTTAATTGATCGAGGCGGTCATTAACGGATCTTAAGGCTTCCACCTCATTTGATGTGGTTGGCCGCCTTGTACCGCCTCAGCAGGATGTAGGATATTTATAAATATTGTTGGCGGCTATGTTCAGCAGCCGCAGTGCTTCCTCTGGAGGTCTGTCTAGGATGATCTTGTTTATCGAGGAATCTATCATCATCTGTGTTGGGTAGTTTACCCCATTGTAGAAATATAGATACATGTGTCCAAGCCGGTAGGACATGCAGCGAGCAGTTATTCAGCATTTTTTGATACCGCTCCCATGCCTCATACATTGGCTCATCAAATCCTTATCTAAAGGCTGTAATTTCATTCTGCAGCTTATCAGTGATGTTGGAAGGACATAAGCGATCTAGGAAGTCTTTCCAGAGCTCTGTCCACGAACTAAAAGATCTGGCTGGGTAGTTGTCTAACCACTATTTTGCCCTTCCCTCGGTGAATAGGGAAATAGCCTCAGCCGCAGTACGTCCTGGTGTACCCCGTGAATCTTGAATGCTCGGTAGATGTCCAGGAATCGTCGTAAATGTTGTCAAGCATCTTCTGGGGCAGTACCTCCAAAATGCCGTAATGTGTTTATCATGTTGAACATGACAGGCTTTAGTTCAAAATGATCTGCCCTATCTCCGGTTCCGTCACTATTGGCTCGAACCATTGGAAGTCATGTTCAAGATAGTCTCTAGTTGTCCGCCTTTGGGGTGGATCGGGGGGATCATGCCTCTGCTGTACTTGTGGTCCTCTGGGCAGCAAATCTGGCTGCCCGCCCCTGCCATTGATGGCATCAATTGGGGGGGGGGGGTCCTCGTTTACCATGGTCTCTTCCTTTTCTTTGCCCCTGTCTTTGTTTTTTAAGGCTTCCCTGAGCTCTTTCTTGATTCGTCTAGTTTCACGCTCAATATCGTTGTAAATAATGAAGTTTCCGTTACGGTTAGCCCTGGTCATACGCTTCCAAAGGACACGATAAATTTTTTTTTCCGATTAAATAAAAATAAAAAGTAAATGAAAGGTGCAAAAATAGAAAAACGAAATTCGTTGTTACCAATCCCCGATAACGGCACCAAAAACTTGTAGGGCGTGTAGGTGTTCCCTTTTTGTAAGAGCGCAAGTGCACACTCCTGTCAAGTTATAATATATAACATGTTGAATCCCACGAGGATTGGACAACTTGTCTCGTTTCGTAGTTCCTGCACAATGGTAAAGTAAAAACACAAGTGAATGATTGGTTGAGATCAAAAAGTAAATAAAAACACAAGTAAAAGATAAGAGGTGAATCAGGTTGATAGAGCATGCATGGTTATGCTGCCACTTAGTGTGAAAACTGCATTGTAATAGGTATGAGTTATCCTTTTCTGCCACGATATGTTGCCTCGGAGGGTACGGCGAGCGGCAAACTACGACCCTGTCACGTGGCCGCAGCAGGTCACTGCCACTGCAGGGGTATGTACTGTCTCGGCAGGTGGAATGGAAAGAAGTCCTGGCGGCAAGTCTGGCAGATACTCCAAGTTTGGTAGGATAGTCGACAGTGATCCCTCCTACTTCTAGGTTAGGATGCTCAAGATTGATAACTCGTGGACTAGTGTGGAACCAAGTAAGTCACGCCTCCCGTTGTGACCGTACTTTACCCTTTCGTGAGCCTTGCACTTTCGTGCCCGATGAATAGATTCTCTCAAAAGACTGGTGTAGAAAGATTGAAAGAATGAAGAACAATGGATTAAGTAAACTTGGAATATTTTATTGAAGAAATAACTCAAAAACCTAAAACAACCGTTTCACTCTAGTTACAACATAACCCTAACCCAATTGGGATTTAGAACATGGAGGTAGAGAAGAGCACAAGTAAAGTCTATATAAAACCTCTAATGATTTAAATTAGAAGTACAATGGGTATTTATTGACTCAAAACTAGGTTAAGTCCTCCTTGAAGTAGAAGTCCTCTAAAGTAGCTTTCCTTCTTTAATGTAGTTTTAAATGCTGACTTCTTTGCTTGGAATATGGACCCTTCCTTGTTTGCCTTAGCCCGCAAGTAAGCTTGGGAATTTCGGTTCGACAGCCCTAGTCGCTGCTACATACGTCAAAAAATCACATGACCAACGACAATAGATTCAGGAGTTTTTGCTCTACAGATCGCACTCCGGTTCTTCTAACTTCCATAGTCAGTTGCCGCGGGCAGCAAGGTTAGCAGCAACTTTGCTCGGCAGGTGCTCGACAACAACATACTTTTATTGGAACTGCTTCAGTACCGCTCCTGGATTTGCTTCTCATTGTTGTTTCCTCCGTTCCTTGGTTCCCTCATTCAGTTGTTAGTACCTACAAGCAAGAATACACTAAAACAATAGCTTGTGTTCACCAAACGAATGATAAGTTAGAAAAACAAGGTAGAACAATGAAATACTGTAAAATGCTATGCATGAACCTACTTATGCCTAAAATAAGCTTAAAAACAGTAATAATAAGAGTTGGACAGTGCATGAAATATATGACTTTTGGACACTTTACACATGCATTGAGGACAATGCTTCTGTAACCACCTGGACCCGCTTATGCGTTTAACCTAACTCCAGGCGGTCACAACCTATAATCAAACCATTGTGAAATGTCACAGTCAAAACTGACATAGTTTCCCCCTTTTTGGGAGATTTACGAATCATATCATAAAACCTGTTAACGAATACATATCAATGATATCCTTAGAACGATTATAAAATCTACTAGTAACGCTTTCAAAACCATCCAAGAGTAGTAAGTAATAGTTTAGTATCATGTGATTACAAAATAGATGACATGAAAGCATAAAATGTTCAGTTATAACGAAAGCCAATATCCGGCAAAACCAAAAGATAAGTTGTATCAAAATATAGGCATAAGTCACCCAAATACAGACATTCTGGAAGATAAGAACATTAAAACAGTCTAGAGCTAAATGTGCCGATCCTCCAGTTCTCGGGTCCAAAAGGGATAGCCTATCACAAGTATCTGAAAGGGGAGAAGAGGAGGGCATGAGCTAGGGAGCTCGATGTGTTCCAATAAGTGTAGATTAAACAAGCAATAAATACATATCAATCATAGCATAATAACACATAGCAGATCAATACAAATGCTCAAGTGCATGCATGAGTTTACCAGTGACTACCCTCCAACCTTACACCAAATGCAGTCCCCCAGAACTGCATCCATAGGGACTTACCCTAGGCCCGATGGGCATAGGTGCCACCTAAGGGGCTGCCTTAGGTCTATAAGGATTTACCCGTGCTAAAGCATCGGTACCTACTCAAGGGGAGACCTTGAGTCCATAAGGATTTACCAGCTGGATCAGGGCTATACCAACAGAAACTTCACAATATAACCCAATAATATACCTCAGATAGTAATCAGTGTTCAGATTTCAGATATGAATAACAGAGTACATGTGGCAGGCATTCTATTCAGAGTATCAGAAACATAAGAATCATGCTTTTGACAGATAAATGGGCATACCATTGAGCAAATCAGACATTCTCATCATTCATCATGCAAACAGATTTTATCATCACAGGTCAAGCTAAAAGATCATACTATCAAGTTTATCAGACAGTCATGCAATATCATCACAGATCAAGCAATCACATAACAAGTATACGGAATGAGCAAACATACATCAAAGCAGAGAATGTCATTATATATCCAGTTCATCATTTCATCTCATTTTCTAACATAATGATGCAATCTCAATAACAATTAGAATATTAATCGAACATAATATTGATTATGATTAAATCATTATGCAACTCATTCAACAGAATATAGCACACATGGAACACACCTCAAAGCTGGTTGGAGAAGGGTCTAACGGACACCTGCCTCAGTACGCTCGGATACAGGGTCAGATCCTAGATCAAGAAAGAGTAATGATCCTAATGTGAAATAAGAGTTAAACTTATTCTTATACACAGGGTTTGAATTCATACTGATATTCACTGAAGCGTGAGGGTGAGCGGGTCGAGAGGAGCTAGGCTGAGCTGGAGAGCGGTCACATGAGTCTCGGGTACCTTTACACAATTAAAACACTATTTTAGCTATTTCTTCGATTTACTAATATCTGAATAGGATAATTAAGTACATATGCATAATTTGGGTTTAAGGTCAGATTTGGGGGTCTTAGAGTCGAAATTTCGCAAAACGGGCTTCAAAAACAGAATCAGGACGTCGAAAAACATAAGATAAGGCCTTTTCGAAAAATTTGACTTTTTGGTCAAAGTCAACGCTGACGTCAGCAAGTCAACGCTGACGTCAGCAGGTCAAAGTCAACGGAAGGTTAGAGTCAAGGCTGACGTCAGCAGTCAACAGGGGTCAACTGAGTTGACTTGGTGAGTTAACTCACTGAGTCAACTCGAGCGAGTTGACTCGGACACGGGTCGGTTCGGGTCAGAGATGGGTCGGGTCGGAGGGGTTTTGCACGGCACGACGAGGGGAGCACGGTGGTGGCAACAGCACACTGGACGGACGGCCGACGGAGGCTGAAACGGCGAGCAAAAGCTGACGGAAAAAGGGGGTGAGGTTTTTTGAACCTTCAGCCCTCGAAACACGACGCTGGCGGCGAGGGGTGAGCGAGTGACTACCGGAGATGAGCTCAGGGAAGGGCGGCGCACACACCGGCGGCGACGCTGTTGCGCACAGAGCGACGGTGGAGGGGGGAGTAACGGTGGCCGGTCGGGGTAGGTAGGAGCGTTGGGAGAGGGGATGTTTCTCGAAACTTGAAAGATATATGAGCATTTAATTTGGGTAGGTGAAAAGTCTGAGTTAAAAAAAATAAAGCTAACTCCTTGATTAATAAACAAAAATTAACAAGGGTAATATTTGACAGAAGAGAGCACTTGGCTCAAATGGTTAACACGCTGATGGTGAGGGCTGAGGTCTCGGGTTCGAGCCTCCACACCCTCACCTTCATTTCCCTTTTTTTTCTTTCCTTTTTTTATATATTTTATCGGGTGTTACAACTCTCCCCTCCTTAAGAAAAATTTCGTCCTCAAAATTTACCTGAATCAAATAGATGCGGAAACTGTTTTCTCATGGATCCTTCGATCTCCCAAGTAGCCTCACTAGGACTCCTATTTCTCCATTGTACCTTTACCATCGGAATGCGTCGATTCCTCAGAACTCTCTCATCAAAATCTAAGATCTGAATTGGTTCCTCCTTAAAGGACAAGTCTGACCTCAACTCTACATCCTGAACCTGAATTACATGACTAGGATCTGGATGGTATTGCCTCAACATGGACACATGGAAGACATTATGGATACGGCTGAGCTGAGGAGGTAACTCAAGCTGATAGGCAACTGGCCCAACTCTTTTCACGATACGGTACGACCCAATGAATCTCGGACTCAGCTTACCCATTTTTCCAAATCTTAGAACTTTCTTCCATGGAGATACTTTCAGAAAGACTTGATCACCAACCTCAAACTCAATATCCTTTCTTCTCCGATCAGCATAAGATTTCTGTCTGTCAAAGGCCTCCTTCAGGCGATCACGGATTAACCTGACAGTCTCTTCAGTCTCTTGGACCAATTCCGGACCCAAAGTCTTCTTATCATACAGCTCGGTCCAACAGATAGGAGTTCGGCACTTACGACCATACAGAGCTTCATAAGGGGCCATGCGAATACTAGCCTGATATCTATTATTATAAGCAAACTCGGCCAATGGTAAGAAATCTTCCCAACTACCGCGGAAGTCTATCACGCATCCCCTCAACATATCTTCAAGAACCTGAATTACTCTCTCAGACTGACCATCAGTCTGAGGATGGAAGGATGTACTGAAATTCAAACGCGTACCCAAAGCATTATGCAAGGCCGACCAGAAGTGAGAAGTGAACCTCGGATCTCGATCAGATATGATAGATAAAGGTACCCCATGCAATCTGACGATCTCTGAGATATACAGCCTAGCCAGCTTCTCCAGAGAATAAGTAACTCGTATAGGAATAAAGTGAGCTGACTTGGTGAGTCGATCGACAATATCCCAGACAGAGTCCTTTTTAGAAGGAGTCAGAGGCAACCCAGTAACGAAATCCATCGTGATACGCTCCCATTTCCACTCAGGAATCTTAATGGGTTGTAACAAACCAGAAGGATGATGATGTTCCGCCTTGACTTGCTGACAGGTCATACACTTCGATACATAATCTGATATATCCTTCTTCATACCTTCCCAACGGTACCTTTGCTTCAAATTTTGGTACATCTTGTCTCCACCAGGATGCATAGCATAAGGGCTGCTATGAGCCTCACCAAGTATGGTTCGCTTCAGGTCGGCATCATCGGGGACACAATAACGACCCTTGAAGCACAGAACGCCATCCTGATCGAAGGCATAAACAGATGTGGATCCATACTCAACTTGCTGCATGACTGGGAGTAAGGAACTATCTAAGAGTTGTTTGGCCTTAATCTCTTGGGCCAAAGTTGGTTTAACTTGCAACTCCGCTAGCAAACTGCCATCACTATAAATACTCATTCTGGCAAACAAAGATCTCAGGTCGGATACGGTCTTACAACTCAAGGCATCAGCAACAACATTGGCTTTTCCCGGGTGGTACTCAATCACGCAATCATAGTCCTTTAACAGCTCAACCCAACGACGTTGCCTCATATTTAAATCCCTCTGAGTGAGGATATACTTCAAGCTCTTGTGATCAGTAAAGATATAGCACTTCTCTCCGTAGAGATAGTGCCTCCAGATTTTTAGAGCAAAGACCACCGCAGCTAACTCGAGGTCATGAGTCGGATAGTTACACTCATGAGGTCGTAACTGACGTGATGCATAAGCAATAACCTTCCTATCCTGCATCAGTACACAACCAAGCCCGGAGTGTGAGGCATCACTATACACTGAGAAGTCCTTCCCAGACTCGGGTTGTGAAAGGACCGGGGCTTGAGTCAAAGCTGCCTTCAGTTTTTCAAAACTAGCTTGCTGGGCATCGGACCAAACAAAAGAAACATTTTTCCTCAAAAGCTTTGTCAAAGGGGCAGCAATGATGGAGAAACCCTCGACAAAGCGGCGGTAGTAACCAGCTAAACCCAGAAAGCTACGGATCTCAGAGACATTCTTGGGTTGCTTCCAACTGGTGATAGCCTTGATCTTATTGGGATCAACCTGGATACCTTGAGCTGATACAACATGCCCCAAAAATGTAACTTCTCTGAGCCAAAATTCACACTTGCTCAGCTTAGCATACAGACGATGCTCTCTCAAGGCTTGCAGAACAATTTTCAAATGCTCAACATGCTCAGATTCTGTTCAAGAATAAACCAAGATATCATCAATAAACACCACAACAAACTGGTCTATATAGGGTCGGAACACACGGTTCATCATGTCCATGAAGGCAGCTGGTGCATTGGTAAGACCAAAAGGCATCACAAGAAACTCATAGTGCCCATATCTAGTGTGGATAGCTGTCTTCGCAACATCAGATCCCTTTATCTTCAGTTGATAGTATCCAGACCAAAGATCAATCTTTGAGAAAATTGTGGCTCCCCAAAATTGATCAAACAAATCGTCGATCCTGGGTAACGGGTATTTATTCTTAACTGTCAGTTTGTTCAACTTCCGATAATCAATGCATAATCGGAGTGAACCATCCTTCTTCTTGACGAAAAGGACTGGAGCTCCCCAAGGTGAAGAGCTAGGTCGAATGAAACCTCGGTCAAGAAGCTCTTGCAACTGAATTTTCAACTCCTTAAGCTCCTTAGGGGCCATACGATAGGGATTCATGGATACAGGTGCAGACCCCGGATAAGTCTCAATCTCGAACTCAAAATCCCTATCCGGAGGTAACCCGGGCAACACTTCGGGAAAGACATCAAGAAATTCGCTAACAGTGCGAATTTCTTCAATCTTGAATAGAGAACCCTTCGTATTCAGGAGACAAGCAATGAAGGTCTCATATCCCTTCCGAATCATTCCATCGACGGTCAGAGCAGATACTACATTAGACAAGTAACCTCGACGTTCACTGATTAGAACTACTGACTGACCATCAGTAGTCCTTAAGGTTGCCCTTTTCAATTCACAATCAAGGTTAACCCGATGCTCGGTCAACCAATTCATACCCAAAATCATATCGAAGTCCTCCATTGGAAGCTCCATAAGATCAACCAGAAAGATTTCCCCTTGAACCTCAAGAGGACAACGCCTAAACACCTTATCCACGGTCACTGACTGACCCACTGGGCTCATAACTGTAACAACATTCTCTGTGGCTTCTATCGGAAGAGGAAGGTCTCGGGAAACAGATCTTGAAATGTAGGAGTGGGTAGAACCATTATCGAGCAATGCAAAGTATGGAACAGAAAAGATGGTAAATGTACCTGCTATAACATTCGGCTCATCTCTATCATCACGTCGCCTGGTAGCATATACATGTGCTGGCTGCCTAGCCTCAGACAAAACTGGTCCCCCGCTCTGATGGGATCATGCTCTAGAGTCTGTCCTAGCAGCAGATGCAGAAGGTCTACTCTGACTACGACCCCTGGCCGGAGTCTGTACGGAAGTCTGTGAGCGTGCAGGGGTCTGGGAGGATGCCCGAGGTGTAGAAGATGGAACAAGGAAATTCTTCAGAAAATGGTCTCCGGACCCACATCGAAAACAAGTACCGGTCTTCCTTCTACACTCGCCCCCATGTCGCTTATCACAATGCACACAAAGGGGTATAGGGGTGAAACCAGAGGAATCACCTCTACTAGCAGCCGGGGTCGAAGAAGTATCAGGCCTGGATCCAAAATTACCTCTCTGATGACCAGAAGTGCGATTCCTCTTCCCATGACGCGAGGAAGGCTCAGGATTAGGAGGCCTCTTAGACCGCTCTCAATCAACTCTACCTCCACCAGTGGCCACTAGCTCAACTTCTTCTAGGTCTTTAGCTTTCTCAACTAAAGTATCGAAGTCCTTATCCAGATGACCAACAACATGTACACATAGCTCATATCTCAGCCCCATCACAAATTTACGACATTTTTCCCTCTCTGTAGGCACTAAACTAGCCCCAAATCTGAGCAGGCCCAAGAATTCTGTCTCATACTCGGATACAGACATATCTCCCTGAGTCAAGGTCCTAAATCGTTCTTGCATCTGCCTCATGTAGCGCTCACCAACAAAGCGACTCTTGAAGCGCTCCTTGAAAAAGTCCCAAGTCAAACGGGCCGCAGGGACACTACTAACCACAGATTCCCACCAAGTACGAGCATTGCCATACAACATAGAGACGACTCCCAAATATCTCTTGGGTGACTCAAGACCCAAGGAATCCATGCGCCTCTCCAGATCGTGGAGCCATTCCTCTGCCTCAGTCGGGGCTCCACTAGTAGGGCCATCAAAAGTTCTCGCCCCATTCGTGATCAAAGTCTGAGAGATGGGAACTTCAGGAACAATACGAGCTGCTCTAACCGCACCAGTAATCAACTGCAGAAACTGCCTACTAAGGGCTTCGTCAGTAACAGATGTGGGGGGCTCAGAAGAAGACGACGCTCCTCTAACCGGAGTAGACACATCGATCCCAGGGGCAGACTGAGGAGCAGAAACTACAGTAGGGCCAGATGATACGGAAGGCTCGGTAGGACCAGGGACAGGAGTGGAGGTAGGTGACTCAACCACGGGATCATCCATAGTGTCGGCAAACCGGACAGGTCTACCACGTCTCCGAATAGGTCGACGTCCTCTTACAGTACTCATAGCAGAGGATCTCTACAAGGAATAAGCTTAGGGTCAGTTCATAGCAATGGAGAATCGAACACAATTAAGTAGACAAAATTGGGTGACTTAGCTCATTTCAAAACATCTTTTGTAAAACTTTTCAAACATTGGGTAAAATGGACTCATACACAGTCCGAGGTTTTTAAAACCAAAAGCTCTGATACCACTAAATGTAACCACCTGGACCTGCTTATGCGTTTAACCTAACTCCAGGCGGTCACAACCTATAATCAAACCCTTGTGAAATGTCACAGTCAAAACATCAAAACTGACATAGTTTCCCCCTTTTTGGGAGATTTGCGGATCATATCATAAAACCTGTTAACGAATACATATCAATGTTATCCTTAGAACGATTATAAAATCTACCAGTAACGCTTTCAAAACCATCCAAGAGTAGTAAGTAATAGTTTAGCATCATGTGATTACAAAATAGATGACATGAAAGTATAAAATGTTCAGTTATAACGAAAGCCAATATCCGGCAAAACCAAAAGATAAGGTGTATCAAAATATAGGCATAAGTCACCCAAATAGAGACAGTTTGGAAGATAAGAACATTACAACAGTCTAGAGCTAAATGTGCCGATCCTCCAGTTGTCGGGTCCAAAAGGGATAGCCTATCACAAGTATCTGAAAGGGGAGAAGAGGAGGGCATGAGCTAGGGAGCTTAGTGTGTTCCAATAAGTGCAGATTAAACAAGCAATAAATACATATCAATCATAGCATAATAACACATAGCAGATCAATACAAATGCTCGAGTGCATGCATGAGTTTACCAGTGACTACCCTCCAACCTTACACCAAATGCAGTCCCCCAGAACTGCATCCATAGGGACTTACCCTAGGCCCGATGGGCATAGGTGCCACCTAAGAGGCTGCCTTAGGTCCATAAGGATTTACCCGTGCTAAAGCATCGGTACCTACTCAAGGGGAGACCTTGAGTCCATAAGGATTACCAGCTGGATCAGGGCTGTACCAACAGAAACTTCACAATATAACCCAATAGTATACCTCAGATAGTAATCAGTGTTCAGATTTCAGATATGAATAACAGAGTACATGTGGCATGTATTCTATTCAGAGTATCAGAAACAGAAGAATCATGCTTTTGACAGAGAAATGGGCATACCATTGAGCAAAGCAGACATTCTCATCATTCATCATACAAACAGATTTTATCATCACAGGTCAAGCTAACAGATCATACTATCAAGTTTATCAGACAGTCAGACAATATCTTCACAGATCAAGCAATCACATAACAAGTATACATAATGAGCAAACATACATCAAAGTAGAGAATGTCATTATATATCCAGTTCATCATTTCATCTCATTTTCTAAAATAATGATGCAATCTCAATAACAATTAGAATATTAATCGAACATAATATTGATTATGATTAAATCATTATGCAACTAATTCAACAGAATATAGCACACATGGAACACACCTCAAAGCTGGTCGGAGAAGGGTCTAACGGACACCTGCCTCAGTATGCTCGGATACAGGGTCAGATCCTAAATCAAGAAAGAGTAATGATCATAATGTGAAATAAGATTTAAACTTATTCTTATACATTGGGTTTGAATTCATACTGATATTCACTGAAGCGTGAGGGTGAGCGGGTCGAGAGGAGCTAGGCTGAGCTGGAGAGCGGTCACATGACTCTCGGGTACCTTTACACAATTAAAACACTATTTTAGATACTTCTTCGATTTACTGATATCTGAATAGGATAATTAAGTACATATGCATGATTTGGGTTTAAGGTCAGATTTGGGGGTCTTAGAGTCGAATTTTTGCAAAACGGGCTTCAAAAACGGAATTAGGACGTCGAAAAACATAAGATAAGGCTTTTTCGAAAAATTTGACTTTTTGGTCAAAGTCAACGCTGACGTCAGCAAGTCAACGCTGATGTCAGCAAGTCAACGCTGACGTCAGCATGTCAAAGTCAACGGAAGGTCAGAGTCAAGGCTGACGTTAGTAGTCAACAGGGGTCAACTGAGTTGACTCGGTGAGTTAACTCACTGAGTCAACTCGAGCAAGTTGACTCACTGAGTTGACTTACTGAGTTGACTCAACGAGTTGACTCGGACACGGGTCGGTTCGGGTCAGAGACGGGTCGGGTCGGGTCTGACCGGTTCGGGACGAACTTAATCGGGTTTGGGTTTTGGGCTCGGGTTTGGTTGATGGGCCAACCGGTCCAGCCGGTTCAGGCCGGCTCACTTACCCAAACGGAAACAACCGTCGGACGGCCACCGAAAACTCGCCGGAGAGCTCGTAAGGGCTCGATTTCACCTGAAAAAGAGAGCAGACTCGATTATTGACCTAAACCAACCCACACAAGTTTGAAGAACGTCGGAAATAAACGGAAATCGTTGCGAAAAGAATTGAAGGGTCGTCGGAACTCACGTAGCTCCGATGGAGGCCTCGCTGGCATTGGTTGGACACGAGACTTTAGGGGTTTTGCACGACACGACGAGGGGAGCACGGTGGTGGCAACAGCACACCGGACGGACGGCCGACGGAGGCTGAAACGGCGAGCAAAAGCTGACGGAAAAAGGGGGTGAGGTTTTTCGAACCTTCAACCCTTGAAACACGACAATGGCGGCGAGGGGTGAGCGAGTGACTACCGGAGATGAGCTCAGGAAAGGGCGGCGCACACGCCGGTGGCGGCGGTGTTGCGCACGGAGCGACGGTGGAGGGGGGAGCAACGGTGGCCGGTCGGGGTAGGTAGGAGCGTTGGGAGAGGGGATGTTTCTCGAAACTTGAAAGATAGATGAGCATTTAATTTGGGTAGGTGAAAAGTCTGAGTTAAAAAAAATAAAGCTAACTCCTTGATTAACAAACAAAAATTAACAAGGGTAATATTTAATAGAATAGATCACTTGGCTCAAATGGTTAACACGCTGATGGTGAGGGCTGAGGTCTCGGGTTCGAGCCTCCACACCCTCACCTTCATTTCCCTTTTTTTTCTTTCCTTTTTTTTATATATTTTACCGGGTGTTACAGCTTCTCTCGAGTTTGGGGGGGGGAATTAGTCGTCTAATTATGTCGTTATTTTTCTATTTTGTTTTTTCTTTGGCATTTAGGCTCTAATGTAACATGCCTTTATTTAAAATCTTATGAAATCTTAGTTTGAGGAAAATTCTTGAGTAGTTTTTACTCGTCGCGGCAGACTACCCGCTTGGGCGGCAACCTTAGCTTGACTTTGGATTTACTTAGAATCTTACTATGTTCTTAGCTTAAAGAAACACTCTTTGTGACTAGTATGATTTTAGGACTTCTAGGAAACTTAGGTATTTCACCTAGTAAACTTGGGTTGAACTTGATGTTTGAAGAAAAAGAAGATATATGTCCTAGAGGCGCTTGAGACTGGCTCTAGCATAAGCTAGAGGTGCCCGAAACCGGCTCTAGCCCCAAAAAACAAAGTGTGCTAAATGAAATCATTCGATGTGCTTATCACCAGCTCTAGTGGTTTAAATCATTTATGTTATAAATTACAAAAAAAATAGGGAGAAACCCAAGGGAATTAAGGTGCTTATCGGGGTTTACTTAGAAGCCGAAGAATCATTCTTATCACAAGGACCGCACACACTCACGAGACACATAGTTTGGTTCCGGGTAAGTCCATTGTCATTCGAAAATTTGTTATTAGGCGTAAATCTACACGGTATTTAAAGGTTGCTCAACGTGTTTTCACGACTAAGTTTACATATGATTTTAAGTTTTGGCATGATATTGTTAGATTGCATTGCTTGAGGACAAGCAATAGTTCGAGTTTAGGGGTGTGTTAAGTGTGCAAAAGTTCTATATTTATGCCTTAGTCTAGCTCAATTATTGTTGTTCTTAAGTATAGTTTAGTTGCATTTATTAGGAAACATACACAAAACTACATAGATTAGATATTATGTCTTATTTGATAAACTTAATTGTTTTTATATAAAAGATATTGCTCGTGTGTGTTTTCTCTCTGTGCGCAGTTACCCGCCCAGGTAGATGCCGCTGAGGCAGCAGAGAGGACAGAAGATGAGAAGTTGGAAATTGATGAAGGAAGCTATTGGACCATCCCGAGAGCTGATCGAGGACTGTCAAATAGGAGAGGTCCAGAATGAAGAGTTGTGCCAACCTTTACACACCAACCCAGACCTCTGCCGACGTAGACAATAGTATGCCGTTGAGGCAGCAACTCGAGGAAGGGTGGAAATATGAAAAGTGGTATGCGATAGAAAGAGCTCATCAAGCCCGATTTTTGGAGACCACTTGAATGTGCATTGGAGCCGAGCAGACAAAGAAAAGCCATGGTCAAAGTCAATGTGGAAAAAGTCAAACGGGAATCTAGGAAGATATAATGTTAGATTTGTTCTTTTATTGAGTTGTAATTAGATTATGACTAGGATTCCTGCCCTAAATTGACATAGACCTATGCTCCTCCCCTATAAATGTAATCGACTTGAAGGAAGAAAAACACAATTGAGATTAGAGAGAAAACTCCTTCTCGAAAAACCCTTGTGTCGCCATCTCCATTATGTTCTAAACCTTCCTAGGGCTAAGGGTTGGTTGCCGAGTAGTTGTGAGAGTTTTGCTTGTAGTAGTTTAGGTTTTCAGTTTTTGAAAAAAAATTCAAGGTTTGTTTACTCTTGGTTCTTCATTGTGTGCGATCTTTATCGGGAGATAAGAGAGCATCAATATAATTGTTCAATATCGGGAGATTTGGACTCAAGTAATCAGTAAACATGATTTTATCCAACCATATGGTAAAGCTACTTCGATTTAGGGATATGTTTGAAGTTCAGCGGCTAAGAGAGACTTCATAATCGGTTGGTGTTCATCCTTAGATTCACGATGAGAGGTATTATCCAAGACATGTTCACCAATAGTAATTCAATCCTAGGGATAAGGGGAAGTCATTGAAGGGAGCCTTGCCAAACCTTGAATCATCGCTTAACTTCCCAGGCAGTCACATTGGTCTCTGCAAAGGCGGGATTCTACAGAAGCATACTCGTGGGTGGCTACTGAAGTTGTTAAGTTGATATGCAAAACTGTACCAAGACAGTGCATCCAATCTCCACACTACGAAGTATTCCAATACCGGCCCATTCTCTCACTCTAATTTCTCAATTTATTTTAGTTTCTTTAATCTTAGTTTTAATCAAACCAACTCTCAATATTTGTGTTTTTACTTTTTACCTGTGCCGAAAAGTGAATTCTGAAGGTTTTCACAATTCTTGTGGAGACGATATCTTCAATACTATAACATGGCACCGTGTATACTTGCATGCAATTTGCGCATCACTTTTGCACGCAACAAGTTTTTGGCAACAAATCTTTCTAGATTCTCGTTTGACTTTTTCCACCTTGACTTTGACCATGGCTTTTCTTGTTTAGCTGGGCTCTAATGCACGTGCAAGTGCTCTCCAAAAATCAGGATTGATGAGCTCTTTCTGTCGCATACCACTTTTCATATTCCCACCCTTCCTCGAGTTGCTACCTTGGTGGCATACTATTGTCTGCCTCGACAGAGGTCTGGGTTGGTGTGCAGAGGTTGGCACAACTTTTCATTATGGGCCTCTCCTCTTTGAAAGTCCTCGATTAGCTCTCTGAATGGTCCAATAGCTTCCTTCATCAATTTCCAACTTCTCCTCTGCTGCCTCGCCGGCATCAGCCTCGGCGGGTACTTGCGCACAAAGAGAAAAAACTCCTGGGCAGAATCTTTAATATAAAAACAATTAAGTTCATGAAATAAGGCAGAATATCTAATCTATGAAGTTTTGTGTATGTTTTCCTAATAAATTCAACTAAACTATACTTACGAACAAAAATAATTGAGCTAGACTAGGGCAAAAATATAGGACTCTTGAACATTTAACACACCCCCAAACTCGAACTATTGTTTTTCCTCAAGCAATGCAATCTAACAATAACATGCCAAAACTTAAAATCATATGTAAACTTAGTCGAGAAAGCACCTTGAGAAGCCTTTACATATTGTGTATATTTACGCCTTATAGCAACCTTTTGAATGACAATGGACTTACCCAGAACCAAACTATGTGTCTCGTGAGTGTGTGCGGTCCTTGTGATAAGAATGATTCTTCAGATTCTTAGTAAACTCCGATAAGCACCTTAATTCCCTTGGGTTTCCCTCTAGTTTCTTTTGCAATTTATAACATAAAGGATTTAAATCACTAGAGCTGGTGATAGGCACCTCTAATTATTTCATATAGAACCCTTGTTTTGTTTTTTGGGCTAGAGTTGGTTTCGAGCACCTCTAGCTAATCCTAGAGCCATTTTCAGGCACCTCTAGGACATATATCTTTTTCGTTCAAACATCAAGTTCAACCCAAGTTTACTAAGTGAAATATCTAAGTCTCCTAGAAGTCCTAAAATCAAACTAGTAATAAAGAGTATTTCTCTAAGTAAATCCAGAGTCATGCTTAGTTTGCCGCCCAGGCGGGTAGTCTGCCGCGGCGGGTAAAAGCTACTAAAGAATTTTCCTCAAACTAAGAATCCATTAGATTTTAAATAAAGGCATGTTACATTAGAATCTAAATGCAACAGAAAAAAACAAAACAAAAAGTAAAAATTAGAGGACTAATCCCCCCAACTCGAGAGGAGCATTATCCTCAATGCATGCCTACATACACAAAATTTAGCATAGATTAGATAAAAATAAAATAGAAGAAGGAGAGAGAATCTTAGATTGATGGTGTCTCGGAGGAGTTTTCATCGTCGTTGTCGTCTATGATCATCCTCTTTCAAGCAGTCACTTTGAAGCGTTTGGCCGCCCTCGGCTGCTGCTGGCGGGAAGGTGGAGTTGTGAGAGAAAACACACCTGAGCGGTATATTTTATATAAAAATAATTAAGTTTATCAAATAAGGCAGAATATCTAATCTATGTAGTTTTGTTTATGTTTTCTTAATAAATGCAACTAAACTATACTTAAGAACAACAATAATAAAGCTATACTAGGGCATAAATATTGAACTTTTACACACTTAACACACCCCCAAACTGCGCCAAAAACTTCTAGTTACATTGGTCTCTATATACACAAGGAAGAACACTTGAAGAAGGAAGGTTTCACATCCTCCCTTGAAGTTCAAGTGTTGGTAAATTTTCTAGTTGTCATTAGATTTTTTTCTTTACAACTAGAATATCATATTGTTGGACTAACATTGTTTGATGCTTTGAGTAAGGGGGAGCCAATTTTAAAACCAAAAGTTTTTAATTATGACAAAAAAAATTAAACATCATATGTTATTTTGAGTCTAATGTCTTTTAAATTCTTTTTGATATAACAAAAAGGGGGAGAAATTGTTTAAAAAATTGATTTTTCAAGAGAATAAGGGTGAGCTTTAACTTTATTCAAAATTTAAAATCCCTTATTCAAATTTTAATAAAATTCTAAGGGGGAGAATCCAAAACAAATTTTCAAGTTGGTTTATTATGTCTAAAAGGGGGAGATTGTTCAAATATGTGTTTTGATATAATAAATGAAAATGTTTTGGACTTAATTGAAAAAAAATTAAAAACTCTTTAAGTCAAAAACAACTTGAAAATAAGTTAGAGGTGTTTTCAAAAGGTTTTGGCAATGTTTGAAACATTTTTAAGTAGCCAAATCAGTGTTTTCAACATACTCGTTTTGATATAGGCATAATATGTATCGATACGTTTTGAAACTACAAAAACCCATTTTGATACAGGGTACACATGTTTCGATACAAATAGGTGTGGTTTCGAAACACCCTTTGGTGTTTCGATACGCCTACGTGGCATGCACCACAACGGCTACAGTCTCAACGGCTTTTTCCCAATGACTATTTGAATTGCAGGTTGTTTCAATATGACACTAAGCGTTTCGGTACGGGCATTCTGATACGGCCCAAAGGTGTTTCTATACGGGCCACTACATTAGACTCAAATGGCTAGTTCTGAAGAATGGTGTTTCAATGCAGCAATGCGTGTATCGAAATAGACATCACCAGAACTGCATTTATGGTGGGAAATAAAGTCTTCAACGGTTCAACTCAACCCCAAAAGTCCTAAACGGCTACAAACTCAATTTGGAGTATTAAAGGGACCTCCAAGCATCAAGGAAAGACTAATGCTTCAATTGTCAACAACCATATGATGAGAAATTTGTCTCAGGGCTTAATTTATTCATTCTTTGTATAGACAACACTTGTGAGGAAAAATTGTCAAATTTGCTCAAGTGTTTAGGTTTTGGTGAGAGCTTAAAGAGTGCAAACAAATACCTATTAGAGGGATTTTAGTTTGCTTATTTTCTTTATCTTGTAAAAAGGGTTTACTCAAGCTTTAGGCTAGAAAGCTTTCAGTGTGTACGTGTTTCCTCCTAATTCTAGAAATGGGGACGAGTGAATTACTGGATTGATTGTGAAATCCTAAGTGGGAAGCTAAGGTTGTGGATGTAGGTTCTTGTTAGAAGGCCGAACCAGTCTAAATTATCGTGTCATTTATCTTTTAGCTTCCACACCTCAATCACCCAAAAATCCAACTTCTCCACCACTTGGCAAGCATCAGTTGAAGGTGATAATCAAGCCTATCAAGTCTAACAATTGGTATAAGAACAAGGCTCAATCGAATGGAATTAACACCCTATTGAGGTGATCTGGGAAGCTCGATACAACAATTCAATCAGCCGGTCAAATGACGCAATACATCGACTAGCCACAATTCTTTGACGGGACCAACTACGCTTGTTGGAAGATTAGAATGAAGTTCTTCATCAAATCCAAATACTACAAGCTTTGTAATATTGTTGAAGAGGGTCCTTATGTGCCACAAAGTGTAAATACATAATGTAAGGCGGACGATCGGAAGAAGATGGAGCTTAATTGCAAGGCTTTGCACATCCTCTTTTATGCATTTAGCCCCAACATTTATGAGAAGATGCCCTCTTGCGAAGATGCCAAGGAAGTATGGGACTAGCTTGAAGTCACATACGAAGGAACAAACGAAGTAAAGGAGACCAAGATCGGCCTCCTCAACCACGAGTTTGAGAAATTCAAGATGGAACCGGATGAAGACATCACAAAGAAGTTCGATAGATTCTCTACCATCACAATGGACTCAAAGGCTATGGAGAAATCATTCTGGAAGACAAGCTTGTTCGAAAGTTTCTCTATTCTCTTCCCGAGTCTTAGGACTCAAAAAAGACCGCCATCATCGAAGCCAAAAATCTTAAGACCTTGAAGCTAGATGAACTCATGGGGTCTCTTCTCAGTCATGAAATAATGAAGAAATAAAAAGAAGAGAGGAAGAAGAAGGATGAGATAAAGAAGTTGGGAAGAAGAAAATCATAGAGCTCGGAATCAACACTAATGTCATTCCTCTCAAGACCTCCAAGTGCAACCATGTTGAATCAATTGAGGACGAAAGTAAGGATGGAGAGATGGTTTATCTCTTCAAGAAATTCACTTGATTCGTGAATAGCGAGATGGATAAATCCAAGCATGAATCGAAGAAGAAGATGAAGGATTCCCACAAGTACAACAAAAAGGGATCATCTTCAAAGAAAGCATACGTGGCGACATGAAGTGATGAAGGTTCCACCGATGATGGGGTAGCTCACCTATGCTTCATGGCCCTCAATGAGGGGAGGTAACTTCTAACTCATCTAGTTCAAATTCATAAACTTTTTATGAGTTGCAAGATGCGTATGATGAATTGGTTTTTGAATTTAAGACATAATTTTCCAAAAACAAGAAATTAATTTCAAATTTGAAAAAGGAAATGAAACTCTTTCTAAAATCAATTTGGATTTTGAAGCAAAATTAAAAGTTTTTGAGCAAAAAGTTCTTGATTTACATAATTTGCTTCAAAAGATGGAAAAAGATCATCAAAATGCCTTGGATGATCTTAAGAAGGAAAAAGATTTGCTTTCCAATGAACTTCATAAGAAAAACAATTTGGGAAAACCAAATTTTTATGTTAGAAAATCTACTGTCCCTAGATTTTTAAATTACTTAATTGTATTATGTTAGGTGTGGCAGAGAATGAGCAACAAGTCCAAACATGAGGGGGAGCTCCATACAAACAAGGAAGATCACTTGAAGAAGGAAAGCTTCACATCCTCCCTTGAAGTTCAAGTGTTGGTAAAATTTCTAGTTGTCTTGTGTTTTAATTAGATTATTTTTCTTTACAACTAGAATAATGTATTGTTGGACTAACATTGTTTGATGCTTTAAGTAAGTGGGCAGTTTTAAAACCAAAAGTTTTTAATTATGAAAAAAAAATTAAACCTCCTATGTTATTTTGAGCCTAATGTCTCTTAAATTCTTTTTGATATAACAAAAAGGGGAGAAATGGGTAGAAAAATTGATTTTTCAAGAGAATAAGGGGGAGATTTAACTTTATTCAAATTTTAAAAAAAATCTAAGGGGGAGAATTCCAAACAAATTTTCAAGTTGCCTTTATTATATCTAAAAAGGAGGAGATTGTAGAAATATGTGTTTTGATATAATAATTGTAAAATGTTTTGGACTTAATTAAAAATAATTTATAATACTCTTTAAGTCAAAAACAACTTGAAAATAAGTTTGAAGTGTTTTCAAAAGGTTTTGACAATGTTTGAAACGTTTTTAAGTAGCCAAACCAATGTTTTTAATGTACCAGTTTCGATATAGGCATAATTTGCATCGATATGTTTTGAAATTGTTAGAACTCATTTTGATACGGGGTTCACCTGTTTCGATACAGATAGGTATGGTTTCGAAACACCCTTTGGTGTTTCAATACGCCCACAAGACATACACTATAACGGCTACAACCCTAACGACTATTTCCCAATGACTAATGCACAACAATATGATGAGAAATTTGTCTTAGGGCTTAATTTATTCATTCTTCGTATAGAAAACACTTGTGAGCCAAAATTGTCAAATTTGCTCAAGTGTTTAGGTTTGGGTAAGAGCTTAAAGAGTGCAAATAAATACCTATTAGAGGGATTTTAGTTTGCTTATTTTCTTTCTCTTGTAAAAAGGGTTTACTCAAGCTTTAGGCTAGAAAGCTTTGAGTGTGTAAGGGTTTCGTCCTAATCCTAGAAACGGGGACGAATCAATTAGTGAATTGATTGTGAAATCCTTAGTGGGAAGCTATGTTAGTGGATGTAGGTGCTTGATAGAAGGTCGAACCACTCTAAATTATCGTGTTATTTATCTTTTAGCTTCCACGCCTCAATCACCTAAAAATCCAACTTCTCCACCACTTGGCAAGCATCGGTTGAAGGTGATAATCGAGCCTATCAAGTATAACTATTGGTATCAGAACAAGGCTCAATCGAAGAGGATTAACATCCTATTGAGGTGATCTAGGAAGCCCGATACAACTATTCAAACAACCGGTCAAATGGCGCATTCCATTGACAACCACTATTCTTTTACATGACCAACAACACTCATTGGAAGATTAGAATGAAGTTCTTCATCGAATCTAAAGACTTCAAGCTTTGAGATATTGCTGAAGAGGGTCCTTATGTGCCACAAAGAGTAAAGGCAAAATGGAATGTGGGCGATCGCTAGAAGATGGAGCTTAATTGCAAGGCTTTGCACATCCTCTTTTGTGCATTTACCCCTCAACATCTATGAGAAGATGTCCTCTTGCGAAGATGCCAAGAAAGTATGAGACAAGCTTGAAGTCACATACGAGGGAACAAACGAAGTAAAGGAGACCAAGATCGGCCTCCTCAACCATGAGTATGAGAACTTCAAGATGGAAATGGGTGAAGATATCACAAAGAAGTTCGATAGATTTTCCACCATCACAAATGGACTCAAAGGCTTTGGAGAAATCATACCGGAAGACAAGCTTGTTCGAAAGCTTCTCTATTCTCTTCCCTAGTCATGGGACTCAAAGAAGACCGCCATCATCGAAGCCAAAAATCTTAAGACCTTGAAGCCTGATGAACTCATTGGGGTCTCTTCTCACTAATGAAATAATGAAGAAAGAAAACGAAGAGGAGAAGAAAAGGAAGAGATAAAGAAGATGTGGAAGAAGAAAATCATGGAGCTTTGCATCAACACTAATGTCATTGCTCTCAAGTCCTCCAAGTGCAACCATGTTGAATAAAGTGAAGATGAAGAGATGGTTCATCTCTTCAAGAAATTCACCCGCTTCATGAAGAGCGAGATGACTAAATCCAAACATGAACCAAAGAAGAAGATGAAGGATTCCCACAAGTCCAACAAAAAGGGATCATCTTCAAAGAAAGCATACATGGAGACATGGAGTGATGAAGACTCCACCGATGATGAGGTAGCTCACCTATGCTTCATGTCCCTCAATGAGGGGGAGGTAACTTCTAACTCGTGTAGTTCAAATTTATATACTTTTGATTAGTTGCAAGATGTCTCTGATGAATTGGTTTTTGAATTTAAGGCATCAATTTCCAAAAACAAAAAATTAATCTGAAATTTGAAAAAGGAAAATGAAACTCTTTCTAAAATTAATTTGGATTTTGAAGCAAAATTTAAAGATTTTGAGCAAAAAGTTCTTCATTTACAAAATCTGCTTCAAAAGATTGAAAACGATCATCAAAATGCGTTGGATGATCTTAAGAAGGAAAATCATATTTTTATGTTAGACAATCTAGCGTCCCTAGATTTCTAAATGGTAAAGATAATGTGACACTAATGTCTATGGATTCAAAGCAAATTGGATTTCAAAAATTACTTGATTGTCTTATGTTAGGTGTGATGGAGAATGAGCAACAAGTCCAAACTTGAGGGGGAGCTTCATACACACATGGAAGAACACTTGAAGAAGGAAGGCTTCACATCCTCCCTTGAAGTTCAAGTGTTGGTAAAATTTCTAGTTGTCTTTTGTTTTAATTAGATTATTTTTCTTTACAACTAGAATATCATATTGTTGGACTAACACTGTTTGATGCTTTGAGTAAGGGTGATCCAATTTTAAAACCAAAAGTTTTTAATTATTAAAAAAAATTAAACCTCCTATGTTATTTTGAGCCTAATGTCTGTTAAATTCTTTTTTGATATAACAAAAAGGGGGGGAGAAATGGTTTAAAAAATGATTTTTCAAGAGAACAAGGAGGAGTTTTAACTTTATTCAAATTTTAAAAGAAATTCTAAGGGGGAGAATCCCAAACAATTTTGCAGGTTGATTTTATTATACCAAAAAGGGGGAGATTGTAGAAATATGTGTTTTGATATAATAATTGAAAAATGCTTTGGACTTAATTGAATAGAATTTAAAATACTCTTTAAGTAAAAAAACTTGAAAATAAGTTTGAGGTGTTTTCAAAATGTTTTGACAATGTTTGAAACGTTTTTAAGTAGCCAAACCAGTGTTTTTAATGTACTCATTTCGATACAGGCATAATCTGTATCGGTACGTTTTGAAATTGCCAGAACCTATTACGATATAGGGTTCACCTATTTCGATACAAATAGGTGTGGTTTCGAAACACCCTTTGGTGTTTGGATACGCCTACATGGCATACACACCAATGGCTACAACCCCAACGACTATTTGAATTGCAGGCTGTTTCGATACGACACTAGGTATTTCGGTACGGGTGTTCTGATACGGCCCAAAGGTGTTTTGATACGGGCCACTGCATCAGACTCCAACAGCTAGTTCTGAAAAAGTGCATTTCTATACAACATTTAAGACAATAATATACAATAATACATTACCACAATGCATCTTGGTCCAATTAATCAATATGACGCAATAATTAATCAATTAGAGCTAATTCTTAACTATAACAAGTTTTAGGGACCAAATTGTAAATTCAATAAGTTAGGGGTCCTTTGATGCAATTTATTATACTGCCATGAAATTCACTACAATATTAACAATCCTATAAAATTTCATACAACTTGGAGTTCATTTACTTATTCAATTTAATCATTCACAATTTAGTGACTAATCTGTGGACATTGCAAACTGTCAAATTATGCCTTTAACTAACTTAACTAACTGTTGAGTGGATCATTGGATTGATCAAAGCCAAGAGGGGGTGAATTGGGTTTTAAAAACTTGTTGGAGTAAATATATGGCAAAAATATGAAGAACAAGGAATTTTAGAGTGGTTCAAGTTTCAAATGAACTATACATCCACTACCTTAGCTACCACTAAGGATTTTCCAACAATCCACTAATTGTTCTTCCCCTTCTCAAGGCTTAGGAGGTAACTTTTACAATATCGGTCAAATTTTCTACCCAAAATTTGACCAAACCCTCACAAGAGTACAAAGAAGAAATAAAGACAAGAAAGATATCCCTCAATACAAGATTGCCCTTTAAGTACAAACACTCAACCCAAATTTGATAACAAGATCAAAATTGAACTCTACACAATTTGTGGTTTTACAAGAGATAGGAAAATAAGCACTTTGAGCTTGGATTTTTGCTAGGATGTTTATCTTTGATGCAATAGTTGTTGCTGGTCTTCAATTAGCTTCAATTTATACCTTCTCTATTAATTCTAGCAGTTTGGGTGGTTAAAGTATTTATTATAGTCGTTGAGACTCTCTCTTTCCATCATAAATGCACTTCTGCAGCTTATCGTATCGGTACACGAGGACCCATATTGATGCCTATCTCAAAATAGAAAGAGTCGTTGCACAATAACAAAAGGGCATATCGATACGCGTGTAAGCGTATCGGTACGGGACATGGGCCGTTTCGATATGGAGAACATTTGTATCGATGCAATTAATTCAACAGAGCTCACTCGAAGTTTCCGTATCGATACGACAAAGGGCGTATCGGTACGGGACAACTACAACTTTAAATTTTGGTTACCTAACAACTGACACCAACAGTCGAAATCATTAAAAGCTTTTCGAATTTAAAATTCCATTAAATTTGTATCGATACGGGTGGAACTGTATCGGTACGCCATTCAAACTCCTTAAGTTTACAGAGATAGCGTATCGATACATATGCAATCTGTTTCGATACGTTGTTTCTATGCGGTGAGGGGCGTATCGAAACGCGTTTCTCTAGTAGCCAAACTTGTAAAAAAGGTATCGAAATGGCTGGAAGCGTATCGATACGCCTGAACGTTTTCAATAGTTTGGCCTTGGAACACTTAGAAAATATTTGGAGATTGAGTTTTTCAAATTAGAATGAAGCCTTGATGATTTAAAAATCATTTGAGGGACTTAAAAAATTATTTCAAGTTTTCAATTTAATCCTTAACATACATTGTTACATCAAAATCAAACATAGGTTTCACAATCTCCCTTTTTTGATATAACAAAACCAAAACTTGAAATCTTTGATACTTTTGAAAAACTTTGCAAAATAACTCCCCATTAATATTGGCTACGTAAAACTTAAGTTGAAAATCAAAATTTTAAGTGTGAGCTTGTTCTCTCTCCCCCTTTTTGTTTGATCAAAAATAGAGACATTGATAAACATAGGCAAAAGGCATAAATAATAACCAAGCAACATAATATAGATAACCATTAAGTTCAAAATAAAGATAACATCAACATAAAATCCAAAAAAAAAACAAAAAATCAAAGCATAGGTTTTAGAATGCAAACTTAGTCCTAAAAAGATAATCGAAAGTGCATAAATATCCTAAATGACATAAATGATATGCAAAGATGAACTACTATACATCGCCATCGCCATCTTCATCGTCTTCATCATGGTCATCATTATTCCTCCGAGATTGACGTCACTCATCATGGAAAGTGGTAAGGGATATGTTCATCGAGTTGTGACCGCCTTCAAGGGAAGTGAGACGCGTCTCCACATTCTTCACACGATCTTCAAGACTTGTAAAACGTTTGTCTATAGAAGCAAATCCTGAACTCATCGCTTGATCCATGGAAGCAATTCCCATGCGCAAGCCCGTGAATTGCTCGTTGAGAAAGGTCAAGAGGGCATCCATGGAAGGTGGAGGAGGGCGAGCTTGAGCGGATTGAGCATTAGCAATTTCTTCCAGAATAGCATCACTAGGGAGTTCGGATAGGCAAACCCAATTTCCATTAAAGTACATGAACTTACCCCTTGAAAGAGATCTTTCATCAATAGGATTGGTGAGGGGAGTCGGGTAGTCATGTGAACAATCTATCTCCTTTTGTGTGAAGAAATAACTCAAGGTCATTCCATAAGTGAATGAAGTGACAAGAGTAGTGCGGCGATGTTGTACGAGATAGACAATCTCCACAAACATAATCCAAACAAGGTTTGGTTGTTATCTTTGACGGAAGCAACGAATCCAAAAATCGTCAACTTGGCGGATAGTGGAATACTTGCCTCTCGAGGGCCTAAACCACCAAGAAACCATCAATTGTAAGATTCGATCTTGAGCATTAAGAGAGGTGACGAAAACTTCCAAGACATGGCCAAGAGCATTCTCATCATTACGACCTTCATCCTCTAACTTGAACACATCACCAATAGATTGAACATTGATGGTGACCTTTTTACCCATTAGATAGGACTTAACAGCCGTAACAACACCCGATAGATTTGCGACACACTTGGCATTAGCATAGAAAATCAAGACCAAATTGCGATAGAAAAAGTTGGGAATTTGAATAAAATCCATAAATCTTCATTCTTGGAGCAACGGTAAGTAAACAAATTTGAAGCGCTCCGAGATGAGGAAAGGAACATAAATTATCCTCTCCGATCGGATTTTGTAGTTTTGAAATTGTCGGAAATATGTGAGGTCTCCTGATGTCTTGAAGCGTTGTTGATAGATAAGAGTGAGGTTCGGGTGAGTACCATCTCTGGCATTAGAACCTTCACCAACTTCACTAGTACGTGCTCTCTTTTTAGGTGTCATTGACTAGAGAAAAATATCAAAAATAGTGTATGCATTAACTTTCTCATTCAACCCATTGAAAATCAATAATCAAATGTTGTTTTTTTAAAAAAAGTTGAGAAACAAAACAAGAACAAAACGTTTGAAAATAAATTTGTTTTTGAGAAAGACAAAACAAAATAAAATTTAGAACGAAAATCAAATGAAATAAGAGAGATTTTTACCTTGATATTTGGTAGAGAGGAATGTGAGAAGAACTTTGCACCAAATTGATGAAAAGCTTGAAAAGCTTTGCTTGATGTTGAAAAACCCTCAAGAGATTTTGAGTTGTGGTGTGAAAATATGAGGGATTGAGAGACTTTTTATAGAGTGTAAAACGGCTAGGGTTTTGTAAAAGCAATTTTGGTAAAAGTGAAACTCTTTAAATGCCTTAAAGAAGTTGTCTGCGCAATCACGTATCGACATGCTTGAGGGTGTATCGATACGGGTGTAAAACTGTAATTCCCTTGAAATGCTCATCAAAGGTCCGTATCGAAACGGATGCAATCCGTATCGAAACGCTTTTAGCTCGTATCAAAACGGGTTTAACTGTATCGATACCCATTTTAGGCAAAATGCAGTCTGGAAAGCTAATACAGTACTCGTATCGATACACATAAGGCTGTATCGATACCCTATGCCCAGAAAAGCATTTTAGGCTTTAAGAACAACCAAAGGCTCGATTTTAGCACCTCTTAAATGAATGCAATTGATGAATGAGCAGTTCTAAGCATATTCTAATAGAAGCATACTCCCCCTAGCTATAAGCATTGATATTTTCAAGAGCAACAACGCATAAACATGCAATTTCACAAATTCAAGCAATTTTAACCACAAAAAGAGTCCTAAAGGGTCAAGGAAGGCTAGTTAGACCTAACTCTCTCCTAAGGGACCAAAAACTCTTCTTATCCAAAGGCTTTGTAAAAATGTCCGCTAGTTGGTTTAAGGTGTCAATGTACTCTATAACAACATCTTCCTTAAAGACATGATCTTTAATGAAATGATGCCTTATCTATATGTTTGGTTCTAGAGTGTTGGATGGGATATTTAGTTAAGCAAATGGAACTAGTGTTGTCACACTTAAGTTGTATGGTTTTAACTTTAATACCATAATCTAAGAGTTGTTGCTTCATCAAAAGGACTTGAGCACAACAACTCCTTAAGGATATGTACTCGTCTTCGGTGGTAGATAGAGCTACACTATTTTGTTTCTTAGAGAACCAAGATATGAGCATACAACCTAAGAATTAATATGTTCCCGAAGTACTCTTCATATCAATTTTACACCCCCATAATCCGCATCCGAATAAGCATAAAGGTTAAAGGTTGAGTCTCTAGGGTACCAGACCTAGACAATGAGTATCTCTAAGGTACCTAAATATTCTCTTAACGGCTATAAGGTGAGACTCTCTAGGACTAGCTTGAAACCTAGCACACAAGCAAACACTAAACAATATATCTGGTCTACTTGTGGTAAGGTAAAACAAAGATCCAATCATAGAGCGATAAAGCTTAGAGTCAACACACTTACCTCCTTCATCCTTGTCAAGCTTTGTAGATGAGCTCATTGGTGTGGCTTGAGGCTTTGCATTCTCCAAGCCAAACTTCTTGAGCATATCCTTGATGTACTTTGCTTGATTGATGAAGGTGTCATCCTTCCTTTGCTTGATTTTGATTCCCAAAAAGAATGAGAGCTGCCCCATCATGCTCATCTCGAATTCACCTTGCATGAACTTAGCAAACTCTTTGCAATGACACTCATTAGTAGATCCAAAAATAATATCATCAACATATATTTGTACTACTAAGATGTCATTTTATACCTTTTTATGAAAAGTGTAGTCTTCACCTTACCTTTTTCAAAACCTTTTTTCAATCAAAAAGTTTGAAAGTCTTTCATACCAAGCTCTAGGAGCTTGTTTTAAACCATAAAGTGCTTTAGTTAGTTTGAAAACATGATTTGGAAATTTTGAATCTTCAAAACTCGGTGGTTGTTCCACATATACTTCCTCATTTATAAAACCATTTTAAAATGCGCTTTTAACATCCATTTGAAAAAGCTTGAAATCATGATAACATGCATATGCAAGCAACATCCTAATAGCCTCCATTCTAGATACGGGTGCATAGGTTTCATCAAACTTTATTCTCTCTTCTTGAGTGTAACCCAGAGCAAATAATCTAGCTTTACTTCTCACAATGTTACCACTCTCATCGAGTTTATTCCTAAATAACCATTTAGTTCCTATAGTAGATTGATTACTAGGCCTTTCAACTAATGTTCATAATTACTTCTCTCAAATTGATTTAACTCTTCTTGCACAGCCATAATCCAAAAATCATCATTTAAGGCTTCTTTAATGCTCTTAGGCTCTATGCATGAGATAAAAGCAACATGGTTCATGAGTTTAAGAGAAGATCTAGTAGTTACCCCCTTTGATGGATCACCCAAGATTTCACCACCTTTGACATAGTTGTACTCCCTTGGGTAGTTCACTTCCTTTTCCTCAAGAGCCAAGTCCCTCAAGGCTTCAAGAGGTGGATTTGTGTATCCTCTTCTTCCGGTGGAATCTCATCCTCCCTTGAAGTTTGTCCTCCATAAAAGACATCAAGGATTCCTACATCATCATCATCACAAGAATCCTTCCTCAGAAGGAGGTTATCATCGAATACAACATGAATAGACTCTTCTACTACTAAAGTTCTCTTATTAAATACATGATAGGCTTTAGAGTTTAAGAAATAACCTAAGAAAATAGATTCATCACTTTTAGCATCAAATTTACGTAAGTTATCTTTTCCATTGTTTAAAACAAAACACTTGCAATCAAATGGATGAAAATAGCTAATGTTAGGCTTTTTAGATTTTAAAATCTCATATGGTGTTTTCTTTAAAAGTGGCATAATCATTACCCAGTTTACAATGTAGCAAGCGATGTTTGTGGCTTCCACCCATAAATATTTAGGTAAATTGTTTTCACAAAGCATGGTTCTAGCCATTTCTTGCAAAGTCCTATTTTCCCTCTCAACTACCCCATTTTGTTGAGGTGTTCGAGGAACCGAAAATTGTGGCTAATATCATGTTCATTTAAAAACTCTTCAAATCCTAGATTTTAAAATTTGGTTCCATGATCACTTCTAATATGAGAAATCTTAAGTTTAAGATCATTTTGAGTTAATTTTGAAAACGTGATGAATTTTCCTAAAGCCTCATCTTTAGTACTTAACAACAGAACCCAAGTAAAACTAGAGTAGTCATTAACAAGTAAAAATGAATATGATACCACCCAAGCTCATAGTTCTAATAGGCCCAAATAAATCCATGTAAATTAGTTGTAAAACCTACTTGTAGAAACATCATTAATGGATTTAAAGGATGATCTATGTTGTTTACCCATAGAGCATGCATCACAAATTTTGTCATTTGAGAACTTAATGTTGGGCAAACCTCTAGCTAGATTTAGGGAAACTAATTTGTCTAAAACACTAATTCTAGCATGTCCTAGTTTCCTATGCCATAGCCATGCATCATTTTCATTTTGTGCAACAAAACATGCATGGGATGTATGAATGTCATCTAAATGCACCATGTATATATTACCTATGCGATGACCAATGAGCATTATATTTTTTGATTTAATGTCAACAATTTTGCACCCATTTTTATCAAATAAGACATTAAACCCTTTGTCACACAATTGACTAATGTTCAATAAATTATGTTTTATACCATTGGCATATAAGACATTTTCAATGAGAATAGTAGAGTGATTACCTATGGATCCAATACCTTTAATGTGGCCTTTGGAGTTGTCACCAAATGTCACTACTCCTCCACTTTTTGGCTTTAAGTCCATGAATCGACTCTTGTCTCCGGTCATGTGCCTCGAGCATCCACTATCAAGGTACCATGAATTTTGACTTTGTGCTTTGGCCTTGTAGCAATGCTCCCCCTACATACAAAGATATTAAGCTTTGGTTTTTGGTACCCAAATCATTTTGGGTCCATGAGTGTTAGCTCTCAAAAGCTTGGTTCCCTTAGGAATCCAAGGTGACATAACAATAACATTATTAGACTTGACGAGTTCCTTAGGAACCCATACACTTCTAATTTTCTTAGTTCTATTATGCCTATGGATGCCACTTTGTTTGTAGTTATATGTCTTTCTCTTAGGTTGGTTAGTTTTAGAGGATTCGCCTATCTCATTTTTCACATTACCAACATTTTTGAAAGACTCCTTGAGCTTGTTAAGCTCTTCTAACACCCTTTGGTGTTCACTATTGCATTGAGAAATAAGATTGTTTAAGTCTACATTTTCATCTTGAAAGAATTAAAGTTCATCTTGTAAACCTAACATCTTTTTTCTCAAATTTTAAGTTAGCTTGAGAAAGTGGGTCATTTTTAGCATTTAATTCCGAAATAATCTTTTTATTTCTTATGACCCACTCTTTATACTTCTCAACTAACTCATCATATACCTATTGTAACTCATCATAAGCATCATGAAATTCATCAAATGTAAAATCAAAAGATGATGAGTTAGAGGTTACCATAGAGGAATCCTCCTCAAGAGCCATGAGGCAAAGGTTGGCTACTTCGTGTTCCTCATCCGCGGATGACACCTCATCACTCCAAGTAGCAAGCTTGTCTTTGAGCTTCTTCGTCTTCTCAAAGCCCTTCTTCTTGAGTTGAGGGCACTCCGAACGAATATGACCCGGTTTTTTGCACTCAAGGCGAATGATTTGATCCCTCTCTTCTTCTTTGTTTTTGGTTTCGAAGTCAATTTTTATTTGAACCTTCCTTCCTCGGTTGGACCTCATAAACCGTGAGAACCTTTTGGCTATCATAGCCAATTCATCTAGGTCTTCCTCCTCACTAGAAGTGATCTCCTCATGTAGAGAAGCTTTGAGAGCCACTCTTATCTTCTTCTTCTTATCTACCTCTAACTTCTCCACTCTTCTCTCTTCCTTCTTCCTTTCATCATCCCTTCATTGCTTCATTACCTCATGAGTTAGGAGAGAACCCACTAGCTCATCAAGCTTGTGTGTCTTCAAATTTTTGGCCTCAATGATGGCGATTCTCTTCCCATCCCAAGACCCGGGAAGTGAGTAGAGTAGCTTTCGGACTAATTTGTCTTTCGGGATTATCTCTCCAAAACCCTTTAGCCCGTTGACGATTGTTGAGAAATGATCGAACATCTTAGACACAATTTTGTCGGGCTCCATTTTGAAATTCTCATAGCTAAGATTGAGAATTCTAATCTTTGTTTCCTTCACATCACTTGTTCCTTCATAAGTGGTCTCAAGTGTATCCCACACTTCCTTAGCACTTTCGATGGAGGAAACTTTGGAGTAGATGTCGGGACTGAAAGATCAAAACAACATGTGAAGAGCTTTATCATTGATTTGAATCTTATTTCTCTCTTCTTCACTCATCTCATTTTTCTTCTTTAGCACAAATCTTCCTTCGTCGTCTCTCTTCATCGGAATATAAGAACCATCTTCAATGGAATCCAAAACTAGATAATTATTGGATTTAATGAAGAGGCGCATCCGGTTCTTCCAAAATGGGTAGTTATCACCGTTGAAGAAAGGCGGTTTGGTGGTTGATTGAGACTCGTACATGCTTAACCCAGAGGTAGATGTCATGGCTTGCTTTGGTAGTTGATCACACTCTTCCTAGGAACTTTTCTTGTGGTTGTTAATACTCCAAAGAGGTAGGCTCTGATACCAATTGTTGAGTGGATCAATTGATTGATCAAAGCCAAGAGGGGGTGAATTGGGTTTTTAAAACTTGTTGGAGTAAAAAGATAGAAAAAAATGAAGAACAAGGAATTTTGAGTGTGGTTCAAGTTCCAAATGAACTCTACATCCACTACCTTAGCTACCATTAAGGATTTTCTAACAATCCACTTATTGTTCTTCCCCTTTTCAAGGCTTAAGAGGTAACCTTTACAATACCGGTCAAATTTGCTACCCAAAATTTGACCAAACCCTCACAAGAGTTCAAAGAAGAAATAAAGGCAAGAAATATATATCTCAATACAAGATTTCCCCTTTAAGTACAAACACTCAACCCAAATTTGATAACAAGATCAGAATTGAACACTACACAATTTGCGGTTTTACAAGAGATAGGAAAATAAGCACTTTGAGCTTGGATTTTTGCTAGGATGTTTACCTTTGATGCAATAGTTGTTGTTGGTCTTCAATTAGCTTCAATTTATACCTTCTCTATTAATTCTAGCCGTTTGGATGGTTAGGGTATTGATTATAGCCGTTGGGACCCTCTCTTTCCACCATAAATGCACTTGTGCAGCTTGCTATATCGGTACACGAGGACTCATATCGATACATGTCCCAAAACAAAAAGAGTCGTTGCACAATAACAATAGGGCGTATCTATACGCGTGTAAGCGTATCGGTACAGGATAGGGGCCGTTTCGATACGGGGAACATCTGTATCGATGCAATTAATTCAAAAGAGCTCACTAGAAGTTTTCGTATCGATACGGAAAAGGGCGTATCGGTGCGGGACAACTACCACTTTAAATTTCGGTTACCTATCAACTGACACCAACGGTCGAAATCATTAAAAGCTTTTTGAATTTAAAATTCCATTAAATTCGTATCGATACGGGTGAAACCATATTAGTACGCCATTCAAACTCCTTCAGTTTTATAGAGAGAGCGTATCGATACATATTGCATCTGTATCGATACGCTCTTTCGATACGGTGAAGGGCGTATCGAAACGTGTTTCTCTAGTAGCCAAACTTGTAGAAAAGGTATCGATACGGCTGGAAGCGTATCGATACGCATGGACGTTGTTCAATAGTTTGGCCTTGGAACACTTAGAAAATATTTAGAGTTTGGGTTTTTCAAATTAGATTGAAGCCTTGATGATTTAAAAATCATTTTAGGGACTTAAAAATTTATTTCAAGTTTTCAATTTAATCCTTAACATACATTGTTATATCAAAATCAAACATAGGTTTCACAATAACCCTGTATCGAAACACCTTAGGCTGCTTCGAAACGGGTGTACGATGGTTAACCTAAGTTGACTTTGCCATTTAAACCGTATCCATATGGGCAATCCTTGTATCGGTACGGGTTGACTTCCTTTGATCTTGACTTTGACCCGTTTCGATACGTTATAGACTCGTATTGAAACATTGGATTCTAGTAGCAAAATGTTCCGATACGACTATAGACCTTATCGATACACCTTGTTCATAGAGTTCAATTATGCTTAACCTTATCGATACGCCATTACCCGTAATGATACAGCCTGACTTGTAATGATAGATTTTTGCTGGTTTTTAATTGAATTGACCTACCAAATGGCGTTCAAATAGAATGAAACTTTACACACAACATTTCGATGCTATAAAATACTAGCTTGCCATAATTCATCATCATTCGAATACGTTTACTAGGTTTTGACCCCTATGGGCCAAGTATGCCATTTTTAGCCAAACCAAAAGTCAATTTAGGGCCTTTAACCATATTATGACTTACACACATTACACACATATTGAAATAGGCACAACAGACTAGTTCAACTACTTTGCCACCTTTCTAGGAGTTCGTAAGGTCAAAATACATTACTTTAAGCTTGTAGTGACTTGTCTCCCCTCGATTATCCAATCTTCAAACGCAATGGCCTTTCAACCTTAAATGCATGAAATGAGACATGTTAGACATACCTTGCTTAGTGAGGTAGTCATGAACAATACGAACAACTGTAGAATGTCCACAAGTTCTATATTTTGTACACATTAATGCTCGTATTATTGCCATTTTTAAGCTCATTTAGGCATTTTTCGGTGCGTTGCATGCATAACAACATTATTCTCTCTTTTACCATGCCATTATTGAATATTTTATGTTTGGTTAAGAAAAAATAATGTTTTAGTCTAGTTTTTATTTTCAGGTGTTGTAGCTGTGTAGAGGAGGAGAGGACAAGAAAGCTGGGAACAATAGGAGCTGTACTAAAGCGGTTCCAGATGCCGCCAAGGATTCCGCCAAAGCAGCATTGCCGCCAAGTGTCGCCCAGGTAGGAGTTACACCGACTTAGCCAAGATGGGTCGCGATTGAAAGAGGGAAATTCCCTGAGCCCAATGAGCCCAGTCTTGCAATTCTCTGAAGCCTGTAGCGACCGGTAGAGCTGATCCAAGAATGATAAGTGTGACTACATATCCTTACTTGTGGGAGAAGGTAATGTCCAAAGAGTCCACATTTAAGTTAAAAAGGAGTAAACATTTAATGTAAAACTACTTTAAGAACTTCTACTTAAAAGAGGACTCAAACTTAAGCCATGAGCCCTATATATACCCAATGTATGTGAGGGTATAGGGGCATGATATGGATGCGTAAGCTTATGCTTAGACGCATGGATAGATGGGAGGTAGTGGAGGTCGTGGCCCAACACCCTTAGGGTTTAAGTTCTTGCATGTAAAGTAGTTGTGAGAAACGGTTGTAATAGTTTAAGTGTGATTTCAATAAAATATTCTCAAGTTTGGTTAATTCATGTTCTTCACTTCTTCAATTAGTTCCAAAAGTCCAGTTGAGGAAATCCATTTTTCGGGCACGAAAGTGTAAGGCTCACGAAAGAATTAAGCACGGTCTCATCATGTCGAGGTGTTGACTAATTTGGCTTAGACATAAGTACGAATTTTAGCGGCTAAAAGGAGCAACCAAACATCGACTGTCTGTGTTAGGTTTACGCTGAGATTGCTAGGCATTGCCTACATCACGTGGTCACAGAATCCTTGCCTAGACATAGGAAGGATCACTTAAGAATTGCTCTGTCGAACTTGGAGTATCTGCCAGATTTGCCGCCAGGACTTATCTCCATTCCACCTGCCGAGACAGTGAAAGATGTAGGAGTAGAGACCCGTTGCGGCTGCGTGACAGGGTCGTAGCTGCCGCCCGCCATTACCCGCCGAGGTAGCGAATCGTGGCAACGCAAAACACACTTAGGCTTTACAATGTAGTCTACACGCTACTAAGTTTCAATTGCCTTACCCAATCTATCGAAAAAATCTCTCCCTATCATCCCTATCATCCCTATCTTTAGTTTACTTGTATATCCACATTTAGAGATTTAATTGTGCATTTACAAAAATCTTTGTGTAGGAGACGATATCTTTTATATTATAACTTGACAAGAGTGTGCACTTGCGCTTATAAATAGAGAAACCCAAACGCTCTACATGTTTTTGGCGTCGTTGCCAGGGATTGGCAACAACAACTGCATTTGAATTTCTACACTTCTACTTTAGTTTTTGCACATTAAATTTTTGTTTATTTTATTTTTGAAAAAAAATGCCTCTTTGTTTTCTTTCGTGTATGTCCCGCCAACATCCACTTGATGAGGGGAATGACATGCCTGGACGAAAATCCAAACACAGAGCCCTCAAGAAGTGGTTATGTTTGGGAAAAACGCAACCCAACATAACTTGATTTTTACTTTTATGCATTAGGATCAGATTTAATCTTCAGTTATTTCTTTTTATTTAATATCTGCATTTAATTTATTACAGGTTAGGAATGAAGGCAAGACCAAGAAGGATGAAAGAATAAAGGAGAAGCTCAACCAGCGGCCAAGGCAGCTCAAGGCAGATGAGCATAACGGCTAGCCGCAACAGCTACATTTGCAATAGTGAGCGGAACGACTATCTGCGTAACGGATGGAATCCCGTTATTCGCGCCGCAATAATTGCCGCCCGTTGGCAGCGTGCCTGTCAAGGCAACGGAGAGAAGCGACTATATAAGGCCAACTATTCTTTCCCCGTTCTTAACTTTTCTCTCTCTTTTACTCTCAATTCTTTCTTCCATCTTTTCTTTCATGATTTCACTGGCTTTACTTTCTTGCAATTTCTTTTTCTTTCTTTAGGAAAACACAATCGTTCTCTCAGCTATGGCCACATCAAAACAACCTGCCTCAAACTCCAAACCAACCTTCCAAAAATTCTTGAATAAGGATATAGAGGCAATCTACCGAAAGTACTTCATCGAGAGGCAACTCTAGGAGGAAATATGGTTCCAATACACAAGGCTAGATGGGGATTTTAGCCTTGAACCCATCATATTCGAAAGGATTCACAACTTGGGCTGGGACATTTTCGCACGGCGACTAGAAGGGATAAACAACCACCAGGTGCAAGAATTTTATGCCCACAAGCCTACACCGGGAAACCCTTTCATACATGTCCACGATGAAGGTGTAAAGTTCACGGCCGATACCATCAACATTTTCTACAGCATAGACATCCGCGGGAATCCACATGAAGAATGGAAGTCCTACCTAACAGTGACTGACTATGACAAGATCAAGAAAGAAATTTGTCGGCCCAACACCAAGTGGCTAATCGGTGAGAATAATGGTTCAGTCAACCGACGTGATCTGCTGCCAGAGGCAGTTCTTTGGAGCAACTTCGACCAACGCCGCCTGATGCGCACCACGCACGGATCAACAGTCAACAAGCCGCAGCTTGCCCTTATCCACAACATTATGAAGGGGAGGCTAATCAATGTTGGCGAAGTAATTCTAGAAGATATCTATGCCCACGCCAACAAGCCCAATGTCAAGGGACCTCTCGTCTTCCCTGCACTCATCACGGGCCTATGTGCCAACTTCCGCATGTCGCTGCACCCCAAGGACACAATACTTTCTGCCAAGGAAGGTGTGTTGAGTGTGTAAAAGTTCTATTATTTACCCCCTATATAACCCATATTTCTGCTGCATTCAAGCATTATTTATTGCATTTAGGTCAGTTTACAGTTAAACATCACAAATATATTAAAAGGCACAGTTTCTATTGAAATTGGTCGCTTTTGCAGGTTGCTGCTGTAGCAGACGGAAAGGGCAGGCGCTGGGCAGTGAAGCAGAAGAGCTGGAATTGGACGAGCAGTCAAGGAGGACGATGCTGCCATAGATGCGGCCGTGACAGCAGAGGACGACAGCAGTTTTGAGGAGAAGAAGCAAAGTGGACCTCGACAGATAGAGAAAATTCAGCCCATCTTTCGTGTAAAACCACCATATTTTTCCAAGCCCCAGATCGAAAGGAATGTCAAGCCCAAAGTTCAAGGAGAGAAAATCCCAAGCAAGAAAGATGACGGCTTAAAGTTAGATTCTTTGAAGATTTAGTCTTTATTAGAGTTGTACTTTAATTTAAAGTTGTATTCTTGCTATTTTAGAAAACTTGGACCCAAAGCCTATATAAGGGCATGTATTTCGACCTAGGGGGATATAACCTATTCTCTAGCTTTCTTCCCAAAACCCTAGCCGTTTTCCTTCCCTCACCATGTTCTAAATTCCCCTTAGGGCCACGGGTTGTTTTGTAAAGTAGTTGCAAGGGTTGTTTTTGTTTTAGGAATTTCCAGTTCAATAAAATAAACTTCAAGTTCTCTTATTCTGGTTATTAACATCTTGCAAGAGCATCGGGAGAGCATTGTGAGGTTATCTATTTACTTAATATCGGGAGAGTTAAGTATACGAAAGGAATAAGTGTGAGTTCTCTAGTTTATAGTTGAACTATCTCGGACCTAGGGATAGGATGAGGTTAAGTGGCTAAAGAAGAATTCAACAACATCGGTGTTCATCCTTCGATTCACGCCGGGAGGTATCATCAAAGACGTGATCATAGATAGACTTGGACCTAGGGATAGGCCAAGGCACAACAGGGATTCTTGCCAAACTTGAAGTACTGAGTTGAGTGTTCGTTGCCGCGACAATCAACGAACTGCTGCCGCGACGGGGACGACGACAGAACTGGATTTCCTAGACTCAACAATACCTGCACTACTAAGCAATTCAATACCAGCCCATTCTCTCTATCTTGATTTTTCTACTTTTTTTAAGTTCTCTTTATTATTCTCGTGACAACTTTCTCAATTATTTTATTTAATCTCGTGTAGTAACTCAAGGTGAAGCTATTAGCCCAGTCCCTGTGGAGACGATATCCGATACTTCGTATCACTTTACTACTTGCGTCATGTACACTTGCACTACAATTGCGATAGACTCTTTTACACGCAACAAATTTTTGGCGCCGTTGCCGGGGACTGGCAACATAACTCTACCTTTTCTTTTACTGCACTTTTTCGATTTTATTTTTATTTTCTGTTTTTTTTGTTTGTTCAACTCTTGCTTTTCACAAGGTTTCTTGTTTATGCGCAGATCGAGACGAGGAAAAGATCCTGAGTATCCATTAGATCCGGAAATCGAACGTTCATTCAATATCAAGAACCGACTTCGTCACATACTAGCCAGGAACGAGTACCTTGAGGAATAGTTAGAGACGATGGCCAACCAAAGAAACCCCCTGGGTAACGACCCTCCTGTTGGAGATGGAGCGGTTATACCGCCTGTCGGCAACCCTGCTGCCGCTGCCGGACGACGGTCCTGTCGTGACTACATGTTGAACGATCATGTAGAACTGGAAACCACGCTGCCGGACATAGATGTTGATAACTTCGAGCTGAAACATGTTATGTTTGGCATGATCAACAATGCCGGTCAATTAAGTGGTGTTGTTACCGAGGATGCTAGGGAGCATCTCAAAACGTTCCAGGTAATATGTGGTTCGTTTAGACTACCAGGAGTTAATCTGGAGATACTGAGGCTTCGGTTATTTCCTCATTCATTGAGGGATAGGGCAAAGACTTGGCGGAATAAACTTACGCCGGGTTCAATTAGAACTTGGGCAGATTTGTCTCTTGAATTTTTATCTCGTTTTAATCCTTCACACTTATCTGAGCAATTACGTAATGAAATTGTTACTTTTCAACATGAGGATGATGAGCCGATGCACGAGGCCTGGGACAGATTCACCACTCTTCTGCGGAACTGCCCTATGCATGGATTCCCCGTTTGGAACTAGGTAACTAAGTTTTATAATGCTGCCAACTTACAAACTCGTATTCGAATTGATTCAGCAGCAAACGGATTACTATTGGACAAAGGCCGAGACGAGACAATGCAAGTATTGAAAAATCTGGCTAAGAATGAGGAGCAGTTTTCGACAGCAAGAAGAGGGGGTAAACGGGTCCTAACTATCAAGGATTATGAGGCCGACAGCACGATGAAATCACAGGTGGCATACCTTACTAAGGCAATGAAAAAGCTCTTGAACGATGACGCACAACATGGATTTGCTGTCGAAGAGGTATGTGAAATTTGTGAGGGAAATCATAGTTCGGATGAGTGTACTATACAGTTAGAAGACGGGAAGTATGTTGGAAACTATAAGCAGAATTACAATTCCAACAACTATAATCCCTGCTGGAGAAAGGATCCCAAGTTTTCTTGGGGTAATCCTAATAATGCCCTAAATCCTCAAGCTCATAATAATCAGAATCAGGGAGGACCTAGATTGCTGACTCGACAGCAATAGCAGCCGCAACAACAACAGCAACAGCCACCAGCTGCCACAAACAGTATACTGGAACAGACTCTGGCTACGTTTATGTCTTAGACAGGAACTTATATTGAGAACATGAATCAGTTTGTCAAGAAGACAAAGACATTCATGGATAAAACAAAGATGCGGATGACAAATCATGAAGCTACTCTGAAATCTTTGGAGACACAGATGGGTCAGGTTTCCCAGCATATCAATCCAAGGCAGACTGGAGGATTTCCTAGCAATACTGAAAATGCTAGGCAGCCCACACATGAGCAGTGTAAAGCCATTACTACTAGGAGTGGGAAGAAACTACCAGGGCCAGAGAAGGAAGCTGAAACAGTAAAGAAACCAGCCTTGGACAGACCTACCGAGGAAGCTGCCCCGGCATGTAACAAACAGTCTGCTGTCGATAAACCTATTACGACAG
Source organism: Hibiscus trionum (assembly GCA_030270665.1). Taxonomy (NCBI): domain Eukaryota; kingdom Viridiplantae; phylum Streptophyta; class Magnoliopsida; order Malvales; family Malvaceae; genus Hibiscus; species Hibiscus trionum. The sequence continues at coordinate 16,709,328 of BSYR01000038.1, read as the reverse complement.
TAGAATCGATAGAGGAGAAAAATGATAAACCCAAACCTCCTCAGATTCGTATGCAGTGGGAAGGACGTATTGCTGATTATCGTCCCCCACCTCCTTTTCCTCAACGGTTACAGCAATTGAAGCAAGAATCTCAGCTCAAAAAGATTTATGATATTTTTAAGCATGTTCATATTAATATCCCGCTGTTAGACGTCGTTAGGGACATGCCCGGTTACGCCAAATTTCTCAAGGATGTCATGTCGAAGAAATCTAAACTTAGGGAGTTTGAAAAGGTTAAGATGACAAAAGGATGCATGAGTATTCTTCATAGGCAGCCACCCTAGAAAAAGAAGGATCCGGGGAGCTTCATCATACCTTGTGTAATCGGAGATAAATATGTGGGTAAGGCACTTTATGATCTTGGTGCTAGTTTTAATTTAATGCCAAAATATGTTTTTCAGAAATTAGGTATTGGAAAAGCTCGGCCCACTACAGTAATTCTGCAACTGGCAGACCGCTCTTACGTTTATCCGGAAGGAAAAATCGAAGATATTCTGGTAAGAGTGGATAAATTTAGTTTTCCTGCTGACTTTCTTGTTTTAGATTGTGAAGCAGATGAAAACGCACCAATCATCCTGGGGTGACCCTTCTTAGCCACGGGAAGATCGCTGATTGATGTGGAGAAAGGAGAACTCACTATGAGAGTGAACGATCAAGAAATAAAGTTGAATGTTCTCCAAGCTATGAAGCATGCTGATGCAGAAGAGGAATGCAAGGTTATCACTGAAGTTACCCTTGACCAACCCTGCATCAGGTCGGGCTGTCACGACTTCAAAATTGGTCACTGCCTCGGCAGCCACTTACAGGACTGTCACGACAGCATCGACGACAGCAACTCCTCAGAATCCGATACATCTGATACTGAAGGTCAGGAGGAAGTAAACTAGATAGGTGATCATCCAGGTAAGTTATTCGAACCTTTAAATTATACTTCGGATAACCATGCAATCCAAAAGCCATCAACTGTTGAGCCCTCTGTTTTAGAACTGAAGCCCCTGCCAGGGCAGCTAAAGTATGCTTTTCTTGGTTCAAATGATACGTTGCCCATAATCATCTCTTCCAAGTTGATGCAGGAACATGAACAACAATTAATAGGGATGATGCAGCAGCACAAAAAGGCAATTGGATGGACAATCGCTGACATTCAAGGCATTAGTCTGGCATTATGCATGCATAAAATCCTTTTAGAGGATGATCATAAGCCAACTATAGATGCTCAAAGGCGGCTAAACCATGCGATGAAAGAGGTGGTACGTAAGAGATAATCAAATGGTTAGATGCTGGAATAATTTACGCCATCTCGGACAACAAATGGGTGAGCCCGGTGCAATGTGTTCCCAAGAAAGGAGGAATGAGCGTGGTGACCAACAAAAACAATAAGTTGATCCCAACCAGGACTGTGACCGGTTGGAGGGATTGTACGGAGTATCGGAAGCTTAACAAAGCTACCCGAAAGCACCACTTTCCTTTACCCTTTATTGATCAAATGCTTGATAGATTAGCGGGTAAACCTTATTATAGTTTTCTTGATGGTTATTCAGGGTACAATCAAATAGCTATCGCACCGGAAGATCAAGAAAAGACGACCTTCACATGCCCCTACGGAACATATGCTTTTAGTAGGATGCCTTTTGGACTATGCAATGCACCCGCCACCTTCCAAAGGTGCATGATGGCCACATTCTCCGATATGGTTGAGGACTTCCTTGAAATTTTTATGGATGATTTTTCAGTCTTTGGAAACGATTTTGACAGCTGCCTAGGCAACCTACAAAAGGTACTTGAAAGATGTGAAAAAGCAAACCTAGTTTTGAATTGGGAAAAATGTCACTTCATGGTGGATGAAGGGATAGTCCTTGGCCATCAGATCAGCTGCCGTGGCATAGAAGTCGACAAGGCCAAGATAGAAGTGATCGAAAAGCTGCCGCCACCCACCACAGTCAAGGGTATCAGAAGTTTCTTAGGACATGCTGGTTTCTATCGGAGATTCATTGTGAATTTTTCAAAAATCACCAAGCCCCTATGCCATCTTCTGGAGCAGAACCGACCCTTTGACTTTAATGATGAATGTATTGAAGCATTCAAGGTTCTGAAGGAAAAGCTGGTAACAGCCTCAATAGTACAGCCACCAGACTGGACACAGCCATTTGAGATCATGTGTGATGCTAGTGACTATGCTGTCGGGGCAGCACTTGGGCAGCGGAGAGACAAATTATTTCATGTCATATACTATGCCAGCAAGACACTTAACGACGCCCAAGTGAACTACACCACCACAGAGAAAGAGTTATTAGCTGTGGTATTCTCCATTGACAAGTTTCGTTCTTACATACTTGGAACGAAGGTCATAGTGCACACAGACCATTCTGCCTTGAAGTATCTGTTCGCGAAAAAGGATGCTAAGCCTCGATTGAGACGATGGATCCTACTATTGCAAGAATTCGACCTTGAAATCAAGGACAAAAAGGGGACAGAAAATCAAGTGGCAGATCACTTGTCAAGGTTGGAGAAGGGACAAAGTCTACCAACAGATGAGACAAACATACTGGAGACCTTCCCAGATGAGCAGCTCTTTGAAACTAAGATGGACTCCATTAATGGAGGGTTGCCACCCCCAAACTCGAGGGTTGCATTTCCCTCAATGCAAATGACAATAAAAAAGATAAAGTAGAACATCACAAAATATATAAGCAGGCAGCAAAAAGAAGTTAAAAACTTAAATTTTTAATCGATGTCTTTGTTGCTTCTGCTGAGTCTGATCTGGCGACGGGCTCCAGCTTTCGGGGCTGGCTGGGGAACGGAGGAGGTGGATGTGTTCTTTGCTTTGGCCTCCCTTGGTGACTGGATCCTGGTTGGGGAGATATGAGGTGGTTGCTCCACAACTTGGATTTCAGAGCTGCTGCTACTGTCTCTTGGCATGTTATTTTTGTCTGCCATTCACTTCTGCCTCTTCGCCGGCGAGAACTCCTTCGAAAGATTCCTTTTAATAGAGGGTTCATTGTTATTGGCGGCCCAAACGGAGAAGGATGAGAATCCGGCAATAAAGGCATCAAGCTCCTCCGATGCCATTCTTCGTTTCGTGCCACGAGCAGATGGCTCAACACGGGTGCTGCCGGCGGCTGTCGCGGCAGGTGATGGCGTTGAGGCGGTAGAGGGTGTCCGTGGGGTGGCAGCAGGTGTGGGAGTGTGGGCAGGTGTAGTGACAGTAAAATAATGTGCAGGAAATGTGGGGATGACAACATTAGGGAAATTTAAAAAAGTATGGATAAAGTTTACCGTAGAGGCATTAAAATCCATGATGAAGGTCATCAGCCCAAGCTGCCATTCCTCCATCTTCTGAATGGCAGCTAAGATCTGGGAGAAGGAGTATGTCGAGGCGGCTGCTGGTTCAGTGTATGGCTGCTCTATCGTGTCTGCTGTGGTGGCAGCTGGGTCGAATGATGACAGAGGAGTGGCGGCAGTCAGCTCCATGAGGCTGAGGATGTTCTTTTCAGTCCAACATTTCCCTTGGACTAGCAGATCAGTGACTACTTCCGGTACGCCATGGCCACGGCAGAGTGAAGTGATGAGGTACGTGAGGTAAAGGGGACTCGTCGGTCTGTGTGCGTACTCCAAGATGCTCTCACAAATATAGCTGCCCACATTAATGGGTCTTTCATGTAGGATGGAGTGAATTAAAGCTAACCTCGGCTGGTCGACCGTGGTATTGTGGGACGACGGCATGATGCGCTTTTTGATTAACGCATTCCATAACTACGCCTCCGGTAGTAGTTGGGTCCGCTTTACTGTCCGTGGATTATTTCGGCTGGTGTTCCATTGAGTCCCTTCATCTGTTAGTTCTGTCATGACAACGTCATAGGCAGCAGGGTCTAATGTGTTGAGGCACCTCTAGCTAACTTCCTAGAGCCAGTTTCGGGCACCTCTAGGGCTGTTGAGTCTCTTTTGCTGAAATTCTTTCCTAGAGCCAGTGTTAGGCACCTCTATGGGCTATTCAAGTGCTAAGCTTCCTATTCTAGTTAACTAGAAGAGTTCTAAGCAGTATAACAGTCACAATTGTGTTTAAGTTTTCAGAACTATGGAAAGACTCTAAACTTTTCCTAAAAACTATCCTAAAGGCACTGCCACGACAGGGCTATTACGGCAGGTAAGTTCAATTCACAGACTTAAGCCAAAATGTTTCAATAGTTTCTTTATTTATTTTTAAATAAACTAAGTAAAAGACACAAATTTTAAAACTAAGATGGACTCCATTAATGGAGGGTTGCCACCCCAAAACTCGAGAGTTGCATTGCCCTCAATGCAAATGACAATTAAAAACAAAGATAAAGCAGAACATCACAAAATATATAAGCAGGCAGCAAAAAGAAGTTAAAAACTTAAATTTTTAATCAGTGTCTTTGCTGATGCTGCTGAGTCTGATCTGGCGGCGGGCTCGAGCTCTCGGGGCTGGCTGGGGAACGGGGGACGCGGATGTGTTTTTTGCTTTGGCCTCCCGTGGTGGCTGGATCTTGGTTAGGGAGATATGAGGTGGTTGCTCCACAGCCTGGATTTTAGAGCTGCTGCTGCTGTCCTCACCGCTGCTACTGTCGTTACTGCTGCTGCTGGCTCTTGGCATATTGTTTTTGTCCGCTATTTGCTTTTGCCTCTTTGCCGGCGAGAACTCCTTGGAAAGATTCCTCTTAATAGAGGGTTCATTGTCACTGGCGGCCCAAACGGAGGAGGATGAGAATCCGGCAATAAAGGCATCAAGCTACTCCGATGCCATTATATGTTTTGTGCCATGGGCAGATTGGTCTGCACGGTTGCTGCCGGCTGCTGCTGGGGCAGGTGATGGCGTTGAGGCGGTAGAGGGTGTCCGTGGGGTGGCAGCATGTGTGGGGGTGTGGGCAGGTGTAGTGACAGTAAAATAAAGTGCAGGAAATGTGGGGAAGACATCATCAGGGAAATTTAAAGAATTATGGATAAAGTTTACCGTAGAGGCAGTAAAATCCCTGATGAAGGTCATCAGCCCAAGCTGTCGTTCCTCCATCTTTTGAATGGCAGCTAAGATCTGGGAGGAGGAGTCTGTCGGGGGGGCTGCTGCGACAGCTGGTTCAGTGTCTGGATGCTCTATCGTGTCTGCTGTGGTGGCAGTTGGGTCGAATGACGACAGAGGAGTGGCGGCAGTCAGCTCCATGAGGTTGAGGATGTTCTTTTCAGTCCAACCTTTCCCTTGGACTCGTAGATCAGTGACTACTTCTGGTACGCCATGGCCACGGCAGAGTGAAGTGATGAGGTACGGGAGGTACAGGGGACCCGTCGGTCTGTGTGCGTACTCCAAGATGCTCTCACGAATATAGTTGCCCACATTAATGGGTCTTTCATGTAGGATGGAGAGAATTAAAGCTAACCTCGGCTGGCCGACCGTGGTATTGTGGGACGACGGCATGATGCGCTTTTTGATGAACGCATTCCATAACTTCGCCTTCGGTAGCAGTTGGGTCCGCTTTACTGTCCGTGGATTCTTTCGGCTGGTGTTCCATTGAGTCCTCTCATCTGCCAGTTCTGTCATGACAGCGTCATAGGCAGCAGGGTCTAATGTGTTGAGGAAATGTTGATGAGCGTCGTCGTTGTTGCCGACGTAGAATTCATATAATGTGTTGATATACTCAGCTTCGAACGGCACTTCTTTTCCCCGAACAATCACCGTTGTCACTGTCCTACTACCAATGGCAGCATAAAATTCGCGTACCAAAGTGACGTTCATTTCTTCAGACTGCTCAGCAAAAGTCTGCCACTGTAGAGCTCGAACTATCCGGGCTATGAACGGCTTTAGGCCCAGATTTTCCTCCTTCGATGTATAGATGAAGCCTCTCTCTTCCCACATATCTCTGGAAGCAAAGGAGCGTGGGGTAGTTGCTGTTGGTGTGGAACTGGAAGCAGCGTTCCTGCGGGTTTTCCTAGAAGACATTTTTTTGAAAGGGTTGTGGAAATAAAACTGAAAGCAAAACTAAAGAGAGAGCAAGTAAGAAAAGCAGAAGTGAATGAAAATGAAAATTGAAACGAGGTTATATAGAGAAGGATTTGCTGCCCGTTGAAGTTGTAACGACAGGCGCGAATAACGGGGCCAGCTGTTATGCGTTGGCGTGTCTGACGCGTCTATCACACGTTTCCGTGTCTGTTACGCTTCTGTGACGTGTTTCCGCGTCTGTCGTGACAGCATGTTGACAACCTGTATTTTCCGCGTCCGTCGCGGCAGCTGGAACGACAAGCTTCAAAATGTGGGCTTTGTTGGGCTGGTGGATGGATGGTGGGCTGAATTCACTTCTCCTATTCTTCTTGACTCCTTTATTTCCTAAAAACAATAAAAATAAAAACATTATTCGAATAAAATAAATCTTATTTCCTAATAAATAATATGTAATAATAAAACATAAAGATAAAAATAAAAGCTAGGTTAAATTAGGGATGCCAGGTGCGGCATCTCCTAAGGTAACCACTTCCTGCATTCCCGGGGCTTCAGTCCCCTGATAATGCTTCAAGCGATGTTCGTTGACTTTGAATTGGTGTCTATCTTTTAATGATCGGATTGTGATGGCACCATTTGGAAAAACCTGTACGACTTGGAACGGGCCACACCATCTAGATTTTAGCTTCCCTGGGAAGAGTTTCAGTCTAGAATTGAATAGCAATACAAGCTGCCCTGGGCAGAACTGTCGTGGCAGCAACTTCTTGTCATGCCACTTCTTAGTTTTATCCTTGTAGATTCTTGCATTGTCATAGGCCATCGTCCGGATTTCATCAATTTCGTTCAGATCCAATAGCCTTTTCTGCCCAGCCTTTTCCAAGTCCATATTTACTATCTTGATTGCCCAGTATGCTTTGTGCTCTATTTTGACAGGTAGATGACATGTTTTCCCGTACATCAATCGGTATGAAGACATTCCCAATGGAATTTTAAAAGCTGTCCTATAAGCCCATAATGCATCATTAAGGGGTAAAGACCAATCTTTCCTAGTTGGCTTGACCATCTTCTCAAGAATGTTCTTAACTTCCATGTTGGATATTTCAGCTCGTCCATTGGTCTGAGGGTGATATGCTGTTGCGATTCGATGCTTGACACCATACTTCTTCAAGGCAGCAACAATAATCCTGTTGTCGAAGTGTCTCCCTTCATCACTAATAATCGCCTTAGGGATGTCAAACCTAGAAAAGATATTTTTGTGTAAAAACCTTTGGACTGTCTTGGCATCATTATTTTGAGTTGCGATAGCTTCAACCCACTTAGAGACATAATCTACTGCCAGGAGGATGTATAGATTCCCACATGACGATGGAAAAGGTCCCATAAAATCAATCCCCCAAACGTCGAAGATCTAGACTTCTAGAATGTTCTGCAGCGGCATCTCGTGTCTCCTTGAGATGTTTCCTGTTCGTTAGCACTTGTCACAACTCTTGTAGAAGATTTGAGCATCTTTATATAGTGACGGCCAATAAAACCCTGACTACAGCACCTTGGTAGCAGTTTTGTTGCCTCCTAAGTGACCTCCATACTGTAAAGCATGGCAGTGATGAAATATGTCTTCTTGCTCTTCTTGTGGTACACATCTCCTTATAACCTGATCTGCACAGATTTTGAAAAGAAGAGGTTCGTCCCAATAATAATGCTTAACATCATTTTGGAACCTCTTACTGGCTTGATAATTAAGGTCAGAAGGAATTATTCCGCTAACTAAGAAATTAACGAAATCAGCATACTAGGGGAGTTCAGAAGACTTACCTGCCGCCATGGTTGTCGCGGTAGTGACTGCGGCAGCAAAGAGCTGCTCATCGGGGAAGGTCTCCAGTATGTTTGTCTCATCTGTTGGTAGACTCTGTCCATTCTCCAACCTTGACAAGTGATCTGCCACTTGATTTTCTGTCCCCTTTTTGTCCTTGATTTCAAGGTCGAATTCTTGCAATAGCAGGATCCATCGTATCAATCGAGGCTTAGCATCCTTTTTCACGAACATATACTTCAAGGCAGAATGGTCTGTGTGCACTATGACCTTCGTTCCAAGTATGTAAGAACAAAACTTGTCAATGGAGAATACTACAGCTAATAACTCTTTTTCTGTGGAGGTGTAATTCACTTGGGCGTCGTTCAATGTCTTGCTGGCATAGTATATGACATGAAATAATTTTTCTCTTCGCTGCCCAAGTGCTGCACCGACATCATGGTCACTAGCATCACACATGATCTCAAATGGTTGTGTCCAGTCTGGTGGTTGTACTATTGGGGATGTTACCAGCTTTTCCTTCAGAACCTTGAATGCTTCAGTACATTCATCATTAAAGTCAAAGGGTCGGTTCTGCTCTAGAAGATGGTATAGGGGTTTGGTGATTTTTGAGAAATTCGCAATGAATCTCCGATAAAAACCAGCATGTCCCAAGAAACTTCTAATTCTCTTGACTGTGGTGGGCGGCGGCAGCTTTTCGATCACTTCTATCTTGGCTCTGTCGACTTCTATCCCATGACAGCTAATCTTATGGCCAAGGACTATCCCTTCATCCACCATGAAATGGCATTTTCCCAATTCAAGACTAGGTTTGCTTGTTCACATCTTTCGAGTAACTTTTGTAGGCAGCTTTCAAAATCATCTCCGAAGACTAAAAAGTCATCCATAAAAATCTCTAGGAAGTCCTCCACCATATCGGAGAATATGGCCATCAAGCACCGTTGGAAGGTGGCGGGGGCATTGCATAGTCCAAAAGGCATCCTCCTAAAAGCATATGTTCCATAGGGGTATGTGAAGGTCGTCTTTTCTTGATCTTCTGGTGCGATAGCTATTTGTTTGTACCCTGAATAACCAATAAGAAAACAATAGTGAGGTTTACCCGCGAATCTATCAAGCATTTGATCAATAAAAGGTAAATGAAAGTGGTCCTTTCGGGTAGCTTTGTTAAGCTTCCGATAGTTCATACAAACCCTCCAACCGGTCACAGTCCTGGTTGGGATCAACTCATTGTTTTCGTTGGTCACCACGGTCATTCCTCTTTTCTTGGGAACGCATTGCACCGGGCTCACCCATTTGCTGTCCGAGATGGCGAAAATTATACCAGTATCTAACCATTTGATTATCTCTTTACGCACCACCTCTTTCATTGCATGGTTTAGCCGCCTTTGAGCATCTATAGTCAGTCTATGATCATCCTCTAAAAGGATATTATGCATACATAATGCCGGACTAATGCCTTGAATATCGGCTATCGTCCATCCAATTGCCTTTTTGTGCTGCTGCAGCATCCCTATTAATTGTTGTTCATGTTCCTGCATCAACTTGGAAGAGATGATTACGGGCAACGTATCATTTGAACCAAGAAAAGCATACTTTAGCTACCCTAGCAGGGGCTTCAGTTCTAAAACAGGGGGCTCAACAGTTGATGGCTTTTGGATTGCATGGTTATCCGAAGTATAATTTAAAGGTTCGAATAACTTACCTGGACGATCTCCTATCCAGTTTACCTCCTCCTGATCTTCAGTATCAGATGTATCAGCTTCTGAGGAGTTGCTGTCGTTAGTGCTATCGTGACAGTCCTGTAAGTGGCTGCCGAGGCAGTGACCAATTTTTATGTCGTGACAGCCTAACCTGATGCAGGGTTGGTCAAAGGTAACTTCAGTGATAAACTTACATTCCTCTTCTGCATCAGCATGCTTCATAGCTTGGAGAACATTTGTTGCGTGTAAAAGAGTCTATCGCAATTGTTGTGCAAGTGTACACGACGCAAGTAGTAAAGTGATACGAAGTATCAGATATCGTCTCCACATGGACTGGGCTAATAGCTTCACCTTGAGTTACTGCACGAGATTAAATAAAATAATTGAGAAAGTTGTCACGAGAATAATAAAGAGAACTTAAATAAAAGAGTAGAAAAATCAAAATAGAGAGAATGGGCTGGTATTGAATTGCTCAGTACTGCAGGTATTGCTGAGTCTAGGAAATCCAGTTCTGTCGTCGTCCCCGTCGCGGCAGCACTTGTCGCGGCAGCAGTCCGTTGATTGTCGCGGCAGCGAACACTCAACTCAGTACTTCAAGTTTGGCAAGAATTCATGTTGTGTCTTAACCTATCCTTAGGTCCAAGTCTGTCGATGATCACGTCTTTGATGATACCTACTGGCGTGAATCGAAGGATGAACACCGATGTTGTTGAATTCTTCTTTAGCCACTTAACCTCGTCCTATCCCTAGGTCCGAGATAGTTCAACTATAAACTAGAGAACTCGCACTTATTCCTTTCGTATACTTAACTCTCCCGATATTAAGTAAATAGATAATCTCACAATGCTCTCCCGATGCTCTTGCAAGATATTAATAACCAGAATAAGAGAACTTGAAGTTTATCTTATTGAACTAAAAATTCCTAAAACAAAAACAACCCTTGCAACTACTTTACAAAACAACCCGTGACCCTAAGGGGAATTTAGAACATGATGAGGGAAGGAAAACAGATAGGGTTTTGGGAAGAAAGCTAGAGAATAGGTTATATCCTCCCTAGGTCGAAATACATGCCCTTATATAGGTTTTTGGTCCAAGTTTTCTAAAGTAGCAAGAATACAACTTTATATTAAAGTACAACTCTAATAAAGACTAAATCTTCAAAGAATCTAACTTTAAGCCGTCATCTTTCTTGCTTGGGATTTTCTCTCCTTGTACTTTGGGCTTGTCATTCCTTTCGATCTGGGGCTTGGAAAAATATAGTGGTTTTACACGACAGACGGGCTGAATTTTCTCTATCTGTCGAGGTCCACTTTGCCTCTTCTCCTCAAAACTGTTGTCGTCCTCTGCTGTCACGACGGCATCCATGGTAGCATCGTCCTCCTTGACTGCTCGTCCAGTTCCAGCTCTTCTGCTTCACTGCCCAGCGCCTGCCCTTTCCGTCTGCTACAGCAGCAACCTGCAAAAGCGACCAATTTCAGTAGAAACTGTGCCTTTTAATATATTTGTGATGTTTAACTGCAAATTGACCTAAATGCAATAAATAATGCTTGAATGCAGCAGAAATATGGGTTAAATAGGGGTAAATAATAGAACTTTTACACCCTCAACACACCCCCAAACTCAAGTTTTTGCTTGCCCTCAAGCAACTAAGACCTAAAAGAAAAATGAAATATTTTTTTTGACGTAAAACACTGAACTTTCCCTTACCCTTCGTTCGCTCCATGTGACGGTAGCAACCTGTCGGATAATCTAGGATCTGTCCGGAGTCTCACTATAGTCCTCGTGCAGTGTGTGCATGTTTGTGAACAGTTATATGCCAAGACTCTATTAGTTTCACTAGAATATTTCAGCCCTTAACTCGAATTTTTGTGCCAAAGTTTATCTTTTGAATGCATTTTTTATGCTCCTTTGATTTTTTTGCTTTGACTCGACTTCTATTTTTTTCGCTAAAGTTTCACTAGAGCCAGTTTTTGGCACCTCTAGGGCTGTTGAGTCTCTTTTGCTAAAAATCTTTCCTAGAGCCAATGTTAGGCACCTCTAGGGGCTATTCAAGTGCTAAGCTTCCTATTCTAGTTAACTAGAAGAGTTCTAAGTAGTATAACAGTCACAATTGTGTTTAAGTTTTCAGAACTATAGAAAGGCTCTAAACTTCTCCTAAAAACTATCCTAAAGGCACTGCCACGACAGGGCTGTCACGGCAGGTAAGTTCAATTCACAGAATTAAGCCAAATTTTTTCATATTTTCATCATTTTTTTCAAAAATAAACTGAGTAAAAGACACAAATTTTGAAACTAAGATGGACTCCATTAATGGAGGGTTGCCACCCCCAAACTCGAGGGTTGCATTTCCCTCAATGCAAATGACGATAAAAAAACAAAGATAAAGCAGTACATCACAAAATATATAAGCAGACATCAAAAAGAAGTTAAGAACTTAAATTTTTAATCGTTGTCTTCGCTGCTGCTGCTGAGTCTGATCTGGCGGCGGGCTCGAGCTTTCGAAGTTGGCTGGGGAATGGGGGAGGCAGATGTGTTCTTTGCTTTGGCCTCCCCTTGTGGCTGGATCCTGGTTGGGGAGATATGAGGTGGTTGCTCCACAACCTGGATTTCAGAGCTGCTGCTGCTGTCCTCACCGCTGCTGCTGTAATTGCCGCTGCTGCTGGCTCTTGGCATATTATTTTTGTCTGCCATTCGCTTCTGCCTCTTCGCCGGCGAGAACTTCTTCGAAAGATTCCTCTTAATAGAGGGTTCATTGTCACTGGAGGCCCAAACGGAGGAGGATGAGAATCCGACAATAAAGGCATCAAGCTCCTGCGATGCCATTCTTCGTTTCGTGCCACAGGCAGATGGCTCAGCATGGGTGCTGCCGGCGGCTGTCGTGGCAGGTGATGGCGTTGAGGTGGTAGAGGGTGTCCGTGGGGTGGCAGTAGGTCTGGGAGTGTGGGCAGGTGTAGTGACAGTAAAATAATGTGCAGGAAATGTGGGGAAGACATCATGAGGGAAATTTAAAGAAGTATGGATAAAGTTTACCGTAGAGGCAGTAAAATCCCTGATGAAGGTCATCAGCCCAAGCTGTCGTTCCTCCATCTTCTGAATGGCAGCTAAGATCTGGGAGAAGGAGTCTGTCGAGGCGGCTGCTGCGGCAGCTGGTTCAGTGTCTGGCTGCTCTGTCGTGTCCGCTGTGGTGGCAGCTTGGTCGAATGACGACAGAGGAGTGGCGGCAGTCAGCTCCATGAGGCTGAGGATGTTCTTTTCAGTCCAACCTTTCCCTTGGACTAGCAGATCAGTGACTACTTCTGGTACGCCATGTCCACGGGAGAGTGAAGTGATGAGGTACGGAAGGTAAAGGGGACCCGTCGGTCTATGTGCGCACTCCAAGATGCTCTCACGAATATAGCTGCCCACATTAATGGGTCTTTCATGTAGGATGGAGTGAATTAAAGCTAATCTCGGCTGGTCGACCGTGGTATTGTGGGACGACGGCATGATGCGCTTTTTGATGAACGCATTCCATAACTTCGCCTCCGGTAGCAGTTGGGTCCGCTTTACTGTCCGTGGATTCTTTCGGCTGGTGTTCCATTGAGTCCCCTCATCTGTCAGTTCTGTCATGACAACGTCATAGGCAGCAGGGTCTAATGTGTTGAGGAACTGTTGGTGAGCATCGTCGTTGTTGCTGACGTAGAATCCATATAATGTGTTGATATAATCAGCTTCGAATGACACTTCTTTTCCCCGAACAATCACCACTGTCGATGTCATGCTGCCAATGGCAGCATAAAATTCTCGTACCAAAGTGACGCTCGTTTCATCAGGCTGGTCAACAAAAGTCTGCCACTATAGAGCTCGAACTTTCCTGGCTATGAATGGCTTTAGGCCCAGATTTTCCTCTTCTGATGTGTAAATAAAGCCTCTCTCTTCCCACATATCTCTGAAAGCAAAGGAACGTGGGGTGGTTGTTGTTGGTGTGGAATTGGAAGCAGCATTCCTACGGGTTTTCCTACAAGACATTTTTGCAAGGGTTGTGGAAATAAAAATGAAAGCAAGTAAAATCTAAAGGGAGCAAGTAAGAAGAGTAGAAGTGAGTGAAAATAAAAAATGAAATGGGGTTATATAGAGAAGGATTTGCTGCCTGTTGAAGCTTTAACGGCAGGTGCGAATAACGGGGCCAGGTGGTATGTGTTAGCGTGTCTGACGCGTCTGTCACACGTTCCCGTGTCTGTTACGCGTCTGTGACGTGTTTCCGCGTCTGTCGTGACAACGTGTTGACAACCTGTTTTTTCCGCGTCTGTCGCGGCAGCTGTAACGACATGCTTCAAAATTAGGGCTTTGTTGGGCTGGTGGATGGATGGTGGGCTGAGTCACTTCTCCTGTTCTTCTCGACTCCTTTATCTCCTAAACAACAGAAACATAAAAACATTATTTAAATAAAATAAATCTTATTTCCTAATAAATAATAAGTAATAATAAAACTAAAAATAAAAATTAGGTTAAGTTAGGAGTGCCAGGTGGGGCATCTCCTAAGGTAACCACTTCCTGTATTCCTGGGGCTTCAGTCCCTTGATAATGCTTTAAGTGATGTCCGTTGACTTTGAATTGGTGCCCCTCTTTTAATGATCGGATTGTGATGGCACCATGGGGAAAAACCTGTACAACATGGAACGAGCTTGACCATCTAGATTTCAGCTTCCATGGGAAGAGTTTCAGTCTAGAATTGAATAGCAATACAAGCTGCCCTGGGCAGAACTGTCATGGCAGCAACTTCTTGTCATGACACTTCTTAGTTTTATCCTTGTAGATTTTTGCATTGTCATAGGCCATTGTCCGGATTTCATCAATTTCGTTCAGATCCAATAGCATTTTCTGCCCAGCCTTTTCCATGTCCATATTTACTGTCTTGATTGCCCAGTATGCTCTGTGCTCTATCTCGACAGGTAGATGACATGTTTTCCCGTAGATCAATCGGTATGGAGACATTCCCAATAGAGTTTTAAAAGCTGTCCTATAAGCCCATAATGCATCCTTAAGGAGTAAAGACCAATCTTTCCTAGTTGGCTTGACCATCTTCTCAAGAATGTTCTTAACTTCCTTGTTGGATATTTTAGCTTGTCCATTGGTCTAAGGGTGATATGATGTTGCGATTCGATGTTTGACACCATACTTCTTCAAGGCAGCAGCAATAACCCTGTTGTCGAAGTGTCTCCCTTAATCACTGATAATCACCTTATGGATGCCAAACCTAGAAAAGATATTTTTGTATAAAAACCTTTGGACTGTCTTGGCATCATTCTTTTGAGTTGCGATAGCTTCAACCCACTTAGAGACATAATCTACTGCCAGGAGGATGTATAGATTCCCACCTGACGATGGAAAAGGTCCTATAAAATCAATCCCTCAAACGTCGAAGATCTCTACTTCTAGAATGTTCTGTAGCGACATCTTGTGTCTCCTTGAGATGTTTCCTGTTCGTTGGCACTTGTCACAACTCTTGTAGAAGATTTGAGCATCTTTATATAGTAACGGCCAATAAAACCCTGACTACAGCACCTTGGCAGCAGTTTTGTTGCTTCCTAAGTGACCTCCATACTGTGAAGCATGGCAGTGATGAAGTATGTCTTCTTGCTCTTCTTGTGGTACACATCTTATAACCTGATCTGCACAGATTTTGAAAAGAAGAGGTTCGTCCCAATAATAATGCTTAACATCATTTTGGAACCTCTTCATGGCTTGATAATTAAGGTCAGAAAGAATTATTCCGCTAACTAAGAAATTAACGAAATCAGCATACCAGGGGAGTTCAGAAGACTTACCTGCCGCCATGGCTGTCGCGGTAGTGACTGCGGCAGCCAAGAGCTGCTCATCTGGGAAGGTCTCTAGTATGTTTGTCTCATCTGTTGGTAGACTCTGTCCCTTCTCCAACCCTGACAAGTGATCTGCCACTTGATTTTCTGTCCCCTTTTTGTCCTTGATTTCAAGGTCGAATTCTTGCAATAGCAGGATCCAGCGTATCAATCGAGGCTTAGCATCCTTTTTCGCGAACAGATACTTCAAGGCAGAATGGTCTGTGTGCACTATGACCTTCGTTCCAAGTATGTAAGAACGAAACTTGTCAATGGAGAATACCACAGCTAATAACTCTTTCTCTGTGGTGGTGTAGTTTACTTGGGCGTCGTTTAGTGTCTTGCTGGCATAGTATATGACATTAAATAATTTGTCTCTCCGCTGTGCAACACCCCAAAATTGCCCTAATTTGAAAATCACTAAATTTTGAAATCCCTAATTCAGTAACCCTAAGATTTGGGAATTTTAGTCTTGAAACCCTAATTGTCTAAGGGATTAAATTATGAGAAATTAGAATTTTGGGGCTTAATTCAGAAAATTGGTGACCATTTTGATTAAAAAGTAAAATTGTGTACCCATTTCGTGAACCCTAATGATTCCAAGGCATCACATTGTGTTTCACCCATTAAGATGGGTATTTAATCCTTTTATCAATTTCTTGCTACCCTTAATCTGTCATATCGCAGCAACCATCCTCTCATACCTCTCTCTTTCTCTCGATATCGACCCATCTCCCTGTACATATCAAAAACCCTTCCCCTTCACGATCAAGCTTCGGTCACCCTTTCACCGGTAACCGTTCATTCCACCACCACGTTCGACCATAAAATATTCTGGGTTAGTCGAGTAATCATTCTTTTTATTTCGCTGTGATGCGTCATTTTGTGTTGTAAACATGTGAAGTTGGGAATCACATTCTGTGAGAACTCATGAGCCACCTGCTTCCATCTTTGGTGGCTTTTCCGATCCCTAAATAGCATTGCATCAACTCTTTGAAATCCCATGTTTCGCGACTTTAAAACCCTTGTAAACAAAACCAATTTCCATGATCGCTTGGTTATGAATTATTATCGATAGTTTTATTTGATTGTTTTAAAATGGTATATTATCCTATTATTTGTTAAAAGCTAAAGATATATAGATGTTATACATAAGCTCCATTCTACCCGTGTGTACCTATTTGTATATATAAACCTACAGTTTTGTTTGTTTTCTACAACAATAGTTTATGAGTATATTGGAATGTGAGCTATTACTATATATATATATATATATATATATATATATATATATATTTTATTTTACACAAACGTATTACCAAAATATTTATTATATATATATATGCTACTGTTACATTGGTTACTATAATACACATATACCTAATTATTTTATTATTATTATTTTAATAGAAATATATATATATATATATATATCTTGTTGTTCTACACGTTTTTGTGTACCCATTTCTTCAAGGCTTTTAATATTATAATGACTGAATCTCACTCATGATCTTTCAAATCACACTCTAACCTTTAATTCGAATATGAAAGCCTCGTTCCTTTATTTACAAGTTTTATGTATTTGGTATTTCTAGAGAAGCCGCATATTGAGTTATGATATAAACTATTATTGTGTTAAGGTGACCATTTACTCGTCCGATCGTGAGGAATACGAACTACCACCTCCTTCGCCTATTCGGTCTAACCGTGCATGTACCACAAGGGCTACGCGTGAGCATTCTTTTAGATTAGTATTAGTCTTAGTTTGGTGGCATAGTGATAATAATGCTAATATCGAAATTATTCCCATAGGTTCTGATACAGCTAAACCCAGTGCTTCTGATCGTGGGAAATACATTATTCAATAGGTTGAGTTGCTTTGGCTAAGGTGTGTTCTCTGCTTGTGCTATACTATATGTGTTGTTGTTGTGTGATGTTTGACTGTGAAATATGTTGTTGCTATGTGATGTTTGACTGTAAAATATGTTGTGATCTGGGCTATGTGATATGTTGTATGCCTTTCCGTTAAGCATCATACATCGGAATCTGAATAATTAATTATCGGACTAAATGCTCATGCATTATCGGACTAATGATGTTGCATTCGGATTGGAATTAGAACATTCATGTCATATCATTCGGGTGGGAAAATATATGGAGGAAGTTCAGTGGTTTCATCCTTCGGGCTGAATTCCACTTCGGATCAGTGGTTCCACCCTTCGGGCTGAGTTCCACTTCGGATGGTGACGATGTAGAGAGTGGTTCAGGGGAACCTTACTCTTCGGACGGTGATGTAGATGGGTTCATGACATAGACATAGGTGCATCGTGCTTTGCATACCTGTATATTCGATTGACTGTTGAAATGACTATGTTGAATGTATGATTCTTGTGATTTTCTGTCTGATGCACCTTAAAGACACATTGAGCTTAATAGCTGACCCCCCTTAGCTTCTATTTCAGATTCTCAGACATAGGAGTTCGATACTTGAAGAACCACATATATCAGATTTATTATCGTTTTAATATGGTTATTCTTAGTTTCAGTTTTATTTCGGTTTTATTTCGATTATTTCGCTGCCCAAGTGTTGCCCCGACAGCATAGTCACTAGCATCACACATGATCTCAAATGGCTGTGTCCAGTCTGGTGGCTGTACTATTGGGGCTGTTACCAGCTTTTCCTTCAGAACCTTGAATGCTTCAGTACATTCATCATTAAAGTCAAAGGGTCGGTTTGCTCCAGAAGATGGCATAGGGGCTTGGTGATTTTTGAAAAATTCGCAATAAATCTCCGATAAAAACCAACATGTCCCAAGAAACTTCTGATACCCTTGAATGTGGTGGGTGGCGGCAGCTTTTCGATCACTTCTATCTTGGCCCTATCGACTTCTATGCCACGGCAGGTGATCTTATGGCCAAGGACTATCCCTTCATCCACCATGAAGTGACATTTTTCCCAATTCAAAACTAGGTTTGCTTTTTCACATCTTTTGAGTACCTTTTGTAGGTTGCCTAGGCAGCTGTCAAAATCGTCTCCAAAGATTGAAAAATCATCCATAAAAATTTCAAGGAAGTCCTCCACCATATCGGAGAATATGGCCATCATGCACCTTTGGAAGGTGGTGGGTGCATTGCATAGTCCAAAAGGCATCCTCCTAAAAGCATATGTTTCGTAGGGGCATGTGATGGTCGCCTTTTCTTGATCTTCCGGTGCGATAGCTTTTTGATTGTACCCTGAATAACCATCAAGAAAACAATAGTAAGGTTTACCCGCTAATCTAGCAAGCGTTTGATCAATAAAGGGTAAATGAAAGTGGTCCTTTCGGGTAGCTTTGTTAAGCTTTCGATAGTTCATACAAACCCTCCAACCGGTCACAGTCCTGGTTGGGATCAACTCATTGTTTTCGTTGGTCACCACGGTCATTCCTCCTTTCTTGGGAACACATTGCACCGGGCTCACCCATTTGCTGTCTGAGATGTCGTAAATTATACCAGCATCTAACCATTTGATTATCTCTTTACGCACCACCTCTTTCATTGCATGGTTTAGCCGCCTTTGAGAATCTATAGTCGGTCTATGATCATCCTCTAAAAGGATTTTATGCATACATAATGTCGGACTAATGCCTTGAATATCGGCTATCGTCCATCCAATTGCCTTTTTGTGCTACTGCAACATCCCTATTAATTGTTGTTCCTATTCATGCATCAACTTGGAAGAGATGATTACGGGCAACGTATCATTTGAACCAAGAAAAGCATACTTTAGCTGCCCTGGCAGGGGCTTCAGTTCTAAAACAGGGGGCTCAACAGTTGATGGCTTTTAGATTGCATGGTTATCCGAAGTATAATTTAAAGGTTCGAATAACTTACATGGACGATATCCTATCCAGTTTACCTCCTCCTGACTTCAGTATCAGATGTATCAGCTTCTGAGGAGTTGCTATCATCGGTGCTGTCATGACAGTCCTATAAGTGGCTGCCGAGGCAGTGACCAATTTTTATGTCGTGACAGCCCGACCTGATGTAGGGTTGGTCAAAGGTAACTTCAGTGATAACCTTACATTCCTCTTCTGCATCAGCATGCTTCATAGCTTGGAGAACATTCAACTTTATTTCTTGATCGTTCACTCTCATGGTGAGTTCTCCTTTTTCCATATCAATCAGTGATCTTCCCGTGGCTAAGAAGGGTCGCCCCAGGATGATTGGTGCATTTTCATCTGCTTCACAATCTAAAACAAGAAAGTCAATAGGAAAAATAAATTTATCCACTCTTACCAGAATATCTTCGATTTTTCCTTCCGGATGAACGTAAGAGCGGTCTGTCAGCTGCAGAATTACGGTAGTGGACCGAGCTTTTCCAATACCTAATTTCTGAAAAACATATTTTGGCATTAAATTAATACTAGCACCAAGATCACAAAGTGCCTTACCCACATATTTATCTCCGATTACACAAGGTATGATGAAATTCCCCGGATCCTTTTTTTCTGGGGTGGCTTCCTATGAAGAATACTCTTGCATCCTTCTGTCATCTTAATCGTTTCAAACACCCCAAGTTTAGATTTCTTCGACATGGCATCCTTGAGAAATTTGGCGTAACCGGGCATCTCCCTAACGACGTCTAACAACGGGATATTAATATGAACCTGCTTAAAAATATCATAAATCTTTTTGAGCTGAGCTTTTTGCTTCAATTGTTGTAACCGTTGAGGAAAAGGAGGTGGGGGACGATAATCAGCAATACATCCTTCCCACTGCATACGAATCTGAGGAGGTTTGGGTTCATCATTTTTCTCTTCTGTCGCTTCTGCTGTCGTAACAGGTTTATCGGCAGCAGGTTGTTTGTTACCTGTCGGGGCAGCTTCCTCGGCAGGTCTGTCCAAGGCTGGTTTCTTTACTGTTTCAGCTTCCTTTTCTGGCCCTGGTAGTTTCTTCCCACTCATAGTAGTAAGGGCTTTACACTGCTCATGTGTGGGCTGCCTAGCATTTTCAGTATTGCTAGGAAATCCTCCAGTCTGCCTTGGATTGATATGCTGGGAAACCTGACCCATTTGTGTCTCCAAAGATTTCAAAGTTGCTTCATGATTTGTCATCCGCATCTCTGTTTTATCCATGAATGTCTGTCTTCTTGACAAACTGATTCATGTTCTCAATATAAGTTCCTGTCTGAGACATAAACGTAGCCAGAGTCTGTTCCAGTTTACTGTTTGTGGCAGCTGGTGGTTGTTGTTGCTGCTACTGCTGCAGCTGCAGTTGCTGTCGAGTCAGCAATCTAAGTCCTCCTTGATTCTTATTATTATGAGCTTGAGGATTCAGGGCATTATTAGGATTACCCCAAGAAAACATGGGATCCTTTCTCCATCTGGGATTATAGTTGTTGGAGTTGTAATTATGCTTATAGTTTCCAACATACTTCCCTTCTTCTAACTGTATAGGACACTCATCCGAACTATGATTTCCCTCTCAAATTTCATATACCTCTTCGACAGCAAATCCGTGTTGTGCGTCGTCGTTCAAGATCTTTTTCATTGCCTTAGTAAGGTATGCCACCTGTGATTACATCGTGTTTTCGGCCTCATAATCCTTGATAGCTAGGACCCGTTTACCCCCTCTTCTTGCTGTCGGAAACTGCTCCTCATTCTTAGCCAGATTTTTCAATACTTGCATTGCCTCGTCCGGGTCTTTGTCCGATAGTAATCCGTTTGCTGCAGAATCAATTTGAATACGAGTTTGTAAGTTGGCAGCATTATAAAACTTAGTTACATGGTTCCAAACAGGGAATCCATGCATTGGGCAGTTCCGTAGAAGAGTGGTAAATCTGTCCCAAGCCTCGTGCATCGACTCGTCATCTTCCTGTTGAAAAGTAGCAATTTCATTACGTAATCGCTTAGATAAATGTGAAGGATTAAAAGGAGATAAAAATTCACGAGACAAATCTGACCAAGTTCTACCTCCAAGTCTTTGTTCTGTCCCTCAATGAATGGGGAAAAAACCGAAGCCTCAGTATCTACGGATTAACTCCTGGTAGTCTAAACGAACCACAGATTTCCTGGAACGTTTTGAGATGCTCCCTAGCATCCTCGGTAACAGCGCCACTGAATTGACCGGCATTGTTGATCATTATAACACCCCAATTTTGGGCTTAGAGGTTTTGGGTTTGAATCGGACCGGTCGAATTTTGGTTAGAATATAAAAGGTGGTTTTTAGGGAAAGCCTAGCTCGGGATGCATTAAAAATATGGAAAAATATCTTAAAATCATATTTTATTATATATAAGAGAGTGGTGAAATCAATTTTACAAAATGAGGTTTCGAAATGTGACATTTCAAGTTAGTGACTAAAATGTAATTTTTGAAAAGTTGGTGACTGTTTTAAAAGGATTGAAACTTTGAATCTTTAAGGAGCTAATTTACCCAAGAAGAGTTTTCTCCAGATTTTTCTTAATATTAAACATTTATTAAATGATATTTAATAAAAGGAAAAAGGGGAAATAGATATTTTGAGTTCATAACTAACTTTTCTAAAAAAATTCCCTCTTCATTTTCTCTCCCTTTTCTCTCAGCCAAACACATTTTCCCCAGCCATTTTTCCTCTGATTTTAACACCTAAAGATAGATTTCAATCTCCAATTGGTTTCTAATCATTCCTACATCAAATCATTTCCATTTGCTTATTGAATTTTCTAGAATCTTGGCTTTAAACAAGGAGAAACTCACATTTAGAGGTATGAACGTCCTTCTCCTCTAAATACTCACTTCTTTACTGAAATTCCCAAGTTCTCAATCCTTGATTTGAGTTTTAATAAAGGTTTTTATGTTGTGTTCTAGATTTTGGCTTAAAATGCAAGATTTGGATTTAATTTTGATTAAATTCGTACTAAGTGATTGGGCTGTGATTTGAGATGTCTATTTGATGTTTATTGAATGTATAAATGGTGTGAAATTGAGGTTTAATCAATGCAATCCCGGATAGGTTAATTTTCCTAAGTGTTTGATTGAGTTAATGGTGGTTTTTGGGGTGATTTAGATGTTCTGCTATAGCTGGAGGTATAAGGACGTGATTAGATCCTTTTTGGATGTTAATTGATGTATAAGAATGTTTGAAATTGATGGATCTTGGCTGGGTAAGGTTCTAGAGGTGTTTGGATGTGATTTCGGTTGTGTTTGGTAGCCGAAATGTGAGTGTTGATGAGAGCAGTGGGTTTAGGTGTCTTGGTTGAAGATATTAATGCATGATGATGCATTAATCCACTGCTTTGATGTGTTTAAAACAGGGGAGTCATCATCGGATCTTTGTGGTGTTGATCCGGAGGCTTGATCGGTGTTTCGGCAAGCTTGCGAAACGGAATGGGTGAGTGAAGTTTGGTTTTCAGCTTTGAAACCAATGTGTGAAGGTTATCGGAGCTTAGTTTAAGTCTAAACAACTTAGCTAAGCTCAAGAGTAAGTTTTTCGAAGAAACTCTCTTGTTGATGAACCATGAGATGGTTGAATGCATTGTGTTTTATTTGCATGTTTAAATTCTGTTTTGAAAGCATATTTTAGCATGTTTAATGCTGGTTTTGTAAGCCATGGATTGAAGGATGCTCAAGGTAAGAGATCCTTGTTTTGGAACATTGATAAATGTGGTTTAATGCATTGTAATGCATGATGATTAAATGGCTTTGTTAAATGCTTTAAAACAGTGAATTAATGATGTTATATGATGTATATTGGCAAGTGATGTGTTGGTTTTAAAGTACTTGAATCGGATATAGTTAGCCGGCTATAGGATTGGGTGCACCGTGAATAAAGTCGCCTTGGATGTTGAGGGGTTGTGATTGTACCGTAACTCCATCCAAGTACACTAACGAGATGGTTAAGATCATCATGGTGGTTAAAAGGCCATGAGTGGATCTTGTGTTAAGATCACAATGGTGGTTAAAAGTCCATGTGTGGATCTTGTGTTGTATGTCCCGTGTTCTCGTTAGTGATGTTATACAACTACCAATGAGTGATGTTGAGGGGTTGTGATTGTACCATAGTCTCCATCACGGGTGTTGAGGGGTTGTGATTGTACCATGCTCCACCTTGATATTGGTAGTGTGTATGAAGCGTATGGGACAACGCTTGTAATCCGTGTATCCGATTGTGTTTTGAGTTGTAAAATGTTATTGATTATCACTTGTAAGCCAATATGACATGTTGATGATATGAAGCATGAGATGCTTGGTTTGTATGCTTAATTTCATGGTAAATGTTGTTTTGAAACTAAAGGCCTTGAAAAGGTGTTTTACAAATGCATTATTGTGATGTTTTAATTGAGCACTTCCTCACTAAGCTATGTGCTTACGCTCTCTCTTTCTTAAACCAATAATGCAGAGCATTGAGGTGCTAAAAGGGCAGCAAGGAGGTCAAGGATCCAAGTGAGAGATTAAGCTCATGTATGGTGAATGTTTTCCTAACACTATTAGCTTTTGGCATTTGGCAATGGGAACCTAGATTGTGTTTTTGGGAGATGTTTTGGACTCCCTAAGTTTGGCTAATGCTTTTGATGATGTTAGAACATGTAAATGACCTTTTGGTATTTGGTTTTGGTGATTTGATGGTTGCATGGTTTTCAATATAGGATGCATGCCTATTGAATTGGGTTTTTCTTTGAATGATGCCATGATTGTGTTTAGTTGATGCTAATATGTTCCTTAAGTGCTTGATGACTTGCTGGTACGATTTGAGTGTCATCGGAGTGTGTTTGATGGGTCAATTGCTTGTTAAACCAGCAAAATTCTGCAATTCTGGGCATCTCGTTTCGGAACGGGTGCTACTGTTTCGGAACAGGTGGCCTGAAATTGCCTTGGATTTTCGAAACAGGTAGAGCTGTTCTGAAACAGTTTTGCCACTGCCAAGCCTTGTTTCGCAACAAGTTTCGGAACGGTCCCGCGTTTCGGAACGGATGATCCCCGTTTTGGAACACTCGACCGTTGGGCACTAAATTTGATGGTTATATGTTTTGAAACTCTTACGTTTTGGTCCCAAACTTTGTATATGCAATTGGTTGAGTTTGTGACGTCTGTTTGGGATGAAATTTGAGAGAAAGGCATGGAATATGATTAATTTTATAATGGTAACTTTAAAACATGTTAAGTCCTCTTAATTTCCAGAATTTGCATTTTGGTCCCTAAATTTGTATGTTATGCAAGCGAGTCCCTAAATGTTTTCCGATTGCTGTGATTTTTGAGTATGTTCTTCTCAAGAGTTCACCTAGGAATAATATGCATTTAGACAAGTTTAAAAATAAAAAAGGGTCGTTAATCAAGGTTGACTTTTCGGGTTGACTTTGGTTTTCCCCGTGTAATCTTCGTAGTTTAGGTCGACCGTCTAGGCCGGGCTAAGGGGGTTACAATCATGCTAAACATAACAAGTTTCAGCTCGAAGTTGTCAACATCTATATCAAGCAGCGTGGTTTCCAATTCTACATGATCGTTCAACATGTAGTCACGACAGGACCGTCGTCCGGCAACGGCAGCAGGGTTGCCGACAGGAGGTATAACCGCTCCATCTCCAACAGGAGGGTCGTTACCCATGAGGTTTCCTTGGTTGGCCATCGTCTCTAACTGTTCCTCAAGGTACTCGTTCCTGGCTAGTATGTGACGAAGTCGGTTCTTGAGATTGAATGAACGTTCGATTTCCGGATCTAATGGATACTCAGGATCTTTTCCTCGTCTCGATCTGCGCATAAACAAGAAACCATGTGAAAAGCAAGAGTTGAACAAACCAAAGAAAAATAGAAAACAAAAATAAAAACGAAAAAGTGCAGTAAAAGAAAAGGTAGAGTTATGTTGCCAGTCCCCGGCAACGGCGCCAAAAACTTGTTGCGTGTAAAAGAGTCTATCGCAATTATAGTGCAAGTCTACACAACGCAAGTAGTAAAGTGATACGAAGTATCGGATATCGTCTCCACAGGGACTGGGCGAATAGCTTCACCTTGAGTTACTGCACGAAAGTAAAGAAAATAATTGAGAAAGTTGTCACGAGAATAATTAAGAAAATGTAAATAAAAGAGTAGAGAAATCAAAATAGAGAGAATGGGTTGGTATTGAATTGCTCAGTAGTGCAGGTATTGCTGAATCTAGGAAATCCAGTTCTGTCGTCGTCCCCATCGCGGCAGCACCTGTCGCGGCAGTAGTCCGTTGATTGTCGTGGCCTATCCCTAGGCCTATCCCTGTTGTGCCTTGGCCTATCCCTAGGTCCAAGTCTATCGATGATCACGTCTTTGATGATACCTCCCGGTGTGAATCGACGGATGAACACTGATGTTGTTGAATTCTTCTTTAGCCACTTAACCTCGTCCTATCCCTAGGTCCGAGATAGTTCAACTATAAACTAGAGAACTCGCACTTATTCCTTTCGTATACTTAACTCTCCCGATATTAAGTAAATAGATAACCTCAGAATGCTCTCCCGATGCTCTTGCAAGATATTAATAACCAGAATAAGAGAACTTGAAGTTTATTTTATTGAACTGAAAATTCCTAAAACAAAAACAACCATTGCAACTACTTTACAAAACAACCCGTGGCCCTAAGGGGAATTCAAAACATGATGAGGGAAGGAAAACGGCTAGGGTTTTGGGAAGAAAACTAGAGAATAGATGATATCCTCCCTAGGTCAAAATACATGCCCTTATATAGGCTTTGGGTCCAAGTTTTCTAAAATAGCAAGAATACAACTTTATATTAAAGTACAACTCTAATAAAGACTAAATCTTCAAAGAATCTAACTTTAAGCCGTCATCTTTCTTACTTGGAATTTTCTCTCCTTGAACTTTGGGCTTGTCATTCCTTTCGATCTGGGGCTTGGAAAAATATAGTGGTTTTACACGACAGACATGATGAATTTTCTTTATCTGTCGAGGTCCACTTTGCTTCTTCTCCTCAAAACTGCCGTCGTCCTCTGCTGTCACGGCGGCATCCTTGGCAGCATCGTCCTCCTTGACTGCTCGTCTAGTTCCAGCTCTTCTGCTTCACTGCCCAGCGCCTGCCCTTTCCGTCTACTACAGCAGCAACCTGCAAAAGCGACCAATTTTAGCAGAAACTGTGCCTTTTAATATATTTGTGATGTTTAACTGTAAACTGACCTAAATGCAATAAATAATGCTTGAATGCAGCAGAAATATGGGTTAAATAGGGGGTAAATAATAGAACTTTTACACACTCAACAGAAGGGTTGACAAGAAAGGTGTGCCTCTAGATGATGCAGGATTTGGAGACGGAAACACCGTCAACTTTCCAGCCACCGTCCCAACCTGCTGCCACCCCAGCCTTAGCGGGCAGTACTGAAGTTGCCCTCCCCTCCGTCGTGATCCCTATGTTGCGTAGCCTCGTTTAAAACTGCCAAAGGATCGAGCACAAACAAGTGATCCTCACCAATTATATCGCGGATGTGCAAGAGGCCTTTGTGGCCTACTTGCTTGACAAATACCATGACGGCGACCCACAGTTGCCCGCATTCCCATCGGAGTTAGCAGCATCCAAACCAACACTCTGTGTGTGGGTGTGGGTGTGTGTTTGTATGTTACAACGGATCCTAGGAAGTTACATTAGGGTCATGTTGAGTGTGTAAAAGTTCTATTATTTACCCCCTATTTAACCCATATTTCTGCTGCATTCAAGCATAATTCATTGCATTTAAGTTAGTTTACAGTTAAACATCACAAATATATTAAATGGCACAGTTTCTACTGAAATTGGTTGCTTTTGTAGGTTGCTTTTGTAGGTTGCTGTTGTAGCAGATGGAAAGGCAGGCGCTGGGCAGTGAAGCAGAAGAGCTGGAACTGGACGAGCAGTCAAGGAGGACGATGCTGCCATGGTTGCCGCCGTGACAGCAGAGGACGACAGCAGTTTTGAGGAGAAGAAGCCAAGTGGACCTCGACAGATAGAGAAAATTCAGCGCGTCTGTCGTGTAAAACCACTATATTTTTCCAAGCCATAGGTCAGAAGGAATGCCAAGCCCAAAGTTCAAGGAGAGAAATTCCTAAGCAAGAAGGGGGACGAGTTAAAGCTAGATTCTCTGAAGATTTAGTCTTTATTATAATTGTACTTTAATTCAAACTTGTATTCTTGCTATTTTAGAAAACTTGGACCTAAAGCCTATATAAAGGCATGTAATTCGACCTAGGAGGGGACATCACCTATCTCTAGCCTTCTTCCCAAAACCCTAGCCATTTTCATCCTCTCATCATGTTCTAAATTCCCCTTAGGGCCACGGGTTGTTTTGTAAAGTAGTTGCAAGGGTTGCTTTTGTTCTAGGAATTTTCAGTTCAATAAAATAAACTTCAAGTTCTCTTATTCTGGTTATTAACATCTTGCAAGAGTATCGGGAGAGCATTGCGAGGTTATCTATTTACTTAATATCGGGATAGTTAAGTATACAAAAGGAATAAGTGTGATTTCTCTAGTTTATAGTTGAACTATCTCGGACCTAGGGATAGGACGAGGTTAAGTGGCTAAAGAAGAATTCAACAACATCGGTGTTCATCCTTCGATTCACGCCGGGAGGTATCATCAAAGATATGTTCATCGACAGACTTGGACCTAGGGATAGGCCAAGGCACAAGAGGGATTCTTGCCAAACTTGAAGTACGGAGTTGAGTTTTCGCTGCCGCGACAAGTAACAGACTGCCGCCGCGACAGGTGCTGCCAAACTGGGGACGACGACAGAAATGACTCTCCTAGACTTAGCAATACCTACACTACTTAGCAATTCAATGCCATCCCATTCTCCTTATCTTGATTTCTCTACTCTTTTATTTAAGATCTCTTATTTATTTTCGTGACAAACATCTCAATTATTTTCTTTACTTTCTTGCAGTAATTAAAGGTGAAGCTATTAGCCCAGTCCCTATGGAGACGATATCTGATACTTCCGTATCACTTTACTACTTGCATCGTGTACACTTGCACTACAATTGCGATAGACACTTTTACACGCAACAAGTTTTTGGCGCCGTTGTCGGGGACTGGCAACATAACTCTACCTTTACTTTTACTGCACTTTTTTTTTCTATTTTAATTTGGTTTGTTCAACTTTTGCTTTTCACAAGGTCTCTTGTTTATGCGCAGATCGAGACGAGGAGAAGAACCTGAGTATCCATTAGATCCTGAAATCGAACGTTCATTCAATCTTAGGAACCGACTTTGTCACGTACTAGCCAAGAACGAGTACCTTGAGGAATAGTTAGAGACGATGCAGAACCAAGGGAACCCCCAAGTTGATAATCCTGCCAGAGATGGAGAGATTATACCTCCTGTCGGCAACCCGCCCGCCGCTGCCGCACGATGGTCCTGCCGAGACTACATGCTGAATGATCATGTAGAACTAGAAACTACGCTGCCAGATATAGATGTTGACAATTTCGAGCTGAAACCTGTTATGTTTAGCATGATCAACAATGCCGGTCAATTCAGTGGTGCTGCTACAGAAGATGCTAGGGAGCATCTGAAAACGTTCCAGGAGATCTATTGTTCGTTTAGACTACCGGGAGTTAATCCGGAGATAATGAGGCTTCGGTTATTTCCCCACTCATTGAGGGACAGAGCAAAGACTTGGTGGAATAAACTTACGATGGGTTCAATTAGAACTTGGGCAAATTTGTCTCGTGAATTCTTATCTCGTTTTAATCCTTCACATTTATCTGAGCGACTACGTAATGAAATTGCTACTTTTCAATAGAAAGATGACGAGCCAATGCACGAGGCCTGGGACAGATTTACCACTCTTCTACGGAACTGCCCAATGCATGGATTCCTCGTCTGGAACCAGGTAACTAAGTTTTATAATGTTGCCAATTTACAAACTCGTATTCGAATTGATTCAGCAGAGAATGGATTACTACTAGACAAAGACCCGGACGAGGCAATGCAAGTATTGAAAAATCTGGCAAAGAATGAGGAGCAATTTCCGACAGCAAGAAGAGGGGGTAAACGTTTCCTAGCTGTTAAGGATTATGAGGCCGACAGCACAATGAAATCACAAGTGGCATATCTCACTAAGGCAATGAAAAAGCTCTTGAATGATGATTCACAACATGCATTCGCTGTCGAGGAGGTATGTGAAATTTGTGAGGGAAATCATAGTTCGGATAATGCCCTGAATCCTCAAGCACACAATAATCAGAATCAGGGAGGACCTAGATTGCTGACTCGACAGCAACCGTAGCAGCAGCAACAACATCAACAGCAACAACCACCAGCTGCCACAAACAGTATACTGGAACAGACTCTGGCTACATTTATGTCTCAGACAGGAACTTATATAGAGAACATGAATCAATTTGTCAAGAAGACGGAGACATTCATGGATAAAACAAAGATGCGGATGACAAATCATGAAGCTACTCTAAAATCGTTGGAGACACAGATGGGTCAGGTTTCCCAGCATATCAATCCAAGGCAGACTGGCGGATTTGCTAGCAATACTAAAAATGCTAGGCAACCCACACATGAGCAGTGTAAAGCCATCACTACTAGGAGTGGGAAGAAACTACCAGGGCCAGAGAAGGAAGCTGAAACAGTGAAGAAACCAGCCTTTGAATCACCTTCGAGGAAGCTGCCCCGACAGGTAACAAACAGCCTGCTGCCGATGAGCCCGTCACGACAGCAAAAGTGACAGAGGAGAAAGATGATGAACCCAAACCTCCTCAGATTTGTTTGCAGTGGGAAGGACGTATTGCTGATTATCGTCCCCCGCCTCCTTTTCCTCAACGGTTATAGAAACTGAAGCAAGAACCACATCTTAAAAAGATTGATGATATTTTTAAGCAGGTACACATCAACATTCCACTGTTAGATGCCGTTAGAGAGATTCCCGATTATGCCAAATTTCTCAAGGATGCCATGTTGAAGAAATCTAGACTTGGGGAATTTGAAACGGTTAAGATGACAGAAGGATGCATGAGTATTCTGCACAAGCATCCACCCCAGAAAAAGAAGGATCATGAGAGCTTCATCATACCATGTGTAATCAGAGACAAATATGTGGGTAAGGCACTTTGAGATCTTGGTGCTAGTATAAATTTAATGCCAAAATCTGTTTTTCAGAAATTAGGTATTGGAAAAGCTCGGCCCACAACAGTAATTCTGCAGCTGGTATACCGCTCTTACGTTCATCCGGAAGGAAAAATCGAAGATATTCTGCTAAGAGTGGATAAGTTTATTTTTCCTGCTGACTTTCTTGTTTTAGATTGTGAAGCAGATGAAAACGCACCAATTATCATGGGGCGACCCTTCTTAGCCACGAGAAGATCACTGATTGATGTGGAAAAAGGAGAACTCACCATGAGAGTAAACGATCAAGAGATAAAATTGAATGTTCTCCAAGCTATGAAGCACGCTGATGCAGAAGAAGAATGCAAGGTTATCACTGAAGTTACTCTTGACCAACCCTGCATCAGGTCGGGCTGTCACGACATCAACATTGATCACTGCCTCGGCAGCCACTTACAAGACTGTCACGACAGCACCGACGACAGCAACTCCTCAGAATTTGATACATCTGATACTGAAGATCAGGAGGAGGTAAACTGGATAGGCAATCGTCCAGGTAAGTTATTCGAGCCTTTAAATTATACCTCGGATAATCATGCAATCCAAAAGCCATCAACTGTTGAGCCCCCTGTTTTAGATCTTAAGCCTCTGCCAGAGCAGCTAAAATATGCTTTTCTTGGTTTAAATGATATGTTGCTCGTAATCATCTCTTCCAAGTTGATGCATGAACAGGAACAACAGTTAATAGAGATGCTGCAACAGCATAAATAGGCTATTGGATGGACGATAGCTGATATTCAAGGCATTAGTCCGGCCTTATGTATGCATAAAATCCTTCTAGAGGATGATCATAAGCCGACTATAGATGCTCAAAGGCGGCTGAACCATGCGATGAAAGAGGTGGTGCGAAAAGAGATAATCAAATGGTTAGATGCTGGAATAATCTACGCCATCTCGGACAGCAAATGGGTTAGCCCGGTGCAATGCGTTCCTAAGAAACGAGGAATGACCGTGGTGACCAACGAAAACAATGAGCTAATCCCAACCAGGACCGTGACCGGTTGAAGGGTTTGTATGGACTATCGGAAGCTTAACAAATCTACCCGAAAGGACCACTTTCCTTTACCCTTTATTGATCAAATGCTTGATAGACTAGCGGGTAAACTTTACTCTTGTTTTCTTGATGGTTATTCAGGTTACAATCAAATAGCCATCGCACCGGAAGATCAATAAAAGACGACATTCACATGCCCCTACGGAACATACGCTTTTAGGAGAATGCCATTTGGATTATGCAATGCACCAGCCACCTTCCAAAGGTGCATGATGGCTATATTCTCCGATATGGTGGAGGACTTCCTAGAGATTTTTATGGATGACTTTTCATTCTTTGGAGATGACTTTGAAAGTTGCCTAGGAAACGTACAAAAGGTTCTCGAAAGATGTGAAAAAGAAAACTTAGTGTTGAACTGGGAAAAATGTCACTTCATGGTAGATGAAGGGATAGTCCTTGGCCATAAGATTAGCTGTCGTGGCATAGAAGTCAACAGAGCCAAGATAGAAGTAATAGAAAAGCTGTCGTCGCCCACCATAGTCAAGGGAATCAGAAGTTTCTTAGGACATGCTGGTTTTTATCGAAGGTTCATTGCGAATTTTTCAAAAATCACAAAGCCCCTATGCCATCTTCTGGAGCAGAACCGACCCTTCGACTTTAACGATGAATGTACTGAAGCATTCAAGGTTCTGAAGGAAAAGCTGGTAACAGCCCTAATAGTACATCCACCAGACTAGACACAGCCATTTGAGATCATGTGTGATGCTAGTGACTATGCTGTCGGGGCAGCACTTGGGCAGCGGAGAGACAAACTTTTTCATGTCATATATTATGCCAGCAAAACACTGAACGACGCCCAAGTGAACTACACCACCACAGAGAAGGAGTTATTAGCTGTGGTATTCTCCATTGACAAGTTTCGTTCTTATATATTTGGAACGAAAGTTATAGTGCACACAAACCACTCTGCATTAAAGTATCTGTTTGCAAAGAAGGATGCAAAGCCTCGGTTGATACGTTGGATCCTGCTATTGCAAGAATTCGACCTTGAAATCAAGGACAAAAGGGGACGGAAAATCAAGTGGCAGATCACTTGTCAAGATTGGAGAAGGGACAGAGTCTACCGACGGATGAGACAAACATATTAGAGACCTTCCCAGATGAGCAGTTGTTTGCAGCCGCAGTCACTGCCGCGACAGCCATGGGGGCAGGTATGTCTCCTGAACTCCCATGATATGCTGATTTCGTTAATTTCTTAGTTAGCGGAATAATTCCTCCTGACCTTAACTATAAAGCCAGGAAGAGGTTTCAAAATGATGTTAAGCGTTATTATTGGGACGAACCTCTTCGTTTCGAAATCTGTGCAGATCAGGTTATAAGGAGATGCGTACCACAGGATGAGCAGGAAGATATACTTCATCACTGCCATGCTTCACAGTATGGAGGACACTTAGGAGGCAACAAAACTGCTGCCAAGGTTCTGCAGTCAGGATTTTATTGGCCGTCACTGTATAAAGATGCTCAAATCTTCTACAAGAATTGTGACAGGTGCCAACGGACAGGAAACATCTCAAGGAGACACGAGATGCCGCTGCAGAACATTCTTGAAGTCGGGATCTTCGGCGTTTGGGGGAACGATTTTATGGGACCATTCCCATCTTCATGTGGGAATTTATACATAATCCTAGAAGTAGATTATGTATCTAAGTGGGTTGAAGCTATCGCCACTCAAAAGAATGATGCCAAGACAATTCTAAAGTTTT
Organism: Hibiscus trionum; assembly: GCA_030270665.1. Taxonomy (NCBI): domain Eukaryota; kingdom Viridiplantae; phylum Streptophyta; class Magnoliopsida; order Malvales; family Malvaceae; genus Hibiscus; species Hibiscus trionum. The sequence goes on along the minus strand of BSYR01000038.1, from coordinate 16,676,155 downwards.
TACACAAAAACATTGTAACCCCCTTAGCCCGGCCTAGACGGTTGACCCGAACTACGAAGATTACACCGAGAAAACCAAAGTCAACCCGAAAGTCAACCTTGATTAACGATCCTTTTTTCTTTTTAAAATTGTCTAGATGCACATTAATCCAAGGCATACTCTTGAGATAAGCATACTCAAAAATCACAGCAATCGGGAAACAATAAGGGACTCAATTGCACAACATACGAATTTAGGGACCAATTTGTAAATTCTGGAAATTAAGAGGACTTTACCACTTTTTAAGTTACCATTATGAAATTAGTCATGTTTCATGCCTCTCTACCAAATTTCATCTCAAACGGACATCTCAAACTCAATCAATTGCACATACAAAAAGCAGGACTAAAATGTAAAGCTTGCAAACCTCAAAACCATTCAAATCAGTGCCCAACGGTCAAGTGTTTCGAAACGAGAATAGACCGTTCAGAAACGGGGCTTGGCAGTAGCCAAAGTGTTTCGAAACACCACTACTCGTTTCGAAACACCCAGGCCAAATCAAGCACCTGTTTCGAAACAGGCAAGGGTGTTTCGAAACACCCTGCCCAGAAACAGCAGAAAAGCCTGTTTTAACTCATCTAATCACCATCGAACATACTCTAAATCAATCCAAGCATCATAACTACCAAATTGCATTAAAATCTAGATACAAAACAACCCCTAGGTGCACCAACACTTTCAACACATCCAACACTTAATCATGCTTTTAAAACAAGAAGCATAGCATAACGACTTATGAAGGTGAATATTCAAATGTTGCAAGCGTTAAACCACATAGTTCAAATCATAAACCAAACTTGTCCAACATACACAATCTCATTACACATCAACATAAAAGACTCTCCCCCCATTGCCTTTATTATCTATAGCTATTAACCGAGACATACTTCTCGAATGGAGCTCTCCTTGAATCCCTTGCTTCGTGCTGCCCCAACTTCATTTATCTGCATTGATGGACAAAAAGGAGCGTAATCACTTAATGCTTAGTGAAGAATGATCAAAACCAAAACACCATCAATGCAGCGAATCATAAAATCATTTCTAAAAGTAGATGTAAATCAATAAACCAAAGCATTGGTTGAAAAACCTCTTTTGAACCATCATGCTTTAAACCATGTCTTGCTCAACATGAAAACCAACCTTTAGCTTAGAAAAGCTAAACAATTTTCCCCAAAACATATTCTTGCAAAAACCATTATTTAAACCTTTCCATGCATAAACACCACATGCAAGGTTAAACTCAAATTCCTTGGAAAACACCTCCACTTCACAACATACTTTCCATATGCTTGATGGCCATTTCAAAGCAAAACCTTTCGAAAACCAATGGTTCCTTCTAACTATCTCATGCATTCAACAAATGCAAAACACATGAACTACCAAAAACAACATTGCACTACATGCCTTTTAAAACAAGTCTTCACAAGACTTCAATGCACTAAAGAGATTCCATGCACATATGCACCATTCTCAATAGAAGATAAACACTTGTTCAAGCTTAACAAGTAATACATGCATTCTTAGAACATTACACACTTCCCATGCAACCTTGCATCATTTCAATCATCTCATGCTTCATTACATTCAGGAACATTATATTGGCTTCCAAGTGATAATTCACAAATCATCACAACACAAGACACAATCGGATACGCGGATTACAAGCGTTGTCCCACACGCTTCATACACACAACCGAACAACACAAGGTGGAGTTTACCGGTACAATCACAACCCCTCAACACCCGTGATGGAGTTTAACGGTACAATCACAACCCCTCTACATCACTCATCGGAAGTTGTATAACTCACTAGCGAGAGCCGGGACACATCACAAGGCTTACACATGGAAGCTACCACAACCATTGTACTCACCTTAACCAAGCTCACACATGGGAGCAACCCTCCACCGTTGTGACGCTTAACAAAGTCCACCCACGAGAGCCATCCTCCATCGTGGTGACATTTAACAAGGTTCACCCACGAGAGCCATCCTCCATCGTGGTGGCACTTAACAAAGCCCACCCACGAGAGCCATCCTTCATCGTGGTGACACCAACTCTCTCAATCGCTAGGATACTTGGATGGAGTTTACGGTACCATTACAACCCCTCGACATCCAAGGCGACTCAATTCACGGTGCACCCAATCCTATAGCCGGATAACTATATCCGATTAAAGTAACCAACAACCACTTACATCACTTGCCAATACCATCAATTACCATCATCAATTCATTGTTTTAAAGCATTAAACAAAGTAATTAAACAACATGCAACACTATGCATCAATTCCACAATTCCAAAGTACAAAACCAAGGATCTCTTACCTTGAGCATCCTTCAACACATGACTTTCAAAACCAGCACTAAACCATGCTAAAACATGCTTTCAAAACAGAATTTAAACATGCAAATTAAATGTATGCATCCAACCATTTCATGGTTCATTCAAGAGAAAGAGTTTTTCCGAAAACTTACTCTTGAGCTTAGTTAAGTTGCTTATACTTAAACCAAGCTCCCATAACCTTCAAACATTGGTTTCAAAGCTGAAAACCCAACTTCACTCACCGTTACACAAAACTAAGCTTGCCGACAAGCCTTCCAAGCATCCGAACCCTCCAACGCTACATTTATTGCTTCCGGATCATTCTCCCCTGTTTAAAACACATAACAACAGAGGATTAATGCATCATCATGCATTAAAACCACCAGCAACACACCTAAACTCGCTCCTCTACAAAAATCCAACATTTCGGCTACCAAACACAACCGAAATCACCTCCAAACTCTTCCAAAACTTAACCAAGCCAAGATCCATCACTTCTAACCATTTTTAAACATCAATTAACATCCAAAATGATCCCAAACTCGTCCTTATACCTCCATCATTAACAGAACACCAAAATCACCCCAAAAACCACCATTTTCACAAGTAAAAACTTAGGAGAATCAACCTATTCGTGATTGCATTGATTAAACCTCAATTACACATCATTTAGACATCCAAAATACATCAAAAAGACATCTCAAAATAGAGCTCAATCATCCAATACGAATTTCTTCAAAATTAAATCCAAATCTTGCATTTCAAGCCAAAATCAAGAACACAACATTAAAACCTTTAATAAAACTCAATTTAAGGATTGAGAACTTGGGAATTTCAGTAAAGAACTGAGTATTTAGAGGAGAAGGACGTTCATACCTCTAAGTGTGGATTTCTCCTTGTTTAGAGCCAAAATCCTTGAAAATTCATTTAGCAAATGGTGAGGATTTGGTGTAGAAATGATTAGGAATCATTTAGGAATTGAAATCTCAACTTTAGGTGTGAAAATCAAAGGAAAAGTTGTTGTGGAAATGTATTTGGCTGAGGGAATTTTGAGAGAAAATGAAATGGGAAAATTTTGGTAAAAGTTAGTTATGAAACTAAAAATATCTTTTTCCCTCTTTTCTTTTTATTAATTAAACACTAAATGAGTCTTTAAAAATCAAGAAGAATCTGGAGAAATCCTCCCTTGGGTAAATTAGCTCCTTAAAGATTCAAATTTTCAATCCTTTTAAAATAGTCACGAACTTTTCAAAAATTACATTTTAGTCACTAACTTGAAATGTCATATTTCCAAACCTCATTTTGTAAAATTGATTTCACCACTCTCTTATATATAATAAAAGAGGATTTTTAGATATTTTTCCATATTTTTAATGCATCCCGAACTAGGCTTTCCCTAAAACCACCTTTTATATTCGAACCGAAAAATCCGACCGGTCCGGTTCAAACCCAAAACTTCTAAGCCCAAAATTGGGGTGTTACAACTCTCCCCCTCTTAGGAAATTTCGTCCTCGAAATTTCAACCGGCGAAAAGAGCACAACCAAACTTCTCAAAGCAACCCACAAGGCAACACAGGAGACTTAACCACCACTGAACACTCTCCACACAAAACTCCACCAAACCAACTCCTCCACAAATCAACTTACACTACAACCAAACCCAACACCACCACATACAGTTCACAATTTCCAGAACACTCAGATGTTAACCACAGCTTAACCTTTCACACTTCCGAACTGCACATAGCCCCAACAACCCGAAGAACCTCCAAATTTTACAATATACTCACCTTAACTCATAACTTTCAAAACTCACAGAAACGATGACACTAACCCATCCAGTTCAGCCACCATGTGACCCACAACCTTCACTGCTTCTAAAACTCCTTGCAAAACTACTCAACCTCTTTCAAAGATTACCACAACAAGCAAAAATTCTTAAGCATCAACTGCTTACTCAAACTTCTCAACGTATTGATGACATTCCCTCACATCCGCCACTATCATTACCATAACGACTCACCAGGACTACTCACCCAACATCCGAAATTCACGTCACAAAACCCCAACCTTAACTCTGTCAGCTGTTCCACGTACCCCTAGCTGACTTTAGAAAGGATTTACTTATACATGATAAACAGACCACTACTCACTAGAACTCGGCCAACCAACAATGGCCCTCGAACTTACATTGCCTTTCCACTTCAAGCTTTGACTACAACACTAGCCTTACCAGGACACCGCCCATTCTATACATACATATTAAGATTACGAAACTTCTATTCTCCCCAGGCCAAACCTTTTCTACAACCCTCAACACAACATCTTCTCAACTCCTCAAAGGTTGGTACGAGCCATCACCTACAAAAACAACCCTTCTATTACAACATCAATGCCAAGTTACCTCAGCACTCTGGAAACACATCCACTAACCTGCAACATCACTTAACACCAAGAAACTACCACTTCTACTAGCTATTCACAACCACTTTGACCGATTCTAACTTCAACCGGTAATCTCCTCACCACCACACCGCTAAACTCTTTAAGCGCCAAAACACTTTCCTTCTGCCAACATGCTATATCACACTCACTATTACTGACAGCTCGCTTAGCACCCTCCACTACTTCCAACATTCTCCTAGCACCAAAACAACTTTTAAAACCCATCATCCAACCTAACCCTATCACAACACTAACGGACCCAACTAGCTATTAGCAAGTGTGAACGTCCGTATGCATGGTCACCAATATGCCCTATCAATGCCTGTGTACATGTATGCAAAACCTCTAATGTCATGCCACATGTATGCATGGACCAACACACACACACACACACACACATATATATATATATATAATATAGTATATAACAATGGTTTTAACTGTGCATGTATGTCGGTTCACACCCACCAATAACATCCTCAGGATCCGTCTAAGATCAACCTCTTACCCCACTTCTAGCTTGTCCAACTCCACCATTCTAACGACCCACTAACCACAAAATACTCCACTAATGCCCTCTTCACACTAAAGTTGTTTTCAAAACAACACCAACTACTACCCCCAAACTTGCTAGCTATAAGACCATACCACTACGCAAGGAAAAACCAAACCGAAACCAAACTAAGATAACTAGGGTAAAGGTTACTTAACAAGGTTACCTGTAAACATCTCACTGCCTCGGGGCTTCAACAGACAAACTCTCTTCTTCGCAGAACCATCATTCTCTAGCCGCACCACCGCAGCATCAACCAACACCTTAAGCTCATCGCCATCTCCCTGCGGTAAAGAACCCTGACTACCCCGAGCCAACTTCAAAAAATTTCGTCTCAAATGTCCAACAGACCCACAATTCCAACAGGATTCATTCCCCAAGCCCCTCACACCTTTTTGCCCTTCCTGCCACCTTTGAACTTTGTCTTGGTCGCGCCCACGACCCTTCTGAGACCCTTTTGCTACCGTTAAAGCTGGTCTCACAACTTGAGGACAATTTCGCTTCACATGCTCCTTAGAACCACAGTTCCAACAAACTCCCACGCCCCAAAAACCTCCAACATGACACCTTCCACAACGGTCACACTTCGGCAACTGAGCTACCACTCCTTGGTCATACTGCACTTGACCCACATCTGCACCACCACCCAGACTTTGATTCAAGCAAAATCTTCTATCACGTAACCTCTTCCGCTGACCGCTCCCAAGGTCAGTACCCACAGCTCTCTTGTTTAAACTTTTCTCACCTTCATAATCTGAAGCCACACCCCCATGTTGCTTAACCCTTGGGAATTTCCCTCCAAGGTACCTTTCATAAAAGGAAGACACAAAGAAGTCCCAATCTATATCGTGGATAGGTGTTGTCACCGCCACAGATGTCCACCAAGCACAAGCGTCCTCCAACATCAATGAGACGACACTTCCCAGCTTACAGGTGTAATCACACCTTTCCTGATCCAAAATCAGAATTATACTGGCTAACCAAACCTCGAACGCCTCAGGTGTCGAACCACAATACTCCACAGCTCCCAAATCATATAAACGTTGTTTTGACAAACTCGCGTGCCCCACAGTTGGCACATCCCCAGGCCTCACTTTCACCACGGCCTGAGATGTTCCCGACACCTCTTGAACTTTAGGTGATGAACTCTTCATCACAGAACCAATTTCCTCCTCCTGCCTTACTACCTCAACTCCAGGCACTGTAGGCTGAAACGAAACACCTCCACCAAAAGGTGAATTCCAAGACTTAACAACCTACTCTAAAGCAGCAACCATCTCCCCCAACTGCCATTCTCTCATCGTTTACATCGTGCTAACAACAACAAGCAATCAAACAAAACAAACAAAACCATCAGGCCAGCTTCAAGCAAGGATTCAAGACTCCAACTCCAACTTAACACAATAGCTATAATAATAAGGCAATGGGTATCCCAAATTCTCCCCTTTTACACGACATAACAATCAATAAAAACATGGCTATCACAACATCGAGCATATCAATCAACATACTTCGATCATGCTCTCATCAAACAACATTCACTCGCAAGAGCATAACATCAACATATCATACCCATCACACCTTCATCATTCATAAAATCAGCTCACAACACCAGCATATCACCAATACAATTTCACATTAGCTCAATGAAGATTCATAAACAAAAAGCATGATAAAACATCAACAATTCGCTCAAAGACACACATTTCAACCGACTTTCAACCACACATCAGAATAAACATCAAACACTTGTTATAAAAACTTACCAAAACTCATCATCGCCCCAAACATTCGCAACTTAGCTCTGATACCACCAAATGTAACCCCCTTAGCCCGGCCTAGACGGTTGACCCGAACTACGAAGATTACACGGGGAAAACAAAAGTCAACCCGAAAGTCAACCTTGATTAACAACCCTTTTTTCTTTTTAAACTTGTCTAGATGCACATTAATCTAAGGCATACTCTTGAGATAAGCATACTCAAAAATCACAGCAATCGGGAAACAATAAGGGACTCAATTGCACAACATACGAATTTAGGGACCAATTTGTAAATTCTGGAAATTAAGAGGATTTTACCACTTTTTAAGTTACCATTATGAAATTAGTCATGTTTCATGCCTCTCTGCCAAATTTCATCTCAAACGGACATCTCAAACTCAATCAATTGCACATACAAAAATCAAGACTAAAATGTAAAGCTTGCAAACCTCAAAACCATTCAAATCAGTGCCCAACGGTCAAGTGTTTCGAAACGGGAATAGACCGTTCAGAAACGGGGCTTGGCAGTAGCCAAAGTGTCTCAAAACACCTCTACCCGTTTCGAAACACCCAGGCCAAATCAAGCACCTGTTTCGAAACAAGCAAGGGTGTTTCGAAACACCTTGCCCAGAAACAGCAGAAAAGCCTGTTTTAACTCATCTAATCACCATCGAACATACTCTAAATCAATCCAAGCATCATAACTACCAAATTGCATTAAAATCTAGATACAAAACAACCCCTAGGTGCACCAACACTTTCAACACATCCAACACTTAATCATGCTTTTAAAACAAGAAGCATAGCATAACGACTTATGAAAGAGAAGATTCAAATGTTGCAAGCGTTAAACCACATAGTTCAAATCATAAACCAAACTTGTCCAACATACAAAATCTCATTACACATCAACATAAAAGACTCTCCCCCCATTGCCTTTATTATCTATAGCTATTAACCGAGACATACTTCTCGAGTGGAGCTCTCCTTGAATCCCTTGCTTCGTGCTGCCACAACTTCATTTATCTGCATTGATGGACAAAAAGGAGCGTAAGCACATAATGCTTAGTGAGGAATGCTCAAAACCCAAACACCATCAATGCAGCGAATCATAAAACTTTTCTAAAAGTAGATGTAAATCAATAAACCAAATGATTGGTTGAAAAACCTCTTTTGAAACATCATACTTTAAACCATGTCTTGCTCAACATGAAAACCAACCTTTAGCTTAGAAAAGCTAAACAATTTACCCCAAAACACATTCTTGCAAAAACCATTATTTAAACCTTTCCATGCATAAACACCATATGCAAGGTTAAACTCAAATTCCTTGGAAAACACCTCCACTTCACAACATACTTTCCATATGCTTGATGGCCATTTCAAAGCAAAACCTTTCGAAAACCAATGGTTCCTTCTAACTATCTCATGCATTCAAAAAATGCAAAACACATGAACTACCAAAAACAACATTGCACTACATGCCTTTTAAAACAAGTCCTCAAAAGACTTCAATGCACTAAAGAGATTCCATGCACATATGCACCATTCTCAATAGAAGATAAACACTTGTTCAAGCTTAACAAGTAATACATGCATTCTTAGAACATTACACACTTCCCATGCAACCTTGCATCATTTCAAGCATCTCATGCTTCATTACATTCAGGAACATTATATTGGCTTCCAAGTGATAATTCACAAATCATCACAACACAAGACACAATCGGATACGCGGATTACAAGCGTTGTCCCACACGCTTCATACACACAACCGAACAACACAAGGTGGAGTTTACCGGTACAATCACAACCCCTCAACACCCGTGATGGAGTTTAACGGTACAATCACAACCCCTCTACATCACTCATCGGAAGTTGTATAACTCACTAGCGAGAGCCGGGACACATCACAAGGCTTACACATAGAAGCTACCACAACCATTGTACTCACCTTAACCAAGCTCACACATGGGAGCAACCCTCCACCGTTGTGACGCTTAACAAAGTCCACCCACGAGAGCCATCCTCCATCGTGGTGACATTTAACAAGGTTCACCCACGAGAGCCATCCTCCATCATGGTGGCACTTAACCAAGCCCACCCACGAGAGCCATCCTCCGTCGTGGTGGCACTTAACAAAGCCCACCCACGAGAGCCATCCTCCATCGTGGTGACACCAACTCTCTCAATCGCTAGGATACTTGGATGGAGTTTACGGTACCATTACAACCCCTCGACATCCAAGGCGACTCAATTCACGGTACACCCAATCCTATAGCCGGCTAACTATATCCGATTAAAGTAACCAACAACCACTTACATCACTTGCCAATACCATCACTTACCATCATCAATTCACTGTTTTAAAGCATTAAACAAAGCCATTGAACAACATGCAACACTACGCATCAATTCCACAATTCCAAAGTACAAAACCAAGGATCTCTTACCTTGAGCATCCTTCAACACATGACTTTCAAAACCAGCACTAAACCATGCTAAAACATGCTTTCAAAACAGAATTTAAACATGCAAATTAAATGTATGCATCCAACCATCTCATGGTTCATTCAAGAGAAAGAGTTTTTTCCGAAAACTTACTCTTGAGCTTAGTTAAGTTGCTTATACTTAAACCAAGCTCCCATAACCTTCAAACATTGGTTTCAAAGCTGAAAACCCAACTTCACTCACCGTTACACAAAACTAAGCTTGCCGAAAAGCCTTCCAAGCATCCGAACCCTCCAACGCTACCTCTATTGCTTCCGGATCATTATCCCTTGTTTAAAACACATAACAATAGAGGATTAATGCATCATCATGCATTAAAACCACCAGCAACACACCTAAACTCGCTGCTCTACAAAAATCCAACATTTCGGCTACCAAACACAACCGAAATCACCTCCAAACTCTTCCAAAACTTAACCCAGCCAAGATCCATCACTTCTAACCATTTTTAAACATCAATTAACATCCAAAATGATCCCAAACTCGTCCTTATACCTCCAGCATTAACAGAACACCGAAATCACCCCAAAAACCACCATTTTCACAAGTAAAAACTTAGGAGAATCAACCTATTCGGGACAGCATTGATTAAACCTCAATTACACGTCATTTAGACATCCAAAATACATCAAAAGACATCTCAAAGCAGAGCCCAATCATCCAATATGAATTTCTTCAAAATTAAATCCAAATCTTGCATTTCAAGCCAAAATCAAGAACACAACATTAAAACCTTTAATAAAACTCAATTTAAGGATTGATGTAACCCCCTAGACCCGCCTATGCGTTACAACGGATCCTAGGAAGTCACATTAGGGTCACAAGAGCGACCCACAGTAAAAATACACATACAAAAAAACATTTTTATTTCTTCAAAACACTTATTAAACTGTAAAACCAACTTCTGTTTAAAAATATCATTTCGGTATGTCATTTAAACACATAATAAAAACTTCATAAAATATTTTACAGACACTGTCATAAAACAGTACATGACATACATGCCCACTAACTATACAGTACCGTACTCCAAAAGCAACGCCGAGAGAACTCCGAACACTGATGTCAAACGTTATACCATGATATATTCCTTTCACCTGCGATGGTAAAAAAAAACAGCGTGAGCTTGGAAAAGCTCAGTAATATAGTACTACCAAAAGATGCTATAAGATCATGCAGATATAAGGTAGGCATAACATTTTCGTAAAGCTCCATATAGCAACAACCCTCATTTTCATTCTACTATTTCGAGATTTCATCATACTCAGGAATAACGATAATTGTTCCTTATTCAAACATCGTGAATTAGACGGGAATTATATAGGCTGGTAACATACGAGGTAGGATTCAGAGAGTTTAGTGCCTAGTGTGTTCCAATGGTGCAACATTAATGCATGAAATATAATAATGCAGTAAACCTTTTTATTTCAAATACATTTGTTTCAAGTAGCAATAAAGTTCATCTTTAATTCTTTATTTACCCTCTAACCATACTCCAGTATTTATTTCCCCAGTGCGGTATCATGAAAAGGCATTAACCCGAGCCCATTGGGCGTGGGTACCATCCTAAGGATATACCTTAGAATACGGGCGGCCCTTGCCGAAGCATAGGAACCGAAAACGGGCGGACTTGGCCGAAGCCTAGGATCCGAAAACGGGCGGACCTGGCCGAAGCCTAGGATCCGAAAACGGGCGGACCTGGCCGAAGCCTAGGATCCGAAAACGGGCGGACCTAGCCGAAGCTTAGGATCCGAAAACGGGCGGACCTAGCCGAAGCTTAGGATCCGAAAACGGGCGGACCTAGCCGAAGCTTAGGATCCGAAAACGGGCGGACCTAGCCGAAGCTTAGGATCCGAAAACGGGCGAACCTAGCCGAAGCTTAGGATCCGAAAACGGGCGGACCTAGCCGAAGCTCAGGATCCGAAAACGGGCGGACCTAGCCGAAGCTTAGGATCCGAAAACGGGCGGACTTACCAGCTGGATCAGGGCTGAGCCGTAGGTAACTTCATATCATGTCCCAATTACCCCAGTAAATCATATCATCAATAGTTCATTAATCAATAAATGTATTTCTAGTAATTCATTATCCATATAGCATGTTTGTCATATCGGGTGCATATACATATATCAGAAATATAGTACGGTCATGTTTAATTATAAAACATGTCATGTGAGTCCAAATATGTCAATCAAGTGCACGTGATCAGTATCATAACATGTAAAACAGTATGCAAAACAGTCGTGTGGCGCACATGGAACACACTAGGTGGAACAATTTATTCCTTGGAGATACTTGACATTTAACGAAAGAGAACACATTAAACTTTTGACAATTGAACGGATCTTTGAAACAAGGCCCCTATTAAAAGAGGGGTTTGTACTAACGGTTCAAACCAGATAGTTAGGAGATGATACATCAAGATCTTGAGAGTTTAGGCATATCATCATTGATTTAGCCATTTAAGCCTACCAGAGGCATTATGGTCATTTTATCATACACGGGCATTTTGGTAATTTACACCAACAGGGCGTAAACAGTGGCTCAAAATTCTATTTGCTCATCAATTTTCCAACCAGGCATTCAGAGATTTCTACATCAAGATCATCCACGATATCGGGTATATTCGGGGCTATTTTGATTACTTTGACCAACGAGGGCATTTTGGTCATTTAACTATTAGGGGTGATTTTGTAATTTAGCCCAATAATGATGAAATGAAGATTTGCAATATTTAAGATTTCTAGAAGTTTGTCGGGCCTCTAGAACCATCCGAACAACATGTCCCAACCTTACAGTACTAACCAAACCTTTTGATGTATGCACTTCACAAATATCATTTCCCAATACTGATTGTGTCGTATATCTGAACGGTTGCTTTCATATTTCACCACGGAACTTGCCACAGAGTAGTCGAACCTATGTTTTGAGCGGAAAAACTTTCATCCTCATATTAATATTAGGAGTGATTGACATACTAGAGTCATGCTTCAATCCTTAGGGGCATTTCAGTCATTTTCAACTTTATTGGCATTTCTAGGATTTTATCAAAGTCAATCTACTTTTTCCAGTCAAGGGGGTATTTCAACCATTCTGAAGCTCGGGATAGCCATCATTCCTATCAATTGAACCATTCATAGTATTTCACTCATTTAAGTACTCGTGGGTGTCTTAACCATTCAAGAAATTTCGGTCCCTCCAACCACTTCATTCATTTTAGAACTCAAAGGTTTATCCATCATTCTAGTTAATTTGCAACCCTCGGTGTCCGAGGATACTTCAGTCTTTTTGGTCGATACGACCCTTCCAAATAATTTAACCATAATAGTATTTCCAGTACTTTTAGTCATTTTCGTCAATTCGGTATTTTGAGTCGCTTGATCAATTTAGAGGTACGAATAATTTCCCGTAAAAATATTTATTCAGGGATTCATTCTAAATTCAAGGAAGTCTAACATCTTACAATCTCGAACGTTTAAATCTTGTTACCATAACTTACAAGTAGATCGAGGTTTCCAGATGAATCGAGTTGATTTACCATATCCACTGTAGATTTCTAGACCGCTTCCAATTTCAAGGATATTTTAGTCATTCTCATACTTTATGGGCATTTTTGTAATTTTATATCCGAATATTTTTAACATTTGATCATTTGACATTGATGATCAGATTTGGAGATTAGCTGCCTCATTAATTACTTAATGAACTTCAGATACTTCATATTTATTAATCTTCTCATTCGAGCATTATAATTTTATCTAGAATATCATACACATTTTTATATCCGATTTGACTTGAGCAAAAATTAACAGTACTCGTCATCATTTTTATGCATGCATTAACAAATACCAACATGTTCTCAAAGCATACAAGAGGTAGTAATGTATTACCTTAAATACTTGCTATCTCGGTCGACCATGATACTCCGTTCGATCACTCTCGAACCCGAATGCGACGTCCTCAACATCCCGGATACAAGGAATTGTGAATACCCAAGGACGAAAAAGTCACCGGACGGCGACTGGAATCTCGCCGGAAACATCAAAATTTGCCCGATTCACCTTAAATGTTCAACCTTGCCGGAAAATTGAAGTTTTCCGATGATGCCCCTCTCGATGTCAGAACGAAGATCGGCCGGTATGGTTTTGTTTGTCGTCACGTCAGGAGCCCGGATCTGGCGGTGGTGCGACCAAGGGACGTCGGAGGTAATCGGAAAACGCATAAAACAGATGGTGCTTTTGGCTTCTCCGGCGAAGCTGCTACCGGTATCGAACGGACGATCTACCGGTTGGGTTTTGGTCTCCACATTACGCCGAGCACGTTGGCGAGATCGGCGCGACGATCGGACACCAGGAGCGGCCGAAATCGAAGCCGGAAACTCAAGGTTTCCGACAAAGCTTCGAACAAGCTTCTATCGTCGGTGGTGGCTCAGTTACGCGCGTGTCAGGTGGCTGGTGGTTCGGAGTCGGGCGGCGCACACACCGGTGGTGGCGGTGGCAGCCACGGACCGGCGGTGGATGAAATCTGGGCGGTGGACGGTGAGGGAGGTGACTGGTAGGGGAGATGAAGGGTTGGACGCTCTCCAACCATTTTTTTTTGGGTAGGTAATCGAATTAAATGCCATAAAGGGGTTTGGTAGGATATTTTAAATTTAATTATTATAATATTTTTGGATCTAATTAAAAATTAATTGGGGTGACTTATAACCAAGAGCTTATCTAGCTCAATTGGTTGGGCACCCAACTGAACATACTTGAGGTTGTGGATTTGATTCCCACAACTCTCACTCCCAGATTCAAATTCATCACGTTAATCTAATTCATAGACTAACATTACCGACATTCCTTGCCAGTACAGAATGAGCTATAGCGGACGTAATGGTTAGATGCACTTTTTACAGGAAATGTTTAGACATCGGAGTTTTCGGCTTGGTGGAGTACGGCTATTATAACCCCCTTAGCCTGGTCTAGACGGTTGACCCGAATCGAGGTGATTACACAAGGAAAACCGAAGTCAACTTGTTTAAGCCGACTCCGATTGACAACCCTTTTTTTCTTTTTTTTCTTTTCTAGATGCAGATTACATCCTATGTGGTCCTCAAAGAGCATAGAAAGAAACAATACAATGATTGGATTTCGTTTAGGGGTTTAATTGCACAAATTGGACATTTAGGGACCAAAATGTAATTTTTGCAAATTAAAATGGATTCTCATATTTTAAAGTTACCTTCATTCAATTAGTCACATTTCAAGCTTCTCTATCAATTATCATCACAATCAGACCTCACATACTCATCCAATTGCAAACATGAAGTTCAGAGACTAAAATGCAACATTTTCAAGCTTTAAAAGATGCCACTAACTGAAATTAATGGACCGCATCAATACGCGGGAAGGTTGTGACCAAAATCACAGAAAGGGTATTGATATGCTCTCTCGCATATCGATACGCCCTTCAAACCCGTATCGAAACACTCTCCATCTGTACCGATACCCCTATACAAAAAGGAACAAATTTGGCTTATGCGTAACGATATGCGTACCAGAAGTGCCCCAAAAACAGCCCCAAATTCATATTAAACTTCAACAAATCAACACTAAATCATATGGACATGTTTATAGTAACCACCCTATCCCATAAGCATGCAATTCTAACACATGGTAACATTAAATTGATTAACACAAGCATAGTAAGGCATATAATGGAGCATGCTTAAACGACAAACCATTAGCATACCAAAAGGCAAGATAAAGCATCAAAACCAATATAAAGGCCTTCTACAAACCAAATAAACCATATAAAACTTGCATCAACAACAGGGAGTCCAAAAACAAATCTCCCAAAACAAAGCATTAAATTCCATTGCCATATATCATTACTAAAGTAAAAGTATAACTCCATACTTGAGCTTAAAAATCCTTGATATACTTTAAGCCTCCTTGCTGCCCAAAATATCTCAATTATCTGCATTGTTGGTAAAAGAGAGCGTAAGCACAATAGCTTAGTGAGGAATGCTCTAAAAACATCAGCACAACAATGCAACCTTTTAAATCTCTATCTTGAAATCCATTTCTAAAACCATGCTCTTTCTATCTCATGCTTGAAAACCATTTCAAAGCAAATCACCATTTGAAAATCATATGTACCGTATATCTATCTATCTCATGCATTCAACCAATGCAAATCTCATGTCAAAGCCACAGATGCTTGATATTCAAAAGCATTTCATAAATCTCAAAATCTCATATGCATTTCTCATAGCATAAAATCATTTCAACTTTGGTACATGTGAATCAAATTTCATTCTCATATATTGGCATTTCATATTCTATCTTTACTCGGATATGCGGATAGCTTGGCTCGAGGCCAAGTCCTACACCGGTGGGATCTCGCCACCAGACTCTCATGGCGGTACCTATCTTCGCCACAAAGCTTGGGTGTTTCACCAAGACCTACCCCGATGGTATCTCTCATAATCAGACTCTCACTTTGGCGGGATGGCAATACCCCCATTTCTCGACTCCAAAGAGCACGTACGAATTTTTAGTTTATATTGCACTTTACATCATATTGGTCGACCAATTATATCGGGTAATCATCTCATCATTTATGCCAATATATTACATTATAATCATCATCTCACCTACTATTTTGATGCAACATTTCTAAAATCAATCCCATCCCATTTCAAAAGCACAATTCATGCATAGCATTTAATCAAAATCTCAAAAACTCTTTGCAATGTCATTCTATCTCATGGGATCAATATGAACATCATTTCATATCATAAATCATGCATAAAAAAGTAGGAATTTGTGTATCTCAAATCAAGAGCATGTCAAAAGCATTTAGGGGCATCAACCACTTTTCGATAGCAAATCTAAACATACTTACTTCCGAACTTAGGATGGTGTTTCAGACCAATCCTAAATCCTCAAAACTTGTTTCCTTTTCCCTCAAGGACTTCTAAAACCATTTGCACTCATCAATAACGTTTTGCTTGCTTGCTGAAACGATTTCTAGGCTTCCGGCACTTCCGGATCTACACAAAAAGCGTTCGATGAATTCTCCCCTGTTCATTACACGTAAGAGCAGAGGATTAATGCATCATCATGAATTAAAATCACCAGCCACTCATTCCAACTCAATGCTCTACTCAAAACTAGCATTTCGGCTATGCGAAATAATCGAAATCACTTCCAAACTTTCTCAAATCAAAGCCTAGCCAAGATCTCATCATGAATCTTGAATTTAGCAACTATTTCGTGTTTATAACTTTAAAACAACTCAAAAAACATTAACAAAGGATTGATAACATGGGAATTTCAGTAAAGAACTTATCATTAGAGGAGAAGGACGAAGCTTACCTCTAAAGGTTGACCTCTCTTCAATATGGGCAAGTTTTCATGAAAATACAAAGCAAAAATCAATACGATTTGATGAAACAAAGATAGGAAATCTTTTGGAAGATGAAATATCAACAAACAAGATAAAAATCAGAGGTTCTTTGATGAGAGAAAAGTGTTTGACTGTTTGGAAGTTGAGAGAAAATGAAAAGAGAAAATCTATCGCAAAGTTGGTTACGAAAAGTCAACCTTTAATTTTCTTTTAATTCCCTTTTATTTATTTAATAAAATTCATTATTAAAAGCTCCCAAATTAAAGAGAAATCTGATGAAAACAAATGATAAAATTAGCTCCTTAAAGATTCAAAGTTTCAATCCTTTACAAAACAGTCACTAGTCAACTTTTACAAAAACTGCATTTTTGTCACTATACCAAAATGTAATATTTCCAAAGCTTATTTTGTAAAATTGTTTAACATAATCATTTATATAATAAATGAGGATTTTTAGATATTTTTCTATATTTTTAAAACATCCCGAACTAGGTGTTCCCTAAACACACCTCAAGGGTTCGAACCATTTCCGACCGGCCTGATTCAACATCTAAAACATCTACGCCCAAAACCAGGGTGTTACAACTCTCCCCCACTTAATAAATTTCATCACTGAAATTTACCTGGTGGAAAAAGGTAAGGAAGCTGCTTCTTCATGTCAACATTCATTTCCCATGTAGCTTCTTCAACGCCACGATGTCTCCACAAGACCTTGACCAGGTCGATGGTCTAACCTCGGAGAACCTTGCTATCCGTATCCAGAATCTCAATGGGCTCCTCATCATATGTTAAGTCTTGATTCAACTCAACCTCCTTTACAAGCATAACATGCGACAGATCCGATCTATACCTCCGAAGCATGGATACATGGAACACATTATGTATCTTATCTAACTCTGAAGGCAATCTCAACTTCTATGAAACAGGACCCACACGTTCTATCACCTCATATGGTCCAATGAACCTCAGACTCAATTTGCTCTTCCGGCCAAATGTCACAACCTTCTTCCAAGGTGAAACTTTCAGAAACATACGTCTGGTAACTGCGAACTCTATCTCCTTACGCTTCAAATCCGCGTAAGACTTTTGTCGGTTTGATGCTGCCTTCAAACGCTCACAAATGAGCTTGACTTTCTCGGTGGTTCCTTTCAACAAAGATGGCATCGAAATCAACTTTTGTCCCGTTTCAGCCCAACAAAGGGGAGTCCTACACTTTCTCCCATATAAAGCCTCGTACGGTGCCATTTGAATGCTTGCATGGAAACTATTATTATAAGCACACTCAACCAAAGGCAAGTGCTTCTCCCAAGAACCTTGAAACTCAATAACGCAACACCTCAACATATCCTCAAGCATTTGGATAACACGCTCATCCGTTTGCGAATGATAAGAAGTACTGAAATTCAACCGCGTACCCAAAGCTTGATGCAAACATACCCAAAACCTCGACGTGAACCTCGGATCTCTATCTGATACTATAGATTTCGGCACACCGTGTAAACGCATAATATCAGCAATGTATAGCTCAGCTTACTTATCCAAGGTATGCGTAGTATGCACAGGCAAGAAATGTGCAAACTTCATAAGGCGATCCACAATCACCCAAACAAAATTCTTCCTTGATGGCGACAACGGAAAACCATACAGAAAGTCCATGGTAATCATTTCCCACTTCCATTCTGGGATTCTCAACGCCTGCAACAACCCAGAAGGAACCTGATGTTCAGCCTTAACCCGCTGACAAGCCGTACATTTGCTAATGAACTCGGCAACATCTTTCTTCAATCCCACCCAATAGTACTCATCTTTCAAATCATGGTACATTTTTGTACTACCATGGTGCATAGAAAAAGGACTACTATGAGCTGCAGTCAGAATAGTGCGCCTCAACTCAACATCATTTGGCACCATTATCCGACTCCCAAACATAGAACATCATTATCGTTGAAACAGAAATACGAAGGCCTACCTTCCGCAAAATCCTGAACAAGAGGTACAAGAGAATCATCCAGCAACTGCTTATCCTTTATTAACTAAACCAAAGATGGTTTCACTTGCAACTAAGCAACAAGGCCACCATCTCATGATATGCTCAAGCAAGCAAACATCGCCCTCAACTCCACTGCCACTTTCCTACTCAAAGCATTAGCCACAACATTGGCCTTTCCGGGATGATACTCGATCGCTAGGTCGTAATCCTTAAGAAACTCCACCCAACGTCATTGCCTAAGATTCAACTCCTTCTAAAACATAAGACACTTCAAACTCTTGTGATCCGTGTACACAATACACTTCTCACTATATAGGTAATGTCTCCAAATCTTTAAAGCGAACACCACTACCGCTAACTCAACATCATGCGTGGGATAGTTACGCTCATGCACCTTCAACTGTCGCGATGCATACGCTACTACCTTACCCTCTTGCTTCAGCACACATCCCAAACCAACATAGGATGTGTCACTATTCACCACAAACTCTTTTCCAGATTCAGGTTGAATCAAGATAGAAGCTTGCGTCAAAGCTTCCTTTAGCTTCTCAAAAGCTTGCTTTCTCTCTTCTGTCCACTCAAACTTAACATCCTTCTACAATAACTTCGTCAAAGGAGCAACAATCTTGGAAAATCCAACTACAAACCTTCGATAGTAACCCGCCAAACCAAGGAAACTACGAACTTCATGAACAGACCTAGGAGGCTTCCAATTCATCATCGCCTCAATATTCTGAGGATCAACACGAATTCCCTCGGCCAAAACCATGTGACTAAGGAAAACAACTTCCTTCAACCAAAACTCATATTTACTCAGCTTGGCATAAAGTCGATTCTCTAGCAACACTTGCAAAACAATCCTCAAATGTTCCTCGTGCTCATCCTCAGTACGAGCACTCGTCAAACTAAAAGGCATCACCAAAAATTCATAATGACCATACCTAGTCCGAAAAGTAGTTTTCGGCACATCCACATCCATAACCTTCAATTGATAATACCTAGACCTTAAATCAATCTTCGAGAACACAGTCGCTCCACGAAACTGATAAAAAGATCATCAATCCTTGGCAGAAGATACTTATTCTTAACAGTCAACTTATTCAGCTGACGATAATCAATGCACATTCTCATCGTGCCATCTTTCTTATTTACAAACAAGACCAGCGCACCCCAATGTGACACACTAGGCCGAATAAAGCCTCGGTCAAGAAACTTCTGAAGTTGCATCTTCAGCTCCTTTAACTCCTTAGGTACCATTCGATAGGGAGCGATGGACACCAGAGTTGTATTCTCATACAACTCAATTCTAAAATCAACCTCCCAACTAGGCGGCAAACCAGGTAACTCCTCTGAAAACACCCCATGGAAATCACACACGGTCCTTATATCTTAAACCCGGACATCCTTTGTACTAGGATTCTTTACAAAATCTAAATAAGCTCTGGATCCTTGACGCAACAACCGACTCGCTTCAAGCGTCGAAACCACATTAGATAGGAACTTTACGTTTTCTCCCACCACCACAACTTCATAATCATCAGCGAGTTTCAACGAAACTCGCTTATTCTCAAAATCCACAACAGCCATATGCTCAGCTAGCCAATCCATACCAAGGATTACATCGAATCCATAGAAAGGCAATTCCATAAGATCCACCAAAAATACATGTTCTTGCACCTTTAAGGGACATCTCCTATATAACTTCCTCGTTACTACCGTTTCACCAAAGGAACTAGTCACAGGCACACCAACACCCAAAGACTCAACAGGCAAACCAAGCATTTGAGCATGTTCACGCAATATGTATGAATGTGTAGATCCAGAATCAATAAGAGAAAGTAATGACAAAGACTGCAAAGTGAAGGTACCGACAATCACATCAGTGACATTCTTCCCTTCACGATGGGCATACACTCTGACCTGGCCACCTTCTTCGGGCTGAACAGCTACTAGATGTGCTACATTCATCGCACCATTATCTCTACGCTAAAAATTGCCACGGCCGCGCCCACGGCCCCTCTATGGCTCAGCAGCTCTCACCGGAGCCGCTCCCTCCCTCATCAACTCATGACAATCTCGTTTTATGTGCCCACGGGAACCACAATTCCAGCATGTACCAATGTTACCCCAGCACTCTCCCGCGTGCCTCCTGCCACACCGATTACACTCAAGTGTACGAATGAAAGCATTCGGCCTTTGTTGACCTCTCCCTGGATTACCTCCCCCACGTCTAGCATCCACAAGAGACCTTCGATCCCTCGACCTCTTAAAACGATCCCTTCCAGTATCAGAACTCGCAGCTCACTTCCCAGAGCTAGATCCCCCTGCTCAACTCGCCAGACCAAGGTTCAGCTCAATTTCCTTGGCTCGAGTGACCAGGACATCGAAATCAGTGTAATTTGATGCAAGCATGTAAGTCTTCACATCAGCCACCAGCCCATATCTGAAATGCTCGTATATCTCCTGTTCATTAGGGATCAATTTCGGTGCATACTGGCTAAGGCGTACAAACTGCACCTCTTATTCAGCCACAGACATGCTTTCTTGCATCAGGGACATAAATTCCCTCCTTTTCTCGTCTAGATATCGGACACCCGGATACTTCCTCTTGAACGCATTCAAGAAGAACGTCCAAGTCACCTCAGCATCTTCTAAGCCCGCTATAGTGGTCGTCCACCACGTATAGGCATCACCATGCAACATGGATACAATGCACCCCAACTTCTGGACATCATTACAGTTCATCTGCCCAAGGATCCTCTTGGTGCTCTCCAACCAAGATTCGGAACTCTCAAAGGTCAGCCCTCTAAACTCAGTCCCTTTTAGATTGTGTAGTCGCTCCAATGGTAAACTCGCATCGGCACCAGCCTGAGGTGCAGCCACATGAGCATCAGCTACTTCTGCCTGAAAGGCTCCAGCAATAGCCTGAATCAGCATGGTCATATCAATAACAGGTTGCCCTCGTGCTTCCTCGAGTTCAGCAACCCCTACTCCAGCCTCAACAGCACCAGCCCCCCGCTCCACCACCACCAGGTGGTCCACCAGGAGAAGGAGGAGGTATATTCTCAACACGCTCATCTGTCTCATTCATCTCATTCTCAGCTGCATTATGTGTATTAATTATATGCTCTCTACGTGGCCTCATTCAAAACAATGCAACTAGCAAAATGCAATAAAACTCAGTTAGTCAATATAAGGCAAGAAATCCAAGGTGCTCAAGATCACTTTCAAAACAATTATTTTCAATAGTAATGATATGGAAATGAGTTCCCCATCTACACCCCAAACATAGCATAACAACACAATTTCATCCCAAACAATCAACTTGCATGCATTTCATCTCAATAAAGCTCAAACATTGCACAATTACACAACATGCTTTCACAAAGTTCATAACTACTCACATTTACACTTACCAACCACTTACCAACGCCCAATTATTTGCAAACCTTGCTTTGATACCATAAAATGTAACCTTTTTAGCCCGGTCTAGAAGATTGACCCGAATCGAGGTGATTACACGGGGAAAACCGAAGTTAACCCATTTAAGCTGACTCCGATTGACAACCTTTTTTATCATTTCTAGATGCAGATTACATCCTATGTGAGTCATCAAAGAGCATAGAAAGAAATTGCACAGTGATCGGTTTTCATTTAGGGGTTTAATTGCACAAATTGGACATTTAGGGATGCAAATTACAAGGAATTCTCTGATTTTAAAGTTACCTTTATTAAATTAGTTACATATCATGATTCTCTGTCAATTTTCATCACAATCAGACCTCCCATACTCATCCAATTGCATACATGAAGTTCAGGGACTAAAATGCAACATTTTCAAGCTTTAAAAGATACCAGTAACTGAAATTAACGGCCGCGTATCGGTACGCCTAGGGACCATAACGATACGCGGAAAGGTAGTGACCAAAATCGTAGAAAGGGTATTGATACGCTCTTCCACGTATCGATACGCCCTTCAAACCCGTATCGAAACACTCTCCATCCGTACCGATACCCATGTACAAAAAGGCACAAATTTAGCATATGTGTATCGATACGCAAGCCCGAGTATTGATTTGCATACCAAAAGTGTCCCAAAAACAGCCCCAAATTCATATTAAACTTCAACAAATCAACACCAAATCATATTGACATGTTTATAGTAACCACCCTATCCCATAAGCATACAATTCTAAGCACATGGTAACATTTGATTGATTAACACAAGCATAGCAAGGCATATAATGGAGCATGCTTAAACCACAAACCATTAGCATACCAAAAAGCAAGATAAAGCATCAAAACCAAAATAAAGGCCTTCTACAAACCAAATAAACCATATAAAACTTGCATCAACAACAGTGAGTCCAAAAACACATCTCCCAAAACAAAGCATTAAATCACATTGCAATATATCATTACTAAAGTAAAAGTATAACTCCATACTTGAGCTTAACAATCCTTGAATTCCTTTAAGCCTCCTTGCTGTCCAAAATGTCTCAATTATATGCATTGTTGGTAAAAGAGAGTGTAAGCACAATAGCTTAGTGAGGCATTCTCTAAAAACACCAACACAACAATGCAAGCTTTTAAATCTCTATCTTGAAATTCATTTCTAAAACCATGCTCTTTCTATCTCATGCTTAAAAACCATTTGAAAGCAAACCACCATTTGAAAATCACATATACCATCTATCTATCTATCTCATGCATTCAACCAATGCAAATCTCATGGCAAAGCCATACATGCTTGATATTCAAAAGCATTTCATAAATCTCAAAATCTCATATGCATTTCTCATAGCATAAAATCATTTCAACATTGGTACATGTGAATCAAAGTTCATTCTCATATATTGGCATTTCATATTCTATCCTTACTCTGATATGCGGATAGCTTGGCTCGAGGCCAAGTCCTACCCTGGTGGGATTTTGCCACCGGACTCCCATGGCGGTATCTATCTTCGCCACAAAGCTTGGGTGTTTCACTAAGACCTACCCCGATGGTATCTCTCATCATCTGACTCTCACTTTGGATCGAGATGGCAATACCCCCATTGCCCGACTCCAAAGAACACGTACGAATTTTTAGTTTATAGTGCACTTTACATCCTATTGGTCGACCCATTATATCTAGTAATCATCTCATCATTTATGCCAATATCTTACATTAAAATAATCATCTCACCTACTGTTTTGATGCAACATTTCTAAAATCAATCTCATCCCATTTCAAAACCACAATTCATGCAAAGCATTTAATCAAAATCTCAAAAACTCTTTGCAATGTCATTCTATCTCATGGGATCAATATGAACATCATTTCATATCATAAATCATGCATAAAACAATAGGAATTTGTCTATCTCAAATCAAGAGCATGTCAAAAGCATTTACGGGCATCAACCACTTTTCGAGAGAAAATCTAAACATACTTACTTCCGAACTTAGGATGGTATTTCAAACCAATCCTAAATCCCCAAAACTTGTTTCCTTGTCCCGCAAGGACTTCTAAAACCATTTGCACTCACCGATAACGTTTCGTTGCTTGCCGAAACGATTTCTAGGCTTCCGGCACTTCCGGATCAACACCAAAATCGTCTGATGAAGTCTCCCATTTTCATTACACATAAGAGCAGAGGATTAATGCATCATCATGCATTAAAATCACCAGCCACATATTCTAACTCGCTTCTCTACTCAAAACTAGCATTTCGGCTATCTGAAATAAACGAAATCACTTCCAAACTTTCTCAAATCAAAGCTCAGCCTAAATCTATCAATTCTAATCTTTTCTAAACCTCAACCAACATAAAAAATCACCATAAACACAATCTTATACCTCCAGCAATAGCAGATCACGAAAAGCACCTCAAAAACCACCAATCTAGCATCTCAAACTTAGGAACCTAAACCTATTCAGTATTTATTTGTTAAAACCTCATTCTCAACATTAAATAACATCCAAATTATGTTAGAAATTAACCTCAATTCAGAGCTTATCATAGAAATACGAAAATCATCAAGATCTCATAAAGAATCTTGAATTTAGCAACTATTTATTGTTTATAACATTAAAACAACTCAAAAACCATTAACAAAGGATTGATATCATGGGAATTTCAGTAAAGAACTGATCATTAGAGGAGAAGGACGAAGTTACCTCTAATGGTTGATCTCTCTTCAATTTGGGCAAGTTTTCATGAAAATCCAAAGCAAAAATCAATAGGATTTGATGAAACAAAGATAGGAAATCTTTTGGAAGATGAAATCTCAGCAAACAAGATGAAAATCAGAGGTTCTTTTATCAGAGAAAAGTGTTTGGCTGATTGGAAGTTGAGAGAAAATGAAAAGAGAAAATCTATCGTAAAGTTGGTTATGAAAAGTCAACATTTGATTTTCTTTTCATTCTCTTTTATTTCTTTAATAAAAATCATTATTAAAAGCTCCCAAATTAAAAGAAAAATCTGATGAAAACAAATGGTAAAATTAGCTCCTTAAAGATTCAAAGTTTCAATCCTTTACAAAACAGTCACTAGTCAACTTTTGCAAACTACATTTTGGTTACTATACCAAAATGTAATATTTTCAAAGCTTATTTTGTAAAATTGTTTTTTATCATAATCATTTATATAATAAATGAGGATTTTTAGATATTTTTCCATATTTTTAAAACATCTCAAACTTGGTGTTCCTTAAACACACCTCAAGGGTTCGAACCGTTTCCGACCGGTCCGATTCAACATCTAAAACATCTAGGCCCAAAACTAGGGCATTACAATTATGATCTGGGGGCATGCACAGACCAGGCATCCTATGACAGACGATCGGCCGATCTATCCAAGAAGATGCAACTCTAAGCTCTGATACCACTAAATGTAACCCCTAAACCCACCTAGCGTTACAACGGATCCTAGGAAGTCACATTAGGGTCACAAGAGCGACCCATGGTAAAAATACACATAAAAACATTTTTTCCTCAAAACATTTATTAAACTGTAAAATCAATTTCTGTTTAAAAAACCATTTCAGGAAGTCATTTAAACACATAACAGAAATTTCAGAAAGTGTTTTACAGACACTATCGTAAATTAATACATGACATACATGCCCACTAACTATACATGTGTAACCCCCTAATCCCGCTCTGGGCGACTAACCGGTCCGAGCGGGCTACACGGGGAAAACCGAGGCGAAACCTGTTAAGGCTCCACTTCGGTTAGCAACCCGAGAAAACTTTTTCATTTATTATTATCTTGTCTAGATGCTTCAATACACCCTATGTGAAACAACGATAGCAGAAGCAACAAGCGAGGCGAAACAACGAACATACAATTTAAAACAACCCATTTTAACTTTCACAGCAGGCCGTATCGATACACTAGAAGAGGGTATCGATACGCCTTGACTAGGTCAACAACCCAAGGTCAACCCAGGGAGACCGTATCGGTACACTGGTTGACCGTACCGATACGCCCTCACTGGTCAACTTCTCACGGTCAACGATACAAGACCGTAACGATACACCCTAGACTCGTACTGATACTCCAAAATCTCCTCAAAATCTCAGATTTCAGGAGAGGTCTTGGTGTATCGATACACCCCCATGTATTGGTACGCTAGGCTAAACTTGAGTCCCCAAAGTGTAGGACCGTATCGATACGGCCCTTGGGCGTACCGATACACTTTGTACTGCAATACTCAAATTTGCAGCCAAAGACTCCAAAACACAACTCTAGATGCAATTTAAGACTCGTCTAGACACAAGCAAGCATACATACAACATATAGCAACCAAGATTTCAGCACACGAGACATTTGAAACGAACGATGATCATACATTCAAGGAATCATACATTTACCATAAAGACATATACATAGCATTTTAAGGTTTCATGCCTTAGGAACAAAACGCATAAGCATTAATGACATGCAACTTAAACATGATTTACAATCGAAAACACGGCATCAACAAGCCACACCATAATAGCAACATATTAAAGGAGTCTAAACAAGCTCCTACACAAAACAACAACACATATCCCATTGCTTATCTATTACATACATAACTTAAATAATTTGTAACACCCCAATTTTGGGCTTAGAAGTTTAGGGTCTGAACCGGGCCGGTCTGATTTTTTGTTCGAATATAAAAGGTGGTTTTAGGGAAAGTCCAGTTCAGGATGCTCTAAAAATATGGGAAAATATCTAAAAATCCTATTTTAATATATATAAGAGAGTGGTGAAATCAATTTTACAAAATAAGGTTTGGAATTGCGACATTTTGAAATAGAGACTAAAATGCGATTTTTGAAAAGTTCAGTGGTGACTGTTTTGTAAGGATTGAAACTTTGAATCTTTATCGAGCTAATTTACCCAAGAATGATTTCTCCAGATTTTTCTTAGATTTAAATGATTTAATTAATGTTTAATTAATTAAATGAAAAAGGGAAAACCAATTTTTAGATTTTCATAACTAACTTTTCTTAAAATTTTCTCATCTCATTTTCTCTCAAAATTCTCTCAACCAAACACTATTCTCCAGCATCTTTTCCATTGGTTTTTAATTCAGTTGAGGAGGATTTAATCAACAATTAATTTCTAATCCTTTCTACATCAAATCCTCTTGATTTGCTTATTGAATTTTCAAGAATTTGGCTCTAATCAAGGAGAAATCTACATTTAGAGGTAAGTTGTTCTTCTCCTCTAAATACTCAGTTCTTTACTGAAATTCCCAAGTTGTCAATCCTTAATTTAAGTTTTGTAAATGGTTTTAATGTTAGAAACTTGATTCTGGCTTAAAACTCAAGATTTGAAAGAAATCTTGAAGAATTTCGTTGTGATTGATTGGGCTCTATTTTGAGATTATTCTTTAATGTATTTTGGATGTCTAATGATGTTGAAATGATGTTTTATCAATGCAATCCCGAATAGGTTGAATTTCCTAAGTTTTTACTTATGAAAATGGTTGTTTTTGGGGGTGATCTTGGTGTTCTGTTAATGCTGGAGGTATAAGGACGAGTTTGGGTTCATTTTAGATGTTAATTGATGTTTATAAAAGGTTAGAATTGGTAGATCTTGGCTGGGCTTTGTTTTGGGAGAGTTTGGAGGTGATTTCGGTTGTTTTTGGTGGCCGAAATGAGGTTCTTGAGTAGAGCAGCGAGTTGGGTTGTGTTGTTGGTGATTTTAATGCATGATGATGCATTAATCCTATGTTTTTATGTGTTAAAATAGGGGAGAATGATCCGGAAACAATAGAGGTGGCGTTGGAGGTTTCGGATGCTTGGAAGGCTTGTCGGCTAGCATAGTTTTGTGTATCTGTGAGTGGAGATGGTTTTCTAGCTTTGAAACATTTTGGACGAAGTTTTGGGAGCTTAATTTATGTCTAAACAACTTAGCAAAGCTCAAGAGAAAGTAGATGGAATTTCTCTCTTGGTTTGTGCTATGATTTGGTTTTAAATGCACTTAGGGTGGTTGTGTTTTAATTACTGTTTTTAAGCATGTTTAGACATGGTTTAATGTTGGTTTATTAATGCCATTATGAGAGAGATGCACTAGGTAAGTGATCTTTGGCTTGCATGTGTTGAATGCATATGATTTTAAGCATGTGGTGCTTGTGGAAATGTAATTGTAGTTATGCTTGTAAAAACAGTGGATTAAGGTGGTAAAATGGTTATATTGGCAATTGATGTAGGTGGTTTTTGGTTACTTTAATCGGATATAGTTAGCCGGCTATAGGATTGGGTGCACCGTGAATAAAGTCGCCTTGGATGTTGAGGGGTTGTAATTGTACTGTAAACTCCATCCAAGTATCCTAACGAGAGAGGTAAGATCACAATGGTGGTTGAAAGTCCGTGTGTGGATTTTGTTAAGATCACAACGGTGGTTAAAAGTCTGTGTGAGGATCTTGTTAAGGTCACAACGGTGGTTGAAAGTCCGTGTGTGGATCTTGTTAAGGTCATGATGGTGGTTAAAAGTCCGTTTGTGGATCTTGTGTTATGTGTCACGTGCTCTCGTTAGTAGATTATACAACTATCGATGAGTGATGTTGAGGGGTTGCGATTGTACCGTTAAACTCCATCACGGGTGTTGAGGGGTTGTAATTGTACCGTTAAACTCCACCTTATGTTGTTCGGTAGTGTGTATGAAGTGTGTGGGACAACGCTTGTAATCCGCGTATCCGATTGTGTCTTATGTTGTGATGGTTTGTGATTTATCGCTTGAAAGCCAATATAATGTATTTGAGTGTGATGAAGCGAGAGATGCTTGGAAATGCTGCAAGGTTGCATGGAATTTGTGTAATGATTTAAGAATGTATGTATTACTTGTTAAGCAAGAGTGAGTGTATATCTTCTATTGTGAGTGGTGCATATGTGCTTAGAAACTCTTTAGTGCATTGAAGTCTTGTGAAGGCTTGTTGAAAAAGACATGTAATGTAAATGGTTCTTTTGTAGTTCATGTGTTTTGCATTTGTCGAATGCATGAGATAGTTAGAAGGAACAAATGGTTTTCAAAAGGTATTTTGCTTTGAATTGATCATCAAGCATGAGGAAAGTATGTAGTGAAGTGGAAGTGTTTTCCAAGGAATTTGAGTTTAACTTTGCATGTGGTATTCATGCATGGAAAGGTTTAAATGATAGTATTTGCAAGAATGTGCTTAGGGTGAGTTGTTTAGCTTTTCAAAGTTAAAGGTTGGATTTCATGTTGAGCAATGCATGCTTTAAAGCAATGTTGTTTCAAAGGAAGTTTTCCACCAATGCTTTGGTTTATTGATTTATGAATACATTGAAGAGGGTTTTATGATTCACTGCATTGATGGTGTTTTGGTTTTGAGCATTCCTCACTAAGCATTATGTGCTTACGCTCCTTTTTGTCCATCAATGCAGATATTTGAAGTTGGGACAGCGAGAAGCAAGGGATTCAAGAAGAGCTCCACTGGAGAAGTATGTCTTGGTTTATAGCTATATATAATAAAGGAAATGGGGGGAAGAGTCTTTTATATTGATGTGTAATGAGATTGTGTATGTTGACCATGTTCGGTTTACGGTTTGAACTTTGTTGTTGATCGCTTTGCCATACTTGAATCATCTTCTTCATAATTTGATATGTTATGCTCTTTGTTTAAAAGCAAGATCATGTGTTGGATGTGTTGAATGAGTTGGTGCACCTAAGGTTGATTTGTATCTAGTTTTTAATGCAATTTGGTAATTATGATGCTTGGCATGTTGTTGATATGTTGAGGAATGGTTTAAAGTATGTTTGTTGGTGTTTGGATGTGTAAAACCAAAATTTCCTGTTGTTTCTGGGTAGGGTGTATCGAAACACCCTTGGCTGTTTTGAAACGGGTGCATGAAATGGCCTGGGCGTTTCGAAACGGCTAGAGGTGTTTCGAAACACTTTGGCCACTGGAGGTGTCCGTTTCTGAACTGGTTTCGGAACATAGCCGCTTATCGAAACGGTCAACACCGTTTCAAAACGGGCGTTCGTCACGGGTGTTTCTATACGGGTGTCAGTGTTTCAAAACAGGTGACCGTTGGACAGTGTTTGCATGCTTTACATTTTAGTCCTGAAAGTTGTAATTACAATTGCTTGAGCTTGAGATGTTTTTTTAAGCTGAAATTTGACAGAGAGGCTTGTAATATGATTAATTGAGGTTTGGTAAAACTAAAATCTTGAAAGTCCTTTTATTTTCAAAAATTTACATTTTGGTCCCTAAAAGTGTATTTCTTGCAATTGAGTCCTTAAACATTTTCGATCGTTGTGTTTTTCTCTCCCATGGTTCTTGGGCTTTCACATAGGTTAAATGCGCATCTAGAGAAGATTAAAAAGAAAAAAGGGTCGTTAATCAAGGTCGACTTTCGGGTTGACTTTGGTTTTCCCCGTGTAATCTTCGTAGTTCGGGTCAACCGTCTAGACCTGGCTAAGGGGGTTACATTTGGTGGTATCAGAGCTAAGTTCTGAATATTTGGGGTGATGGTAAGTTTGTGGTAAGTTGTTTTATTAAGTGTTGGATGGTTATTCTGATGTGTGGTTGAAAGTTTGTTGAAAAGTACGTCACTGAGTGAATTGTTGATGCATTTATCATGCTTTTTGGTTATGAATGTTCTGTGAGCTAATGTGAACATGTGATGGTGATATGCTGGTGTTGTGAGTTGATTTTCTAAATGATGAAAGTGTGATGGGTATGATATGTTGATATTATGTTGTTGCGGGTGAATGTTGTTTGATGAGAGCATGATTGAGGTTTGCTGTTGATATGCTCGATGTTGTGATATCCATGTTTTATTGATTGATATGTCGTATATAAAGGGAGAATTCGGGATACCCATTGCCTTATTATTATAGCTATTGTGTTATGTTGGAGTTGGAGTCTTGAATCCTTGCTTGAAGCTGGCCTGATCGTTTTTTTTGTTTTGTTACCATTGCTTGTTATTAATAGCACGATGGAATCGATGAGAGAATGGCAGTTGGGTGAGAAGGTTGCTGCTTTAGAGCAGGTTGTTAAGGTGTGGAATTCACCTTTTATTGGAGGTGTTTCGTTTCAGTCGATAGTGCCTGGAGTTGAGGTAGTAAGGCAGGAGGAAGCTGGTTCTGTGATGAAGGGTTCATCACCTATGGTTCAAGAGGTGTCGGGAACATCTCAGGCCGTAGTGAAAGTGAGGCATGTAGATGTGCCGACTGAGGGACACAAGAGTTTGTCAAAACAACGTTTATATGATTTGGGAGCTGTGGAGTATCATGGTTCGACACCTGAGGCGTTCGAGGCATGGTTAGCCAGTATAATTCTGATTTTGGATCAGGAAGGGTGTGACTACGCCTGTAAGATGGGAAGTGTTGTCTCGTTGATGTTGGAGGATGCTTGTGCTTGGTGGACATCTGTGGCGGTGGCAACGAACATCCACGATATAGATTGGGAGTTCTTTGTGTCTGCCTTTAATGGAAGATACCTTGGAGAGAAGTTCTCAAGGGTTAAGCAACGTGGGGTTGTGGCTTCAGATTATGAAGGAGAGAAAAGTTTAAGCAAAAGAGCTGTGGGTACTGACCTCGAGAGCGGTCAGCGTAAGAGGCTACGTGAT
Source organism: Hibiscus trionum (assembly GCA_030270665.1). Lineage (NCBI taxonomy): Eukaryota > Viridiplantae > Streptophyta > Magnoliopsida > Malvales > Malvaceae > Hibiscus > Hibiscus trionum. The sequence continues at coordinate 16,644,059 of BSYR01000038.1, read as the reverse complement.
AGAAGGGTTTGCTTGAATCGAAGTCTGGGTGGTAGTGCAGATGAGGGTCAAGTGCTACATGATCAAGGAGTGGTAGCTCGGTTGCCGATGTGTGACCGTTGTGGAAGGTGTCATGTTGGAGTTTGTTGGGGTGTGGGAGTTTGTTGGAATTGTGGTTCTAAGGAGCATTTGAAGCGAAATTGTCCTCAAGTGGTGAGATCAGCTTCAGTGGGTACAAAAATGTCTCAGAAGGGTCATGGGCACGGCCGAGACAGAGTTAAGAGGTGGCAAGAAAGGCAGGAAGGTGTGGGGAGCTTGGGGGATGGATCTTGTTGGAATTGTGGGTCTGTTGGACATTTGAGACGAAATTGTTTGGAGTTGGCTCGGGGTAGTCAGGGTTCTTTACCGCAGGGAGATGGTGATGACCTTAAAGTGTTGGTTGGTGCTGCGGCGGTGCGGCCAGAGAATGATGGTTCTGCGGTGAAGAGAGTTTGTCTGTTGGAGCTCTGGGGCAATGAGGTGATTACAGGTAACTCTGTTAAGTAATCTTTGCCCTAGTTATCTTTTTTTGGTTTCGGTTTGGATTTCCTTGCGTAGTGGTTAAGGTCTTGTAGCTAGCAAGTTTGGGGTAGTAGCCGGTGTTGTTTTGAAAACAACCTTAGTGTGAAGAGGGCATTAGTGGAGTATTTTGTGGTTAGGGGATTGTTAGAAGGGTAGAACTGGACAAGTTAGAAGTGAGGTAAGAGGTTGTTCTTATGCGGATTCTGAGGATGTTATTGGTGGGTGTGAACCGACATACATGCACAGTTAAAACCATTTGTTATATACTATATTATATATATATATATATATGATGGTACATGCATACATGTGACATGACATTAGAGGTTTTGCATACATGTGCACAGGCATTGATAGGGCATATTGGTGACCATGCATACGAACGTTCACACTTACTAATATCTAGTTGGGTCCGTTAGTGTTGTGGTGGGATTAGGTTGGATGGTGGATTTGAAGAGTTTTTTTGGTGCTAGGAGAATATTAGAAGTAGTAGAGGGTAGTAGGCGTGTTGTCAGTAATAGTGAGTGCGATCTAGCTTGTTGGCAGAAGGAGTGTGTTTTGGTGATTAAAGAGTTTAGCGGTGTGGTGGTGAGGAGATTACCGGTTGAAGTTAGAATCGGTCAAAGTGATTGTGAATAGCTAATAGATGTGGTAGTTTCTTTGTGTTAAGTGATGTTGTAGGTTAGTGGATGTGTTTCCAGAGGGCTGAGGTGTCTTGGCGTTGATGTTTGCAATAGGAGGGTTGTTTATGTAAGTGAAGGATCGTAGCAACCCTCGAGGAGTTGAGAAGAGGTTGTGTTGAGGGTTGTAGAAAAGGTTTGGCCTGGAATGAGTAGAGGTTTCGTAATCTTAATATGTTTGTATAGAATGGGCGTTATTCAGGTAAGGTTAGTGTTATGGTCAAGCTTGAAGTGGAGAGGCAATGTAAGATCAAGGGCCATTGTTGGTTGGCCGGGTTCTTGTGAGAAGTGGTTTGCTAGTCGTGTATAAGTAAATCTTTTCTAAGTCAGCTAGGGGTACGTGGAACAGCTGGCGGAGTTAAGGTTGGAGTCTTGTGACGTGGATTACGAAAGTTGTGTGAGTAGTTTTGGTGAGTCGTTATGGTAGTGATAGTGGCGGATGTGAAGGAATGTCATCAATACGTTGAGAAGTTTGAGTAAGCAGTTAATGCTTAAGAAATTTTTGCTTGTTGTTGTAATCTTTGAAAGAAGCTGAGCAGTTTTGCAAGGGGTTTTGGAAGCAGTGAAGGTTGTGGGTCACTTGGTGGCTGAAACTGGATGGGTTGGTGTCACCGAGTGTGCGAGTTTTGGGAGTTATGAGGTAAGGTGGAGTATGTTGTAAAGATTTGAAGGTTCTTCGGGTTGTTGGGGCTATGCGCAGTTCGAAAGTGTGAAAGGTTAAGCTGAGGTTAACATCTGAGTGTTCTGGAAGTCTTGAATAGTAAGTAGTAGTGTTGGGTTTGGTCATAGTGTAAGTTTGTTTTGAGGAGGAGTTGATTTTTGTGGTGTTTTGGGTGGAGGATGTTCAATGGTGGTTAAGTCTCCTGTGTTACATTGTGTGTTGCTTTGGGAAGTTTGGTATCGTGCTCTTTTCGCAGGTTGAAATTTCGAGGATGAAATTTCCTAAGAGGGGGAGAGTTGTAACACCCCAATTTTGGGCTTAGAAGTTTAGGGTCTGAATCGGGCCGGTCTGATTTTCGGTTCGAATATAAAAGGTGGTTTTAGGGAAAGCCAAGTTCGGGATGCTCTAAAAATATGGAAAATATCTAAAAATCCTCTTTTAATATATATGTATATATAAGAGTGGTGAAATCAATTTAACAAAATAAGGTTTGGAAGTGCGACATTTTGATATAGTGACTAAAATGCGCTTTTTGAAAAGTTCAGTGGTGACTATTTTGTAAGGATTGAAACTTTGAATCTTTAAGGAGCTAATTTACCCAAGAATGATTTCTCCAGATTTTTCTTAGATTTAAATAATTTAATTAATGTTTAATTAATTAAATGAAAAAGGGAAAACCAATTTTTAGATTTTCATAACTAACTTTTCTTAAAATTTTCTCATCTCATTTTCTCTCAAAATTCTCTCAACCAAACACTATTCTCCAGCATCTTTTCCATTGGTTTTCAATTCAATTGATGAGGATTTAATCAACAATTAATTTCTAATCCTCTCTACATCAAATCCTCTTGATTTGCTTATTGAATTTTCAAGAATTTGGCTCTAATCAAGGAGAAATCTACATTTAGAGGTAAGGTTGTTCTTCTCCTCTAAATACTCAGTTCTTTACTAAAATTCCCAAGTTGCCAATCCTTAATTTAAGTTTTGTAAATGGTTTTAATGTTAGAAACTTGATTTTGGCTTAAAACTCAAGATTTGGAAGAAATCTTGAACAATTTCGTTGTGATTGATTGGGCTCTGTTTTGAGATGATTCTTTAAAGTATTTTGGATGTCTAATGATGTTGAAATGATGTTTTATCAATGCAATCCCGAATAGGTTGAATTTCCTAACGTTTTGCTTATGAAAATGATGGTTTTTGGGGTGATCTTGGTGTTCTGTTAATGATGGAGGTATAAGGACGAGTTTGGGTTCATTTTAGATGTTAATTGATGTTTATAAAAGGTTAGAATTGATGGATCTTGGCCGGGCTTTGTTTTGGGAGAGTTTGGAGGTGATTTCGGTTGTTTTTGGTGGCCGAAATGAGGTTCTTGAGTAGAGCAGCGAGTTGGGTTGTGTTGTTGGCGATTTTAATGCATGATGATGCATTAATCCTCTGTTGTTATGTGTTAAAACAGGGGAGAATGATCCGGAAGCAATAGAGGTGGCGTTGGAGGTTTCGGATGCTTGGAAGGCTTGTCGGCTAGCATAGTTTTGTGTATCGGTGAGTGGAGATGGTTTTCCAGCTTTGAAACATTTTGGACGAGGTTTTGGGAGCTTAGTTTAAGTCTAAACAACTTAGCTAAGCTCAAGAGTAAGTAGATGGAATTTCTCTCTTGTTTTGTGCTATGATTTGGTTTTAAATGGACTTAGGGTGGTTGTGTTTTAATTACTATTTTTAAGCATGTTTAGACATGGTTTAATGTTAGTTTATTAATGCCATTATGATAGAGATGCACTAGGTAAGTGATCTTTGGCTTGCATGTGTTGAATGCATATGATTTTAAGCATGTGGTGCTTGTGGAAATGGCATTGTAGTTATGCTTGTAAAAACAGTGGGTTAAGGTGGTAAAATGGTTATATTGGCAAGTGATGTAGGAGGTTTTTGGTTACTTTAATCGGATATAGTTAGCCGGCTATAGGATTGGGTGCACCGTGAATAAAGTCACCTTGGATGTTGAGGGGTTGTAATTGTACCGTAAACTCCATCCAAGTATCCTAACGAGAGAGGTAAGATCACAAAGGAGGTTGAAAGTCCGTGTGTGGATTTTGTTAAGGTCACAACAGTGGTTAAAAGTCCGTGTGAGGATCTTGTTAAGGTCACAACGGTGGTTGAAAGTCCGTGTGTGGATCTTGTTAAGGTCACGACGGTGGTTAAAAGTCCGTTTGTGGATCTTGTGTTATGTGTCTCGTGCTCTCGTTAGTAGATTATACAACTATCGATGAGTGATGTTGAGGGGTTGTGATTGTACCGTTAAACTCCATCACGGGTGTTGAGGGGTTGTGATTGTACCGTTAAACTCCACCTTATGTTGTTCGCTAGTGTGTATGAAGCGTGTGGGACAACGCTTGTAATCCGCGTATCCGATTGTGTCTTATGTTGTGATGGTTTGTGATTTATCACTTGAAAGCCAATATAATGTATTTGAGTGTGATGAAGCGAGAGATGCTTGGAAATGATGCAAGGTTGCATGGAATTTGTGTAATGATTTAAGAATGCATGTATTACTTGTTAAGCAAGAGTGAGTGTATATCTTCTATTGTGAGTGGTGTATATGTGCTTAGAATCTCTTTAGTGCATTGAAGTCTTGTGAAGGCTTGTTGAAAAAGACATGTAATGTAAATGTTGCTTTTGTAGTTCATGTGTTTTGCATTTGTCGAATGCATGAGATAGTTAGTAGGAACAAATGGTTTTCAAAAGGTATTTTTCTTTTGTAGTTCATGTATTTGTCGAATGCTTTGGTTTATTGATTTATGAATACATTTAAGAGGGTTTTATGATTCACTGCATTGATGGTGTTTTGGTTTTGATCATTCCTCACTAAGCATTATGTGCTTACGCTCCTTTTTGTCCATCAATGCAGATATTTGAAGTTGGGACAACGAGAAGCAAGGGATTCAAGAAGAGCTCCACTTGAGAAGTATGTCTTGGTTTATAGCTATAGATAATAAAGGCAATGGGGGGAGAGTCTTTTATATTGATGTGTAATGAGATTGTGTATGTTGACCATGTTCGGTTTATGGTTTGAACATTGTTGTTGATCGCTTTGCCATACTTAAATCATCTTCTTCATAATTTGATATGTTATGCTCTTTGTTTAAAAGCAAGATTATGTGTTGGATGTGTTGAATGAGTTGGTGCACCTAAGGTGATTTGTATCTAGTTTTTAATGCAATTTGGTAATTACGATGCTTGGCATGTTGTTGATATGTTGAGGAATGGTTTAAAGTATGTTTGTTGGTGTTTGGATGTGTAAAACCAGAATTTTCTGCTGTTTCTGGGCAGGGTGTATCGAAACACCCTTGGCTGTTTCGAAACGGGTGCATGAAATGGTCTGGGCGTTTTGAAACGGCTAGATGTGTTTCGAAACACTTTGGCCACTGGAGGTGTCCGTTTTTTAATTGGTTTCGGAACATACCCGCGTATCGAAACGGTCAACACCGTTTCGAAACGGGCGTTCGTCACGAGTGTTTCTGTAAGGGTGTCAGTGTTTCGAAACAGGAGACCATTGGACAGTTTTTGCATGCTTTACATTTTTGTCCTGAAAGTTGTAATTGCAATTGCTTAAGCTTGAGATGTCTTTTTAAGCTGAAATTTGGCAGAGAGGCTTGTAATATGATTAATTGAGGTTTGGTAAAACTAAAATCTGGAAAGTCCTTTTATTTTCTAAAATTTTCATTTTGGTCCCTGAAAGTGTATTTCTTGCAATTGAGTCCTTAAACATTTCGGATCACTGTGTTTTTCTCTCCCATGGTTCTTGGGCTTTCACATAGGTTAAATGTGCATCTAGAGAAGTTTAAAAAGAAAAAAAAGGTCGTTAATCAAGGTCGACTTTCGGGTTGACTTTGGTTTTCCCCGTGTAATCTTCGTAGTTCGGGTCAACCGTCTAGACCGGGCTAAGGGGGGTTCCATAGTTCATACTTGAGGATAGCAAAAGCTCAACTAGCACACTTGGAGGCCCTCTCCTTGCACAAGCAACCCACGAACTACGGATCTGCATTGTCGAATAAAAGAGAGGGTAAGCATAAAGCTTAGTGAGGGTAAGCTCATAAAACAAACCTCGACAATTCAGGGTCCAAGCACGAGCAACAAAACCGGTCAACAATGCATGCACTCTTACCTTCGAAGCCACATGAATCAAAATATAACTGATGCATGAACATAATATCATTATCATGCCATGCTCAACAAGTCCACAGACACAACCACTTGGAAACACACATATCAAACGTATTGGACCTATCTATGACCCGAATACACGGATAACAACCGTTGGAACTCACATCCAATGACATAACCATTACCTTACGGTGGGATTACACTCATCACCGTTACACGCGGAGGGGATCCCACTCATCCTCACGCCTCGTCGATGGGATTCCACTCATCACCGACTAACATATAAAAGAAGATTTTTGGGCATACCCGTACTCCATCTTGATGACTACTATCACCAAGACCACGCGCGCATTTCGACTCTCGTGTGCACACTAAACATCCTAATGATCGATCATTTGTACCCAAGCATGCTAGTGCCAATACTAACACATTTCATTAATCAACCTCACAACTTTCTTACCAATTATCGTGCTTAGCACGTACTCACCATGATTTACCATCATGCACAAACCACATTCCACAACCGCATGCATATCACAATGCATCACACATCATGCCTCAACACACATGTATATCACAATATACATAACAACATTAATCATAATTAATTATGAATTAAGAGGCATATCAACATTTAGAAGTTCAACCAAAGGTCTCCTAAACTAAGCTTGAGATTAGACTACCACTCTAATCCCAACTCTAGGTGGGTTTACCAAGCCCAACTTAGGTCCACATGCTTGAACCAACGTTTGAAAAACCAATTAAACCAAGTTGAAATCATTAACCACTCGCCGACTATTCCAAGCTCAACAACTCTATCCGATCAATCCACCAAGCTATCCGGATTCGTTCCCGAGGCTTCACCAACACAATTTCTTGCTTCTAAACATCCCAACACAATCCAAACAACCACATTTCAGTCACCAAATCATTGTAGCAACCCAGAACACATCCCAAGCATAAATCACATGAATTCAAGCTAAAGACAACCCCATAAGTGTCATTTTCTAGCTGCCCAAAAGCCAAACCAGAAAACCATGTTTCCAACCTCCCAAGTGTCATCTAATACACCCAAAACAACCCTCAAACATAGTCTAACTATCATCCCTCAAGTTCTCACCCAAAACAGCCCCAAAAACCAACCTTAAACCCCTCTAAAACCCCCCAACAAACCCAAATTCAGGAATCATTACAAAACCTTATAAAAACTAGTTATGTTGGACCTTTTAGATAGAAAATAACTTATCTAACATCAACAAATCGAAAACTTAACTAAAAGCTAACAAAGTTAACATTTTTAATCCAAAACTTCAAAATGTAAAATCATGGGTTTTAATGAAAACCTAATTAAGGTATAGATATGTAGAGAACAACGAGGACAACTCAAAAATACGTTTACCTTTCAAAAACCTTCAAAGATGAGGAAGAATGGTGATGGAATAGTAACTCAAGGGGAAGGGGGAGTTTTGTCGTCCAAATGGGAAGAGAAGGGGGAAGAAGATGAGTGAAAAAACAATTTTTGATGTTTTGTTTTAATTTAAAACCAAAAGACCCATTTACCCTTAATGAACATGGATTATTACAATAGTGTAAAATCCATGGCCATTGGGTTTATTTCTACACAAGCCCAACACAAATTTACTTGTTTTGAAAATACGAGGCCCAACATAATATTTTATTATTTTAATTTTACCCGGCTCCCAAACCCGGGTGTTACAACTCTCCCCCACTTAAGAAATTTCGTCCTCGAAATTACCTGTTGGAAACAAGTACGGAAACTGCTCAAGCATATCCGCTTTCCTCTCCCACGTGGCTTCTTCCACACCTTTGTGTCTCCACAACACCTTGACCAACTCTATGGTCTTGCCACGCAACACCTTGCTATCAAAAGCAAGTATCTCAACTAGTTCTTCATTGTAAGACCAATCTGGATTCAGCTCTCTATCTCCTCAACGGGCATAACATGAGACGGGTCTAATCTATATCTCCTAAGCATCGACACATGGAAGACATCATGGATCTTCTCTAACTCTGAAGGCAATCTCAAACAGTAAGCTACTAGCCCAATCCGCTCAACTATCTCATACGGACCAATAAACCTCGGACTCAACTTGACTTCCGGCCAAAACGCATTACCTTCTTCCACGGAGATATTTTCAGAAACACTTTCTCACCCACTGAGAACTCAATCTCTTTTCTCTTCAAATCTGCGTAAGATTTCTGATGATCGGAAGCTGCTTTTAGACGGTCACAAATCAACTTCACTTTTTCGGTAGTCCCCTTAAGCAAATCTGGCACAGGTAACAACTTCCGACCCGCTTTTGCCCAACAGATCGGAGTCCTACATCGCCTACCATACAATGCCTCATAAGGAGCCATCTGTATACTAGTCTGGTAACTGTTATTGTAAGCAAACTCGACTAAGGGTAAATGCTTCTCCCAAGAACCCTGGAAGTCAATCACACAACAACGGAGCATATCCTCGAACACATATATCACTCGCTCTGACTGATCATCGGACTGCAGATGATAAGAAGTACTGAAATGCAAATGACTACCTAGGGCACTATGCAAACAACCCCAGAACCTCGTTGTGAATCTCATATCTCTGTTTGATACAATAGACTTCCGAACTCCATGAAGTCTCACAATCTCACAAATATACAAATCTGCCAACTTATCTAAAGAATCTGTGGTGTTCACTGCTAGGAAATGACCACACTTAGTGAATCTATCAACTATCACACAAACAGAATTCTTCTTCGAAGGAGACAACGGCAACCTTGACACAAAATTCATAATGATTCTCTCCCACTTCCATTCCGGAATCTTCAAAGGCTGTAACAAACCTGAAAGAACCTGATGTTCTGCCTTTACTCTCTGACAAGCCATGCAACGACTCACATACTCGGCTACATCCTTCTTCAAACCAACCCAGAAATAATCATTCTTCAGATCTCGGTACATCTTAGTACTGCACGGATGCATAGAAAAAGGACTCGAATGTGCTTCGCTCAGAATCATACGCCTCAACTCAACATCTTCATGTACTACAACTCTCTCTCTGAAACATAACTCATTCTCACCACCGAAACTATACTCTGTTGGTCTACCTTCTACAATATCCTGAACATGTGAAGCTAAAGATACGTCATGCAATTGTTTCTCTCTGATCATCTGAATCAACGAAGGCTTCACTTGCAACTCGGTAATCAAACCACCATCCCCTGATACACTCAGTCTAGCAAACATAGCTCGCAACTTAACTACAAATTTTCTACTCAACGTATCGGCTACTACATTTGCCTTATCCGGATGGTACTCGATAGTCAAATCATAGTCTTTCAACAGTTCAAGTCTTCTCCTTTGTCTCAAGTTCAGCTCTCTCTGAGTCATCAGATACTTCAAGCTTTTATGATCAGTGTAAATCGTGCACTTCTCACCATACATGTAGCGATGCCATATCTTCAATGCAAACACAACTGCTGCTAACTCAATGTCGTGCGTAGGGTAGTTCTTCTCGTGCACCTTCAACTGTCTCGAAGGATAAGCAACAACTCTCCTTTCTTGCATCAGAACACAGCCTAAACCTACGTAGGAAGCATCGTTATAGATCACAAACTCTTTCCTTGAAACTGGTTGTATTAACACTGGAGCATTCGTCAAAGCTTCCTTTAATTTCTCAAAAGCCTTCTGTCTCGCATCTGACCACTCAAACCTCACTTCTTTTTGCAACAATTTAGTCAACGAATCAACTACTCTAGAGAAACCATCAACGAACCTCCTATAGTAACCAGCTAATCCTAGGAAACTCCTAACCTCAGTCACTAACTTAGGTTGTTTCCACTCAACAATGGCTTCAATCTTCGTCGGATCAACACGGATACCTTCAGCTAACACAATGTGGCCAAGAAACACAACCTCTCTAATCCAGAACTCACATTTTCTCAACTTAGCATACAACTGATTACTCATCAATCTCTGCAAAACAAGTCTCAAGTGCTCATCATGTTCTTCTTCTGATCTCGAGTACATAAGGATGTCGTCTATGAAAATCACTACAAACCGGTCTAGATAGTCTCGGAAAACTTTGTTCATCATGTCCATGAAAGCTGCTGGTGCATTCGTGAGCCCAAACGGCATCACAAGGAACTCATAATGACTGTATCTAGTCCTAAAAGTTGTCTTCGAAACATCACACTCCTTTACCTTCAACTGATAGTACCCTGATCTCAAGTCTATGTTCAAAAACACTAAGGCACCCCTCAACTGATCAAATAGATCATCAATACGAGGCAACGGGTACTTGTTCTTCACTATCAACTGGTTCAACTGCCTGTAGTCGATACACATCTTCATACTGTCATCCTTCTTCTTCACAAACAACACGGAGCACCCCAAGGCGAACTACTAGGCCTAATAAAACCTCGGTCTAACAACTCTTGAAGCTGAATTTTCAACTCTTTCAACTCTTTCGGAGCCATACGGTACGGAGCAATAGAAACTGGAGTAGACCCTGAAACAGTCTCAATCACAAACTCTACATCTCTGTCAGGAGGCAAAACCGGTAACTCTTCTGGAAACACATCCGGATAATCACAAACTGTTTTGATATCTTTTGGTCTAATCTCACTCATATTCGGATTCATCACATACGCTAAATAAGCCCCACAACCGGAGTCCATCAACCTATGAGCCTCTAAAGTTGACACAATGTTCGACAAGAACTAACGTTCTCACCTATTACCACTACCTCGTAGTCATCGGAAAGCTTCAACGAAATTCTCTTTGTCTCAAAATCTACACTAGCTCTGTGCTCAACCAACCAGTCCATACCCAAGATAATATCAAAACCGTAAAACGGAAGCTCCATCATATCAACAGGAAACACATGACCTTGCATCTTCAACGGACGCCTCCTATACATCCGTCTAACTACAACTGTCTCACCAAAGGAACTAGTCACATGCATCCCTACATCTAAGATCTCAACAGGTATGTCTAACTTCTTTGCATGCTCACTCAAATTGTAAGAATGCGTGGAACCCGAATCAACTAAGGAAAGCAAAGACATGAACTGTAACTCAAAATTACATGCTATCACATCTATGTCATTTCATGCCTCTCTCTGTGCGTAGACTCTGGCTGGTCCACCGGCCTCTGACTGAATTGCCACAACATGAGCAAGATTCCTTGGTGCCACTATCCTAGGTGCATCAGCCCTCGGCTGGAAGTAACCACGACCGCGCCCACGACTTCTCTGATAGTCAATCGCTCTCGTAGGAGCCTGTGCCTGAATCGGTGCTTGTGCCGCCTGATACGGACACTCTCTCCTGAAGTGTTCTCTCAATCAACAGTTCCAGCAAGCATGATAGTTTCCCCAACACTCTCATGAATGTTGTCTCCCACAACGGGCACACTCGGGAAAACGCCCTCTAGCTCTATGGCCCCGATGGCCTCTACCATGGTGGCCACTGCCACGCCTATGATCAAACTGAGGTCCACCACCCTGATGCCTCTTGGCATCAACACGATCAAAGTTGTTGTGGCACTTCCCCGAACTGAATCCTCCCAAGCGCTTGGTCAGCCCCAAGTTATGCTAGATGTCCTTGGCCCTAGCGACCAAGACATCAAAACCAGAATAATATGAAGCTAAGGTGTACCTCTTGACTTCCTCATGAAATCCATATATGAACCGATCACAACGGTCCCTCTTAGTAGGAACGATCTCCGGAGCATACTGACTTAGTCGGAAAAAGCGGATCTCATAATCTGTCACTGAGGCGTCCCCCTGAACAAGAGCCATGAACTCTCGCTTCTTCTCATCTAAGTATCTCGGGCCCAAATACCACTTCCTGAAAGCAGTCTCAAAGAAATTCCAACAGATCTCGTCCTCAGGCACGTCGGTAGTAATGGTGACCCACCAGGTGTAGGCATCACCCTGAAGCAACGAAACCACATAGCCCAACTTACGAGCCCCAACACATCCCATGTGAGCTAGCATCTCTAAAGGTAAGCTAGCATCATCACCAAACTTGAGTCCCCAAAGTGTAGGACCGTATCGATACGGCCCTTGGGCGTACCGATATGCCTTGCACTGCAATACTCAAATTTGCAGCCAAAGACTCCAAAACACAACTCTAGATGCAATTTAAGACTCGCCTAGACATAAGCAAGCATACATACAACATATAGCAACCAAGATTTCAACACACGAGACATTTGAAACGAACAAGGAATCATACATTTACCATAAAGTGATATACATAACATTTTAAGGTTTCATGCCTTAGGAACAAAACTCATAAGCATTCATGACATGCAACTTAAACATGATTTACAATCCAAAACATGGCATCAACAAGCCACACCATAACAACAACATATTAAAGGAGTCTAAACAAGCTTCTACACAAAACAACAACGCATATCCCATTGCTTATCTATTACATCCATAACTTAAATATTTCATACTTGAGGATAGCAAAAGCTCAACTAGCACACTTGGAGGCCCTCTCCTTGCACAAGCAACCCTTGAACTACGGATCTGCATTGTCGAACAAAAGAGAGCGTAAGCATAAAGCTTAGTGAGGGTAAGCTCATAAAACAAACCTCGACAATGCAGGGTCCAAGCACGAGCAACACAACCGATCATGAATGCACTCCTACCTTCGAAGCCACATGAATCAAAATATAACTGATGCATGAACATAATATCATTATCATGCCATGCTCAACAAGTCCACAGACACAACCACATGGAAACACATATATCAAACGTATTGGCACCTAGCTATGACCCGAATACACAGATAACAACCGTTGGAACTCACATCCAATGACATAATCATTACCTTACGATGGGATTACACTCATCACCGTTACACGCGGAGGGGATTCCACTCATCCTCACGCCCCGTCGATTGGATTCCACTCATCACCGACTAACATATAAACTAAGATTTCCGGGCATACCCGTACTCCATCTTGATGACTACCATCACCAAGACCACGCGCGCATTTCGACTCTCGTGTGCACACTAAACATCCTAATGATCGATCATTTGTACCCAAGCATACTAGTGTCAATACTAACACATTTCATTAATGAACCTCACAACTTTCTTACCAATTTCCGTGCTTAGCACGTACTCACCATGATTTACCATCATGCACAAACCACATTCCACAACCGGGTGCATATCACAATGCATCACACATCATGCCTCAACACACATGTATATCACAATATACATAACAACATTAATCACAATTAATAATGAATCAAGAGGCATATCAACATTTAGAAGTTCAACCAAAGGTCTCCTAAACTAAGCTTGAGATTAGACTACCACTCTAATACCAACTCTAGGTGGGTTTACCAAGCCCAACCTAGGTCCACATGCTTGAACCAACGTTTGAAAAACCAATTAAACCAAGTTGAAATCATTAACCACTCACTGACTATTCCAAGCTCAACAACTCTAGCCGATCAATCCACCAAGCTATCCGGATTCGTTCCCGAGGCTTCACCAACACAATTTCTTGCTTCTAAACATCCCAACACAATCAAACCAACCACATTTCAGTCCACAAATTACTTTAGCAACCCAGAACACAATCCAAGCATAAATCACATGAATTCAAGCTAAAGACAACCCCATAAGTGCCATTTTCGAGCTGCCCAAAAGCCAAACAAGAAAACCATGTTTCCAACCTCCCAAGTGTCATCTAATACACCCAAAACAACCCTCAAACATAGTCTAACCATCATCCCTCAAGTTCTCACCCAAAACAGCCTCAAAAACCAACCTTAAACCCCTCTAAAACTCCCAACAAACCCAAATTCGGGAATCATTACAAAACCTTATAAAAATTAGTTATGTTGGACCTTTTAGATAGAAAATAACTTATCTAACATCAACAAATCGAAAACTTAACTAAAAGCTAACAAAGTTCACATTTTTAATCCAAAACTTCAAAATATAAAATCATGGGTTTTAATGAAAACCTAAGGTATAGATATGTAGAGAACAATGAGGACAACTCAAAAAATACGTTTACCTTTCAAAACCCTTCGAAGATGAGGAAGAATGGTGATGGAATAGTAACTCAAGGGGAAGGGGGAGTTTTGTCGTGGAAATGGGAAGAGAAGGGGGAAGAAGATGAGTGAAAACGATATTTTTAATGTTTTGTTTTAATTTAAAACCAAACGACCCATTTACCCTTAATGTACATGGATTATTACAACAGTGTAAAATCTATGGCCATTGGGTTTATTTCTACACAAGCCCAACACAAATTTACTTGTTTTGAAAATACAAGGCCCAACATAATATTTTATTATTTTAATTTTTCCCGGCCCCCAAACCTGGGTGTTACAGCATGGTCGTACTCTAAAAGCAAAACCGAGAAAACTCCAAACACTGATGTCAAACAATATACCATGATATATTCTTTTAACCTACGATGGTAAAAACAATGTGAGCTTAGAAAAGCTCAATAATATAGAACTACCAAAAGATGTTATAAGCTTATGCAGATATATGGTAGGCATAACATTTTTATGATGTTCCATGTAGTAGCAGTCTCCATTTTTGTTCTACTATTTCGAGGTAGCATTACTCAGGAATAACGATATTTGGTCTTTATTCAAACATCGAGAATTAGACGGGAGTTGTAACACCCCTAAAATATATGCATATAATTTCAAAAAATATGAAAAGAAAAAATGAATGGAAACAATGAAATGGAAATGAAATGGAAATGAAAGGGGTGAAAGTAGGAAAAATGGAATAATGGGAGAGGGTGCCGCCATGGGGTGTTGAACCCATGACCTATGCTTGGAAAGCCTAAGCCTTAACCATTCAGGCTAAAGCATTCATTAGTGTTGTTCTGCACTCTTTTAATTTAAACCATATTTTATGTTTGTATCAATAATAATTATAGCCAACTAACCCATCTACCCCAATTAATGCTCTTTATTGGATCTGGAAATATCCAGATATCTCCTGGTTTCCCCTCACATCGACGTCTCACCTCCCCCCATCGGTTGCCGCCTGATTTCCTTCACCCTCGGACCGTGGCTAGCACCGCCACCCTCGTCGGAAGTGTCTTGACATCCCAAAGCTAACCCCGATGGTCACTCGCGCCAAGGAGCCGTCGTTCATCGTCTAAGCTACTTGAAAGGCTCCGCAACAACCCAACCCCGATCTCCACCACCCACCGGTGTTTGTCACCGCCTCTTCTACCTTGTCCGCCGTTGCACGCCGATCCCGGGCATCATTGTCACTCGTAGCGTTGCGTTGGCAATCGGCGTGGAGAACAGCTCAAAGTTTCGACAGAAATCAAGGGTTCCGTCTATGTTTTCCTCCTTTCCGGCCGCCTCCGTCGTCGGCAAGGCGCGTCGATCGTGAAAGCGTGTTCAGCGTACGGAGGGAGTGAAACCAATGTGTCTGATCGTTGTTCTGACGCCGAGAGTCCTCACTGGAGCAACGCGATTTTCCGGCCAGATCTGAAATTTGAGGCTTTTTCCGGTAAGATTGAGGCTTGTAATGTGATATTTTGGGTTTGGTTTACTACCTTGTGTGACCGGCTCTTGTTTTTCTGCCAGAAACGGTGCATTTTTGGCCTCCGGCGACCGTCCGACCACTAGAAACGTTTGGGGTAAGTGTTGAACCGGCCCAATCTGTTTGAACCGGCCCAGTAAGTTAACCGGTTCAAGCCCAGCTGTTAAGCCTAAGTCCTCGGCCCAAACCGTACTCGACCTGTCGACCGACCCGACCCATTGACCGAATCGACCCGTTGACCGAGTCAACTCACCGAGTCAGCCTTTGGACCAATGACGTCAGCGTTGACTTTGACCGCTGACGTCAGCGTAGCCTTTGACCAAAAAGTCAACTTTTCCTGAAAAGCCCTATTTTATGTTTTTCGACGTCCTGAGTCCGTTTTTTATGCCCGTTTCATGAAATTCTAACCCGAAAGCCTCCGAATTAGACCTTGAACTCGAGATTGCTTATATAATTTATTAATCAATTATGAGCAAAGTGAATAAGAACTAAAATTGAAATTTTTGCGATTGAAGGTATTTATCGTTCCTTGTACTCGAGATGTTGAGGACATCGCATTTGGGTTCGAGAGTGATCGAACAGAGTATCATGGTCGACCGATGTAGCAAGGATTAAAGGTAATACACTACTACCTCTAGTATGCTTTATGAACATGTTGGTATTCGGTAAATGCATGCATAAATATGATGAGGAGTGATGTTAGTTCTGCTTAAGTCAAACCGGATATGAAATTGAGTATGATAACCTGGATAAGATTAAATTGCTCGAACGAGAAAGTTAATAAATGTAAGTATCTGAAGTTCAATAAATAACAAATAAGACAGCTAATCTCCAAATTCGATTATCATTGTCAAGTGATCAAATGTTAAAAAATATTCGTATATAAAATTACAAAATTGCCCTTAAGGTATGTGAATGACTAAAATATCCTTGGGATTGGAAGCGATTTAGAAATTTACACTAGATATGGTAAAACAACCTACTTGGAAAGTTATGGTAACAAGACTTAAACCTTCGAGATTGTAAGGTGTTAGGTTTCCTTGAATTTGGAATGGATCACCGAGTATAGACTTACAGAAAACTATCCATACCTCTGAATTGATTAAGTGGCTCAAAATACCGAATTGATCGTAGTGACTAAAAGTATTAGAAATACTGTTATGGTTAAATTAATCAGAATGATCGTATTGACTAAAAAGGGCTGAAGTATCCCCGGACACCGAGGTTTACAAATTAACTAGAAGGATGATAAACCCTTGAGTTCTGAAATGAATGAAGTGGTAGGAGGTACCAAAAATTTCTCGAATGGCTGAAACACCCACGTGTACTTAAATGATTGAAATAAGATATATATAGCTCAATTGACATGAATGAGGGATATCCCGAACATCAAAATGACCGAAATACCCCCATGATTAGAATAAGTAAATTATCTCTAATAAAATTTTGGAAATGCCAATAAAGTTAAAAATGATTGAAATGCCCCTAAGGGTTGAAGCATGACTCTAGTATGTCAATCACTCCTGATATTAATATGAGGATGGAAGTTTTTCCGTACAGAATATAAGTTCGACTACTCTATGGCAAGTTCTGTGGTGAAATATGTAGGCAACCGTTCAGATATACGATACAATCAGTATTTGGAAATGATACTTGTGAAGTGCGTTCATCAGAAGGTTTGGTTAGTACTGTAAGGTTGGGACATGTTAGTTCGTTTGGTTTTAAAGGCTCAATAACCTTCTGAAAATCTTAAATATTGTAAATCTTCATTTTATAACTATTGGGCTAAATTACAAAATCACCCCTGATAGTTAAATGACCAAAATGCCCTCGTTGGCCATAGTAATCAAAATAGCCATGAATATATCTGATATCGTGAAAGATCTTGACATAGAAATCTTCGAATGCCTGGTTGGAAACCTGTTGAGAAAATAAGATTTCTGAGCCACAGTTTACGCCCTGTTGGTATAAATTACCAAAATGCCCGTGTATAATAAAATGACCATAATGCCCCTAGTAGGCTTCAATGGCTAAACTACTCATGATATGCCTAAACTCTCAAAGATCTTGATGTATCATCTCTTGAATATCTGGTTTGAACCGTTGGCACGAACCCCCCTTTATTAGGGGTCCCGTTTCAAAAATCCGTTCAATTTGTCAAAAGTTTAATGTGTTCTCTTCTATAAATGCCAAGTATCTCCAAGAAATAGACTATCCCACCTAGTGTGTTCCATGTGTGCCACACGACTGTTTTGCATACTGATTTACATGTTATAATACCGATCACGTGCACTTGATTGACATTCTTGAACTCACATAACATGTTTTATAATTAAACATGAACGTACAATATTTCTGGTATATGCCCATGCACCTGATATGATAAACATGCTATATGGATAATGTGTTACTGAAAATACAGTTATTGATTAATGAACTATTGATGATCTAATTCACTGGTGTACTTGGGACATGATATGAAGTTATTGTCGGCTCAACCCTGATCCAGCTGGTAAGTCCACCTGTATTCGGATCCTAAGCTTTAGCTAGGTCCGCCCGTTTTCGGATCCTAAGCTTCGGCTAGGTCCGCCCATATTTAGATCCTAGGCTTCGGCCAGGTTTGCCCGTTTTCGGTTCCTATGCTTCGACAAGGGTCGCATGTATTCTAAGATATATCCTTAGGATGGTACCCACACCCAATGGGCCCAGGTTAATGCCTGTACATGATACCGTACTGGGGAAAACTATATACTGGAGTATGGTTGGAGGGTAAATATAGAATTAAAATGAACTTTACGGCTACTTGAAACAAATTTATTTTAAATAAAAAGGTTTACTGCATTGTTACATTTCATGCATTAACGTTGCACTGTTGGAACACACTAGACACTAAACTCTCTATTTCCACCTCTGTATGTTACCAATCGATATAATTCTTGTCTAATTCACGATGTTTGAATTAAGAACAAATATCGTTATTCTCGAGTATGATGCTACCTCGGAATAGTAGAACTGAAAATGGAGACTGTTACTACATGAAACTTCATGAAAATGTTATGCCTACCATATATCTGCATGAGCTTATAGCATTCTTTTGGTAGTTTTCTATTGCTGAGCTTTTCGAAGCTCACGTTGTTTTTACCATTGCAGGTTAAAAGAATATATCATGGTATAACGTTTGACATCGGTGTTTGGAGTCCTCTCGGCGTTGCTTTTGGGAGTACGGTACTGTATAGTTAGTGGGCATATATGTCATGTATTGTTTTATGATAGTATTTGTAAATCACTTTCTGATATTTATGTTATGTTTAAACGACTTCTCGAAATGGTATTTTAAACAAAAGTTGATTTTACAGTTTAATAAGTGTTTTGAAGAAATATGTTTTATGTGTATTTTTATTGTGGGTCGCTCTTGTGACACTAATGTGACTTCCTAGGATCTGTTGTAACGCATAGGCGGGTCTAGAGGGTTACAGGAATTATATAGGCTGATAAAATCAAAGGTGGAAATCAAGAGTTTAGTGTCTAGTTTGTTCCAACAGTGCAACGTTAATGCATGAAATGTAATAATGCAGTAAACCTTTTTATTTCATATACATTTGTTTCAAGTAGTAGTAAAGTTTATTTTAATTCATTATTTACCCTTCAACCATACTCTAGTATATAGTTCCCCAAGTGTGGTATCATATACATGCATTAACCCGAGCCCAATGAGCATGGGTACCATCCTAAGGGAATATCTTAGGTCATGGGCGAAATTACCCTAGCCGAAGCATAGAAACCTTATACGGGCGTTAACCTAGGCCTAGTGGGCTTAGGTATCAACCTAAGGGGTAACCTTAGGTCACGAGCGGAATTACCCTAGTCGAAGCTAGGAACCTATTACGGGCGGAATTACCCTAACCTAAGCTAGGAACCTAATACGGGTGGAATTACCAGCCTGATCAGGGATGAACCTTAAAACACTTCATAACATATCCCAAATACCCAGTAAATGGGATCATCAATAGTTCATTAATCAATAGTAGTATTTTCAGTAATACATTATTCATATAGCATGTTTGTCATATCAGGTGCATGGGCATATATCAGAATTATAGTACGATCATGCTTAATTTATATAACATGTCATGTTCATGTGAAATCAAGCATGTCAGTCATGTGCACGTGATCAGTATTATAACATGTAAATCAATGTGCAAAAAAATCGTGTAGCACACATGGAACACAATGTGTGTAACAGTTTATTTCTTGGAGATACTTGGCATTTACGGGAGGGAACACATTAAACTTTTGACAATTTGAACAGATTTTAGAAACGAGGTCCCTATTAAAAGGGGGTTCGTACTAATGGTTCAACAAGATATTCAAGAGTTGATACATCAAGATCTTTGAGAGTTTAGATATATCATGAGTGATTTAGTCATTTAAGCCAACAAAGGCATTATGGTCATTTTATCATACATGGGCATTTTTGTAATTTATACCAACAAGGCATAAATAGTGACTCAGGAATTCTATTTGCTCATCAGGTTTCCAACCAGGCATTCAAAGATTTCTATGTCAAGATCTTTCATGATATCAGATACATTCATGGCTATTTTGATTACTTTGGCTAACGAGGGCATTTTGGTCATTTAACTATCATGAGTGATTTTGTAATTTAGCCTAATAATGATAAAATTGCGATTTACAATATTTAAGATTTCCAAAGGTTTATCGAGCCTCCAAAACCACTCGAACTAACATATCCCAACCTTGCAGTACTAGCCAAACCTTTTAATGTATCCGGCTGTATCGTATATCTGAACGGTTGCTTTCATATAAAACCATAGAATTGCCATAGAGTAGTCAAAATTATATTCTGTGCAGAAAAACATCCAACCTTATATTAATATCATGAGAGATTGACGTGCATGAGTCATGCTTTAACCCTTAGAGGCATTTCAATCGTTTCCAGCTTTATTGGCATTTCCAAAATTTTATCAAAGGCAATTTACTTATTCCAGTCAAGGGGGTATTTCAGTCATTTTGAAGTTCGAGATGTCCATCATTCATGTCAATTGGACTATTTATAGTATTTCAGTCATTTATGTGCTTGTGGGTATTTCAGTCATTCAAGTAATTTCGATACCTCCAACCACTTCATTCATTTCAGAACTCAAATGTTTATCCATCATTCTAGTTAATTTACAAACTTCAGAGTCTGAGGATACCTCAGCCTTTTCAGGTCAATACGATCATTCTGATTAATTTAAGCATAACAATATTTCTAATTTTTTAATCATTCCAATCAATTCAGTATTTTTAGCCACTTGATTAATTTAGAGGTATGGATAGTTTCTCGTAAATCTATATTCGGAGATTCATTCCAAATTCAAGGAAACCTAACACCTTACAATCTCGAAGGTTTAAATCTTGTTACCATAACTTTCCAAGTAGTTCATGGTTTTCAGATGAATCGGGTTGTTTTATCATAACTAGTGCAAATTTCTAGATCGCTTCCAATTCCAAGGGCATTTTAGTCATTCTCACACCTTAAGGGCATTTTCGTAATTTCATATCTAGATATTTTTAACATTTAATCATTTGACACTAATAATCAGATTTGGAGATTAGCTGCCTTATTAATTAATTATTAAAATCCAAATCCTTACATTTATTAGCTTTCTCGTTCGAGCATTTCAATCTTATCGAGGTTATCATACTCCATTTCATATCCGCTTTGACTTAAGCAGAGCTAATATCACTCCTCGTCATATTTATGCATGGATTAACCGAATACCAACATGTTCATAAAGCATACAAGAAGTAGTATTGTATTACCTTAAATCCTTGCTATATTGGTCGATCCTTGAAATTGACATTCGAAAACTCTTGAACCCGAATTTGACATCCTTCAACAATTCGTATTCAAGGAACTATGAGTACCTTTAATTACACAAATTTACATTTCAGTCTATATTCACAGTATCCATAACTGAATAATTATATATATATATACAAGTTTGGGTTCAAGGTCAGATTCGGAATCTTTCGGGTCAGACTTTTGCGAAACAGACTTCAAAAACGGACTCAGGGCGTCGTAAAACATTTTAGGGGAGTTTTCGAAAAAGTTAACTTTTTGGTAAATGGTCAAAGTCAACGCTGACGTCAGCAGGTCAACGGTCAACGGGGTCAGAGTCAACGCTGATGTTAGCAGTCAATGGGCAGAGGTCAACTGAGTTGACTCGGCTGACTCACTGAGCTGACTCGAGCTGAGTTGACTCGGTGACTGACTCGGCTGAGTTGACTTGGTTGGGGGTTGGGCTCAAATACGGGTCAGGTTTCGGGCCGAGCCGGTTCAAGTTTTGGGCTTCAACCGAACCGGTCAGCTTACCCTTGGATATGACATCGACAGCCGGTTGCCGGAAACGGTCACCGGAGATGCCATTTTGCTCCGATTCTGGCGAAAATCAAAGGATCGTTAAACCCAGAACCATTTCAAACCTAAGACTTAGCCAAACAAACCGTAATATGATCGGGACTTACCCAAACCGTCTAAAGTGGCCAGATTAATACGTAACTCCGACGTAGCTCTTGCCGGTGTCGAAAGGACGATCGGTCGGTTGGGTTATGTTCGCCCTCTCACGCTAAACACACTCGGGCTGTCGACGTGCACTATAGACGACGGAAATGGCTGGAAAATGTAGAAAATCGAGGGGCAACGTTTGGGGTCTCTCGTTGAACCTTTAAGTAGTTCTCCAGGTTGAACGGCGGCACATCTCTGCGAGTGAAGGGCTGGGTCTCAGTCGGGGCAGGGCGATGGTCAAACTGGCGTTGGCGGTGCATGCCACGGTCGGGCGGTGAGTCCGATCAGATAGGGTGGCCGATGGTACAAGTCAAAAGTTGGGAGAGAGGGAGGTGGGGGTCGAATCTCGATCTGTATAATTCCAAGATGGGCATTTAATTCGGTACATGTGGGTGATTGAGATATTTTATTTTGTTTATTAATTTATTTGTTATAGTTTTCAAGATTCACTTAATAATAAGTAGGTGCAAAATGTAGCAAAGAGCTTCTTTAGCTTAGACAATTGGGTACGCAATTCATGATGCTTAAGGTCGTGGGTTCAACTCTCCAAGCACCCTTTTCACATTTTTATTTAATTTTTTATAACTTTAAAAATCTAAGGGTGTTACAGTGAGTTTGTCGATGTCTCTAGTGGTCGGAGAAGACACTTAAGAATGGTGATTTCAATGTCGATAGATGATACTTCTCAATATTTTGTATAAAAGTGTTTGGTAAAATTAACTGATTGTATAAAATTGTCTGGTAAAATTAACTGGTAACTGGTACTAGTTGTTTGATTATTTAAACAAGCAAAATGACATATAAGGACATAATTATATTCAATACTTGTTTGAATATTTTATTAGTTATCAATATTTTGTATCTACTAATATTAATTAGATTATGAAAAATACTTTTTAATGTAACATTACTAAGCATATTTGAATGATCTATATATTAATTTATTATTTATATAATTATTTTTAATACAATTTAAGTAATAATTAAATACATGGGAGTGAAAAATTAAAATAGAAAATGTTAAATTTTGATTATTTTGAAACTTTTTTTATAATTGTTAGGGGTAAAAGGGTCTTTATAACTCTAATGTCAAAACCTCTAATTTTAAAAAGCTCCTATTAGTAGATTTTTCAAATTAGAGGTTTCATATCAATATACTATTTTAATCCGCTATTCACCAAACATGAAAATTAACGGATTTGACCGATTAAACCTCTAATTTTAGCTCAAACAATTATTTACCAAACATAGACCTAATCTACTTTGATATGAATTCTAATTAAATGCAAAATTGATTTCATAATCTCATTTAATGCAAATTAGTATTTAATGCAAAATTGATTTCAAAACTGAATTCCTATGGGCTATAAATAAGCAATTATAAACTTGAAGAATACAAAAGTAAAGAAAATAAAAGCTTCAAAGAAATTGTGAGATGGGAGTTTCTTCTGTCAATTTGGTGGTCTTATTTGTATGGGTATGTTTGTTGAGCCATGTGAAATATGGTGAAGCAATAGATGAATATAAATATATTGTTCACATCACCAATAATCTTGGCAATAGCAATCAACTGACTACCCACTGCTATACCAATGGTAGCGATTTGGGTGTGCATGTCCTCTCAACATCACAAGAATTCCAATGGTCAGTACATCGAGGTTTTTGGGTACCCAAAGCTTATTGGTGCGACATGACGGCGGAAAATCATTCTAAAACTGTTCAAGTGTACATCGAGGTGAAAGCATTTACTGATATGTGTGCCGACAAAGGGTTAGGGGAATGTTTTTGGTCAGTGAGAGATGACGGATTCTATATGATGGATGATGTGCATGGCAATTGGAAGTTAATAGTAGATTGGAACTCCTAGTTATGCTGATCATATGTTCTCCTTTGTTTATGTTTTTAATAATAAAAAGTTAAGTGGATAAAAGAATACTTTTCAGGGTAAAGTACTTACGGGCAATTTTATCAATTTAACCGCCTAATTATTTAATTGGTATCAATTAAATCACCTTAATTGAGAGTCATTTTAAAAAAAAATATTATTTTTATCAATCTTCACATTTTTCTTACATATAAAAAGAAAAGAAAGTCATTTGAATGTTTTCTTTTATAACATGAATTGACTTTAGTAGCTAGGAAAACAACCATTGAGCCAAGCTTGTTTCATTGATAAATAGTTTAATAATTTAACATATAAAATAATAAGCTAAAGGGGTTATTTTGCCCTGAATTCGACTCGAATTAGTAATTTTTTCCTTCGTATGAAAATGCGTTCAATTAGGTCATTCAGTTCGTACATTATAGTAAATTAGCTCATTGACCAACGCTGACCATTACGGAGATGACATGGTAGTCAACTATGCTGACATGGCGGTCCACGATGCTGTCGTGGCAGTGCATGTGTGATGAGGACGTGGCAGAGGGGTTGAATTGATTTTCTTAAATCGAATTCGAGGGCATAATTGATTCTTTTGCCGAGTTCAGGGGCATAATTTACACTATCATTGATTTTGTAATTTAGCCCAATAATGATAAAATGACGATTTACAATATTTAAGATTTCCAGAGGTTTATCGAGCCTCCAAAATCATTCGAACTAACATATCCCAACCTTGCAGTACTAACCAAAACTTCTATTGTATCCAGCTGTATCGTATATTTGAACGGCTGCTTTCATATTTCACCACAAGACTTGCCACGGAGTAGTCAAACTTATATTTTGTGCAGAAAAACTTCCAACCTTATATTAATATCATGAGTGATTGACGTGAATGAGTCATGCTTCAACCCTTAGAGGCATTTCAGTCATTTCCAGCTTTATTGGCATTTCCAGAATTTTATCAAAGGCAATTTACTTATTCCAGTCAAGGGGGGTATTTCAGTCGTTTTGAAGTTCGGTATATCCATCATTCATGTCAATTGAACCATTTATAGTATTTCAGTCATGTAAGTCCTCGTGGGTATTTCAGCCATTCAATTAATTTCGGTACCTCCAACCATTTCATTCATTTCAGAACTCAAAGGTTTATCCATCATTCTAGTTAATTTACAAACCTCAGAGTCTGAGGATACTTCAGGCCTTTCTGGTCAATACGATCATTCCGATTAATTTAACCATAACAGTATTTCCAATACTTTTAATCATTTCAATCAATTCAGTTTTTTGAGCCACTTGATTAATTCGGAGGTATGAATAGTTTCCCGGTAAATCTATATTTCGAGATTCATTCCAAATTCAAGGAAACCCAACACCTTACAATCTCGAAGGTTTAAATCTTGTCACCATAACTTTCCAAGTAATTTGAGGTTTTCAGATGAATCGTGTTGTTTTACCATAACTAGTGTAAAATTCTAGATCGCTTCCAATTCCAAGGGCATTTTAGTCATTCTTATACCTTAAGGGCATTTTCGTAATTTCATATCCAAATATTTTTAACATTTAATCATTTGACACTAATAATCAGATTTGGAGATTAGCTGCCTTATTAATTATTTATTGAACTCCAGATCGTTATATTTATTATCTTTCTCGTTCAAGCATTTCAATCTTATCCAGGTTATCATACTCAATTTCATATCCGATTTGACTTAAGAAGTAATATCACTCCTCATCATATTTATGCATGCATTAACCGAATACTAACATGTTCATAAAGCATACAAGAAGTAGTAATGTATTACCTTAAATCCTTGCTATATCGGTCGATCCTTGAAATTGACATTCGAACACTCTTGAACGCGAATTTGACATCCTTCAACAATTCGTATTCAAGGAACTATGAGTACCTTCAATTACATAAATTTATATTTCTGTCCATATTCACAGTACCCTTAATTGAATAATTAGATACATATACAAGTTTGGATTCCAGGTCAGATTCGGAGGCTTTCGGGTCAGAATTTTGCGAAACAAGCTTCAAAACGGATTCAGGGCGTTAAAAAACATAAAACGAGAGTTTTCGAAAAAGTTGACTTTTTGGTCAACGATCAAAGTCAACGCTGATGTCAGCAGGTCAACGATCAACGGGGTCAGAGTCAATGCTGACGTCAGCAGTCAACGGGCCGAGGTCAACTGAGTTGACTCGGCTGACTCACTGAGCTGACTCGGGTTGAGTTGACTCGGTGACTGACTCAGCTGAGTTGACTCGGCAGAGGGGTTAGGCTCAGATACGGGTCGAGTTATCAGGATTTGTGTCGAGCCGGTTCAGGTTTTGAGCTTCAACTGAACCAGTCTACTTACCCTTGGATATGACTTCGCTGGCCGGTTGCCGGAAACGGTAACTGAAGACGCCATTTTGCTCTGATTCTACCAAAAATCAAAGGATCGTTAAACCCAGAACCATTTCGAACCTAAGACTTAGCCAAACAAACCGAAATATGATCGGGACTTGCCCAAACGGTCTAAAGTGGTCGAATTATTACGTAACTCCAACGAAGCTCTTGCCGGTGTCGAAAAGAAGATCGGCCGGTTGGGTTATATTCGCCCTATTACGCTGAACACACTCAGGCCGTCGACACGCCCTATAGACGACAGAGATGGGCAGAAAATCTAGAAAATCGAGGGGCGACGTTTGGTGGTCTCTCGTTGAACCTTTAAGTCATTCTCCACGTTGAACGTCGACACATCTGTACGAGTGAAGGGTTGGGTCTCAGTCGGGGCAGGGCGATGGTCACACCGGCATTGGCGGTGCATGCCACGGTCAGGCGGTGAGTCCGATCGGATAGGGTGGCCGATGGTAGAAGTCAAAAGTTGGGAGAGAGGGAGGTGGGGTCGGATCTCGATATGTATAATTCCAAGATGGGCATTTAATTCAGTACATGTGGGTGGTTGAGATATTTTGTTTTGTTTATTAATTTATTTATTATACTTTTCAAGATTCACTTAATAATTAGTGGGTGCAAAATGTAACAAAGAGCTTCTTTAGCTTAGATGGTTGGGTACCCAGTTCATGATGCTTAAGGTTGTGGGTTCAACTCTCTAAGCACCCTTTTCACATTGTCCCCAGTGGTCGTAGAAGACACTGAAGAATGGTGATTCCAATGTCGATAGGTGATACTTCTCAATATTTTGTATAAAAGTGTTTGATAAAATTAACTGATTGCATAATAGTTTTTGGTAAAATTAACTGATAACGGATACTAGTTGTTTAATTATTTAAACAAGCAAAATGATATATAAGGACATAGTTTTATTCAATGCTTGTTTGAATAGTTTATTAGTTATCAATATTTTGCATCTACTAATATTAATTAGATTATAAAAAATAAATTTTTAATGTAACATTACTAAGCATATTTGAAGGATCTATATATTAACTTATTATTTATAAAATTATTTTTAATACAATTTAAGTTATAATTAAATTTAAATATAAATGTATGCGAATAAAAAGAAAAAATAAAAGGTATTAGTTTACAAATATCACAATTTAAATACGTGAGAGTGAAAAATTAAATAAAAATTGTTAAATTTACGTTATTTTGAGATTTTTTTAATAATTGTTAGGGGTAAAAGGGTCTTTATAACTCAAATGTTTGACCCCCAATATACTATTTTAATCCGCTATTCACCAAACATGAAAATTAACGAATTTAATCAGTCAAACCTCTAATTTTAGCTCAAACAATTGTTTACCAAACAGAGACGTAATCTACTTTGTTATGAATTCTAATTCAATGCAAAATTGATTTCATAATCTCATTTAATGCAAATTAGTATTAAATCTACTTGTTGGATTCTAATTAAATGCAAAATTGATTTCATAATCTCATTTAATGCAAAATTGATTTCAAAACTGAATTTTTATGTGCTATAAATAAGCAATTATAAACTTGAAGAATACAAAAGTAAAGAAAATAAAAGCTTCAAAGAAATTGTGAGATGGGAATTTCTTCTGTCAATTTGGTGGTCTTATTTGTATGGGTATGTTTGTTGAGCCATGTGAAATATGGTGAAGCAATAGATGAATATAAATATACTGTTCACATCACCAATAATCTTGGCAATAGCAATCAACTGACTACCCACTGCTATACCAATGGTAGCGATTTGGGTGTGCATGTCCTCTCAACATCACAAGAATTCCAATGGTCAGTACATCGAGGTTTTTGGGTACCCAAAGCTTATTGGTGCGACATGACGGCGGAAAATCGTTCTAAAACTGTTCAAGTGTACATCGAGGTGAAAGCATTTACTGATATGTGTGCCGACAAAGGGTTAGGGGAATGTTTTTGGTCAGTGAGAGATGACGGATTCTATATGATGGATGATGTGCATGGCAATTGGAAGTTAATAGTAGATTGGAACTCCTAGTTATGCTGATCATATGTTCTCCTTTGTTTATGTTTTTAATAATAAAAAGTTAAGTGGAGAAAAGAATACTTTTCAGGGTAAAGTACTTACGGGCAATTTTATCAATTTAACCGCCTAATTATTTAATTGGTATCAATTAAATCACCTTAATTGAGAGTCATTTAAAAAAAAATATTATTATTATCAATCTTCACATTTTTCTTACATATAAAAAGAAAAGAAAGTCATTTGAATGTTTTCTTTTATAACATGAATTGACTTTAGTAGCTAGGAAAACAACCATTGAGCCAAGCTTGTTTCATTGATAAATAGTTTAATAATTTAACATATAAAATAATAAGCTAAAGGGGTTATTTTGCCCTGAATTCGACTCGAATTAGTAATTTTTTCCTTCGTATGAAAATGCGTTCAATTAGGTCATTCAGTTCGTACATTATAGTAAATTAGCCCATTGACCAACGCTGACCATTACGGAGATGACATGGTAGTCAACTATGCTGACATGGCGGTCCACGATTCTGTCGTGGCAGTGCATGTGTGATGAGGACGTGGCAGAGGGGTTGAATTGATTTTCTTAAATCGAATTCGAGGGCATAATTGATTCTTTTGCCGAGTTCAGGGGCATAATTCATTTTGATTGCAAGTTTGATAACTTATTTAATATTTAAGCTAAAACTAATAATTTAAGAAATTATTAAAATTTTAAAAATGATAAATAATTTGTTTAAATTTTAAATTAATTTAATCGATTTATTTAGTTTTTGAATAAAATTAGATAAATAATTTAGTTTTTCAAGGTGGACTTTTACAAATGGAATATACGGGAAATCGATTAACAAATTGATGTAAATATCCTTTGGGTTGCTAATAACTTTAAAATAAGCATAGTGAGAACTCTCACATAAAATGAAAATATTCTTCAATTTTAAAAAATATATAAACTTAATAAAAAATGAAATATTTAAAAAAATTATTGAAACTAAAAACCAATATAAAAAATTAAAATGTATTTGAGATTAAAAATGATAAAATATAAATATAAAAATTCAAAAAAATGTTTAGAAAGTATTAAAAATCGAACACTTTCATCGAAAAAGTCTTTGACTTCGTCGGTCTAAGTATTACCATTCGTTAAACAGAATTTCAGTGGAATCACCATGGTATTAAAGTAACAATAAAACTAAAAAATATCGTTTTTCTACATTAAATTGATGCTCATTAATATTTGATGTAGAAAAACGAAGGAATTTTTTGGTTTTTCTACTTTAACACAAGGATGATTCCATTGAAAATATAGCAAAAATATTAGTAGGTTTAACATAGCTAGAAATGGTTGAAGACTTTTCTAATGATTTGTAAATATTTTAAAATTTTGAGTTTTTCTATTTAAAATTTTTCATATTTTTAGTTTTATGTTTTTACTTAATTTTTTAAATTCGTTATAATATTTTTATTTTTAAATTCATTATAATATTTTATGAGTATTTAAATATTTTTAAAATTTTAGTAATTTATTATTTTTAGCTTAAAGATTAAGTAAGTTATCGAACTTTCAATTCCAAATGTAACCCCCGTAGCCCGGCCTAGACGGTTGACCCGAACTTACGAAGATTACACGGGGAAAACCAAATTCAACCCGAAAGTCAACCTTGATTAACGACCCCTTTTTTTCTTTTTAATCTTGTCTAGATGCTCATTAACCCTAGATGTGATCACACAAACAACATACTCAAAGATCACAACCATCAGAGATCATTCAGGGACCCAATTGCACAAAACAAAACTTTAGGGACCAATTTGTAAATTCTGAAAACTTTGAGGCCTTAACCAGATTTTAAGTTACCAACTTAAAATTAATCATATTTCATGCATCTCGACCAAATTTCAGCTCAAACGGACATCTCAAACTCATACAATTGCACATACAAGATTCAGGACCAAAATGCAAACATTTTGAAACACATAACTGCCACTGTCAGCCCCCAACGGTCAACCGTTCCGAAACGGGAGACAGCCCGTTTCGAAACGCGGGGCCGTTCCGCAACGGGTACCGAAACGGGGGTCGGGCAGTGGCCTATCCGTTTCGGAACGGTTTCACCCGTTTCGGACGCCTGGGCTGCTTCAAGGTACCCGTTCCGAAACGGTACACCCTGTTCCGAAACACCCTGCACAAAATGCAGAAATTTGCCTATTTAAACATGCAATTAACACCCAATCATGCTCCAACAGCCACCAAACTTTGCCAACATGCAATTTAACATAAAAGAGGCATACTTGCATCAACAATTCACCAACATGCCATCATACATGAAAAGCCCCAATTTTAAGACTAAGCTTCCAACACAAGCAATCCATTTAGACAACATACTTCCAATTCAATCTCATAAGCCAAGCCATGTTCCAACAACATTAACAACACAAAACCAAACTTGTCTGAACATAAACAAACACATACATCAACCCAAGAGATTCTACCCCATTGCCTTTATTAACTATAGCTATTAACCGAGACATACATCTCAAGTGGAGTCCTTCTTGAATCCCTTGCTCCTTGCTGTCCAACCTTCAAGAATCTGCATTGATGGACAAAAAGGAGCGTAAGCACATAATGCTTAGTGAGGAATGCTCAAAACCAAAACACCATCAATGCAGCGAGCCAAAAATCACTTTTAAAACAAACTCGATTTGTTTACCAAAGCCATGTTTGAAAACTCCTTTTCAACAACAAGCTCAAAATCATGCATCGCACATACATGAAACCAACCCTTAGTTTAGCAAACTAAGAAAACCCTTTTCAAAGCACAACTTGCAAAAATCAACCATTTCACTAACCAACCAACACATGCATTAAACCAAAGGCAACATATATGAACCACAACATCATCAACACATGCCTTTAAAAACAAGTCTTAACAAGACTCCAATGCACTTAAAGATATTTCATGCTCACATGCATCATTCTCCAAATGATAATCAACACTTGTTCAACTTAACAAGTAAACATGCATTCACAAGAATTATGCTCTTTCCATGCAACCATGCATCTTTTCAAGCATCTCATGCTTCACATGCAATTATGCATCATTTCAAGCATCCCATGCTTCTTCATAATCAAGAACATCATATTGGCCTTCAAGTGATCAATCACATCCACTTTTCAACTCAACATCCAATCGGATGTAGAACATCCTAAGGTTCCCATGTATGGACTTTTAAACACCACACATCCTTAGCTCTTCCCCAAGGTTCCCATGTATGGACTTTTAACCACCATACAACCCTGACATGCACAAGGTTCTCACATATGGGCAACAGCTCCATATAACCTTTGCATTCACCGATTGGTAGTTGTAGAACATCACTAACGAGATCCGGGACACCCTACACAAGATCCACACATGGACTTAACACTGCCATTGTGATCTCAACAAGCACAAGGTCCTCACATATGGACTTTTAAACACCATATAACCTTTGCTCAACCAAGGTCCTCGAATGGGCAACACCTCCATTATGACCTCAACCATCTCGTTAGGATACTTGAAGGGAGTTTCCCGGTCCACTCTTGACCACTCCACCTCCAAGGCGACTTAATTCACGGTGCACCCAATCCTATAGCCGGCTAACTATATCCGATCAAAGAACCAAGAACCACTTACACCACTTGCCAATATAACCACCTTACCACATTAGTCCAATGTTTCACATGCATAACCATTATGCAAAACCATTACCACATTAATCAAATGATTCACATGCATAACCAATATGCAAAAACCATCATTTACCAACATTAATTCACTGTTTTAAAGCACTAAACAAAGCCATTGAACAACATGCAACACCATGCATCAAATCCACATTTTCAATGTATAAAACCAAGGATCTCTTACCTTGAGCATCCTTCACATATGGATTTCAAAACCAGCATTAAACCATGCTAAAGTATGCTTTCAAAACAGATTTAAACCATGCAAAACACATGCATTTCAATCATCTACCACAATTTCTTAAAAAGCCAATTCATATCACAAATCAAGTAAGAAATCCATTTACTTACTCTTGAGCTTAGCAAAGTTGTTTAGACTTAAACTAAGCTCCCAAAACCTTCAAACCTTTGTTTAAAAGCCGAAAACCCAACTTCACTCACCGATACACAAAACAAAGCTAGCCACCAAGCCTTCCAAGCATCCGAAACCTTCCGCAACACCTCTAAAGCTCACGGATCAAACTCCCCTGTTTCAAGCACACAAAAACAGCACATTAATGCATCATTATGCATTAAGAACAGCAGCCACACAACCAAATTCGCTGCTCAACACAAAACCAACAATTCGGCTACCAAACACAACCGAAATCACCTCCAAACATTTCCAAAACTTAACCCAGCCAAGATCCATCACTTCTAACCATTTTTAAACATCATTTAACATCCAAAATGATCACAAACACGTCCTTATACTTCTAGGTATAACAGATCACCAAAAACACTCCAAAAACAACCAAAAACTCAAGCAAAACTTAGGAAATTCAACCTATCCGGGATTGCATTAATTAAACCTCAACTTCTAATCAATTTAGCATTCATTTAACATCATTTTGACACTTCAAAACACTGCCCAAACAGATCACACGAAAATTTCACCAAAATCACCAAATCTTGCATTTTAAGCCAAAATCAAGATTTCTATTGAAAAGCCTTTAACAAAACACAAACCAAGGATTGAGAACTTGGGAATTTCAGTAAAGAACTTGAAGTTCAGAGGAGAAGGACGTTCTTACCTCCAAACTTGAGTTTCTCCTTTTTGGAGCCAAAAAGCTTGATGAAACAACTTGCAAATTGAGAGGTTTTGTTGATGAGATGATTAGGAATCAAATGAGAGTTGAAATGAGTGATTTGAGTGACAAAATCAGAGGAGGAAATCTGGAGAGAATGTGTTTGGTTTGAGAGAAAAGATGAGAGAAAATGGTTGAGAGAAAAGTTAGTTAGATTTAGGAAAATATCTTCCCTCCACTTTTCTTTTGTTTAAAAACACTTAATTAATCATTTAATATATTTAGAAAATCTGGAGAAACTCCCATTGGGTAAATAGTTCCTTAAAGATTCAAAGTTTCAATCCTTTTTAAAACAGTCACCGAACTTTCAAAAATTACATTTTGGCCACTAGCCAAAATGTCAACCTTCCGAACCTCACTTTCCAAAATTGATTTCACAGTTCACTTTTATATATTAAAAGATGATTTTAGAACATTTTTCCATATTTTTAATGCAACCCGAACTAGGCTTTCCTAATTTCATCTCTTTAGATTCGAACAGCACTTTGACCAAACCGGTCAACGCCCAAAACTTCTGAGCCCAAAACCGGGGCGTTACAACTCTCCCCCCCTTAGGAAATTTCGTCCTCGAAATTTCAACCGGCGAAAAGAGAACAACAACTTTCTCAAAACACACACAAGGCAACACAAAACCCTCAACCAACACTGAACACTTTCCACACAAAACTCCACTGAACCCAACACCACTACATGCTGTTCACAAACCCAGAACACTCAAAGATAGCCACAACTTAACCTTCCACATCTCCAGACTGTACATAGCCCCAACTTCAACCATAAAGAACTTTAGCTTTCACAGCACACACTACTGTAACACACAACTTCCAAGACTGGTTCACACAGGGACTCTAACCAATCCAATTCAACCACCATACAAACTTCTCTGCTTCCAAAACTCTTGCAACTCTCAAACCTCTTCCAAGAATCTTCCCAACAAGCAAAAATTCTTAAGCATCAACTGCTTACCCAAACTCCTCAACAAAAGCTGATAAACCTCCACAACTGTTGCTAACATTACCACCACGACTCACCAGGTCTACTCACCCACAAACCAAAATTACATCACAACCTCAACTCGGCTCCGCCAGCTGCTCCATACACCACCAGCTGACCTCAAAAGAAATTCACATACACACAACCAGCCAACCACTTCTCATAAGAATCCTTCCAAACAACACAAGCCTTCGATCCTTCATGATCCTTCCACTTCAACTTAAATGCTAAGCTACCTCAGCACTTGGAAAAACAACCACCAAACTGCAACCTCACTAGCACCAAGGAACTACCACTCCCACTTAGCTATCAAACCACCTGATCGATTCTAACCTCAACCGGTACCCCTCACCACCAAACCACTAAACTCATAAAGCATCAAACACCAATCTTCTACCAACAGGCTATACCACCCTCACTATTACTAGCAACTAGCTTAACAATCTCCATTACCTCTAACTTCCACTCAGCACCAACACAACCTCTAAAAACCCACCATCCAACCTAACCTAACCACCACTCTAACAGATTCGATTAATTATTAGCGAGTGTGAACATCGTATGCATGATCACTTACATGCCCTATCAATGCCTGATGTACATGTATGCAAAACCTCTAATGTCATGCCACATGTATGCATGGACCAACATATATAATATAGCATATAACAATGATTTTAACTGTGCATGAATGCCAGTTCACACCCTCTAATAACATCCTCAAATCCGTCTAAGAACAACCTCCTACCGCACTTCTAGCTTATCTAACTCCATCATACCAGCAACTACTAACCACAAGATTCTCACAAAGCCCTCTTCACATCAAAGACATTTCCAAACTACAACCATTACCCCAAACATGCTAGCAACAAGACTAAACTTACCACGCAAGGAAAACCAACAGAAACCAAACTAAGGTAACTAGAGCAAAGATTACTAAACAAGGTTACCTGAAAACACAACACCTCTCTGAAGCTTCATCAGACGAGCTCTCTTCCTTGCGGAACCATCATCCTCCTGCCGCACCACTGCAGCACTAGCTAACACACTAGGGCCACCACCACCTCCTTGCGGTAAAGAACCTTGACTGTTCCGAGCCAACATCAAACAATCACGTCTCATGTGTCCAGCAGACCCACATTTCCAGCAATTCTCCTTTCCCACACTCTTCACAACTTTCTGCTCTTTCTGCCACTTCTGAACCTTGCCTCGGCCGTGCCCACGACCTTTCTGAGATCCTTTGGCTATCACCAAAACCGACTTCACTCCAAGAGGACAATCACGCTTAACATGCACTTTGGAACCACAGTTCCAGCAAGCACCCGCGCCCCAACAACCTCCAACATGGCGCCTTTCACAACGGTCACACACCGATGGCTGAACTTCCACTCCTTGCCCAAGCAACACTTGCTCCACAACAGCACCACCGTCACTTTGCTCAACCCTTGAAAACTTCCCTCCAAGATACCTTTCATAAAAGGCAGATACAAAGAAATCCCAATCAATATCAGGAATATGTGACGCCACAGCCACTGATGTCCACCAGACATAGGCATCCTCCAACATCAGAGAAACAACACTCCCCAACTTACAAGCAAGATCACAGCCTTCCTGATCCAAGATCAGAACCACACTGGCCAACCAAGCCTCAAACATCTCTGGTGTAGAACCATGATATTCCACAGCACCCAAATCAAGCAAATGCTGCTTCGGCAAACCCACACATTCCACAGCCAGCACATCCACTGACTTTATCTTTACCACAGCCTGAGATGTTCCCAACACCTCCTGAACATCAGATGATGAACTCTTCACCACAGAACCAGCTTCTTTCCCTTGCCTTACCATCTCAACCCCAGGCACAGAAAACTGAGACAAAACACCTCCACGAAAGGGTGAATTCCACGCCTTAACAACCTGCCCCAAGGCAGTAACCATCTCACCCAACTGCCATTCTTTCATCGACTTAGCCATACTACTAACAACAACAAACATACAATCACAACAAACAAACAAACCAGTTAGTCCAGCATTAAGCAAGGATTCAAACTCCAACTCCAAAATAACACAATAGCTATATTAATAAGGCAATGGGTATCCCGAATCCTCCCCTTTACATGACATAACAGTCAACACAACATGGATATCACAACATCAAGCATATCAAACAACACACCTTGATCATGCTTACATCAAACAGCATCCACTTGCAACAGCATATTATTACATAACATACTCACAGCACTTTCATCATGCATAAAACCAACTCACAGCATCAGCTTATCATCAGCACAAACCACATAAGCTCAACCAAGATTCATAACCATAAAACATGCTTGAAAACATCAGCAACATGCTCAGAAACATCAGCAATTTGCTCAGAAACACCAGCATCATGCCCAGAAACACCAGCATCATGCCCAGAAACACGTGTTTGAACCAACATTCAACCAACTTTCATCCACACAACAAGGTAAACAACAAGCACACATCACAACAACTTACCGTTTTCCCCAAGCATTCGCAACCTGGCTCTGATACCACCAAATGTAACCCCCGTAGCCCGGCCTAGACGGTTGACCCGAACTTACGAAGATTACACGGGGAAAACCAAATTCAACCCGAAAGTCAACCTTGATTAACGACCCCTTTTTTTTCTTTTTAATCTTGTCTAGATGCTCATTAACCCTAGATGTGATCACACAAACAACATACTCAAAGATCACAACCATCAGAGATCATTCAGGGACCCAATTGCACAAAACACAACTTTAGGGACCAATTTGTAAATTCTGAAAACTTTGAGGCCTTAACCAGATTTTAAGTTACCAACTTAAAATTAATCATATTTCATGCATCTCGGCCAAATTTCAGCTCAAACGGACATCTCAAACTCATACAATTGCACATACAAGATTCAGGACCAAAATGCAAACATTTTGAAACACATAACTGCCACTGTCAGCCCCCAACGGTCAACCGTTCCGAAACGGGAGACAGCCCGTTTCGAAACGCGGGGCCGTTCCGCAACGGGTACCGAAACGGGGGTCGGGCAGTGGCCTATCCGTTTCGGAACGGTTTCACCCGTTTCGGACGCCTGGGCTGCTTCAAGGCACCCGTTCCGAAACGGTACACCCTGTTCCGAAACACCCTGCACAAAATGCAGAAATTTGCCTATTTAAACATGCAATTAACACCCAATCATGCTCCAACAGCCACCAAACTTTGCCAACATGCAATTTAACATAAAAAAGGCATACTTGCATCAACAATTCACCAACATGCCATCATACATGAAAAGCCCCAATTTTAAGACTAAGCTTCCAACACAAGCAATCCATTTAGACAACATACTTCCAATTCAATCTCATAAGCCAAGCCATGTTCCAACAACATTAACAACACAAAACCAAACTTGTCTGAACATAAACAAACACATACATCAACCCAAGAGATTCTACCCCATTGCCTTTATTAACTATAGCTATTAACCGAGACATACATCTCAAGTGGAGTCCTTCTTGAATCCCTTGCTCCTTGCTGTCCAACCTTCAAGAATCTGCATTGATGGACAAAAAGGAGCGTAAGCACATAATGCTTAGTGAGGAATGCTCAAAACCAAAACACCATCAATGCAGTGAGCCAAAAATCACTTTTAAAACAAACTCGATTTGTTTACCAAAGCCATGTTTGAAAACTCCTTTTCAACAACAAGCTCAAAACCATGCATCGCACATACATGAAACCAACCCTTAGTTTAGCAAACTAAGAAAACCCTTTTCAAAGCACAACTTGCAAAAATCAACCATTTCACTAACCAACCAACACATGCATTAAACCAAAGGCAACATATATGAACCACAACATCATCAACACATGCCTTTAAAAACAAGTCTTAACAAGACTCCAATGCACTTAAAGATATTTCATGCTCACATGCATCATTCTCCAAATGATAATCAACACTTGTTCAACTTAACAAGTAAACATGCATTCACAAGCATTATGCCTTTTCCATGCAACCATGCATCTTTTCAAGCATCTCATGCTTCACATGCGATTATGCATCATTTCAAGCATCCCATGCTTCTTCATAATCAAGAACATCATATTGGCCTTCAAGTGATCAATCACATCCACTTTTCAACTCAACATCCAATCGGATACGCGGATTCCGAGCGTTGTCCCTACGCTCCCTACACCCTACCAATCCAAGGTCCTCGAATGGGCAACAACCTCCATTATGACCTCAACATCCTAAGGTTCCCATGTATGGACTTTTAAACACCACACATCCTTAGCTCTTCCCCAAGGTTCCCATGTATGGACTTTTAACCACCATACAACCCTGACATGCACAAGGTTCTCACATATGGGCAACACCTCCATATAACCTTTGCATTCACCGATTGGTAGTTGTAGAACATCACTAACGAGATCCGGGACACCCTACACAAGATCCACACATGGACTTAACACTGCCATTGTGATCTCAACAAGCACAAGGTCCTCACATATGGACTTTTAAACACCATATAACCTTTGCTCAACCAAGGTCCTTGAATGGGCAACACCTCCATTATGACCTCAACCATCTCGTTAGGATACTTGAAGGGAGTTTCCCGGTCCACTCTTGACCACTCCACCTCCAAGGTGACTTAATTCACGGTGCACCCAATCCTATAGCCGGCTAACTATATCCGATCAAAGAACCAAGAACCACTTACACCACTTGCCAATATAACCACCTTACCACATTAGTCCAATGTTTCACATGCATAACCATTATGCAAAACCATTACCACATTAATCAAATGATTCACATGCATAACCAATATGCAAAAACCATCATTTACCAACATTAATTCACTGTTTTAAAGCACTAAACAAAGCCATTGAACAACATGCATCAAATCCACATTTTCAATGTATAAAACCAAGGATCTCTTACCTTGAGCATCCTTCACATATGGCTTTCAAAACCAGCATTAAACCATGCTAAAGTATGCTTTCAAAACAGATTTAAACCATGCAAAACACATGCATTTCAATCATCTACCACAATTTCTTAAAAAGCCAATTCATATCACAAATCAAGTAAGAAATCCATTTACTTACTCTTGAGCTTAGCAAAGTTGTTTAGACTTAAACTAAGCTCCCAAAACCTTCAAACCTTTGTTTAAAAGCCGAAAACCCAACTTCACTCACCGATACACAAAACAAAGCTAGCCACCAAGCCTTCCAAGCATCTGAAACCTTCCGCAACACCTCTAAAGCTCACGGATCAAACTCCCCTGTTTCAAGCACACAAAAACAGCACATTAATGCATCATTATGCATTAAGAACAGCAGCCACACAACCAAATTCGCTGCTCAACACAAAACCAACAATTCGGCTACCAAACACAACCGAAATCACCTCCAAACATTTCCAAAACTTAACCCAGTCAAGATCCATCACTTCTAACCATTTTTAAACATCATTTAAAATCCAAAATGATCACAAACACGTCCTTATACTTCCAGGTATAACAGATCACCAAAAACACTCCAAAAACAACCAAAAACTCAAGCAAAACTTAGGAAATTCAACCTATCCGGGATTGCATTAATTAAACCTCAACTTCTAATCAATTTAGCATTCATTTAACATCATTTTGACACTTCAAAACACTGCCCGAACAGATCACACGAAAATTTCACCAAAATCACCAAATCTTGCATTTTAAGCCAAAATCAAGATTTCTATTGAAAAGCCTTTAACAAAACACAAACCAAGGATTGAGAACTTGGGAATTTCAGTAAAGAACTTGAAGTTCAGAGGAGAAGGACGTTCTTACCTCCAAACTTGAGTTTCTCCTTTTTGGAGCCAAAAAGCTTGATGAAACAACTTGCAAATTGAGAGGTTTTGTTGATGAGATGATTAGGAATCAAATGAGAGTTGAAATGAGTGATTTGAGTGACAAAATCAGAGGAGGAAATCTGGAGAGAATGTGTTTGGTTTGAGAGAAAAGATGAGAGAA
Organism: Hibiscus trionum; assembly: GCA_030270665.1. Taxonomy (NCBI): domain Eukaryota; kingdom Viridiplantae; phylum Streptophyta; class Magnoliopsida; order Malvales; family Malvaceae; genus Hibiscus; species Hibiscus trionum. The sequence goes on along the minus strand of BSYR01000038.1, from coordinate 16,603,712 downwards.
AATGGTTGAGAGAAAAGTTAGTTAGATTTAGGAAAATATCTTCCCTCCACTTTTCTTTTGTTTAAAAACACTTAATTAATCATTTAATATATTTAGAAAATCTGGAGAAACTCCCATTGGGTAAATAGCTCCTTAAAGATTCAAAGTTTCAATCCTTTTTAAAACAGTCACCGAACTTTCAAAAATTACATTTTGGTCACTAGCCAAAATGTCAACCTTCCGAACCTCACTTTCCAAAATTGATTTCACAGTTCACTTTTATATATTAAAAGATGATTTTAGAACATTTTTCCATATTTTTAATGCAACCCGAACTAGGCTTTCCTAATTTCACCTCTTTAGATTCGAACAGCACTTTGACCAAACCGGTCAACGCCCAAAACTTCTGAGCCCAAAACCGGGGCGTTACAAAAATGAATTATGCCCCTAAACTCGGCAAAATTTTAATTATGCCCTCGAATTCGGTTTAAAAAATCAATTTAGCCCCTCTGCCACGCCATCATCATGCACTGCCACATCAGCCTTGTGGACTGACATGTCAGCATAGTTAACTACCACGTCAGCATCATTAATTGCCATGTCAGCACCGTAACGATCAATGTTGGTCAAGGGGCTAATTTGCTGCAATGTGCGAACTGGAAGACCTAATTTAACGTGTTTTCGCGCGAGTGACAACATTGCTAATTTGGGTCAAACTCGGTAGCAAAATAACCCCTTTAGCCAAAATAATACATATTTATTAAATGTATTAATAGTTTATGATAATTTTTTTTTGCTCAATAATGTCGTATATTAAGATGCAATATACAACCAAAAGGCCACAACGGTCGCCTCGTTAAAAACCTCCCTAAATCCTAACGGAGGAAAAGAGTACGAACCGTATGTGGTGAAACCAGAGTCCAAAAAAACAAACGGGAATAAACCCAACGAAACCTATCACGAACAAGCACAAAACAGCGAAATACGCGTTACCCCCTCCTTTGCCAAAGCATCCGCTAAACCATTCGCCTCGCGGAAAATATGAGAGAAGCAAACCGAAGTCAAAGATGAAAAACAATTGTCGATCTCACGAAAAACCTCCCAAAATCGCCATGGCCTTTTGTCCATATGTAACACCCAGCTAACCGCAACCATAGAATCCGATTCCACAATCAAAGGAAGCAATGCCCATTTTGACTTCCTGAAGTATGACAAAGCGAAAGCAATCGCTCGCAATTCAGCCTCGTTTGATTCAATACACCCAAGGGGGCCAGAAAATAACGCCAAAATGCTCCCAATCTCATCGCGTAACACACCCTCATAGCCTGCCGGGCCCGGCTTACCACGTGCTGAACCATCCACCGAAAACTTCAACGTCCCCCGCGATGGCGGTTCCCAAACTACACCAACCCGCGCTGGTCGCGAATGAGACGTCTCGGAAAAAAGGCTCGGACAATCCCACCACAACGCCTCGCCAATGCACAAGCCAGTCCTTAAAGTCCGCATCCAATAGAACGAGCGCAACTTGATCAAAAAACACACCTCCTTAACCGGTAAAAGTTTCTTGTTGAAGACCATCTCATTTCGTGCTAGCCAAATCGACCATAGCATCGCTGCCACGCACGATACCCACATACTACGACGCACACCCGAAAACGAGCAATGGAAGTCAGGTACAAAGAACTCGGACAATGTTCGTGGTAACGGCAAACTCACTCCCCACCAACAACGAAACCAGCCCCATAAACGCTGAACAACCGGGCAAAAGTACAGCAGATGATCAACGTCTTCCTCACATTCCCGACACCAAAATTTTTCAATTTATAATATTTGTTTATTAATAATTTTATAATAACATATTTTTATTTTTCAATTTATAATATTTTAAATAAAATTTTTCGTTATCGCCTTTATTGTTTGTGGTGGTCGCGGAGGCGATGCATTTGATGTTGTGTAAGGCTGAGTCTGAGGGGCTAATTCGAGGGGTTGAGGTGGTGTCGGAGGTCTTCTTGACACATTTACAGTTCTTTGAGGCTTCATTAGAGGTTGCATGCAATATAAAGCGAATAATACACTGCTTCCAAGTTTGCTCTGGGTTGAAGATAAATTTTGCTAAGAGCTCGCTATATGCTATTGGTGTCGAAGAGGAGCTGGGTGCAAGAGTAGCCGAAGTGATGGGTTGTAGACAAGATGAGATGTCGTTTGTTTACCTTGGCTTTCCAATAGGTGCGAATCCGAGGTTGGTAGTGATGTGGGAACCGGTGATTGCTAATTTTCGGCGCAAGCTAGCTGGGTGGAAACGATCGTCCTTATCTTTTGCTGCTCGCGTCATCTTAGTAAATTCGATACTCTCTTCTTTGCCGATTTTTTATATGGGATTATTTGTGGCTCTCAAGGGGGTGATTGAAAGGCTGGATCAAATACGAAGGGCATTCCTATGGGGCGGTGTTGGCTTAGAACGGCGTATGAGTAGGGTAGGGTGGGAGGTTGTATGGCGACCAAAACATTTAGGGGGTTGGGAGTGGCGGACCTACATGTGAAAATTATGTCTTTATTATCGAAATGGGTTTGGAGGTACGCTCGTGATCGAGACTCATTATGGCGGAATTTAATTGTTGCCAAGTATGGTGAGCATATTCAGTGGTGGCGATTTAACACGGAAAAATTATCGTCGATGTCGATAGTTTGGCGGCAAATCGTTGCCAATTCTTGCGCTGCGCAAGTGGACAAGCACATGGGAATGTCGGGTTTCTTATGGAAAATAGGCAACAGGCGGTCAGTGCTGTTTTGGTTTGATCCTTGGATTGCACATCAAGCATTGAAGGATACATTTTTGCGTCTATTTTCCTTGGCTATAAATAAGCTAGCTTGGGTGTGTGACTACTCGAAGGATGCTGGTTTTGATCATAAACATTGGGACGGGTTCTTTAGACGTCAATTGAGGGTATTTGAGCACGAGCAGCTGAGGGCGTTGTATGCCTTGGTGAGCGAGGTTCGGCTATGGGAATGCAGACTTGATACTTTAATTTGGAGGCCGGACACACATGGAGAATTCTCAGTTTAGGCTTTGTCGAAGTTGTTGTTGCTCGATAAGGTTGGCGAGTGTTTCGCTTGGCAAGTGTTGGTCCCGCCTAAAGTGCAAGCGTTCTTGTGGTTTATATGGTTAAGACGGTTGCCCACAGCTGATTTCTTGCGTGCAAGAGGGGTCCCTTTGCCGGACGATCAGGGACGCTGTCCATGGTGTGCATCGTCAGAGGAAAGTATTGCCCATCTTTTTTATGATTGTACATGTGTGCGGAAAGCATGGTATTGGTTACGGCAGTGGTGGGGTGTAGAAACAACTTTCCCGGTCATTTTACTGCATTAAGGTTGATAGGGGCGAGCTGATTCCCGAATCAATTTGGTGGTCATGTCCGTCTACGTTTGTCGTTAGCGCGAAACCGCGAAAGATGAGGGGGGAATGAGCTGGCAGCCGCCTTTAAAGGGAGTTTTAAAATTTAATACGGATGGTTCGGCGTGAGGTAAACCGGGTCCGGCGGGGTTTGGTGGGGTGATGCGTGATGGGGACAGTAGGATATTGGGATTGTTCTCGGGACCTTTAGGGGTGATGGATTCGAATGAAGCTAAACTGCGGGCGATAGCTTTTGCATTGGGTTTGGTTAAGGAGAGGGAGTGGCGTGACAGTTGTGTGATTATAGAGTCGGATTCGCAGGTAGCATTGAGCTGGGCTACACGTTCGGCGAAACGATAGTGGCGTTTATGGGAGGTCTTCTCAGCGATCGATCAGGCTTTTCAGGTCTCGTATGAGATACAGTTCTGTTACGTGCGTAGGGAGGCGAATGGCTTTGCGGATGTATTAGCGAAAGAAGGCGTGGATAGATGTTCGCTTTTTGTGGCGTGTTTATGATTTGGATAGTTGTTCTTTGTTTTTTCGGCGGATCTTATCGTGCTCTTTTCCTCCATTAGGGAGGTTTTTAACGAGGCGTAAGATCCGTCACGCTGTATGTTTCTTATTTTATTAATAATATCATACAGTTTCTGATCAAAAAAAATATTTTAAATAAAAATAATATATTGTTAAAAAATAATTTAAAAATATTATGTTATCAATATATTTAATACTATTAAAAATTAAAAATATTACTTCGTAACTTATTAATAAATCTATTTAATATTTTCAAAATTATTTAAAAAAATAAAAGTAAAATATTAATTAAATAAATACTATTAGTTAACTGAACTGAAAAAATTAGTCTATGTAGGTTTTTAGATAAAAATATTATTTCGGTTCAGATACGGTTCGTAATTTTAAACAAAAGCGGGTAACCGAACCGACCAGTTATATAATGTAAACTATATAAAATATGGATATTTATACAATTATATTGGCAAAATTTTAGCGTCATTGTTAATTTATTCTCTTCCTTAAATTTTTATTGAATATTTTTATTGTCTTGAAATGTAAAAAATTAGTGGTAATTTATAACATATTTCCCTCCGAAATATTAGCGGATTTTTATTACTTTGGGAAGTAAAAAATTCAACCTCAATTGTCAATTATTTCCAATTCCCACTTCCAATAAATTAATATTTTTCTTCTTCAAATATTTCAAAATTCAAACCCTAGCTTATTTTTTTACTATGTTATTAGATTTGATTTTTCTACAAGGAAAGTAAAAAAAGAACTATTATCTGAACCGAACATAATCGAATATTTTGGTTGACCGATTTAATGATTAAGGTTTAGGGTCGAGAATTAGGCAATTATAAGTCATATATTTGCATGTTTTTCATGTATTAAATCTTATATTTTAGCACATTAATCTATCTTAAAACCGTTAATTCGGTTCCTATTTGGTTTTGCAGGTGTTTTTGGGCCTTAACAATGTTTATACGTAAAAGTCCAATTTTAGCACCATTTTGCCGTCATTGGGAAATCCTTCACCCAAAACTAGTAGCACTGGCGAAATAAGGCGTGGGTACAACGCGAGCCTGACTTTTTGACTTGGAGGACAAACAATCCTACTACAAGTGGACTTTTACTTTTACCATAATTAGAGTAGTTTAGGGTTGTTGTATTTAATGTAAAGTCTGCTCCTTATTTTCACCTATAAATAGTGATCAAATGGTGAAGGGAAAAGAGATCCAAGTTAGTCGAAACCCTCTCCTCTTCTTGTGTTGTCGCTGCCTACTCTATGAGTAGCTAAACCCCTTTTTCTAGTCAATTGTAGTTACAAGAATATTATTTCAAGTTTTTAGTGAGATTTCTTGTTCCCAATTTATCTTCATCTTTATTCAAGTATTTTCATATCTTTTGTGCTTCATCCTCATGTGTATGTTTGGTTAAATATATGCTACAAGCAATTAAATGGTATTTGATACAAGTGGCAAGCAAATTCAGGTTTGATTTCTAAAGATATGAATTCATGTTTTTAATAAGTTAACGGGTTCGTGTTTAGGAAGAATATGCGCTTTGGGTCTCTTAAGATCATTAATGCAATTTGATAGATTATAATTCTTTAGTGGTACTAGGAATTTAATCTTGATAATAAGAGTTAATCTTTTAATGGTATTTAATTGATTATCTAACTTAGAAGAGATTGAGTTATTTGGTGGTATTCATCTAATCTAAAACCAAGCTATTTGAGATTGATATTGATTTATCTTTTGTGAAATCTATGATCTAAGTTGTTGATTTAATATTACGAGTTCTACCTTGACTAGAGTTCCAATTTATATTGAATGCTTCTTACTTAAATTGCTTTCTTCAAATCAAACACAACCCCTTTTACTTTAATTGCTTGTGAACTTAATCTCGTAACCGCTTTCTATGGGATCGACCCTACTTGCCGCTACTACAAATCCAAGGAATAGGTAGGTCTTTTTTTGATGGATTTGACACCCATAAAAAATTGGCACCGTTGCCGGGTAGTGGTGTCAAGAAGCTAAGTTCATTTTTAGTTTATTTTCTTTTTCTACTTTTATGCTTCGTTCCTCTTGTGCAGATAAGAATTTTTTGTTTGATCCTGACATCGATAAAACCGAAAGACGACTAAGGAAGGAAGCAAAGCAAGGCGAACAATCGACCACACAAGGGAACTTTAAAGCCGACTTGGAGAATACTCAAACTGAGATACCCCTTGAAACCAAAAACATAGCCAAACAAACTATTCGCCAACTTACCCCACCCGAGTTCACCACACAACCGCTATGCATCACCTACCAAGACCTTGAGGTACCATTTGAATTAAAATCTGATCAAATACATCTTCTTCCTACTTTCAGGGGATACAAGAATGAGAATCCATACAAGCACTTGAAAGAATTTCATGTGGTGTGTTCGAGAATGAAACCCCACAATGTCACTGTGGATCAAGTCAAACTACGGGCGTTTCCATTCTCTCTAGCCAACCATGCCAATGATTGGTTGTACTACACACCGTCCGGATCGGTGGAAACATGCACGGACAAGACAAAGCTTTTCCTCAAAAAATATTTTCCCGCATCAAGGGCCACCAATATTAGAAAAGTTATTTGTTGGATTCGGCAAAAAGATTTCGAGACGCTTCATGACTATTGGGAACGATTCAAACAACTTTGTTCAAGCTGCCCGCAACATGGAATATCCGATCAACTACTCATCCAATATTTCTATGAAGGTTTATTACCCATGGAAAGAAAGATGATGGATCCCGCAAGTGGAGGAGCAATTGTGAACAAGACTCCTACCCAAGCCAAAGACCTAATCAACATTATGCCCGCGAACTCGCAACAATTCGGTTCAACACATGACACTATCTCTTGACGTGTGAATGAGGTAAATGTTTCTTCCCATGAAGATAAGATTTCGAATCTAACTACTATTGTTCAAAATTTGGTGTTAGGTAATACACAACAAGTGAAGGCATGTGGGATTTGCACAAGTCAAGAACATGCAACCGGTATGTGCCCCACTCTCCAAGAAGAGAGCACCGAAGAAGCCAACGCCATAGAAGGATTTTACGGCCAAAAGAAATACAATATGTAATCGAATGCATACAATCCGAGTTGGAAAGAACATCCAAATTTGAGCTATGGAAAAAGGAACACTCAACAAGGAGGTTATGCGCAACCATCTTCATCGGCAAAACCACCCTTGGAGGATGTCATGTACAAACTCGCCCACAATCTCGAGTAATTCCAACAAGAGACGAGGCCGAGTATTAAAAACCTTGAAACACAAGTAAGTCAAATTGCCTCAACTCTTAGTCAATCCGAATCTCGAGGTAAGTTACATTCTCAAACTATTGTGAATCTGAAATAAAACGTGAATGCAATTACTTTGAGAAGTGGCAAGAATTTGCAGGATTCTTCACCCAAAGAAGATGCCGAAAAAGAAGAAGGGAAAGCTAGCAAACCAACGGAATTTTGGCAAGCTCCCTTTCCCGACATATTTGCTACATGTGAAAAAAAACATTCATTTGAAAGTTTTTTTTATAAGATGAATTCACCATAGTAGCTGGACAACAAGTCCATCTAATAATTTCTCCAAATAAACAATTCCAAAGAGTTTTGAACCCAGACGCTTACGTGACAGACAATTAAAACAACCACTAAGCCAAGTTTGTTTCATTGATAAATAGTTTAATAATTTAACATATAAAATAATAGGCTAAAGAGGTTATTTTGTCCCTAAATTCGACCCAAATTTGTAATTTTGCCCCTCGCATGAAAATGCGTTCAATTAGGTCTTCCAGTTCGTACATTGTAGCAAATTAGCCCATTGACCAACGTTGACCATTACGAAGCAGACGTGGCAGTCAACTATGCTGACATGGTGGTCCACAATGCTGACGTGGCAATGCATGTGTGATGATGACATGGCAGAGGGGCTGAATTGATTTTTTAAATCGAATTCGAAGGGATAATTGATTTTTTTTGCGTGTTTTGGGGCATAATTCATTTTAATTGCAAGTTTGATAACTTATTTAATATTTAAGCTAAAAATAATAGTTTAAGAAATTATTAAAATTTTAAAAATGGATAAATATTTTGTTTAAATTTTAAATTAATTTAATCTATTTATTTAGTTTTTGAATAAAATTAGATAAATAATTTAGTTTTTCAAGTTGAACTTTTACAAATGGAATATACTGAAAATCAATTAACAAATTGATGTAAATATCCTTTGGGTTCCTGATAACTTTAAAATAACCAAAGTGATGATTCTCACATAGAATCAAAATATTCTTCGATTTTAAAAAATCTATAAGTTAATAAAAATAAATAAAATCTTTAAAAAATTAATGAAAATAAAAACTAATATGAAAAGTTAAAATGTATTTGAGATTAAATAGGATAAAATATAAATCTAAAAATTTAAAAAATATTTATAAAGTATTAAAAGTCGAACACTTTCAACGAAAAGTCTTTGACTTCGTCAGTCTGAGTATTACAATTCGTTAAACGAATTTTTCAGTAGAATCAACATTGTATTAAAGTAACAATAAAACTAAAAAAAATTCGCTTTTCTACATCAAATTGATGCTCATTAATATTTGATGTAGAAAAACGAAAGATTTTTTTTATTTTTTCTACTTTAACACAAGGATGATTCCATTTAAAATATAGTCAAAGAATATTATTAGGCTTAGAATAGCTAGAAACGGTTGAAGACTTTTCTGATGGTTTGTAAATATTTTAAAATTTTGAGTTTTTATATTTAAAAATTTTCATATTTTCAGTTTTATGTTTTTACTTAATATTTTAAATTATTTATAATATTTTTATTTTTCAATTCATTATAATATTTTATGAGTATTTAAATATTTTTAAATTTTTAGTAATTTATTATTTTTAGCTTAAAGATTAAGTATGTTATCGAACTTTAAATTAAAATGAATTATGCCCCCGAACTAGGCAAAATTTTAATTATTCCCTCAAATTCGGTTTAAAAAATCAATTCACCCCCTCTGCCACGCCATCATCATGCACTGCCACGTCAGCCTTGTGGACTGCCACGTCAACATAGTTGACTACCACGTCAGCATCGTTAACTGCCATGTCATCACCGTAACGATCAACGTTAGTCAAGGGGCTAATTTGCTGCAATGTGCAAATTAGATGACCTAATTAAACTCGTTTTCGCGCGAGGGATAACATTGCTAATTTGGATCAAACTCGGTAGCAAAATAAATCCTTTAGCAAAAATAATACATATTTATTAAATGTATTAATAGTTTAGGATATTTTATTTATATATTTTTTATTAATAATTTTATTGTAACCCCCTTAACCCGGCCCAGACGGTTGAACCGAATTAAGAAGTTTACACGGGGAAAACCAAAGTCAACCCGAAAGTCAACGTTGATTAACGACCCTTTTTTTTTCTTTTTAAACTTGTCTAGATGCTCATTAACCCTAGGTGTGTTCACAACAACGTCAAACCCAAAGATCATAACCATCAGAGAACATCCAGGGACCCAATTGTACAAATTACAACCTTAGAGACCAAACTGTAAATTCAGGGAATTACAGAGACTTAACCCAATTAAAGGTTACCAATATGAAATTAGTCAGGTTTCATGCTTCACTGCCAACTTTCAGCTCAAACGGACATCCAGAACTCATACAATTGCAAAAAACAAGATTCAGGACCAAAACGCAAACATTTCGAAACATATAACCGCCAATGTCAGCCCCCAACGGTCAAGTGTTCCGAAACAGGTTCACCCTGTTTCGAAACGCGGGGCCGTTCCGCAACGCGTATCGGAACAGGCACAGGCAGTAGCACAAACGTTCCGAAACGGGTCCATCCGTTTCGAAACACCCTGGCCTTTTCAGGCCCCCGTTCCAAAACGGTAACACGCGTTCCGAAACGCCCTGCCCAGATTGCAGCATCCTTACTGGTTAAATGCATCTTTGACCCACCAAACATGATCCGAATGCAACCAAAACACACCAGCAAGTCATATAACATATAAGGAACATAAATGCATCAAAACTAGATTCATGATCACCCCTAGGTGCACCAACACATTTAACACACTCAAAGCTCAAACATGCTTTTAAACAAAGAGCATAACATAGCAACTTAAGCTCAAGATGATTCAAACATTACAACATTAATCCACATGATTCAAAAACATAAACCATACATGTCCAACATACACAAACTCATGAATCATCAACATAGAGATTCTTTTCGCCCATTGCCTTTATTATCTATAGCTATTAACCGAGACATACATCTCAAATGGAGTCCTCCTTGAATCCCTTGCTTCTCGCTGTCCAAACTTCAATACCTGCATTGATGGACAAAAAGGAGCGTAAGCACATAATGCTTAGTGAGGAATGCTCAAAACCAAAACACCATCAATGCAGCGAATCATAAAACCACTTTTAAAAGCAACTCGATTTCTTAAACCAAAGCCTTGTTTGAAAACCCCTTTTCAACAACGTGCTTAAAACCATGCATTGCTCAATCATGAAAACCAATCCTTAGCTTAGAAAGCTAAGCAAGCCTTTTCAACACATAAACTTGCAAATCCATCAATTTAACCATTCCATGCATAAACATCAAATGCAAAGTTAAATTCAAAACCTTTGAAAGCACTTCCACTCCATATCATACCTTGCTCATACTTGAACATCATATTAAAGCAAGAAACCTTTAAAACCACTTACTCATTCAATTTGACATATGCATTAAACAAATGCAACCTATGAACCACAACATCAACATTTGCATCACATGCCTTTTAAAAACAAGTCTTCACAAGACTTCAATGCACTAAAGAGATTTCATGCACACATGCACCATTCTCAATAGATAAACAACACTTGTTCATACCAACAAGTAAACATGCATTCACAATGCATTAAGTAAAACTCATGCAACCATGCATCATTTCAAGCATCTCAAGCTTCATTAAATTCAAGAACATTATATTGGCTTCCAAGTGATAAACCAAATCCACTTTTCAACTCAACATCAAATCGGATACGCGGATCACAAGCATTGTCCCCACGCTTCATACACACTACCAATCCAAGGTCTCCCAAATGGACTTTTAAACACCATTTGACCTTACCATTCCCAAGGTTCCCATGTGTGGACTTTTAACCACCATACAACCTTAACATTCACAAGGTTCCCATGTATGGACTTTTAAACACCATACAACCTTAACTTTCACAAGGTTCCCATGTATGGACTTTTGAACACCATACAACCTTAACATGCACAAGGTTCCCATGTATGGACTTTTAAACACCATACAACCTTAGCATCACCGATTGGTAGTTGTATAACATCACTAACGAGATCCGGGACACCCTACACAAGATCCACACATGGACTTTACACCACCATTGTGATCTTACCAAGCACAAGGTCCTCAAATGGAATTTTAACCACCATTATTACCTTTGCTTAACCAAGGTCCTCGAATGGGATCCCATCAACCATTATGACCTTAACCATCTCGTTAGGAAACTTGGATGGAGTTTACCGGTTCACTCTCAACCACTCCACATCCAAGGCGACTTTATTCACGGTGCACCCAATCCTATAGCCGGCTAACTATATCCGATCAAAGAACCGAGAACCACTTACATCACTTGCCAATATAACCATATTACCACATTAGTCCAATGATTCACATGCATAACCATAATGCAAAAACCATCATTTACCACCATCAATCCACTGTTTTAAAAGCATTACACAAAGCCATTAAACAACATGCAACACCATGCAACAAAACCACAATTTCCATGTACAAAACCAAGGATCTCTTACCTTGAGCATCCTTCACATATGGCTTTCAAAACCAGCATTAAACCATGCTAAAACATGCTTCCAAACAGAATTTAAAACATGCAAATCATATGCATTGCAACCATCAAACACAATTGCTTAAAAAGCCAATTCACAACACAAACCAAGAGCGAAAATCCATTTACTTACTCTTGAGCTTAGCAAAGTTGTTTAGACTTAAACTAAGCTCCCAAAACCATCAAACCTCGGTTTAAAAGCCGAAAACCCAACTTCACTCACCGATACACAAAACAAGGCTAGCCAACAAGCCTTCCAAGCATCCGAAACCTTCCACACCACCTCAAAAGCTCACGGATCTTCCTCCCTTGTTTCAAGCACATAACAACAGAAGATTAATGCATCATCATGCATTAAAAACACCTGCAACACAACTAAACTCGCTGCTCAACACAAATCCAACATTTCGGCTACCAAACACAACCGAAATCACCACCAAACACTTCCGAAACTTAACCCAGTCAAGATCCATCACTTCTAACCATTTTTAAACATCAACTAACATCCAAAATGATCACAATCACGTCCTTATACCTCCAGCTATAACAGATCATCAAAAACACCCCAAAAACAACCAAAAACATCAAGCAAAACTTAGGAAATTCAACCTATTCGGGATTGCATTGATAAAACCTCAATTCCTTATCAATTTAACATCCATTTAACATCAATTTGACACCTCAAAACACTGCCCAAACAGATCTCACGAAATTTCACCAAAAATCACCAAATCTTGCATTTTAAAGCCAAAAATCAAGATTACCATTGTAAAACCTTTAATAAATCATAATTCAAGGATTGAGAACTTGGGAATTTCAGTAAATAACTGGGAGTTTAGAGGAGAAGGACATTCTTACCTCCAAACTTGAGTTTCTCCCTTTTTGGAACCAAAATCTTGAAAATTCCACTTAGCAAATGGTGAGGTTTTGTTGAAGAAATGATTAGAGATCAAAAGAGAATTGAAAAGAGATGTTTAGGTGACAAAATCAGAAGAAAATCTCTGGAGAAAAGATGTTTGGGTTGAGAGAAAATGAGGGAAAAGAAAATAGAAGATTGAGAGAAAAGTTAGTTAGAAAATGACAAAATATCTTCCCTCCACTTTTCTTCTATTTAAAAACCATTTAATAAACCTTTAATATTTTAGAAAAATCTGGAGAAACTCCCATTGGGTAAATAGCTCCTTAAAGATTCAAAGTTTCAATCCTTTCTAAAACAGTCACGTAATTTTCAAAAATTACATTTTGGTCACTAGCCAAAATGTCACCCTTCCCAACCTCATTTTGTAAAATTGATTTCACAGTTCACTTATATATATTAAAAGAGGATTTTAGTACATTTTTCCATATTTTTAATGGAACCCGAACTAGGCTTTCCTAATTTCACCTTTATATATTCGAACCGCAACCCGACCGGTCCGGTCCAAAACCCAAAACTTCTAAGCCCAAAACCGGGGCGTTACAACTCTCCCCCCCTTAGGAAATTTCGTCCCCGAAATTTCAACTGGCAAAAAGAGCACAACCAAACTTCTCAAGCAACACGCAAACAACACAAGAGACTTAACCACCACAGAACACTCTCTCCATAAACTCCACCCAAACTCAACACCACCACATGCTGTTCACAAATTCCAGAACACTCAGATGTTAACCACATCTTAACTTTTCACACTTCCAGACTGCACATAGCCTCATCAACAACCTGAAGAACCTCAAACTTTTTACAACATATTCCACCTTAACACACAACTCCCAAAACTTGTTCACACAGTGACACCAACCAATTCAATCAGCCACTATGTAACACACAACCTTCACTGCTTCTAACACTCTTTACAACCTCCCCGACCTCTTTCAAAGATTTCTCAACAAGCAAAAATTCTTAAGCAACAACTGCTTACCCAACTTCTCAACGTATTACTGTCCTTACTTCACATCCACCACAATCTCTACCATCGACTCACCAGAACTGCTCACTCATCGACAGATAATCACGTCACTAACCCCAACCTTGACTTCGCCCACCATTCCACACACCTCCAGCTGAACTCAAAAAGAAAATTCACTTACTCACAACCAACCAACCACTTCCCACAAGAACTCATTCAACCAACAATGGCCTTCCATCTTTCATTGCCTTTCCACCACAAGCTTTGACCACAACACTTGCCTTACTAGAACACCGCCCAACCTGAACATACATACCATCTTCTCAACTCCTCGAAGATTGCTACGAACTCTCACCCACATAAACAACCCTTCTATTACAACATCCATGCCAGGCTACCCCAGCACTTTAAAAACACAACCACTAACCTGCAACATCACTTAACACCAAGGGACTACCACTTCAACTAGCCATTCAAAACCACCTGATCGGTTCTGACTTCAACCAGCAATCTCTTCACCGCCACACCATTAAGCCCATTAAGCAGCAAACACTTTCCTTCTACCAACATGCTATACCGCACTCACTATTACTAACAGCTCGTTTAATACCCTCCACAACTTCTAACATTCCCTAGCACCAAAACAACCTCTAAAAACCCATCATCCAACCTAACTCTAACACAACACTAACAGGCTCGATTAGTTATTAGCGAGTGTGAACGTTCGTATGCATGGTCACCAATATGCCCTACTAATGCCTAATGTACATGTATGCAAAACCTCTAATGTCATGCCACATGTATGCATGGACCAGCACATATAAAATATAGCATATAACAATGATTTTAACTGTGCATGAATGCCAGTTCACACCCTCCAATAACATCCTCAGAATCCGTCTAAGAACAACCCCTCCACCTCACTTCTATCTTGACCCATTCTATCATTCTAATAACTCATTAACCACAAGATACTCACTAAAGCCCTCTTCACACTAAGGATGTTCCCAACAGCAACATCAACTATCTCAACATGCTAACAACAAAACCATACTCACTACGCAAGAAAAAACCAACAGATACCAAACTAGGATACTAGAGCAAAGGCTACTTAACAAGGTTACCTGAAAACACCTCACTGCCCTGAAGCTTCAACAGACGAGCTCTCTTCCACGCAGAACCGCCATCCTCCAACTGCACCGCTGCAGCATCAACTAACACACTAAGATCACCACCATCTCCTTGCGATAAAGAACCCTGGCGATTCCTAGCCAACATCAAACAATCACGTCTCATGTGTCCAACAGACCCACATTTCCAACAGATCTCCTCTTCCAAACTCTTCACAACTTTATGCTCTTTCTGCCACCTCCGAACCTTGCCTCGGCCGTGCCCACGACCCTTCAGAGACCCCTTGGCTACCACTGAAGCTGACTTCACCCCAAGAGAACAATTTCGCTTCACATGCTCTTTAGAACCACAGTTCCAACAAGCACCCGCGCCCCAACAACCTCCAACATGGCGCCTTCCACAACGGTCACACACTGGTAGCTGAGCCTCCACCCCTTGATCAAGCAGCACTTGCCCCAGATCTGCTCTACCTTCAACTTGCTTAACCCTTGGGAATTTTTCCCCAAGATACCTTTCATAAAAGGCAGACACAAAAAAATCCCAATCTATGTCGTGGATGTGTGATGCCACCGCCACAGATGTCCACCAGGCACATGCATCCTCCAACATCAAAGAGACAACACTTCCCAGCTTACAGGCATAATCACAGCCTTCCTGATCCAAAATCAGAATCACACTGGCCAACCAGGCCTCAAACGTCTCCGGTGTTGAACCATGATACTCCACAGCACCCAAATCATGCAACCGTTGTTTCGGCAAACCCACACATCCCACAGCCAGCATACCCAATGACCTTACCTTCGCTACAGCCTGAGATGTTCCCAACACCTCTTGAACAACAGATGATGAACTCTTCATCACAGAGCCAACTTTTTCCTCCTGCCTTACCACCTCAACTCCAGGCACAGAAAACAGAGACGAAACACCTCCATTAAAAGATGAATTCCACGCCTTAACAACCTGCTCTAAAGCAGCAACCATCTCACCCAACTGCCATTCTTTCATCGACTTCACCATACTATTAACAACAAGCAATCACAACAAAACAAACAAAACCATTAGACCAGCTTAAAGCAAGGATTCAAACTCCAACTCCAAAATAACACAATAGCTATAATAATAAGGCAATGGGTATCCCGAATCCCCCCCTTTTTCATGACATAACAGTCAACACAAACATGGATATCACAACATCAAGCATATCAAACAACATATTCGATCATGCTTCCATCAAACAACATCCACTTGCAACAGCATAACATCATCAACATCTCATACCCATTACACTTTCATCATGCATAAAATCAACTCACAACACCAACATATCATCAGCACAAAACCACATTAGCTCAATGAAGATTCATAACCACAAACCATGCTTGAAAACATCATCAATTTGCTCAGAAACACGTGTTTCGACCAACTTTCAATCACACATCAGGGTAACATCAAACACACATTAAAACAACTTACCGCTTTCCCCAAGCATTCGCAACTCAGCTCTGATACCACCAAATGTAACCCCCTTAACCCGGCCCAGACGGTTGAACCGAATTAAGAAGTTTACACGGGGAAAACCAAAGTCAACCCGAAAGTCAACGTTGATTAACGACCCTTTTTTTCTTTTTAAACTTGTCTAGATGCTCATTAACCCTAAGTGTGTTCACAACAACGTCAAACCCAAAGATCATAAACATCAGAGAACATCCAGGGACCCAATTGTACAAATTACAACCTTAGAGACCAAACTGTAAATTCAGGGAATTACAGGGACTTAACCCAATTAAGGTTACCAATATGAAATTAGTCAGGTTTCATGCTTCACTGCCAACTTTCAGCTCAAACGGACATCCAGAACTCATACAATTGCAAAAAACAAGATTCAGGACCAAAACGCAAACATTTCGAAACATATAACCGCCAATGTCAGCCCCCAACGGTCAGGTGTTCCGAAATAGGTTCACCCTGTTTCGAAACGCGAGGCCGTTCCGCAACGCGTATCGGAACAGGCACAGGCAGTAGCACAAACGTTCCGAAACGGGTCCATCCGTTTCGAAACACCCTGGCCTTTTCAGGCCCCCGTTCCAAAACGGTAACACGCGTTCCGAAACGCCCTGCCCAGATTGCAGCATCCTTACTGGTTAAATGCATCTTTGACCCACCAAACATGATCCGAATGCAACCAAAACACACCAGCAAGTCATATAACATATAAGGAACATAAATGCATCAAAACTAGATTCATGATCACCCCTAGGTGCACCAACACATTTAACACACTCAAAGCTCAAACATGCTTTTAAACAAAGAGCATAACATAGCAACTTAAGCTCAAGATGATTCAAACATTACAACATTAATCCACATGATTCAAAAACATAAACCATACATGTCCAACATACACAAACTCATGAATCATCAACATAGAGATTCTTTTCCCCCATTGCCTTTATTATCTATAGCTATTAACCGAGACATACATCTCAAATGGAGTCCTCCTTGAATCCCTTGTTTCTCGCTGTCCAAACTTCAATACCTGCATTGATGGACAAAAAGGAGCGTAAGCACATAATGCTTAGTGAGGAATGCTCAAAACCAAAACACCATCAATGCAGCGAATCATAAAACCACTTTTAAAAGCAACTCGATTTCTTAAACCAAAGCCTTGTTTGAAAACCCCTTTTCAACAACGTGCTTAAAACCATGCATTGCTCAATCATGAAAACCAATCCTTAGCTTAGAAAGCTAAGCAAGCCTTTTCAACACATAAACTTGCAAATCCATCAATTTAACCATTCCATGCATAAACATCAAATGCAAAGTTAAATTCAAAACCTTTGAAAGCACTTCCACTCCATATCATACCTTGCTCATACTTGAACATCATATTAAAGCAAGAAACCTTTAAAACCACTTACTCATTCAATTTGACATATGCATTAAACAAATGCAACCTATGAACCACACCATCAACATTTGCATCAAATGCCTTTTAAAAACAAGTCTTCACAAGACTTCAATGCACTAAAGAGATTTCATGCACACATGCACCATTCTCAATAGATAAACAACACTTGTTCATACCAACAAGTAAACATGCATTCACAATGCATTAAGTAAAACTCATGCAACCATGCATCATTTCAAGCATCTCAAGCTTCATTAAATTCAAGAACATTATATTGGCTTCCAAGTGATAAACCAAATCCACTTTTCAACTCAACATCAAATCGGATACGCGGATCACAAGCGTTGTCCCCACGCTTCATACACACTACCAATCCAAGGTCTCCCAAATGGACTTTTAAACACCATTTGACCTTACCATTCCCAAGGTTCCCATGTATGGACTTTTAACCACCATACAACCTTAACATTCACAAGGTTCCCATGTATGGACTTTTAAACACCATACAACCTTAACTTTCACAAGGTTCCCATGTATGGACTTTTGAACACCATACAACCTTAACATGCCCAAGGTTCCCATGTATGGACTTTTAAACACCATACAACCTTAGCATCACCGATTGGTAGTTGTATAACATCACTAACGAGATCCGGGACACCCTACACAAGATCCACACATGGACTTTACACCACCATTGTGATCTTACCAAGCACAAGGTCCTCAAATGGAATTTTAACCACCATTATTACCTTTGCTTAACCAAGGTCCTCGAATGGGATCCCATCAACCATTATGACCTTAACCATCTCGTTAGGAAACTTGGATGGAGTTTACCGGTTCACTCTCAACCACTCCACATCCAAGGCGACTTTATTCACGGTGCACCCAATCCTATAGCCGGCTAACTATATCCGATCAAAGAACCGAGAACCACTTACATCACTTGCCAATATAACCATATTACCACATTAGTCCAATGATTCACATGCATAACCATAATGCAAAAACCATCATTTACCACCATCAATCCACTGTTTTAAAAGCATTACACAAAGCCATTAAACAACATGCAACACCATGCAACAAAACCACAATTTCCATGTACAAAACCAAGGATCTCTTACCTTGAGCATCCTTCACATATGGCTTTCAAAACCAGCATTAAACCATGCTAAAACATGCTTCCAAACAGAATTTAAAACATGCAAATCATATGCATTGCAACCATCAAACACAATTGCTTAAAAAGCCAATTCACAACACAAACCAAGAGCGAAAATCCATTTACTTACTCTTGAGCTTAGCAAAGTTGTTTAGACTTAAACTAAGCTCCCAAAACCATCAAACCTCGGTTTAAAAGCCGAAAACCCAACTTCACTCACCGATACACAAAACAAGGCTAGCCAACAAGCCTTCCAAGCATCTGAAACCTTCCACACCACCTCAAAATCTCACGGATCTTCCTCCCCTGTTTCAAGCACATAACAACAGAAGATTAATGCATCATCATGCATTAAAAACACCAACAACACAACTAAACTCGCTGCTCAACACAAATCCAACATTTCGGCTACCAAACACAACCGAAATCACCACCAAACACTTCCGAAACTTAACCCAGCCAAGATCCATCACTTCTAACCATTTTTAAACATCAACTAACATCCAAAATGATCACAATCACGTCCTTATACCTCCAGCTATAACAGATCATCAAAAACACCCCAAAAACAACCAAAAACATCAAGCAAAACTTAGGAAATTCAACCTATTCGGGATTGCATTGATAAAACCTCAATTCCTTATCAATTTAACATCCATTTAACATCAATTTGACACCTCAAAACACTGCCCAAACAGATCTCACGAAATTTCACCAAAAATCACCAAATCTTGCATTTTAAAGCCAAAATCAAGATTACCATTGTAAAACCTTTAATAAATCATAATTCAAGGATTGAGAACTTGGGAATTTCAGTAAAGAACTGAGAGTTTAGAGGAGAAGGACGTTCTTACCTCCAAACTTGAGTTTCTCCCTTTTTGGAACCAAAATCTTGAAAATTCCACTTAGCAAATGGTGAGGTTTTGTTGAAGAAATGATTAGAGATCAAAAGAGAATTGAAAAGAGATGTTTAGGTGACAAAATCAGAAGAAAATCTCTGGAGAAAAGATGTTTGGGTTGAGAGAAAATGAGGGAAAAGAAAATAGAAGATTGAGAGAAAAGTTAGTTAGAAAATGACAAAATATCTTCCCTCCACTTTTCTTTTATTTAAAAACCATTTAATAAACCTTTAATATTTTAGAAAAATCTGGAGAAACTCCCATTGGGTAAATAGCTCTTTAAAGATTCAAAGTTTCAATCCTTTCTAAAACAGTCACGCAATTTTCAAAAATTACATTTTGGTCACTAGCCAAAATGTCACCCTTCCCAACCTCATTTTGTAAAATTGATTTCACAGTTCACTTATATATATTAAAAGAGGATTTTAGGACATTTTTCCATATTTTTAATGCAACCCGAACTAGGCTTTCCTAATTTCACCTTTATATATTCGAACCGCAACCCGACCGGTCCGGTCCAAAACCCAAAACTTCTAAGCCCAAAACCGGGGCGTTACATTTATAATAACATATTTTTATTTTTTAATTTATAATATTTTTAATAAAATTCCATATATTGTTAAAAATAATTTGTAAAATATTATATTATTAATATATTTAATATTATTAGCAATTAAAAATATTACTTCGTAACTTATTAATAAATCTATTTAATATTTTAATAATTATTTTTTTAAATAAAACTAAAATATTAATTAAATAAAAACTATTAGTTTTTCATTATATATTTGTGAAACCAAAATTGATTTTGATATAACACCTAGACTTATGGAATAAATTGCAAAACAATAAATTTTTAAGTTCTCTTCAAAGTCTCACTATTGACAAGTCTTTTTGAACCAAACTATACTTCAAGACAAAACACTCTTAAATGTTCAAAACCCACTAAGACTTTTTATGTATTTTCAAGCTCAACTTTAGCAAAACACCCAGGCGTATCGATACTCTTAGGCGTATCAATACAGTTTTTAGTCATTGGAATTTTAATAGACCATAGCGTACCGATACGGTACGCCCTTTTTCTTTGGCCATAGCCATCATCATTTCAGCCATTTTTCTTTTCAATTCTTGCATCTCATTTTTGTCAGCATCAACACTAACACAATCGGATATATGACACTTGGATGAACTCCCTTTCATTTCTTCTGTGACTTGTCCCGGACACTGCCTCATATTTGTTGTCTCCTCTATCAGATTACGATTTCTCTTATCTCTCATGATTGTCTTCTAATGATAACCACTTTTGAATCAATGCCTCTATGGAATGAATATGTGATGCAAAAATGCAAAACAAAAAATAATAAAAAACAAAAGAAACGAGACAATATGGTAAATTAATTGTGAAAACAAAAATTAAATTGCTGATAAATAAAACAATTTAGTTAGCCAAGAAAATAACCAGAGAAGAGTATTTAAACCGGCAGCCCCTGTCATAGGTCCCTATCTGTCATATAATAATTGAAAAATAGTTTGGACTAATTTGAAAAGAATTCAAAACTTGTTTTTAAGTCCAAACAACTTGAAATTATGTTTGAGGTATTTGGCAAATAATTTTCATGTTTTTAATAGCCAAACTTGTGATTTTAGAGTACCCGTATCGATACGGTAAACCCTCGTACCGATACCTTTTTGCCCCAGTTTAGCCACTATCAAAACCCGTATCGATACAGGCCCTTGCCGTTTCGATACGGATCAGGATCGTTTCGATACGCCAGGTAAGCGTACTGATCCCCGTTCAACCACCCAACGGCTATTTCCCAACGGCCATTCAAATGTGAACCCGTACCGATACGCCCTCAAGCGTATCGATACGCCTATGCTGGCAAAAGCCCAACGGCTAGTTCCTATGAAGGCCGTACCGATACCGTTCCATGCGTATCGATACGGATAGCTGCAGAACAACATTTATGAAGGGAAATAAAGTCCTCAACGGCTCCAATTCATCCCCAACGGCTAGTAACGGCTACAAACTCATTTGGGAGTATAAAATGAACCTTCAAGCATCAAGAGAAGGGTAATGCTTATATTGTCAAACATCAAATGATCAAAGATTGTCTTAGAGCTTAAATTGTCATTTATTGTATAGACAAACACTAGTGAGCCAAAATTGTCAAATTTGCTCAAGTGTTTTAGGTTTTGGGTGAGTGCTTAATTGTGCAAACAAACACTTATTAGAGGGTTTTAAGTTTGCTTATTGTTTCTCTTTGTAAAGAGGGTTTTGATCAAGGCTTTAGGTAGAAGCTTGATCGGTTGTAAGGGTTTCCTCCTAATCCAAGAAAAGGGGACGAATCAATAGTGGATTGATTGAGAAATCCTTAGTGGGGAGCTAAGGTAGTGGATGTAGACCTTGGTTAGAAGGTTGAACCACTATAAATCATTGTGTCATATTTCATTTTAGCTTCCTTAACCCTTCCACCCAAAAATCCACCTCTCCACCACTTGGTGAGCTAAATTGGTTGATCGAATCGAGCCCCACACAACTCAACAATTGGTATCAGAGCTTGGCTCAATCGAAGAGGATTAACATCCTATTGAGAAGATCCAGCAAGCTCGATCACTATTTCATCAACCGGCTCAAATGGCACAATCAATCGACAAACCGCCTTTCTTTGACGGAACTCACTATGCCCATTGGAAGACAAAGATGAAGTTCTTCATCAAATCAAAAGATTACAAGATATGGGATGTAGTCATGCCTCAAAGAAGTAAAGCGGAGTGGAGTGCCGACGATCGCAAAAAGATGGAGCTAAATTGCAAAGCCTTGCACATTTTATTTTGTGCATTTGGTCCATCCATCTATGAGAAGATGTCTTCTTGTGAGAGTGCCAAGGAGGTATGGGACAAGCTTGAAGTCACATACGAGGGAACCAATGAAGTCAAGGAGACCAAGATTGGGCTCCTAACCTTTGAGTATGAGAACTTCAAAATGGATCCGGAAGAGAACATCGAGAAGATGTTTGATAGGTTCTCCACCATCACCAATGGTCTCAAAGGCTATGGAGAAGCCATCCCGGAAGAAAAGCTTGTTCGAAAGCTCATCTACTCACTTCCCGAGTCTTGGGACTCAAAGAGAACCGCCATCATCGAAGCAAAAAATTTGAAGACTTTGAAGCTTGATGAACTCATGGGGTCACTTCTTACTCATCAAATCATGAAGAAGAACAAAGAGGATGAGAAGAAGAGGGAAGAAATTAGAGCTATGGGAGAGAAGAAAATCAAAGGGCTTGGCATTAATGCAAGTGCCATGGCTCTCAAATCCTCCACTTGCCATCATGTCTACTCAAGTGAAGAGGAGGATGAAGATGAAGAGATAGTTCATCTCTTCAAGAAGTGTGCCCCTTTCATGAAGAAAGCCTTGAGAGAGCTTGAACGAGAACCTAAAAGAAAGGAGAGGGCAAGCATTTCAAGCCATAAGAAGAAGGCACATGTGGCTACTTGGAGTGATGAGGACTCCACCGACGATGAACAAGCCAACCTTTGCCTTATGGCCATCGAAGAATATTCAAGGGTAACTTCTAATTCATCTACTTCATGTTCTTATTCTTTTGATGAATTACAAGATGCCTACGATGATTTGGTTTTAGATTTTAAAAGCCACATTTTGAAAAACAATAAATTGATTTCAAAGTTAAAAATTCAAAATGATTTGCTTTCTAAAACCAAACTTGAACTTGAAGCAAAACTTGAAGAGTTTGAATTAAAATGTTTTGATTTACAAAAATTGCTTCAAAAAGTTCAAGAAGAAAAGGATTTGATTTCCAAAGAGCTAGAAAAGAAAAACAATTTTGGAAAATCAAATTTCTATGTTAGACAATCTAGTGCCCCTAGATTTATAAAAGGTAAATGTTTTAGAAGTGTTTGGGTCCCAAAAGGACTAACCACTTCAATTTAAAACGATGACATTGAAAAATGGATTCCTAAGGGGACTAAAATTTGTGCTACTAACGTTCATGGATCCAAAGCAATTTGGATACCAAAAATTACTTGATTGTCTATTGTTAGGTGTGATGGAGATGTTCAACAAGTCAAACATTGAGGGGGAGCTCCATGCACACAAGGAAGAACACTTGAAGAAGAAAGGCTTCACATCCTCCCTTGGGTTCAAGTGTTGGTAAAATTTCTAGTTGTTTTAAATTAATTTGTCTTATTTTCTTTTTATTCAACTAGATGATCATAAATGTTGGACTAACATTGTAACCCCCTAGACCCGCCTATGCGTTACCACAGATCCGAGGAAGTTACATTAGGGCCACCGGAGCGACTCACGTTAAAATTTTAAACAAACAAATCGTTAACCATTTAAAATCATAAATCAAATTTTGTAATAGAATACAATTCCAGAAAATATTCAGACTACAAAAGAAAAACTATGATACAAATTGCTAAAACATGTTTTAGAATCGAATGTAAATCAAGATGTGACATACATGCCCCCTAATTACACAGATACCATACTCCGCAAGCAAGCCGAAGAAACTCCATACCGATGTTGACAGCTGCGACATGGTCGATCTTCTAACCTGAGATGGTAAAAACAACGTGAGCTTCGAAAAGCTCAGTAATACAAACTATCAAGGGATGCTAAAAGCACAAGCAGGTATGACAAGCTTAACACTGTCATGAGGAACTAGGTAATGATAAGCTCAAATTACGATTCAAGATTTCAAATGAGCATTATACCAGAAGGTAACAAAGTTGTTCTTTATTAGATCACCCGAACCTTAAGATGTGAGTCTAAAGCAGAGATTCAAAAGTGATTCATATTTCAGAAGTTGAATTAAGGAGTTCAGAGTGGTTCATTAAACGCGAATTGTAAGTTTACTGAGAGTTCAATTTTAATACATTAATTTAGTAGGGTATGCTTAAGAAGAGGTCAGATAGTTTTATTAACTTACTTAACTACCCTACAACCGAACCCCAAAATGCAATTCCACATGAACTGCATACAGAAGGTCTTACCCTAGGCCTGAGGCGTAGGAGCCTACCTAAGGGGATACCTTAGGTCCAGAAAGACTTACCCTAGGTTCGTAGGCGTAGGAGCTTAAGTACAGAAGGACTTATCAGCGCTGAGCCTACAGATCATCATTCATATCCAGATAATATACCACAGATGATTTCAATTTATATTCAGAAGACAGTATTGCAGAAAATAAATATCAAATCTATTTTATACCAGAAGACATGTATCAAATTTATTTTATTATCATTATTATTATTATTTCGTATTCAATGTCATCTATCAGATATATTTTTCATAACAGAGGTCAGAAATTAGAGAATTGCTTTCCTTTCGTATTATAGTATCATACTTTAAAATTTTAAGCATATTGTCTTGGTTTAAAACAGAAAGTTTTTACAGATACATGGTACGCGCTTTATGGCTTAATTCATTTCTTAGAAGTACTTGTTAGATATCAGAAAGATGGCATTTGACGAATTTAGACTGATTTCAGAACGAGGTCCCTACGAATAGGGGAGTTCGATAAGATGGACCGAATTAACATTGAAAGTTGATGCATCATAATCATTGGAATTTTAGATATATCGAGAGTGATTCGATTGCTAAAGCTTACGAGGGTATTGTTAGTCATTCCGGCCTTCGGAGGGTAATTTTGTAAACTGAACCAACAAGGTATAAACGATGATGTATAGAATTTAGGAGTTATAATTGCTCATTAAGCTTCCGAGCCCCTTTTGACTAATTGAAACTCATTAACACAGTATTTAATATCTCACCGAATGGTACACCTCAACCATTCATTTCTCAGAACTGACTACCGAGCAAACAACAATAGTTCACCATCACCATTCGTCCACTGAACTTATTATTAGAAATCAAGCATATATTCGAGCTGTATTTTCCAAGTGTTCAAACATGTGCATTGTACCTGAACTCATCCCAAAATCAAATATGCCTTAGAAGAACAAATCCCTTTCATTATTAACTATGTACTTTCCCCAAATAAGTTGCACATGCATTCACACGATAATTTCCCTATATCATCATGGTGTCTGAATCGACCAACTGACATGAGTCATATTTTACCACTTTTGGAGTCATTACGTCTGTTTGTCTTTATTGAGATTTCTAATTCCATGTTTTAAGAGTATTCTCTGACATTCTAGTATTCGAGGGTATTTCATACATTACGATGCTCGAAAACGTTTTAATTATTCAGAGTTTCTCGGTTCTTCCATCTATTCATTCGTTTCAGACCTCGAGGATATATCACATATGACGGTCGAATGATAATTGATGCCCGAAGAAAAATATCAGTCTCGAGGGTCATTGTGACCCATCTCAGCCTTATCAGTATATCCAATCTTTTTTAGTCATTTCAATCAATTCAATCTTTTTCGCCTCATTGCTCAATTCATACATACGAATATATTTTTTTGTACATTTATCTTCATCGAATCATTCAGAATTCTTGCAACTCAAGCAATTTACAATCTCAAGGGTTTAAGTCTTGTTACCGTGACATTTCAATAGTTTGAGGTTTTCAAGTGTATCAGATGTCTTATCGAATCGAGTATAGCTTCTCGGGTTGTGATTATAGTTAGGGGGCATTTTCGTCATTTATTAATCAGATATGCTCGACATTTATACTTTTAATAAAAGAGATAATCAAACTTAAAGATTTATTGTCTCAATAAACGTGTACTAAACTCGAAAGTCTCTTCGATTTATCAAACCACTTATTCGAGTATTTTTGCCTTGGCCATTATTATTCTTATTTCATAATTGATCGATATAGGCAGAGATAATCATATGCTTAAACATGATCGTGCAAACATAGCCTAATACCAACATGTTTCAAAAGCATGTAGAGGGTAGTAATGTATTACCTTAACTCCGAGCTGCATCGGTCGATTCATGATACCCCATTCAATCGCACTCTAACCAGAATTTGACGTCTCTCAACATCTCGTATTCAAGAAACCAAGAATACCTTCAATCACACACTATCTCATTTCAGTCCTTATTCATAGAGCTCTTAACTGAATAAATAAACACATAAATAAGTTTGGGTTTAAGGTCAGATTCGGAGGCTTTCGGGTCAGAATTTTGCGAGACAGGCATCAAAAACGGACTCAGGACGTCGAAAAACATGAAACAAGAGTTTTCGGAAAATTTGACTTTTTGGGTCAAAGTCAAAGTCAACGCTGACGTCATGCTGACGTCAGCAGTCAACGCTGACGTCACTGGTCAACTAGGTTGACTCGGCTGAGTCAACTCGGGCGAGTTGACTCACTGAGTTGACTCGGACGGGTTGGCTCACTGAGTTGACTCGGAAGGTTTGACTCAGTCAACGGGTCAACGGGTCGGGTCGAGTCAGGCGGGTCGGACACGAGTTTGGGCTTGGGCTAGAATGGGTCCAGACCGGTTTAACTAAATGGCTCGGTTTAGTTGGGTTCAGACCGGTTTAACCGGTTTAGGCCGTTTCAAGCTGCCCAGATCGGACTCGCTTACTCGACTCACGGGCGTCTCGCCGGAAACGTCACCAGCGACCCTAACCAGCTCATTTTGGCCGGAAACAGAACGAAAATAATCTCTAGCACACAACAACAATATTATAAATCGGAAATAGGCCGGAAACCCACTGATTTTTACCTGAAGTGCCAAGGTACGGCCGGAAAGCATCGTAGCTCCGACGAAGCCCTCATCGTCGGCGATCAGACGAGGAACATTAGGGGTTTTGCTCACCTTGCTTCGCCGGTCACGACTGTCCCGTCAACGCGCCTCTAACGGCGACAGAGGTGGTCGGAGACGAAGGGCGATGTTTGGTTCGTCGCTGAGCCTTCAACCGGCTCTCCACGGTGAAAGACGGCCTCATCGCGCGAGTGGCTCACAGGATCGGGTCTAGGGTACGACGACGAGCATGCTGTTGGCGCCCGTGCACGCCACCGACCGGCGGTGGGGCTGATCGGTCGATGAGCCGGAGATAATGGTGGTTTGGTGAGAGCTCGAGGAAGAGGGAGAGGCACAAAGGGTTCTAGATTTTTCTTTTTTTTCCTGGGTGAGTGGTTCAAATCTTGATTTATTTTGGTATAACCGAAACAAATAGTTTAAACAACAGCTGAGGTAAACATTATCAAAGCTTACCTTTAGTCTAAACGGTTAAGTCAATGGATGCATAACTAAGGGTCACAGGTTCAAACCCTTTGGCCAACATTTTCTTTCATTTTTCAATTTTTTTCTTAACCTTAAAATCATGGAGTGTTACAAACATCTTTAATGATGCTTTGACTAAGGGGGAGCCATTTTTAAAACCAAATTCTTATGTTTGTCAAAGTTTTTACCTCTATAGTTATTTTGAACTTAATATTTTAAATTCTTTTTGATATAACAAAAAGGGGAGAAATGGTGTGAAAAATTGAATTTTCAAATGAATAAGGGGGAGCTTTATTTGATTTCATATCTTTAATCTCTTATTCACATTTTTAAAGTTAAAGGGGGAGAATCCCAAACATTTTTTCAAGTTAGTTTTATTATATCAAAAAGGGGAGATTGTAGAACTAATGTTTTGATATAATAATTGAAAAATAGTTTGGACTAATTTGAAAAGAATTCAAAACTTTTTTTTAAGTCCAAACAACTTGAAATTATGTTTGAGGTGTTTTAAGAGGTTTTTGGAAAAGAATTTTCATGTTTTTAATAGCCAAACTTGTGATTTCAGAGTACCCGTATCGATACGGTAAACCCCCGTACCGATACCTTTTTGCCCCAGTTTGGCCACTGTCAAAACCTGTATCAATACAGGCCCTTGCCGTTTCGATACGGATCGGGATCGTTTCGATACGCCAGGTAAGCGTACCGATCCCCGTTCAACCACCCCAACGGCTATTTCCCAACGGTCATTCAAATGTGAACACGTACCGATACGCCCTCAAGCGTATCGATACGCCTATGCTGGCAAACGCCCAACCGCTAGTTCCTATGAAGGCCGTACCGATACCGTTCCACGCGTATCGGTACAGATAGCTGTAGAACAACATTTATGAAGGGAAATAAAGTCCTCAACGGCTCCAATTCATCCCCAACGGCTAGTAACGGCTACAAACTCATTTGGGAGTATAAAAGGGACCTCCAAGCATCAAGAGAAGGGTAATGCTTATATTGTCAAACATCAAATGATCAAAGATTGTCTTAGAGCTTAAATTGTAATTTATTGTATAGACAAACACTAGTGAGCCAAAATTGTCAAATTTGCTCAAGTGTTTTAGGTTTTGGGTGAGTGCTTAATTGTGCAAACAAATACCTATTAGAGGGTTTTAAGTTTGCTTATTGTTTCTCTTTGTAAAGAGGGTTTTGATCAAGGCTTTGGGTAGAAGCTTGATCGGTTGTAAGGGTTTCCTCCTAATCCAAGAAAAGGGGACGAATCAATAGTGGATTGATTGAGAAATCCTTAGTGGGGAGCTAAGGTAGTGGATGTAGACCTTGGTTAGAAGGTTGAACCACTATAAATCATTGTGTCATATTTCATTTTAGCTTCCTTAACCCTTCCACCCAAAAATCCACCTCTCCACCACTTGGTGAGCTAAATTGGTTGATCGAATCGAGCCCCACACAACTCAACAGGCATTTTGAGTAATAATTTGAATTTAATTAAATCCTTAATTGTTAACTGAATTTCATTCCGAATGGAGATATCATTTGCATGAAAATACATTCAAAGAGAATATAAGTTTTGAAACATCCAATTACTTTAGGATACTTCAATTTATATTCAAAATGTATCTCAACACAAAATGTTTTAATGCATGTCCATTTATTTTCTTGTCAATTTTAAGTTCAAACCTAATTAGGGCTCCAATTGATTAAATTAATTAAGAAAATTATGAATATTATCAACTTTAGGGTTTATGTGATAACACCCAAACAATTGGGCACTATCCATACTAGGCCCTAAATTAATAATATTTCTAATCATTTATTGACACTAACTATTTAAATCTTATCCTAATTTTATTTTAATTAGACTAACTATGTGTGATTACAATATTCTAAGTTTAAATGAAATATTAAATATTTAACTAAAATGTCCCCTTGATTAACATCTCATTACAATGAGATACTAACCAACTTAGAACATTAAAGTTTCCATTTAATATTCATTTATTTTCTACAATTTTCTCCCTATTTAAATTATTCAAATTAATTAAAGCACCTAAGATACTAAGGCGCTGATTATTTAAAACTATGCCAATTAATCTCCTAAACAAATATACTACATGCCCTTTTAAAATATGCACACATATATAATTTAAATACAATTAAATAAAGCAATTAAGCAATAAAAGGGACTGAATTGAAAGGAAAGGAAACCTTTAATTTTGAATTTTATTGAAATAGTGGACGAATTGAAAGACAACATAAACTTCCAAGGAGCCAAAACGTGATTTACCCAAACTTCTTTTAAACGTGCGGGTAACCCGACTCGTATTAGAAACACGTGAATCCCCTTTCCCTAAAACGATATCGCTTCACCCATGTTATAAAACCCCCTAGACTTCATGATCCAAACGGATCAAACACACCCCTTTTCTCAAAATTCAAACACAATTCTTCATATTTTACCCCTTTGATCCGTATAAGTTCAACCCCGACCAACCTCCGCCGTTAGTCGGGCACCGCACCTGAATTCCGTCCGCCACCCTCTACCGACCGGCCGTTGGTTAGAACCCTAAAAAACCCAAAAAATTCCAATTTTCAACCCTAATATCCTAAATCTAACCCGTTTCATCAAAAATGCCCAATCTTCCCCAACCTAAACCTAGATCTACCCTTAACTCGCTCTCGTTTTCAACTCTGACCAAATCCAGACCTTTCTCGGCCAACAAAAAAAACATCGGCCACCATAGAAGATGAGTTTTCGGTTATTACATTTTTTTTTCATTTCGGTTTTTATTATTTTCGTTCTAATCTAACTTCTTTTTTTATGTTTTTGCAGGAAATCAAAAGATGAAAGGGAGATATACCTTCTGGTGGTTAAAATGTGATTCTGGTATCTTTCACGGTAGCCGACGAGCTTCTCGACGACATACTTTCTACGGATTACCATGCACACCTCTGTCCGTATTAATCTTAAGCACCCCATGAGGAGGAGGCATCCACTCTATGTTTTTCCTAACAAAAATCGTACCAACTACGAAAATACACCATCTCGGGCACTCCCATCACTCAGACTCATAGCAACACACTTCCTCCGAGAATACTTTCACCCGATAAAATGATCGTAGTTTAATAAGGAAAAACACTTCCTTTAACGTCAACCGCTTACCATTAAAAACAAACTCATTGTGCGCCAGCCATAAGGATTCGTAACTCATTTATCGAAAACACTTAATATTTTTAATAATATTTTTTATTTGTTTTTTAATTTTTTAATATTATATAATTTTCATATTCTTTAATTTTTTAATAGTAAAATTAATTAAATTTGAATTTCAGTGAATTATAGTTGGACAAATGAACAAAAATAATTAACAAAGATTTCAATCGTAGTACCAAAGACTTGATAACTTTGTCTTTTAGAAATACTGATTTGGCAGCCGGTTGTAACGTTTCTAAAAAATAACGAATAAATTAAAAGAAGACAATAAAAATTCAAGCATAAGGAGGCAACCACTAGCTCTCATGAGATCACTAAAGTAATGAATACAAACTTAAATCCAACACATTTTCGATTCACTCATTCAATTTGATAGACTTAATTAAAAAGTATATTAAATATTGGATTTGGTTGTTTCAAAAAAAAATATATTGGATTTGGAGTTTTATTAAAATATACCTATTTGACTTTTTCTTTGCTCGACAAATAAAATTTTATTGTATTGTCTTAAAAGCCTATACCACGTTGAATGCCTCATTAAAAACCTCTTTAATCCTAGACAGAGGAATAGAGTTCACTCAAAGCGGGATACACTGCCTCCAGGTTCAAAGGCCTTCGTACAATGCACCAACTTACAACAAAATCACCACCCATCAAACTGAAACATATCCACTCCTTTTACATACTCATCCCATAAACAACAAAACAAAATTTAAAAATAGGCATGAAGCTTACTAGATATCAGTCCCTCCTATATCGCAGTAATGGTTTAGCACCCAAATCACCACCAAAATTAAAAAATTCGACTCGATTCAGATCATATTTAGCTAGGTTGGATTTTACCGATCCTCCGAACCACCCCATCAATGTCCATATGAGTTTGTCGCTAGGTATTTGACCAAATAGGATCGTCCGGTTCCTATAGAACCTATCACTAATAAGCCCCTAGAGGAAGATAGGGCTAAGCGGAGCGAAAAGGGTTTTTCATGAGACTGGAAATGAAAACTATTAGCCCCACACGAAGTTTGTGAATAAGTGATTGTTTGATAATGAGTAAGGAATATCCGCCTTTCTACTAAACCGGATGTATAACATCTCCCACCATACCCAATGAGAACAGTAACTGAGGAATTAACATTCTGATCTAGCTTCCTTGTTCTATAGAATCTGTCCATGAGTCTTAGTAGGTCTTCCTTCACCTCCTCCCAACAGCGTTTAAAGAAGTTTAATTGTAACCCTCCGATCTCGGTGCTATGAATTCGTCGCAACTCCAAATTGCCTCCTTTGCATCCTCTACATGGAAAGGTTCCTCTAGTTTTGATGTCTTACTTGTGAAATCCTCGTAAACTGTAGTTTAACCCCCCAGACTTCATGATCCAAACGGATCAAACACATTTTTTTTCTCAAAATTCAAACACAATTCTTCATATTTTACCCTTTTGATCCGTATAAGTTCAACCCCGACCAAACTCCACCGTTAGTCGGCCACCGCACCTGAACTCCGTCCGCCACCCTCTACCGACCGGACGCCGGTTGGAACCCTAAAAAACCCCAAAAAAATTCATTTTTCAACCCTAATATCCTAAATCTAACCCGTTTCATAAAAAACGCTCAATCTTCCCCAACCTAAACCTAGATCTACCCTTAACCCGCTCTCATTTTCAACTCTGACCAAATCCAGACCTTTCTCGGCCAACAAAACAAACACCGGCCACCATAGAAGATGAGTTTTCGGTTATTACATTTTTTTTCATTTCGATTTTTATTATTTTCGTTCTAATCTAACTTCTTTTTTATGTTTTTGCAGGAAATCAAAAGATGAAAGGGAGATATACCTTCCGGTGGTTAAAATGTGATTTCGGTAGCTTTCACGGTAGCCGACGAGCTTCCCGACGACATACTTTCTAAGGATTGCCATGCGCAGATCCGTCTGTATTAATCTTAAGCACCCCATGAGGAGGAGGCATCCACTCTATGTTTTTCCTAAAAAAAATCGTACCAACTACGAAAATACACCAACTCGGGCACTCCCATCACTCAGACTCATAGCAACACACATCCTCCGAGAATACTTTCACCCGATAAAATAATCGTAGTTTAATAAAGAAAAACACTTCCTTTAACGTCAGCTGCTTACCATTAAAAACAAACTCATTGTGCGCCAGCCATAAGGATTCGTAACTCATTTATCGAAAACACTTAATATTTTTAATAATATTTTTTATTTGTTTTTTAATTTTTTAATATTATATAATTTTCATATTCTTTAATTTTTTAATAGTAAAATTAATTAAATTTGAATTTCAGTGAATTATAGTTGGACAAATGAACAAAAATAATTAACAGTTTTCAATCGTAGTACCAAAGACTTGACAACTTTGTCTTTTAGAAATACTGATTTGGCAGCCGGTTGTAACGTTTCTAAAAAGTAACAAATAAATTAAAAGAAGACAATACAAATTCAAGCATAAGGAGGCAACCACTAGCTCTCATGAGAGATCACTAAAGTAATGAATAAAAACTTAAATTCAACACATTTTCGATTCACTCATTCAATTTGATCGACTTAATTAAAAAGTATATTAAATATTGGATTTGGAGTTTTATTAAAATATATTTATTTAACTTTTTCTTTGTTCGATAAATAAAATTTTATTGCATTGTCTTAAAAGCCTATACCACGTTGAGTGCCTCGTTAAAAACCTCTTTAATCCTACACAGAGGAATAGAGTTCACTCAAAGCGGGATACACTGCCTCCAAGTTCAAAGGCCTTCGTACAATGCACCAACTTACAACAAAATCACCACCCATCAAACTGAAACATATCCACTCCTTTTACATACTCATCCCATAAACAACAAAACAAAATTTAAAAATAGGCATGAAGCTTACTGGATATCAGTCCCTCCTATATCGCAGTAATGGTTTAGCACCCAAATCACCACTAAAATTTAAAAATTCGACTCGATTCAGATCATATTTAGCTAGGCAGTCTGCCAAGCCATTGTCACCCGAAGGATAGAGCACAGTTGAATTTTACCGATCCTCCGAACCACCCCATCAATGTCCATATGAGTTTGTCTCTAGGTATTTGACCGAATAGGATCGTCCGGTTCCTATAGAACCTTTCACTAAAATACCCCTACAAGAAGATAGGGCTAAGCAGAGCGAAAAGGGTTTTCTATGAGACGAGAAATGAAAACTATTAGCCCCACACGAAGTTTGTGAATAAGTGATTGTTTGATAATGAGTAAGGAATATCCGCCTTTCTGCTAAACAGGATGTATAACATCCTCCCAACAGCGTTTAAAGAACTTTAATTGTAACCCTCCGATCTCAGTGCTATGGATTCGTCGCAACTCCAAATTGCCTCCTTTGCATCCTCTACGGAGAAAGGTTCCTCTAGTTTTGATGTCTTACTTGTGAAATCCTCTTAAACTGTAGTTTAACCCCTACACTTCAAGCTCTCCTTTTGCAACTGAAATGATTGCTGGAAAATTGAATAACAAGCTTCGCAACCTCTTGGGGTCATTACTACTTTTATTGCCAATTTTTAATCCCTGCACAGTCCTCCCTTTCGCCCTTATCTTTATTGCATCAATATCTAATTGATGAGTGGAGATTCAGTTGTAACATCTGAATACTTGACTAAAATTTTTCCGACTTAGATAATCGAAAAGTACTTTTTAGAAACTATTATTGTGATAAAGGTTCTTAAAATATGATTAATTAAAATTGAATCAGATTCTAAAGTGAATTGTACATAATTAGTAATTAAATTGTAAAGCGTTCGAGTTTGATGTTAAAATAATGAAAGACAAAAATAAAGGTGCAATAAGTGTAAGCAACGGAAAGATGAATGTTTAATGTTCGAATTAATCCGATTTCTAATAGTGATTAGTCATCACCACCAAGTGTCCACCATGCATAATCAAGGTTTTTTCAATGATAAAATTTGTGTACAATTTAACTAATTTTGGAGGAAAACCCTTGGGGTTAGGGAGGAGAGAGAAAAGATGTACATGTTCTTCAAATTATCTTACACTATTACCGAATGCTCCCTTTGAATTTCAGACCCTTTAGGCTTTATTTTGGTTTCTGCAATTTAAGGGGAAAAAAGGATGAAAAAGACTGATTAAAGGGATTACGTACATTAGTTTAAATTATGGTTACGATCTTTTTTTTAGTTGTTTTGCATTTATCGCGATTGCAGACATAACGGATGCTATTGTCGGTATCGCAATCGTAAATTTCTTAAAAAACATATGATATTACGAACATAACGATTACGAGCGAACGAAACTAAAACTATTATATAACGACCACTATAACAATCGTGGACTGCTATTTAAGTGCCTGCATGTTCTTTAATTCTGAATGTGTGGATGCAAGACATGTCATAGTGTTCATGCACTTCCAAGCTTTTAATTAATGTTTGCGTTTACCGTCATTGGACGTTAACGTAGATGGTAATCGTTCGGTCTCAAATGTCACCAGCCCTTTCGTCATAGTCTCCTGAGCCTGAATTCGATTTTCATTTCATCAAGAAATGTTTGAAGTCCACAGCTCGATTAAATTTTTTTAATTTTTCTATCGCCGATCTCTCTTTTCCATTGTCGGATGTAACTCGTTTCTTAGTTTATTGTTTCTCTCGTGTCGATGAAATTTTCTACCGTTCGAATCTTGTTGACGTTCTTCTGTTGTCATTTACGCCGTCCAGAAGTTAATGGAGGAATAATAAAAAAATGCTTAAAGTATAAAATCCATTGGGTAAAATGAACATTTTGAAGTTTCAGTGACTAAAATAAATATGAGAGTAAAGTATAAAATCCATTGGGTAAAATGAACATTTTGAAGTTTCAGTGATAATTTATATAATTTTACCTTTTTGGTTTTACATTTGAATAATGGATTTCTTACCCCGGATTTTAGAAATTTTTGCCCTTTACAAATCAACTTTTGCCCATAATATAAACGCATTTCATGTTTGTCCTCAAAATATGAACATCAAATTTTATTTAAACTTATGCATATTCGTATACAACTATTTCAAGCCCATTTTAAATTCACCAATATTATGTTTATATATAAAAGAACGATACCCATCCCCTTGATTTGGTTTAACATTAAATCTATTTTTATTTTAATATTTAATAATTATATATATTTTTTCATTAGAATATTAATCACAACCGAATTTAATATTTTAATGTTTATATTATAAGATTAAATGTATACAAACAAATTTATACTGAATTGACAATTCCCCATGCCAATTTTACAAACAAATTTCAATATTAGAAAAAAAAGGCTAATGGTATATTAAAATCCAAATTCAAAGTCTCGGTGTAAACGGGTTTAATCATTCTTGGGCAGATTTGTTTATATGATATTTATACTGAATTGACAAATTATATTATAACTTTATGATATTGTTTAGAATTCTATATTCAATATGTTCCATATAACCTATTATGAAATGTTTGTGGTTTACTAGGGGCATTCCAAGAAAATGTGTTAAAAGTAATGGCAGTTCTACAACGAATTAAATAGTAAAATGTCAAACTAAACATGAAAAAAAAGGTAAGAAACTTTAAGGATTAGATTGAATAAAATTAATAATTTATAGGAAAGATTTTAAATTCTAAATTTGTATAAAATAAGTTAAAAAGTCTTGCAGTATGCTAGATAGTTATATTATGAGATAAGGTGGAGCTCAGGTACATCAGGATGGTTCCGACACATCTAAAATATTTCCCTCTGCTATTATATGAATACTCGGTTCTGAAGCTTGTACATTAATAACGACAGAGGCTTCGGCTCGCTTTCCCCATAAGGTGATGTAAATTCCTAGTATGATCAGGAACCCGCCTATGATACTGTTAATTTATAATATATAAAAACACAAATTAGAAGAAACACAAGATAATATGTAAAAAAACAAAATAAAAATTGAGTAATTAATACCTCCCCGTATGGATCTCTCCATTTATTAGAAGAGACTCAAACAATATCGTAAATACGAGCGACATAGGAGAAAAAGAAGAGACAAAAATTGGACCATGTGCTTTCATGCACCATGTTGCAATGAAAACTGCTACTCCGGATCCGAAGACACCCTATTTCATTTTACAAAATAAATGTACCATTTTAATAATAAAACTCAAAAACTTTTTTTTTTTGCTCGGCAAATTAGATTTATTGAAAAATTTAAACCATACATGTGAGCCTCATTAAAAACCCCCCTAAGCCTAAATGGGGGAAAAGAGTACTGCACATGTATGGGGAACAAAGGAACAAAGCTGAATCAAAACATGACACCAAAGTCTCGAACATTACACAACTAATTAAAATCAAAACCACTAAAACTGGAACGTCTCTTTTCTTTTGCCCATATTCACACTTTACTTCACTCCCATTAGTCTTTGAATGTTGCAAACGCCTGCCCTCTGACTATTCTCACCACCAAGCTTTGAAAATTTTCTGCCTGCTTAACCCTTCCTTTGCAAACCAGTCCGCCAAGTCTTTGGAGCTACTATAACCATGAACAAACTGAACCAGACCAGTCTTGCTACATAGCTTATCCACTTCAGCGAAAATCGACCACCATCTCCACAGTCTCATAGAAGGGTTTGTTCACCCAATTAATCGCAACATTCGATCTAGATTCGATGATTAAACCTGCTCTACCGTTCCAACCAGCTTCACAAAAAACTTCAAGAGTAGTTTTAATCGCAATTATTTCCGATAAATCAACACCTATCCCATCCTCTTTTCCTGAGAACAATGCTCGAATTGTCCCCTCGATCGTATATAGCACACCACCGAAGCCAATTAAACCATTTGCTGCACATCCATTCACATAGAAATTCATAATCCCTTTCAACAGAGGTGCCCTGTTGAGTTTTAATTTTCCACTAGCCAGCAAGCACTTCAATGGATTCTCCCACCACTCATCAGTATATGTTACAATGTCATTTTTGGCAACTTTCACCCAAATTAAAGCCCTCAGTTTTGAGTTGAAGAGAAGATCGTTTAAGGTTACCGTCTTCTTGTTGAAAACCATGTCATTACGAGCCATCCATATGCTCCAAATCGCTGCTGCAACCGTAATCAACCAAACGCTTCGATGTAAACCTGAGATCTTGAATTTAAGGTTTAGAACAATCCTCCAGCTTCGGCTCTTACACTAGAAAATTTTTCTGAAGTGTTCGTAAATAGCACATTTCAAACCTCTTGGATCCGAGTAGCATTTTTTACCAACTTTGATCCCTTGAATTACCTTTCTCTTAGCACGAAGCTTCACTGCTCGGTGAAAGAAGGCCGTATATGAATCCCCAAGGGCTAACCATTTTTCCCTTGATTTTTGCTTCCACAATTCTTCTTGGATTTTTAAGTAATCCCATAATTCCAGTTTATGTTGTTTTAGTTCACGTTGCTTCTCCTCATCCAGATTGTTACTGTTACCCAACTCTTCTAATTTATTTATTTTGCCTTCCAACTCCTTGACTTTCGCATCAAAATTTTCACAACACGATGAATTCCATGATTTCAAAGCTCCCTTCAATCTTTTGAGTCTATCTGGTAAGCTGCGATTATTGCTTTGATGACTTCTAAAAACATTCCTCACAATGTCCCAGCAATCTTTCTTTTGCAACCAGCCATTTATAAATTTGAAGGGTCTCGGACCCCAATCCACATTGGAATTTGACAAAACTACTGGGGCATGATCCGAAACAGCTCTTGGCAGCCCCAATTGCTCGAGATCACCAAGCCATGGCAGCCACTGTTCATCAATTAAAAACCTATCCAATCTGCTTCTTTTGTTCTGAGGTCCAAACCAAGTGAATTTTTTCCCCTCATTGGTAAATCAACAAGCTTACAATTAGATATGAAATAATTGAACTCATCAGACCCTCCATACAGCCCCACACATCCACTTCTTTCGCTACGGCACCTCACAGCATTGAAATCTCCTCCCACAATCCACATCGAATTATCTCCATTACGCAAACAACACAATTCTTTCCAAACCTCTAATTGGTCTCCCACTACACACGGAGCATAGATGTTTACCAATACAGAGGGTGTATTATTCTCTAGCCAAACCCCCTTTAAAGCAATAAACCTTTGAGTTACGGTAGAAGTATCTAACCTGAATTTTGTCTTGTCCCAAATGGATAAAATCCCTCCTGATCTTCCATCCGAGGCGGAAAATCTAGAGCTGAATTCATCATCATACCATACTTTTCGAATCTCTTCTTCAACAAAGCTTTCCTTCTTTGTCTCTTGCAAGAAAACCATTTCGAATCTTTGCCTTCTTATCAAACGACCCACCTCTAATGCTTTAAACTCAGCCCCCAACCCTCGCACGTTCCAAGTGAGCAGCTTCATTTCCACACTAAGTCCGCTAAGACCAACTTCACCACGGACTAGTACCTTCCTTTCTTTTGCTAATGATGCTCTAAATTCATAGCTTCAACCACTACTTCTTGTTCATTGCCAATAATCTGCATACCAATCTTCTTTCCCAATTTAATAGTCTTTCTTGCCTCTTTTGTAGCTGCTTTCCACCTAGCAGCCAAATCTGAATCTGACAAGGATCTCTCGGACAGCTCCGACGACACCAAATTCTGTTTGTTTATTTTGTTTTTTCTTAAAGCCCTATCTCTCTTCTTCCTTTCAGCCACTGTTAGGGCTTTATTTTGGTACTCCAGCAAAGAGCCATATCTTCGTTCCTTCTTTGATAACTTGAGTGAATGCATTTCTTGAAAAAAATGTTTCTGGTTCCTCTTCACGGTGGGCTCCCTCCAGTTCAGGCTCACTCATGTATTTAACATTTTTGGGCTGGCCTGCTTTACACTTAATTTCTGCTTTATTATTGGTGTTGGCAGAAACAACAATAACTTCCTTGCCCGGGTTGGTGTCAATATTTGAGTTTTGCATCACCATCTTTGGGCTTAGACCCATGTTCATTACATCTTTTAGGACCCTAGAAGATATTTGGTCCAAGTTCTCCACCGGGGAATCACCCCCCAAGTCAAACTCTGGATTACGATCAATTATATTTGGCTCAACTCCACGATCCTCTGAGATAACCTCTTGCGTATTTTTCAAAACAATTCCAGGTAAGGCTTGCTCTTTTACCCTGATGTGGCATGGATCATTAACTCCGCCGCCCATAAACTCTTCCTCTCCCAAATGTCTTGAAAATTTTGTATTGGAAATATGCTCGTTATCATTAGAATCATTCCCGAAACAATTAATGTTACAAGCTTCATCCACCAGCTTTCCGGAGCTCTGAGATCCTACCGGCGACGGCTTTACAGCTTCCTCCGTCGAAGATTCAGACTGACTTTCATTTTCTTGATACCCCTTGCTTCCTTCCATAGTCTTTTTCTTCGACTGTAAAAGATCTACTGAAGTGTCGCTAAACCCAATCTCCACAACACGAATGTTATACGTAGAACTCCCAACCTGAATTTCGACCACCTCTTCAATTTTATTTTCTTGACTTGTCGACACCAGCAATCGAACCTTTTCGCAGTCAAACGAGTGTTTCACGTTCTCACCAAAAGCTTCTAACTTCCCCCACAATTCAGCCACTCGTTTGAGCGTAATATGGTTCCAACAGTGTAGTGGCAACCTAGAAACTTCAATCCACGTCGCCCGATCCTTATACCTCCAAGATTCTGCCCAAGGGCCAACCACTATGAAAATCTCTTTCAGATACGACCAGTGTAGTTCTTCCAGCATTAAAAATAGTTCATCATCATCAAACGACAACAGGTAAGATTTGCCATCCATCCTCTGGACCTTGATGTCTCCCAGACCCCATTCTTCCAATCTATCAGTTATGCTTTTTACACTGCACACAGACGCCATCTCCCCCACCAAGCTTCTCTTCAGTTTCCACAATTCCTCCTCTTCCACGTGACCTTCAATTCTCCTTCAACCTGCGACCACTTTTTCACTAGACTCCCCCACTTCCTTTACAATTCCTTTAGCCTTAACTGTATTTACTCCGTCTGGATGAACCTTTGGTAATGTCGACCTCTCAGCCTCGCCGTTGAGTGGGACTCCTTGTTCCTGCACTTGCTTCCTAGCAGAAGCAACAAAGTTCTCTCTATTTTCTCTATTTTCATTCATTACCTTTCCTCTGATTCTGGCCAGTGCCACTTTTAATCTGTAACCATACAACCTGAAGCCATTCAACCTGTGAAGAGCTCTTAGTGCATCCGTTCGATTGCCAAACCTCACAAATCCAAACTTTTTTCCACCCC
Organism: Hibiscus trionum; assembly: GCA_030270665.1. Lineage (NCBI taxonomy): Eukaryota > Viridiplantae > Streptophyta > Magnoliopsida > Malvales > Malvaceae > Hibiscus > Hibiscus trionum. Next base: position 16,562,247 of record BSYR01000038.1, on the reverse strand, counting down.
TGCTCGGTCTGTTGGCTATGAACGCGTTGAGGACATTCCCGTGTCTTGCAAAAGCGAACCACAAACCTTGCCACTGCATTGCCTTTGGAATATTTTCCACGTACAAAGTGACTGCTAGTTGCCCTCCCCTGCAGTCTCCTTGAACAAAACTTGAAGATGTCGCCCTCGCCGCCATTCCGCTGGTAGTGGGAGATGCCCTTATCTCTACATTAAAATTTGATGGAGCCAACTCAACAACAAAACTCAAAAACTATTAATTAATTTGAAACTTAAACTTAATGTATTTACGAAAAAATAATCGTTAGATTTCGCTTACAGTAAAAATTATGGTCAATAGATTCACAGTTGGAGAAATTCGCCAGGCACACCAATCCCTCTCAACAACCATAGCCGTTGCGGTGGAGAGCACAAAGCTGCTGCCACACATCAGCCATGAAGTAGATAAAACGGGATAGAAGTGTGTGGCAATCAACTTGGCCTATATATAAATAAATTAGAAGTAATTATTATGAGTAATAATTAGTGTTTTGTTGGATTATATATAAATTTGTTAAAACTAAATATGTGATATCATACCTGCAAAATAAGTGCCAAAGAATAACAGAAAAGACTGAGCAAGGTCAATACAGCTCCTAGTATCGGCCTCTGGACCGGAGCAAATAACAAGCCCTGCGGTTTGGGCAGTGAGTTGAAGGATGTGTGTATGTGGAAGCTCGGTCCAGTATAGAAAGTGATGATCATTGCACCACCGATGCTAGTGATGGTGCCAATCACTTTTGCTCTTCCGGGCCATGTGGTCAAAGTTAACGTCTCCATCCTAAGGAAATGCAAATGTCAATCAAACAGAAAATAAAAAGGGAAATTAGACGTAGAGGAACCGGTGGGGTAAGTAGACGATGAAACAAAAGCGAGGGAAAGATTTGATAAAGCCAAAGTGATCGTCTATTTTGGTTACTGCTGGAAGTCGAGAATGAATGGTCATGGTGACGACAGGGAAGATCCATTATCCGACTCTGACGAGGGGGAAGGTGAAGACTGAAGAGTCGCCGGAGTTTTCAGAGGTTGGTAACAGATAGATTATGCTGCCGCACTGGATATTTCAGCTCAACTGCAGCCTCGGTTCCTCCTGTCGAGATTGGCTTTAATAGGGACGCTCAAATCCAAACTGATACTAGTATTGGGGTAATTTGCTCAAGACAAGCAGTTAGTACAAAGTGATGGATTGCAAGTTCATTCTCAACAACTGAGGAAGATAGGGTGCTGGAGATTGACTGAACATAATGTTGGAAGCGTCGGTGGACACTCGATATAACTTTATAACTCAAATAATATTATTACATGAGAAATCAAAGAAAAAATAAATATAAATGTGCTGCTGCACTTTCTTTACACCAAGAAAAACACTTTGTGTGTTTTTTCTTCTTCTATATTACAAGCTTTGTCTAACTCCTATTTATAGTGTTCCTAAACCACCTATGGAGAGTTCAATTTGCTTTCCGCCATTAGACTTGCTTAATTGCTAAGTATTTTCCTAAGAAGAGTTCAATTTGCTTGCCTCCATTAGACTTGCTTAATTGCTAAGTATTTTACTAAGAAGAGTTCAATTTGCTTGCCTCCATTAGACTTGCTTAATTGCTAAGTAATTTTGTCAAGCTTGCCACGTTCATACTCTTTATTGTCAAACTAAGAATTCAAATCAAGTTTGAATTCTAACACTCCCCCTCAAACTTGATTTTTCATGCCAAGTCCTTCTTTATTGGTCTTCGTCTTGTACACACATTTGATTCCAATTGGATTATGTCCTTCTGGTAGACTTGTGAGCTCCCATGTATCATTTCTTTCTATCGATGCAATTTCTTCATTCATGGCATTCTTCCACTTGTCATCTTCAATTGCTTCTTCATATGTTATTGGATCACTGCTTGCAAGTAAACAGAAAAGTGAAATATTTTGAGTTTCGTAATCCTTGTACCTTTCTGGAATTCTTCTCTCTCTTGTAGATCTTCGAACTTCAGTCGGTTGTATTTCAGGATTCTCTGTTCTGCTATTGTTTGATGAGGATGACTCAGTTGGATTTTGTTGAGGACTTTGATCATCACTTTGTTCATCTTGGTTGATGAAGCCGTCATCATCTTGTTCTTCGTTAAAAAATAGTCCTTCAACTTTCTTTTCTTCTAAGTTCCATTTCCAGTGTTCTGCTTCATCGAACTCAACATCTCTTGAGATTATCAATTTTTTGGTTAAAGGATTATAGAGTCTGTAAGCCTTACTTCGTTCATCATAGCCAATAAAGATACACATCTCTCCTCTGTCATCAAGCTTCTTTCTGATCTGCTCAGGTACATGGGCATATGCGATGCATCCAAAAATTTTGAGGTGCCCAATTCCTGGTTTTTTACCGCTCCATGCTTCGTCCGGCGTCATGTTCCTTACACTCTTTGTTGGGCAACGATTTAACAGATAAACTGCACATCGAACTGCTTCGGCCCAAAAATTTCTTGGTAGATGCTTACCTTTTATCATGCTCCTCGCCATGTCGAGAATGGTGCGATTCTTTCTTTCTGCAACTCCATTTTGTTGAGGCGTGTATCTAACTGTCAACTGATGGATGATGCCATGCTCTTTGCAGAAGTCTTCAAATAATTTTACGGTATACTCGCCTCCTCTATCAGATCTGAGTATCTTTAAGTATTGACCGCTTTGCTTCTCCGCCATTGCTTTAAATTCTTTGAACTTATCCAGTGCTTCCGACTTTTGTTTAAGAACATAAACCCAACACTTTCTGCTATAATCATCAATAAAGGTTAGGTAATACCTATTTCCTCCAAGTGATGGTATATCAAATGGGCCGGCTATGTCAGTGTGGACGATCTCCAATGGTCTTCTGGCTCTCCATGATTTACCAACTTCAAAGCTTTGTCTGTGTTGTTTTCCTTTGATGCAGGCCTCGCACAATTGGTTTGGAGGTTTGATTTCTGGCAATCCATTCACCATTTTTGCTTTTGATAATAACTTCAAGCCAGAAAATCCAAGATGTCCGTACCTCAAGTGCCACAGCCACGAATCGTCCTTGATTGAAGTCTTCATACACTTTACTTCTCCTGACTCGATGTCAATAGTAAAGAGACGATTCCGCGTCATATTGACTTGGGCAACCAATTCTCCATTTCTATTCTTGATTGAAAGTGAGCGGTTCTTCATCTGCACTTCATATCCTTTTTCTAGAAGCTGACCAAGACTGATGATGTTGCTTTTCATAGCTGGTACATAGTAAACGTCTGATATGTATTTCTTTTCTCCATTTTTCTGAGTAATCATGACTTTGCCCTTGCCTTTAACCTCTGCGTGCGAGTCGTCACCAAAAATTACTCGTCCACGGATCGTTTCGTCCAACGCCACAAAAAACTCTTTTCGACCACACATATGATTACTGGCACAATTATCGAGATACCAAATATTTTCCTTTGATTCTTCATTTTCTTTATAAGTGAGGAATACATGAGATTCTTCGGCGTTTTCTCCTTCAGCTGTTGCTACATTAATTCTTTCTTCGTACTTTGGAGTTGATCTACACTCGTAACTATAATGACCATACTTATTACAATTATAACATTGTACCTGAGATTTATCTCCTTGTTGATATCGGCCTCTTCCTCGACCTCTATATCCTCGTCCACGACTTGGTGATCGGTAATTTTCATTTGCTTGGTTGCTAACATATGAACGATCGCCACGTCCACGATATCCACCATAGTTTCCTCTGCCTCGTGTGTAGCTGCTGCTAGCTCTACCTTCGTTGACGTGCAACTTGCTTTGAAGGACTTGCTCCAGATTTTCACTTTCTTCATTTAGCTTCATTTTCTGCTCATGGGCTTGGAGTGATCCCACAAGCTCATCGATAGTCATTTGAGTTAAATCTTTTGATTCCTCAATTGCCACGACCACATAATCAAATTTTCGTATCAATGATCGTAGGATTTTCTCCATCACTCTGACCTCACCGAGTGCTTCGCCATTTCTTTTCATTTCATTTACTACGGCTTTCACACGGCTAACATAATCATTTATGCTTTCCGTGGTTTTCATTTTTAGCATCTCAAACTCGGTTCTAAGTGATTGAAGACGTACCTTTTTTGCTTTCTCAACTCCTTGGAGTGATTTTTGCAGAGTTTTCCATGCTTGCTTCGCGGTTGTTGCTTCTGCAATTTTTTCAAAGTTAGACTCATCTACTGCTTGGAAAATGTAATATAACGCCCTTTGGTCTCTTTTAAGAGCATCCCTTAGTGCTCTCTTCTCTTCGTTGGTTAGAGCTGCTTCTGCTGCTGCATTTTCTGGCTCCACATATCCTTTTACGACCATGTCCCAACAATCTTGCGAACCGAGTAGCGCCTTCATTTGAATACTCCAGTTGCCATAATTTGTCTTTGTTAATCTCGGGATTTGTGGCTGGATCATGTGCTCTATCTTCTCGTGGCGTGAAATTCGAACTCGAACTTGGCTCTGATACCACTTGTTGGAAGCGTCGGTGGACACTCGATATAACTTTATAACTCAAATAATATTATTACATGAGAAATCAAAGAAAAAATAAATATAAATGTGCTGCTGCACTTTCTTTACACCAAGAAAAACACTTTGTGTGTTTTTTCTTCTTCTATATTACAAGCTTTGTCTAACTCCTATTTATAGTGTTCCTAAACCACCTATGGAGAGTTCAATTTGCTTTCCGCCATTAGACTTGCTTAATTGCTAAGTATTTTCCTAAGAAGAGTTCAATTTGCTTGCCTCCATTAGACTTGCTTAATTGCTAAGTATTTTCCTAAGAAGAGTTCAATTTGCTTGCCTCCATTAGACTTGCTTAATTGCTAAGTAATTTTGTCAAGCTTGCCACGTTCATACTCTTTATTGTCAAACTAAGAATTCAAATCAAGTTTGAATTCTAACACATAAAACTAATTTTACTTCCCGTAGGAGGACATTATTGATGGAACTGCCTTGGACAATGTTAATAGGGACTATGAAGATGAAGTTGAAAGGAAAGCAGTCTGAAAATTCTGTCTTTTTTTGTCTTTTTGACGTAGGCTTTGTATTGCTAGGTGTTTGTGGTTTAAAATACTAATAAAAATAAACATTGTTTTAGTAATCGAAATGTTATAAGGATTTATTGTGTTCCATTACGAGGATCAAAAACAATTGTGTTGGTAATGCATTTCTTGTATTGTATCGTATCCTCATTTATCGTGTCCGTGTATAAGTTTACGTTATAATTTTTACGTACCTGAATATTATTGCTAATATATAAGTAATGGCAGGGCCCAAAATTGCAACGGCCGTGATATAACTCGCGAAAGCGAAACTGAAGCTTGCAGCGAATGTATTTTGTGCCACAACTCCCCTACATTCCATAAAGCAAAGTCAATTGAATTTTAATAAATACTATAATTCAAACTAAAATTTTAATAAATGCTATAATTCAAACTAAAATTTCGAATACATACCCCAAAGCTCCGGTTAATATGCTCAATGCAGCTATCTTCCACGTCATGTCTGGCCTTTGACCCCTACAATTTTTTTTCAAATATAAGAAATCAATTTTGTATAATGATTATGAAATGATACATATGTATATTAATTTAAAGTATACCTTTCGAAATAGATAGCAACAGGGGTAACGAAGATGGTTGCTACCAGGAGACGGTAGGCAATCAAAACTACCATACTAGTTCCCGTGGAATAACTTTTTTCATATAATAAGCTCACCCAAGCACTGATAACTTGGGCAATTGTCATCAAAAAAATCGCGAGAAACATGATGCTGTCTAAAAAAACATAAAAAAAAAATGATTTAAAACAAAATAGATGGGGGAAGAGTAAGAAATTCAATTTTAAAGAAACATATAGCCGCTGCCGCTCCCCTCCGAAACAATACAAACCGGGACAATCGACCAAGCACGTCCTATCAACTTGAAAACCATTACACTCCCAAGAACATCCAAGACCGAAACAACCACTTAACCAGAACCTCAACAAGTAAAAGGAAAAAAAAATAGGTTTATGGAAGAAAGAAGCTTACTTGAAGAAAACAAGAAAGATGAATTGTGAGGGGTGTAGTGAAAAGGAGTGAAAGTATGAATATATATAGAGTTAGCAGATGATTAAACTAGGTGTAGGTGAGGGTATCTCAATCTCCCATTAATGAAGCCACTCTTAGATATTAATAAAAATAAAATATTATTTATTAATTTAACAATTTCAATTATTTATGGATATAAAATAGAAGAATTAATTTAAGAAGATGGATGGTTGATGAGAACGATTAATGTTAATTAAGTAATGAAGGATAAATTTCACGGTTAACTGTCATTATAGTAACATTTCATACATAGAAAATAGCTTAGTCATCAATTTATCTATTATAAGAATCCATAACGCAATTAAGCTTTGGTTGCTTCCGTCGGTCATTACTAGTATGCCTTTTTATTTAGGGTAGGTGATAAAACAATAATTATTCTTATTTAATGGTATAAATTAGTGGACATCTTTGCAAATAGTTTCATAATCCTTGAGAAATTATTGAAATATTAAGATTTCAATTGCAGTTTTTAGGATAATACCTTGTAAAGATGATTGAGATGTATGAATTAAATTTGATCTTTTTAAAGAAATAGTATTTGTAACATTACTTTATTAACATTATTAACTTCGAATAGATAGAAAGCAACACATGAAGATGAACTCAGCTAATTGACTATTGAGACTGAAAATATGGGTGTGGGATGGAGTGGTATCATTATCATATATATATATATATAATATTGTATCCCCGTCCCGCTCCGAAATAATAAAAAGCATAACCCGATCCCGCCCCGCCCCGAAATAATAAAAAACATAACCCGATCTAGATCCGCCCTTGATATTTTAATAAAAAAATCTCGACTAAACTTGACCCTCTGTAACACCCCGTTTTTTTTCTAATTAAAAAAAAGAGAATGATGCTTGTATGAGGGTTTGAACCCAAAACCCCAGCCTTCCTTTCCCCTTTGAGTGTTAAACCATTGAGCCAAGTGCTCGTTTCTTTCATATATTGCATGGAACAATATTAGAATCAAGTCTGAGAGATATATTAAATCAGATATAATATTCCATCTGACTCTTCACCTACCCGAAAAAAATATTGAACATTCAGATCTAATTTTGATGAACTAAAACCCTAGAGAATTCTAAACGCTCTCACCTACCCTATCTCGGCCGCCATCACCGATCTGCCTCCACCACCGCGTCGTGGCCACCACCGCCAGCACCAGCAGAACCGCCGCACCGTCCCGATCAAACCCTAGCCGCCACTCGCGTCGTATTGTTGCCGTCCGACGGGAGAAATGACCTGAAGGGTTCGACGAGAACCTCAAGCGTCGCCCACTGTTTTTGACGTTTCCGACCACCGTCGACGTCTGTTCGGGAAATCGGACTCCAGATCTCAGCTCCCCGGGCCGTTCTGAACAAAACCCAGTAAATCGATCGTTCCTCCGACTGCATTAAGGTCTTCGTCGGAGCTTCGTCTTTTCCGACGAGGTTTTGACCTTTTGGGTCTTTTTCGGTAAGTTTCCGACCGACTTCCGATTTGTTTTCGTTGTGAAAGTGTTGTGGATTAAAATTTCGTTCTTTTTACGGCCAGGTTGTGCCCTTCGACGTCTCCGACGACCATTCCGGCCACCGTCCGACCACCAGAAATTTTTGGGTAAGTAAACCGGCTCAACCCGGTCTGAACCGGCTGGACCGGTCGGCCCATTAGCCAAACCCGAACTGGTTTGGCCCAAAGCCCAAACCCAGTCAACCCTAGCCCAACGTCCGACCTGACCCATCTCTGACCTGCCTGTCCGACCCGTTGACCCGACCTGCCCGTCCGACCCGTTGACCCGGTTCGAGTCAACCCATCTACCGAGTCAACTCAGTCCGAGTCAGCCGAGTCAACTCAGTGAGTTAACCTGTCGAGTCAACTCAGTTAACCCATGTTGACAGCTGACGTTAGCATTGACTTTAACCAGTTGACTCTGACCCCGTTGACTATTGACCTGCTGACGTCAGCGTTGACTTTGACCGTTGACCAAAAAGTCAAATTTTCCGAAAACTCCTATTTTATGTTTTTCGACGTCCTGAGTCCATTTATTAAGCCCGTTTTGTAAAATTCTGATCCGAAAGCCTCCGAATCTGACCTTGAGCCCAAACTTGTTTATGTACTTAATTATTGGTTAAGAGCTTGTGAGTAAGATCTGATCTTGGAATTTGTGTAATTGAAGGTACTCTCGGTTCCTTGGATGCTCGATGCTGAGGAATGTCGAATTCAGGTTCGAGGGTATTCGAGTGTCGTACCATGAATCAACTGTTATAGCTCGGAACTAAGGTAATACATTACTACCCCTTGTATGCTTTATGTACATGTTGATATCTGGTTAAAGCATGCATGCTTATGATGAGTGTTTTGTGAACTCTGCTTAAGCCGAATTCGATACGGAAAATAAGAATGAGAGTTAGTAAGAGTAAAATACTCGGATAAGAATATTAATAGATCATGAGTGTTGAAAGTGCTAATAATAATAATAATAATAATACAGTTAAATCTGAAACTCTATCAATGGTGTCTAAGAACCAATGTTCAGAATGTGGAGTATGAGATGTTGGATATGAAATTACGAAAATACCCTTAGAGCATAAGTATGACTAAACTACCCATATGATAAAGGAAATGACCTAAAATATGCATTCGACCTAATTATGCAATTTACACTACCCAAGATGTATGTTTTAATGGAAAGACTTCGGCATCATTATGCAATACGTGTGATACAAACTTGGATAATCCCTCAAAATCAGTATAACACATGAATGAGAATTTTCTGGAATTATTGTTGAAATCCTAAGTCGATCCTTATGACAGTAATACGTGAATTAGATGAGAATGATCGTAATGACCAAAAAGACGGTAATGCCCTCGAGCACCGAAATGTCTGATTAATTTGAAATGACGATATACCCTCAAGTTCTGTAATGAATGAATCGTCTGTAAAGGGCCGGAGAGTTAGGACGCCTTAATCTCGTTTGAGTACGTGAATGATGGAGGTACCAAATGGTAATTCGGAAAGAATTGGTAGATTCATCTCAGTCTAAAATAACCGAAATAACCTCCTGAGTTAATCGGTAACTATGTATTTGACGAAATTCTGGATTTGTTAATAAGACTAAAATAACTAAAAGGCCATGATAGCCTAAATAATCGGAACATCACTGAAAATATCCGATAACTTAAAAGACTTTAATTTAGAAATTCTTGAATGTCCGGTTAGAAAACTAATGAGCAAATAGGATACCCGAGTTTTGTGAACCATTGCTCTCAATGTTGGTATAATTACCAGAATGTCTATGAACGTCGAAATGACCATAATGCCCTTGTATGCTTAAAAGACTAAAGTACCCATAATATATTTGAACTTTCTAAGATCTTGAGGTATCACCTCCTGAATATCTGGGTTAAACCGTTAGTATGAACCCCCCTTTTTAATAGGGGCCACGTTTCAGAAATCCGTTCAAGTTGTCAAGAGTTCAATATGTCCCATTCCGTAAATGCCAAGTATCTCCAAGAAATGATCTGTCCCACCTAGTGTGTTCCATGTGTGATATATTCTGTTGAATGGACCCGAATCTGACCTTGAGCCCAAACTTGTTTATGTACTTAATTATTGGTTAAGAGCTTGTGAGTAAGATCTGATCTTGGAATTTGTGTAATTGAAGGTACTCTCGGTTCCTTGGATGCTCGATGCTGAGGAATGTCGAATTCAGGTTCGAGGGTATTCGAGTGTCGTACCATGAATCAACTGTTATAGCTCGGAACTAAGGTAATACATTACTACCCCTTGTATGCTTTATGTACATGTTGATATCTGGTTAAAGCATGCATGCTTATGATGAGTGTTTTGTGAACTCTGCTTAAGCCGAATTCGATACGAAAAATAAGAATGAGAGTTAGTAAGAGTAAAATACTCGGATAAGAATATTAATAGATCATGAGTGTTGAAAGTGCTAATAATAATAATAATAATAATACAGTTAAATCTGAAACTCTATCAATGGTGTCTAAGAACCAATGTTCAGAATGTGGAGTATGAGATGTTGGATATGAAATTACGAAAATACCCTTAGAGCATAAGTATGACTAAACTACCCATATGATAAAGGAAATGACCTAAAATATGCATTCGACCTAATTATGCAATTTACACTACCCAAGATGTATGTTTTAATGGAAAGACTTCGGCATCATTATGCAATACGTGTGATACAAACTTGGATAATCCCTCAAAATCAGTATAACACATGAATGAGAATTTTCTGGAATTATTGTTGAAATCCTAAGTCGATCCTTATGACAGTAATACGTGAATTAGATGAGAATGATCGTAATGACCAAAAAGACGGTAATGCCCTCGAGCACCGAAATGTCTGATTAATTTGAAATGACGATATACCCTCAAGTTCTGTAATGAATGAATCGTCTGTAAAGGGCCGGAGAGTTAGGACGCCTTAATCTCGTTTGAGTACGTGAATGATGGAGGTACCAAATGGTAATTCGGAAAGAATTGGTAGATTCATCTCAGTCTAAAATAACCGAAATAACCTCCTGAGTTAATCGGTAACTATGTATTTGACGAAATTCTGGATTTGTTAATAAGACTAAAATAACTAAAAGGCCATGATAGCCTAAATAATCGGAACATCACTGAAAATATCCGATAACTTAAAAGACTTTAATTTAGAAATTCTTGAATGTCCGGTTAGAAAACTAATGAGCAAATAGGATACCCGAGTTTTGTGAACCATTGCTCTCAATGTTGGTATAATTACCAGAATGTCTATGAACGTCGAAATGACCATAATGCCCTTGTATGCTTAAAAGACTAAAGTACCCATAATATATTTGAACTTTCTAAGATCTTGAGGTATCACCTCCTGAATATCTGGGTTAAACCGTTAGTATGAACCCCCCTTTTTAATAGGGGCCACGTTTCAGAAATCCGTTCAAGTTGTCAAGAGTTCAATATGTCCCATTCCGTAAATGCCAAGTATCTCCAAGAAATGATCTGTCCCACCTAGTGTGTTCCATGTGTGATATATTCTGTTGAATGGATTGTATAATTATTTACTCATGAATAATATTATGTTGATGAACATTTCAATTGTTATTGAGATTGCATCACTATGTTAGAAAATGAGATAAAATGATGAACTTGATATATGATGACATTCTCTGCCTACCTGATATATGTCTGCTCAATCTGTATACTTGGTATGTGATCGTTTGATCTGTGATGGTATTGTCTGACTGTTTGATGAATTTGTTAGCATGATCTGTTATTTTGACCTATGATGGGATAATCTGTTTGCATGATGAATGCTGAAAATGTCTGCTCTGCTCAATAGTATGCCCATTTATCTGTCAAAAGCATGAATTTCTATTTCTGATACTCTGAATAGAATATGTCTGATTACATGTATTATGTTACTCATGTCTGGAATCTGAACACCGATTACTGTCTGGGTATACTGTTGGGTTATGTTATGAAGTGTCTGCAGGTACAACCCTGATCCAGCTGGTAAACCCTTCTGTTAAGCTCCTACGCCCACGGGCCTAGGGTAAGTCTTTTTGGACCTAAGGCATTCCCTTAGGTAGGCTCCTACGCCTCAGGCCTAGGGTAAGACCTTCTGTATGCAGTTCTGGGGGACTGCATATTGGTGTAAGGTTGGAGGGTAGTTCTTGTAAACTTCTGTATGAACATTGAACATTTGCATTTAATCTATTATGCGCTCATATGATATGATGTTAAGTACTTATGTATGTTTGATTTGCAACTTATTAAAACACACTAGGCTTCGTGGTTTAACTTCTCCAACTCGCCACTATGTTTATTCTCTGAACAATAAGCTCTTTTTTAGTACTCAGTAAAATAGAAAGAACAAACCTTGTTGTCCTTAAGAATTGTGCTTCACTAAATTAGCGAAACATAAATGGAGACAAGTATTGCCTGGAACATCATAAAAATATTATGCCTACCCTATGTCTGCATGAGCTTATAGCATCTTTTGGTAGTTCTGTATTACTGAGCTCTTCCAAGCTCACGTTATTTTTACTATCGCAGGTTAAAAGATTATAGCATGACAAAATGTTGACATCAGTGTTCGGAGTTCCCTCGGCGTTGCCTCTGGAGTACGGTACTGTATAGTTAGGGGGCATGTAGGTCATGTATGGTTTCATGTCAGTGTCTGTAAAATACTTTTCTGAAATTTTTGTTATGTGTTTAAATGATTTCCTGAAATTGTATTTTAAACAGAAGTTGATTTTACAGTTTGATAAGTGTTTTGAGAAAGAAAACAAAATGTTTTCATGTGTATTTTCACTGTAGGTCGCTCTTGTGACCCTAATGTGACTTCCTAGGATCTGTTGTAACGCATAGGCGGGTCTAGGGGGTTACATTTAGTGGTATCAGAGCTTAGTGTTACGTCTTTCTGGGTAGATTGGCCGATCGTCAGTCATAGGGTGTCTGGTCTGTGCATGCCCCTAGATCATAACTGTACTCCTCCGTGCCGAGACTCCGATGTTGAATCTTTCCTTGTAATAAGTGCATCAAACACTTCTGTTCATGATAGCTTGATATGTACTAGAAAGGAATATCGGTAATGTCTGTCTACGAATTGGATTAAATTGATGGATTTGAATTTAGATAAAGAAACTAAGAAGATTAATGCGTGTGGAATTGAAGATATGAATTAGATAGAGAATGAAGGTCTGATCTTATGAGGTAACTGATATAAGATTACATGTAAGGTAGCTCGGTGATGATGATTATGTTTGAAAATATCCTGATAAAAAAAATTTTTGGTCAACCTAGTAGAGTAATTCAGATTCTGAAAGACGTACTTTCAGACTGTATGATCGACTTCTGTGTTGGCGAGAATGTTTTGTATTCTTGACTGAGTATGCTATAATAATAGCAACTATGAGACCAGAGTTCGTGCGGCTCCGTATGAAGTTCTGTATCGATTTATGTACTACATTTAATCAATTGGGTTGACATGCATCATGCGATGATTTTGGGTTTAATTTCAGCCCGAGTGACCGGAACGATACCAAATTGATCCGTGACCGTGTGAGCGTCCTTAGAACAAGGATACCCCGATAGATGGGTTTTCAGTACAAGAACGGATGAAAGATTAGTTCTGCATTTCTCTGACCTTGGTAAATTTCGATGAAGAAATTTCTTTTAAGGGAGGGAGAGTTGTAACACCCCGTTTTTTTTTATAATTAAAAAAAAAAGAGAATGGTGCTTGTATGAGGGTTTGAACCCAAAACCCCACCCTTCCTTTCCCCTTTGAGTGTTAAACCATTGAGCCAAGTGCTCGTTTCTTTCATGTATTGCATGGAACAATATTAGAATCAAGTCTGAGAGATATATTAAATCAGATATAATATTCCATCTGACTCTTCACCTACCCGAAAAAAATATTGAACATTCAGATCTAATTTTGATGAACTAAAACCCTAGAGAATTCTAAACGCTCTCACCTACCCTATCTCGGCCGCCATCACCGATCTGCCTCCACCACCGCGTCGTGGCCACCACCGCCAGCACCAGCAGAACCGCCGCACCTTCCCGATCAAACCCTAGCCGCAACTCGCGCCGTATTGTTGTCGTCCGACGGGAGAAATGACCTGAAGGGTTCGACGAGAACCTCAAGCGTCGCCCACTGTTTTCGACGTTTCCGACCACCGTCGACGTCTGTTCGGGAAATCGGACTCCAGATCTCAGCTCCCCGGGCCGTTCTGAACAAAACCCAGTAAACCGATCGCTCCTCCGACTCCGTTAAGGTCTTCGTTGCAGCTTCGTCTTTTCCGACGAGGTTTTGACCTTTTGGGTCTTTTTTGGTAAGTTTCCGACCGACTTCCGATTTGTTTTCGTTGTGAAAGTGTTGTGGATTAAATTTTCATTCTTTTTACGGCCAGGTTGTGCCCTTCGACGACCATTCCGGCCACCAGAAATTTTTGGGTATGTAAACTGGCTCAACCCGGTCAGAACCGGCTGGACCGGTCGGCCCATTAGCCAAACCCGAACTGGTTTGGCCCAAAGCCCAAACCCAGTCAACCCGAGCCCATCGTCCGACCCGACCCGTCTCTGACCCGCCTGTCCGACCCGTTGACCCGACCTGACCGTCCAACCCGTTGACCTAGTTCGAGTCAACCCATCTACCGAGTCAACTCAGTCCGAGTCAGCCGAGTCAACTCAGTTAACCCATGTTGACTGCTGATGTCAGGCTGACGCCAGCATTGACTTTGACCAGTTGACTTTGACCCCGTTGACCGTTGACCTGCTGACGTCAGCGTTGACTTTGACCATTGACCAAAAAGTCAAATTTTCTGAAAACTCCTATTTTATGTTTTTCGACGTTTTGAGTCCATTTATGAAGCCCGTTTTGCAAAATTCTGATCCGAAAGCCTCCGAATCTGACCTTGAGCCCGAACTTGTTTATATACTTAATTATTGGTTAAGAACTTGTGAGTAAGATCTGATCTTGGAATTTGTGTAATTGAAGGTATTCTCGGTTCCTTGGATGCTCGATGCTGAGGAATGTCGAATTCAGGTTCGAGGGTATTCGAGTGTCGTACCATGAATCAACTGTTATAGCTCGGAACTAAGGTAATACATTACTACCCCTTGTATGCTTTATGTACATGTTGATATCTGGTTAAAGCATGCATGCTTATGATGAGTGTTTTGTGAGCTCTGCTTAAGCCGAATTCGATACGGAAAATAAGAATGAGAGTTAGTAAGAGTAAAATACTCGGATAAGAATATTAATAGATCATGAGTGTCGAAAGTGCTAATAATAATAATAATACAGTTAAATCTGAAACTCTATCAATGGTGTCTAAGAACCAATGTTCAGAATGTGGAGTATGAGATGTTGGATATGAAATTACGAAAATACCCTTAGAGCATAAGTATGACTAAACTACCCATATGATAAAGGAAATGACCTAAAATCTGCATTCGACCTAATTATGCAATTTACACTACCCAATATGTATGTTTTAATGGAAAGACTTCGGCATCATTATGCAATACGTGTGATACAAACTTGGATAATCCCTTAAACTCTGTATAACACATGAATGAGAATTTTCTGGAAATATTGTTGAAATCCTAACTAAAAGGCCATGATAGCCTAAATAATCAGAACATCACTGAAAATATTCGATAACTTAAAAGACTTTAATTTAGAAATTCTTGAATGTCCGGTTAGAAAACTAATGAGCAAATAGGATACCCGAGTTCTGTGAACCATTGCTCTCAATGTTGGTATAATTACCAGAATGTCTATGAACATCGAAATGACCATAATGCCCTTGTATGCTTGAAAGACTAAAGTACCCATAATATATATGAACTTTCTAAGATCTTGAGGTATCACCTCCTGAATATCTGGGTTAAACCGTTAGTATGAACCCCCCATTTTTAATAGGGGCCACGTTTCAGAAATCCGTTCAAGTTGTCAAGAGTTCAATATGTCTCATTCCGTAAATGCCAAGTATCTCCAAGAAATGATCTATCCCACCTAGTGTGTTTCATGTGTGATATATTCTGTTGAATGGATTGTATAATTATTTAATCAGGAATAATATTATGTTGATGAACATTTCAATTGTTATTGATATTGCATCACTATGTTAGAAAATGAGATAAAATGATGAACTTGATATATGATGACATTCTCTGCCTACCTGATATATGTCTGCTCAATCTGTATACTTGGTATGTGATCGTTTGATCTGTGATGGTATTGTCTGATTGTTTGATGAATTTGTTAGCATGATCTGTTATTTTGACCTATGATGGGATAATCTGTTTGCATGATGAATGCTGAAAATGTCTGCTCTGCTCAATAGTATGCCCATTTATCTGTCAAAAGCATGAACTTCTGTTTCTGATACTCTGAATAGAATATGTCTGATTACATGTATTATGTTACTCATGTCTGGAATCTGAACACCGATTACTGTCTGGGGTATACTGTTGGGTTATGTTATGAAGTGTCTGCAGGTACAACCCTGATCCAGCTGGTAAACCCTTCTGTTAAGCTCCTACGCCCACGGGCCTAGGGTAAGTCTTTCTGGACCTAAGGCATTCCCTTAGGTAGGCTCCTACGCCTCAGGCCTAGGGTAAGACCTTCTGTATGCAGTTCTGGGGGACTGCATATTGGTGTAAGGTTGGAGGGTAGTTCTTGTAAACTTCTGTATAAACATTGAACATTTGCATTTAATCTGTTATGCGCTCATATGATATGATGTTTAGTACTTATGTATGTTTGATTTGCAACTTATTAAAACACACTAGACTTCGTGGTTTAACTTCTCCAACCCGCCACTCTGTTTATTCTCTGAACAATAAGCCATGCTTAAACTTATGTGAAAATACGAGTCCAAGAATCCTGTAACCCATGATCATGATCCCAAACAAATCACCATCTTGGAGAAATAATTATTTTCTAAAGACATGGAATTTAGGAATTTCAGCATATAGGGTATCAGAATCCCTTTTCCCGAGATGGAAAAATAAATAGAATTTGTGTCAAGGAAGAAGAGAAATTATTCTCGTGTGACTCTAAATCCATCTTTACCCGATTCAGTTGATTAAAATATAAAATTAAAATTAATTTAGGAATTTCAGCATAAGTGTTTTGGTTGAAACTCGTACCGAACATTCAGCCAGAGGTGTACTGTTTACACTTTACAGGTTTGGATGGACTCGTTGGAAAAATCGATATTTTTAGAGCTTTAAATGAGAAATTAATCGATATTTTGGTTGAAACTGATACTCTGAACATTCAACTAGAGGGGTTTACAACTTGGGATGGACTTATGTATAATATTAACATATTTCATGTTTGTTTAAATCATATCCGAAATAATGAACCGACGACTTTAATGACTAAATCTTGGACTCGTATAGTTTAATCGGTTTGTATTATTTATAAAGATTCTCATTTCACTATATAGTTTAATCGGTTTGTATTATTTCTTGGACTCGTATTCCATCTCGGAAATTTTTGGCATCAATTTTCAGCCACGTTTTCATTTTAGGGTGAACACCATGAATCCATGATGCATGAAAGTTTGAAAGAATGAACCGACGACTTTAATGACTAAATCTTGGATAGAGCATAGTATTTGACTTGTTATATTGTTACATAATAATATTAGACCAAATCACTTTAATCACGATACGAACCTACAATGTGAGTTATGGGATGAATCTCATTGTCTTTTTTTTTGCCTTCTCAATTTCCGAGCTTTGCTCTGATTAATCAGGATCGATTTGTGTCGTACACTTAATCACCAACAGGTGACATGAATCGCCTGCATCATATGGTTAGTATCATTTAGCATTAAATCAAAATTGATATATTTTTTTTATTTCTCAATTCTATATATATTTTTGCAGGGTTTACACAAGCAAAGGACCCTTGTTGTAGTCAAATAGAACAACTTATAGCTGCCCGGTGCATTGCAAATGTGGAACTTTGCAAAGATAGAAATAGCTACGTTTTCTTTGATGCAATCAACCCTACTGAGAGTATGCATTTCCTATGGGCAAGACGTTTGTTAAAGGATTCAACAGTTTCTTATCCTATCAACTTGATTCAACTGATACAATCTTAAGTTTAAGCATGCAACTAATGTTTTTTCAAATTCTTTTTTTTCTCGGCAACGTCTGACTTTATTGATTAAGAAATCATACATGATCACGATATGCCTCAATTATAAAATAACATAATAAATTCTTAGTATGATATTTTAAAGAAACATATAGCCGCTGCCGCTCCCCTCCGAAACAATACAAACCGGGTGTAGTGAAAAGGAGTGAAAGTATGAATATATATAGAGTTAGCAGATGATTAAACTAGGTGTAGGTGAGGGTATCTCAATCTCCCATTAATGAAGCCACTCTTAGATATTAATAAAAATAAAATATTATTTATTAATTTAACAATTTCAATTATTTACGGATATAAAATAGAAGAATTAATTTAAGAAGATGGATGGTGGATGAGAATGATTAATGTTAATTAAGCAATGAAGGATAAATTTCACGGTTAACTGTCATTATAGTAACATTTCATACATAGAAAATAGCTTAGTCATCAATTTATCTATTATAAGAATCCATAACGCAATTAAGCTTTGGTTGCTTCCGTCGGTCATTACTAGTATGCCTTTTTATTTAGGGTAGGTGATAAAACAATAATTATTCTTATTTATTGGTATAAATTAGTGGACATCTTTGCAAATAGTTTCATAATCCTTGAGAAATTATTGAAATATTAAGATTTCAATTGCAGTTTTTAGGATAATACCTTGTAAAGATGATTGAGATGTATGAATTAAATTTGATCTTTTTAAAGAAATAGTATTTGTAACCTTACTTTATTAACATTATTAACTTCGAATAGATAGAAAGCAACACATGAAGATGAACTCAGCTAATTGACTATTTAGACTGAAAATATGTGTGTGGGATGGAGTGGTATCATATATATATATAATATTGTATCCCCGTCCCGCTCCGAAATAATAAAAAGCATAACCCGATCCCGACCCGCCCCGAAATAATAAAAAACATAACTCGATCTCGATCCGCCCTTGATAATTTAATAAAAAATCCCGACTAAACTTGACCCGCTCCGGAAAAATTAATAAAAACATTAAATATAATATATATATATATATATAATAAATATATATTGGGTCCGGTCGGGTTAGGGAATTTTCACCATAAACCCGACCCGCCCCAAAATAATAAAAAGCATAACCCGACTCATTAAGACCCTAAATATAAGTTACGTGACTCATTAAGACCCTAAATATAATTTTATTTAATGAGAATAAAATCATACAAATTTTAAATATAATTTTATTTAATTGGAAGAAAATAGTACAACATAACTTAGTATAAGCTACGAGATTGAAAAAACCAACAATCCAGACAAACAAATTTGCTAAAAGAAATAGAGCATTTCAGCACAACTCCTTTCCAGCTTTAACCCAACTACCACCATAATTTAAAAAGCTGTTTTCTTGTCATTCCTTCTTTGGCTAAGTGATCAGCCATTCCATTTTCAATTCTTGGCACATATAGAAATTGCACCATTGAAATTTTTCGTAATTACAATTATATATAGTATAAACATGTGTTAGCCATTGGTGTATTTAATGTCACAAAGAAGAAAGAGCTAAAGAAAAGTTTAAAAATGACATCTTAAAATTCTACTTTAACCATCCTTTTATCTTATCTTTTTCACGAGAAGAAATATTTAATGAGAGATGAAATCCCTCGTAAAATATAGAGATTAAAAGAGTTTAAACACTTCATAAACAAACAAAAAATCCCAATTCCCATGCTCGTGATGTCTAAATACATGAAATAAATTTTAGGGTTAGTATTTGATACGCTGCAGTGGAATAAATTAAGAAGTAAATTATAATAATTATAAAAATATTCAGTTTATATTGGAAATTGAAATATCATGAATACGTATAAAAATATTTTTAAATTGAATCAACATTACAAATTATGCAAAATATGTCACGAATTATAGATTAAAAGTTATAATGTAGCATGGCAAATTACAAGAAAGCAACATGAATATATGATTGATTAGGGATAAAAATCCTTTGCCCCTTTTCGGTGCTTCTTTTTATGCTTCAACACTAAAAAATTAATTTCCAAGCCCTAGTGCAAAATTCTAAATCCTAAACCCTAACCTTAAACTCTAAACCTAATTTTTAGTGTAGGACATAAATAAGGCACCGAAAAGGGCAGATTATTTATGTCCATCGATTAGACCACTTAAAAATGTGAACCAATATCAATAAGTAAAAAAATCAACTCGTTTTAAAATGTTATTTGAAATATATGAAAAATCTAATAAAAATCCTAAATCGACTTGTGAGTGAACATGAAGACTAATATTTTGATCATTTAAATTAAAATAATAACATAAAAATACTTTTTATGTGTTACAAATCCTAAACCTACTTGCAAGGAGTATGATTAAAAAAAATTCCTTGTATTATTTGTACACATCAGACGTTTCATTAAAAATAATCAATTCCCTAAATTATAAAAAATTTAACAAGTTTATTTAATTTCGAGTTAAATTGAAGGTAAATTTGAGGTTTACTAATTGACTGACCGACCAAAGATGTTTATATTTTCTTATCTTGTATGAGTTCGAATCTCGTCATTTAAAAAAAATATCTCTATTTGATTAAAAAATAAAGATTTTTTTGTGTGATTTAAGTGTGTCTGAACCCACAGTATACTAGTGGAACTTGCTAAAATAGATTATTTAGTTTTACGTCAACAGCATGCATTGATATCAACATGGTTTATGATATCTCATATTAATTATAGTAGTGGAACTTGCTAAAATGGTTTATGCTTACAATATCGGATTATTGTTGTAATTGAATTCTCTAGTGCTTTCTGAGTCATCGTGTTAATATTGTGTTAATAAATAAATCTCATTTTAGCGAAAAAAATATCCAATTAATTATATTACTTCTATGTACTATATTTATCTCTTTTGGGAATTAATATCGTACGTGTTAATTATATTGGCTAATTTGTGTGGGAAATTATTATTTTTAAATAAAGATATGTCACAGATTATTCCATATTGATGTTGATGTTAATGAAAAATTTTAATAAAATAGATGTTTAAATTTTTTTTGAACAATAGTATCTGAATTTTATTAATCACCATGAAATATAATACAATACAATGCATCAAAAAGAGAAAAAAATTGGAGAAGTCCACTAAAAGTCTCTTACAATGGTGCAAAGAAAAGCAAACACTTTCATCAAGATTAACATACCAAAATCCAGAAACCTTCATGAATTTTATTGTTTCTATCCAAACGAAATGCTTTACGGTGTGAAAAAAGAGTGGTGCGCGAACCAAGCTATCAGACAGATTGCTTCGCTACCCAGGTCTAATTACATTGACAACCAACCATCAACCGAGTGGGGATCCATCTTTCTAAGACCACCAACAGAATCATAATCAGAGATTAGCGTCGTGAAGATCTCTGTACAAGCATCAACCGACAGCTAAGGTATGCTGAAAATCATGCCAAAAGGACAGATGAAACGAACCACAAAAAATCAAAGAAAAACATATCACAAGAACAGAGGAAACGTGTGTCACAAAGGCAGTGATTCTTATTAAAACATGAAAAAATAAAAAAAATAAGAAAAATAATAGATCCAGTGGTCGACAACTAATACTAAGATTAGTTGTCGACCACCAATCAAAGGAAGAAATTTAAAATAGATGTTTGAATTAAGTACACATATTTGGTTGATTGAGTACACATTAATATTTTGATGAGTATTAGAATTCAAATTGATATAGATTTATTTTGAACATGTTTTGTAACACCCAAGATTTTAAGGTTAAAAAAACAAGAAAAGGGAAATAACGGTCAAGGGGTTTTGAACCCATGACCTTTGGCTGCATAGATTTATGTCTCAACCAATTGAGCTAAGTGAATTCTTTGTTATTTGTTGCACCAAGGTAAATTTAAATTGATGCTTACGGGTATCTAAAAATAAAATAATAATATGATATATCCCCAAACACCCTCATTATTGCCATTAATGCTTCACCTTGAACCCAGACATATCTAGAAGATCTCAAAGGTCACTCCCCTAAACCTCTTCACCGTCCACCGCTGCATCCCCTCCACCGTCGCGCCGTGCACGTCACCCCTGCCACTGATTAGAGCGTTGCCTTCATCTGATCAAAACCCCTCTCCCTACGTGCGTAACGGAGCCGCCATTCGCCGACAAAACTTGTTTGAAGTTTCGGCCAGAAACTAGATCCCCTTCAAAGTTTTTGTCGTTTCCCCTCGCCGTCAGTCATCTACTTGTCGTGTCGTCGCCTTGAGTGAGTTCCTTGGGTCGAGGCGAGCAAAACCCAGCCGATTGCTCAATCGTTCAATGCCTAATCGGTGATACGGTAGTTCGATCGAAATTTTTTGGCCGATTTGGTAAGTTGGTAAGTGATTCGACTTATTTTCGGGTGTTTTAGGGCCGTAGATGCATTTTCGGTGCTCATTTTGCGTTTTGGGGTGTTTTTCGACAATCTAGGGCCGCGCATGAGCTTCACACGCCGTTTGGAATGAATTCTGGCCATCCTGGACGGTGGTCGTTGAACCGGCCGACCCACCCATTGGTCGGTCCACCTTAACCGGCCCAACCCTAAGCAGTTTGAAATAATAAAATGAACCGAGCCCTTAACTAATGGGTCGACCCGACTCGTTGACCGAACCGACCCGTTGACCGACCCAGCCCATTGACCGTACCCGACCCGTTGACCGAGTAAACTCGCCCGAGTCAACCCAGTGAGTCAACTCGCCAAGTCAGACATTGGACCAGTGAGGTCAGCGTTGACTTTAACCGCTGACGTCAGCTTTGACTTTGACCAAAAAGTCAACTTTTCCTAAAAAGTCATATTTTATGTTTTTCGACGTCCTGAGTCCGTTTTTGATGCGCGTTTTGCAAAATTTTGACCCGAAAGCCTTCGAAACTGACCTTGAACCCGAACTTTATGTATTTATTAATCAATTATGAGCAATGTGAATGAGGACTGAACTTGGAATTTATGCGATTGAAGGTATTCACAGTTCCTTGTATTCGAGATGTTGAGGACGTCGCATCCGGGTTCGAGAGTGATCAAACGGAGTATCATGGTTGATCGATATAGCAAGTATTAAAGGTAATACACTACTACCTTTAGTATGCTTTATGAACATGTTGGTAATCGGTTTATGCATGCATAAATATGATGAGGAGTGCAGTTAACTCTTCTTAAGTCAAACCAGATATGAAATTGAGTATGATAACCTAGATAAGATCGAAATGCTCGAACGAGAAAGTTAATAAATGTAAGGATCTGAAGTTCAATAAATAAATTAATAAGGCAGCTAATCTCAATACCCGATTATTAATATCAAATGATTAAATGCTAAATATATTTGGATATGAAATTACGAAAATGCCCTTAAGGTATGAGAATGACTAAAATACCCTTTAGAATTAGAAGTGATCTAGAAATCTACAATGGATATGGTAACACAACCCGATTCATTTGAAAACCTCGAACTAGTTGGAAAGTTATGGTAACAAGATTTAAACCTTCGAGATTGTAAGGTGTTAGGTTTCCTTGAATTTGGAATGAATCTACGAATATAGATTTACGAGAAACTATCCATACCCCTGAATTAATCAAGTGGCTCAAAATACTGAATTGATTGAAATGACTAAAAGTATTGGGAATACTGTTATTGTTAAATTAATCGGAATGATCGTATTGACCAAAAAGGCTGAAGTATCCTCGGACACTGAGGTTTGCAAATTAACTAGAATGATGGATAAACCTTTGATTTCTAAAATGAATGAAGTGGTTGGAGGTACCGAAATTTCTTGAATGGCTAAAACACCCACGAGTACTTAAATGATTGAAATACTATAAATGGTTCAATTGACATGATTAATGGATATCCTGAGCTTCAAAATGATTGAAATACCCCCTTGACTGGAATAAGTAAATTGCCTTTGATAAAATTCTGGAAATGCCAATAAAGCTGAAAATGACTAAAATGCCCATAAGGGTTGAAGCATGACTCATGTATGTCAATCACTCCTGATATCAATATGAGGTTGAAAGTTTTTTCGCACATAATATAAGTTTGACTACTCCGTGGCAAGTCCTGTGGTGAAATATGAAAGCAACCGTTCAGATATACGATACAGTCGGATACATTAGAAGGGTTTGTTAGTACTGCAAGGTTGGGATATGTTAGTTCAAATGGTTTTGGAGGCTCGATAAATTTCTGGAAATCTTAAATATTGTAAATCGTCATTTTATCATTTTTGGTTTAAATTACAAAATCACCCCTGATAGTTAAATGACCAAAATGCCCTCGTTGGCGAAAGTAATCGAAATAGCCCTGAATGTATCCAATATCATGAAAGATCTTGACATAGAAATCTCTGAATGGCAGGTTGGAAACCTGATGAGCAAATAGAATTCCCGAGCCAATGTTTATGCCTATTTGGTATAAATTACCAAAATGCCCGTGTATGATAAAATGACCATAATACCCTTGTAGGCTTAAATGACTAAATCACTTAGATATATCTAAACTCTCAGAGATCTTGATGTATCATCGCCTGAATATCTAGTTTGAACCGTTAGTACGAATCCCCTTTTAATAGGGACCCCATTTCTAAATTCCGTTCAAATTTCAAAAGTTTAATTTGTTCCCTTCCGTAAATGCCAAGTATCTCCAAGAAATAAATTGTTCCACCTAGTGTGTTCCATGTGTGCTACACGACTGTTTTTGCATACTGATTTACATGTTATAATATCGATCACGTGTACATGACTGACATAGTTGAATTCACAGGAACATGCCATGTTTTATAAATTAAGCATGACCTAACTGTATTTCTGATATATGCCTATGCACCCAATATGAAAAATATGCTATATGGATAATGTATTACTGAAAATACTGTTATTGATTAATGAACTATTGATGATCTGATTCACTAGGGTACTTGGGATATGATATGAAGTTACTGACGGCTTAGCCCTGATCCAGCTGGTAAGACCGCCCATTTTCGGTTCCTATGCTTCGGCTAGGTCCACCCGTTTTCTATTCCTATGCTTCGGCTAGGTCCGGCCGTTTTCGGTTCCTATGCTTTGGCTAGGGCCACCCGTATTCTAAGGTATTCCTTTAGAATGGTACCCACGCCTAATGGGCTCGGGTTAATGCATGTACATGATACCGTACTGGGGAAACTATATACTGGAGTATGGTTGGAGGGTAAATGAAGAATTAAAATGAACTTTACTGCTACTTGAAACAAATGTATTTGAAATAAAAAGGTTTACTGCATTGTTACATTTCATGCATTAACGTTGCACCGTTAGAACACACTAGACACTAAACTCTTTGATTCCACCTCCATATGTTATCAGCCTATATAATTCCCGTCTAATAATCAATGTTTGAATAAAGAACAAATATTGTTATTCTCGAGTATAAGGTTACCTCGAAATAGTAGAACAGAAATGAAGACTGTCACTACATGAAACATCATGAAAATGTTATGCTTACCATATATATGCATGAACTTATAACATCTTTCGGTAGTTCTATATTACTGAGCTTTTCCAAGCTCACATTTTTTTACCATCGCATGTTAAAAGAATATATCATGGTGTAATGTTTGACATCAGTGTTCGGAGTTCTCTTAGCGTTTTCTTTGGAGTACAATATTGTATAGTTAGTGGGCATGTATGTCATGTATTGTTTTATGATATTGTCTGTAAAGCACTTCTGAAATTTCTGTTATGGGTTTAAATGACTTCCTGAAATGGTATTTTAAACAGAAGTTGATTTTACAGTTTAATAAGTGTTTTAAGGAATAAAATTGTTTTATGTGGATTTTTACTGTGGGTAGCTCTTGTGACCCTAATGTTACTTCCTAGGATCCGTTGTAACGCATAGGCGAGTCTAGGTGGTTACATGTTTCCTCTCGTATATTCACATTTTTAGTTTGAACTCGTAAGAAATTCAAAGTGGGGTATAAATAAATAAATTGATTCAGAAGCATTAGCTATATTTACCATTACAAATGAATCTGTTGGTTTATTTTTAATTTTCATTAGTTGTATCTTTTATTAGGTCATTCTTCATTTGTAGAAAGTGCAACTTGATTGCGTGTGTAGTGTACTATAAATGATACGCAAATATGGTACATGTATACACGTCGAACGAGTAATAAAGTCATGAGTGAGTATTGTCTCCACATGGATTGGAGGTATTCACGGTTTGCTGTAACAATATAGATTGAACTTTTTGCAGATGACAATGCTATAGTAAAAGAGATGACGTAAAATAACACTGAAGCAAAATAGTGCAGAGAAAGATAAGATAGCAATATGATGAGCATGTCCCCTTTCGTATGCGAAACTCACTACGGAATGACTGGCTAGGAATGATGGACAACCTAAACTAAGCTTCTTAACAATACTAAGGCTCTTTAGCTATCTTCTATGCTAGGCGAGATTTGCTAAAAGTGTTCCTAAACTATCTCTAGCCAGGAAACTGGGAGTCAGAAATGCTACAACCATACCTCTCGGCGTAAACTCTTAACACTCTCCTACCCTTCACGATCTATCCTTTTTAGCCCTTGAAACCTATCACTTATCTCTAAGGTAGGTTAGAGTCTGCCTCTCAACAGCCACTCCATTGCATATGGGGGTTCTAAGGCTAGCTCACTCGATTACTAACCTCAACATACACTTAAAGAACGACCAACTCTCGAGGGCTCTTACAACTTTAACGAAATAAAACGCATAAGCAAAGCATAGAACATGATAAACACTGAAAAAGCCATAGAATGCATTAAAAAGTACTCAAAATAAAATCATCCATCAAACCCAAGCCACCTAAAACAGTTCGTGGCTAGGTAACATCATCCAACGTATCATTGCGATAACATCACCAAAGATAAAGATATGAATAGGAAATGCTATAGCGACATAAAGAAAGGTGAATTCCCTCTCTGCCATGGACTGCCCGACTCTCTTAGGCCAACCGTCTCTCTCGAGGCCGTTTAGGCCACTTCTTGGAGCTTCAACGATGGAGGACACCAATTGGAGAAGATGAAGATGAAAATTTCTCTCTTCTTTTCTCTCTCTAGCTCTCTTCCGCCTCTCTTTTTCGCCCTTTCCTTTCTCCAAGCTTCTCTCCCTCTTTATATAGTGGAGGCTCTAGGGTTTTGTGCCCTAAAGATTCCTTGAAAATCCCAAGGAATATCCACCGACAAGGTCTGCCACAAGGAGGATAGTTTACAGGTGGGTACCGACTGCTGCATATGTCAGGTCGTCCTTTTCTGCATGTTCACGTGGTTCTCACGTGTTGGCCAATATCCACTTCTACCGTGTTGTAGCAATTCCTGGCACTAGCTTTCTCTCTTGAATCCTTTCCTGTGTACCAACAAACCCAAAACCAACCTTCCGAGCAGTACCCTTCAATATGGACCAATAACCAGCAAAGATAAAGATGCACCCAGAAGAAGAAAATGCAACCTAAATGCAGTCTAAATGCTATGGTCTGAACTCAAGAACAGGAAAATGCTATAGCAAAAAGGTATGAAAACAAGGATATTTGTGCAGTTATCACACCCCCAAACTTAAGCTATTGCTTGTCCTCAATCAATGAGTAGAATAGAATAAAAGAATTACTATGGCAAAGATTTAACCTAAAGGATTTCTATGGAAACATCTCAGTCCTCAGAAATAAATTAGGCAATTAAATATAAACAACTAGAAGTGAGATCCTTAAGAACATTCCTTAAGACTAAGTTGTGTGTGTGTGTGCGTGGCTGCCTTCCTCCTATACTTAAGCTAGTAAGAGAAATTTTCAAGGAAGCTCCCTAATTATACCCTAACTATGCTCTCTAGTTCTTTTCTAATTTTTAGACTCCCAAAGATATACGTTTTCTGCTACGAAGGGTGTCAACTCATCACACCTACCGTCCTTAACTCTAGATGAGCAGGGAGCAAACCTCTCACCCCGAGCTAGTAGGCAGAGTCATCCCGTGACAACTTTCATTCAATCATATGCTATAAAAAAAACTTTATTTATTTATTTATTTTAACATTGTAGTATGCTATAGCAAAGCGGAGTGTCCTTTTACAGACATGCTGTAGCATTTATTCGTTTGTTTTAACACAAGGTCGTCTAGTTTTTCTTTTAAGTTCTCTAGAGTTTACAGATCAAAGTTCACTAGGGTTCTTCTTGAAATTTTTTTCTAACGAACTTACTTATAGAAAGAGAGCAACTGTGTAAAATTTTTAACAACAAAATCATAAGGTCAGTTCTACAGATCTCAACTAATTGTGTTTTTTCTAGCTTGATTTAAGCCTTTAAGATTTTGTCGTCAGACATCATAAATATACTCATAGACTTTCTCTAGACTAAACAGAATGTCATAGTAGAAATTTTGTTCTTTCCTACTATGTATATGCTAAAGCAAAATACTAACTATGAACACCAACACCCCCAAACTTAAGGGATGTAGTGTCCTCAATGCATTAACTAATATATACTATATGCCATGGAAAATGATGAAAAAAATATGAAAAAAGTTAGTTACCTCATGGGCGCGGAGGCTCTGTGGTGCTGCTGGTATTGTCCATGGAAGTTTCAGACGAGTAGTGGTGGAGATCTCTGAAATCGTCCACACTCTCAAAGGAGACTGGCTGAGCACTTGGTGAAGATCTGACACGCCCAGCAGTATGTTTGATGCATGTCTTTGGTCTGGATGTTGTAGCATCCTCAGGTCGTGCTGGTGTCTGCTCAAGTGTTTGTGCTGGGGTTGTCTCCTTTTGAGGGGGTTCCTCATGATCACTAGATATATGCTCTGGCTCAAGAAGTGGGTTTTCCAGATGTGACGATGCAGGATTGGTTGCCTTCCTGTTGCGTTTTCTTTTCTTGGTCGGGGTGGGTACTGGGTCGGTCTCTTCGACAAGAGGCGAAACCAAAAGAGTTTTTTTTTCTGGCTGGGCAGTAGGAGTTATAGGTGCCTCCTTTCTCGGAGTCTTCTTCTTGGCAGCGGGCTGGACTGAGCTAGGGTCATTGGGATGCAATGGGCTTGCTGTA
The DNA here is from genome assembly GCA_030270665.1 of Hibiscus trionum. NCBI lineage: Eukaryota > Viridiplantae > Streptophyta > Magnoliopsida > Malvales > Malvaceae > Hibiscus > Hibiscus trionum. Next base: position 16,533,398 of record BSYR01000038.1, on the reverse strand, counting down.
GCAGTGGTGGGGGCTTGCAATAACTCCATGGGGAATAGAGGAAATGACACGTTCTGGTCCGAGATGAGTTTGTTGAAGCAAGATGCTATGGCACCATCACGATGATGGGCATACTTAAAGTACGCCCGCTGATGTGCCTTCATCAGGTTGAGCTCAACGCTCAGTTCTTTCGTTGTGGCCACCAATGCTGCTACCCGTGCTGCAGCAATGCTTTTTGCACCTCCCTCCATTGTTTGCTGAGGCACATCTTCATTGAATCCTCGGAGTTCCGTTATGAGGGCTGATGTTAGACCTGTCTTTCCTGAAATAGTTGGATCCACAAGATCGTCTACAAAGATGTCCTTTCTTTTACACAAAGTAGTTATCGGGTTAGGTAAAACAAGGGGACTACGAGGCCTTTTCAGACAAGCATACACTTCATCCACTATAATCTTTCCTATGTCAATGCATCTACCATGTAATATTGAGTGGAGAAGAAATATCCTAGAGATGTGTATTGTGGCAGTGTGCAGAATGGGCATAAGCTTATAGCGCACAAAATGGTTCCATACCTTGGCCTCATGTTTGAGGCGTCCTCTCTCGACTGACCTGTTGTTTTCCAGCATTGTTCCCTCAAAACAAATGTCCTCCTACACCTCACGTTGTGTTTGTGGGTCCATAGTTGTCACAAAAGTGGTGTGATAGTCCATAGTTTGCTTTAGCCCATAGAACTTGTTAATTACTGCAGCAGTAAACTTTATCTGCTCGCCTCGCACATGGACAATGGATTGAGTGGGACTTGTGAGATGAGCGTAGAACTCCTTTACTAGTGAGGTGCAGATCTCCTTAGGGTGAGCGACGAAGGTCTTCCATTCATGCTTTCTAATGACGTCCATGACTGCCTGATCAGACTGATCATCTTCCTCTTTAGGGTATTTAAACCCTAGCATCGGAAGAACATTCCTATGTTTGAGTTTCGTCCATCGCTCCTTTGCTGCTTTATCGAAAAACTTAGAAATTTCCAGGACCTGTGGTTTTTTAGGGTGATCGGAAGTTTCAGGGGCATTCTTGCAACAAGCCATGGAGGGTTTTGTTGAAAATTGGGGAGGAGTGAATATGTGAGGGTAAAGTGGTGAAGGATGTTTGGTGTTTTTGCGAAAAAATCGAAGAGATGAAGGGGAAGAAGAAAAAAAATTTGAGTGTTGAAGAAGATGAAGAAGTTGAAGGGATAATTGATAATGAAAAAAATATGGGAAGTTGAAAAAGGTGAGGGGAAACAGACGAATGAAATGGAAGAAGAGAGTGATGAGGACGTGTGTCGGCTTTAAGGGAGAGAGAAAAGGTGTGAGTTAATGTAACCCCCTTAACCCGGCCCAGACGGTTGACCCAAATTAAGAAAGTCACACGGGGAAAACCAAAGTCAACCCGAAAGTCAACTTTGATTAACGACCCTTTTTTTTCTTTTTAATCTTGTCTAAATGCACGTTAACCTTAGATGTGATCTCACAACAACATACTCAAAGATCATAAACATCAGAGATCAAACAGGGACCCAATTGAACAATTAACAACTTTAGGGACCAAACTGTAAATTCTGAAAACTTTAAGGACTTAACCAGATTTTAAGTTACCAACTTAAAATTAATCAAGTTTCATGCTTCTCTGCCAAATTTCAGCTTAAACGGACATCCCAAACTCATACAATTGCACAAACAAGTTTCAGGACCAAAATGCAAACATTCCAAAACATTTAACTGCCACTGTCAGCCCCCAACGATCACGTGTTCCGAAACAGGCAGAGCCCGTTTCGAAACGCGGGGCCGTTCCGCAACGCGTACCGAAACAGGTGGCTGGCAGAATGCTCTCCGTTTCGAAACGGTGTCTACCGTTTCGGACGCCTGGGCTGATTCAGGGCATCCGTTCCGAAACGGTAGTCCCTGTTCCGAAACACCCTGCACATAATGCAGAAAAAGACATGCTTAAACACGCAATTGACCATCCGAACATACTCCAAAAGCCACCAAACTTTACCATTATGCAATTCAACATATAAGAGACATACTTGCATCAACAATTCAACATATAATCATTATATACGTAAAGCCCCAATTCTATAGGCATGCTTCCTACACAAGCAACCATTTAAACACAAAATCTCCAAATCCATCTCATATAAGCCAAAACATGATCCAACAACATTAACAACAACATATAACCATTCTTGTTCGAACATATACGAACACATAAACATCAACCCAAGAGATTCTACCCCAATGCCTTTATTAACTATAGCTATTCACCAAGACATACGTCTCAAATGGAGTCCTCCTTGAATCCCTTGCTTCTCGCTGTCCAAACTTCAAGAATCTGCATTGATGGACAAAAAGGAGCGTAAGCACATAATGCTTAGTGAGGAATGCTCAAAACCAAAACACCATCAATGCAGCGAGTCATAAAACCTCTTTGAAAAGCAACTCGATTTGTTTACCAAGCAAAGTTTGAAAACCCCTTTTCAACAACATGCTTAAACCATGCATTGCTCAAACATGAGAACCAACCCTTAGCTTAGCAAGCTAAGAAAACCTTTTCAAAGCATAATTTGCAAAATCATCCATTTAACCATTCCATGCATAAACACCATATGCAAAGCTAAATTCATACCTTGGAAAAACACTTCCATTTCATAACATACCTTTCTTAAACTTGAAAATCATTCCAAGCAAGAAACCCTTTAAAACCATTTACTCAATCAATCCAACACATGCATTAAACAAAGGCAACTTATGAACCACAACATCATCATCACATGCCTTTTAAAACAAGTCCTAACAAGACTCCAATGCATTAAAGAGATTTCATGTACACATGCATCATTTACCAAATGATAATCAACACTTGTTCAACTTAACAAGTAAACATGCATTCACAAGCATTAAACACTTTTCATGCAACCATGCATCTTTTCAAGCATCTCATGCTTAATCATAATCAAGAACATTATATTGGCTCCCAAGTGATCAACCACATCCACTTTTCAACTCAACATCCAATCGGATACGCGGATCACAAGCGTTGTCCCCACGCTTCATACACACTACCAATCCAAGGTCCCCAAATGGACTTTTAAACACCATTTGACCTCAACATTCACAAGGTTCCCATGTATGGACTTTCAAACACCATACAACCTTAACTTTCCTAAGGTTCCCATGTATGGACTTTTAAACACCATACAACCTTAACTTTCCTAAGGTTCCCATGTATGGACTTTTAAACACCATACAACCTTAGCTTACACAAGGTTCCCATATATGGACTTTTAAACACCATATAACCTTAACATGCACAAGGTTCCCATGTATGGACTTTTAAACACCATACAACCTTAGCATCACCGATTGGTAGTTGTATAACATCACTAACGAGATCCGGGACACCCAACACAAGATCCACACATGGACTTTACACCACCATTGTGATCTTAACAAGCACAAGGTTCCCATATATGGACTTTTAACCACCATATAACCTTTGCTTAACCAAGGTCCTCGAATGGGCATTCAACCTCCATTATGACCTTAACCATCTCGTTAGGATACTTGAAGGGAGTTTACCGGTTCACTCTTAACCACTCCACCTCCAAGGCGACTTTATTCACGGTGCACCCAATCCTATAGCCGGCTAACTATATCCGATCAAAGAAACCAAGAACCATTTACATCACTTGCCAATATAACCAACTTACCACATTAGTCCAATGATTCACATGCATAATCATAATGCAAAAACCATCATTTACCATCATCAATCCACTGTTTTAAAGCATTACACAAGCCATTGAACAACATGCAACACCATGCATCAAAACCACATTTTCAATGTATAAAACTAAGGATCTCTTACCTTGAGCATCCTTCACATATGGCTTTCAAAACCAGCATCAAACCATGCTTAAAATATGCTTTCAAAACAGAATATAAACCATGCAAATCACATGCATTGCAACCACCAAACACAATTGCTTTTAAAGCCAAATCACAACACAAACCAAGAGCAAAAATCCATATACTTACTCTTGAGCTTAGCAAAGTTGTTTAGACTTAAACTAAGCTCCCAAAACCTCCAAACCTTGGTTTAAAAGCTGAAAACCCAACTTCACTCACCGATACACAAAACAAGGCTAGCCAACAAGCCTTCCAAGCATCCGAAACCTTCCACAACACCTCTAATGCTCACGGATCTTCCTCCCCTGTTTCAAACACATAACAACAGAAGATTAATGCATCATTATGCATTAAAAACACCAGCAACACAACACAACTCGCTGCTCATCACAAATCCAACAATTCGGCTACCAAACACAACCGAAATCACCTCCAAACACTTCCAAAACTTTACCCAGCCAAGATCCATCACTTCTAACCATTTTTAAACATCAATTAACATCCAAAATGATCACAAACACGTCCTTATACCTCCAGGTATAACAGATCACCAAGATCACTCCAAAAACAACCAAAAACTCAAGCAAAACTTAGGAAATTCAACCTATCCGGGATTGCATTAATTAAACCTCAACTTGTAATCAATTTAGCATTCATTTAACATCAATTTGACACTTCAAAACACTGCCCAAACAGATCACACGAAAATTTCACCAAAATCAAGCAAATCTTGCATTTTAAGCCAAAATCAAGATTTCAATTGAAAAGCCTTTAACAAATCACAAATCAAGGATTGAGAACTTAGGAATTTCAGTAAAGAACTGAGAGTTTAGAGGAGAAGGACGTTCTTACCTCCAAACTTGAGTTTCTCCCTTTTTGGAACCAAAATCTTGAAAATCCAAGTAGCAAATACAAAGGTTTTGATGAAGGATTGATTAGAGATCAAATGAGGATTGAAATATGATATTTAGGTGAAAAAAATCAGAGGAAAAGATTTGGAGAGAATGTGTTTGGTTTGAGAGAAAAGATGAGAGAAAATGGGAAATGGAAAATTTGGAAAGTTAGTTAGAAATGACAAAAATATCTTTCCCTCCTTTTTACTTTTATTTTAAACCATTAATAAATCATTTAATATTCTAGAAAATCTGGAGAAACTCCCCTTTGGGTAAATAGCTCCTTAAAGATTCAAAGTTTCAATCCTTTTTAAAACAGTCACACAGTTTTCAAAAATTACATTTTGGTCACTAACCCAAAATGTCACCCTTCCAAACCTCATTTTCCAAAATTGATTTCACAGTTCACTTTTATATATTAAAAGAGGATTTTAGAACATTTTTACATATTTTTAATGCAACCCGAACTAGGCTTTCCTAATTTCACCTTTATATATTCGATCAGCACTTTGACCGAACCGGTCAACGCCCAAAACTTCTGAGCCCAAAACCGGGGCGTTACAGTTAATGTGATGGTTGACGGCGGGAGAGAGAATATGTAGGTTTTTCTGGCTAGGGTTTCACCTTATTAATTAGGTGAATATTCTCTCTTTTGCTTTTTGTTTTTCTCTTTTTTTTCAATTCATCCTCCCCCACTTTTTCAGATAAAACCTTTCTTTATCTTTTTCTTTTCCCCCTTTTTTGTACCTCCAAAAGTAGATAAAAACAAACTCCCTATTCTTCTCCCTTTTGCTACCAACCCTGTAGACGACCATGCTCTCCTGCCTCTGTACCTAACATCGTACTATGAAAGAGAAAGCTTGTACGAGGGTCACGTGAAAATATATGAAAATAAAGACAAAAAACTAAACTAAAAAGAAAAGCATTATTTATAAACATGCTATAGCATAAAGGATAGAGTTTTGAGAGGCAAACTTTCAAGGATCGTGAAGATCCAGGTGTGACTTGTCTCTGAGTACAATGGCTCCACTGTACACCTTCAGGCGTTGGCCATTGACCTCGAAGACTTCTACATCGTCCAACTTCTTGATGTCAACCGCGCCATGGGGATACACCTTGTGTATGATGAATGGTCCTGACCACCTTGATTTTAGATTTCCAGGAAAAAGCTTTAGCCTGGAATTGTAGAGAAGCACTTGTTGACCTTCTGAGAAATGCCTTGGCAAAATATGTTTGTCATGCCACTTCCTGGTTTTCTCCTTGTAAATGCGAGCATTCTCATATGCTTGGGCTCTAAATTCTTCCAGCTCATTAAGCTCTAGCAACTTCCTTTCACCAGCCAGTTGGGCATCCATGTTGAGTTTCGTGATTTCCCAATAAGCTTTGTTTTCAAGCTCAACGGGTAAATGGCATTCCTTGCCAAATACGAGCTTGAAGGGTGACATGCCCAAAGGCGTCTTGATGGTTGTTCTATATGCCCAAAGTGCTTCATCCAACTTGGGGGACCAGTCTTTTCTCTTAGGATTAACCACCTTCTCCAAGATTTGCTTGATTTCACGGTTGGAAACTTTAGCCCGTCCATTCGCCTGCGGATGATATGTTGTAACAATCTTGTGCCTGACTCTATATCGATGCAATGCTTTAGCAATGAGTTTGTTGTCAAAGTGAGTTCCTTCATCACTGATGATGGCTCTGGGTGCTCCAAACGTCGTGAAGATGTTCTTGTGAAGGAACTTCATGACCGTCTTGGAGTCGTTCCTTGGGGTGGCAACAACCTCCACCTATTTTGACACATAGTCACCATCTAGCAAAATATATAGATCTCCATATGATGTGGGAAACGGACCCATGAAGTCAATTCCCCACACGTCAAAGATTTCAACATCCAGAATATTTTGCAATGGCATTTCATTTAGTCTGGAGATGTTTCCCATTCTTTGGCATTGATCACAAGTCGTGTAGAACTCATGTGCATCCTTGAAAAATGTAGGCCAATAGAATCCTGCTTGAAGAATTTTTGCAGCAGTTCTAGCACCACCAAAATGCCCTCCACATGGTGATGAATGACAATGGTGCAGAATGCTATGATATTCTTCTTCTGGAACACATATCCTTATGATTTGATCAGGACACTGCTTGAACAAGTAGGGTTCATCCCAATGGTAGAATCTTGCATCATGTCTGAATTTCTTGAGTCACTGGCTAGATAAATCAGGAGGCAAAATACCACTAACAAGATAATTAACAATATCAGCATACCACGGAATTGCCATAGTAGACAACAGTTTCTCATCAGAGAATTCCTCCTTAATTTCAAATTCACTACCTTGTGTGATAGCATTTTCTAGCCTAGATAGATGATCAGCTACCTGGTTCTCACATCCTTTCCTATCTCTAACTTCTAAATCAAATTCTTGTAACAAGATTATCCATCTAATAAGTCCAGGCTTAGCATCCTTTTTGGTCACTGAGTACTTAATGACTGAGTGATCGGTATGAACTATGACCTTAGTGCCTATCAAGTATGATCTAAACTTATCAAAGGCAAATAGTACAACAAGCAATTCTTTTTCAGTAGTGGTGTAATTGATTTGTGCATCATTCAAAGTGCGACTAGCATAATAAATAACATGAAAGAGTTTACCTCAGCGTTGTCCAAGTGCTGCACCGACGACGTAGTCACTTGCATCACACATAAGCTCAAATGGCTCGTTCCAATCAGGTGGAATGACATCTGGTGCTGAGATAAGCTTCTCCTTCAGTTCTTGAAATGCGATATAGAAATCTTTGTCAAACACAAATGGTTGATTTTGCTGTAGCAAATTGTATAGCGGCTTTGAGATCTTCAAAAAGTCCTTGATGAATCTCCGATAGAAGCCAACATGCCCTAAGAAGCTTCTTACTCCCTTGACAATAGTAGGGTAAGGTAGTTTTTCAATGACCTCGACCTTTTCTTTGTCAAATTCTATCCCTTGCTTTGAGATCTTGTGGCCTAAGACCGTTCCTTCTATTACCATGAAATGGCATTTTTCCCAATTGAGCACCAAGTCAGCTTCCTCACACCTCTTTAGAACCTTGGCAAGATTGCCCAAGCATGTGTCGAAGTCATCTCCGGAGACCGAGAAGTCATCTATGAAAATTTCTAAAAAATCTTTGAACATGTCCTAAAAAATAGCCAACATACATCTTTGAAAAGTTGCTGGAGCATTGCAGAGACCAAAGGGCATTCTGCAGAAAGCATAAGTTCCATAAAGGCATGTGAAAGTCATCTTCTCTTGGTCTTCGGGTGCTATAGCATTTTGATTGTACCCAAAATACCCATCGAGGAAGCAGTAGAATGCCTTGCCCGCTAGTCTATCTAACACCTGATCAATGAATGGGGGGGGGGGAATGGTCCTTCTTGGTTGCCTTGTTAAGCTTCTTATAGTCCATGCAAATACTCCACCCGTTACTGTTCTAGTAGGAAATAACTCATTCTCCTTGTTGCTTACCACGGCCAGGCCTCCCTTCTTCGGTACACATTGCACCGGGCTAACCCATGAGCTATCGAATATAAGGTAGATTACTCAAGCATCAAGCCACTTGATTATCTCTTTCATCACCACATTCTTCATGATTGGGTTTAATCTTCTCCGGGGCTCAACAGAATTGTTGTGACAATCATCAAGCAAAATTTTGTGCATAGATATAGCATGGCTTTTACCCTTCAAACCAGCCATAGTCCACCCTAGCGCATTATTATGCCGTAACAACATATTTACTAAACTAGTATATTGCTTAGGTGTGAGACTAGATGAGACTATCATAGGAAAAGTTTCATTGCTCCCTAAGTAAACATATTTAAGATGTGATGGCAAAGGTTTCAGTTCTAAAGAAGGTGCATGCTCAAGGGAAGGTTTAGGAGGTACAAATTCTGAAAAATCAAGAGGTTCAAAATGCATACCTGGTCTAGCCTCGAGTCGACTAGATTGCTCCAGTTCCCTTGAGAGTTCTTCTAGGTCTGAATCATCATCTTTGCAGAGTGCTTCAAACTCTTCCATTTGCATCTCATTGCTACAGTAAACTCATCGGTCACATTCTGTGATGTAGCATCTATATATTGGCATACTCCTGGATTGTTTGAATACTTGAGGGTGTCATGAATATTGATCGTGACCGTTTGATAAGCCACTCGCATTGTGAATTCGCCCTTCTCACAATCGATTAAAGCTCTCCCGGTGGCTAAAAATGGCCTACCCAAGATAGTGGGTGTGTTGTTGTCAGCTTCACAGTCGATGATTAAAGAGTCGACTGGAAAGATAAATCGGTCCACTTTTACCACAACATCTTCAACTCTTCCTTCTAGGCGAACATGAGAATGATCTGCTAGCTGTAGCACAACCTTGGTGGGCTGTGCCTCTCGAATTCCCAGTTTCAGAAAAATCGACTTAGGCATCAAGTTAACACTTGATCCCAAATCGCAGAGTGCTCTTCCAACAAACTTATCGCCAATAGAGCATGGGATAGCAAAACTACCTGGATCCTTCCTCTTAAGTGGCAGCTTTCTCCACATAGAATAGCATTCTTCTGCTATAGCGACAAATTCTTGCTTCTCAACCTTCCTCTTTTTCGTGACTATATCCTTGAGGAACTTGGCATATGTTGGCATCTGATCAATGGCCTCCATAAATGGGACATTGATATGTAATTTGTCCAGGATATCCACAAATTTCTAGAATTGAAGGTCTTTTTTCTTCTTCTTGAGTCGTTGAGGAAAAGGAGGTGGGGGTCTAACTTCATTTCTCTAGACTGGTGGAGTTGCATCTTTTGCTGTAGCAAAAGCAAGCTCCTTCTCCGGTGTTTCTTTTGCTATGACTTCCTTACCCTTTTCTTCAACTGGAGGATCTTGTAAGTTATCTTCTTCGCAAGGCAAGTTGGGCTGAGAGTCCTCCTTCTCTTTTCCCCCAAACTTGTCTTCCTTGCTAATTTTCTTTCCACTCCTTAATGTGAGTGTGCTGCATTGTTCCTTGCTATGGTGCTTAGTGGCTTCAATGTCACTAGGCAGACTTCCTTGTGGTCTCGCATGCAAGGTTTGAGCTATCTGACCAACTTGTGTTTCTAAGGCTCAGAGAGAAGAACTATGGCTTTGCAATAAGGCTCCTTGATTCTTTATGTTTATTGTATGATCCTGTAGCAAAACTTTCGTGGTTCCCATGAAATCTTTTGTCATAGCCATAAATTCTTTGAATGTAGTCTCCAGCGAACTGTTTGATGAAGATGCTGCTCCCTTTTGACCTTGCCATGTCATCATCTAGTTAGAAGATGGTGCTTCGATCAGATTTTGCTGTGGCGCTGGCTGAGCAGAATTGTTGTGCCCTTGATTACCCCAACTGAAATTTGGATGCTGACGCCATCCTGGGTTGTAGGTATTAGAGTATGGATTGTTGTTGCGATTATAATTCCCCATATAGTGTGCTGACTCTTGATTGTCAGGGCATTCACTCAAATGGTGATTGCCATCGCATCTAAGACATAAGGTTACGGACTTCACTTGCTTGACTTCGTTGGGACACTGGAGGTTCTTTAGCATATTGGTGATTACAGCTAACTGGGTGGCTACTGAGTCATCAACATCACTCTCTTGAACTACTTGATTTCTCCTCCCCATTCCAAGCCTTGTGGTCAGAAACTGGTAATCAATGTTGGCTACTCTATCAAGAATGTTGAATGCTTCCTCCGATGATTTGTGTAACGAGGTCCCATTTGCTGAAGCATCTAACATCATCCTTGTAGGAGCATTCACTCCATTATAGAACATAACCACTTGGGTCCAGTCATGAAAACCATGATTTGTGCAGTTCCTCAATAATCCCTTGAATCGATCCCAACACTCGTACATGGATTCGTCATCAGCTTGACGAAAAGAAGCAATATCATTTCTCAACTGAGCGTTTCGATTGGGTGGATTATACCGTAGCAGAAAACTTTTGCATAAATCTATCCAAGTCTCCATTGATCCAGCTGACACTCCACTTAGCCATGCTCTAGCACGATCACGTAAAGAATATGGAAACAATTTAAGCTTTAGCACATCCTCGTGCACTCCTTGCTGTATGAACGAGTCATAAACTTCCAAGAAAGCACGAATATGTTGTCTTGCATCTTCGTGAGGCATACCTCCAAATTGACCAATAGTGTTCAACATGTTGAACTTAACAGGTTTAAGCTCAAACTGGGCTGCCTGAATTTCTGGAGCTACTATTCTGGGATAGAGATCATCCAAGATAGGAGTCAAATGATCTCTAATTGCTCAAGGTCGAGCTGCTTCTCCCTGGCCATTTGCCATAACACCTTCGTTACCTTGAGGTGGTGGTATTTCTCCGTTCATATTTCTAGTCTCTTCTCTTCAAACACGTCTCCTAAGTCTCAAGAAATGCTCGATTTTAGAAATAGGTGATTGCAGAGGTCCTCTAGGTCGTCTTCTGGTCATGCACTAGCAGTACACCTGAAAAGGAAGACAAAAAATCCTAGATAAGTATGTACAACAACAAAAAGAACAAGCGATATAAACAAAAAAACCGTATACAATCAATTGCCAATCCCCGGAAACGACGCCAAAAACTTGTTTGCGTCTGTAGTGCACTATAAATGATACGAAAATATGGTGCAAGTTTACACGTCGAACGAGTAATAAAGTGATGAGTGAGTATCATCTCCACATGGATTGGAGGTATTCACGGTTTGCTGTAACAATATGGATTGAACTTTTTGCAGATGACAATGCTATAGTAAAAGAGATGATGTAAAATAATTCTGAAGCAAAACAGTGCAGAGAAAGATAAGATAGCAATATGATGAACATGCCCCCTTTCGTATGCGAAACTCACTACGGAATGTCTGGCTAGGAATGATGAACAACCTAAACTAAGCTTCTTAACGATACTAAGGCCCTTCAGCTATTTTCTATGCTAGGCGGGATTTGCTAAAAAGTGTTCCTAAACTATCTCTAGCCAGGAAATTGGGAGTCAGAAATGCTACAGCCATACCTCTCGGCGTAAACTCTTAACACTCTCCTACCCTTCACGATCTATCCTTTTTAGCCCTTGAAACCTATCACTTATCTCTAAGGTAGGTTCGAGTCTGCCTCTCGACAACCACTCCATTGCTTATGGGGGTTCTAAGGCTAGCTCTCTCGATTACTAACCTCAACACACACTTAAAGAACGACCAACTCTCGAGGGCTCTTACAACTTTAAGGAAATAAAACGCATAAGGAAAGCATAGAACATGATAAACACTGAAAAAGCCATAACATGCATTAAAAAGTACTCAAAATAAAATCATCCATCAAACCCAAGCCACCTAAAACAGTTCGTGGTTGGGCAACATCATCCAATGTATCATTGCGATAACATCACCAAAGATAAAGATATGAAAAGGAAATGCTATAGCGACAGAAAGAAAGGTGAACTTCCTCTCCGCCATGGACTGCCCGACTGTCTTAGGCCCACCGTCTCTCTCGAGGCCGGTGAGGCCACTCCTTGGAGCTTCAACGATGGAGGACACCAAGTGGAGAAGATGAAGATGAAAACTTCTTTCGCTTTAGCTCTCTTCCGCCTCTCTTTTTCGCCCCTTCCTTTCTCCAAGCTTCTCTCCCTCTTTATATAGAGAAGGCTCTAGGGTTTTGTGCCCTAAAGATTCCTTGAAAATCCCAAGGAATATCCACCAACAAGGTCTGCCACAAGGGGACAAGGAGGACAGTTTACATATGGGTACTGACTGCTGCACATGTCAGGTCGTCCTTTTCTGCATGTTCACGTGCTTCTGTAGCTCACGTGCTTCTCATGCGTTGGCCAATATCCACTTCCACCATGCTGTAGCAATTCCAGGCACTAGCTTTCTCTCTTGACTCCTTTTATGTGTACCAACAAACCCAAAGCCAACCTTCCGAGTAGTACCCCTCAATATGGACCAATAACCAGCAAAGATAAAGATGCACCCAGAAGAAGAAAATGCAGTCTAAATGCTATGGTATGAACTCAAGAACAGGCAAATGCTAGCAAAAAGGTATGAAAAAAAGGATATTTGTGCAGTTATCACATCTTAAATAAATTTCTTTAATCTAAATTTTTGTATTTATAGTTCTCTTACGTGTGTCGTAATCATATAAATCAATGTATAATCGAAATTAAATGAACTTTATTTGTTCGGTCTCATAGCTTTATTCGGACATAAAATATTACATTCAACGATAGAGTGAAAATTTATATTAAATCACTAGTTCGCTTCTTTTGTATTCCTCTTTGTACTTGATTTTTTCTTCTGTTCATGGTGGATTTTGGAAATGAATCTGCTTCTAATGGCGTTCTTGCTGGGCAACTGGATTTGAAGAGTTTTCCTCCCTGGCCGGAGGTAGAGAAAGATGTGAAAGCTATCTAGGCTGCTGGGAATGTGGGTAGTGCGTCAACATCAGAATGGAAGCTGATTGATCAAACTTTACCATTCTTCCCCCCGGTTGAAAAAAAATGGATTGGTTTTGGTTCAGCCCCTCATGATGTTCTTGTGTCTGGTGCTAAGCAGTGGTCCAATGCTATTATTGGAAATTTCTTGGGTAAGTCTCCACCCCTTAATGTTTTTCAAGGAACTGCTGGTCGGCTGTGGGGGAGTGAGGGTTCTGTGGTGATAGGATTCTTGGCTCCCAGCGTATACATCATTAATTTTCCTTCGAAGAGGGTTCGTGACTGGGTTTTAGAGTCGGGGCCATGGTATATTCAGCAAAAGGCTATAGTCTGGCGGAAGTGGTTCCCCTGAGATTTTAGCTATGGATACTGCACCAGTTTGGATCAAACTGTGGCACGTGCCGTTGGAGTTATATTCGCAACAAGGGCTTGGGTATAATGCTAGTGCTCTTGGTAATCCCCTTTACACAGACAAAGCTACTGCATTTAGGCATCATTTAGAATTTGTTAAGGTGTGTGTGGATATCTCTGCTAAAACTATTTTACCTCCTGTCGTTTTGGTGGATCTTGGTAATGGTAATATTGTAGATGTCTCGGTTGAATTGGTTTTGTCCCCCCTCGTTGTAGCCATTGTTCTATCTTTGGCCATGATATGGAAAATTGTAGGAAATTGAAACTTTCTCCTTAGACTGTTGTCGATAGTGTTGTTGATAATATTGCGAAAGATGATGATAATATTGTTTATAATATTGTGAAATCTGTTGATAACATTATTGATAGGTCTGTTGAAACTTTTGTTATGGTCGATGTTACTGATTCTGTTAAGAGCATTGATATTGTTGACTTTTTTGATAAAGTAGAGGGATCTATTACAACTGTTGATAAAGTAGTTGAGTCTATGGACAATTGTAAAGTGTTCACAAGTTCTATATTTCATGCACATTCCATCACATATTATTGCTATTTTTAGTACATCTTAGGCATAATTAGGACCATGCATTGCATTTTACAGTATTTCTTTACTTTGCCATGTTTTTATAGAGTATCTTTTATTTGGTGAAGAAAAGGTACTGTTTTACTGTACTTTTGGTTTTAGGTACTAATGGTTGATAGAGGGAAATAGGAGCTGAGGATGTGATGCTGAGGCAGCGAACCAGGGAGCTGTACTGATGCAGTTCCAGACAGAGACAACAATTGGCGAGTAGCTGTCGCTGCCCACCGTGCTGCCCAAGATAGCAAACTATGGAGTTGGAGAACTAGAGTGCGATTTTTTTATCATAAAATCCCGATTCTATCGATGTTGTCTACTTGATTTTTCGACGTCTGTAGCAGCGGCCAATGAGCCCAGTCTTGCATTTTTTTGAAGCCTGCAGCGGCCAGTAGAGCTGATCCAATATCGATAAGTAGGAGCACTTATCCTTACTTGCGGAAGAAGGTACCATCCAAAGAGTCCACATTTAAGTAAAAAAGGAGTATGTTTTAATGTAAATATACTTTAAGAACTTCTGCTTCAAGGAGGACTCAAACTTAGGCCATTAGCCCTATATATACCCAATGTATGTAAGGGTATAGGGGCATGACAAGGTATAAGGGGATGCGTGCTTGAATAGCCGCACAACAAAGATGTAGCTAGATAGGTTGGAGTTGTTGGGGGTCGCGGCCCAACTCTCCTAGGCTTTAGGCGCGTGTATGTAAAGTAGTTTGTGAGAAACTGTTGTAATAGTTTTGAGTTTTTTTTCTTCAATAAAATTCCAAAGTTTGCTTAATCTATGCACTTCATTCTTTCGATTAGTCTACACCGGTCAGTTGAGAGAATCCATTTTTCGGGAACGAAAGTGTAAGGCTAACGAAAGGGTTAAGCACGATCACAACATGTTGGGGCGTGACTAACTTGGTTCCTAACAAGTTCACAAGTTTCAGCGGCTAAAAGGGATCACCAAACGAATTGACTTGCCTGTGTTTGGTTTACGCTGAGATTGCTAGGTATTGTCTACATCACGTGAGTGTTCGAGCATCGTTGACTAGAAATAGAGAGGATCATTGTCGACTATCCCGCTGAGTTTGGAATGTCTACCAGACTAGCCGCCAGGACCTATTTCCGTTCCACCAGCCGAGACAGCGAAAGTTGCAGGGGTAGTGACCCGCTGCGGCCACGTGACAGGGCCGTAGCCTGCCGCCCGCCATACTCACCGAGGCAACAATTCATGGCAGCACAAAACATACGTAGGCTTAACAATGCAGTCCACACGCTACTGAGCTGCAATTGTCTTACCCAGTCTATCGACCAAATCTCTCCCTATCATCCCTCTCATCACTATCTTTGTTTTATTTGTGTTTTTATATTTCTACATCGTGAGATTTAATTGCACATTTACTAAATCTTTGTGCAGGAAACCATTCATAGAAGGTGCTCAAATCCCTGTGGGAGACAATATCTTTTATACCATAACTTGACAAGAGTGTGCACTTGCGCTCATAAATACAGAACACCCAGACGCCCTACAAGTTTTTGGCGCCGTTGTCGGGGATTGGCAACAACTACTATGTTTGAAGTTCTGCACTTCTATTTTAGTTTTTACACATTAAATCTATGTTTATTTATTTAAATAAAAAATGCCTCTTTGTTTTCTTTGGTGTATGTCCCGCCAGGGCGGCAAAGATGGCAGCCAACATCCACCTGAGGAGGGAAAGGAAATGCCCAGACGCAAAGCCAAACACAAAGCCCTCAGGAAGTGGTTATATTTGGGAAAAGCGCAGCCCGACATAACCTAATTTTTATTTTTAATTTTTCTAATTTATTACTTTTATGCATTAGGATTAGATTTAATTTAATTTTTGCTTTTAATTTATTTAAGGGTTAGGAATGAAAGCAAAATGAAGAAAGATGAAAGAATAAAGGAGAAGCCCAACCAGTGGCCATGGCAGCCCAAGGCAAAATGAAGAAAGCAAAGATTTCCCTTGCTTTACTTTCTTTTACTTTCTTTTTCATTCTTTAGGAATTACTACCGTCTCACAACTATGGCCACATCACAGCAACCCGCCGCCACCTCCAAACCTCTTTTGAAAAGGTTCTTGAACCCAACTGTCGAGACAACCTACAAGGAATACTACAGAGAGCGGCAACTATGGGAGGAAATGGGGTTCCAATATACCAAGTCTGATGGGGATTTGGGCCTTGAACCCTCCCTATTAGAAAGGTTCCACAACATGGGTTAAGACCTCTTCGCACGGTACCCAAAAGGACTAAACAGCAACCAAGTGTGAGAGTTCTACACCCACAGGCCTACACCGGAAAGTCCTTTCGTTTATGTCCACGGAGAAGGTGTTAAGTTCACGGCGGATATGATCAACAACTACTACATCATAGATATCCGCGACAATTCGCATGAAGAATGGGAGTCGTACCTAACGGCGGCTGAATACAACAAGATAGATAAAGAGATCTGTAAGCTCAACACCAAGTGGCTAACAGGAAAGAACAATGGGTCCGTCAACCGCCGCGACCTTCTGCTGGAGGCAGCCTTTTGGAGTAACTTCGTCCAACGCACCCTGATGCCTACCACGCACAGATCAACAATAAACATGACGCAGCTTGCCCTTATCCACAATATTATGAAGGGGCGGCAAATCAATATTGGCGAAGTAATCCTAAAGGAGATCTAGGCCCACGCAGAAAAGCCAAACGCCAAGGGACCCCTCTTTTTCCTTGCACTCATCACGAGCCTACGCGCCAATTTCTGCGTGCCGCCGCACCCCAAGGACACAATTCTTCCTGCCAAGGAAAGATGGACAAGAAGAGCAAGCCAGCAGATAATGCAGAACCCGGAGACAGATACACCTTCAACCGCCCAACCATCTTCACAATCCGTCGCCACCCCAACCGCAGTGAGCATGTAACACCTCGTTTTTTTATAGTTAAAAAACAGAGAATGGTGCTTGTATGAGGGTTTGAACCCAAAACCCCACCCTTCCTTTCCCCTTTGAGTGTTAAACCATTGAGCCAAGTGCTCGTTTCTATCATGTATTGCATGGAACAATAATAGAATCAAGTCTGAGAGATATATTAAATCAGATATAATATTCTATCTGACTCTTCACCTACCCGAAAAAAATATTGAACATTCAGATCTAATTTTGATGAACCAAAACCCTAGAGAATTCTAAACGCTCTCACCTACCCTATCTCGGCCGCCATCTCCGATCTGCCTCCACCACCGCGTCGTGGCCACCACCGCCAGCACCAGCAGAACCGCCGTGCCGTCCCGAACAAACCCTAGTCACCACTCGCGCCGTATTGTTGCCGACCGACGAGAGAAATGACCTGAAGGATTCGACGAGAACCTCAAGCGTCGCGCACTATTTTCGACGTTTCCGACCACCATCGACGTCTGTTCGGGAAATCGGACTCCAGATCTCAGCTCCCGGGCCGTTCTGTACAAAACCCAGTAAACCGATCGTTCCTCCGACTCCGTTAAGGTCTTCATCGGAGCTTCTTCTTTTCCGACGAGGTTTTGACCTTTTGGATCTTTTTCGGTAAGTTTCCGACCGACTTCAGATTTGTTTTCGTTGTGAAAGTGTTGTGGATTAAATTTCCGTTCTTTTTACGGCTAGGTTGTGCCCTTCGACGTCTCCAACGACCATTCCAGCCACCAGAAATTTTTGGGTAAGTAAACCGGCTCAACCCGGTCTAAACCGGCTGGACCGGTCGGCCCATCAGCCAAACTCGAACCTGTTTGGCCCAAAGCCCAAACCCAGTCAACCCGAGCCCATCGTCCGACCTGACCCGTCTCCAACCCGCCTGTCCGACCCGTTGACCCGACCCGCCTGACCCGACCTGTTAACCGATCCATCAATCTGAGTCCGACCCGACCCGTCAACCCGAGTCAACTTGTCCGAGTCAGCCCGAGTCAACTCACTTGACCCATGTTGACTGCTGACGTCAGCATTGACTTCGATCAGTTGACTCTGACCCCGTTGACCGTTGACCTGCTGACGTCAGCGTTGACTTTGACCGTTGACCAAAAAGTCAAATTTTCCGAAAAGTCATAGTTTATGTTTTTCGACGTCCTGAGTCCATCTTTGAAGCCCGTTTTGCAAAATTTTGATCCGAAAGCCTCCGAATCTGACCTTGAGCCCGAACTTGTTTATGTACTTAATTATTGGTTAAGAGCTTGTGAGTAAGGTCTGATCTTGGAATTGGTGTAATTGAAGGTATACTCGGTTCCTTGGATGCTCGATGCTGAGGAATGTCGAATTCGGGTTGGAGGGTATTCGAATGTCGTATCATGAATCAACTGTTATAGCTCGGAACTAAGGTAATACACTACTACCGCTTGTATGCTTTATGTACATGTCGATATCTGGTTAACGCATGCATGCTTATGATGACATATACTGTAAATTCTGCTTAAATTGAATCAGATTCGAGCAATAAGTACGGATATTAATAAGACCAAATTATCCGAATAAGATTACTAATGGGCTAACAGTATCATAAGTTCTAATAGTTAAATTCAGTTAATCCGCAACTCAATCAACAGTGTATAAGGATCGAGGCCCATGACACGGAGTGAGAGATATTAATTATGAAATTACAAAAATGCCCTTGGAGCATAAGTATGACTAAACTACCCCTCTAATAAAGGAAATGACCTAAAATCTGCATTCGACCTGATTATGCAATTTACTCTACCCAAGATGTATGTTTTAATGGAAAGACTTCGGCATCATTATGCAATACGTGTGATACAAACTTGGTTAATCCCTCAAACTCTGTATAACACATGAATGAGAATTCTCTGGAAATATTGTTGAAATCCTAAGTCGATCCTTATGACAGTAATGCGTGAATTAAATGAGAATGATCGTAATGACCAAAAAGACGGTAATGCCCTCGAGCACCGAAATGTCTGATTAATTTGAATGACGTTATACCCTCAAGTTCTGTAATGAATGAATCGTCTGTAAAGGGCCGGAGAGTTAGGACGACTTAATCTCGTTTGAGTACGTGAATGATGGAGGTACCAAATGGTAATTCAGAAAGAAATGGTAGATTTATCTTAGTCTAAAATAACCGAAATACTCTCCTGAGTTAATCGGTAACTATGTATTTGACGAAATTCTGGATTTGTTAACAAGACTTAAATAGCTAAGGTTCCCTTAAGTGTTGAGAAATACGACATGTGTATGCCCATCGCTCACCATATCGATGTAAGGTAGGAAGATCCACATAGATTGTATGTTCGATTACTCAAGTTAAACCATATAGTAAAGTATGAGGGCGACTGTTCAGACATACAATACAGTTAGTGTTAAGTTCTGATGCACGCTAATTACTCACATCTGAACGTTGGTAAGTATTGTCAAGTTGGGTTACGCCGCATTAAACAAATTCTAGAGGTATGATAAATTGTTAGAGCCCCTAAGAATTATAATTTTCGTTCTGATATGATTGTGCCATAGTATAAAATTTGTTATGACAGTCAAATAACTAGAAGGCCAGGATAGCCTAAATAATTGGAACATCACTGAAAATACCCGATAACTTAAAAGATTTTAATTTAGAAATTCTTGAATGTCCGGTTAGAAAACTATTGAGCAAATAGGATACCCGAGTTCTGTGAACCATTGCTTATTCAATGTTGGTATAATTACCAGAATGTCCATGAACGTTGAAATGACCATAATGCCATTGTAGGCTTAAACGACTAAATAACTCATGATGCGTCTAAACTCTCAAAGATCTTGATGTATCACCTCCTTAATATCTGAGTTAAACCGTTAGTATGAACCTCTTTTAATAGGGGCCACGTTTCATAAATCCGTTCAAATCGTCAAAAGTTTAATATGTCTCATTCCGTAAATGCCAAGTATCTCCAAGAAATGATCTTTCGCACCTAGTGTGTTCCATGTGTGATATATTTTGTTGAATGAATTGTATAATTATTAAATCATGAATAATATTATGTTTGATGAACATTTCAATTGTTAATGAGATTTGCATCACTATGTTAGAAAATGAGATAAAATGATTACATTCTCTGTCTACCTGATATATGACTGCTCAATCTGTATACTTGGTATGTGATCGTTTGATCTGTGATGGTATTGTCTGACTGTTTGATGAATTTGTTAGCATGATCTGTCAGTTTGACCTATGATGGTACAATCTGTTTGCATGATGAATAATGAGTGTCCGCTTTGCTCAATGGTATGCCCAATTATCTGTCAAAAGCATGAATCTTCTGTTTCTGATACTCTGAATAGAATGCCCGCCACATGTACTTTGTTATTTATATCTGAAATCTGAACACTGATTGCTATCTGTGGTATACTATTGGGTTATAATGTGAAGTCTCTGTTGGTACAACCCTGATCAAGTTGGTAAATCCTTATGGACTCAAGGTCTCCCCTTGAGTGGCACCTATGCCCATCGGGCCTAGGGTAAGTCCTTATGGACCTAAGGCAGCCCCTTAGGTGGCACCTATGCCCATCGTGCCTAGGGTAAGTCCTTATGGATGCAGTTCTGGGAGACTGCATATTGGTGTAAGGTTGGAGGGTAGTTTTTGTAAACTTCTGTATGAACATTGAACATTTGCATTTAATCTCTTATGTGCTCATATGATATGATGTTAAGTACTTATGTATGTTTGATCTGTAACTTATTAAAACACACTAGGCTTCGTGGTTTAACTTCTCCAACCCGCCACTCTATTGATTCTCTGAACAATAAGCTCTCTTTTAATACTCAGTAACATAGAAAGAACAAACCTTGTTGTCCTCAAGAATAGTGCTTCACTAAATTAGCGAAACATAAATGGAGACAAGTATTGACTGGAACATCATAGAAATGTTATGCCTACCCTATGTCTGCATGAGCTTATAGCATCTTTTGGTAGTTTTGTATTACTGAGTTTTTCCAAGCTCACGTTGTTTTTACCATCGCAGGTTAAAAGATTATATCATGGTATAATGTTTGACATCAGTGTTCGTAGTTCCCTCGGCGTTGCCTCTGGAGTACGATAATGTATAGTTAGTGGGCATGTATGTCATGTATTGTTTCATGTCAATGTCTGTAAAAATGCCTTCTGAAATTTTTGTTATGTGTTTAAATGATTTCCTGAAATTTTATTTTAAACAGAAGTTCATTTTACAGTTTAATAAGTGTTTTGAGAAAGAAAAAATGTTTTCATGTGTATTTTTTCACTGTGGGTCGCTCTTGTGACCCTAATGTGACTTCCTAGGATCCGTTGTAACGCATAAGCGGGTCTAGGGGGTTACAGAGCAGTACTGAAGTTGCCCTACCATCCACCATGACCCCCTGTTGCGCAGCCTAGTCGAAAGCTGCCAAAGGATCGAGCACAAATAGGTGATCTTCACCAAATATGTCGCGAACGTGCAAGAAGCCTTTGTGGCCTACTTGCTTGACAAGTACCAAGACGGAAGCCCATAGTTGCCCGCTTTCCCAACGGAGTTAGCAGCATCCAAGCCAATCCATATCACACGAAGACCTGCTGCTACAACCGCCGCTGACGACATCGAGGGGCCGCACTGCCGCCCGCCATACTCACCGAGGCAACAATTCATGGTAGCGCAAAACATACGTAGGCTTTACAATGAAGCCCACACGCTACTGAGCTGCAATAGTCCTACCCAGTCTATCGACCAAATCTCTCCCTATCATCCCTCTCATCACTATCTTTATTTTATTTGTGTTTTTATATTTCCATATCGTGAGATTTAATTGCACATTTACTAAATCTTTGTGTAGGAAACCATTCATAGCAGTTGCTCCAATCCTTGTGGGAGACGATATCTTTTATAATATAACTTGACAAGAGTGTGCACTTGCACTAATAAATAGAGAACACTTAGACGCTCTACAAGTTTTTGGCGCCATTGTCGGGGATTGGCAACAACAACTACGGTTGAATTTCTTGACTTCTATTTTAGTTTTTACACATTAAATCTATATTTATTTAAATAAAAATGCCTCTTTGTTTTCTTTGGTGTATGTCCCGTCAGGGCGGCAAAGATGGCAGCCAGCATCCACCTGAGGTGGGGAAGGACATGCCCAGACGCAAAGCCAAACACAAAGCCCTCAAGAAGTGGTTATGTTTGGGAAAAGCGCAGCCCGACATAACCTAATTTTTATTTTTTATTTTTTGTAATTTATTTGTTTTTTGCATTAGGATTAGATTTAATTTAATTTGCTTTTAATTTATTTCAGGTTAGGAATGAAAGCAAGATCAAGAAAGATGAAAGAATAAAGGAGAAGCCGAAGTAGCGGCCAAGGCAACCCAAGGCAGATGAGCATAACGACTAGTGGCTTCATAACGGCTACATTTTCCACAACGAGCGGAACATATATTTATGTAACGGCTAGAATCCTGCTATTCGCGCCGCAATAATTGCTGCCCATTGACAGCGTGCCCGTCAAGGCAGCGGAGAGAAGCAGCTATATAAGGCCAACTATTCTCTCCCCGTTCTTCACTTTGCTTTCTCCTTTACTCTCAATTCTTTCTTCTATCTTTGCTTCCAAGATTTCCCTTGCTTTACTTTCTTTTTCATTCTTTAGGAAATACAACAGTCTCACAACTATGACCACATCACAACAACCCGCCGCCACCTCCAAACCTCTTTTGAAAAGGTTCTTGAACCCAACTGTCGAGGCAACCTACAAGGAGTACTACAGAGAGCGGTAACTATGGGAGGAAATGGGGTTCCATTATACCAAGTTTGATGGGGATTTTGGCCTCGAACCCTCACTATTCGAAAGGATCCACAACATGAGGTGGGACCTCTTTGCACGGCAGTCAGAAGGAATAAACAACAACCAAGTGCGAGAGTTCTACTCCCACAGACCTTCACCAGAAAGTCCTTTCGTTTATGTCCTCAGAGAAGGTGTTAAGTTCACGGCGGATATGATCAACAACTACTACAGCATAGATATCCGCAGTAATCTGAATGAAGAATGGGAGTCCTACCTAACGGCGGCTGACTACAACAAGATCAAGAAAGAGATCTGTAAGCCCAACACCAAGTGGCTAACAGAAAAGAAAAATGGGTCAGTCAACCGCCGTGACCTACTACCGGAGGCAACCCATTTGAGTAACTTTGTCCAACGCCGCCTGATGCCCACCACGCACGGATCAACAGTAAACAGGACGCGGCTTGCCCTTATCCACAGTATTATGAAGGGGTGGAAAATCAATGTTGGCGAAGTAATCCTAAAAGAGATCTACGCCCACGTAGAAAAGACAAACGCTAAGGGACCCCTCTTCTTCCTTGCACTAATCACGGGCCTATGCGCCAATTTTCGCGTGCCGCCGCACCCCAAGGACACAATTATTCCGGCCAAGGAAGGATGGACAAGAAGAGCAAGCCAGCATATAATGTAGAACCTAGAGCCAGACACACCTTCAACCTCCCAGCCGTCATCGCAACCTGCCGCCACCCCAGCCGCAGCAGGCAGTACTGAAGCTGTCCTCCCGTCTACCATGATCCCCCTATTGCGCAGCCTAGTCGAAAGCTGCCAAAGGATCGAGCACAAGCAGATGATCTTCACCAAATATGTCGTGGACGTGCAAGAAGCCTCTGTGGCCTACTTGGTTGACAAGTACCAAGACGACGACCCGCAGTTGCTCGCTTTCCCAACGGAGTTCGCAGCATCCAAGCCGATCCATATAACACGAAGACTTGCTGCTACAACCGCCACCGACGAAGGCGAGGGGCCGCACTACCGCCCCAAGAGAAGAACCTCTCCAACTCCCATCCAGCCATACGATCTCACCTCCTCACCTGAATCAGAATAGGATGAGGAGACCACCACTGCCTCCCCAATAGCAAAACGGGCTGCCAAAGATGCCGATGACTCAAACATAGAGGTCTTAGACTCCCTCGATGATGAATCGATAGAGGCAGTAAGCAAGAGAAAGCGGCCACCAATGGAGAACTAGGGTAGAGGACCTGAAGGACCATCCAAGAAACCCACCCCTAGCCACATCCAGTCGCCGCGTAGCAAGAATAAGAGCCAAGATGCCAGACCATCTGCCACACGCCGCCTAGTCCCTCCCGCCTCCTCAGCATCCTCCTCTGACGCAACAACAATAGAGGGGAACTTCCCTAGTCTATAGCACCCTTTTCCTTTCTTTTCTTTTTAATTTTTATGTTTTGTTTTATTTTTCTTTTTATGTTTTTTTTCTTTTTATGTTTTATTTTCTATTTTTAATTTTTGTTTTGTATAGTGGCATTGAGGACAATGCCATCCTTGAGTTTGGGGGGGAATAGTCCACTTTTTTCTAGGTTCATTTAGTAGCATATAGGAAAATACGTAAATTCTACCCCCTAGCACTGAATGAAGTAGAGATTTTTAGTTTAAAACTTGTGCCTACGATAGTTCGTCGACTACTTATATTAACACCATACTAAAAATTGTAACATAACTATGGGAAGAAGCATGAAAAATACTTAGAAAATTTTACTTTTTGCCAATTATCTTACAATGTCTGTTAAATGTTGAATCTTTGCTTGAGTTCTAAGTTTAACATTGCCTGCCTTAATAAGAGTTCCTTGATTGGATACAGGTTTGCTGCCACGGCAGCATAGGGCATAAAAACAAAGATGGTGAAAACCCTGGAGGTGCCCGAAACAGGCTCTAGACAGCATAAATACCCTAGAGGTTCCCGAAATAGGCTCTAGGAAGGATCATGAGAAAGGACACTCCGCTGCTATCAAAGTCCACGTATCTAAACCAAGTGTGTAACCCGCTTAGCCCGGCCTAGACGGTTGACCCGAACTACGAAGATTACACGGGGAAAACCAAAGTCAACCCGAAAGTCAACCTTGATTCACAACCCTATTTTTCTTTTTAATCATGACTAGATACACATTAACCCTAAGTGAGTACTAACAAATCATATTTGAGAAAGACACAGCGATCAGATAACATATAGGGATTCAATTGCACTTATTACAAGTTTAGGGACCAAATTGTAATTTCTGTAAATTAGAAGGTCTTTACTAATTTTAAGGTTACCGATATGAAATTAGTCTTGTTACATGCTTCTCTGCCAAATTTCATATTAATTGAACATCTCAAACCCAAGTAATTTCAACTTCAACATTTGGGACTAAAATGTAAAGCTTGCAAACTTTAGCACCATTCAAATCTGTGCCCAACAGTCACCTGTTTCGAAACACTCACTTGTTGTATCGAAACGTTAGATTGATACGGTTTTGACCGTTTCGATACGCGGGTTTGTTCCGAGACTGGTTCCGAAACGAGGCATTCTAGTAGCCAAATCGTTTCGCAACATCCTTTAGCGTTTCAAAACACGAAGACCATTTCATGCCCCCGTTTCGAAACACTAGAGGGTGTTTCGATACGGTTTGCCGAGAAACTGCAACTATTGCTGGTTTTTCATGCATAAACCCATTCAAACACATATCAACAAGTCATCAACATATAAGGTACATATTTAGAACTCCGAAATACCTTCATAGCATCAAACTTGAAATCTCACAAGTCTAGAGGCATGCTTCCTAATATCAAATCCAAATAGGGAAATCAAACCTCCAAACGAGAAATTAAGGCCATTTACAATTCAAACCAACCAAAACAAACATGCCACAACCTCAGAGAGTTTAATACATCTCCCAAATTAAAAACTTAGTTTCCCATTGCCAATTTATCAAAACTAATAGTGTATGGAAACTTCACCATACGTGAGCTTGGATTTGTTTGGATGAACTTAGCTTCCTTGATGCCCTTAAACACCTCAATTATCTGCATTATTGGTAAAAGAGAGCGTAAGCACAAATGCTTAGTGAGGCATGCTCTAAAGAAACCAACACAATAATGCAATTTTAGAAAATACTTTCATCAAAGCTTTTAAACCACATGCTCATCTCTTTCTCATGCTTGGAAAACTTTCAAGCAACGCTCATTGAAATCACATGTACCTTCATTCAATCTCATGCATTAAAACCAATGCAAATCTCATGGCAAGGCCATTCACATGCTTGTATTGTCAAAGCATTTCTAAACAAAACATGTATGCATAACTCATAGCATAAATCATTTCATCAAGGTACATGTGTAACAAACACCATTTCATCATTTATATTAGCATTTAACATCTCATTAATACTCGGATATGCGGACACATTTCTACACTAAACTCTTCCGTCGGAATCTCACATCACCGTACTCACTTTTCTAGCAACACAACTTCCGGTGGAATCTCTCGTCACTATACTCACGTGGCAGAATCTCTCATCACCACAAAGCTTGGGTATTTCACCAAGTCCTACCCGATGGAATGCCTATCATCGGAATATCTCCCTTTGGCTTAACCAAAGAGCACGTACGAATTTTTAGTTTATAGTGCACTCTCATCCTATTGATCGATCAATTATATCCGGTAAGTTTCTCAACATCTATGCCAATATAGTGTGTTAAAATATCATCACACCTACTGTTTTTCACGCAATATAACTCAAAGGTTTTCCCACCACATTTCAAATCATAAATCATACTTTGCTTTAAACCAAAAGCTCAAATCTATTGAATGCAACATGCCATATCATGACATCTCTACAAGCATATTCTCATGCTCCAAAACATGCATAAAAACAGTAGGAATTTAACAATCTCAAACCATGAGCATGTAAAAGCATTTTAGGGGCAAACACCACTATAGAGAGACCAAATTAAACCATACTTACTTCCGGACTTAGGAAGGTGTTTCAAACCTCTTCTAAATCCCCAAACCTTGTATTTTTGTCCTCATGGACTTCAAACCCAATCGCACTCACCGATTTCGTTTCGCTTGCTTGCCGAAACGCCGATTAAGCTTCCGGATCAACTCCAAAAGTGTCCGAAGATGTCTCCCCTGTTTTAGACACATAAAAGCGTAGGATTAATGCATCATCATGCATTGAAATCTTCAGTCAACATTCCTAAACTCGCTGCTCTAAGCAAACACAACATTTCGGCTACCAAATACAACCGAAATCACCTCCAAACTCTTCCAAAACTTAACCCAGCCAAGATCCATCACTTCTAATCATTTCTAAACATCAATTAACATCAAAAAAACCTCTAAACTTGTCCTTATACCTCCAGCTATAACAGAACACCAAAAACACCTCAAAAACCACCATTTTCATAAGCAAAAACTTAGGAAACACAACATATTCGGGATTGGATTGTTAAAACCTCATTTCTAACATCATTTAACATTCGAGAACTATCTCAAAACAGAGCCCAATCTATTACAATGAAAATCTTCAAGATCTCTTCCAAAATCTTGAGTTTTAAGCCAAAATCTTGTTTCTAACATTAAAACCATTTATAAAACTTTAATAAAGGATTGACAACTTGGGAATTTCAGTAAAGAACTGAGTATTTAGAGGAGAAGAACAATCTTACCTCTAAAAGATGATTTCTCCTTGATTTGGGCAAAATTACATGAAAATACAATGTGGAAATCAAAAGGATTTGTTGCAATATTGATTAGGAACCAATGAGTGATGGAAACCTCATCAATTGAAGTAAAAATCAATGTGAATTTTGCTGGAGAAATGATGTTTGGATAATAGGATTTTGAGAAAAAAAGGAATGAGAGAAAATTAGAGAAAGGTAGTTATGAAAATCAAAAAGTAGTTTTCACCTTTCTTTTATTTAATTAAATCATTAATTAAATCACCCAAATGAAGGAAAAATCTGGAATAAAACATTTTGGGTAAATTAGCTCCTTAAAGATTCAATGTTTCAATCCTTTACAAAACAGTCACTACTAAACTTTGCAAAAATCGCAATTTGGTCACTACACCGAAATGTAGTATTTCCAAACCTTATTTTGTAAAATTGATTTCACCACTCTCTTATATATATATTAAATGAAGATTTTTAGATATTTTTCTATATTTTTAAAGCATCCAGAAATAGGCGTTCCCTAAAACCTCCTTTTATATTCGAACCGATTCTCAGACCGGTCTGGTTCAGACCCTAAACTTCTAAGCCCAAAATTGGGGTGTTACAAAGTGACGGGCAAATTAGCAAGAGTGAATAAAAGCCTTCACGGGATGACTCTATTCAAAGGGTTCGGAGTTTCGTAGAGTGCACCTATCTTAGCTTCAGACCCAGAGAATAGTTGTGATGAGCTGAAGCCCTTAAAGTCATGATCAAAAAAAGAAGACGAAGGTGCCCAACTGTGCTGCTAAGGCAACAACTTGTATCTTTTTTAGCAATTTAATTACTTTTGGCACTCTTAGTTAATTTAGTATCTTAGCATGTTAATCATGGACACAGACTTGCACACACTACACCAGCATTAAGAAAATTAAATCTAAGTTATTTCACCACGACCTTGAGGTAAGAAATCAAGTTAGTGGCTAATGTTTCTACTAATTTTGTGCAACGAGCAAATTTTCTAGTTAGGTTGCATTGCTTGAGGGCAAGAAATAGTTCGAGTTTGAAGGTGTGTAGATTGTCCACGAGTTCTATATTTTGTACACATTCCTACTCTTATTATTGTCATTCTTAAGCTCATTTAGACATATTTAGGTGCATTGCATGCATAATAACAGTATTTTCTCTTTCACCATGCTTTTATTGAATATTTTATGTTTTGTTAAGAAAAGATATTTTTTTAGTTTAGTTTTTATTTTCAAGTGCTGTAGAAAAGAGAAGAGATGAGAGGACATGAAAGGTAGAACTAAATGAGGTGTACTAAAGTAGCTCCAGATGCCGCCAAGGATGCTGCCGAAGCAGCATTGCCGCCAAGTGCCGCCCAGGCAGGAGTTATATCGACTTAGCCAAGATGGGTCGCGATTCAAAGAGGGTAATTTATTAAGCCCAATAAGCCCAGTCTTCATTTTTCTGAAGCCTGCAGCGGCCAGTAGAGCTGATCCAAGATCGATAAGTATAAGCACTTATCCTTACTTGCGGAAGCAGGCAACGTCCAAAGAGTCCAAATTTAAGTAAAAAAGGAGTCTGTATTTAATGTAAATATACTTTAAGAACTTTTACTTCAAGGAGGACTCAAACTTAGGTCATGAGCCCTATATATACCCAATGTATGTAAGGGTATAGGGGCAAGACGAGGTATAAGGGGATACATGCTTGAATAACCGCACAACAGAGATGTAGCTAGATAGGTTGGAGTTGTTGGAGGTCGCGACCCAACTCTCCTAGGGTTTAGGCGTGTGTATGTAAAGTAGTTTGTGAGAAACGGTTGTAATAGTTTTGAGTTGCTTTCAATAAAACTCCAAAGTTTGCTTAATCTATGCACTTCATTCTTTCGGTTAGTCTACACCAGTCAGTTGAGAGAATCGATTTGTCGGGCATGAAAGTGTAAGGCTCACGAAATGGTTAAGCACAGTCAAAACATGTTGGGGCGTGACTAACTTGGTTCGTAACAAGTTCAAAAGTTTCAGCGGCTAAAAGGGATCACCAACCGAATTGACTTGCCTGTGTTATGATTACGCTAAGATTTCTAAGTATTGCCTACATCACGTGAGTGTTCGAGCATCCTTTCCTAGAAATAGGGAGGATCACTGTCGACTATCCCACCGAGATTGGAATGTCTGCCAGACTTGCCGCCAGCACCTATTTTTGTTCCACCTACCGAGATAGAGAAAGTTGCAGGGGTAGTGACCCGATGCGGCCGCGTGACAAGGTCGTAGCCTGCCGCCGGCCATACCCGCCGAGGTAGCAATTCATGGCAGCGCAAAACATACTTAGGCTTTACAATGCAGTCCGCACGCTATTAAGCTGCAATTGTCTTACCTAGTCTATCGACCAAATCTCTCCCTATCATCCCTCTCATCACTATCTTTATTTTATTCGTGTTTTTATATTTCCACATCGTGAGATTTAATTGCACATTTACTAAATCTTTGTGCAGGAAACCATTCATAGAAGCGGCTCCAATCCCTGTGGGAGACGATATCTTTTATACTATAACTTGATAAGAGTGTGCACTTGCGCTCATAAATAGAGAACACCCAAACGCTCTACAGCCAGACTTGCCGCCGAGACTTCTCTCTATCTCACTTGCCGAGACAATGAAAGTTGCAAGAGTAGAGTGCTGTCGTGGCAGCGAAAGTTGCCGCCGCCTCAATCTGCCATTACCCGCCAAGGCAGTAAATCGTGGCAGCGCAAAACAACTTGACATATTCAACGCAATTTCACACTAAGTTGTAGCATAACCCTGCCCTCTCTATCAATATGATCACTTCCTTATTATTATTTGTGTTTTTTTGTTTTACTTTTCTTCTCAACAACTATCTTACTTGTGCATCTACTTTTCTTGTGCAGGAACAACAATTCGAATCAAGTTGTCCAATCCTTGTGGGAGACGATATCTTATATATTATAACTTGACAGGAGTGTGCACTTGCGCTCATAAATAGAGAACACCCAAACGCTCTACAACAATATAGCTGGTGTAAGTGATAAGGTTAATTTCTGATGTCCCTGATACTAGAGATGTGGTTAGTGTTGATGTGGTAAGTGCAGGAATTGGTAATATTGGTGTTATGTCTGATGATCATGTGGTAACTAGTCCAAATAGGTTTGGAGCTCTATGTTCTGAGGGTGCAAATATCAGGGTTGTTTCCCCAATAAGAGTCGTGCTGCTACTGAAGGAATTAACGAGGTGATGCAGCAATTAAAGTCTAAGGCAAAGGAGCAGAATAAGAAGAAAGGTAAAAGGGGTAATAAAGGGAAAGGCAAGGACGGTGGTGGATCTCCTTCTTGTCAATGAGTCTCCTTGTGTGGAATGTGAGAGGATTAAATGATCCTCTAAAGCAGTGTCAACTCTTGAAGGTGGTCAATAAATTTAATGGTGAGGTGATTGGACTATTGGAAACTAGAGTTAGATGGATAAATGCAGCTAAAATTGTTTCTGATAGATTCAAAGGCTGGCAGTTCATAAATAACTATGATTTTACTTCTAATGGGAGAATTTAGATCTTGAGTAAGGGTGATTGGAAGGTGGATGTGGTGTTTAAGTCTGCATAATTGATTACTTGTATTATATCAAAAGGGGAGGATGTTTTATTTTACTCTGTGGTTTATGGAAACAATAGTAGGGAGGAGTGATTGAGTTTGTAGAGAGATTTATTGAATATGAAGGTCTCTGTTGGAGATTTCCCTTGGATGTTGGCTGGCGATTTTAACATTATCACCTGTCCACAGGAAAGATTTGACTTTACTGGTAATCAAGTTGTTACTG
This sequence comes from Hibiscus trionum, assembly GCA_030270665.1. Classification (NCBI taxonomy): domain Eukaryota; kingdom Viridiplantae; phylum Streptophyta; class Magnoliopsida; order Malvales; family Malvaceae; genus Hibiscus; species Hibiscus trionum. The sequence goes on along the minus strand of BSYR01000038.1, from coordinate 16,501,899 downwards.
GAGCTATGCAAGAGTTTAAAGATTGTATGGATGCATAGGATGTTCTTGACCACACTTTTACTGGTTCAGTGTTCACTTGGTGTAATTTTAGGGATGAGGGTCCCTTGTCTAGAAATTTAGTTAGGGTACTGGTAAACCAGGCTTGGTTGACTGGCTATCCATCTTCTAAAGTAGAATTCTTGGTCCCTGGTTGTTTTGATCATTACCCGAGGTACATGATGGTGCATGCTCCTTTAAAAAAACCTCCAAGACCTTTCAAGTTCTTTAATCTCTGGGTTAAACATCCTATATTCATGGGTATTGTTGAGGAATCATGGAAGTAGCCAGCTGCTCGGGGCAATCTTTTGCAAGTTCTATTTGCAAAGTTAAAGAGGCTGAAAGGCCCTTTGAAGCAGTTAAACAAGGAGGCATACAGTAATATCTCAAACAGAGTTTTCACTAAGCAAGTGTAATTTACAAAAGCTATTGATGAACAATCCTACTTCTATCAACTTTACGAGAGAGAGCTGTAACTGCAGAATTGAAGGAGCTATTGCTAGCTGAGGAGTTCTTTTTAGACAAAAATCTCGAGTGCAATGTGTAAAAGAAATTATCAGAATTCAAGTTATTTTTTCAGGCAGGTTGTTGTGAAACAGAACGCCAATACAATTTCTGTTCTTTATGATGGCCATGGGAGGAAGTTGGACTCTTATGCTACAATTTCAATTAAAGTTGTGAACTTCTTCTCCAATTCTCTTGGTAGAAAGGATACTAAGGTAGAATTGGTGTCTGACAACTTATTAAGGGAGATATTGGGTGTGGAATTGCCTTCTGAGATAGGCAATAGTCTGGTTGCCCCTGTTTTGCAAGAGAAAATTAAGAATGTCATTTTTTCCATGAATAGCAACAAAGCCCCTGGTCCAGATGGATATCCTACAAAAAAATTAGGCATCATGGGAAATTGTTAAGGAGAATGTTTTGAGAGGAATTCAGCTTTTCTTCTCTTCTAGTAACCTTCCCTCTACGTTTAATTCTACAACCATAACTCTAGTGCCAAAGATTCTGGTTCCCAAAACAGTTGCTGACTTTCGGCCAATATATTGTTGTAATACTATCTATAAATGTATTACAAAAATGATCACAAATAGGATGAAAAGGTGGCTTCCATAATTCTACAAAATCAAAGTGCTTTTTTGAAGCATATCTCTCCAATATGTGCTAATAAGATAGACCTTAGAAAGGCATTTGATTCTATAAATTTGAGATTTATTATTCAAATTTTGAGAGTATTGGGGTTCTCTGTTCAGTTTTGAAGGTGGATAGAGGCTTGTGTAATGCATTCAAAGTTTTTCATTAACATTTTTTATCGGCAAAAGAGTATGAATTTATTAATAATTATCATACAGTGCCATCACACTCCATGGCCTCATTAAAAACCTCCCTACACCTAAATGGAGGAAAAGAGTACCGAGGAGTATGAGATAAAGAACAAACGCTAAAACAAACCGAACAAACACGAAAAACTAAAGCAAGAAACCAAAACACAAAACATTCACGCTAGCATGCAAAACCAAGATGTGTGATCAACACCGCCCCTCGCCAAAGAGTCATCCAAGCAATTTGCTTATCGATAAAAACATGAATACATGAGCTCAACAATAATCCCCATCGGATGCAATTTCTAGGCTAAAAGATGTCGTCAAGCACCAAATAAAAAAATGGTCTGATGTTGCGTGTTTCCATACTATTCGATCCTCACACTTTTAACAAACCACACCACGCCACTCTATCGACACAAATGATATCATGCACCACAACCAATGAATAATTCCACCATACCTCGTTGTAGATTACCACACCACATATCGCCTAACAAACTCGCTTGATCCCCTCCCACACACGGTACGTATACTTCTACTATACCACAAAAACAGACATCCAAGAACCGAGCAAATCCGTCTCCTATCTCGAATGTCAAAAGCATCCGAAGAAGGCGTTAACACATAAACAAAATCATTCGTAAACCATATCTTATTCACCATACCATCACTTGATGTATTTAATTTATTCACATATAAAATGATCATCGCACACCTTTGTTGTCTCAAAAAGCGTTGAACCGATTTATGCTTCAATACTGAACCAATCCCTCTCATATTTCACGACCACAAACTCAACGCTCTTTGCAATTATTTCCGTTCTCGCGCTTCAATCATACGCGTGATATCCTTTACAATTTCTTGTTCGTTTCCAATTGTTTTCACCCCAATCACTTTATCCAATTTCAATGTTTCCTCCGCTTCTCTTAAAATAATCCGTTTTCGGTTATAGATGTTCGAGTCTGACAAAGAGCCATTAGCAATTACCTCTGATGATTTTTCGTAACATAAATAGGGGATTGGTTCGATATTTTGCAAGGGCAAAGCGTGTTAGGTAAGGGGACCCTCTATCCCCTACCTTTTCATTCTAGTTTTAAATGTCCTGTCTGGATTGCTCAATGATGCCAGAAAGTATGGTGTTTTTGGTTTTCATCCAAAATGTAAAATGATACAACTTTCACATATTTGTTTTGCATATGATCTGTTGGTGTTCACAAAGGGAGAGCTAGAGTCTATTCTGGGGGTCAAAAGACTGTTGGTAGTCTTTTATAAGATGTCTGGATTGAGCATTAATGAGGCAAAATATGAATTATTTTCTACTGGAATTGACAGTACTGAAATTCAAGTGATGAGAGAGCAATCTAGTTTCAAATTTGGTTTGTTACCTGTCAAATACTTGGGAGTTTCACTCGTTTCAAAGAGACTTACTGCTGCTGATTGTGAGGGTTTAGTTGGAAATATTGTTAGTAGAATTAGAGGGTGGCCTTCCAAGAGCTCATCTTTTGTTGGGAGGCTTCAGCTCATACAAGCAGTGTTGTTTAGTGCCCAAAATATTTGGTGTAGGGTATTCATTCTGCCCTAAAAAATGATCAAGAAAATCTCCCAGATTTGCAATGCCTTTCTTTGGAAGGGTACAAATGGGGATGCTAGAGGTGCTCGGGTGAGTTGGGAGACTATTTGTTACCCGAAGCATGAATGGGAATTGGGAGTGAAAGACATGGTTACTTGGAACAAGGCTTGTATGATGAGATGCATTTGGCTTTTGATTACACAAGCGGGCTCTTTATGGGTGGCATGGGTGCAACAATACTTGTTGTAGGGATGTTATGTTTTTAATGCCACTGTCAAAAATTCTCATAGTTGGGCTTGGAAAAAGCTTATGAAACTTGGAGCTGAGTGGGAAAATATTAGGAGCTTGCAAGGAAATTATAAAGCTCGTATAGTTTAGGATTCTCTTAGGCACAAAAGAGACAACGTGCCTTGGGCTCGTGTTGTTTAGGGAGGTTTGGCCATCCCTAGACAATCGTTTATCTCATGATTGGTTGGGCTCGTGTTGTTTGGGGAGGTTTGGCTTGTGTTAGAACCATAACTTTCACATGACCAAATTCCAAATGTTACTTTCTATTTATGGATGAGAACATGAGAAAGCTAGATGTTCTCAACAAGGCATAAAACTATTGTGTTCTGAATGTTCAGAATGCAGGGCCACGTGATCAGCATATTGAGTCAACACCATAGAACAATCGAGACATTAGTAGAATATAATATGTTTTCTTTTTTTAATGAAAATTCCAAGAACTTTGTCTCCTTCTTTGAACCTCGTCTATTTCTTCTTTCTTCAATGTTATCCTCTGTATTTCTTCTGGTTTCGTTCTTAATCCAACAGTTATTACTTGAGTGCATAATTAGTTTCCTAACATATTGTTGCGATACTACCACCGACCCTTACCAATGTGCAATATGCTATTATTTTGGATAATCTAATTCCACTAAAACCTTATGTTTCTTTCTTAATTTTCCATTTTTTAAAAGTACGAATTTTATTAATAACAGAGCAAAAATACCGGCCTCGTTAAAAAAACCTCCCTAAATCTTAGGTGGAGGAAAAAAGAGTTCATGGTGCTTAACTAGGTACAACGAAACTTCACACTCCAATAACCTCTCCAGGTTTGAAAATTTTTGAAACAAAGACCAAAAAAAGAGAAAACAAACAGACATATCAAACCAGTTCAACAACAACTAGATCTTCCACAAGCAATTCCACCTGTAGCTTGCTTATCCAAATTGAAGTGACCATTTTCAACACAAAAACACTACCCATCACACTGTCAACCCAAACTTTTGCATCCTTATTCCTCGAGAACAATATTCCAACATCCTATGACAATTAGAAACATATTCCACCACAAAAGGAGTGTTGAAAGAAATAACAAACCAAGCATTAAACACTACCAATGTAACGCCCCGGTTTTGGGCGTAGCAATTTATGGGCTAGATTAGACGGTCTGGTGGACCAAGTTAGAGATTCGAGTCAGATTCAGGATTGGATATTTTTATTAAACATAAAAATATGGAAAATGGTTAAAAATCATTATTTAATATATATATATATATATATATATATATGATTTTAGTAAAATCAATTTTGGAAAGAGAATTTTGGGAATGTGACATTTGGGCTAGTGACCAAAATGTAAGAATTGTAAAACTATTTTCAGTGACTGTTTTGTAAAAGGGCCGGGACTTTGAATCTTTAAGGAGCTATTTGCCCAAAGTCTAATATCAGACTTTTATCCCGTAATTGGCTTATTGAAAATGGTTTTTAATTAATATAATGGATTGGATGAATTAATTAGTTGTTATTTCATTAAAACAAAATTTACGTGACTTCTTTCCTCTCAAAAACTTTCTCTCAAATTTTCTCCCGCCAAACACTCATTTCTTCTTCAAAATCTTAAGGTAATCTTTTGTTTTCTGTAATCCTTTGTTATCAAATGATTTCTTGTTGGTTTCTTAGCAAAACCTTATTGTTTTAATCTTGTTTTTACATGTAAATCAATCCGATTAAGTGGAAAAGCATCCATTAGAGGTGAGCTGCATTTTTATCCTCTAATGAAAGGTTCTTTACTTAAATTCTCAAGTTCCTTATCCTTTATATATTTTTTTCTAATGAGTTTTGATGATTTAATTTGTGAAAATTTGGTTTAATTGAGATTTAATTGGTGAAATTGATTGAGATTCGTTTTGGATCTATTTTCTGGGTTCTTGATCATATTAGAACATGATTATGATGTTTTATAATGTTAATAAGTTGGTTTTAACATTGGAATCCCGAAATGATAGGAATCTTTAATTGTTTAGGTTGTTAGTTATGTGATTTTGGGAGTTATGGTGGTGTAATGGTTGTTGGAAGTATAAGGATGTTATGAGCAGGTTTTTAGATGTCTCTTGATGATAATTGATGGTTGAAAGTGTTAGGTTTTGGCTAGGTTTAGTTTAGAGGTCAATCGATGTTGTTTTCGATTGTTTCAGATATACGATTGATAGCTTTTGGCAAGGCAATGTGTAGAATTGCTTGCTAGGATTTTGAATGCATTGAGATGTATTAATCCTCTATTATTATATGGTTAAAACATGGGAGAGTGATTCGCTAGCAACCGGTGAAGATTTGGAGGCTTTGGAAGCTTAGTTTCACGTGTAGGTGAGTGAGAACGTGGACTTTATCTTTGAAATGTTTTAAAGGTGGTTTTGGAACTTAGATTTGAGCTTGAAACGCTTGTCCAAGTTTGGAAGTAAGTAAAAAGTGGTTTTCTCTCCCGGTCGTGCTATTATGAAATGGTTTTTATGCACTAGGTTTTGATTACATGTTACCTACTGTTAAAGCGTGTTTAAAGTATGCGATATACTATTTTTAATTATGAAATGATGAAAGATGCACATGGTAAGTGATCCTTGTAAGTATATGTTTTATACATGTGTTTAAAGCATGGTTTGTTGCTTTGGAAAATGGTTTAGTGTTGATGCTTTGAAAACAGTGAGGTACATGGTTTGATGTGAATTATATTGGAAAGTGATGGTATGGAAATGGTTTTAAAAATGCTATCAGATATAGTTAGTCGACTATATGATTGAGTGCACTATAAACAAGTCGTCTTGAATGTTGAGGGGTTTATATTGTGTACCACATACTCCATCCAAGTACCTTAAGGATCAAGGAAGAGGAGTGTTTCGTCTCTCGTTAGTGGGGTTATACATCTACCGATGAGTGGTGTTGAGGGGTTTATACGGTGTACCCATGGAAATTTGTAACACCCTCAACCTGACTTTGAAGAAAACCAGAGTTAAGAACGTTATTGCATAGAAAACTGAAAACCAGGACCAAAAAATTTCAATTCAATCTATAGTCATTATCATCATTTACTCAACTTACTTCTTTTAGTCCATAATCACAAGTTTCATGACCGTTCTACCAGTTGGCTCACATAACTTATTTAACAGGGAACCAAGTATGAAAGTGATATCCTCATTTCATCTTGTATATATATAGAATGAGCTTTAATATCAATTTTAGATAAATCTTATTTCCTATAGCTTTTAGCCAATTAAATATTCTTTCAATAACTCATATTCTAACATACTAGGCTTATCAAGCAATTACAATTATATTCGGTCTCTATTACCCAGAATTATCTTGTATTTTAAGCTAGAAAGTAAATGATTAAAATGACCAATTCCATTGTAACTTATACAATATATTCTTTATGAGTATTTTAATAACACCCTAATAACAAACCAATAATTGAATTATAATCCAATATATCTAGTTAAACACAAAGCTTATTCGAAAGCTTTACAACATATTTAACTTAGCCATCGCACCCTTTAATCACCATGTTTAGAATCATACATGAACCATTATCCGAATATCATACAACTTAACAGAGTCATTTATACTAGCATTAAAATCATGAACTCCATTAAACACTCTTCTTCTATATGAATAGTTCAAGTAATAAGTGTTCATTAACCGAACTAAGCTAATCCAAGATAACATTCCTTGATAACATTTACAAAACATATCTATAAATTGCTTCTTAGACAATTACAAGAGCCACCATCCTAGAGGTTGATTAAAATAACAAGACAACAATCAAGTCTTGAAGCATCACACTTGCACCCGATTAGATATAACTTCTAAAATGACCTACAATACATGGTAATGTATGCATTAGGCTTACATAGCCTAACTGAGGTAGTGGCATTAAATAATAACAAGCATTTAATATAAATTTTTCAATGGAGTACACAATCAAATATACAATCGTAGTTATCATATTATAATTGACTTAATTTTGCTTTTTTAAGCTTTAGGATATTCGAAAGCTACTTCAATTTCTTTATCATTATATTGATCTTAATTTAAGATCAATTTATCACTTTTAAGTCTCCTTTAGACTTGTTAGGAACTTAACAACCTTTGGAATTCTTTAATGACTTCAATAGTTTAACAATATATTAATTAAAGGTTTGTTCCCATAAACAATTGGGACATTTAATCATCTTTTACATGTCTCATAGCATATGCTCATCAAGAGCTTTGAATTCAATGCTCACTAAGAACTTTCGATTCACAATGCTCACCAAGAGCTCTTAATTACAGTGCTCCCTAAGAGCTTTCAATTACAGGGCTCACCACGAGCTATCCACTACTAGGCTTACCATGAGCTATCGCACAAATTGCTTGATCACATTTCCTTTGAATTCTTGGCTTAAAGTAAACATTTCATATCTTTTACAGGTTTTCCTTGGGTCACTATTGGTGATGAATAACATTAGTCCAAGCGATGCTTAGCTCAGAGCACATAGCAAAGGCTAATATCGAAACATATCAATGGGGCATCCCTCGAGCAATAGCTTGATCAAGAGTACCAAAGGTACTAGAAGATCATTTGATCTTAATAACAAGGGACCGTAGTCCAAACATAACAGGCATCAACCAATAGATCCTAGGTCTTCCATTGAAAAGGCAACTTATATGTTTTTATCTTAGTTTGATATTCAAGAAGTTGCTTGTTGTACAAGTAGCTTTACTTTTAAGGTTCACATAGATTTCTTAAGTTACAAGTAACTTTACTTGTTTCTTCTTTTCAATAGCTTATTACATAAGTCAAGCTTTCTTGCTCCGTAAGTCTTTAGGAATTCAAGGTACTTATAAGTTTACTTTCAATCTTTTATAAGAATCTTATTGTTTTAATGGTCGGGAAGCAACTTCAGCTTTATCACAAAATTTTCAAGATTACTATCACAAGTACATAGCAAGACATACAAAGTTTGCATACTTCACATGTCTTGCTCTACAGGATCCATATGTGTATGCTTATGCAAGAATTAAATCATTTCATGTAACAAGAATAGGGATGGCATCGTGTCGTCTGAAACAAAATCGACTACACTCACCTCTTACCGAAGTTATGGGATACCTAAATCCACAATTACTTCTAGCTTTCAATTAATCCCTAGCTTCTAGTCATCCTTATATGATGTACCTCACACCAATAAGTCATTAGAACCAAGTTCAATTCATTTATTAGCAACCTAATTCATCATGTATTCACATGTACATTTATACACTCGTAGATCAATATACTATATATATATATACTCACAAGTACTCACTCAAATAACCCCTTGTATACAGGTTTATACACATCAAGACTGTAACACCCAAAAAATTACACTCAAATTGTAAACCCTAGATTTGAAAATTTCCTAATTTAGAAACCTAATTTTGAAACCCCTACTTGAAAACCCTAACAATTGAGAATATTTAATCTATAACCCTAATTTTTTTATAAGGGACTAAATAGAATTATTATCAAACTTAGAAGTTAATATGAAATTTATTAAAAGTTTAAGGACCGCATATGAAATTAACCCATTTTTTAAAATTTGAATTCTAATTCTCTTAGTTTTCCTACTCAAGTCGTCCCTTTTCTTTTGAATTCTAATTCTAATTCTAAACCTAATTTGTTTAGATTATCACCGCTCAACTATATATATATAGTTATTACGTATAGAAATAAACTTAAGCCTTAAGTTTTAAAGTGCTGCCGCTCTTAGTTATTCCCATGTTTTATGAATTCCTCTCGGATTGACGTTGCCATCACCTTACATCGAAGCCGCAACCGCCCTTTGTTCGTTGTTAGAGCTTTATTGTTGCAAGGTTTGTTTTCTTCTGGTGCTATAAATAAATTATTTGTTATTTTTTATGTGTTGGTGTTTTACCCCTTATGTGATTATCAATATGTATTATGTTTTGTATGGTTGACATCACGTGCATATGATTTCATAATGTGTTTTAATTAAGATTTATAAAATATTTGATTTAAGGAACATCATATTTACAAAACTATAATTTATGGATTTATGAATTTATGGATTATGATTTATGAATTATGTTTATGGGATATCGGATTTATGGAATTGGTTTTTATGAAACTTGAATTTTAAACATCATATATGTATGAGTATGGGTTGGGATTTGTATGGAGAAAGTTCAGTGGTTTCACCCTTCGCGCTGAATTCCACTTCGGATGGCGGACGTAGGGAGGAGGTTATGGGAACCTTCCTCATTTTTGGCGGACGTAGTTGGGCGCATTGAATCACGCTTGTGATATTGTATCGTTTGTTTAATGTTGTAAAGAATTTTAAGAAAATAATACTATGTTTTATGATTATAGTTTTTCTTGCACTTTAGACACACACTAAGCTCTTTAGCTTACTCCCTCATAGTTTCCTCTTACATATATCTTTGGACTTTAGGCGACATGGTACTTGGAGGATCTCACATTTTATCTGTTCATTTTATTATTTATTGCGAAACCATTTTTATTATTCATATTATTATTTTATTATATTGTGATATTGATGTAATTTTATAATTGAGGACTATTTATGTTTTTGAATTATTTTAGCATTCTTTTACGATGGTTTTATTTCTGAGATTTTATTTAAACATTCGATATTAACTATGACATTTAAATTTTATTTATTGTAAAATATTTATTAAATTATCGTTATATATATATATATATTAAAAATTAAAGTATAATTTTTAAAATTAATTTTCTTGAGGGTTAAGTTTTCAACGGTGACTTCCTAAATTCGACATTTTGTTCTAGGCCGGGTTTAGAGGGTTACAAAGACAATTCAAAGTTTTCATACATATAAACACGTAAATCAAATCAGTCCATCACTTACTTAATCATGTCAAAATAACCTAAGGTTTATTTATCTCTACATGTTTATTCACTAAATAGCTCACTTCCATTTGTTCTAATGCAAAACCGTGTCTAACATGAATATTTTTCATCCACATGCTCACAAATCGGTTCTTAAGGTTCATATAGATGCAAATATGTCTAGTTTTCATATGCATACTTAGTATATGCATAAAATAGGGTAGCTTAGACATGTAAACATATCTTCACTCAAATATGTCCAAGATACATGACACGCGTCGTTTTCGCATCAAAAATAATTCCTTCTTCCTTGATAATAAATAAAGGAAATAATACGTAGTAAAAGAGAAGTAAGGGTTGATCCCATAAGGACTCAGAAAACTTCTTGATTAATGTATGTTCAATCGGTGAGCCAAGAAGAGAGTTGAACAATATTTCAGCAAAAAGGGGTTTGCGAAATAACAAGAACACAAAGAAATTAAAGTGAGGTTTTAAAAGAAATAGATTCAATATTTATGAATAAGCCTTAGGCATTGGCTCTGACTCAGTTTCCTCTGATCATCGGAAAAGAATTTTTACTTCAAGATTCACGTCGGTTAATTTCTTACAAGGGTCAATCCTTGAGACTGCGCTTTTGGAACCGAATACCCAAGTTCTATCTTTGATATCGATTTACAAAGTTGATATAGTCAACAACAATGTTGTAGATCAAAATCGTTTAAGTTCAGTAAAAACCGACTCAGATTATGTTGTTTCAATAACAACGGTTCCGATCTCAATTTTCTTCTTAGTAATCAATTTACTAAGTGTGTTCCCAAGAAGTCAAATGTGCTTCAATAGCCGATCCTTCCTCCCACATATTTAACCAAAAAAACCGTTCTGACCAAAGTCAATCTTTAGTTTCGAAATCGTTTTGGTTTAGAAATCAAATCTTAGAAAACTGAAAGAGATTCTCGAAATTTTGAAAGCGCTTTTCAATCCTCCCGTTGGAATTGACTCATTGTTGTACCCCTCGGCTTAAAGAAAATTAGTTAGGCATGATTATGGAAGAAATCATGCTTAGCATATTTTAAAATAAATAAATAACTTCAAAAAGAAAGTAAGAACGAAGAAGAAGAGAAGAGAATTTAATAAATTCAAAGTAAAATGAAACAATGAACAAGAGATGGTTTGAGTCTGACCCCAAAGGGGGAATTTATAGCATCCTAAAACCCTAAAAATACACTAAAATATTTAAAATCCATAAGATAAATGCCAAGTGATAATAATAAAATATCAAAATGTTTAAATTTCAAAAATAAAAGACAAATCCCCATGTTTGATCCTAATCTCGGCTGATAAGTGCTCGGACGCGGCTGATAGCTTATCACGCGTTGTTGACGTCTTCTTCTAGAAGCCTACTGACGTGGCGTCGAGTCAGCGCATTCATGCCCCAATTCATGCCCACTAATCCAGGCATGAATCCAGAAAACTTGCAAAATTCAACCTTTTCTAAATTGTTTTCCACCCATGAAGTCCTGCACAGAAAAGCACACAATAAACCATGATTCAGCACCACAAAGCAACCATTTAAGCATAATTAGCACGAAAATATTGACCAAACTAGCTACTTATCAAATTCCCCCTCACTTATCCGATGTTTGTCCTCAAGTATCTCAAAATTAAACAAATCTAAGCTCAAGTTCTCATCCTTAATTTCACGAAGTCTTAAAGTTTTTGGTATGACTAAGTATCTAAACATGAAAGAAAATAAAGGAGCAAAAGAGAAATAGCAAGACTTAGATTTTTTTTAGCAAAAACGACATTCCAATACCTTGTTAACAACGATGATGCAAACCAAGTACCCTCACAAGGAACCGCTCATGTCACTCAAAGTGTTTAGGGGTAGAAAAATCACTCGAGCCAAAACTAATTAGAGCAGTGCCATAGGCTTGTAGTTAAATCTAATCTCCACTACTTAGTATGAACATGATGCAAAAATCAAGAGGTATTAAAAGGGTTGTAACAGGGCTAAGGTTTGGGTAGGATAAAGGCCGAAAATAGGGGTTAAAATTCAAGACAAAAATCATCCCAAAATCCTGATTCGAAGCCGTTTTTTTCCCTTTTTTTTTTCTTTTTTCATTGTAATCAAAACCGTGAAACTGCACTGCTTATTCCTCTTTTTTTGTTGTGCAGATTCAAATAAATTATGCACTGTATTTTCCTACTGCATATTTGAATCATTTTATTCGCTTAATTTTTTGTAGTGTATTTTCTGCACTGCTGGACTTCATTATTCGAAGTTGCTTTTATTTTTTTCTACAGTGTTGATTCGAATATGTTTTTTCCTCTCTCTTTTTTGGAGTCAATTTTGTCTTGAAAAAGGGTGACAAAATAGAGGAAATAAAAGAAATTGTTTAGGCTAAAAATACGGCGAAGCAAGGAAAAAGTCAAGGCTCAAAATTGTTTCACTAAGGGATAATAACAAGGGGTATGCTTTTTGGGAAGAGAATGGGGTTGAACCTATTGTCTCTATCATATTAATGCATCACAATCAAAAAATGTAATCTCGAAAAGTATTTAAACCACAAGTTCTAGAATGCAACTAATTAGCTAGGCACACTCAAAGAAACAAAGAGCAAAAATAATGCATGCTCATTAGGCTCAAAAGCTCCCATGAACTGTCTTGTGTACATAGGTAAGCATCATGTCAATTAACAAAGTAAGGAATGACAAGGGTTATATGAAAAATTCCAAGCATGCCATAATCTATTATGCAACCTAAAATTTCTAACAAGAAAAATATCAAAGTCATACGGAAACAAAGGGACTAGGTGAAACAAAGGAAATAAAAAAGTAACTTAAATTTAAATAAAATCAAGAACAAGAGAACAAGCAATCGAACAAGAAATTATGAGAATTTGACATGGATACCCACTCCCCCTCACTTTATGCATGATGACCCATTATGCAAATAAAAATGAAAGAGATGGAATGAGAAAACTCATTGAACTAGTTACGGCCACGACCGCGCCCACGCCCTTGACGAGACGTGCCCAGTCGAAGATAAGAGAGGATCTTGGAAATGTTTGTTTCGATGGAATTAAGCCTCCCATTCACGTCCTGTTGTTGGTTGTCATCTTGTGGTGGCCGAGGTATGGGCCTACGGAGGAAAATACGCAAGTTTCGGGGCGTAATGGTTCCCGGGGGAACAATGTATGTCACATCTGGAGTGCCCGCAAGCAACCCCATTGATTCCAACCACCTAGCATCCAATGGATCCATCAAAAAAGCGTAAGTAAAACGTGAGGTATCAAATGTTGATGGAAACAGTCGTGAAGCGAGGTTAGTGATATAGGGTTTGAGAATAAGCGGTCGATTAGTTCGTGCTACACGATCAAACGTGTTGGCGAACCAATAACCGAGATTTACCTTTACTCCGACGTGCATACACCATAAAAAGAAAAGCTCAACCTTATTCAAATTTGAAGTTGTGTCATTGCGACCGGGGTAATTATAGGTGAGAAATTTATGGATGCAGCGAAGAGCCGAGCTATGAATGTCTCGGTCCTTCGTCGAGGTAGGATTATAATCGAAGCCTTCTTCTCCTGTCAAGGTCTCGTAGGAAAGGTCGTTATCGAAATCCTACGGAATCTCAAGTAAAGCCGTTAGATACCTGGGATCCATGACATCAGTCACGAAGCCCATATAAAAATTAAATTTTGTAAGAGACATTCGAAAATATTGACCTAACAATTGAAATGAGATCACATCAGGAGTATGAACGGTTACAACACAATTCCTACGAAATGCAAACGTAGCATAAAACTCAAATAATAATTCGTAGTATGTATTGCACTGAATTGTAGGGTAAGTACTCCAACCTATAGCATCGAACATATGCATGACAGATTCACGCAAATGAAAACTATCTAGTGTATTAGTTGCAATGTACTTACATACTTTGAACTCGCGATGTCAGATTTGGTGGAAACGTGTCAGCTCATCACCCTCGAAATCCAAGTATCCTTGTAAAACCTCTTCGAGCGGAACCAGAAAACGATGTCTGCATCGATAAAGCTCCTATTGCTCTTGCATGTTGGGATGATCGTCGGGTGTAGCACTATCGTCCGAACATGCATCACGTGGTGGAGACTCCGGTCGACTAGTACGCGAAAAGGTGGGCTGCTCGGTCCTCGTGTGGAATCTTGTAGTGAAGTTCTCTGCAAAACCAAGGTCCGGGTGATATATTAGCAATGGTTGGACATTAAAAACTGAATTTACCTCATCCGATTGGTACTCGGCTTTCGATGGCATCGAGTAGGAGGGAAAGGCGTCCAGCATGGATTGGTTGGACGGTGTAGATCGATCGGGGTGGTTCAGCGACAATGAAGCCCGAAGTGGGCTGTGAACTTGCGGCTGGATGTGGCCACCATGTCTACTGTTGGTAGGAAGTGGAAGGAAGGAGATGGGCATGGCGGAGCACGCGACGGCCGATTGCGGCTGGATCCACCCGTGCTAGTTTGCGTGCGTTCTCCCGAACGTGTTTGCGATGGGGCTGGTGCATGGGCAGAGGGTAGTGAAGGTTCGGTGCCAGCTGCGGCTTGGCGTGTCGGTGGGTTGTCATGGCGTGGCGGCGACGGTGGTGCGGCTTGGAATGACTCCGGGTCGCTTGGGATGGCCAAAAAGTCTAGCGGCTGCATGCAGCGACGACCTCCTAGGATAATGGGCTTCGGCCGGTTGGGGAGACGGCGAGCTTGCTCTCTGCTCCAGACCATGGTGGTGGCCGCTGGTGGTTGTCGAACGTGAGGGTGGAGGGGACAAAGGGTGGTGCGGCTGATGGGAAAAGAAGGTGTTTAGAAAATTGGGTGAGATAGTTTCTCACATGATGTTTAAAAGAAATATTAAAATAAAAAATGATGAATGTGGACCCATGGAATATTTGTTGGGGAGTTGCGATAGGGATAAGGTTGTATTACGGGAAAACTAAAAAGACAGGAATATGATGATTCTTTATCATATAGGGGTTTAAAAAATAATATAGTAATGATATATATATATATATATATATATATATGGGATGGGATGGGATCAAGTTACATAGTGTAAAACTTATTTAGTTTTACACTAATCTAGGACCATTGGATAAAGGGAATGGATGGATGAGATTAACAGTAAAAAATGTGAAGATTATCACTTGGGGAAAAAAGATAAGGAAATAATCTGAGCCATTAATTACCATCATCTGACGGTCCAAAAACTGTGTAAAAGTAATTGAGTTTTACACAGTGTAAGTTGATCCTAACCCTATATATATATATATATATCTATAATTTAAAATATAAGATATATACATATATGGGGTCACATGTGTTTATTTTAAAATGATAAATTCAATTGAAAGGAAAATGATATGGAAATTTAAAAAAAAAAGAATTAAGTTTTGTTTGAATTAAAATTGAATTTGTACGTGGGTTTGTCATTGTGCATCGTCTTTCCCAAGAGATTTGCTAACGAGTTCCATGTTCAAAATTCATTCACATATTCGATCTAAAATCTGATCATCAAGGGGTTATCAGAAATAAAATGTCAAAAAATAAATTCAAATAAATTAAAGAATTTTGAAAGAAAAATAAATAAATAAAATATGCGATTAAAGGTAAATAAATTAAAATAAAAGAAAATAAATGGGTTGCCTCCCATTAAGCGCATATTTAACTTAATTAGCTTGACGACCTTATTTATGCGATTGGCGTTTCTAAGCGAACTTCTTCAATTAAACCAATTGGGACACTTTCATAAAAATGTTTTAATCGTTGCCCGTTTACTTTGAAGCAATTTCCCGAGTCATCTTGAATTTCGACTGCGCCATGTAGGAATACTTGAGTCACCTTATAGGGTCTGAGCCATTTTGACTTCAGTTTTCCTGCAAAAAGTTTTAGCTTCGAATTAAATAATAAAACTTTTTGACCAACAGAAAAAGACTTAAATGAAATATTTTTTTATCATGAAACGCTTTTGTTTTTTCTTGAAAGATCTGTGCGCTATCGTAAGCATTTCTACGAATTTCTTCCAGCTCTTGGATGTGCAATCGTCGTGCTTCCCCCACCGCATCCATTTCCATGTTACACTCTTTAACGGCCCAGTACGCCTTGTGCTCTAGCTTGACTGGCAAGTGGCATGACTTGCCATACACAAGTCGATACGACGACATTTCTATAGGTCCTTTGTAAGATGTGCGGTATGCCCACAATGCATCGACTAACTTCAAGTTCCAATCTTTTCGGTTTGGTTTGAAAAAAAATTCAAGGATGGATTTTATCTCTCGATTCGACACCTCTTCTTGTCTGTTCGTTTGCGGATGATAGGATGTGACTATTCGCTGAGTGACGCCATATTTCTTCATTAACGCTTCCACAACTCGATTGATGAAGTTTTTCCCTGTATCGCATATGATCGCTCTCGGAGTGCAAAACCTAGAAAAAATAAAATCATGAAGGAAATTAAGAGTTGTTTTAGCATCATTGTTTCGCGTAGCCTTTACTTCTACCCATATAGAGACATAATCGGCTGCAAGTATAATTTAAAATTTTCCAAAAGAAGAGGTAAACGACCCCATGTAATCGAGTCCCCAAACGTTGAAGACTTCGAAAACATGGATTGGATTGAGCGTCATTTCACTCATTCGGGTTAAATTTCCAACACGTTGGCACCTGTCACATGCTTTACAAAAAACATAAGTATCTCTAAATAAATTAGGCCAATAAAATCCGCACTCAAGAATTTTGCGTGCAGTCTGTTTAGGCCCAAAAGGACCTCCGCATGAATAAGAATGAAATAATTTTAAAATCTAATTTACCTCATCCTCGGTGATGCATCGCCTAATTACCTGATCTGAACATTGTTTCCAAAGATACGGATCGTCCCAAATATAAAATTGGGACTCTCGCTTTAGTCGATTGATTTCAGCTCTAGGCAAATCGTGAGGTAACTTACCTGTGGCCAAATAGTTAACCATATCAGCGTACCATGGTGTCAATCCTTGCACCAACATCAATCGTTCTTCTGGGAACTCATCATTAATCGGCGGATCATATGTAGAAATGGGTATGCGAATCAAATGGTCCGTGACGAGGTTTTCGCATCCCTTTTTATCTTTAATTTCTAGATCGAACTCTTGGAGGAGTAAAATCCACCGGATAAGCCTTGACTTTGTTTCCTTTTTGCACATAAGGTACTTTAAAGCTGCGTGATAAGAAAACACAACAATTTTAGTACCAATCAAATATGATCAAAATTTTTCTAAAGCAAAAATAATAGCGAAAAGCTCCTTTTCTATTGTTGAGTAATTCTTTTGAGGTGGATCCAAAGTGCAAGATGCATAAGCTATAACGTGAGGTTCTTTTCCAATCTTTTGGCCAATGACTGCTCCAACGCTCGTGTCCGACGCGTCGCACATCAGTTCAAACGGATAATCCCAGTTTTGTGGTTGAATGATTGGTGCTGTCACGAGCTTCTCTTTAAGTAAATCGATGGAAATCTTGCATTTCTCATCAAAACCAAATGTTTGATCTTTCTGCAGCAACTTGCACAACGGCTACGCTATCTTTGAAAAATCTTTAATGAACCTGCGGTAAAATCCTTCATGACCCAGAAAAGAACGAATATCCCTCACAGTTGTGGGGTAAGGAAGTGAGCGTATGATATCAATTATAGCTTTATCTACAACAATTCCATTAGATGAACTATATGTCCTAATATTAAACCTATATCAACCATAAAATGAAATTCTCATAATTTAATACAAGATTAAACTCAAGGCAATGTCGTAAAACGTTTGTTAAATTTAACAAACAATCACCAAATGAATTACCATAAACAGTAAAATCATCCATAAATACCACAATTCCCTTCTCAACATAGTCGGAAAATATGCTTATCATACATCGCTAAAACGTTGCAGGTGCGTTGCAAAGGCCAAATGGCATTCGACGATAGGTGAATGTTCCAAATGGACATGTGAAAGTTGTTTTTTCTTGATCTTCAGGCGCCAAAGGGATTTGGAAGAATCCTGAAAAGCCATCAAGACAACAATAATGAGTTTTACTGGCTAAATGTTCTATCATTTGATCTACAAACAGTAATGGAAAATGATCTTTTCGAGTTAAGGAGTTCAACTTCTTGTAGTCGATACAAACCCGCCAACCATTCTGAACTCGCGTCGGAACTAACTCACCTTTCGAGTTTTTGATTACCGTTACTATAGTCTTTTTAGGGACCACATGGATAGGACTTACCCAATCACTGTCTAAAATCAGATAAATTATATCCGCATCAAGGAGTTTTTGTATCTCTTTTTAGACTACCTCCATCATAGGTTGGTTTAGTAGGTGCTGCCCTTGTCGTGAAAGACTCGCCCCTTCTTCGATCTTGATCTTGTGCATATAGGTCGAGGGACTTAATCCTTTTATAACGGCTATTGTCCACCCTATGGCCTCCTTATGAGCACACAACATAGTCACAAGATCAGCTTCCTCCTCTTTCGAGAGTTTATTTGATATAATCACAGGCAAGGTTTCGTTCTCTCCCAAGAACACATATTTGAGATGTTTCGACAACTCTTTAAGTTCGATAACTAGTGCCTGCAAAACCGATGGTAACATTTTAGTTTTTGAGGGGAGTAAAGAAAAACTAGAATTATTTGATTTTTTTTCTAACTCCCTTATCTCCTCTTTGCGGAAAAGTTCAAAATCTCAGTAAAAATTATCGAAAAAGTTAGTTTTAACGAATTTATTAACTAAGGGATCAATAATATCAATGGAATTAACTCTTTTTACTTGCTATGGGTATTTCATTGCTTTATACACAATTAAAATACTGAGGCGAATGGGCGATAGGCGGATTCAGGGTGGTCGCGACCGAACGAGGCAGAGCGGAGGCCGAGTGTGGATCCTGTTTGTGTCGAATCTGCCGCCACAACTGCATTGGCAGGGGATTTGGCAAGTCTTCGATAGGCATGGGGTTGTGAGGGATGTATTCGTACCAAAGAAGAAAGGGAAAGATGGGGCGAGATTTGGGTTTGTTCGAATGGCGACTATTCAAGATGCTAAGCGGGTAATCGAGCGGTTGAATGGATTCCGCCTCTATGGATCGGTAATCACGGTCCTATTTGCTAGAGATGGGGGAAGGGATTCGTCGTGGCGGGAGAAGGAATTGATGAATAATAAGACGAAACCCTCGCAATTACATAAGAATTCCGTGGAAAAAGAGAATCTAAACGATGATCAAGATCCAATTGCAACATCAAAAGCTGTTCCGTTGAGAAGAATTGTGGGAAAAATCGATGGAGACAAATGGGAAATCTTGAAAACCTGCGTGGTGGGATGGCGACATAATTCGATCCCGATCGCTCAATTGGCAAAGGAGTTACATGAGAACAATGTGAGGGGATTCTCAATTATGCACATGGCCGGGCGAATGGTGCTATTAATGCCCAACGAATCGGGCGAAAGCATGGATATTATGGCACGGACAGATTTAGAGAAGTGGTTTGTGGATGTATGCCCGTGGTCGACAGCGGTTCAAATGTCAACGAGAAGAGTATAGCTCGCTATGAGCGGGATTCCCATTCACGCGTGGGCAACGGAGACTTTTGAAAATATTGCCAAAATATGGGGATCGTTGGTAAAGGTCGACTCGTCGACAATCTCACCTTCTTCGTTCGAGCGAAGTAGAATCCTAATTGAAACCAATTGGATTGACAAAATTGATGAGCTGCTGGAATTGGAGGTCGATGGGAATTTTTATAACATTCGAGTGCAAGAATGGGAGAGAGACGTGGTGCCAACGGATAGGGACGAGGAAGAGGACATGGAAACATCCTCGGAAACTAGTTCACATCGTGTTAATGTACCTAATGAGACTACTAATTCGAATGAAAGTGATCCGATGTTGCAATCGTTTGTTAAAGACAGTCTTCTAGGTGACGATACAAATTTAATTCCCAGTGATGCCCAGGAAATGGAGTCGAATTGGGATGCCAATGTCACAAAGAAAGGATGTACGTATGAAAAACAAATTGATTTGCGGGTGGAATCAACAAGTAGAGGAAATTCGTGGGTTTCGGATGTGGTGGTTGCTTTGATTGATAGAGAGGGGACAAGTGAGCACAAGAGCTTAGATGTGGCTAAACTTGAAGCGGTTAGAGCGGATAGTGCCCAGGGGACTTCGAGGGCAGCGGCTGAGGAGGTGGATATGCTGGTTAGGGAGAGAATTGGTGAATGCACAAACAGCGATATGGACCGTCTTGCCTGCTGTGTAGGGGATGGGGTCCAGGGAAATAATATCATGGGGAGCAGGTGTTGGCAGTGCATTGTGCCGATGAAATGCTGGGGGCGAACTCAGGGATTTTAGTCGAGGCCGGGCCTGAACAAATGAGGGCCTCGGATGTTAAGTATATTGAACATAATGGAGTCCTTCGCAAGGTGAGAAGCTTATCTAATGTTTTGATAAGTGTTTTGAATCCGGAGGAAAGGTCTGAGGCTGTGATTAAAGTGACAAAGAAGTCTCGCGGCAGGCCGAAGAAGAAATTACAGGAAGATACGGGGATTGCCAATGGATCCTTATCGGACTCGGATTTTGTAAACAGGAAGAGGGTGATTTTGAGAGAGGCAAAACAAACTCTTGATTTGGGCAGATTGATAGGGGCTTCGACAGTAGGTAACGAGGAGGCGGTTGTTCAAGACATTGCGCGCATCATTGAGGCGCGCATTGAAAACAAATAGCAAGCGGAGATGCGGGTGTTGTCGTGGAACGTCCGCGGTTTGGGTGCGGCCGCGAAACGACGTGCAGTACGTGACCGAGTGCGACAACACCAATGTGCGATGGTGATGCTTCAAGAGACGAAATTGGAGCAGCTATCAGCAAATGGGGTAAGTAAAATGTGGAATTCGGATAATTTCGATTTTGTTTTGGCACCTTCTGTTGGGCGATCAGGGGGGTTATTGTTCATATGGGACAGCGATAAATTTCGGAAAATAGAAGCGCGTGTAGCTCGCCATTTTATTTTGATCAAAGGGGAATGGGTGAGTGAGAAGTGGATATGCTGGATGTTTAATGTGTATGCTCCTTGCGAGGTGGAATTACAAGATCGGGTATCGGGGGAATTGTGGGGGCTGATTGGGGAATTAGAAGGGCCGTGTTGTATGGGTGGTGATTTTAATACGGTGCGGGAGGTGAGGGAGAGATGTGGATGTGTTGACGCATCGAGGGGAATGGAGAATTTCAATGAATTTGTGGAGGATGTCGGCCTTATGGATATCAAAGTTGTGGGAAAGAAGTTCACTTGGTTCGGTTCGGGGAACAAAGCTTGTCGCCTTGATAGATTTTTGGTGTCGAAGGAGTGGATTGATCGCTTCTCTTCGTTGTATCAATTGGTTTTGCGGAGGGGAATTTCAGATCATACGCCGATTCGTCTGACAAGTGAGGAGAGTGATTGGGGACCTCGTCCGTTTCGGTTTCTAAATGTTTGGCTTGAGAAGAAGGAACTTGTTGACTTAATGGCGAAGGAATGGGAGCGTATTTCAGTGGAATTAGGAGGGTATTCGATACAGTATAAATTAAGAGAACTGAAAAAAAAATTGCGCACATGGAATAAAGAATGTTTTGGAAATGTCGACTATAGAATTGGGGAGGTGACGGAACAAATTGACCGGCTAGATGAGGTGGTAGATGAGTCGGGGGATAGAGACCATCGGACGGATGAGATTGGTCGGCTGAAAATTGAGCTGTGGCGTCTTCACAAGTACAGGGAATCGATTTGGCGACAGAAGTCGCGTGCTCTCTGGCTACAAGCGGGGGACCGTAATACCGCATTTTTTCACCGAAGTGCTAAAATTAGAGCTGGGAAAAATCAGATTATGGGCTTGCGGATCAATGGTGTATGGGTGGAGGATAAGGAGAGGTTTAAACGCCATATTCAGGTGGAATTTCGAAATCATTTTGCTCGTCGACCTTGCCTTGGAATGATGGAAGCAGATGTGCGGTTTTGTAGGCTGGATAAGGCGGCTATGGATATGCTTGAATCTGAATTTTTGATGTCCGAAATTAAAAATGCTGTTATGAGCTGTGAAGGCGCGAAAGCCCCGGGGCCTGATGGCTTTAGTTTTGCGTTTTTCAAGAGGGGATGGGAGTTCTTGCAGGAGGATTTGGGGCGAGTGTTTAACGATTTCTTTGCGCATGGCTCTTTGTCGAAAGGGGCCAACTCGACTTTTGTTGTATTGATCCCAAAAAAAAGAGAATCCACAGGTGATTAGTGATTGTCGGCCGATATGCTTACTAAATTCGGTGTACAAAATAGTGGCGAAAGTTTTGGCGGGAAGGCTACAAAAGGTACTTCATTCGGTGATTAGTGAAGAGCAATCTGCTTTAATTAAAGGCCGGCAGATTGTTGACGGCATCTTGTTAACCAATGAAGTGGTTCATTCACTTCGGATGCGACGATTTAGTGAAGGAGGGGTGGTGCTGAAAATTGACTTCGCGAAGGCATATGATTGCATAAAATGGGAGTTTCTTGTGGATGTCATGTGCCGGATGAATTTTGGGGTGAGATGGAGGAATTGGATACTGAAATGTGTGGGTACAGCACGGCTTTCGGTCCTTGTAAATGGTAGTGCAACATCCGAGTTTGCTATGGAACGGGGATTGCGACAAGGTGACCCCTTGTCACCGTTACTGTTCGTGGTAGTCGCGGAAGCTCTACATTAATTTTTGGTCAATGCGGAAGGCTTGGGGCTGATTAGAGGAGTGAGTGTTGCTGCGGATTGTCGGCTATCGCATTTGCAATCTGCCGATGACACGGTTATCTTCATTCAAGGGAAGGTTGAATTTGCTAGAAACTTGAAGCGCGTGCTGACGTGTTTTGAGTATGGTTCGGGGCTGCAAATAAACTATGCCAAATCGGCAATGTATGATGTGGGATTAGAGGAGGCAGTGGAATTGGAGATGGCTAAGGAGTTGGGTTGTGTGCGAGCTGAACTTCCTTTTAAATACTTGGGAATTCCGATAGGAATTAACCCACGAAATGGTAAGGTTTGGGAGCCGGTAATTAATAGGATGCGGTTGTGCTTAGCGGGATGGAAAAAGAATTCGTTATCTTTTGCCGCAAGGGTGACTTTGGTTAACTCGGTGCTCTCTACGCTGCCTTTATATTATATGAGCATATTTAGGGTGCCGAAAACAGTGTTGAATAAAATTGAGAAGATACGGCGGGCATTATTGTGGGGCGATACGGATTTAAAAAGGAAAATGAACCGAGTAGCTTGGGCGAAAGTGTGTCAGCCGAAGGAGGTAGGGGGTCTTGGAGTGGCAAATATTGAGCTTCGAAATTCAGCTTTGCTTGCTAAATGGCTTTGGCGATACGCCGATTCCCCCAAGGCTTTGTGGAAATCGATTGTGGAAGCTAAGTATGGTGTTGCAGTGAGAGGGAGGCTGCCGAATACGGTGGGTAAGCAGCACATGTCTTTTGTTTGGAGGAGAATTGTTGAGATACAGGAAGGGGATGCCGCAGGTAAGTTCATGAGTGACGATTGCTTCTTGTGGCACATAGGGAACGGGAAGAGGTTGCTGTTTTGGTACGACCGATGGTGTTTAGAGGAACCTTTGTGCGAGGTATTCCCGCACATCTTTAGATGTGCTAGCAACAAGGCAGCAGTGGTATGTGAATATGCGCGGCAAGGTAAATTGAGTCATGCGGAATGGTTACTATTTTTTGCCGTGACTTGCGCTCTTTTGAACAGCACCAGTTGAGACAAATGCGTGCGATTGTGAGGGGGTTCGTCTTGTGTGAGAGTGAAAGCGATGTGCTGGTCTGGAAGCCGAATGCGGTTGGTCAGTTTTCAGTGGGGAGTTTAATGAAATTGATTTCTTCGTTGGGATTATCCGACCATGGTTTTGATGGCTTCAATGTGTTGAAAATTGAAGTGCCTCCGAAGACACAATGCTTCCTCTGGTTCGTGCAATTACGCCGATTGCCGACACTGTCTATGCTCAGCGCTCGAGGCGTGCCTTTAGCCGGAATTCAATGTGTGTGGTGTAGGGAGGGGATTGACGAGGAAGAGCATATCTTTTTTCTATGCATACTTGCAAATAGCGTGTGGATGGCGTTTTTCCGATGGTGGGGGATGTCATGGGTGAATCCGAAATCGTTTGAGGATTTTTTTGTGCAATGTTGTGGTGGGGTGTTGTCGGGTGAAGGGAGAGCTTGGTGGATGGTTGGTTGCACAGCGGTACTGTGGTCTTTATGGCTTGCGAGGAATGAAATCATTTTCAATTAGAAACAGATGGATGTCGAGGAGCTGCTCTTCCTTATCAAGCTTCGTGCATTTTATTGGATTAAATTCTCCGTACATGGCGAGGTTATATCAGAGGCTGCTTGGTGGGAGCGGCCAGTGCTGTGTGTGCCGTCGGGTATAGCGAAACATAGAGCTGGAATCCATTGGTGCCCCCCGATAGAAGGTGTACTAAAGTTTAATGTGGATGGTGCGGCAAGGGGGAAACCGGGTTTGGCGGGATGTGGAGGTGTGCTAAGGGATGCGAGGGGTGTAGTGTTGGCTGTTTTTTCGGGACCATTGGGGTGTATGGAATCGAATGAAGCGGAGGTTTGGGCCATTTGGAAGGCGGTTCGATTGCTGGCCGTCTCAAGGTGGAAGGAGGACGGGTCATTTATTATCGAATCCGACTCGCGGATTGCGTTATCCTGGGTGCTGCACAAGGATAAACGACCATGGAGGTATAGAGGGCTGTTTCGCGAGATTGATTACGCTTGTTTACAGCTTCGTTGTGTCTGCTTTCATCATGCTTTTTGTGAGGCGAATTCATTCGCCGATGCGCTCGCGAAAGGGGGTGTGGATAGGGTGTCTTGGCTTCATGCTATCGCGGATGATGGGATGATTTTGTAATGGGATTTTGGTTCGACTTGGGGTATATCTCCTTGGCCTATACCTTCCATGATGCATTCTTTTTCCTCCAATTTAGGTTAGGGAGGTTTTTTAAGGAGGCATATGGGAGGTTGTATGATTTCTTTACACTGAATAAAATCATACGCTTACCGATCAAAAAAAAATTCTACTACCTCACCATCAAATTACATCGTTAAAATATCGTTTCTTACATCGATTTTGGTATGGGCGATGCTTAGGAGAGGCTAACCCAACATTATTTCTGAGCATATGTTTGTTCTATCGTTCTCCATGTCAATGACATAGAAATCGATAGGAAAAATTAGAACATCGACTTTCACCAAGACATTCTCGAGCACTCCTTCCTGATAGATGATTGAACGATCGGCTAACTGAATAGTAACATGTGTTTCCTTCAATGGTTCATTAGTAATCATTTTATAAACGGAAAGAGGCATAACATTAATTGAAGCACCGAAGTCACACATTGCTCGGTTAATGAAAACGTTACCTATTTTGCATGGTATAGCGAACATACCTTGGTCTTTCATTTTTTGTGGTAGTTTTCTTTGAAATACTGCATATACATTCTCTCCCAAATTTACCTTCTCATGTCCTGTTAGCTTTCTCTTCGTTGTACAAATTTCTTTTAAAAATCTAGAATACCTTGGTACATGCCGAATTATTTCTAGGAGATGTATGTTGACTTGTACTTTTTGGAATACCTCTATTATTTCCTTTTCTTGAGCTCGTTTATCTCGCCTCACAAATCTTGATGGAAAAGGCGGTGTGATTTCATGAGAAGGAGGTGGAGGAGGCGTATATGATGAAGTTGTACCTTCGGAATTTGAAGGCGGTGTTTCATCGTCTTCCTTGGTTTGTTTGGTTTCCTTCGTCGAAACTTCAGTGTTGACTATGGTTCCACTTCTGATGGTGATAGCATTGAAAAAGTCTTCAACTACTTCTGGTTATACTAAGTCAACTAATATTCCTTAAACATATTTTCAATGGAATCATCCATTCATTAGAGTAGTGATAAAACTTATCAAATATTAACGAGCATTAGTTTGATGTGGAAAAAACGAAAGAAAACTTAAATGAAATTGTTCAAATTTTTAATACTTTATCAAATTTCATATTACTTTTTATCAAATTTCCATCTGAATATTCTCAAATATAATCATCATCATTGAATAGCCTTACGTGTAATCTTACATCGGTTACCTCACATAATCAAACATTTACTCTCAATTTGAATCAAATCTTCAATTTCAGATGCATTAACCATCTCAAGTTCTTTATCCAGATTCAAATTATCACGTTAATCCGATTCATAGACTAACATTATCGACATTCCTTGCTAGTACAAAACGAGCTATAGCGGACATAATGGTTAGATGCACTTATTACAAGAAATGTTTAGACATCGGAGTTTTTCGGCTTGGTGGAGTACGATTATGATCTGGGGGCATGCACAGATCAAACATCCTATGACAGACGATAGGCCGATCTATCCAGGAAGACGCAACTCTAAGCTTTGATACCACTAAATGTAACCCCCTAGACCCACCTATGTGTTACAACATATCCTAGGAAGTCACGTTAGGGTAACAAGAGTGACCCACAGTAAAAATACACATAAAAACATTTTTTCCTCAAAACATTTATTAAACTGTAAAATTAACTTATGTTTAAAATACCATTTCAGGAAGTCATTTAAACACATAACAGAAATTTCAGAAAGTGCTTTACAGACACTATCATAAAACAATACATGACATACATGCCCACTAGTTATACATGACCGTACTCCAAAAGCAACGCCGAGAGAACTCCGAACACTGATGTCAAACATTATACCATGATATATTCTTTTAACCTGTGATGGTAAAAACAACGTGAGCTTAGAAAAGCTCAGTAATACAGAACTACCAAAAGATGCTATAAGCTCATGCAAATATATGGTAGGCATAACATTTTCATGATGTTCCATGTAGTAGTAGTCTCCATTTATGTTCTACTATTTCAAGGTAGCATTACTCGGGAATAACGATATTTTTTCTTTATTCAAACATCGAGAATTAGATGGGAATTATATAGGCTGATAAAATGTGAAGGTGGAAATCAAGAGTTTAGTGTCTAGTGTGTTCCAACAGTGCAACGTTAATGCATGAAATGTAACAATGCAGTAAACCTTTTTATTTCATATACATTTGTTTCAAGTAGTAGTAAAGTTTGTTTTAATTCTTTATTTACCCTTCAACCATACTCCAGTATATAGATTCCCCAGTGCGGTATCATGTACATGCATTAACCCAAGCCCATTGGGCATGGGTACCATCCTAAGAGAATACCTTAGGTCACGACGAAATCACCCTAGCCGAAGCATAGGAACCTTGTACGGGCGTTAACCTATGCCTAGTGGGCGTAGGTACCAACCTAATGGGTTACCTTAGGTCACAGGCGGAATTACCCTAGCCTAAGCTAAGAACCTAGTACGGGCGGAATTACCCTAGCCTAAGCTACGAACCTAATATGGGCGAAATTACCAGCCTGATCAGGGCTGAACCTTAAAACAATTAATAACATATCCCAAATACCCCAGTAAATCAGATCATCAATAGTTCATTAATCAATAGCAGTATTTTCAGTAATACATTATCCATATAGCATGTTTGTCATATCGGGTGCATTGGCATATATCAAAATTACAGTACATTCATGCTTAATTTATAAAACATGTCATGTTCCTGTGAAATCAAGCATGTTAGTCAGGCGCACATGATCGATATTATAACATGTAAATCAGTATGCAAAAAAATAGTCGTGTAGCACACATGGAACACACTAGGTTGAACAATTTATTTCTTGGAGATACTTGGCATTTACGGGAGGGAACACATTAAACTTTTGGCAATTTGAACGAATTTTAGAAATGAGGTCCCCTATTAAAAGGGGGTTCGTACTAACGGTTCAACCAAATATTCAAGAGTTGATACATCAAGTTCTTTGAGAGTTTAGATATATCATGAGGGATTTATTCATTTAAGCCTAAAAGGTCATTATGGTCATTTTATCATACATAGGCATTTTGGTAATTTATACCAACAAGGCATAAATATTGACTCGAGAATTCTATTTGCTCATCAGGTTTCTAACCAGACATTCAGAGATTTCTATGTAAAGATCTTTCATCATATCAGATACATTCAGGGCTATTTTGATTACTTTGGCCAACGAGGGCATTTTGGTCATTTAACTATCATTGATTTTGTAATTTAGCCCAATAATGATAAAATGACGATTTACAATATTTAAGATTTCCAGAGGTTTATCGAGCCTCCAAAATCATTCGAACTAACATATCCCAACCTTGCAGTACTAACCAAAACTTCTATTGTATCCAGCTGTATCGTATATCTGAACGGTTGCTTTCATATTTCACCACAAGACTTGCCACGGAGTAGTCAAACTTATATTTTGTGCAGAAAAACTTCCAACCTTATATTAATATCATGAGTGATTGACGTGAATGAGTCATGCTTCAACCCTTAGAGGCATTTCAGTCATTTCCAGCTTTATTGGCATTTCTAGAATTTTATCAAAGGCAATTTACTTATTCCAGTCAAGGGGGTATTTCAGTCGTTTTGAAGTTCGGTATATCCATCATTCATGTCAATTGAACCATTTATAGTATTTCAGTCATGTAAGTCCTCGTGGGTATTTCAGCCATTCAATTAATTTCGGTACCTCCAACCATTTCATTCATTTCAGAACTCAAAGGTTTATCCATCATTCTAGTTAATTTACAAACCTCAGAGTCTGAGGATACTTCAGGCCTTTCTGGTCAATACGATCATTCCGATTAATTTAAACATAACAGTATTTCTAATACTTTTAATCATTTCAATCAATTCAGTTTTTTGAGCCACTTGATTAATTCGGAGGTATGAATAGTTTCCCGGTAAATCTATATTTCGAGATTCATTCCAAATTCAAGGAAACCCAACACCTTACAATCTCGAAGGTTTAAATCTTGTTACCATAACTTTCCAAGTAATTTGAGGTTTTCAGATGAATCATGTTGTTTTACCATAACTAGTGTAAAATTCTAGATCGCTTCCAATTCCAAGGGCATTTTAGTCATTCTCATACCTTAAGGGCATTTTCGTAATTTCATATCCAAATATTTTTAACATTTAATCATTTGACACTAATAATCAGATTTGGAGATTAGCTGCCTTATTAATTATTTATTGAACTCCAGATCGTTATATTTATTATCTTTCTCGTTCAAGCATTTCAATCTTATCCAGGTTATCATACTCAATTTCATATCCGATTTGACTTAAGAAGTAATATCACTCCTCATCATATTTATGCATGCATTAACCGAATACTAACATGTTCATAAAGCATACAAGAAGTAGTAATGTATTACCTTAAATCCTTGCTATATCGGTCGATCCTTGAAATTGACATTCGAACACTCTTGAACGCGAATTTGACATCCTTCAACAATTCGTATTCAAGGAACTATGAGTACCTTCAATTACATAAATTTATATTTCAGTCCATATTCACAGTACCCTTAATTGAATAATTAGATACATATACAAGTTTGGATTCAAGGTCAGATTCGGAGGCTTTCGGGTCAGAATTTTGCGAAACAAGCTTCAAAACTCATTCAGGGCGTTAAAAAACATAAAACGAGAGTTTTCGAAAAAGTTGACTTTTTGGTCAACGATCAAAGTCAACGCTGATGTCAGCAGGTCAACGATCAACGGGGTCAGAGTCAACGCTGACGTCAGCAGTCAACGGGCAGAGGTCAACTGAGTTGACTCGGCTGACTCACTGAGCTGACTCGGGTTGAGTTGACTCGGTGACTGACTCAGCTGAGTTGACTCGGCAGAGGGGTTAGGCTCAGATACGGGTCGGGTTATCGGGATTTGTGTCGAGCCGGTTCAGGTTTTGAGCTTCAACTGAACCAGTCCACTTACCCTTGGATATGACTTCGCTGGCCGGTTGCCGAAAACGGTAACTGAAGACGCCATTTTGCTCTGATTCTACCAAAAATCAAAGGATCGTTAAACCCAGAACCATTTCGAACCTAAGACTTAGCCAAACAAACCGAAATATGATCGGGACTTGCCTAAACGGTCTAAAGTGGTCGAATTATTACGTAACTCCAACGAAGCTCTTGCCGGTGTCGAAAAGAAGATCGGCCGGTTGGGTTATATTCGCCCTATTACGCTGAACACACTCAGGCCGTCGACACGCCCTATAGACGACAGAGATGGGCAGAAAATGTAGAAAATCGAGGGGCGACGTTTGGTGGTCTCTCGTTGAACCTTTAAGTCATTCTCCATGTTGAACGTCGACACATCTGTACGAGTGAAGGGTTGGGTCTCGGTCGGGGCAGGGCGATGGTCACACCGGCATTGGCGGTGCATGCCACGGTCAGGCGGTGAGTCCGATCGGATAGGGTGGCCGATGGTAGAAGTCAAAAGTTGGGAGAGAGGGAGGTGGGGTCGGATCTCGATATGTATAATTCCAAGATGGGCATTTAATTCAGTACATGTGGGTGGTTGAGATATTTTGTTTTGTTTATTAATTTATTTATTATACTTTTCAAGATTCACTTAATAATTAGTGGGTGCAAAATGTAACAAAGAGCTTCTTTAGCTTAGATGGTTGGGTACCCAGTTCATGATGCTTAAGGTTGTGGGTTCAACTCTCTAAGCACCCTTTTCACATTGTCCCCAGTGGTCGTAGAAGACACTGAAGAATGGTGATTCCAATGTCGATAGGTGATACTTCTCAATATTTTGTATAAAAGTGTTTGATAAAATTAACTGATTGTATAATAGTTTTTGGTAAAATTAACTGATAACGGATACTAGTTGTTTAATTATTTAAACAAGCAAAATGATATATAAGGACATAGTTTTATTCATTGCTTGTTTGAATAGTTTATTAGTTATCAATATTTTGCATCTACTAATATTAATTAGATTATAAAAAATAAATTTTTAATGTAACATTACTAAGCATATTTGAAGGATCTATATATTAACTTATTATTTATAAAATTATTTTTAATACAATTTAAGTAATAATTAAATTTAAATATAAATGTATGCGAATAAAAAGAAAAAATAAAAGGTATTAGTTTACAAATATCACAATTTAAATACGTGAGAGTGAAAAATTAAATAAAAATTGTTAAATTTACGTTATTTTGAGATTTTTTAATAATTGTTAGGGGTAAAAGGGTCTTTATAACTCAAATGTTTGACCCCCAATATACTATTTTAATCCGCTATTCACCAAACATGAAAATTAACGAATTTAATCAGTCAAACCTCTAATTTTAGCTCAAACAATTGTTTACCAAACAGAGACGTAATCTACTTTGTTATGAATTCTAATTCAATGCAAAATTGATTTCATAATCTCATTTAATGCAAATTAGTATTAAATCTACTTGTTTGATTCTAATTAAATGCAAAATTGATTTCATAATCTCATTTAATGCAAAATTGATTTCAAAACTGAATTTTTATGTGCTATAAATAAGCAATTATAAACTTGAAGAATACAAAAGTAAAGAAAATAAAAGCTTCAAAGAAATTGTGAGATGGGAATTTCTTCTGTCAATTTGGTGGTCTTATTTGTATGGGTATGTTTGTTGAGCCATGTGAAATATGGTGAAGCAATAGATGAATATAAATATACTGTTCACATCACCAATAATCTTGGCAATAGCAATCAACTGACTACCCACTGCTATACCAATGGTAGCGATTTGGGTGTGCATGCCCTCTCAACATCACAAGAATTCCAATGGTCAGTACATCGAGGTTTTTGGGTACCCAAAGCTTATTGGTGCGACATGACGGCGGAAAATCGTTCTAAAACTGTTCAAGTGTACATCGAGGTGAAAGCATTTACTGATATGTGTGCCGACAAAGGGTTAGGGGAATGTTTTTGGTCAGTGAGAGATGACGGATTCTATATGATGGATGATGTGCATGGCAATTGGAAGTTAATAGTAGATTGGAACTCCTAGTTATGCTGATCATATGTTCTCCTTTGTTTATGTTTTTAATAATAAAAAGTTAAGTGGAGAAAAGAATACTTTTCAGGGTAAAGTACTTACGGGCAATTTTATCAATTTAACCGCCTAATTATTTAATTGGTATCAATTAAATCACCTTAATTGAGAGTCATTTAAAAAAAAAATATTATTATTATCAATCTTCACATTTTTCTTACATATAAAAAGAAAAGAAAGTCATTTGAATGTTTTCTTTTATAACATGAATTGACTTTAGTAGCTAGGAAAACAACCATTGAGCCAAGCTTGTTTCATTGATAAATAGTTTAATAATTTAACATATAAAATAATAAGCTAAAGGGGTTATTTTGCCCTGAATTCGACTCGAATTAGTAATTTTTTCCTTCGTATGAAAATGCGTTCAATTAGGTCATTCAGTTCGTACATTATAGTAAATTAGCTCATTGACCAACGCTGACCATTACGGAGATGACATGGTAGTCAACTATGCTGACATGGCGGTCCACGATTCTGTCGTGGCAGTGCATGTGTGATGAGGACGTGGCAGAGGGGTTGAATTGATTTTCTTAAATCGAATTCGAGGGCATAATTGATTCTTTTGCCGAGTTCAGGGGCATAATTCATTTTGATTGCAAGTTTGATAACTTATTTAATATTTAAGCTAAAACTAATAATTTAAGAAATTATTAAAATTTTAAAAATGATAAATAATTTGTTTAAATTTTAAATTAATTTAATCGATTTATTTAGTTTTTGAATAAAATTAGATAAATAATTTAGTTTTTCAAGGTGGACTTTTACAAATGGAATATACGGGAAATCGATTAACAAATTGATGTAAATATCCTTTGGGTTGCTAATAACTTTAAAATAAGCATAGTGAGAACTCTCACATAAAATGAAAATATTCTTCAATTTTAAAAAATATATAAACTTAATAAAAAATGAAATATTTAAAAAAATTATTGAAACTAAAAACCAATATAAAAAATTAAAATGTATTTGAGATTAAAAATGATAAAATATGAATATAAAAATTCAAAAAAATGTTTAGAAAGTATTAAAAATCGAACACTTTCATCGAAAAAGTCTTTGACTTCGTCGGTCTAAGTATTACCATTCGTTAAACAGAATTTCAGTGGAATCACCATGGTATTAAAGTAACAATAAAACTAAAAAATATCGTTTTTCTACATTAAATTGATGCTCATTAATAATTGATGTAGAAAAACGAAGGGATTTTTTGGTTTTTCTACTTTAACACAAGGATGATTCCATTGAAAATATAGCAAAAATATTAGTAGGTTTAGCATAGCTAGAAACGGTTGAAGACTTTTCTAATGATTGTAAATATTTTAAAATTTTGAGTTTTTCTATTTAAAATTTTTCATATTTTTAGTTTTATGTTTTTACTTAATTTTTTAAATTCGTTATAATATTTTTATTTTTAAATTCATTATAATATTTTATGAGTATTTAAATATTTTTAAAATTTTAGTAATTTATTATTTTTAGCTTAAAGATTAAGTAAGTTATCGAACTTTCAATTAAAATGAATTATGCCCCTAAACTCGGCAAAATTTTAATTATGCCCTCGAATTCGGTTTAAAAAATCAATTTAGCCCCTCTGCCACGCCATCATCATGCACTGCCACATCAGCCTTGTGGACTGACATGTCAGCATAGTTAACTACCACGTCAGCATCATTAATTGCCATGTCAGCACCGTAACGATCAATGTTGGTCAAGGGGCTAATTTGCTGCAATGTGCGAACTGGAAGACCTAATTTAACGTGTTTTCGCGCGAGTGACAACATTGCTAATTTGGGTCAAACTCGGTAGCAAAATAACCCCTTTAGCCAAAATAATACATATTTATTAAATGTATTAATAGTTTATGATAATTTTTTTTTTTGCTCAATAATGTCGTATATTAAGATGCAATATACAACCAAAAGGCCACAACGGTCGCCTCGTTAAAAACCTCCCTAAATCCTAATGGAGGAAAAGAGTACGAACCGTATGTGGTGAAACCAGAGTCCAAAAAAACAAACGGGAATAAACCCAACGAAACCTATCACGAACAAGCACAAAACAGCGAAATACGCGTTACCCCCTCCTTTGCCAAAGCATCCGCTAAACCATTCGCCTCGCGGAAAATATGAGAGAAGCAAACCGAAGTCAAAGATGAAAAACAATTGTCGATCTCGCGAAAAACCTCCCAAAATCGCCATGGCCTTTTGTCCATATGTAACACCCAGCTAACCGCAACCATAGAATTCGATTCCACAATCAAAGGAAGCAATGCCCATTTTGACTTCCTGAAGTATGA
The DNA here is from genome assembly GCA_030270665.1 of Hibiscus trionum. Taxonomy (NCBI): domain Eukaryota; kingdom Viridiplantae; phylum Streptophyta; class Magnoliopsida; order Malvales; family Malvaceae; genus Hibiscus; species Hibiscus trionum. The sequence continues at coordinate 16,467,451 of BSYR01000038.1, read as the reverse complement.
CAAAGCGAAAGCAATCGCTCGCAATTCAGCCTCGTTTGATTCAATACACCCAAGGGGGCCAGAAAATAACGCCAAAATGCTCCCAATCTCATCGCGTAACACACCCCCATAGCCTGCCGGGCCCGGCTTACCACGTGCTGAACCATCCACCGAAAACTTCAACGTCCCCCGCGATGGCGGTTCCCAAACTACACCAACCCGCGCTGGTCGCGAATGAGACGTCTCGGAAAAAAGGCTCGGACAATCCCACCACAACGCCTCGCCAATGCACAAGCCAGTCCTTAAAGTCCGCATCCAATAGAACGAGCGCAACTTGATCAAAAAACACACCTCCTCAACCGGTAAAAGTTTCTTGTTAAAGACCATCTCATTTCGTGCTAGCCAAATCGACCATAGCATCGCTGCCACGCACGATACCCACATACTACGACGCACACCCGAAAACGAGCAATGGAAGTCAGGTACAAAGAACTCGGACAATGTTCGTGGTAACGGCAAACTCACTCCCCACCAACAACGAAACCAGCCCCATAAACGCTGAACAACCGGGCAAAAGTACAGCAGATGATCAACGTCTTCCTCACATTCCCGACACCAAAATTTTTCAATTTATAATATTTGTTTATTAATAATTTTATAATAACATATTTTTATTTTTCAATTTATAATATTTTAAATAAAATTTTTCGTTATCGCCTTTATTGTTTGTGGTGGTCGCGGAGGCGATGCATTTGATGTTGTGTAAGGCTGAGTCTGAGGGGCTAATTCGAGGGGTTGAGGTGGTGTCGGAGGTCTTCTTGACACATTTACAGTTCTTTGAGGCTTCATTAGAGGTTGCATGCAATATAAAGCGAATACTACACTGCTTCCAAGTTTGCTCTGGGTTGAAGATAAATTTTGCTAAGAGCTCGCTATATGCTATTGGTGTCGAAGAGGAGCTGGGTGCAAGAGTAGCCGAAATGATGGGTTGTAGACAAGATGAGATGTCGTTCGTTTACCTTGGCTTTCCAATAGGTGCGAATCCGAGGTTGGTAGTGATGTGGGAACCGGTGATTGCTAATTTTCGGCGCAAGCTAGCTGGGTGGAAACGATCGTCCTTATCTTTTGCTGCTCGCGTCATCTTAGTAAATTCGATACTCTCTTCTTTGCCGATTTTTTATATGGGATTATTTGTGGCTCTCAAGGGGGTGATTGAAAGGCTGGATCAAATACGAAGGGCATTCCTATGGGGCGGTGTTGGCTTAGAATGGCGTATGAGTAGGGTAGGGTGGGAGGTTGTATGGCAACCAAAACATTTAGGGGGTTGGGAGTGGCGGACCTACATGTGAAAATTATGTCTTTATTATCGAAATGGGTTTAGAGGTACGCTCGTGATCGAGACTCATTATGGCGGAATTTAATTGTTGCCAAGTATGGTGAGCATATTCAGTGGTGGCGATTTAACACGGAAAAATTATCGTTGATGTCGATAGTTTGGCGGCAAATCGTTGCCAATTCTCTTCCTTAAATTTTTATTGAATATTTTTATTGTCTTGAAATGTAAAAAATTAGTGGTAATTTATAACATATTTCCCTCCGAAATATTAGCGGATTTTTATTACTTTGGGAAGTAAAAAATTCAACCTCAATTGTCAATTATTTCCAATTCCCACTTCCAATAAATTAATATTTTTCTTCTTCAAATATTTCAAAATTCAAACCCTAGCTTATTTTTTTACTATGTTATTAGATTTGATTTTTCTACAAGGAAAGTAAAAAAAGAACTATTATCTGAACCGAACATAATCGAATATTTTGGTTGACCGATTTAATGATTAAGGTTTAGGGTCGAGAATTAGGCAATTATAAGTCATATATTTGCATGTTTTTCATGTATTAAATCTTATATTTTAGCACATTAATCTATCTTAAAACCGTTAATTCGGTTCCTATTTGGTTTTGCAGGTGTTTTTGGGCCTTAACAATGTTTATACGTAAAAGTCCAATTTTAGCACCATTTTGCCGTCATTGGGAAATCCTTCACCCAAAACTAGTAGCACTGGCGAAATAAGGCGTGGGTACAACGCGAGCCTGACTTTTTGACTTGGAGGACAAACAATCCTACTACAAGTGGACTTTTACTTTTACCATAATTAGAGTAGTTTAGGGTTGTTGTATTTAATGTAAAGTCTGCTCCTTATTTTCACCTATAAATAGTGATCAAATGGTGAAGGGAAAAGAGATCCAAGTTAGTCGAAACCCTCTCCTCTTCTTGTGTTGTCGCTGCCTACTCTATGAGTAGCTAAACCCCTTTTTCTAGTCAATTGTAGTTACAAGAATATTATTTCAAGTTTTTAGTGAGATTTCTTGTTCCCAATTTATCTTCATCTTTATTCAAGTATTTTCATATCTTTTGTGCTTCATCCTCATGTGTATGTTTGGTTAAATATATACTACAAGCAATTAAATGGTATTTGATACAAGTGGCAAGCAAATTCAGGTTTGATTTCTAAAGATATGAATTCATGTTTTTAATAAGTTAACGGGTTCGTGTTTAGGAAGAATATGCGCTTTGGGTCTCTTAAGATCATTAATGCTATTTGATAGATTATAATTCTTTAGTGGTACTAGGAATTTAATATTGATAATAAGAGTTAATCTTTTAATGGTATTTAATTGATTATCTAACTTAGAAGAGATTGAGTTATTTGGTGGTATTCATCTAATCTAAAACCAAGCTATTTGAGATTGATATTGATTTATCTTTTGTGAAATCTATGATCTAAGTTGTTGATTTAATATTACGAGTTCTACCTTGACTAGAGTTCCAATTTATATTGAATGCTTCTTACTTAAATTGCTTTCTTCAAATCAAACACAACCCCTTTTACTTTAATTGCTTGTGAACTTAATCTCGTAACCGCTTTCTATGGGATCGACCCTACTTGCCGCTACTACAAATCCAAGGAATAGGTAGGTCTTTTTTTGATGGATTTGACACCCATAAAAAATTGGCACCGTTGCCGGGTAGTGGTGTCAAGAAGCTAAGTTCATTTTTAGTTTATTTTCTTTTTCTACTTTTATGCTTCGTTCCTCTTGTGCAGATAAGAATTTTTTGTTTGATCCTGACATCGATAAAACCGAAAGACGACTAAGGAAGGAAGCAAAGCAAGGCGAACAATCGACCACACAAGGGAACTTTAAAGCCGACTTGGAGAATACTCAAACTGAGATACCCCTTGAAACCAAAAACATAGCCAAACAAACTATTCGCCAACTTACCCCACCCGAGTTCACCACACAACCGCTATGCATCACCTACCAAGACCTTGAGGTACCATTTGAATTAAAATCTGATCAAATACATCTTCTTCCTACTTTCAGGGGACACAAGAATGAGAATCCATACAAGCACTTGAAAGAATTTCATGTGGTGTGTTCGAGAATGAAACCCCACAATGTCACTGTGGATCAAGTCAAACTACGGGCGTTTCCATTCTCTCTAGCCAACCATGCCAATGATTGGTTGTACTACACACCGTCCGGATCGGTGGAAACATGCACGGACAAGACAAAGCTTTTCCTCAAAAAATATTTTCCCGCATCAAGGGCCACCAACATTAGAAAAGTTATTTGTTGGATTCGGCAAAAAGATTTCGAGACGCTTCATGACTATTGGGAACGATTCAAACAACTTTGTTCAAGCTGCCCGCAACATGGAATATCCGATCAACTACTCATCCAATATTTCTATGAAGGTTTATTACCCATGGAAAGAAAGATGATGGATCCCGCAAGTGGAGGAGCAATTGTGAACAAGACTCCTACCCAAGCCAAAGACCTCATCAACATTATGCCCGCGAACTCGCAACAATTCGGTTCAACACATGACACTATCTCTTGACGTGTGAATGAGGTAAATGTTTCTTCCCATGAAGATAAGATTTCGAATCTAACTACTATTGTTCAAAATTTGGTGTTAGGTAATACACAACAAGTGAAGGCATGTGGGATTTGCACAAGTCAAGAACATGCAACCGGTATGTGCCCCACTCTCCAAGAAGAGAGCACCGAAGAAGCCAACGCCATAGAAGGATTTTACGGCCAAAAGAAATACAATATGTAATCGAATGCATACAATCCGAGTTGGAAAGAACATCCAAATTTGAGCTATGGAAAAAGGAACACTCAACAAGGAGGTTATGCGCAACCATCTTCATCGGCAAAACCACCCTTGGAGGATGTCATGTACAAACTCGCCCACAATCTCGAGTAATTCCAACAAGAGACGAGGCCGAGTATTAAAAACCTTGAAACACAAGTAAGTCAAATTGCCTCAACTCTTAGTCAATCCGAATCTCGAGGTAAGTTACATTCTCAAACTATTGTGAATCTGAAATAAAACGTGAATGCAATTACTTTGAGAAGTGGCAAGAATTTGCAGGATTCTTCACCCAAAGAAGATGCCGAAAAAGAAGAAGGGAAAGCTAGCAAACCAACGGAATTTTGGCAAGCTCCCTTTCCCGACAAAGATGGAAAATTGCACACGCTTGAAGAATAGAAGGAAGATGTCGACACAAGGTAACTAATCGTATCGTTGTTCAACCACCTTTTCCTCAAAGATTCTTAAAGAACAAAAAAGAGGAGCAAGAAAAGGAGATTCTTGAGACATTGATTGATGATATAAGACAAAGCCCTCGCTATGCAAAATTCCTCAAAGAATTATGCACAAACAAGAGGAAGTTGAATGGTAACGAAAAGGTAAGAATGGGTGAGAATGTGTGTGCAGTACTTAAACGGAAACTCCCTGAAAAATGCAAGGATCACGGTATGTTCAATATACCTTGTCAAATTGAAATAATTAAAATTAAAAAAGCCATGTTAGATTTAGGAGCATCTATTAATGATATGCCATATTCTATATATTGTTCTAACAATATGTGTCCTCTTAAAGACACAGGTGTGATCATACAGCTTGCCAATAGATCGAGTGTTTATCGGAAAGGAGTTTTGGTGCAAGTCAATGGGTTTGTATTTCCCGCTGATTTTTATGTTTTAGATGTGAAGGAAAACGATTCATCTAGTCCTAATTTAATTTTGTTAGGAAGACCATTCTTGAAAATATCTATAACAAATATTAATGTGAGTGATGGACTTCTTACCATGGAATTTGATGGCAAATTCATAAAATTCAATATCTATGATGCCATGCAACACAATGGGAATGCATGTCACTAACCCTTCAATGCAGGAAACCATAAAAGAACTAGATTGTGATGCAACCCAAGAACACCTCCAAGCATTCCGAGACATCATATCATGGTATGCCGACATCACAAATTACATAGTGACAAGGACACCACCACGTCACTTGTCAAGGGCAGAAAAAGACAAAAATAAAACGCGATGCCAAGTACTACATATGGGACGATCCGTACCAGTGGAGGATAGGGGCCGATCAAATAATCTGTCGATGCGTGCATCAACACGAGGCTCATTCAATCCTAAAATTTTTCCACGCAAGCAATTGTGGAGGACACACTCCAAAGAAGACGGCTCACAAGGTACTAGAGAGTGGATTTTATTGGCCCACCTTATTCCGCGATTCCTACATGTTCTGCAAATCTTGTGAGAGATGCCAAAGGACAGGTAATGTAGGACACCAAAATCAAATGCCACAAACACCAATTCTATTATGTGAGATCTTCGATGTTTGGGGCATAGATTTTATAGGTCCTTTCCCTCCCTCATTCAATAATACCTATATACTTTTGGCCGTTGATTATGTATCAAAGTAGGTAGAAGCTAGAGCTACTCGTACTGACAATTCAAAAGTTGTTGTCGATTTTGTGAAGACTAACATCGTTTCTAGGTTTGGAACACCCAAGGCCATCATAAGTGATCAAGGGACACACTTTTGCAATAAAGTTATGAAAAACTTGATGAAAATATACAACGTGGTACACCGAGTCTCGACCGCATACCATCCTCAAACCAACGGTCAAGCCGAAGTCTCTAATCGAGAAATCAAGTCCATATTAGAAAAGACTGTCAACCCCACACGTCGAGATTGGAGTTTACATCTCAATGATGCCTTGTGGGCATACCGGAAAGCCTATAAAAATCCCATAGGAATGTTTCCTTACCGGATCATCTACGGGAAAACATGTCATCTACCTATTGAATTGGAACATCAAGCTTATTGGGCGATCAAGCAATTCAACATGAAGATAGATGGAGCTGGTGAACATAGGAAGTTGCAATTACAAGAACTTGAAGAGATTCACAATGATGCCTACATCAATGCAACTATCTACAAGGAGAAAACAAAGGCCTTCCATGATCAAATGATTTCTAGAAAAATTTCATCATTGGGGAAAAAGTTCTACTTTACAAATCTCGATTGGAATTTATTCCGGAAAAGTTAAAATCTAGGTGGGAAGAATCTTTTGTTGTAACTAACATATTTGCTAATGGTGCAGTTGAGATACAAGACATATACACCAAAAAGGTCTTCAAGGTAAACATGCATCGATTGAAACCTTTTTATGAAGGATTTGTTGAAAAGAATGACGAGGCAACCAAGTTGGAAGAACCACAATATGAACATTAGAGGGGTTACGTCTAGCCAAAGACGTTAAAGAAAGGCACTTCTTGGGAGGCAACCATGATTTTCATTGTTATTATATTTTTAGTTTAAGTTTTATATATTTTTGTTTTATTAATTTTTTCAATTTTTATTTTTAGGTACAAAGGACAGAAGCACTCTGGAAATAATCCATGCCCACACTGCAAAAATCCCATAAAATTTCTTGGAGGGAAAATTTTCCCACCGGAGGGAAAAAATATTGGGTGAAAATTTTTGGCACTCTTCCCTACCAAAATAAGTGCTAAAAATTTGGAAAGAAAGGGGGAAGGATTCACTTTAATTGAAAAAGCCTATCATCTGTAAATCTTTCCATTAAATCAATACTTTCCATCTTTAACCTTTCTTGTTTTCCAAGAATTTAAGATTCTCCATAAAAGAGAAAACCCTTTTCACTTTTCGTCCACCACCTTCATCTACGAGCAGCCACCGTCGCCGGTTGAAGAGCAACTGGAGTAGTCGTCGGTTCACGCCTCATCCTCTCGCACTCGCAACCATTGCCGCGCGCCACCGCCTCTAATCAACACCGCCAATGTCGAAAACCTTGCCTTCACCTCTTCAAAACACAGAAAAAGGTTTGCCGACATTCAACAAAGAACCATCCAAGGTTGTAAGTACATTCACTTTGAAACTATTTCTAGACTTGGATTGTTAGAGAAGGTAAATAATTACTTTCATGCAATTGGTTGGATAAACTACATGACTATTACCTTTCAGGTTTATGCCGAATTGCTATGAGAATTTTATGCTACTTTTGAGTTCAAGGATAAAGGGTATGTTAATGCCGCTAATTCTATTAAATTTCGATTGATGAACAAAAAAATTTCTTTATCCATTACGGAATTTAATCTTGCCATGAGGTTTATTTCTGACAAATATGCACAATCTAATGAATACATGTCGAGCTTGTGTGACGATTGTGTAGATTTCGAACCCGCAATCCTCTTTCAAGAATGGTCAACAAGCACCTCGGGGTACAACCCAAGCCATTTGAAAGACCATGAAATTAAGGACCCGACACTCAAATACATCCATTGATTCCTAGCATATTCATTCTCCTATAGAGTGAATTCGGCAAGCATATTGAACAAAGCCGATTTTCTTCCTTTGGTGCATGGTAAAGGGAAGGAAAGTAAACATCGGCTATTGGTTTGCACAACAACTTGCTGCCATCGAAAATTAGAAGAGTAAACCCTTGATCCTTGGTTCTTACATTTGTCATTTAGCTTTCAAAGACGGCTTGCTTGTTGCAAATACTAACTTACAGGTAGTACGGCAAATGGAACCAATCGACATCAGTTGCTTAAAAACAATGAAGATGATCGAGAAGGATGCAAGGGGGAATTATGTCATGAAGTCGCCCTATGAAACAATGGAAGAAGCCCTCTCTTCGCAAACATTCACCGCCGAGAAACACCTAGCCCACTTGAAATATCAAATGCAAAGAGTAGAGGCTAATCAAAGGGCATTCTTCGAGCACGCGAACTTCGAATGAAAGCACCCCTACACCCCCTAAACCCGACGCATGCCACATGAGGGAGCACTCTTCTCCTTTAACTTTTTATTTGCTTTCTTTAATTTTCTACATGTAGGTTAGGAAACATTGAGGATAATGTTAGGTTTAAGTGCGGGGGGGGGGATAATTTTGATGTGCTGAATTTATGCTAGAACCATGAGATTTAATTTTCTTGAACTTAACATGTTGAGATTTTTAAGAAAATTGAATCCCTAGGTAAAAGATGAGATTGATATGGAAGTAAAATAGGATTGAATAGATCTTATTAGACTTGCAAATTGTTTCTCATATTAATTGATTCGATAGTCGGATGGATAAAATCGGACACAACAAACCACTTTGTGAGATTTGAGCCTTAACAAGCATACACCTTGTGCTTTATATTTTTCTTCATTGGTGATTTTCAAGCCTGATTAGATTACTTCTAGAACTTGTGATGTTATGCACGTTAAGACCACATAGATCAAATTACTTGAGATGATTAAGGCACTTAGGTATGAACCTTGAGCCAAAAGCCCACCTTGGTAAATATGACCATTGAATTTATGCAAAAGCTTGATACAAAAAAGGGGAAAGGATATGTGAAGTTCTTCGATTCAAAAAGCCCAAAAGTCTTTCTCATCATACTTTACCCTAAGCCCCGTTACAACCCAATTCAAAGACCTTTTGATCTTGTAATTTGATCCAACTAGTGGTGGAGATGTGATATATTTGCAAGCCTATGGTAAGTAACTTTTCATGCTTTGACTTGATTGTTGTTGTCCCTTAAACACTTTGAGCGATATTGAGTGAATCCTTTGTGAGGTGTTTGATTTTATTCCATCTTTGACTTCATAATAATTAATTGGGATATTATTTGCTTGTGCTAATTTGCAATTATGATTTATTACTTCTCTTATCCTTTCATCATTACCAAAAGGACCCTAGATCTTGAATTTAAATATGCTTGAGGACAAGCATAATCTAAGTGTGGGGGTATATGATAAGCCATATATTTGCATGTTTTCATGTATTAAATCCTATTTTTAGCACATTAATCTATCTTAAAACCCTTAACTCGGTTCCTATTTGGTTTTGCAGGTGTTTTTGGGCCTTAACAACATTTTATACGTAAAAGTCCAAATTTAGCACCATTTTGGTGTTATTGGGAAATCCTTCACACAAAACTAGTAGCACTCGCAAAATAAGGTGTGGGAACGGCGCGAGTTTGACTTTCTAACTTGTAGGACAAGTAATCTTACTACAAGTGGACTTCTACTTTTACCATAATCATAGTAGATTAGGGTTGTTGTATTTAATGTAAAGTCTTCCCCTTATTTTCACCTATAAATAGTGATCAAAGGGTAAAGGGAAAATAGATCCAAGTTAGTTGAAACCCTTTCCTCTTCTTGTGTTACCGTCGCCTACTCCACGAGTAGCTAAACTCCTTTTTCTAGTAAAGTGTAGTTACAATGATATTATTTCAAGTTTTTAGTGAGATTTCTTGTTCCCAATTTATCTTCATCTTTATTTAATTATTTTCATATATTTTGTGCTTCATCCTCATGTGTATGTTTGGTTAATTATATGCTACAAATAATTCAATGGTATTTGATACAAGTTGTAAGGAAATTCAGGTTCGATTTCTAAAGGTATGAATTCAGGTTCTTAATAAGTTAATGGGCCCGTGCTTAGGAAGAATATGCACATTGGGTCTCTTAAGATCATTAATGCTATTTGATAGATTATAATTCTCTAGTGGTATCTAGGAATTTAATCTTGATAATAAGAGTTAATCGTTTAATGATATTTAATTGATTATCTAACTTACAAGTGATTGAGTTATTTGGTAGTATTCATCTAATCTAAAACCAAGTTATTTGAGATTGATGTTGATTTATCTTTTGTGAAATCTATGTTCTAAGTTCTTGATTTAATATTCCATGTTCTACCTTGACTAGAGTTCCAATTTATATTGAACTCTTCTTTATTTAAATTGTTTTCTTCAAATCAAACACAACCCCCCCTTACTTAAATTGCTTTCTTCAAATCAAACAGAACCCCCCTTTTAATTTAATTGCTTGTGAACTTAATCTCTTTACCGCTCTCTGTGGGATCGACTCTACTTGCCGCTACAACAAATCCAAAGAACAACTTGTTTTTTTTTTGACAAATTTGACACTCATAAGCAACCCAAATTTACTGATTATCCGAAATAATTTTCTAACGGTTAACCGAATCCATTTTTACAAAATCCTATTGATTGGAGGATAAATTTATTGGATTAAATTAACATTATGATTAAATTGATAAAATTTGAAAGTATCGGAGGCCAAATATGAAATTATACAAAATTATGTTAACTGCCACATCACTCTCTCTGTTAGGTTTTAACAGTGGGTGGTTTGAACGATACCAATTAAATAGTTAAGTGATCAATTTGACACAATTAAAAGTATGGTGGTCATATTGACACCACCCTATACTTAGGTGGTCATTTAAGTAGTTTACCTTACTTTTATAATTTTAATTTGTATTCCGATCTCTCACGGACGTGCCAAATGCATCCACAAGAACCATGATTTCCCTAGGTTAACATCGTCTTGTAAATAATTATGTTAGTTACGGTAATTTAAAACTGTTCATCTTGAATTAAAACTTATTATCTGTCTTATGATTGTTAAAAAATGGGTACAATAATAATTTAAATATTATAAAAAATTATAAAATAAATAAATAATAATAATAAATAAAAAACAGAAGCAAAAATCAAATAGAGTTGAAAAAAAAATTGTTGATGCATGTAGAAACAATATTTTTTAGTACATATTTGTACTCTCCTCGGTGCTTGAGTAACGTTGGATGTCTTTCTCTCATATACAAAAATAAACGTTCATAACAATACCACAACTACAATTAACAATTGAACACAATTTTGTTTTTCTTTACCAACGAAAACCAAAAAATGGTCTTCCATACATGTATTTTTTTGGATAATGTGAATAATGTTGAATTGTTTTGTATGTTTTGAAATCAATTTTTTTTTTGTTGATGCATGTATACACAATTTTGTTTTTCTAGATATTTTTTTTTTAAATATATCGAGATGTGAAGCTTGTACTGTATAATATAATTTTTACGTTTAGGTGCAAGATTCAGCGAATCGTCAGCCACCAAACAAAGTTAGAAACAAAATAAAAAGGGATGTCAAAAAAGCAAAAAGGATATTGACTGAGCTCTGATTATTCCAACATACATCAGAACCAGCACCGTCCAACGGTGGCTATCAGAGCTCGGATCTACGTTTATGGAGGCATTTTTGGAATAATCAGAGCTCGAATCGACGAATATGTGAATTATTTCTATAATTTGACTACACGGATAAATGATGCCCTAAGTTTTACCATTTTAATGTATAATTTTGGAATGTATGTTTTAAGAGATTGAAGAAAAGATATAGCGTGATAAAATTTTGGCATTAGACCAAAAATCTCCAAACGTTTGACTGAATAGTTACTTTGGCCCATGGTCTTCTTTTTGGAGCAATTCAACCCTCAGTGTTTTATTTTGGGATAAAATAATTTTTTGTGGATAAAAACTGTGAGTTAACTGGCGGTAAATGACTTGAAATGACGAGGCAAACGTATATGGCAGTGCACGCTGACATGGCAGTACCATATAGACAAATGTGTTAACTTGAAAAAACGTTACATCGGTCAAAAATAATTTTATAAAATTATATAAAATATAAAATAATTTTTTCTGTCGACTTATTATTCCGTCAAGTCATTTTAAACTGTTTACTGTCAATTTTTTAACAATTTTCATCTACGGAGGGGTCATTTTGACCCAAAATGAAACGTTGAGGATTGAATTGCTTCAAAAAAAGAATAGTGACCAAAGTGACTATTCAGTCAAATGTTAGGGGTATTTTTTAATTTTATGCCTTTTTTGTTTTAAGAATATATCGAGATGTGAAGCTTGTACTATATAATATAATTTTTACATTTAGGTGCAAGATTCAGCGAATCGAAAGCGACCAAACAAAATTAGAAACGAAATCAAAAGGAATGTTAGAAAAGCATGAATGATATTGAAAAGGCGGAGCACTTACGACGATTGGAGTGTCTGTTCTAAACTCTAATATCTCAACGGTGGGAAGTTTCTTCTTGGTGAGGGGAACAACATACATCAGAACCAGCACCATCCAACGGTGGCTATTAGAGCTCTGATCTACGTTTACGGAGGCCTTTTTGGAAAAATCGGAGCTCCGATTTCCGTTCTAGAGGTTCAGGTGATCAAGTCTGAAATAAAGGGTTTTTGAACCACCGTTGACGGTTACGGAGTTGTGGTGGGTGGTTATCAGAGTTGGACTATAATGACGACCGGTGACTGAACTCCAATCTGGTTATAGAGTAAAAAAAGGGAGAAAGAAATTAGAAAGAAAAATCGAAGAAAATCAAACAATTTTCATCTGCAGAGGGGCCATTTTGACCCAAAATAAAATGTCGAGGGTTGAATTGCTCAAAAAAAGAAAAGAATAGAGGCCAAAGTGACTATTCAGTCAAACGTTAGTGGTATTTTTTGACTTTCTGCATTTTTTTGTTTTAAGAATATATCGAGATGTGAAGCTTGGACTGTATAATATAATTTTTACGTTTAATAGTTTAAAATGTCTAAAATATACTCTTTTTAGATATGTGTTTTAAGTATTTTTTGGTTCAAATAGATGTTTAAAATTTTCATCATTACCATCTTAGGTAACTTTCTGTTAACAACCATTTAAAAATATTTAATATCAATATAAAGGAATATATATACATATAGGGATAGGATCAAGTTACATAGTGTAAAATTTAGTTTTACACTAATCTAGGACCATTGGATGAGTGAAATGTATAAATGAGATTAACAGTAAAAAAATGTGGAAAAAAAGATAAGGAAATAATCTGGGCCATTAATTACCATCATCCAACGGTCCAAAAACTGTGTAAAAGTAATTAAATTTTACACAGTATAAGTTGATCATAACCCATATATATATATTATAGTTAATTACGTACACTATTAATTCATTTATTAATAAAGTAAATAATTTATTAATCCATGCATTTAACTTCAATGAAAAGGAAAAATGAACATCGCTTTGTCATTTATTGCTAAATTATCTACTTATTATTATTAAAATATATCAAGAGAGATCAATTTTCTCAATTTCAAAACTGATAAAGACTTAAAGGTGTTTAAATCAAAATATTTAGGCCAACTATCAATAACTTTAGTGTTTTGGAGGGTATTTTCCAATCTTGTATCCCCATAGACCCGGTTGTGCGGCACACGTAAATCTTTAAGGTCACGTTAGGGTCATAAGAGCGACCTATAGCTAAAACCCAAATAAAATTATTTTCTTTAAATTCATTAACAACTATAAAGCAAATTTCTATTTAAAATATCATTTCAAAAAATCATGTAAACATATAACAGTAGTTTAGAAAGTATATTACAGACACTACCATAAAATAATACATGACATACACGTCAACTAACTGTACTAGTACCGTACTCCGAAAGCAACACCGAGAGAACTCCAATTATTGATGTCGGTTACAAAACCATGGTAAGTTTCTTCTAACATGCGATGGTAAAAACAACGTGAGCTTGGAAAAGCTCAGTAATACACAACTACAAAGAGATGCTATAGGCAACTTGCAGGTATAAGATAAAACATAGAACATACATAAAGATCATGGCATCAATAGGTTCCCATTACGGTATAGGATCTCGTATTACGTTATACTTAGAGGCATCATGGTTGTTCAATACTTAAACTTCTGAATATCAGTCGGGCATTTTACAATCCAGAAGAATCAGAAAGTAAATATATTTTATATGAATTGAGTCAGGGGTTCAGTGTGTCCCAACAATGTAGATCGAGAAAGATAGACAGAAAGTTCCAGACAACTGAGGATTTTTGATAGAGGAAAATGAGGAGGCAAGAAAATTTTTGTATAAGTCTAATTACCCTCCAATCGAACTCCGGTATGCAGTTCTCCAGAACTGCATCCATACAGGCGTTAACCCAGGCCCAATGGGCGTACGTACCGACCTAAAGGGTTACCTTAGGTCCGAAGAGGCGTAGGAGCATGTCAGAAGGCATAAAACCCTAACAAGAGGCGTAAGATCCTAGCTGAAGGCGTAAAAGCCTGACAGAAGGCGTAAGAGCCTAACAAAAGGCGTAAAAGCCTGACAGAAGGCATAAGAGCCTAACATAAGTTTTAGGATTGTAGCACATTCTTATCGATCACCGAAAACCGTCAAGAGGGTTGATTTTGGTCCTTGTTTGAATTGGCTAAAAACCGATATAAAGATGGACAATTTGCACAAGAATTTTAGAGTGGTTCGACTACCCAACCGAGTCTACATCCACTACCTTAGCACACCACTAAAGATATCTCAATTCACTAAGAATTCGTCACCTTTTCAAGGCTTAGGAAGAAACTTTTACAACCCTATCTTTTTGTAACCCCCTCGTCCCGGTCTGGCCAGATGACCGGTCCTAGTAGGCTACACGGGGAAAACCAATGTGAAACCCGTTAAGGTCCCACCTCGGTTAGCAACCCTAGAAAATTCCTTTAAACTTTATCTTGTCTATAGGCATTATTAAGTCCTATGTGAAACACGACAGCGGAAACACAAGCAATATAAAAACGACCAACCAAAACAGCACTTCAAACAACCCATTTTTCCCTTTTTAAGCAGGTCGTATCGATACACCTGTCAAGGGTATCGATACGCCTTGACCAAGGTCAACACCCTATGGTCAACACAAGAAGACTGTATCGATACAACCCTTGAGCGTATCGATACGCCCTTCTCGGTCAACATCTCGTGGTCAACGAGATGAACCCGTACCGATACGCTTATAGCCCGTATCGATACGCCAAAGTCTCACCAAAATCTCAGATTTCCAGTGAGCTTTGGGCGTATCGGTACGCCCCCGCGTATCGATACACCAAGCCAAAACTAAGACCTGAAGGGCAAGACCGTATCGGTACGGCCCTTAGGCGTATCGATACGCCCTGCACTGCAAGTCTCCAAATTTCAGCAGAACGATCTAAGACTCGTCTCTTGATGCGATTTACGACTCCCCTAGCCACAAACAACATACATACAACCTTTAACAACCATAATCTAAGCATACGAGGCAACCAACACTAACAAGCATCATTCATCCAAAAGATTCATGCATTTACCAAAAGATGACATACTAAGCACTTTAAGGTTCATGCCTTAGCAACCAAAGCATATAAGCATTCAAGACATGCATCATAAGCAATATTTACAAATCAAACAAGGCATCCAAGAACCAAGCCAACATCAACATACATCAAAGCTCAAATCAACAACACCTATCCCATTGCTTGACTATTACAATCTACAATTTAAAGATCATACTTGAGCTAACCAAAAGCAACACTTGGAGACCTTTCATTTCCTTTGCCACCCACAAGCTATTGATCTGCATTGTCGAACAAAAAGGAGCGTAAGCATAAAAGCTTAGTGAGGGTAAGCTCATAAAACAAACCTTCGACAATGCAGGGTCCAAGCACGAGCAACTACCATGATGGAATGCATGATCTTACCTCCGATCTCAAGAGCAAAATATACATGATGCATGAACATATATTCAACATTATGCCTTGCTCAACAACTCATAATCTCAACATACAATGATACATAACTCAATGTATTAACCACATCATATGTCGATTCATAAAGGGAGTCACATTTCATATCATATAGGCATATATATGATCTCATATTGGCACCTAGCTATGACTCGAATACGCGGATAACATGTTGGAACGTATTTCCAACATAACCATTACCTTCGGTGGGATTACACTCATCATCGGTTCTCGCGGAGGGGATTCCACTCATCCCCACGCCCCGTCGATGAGATTCCACTCATCATCGACTAATATAAAGATTTCTGGGCGAACCCGTACTCCTCCTTGGTGCCTTAATGCCACCAAGGCCACGCGCGACTTTGACTCTTGTGTGCACACTAATCCTAATGATCAATCATTGTACCCAAGCATACTAGTGCCAATATTAAATAAAATCCACAACCTTTCACAACATCAATTTCAATATAATTTCTGTGCTTAGCACATACTCACCATGATCCTCGAAATCATGCAACCACCTCAAAATATCATTTCACAAGGCAACACTACATGTATATCATCAAAACAATTATCACATCATATTTCATACATATGTATCTCCATCATGTTTATCATCAACATGCATACAACAATGCATTAGGCCATGCCTCAACATACATGTATATCACATTATACATAACCATCATAACACAAATCATCATGAGCCATAACATCAAGTAAAGAGTTCATCCAAGGTCTCTAACTAAAGCTTAGGATTAGGCTACCACCCTAATCCTAACTCTAGGTGGGCCTACCAATCCCAACCTAGTCCACATGCTCGAACCAATTGCTCAAAACCATTTAAAACATTTTAACCACTCACCTTCACCTCCAAGCTCCACTACCAAGCAACCAAGGTCTTCAATTTTCCGGATTTGTTCCCGAGGCTTCACCAACACAAAATCTCGCTTCTAATCACATCAACACAAGCAAAACAACTTCAAATCAACTCAAACATCAAAGTAGCTAACCCGGAATACTAATCAAACACCAAACACAACAATTCAAGCCATAGAGAACCCCCAAAATTACCAAACCCGAGCAGCCCTTATACCCAGCCCAAAACTTGTGATTTCAACACATTTAACACACTCAAATGCTTCCAAAACAGCCCCCAACTATTACCCTAATATCAACCCTCAAATTCCAACACAAACCATACCCAAAACTCAACTAAAAACCCTCCTAAAACCCCACCAAAACCCAAATTCGGGAATTCATATAAAACACTTAGAAATTCATATATATTGGACCTCAAGGCTCATAAACAACATATCTAACAATATTAAATCAATATCTAACCCACATGTACAATACATAGTTTTAGTGAAATCTAAAAACACCAAAATGTAGAGGATATCAAGGCCAAGTCAAAACTATATTTACCTTTCAAAATGCTCTAAGGATGAGGTTGTAGGAGAATGGAATAGTAACTAGGTGAGAGAGCTCTTCCTTTGTCGTTGGTTTGAAAAATTGGAAATGAGGAAGAAGATGAGCACATGCTCGTCTCTTGTTTTATTTTTAATTCACCCAAAAATAATATTTACAACTATGCCATTAATGAATGGCCAAAACCCACATCTCTTATAGTCCATGGATTTTGGACCCAAGAGATAGGCCCAACATAGCCTTAACCATCTTCAACGGTTTTTCAGTTCTGGAAAAATATTGTAGCTAAAACCCTAAACAGTATCGTTACCGTGTATACCGTATTAGTACGAGACTGTTAAAAACTCAAGTTTGGCTATTTTAAAACGTTTTGAAACCTTCCAAAACCTTTTGAAAACTCCTCAAACATATTTTCAAGTTGTTTTGAATTAAAATCATTTTGAGATCTTTTCAATTTAGTCCAAAACTAATTTTTAGTTATTATATCAAAACAAACATCTCAACAATCTCCCCCTTTTTTATATAATAAAACCAACTTGAAAAATTGTGTTTGGGATTCTCCCCCTTAGTAAAAGAAATTTTGAATAAGTGATTAAAGATTGAGAAATACTTAAAAGCTCCCCCTTATTCACTTGATAAAAAAAATCAAATTTTCAAAAACACTCTCCCCTTTTATGTTATATCAAAAATGGTTCAAACAAAGTTTTAAAACTTTTAAGTCCAAATAATGAAGAGATACAAGAATTTGACAAAAATAAGAATTTTGTTTAAAAATGGCTCACCCTTACTCAATCATCAATTTGAGGCTCAAAATTATCCAAGACTTTAAAATGAAAATTAGATAACAAATGATAAAAAAATAAAAGCTTTAAGCTTAAAGGTTACCCAATTCCTTCACTTGTGTGACTAGAGCATTTCCATGTCTTTGCATTTCTTCTCATTTCTCCAAAACACCTACGAAAGACATTTACTTGATTTTTGGTATCCAAATTGCTTTGGATCCATTCACATTAGTCGTAATGTCTTTAGTTCCCTTAGGACCCCATACTTGTCTAATCCTATAATATTTTCTCTTCTTTATAGGACAAGTATGCAAGGAATGACCATGATAATGGCAATGTGAGCATTTTGCCATTATGTGACAAGATGAATTATTAAAAATGATTTCTTTTTCTTTTGTTAAGCTTTCAAGCTTAACTTTCAAATCAAGATTTTCTTTATTCTAAAACTCCATGCTTGTTTTTGAAAACTCTAAATCATTTCTCAAACTTTCATTTTGGTTTTCAAGACCCAACTTTGTTTTCAAAAGAAAATCATTTTCAAATTCAAGTTTTGAAATCATTTTCTTAAATTTGGAATTCATGGCCTCAAATTCCAAAAATAATTCATCGAAATCATCATGTAACTCGTCAAATGTATATGAATTTAATTCACTTGAGTTAGAAGATACATCGGGCTCATTGAGAGCCAAAACATCATCCACCTTAGGTGTTTAGAGGAGGTTAGCACAAGATTGAACACCATCTTTCTTCTCTTCTTTTCCATATAGTTTCTCAAGCTTCTCCCGCATTTCTTTGACTCTTTTTCATGTGGAAACCTTCTTGGAAACTTCTTCATTGAGGCCACAAAGAAGAGTGTACATCACCTTTGCGTTTAGCTTAGCCTTCGTGTCATTTGCACTCATTTGCTTCTTCTTCTTCTTCTTCTTAAGAGCTTCCAAGTATCTATCTTCTATGATATCCCAACTCTCAAAATCGAGAGATTTGATAAAGTACTTCTTGAGATTACTCTAATGAAAGTATGTTTCTTTTTCGAAAAGCGGAGAACATGAGATAGAGCGACCTTCTTCAAATCTTGCCATTTTCTTGAACGATGGACTTCGAGCAAATGATCTTTACTCTCGGATGTTAGTCTTTTGATGGAGATGAGGCTCTGATACGAATTGTTAGGTTTGTAGCACAGTCGAATCGATCACCGAATACTGTCAAGAGGGTTGATTTTGGTCCTTGGTTGAATTGGCTAAAAACCAAAATAAAGATGAACAATTTGTACAAGGATTTTAGGGTGGTTCGACTACCCAACCGAGTCTACATCCCCTACCATAGCACACCACTACAGATTTTCCAACTCACTAAGAATTCGTCCCCTTTTCATGGCTTAGAAGGAAACCTTTACAACCCTATCTTTTCACGGCTAAGATAGAACCACTCTAGTTTTTGTCTAAGGCTAAACTAGAACCTCTCCTTTTACAAGGGTTTTGTTTGGTAAACTAAATACCTCACAAGGTGGGTGTTTACACAATTGAGCTCACAAGAAAGAGTACAAAGGATATACAAATTGAGCACTCTCTAAACTATGTACAAGAGAAATGAAGAAATGTGATTTAGACTCTAATTCTCTTGATCGTCTTGCTTGGATGTCTTCTCTAACCATCTTCAAGTGTTCGATCCTTCATAATATAGTTAAGAATGAGCTTGTGGCCGTTGGGGACTGATTTCTATGCTGAAATTGTAATTTTGGTGTAGCCCCTATCGATACGCCTACTAGCCATTATAGCCATTGTGCGTGCTTTAGGCTTCGAGTACCGATATGCCTATGAGGTGTATCGATACGACATGTCATGTAAATAGCCGTTGATGAGTTTTGAAAATATAGTGTATCGTACGCTTAAAAGCGTATCGGTATGACCCTACGCGTATCGGTATGGCTAAGCCTGTACCGATACAGTTTTCCTGTTCTGAAAAAAATATTATAGTTGAAACCCTAAACGATATCGATACGAAGTATATCGTATCTGTACGGGACTGTTAAAAACTCAAGTTTGGTGAAAATGGGAGTGAGTGAGTCTAGGTTTTAAATGGTTGCCTTCTTAGCTTAGAAAAAGGGGGAGAATTCTTAGTGAATTGTTGAAATCCTTGGTGGTTAGCTAAGGTAGTGGATGTAGGCTTTGGTTAGAAAGCCAAACCACTTTAAATCTTGTGTCAATCTTGTCTATCTTTTGCTTCCACCACAAACACCCAAAATTACATCTTCTCCACAACTTGGCAAGAAATGGTTGAGTGATCATAGAGCCTAACAAGAAGGTGTAAAAGCCTGTCATAAGGCATAAGGGCCTACAGAAGGTCTGTGCGCAGAAGTGCTTATCAGAAACTTCTTGTGTTATCCCATAAATACCCCAATAAAATAGTCTTGAATGATAACCGTTATATCAGAAATTAGTAGCAGTATATTAGGAATCATAGTACACGCTGATATTTAATCAGTGGAATCAAAGTACCAGGACCCATGAATAGGGTATACTTATATCAGACATCAGGAAACGGAGGTCGTGTTTTTACTTCAGATGACATGATCACTTGGGATCAAAATGGATAGACCTGATTTCTGCTCAGGGAAGTTAGTCATGTATACATGGTACACTCTAGATGGTCCAAATTATCACTCAGGGGTCCTTTATAATCATAGAAAGGAGACACTAAACTATAGTCCATTCTAGATTAGTTTCAGAATTAAGAACCATATTCAAAGGAATTCAATAAATATCGACTTCATCTAGGTATTCAGAAATTATACATCAAGATCATTCAGAAATTCTGATATATCATGATTATGCATCAATTCAGATATATCATGATAGATTTTGGGAATTTGAGTAGATCAGGATCATTTTAACTTTCAAATGTAATTTCGTTATTTAGCCCAATGAGGGTAACATAGTTACTTGCAGTATCCAAGACTTCTGACGGCTTATTCGGCTTCCAAGTCAACTAGAATTGAACAGTTCTCATTATTACGATACCGAGTATTCAGACATGTGCATTTCACCCGAACTCAATCCTTAGCACTGAATGTTCCCTTTTAGAGGAACAAGTTACTCTTATAATTAACAAAGTACCTTCTCCAAATATAACAAATATACCTTAGTGTCGGAAACGACCAATAAACACGAGTCATGTACTACAACTTTTTAAGGCCATTACATTCGTTTGACTTTATTGGTATTTCTTATTCCAAGTCTTAGTGGTGTTTTTAGTCATTTTAATATTTGAGGGGGTATTACTGACACTTTAATGCCCAAAGGTGTTTCGGTTATTCTGATCCTTTTAGTCCTTCCCACTATTCATTCATTTCAGATCTCGAAAGTATATCCATCATTTTGATAAATTTAGAAATTAGGTATCTGAGGATATTTCAGTCATTTCGACCAATTCGGTCTTTTCTGTCATTTTAAATTATTCAAACTTACGGAGAACTCCCAAAAAAGTTATCCTCGGTGAACTTACTCTGAATTCAGGAAAAATTCAAGTATTTTACATTCTCGAAGTTATAGCTCTTGTTACATAATCTTTCCAAGTAAATTGAGGTTTTAAGACGGATTAGATGTTTAACTAGATATTAGAACATTATTCATCATCAAGGGCATTTTAGGCATTCTTACCCCTCAAGGGTATTTTCATCAAATTTTAGTCAATACTTTTAGAATTAATTCTTTTATCAAGAATAATCAAAGTCGGAGGTCATCTGTCTTAATAAGTCTACTAAACTAAGAAATCCTTTCGGATTATCCAACTTATTATGTGATCATTTCGATCATAGACTGATTAACATTCTTATATTCCGTAATCGTTTTGACTTTAACATAGCTATCGATATACTCAATCGAAATCATACATGCATTAACCTAAAACTAAACTTGTTTCATAAACACGCAAGAGGCAATGATGTATTATCCTGAATCCGTGCTACATCAGTCAACCATGATAATCCATTCGATCACTCTCAAACTCGACGTCCCTCCAGATCTCAAATTCTAGGATATGCGAATACCCAAAACAAGAGTAATCGCTCGGCAACGGCGCAACTCCGACAAGTCCTTAAACAACGTTGGACCGGTGATCGACTGTGTGGGTTTTGTTCTTCCAGTCATGAGGAAGACGATGGTGGTGCACGCGTCACGAATGAACGACCACGATGGCCGAAAAACACGAAAAATAGTGAAGAAACGTTTAGGTTTCTTTCGAACACTCCAGGGCTTTTTCACGGTGAACAACAGTGAGTCTTCGCGAGTGGCTGGCGATGTTGGGTTCCGGATGCGATAGCAAACACACCGGTGGTGGCGGTGACGGCCATGGACCGACAGTGGCCGAGATAAAAAAGAACCCGACGGTGATGGGAGATGTAATGTTTGAGAATTTCTAGAATCTATATATTTCTTCAGATCGATATTCAATGCACTAGGGGTTGTTGGGCTATATATAAAATTGGTTCAGACAATTTTAAACACTATTTCAAATTAGGTTGGTGTAGATTCTAAGTAGAAGTGTCCTTAGCCCCAATGACTAAAGCTTTAGCTCGTTATGCTAAGGGGCACGAGTTTGACTCCCCCTAAAAGCAATTTTCCATTTTATTCTTGTTTTTTTTACCAATAGTTGAAGGTGTTACAAATCTAGATCACTGGACTTAGCTTTAATTTTCATTTAGATCACAAACCTTTAATTTAATCAAATTACATCATCGAACTTTTATTATTAATAAATTAAATCACTTATACTAACACGTTTAAAAAACAACGAAAAGAATTAAATTTGACATTTTTACTTAACACATTATTTTGCATATTATCATCAAATAATGTTTAATTGATAATTTAAATTTTTTTTTTTAAATTATTTAAATGGAACATTTGAGAAAATCCTAAAAAAACATCTAAATGGTCAATTAAACATTATTTGATGATAATATGCAAAATAATGTGTTAAGTAAAAATGTCAATTTTATTTTTTTAGATTTATTTAAAAATGTTCGTATAAGTGGGTTATTTGATTAATAATAAAAGTTGAATCATGTAATTTGATTAAATTAAAGGTTTGTGATCCAAATGAAAGGGGAAGTTAAGTTCAGTGATCTAGAATGCAAATTACCTGTGTTTTGGACAAAAATATTACCTTTTCAAACATATAAGGACTAAACTGTTAATTTTTACAATTGAGAAAATGTTAACTTTTCAAACGTACGGGAACTAAAATGTTCCTTTTTATAGTAGAGGGACTAAAGTGAACTTTTAGGTATAGTGCAAGGACTAAATGAACTAACATATTCCTTTTTATAGTAGAGGGATTAAATAAACTTTTAGATATAGTGGAGCGACTTTTACTCTACTTTAACCATTTTAATCAATGCCGTGTTCGTAGATTTACTACTGCAAAACAAACATGTTAGTGATGACTAGTAAAAATAAATAAATCAAATACAATAAATTAAATAGGTTTACTATATCGTGGTAAAAAACACGGTCTTAGAAGAGATTTCGTCATGTTCCTTTTTATAATAGAGGGACTAAAGTAAACTTTTAGGTATAGTGCAAGGACTAAATGAACTAACATATTCCTTTTTATAGTAGAGGGATTAAATAAACTTTTAGATATAGTGGAGCGACTTTTACTCTACTTTAACCATTTTAATCAATGCCGTGTTGGTAGATTTACTACTGCAAAACAAACATGTTAGTGATGACTAGTAAAAATAAATAAATCAAATACAATAAATTACATAGGTTTACTATATCGTGGTAAAAAAACACGGTCTTAGAAGAGACTTCGTCATGTTCCTTTTTATAGTAGAGGGACTAAAGTGAACTTTTAGGTATAGTACAAGGACTAAATGAACTAACATATTCCATTTTATAGTAGAGGGATTAAATAAACTTTTAGATATAGTGGAGCGACTTTTACTCTACTTTAACCATTTTAATCAATGCCGCGTTGGTAGATTTACTACTGCAAAACAAACATGTTAGTGATGACTAGTAAAAATAAATAAATCAAATACAATAAATTAAATAGGTTTACTATATCGTGGTAAAAAAACACGGTCTTAGAAGAGATTTCGTCATATTTCTTTTTATAGTAGAGGGACTAAAGTGAACTTTTAGGTATAGTGCAAGGACTAAATGAACTAACATATTCCTTTTTATAGTAAAGGGATTAAATAAACTTTTAGATATAGTGGAGCGACTTTTACTCTACTTTAACCATTTTAATCAATGTCATGTTGGTAGATTTACTACTGCAAAACAAACATGTTAGTGATGACTAGTAAAAATAAATAAATCAAATACAATAAATTAAATAGGTTTACTATATCGTGGTAAAAAAAAACACGGTCTTAGAAGATATTTCGTCATGTTCCTTTTTATAGTAGAGGGACTAAAGTGAATTTTTAGGTATAGTGCAATGACTAAATGAACTAACATATTCCTTTTTATAGTAGAGGGATTAAATAAACTTTTAGATATAGTTGAGCAACTTTTACTCTACTTTAACCATTTTAATCAATGCCGTGTTGGTAGATTTACTACTGCAAAACAAACATGTTCGTGATGACTAGTAAAAATAAATAAATCAAATACAATAAATTAAATAGGTTTACTATATCGTGGTAAAAAACACGGTCTTAGAGGAGATTTCGTCATGTTCCTTTTTATAGTAGAGGGACTAAAGTGAACTTTTAGGTATAGTGCAAGGACTAAATGAACTAACATATTCCTTTTTATAGTAGAGGGATTATATAAACTTTTAGATATAGTGGAGCGACTCTTACTCTACTTTAACCATTTTAATCAATGCCGTGTTGGTAGATTTATTACTGCAAAACAAACATGTTAGTGATGACTAGTAAAAATAAATAAATCAAATACAATAAATTAAATAGGTTTACTATATCGTGGTAAAAAAACACGGTCTTAGAAGAGATTTCGTCATGTTTCTTTTTATAGTAGAAGGACTAAAGTGAACTTTTAGGTATAGTGCAAGGACTAAATGAACTAACATATTCCTTTTTATAGTAAAGGGATTAAATAAACTTTTAGATATAGTGGAGCGACTTTTACTCTACTTTAACCATTTTAATCAATGTCATGTTGGTAGATTTACTACTGCAAAACAAACATGTTAGTGATGACTAGTAAAAATAAATAAATCAAATACAATAAATTAAATAGGTTTACTATATCGTGGTAAAAAAAACACGGTCTTAGAAGATATTTCGTCATGTTCCTTTTTATAGTAGAGGGACTAAAGTGAATTTTTAGGTATAGTGCAATGACTAAATGAACTAACATATTCCTTTTTATAGTAGAGGGATTAAATAAACTTTTAGATATAGTTGAGCAACTTTTACTCTACTTTAACCATTTTAATCAATGCCGTGTTGGTAGATTTACTACTGCAAAACAAACATGTTCGTGATGACTAGTAAAAATAAATAAATCAAATACAATAAATTAAATAGGTTTACTATATCGTGGTAAAAAACACGGTCTTAGAGGAGATTTCGTCATGTTCCTTTTTATAGTAGAGGGACTAAAGTGAACTTTTAGGTATAGTGCAAGGACTAAATGAACTAACATATTCCTTTTTATAGTAGAGGGATTATATAAACTTTTAGATATAGTGGAGCGACTCTTACTCTACTTTAACCATTTTAATCAATGCCATGTTGGTAGATTTATTACTGCAAAACAAACATGTTAGTGATGACTAGTAAAAATAAATAAATCAAATACAATAAATTAAATAGGTTTACTATATCGTGGTAAAAAAACACGGTCTTAGAAGAGATTTCGTCATATTTCTTTTTATAGTAGAGGGACTAAAGTGAACTTTTAGGTATAGTGCAAGGACTAAATGAACTAACATATTCCTTTTTATAGTAAAGGGATTAAATAAACTTTTAGATATAGTGGAGCGACTTTTACTCTACTTTAACCATTTTAATCAATGTCATGTTGGTAGATTTACTACTGCAAAACAAACATGTTAGTGATGACTAGTAAAAATAAATAAATCAAATACAATAAATTAAATAGGTTTACTATATCGTGGTAAAAAAAACACGGTCTTAGAAGATATTTCGTCATGTTCCTTTTTATAGTAGAGGGACTAAAGTGAATTTTTAGGTATAGTGCAATGACTAAATGAACTAACATATTCCTTTTTATAGTAGAGGGATTAAATAAACTTTTAGATATAGTTGAGCAACTTTTACTCTACTTTAACCATTTTAATCAATGCCGTGTTGGTAGATTTACTACTGCAAAACAAACATGTTAGTGATGACTAGTAAAAATAAATAAATCAAATACAATAAATTAAATAGGTTTACTATATCGTGGTAAAAAACACGGTCTTAGAGGAGATTTCGTCATGTTCCTTTTTATAGTAGAGGGACTAAAGTGAACTTTTAGGTATAGTGCAAGGACTAAATGAACTAACATATTCCTTTTTATAGTAGAGGGATTATATAAACTTTTAGATATAGTGGAGCGACTCTTACTCTACTTTAACCATTTTAATCAATGCCGTGTTGGTAGATTTATTACTGCAAAACAAACATGTTAGTGATGACTAGTAAAAATAAATAAATCAAATACAATAAATTAAATAGGTTTACTATATCGTGGTAAAAAACACGGTCTTAGAAGAGATTTCGTCATGATCGGTATAATCAATGCATACCTACTCTAATGTGAAAGATGAAACTCAATTGGTTTTTTTGGAACGAGGGAAGAAAGGAAGAGAATAAACATATGCTTTGGAGCTTGTTATTTATAAGCAAAAATGAAATGAGTCAATAAATTAGATAGAGTCTGTTATCATAAAAATTACCAGTCGCTCATAATATTTACCATATTTAAAAATAAAATCTTATTTAAAAATTTTATTAAAGAAATCTAATTTAAAAATAATAACATCATATACCATATTCATATTTTATTTGCATTATTCAACATCCCATATAAAATATGTGCATATTTTTTGCTATAGTCGTTTCAATTTAGTATTCCCATCTATTTTTTTAAGTAAAAAAAGCATTCTCATGTATTTCACGTTATATTAATTTTATTTTTCTTTATTGAAATAATCGGATGACAAGATGATTTTCTAAAAATATTAATGTATATAAGGTTGAACCGTAATTCATATATATTTTTCTCCTTTGTCTACACAACTATCTAATAGGTGGTTGAAAAAGAAAGTTTTTATGATTTTATTTTTTTATATTATTTTTATGACCTTTTTAATAGTCTAAAGGAGATTATAAAGTAATATATATTTATAGATATTCTTAACATTTTGATAATGCACATATATCGTACAAACAAAGCGTTTAACACGTCTCCTAAAAAAATCAACTTTTTCATTTGAACTTTAGAAACTGAATAAAATTATAAACTAATGATTTGACCGGTTTAATTACTACTCTCAATCATTTATAATTTCTAATTATTTTAAATTTAGTCATTCTTGAACTGATAAAAAATATTTTATATTATCACTAAATTTTGTTTTCTAATCTATTTTGGTTATTAAACTTTCAAAACGATCAATTTACTCACTGAATTTTATATAGACCTATTTTGACTACTCAATATTATTTTATTAATATTTTTGGTATGAATTGAAATATATTATTATTATTATTATTAAATATAAATAATAATAAATTTTCCTCCAATAAGATAGTGACATGTGCCACCATCTACTTGAAAGTAAAATATTTTTTATTGAGTTCAAACTTGGGACCTACGGGGTGAATGGGTGTGCCTAACCACCGAGCCAAGAATAATATTTTATTAATGATAGATAATACACGTAGGCATCCACTCCAACCCTTGGCGATGGTGCACATCAGAAATTACGTAACAAGGAAGCCTCAAATCTTTCACCCATGCAATTACGTAAAGCTTTCAACCGACATCAGAGAGGGAGTCTAAAGAACGACAAGTTAGTATACAACTAATAACGACTGGTTCTTACAATCGTTGGATGAGTATTGTAACCCCTAGACCCGCCTATGCGTTACAACAGATCCTAGGAAGTCACATTAGGGTCACAAGAGCGACCCACAGTGAAAATACACTTAAAAACATTTTTTGAACACTTATTATACCGAAAAAATCAACTTCTGTTTTAAATACCACTTTAGGAAGTCGTTTAAACACATAACAAAAATTTCAGAAAATGTTTTACAGACACTATCATAAAGCAATACATAACATACATGCCCACTAACTATACAATACCGTACTCCAGAGGCAACGCCGAGGGAACTCCGAACACTGATGTCAAAAATTATACCGTGATATATTCTTTTAACATGCGATGGTAAAAACAATGCGAGCTTGAAAAAGCTCAGTAATACAGAACTACCAAAAGATGCTATAAGCTCATGCAGATATATGGTAGGCATAACATTTTCATGATGTTCCAAGCAGTAACAATCCTCTTTTCCTTTCCGTTATTTCAGGGTAACGTTATGCTTGAGGATAACGATACTTGTTCTTTATTCAATCATCGAGTAACAAACGAGAATTATACAAGTTGATAGATTACGAAGATGGAAACAACGAGTTTAATGTCTAGTGTGTTCCAATAGGTGCACATCAAACATGCATAAATGCATACCAATCATATCATGAGAACACATAACAATTCAATGCAAATGTTCAAGTACATACAATGGTTTACTAGTAACTACCCTCCAACCTTACACCAATATGCAGTCCCCCAGAATTGCATCCATAAGGACTTACCCTAGGCCCGATGGGCATAGGTGCCACCTAAGGGGCTGCCTTAGGTCCATAAGGATTTACCCGTGCTAAAGCATCGACACCTACCCAAGGGGAGACCTTGAGTCCATAAGGATTTACCAATTGGATCAAGGTTGCACCTGCAGAAACTTCATAACATAACCCAACATTATACCTCATATAGTAATCGGTGTTCAGATTCCAGACATGAGTAACAGAATACATGTGACAAACATATTCTATTCAGAGTATCAGAAATAGAAGTCCATGCTCTTTAAACACATATATGGGCATACCATTGAGCAAACGATATCATCATTCATCATGCAAACAGAGTGTACCATCATAGGTCAAGCTAACAGATTATATTATTACTTACATCAGGCATACATACAATATTATCGCAAATCAAGTAACCACATAGCACAATCAAATACTAAGTATACAGATCAAGCGGACTTACAACGAGTAGGCAAAAAATGTTATCATATGTCCAGTTCATCATTTCATCAAGCATATCATCGTTATAATTAAGTCATTAGATTGTTTACTAACATGTAATAGTCATATAACACATTCAACTGAGTGTAGCACACATGGAATACACTAGGTGGGACAAATCATTTCTTGGAGATACTTGGCATTTACGGAAGGGGACACATTAAACTTTTGACAATTTGAACAGATTTCTGACACGAGGCCCCTACTAAAAGGGGGTTCGTACTAGTGGTTTAACCCAGATATTCAGGAGGTGATACATCAAGATCTTTGAGAGTTTGGACGCATCATGAGTGATTTGGTCATTTAAGCCTACAAGGGCATCATGATCATTTTATCACATATGTGCATTTTGGTAATTTATACCAACAAGGCATAAACAGTGGCCCGAGAATTCTATTTGCTCATCAGGTTTCCAACCTGGCATTTAGAGATTTCTATGTCATGATCTTTCACGATATTAAAATACATTCATGGCTATTTTGATTGCTTTGGCCAACAAGGACATTTTGGTCATTTAACTATCAGAGGCGATTTTGAAATTTTAGCCAAATAATGATAAAATGACGATTTACATTAATTATGATTTCCAGAAGTTTATTGAGGTTCCAAAACCATTCAATCTAACATATCTCAACCTTGCAGTACTAACCAACCTTACTAATGTATCCAGCTGTATCGTATATCTGAACGGTTGCTTTCATATTTCACCACAGGACTCGTCACGGAGTAGTCAAATTTATATTCTGTGCGGAAAAACTTCCATCCTTACATTAATACTATGAGTGATCGACATACATGAGTCATGCTTCAACCCTTAGGGGCATTTTAGTCATTTTTAGGTTTATTGGCATTTCCAGAATTTTATCAGAGGAAAATTATTTATTCCAGTCAAAGGGGTGTTTCAGTCATTTTGAAGCTCAGGATATCCATCATTTCTGTCAATATAACCACATATAATATTTCAATCATTTAAGTACCCGTGGGTGTTTTAGCCATTCACAAAATTTCGGTACCTCCAATCACTTTATTCAATTTCAGAACTCAAATGTTTATCCATCGTTCCAATTAATTTGCAAACCTTAATGTCTGAGGATACCTCATCCTTTTTGGTCAATATGATCCTTCCGATTAATTTAACCATAACAATATTTCTAATATTTTTAGTCGTTTCTTGCAAATCTATATTCGAAGATTCATTCCAAAATCAAGGAACCCTAACACCTTTCAATCTCGAAGGTTTAAAACTTGTTACCATAACTTCCCAAGTAGTTTGAGGTTTTCAGATGAATCGGGTTGTTTTACCATATCTAGTGTAGGTTTCTATACAACTTCCAATTCCAAGGGTATTTTAGTCATTCTCATACCTTAAGGGCATTTTCATAATTTCATATCAAAAAATTCTTCACATTTAATCATTTGACACAATTAGTCAGATTTGGAGATTATATGTCTTATTAATTACTTATGAACTCCAAATCCTTCTAATTTATTGATCTTCTCATTCGAGCGTTGCAATCATATCTAGATGGTTATACTCATTTTCATATCTGATTTGACTTGAGCAGAATTAACAGTACTCAGCATCATTTTCACGCATGCATTATCAAATACCAACATGTTCATAAAGCATACAAAAGGTAGTAATGTATTACCTTAACCCCAAACTATATCGGTCGATTCATGAAACCCCATTTGATTGCACTCGAACTCGAATCCGATGTCCATCAACAATTCGTATTCAAGGAACTATGAGTACCTTCAAAAACCCAAATCCCCATTTCAGTCCTTATTCATAGTACCCTTAACTGAATAATTAAATACATAAACAAGTTGGGGTTCAAGGTCAGATTCAAACGGTTTCGAGTTAGAATTTTGAGAAACGGGCTTCAAAAACGGACTCGGGACGTCGAAAAACATAAAACAAGAGTTTCCGAAAAAGTTGACTGTTTGGTCAACAATCAACGCTGACGTCAGCAGGTCAGCAGTCAACGGGGTCAGAGTCAATGCCGACGTTAGCATGTCAACGGGCTAAGGTCAACTGAGTTGACTCGACTGACTCACTATGCAGACTCGAGCTGATTTGACTCAGTGGCTGACTCGGACTGAGTTGACTCGGTGGGTCAACTCGGTCGGGTCGGGTCAAACAAAAACGGGTCACATTCAGACTCGGGTTCAGGTCAAATTAGGCTTGGGCTTATCCACAATTGGGCTCAGAACGGGTTCAAGCCCACTTACCCTAACACAATTGTCGGCCGGTCGTTGGAAAAGGTCACCGAAAGTTCCCATTGGCACCGATTCTGCCGGAAAAAGAAGCTAATCAGTCCAATGTTTCAACCAACAAGATACGACACAAAACAAGCCCAAATCACCTACCGGATCTTACCCGAAATGAATTGGACAATCATAAAATGTGCGGCTCCGGTGAGGCTATTTCCAGTGTCGGAGTGATGATCGGTTAAGGGGTTTTGCTCCCCCGCTCACACCGATCACATCTAGGCTGATGACACGCCTTGCCGACGATGAGGCGGTCGAAAACATGATGGAAACAAAAAGTGGTTTGGGGATGTTTCGACGGATCTTCAACTCGCTCTCAACGGCAAATGGCGCGACGCACTGGCAAGTGTGGAGCTGGGTTTTTGACACGGACAGATGGGGACCCCGATGGCGGTGGCCATGTGCAACACGGACGGCGGCTGAAACGATGAAACAAGGGTGGCAGGGCATAGGTTTCTGACGAATCTCTAACCGGATATCCACGATGAACGGCCGCTGGTAGCCGCGAATGGCTAGTGGTGCTAGGCTCTCAACACGACAGCAAACACGCCGATGGTTGTCGTGCACACCATCGATCGATGGTGGCCGAAATCGGGGCTGGGGAAGTTGGAGCGACTATAGAGATTTTGGATCTCACTCTCTCTCGATGTAGAAGGGATAGATGGGTAGCTGAAAGGTTCAAACCTTTATTAAATTTCGGTATAATCTAAACAATCAACATAAAAGAGAACTGAGATAGACCATAATAAAAAATTACCTTAGCTCAAACGGCTAAGTCACATAAACTCCACTCAAGGGGTC
This sequence comes from Hibiscus trionum, assembly GCA_030270665.1. NCBI lineage: Eukaryota > Viridiplantae > Streptophyta > Magnoliopsida > Malvales > Malvaceae > Hibiscus > Hibiscus trionum. Next base: position 16,435,046 of record BSYR01000038.1, on the reverse strand, counting down.
ATGGGTTTAAATCCCGCTGATTGCACTTTTACTATTATTCTCTCATATTTCATTTTTTGGGTTTTACAAGTATCTTTTTTAATTTTTTTAATTTTGATCGTTAGATCAAGAAAAAAAAGTTTGCAACTGGAAGTGTGTGTAGCCGGTAAATTAAAAAACACGGAACTTAAAATGTTACCCATCAACATAAATGTTAATTATCAAAAGATATAACATTTTAGGTTGACATAGTAAGTTTAGAAACTTACAAATAAGTATTGAAACTTACTATAATATGTACTCACCAACATAAATGTTACCAAAAGATATAACATTTTAAGTTGACATGGTAAGTTTTGAAACTTACTAACAAGTATGGAAACTTACCATAATATGTAACATTTTCGGTTGCAACCTAAAATTTAAAAAACACGGAACTTAAAATGTTACCCACCAACCTAAATGTTACCAAAAGATATAACATTCTAAGTTGACATGGTAGGTTTAGAAACTTACTAACAAGTATCGAAACTTACTATAATATGTACCCACCAACCTAAATGTTACCAAATTAAATATATAACATTTTAAGTTGACATGGTAAGTTTCGAAACTTACTAACAAGTATGAAAATTACCATAATATGTATTATTTATGTTACCATTATATTTAACATTTTAGGTTGCAACCTAAAACTTAGACAAAATTTCTAATTTCAACCTAAAATGTTACCAAAAGATATAATATTTTAAGTTGAAACCTAAAATGTAACTACTATGGATAAAATTTTAGGTTGGAATGATACAATTTTTGTAAGTTTCAAAACTTCCGACTAAGTTTTGATACTTGTTGTGAAACCTAAAATGTGACTAGTATGTATAGCATGTTAGGTTGGAATGACACAATTTTTTTACGAGTTTTGAAACTTTCGACTAAGTTTCGATACTTGTCGTGAAACCTAAAATGTAACCAATATGTAAAACATTTTAGGTTGGAATGACAATTTTTTATGAGTTTCAGAACTTTCGACTGAGCTTCGATACTTGTCCTAAAACATAAAATGTAACCAATACGCATAACATTTTATGTTGGAATGACAACTTTTTGTAAGTTTCAAAACTTTCGGTTGCAACCTAAAATATTACCTAATATTTAGGTCGGAGTCTAGCCGAGTTTCAAGTTCTTTAACTCTTTAATGGTGATTTTGTTAATTTTGAATTAAAACCAAAATTTTCTATCGGGTAATGAAAACTTCTTAGAGTATATGAGTAATCTAAACATGATTTTATCAAATTAAACCCAGAAATATGTATTTGAAGAAATAACTTATTTTCAAGTTCTTTAACTTTTTAATGGTGATTTTGTTAATTTCGAACTAAAGCTATGATTTTCTATTGGGTAATGTAGATTTCTTAGAGTATATGTGTAATCTAAACTTGATTTTACAAATTAAACTCAGAGTTAAGCAATTGATGAAAGAAATAGCTCATGTTCAAGTTTTTTTAACTTTTTATGGTGGTTTTGTTAATTCTGACCTAAAACTAAGATTTTGTATGAGGTAATGAAGATTTCTTAAAGTATATGAGCAATCTAAACTTGATTTTAACAATTCAAACCCAGAATTGGGTAATTGATGAAAATTGTAATATTGCTTTTAAGCTAGAATTCTTGATTTTTAGTAAAACTTAGAGCAAAGTTTCGATACTTGTCGTGAAATATTTTCATTCTTGGATGATCAAATCTCATATAACAATTTAGGTTGAAGTGAGTAAAATTTTAAGTTTCAACCTTAAATGTTATACAAAATCATAACAATTTAAGTTGCAACCTAAAATGTTACCAATACATATAACATTTTAGTTTTGAAACCTAAACCTGAAATAATAATCAAAATCATAATAATTTAGTAAAATTTTAAGTTTCAACCTAAAATTTTATACAAAACCATAACAATTTAAGTTGCAACCTAAAATGTTACCAATTCAAGTTTCAACCTAAAATGTTACCAATACATATAATATTTTAGTTTGGAAACCTAAACCTGAAATATTACTCAAAATCATAACAATTTAGGTTGCAACTGAAATTGTTAATATATAACATTTTAGGTGGGTAACCGGGTAAAGGAAAGGAACGATCACGCAGTATATTAGCCGAATTATAACCCGTCATACAACAGACCTACCCGACATGAGATGGTGATTAGGGTTCTTGGATTGGTTAATAACACGTCGAGTTTCTGAGAATTTTTATATTTATTAAAAAATCATTACAAAATTAACGATGTGTACCATTAGTGGTATACAAATTACACAATGATCCCATGTTGAAAAAAACATAAAAAATATTTAAATAATAATTATTCAATACAAGTTATATTAAATTCAATTATCATTAATTTTTTAATATTGTAACCCCCTTAGCCCGGCCTAGACGGTTGACCCGAACTACGAAGATTACACGGGGAAAACCAAAGTCAACCCGAAAGTCAACCTTGATTAACGACCCTTTTTTCTTTTTAAACTTGTCTAGATGCACATTAACCCTAAGCGTATTCTTGGAAAACATTTATGTGAAAAGCACAGCGATCGGATATCAATAAGGGACTCAAGTGCACAAATTACAAATATTAGGGACCAATTTTCAAATTCTGAAAATTAGAAGGTCTTAACTGATTTTTAAGTTACCAATATTGAATTAGTCATATAACATGCTTCCCTGTCAAATTTCACCTTAAACGGACATCTTGAACTCATGCAATTGCAAATACAAATTTCGGGACTGAAACGTAAAGCTTGCAAACCTCAATACCATTCAAATCAGTGCCCAACGGTCACCTGTTTCGAAACGGGGTTGACCGTTCCGAAACACGGGTTCGTTTCAAGGCTTGTTCCGAAATAGGGCCTTCCAGTGGCCAAACCGTTTCGATACAGTCACCAGCCGTTTCGAAACACCAAGGCCATTACAGGCCCCCGTTTCGAAACGCTTATGAGTGTATCGATACGGGTTGCCCAGAAGCTGCAGATTTTGCTGGTTTAACATGCATAGAACCACTCAAACACATCCTGAAGACTTCCTAATCATGCCATCAAGTCATCATACATAATAGGTACATGTTTGCAACTTCAAAACACATTCATGACATCAATCATTGGAATTCTACAAATCTATAGGCATGCATCCTAGTATCCAAAACCAAGCAACCAACACATCACCAAATCAAGCATCAAAATGGCCATTTACAAATCCAAATCATCAAAGGCATCATGCAACAACTAGGGAGTCCAAAACATCTCCCAAAACACATCCTAGGTTCCCATTGCCAAAATATCAAAAACTAATAGTGTTATGAAAACATCACCATACATGAGTTTAGTTTCCCTTGGACCCTTAGCCTCCTTGTTGCCCTCAAACACTTCAATTATCTGCATTATTGGTTCAAGAGAGAGAGAGAGTAAGCACAATTGCTTAGTTAGACATGCTCTAAAGAAACAACACAATAATGCTTTTTATAAAACACTTTTAACAAAACCTTTCATCACATAACCACCATTATTCATGCAAACTTGCATACATAAACAAGCATCTCATGCTTCATTAAAATCAACATATCATATAGGCTTTCAAGTGATAATCCATAACCATTTACAACACAAAACACAATCGGATACGCGGATTACAAGCGTTGTCCCATACGCTTCATACACACTACCGAACACACAAGGTGGAGTTTACCGGTACAATCACAACCCTCAACACCCGTGATGGAGTTTAACGGTACAATCACAACCCCTTAACATCACTCATCGGTAGTTGTATAACTTTACTATCGAGAACACTAGACACACAACACAAGATCCACACACGGACTTTTAACCACCGTTGTGATCTTACCTTTCTCGTTAGTGTACTTGGATGGAGTTTACGGTACCATTACAACCCCTCAACATCCAAGGCGACTTTATTCACGGTGCACCCAATCCTATAGCCGGCTAACTATATCCGATTCAAGTACTTTAAAACCAACACATCACTTGCTAATATACATTATTTATCATCAACAATTCACTGTTTTAAAGCAATAATCAAAGCCGTTTAACATCATGCATCACTATGCATCAAATCCACATTTACAACATATCAAACCAAGGATCTCTTACATTGAGCATCCTTCAACATATGGATTTCAAAACCAGCATTAACCATGCTAAAACATGCTTTCAAAACAGAATTTAAACATGCAATTTATAAACAAATGCATCGAACCACTCCATGGCTCATCCAAGAGAGTTTTTCCGAAAACTTACTCTTGAGCTTAGTTAAGTTGCTTAGACTTAAACTAAGCTCCCAAAACCTTCAAACATTTGTTACAAAGCCGGACACCCAACTTCACTCACCAATTCCGTTTCACAAGCTTGTCGAAACGCCGATCAAGCCTCCGAATCAACACCACAAGTATCCGAAGATGTCTCCCCTGTTTTAAACACAACAAAGCAGAGGATTAATGCATCATCATGCATTGAAATCTTCAGCCAACACACTTAAACTCGCTGCTCTACATAAAACCAACATTTCGGCTACCAAACACGACCGAAAACACCTCCAAACTCTTCCAAAACACAACCCAGACAAGATCCATCACTTCTAACCATTTCTAAACATCAATTAACATCCAAAATGAACCTAAACTCGTCCTTATACCTCCAACTATGACAGAACACCAAGATCACCCCAAAAACCACCATTTTCATAAGCAAAAACTTAGGAAACACAACATATTCGGGATTGCATTGATAAAACCTCATTTACACATCATTAGACATCCAAATAACATTTAATAATCATCTCAAAACAGAGCCCGAACAATCACAACGAAATTCCTCAAGATTTCCTCCAAATCTTGAGTTTTAAGCCAAAATCAAGTTCATATCATAAAAACCATTTATAAAACTTAAATTAAGGATTCATAACTTGGGAATTTCAATAAAGAACTGTGTATTTTGAGGAGAAGAACAACCTTACCTCTAAATGGTGATTTCTCCTTGATTTGAGCCAATTTTCTTGAAAATCCAATGAGCAAAACAAAAGGATTTGATGTAGAATGGATTAAGAATTAATTGATGATTGAAACCTCATCATTTGGAGTGAAAATCAATGGAATAGTTGCTGGAGAAAAGTGTTTGGATGAGGGAATTTTGAGAGAAAAAGAGATGAGAAAATTTTAAGAAAAGTTAGTTATGAAAATCTAAAAAATGGTTTCCCTTTTTCATTTAATTAATTAAACATTAATTAAATAACATAAATTTAAGAAAAATCTGGAGAAATCATTCTTGGGTAAATTATCTCCTTAAAGATTCAAAGTTTCAATCCTTACAAAACAGTCACCACTGAACTTTTCAAAAATCACATTTTAGTTACTATTCCAAAATGTTGTATTTCCAAACCTTATTTTGCAAAATTGATTTCACCACTCTATTATATATATTAAAAGAGGATTTTTAGATACTTTTCCATATTTTTAAAGCATCCCGAACTAGGCTTTCCCTAAAACCTCCTTTTATATTCGAACAAAAAATCAGACCAGTCCGGTTCAGACCCTAAACTTCTAAGCCCAAAATTGGGGTGTTACAACTCTCCCCCCTTAAGAAATTTCGTCCTCAAAATTTACCTGGAGGAAAGAGATACAGAAACTGCTTCTTCATGTCATCCTTTCTTTCCCACGTGGCTTCCTCAACACCACGATGCTTCTACAACACCTTAACCAATTCAATGGTCTCGCCCCGAAGAACTTTACTGTCAGAATCCAGAATTTCAACTGGTTCCTCATCATAGGTCAAGTCTGGATTCAACTCCACTTCCTCCACATGCATGACATGCGAAGGATCCGATCTATACCTCCGAAGCATAGAAACATGAAACACATCATGAATCTTTTCCAACTCTTGCGGCAACTTCAGCTTGTACGCAACAGGACCCACACGTTCAATCACCTCGTATGGTCCAATGTACCTAGGGCTCAACTTACCCTTCCGGCCAAACCTCATCACCATCTTCCAAGGAGAAACTTTCAAAAACACACGGTCACCTACAACAAACTCAATCTCCTTACGCTTCAAATCCGCGTAATACTTCTGTCGATCAGAAGCTGCCTTCAATCGCTCACAAATGAGCTTCACCTTCTCGGTGGTTCCTTTCAACAAAGCTGGCATTGAAACCAACTTCTGCCCTGTTTCAACCCGACAAAGAGGAGTTCTGCACTTCCTCCCATACAAGGCTTCATAAGGTGCAATTTGAATACTTGCCTGGTAGCTATTGTTATAAGCAAACTCCACCAAAGGCAAATGCTTCTCCCAAGAGCCTTGAAACTCAATCACACAACACCTCAACATATCTTCCAGCACTTGGATAACACGCTCAGACTGTCCATCCGACTGTGGATGATAAGAAGTACTGAAATTCAGTCGTGTACCCAAAGCTTGATGCAAACATTCCCAGAAACGCGATGTAAATCTCAGATCTCTATCCGACACTATAGACTTTGGCACACCATGCAACCGCACAATCTCAGCAATGTACAACTCTGCAAGCTTGTCCAAAGTATACATAGTATGCACATGTAAGAAATGCGCACACTTCGTAAGGCAATCCACAATCACCCACACCGAATTCTTCTTCGATGGCGACAAAGGCAAACCAGACACAAAGTCCATGGTAATCCTTTCCCACTTCCACTCAAGAATCCTCAACAGTTGCAACAACCCAGAAGGAAACTGATGCTCAGCCTTAACTCGCTGACAAACCATGCACTTACTCACATACTCAACAACCTCTTTCTTTAAACCCACCCAATAGTACTCATCCTTAAGATCACGATACATTTTTGTACTACCATGGTGCATAACAAAAGGACTACTATGAGCTTCAATCAGAATAGTACGCCTCAACTCAGCATCATTTGGCACTACTACCAGACTCCCAAAACATAGAACTCCATCATCATTAAAAAAAATCCGATGGTCTATCCTCAGCAATATCCTGAACATGTGGCACCAAGGAATCATCCAACAGCTGCTTATCCTTTATCAACTGAACCAAAGATGGTTTCACTTGCAATTCAGCCACAAGACCTCCATCTCGTGAAATGCTTAAGCTGGCAAACATAGCCCTCAACTCCACTGCCACCTTCCTACTCAAGGCATCCGCTACAACATTAGCTTTTCCCGGATTGTACTCGATCGTCAGATCGTAATCTTTAAGCAACTCCACCCAACGCCGTTGCCTAAGATTCAACTCTCTCTGAGCCATCAGATACTTCAAACTCTTGTGATCTGTGTACATAGTACACTTCTCACCATACAGATAATGTCTCCAAATTTTCAAAGCAAAGACCATCGCAGCTAACTCAATATCATGCGTAGGATAATTGCGCTCATGCACCTTCAACTGGCACGATGCATAAGCCACCACCTTACCCTCTTGCATCAACACACACCCCAAACCAACATAGGATGCGTCACTGTACACCACAAACTCTTTCCCTGATTCAGGTTGAACCAAGATAGGAGCTTGCGTCAAAGCTGCCTTAAGCTTCTCAAAAGCCTGCTGTCTCGCTTATGTCCACTCATATTTGACATCCTTCTGCAACAACTTCGTCAAAGGTGCAGCAATCTTTGAAAATCCATCCACAAACCTCTGGTACTATCCTGCCAACCCAAGGAAACTACGGACTTCATGAACAGACTTAGAAGGCTTCCAATTCATCACTGCCTCAATCTTCTAAAGATTGACACGAATCCCCTCAGTAGAAACCACATGTCCAAGAAAAACAACTTCCCTAAGCCAGAATTCACACTTGCTCAGCTTAGCATAAAGTTGATTCTCCAACAAAGCCTGCAACACAATCCTCAAATGCCCCTCATGCTCCTCCTCAGTACGAGAGTACACAAGGATGTCATCAATGAACACCACAACAAACTTGTCCAAATATTCATGGAACACTCTATTCATCATGTCCATAAAAGCTGCTGGAGCATTCGTCAAACCGAACGGCATCACAAGGAACTCGTAATGCCCATACCTCGTTCTGAAGGCTGTTTTTGGCACATCCACATCCTTCACCTTGAGCTGGTAATAACCTGACCTTAAGTAAATTTTAGAGAACACAGCCGCTCCCCGAAACTGATCAAAAAGATCATCAATCCTCGGCAAAGGATACCGATTTTTAATAGTCAACTTGTTCAGCTGACGATAATCGATGCACATTCTCATAGTGCCATCCTTTTTCTTCACAAAAAAGACCGGTGCACCCCAAGGTGACACACTCGGCCGAATGAAACCACGTTCAAGCAACTCCTGAAGTTGCGTCTTCAGCTTCTTCAACTCCTTAGGTGTCATTCGGTAAGGAGTAATGGACACTGGAGTTGTGTTTTCATACAGCTCAATTCCAAACTCCACCTCTCGATTAGGAGGCAATCTAGGCAACTCCTCCGGAAACACTTCTAGAAACTCTCGCACAGTCCTGATATCTTGGACTCGTAACTCCTTAGAGCTAGGATTCATAACAAAGGCCAGGTAGGCCTCACAACCCTGCCTCAGCATACGACTTGCTTCCAATGTAGACACCACATTGGCAAGAAACTTCACATTCTCACCAACCACCACTACCTCATAATCATCTGCAAGTTTCAATGAAACCCGCTTGTTCTTAAAATCTACCACAGCTCGATGTTCAACAAGCCAATCCATACCAAGGATTACATCAAAACCATAGAATGGTAATTCCATGAGATCAACACGAAAAACATGGTTTTGCACTACCAAAGGACATCTTCTATACAACTTTCGTGTCACAACGGTCTCACCAAAGGAACTAGTTACACACATACCAACATCCAAAGACTCAACAGGTAAACCAAGCAATTGAGCATGTTCATGCAATATGTATGAGTGTGTAGATCCAGAATCAACCAAGGAAAATAATGATAAGGATTGCAAAGTAAAGGTACCTGCGATCACATCCGTATCATTTCTCCCCTCACACTGAGCATACACTCGAGCTTGGCCACCACCCTCAGGTTGAACAGCCACCACATGCGTCACATTCCTCCCACCATCATCTCTGCGCTGGAAGTTACCACGACCGCGCCCATGACCTCTTTGTGGTGCAACTACTCTGGGATCTCATCCCTGACCACCACCGACCAATAAAGGACACTCCCTCCTCATGTGGTCAGCCGAACCACAATTCCAGCACGAATTACCGGTCACTGCAACAGGAGCCTGAACCTCCCTCGCTGCTCGAGGACAATCACGCCTCAAATGACCACGCGATCCACACGTCCAGCACGTGTTCTGATCCGCTCTCATCCTGTCTCCCCGAACAGGTGCACCATGCCCTCCATTACCACGCCTAGCAGAAGACTAATACCTCTTATCTCATTCTCTCTTGTTCCGTCTGCCACCGGAACTATACTCAGCAGCTCTTTTTCCCGAGCTAGAACTAACACCTCCGGAAGACAGACCCAAGTTCTTCTCAATGTCCTTCGCTCTACTCACCAGCACAGCAAAATCATATCGGAAGCGTTCACACCTCTCCCGCTCATCAGGGATTAACTCAGGTGCGCACTGGCTAAGGCGGACAAACTGGATCTCGTACTCAGCCATCATCATGCTTCCTTGCACAAGAGACATGAATTCTCTTTTCTTCTCATCCATGTATCGCACACCTAGATACTTTCGCTTGAACGCGTTCAGAAAGAACGTCCAAGTCACATCAACTTCCTCCATTCCGGAGACAGTGGTCGTCCACCAAGTATACACATCATCATGTAACAACGATACTACACAACCTAACTTCTACACATCGTTGCAGTTCATTTGTCCTAGTATCCTCTTGGTGCTTTCCAACCAAGCTTCAGAACCCTCAGGAGATAAACCTCTGAACTCAGTCCCTCCCAGAATGCGAAGACGTTCCAAAGGTAATCTCACGTTAGCATCACACTGATGCACAACTCCGTGAGCTCCAGCTACTACTGCCTGGAAGGCTCCAACAATAGCCTGTATCAGAACAGTCATGTCAGGAGCAGCTTGCCCCTGCACAGCTTCAGGTCCAGCGACCCCAGCACCAGTACCAACACCAGCACTTTCACCTCCAGCACCACCACCGCCGGGTGGTCCACCACCAGGGGGAGGAGGTATATCCACAACATTCTCAACGTTTTCCTCGTTCTCATTCTGAGCCATAGCTCTCGTATTCATCCTCATCTCTCTACGAGGCCCCATTTTACAAGAAAAACAATGCACTGACACAAATGCAATAAACATAATTAGGCTCAACAAGGTAAGTAATCCAAGTACTCAAGCTCATTTTCCAGGAATAATTCCTTTCATTAGTTTTGATATGGCAATGGGTTCCTCTAACATGCTTCAACATAGCATAGCATAACATCACAATTGCAACATACTTTACACTTCATTCAACATACTTTCATCCAATAAGCATATCATGAAAATACACATACAACACCCACATAACCATTCCCATTTACACGAGAATTCAGCTCTGATACCACCAAATGTAACCCCCTTAGCCCAGCCTAGACGGTTGACCCGAACTACAAAGATTACACGGGGAAAACCAAAGTTAACCCGAAAGTCTACCTTGATTAACGACCCTGTTTTTTCTTTTTAAACTTGTCTAGATGCACATTAACCCTAAGCGTATTCTTGGAAAACATTTATGTGAAAAGCACAGCGATCGGATATCAATGAGGGACTCAATTGCACAAATTACAAATATTAGAGACCAATTTGCAAATTCTGAAAATTAGAAAGTCTTAACTGATTTTTAAGTTACCAATATAGAATTACTCATATAACATGCTTCCCTGTCAAATTTCACCTTAAACGGACATCTTGAACTCATGCAATTGCAAATACAAATTTCGGGACTGAAACGTAAAGCTTGTAAACCTCAACACCATTCAAATCATTGCCCAACGGTCACCTGTTTCGAAACAGGGTTGACCGTTCCGAAACACGGGTTCGTTTCGAGGCTTGTTCCAAAACAGGGCCTTCCAGTGGCCAAACCGTTTCGATACGGTCACCAGCCGTTTCGAAACACCAAGGCCATTACAGGCCCCCATTTCGAAACGCTTATGAGTGTATCGATACGGGTTGCCCAGAAGCTGCAGATTTTGCTGGTTTAACATGCATAGAACCACTCAAACACATCCTAATAACTTCCTAATCATGCCAACAAGTCATCATACATAATAGGTAGATGTTTGCAACTTCAAAACACATTCATGGCATCAATCATGGAATTCCACAAATCTATAGGCATGCATCCTAATATCCAAAACAAAGCAACCAACAAATCACCAAATCAAGCATCAAAATGGCCATTTACAAATCCAAATCATCAAAAGCATCATGCCACAACTAGGGAGTCCAAAACATCTCCCAAATCACATCCTAGGTTCCCATTGCCAAAATATCAAAAACTAATAGTGTTATGAAAACATCACCATACATGAGCTTAGTTTCCCTTGGACCCTTAGCCTCCTTGTTGCCCTCAAACACTTCAATTATCTGCATTATTGGTTCAAGAGAGAGAGCGTAAGCACAATTTCTTAGTGAGACATGCTCTAAAGAAACAACACTATAATGCTTTTTATAGAACACTTTTAACAAAACCTTCCATCACATAACCACCATTATTCATGCAACCTTGCATACATAAACAAGCATCTCATGCTTCATTAAAATCAACATGTCATATTGGCTTTCAAGTGATAATCCATAACCATTTACAACATAAAACACAATCGGATATGCGGATTACAAGCGTTGTCCCATACGCTTCATACACACTACCGAACACACAAGGTGGAGTTTACCGGTACAATCACAACCCCTCAACACCCGTGATGGAGTTTAACGGTACAATCACAACCCCTCAACATCACTCATCGGTAGTTGTATAACTTCACTAACGAGAACACGGGACACACAACACAAGATCCACACACGGACTTTTAACCACCGTTGTGATCTTACCTTTCTCGTTAGTGTACTTGGATGGAGTTTACGATACCATTACAACCCCTCAACATCCAAGGTGACTTTATTCACGGTGCACCCAATCCTATAGCCGGGCTAACTATATCCGATTCAAGTACTTTAAAACCAACACATTACTTGCCAATATACATCATTTATCATCAACAATTCATTGTTTTAAAGCATTAATCAAAGACATTTAACATCATGCATCACTATGCATCAAATCCACATTTACAACATATCAAACCAAGGATCTATTACCTTAAGCATCCTTCAACATATGGCTTTCAAAACCAACATTAACCATGCTAAAACATGCTTTCAAAACAGAATTTAAACATGCAATTTATAAACAAATGCATCGAACCACTCCATGGCTCATCCAAGAGAGTTTTTCCGAAAACATACTCTTGAGCTTAGTTAAGTTGCTTAGACTTAAACTAAGCTCCCAAAACCTTCAAACATTTGTTACAAAGCCGGAAACCCAACTTCACTCACCAATTCTGTTTCGCAAGCTTGCTGAAACGCCGATCAAGCCTCCAGATCAACACCACAAGTATCCGAAGATGTCTCCTCTGTTTTAAACACATCAAAGCAGAGGATTAATGCATCATCATTCATTGAAATCTTCAGCCAACACACTTAAACTCGCTGCTCTACATAAATCCAACATTTCGGCTACCAAACACAACCGAAATCACCTCCAAACTCTTCCAAAACACAACCCAGCCAAGATCCATCATTTCCAACCATTTCTAAACATCAATTAACATCCAAAATGAACCTAAACTCGTCCTTATACCTCCAGCTATGACAGAACACCAAGATCACCCCAAAAACCACCATTTTCATAAGCAAAAACTTAGGAAACACAACCTATTCGGGATTGCATTGATAAAACCTCATTTACACATCATTAGACATCCAAAATACATTTAATAATCATCTCAAAATAGAGCTCAAACAATCACAACGAAATTCCTCAAGATTTCCTCCAAATCTTGAGTTTTAAGCCAAAATCAAGTTCATATCATAAAAACCATTTATAAAACTTAAATTAAGGATTGATAACTTGGGAATTTCAGTAAAGAACTGAGTATTTAGAGGAGAAGAACAATCTTACCTCTAAATGGTGATTTCTCCTTGATTTGAGCCAATTTTCTTGAAAATCCAATGAGCAAAACAAAAGGATTTGATGTAGAATGGATTAGGAATTAATTGATGATTGAAACCTCATCAATTGGAGTGAAAATCAATGGAATAGTTGCTGGAGAAAAGTGTTTGGATGAGGGAATTTTGAGAGAAAAAGAGATGAGAAAATTTTAAGAAAAGTTAGTTATGAAAATCTAAAAAGTGGTTTCCCTTTTTCATTTAATTAATTAAACATTAATTAAATCACTTAAATTTAAGAAAAATTTGGAGAAATCATTCTTGGGTAAATTAGCTCCTTAAAGATTCAAAGTTTCAATCCTTACAAAACAATCACCACTGAACTTTTCAAAAATCGCATTTTAGTCACTATTCCAAAATGTTGTATTTCCAAACCTTATTTTGCAAAATTGATTTCACCACTCTCTTATATATATTAAAAGAGGATTTTTAGATATTTTTCCATATTTTTAAAGCATCCCGAACTAGGCTTTCCATAAAACCTCCTTTTATATTAGAACCGAAAATCAGACCGGTACGGTTCAGACCCTAAACTTCTAAGCCCAAAATTGGGGTGTTACAAATATGGACACTTCTAGAAGAAAAACAACACTGTAATGGATCAAATTTCAAAATTCGAGGGTCGATTTAACTCTAAGCGTGGGCTTTGCGTTTAGGCAGAGAGTTAGGCCTTCTGAGCCCTTGTGAGCTTGCTTTTGGGTTGTTGGGCTTGAGATTTAGTTGGGTGATGAGGTGGGAGAGTGTAGTAGGGGTAAATGGGTTATTTCCTCTTTTTGAAGAGGATGGAAGAGGGGGCTTCATTATTTCTTTATAGAAAAGTGGTTTTGGTGATCTCACCATGTCCCTTTGTCTTCTCCCTTCATCCAAGCTCATCTCCCTCCCATGAGCCAAGTTTAAAGGTAAAATCCTTGTCTTTTCAGGTGTGGATCTCGGTTTGGCCACTGAGAGAAGGTTAATCATCACTTGAGGATCTATCTATCAATGTAAAATGGTGGGTTTTGGTGAAGGTTGGAAAATGAGTGTTTAGTGGGGGTTGAAGGGATGAGCGGGAATGGAGGGATTTGACTCTATTTCTAGTTGTAGAATCTTTCCTTTTCAATATTTTGAGTTTCTGGTAGTGTTATAACTTGCTTTACAACATCTTTTTGTAGCGAAATAGGTTGGAGAAGCTTCCAAGGCCCAAGAGAAGAGAAGGACTTGAGGTGTTGGTTTGGAGCTTCGTTTGTAGCCTATCATCAAGGTTAGTACACTACTAACTCCCTTGTATTCTTGGGAATCATCAATATGATTGCCTTGTTGCTAGATTGATAGATTGGTTATTTGAAATCTTGAGTCATCATTAATGGCAAATCCTAAATTTGGTGTTAAAATGATGTAAAAATGATAGAAAACCACCTAAACCATCTTCCATAACTTGTAGGCTTATTTTGTGATCATACCCTTGAGTTTTAGAGGCTTGGGATGTGATTTATGAACTCCAGAAAATGAGTTTTGGGTTCATGTATCGATATGGGTTGAATGTGTATCGATACCCTGTGTTAAACTTGATGAACTCAAGCGGTTCTTGGACGGCGTATCGGTACACCTTAGGAGGGTATCGTTACCCCTTGTTTTACTAGAATTCCAATAGTCAAAATGGGTATTGTTACGCTTGAGAGCGTAATGATACCGATGGCGTACCGATACACTATATGGTTTCTATTTAAGCCCATGTGTGTACAAAGCTTGGTATCGATACATAATGTTCAATATTGGTACCCTGAGGGGGTGTATCGATACTCGTAGGAGGGTATTGATACACTCTCGAAAATTTGCCCAAAAAAATACATTTTGAGTTCAATGGACCTATAATTCGAGGACTAAGGCCCAATGGGCTTCTAAAGTGGTAAAATGAATAGTAAAATTGAGAAACTGAGATTTTAACCCCACATATGAGCTTATTGAGTAATAACCCAATGAAACCTTGGGTTGATTGTTAGTATTGAAAATATAATAATCCTTGGTAGATCGAATAATTGTTGTGTGACACATAAGGGCATACGTATGGTTAATTTGCTTGATTTGGTGGGATCTGGATACCCTGTAAGAGTTGAGTGTGTTGCAACACCATGGTTAGACGTTTTTCCGAATGTATGTTTCTGAAGTTGTGTAACACCGAGTCTCATTCGAAGATGCTCGACGGGTGATTCTGAGCATGTGTGTACGTTCTTGAAACTGTGTGGCACCAAGCCTCACTCCAGGTTTGTTGGTATGGTGTACTATGTGATGTATGGATGGTTAATATCTCTTTTTACTATGATGAGAGCAAGTGTTTTGGAAGCTAGTGGTAGCGCCAATATTATTCTTTTATGCCATGATATCATTCTTAACTGCTTGTTCATATTTATGTTTTACTTGAAGCATGGTTGAGTGGAAGTGTATCCACTAAGCTTCGTTACCTTAACTTACAGAAGTATTGTTTCCGTTCGTAGGTTAGTAGGTTGACGTGTATCGTCGGAGTACCATCAGAGTAAGACTTCAACATCGATCTGTGTCTGAGTATAATACTTACATATTTAAGTTATGTATTCATAGGTTCCTATATTGTATTGTAACTCTTATTTTGAATTTAACTTACGCGTCGAATGCTTTTAATTATGTATTTTAAATGGAGCTCCCACGTAACGTTTTTATCGGTTTATCAACTTTGAAATATTCATACTTTATGGATTTTATGAAATGAATGTGTTGGGCTAAATATAGTTGCGAAATTTTATGGTTTTGGGTTTGGGCTTAAGGTCTAATTTGTGACATCCAGGTTGGGGGTGTTATAATAATGTTATTATAGCCTAGGGTTTAGCCAGTTCTAGGAAGCCCCGGGGTTGTTTAGAGAGTGTTGTATAGGTGTTTAGTGAATACGTTGCCCATAAGTCTAAGTCGTACTTGTTTAAGCTAAATATTCGATAGTGTAACCTTATTTGTGTGCTTGTGCAAAAAGGAATCATGCCAAGATTGGCACACGATCATGAGGAGAGTTAGGGCTCTAGTAAGGAGATCTATGACAAGGTTTATGTCCCCGACTCGAAGGAGATGTTAGAGGATGATGGAGGCCAGGGGGACATTTATTTCTTTCATCTGCACTAGGCCCTTCATCGGATTGTGAGGGTCATACCCAAGCCTTCGGCTACCCCTCGCAGGCACCGATTGAGAGGGTTCATCGCCACGGTCCTACGAACTTTCTTAGATCGGGACAAGACAACCCGGTTAAGGCATGTCAGTGTTTGAGGGACACTCGTTGGATCCTATGTCAAATCAGGTTGAGATTTGAGGACAAGTTGACATGTGTCATTTTGCTATTGATGGAGAATGCTCGAGAATGGTGGTAGACCGTAGAGTTGGGCTGGTATCCTAACCAACCCACATGGGATGACTTCTTGGAAGAATTTGAAAAGAAGTATGTGGGAGAAGCCCACATTATTATGTTGGGGGATGGGTTCAACCATTTGGTCCAAGGGAACTAGTCGATCTTTGAATATGAACAAGAGTTCCTACAGTTTACTAGGTATGTCCCTAAGTTGGTCGCTACCGAGAAGATGAGGTGCAAGATGTTTCTGAAGTGTTTGAGGAAATAAATTCAAACCTACTTGACTGTTGTCCCACTGAAAGTTTTTTCGGAGTTGACTGCTAGTGCCAAGTCGCTTGAGCAAGTGCAAGGTTTGACCTATGACCCATATGGTGGCAAGAGAGCTCGAGTGGGAGAACTCATAACTTCTCCAACAACTTGCAATCTTACTCTGGAAGGAACAGAAATTGTTGGAACCAAGGAGAATGAGCTCCAAAATGGAGTTCGAGAGTAGACCGTAGGTTGAAGTCTGCTAGCCGTATGAGGCCTTCATCACCTTCTGCTATGATTAGTTCAGGGGCTCACAAAAGAGTCTAGGTGCACCAGTTTGTGATCAGTGTGGGCTTAAGTATAGAGGCGAGTGCTGGGTTTGACCAGGGTTTGCTTTGAGTGTGGATCATTCAGGGTCTACTCATTCCTACATACGTAGTGGAATATCTCAATAGTGGGGTATTCATGCTGAGGATCTTGAGATAGGGGTCTGTGTGATGAGTTCCTTGGGGTATGATGTTTTGGTGGATAAGGTGTATTGGGGGTGTCTGATTGAGGTTCAAGGTTCGATCTTTCCGCCCGATTTGATGGTGTTACCATTCTAAGAGTTTGATGCTATCTTAAGGATGGATTGGTTGTTTGAGCATGATGCGCGCTTGGGTTATAAATCGAAGAGTCTTAAGCTTCATGGTTTGGATGGGACGGAGTTGATAGTGAGGGGTGAGAGGAATCCTAGCCTTTCTAATGTAGTGTCGGCCTTGGCGACACAAAGAATGATCCATCAGGGATGCGAGGTCTTCTTGGCCCGCGTGGTTGACACAAGTATTTGAGAGTCTGACACTTGAGAGTTTTCTGACTGTTAGAGAGTTTGTCGATATGTTCTCGGAAGAGTTACCCGGGCTCCCTTGTAACACCCCGGAAAAATGGGTTAGAAGATTTGGGTGAATTATTGGAATCGTGTTGGAATTTTTGGTTAGGCTTTAGCTAATGAATGATGAAATTGAATATAAATTAATTGGTGACTATTTTACAATAGGTTGTAAAATATTATTAATGGTAATTTTGTAAAAAGATATTAAAGTGGCATTTTTAATGGAATTATTAAATTAAATAAAGAAATACCTTTTCACTCATGTTTTTTTTAATGTGATAAGGGAATATCACTACGAGCCTCATTAAAAACTTCCCTAAATCTAAATGGAGGAAAAGAGTACTCGTAGTGATATATACAAAGGAAACAAATAAAGACCGATGGGCTAACAATTAAAAAGAAGAAGAAGCTAATCAACAAGACACCTACTCCAAACGTAAATCCACCAACATCAAGGGAATGATTCTCGGCGGTGGTTGGTCATACACAATCTCGCTAACATCCAATACTCGAACCGATCGAGCCAGAGCATCCGCTACAACACTACCACTACGACGAATATGAAGTACTTGAATAGTCCAATCCCGGCGAAACAACTCACGAATATTCTCCACAAGCGCCTCTACCACAAGCGCAATGGATTCGACCTTCAAGATTCAGACCACAGTCAAATTATCCAGCTCTACCTCTACCCGACGACATCCAAGACGCAACACATGAAGAAGGACATCATGAGCCGCCCAAAGCTCCGCTACAAGCACTGAACAAATGCCCAAACTTCTTGCAAAATCGAAGAGCCAACTACCAGAGGCATCTCGGATTACACCACCAATGGTTGCCCTATTATTTGATCCCCAACCGCACCATCAGAATTGTAGCGAACCCACCCAATGCGCGGCGCTCTCTAGCTCGACATCAATCCTCGCGAAGCAGTTGGCGCAGGCTGCGCTGTACGTTGAGCACCTTCATCCCGCAAGTGACCCCCCAAAACTTTATGCCACATGCAAAGGATATAATGCACCACATCACCTCTCACCTAAGGGTCATTATTGAAAATGAACATGCATCTTCGCTTCCAGAAGGCCCAAATGGCAATAGCAAACAAATAATTCCAACTACCATCTGAGTGATAAACGCGGCCGTTTCGCAAATTTTCATGCATCCATGATTCGAAGTCACCTGTGAAAAAAGTTGTGTGCATATCCTGGCGGGTGAAATGACCCCAAACCACCTTCGCTCGAACACAAATACGAAGGACATGATCTAAATCCTCCTCTCCACTTAGGCAAATCGGGTAATGGTCATCTAACATGATATGTCGACGGCGTCTTTCAACATTCGTCAAGACCCTACCATGTAAGCAAAGCCATAAGAAAGTCTTAACATGTTGCGGTACTTTTAATTGCCAAATCATATGCCATAGATCGTGACCAACACTTCCCATTGATTGCGAGAGCGCCTTATAAGCCGACGTTGTTGTGAAAGTGCGAGATCCGGTCCATTTCAACACAGGCTGGTCCTGCCTGAGGCTCGCCCTAGGTGGTACCATACACGTGATACGCAACAGCACATCCCTCGGCAGCAGCTGTTGTAACTTGGTCCAATCCCACTCTCTCGAAGGGGCTAACATACTGGCAACCGGCACATGAAGAGGGGTTATCGGCAAAGTACAATAATTCGACAAAGGGGCGGTCATATCCAACCACGTATCCCACCAAAAATCATTTTCCACCCATCCCAAATCTGCCAACACAAACTCATACGAACATCCTCCCACAAGCTACTTAGACCCTGCCAAAGTCGTGAAGAATTAGGCTTTCAGATATCTTACGGCAAGACCCCGGTCCATTTATATTTTCCCTAAGAACTCGGACCCAAAGTTTATCCCCTGACGTTAGTAAATGAGTTGCAACCTTCATCAACAGTGCACTATTATGGCGACTTAAATCCTTTAAGCCCAAACCTCCCACATCAATGGGTTCTTGCACATCCTCCCATTTAACGAGGGAAATTGCCAACTTACAACTCGACACTCCCCAAACAAAGCGCCTAATCAGTTTCTCCATCGCATCGCAGATTCCTTTGGGCATCCCAGTAGACTGCATTACATAAGTCAGAATTGCTTGCAAGACGGCCTTCGGTAACGTGAATCTTCCCGCGAATGATAGTGAATTAGCCGCCCACCCAAACAATTTACGTTCAATTTTCTCAAGAAAAAATTGGTACATAGAACGTGTATCTCGTTGATGCAAGAGAGGAACCCCTAAATATATACCAAGATCATCCACAATCTCAATACTAAACATGCATGCTATCACCTACCGTCTCTCTATTGCACAATTCTTTGAGAAGAATATTTGTGTTTTCCCTACGCTAACTCGGTATCCAGAACAAGCGCAAAAATTTAACAAAATATCCTTGACTACTTCCATATGCTCAACAGTAGCTTCTACAAAAAGAACTAAGTCATCGGCAAAGAAAAGGTGAGTCAAGCCTGTGCCTCCACGGACCAATCGAATTGGATTCCATGACCCTGAAATCACTGGTCTTTGTATAGCATGAGACAAACGCTCCATACATAAAACAAACAGGTATGGCGAGAGCGGATTCCCCGATAAGGTGAAAAGCATTCGTTACATCCCCATTCCAAATAAGTTGCGTCGACACAGAAGAGACACATTTCATGATCCACCAAATAAAACGCTCTGGGAAGCCCAATTCCTAAAGAGTCTCCTGAATAAAACTTCATTATAAGCGATCATAAGCCTTCTCAAGATCAACATTGATCGCCATCCATGGCTTTGCATCTTGTTTCCTACTCATCGTATGAATAATAGCTTGAGTCAGGATAATATTATCAGTGGTCTGCCTTCCCGGAACAAAACTAGTTTGCGTCTGTGCTATCCAATAAGGTAGATGGGGTTTTAAGCGGTTAACAAGAATCCTAGTAATAACCTTAAACATAACCGTACCAAGACTGATTGGTCGATGTTGACGAATGCTCTCCGGTTTGGGCACTTTGGGAATTAGGACAAGAAGAGTACGATTGGCCAAAATGTCAAGATCACCAGTCTCAAAGAAGTCTCTAACAAAATGAAAGACAAACTCACCCACATCCCTTCAATTCTTTTGGAAGAAGCCCACCTGGAAGCCATCAAAACCCGACGCTTTTGACGGCTCCATGCTGAACACCACACTTCTCACTTCTTTGAAGGTTACCGGCCGTAAAAGGCTATTGTTATCCGATTCAGACAAATGCCCAAAACCACCACAAAATTGCGGCAAAGATGCATGGCACAACTCGGACGTGAATAGGTTTGCAAAGAAATCCACCACTCTTTCTTTAAATTTGGCCGTATCTGTGCACCAGTTACCATCATCATCCTTCAGGGCTCTAATAAAGTTGCAACGCCGTCTACCTAAAGTTGTGGAATGGAAAAATTTAATATTCCGGTCACCATGGGCAAGCCATCTACTGTGAGATTTCTGGAACCAAAGGCTCTCTTCATGTGCCAACACTTCATTCAGTTCTTTTTTGAGTGCCACATCAAGATCAACTTAAAAAAAGATTGCGATGTCGATCCAAGGCCATTTCTACACCACGAATCCTTGCCAATAGTATCGCCTTCCTCCGCCCAATAGGTTTAAATACATCTCTATTCCATCGACGAGTAGCCTCTCGAAATGCTGAAAGATTATCAAACAGAAGAACGCTATTCCAATTTTCTTTGATATGGCGGGTAAAATCCCGATGATCATTCCAAGCTGCCACAAATCGGAAGGGCCAGCTACCTAATGATTTCCCACAAATCTCTGTGGTCAGCAAAATAGGCCTATGATCTGTTCCAAGCTGTGGCAAATGAGTAACTTCAGCCGTAGCAAAGACCTTGTACCAACGGTCATTACAAAGACATCGATCCAATCTCTGACTAAGATCACCCCGCTCCCAAGTGAAGCATGGACCATTAAATCCCATATCAAAAAGACCAGACTGAAACAAGAAATTGTAGAACTTCGCACAAACTCCAGTTCTACGTTGGGAGCCCCCCATGCGTTCAGTAACACTGCAAATAACATTGAAGTCCCCTCCCAAGACCCACGACCAATCATCTCCAGGATCTAAAGCGCACAACTGGTCCAACAAAAGACTCAATCGACCATAATCAAGACTCGCATACGCAAAGGTTGCTATGAACTTGCGATTAGTACTCGTTTCCACACATACCCCATGTAGAAACTGATTAGAAATCGCCATAATATCTAGACGTACTATATCTTTCCACATGACCCAAATACCACCAGAAAAACCTATCGCCTCTATACGATATGAAAATTCAAACCCAACCCTTTTAATAAACCAAACCGCATAAACCCTACTTACTCTCGGTTCCATGATAGCAATAATATATGGATCCTACGACCTCACAAGTAATCTAAAATATCGATTAAATTCAAGGCCTAAAGAGCCTTGAGAATTCCAGTAAATGAGCTTAATCATTAAAAAAATAAACAAAACGGAACACGAAATCAAAACAACCAACTTATTGCACCGGATTCGTCCGATCCCCCATGAAAGACGAATTATCAATCCAATGAACATTAGGTTTTGCACCCTCATGGGCAGTCTTCCCATGTATCTTAACATGCATGCTCGAGGGGCTAGCATTTGACAGGACTCGAGCCATATTCGCAACCTGTAAAGTGTTCATAAGTTCTATATTTTGTGCGCATTTCATCTCATATTATTGTTGTTCTTAAGTATTTTAGGCATAATTAGGTTCATGCATTGCATATTACAATATTCTTTAATTTGCCATTCTTTTATTGATTATCTTTTATTTGGTAAGGAAAAGATGTTGTTTTAGTTTAGTTTTAGTCTCAGGTACTAGAAGCTGGCAGAAGGAGAGAGGAGCTGATGCTGAGGCAACAGACCAAGGAGCTGTACTGAAGTAGTTCAACAAAGAGATAGCCGCTCCCGAGTCGCTGCCATACCTGTCGCCCAGGGCAGCAAGCTGAGGAATTAGAACAGTGGAGTGCATCTATAGAGCTGAAAATCCTGATTCCAACGATGCCATCCACTCAATTTTCTAATGCCTGGAGCAGCGGACAGAGACGCTGAAAGAGGAGATCAAGATAACTTGCGGTGCAAGGCAATGAGAAGGATTAGTTGTAATTCGAAACAACTTAGGTTTTCCTTTGGGGCATAGTCTAGGTTTTCATGCTGTTACCATGTTCTAAATTCTCTTTTGGGTTTGGGTTATGTTGTAAACTAGTGTGAGAACGATTGTTTAGGAATTAAGTTTGTGTTTGCAATAAAACTTCAAGGTTTTTGTTATTCCATGCTCTTCATAGTTTTCAATTAAGTTCGAAAGATTAGTTGTTAACTATCTATTTGTTCGGTGCTGGGAGAGTCAAACTCACGAAAGGAATAAGTACGATCCCCACTTTAATTAGGTGTTGATCAATCCACCCTAGAAATATGTTAGGATTTAAGGCGGCTATAAAAAACAAACCAAGGTTGTTGTCTTTGCAAGATTCCCATCGTGACGTGTATCCTCTGCAGTGGGCAACAACAACATTCTTACTTAGACATAAGCGAGATCAATATCGAAGCGTTCTACCGAGCCTTGAAGGACTATCGAGTTTGCCGCCGAGCCATCCGTCCGTTCCACTATCGAGGTAGTGAAAGCGTCAAAGCAGCCAATTTTCCATCTTCTGTCGAGGCAGCAAAGTCTGGCAGCGCAAAGCAACTTAACCTATTCAACGTAGTTTCACACCACTGAGCAGCATAACCTGACCCATTCCATCACTCTAATATTCTTTATTATTTAATTGTGTTCTATTTACTTTTTTTATAAACTAAAATTCACTTGTGCATTTAATTTTCTTTGTGCAGGAATTGCAACTCGAATAAGCTGTTCAATCCCTGTGGGAGACGATATCTTTTAAACTATAACTTGACAAGTGTGTGCACTTGTGCTCCTATTTAGAGAACACCCAAACGCTCTACAGGTTTTTGGCGTCGTTGCCGAGGATTGGCAATAGTAAATTCGTTTTTATATTTCTGGACTTTTATTTTTTTATTTGCATTTAATTTTAGTTTTTATTTTTCCATTATATTCGAAAAAAAGAATTTTACAGTTTTCTTGTCTAGTGCATGACCAGAGAAAATCCAAAAGGTGAAATCGTTTACATAGACGAGATCGAACAAAGAGCCATCAAACGTCACATATAAATTGAGAAACAAGATCACAGCCTTCCGCCAAGGGGATGACGATCCATTGTACGAAACTTGGGAGAGGTACCAACATATACTGAACAATTGCCCGCTTCATGGTTTCTCATCATGGACTAAGGTGTCGATGTTCTATAATGGACTAAATCAATCGACACGAATGATGCTCGATGCCTCAGCAAATGGAATCATCCTGAATATACCACTTGAGGAGGCACTACAGATTCTGAACAATATTTCTAAAAACGATTACAAGTTCCCTATAGCCCGCCGCGGCGGCATAAGGCGACCAGCTGTTGTGAATGAAGTAGATGCCACAGAATCTGTTAAACGCCCGCCTGGACAAGCTGACACAGCTAGTGATGAGTATGGCCAAAGGAAAAACATATGAGGCCAAGGCTGTGGAGCCTTTTTGTGACGAGTGTGGGGGAACCACGATTCCTCTGAGTGCAGTGAATCCGCAAACTTCATGGGAACCCATGAGAGAAATAGCAGGCCCAACACCAACACATACAACTCTGGCTGGAAGAAGCATCTGAACTTCTAATGGAGTAATCCGAACACGGCTTCCAATCTAACTCAGAAACCAGGAGTATACCAACAGAACTTGTCAGCACAGCCGCCTCAGCAGCAACAGAATACGAGCAATAACTCACTCGAAAAAACTTTACATACTTTTATGTCTTGAACTAGTTATTTTATTGTTCGTACTAATAAATTTATTGATAAAAATGAGTCTTTAATGGACAGGACTGAGATGAGGATGAACAATCAGGAGGCTGCGATAAAGAATCTGGAAACCCAGTTTGGGCAATTCACGGAGATCATAAGCAACAGGACAATGGGTGAAGCAGCCAGCAGCACAGAGGTAGCAGCTAAAGCCACGCATGAGCAATGTAAAGCCATCACAACCAGAAGTGGGAAACAACTGGAAGAACCCAGAACTGAACAACCAATGGACCAGCAAATAGAACAGCCTGCCGCGGCAGCATCAAAACCAGCCTCCCCAGCAGATGAGACTAACAGCAGTCCAAAGGATGATGATCCTGAGTCGTCATTGATTATATTTCCATGCAAGGAACGCATTCAGGACACCCGTCAGCCACCGCCCTTCCCCTAGAGGCTTAAGTAACAGAAACAAGAGCACCAGTTCTGTAAATTTCTGGATATTCTAAAACATGTGCACATTAACATCCCTCTCATTGAAGCCATCCAGAACATGCCCAATTATGCGTAATATCTGAAGGACATGGTTTCTATGAGGAAAATAATTGGGGAGCTCGAAACCGTAGTTATGATAGAGGAGTGCATGGCTATGCTGCACAACAAGCTATCAGACAAAAGGACAGATCCGGGCAGCTTTGTAATTCCATGCAGGATCTGCAACAACCATGCCATGAGAGCCCTGTGCGATTTAGGAGCCATCATTAACCTTATGCCAAAGGCGGTCTTTGACAAGTTGGGTATTGGGAAACCTAAACCCACCTCCATCATGTTGAAACTAGCAGACTATTCATTTGTACAACCGGAGAGAAAGGTTGAACACATCCTTTTCCGCGTGGGCAACCTTATTTTTCAAGAAGATTTCCTCATCTTAGACTGTGACACCGATGAAAACGCCCATATCATACTTGGGCGACCATTCTTTGCCACAAGCATAACGTTAATAGATGTGGAGCAAGGGGAGCTGACAATGAGGGTAGACAATCAAAGCATCAAGCTAAATGTTTTACAACCCTCAGCAAAGGAAAAAGCAGGATGCCCAGACGCACATGCTTCAAAGGTCAGCACTGAGACATGGCAAGACCATTCATTTACTTTGCTTTCATCTCCTTGTTAACCTATTCTTGAGTACACTTCTATCTTTCTCATTATCTTCTTTTTAGTTTCAGATTACAAAATATCGTCTCACACATGGCATCAACATCACAATCCAAACCCACCTTCCAATGTTTCTTCTCTAATGATGATGCAAAGCGGTACAGAACCCATTTTGCAAAGCAAGCCATATGGAAGGAACAAGGGTTCCACTATTCGTAGCAGACAAGAGATCTCGACCTTAATCCCGCTTATGTCTAAGTCAGAACATGGTGGCAGACACTCCCGAGAGGAATCAACAATATTTCTCTCTAGCATGTACAACAAAAATGGTGGCGAACACCTCCCCGTCCAACGAGGTCAAGCAGCAGACGACAGCAACAACGGTACCCATGGCGACAGAGAACCCTCCGGCATAACCAATGGAGGAGGCAACTAGGAAAAGAAAGCAGCACATCATCTCCGCCGAGTTAGAGGAATAGGAGCCATCATCCGAGCCAGAACAAAGTGAAGCTCCTCGCCCCACTTCTAAGAGATTCCAGCCGCCACGGACAGTGAAAATATCACCCGCCAAGTCTGCCGCCCAGACAACTGCCAGCCGCCGCCTTGTCATCCAGTCTTCAACTTCCTCCTCTACCGCAAAGACCCCAGCCTCTTCTCAGCCCTCAGCCAACTTCTAGAGTTGTTTCTTTTCTTTTATTTATTTTATTGTTTATTTTTATGTTTTAATTATCTTGTATTTATTTTTCTGTTTTTTATTTTGTGCATTGAGGGTAATGCCCGTCTCGAGTTTGAGGGGGTTAGCACTCATTTTCTAGGCATAACTAGTGTATATTAGGTTGCATAATGTACTTGCCTATAAAAATTAATCAAAAGAATTTTTTTGTTAGAACTTGTGCCTATGTTAGGATAGCCGACTTTAAATTTTTCGAACCAATTACAAAGAAACTTAATTTTGAGGAAAGCATGAAGTAAACTTAGAATTTTTCTATAATTGCAAAAAATTAAAAACACTATTGTTACTTGCTGAATTTGTTTGAATTTATGATAATCATTGCCTGCCTGAATTATTTGTAAAATGCTAACATGGTTGCAGGAAGCTACCGCGACAGGCAACAAACAGAAAAAGAAAAGCACTGCCACGGTAGGAAAGAAATTTTTATGTTGTTTTCTCTAGAGGTGCCCAAAACCGGCTCTAGGAAGAATCATTTACAAGGACTCTCCGCTGCTATCAAAGTCCATGAATCTGAAAATCTTTGAAGTGACGGACAAATTATCATGAGTGAATGAAAGTCTTCACGGGATGACTCTACCCAATTGGTTCAGGGTTTTGTAGTTTGCTCCTATCATAATTTCAGACCTAGAAGAGTAGTTGTGATGAGCTGAAGACCTTATTGCCATTATTATTAACTGTGCTTAATTATGCTGCCTCGAAAGAAACCTTATATTACCATGACAACATCTTTGTTTACTTAGAATCTTCTTCAGATTCAGCCTGTACACAGTTTCTACACACACTTCACTGGCATTATAGTATAATTTTGAGGTAATTCATGCTATTCTCCTCTCATTAATCTAATGACAGGTGCTACGGCCTTGAGGTGTTAAATCAAGTTTAAAACATGTTTTTCTTTCTAATTAGTTCAAAGGACAAGTATGTTTAGGTTTGCATTGCTTGAGGACAAGTAATAGTTTGAGTTTGGGGGTGTGCAGAGTGCTCATTAGTTTTATATTTTGTGCGCATTCCATCTCATATTATTGATGTTCTTAGGTACATTTTAGGCACAATTAGGTTCATGGATTGCATATTACAATATTCTTTACTTTGCCATGCTTTTATTGATTATCTTTTATTTGGTAAGGAAAAGATGTTGTTTTAGTTTAGTTTTAGTCTCAGGTACTAGAAGCTGGCAGAAGAAGAGAGGAGCTGATGCTGAGGCAACAGACCAAGGAGCTGTATTGATGCAGTTCAACATAGATATAGCCGCTGCCGAGTAGCTGCCACCGAAAGAGGAGAACAAGATAACTTGCGGTGCAAGGCAACGAGAAGGAGTCCACATTCAACTCAAAAAAGTCAGAATTAAAGGTTGCATTTAATGCAAAAGATACTATGAAGACTTCTACTCCAAGGAGGACTTGGCCTAGCTAATGCCTATATATACTCGACATATGTTGTAATTCGAAACAAATTAGGTTTTCCTTTGGGGCATAGTCTAGGTTTTCTTGCCGCCACCATATTCTAAATTCTCTTTTGGGTTTGGGTTATGTTGTAAACTAGTGTGAGAACGGTAGTTTAGGAATTAAGTTTGTGTTTGCAATAAAACTTCAAGGTTTGCTTATTCTATGCTCTTTATAGTTTTCAATTAAGTTCGAAACATTAGTTGTTAACTATCTATTTGTTCGGTGTCAAGAGAGCCAAACTCACGAAAGGGATAAGTACGATCCTCACTCTAATCAGGTGTTGATCAGTCGAGCCTAGACATAGGTTAGGATTTAAGGCAGCTAAAAATGAACGAACCAAGGTTGTTGTCTTTGCAAGATTCAGGTCGTGACATGTATCCTCTGTAGCGGGCAACAATAACATTCTGACTTGGACATAAGCGAGATCAATATCGAAGCGTTCTGCTGAGCCTTGAAGGACTACCAAGTTTGCCCCCGAGCCATCCGTTTGTTCCACTACCGAGGCAGCGAAAGCGTCAAAGCAGCCAACCTACCATCTTCCGCCGTAGTTGCAAAGTCTGGCAGCACAAAGCAATTGAACCTATTCAACGTAGTTTCACACTAATAAGCATCATAACCTGACCCATCCCTCTGATATTCTCTAATATTTAATTGGATTTTATTTACTTTTTTATAAACTAAAATTCACTTGTTCATTTAATTTTCTTTGTACAGGAATTGCAACTCGAATAAGATGTCCAATCCCCGTAGGAGATGATATCTTTTATACTACAACTTGACAAGAGTGTGCACTTGCGCTCCTATTTAGAGAACACCCAAACGCTCTACAAGTTTTTGGCGTCGTTGCTGGGGATTGGCAACAGTAAATTCGTTTTTATATTTCTGCACTTTTATTTTTTTATTTGCATTTAATTTTAGTTTTTATTTTTCCATTATATTCGAAAAAATGAATTTTACAGTTTTCATGTCTAGTTCATGACCAGAGCAAATCAAAAGGGTGAAATCGTTTACATAGACGAGATCGAAAGAAGAGCCATCAAACATCACAGATAGATTGAGAAACAAGATCACACCCTTTCGCCAAGGGGATGACGAACAAATGTTTGAAACTTGGGAGAGGTACCAACAGATGCTG
This sequence comes from Hibiscus trionum, assembly GCA_030270665.1. Classification (NCBI taxonomy): domain Eukaryota; kingdom Viridiplantae; phylum Streptophyta; class Magnoliopsida; order Malvales; family Malvaceae; genus Hibiscus; species Hibiscus trionum. The sequence goes on along the minus strand of BSYR01000038.1, from coordinate 16,405,999 downwards.
AACAATTGCCCGCTTCATGGTTTCCCATCCTGGACAAAGGTGTCGATGTTCTACAATGGACTAAATCAACCGACACGAATGATGCTCGATGCCTCAGCAAATTGAATCATCCTTGATAGACCACTCTAGAAGGCCCTACAGATTCTGAACAAGATTGCTAAAAATGATTACAAGTTCCCTACAGCCCGTCGCGGCGGCATAAGGCGACCAACTGTTGTGAATGAAGTAGATGCCCCAGAATCTGTTAACGTCCGCCTGGACAAGCTGACACAACTAGTGATAAGTATGGCCAAAGGAAAGACATATGAGGCCAAGGCTGTGGAGCCTTTTTGTGACGAGTGTGGGGGCAACCACGATTCCTCTGAGTGCAGTGAATCCGCAAACTTCATAGGAACCTATGTGAGGAATAGCATGCCCAACACCAACACCTACAATCCTAGCTAGAGGAAGCATCTGAACTTCTCATGGAGTAATCCAAACACGACTGCCAATCTAACTCAAAAACCAGGAGTATACCAACAAAACCTGTCAACACAGCCGCCTCAACAGTAACAGATACGAGCAATAACTCACTCGAAAACACTTTACATACTTTTATGTCTTGAACCAGTGATTTTATTGTTCGTACAAATAACTTTATTGATAAAACTGAGTCGTTTATGGAAAGGACTGAGATGAGGATTAACAATCAGGAGGCTACGATAAAGAACCTGGAAACCTAGTTTGGGCAATTCACGGAGATCATAAGCAACATGACAATGGGTGCATCGGCCATCAGCACAGAGGTAGCAGCTAAACCCACGTATGAGCAATGTAAAGTCATCTCAACCAGAAGTGGGAAACAACTGGAAGAACCCAGAACTGAACATCCAATGGACCAGCAAATAGAACAGCCTGACGCGGCTGCATCAAAACCAGCCTCCCCGACAAATGAGACTAACAACAGCCCTAAGGAGGATGATTCTGAGTCGCCACAGACTAGATTTCCATGCAAGGAACACATTCAGGACATCTGTTTGCCGCCTCCCTTCCCCTAGAGGCTTAAGTAACATAAACAAAAGCACATGAATATTCTCTTTCACACTTTTCCTTTGTTTTTTGTTTTCTCTTTTTTTTTTCACCCTCCCCCACTTTTCAAATAAAACCTCTCCCCCTTCTCTCTTTTTTATACTCCATAAAGTAGATAAAAACAAAACTCCATGTCCTTTGCCTCTTTGCTACCAACCCTGTAGGCAACCATGCTCTTATGCCTCTACACCTGACATTGTACTATGAAAGAGAAAGCTTGTGCGAAGGTCACATGAAAATATAAGAAAATAAAGACAAAGATAACACAAAAACTAAACTAAAAAGAAAAGCATTATTTATGAACATGCTATAGCATAAAGGATAGAGTTTAGAGAAGCAAACTCTCAAGGATCGTGTAGACCCATGTGTGACTTATCTCTGAGGATAGGGGTCCACTGTACACCTTCAGGCGTTAGCCATTGACCTTGAAGACTTCATCATCGTCCAACTTCTTGATATCAACCGCGCCATGAAGGTACACCTTGTGTATAATGAATGGTACTGTCCATCTCGATTTTAGCTTTCCAGGGAAAAGCTTTAGCCTGGAATTGTAGAGAAGCACTTGTTGACCTTCTAAGAAATTCCTTGGCAAAATATGTTTATCATGCCACTTCTTGGTTTTTTCTTTGTAAATGCGAGCATTCTCATATGCTTGGGCTCGAAATTCTTCTAGCTCATTAAGCTCTAGAAACCTTCTTTCACCAACTAGTTGGGCATCATTGTTGAGTTTCTTAATTGCCCAATAAGCCTTGTGTTCAAGCTCGACGGGTAGATGACATTCTTTTCCAAATACGAGCTTGAAGGGTGACATGCCCAAAGGCGTCTTGAAGGCTGTTCTATACGCCTATAGTGCTTCATCCAACTTCGGGGACCAGTCTTTTCTCCTAGGGTTGACTACCTTCTCCAAGATTTCCTTGATTTCGCGATTGGAAACTTCAGCCTATCCGTTCGTCTGCGGATGATATACTATAACAATCTTGTGCCTGACACTATATCGATGTAATGCTTTAGCAATAAGTTTGTTGTCAAAGTGAGTTCCTTCATCACTGATGATGGCTCAGGGTGCTCCAAACCTCGTGAAGATGTTCTTGTAAAGGAACTTCATCACTGTCTTGGAGTCGTTCATCGAGGTGGAAACAACCTCCACCCATTTTGACACGTAGTCGACTGCTAGCAAAATATATAAGTCTCCATATGATGCGGGAAACGGGTACATGAAATCAATTCCCCACACGTCAAAGATTTCAACCTCCAAAATATTTTGCAGTGGCATTTCATTCCGCCTGGAGATGTTCCCCATTCTTTGGCATCTATCACAAGTCTTGTAGAACTCGTGTGCATTCTTGAAAAGTGTAGGCCAATAGAATCCTGCTTGAAGAATTTTTGCAGCAGTTCTAGCACCACCAAAATGCCCTCCACACGGTGATGAATAACAATGGTGAAAAATGCTATGGTATTCTTCCTCTGGAACACATCTCCTTATGATCTGATCAGGATATTGCTTGAATAAGTAGGGTTCACCCCAATGGTAGAAACTTGCATCATGTCTGAATTTCTTGAGTCCCTGGCTAGATAAATCAGGAGGCAAAATACCACTAACAAGATAATTAACTATATCAGCATACCACAGAATTGTCGTAGCGGACAACAGTTTCTCGTCAGGGAATTCCTCCTTAATTTCAGATCCACTACCTTGTGCGATAGCATTTTCTAGCCTAGATAGATGATCAGCTACCTGGTTCTCACATCCTTTCCTATCTCTAAATTCTAAATCAAATTCTTGTAGCAAGAGTATCCATCTAATAAGTCTAGGGTTAGCATCCTTTTTAGTCACTAAGTACTTAATGGCTGAATGATCGTTATGAACTATAACCTTAGTGCCTATCATGTATGACCTAAACTTATCAAAGGCAAATACTACAACAAGCAGTTCTTTCTCAGTAGTGGTGTAATTGATTTGTGCATCATTCAAAGTGCGACTAGCATAATAAATAACATGAAAGAGTTTACCTTGGCGTTGTCCAAGTGTTGCACTGATAGCGTAGTCACTTGCATCACACATTAGCTCAAATGGCTCGTTCCAATCAGGTGGAATGACAACCGGTGCTGAGATAAGCTTCTCCTTCAGTTCTTGAAACACGCTATGGCAATCTTTGTCAAACACAAATGGTTGATTTTGTTGTAGCAAATTGCATAGCGGCTTTGAGATCTTCGAAAAGTCCTTGATGAATCTCCGATAGAAGCCAGCATGCCCTAGAAAGCTTCTTACTCCCTTGACAGTAGTGGGGGGAGGTAGTTTTTCAATGACCTTGACCTTCGCTTTGTCAACTTCTATCCCTTGCTTCGAGATCTTGTGGCCTAAGATCGTTCCTTCCGTTACCATGAAATGACATTTTTCCCAATTAAGCACCAAGTCAGCTTCCTCACACCTCTTTAGAACCTTGGCGAGATTGCCCAAGCATGTGTCGAAGTCATCTTCGGAGACTGAGAAGTCATCCATGAAAATTTCTAAAAAATCCTCGACCATGTCTGAAAAAATAGCCAGCATACATCTTTGAAAAGTTGTTGGAGCATTGTAGAGACCAAAGAGCATTCTACGGAAAGCGTAAGTTCCATAAGGGCATGTGAAAGTTGTTGTAACGCCCCGGTTTTGGGCTTAGGAGTTTTGGGCGTTGACCGGTTTGGTCAAAGTGCTGTTCGAATCTAAAAAGGTGAAATTAGGGAAGCCTAGTTCGGGTTGCATTAAAAATATGGAAAAATGTTCTAAAATCATCTTTTAATATAATTAGGTGAACTGTGAAATCAATTTTGGAAAATGAGTTTTGGAAGGGTGACATTTTGGCTAGTGACCAAAATGTAATTTTTGAAAGTTTTGTGACTGTTTTAGAAAGGGTTGAAACTTTGAATCTTTAAGGAGCTATTATTCCAAAAGTAGTTTCTCCAGATTTTTCTAAGATATTTTAAGCTATATTCTGATTTTAAAACATATCAAAAGAGGAGGGAAAGCCATTTTTGGCCATTTTGATAACTAACTTCCTATTTTCTTTTCTCTCATTTTCTCTCAACCCAAACACTTTCTTTCCAGAGAATTGTTTCTGATTTTCTCACCTAAATCTCTCCTTTCAACTCTCTTTTGATTCCTAATCATCATATCTACAAAACCTCATCATTTGCTACTTGATTCATCAAGGTTTTTGATTCCAAAAAGAGGAGAAACTCAAGTTTGGAGGTAAGAACGTCCTTCTCCTCTAAACTATCAGTTCTTTACTGAAATTCCTAAGTTTTCAATCCTTAATTGATGTTTTATTAAAGGCTTTTAAGTTGTGAAATGGATTTTGGCTTATAATGCAAGATTTGGTGATTTTTGATGATTTTCGTTTGAACTGTTAAATCTGTGATGTGAGATGTGTTTTTGATGTTATTTGAACTCTAAATTGATAAGGAATTGAGTTTTGGTTGATGCAATCCCGGATAGGTTGGGTTTCCTAAGTTTAGCTTGTGATTCTTGTTTGTTTTTGAGGTGATCTTGTGGATCTGGTGTTGCTGGAGGTATAAGGATGTTATTAGGTTCTTTTTAGATGTTAAATGATGTTAAAGGATGTTAGGTTTTGATGGTTTATTGCTGGGCTTTGTTGAAAAGTGGTTTGGATGCATTTTCGGTTGTGTTTGGTGGCCGAAAATGGAGTGTGGATGAGAGCAGCGAGTTTAGGTGCTTTCATTGAAGCTATTAATGCATGATGATGCATTAATCTACTGTTTTAATGTGTTAAAATAGGGGAGTCATCTTTGGATCCAAGTGGTGGTGATCCGGAAGCTTGATTTGGTGTTTCGGCAAGAGGCGAAACGGAATCGGTGAGTGAAATTGGGTTTTCGGCTTTGAAACCAATGTCTTGGGAGCTTAGTTTAAGTCTAAACAACTTTGCTAAGCTCAAGTGTAAGTTTTCGGAAGTACTCTCTAGTGGTGGCCATGATTTGATTGTTGTGCAATATGGTTTATTGCATGTTTTAAACTCTGTTTTGAAAGCATGATTTAGCATGGTTAATGCTGTTTTTGTAAGCCATATGTTGAAGGAAGCTCAAGGTAAGAGTTCCTTGTTTTTGAACATGGATTAAATGTGGTTTGATGCTTTTGAATGCATGATGAATATGGCTTGGTTTAATGCTTTAAAACAGTGGATAAATTGATGATATTGATGTATATTGGCAAGTGATGTTTTGAAAAGGTTAAGGTCACTAAGGTGGTTAAAAGTCCTTGAGTGAGCCTTGTTTACTTAAGAACATCAAGGTGGTTAAAAGTCCTTGGATGATTCTTGCTATGGACACAAAGGTGGTTAAAAGTCCTTGTGTGGTCCTTTCCATGGTGTTTAAAAGTCCATGGGCCAAGGTGTTTAAAAGTCCTTGGGGCCAAGGTGTTTAAAAGTCCTTGGGGTGAAACTTGATACGGACACAAAGGTGGTTAAAAGTCCTTGTGTGGTCCTTTCCATGGTGGTTAAAAGTCCATGGGCCAAGGTGTTTAAAAGTCCTTGGGGCCAAGGTGTTTAAAAGTCCTTGGGGTGAAAGTTGATGAACTTGTTTTTAAAGAAATGGAATTTATCACTTGTGGCCAATATGACATGTTGTGATATGAAGCATGAGATGCATGTTTAAGTATGCTTTTGAGCATGTGTAAATGATGATTTGAAGCATGATTTATAAACTGTTTTATAAATGCATTATTGGATGGTTTTATTGAGCATTCCTCACTAAGCTTTTGCTTACGCTCTCTTTGTTTTCTCAAATCAATAATGCAGAACATTAAAGTACTTTGAGGGCAGCAAGGAAGGCAAGCATTCAAGTGGAAGTAAAGCTCAAAGTATGGAAGGTTTTCTTAAGTGCATTTAGCTTTTGGTAATTTGGCAATGGGGGACCTAAGTGTATGTTTTGGGAGATGTTTTGAACTCCCTAAGTATATTGAATGTTGTTGAGAATGTTGGTTTTTGTGGTTGGCCATTATATGCTTTAATTGGAAGTTTATGCTTGAATGGTTGCTTGTGTAGGAAGCATGTCTATAGATTTGGGGCTTTTCACATATGTTGATGTTTTGATGAATTGTTGATGCAAGTATGTCTCATATATGTTGATTTGCATGTTGGTAAAGTTTGGTGGCATTTGGAGCATGATTGGATGTTTAATTGCATGTTTAAGTATGCATTTTGGGGTAATCTGTGCAGGGTGTTTCAGAACAGTACCTACCGTTTCGGAACGGGTGCCTTAAACAAGCCCAGACGTCCGAAACGGGAGGGACCGTTCCGAAACGGTTGGCTACTGCCAGCCCGTGTTGCGGTACGCGTTGCGGAACGGCCCCGCGTTTCGAAACGGGCTCTACCAGTTTCGGAACGGGTGACCGTTAGGGGCTGACATTGGCAGTTAAATGTTTTGAATTGTTTGTATTTTGGTCCTGAATCTTTTTTGTGCAATTGTATGAGTTTGGGAAGTCCTTTTGAGCTGAAATTTCATAGAGAAGCATGAAACCTGATTAATTTCAAGTTGGTAACTTTAATTTGGGTTAAGTCCTCATATATATCAAAAATTACAATTTGGTCCCTAAAGTTGTAATTTATTCAATTGGGTCCCTGTTTGATCTCTGATGTTTATGATCTTTGAGTATGTTGTTGTATGATCATATCTAAGGATTAATATGCATCTAGACAAGTTTAAAAAGAAAAAAAAGGGTCGTTAATTAAGGTTGACTTTCGGGTTGACTTTGGTTTTCCCCGTGTGACTTTCTTAATTCGGGTCAACCGTCTAGGCCGGGTTAAGGGGGTTACATTTGGTGGTATCAGAGCTGAGTTCTCGAGTAATTGGGAATGAATGTGTGCATGATTGAAGTATGTATGCCTTGTATGCTTGTTGATCGAAAGCATGTTTAGTGGCTTGTGATTTGGATGCAATTGAGATGTATGATGTGGTGTAGCATGTTGTGGGTACCCATTGCCAAATAAAAGCTAATGAAATGGTGTTGATTTTGAATGAAATTGAGCTTGATTACTTGGATTGCTTACCTTGTTGGGCCTGACTTCGTTTTATTTGTATTGTGATTGCATGGTAAAAGTATGGCACCACGTAGAGAGTTACGAGGTAATGTGCGAGCTACGGCTCCTAATGAGAACGAGAATGAGGAAAACACGGGTAGTGCGGTGATACCTCCTCCTCCACCTGTGGTGGTGGTGCTGGGGCTGAGGAAGCTGGAGCTGCAGCTGGTGTTGAGGCTGCTGGACCTGAGGCTGGTCAGGGGCAAGCTATGCTTGATATGACAATGTTAGTGCAAGCTATTGCGGGTGCTTTCCGAGCAGCAGTAGCTGGGGGGGGGGGCATCAGGAAGATGCTGGAGTTAGACTACCTTTGGAGCGTCTACGCAGTCTTGGTGGGACTGAGTTCAGGGGTATGTCTGCTGAGAGTTCTGAAGCTTGGCTAGAGAGTACCAAGCGAATCTTGGGTCAGATGAGTTGCACTGATGTGTAGAAGCTTGGCTGTGTTGTGTCCTTGCTGCAGAAGGATGCATATACGTGGTGGACAACCACTATTGCTGGGATGGCAGAAGCTGATGTGACTTGGACATTCTTTCAGAATGTGTTCAAGAGAAGGTATCTGGGTGTGAGGTACCTAGATGAGAAAAAGAGGGAGTTCATGTCTCTTACCCAAGGGAGCATGACTGTGGCTGAGTATGAAGTGCAGTTTGTTCGACTCAGTCAGTATGCACCTGAGCTGGTACCTGATGAGCGAGCAAGGTGTGAAAGGTTCCGTTATGGTTTGGAGACGGATGTGAAGATGTATGTGCTGGCTACCGAGTATGATGATTTTGATGTGTTGGTAGGCCGAGCCAAGGATATTGAGATGAACCTGAGTTTATCTGCTAAGGGTGCTGGCAAGCGAGCTGCTGAGTATAGTTCCGGAGGTGGACGGAACAAGAGGGGACGTGATCAGAAGTATCAGTCTTCAGCTAAGAGAGGTGGTGGTGCACCTGCTAGAGGAGGCAATGCTAGAGCTGATCCGAGTGCTTGTTGGATCTGTGGTTCACATGGTCACATGAAGCGTGACTGTCCACGTGCTGTGAGAGAGGTGCAAGCTCCTGTTGCGGCAGCTGGTAATGGGTGCTGGAATTGTGGATCCGCAGACCATTTGAGGCGAGATTGTCCTAGGTTGGCTGGTGATCAAGTGCGTGCTCTTGTTGTTGCTGCACCGCAGAGAGGTCGTGGGCGCGGCCGTGGTAATTTCCAGAGGAGAGAGGAAGGTGGTCGTGGAGTGGCACATGTTGTGGCTGTTCAGCCTGAAGGTGGAGGCCAAGCGAGGGTGTATGCTCAGCGTGAGGGAAGGAATGATGCGGATGTGATTGCAGGTACCTTTACTTTGCAATCCTTGTCATTGCTTTCTTTGATAGATTCTGGATCTACGCATTCATACATTTTGCGTGAGCATGCTGAATTGCTTGGTTTGCCTGTTGAGTCTTTGGATGTTGGTGTTCGTGTCACTAGTTCTTTTGGTGAGACTGTTGTGACTCGGAAGCTTTATAGAAGGTGTCCCTTGGTTGTTCAAGAACATGTTTTTCATGTTGATCTTATGGAGTTGCCCTTTTATGGTTTTGATGTAATCCTTGGTATGGATTGGCTTGCTGAGCATCGTGCTGTTGTGGATTGTGAAAACAAGCGAGTTTCGCTTAAGCTTGCGGATGATTATGAAGTTGTTGTGGTTGGTGAGAATGTGAAGTTTCTTGCCAATGTGGTGTCCACGTTGGAGGCAAGCCGGATGCTGAGGCAAGGTTGTGAAGCTTACCTGGCTTTTGTGATGAATCCTAGCTCTAAGGAGTTGAGGGTGCAAGATATCAGAGTTGTGAAGGAGTTTCCTGGTGTTTTTCCTGAGGAGTTGCCTGGTTTACCTCCTAATCGCGAGGTGGAGTTTGGAATTGAGCTGTATGAGAATACAACTCCTGTGTCCATTACCCCCTATAGAATGGCACCTAAGGAGCTGAAGACGCAGTTGCAAGAGTTGCTTGATCGTGGTTTCATCCGGCCGAGTGTGTCACCTTGGGGAGCACCGGTCTTGTTCGTGAAGAAGAAGGATGGCACTATGAGAATGTGCATTGATTACCGTCAGCTGAACAAGTTGACTATCAAGAATCGGTATCCTTTGCCGAGAATTGATGATCTCTTTGATCAATTTCGGGGAGCTGCTGTGTTCTCTAAGATTGACTTAAGGTCAGGGTATTATCAGTTGAAGGTGAAGGATGTGGATGTGCCTAAGACAGCTTTCAGGACAAGGTATGGGCATTATGAGTTCCTTGTGATGCCGTTTGGTTTGACAAATGCTCATGCTGCTTTCATGGACATGATGAATCGTGTGTTTCATGAATACCTGGACAAGTTTGTTGTGGTGTTCATTGATGATATCCTCATGTACTCGCGTACTGAGGAGGAGCATGAAGAGCATTTGAGGTTTGTTTTGCAAGCTTTGTTGGAGAATCAGCTTTATGCTAAGCTGAGCAAGTGTGAGTTCTGGTTAAGGGAGGTGGTGTTCCTTGGGCATGTGGTCTCAGCTGAGGGGATTCGTGTTGATCCTCAGAAGATTGAGGCGGTGATGAATTGGAAAGTTCCTAAGTCTGTTCATGAGGTCCGTAATTTCCTTGGTTTGGCGGGATACTACCGAAGGTTTGTGGATGGTTTTTCCAAGATTGCTGCTCCTTTGACGAAGCTGTTGCAAAAGGATGTTAAGTATGAGTGGACGGAAGCGAGACAACAGGCTTTTGAGAAGCTTAAGGCGGCTTTGACGCAAGCTCCTATCTTGATTCAGCCTGAATCAGGGAAAGAGTTTGTGGTTTACAGTGATGCATCCTATGTTGGTTTGGGGTGTGTGCTGATGCAGGAGGGTAAGGTGGTGGCTTATGCATCGCGGCAGTTGAAAGCGCATGAGCGCAATTACCCTACGCATGATATTGAGCTGGCTGCAGTGGTTTTTGCTCTGAAGGTCTGGAGACATTATCTGTATGGTGAGAAGTGTACTGTGTACACAGATCACAAGAGTTTGAGGTATCTGATGTCTCAGAAGGAGTTGAATCTTAGGCAGCGGCGTTGGTTGGAGTTGCTCAAGGATTATGATCTGACGATTGAGTATCATCCTGGAAAAGCTAATGTTGTATCGGATGCCTTGAGTAGGAAAGTAGCTGTTGAGCTGAGGGCTATGTTTGCTAGCTTGAGCATATCGCAAGATGGTGGTCTTGTTGCTGAGTTGCAAGTGAAACCATCTTTGGTTCAGTTGATCAAGGATAAGCAGTTGCTGGATGATTCCTTGGTGTCGCTTGTTCAGGATATCGCGGAGGGTAGACCTTCGGATTTCTGCTTTAATGATGATGGTGTGTTGTGTTTTGGGAGTCGGATAGTAGTGCCTGCTGATGCTGAGTTGAGGCGTGCTATTCTGACTGAAGGTCATAGTAGTCCTTTTGCTATGCACCCTGGTAGTACCAAGATGTATCGTGATCTTCGTGATGAGTACTATTGGGTGGGTTTGAAGAAGGATGTTGCGGAGTTTGTGAGCAGGTGTTTGGTGTGTCAGCGAGTTAAGGCTGAGCATCAGGTTCCTTCAGGGTTGTTGCAACCGTGGAAAATCCCTGAATGGAAGTGGGAAAGGGTTACCATGGATTTTGTATCTGGTTTACCTTTGTCTCCCTCGAAGAAGAATTCTGTTTGGGTGATTGTGGATCGCCTGACGAAGTGTGCGCATTTCTTGCCCGTGCATACTACGTTTTTTTTGGATAAGTTGGCAGAGCTGTACATTGCTGAGATTGTGCGGCTGCATGGTGTGCCAAAGTCGATTGTGTCGGATAGGGATCCGAGGTTCACATCGCGTTTCTGGCAGTGTTTGCATCAAGCTCTGGGTACGAGGTTGAATTTCAGTACATCCTATCATCCTCAGTCGGATGGTCAGTCTGAGCGTGTTATCCAGATCTTGGAGGATATGTTGAGGTGCTGCGTGATTGAGTTCCAAGGTTCTTGGGAGAAGCATCTGCCTTTGGTTGAGTTCGCTTATAACAATAGTTATCAGGCAAGTATACAGATGGCACCTTATGAGGCTTTGTACGGGAGGAAGTGTAGGACTCCTCTTTGTTGGGCTGAAACTGGTCAAAAGTTGGTTTCGATGCCGGCTTTGTTGGAAGGGACCACAGAGAAGGTAAGGCTCATTTGTGAGCGGTTGAAGGCTGCCTCTGATCGGCAAAAGTCTTACGCGGATTTGAAGCGTAAGGAGATTGAGTATGCGGTGGGTGACCGTGTGTTTCTGAAGGTTTCGCCTTGGAAGAAGGTGATGAGGTTTGGCCGGAAGGGTAAGTTGAGCCCTAGGTACATTGGACCATACGAGGTGGTTGAGCGTGTGGGTCCTGTTGCGTATCGGTTGAGGTTACCTCAAGAGTTGGAGAAGATTCATGATGTGTTCCATGTTTCTATGCTCCGGAAGTATAGATCTGATCCTTCGCATGTGATGCCTGTGGAGGAAGTGGTTTTGAATCCGGATTTGACCTATGATGAGGAACCGGTGAAGGTTCTGGATTCGGATAGCAAGGTTCTTCGTGGCAAGACCATTGAGTTGGTGAAGGTGCTGTGGAAGCATCGAGGTGTTGAGGAAGCCACGTGGGAGCGGAAGGAAGACATGCTGAAGCAGTTTCCTTATCTCTTTCCTTCAGGTAAATTTCGGGGAAGAAATTTCTTAAGGGGGGGAGAGTTGTAACGCCCCGGTTTTGGGCTTAGGATTTTTGGGCGTTGACCGGTTTGGTCAAAGTGCTGTTCGAATCTAAAAAGGTGAAATTAGGGAAGCCTAGTTCGGGTTGCATTAAAAATATGGAAAAATGTTCTAAAATCATCTTTTAATATAATTAGGTGAACTGTGAAATCAATTTTGGAAAATGAGTTTTGGAAGGGTGACATTTTGGCTAGTGACCAAAATGTAATTTTTGAAAGTTTTGTGACTGTTTTAGAAAGGGTTGAAACTTTGAATCTTTAAGGAGCTATTATTCCAAAAGTAGTTTCTCCAGATTTTTCTAAGATATTTTAAGCTATATTCTGATTTTAAAACATATCAAAAGAGGAGGGAAAGCCATTTTTGGCCATTTTGATAACTAACTTCCTATTTTCTTTTCTCTCATTTTCTCTCAACCCAAACACTTTCTTTCCAGAGAATTGTTTCTGATTTTCTCACCTAAATCTCTCCTTTCAACTCTCTTTTGATTCCTAATCATCATATCTACAAAACCTCATCATTTGCTACTTGATTCATCAAGGTTTTTGATTCCAAAAAGAGGAGAAACTCAAGTTTGGAGGTAAGAACGTCCTTCTCCTCTAAACTATCAGTTCTTTACTGAAATTCCTAAGTTTTCAATCCTTAATTGATGTTTTATTAAAGGCTTTTAAGTTGTGAAATGGATTTTGGCTTATAATGCAAGATTTGGTGATTTTTGATGATTTTCGTTTGAACTGTTAAATCTGTGATGTGAGATGTGTTTTTGATGTTATTTGAACTCTAAATTGATAAGGAATTGAGTTTTGGTTGATGCAATCCCGGATAGGTTGGGTTTCCTAAGTTTAGCTTGTGATTCTTGTTTGTTTTTGAGGTGATCTTGTGGATCTAGTGTTGCTGGAGGTATAAGGATGTTATTAGGTTCTTTTTAGATGTTAAATGATGTTAGGTTTTGATGGTTTATGGCTGGGCTTTGTTGAAAAGTGGTTTGGATGCATTTTCGGTTGTGTTTGGTGGCCGAAAATGGAGTGTGGATGAGAGCAGCGAGTTTAGGTGCTTTCATTGAAGCTATTAATGCATGATGATGCATTAATCTACTGTTTTAATGTGTAAAAACAGGGGAGTCATCTTTGGATCCAAGTGGTGGTGATCCGAAAGCTTGATTTGGTGTTTAGGCAAGAGGCGAAGCGGAATCGGTGAGTGAAATTGGGTTTTCGGCTTTGAAACCAATGTCTTGGGAGCTTAGTTTAAGTCTAAACAACTTTGCTAAGCTCAAGTGTAAGTTTTCGGAAGTACTCTCTAGTGGTGGCCATGATTTGATTGTTGTGCAATATGGTTTATTGCATGTTTTAAACTCTGTTTTGAAAGCATGATTTAGCATGGTTAATGTTGTTTTTGTAAGCCATATGTTGAAGGAAGCTCAAGGTAAGAGTTCCTTGTTTTTGAACATTGATTAAATGTGGTTTGATGCTTTTGAATGCATGATGAATATGGCTTGGTTTAATGCTTTAAAACAGTGGATAAATTGATGATATTGATGTATATTGGCAAGTGATGTTTTGAAAAGGTTAAGGTCACTAAGGTGGTTAAAAGTCCTTGAGTGAGCCTTGTTTACTTAAGAACATCAAGGTGGTTAAAAGTCCTTGGATGATTCTTGCTATGGACACAAAGGTGGTTAAAAGTCCTTGTGTGGTCCTTTCCATGGTGTTTAAAAGTCCATGGGCCAAGGTGTTTAAAAGTCCTTGGGGCCAAGGTGTTTAAAAGTCCTTGGGGTGAAACTTGATACAGACACAAAGGTGGTTAAAAGTCATTGTGTGGTCCTTTCCATGGTGGTTAAAAGTCCATGGGCCAAGGTGTTTAAAAGTCCTTGGGGCCAAGGTGTTTAAAAGTCCTTGGGGTGAAAGTTGATGAACTTGTTTTTAAAGAAATGGAATTTATCACTTGTGGCCAATATGACATGTTGTGATATGAAGCATGAGATGCATGTTTAAGTATGCTTTTGAGCATGTGTAAATGATGATTTGAAGCATGATTTATAAACTGTTTTATAAATGCATTATTGGATGGTTTTATTGAGCATTCCTCACTAAGCTTTTGCTTACGCTCTCTTTGTTTTCTCAAATCAATAATGCAGAACATTAAAGTACTTTGAGGGCAGCAAGGAAGGCAAGCATTCAAGTGGAAGTAAAGCTCAAAGTATGGAAGGTTTTCTTAAGTACATTTAGCTTTTGGTAATTTGGCAATGGGGGACCTAAGTGTATGTTTTGGGAGATGTTTTGAACTCCCTAAGTATATTGAATGTTGTTGAGAATGCTGGTTTTTGTGGTTGGCCATTATATGCTTGAATTGGAAGTTTATGCTTGAATGGTTGCTTGTGTAGGAAGCATGTCTATAGATTTGGGGCTTTTCACATATGTTGATGTTTTGATGAATTGTTGATGCAAGTATGTCTCATATATGTTGATTTGCATGTTGGTAAAGTTTGGTGGCATTTGGAGCATGATTGGATGTTTAATTGCATGTTTAAGTATGCATTTTGGGGTAATCTGTGCAGGGTGTTTCGGAACAGTACCTACCGTTTCGGAACGGGTGCCTTAAACAAGCCCAGGCGTCCGAAACGGGAGGGACCGTTCCGAAACGGTTGGCTACTGCCAGCCCGTGTTGCGGTACGCGTTGCGGAACGGCCCCGCGTTTCGAAACGGGCTCTGCCAGTTTCGGAACGGGTGACCGTTAGGGGCTGACATTGGCAGTTAAATGTTTTGAATTGTTTGCATTTTGGTCCTGAATCTTGTTTGTGCAATTGTATGAGTTTGGGAAGTCCTTTTGAGCTGAAATTTCACAGAGAAGCATGAAACCTGATTAATTTCAAGTTGGTAACTTTAATTTGGGTTAAGTCCTCATATATATCAGAAATTACAATTTGGTCCCTAAAGTTGTAATTTATTCAATTGGGTCCCTGTTTGATCTCTGATGTTTATGATCTTTGAGTATGCTGTTGTATGATCATATCTAAGGATTAATATGCATCTAGACAAGTTTAAAAAGAAAAAAAGGGTCCTTAATCAAGGTTGACTTTCGGGTTGACTTTGGTTTTCCCCGTGTGACTTTCTTAATTCGGGTCAACCGTCTAGGCCGGGTTAAGGGGGTTACAGTTGTCTTCTCTTGGTCTTCGAGTGCTATAACAATCTGATTGTACCCAGAATACCCATCGAGGAAGCAGTAGAATGCCTTGCTCGCTAGTCGATCTAACATCTGATCAATGAATGGGAGGGAAAATGGTCCTTCTTGGTTGCCTTGTGGAGCTTCCGATAATCCATGCAAATCCTCCACCCCGTGACGGTTCTAGTAGGAAATAGCTCATTCTCCTCGTTGCTTACCACGGTCACGCCTCCCTTCTTCGGTACACATTGCACTGGGCTGACCCATAAGCTATCGGATATTGTGTAGATTACTCTAGCATCAAGCCACTTAATTATCTCTTTCATTACCACATTCTTCATGATTGGGTTTCATCTCCTCTGGGGCTCAACAGAATTGATGTGACAACCATCAAGCAAATTTTTGTGCATACATATAGCAGGGCTTACACCCTTCAAATCAGTCATAGTCCACCCTAGCGCATTTTTATGTTGTAACAACATATTTTCTAACCTAGTTTCTTGCTTAGGTGTGAGACTAGTTGAGATTATCACAGACAAAGTTTCATTGCTCCATATGTAAACATACTTAATATGTGATGGCAAAGGTTTCAGTTCTAGAGTAGGTGCATGCTCAAGGGAAGACTTAGGAGGTACAAATTCTAAAAAATCACGAGGTTCAAAGTGCATACCTGGTCTAGCTTCGAGTCAACTAGAATGCTTCAGTTCCCTTGAGAGTTCTTCTAGGTCTGAATCATCATCTTTGCAGAGTGCTTCAAACTCTTCCATTTGCATCTCATTGCTACAGCAAAACTCATCAGTTCCAAACTGTGCTGTAGCATCTATATATTGGCATGCTCCCGGATTGTCTGCATACTTGAGGGTGTCATGAATATTGATCGTGACCGTCTGATCAGCCACTCGCATCATGAACTCACCCTTCACACAATCAACTAAAGCTCGCCTGGTGGCTAAAAATGCCTACCCAAGATAATGGGTGTGTTGCTGTCAGCTTCACAGTCGAGGATTAAGAAGTCGACTCGAAAGATAAATTGGTCCACTTTTACAACGACATCTTCAACTCCTCCTTTTTGGCGAACATGATAGTGATCTGCTAGCTATAGCACAACCTTGGTGGGCTGTACCTCTAGTATTCCTAGTTTTAGAAAAATCGACTTAGGCATCAAGTTAACACTTGATCCCAAATCGCAATGTACTCTTCCAACAAACTTATCGCCAATAAAGCATGGGATAGCAAAGCTACATGGGTCCTTCCTGTTAGGTGGCAGCTTACTACATATAGAATAGCATTCTTTTGCTATAGCGACAGTTTCTTGCTTCTCGACCTTCCTCTTATTTGTAACTATATCCTTAAGGAACTTGGCATATGTTGGCATCTGATCAATGGCCTCCAGAAATGGGACATTGATATGTAATTTGTCTAGGATATCAACGAATATATGGAATTAAAGGTCTTTTTTCTACTTCTTGAGTCGTTGAGGAAAAGAAGGTAGGGGTCTAACTTCATTTATCTGGACTGGTGGAATTGCATCTTTTTCTGTAGCAAAAGTAGGCTCCTCCTCCGGTGTTTCTTTTGCTATGAATTCCTCCTCATCCTTCTCTTCAACTGGAGGGTCTTGTGAGTTACCTTCTTCACGAGGCAAGTTGGGTTGAGATTCCTTCTTCTCTTTTCCCCCAAACTTGTCTTCTTTGTTAATTTCCTTTCCACTCCTTAATGTGAGTGTGCTGCATTGCTCCTTGCTATGGTGCTTAGTGGCTTCAGTGTCACTAGGCAGACTTCCTTGTGGTCGCGCATGTAAGGTTTGAGCTATCTGACCAACTTGTAACACCCCAAATTTGGGCCTAGATGTTTTAGAGTCTGAATCGGACCGGTTAGGAAACTGTTCGAATCTTAAAGGGAGCTTTAGGGAACACCTAGTTCGGGATGCTTTAAAAATATAGAAAAATATCTAAAAATCCTCATTTAATATATGAAAGATTATGGTGAAATCAATTTTACAAAATATGGTTTGGAAATACTACATTTCGGTGTAGTGACCAAATCCCAATTTTTGCAAAAGTTAAATAGTGACTGTTTTGTAAAGGATTGAAACTTTGAATCTCTAAGGAGCTAATTTTACCAAAATGTTTTCATCAGATTTTTCCTTAATTTGGGTGATTTTATTAATGTTTTAATTAAAGGGAATGAAGGTTAATTAATTTAGAAACTACCTTTGACTATTCATAACTACTTTTCACAAATTTTCCCTCATTTCATTTTCTCTCAAATTCTTTTCAGCCAAACACATTCTCTCCAGCAAATTATACTTTGATTTTCACTTCATTTGATGAGATTTCAATCTTCCTTTGATTCTTAATCAATTCCTCATCAAATCCTCTAGATTTCTACATTGAATTTTCAAGAAAACTTGCCCAAATCAAGGAGAAATCATCCATTAGAGGTAAGCTTCGTCATTCTCCTCTAATGATCAGTTCTTTACTGAAATTCCCAAGTTATCAATCCTTTGTTAATGATTTTTGAGTGGTTTTAATGTTAGAAACAAGAAATTGTCTTAAAACTCAAGATTTTGGAAGAGATCATGAAGATTTTCGTGGTGAATGATTGGCATCTGTTTTGAGGTGGTTTTCTAATGTATTTTGGATGTTAATTGATGTTACAAATGAGGTTTTATCAATCAAATCCCGAATAGATTTGGTTTCCTACGTACGTATGCTAGAATAATGGTTTTTGGGGTGATTTTGGTGTTCTATCATAGCTGGAGGTATAAGGACGAGTTTGTGGTGGCTTTTGATGTTAATTGATGTTTAGAAATAATTAGAAGTGATAGATCTTGGTTGGGCTTTGTTTTGGAAGAGTTTGGAGATATTTTCGGTTTCGTTTGGTAGCCGAAATGAGGTGTTTGGGTAGAGCAGCGAGTTTAGGTGTGTGACTGATGATTTCAATGCATGATGATGCATTAATCCTCTACTCTTATGTGTTTAAAACAAGGGAGACATCTTTGGACGCCTTTGGTGTTGATCCGGAAGCCTAGATAACGTTTCAGCGAGCAAGCGAAACGTAATCGGTGAGTGCGTATGATTTTAGAAGTCCTTGAGGGACAAAGTATCAAGGTTTGGGGATTTAGGAAAGGTTTGAAACACCTTCCTAAGTCCGGAAGTAAGTATTGGCTAGATTGCTCTCATAAATGTGGTGATTGCCCTAAAATGCTTTTACATGCTCATGGTTTGAGATAGATAAATTCCTATTGTTTTATGCATGTTTTATAGCATGAGATGGTGCTTGAAATGATTTCATTAAGTAACATGTTGCATGGTTGGGATTTGAGCTTTTGTTTAGAGCATGAAAAATGTTATGGTTTTGAAATGAGATGAGAATGTTTTGAGAACTGTTGCATGAAAAACAGTAGGTGAGATGATGATTTGACATAATATATTGGCATAGATGTTGATATACTTACCGGATATAATTGATCGATCAATAGGATTAGAGTGCACTATAAACTAAAAATTCGTACGTGCTCTTTGGTTAAGCCAAAGGGAGACAATCGATGATGGGCATTCCATCGGGTAGGACCTGGTGAAATATCCAAGCTTTGTGGCGATGAGAGATTCCGCCATGTGAGTACGGTGATGTGAGATTCAACCGGAAATTATGTTGCTAGACGAGTGAGTACGGTGATGGTAGATACCACCGAAAGTGTCTAGTGAGATGTCCGCATATCCGAGTAATAATGAGATGTGAAATGCCAATATAAAATATGAAATGGTTTTTGATTCACATGTACCTTTGATGAAATGATTTATGCTATGAGAAATGCATATGAGATTTGTATATGAAATGCTTTGGTGTTACAAGCACGAGTATGTCTTTGCCATGAGTTTTGCATTGGTTTAAATGCATGAGATAGAATGAAGGTACATGTGTTTTCAATGAGAAGTTGCTTTGAATGGTTTTCAAGCATGAGATAGAATGAGCATGTTGTTAAAAAGCTTTTGAGAAAGTGTTTTCAAGATATGCATTATTGTGTTGGTTTTCTTTAGAGCATGCCTCACTAAGCAATTGTTCTTACGCTCTCTTTTACCAATAATGCAGATAATTGAAGTGTTTCCGGGCATCAAGGAGGATAAGAACATCCAAGGAAGTACAAGCTCATGTATGGTGATGTTTTCATACACTTTACTTTTGATATAAAGGCAATGGGAAACCAAGGTTGTATTTGGGAGATATGTTTGAACTCCCTAAGTTTGTGGCTTGTTTATGTTGGAATTTTTGGGTTGTAAGTGGCCTTAAATGTTTGGTTTGAGGCTGGGTTGCTTATATTGGTTTTGAGATTATGGAGTATGCCTTTAGACTATGTGATTTTGTGTTTGATGCCATGCTTGTGCTAGATAGTCCTAAATATGTTCCTTAATTGTAAAATGGTTTGCTGGTATGATATGGATTCTTTGAGGCATGTTTGAATGGATTAAAGGGTGGAAAACCAGCTATATATGTTGTTTCTGGGCAAGGTGTATCGAAACACCCTCAATTATTTCGAAACGGGGGCCTAAAATGGTCTTAGTGTTTTGAAACGGTTGAAGTTGTTTCGAAACAATTTTGCCACTAGAGTGCCCGGTTTCGGTACTGGTCTCGGAACATACCGGCGTACCGAAATAGTCAACACCATTTCGATACATGCGTTTCGGTACGGTGGGTAGGCGTTCCGATACAGTTGACCGTTGCAGGCTGATTTGAATTGCTTTGAGTTTCCATTCTTTACATTTTAGTCCTAAATGTTGTGGATGCAATTGCTTGAGCTTGGAATGTCTATTTAAGCTGAAACTTGACAGAGAAGCATGTAACATGATTAATTTCATATTGGTAATCCTAAAATCAGTGAAGTCCCTCTAATTTACAAAAATTACATTTTGGTCCCTAAATGCGTAATTTAAGCAATTGAGTCCCTAGATGTTATCCGATCGCTGTGCCTTTCTCTTACATGGTACATGAGTGCTCACTTAGGCTTAATTTGTATTTAGACAAGATTAAAATAAAATAAAAAGGGTCGTTAATAAAGGTTGACTTTCGGGTTGACTTTAGTTTTCCTCGTGTAATCTTCGTAGTTCGGGTCAAGCGTCTAGGTCAGGCTAAGGGGGTTAAATTTTTTTTTGTATCAGAGCCAGGTTATCGAATAATTGGGGTTTTGTATGTGTTTGATGTATGTGTTTATGCATGATTGTGTCTTTTTAGTGAAAGTTTGAAGTATGAACAGTGATGTGTGATTCTGTTGAGATGTTTTTGTGATGCTATGTTATGTTTGGATTGTGGTTGGGGATCCTATTGCCATATCAAAACTAATGAGAAGATTTGTTTTTGAAAATGAGCTTAAGTACTTGGATTACTTACCTTATTATGCCCAATTGTGTGTATTGTATTTTTGTCAGTGCATTGTTTTTTTTTATAATGGGGCCACGTAGAGAGCTGAGAATCAATACTAGATTAGTGGTTGATAATGAGAATGCAGAGAGTGTTGAGAATTTACCTCCTCCTCCCCTGGTGGACCACCCGGTGGTGGTAGAGCTGGGGCTAGTAATGCTGGTGTTGGTGCTGGGTTGCTGGACCCGAGGGTGTGCAAGGGAAAGCTGCTCCTGATATGGCGGTGCTGATACAAGCTATTCCTGGAGCTTTCCAGGCAACAGTAGCTGGAGCTCATGGAGCTGCATCTCAGGATGGTGCTAATGTGAGATTGCCTTTGGAGCTTCTCCGCAGTCTAGGAGGGACTGAGTTCAGAGGTTTGTCACCGGAAGGATCAGAGTTTTTGTTGGAGAGCACCAAGAGGATTTTGGGTCAGCTGAATTGCAATAATGTGCAAAAGATGGGATGCTTTGTGTCACTACTGCATGGTGATGCTTATACGTGGTGGACGACCACTATCTCCAGGATGGAGGATGAAGAGGTGACGTGGACGTTCTTCTTGAATGCGTTCAAGCGGAAGTATCTCGGAGTGCGTTACCTCGATGAAAAGAGAGGGAGTTTATGTCTCTCATGCAAGGGAACATGTATGTGGCTGAATATGAGATTCAGTTTGTTCGCCTTAGCCAGTATGCGCCTGGGCTAATTCCTAGCGAGAGGGAAAGGTGCGAACGGTTCTGTTATGGGCTGGTAGCGGATGTCAAGACCTATATGCTTGCGGCTGATTACACTGATTTCGATGTCTTGGTCACTAGAGCCAAGGACATTGAATTGAACCTTGGTTTGGCAATCAGTGCGGGTGGATCTAGCTCTGGAAAGCGAGCAGCTGAACGCGATTATGGTAGAGATCGCAACAAGAGGCATAAGGATAGGAAGTCGCACTATGATACTAGGCATGGGGGTGGTAACCCTGGTAGAGATCAGCAAGGACCTAATGTTGTTTTGAGGACTCCTGAGTGTAACTGTTGTGGTAGGAGACACGATGGTGAGTGTTGGGGTAACCTTGGGACATGATGGAATTGTGGAAACCGAGGGCATTTGAAGAAAGATTGTCCTCAGCCGCTGAGAGAGGGACAGGCTCCGGTGAGAGCAGTTGAGCCACATAGAGGTCGTGGACGCGACCGTTGTAATTTTCAGCGTAGGGATGATGGTGGAAGGAACGTGGCACATGTTGTGGCTGTTCAACCTGAGGGTGGCAGTCAAGCTCGAGTGTATGCCCATCGTGAGGGAAGGAATGATACGGATGTGATCGCAGGTACCTTTACTTTGCAATCCTTGTCATTACTTTCTTTGATTGATTCTGGATCTACACACTCGTACATATTGCATGAACATGCTCAAATGCTTGGTTTACCTGTTGAGTATTTGGAAGTGGGTATGCGTGTGACTAGTTCTTTTTGTGAGACGGTTGTAACAAGGAAGTTGTATAAGAGATGTCCCTTGAATGTGCAAAATCATGTTTTTCTTGTTGATCTCATAGAATTTCCATTCTATGGTTTTGATGTAATCCTTGGCATGGATTGGCTTGTTGAGCATAGAGCCGTTGTGGATTTCGAAAGCAAGCGAGTTTTGTTG
This sequence comes from Hibiscus trionum, assembly GCA_030270665.1. NCBI lineage: Eukaryota > Viridiplantae > Streptophyta > Magnoliopsida > Malvales > Malvaceae > Hibiscus > Hibiscus trionum. The sequence goes on along the minus strand of BSYR01000038.1, from coordinate 16,383,991 downwards.
AAACTTGCAGATGATTATGAGGTGGTGGTAGTAGGTGAGAATGTGAAGTTTCTTGCCAATGTGGTGGCTACATTGGAAGCAAGCGGGATGTTGCGGCAAGGTTGCGAGGCTTACCTAGCCTTTTTTATGAATCCTAGTTCAAAAGAGGTGCGCATTCAGGATATAAGAACCGTGTGTGAATTTCCTGGAGTGTTTCCGGAGGAATTACCTGGTTTGCCGCCTAGTCGAGAGGTTGAGTTTGGGATTGAGCTGTATGAGAACACAACTCCGGTGTCCATTGCTCCCTATCGCATGACACCCAAAGAGTTGAAGGAGTTGAAGACGCAACTTTAGGAGTTGCTTGACCGTGGCTTCATTCGGCCTAGTGTGTCACCTTGGGGTGCACCGATCTTGTTTGTGAAAAATAAAGATGGCACGATGAGAATGTGCATCGATTATCGTTAGCTGAACAAGTTGACAGTTAAGAACAAGTATCCTTTGCCGAGGATTGATGATCTCTTTGATCAGTTTCGGGGAGCGGCGGTGTTTTCCAAGATTGATTTGAGGTCAAGGTACTATCAGCTAAAGGTGAAGGATGTAGATGTGCCGAAAACAGCCTTTAGAACAACGTATGGGCATTATGAGTTCCTTGTAATGTCGTTTGGCTTGACGAATGCTGATGATGCTTTCATGGACATGATGAATAGGGTGTTCCATGAATACTTTGACAAGTTCGTTGTGGTGTTCATCGACGATATACTTGTGTACTCTCGTACTGAGGAAGAGCATGGGGGTTATCTGAGGATTGTTTTACAAGCGCTATTGGAAAATCAGCTTTATGCTAAGCTGAGCAAGTTTGAGTTTTGGTTAAAGGAAGTTGTTTTCCTTGGTCATGTGGTTTCGGCAGAAGGGATTCGAGTTGATCCCCAGAAGGTTGAGGCGGTGATGAATTGGAAGCCTCGTAAGTCTGTTCATGAAGTCCGTAGTTTCCTTGGGTTGGCAGGATACTACCGGAGGTTCGTGGATGGATTTTCTAAGATTGCTGCCCCTTTAACTAAGTTGTTGCAAAAGGATCTTAAGTATGAGTGGACGAAAGCGAGACAACAAGCTTTTGAGAAGCTTAAGGCAGCTCTAACGCAAGCTCTTATCTTGGTTCAACCTGAATCAGGGAAAGAGTTTGTGGTGTATATTGACGTATCCTATGTTGGTTTGGGGTGTGTGTTAATGCAAGAGGGTAAGGTGGTGGCTTATGCATCGCGTCAGTTGAAAGTGCATGAGCGCAATTATCCTACGCATGCTATTGAGTTAGCTGCAGTGGTTTTTGCTCTGAAGATCAGGAGACATTATCTTTATGGTGAGAAGTGTACTGTGTACACGGATCACAAGAGTTTGAAGTATTTGATGTCTCATAAAGAGTTGAATCTTAGGCAACGGCGATGGGTGGAGTCGCTTAAGGATTACGATCTAACGATTGAGTATCACCTGAGAAAGGCCAATTTTGTGGCTGACGCTTTGAGCAGAAAAGTGGCAGTGGAGTTAAGGGCGATGTTTGCTAGCTTGAGCATATCGCGAGATGGTGGTCTTGTTGCTGAATTGCAAGTAAAACCATCTTTGGTTCAGGTGATAAAGGATAAACATTTGTTGGATGATTCTTTGGTGCCACATGTCCATGATATTGTTGAGGATAGACCATCGGACTTCTTTTTTAATGATGACGGTGTTTTATGTTTTGGAAGTCGGATGCTGGTGCCGAATGATGTGGAGTTGAGGCGTACTATTCTGACCGAAGCTTATAGTAGTCCATTTGCTATGAACCCTGGTAGTACAAAGATGTACCGTGATCTTAAGGATGAGTACTATTGGGTGGGTTTGAAGAAAGATGTTGCGAAGTATGTGAGCAAGTGCATGGTTTGTCAGTGGGTTAAGGCTGGGCATCAGTTTCCTTCGGGGTTGTTGCAACCGTTGAGGATCCCTGATTGGAAATGAGAGAGGATAACCATGGACTTTGTGTCTAGCTTGCCGTTATCACCGTCAAAGAAGAATTATATGTGGGTGATTGTGGATCGCCTTATGAAGTGTGCGCATTTCTTACCTGTGCATACTACGTATACCTTGGATAAGCTTGCAGAGCTGTACATTGATGAGATTGTACGTCTGCATGGTGTACCAAAATCTATAGTGTCGGATAGAGATATGAGGTTCACTGCAAGATTTTGGGAGTGTTTACATCAAGCGTTGGTTACGCGGCTGAATTTCAGTACTTCCTATCATCCGCAGACGGATGGACAGTCAGAGCGTGTTATCCAAGTGCTTGAGGATATGTTGAGGTGCTGCGTGATTGAGTTTCAAGGCTCTTGGGAGAAGCATTTGCCTTTGGTGGAGTTTTCTTTTAATAACATCTATAAGGAGAGTATTCGAATGGCACCTTATGAGGCTTTGTATGGGAGGAAGTGCAAAACTCCTCTTTGTTGGGCTGAAATGGGACAAAAGCTGGTCTCGATGCCGGCTTTGTTGAAAGGAATCACCAAGAAGGTGAATCTCATTTGTGAGCGGTTGAAGGCAGCATCGGATCGGCAAAAGTCTTACGCGGATTTGAAGCGTAAGGAGATAGAATTTGCGGTGGCTGACCGTTTGTTCTTGAAGGTTTCACCTTGGAAGAAGGTGATGAGATTTGGACGGAAGGGCAAGCTGAGCCCGAGATACATTGGACCATATGAGGTGATAGAACGTGTGGGTCATATTGCTTATAAGCTTAGACTACCACAAGAGCTAGATAAGATACATAATGTGTTTTATGTATCCATGCTACAGAGGTATAGATCGGATCCTTCGCATGTTATGTCTGTGGAGGAAGTTGAGTTGAATCCAGATTTGACATATGATGAGGAACCGGTCGAGATTTTGGATTCAGACAGTAAAGTTCTCCGTGGCAAAACCATTGAGCTGGTTAAGGTGTTGTGGAGACATCGTGGTGTTGAGTGTTGAATGTGTAAAAGTTCTATTATTTACACCCTTTTTAACTCATATTTCTGCTGCATTCAAGCATCATTGCATTGCATTTAGGTTAGTTTACAGCAAAACATCACAAAATGAGTAAAAGCACGGATTCTACTGAAATATGGTTGATTTTGCAGGTTGCTGCCATAGTAGATAGAGAAGGCAGGCGCAGGGCAGAGAAGCAGAAGAGCTGAACTGGACAAGCAGATGATGAGGACGATGCTGCCATGGATCTGCCGTGACAGCAGAGGACGACAGCAAGTTAGTGGAGGAAAAGCAAAGTGGACCTCGATAGATAGAGAAAATTATGCTCGTCTGTCGTGTGAAAACCATATATTTTTCCAAGCCCCGGATCAAAAGATATGTCAAGCCAAAGCTGAAGGAGAGGAAATCCCATGAAACAAGGAGGCGGCTGAAAAGTAGGATACTTGAATTTTTTTTTTCTATTTTTTTAATTAAAGTCTTTATTAGAATCTTACTTTTAATTAAAGTTGTAATCCTTGTTAACTTAGAATTCTTGAGCCCAAAGCTTATATAAGGGCATAGATTTTAACCTAGGATCATACCCCATAACCGACAACCAAACCCCTCCGCCGTTTACCCGTCGTCGACATGTTCTAAAAACCCCCTAGGGCCACGGGTTGATTTGTAAAGTAGTTGCAAGGGTTGTTTTGTTTTAGGATTTTCCAAGTTCAATAAAATAAACTTCAAGTTCTCTTATTTTGATTTTAATATCTTGCAAGAGCATCGGGAGAGCATTGTGAGGTTATCTATTTACTTAGCATCGGGAGAGTTAAGTATACGAAAGAAATAAGAGCGAGTTCTCTAGTTTATAGTTGAGCTGTCTTGTGCCTAGGGATAGGGCAAGGTTAAGTGGCTAAGGAAGAATTCATACACATCAGTGTTCATCCTTCGATTCACGCCGGGAGGTATCATCAAAGACGTGATCATCGACAGACTTGGACCTAGGGATAGGCCAAGGCAGATCTGGGATTCTTGCCAAACTTGAAAGTACTGAGTTGGTGTGTTTGCTGCCGCGACGACCAACGGACAGCTGCCGCGACAGGTGCTGCCAGCGACAGGCGCGACGATAGAACTGGAGTTCCTAAGCAATACAATACCTGCACTACTGAGCAATTCAATACCAGCCCATTCTCTCTATCTTGATATTCCTACTCTTTTATTTACGTTTTATTCAATATTTTCGTGACAACTTCCTAAAATATTTTCTTTACTTCGTGTAGTGAAATAAGGTGAAGATATTAGCCCAATCCCTGTGGAGACGATATCCGATACTTCGTATCACTTTACTACTTGCGTCGTGTACACTTGCACTACAATTGCGATAGACTCTTTTACATGCAACAAGTTTTTGGCGCCGTTGCCGGGGATTGGCAACATAACTCTACCTTTCTTTTATTGCACTTTTTGTTTTTGTTTTTGTTTTTGTTTTATTTTTATTTTTCTTTTTTTTCCTTAGTACTTTCAACTCTTGCTTTTCACGAGGTTTTCTTGTTTATGCGCAGATCTAAAAGAGGCGAAGATCCTGAGTATAAATTAGATCCGGAAATCGAACGTTCCTTCAATCTCAAGAAACAACTTCGCCACCTTTTAGACAGGAACGAATACCTTGAGGAGCAGCTAGAGAAGATGGCCCGTAATCCGCCCGCTGGTGGAGGTATACCGCCTGCCGGCGACCCGCCCTTGGCAGATGGACGACGGTCCTGCCGTGACTACATGTTGAACGATCATGTAGAGCTGGAGACCACGCCGCCGGATATTGAAGTTGATAACTTTGAGCTTAAACCTGTCATGTTTAGTATGATCAACAATGCCAGACAGTTTAGTGGTGCTGTGACAGAAGATGCTAGGGAGCATCTCAAAACGTTCCAGGAAATCTGTGGTTCGTTTAGACTGCCAGGAGTTAATCCGGAGATACTGAGGCTTCGGTTATTCCCCCATTCATTGAGGGACAGAGCAAAAACTTGGTGGAATAAACTTACGCCGGGTTCAATCGTAACTTGGGCAGATTTATCTCGTGAGTTCTTATCTCGTTTTAATCCTTCGCATTTATCTGAGCGATTACGTAATGAAATTGCTACTTTTCAACAGGAAGATGACGAGCCGATGCACGAGGCCTGGGACAGATTTACTACTCTTCTTCGGAACTGCCCAATGCATGGATTCCCCGTCTGGAATCAGGTAACTAAGTTCTATAATGCTGCTAACTTACAAACTCGTATTCGAATTGACTCTGCAGCAAATGGACTATTATTGGATAAAGATCCAGACGAGGCATTGCAAGTTTTGAAAAATCTGGCCAAGAATGAGGAACAGTTTCCGACCACAAGAAGAGGGGGTAAACAGGTACTTGCTGTCAAGGACTATGAAGCCGACAGCACGTTGAAATCACAGGTAGCATTCCTTACTAAAGCAATGAAAAGGTTATTGAATGATGATGGTCAACAAGGATTTGCTGTAGAGGAAGTATGCGATATCTGTGAGGGAAATCATAGTCGGGATGAGTGCCCAATACAGTTAGAAGAGGGAAAATATGTTGGAAATTACAACAAGCCGAATTACAATTCCAACAATTATAATCCCAATTGGAGGAAGGATCCCAAATTTTCCTGGAGTAACCCCAATAACGCCCTGAATCTGCAAGCACATAATCAGAATCAGGGAGGACCTAGATTGCTGACGCGACAGCAACTGCCGCCGCACCTGCCGCCGCAGCAGCAACAGCAGCCACCAGCTGCCACGAGCAGTATACTGGAACAGACTCTGGCCACCTTTATGTCTCAAACAAGCACTTATATTGAGAATATGAATCAGTTTGTCAAGAAGACAAAAAATTTCATGGATAAAACAGAGATGAGGATGACAAATCATGAGGCTACTTTGAAATCTCTGGAGACACAAATGGGTCAGGTTTCCCAACATATTAAGCCGAGGCAAAATGGAGGATTCCCTAGTAATACTGAAAATGCTAGGCCACCCACACATGAGCAGTGTAAGGCAATTACTACTAGGAGTGGGAAGAAACTACCAGGGCCGGAAAAAGAAGTTGAAACAGGAAAGGAACCAGCCTTAGACCAACCTGCCGAGGAAGCTGCCCCGACAGGTGATAAACAGACTGCTACCGATGAGCCTGTCACGACAGCAGAAGCGACAGAGGAGAAAATTGATGAACCTAAACCTCCTCAGATTCGTATGCAGTGGGAAGGACGTATTGCTGATTATCCTCCCCCACCTCCTTTTCCTCAACGGATACAACAAGCTAAGCAAGAATCTCAACTTAAAAAGATTTATGATATTTTTAAGCAGGTTCATATTAATATTCCGCTGTTAGATGCCGTTAGGGAGATGTCCGGTTACGCCAAATTTCTCAAGGATGTCATGTCAAAAAAATATAAACTTGGGGAATTTGAAACGGTAAGGATGGCAGATGGTTGCATGAGAATTCTTCATCGGCAGCCACCCCAGAAAAAGAAGGATCCGGGGAGCTTCATCATACCTTGTGTAATCGTAGACAAATATGTGGGTAAGGCACTTTGTGATCTTGGTGCTAGTATCAATTTAATGCCAAAATCTATTTTTTCAGAAATTAGGTATTGGAAAGGCGCGGCCCACGACAGTAATTCTGCAGCTTGCCGACCGCTCTTACGTTCATCCAGAAGGAAAAATCGAAGATATTCTGGTAAGAATGGATAAATTTATTTTTCCTGCTGACTTTCTTGTTCTAGATTGTGAAGCAGACGAAAACGCACCAATCATCCTTGGGCGACCCTTCTTAGCCACGGGAAGATCACTGATTGATGTGGAAAAAGGAGAACTCACCATGAGAGTAAACGACCAAGAGATTAAGTTGAATGTTCTCAAAGCAATGAAGCATGCTGATGCAGACGAGGAATGCAAGGCTATCACTGAAGTTATCCTTGATCAACCCTGCATCTGGTCGGGCTGTTACGACATAAAAATCGGGCACTGCCGCGGCAGCCACCTACAGAGCTGTCACGACAGCACTGACGACAACACCGGCGACAGCAACTCCTTTGACTCCGATACATCTGATACTGAAGATCAGGAGGAGGTAAACTGGTTAGGCAATCGTCCAGGTAAGTTATTCGAACCTTTGAAGTATACTTCGGATAACCATTTAATCCAAAAGCCATCTACTATTGAACCACCTGCCTTAGAACTGAAGCCCCTGCCAGGGCAGCTTAAATATGCTTTTCTTGGTTCAAATGATACGTTGCCCGTAATCATCTCTTCTAAGCTGCCGCAGGAACAGGAACGACAACTAATCGGCATGCTAAGGCAGCACAAAAAGGCGATTGGATGGACGATAGCAGACATTCAAGGCATTAGTCCGGCGTTATGCATGCACAAAATCCTCCTAGAGGAAGATCATAAGCCGACTATTGATGCCCAAAGGCGGCTAAACCATGCGATGAAAGAGGTGGTGCGTAAAGAGATAATTAAGTGGTTAGATGCTGGTATTATTTACGCCATCTCCGACAGCAAATGGGTGAGCCCAGTGCAATGTGTTCCAAAGAAAGGAGGAATGACCGTGATAACCAACGAGAACAACGAGTTAATCCCAACCAGGACTGTGACCGGTTGGAGGGTTTGTATGGACTATCGGAAGCTTAACAAAGCTACCCGAAAGGACCACTTTCCTTTACCCTTTATTGATCAAATGCTTGATAGATTAGCGGGTAAATCTTACTATTGTTTTCTTGATGGTTATTCAGGTTATAATCAAATTGCTATTGCACCAGAAGATCAAGAAAAGACGACTTTCACATGCCCCTATGGAACATACGCTTTTAGGAGGATGCCGTTTGGATTATGTAATGCACCTGCCACCTTCCAAAGGTGCATGATGGCCATATTCTCCGATATGGTAGAGGACTTCCTTGAGATATTTATGGATGATTTTTCCGTCTTTGGAGACGATTTTGAGAGCTGCCTCGGCAACTTACAAAAAGTACTTGAAAGATGTGAAAAAGTAAATCTTGTTTTGAATTGGGAAAAATGCCACTTTATGGTGGATGAGGGGATAGTCCTTGGTCATAAGATTAGCTGCCGTGGGATAGAAGTCGACAGGGCTAAAATAGAAGTAATTGAGAAGCTGCCGCCGCCGACCACAGTTAAGGGCATTAGGAGTTTTTTAGGGCATGCTGGTTTTTATCGAAGATTTATCGCAAATTTCTCAAAAATCACCAAGCCTCTATGCCATCTTTTAGAGCAGAACCGACCCTTTGACTTTAATGAAGAATGTACTGAAGCATTCAAGGTTCTGAAGGAAAAACTGGACACAACCATTTGAGATCATGTGTGATGCTAGTGACTATGCTGTCGGGGCAGCACTTGGGCAGCGCAGAGATAAGCTGTTTCATGTCATATACTATGCCAGTAAAACATTGAATGACGTCCAAGTGAACTACACCACCACAGAAAAGGAGCTTTTAGCTGTGGTGTTCTCCATCGACAAGTTTCGTTCTTACATACTTGGGACGAAGGTAATAGTGCACACAGACCATTCTGCCCTCAAATATCTGTTCGCGAAAAAGGATGCAAAGCCTCGATTGATACGGTGGATCCTGCTATTGCAAGAGTTCGACCTTGAGATCAAGGACAAAAAAGGGACAGAAAATCAGGTGGCAGATCACTTGTCAAGGTTGGAGAAGGGACAGAGTCTGCCAATCGATGAGACAAACATACTGGAGACCTTCCCAGACGAGCAGCTCTTTGCTGCCGCAATTGCTGCCGCGACAGCCATGGCGGCAGGTAAGTCTTCTGAACTCCCCTGGTATGCTGATTTCGTTAATTTTATAGTTAGCGGAATACTTCCTTCTGATCTTAATTATCAAGCCAGGAAGAGGTTCCAAAATGATGTTAAGCATTATTATTGGGACGAACCTCTTCTTTTCAAACTATGCGCAGATCAGGTTATAAGGAGGTGTGTACCACAAGAAGAGCAAGAAGACATTCTCCATCACTGCCATGCTTCACAATATGGAGGTCACTTAGGAGGCAATAAAACTGCTGCCAAGGTGCTGCAGTCAGGGTTCTACTGGCCGACACTGTATAAAGATGCACAGAACTTCTACAAGAACTGTGACAGGTGCCAGCGGACAGGTAACATCTCGAGGAGAAACGAGATGCCACTGCAGAACATTCTAGAAGTCGAGATCTTCGACGTTTGGGGGATTGATTTTATGGGACCTTTTCCATCTTCATGTGGAAATCTATATATCCTCTTACCAGTGGATTATGTCTCTAAGTGGGTCGAAGCCATCGCCACTCAAAAGAATGATGCCAAGACAGTCCAAAAGTTTTTGCACAAAAACATTTTTTCTAGATTTGGCATCCCTAAGGCGATAATCAATGATGAAGGGAGACATTTTGACAATAGGGTTATTGCTGCCGCCTTGAAGAAATATGGTGTCAAGCACAGTATCGCGACAACATACCACCCACAGACCAATGGACAAGCGGAGATATCTAATAGGGAAGTTAAGAACATTCTTGAAAAGATGGTTAAGCCAACTAGGAAAGATTGGTCTTTGCTCCTTAATGATGCATTATGGGCATATAGGACAGCTTTTAAGACTCCATTGGGCATGTCTCCATATCGATTGATCTATGGGAAAACCTGTCACTTGCCTGTCGAGATAGAGCACAAAGCATATTGGGCAATCAAGGCCGTGAATATGGACTTGGACAAGGCAGGCCAGAAAAGGCTATTAGATCTGAACGAGCTTGAGGAAATACGAACAATGGCCTACGACAATGCAAGAATCTACAAGGAGAAAACTAAGAAGTGGCATGACAGGAAGTTGCTGCCACGGCAGTTCTGCCCAGGGCAGCTTGTGTTGTTATTCAATTCTAGACTGACACTCTTCCCAGGAAAGCTAAAGTCTAGATGGTCTGGCCCGTTCCAAGTGGTACAAGTTTTTTCCCCATGGTGCCATCACAATCCAATCATTAAAATACGGGCACCAATTCAAAGTCAACGGACAGCGCCTCAAGCATTATCAGGGGACTGAAGCCCCATGAATACAGGAAGTGGTTACTTTAGGAGATGCCCCACAAGGCATCCCTAATTTAACCTAAATTTTATTTTCATTTATTTTATTACTTAGTATTATTTATTAGGAAATTAGGTTTATTTTATTTAAATAATGTTTTTTTTATATTTTCTGTTTTCAGCAAATAAAGGAGTCAAGAAGAAAAGAAGAAGTGACCCAAGCCCACCATCCATCCATCGGCCTAACAGAGCCCATTTATTGAAGCCTGTCGTTCCAGCTGCCACCGCAGACACGGATAAGACAGGCTGTCAACAGACTGACACGGCAGACGCAGAAACGTGTGGCAGACGCGTAACAGACGCATAATTGCGTGTCAGACGCATCAGATACGCCAAATCTCAACAGTCGCTCCGTTATTCACGCCTGCCGTTACAGCATTAAACGGGCAGCAACTCGACCGCTATAAAACCCCGTTCTCATTTCCATTTTCATCACTTCTGCTTATTCTTATTTGCTTTCTCCTCTCGTTTTTCTTTGTTTTCTTTACTTTCACAACCCTTGCAACTAAAATGTCTTCCAGACAGACCCGCCGCGGTGCTGCTTCAGCCGCTTCATCAGCAGCACCCACACCGTCGGCCTTCGCAACAATGGAATTATGGGAAGAAAGAGGTTTTATCTACATCCACAAGGCTCCGAACATGGGGCTTCGACCATTCATCGCAAGGGCAATACGAGCTCAACTATGGGAGCAGTTCGCAGAACAACCGGCATAATTAAATGACACGTTGGTGAGGGAGTTCTATGCTGCCATCAACAGCAAGACGGCGACATCCGTCACTGTCCGAGGGGTCAAGGTACCATTCACAGCTGACAGCATCAACCACATGTATGGCCTCTATTTTGGTCCCAACGACGATGCCCATCAGCAATTTTTAGACACCCTCGACGCTGCTGCCTACGGAGCTGTCATGGCAGAAGTGACAGAGGAAGGAACGACGTGGAACACGAGCAAAAAGAACCCCAACTCTGTCAAAAGGGGGCAGCTGCTTCCAGAAGCCAAATTATGGAACGCTTTCATCAAGAAGCGTATCCTGCCGTCCTCCCATCACACGATTGTGGACCAGCAGAGGCTTGCCCTCATTCATTCGATCATGAACGACCGGCCTATCAACGTGGGTTGCTATATGAAGGACAGCATCTTGGATTGCACATATCGATCAACCTCCCGCCTCTGCCTACCATTCATGATCACATCACTGTGCCGCTGCGCTGCTGTCCCTGAGGCCACCACCGACAAACTGGTCCAAGGCAAAGGCTGGACCGACAACAACATTACCAGCCTCATGGAGCTCATAGTCGCAACCCCCCTCTCCTCTTTCAACCCGGCTGCTTCCCCAGCAGAATCATCCGATGAACCTGCCACAGCAGACACCCAGACCAACCAATCTGCCCAGATCCTTGCTGCAATACAACGGGTGGAAGACAGACAAATGGGGCTGATGACATTCATCCGGGATTTTGCCAACTCGACGATAAATTTCATTACCAACACTTTAAATTATCTCGATGTTATTTTCCCCACCTTTCCTGCCCACTATTTCCACATCCCCTCCCCTGTTCACACACCTACGCCACCTGTCTCCCCCCATGCACACTCTGCTGCTTCCACCCCATCACCTACCCAGCCGGCAGCTGACATCCCAACGGAAGAAACCTCTGCCCAAGGAACGAAGCGACCTGCCTCACATGACATCGAGACAGACCCTCCTATTAGGAGGAATTTGGCGAAGGACTTCACGCCTGTCAAGAGGCAGAAACATGTGGCAGACAGAAAACTAATGCCCAAAGCTAGCACCACCACCAGCAGCACTTGGGATAGCGGCAGCAGCTCAGACATCCAGGTCGTGGAACAGCCTACCCAGCCTGCCCCACAACCCAGACGCCGCCGCCAAATCCGTGTCAGCAGCAGCAGTGAAGACAGCGATTAAAATTTAAGTCTTTTATTTTCTTTTTCTTGCTACCTGCTTATCTATATTTTGTGATGTACCTGCCTTCATTTTATCTGTCATTTGCATTGAGGGCAATGTAACCCTCGAGTTTGGGGGTGGCAACCCTCCATTTTAATGGAGTCTTAGTACATCTTTTTAATTAATTGTTGTGTCTCTTAAGTTCTCTTAAAAAAAGCAGAAAAGATTAAACTGTTGGCTTAAAACTGTGAAGTAAACTTACGTGTCATGATAGCTCTGCCGTGACAGCATCTTTAGGACAGATTAAGGAAAAGTTTAGAGCCTTTCTATAGTTCTGAAAAACTTAAACACCATTGTGACTGTTATACTGCTTAGATTTCTTTTAGCCAAACTAGAATAGGAAGCTTAGCACTTGAATAGCCCCTAGAGGTGCCTAACACTGGCTCTAGGAAAGAAGTTTAGCAAAATAGACTCAATAGCCCTAGAGGTGCCCGAAACCGGCTCTAGTAAAACTTTAGCTTGAAAAATAAAAATCAAGTCAAAACAGAGAAGCATGAAAATGTGCCTTCAAAAAGATAAACTTTGGCATAAAAATTCAAGTTAAGAGTTGAATATTCTAGTGAAACTAAGAGAGTCTTGGCATATAACTGTTCACAAGCATGCACACACTGCACGAGAACTATAGTGAGATTCCGGACAGATCCTAATCTTTCCGACAAGTTGCTGCCGCCACAGAGAATGAGGGACGGGTAAGGGACAGTTCACTGTTTGAAGGCCAACACAAAAATATTCATTTTTCTTTTAGGTCTTAATTGCTTGAGGGCAAGCAAAAACTTGAGTTTGGGGGTGTGTTGAGTGTGTAAAAGTTCTATTATTTACACCATTTTTAACCCATATTTCTGCTGCATTCAAGCATCATTGCATTGCATTTAGGTTAGTTTACAGCAAAACATCACAAAATGAGTAAAAGCACAGATTCTACTGAAATATGGTTGATTTTGCAGGTTGCTGCCATAGTAGATGGAGAAGGCAGGCGCAGGGCAGAGAAGTAGAAGAGCTGAACTGGACAAGCAGATGATGAGGACGATGCTGCCATGGATCTGCCGTGACAGCAGAGGACGACAGCAAGTTAGTGGAGAAAAAGCAAAGTGGACCTCGATAGATAGAGAAAATTATGCTCGTCTTTCGTGTGAAAACCATATATTTTTCCAAGCCCCGGATCAAAAGATATGTCAAGCCAAAGCTCAAGGAGAGGAAATCCCATGAAACAAGGAGGCGGCTGAAAAGTAGGATACTTGAATTTTTTTTTCTATTTTTTTTTAATTAAAGTCTTTATTAGAATCTTACTTTTAATTAAAGTTGTAATCCTTGTTAACTTAGAATTCTTGAGCCCAAAGCTTATATAAGGGCATAGATTTTAACCTAGGATCATACCCCATAACCGACAACCAAACCCCTCCGCTGTTTACCCGTCGTCGACATGTTCTAAAAACCCCCTAGGGCCACGGGTTGATTTGTAAAGTAGTTGCAAGGGTTGTTTTGTTTTAGGATTTTCCAAGTTCAATAAAATAAACTTCAAGTTCTCTTATTTTGGTTTTAATATCTTGCAAGAGCATCGGGAGAGCATTGTGAGGTTATCTATTTACTTAGCATCGAGAGAGTTAAGTATACGAAAGAAATAAGAGCGAGTTCTCTAGTTTATAGTTGAGCTATCTTGTGCCTAGGGATAGGGAAAGGTTAAGTGGCTAAGGAAGAATTCATACACATCGGTGTTCATCCTTCGATTCACGCCAGGAGGTATCATCAAAGATGTGATCATCGACAGACTTGGACCTAGGGATAGACCAAGGCAGATCTGGGATTCTTGCCAAACTTGAAAGTACTGAGTTGGTGTGTTTGCTGCCGCGACGACCAACGGACAGCTGCTGCGACAGGTGCTGCCAGCGACAGGCGCGGCGACAGAACTGGAGTTCCTAAGCAATACAATACCTGCACTACTGAGCAATTCAATACCAGCCCATTCTCTCTATCTTGATATTCCTACTCTTTTATTTACATTTTATTCAATATTTTCGTGACAACTTCCTAAACTATTTTCTTTACTTCGTGCAGTGAAATAAGGTGAAGCTATTAGCCCAATCCCTGTGGAGACGATATCCGATACTTCGTATCACTTTACTACTTGCGTCGTTTACACTTGCACTACAATTGCGATAGACTCTTTTACACGCAACATTGAGGAAGCCACGTGAGAAAGAAAGGAGGACATGAAGAAGCAGTTTCCTTACCTTTTTCCTCCAGGTAAATTTCGAGGACGAAATTTCTTAAGAGGGGGAGAGTTGTAACACACCAAATTTGGGCCTAGATGTTTTAGAGTCCGAATCGAACCGGTCAGGAAACGGTTCGAATCTTAAAGGGTGCTTTAGGGAACACCTAGTTCAGGATGCTTTAAAAATATAGAAAAATATCTAAAAATCCTTATTTAATATATGAAAGATTATGGTGAAATCAATTTTACAAAATAAGGTTTGGAAATACTACATTTCGGTGTAGTGACCAAATCACAGTTTTTGCAAAAGTTAAATAGTGATTGTTTTGTAAAGGATTGAAACTTTGAATCTTTAAGGAGCTAATTTTACCAAAATGTTTTCATCAGATTTTTCCTTAATTTCGGTGATTTTATTAATGTTTTAATTAAAGGAAATGAAGGTTAATTAATTTAGAAACTACCTTTGACTATTCATAACTACTTTTCACAAATTTTCCCTCATTTCATTTTCTCTCAAATTCGTTTCAGCCAAACACATTCTCTCCAACAATTATACTTTGATTTTCACTTCATTTGATGAGATTTCAATCTTCCTTTGATTCTTAATCAATTCCTCACCAAATCCTCTTGATTTCTACATTGAATTTTCAAGATAACTTGCCCAAATCAAGGAGAAATCATCCATTAGAGGTAAGCTTCGTCCTTCTCCTCTAATGATCAGTTCTTTATTGAAATTCCCAAGTTATCAATCCTTTGTTAATGACTTTTGAGTGGTTTTAATGTTAGAAACAAGAAATTGTCTTAAAACTCAAGATTTTGGAAGAGATCTTGAAGATTTTCATGGTGAATGATTGGGCTCTGTTTTGAGGTGGTTTTCTAATGTATTTTGGATGTTAATTGATGTTACAAATGAGGTTTTATCAATCAAATCTCGAATAGGTTTGGTTTCCCAAGTTTTGTATGCTAGAATGATGGTTTTTGGGGTGCTTTTGGTGTTCTGTCATAGCTGGAGGTATAAGGACGAGTTTGTGGTGGTTTTTTATGTTAATTGATGTTTAGAAATGATTAGAAGTGATAGATCTTGGTTGGTCTTTGTTTTTGAAGAGTTTCAGTTGTGTTTGGTAGTCGAAATGAGGTGTTTGGGTAGATCAGCGAGTATAGGTGTGTGACTGATGATTTCAATGCATGATGATGCATTAATCCTCTGCTCTTATGTGTTTAAAACATGGGAGACATCTTCGGACACCTTTGGTGTTGATCCGGAAGCCTAGATAGCGTTTAGTCGAGTAAGCGAAACGTAATCGGTGAGTGCGTATGGTTTTAGAAGTCCTTGAGGGACAAATAATCAAGGTTTGGGGATTTAGGAAAGGTTTGAAACACCTTCCTAAGTCCAGAAGTAAGTATTGGCTAGATTGCTCCCATAAATGTGGTGATTTCCCCTAAAATGCTTTTACATGCTCATTGTTTGAGATAGATAAATTTCTACTGTTTTTATGCATGTTTTATAGCATGAGATGGTGCTTGAAATGATTTCATTAAGTAACATGTTGCATGGTTGAGATTTGAGCTTTTGTTTAGAGCATGGCAAATGTTATGGTTTTGAAATGATATGAGAATGTTTTGAGAATTGTTGCATGAAAAACAGTATGTGAGATGATGATTTGACATAATATATTGGCATAGATGTTGAGATACTTACCGAATATAATTGATCGATCAATAAGATGAGAGTGCACTATAAACTAAAAATTCGTACGTGCTCTTTGGTTAGGCCAAAGGGAGAGAACCGATGATGGGCATTCCATCGGGTAGGACATGGTGAAATACCCAAGCTTTGTGGCGATGAGAGATTCCGCCATGTGAGTACGGTGATGTGAGATTCCACCGGAAATTATGTTGCTAGATGAGTGAGTACGGTGATGGTAGATACCACTGGATGTGTCTAGTGAGATGTCCGTATATCCGAGTAATAATGAGATATGAAATGCCAATATAAAATATGAAATGGTTTTTGATTCACATGAACCTTTGATGAAATGATTTATGCTATGAGAAATGCATATGAGATTTGTATATGAAATGCTTTGGTGTTACAAGCATGAGTATGGCTTTGCCATGAGTTTTGCATTGGTTTAAATGTATGGGATAGAATGAAGGTACATGTGTTTTCAATGAGTAGTTGCTTTGAATGGTTTTCAAGAATGAGATAGAATGATCATGTTGTTAAAAAGCTTTTGAGAAAGTGTTTTCAAGATATGCATTATTGTGTTGGTTTTCTTTAAAGCATGCCTCACTAAGCAATTTGTGCTTACGCTCTCTTTTACCAATAATGCAGATAATTGAAGTATTTTCGGACATCAAGGAGGATAAGCATTTCCAAGGAAGTACAAGATCATGTATGGTGATGTTTTCATACACTTTAGTTTTGATATAAAGGCAATGGGAAACCAAGGTTGTATTTGGGAGATATGTTTGAACTCCCTAAGTTTGTGGCATGTTTATGTTGGCATTTTTGGGTTGTAAGTGGCCTTAAATGTTTTGTTTGAGGTTGGGTTGCTTATATTGGTTTTGAGATTAGGGAGCATGCCTTTAGACTATGTGATTTTGTGTTTGATGCCATGCTTGTGCTAGAGAGTCCTAAATATGTTCCTTAATTGTAAAATGGTTTGCTGGTATGATTTGGGATTCTTTGAGGCATGTTTGAATGGGTTAAAGGGTGAAAAACCAGCTATATCTACTGTTTCTGGGCTAGGTGTATCGCAACACCGTCAATTGTTTCGAAACGGGGGCCTGTAATGGTCTTAGTGTTTCGAAACGGTTGAAGTTGTTTCGAAACAGTTTGGCCACTAGAGTGCCCTATTTCGGTACTGGTCTCGAAACATACCCGCGTACCAAAACAGTCAACACAGTTTCGATACGTGCGTTTCGGTACGGTGGGTAGGCGTTCTGATACAGTTGACCGTTGGACGCTAATTTGAATTGCTTTGAGTTTCCATGCTTTACATTTTAGCCTTAAATGTTGTGGATGCAATTGCTTGAGCTTGGAATGTCTATTTAAGCTGAAACTTGACAGAGAAGCATGTAACATGATTAATTTCATATTGGTAATCCTAAAATCAGTGAAGTCCCTCTAATTTACAAAAATTACATTTTAGTCCCTAAATGCGTAATTTAAGCAATTGAGTCCCTAGATGTTATCCGATCGCTGTGCCTTTCTCTTACATGGTACATGAGTGCTCACTTAGGCTTAATATGTATTTAGACAAGATTAAAATAAAAAAGGGTCGTTAATCAAGGTTGACTTTCAGGTTGACTTTGGTTTTCCTTGTGTAGTCTTCGTAGTTCGGGTCAAGCGTCTAGGCCGGGCCAAGGGGTTACATAACTTGTGTCTCTAAGGCTCTGAGAGAAGAACTATGGCTTTGCAATAAGACTCCTTGATTCTTAATGTTTGCTACATGGTCCTGTAGAAAAACTTTCGTGGTTCCCATAAAATCTTTTGTCATAGCCATAAATTCTTTGAAATTAGTCTCCAACGAATTGTTTGATGGAGATGCTGCTCCCTTGTGACCTTTCCATTGCACCATTTGGTTAGGAGATGGTGTTTCGATCAGATTTTGTTATGGCGTTGGCTGTGCAGAATTGTTGTGCCCTTGATTACCCCAACTAAAATTTGGATGTTGATGCCATCCTAGGTTGTATGTATTAGAGTATGGATTGTTATTACGGTTATAATTTCCCACATAGTTGGCTGACTCTTGATTATCAGGGCATTCACTCAAATGGTGATTGCCATCGCATCTGAGACATGAGGTTTCAGACTTCACTTCCTTGACTTCACTGGGACGTTGGAGGTTCTTTAGCATATTGGTGATAACAGCTAACTGGGTGGCTACCGAGTCATCAGCTTCACTATCTTGAACTACTTGGGTTCTCCTCCCCATTCAATGATACATTAGATGATATTTCCCAGCCACGAACTATTTTAGGTGGCTTGGGTTTGATGGTTGATTCTATTCTTAAGTACTTTTTAATGCATGCTATAGCTTTTTAGTGTTTATCACGTTCTATGCTTTGCTTATGCGTTTTATTTCCTTAAAGTTGTAAGAGCCCTCGAGAGTTGGTCGTTCTTTAAGTGTTTGTAGAGGTTAGTAATCGAGAGAGCTAGCCTTAGAACCCCCATAAGCAATTGAGTGGCTGTCGAGAGGCAGACTCTAACCTACCTTAGAGATAAGTGATAGGTTTCAAGGGCTAAAAATGATAGTTCGTGAAGGGTAGGGGAGTGTTAAGAGTTTATGCCGAGAGGTATGGCTGTAGCATTTTTGACTCCCAGTTTCCTTGCTAGAGATAGTTTATGAGCACTTTTAGCAAATCCTGCCTAGCATAAAAGATAGCTAAAGAGCCTTAGTATCGTTAAGAAGCTTAGTTTAGGTTGTCCATCATTCCTAGCCAGTCATTCCGTAGTGAGTTTCGCATACAAAAGGGGACATGTTCATCATATTGTTATCTCAGCTTTCTTTACATTGTTCTACTACAACATTATTTTACACCATCTCTTTTACTATAGCATTTTCACCTGCAAAAAGTTCATTCAATATTGTTATAGCAAACTGTGTATACTTGCACCATATTTTCGTATCATTTATAGTACATCGTACGCAAAAACAAGTTTTTGGCGCCGTTACCGGGGATTTGCAATTGGTTGATTACGGTTTTTTGTTTATATCGCTTGTTCTTTTTGTTTTTGAATATATTTTTGTTGGATTTTTCATTTTTCTTTTCAGGCGTCCTGCCAGTGCATGACCAGAAGACGACCTAGAGGACCCCTGCAATCACCTATTTCTGAAATCGAGCATTTCTTGTGACTCGGGAGACGTGTTCGAAGAGAAGAGACTAGAAACATGAACGGAGAAATACCACAGCCTCCAGGTAACGAAGATGCTATGGTAAATGGCCAGGGGGAAGCAGCTCAGCCTCGAGCCATTAGAGGTCATTTGAATCCTATCTTGGACGATCTCTATCCCGAAATAGTAGCTCCAGAAATTCAGGTAGCCCAGTTCGAGCTTAAACCTGTTATGTTCAACATGTTGAACACTATTGCTCAATTTGGAGGTATGCCTCATGAAGATGCAAGACAACATATCAATGCTTTCTTGGAAGTTTGTGACTCGTTCAGACAGCAAAGAGTGCATGAGGATGTGCTAAAGTTTAAACTATTTCCATATTCTTTACGTGATAATGCTAGAGCATGGCTAAGTGGAGTCCCAGCTAGATCAATGGAGACTTGGAAAGATCTATGCAAAAGTTTTCTACTACGGTATAATCCACCCAATAGAAACACTCAGTTGAGAAATGATATTGCTTCTTTTCGTCAACCTGATGACGAATCCATGTACGAGTGTTGGGATCGATTCAAGGGATTGTTGAGGAAATGCACAAATCATGGTTTTCATGATTGGACCCAAGTGGTTATGTTCCATAATGGAGTGAATGCTCTTAAAAGGATGATGTTAGATGCTTAAGCAAATAGGACATTGTTAGACAAATCACCGGAGGAAGCATTCGACATTCTTGATAGGCTAGCCAACAATGAATACCAACAGGAAATGCTAAAGTGACACAAAGAAAGGTGAACTCCCTCTCCGCCATGGACTACCCGACTGTCTTAGGCCCACCGCCTCTCTCGAGGCCGACGAGGCCACTCCTTGGAGCTTCAACGATGGAGCACACCAAGTTGGAGAGGATGAAGAAGAACGCTTCTCTCTCCTTGTTCATCACACCTCTCTCTCTCTTTTCTCTCTTTCGCCTCCCTTTTCCAAGCTTCTCTCCCTCTTTATATAGTGTAGGCTCTTAGGGTTTTGTGCCCTAAAGATTCTTTGATAATCCCAACGAATATCCACCGACAAGCTCTGCCACGAGGGGACAAGGAGGACAGTCTGCAGGTGGGTACCGGCTGCTGCACATGTCAGGCTGTCCTTTTCTGCATATTCACGTGCTTATGCAGCTCACGTGTTTCACAGCTCACGTGTTGACCAATATCCACTTCCATTATGCTATAGCAATTTCTGACGCCAGCTTTCTCTCGCTAGACTCCTTTCCTGTGCATCATCAAACCCAGAACCAACCTTCCGAGCAGTACCCCTCAACATGGACTAATAACCAGCAAAAATAAAGATGCACCCAGAAGAAGAAAATACAACCTAAATTTAGTCTAAATGCTCTGATGTGGGCTTAAGAACAGGCAAATGCTATAGCAAAAAGGTATGAAAACAAGGATATTCATGCAGTTATCACAACCTCAAGTACTATCTCTTTAAATATTATGCCAAGCGACGACTGTCATAGTTGGCTTATTGCAACTCAATATCATAACTGACTTGGGTGGCAACGATCGATTGCTAGATACAAAGAAGAGATGCTTTGAAAGAAGATGTTCAATGTAACCCCCGTAGCCCGGCCTAGACGGTTGACCCGAACTACGAAGATTACACGGGGAAAACCAAAGTCAACCCGAAAGTCAACCTTGATTAACGACCCTTTTTTTTCCTTTTTAATCTTGTCTAGATGCACATTAGTCCTATATGTGATCACTCAAACACCATACTCAAAGATCACAAACATCAGAGATCAAATGGGGACCCAATTGAACAAATTACAATTTTAGGGACCAAATTGTAATTTCTGATAAATATGAGGACTTAACCCAAATTAAAGTTACCATATTGCAATTAGTCAGATTTCATGCTTCACTGCCAAATTTCAGCTCAAACGGACATCCCAAACTCATACAATTGCACAAACAAGATTCAGGACCAAAATGCAAACTTTTCAAAACATGTAACTGCCAATGTCAGCCCCCAACGGTCACCCGTTCCGAAACAGGCTTAGCCCGTTCTGAAACGCGGGGCCGTTTCGCAACGCGTACCGAAACGGGGGTCTGGCAGTAGCCTTTCCGTTTCGGAACGGTCCCTCCCGTTTCGGACGCCTGGGCTTGTTTAAGACACCCGTTCCGAAACGGTATTGGCTGTTCCGAAACACCCTGCACAGCAAGCCTCAAAATGCATTCTTAAACATGCAATTAAACATCCAATCATGCTCCAAAAGCCACCAAACTTTGCCAACATGCAATTCAACATAAAAGAGGCATACTTGCATCAACAATTCAACAACATATCAACATACACGAAAAACCCCAATTTCAAGGTTAAGCTTCCAACACAAGCAACCATTTAAACAACATACTTCCAATTCAAACTCATAAGCCAAACCATGTTCCAACAACATCAACAACACAAAACCATACTTGTCCAAACATATACAAACACATACATCAACCCAAGAGATTCTACCCCATTGCCTTTATTAACTATAGCTATTAACCGAGACATACATCTCAAGTGGAGTCCTTCTTGAATCCCTTGCTCTTTGCTGTCCAAACTTCAAGAATCTGCATTGACGGACAAAAAAGGAGCGTAAGCACATAATGCTTAGTGAGGAATGCTCAAAACCAAAACACCATCAATGCAGCGAGCCATAAATCACTTTTAAAACAAACTCGATTTGTTTACCAAAGCTATGTTTGAAAACCCCTTTTCAACAACAAGCTCAAAACCATGCATTGCACATACATGAAAACCAACCCTTAGCTTAGCATGCTAAGAAAACCTTTTCAAAGCACAACTTACAAAATCATCCATTTAGCCAAACCATGCATAAACACCATATGCAAGCTAAAACAAAACCTTGGAGAACACTCCCATTTCACAACATACCTTCCTTAAACTTGAAAGCCAATTCAAGCAAGAATCTTTTAAAACCATTTCACAAACCAACCAACACATGCATTATACACTTTCCATGCATTCACATGCATAAACATGCATTCACAAGCATTATACACTTTCCATGCAACCATGCATCTTTTCAAGCATCTCATGCTTCACATGCAATTATGCATCAATTCAAGCATCCCATGCTTCATCACAATCAAGAACATCATATTGGCCTTCAAGTGATCAACCACATTCACTTTTCAACTCAACACCCAATCGGATACGCGGATCACAAGCGTTGTCCCTACGCTCCATACACCCTACCAATCCAAGGTCTCCCAAATGGACTTTTAAACACCATTTGACCTCAACATCCTAAGGTTCCCATGTATGGACTTTTAAACACCATACAACCTTAGCTTTCCCGAGGTTCCCATGTATGGACTTTCAAACACCATACAACCTCAACTTTTCCCCAAGGTTCCCATGTATGGACTTTCAACCACCATACAACCTTGACATGCACAAGGTTCCCATGTATGGACTTTCAAACACCATACAACCTTTGCATTCACCGATTGGTAGTTGTATAACATCACTAACGAGATCCGGGACACCCTACACAAGATCCACACATGGACTTAACACCGCCATTGTGATCTCAACAAGCACAAGGTTCTCACATATGGACTTTTAAACACCATATAACCTTTGCTCAACCAAGGTCCTCGAATGGGCAACACCTCCATTATGACCTCAACCATCTCGTTAGGATACTTGAAGGGAGTTTACCGGTCAACTCTTGACCACTCCACCTCCAAGGCGACTTAATTCACGGTGCACCCAATCCTATAGCCGGCTAACTATATCCGATCAAAGAACCAAGAACCACTTACATCACTTGCCAATATAACCATCTTACCACATAAGTCCAATGATTCACATGCATAACCAATATGCAAAACCATTACCACATTAATCAAATGATTCACATGTATAACCAATATGCAAAATCCATCATTTACCATCATTAATCCACTGTTTTAAAGCATTAAACAAAGCCATTGAACAACATGCAACATCATGCATCAAAACCACATTTCCAATGTATAAAACCAAGGATCCCTTACCTTGAGCATCCTTCACATAAGGCTTTCAAAACCAGCATT
This sequence comes from Hibiscus trionum, assembly GCA_030270665.1. Classification (NCBI taxonomy): domain Eukaryota; kingdom Viridiplantae; phylum Streptophyta; class Magnoliopsida; order Malvales; family Malvaceae; genus Hibiscus; species Hibiscus trionum. The sequence continues at coordinate 16,360,801 of BSYR01000038.1, read as the reverse complement.
AAACTATGCTAAAATATGCTTTCAAAACAGAATTAAACCATGCAAAACACATGCATTTCAATCATCAACCACAATTGCTTAAAAGCCAATTTCACAATCATAATTCAAGAGCGAAAATTCATTCACTTACTCTTGAGCTTAGCAAAGTTGTTTAGACTTACACTAAGCTCCCAAAAACCTTCAAACCTTGGTTTAAAAGCTGAAAACCCAACTTCACTCACCGATAACCAAAACAAGGCTAGCCACCAAGCCTTCCAAGCATCCGAAACCTTCCGCAACACCTCTAAAGCTCACGGATCAAACTCCCCTGTTTCAAGCACACAAAAACAGCACATTAATGCATCATTATGCATTAAGAACAGCAGCCACACAACCAAACTCGCTGCTCATCACACAACCAACAATTCGGCTACCAAACACAACCGAAATCACCTCCAAACACTACCAAAACTTAACCCAGCCAAGATCCATCACTTCTAACCATTTTTAAACATCAATCAACATCCAAAATGATCACAAACACGTCCTTATACTTCCAGGTACAACAGATCACCAAAAACACTCCAAAAACAACCAAAAACTCAAGCCAAACTTAGGAAATTCAACCTATCCGGGATTGCATTAATTAAACCTCAACTTCTAATCAATTTAGCATTCATTTAACATCATTTTGACACTTCAAAACACTGCCCAAACAGATCACACGAAAATTTCACCAAAATCGCCAAATCTTGCATTTTAAGCCAAAATCAAGATTTCAATTGAAAAGCCTTTAACAAAACACAAATCAAGGATTGAGAACTTGGGAATTTCAATAAAGAACTTGAAGTTCAGAGGAGAAGGACGTTCTTACCTCCAAACTTGAGTTTCTCCTTTTTAGAGCCAAAAAGCTTGATGAAACAACTTGCAAATTGAGAGGTTTTGTTGATGAGATGATTAGGAATCAAATGAGAGTTGAAATGAGTGATTTGAGTGACAAAATCAGAGGAGGAAATCTGGAGAAATGTGTTTGGGTTGAGAGAAAATGAGAGAAAAGGAAAATTGAGAGAAAATGGAAAGTTAGTTATAAAATAGTAAAAATGATTTCCCTCCACTTTCTTTATGTTTTAAATCAGAATAAAACCTTAAAATATCTTAGAAAAATCTGGAGAAACTCTTTTGGAATAATAGCTCCTTAAAGATTCAAAGTTTCAATCCTTTATAAAACTGTCACCGAACTTTCAAAAATTACATTTTGGTCACTAGCCAAAATGTCAACCTTCCGAACCTCATTTTCCAAAATTGATTTCACAGTTCACTTTTATATATTAAAAGATGATTTTAGGACATTTTTCCATATTTTTAATGCAACCCGAACTAGGCTTTCCTAAATTCACTCTTATATATTCGATCAGCACTTTGACCAAACCGGTCAACGCCCAAAACTTCTGAGCCCAAAACCGGGGCGTTACATTCAAGTAGATAAACTTACTTCGGGAGTGAAATATACCCCTTTAGAGTAAATATTTAGACTTAATCGAATCAATTTATGTAAAACTATTCACTATAGTCATATAGGGGTTTTTCATAATTGATTTAGGGTAATACCATCGAGAGAGGTATTTCTACCTTTGAATCTGCTTGGCAACTAATGTCAAGACAATATTTATTAAAGGCTAGCATGGCATAAATAGCGTGAAAACCAGGCACTCCTTGCCAACGCTCATCATTTGCTAAGACATTTTCCTTGCTAACGTTTTTAAACTTTCCTTTTCATTTCTTTTCAATTTTCAAAATCACTTCCAATCAAAACAATCTTTTCACAAAGCAAGTACTTGGCTAAGGAATTAAACCCTTGAACACAATCCTTGTGGGATCGGTAACTTAGCTTAACTGTTGTATTCCTTGTAGACCGTGTATACTTGCACGCAATAGACTTTACTTGGAACTGTTTTCACACATTTCCAATATATTTTATGTCCTATGCCAACATTTATTTATCCACGCAGGGAGTCTACATTTATTAAATTACTTTGGGAATGGTGAATTTGACTTGCTTTAATATGAGTTTTTAATATCTGTTTTAGTTTTGAAAATGCATTGGTGTTTTACTCGTTTTGAGCGCACTCACTAGGCATTAGATGATTACGCTTTCTTTTCTCCCGTTAATGCAGTGAATAAAACAAATGCGGGGTTGCAGTTCAAGGAAAGGTGGAATCCCAAGACAAATGAAATAAAAGAGTATGTTTACGGTATTATTAATATTATTTGTAATAAGGCAATGTTGGTAAAATATTGGGATGAATTGTTTTATTTAATAGTCGATAACTTGGTTAATTTTTGTATTACATTAGATGTGTCACACCCTAAAAACACCCTAGAAGAAATCATAGGAAATTAAAAATGAAAAGTGGAAATATTTTATACTTGAACAAAGATTAGAGTGAATTAATAGAATTAAAACAACAATAGTAACTATGTGTATGTCAAATTAATAATGTATGATCCTAAGATAGTGGTTATTAGTGGGATAACCTATAAAATGATATATAACATAAGATAGTGGGTTATTAGTGGGATAACCTATAATATGACATATAGCATAAGAAAGTGGTTTATTAGTAAGATTAATAATTGGTTGTTAGGTAACCATGTGTCCCATTATAATGAATTGGAGACACTCGGCAGCAACATACAAATAACAAGGAAAAACTTCATTTTTTTTCCTTCTCTAACACAATACCACCGAACCAAACTAAAAGGGGAGAGAAAGAAAGGATTTGAGAGCTTGAAAATCTGAAGAAAAAAAATAGAAGCAAAACAAGAAGGAAATTTTAAAGTTTGAAGGCTGGAAATTATACTTAGATTGCATGCATGTTCATACAATTCAAGTTAGTGTCTAATATGTTACTCGATTCTGTCCTTGAATTTATATGGTTATCTTGATGAATTTTGGGTTTGATCTTGCTGGAATTTTGTTGTTAAATGCCTATTTTTGTTTAAATAATGTTGGGTTTGTGAGATTAGTGAAAATGAACTGGAAAATTTGATTGAAATAAGTTAGAACATAAATCTGCCCAACACTGCCCTGTTCTGGACAGTGACCTTTAAAAATTCACCAAAATAAAATACATAGAATTTAGACCTGGAATTTTGATAGAAAATACTTGGGTATGTCTAGTTTAACTAGAAACAAACGAAACTAAAATTTGATATCTATAGAAAAATCTGGAACCGAAATTGCGGAGGTGTTACAAACTGTTCAAAACTGAAAAATGGCCTATGTTTAATTAATAAACTGTACTGATTGAGAAATGAGAAAATTATGTACAATACATGTATTTAACGCTGAATAGTGAATAGTGCTCAAACTGCCAGATTATGGACAGTTTTATATTTTTAAGTGTCTGTGATTGGATAAATGGGTTATATGGTTAAATGAATTCTAATATGATTTGTATATGTTTTGTTTGAATGTTTAAAGCAAGAGTGTGAAGATTACTTGGAGGATTCAAGAGTTGGACAACCAAATAGGAAGGGCAAGAGCATAGTAATCAAGGAAACAACATAGCTTGGAGTATTGTGAGTGTAGTTGATTTTAGGGTTAAGACTAGTGTCCTAGCCAATGTTTCATTTTATATGATTATTTCACATGAAGTATGAAATGAATCTAATAAGGATTTGGTAATTAAAATGTAATGGAAGAAGGACTAAATGAAATGGGACAATATTTTACATATTTAGTGCTAGTTGACATTATTGGTGATCAATGTGCTTTGCTATGAGATGTTAGCTATATGTGCTTCATGAGATGAACTTATAAGTGATTTTATGCTACTATTTTTGATGAATTCATGAGTGAAATGACATGATATATTTGCATGAAATTTCTTGAATGATGACCTTGAGTAGGTCTAGTGTATTGGTGACATGAACGTGCTATATGACCTTGTAAATTATTTGTGAAAAACTTTGTTCATCTTGTTGGAATTTAAAAGAATTAATAAGTCTTTGGTTGACTAGTGGTCCTTAGGTAGAAGGGCATGCCTTAGAGTCTTGAGCTCTACTAATTTAGTACTTTATGTACTCTCTGTTAAAGGTGGTTAGTCACCTATTGATGCTTTGTGCATCTACTGTTACATGTTACATGTTATATGGTGTAGTTAGACACCTTGATGCAACTGTGTATCTATTGATTTCTGATGCTTTGTGCATCTACTATTATATGTTGGTACTTGGTACCTATTGACTTGATTACCCAGTCCATCTAATCATCCAAGGCAAAACCTAAGAAACTTGTAATAAAACTTTACATAACCAATGAAAATATGATATGTTATAAGGTTACATGTTAAATGAAATGATATGAATGATATGGATAGTGATCCTATTCGAATATATGTTTAAATGTGATCAAATGAGATGATATGATGATGTATTATACATGATTATATGAAATGCACATGAACTTGTAAGGAAGTACCCTATTCGAATGAAATAAAAGAAATGAGATCGTGCTTTGGTTGAATGTTACATGATGTTTAATAACATTATTGATACGAAATATGGTCTATATGATTGAATTACATGAGGTTATGCTTAATTGTTATTGATTATGAGCATGTTTATATGATTTTTGATGTTATTATATGAAATGAATTAGCTAGGTGTGACTTGATTGGTGTTAAGCCTAGCTAAGTAACCTTGATCATATGAAATAACACATTAAAAGATTGAATTAGTAAGTGTAGGAACTGCATCACTAAGTACATATTGTACTTATCACTCTCATGTTTCCTTCTTCCAAAATAACAGGTTTCTGATTCTAAAATCTATCTAATCTGATCCGGGGGCAATCACAAGTCAAGACTCAAGTATGATATAGCTTTGCTAGAATCCTAAATTGTGGCATAGTTACATATTTATAGTGTCATATGCATTTTGGATCTTCGTTTATGTTAAGATAAGATTTACATGATATGTAATTTAAGAAACAATTTTTGAATGGTTTATATATATATATATATGGCCAAGTTTGAAATGATTTTGCAAATGATATGTATAGTTTATATGTTGATACATGATGAATTGTCACTGATCATGATAGGAATGGTTGACTAGTTGATATTACTTCTAGAATCATTCTTCAATTGGTTGAGTAATTAGAATGGTTTATGATGTTATAGGTTGGCAATACTTCTAGTTGTTTGTTATTGAATGATATTAGAATTGATCCTAGATGTTGGTTGTATGATTCGAATGGTCTTAGGGTACTATAGAGTGTTTTAGTGTTCTCTAAATATGAGCGCAAGTGCACACTCCTGTCAAGTTATAGTATCAAAGATATTGTCTCCCATAGAGATTGGACAGCTTGTCTCGATTCGTAGTTCATGCACAAAAAAGTAAAATGCATATATAAGTTGTTTTGTTTAAGAAGAAAATAAAATAAAAACACAAATAAATAAAAGGGAAGAGATCAGATTGATAGGATGGGTCGGGTTATGATGCTGCTTAGTGTGAAACTGCGTTGAATAAGACAAGTTACATTTTATATGATTATTTCACATGAAGTATGAAATGAATCTAATAAGGATTTGGTAATTAAAATGTAATGGAAGAAGGACTAAATGAAATGGGAAAATATGTTACATATTTAGTGCTAGTTGACATTGTTGGTGATCAATGTGCTTTGCTGTGAGATGTTGGCTATATGTGCTTCATGAGATGAACTTATAAGTGATTTTTTGCTACTATTTTTGATGAACTCATGAGTGAAATGACATGATATATTTGCTGGAAATTTCTTGAATGATGACCTTGAATAGGTCTAGTGTATTGGTGACATGAACGTGGTATATGACCTTGTAAATTATTTTTGAAACACTTTGTTGATCTTGTTGAAATTTAAAAGAATTAATAAGTCCTTGGTTGACTAGTGGTCCTTAGGTAGAAGGGCATGCCTTAGAGTCTTGAGCTCTACTAATCTAGTACTTTATGTACTCTCTGTTAAAGGTGGTTAGTCACCTACTGATGCTTTGTGCATCTACTGTTACATGTTACATGTTATATGGTGTAGTTAGACACCTTGATGCAACTATGTATCTACTGATTTCTGATGCTTTGTGCATCTATTGTTATATGTTGGTACTTGGTACCTATTGACTTGATTACCTAGTCCATCTAATCATCCAAGGCAAAACCTAAGAAACTTGTAATTAAACTTTTCATAACCAATGAAAAGATGATATGTTATAAGGTTACATGTTAAATGAAATGATATGAATGATATGGATAGTGATCCTATTCGAATATATGTTTAAATGTGATCAAATGAGATGATATGATGATGTATTATACATGATTATATGAAATGCACATGAACTTGTAGGGAAGTACCCTATTCGAATGAAATAAAAGAAATGAGATCATGCTTTGGTTGAATGTTACATGATGTTTAATAACATTATTGATACGAAATTGGTCTATATGATTGAATTACATGAGGTTATGCTTAATTGTTATTGATTATGAGCATGTTTATATGATTTTGATGTTATTACATGAAATGAATTAGCTAGGTGTGACTTGATTGGTGTTAAGCCTAGCTAAGTAACCTTGATCATATGAAATAACACATTAAAAGATTGAATGAGTAAGTGTAGGAACTGCATCACTAAGTACATATTGTACTTATCACTCTCATGTTTCCTTCTTCCAAAATAACAGGTTTCTGATTCTGAAATCTATCTAATCTGATCCGGGAGCAATCACAATTCAAGACTCAAGTATGATATAGCTTTGCTAGACTCCTAAATTGTGCCATAGTTACATATTTGTAGTGTCATATGCATTTTGGATCTTCATTTATGTTAAGATAAGATTTACATGATATGTAACTTAAGAAACAATTTTTGAATTGTTTATATATATATATATATATATGACCAAGTTTGAAATGATTTTGCAAATGATATGTATAGTTTATATGTTGATACATGATGAATTGCCATTGATCATGATAGGAATGGTTGATTAGGTGATATTACATCTAGAATCATTCTTGAATTAGTTGAGTAATTAGAATGGTTTATGATGTTATAGGTTGGCAATACTTCTAGTTGTTTGTTATTGAATGATATTAGAATTGATCCTAGATGTTGGTTGTATGATTCGAATGGTCTTGGGGTACTATAGTGTGTTTTAGTGTTCTCTAAATATGAGCACAAGTGCACACTCCTGTCAAGTTATAGTATCAAAGAAATCGTCTGCAATAGGGATTAGACAGCTTGACTCGATTCGTAGTTCCTGCACAAGAAAAGTAAAATGCACATATAAGTTGGTTTGTTTAAGAAGAAAATAAAATAAAAACACAAGTAAATAAAATGGAAGAGATCAGATTGATAGGATGGGTCGGGTTATGACTCTGCTGCCTCGGCGAGGGATGGCAGGTAGGTTGATGTGACACTCTCGATACCCCGGCAGTGGAATGGATATCTGTCTCGGCGGCAAACTCGATAGAACTACAAGGCTCGACAGAACGCTTCGAAAGTGATCCCTCTTATGTCTACGTCAGAATACTGTTGATGCCCACTACAGATTATACCAGTCGCGACCTGAATCATGCAAAGACAGCAATGCTTGGTTCATCCTTTTTTATCCTCCTTAAACCCTAACCTATGTCTAGGCTAGATTGATCAACACTTGCTAAAGCTACAGACCGTACTTACTCTTTTTGTGAGTTTGAATCTCTTGATACCGAACAAATGGATAGTAATCAACTAATCTTTCACCTTAATTGAAAACTATGAAGAACATGGAATAAGCAAACCATTAAGCTTTATTTCAAAATCAAACTTAAAATCCTAAACAACCGTTCTCACACTAATTATACCATAACCCAAACCAAAAGAGTATTTATAACATAATGGCGGCAAGAAAACCTAAACTATGCCTAAGGGAAAACCTCAGTTTTTATACTGAAGTACAAAATATGTCGGGTATATATAGGCATTAGCTAGGCCAAGTCCTTCTTAGAGTAGAAGTCTTCAAAGTAGCTTTTGCATTAAATGCAACCTTTAATTCTAACTTCTTTGAGTTGAATGTGGAGTCCTTGTCGTTGCCTTGCACCACAAGTTATCTCATTTCCCTCCTTCGGCGGCTCTGTTCGCTACTCCAAGCATCAGAAAATTGAGTGGATGGCATCGTTAGAATAAGGATTTTCTGCTTTACAGATCGCACTCCAATTCTCCAATTCCTCAATATGCTGCCCTAGGCGGCAGGTATGGCGGCGACAAGTTCTCGGTAGCGACTCTCTCTGTCTGGAACTGCATCAGTACAACTCATTGGTTTGTTGTCGCGGCGGGTTCCGGTGGCACCCTGCTGTCTCGGCGGGTTCTGGCGACACCTTGCTGTCGCTGCGGGTTCTGGCGGCACGCTGCTGCCACGGCGCGTTCCGGTGGGCAATTTTCTTGTATGCACCAAAATACACTAAAATATGTAATCAAGCTTAATGGTGAAGGAAATTATGAGAATATTCATTATGCCTAATTATGTAACTAAAATGGGCATAAGTCTAACAATAATATAAGTAAAAAGGGTAAATAAAATAAGACTTTTTGACACTTTCCACACCCCCCAAACTCGAACTATTGCTTGTCCTCAAGCAATGCAAACCTAACTAGACTTGCCCTTATATTAATCAGAAAGAAAAACATGTTTTTAACTTGATTCTGCACCTCAATGCCGTGGAACCTACATTATATTAGTGATAGAGGAAACATCAAGAAATAACTCGGAATTAATCTATAATGCCAGTGTAGTGTGTGCAGGACTGTGTACAAGCTGAATATGCAGAATACTCTAAAGAAACAAAGATGTTGTTACGATATATTAGGTTGCTGCCGAGGCAGCACAATTAAGCACAATTATATAATCATGGTAGTAAGGGCTTCAGCTCATCATAACTACTCTCTAGGTATGAAATTAAGATATGAGCATACTACAAAACCCGAACCCTTTGAGCAGAGTCATCCCGTGAAGACTTTCATTCACTCATGCTAATTTGTCCGTCACTGCAATTTTTTTAGATTCATGGACTTTGATAGCAGCGGAGTGTCATTGGCACATGATTGTTCCTAGAGCCTGTTTCGGGAACCTCTAGGGTAAAACATCAAATTTTCTTTGTTTTTCTCTGCCTTGGCAGTGCTTTATTTTTCTGTTTCTATTTTCTGCCTTGGCGGCTACCTGCAACCAGTGTTAGATTTTTGCAAAGAATTCTAAAAATAAAACAGGCGATGTTCATCAGGTATTCTAACAAATTCAACAAGTAACAGAAGTGTTTTACAGTTTTGGCAATTATAGAAAAATATCTAAGTTATTCATACTTTTCCAAAAATTAAGTTCAATTTTAATTTGGTGCGAAAATAAATTAATCAACTATCCTATCATAGGCACAACTTATAACAATTTTTTTCTTTTGATTAATTTTTAGAGACAAGTACATTATGCAACCTAAATTTACTAGTTATGCCTAAACAAAATGAGTGCTAACCCCCCCCCCCCAAACTCGAGAGGAGTATTGTCCTCAATGCATGAGAAAAATAAATGAGTAAGTCGGAAAGGTCGTCACCTTGCATGATGAATTTCCTTCAAGCCATGTTTGCTTGCGTAGTTATCGAATGTGTGTATCTGCTAGTCGAAACACGTGCAATCGTTACCTTGGCAACCCTGGGCCGTCGTAGTTGCAGTTTTCGTGGCGTCGATATTGGTTTCCAGGGCGGGTGATGGCGGGTAAGTGTTTCAGTAGGGAATATGGTGAACCAGACTACACTATCAAGGAACATCCCTGGTGAATTGCATAAATCGGAGCTGCTATCTTTCCATCCTATTGAGATGTTCCGAAGATGATGGGGGAGTACTGTTGGTATTGGGGTATGTTTGGCAGCTTCAGTACTGCCGAGCGACGTGAGCTGGGCGGCAACATTAGTACTGCCGGGCGACGGGAGCTGGGCGGCAGCATCATTACTACCGGGCGGCGGGAGTTGGGCGGCAGCTTCAGTACTGTGGGGCGGCAAACTTTCATCGATGATGTTGCTCGACTGCCTCTGTCGAAATTTTCTGGAAGATTGGTTGGTTGCTGATTGTGGCCATTGATAGGTTGTGAGACGGTTGAATTTTATTTGCAAGACGAAAAAAACAAAATAAAATTCTAAAATGCATAAAGAAATAAAAATTAAAAAATTAAAAATTCTAAGTCTACGAAAGAATAAAAAATGTGGAAGATAAAAATAAAAATTATGTTACTCTAGGAGTGCATTGGCATGCATCTCCTAAAGTAACTACTCCCTTGTTGGTTTTAGCTTAAGAGAGTCGTTTTCGATACTTCTTGTAATCCACCCGCACCCTCTATCGAGTGACAAATCTCACGGTGGAGGAGTCTTTCTTTCTCGTTCCCTTGTAGTCCATGTAAACCTTCCTCCTTGTTTCTATTCCTCAAAGGCATGAACATGTGATTAGGAAAAATTATATCACTATCTAACCATGTATTTACCTCATCTTTGTCGAAGTTTGTTATGGTGGAAAGTTGTTTTTGCTGTCGAGGCAGCTGCTGCGAAAACTAGTTGTTGCGATAGTCTTCTGTCATGATGCTATGCAGGTCAAGGGAAAACTCAATTTTCGGAAGAGCTTCATGACTCCCAACAGCGTTTTCTTTATGTCCCTCGAAAATCTCCATTTGTAGAGATTTTGATGGCTTTAAATCTATCAGCATCGACTCCTATCGATATATATAGTCCATACTTTTCGAGGCTTCTATCGTGGCGAGCATTGTTGTCGAGGCATATGATGTTGTCGTGGAATCTTCAATTCCTTTGTCTGCCTCTCTAGATATTGTTGTGGCATATCTTTGCTCAGGTGATGTCAGTTCGTCTTTAGGGCAGTATTCTAGGTAACTGTCAGAACAGCTATCAAACTCCTTGTCCGAGCAATGTTCTACATCTTCTTGGCTTTGAGGTTCTAAATGCTACTCACACTTCGGAGATCCTTCCTCGTTTAGCTCTTCATCCTCTTGTCATGGGACATCAGTATTCGTCATGCTTAATTGTTCAGGTCCATCCATCACATTAATGAGAACTGAATTGCTCATACGTGCATCCATCTTAGCGGTGATGGCGTTCATGGCAGTTGACACTTTTTCCGTGAAAGCAAGGAAAGCTTGAAGTTTGTCCTCCAAGGATGTTGATTGTTCTTGCGGATGACTATGTTGCCAGGGCATATCGATAGTGAGAAAATATGTACAATACATGTATTTAAAGCTTAATATTGACTAGTGCTCAAACTGCTAGATTAGGGACAGTTTTATATTTTTAAGTGTCTGTGATTGGATAAATGGATTATATGGTTAAATGAATTCTAATATGATTTGTATATGTTTTGTTTGAATGTTTAAGAGCAAGAGTGTGAAGATTACTTGGAGGATTCAAGAGTTGGACAACCAAATAGAAAGTGCAAGAGCATAGTAATCAAGGAAACAACATAGCTTTGAGTATTGTGAGTGTAGTTGATTTTAGGGTTAGGACTAGTGTCCTACCCAATGTTTCATTTTATATGATTGTTTCAAATGAATTATGAAATGAATCTAATAAGGATTTGGTAATTAAAATGTAATGGAAGATGGACTAAATGAAATGGGACAATATGTTACATATTTAGTGCTAGTTTACATTGTTGGTGATCAATGTGCTTTGCTATGAGATGTTGACTATATGTGCTTCTTGAGATGAACTTATAAGTGATTTTAGGCTACTATTTTTGATGAATTCATGAGTGAAATGACATGATATATTTGCTGGAAATTGCTTGAATGATGACCTTGAATAGGTCTTGTGTATTGGTGACATGTACGTGCTATATGACCTTGTAAATTGTTTGTGAAACACTTAGTTGATCTTGTTGGAATTTAAAAGAATTAATAAGTCCTTGGTTGACTAGTTGTCCTTAGGTAGAAGGGCATGCCTTAGAGTCTTGAGCTCTACTGATTTAGTACTTTATGTACTCAATGTTAAAGGTGGTTAGTCACATACTAATACTTTGTCAATCTACTGTTACATGATATATGGTGTAGTTAGACACCTTGATGCAATTGTGTATCTACTGTTTTCTGATGCTTTGTTCATCTACTATTATATGTTGGTACTTGGTACCTATTGACTTGATTACCTAGTCCATCTAACCATCCAAGGCAAAACCTAAGAAACTTGTAAAACAAATTACATAACCAATGAAAAGATGATATGTTATAAGGTTACATGTTACATGAAATGATATAAATGATATGGATAGTGATCCTATTCGAATATATGTTTAAATGTGATCAAATAAGATGATATGATGATGTATTATACATGATTATATGAAATGTACATGAACTTGTAGGGAAGTACCCTATTCAAATGAAATAAAAGAAATGAGATCATGCTTTGGTTGAATGTTACATGATGTTTAATAACATTTTTGATACGAAATTGGTCTATATGATTGAATTACATGAGGTTATGCTTAATTGTTATTGATTATGAGCATGTTTATATGATTTTGATGTTATTAGATGAAATGAATTTGCTAGGTGTGACTTGATTGGTGTTAAGCCTAGCTAAGTAACCTTGATCATATGAAATAACAGATTAAAAGATTGAATTAGTAAGTGTAGGAACTGCATCACTAAGTACATATTGTACTTATCACACTCTTGTTTCCTTCTTCCAAAATAACAGGTTTCTGATTCTGAAATCTATCTAATCTGATCCGGGAGCAATCACAAGTCAAGACTCAAGTATGATATAGCTTTGCTAGACTCCTAAATTGTGGCATACTTACATATTTATAGAGTCATATGCCTTTTGGATCTTCGTTTATCTTAAGATAAGATTTACATGATATGTAACGTAAGAAATTTTTTTTGAATGGTTTATATATATATATATATATATGACCAAGTTTGAAATGATTTTGCAAATGATATGTATAGTTTATATGTTGATACATGATGAATTGCCATTGATCATGATAGGAATGGTTGATTAGGTGATATTACATCTAGAATCATTCTTGAATTGGCTGAGTAATTATAATGGTTTATGATGTTATAGGTTGGCAATACTTCTAGTTGTTTGTTATTGAATGATATTAGAATTGATCCTAGATGTTGGTTGTATGATTCGAATGGTCTTAGGGTACTATAGAGTGCTTTAGTGTTCTCTAAATATGAGCGCAAGTGCACACTCCTGTCAAGTTAAAGTATCAAAGATATCATCTCCCATAGGGATTGGACAGCTTGACTCGATTCGTAGTTCCTGCACAAGAAAAGTAAAATACACATATAAGTTGGTTTGTTTAAGAAGAAAATAAAATAAAAACACAAGTAAATAAAAGGGAAGAGATCAAATTGATAGGATGGGTTGGGTTATGATGTTGCTTAGTGTGAAACTCCGTTGAATAAGACAAGTTGCATTTTATATGATTATTTCACATGAAGTATGAAATGAATATAATAAGGATTTGGTAATTAAAATGTAATGGAATAAGGACTAAATGAAATGGGACAATATGTTACATATTTAGTGCTAGTTGACATTGTTGGTGATCAATGTGCTTTGTTATGAGATGTTGGTTATATGTGCTTCATGAGATGAACTTATAAGTGATTTTATGCTACTATTTTTGATGAATTCATGTGAAATGACATGATATATTTGCTGGAAATTTCTTGAATGCTGACCTTGAATAGGTCTAGTGTATTGGTGACATGTACGTGCTATATGACCTTGTAAATTTTTTGTGAAACACTTTGTTGATCTTGTTAGAATTTAAAAGAATTAATAAGTCCTTGGTTGACTAGTGGTCCTTAGGTAGAAGGGCATGCCTTAGAGTCTTGAGCTCTACTAATTTAGTACTTTATGTACTCTCTGTTAAAGGTGGTTAGTCAGCTATTGATGCTTTGTGCATCTACTCTTACATGTTACATGTTATATGGTGTAGTTAGACACCTTGATGCAATTGTGTATCTACTGATTTCTGATCCTTTGTGCATCTACTGTTATATGTTGGTACTTGGTACCTATTGACTTGATTACCTAGTCCATCTAATCATTCAAGGCAAAACCTAAGAAACTTGTAATAAAACTTTACATAACCAATGAAAAGATGATATGTTATAAGGTTACATGTTACATGAAATGATATGAATGATATAGATAGTGATCCTATTCGAATATATGTTTAAATGTGATCAAATGAGATGATATGATGATGTGTTATACATGATTATATGAAATGCACATGAACTTGTAGGGAAGTACCCTATTCGAATGAAATAAAAGAAATGATATCATGCTTTGGTTGAATGTTACATGATGTTTAATAACAATATTGATACGAAATTGGTCTATATGATTGAATTACGTGAGGTTATGCTTAATTGTTATAGATTATGAGCATGTTTATATGATTTTGATGTTAATACATGAAATGAATTAGCTAGGTGTGACTCGATTGGTGTTAAGCCTAGCTAAGTAACCTTGATCATATGAAATAACACATTAAAAGATTGAATTAGTAAGTGTAGGAACTGCATCACTAAGTACATATTGTACTTATCACTCTTCTGTTTCCTTCTTCCAAAATAACAGGTTTCTGATTCTGAAATCTATCTAATTTGATCCGGGAGCAATCACAAGTCAAGACTCAAGTATGATATAGCTTTGCTAGACTCCTAAGTTGGGGCATAGTTACATATTTACAGTGTCATTTGAATTTTGGATCTTGATTTATGTTAAGATAAGATTTACATGATATGTAATGTAAGAAACAATTTTTGAATGGTTTATATATATATATATATATATGACCAAGTTTGAAATGATTTTGCAAATGATATGTATAGTTTATATGTTGATACATGATGAATTGCCATTGATCATGATAGGAATGGTTGATTAGGTGATATTACATCTAGAATTATTCTTGAATTAGTTGAGTAAGTAGAATGGTTTATGATGCTATAGGTTGGTAATACTTCTAGTTGTTTGTTATTGAATGATATTAGAAATGATCCTAGATGTTGGTTGTATGATTCGAATGGTCTTAGGGTACTATAGAATGTTTTAGTGTTCTCTAAATATAAGCGCAAGTGCACACTCCTGTCAAGTTATAGTATCAAAGATATCGTCTCCAATAGGGATTGGACAGCTTGACTCGATTCGTAGTTCCTGCACAAGAAAAGTAAAATGCACATATAAGTTGGTTTGTTTAAGAAGAAAATAAAATAAAAACACAAGTAAATAAAAGGGAAGAGATTAGATTGATGGGATGGGTCGGGTTATGACTCTGCTGCCTCGGCGAGGGATGGCAAGTAGGTTGATGTGACGCTCTCGCTACCCCGGCAGTGGAATGGATATTTGTCTCGGTGGCAAACTCGACAAAACTACAAGGCTCGACAGAACGCTTTGAAAGTGATCCCGCTTATGTCTACATCAGAATATTGTTGATTCCCACTACACATTATACCAGTCGCGGCGTGAATCATGCAAATACAGCAATGCTTGGTTCTTCCTTTTTATCCTTCTAAAACCCTAACCTATGTCTAGGCTGGATTGATCAACACTTGCTAAAGCTAAAGACCGTACTTACTCCTTTTGTGAGTTTGAATCTCTTGATACCGAACAAATGGATAGTAATCAACTAATCTTTCACCTTAATTGAAAACTATGAAGAACATGGAATAAGCAAACCTTTAAGCTTAATTGCAAAAACAAACTTAAAATCCTAAACAATCATTCTCATACTAATCATACAATAACCCAAACCAAAAGAGAATTTAGAACATAATGGCGGCAAGAAAACCTAAACTATGCCTAAGGGAAAACCTCAGTTTTTGTACTGAAGTACAAAATATGTCGGGTATATATAGGCATTAGGCCAATTCCTTCTTGGAGTAGAAGTCTTCAAAGTAGCTTTTGCATTAAATGCAACCTTTAATTCTGACTTCTTTGAGTTGAATGTGGAGTCCTTGTCGTTGCCTTGCATCGCAAGTTATCTCATTTCCCTCCTTCGGCGGCTCTGTTCGCTACTCCAGGCATCAGAAAATTGAGTGGATGGCATCGTTGGAATCAGGATTTTCTGCTCTACAGATCGCACTCCAATTCTCCAATTCCTCAGTATGTTGCCCTAGGCGACAGGTATGGCGGTGACAAGTTCTCGGTAGCGACTCTCTCTGTCTGGAACTACATCAGTACAACTCATTGGTTTGCTGTCGCGGCGGGTTCTGGTGGCACCCTGCTCTCTCGGCGGGTTCTGGCGGCACCTTGTTGTCGCTGCGGGTTCTGGCGGCACGCTGCTGCCACGGCGCGTTCTGGCGGGCAATTTTCCTGTATGCACCAAAATACATACCAAAATAGCACCTTTTTCCGCAAAATACACTAAAAATATGTAATCAAGCTTAATGGTGAAGGAAATTATGAGAATATGCATTATGCCTAATTATGTAACTAAAATGGGCATAAGTCTAACAATATTATGAGTAAAAAGGGTAAATAAAATAAGACTTTTTGACACTTTCCACACCCCCAAACTCGAACTATTGCTTGTCCTCAAGCAATGCAAACCTAACTAAACTTGCCCTTATATTAATCAGAAAGAAAAACATGTTTTTAACTTGATTCTGTACCTCAAGGCCGTGACACCTACATTATATTAATCAGAAAGAAAAACATGTTTTTAACTTTGAGTAGAGTCATCCCGTGAAGACTTTCATTCACTCATGCTAATTTGTTCGTCACTGCAAAATTTTTAGATTCATGGACTTTGATAGCAGCGGAGTGTCATTGGCACATGATTCTTCCTAGAGCCTGTTTCGGGAACCTCTAGGATAAAACATCAATTTTTCTTTGTTTTTCTCTGCCTTGGCAGTGCTTTATTTTTCTGTTTCTATTTTCTGCCTTGGCGTCTACCTGCAACCAGTGTTAGAATTTTGCAAAGAATTCTAAAAATAAAGCAGGCAGTGTTCATTAGGTATTCTAACAAATTCAGCAAGTAACAGAAGTGTTTTACAGTTTTGGAAATTATAGAAAAAAATCTAAGTTATTCATACTTTTCCCAAAATGAAGTTCAATTTTATTTTGGTGCGAAAATAAATTAATCAGCTATCCTATCATAGGCACAAGTTATAACAATTTTTTTCTTTTGATTAATTTTTAGAGACAAGTACATTATGCAACCTAAATTTACTAGTTATGCCTAAACAAAATGAGTGCTAACCCCCCCCCAAACTCGAGAGGAGCATTGTCCTCAATGCATGAGAAAAATAAATGAGTAAGTCTGAAAGGTCGTCACCTTGCATGAGGAATTTCCTTCAAGCCATGCTTGCTTGTATAGTTATCGAATGTGTGTATCTGCTAGTCGAAATACGTGCAATCGTTACCTTGGCAACCATAGGCCGTTGTAGTTGCAGTTTTCGTGGCGACGATCTGGGTTTCCAGGGCGGGTGATGGCGGGTAAGTGTTTCAGTAGGAAATATGGAGAACCAGACTACACTATCAAGGAACATCCCTGGTGAATTGCATAAATCGGAGCTACTGTCTTTCCATCCTATTGAGCTGTTCCGAAGATGATGGGGGAGTACTACTGGTATTGGGGTCTGTTTGGCAGCTTCAGTTCTGTCGAGCGACGTGAGCTGGGCGGCAGCATCAGTACTGTCGGGTGATGGGAGCTGGGTAGCAGCATCAGTATTGTCGGGCGACGGGAGCTGGGCTGCAGCATCAGTACTGCCGGGCGGCGGGAGTTGGGCGGCAGCTTCAGTACTGTCGGGCGGCAAACTTTCATCGATGATGTCGCTCGACTGCCTCTGTCGAAATTCTCTGGAAGATTGGTTGGTTGCTGATTGTGGCCATTGATAGGTTGTGAGACGATTGAATTTTATTTGCAAGATGATAAAAACAAAATAAAATACTAAAATGCATAAAGAAACAAAAATTTCAAAATTCTAAGTCTACGAAAGCATAAAAAATGTGGAAGATAAAAATAAAAATTATGTTACTCTAGGAGTGCATTGGCATGCATCTCCTAAAGTAACTACTCCCTTGTTGGTTTTAGCTTAAGAGAGTCGTTTCCGATACTTCTTGTAATCCACCCGCACCCTCTATCGAGTGACAAATCTCATGGTGGAGGAGTCTTTCTTTCTCGTTCCGTTGTAGTCCATGTAAACCTTCCTCCTTGTTTCTATTCCTCAAAGGCATGAACATGTGATTAGGAAAAATTATATCACTATCTAACCATGTATTTACCTCATCTTTGTCGAAGTTTGTTATGGTGGAAAGTTGTTTTTGCTATCGAGGCAGCTGCTGCGAAAACTAGTTGTTGCGATAGTCTTCTGTCATGATGCTATGCAGGTCAAGGGAAAACTCAATTTTTAGAAGAGCTTCATGACTCCCAACAGCGTTTTATTTATGTCGCTCGAAAATCTCCATCAGTAGAGATTTTGATGGCTTTAAATATGTCAGCATCGACTCCTATCGATATATATAGTCCATAGTTTTCGAGGCTTCTATCGTGGCGAGCATTGTTGTCGAGGCATATGATGTTGTCGTGGAATCTTCAATTCCTTTGTCTTCCTTTCTAGTTTTTGTTGTGGCATATCTTTGCTCAGGTGTTATCAGTTCGTCTTTAGGGCTGCATTCTAGGTAACTGTCAGAACAACTGTCAATCTCCCTGTCCGGGCAATGTTCTACATCCTCTTGGCTTGGAGGTTCTAAATGCTTCTCACACTTCGGAGATCCTTCCTCGCTTAGCTCTTCATCCTCCTTTCATGGGACATCAGTATTCGTCAGGATTAATTTTTCAGGTCCATCCATCACATTAATGAGGACTGAATTGCTCATACGTGCATCCATCTTAGCGATGATGGCGTCCATGGCAGTTGACACTTTTTCCGTGAACGCAAGGAAAGCTTGACGTTTGTCCTCCAAAGATGTTGATTGTTCTTACGGATGACTATGTTGCCAGGGCATGTCGATTTCTGCAGCAAAATTGTTATGGTAAAACAAATTTTGTGATTTTTGATCATACCATGGAAAATCTTGTTGTTACGACAGCAACTGCGGTGGCAGCATCAGCTATCCCTGTTGCTGCTACATCGGCATCTGTTGTTCATATTCAGACATCCACTCCGAAGTGATTTTTCTCGATATGTCTGCTACAAAAATATGAGGGCAACTTTCGAACGCATGATTGCCTTCATAATAATCGCAAGAACTTTCCCACGTAATCTTTTTTCAAATGAAAATAAAAATAATAAAAACTAAAATTAACTGCAAATAAAAATAAAAGTGCAGAAATATAAATACGAATTTTGATGTTACCAATCCCCGACAGCGGCACCAAAAACTTGTTGAGCATTTTAGTGTTCTCTAAATATGAGCGCAAGTGCACACTCCTGTCAAGTTACAGTATAAAAGATATCGTCTCCCCCAGGGATTGGATAGCTTGACTCGATTTGTAGTTCATGCACAAGAAAAGTAAATCCACAAATAAGTTGGTTTATTTAAGAAGAAAATAAAATAAACACACAAGTAAATAAAAGGGAAGAGATCAGATTGATAGGATGGGTCGGGTTATGCTGCTACTTAGTGTGAAACTGCGTTGAATAGGACAAGTTGCTTTGTGCTGCCAGACTCTTCTGCCTCGGCATGGGATGGCAGGTAGGCTGCTGTAACGGTCTCGCTGCCCCAACAGCGGAATGGATATGTGTCTCAGCGTTAAACTCGACAGAACTACAAGGCTAGGTAGAATGCTTCGAAAGTGATCCCTCTTATGTCTACGTCAGAATATTTTTGATGCCCACTGCAGACAATACCAGTTGCAGCGTGAATCATGCAAAGGAAGCAATGTTTGGTTTGTCCTCTTTTAGCCGCCTTAAACCCTAACCTATGTCTAGGCTGGATTGATCAACACTTGCTAAATGTAACGCTCCCTACCCGGCCTGGTTGAGAACCGAATCGGAGAGTGTTACCAACGGACGATACAAAGAACAGAGCACAAAAATTTCATCTTAAACATCGATAATCATCGATAATCAAGAATTATTACCAGATGTGTTATTTAGTCCAATTTACCCTACGAGCAATTAATTAACCAATTAGGGCCTAAGCAATATATTAAAAGAAAACATTAAGGTCTGAAGTGTAAATCCTTTTAAACAAATAAACATGTCTCAACTGAATGCAATATCTCATAAACTCACATTCATTTGGTGTCTCAGGCAGTTCATTAATAGCTAAATTCATCAATTAAAGGATAAGGATCAATCATAATCAAAGCCAATTTCGTCTCATTACAAGTAATTAACTAAGCAGCCTACCAGTATCGATACACCCTTAGGCTGTACCGATACAGGTGGTTAATGGTCAACACATTTTATTATGGTTTAAGGTCTGTGTCGATACATGTAAGACCCGTATCGTTACGGGTTGACTCAACACAAATATTGACTTGACTTGGGTTGGCCCGTATGGATACGGGCTAGGTATGTATCGGAACGAGTGTTCACAGTATCATAGGGTAGGAAAATTGCATCGATACGGCGCCGACCGTATCGATACGATGGTTGATAGTGGAAAAAATGGTATCGGTACGGCTCAAACCGTATCGATACCCCCTTTGATTTCCTTAATTCCCAGAACAAGGGTGTATCGATACACCATCCCCCATATCGATACCATGTCCAGTAATGTCAAAATTTTATCTGGTTTTTCATTGATTTACCCTATCAAACCTTGTCCAAAAGCCATGAATTTTACCAGCAATCCATAAAACTTGTAATTTAACGGCATGCAAAATTTCATGATCATATGATTACGTTTTCTATGTTTTGACCCTTAAGAACCATATATGACAACTTTGGCAACTTATACAACCCCAAAAGTACCATTTAGGACTATAGAGCAAAACACACTACAAGCATTGCACATACACAACAAAATGGGGATAAAGAACTAGTTCGACTACTCTGCCACCTTTCTAGGAGTTCAAAAGATCAAAACGCATTACTTGTAGCTCGAAAGTGACTTGCTTGCTCGACTAATCCCCGATCTTGGTACGAACAACTTCTTAACCTGAAATGCATAAGATGAATGCATTTGGCATATTTTGCCTAAGTGAGGTAGTCTTTACAATGCAAATAAACAAGAGAAGTAAAACAAATCATGCTTAACAATGATGCAATAACGATAACAATAACAATAGGCATGGTATAACGATAATCATGATTCTATATCAATTATCATAATCTCATATCAATACTCCTTCGATCGATTTTGGACTGTGGATACGCGAATTCCTATGCTTGACCAAACACTGATTGGTCTATACCCTCCGCCTCGACAATCAGTATAGGTTGTAGCCCTAGGACCGTAGTCCACTCATACACTGAGCTCATGAATTCTATGGCATGCCAATTGTATCACTAATCCATCGAATCCAAGGTCCATAACAATGACAATAATTGGTAAATAAAAATCAATATTTCAAAGGTAATATTTACACAACTTGTCTGATGATCATATCAATATTAAAGTCAATAATTCCTTAACATATAAAAGGCCGATAGTAATATTCGATGACAATGACAGTAACATAATCAATATCCGAAGCTTACCATGTCTTACCTACATGATCAACATGAATTCTGATGCAATAAAACCATACCATATAAGGTTAGTAACAAGAAAATCATGAACAATGGTGTAACCCCCTTAACCCGGCCTAGACGGTTGACCCGAATTAAGAAAGTCACACGGGGAAAACCAAAGTCAACCCGAAAGTCAACCTTGATTAACGACCCTTTTTTTTTCTTTTTTTAACTTGTCTAGATGCACATTAACCCTAGTTGTGATCTTACAAACAACATACTCAAAGAACATAAACATCAGAGATCAAACAGGGACCCAATTGAACAAATTACAACTTTAGGGACCAATTTGTAAATTCTGATAATTATAAGGACTTATCCCAAATTAAAGTTACCAACTTGAAATTAATCATGTTTCATGCATCTCTGTCAAATTTCAGCTCAAACGGACATCCCAAACTCATACAATTGCACACACAAGTTTCGGGACCAAAATGCAAACATTTTGAAACATATAACTGCCAATGTCAGCCACCAACGGTCAGGTGTTCCGAAACAGGGAGAGCCTGTTTCGAAACGCGGGGCCGTTCCGCAACGCGTACCGAAACGAGGGCTGGCAGTGGCCTTTCCGTTTCGGAACGGTGTCTCCCGTTTCGGACGCCTGGGCTACTTCACGGCACCCGTTCCGAAACGGTATCCACTGTTCCGATACGGCCTGCACAGATTGCAGAAAATTTCATGCTTAAACACACAATTGACCAACCAAACATGCTCCAATTGCTACCAAACTTTACCAGCAACTCATACAACATACAAGAGACATATTTGCATCAACAATTTATCATTATAACATCATATATGAAAAGCCCCAAATCTAAAGGCATGCTTCCTACACAAGCAAACCATTCATGCACCAAAACCTCCAAACCAACACATAATGGCCAATTACATGTACCAACATTGACAACAACATAAATCCAAAATAGGGAGTCCAAAACATCTCCCAAAACAACAACATAGGTCCCCCATTGCCAAAAACCAATAGCTAAAAGTGTTTAAGAAAACCTTCCCATACATGAGCTTATCTTCTACTTGATTGCTTGCCTTCCTTGCTGCCCTCAATGCAACTTAACGCTCTGCATTATTGGTTTAAGAAAAGAGAGAGAGCATAAGCAAAAGCTTAGTGAGGAAAGCTCAAATAAAACCATTCAATAATGCATTTATAAAACACTTTTATAAATCATACATCAAAATACATTTAGACATGCTCACAAGCAATCCCAACCAAGCATCTCATGCTTCATATCATAACATGTCATATTGGCCACAAGTGATAATTACCATCTTTTAACAAGATCAACATAAGACTCACACATGGACTTTTAAACACCATTGTGATCTTATCCCCATGGACTTTTAAACAACATGGCAAGGACCACACAAGGACTTTTAAACACCTTTGTGTCCTTAACAATTTTCACCTCAAGGACTTTTAAACACCTTGACCCCAAGGACTTTTAAACACCTTGGCCCATGGACTTTTAAACACCATGGCAAGAATCACCCCAAGGACTTTTAAACACCTTGGCCCCAAGGACTTTTAAACACCTTGGAAAGGACCACACAAGGACTTTTAAACACCTTTGTGTCCTCAACAAGAACCATCCAAGGACTTTTAAACACCTTGATGTTCTTAAGTAAACAAGGCTCACTCAAGGACTTTTAACCACCTTGGTGACCTTAACCTTTTCAAAACATCACTTGCCAATATACATCATTTATCATCAATAATCCACTATTTTTAAGCATTTAACCAAGCCATAAACATCATGCATCTTTAAGCATTAAACCACATTTAAACAATGTTCAAAAGCAAGGAACTCTAACCTTGAGCTTCCTTAAACACATGGCTTATAATCTCCGCAAACAAACATGCTAGATATGCTTTAAAAACAGAATTAAAACATGCAACAAACACATTGCACCCAACTATCACATGGTTTCTCATCAAGAGAGTTTTTCCGAAAACTTACTCTTGAGCTTAGCAAAGTTGTTTAGACTTAGACTAAGCTCCCAAACCTCCAAAACATTGGTTTCAAAGCCGAAAACCAAAATCCACTCACCGATTCCGTTTCGCCTCTTGCCGAAACACAAAATCAAGCTTCCGGATCACCACCACTTGGATCCAAAGATGACTCCCCTATTTTAACACATCAAAACAGTAGATTAATGCATCATCATGCATTAATAGCTTCAATGAAAGCACCTAAACTCGCTGCTCTCATCCACACTCCATTTTCGGCCACCAAACACAACCGAAAATGCATCCAAACAACTCCTCAACAAAGCCCAGCCATAAACCATCAAAACTAAGCATCCATAAACATCATTCAACATCTAAAAAGGACCTAACAACATCCTTATACCTCCAGCAACAACAGATCCACAAGATTACTCCAAAAACAACCAAGAATCACAAGCTAAACTTAGGAAATTCAACCTATACGGGATTGCATTAGTTAAAACTCAATTTCCAAACAAATTAACATTCATTTAACATCAAAAATACACCTCAAATCACTGCTTTAATAGATCCAACGAAAATTCATCAAAAATCATCAAATCTTGCATTTTAAGCCAAGATCCATTACACAACTTTAAAAACCATTTATAAATCATCAATTAAGGATTGAGAACTTAGGAATTTCAGTAAAGAACTTGAAGTTCAGAGGAGAAGGACGTTCTTACCTCCAAACTTGAGTTTCTCCTCTTTTAGAACCAAAAAGCTTGAAGAATCAAATGGCAAATGGTGAGGTTTTGTTGTAGAGATGATCAGCAATCAAAAGGTAATTGAAAAGATGAGTTTAGGTGACAAAATCAGAGAGAAAAGCTATGGAGAAAAGGTGTTTGGCTTGAGGGAAAATGAGACAAAATAGAATTGGGAGAAAAGTTAGTTGAAACCAAAATATCTTCCCTCCACTTTGTTTTTATTTAAAACCTTTTAATTAATCATTTAATATCTTTAGAAAATCTGGAGAAACTCCCATTGGGTAAATAGCTCCTTAAAGATTCAAAGTTTCAATCCTTTTTAAAACAGTCTCACAGTTTTCAAAAATTACATTTTGGTCACTAGCCAAAATGTCACCCTTCCAAACCTCATTTTGTAAAATTGATTTCACAGTTCACTTATATATATTAAAAGAGGATTTTAGAACATTTTTCCATATTTTTAATGCAACCCGAACTAGGCTTTCCTAAATTCACTCTTATATATTCGAACCGCACTTTGACCGAACCGGTCAACGCCCAAAACTTCTAAGCCCAAAACCGGGGCGTTACAACTCTCCCCCCCTTAAGAAATTTTGTCCTCGAAATTTACCTGAAGGAAAGAGATAAGGAAACTGCTTCAGCATGTCATCCTTTCGCTCCCACGTGGCTTCCTCAACACCGCGATGCTTCCACAGCACCTTTACCAACTCAATGGTCTTGCCATGAAGAACCTTGCTATCCGAATCCAGAACCTTCACCGGTTCCTCATCATAGGTCAAATCCGGATTCAATTCCACTTCCTCCACAGGCATCACATGCGAAGGATCAGATCTATACCTCCGGAGCATAGAAACATGAAACACATCATGAATCTTCTCCAACTCTTGAGGTAACCTCAACCTGTACGCAACAGGACCCACACGCTCAACCACCTCGTATGGTCCAATGTATCTAGGGCTCAACTTACCCTTCCGGCCAAACCTCATCACCTTCTTCCAAGGCGAAACCTTCAAGAACACACGGTCATCCACCGCATACTCAATCTACTTACGCTTCAAATCCGCGTAAGACTTCTGCCGATCAGAAGCTGCCTTCAAACGCTCACAAATGAGCTTCACCTTCTCGGTGGTTCCTTTCAACAAAGCCGGCATCGAAACCAACTTCTGACCCGCTTCAGCCCAACAAAGAGGAGTCCTACACTTCCTCCCATACAAAGCCTCATAAGGTGCCATTTGAATACTTGCCTGATAACTATTGTTATAAGCAAACTCAACCAAAGGCAAATGCTTCTCCCAAGAGCCCTGAAACTCAATCACGCAGCACCTCAACATATCCTCCAAAATCTGGATAACACGCTCAGACTGACCATCCGACTGAGGATGATAGGATGTACTGAAATTCAACCTCGTACCCAGAGCTTGATGCAAACACTGCCAGAACCGCGATGTGAACCTCGGATCCCTATCCGACACAATCGACTTTGGCACACCATGCAGCCGCACAATCTCAGCAATGTACAGCTCCGCAAGCTTATCCAAAGAAAACGTAGTATGCACAGGCAAGAAATGCGCACACTTCGTCAGGCGATCCACAATCACCCACACCGAATTCTTCTTCGATGGTGACAAGGGTAAACCAGATACAAAATCCATGGTAACCCTTTCCCACTTCCACTCAGGGATTCTCAACGGTTGCAATAACCCTGAAGGAAACTGATGTTCAGCCTTAACTCGCTGACACACCATACACTTGCTGACAAACTCCGCAACATCTTTCTTCAAACCCACCCAATAGTACTCATCACGAAGATCTCGATACATCTTAGTACTACCAGGGTGCATAGAAAAAGGACTACTATGACCTTCAGTCAGAATAGCACGCCTCAACTCAGCATCATTAGGCACCACTATCCGACTCCCAAAACACAACACTCCATCCTCATTAAAGCAGAAATCCGAAGGTCTACCCTCCGCGATATCCTGAACATGCGGCACCAAGGAATCATCCAACAACTGTTTCTCCTTGATCAACTGAACCAAAGATGGTTTCACTTGCAACTCAGCCACAAGACCACCATCACGCGAAATGCTCAAACTGGCAAACATAGCCCTCAGCTCAACAGCTACCTTCCTACTCAAGGCATCCGCTACAACATTAGCTTTGCCAGGAGAAACTCCCATTGGGTAAATAGCTCCTTAAAGATTCAAAGTTTCAATCCTTTTTAAAACAGTCTCACAGTTTTCAAAAATTACATTTTGGTCACTAGCCAAAATGTCACCCTTCCAAACCTCATTTTGTAAAATTGATTTCACAGTTCACTTATATATATTAAAAGAGGATTTTAGAACATTTTTCCATATTTTTAATGCAACCCGAACTAGGCTTTCCTAAATTCACTCTTATATATTCGAACCGCACTTTGACCGAACCGGTCAACGCCCAAAACTTCTAAGCCCAAAACCGGGGCGTTACAACTCTCCCCCCCTTAAGAAATTTCGTCCTCGAAATTTACCTGAAGGAAAGAGATAAGGAAACTGCTTCAGCATGTCATCCTTTCGCTCTCACGTGGCTTCCTCAACACCGCGATGCTTCCACAGCACCTTTACCAACTCAATGGTCTTGCCATGAAGAACCTTGCTATCCGAATCCAGAACCTTCACCGGTTCCTCATCATAGGTCAAATCCGGATTCAATTCCACTTCCTCCACAGGCATCACATGCGAAGGATCAGATCTATACCTCCGGAGCATAGAAACATGAAACACATCATGAATCTTCTCCAACTCTTGAGGTAACCTCAACCTGTACGCAACAGGACCCACACGCTCAACCACCTCGTATGGTCCAATGTATCTAGGGCTCAACTTACCCTTCCGGCCAAACCTCATCACCTTCTTCCAAGGCGAAACCTTCAAGAACACACGGTCATCCACCGCATACTCAATCTCCTTACGCTTCAAATCCGCGTAAGACTTCTGCCGATCAGAAGCTGCCTTCAAACGCTCACAAATGAGCTTCACCTTCTCGGTGGTTCCTTTCAACAAAGCCGGCATCGAAACCAACTTCTGACCCGCTTCAGCCCAACAAAGAGGAGTCCTACACTTCCTCCCATACAAAGCCTCATAAGGTGCCATTTGAATACTTGCCTGATAACTATTGTTATAAGCAAACTCAACCAAAGGCAAATGCTTCTCCCAAGAGCCCTGAAACTCAATCACGCAGCACCTCAACATATCCTCCAAAATCTGGATAACACGCTCAGACTGACCATCCGACTGAGGATGATAGGATGTACTGAAATTCAACCTCGTACCCAGAGCTTGATGCAAACACTGCCAGAACCGCGATGTGAACCTCGGATCCCTATCCGACACAATCGACTTTGGCACACCATGCAGCCGCACAATCTCAGCAATGTACAGCTCCGCAAGCTTATCCAAAGAAAACGTAGTATGCACAGGCAAGAAATGCGCACACTTCGTCAGGCGATCCACAATCACCCACACCGAATTCTTCTTCGATGGTGACAAGGGTAAACCAGATACAAAATCCATGGTAACCCTTTCCCACTTCCACTCAGGGATTCTCAACGGTTGCAATAACCCTGAAGGAAACTGATGTTCAGCCTTAACTCGCTGACACACCATACACTTGCTGACAAACTCCGCAACATCTTTCTTCAAACCCACCCAATAGTACTCATCACGAAGATCTCGATACATCTTAGTACTACCAGGGTGCATAGAAAAAGGACTACTATGACCTTCAGTCAGAATAGCACGCCTCAACTCAGCATCATTAGGCACCACTATCCGACTCCCAAAACACAACACTCCATCCTCATTAAAGCAGAAATCCGAAGGTCTACCCTCCGCGATATCCTGAACATGCGGCACCAAGGAATCATCCAACAACTGTTTCTCCTTGATCAACTGAACCAAAGATGGTTTCACTTGCAACTCAGCCACAAGACCACCATCACGCGAAATGCTCAAACTGGCAAACATAGCCCTCAGCTCAACAGCTACCTTCCTACTCAAGGCATCCGCTACAACATTAGCTTTGCCAGGAGAAACTCCCATTGGGTAAATAGCTCCTTAAAGATTCAAAGTTTCAATCCTTTTTAAAACAGTCTCACAGTTTTCAAAAATTACATTTTGGTCACTAGCCAAAATGTCACCCTTCCAAACCTCATTTTGTAAAATTGATTTCACAGTTCACTTATATATATTAAAAGAGGATTTTAGAACATTTTTCCATATTTTTAATGCAACCCGAACTAGGCTTTCCTAAATTCACTCTTATATATTCGAACCGCACTTTGACCGAACCGGTCAACGCCCAAAACTTCTAAGCCCAAAACCGGGGCGTTACAAATGGATTCGGGCTAGGTACCTTGCCTAGTCCCGAGACTCTGACTACACTCACCTTAACAATCTGAATCTTCAAGGCGCTCGGATAGCAATCCCTTTGTTCCTAAGTTGAGATGGAGATGGTGAAACCTCTCTCTCCATTTCTTGAGCTAGAAAATCAATAGAAAACTATTAGGATCAATATTTCGATATCGAAATCAATATAACGATATCAAGATCGATATCCGATTTTAATATAAACAACTTTATTGAAATATCCATAGATGAACAAAACCCTAGCTTGAGATCAAGCTTGATTTATCCATGGAATCCAATAACCGATTGAGGAATATTTCTTACCCGATCGATAGCAACGATTCGATATCGATAAAACAAAGAAATAGCAAAGCTTAAAATTCCTCCAATAGAGCTGCTTGCTTCAAGGAAGAAGATGAGGAAGATGAAAAGATGGAGAGGTGTATGCTTCAATATTTTCGGTAAGCTTTCTAATCTTTTCTCCATTACTCTCTTTTATTACTTAAGGCCCATCAATTGAGCTTTCCTCATGGTGAAGCAACTTCACCAAGATTTCCCATGTAGGTGTAATTTTAATGATGGAGGGGCTAATCACAAGATTAGTCCCTCAACTCTTATTCTACTATAGTTTTGACCTCCAACTTGCATATTTTCCAATTTAGTCATTATATAGGTTCAATAATATTCAATAGATTTCATTGACGACATTTTAAGCTCAATTGAGGTTCGATATCAATAATTAACAAGTTGGTACAATATTTAGACTTCATCAATGTAGGATTTCTGATCATCGGATCTTAATTCTGACTAGACCGAATTTCGGGGTGTTACAACTCTCCCCTTTAAGAAAAATTCGTCCTCGAATTTTTACCGGAGCTGAAGAGATGCGGGTATTGTTGTCTCATAGTCTCTTCAGGCTCCCAAGTGGCTTCTTCAATGGTGTGGCTCCTCCAGAGCACTTTAACTAATGTTACAGTTTTGTTGTGAAACCTCTTGACTTCTCTTGCAAGAATCTAAACCAGTTCTTCCTCGTAGGATAGATTTGGTCGAACTTCTACAGATTCAGATTCCACAACATGTGAAGGGTCAGATCGATACTTCTGAAACATCGATACATGAAAAACATCATGGGTTTTACTCAATTCTGAGGGTAGCAATAACCGATATGCCATTGGGCCAATCTTTTTAGTGATTTCAAAGGGTCCTATGAACCGAGGACTCAATTTTCCCTTTTTGCAAAATCTTAGGACTTTCTTCCACTGTGACACCTTGAGGAAGGGTTTCTCACCAACTTCATATTCGATGTCTCTCCTTTTAAGATCCGCATAAGTCTTTTGTCGATCAAAGGCGGCTTTTAAACGATCATGGATAATGGTGACTCGTTCTTCAGTCTCACGAAGCAAGTCAGAGCCGAACATCTTGCCCTCACCAAGCTCCGACCAACAAAATGGAGTTTTACATCGTCTACCATACAATTCTTTATACAGGGCCATTTGGATGGATTCTTGGTAACTATTGTTGTAGGCAACTTCTACAATAGGTAGAGATTTCTCCCAAGTTCCACCAAAGTAAATAATACATGCTCGTAGCATGTCTTCCAAAATCTGGATTACCCTTTCTAACTAACCGTCAGTTTGAGGGTGAAAGGTTGTGCTTAGATTAACTCTGGTGCCCAGAGCTCCTTGTAGAGTTCTCCAAAACCGAGATGCAAACCAAGGATCCTGATCGGAGTTGATAGACTTAGGTACTCCGTGGGGTCAGATTACTTCCTTGATATACAAGTCAGCTAGCGTAGGAAGACCATAGTCCATTCTAACTGGTATAAAATGAGTAGACTTCGTGAATCGATCTACAATGACCCATATAGCATCATGCTTTGTAGAGGTTAACGGTAGACCACTAACAAAATCCATGGTTATCTTTTCCCATTTCCATTTCGGTGGATCGATAGGTTGTAGTAGTCCAGTAGGGGCACAATGTTCTGCTTTAACACGTTGACACGCGAGGCACTTAGAAATGTAATCAACTATGGCTTGTTTCATGCCTGGCCACCAGTAGAGTTCACGTAGGTCTTTATACATTTTCACAGACCCGGGGTGAACAGAAAAGGAGCTCTAATGAGCCTCAGAAAGAATGTCGATGCGAAGAGTTTCATCATTAGGTACACTTACTCAATCATGGAAGCATAAGAGTTCTTCAGAATTAATTCTGAAGTCAGGGTTGTCCGATACTTTAGAGGCAATGGTTTGAAGCTCAAGATCTTGCTCTTGCGAATCCTTGATTCGTGAAACGATGGTAGACTGAACTTGGAGTTTAGCTACAAGACAACGATGCTTCCGAAGTCGAAAGTGAGCGTTAATTGCTCTAGGGGCTACAAAGGAACAAAGTTACTATGAATTAAACTATACCATGAGTCAAGAGTTGCAATTGTATTATCAATACTTACAAGGCATCGGTTTGCGGCTGAGCGCATCAGCTACAACGTTAGAATTTCCTGGGTGGTAATGGATAACAAGATCGTAATCTTTAAGAAGTTCCATCCACCTTCATTGTCGAAGATTCAACTCATTTTGTTTCATGTGGTATTTAAGGCTCTTATGATCGGTGAATAAATAACATTTTTCTTCGTAGAGATAATGTCTCCAAAGTTTTAATGCAAAGACAACATCGGCTAATTCCAGATCGTGAGTAGGATAGTTCAACTCATGCGGTTTGAGTTGTCGCGAAGCATCAGCAACAACCTTCCCTTCTTGTATCATAACGCACCCTAACCCTAGATGTGAAGCATCACTATAGACAGCGTAGTCCTTCCTAGACTCAGGCTGGGTCAGGACTGGTGCATGAGTCAGAACTTGCTTTAATTGATCAAAACTTTTATGTTGATCCTCGGTCCACACAAATGGGGTGTCTTTCCGCAATAGCGTAGTCAATGGTGCGACTATCATAGAAAATCCTTTGACGAATTTTCTATAATATCCTGCAAGGCCGAGGAAACTTCTGACTTCACCAATATTCTTCGGTGGATGCCAATTTAAGATAGCTTTAATTTTCTTCGGGTCAACTTGAATTCCCAAAGCTGATACAATGTTCCCTAATAAGGACACCTCGGTGAACCAAAACTCACACGTAGAGAACTTAGCATATAACTGCTTCTCACAAAGAGTTTGAAGCACAATGCGGAGATGGTTACGATGTTCTTCCGTAGACTTGGAATAAATCAAAATATCATCAATGAAAACCACTACAAATTTATCAAGTTATGATCAGAAGATTCGATTCATCAAGTCCATATAAGCTGCCAGAGCATTGGTTAACCCGAAAGGCATAACCAAAAACTCGTAATGGTCGTACCTTGTACGAAAAGCAGTCTTGGGCACGTCACAATCTTTTACTCTCATCTGATAATACCCAGACCTTAAATCAATCTTGGAAAATACAATGGCATCCTTGAGCTGATCAAATAGATCATCAATTCTAGGTAAAGGGTATTTATTCTTGATGGTCACCTTGTTTAATTACCGATAATCAATACTTAATTTCATGGAACCATCATTCTTCTTCACGAAGAGGACTGGAGCTCCTCAAGGTGAGGAACTCGGCCGAATAACCTTTGTCAAGCAATTCTTGTATCTGGACCTTCAACTTCTTTAGCTCGACTGCAGCCATTTGATAAGGTGCAATGGATAAAAGGGTGGTCCCGGGTTGCACTTCAATACCATATTCCACTTCTCGAGTCGGAGGTAGACCCGGAAGCTTGTCAGGAAAGATATCTGGAAACTTACTTACTGTGTCAATATCATGGATCTGAGGTTCATTCCTGGTTTCTGTGGACAATGTACACAACATGGAGTTCCGAGATTCTATCAGCATTATACTTTCCTTGCCAAGGCCTCGGAGATACAGTTTTTGCTAGCTGCAATCTACCCACGCTTGATGTTTACTAAGCCAATCAATGCCTAGTATCGTATCAAACTCAGTGATTGGTAAAACTAAGAGATCCGCGGGGAATGGAATTCCTTGAATCAAGATCGGACAATTCTTGCATACAAGGCTTAGAGTAACACAATCACCAAACAGATTTGTCACGGAGATTTCTGTTGCCATAGGTTCGATGGACATCCTATGTCTTTTAACCAATTCCATGCTTACAAAAGAATGTGTAGATCTAGGATCAATCAATACATACAATGAGTGTGCATATAACATAATGGTACCTGATATGACATTAGGCTTGTCATCCTCCTTGCGGCTTCTCACATGATACATCTGGTCAGAGGCCATCGATTTCTGCTTGTTACCTTGCTTCCCGGATCTGCCTGGTCTGCCTGAAGTTCTCGATGGTGTTTGTCTTGGCCCTTTTCCTCAGCAGGATTGGGCGGGTGAGGTGGTGTCTTTGTGCACAGCCGCTGACTTAGAGGGATTCTAAGGACAGTCCCTGATAAAATGTCCTTGCTTCGGACAAAAGAAACATGCTCCCGTCTGCTTACGACACTGGCCTGTTGGGTGACGTTTCTGACAAAAATTACAAACTGGATGTTGAACACTCCGGTTCGAACCTCTTGTACTCTCAACTAAAGTAGCCTTAAACCAGGACTGGGTGATAGTCTGTGGTCTCTCAATGTTCCCGGTACGGGAATGCTGTGAATATGAAGCTTGCCTCGAGCCTTGATACTTGCCCTTCTTGTTCCATTTGGGAGGTCGAGAATCATCTTGTGCCCTTTTCTCATGAGCTCTCTGCGCAGCCTCTGTTGCCTTAACTCGGTTCACCAAATCCTGGAAGTTGGTGATACCCAAAGCCGTGAACATGGGTCGTAGCTTATCGCTCAACCCAACAATGAACATTCTGCACTTGTCTTCCTCTTTCTTTATAAACTCAGATCTGTACCGGCAATACTTGTAGAAATCATGGATGTACTGCTCGATAGGCCGCCCGCCTTGCTTCAGATGAAGAAAAGTGCTCTGTCTCTCCGCGAGATAGTACTTGTTGATGTACTTTTTCGAAATTCCTTAAAAAAGAATTCCCAAGTGACCAATTCTTCAGGAATTGTAAGAATAGTGGTCTCCCACCACATAAGAGCCTCGCCGGTCAGCAATGCAATAGTACAATCTAGCTTGTGCTCGTCGGAACACTTCAACTACTTATTCAGGATACGTAGGGTGTTATCCAACCAATATTCAGCAATCTCAGGGTTATCATCATCTTGTCTAGTGAAAGAGTAGGCTCGAAGTGAAGCCAACTTATCCACATGAACACGAGTATACTGGACAATAGGAGGAGTATGTTAAGCTGATGGTGCTGCTTGAATTGCAGCCATAAAATGATTGAACATGTCAGCCATGTTCTTATAGCATTCAGCCTGAGCGGTAGGTGCTGCAGGCTCAGTACCCTGAACCGGAGGGTCCTGTGGTTGCAGTGGATTCGGAGGATTCCCTCATCTAACCTCCTCGACATGTGTCGAGGAGCCTGTTGCGAGCTCGTCAATATGAGCTTCGTTTGTCTCGGACATATCTACATGAAAGATCGGATCGGTCGACAAGTCACAATAAACACAATATATAACTCCTAGGTGGCAAAGTAACACAATAACAATGCAATAGACTTCGGTTTAGTCCTAGAATCGACTAAACTTTAGCTCTGATACCACAAATGTAACATCCCCTACTCGGCTTGGTAGAGAACCGAATTGGAGAGTGTTACCAATGGACGATACAAAGAACAGAGCACAAAAATTTCATCTTAAACATCGATAATCAAGAATTAATACTAAATGTGTTATTTAGTCCAATTTACCCTACGAGCAATTAATTAACCAATTAGGGCCTAAGCAATATATTAAAAGAAAACATTAAGGTCCGAAGTGTAAATCTTTTTAAACAAATAAACATGTCTCAACATAATATCTTATAAGCTGACATTCATTTGGTGTCTCATGCAGTTCATTAATAGCCGAATTCATCAATTAAAGGATAATGATCAATCATAATCCAAGTCAATTTCGTCTCATTACAAGTAATTAACTAAGCAACCTACTTGTAACGATACACCCTTGGGCTATACCGATACAGGTGGTCAATGGTCAACACATGTTATTATGGCTTAAGGTCAGTATCGAAACATGTAAGACCCGTATCGATACGAGTTGACTCAACACAAATATTGACTTGACTTGGGTTGACCCGTATCGATACGGGCTAGGTTTGTATCGGTACGAGTGTTCACAGTAGCATAGGGTAGGAAAATTGCATCGATATGGCACCGACCGTATCGATATGATGATTGACAGTGGCAAAAATGGTATCGGTACGACTCAAACCGTATCGATACCCTCTTTGATTTCCTTAATTCCTAGAACAAGGGCGTATCAATACGCCATCACCCGTATCGATTCCCTGTACTGTAATGTCAAAAGTTTATCTAGTTTTTCATCGATTTACCCTATCAAACCTTGTCCAAAAGCCATGAAATTTTACCAGCAATCCATAAAACATGTAATCTAACGACTTACAGGATTTGATGATCATATGATTATGTTTGCTATGTTTTGACCCTTAAGCACCATATATGACAACTCTGGCAACTTATACAACCCCAAAAGTACCATTTAGGACTATAGAGCAAAACACACTACAAGCACTTTACATACACAACAAAATGGGTATAAAAGACTAGTTCGACTACTTTGCCACCTTTCTAGGAGTTCAAAAGATTAAAACACATTTCTTCTAGCTCGAAGGTGACTTGCTTGCTTGAATAATCCCCGATCTTGGTACGAACAACTTCTTAACCTGAAATGCATAAGCTGAATGCATTAGGCATATTTTGCATAAGTGAGGTAGTCTTTACAATGCAAATAATAAGAGAAGCAAAACAAATCATGCTTAATAATGATGCAATAACGATAACAATAACAATAGGCATGGTATAACGATAATCATGATTCCATATCAATGATCATAATCTCATATCAATACTCCTTGGATCGATTTTGGACTGTGGATACGTGAATTCCTATGCCTCACCAAACAATGATTGGTATGTACCCTCTGCCTCGACAATCAGTATAGGTCGTAGCCCTAGGACCATAGTCCACCCATACACTGAGCTCATGAATTCTATGGCATGCCAATTGTATCCCTAATCCATCGAATCCAAGGACCATAACAATGAAAATAATTGTTAATTAAAAATCAATGTTTCAATGGCAATATTTACACAACTTGTCCGATGATCATATCAATATCAAAGTCAATAATTCCTTAACATAAACAAGGCCGATAGCAATATTCGATGACAATTACAGTAACATAATCAATGTCCGATGCTTACCATGTCTTACCTACATGATCAACATTAATTCCAATGTAATAAAACCTTACCATATAAGGTTAGTAACAAGAAAATCATGAAGAATGGATGCAGGCTAGGTACCTTGCCTAGTCTCGAGACTCTGACTACACTCACCTTAACAATCTGAAGCTTCAAGGCTCTCGGATAGCAATCCCTCTGTTCCTAGGTTGAGATGGAGATGGTGAAACCTCTTTCTCCACTTCTTGAGCTAGAAAATCAATAGAAAACTATTAGGATCGATATTTTGATATCGAAATCAATATAACGATATCAAGATCGATATTCGATTTCAATATAAACAACTTTATTGAAATATACATAGATGAACAAAACCCTAGCTTTAGATTAAGCTTGATTTATCCATGGAATCCAATAACCGATTGAGGAATATAGCTTACCCGATCAATAGCAACAATTCGATATCGATGAAACAAAGAAATATCAAAGCTTAAAATCCCTCCAATAGAGGTGCTTGCTTCAAGGAAGAAGATGAGGAAGATGAAAAGATGGAGAGGTGTATGCTTTAATATTTGGGTAAACTACTGCAGGGGTCACTTCCGTTTCTCGTTTGTACAGATTTAGTCACCACTTTTGAAAAGTGCCAATAAGTGGTCATCTACGTTTTCGATGTGTAAATACTTGGTCACTCCGACGTTATAGTCCGTTAGTCCCTTAACGAATTGGGAATTAATTAACGAAAAAATAAAGGTAAATTACTGCAATAGCCATTAAAATTTATCTCATGTACATTTTTTCTCCTCAATTTAAAAAAGTAAACATTATAGTCACTAATAAAAATGTTTCTTTATAATTTCACCCTTAAATTTTTAAAAATTCATTTTTCAATCCTAAAACTTTACAATTCAAACTTTATTTTGAATTTACCTAAAGAAATCAAACCAGTACATCATTAAGTAATAAAACATGAATTTCGAAAGTTTATATAGTTTATTCTATAAAAGGAGAATCATTCAATTTTTAAATTTGATTTGGATAAAATATGATTGTGGATGAGTTGTTGAGTCTGTGACAATCATGAAAAGAGTGGCAATGATTGAACTTTGATTTTCATTTCAAATAGGTCCTTGATATTTTGTCAACAAAATACAACCATTGAATTATGATGATAAAAACTGCAAATACATACTGATAAAAAAAGATGCCAACACCCCATCGTTTAGCTATGGCTGACGATGGGTCCTTCCTATTTTATTTACAGCATCTCACAGTCTGCAAATCAAATGGAATCCTTCAGTCCTTCAACCCACCTAACCGCGACCGGACTCCTCACACGATGAACTCTGTCGAACCACTCAATCGACCCGAATGCTGAACTTACAGCACACAAGGCCAAGCCATTGCTTGCAAATGTGACCTCGTAGCTCAGCGTTTGGTTTTCACCGCTGAATTCGAGCTTGCTTGGGGAAACGCTGATTTCAACACCTGGTGGAGCATTCACCTTAGCTTCATAGATTGCATAAGGTGAAGCTCCCATGTTCTTCACCGTCCTTTTATATTTAACCACATGGTTATTAGAATAAAAAACAACAGAGAACGATGGGTAATTAAGGTCGCCCGGTGTAGCCAATTTCCCTTCACATGTATCTGAACTAGTAGGACCTCGGACAAAAACTGCGATCCGGTTTAAGTCATAGCCGATGGAGCAAAGGAATGCAACGTAGTCGTTATCATTGATATCGTAAACCAATCCAGGGTCGAGAGCTCGATTAGGATCGACATGGCCGGCTCCATGAACAAAAGGTGAGGATTCTTCCCCGGTTGCAAGATCCTTGATGGTACTTCCCGAGTTATCTAAAGTGTAAGCGGTTGTCATCAAGGCAGATTTTATGGCAGCAGGTGACCAATTGGGGTATGCCTTTTTAAGTAGAGCATCCAGTCCACTAACATGAGGGCATGACATTGAAGTACCTGAAATTATGTTAAAAGCAACTCTTCTCGGATCGATGTCCAAATCCGTTGGTGCAGCAAAACCAGTCCATCCAGCCAATATATTAACTCCTGGAGCCCTTATTAAATTTCGATTTAAACAAAACAATTAGTTGGGACAAACACAGATTAAAATTAAAAATTATATGTAGGGAAGTGCAACACTCGACTTGATTCGAAAAAACTAAATTTTTAGGTTTGATGTGAAAATACTCGACTCATAATTTCATAAACTCGACTCAAAAATTCAAAATAAAGTTTGAATTGTAAAGTTTTAGGATTGAAAAATGAATTTTTAAAAATTTAAGGGTGAAATTATAAAGAAACATTTTTATTAGTGACTATAATGTTTACTTTTTTAAATTGAGGAGAAAAAATGTACATGAGATAAATTTTAATGGCTATTGCAGTAATTTACACTTATTTTTTCGTTAATTAATTCCCAATCCGTTAGGGGACTAACGGACTATAACGTCGGAGTGACCAAGTCTTTACACATCGAAAACGTAGATGACCACTTATTGGCACTTTTCAAAAGTGGTGACTAAATCTGTACAAACGAAAAACAAAAGTGACCCCTGCAGTAGTTTACCCTTAATATTTTCGGTAAGCTTTCTAATCTTTTCTCAATTTCTCTCTTCTTAAGGCTCATCAATTGAGCTTTCCTCATGGTGAAGCAACTTCACCAAGATTTCCCACGTAGGTGTAATTTTAATGAAGGAGGGGCTAATCACAAGATTAGTCCCTCAACTCTTATTCTATTATAGTTTTGACCTCCAAATTGCATATTTTCCAATTTAGTCACTTTATAGGTTCAATAATATTCAATAGAGTCCGTTTACGACATTTTAAGCTCAATTGAGGTTCGATATCAATAATTAACTAGTTGGTACAATATTTAGACTTCATCAATATAGTATTTCTGATCATCGGAACTTAATCCCGAGTAGACCAGATTTCGGGGTGTTGCACTAAAGGTGAAGACCGTACTTACTCCTTTCGTGAGTTCGACTCTCTCGATACCGAACAAATGGATAGGAATCAACTAATCTTTCGCCTTAATTGAAAACTATGAAGAACATGGAATAAACAAACCTTGAAGCTTTATTGCAAAAACAAACTTAAAATCATAAGCAGTCGTTCTCACACTAATTTAGAACATAATGGCGGCAAGAAAACCTAAACTATGCCTAAGGGAAAACTTCGGTTTTTTTACTGAAGTACAAAATATGTCAGGTATATATATTGGCATTAGCTAGGCCAAGTCCTTCTTGGAGTAGAAGTCTTCAAAGTAGCTTTTGCATTAAATGCAACCTTTAATTCTGACTTCTTTGAGTTGAATGTGGACTCCTTTTCGTTGCCTTGCACCACAAGTTATCTCGTTCCCCTCCTTCGGCGGTTATGTCTGCTGTTCCAGGCATCATAAAATTGAGTTGATGGCATCGGTGGAATCAAGATTTTCTTCTCTACAGATCGCACTCCAATTCCTCAGTTTGTTGCCCTGGGCGGCAGGTAGGGCGGTGGCAGGTTCTTGGCAGTGGCTCTCTCTGTCTGGAACTGCATCAGTACAGCTCCTTGGTTTGCTGTCGCGGCGGGTTCTAGCGGGCAATTTTCCTGCATGCACCAAAATACATACCAAAATAGCACCTTTTCCAGAAAATACACTAAAATATGTAATCAAGCTTAATGGTGAAGGAAATTGTGAGAATATGCATTAATTCCTAATTATATAACTAAAATGTGCCTAAGTCTAACAATAATATGAGTAAAAAGGGTAAATAAAATAAGACTTTTAGACACTTTACAGGTACTATAGTGTCCATTTCGAATGGTGAATTTGTTGTCTGTTTACATGTATGTATATGTTGTCTGAATAATGTTTGATGATAGATTGATCATGATATAGGTTATGTGTTTACAAGTTGTGCAGCATTTGAATAGGCTATGTGAATTATGTTAAAGGGAATATGTTATAGGTTGATTTAGATTGAATAGCATGGTATGGTTATTGAATGTAAAAGCATGATTGAGATGTTACCGTAGTCGTTTGATATTTGAATTTAGCAACATGTAAATAAGGATGTCGTGCCATGATAGCTTGTATGTTTAAGTTTGTAATCCATTGGATAGAATGAAGTTAAAGTTTTTATTATCCCACCATTTCTACGTTTTAAGCTGTTAAATCTATGATTGATATGAAAAGTCATATGTTATGTTATCTCGTTTGTTCGAATATGTTTTGTCTAACCGTAACGCCCTTTCGCTCCTAACCCAGACGTGGGGTGTTACACTAAAGTGGTATCAGAGCTTTAGTTTATAGGTCTTAAACTCATCTGAAACATCTTACGCATCATATAGGTTTGCACTATGCCACCTAGGAGTCTTATATATAACTACTTGTGATTTCGCTCTCTAACTTCGATCCTGTTTGAATTCTTAATTGAATGTCTGTAACTAATTTGGCCTGAGATAATGAAAGTCCCAACATATCTTCAAATAACGGGGACAATGTCAATATGCAACCCCAGGTTCAACTCGAACAACCTCGAGTGCAACCTCGAGAACAAGTTCCTCCACAGCCTGAAAATCTAACACTCCAATCTACCCAACGAGAATGTCTCCTTAGTATGAAGGAGATATTCGATCAACTTGTGACGAACATAAGACGTGAACAATCGGCTCCTGTTGTTACTGCCCCGAGTCGAGCTCCGATCGACAAGCTTGAACAACAACGAGCTTTTACATTCACCGGCGCGAACGAGGAGAAGCCGGAAGAAGCTGAATACTGGCTCGAAAGATCAACACAAATTCTGACCAAACAACTTAAGTGCTCGGACGAGCATAAACTTGAATGTGATGTCGCACTTTTAGCCGATGAAGCCCTAAGTTGGTGGGAGACCACGACCCTGACCGCCCCTACCGAGTCAGTAACGTGGAAAATCTTTGTTGATGAATCCAACAAGAAATACATTAGTGAAAAATATATGGCGGATCGCCGAAAGATGTTCATATATCTGAAACAGGCCAATCGGCCGATTGAATAATATGTTGTCGATTTCTGCAAATACTGCAAATATGACTCGGAATACATTAAAATCGAGAAAGACAAGTGCCGAATGTTCATCGACGGGATGAGTGATTAATTGAGTCCGATGTTTACGGCCCTCGGTATTACAAACTTCCAAACTCTAAAGCTTTCACGGTAGCCGACGAACTTCCCGACGACATACTTTCTAAGGCGGTATCTCGACTTTCGATGGTCGATCGGCTCTAAAGCTTCAACGACAATTTGACTTCTGGGGTCAATTGGTATTCCCGAGGTAACTCTCTCTCTTATTTATTATTAATTATTTTTATTTTTATTAGTGGTAGGCAATTATGGTGGTAATTAATTGATCTGACAATTTCT
This sequence comes from Hibiscus trionum, assembly GCA_030270665.1. NCBI lineage: Eukaryota > Viridiplantae > Streptophyta > Magnoliopsida > Malvales > Malvaceae > Hibiscus > Hibiscus trionum. The sequence goes on along the minus strand of BSYR01000038.1, from coordinate 16,319,285 downwards.
CTCTCTTTGTATTTATAAGGGTCAAACGATGACATCATCATGAGACTTGGATTCATGTGAAGGGAGAACGGTCCAATGACCAACTGCCACGTGTCCGTTTGGACACAAGTTTGGGTGAGAAATTATTGTTTCTTTGGCTGTATATGTGTGTTTGTTTGGGTTAAGGATATAGAAATTGGACTTTTAGATATGTAAATGGGCTTGAGGTACTTGATTGTAAACTTGGACATTTATTTTTTATTGAATGGGTTGTTATTTATATTATTTATTATTTGGCTTTATTTATAGAAATATATGTATACATATGTATACCTGAAAAAATTAGGGTATTACAATATAAATAGGATTACTTATTTTTGAAAATAGAGTCGTTTTTCAACTTGCTCTTTTTCTCTCTTTTTTTCTTTCAAGTCGTAAAAAATAAAAAGTCAGATCTTTAAGTTTTTATACAATATTTTTTAAACTCTTTTTTTATCAACAAATGTATAATTTATTAAGGGAAAATCATTCAACAATTGTCGTGTGCCTCATTAAAGATCTCTTTAACTTGAATTGGAGAAAAAGAGTACAATCACGACAAATGATAAACAAGGCACCAAGAACACGCACACAAACTCCCCACCCGAACACAAGCAAAACCAACACCTAAAAAGAGACAAACACAAGCCAAAACCAGCCCCACACACGATCAGCATCATACGGCCAACAACTATAAGCCATAACAAACAACAAACCAGAAATTATGCAGTAAACCACCCAGCAACAGCTTCCCGCGACCCTTACAAGCAACCACCCTGCAACCTCAACACCCATTTAACCCCCGCAACCCCAATATCATATCACCAACCATCCCGAAACAAACCATGTCGGTCCACGCCCTTCTTAGCAAGTGCATCCGCCAAACAATTTGCCTCGCGAAAAACATGAGTAAAACAAATGCACGACAACGCCACACAATGTGCATCAATAAGAACTAACAAATCCCAGAATTTCCAAGGTCACGATCCTTATGCATGATCCAACTCAAAGCCACAATAGATTCGGATTCCACAATTGCAGACTCCTCTTGCCACTGTGACTCAACAAAAAGAGGAAGTGCGCACTCCACCGCACGCAACTCCGCTTCATTAGATTCCAAAATCCCCAAAGAACCCAAAAACGATGTCTATGTTACTCCCTCCTCGTTACGCAAAACTCCACCACATCCGGCAAAACCAGGATTACCATGCGCAGCTCCATCCGTATTAATCTTAAGCACCCCATGAGGAGGAGGCATCCACTCTATGTTTTTCCTAACACAAATCGTACCAACTACGAAAATACACCACCTCGGGCACTCCCATCATTGAGACTCATAGCAACACACATCCTCCGAGAATACTTTCACCCGATAAAATGATCGTAGTTTAATAAGGAAAAGCACTTCCTTTAACGTCAACCGCTTACCATTAAAAACAAACTCATTGTGCGTCAGCCATAAGGATTCGTAACTCATTTATCGAAAACACTTAATATTTTTAATAATATTATTTTATTTGTTTGTAATTTTTTAATATTATATAATTTTTCATATTCTTTAATTTTTTAATAGTAAAATTAATTAAATTTGAATTTCAACGAATTATAGTTGGACAAATGAACAAAAATAATTAACAAAGTTTTCAATCGTAGTACCAAAGACTTGACGACTTTGTCGTTTAGAAATACTGATTTGGCAGCCGGTTGTAACGTTTCTAAAAAGTAGCGAATAAATTAAAAGAAGACAATACAAATTCAAGCATAAGTAGGCAACCACTAGCTCTCATGAGAGATCACTAAAGTAATGAATAAAAACTTAAATCCAACACATTTTCGATTCACTCATTCAATTTGATCGACTTAATTAAAAAGTATATTAAATAATGGATTTGGAGTTTTATTAAAATATATTTATTTGACTTTTTCTTTACTCGGCAAATAAAATTTTATTGCTTTGTCTTAAAAGCCTAAACCCATGTTGAGTGACTCATTAAAAACCTCTTTAATTCTAGACTGAGAAATAGAGTTCACTCAAAGCGGGATACACTGCCTCCAAGTTCAAAGGCCTTCGTACAATGCACCAACTTACAACAAAATCACCACCCATCAAACTGAAACATATCCACTCCTTTTACATACTCATCCCATAAACAACAAAACAAAATTTAAAAGTAGGCATGAGGCTTGCTGGATATCAGTCCCTCCTTTTACATGAGGCTTGCTGGATATCAGTCCCTGCACAGTCCTCCCTTTCGCTCTTATCTTTATTACATCAATATCTAATTGATGTGTGGAGATGCAGATGGTACAGTCATTATATCAAATTGTAACATCCGAATACCTGACTAAAATTTTTCCGACTTAGATAATCGAAAAGTAGTTTTTAGAAACTATTATTGTGATAAAGGTTCTTAAAATATGATTAATTAAAATTGAATCAGATTTTAAAGTGAATTGTACATAATTAGTAATTAAATTGTAAAGCGTGGGAGTTTGATGTTAAAATAATGAAAGACGAAAATAAAGGTGCAATAAGTGTAAGCAACGGATTTTGGAGGAAACCCCACGGCTTGGGGTTAAGGAGGAGAGAGAAAAGATGTACATGTTCTTCAAATTATCTTACACTATTGCCGAATGCTCCCTTTGAATTTCAGACCCTTTAGGCTTTATTTTGGATTCTGCAATTTAAGGGGAAAAAAGGATGAAGAATTCTGATTAAAGGGGTTACGTACAGTAGTTTAAATTATGGTTACGATCTTGTTTTTAGTTGTTTTGCATTTATCGTGATTGCAGACATAACGGATGTCATTGTCGGTATCGCCAGGGCCGGTCCTGGATTTTTGGTGGCCCAGGGCGAATATAAAATATGGGCCCCAAATTAGAATTTAAATTGCGATTGCCGTCGTATTTACAGTCATGTTAGGTTTTATTGTGGTTGCGAGCATTATAGATGCTATTTCGGTCACTACAAATATCGTGGTTGTGAAATCTCTTAATAACATATGTTATTGTGGACATAAAAATTGCAAGTAACGCGGTTTTAGATGGTGTCGCTATCCATGAGCGGATGTAGCATATAAATTGGGGGTGCAATTGACTCTACTTGATTTGTTGGGGCATAAGACTTTTAAGGAGGTAATATAAATTTTTCATAGGAAATATTACATTTGACCCCACTTAATTTGTTTAGAGTATGTGGTCAACAATGCTTATTCTAGTGGTATAGAAATCCTCAATACATCATACTTCACTCATGACCTCACTATAAGAAAATTCTAGCTCCGCCACTACCACTATCGTCATGTAACAGTCGTTGTTACGGTTGCATACTATTATTTAAATCTATGTCCCTAATAACAAGTAATGAAAAAATTAATAATTTTCAGAGTAGGTCCATAATAACAAGTATTGAAAAATTGGGCCCCTAATAACAATAATTGAAAAAAAATGAATTTTAAAAGTATGCCCAAAATAACAAATATTAAAAAAAACGGGCCCCTAATAACAAATATTAGAAAAAGTTGAATTTTAAGAGTAGGCCCCTAATAATAAATGTTGGAAAAAATTAAATTTCTATTAACAAATATTGAAAAAATTGGGCCCTAATAACAAATATTAAAAAATTAGACTATTAAAAACAAATATAATTCGAATAAAATTATAAACATATAACTTGCTTAAGCTGTGGGCCCTGGGCGGGCGCCCTTTCTGCCTCTGCCCAGGGCCGGGCCTGGGTATCGCAATTATAAATTTCTTAAAAAACATATGATATTATAAACATAACGATTACGAGCGAACGGTACTAAAACCATTATATAACGACCACTGTAACAATCGTGGATTGCTATTTAAGTGCCTGCGTGTTCTTTAATTCTGAATGTGTGGATGCAAGACATGTCATAGTGTTCATGCACTTCCAAGCTTTTAATTAATGTTTGCGTTTACTGTCGTTGGACATTAACGTAGATGGTAATCGTTCGGTCTCAAATGTCACCAGCCCTTTCGTCATAGTCTCCTGAACCTGAATTCGACTTTCATTTTATCGAGAAATGTTTGAAGTCCACAGCTCGATTAAATTTTTTAAATTTTTCTATCGCCGATCTCTCTTTTCCATTGTCGGATGTAACTCGTTTCTTAGTATATTGTTTCTCTCGTGTCGATAAAATTTTCTACCGTTCGAATCTTGTTGACGTTCTTCTGTTGTCATTTACGCCGTCCAGAAGTTAATGGAGGAATAATAAAAAAATGCTTAAAGTATAAAATCCATTGGGTAAAATGAATATTTTGAAGTTTCAGTGACTAAAATAAATATGAGAGTAAAGTTCAGTGATAATTTATATAATTTTACCTTTTTGGTTTTACATTTGAATAATGGATTTCTTACCCCGGATTTTAGAAATTTTTGCCCTTTACAAATCAACTTTTGCCCATAATATAAACGCATTTCATGTTTGTCCTCAAAATATGAACATCAAATTTTATTTAAACTTATGCATATTCGTATACAACTATTTCAAGCCCATTTTAAATTCACCAATATTATGTTTATATATAAAAGAACGATACATACACCCATCCCCTTGATTTGGTTTAACATTAAATCTATTTTTATTTTAATATTTAATAATTATATATATTTTTTCATTAGAATATTAATCACAACCGAATTTAATATTTTAATGTTTATATTATAAGATTAAATGTATACAAACAAATTTATACTGAATTGACAATTCCCCATGCCAATTTTACAAACAAATTTCAATATTAGAAAAAAAGGCTAATGGTATATTAAAATCCAAATTCAAAGTCTCGGTGTAAACGGGTTTAATCATTCTTGGGCAGATTTGTTTATATGATATTTATACTGAATTGACAAATTATATTATAACTTTATGATATTGTTTAGAATTCTATATTCAATATGATCCATATAACCTATTATGAAATGTTTGTGGTTTACTAGGGGCATTCCAAGAAAATGTGTTAAAAGTAATGGCAGTTCTACAACGAATTAAATAGTAAAATGTCAAACTAAACATGAAAAAAAAAATAAGAAACTTTAAGGATTAGATTGAATAAAATTAATAATTTATAGGAAAGATTTTAAATTCTAAATTTGTATAAAATAAGTTAAAAAGTCTTGCAGTATGCTAGATAGTTATATTATGAGATAAGGTGGAGCTCAGGTACATCAGGATGGTTCCGACACATCTAAAATATTTCCCTCTGCTATTGTATGAATACTCGGTTCTGAAGCTTGTACATTAATAACGACAGAGGCTTCGGCTCGCTTTCCCCATAAGGTGATGTAAATTCCTAGTATGATCAGGAACCCGCCTATGATACTGTTAATTTATAATATATAAAAACACAAATTAGAAGAAACACAAGATAATATGTAAAAAAAACAAAATAAAAATTGAGTAATTAATACCTCCCCGTATGGATCTCTCCATTTATTAGAAGAGACTCAAACAATATCGTAAATACGAGCGACATAGGAGAAAAAGAAGAGACAAAAATTGGACCATGTGCTTTCATGCACCATGTTGCAATGAAAACTGCTACTCCGGATCCGAAGACACCCTATTTCATTTTACAAAATAAATGTACCATTTTAATAATAAAACTCAAAAACTATTAATTAATTTGAAACTTAAACTTAATGTATTTACGAAAAAATAATCGTTAGATTTCGCTTACAGTAAAAATTATGGTCAATAGATTCACAGTTGGAGAAATTCGCCAGGCACACCAATCCCTCTCAACAACCATAGCCGTTGCGGTGGAGAGCACAAAGCTGCTGCCACACATCAGCCATGAAGTAGATAAAACGGGATAGAAGTGTGTGGCAATCAACTTGGCCTATATATAAATAAATTAGAAGTAATTATTATGAGTAATAATTAGTGTTTTGTTGGATTATATATAAATTTGTTAAAACTAAATATGTGATATCATACCTGCAAAATAAGTGCCAAAGAATAACAGAAAAGACTGAGCAAGGTCAATACAGCTCCTAGTATCGGCCTCTGGACCGGAGCAAATAACAAGCCCTGCGGTTTGGGCAGTGAGTTGAAGGATGTGTGTATGTGGAAGCTCGGTCCAGTATAGAAAGTGATGATCATTGCACCACCGATGCTAGTGATGGTGCCAATCACTTTTGCTCTTCCGGGCCATGTGGTCAAAGTTAACGTCTCCATCCTAAGGAAATGCAAATGTCAATCAAACAGAAAATAAAAAGGGAAATTAGACGTAGAGGAACCGGTGGGGTAAGTAGACGATGAAACAAAAGCGAGGGAAAGATTTGATAAAGCCAAAGTGATCGTCTATTTTGGTTACTGCTGGAAGTCGAGAATGAATGGTCATGGTGACGACAGGGAAGATCCATTATCCGACTCTGACGAGGGGGAAGGTGAAGACTGAAGAGTCGCCGGAGTTTTCAGAGGTTGGTAACAGATAGATTATGCTGCCGCACTGGATATTTCAGCTCAACTGCAGCCTCGGTTCCTCCTGTCGAGATTGGCTTTAATAGGGACGCTCAAATCCAAACTGATACTAGTATTGGGGTAATTTGCTCAAGACAAGCAGTTAGTACAAAGTGATGGATTGCAAGTTCATTCTCAACAACTGAGGAAGATAGGGTGCTGGAGATTGACTGAACATAAAACTAATTTTACTTCCCGTAGGAGGACATTATTGATGGAACTGCCTTGGACAATGTTAATAGGGACTATGAAGATGAAGTTGAAAGGAAAGCAGTCTGAAAATTCTGTCTTTTTTTGTCTTTTTGACGTAGGCTTTGTATTGCTAGGTGTTTGTGGTTTAAAATACTAATAAAAATAAACATTGTTTTAGTAATCGAAATGTTATAAGGATTTATTGTGTTCCATTACGAGGATCAAAAACAATTGTGTTGGTAATGCATTTCTTGTATTGTATCGTATCCTCATTTATCGTGTCCGTGTATAAGTTTACGTTATAATTTTTACGTACCTGAATATTATTGCTAATATATAAGTAATGGCAGGGCCCAAATTTGCAACGGCCGTGATATAACTCGCGAAAGCGAAACTGAAGCTTGCAGCGAATGTATTTTGTGCCACAACTCCCCTACATTCCATAAAGCAAAGTCAATTGAATTTTAATAAATACTATAATTCAAACTAAAATTTTAATAAATGCTATAATTCAAACTAAAATTTCGAATACATACCCCAAAGCTCCGGTTAATATGCTCAATGCAGCTATCTTCCACGTCATGTCTGGCCTTTGACCCCTACAATTTTTTTTCAAATATAAGAAATCAATTTTGTATAATGATTATGAAATGATACATATGTATATTAATTTAAAGTATACCTTTCGAAATAGATAGCAACAGGGGTAACGAAGATGGTTGCTACCAGGAGACGGTAGGCAATCAAAACTACCATACTAGTTCCCGTGGAATAACTTTTTTCATATAATAAGCTCACCCAAGCACTGATAACTTGGGCAATTGTCATCAAAAAAATCGCGAGAAACATGATGCTGTCTAAAAAAACATAAAAAAAAATGATTTAAAACAAAATAGATGGGGGAAGAGTAAGAAATTCAATTTTAAAGAAACATATAGCCGCTGCCGCTCCCCTCCGAAACAATACAAACCGGGACAATCGACCAAGCACGTCCTATCAACTTGAAAACCATTACACTCCCAAGAACATCCAAGACCGAAACAACCACTTAACCAGAACCCAACAAGTAAAAGGAAAAAAAAATAGGTTTATGGAAGAAAGAAGCTTACTTGAAGAAAACAAGAAAGATGAATTGTGAGGGGTGTAGTGAAAAGGAGTGAAAGTATGAATATATATAGAGTTAGCAGATGATTAAACTAGGTGTAGGTGAGGGTATCTCAATCTCCCATTAATGAAGCCACTCTTAGATATTAATAAAAATAAAATATTATTTATTAATTTAACAATTTCAATTATTTATGGATATAAAATAGAAGAATTAATTTAAGAAGATGGATGGTTGATGAGAACGATTAATGTTAATTAAGTAATGAAGGATAAATTTCACGGTTAACTGTCATTATAGTAACATTTCATACATAGAAAATAGCTTAGTCATCAATTTATCTATTATAAGAATCCATAACGCAATTAAGCTTTGGTTGCTTCCGTCGGTCATTACTAGTATGCCTTTTTATTTAGGGTAGGTGATAAAACAATAATTATTCTTATTTAATGGTATAAATTAGTGGACATCTTTGCAAATAGTTTCATAATCCTTGAGAAATTATTGAAATATTAAGATTTCAATTGCAGTTTTTAGGATAATACATTGTAAAGATGATTGAGATGTATGAATTAAATTTGATCTTTTTAAAGAAATAGTATTTGTAACATTACTTTATTAACATTATTAACTTCGAATAGATAGAAAGCAACACATGAAGATGAACTCAGCTAATTGACTATTGAGACTGAAAATATGGGTGTGGGATGGAGTGGTATCATTATCATATATATATATATATATAATATTGTATCCCCGTCCCGCTCCGAAATAATAAAAAGCATAACCCGATCCCGACCCGCCCCGAAATAATAAAAAATATAACCCGATCTAGATCCGCCCTTGATATTTTAATAAAAAAATCTCGACTAAACTTGACCCGCTGTAACACCCCGTTTTTTTTCTAATTAAAAAAAAGAGAATGGTGCTTGTATGAGGGTTTGAACCCAAAACCCCACCCTTCCTTTCCCCTTTGAGTGTTAAACCATTGAGCCAAGTGCTCGTTTCTTTCATATATTACATGGAACAATATTAGAATCAAGTCTGAGAGATATATTAAATCAGATATAATATTCCATCTGACTCTTCACCTACCCGAAAAAAATATTGAACATTCAGATCTAATTTTGATGAACTAAAACCCTAGAGAATTCTAAACGCTCTCACCTACCCTATCTCGGCTGCCATCTCCGATCTGCCTCCACCACCGCGTCGTGGCCACCACCGCCAGCACCAGCAGAACCGCCGCACCGTCCCGATCAAACCCTAGCCGCCACTCGCGTCGTATTGTTGCCGTCCGACGGGAGAAATGACCTGAAGGGTTCGACGAGAACCTCAAGCGTCGCCCACTATTTTTGACGTTTCCGACCACCGTCGACGTCTGTTCGGGAAATCGGACTCCAGATCTCAGCTCCCCGGGCCGTTCTGAATAAAACCCAGTAAATCGATCGTTCCTCCGACTCCATTAAGGTCTTCGTCGGAGCTTCGTCTTTTCCGACGAGGTTTTGACCTTTTGGGTCTTTTTCGGTAAGTTTCCGACCGACTTCCGATTTGTTTTCGTTGTGAAAGTGTTGTGGATTAAAATTTCGTTCTTTTTACGGCCAGGTTGTGCCCTTCGACGTCTCCGACGACCATTTCGGCCACCGTCCGGCCACCAGAAATTTTTGGGTAAGTAAACCGGCTCAACCCGGTCTGAACCGGCTGGACCGGTCGGCCCATTAGCCAAACTCGAACCGGTTTGGCCCAAAGCCCAAACCCAGTCAACCCTAGCCCAACGTCCGACCCGACCCGTCTCTGACCTGCCTGTCCGACCCGTTGACCCGACCTGCCCGTCCGACCCGTTGACCCGGTTCGAGTCAACCCATCTACCGAGTCAACTCAGTCCGAGTCAGCCGAGTCAACTCAGTGAGTTAACCTGCCGAGTCAACTCAGTTAACCCATGTTGACAGCTGACGTCAGCATTGACTTTAACCAGTTGACTCTGACCCCGTTGACCGTTGACCTGCTGACGTCAGCGTTGACTTTGACCGTTGACCAAAAAGTCAAATTTTCCGAAAACTCCTATTTTATGTTTTTCGACGTCCTGAGTCCATTTATGAAGCCCGTTTTGCAAAATTCTGATCCGAAAGCCTCCGAATCTGACCTTGAGCCCAAACTTGTTTATGTACTTAATTATTGGTTAAGAGCTTGTGAGTAAGATCTGATCTTGCAATTTGTGTAATTGAAGGTACTCTCGGTTCCTTGGATGCTCGATGCTGAGGAATGTCGAATTCAGGTTCGAGGGTATTCGAGTGTCGTACCATGAATCAACTGTTATAGCTCGGAACTAAGGTAATACATTACTACCCCTTGTATGCTTTATGTACATGTTGATATCTGGTTAAAGCATGCATGCTTATGATGAGTGTTTTGTGAACTCTGCTTAAGCCGAATTCGATACGGAAAATAAGAATGAGAGTTAGTAAGAGTAAAATACTCGGATAAGAATATTAATAGATCATGAGTGTTGAAAGTGCTAATAATAATAATAATAATAATACAATTAAATCTGAAACTCTATCAATGGTGTCTAAGAACCAATGTTCAGAATGTGGAGTATGAGATGTTGGATATGAAATTACGAAAATACCCTTAGAGCATAAGTATGACTAAACTACCCATATGATAAAGGAAATGACCTAAAATATGCATTCGACCTAATTATGCAATTTACACTACCCAAGATGTATGTTTTAATGGAAAGACTTCGGCATCATTATGCAATACGTGTGATACAAACTTGGATAATCCCTCAAAATCAGTATAACACATGAATGAGAATTTTCTGGAAATATTGTTGAAATCCTAAGTCGATCCTTATGACAGTAATACGTGAATTAGATGAGAATGATCGTAATGACCAAAAAGACGGTAATGCCCTCGAGCACTGAAATGTCTGATTAATTTGAAATGACGATATACCCTCAAGTTCTGTAATGAATGAATCGTCTGTAAAGGGCCAGAGAGTTAGGACGCCTTAATCTCGTTTGAGTACGTGAATGATGGAGGTACCAAATGGTAATTCGGAAAGAATTGGTAGATTCATCTCAGTCTAAAATAACCGAAATAACCTCCTGAGTTAATCGGTAACTATGTATTTGACGAAATTCTGGATTTGTTAATAAGACTAAAATAACTAAAAGGCCATGATAGCCTAAATAATCGGAACATCACTGAAAATATCCGATAACTTAAAAGACTTTAATTTAGAAATTCTTGAATGTCCGGTTAGAAAACTAATGAGCAAATAGGATACCCGAGTTTTGTGAACCATTGCTCTCAATGTTGGTATAATTACCAGAATGTCTATGAACGTCGAAATGACCATAATGCCCTTGTATGCTTAAAAGACTAAAGTACCCATAATATATTTGAACTTTCTAAGATCTTGAGGTATCACCTCCTGAATATCTGGGTTAAACCGTTAGTATGAACCCCCCTTTTTAATAGGGGCCACATTTCAGAAATCCGTTCAAGTTGTCAAGAGTTCAATATGTCCCATTCCGTAAATGCCAAGTATCTCCAAGAAATGATCTGTCCCACCTAGTGTGTTCCATGTGTGATATATTCTGTTGAATGGATTGTAGAATTATTTACTCATGAATAATATTATGTTGATGAACATTTCAATTGTTATTGAGATTGCATCACTATGTTAGAAAATGAGATAAAATGATGAACTTGATATATGATGACATTCTCTGCCTACCTGATATATGTCTGCTCAATCTGTATACTTGGTATGTGATCGTTTGATCTGTGATGGTATTGTCTGACTGTTTGATGAATTTGTTAGCATGATCTGTTATTTTGACCTATGATGGGATAATCTGTTTGCATGATGAATGCTGAAAATGTCTGCTCTGCTCAATAGTATGCCCATTTATCTGTCAAAAGCATGAACTTCTGTTTCTGATACTCTGAATAGAATATGTCTGATTACATGTATTATGTTACTCATGTCTGGAATCTGAACACCGATTATTGCCTGGGTATACTGTTGGGTTATGTTATGAAGTGTCTGCAGGTACAACCCTGATCCAGCTGGTAAACCCTTCTGTTAAGCTCCTACGCCCACGGGCCTAGGGTAAGTCTTTCTGGACCTAAGGCATTCCCTTAGGTAGGCTCCTACGCCTCAGGCCTAGGGTAAGACCTTCTGTATGCAGTTCTGGGGGACTGCATATTGGTGTAAGGTTGGAGGGTAGTTCTTGTAAACTTCTGTATGAACATTGAACATTTGCATTTAATCTATTATGCGCTCATATGATATGATGTTAAGTACTTATGTATGTTTGATTTGCAACTTATTAAAACACACTAGGCTTCGTGGTTTAACTTCTCCAACCCGCCACTATGTTTATTCTCTGAACAATAAGCTCTTTTTTAGTACTCAGTAAAATAGAAAGAACAAACCTTGTTGTCCTTAAGAATAGTGCTTCACTAAATTAGCGAAACATAAATGGAGACAAGTATTGCCTGGAACATCATAAAAATATTATGCCTACCCTATGTCTGCATGAGCTTATAGCATCTTTTGGTAGTTCTGTATTACTGAGCTCTTCCAAGCTCACGTTATTTTTACTATCGCAGGTTAAAAGATTATAGCATGACAAAATGTTGACATCAGTGTTCGGAGTTCCCTCGGCGTTGCCTCTGGAGTACGGTACTGTATAGTTAGGGGGCATGTAGGTCATGTTTGGTTTCATGTCAGTGTCTGTAAAATACTTTTCTGAAATTTTTGTTATGTGTTTAAATGATTTCCTGAAATTGTATTTTAAACAGAAGTTGATTTTACAGTTTGATAAGTGTTTTGAGAAAGAAAACAAAATGTTTTCATGTGTATTTTCACTGTAGGTCGCTCTTGTGACCCTAATGTGACTTCCTAGGATCTGTTGTAACGCATAGGCGGGTCTAGGGGGTTACATTTAGTGGTATCAGAGCTTAGTGTTACGTCTTTCTGGGTAGATTGGCTGATCGTCAGTCATAGGGTGTCTGGTCTGTGCATGCCCCTAGATCATAACTGTACTCCTCCGTGCCGAGACTCCGATGTTGAATCTTTTCTTGTAATAAGTGCATCAAACACTTCTGTTCATGATAGCTTGATATGTACTAGAAAGGAATATCGGTAATGTTTGTCTACGAATTGGATTAAATTGATGGATTTGAATTTAGATAAAGAAACTAAGAAGGTTAATGCGTGTGGAATTGAAGATATGAATTAGATAGAGTATGAAGGTCTGATCTTATGAGGTAACTGATATAAGATTACATGTAAGGTAGCTCGGTGATGATGATTATGTTTGAAAATATCTTGATAAAAAAAATTTTGGTCAACCTAGTAGAGTAATTCAGATTCTGAAAGACGTATTTTCAGACTGTATGATCGACTTCTGTGTTGGCGAGAATGTTTTGTATTCTTGACTGAGTATGCTATAATAATAGCAACTATGAGACCAGAGTTCGTGCGGCTCCGTATGAAGTTCTGTATCGATTTATGTACTACATTTAATCAATTGGGTTGACATGCATCATGCGATGATTTTGGGTTTAATTTCAGCCCGAGTGACCGGAACGATACCAAATTGATCCGTGACCGTGTGAGCGTCCTTAGAACAAGGATACCCCGATAGATGGGTTTTCAGTACAAGAACGGATGAAAGATTAGTTCTGCATTTCTCTGACCTTGGTAAATTTCGAGGACGAAATTTCTTTTAAGGGAGGGAGAGTTGTAACACCCCGTTTTTTTTATAATTAAAAAAAAGAGAATGGTGCTTGTATGAGGGTTTGAACCCAAAACCCCACCCTTCCTTTCCCCTTTGAGTGTTAAACCATTGAGCCAAGTGCTCGTTTCTTTCATGTATTGCATGGAACAATATTAGAATCAAGTCTGAGAGATATATTAAATCAGATATAATATTCCATCTGACTCTTCACCTACCCGAAAAAAATATTGAACATTCAGATCTAATTTTGATGAACTAAAACCCTAGAGAATTCTAAACGCTCTCACCTACCCTATCTCGGCCGCCATCACCGATCTGCCTCCACCACCGCGTCGTGGACACCACCGCCAGCACCAGCAGAACCGCCGCACCTTCCCGATCAAACCCTAGTCGCAACTCGCGCCGTATTGTTGTCGTCCGACGGGAGAAATGACCTGAAGGGTTCGACGAGAACCTCAAGCGTCGCCCACTGTTTTCGACGTTTCCGACCACCGTCGACGTCTGTTCGGGAAATCGGACTCCAGATCTCAGCTCCCGGGCCGTTCTGAACAAAACCCAGTAAACCGATCGTTCCTCCGACTCCGTTAAGGTCTTCGTCGCAGCTTCATCTTTTCCGACGAGGTTTTGACCTTTTGGGTCTTTTTCGGTAAGTTTCCGACCGACTTCCGATTTGTTTTCGTTGTGAAAGTGTTGTGGATTAAATTTTCATTCTTTTTACGGCCAGGTTGTGCCCTTCGACGACCATTCCGGCCACCAGAAATTTTTGGGTATGTAAACCGGCTCAACCCGGTCAGAACCGGCTGGACCGGTCGGCCCATTAGCCAAACCCGAACTGGTTTGGCCCAAAGCCCAAACCCAGTCAACCCGAGCCCATCGTCCGACCCGACCCGTCTCTGACCCGCCTGTCCGACCCGTTGACCCGACCTGACCGTCCGACCCGTTGACCTGGTTCGAGTCAACCCATCTACCGAGTCAACTCAGTCCGAGTCAGCTGAGTCAACTCAGTTAACCCATGTTGACTGATGACGTCATGCTGACGCCAGCATTGACTTTGACCAGTTGACTCTGACCCCGTTGACCGTTGACCTGCTGACGTCAGCGTTGACTTTGACCATTGACCAAAAAGTCAAATTTTCCGAAAACTCCTATTTTATGTTTTTTGACGTTTTGAGTCCATTTATGAAGCCCGTTTTGCAAAATTCTGATCCGAAAGCCTCCGAATCTGACCTTGAGCCCGAACTTGTTTATATACTTAATTATTGGTTAAGAACTTGTGAGTAAGATCTGATCTTGGAATTTGTGTAATTGAAGGTATTCTCGGTTCCTTGGATGCTCGATGCTGAGGAATGTCGAATTCAGGTTCGAGGGTATTCGAGTGTCGTACCATGAATCAACTGTTATAGCTCGGAACTAAGGTAATACATTACTACCCCTTGTATGCTTTATGTACATGTTGATATCTGGTTAAAGCATGCATGCTTATGATGAGTGTTTTGTGAAATCTGCTTAAGCCGAATTCGATACGGAAAATAAGAATGAGAGTTAGTAAGAGTAAAATACTCGGATAAGAATATTAATAGATCATGAGTGTCGAAAGTGCTAATAATAATAATAATACAGTTAAATCTGAAACTCTATCAATGGTGTCTAAGAACCAATGTTCAGAATGCGGAGTATGAGATGTTGGATATGAAATTACGAAAATACCCTTAGAGCATAAGTATGACTAAACTACCCATATGATAAAGGAAATGACCTAAAATCTGCATTCGACCTAATTATGCAATTTACACTACCCAAGATGTATGTTTTAATGGAAAGACTTCGGCATCATTATGCAATACGTGTGATACAAACTTGGATAATCCCTTAAACTCTGTATAACACATGAATGAGAATTTTCTAGAAATATTGTTGAAATCCTAACTAAAAGGCCATGATAGCCTAAATAATCAGAACATCACTGAAAATATTCGATAACTTAAAAGACTTTAATTTAGAAATTCTTGAATGTCCGGTTAGAAAACTAATGAGCAAATAGGATACCCGAGTTCTGTGAACCATTGCTCTCAATGTTGGTATAATTACCAGAATGTCTATGAACATCGAAATGACCATAATGCCCTTGTATGCTTGAAAGACTAAAGTACCCATAATATATATGAACTTTATAAGATCTTGAGGTATCACCTCCTGAATATCTGGGTTAAACCGTTAGTATGAACCCCCCATTTTTAATAGGGGCCACGTTTCAGAAATCCGTTCAAGTTGTCAAGAGTTCAATATGTCCCATTCCGTAAATGCCAAGTATCTCCAAGAAATGATCTATCCCACCTAGTGTGTTTCATGTGTGATATATTCTGTTGAATGGATTGTATAATTATTTAATCAGGAATAATATTATGTTGATGAACATTTCAATTGTTATTGATATTGCATCACTATGTTAGAAAATGAGATAAAATGATGAACTTGATATATGATGACATTCTCTGCCTACCTGATATATGTCTGCTCAATCTGTATACTTGGTATGTGATCGTTTGATCTGTGATGGTATTGTATGACTGTTTGATGAATTTGTTAGCATGATCTGTTATTTTGACCTATGATGGGATAATCTGTTTGCATGATGAATGCTGAAAATGTCTGCTCTGCTCAATAGTATGCCCATTTATCTGTCAAAAGCATGAACTTCTGTTTCTGATACTCTGAATAGAATATGTCTGATTACATGTATTATGTTACTCATGTCTGGAATCTGAACACCGATTACTGTCTGGGGTATACTGTTGGGTTATGTTATGAAGTGTCTGCAGGTACAGCCCTGATCCAGCTGGTAAACCCTTCTGTTAAGCTCCTACGCCCACGGGCCTAGGGTAAGTCTTTCTGGACCTAAGGCATTCCCTTAGGTAGGCTCCTACGCCTCAGACCTAGGGTAAGACCTTCTGTATGCAGTTCTGGGGGACTGCATATTGGTGTAAGGTTGGAGGGTAGTTCTTGTAAACTTCTGTATAAACATTGAACATTTGCATTTAATCTGTTATGCGCTCATATGATATGATGTTAAGTACTTATGTATGTTTGATTTGCAACTTATTAAAACACACTAGACTTCGTGGTTTAACTTCTCCAACCCGCCACTCTGTTTATTCTCTGAACAATAAGCTCTCTTTTAGTACTCAGTAAAATAGAAAGATCAAACCTTGTTGTCCTTAAGAATAGTGCTTCACTAAATTAGCGAAACATAAATGGAGACAAGTATTGCCTGGAACATCATAAAAATATTATGCCTACCCTATGTCTGCATGAGCTTATAGAATCTTTTGGTAGTTCTGTATTACTGAGCTCTTCCAAGCTCACGTTATTTTTACTATCGCAGGTTAAAAGATTATAGCATGACAAAATGTTGACATCAGTGTTCGGAGTTCCCTCGGCGTTGCCTCTGGAGTACGGTACTGTATAGTTAGGGGGCATGTAGGTCATGTATGGTTTCATGTCAGAGTCTGTAAAATACTTTTCTGAAATTTTTGTTATGTGTTTAAATGATTTCCTGAAATTGTATTTTAAACAGAAGTTGATTTTACAGTTTGATAAGTGTTTTGAGAATGAAAACAAAACGTTTTCATGTGTATTTTCACTGTAGGTCGCTCTTGTGACCCTAATGTGACTTCCTAGGATCCGTTGTAACGCATAGGCGGGTCTAGGGGGTTACACCCGCTCCGGAAAAATTAATAAAAACATTAAATATAATATATAAAAAACAAAATAAATATATATTGGGTCGGGTCGGGTTAGGGAATTTTCACCATAAACCCGACCCACCCCAAAATAATATAAAGCATAACCCGAGTCATTAAGACCCTAAATATAAGTTACGTGACTCATTAAGACCCTAAATATAATTTTAAATATAATTTTATTTAATTGGAATAAAATCATACAAATTTTAAATATACTTTTATTTAATTGGAAGAAAAATAGTACAACATAACTTAGTATAAGCTACGAGATTGAAAAAACCAACAATCCAGACAAACAAATTTGCTAAAAGAAATTGAGGATTTCAGCACAACTCCTTTCTAGCTTTAACCCAACTACCACCATAATTTAAAAAGCTCTTTTCTTGTCATTCCTTCTTTGGCTAAGTGATCAGCCATTCCATTTTCAATTCTTGGCACATATAGAAATTGCACCATTGAAATTTTTCGTAATTACAATTATATATAGTATAAACATGTGTTAGCCATTGGTGTATTTAATGTCACAGAGAAGAAAGAGCTAAAGAAAATTTTAAAAATGACATCTTAAAATTCTACTTTAAACATCCTTTTATCTTATCTTTTTCATTTTTAGATAATCTAATTCCACTAAAACCTTGTGTTTCTTTCTTAATTTGCCAATGAATCAAGTATGGTTAAAAAAAATCATTGTATTATTTGTACAAATCAGACGTTTCATTGAAAATAATCAATTCCCTAAATTATAAAAAATTTAACAAGTTTATTTAATTTCAAGTTAAATTGAAGGTAAATTTGAGGTTTACTAATTGGCTGAGTGATCAAAGATGTTCCGATTTTCTTATCATGTATGAGTTCGAATCTCATCATTTTTCAAAAAAGTTAATATCTTTATTTGATTAAAGAAATTGAAGATTTTTTCCCGATTTAAGTGTGTCTGAACCCACAGTATACTAGTGGAACTTGCTAAAATAGATTATTTAGTTTTACGTCAAAAACATGTATTGATATCAACATGGTTTATGATATCTCATATTAATTATAGTAGTGGAACTTGCTAAAATGGTTTATGCTTACAATATCGGATTATTGTTGTAATTGGATATCAAGATTTGATCATTGTTGTAATTGGATTTTCTAGCGCTTTCTGAGTCATCGTATTAATATTGTGTTAATAAATCAATCTCATTTTAGCGAAAAAAATATCCGATAATTATATTACTTCTATGTACTATATTTATCTCTTTTGGGAAATAATATCGCACGTGTTAATTATATTGGCTAATTTGTGTGGGAAATTATTATTTTTAAATAAAGATATGTCACAGATTATCCCATATTGATGTTGATGTTAATGAAAAATTTTAATAAAATAGATGTTTAAATTTTTTTGAACAATAGCATCTGAATTTTATTAATCACCATGAAATATAATACAATACATCAAAAAGACAAAAAAAAATGGACAAGTTTACTAAAAGTCTCTTACAACGATGCAAAGAAAAGCAAACACTTTCATCGAGATTAACATACCAAAATCCAGAAACCTTCATGAATTTTCTTGTTTCTATCAGTGCAACAAAACAGTTCTTTAGCGGCGTTTTTTTAACCCTATAGCGGCGTTTTTTAGCGGCGTTTTTTTAACCCTCTATCAGTGTTCTTTAGTGGCGTTTGTTCTAGCAAACGCCGCAAAAGGTCAAGTTCTATAGCGGCGTTTGTGTTTACAAACGCCGCGAAAACGTGTTCTATAGTGGCGTTTTTTAATACAAACGCCGCGAATAAGTGTTCTTTAGTGGCGTTTGTTACTACAAACGCCGCAAAAAGTCAGGTTCTTTAGCGGCGTTTGTAAACTCAAACGCCGCGAGAACATGTTCTATAGTGGCGTTTTTTTTACAAACACCGCCAATAACACCATGTTTCAAAAAAAAAATCAAATAAAGCATACATATTATATAATAAAAATGCATTACATTAAAGTCTATCCATAAACTAAAAGAGAAAAGTGTGATCCATTGAATAAATTTCTCTTCCAATTTCATTAAGAAATGATAACATTTTATGAAAAAAAAAATAATAGGCACATTAAAGTCCATCCTTAAACTAAAGAATCCTTCCACTAAAATTTTGCGGTGACCTTGGATGTGGTAGAGGAACCAAATAACAATAGACATTGACATTGACATGTCTGAAATGCGGACACGACCAGCAACTCCTGATGCACAAAACAATAACACCCAAATTTAGATAACATGAAAATTTAAAAGAGAATAAGCTCATAACAAAAGTGAAAGAAAGCAAATGCAGTAACCAAATAAGTATTGGTTCAGTGCCTTTATCTAGTTTTTAAACCATACTCGCATGAACTGAAATAAAAAGAACATTACACATAACTACTATTAACAAGGCTCACGTTTCAAGCACAACAAATCCAAAAGAACCATTATTTGGCAGGGAAATAAAAAAGACATGAGTGACAATTGCCATGTTCAAACTTACCTATAATAAAAGGTTGTTTATGCGCATTGTCAGTAGCCGGTGAGGTTGAAGGCTTCTCAATATTGTTTACCTTCAAACCATCCATATGGAACCCAAAAAATGGACCCTTGACGAGGCCTCTATCATATCCTCAACTGGTTTAGAATCCATATGCTAGACCTACAAATAAAGCTTACAAGTGAGAAAACAACTATACAATATCACAAACAAGATAGAAGCTAAATCCAACATAAACTCTGGGTCGATTGAATTGAGCCTTAGTCCATTTTCATTTCCTTTCCAAGAAGAAAAAGAACACTTTACAGATACAACTATCCTTATCCCATTCATGAAATCATTATAAGAAAGCAATATTTTCCCCTAATTTACCAATACACATGAAAGCTATCCCGTTTTCAATTTTACATATGACAAGTTCAACGGAAGCAAAAGCTAAAACAATAAGGTGTATTGCAATCCAATTGCAGAACATTCATTAAGGAGCAAAATCATGGTAAAGAAAACTCAAATAAAGTCGTTTCTTTTCTTTTTTGGATTTTGCACATTATAAATGATCATGATTGCTACAAACAAACACAACCAAAACACTACAATGCAGAGCACTAGCCTTTTGTTGTGGCACACCAATCAACTATCTCATACAACACCTTTAAACAACAATCTCATAAAACAGAATAGAGCTATAATCAATAGAATTAAAGTGAACCAACATATAAAAAAAGAGTCTTTAGCTCCCAATCATAACGTAATACTTAATCCAACAATGTGGAACAAAAAACTATATAATCCCTACAAAATCACTATGATCACAATTCATCTAGAACTTTTTGAAAGAACTATAAATAACCAGATCAAAAATAACAAACTAGTTGCAAAAAGAAAATCAATTTCAGATTCAATTCACTAATTCAGAAAATATTATTTGTTTCCCGGATCACTTAATGCAGAAAAAAATAAACAGTAATAGGAACGAGGATTACAAAATAAAATACCTGATTTAATGAGTCTGTGGTTTTATTGCGTTTATTATTCAAGGATCACATTCTGAGTCAATTTAAAAGGTAAAAAATGAGTATAAAGCAGCCTGCTCATAAAAATAGATTAAAACCAATTAATTGCTGCAGATTTGAAGTAAAATATAGAAAAGGAAGGAAACTAACAAGAACCAACACATTCTGAGTCACTTTTATCCTTAATTTTTGAACAATTAAACTATAGTCTCAATATTGGATGTATATTCAGAAAAATTCAGCATATTCAACCCAGAAAAGCATCCAACAGTTTGTGTAAGCTAAACAAGTAGTGAAATACAACTTTGACTAACCTCTGGAAAACACTTGCCCTATATGCACAATCTGCTTTGTAAAACCATATCTTTACAATTACATGTACAGAAATGTAAACAATGTTAGTATTTAGATTTTCAAACTCATGTATCTATGTACTTATCTATTCATTTGCCATTTGGGAAGCTAAACAGGGAAGCAGCACCATTCAGATCATGCCTCACCTCATGCTTAATTGACCCTGCAGCCCTTTCCTTCAGTACAAGTTCATCACTGAAATGAAACAAATGCTGGTTTTGAGTTAACTTAGCCATCGAATTTAATGGTACCAATAGGTCGGATACAGGTGGATATGCCGGAAAAAAATCCCTATGACCACTTGTAACACCCTAGACCCGCCTATGCGTTTCGACGGATCCTAGGAAGTCACATTATGATCACTAGAGTGACCCATGATAAGATTTCAAATAAACATATGGTTAAACCTTTAAAATCATAAATCAAATGAAATCGCGTGGCCCACTTATGTGTTTAACCAAATTCCAGGCAGTCATAACCTAAGATCAAACCTTTGAGACTTATCATAGTCAAAATAGCAAAACATAAATATAAGTCACCCAAAATACAGACAGTTTGAAAGATAAGTTTATTACAATAGTTCAAAGCTAAATGTGTCGATTCTCCAGTTGCCGGGTCTGAAAGGAGTGGACTATCAAGAATCTGAAAGGGGAGGAGGGAATAAAAACATAAGCTAGGGAGCTCAGTGTGTTCCAAAAGTGCAAGAAAATATTTATAGTTATATATTCAGTTCAGATGTGCATTGGACAATACCATCATACTATAAGTTCAACCAAGGTTCAATTTTAACTTATTTACCCTCCAACCGAACACCAAAATACAATTCCTCATGAATTGCATACTGAAGGACTTATCCTAGACCTGAAATCATAGGAGCCTATCCAGAAAGTCTTACCCTAGGCCCATTGGGCGTAGGAGCTCAACCGAAGGTTTTACCAGCTGGATCAGAGCTGTTCCTGCAGACACTTCGATAACATCCCGAAAATATACCCCAAACAGTACAATTCAGTTTGATATATCATCAACAGAGTTCAGACAATTTTCAGATAACAGTTTATCATTTAATGATCAGATCTTTCTAGTTCAGATCAGACATGAGGTATACCTTTTTAACTTATCAAAATAAACAGTCATTTATCACATTATAAATACGCTTTTCAGTAGTCATGCTTTACAATTACCAGTGAAATCTATAATGTTCAGAGAATTGTAACATGACCCACGCATATATATATATGTAGATATATATATATATATAACAGATATAACAGAATGTAGCACATATGGAAACACACCTCAAACTGGTCGGATAAGGGTCTAACAGACAACTGCCTCAGTACGCTCAGATGCGGGGGTCAGATCCTAGATTCAGATAGAATAATGGTCATAAAGTGGAATAAGAGTTAAACTTATTCTTATACACAGGATTTATATTCATACTGATATACCCTGAAGTGTGAGGATGAGCGGGTCGAGAGGAACTAGGTTGAGCTGGTGAGTGGTTATACGAGTCTCGGGCACCTATACAGAATTAAAACACTAGTTTAGGCACTTATTCGATTTACTGATATCTGAATGGAAAATTAAGTACTTATGCATGATTTGGGTTTAAGGTCAGATTCGGAGGCCTTCGGGTCATAATTTTGCAAAACGGGCTTCAAAATCGGACTCAGGACGTCGAAAAATATAAAATAGGGCTTTTCGGAAAATTTGACTTTTTGGTCAACGGTCAAAGTCAACGGTCAAAGTCAACGCTGACGTCATGCTTACGTCATGCTGACGTCACTGTTGTCCGGGTCGGGTCAACGGGTAGGTCAACGGGTCGGGTCGGTCAACGGGTCGGGTCGGGTTGCTGACGTCATGCTGACGTCATGCTGACTGGGTCGGTCCGGTTCGATCAGTTCGGTTCAAGACCAGACCGGTCTGAACCGGCCGGTCCACTGCCACCATCTAGGGTGGCCGGAAACGGCGCGTGAAGCCCACGCGCGGCTCCGAACAGCGCGTGAGGCCCACGCGCTGCCGTGGACGGCGGAGGAAATTTCAGAAAAAAATACAGAATTCCCCAATTCGAATATATAACCCCCCAAACTGATTTTTAAGTCGAAAGCTTACCGGATTTTCACCGATTTGAGAAAAACCCCGATTTGTACGAATCCTTCAACGACCAATTAACGGCAAACGGAGCGGCGGTTTGGAGCGTAGATAGGGGCGTTTTGACCGGGACGTCGAGACGGTTCGGATGGTGGTGGCGGTGAACGAAACGGCACAATTCGGCAATGGACGGTTGTTGGCGGCGTACGATTGTGGGTGGTGTTGAGAGGAAAATAAACTTAGAATTTTTGGGGGAAGTGATCTGCAGAGATGAGGATAAAAATGATAATAATTGAGGGGGAGGGGATAATATAATTGGGGGGTGAGTGATAATAATTGAGGGGACAAAATGAGTGGGAGTGGGTAGGATATTATAATATATTATTATTATTATTATTTTTTTTTTGTAGTGTTACAATTCTCCCACCCTTAAGAAAAATTTCGTCCTCGAAATTTACCTTAATGGAATAAATGCGGAAACTGCTCTTTCATCGACTCAAGGGTTTCCCAGGTAGCTTCTTCAGGACCTCGATTTCTCCATTGTACCTTAACCATAGGAATACATCGATTCCTTAGAACCCTCTCGTCTTGATCCAAGATCTGAACAGGTTCCTCCTCATAAGACAAATCTGGTCTCAACTCCACATCCTGTACCTGGATAATATGGCTCGGATCTGGGTGGTACTGTCTCAACATAGATACATGAAACACATCATGAATACGGCTAAGCTGGGGAGGTAATTCAAGCTGATAAGCAACAGGCCCGACTCTCTTCCGAATACGGTACGGTCCGATAAATCTTGGGCTCAATTTACCCTTGCGCCCAAATCTCAGAACTTTCTTCCATGGTGATACTTTTAGAAAAACCTGGTCGCCAACCTCAAACTCTATATCCTTTCTCCTCCGATCAGCATAAGACTTCTGTCTGTCAAATGCCTCCTTCAAACGACTACGAACCAGTCTGACGGTCTCTTCAGTCTCTTGGATCAACTCAGGACCCAAAGTCTTCTTATCATACAATTCAGTCCAACAGATTGGAGTTCGGCAGTTGCGACCATACAAAGCTTCGTAAGGTGCCATGCGAATACTAGCCTGGTAACTGTTATTATAAGCAAATTCGGCCAACGCTAAGAAGTCTTCCCAACTACCATGGAAATCTATCACGCACCCTCTCAACATATCTTCAAGAACCTGAATTACCCTCTCAGATTGGCCATCGGTCTGTGGATGGAAAGATGTACTGAAATTCAGACGGGTACCTAAAGCACTGTGCAACGCCACCCAGAATCGAGAAGTGAATCTCGGATCCCGATCAGAGATGATAGATAAAGGTACCCCATGTAGTCTGACGATTTCAGAGATGTATAGTTTTGCCAGCTTTTCCAGTGAATAATTGACTCGAACTGGTATAAAATGGGCTGATTTAGTGAGTCGATCAACAATAACCCAGACAGAATCCTTTTTAGAAGGAGTTAGAGGCAACCCAGTAACGAAATCCATCGTTATTCGTTCCCATTTCCACTCGGGAATCTTAATAGGCTGCAACAAACCAGAAGGATGCTGGTGCTCTGCCTTAACCTGTTGGCAAGTCAAACACCGGGATACATAATCTGAAATGTCCTTCTTCATACCCTCCCATCGGTACCTTTGCCGCAAATTCTGGTACATCTTGTCTCCTCCAGGATGCATAGCATAAGGGCTACTATGAGCTTCTCTGAGTATGACTCGCTTCAGGTCAGCATCATCGGGAACACAATAACGACCCTTAAAGCATAAAATACCATCCTGGTCGAAGGAATAAACAGATGTGGATCCCTGCTCAACTTGTTGCATGACTGGAAGTAGGGAACTATCCAAGAGTTGCTTGGCCTTAATCTCATCGGCCAAAGTCGGTTTAACCTGCAGCTCAGCTAGTAGACTTCCATCTTTGTATAAACTCATTCTGGCAAACATGGATCTCAAGTCTGATATAGCCTTACGACTCAAAGCGTCAGCAACGACATTAGCCTTCCCTGGGTGGTACTCAAACACACAGTCATAATCCTTAAGAAGCTCAATCCAACGACGTTGTCTAAGATTAAGCTCTTTCTGTGTAAGAATGTACTTCAGGCTCTTGTGATCTGTATAAATATAACACCTCTCTCCGTAGAGATAGTGTCTCCAAATCTTCAAGGCAAAGATTACAGCGGCCAATTCTAGATCATGGGTAGGATAATTACACTCATGAGGTCTCAACTGACGAGACGCATAAGCTATTACCTTCCCATCCTGCATTAGAACGCAACCAAGTCCAGATCGTGATGCATCACTATAAACCGTAAAATCCTTCCCAGACTCGGGCTGCGTCAAAACTGGAGCTTGCGTTAAAGCTATCTTCAACTTCTCAAAGCTATCACTTTGAGCATTTGTCCAGATGAATGGAACATCCTTCCTCAACAGCTTCGTCAAGGGAGCGGCAATAATAGAAAAGCCCTCAACGAAACGCCTGTAATATCCAGCTAAACCCAAGAAGCTGCGGATCTCAGAAACATTCTTGGGTTGCTTCCAACTCACAATGGCTTCTATCTTGCTCGGATCAACCTGAATACCCCGAGCCGATACCACATGCCCCAGAAATGTTACCTCACTGAGCCAAAATTCACATTTGCTCAATTTGGCGTACAATTTGTGCTCTCTAAGAGTCTGTAGAACAATCCTCAAATGCTCAGCATGTTCTGCTTTGTCCGGGAGTAGACTAGGATGTCATCAATGAACACCACCACAAATTGATCCACATAAGGCCGGAACACACGATTCATCAAATCCATAAAAGCGGCAGGAGCATTAGTCAGACCAAACGGCATCACCAAAAACTCGTAGTGCCCATATCTGGTGCGAATGGCCGTCTTTGCTACATCAGACCCCTTTACTTTCAGTTGATAGTACCCTGAACGAAGATCAATCTTTGAGAAAAATGTGGCTCCTTGCAACTGATCGAACAAGTCATCTATCCTGGGCAATGGATACTTGTTCTTGATTGTTATCTTGTTCAGCTTACGGTAATCAATACATAGCCTAAGAGACCCATCTTTCTTCTTCACGAATAAAACAGGAGCTCCCCAGGGTGAAGAGCTGGGTCGAATAAATCCTCGGTCGAGGAGTTCTTGCAATTGAATCTTTAGCTCCTTAAGCTCCTTAGGAGCCATACGGTATGGGTTCATAGAGACTGGTGCAGAGCCCGGATAAATCTCAATCTCAAACTCGACATCTCTATCCGGGGGTAGCCCAGGTAATTCTTCGGGAAAGACATCAGGAAACTCGCTAACAGTGCGAATTTCCTCAATCTTTGACAAAGAACCCTTGGTGTTCAAGATACAAGCGATGAAAGTCTGGTATCCTTTTCGGATCATTCTGTCGGCAGCCAAAGCGGATATCACATTTGACAGATACCCACGATGCTCACCGATGAGAACCACAGTACGATCATCAGAAGTTTTTATGAATGCTCTTTTGGACTCACAATCCAGGTTAACTCGGTGTTCAGTCAACCAATCCATGCCAAGAATTATATCGAACTCTTCTAAAGGCAACTCCATAAGATCGGCTAAAAAGATTTCCCCTTGCACTTCTAGGGGACATCGCCTGAAAACCTTATTTACAACTACAGACTGACCCACTGGGCTCATAACGGTAATTGTATTCTCAGTAGTCTCATCAGGAATTTGGAGGTCTCGGGACACGGATCTCGCTACATATGAATGGGTAGAACCATTGTCTAGCAATGCAAAATATGGAACAGATAACATAGTAAATGTACCTGCAATGACGTCTGGCTCATCTCTGTCATCTCGACGTCTAGAGGCATACACTAGTGGCGGCTGTCTAGCCTCAGATAAAACTGGTCCTCCTCTCTGGTTAGATCGAGCTCTAGTATCAGTCCTGGCAGCAGATGCAGAAGGTCTTCCCTGACTACGACCCTTAGATGGAGTCTGAACAGAAGCTTGTGATCGGGCAGGAGTCCGAGGAGATTCTCGATAAGAAGGTGGGGGAACAGGGCAATTCTTCAAGAAATGATCTCCAGAACCACAACGGAAACATGTGGCCGCCTTCTTCCTACACTCTCCAAAATGCCATTTGCCGCAATGCTCACAAAGAGGTGCCTTCGAATAACTTGATGAACCACCTCGACTAGTGGTCGAGGGCTTAGGGGCTGGAGGCCTAGAACCGGTGTCAGTCCTCAGAGGTGTAGTAGTGCGAACCTTCTTATTCACCCGTGCTGAATACTAAGTGTTAGAAGGCCTCCTAGGTCGGTCTCGATCTATTTTATCGCTCTCTGTGGCCATTAATTCTACTTCCTCCAAATCTTTTGCCAACTCGGTTACTTTATCAAAATCCTTTTCAAGGTGGCCGATAACCTGTATACACAACTCACGACGGAGTCCAAGTGCAAACCTGCGGCATTTCTCTTTTTCAGTGGGCACCAAACTGGATCCAAATCTCAGGAGGTCTAAAAACCTCGTCTCATACTCAGATACAGTCATATCTCCCTGTGTCAGAGTCCTGAACTGCTCTTGCATCTGTCTCATATAACGATCTCCAATAAAACGGCTCCTGAAGCGTTCTTTGAAGAAGTCCCATGTCAGACGGGTAGCAGAGACACTACTCACAATAGACTCCCACCAAGTCCGGGCACTCCCATAAAGCAGGGAAACAACTCCCAAATATTTCTTGGGCGGCTCAAGACTCAACGAATCCATGCGTCTCTCAAGATCGTGAAGCCATTCTTCTGCCTCAGTCGGGGCTCCATCAGTAGGGCCATCAAATGTCTTAGCCCCGTTAATGATCAGGGTCTGAGAAATAGGAACTTCAGGGACAATACCAGCTGCTCTAACCGCACCAGAAATCAACTGCAAAAATTGCCTACTAAGGGCTTCGTCAGTAATAGATGTGGAAGGCTCAGAAGAAGACGGTGCTCCTCTAACCAGAGTAGACACATCAATCTCAGGGGCAGACTGAGGAGCAGTCACTACAGTAGGGCCAGATGGTATGGAAGACTCAGTAGGACCAGGTGCAGGAGTTGGAGTAGGTGGCTCTACCACCGGATCATCTATCGTGTCGGCAAATCGGACAGGTCTACCGCGTCTCCGAATAGGTCGACGTCCTCTTCCAGTACTCATAGCAGAAGGCTTCTACAAGGATTAAACTTAGGGTCAGTTTATAGCAATGGAGAATCGAACACAATTAAGCAGACAAAAATTTGGGTGACTTAGCTCATTTCAAAACACCTTTTTGTATAACTTTTCCAAACATTGCGTAAAATGGACTCATTCACAGTCCGAGGTTTTTGAAACCAAAAGCTCTGATACCACTAAATGTAACACCCTAGACCCGCTTATGCGTTTCGACGGATCCTAGGAAGTCACATTATGATCACTAGAGTGACCCATGATAAGATTTCAAATAAACATATGGTTAAACCTTTAAAATCATAAATCAAATGAAATCGCGTGGCCCACTTATGTGTTTAACCAAATTCCAGGCAGTCATAACCTAAGATCAAACCTTTGAGACTTATCATAGTCAAAATAGCAAAACATAAATATAAGTCACCCAAAATACAGACAGTTTGAAAGATAAGTTTATTACAATAGTTCAAAGCTAAATGTGTCGATTCTCCAGTTGCCGGGTCTGAAAGGAGTGGACTATCAAGAATCTGAAAGGGGAGGAGGGAATAAAAACATAAGCTAGGGAGCTCAGTGTGTTCCAAAAGTGCAAGAAAATATTTATAGTTATATATTCAGTTCAGATGTGCATTGGACAATACCATCATACTATAAGTTCAACCAAGGTTCAATTTTAACTTATTTACCCTCCAACCGAACACCAAAATACAATTCCTCATGAATTGCATACTGAAGGACTTATCCTAGACCTGAAATCATAGGAGCCTATCCAGAAAGTCTTACCCTAGGCCCATTGGGCGTAGGAGCTCAACCGAAGGTTTTACCAGCTGGATCAGAGCTGTTCCTGCAGACACTTCGATAACATCCCGAAAATATACCCCAAACAGTACAATTCAGTTTGATATATCATCAACAGAGTTCAGACAATTTTCAGATAACAGTTTATCATTTAATGATCAGATCTTTCTAGTTCAGATCAGACATGAGGTATACCTTTTTAACTTATCAAAATAAACAGTCATTTATCACATTATAAATACGCTTTTCAGTAGTCATGCTTTACAATTACCAGTGAAATCTATAATGTTCAGAGAATTGTAACATGACCCACGCATATATATATATGTAGATATATATATATATATAACAGATATAACAGAATGTAGCACATATGGAAACACACCTCAAACTGGTCGGATAAGGGTCTAACAGACAACTGCCTCAGTACGCTCAGATGCGGGGGTCAGATCCTAGATTCAGATAGAATAATGGTCATAAAGTGGAATAAGAGTTAAACTTATTCTTATACACAGGATTTATATTCATACTGATATACCCTGAAGTGTGAGGATGAGCGGGTCGAGAGGAACTAGGTTGAGCTGGTGAGTGGTTATACGAGTCTCGGGCACCTATACAGAATTAAAACACTAGTTTAGGCACTTATTCGATTTACTGATATCTGAATGGAAAATTAAGTACTTATGCATGATTTGGGTTTAAGGTCAGATTCGGAGGCCTTCGGGTCATAATTTTGCAAAACGGGCTTCAAAATCGGACTCAGGACGTCGAAAAACATAAAATAGGGCTTTTCGGAAAATTTGACTTTTTGGTCAACGGTCAACGGTCAAAGTCAACGGTCAAAGTCAACGCTGACGTCATGCTTACGTCATGCTGACGTCACTGTTGTCCGGGTCGGGTCAACGGGTCGGTCAACGGGTCGGGTCGGGTTGCTGACGTCATGCTGACTGGGTCGGTCCGGTTCGATCAGTTCGGTTCAAGACCAGACCGGTCTGAACCGGCCGGTCCACTGCCACCATCTAGGGTGGCCGGAAACGGCGCGTGAGGCCCACGCGCGGCTCCGAACGGCGCGTGAGGCCCACGCGCTGCCGTGGACGGCGGAGGAAATTTCAGAAAAAAATACAGAATTCCCCAATTCGAATATATAACCCCCCAAACTGATTTTTAAGTCGAAAGCTTACCGGATTTTCACCGATTTGAGAAAAACCCCGATTTGTACGAATCCTTCAACGGCCAATTAACGGCAAACGGAGCGGCGGTTTGGAGCGTAGATAGGGGCGTTTTGACCGGGACGTCGAGACGGTTCGGATGGTGGTGGCGGTGAACGAAACGGCACAATTCGGCAATGGACGGTTGTTGGCGGCGTACGATTGTGGGTGGTGTTGAGAGGAAAATAAACTTAGAATTTTTGGGGGAAGTGATCTGCAGAGATGAGGATAAAAATGATAATAATTGAGGGGGAGGGGATAATATAATTGGGGGGTGAGTGATAATAATTGAGGGGACAAAATGAGTGGGAGTGGGTAGGATATTATAATATATTATTATTATTATTATTTTTTTTTTGTAGTGTTACACCACTACAACTTGTTAACTCAGAAACTAGTACTAGAAAAACAATTTGATTGATGTAAACATAGCTCAAAAATCAAACCTGCAACTTTGATCTCTCTTGTCGTCCAAGAACTAGAGCAATGACTTGATATCTTCACCTACATCCAAGGAAACGTTAGCTTCCGAATCGAAACCCAAGGTTTCATCTCGCTTTTCGGCAGACAGTGGCCTCATTTCTTTACCCAAAACCTGTTGTTTAGACGCTGCAGCCTCCAATTCGACTTTCACAAGATTATAATCAAACACATCATACACAGGCGTGAAATATGAAGATCCACCGCAATTTAAGCCCTGAGAATATAGATCATCGACATCGAAAACATTAAAACCCTCCAAATTTAGATCATCAACAGCAGCATTAACCTCTTCTTCTTCATCAGTTCCGACTACTTGTTTCTGTTTCTGCGTTGTTGCTGCAGAGACTGCGCTTTACAAAAGGCAAGCTGTTGATTGACGAGATCAAGTTCGGCCTGGTACCCAGCGATTTGCTTCCTCAACTGGAGTATGTACTTGTAACAACCGCCGGCGGGGTTAACCGCCCTCATGTTAGCTTCGATGATGATGGTTTTCACGGCGATAGCACGCTGCTGAAAGCTGAGATTCTCGATGAGCTTGATGATATTTCTAACCCCCAAAAACTTGCGGGTGTTGAGGAAATCCTTCTGGCGATTCGCGGGGAAAAACAGAGCCAAAAGACAGTTGCCGGTGCATTTCCGGCGTTGGTGTTTGCGAACAGCACAAGCTTGAGAACCTGTCCTCGTGGGATTTTGCCTGAGAGAAGAAATCTTGCCGGAGAGAGACGATCGACTGGGTTAGGGATTTGGGGATTGGGGCGTGAGTGACTGAGAGTGAGCTGAATGGTTTTCTAATGTCCAATAGATTAAAACACTGTACTTTACCCAAACCCTAGTCCCTATTGCGGCGTTTGTCCATAGAAACGCCACTAAATCCTGAAAATAACGGCGTTTGTCTATTAAATCGCCACTAATGTGAAATTTTTTGCGGCGTTTGTCTTACAAAACGCCACTAAAAACTGTCAATTGCTGCGTTTTCATTATAAGCGCCACTAACTTTATTATTTTGTGGCATTTTTTAACCAAACGCCGCGATATGTACAAAATTAGTGGCGTTTCTTTTAAAAACGCCGCTAAATGTGCCGCTATATACCAAATTTTAAAAATGACATCTTAAAATTCTACTTTAAACATCCTTTTATCTTATCTTTTTCATTTTTAGATAATCTAATTCCACTAAAACCTTGTGTTTCTTTCTTAATTTGCCAATGAATCAAGTATGGTTAAAAAAAATCATTGTATTATTTGTACAAATCAGACGTTTCATTGAAAATAATCAATTCCCTAAATTATAAAAAATTTAACAAGTTTATTTAATTTCAAGTTAAATTGAAGGTAAATTTGAGGTTTACTAATTGGCTGAGTGATCAAAGATGTTCCTATTTTCTTATCATGTATGAGTTCGAATCTCATCATTTTTCAAAAAAGTTAATATCTTTATTTGATTAAAGAAATTGAAGATTTTTTCCCGATTTAAGTGTGTCTGAACCCACAGTATACTAGTGGAACTTGCTAAAATAGATTATTTAGTTTTACGTCAAAAACATGCATTGATATCAACATGGTTTATGATATCTCATATTAATTATAGTAGTGGAACTTGCTAAAATGGTTTATGCTTACAATATCGGATTATTGTTGTAATTGGATATCAAGATTTGATCATTGTTGTAATTGGATTTTCTAGCGCTTTCTGAGTCATCGTATTAATATTGTGTTAATAAATCAATCTCATTTTAGCGAAAAAAATATCCGATAATTATATTACTTCTATGTACTATATTTATCTCTTTTGGGAATTAATATCGCACGTGTTAATTATATTGGCTAATTTGTGTGGGAAATTATTATTTTTAAATAAAGATATGTCACAGATTATCCCATATTGATGTTGATGTTAATGAAAAATTTTAATAAAATAGATGTTTAAATTTTTTTGAACAATAGCATCTGAATTTTATTAATCACCATGAAATATAATACAATACATCAAAAAGACAAAAAAAAAATGGACAAGTTTACTAAAAGTCTCTTACAACGATGCAAAGAAAAGCAAACACTTTCATCGAGATTAACATACCAAAATCCATAAACCTTCATGAATTTTCTTGTTTCTATCCAAACGGAACGCTTTACAGTGTGAAAAAAGGAGTGGTGCGCGAACAAGCTATCGGGCAGATTGCTCCGCTACCCAGGTCTAATTACATCGGCAGCCAACCATCAACTGAGTGGGGATCCATCTTTCTAAGACCACCATCAGAATCATAATCAGATATTAGCGTCGTGAAGATCTCTGTACAAGAACCAACCGACCGCTAAGGTATGCTGAAAATCATGCCAAAAGGACAAATGAAACAAACCACAAAAAAATCAAAGAAAAACATGCCACAAGAACAGAGGAAATGCGTGGCACAAAGGCAAATATTCTTATTAAAACATGAAAAAATAAGAAAAATAATAAATCCAGTGGTCGACAACCAATACTAAAATTAGTTGTCGACTATCAATCAAAGGAAGAAAAGCAATGTTACATGGGTAGAAATTTAAAATAGATGTTTGAATTAAGTACACATATTTGGTTGATTGAGTACACATTAATGTTTTGATGATTATTAGAATTCAAATTGATATAGATTTATTTTGAACATGTTTGCTCTCGTATATTCACATATTTTAGTTTGAACTCGTAAGAAAGTCAAAGTGGGGTATAAATAAATAAATTGATTCGGAAGCATTAGCTATATTTACCATTACAAATGAATCTGTTGGTTTATTTTTAATTTTCATTAGTTGTATCTTTTATTAGGTCATTCTTCATTTGTAGAAAGTGCAACTTAAATAAATTTCTTTAATCTAAATTGTTGTATTTATAGTTCTCTTATCTGTGCCGTAATCATATAAATCAATGTATAATCATATAAATCAATGTATAATCTAAATTACTGGTTTGCTTTTTTTGTATTCCTCTTTGTTCTTGGTTTTTGCTTCTGTTTGTTGAACAGGTACAAAGAAATCCTAAACTATACATTTTTAGTGAACAACGAAGCAAGGAAAAATAAAAGATAAAATGGATTAGCTAAATAGAGATGTGGGCTTCATCTGATTTTGATTCAATGAGTCAGGGTCGGGTTACCCATCCATCTATATAGCCCAAGATACAAGCCTAACAGAATCGGTTATTATCCAACTGATTTGTTGACTTAACGGGCTCCATAACAAATCTGTTAGACCCAACAGCTCCAAGAAATAATCTTCCACAATCAGCCTACATCATCTTTTAATGTCCAACATTCCTCCAGCTTCCTCTCCCCTCCTTCTACTATGATGCTGGAACAGGATGTACACTCATCTCATGTCGGAAAGTTTGAAAATACGCCTTCAACAATGGTTTTGTTAAACCGTCCGCTGCCTCATGTTTAGCAGGCACATAATTGACTTGAACCTTTCGATCAACAACCTTTTCGCATACAAAGTGAACATCAAGTTCCACATGTTTGGAACGAGAATGGAACACGGGATTCGCCGACATTGCAACGACACTTGTATTGTCGCACCATACTACCGACGGCATGTTTGAACGAATACCCATATCATTTAACACGGTGTTCACCCGCAAGATTTCAGATATTGCATCCGCCACACTACGACATTCAACTTCGGACGTTAACCTCGACACTGATTTTTGTTTCTTGGAACTCCACGCGACCAGACAATTATCAACATACACACAATATCCGGTAGTAGATCGACGATCATCTAGACTATTTCCCCAGTCCGCATCGGCAAAAGCAAAGACAGTCCCCACACCTAAGTCAGAGGGAGTAAACAGTAACCCATAATCGATTGTTCCGCCAGATAACGCAAAATCTGTTTAACCGCAGTCAAGTGATCCTCACACGGTTTGTGCATAAACTGTGCAACCCGATTTACACTAAATGCAATGTCAGGGCAAGTGTGATATATATATATATATATATATAAGAGCACCGACAATACTACGATACCTATAAGGGTCTTTGAGAGGACTACCATCATCATGTACAAGCTTGACAGAGGAAAGCATAGGTGTCGGAGATGACTTAGCCTGACACATCTTGGTTTTTTCAAGCAACTGTAAGATAAATTTCTTTTGACTAAGTATAAGCGATCACCAACCCTATGTGCCGTGAAACCTAAGAAGAAAGAAAGCTCACCAAATCCTTCAAGGAGAAATGGCTATGCAACTTACAGATCACATCCTCCACCACATGTTCAGACAAACCCGTGAGAATAATGTCTTCAACATATAACAGCACATACGTGACTATGGAGCAGTTTTGACATATGAACAGAGACGTATGTGCAGTAGATTCCTTAAACCCGAGAGTAAGGAGAAAATTTCTCAGTTTGGTGTACCAATTGCGAGGGGCTTGTCGCAATCTGTACAGAGCCTTTTGAAGAAGGCAGACAAGGCTGGTTCTATCAGTGGCAGCCTGAATGAATTCGGGAGGCTGATCCATGAAAACTTCCTCATCCAACCCTGTGTTAAGAAACACATTATTCACGTCCACTTGCCGAAGTTTCCACTTGTTGGTAACATCCACTGAAAGTTGAATGTTTAGGGTGAAGAACCGAAAGACAAGACTAAATGTATCACCAAAGTCTTGTCCGGAACTTGGGAGAATCCCTTCACAACAAGACGCGCTTTGTAGCGAGAAACAGAACCATCAAGGTTATATTTAACCCGAAATAGCCACCTGCAGCCAACGGTACGTCTTCCTTCCGGCAAGGGAACTAGCTTTCAGGTGCCATTGGCAACCAATGCATCATACTCGGCCATGATAGGCTCCTTCCAAGCGGGAACCAGCATTGCTTGGTCAATAGTGTTAGGAACAGAATCTGCACTCTGAACATATGTGTACACCTTTGGTTTAAACACTCCTAGCTTGCTGCGCGTCAACATAGGGTCGGTGTTAAGGGCAGAATTGTCTCGAAATGGTGGCATATCATCTGCCAGGAGTGCACTAGGGGAACAAGACAAATGAGCTGCATCTTCACCCAAGCAACATCACCCGAGCTGGACACAGGTGGAACACTAGGTGTGCAATCAGATAAACCTTCATTGGTAGCAACTTAAGGCTTGCTCACTGGGGAGTGGAAATTCACTGTAGGGGAAGAAAGTTCAGTTGAAGTCCCCACACATCATGCATCGCCACAGTGCTAATCGAGTTCAACGAGTGAGAGGAATCATCACAGATAGGTGTAACCCCATCATCGAGAGCATCATTGGAGGGTACATAGTCCATCGAGAGTGAAGGCACCACATCGGCACATCGAGCAGACCCATCAACTTGAGCTGGTGCTTCAGTCTCAGTGAAGACAACCTCTTGTACAAGAACAAATGTACTCGACGAGACAACATTGGCAGCAACATTCTGCTGAGAACGCACTTTTTTGGACACAATGGGTAGAGAGGATGAAACAAATATTGGTGCCTTGTTACCACTCGTGCTGTTTGGTGCACTTGAACCTTCAAATGGAAAATAGCACTCGTCAAACACCACATGACGAGACACAATCACCTTTCCTTGAGATGTAAGGCATTTATATCCCTTGTGTTGCATGTTGTAGCCCAAAAACGTGCACGACTGTGAGTGAAACTCTAATTTATGTTTTTGAAAAGGGTATAGATGTGGGAAACAAGTGCAACTAAACACGCGAAGGAAGGAGTAATCCGGCTTTCTCCCGAAGAGTTTCTGAAAAGGACTTAGATTCCAAACACTCTAGTGGGCAGACGATTGATGAGATGCACTGTTGTAACAACAACATGAGACCAGAAGTTGATAGGTAGTGAGGCTTGACTGAGCAGAGTAAGTGCAGTCTGAACAAGGTGACGATGCTTGCGCTCGACTACTCCGTTATGTTTAGACGTGTGCAGACATGTGACCCGATGCTTAACTCCACCCTCAGCGAGCACATGGGACAAGCTGCGATATTCACCGCCCAGTTACTCTGCACTTCCTTGTAGAAAATTGAGTTCGAACGAGACTGGAGAACAATTTATATGCATGAACAGCCTGTGACTTATTTCGTAACAAATATAACCAAATGTGGCGGGTGCAAGAATCAATAAAGGAAACATAGTAGGCAAATCCATCAGATTGTGTGTGTGCAGGACCCCACAAATCAGTGAACACAAGCGCAAAAGGCTCAGAATAAACAATGTTAGAATCGGAGAAGGGTAACTTGTGACTCTTGCCAATTCGACAAGCAAACAAACGATATCTTTATTTACACTTGAATCAACAATCACATTACAATCTTGTAAGACTCTTGCAAGCGTCGCAAGGGCATGATGCCCTAGCCGAAGATGCCAAACATCAAAATCATTTTGCTGACATACACGTAAACGAGCCTCAACATTATTAACAGAAGGAAAATTACTACCAAAAGTATAGAGATCGTTAGTCTCATCACCACACAGCAACTCAACACTCATATGCTCATCACGAACAATGCACCAATCAGCATGAAATTCAAAGTAAACATCGTTGTCTCTAGCACACTTTGAAACTGAAACAAGGTTTTTAGTTATCTGAGGAACTAACAACAGGTCACGTAACAGAATATCACGAGTGGAAGTATTAATAGAAGCTGAACCAATCCCTTACCATCACCAACCAAAAGTTTACCTGGCCCGGAAAAGTCTGAACACTGATGAACATTCGAGGCGTCAGGTGTAACGTGATGAGTAGCCCATGTATCAGCATACCATTGCCAGTGCCACCAGAACCAGCAGAGGTTGACACATGAGCACATTAAGGGCACGCACCAGAGGTAGCACCTAAGTTGTCTTTTCCATTATTTAAAACAAAACACTTGCAACCAAAAGGATGAAAATATCTAATGTTAGGCTTTTTAGATTTTAAAATCTCATAAGGTGTTTTCTTTAGAATTGGCCTAATAATTACTCGGTTTACAATGTAGCAAGCGGTGTTTGTGGCTTCCGCCCAAAAATATTTAGGTAAATTGTTTTCACAAAGCATGGTTCTAGCCATTTCTTGTAAAGTTCTATTTTTCCTCTCAACTACCCCATTTTGTTGAGGAGTTCGAGGAGCCGAAAAATTATGGTTAATACCATTTTCATTTAAAAATCTTCAAACCCTAAATTTTGAAATTCGATTCCATGATCACTTCTAATATGAGAAATTCTAAGTTCAATATCATATTGGGTTAGTTTTGAAAATGCGATGAATTTTTCTAAAGCCTCATCTTTAGTACTTAAAAATAGAACCCAAGTAAATCTAGAAAAATCATCTACAAGAACAAATGCATAAGATTTACCACCCAAGCTCATAGTCTTAATTGACCCAAATAAATCCATGTGGATAAGTTGTAAACATCTACTTGTAGAAACATCATTAATGGATTTAAAGGATGACTTATATTGTTTACCCTTAGAGCATGCATCACAAATTTTATCGTTTGAGAACTTAATCTTGGGTAAACCTCTAACTAGATCAAGGGAAACTAATTTTTCTAAAACACTAATGCTAGCATGTCCTAGTTTCCTATGCCATAGTCATGCATCATTTTCATTTTGAGCTACTAAACATGCATGAGATGCATGTGTGTCATCTAAATGCACCATGTAA
This sequence comes from Hibiscus trionum, assembly GCA_030270665.1. Lineage (NCBI taxonomy): Eukaryota > Viridiplantae > Streptophyta > Magnoliopsida > Malvales > Malvaceae > Hibiscus > Hibiscus trionum. Next base: position 16,280,744 of record BSYR01000038.1, on the reverse strand, counting down.
ATGTTACCTATGCGATGACCTATGAGCATAATATTATTAGATTTAATGTCAACAATTTTGCACCCATTTTTATCAAATAAAACATTAAATCCTTTATCACATAATTGGCTTATGCTCAACAAATTATGTTTAAGACCATCGACATACAAGACATTTTCAATAAGAATGGTAGAGTGATTACCTATGGAGCCAATACCTTTAATGTGGCCTTTGGAGTTGTCACCAAATGTCACCACTCCTCCACTTTTTGGCTTTAAATCCATGAATCTACTCTTGTCTCCGGTCATATGCCTCGAGCATCCACTATCAAGGTACCATGAGTTTTGACTTTGTGCTTTGGCCTTGTAGCAATGCTCCCTCTACAAACAAAGATCTTAAACTTTTGTTTTTGGTACCCAAATCATTTTGGGTCCACGAGTGTTAGCTCCCAATAGCTTGGTTCCCTTAGGAATCCAAGGTGACATAGCAACAATATCATTAGATTTTACAAGTTCCTTAGGAACTCATACACTTCTAATCTTTTTAGTTCTACTATGTCTAGGAGAGCTACTTTGTCTGTAGTTATTAGTCTTTCTCCTATGTTGATTTGTTTTAGAAGATTCACCTTTTTCATGCTTCACACTACCAACATATTTAAAAGACTCTTTGAGCTTGTTAAGCTCACCTAACACCTTTTGGTGTTCACTATTGCATTGAGAAAGAAGGTTATTTAGGTCTACATTTTCATCTTGGAAAAACTTAAGTTCATCTTTCAAACCTAAAATCTTTTTTCTCAAATTTTAAGTTAGCTTGAGAAAGTGATTCATTTTTATCATTTAATTCCGAAATAATTTTCTTATTCCTAATGACCGACTCCTTGTATTTCTCAACTAACTCATAATAAACCTCTTGCAACTCATCGTATGCATCATTTAATTCATCATATGTAAAATCAAAAGATGATGAGTTAGAGGTTACCATGGAGGAATCCTCCTCAAGTTCCATGAGGCAAAGGTTGGCCACTTCTTGTTCATCATCCTCGGATGAGTCCTCATCACTCCAAGTAGCAAGTTTGGCTTTGAGCTTCTTCTTCTTCTCAAAGCCCTTCTTCTTGAGTTGAGGGCACTCCGAACGAATGTGACCAGGCTTATTGCACTCGAAGCAAATGATTTGATCCCTTCCTTCTTCTTTGCTTTTACCTTTGAAGTCCATATTTCTTTGAATTTTCCTTCCACGGTTGGACCTCATGAGTCGGGAGAACTTTTTGGCTATCATAGCCAATTCTTCAAGGTCATCCTCCTCACTAGAAGAGCTCTCCTCAAATAATGAAGCTTTGAGAGCCACTCCCATTTTCTTCTTCTTTTCCACCTCTAGATTTTCTACTCTTTTCTCTTCCTTCTTCTTTTCTTCTTCCCTTCCTTGCTTCATAATCTCATGAGTAAGGAGAGAACCCACAAGCTGATCAAGTTTTAGTGTCTTCAAGTTTTTGGCCTCGATGATGGCGGTTCTCTTCCCATCCCAAGATTCGGGAAGTGAGTAGAGTAGCTTCCGGACAAGCTTGTCTTCCGGAATAGTCTCTCCAAATCCTTTAAGCTCGTTGACTATGGTTGAGAAGCGATCAAACATCTTGGACACCGTTTCATCGGGCTCCATCTTGAAATTCTCATAGCTAAGATTGAGAATTCCAATCTTGGTTTCCTTTACATCATTGGTTCCTTCACAGGTGGTCTCAAGAGTATCCCACACTTCCTTGGCACTCTCAATGGATGAGACTTTGGAGTAGATGTCCGGACCGAAGGAGCAAAAGAGCATGTGAAGAGCTTTGTCATTTATTTGGATCTTCTTCCTCTCATGTTCACTCATCTCTATCTTCTTCTTTAGAACAATCTTTCCATCATCATCTCTCTTCAAAGGAATGTAGGGACCATCTTCAATGACATCCCAAACCAAGTAATCGTTGGACTTGATGAAGAGGCACATCCGATTCTTCCAAAATGGATAGTTGTCACCATTAAAGAATGGTGGCTTTGTGGTGGATTGTGACTCGTACATACTTGATCCGGAGGTAGATGCCATGGCTTGATTTTTTAGTTGATCACACTCTTCCTAGGAACTCCTCATGTGGTTGTGAATCCTTCAAAGATGTAGGCTCTGATACCAATTGTTGAGTGGATCGATTGAATTATCAAGACCAAGATGGGGTGAATTGAGATTTTAAAACTTTGTTGGAGTGAATGGACAAATAAAATGAAGAACAAAGGATTTTAGAGTGGTTCAAGTTCCAAATGAACTCTACATCCACTACCTTAGAAACCACTAAGGATTTGCAATAATTCACTAATTTGTTCTTCCTCTTTTCAAGGCTTAGGAGGTAACCTTTACACAACCGGTCAAATTTTCTACCCAAAATTTGACCAAACCCTCACAAATAAACAAAGAAGAAATTGGACAAGAAATATATCACTCAAATACAATTTTGTCCCTTGAAGTACAACACTCAACCCAAATTTGAAGATAGAATAAGAATTGGATGTAACTCAATTTTGTGTTTACAAGAAATTGGAAAATAGGCACACTTGAGGTTGGATTTTTGCTTGGATGTTTGTCTTTAATGCAATAGTTGTTGCTGGTCTTCAAAGAGCTTCAATTTATACCTTCTCTATCAATTATAGCCGTTTGGGTGGTTAGGGAATTGATTATAGCCGTTGGGACCCTCTCTTTCCACCATAAATGCATTTCTGCAACTATCTGTATCGATACACGGGGAGTCGTATCAGTACTTGTCTCAAAACAGAAAGAGTCGTTGTACATAATAAAGAGGGCGTGTCGAAATGCATGTAAGCGTATCGGTACGGGACATGGACCGTTTCAATACGGAAGGGAACGTACCGATACCTTTTTCTAAACTTAGCTCACTGGAAGTCTCCGTTTCGATACGGGGGTTCACCGTATCGATACCGGTCAACGGCCACTTTAAATGTTAGTTACTTAACGACTGACACCAACGTTCGAAAACATTTAAAACACTTTGAATTAAAAATTCAATTAAATCGTATCGATACGGGTTAAGCCGTATCGGTACACCATTCAAACTCCTTCAGTTTTGCAGAGGGGCGTATCGATATAGATTAAAACTATTTCGATACGATGTTTCGATACGGTTAAGAGCATATCGAAACGGATCTTTCCAGTAGCCAACTTTGTAAAAAAACGTATCGATACGGCTGGAAGCGTATCGATACACCTGGACGATTTTCAATACTTTGGCCTTGGAACACTTAGAAAATATTTGGAGTTTGAGTTTTTCAAATCAGTTTTAAAGTGTTGGTGATTTATAAATTATTAAAGGGACTTAGAAATCAATTTCAAGTTTTCAATTTAATCATTAACAATTTAATTATATCAAAATCAAACATAGGTTTTACAGTGTGGAATGCTCAAAACCAAAAACACCATCAATGCTCAAAACCATTTTCACTCTTTTGAAAACCATCATGCCCTCTCTGAAAATCCATGCACTTCAACATTAAAATCAGCATGTTAAACACCATGCAACAAGTATCACATACTTCACAGCAATTAAACAATTGATAAACAAAAATCAAGCCTTCCAAGTATATTCGCCAATATGCAAAGCTTAAGGTAAAACATCCATTTTCCACATTATGCATCACCAACATTTCAATCCATTATATTGGCATACAAGTGATTAACAACATTCTCATTTCTCAACAAGCATATCGGATACACAGATTACCAAGTGTTGTCCCAAACACTTCATACACTCTATCGGCATCTCAAGGCTCACAGACGGGAGCAACCCTCCACTGTTGTGACACTCGTGGTGGAGTTTTTGGTACAATTACAACCTCTCAACACCGCTCATCAGTAGATGTATAACCCACTAACGAGAGACGAGACACATACAAGGTTCATACCCGGAAGCTACCATCTACCGTTGCAACCTTAGACATTCCTCAATCGTTAGGGTACTTGGATGGAATGTTCGGTACAATCACAATCCCTCAACATCCAAGGCGACTTGTTTATAGTGCACTCAATCTTATAGCCGACTAACTATATCCGATTTCATTTACAAAACACTTTACACAACATCACTTGCCAATATAATCCACATTTCATGCATACCTCACAGTTTTCCAAAGCATTCATAATAAGCCATATTTCAAGCATTAAACCATGCTTCAAAAAAATCATGCATCAACACATGCATACAAGGATCACTTACCTAGTGCATCCTTAAACTATATGGCATCATCAACCACATTTTATAAACTCAAAACATGCTTTAAAATAGTAGGTGAATGCAATAAAAACAAGTGCATCCAAAGGCTCATAATAGCACAATCCGAGGGAGAAAATCACTTTACTTACTTCCGAACTTAGTAAAGAGTTTTAAGCTTACACTAAGTTCCCAAAACCTCTTTTATGGAGTTTCAAAGCGGGAAATCTCATTTTCACTCACCGACTTGCAAAACTACACTTGCCAACGTAACAATTAACCGTCCGAAGCCTACAAAACCACTTCGATCAATTCCGAAACACTATCCCCTGGTTTCAACACATTAAAAACTGAGATTCAATGCATCATTATGCATCCAAACACTAGCACTCAAAAGGAAACACGCTGCCCTGCTCTAAAGCATCAACTTATCCATCCAAAATAACTGAAATCTCATTCGATTGATCTCCAAACTCAGCCCAGCCACAAATCAACACTTCCAACACATTTTTAACATAAATCAACATCCAAAAACAACATAAAACCACACTTATACCTCCAACAACTTAGATCTCACATAACACCCAGAAAACCCAACCAAAAACACCTTTAAAAACAAAGATCTCAAGGATTTCAGGATTAATATGATTAAGACTCTATTTCAACATCATAAACCTTCCAAAACTTGATTAGAAACCATCTCGAACAAATCAAATCACAACAACTCCGAAAATCACATTAAATCATCTCTTTAAATCAAGATTTCACAATTTTATCAAAACCACAATAAAACTTCAATCAAAAACATAAATCAAGATTCAAATATCTTTGGAATTTCATTAAAGAACCTTGATTAGAGGTTTAGCACGAAATTACCTCCAATCCTTGCTTCTCCTCTAATTTGGCAAGTTTTGCTTTCAAGAATCTTGAAGAGATTTGAGAGAAATTAGAAGAGAGGATGTTAAAATCATATACACTTCTCAAACTCGTTTTGCAAAATTGATTTAACCAACCTATTAAATATAATTTTAGAGGATTTTAGAAATTTTCACCACATTCTTATCCCATCTTGAACCTTGATTTCCCTGAACCACCTTTAACATCTCGAACAACTGATTACCGGTTCCACTAGCCTAACCCGACGCAGAAAACACCTAGGCCCAAAACCGGGGTGTTACAGGCTTGGACTAGACTGGGCTCACAAATTTCTTTTCTACCAAAAGTGGGAGCAAATATTTGTATGTCATTGGGATTGAATTAAAAGACCTTTCATTCCCTTCCACTCGGGCTTCTTCTGGGCCCATTATTACTTTCTTGGAATTTGACCCACTTACACCTCATGTTGGTTTACTTATATAAATTGTAACGGTGCTCGGACCTGGTCCTTTATACATGCTCTAGTTTTTGTTCGGTTCTTCTTTTAGTTCAATGTGCCCTTTTTCTTTGGCCATAGCCATCATCATTTCAGCCATTTGTCTTTTCAATTCTTGCATCTCATTTTTGTCAGCATCAATACTAACACAATCGGATATATGACACTTGGATGAACTACCTTTCATTTTTTCTGTGACTTGTCCTGGACACTGCCTCATATTTGTAGTCTCCTCTATCAGATTACGATTCCCCTTATCTCTCATGATTGTCTTCTAATGATAACCACTTTTGAATCAATACCTCTATGGAATGAATATGTGATGCAAAAATGAAAACCAAAAAACAAAAGAAACGAGTCAACAGGGTAAATTAATTGTGAAAACAAAAATTAAATAGTTGATAAATAAAACAATTTAGTTAGCCAAGAAAATAACCAGAGAAGAGTATTTAAACCGGCAGTCCCCTGTCATAGGTCCCTATCTAGCTCTAGCAGGGTAGGTTTCTAAAAACAGAATGTGGGCTTTGTTCTAGACTCTGGGCTCCCGAACTTTCGTTATCGTCTACTGCGATAGCAAGGCATCGATTCTGTAGTATAGGTCCCTTATAACAAATGTGTGGGCTCCACGGTGCATAAGGTTAGTATACTGGAAGAAGACAAAAAATCCAAACTCGGAGCTGGAGAGCATCACGTCGAATAATTTCTTTCTCCCACTTAAAGGGTGAAAAGCCTGGGTCGAAGGCTTATGCATCAATGGCAAATCTATCATACACAAAAGCTACCTCCATTTTTCTTGAAAGTTCATCCAACAATTCTTAGAAAAAAATTAAATTCAAATCATTGCTTAAAATGCCATGTAAAATAAATTAATTAGGCTTAGCTCTCAATTTTTCCCCAGCGGAGTTGCCAAGCTGTTGCGGCCATTTTTAAAACCAAGTGCATAAAAATAGCCTGACGATTGATTCTTTTTAAAATTAGGGTTTTTATCCATTTTAATTCATTTATTTCTGAAAATTAGGGTTTCTTCATTTTAAATCGATTTTCCCTTTATTTATTCTTGAAAAATCAATTTGGAGTCGCCACTAGTCACTTTGGTAGACCAGACACCATAAAAACAAACATGAGATTCTTTTTATTAAAAATAGCGTTCAGGAGTCGGTTACGTGTGGGGAATGATTAGCACCCCCATAAATGCCCGTTATTGGTACCTTATTAATTTCACGTGGCATATTGGCATTTTGAGCCATAATTTGAATTTAAATAAATCTTTAATTGTTAACTGAATTTCATTCTGAATGAAGATATCCTTTTGCATGAAAATACATTCAAAGAGAATATAAGTTTTGAAACATCCAATTACTTTAGGATACTTCAATTTATATTCAAAATCTCAACACAAAAGGTTTTAATGCATGTCCATTTATTTTCTTGTCAATTTTAAGTTCAAACCTAATTAGGGCTCCAATTGATTAAATTAATGGGTAAACTATACTAATGACCACCGAACTATGGGGTTGGTGTCGATTTGACCACTATATTTTCAATTGTGTTAAATATACCACATAACTATTTAATTGGTTCCAATGTAGCCACCTGCCGTAAAAAACGGAAAAGTTGACGGGGCTGTTAAAATAATTGGTATAATTACAAATTTGGTCCCCTTTATCTATACAATCTATCAATTTGATCCTAATTTTAATCTAATAAAAATTTATTTATTTTAATTAGGTGGTGGGGGTTTTAATTATTTTTATTTAACTAAATTAATTAATTTTCTCCCTCCAATCAGGTGGTGACACGTGTTACCCTGATTAGGGTAGAAAAAATGAAAATCAGAGAAATGCCCTTGGTAGGAATCGAACTTGAGACCTTGGGGGAGTAGTGCGCGAGTTTACCACTAAGCCAAAAATATACATGTGATATGTAATACTAATAATGGTATATGTGTTATACGATTGAAGAAAGAAAAAACTAACACTACACTGAGCCAACAACAGTAGCGTTTCGAACATTATTGAATTAACAACTTCAACATCATTAAAAAGTAAAAACTCTCTCACAAGCTAAATATTTTGTTATTCAGTTTAAAGTTTAAACTTTTAATCAACATGTCACAGTGATTTCAATTGCTAATAGTCGACATTAATAGGCAGCCTCGAAACACAACTATCACTTCAGTAGAAAGTAAGCAATCTCATTTCGAACATTACTTATATATCAATTATCAATATTTTATGCAATTCTGCCAAAAAAACTTGTATATGCAATCCACACAACTATGAATAGAATAATTTTACCCTGCGATATGCATCAAATCAACAATTATACCTGCAACAAAATCTTCCCGAGTGACATCCTTATCTGCCATCCGCTACTAAAACTCGCAACAAACCTATCCGAATCCATAGGGGAAAACCTGAGCTCAAGCATCAACTTACTAACCTTAGCATCCACCTCATCCAAATTCACACCCTGAGCCCTCCTCTGCAACAAATCAAATTCATCCAAAAGCCTTCCCTTCAACTCCAAATCCTCGGTAGCCCATTCTAACGCCTTCTGAACCCTCTCCAATCTCTCCAAAATCTCCATTTCTTCCTTAAAAGCACTCATGAGCTCCTCCCTCACCGTCCTGGTCATGGAAACCTCAAACTCTTGGTGCAAAAACGCAATCTTCATGTTTTATTTGGCCTTTATAACGTTCCCAAAATCGGGTTCTTCTTGTCCCGTTATAATTCTCAATTGGGTTGTTTTCCCGGCTCCATTTACTCCAACCAGTCCAACTTCCTCGCCTCTTTTCACTTCCCAACTCACATCTTTCAAAATCGTTACTCCTTTATAGCTCTTACTGATGTTTTCAAGCTTTACACTGGAGGAAACACATGAAGCACCGGTGTTTAAATGCTTGTGGCGACGCTTTCGATCAATCTCTTCAACATTGGTGGAAAAGAGTGATTCAATGTCGGATTGAGGATTCTTTACGGAGGTTCTAACGCTGAGTTTCCAAAGCATGAAACGCTACTATTGTTGGCTCAATTTATTGTTAGTTTTTTCTTTCTCCAATCGTCTAACACATATACTATTATTAGTATTGCATATTATTTGTATATCTTGGGCTTAGTGGTAACCTTGAGCACTATTTCCCCAAAGTTCCAGGTTCGATTCCTACCAAGGGCATTTCCTTGATTTTTACTTTTCCTACTCCAATCAGGGTGACATGTGTCACCACCTGATTGGAGGGAGAAAATTAATTAATTAATTAAATTAAAAATAATTAAAATCCCCCAATAAGGTGGTGACACGTGTCACCACCTAATTAAAATAAATAAATTTTTATTAAATTAAAATTAGGATCAAATTGATATATTGTATAGATAAAGGGGACCAAATTTGTAATTATACCAATTATTTTAACAGCCCCGTCAACTTTTCCGTTTTTCTAACGGCAGATGGCTACATTAGAACCAATTAAATAGTTATGTGATATATTTAACACAATTGAAAATATAGTGGTCAAATCGACACCAACCCTATAGTTCGGTGGTCATTAGTATAGTTTACCCTAAATTAATTAAGAAAATTATGAATATTATCAACTTTAGGGTTTATGTGATAACACCCAAACAATTGGGCACTATCCATACTAGGCCCTAAATTAATAATATTTCTAATCATTTAGTGACGCTAACTATTTAAATCTTATCCTAATTTTATTTTAATTAGACTAACTATGTGTGATTACAATATTCAAAGTTTAAATGAAATATTAAATATTTAACTAAAATGTCCCCTTGATTAACATCTCATTACAATGAGATACTAACCAACTTAGAACATTAAAGTTTCCATTTAATATTCATTTATTTTCTACAATTTTCTCCCTATTTAAATTATTCAAATTAATTAAAGCACCTAAGATACTAAGGCACTAATTATTTAAAACTATGTGAATTAATCTCCTAAACAAATATACTACATGCCCTTTTAAAATATGCACACACATATAATTTAAATACAATTAAATAAAGCAATTAAGCAATAAAAGGGACTGAATTGAAAGGAAAGGAAAGCTTTAATTTTGAATTTTATTGAAATAGTGGACGAATTGAAAGACAACATAAACTTCCAGGGAGCCAAAACGTGATTTACCCAAACTTCTTTTAAACGCGCGGGTATCCCGACTCGTATTAGAAACACGCGAATCTCCTTTCCCTAAAACGATATCGCTTCACCCAGGTTATAAAACCCCCTAGACTTCATGATCCAATCGGATCAAACACACCCTTTTTCTCAAAATTCAAACACAATTCTTCATATTTTACCCTTTTGATCCGTATAAGTTCAACCCCGACCAACCTCCGCTGTTAGTCGGCCACCGCACCTGAATTCCGTCCGCCACCCTCTACCGACCGGCCGCCGGTTGGAACCCTAAAACCCCAAAAATTTCCATTTTCAACCCTAATATCCTAAATATAACATGTTTCATAAAAGCGCCCAAGCTTCCCCAACCTTGTAACCCCCTAGACCCGCTTATGCGTTAATACGGATCCTAGGAAGTCACATTAGGGTCACCGGAGCGACCCACGATAAAATTTCAAATAAACAAATTTACTGAACCATTTGAAATCATAAATCAAGCTTTGAATTAAGATACAAATTCAGAAAAACATTTAGACAATGAAACAGAACTCTGATACAAATTACTAATACAAGTTTCAAATTCAAATATAAATCAAAACATGACATGCATGCCCCCTAACTATATAGATATCATACTCCGCAAGCAAGCCGAAGAAACTCTCATACCGATGTTGATAGCTGAAACATGGTAGATCCTTAACCTGTGATGGTAAAACAACGTGAGCTTCGAAAAGCTCAGTAATACAAACTACCAAGAGATGCTAAAGGTACAAGTAGGTATATGGCAACTTAACATTGTCATGAAGAATTAGGCAACGATAAGCTCAAATTACGATTCGATTAAATCAGTGAAGAATTAATAGGAGGTCACAGAGTTGTTCTTTATTTGATCACCCGAACCGTAAGAGGTGAGTTTAAAGCCATATATTCAAAAGAGATTCAGATTTCAGAAGTTGAATCAAGGAGTTCAGAGTGGTCTATTAAACGTGAATTGTAAGTTACTGAGGGTTCAACATTGATACATTAATTCAGTAGAGTATGTTTCAAAAGAGGTCAGAAAGTTTTATTAATTTACTTAACTACCCCAATCGAACTCCAGAATGCAGTCCCCCTGAATTGCATACAGAAGGTCTTACCCTAGGCCTGAGGCGTATGAGCCTACCTAAGGGGATGCCTTAGGTCCAGAAAGACTTACCCTAGGCTCGTGGGCGTAGGAGCTTAGGTCCAGAAGGACTTACCAGCGCTGAGCCTACAGATCTTCATTCATATCCCAGATAATGTACCCCAAATAATTTCAGTTTATATTCAGAAGACAGTATTACAGAAAATAGATATCATATCTATTTTTATACCGGAAGACAGACGTCAAACTTATCTTATTATTATTATTATTTCGTATTCAATGCCATATATCAGATATATTTTTCATATCGGAGGTCAGAAATCAGGGAATTGCTTTCCTTTCATATTATATTGTCATACTTTTAAATTTTAAGTATGTGATCTTGGTTTAGAACAGAAAGTATTTACAGATACATATTGTGCACTATATGACCCAATTCATTTCTCAGAGATACTTGATAGATATCGAAAAGATGACAATTGACAATTCTGGACTGATTTCAGAATGAGGTCCCTACAAATAAGGGAATTTGATAAAACGTATCGAATCAACATCGGAAGTTGATGCATCAGAATCATTGAGAATTCAGATATATCGAGAGTGATTCGATCATTAAAGTTTACGAGGGTATTTTGGTCATTCTGACCTTCAGATGTAGTATGGTAATTAAACCAACAATGTAGCAGTGATGTACGGAGTTCAAAGATTTCTAGTTGCTTATCAAGTTCGAGTCCATTCGAGCTAATCGCAAACCATCATTTGTCATGTTTATTATTTGACCGGATCGATACACCTTAAGTACTCACTTCTCAGAACTGACTACATTGTAACAAAAAGCTCGACTTCGCCTAGCAAACACTAACATATAACGGGAGGTCGAACATGTATTCAACTGGTATTTTCCAGGTATCCGAACATGTGTGTTGCCCCTAAACTCAATCCATGGCATCGAATCCACACGAAGAGCAGGCTGCTCTTACCATTAACCTAAGTACTTTCTCCAAATAACTCGAACATGCTCCTATATGGTATTCTTCCAACGTCACGGTAGTTCCCGAAACGACCAACCAACGAGGGTCGTGTATTACCACTTTCAGAGTCATTGCCTTTGTTTGGGTTTATTGATATTTCTTATTCCAAGTCTTAGAGGTACTTTCAATCACTTCGATGTCCGAAGGTGCTCTAATTATTTTGAGCCTTTTAGTTCTTTCAACTATTCATTCATTTCAGACCTTGAGGATATAACATATAAGTCAGTCGATTGGCAATTATTGCCCGAGGAAAAATTCAATCTTTAGCCTCATTCAGTCCCATTCAATCTTATCAGTATTTTCAATCCTTCTTTTGTCGTTGCAATCCTTTCGATCTTTTACGCCACGTTGATTAATTCAAACATACGAATATTTTTCCGTAATTTATCTTCGGAGATTTATTCAAAATTCTAGAAATTCAAGTACGTTGCAGACTCAAATATTTAAGTCTTGTTACTATAACATTTCAAGAAATAAGGTTTTTCAAAAGCATCGGATGTCTTACCAGATCAAGTATAGCTTCCCGGGTTGTGTTTATAGTTAAGGGGTATTTTCGTCATTTGTTAATCAGATATTTCCGACATTTATCCTTTTAACAAAAGAGATCATCAGGTTTAAATATTTACCGTCTCATTAACCATGTACTGAACTCGAAAGTCCTTTCGATTTATCAAACCTCTTATTCTAATATTTGCCTTAGCCATTATTATTTTTATTTCATAATTGATCGATATAATCAGAAATAATCATATGCTCAAACATGGTCGTGTAAACATTAACCAAATATCAACATGTTGCAAAAGCATGCAGAAGGTAGTAGTGTATTACCTTGGCTCCAAGCTACAACGATCGATCTGTGAACGGCATTCGAACACCCTTGAACCCGGATTTGACATCCCTCAACAATTCGTATTCCATGAATTATGAGTACCTTGAATTATATAAATCCCAAGATCAGACCTCGTTCACCAAAACACTTAACCAATTAATTAAATACATAAGCACTCTCGGGTTCAAGGTCAGATTCGGAGGTCTTAGGGTCAGAATTTTACGAAACGGGCTTCAGAATCGGACTCAGGACGTCGAAAAACATAAAATAGGAGTTTTCGGAAAATTTGACTTTTTGGTCAACATACAAAGTCAACGCTGACGACGGTAGGTCAATGCTGACGTCAGCAGGTCAACAGTCAACGAGGTCAGAGTCAACGCTGACGTCAGCAGGTCGACGCTGAGGTCAGCAGTCAACTGAATTGACTCGGACGAGTTGACTCGGCTGACTCGGACGAGTTGATTCGGGCTGACTCGGACGAGTTGACTCGGGCTGACTCGAACGAGTTGACTCGGGCTGACTCGGACGAGTTGACTCAGGCTGACTCGGTCAACGAGTCAACGGGTCGGGTTAACAGGTCGAGCTGATGGGTCGGGTCGGACACCAAACTGGGCTTGGTTTGGTTGGGCTTAGACCAGGTTTGATCAATGGGTTCAGAACGGTTTAATTTATGCTGGTTCAGACCGGTTCACTTACCTATGGCAAACGGGTCATCGGACGATCGCCGGGGAAGGTCGCCGGAGGCACCGTTTGCGTCGATTCTGCCGAAAAAACATAAGTCATCAGCCAAGGGTACTATCAACAAGAGAGAAACTCATTTTGGGCCGGAAAAACTCACCGAAATCTTACCCAAAACGTTGAATCTCAGTCTTAATGACGAAGCTCCGGCGAACCCTCAATCGGCGTCAGACGAACAATCGGTTGACTGGGTTCTGCTCACCGTGACGTGAGGAATCCGTTGACGGTGGTGGTGCGACGATAGGACGACTGAGGTGGCCGGAATCGGTGAAAAAGAGACGGCGATGGGGGAAAAAACGAAACATTCAAATCGTTGCCCACGGCAAACGGCTGCTCCGATGTGCGAGTGGCCGACGGGGTCTGGTCGGGACAGCGCAACGCTTCCGATGATGTGGGCGGTGAACACCACGGACCGACGGTGGCTTAGATCGGCGATTAAGTTTCCTGGGGAAACATAAAACACACTCTGAAACTCCCTCCCTCTTTCAATGACAGGGACGACAATTAATGCGATTGGTGGGGGGGTTGGTTGTTGTTTTAATTATTTGAATAACAAGGATTCAAAAGATAGATTTAAAAATAAGTCACGGTAACTAATAACCAGATTGAGCCTTAGTTTTGATGGTTAAAACATTACTTACCATACCATAAGGACACGGGATTGAATCCTTATAACATTATTCCCCCATTTTTTATTTCATTTCCAAAGGCCAAATGGTAATGGTTCAATCAAGCCCAAGACCCCAAACATCCAAGAGTTTTTAAAATTAGCTTTCAAAATTTAAAAATCTTTCCAAACAAGTCCCTGAAATGCAATTAAACTATTTCAAATAAATCACCCCACTTTGGGTGTTACAAACCTAAACCTAGATCTACCCTTAACCCGCTCTCGTTTTCAACTCTGACCAATTCCAGACCTTTCTCGGCCAATAAAACAAACATCGGCCACCATAGAGATGAGTTTTCGGTTATTACATTTTTTTTCATTTCGGTTTTTATTATTTTTGTTCTAATCTAACTTCTTTTTTTATGTTTTTGAAGGAAATCAAAAGATGAAAGGGAGATATACCTTCTGGTGGTTAAAATCTGATTCCGGTAGCTTTCACGGTAGCCGACGAGCTTCCCAACGACATACTTTCTAAGGATTACCATGCGCAGCTCCGTCCGTATTAATCTTAAGCACCCCATGAGAAGGAGGCATCCACTCTATGTTTTTCCTAACAAAAATCGTACCAACTACGAAAATACACCATCTCGGGCACTCCCATCACTGAGACTCATAGCAACACACATCCTCCGAGAATACTTTCACCCGATAAAATGATCGTAGTTTAATAAGGAAAAACACTTCCTTTAACGTCAACCGCTTACCATTAAAAACAAACTCATTGTGCGCCAGCCATAAGGATTCGTAACTCATTTATCGAAAACACTTAATATTTTTAATAATATTTTTTATTTGTTTTTGATTTTTTAATATTATATAATTTTCATATTCTTTAATTTTTTAATAGTAAAATTAATTAAATTTGAATTTCAGTGAATTATAGTTGGACAAATGAACAAAAATAATTAACAAAGTTTTCAATCGTAGTACCAAAGACTTGACAACTTTGTCTTTTAGAAATACCGATTTGGCAGCCGGTTGTAACGTTACTAAAAAGTAACGAATAAATTAAAAGAAGACAATACAAATTCAAGCATAAGGAGACAACCACTAGCTCTCATGAGAGATCACTAAAGTAATGAATAAAAACTTAAATCCAACACATTTTCGATTCACTCATTCAATTTGATCGACTTAATTGAAAAGTATATTAAATATTGGATTTGGAGTTTTATTAAAATATATTTATTTGACTTTTTCTTTGCTCGACAATTAAAATTTTATTACATTGTCTTAAAAGCCTATACCACGTTGAGTGCTTCATTAAAAACCTCTTTAATCCTAAATAGAGGAATAGAGTTCACTCAAAGCGGGATGCACTGCCTCCAAGTTCAAAGGCCTTCGTAGAATGCACCAACTTACAACAAAATCACCACCCATCAAACTGAAACATATCCACTCCTTTTACATACCCATCCCATAAACAACAAAACAAAATTTAAAAATAGGCATGAAGCTTACTGGATATCAGCCCCTCCTATATCGCAGTAATGGTTTAGCACCCAAATCACCACCAAAATTTAGAAATTCAACTCGATTCGGATCATATTTAGCTAGGCAGTTTGCCAAGCCATTGTCACCCGAAGGATAGAGCACAGTTGGATTTTACCGATTCTCCGAACCACCCCATCAATGTCCATATGAGTTTGTCGCTAGGTATTTGACCAAATAGGATCGTCCGGTTCCTATAGAATCTATCACTAAAATACCCCTAGAGGAAGATAGGGCTAAGCAGAGCGAAAAGGATTTTCCATGAGACAGGAAATGAAAACTATTAGCCCCACACGAAGTTTGTAATTAAGTGATTGTCTGATAATGAGTAAGGAATATCTACCTTTCTGCTAAACAGGATGTATAACATCTCCCACCATACCCAATGAGAACAGTAACTGAGGAATTAACATTCTGATCTAGCTTCCTTGTTCTATAGAATCTGTCCATGAGTCTTAGTAGGTCTTCCTTCACCTCCTCCCAACAGCGTTTAAAGAACTTTAATTAACCCTCCGATCTCGGTGCTATGGATTCGTCGCAACTCCAAATTGCCTCCTTCGCATCCTCTACAGGAAAGGTTCCTCTAGTTTTGATGTCTTACTTGTGAAATCCTCTTAAACTGTAGTTTAACCCATACACTTCAAGCTCTCCTTTTGCAACTGAAATGATTGCTGGAAAATTGAGTAACAAGCTTCGCAACCTCTTGGGGTCATTACTACTTTTATTGCCAATTTTTAACCCCTGCACAGTCCTCCCTTTCGCCCTTATCTTTATTGCATTAATATCTAATTGATGTGTGGAGATGAAGATGGTACAGTCATTATATCAAATTGTAACATCCGAATACCTGACTAAAATTTTTCCGACTTAGATAATCGAAAAGTAGTTTTTAGAAACTATTATTGTGATAAAGGTTCTTAAAATATGATTAATTAAAATTGAATCAGATTTTAAAGTGAATTGTACATAATTAGTAATTAAATTGTAAAGCGTGCGAGTTTGATGTTAAAATAATGAAAGACGAAAATAAAGGTGCAATAAGTGTAAGCAACGGAAAGATGAATGTTTAATGTTCGAATTAATCCGTTTCCTAATAGTGATTAGTCATCACCACCAAGTGTCCACCATGCATAATCAAGGTTTTTTCAATGATAAAATTTGTGTACAATTTAACTAATTTTGGAGGAAAACCCACGGCTTGGGGTTAGGGAGGAGAGAGAAAAGATGTACATGTTCTTCAAATTATCTTACACTATTGCTGAATGCTCCCTTTGAATTTCAGACCCTTTAGGCTTTATTTTGGTTTCTGCAATTTAAGGGGTAAAAAGGATGAAGAAGACTGCTTAAAGGGGTTACGTACAGTAGTTTAAATTATGGTTACGATCTTGTTTTTAGTTGTTTTGCATTTATCGCTATTGCAGACATAATAGATGTTATTGTCGGTATCGCAATCATAAATTTCTTAAAAAACATATGATATTACGAACATAACGATTACGAGCGAACGGTACTAAAACCATTATATAACTACTACTGTAACAATCGTGGACTGCTATTTAAGTGCCTGCATGTTCTTTAATTCTGAATGTGTGGATGCAAGACATGTCATAGTGTTTATGCACTTCCAAGCTTGTAATTAATGTTTGCGTTTACCGTCATTGGACGTTAACGTAGATGGTAATCGTTCGGTCTCAAATGTCACCAACCCTTTCGTCATAGTCTCCTGAGCCTGAATTCGACTTTCATTTCATCGAGAAATGTTTGAAGTCCACAGCTCGATTAAATTTTTTTAATTTTTCTATCGTCGATCTCTCTCTTCCATTGTCGGATGTAACTCGTTTCTTAGTATATTGTTTCTCTCGTGTCGATGAAATTTTCTACCGTTCGAATCTTGTTGATGTTCTTTTGTTATCATTTACGCCGTCCAGAAGTTAAAGGAGGAATAATAAAAAAACGCATAAAGTATAAAATTCATTGTGAAAAATGAACATTTTAAAGTTTCAGTTACCAAAATAAATATGAGAGTAAAGTTCAGTGATAATTTATATGATTTTACCCTTTATGATTTTACATTTGAATAATGGATTTCTTACCCAAGATTTTAGAAATTTTTTGCCCTTTACAAATCAACTTTTGCCCATAATATAAACGCATTTCATGTTTGTCCTCAAAATATGAACATCAAATTTTATTTAAACTCATGCATAATATAAAAGAACGCACATCACGTTCGTTCGCATTGCTTATATCGGTCGTTACTCACCGACAATTCCCCATGCCAATTTTACAAACAAATTTCAATATTAGAAAAAAAGGCTAATGGTATATTAAAATCCAAATTCAAAGTCTCGGTGTAAACGGGTTTAATCATTCTTGGGCAGATTTGTTTATATGATATTTATACTGAATTGACAAATTATATTATAACTTTATGATATTGTTTAGAATTCTATATTCAATATGTTCCATATAACCTATTATGAAATGTTTGTGGTTTACTAGGGGCATTCCAAGAAAATGTGTTAAAAGTAATGGCAGTTCTACAACGAATTAAATAGTAAAATGTCAAACTAAACATGAAAAAAAAAATAAGAAACTTTAAGGATTAGATTGAATAAAATTAATAATTTATAGGAAAGATTTTAAATTCTAAATTTGTATAAAATAAGTTAAAAAGTCTTGCAGTATGCTAGATAGTTATATTATGAGATAAGGTGGAGCTCAGGTACATCAGGATGGTTCCGACACATCTAAAATATTTCCCTCTGCTATTGTATGAATACTCGGTTCTGAAGCTTGTACATTAATAACGACAGAGGCTTCGGCTCGCTTTCCCCATAAGGTGATGTAAATTCCTAGTATGATCAGGAACCCGCCTATGACACTGTTAATTTATAATATATAAAAACACAAATTAGAAGAAACACAAGATAATATGTAAAAAAAAAACAAAATAAAAATTGAGTAATTAATACCTCCCCGTATGGATCTCTCCATTTATTAGAAGAGACTCAAACAATATCGTAAATACGAGCGACAGAGGAGAAAAAGAAGAGACAAAAATTGGACCATGTGCTTTCATGCACCATGTTGCAATGATAACTGCTACTCCGGATCCGAAGACACCCTATTTCATTTTACAAAATAAATGTACCATTTTAATAATAAAACTCAAAAACTATTAATTAATTTGAAACTTAAACTTAATGTATTTACGAAAAAATAATCGTTAGATTTCGCTTACAGTAAAAATTATGGTCAATAGATTCACAGTTGGAGAAATTCGCCAGGCACACCAATCCCTCTCAACAACCATAGCCGTTGCGGTGGAGAGCACAAAGCTGCTGCCACACATCAGCCATGAAGTAGATAAAACGGGATAGAAGTGTGTGGCAATCAACTTGGCCTATATATAAATAAATTAGAAGTAATTATTATGAGTAATAATTAGTGTTTTGTTGGATTATATATAAATTTGTTAAAACTAAATATGTGATATCATACCTGCAAAATAAGTGCCAAAGAATAACAGAAAAGACTGAGCAAGGTCAATACAGCTCCTAGTATCGGCCTCTGGACCGGAGCAAATAACAAGCCCTGCGGTTTGGGCAGTGAGTTGAAGGATGTGTGTATGTGGAAGCTCGGTCCAGTATAGAAAGTGATGATCATTGCACCACCGATGCTAGTGATGGTGCCAATCACTTTTGCTCTTCCGGGCCATGTGGTCAAAGTTAACGTCTCCATCCTAAGGAAATGCAAATGTCAATCAAACAGAAAATAAAAAGGGAAATTAGACGTAGAGGAACCGGTGGGGTAAGTAGACGATGAAACAAAAGCGAGGGAAAGATTTGATAAAGCCAAAGTGATCGTCTATTTTGGTTACTGCTGGAAGTCGAGAATGAATGGTCATGGTGACGACAGGGAAGATCCATTATCCGACTCTGACGAGGGGGAAGGTGAAGACTGAAGAGTCGCCGGAGTTTTCAGAGGTTGGTAACAGATAGATTATGCTGCCGCACTGGATATTTCAGCTCAACTGCAGCCTCGGTTCCTCCTGTCGAGATTGGCTTTAATAGGGACGCTCAAATCCAAACTGATACTAGTATTGGGGTAATTTGCTCAAGACAAGCAGTTAGTACAAAGTGATGGATTGCAAGTTCATTCTCAACAACTGAGGAAGATAGGGTGCTGGAGATTGACTGAACATAAAACTAATTTTACTTCCCGTAGGAGGACATTATTGTTGGAAGCGTCGGTGGACACTCGATATAACTTTATAACTCAAATAATATTATTACATGAGAAATCAAAGAAAAATAAATATAAATGTGCTGCTGCACTTTCTTTACACCAAGAAAAACACTTTGTGTGTTTTTTTTTTCTTTATATTACAAGCTTTGTCTAACTCCTATTTATAGTTTTCCTAAACCACCTATGGAGAGTTCAATTTGCTTTCCGCCATTAGACTTGCTTAATTGCTAAGTATTTTCCTAAGAAGAGTTCAATTTGCTTGCCTCCATTAGACTTGCTTAATTGCTAAGTAATTTTGTCAAGCTTGCCACGTTCATACTCTTTATTGTCAAACTAAGAATTCAAATCAAGTTTGAATTCTAACACTCCCCCTCAAACTTGATTTTTCATGCCAAGTCCTTCTTTATTGGTCTTCGTCTTGTACACACATTTGACTCCAATTGGATTATGTCCTTCTGGTAGACTTGTGAGCTCCCATGTATCATTTCTTTCTATCGATGCAATTTCTTCATTCATGGCATTCTTCCACTTGTCATCTTCAATTGTTTCTTCATATGTTATTGGATCACTGCTTGCAAGTAAACAGAAAAGTGAAATATTTTGAGTTTCGTAATCCTTGTACCTTTCTGGAATTCTTCTCTCTCTTGTAGATCTTCGAACTTCAGTCGGTTGTATTTCAGGATTCTCTGTTCTGCTATTGTTTGATGAGGATGACTCAGTTGGATTTTGTTGAGGACTTTGATCATCACTTTGTTTATCTTGGTTGATGAAGTCGTCATCATCTTGTTCTTCGTTAAAAAATAGTCCTTCAACTTTCTTTTCTTCTAAGTTCCATCTCCAGTGTTCTGCTTCATCGAACTCAACATCTCTTGAGATTATCAACTTTTTGGTTAAAGGATTATAGAGTCTGTAAGCCTTACTTCGTTCATCATAGCCAATAAAGATACACTTCTCTCCTCTGTCATCAAGCTTCGTTCTGATCTGCTCAGGTACATGGGCATATGCGATGCATCCAAAAATCTTAAGGTTCCCAATTCCTGGTTTTTTACCGCTCCATGCTTCGTCCGGCGTCATGTTCCTTACACTCTTTGTTGGGCAACGATTTAACAGATAAACTGCACATCGAACTGCTTCGGCCCAAAAATTTCTTGGTAGATGCTTACCTTTTATCATGCTCCTCGCCATGTCGAGAATGGTGCGATTCTTTCTTTCTGCAACTCCATTTTGTTGAGGCGTGTATCTAACTGTCAACTGGTGAATTATGCCATGCTCCTTGCAGAAGTCTTCAAATAACTTTACTGTATACTCACATCCTCTATCAGATCTGAGTATCTTTAAGTATTGACCGCTTTGTTTTTCCGCCATTGCTTTAAATTCTTTGAACTTATCCAGTGCTTCCGACTTTTGTTTAAGAACATAAACCCAACACTTTCTGCTATAATCATCAATAAAGGTTAGGTAATACCTATTTCCTCCAAGTGATGGTATATCAAATGGGCCGGCTATGTCAGTGTGGACGATCTCCAATGGTCTTCTGGCTCTCCATGATTTGCCAACTTTAAAGCTTTGTCTGTGTTGTTTTCCTTTGATACAGGCCTCGCACAATTGATTTGGAGGTTTGATTTCTGGCAATCCATTCACCATTTTTGCTTTTGATAATAACTTCAAGCCAGAAAATCCAAGATGTCCGTACCTCAAGTGCCACAGCCACGAATCGTCCTTGATTGAAGTCTTCATACACTTTACTTCTCCTGACTCGATGTCAATAGTAAAGAGACGATTCCGCGTCATATTGACTTGGGCAACCAATTCTCCATTTCTATTCTTGATTGAAAGTGAGCGGTTCTTCATCTGCACTTCATATCCTTTTTCTAGAAGCTGACCAAGACTGATGATGTTGCTTTTCATAGCTGGTACATAGTAAACGTCTGATATGTATTTCTTTTCTCCATTTTTCTGAGTAATCATGACTTTGCCCTTGCCTTTAACCTCTGCGTGCGAGTCGTCACCAAAAATTACTCGTCCACGGATCGTTTCGTCCAACGCCACAAAAAACTCTTTTCGACCACACATATGATTACTAGCACAATTATCGAGATACCAAATATTTTCCTTTGATTCTTCATTTTCTTTATAAGTGAGGAATACATGAGATTCTTCGGCGTTTTCTTCTTCAGCTGTTGCTACATTAATTCTTTCTTCGTACTTTGGAGTTGATCTACACTCGTAACTATAATGACCATACTTATTACAATTATAACATTGTACCTGAGATTTATCTCCTTGTTGATATCGGCCTCTTCCTCGACCTCTATATCCTCGTCTACGACTTGGTGATCGGTAATTTTCATTTGCTTGGTTGCTAACATATGAACGATCGCCACGTCCACGATATCCACCATAGTTTCCTCTGCCTCGTGTGTAGCTGCTGCTAACTCTGCCATCGTTGACGTGCAACTTGCTTTGAAGGACTTGCTCCAGATTTTCACTTTCTTCATTTAGCTTCATTTTTTGCTCATGGGCTTGGAGTGATCCCACAAGCTCATCGATAGTCATTTGAGTTAAATCTTTTGATTCCTCAATTGCCACGACCACATAATCAAATTTTCGTATCAATGATCGTAGGATTTTCTCCATCACTCTAACCTCACCGAGTGCTTCGCCATTTCTTTTCATTTCATTTGCTACGGCTTTTACACGGCTAACATAATCATCTATGCTTTCCGTGATCTTCATTTTTAGCATCTCAAACTCGGCTCTAAGTGATTGAAGACGTACCTTTTTTGCTTTCTCAACTCCTTGGAGTGATTTTTGCAGAGTTTCCCATGCTTGCTTCGCGGTTGTTGCTTCTGCAATTTTTTCAAAGTTAGACTCATCTACTGCTTGGAAAATATAATATAACGCCCTTTGGTCTCTTTTAAGAGCATCCCTTAGTGCTTTCTTCTCTTCGTTGGTTAGAGCCGCTTCTGCTGTTGCATTTTCTGGCTCCACATATCCTTTTACGACCATGTCCCAACAATCTTGCGAACCGAGTAGCGCCTTCATTTGAATACTCCAGTTGCCATAATTTGTCTTTGTTAATCTCGGGATTTGTGGCTGGATCATGTGCTCCATCTTCTCGTGGCGTGAAATTCGAACTTGAACTTGGCTCTGATACCACTTGTTGGAAGCGTCGGTGGACACTCGATATAACTTTATAACTCAAATAATATTATTACATGAGAAATCAAAGAAAAATAAATATAAATGTGCTGCTGCACTTTCTTTACACCAAGAAAAACACTTTGTGTGTTTTTTTTCTTTATATTACAAGCTTTGTCTAACTCCTATTTATAGTTTTCCTAAACCACCTATGGAGAGTTCAATTTGCTTTCCGCCATTAGACTTGCTTAATTGCTAAGTATTTTCCTAAGAAGAGTTCAATTTGCTTGCCTCCATTAGACTTGCTTAATTGCTAAGTAATTTTGTCAAGCTTGCCACGTTCATACTCTTTATTGTCAAACTAAGAATTCAAATCAAGTTTGAATTCTAACACATAAAACTAATTTTACTTCCCGTAGGAGGACATTATTGATGGAACTGCCTTGGACAATGTTAATAGGGACTATGAAGATGAAGTTGAAAGGAAAGCAGTCTGAAAATTCTGTCTTTTTTTGTCTTTTTGACGTAGGCTTTGTATTGCTAGGTGTTTGTGGTTTAAAATACTAATAAAAATAAACATTGTTTTAGTAATCGAAATGTTATAAGGATTTATTGTGTTCCATTACGAGGATCAAAAACAATTGTGTTGGTAATGCATTTCTTGTATTGTATCGTATCCTCATTTATCGTGTCCGTGTATAAGTTTACGTTATAATTTTTACGTACCTGAATATTATTGCTAATATATAAGTAATGGCAGGGCCCAAATTTGCAACGGCCGTGATATAACTCGCGAAAGCGAAACTGAAGCTTGCAGCGAATGTATTTTGTGCCACAACTCCCCTACATTCCATAAAGCAAAGTCAATTGAATTTTAATAAATACTATAATTCAAACTAAAATTTTAATAAATGCTATAATTCAAACTAAAATTTCGAATACATACCCCAAAGCTCCGGTTAATATGCTCAATGCAGCTATCTTCCACGTCATGTCTGGCCTTTGACCCCTACAATTTTTTTTCAAATATAAGAAATCAATTTTGTATAATGATTATGAAATGATACATATGTATATTAATTTAAAGTATACCTTTCGAAATAGATAGCAACAGGGGTAACGAAGATGGTTGCTACCAGGAGACGGTAGGCAATCAAAACTACCATACTAGTTCCCGTGGAATAACTTTTTTCATATAATAAGCTCACCCAAGCACTGATAACTTGGGCAATTGTCATCAAAAAAATCGCGAGAAACATGATGCTGTCTAAAAAAACATAAAAAAAAATGATTTAAAACAAAATAGATGGGGGAAGAGTAAGAAATTCAATTTTAAAGAAACATATAGCCGCTGCCGCTCCCCTCCGAAACAATACAAACCGGGACAATCGACCAAGCACGTCCTATCAACTTGAAAACCATTACACTCCCAAGAACATCCAAGACCGAAACTGTTGATGCTTTCGGTGCAAAAGCAAGCACCTTTCGGTGCAAAAGTGGTACATTATTGGGTGCAATAATTTGGTTGAATTTTTGGCATGGGGAAATTGTTTTTTGGTCCCTAAACTTTAGGCTATTTACAAGTTTAGTCCCTAAAGCTCAACTATAAATAGCCTAGCCATTTGCCATTCTTACACATCCCAAATCATTCTAACCTCCTCCCAATACTAGAGAAATTAGAGAGTTTTCATAGAGTTGTTTTCTCCTTTTTATCAAGAGAGAATTGTCATTGTTTTCTCCTTGTTAGACTGAGAGAAGTTGTAATTCCTATTTTCTCATAGTGAAATTCTTCTACCTTTGTCCGTGGTTTTTACCCTATATTATTTAGGGGTTTTCCACGTAAAATCTGTGTCTCTTTTATCTTCATTATTATTTTCTCAAATTATCAGTTGCGTTTTTGCTCTATTCGACGATCGTATTCCGCAACAATTGGCATCAGAGCCAGATTTGGGTGCGTATATCTACTTACCGTATTCTCTGTTGGTTGCCACTGAAAAATGGATCCTCCATCATAAGAAAGTAAGTTAGATATTACTCATTCATTGAAGGTGGTGGGCACTATTCACATCAAAAAGGTGAAATAGTGGGAGCTATCTGAAATAGAAGCTATGGCAACGAAATTTGATATTGAAAAGTTCAATGGGAGAAATTTCTCACTGTGGAAATTGAAGATAAAGGCCATCCTAAGAAAAAACGGATGTCTAGCGGCTATCAGCGAAAGGCCGGCAGATTTTACAGATAACAAGAAATGGAATGAGATGGACGAGAATGCTATTGCAGACCTTCATTTAGCATTAGCAGATGAAGTACTATCAAGCATCGAGGAGAAGAAGACAGCCAAGGAGATTTGGGATCACCTCGCAAAATTATACGAGGTCAAATCGTTGCACAATAAAATTTTCCTTAAGAGGAAATTGTACACTCTTCGGATGTCAGAATCTACTTCAGTGACAGAGCACTTAAACACGTTGAATACTCTATTTTCTCAGCTTACATCCCTAAGCTATAAAATAGAGTCACAAGAACGTGCTGAACTTCTGCTTCAAAGTCTACCTGATTCGTATGATCAACTCATCATCAACTTGACGAACAACAACCTTACAAGTGATCTAGTCTTCGATGACGTTGCAGCTGCTGTTCTAGAAGAAGAAAATCGGCGCAAGAACAAGGAAGACAGACAAGGAAATCTGCAACAAGCATAGGCCTTAACGGTGATGAGAGGAAGATCAACAGAACGTGGCCAAAGTAGCAGTCACAATCATGGTAGATCAAAGTCAAGGAGTAAGAAGAATTTAAAGTGCTACAACTGTGGAAAGAAGGGTCACATGAAGAAGGATTGTTGGAGTTTACCTAAAAACTCCAATCCTCAAGGAAATATGGCAAACACTTCAGATGATGGAGATGCTCTCTGTTGTGAAGCAGCAACAGCCATGGAAGGCAGAAAAAGATTTGCAGACATATGGCTTATTGACTCGGGAGCCACATATCACATGACCTCAAGAAGAGAATGGTTCTATAATTATAAACCTGTCTCAGGAGGATCTGTGTACAGCTGCAATGATCATGCCTTGGAGATTGTTGGCGTTGGAACCATCAAACTGAAGATGTATGACGGGACAATCAAAGTTGTTCAAGATGTGCGACACGTGAAAGGCTTGAAGAAAAACTTATTATCCTACGGATTGTTGGATAATAATGCAAGCAAAATTGAAACACAGAAAGGAATCATGAAGGTGTTCCATGGAGCGCTTGTGGTGATGAAAGGTGAAAAGATAGCTGCAAATTTGTACATGCTGAAGGGAGAGACTTTGCTAGAAGCTGAAGCCTCTGTTGCCTCATGTAGTTCAGATTCTACCATGTTATGGCATCGGAAACTTGGACACATGTCAGAACAGGGAATGAAAGTCCTTGTGGAGCAAAAGCTACTTCCGGGTTTAACAAAGGTATCACTTCCTTTGTGTGAACATTGTATTACAAGTAAGCAGCATCGATTAAAATTCAACACATCAAATTCTAGAGGCAAGGCTGTTCTAGAATTGGTTCACTCTGATGTATGGCAAGCACCGGTTACATCCCTAGGCGGAGCAAAGTATTTTGTCTCCTTCATTGATGACTACTCTAGGAGATGTTGGGTGTATCCTATCAAGAGGAAGGCAGATGTGTTTTCAACCTTCAAAGTTTTCAAAGCGCGGGTGGAACTTGATTATGGAAATAAGATCAAGTGTTTCAGATCAGATAATGGAGGTGAATATACAAGTGATGAATTTGATGACTTCTGCAGAAAAGAAGGCATCAAAAGACAGTTCACAACAGTATACACTCCTCAACAAAATGGAGTGGCAGAGCGGATGAACAGAACTCTGTTAGAAAGAACACGAGCAATGTTGAGAGCTGCAGGGCTAGAAAAAGCTTTCTGGGCAGAAGCAGTCAATACCGCCTGTTATTTGGTGAATCGGGCTCCATCAACTGCAATTGAGTTGAAGACACCGATGGAAATGTGGACTGGTAAACCAGTTGATTATTCAAACCTCCATATATTTGGAAGTATTGTGTACGTGATGTACAATGCCCAAGAAATTTCAAAGTTGGATCCAAAATCCAGAAAATGTAAATTCTTGGGGTATGCTGATGGAGTAAAGGGGTATCGCTTGTGGGATCCCACTGCCCGCAAAGTGATTATCAGCAGGGATGTTATCTTTGTAGAAGATAAGCTACAAAGAAAAGAAGAAGATGATAGCACTGATAAAGAAAAGCCAGAGACTACACAAATACATGTTGAAAATGAGTCTGAACAGAGAGATTGTTCTGAAGCAGAACCAGAGCTCGAGGAATCAGAACCAGAGAATTCTGAAGCTCCAACAACTCGTCAATCAGATCGTGTGAGAAGACGCCCCAATTGGCACTCAGATTATGTTATAGAAGGTAATGTTGCATACTGCCTTTTAACGGAGGACGGTGAGCCATCATCATTCGAGGAGGCAATGAACAACTCAGATGCTTCGCAGTGGATGGCGGCAATGCAAGAAGAAATCGAAGCCCTTCATAAAAATAATACATGGGAACTTGTGCCACTACCACAAGGAAG
The DNA here is from genome assembly GCA_030270665.1 of Hibiscus trionum. Lineage (NCBI taxonomy): Eukaryota > Viridiplantae > Streptophyta > Magnoliopsida > Malvales > Malvaceae > Hibiscus > Hibiscus trionum. Next base: position 16,253,157 of record BSYR01000038.1, on the reverse strand, counting down.
GAAGCCAATTGGTAACAAATGGGTCTTCAAAATCAAGAGAAATGGTGACGATCAAGTGGAGAGGTATCGTGCAAGACTGGTGGTCAAAGGATATGCTCAGAAAGAAGGTATTGATTTCAATGAAATCTTTTCTCCTGTGGTTCGACTAACAACGGTTCGAGTTGTCCTGGCAATGTGTGCTACATTGAATTTACATCTAGAGCAGCTAGATGTTAAAACAGCTTTTCTTCATGGAGATCTTGAAGAAGAGATTTACATGCTCCAGCCTGAAGGTTTTGAAGAAAAAGAAAAGAAGAACTTGGTTTGCAGGTTGAACAAATCTCTGTACGGTTTAAAGCAGGCGCCGAGGTGTTGGTACAAGAGATTTGACTCCTTCATCATGAGCCTTGGATACAACAGACTTAATGCAGACCCTTGTGCTTACTTCAAGAGGTTTGGTGAAAACGACTTTGTTATATTGCTGTTGTATGTAGATGACATGTTGGTTGCAGGCCCCAACAAAGATCATATTAAAGAATTAAAGGCACGACTGGCTAGGGAATTTGAAATGAAGGACTTGGGACCAGCAAACAAGATTCTAGGGATGCAAATTCACCGAGACAGAAGTAGTAGGAAGATTTGGCTTTCACAAAAGAATTACTTGAAAAATATCTTGTCACGATTCAGCATGCAAGATTGTAAGCCAATTTCTACCCCTCTTCCTATTAACTTTAAATTATCCTCCAGTATGAGTCCTAGCAGTGAAGAAGAGAGGATGGAGATGTCTCGAGTACCGTATGCATCAGCAGTGGGAAGTTTAATGTTCGCTATGATTTGTACAAGACCAGACATTGCACAAGCAGTGGGAGTGGTTAGTCGGTACATGGCGAATCCAGGCAGAGAGCATTGGAATGCTGTGAAAAGGATCCTGAGATACATCAAAGGGACCTTAAATGTTGCATTATGTTACGGGGAATCAGACTTTCTTATCAGCGGGTATGTCGATTCTGACTATGCAGGAGATTTGGATAAAAGCAAATCTACAACAGGGTATGTGTTTACAGTTGCTGGTGGAGCTGTAAGCTGGGTTTCAAAACTGCAATCGGTTGTGGCTACGTCAACAACGGAGGCAGAATATGTAGCAGCTACACAAGCCAGTAAAGAAGCAATATGGTTGAAAATGCTATTGGAGGAGCTCGGGCACAAACAAGAGAATGTCTCTTTGTTTTGTGACAGTCAGAGCGCCTTGCATCTTGCAAGGAATCCTGCTTTTCACTCAAGAACAAAACACATTCGGGTCCAGTACCACTTCATTCGTGAGAAAGTGGAAGAAGGGACGATAGATATGCAGAAGATCCATACCGATGACAACATAGCAGATTTCATGACAAAAGCAATCAACACTGATAAGTTTACTTGGTGTCGATCCTCTTGTGGCTTGTTAGAGACGTAAGCAACATGGAAAGAACGAGGTAGAAAGAATGGTGTGAAGATATGATTGTTCCAATCAAATCTTCAAGTGGGAGATTGTTGATGCTTTCGGTGCAAAAGCAAGCACCTTTTGGTGCAAAAGTGGTACATTATTGGGTGCAATAATTTGGTTGAATTTTTGGCATGGGGAAATTGTTTTTTTGGTCCCTAAACTTTAGGCTATTTACAAGTTTAGTCCCTAAAGCTCAACTATAAATAGCCTAGCCATTTGCCATTCTTACACATCCCAAATCATTCTAACCTCCTCCCAATACTAGAGAAATTAGAGAGTTTTCATATAGTTGTTTTCTCCTTTTTATCAAGAGAGAATTGTCATTGTTTTCTCCTTGTTAGACTGAGAGAAGTTGTAATTCCTATTTTCTCATAGTGAAATTCTTCTACCTTTGTCCGTGGTTTTTACCCTATATTATTTAGGGGTTTTCCACGTAAAATCTGTGTCTCTTTTATCTTCATTATTATTTTCTCAAATTATCAGTTGCGTTTTTGCTCTATTCGACGATCGTATTCCGCAACAGAAACAACCACTTAACCAGAACCCAACAAGTAAAAGGAAAAAAAAATAGGTTTATGGAAGAAAGAAGCTTACTTGAAGAAAACAAGAAAGATGAATTGTGAGGGGTGTAGTGAAAAGGAGTGAAAGTATGAATATATATAGAGTTAGCAGATGATTAAACTAGGTGTAGGTGAGGGTATCTCAATCTCCCATTAATGAAGCCACTCTTAGATATTAATAAAAATAAAATATTATTTATTAATTTAACAATTTCAATTATTTATGGATATAAAATAGAAGAATTAATTTAAGAAGATGGATGGTTGATGAGAACGATTAATGTTAATTAAGTAATGAAGGATAAATTTCACGGTTAACTGTCATTATAGTAACATTTCATACATAGAAAATAGCTTAGTCATCAATTTATCTATTATAAGAATCCATTACGCAATTAAGCTTTGGTTGCTTCCGTCGGTCATTACTAGTATGCCTTTTTATTTAGGGTAGGTGATAAAACAATAATTATTCTTATTTATTGGTATAAATTAGTGGACATCTTTGCAAATAGTTTCATAATCCTTGAGAAATTATTGAAATATTAAGATTTCAATTGCAGTTTTTAGGATAATACCTTGTAAAGATGATTGAGATGTATGAATTAAATTTGATCTTTTTAAAGAAATAGTATTTGTAACCTTACTTTATTAACATTATTAACTTCGAATAGATAGAAAGCAACACATGAAGATGAACTCAGCTAATTGACTATTGAGACTGAAAATATGTGTGTGGGATGGAGTGGTATCATTATCATATATATATATATATATATAATATTGTATCCCCGTCCCGCTCCGAAATAATAAAAAGCATAACCCGATCCCGACCCGCCCCGAAATAATAAAAAACATAACTCGATCTCGATCCGCCCTTGATATTTTAATAAAAAATCCCGACTAAACTTGACCCGCTCCGGAAAAATTAATAAAAACATTAAATATAATATATACATATATAAAATAAATATATATTGGGTCCGGTCGGGTTAGGGAATTTTCACCATAAACCCGACCCGACCCAAAATAATAAAAAACATAACCCGACTCATTAAGACCCTAAATATAAGTTACGTGACTCATTAAGACCCTAAATATAATTTTATTTAATGAGAATAAAATCATACAAATTTTAAATATAATTTTATTTAATTGTTACTAAGCTACGAGATTGAAAAAACCAACAATCCAGACAAACAAATTTGCTAAAAGATTTGATATCGGATTATTGTTGTAATTGGATATCAAGATTTGATCATTGTTGTAATTGGATTCTCTAGTGCTTTCTGAGTCATCGTATTAATATTGTGTTAATAAATCAATCTCATTTTAGCGAAAAAAATATCCAATTAATTATATTACTTCCATGTACTATATTTATTTCTTTTGGGAATTAATATCGCACGTGTTAATTATATTGGCTAATTTGTGTGGGAAATTATTATTTTTAAATAAAGATATGTCACAGATTATCCCATATTGATGTTGATGTTAATGAAAATTTTTAATAAAATAGATGTTTAAATATTTTTTGAACAATAGCATCTGAATTTTATTAATCACCATGAAATATAATACAATATATCAAAAAGACAAAAAAAAAATGGACAAGTCCACTAAAAGTCTCTTACAATGATGCAAAGAAAAGCAAACACTTTCATCGAGATTAACATACCAAAATCCAGAAACATTCATGAATTTTCTTGTTTCTATCCAAACGGAACGCTTTACAGTGTGAAAAAAGGAGTGGTGCGCGAACCAAGCTATCGGGCAGATTGCTCCGCTACCCAGGTCTAATTACATCGGCAGCCAACCATCAACTGAGTGGGGATCCATCTTTCTAAGACCACCATCAGAATCATAATCAGAGATTAGCGTCGTGAAGATCTCTGTACAAGAACCAACCAACCGCTAAGGTATGCTGAAAATCATGCCAAAGGACAAATGAAACAAACTACAAAAAATCAAAGAAAAACATGCCACAAGAATAGAGGAAACATGTGTCACAAAGGCAGAGATTCTTATTAAAACATGAAAAAAAGAAAAAGAAAAACAATAGATCCAGTGGTCGAAGACTAATACTAAGATTAGTTGTCAACCACCAATCAAAGAAAGAAAAGCAATGTTACATGCGGCAGAAATTTAAAATAGATGTTTGAATTAAGTACACATATTTGGTTGATTGAGTACACATTAATATTTTGATGAGTATTAGAATTCAAATTGATATAGATTTATTTTGAACATGTTTTGTAACACCCAAGATTTTAAGGTTAAAAAAACAAGAAAGGGGAAATAACAACCAAGGGGTTTTGAACCCGTGACCTTTGGTTGCATAAACTTATGTCTCAACCAATTGAGCTAGGTGAATTCTCAATTATTTGTTGCACTAAGGTAAAATTAAATTGATGCTTACGGATATCTAAAAATAAAATAATAATCTGATATATTCCCAAACACCCTCATTATTGCCATTAATGCTTCACCTTGAATCCAGACATATCCAGAAGATCTCAAAGGTCACTCCCCTAAACCTCTTCACCGTCCACCGCTGCATCCCTCCACTGCCGCGCCGTGCACGTCACTACCGCCACTGATCGGAGCGTCGCCTTCATCCGATCAAAACCCCTCTTCCTACGCGCGTAACAGAGCGGCCATTCGCCGACAAAACTTGTTTGAAGTTTCGGCCAGAAACTAGATCGCCTTCACGGTTTTTGCCGTTTCCCCTCACCGTCAGCCATTTACTTGTCGTGCTATCGCCTTTAGTGAGTTCCTTGGGTCGAGGCGAGCAAAACCCAGCAGATTGCTCAATCGTTCAATGCCTAATCGGTGATACGACAGTTCGATCGAAATTTTTTGGCCGATTTGGTAAGTTGGTAAGTGATTCGACTTATTTTCGGGTGTTTTCGGGTCGTAGATGGATTTCCGGTGCTCATTTAACATTTTGGGGTGTTTTCCGGCCATCTAGGGCCGCACGTGAGCTTCACACGCCGTTTGGAATGAATTCTGGCCACCCTGGACGGTGGTCATTGAACCGACTGACCCACCCATTGGTCGGTCCACCTTAACCGGCCCAGCCCTAAAACAGTTCGAAATAATAAAATGAACCGAGCCCTTAACTAATGGGCGACCCGACTCATTGACCGAACCGACCCGTTGACTGACCCAGCACATTTACCGTACCCGAACCGTTGACAAAAAGTATTGACAAAAAAGTATTGACTAAAAGTATTGGGAATATTGAAATGACTAAAAGTATTGAGAATATTGTTATTGTTAAATTAATCGAAATGATCGTATTGACAAAAAAGGATGAAGTATCCTCGGACATTGAGGTTTGCAAATTAACTAGAATGATGGATAAACCTTTGATTTCTAAAATGAATGAAGTGGTTGGAGGTACCGAAATTTTTTGAATGGCTGAAACACCCACGAGTACTTGTGCCTGACTCTATATCGATGCAATGCTTTAGCAATGAGTTTGTTGTCAAAATGAGTTCCTTCATCACTGATGATGGCTCTGGGTGCTCCAAACCTCGTGAAGATGTTCTTGTGAAGGAACTTCATGACCGTCTTGGAGTCGTTCTTTGGGGTGGCAACAACCTCCACCTATTTTGACACATAGTCGACATCTAGCAAAATATATAGATCTCCATATGATGTGGGAAACGGACCCATGAAGTCAATTCCCCACACGTCAAAGATTTCAACCTCCAGAATATTTTGCAATGTCATTTCATTTAGTCTGGAGATGTTCCCCATTCTTTGGCATCGATCACAAGTCTTGTAGAACTCGTGTGCATCCTTGAAAAGTGTAGGCCAATAGAATCCTGCTTGAAGAATTTTTGCAGCAGTTCTAGCACCACCAAAATGCCCTCCACATGGTGATGAATGACAATGGTGCAGAATGCTATGGTATTCTTCTTCTGGAACACATCTCCTTATGATCTGATCAGGACACTGCTTGAACAAGTAAGGTTCATCCCAATAGTAGAATCTTGCATCATGTCTAAATTTCTTGAGTTATTGGCTAGATAAATCAGGAGGCAAAATACCACTAACAAGATAATTAACAATATCAGCATACCACGGAATTGCCGTAGTAGACAACAATTTCTCAACAGGGATTTCCTCCTTAATTTCATATTCACTACCTTGTGTGATAGCATTTTATAGCCTAGATAGATGATCAGCTACCTAGTTCTCACATCCTTTCCTATCTCTAACTTCTAAATCAAATTCTTGTAACAAGAGTATCCATCTAATAAGTCCAGGCTTAGCATCCTTTTTAGTCACTAAGTACTTAATGACTGAGTGATCGGTATGAACTATAACCTTAGTACCTATAAAGTATGATCTAAACTTATCAAAGGCAAATACTACAACAAGCAATTCTTTTTCAGTAGTGGTGTAATTGATTTGTGCATCATTCAAAGTGCGACTAGCATAATAAATAACATGAAAAAGTTTACCTCGGCGTTGTCCAAGGGGTGCACCGATGGTGTAGTCACTTGCATCACACATCAGCTCAAATGGCTCATTCCAATCAGGTGGAATGACAACTGGTGCTGAGATAAGCTTCTCCTTCAGTTCTTGAAATGCGCTATAGAAATCTTTGTCAAACACAGATGGTTGATTTTGCTGTAGCAAATTGCATAGCGGCTTTGAGATCTTCGAAAAGTCCTTGATGAATCTCCGATAGAAGCCAGCAGGCCCTAAGAAGCTTCTTACTCCCTTGAAAATAGTGGGAGATGGTAGTTTTTCATTGACCTCGACCTTTGCTTTGTCAAATTCTATCCCTTGCTTCGAGATCTTGTGGCGTAAGACCGTTCCTTCTGTTACCATGCAATGACATTTTTCCCAATTGAGCACCAAGTCTGCTTCCTCACACCTCTTTAGAACCTTGGCAAGATTGCCCAAGCATGTGTCGAAGTCATCTCCGGAGACCCAGAAGTCATCCATGAAAATTTCTAAAAAATCTTTGAACATGTCTGAAAAAAATAGCCATCATACATCTTTGAAAAGTTGCTGGAGCATTGCAGAGACCAAAGGGCATTCTCCGAAAAGCATAATTTCCATAAGGGCATGTGAAAGTCATCTTCTCTTGGTCTTCGGGTGCTATAGCAATTTTATTGTACCCAGAATACCCATCGAGGAAGCAGTAGAATGCCTTGCCCGCTAGTCTATCTAACACCTGGTCAATGAATGGGAGAGGAAAATGGTACTTCTTGGTTGCCTTGTTAAGCTTCCTATAGTCCATGCAAATCCTCCACCCGTTACTGTTCTAGTAGGAAATAGCTCATTCTCCTTGTTTCTTACCACGGTCACGCCTCCCTTCTTCGTTACACATTACACCGGGCTGACCCATGAGCTATCGAATATAGGGTAGATTACTCCAACATTAAGCCACTTGATTATCTCTTTCATCACCACATTCTTCATGATTGGGTTTAATCTTCTATGGGGCTCAACTGAATTGTTGTGACAATCATCAAGCAAAATTTTGTGCATACATATAGCAGGGCTTATACCCTTCAAACCAACCATAGTCCACCCTAGCGCATTTTTATGCCATAACAACATATTTACTAAACTAGTATCTTGCTTAGGTGTGAGACTAGATGAGATTACCATAGGAAAAGTTTCATTGCTCCCTAAGTAAACATATTTAAGATCTGATGGCAAAGGTTTCAGTTCTAAAGAAGGTGCATGCTCAAGGGAAGGTTTAGGAGGTACAAATTCTGAAAAATCAAGAGGTTCAAAGTGCGTACCTGGTCTAGCCTCGAGTAGACTAGATTGCTCCAGTTCCCTTGAGAGTTCTTCTAGGTCTGAATCATCATCTTTGCAGAGTGCTTCAAACTCTTCCATTTGCATCTCATTGCTACAGTAAGCTCATCACTCGCATTCTGTGTTGTAGCATCTATATATTGGCATACTCATGGATTGTTTGAATACTTGAGGGTGTCATGAATATTGATTGTGACCGTTTGATCAGCCACTCGCATTGTGAATACACCCTTCTCACAATCGATTAAAGCTCTCCCGGTGGCTAAAAATGGCCTACCCAAGATAGTGGGTGTGTTGCTGTCAGCTTCATAGTCGATGATTAAAAAGTCGACTGGAAAGATAAATCGGTGAACTTTTACCACAACATCTTCAACTCTTCCTTCTAGGCGAACATGAGAATGATCTGCTAGCTGTAACACAACCTTGGTGGGTTGTGCCTCTCGAATTCCCAGTTTTAGAAAAATCTACTTATGCATCAAGTTAACACTTGATCCCAAATCGCAGAGTGCTCTTCCAACAAACTTATCGCCAATAGAGCATGGGATAGCAAAACTACCTGGATCCTTCCTCTTAGGTGGCAGCTTGCTCCACATAGAATAGCATTCTTCTGCTATAGCGACAATTTCTTGCTTCTCAACCTTCCTCTTTTTTGTGACTATATCCTTGAGGAACTTGGCATATGTTGGCATCTGATTAATAGCCTCCATAAATGGAACATTGATATGTAATTTGTCTAGGATATCCACGAATTTCTAGAATTGAAGGTCTTTTTTCTTCTTCTTGAGTCGTTGAGGAAAAGGAGGTGGGGGTCTAACTTCATTTCTATGGACTGGTGGAGTTGCATCTTTTGCTGTAGCAAAAGCAAGCTCATTCACCGGTGTTTCTTTTGCTATGACTTCCTCACCCTTTTCTTCAATTGGAGGATCTTGTAAGTTATCTTCTTCGCGAGGCAAGTTGGGTTGAGAGTCCTCCTTCTCTTTTCCCCCAAACTTGTCTTCCTTGCTAATTTTCTTTCCACTCCTTAATGTGAGTGTGCTGCATTGTTCCTTGCTATGGTGCTTAGTGGCTTCAATGTCACTAGGCAGACTTCCTTGTGGTCTCGCATGCAAGGTTTGAGCTATCTGACCAACTTGTGTTTCTAAGGCTCGGAGAGAAGAACTATGACTTTGTAATAAGGCTCCTTGATTCCTTATGTTTGCTGCATGATCCTGTAGCAAAACTTTCGTGGTTCCCATGAAATCTTTTTCCATAGCCATAAATTCTTTGAATGTAGTCTCCAGCGAACTGTTTGATGAAGATGTTGCTCTCTTTAGACCTTGCCATGGCATCATCTGATTAGAAGATGGTGCTTCGATCAGATTTTGCGTTGGCGCTAGCTGAGCAAAATTGTTGTGCCCTTGATTACCCCAACTGAAATTTGGATGCTGACGTCATCCTAGGTTGTAGGTATTAGAGTATGGTTTGTTGTTGCGATTATAATTCCCCATATAGTTGGCTGACTCTTTATTGTCAGGGCATTCACTCAAATGGTGATTGCCATCGCATCTGAGACATAAGGTTACAAACTTCATTTCCTTGACTTCGTTGGGACGCTGGAGGTTCTTTAGCATATTGGTGATAACAGCTAACTGGGTGGCTACCGAGTCATCAGCATCACTCTCTCGAACTACTTGGTTTCTCCTCCCCGTTCCAAGCCTTGTGATCGAAAATTGGTAATCAATGTTGACTACTCTATCAAGAATGTTGAATGCTTCCTCCGGTGATTTGTCTAACAAGGTCCCATTTGTTGAAGCATCTAATATCATCCTTGTAGGAGCATTCACTCCATTATAGAACATAACCACTTGGGTCCAGTCATGAAAACCATGATTTGTGCACTTCCTCAATAATCCCTTGAATCGATCCCAACACTCGTACATGGATTCGTCATAAGCTTGACGAAAAGAAGCAATATCATTTCTCAACTGAGTGTTTCTATTGGGTGGATTATACCGTAGCAGAAAACTTTTGCATAAATCTGTCCAAGTCTCCATTGATCCACTTGGCACTCCACTTAGCCATGCTCTAGCACGATCACGTAAAGAATATGGAAATAGTTTAAGCTTTAGCACATCCTCATGCACTCCTTGCTGTCTGAACGAGTCACAAACTTCCAAGAAAACACGAATATGTTGTCTTGCATCTTCGTGAGGCATACCTCCAAATTGACCAATAGTGTACAACATGTTGAACTTAACAAGTTTAAGCTCAAACTGGGCTGCCTGAATTTCTGGAGCTACTATTCTGGGATAGATATCGTCCAAGATAGGAGTCAAATGATCTCTAATTGCTCAAGGTCGAGCTGCTTCTCCCTGGCCATTTGCCATAGTATCTCCGTTACCTTGAGGTGGTGGTATTTCTCCGTTCATATTTCTAGTCTCTTCTCTTCAAACACGTCTCCTAAGTCTCAAGAAATGCTCAATTTCAGAAATAGGTGATTCTAGAGGTCCTCTAGGTCGTCTTCTGGTCATGCACTAGCAGTACACCTGAAAAGAAAAACGAAAAATCCTAGATAAGTATGTACAAAAACAAAAAGAACAAGCGATATAAACAAAAAAACCGTATACAATCAATTGCCAATCCCCGACAACGACGCCAAAAACTTGTTTGCGTGTGTAGTGTACTATAAATGATACGAAAATATGGTGCAAGTATACATGTCGAACGAGTAATAAAGTGATGAGCGAGTATCGTCTCCACAGGGATTGGAGGTATTCACGGTTTGCTGTAACAATATGGATTGAACTTTTTGCAGATGACAATTCTATAGTAAAAGAGATGATGTAAAATAATTCTGAAGCAAAACAGTGCAGAGAAAGATAAGATAGCAATATGATGAACATGACCCCTTTCGTATGCGAAACTCACTACGGAATGTCTGGCTATAAATGATGGACAACCTAAACTAAGCTTCTTAACGATATTAAGGCCCTTCAGCTATCTTATATGCTAGGTGGGATTTGCTAAAAGTGTTCCTAAACTATCTCTAGCCAGGAAATTGGCAGTCAGAAATGCTACAGCCATACCTCTAGGCGTAAACTCTTAACACTCTCCTACCCTTCACGATCTATCCTTTTTAGCCCTTGAAACCTATCACTTATCTCTAAGTTAGTTTAGTGTCTGCCTCTTGACAACCACTCCATTGCTTATGGGGGTTCTAAGGCTAGCTCTCTAGATTACTAACCTCAACACACACTTAAAGAACGACCAACTCTCGAGGGCTCTTACAAGTTTAAGGAAATAGAACACATAAGCAAAGCATAGAACATGATAAACACTGAAAAAGCTATAACATGCATTAAAATGTACTCAAAATAAAATCATCCATCAAACCCAAGCCACCTAAAACAACTTGTGGCTAGGCAACATCATCCAACGTATCATTGCGAGAACATCACAAAAGATAAAGATATGAAAAGGAAATGCTATAGCGGCAGAAAGAAAGGTGAACTCCCTCTCCGCCATGGACTGCCCGACTGTCTTAGGCCCACTGTCTCTCTCGAGGCAAGCGAGGCCACTCCTTGGAGCTTCAACGATGGAGGGCACCAAGTGTTGAAGATGAAGATGAAAACTTCTCTCTCCTTTTCTCTCTCTAGCTCTCTTCCGCCTCTCTTTTTCTCCCCTTCCTTTCTCCAAGCTTCTTTCCCTCTTTATATAGTGGAGGCTCTAGGGTTTTGTGCCCTAAAGATTCCTTGAAAATCCCAAGGAATATCACCGACAAGGTCTGCCACAAGGAGGACAGTTTACAGGTGGTTACCGGCTGCTGCACATGTCAGGTCATCGTTTTCTGCATGTTCACGTGCTTCTATAGCTCAGTGCTTCTCATGCGTTGGTCAATATCCACTTCCACCGTGTTGTAGCAATTCCAGGCACTAGTTTTCTCTCTTGACTCCTTTTCTGCGTACCAACAAACCCAAAACCAACCTTCTGAGTAGTACCCCTCAATATGGACCAATAACCAGTAAAGATAAAGATGCACCCAGAAGAAGAAAATGCAGTCAAAATGCTATGGTATGAACTCAAGAACAGGCAAATGCTAGAGCAAAAAGGTATGAAAACAATGATATTTATGCAGTTATCACAACTTAAATAAATTTATTTAATCTAAATTGTTGTATTTATAGTTCTTTTACCTGTGTCGTAATCATATAAATCAATGTATAATCGAAATTAAATGAACTTCATTTGTTTGGTCTGATAGCTATATTCGGACATAAAATATTACATTCAATGATAGAGTGAAAATTTATATTAAATCACTAGTTCACTTCTTTTGTATTCCTCTTTGTTCTTGATTTTTGCTTCTGTTCATGGGTGATTTTGGAAATGAATCTGCTTCTCATGGCGTTCTTGTTGGGCAACAGGATTTGAAGAGTTTTCCTCCCTTGCCGGAGGTAAAGAAAGATGTGAAAGCTATCTAGGCTGTTGGGAATGTGGGTAGTGCGTCGACATCAGAATGGAAGCTGATTGATCAAACTTTACCATTCTTCCCCCGGGTTGAAAAAAATGGATTGGTTTTGGTTCAGCCCCTCATGATGTTCTTGTGTCTGGTGCTAAGCAGTGGTCCAATGCTATTATTGCAAATTTCTTGGGTAAGTCTCCACCCCTTAATGTTTTTCAACAAACTGCTGATCGGCTGTGGGGGAGTTAGGGTTCTGTGTTGATACGATTCTTGGCTCCCAGCGTATACATCATTAATTTTCCTTCGGAGAGGGTTCGTGACTGGGTTTTAGAGTCGGAGCTATGGTATATTCAACAAAAAGGCTATAGTCTTGCGGAAGTGGTTCCCCGAGATGCTTCTTGAGATTTTAGCTATGGATACCATACCATTTTGGATCAAACTGTGGCACGTGCCGTTGGAGTTATATTCGCAACAAGGGCTTGGGTATATTGCTAGTGCTCTTGGTAAACCCCTTTACACGGACAAAGCTACCGCACTTAAGCATCATTTAGAATTTGTTAAGGTGTGTGTGAATATCTGTGCTAAAACTATTTTACCTCATGTCGTTTTGGTGGATCTTGGTAATGGTAATATTGTAGATGTCTCGGTTGAATTGGTTTTATCCCCCCTTGTTGTAGCCATTGTTCTATCTTTGGCTATGATATAGAGATTTGTAGGAAATTGAAACTTTCTCCTGAGACTGTTGCCAATAGTGTTGTTGATAATATTACGAAAGCTGATGATAGTATTGTTCATAATATTGTGAAATCTGTTGATAGCATTGTTGATAGGTCTGTTGAAACTTTTGTTATGGTCGATGTTACTGATTCTGTTAAGAGCATTGATATTGTGGACAATTGTAAAGTGTTCACAAGTTCTATATTTCATGCACATTCCATCACATATTATTGTTGTTTTTAGTACATCTTAGGCATAATTAGGACCATGCATTGCATTTTACAGTATTTCTTTACTTTGCCATGTTTTTATAGATTATCTTTTATTTGGTGAAGAAAAGGTATTGTTTTAGTGTACTTTTGGTTTTAGGTACTAAAGGTTGATAGAGGGAAAGAGGAGCTGAGGATGTGATGCTGAGGCAGCGAACCAGGAAGTTGTACTGATGCAGTTCCAGACAGAGACAACAGTTGGCGAGTACCTGTCGCCGCCCACCGTGTCGCCCAAGATAACAAACTATGGAGTTGGAGAACTAGAGTGCGATTTGTTGAGCATAAAATCCTGATTCTATCGATGTTGTCCACTTGATTTTTCGACGTCTGTAGCAGCGGCCAATGAGCCCAATCTTGCATTCTTCTGAAGCCTGAAGCGCCCAGTAGAGCTGATCCAATATCTATAAGTAGGAGCACTTATCCTTACTTGCGGAAGAAGGCAACGTCCAAAGAGTCCACATTTAAGTAAAAAAAGGAGTCTGTATTTAATGTAAATATACTTTAAGAACTTCTGCTTCAAGGAGGACTCAAACTTAGGCCATTAGCCCTCTATATACCCAATGTATGTAAGGGCATAGGGGCATGACGAGGTATGAGGGGATGCGTGCTTGAATAGCCGCACAACAAAGATGTAGCTAGATATGTTGGAGTTGTTGGGGCCGCGGCCCAACTCTCCTAGGCTTTAGGCGCGAGTATGTAAAGTTGTTTGTGAGAAATAGTTGTAATAGTTTTGAGTTTTTTTCAATAAAATTCCAAAGTTTGCTTAACCTATGCACTTCATTCTTTCGATTAGTCTACACCATTCAGTTGAGAGAATCCATTTGTCGGGCACGAAAGTGTAAGGCTCACGAAAGGGTTAAGCACGATGACAACAAGTTGGGGCGTGCCTAACTTGGTTCCTAACAAGTTCAGAAGTTTCAATGGCTAAAAGGGATCACCAACCTAATTGACTTGTCCGTGTTATGTTTACGCTGAGATTGCTAGGTATTGTCTACATCACGTGAGTGTTCGAGCATCCTTGCCTAAAAATAGAGAGGATCACTGTCGACTATCCCGCTGAGCTTGGAATGTCTACCAGACTTGCCGCCAGGAACTATTTCCCTTCCACTAGCCGAGACAGCAAAAGTTGCAGGGGTAGTGACACGCTGCGATCGCCAAACCCACCGAGGCAACAATTCATGGTAGCGCAAAACATACGTAGGCTTTACAATACAGTACACACGCTACTGGGCTGCAATTGTCTTACCCAGTCTATCGACCAAATCTCTCCCTATCATCCCTCTCATCACTATCTTTATTTTATTTGTGTTTTTATATTTCCACATCGTGAGATTTAATTGCACATTTACTAAATCTTTGTGCAGGAAACCATTCATAGAAGCTGCTCAAATCCCTGTGGGAGACGATATCTTTTATACTATAACTTGACAAGAGTGTGCACTTGCGCTCATAAATACCGAACACCTAGATGCCCTACAAGTTTTTGGCGTCGTTGCTGGGGATTGGCAACAACAATTACGTTTGAATTTGTGCACTTCTATTTTAGTTTTTACACATTAAATCTCTGTTTATTTATTTAAATAAAAAATGCCTCTTTTTTTCTTTGGTGTATGTCCCGCCAGGGCGGCAAAGATGGCAGCCAGCATCCACCTGAGAAGGGAAAGGACATGCCCAGACGCAAAGCCAAACACAAAGCCCTCAGGAAGTGGTTATGTTTGGGAAAAGCGCAACCCGACATAACCTAATTTTTATTTTTATTTTTTTCTAATTTATTTCTTTTATGCATTAGGTTTAGATTTAATTTAATTTTTGCTTTTAATTTATTCCAGGTTAGGAATGAAAGCAAGATCAAGAAAGATGATAGAATAAAGGAGAAGCCCAACCAGCGGCCATGGCAGCCCAAGGCAAATGAGCATAACAGCTAGTGGCTTCATAACGGCTAGCCGCAATGGCAACATTTGCCACAACGAGCAAAACATATATCTACATAACGGCTAGAATCCTGTTATTCGCGCTGCAATAATTACCGCCCGTTGACAGCGTGCCTGTCAAGGCAGCGAAGAGAAGCGGCTATATAAGACCAACTATTCTCTCCCCGTTCTTTACTTTACTTTCTCCTTTACTCTCAATTCTTTCTGCTATCTTTGCTTCTAAGATTTCCCTTGCTTTACTTTCTTTTACTTTATTTTTCATTCTTTAGGGATTACAACCGTCTCAAAACTATGGCCACATCACATCAACCCACCGCCACCTCCAAACCTCTTTTCAAAAGGTTTTTGAACCCAACTGTCGAGACAACCTATAAGGAGTACTACATAGAGCGGCAACTATGAGAGGAAATGGGGTTCCAATATACCAAGTCTGATGAGGATTTGGGCCTTGAACCCTCCCTATTCAAAAGGTTCCACAACATGGGCTGAGACCTTTTCGCATGGCAGCCATAAGGACTAAACAACAACCAAGTGCGAGAGTTCTACGCCCACAGACCTACACCGAAAAGTCCTTTCGTTTATGTCCGCGGAGAAGGTGTTAAGTTCACGGCGGATATGATCAACAACTACTACAACATAGATATCCGCGGCAATCCGCATGAAGAATGGGAGTCCTACCTAACGACGGCTGAATACAACAAGATAGAGAAAGAGATCTGTAAGCTCAACACCAAGTGGCTAACAGGAAAGAACAATGGGTCCATCAACCGCCATGACCTGCTGCCGGAAGCATCCTTTTGGAGTAACTTCGTCCAACGCCCCCTGATGTCTACCAAACACGGATCAACAATAAACATGACGCGACTTGCCCTTATCCACAATATTATGAAGGGGTGGCAAATCAATGTTGGCGAAGTAATCCTAAAAGAGAACTCGGCCCACGCAGAAAAGCCAAACGCCAAGGGACCCCTCTTCTTCCATGCACTCATCACGGGCCTACGCGCTAATTTACGCGTGCCGCCGCACCCCAAGGACACAATTCTTCCTACCAAGGAAGGATGGATAAGAAGAGCAAGCCAGCAGATGATGCAGAACTCGGAGACAAATACACCTTCAACCGCCCAGCCATCTTCACAATCTGTCGCCACCCCAACCGCAGCGAGCAGTACTGAAGCTGCCCTCCCGTCCACCGTGATCCCCCTATTACGCAGCCTAGTCGAAAGCTGCCAAAGGATCGAGCACAAACGGGTGATCTTCACCAAATATGTTGCAGACGTGCAAGAAGCCTATGTGGCCTACTTGCTTTACAGGTACCAAGACGCAGCCCGTAGTTGCCCGCTTTCCCAACGGAGTTAGCAGCATCCAAGCAGATCTATATCACACGAAGACCTACTGCTACAACCACCGCTGACGATAGCGAGGGGCCGCACTACCGCCCCAGGAGAAGAACCTCTCCAACTCCCATCCAGCCATATGATCTCACCTCCTCACCTGAATCAGAAAAGGAGGTGGAGACCACCGTTGCCTCCCTAATTGAAAAAGGGGATGCCAAAGACACCGACGACTCAGACATGGAGGTCTCAGACTCTCTCTATGAAGAACTGGTAGAGGCAGTAAGGAAGAGAAAGCAGCTAGAAACGGAGCCCCGGAGTGGACAACCTGAAGGACCATCCAAGAAACATACCCCTAACCGCATCCAGCTGCCGCGTAGCAAGAAAAAGAGCCTAGATGCCAGACCATCTACAACGCGCCGCCTAGTTCTGCCTGCCTCCTCAGCATCCTCTTTGACATAGCAGCAACAGAGGGGAACTCCCCTAGTCTATAACACCCTTTTCTTTTTCTTTTTTTAATTTTTATGTTTTGTTTTATTTTTCTATTTTTCTTTTTATGTTTTATTTTTTTATTTTTATGTTTTATTTTCTGTTTTTAATTTTTGTTTTGTATAGTGGCATTGAGGACAATGCCAACCATGAGTTTGGGGGGGAATAGTCCTCTTTGTTCTAGGTTCATTTAGTAGCATATAGGAACATATGTAAATTTTGCTTCCTAGCACTGAATGAAGTAGACATATTTAGTTTAAAACTTGTGCCTATGATAGTTAGTCGACTACTTATATTCGCACCATACTAAAAATTTTAACCTAACTATGGGAAGAAGCATGAAAAATACTTAGAAAATTTTATTTTTGCCAATTTTCTTACAATGTCTGTTAAATGCCGAATCTTTGCTTGAGTTCTAAGTTTAACATTGCATGCCTTACTTAATAAAAATTCCTAGATTGGATATAGGTTTTCCTCCACGGCAACACAGGGCAGCAAAACAAAGATGGTGAAAAACCTAGAGGTGCCCGAAACATGCTCTAGGCAGCATAAATACCCTAGAGGTGCCCGAAACAGGCTCTAGGAAGGATCATGAGCATGGCCACTCCGCTGCTATCAAAGTCCACGTATCTAAACCAAGTGACGGAAAAATTAGCAAGAGTGAATAAAAGCCTTCATGGGATGACTCTATTCAAAGGGTTCGTAGTTTCGTAGTGTGCACCTATCTTAGCTTAAGACCTAGAGTATAGTTGTGATGAGCTGAAGCCCTGAAAGCCATGATCAGAAAAAGAAGACGAAGGTGCCCAACTGTGCTTCCATGGCAGCAACTTGTATCCTTTTTAGCAATTTAATTACTTTAGGCACTCTTTATTAATTTAGTATCTCAGCATGTTTAGCATGGACACAGACCTGCACACATTGCACCGGCATGAAGAAAATTAAATCTAAGTTATTTCATGCCATTCCCTATCACTAACGTAAAATAGGTGCCACGACCTTGAGGTAAGAAATCAAGTTCATGGCTAATATTTCTACTAATTTTGTGCAACAGGCAGATTTACTAGTTAGGTTGCATTGCTTGAGGACAAGAAATAGTTCGAGTTTGGGGGTGTGTAGAGTCTCCACGATTTCTATATTTTGTACACACTCCTGCCCTTATTATTGCCGTTCTTAAGCTCATTTAGACATATTTAGGTGCATTGCATGCATAATAACAATAATTTCTCTTTCACCATGCTTTTATTGAATATTTTATGTTTGGTTAAGAAAAGATATTGTTTTCGTTTAGTTTTTATTTTCAGGTGCTGTAGCAAGGAGAGGAGAGGAGAGGACAGATAATCTGGAATAAAATGAGCTGTACTGAAGTAGCTCCAGATGCCGCCAAGGACGCTGCCAAAGCAACATTGCCACTAAGTGCCGCCCAAGCAGGAGTTACACCGACTTAGCCAAGATGGATCGCAATTGAAAGAGGGCAATTTCCTAAGCCCAATGAGCCTAGTCTTGCATTTTTCTAAAGCCTGCAACGGTCGGTAGAGCTGATCGAAGAACGATAAGTAGGAGCACTTATCCTTACTTGCGGAAGAAGGCAACGTCCAAAGAGTCCACATTTAAGTAAAAAAGGAGTCTGTATTTAATGTAAATATACTTTAAGAACTTCTACTTCAAGGAGGAATCAAACTTAGGCCATGAGCCCTATATATACCCAATGTATGTAAGGGTATAGGGGCATGACGAGGTATGAGGGGATGCGTGCTTGAAAAGCCGCACAATGGAGATGTAGCTAGATAGGTTGGAGTTGTTGAGGGTCGCGGCCCAACTCTCCTAGGGTTTAGGCGCCTGTATGTAAAGTAGTTTGTGAGAAACAGTTGTAATAGTTTTGAGTTGTTTTCAATAAAATTCCAAAGTTTGCTTAATCTATGCACTTCATTCTTTCGATTAGTCTACACCAGTCAGTTGAGAGAATCCATTTTTGTTGGGCACGAAAGTGTAAGGCTCGCGAAAGGGTTAAGCATGGTCACAACATGTTGGGGCGTGACTAACTTAGTTCCTAACGAGTTCACAAGTTTCAGCGGCTAAAAGGGATCACCAACCGAATTGACTTGCCTGTGTTAGGTTTACGCCGAGATTGCTAGGTATTGCCTACATCACGTGAGTGTTCGAGCATCCTTGCCTAGAAATAGGGAGGATCACTATCAATTATCCCGTCGAGCTTGGAATGTCTTCCAGACTTTCCACCAGGACCTATTTTTGTTCCACCTGTCAAGATAGCGAAAGTTACAGGGGTAGTGACCCGATACGGGTGCGTGAAAGGGTCGTAGCCTGCCGCCCGCCATACTAGCCGAGGCAGCAATTCATGGCAGCGCAAAACATACGTAGGCTTTACAATGCAGTCCACACGCTACTGAGCTGCAATTGTCCTACCCAGTCTATCGACCAAATCTCTCCCTATCATCCCTCTCATCACTATCTTTATTTTATTTGTGTTTTATATTTCCATATCGTGAGATTTAATTGCACATTTACTAAATCTTTGTGCAGGAAACCATTCATAGAAGCTGCTCCAATCCATGTGGGAGACGATATCTTTTATACTATAACTTGACAAGAGTGTGCACTTGCGCTAATAAATAGAGAACAATTAGACGCTCTACAAGTTTTTGGCGTCGTTGTTGGGGATTGGGAACAACAACTACGTTTGAATTTCTGGACTTCTATTTTAGTTTTTACACATTAAATCTTTGTTTATTTATTTAAATAAAAAATGCCTCTTTGTTTTCTTTGGTGTATATCCCGTCTGGGCGGCAAAGATGGCAGCCAGCATCCATCTGAGGTGGGGAAGGACATGCCCAGACGCAAAGCCAAACACAAAGCCCTCAAGAAGTGGTTATGTTTGGGGAAAAGCGCAGCCCGACATAACCTATTTTTATTTTTTATTTTTTCTAATTTATTTCTTTTATGCATTAGGATTAGATTTAATTTAATTTGCTTTTAATTTATTTCCGGTTTGGAAAGAAAGCAAGATCAAGAAAGATGAAAGAATAAAGGAGAAGCCGAAGCAGCGGCCAAGGCAGCCTAAGGCAGATGAGCATAACAGCTAGCCACAACGGCTACATTTGCCACAACGAGCGGAACATATATTTGCGTAACGGCTAGAATCCTATTATTCGCGCCGCAATAATTGCTGCCCGTTAACAGCGTGCCCGTCAAGGCAGCGAAGAGAAGTGACTATATAAGGCCAACTATTCTCTCCACGTTCTTCACTTTGCTTTCTCCTTTACTCTCAATTTTTCTACTATCTTTGCTTCCAAGATTTCCCTTGCTTTACTTTCTTTTTCATTCTTTAGGAAGTACAACCATCTCACGACTATGACCACATCACCGCAACCGATCGCCACCTCTAAACCTCTTTTCAAAAGTTTCTTGAACCCAACTGTCGAGGTAACCTACAAGGAGTACTACAGAGAGGGGTAACTATGGGAGGAAATGGGGTTCCAATATACCAAGTTTGATGGGGATTTTGGCCTTGAACCCTCCCTATTCGAAAGGATCCACAACATGAGCTGGGACCTCTTCACACGACAGCCCGAAGGAATAAACAACAACCAAGTGCGAGAGTTCTACTCCCACAGACCTACACCGGAAAGTCCTTTCATTTATGTCCGCGGAGAAGGTGTTAAGTTCACGGCGGATATGATCAACAACTACTACAACATAGATATCTGCGGTATTCTGAATGAAGAATGGGAGTCCTACCTAACGACGGCTGACTACAACAAGATCAAGAAAGAGATCTGTAAGCCCAACACCAAGTGGCTAACAAGAAAGAACAATGGGCCAGTCAACCGCCGCGACCTACTATCGAAGGCAACCCATTGGAGTAACTTCGTCCAACGCCGCCTGATGCCCACCACGCACTGATCAACAATAAACAGGACTCAGCTTGCCCTTATACACAGTATTATGAAGGGGTGGAAAATCAATGTTGGTGAAGTAATCCTAAAAGAGATCTACGCCCACGTAGAAAAAACAAACGCCAAGGGACCCCTCTTCTTCCCTGAACTAATCACGGGCCTATGCGTCAATTTCTGCGTGCCGCCGCACCCCAAGGACACAATTCTTCCGGCCAAGGAAGGATGGACAAGAAGAGCAAGCCAGCAGATAATGTAGAACCCGGAGCCAGACACACCTTCAACCTCCCAGCCGTCTTCGCAACCTGCCGCCACCCCAGCCGAAGCAGGCAGTACCGAAGCTGCCCTCCCATCTACCATGATCCCCCTATTGCGCAGCCTAGTCAAAAGCTGCCAAAGGATCGAGCACAAACATATGATCTTCACCAAATATGTCACGGACGTGCAAGAAGCCTCTGTGGCCTACTTGCTTGACAAGTACCAAGACGGAGGCCCGCAGTTGCTCGCTTTCCCAATGGAGTTAGCAGCATCCAAGCCAATCCATATAACACGAAGACTTGCTGCTGCAACCGCCACCGACGACGGCGAGGGGCCGCACTACCGCCTCAAGAGAAGAACCTCTCCAACTCCCATCCAACCATACGATCTCACCTTCTCACCCGAATCAGAAAAGGAGGAGGAGACCACTGCTGCCTCCCCAATAGCAAAACGGGTTGCCAAAGATGTCGACGACTAAAACATGGAGGTCTCAGACTCCCTCGATGAAGAATCAAAAGAGGCAGTAAGGAAGAGAAAGCGGCCACCAACGGAGCACTAGGGTAGAGGACCTGAAGGACCATCCAAGAAACCCACCCCTAGCCACATCCAGCCGCAGCGTAGCAAGAATAAGAGCCAAGACGCCAGACCATTTGCCACGCGCCGCCTAGTCCTTCCCGCCTCCTCAGCATCCTTCTCTAATGCAGCATCAATAGAGGGGAACTCCCCTAGTCTATAGCACCCTTTTCCTTTCTTTTCTTTTTAATTTTTATATTTTGTTTTATTTTTCTTTTTATGTTTTATTTTATGTTTTTAATTTTTGTTTTGTATAAAGGCATTGAGGACAATGCCAACCTTGAGTTTTGGGGGAATAGTCCTCTTTGTTCTAGGTTCATTTAGTAGCATATAGGAACATATGTAAATGCTACCCCCTAGCACTGAATGATGTAGAGATTTTAGTTTAAAACTTGTGCCTACGATAGTCCGTCGACTACTTATATTAACACCATACTAAAAATTGTAACCAAACTATGGGAAGAAGCATGAAAAATACTTAGAAAATCTTTCTTTTTGCCAATTATCTTACAATGTTTGTTAAATGTTGAATCTTTGCTTGAGTTCTAAGTTTAACATTGCCTGCCTTAATAAAAATTCCTTGGTTGGATACATGTTTGCCACCACGGCAGCACATGGCATCAAAACAAAGATGGTGAAAACCCTAGAGGTGCCTGAAACAAGCTCTAGGCAGCATAAATACCCTAGAGGTTCCCGAAACAGGCTCTAGGAAGGATCATGAGCAAGGACACTCCGCTGCTATCAAAGTCCACGTATCTAAACCAAGTGACAGACAAATTAGCAAGAGAGAATAAAAGCCTTCACGGGATGGCTCTATTCAAAGGGTTCGGAGTTTCGTAGAGTGCACCTATCTTAGCTTCAAACCCAAAGAATAGTTGTGATGAGATAAAGCCCTTAAAGCCATGATAAAAAAAAGAAGACGAAGGTGCCCAACGGTGCTGCTATGGCAGCAACTTGTATCCTTTTTAGCGATTTAATTACTTTTGGCACTCTTTGTTAATTTAGTATCTCAGCATGTTTAGCATGGACACAGACCTGAACACACTGCACCAACATTAAGAAAATTAAATCTAAGTTATTTCATGTCGTTCCCTATCACTAACATAAAATAGGTGCCACGACCTTGAGGTAGGAAATCAAGTTCATGGCTAATGTTTCTACTAATTTTGTGCAATGGGCAGATTTTCTAGTTAGGTTGCATTGCTTGAGGGCAAGAAATAGTTCGAGTTTAGGGGTGTGTAGATTGTCCTCGAGTTCTATATTTTGTACACATTCCTACTCTTACTATTGTCGTTCTTAAGCTCATTTAGACATATTTAGGTGCATTGCATGCATAATAACAATATTTTCTCTTTCACCATGTTTTTATTGAATATTTTATGTTTCCTTAAGAAAAGATATTGTTTTAGTTTAGTTTTTATTTTCAAGTGTTGTAGCAAGGAGAGGAGAGGACAAAAAAGGTGGAATAAAATTAGGTGTACTAAAGTTGCTCCAGATGCCGCCAATGATGCCGCCGAAGCAGTATTGCCGCCAAGTGCCGCCCAGGCAGGAGTTATACCGACTTAGCCAAGATGGGTCGCGATTGAAAGAGGGCAATTTTCTAAGCCCAATGAGACCAGTATTCATTTTTCTGAAGCCTGCAGAGGCCAGTAGAGCTGATCCAAGATCGATAAGTATAAGTAGTTATCCTTACTTGCGGAAGCAGGCAACGTCCAAAGAGTCCAAATTTAAGTAAAAAAAGGAGTCTGTATTTAATGTAAATATACTTTAAGAACTTTTACTTCAAGGAGGACTCAAACTTATGCCATGAGTCCTATATATACCCAATGTATGTAAGGGTATAGGGGCATGACGGGGTATGAGGGGATACATGCTTGAATAGCCGCACAACAGAGATGTAGCTAGATAGGTTGGAGTTGTTGGAGGTCGCGACCCAACTCTCCTAGGGTTTAGGCGTGTGTATGTAAAGTAGTATATGAGAAACAGTTGTAATAGTTTTTAGTTGCTTTCAATAAAATTCCAAAGTTTGTTTAATCTATGCACTTCATTCTTTCGATTAGTCTACACCGGTCAGTTGAGAGAATCAATTTTTCGGGCATGGAAGTGTAAGGCTCACGAAAGGGTTAAACACAGTCATAACATGTTAGGGCGTGACTAACTTGGTTCGTAACAAGTTCACAAGTTTCAGCGGCTAAAAGGGATCACCATCCGAATTGACTTGCCTGTGTTATGTTTACGCTAAGATTTCTAGGTATTGCTTACATCACGTGAGTGTTCGAGCATCCTTGCCTAGAAATAGGGAGGATCACTGTCGACTATCCCACCGAGCTTGGAATGTCTGCCAGACTTGCCGCCAGGACCTATTTCGATTCCACCTATCGAGATAGTGAAAGTTGCAGGGGTAGTGACCCGATGCGGCCGCGTGACAGGGCCGTAGTCTGTCGCCGGCCATACCCGCCGAGGTAGCAATTCATGGCAGTGCAAAACATACTTAGGCTTTACAATGTAGTCCACGCGCTATTGAGCTGCAATTGTCTTACCCAGTCTATCGACCAAATCTCTCCCTATCATCGCTCTCATCGTTGTCTTTATTTTATTTGTGTTTTTATATTTCCACATCGTGAGATTTAATTGTACATTTACTAAATCTTTGTGCAGGAAACCATAAATAAAAGCTTCTCCAATCCCTGTGGGAGACGATATCTTTTATACTATAACTTGACAAGAGTGTGCACTTGCGCTCATAAATAGAGAACACCCAAACGCTCTACAGTCATACTTGCCACCAGGACTTCTCTCCATCTCACTTGCCGAGACAGCGAAAGTTGCAAGAGCAGAGTGTCGTCGTGGCAGCGAAAGTTGCCACCGCCTCAATCCGCCATTACCCGCCAAGGTAGTAGATCATGGCAGTGCAAAACAACTTAACCTATTCAACGCAATTTCACACTAAGCATCAGCATAACCCGGCCCTCTCTATCAATATGATCACTTCCTTATTATTATTTTTGTTTTTATTATTTTACTTTTCTTCTCAACAACTATCTTACTTGTGCATCTACTTTTCTTGTGCATGAACAACAATTCGAATCAAGTTGTCCAATCCTTGTGGGAGACAATATCTTATATACTATAACTTGACAGGAGTGTGCACTTGCGCTCATAAATAGAGAACACCCAAATGCTCTACAACAATATAGCTGGTGCAAGTGATAAGGTTAATTTCTGATGTCCCCGATACTAGAGCTGTGGTTAGTGTTGATGTGGTAAATGCAGGAATTGGTAATATTGGTGTTATGTTTGATGATCATGTGGTAACTAGTCCAAATAGGTTTGGAGCTCTATGTTCTGAGGGTGCAAATGTCAGGGTTGCTTCCCCCAATAAGAGTCGTGCTGCTACTGATGGAATTAACGAGCTAATGCAGCAATTAAAGTCTAAGGAAAAGGAGCAGAATAAGAAGAAAGGTAAAAGGGGTAATAAAGGGAAAGGTAAGGACGGTGGTGGATCTCCTTCTTGTCAATGAGTCTCCTTGTGTGGAATGTGAGAGGATTAAATGATTCTCTAAAGCAGTGTCAACTCCTAAAGGTGGTCAAAAAATTTAATGGTGAGGTGATTGGACTATTGGAAACTAGAGTTAGATGGATAAATGCAGCTAAAATTGTTGCTGATAGATTCAAAGGCTGGCAGTTCATAATTAACTATGAGTTTACTTCTAATGGGAGAATTTGGATCTTGAGTAAGGGTGGTTGGAAGGTGGATGTGGTGTTTAAGTCTGCATAATTGATTACTTGCATTATATCAAAAGCGAAGGATGTTTTCTTTTACTCTGTGGTTTATGGAAGCAATAGTAGGGAGGAGTGATTGAGTTTGTAGAGAGATTTATTGAATCTGAAGATCTCTGTTGGAGATTGCCCTTGGATGTTGGCTGGCGATTTTAACATTATCACCTGTCCACAGGAAATATCTGACTTTACTGGTAATCAAGTTGTCACTGGAGCTATACAAGAGTTTAACGATTGTATGGATGCATAGGATGTTCTTGACCACACTTTTACTGGTTTAGTGTTCACTTGGTGTAATTTTAGGGACGAGGGTCCCTTGTCTAGAAAGTTAGATAGGGTACTGGTAACCCAGGCTTGGTTGACTGGCTATCCATCTTCTAAAGTAGAATTCTTGGTCCCTGGTTGTTTTGATCATTGCCCGAGGTACATGATGGTGCATGCTCCTTTAAAAAACCTCCAAGACCTTTCAAGTTCTTTAATCTCTGGGTTAAACATCCTATTTTCATGGGTATTGTTGAGGAATCATGGAAGTAGCCTTCTCAGGGCAATCTTTTGCAAGTTCAATTTGCAAAGTTAAAGAGGCTGAAAGGCCCTTTGAAGCAGTTAAATAAGGAGGCATACAGTAATATCTCAAACAGAGTTTTCACTAAGCAAGTGTAATTTACAAAAGCTATTGATGAACAATCCTACTTCTATCAACATTACGAGTGAGATGTAATTGCAGAATTGAAGGAGCTATTGCTAGTTGATGAGTTCTTTTTAGACAAAAATCTCGAGTACAATGTGTAAAAGAAGGGGATCAGAATTCAAGTTATTTTTTCAAGCAGTTTGTTGTGAAACAGAAGGCCAATACAATTTCTATTCTTTATGATGGCCATGGGAGGAAGTTGGACTCTTATGCTGCAATGTCAATTAAAGTTGTGAACTTCTTCTCCAATTCAGTTGGTAGAAAGGATACTGAGGTAGAATTGGTGTCTGACAACTTATTAAGGGAGATATTGGGTGTGGAATTGCCTTCTGAGGTAGGCAATAGTCTGGTTGCCCCTGTTTTGCAAGAGAAAATTAAGAATGTCATTTTTGCCATGAATAGCAACAAAGCCCCTGGTCCAGATGGATATCCTACAAAAAAAATTAGGCATCATGGGAAATTGTTAAGGAGGATGTTTTGAGAGGAATTCAACTTTTCTTCTCTTCTGGTAACCTTCCATCTGCGTTTAATTCTACAACCATAACTCTAGTGCCAAAGATTCTGATTCCCAAAATAGCTGCTCACTTTCGGCCAATATCATGTTCTAATACTATCTATAAATGCATTACAAAATTGATCACAAATAGGATGAAAAGGTGGCTTCCATAATTCTACAAAATCAAAGTGCTTTTTTGAAGCATATCTCTCCAATATGTGCTAATAGGATTGACCTTAGAAAGGCATTTGATTCTATAAATTTGAGATTTATTATTCAAATTTTGAGAGTATTAGGGTTCTCTGTTTAGTTTTGAAGGTGGATAGAGGCTTGTGTAATGCATTCAAAGTTTTTCATTAACATTTTTTACCGGCAAAAGAGTATGAATTTATTAATAAGTATCATACAGTGCCATCACACTCCATGGCCTAAATAAAACCTCCCTACACCTAATTGGAGGAAAAGAGTACTGAGGAGTATGAGATAAAGAACAAACGCTAAAACAAACTGAACAAACACGAAAAACTAAAGCAAGAAACCGAAACACAAAACATTCACGCTAGCATGCAAAACCAAGATGTGCGATCAACACCACCCCTCGCCAAAGAGTCATCCAAGCAATTCGCTTCTCGATAAAAACATGAATACATGAGCTCAACAATAATCCCCCTCAAATGCAATTTCCAGGCCAAAAGATGTCGTCAAGCACCAAATAAAAAAATGGTCTGATGTTGCGTGTTTCCATACTCTTCGATCCTCACACTTTTAACAAACCACGCCACACCACTCTATCGACACAAAGGATATCATGCACCACGTCCAATAAATAATTCCACCATACCTCGTTGTAGATTACCACACCACATATCGCCTAACAAACTCGCTTGATCCCCTCCCACACACGGTACGTATACTCCTACTATACCACAAAAACAAACATCCAAGAACCGAGCAAATCTGTCTCCTCTCTCGAATGTCAAAAACATCCGAAGAAGGCGGTAACACATAAACAAAATCATTCGTAAACCATATCTTATTCACCATACCATCACTTGATGTATTTAATTTATTCACATATAAAATGACCATCGCACACCTTTGTTGTCTCAAAAAGCATTGAACCGATTTACGCTTCAATGTTGAACCAATCCCTCTCATATTTCACGACCAAAAACTCACGCTCTTCGCAATTATTGTCGTTCTCGCGCTTCAATCATACGCGCGATATCCTTTACAATTTCGTGTTCGTTTCCAATTGTTTCCACCCCAATCACTTTACCCAATTTCAATGTTTCCTCCGCTTCTCTTAAAATAATCCGTTTTCGGTTATAGATGTCCGAGTCTGACAAAGAGCCATTAGCAATTACCTCTGATGATTTTTGGTAACATAAATGGGGGATTGGTTCGATATTTTGCAAGGGAATAGGGTGTTAGGTAAGGGGACCCTCTCTCCCCCTACCTTTTCATTCTAGATTTAAATGTCCTGTCTGGATTGCTCAATGGTGCCGGAAAGTATGGTGTTTTTGGTTTTCATCCAAAATGTAAAAGGATACAACTTTCTCATATTTGTTTTGCAAATGATCTGTTGGTGTTCACAAAGGGAGAGCTAGAGTCTATTCTGGGGATCAAAAGACTGTTGGTAGTCTTTTATAAGATGTCTGGATTGAGCATTAATGAGGCAAAATGTGAATTGTTTACTACTGGAATTGACAGTGCTAAAATTCAAGAGAAGAGAGAGAAATCTAGTTTCAAATTTGGTTTGTTACCTGTCAAATACTTGGGAGTTTCACTCGTTTAAAAGAGACTTACTGCTGCTGATTGTGAGGGTTTAGTGTGAAAGATTGTTAGTAGAATTAGAGGGTGGCCTTCCAAGAGCTCATCTTTTGTTGGGAGGCTTCAGCTCATACAAGCAATGTTGTTTAGCGCCCAAAATATTTGGTGTAGGGTATTCATTCTGCCCTCGAAAGTGATCAAGAAAATCTCCCAGATTTGCAATGCCTTTCTTTGGAAGGGTACAGATGGGGATGCTAGAGGTGCTCGGGTGAGTTGGGAGACTGTTTGTTACCTGAAGCATGAATGGGAATTGGGAGTGAAAGACATGGTTACTTGGAACAAGGCTTGTATGATGAGATGCATTTGGCTTTTGATTACACAAGCGGGCTCTTTATGGGTGGCATGGGTGCAACAATACTTGTTGTAGGGATGTTCTGTTTTTAATGCTGCTGTAAAAAATTCTCATAGTTGGGCTTGGAAAAAGCTTATGAAACTTGGAGCTTAATGGGAAAATATTAGAAGCTTGCAATGAAATTATAAAGCTTGTATAGTTTAGGATTCTCTAGGCACAAAAGAGACAACGTGCCTTGGGCTCGTGTTGTTTGGGGAGGTTTGGCTTGTGTTAGAACCATAACTTTATCACGACCAAATTCCAATTGTTTCTTTCTATTTATGGATGAGAGCATGATAAAGCTAGATGTTCTCAACAAGGCATAAAACTATTGTGTTCTGAATGTTCAGAATGCAAGGCCACGTGATCAGCATATTGAGTCAACACCAGAGAACAATCGAGACATTAGGCATATAATATGTTTTCTTTTTTTAATGAAAATTCCAAGAACTTTGTCTCCTTCTTTGAACCTCATCTATTTCTTCTTTCTTCAATCTTATCCTCTGTATTTCTTCTGGTTTCGTTCTTAATCCAACAGTTATTTCTTGAGTGCATAATTAGTTTCCTAACACATTGTTGCGATACTACCACCGACCCTTACCAATGTGCAATATGCTATTATTTTGGATAATCTAATTCCACTAAAACCTTATGTTTCTTTCTTAATTTTCCATTTTTTAAAAGTAAGGATTTTATTAATAACAGAGCAAAAATACCAGCCTCGTTAAAAAACCTCCCTAAATCTTAGGTGGAGGAAAAAAGAGTTCACGGTGCTTAACTAGGTACAACGAAACTTCACACTCCAATAACCTCTCCGGGTTTCAAAAATTCTAAAACAAAGACCAAAAAAGAGAAAACAAACAAACAGATCAAACCAGTTCAACACCAACTAGATCTTCCACAAGCAATTCCACCTTTAGCTTGCTTATCCAAATTGAAGTGACCATTTTCAACACAAAAACACTACCCATCACACTGTCAAACCAAAATTTTGCATCCTTATTCCTCGAGAACAATATTCCAACATCCTATGACAATTAGAAACATATTCCACCACAAAAGGAGTGTTGAAAGCAATAACAAACCAGACATTAAACACTGCCAATGTAAGGCCCCGGTTTTGGGCGTAGCAGTTTATGGGCTAGATTAGACGATCTGGTGGACCAAGTTAGAGATTCAAGTCAGATTCGGGATTGGATATTTTTATTAAACATAAAAATATGGAAAATGGTTAAAAATCATTATTTAATATATATATATATGATTTTAGAAAAATCATTTTTGGAAAAAGAATTTTGGGAATGTGACATTTGGGCTAGTGACCAAATTGTAAGAATTGTAAAACTATTTTCAGTGATTGTTTTGTAAAAGGGCCAAGACTTTGAATCTTTAAGGAGCTATTTGCCCAAAGTCTAATATAAGACTTTTATCCCGTACTTGGCTTATTTAAAATGGTTTTTAATTAATATAATGAGTTGAAGGAATTAATTGGTGGTTATTTCATTAAAACAAAATTTACGTAACTTCTTTCCTCTCAAAAACTTTCTCTCAAATTCTCTCCAGCCAAACACTCATTTCTTCTTCAAAATCTTAAGGTAATCTTTTGTTTTCTGTAATCCTTTGTTATCAAATGATTTCTTGTTGGTTTCTTAGCAAAACCTTATTGTTTTAATCTTGTTGTTACATGTAAATCAATCCGATTAAGGGGGAAAGCATCCATTAGAGGTGAGCTGCAGTTTTATTCTCTAATGAAAGGTTCTTTACTTAAATTCTCAAGTTCTTGACCCTTTATATATGTTTTCTAATGAGTTTTGATGATTTAATTGTGGAAATTTGGTTTAATTGAGATTTAATTGGTGAAATTGATTGAGATTCGTTTTGGATCTATTTTTCTGGGTTCTTGGTCATATTAGAACATGGTTATGATGTTTTATAATGTTAATAAGTTGGTTTTAACATTGGAATCCCGAAATGATAGGAATCTTTAATTGTTTAGGTTGTTAGTTATGTGATTTTGGGAGTTATGGTGGTGTAATGGTTGTTGGAAGTATAAGGATGTTATGAGAAGGTTTTTAGATGTCTCTTGATGATAATTGATGGTTGAAAGTGTTAGGTTTTGGCTAGGTTTAGTTTAGAGGTCAGTCGATGTTGTTTTCAGTTGTTTCAAATAGACGATTGATAGCTTTTGGCAAGGCAATGTGTAGAATTGCTTGCTAGGATTTTGAATGCATTGAGATGTATTAATCCTCTATTATTATGTGGTTAAAATAGGGGAGAGTGATTTGCTAGCAACCGGTGAAGATTTGGAGGCTTTGGAAGCTTAGTTTCATGTGTAGGTGAGTGAGAACGTGGACTCCCGCTTTGAAATGTTTTGAATGTGGTTTTGGAACTTAGATTTGATCTTGAAACGCATGTCCAAGTTTGGAAGTAAGTAAAAAGTGGTTTTCTCTCTCGGTCGTACTATTATGAAATGGTTTTTATGCACTTGGTTTTGATTACATGTTACTTACTGTTAAAGTATGTTTAAAGTATGCGATATACTATTTTTAATTATGAAAAGATGAAGGATGCACATGGTAAGTGATCCTTGTAAGTATATGTTTTATACATGTGTTTAAAGCATGGTTTGTTACTTTGGAAAATTAGTTTTGATGCTTTGAAAACAGTGAGGTACATGGTTTGATGTGAATTATATTGGAAAGTGATGGTATGGAAATAGTTTTAAAAATGCTATCGGATATAGTTAGTCGACTATATGATTGAGTGCACTATAAACAAGTCGTCTTGAATGTTGAGGGGTTTATATTGTGTACCGCAAACTCCATCCAAGTACCTTAAGGATCAAGGAAGAGTAGTGTTTTGTCTCTCGTTAGTGGGGTTATACATCTACCGATGAGTGGTGTTGAGGGGTTTATACAGTGTACCCAAGGAAATTTGTAACGCCCTCAACCTGACTTTGAAGAAAACCAGAGTTTAGAACGTTACTGCATAGAAAACCGAAAACCAGGACCAAAAAATTTCAATTCAATCTCTAGTCATTATCATCATTTTCTCAACTTACTTCTTTTAGTCCATAATCACAAGTTTCATGACCGTTCTACCAGTTGGCTCACATAACTTATTTAACAGGGAACCAAGTATGAAAGTGATATCCTCATTTCATCTTGTATATATATAGAATGAGCTTTAATATCAATTTTAGATAAATCTTATTTCCTATAGCTTTTAGCCAATTAAATATTCTTTCAATAACTCGTATTATAACATACTAGGCTTATCAAGCAATTACAATTATATTCGATCTTTATTACCCAGAATTATCTTGTATTTTAAGCTAGAAAGTAAATGATTAAAATGACCAATTCCATTGTAACTTATACAATATATTCTTTATGAGTATTTTAATAACACTCTCATAACAAACCAATAATTGAATTATAATCCAATATATCTAGTTAAACAAGAAGCTTATTCGAAAGCTTTACCACATATTTAAATTAGCCATCGCACCTTTAATCACCATGTTTAGAATCATACATTAACCATTATTCGAATATCATACAACTCAACAAAGTCATTTATACTAGCATTAGAATCGTGAACTCCATTAAACACTCTTCTTCTATATGAATAGTTCAAGTAATAAATGTTCATTAAACGGACTAAGCTAATCTAAGATAACATTCCTTGATAGCATTTACAAAACATATCTATAAACTGCTTCTTAGACAATTACAAGAGCCACCATCCTAGAGGTTGATTAAAATAACAAGACAACAATCAAGTCTTGAAGCATCACACTTGCACCTGATCAGCTATAACTTCTAAAATGACGTACAATACATGGTAATGTATGCATTAGGCTTACATAGCCTAAGTGAGGTAGTGACATTAAATAATAACAAGCATTTAATATAAATTTTTCAATGGAGTACACAATCAAATATACAATCGTAGTTATCATATTATAATTGACTTAAATTTGCTTTTTTAAGCTTTAGGATATTCGAAAGCTACTTCAATTTCTTTATCATTATATTGATCTTAATTTAAGATTAATTTATCACTTTTAAGTATCCTTTAGACTTTTTAGGAACTTAACAGCCTTTGGAATTCTTTAATGACTTCAATAGTTTAACAATATATTAATTAAAGATTTGTTCCCATTAACAATTGGGACATTTAATCATCTTTTACATGCCTCATAACATGCGCTCATCAAGAGCTTTCAATTCAATGCTCACTAAGAACTTTCGATTCACAATGCTCACTAAGAACTTTCGATTCACAATGCTCACCAAGAGCTCTTAATTACAGTGCTCCCTAAGAGCTTTCAATTACAGGACTCACCATGAGCTATCCACTGCCAGGCTTACCATGAATTCTTGGCTTAAAGTAAACATTTCATATCTTTTACAGGTTTTCCTTGGGTCACTATTGGTGATGAATAACATTAGTCCAAGAGATACTTAGCTCAGAGCACATAGCAAAGGCTAATATCAAAACATATCAATGGGGCATCCCTCGAGCAATAGCTTGATCAAGAGTACCGAAGGTACTAGAAGATCATTTGATCTTAATAACAAGGGACCATAGTCCAAACATGACAGGCATCAACCAATAGATCCTAGGTCTTCCATTGAAAAGGCAACTTATATGTTTTTATCTTAGTTTGATATTCAAGAAGTTGCTTATTGTACACGTAGCTTTACTTTTAAGGTTCACATATATTTCTTAAGTTACAAGTAACTTTACTTGTTTCTTCTTTTCAATAGCTTATTACATAAGTCAAGCTTTCTTGCTTCTTAAGTCTTTAGGAATTCAAGGTACTTATAACTTTACTTTCAATCTTTTATAAGAATCTTATTGTTTTAATGGTCAGGAAGCAAATTCAGCTTTATCACAAAATTTTCATGATTACTATCACAAGTACATAGCAAGACATACAAAGTTTGCATACTTCACATGTCTTGCTCTATAGGAGCCATATGTGTATGCTTATGCAAGTACTAAATCATTTCATGTAACAAGAATAGGGATGGCATCGTTTCATCTGAAACAAAACCGACTACACTCACCTCTTATACCGGAGTTATGAGATACCTAAATCCACAATTACTTCTAGCTTTCAATTAATCCCTAGCTTCTAGTCCT
Source organism: Hibiscus trionum (assembly GCA_030270665.1). NCBI lineage: Eukaryota > Viridiplantae > Streptophyta > Magnoliopsida > Malvales > Malvaceae > Hibiscus > Hibiscus trionum. The sequence goes on along the minus strand of BSYR01000038.1, from coordinate 16,219,149 downwards.
TCTTATATGATGTACCTCACACCAATAAGTCATTATAACCAAGTTCAATTCATTTATTAGCAACCTAATTCATCATGTATTCACATGTACATTTATACACTCATAGATCAATATACTATATATATACTCACAAGTACTCACTCAAATAACCCCTTGTATACAGGTTTATACACATCAAGACTGTAACACCCCAAAAATTACACTCAAATTGTAAACCCTAGATTTGAAAAATCCCTAATTTTGAAACCTAATTTTGAAACCCCTAATTGAAAACCCTAACAATTGAGAATATTTAATCTATAACCCTAAATTTTTTATAAGGGACTAAATAGAATTATTAACAAACTTAGAAGTTAATATGAAATTTATTAAAAGTTTAAGGACCACATATGAAATTAACCCATTTTTTAAAATTTGAATTCTAATTCTCTTAGTTTTCCTACTCAAGTCGTCCCTTTTCTTTTCAAATTATTATTATTATTATTATTATTATTATTATTATTATTATTATTATTATATTCTAAACCTAATTTGTTTAGATTATCACCGCTCAACTATATATATATATATATATATATAGATATATATATATAGTTATATATAGTTATTACGTATAGAAATAAACCTAAGCCTTAAGTTTTAAAGTGTTGTCGCTCTTAGTCATTCCCATGTTTTACGAATTCCTCTCGGATTGACGTTGCCATCACCTTACATCAAAGTCGCAACCGTCCTTTGTTCGTTGTTAGAGCTTTATTGTTGCAAGGTCTGTTTTCTTCTGGTGCTATAAATAAATTATATGTTATTTTTTATGTGTTGGTGTTTTACCCCTTATGTGATTATCAATATATATATTATGTTTTGTATGGTTGACATAACGTGCATATGATTTCATAATGTGTTTTAATTAAGATTTACAAAATATTTGATTTAAGGAACATCATATTTACGGAACTATAATTTATGGATTTATGAATTTATGGATATGATTTATGAATTATGTTTATGGGATATCAGATTTATGGAATTGGTTTTTATGAAACTTGAAATTTAAACACCATATATGTATGAGTATGGGTTGGGATTTGTATGGAGAAAGTTCATTGGTTTCACCCTTCGCGCTGAATTCCACTTCGGATGGCGGACGTAGGGAGGAGGTTATGGGAACCTTCCTCATTTTTGGCGGACGTAGTTGGGCGCATTGCATGACGCTTGTGATATTGTATCGTTTGTTTTATGTTTTAAAGAATTTTAAGAAAATAATACTATGTTTTATGATTATAGTTTTTCTTGCACTTTAGACACACACTAAGATCTTTAGCTTACTCCCTCATAGTTTCCTCTTACATATATCTTTGGACTTTAGGTGACATGGTACTTGGAGGATGTCACATTTTATCTAATCATTTTATTATTTACTACGAAACCATTTTTATTATTCATATTATTATTTTATTATATTGTGATATTGATGTAATTTTATAATTGAGGACTATTTATGTTTTTGAATTATTTTAGCATTCTTTTACGATGGTTTTATTTTCGAGATTTTATTTAAACATTCAAATATTAACTATGACATTTAAATTTTATTTATTATAAAATATTTATTAAATTATCGTTATATATATATATATTAAAAATTAAAGTAGAATTTTTAAAATTAATTTTCTTGAGGGTTAAGTTTCCAATGGTGACTTCCTAAATTTGACATTTTGTTCTAGGCCGGGTTTAGAGGGTTACAAAGACAATTCAAAGTTTTCATACATATAAACACGTAAATCAAATCAGTCCATCACTTACTTAATCATGTCAAAATAACCTAAGGTTTACTTATCTCAACATGTTTATTCACTAAACAGCTCACTTCCATTTGTTCTAATGCAAAACCGTGTCTAACATGAATATTTTTCATCCACATGCTCACAAATCAGTTCTTAAGGTTCATATAGATGCAAATCTGTCTAGTTTTCATATGCATACTTAGTATATGCATAAAATAGGGTAGCTTAGACATGAAAACATACCTTCACTCAAATATGTCCACGATACATGACACACATAGTTTTCGCGTCAAAAATAATTCCTTCTTCCCTGATAATAAATAAAGGAAATAATACGTAGTAAAAGAGAAGTAAGGGTTGATCCCATAAGGACTCAGAAAACTTCTTGATTAATGTATGTTCAATCGGTGAGCCAAGAAGAGAGTTGAACGGTATTTCAGCAAAAAGGGGTTTGCGAAATAACAAGAACTCAAAGAAATTAAAGCGAGGTTTTAAAAGAAATAGATTCAATATTTATGAATAAGCCTTAGGCATTGGCTCTGACTCAGTTTCCTCTGATCATCGGAAAAGAATTTTTACTTCAAGATTCACGTCGGTTAATTTCCTACAAGGGTCAATCCTTGAGACTACGCTTTTGTAACCGAATACCCAAGTTCTATCTTTGATATCAATTTACAAAGTTGATCTAGTCAACAACAATGTTGTAGATCAAAATCGTTTAAGTTCAGTAAAAACCGACTCGGATTATGTTGTTTCAATAACAACAGTTCCGATCTCAATTTTCTTCTTAGTAGTCAATTTACTAAGTGTGTTCCCAAGAAGTCAAATGTGCTTCAATAGCCGATCCTTCCTCCCACATATATAACCCAAAAAACAACATTCTGACCAAAGTCAATCTTTAGTTTCGAAATCGTTTTGGTTTAGAAATCAAACCTTAGAAAACTGAAAGAGATTCCCGAAATTTTGAAAGCGCTTTTCAATCCTTTCGTCGGAATTGAGTCATTGTTGTAGCCCTCGACTTAAAGAAAATTAGCTAGGCATGATTATGGAAGAAAGCATGCTTAGCATATTTTAAAATAAAAAAAAAACTTTAAAAAGAAAGTAAGAACGAAGAAGAAGAGAAGAGAATTTAATAAATTCAAAGTAAAATGAAACAATGAACACAAGATGGTTTGAGTCTTACCCCAAAGGGGTATTTATAGCATCCTAAAACCCTAAAAATACACTAAAATATTTAAAATACATAAGATAAATGCCAAGTGATAATAATAAAATCTCAAAATGTTTAAAATTCAAAAATAAAAGATAAATCCCCAAGCTTGATCCTAATCTCGGCTGATAAGTGCTCGGACGCGGCTGATAGCTTATCACGCGCTGCTGACGTCTTCTTCTAGAAGCCTACTAACGTGGCGTCGAGTCAGCGCATTCATGCCCACTAATCCACGCATGAATCCAGAAAACTTGCAAAATTCAACCTTTTCTAAACTGTTTTCCACCCATGAAGTCCTGCACAGAAAAGCACACAATAGACCATGATTCAGCACCACAAAGCAACCATTTAAGCATAATTAGCACGAAAATATTGACCAAACTAGCTACTCATCAAATTCCCCCTCACTTATCGGATGTTTGTCCTCAAGTATCTCAAAATTAAACAAATCTAAGCTCAAGTTCTCATCTTTAATTTCACGAAGTCTCAAAGTTTTTGGTATGACTAAGTATCTAAACATGAAAGAAAATAAAGGAGCAAAAGAGAAATGGCAAGACTTAGAAATAATTTTAGCAAAAACGACATTCCAATACCTTTTTAACAATAATGATGCAAACTAAGTACCCTCACAAGGAATCGCTCATGTCACTCAAAGTGTTTAAGGGTAGAAAAATCACTCGAGCCAAAACTAATTAGAGCATTACCATAGCCACTACTTAGTATGAACATGATGCAAAAAATCAAGAGGTCTTAAAAGGGTTGTAACATGGCTAAGGTTTGGATAGGATAAAGGCCGAAAAACAAGGGTTAAAATTCAAGACAAAAATCATCCCAAAATCCTTATTCGAAGTTGTTTCTTTTTTCTTTTCTTTTTCTTTTTTCATTCTAATCAAAACCGTGAAATTGCACTACTTATTCCTCTCTTTTTTTCTGTGCAAATTCGAATAAATTATGCACTGTATTTTCCTACAGTTTTTTCTACTGCATATTCGAATCATTTTCTGCGCTTAATTTTCTGCGGTGTATTTTCTGCACTGCTGGACTACATTGTTCAAAATTGCTTTTAATTTTTTTTTCTACAGTGCTGATTCGAATATGTTTTTCTTCTCTTTTTTCGGAGACAATTTTGTCTTGAAAAGGGTGACAAAATAGAGGAAATAAAAGAAATGGTTTAGGCTAAAAATACGGTGAAGCAAGGAAAAAGTCAAGGCTCAAAATTGTTTCACTAAGGGATAATAAGAAGGGGTAGGCTTTTTGGGAAGAGAATGGGGTTTAACCTAATGTCTCTACCATATTAATGCATCACAATAAAAAATGTAATCTCAAAAAGTATTTAAACCACAAGTTGTAGAATGCAACTAATTAGCAAGGCACACTCAAAGAAACAAAGAGCAAAAATAATGCATGTTCATTAGGCTCAAAAGCTCCCATGAACTGTCTTGTGTACATAGGTAAGCATCATGTCAATTAACAAAGTAAGGAATGACAAGGGTTATATGAAAAATTCCAAGCATGTCATAATCTATTATGCAACCTAAAATTTCTAACAAGAAAAATATCAAAGTCATACGGAAACAAAGGGACTAGGTGAAACAAAGGAAATCAAAAAGTAACTTAAATTTAAATAAAATCAAGAACAAGAGAACAAGCAATCGAACAAGAAATTATGCGAATTTGCCATGTATACCCACTCCCCCTCACTTTAAGCATGATGACCCATTATGTAAATAAAATGAAAGAGATGGAATGAGAAAACTCATTGAACTAGTTACGGCCACGACCGCGCCTACGCCCTTGACGAGACGTTCCCGGCCGAAGATAAGAGATGATCTTTTCAATGTTTGTTTCGATGGAATTAAGCCTCCCATTCACGTCATGTTGTTGGTTGTCATCTTGTGGTGGTCGAGGTATGGGCCTACGAAGGAAAATACGCAAGTTCCGGGGCGTAATGGTTCCCAGGGGAACAATGTATGGCGCATCTGGAGTACCCGCAAGCAACCTCGTTGATTCCAAGCACCTAGCATCCAATGGATCCATCAAAAAAGCGTAAGTAAAACGTGAGGTATCAAATGTTGATGGAAAGAGTCGTGAAGCGATGCTAGTGATATAGGGTCCAAGAATAAGCGGTCGATTAGTTCGTGCTACACGATCAAACGTGTAGGCGAACCAATAACCAAGATTTACCTTTACTCCGACGTGCATACACCATAAAAAGAAAAACTCAACCTTACTCAAATTTGAAGTCGTGTCATTGCGACCGGAGTAATTATAGGTGAGAAATTTATGGATGTAGCGAAGAGTCGGACTATGAATGTCTCGGTCCTTCATCGAGGTAAGGTTATAATCGAAGCCTGCTTCTCCTGTCAAGGTCTCGTAGGAAAGGTCGTTATCGAAATCCTACGAAATCTCAAGTAAAGCCGTTAAATACCTGGGATCCATGACATCAGTCACGAAGCCCATATAAAAATTAAATTCCGTAAGAGACATTCGAAAATATTGACCTAACAATCAAAATGAGATCCCATCAGGAGTATGAATAGTTACAACACGATTCCTACGAAATGCAAACGCAGCATAAAACTCAAATAATAATTCGTAGTATGTGTTGCATTGAATTGTAGGGTAAGTTCTCCAACCTATAGCATCAAACATATGCATGATAGATTCACGCAAATGAAAACTATCTAGTGTATTAGTTGCAATGTACTTACAAACTTTGAACTCGCGATGTCATATTTTTTGGAAACGGGTCAGCTCATCACCCTCGAAATCCAAGTATCCTTGTAAAACCACTTCGAGTGGAACTAGAAAACGATGTCCGCGTCAATAACGCTCCTATTGCTCTTGCATGTTGGGATGATCACCGGGTGTAGCACTATCGTCCGAACATGCATCACGTGGTGGAGACTCCGGTCGACTAGTACGCAAAAAGGTGGGCTGCTCGGTCCTCGTGTGGAATCTTGTAGTGAAGTTCTCTGCAAAACCAAGGTCCGGGTGATATATTAGCAACTGTTGGACATTAAAAACTGAATTTACCTCATCCGATTGGTACTCGGTTTCCGATGGCATCGAGTAGGAGGGAAAGGTGTCCAGCATGGATTGGTTGGACGGTGTAGCTCGATCGGGGTGGTTCGGCGACAATGAAGCCCGAAGTGGGCTGTGAACTTGCGGTTGGATGTGGCCACCATGTTTACCGTTGGCAGAGAGTGGAAGGAAGGAGATGGGCATGGCGGAGCACGCGGCGTTCGGTTTCGGCTGGTTCTACCCGTGCTAGTTCGTGCGCGTTCTCCCAAATGTGTTTGCGATGGGGCTGGTGCATGGGCAGATGGTAGTAAAGATTCGGTGTTGGTTGTGGCTTGGCGTGTCTGTAACACCCAGAAAAAAGGGTTTATTGAGATAAAATGAATTGAGCAAAAAAAAGGAGAAGGAATGGAATTGGTGACACGAGGGTTTGAACCCATAACCTTTGGGATGGGATGCTAGAGCTTTAACCACTGAGCCAAGTGCTTATGTCTATTAAGTGTTGCTTTGAAAGGCTTTTGAATTAAGTTTGAGAAGTATGTTAAAACATATTTAAGATTCGAATTGACCGTTCACCTACCGTCCCTTTTCTTTTCCATCATCTTCACCATCGATAGTGAGAGAGAGTTTTTACCCCTGTTAGCCGTCCGATCTACCCCACCGCCGCGGCGTGCACATCAACGCCCACGTCACCATGTTCGCCACCTCTCTCCGATCACAACAAAGTCAACCACTCCAAGCGTCGCGTCGTCGCTTGCCGTGGAGAAAGCCTCGAAGGTTTGTCAAGAACCCATGGCGGCCCTATCTGTTTTTCTTAGATTTCGGCCGTCTCTATTGTCGTCTGGTCGCATCGATGGCTCGAGTGTGTTGAGCATGAGCGAGTGAACCTAACCCTACCGGTCGATCGTCCGTTCGGCACCGGTAGAGCTTCGTCAGAGTTACGTAATAATTCGGTCACTTTGGACCGTTTGGGTAAGTTTTGTGATCTTTCGACGTGTTTTTTGATGAGTATTAGTGATGGTTGAATTTTTCTGAGTGTGGGCTTTCGATTTTCGACAGAATCGTGTGATTTGGGGTCACCGGTGACATTCCGGCAACAACTCCGATGAGTTTTCGGTCGTGGTAAGTGAACCGACCCAAGCCGATCTGAACCGACCAACCTGGTTTGTGTCCCAACTTGAATTGAGTTCAACCTGACCCGTCCGCCTGAGTCCGACCCGTCCGCCCGAGTCCGACCCGTCCGCCTGAGTCGACTCAGTGAGTCAGCTCGCCCAGTTGACTTAGAGTCAGCTCGCTTGAGTTGACTCAATGAGTCAAACCTGTTGACCAGTGACGTCAGCATGATGTCAGCATTGACTTGATCGCTGACGTCAGCGTTGACTTTGACCCAAAAAGTCAAATTTTCTGAAAACTCATATTTTATGTTTTTCGACGTCCTGAATCCGTTGTTGAGTCCCGTTTTTCAAAATTTTGACCCAAAGGCCTCTGAATCTTGCTTTGAACCCGAGAGTATGTGAGTTAAACATTCAGTATAAGAGCAATGTAAATGAGGACTGATTAAGGAATATTGTGTGATTGAAGGTACTCGCAATTCCTTGAAGACGAATGGTTGAGGGACGTCAATCTGGGTTTACGAGTGTTCGAATATCGTTTGAGGGTCGACCGATATAGCAAGGATTTAAGGTAATACATTACTATCTCATGTATGCTTTTGAATCATGTTAGTATTCAGTTAATGTTTGCACAATCATGTTTGATCATATGATTATTTTCGCCTATGTCGATCATTTATGTGATAATAATAATAATAATAATAATAATAATAATAATAATAATAATGGCCAAGACAAATATTCGAATAAGAGGTTTGATAAATCAGGGAGACTTTCGAGTTAGTACACGATTATTGAGACAATAAATCTTTAAGTCTGATTATCTCTTTCATTAAAAAGGATTAATGTCGAAAATATCTGATTAGAGAATGACAAAAATACCCCTAACCATAACCACTCACCGAGAAGCTATACTTGATCCGTAAGACATATGATGCAATTGGAAACCTTTGATTCCCTAAATTGTTATAGTAACAAGACCTAAATTTTTGCGACTGTAAAGTACTTGGTTTTCTGGAATTTTGAATAAATCTTCAAAGATAAATTTACAGAAAAATATTTGTACGTTTGAATTAATCAATGTGGCGTAAAATATTGAATGGATTGTGATGTTAAGGAATGATGGAAAATATTGAAAGATTGAATGGGTTTGAATGACGCTAAAGATTGAATTTTCCTCGGGCAATAATTGTCGATCGACCGGCTTGTGTGTTATATCCTCGAGGTTTGAAACGAATAAATAGTTTGAAGCACCAAAAGACTCTGAATAATTGAAAAATCTTTAAGCATCCAATGGTCTAAAATACCCTCGGATACAAATGACTGAAAATACCTCTATGACATGGAATGAGAAATATCAATAAAGCCAAGCAAGGGCAATAGCTCTGAAAGTGGTAATACACGACCCCTGTTTTTTGGTCGTTTCGGGAACTATTGTGATGTTGGAAGAATACCATATAAAGGCATGTTCAAGTTATTTGGAGAAAGTACCTATGTCAATGGCAAGAGCAACATGTTCTTCGTGGGTATTTGATGCTATGGATCGAGTTCAGATGCATTACACTTGTTCGACTACTTGAGAAATACCATTTGAATATCTGTTCGATTTCTCGTGTATGTTCAGTGGTTGCTTGCTGAACACGAGCTTTTGTTATACAATGTAGTCAGTTTTGAGAAGTGAGTACTTGCGGTATACTGATCCAGTTAAATATTAAACCTTGTGTGATGGTTTGCGATTAGCTCAAAGGGACTCAGAAATCTGATAAGTAATCAGAACTTCTAAACCCCGTACGTCACAGCTTTTACCCGATAGTCTAGCTACTAAATTACCCCTGAAGGTCCAAATGACCAAAATGCCCTCGTATGCTTAAATGATTGGATCACTCTCGATACATCTAAAATCTCAACGTTCTTGTTGGGTCAACTTCCGAATGTTGACTTGAGTTGTTAGTACCGAGCTCCCTCGCCTAGGGAACTCGTTCTGAAATCAGTCCAAAATTGTCAGACGTTCTATGCCCCTTTTTTATAATTATCAAGTGTCTCTGAGAAATATATTGAACCACAAAGTGTGTACCCTATGCCCGTGAATACACTCTGCTTTAAACTAAAATTATCCGCTCTGAATTAAAAGTATAACTCTGTTACCCGTAATGAAAGTTCAACTCTTGGCTTTGGTCTTCTGATACAGAAATATATCTGATATTCGTCTGTTGATACAAAGAATAAATCTGATATATGCATTCTGATATAAAAAAATAAATCTGATATATGTTTTCTAATACTATTGTCTTCTAAATATAAACTAAATTTCTTTTGGGGTATATTATCTGGGATAAATGATTATCTGTAGGCTCAGCGCTGGTAAGCCCTTCTGGACCTAAGCTCCTACGCCCAATGGGCCTAGGGTAAGCCTTTCTGTTAAGCTCCTACGCCCACGGGACTAGGGTAAGTCTTTCTGGACCTAAGGTATCCCCTTAGGTAGGCTCCTACGCCTCAGGCCTAGGGTAAGACCTTCTGTATGCAGTTCAGGAGGAATTGCATTTTAGAGTTCGGTTGAGGGTAGTTAAATAAATTAGTAGAACTTTCTAACCTCTTCTGAAACATACCCTACTAGATTAATGTATCAATGTTGAACCCTCGGTAAACTTACAATTCACGCTTAATGGACCACTCTGAACTCCTTGATTCAACTTCTGAAATCTGAATATCTTTTGAATCTTTGGCTTTAGACTCACCTCTTACGGTTCGGGTGATCAAATAAAGAACAACTCTGTGACCTCCTAATAATGCTTCACTTAATTATCGAATCGTAATTTGAGCTTACCGTTGCTTAATTCTTCATGACAATGTTAAGTTGCCATATACCTACTTCTACCTTTAGCATCTCCTAGTAGTTTGTATTACTGAGCTTTTCAAAGCTCGCGTTGTTTTACCATCACAGGTTAAAGGATCTACCATGTTGCAGCTATCATCGTCGATATGGGAGTTTCTTCGGCTTTGCTTATAGAGTACGACACCTGTGTAATTAGGGGGCATGTATGTTACGTGTTGTTTTATATTCGAGTATGAAACTTGTATTAACAACTTTTATCACAGTTTTGTTTCATTGTCTGAATGTTTCTAAAATCGTATTTTAATTAAAAACTGATTTACGATTTTAAATGGTTTAGCGATTTGTTTATTTGAAATTTTAACGTGGGTCGCTCCGGTGACTCTAATGTGACTTCCTAGGATCCGTATTATCGCATAGGTGGGTCTAGGGTGTTACAGTGTCGGTGGGTTGTCATGGCGTGGCGGCGACGGTGGTGCGGCTTGGAATGAATCAAGTCGCTTGGGATGGCCAAGAAGTATGGCGGCTGCATGCAGCGACGACCTCCTAGGACAATGGGCTCCGGCCGGTTGGGGAGACGACGAGCTTGCTCTCTGCTCCAGACCATGGTGGTGGCAGCTGGTGGTTGTCGAACGTGAGATAGTTGGGAAAATAATGTGTTTAGAAAATTGGGTGAGATAGTTTCTCACATGATGTTTAAAAGAAATATTAAAATAAAAATATGATGAATGTGGACCTATGGAATATTTGTTGGGGAGTTGCGATAGGGATAGAGTTGTATTACGGGAAAACTAAAAAGACGGGAATATCATGATTCTTTATCATATAGGGGTTTAAAAAATAATATAACAATGATATATATATATATTTAAAATTTAAAATATAAGATATATACATATATGGGCTCACATATGTTTATTTTAAAATGATAAATTCAATTGAAAGGAAAATGATATGGAAATTTTAAAAAAAGAATTAAGTTTTGTTTGAATTAAAATTGAATTTGTACGTGGGTTTGTCATTGTGCACTGTCTTTCCCAAGAGATTTGCTAATGAGTTCCACGTTCAAAATTCATGCACATATTCGATCCAAAATCCGATCATCAAGGGGTTATCAGAAATAAAATGACAGAAAATAAATTCAAATAATTTAAAGAATTTTGAAAGAAAAATAAATAAATAAAATATACGATTAAAGGTAAATAAATTAAAATAAAAGAAAATAAATGGGTTGCCTCCCATTAAGCGCTTATTTAACTTCATTAGCTTTACGACCTTATTTATGCGATTGGCGTTTCTAAGCAAACTTCTTCAATTAAACCAATTGGGACACTTTCATAAAAATGTTTTAACCGTTGCTCGTTTAATTTGAAGCAATTTCTCGAGTCATCTTGAATTTCAACTGCGCCATGTAGGAATACTTGAGTCACCTTATAGGGTCTGAGTCATTTTGACTTCAGTTTTCCTGCAAAAAGTTTTAGCTTCGAATTAAATAATAAAACTTTTTGACCAACAGAAAAAGACTTAAATGATATATTTTTATCATGAAACACTTTTGTTTTTTCTTGAAAGATCTGTGCGCTATTGTAAGCATTTCTACAAATTTCTTCCAGCTCTTGGATGTGCAATCGTCGTGCTTCCCCCACCGCATCCATTTCCATGTTACACTCTTGAACGGCCCAGTACGCCTTGTGCTCTAGCTTGACTGGCAAGTGGCATGACTTGCCATACACAAGTTGATACGACGACATTCCTATAGGTCCTTTGTAAGATGTGCACTATGCCCACAATGCATCGACTAACTTCAAGCTCCAATCTTTTCAGTTTGGTTTGAAAAAAATTTCAAGGATGGATTTTACCTCTCGATTCGACACCTCTTCTTGTCTGTTCGATTGCGGATGATAGGATGTGGCTATTCGCTGAGTAACGCCATATTTCTCCATTAACGCTTCCACAACTCGATTGATGAAGTGTTTCCCTGTATCGCATATGATCGCTCTCGGAATGCCAAACCTAGAAAAAATAAAATCATAAAGGAAATTAGTCGTTGTTTTAGCATCATTGTTTCGGGTAGCCTTTACTTCTAGCCATATAGAGACATAATCGACTGCAAGTATAATATAAAAATTTCCAAAAGAAGAGGTAAACGGCCCCATGTAATCGAGTCCCCAAACGTCGAAGACTTCGCAAACATGGATTGGATTGAGCGGCATTTCACTCCTTCGGCTTAAATTGCCAACATGTTGGCACCTGTCACATGCTTTACAAAAAACATAAGTATCTCTAAATAAATTAGGCCAATAAAATCCGCACTCAAGAATTTTGTGTGCAGTCCTTTTAGGCCCAAAAGGACCTCCACATGTATAAGACTGATAAAATTTTAAAATCGAATTTACTTCATCCTCGGTGATGCATCGCCTAATTACCTGATCTGAACATTGTTTCCAAAGATACGGATCGTCCCAAATATAAAATTGGGACTCTCGCTTTAGTCGATTGATTTAATATCTAGGAAAATCGTGAGGTAACTTACTCGTGGCCAATTAGTTAACCATATCAGCGTACCAAGGTGTCAATCCTTGCGCCAACATCAATCGTTCTTCTAGGAACTCATCATTAATCGGCGGATCAAATGTAGAAAGGGGTATGCGAATCAAATGGTCCGCGACGAGGTTTTCGCATCCCTTTTTATCTTTAATTTCTAGATCGAACTCTTGGAGGAGTAAAATCCACCGGATAAGCCTCGGCTTTGTTTCCTTTTTGCACATAAGGTACTTTAAAGCTGCGTGGCTAGAAAACACAACAATTTTAGTACCGAGTAAATATGATCGAAATTTTTCTAAAGTAAAAATAATAGCGAAAAGCTCTTTTTCTGTTGTTAAGTAATTCTTTTGAGATGGATCCAAAGTGCGAGATGCGTAAGCTATAACGTGAGGTTCTTTTCCGATCTTTTGGCCAAGCACTGCTCCAACGCTCGTGTCCGACGTGTCGCACATCAGTTCGAATAGATAATCCCAGTTTTGTGGTGGAACGATTGGTGCTGTCACGAGCTTCTCTTTACGTAAATCGATGGAAATCTTGCATTTCTCATTAAAATCAAATGCTTGATCTTTCTGGAGCAACTTGCACAACGGCTACGCTATCTTTGAAAAATCTTTAATGAACATGCGGTAAAATCCTTCATGACCCAGAAAAGAACGAATATCCCTCACAGTTGTGGGGTAAGGAAGTGAGCGTATGATATCAGTTATAGCTTTATCTACATAAATTTCATTAGATGAACGATATGTCCTAATATTAAACCTGTATCAACCATAAAATGACATTTCTCATAATTTAATGCAAGATTAAACTCAAGGCAATGCCGTAAAACATTTGTTAAATTTAACAAACAATCACCAAATGAATTACCATAAACATTAAAATCGTCCATAAATACCACAATTCCCTTCTCAACATAGTCGGAAAATATGCTTACCATACACCGCTAAAACGTTGCCGGTGCATTGCAAAGTCCAAATGGCATTCGACGATAGGTGAATGTTCTAAATGGACATGTGAAAGTTGTTTTTTCTTGATTTTGAGGCGCCACAGGGATTTGGAAGAATCCTGAAAAGCCATCAAGACAACAATAATGAGTTTTACTGGCTAAATGTTCTATCATTTGATCTACAAACAGTAATGGAAAATGATCTTTTCGGGTTAAGGAGTTCAACTTCCTATAGTCGATACAAACCCGCCAACCATTCTGAACTCGCGTCGGAACTAACTCACCTTCCGAGTTTTTGATTACCATTACTCCAGTCTTTTTAGGGACAACGTGGATAGGACTTACCCAATCAATGTCAAAAATCAGATAAATTATATCCGCATCAAGGAGTTTTTGTATCTCCTTTTGGACTACCTCCATCATAGGTTCGTTTAGTCGGTGTTTCCCTTTTTGTGAAAGACTCACCCCTTCTTCGATCTTGATCTTGTGCATATAGGTCGAGGGACTTAATCCTTTTATATCGGCTATTGTCCACCCAATGGCCTCCTTATGAGCACGCAACACAGTCTCAAGATCATCTTCCTCCTCTCTCGAGAGTTTATTTGATATAATCACATGCAAGGTTTCGTTCTCTCCCAAGAACACATATTTGAGATGTTTCAGCAACTCTTTAAGTTCGATAACTAGTGACTGCAAAACCGATGGTAACATTTTAGTTTTTGAGGGGAGTAAAGAAAAAATAGAATTAATTGAATTTTTTTTCTAACTCCCTTATCTCCTCTTTGCGGAAAAGTTCAAAATCCCTGTAAAAATAATTGAAAAAAGTTAGTTTTAACGAATTCATTAACTAAGGGATCAATAATATCAATGTAATTAACTCTTTCTGCTTGCTTTGGGTATTTCATTGCTTTATACACATCAAATTCTACTACCTCACCATCAAATTCCATCGTTCAAATACCACTTCTTACATCGATTTTGGTATGGGCGATGCTTAGGAGAGGTCAACCCAACAGTATTTCTGAGCACGTGTTTGTTCTATTGTTCTCCATGTCAATGACATAGAAATCGACAGGAAAAATTAGAACATCGACTTTCACCAAGACTTTCTCGAGCACTCCTTCCGGATAGATGATTGAACGATCGACTAACTGAATAGTAACATGTGTTTCTTTCAATGGTTCGTTAGTAATGATTTTATAAACGGAAAGATGCATAACATTAATTGAAGCACCCAAGTCACACATTGCTCGGTTAATGAAAACGTTACCTATTTTGCATGGTATAGCGAACATACCTTGGTCTTTCATTTTTGGTGGTAGTTTTCTTTGAAATATTGCAGATACATTCTCTCCCAAATTTACCTTCTCATGTCCTGTTAGCTTTCTCTTCATTGTACAAAGTTTTGTTAAAAATCTAGCATACCTTGGTACTTGCCGAATTATTTCTAGGAGATGTATGTTTACTTGTACTTTTTGGAATACCTCTATTATTTCCTTTTCTTCAGCTCGTTTATCTCGCCTCACCAATATTGATGGAAAAGGCGATGTGATTTCATGAGAAGGAGGTAGAGGAGGCGTATGTGATGAAGTTGTACCTTCGGAATTTGAAGGCGACGTTTCATCGTCTTCATTGGTTTGTTCGGTTTCCTTCGTCGAAACTTCAGTATTGACTATAGTTCCACTTCTGATGGTGATATCATTGAAAAAGTCTTCAACAGTTTCTGGTTATGCTAAGCCAACTAATATTCCTTAAACATATTTTCAATGGAATCGTCCATCCATTAGAGTAGTGATAAAACTTATCAAATATTAACGAGCATTATTTTGATGTAGAAAAAACGAAATAAATTTTGATGAAATTGTTCAAAATTTTATTACTTTATCAAATTCCATATTACTTTTTATCAAATTTCCACCTAAATATTCTCAAATATAATCATCATCATTGAATAGCCTTACGTGTAATCTTACATCGGTTACCTCACATAATCAAACATTTACTCTTAATTTGAATCAAACCTTCAATTTCACATGCATTAACCATCTCAAGTTCTTTATCCAGATTCAAATTATCACGTTAATTTGATTCATAGACTAACATTATCGACATTCCTTGCTAGTACAGAACGAGCTATAGCGGACATAATGGTTAGATGCACTTATTACAAGAAATGTTTAGACATCGAAGTTTTCGGCTCGGTGGAGTACGATTATGATCTGGGGGCATGCACAGATCAAACATCCTATGACAGACGATCGGCCGATATATCCAGGAAGACGCAACTCTAAGCTCTGATACCACTAAATGTAACCCCCCTAAACCCACCTATGCGTTACAACGGATCCTAGGAAGTCACATTAGAGTCACAAGAGTGACCCACAATAAAAATACACATAAAAACATTTTTTCCTCAAAACATGTATTAAACTGTAAAATCAACTTATGTTTAATATACCATTTCAGGAAGTCATTTAAACACATAACAGAAATTTCAGAAAGTGTTTAATATACCATGATATATTCTTTAAACATGTGATGGTAAAAACAACGTGAGCTTAGAAAAGCTCAGTAATACAGAACTACCAAAAGATGCTATAAGCTCATGCATATATATGGTAGGCATAACATTTTCATGATGTTTCAAGTAGTAGTAGTCTCCATTTATGTTCTACTATTTCGAGGTAGCATTACTCGGGAATAACGATATTTGTTCTTTATTCAAACTTTGAGAATTAGACGGGAATTATATAGGCTGATAACATACGAAGGTGGAAATCAAGAGTTTAGTGTCTAGTGTGTTCCAACAGTGCAACGTTAATGCATGAAATGTAATAATATAGTAAACCTTTTTATTTCATATACATTTGTTTCAAGTAGCAGTAAAGTTTATTTTAATTCTTTATTTACCCTTCAACCATACTCTAGTATATAGTTTCCCTAGTGCGGTATCATGTATAGGCATTAACCCGAGCCCATTGGGCATGGGTACCATCCAAGGGAATACCTTAGGTCACAACGAAATTACCCTAGCCGAAGCATAGGAACCTTATACGGGCGTTAACCTATGCCTAGTGGGCGTAGGTACCAACCTAAGGGTTACCTTAGGTCATGGGTGGAATTACCCTAGCCGAAACTAGGAACCTAGTACGAGCGGAATTACCCTAGCCTAAGCTAGGAACCTAATACGGGCGGAATTACCAGTCTTATCAGGGATGAACCTTAAAACAATTAATACAATATCCCAAATACCCCAGTAAATCAGATCATCAATAGTTCGTTAATCAATAGCAGTATTTTCAGTAATACATTATCCATATAGCATGTTTGTCATATCGTGTAACCCCCGTAGCCCGGTCTAGACGGTTGACCCGAACTACGAAGATTACACGGGGAAAACCAAAGTCAACCCGAAAGTCAACCTTGATTAACGACCCTTTTTTTCTTTTTAGACTTGTCTAGATGCACACCAACCCTAGGCATACTCTTGAGATAAGAATACTCAAAAATCACAGCAATCGGAAAACAATAAGGGACCCAATTGCACAAAATACGAATTTAGGGACCAATTTGTAAATTCTGAAAATTAAGAGGACTTTACCAATTTTTAAGTTACCATTGTGAAATTAGTCATGTTTCATGCATCTCTGCCAAATTTCATCTCAGAAGGACATCTCAAACTCAAGCAATTGCACATACAAAAATCGGGACTAAAACGTAAAGCTTGCAAACCTCAAACCATTCAAATTTTATGCCCAACGGGCAAGTGTTCCGAAACGGGTCTACGTCGTTCAGGAACACCCCTTGACAGTAGCCAAAGTGTTCAGAAACGGGTCTAGGCCGTTCAGGAACACCCAGGCCAAATCAAGGGCCTGTTTCGAAACAGGCAAGGGTGTTTCGAAACACCCTGCCCAGAAACAGCAGATAGGCCTGTTTTAACACCTTTAAACCCCATCAAACATGCTCCAAACCATTCCACAATAAATCAACAACATGCCAAGCATCATACCTACCAACTTGCATCAAAATCTAGATACAAAACCACCCCTAGGTGCACCAACTCATTCAACACATCCAACACTCAATCATGATTTTAAAACAAGAAGCATAACATAACGACTTAAGAATAAGAAGATTCAAACGTTGCAAGCGTTAAACCACATAGTTCAAAATCATAAACCAAACTTGTCCACATACACAATCTCATTAAACATCAACATAAGAGATTCTCCCCCATTGCCTTTATTATCTATAGCTATTAACCGAGACATACATCTCAAGTGGAGCTCTCCTTGAATCCCTTGCTCCTCGCTGTCCCGACTTCAAATATCTGCATTGATGGATAAAAAGGAGCGTAAGCACATAATGCTTAGTGAGGAATGCTCAAAACCAAAACACCATCAATGCAGCGAGTCATAAAACCTCTTTTAAAAGTAAACACAATTCGATAAACCAAAGCAATGTTTGAAAACCCCTTTTAACAACATGCTTTAAATCGTGCATTGCTCAAACACGAAAAACCAACCCTTAGCTTAGAAAAGCTAAGTAATTCACTTCAAAGCACAACCTTGCAAAACCATCAATTTAACCATTCCATGCATGAACATCATATGCAAAGTTAAATACAAGATCCTTGGAAAACACTTCCACTTCACATTATACTTTTCTTATACTTGAAAATCATTTCAAAGCAAGAAACCTTTAAAAACCACTTACACCCTCAATTCTATCTCATGCATTAAGCAAATGCAATACATGAACCACAAAATCAACATTTGCATTACATGCCTTTTTAAAACAAGCCTTCACAAGACTTCAATGCACCAAAGAGATTCCATGCACACAATGCAACATTCTCAATAGAAGATAAACACTTGTTCAAGCTAACAAGTAAAACATGCATTCATAGAACATTACACACTTCTCATGCAACCATGCATCATTTCAAGCATCTCATGCTTCATCATATTCAAGAACATTATATTGGCTTCCAAGCGATAATTCACAAACCATCATGACACAAGACACAATCGGATACGTGGATTACAAGCGTTGTCCCACACGCTTCATACACACTTCCGAACAACACAAGGTGGAGTTTACCGGTACATTCACAACCCCTCAACACCCGTGATGGAGTTTAACGGTACAATCACAACCCCTCAACATCACTCATCGGAAGTTGTATAATACACTAGCGAGAGCCGGGACACATCACAAGGCTTACACATGGAAGCTACCACAACCATTGTAATCACCTTAACCAAGCTCACACACGGGAGCAACCCTCCACCGTTGTGACGCTTAACAAAGTCCACTCATGAGAGCCAACCTCCATCATGGTGACTTTAACAAGGTTCACCCACGAGAGCCATCCTCCATCGTGGTGGCACTAAACCAAGCCCACCCACGAGAGCCAACCTCCATCGTAGTGGCACTAAACCAAGCCCACTCACGAGAGCCAACCTCCATCGTGGTGACACCAATTTCCTCAATCGCTAGGATTCTTGGATGGAGTTTACGGTAAAATCACAACCCCCTCGACATCCAAGGCGACTCAATTCACGGTGCACCCAATCCTATAGCCGGCTAACTATATCCGATTAAAGTAACCAAGAACCACTTACATCACTTGCCAATATAACCATTTTACCACATTAATCCATTGTTTTACTAGCATAACCAAAATGCCAAAACCACCAATTACCATCATCAATCCACTGTTTTTGAAGCATTACACAAAGCCATTAAACAACATGCAACACTATGCATCAATTCCACAATTCCAATGTACAAAACCAAGGATCTCTTACCTTGAGCATCCTTCACACATGGCTTTCAAAACCAGCATTAAACCATGCTAAAATATGCTTTCAAAACAGAATTTAAAACATGCAAATCACATGCATTGCATCCAACAATCACAAGTGCTTTAAAAACCAAATCATAACACAAACCAAGAGAGGAATGCCATTTACTTACTCTTGAGCTTAGCTAAGTTGTTTAGACTTAAACTAAGCTCCCAAAACCTTCAAACCATGGTTTTAAAGCTGAAAACCCAACTTCACTCACCGATACACAAAACAAGGCTAGCCAACAAGCCTTCCAAGCATCCGAAACCTTCAACGCCACCTCTATTGCTCACGGATCATTCTCCCCTGTTTCAAGCACTTAACAACAGAGGATTAATGCATCATAATGCATTAAAAACACCAGCAACACACCTAAACTCGCTGCTCTTTGCAAATCCAACATTTCGGCTACCAAACACAACCGAAATCACCTCCAAACACTTCCATGACTTAACCCAGCCAAGATCCATCACTTCTAACCATTTTTAAACATCAATTAACATCCAAAATGATCCCAAACACGTCCTTATACCTCCAGCATTAACAAAACACCAAGATCACCCCAAAAACCACCATTTTCACAAGTAAAAACTTAGGAAAATCAACCTATTCGAGATTGCATTGTTTAAACCTCAATTGCACATCAATTATACATCCAAAATACATCAAAAAGACATCTCAAAACAGAGCCCAATCATTTAATACGAATTTAATCAAAATTAAATCCAAATCTTGCATTTTAAGCCAAAATCAAGATCACAACATCAAAACCTTTTACAAAACACAAATCAAGGATTGAGAACTTGGGAATTTCAGTAAAGAACTGAGTATTTAGAGGAGAAGGACATTCATACCTCTAAATGTGAGTTTCTCCTTGTTTAGAACCAAGATTCTTGAAAATCCAATAAGCAAATGTATAGAATTTGGTACGATTGCTTCTTGTGGCACATAGGGAACGGGAAAAGGGTGCTGTTTTGGTACGATCGCTGGTGTCTAGAGGAGCCTCTTTGTGAGGTATTCCCGAACATATTTAGATGTGCGAGCAACAAGGCAGCTGTGGTATGTGAATATGCGCGACACGGCACTTTGAACCATGCAGAATGGTTGCTGCTTTTTAGCCGTGATTTGCGATCTTTTGAACAACACCAGTTGAGACAGTTGCGAGCGATTGTGAAAGGGTTTTTCTTGTGTGAGAGTGAACGAGATGTGCTGGTTTGGAAACCGAATGCGGCTGGTCATTTTTCAGTGGGGAATTTAATGAAATTGATGTCTTCGTTGGGACTATCCGACCATGGTTTTGATGGCTTTAATGTGTGGAAGATTGAAGTGCCGCCGAAGGTACATTGTTTCCTTTGGTTCGTACAATTACGCCGATTGCCAACGCTGTCTATGCTTAGTGCTCGGGGTGTGCCTCTAGCCGGAATTCATTGTGTGTGGTGTAGGGAGGGGGTTGACGAGGAAGAGCATATCTTTTTTCTATGTGCATTTGCGAACAGCGTGTGGATGGGGTTCCGTTGTTGGTGGGGGCTGGCCTGGGCGAATCCGAAATCGTTTGCAGATTTTTTCTTGCAATGTTTTAGTGGGGTGTTGTCGGGAGAAGGGAGAGCATGGTGGATGGTTGGGTGCACAGCGGTTTTGTGGTCTTTATGGCTGGCGCGAAATGAAGTCATCTTCAATCAAAAACAGATGGTTGTCGAGGAGCTGCTCTTCCTTATCAAGCTTCGTGCATTCTATTGGATTAAATTCTCCGTCCATGGTGAGGTTATATCCGAGGCTGCCTGGTGGGAGCGGCCAGTGCTGTGTGTGCCGTCGAATATAGTGAAACATAGAGCGGGAATACATTGGTGCCCACCGATAGAAGGTGTACTAAAGTTTAATGTGGATGGTGCGGCACGGGGGAAACCAGGTATGGCGGGATGTGAGGGTGTGTTACGGGATGCGAGGGGGGTTGTGTTGGCTATTTTTTCAGGACCATTAGGGTGTATGGAGTCGAATGAAGCTGAGGTTTGGGCTATTTGGCATGCGGTTCATTTGCTGGCCGACTCACGGTGGAAGGAGGATGGTTCGTTTATTATCGAATCCGACTCGCGGATTGCTTTATCTTGGGTGCTGCACAAAGACAAACGACCATGGAGGTATAGAGGGCTGATTCGCGAGATTGATTATGCATGTTTACAGCTTCAGTGTGTGTGTTTTCATCATGCTTTCCGTGAGGCGAATTCGTTCGCCGATGCGCTAGCTAAAGGGGGGTGGATAGAGTGTCGTGGCTTCATGCTTCAGCGGATGATGGGATGATTTTGTAATGGGGTTTCTGGTCCGTCTTGGGGTATGTCTTTGTGCTCTTTTCCTTCCATGATGCACTCTTTTTCCTCCAATTTAGGTTAGGGAGGTTTTTTAAGGAGGCATATGGGAGGTTGTATGGTTTCTCAACATGGAATAAAATCATACGCTTATCGATCAAAAAAAATGTATAGAATTTGGTGTAGAAATGATTAGAGATCAATTAGAGATTGAAATCTCATATTTAGATGTTAAAATCATAGGAAAAATGGCTGGGGAAAAGTGTTTGGGCTGAGAGAAAAATTGAGAGAAAAGAAATGGAAAATTTTGAGAAAAGTTAGTTATGACATCAAAATATCTATTTCCCCTTTTTCCTTTTAATTAAAAATCATTAATTAAATCATTAATATTAAGTAAAATCTGGAGAAAACTCTTCTTGGGTAAATTAGCTCCTTAAAGATTCAAAGTTTCAATCCTTTTAAAACAGTCACCAACTTTTCAAAAATTACATTTTAGTCACTAACTCGAAATGTCTTATTTCCAAACCTCATTTCGTAAAATTGATTTCACCACTCTCTTATATATAATAAAAGAGGATTTTTAGATATTTTTAATGCATCCCGAACTAAGCTTTCCTTAAAACCACCTTTTATATTCGAACCGAAAATCCGACCGGTCCAGTTCAAACCCAAAACATCTAAGCCCAAAATTGGGGTGTTACAACTCTCCCCCCCTTAAGAAATTTCGTCCTCGAAATTTCAACCGGCGAAAAGAGAACAACCAAACTTCTCAAGCAACACACAAGGCAACACAGGAGACTTAACCACCACTGAACACTCTCCTCACAAAACTCCACCAACCCAACACCACCACATACTGTTCACAGATTCCAGAACACTCAGATGTTACCCACATCTTAACCTTTCACACTTCCGGACTGCACACAGCCCCAACAACAACCTGAAGAACCTCCAAACTTTTACAGCATACACCACCTCAGCTCATAACTCCCAAAACTCGTACACACGGTGACACCAACCAATCCAGTTCAGCCACCATGTGACCCACAACCTTCACTGCTTCTAAAACCCCTTGCACAACTGCTCAACCTCTTCCAAAGGTTACCACATCAAGCAAAAATTCTTAAGCATCAACTGCTTATTCAAACTTCTCAACGTATTGATGACATTCCTTCACATCCGCCGCTATCATCACCATAACGACTCACCAGGACTACTCACCTAACATCCCAAAATCACGACACAAAACCCCAACCTTGACTCCGCCAGCCGTTCCACACACCACCAGCTGACTTCAGAAGGAATTTACTTATACACAACTAGCCAACCACTTCACACAAGAACCCGTCCAACCAACAATGGCCCTTGAACTTACATTGCTTTTCCACTTCAAACTTTGACTACAATACTAGCCTTACCAGGACACCGCCCATTCTATACATACATATTAGATTACGAAACTTCTATTCTCCCAGGCTAACCCTTTTCTACAACCCACAACACAACCTCTTCTCAACTCTTTGAAGGTTGCTACGAACCATCACCTACAAAACAACCCTTCTATTACGAGATCAATGCCAAGTTACCTCAGCACTCTGGAACACATCCACTAACTTACAACATCACTTAACACCAAGAAACTACCACTTCTACCAGCTATTCACAACCACTCTAACCGATTCTAACTTCAACCGGTAATCTCCTCACCACCATACCGCTAAACTCATTAAGCGCCAAACACTTTCCTTCTACCAACATGCTATATCGCACTCACTATTACTGACAACTCGCTTAATACCCTCCATTACTTCTAACATTCTCCTAGTACCAACACAACTTTTAAAACCCCCATCCAATCTAACCTTATCACAACTCTAACGGACCCGATTAACTATCAGCGAGTGTGAACGTTCGTATGCATGGTCACCAATATGCCCTATCAACGCCTGATGTACATGCATGCAAAACCTCTAATGTCATGTCACATGTATGCATGGACCAGTACATATATAATATAGCATATAACAAATGATTTTAACTGTGCATGTATGTTGGTTCACACCCACCAATAACATCCTCAGAATCCGCCTAAAAACAACCTCCTATCTCACTTCCAACTTGACCAACTCCATCATTCTAACAACCCATTATCCACAAGATACTCACTAATGCCCTCTTCACACTAAAGTTGTTTTCAAAACAACACCAACTACTACCCCAAACATGCTAGCAACGAGACCATACCATCTACGCAAGGAAATACCAACTGAAACCAAACTAAGATACTAGAGCAAAGGTTACTTAACAAGGTTACCTGTAAACACCTCACTGCCCCGGAGCTTCAACAGACAAGCTCTCTTCCTCGCAGAACCATCATTCTCCAGCCGCACCGCTGCAGCATCAGCTAACACATTAAGGTCATCACCATCTCCCTGCGGTAAAGAATCCTGACTACCCCGAGCCAACTTCAAACAATTACGTCTCAAATGTCCAACAGACCCACAATTCCAACAGGTTTCATTCCCCAAGCTCCTCACACCTTTCTGCCCTTCCTGCCACCTTCGAACTTTGTCTCGGCTGCGCCCACTACCCTTCAGAGACTCTTTTGCTACCAATGAAGCTGATCTCACCACATGAGGACAATTCCGCTTCACATGCTCTTTAGAACCACAGTTCCAACAAACTCCTGCGCCCCAACAACCTCCAACATGACACTTTCCACATTGGTCACACATCGGCAACCGAGCTACCCCTCTTTGATCATGTAGCACTTGCCCCAAATCTACACTACCATCCAAGCTTCGATTCAAGCAAAACCTTCTATCACGTCGCCTCTTACGCTGACCGCTCTCGAGGTCAGTACCCACAACTCTCTCGCTTAAACTTTTCTCACCTTCATAAACTGATACCACACCCTCACGTTGCTTAACCCTTGGAAATTTCTCTCCAAGGTACCTCTCATAAAAGGCAGACACGAAGAAGTCCCAATCTATATCGTGGATGTGCGATGCCACCGCCACAGATGTCCACCAGGCACAAGCGTCCTCCAACATCAATGAGACAACACTTCCCAGCTTACAGGCATAGTCACAACCCTCATGATCCAAAATCAGAATTACACTGGCCAACCAGGCCTCGAACGTTTCAGGCGTCGAACCATGATACTCCACAGCTCCCAAATCATGTAAACGCTGTTTCGACAAACCCGCACATCCCACAGCCGGCACATCTACAGGCCTTACTTTTGCCACAGCCTGAGATGTTCCCAACACTTCTTGAACTAAAGGTGATGAACTCTTCATCACAGAACCAGCTTCTTCCTCCTGCCTCACTACCTCAACTCTAGGCACTGTAGGCTGAAACGAAACACCTCCACCAAAAGGTGAATTCCACGCCTTAACAACCTGCTCTAAAGCAGCAACCATCTCACCCAACTGCCATTCTCTCATCGATTTCACCATGCTATTAACAGCAAACAATCATAACAAAACAAACAAATCGACCAGACCAGCTTTAAGCAAGGATTCAAAACTCCAACTCCAAAATAACACAATAGCTATAATAATAAGGCAATGGGTATCCCGAATTCTCCCCTTTTACATGACATAACAGTCAATAAAAACATGGATATCACAACATTGAGCATATCAATCAACATATTTCGATCATGCTCTCATCAAACAACATTCACTCGCAACAGCATAATATCAACATATCATACCCATCACACTTTCATCATTCATAAAATCAGCTCACATCACCAACATATCACCGGCACAAATCCACATTAACTCAATGAAGATTCACAAACAAAAAGCATGCTAAAAACATCAACAATTCGCTCAAAGACACATTTTCCAACCGACTTCCAACCCCACATCAGAATAAACATTAAACACTTATTAAAAAATTTACCATTTCCCCCAAGCTTTCGCAACTCAGCTCTGATACCACCAAATGTAACCCCCGTAGCCCGGTCTAGACGGTTGACCCGAACTACGAAGATTACACGGGGAAAACCAAAGTCAACCCAAAAGTCAACCTTGATTAACGACCCTTTTTTTCTTTTTAGACTTCTCTAGATGCACACCAACCCTAGGCATACTCTTGAGATAAGCATACTCAAAAATCACAGCAATCGGAAAACAATAAGGGACCCAATTGCACAAAATACGAATTTAGGGACCAATTTGTAAATTCTGAAAATTAAGAGGACTTTACAAATTTTTAAGTTACCATTATGAAATTAGTCATGTTTCATGCCTCTCTGCCAAATTTCAACTCAAACGGACATCTCAAACTCAAGCAATTGCACATACAAGTATCGGGACTAAAACGTAAAGCTTGCAAACCTCAAACCATTCAAATTTTATGCCCAACGGTCAAGTGTTCCGAAACGGGTCTAGGCCGTTCAGGAACACCCCTTGACAGTAGCCAAAGTGTTTAGAAACGGGTCTAGGCCGTTCAGGAACACCCAGGCCAAATCAAGGGCCTGTTTCGAAACAGGAAAGGGTGTTTCGAAACACCCTGCCCAGAAAAAGCAGATAGGCCTGTTTTAACACCTTTAAACCCCATCAAACATGCTCCAAACCATTCCACAATAAATCAAAAACATGCCAAGCATCATACCTACCAACTTGCATCAAAATCTAGATACAAAACCACCCCTAGGTGCACCAACTCATTCAACACATCCAACACTCAATCATGCTTTTAAAACAAGAAGCATAACATAACGACTTAAGAATAAGAAGATTCAAATGTTGCAAGCGTTAAACCACATAGTTCAAAATCATAAACCAAACTTGTCCAACATACACAATCTCATTAAACATCAACATAAGAGATTCTCCCCCCATTGCCTTTATTATCTATAGCTATTAACCGAGACATACATCTCAAGTGGAGCTCTCCTTGAATCCCTTGCTCCTCGCTGTCCCAACTTCAAATATCTGCATTGATGGATAAAAAGGAGCGTAAGCACATAATGCTTAGTGAGGAATGCTCAAAACCAAAACACCATCAATGCAGCGAGTCATAAAACCTCTTTTAAAAGTAAACACAATTCGATAAACCAAAGCAATGTTTGAAAACCCCTTTTAACAACATGCTTTAAATCGTGCATTGCTCAAACACGAAAAATCAACCCTTAGCTTAGAAAAGCTAAGTAATTCACTTCAAAGCACAACCTTGCAAAACCATCAATTTAACCATTCCATGCATGAACATCATATGCAAAGTTAAATACAAGATCCTTGGAAAACACTTCCACTTCACATTATACTTTTCTTATACTTGAAAATCATTTCAAAGCAAGAAACCTTTAAAAACCACTTACACCCTCAATTCTATCTCATGCATTAAGCAAATGCAATACATGAACCACAAAATCAACATTTGCATTGCATGCCATTTTAAAACAAGCCTTCACAAGACTTCAATGCACCAAAGAGATTCCATGCACACAATGCAACATTCTCAATAGAAGATAAACACTTGTTCAAGCTAACAAGTAAAACATGCATTCATAGAACATTACACACTTCTCATGCAACCATGCATCATTTCAAGCATCTCATGCTTCATCATATTCAAGAACATTATATTGGCTTCCAAGCGATAATTCACAAACCATCATGACACAAGACACAATCGGATACGCGGATTACAAGCGTTGTCCCACACGCTTCATACACACTTCCGAACAACACAAGGTGGAGTTTACCGGTACATTCACAACCCCTCAACACCCGTGATGGAGTTTAACGGTACAATCACAACCCCTCAACATCACTCATCGGAAGTTGTATAATACACTAGCGAGAGCCGGGACACATCACAAGGCTTACACATGGAAGCTACCACAACCATTGTAATCACCTTAACAAAGCTCACACACGGGAGCAACCCTCCACCGTTGTGACGCTTAACAAAGTCCACTCATGAGAGCCAACCTCCATCATGGTGACTTTAACAAGGTTCACCCACGAGAGCCATCCTCCATCGTGGTGGCACTAAACCAAGCCCACCCACGAGAGCCAACCTCCATCGTAGTGGCACTAAACCAAGCCCACTCACGAGAGCCAACCTCCATCGTGGTGACACCAATTTCCTCAATCGCTAGGATTCTTGGATGGAGTTTACGGTAAAATCACAACCCCCTCGACATCCAAGGTGACTCAATTCACGGTGCACCCAATCCTATAGCCGGCTAACTATATCCGATTAAAGTAACCAAGAACCACTTACATCACTTGCCAATATAACCATTTTACCACATTAATCCATTGTTTTACTAGCATAACCAAAATGCCAAAACCACCAATTACCATCATCAATCCACTGTTTTTGAAGCATTACACAAAGCCATTAAACAACATGCAACACTATGCATCAATTCCACAATTCCAATGTACAAAACCAAGGATCTCTTACCTTGAGCATCCTTCACACATGGCTTTCAAAACCAGCATTAAACCATGCTAAAATATGCTTTCAAAACAGAATTTAAAACATGCAAATCACATGCATTGCATCCAACAATCACAAGTGCTTTAAAAACCAAATCATAACACAAACCAAGAGAGGAATGCCATTTACTTACTCTTGAGCTTAGCTAAGTTGTTTAGACTTAAACTAAGCTCCCAAAACCTTCAAACCATGGTTTTAAAGCTGAAAACCCAACTTCACTCACCGATACACAAAACAAGGCTAGCCAACAAGCCTTCCAAGCATCCAAAACCTTCAACGCCACCTCTATTGCTCACGGATCATTCTCCCCTGTTTCAAGCACATAACAACAGAGGATTAATGCATCATAATGCATTAAAAACACCAGCAACACACCTAAACTCGCTGCTCTTTGCAAATCCAACATTTCGGCTACCAAACACAACTGAAATCACCTCCAAACACTTCCAGGACTTAACCCAGCCAAGATCCATCACTTCTAACCATTTTTAAACATCAATTGACATCCAAAATGATCCCAAACACGTCCTTATACCTCCAGCATTAACAAAACACCAAGATCACCCCAAAAACCAACATTTTCACAAGTAAAAACTTAGGAAAATCAACCTATTCGAGATTGCATTGTTTAAACCTCAATTGCACATCAATTATACATCCAAAATACATCAAAAAGACATCTCAAAACAGAGCCCAATCATTTAATATGAATTTAATCAAAATTAAATCCAAATCTTGCATTTTAAGGCAAAATCAAGATCACAACATCAAAACCTTTTACAAAACACAAATCAAGGATTGAGAACTTGGGAAATTCAGTAAAGAACTGAGTATTTAGAGGAGAAGGACATTCATACCTCTAAATGTGAGTTTCTCCTTGTTTAGAACCAAGATTCTTAAAAATCCAATAAGCAAATGTATAGAATTTGGTGTAGAAATGATTAGAGATCAATTAGAGATTGAAATCTCATCTTTAGATGTTAAAATCAGAGGAAAAATGGCTGGGGAAAAGTGTTGGGGCTGAGAGAAAAGAAATGGAAAATTTTGAGAAAAGTTAGTTATGACATCAAAATATCTATTTCCCCTTTTTCCTTTTAATTAAAAATCATTAATTAAATCTTTAATATTAAGTAAAATCTGGAGAAAACTCTTCTTGGGTAAATTAGCTCCTTAAAGATTCAAAGTTTCAATCCTTTTAAAACAGTCACCAACTTTTCAAAAATTACATTTTAGTCACTAACTCGAAATGTCTTATTTCCAAACCTCATTTCATAAAATTGATTTCACCACTCTCTTATATATAATAAAAGAGGATTTTTAGATATTTTTCCATATTTTTAATGCATCCTGAACTAAGCTTTCCTTAAAACCACCTTTTATATTCGAACCGAAAATCCGACCGGTCCAGTTCAAACCCAAAACTTCTAAGCCCAAAATTGGGGTGTTACAACTCTCCCCCCCTTAAGAAATTTCGTCCTCGAAATTTCAACCGGCGAAAAGAGAACAACCAAACTTCTCAAGCAACACACAAGGCAACACAGGAGACTTAACCACCACTGAACACTCTCCTCACAAAACTCCACCAACCCAACACCACCACATACTGTTCACAGATTCCAGAACACTCAGATGTTAACCACATCTTAACCTTTCACACTTCCAGACTGCACACAGCCCCAACAACAACCTGAAGAACCTCCAAACTTTTACAGCATACACCACCTCAGCTCATAACTCCCAAAACTCGTACACACGGTGACACCAACCAATCCAGTTCAGCCACCATGTGACCCACAACCTTCACTGCTTCTAAAACCCCTTGCACAACAGCTCAACCTCTTCCAAAGGTTACCACATCAAGCAAAAATTCTTAAGCATCAACTGCTTATTCAAACTTCTCAACGTATTGATGACATTCCTTCACATCCGCCGCTATCATCACCATAACGACTCACCAGGACTACTCACCTAACATCCCAAAATCACGACACAAAACCCCAACCTTGACTCCGCCAGCCGTTCCACACACCACCAGCTGACTTCAGAAGGAATTTACTTATACACAACTAGCCAACCACTTCACACAAGAACCCGTCCAACCAACAATGGCCCTTGAACTTACATTGCTTTTCCACTTCAAACTTTGACTACAATACTAGCCTTACCAGGACACCGCCCATTCTATACATACATATTAGATTACGAAACTTCTATTCTCCCAGGCTAACCCTTTTCTACAACCCACAACACAACCTCTTCTCAACTCTTCGAAGGTTGCTACGAACCATCACCTACAAAACAACCCTTCTATTACGACATCAATGCCAAGTTACCTCAGCACTCTGGAACACATCCACTAACTTACAACATCACTTAACACCAAGAAACTACCACTTCTACCAGCTATTCACAACCACTCTAACCGATTCTAACTTCAACCGGTAATCTCCTCACCACCATACCGCTAAACTCATTAAGCGCCAAACACTTTCCTTCTACCAACATGCTATATCTCACTCACTATTACTGACAACTCGCTTAATACCCTCCATTACTTCTAACATTCTCCTAGTACCAACACAACTTTTAAAACCCCCATCCAATCTAACCCTATCACAACTCTAACGGACCCAATTAACTATCAGCGAGTGTGAATGTTCGTATGCATGGTCACCAATATGCCCTATCAATGCCTGATGTACATGCATGCAAAACCTCTAATGTCATGTCACATGTATGCATGGACCAGTACATATATAATATAGCATATAACAAATGATTTTAACTGTGCATGTATGTCGGTTCACACCCACCAATAACATCCTCAGAATCCGCCTAAAAACAACCTCCTATCTCACTTCCAACTTGACCAACTCCATCATTCTAACAACCCATTATCCACAAGATACTCACTAATGCCCTCTTCACACTAAAGTTGTTTTCAAAACAACACCAACTACTACCCCAAACATGCTAGCAACGAGACCATACCCACTACGCAAGGAAATACCAACTGAAACCAAACTAAGATACTAGAGCAAAGGTTACTTAACAAGGTTACCTGTAAACACCTCACTGCCCCGGAGCTTCAACAGACAAGCTCTCTTCCTCGCAGAACCATCATTCTCCAGCCGCACCGCTGCAGCATCAGCTAACACATTAAGGTCATCACCATCTCCCTGCGGTAAAGAATCCTGACTACCCCGAGCCAACTTCAAACAATTACGTCTCAAATGTCCAACAGACCCACAATTCCAACAGGTTTCATTCCCCAAGCTCCTCACACCTTTCTGCCCTTCCTGCCACCTTCGAACTTTGTCTCGGCTGCGCCCACTACCCTTCAGAGACTCTTTTGCTACCACTGAAGCTGATCTCACCACATGAGGACAATTCCGCTTCACATGCTCTTTAGAACCACAGTTCCAACAAACTCCTGCGCCCCAACAACCTCCAACATGACACTTTCCACATTGGTCACACATCGGCAACCGAACTACCCCTCTTTGATCATGTAGCACTTTCCCCAAATCTACACTACCATCCAAGCTTCGATTCAAGCAAAACCTTCTATCACGTCGCCTCTTACGCTGACCGCTCTCGAGGTCAGTACCCATAACTCTCTCGCTTAAACTTTTCTCACCTTCATAAACTGATACCACACCCTCACGTTGCTTAACCCTTGGAAATTTCTCTCCAAGGTACCTCTCATAAAAGGCAGACACAAAGAAGTCCCAATCTATATCGTGGATGTGCGATGCCACCGCCACAGATGTCCACCAGGCACAAGCGTCCTCCAACATCAATGAGACAACATTTCCCAGCTTACAGGCATAGTCACAACCCTCCTGATCCAAAATCAGAATTACACTGGCCAACCAGGCCTCGAACGTTTCAGGCGTCGAACCATGATACTCCACAGCTCCCAAATCATGTAAACGCTGTTTCGACAAACCCGCACATCCCACAGCCGGCACGTCTACAGGCCTTACTTTTGCCACAGCCTGAGATGTTCCCAACACCTCTTGAACTAAAGGTGATGAACTCTTCATCACAGAACCAGCTTCTTCCTCCTGCCTCACTACCTCAACTCCAGGCACTATAGGCTGAAACAAAACACCTCCACCAAAAGGTGAATTCCACGCCTTAACAACCTGCTCTAAAGCAGCAACAATCTCACCCAACTGCCATTCTCTCATCGATTTCACCATGCTATTAACAGCAAACAATCATAACAAAACAAACAAATCGATCAGACCAGCTTTAAGCAAGGATTCAAAACTCCAACTCCAAAATAACACAATAGCTATAATAATAAGGCAATGGGTATCCCGAATTCTCCCCTTTTACATGACATAACAGTCAATAAAAACATGGATATCACAACATTGAGCATATCAATCAACATATTTCGATCATGCTCTCATCAAACAACATTCACTCGCAACAGCATAATATCAACATATCATACCCATCACACTTTCATCATTCATAAAATCAGCTCACATCACAAGCATATCACCAGCACAAATCCACATTAACTCAATGAAGATTCACAAACAAAAAGCATGCTAAAAACATCAACAATTCGCTCAAAGACACACTTTCCAACTGACTTCCAACCCACATCAGAATAAACATTAAACACTTATTACAACAATTTACCATTTCCCCCAAGCTTTCACAACTCAACTCTGATACCACCAAATGTAACCCCCGTAGCCCGGTCTAGACGGTTGACCTGAACTACGAAGATTACACGGGGAAAACCAAAGTCAACCCGAAAGTCAACCTTGATTAACGACCCTTTTTTTCTTTTTAGACTTGTCTAGATGCACACCAACCCTAGGCATACTCTTGAGATAAGAATACTCAAAAATCACAGCAATCGGAAAACAATAAGGGACCCAATTGCACAAAATACGAATTTAGGGACCAATTTGTAAATTCTGAAAATTAAGAGGACTTTACCAATTTTTAAGTTACCATTGTGAAATTAGTCATGTTTCATGCATCTCTGCCAAATTTCATCTCAGAAGGACATCTCAAACTCAAGCAATTGCACATACAAAAATCGGGACTAAAACGTAAAGCTTGCAAACCTCAAACCATTCAAATTTTATGCCCAACGGGCAAGTGTTCCGAAACGGGTCTACGTCGTTCAGGAACACCCCTTGACAGTAGCCAAAGTGTTCAGAAACGGGTCTAGGCCGTTCAGGAACACCCAGGCCAAATCAAGGGCCTGTTTCGAAACAGGCAAGGGTGTTTCGAAACACCCTGCCCAGAAACAGCAGATAGGCCTGTTTTAACACCTTTAAACCCCATCAAACATGCTCCAAACCATTCCACAATAAATCAACAACATGCCAAGCATCATACCTACCAACTTGCATCAAAATCTAGATACAAAACCACCCCTAGGTGCACCAACTCATTCAACACATCCAACACTCAATCATGATTTTAAAACAAGAAGCATAACATAACGACTTAAGAATAAGAAGATTCAAACGTTGCAAGCGTTAAACCACATAGTTCAAAATCATAAACCAAACTTGTCCACATACACAATCTCATTAAACATCAACATAAGAGATTCTCCCCCATTGCCTTTATTATCTATAGCTATTAACCGAGACATACATCTCAAGTGGAGCTCTCCTTGAATCCCTTGCTCCTCGCTGTCCCGACTTCAAATATCTGCATTGATGGATAAAAAGGAGCGTAAGCACATAATGCTTAGTGAGGAATGCTCAAAACCAAAACACCATCAATGCAGCGAGTCATAAAACCTCTTTTAAAAGTAAACACAATTCGATAAACCAAAGCAATGTTTGAAAACCCCTTTTAACAACATGCTTTAAATCGTGCATTGCTCAAACACGAAAAACCAACCCTTAGCTTAGAAAAGCTAAGTAATTCACTTCAAAGCACAACCTTGCAAAACCATCAATTTAACCATTCCATGCATGAACATCATATGTAAAGTTAAATACAAGATCCTTGGAAAACACTTCCACTTCACATTATACTTTTCTTATACTTGAAAATCAT
This sequence comes from Hibiscus trionum, assembly GCA_030270665.1. Taxonomy (NCBI): domain Eukaryota; kingdom Viridiplantae; phylum Streptophyta; class Magnoliopsida; order Malvales; family Malvaceae; genus Hibiscus; species Hibiscus trionum. The sequence goes on along the minus strand of BSYR01000038.1, from coordinate 16,185,031 downwards.
TTCAAAGCAAGAAACCTTTAAAAACCACTTACACCCTCAATTCTATCTCATGCATTAAGCAAATGCAATACATGAACCACAAAATCAACATTTGCATTACATGCCTTTTTAAAACAAGCCTTCACAAGACTTCAATGCACCAAAGAGATTCCATGCACACAATGCAACATTCTCAATAGAAGATAAACACTTGTTCAAGCTAACAAGTAAAACATGCATTCATAGAACATTACACACTTCTCATGCAACCATGCATCATTTCAAGCATCTCATGCTTCATCATATTCAAGAACATTATATTGGCTTCCAAGCGATAATTCACAAACCATCATGACACAAGACACAATCGGATACGCGGATTACAAGCGTTGTCCCACACGCTTCATACACACTTCCGAACAACACAAGGTGGAGTTTACCGGTACATTCACAACCCCTCAACACCCGTGATGGAGTTTAACGGTACAATCACAACCCCTCAACATCACTCATCGGAAGTTGTATAATACACTAGCGAGAGCCGGGACACATCACAAGGCTTACACATGGAAGCTACCACAACCATTGTAATCACCTTAACCAAGCTCACACACGGGAGCAACCCTCCACCGTTGTGACGCTTAACAAAGTCCACTCATGAGAGCCAACCTCCATCATGGTGACTTTAACAAGGTTCACCCACGAGAGCCATCCTCCATCGTGGTGGCACTAAACCAAGCCCACCCACGAGAGCCAACCTCCATCGTAGTGGCACTAAACCAAGCCCACTCACGAGAGCCAACCTCCATCGTGGTGACACCAATTTCCTCAATCGCTAGGATTCTTGGATGGAGTTTACGGTAAAATCACAACCCCCTCGACATCCAAGGCGACTCAATTCACGGTGCACCCAATCCTATAGCCGGCTAACTATATCCGATTAAAGTAACCAAGAACCACTTACATCACTTGCCAATATAACCATTTTACCACATTAATCCATTGTTTTACTAGCATAACCAAAATGCCAAAACCACCAATTACCATCATCAATCCACTGTTTTTGAAGCATTACACAAAGCCATTAAACAACATGCAACACTATGCATCAATTCCACAATTCCAATGTACAAAACCAAGGATCTCTTACCTTGAGCATCCTTCACACATGGCTTTCAAAACCAGCATTAAACCATGCTAAAATATGCTTTCAAAACAGAATTTAAAACATGCAAATCACATGCATTGCATCCAACAATCACAAGTGCTTTAAAAACCAAATCATAACACAAACCAAGAGAGGAATGCCATTTACTTACTCTTGAGCTTAGCTAAGTTGTTTAGACTTAAACTAAGCTCCCAAAACCTTCAAACCTTGGTTTTAAAGCTGAAAACCCAACTTCACTCACCGATACACAAAACAAGGCTAACCAACAAGCCTTCCAAGCATCCAAAACCTTCAACGCCACCTCTATTGCTCACGGATCATTCTCCCCTGTTTCAAGCACATAACAACAGAGGATTAATGCATCATAATGCATTAAAAACACCAGCAACACACCTAAACTCGCTGCTCTTTGCAAATCCAACATTTCGGCTACCAAACACAACCGAAATCACCTCCAAACACTTCTAGGACTTAACCCAGCCAAGATCCATCACTTGTAACCATTTTTAAACATCAATTAACATCCAAAATGATCCCAAACACGTCCTTATACCTCCAGCATTAACAAAACACCAAGATCACCCCAAAAACCACCATTTTCACAAGTAAAAACTTAGGAAAATCAACCTATTCGAGATTGCATTGTTTAAACCTCAATTGCACATCAATTATACATCCAAAATACATCAAAAAGACATCTCAAAACAGAGTCCAATCATTTAATACGAATTTAATCAAAATTAAATCCAAATCTTGCATTTTAAGCCAAAATCAAGATCACAACATCAAAACCTTTTACAAAACACAAATCAAGGATTGAGAACTTGGGAATTTCAGTAAAGAACTGAGTATTTAGAGGAGAAGGACGTTCATACCTCTAAATGTGAGTTTCTCCTTGTTTAGAACCAAGATTCTTTAAAATCCAATAAGCAAATGAATAGAATTTGGTGTAGAAATGATTAGAGATCAATTAGAGATTGAAATCTCATCTTTAGATGTTAAAATCAGAGGAAAAATGGCTGGGGAAAAGTGTTTGGGCTGAGAGAAAAATTGAGAGAAAAGAAATGGAAAATTTTGAGAAAAGTTAGTTATGACATCAAAATATCTATTTCCCCTTTTTCCTTTTAATTAAAAATCATTAATTAAATCTTTAATATTAAGTAAAATCTGGAGAAAACTCTTCTTGGGTAAATTAGCTCCTTAAAGATTCAAAGTTTCAATCCTTTTAAAACAGTCACCAACTTTTCAAAAATTACATTTTAGTCACTAACTCGAAATGTCTTATTTCCAAACCTCATTTCGCAAAATTGATTTCATCACTCTCTTATATATAATAAAAGAGGATTTTTAGATATTTTTTCCATATTTTTAATGCATCCCGAACTAAGCTTTCCTTAAAACCACCTTTTATATTCGAACCGAAAATCCGACCGGTCCAGTTCAAACCCAAAACTTCTAAGCCCAAAATTGGGGTGTTACATATCGGGTGCATTGGCATATATTAGAATTACAGTACAGTCATGCTTAATTTATAAAACATGTCATGTTCCTGTGAAATCAAGCATGTTAGTCAGGCACACATGATCGATATTATAACATGTAAATCAGTATGCAAAAAAATAGTTGTGTAGCACACATGGAACACACTAGGTGGAACAATTTATTTCTTGGAGATACTTGACATTTACGGGAGGGAACACATTAAACTTTTAGCAATTTGAACGAATTTTAGAAACGAGGTCCCCTATTAAAAGTGGGTTCGTACTAACGGTTCAACCAGATTTTCAAGAGTTGATACATCAAGTTCTTTGAGAGTTTAGATATATCATGAGTGATTTAGTCCCTTATAAAACGAATTTCCGTTCTCCACGTTGAACAGAAACACATCTCTGCGTGTGAAGGGCTTGGTCTCGGTCGGGGCAGGGCGATGGTCACACCGGCGTTGGCTGTGCATTCCATGGCCGGGCGGTGAGTCCGGTTGGATAGGGTGGCCTATGGTAGAAGTCGAAAGTTGGGAGAGTGGGAGGTAGGGGGTCGAATCTCGATCTGGATATTTTCAAGATGGGCATTTAATTCAGTACATGTGTGTGGTTGAGATATTTTGTTTTGTTTATTAATTTATTTATTATAGTTTTCAAGATTCACTTAATAATAAGTGGGTGCAAAATATAGCGAAGAGCTTCTTTAGTTTTGATGGTTGGGTAGCTAGTTCATGATGCTTAAGGTTGTGGGTCCAACTCTCCAAACACCCTTTTCACATTTTTATTTCATTTTTTATAACTTTACTAATCTAAGGGTGTTAGAGTGAGTTTATCGGTGTCTCTAGTGGTCGGAGAAGACACTGAAGAATGGTGATTCCAATGTCGATAGGTGATACTTCTCAATATTTGTATAAAAGTATTTGGTAAAATTAACTGATTGTATAAAAGTGTTTGGTAGAATTAACTGGTAACTGATACTAGTTGTTTGATTATTTAAACAAGCAAAATGACATATAAAGACATAAATATATTCAATACTTGTTTGAATATTTTATTAGTTATCAATATTTTGTATCTACTAATATTAATTAGATTATGAAAAATACTTTTTAGTGTAACATTACTAAGCATATTTGAATGATCTATATATTAATTTATTATTTATATAATTATTTTTAATACAATTTAAGTAATAATTAAATTTAAATATAAATGTATGAGAATAAAAAAAATAAAAGGTATTAGTTTACAAATATCACAATTTAAATACGTGGGAGTGAAAAAATAAAATAGAAAATGTTAAATTTTGGTTGTTTTGAGACTTTTTTTATAATTGTTAGGGGTAAAAGGGTCTTTATAACTCTAAAGTCAAAACCTCTAATTTTAAAAAGCTCCTATTAGTAGATTTTTCAAAATTAGAGGTTTCACATCAATATACTATTTTAATCCGCTATTCACCAAACATGAAAATTAACGGATTTGACTGATCAAACCTCTAATTTTAGCTCAAACAGTTGTTTACCAAACATAGACGTAATCTACTTTGATATGAATTCTAATTCATTGCAAAATTGATTTCATAATCTCATTTTTTTTGAAAGAGGATTTTATTAGATGTTAAGTAGGTACATTGGCCTCATTAAAAAACCTCCCTAAGCCTATTTGGAGGAAAAATAGTGTTCAATGTATTTCATAATCTCATTTAATGCCAATTAGTATTAAATCTGATTTCATAATCTCATTTAATGCAAAATTGATTTCAAAACTGAATTCCTATGGGCTATAAATAAGCAATTATAAACTTGAAGAATACAAAAGTAAGGAAAATAAAAGCTTCAAAGAAATTGTGAGATGGGAATTTCTTCTGTCAATTTGGTGGTCTTATTTGTATGGATATGTTTGTTAAGCCATGTGAAATATGGTGAAGCAATAGATGAATATAAATATACTGTTCACATCACCAATAATCTTGGCAATAGCAATCAACTGACTACCCACTGATATACCAATGGTAGCGATTTGGGTGTGCATGTCCTCTCAACATCACAAGAATTCCAATGGACATTACATCGAGGTCTTTGGGTACCCAAAACTTATTGGTGCGACATGACGGCGGAAAATCGTTCTAAAACTGTTCAAGTGTTCTACGACATGAAAGCATTTACTGATATGTGTGCCGACAAAGGGTTAGGGGAATGTTTTTGGTCAGTGAGAGATGACGGATTCTATTTGAAGGATGATGAGCATGGCAACTGGAAGTTAATAGTAGATTGGAACTCCTAGTTATGTTGATCATATGTTATGCTTTGTTTATGTTTTTAATAATAAAAAGTTAAGTGGGGAAAAGAATACTTTTTAGGGTAAAGTACTTACGGTCAATTTTGTCAATTTAACCGCTTAACTATTTAATTAGTATCAATTAAATTACCTTAATTGAGAGTCATTTAAAAAAATATTATTTTTATCAATCTTCACATTTTTCTTACATATAAAAAAAGTCATTTGAAAGTTTTCTTTTATAAATGAATTGACTTAAGTAGAGCTAGGACAACAAGTCCATCTAATAATTTCCCCAAATAAACAATTCCAAGGAGTTTTGAACCCGAACGCTTACGTGACAGGCAGTGAAAACAACCATTGAGCCAAGCTTGTTTCATTGAGAAATAGTTTAATAATTTAACATATAAAATAATAAGCTAAAAGAGTTATTTTGCCTCGGAATTCGATTTAAATTAGTAAATTTTCCCCTTGTATGAAAATGCGTTTAATTAGGTCCTCCGGTTCGTACATTATAACAAATTAGCTCATTGACCAACGTTGACCATTACGGAGCTGACGTGGCAGTCAACTATGCTGACATGGTGGTCCACAATTCTAACATGGCAGTGCATGTGTGATGATGACGTGGCAGAGGGGCTGAATTGAATTTTTAAATCGAATTCGGGGGCATAATTGATTCTTTTGTCGAGTCTAGGGGCATAATTCATTTTAATTGAAAGTTTGATAACTTATTTAATATTTAAGCTAAAAAATTATAATTTATGAAATTATTAAAATTTTAAAAATGGATAAATAATTTGTTTAAATTTTAAATTAATTTAATCAATTTATTTAGTTTTTGAATAAAATTAGATAAATAATTTGGGTTTTCAAGCTGAACTTTAACAAATAGAATATACGGAAAATTGATTAAGAAATTGATATAAATATTTTTTGGGTTCCTAATAATTTTAAAATAAGTAAAGTGAGAACTCTCATATAAAATCAAAATATTCTATAATTTTAAAAAATATATAAACTTAACAAAAATAAATAAAATATTTAAAAATGTTCAAAATAAAAACTAATATAAAAAATTAAAATGTATTTGAGATTAAAAATGATAAAATATAAATATAAAAATTAATTTTTTTTATAAAGTATTAAAAATCGAACACTTTCATCAAAAAAATCTTTGACTTCGTCAGTCAGAGTATTACCATTCGTTAAACAAATTTTCAGTGGAATCAACATTGTATTAAAGTAACAATAAAATTCAAAAAAGTTTCGCTTTTCTACATCAAATTGATGCTCATTAATATTTGATGTAGAGAAACGAAGGAAATTTTTGTTTTTTATACTTTAACATAAGAATGATTCCATTGAAAATATGGTCAAGGAATATTAGTAGACTTAGCTTAGCTAGAAACGGTTGAAGGCTTTTCTGATGGTTTATAAATATTTTAAAATTTTGAGTTTTTATATTTAAAATTTTTCATATTATTAGTTTTATATTTTTACTTAATTTTTAAAACTCATCATAATATTTTTATTTTTCAATTCATTATAATATTTTATGGGTATTTAAATATTTTTAAATTTTTAGTAATTTATTATTTTTTAGCTTAAAGATTAAGTAAGTTATCGAACTTTCAATGAATTATGCCCATGAACTCGGGAAAATTTAATTATGCCCTCGAATTTGGTTAAAAAAAATAAATTCAGCCCCTCTACCACGTCATCATCATGCACTACCACGTCAGCCTCGTGGACTGCCACGTCAACATAGTTGACTACCACACCAGCACCGTAACGATCAACGTTGTTCAAGGAGCTAATTTGCTACAATGTGCGAACTGGAGGACCTAATTAAACGCGTTTTCGCGCGAGGGACAACATTGCTAATTTGGGTCAAACTCGAGAGCAAAATAACCCTTTTAGCCAAAATAATACTTGTTTATTAAATGTATTAATAGTTTATGATATATTAGTTATATATTTTTTTATTAATAATTTTATAATAACATATTTTTATTTTTCAATTTATAATATTTTTAATGAAATTAATATATTGAACTCACAATCTAGGTGAGATGAGAAAATGTCAACCGAGGGACTTTAATCACTTGCTCTAAAGATTATTGACAATATATAATCTACTTGTTATTGATTATAATTTAATTAAAAATTGATATCATAATCTCATTTAATGCAAATTAGTATTAAATCTACTTGTTGGATTCTAACTTAATGTAACTTAATGCAAAATTGATTTCATAATCTCATTTAATGCAAATTAGTATTAAATTTACTTGTTGGATTCTAATTTAATGCAAAATTGATTTCAAAACTGAATTCCTTTGGGCTATAAATTATGCAATTATAAACTCGAAGATTACAAAAGTAAAAGAAAATAAAAGCTTCAAAGAAATAGAGAGATGGGCATTTCTTCTTTTTTTTTATCAGCAAAGCGAAGTATATTATTAATATAAATATACAACGCAAGTCAAACATGCGCCTCATCAAAAACCTCCCTAAGCCTAACGGAGGAAAAGAGTACGACATGTCGACTTTAAAGAAATAGGACCAAAGACACCACCCCTTACAAGACCATCAAATCGATGCCTGAAATAAAGAGACTCGAGAAACCCCTTCCTTCGCTAGCGCGTCATATTTATATTAATAATATACTTCGCTTTGCTGATAAAAAAATAAAAAGATAAAAAGGTGTTGAAAATAAAAAGAGAAAAAATCAAATATAAAAACAATTAAAGTTTAAAAACCAAATAAAAAACATTTTAAGTAAAGAATAAAAGAACAAAAAAGTTTAAACAAAAGCATAAAGAGCAAAAGAAGGTTTCTTTAGAAAAACTCTTAAAATAAAATTAATCCAAATTTGAGTCTCGAATTTTCTTGTTTGCTTTTAGTATAGGTTGAACTTTAAGGTTTAGGATCTTTGAGCTTAGACTAGAAACTTGTTTGTGGAAAAACTCTCTTCAAAAAAAATACACTTAATAAAATTTAAACCCTAAATTAAGAATAAAAGGCTTAGACTCTCTTTAAAATTAATAAACTTCAATTTAGAGTAAATAAAAATGTTCAACACATTAAATTTCTTGTTTTGATTGAAAAGGTTGAACTTAATTAAATGCGGTGTCTTGTCAAAAAGGAATGGCGGGTTAGCGCCAAAAGTGTTGGCGATGATTAGAGTTTATTTCCCGGGCGATAACACCGTTAAAATAGATTTATATTCATTTAACGGACAAATCGAAACTTTCAAATTCCAATTTTGAAAATGTTTTTGAAATCAATTAGGTATCAATTTTTGGGCGTTGTGGGGGTGTTAACCCTTCCCCACGCGTAACCGACCCGAACCAGTTTTCTGGTTTTCACAGACCAAAACCGTTGTTTTAATAAAATAAAACGTTTGATTAAAATAACCATGCTTTAAAGTGATCCAATCACACTTTTTCAAAAAGATTGGTGGCGACTTTTTGTTTTTAAAAGTTTTCCAAAATGTCGGAATCGAAAGGGATACGACAGCTTGGCAACTCCGCTGGGGACGTTTTGTTTTAAAAAACAAAAGAGGGTCAGGCCACAAATTCATTTCAAATTGTTTTCAAAATTGTTTAAAAAACTAATGGAATTTGCAAGTTCACAATGGGTTCAAATTATTCGTCCGTTTAATGAATGTAATTCTATTTTATGCATTTTAAAATTCTTTAAAGAAAGCTCTATACCCGAGCTTTGTCTCGTTCGTTTAAGTGGGGGGAACACGCTTTGCTCATGTAAGAATACTGATTCTTCGTATGAGCCTAGGAAGTACCTTCGAGACTCATTCCCTTTGTCTTTGTAAGGATATTGATTCTTCGAGAAGGCATAGGTGGTGAGTCCTTCTGAGTTGAACTCGATTCATTTGAAGCTTGTAATGGGTGAGAATCGAGGGCATTACTACCCTTAGTGGGGTACAACAAGGACAACTCGGGTACCCATTTAGAACTAAACCAAGTTTGAGAATCTAGAGCCTACTGTAACACCCCTCTCCCGGGTTAGGAGCGATGAGCGTTACAACGCGCAGCGGACTTAAACATATAACATAAAAACTGAACAGACTTAACATATGATATTCATACACATAACAAGTTATTTAAGGGCTAATTAAAACTTTAACATATCATGATCTTGTTACTACCTTATCGTGCCTAAACATGTATTCATTTGCAATCAAACAAACACATTTATACATTTAAGAACCATGTAACCAAAGAAACTAGATTAGTCTTATCATGAAGCATTGAACCAACATGGAATTCTAATTGAACAATCATAACCATATTCGAACTAAACATGGGCATTTGCATTTCATTCCATTCGATTAAAGCATGATGATATACATGTGAGTCAAATAAAATTCAAACTTATTAAGTTCATACACTCGACACTCTTCCTATGAGACCATTCGAACACCACACCCATATATAGGAATATTTTGAACTTCATAAACACATATGATCATATCATAAGTCATAATTTAACCAAACATCTTTATATATACAAACTTGGCAAAAGTGTCATACAAGACTTAACACAAGCATAACTTAGCCATTACAAACCATTAGTTTAAACTTTATATACAAAACAAGTCATGTGTTCGCATTTAACATGTATATCAACAAAAATGCATGTGACACCACTCTAATACACAAGACTATGCCACTCTCTAGAAGTCTTAACAAAAGATCACATCATACATGATTCTTGCTTGTAACTTGGTGCTCTAGAAACAGATTGGACAGCTTTCAATCAACACAACCTGTTGGTTTGGGAAGGAGGAAATAAAAAGTGATAAGTACAAAAGATGTACTTAGTGAGGTAGTACTTAAATCTAGTAGTTTAGTCTTTTAGGTGTCTCATTTCAATTAGCCAAGGTTACCTAGCTAGGATTCATATTTCTTAAGCATCACCTAGCTAGTTTAAACATGATCAAGAATCACTTAGCTAGTTTTAGAAGCATGAAAACAACAAGTAGGTATGAAGGCATATTTGCATCAAAGAACAATGTGAACAAACCATCATTTAGCAATACAACCGATGATCTCATAACATATCATATACATAGAACAAACATGTAATCGATCAAGTAATACATAAGCATATCATATAATCACCATTCGAATATGCATCTTAGATATGTAGATCATGTATGTTTCAAGCAAAATCAGATTGGCGTTCACACCTTTAATGTCTTGAACTCTTGTTTCATATAACCACAATCATATAACATATCAAGTCACATATATCTCTTGTCACATGTTTTATTCAAATACTTATAATGTTTTTCCTTGGTAGATTAGTGAGACTAGGTAATCGAGTCACAATGGGTACAAAGTACCGAATCAGAGGATGCACAATGCATCAAAATCAGAGGGTGCACAATGCACCAAGGTGTCTTCCACACCAACACAAGGTAACCAAATGATCAACAGAGGATGCTCATGGCATCAAATACACAAGGTGTTAAAATCACCAACATAGAGTACCCAAGGTACTAATTTCAGAGGAGCTCTAGACTCTAAGGCATGTCGTTCTACCTAAGGCCAACTAGTCAACCAAGGGCTTATAGTGTCTTTTAATTCAAACAATCACAAGGCAAGCCATTAACAAGCCAACATATAAATCATGTAACACATAACATGTTGCAAGCATATAAGGTCTATCTTTGGTCAAAGTCTCATTGATTCTAACATGTATAGTCACATATACTCATTCATACAACATGTAACATTCAAGGGCAGTAGCATAACAATCACATAGAACTCATACAATCCATCAATCAAGTGCATATACCATGTATCACACAATAACACCAAACTAGTAGCAAACATAAGCAATTGTCTTTCCATTTAACCTTCTACCCTTAAAACATTTACCAAATATTAATTAGGTTCATTTCATGCTTTCAAGTCATCATATATCAAAATGAAAACATTGGTTAGGACACTAGTCCTAACCCTAAGGATTACTACACTCACAATACTCCAAGCTTATCTAGTCTTGATCCTTGATGATTATTCCCTTATTCTTCTTACAAGTTGGACTAGCTCTTGACTCCTCCAAGGCTTCCTCAAATTCTTGGTCTTAACATTCATATACAAACATATATGAAATATATTAGAAGTCAATTCAAACATATAAGCTCATTTACACAAATGCAAACATTAACATTCAAAATCGTTTTTCTTATTGGCAGATTGAGTACTTGTTACTAATATGGGCATATCTTTTTACACACATATCCAAATTCCGATTACTTTACCATTCTAGAAATCTTATTCTCACAAGTTTACAACCATGTATGGTACATATTTTTTCTATTTCTCAATCAATACAGTTTATTATCTAAACATAGGTCATTTTGCAGTTCTGGACAATTTAAAATAGACATCCCCAAGTATTTTCTATCAAAATTTTAGGTCGAAATTCCATGTATTTTATTTTTGGTGAATTTTTGAAGGCCACTGTCCAAAATAGGGCAGTGCTGGCATATTACACTAATTTCTAACCTAAGCTCCTTACAACTTATATTCTTGGCTTCACCACCTAATCTTATTTTACCAGCTACTTCTACATTTTTTCATAATCATATTTAACACTTTTAAACATAAATTTCCAGATTTATTATGGATCAATTTAGACTTTGCCTTTTCAACTTTTCCAAAACAGTCCCTTAACTATCTTGTCTTTGCATGTGACCGATTTTGATTCTTATCATATAATCCAACTAAATACATGTTTCTTATCATCTTACAACAATTTTCCAGAATTGAAATCATCATTTACCACAAGCAATTATAACATTTCAGGTTATACATACAACTCAGCAAGATAATATGATGAACTAGTTGAGTAGAACACTTACTTAGCTTTCTAATTTGATTTCTATGGCAAGATGATCAACATGCAAGTAAATTTTCAAGCTCTCCTTGAGTTTTCTCCAGCAAAAACTTTCCCTCCAAGCACTCTCTCTTTTTCGGCTGAAGAGAAGAAAAGTGGAGAGGAAAAGACACTCTCTTGAGTTAATGGAATTGAGAGATGACCGATCTTCACTTTTAGTTTAACTCTCATTTATTTCAGCTCAAGGGCAGATTGGGAAAGTCAAGTTTTCAACATGCAAGTCCCCATTTATCATATATTTTAATTTAGTCATGGCTGAGTTTTTATCAATTTATTTGTTCTTTCAATTAAGTCCTTATTTCAACTAATTAGGGATTACTCGGTTCATTTAAATTAATTATTTGACTGCTTGGGCAAAGTCTTCTAGGGTAAAATTGAGGGTGTTACACCTACCCCAATAGAGCCATGTGGAAAACCTTGGGATTTTAGTTTGGTCAAAATTATTTCATAAGGATAATTCGTGGAGACATGTCCCGGAGTGTTGGAATGAGCTGCCCAGAATTATTCGTACAATGAAATTATTTTGGACCTTTTAGGTTTTATTTCTGTTTTTTTAAGAGTACTATCCCTTTTTGTGTGTGTTGTTTTGTTTTAGCATATTTGTTTGTTGCATACAACTCGTATTTAGAAGGGGTCGATTCTAAAGCACGTTGCTCAAATAGAAACGCTTTCTCCATGGATGGAAGGTACTTCTAGAGCAATACCTTAATGGAATTGATGACCTTTCGACTACATTCATACATTTTCATTTTTTTGTTCCTTGCATGACCACTGTATAAGAAGAATTTAACTTAGACAAATCATATGATAAAATTTCCAAAAAAAAAAAATATCACAAGTATGATACACGTGCCCAGACTCAAGCCATGAACATTGAGGAAAGATTGACAACTCTGGAAGCAAATCAGAAGAGCACCTAGGATAAGCTTGAGAAAATAGAAAATGATCTAAAGAAAGAGATTGAGTTATCACACCAAAAAACAATTAGCTCGATTGTAGCTATGTTCGGGTTCAAGGTTCCAGATGCACTATAAGCTGGTGGAGAAACTAATTTGCTGCCTCAGTTTTAGGGGAAGGCTTTTGCCCATCAAAAAGAAGCTGCCTCACCTAAAGTGAAGTTTTCGCCTTATTCTGCTGAATCCTTTGCCCGAAATGATGTGAATGCAAATTCTGAGGAAGTTCACAGGGTTTCTGACTTCGATGAAATAACTGACAAGGCAAAGGTTGAGAGGAAATGGGAAGCTCCCTATAAGAAGCTAGAGGAAGTGATTAAATCTTCTCAAGGAGGAAGAATTTATGGTGGCATAGATGCTAGAGATTTGAGCCTAGTATCTGACCTGGTGGCTCCTCGAAAATTTAAGGCCCGTGACTTTGAAAAGTATAATGGAACTACATGCCCATTGGCACACTTGACCAAATACTACCGGAAAATGTCACTACATTTAGAAAATGAGAAGTTGCTAATCCACTATTTCCAGGACAGTCTATCGGGGCCAGCTATTCGATGGTATGCTCAACTGAGTCGGGTCAACATACGCACTTGGAGAGATTTGTCAAAAGCTTTCCTCAAACGGTACGAGTATGTGACAGATACAGCCCCAAGCAGGATCATACTGCAGGATATGGAACAAAAGCCCAATGAGAGCTTCCGCCAGTATGCCTAGAGATGGCGAGATGTGGCAGCCCAAGTACAACCTCCGCTGTTGGAAAATGAGGTTACTTCAATGTTCATGGAGACTTTAAATGGTCTCTTCTATGACTATATGTTAAACCGTGTCACCGAAAGTTTTGCAGATATGGCCATCAAAAGTGGGAGACGTGGGGAAGAAGAATATAGTGAGCGTCCATAACCTGAACTACTCCGACAATAGAATCTTGTCACGAAGAAGACAAATTGAGCTTGGTTGAAGTTCATCTTTGCTTTCTTGGAATAATGCTCAACTTTCTCTAGACGGTTGGGATCATACTTAGAATCAACCCTTTTGCTTTTGACCACGAGCATTAGGGATCTTTTGTAAGGGCTTCCATGTTAATCTACTTGTGTAAAGATGTATTCTCTTTTTTCTTTCAAGTGGCAAACGTTTCTAATTTTTTTTATTTCTTTTCATTCTCCATCCGCTTCTCTTCAAACATACATCTTCTTTGTAGAATCCTTATAATTGATTGTATACATGATTCTTGAATCTAATCCTGAGATAGAGGGACAATAAAGTGTGTTCATATCCCATATACAAATTATGAGTGAATTTTCCTCTCAAACATTGTTCTTAGGGTCCTTGAATAAAGTGATAACTCTAAAACATCTATCAACTGAAGACTACTTCTCTTCGATAATGTTTGTGTGTGAAATGACATTTGGCATTCCTTCATTTCCCTTCACTAATAGAAAAATAAAATCCATTGTTGTCCCCCTTTAAACCTGATATTTTTCTTGTGATTTAACCCTAACCAAGGATCACTCCCCACACCGGGGGCAAAGAGGATGAAAGATGTTCCGGAATAAAGGAACACAAAAAGAAAAGGAAAAAGGAAGAAAAAGGAAAGAAAAAAAAGAAAAAAAGAAGAATAAGAAGAAAAAAAAGAAGGAATACAAGGGAAATTTGAAATAAATCCATCAAGTGAGACGTGTGCCAGAAAAGGAAATGAGCTCTAGGGTGAAAACCCAAAATGGGCAGTCTAGAGTGATCCAAGGAAAAAGAATGAAGATTTCTTCAGGAAAAGTTTATCCTTGGTTTAATCACCCTTAAACATGTATTTGAGCCTATATACCTTTCTTTGACAACCCGAGCCTAGCCTACATTACAAGCCTCTACAGACCATTTAGATCGCACATAAATATTTGAGAAGATGAGTTTATCTTTAGAACACATTCCGCCTTATTGAGTTAACCTTTCTTCAGGGACCTCGAAACTTCTAATGTCTGATTGAGATTAGAAAAGTGGGAAATTAAATTTTGGGGAGTGTGTGAGCAAAAAAAGAGTCACCTAAAAGCGGGGCACTATCCGGTTGATGGATCCTTGAATCATTCATACTATGAATTTTGGGCCATCTGATTTTTCTTTTTTCCTTGTTTGCCATGACTATTTTTTAAATCCTCGATTTTAGCCTTTCTTTGCATATGCCATGACTTCTTCTTTAGCCTTTTCTTGCATCTTACAAGTAGGTTGACATAGATTCATAAAAAACAAAAGATTTTTTGTATTAATCCCAACCGTAGGGAACCAGGAACGAATGTTTTCCATCACTTCAGGAAACAATTGAACCTTAGTTTGAATAGGGGCACCGCCTTGCATGAGAAGAAGAAGAAGCACATGTGTTGAAGAGTTTTAAGTGGACTGTATTGTGAAGTAAGATCCACACATAAGATGTAAGATCCCAAAAGAATGAAAAGGAGATAGTGTTGTGCCACTAATTGGGGCAGTTTACAGGCATGAGAGGAAGAGATGAAAACAACAACATCATTCAAGGTGAAGATTTAGCGTGCAAACACTTCAAGATGTCCTGTAAGGGCAAGAGTTTGAGAATTCACAAGAAGCATTGAAGGTGCTTAATGTTATTTTAAGAGGTATATGAAGACTTGAAGCTTTCAAGACCACACAAGGAAGCCTCTCACTCGATATTGATGTATCAGCTACAATGATAGTAGATCTTGAGACATTTGCCTACGAAGATCAAATGCTTTCGATAAAGCAAAGAGATATAAAGAAAGAGAATGGCGAAGCAATGACAGTTGAAGAAGTCTGTCCTTCCAACCAGGAATATATGATCATTGGATTAAGTGAGCAAATTTGCAAATATTAGATGTTTTCCATGAGTCGAAGAAATACAGTGATAAAGCACAACTATTTATCTGAACTGAGCGAATGTGTGAATTTAAAACAAAACCAAAGGAAAAATTATGTCTAAGTAAAAGAATCTTAAAAAAAAGCAAAAGAAATGAGACATGCATTCAAGTTTTAGGCGTCCCTAGGGGTATCCACATCATAATTGCATTGTATATTGCATTTTTCAGGTACACGAAAGACCTTTATCTTTTAGAACCCTTCTCATCTATTCGGGCACTTGGAGAATAGAACCTGCTTATCTATTCGAGCATGAGGAGAATAGAACTCGCTTATCCGTTCAGGCGTTTAGAGAATGGAACTCGCTTATTCATCCAAACGTAAGGAGGATGAAACCTTTTTAGAACCTGGTTACCTATTCAAGCATAAGGAGAATAGAACTTGCTTATCCATTCGAGCATGAGGAGAGTGGAACCCATTTTTTTCCAGAGCTTGCTTGTCCATCCGAGCATATGGAGGATGGAACCTTTTTTCAGTCCGCTTATTCATCCAAGCGTAAGGATGATGAAACTTTTTTTTCAAAATCTGCTAATCTATTCGGGCATAAGGAGAATAGAACTCGCCTATCCGTTCGGGCGTTTAGAGAATGGAGTATGCTCATCTATTCGGGCATAAGGAGAATAGAACCTGCCTATCCGTTCGGCCGTTTAGAGGATGGAGTTTGCTCATCTAATCGGGCATAATGAGAATAGAACCTGCCTATCCGTTCGGGCGTTGGGAGAATGGAATCCGCTTATCTATTCAGGTGTAAGGAGAATAGAGCCTGCTATTTCATCCTAGCATGAGGAGGATGAAACTTTTTTTTCACATGCTTATTCATCCGAGCATGAGGAGGATGAAACCTTTTTTTTAACATGCTTATCTATCCGAGCATGAGGAGGATATAACCTTTTTTCAACCTGCTTATCTATTCGAGCATGACGAGGATATAACCTTTTTTTCAGAACCTGTCTATCCATTCGGGCATCATGAGAATGGAACCAATCAACAAATTGGTGAAAATTAATGCTTTTTGGTCTTTTCTCTATCTCTGTTACTCAGAGATGAGCAAAGAGGGACAACTGTTGACACTAGATTTTCACCTATTTTTATTTATTATTATTATCTTTATTGTTGTTGTTGTTGTTGTTGTTGTTGTTGTTGTTGTTCTTGTTCTTGTTTTATTATTATTATTATTATTATTATTATTATTATTATTATTATTATTATTATTATTATTATTATTATTATTATTATTACTATTATTATTATTATTATTATTATTATTATTATTATTATTATTATTATTATGTAGTGTATTATTAGAGTTAAAAGCCCAAAAATCTATAAATAATAAACCCATTTTCCCACCATAAAATTTAAGAAAAGTTTCATAAAACTTATCTCTAAAAATATAAATAATAAACCCATTTTGTAAGTAAGGATCCATTAAAATAAAGCTCACTCCAAAACTTAAATAAGTAAGAACCCATTTTAAGTTTTAAAAAAGGGCCCAAACTAACACATTTATCTTTGGTTTTTTAGGTTTAACGTAGACCGTTGGATCAGGGGGTGAAAATATGGACGACTCGGTTCGAATAAAGGGAAAAGGGGGTAAAGGGAAAAATCTCACGCATAAATAATGACCTTTGTGCATTGTTGAAAAACACCAATTCAAGAGGAAAAACAGTAAAAATCTTCCGAAAAATTCCTTTGAGCTCTCTGAGAATATCTGGAAAATTGTTGGAATCAGTTCAAGTTTTGGGGGTAGCTTTGGTTTGATTTTTTTGGTGACGATTGGAAACGGTTCGAGTGGAGATAATTTACGACTACTACACTTTCGATAACTTTTCTTTTCTTTTCTTTACATAGTTTTTTAAAAGCTTTTCTTGATTGGATTTTTGTTTGTTCTTGTTTTTAGGTTGCAATTTGGAATTGGAGATCGAAATTAGTGTTTGGTGATTTTTTTTTTCAGTTTGTGATTTAATTTCGTTTTTATTTGTTCATATTCTTTAACATTGTTTAATCTCTTTTATTCTTAAAAATGAAAAAAAAAATTGTCATTGAAAATGAAAATTTCAATCCATCTTCATCCTTAAAAAACTAAAATTCGAAGTTGTTGAAAATGAAGTTTCTTTATAAAATTTTGATTTACTCATTTCTTAAAAAAAAGATTAGATGAATTAAAGAAAATGTGATTGAAAATAAAGGTTTCTTTAAAAGAAAATTTTGATTTCAAAAAATAAAAATTAGAACATAAGCTATTGATAATTTAATTTAGATGGGCCCTAAAACCTATAATATATATATATATATATATATATAAACTTATAACTTATAAGTTATATAATGTATTTATAATATAATAATTAATAATAATTAATAATTAGTAACAGTTTGGGCCTTGGGCCTTTGGGCTCATATCCCACCACCCATTTATAATAATTAATAATATCAATAATAAATAATAATTATTAATTGTTGGGCTTTGGACTAAATATTTTAGATGGGCTAAATATAATAATTATTAATTGTTGGGCTTTGGGCTAAAAATTTTAGATGGGCTAAATATTTTGTAGGCTTTTGAACTTTAGATGAGCTAAATATTTTTGGCCCTTTAAATTTTAGATGCTTTTCATTTAAGTCTTTTAAGTTTTAGTTCAATTCAATTTATGTATTTAAATACATATATAAATACATATATTTTATAATTTTATAAATACATATATTTATATATATATACATATATTTTATATGTATATTTATGTATTTATATACATATATACACATATAAACATATATATATATATATATAAATACATGTACATTATATATTATATATTAACATACATATATTTGTATAATATGTATTCAATATTATGTATGATATGTTATATGTATAATGTATTCATAATTTAATATATACATATGTTTGTATAATATATATATATATATATATATATATATATATATATATATATATATATACACATGTATATATACATGTATGTTGTTAGTATCATAGTATGTATTATGTATATACATAGACATGTATTTATGTATAATACATTACATATACATAAATACATACATGTTTGTATAATATATAATTATATATTGTAATTTATATACATGTGAATACATAAAAATACATATATATACACATAATCACATATATTTATACTTATAAAGTTATTATAATAATTAATAAATAATATTAAATTATAATATATATGGGCGGGAAAATTTATTTTGAAACCGCCCTATTCCCAAATTGAATTTCAATTTGGGGTAAATTATAAATAAAGCCCTTTATATTATATAAGTTTTTTATTCAAGTCCTTTAAGTTTTAATTCAATTCAATTGAGTCCTTAAAACTTTATTTTTACTTCAAATTAACTCTTATTTATTATTTTTTTCACTATAGTCCATAAAACTTTGTTTTTATTCAAAATTGAGCCTATTATAGTCCATAAACCTTTATTTTAGTCCAAATTAGCTCTTATTTATTATTATTATTTTCACTATAGTCCATAAAACTTTGTTTTTATTCAAAATTGTTCATTTCTGGTGAACCTGAATTAACCCGAACTGAAATGAACCTGACGACCTGAAATTACCCGACCTGAAATGAACCCGACTTAAAATGAAACCGACCTGAAATGAACCCGAACTGAAATGAACCCGACCTGAAATTTACCCGACCTGCAATTTACCTGCCAATTAACTGATTTTACCCGACCTGTTTTTACCCGATCTGCAACGAGTTTGACCTGAAATAGACCCGACCTGAAAATTGACCCGACCTGAAATGGACACGACCTGCAAATTACCCGACTGCAATGGACCCGCACCCGACCCGAGTCGAGTCAAATTTTTTTTTTTACCTGAAATGACCTGTATCCGATTTTACCCGACCTGACAGAACCCGACCTGAAACCTGTCCGATTACCTGTTTTTACATCCCTACTAATTATCATGAATTTAAAGAGTCATTTTTTGTTTGAATTTATTAACTCTTTAAAACCCAGTAATAAACATAAAAACATGATCATTACTTTTAATATACAATTGTTCATCATAGAATTGGCTTGGACAGTAGATAATTGTACCAAAATCATTGGATATTTTAGTTCCGTATTACAAACAATGGTATGGGATAGTGAGGAAACACTCACCATCACCGTATGTGATTGTTTTCCAAATAATGTGCAATGCAAATCCGATTGAGCTTTATAAGGTTGATGTAGGTTCTCATAACCTCGTTGTGGTATAAACCATTGTCTTATACCCAATAATCTATTGGTCTTGGACAAAAAAATCCAAAGAAATTATTAGTATAAAAAATATAATAATTATTTTTACCCTTTTTTCAAGAAGTAAAATTCTCCTTCATGAAAAATATGATTGCTCTACTATCACCTAAAAAAACAAACACGTTAGAAATTGATTCATAACTCATAAAGTTAGGAAATAATTCATGAACTTCTAGACTATGGCTCCATTGTTCATCATACCGCATAAAATTCAAACTAAAGACAATTAAAAGCATAAAGTATAAGAATTCCTTGTGCGTAGGCACCCCCGCCTTGCTTTTGCCTCCTTGTTCTTCTTCAATAGTTAAAATCCAGAGCAACACAATGACGATTGAAAAAAAGGATACAGATCTCATCTTCTGGTTCTCGTGCCATCTTTGGTCTCCCCCTTTCTTCTACCTCTTCGCTTCGACAGAGAAATCAGGAACTAAGGAACTCGACCAAAATTAAAATTTATTTAATCGAAATTTTGCGATGGAAAACCCTAATGCCCTAGGCGTCTTGACTCCAGCGGCATCTGCCGTTGACTCCTGACCGGTCACAGGCCATGATGGGGGCTGGCCACCGGACTTAACCTAAGGTTACAGTACCCCCTGTTTGGAACGACCTGGTTCTCCCCTGGCTCTTGAAGATCAACGTATTGCAAAGAAGGGAAGAAGCGTCGATCCTCAAGTAATTGTTGAGGCTGACTCATCCCCATTAGACTCGGAAGTTTCTGGCAAGGGGATGGCTAATAATCCTATTGAGCAGTCAGTGTTTGATCAATCTCTGAATGAGGAAAAAGCATTGAGTTCTAAGGGAAAAGCTTCCTATGTAAGTAAACTCAAGGGTACTGTTACATCAGAGTCTTTTTGTTCTGAATTTACGGATTTTACTCCGGATAAAGTTGTGGTCCGTGATGAATATTGTGTTGTGGATAGTTCTGGAGCTTTCCCCAAAATCACCTTTACTGAACATGTCCATGATTAAATTGATCTTAGTATGAGGCAATCTATTATCATTCATCTGTTAGGGCATAACATTGGGTACCAGACTCTATTGAACCGTGTAACCCCCTTAGCCCGGTCTAGACGCCTGACCCAAACTAAGAAGATTACACGGGGAAAACCGAAGTCAACTCGTGAAAGTCAACCTCCATTAGCGATCCTTTTTTTTTCTTTTATCTTTTCTAGATGCACATTATTATCCTATATGGTTAGCAAATTGATTAGGCGAAAACGACACAGCGATCGGAGTTCAATTAGGGGTTCAATTGCATGCTTTTATCTTTTAGGGACCAAATTGTAAATTTTGTGAATTACAAGGACTATTCATGTTTTAGGGTTACCAATCCAAAATTAATCATATAACATGCCAGCATATCAAGTTTCAACTCACATGAATCGTCCAAACTCAATTAATTAAACTTACAACATTCAGGGATCAAATCGTAAGAATGAGAAACTTGGAACAATTCAAAATCAACATCCAACGGTCAAGTGTTTCAGAATGCTAGACCTCGTATCGGAATGGCCGTTTCGGAACCACGTTGAACGTTTCGATACGCGGGTGCGTTCCGAGACCTGTTTCGAAACTATGCTTCACAGTGGCAAAATGTTCCGGAACGTGTCTACCCGTTCCGAAACCCCATGACCATTTCAGGCCACCGTTTCGAAATAGATAAGGGCGTTCCAAAATGCATGGCCCTACAATTTCCCAAATTGCTGGTTTTACATTAGTTTTTACCTCCGAAACCCTTCCAACACATGTCACAACACACATACAACTTGAATACACATCAAAGACCATTAACACGAAGCTCAATCTAAACCATAGCACCAATCTTGCAAGCTTTAGAACTATAGGCATGCTTCCTAAATGTCAAAACCATAAAATGGCTAAAAACCACATTCAAGCTTAAACCAATATTCAAAGGCCATTTACAATACCAAACAAGCAAGCCAAACATGCTCAAGGAGTTAAACATCACCAAGAAATATCAATAGTTGAATTCCCACCCATTGCCTCTTATTACACCAAGGTAAAACCACATACATTGTTTAGTCAAGACACTTGGAATCCACTTGCTTTCTCGCAGCCTCTAAAGATCAATACTCTGCATTGATGAAACAAATGAGCGTAAGCATAAAGCTTAGTGAAGATCGCTAAAACCAAACATTCATCAATGCGTTTTACAAAACCGGAATATCACCATTTGTCATTTCATGCCTTTACTTAAAACATGCCCTTTTAAAACATCAACGCAGTTTTTAAATCACATGCTCTTAGCATCGTTAAAATCATAGAAAATAATCTTTTGCTCATGCTCAAACCAAGCATCACATGCATTCTAGCATAATTTACAAGCATCACATGCTTAAATCATTAATAAACAACATTATATTGGCTCGCAAGTGATCAACTCTCATTCCATACCAAAACCAATACAAATGACACAATCGGATACACGGATTACAAGCGTTGTCCGACACCCTTCATACACACTACCGGACTACGCAAGGCTCACACACGAAATTAGACCATCAACCGTTGTGACGCCCAAGGTGGAGTCTACGGTACAATCACAACCCCTCAACACCCGTGATGGAGTTTAACGGTACAATCCCAACCCCTCAACATCACTCATCGATAGTTGTATAACCCACTAGTGAGAGTCGGGACACAAAATGAGGCTTACACATGGGAGCTACCTCAAGCATTGCAATCACCTTAACCAAGCTCACACACATGAATAACCCTCCACCGTTGTGACACTTAACCAAGTTCACCCACGACACGAGAGCCAACCTCCATCGTGGTGACGCCAAAACCTCAATCGCTAGGGTACTTGGATGAAGTTTACGGTACAATCACAACCCCTCGACATCCAAGGCGACTCTATTCACGGTGCATCCAATCCTATAGTCGTCTAACTATATCTGATTAAAGTAACCAAAAACCTTTCGTTCACTTGCCAATATAATCAGTTAACAACATTATTCTACTATTTTACAAGCATAAATCAAAATGCCTTTTCCCAAGCATAAACATCCTTAATCTCAAATGCATGCATCTCATAAATCCAAAGATCACCAACCAAGTGCATCCTTTACAAAATGGCATTAAACACCAACATTAACAAAGTTCAAAACATGCTTAAAAAACACAATTAAAACTACATTCAATTCAAGTGCATTTTCCAACAAAAACATAGCAATTACGAGAGAGACTTTTGAGCCACTTACTCTTGAGCTTAGCTAAGTGTTTCAAACTTACACTAAGCTCCCAAGACCACGCTCAAAACGTTTTAAAGCTAGAAAATCCATTTCCACTCACCGATACGCAAAACCTCGCTCGCTGACGCGAAAATCACCTTTCCGAAGCCCCAAAAAATGCTTCGTTTGCTTCCGAATCAAGATCCCCTGTTTTTAGAGCATCAAAACAGAGATCCAAATGCATTAAAATGCATTTTAACACCAGAAACCAAACAAAAACTCGTTGCTCACCAAAATTGCAACAATTTACCCATCCGAAACAACCGAAAACTCAATCGATTGCTTCCTAACCCTAGCCCAGCCAACATACATCACTTTCAACCATTTATAAACATCAAAACACATCTAAAATCAACCTAAACCCATCCTTATACCTCCAACAAACATAACTTCATCATTTCACCTCAAAAACCCAACTAAAACCATCAAGAATCTCAAGGATTTCGAGATCTATATTATCACAATCCTTTTTCAACATAATAATCAACTCAAAACTCAATTAAGACCAATCCAAAATAGACCTCATCAATACCAATCTGAAAATCAAGATTTTACTCATATTTTTGCAACATTTTGATCTCAAATAAAAAATATAATGAAAACTCAGCCAAAAACAACAATTAGAAGCCAAAGATCTTGGGAATTTCAATAAAGAACCTTGATTAGAGGTTGAGAACAAGATTTACTTCCAATCCTTTCTTTCCTCAATGAATGACAAGTTTTTGCTTCACAAATCTTGAAGAAATTAAAAAGGATTCTTTGAAATGAAAGAGAAATCAAGAAAAGAGTGTTTGGAAGAAAAGAAATATGGAGAAAATGATTTAGAATGGTGTTTGGCTGAAAATGAGAAGAGAAAGGTAGTTACGTGATTAAAATCTCACAAATTAACTATCTAATTAATTAAATAAATAAAAGCCTTTTAAAATCAATTAGTCTAAAAATCATTTTAAACACATGTCAAATTAAGGAAAGGCTAAATTGCCATAAATCTCCCTAAAGATTCTAAGACTTTTGGCTCCTTTTTTTAAAATTACATTTTCCATATTTTTGAAACTTTACATTTTGGTCACTACCCAAAATGTACAACTTCCAAAGTCAATTTTGTAAAATTGATTTGACCAACCTCTTAAACATGATTTTATAGGATTTTAGCAATTTTACCATATTTTTATCCTATCCCGATCCTTGATTTCCCTAAACCACCTAACATGATTCGAATAGTTTCTGACCGGTTCGATAAGATGTCTAAAACATCTAGGCCCAAAACCAGGCGTTAAAACTCTCCCCCACTTAGGAAATTTCGTCCTTGAAATTCCACTCGAAAGAAAAAGGTGTGGGAACTGCTTTAACATGTCTGCTTTGCTTTCACACGAGGCCTCCTCAACTCCTCGGTGTCACCACAACACCTTCACAAGCTCTATCGTCTTGCCACGAAGAACTTTGCTACTCACATCCAGAATCCTCACCGGTTCCTCATCACAAGACATATCCGGATTCAACTCTATCTCCTCAACAAGCATCATATACGAAGGATCCGATCTATACCTCCGCATCATCAAGACATGAAACACAACATGAATCTTTTCCAACACGGGAGGCAACCTCAAACGATAAGCCACAAAACCAAGACGCTCCTCAACCTCATAAGATTCAATAAACCTCGGGCTAAGCTTACCCCAACACCCAAAATTATCACCTTCTCCCAAGGCGATAACTTCAGGATCACAAGTTCGCCAACCGCGAACTCAATCTCTTTACGCTTCAGACCCGCGTAAGACTTTTGCCGATCCGATGCTGCCTTCAGACGCTAACGAACGAGCTTCACCTTCTCGGTGGTTACTTTCAATAAATCCAGCATCGAAACCAAATCTTGCCCTGTTTCCGCCCAACAAAGTGGCGTTCTACACTTTCTCCTATACAAAGCCTCGCATGGAGCCATTTGAATACTTGCCCGACAACCTATGTTACAAGCAATCTCAACCAAGGGCGAATGCCTTTCCGAAGAACCTTGGAAATCTATACACAGCATCTCAACATAGCCCTAATCACTTGGGCAACCCACTCCGATTGCCCATCCGTCAAAGAATGATAAGAAATACCAAAACTCAACCGCGTACCCCAAGCTTGACTCAACCATTCCCAAAACCGCGATGTGAACCTCGGATCTCTATCCGATACAACAGACTTCAGCAACATACAATTTCAACAACAACAACTCAACCAACTTATATGTCATATACGTAGTATGCACTGCCAAGAAGTGTGCATACTTCTCAAGACGGTCAACAATCACCCAAACAAAATTCCTCTTTGACAGTATCAAAGGTAATCCAAACACGAATCTACGGTAATCTTCCCCATCTCCCACTCTGGGATCCCCAACGGTTACTACACCTAAAAGAAACCAAAGCTCAACTTACACCCGTTAACAAACCAAACATTTGCTTACAGACTTGTCACCATCCTTTTTCACCTTATCCGTCATCACCCAACTCCCAAACCATGATACACCTTCGTACTACCATGGTTGTAACACCCCCAACCCGGGCCGGGAGCCGGGGGCGTTGCCGGAACAGAAGAGCGGACATATCAGAACTTATCAGACAAAAGCGGAAGCATTTCGGAAAACAAGATATTATTTTAATCAATTATTCATACTAATGCGCACGCGGAAAATGGGCTAACAAAAACTTTTCTTAACTTCTTATGATCATACAAAAACTTAGACATACTTTCTTTTAATCTTGTTACTAATTTACGAGCCAATTTAAAACTTTTATTTTTATTTTCATATTACTATTACAATTAGGTCATAATGTCGAATACTTAATTAATCAATTACATGCCATTCGAAACCCTTACTTAAATGGTCTAGGTGATTTTCGAATTAATCCAAATTACCAATAATCAATCAATTCAATTTTCATGCAACACATATTAGATTTCAATTTCATGGCGTTTTATTTCCTTTACTTAGAACCTTACAAAATATCATGATTTATATGCCCCTAAACCAAGTCAAGCTATCGACTATGGACAACAAAAAGAATCGACACAACCACTAGCTTGACTTACATTTTATACAACAAAATAATGAGGCTACCTACTTAAATACAAAACATGTTTCTAGCCTCCTAACCAAGCATCACAGAGCATATAATTTCAAACACCATTTCAAACTTAAGTTACGACCAAACATGACAAAATGAATCCTTAAACAGACTTCAAAGCCACCATCTAGGAGTCTAAAGATAAGACTTAGATCGTACATATTTCAGAAACTGTGAACTTGAGAACTTGATAACTTTGATCCAACGAATGCTAGCTTTAGGGTTCGAGCTATCCTGGCAAGGTTGGGAAGAAGAAAACAACGGAGCGATAAGTACAAAAAGTACTTAGCGAGGTAATGCTAAATCTAATTCATTCTTGAACTTTAATGTGATCAAGCATTGAGTTTACTTAGCTAGGTTTATTAACAATCCAATTGCACCCAACTAAGCTCATGTAAAATTCATACACATAGCATAGGTCATATCACCATTCATAGCACATGCTCGAATACATAACATATCACAATCATTTATCACATGCTTGCATATAATTCATTCAATATCATAACTCAATTCAATTTCAGCATACTCAATCTCATGCTTGACAATTGAATTAATCAAGATCTCATGCTAATCCATACATAGAATTTTTAACTTGTCAAAACGAAATCATAATTTCATCATAAGCATATCATTCGAATAATCTCAAACCATCATCCAAAAATCAGAATTTTCCATTTCTTAATTCCATGTATCCGAATAGGGTCATTACCCAAATTTCACATAATCGAACTTATAAGCAATTCATATGCTTCACATCATAATCGGAAAGGATCAATGTCCACATAGCATAGCATTTCATATCATATCATATCATGTTAAGTCACACAATCATTTATCCACTTCATAAGCTATATTTAACTTAGCAAATTCCATTCAATTCATATAAATCATGTCAAATTCATTCATTTCATTACCTTTAATTTAGTTTCATAGCCCAAGCATTTTATTTAATATATTTGCCCAAGCATTTTATTTAATATCTTTGCCCAAGGTAGAATAGTCGTATCAGAAATTCGAGCCATCGGAAGGGTAACATGTAACGCATATAGTTGCTCGAAGCAACATCAAGAGTCGCACAAAGCAACAACAAGGGATGCCCATAGCATCATGTGTCTCGAACAGCAATCAAGAACACATATCTTGTTTTTTTTGATCGGTAACCGTATGTTTTTATTAGATAATAGAAAAACATACAGCTTGACGAGATCGCACGCCTCGTTAAAAACCTCCCAAAACCTATTGGAGGAAAAGAGTACGATACGATTCGTCGAGTAAAAATGTAATAAAAAAAGCATTAATTCCAAGTCACAAACATGCCACAAACGTCGAAAGTCTATCTACTCCCTCTTTGGCCAATGCATCCGCAAATCCATTCGCTTCCCTCGGCACGTAGCAAAATTGGATATCATACATGACTTGGCAAGCCTGATCAATTGCCAAAAATACCTCCCATAGCCGCCAAGGGCGTTTTGCACACTGAGTAACCCAGCTCAACGCGACTTGAGAATCCGTCTCCAAAACCACACAACCCTGTCGCCATTCCTTCTCCTGTACCATACCCAAGGCAAAAGCTATCGCTCGCACCTCTGCTTCGTTCGACTCCATCACGCCTAAAGGGCCTGAAAATAACCCCAAAATGCGACTGTCTGCATCTCGCAGCACGCCACCAATACCTGCCGGACCCGGTTTTCCTCGCGCCGGGCCATCCGTGTTAAATTTTAAAACACTTCGTAACGGGGGCTGCCAGCATCTTCCCCCCCTCACCCTTTTCGGATGGACACTAACCGCACTTTTGGAAGGACACGACCACCAAATTGCCTCCGATACCAATTCCCCCCGCCTATCAGCTTTTATCCAGTAATATGATCGCAATTTTACCAAGAAACACAATTCAGCCAAATTCCAGCGTTTCCCACGGAAAATAAATTCATTCCTCGCAATCCATAACGACCATAATAAAGCCGCAACACACGCTATCCACCACAAATTCATGCATCCCGTGAAAACACTATGAAAACCAAGCACATAAAACGCATCGAAACTAACCGGTAAGCTTGATTCAATTCCCCGCCATTGTCGCATCCATAACCATGTTGATTGCGCAAAAGGGCATTCATAGAGGATGTGAGCGATGCTCTCCTCTTCCATCGCACACCAAGGGCATCGACCTTGGTCATCCGGCAGTGGAATCCCACGTGCTCACAAGAAATCTGCAGTGGGTAGTCGACGCAACCATGTGAACCATAGGAAAGCCTGAATTTTTGGCGGCACCAGCACCTTCCAAGCGAAGCAGTCACCGAATTCCATCTCCCCCGCCTTATCGAACATGAGCAGTTTCGATAATGTCCCAACTGAAAAAATTCCACGCTCGTCCGGCTTCCAAATAGCTATTAAAACCACATTCAATTCAAGTGCATTTTCCAACAAAAACATAGCAATTCCGAGAGAGACTTTTGAACCACTTACTCTTGAGCTTAGCTAAGTGTTTCAAACCTACACTAAGCTCCCAAGACCACGCTCAAAGAATTTTAAATCTGGAAAATCCATTTCCACTCACCGATACGCGAAACCTCGCTCGCCGACGCAAAAATCACCCTTCCGAAGCCCCCAAAAATGCTTCGTTTCCTTCCGAATCAAGATCCCCTATTTTTATAGCATCGAAACAGAGATCCAAATGCATTAAAATGCATTTCAACACCAACAACCAAACACAAACTCGTTGGTCACCAAAACTACACCAATTTACCCATCTGAAACAACCGAAAACTCAATAGATTACTTCCTAACCCTATCCCAGCTAATATACATCACTTTCAACCATTTATAAACATCAAAACATATCTAAAATCAACCTAAACCCATCCTTATGCCTCCAGCAAACATAACTTCATCATTTCACCTCAAAAACCCAACTAAAACCATCAACAAACTCAAGGATCTCAAGGATTTTGGGATCTATATTATCAAAACCTTTTTTCAACATAATAATAAACTCAAAACTCAATTAAGATCAATCCAAAATAGAGCTCATCAATATCAATCTAAAAATCAAGATTTTACTCATATTTTTGCAAGATTTTGATCTCAAATCAAAACTATAATGAAAACTCAGCCAAAAATAGCAATTAGATACCAAAGATCTTAGGAATTTCAATAAAGAACCTTGATTAGAGGTTGAGAATGGGATTTACCTCCAATCCTTGCTTTCCTCAATGAATGACAAGTTTTTGCTTCACAAATCTTGAAGAAATTAAAAAGGATTCTTTGAAATGAAAGAGAAATCAAGAAAAGAGTGTTTGGAAGAAAAGAAATATGGAGAAAATGATTTAGAATGGTTTTTGGCTGAAAATGAGAAGATAATGGTAGTTAGGTGATTAAAATCTCACAAATTAACTATCTAATTAATTAAATAAATAAAAGCCTTTTAAAATCAATTAGTCTAAAATCATTTTAAACACATGTCAAATTAAGGAAAGGCTAAATTACATTTTCCACAGTTTTGAAACTTTACATTTTGGTCACTACCCAAAATGTACCACTTCCGAGTCAATTTTCTAAAATTGATTTTACCAACCTCTTAAACATGATTTAGAGGATTTTAGCAATATTTACCATATTTTTATCCTTTCTTTATCCTTGATTTCTCTAAACCACCTAACGCGATTCGAACCGTTTTCGATCGGTCCGATGTCTAAAACATCTAGGCCCAAAACCAGGGGGTTACAAACCGAATTCATTCTCTTTGGCAGTCGAAGGGAGAAATTCACCTTATTGATCTTGCAAATAATTATTTTCTTGTCAGATTGGAGGATCCTCGAGATTATGAGGTAGCTCTAACCGATGGGCCTTGGACAATTTATGGGAGCTATCTCACAGTTCAGCCTTGGAGTCGAGCTTTCTCCACTTCTGAGAAGCATCCGCCGCATGTAATGGTTTGGGTCCGTTTACCTAGCTTACCGTATCGCTATTATACTAAAGCTTTTTTTCGTCGTATAGCGGCGGTGTTAGGCAGGGTTATTAGAGTGGACAATAGCACCCAGGCTGGTGAGCGGGGCAAATTGGCAAGGCTTGCTCTCATGGTTGATTTGAATAAACCGTTAATTCCTTGCATTGGTATTGATGATTTTGTGCAAACTATTGAATACGAGGGTTTGCAAAATATTTGTTTTTCTTGTGTCATTTATGGGCATGCCAAGGAGTCTTGCCCTATAAATGTTCAACCTGGTGATACTATTCCTAACGATACCTCGAATGCCAAGGAGTCTTGCCCTATAAATGTTCAACTTGGTGATACTATTCCTAACGATACCTCGAATGCCAAGGAGTCTTGCCCTATAAATATTCAACCTTGTGTCATTTATGGGCATGACCCTAAGGTAGGTGATATGGTCAAACCTTTTGGGACATGGACGATTGTTGATAAAAAGTGGCGCTGTTCTCAAGCTAAACTACAAGGTAGCAAGGGTAAGAATGTAGTTGCGAATAATGTTGGGGGCTCTCGCTTCTCTGTTTTAAATTTGGTTGACATAGAGACCGAGGAGGATAATGTGCAGGCCGATATGGTCGAAGAAGTTTAGCATGAGGTGCCTAACACGTCTACTTCGGTATTCCCTCTAGTAGCTCCAAAGACGTTACTTCGATTAGCGACAGGTAGTAAGATTTCATCTTCGACACTTTCTGGGGCCACGACTGTGATTTCAGATCAACATATGGCGAGTAAAGCTACAGCCGTCCCTCTTGTTCCTGGGCAACAGGTTCGTGTGGTCTCCCATGGGTGAAAAATTCAAATATGGCACACCAATCGATTTCTCTAGTTGAGCCGGGTTTTGAAAACGTTTCTACAGCTGGAGGTTTGGGCTCATAGGGGCGGGGTTTAAGAATTTAAGCATCTAAGGAGAATATTGCAAAGGGGCTAGCGATCTGTAAATCGATAACAACAAGAACTATCAAGCGGTCGGTCCTTAATGATTGGGTGGACAATGTGCATAATCAGCTCAATAATATTGATTTACAGCAGGAATTAGAACCGAGAGGAAGGCCAAAGGTGGTTGTTAACGATATGGGTTCTCTTGAGGTTCTCCCAACCGCTCATGATCCCTCACACAGTGTGAAGCAAGTATTGGACTTAGGTGTCGTTGGGTATGCTGAGGCCATGAGCCTTAGTTAGTAAATATAAATCCTTTTTTGAGTGTCTTTTATCCATGTTTATGTTATGGAATACACAGGGTGCCGCGAGCACCACCTTTTGTAGTTATCTCAGGAGTTTTGTTAGGGAGCATAAGTCTAAAGTTCTAGCCCTGTTTGAACCACGGATCAGTGGGTGATTGTGAAGTTTGGATTTTCACGCTTGTTTCGGGTTGAGGCACACGGATTTAGTGGGGGCATTTGGCTTTGTTAGGAAGAAGGTATTCAAATAGATATTTTACATGTTGCTAATTAATTTATTAATGGTAGGTACTGTGTGTCTGGCTCTATGGAGTGGATTTACTTTACGGTTGTCTATGCTAGTCCATGTTGTGCCAAACGGAAGGCTTTGTGGTCTCAACTTGAAGCCTTAAATCCTGGTTCAAATGTCCCTTGGTTTATAGGGGGTGATTTTAATGTTATACTATCTCCGGATGAGCGTCTAGGAGGATTTGATGGTCATGTCAGTAGTAGTGTGCCTTTTGCTGATTTCATTTTTCGTTTTGGTCTTCTTGATTTGGGTTTTCGAGGTCCTCCGTTTACTTGATCGCAGGGTAATCTGTATGAAAGACTTGATCGTTGTCTTGTTAACTCTGCACGATTTGATTTGTTTCTATCCTCTCATGTTTGTGATCTTGATCAAAATGGATCAGATCATGGGCCTCTGTTTTTTTGTCTTTTAGAACATGATCTTGTACATGCGCCACGACCTTTCCGCTACATTTCTACTTGGCAAGATCAACCGGATTTTCAACACTTTCTCACCTCAGTTTGGAATAATTCTGATTTCCAACATAACATGGAATCGTTTCGTGCCAATGTTGGGGAGTGGAATTCAGATAAATTTGGGCATATTGGTAAGAGAAAAAAGTGACTTCTAGCTCGATTGTGAGGGATTGATAGAGCGCTTGCTCATTCTAATTCTGATTCTCTGGTTAAACTTGGAGGTAAACTGCAATTGGAACTTGAAGAGGTGATGAATCAGGAAGAGAGTCTTTGGAGCCAAAAAGCTTGTGCAAAAAAAGTGACATCTTTTTTCCGTGCTTCTACCATGGCTCGACGATGGCGTAATTTTATTTTTGGTCTAAAATTAGATGGTGTTTCATGGTGTAAAGACCAAAAGGAACTTCAAAAGTCAGCTTTGGATTTTTTAACTACATTATTCACTTCATCGGGATCATATGGGCGGGATTATCCGATCTGTGGTCATTTTCCGAGCTGTTTGAGTCACACATTGGATCCTGTTGTGTGCAAAAGTGATACGTAATTAGCGTGCAAGTGTACACGGTGCCAAGTTATAGTATTTAAGATATCGTCTCCACAGGGATTGTGACAACCTTTCAGAGTTCACTTTTCTGCACAAATAAAAGTAAAAACACAAACAATGAGAGTTGGTTTGATTAAAGCTAAGACTAAAGCAAGTAAAGTAAATTGAGAAATCAGAGTGAGAGAATGGGCCGGTATTGGATGCTTCGTAGTGTGGAGAATTGATTTACTGTCTCGGCACAATTTTGCAGATCAACTTAACAAATTTCTGTAGCCGCCCACGAGTATGCCGAGGCGGGCATTGTGACTGCCTGGGCAGTTAAGCGATGATTCAAGGTTCGGCAAGGCTCCCTTCTATGACTTCCTCTTCTCCCAAAGTATGAAGTACTATTGGCAAACACGTCTTGGATGATACCTCCCGACGTGAATCTAAGGGTAAACACCAACCAATTATGAAACCTTTCTTAGTCGCTCAACTTCTAAACTTATCCCTAAGCTGAAGTAGCTTTACCCTATGGTTGGATAAAACCATGTTTACTCGTTTCGTAAGTTCAACTCTCCTCATATTGAACAAATAGATTGAAGCCTTCTTCTCTCCCGATAAATATTGCGACAATGAAGAACCAATAGTAAACAAACCTTGAATTTTATTGCAAAAACTGAAATCTTAAACGAATACAAGCAAAACTCTCACAACTACTACACAACCAACCCTTAGCCCTAGGGAAGGTTTAGAACATGATAGGGTTGACGATACTAGGGTTTCGACAAGAAGGAGTTTCTCACTAATCTCAATTGTCTTCTCTCCTTCAAGTTGATTACATATATATAGGGGAGGAACCTATGCCTAAGTTGGTTTAGGGTAGGAATACTAATTAGAATATAATTACAACTCATTAAATGATCATTAAATCTTCCTAGATTCCCGTTTGACTTTTTCCAACTTGACTTTGACCAGGCTTTTCTTTGTCTGCTGGGTTCCAATGCAGGTGCAAGTGGTCTCCAAAAATCAGGTTGATGAGCTCTTTCAATCGCATACCACTTTGCATTTTTTGGACTTCCTGGAAATTGTTGCTTCGGTGGCAAATAGTTGACTGTTGAGCAGCAAATAGTTGGCTGCCTGGGCGGCAAATAGTTGACTGCTTGGGCGGAAAATAGTTGACTGCCTGGCAGAGGTCTGTGTTGACTTGCAGGGTTTGGCATGGCTCCTCATAATGGGTTTCTCCTCTTTATCAGCACTTCAACGGGTCCCACAACATCGTCCATCGAGTGTTCAGCTCCTTCCTTCTACCCTCCTTGTTGCCTCGGTCTGTCTGGGCATCAGGCTCGGTGGCAGGTTGTCGCGCGACAGGCTCGGCAGCATGTTCAACGGCAGTTTTCCTGCATGCACTAGAATACATACCAAAATAGTACCTTTTCCACAAAATACACTAAAATATGTAATAAAGCTTAATTGTGAAGGAAATTATGAGAATATGCATGAATGCCTAATTATGCAAGTTAAATGTGCCCAAGTCTAACAATAATATGAGTAAAAAGGGTAAATAAAATAAGACTTTTAGACACTTAACACACCCCAAACTTGAACTATTGCTTGTCCTCAAGAAAAGCAAACTCATAATTATTCACCAAATCTTTAAATCTCATAAAAACAACTGTATAACTTAGTTAACGCTTAATCACAGTGCACTTGCAAGTATGATCATCAACCCTTCGAATAACAATAGACTTACTCGGAACCAAACTATAATGCTAGTGAGTGTGTTCATGCTTTGTAAACTCAAAAGATTTTCCGGAATTCCTTGTGATCAACTAGACTTTAGTAAATTTTTCATTCCTTTTTCTAACTAGAGCCAGTTTCGGGCACCTCTAGTGAATTTTTTTTTCTTTTCTTCTTTTTTTTTCACAAGATTACTAGGGCCAAGTTTTAGGCTCCTCTAGCAAATTTGAAGAATTCAAGCAAGTATACTAGAGCCAGTTTCGGGCACCTCTAGTATATAATCAATCAATTTTTTTTTGGATAAAGCCTAGGTTCAACGTTGAATTCCTTCAATCATTCGAGCTACAAATGGTGTTTTTAAGTTTAGCATCATAGTAAAGCTCTAAGTACTTCTAAAGTCATTCTAAAGTCGGTGTCACGGCAGACAGTTGTCGCGGCGGGTAAAGACTAACCAAGTCTAAAGAAATTTTTACTTCGATTTAAATCAAGGGTAAATAAATAGGGGCTTATATATGCAATTAAGGATAAACAACTTAAGCTTTTGTGTATGCAAAATCTAGGGTGAATGCATCTAACGAACTAAGACAATTAAAACTTGTTGAGTGTGTTAAAGTTCTATTATTTACACCCTATTTTACCCATATTTCTGATGCATTCAAGCATTATTCATTGCATTTAGGTTAGTTTACAGCAAAACATCACAAATATATTAAAGGCACAGATTCTACTAAGAATGGCTGTTTTTGCAGGTATCCGCCATAGTTGACGGAGATGGCAGGCGCTGGGCAGAGAAGCAGAAGAGCTGAACTGGACAAGCAGACAAAGAAGACGTTGCTGCCACGATGCTGCCGTGACAGCAGAGGACGACAGTAGTTTTTGTGGAGAAAAATCAAAGTGGACCTCGACAGATAGAGAAAATTCAGCCCGTTTGTCGTGTGAAAACCTCATATTTTTCCGAGCCCCAGATCAAAAGATATGTCAAGCCCAAAGTTCAAGGAGAGTAAATCCCAAGAAACAAGGAGGACGGCTGGAAAGTAGATTCCTTGATGATTTAGTCTTTATTAGAATCATACTTTTAATTAAAGTTGTAATCCTTGTTAAATTAGAAAACTTGAGCCCAAAGCTTATATAAGGGCATGTATTTTAACCTAGGGAGAAATCGTACCCCATACCCCATAACCGATAACCAAAAACCCCTAGCCGTTTTCCCGCCGCCGACATGTTCTAAATCTTTCCTAGGGCCACGGGTTGATTTGTAAAGTAGTTGCAAGGGTTGTTTTGTTTTAGGAATTTTCAGTTCAATAAAATAAACTTCAAGTTCTCTTATTTTGGTTATTAATATCTTGCAAGAGCATCGGGAGAGCATTGTGAGGTTATATATTTACTTAGCATCGGGAGAGTTAAGTATACGAAAGAAATAAGAGCAAGTTCTCTAGTTTATAGTTGAACTATCTCGTGCCTAGGGATAGGGCGAGGTTAAGTGGCTAAAGAAGAATTCATACACATCGGTGTTCATCCTTCGATTCACGCCGGGAGGTATCATCAAAACATGATCATCGACAGACTTGGACCTAGGGATAGGCCAAGGCAGATCTGGGATTCTTGCCAAACTTGAACGTACTGAGTTGAGCGTTTGCTGCCGCAACGATCAACGGACTGCCGCCGTGACAGGTGCTGCCGCGACGGGTGCCGACGATAGAACTGGATTTCCTAAACTCTGCAATACCTGCACTACTGAGCAATTCAATACCAGCCCATTCTATCTATCTTGATATCTCTACTCTTTTATTTACGTTTTCTTTATTATTCTCGTGACAACTTTCTCAAACATCTTCTTTACTTTCGTGCAGTGAATTAAGGTGAAGCTATTAGCCCAATCCCTGTGGAGACGATATCCGATACTTCGTATCACTTTACTACTTGCGTCGTGT
Organism: Hibiscus trionum; assembly: GCA_030270665.1. Lineage (NCBI taxonomy): Eukaryota > Viridiplantae > Streptophyta > Magnoliopsida > Malvales > Malvaceae > Hibiscus > Hibiscus trionum. Next base: position 16,148,584 of record BSYR01000038.1, on the reverse strand, counting down.
ATACTTGCACTACCATTGCGATAGACTATTTAACACGCAACAAGTTTTTGGCGCCGTTGCCGGGGATTGGCAACATAACTCTACCTTTCTTTTATTGTACTTTTCGTTTTTATTTTTTTTTCTATTTTTCGTTGGTACATTCAACTCTTGCTTTTCACAAGGTTTTCTTGTTTATGCGCAGATCAAATCGAGGTAAAGATCCTGAATATCAATTAGATCGGGAAATCGAACGTTCCTTCAATCTCAAGAAACAACTTCGTCACTTACTAGCCAGGAACGAGTACCTTGAGGAACAACTAGAGAAGATGGCCCACAATGGAAATGACCCGCCTGTCGGCGACCCGATCGTCGCTGCCGACCGACGGTCCTGTCGTGACTACATGTTGAACGATCATGTAGAGCTGGAAACCACGCTGCCGGACATAGATGTTGACAACTTCGAGCTGAAACCTGTCATGTTCAGTATGATCAACAATGCCGGGCAGTTTAGTGGTGCTGTTACAGAGGATGCTAGGGAGCATCTCAAAACGTTCCAGGAGATCTGTGGTTCGTTTAGACTGCCAGGAGTTAATCCAGAGATACTGAGGCTTCGATTATTTCCCCATTCATTGAGGGACAGAGCAAAGACTTGGTGGAATAAACTTACGCCGGGTTCAATTAGAACTTGGGCAGATTTATCTCGTGAATTTTTATCTCGTTTTAATCCTTCGCATTTATCTGAGCGATTACGTAATGAAATTGCTACTTTTCAACAGGAAGATGATGAGCCGATGCACGAGGCCTGGGACAGATTTACTACTCTTCTACGGAACTGCCCAATGCACGGATTCCCCGTCTGGAATCAGGTAACAAAGTTTTATAATGCTGGCAACTTACAAACTCGTATTCGAATTGATTCAGCAGCAAATGGACTATTATTGGATAAAGATCCGGATGAGGCAATGCAAGTTTTGAAAAATCTGGCTAAGAATCAGGAGCAGTTTCAGACAGCAAGAAGAGGGGGTAAACGGGTACTAGCTGTCAAGGACTATGAGGCCGACAGCACGATGAAATCACAAGTGGCATACCTTACTAAGGCAATGAAAAAGCTCTTGAACGAGGATGCACAACAGGGATTTGCTGTCGAAGAGGTATGTGACATTTGTGAGGGAAATCATAGTTCGGAGGAATGTCCAATACAGTTAGAAGAGGGAAAATATGTTGGAAATTACAACAAGCCGAACTACAACTCCAACAACTATAATCCCAATTGGAGGAAGGATCCTAAATTTTCTTGGAGCAATCCTAACAATGCCCTGAATCCCCAAGCACACAATCAGAATCAGGGAGGACCTAGATTGCTGACGCGACAGCAACTGCCGCCGCAGCAGCCACCAGCTGCCACCAACAGTATACTGGAACAGACTCTGGCCACTTTTATGTCCCAGACAGGTACTTATATTGAGAATATGAATCAATTTGTCAAGAAAACAGAGACGTTCATGGATAAAACAGAGATGCGGATGACAAATCGTGAAGCTACTCTGAAATCTTTGGAGACACAAATGGGTCAGGTTTCCCAACATATTAAGCAAAGGCAGACTGGAGGATTCCCTAGTAATACTGAAAATGCTAGGCAGCCCACACATGAGCAATGTAAGGCCATTACTACTAGGAGTGGGAAGAAACTACCAGGGCCAGAAAAAGAAGCTGAAACAGTAAAGGAACCAGCCTTGGATGGACCTGCCGAGGAAGCTACCCCGACAGGTAACAAGCAGACTGCTGCCGATGAGCCTGTCACAACAGCAGAAGCGACAGAGGAGAAAATTGATGAACCTAAACCTCCTCAGATTCGTATGCAGTGGGAAGGACGTATTGCTGATTATCGTCCCCCACCTCCTTTTCCTCAACGGATACAGCAAGCTAAGCAAGAATCTCAACTTAAAAAGATTTATGATATTTTTAAGCAGGTTCATATTAATATTCCGCTGTTAGATGCCGTTCGGGAGATGCCCGGTTACGCCAAGTTTCTCAAGGATGTTATGTCGAAGAAATCTAAACTTGGGGAATTTGAAATGGTAAAGATGACAGAAGGTTGCATGAGTATTCTTCATCGGCAGCCACCCTAGAAAAAGAAGGATCCGGGGAGCTTCATCATACCTTGTGTAATCGGAGACAAATATGTGGGTAAGGCACTTTGTGATCTTGGTGCTAGTATTAATTTAATGCCAAAATCTGTTTTTCAGAAATTAGGTATTGGAAAGGCGCGGCCCACGATAGTAATTCTGCAGCTGGCAGACCGCTCTTACGTTCATCCAGAAGGAAAAATTGAAGATATTCTGGTAAGAGTGGATAAATTTATTTTTCCTGCTGACTTTCTTGTTTTAGATTGTGAAGCAGACGAAAACGCACCAATCATCCTTGGGCGACCCTTCTTAGCCACAGGAAGATCACTGATTGATGTGGAAAAAGGGGAACTCACCATGAGAGTGAACGACCAAGAGATTAAGTTGAATGTTCTCCAAGCTATGAAGCGTGCTGATGGAGACGAGGAATGCAAGGCTATCACTGAAGTTGCCTTTGATCAACCCTGCATTAGGTCGGGCTGTCACGACGTCAAAATTGGTCACTGCCGCGGCAGCCACCTACAGGGCTGTCACGACAGCACTGACGACAGCAACTCCTCTGACTCCGATACATCTGATACTGAAGATCAGGAGGAGGTAAACTGGATAGGCAATCGTCCAGGTAAGTTATTCGAACCTTTGAATTACACTTCGGATAACCATGTAATTCAAAAGCCATCTACTGTTGAACCACCTGTCTTAGAACTGAAGCCCCTGCTAGGGCAGCTAAAATATGCTTTTCTTGGTTCAAATGATACGTTGCCCGTAATCACCTCTTCTAAGCTGCCACAGGAAAAGGAACGGCAGCTAATAGGCATGCTGCGGCAGCACAAAAAGGCAATTGGATGGACGATAGCGGATATTCAAGGCATTAGTCCGGCGTTATGCATGCACAAAATCCTTTTAGAGGAAGATCATAAGCCGACTATAGATGCCCAAAGACTGCTAAACCATGCGATGAAAGAGGTGGTTCGTAAAGAGATAATCAAATGGTTAGATGCTGGAATTATTTACGCCATCTCTGACAGCAAATGGGTAAGCCCGGTGCAATGTGTTCCAAAGAAAGGAGGAATGACTGTGGTGACCAATGAAAACAATGAGTTAATCCCAACCAGGACTGTGACCGGTTGGAGGGTTTGTATGGACTATCGGAAGCTTAACAAAGCTACCCGAAAAGACCACTTTCCTTTACCCTTTATTGATCAAATGCTTGATAGATTAGCGGGTAAACCTTACTATTGTTTTCTTGATGGTTATTCAGGTTACAATCAAATAGCTATCGCACCGGAAGATCAAGAAAAGATGACTTTCACATGCCCATACGGAACTTATGCTTTTAGGATAATGCCATTCGGATTATGCAATGCACCCGCCACTTTCCAAAGGTGCATGATGGCCATATTCTCCGATATGGTGGAGGACTTCCTTGAGATTTTTATGGATGATTTTTCAGTCTTTGGGGACGATTTTGAGAGCTGCCTAGGCAATCTACAAAAGGTACTTGAAAGATGTGAAAAAGCAAACCTGGTTTTAAATTGGGAAAATGCCACTTTATGGTGGATGAAGGGATAGTCCTTGGCCACAAGATTAGCTGCCGTGGGATATAAGTCGACAGGGCCAAAATAGAAGTGATTGAAAAGCTGCCGCCACCAACTACAGTCAAGGGTATTAGAAGTTTCTTAGGGCATGCTGGATTTTACAGGAGGTTCATTGCAAATTTCTCAAAAATCACCAAGCCCCTATGTCATCTTTTAGAGCAGAACCGACCCTTTGACTTTAATGAAGAATGTACTGAAGCATTCAAGGTTCTGAAGGAAAAACTGGTAACAGCCCCAATAGTACAGCCACCAGACTGGACACAGCCGTTTGAGATCATGTGTGATGCTAGTGACTATGCTGTCGGGGCAGCACTTGGGCAGCGGAGAGACAAGTTATTTCATGTCATATATTATGCCAGCAAGACACTGAATGAAGCCCAAGTGAACTACACCACCACAGAAAAGGAGTTATTAGCTGTGGTATTCTCCATTGACAAGTTCCGTTCTTACATACTTGGAACGAAGGTAATAGTGCACACAGACCATTCTGCCCTCAAGTATCTGTTCGCTAAAAAGGATGCAAAGCCTCGGTTGATAAGATGGATCTTGCTATTGCAAGAATTCGACCTTGAAATCAAGGACAAAAAAGGGACAGAAAATCAGGTGGCAGATCACTTGTCAAGATTGGAGAAGGGAAAGAGCCTACCAATAGACGAGACAAACATACTGGAGACCTTCCCAGATGAGCAGCTCTTTGCTGCCGCAATCATTGTCGCGACAGCAATGGCGGCAGGTAAGTATTCTGAACTTCCTTGGTATGCAGATTTCGTTAATTTCTTAGTTAGCGGAATAATCCCTTCTGATCTTAATTATCAAGCCAGGAAGAGGTTCCAAAATGATGTTAAGCATTATTATTGGGACGAACCTCTTCTTTTCAAAATCTGTGCAGATCAGGTTATAAGAAGATGTGTACCACAGGAGAAGCAGAAAGACATATTACATCACTGCCATGCTTCACAGTATGGAGGTCACTTAGGAGGCAACAAAACTGCTGCCAAGGTGCTGTAGTCAGGGTTTTATTGGCCGTCACTGTACAAAGATGCACAAACCTTCTACAAGAATTGTGACAGGTGCCAAAGGACAGGAAACATCTCAAGGAGAAACGAGATGCCGCTGCAGAACATTCTAGAGGTCGAAATCTTCGACGTTTGGGGGATTGACTTTATGGGACCTTTTCCATCTTCATGTGGGAATCTATACATCCTCCTAGCAGTGGATTATGTCTCTAAGTGGGTTGAAGCTATCGCCACTCAAAAGAATGATGCCAAGACAGTCCAAAGGTTTTTGCACAAAAATATCTTTTCTAGGTTTGGCATCCCTAAGGCGATTATCAGTGATGAAGGGAGACATTTTGACAATAGGGTCATTGCTGCCGCCTTGAAGAAATATGGTGTCAAGCATCGGATCGCGACAGCATATCACCCACAGACCAACGGACAAGCTGAGATATCCATTAGGGAAGTTAAGAACATTCTTGAAAAGATGGTTAAGCCAACTAGGAAAGATTGGTCTTTACTCCTCAATGATGCGTTATGGGCATATAGGACAGCTTTCAAGACTCCATTGGGCATGTCTCCATACCGATTGATTTATGGAAAAACCTGTCATCTGCCTATCGAGATAGAGCATAGAGCATACTGGGCAATCAAGGCAGTGAATATGAACTTGGATAGGGCAGGACAGAAAAGGCTGTTAGATTTGAACGAAATTGAAGAAATACGGGCAATGGCCTACGACAATGCAAGAATCTACAAAGAGAAAACTAAGAAGTGGCATGACAGGAAGTTGCTGCCACGACAGTTCTGCCCAGGGCAGCTTGTATTGTTGTTCAATTCTAGACTGAAACTCTTCCCAGGGAAGCTAAAATCTAGATGGTCTTGCCCATTCCAAGTCGTACAAGTTTTTCCCCATGGTGCCATCACAATCCGATCATTAAAAGACGGGCACCAATTCAAAGTCAACGGACAGCGCCTCAAGCATTATCAGGGGACTGAAGCCCCAGGAATACAGGAAGTGGTTACCTTAGGAGATGCCCCACAAGGCATCCCTAATTTAAACTAAATTTTATTTATATTTATTTTTACTACTTATTATTTATTAGGAAATAAGGTTTATTTTATTCGAATAATGTTTTTTATGTTTACTGTTTTTTAGGAAATAAAGGAGTCAAGAAGAACAGGAGAAGTGAACTCAGCCCACCATCCATCCATCAGCCCAACAAAGCCCAATATTGAAGCTTGTAGTTCCAGCTGCCGTGACAGACACGGAAAAGACAGGCTGTCACCAGACTGTCACGACAGACGCAGAAACGTGTGATAGACGCGTAACAGACGTAGAAACGCGTGTCAGACGCGTCAGACACGCTAAAGCTCAACAGTCGCCCCGTTATTCACGCCTGCCGTTACAGCTTCAACGGGCAGCAACTTCTCTTCTATAAAACCCCGTTTCATTTTCATTTTCATTCACTTATGCTTCTCTTACTTGCTCTCCCCCTTTAGTTTTCATTTGCTTTATTTTACTTTCAACAACCCTTGCAACTAACATGTCTTCCAGAAGAACCCGCCGCAGTGTTGCTTCAAACTCTTCACTGACAGCAACTCCTCCACCGTCCTTTGCAACCAGAGACATATGGAAGAACGAGGCTTCATCTACACTCCAAGAGCAGTCAACATGGGCCTCAAGCCTTTCATCGCAAGGACGATTAGAGCCCTATTGTGTGAAACATTCGTAGAGCAACCAGCAGAGATGAATGAGACACTGGTAAGGGAATTCTATGCTGCCATCGGCAGCAGGACGGCAACAGCAGTGACTGTCCGAGGGACAGCAGTACAGTTCACAGCCGAGCGCATCAACTCTTTCTATGGCCTTCACTTCGGCCCCAACGATGATGCTCACCAGCAGTTCCTGGACACTCTAGATGAGGCTGCCTACGACGCTGTCATGGCAGAAGTAAAGGAAGAATGGACTAAATGGAAGACGAGCCGCAAAAATCCCCACACAGTGAAGAGGGGGCAGCTGCTGCCGGAAGCCAAACTGTGGAACGCCTTCATTAAGAAGAGGATTCCGCCGTCCTCACATCACACCACCGTGGACCAGCAGAGGTTAGCCCTAATACACTCCATCATCAATAAACGACCCATTAATGTGGGGAGTTATATACGGGAGAGCATTTTGGACTGCGCCCATAGATCGACGGCCCTCCTCTGCCTTCCCTACCTCATCACGTCCCTCTGCTACTGCTCTGCCGTGCCGGAAGCCAACACCGATCGCATAGTGAAGGGACGGGGCTGGACAGACAAAAATATCATCAGCCTCATGGAGCTGACAGTAGCAACCCCTCTATCTTCCTTCAACCCTGCTGCCACCCCAGCGGAATCGTCAGAGCAGCCCAACCCTGAACCTGCCGCAGCAACTGCCCCGACAGACCCAACCCTGAACATGCCGCAGCAACTGCCCCGACAGACAGCTGGGTCTAATGACATTCATCAAGGACTTTGCCGAATCCACGGTAAATTTTATTCACAATAATTTAAATTTCCCTGATGTTGTTTTCCCCACCTTCCCTGCCCACTACTTCACTATCTCCACCCCTGCCCACACACCTACACCTGCTACTACACCACAAACACCATCTGCCGCCTCCATACCATCACCTGTCCCGACGGCAGGCGACAACACCCATGTCCAAACATCTGCTCGAGGAACAAAGCGACCAATGCCAATGGATGATCTTGAAGCCTTTGTCGATGGGTTTTCCTGCTCCTCGGTATGGGCAGCCAGTGATGATGAAACCCTTATTCAGAGGAATCCGTCAAAGGAAGTCACACCGGCAAAGAGGCAGAAAAGAATGGCAGTCAAAACAACTCTGCCAACAGCCAGCGGCAGCAGCAGCTGGGATAGCGGCAACAGCTCCGACATTCAGGTTGTACAGCAACCCACCCAACCTGCCCCGAGAACCAGAATCCGCCGCCAAATCCGCCTCAGCAGCAGCAGTGAAGACAGTGCTTAAAAATTTAAGTTTCTTATTTTCTTATTGCTGCCTGCTATTTATATATATTTTGTGATGTACTGCCTTCATTTATTTTGCTTTTTATTTTGTCATTTGCATTGAGGGCAATGCAACCCTTGAGTTTGGGGGTGGCAACCCTCCATATTAATGGAGTCCAAGTACATCTTAGTTAAATTGTTGTGTCTTTTACTTAGTTTATTTTCGTCTTAAAAAAAGATAAAAATATTGGAAATTTTGGCTGAAAACTGTGAACTGAACTTACCTGTCGTGACAGCTCTGTCATGGCAGCGACTTTAGGATAGTTTAAGGAGAAGTTTAGAGCCTTTCTATAGTTCTGAAAACTTAAACACCATTGTGACTGTTAGACTGTCTGGACTTCTTTTAGCCAAACTAGAATAGGAGGCTTAGCACTTGAATAGCCCCTAGAGGTGCCTAACACTGGCTCTAGGAAAGAAGTTTAGCAAAATAGACTCAATAGCCCTAGAGGTGCCCGAAACCGGCTCTAGGAAGTTAGCTAGAGGTGCCCGAAACCGGCTCTAGTGAAACTTTAGCTTAAAAAATAAAAAATCAAGTCAAAACAGAAAATCAAAGAAGCATGAAAATGTGCCTTCAAGAAGATAAACTTTGGCATAAAAATTCAAGTTAAGAGTTGAATATTCTAGTGAAACTAAGAGAGTCTTGGCATATAACTGATCACAAGCATGCACACACTGCACGAGGACTATAGGGAGATTCCGGACAGATTCTAATTTATCCGACAGATTGCTGCCGTCATAGGGAACGAACGGCGTGTAAGGGAAAGTCCACTGTTTGAAAGCCAAAACAAAAATATTTCATTTTTCTTTTAGGTCTTAGTTGCTTGAGGGCAAGCAAAAACTTGAGTTTGGGGATGTGTTGAGTGTGTAAAAGTTCTATTATTTACACCCTATTTTACCCATATTTCTGTTGCATTCAAGCATTATTCATTGCATTTAGGTTAGTTTACAGCAAAACATCACAAATATATTAAAGGCACAGATTCTACTAAGAATGGTTGTTTTTGCAGGTATCCGCCATAGCTGACGGAGAGGGCAGGCGCTGGGCAGAGAAGCAGAAGAGCTGAACTGGACAAGCAGACAAAGAAGACGATGCTGCCACGATGCTGCCGTGACAGCAGAGGACGACAGCAGTTTTTGTGGAGAAAAATCAAAGTGGACCTCGACAGGTAGAGAAAATTCAGCCCGTCTGTCGTGTGAAAACCTCATATTTTTCCGAGCCCCAGATCAAAAGATATGTCAAGCCCAAAGTTCAAGGAGAGAAAATCCCAAGAAACAAGGAGGACGGCTGGAAAGTAGATTCCTTGAAGATTTAGTCTTTATTAGAATCATACTTTTAATTAAAGTTGTAATCCTTGTTAAATTAGAAAACTTGAGCCCAAAGCTTATATAAGGGCATGTATTTTAACCTAGGGAGAAATCATACCCCATACGCCATAACCGATAACCAAAAACCCCTAGCCGTTTTCCCGCCGCCGACATGTTCTAAATCTTTCCTAGGGCCACGGGTTGATTTGTAAAGTAGTTGCAAGGGTTGTTTTGTTTTAGGAATTTTCAGTTCAATAAAATAAACTTCAAGTTCTCTTATTTTGGTTATTAATATCTTGCAAGAGCATCGGGAGAGCATTGTGAGGTTATATATTTACTTAGCATCGGGAGAGTTAAGTATACGAAAGAAATAAGAGCAAGTTCTCTAGTTTATAGTTGAACTATCTCGTGCCTAGGGATAGGGCGAGGTTAAGTGGCTAAAGAAGAATTCATACACATCGGTGTTCATCCTTCAATTCACGCTGGGAGGTATCATCAAGACGTGATCATCGACAGACTTGGACCTAGGGATAGGCCAAGGCAGATCTGGGATTCTTGCCAAACTTGAACGTACTGAGTTGAGCGTTTGCTGCCGCAACGATCAACGGACTGCCGCCGTGACAGGTGCTGTCGCGACGGGTGCCGACGACAGAACTGGATTTCCTAAACTCTGCAATACCTGCACTACTGAGCAATTCAATACCAGCCCATTCTCTCTATCTTGATATCTCTACTCTTTTATTTACGTTTTCTTTATTATTCTTGTGACAACTTTCTCAAACATCTTCTTTACTTTCGTGCAGTGAATTAAGGTGAAGCTATTAGCCCAATCCCTATGGAGACGATATCCGATACTTCGTATCACTTTACTACTTGCGTCGTGTATACTTGCACTACCATTGCGATAGACTATTTAACACGCCCCCAAACTCGAGAGGAGCATTGTCTTCAATGCATGAGAAAAAAATACAAATGAGTTAGTCAGAAAGGTTGTCACATTACATGATGAATTTCCTTCAAGCCATGTTTTCTTGTGTGGTTATTGAATGTGTGTATCTGCTAGTCGAACCACGTGCAGCCGTTACCTTGGCATCCCTGGGCAGTTGTAGTTGCAGTTGACGTGGCTTCGATCTGTGTTGCCAGGGCGGGTGATGGCGGGTAAATATTTCAGCAGGAAATATGGGGAACCGGACTGCACTATCAGAGACATCTCTAGGTGGATTTCCATGATGCAAGTGGGGAGGGCTCTGGTGTATTGCAGAAATCGGAGCTGCTTCCTTTCCATCCTATTGAGCTGGTTTCGGAAATGATGGGGTAGTATTGTTGGTATTGGGGTATGTTTGGCAACTTCAGTACTGCCGAGCGGCAAGAGCTGGTCGGCAGCATCAGTACTGCTGGGCGGCAAGAGCTGGGCAGCAGCATCAGTACTGCCGGGCAGCGGGAGCTGGGCGGTAGCATCTGTACTGCCAGGTGGCAAACTTCCATCGATGATGTTGCTCGACTGCCTATGTCGAAATTCTTTGGAAGTTTGGTTGGTTGCTGATTGTGGCCATTGATAGGTTGTGAGACTGTTGAATTTTATTTGCAAGATCAAAGAGAATTCAAGAAATGGCAAGCAGGTGAAAGTGATTGTGGATGGATGGGATTGGGGAGTTTAAATAGTTGTTGGCAGAGACTGTCATCTCAGCATTAAATTCTGCCCGTTGGCGGGTTGGTGGGCGGGTAAATGTTAAGCTTTTGTTGGGCTTGGGTAGATGGGTTCACTCCTTGGACTCTTAATTCTTGAACTCCTTCATAAAACAAAAACAAAATAAAATAATAAAATTCAGAAAGAAATAAAAACTAAATATTTAAAAATTCTAAGTCTACAAAAGCATAAAAAATGTGGAAGATAAAAATAAAAATTATGTTACTGTAGGAGTGCATTGGCATGTATCTCCTAAAGTAACTACTCCCTTGTCTGTTCGAGCTTGAGAGAGTCGTTTCCGATACTTCTTGTAATCCACCTACACCCTCCATCGAGTGACTATTTTTCCTATAAAAGGGTGGACCACTGTGTTTGCAACTACTTGCTTTTGCATTATCATGGTAGAGGTTCCTTTCTTCCTTGCTCCCTTCTAGTCCATGTGTACCTTCCACCTTGTTGTTTTTCTTGGAGGCATGAATATGTGATTAGAAAAACTCATATCAATATCCAACCATGTACTTACCTTATTCTTGTTGAAGTTCGTTATGGTGGAAAGTAGCCTTTGTTGTCGAGGCAACTGCTGCGGCAACCAGTTGTTATGGAAATCTTCTGTCATAATGCGGTGCAGGTCAAGGGAAAACCAAATTTTATGAAGAGCTTTGTGAACACTATTTTCTTTAGGTCTCTCAACCATCTCCATCAGTAGAGATTTTGTTGGCATCAACTCTATCGGTGTTGGTTCCTCAAGAAATACCTGCAATAGAAAAGGCGATTTTTCAAAGAATTCAAAAGGTTCAGTTATTATCGGCTCATATTTCATTAGCAAAGTATTTCCATTGTGTTGCTCCTCTATGTGGTCGTTCAATTGCCCAAGAAAAGGTAGATGAGAGCAATCTACAGATTCCTCAATCCTTGATAGGGCAATCTGTTGCATAGGCTCATCAATGTATTCTTCGTATTGCTCCACGTCTTCTTGCCTTGGGACGTTACTGTCCATGGGATGTATTTGTTGGTGATCAATGGTTGACGAGGCAGAGGTTGCCGAGGCATCATGTTCATCTAAGGTATTAATAGGGACCGAATTGCTCAAAAGTGTGTCCACCTTGGCGATTCTTGCATCCATAGAAGCTGTCAATTCTTGAGTGAATGCAATGAAAGCTTGGAGCGTGTCTTCCAAGGATTTTGATTGCTCTTGAGGAGGACTACATTGCCAGGGCATGTCGGCTGCTACGGCAGCAAAATTGTCATGGTAGGAAAAATTTTGAGCTTGTTGGTCGTACCATGAATAATCTTGTTGTTGGTCTCATCTCGGTTCATCCATATATTCACTGAAAAAGATTAGGGCAACTTTCAAACTCATGATTTCCTTCACAAAAATTGCAAGAAGTTTCCCACATCAACTCTCGAGTGGTTTTTCTAGACATGTTGATGCCCTTGAACTTGTATTGCACCTGAAATGTTATTATTATTATTATTATTATTATATATATATATATATATATATATATATATATATATATAATGCAAGGATAAAAGATAAGTGCAGAAAAATAAAGACGAAAAGTTGTACGCCAATCTCCGGCAACGGCGCCGAAAACTTGTTGTGTGCAAAAGTGATGCGCAATTAGCATGAAAGTGTACACGGTGCCAAGTTATAGTATTTAAGATATCGTCTCCACAGGGATTGTGACAACCTTTTAGAGTTCACTTTTCTGCACAAATAAAAGTAAAAACACAAATAATGAGAGTTGGTTTGATTAAAGCTAAGACTAAAGCAAGTAAAGTAAATTGAGAAATCATAGTGAGAGAATGCGTCGGTATTGGATGCTTCGTAGTGTGGAGAATTGATGTACTGTCTTGGCACAGTTTTTCATATCAACTTAACAACTTTTTGTAGCCACCCTTGAGTATGCCTCGGCAAATGCCCACCTCGGCAGAGACCAATGTGACTGGCTGGGCAGTTAAACGATGATTCAAGGTTCGACAAGGCTCCCTTATATGACTTTCTCTTCTCCTAAAGCTTGAAGTACTATTAGCGAAAACATCTTGGATGATACCTCCCGGCGTAAATCTAAGAGTGAACATCAACTGATTATGAAACCTTTCTCAGCCGCTGAACTTCTAAACTTATCCCTAAACCGAAGTAGCTTTACCATATGGTTGGATAAAACTGTGTTTACTCGTTTTGTGAGTTTAACTCTCCCGATATTGAACAAATAGATTGAAGTCTTCTTCTCTCCCGATAAGGATTGCGACAATGAAGAACCAAGAGTGAACAAACCTTGAATTTTATTGCAAAAACTGAAATCCTAAATGAATATAAGCAAAACTCTCACAACTACTACACAACCAACCCTTAGCCCTAGGGAAGGTTTAGAACATGATGAGGGTTGACGACACTAGGGTTTCGACAAGAAGGAGTTTCTCTCTAATCACAATTGTCTTCTCTCCTTCAATTTGATTACATATATATATATATATGGGAGGAGCCTAGGCCTAAGTCAGTTTAGGGTAGGAATACTAGTTAGAATATAATTACAACTCATTAAAAGATCATTAAATCTTCCTAGATTCACGTTTGACTTTTTCCAACTTGACTTTGACCAGGCTTTTCTTTGTCTGCTGGGCTCCAATGCATGTGCAAGTGGTCTCCAAAAATTAGGCTTGATGAGCTCTTTCAATCGCATACCACTTTGCATTTTTCGGCCTTCCTGGAAGTTGCTGCCTCGGAGGCAAATAGTTGACTGCCCAGGCTACAAATAGTTGGCTGCCTGGGCAGCAAATAGTTGACTGCTTGGGCAGAGGTTTGTGTTTACTTGCAGGGTTTAGCATGGCTCCTCATCCTGGGTTTCTCCTCTTTATCAGCTCGTCAGTGGGTCCCACAACATCGTCCACCGAGTGTTAAGCTCCTTCCTTCTACTCTCGTTGCTACCTCGGCATGGTCTGTCTAGGCATCAGGCTCGGTGGTAGGTTGTCGCGGTGGCAGGCTCGGCGGTAAATTCAGCGACAGTTTTCCTGCATGCACCAGAATACACACCAAAACAACACCTTTTCCACAAAATACACTAAAATATGTAATCAAGCTTAATGGTGAAGGAAATTATGAGAATATGCATGAATGCCTAATTATGCAACTAAATTGTACCTAAGTCTAACAATAATATGAGTAAAAAGGGTAAATAAAATAAGACTTTTAGACATTTAATATATCTGATTGCATACCCTATTTTGGACGATGAAATTCGTCAAGGTTTCTTTGATATGAGCCCGCTCAAGGCTCCGGGAGTTAACGGATTACATGTTGCATTCTACCAACGTAACTGGAGTATTGTGGGCCCTTCCACGTGCGCTCTTATTCGTAAAGTGTTCTCTGATGGTGTGATTCCCTCTGACTTGAATCACACATTACTTGTTTTGATCCCTGAGGTTGATACACCAGAGTCTATCACTCAATTCAGACCAATTGGTCTCTATAATGTGATTTATAAGGCAATAGCGAAGATTACTGTTTTTAGACTGAAACCTTTTTCACTCAGAATGAGTCTCTGAATTCCAAACTAGTTTTGTACCTGGGTGAGCTATTACCGACAACATTGTTATTACTCAGGAAATAATCCATTCTATGCAAAAGAAGAAAGGTAAAAAAGGATGGATGGCTATTAAAGTGGATTTAGAGAAAGCCTATGATCGGTTGGAATGGGGATTTATTGATGACGCTCTTGCTGACATCGTTCTGTCGAATAACTTACGACTGCTTATTATGAGTTGTGTTTCTACTATCTCGACCCAAATTCTCTGGAATGGTTCTCCGACTGTAACTTTTACTCCTTCTAAAGGCATTCAGCAGGGTGATCCGTTGTATCCGTATTTATTTGTTTTGTGTATGGAGCATTTAGCGAAATCTATTCGGAAGGAATGTGTCAAGGGTTCCTGGATCTCTTTTCGGTCTGTTAAGAATAGTCCTAGTATATCTCATTTATTCTTTGCAGATAATATGTTGTTATTTGCTGAGGCATCTATTTCTTAAATGTATTTGATTAAGAGGGCCTTAGCTGATTTTCGTGCAGCCTTTAGCCAGAGAGTAAGTATTGCTAAAAATACTATCTTTTATTCCACTAATGCCTCGTTGTCTGTTAAGCAGGCGATTAGCGAGGGCTTTGGGTTTGTTGAGGTCGACGACTTGGGTAAATAATTGGGGGTTCCGATTCTTCATAAGCGTGTCAATTCAGCTACTTATGGGTATCTAGTTCAAATGGTGAGGAAATGTCTTTTAGGATGGAAAGCTAAACATCTGTCCCTAGCCGGTCGAGTTACTCTAGCTAAATCTGTTCTCTCGGCCCTTCCCATCTATACTATACAAACTACTCTGTTGCCTAAGAAAGTTTATGTTGAGCTAGAAGGTTTGATTCGTCGATTTATCTGGGGAATATCTGAGGATAATAGTGGAATCCATCTTTTTCGTTGAGATGAGGTGTGCAAGCCAAATTCTAATGGCCGGCTTGCATTCCATAAACTACAATTCAAGAACGAGGCGATTTTGATGAAATTAGCCTTTTTACTCGTCGCAAAAAGGAAGCTCTATGGGTGCGTTTTTTACGCGCTAAATACAAATAGAACATCGGTGACCCAAATTTCCCCATTTGTCGTTCCGGGTCTCGGTTGTGGAAGGCTTTGGCACTAGTTTGGGAGGATGTTAATGCTAATACCACTTGGAATATTGGAAAGGGTTAAACACTAATTTCTGGCATGCTAATTGGATACCAGATATTGGAGTGTTGGCGGCGCATGTTTCTGTCTCGGCTCGGTCACAGCTTCCTCATCTACCTGTTGCTCATATGGTTGATACATCTGGGGAGTGGCGTTGGTCTGAACTAAAGCAATTACTGCCACTGAATGTTTTATTGCGTCTAGCAACTTTAAAGCCTCCGAATCCAAGTTTTCTAGGCGATATTGTCGGTTGGGGACCGACCACGGATCGTCAATTTTCTATTAAATCAACGTACGCCTTACAGTTGGACCTTTCACAGGCAATCAAGATCTTATTTGGGCATTGAATCATAAATTTAGAGGTATGCAGAAAATTAAGCTCTTCATATGGCTTGCGTGTCGGGAGAAATTAATGACTAATGTTGAACGCTCTCGTCGTCGTTTTACGACTGATGCACGTTGCTTGATATGTTGGGAGAACGATGAATTTGTAGATCATTTGCTTTGCACATGCCTGGCTATCCAGCCAGTGTGGTTGCTTCTAGTTCGACCTTTCAAGCTTTCTGAATTTTTTCCCTCCCGTTGTTGCACTGGTTTGAATCTAATTTGTAGGAGAATTCGGCTTTTGGCATTAAGGCAGGGGATTGGGATTTGCTTTTTGCTGTAGTCATATGGAATTTTTGGTGTCGACAGAATGCGATCGTCTTTGATACCGAAGTTGATGAATGGGGATCCATTATCGCACGGAGCGAGTGGCTTGCAAACACCACTCGGGATTCGCTAGCCCGTACCCGTCGAAGACAGGGCTGTTCGTCAATAGTGAGGCCTATGCTTCGATGGATGGTGCCGGCTGTGGATTGGATTAAATTGAATGTGGATGCTTCATGTTCAACTCATGATAGGAGAGCTCGGTGCGATGGGGTGCTAAGGGATAATTTAGGATCATGGTTGCATGGTTTTACCAAGTTTATCTGTTGTTGTTCAGTTGTGGAAGCTGAATTGTGGAGTATTTTCTTAGGTCTCTCTCTTGCTTGGGATTTGGGTTTCTGGAGTATTGAGGTGGAGACTGACAATGCGCAAGCCGTCAAGCTTATTCAACAAGTCGGTCGTTATGGGTTATCTCTTGCTCTCACCTGTTCTATACAAGCCTTGATTCAGAAGGACTGGCGGATCTCTATTCACGCTATTCCAAGGAAATGTAATCAAGTTGCGGATGCATTGGAGAAACATGTAAGTTCTTTGGATTTTGACTTAGTTACTTTGGCTTCTGCCCCGTTTTATGTTGTTGATTTGTTAAGTGAGGACTTGGTACCTCTTAGTATGTAATTTTTATGTTGTTACTCTATCATTATCATGTGTACTATTTTTCCTCCATTAGGTTTAGGGAGGGTTTTTAA
This sequence comes from Hibiscus trionum, assembly GCA_030270665.1. Lineage (NCBI taxonomy): Eukaryota > Viridiplantae > Streptophyta > Magnoliopsida > Malvales > Malvaceae > Hibiscus > Hibiscus trionum. The sequence goes on along the minus strand of BSYR01000038.1, from coordinate 16,131,738 downwards.
TGAGGCACATGATAACGATACCATTTTTCTATAAAAAAGCATAAAGTATAAAGTTGCATTACTACTTCAATAGCGGTAACTTTTTTATACACCCACGATCTGTTTCGTCCTCCACATGGTAATTTTATGTCATATGCCTTGGATTCGAATGAAAGAAAAGATTTGTCTTAAGATTGTTAGATCCAAGGCATAAAATTCACAAATAATTGAATATACACATATATTCATAACAACAATTTACTAAAAATAATTAATTGAAAATTAATTTAAAATGAACATAAATTTACTCTGCAATTCTTGACGGATACAAGTTGGGAGCAGAATTTTGTTGAGGCTTGTATAAACAGTCTCCTTAAGACATATTCGTCCTCTCCCTGGTGCTAGAGAATCGTTGGACATCTATCTCGTAGAATACAACAACAAACATTCACTGCAAGCAGCACAACTTCAGTGAACTAGGTGAATTCAACCATGCGTTCTTCTATCACCACTTGAGAAAAATTTGAGAGAGAAAGAGATGGAATGATTTATGATATTTCAAATGAAAAAAATTTGATCCATATTTATAGTGAAAAAAGGAGAGGAATTTGAAAGGGAAGCAAAAGAAAAGTCTAAGGGAAATTAAGGTTCATAAAGGACACTAAAGTGTTGAGGTGTTGAGAAAAATAAAATCATTTACGCAGGATAAAATTTCGGTAGACTAATTAAGCTCCACCAGTCCGGACATTTCACGTTGCCCACGTCATGCAATTTTAGTTTGCATATTTGCTAACCATCAAGTTGTTTCTAGCTTATAAAAACATTTCCATATCTCACACGTTTCCAATGCGGTATGAGAGTGTTTTAAGCACCCTTTTTTCACAACAACATTTGCAAGTAGCTTACTTTGAGCATCAATTTTTCATTCATCATTCAACTAATTTGGGCATATTATACATCGTTTTAAAGATCACATGGAGTATATAAACCATAATGTTTATTATTCAAAACTCAAAATTTAGAAATAAATAATATGCCTCAAAGTTCCTTAGTTATCCATTATTTTCGAACATGATATTCACCTCTACTGTTATATGAATACTCGGTTGAGACTCTTGTACATTAGTAAGGGATGAGGCCTCAGCTCGCTTTCCCCATAAGGTGATGTAGATTCCTACTATGATTGGAATCCATCCAAGATATTGTTCATTTATAATATATAAAAACAAGAATTAGGAGAAACACGAGATAATATGTAAAAACAAATTGAAAGTTGAGTAATTAATGCCTCCCGTATATATCTCTCCATCTAGTAAAAGAGACTCAAACAACATGGTAAATATGAGCTACAAAAGGGCAAAAGAAGAGACAAAAATTAACCCATGTGCTTTCATGCATCATGTTGCAATGAAAATTGCTACTCTAGATTTGAAGATACCCTATTTTATTTTACCAAATAAATTTGTCATTTTAATAATAAAACTCAAATTTTATTCATTAATTTGAAACTTAAACTTAATGTATTTATGAAAAATAATCATTGGATTTTGCTTAATGTGAAAATTATGGTGCAGAGATTCACATCTAGTTGGATTCGTTAGGTAGACCAATCCCTCTAAACCATTTTATGCTTTCCACTGCAACAACTATGGTTATTGAGAGGGATTGGTTTGCCTGGCGAATCCAACCAGATGTGAATCAATGTACCATAATTTTTACTGTAAGTAAAATCTAATGATTATTTTTTCATAAATAAATTAAGTTTGAGTTTTAAATTAATAAATAGAATTTGAATTTTATAATTTAAAATGGCACATTTATTTGGTAAAATGAAATAGGGTATCTTCGGATCCGGAATAGCAGTTTTCATTGCAACATGGTGCATGGAAGCACATGAGCAAATTTTTGTCTCTTCCTTTGCCCCTTTGTTGCTTATATTTGCCATGTTGTTTGAGTCTCTTTTACCGAATGGAGAGATCCACACGGGGAGGTATTAATTACTCAACTTTCAATTTGCTTTTACATATTATCTCGTGTTTCTCTTAATTCGTGTTTTATATATTATAAATTAACATTATCATAAGTGGATTCCTAATCATAGTAAGAATCTACATCATCTTATGGGGAAAGCGAGTTAAGACCTCTACCCTTACTAATGTACAAGAGTCTCAACCGAATATTCATACAACAATAAAGGTGAATATTAGGATGTGTTCAGTAGGAGTATTGAGTTTATTGGTTATATGAGAACTAAAATTACAATATTGGTATTGGGTTTGATTTTATAGGAGAATTAGCTTCTTTTTTTACAGGGGAAATCTTGTTGAAATTTTATGAAAATTTTGGTTGTAGATGAACACGTAACACGTTATCAAATTAGTTACTTGAGATAGTAATGTTTGCTAAATAAAATTAGTTAAATAGTTTGGTGATTAATGAACTGAGTACTCTCTTTTATCCATTTTTTGCATGCAATTCTATATATTGACGACATAATGTACACAAGAAACAAACAAATAAATTAAAGAAATTTATTGAATGAATCAATTCGGGTGAATACAATGATTTAAACGAAATAAGTTCTAGTCTAAAGGAGAACATATCCTAATATTCCTCCTCGATTTTTGTCTGTATTGATATCTCATTTCTTCGTTGAGGCTCTAGTGTCTCGGGATAGTCGGGCTCTGGTTCATTGGGATGGTTGAACTATGACACATCTAGCTCCAGTACATCAGGATGGTTGAGCTCCGATACATCAAGCTCTGGCACATCGAGATGGTAGCGGCCAGACACATTTGGTATATTTAGCTATACTATTATATGAATACTCGGTTGAGACTCTTGTACATTAGTAAGGGCAAAGGCCTCAACTCACTTTCCCCATAAAGTGATGTAGATTCCTACTATGATTAGGAATCCACCTATGATATTGTTAATTTATAATGTATAAAAATACAAATTAAGAGAAACATGAGATAGTATGTAAAAATAAATTGAAAGTTGAGTAATTAATGAATCTCATATGGATCTCTCCATCTAGTAAAAGAGACTCAAACAACATGGTAAATATGAGCTACAAAAGGGGAAAAAAGAAGAGATGTAAATTGGCCCTTGTGCTTTCATGCATCTTGTTGAAATGAAAACTGCTACTCTGGATCCAAAGATACCTTATTTTATTTTACCAAATAAATGTGTCATTTTAATAATAAAACTCAAATTTTATTCATTAATTTGAAACTCAAACTTAATGTATTTATTAAAAATAATTATTAGATTTAGCTTACAGTGAAAATTATGGTGCAGAGATTCACATCTAGTTGGATTCGTCAGACAGACCAATCCCTCTCAACGATTTTATGCTTTCCACTGCAATAGTTATGGTTATTGAGAAGGATTGGTCTACCTGGCGAATCCAACCATATATGAATCTCTACACCATAATTTTTACTATAAATAAAATCTAATGATTATTTTTTCATAAATACATTAAGTTTGAGTTTCAAATTAATGAATAGAATTTGAGTTTTATAATTTAAAATGGTACATCTATTTGGTAAAATGAAACAGGGTATCTTCGGATTCGGAGTAGCAGTTTTCATTGCAACATGGTGCATGAAAGCACATGGGCCAATTTGCCCCTTTGTCGCTTATATTTACCATGTTGTTTGACTCTCTTTTACTAGGTTGAGAGATTCATACGGGGAGATATTAATTACTCAACTTTCAATTTGTTTTTACATACTATATCGTGTTTCTCTTAATTTGTGTTTTTATGTATTATAAATTAACAATATAATAGATGGATTCCTAATCATAGAAGAATCTACATCACCTTATGGGGAAAGCGAGTTGAGGCCTCTGCCATTACTAATGTACAAGAGTCTCAACCGAATATCCATACAAGAATATATTTGAATATCCCAAATGTGTCGGAACTCAACCATCTTGATTTACCAGAGCCTAATGTACCGGAGCTCAACCATCCCAATGTACCAGAGCCTGACTATCCCGAGACACTAGAGCCTCAACGAAGAAACGAGATATCAATAGAGACAGAAATCGAAGAGGAATATTAGGATATGTTTAATTTTAGACTAGTTCTTATTTTGTTCAAATTATTGTATTCAGCCGAACTGATTCATTCAATAATTTTTTTAATTTATTTGTTTGTTTCTTGTGTACATTATGCCATCAATATATATAACTGCATGCAAACAATGGATAAAAATATTCGGTTTATTAGTCACCAAACGATTTAACTAATTTTATTTTACCAAACATTACTATCTCAAATACTAACTAATATGATTTCGTATGACTTGTTCATCAATACCACAATTTTCATAAATTTACAACAAAATTTCCCCTTTAAAAATAACTAATCCTCCTACAAAATCAAAATCAATACCAATATAGTAATTTTAGTTCTCATACAACCAATAAACTCAATAATCACATAATTAAATTTCAAGGACCTAATTATATATATATATGGGACATTATTATAAATATCCCTAAATATATAAGGGAAAATTAGACTATTAGTCTTGGGTCAGATTTTTTCATACTAAACTAGAACTCAGCCCGGCCCGACCTCACATTTAGTAAAAACTTGACCCGACCCGAACATGATTTTTTTTACAAAAAAATAAATCTATCGGATCAGGTCATATCGAAACTCGTCGGGTTTGGGTGAAATGCACAACCCTACACCCGACCCGAAAATTTAAAACCTCAACCCGAACCTGACTCGACTTAACATTTTATGATGCTCCACCCAACCCAAATTCGACCTAAATTTTAGAGTAAAAACTCGAACCCGATCCGACCTGACATAAATGAAATTTTTTCAATTTTATTTTATAAAATAAGGAGTTTATTGAAAAAAAATACAATAGAGAGGGTATTTAATAATTATACCATTTTTATTAGAAAAAATAGGGAGATAGTTGAAAAATAGATAAAGACAGATGCATTATAGCAATTATATCTAAATGTTTAAAATAAAATTAAACTATTATTTCGAGTTAGGTCGAGTATTTGCAAGGACGAAACTGTATAGGGGTGGGGAGGGGCAATGCCTCCCCCCCCAAAGATTTTTTTTTCACTTTGGTCCCCCTATATAATTTTTTTAGAAAATTAGTTATTTTATGAATTTGACCCCCCCCCACTTTCAGACATTTATGTTTTCCCCCTAAACATCAAATCCTGGCTCCATCCCTAAGTATTTTCACCCTAAACTCAAACCTAACACAACCTCATATAGCTGATGTTTCAAATACAAATTCCACCCCTTTAATTTTAATATAGTTGCCGTGAGAAAGGGTAATTTTATTGCTGCACATAAAGCGCTTATTTATGCCTGGCGACTTGGGTTTCAGATTAAATTGGAACTTGATAGCAAAATGTTGTGCATATCTTGGATGGTGAGCCCTTGGCCTTATCGGGTAATGCGCTTGTGGTTAGGTTGCGTGAGCTCCTTGATAGAGATTGGGTGGTTCGGATTTTTCATATTCATCGTGTGGAGAATGTTGTGGATGATGGATTGGCTCGTATAGTGGGAGGAAGGAGGTTGGTGAGGTGGTGTATGTGCAACCGTTGTCCGAGATCATTACGTTGCTCATTGCTGATCAGTGCAACAATTAGTGTCTGTTCGTTTTGTTGTTTTGTTCTATGTGGCTTTGTGAGTAAGATAATGGTCATTTTGTAAGTATTATTATGAGTACTTTTTTCTTCCATAAAATCATGCGTCCTGTTAAGTATAGCTCATATACTGATGAAGGACAGATGCTGGAATGAAAAGAAAGTGAGCGAGCGAAGCGAGGATGGTTACTTATATATATGTTATTTGTAACCTAATTTGATGATTGATTGAATCAATAAGAAAAAACAACCACTCTTGCTCCCGAGGATGTAAGCACATTGCTAAACTATGTTAATCTCTTGTGTTCTTGCTTGTTTGATTTTCTTGTTCGTTTGTCTTATTGCACAACAACTGGTATCAGAGCCTGGTTGAGATGGCTATGTCTGGTGCGAAATTCAAAGTGGCAAAATTCACTGGTGAGAGTAACTACGGATTGTGGAAGACGAGGGTTAAGGATCTGTTAGCAAAGGAAGGGATTTTAAAGGCTTTACGATCTGAAAAACCAGCATTGATGGATGATGAAGATTGGGAAGAACTGCAACAACGAGTGACTGGAACCATACGGTTATGTTTGGCAGATGAGATTACATATCACGTAATGAATCCTTCGTCCTAGGAGAAATATGAAAGAAAATGGAAAGTCAATTTATTTCCAAAACTCTAACAAACAAATTGTATCTAAAGCAGAGGTTGTATGGGCTGAAGATGCAGGAATGCCAAGATTTGGCACATCATGTGAATGTCTTTAATCAGAGAATCACTGGTTTGACTCAAATTGATGTGAATATTGAGGATTAAGACAGAGCAATGATTCTGTTGTGTTCATTGCCTCCCTCTTGTGAACACATGGTGAATACTCTTACATATGGGAAAGAAACAATCAAGGTTGGAGAGATTACTGCAACCTTGTTGGCTCACAACCAGTAGAAGCAGAATACAAGTGAAAGTTCTCGTGCTGATTGTTTATATGTTAAGGGTAATCAAGACCGTGGAAGGAAGTCAGAGAGGGGGGCTTTTAGAAAACGAAATTCTAGATCAAAGTCTAGAGGCAAGAAGACAATTCATTGCTACAAGTGCAAGGAGCCAGGACATTTGAAGCGAGACTGTCCAAAGATCAAAAGGCAGACAGATGATAAACTTGATGCATCATCCAAAACTGTGAATGTAGTGCATAATGACAATTCAGATTGCAGTGATGGTGATATGCTTTCGATTTCAACAACTCAGTTCACGGATGCTTGGATTCTTGATTCAGGATGCTCTTATCATATAACACCTAACAGGGAGTGGTTTTCGGCTTATATGCCTGTTAATTTTGGTTCCATCTATTTAGGTGATGATAGATTTTGCAATATTGCTGATATTGGTGAAGTCAGAATTAAGATGTATGATGGTACTGTTAGAACATTATGTGATGTTAGGCATGTGCTGGACTTGAAAAAGAATCTAATTTCCTTGGGTACTTTGCATAAGAGCGGTTTTATTCCTAAAGCAAATGAGGATAGAGAAACAATTAGAATTGTTAGAGGTGCATTGACTATGATGAAAGGAAAGAGAACTACAGGGAATATCTATAAACTGTTAGGGAGTATAGTTCTAGGTGGAGTTCATTCTGTTGAGTCATATGATGATAATACAAAACTGTGGCACATGCGTCTTGGTCACCTTAGTGAACGTGGAATGGTTGAATTGCATAAAAGAAATTTGTTGCATGGTGTTCAAAGTTGCAAGCTCGATTTTAGTAAGTTTTGTGTTCTTTCCCAACCCACTTTGATGTGGGAGAAACTCCTAGGTTTATCTCTTTAAGGGGAATGATATTCGCCAAGGTGGAGATTTGTTAAGTATGGCTCATATACTGATGAAGGACAGATGCTGGAGTGGAGCGGGAGTGAAATGTACGGAGGAGGGTTACTTATATATATGTTATTTGTAACCTAATTTGATGATTGATTGAATCAATAAGAAAAAACAGCCGCTCTTGCTCCCGAGGACGTAAGCACATTGTTGAACCTCGTTAATCTCTCTTGTATTCTTGCTTGTTTGATTTTCTTGTTCATTTGTCTTATTGCACAACACGTACATCCCTATTTCTATGTATTTATTTCTCGTCTTTCTAAGATTATCAGTCTCCATGAACAACGCCTTGAACGTAGAGATTTATAGAGAACTTCATTACTGAAATTTTTTATAAGAATAATTATAACTAAGATGCAACTTATCGAAAAAAAAAATTAGGGCTAAACTTTGATTTCCAAAGAGAGTGGGATTTGTGTGTGTGAAATGACTAAAGCTATATGAAATTGAGGGGAATTCTATGGTTTGGATTGTGGGGGCTCATACTATGTTACATTAAGCTAAATAATACAAACCAGTAAGCTAAATAATCGAGTACTCACGGATGGCCGACCTTGCTGGCAACTTGCATCTCAGTTCAACTTTGTTTCGAAGGTGTTCAACTCCAACTATGCAAACACCGGCAAAACCACAAAAAAAAAAGGAAAAAGGTTAAAGATATGACACCATAGATTTTTAGTTAAATTCTTAACCATGTCCAAAATTAATTTATGTCCTTCTTACCTTTAGACGTCTTAAAAATGAATATCCACTTTAGTTTGAATTAACCCTTCTCATTTAGAACTTTTCAATGCTATCCCTTCAAATAATTTTCTAAATTTATGGGATAGTTTGGCTTCTCTTTATAAGCTACAGGGTAACTGAATAAGAACTAGTTGAACTATTAATGTAGGAAAACATGGAAGGGAGGTTCATATTTATTACCTGCTTCCTCCATATTTAAGAACCATCAGTGCTTCAACAGGCCGCTCCTCTTGGCATTCACCATTACTTTTTGGAACTTTAATTGAACCTTTCTGTAAATACCAGAAAAATGTCGTCCCTGGAATCAAAAGCATTGTAAACTGTTCTTGCTAGATCAGAAAATTTATGAAATATGAAGAGCTACCTGTAACGGGGTACAAGCATTCTTGTAGCATCCAACAAATCTTGCAATTGAACTGCAGTCTTAAGAAGAAAGAGTATCTTAGGCAACAGAATCTATTTGAACAATGCAGGTAAGTAGTAAAGAAGTAAATAATCACCTCAGATCTGGGTCTTCCCCCATTGTACTTTAGCATCAGTTTTAGCAATTTTTCCTCAGTAACCTTCAATTTCACCTTCTGCTTGGGAGTTCTATCACCACTGCCCATTCAAGATAGTTTATGAGTAAAGTGCAAGGATTTCTAGCAAAGGAAAAATACCATGGAAAATGAAGCAACATCCTGGCGAGTAACTACAACGTAACTCCTCAGACTGCCCAAATGTGCCAATGAGTCCACTTCCTTGACGAGTAAGTCACTCCGAAGGCTGCACTGGTGACTGATGACTGTTAGGTGACATTTCTCGATGATTTTCTCGGCCAATCCTTTTCTTTTCTCACAGTGGATTCTTATAACAACACTTTCCCAAGCTCCACCGGTATAAACTCCACAGCAAAAGGGGACAACAACATTCAAGCAAAGCAGAGCATACTCAAGGAAGAAGAATATCACAAATCGTAAATACATACCCTTTACGTTCATTATACAAATCTCTTTCTAGTTTTCTCACTAGCACAAGGCAATCCAGCAGCAATACGATCAATGTCAATATTTGTCTTGCCAAGAGCTTTTGCTTGGAATCACATCATATGGGCTCGCTTCTGTAAGAGTCTTGTCATTCATGGCAAGTAGTCTGACTTGTTCAGCAACCTTCTTAGTCAAGGTTACCTGGTATACAAGAGGGGATAACACAAAAATGGTAATAGTTGCAGTCAAATATTGTATTGCATATTCACTTGGTAACAAATGAAGGATATTCACTTGTATGATGAAATTACCAGTTTGGGAAGGAGTTGAGAAGAATTAGAAAGCAATCCAGCACCATCAGTCATCCAAGGATATTTAGATGTTCCATTACTATGAATTTTCACTTTCTCCTGCAGTTGTCTTGTTGAGAAATGATTTTTCACCACCATGAAAGCAAAAATAAAGAAAAGAAAATACAAGAGCTAAAAGAAGCCAAACCTGTCCTCTCAATCTCATTGCTTAACCATCTGATTCTGATCTCTAGGAAGAGACTGGCCGTTCCGATATACAGCATGGGTTCCTTTCCAAGCTTCAATGGAAGCCATGCCATCACGACATACATGTTAATTACTAATCCCGGGCCTGCTCTGGCTCGCGAGTTGCGAACTCATCCGACGTTGTGAAATGAATGGATGCTGAGTCAACTCGCTGATAAGGAGTGAGAAACCTGATGCAAGTCATAAGTTTTGAGTTAAACACAAGTGTATTCTTCTGAGCATCCTAATACATGAGTTGGTTTATACTTTATATGGAAAAGGAGTGAGAAACCAGCAAGGGAAATGAGTTGCTTTACTTTTTTTCGTTTCCTGAAAACCCATTCTTTTCCATTATGATAAAAAAAAAGCCATTCTTTTCCTATATAACCACAAAATTCACCTATATTTTGATTTTTATTTTTATGTAAAAATATAAATTTTATAATCAACCCAAAACTAATAGACAGATTCCGTAAAATGGTTTTAACTATTTAAAAAACGAAAAGTGGAATAAGAAAACTAGTAATTTAATCAATTGAAATCATGTTATAGTTTTATCATTTTTTCTCGGCTTTTTTGTTTAATTATTTTTAGTACTTGTATTGAAAACTAGAAATTTGTCTGATTCGACCACATGTTTGACCTTCTATACCATTGGATTAGATAATAACAACTATAAACAAATTAAACCTACCAAGTGTCCTAGTGTAAAAACGGATGATGTATATTCCGAGAGACACGAGTTCAAATTGTTATGTCTTACAATTATAATATTGTGAATGAAGTGATTTGAATTTGCACTCTCGTCACATAATATGTTTATGCAGTAATCGAAATGGATTGATCAATCAATAGATCGAATATTGTTGTTATACCAAAAAAATCAAATCATAATGAAATTTTAGATCTGAATCTAAAATCTCTAACTCTAAGACCATAAATCTTAAACACAAACCTCAAATCCTAAATTATAAATCTTACAACCTAAAATAAACTCTAAACCTTAAATTTAACAAATATATAAAGTTTACTTTAAAAAACTATTTATAAAAGTTTTTTTAACCTCAATTGCTAAATTAATTTCCAACAATTTTAATTGAGTAGGAGTAGTGGTATTATCAGTAATTTAATAGCAATAAGCAACCCTTTATTGCCAAACGGAGAAACAAAGACGAAATGGGGTGTTGGAGTGTGAGCCTTAACCACTCTTCTGTCAAGCAATATGAAATTTACAAAAATTAGAAGTTTCTTTTACGATGAGTTGAAAATTATGACAAATCCAAAATGGAAGTTCAAGGAAGTGGGATCCACCAAAGCCCTAAGGCTTAAAGAACCCTAATGGATAACGACAAAGTGTAACCAATCCCATGACCAAGACTTGTTATGCATAGTCTCATGGTCTGGGTTTTCATGGGTGATTTAGCGTTAGGTTACTTAAAATTAGGCTAATTTTAGGCCATATCGGTATTACCGTTAGATCTGGGTGAGATTGAGGTGAGTCGTTGATGAAAAAAAGGGAAAAAGAAGGAAAAAGGGGTAAAGGTGCAACCGGTAAACCGGTCTCACCTAGATTAAAACTCTGGTATTGGAATAGAATCGGTACAGGTGAAAATTTTTAAAATTTCTTACCCTCCAACTCTCCCTCCCTCGTGAAAACTTCAGAATAGCTTAGACTCTCCCTCCCTCGTCCAAACTTTTCTTTCATCTTACAGGCGGAAATTCAGGTTAGAAAGTGTTTTTGCATCAAAATAATGTTTAAGATTTCGTGTTAGTTGTCACCGAAATGAAAAATGTTTATGAAAAATTACTAGGGTTTTGGAAAAAGTGAGGGTTTAATAATGATTTTGAGGGATTAAGATTAGGAGTTTAATAATGTATACTTATTATACCAAAATGCATCAATTTCCATATAGTTTAAGGATTAGGTTTGGTGATATTTGTTACGAATGCAGAGGCTGAGAAACGGTTCTAGGGCAGTAGCATCGGTGTTGTTCGTCAGATACTGATGCAAGGAGTAATTTGAATGACATCGAATGGGAAAATGGTATCGATATGTACAAGTTATATCAGTACTAATATGTAGAAATATCGTTATTGTTGTATTAGTGCATATATGGGAATAAATTGAATGACTTCGAATGGGAAAATGGTATCGGTATATATAAGTAATATCGGTACTAGTCGATAGAAATTTCACATATGTAGGGAAAAAATGTTTTTTTAACACAGAGGGAGACATGTTAATAAATAATATGGTATGATAACCATTAATAAAATGCTGTGTTGTGTTTTATGTGTGGTATAAAGTTATGTTATATAAATGAACTTATGTTTTGTTGGTAGGTGTGTGAATATGGAGGAACAAAAAAAATATGATGTAGAAGGTGTGAATGATGAGACGGTCACGGTCGCGGTGGCTAAGGCCTGTAAACTTGTGTCTGGCTTTATGAACTTTTAGTAAGTTAAAGTTGAATTTGTATTGAATATTTGAAGTTGGTTAATTTGTTATATTGAAGTTTAAATATGATATATTTGAATGAATGTATAGTATAAATGAATGCAAAGGGAGAAAGGGTGGGAAGAAGAAAATGACTAATGAGGTAAGTGTGAAATTTCAAATAGTTGAATGTGTTTGTTTATTTTTCCAGTGATGTGTATATGAGGTAATATAATCGGAATGATAAAGGTGAGGAAAACATTAGGAAGGAAGTGGGGGGGGGATAACTACTGATGAAAAGAGGTCGTTTATTGAAATGCACTTGCAGCAAAAGGAAGCATATATGGAAGCAAAATCAAAAGGGGAAGATACAGCTACTGTTAACAAGGTTAAAAAGGTAAGAGTTTCATTACTTTTAGTAATAATTGTTAGTATTTTTTAGATGTCTAATGTTGATGTAAATAATTTTATGTTGCGTGATGTTGATGATCCTGTTAATGACCCTCATAATGATGTTGATGGTAGTTCCGCTGAGGCTGCCCTTCCTCCACACTTTCGTGTCATAATGGAGGCCTTTGATATGAGATTTACAGCTATGCAATCTCATTTTGATGGAAGACTGACTGACATTCATAGTCAACAATTGGCCATGCAAACTCAACTAGAGGAACTTCGTTCTGTTGTTGTTGGTCAGTTGGACACATTGTCGGTTCAGGTAGATGCTCCCTTTCCAGACTTGAGTACCCCACCACTCCAGTCCGATGCTTAATTATGTTTGTTATGTTGGTTTTAATGTTTTGCAGCAAAGACTTCATTAGTTATTATGACTTGTGCTGATAATACTTTGGTTATTTTAGTACTTTATACTTTTTGTTTATTTCCACATGTTTCACCACTTACAATGTCTTGTTGTAAGATAGTTTAAAAATTTCCCAGAACCAGAATAACTATTCAATATCGATATTGCTTGAACAATACCGATGCACCATAAACAGTACTGATGCACCATGAACAATACTGATATAGGGTAATAAATTTGGTAGTTACCCTCTTTACTGGACGTTCTGTAACGAATTACGTAGGTTCAGTGATATATGTTGTAGGTATCGTATTTCTCATGCGTTACAAAATTCCTTACCATAAGTTGGGTTGGTTTAAGATTTGGAGATATGGGGTAATAAATTCATTAGTTACCTTCTTTACTATATATTTTGTAACGTATTGCGTAGGTTCAGCGATATATGTTGTAGGTATCATATTTCCACGCATTTTGTAACATATAGGGTAATCCTTTAAGAGATAAGGTAGCTACAAAATTCCTTACCATAAGTTGGGTTGGTTTAAGATTTGGAGATATGGGGTAATAAATTCGGTAGTTACCTTCTTTACTATATATTTTGTAATGAATTACTTAGGTTCGCTGCAATACGTTGTAGGTATCGTATTTCTTACACGCTTTGAAACATATAGGGTAATCCTTTAAGAGATAAGGTAACTATAAAATTCCTTACCATAAGTTGGGTTGGTTTAAGATTTGGAGACATGGGGTAATAAATTCGGTATTTACCTTCTTTGCTATATATTTTATAACGAATTGCGTAGGTTCCGTGAGATATGTTGTAGGTATCGTATTTCCTACGCGTTTTGTAACATATAGGGTAATCCTTTAAGAGATAAGGTAGCTACAAAATTCCTTACCATAAGTTAGGTTGATTTAAGATTTGGAGATATGGGGTAATAAATTCGGCAGTTACCTTCTTTACTATATATTTTGTAACGAATTACGTAGGTTTGGTGCAATATGTCGTAGGTATCGTATTTCCTACGCGTTTTGTAACATATAAGGTAATCCTTTAAGAGATAAGATAACTACAAAATTCCTTACCATAAGTTGGGTTTGTTTAAGATTTGGAGATATGGGGTAATAAATTTGGTGGTTACATTCTTTACTATATATTTTGTAACGAATTACGTAGGTTCGGTGCAATATGTTGTAGGTATCGTATTTCCTACGCATTTTGTAACATATAGGGTAATCCTTTAAGGGATAAGATAGCTACAACATTCCTTACCATAAGTTGGGTTGGTTTAAGATTTGGAGACATGAGGTAATAAATTCGGTAGTTACCTTGTTTACTATATATTTTGTAACGTATTACGTAGGTTCGGTGCAATATGTTGTAGGTATCGTATTTCTTATGTGTTTTGTAACATATAGAGTAATCCTTTAAGAGATAAGGTAGCTACAAAGTTTACTACAATGATAAGCTTTTTAGTAACTACCATTTTTCTTACTGGTTCGTGCAAAAGTGATGCGCAAATTGCGTGCAAGTATACACGGTGCCAAGTTATAGTAATTAAGATATCGTCTCCACAAGGATTGTGACAACCGTTGGAATTCACCATTCTGCACAAGTAAAAACACAAATATTTAGAGTTGGTTTAATTAAAACTAAGTCTAAAGCAAATAAAATAAACTGAGAAATTAGAGTGAGAGAATGGGTTGATATTGGAATGCTTCGTAGTATGGAGATTGGATGCACTGTCTCGGCATAGTTTTGCAGATCAACTTAAGAACTTTCGATAGCCGCCCACGAGAATGCCTCGGCAGAAGCCCGCCTCGACAGAGACCAATGTGACTGCCTGGGTAGTTAAGCGATGATTCAAGGTTTGGCAAGGCTCCCTTCAATGACTTCCTCTTATCCCTAAGCTTGAAGTAATATTGGCGAACACGTCTTGGATAATACCTCCCGACGTGAATCTAAGGATGAAAACCAACCGATTATGAAGCCTCTCTTAGCTGTTGAACTTCTAACTTATCCCTAAGCCGAAGTAGTTTTACCCTATGGTTTGATAAAACCGTGTTTACTCGTTTCGTGAGTCCAACTCTCTCGATATTGAACAAATGGATTGATGCTCTTTTCTCTCCCGATAAAGATTACAACAATGAATATCCAAGAGTAAACAAACCTTGAATTTTATTGCAAAAAACTGAAAACCTAAACAAATACATGCAAAACTCTCACAACTACTACACAACCAACCATTAGCCCTAGGGAAGGTTTAGAACATAATGGAGGATGACGGCACAAGGGTTTTTCGACAAGAAGGAGTTTTCTCTCTAATATCTCTTGTTAAATTTCTTCTTCAAGTCGATTACATTTATAGGGGACGAGCCTAGGTCTAAATCGGTTTAGGGCAGGAATCATAGTTAGAATATAATTACAACTCATTAAAAGAACAAATCTAACATTAAATTTTCCTAGATTCTCGTTTGACTTTTTCCACCTTAACTTTGACCATGGCTTTTCTTTGTCTGCTGGGCTCCAATGCACGTGCAAGTGGTCTCCAAAAATCATGCTTGATGAGCTCTTTCAGTCGCATACCACTTTGCATATTTCCACCCATTCTCGAGTTGCCGCCTTGGTGGCATACTATTGTCTACCTCGGTAGAGGTCTGGATTAGTGTGCAGGGGTTGGCACAACTCTTCATTCAGGGCTTCTCCTCCTCGATCAGCTCTCCAGATAGTCTAATAGCTTCCTCCATCAATTTCCAGCTTCTCCTCTTCTGCCCTCTCTACTGCCTCGGCGACATTTGCCTGGGCGGGTACCTGTGCACAGAAAGAAATACACATGAGATGTATCTTTTATATAAAAACAATTAAGTTCATCAAATAAGGCAGAATATCTAATCTATGCATTTTTGTGAATGTTTTCCTAATAAATGCAACTAGACTATACTTAAGAACAACAATAATTAAGCTAAACTAGGGCACAAATATCGGACTTTTTCAAACTTAACACACCCCCAAACTCGAACTATTCCTTGTCCTCAAGCAATGCAATCTAACAATAACATGCCAAAACTTAAAATCATATGTCAACTTAGTCGAGAGAGCATCTTCAGGAACCATTACATACCTTGTAGATTTACGCCTAATTAACAACCTTTTGAATGACAATGGCCTTACCCGAAACCGAACTATATATCTCGTGAGTGTGTGTGGTCCTTGTGATAAGAATGATTCTTCGGCTTTGATAAGCTCTCAAATGTGACACTTTTAATTGCTATTTTTCTAGTTTTTAGGATTTCTTGCTACCTAATCCATTTTGTTGTGCTATATTTTGCGCAAGGAACCTAATTCCGGAAAATAGCAGCAAAAGGGGGCATTTCTGCAGTCTTTTTATTATTCTGGTCATGACTAGCATCGTGGGCACGACACTGGCACGACGCGTCTGACGTGGCAGATGCATGGCGACTTCTGGAAGATTCTGGAACGTTCTGGAAGACCTTATCAGCTTATCCATTTTGATTTTCTATATTTAAATTTCAAAAACATTTGAATTGTTTATCTTTCCTTTATTATTTTGAATTTTCTTATCATTTATCTTTGTAAATCCAAGCCTATAAATACCACTCCTTGGTAAAGGCTTAGGCATCGAATTCAGTCTTCATCTTTTAGCTTGGAAACACTTGTTATTTCTAGTCTTTAATCAAAGTTCTCTTTTCTTTACTTTTATTCTTTTATGTTCTTTAATTATTTTTATAAAATCAAGTTAAGTATGATAACTAATATCATGCTTAGCTAAATCTCTTGAGCCAAAAACTAGCCAAATCAATTCAAATCGTGAGAATTGAACATTGCCTAATTTCTTTCGGGAATACATTTTTATCGTTCAGTTTAGATAGTTTGGCAATCGGCCTTACTAAAGTTTTTAATCATTTTTCAAATCAAAAAGAGCTTGTTGGTCTGGAATCGTTTAAAAACATAGTTGGGAGGAAGGATCGGCCTGTGACAATTTCGACTTCCTGTGAACACTCTTAGCGGCGGTCCGCTAAGGAAAGATAAAATCAGAAACGATTCTTTTTAAGACAATTTCTGAGTCATGGCGACAGACGTTGTTAATTTGTTTAAGAACCAACCTTCGAAGATAGACTTGGGAGGATTGGTTACTCGAGAGAGAAGCAAGTTGCGACGGGTTGGGCCTCGCAGACTGTAACTGACATGATCCCCGGAGTAAAAATCTATTTCAATGATCGAAAGAATTGGAAAGGCTAGCTCGAGGCTATTTTGCATATTTGGACTTTCTTATTATTTTATGTACTTTTGCATTTAATTCTACTATTTCATTATCACTCAATATCAGATCACCCTTTTTTATTGTCCTTGTTTTCAGTAATATTCCTGGAAGCGTTAATCAAGGCAACCTTCAGTCAAGAATTCCGACTAATCTCCATGTGAATCGACCCTCTTTCCCTATAACTACTTAATTTCTTTATTTTATTATTTGTTAAAAGAGGTTAATTTATTTGTTTATTTTGACAGGTATAACGACGCTTGTCAAAATTGGCGCCGTTACAGGGGAGGTTTACTTTCGGCACTTTTGACTGATTTTGTTTTTTCATGACCAAGAAAAACCCGTGTACTTTAGCTCCATACAATCCGAAAATCGAAGCAAGCGCTCGTAGAACTCACGGTGAAATGCTTCCATGAAAGAAACAACAACGAGAACAAAGCACACAACAATCTAATCAGGAATCCACTTTTGAAACTACACCAGTCGAAGAACCTATACTAGAACCAGAACTGATGGCAGATAAAACGATTCAAGAACTAAACGCAGTACCTACTATGCAACAACCACTCTGCATCGCTTTTCCTCAAGGCGATACACCCTTCCAGCTCAAAACACGATTAATCCACCTATTCCCTACTTTTAATGGCCTCCCTACTAAAAGCCCACACAAGCACCTTGCCGAATTCCATATGGTGCGCAGCAGCATGAAACCGCAAGGGGTCTCGGAGGACCAAATAAAACTAAGGGCTTTTCCTTTTTGGAGTGGTTATTTTATTTACCTCCAAATTCGATTAATACGTGGTATGATCTCTCTCATGTTTTTCTTGACAGATATTTCCCTACGGCGAAAGCAACAGAACTTAGGCGAAACATTCTGGGAATTCAAAAAATGCACGATGAGTCCCTACACGAATATTGGGAGAGATTCAAAAAGCTATGTGCAAGTTGTTCGCAACATGGCTTATCCGAGCAAACACTCCTTCAATACTTATACGAAAGAATGTTGCCATTGGACAAAAAGATGGTAGATGCATCAAGCGGTGGCGCGCTCGTTAACCTGACCCCCGAAAATGCTCGAACCTTGATATCTACGATGGCGGCTAAATCGCAGTAATTTGGTTCTACAAGTGAACTCAGCCGACGGGTTCACACAGTAAGCATAATTTCATTAGAGAATAAGATAGACAATTTGACTAATATTGTGAATTCTCTTGTTTCAGGGGATATAGGAGCTGCTAAGGTATGCAGAATATGCACTATGCCAGATCACGCAACCGACTTATGCCCATTGTTGCGGGATACATCTGGTGCCCAAGTTAACGCCATACCAAATTTTCCCGGACCTCTCCAAAGACCCTATAACCCTCAGAGTAATACATTTAACCCCGGTTGGAGGGATCATCCAAACTTGAGCTATGGTAATAGGAATCAGAATTTCCAAGCTAGGCAACAACCTCCCTACCAAAATCAAGCTCCCCAAAAATCTTCCCTTGAGTCAATTGTTGAGAGGTTAGCAGTTTTGCAGGAAAAATTCCAAACCCAAACACAATCCCATCTCCAGGAAATTGACAAACAAATAATCCACCTAGCTCAAATCATTGGCCGTCTAGAATCCCAGGGGAAATTACAATCACAAACTGAAACCAATCCGAGGGAAAATGTGAGTGTGATTACTTTGCGAAGTGGTACAGTAATTTCACCAGAGCCGCCAAAGGAGATTGAGAAAAAAATCCGACAAAGATAAAGAAGGCACTTCTTCGAAGAACCAAGAAGGAAAATCTTCACCAACCTCAGGTAACATCCAACCCAATCCTTATTTTTCTACTTACGAGCTTGTTCCTCATTTTCCAGGTCGACTAGCAAGACGTGACAAAAAGGAAGAGGAGAAAGAAATTTTAGATATATTCAAGAAGGTGGAAATCAACATTCCACTTCTTGATGCCATTCGAAAGGTGCCAAAGTATGCAAAGTTTTTAAAGGATTTATGCACAAATCGGAGGCGACTATCCGGGAATGAAAGAGTTAACCTCAGCGAGAACATTTTGGCCATTTTTCAAAGACGCCTACCACCAAAATATAAGGACCAAGGTATGTTCGCGATTCCTTGCAAGATCGAAAATGTCGGAATAAAGAGGGCAATGTGCTATCTAGGCACATCTATTAATGTAATGCCATTGAGCGTCTACAACAAAATTTCGACTGAACCATTGAAGGAAACGCTAGTGACGGTTCAGTTAGCTGATCGGTCAATTATCTACCCCGAGGGGGTACTAGAAAACGTGTTGGTAAAGGTAAACGATCTTATTTTTCCTGCTGATTTTTACATTATTGACATGGAAAATGACCGCAGCAACAACAGATCAGAAATCTTGCTTGGCCGCCCTTTCTTGTCAACGGCACATACAAAAATCGATGTCCGTAACGGTATCTTAACTTTGGAATTTTATGGGGAAGTAGTTAAATTCGATGTGTATAAAGCTATGGAGTATCCTGATTCGGTCGCAAGTTTGAATTTTATTGATATTATCGATCCATTAGCCGATGAAATTTTAGAAACTGAATTGTTTGTTGATGCTTACAGGGAATTAGGAATAGAGGAACCCGACGAAAGGGAGTTTAAAGAAATTTCTTCTACTATTTCTTCTACTTCTAGTTTTACATTAATGCCTTCGAAGTCTAAAGCTCTTCCTTCAATTTTGCAGGCACCAAAGCAGAAATTAGAGCAATTTAATTATGTATTTTTGGGCGAAAATGGTACCTTGCCAATCATCATTTCCAACGAGCTGTCAAAAGAAGAAGATAGTAGCTTAGTTGTTGCTTTGCGCACAAATAAAGAGGAAATCAAATGGACCTTATCCAACATCAAGGGGCTGATTCCATCCACGTGCATGCATAAAATCAAGACGGAGGAAGGCATAAAAATGACGAGGGATGGAAAACACCGCTTAGTTGAAGAACTTATTTTTGAAGAACTGAAAATTTAACACAGGTCGTCGAGCTAAACGACGTTAAACAAAGCGCTACATGGGAGGCAACCCATTTATTTTCTTTCCTTTGCTTTATGTCTTATTCTTTCTTTTTATTTTATTTTCTTTCATTTACAATATATATTTTTTAATTTTTAGGTACATTACTCGGATTTAAACAAGCGTCTAAGCGTTTTTACTCAAATAGTGCCAATTTTTGAAGCCCTTTTCGAGCATCACTGAAACCAATTTTTGAGGCCATTTTCCATGATGGTTCGGACGCGACACCAAGGTTGAGGTCGCCCTTAATCACGGGGAGTATCCTTTACCCTTCTTTGCTCTTCATTTCTTATATGTTTTTCATCTGGATTGGGGCAATTCACTTAAGTGAGGGGGAGGGTAGCAAACCACTTGTCCTGCTTGTCTACTATTTGTTTGATTTTGGTTTGACTTTGAGATGACATTTTTCTTGCCATTGCTTGATGTCCAACATGTTATACTTGTTATAGTGCTAGGAATATTAGAATGTTGACATTTTTGATAATCAAATGACATGAGCAAAATGATTGTTTGACATCTCTTTCAATTTGTCTTGATTGTGATAATTGGATTTCTCGCCTATCTTAATCAACTTAGCCTAATTTTGTGAGAATTTGAGCCTTGAGCATGCATCTTATTCTTTATGCTCGTTTTTCCTTGCTTGAGAGTGTCATCTTGAATTTAGGAATCTAGAACTTGTGACTTGTATGCGATTCGAGACTACACTCGAATGAGGTGCTTTAAGATGATTTAGGCATTAGGATTTAGCCATTTTCTCTCTTTTACCTTTTTTCTCATCGCTTAGTGAACCCTCTTGAAGCCTTATATCCCATTTTTTTGCTTAACCTTCAAACCTTGTTCTTTCTCGACCAAACTTTTTTGATTGATCAAATGCTAGAAACTATATTACTAGACAAATAAGGGGCTACAATTCAAATAAGGGCAAAATTTTTCCATGAAAAATGAAAAAAGAGGAAAATAGAATAAAAGGAAGCAATTGCTTCGAAAAGAAAAGAAAAAAATAGAAAAAGAAAGAGAAAAACAGTTTCGAAAAAAAAGAAAAGAAAAGGGAAGAAAAATATGTGTTTGCTTGCCCATTTTTAGCTCCTCTTTTGTCTTCAATGCTTATTGTTTGAAACTTCTTGCATTGATCATCTTCTTTTCCCTTTTCTTTCCATCTTTCTACCCTTTTTCTAAACCCACATTACACCTTGAACAAAAGACCTAATGATTTTTGCACCTCGATTCTAATAAAGTTATGGAGAATTGAACTTGTTACAAGCCTATGGAAACCTTTGTTCATGTATGACTCAGAGTGTTTTTGCTTCACTTCTACCTATAAACACTTTGAGTGCTCTTGAGTGAATCTTGGTGAGGATTAAGACTAGGTTAGGATTTGATTAACACTTGATAGGCAATTGGAAGAATGAAGGACTGTTCTTTGCTTATATCCACTTGGTTTGATTTGTGTTTCTTTCATGATACTCCTTTTGCACTAGAACTTTTATAATTATGTTTGATGCTTGTGATGGCTTGAAAAATGTATTCTTGGGTTAATATCTCTTTCGGACATACTTGGGGACAAGTATGAGACAAGTGAGGGGAATTTGATAAGCTCTCAAATGTGACACTTTTTAATTGCTATTTTTTTAGTTTTTAGGATTTCTTGCTACCTAATCCATTTTGTTTTGCTATATTTTGCGCAAGGAACCTAATTATGGAAAATAGCAGCAAAAGGGGGCATTTCTGCAGTCTTTTTATTATTCTAGTCATGACTAGCATCGTGGCCACGACACTGGCCACGACGCGTCTGATGTGGCAGGTGCGTGGCGACTTCTGGAAGATTCTGGAACGTTCTGGAAGACCTTATCAGCTTATCCGTTTTGATTTTCTGCATTTAAATTTCAAAAACATTTGAATTGTTTATCTTTCCTTTATTATTTTGAATTTTCTTATCATTCATCTTTGTAAATCCAAGCCTATAAATACCACTCCTTGGTAGAGGCTTAGGCATCGAATTGAGTATTCATCTTTTAGCTTGGAAACACTTGTTATTTCTAGTCTTTAATCAAAGTTCTCTTTTCTTTACTTTTATTCTTTTATGTTCTTTAATTATTTTTATAAAATCAAGTTAAGTATGATAACTAATATCATGCTTAGCTAAATCTCTTGAGTCAAGAACTAGCAAAATCAATTCAAATCGTGAGAATTGAACATTGCCTAATTTCCTTCGGGAATACATGCTTATCTTTCGGTTTAGATAGTTTGGCAATCGGCCTTACTAAAGTTTTTAATCGTTTTTCAAATCAAAAAGAGCTTGTTGGCCTGGAATCGTTTAAAAACATAGTTGGGAGGAAGGATCGGCCTGTGGCAATTTTGACTTCCTGTGAACACTCTTAGCGGTGGTCCGCTAAGGAAAGATAAACTCAGAAGCGATTCTTTTTAAGACAATTTTTGAGTCGAGCTTTTCCTGTTTTCAAAACTAAATATTTTAACGGTGATAGACGTGGTTAATTTGTTTAAGAACCAACCTTCGAAGATAGACTTGGGAGGATTGGTTACTCGAGAGAGAAGCAAGTTGCGACAGGTTGGGCCTCGCAGACTGTAACAGACATGTTCCCCGATGTAAAAATCCATTTCAATGATCGAAAGAATTGACAAGGCTAGATAGAGGCTATTTTTCATATTTGGATTTTCTTATTGTTTTCTTTACTTTTGCATTTAATTCTACTATTTCATTTTCACTCAATATCAGATCACCCTTTTTTTATTGTCATTGTTTTCACAGATATTCCTGGAAGCATTAATCAAGGCAACCTTCAGTCAAGAATTCCGACTAATCTCCCTGTGGATCGACCCTCTTTCCCTATAACTACTTAATTTCTTTATTTTATTATTTGTTGGAAGAGGTTAAATTATTTATTTATTTTGACGGGTATAACGACGCTTGTCAGGCTTCTAAGTAAACTCTGCTAAGTACCTTAATTCCCTTGGGTTTCCCTTTAGTTTCTTTTTCAATTCATAACATAAAGGATTTAAACTATTAGAGGCGGTGATAGACATCTCTAATGATTTCATTTAGCACCCTTTTTTTCTCTAGAGCCGGTTTTGAGCACCTCTAGCTTATCCTAGAGCCAGTTTCAGGCACCTCTAGGACGTATATTTTTTTTAAACATCAAGTTCAACCCAAGTTTACTAGGCTAAATACCTAAGTTTCCTAGAAGTCCTAAAATCAAACTAGTCACAAAGAGTGTTTCTTTAAGTACATATCATAGTAAGATTCTAAGTAAATCTAGAGTCATGCTAAGGTTGCCGCCTAGGCGAGCCATCTTTCGCGGTGGGTAAAAACTACTCAAGGATTTTTCTCAAACTAGGAATTCATTAGATTTTAAATAAAGGCATGATACATTATAACCTAAATGCAAAAAAAACAAAATAGAACAATGAAAACCTAAAAAATAGAAAAGAAAAGAAAAAAAATTAGAAAACTAATTCCCCCCCCCCCCAAACTCGAGAGGAGCATTGTCCTCAATGCATGCCTACATACACAAAATTTAGCATAGATTAGATAAAAATAAAGTAGTAGAAGAAGAGAGAAGCTTAGATTGATGGTGTCTCGGAGGAGGTTTCATTGCTGTTGTCGTCTATGATCACCCTCTTTCGAGCTACGACTTTGAAGCGCTTTGCCGCCCCCTCAACGGCTGCTCGCAGGAAGGTGGACTTGGTTTTTCTCTTTGCATGACTTCCCATTCGCCGCCGTCTATGCTGTCTGGGCAGACTTCTTCGGTGGCAGAGTGCTTTCTTTTTGTGCATGGGGAGAATGACGGCTCTAGTTTCCTAGTGACGGGTCGATCCGAGCTTGCCATACCGAGTGTTATGATAAGGAGTTGAGGTAGGCTGAGTCGGATGGTCCTGGTGCGTCGGTTGCTGCCTGTGATGTCTACCTTTGTTCTTTGATTGGGGAGGCCCTTGTGTCTCCATGGTTATCAAAGATGGAGAGGATTTCGGTGGCCGTGGCTGCTGGAGAGGCTTGAAGCTCTATTGAGATTGGGGCGGTTGTGGAGGTGGCTGGATGAGTTGTCGAGGCAGAGGGCGCGACGGGCATTTTTGGTGCGGCCAGGGCAAAGATCTCGGTAGGGAACTCCGGAAATTGGGTTGTTAGGAACTTCTCTTTGATGGTTGTGATGGTGGCGTTGTTGAAGTCCCGGATATAGGCCATGAAGGTCAGCTGGTGTCGTTCTATTTTGTCCAGCTGTGCTGCCAAGCGGCCTATGGTGGTTTCCGGGGCGGGTTGTTGATATGGTTGTTTGCAGCCCATCTCTGATGCCGTGGCATAATTTTCTGGGTGGCAGATGTGATCTCAATTTTTCAAAGGATGATGTCCCTCGTCTACCCGGTTCTATTTGGCGTCATGGTGTCGGTTGGGGCGGCCACAACGTGTGCCTTCTCGCACAACGATGTGATAAGGCTTGGAAAATAGAGTTGCCCCTTCGTTTTCTGCCCATATTCAAAAATCTCATTAGCTTTAATCACACCCACATTGATATACCTTTTGTTGATGATGGAGTGGATGAGTGCCAAACGCGGTTTGTCGACCGTAGAGTTGTGGGATGTGGGCAGCAGTTGTCTATTCACTTACGTGTTCCACAATTTTTCCTCGGGCACAAGTTCCACCGATTGACTGTGCCTCACCGTGAGGGAGGCGAGGAACTCTGTGTGTTGATCCTCTTGGATGTGGAGGCAATAAATAAGATTTATCTTGTCTTCTTTTATCAACAATGGCCGCTCGCGGACATTCACCATCGACACTTCTTTTGTCGGCCCATGGGCATAGTATTTGCGCACCATTGTCTGCTTTGCCGGCTTTGGTTGCTGGGCAAAGATCTGCCATTTTTGGTGTGCAATCTTTGAGTAGATGAAGTGCTCGAGCCCGAAGTTCCTTTTCTCTGTCTCATAGTAGATTACTTGATCTTCCCATGCCTATCTCTCTTTGAATTTTTCCTTACGTTGGGCTTTGATTTCTTGTGTAGCAAAGCGATTGAGAGATTCTTCGAATTCTGCCTGGGCAGTGCGGCGGCGTGTGGTTCTTGCCATTTTTTATATTGGGTTTTAGGGCTTTGATGCGAAGAGGGTTGTGAGAGTTGAGATTTTGTAGAAAACGAAAGAAATTTGAAAGCACGAGAAATCTATGAACCAATATGCAAGAGAGAGTAAAGAAGAGTGAATAGTAAAATAATGAAGGGGTTTAAATATGAGTGAAAAGGGTTGTTATTTCATCTGCCGAGGCAGCCGTTACCCGGGCAGAGAGCCATTGGAACGTTACGGGCGTTTGGAAACGGATAGTCTGCAACGGCTAGTTTTGGTGAGACGCAACGCATGTCTTCCACGACAGACTTGGCAGGCGGGCTGGAATGGGCGATGGATTTGGGCTCGCTTCTTCTCTCTTCTCTTGGGCTTAATGTTTCTCCTAAAATAACTGAAAATAAAAAATTATTAGTGAATAAATAAATGCTGAAATTAAATCTACTTCCTAAGAACTGAATAAAAATACAAGAAATTAAAATCTAATTCCTAAAACATGAAAATAAAAAAGAAATAGATTAAGTTATGTTGGGATTTCATTCGGAAGCATTTCCCAACATAACCACTTCCCGGGTTGCTGCAACATCTGTTTTACCCTATGCCAAGGCGGATCCTTGTTTTTCTCTGGATCAGTTTCATTGCCAGGTCGCCCGCCCTGGCAGCTGTGGCTGGAGTGCTCTAGTAATGTGCTGGGTTTGGTGTCTACTGAGGCATGAATGTCCTGACATTCTTCTCGGTCGTGGGCTTTCTTCAAGGGTTGCAAGACATTCAGCTTAATTTTCTGGTCATCCACCCTCATAGTGAGCTCCCCATTCTCCACGTTTATTAGAGTTCTGCATGTGGCTAGGAACGGTCTTCCAAGGATGATGGGTGCTTTGTCGTATTCCTCACAGTCCAAAAATAGGAAGTCAGGTGGAAAATAAAATTATCTACTCTTACTAGGATATCTTCAAGTTTTCCTTTCGGATGCACGTAAGAGTGGTCGGCTAACTGGAGCTTGATAGTGGTGGGTCTAGCTTTTCCAATTCCCAGCTTTTCAAACACCGATTTGGGCATAAAATTGATGTTTTCCCCAAGTTCACATAAGGCTTTCTCCTCGTAATGGTTTCCAATGACACAAGAAATGAGGAAGTTGCTAGGGTCTCTCATCTTGGGCGGCGATTTACTGTGCAACATGGCCATGCATTCTTCCGTCATGGCGATAGTTTCGAATTCCCCGATTCTCCTTCGTTTGGAAACCATGTCTTTCATAAATGTGGCATATTTCGGCATTTTTTGAATGGCTTCCACCATGGGTATGTTGGTATGCACTTGCTTAAGAATATCCGGAAACTTTTTGAACTGGTGGTCCTGTTTTGGTGTTTAAGCTATTGAGGAACGGGTGGGTGTGCATGTACCTCACATTTTTCGGAAGCACCAATAAGGTATGTCGAGGCAGAGAGTCTTGGGTCTGTCGCGGCGGGCTTGCCTGCTTCTGTCTGGGCAACTGAATTGATTCGCTGCATACCGTTTGTGGTTTTGATGGCCTTGCACTGCTCGTAAGTAGGTTTCCTCGCAACTTCAGTGTCGTTGGGCAATCCTCACATAGGTCTGGTGTTCAAGACTTGTGCAAATTATCCCACTTGAGTTTCTAGTGACTTTAGAGTTGCCTCGTGTTTTTCATTCTCATCTCGGTCATGTCCATGAAAGCTTCAATTTTCTTAACAAATAAATCAATGTTGGACATATATGTACATGTCTGAGTCATGAAGGCATTTAAGGTATGCTCTTAAGCACTGAGTGCTACCTGTTGCTGTTGCGGCGGCTGTTACCGTGGCATAGTTTGTTGGAATCCTTGCGATTGGTTCGTTTGATTAGTCAGATTCAAAGCGTTGTTGGGGTTACTCCATGAAAAATTAGGGTGCCTCTTCCAGCCTGGATTGTAGGTGTTTGATGTAGGGTTGTTTTTTCAGTTGAAGTTCCCTACAAAGCAGCTGGTTTTAGTTCCCTGTTGGCACTCGGACGAGTCATGGTCTCCCCCACATTGGTCGCAAAAGGCATCAACGGCTTTAACCTGATGGGTATTATTTTGCCTTTGCATAGCTTCTACCTTTTTTTGTCAACTGAGCGACTTGTGCTACGATTACATCTGATGCTCCTAGGTCGTTTGCTGTGGCCTGAATTCTTATGCCGCCTCGGCGGGCATTAGGGAACTGGTAGTTATTTTTTGCCATCTTGTTCAAGATTTGAATTGCTTCGGCCGGCTCCTTATCGAGTAATGTACTATTGGTAGAGGAATCCAACATCATCCTCGTTGGTGTGTTTACACCATTGTAGAATATGGATACTTGTGTCCATTCTGGAAATCCATGGGAGGGGATTCTTTCAGCAACTCGCAATATCTCTCCCATGCCTCGTACATCAGTTCATCATCTGCCTATCGAAAAGTAGTAATGTCAGCCTGCAATTTATTAGTTAAATTGACAGGATTAAATCGAGCTATGAAATCTCGACATAGTTCTGTTCACGATTCAATGGACTCTGATGGTAGACTATTGAACCAAGTTTTTGCCCTATCGCTTAGTGAATAGGTGAATAATCTGAGTCAAAGCATGTTAGGGTGTACTCCATGGATTTTGAAGGATTTGCATATATCCATGAAGGATTTCATGTGCTGGCAGGCATCTTCAGTGGCAGGTCCTCCAAACTGTCCAAGTGTATTCAACATGTTAAACATGACTGGTTTGAGTTCAAAGTGGTCCGCTTCTATTTCTGGATCAATCACGCCAGAGTTCACCCTTCTAAGATCCTCCTCCAAGTAATCACGAACTAGCCGCCGAGCGGCAGGAGGTTGTCTGCCATTTCCCGCCACGGCATTTTCGAATGGAGGCGGTGGTAGATTATGGTCCTGGATGTTTGCTTTGTCACCCATAGCTTCTCTGGTTGCTTGTCTTAATCTGCGTGCAATACGTTCAGGCTCTGGAATCGTAGTTTTGCAAGGGTGATTTTTGGTTCACTCTGGTCATAAACTAAAGAAAATCAGGAGGTTAAACAGAAAAATAAAAACAAAAAGTTGTACGCCGATCCCCGGCAACGGCGCCAAAAACTTGTTGCGTGCAAACGTGATGCGCAAATTGTGTGCAAGAATACACGGTGTCAAGTTATAGTATTTAAGATGTCGTCTCCACAGGGATTGTGACAACCTTTGGAATTCACCTTTCTACACAAGGAAAAAGTAAAAACACAAATATTGAGAGTTGGTTTGATTAGAACTAAGACTAAAGCGAATAAAATAAATTGAGAAATCAGAGTGAGAGAATGGGCCGGTATTGGAATATTCGTAAGGTGAAGATTGGTTGCACTGTCTCGGCACAGTTTTGCATATCAACTTAACAACTTTCGACAGCCGCCCACGAGTATGCCTCGGCAGAAACCCGCCTCGGTAGAGACCAATGTGACTGCATGGGCAGTTAAGCGATGATTCAAGGTTCGGCAAGGCTCCCTTCAATGACTTCCTCTTATTCCTAAGCTTTAAGTACTATTGGCGAACACGTCTTGGATAATACCTCCCGGCGTGAATCTAAGGATGAACACCAACCGATTATGAAGCCTCTCTTAGCCGCTGAACTTATAACTTATCCCTAAGCTGAAGTAGTTTTACTCTATGGTTAGATAAAACCGTGTTTACTAGTTTTGTGAGTCCAACTCTCCCGATATTGAAGAAATGGATTGATGCTCTCTTCTCTCCCGATAAATATTGCAACAATGAAGAACCAAGAGTAAACAAACCTTGAATTTTATTGCAAAAACTGAAAACCGAAACAAATACAAGCAAAACTCTCACAACTACTACACAACCAACCCTTAGCCCTAGGGAATGTTTAGAATATAATGGAGGATGGTGGCACAAGGGTTTTTCAACAAGAAGGAGTTTTCTCTCTAATCTCTCTTGTTCAATTTCTCCTTCAAGTCGATTACATTTATAGGGGACGAGCCTAGGTCTAAGTCGGTTTAGGGCAAGAATCCTAGTTAGAATCTAATTACAACTCATTAAAAGAACAAATCTAACATTAAATCTACCTAGATTCTCGTTTGACTTTTTCCACCTTAACTTTGACCATTGCTTTTCTTTGTCTGCTGGACTCCAATGCACGTGCAAGTGGTCTCCAAAAATTGGGCTTGATGAGCTCTTTCAGTCACATACCACTTTGCATATTTCCACCCTTCCTCGAGTTGTCGCCTCGGCGGCATACTGTTGTCTGCCTCGACAAAGGTCTGAATTGGTGTGTAGGGGTTGGCACAACTCTTCATTCTGGACTTCTCCTCCTCGATCAACTCTCAATATGGTCCAATAACTTATGCTGCCTCGGCGGCTTCTGCCTGGACGGGTACCTGCCCACAGAAAGAAACGCACTTGAGCAGTATCTTTTATATAAAAACAATTATGTTCATCAAATAAGGTAGAATATCTACTCTATGCATTTTTGTGTATGTTTTCCTAATAAATGCAACAAGACTATACTTAAGAACAACAATAATTGAGCTAAACTATGACATAAATATAGGACTTTTGCACACTTAACACTTACACATACTGTAACAAATTCGATAACCGCGTCGTAACCAATTCTGTAGGTACAAGCTACCGGTATAACCGATTGGCCAAAAATTAGCATAATTTTAAGGGACCTAACGCTAGAATCACTCGGGTTTTCATACCAACTGGAGGATCAATCATTTAGAGCTAAAGTGAAAAGTATAATTTTGTTTTACTTTAAAGCTTCATGTTGAAACGTAATTTTAATTGAATCATTTAGTATATTAATTAGTTGATATAATAAGATTTCGACAAAACACAATTTTGAATAGATCTAAAGAATTTGATTCAAACTTGATTACTCGAACGGATACACCTATTATGAAATCTTATATATACTCGAACATAATGACTTAAATTTGATCTAAAATATAAATAAATTGAAATTGACTCGAATTTTAGCTTGGCTGATGTGGACATGAATCGAAGGCAACCAGAACCAATAGGGGTGGTCGAAACTCGACTTGGACTTGACTCGATGTTAAAATACTTGACTCGTCTTGACTCGACTTGTAATTTCATATACTCGACTCGAAAAAATTTCAAATAAATTTGTAGTTACAAAATGGAAATTTGAAAAATCAGAATTTTTAGTAATTAATGGACCAGTTTTCAAGTTTGAGTCAAGTCTCTCAATTACGTCATATATATCACATATGAAAAAAATGAAGAAATATATGTGTATTATATGTGGTTATAGAATCGTTTAAATTGGAACTAATTAGTATCATAACATTATAAATGTTTACGATTAAATTTGATCACAAACTCGAACTCTACTCGGAAAAATTTCAAATAAAGTTTGAGTAATAAAACATGACTCTTCAACTTGACTAACTCGAAATTATTTTACTCGAATCGATCGAATGCCCACCCCTAAGAACTGATTCCAACTTGAATTTAATTTACCAAATCATATTTGAACCGATCATCAAGTCGATTTTAACCCGATAATTAAATCGCAATAAATGAATAAATTGTTTTTATTATTATCTATATTTTAGCAATGTGATACCCGAATTTTAACTTGTCTGATATGAATCTATACAGAAGACAAGCCATAATTTATTTTACCTAACTCGACATGAATCGGACATTAACTTGATAAATGAGTCGAAGTGAACTAATAGTTATTAATATTATTTATTTGTAGTAATATAATAAATAGTACAATTAATGTTATTAATATTATTTATTTATTTATTTGTAGTAATATAATAAATAGTACAATTAATGTGTAAGCTAGGAATGCTTTCTATTTTGATATGCATCCACCTTCTCCCGGCCCCATAGAACTAATGGGGCCTAAATTTGTAAGAATTGGATGTAGACATCGATTATGTAGTATATATAATTGTAATTATGGAAGTTGCTGTTCAGTGCAAAACCCACCTTGAATCATAGGACAATCTGGGAAATTTTAACCATTCTTTTATATATATATAGAAAGACTTTAAATGAATGCTGGTAATAAACTCCTTCATCTTTCAAGTATCTTTTACCCTTTTATTCCCTCAATTTCATTAGGATAGTAAATGTGTATATCACTTCAACAAGCACATATCTTTTTTTCGCACATAATCGAATCGAATAGAAATCATCCGCCTCTTTTCGGTGCCTCTATTTATGCTCCCACACTAAAAGTTAAGTACCGAAAAGAGGCATATGCTTTTTATCCTAATCGAATCATGATTGCATTTCGCATGATATAATTAACACAAACACTGATGAGTTCCTAAGTTAATTTATAAGAATATAATAGAGTGAGATGAGGAAAACAAAGGAAAGAGTCATCCAAATAAAGGCCTTGTTTGGCAATTAGCGGATAGCTGATACCGGATTCTATTAGTTGATTTGACTAACAGATTGTATTAGCTGATTATATAAAAATGTTTGGTAAAATTAACTGATAGATGATAGTTGTTTGATTATTTAAACAAGTAAAATGACATATAAAGACATGATTATATTCGATATTTATTTGAATAGTTTATTAATTATCAATATTTTATGTCTATTAATATTAATTAGATTATAAAAAATAATTTTTAATATAACATTACTAAGCATATTTGAAGGATCTATATATTAATTTATTATTTATATAATTATTTTTAATACAATTCAATTAATTATTGAATTTAAATACAAATATAAATGTGCGAGAATAGAAAGAAAAACAGAAAGTATTAGTTTACAAATGTCACAATGTAAATACGCGAGGTTGAAGAATTAAAATAGAAATAGTTAAATTTAGGTTATTTAGAGATTTTTCGATAATTTTTAAGGGTAAAATGGTCTTTATAACTCTTATGTCAAAACTCTAATTTCAAAAAGCTCCTATTAGCAGTTTTTTTTTTTTAAATTAGAGGTTTCACCCCAATCTGCTCTTTACCAAACATCCAATTAGCGAATTTGATCGGTCAAACCTCTAATTTTAATTATGGAAGATGCTGTTCAGTGCAAAACCCATCTTGAATCATAGTTCATAGGACAATCTGGGAAATTTAAACCATTCTTATATATATATATATATATATATTAAGACTTTAATTGAATGCTGGTAATACACTACATCATCTTTAAAGTATCTTATACGGTTATACCCTTTTATTCCCTCAATTTCATTGGGATAGTAAATGTGTATATCACTTCAACAAGCACATACCTTTTTTTTCGCACATAATCGAATCGAGTAGAAATCATCTGCCGCTTTTCGGTGCCTCTATTTATGCCCCCACACTAAAAGTTAGGTACCGAAAAGGGGCATATGATTTTAATCCTAATCGAATCACGATTGCATTTCGCATGATATAATTAACACAAACATTGATGAGTTCCTAAGGTAATTTATAAGAATATAATAGACTGAGATGAGGAAAAACAAAGGAAAGAGTCATCCAAATAAAGGCCTTGTTCGAGAATTAGCTGATAGCGGATTGCATTAGCTGATTTGACTAGCGGGTTGTATTAGCTTATTATATAAAAGTGTTTGGTAAAATTAATTAGATTATTTAAACAAGTAAAATGACATATAAAGACATGATTATATTCAATACTTATTTGAATAGTGTATTAATTATCAATATTTTATGCCTATTAATATTAATTAGATTATGAAAAATAATTTTTAATATAACATTATCATTTATATAATTATTTTAATACAATTCAATTAATTATTAAATTTAAATACAAATATAAATGTGTGAGAATAGAAAGGAAAAAAAAATAGAAAGTATTAGTTTACAAATGTCACAATATAAATACGCGAGGTTGAAGAATTAAAATAGAAATAGTTAAATTTAGGTTATTTGGAGATTTTTCGATAATTGTAAAGGGTAAAATGATCTTTATAACTCTTATGTCAAAACCTCTAATTTCAAAAAGCTCATATTAGCAGCTTTTTCAAAATTAGAGGTTTCACCCCAATCCGTTATTTCAATCCGCTCATTACCAAACATCTAATTAACGGATTTGACCGGTCAAACCTCTAATTTTAACGTAAATCTCTAATTTTTGCTCAAACTTCTCTTTATAGCGAAAGACAAATGAGAGAACATGCTGCATACCTCTTTTGTGACTTGGGACAAGCATTTCAAACCCATAAAAAATATACCCATATCTAATTTCAAACCCACTAGCTTTTCCCTTTCCAATATCTCCTTTTCCTCGCTCTAAAATTAAAATATACCCATAAAAAATCAATTATAAACCTTCTTTTTCTTATTTATTCTGTCCAGTAGCCAAAACTATTTGTTTTTACTTTTTCATTCATTGTCACACCCTCCAAAGCAAGGGCTGTGATGGTCTTGTTTAACCACCCTCCATTAGCACTTAAAAGCTCACATGTGAATGCTTTCCAAAACAACACATTTGTAATAAAAAAAAACAATTTAGGCCCTAACATGTCGAGTCAAAATAAAAATCAAATCAGTCGAGTTTACGCGTCTTATTTTATACCTCAAACTTTATTTGAAAATTTTCAATTCTACTCTAGTTGTTTGAGTTTGTGTACAAATTTAATTGTAGATATTTATAATGTTACGATAGTAATTGACTCCAATTTAAATAGCTTTCTATAACAATATATATATATGTGTGTGTGTGTGTATTCAAAAGTGATATATGTATATCAGGCAAAGTTGTGGGACTCGAGTAAACTTGAAAACTAATCCTCTAATCACTACAAATTTTGAATTATTGGAATTATCATTTTATTACTTAAATTTTATTTGAAACTTTTTCGAATCGAGTCGACTTTATAAAATTACTCAAACTGAAAAAAGAAAACGTTAGGGGATGCTGCAGCTATATATTTAAATCCATACATTCTACATGTTGCAACGTAGCTTTCAACTGTTTGTATTTATGTACATCATCAGAAAACTCTCTCTTATTTAAACTTCTTCGCATTAAAGATTTAAAGGTAAAATACACAAATGACCACTTAGTTTGGGGTTAGTGTTAATTTGAAATTTTGGTAAATATAACACATAATTATTTAAGTGGTTCTAATGTAACCACCTGCCGTTGAAAAATGAAAAGATTTGACGTGGTTGTTAAATAAAATTGATATAAATACACATTTAGTCTCAGATATTTCTATTAGTTTGGTTCTAATTTTAGTTTAATAAAAAAATATTAATTATTCAATTAAGTGGTGTTATTGAAAGGCTTTAGCAATTTTTAATTAATTGAATAAAATTATCTAATTGGAGAAATAAATTAAATGCAAGCAAACTAGCTTAGGGGAATTGAACCTGAGAGCCTTAGTGAAAGAGGAGTGACTTTGCCACTGGGCCAAGCCTAATTTCGTGATTAGAATACAAATATTTAATATATGTCTTAATTGGTTGTTTATGTCAGGAAAAAATAAATAAATGTGGATTAAGGGGATTCAAACATGACACACTTAGAA
The DNA here is from genome assembly GCA_030270665.1 of Hibiscus trionum. NCBI lineage: Eukaryota > Viridiplantae > Streptophyta > Magnoliopsida > Malvales > Malvaceae > Hibiscus > Hibiscus trionum. Next base: position 16,096,916 of record BSYR01000038.1, on the reverse strand, counting down.
TGCATAAAAACATCTAAATCAATGGAATAAATCTAATAATTAAATTAAAGTTAACAACAACAACATTTTGTATATATATTTTAAATTATAGTTTGTGCACGATTAAAATCAAAATAGTTTTAAGATTTTTGTATTTTTAAATTAAATTTAATATATTTTTTCTTTTCCGCATTTATTTTTATAATTTCACATATATAATCGTTGAATTTACTTTTTAAAATTAATTAATAATTTTAATATTTATTAAAACTTAATTAAATTACTATATATATGGAATTATATTAAAAATTTAAGATTATAATAAAATCATTTAGTGAATCTAAACTCACGAACATAATTCAAATGAATCGATGTAATTTTAAATTATAATTTCACATAATTCAAATGAAAATATATTAAAAATTAAATTTTTTTTTAAAAAATATCAATTCAATTGAATTATGTTTGTGGCTTTATAATATATATATATATATATACACACAAAATATTGTTAACTTTAATTTAATTATTAGATTTATTTCATTTAATTTAGATGTTTTTATGCATTCTAAGTGTGTAGTGTAAGAATCCCTTTAATCCACCTTTATTTGTTTTTCCCTGGCATAAACAACTATGGCAAACCACGCCTCTTTCACTAAGCATGCCCAGGTTTGATTCACTGTAAAGTCAATTTACTTGCATTTGTTTTCTTTCTCCAATAAGGTGGTGATACATGTCACTACTTAATTGAATAATTAATTTATTTTTATTAAATTAAAATTATGACCAAATTCATAGATTGCATAAATAACGATGACTAAATTTGTAATTATACCAATTTTATTTAACATCCTCGTCAACTACATCGTTTTTTACGACATGTGGCTACATTAGAACTACTTAAATAATTATGCGGTATATTTACCAAAATTGAAAGTATAGTGCTCAATCTGACACCAACCCTATAATTAAGTGGTCATCTCTGTAGTTTACCTAAGATTTAATGGTAAGCTCCTCTCAATAAGACCCTAAATAAACAAAAATTTGATGCTTCAACCGGTATCATTTGTCGAAAGTTGCACGAAATGGACCCAAATAGAGGCATGCAATACTTGGTATAATTTGAATTTCTCAATGAATCCATTGTCACAAAACACAAAATCTGACAAAATTGACCTGAACCTGATTACCCGAATTGATTCACCTTACTTGAGATCTAATATAGACCTAAACATAATGACCAGAATTTAATATGAAACCCCAAAGAAACTAAACTAAACCATATGAATTTTAGTTGGACCAATATGGACATAACTAATTTTCACATGAACCGAAAGCAACCCAAACTGAAAACAACTCAAACAAAAAACAAGTCAAACCGAAAGCACCAAACCAAAATCAACATGAATTTAATCTACCCAGACTAGATCCAAACCGAACATTGACACTATTTTAACTCAATAATTGAGTAGCGATCGAATAATTTATTTATACCATTATCTATTTTTTAACAATGCGATGAATAGTAAAATTATGTATGTTTTGTTCTCTTTTTTTTATTATACTACTAGTTAATCATCATCTTTGGTAATAATTTAATGGTTCAATATATATTTGTTTTTTTAAACTTGACCTGAAACCAACTGATTCAATATTGACTCGACTTGAAAAACCAACCGATCCGATATCGTCCAGACCTGAAACCGACTCGACTGACTTATCATAAACATGAACTAAATATGAACCTTCAGCTGTAACGAATTTCAGATAATTCTAATAAAATCTAGCCATTTGAATTATCATGATTCTTAAGTAATAATCAATTGAGATTTATTATTATGTGTGATAATTAAATTGCCGAACCAGGTGTTAATTATTAAGGGATTAAATATAGTTGAGGTTAATTAGAAAAAAAAGGTAGAATTAAGCAGTAAATTGAATAAATCATTATGTGTGATTAAATAGGCGAGAGAAGGTGCCGAAGATGAAATTGGAAGATAGCTAAAGTCGACCGCGGTAGCAAGTCTAGGGTTTGGGTTAGAGTAGAGAGGAGAATTTTTTGAGAAAGGGAGGTTGAGCAGGGGTGGCAATCGGGTGGGGAATAACTGAAAATCGTGGGGATCCGAACCGATGGGTATGGGGAATAACCGAAATCCTTACCCATGGGGACGGGGATGGGAAAGTTTTATAACCGTAGCTCAAATGGGGATGGGGACGGGGATTGCTCTATCCGAACTGTGGGGATAACCGAACCGTACCCATATAAATCATTGTGGGGATCCCTAAAAATATCCGCAAGAATCCCCAAAAATATCTGTAGGGATCCTTATATTTTACGAAGTTTGATGGCCATAAGGGTAATTTACCTATGTTTCATCAAAAATCTATTCTCACCTGAGCATGACCGGTTAGAGTAAGTTTCAAAATTCTTTGTAATTCTATAAAAATAATTAGAATGTTATCTATACATTGTTGTAAACATGATTTAGTCTAGTTTAGTTTAAAATACACGGTGATTGATTTAGATATGTATTCTAAATTATATGAATATTTGAATGTTGAAAGGTCATAAAAATTTGGCAGCATATTTCTTAAAAAAGTTTTAGTAATGAATTTGAAAAATCACCAAAAATTCTACAAGTTAAATTAGGAAGTGAGCATTATATTTATATAATCACACGCAAGTCTAGATTTGTTTAAAACAAACAGTTATTGATTTCGAGTTACATATTAGGAATCATTAATTTTTGAGTAAGCAAATGTTAGAAGAAAAGACAATAGATTGTTTTGAAAAACAACAATAACAGTGACTTCGAAAATTCACCATAAATCGTACGAGTAAAACTAGAAGAAGTAATTTATATGATTGGAAAAATTATCGAATCTAGTTTCTTTTAGAACAAACATACCATTATTTGAAACTATAGATTATTAATCACATATTTTCTTTTAAAGGTAGTGCAAGATACCATATTTCAAACGGTTAATATTTAAGTCATGTTTTATAGTTTTGAAATTATTTGTTTGTTGTTTGATAAAATTAAATTTATCTTTTATGTTTGTAATTTTGGAGATTTAATGTTGAATATTTGTTTTATAAATTAATTTATATTTTTTAGGTATGGGAATTAACCGAAAACCGCGGGGATCCGTAAGGGATGGGTATGGGGACGAAAAAATCCCCGAAATGTTTAATGGAGATTCCCCAAAACCGTACCCGCAAGTGTTGGAGACGGAGTAAATAATGCAAAACCGCTCCCGATCCCTCCCGTTGCCACCCCTAAGGTTGAGAGAGTTTTTAGGGTGTTTTTTTAAGAAGTTAATAAATGAAATTTCAAAAGTACAAGTGTATGATTAGGAATTAAACATTCTAAGTGTGTAGTGTAAGAATCCCTTTAATCCACATTTATTTGTTTTTCCCTGGCATAAACAACTATGGCAAAGCCACGCCTCTTTCACTAAGCATGCCCAGGTTTGATTCACTGTAAAGTCAATTTACTTGCATTTGTTTTCTTTCTCCAATAAGGTGGTGACACATGTCACTACTTAATTGAATAATTAATTTATTTTTATTTAATTAAAATTAGGACCAAATTCATAGATTGCATAAATAACGATGACTAAATTTGTAATTATACCAATTTTATTTAACATCCTCGTCAACTACCTCGTTTTTTACGACATGTGGCTACATTAGAACTACTTAAATAATTATGCGGTATATTTACCAAAATTGAAAGTATAGTGCTCAATCTGATACCAACCCTATAATTAAGTGGTCATCTCTGTAGTTTAACTAAGATTTAATGGTAAGTTCCTCTCAATAAGACCCTAAATAAACAAAAATTTGATGCTTCAACCGGTATCATTTGTCGAAAGTTGCACGAAATGGACCCAAATAGAGGCATGCAATACTTGGTATAATTTGAATTTCTCAATGAGTCCATTGTCACAAAATACAAAATCTGACAAAATTGACTTGAACCTGATTACCCGAATTGATTCACTTTACTTGAGATCTAATATAGACCTAAACATAATGACCAGAATTTAATATGAAACCCCAAAGAAACTAAACTAAACCATATGAATTTTAGTTGGACCAATATGGACATAACTAATTTTCACATGAACCGAAAGCAACCCAAACTGAAAACAACTCAAACAAAAAACAACTCAAACAAAAAACAAGTCAAACCGAAAGCACCAAACCAAAATCAACATGAATTTAATCTACCCAGACTAGATCCAAACCGAACATTGACACTATTTTAACTCAATAATTGAGTAGCGATCGAATAATTTATTTATACCATTATCTATTTTTTAACAATGCGATGAATAGTAAAATTATGTATGTTTTGTTCTCTTTTTTTATTATACTACTAGTTAATCATCATCTTTGGTAATAATTTAATGGTTCAATATATATTTGTTTTTTTAAACCTGACCTGAAACCAACTGATTCAATATTGACTCGACTTGAAAAACCAACCGATCTGATATCGTCCAGACCTGAAACCGACTCGACTGACTTATCATAAACATGAACTAAATATGAACCTTCAGCTGTAACGAATTTCAGATAATTCTAATAAAATCTAGCCATTTGAATTATCATGATTCTTAAGTAATAATCAATTGAGATTTATTATTATGTGTGATAATTAAATTGCCGAACCAGGTGTTAATTATTAAGGGATTAAATATAGTTGAGGTTAATTAGAAAAAAAGGTAGAATTAAGCAGTAAATTGAATAAATCATTATGTGTGATTAAATAGGCGAGAGAAGGTGCCGAAGATGAAATTGGAAGATAGCTAAAGTCGACGGCGGTAGCAAGTCTAGGGTTTGGGTTAGAGTAGAGAGGAGAATTTTTTGAGAAAGGGAGGTTGAGCAGGGGTGGCAATCGGGTGGGAAATAACTGAAAATCGTGGGGATCCGAACCGATGGGTATGGGGAATAACCGAAATCCTTACCCATGGGGACGGGGATGGGAAAGTTTTATAACCGTAGCTCAAATGGGGATGGGGACGGGGATTGCTCTATCCGAACTGTGGGGATAACCGAACCGTACCCGTATAAATCATCGCGGGGATCCCTAAAAATATCCGCAAGAATCCCCAAAAATATCTGTAGGGATCCTTATATTTTACGAAGTTTGATGGCCATAAGGGTAATTTACCTATGTTTCATCAAAAATCTATTCTCACCTGAGCATGACCGGTTAGAGTAAGTTTCAAAATTCTTTGTAATTCTATAAAAATAATTAGAATGTTATCTATACATTGTTGTAAACATGATTTAGTCTAGTTTTGTTTAAAATACACGGTGATTGATTTAGATATGTATTATAAATTATATGAATATTTGAATGTTGAAAGGTTATAAAAATTTGGCAACATATTTCTTAAAAAAGTTTTAGTAATGAATTTGAAAAATCACCAAAAATTCTACAAGTTAAATTAGGAAGTGAGCATTATATTTATATAATCACACGCAAGTCTAGATTTGTTTAAAACAAACAGTTATTGATTTCGAGTTACATATTAGGAATTATTAATTTTTGAGTAAGCAAATGTTAGAAGAAAAGACAATAGATTGTTTCGAAAAACAACAATAACAGTGACTTCGAAAATTCACCATAAATCGTACGAGTAAAACTAGAAGAAGTAATTTATATGATTGGAAAAATTATCGAATCTAGTTTCTTTTAGAACAAACATACCATTATTTGAAACTATAGATTATTAATCACATATTTTCTTTTAAAGGTAGTGCAAGATACCATATTTCAAACGGTTAATATTTAAGTCATGTTTTATAGTTTTGAAATTATTTGTTTGTTGTTTGATAAAATTAAATTTATCTTTTATGTTTGTAATTTTGGAGATTTAGTGTTGAATATTTGTTTTATAAATTAATTTATATTTTTTAGGTATGGGAATTAACCGAAAACCGCGGGGATCCGTAAGGGATGGGTATGGGGACGAAAAAATCCCCGAAATGTTTAATGGAGATTCCGCAAAACCGTACCCGCAAGTGTTGGAGACGGAGTAAATAATGCAAAACCGCCCCCGATCCCTCCCGTTGCCACCCCTAAGGTTGAGAGAGTTTTTAGGGTGTTTTTTTAAGAAGTTAATAAATGAAATTTCAAAAGTACAAGTGTATGATTAGGAATTAACCATTCTGTTAAGGTATTACAACATCAATGCAGTGGTATTTAAGTTTTAATGGCTCAATGACGAAATTGCAAAAAATTGATAATGTTAGTGACTGAACATAACAATTGAAAGTTCAGTGGTTAAAATCAAAAGAAACACAAACAAAGGTGACCTTAGCCGGAGCTTACCTAATAAAAGGAAATTTTCTTTTCTAATTCATTTAAATCCCAAATTTATTTTTAGTATTTAAGTTCAATACTAATAAAAAGTCAATTTAGCTTTCTAAATTATTTTTAAAAGAAAAATCCAATCAAATAAGTTAAATTGATTATATAACGTGACACATGACAAAAACCTATACAACCATTTTTTAAAAATTTTAGGCTGACAATATCAATTTTGATATATAAGATAAGATGTATGATACATACATACATATAATTGAATTCTGAAAAATAATCTAAAAATATATTATGACAAGACGTATATTTTTTTAAAAGAAAAAAATATGAATCATAACATAGCTACGATCATACAATTTGAATACATTGACGCGTGCCTCGTTAAAAAACCTCCATATACCTAAATGAAGGGAAATAGTGCAACACGTCAATGTTTACACAGTTGCGTAACAATTCTACACTTAGAACATCTTGTACCTCTAACTCACTATTAGCCGTTGTATATTAAGTTATGTTGAATATTGTTGAGTCTGTTGTAAAGTGGTTATCCTAGCAGTTAGGATTTAGCTAAGCTGTAACCTAGCCTATATCGGTTCTACCTGTTGTATATAAACAACAGCCTTTGCTGATGAATGAAACAAGTTGATCTTGAGTTTTCTTTCGATCTTAGGGTACTATAGAGTGTTTTAGTGTTCTCTAAATATGAGCGCAAGTGCACACTCCTGTCAAGTTATAGTATCAAAGATATTGTCTCTCATAGGGATTGGACAGCCTGACTCGATTCGTAGTTCATGCACAAAAGAGTAAAATGCATATATAAGTTGTTTTGTTTAAGAAGAAAATAAAATAAAAACACAAATAAATAAAAGGTAAGAGATCAGATTGATAGGATGGGTCGGGTTATGATGCTGCTTAGTGTGAAACTGCGTTGAATAAGACAAGTTGCATTTTATATGATTATTTCACATGAAGTATGAAATGAATCTAATAAGGATTTGGTAATTAAAATGTAATGGAAGAAGGACTAAATGAAATGGGACAATATGTTACATATTTAGTGCTAGTTGACATTGTTGGTGATCAATGTGCTTTACTGTGAGATGTTGGCTATATGTGCTTCATGAGATGAACTTATAAGTGATTTTATGCTACTATTTTTGATGAATTCATGAGTGAAATGACATGATATATTTGCTGGAAATTTCTTGAATGATGACCTTGAATAGGTCTAGTGTATTGGTGACATGAACGTGCTATATGACCTTGTAAATTATTTTTGAAACACTTTGTTGATCTTGTTGAAATTTAAAAGAATTAATAAGTCCTTGGTTGACTAGTGGTCCTTAGGTAGAAGGGCATGCCTTAGAGTCTTGAGCTCTACTAATTTAGTACTTTATGTACTCTCTGTTAAAGGTGGTTAGTCACCTACTGATGCTTTGTGCATCTACTGTTACATGTTACATGTTATATGGTGTAGTTAGACACCTTGATGCAACTGTGTATCTACTGATTTCTGATGCTTTGTGCATCTACTGTTATATGTTGGTACTTGGTACCTATTGACTTGATTACCTAGTCCATCTAATCATCCAAGGCAAAACCTAAGAAACTTGTAATAAAACTTTACATAACCAATGAAAAGATGATATGGTATAAGGTTACATGTTAAATGAAATGATATGAATGATATGGATAGTGATCCTATTCGAATATATGTTTAAATGTGATCAAATGAGATGGTATGATGATGTATTATACATGATTATATGAAATGCACATGAACTTGTAGGGAAGTACCCTATTCGAATGAAATAAAAGAAATGAGATCATGCTTTGGTTGAATGTTACATGATGTTTAATAACATTATTGATACGAAATTGGTCTATATGATTGAATTACATGAGGTTATGCTTAATTGTTATTGATTATGAGCATGTTTATATGATTTTGATGTTATTACATGAAATGAATTAGCTAGGTGTGTCTTGATTGGTGTTAAGCCTAGCTAAGTAACCTTGATCATATGAAATAACACATTAAAAGATTGAATGAGTAAGTGTAGGAACTGCATCACTAAGTACATATTGTACTTATCACTCTCATGTTTCCTTCTTCCAAAATAACAGGTTTCTGATTCTGAAATCTATCTAATCTGATCCGGGAGCAATCACAAGTCAAGACTCAAGTATGATATAGCTTTGCTAGACTCCTAAATTGTGGCATAGTTACATATTTGTAGTGTCATATGCATTTTGGATCTTCATTTATGTTAAGATAAGATTTACATGATATGTAATTTAAGAAACAATTTTTGAATGGTTTTTATATATATATATATGACAAAGTTTGAAATGATTTTGCAAATGATATGTATAGTTTATATGTTGATACATGATGAATTGCCATTGATCATGATAGGAATGGTTGATTAGGTGATATTACATCTAGAATCATTCTTGAATTAGTTGAGTAATTAGAATGGTTTATGATGTTATAGGTTGGCAATACTTCTAGTTGTTTGTTATTGAATGATATTAGAATTGATCCTAGATGTTGGTTGTATGATTCGAATGGTCTTAGGGTACTATAGAGTGTTTTAGTGTTCTCTAAATATGAGCACAAGTGCACACTCCTGTCAAGTTATAGTATCAAAGATATCGTCTCCAATAGGGATTAGACAACTTGACTTGATTCGGAGTTCCTGCACAAGAAAAGTAAAATGCACATATAAGTTGGTTTGTTTAAGAAGAAAAATAAAATAAAAACACAAGTAAATAAAATGGAAGAGATCAGATTGATAGGATGGGTCGGGTTATGACTCTGCTGCCTCGGCGAGGGATGGCAGGTAGGTTGATATGACGCTCTCGCTACCCCGGCAGTGGAATGGATATCTGTCTCAGCGGCAAACTCGACAGAACTACAAGGCTCGACAGAACACTTCGAAAGTGATCCCGCTTATGTCTACGTCAGAATACTGTTGATGCCCACTACAGATTATACCAGTCGCGACATGAATCATGCAAAGACAGCAATGCTTGGTTCATCCTTTTTTATCCTCCTTAAACCCTAACCTATGTAACGCCCCGGTTTCGGGCTTAGAAGTTTTGGGCGTTGACCGGTTTGGTCAAAGTGCTGTTCGAATCTAAAAAGGTGAAATTAGAAAAGCCTAGTTCGGGTTGCATTAAAAATATGGAAAAAATTTCTAAAATCATCTTTTAATATAACTAAGTGAACTGTGAAATCAATTTTGGAAAATGAGTTTTGGAAGGGTGACATTTTGGCTAGTGACCAAAATGTAATTTTTGAAAGTTTTGTGACTGTTTTAGAAAGGGTTGAAACTTTGAATCTTTAAGGAGGTATTATTCCAAAAGTAGTTTCTCCAGATTTTTCTAAGATATTTTAAGCTATATTCTGATTTTAAAACATATCAAAAGAGGAGGGAAAGCCATTTTGGCCATTTTGATAACTAACTTCCTATTTTCTTTTCTCTCATTTTCTCTCAACCCAAACACTTTCTTTCCAGAGAATTGTTTCTGATTTTCTCACCTAAATCTCTCCTTTCAACTCTCTTTTGATTCCTAATCATCATGTCTACAAAACCTCATCATTTGCTACTTGATTCATCAAGGTTTTTGATTCCAAAAAGAGGAGAAACTCAAGTTTGGAGGTAAGAACGTCCTTCTCCTCTAAACTATCAGTTCTTTACTGAAATTCCTAAGTTTTCAATCCTTAATTGATGCTTTATTAAAGGCTTTTAAGTTGTGAAATGGATCTTGGCTTATAATGCAAGATTTGGTGATTTTTGATGATTTTCGTTTGATCTGTTAAATCTGTGATTTGAGATGTGTTTTTGATGTTATTTGAACTCTAAATTGATAAGGAATTGAGTTTTGGTTGATGCAATCCCGGATAGGTTGAGTTTCCTAAGTTTAGCTTGTGATTCTTGTTTGTTTTTGAGGTGATCTTGTGGATCTGGTGTTGCTGGAGGTATAAGGATGTTATTAGGTTCTTTTTAGATGTTAAATGATGTTAAAGGATGTTAGGTTTTGATGGTTTATGGCTGGGCTTTGTTGAGAAGTGGTTTGGATGCATTTTCGGTTGTGTTTGGTGGCCGAAAATGGAGTGTGGATGAGAGCAGCGAGTTTAGGTGCTTTCATTGAAGCTATTAATGCATGATGATGCATTAATCTACTGTTTTAATGTGTTAAAACAGGGGAGTCATCTTTGGATCCAAGTGGTGGTGATCCGGAAGCTTGATTTGGTGCTTCGGCAAGAGGCGAAGTGGAATCGGTGAGTGAAATTGGGTTTTCGGCTTTGAAACCAATGTCTTGGGAGCTTAGTTTAAGTCTAAACAACTTTGCTAAGCTCAAGTGTAAGTTTTCGGAAGTACTCTCTAGTGGTGGCCATGATTTGATTGTTGTGCAATATGGTTTATTGCATGTTTTAAACTCTGTTTTGAAAGCATGATTTAGCATGGTTAATGCTGTTTTTGTAAGCCATATGTTGAAGGAAGCTCAAGGTAAGAGTTCCTTGTTTTTGAATATTGATTAAATGTGGTTTGATGCTTTTGAATGCATGATGAATATGGCTTGGTTTAATGCTTTAAAACAGTGGATAAATTGATGATAATGATGTATATTGGCAAGTGATGTTTTGAAAAGGTTAAGGTCACTAAGGTGGTTAAAAGTCCTTGAGTGAGCCTTGTTTACTTAAGAACATCAAGGTGGTTAAAAGTCCTTGGATGATTCTTGCTACGGACACAAAGGTGGTTAAAAGTCCTTGTGTGGTCCTTTCCATGGTGTTTAAAAGTCCATGGGCCAAGGTGTTTAAAAGTCCTTGGGGCCAAGGTGTTTAAATGTCCTTGGGGTGATTATTATCATGGTGTTTAAAAGTCCATGGCCAAGGTGTTTAAAAGTCCTTGGGGTCAAGGTGTTTAAAAGTCCTTGAGGTGAACTTGTTAAGGACACAAAGGTGTTTAAAAGTCCTTGTGTGGTCCTTGCCATGGTGTTTAAAAGTCCATGGGCCAAGGTGTTTAAAAGTCCTTGGGGCCAAGGTGTTTAAAAGTCCTTGGGGTGAAAGTTGATGAACTTGTTTTTTAAAGAAATGGAACTTATCACTTGTGGCCAATATGACATGTTGTGATATGATGCATGAGATGCATGTTTAAGTATGCTTTTGAGCATGTGTAAATGATGATTTGAAGCATGATTTATAAAGTGTTTTATAAATGCATTATTGGATGGTTTTATTGAGCATTCCTCAATAAGCTTTTGCTTACGCTCTCTTTGTTTTCTCAAATCAATAATGCAGAACATTAAAGTACTTTGAGGGCAGCAAGGAAGGCAAGCATTCAAGTGGAAGTAAAGCTCAAAGTATGGAAGGTTTTCTTAAGTACATTTAGCTTTTGGTAATTTGGCAATGGGGGACCTATGTGTATGTTTTGAACTCCCTAAGTATTTTGAATGTTGTTGAGGTTGCTGGTTTTTGTGGTTGGCCATTATATGCTTGAATTGAAAGTTTATGCTTGAATGGTTGCTTGTGTAGGAAGCATGCCTATAGATTTGGGGCTTTTCATATATGTTGATGTTTTGATGAATTGTTGATGCAAGTATGTCTCTTATATGTTGAATTGCATGTTGGTAAAGTTTGGTGGCATTTGGAGCATGATTGGATGTTTAATTGCATGTTTAAGTATGCATTTTGGGGTAATCTGTGCAGGGTGTTTCGGAACAGTACCTACCGTTTCGGAACGGGTGCCTTAAACAAGCCCAGGCGTTCGAAACGGGAGGGACCGTTCCGAAACGGTTTGGCTACTGCCAGCCCGTGTTGTGGTACGCGTTGCGGAACGGCCCCGCGTTTCGAAACGGGCTCTGCCTGTTTCGGAACGGGTGACCGTTAGGGGCTGACATTGGCGGTTAAATGTTTTGAATTGTTTGCATTTTGGTCCTGAATCTTGTTTGTGCAATTGTATGAGTTTGGGAAGTCCTTTTGAGCTGAAATTTCACAGAGAAGCATGAAACCTGATTAATTTCAAGTTGGTAACTTTAATTTGGGTTAAGTCCTCATATATATCAGAAATTACAATTTGGTCCCTAAAGTTGTAATTTATTCAATTGGGTCCCTGTTTGCTCTCTGATGGTTATGATCTTTGAGTATGCTGTTGTATGATCATATCTAAGGATTAATATGCATCTAGACAAGTTTAGAAAGAAAAAAAAAGGGTCGTTAATCAAGGTTGACTTTCGGGTTGACTTTGGTTTTCCCCGTGTGACTTTCTTAATTCGGGTCAACCGTCTAGGCCGGGTTAAGGGGGTTACATTTGGTGGTATCAGAGCTGAGTTCTCGAGTAATTGGGAATGAATGTGTGCATGATTGAAGTATGTATGCCTTGTATGCTTGTTGAGTGGAAGCATGTTGAGTGAATTGCATGTATGTTGCAATTGAGATGTATGCTGTGATGAAGCATGTTGTGGGTACCCATTGCCAAATAAAAGCTAATGAAATGGTGTTGATTTTGAATGAAATTGAGCTTGAATACTTGGATTGCTTACCTTGCTGGGCCTGACTTCGTTTTATTTGTATTGTGATTGCATGGTAAAAGTATGGCACCACGTAGAGAGTTACGAGGTAGTGTACGAGCTACGACTCCTAATGAGAACGAGAATGAGGAAAACACGGGTAGTGCGGTGTTACCTCCTCCTCCACCTGGTGGTGGTGGTGCTGGGGCTGCAGCTGGTGCTGGAGCTGCTGGACCAGAGGTTGGTCAGGGGCAAGCTATGCCTGATATGTCTATGTTAGTGCAATCTATTGCTGGTGCTTTTCAAGCAGCAGTAGCTGGGGCTCGTGGAGCGGGGCATCAGGAAGATGCTGGAGTTAGACTACCTTTGGAGCGTCTGCGCAGTCTTGGTGGGACTGAGTTCAGGGGTATGTCTGCTGAGAGTTCTGAAGCTTGGCTAGAGAGTACCAAGCGAATCTTGGGTCAGATGAGTTGCACTGATGTGCAGAAGCTTGGCTGTGTTGTGTCCTTGCTGCAGAAGGATGCATATACGTGGTGGACAACCACTATTGCTGGGATGGCAGAAGCTGATGTGACTTGGACATTCTTTCAGAATGTGTTCAAGAGAAGGTATCTGGGTGTGAGGTACCTAGATGAGAAAAAGAGGGAGTTCATGTCTCTTACCCAAGGGGGCATGACTGTGGCTGAGTATGAAGTGCAGTTTGTGCGACTCAGTCAGTATACACCTGAGCTGGTACCTGATGAGCGAGAGAGGTGTGAAAGGTTCCGTTATGGTTTGGAGACGAATGTGAAGATGTATGTGCTGGCCACCGAGTATGATGATTTTGATGTGTTGGTGGGCCGAGCCAAGGATATTGAGATGAACCTGAGTTTATCTGCTAAGGGTGCTGGCAAGCGAGCTGCTGAGCATAGTTCCGGAGGTGGACAGAACAAGAGGGGACGTGATCAGAAGTATCAGTCTTCAGCTAAGAGAGGTGGTGGTGCACCTGCTAGAGGAGGCAATGTTAGAGCTGATCCGAGTGCTTGTTGGATCTGTGGTTCACGTGGTCACATGAAGCGTGACTGTCCTCGTGCTGTGAGAGAGGTGCAAGCTCCTGTTGCGGCAGCTGGTAATGGGTGTTGGAATTGTGGATCCGCAGACCATTTGAGGCGAGATTGTCCTAGGTGGGCTGGTGATCAGGTGCGTGCTCCTGTTGTTGCTGCACCGCAGAGAGGTCGTGGGCGCGGCCGTGGTAATTTCCAGAGGAGAGAGGAAGGTGGTCGTGGAGTGGCCCATGTTGTGGCTATTCAGCCTGAAGGTGGAGGCCAAGCGAGGGTGTATGCTCAGCGTGAGGGAAGGAATGATGTGGATGTGATTGCAGGTACCTTTACTTTGCAATCCTTGTCATTGCTTTCTTTGATAGATTCTGGATCTACGCATTCATACATTTTGCGTGAGCATGCTGAATTGCTTGGTTTGCCTGTTGAGTCTTTGGATGTTGGTGTTCGTGTCACTAGTTCTTTTGGTGAGACTGTTGTGACTCGAAAGCTTTATAGAAGGTGTCCCTTGGTTGTTCAAGAACATGTTTTTCATGTTGATCTTATGGAGTTGCCCTTTTATGGTTTTGATGTAATCCTTGGTATGGATTGGCTTGCTGAGCATCGTGCTGTTGTGGATTGTGAAAACAAGCGAGTTTCGCTTAAGCTTGCGGATGATAATGAAGTTGTTGTGGTTGGTGAGAATGTGAAGTTTCTTGCCAATGTGGTGTCTACGTTGGAGGCAAGCCGGATGCTGAGGCAAGGTTGTGAAGCTTACCTGGCTTTTGTGATGAATCCTAGCTCTAAGGAGTTGAGGGTGCAAGATATCAGAGTTGTGAAGGAGTTTCCTGTTGTTTTTCCTGAGGAGTTGCCTGGTTTACCTCCTAGCCGCGAGGTGGAGTTTGGAATTGAGCTGTATGAGAATACAACTCCTGTGTCCATTACCCCCTATAGAATGGCGCCTAAGAAGCTGAAAGAGTTGAAGACGCAGTTGCAAGAGTTGCTTGATCGTGGTTTCATCCGGCCGAGTGTGTCACCTTGGGGAGCACCGGCCTTGTTTGTGAAGAAGAAGGATGGCACTATGAGAATGTGCATTGATTACCGTCAGCTGAACAAGTTGACTATCAAGAATCAGTATCCTTTGCCGAGAATTGATGATCTCTTTGATCAATTTTGGGGAGCTGCTGTGTTCTCTAAGATTGACTTGAGGTCAGGGTATTATCAGTTGAAGGTGAAGGATGTGGATGTGTCTAAGACAGCTTTCAGGACAAGGTATGGGCATTATGAGTTCCTCGTGATGCCGTTTGGTTTGACAAATGCTCCTGCTGCTTTCATGGACATGATGAATCGTGTGTTTCATGAATACCTGGACAAGTTTGTTGTGGTGTTCATTGATGATATCCTCGTGTACTCGCGTACTGAGGAGGAGCATGAAGAGCATTTGAGGATTGTTTTGCAAGCTTTGTTAGAGAATCAGCTTTATGCTAAGCTGAGCAAGTGTGAGTTCTGGCTTGAGGAGGTGGTGTTCCTTGGGCATGTGGTCTCAGCTGAGGGGATTCGTGTTGATCCTCAGAAGATTGAGGCGGTGATAAATTGGAAAGTTCCTAAGTCTGTTCATGAGGTCCGTAGTTTCCTTGGTTTGGCGGGATACTACCGAAGGTTTGTGGATGGTTTTTCCAAGATTGCTGCTCCTTTGACGAAGCTGTTGCAAAAGGATGTTAAGTATGAGTGGACGGAAGCGAGACAACTGGCTTTTGAGAAGCTTAAGGCGGCTTTGACGTAAGCTCCTATCTTGATTCAGCCTGAATCAGGGAAAGAGTTTGTGGTTTACAGTGATGCATCCTATGTTGGTTTGGGGTGTGTGCTGATGCAGGAGGGTAAGGTGGTGGCTTATGCATCGCGGCAGTTGAAAGTGCATGAGCGCAATTACCCTACGCATGATATTGAGCTGGATGCAGTGGTTTTTGCTCTGAAGATCTGGAAACATTATCTGTATGGTGAGAAGTGTACCGTGTACACAGATCACAAGAGTTTGAGGTATCTGATGTCTCAGAAGGAGTTGAATCTTAGGCAGCGGCGTTGGTTGGAGTTGCTCAAGGATTATGATCTGACGATTGAGTATCATCCTGGAAAAGCTAATGTTGTAGCGGATGCCTTGAGTAGGAAAGTAGCTGTTGAGCTGAGGGCTATGTTTGCTAGCTTGAGCATATCGCAAGATAGTGGTCTTGTTGCTGAGTTGCAAGTGAAACCATCTTTGGTTCAGTTGATCAAGGATAAGCAGTTGCTGGATGATTCCTTGGTGTCGCATGTTCAGGATATCGCGGAGGGTAGACCTTCGGATTTCTGCTTTAATGATGATGGTGTGTTGTGTTTTGGGAGTCGGATAGTAGTGCCTGCTGATGCTGAGTTGAGGCGTGCTATTCTGACTGAAGGTCATAGTAGTCCTTTTGCTATGCACCCTGGTAGTACCAAGATGTATCGTGATCTTCGTGATGAGTACTATTGGGTGGGTTTGAAGAAGGATGTTGCGGAGTTTGTGAGCAAGTGTTTGGTGTGTCAGCGAGTTAAGGCTGAGCATCAGGTTCCTTCAGGGTTGTTACAACCGTTGAAAATCCCTGAGTGGAAGTGGGAAAGGGTTACCATGGATTTTGTATCTGGTTTACCTTTGTCTCCCTCGAAGAAGAATTCTGTTTGGGTGATTGTGGATCGTCTGACGAAGTGTGCGCATTTCTTGCCTGTGCATACTACGTTCTCTTTGGATAAGCTTGCGGAGCTGTACATTGCTGAGATTGTGCGGCTGCATGGTGTGCCTAAGTCGATTGTGTCGGATAGGGATCCGAGGTTCACATCGCGTTTCTGGCAGTGTTTGCATCAAGCTCTGGGTACAAGGTTGCATTTCAGTACATCCTATCATCCCCAGTCGGATGGTCAGTCTGAGCGAGTTATCCAGATTTTGGAGGATATGTTGAGGTGCTGCGTGATTGAGTTCCAAGGTTCTTGGGAGAAGCATTTGCCTTTGGTTGAGTTCGCTTATAACAATAGTTATCAGGCAAGTATACAGATGGCACCTTATGAGGCTTTGTACGGGAGGAAGTGTAGGACTCCTCTTTGTTGGGCTGAAACTGGTCAAAAGTTGGTTTCGATGCCGGCTTTGTTGAAAGGGACCACAGAGAAGGTAAAGCTCATTTGTGAGCGTTTGAAGGCAGCTTCTGATCGGCAGAAGTCTTACGCGGATTTGAAGCGTAAGGAGATTGAGTATGCGGTGGGTGACCGTGTGTTTCTGAAGGTTTCGCCTTGGAAGAAGGTGATGAGGTTTGGCCGAAAGGGTAAGTTGAGCCCTAGGTACATTGGACCATACGAGGTGGTTGAGCGTGTGGGTCCTGTTGCGTACAGGTTGAGGTTACCTCAAGAGTTGGAGAATATTCATGATGTGTTCCATGTTTCTATGCTCCGGAAGTATAGATCCGATCCTTCGCATGTGATGCCTGTGGAGGAAGTGGTTTTGAATCCGGATTTGACCTATGATGAGGAACCGGTGAAGGTTCTGGATTCGGATAGCAAGGTTCTTCGTGGCAAGACCATTGAGTTGGTGAAGGTGCTGTGGAAGCATCGAGGTGTTGAGGAAGCCACGTGGGAGCGGAAGGAAGACATGCTGAAGCAGTTTCCTTATCTCTTTCCTTCAGGTAAATTTCGAGGACGAAATTTCTTAAGGGGGGGAGAGTTGTAACGCCCCGGTTTCGGGCTTAGAAGTTTTGGGCGTTGACCGGTTTGGTCAAAGTGCTGTTCGAATCTAAAAAGGTGAAATTAGGAAAGCCTAGTTCGGGTTGCATTAAAAATATGGAAAAATGTTCTAAAATCATCTTTTAATATAACTAAGTGAACTGTGAAATCAATTTTGGAAAATGAGTTTTGGAAGGGTGACATTTTGGCTAGTGACCAAAATGTAATTTTTGAAAGTTTTATGACTGTTTTAGAAAGGGTTGAAACTTTGAATCTTTAAGGAGCTATTATTCCAAAAGTAGTTTCTCCAGATTTTTCTAAGATATTTTAAGCTATATTCTGATTTTAAAACATATCAAAAGAGGAGGGAAAGCCATTTTGGCCATTTTGATAACTAACTTCCTATTTTCTTTTCTCTCATTTTCTCTCAACCCAAACACTTTCTTTCCAGAGAATTGTTTCTGATTTTCTCACCTAAATCTCTCCTTTCAACTCTCTTTTGATTCCTAATCATCATATCTACAAAACCTCATCATTTGCTACTTGATTCATCAAGGTTTTTGATTCCAAAAAGAGGAGAAACTCAAGTTTGGAGGTAAGAACGTCCTTCTCCTCTAAACTATCAGTTGTTTACTGAAATTCCTAAGTTTTCAATCCTTAATTGATGCTTTATTAAAGGCTTTTAAGTTGTGAAATGGATCTTGGCTTATAATGCAAGATTTGGTGATTTTTGATGATTTTCGTTTGATCTGTTAAATCTGTGATTTGAGATGTGTTTTTGATGTTATTTGAACTCTAAACTGATAAGGAATTGAGTTTTGGTTGATGCAATCCCGGATAGGTTGAGTTTCCTAAGTTTAGCTTGTGATTCTTGTTTGTTTTTGAGGTGATCTTGTGGATCTGGTGTTGCTGGAGGTATAAGGATGTTATTAGGTTCGTTTTAGATGTTAAATGATGTTAAAGGATGTTAGGTTTTGATGGTTTATGGCTGGGCTTTGTTGAGAAGTGGTTTGGATGCATTTTCGGTTGTGTTTGGTGGCCGAAAATGGAGTGTGGATGAGAGCAGCGAGTTTAGGTGCTTTCATTGAAGCTATTAATGCATGATGATGCATTAATCTACTGTTTTAATGTGTTAAAACAGGGGAGTCATCTTTGGATCCAAGTGGTGGTGATCCGGAAGCTTGATTTGGTGCTTCGGCAAGAGGCGAAGTGGAATCGGTGAGTGAAATTGGGTTTTCGGCTTTGAAACCAATGTCTTGGGAGCTTAGTTTAAGTCTAAACAACTTTGCTAAGCTCAAGTGTAAGTTTTCGGAAGTACTCTCTAGTGGTGGCCATGATTTGATTGTTGTGCAATATGGTTTATTGCATGTTTTAAACTCTGTTTTGAAAGCATGATTTAGCATGGTTAATGCTGTTTTTGTAAGCCATATGTTGAAGGAAGCTCAAGGTAAGAGTTCCTTGTTTTTGAATATTGATTAAATGTGGTTTGATGCTTTTGAATGCATGATGAATATGGCTTGGTTTAATGCTTTAAAACAGTGGATAAATTGATGATAATGATGTATATTGGCAAGTGATGTTTTGAAAAGGTTAAGGTCACTAAGGTGGTTAAAAGTCCTTGAGTGAGCCTTGTTTACTTAAGAACATCAAGGTGGTTAAAAGTCCTTGGATGATTCTTGCTACGGACACAAAGGTGGTTAAAAGTCCTTGTGTGGTCCTTTCCATGGTGTTTAAAAGTCCATGGGCCAAGGTGTTTAAAAGTCCTTGGGGCCAAGGTGTTTAAAAGTCCTTGGGGTGATTATTATCATGGTGTTTAAAAGTCCATGTCCAAGGTGTTTAAAAGTCCTTGGGGTCAAGGTGTTTAAAAGTCCTTGAGGTGAACTTGTTAAGGACACAAAGGTGTTTAAAAGTCCTTGTGTGGTCCTTGCCATGGTGTTTAAAAGTCCATGGGCCAAGGTGTTTAAAAGTCCTTGGGGCCAAGGTGTTTAAAAGTCCTTGGGGTGAAAGTTGATGAACTTGTTTTTTAAAGAAATGGAACTTATCACTTGTGGCCAATATGACATGTTGTGATATGATGCATGAGATGCATGTTTAAGTATGCTTTTGAGCATGTGTAAATGATGATTTGAAGCATGATTTATAAAGTGTTTTATAAATGCATTATTGGATGGTTTTATTGAGCATTCCTCACTAAGCTTTTGCTTACGCTCTCTTTGTTTTCTCAAATCAATAATGCAGAACATTAAAGTACTTTGAGGGCAGCAAGGAAGGCAAGCATTCAAGTGGAAGTAAAGCTCAAAGTATGGAAGGTTTTCTTAAGTACATTTAGCTTTTGGTAATTTGGCAATGGGGGACCTATGTGTATGTTTTGGGAGATGTTTTGAACTCCCTAAGTATTTTGAATGTTGTTGAGGTTGCTGGTTTTTGTGGTTGGCCATTATATGCTTGAATTGAAAGTTTATGCTTGAATGGTTGCTTGTGTAGGAAGCATGCCTATAGATTTGGGGCTTTTCATATATGTTGATGTTTTGATGAATTGTTGATGCAAGTATGTCTCTTATATGTTGAATTGCATGTTGGTAAAGTTTGGTGGCATTTGGAGCATGATTGGATGTTTAATTGCATGTTTAAGTATGCATTTTGGGGTAATCTGTGCAGGGTGTTTCGGAACAGTACCTACCGTTTCAGAACGGGTGCCTTAAACAAGCCCAGGCGTCCGAAACGGGAGGGACCGTTCCGAAACGGTTTGGCTACTGCCAGCCCGTGTTGTGGTACGCGTTGCGGAACGGCCCCGCGTTTCGAAACGGGCTCTGCCTGTTTCGGAACGGGTGACCGTTAGGGGCTGACATTGGCGGTTAAATGTTTTGAATTGTTTGCATTATGGTCCTGAATCTTGTTTGTGCAATTGTATGAGTTTGGGAAGTCCTTTTGAGCTGAAATTTCACAGAGAAGCATGAAACCTGATTAATTTCAAGTTGGTAACTTTAATTTGGGTTAAGTCCTCATATATATCAGAAATTACAATTTGGTCCCTAAAGTTGTAATTTATTCAATTGGGTCCCTATTTGATCTCTGATGGTTATGATCTTTGAGTATGCTGTTGTATGATCATATCTAAGGATTAATATGCATCTAGACAAGTTTAGAAAGAAAAAAAGGGTCGTTAATCAAGGTTGACTTTCGGGTTGACTTTGGTTTTCCCCGTGTGACTTTCTTAATTCGGGTCAACCGTCTAGGCCGGGTTAAGGGGGTTACAACCTATGTCTAGGCTAGATTGATCAACACTTGCTAAAGCTAAAGACCGTACTTACTCCTTTTGTGAGTTTGAATCTCTTGATACCGAACAAATGGATAGTAATCAACTAATCTTTCACCTTAATTGAAAACTATGAAGAACATGGAATAAGCAAACCTTTAAGCTTTATTTCAAAATCAAACTTAAAATCCTAAACAACCGTTCTCACACTAATTATACCATAACCCAAACCAAAAGAGTATTTAGAACATAATGGCGGCAAGAAAACCTAAACTATGCCTAAGGGAAAACCTCAGTTTTTGTACTGAAGTACAAAATATGTCGGGTATATATAGGCATTAGCTAGGCCAAGTCCTTCTTGGAGTAGAAGTCTTCAAAGTAGCTTTTGGATTAAATGCAACCTTTAATTCTAACTTCTTTAAGTTGAATGTGGAGTCCTTGTCGTTGCCTTGCACCGCAAGTTATCTCATTTCCCTCCTTCGGAGGCTCTGTTCGCTACTCCAAGCATCAGAAAATTGAGTGGATGGCATCGTTAGAATAAGGATTTTCTGCTCTACAGATCGTACTCCAATTCTCCAATTCCTCAATATGCTGCCCTAGGCGGCAGGTATGGCGGCGACAAGTTCTCGGTAGCGACTCTCTCTGTCTGGAACTGCATCAGTA
The DNA here is from genome assembly GCA_030270665.1 of Hibiscus trionum. Lineage (NCBI taxonomy): Eukaryota > Viridiplantae > Streptophyta > Magnoliopsida > Malvales > Malvaceae > Hibiscus > Hibiscus trionum. The sequence goes on along the minus strand of BSYR01000038.1, from coordinate 16,075,419 downwards.
CAACTCATTGGTTTGTTGTCGCGGCGGGTTCCGGTGGCACCCTGTTGTCTCGGCGGGTTCTGGCGACACCTTGCTGTCGCTGCGGGTTCTGGCGGCACGCTGCTGCTACGGCGCGTTCTGGTGGGCAATTTTCCTGTATGCACCAAAATACACTAAAATAAGTAATCAAGCTTAACGGTGAAGGAAATTAAGAGAATATGCATTATGCCTAATTATGTAACTAAAATGGGCATAAGTCTAACAATAATATGAGTAAAAAGGGTAAATAAAATAAGACTTTTTGACACTTTCCACACCCCCAAACTCGAACTATTGCTTGTCCTCAAGCAATGCAAACCTAACTAGACTTGCCCTTATATTAATCAGAAAGAAAAAATATGTTTTTAACTTGATTCCGCACCTCAAGGCCGTGGCACCAACATTATATTAGTGATAGAGGAAACATCAAGAAATAACTCGGAATTAATCTATAATGTCAGTGTAGTGTGTGCAGGACTGTGTACAAGCTGAATATGCAGAATACTCTAAAGAAACAAAGATGTTGTTACAATATATTAGGTTGCTACCGAGGCAGCACAATTAAGCACAATTATATAATCATGGTAGTAAGGGCTTCAGCTCTTCATAACTACTCTCTAGGTATGAAATTAAGATAGGAGCATACTACAAAACCCCGAACCCTTTGAGCAGAGTCATCCCGTGAAGACTTTCATTCACTCATGCTAATTTGTCTGTCACTGCAAAATTTTTAGATTCATGGACTTTGATAGCAGCAGAGTGTCATTGGCACATGATTGTTCCTAGAGCCTGTTTCGGGAACCTCTAGGGTAAAACATCAAATTTTCTTTGTTTTTCTCTGCCTTGGCAGTGCTTTATTTTTCTGTTTCTATTTTCTGCCTTGGCGGCTACCTGCAACAAGTGTCAGATTTTGGCAAAGAATTCTAAAAATAAAGCAGGCGATGTTCATCAGGTATTCTAACAAATTCAGCAAGTAACAGAAGTGTTTTACCGTTTTGGAAATTATAGAAAAAAAATCTAAGGTATTCATACTTTTCCCAAAATTAAGTTCAATTTTAATTTGGTGCGAAAATAAATTAATCAGCTATCCTATCATAGGCACAAGTTATAACAATTTTTTTCTTTTGATTAATTTTTAGAGACAAGTACATTATGCAACCTAAATTTACTAGTTATGCCTAAACAAAATGAGTGCTAACCCCCCCCACACTCGAGAGGAGCATTGTCCTCAATGCATGAGAAAAATAAATGAGTAAGTCGGAAAGGTCGTCACCTTGCATGATGAATTTCCTTCAAGCCATGTTTGCTTGCGTAGTTATCGAATGTGTGTATCTGTTAGTCGAAACATGTACAATCGTTACCTTGGCAACCCTGGGCCGTTGTAGTTGCAGTTTTCGTGGCGTCGATATGGGTTTCCAGGGCGGGTGATGGCGGGTAAGTGTTTCAGTAGGAAATATAGGGAACCAGACTACACTATCAAGGAACATCCCTGGTGAATTGCATAAATCGGAGCTGCTGTCTTTCCATCCTATTGAGCTGTTCCGAAGATGATGGGGGAGTACTGCTGGTATTGTGGTCTGTTTGGCAGCTTCAGTACTGCCGAGCGACGTGAGCTGGGCAGCAGCATCAGTATTGCCGGGCGACGGGAGCTGGGCAGCAGCATCAGTATTGCCAGGCGATGGGAGCTGGGCGGCAGCATCATTACTACCGGGCGGCGGGAGTTGGGCGGCAGCTTCAGTACTGTGGGGCGGCAAACTTTCATCGATGATGTTGCTCGACTGCCTCTGTCGAAATTCTCTGGAAGATTGGTTGGTTGCTGATTGTGGCCATTGATAGGTTGTGAGACGGTTGAATTTTATTTGCAAGACGAAAAAAACAAAATAAAATACTAAAATACATAAAGAAACAAAATTTAAAAATTCTAAGTCTACGAAAGCATAAAAAATGTGGAAGATAAAAATAAAAATTATGTTACTCTAGGAGTGCATTGGCATGCATCTCCTAAAGTAACTACTCCCTTGTTGGTTTTAGCTTAAGAGAGTCGTTTCCGATACTTCTTGTAATCCACCCGCACCCTCTATCGAGTGACAAATCTCATGGTGGAGGAGTCTTTCTTTCTCGTTCCCTTGTAGTCCATGTAAACCTTCCTCCTTGTTTCTATTCCTCAAAGCCATGAACATGTGATTAGGAAAAATTATATCACTATCTAACCATGTACTTACCTCATCTTTGTCAAAGTTTGTTATGGTGGAAAGTTGTTTTTGCTGTCGAGGCAGCTGCTGCGAAAACTAGTTGTTGCGATAGTCTTCTGTCATGATGCTATGCAGGTTAAGGGTAAACTCAATTTTCGGAAGAGCTTCATGACTCCCAACAGCGTTTTCTTTATGTCCCTCGAAAATCTCCATTTGTAGAGATTTTGATGGCTTTAAATCTGTCAGCATCGACTCCTATCGATATATATAGTCCATACTTTTCGAGGCTTCTATCGTGGCGAGCATTGTTGTCGAGGCATATGATGTTGTCGTGGAATCTTCAATTCCTTTGTCTGCCTCTCTAGATATTGTTGTGGCATATCTTTGCTCAGGTGATGTCAGTTCGTCTTTAGGGCAACGTTCTAGGTAACTGTCAGAACAGCTGTCAAACTCCCTGTCCGAGCAATGTTCTACATCCTCTTGGCTTTGAGGTTCTAAATGCTACTCACACTTCGGAGATCCTTCCTCGTTTAGCTCTTCATCCTCTTGTCATGGGACATCAGTATTCGTCAGGCTTAATTGTTCAGGTCCATCCATCACATTAATGAGGACTGAATTGCTCATACGTGCATCCATCTTAGCGATGATGGCGTCCATGGCAGTTGACACTTTTTTCGTGAAAGCAAGAAAAGCTTGAAGTTTTTCCTCCAAGGATGTTGATTGTTCTTGCGGATGACTATGTTGCCAGGGCATGTCGATAATGAGAAAAATATGTACAATACATGTATTTAAAGCTTAATAGTGACTAGTGCTCAAACTGCCAGATTAGGGACAGTTTTATATTTTTAAGTGTCTGTGATTGGATAAATGGATTATATGGTTAAATGAATTCTAATATGATTTGTATATGTTTTGTTTGAATGTTTAAGAGCAAGAGTGTGAAGATTACTTGGAGGATTCAAGAGTTGGACAACCAAATAGAAAGGGCAAGAGCATAGTAATCAAGGAAACAACATAGCTTGGAGTATTGTGAGTGTAGTTGATTTTAGGGTTAGGACTAGTGTCCTAGCCAATGTTTCATTTTATAAGATTATTTCACATAAATTATGATATGAATCTAATAAGGATTTGTTAATTAAAATGTAATGGAAGATGGACTAAATGAAATGGGACAATATGTTACATATTTAGTGCTAGTTGACATTGTTGGTGATCAATGTGCTTTGCTATGAGATGTTGACTATATGTGCTTCTTGAGATGAACTTATAAGTGATTTTATGCTACTATTTTTGATGAATTCATGAGTGAAATGACATGATATATTTGCTGGAAATTGCTTGAATGATGACCTTGAATAGGTCTTGTGTATTGGTGACATGTACGTGCTATATAACCTTGTAAATTGTTTGTGAAACACTTAGTTGATCTTGTTGGAATTTAAAAGAATTAATAAGTCCTTGGTTGACTAGTTGTCCTTAGGTAGAAGAGCATGCCTTAGAGTCTTGAGCTCTACTGATTTAGTACTTTATGTACTCTATGTTAAAGGTGGTTAGTCACATACTAATACTTTGTGCATCTACTGTTACATGTTATATGGTGTAGTTAGACACCTTGATGCAATTGTGTATCTACTGATTTCTGATCCTTTGTGCATCTACTGTTATATGTTGGTACTTGGTACCTATTGACTTGATTACCTAGTCCATCTAACCATCCAAGGCAAAACCTAAGAAACTTGTAAAACAAATTACATAACCAATGAAAAGATGATATGTTATAAGGTTACATGTTACATGAAATGATATAAATGATATGGATAGTGATCCTATTCGAATATATGTTTAAATGTGATCAAATAAGATGATATGATGATGTATTATACATGATTATATCAAATGCACATGAACTTGTAGGGAAGTACCCTATTCGAATGAAATAAAAGAAATGAGATCATGTTGTGGTTGAATGTTACATGATGTTTAATAACATTATTGATACGAAATTGGTCTATATGATTGAATTACATGAGGTTATGCTTAATTGTTATTGATTATGAGCATGTTTATATGATTTTGATGTTATTACATGAAATGAATTAGCTAGGTGTGACTTGATTGGTGTTAAGCCTAGCTAAGTAACCTTGATCATATGAAATAACAGATTAAAAGATTGAATTAGTAAGTGTAGGAACTGCATCACTAAGTACATATTGTACTTATCACACTAATGTTTCCTTCTTCCAAAATAACAGGTTTCTGATTCTGAAATCTATCTAATCTGATCCGGGAGCAATCATAAGTCAAGACTCAAGTATGATATAGCTTTGCTAGACTCCTAAATTGTGGCATACTTACATATTTATAGAGTCATGCATTTTGGATCTTCGTTTATCTTAAGATAAGATTTACATGATATGTAACGTAAGAAACAATTTTTGAATGGTTTATATATATATATATATATATATATATATATATATATATATATATATATATATATATATATATATATATATATATATATATATGACCAAGTTTGAAATGATTTTGCAAATGATATGTACAGTTTATATGTTGATACATGATGAATTTCCATTGATCATGATAGAATGGTTGATTAGGTGATATTACATCTAGAATCATTCTTGAATTGGCTGAGTAATTATAATGGTTTATGATGTTATAGGTTGGAAATACTTCTAGTTTTTTGTTATTGAATGATATTAGAATTGATCCTAGATGTTGGTTGTATGATTCGAATGGTCTTAGGGTACTATAGAGTGTTTTAGTGTTCTCTAAATATGAGCGCAAGTGCACACTCCTGTCAAGTTAAAGTATCAAAGATATCGTCTCTCATAGAGATTGGACAGCTTGACTCGATTCGTAGTTCCTACACAAGAAAAGTAAAATACACATATAAGTTGGTTTGTTTAAGAAGAAAATAAAATAAAAACACAAGTAAATAAAAGGGAAGAGATCAAATTGATAGGATGGGTCGGGTTATGATGTTGCTTAGTGTGAAACTCCGTTGAATAAGACAAGTTGCATTTTATATGATTATTTCACATGAAGTATGAAATGAATATAATAAGGATTTGGTAATTAAAATGTAATAGAAGAAGGACTAAATGAAATGGGACAATATGTTACATATTTAGTGCTAGTTGACATTGTTGGTGATCAATGTGCTTTGTTATGAGATGTTGGTTATATGTGCTTCATGAGATGAACTTATAAGTGATTTTATGCTACTATTTTTGATGAATTCATGAGTGAAATGACATGATATATTTGCTGGAAATTTCTTGAATGGTGACCTTGAATAGGTCTAGTGTATTGGTGACATGTACGTGCTATATGACCTTGTAAATTTTTTGTGAAACACTTTGTTGATCTTGTTAGAATTTAAAAGAATTAATAAGTCCTTGGTTGACTAGTGGTCCTTAGGTAGAAGGGCATGCCTTAGAGTCTTGAGCTCTACTAATTTAGTACTTTATGTACTCTCTGTTAAAGGTGGTTAGTCAGCTACTGATGCTTTGTGCATCTACTCTTACATGTTACATGTTATATGGTGTAGTTAGACACCTTGATGCAATTGTGTATCTACTGATTTCTGATCCTTTGTGCATCTACTGTTATATGTTGGTATTTGGTACCTATTGACTTGATTACCTAGTCCATCTAATCATTCAAGGCAAAACCTAAGAAACTTGTAATAAAACTTTACATAACCAACGAAAAGATGATATGTTATAAGGTTACATGTTACATGAAATGATATGAATGATATAGATAGTGATCCTATTCGAATATATGTTTAAATGTGATCAAATGAGATGATATGATGATGTATTATACATGATTATATGAAATGCACATGAACTTGTAGGGAAGTACCCTATTCGAATGAAATAAAAGAAATGAGATCATGCTTTGGTTGAATGTTACATGATGTTTAATAACAATATTGATACGAAATTGGTCTATATGATTGAATTACGTGAGGTTATGCTTAATTGTTATATATTATGAGCATGTTTATATGATTTTGATGTTAATACATGAAATGAATTAGCTAGGTGTGACTCGATTGGTGTTAAGCCTAGCTAAGTAACCTTGATCATATGAAATAACACATTAAAAGATTGAATTAGTAAGTGTAGGATCTGCATCACTAAGTACATATTGTACTTATCACTCTTCTGTTTCCTTCTTCCAAAATAACAGGTTTCTGATTCTGAAATCTATCTAATCTGATCCGGGAGCAATCACAAGTCAAGACTCAAGTATGATATAGCTTTGCTAGACTCCTAAATTGTGGCATAGTTACATATTTAGAGTGTCATATGCATTTTGGATCTTCATTTATGTTAAGATAAGATTTACATGATATGTAATGTAAGAAACAATTTTTGAATGGTTTATATATATATATATATATATATATATGACCAAGTTTGAAATGATTTTACAAATGATATGTATAGTTTATATGTTGATACATGATGAATTGTCATTGATCATGATATGAATGGTTGATTAGGTGATATTACATCTAGAATCATTCTTGAATTAGTTGAGTAATTAGAATGGTTTATGATGTTATAGGTTGGTAATACTTCTAGTTGTTTGTTATTGAATGATATTAGAAATGATCCTAGATGTTGGTTGTATGATTCGAATGGTCTTAGGGTACTATAGAGTGTTTTAGTGTTCTCTAAATATAAGCGCAAGTGCACACTCATGTCAAGTTATAGTATCAAAGATATCGTCTCCAATAGGGATTGGACAGCTTGACTCGATTCGTAGTTCCTGCACAAGAAAAGTAAAATGCACATATAAGTTGGTTTGTTTAAGAAGAAAATAAAATAAAAACACAAGTAAATAAAAGGGAAGAGATTAGATTGATGGGATGGGTCGGGTTATGACTCTGCTGCCTCGGCGAGGGATGGCAGGTAGGTTGATGTGACGCTCTCGCTACCCCGGCAGTGGAATGGATATCTGTCTCGGCGGCAAACTCGACAGAACTACAAGGCTCGACAGAACGCTTCGAAAGTGATCCCGCTTATGTCTACGTCAGAATATTGTTGATTCCCACTACAGATTATACCAGTCGCGGCGTGAATCATGCAAATACAACAGTGCTTGGTTCGTCCTTTTTTATCCTTCTTAAACCCTAACCCATGTCTAGGCTGGATTGATCAACACTTGCTAAAGCTAAAGACCGTACTTACTCCTTTTGTGAGTTTGAATCTCTTGATACCGAACAAATGGATAGTAATCAACTAATCTTTCACCTTAATTGAAAACTATGAAGAACATGGAATAAGCAAACCTTTAAGCTTTATTGCAAAAACAAACTTAAAATCCTAAACAATCATTCTCACACTAATTATACCATAACCCAAACCAAAAGAGAATTTAGAACATAATGGCGGCAAGAAAACCTAAACTATGCCTAAGGGAAAACCTCAGTTTTTGTACTGAAGTACAAAATATGTCGGGTATATATAGGCATTAGCTAGGCCAAGTCCTTCTTGGAGTAGAAGTCTTCAAAGTAGCTTTTGCATTAAATGCAACCTTTAATTTTGACTTCTTTGAGTTGAACGTGGAGTCCTTGTCGTTGCCTTGCACCGCAAGTTATCTCATTTCCCTCCTTCGGCGGCTCTGTTCGCTACTCCAGGCATCAGAAAATTGAGTGGATGGCATCGTTGGAATCAGGATTTTCTGCTCTACAGATCGCACTCCAATTCTCCAATTCCTCAGTATGTTGCCCTAGGCGACAGGTATGGCGGTGACAAGTTCTCGGTAGCGACTCTCTCTGTCTGGAACTACATCAGTACAACTCATTGGTTTGCTGTCGCGGCGGGTTCTGGTGGCACCCTGCTCTCTCGGCGGGTTCTGGCGGCACCTTGTTGTCGCTGCGGGTTCTGGCGGCACGCTGCTGCCGCGGCGCGTTCTGGCGGGAAATTTTCCTGTATGCACCAAAATACATACCAAAATAGCACCTTTTTCCACAAAATACACTAAAATATGTAATCAAGCTTAATGGTGAAGGAAATTATGAGAATATGCATTATGCCTAATTATGTAACTAAAATGGGCATAAGTCTAACAATAATATGAGTAAAAAAGGTAAATAAAATAAGACTTTTTGACACTTTCCACACCCCCAAACTCGAACTATTGCTTGTCCTCAAGCAATGCAAACCTAACTAGACTTGCCCTTATATTAATCAGAAAGAAAAACATGTTTTTAACTTGATCCTGTACCTCAAGGCTGTGGCACCTACATTATATTAGTGATAGGGGAAACATCAAGAAATAACTCAAAATTAATCTATAATGCCAGTGCAGTGTGTACAGGCTGAATATGCATAATACTCTAAAGAAACATAGATGTTGTTACGATATATTAGGTTGCTGCCGAGGCAGCACAATTAAGAACAATTATATAATCATGGCAGTAAGGGCTTCAGTTCATCATAACTACTCTCTAGGTATGAAATTAAGATAGGAGCATACTACAAAACCCCGAACCCTTTGAGCAGAGTCATCCCGTGAAGACTTTCATTCACTCATGCTAATTTGTTCGTCACTGCAAAATTTTTAGATTCATGGACTTTGGTAGCAGCGGAGTGTCATTGGCACATGATTCTTCCTAGAGCCTGTTTCGGGCACCTCTAGGATAAAACATCAAATTTTCTTTGTTTTTCTCTGCCTTGGCAGTGCTTTATTTTTCTGTTTCTATTTTCTGCCTTGGCGTCTACCTGCAACCAGTGTTAGAATTTTGCAAAGAATTCTAAAAATAAAGCAGACGGTGTTCATCAGGTATTCTAACAAATTCAGCATGTAACAGAAGTGTTTTACAGTTTTGGAAATTATAGAAAAAAATCTAAGTTATTCATACTTTTCCCAAAATTAAGTTCAATTTTATTTTGGTGCGAAAATAAATTAATCAGCTATCCTATCATAGGCACAAGTTATAACAATTTTTTCTTTTGATTAATTTTTAGAGACAAGTACATTATGCAACCTAAATTTACTAGTTATGCCTAAACAAAATAAGTGCTAACCCCCCCCCCCAAACTCGAGATGAGCATTGTCCTCAATGCATGAGAAAAATAAATGAGTAAGTCGGAAAGGTCGTCACCTTGCATGAGGAATTTCCTTCAAGCCATGCTTGCTTGTATAGTTATCGAATGTGTGTATCTGCTAGTCGAAACACGTGCAATCGTTACCTTGGCAACCCTAGGCCGTTGTAGTTGCAGTTTTCGTGGCGACGATCTGGGTTTCAAGGGCGGGTGATGGCGGGTAAGTGTTTCAGTAGGAAATATGGAGAACCAGACTACACTATCAAGGAACATCCCTGGTGAATTGCATAAATCGGAGCTGCTGTCTTTCCTTCCTATTGAGCTGTTCCGAAGATGATGGGGGAGTACTGCTGGTATTGGGGTCTGTTTGGCTGCTTCAGTACTGCCGAGCGACGTGAGCTGGGCGGCAGCATCAGTACTGTCGGGCGATGGGAGCTGGGCAGCAGCATCAGTATTGTCGGGCGACGGGAGCTGGGCTGCAACATCAGTACTGCCGGGCGGCGGGAGTTGGGCGGCAACTTCAGTACTGTCGGGCGGCAAACTTTCATCGATGATGTTGCTCGACTGCCTCTGTCGAAATTCTCTGGAAGGCTGGTTGGTTGCTGGTTGTGGCCATTGATAGGTTGTGAGACGGTTGAATTTTATTTGCAAGACGAAAAAACAAAATAAAATACTAAAATGCATAAAGAAACAAAAAATTGAAAATTTAAAAATTCTAAGTCTACGAAATCATAAAAAATATGGAAGATAAAAATAAAAATTATGTTACTCTAGGAGTGCATTGGCATGCATCTCCTAAAGTAACTACTCCCTTGTTGGTTTTAGCTTAAGAGAGTCGTTTTCGGATACTTCTTGTAATCCACCCGCACCCTCTATCGAGTGACAAATCTCATGGTGGAGGAGTCCTTCTTTCTTGTTCCCTTGTAGTCCATGTAAACCTTCCTCCTTGTTTCTTTTCATGAAGGCATGGACATGTGATTAGGAAAAATTATATCACTATTTAACCATGTACTTACCTCATCTTTGTCGAAGTTTGTTATGGTGGAAAGTTGCTTTTGTTGTCGAGGCATCTGCTGCGAAAACCAGTTGTTGCGACAGTCTTCTGTCATGATGCTATGTAGGTCAAGGGAAAACTCAATTTTCAGAAGAGCTTCATGACTCCTAACAGCGTTTTCTTTATGTCCCTTGAAAATCTCCATCAGTAGAGATTTTGATGGCTTTAAATATGTCAACATCGACTCCTATCGATATATATAGTCCATAGTTTTCGAGGCTTCTATCGTGGCGAGCATTGTTGTCGAGGAATATGATGTTGTCGTGGAATTTTCAATTCCTTTGTCTGCCTTTCTAGATTTTGTTGTGGCATATCTTTGCTCAGGTGTTATCAGTTCGTCTTTAGGGATGCATTCTAGGTAACTGTCAGAACAACTGTCAATCTCCCTGTCCGGGAAATGTTCTACATCCTCTTGGCTTGGAGGTTCTAAATGCTTCTCACACTTCGGAGATCCTTCCTCGCTTAGCTCTTCATCCTCTTGTCATGGGACATCAATATTCGTCAGGATTAATTTTTCAGGTCCATCCATCACATTAATGAGGACTGAATTGCTCATACGTGCATCCATCTTAGCGATGATGGCGTCCATGGCAGTTGACACTTTTTCCGTGAATGCAAGGAAAGCTTGAAGTTTGTCCTCCAAAGATGTTGATTGTTCTTGTGGATGACTATGTTGTCAGGGCATGTCGATTTCTGCAGCAAAATTGTTATTGTAAAACAAATTTTGTGATTTTTGATCATACCATGGAAAATCTTGCTGTTACGACAGCAACTGCGGTGGCAGCATCAGCTGTCCCTGTTGCTGCTACGGCGGCATCTGCTGTTCATATTCAGACATCCACTCCGAAGTGGTTTTTCTCGATATGTCTGCTACAAAAATATGAGGGCAACTTTCGAACGCATGATTGCCTTCACAATAATCGCAAGAACTTTCCCACATAATCTTTTTTCAAATGAAAATAAAAATAATAAAAACTAAAATTAACTGCAAACAAAAATAAAAGTGCAGAAATATAAATACGAATTTTGCTGTTACCAATCCCCGACAGCGGCACCAAAAACTTGTTGAGCATTTTAGTGTTCTCTAAATATGAGTGCAAGTGCACACTCCTGTCAAGTTACAGTATAAAAGATATCGTCTCCCCCAGGGATTGGATAGCTTTACTCGATTTGTAGTTCCTGCACAAGAAAAGTAAATGCACAAATAAGTTGGTTTGTTTAAGAATAAAATAAAATAAACACACAAGTAAATAAAAGGGAAGAGATCAGATTGATAGGATGGGTCGGGTTATGCTGCTACTTAGTGTGAAACTGCGTTGAATAGGACAAGTTGCTTTGTGCTGCCAGACTCTGCTGCCTCGGCATGGGATGGCAGGTAGGCTGCTGTAACGCTCTCGCTGCCCCAACAGCGGAATGGATATGTGTCTCAGCGTTAAACTCGACAGAACTACAAGGCTAGGTAGAATGCTTCGAAAGTGATCCCTCTTATGTCTACGTCAGAATATTTTTGATGCCCACTGTAGACAATACCAGTTGCAACGTGAATCATGCAAAGGAAGCAATGTTTGGTTTGTCCTCTTTTAGCCGCCTTAAACCCTAACCTATGTCTAGGCTGGATTGATCAACACTTGCTAAATGTAACGCTCCCTACCCGGCCTGGTTGAGAACCAAATCGGAGAGTGTTACCAACGGACGATACAAAGAACAGAGCACAAAAATTTCACCTTAATCATCGATAATCAAGAATTATTACCAGATGTGTTATTTAGTCCAATTTACCCTACGAGCAATTAATTAACCAATTAGGGCCTAAGCAATATATTAAAAGAAAACATTAAGGTCTGAAGTGTAAATCCTTTTAAACAAATAAACATGTCTCAACTGAATGCAATATCTCATAAGCTCACATTCATTTGGTGTCTCAGGCAGTTCATTAATAGCTAAATTCATCAATTAAAGGATAAGGATCAATCATAATCCAAGCCAATTTCGTCTCATTACAAGTAATTAACTAAGCAGCCTACCGGTATCGATACACCCTTGGGTTGTACCGATACAGGTGGTTAATGGTCAACACATTTTATTATGGCTTAAGGTCTGTGTCGATACATGTAAGACCCGTATCGATACGGGTTGACTCAACACAAATATTGACTTGACTTGGGTTGGCCCGTATGGATACGGGCTAGGTATGTATCGGAACGAGTGTTCACAGTATCATAGGGTAGGAAAATTGCATCGATATGGCACCGACCGTATCGATACGATGGTTGATAGTGGGAAAAATGGTATCGGTACGGCTCAAACCGTATCGATACCCCCTTTGATTTCCTTAATTCCCAGAACAAGGGTGTATCGATACACCATCACCCGTATCGATACCATGTTCAGTAATGTCAAAATTTTATCTGGTTTTTCATTGATTTACCCTATCAAACCTTGTCCAAAAGCCATGAAATTTTACCAGCAATCCATAAAACATGTAATTTAACGGCATGCAAAATTTCATGATCGTATGATTACGTTTTCTATGTTTTGACCCTTATGAACCATATATGACAACTTTGGCAACTTATACAACCCCAAAAGTACCTTTAGGACTATAGAGCAAAACACACTACAAGCATTGCACATACACAACAAAATGGAGATAAAGGACTAGTTCGACTACTCTGCCACCTTTCTAGGAGTTCAAAAGATCAAAACACATTACTTGTAGCTCGAAGGTGACTTGCTTGCTCGACTAATCCCCGATCTTGGTACAAACAACTTCTTAACCTGAAATGCATAAGATGAATGCATTTGGCATATTTTGCCTAAGTGAGGTAGTCTTTACAATGCAAATAAACAAGAGAAGTAAAACAAATCATGCTTAACAATGATGCAATAACGATGACAATAACAATAGGCATGGTATAACGATAATCATGATTCTATATCAATTATCATAATCTCATATCAATACTCCTTGGATCGATTTTGGACTGTGGATACGCGAATTCCTACGCCTGACCAAACACTGATTGGTCTATACCCTCCGCCTCGCCAATCAGTATAGGTCGTAGCCCTAGGACCGTAGTCCACTCATACACTGAGCTCATGAATTCTATGGCATGCCAATTGTATCACTAATCCATCGAATCCAAGGTCCATAACAATGACAATAATTGGTAAATAAAAATCAATATTTCAAAGGTAATATTTACACAACTTGTCTGATGATCATATCAATATTAAAGTCAATAATTCCTTAACATATAAAAGGCCGATAGTAATATTCGATGACAATGACAGTAACATAATCAATATCCGAAGCTTACCATGTCTTACCTACATGATCAACATGAATTCCGATGCAATAAAACCATACCATATAAGGTTAGTAACAAGAAAATCATGAACAATGGATTCGGGCTAGGTACCTTGCCTAGTCCCGAGACTCTGACTACACTCACCTTAACAATCTGAATCTTCAAGGCTCTCGGATAGCAATCCCTTTGTTCCTAAGTTGAGATGGAGATGGTGAAACCTCTCTCTCCATTTCTTGAGCTAGAAAATCAATAGAAAACTATTATGATCAATATTTTGATATCGAAATCAATATAACGATATCAAGATCGATATATGATTTTAATATAAACAACTTTATTGAAATATCCGTAGATGAACAAAACCCTAGCTTGAGATCAAGCTTGATTTATCCATGGAATCCAATAACCGATTGAGGAATATTGCTTACCCAATCGATAGCAACGATTCGATATCGATAAAACAAAGAAATAGCAGAGCTTAAAATTCCTCCAATAGAGGTGCTTGCTTCAAGGAAGAAGATGAGGAAGATGAAAAGATGGAGAGGTGTATGCTTCAATATTTTCGGTAAGCTTTCTAATCTTTTCTCAATTACTCTCTTTTATTACTTAAGGCTCATCAATTGAGCTTTCCTCATGGTGAAGCAACTTCACCAAGATTTCCCACGTAGGTGTAATTTTAATGAAGGAGGGGCTAATCACAAGATTAATCCCTCAACTCTTATTCTACTATAGTTTTGACTTCCAACTTGCATATTTTCCAATTTAGTCATTATATAGGTTCAATAATATTCAATAGATTTCGTTGACGACATTTTAAGCTCAATTGAGGTTCGATATCAATAATTAACTAGTTCGTACAATATTTGGACTTCATCAATGTAGGATTTCTGATCATCGGATCTTAATTCTGACTAGTTGGTACAATAATTTTTACCGGAGCTGAAGAGATGCGGGTATTGTTGTCTCATAGTCTCTTTAGGCTCCCAAGTGGCTTCTTCAATGGTGTGGCTCCTCCAGAGCACTTTAACTAACGTTACAGTTTTGTTGCGAAACCTCTTGACTTCTCTTGCAAGAATCTAAACCAGTTCTTCCTCGTAGGATAGATTTGGTCGAACTTCTACAGATTCAGATTCCACAACGTGTGAAGGGTCAGATCGATACTTCTGAAGCATCGATACATGAAAAACATCATGGGTTTTACTCAATTCTGAGGGTAGCAATAACTGATATGCCATTGGGCCAATCTTTTTAGTGATTTCAAAGGGTCCTATGAATTGAGGACTCAATTTTCCCTTTTTGCCAAATCTTAGGACTTTCTTCCACTGTGACACCTTGAGGAAGGGTTGCTCACCAACTTCATATTCGATGTCTCTCCTTTTATGATCAGCATAAGTCTTTTGTCGATCAAAGGAAGCTTTTAAACGATCATGGATAATGGTGACTCGTTCTTCAGTCTCACGAAGCAAGTCAGAGCTGAACATCTTGCCCTCACCAAGCTCCGACCAACAAAATGTAGTTTTGCATCGCCTACCATACAATTCTTTATACAAGGCCATTTGGATGGATTCTTGGTAACTATTGTTGTAGGCAACTTCTACAATAGGTAGAGATTTCTCCCAAGTTCCACCAAAGTAAATAATACATGCCCGTAGCATGTCTTCCAAAATCTGGATTACCCTTTCTAACTAACCGTCAGTTTGAGGGTGAAAGGTTGTGCTTAGATTAACTCTGGTGCCCAGAGCTCCTTGTAGGGTTCTCCAAAACCGAGATGCAAACCAAGGATCCTGATCGGAGTTGATAGACTTAGGTACTCCGTGGAGTCGGATTACTTCCTTGATATACAAGTCAGCTAGCATAGGAAGACCATAGTCCATTCTAACTGGTATGAAATGAGTGGACTTCGTGAATCGATCTACAATGACCCATATAGCATCATGCTTTGTAGAGGTTAACGGTAGACCACTAACAAAATCCATGGTTATCTTTTCCCATTTCCATTTCGGTGGATCGATAGGTTGTAGTAGTCCAGTAGGGGCACAATGTTCTGCCTTAACACGTTGACACGTGAGGCACTTAGAAATGTAATCAACTATGGCTTGTTTCATGCCTGGCCACCAATATAGTTCACGTAGGTCTTTATACATTTTCACAGACCCGGGGTGAACTGAAAAGGAGCTCGAATGAGCCTCAGAAAGAATGTCGATGTGAAGAGTTTCATCATTAGGTACACATACTCAATCATGGAAGCATAAGAGTTCTTCAGAATTAATTCTGAAGTCAGGGTTGTCCGATACTTTAGAGACAATGGTTTGAAGCTCAAGATCTTGCTCTTGTGAATCCTTGATTCGTGAAACGATGGTAGACTGAACTTGGAGTTTAGCTACAAGACAACGATGCTTCCGAAGTCGAAAGTGAGTGTTAATTGCTCTAGGGGCTACAAAGGAACAAAGTTTACTATGAATTAAACTATACCATGAGTCAAGAGTTGCAATTGTATTATCAATACTTACAAGGCATCGGTTTGCGGCTGAGCGCATCAGCTACAACGTTAGAATTTCTTGAGTGGTAATGGATAACAAGATCGTAATATTTAAGAAGTTCCATTCACCTTTATTGTCGAAGATTCAACTCATTTTTTGTCATGTGGTATTTAAGGCTCTTATGATCGGTGAATAAATAACATTTTTCTTCGTAGAGATAATGTCTCCAAAGTTTTAATGCAAAGACAACAGCAGCTAATTCCAGATCGTGAGTAGGATAGTTCAACTCATGCGGTTTGAGTTGTCGCGAAGCATAAGCAACAACCTTCCCTTCTTGTATCAGAACGCACCCTAACCCCAGATGTGAAGCATCACTATAGACAGTGTAGTCCTTCCTAGACTCAGGCTGGGTCAGGACCAGTGAATGAGTCAGAACTTGCTTTAATTGATCAAAACTTTTCTGTTGATCCCCGGTCCACACAAATGGGGTGTCTTTCCGCAATAGCTTAGTCAATGGTGCGGCTATCATAGAAAATCCTTTGACGAATTTTCTATAATATCCTGCAAGGCCGAGGAAACTTCTGACTTCACCAATATTCTTTGGTGGATGCCAATTTAAGATAGCTTTAATTTTCTTCGGGTCAACTTGAATTCCCAAAGTTGATACAATGTTCCCTAATAAGGACACCTCGGTGAACCAAAACTCACACGTAGAGAACTTAGCATATAACTGCTTCTCACAAAGAGTTTGAAGCACAGTGCGGAGATGGTTGTAATGTTCTTCCGCAGACTTGGAATAAATCAAAATATCATCAATGAAAACCACTACAAATTTATCAAGTTAGGATCAGAAGATTTGATTCATCAAGTCCATATATGCTGCCGGAACATTGGTTAACCCGAAAGGCATAACCAAAAACTCGTAATGGCCGTACCTTGTACAAAAAGCAGTCTTGGGCACGTCACAATCTTTTACTCTCATCTGATAATACCCAGACCTTAAATCAATCTTGGAAAACACAATGGCATCCTTGAGCTGATCAAATAGATCATCAATTCTGGGTAAAGGGTATTTATTCTTGATGGTCACCTTGTTTAATTGCCGATAATCAATACATAATCTCATGGAACCATCATTCTTCTTCACGAAGAGGACTGGAGCTCCTCAAGGTGAGGAACTCGGCCGAATAGCCTTTGTCAAGCAATTCTTGTATCTGGACCTTCAACTTCTTTAGCTCGACTGCAGCCATCTGATAAGGTGCAATGGATAAAAGGGTGGTCCCGGGTTGCACTTCAATACCATATTCCACTTCTCGAGTCAGAGGTAGACCCGGAAGCTTGTCAGGAAAGATATCTGGAAACTCACTTACTGTGTCAATATCATGGATCTGAGGTTCATTCCTGGTTTCTGTGGACAATGTACACAACATGGAGTTCCGAGATTCTATCAGCATTATACTTTCCTTGCCAAGGCCTCAGAGATACAGTTTTTGCTAGCTGCAATCTACCCACGCTTGATGTTTACTAAGCCAATCAATGCCTAGTATCACATCAAACTCATGGATTGGTAAAACTAAGAGATCCGCGGGGAACGAAATTCCTTGAATCAAGATCGGACAATTCTTGCATACAAGGCTTAGAGTAACACAATCACCAAATAGATTTGTCACGAAGATTTCTGTTGCCATAGGTTCGATGGACATCCTATATCTTTTAACCAATTCCATGCTTACAAAAGAATGTGTAGATCCAGGATCAATCAATACATACAATGAGTGTGCATATAACATAATGGTACATGATATGACATTAGGCTCGTCATCCTCCTTGCGGCTTCTCACATGATACATCTGGTCAGAGGCCATCGATTTCTGCTTGTTACCTTGCTTCCCGGATCTGCCTGGTCTGCCTGAAGTTCCCGATGGTGTTTGTCTTGGCCCTTTTCCTCAGCAGGATTGGGCGGGTGAGGTGGTGTCTTCGTGCACAGCCGCTGACTTAGAGGGATTCTAAGGACAGTCCCTGATAAAATGTCCTTGCTCCGGACAAAAGAAACATGCTCCCGTCTGCTTACGACACTGGCCTGTTGGGTGACGTTTCTGACAAAAATTACAAACTGGATGCTGAACACTCCGGTTCGAACCTCCTGTACTCTCAACTAAAGTAGCCTTAAACTAGGACTGGGTGATAGTCTATGGTCTCTCAATGTTCCCGGTACGGGAATGCTGTGAATATGAAGCTTGCCTCGAGCCTTGATACTTGCCCTTCTTGTTCCATTTGGGAGGTCGAGAATCATCTTGTGCCCTTTTCTCATGAGCTCTCTGCGCAGCCTCTGTTGCCTTAACTCGGTTCACCAAATCCTGGAAGTTGGTGATACCCAAAGCCGTGAACTTGGGTCGTAGCTTATCGCTCAACCCAGCAATGAACATTCTGCACTTGTCTTCCTCTTTCTTTATAAACTCAGCTCTGTATCGGCAATACTTGTAGAAATCATGGATGTACTGCTCGATAGGCCGCCCGCCTTGCTTCAGATGAAGAAAAGTGCTCTGTCTCTCCGCGAGATAGTACTTGTTTCGAAATTCCTTAAAAAAGAATTCCCAAGTGACCGATTCTTTAGGAATGGTAAGAATAGTGGTCTCCCACCACATAAGGGCCTCGTCGGTCAGCAATGCAATAGTACAATCTAGCTTGTGCTCGTCGGAACACTTCAACTGCTTATTCAGGATACGTAGGGTGTTTATCCAACCAATATTCAACAATCTCCGGGTTATCATCATCTTGTCTAGTGAAAGAGTAGGCTCGAAGTGAAGCCAACTTATCCACAGGGACACGAGTATACTGGACAATAGGAGGAGTATGTTAAGCTGATGGTGCTGCTTGAATTGCAGCAATAAAATGTTTGAACATGTCAGCCATGTTCTTATAGCATTCAGCCTGAGCGGTAGGTGTTGCAGGCTCAGTACCCTGAACTGGAGGGTCCTGTGGTTGCAGTGGATTCGGAGGATTCCCTCATCTAACCTCCTCGACATGTGTTGAGGAGCCAGTTGCGAGCTCGTCAATATGAGCTTCGTTTGTATCGGACATATCTACATGAAAGATCGGATCGGTCGACAAGTCACAATAAACACAATATATAACTCCTAGGTGACAAAGTAACACAATAACAATGCAATAGACTTCGGTTTAGTCCTAGAATCGACTAAACTTTAGCTCTGATACCACAAATGTAACATCCCCAACTCGGCCGGTAGAGAACCGAATTGGAGAGTGTTACCAATGGACGATACAAAGAACAGAGCACAAAAATTTCATCTTAAACATCGATAATCAAGAATTAATACTAAATGTGTTATATAGTCCAATTTACCCTACGAGCAATTAATTAACCAATTAGGGCCTAAGCAATATATTAAAAGAAAACATTAAGGTCTGAAGTGTAAATCTTTTTAAACAAATAAACATGTCTCAACATAATATCTTATAAGATGACATTCATTTGGTGTCTCATGCAGTTCATTAATAGCCGAATTCATCAATTAAAGGATAATGATCAATCATAATCCAAGCCAATTTCGTCTCATTACAAGTAATTAACTAAGCAACCTACTTGTAACGATACACCCTTGGGCTATACCGATACAGGTGGTCAATGGTCAACACATGTTATTATGGCTTAAGGTCGGTATCGATACATGTAAGACCCGTATCGATACGAGTTGACTCAACACAAATATTGACTTGACTTGGGTTGACCCGTATCGATACGGGCTAGGTTTGTATCGGTACGAGTGTTCACAGTAGCATAGGGTAGGAAAATTGCATCGATATGGCACCGACCGTATCGATATGATGATTGATAGTGGCAAAAATGGTATCGGTACGACTCAAACCGTATCGATACCCCCTTTGATTTCCTTAATTCCTAGAACAAGGGCGTATCAATACGCCATCACCCGTATCGATTCCCTGTACTGTAATGTCAAAAGTTTATCTAGTTTTTCATCGATTTACCCTATCAAACCTTGTCCAAAAGCCATGAAATTTTACCAGCAATCCATAAAACATGTAATCTAACGACTTATAGGATTTGATGATCATATGATTATGTTTGCTATGTTTTGACCCTTAAGCACCATATATGACAACTTTGGCAACTTATACAACCCCAAAAGTACCATTTAGGACTATAGAGCAAAACACACTACAAGCACTTTACATACACAACAAAATGGGTATAAAAGACTAGTTCGACTTCTTTGCCACCTTTCTAGGAGTTCAAAAGATTAAAACACATTACTTCTAGCTCGAAGGTGACTTGCTTGCTTGACTAATCCCCGATCTTGGTACGAACAACTTCTTAACCTGAAATGCATAAGCTGAATGCATTAGGCATATTTTGCATAAGTGAGGTAGTCTTTACAATGCAAATAATAAGAGAAGCAAAACAAATCATGCTTAACAATGATGCAATAACCATAACAATAACAATAGGCATGGTATAACGATAATCATGATTCCATATCAATTATCATAATCTCATATCAATACTCCTTGGATCGATTTTGGACTGTGGATACGTGAATTCCTATGCCTCACCAAACAATGATTGGTATGTATCCTCCGCCTCGACAATCAGTATAGGTCGTAGCCCTAGGACCGTAGTCCACCCATACACTGAGCTCATGAATTCTATGGCATGCCAATTGTATCCCTAATCCATCGAATCCAAGGTCCATAACAATGACAATAATTGTTAATTAAAAATTAATGTTTCAATGGCAATATTTACACAACTTATCCGATGATCATATCAATATCAAAGTCAATAATTCCTTAACATAAACAAGGCCGATAGCAATATTCGATGACAATTACAGTAACATAATCAATGTCCGATGCTTACCATGTCTTACCTACATGATCAACATTAATTCCAATGCAATAAAACCTTACCATATAAGGTTAGTAACAAGAAAATCATGAAGAATGGATGCAGGCTAGGTATCTTGCCTAGTCTTGAGACTCTGACTACACTCACCTTAACAATCTGAAGCTTCAAGGCTCTCGGATAGCAATCCCTCTGTTCCTAGGTTGAGATGGAGATGGTGAAACCTCTTTCTCCACTTCTTGAGCTAGAAAATCAATAGAAAACTATTAGGATCGATATTTTGATATCGAAATCAATATAACGATATCAAGATCGATATCCGATTTCAATATAAACAACTTTATTGAAATATACATAGATGAACAAAACCCTAGCTTTAGATTAAGCTTGATTTATCCATGGAATCCAATAATCGATTGAGGAATATAGCTTACCCGATCAATAGCAACGATTCGATATCGATGAAACAAAGAAATATCAAAGCTTAAAATCCCTCCAATAGAGGTGCTTGCTTCAAGGAAGAAGATGAGGAAGATGAAAAGATGGAGAGGTGTATGCTTTAATATTTTCGGTAAGCTTTCTAATCTTTTCTCAATTTCTCTCTTCTTAAGGCTCATCAATTGAGCTTTCCTCATGGTGAAGCAACTTCACCAAGATTTCCCACGTAGGTGTAATTTTACTGAAGGAGGGGCTAATCACAAGATTAGTCCCTCAACTCTTATTCTATTATAGTTTTGACCTCCAAATTGTATATTTTCCAATTTAGTCACTTTATAGGTTCAATAATATTCAATAGAGTCCGTTGACGACATTTTAAGCTCAATTGAGGTTCGATATCAATAATTAACTAGTTGGTACAATATTTAGACTTCATCAATATAGTATTTCTGATCATCGGAACTTAATTCCGAGTAGACCAGATTTCGGGGTGTTGCACTAAAGGTGAAGACCGTACTTACTCCTTTCGTGAGTTCGACTCTCTCGGTACCGAACAAATGGATAGGAATCAACTAATCTTTCGCCTTAATTGAAAACTATGAAGAACATGGAATAAACAAACCTTGAAGCTTTGTTGCAAAAACAAACTTAAAATCATAAGCAGTCGTTCTCACACTAATTTAGAACATAATGGCGGCAAGAAAACCTAAACTATGCCTAAGGGAAAACTTCGGTTTTTTTACTGAAGTACAAAATATGTCAGGTATATATATTGGCATTAGCTAGTGTAACCCCCTTAGCCCGGCCTAGATGGTTGACCCGGACTACGAAGATTACACGGGGAAAACCAAAGTCAACCCAAAAGTCAACCTTGATTAACGACCCTTTTTTTTCTTTTTAAACTTGTCTAGATGCACATTAACCCTAGGCATTCTCTTGAGATAAGCATACTCAAAAATCACAGCAATCGGAAAACAATAAGGGACCCAATTGCACAAAATACGAATTTAGGGACCAATTTGTAAATTCTGAAAATTAAGAGGACTTTACCAATTTTTAAGTTACCATTATGAAATTAGTCATGTTTCATGCCTCATTGCCAAATTTCATCTCAAACGGACATCTCAAACTCAAGCAATTGCACATACAAGAATCGGGACTAAAACGTAAAGCTTGCAAACCTCAAAACCATTCAAATTTTATGCCCAACGGTCAAGTGTTCCGAAACGGGTCTAGGCCGTTCAGGAACACCCGTTGGCAGTAGCCAAAGTGTTCAGAAACGGGTCTAGGCCGTTCAGGAACACCCTGGCCAAATCAAGGGCCTGTTTCGAAACAGGCAAGGGTGTTTCGAAACACTCTGCCCAGAAACAGCAGATAGGCCTGTTTTAACACCTTTAAACCCCATCAAACATGATCCAAACCATTCCACAATAAATCAACAACATGCCAAGCATCATACCTACCAATTTGCATCAAAATCTAGATACAAAACCACCCCTAGGTGCACCAACTCATTCAACACATCCAACACTCAATCATGCTTTTAAAACAAGAAGCATAGCATAACGACTTAAGAATAAGAAGATTCAAACGTTGCAAGCGTTAAACCACATAGTTCAAAATCATAAACCAAACTTGTCCAACATACACAATCTCATTAAACATCAACATAAGAGATTCTCCCCCCATTGCCTTTATTATATATAGCTATTAACCGAGACATACATCTCAAGTGGAGTTCTCCTTGAATCCCTTGCTTCTCGCCGTTCCAACTTCAAATATCTGCATTGATGGACAAAAAGGAGCGTATGCACATAATGCTTAGTGAGGAATGCTCAAAACCAAAACACCATCAATGCAGCGAGTCATAAAACCTCTTTTAATAGCATTACAATTCGATAAACCAAAGCAATGTTTGAAAACCCTTTTTAACAACATGCTTTAAATCATGTATTGCTCAAACATGAAAAACCAACCCTTAGCTTAGAAAAGCTAAGTAATTCACTTCAAAGCACAACCTTGCAAAACCATCAATTAAACCATTCCATGCATGAACATCCTATGCAAAGTTAAATACAAGATCCTTGGAAAACACTTCCACTTCACATTATACTTTTCTTATACTTGAAAATCATTTCAAAGCAAGAAACCTTTAAAAACCACTTACACCCTCAATTCCATCTCATGCATTAAGCAAATGCAACATATGAACCACAAAATCAACACTTTCATTACATGCCTTTTAAAACAAGCCTTCACAAGACTTCAATGCACCAAAGAGATTCCATGCACATATGTACCATTCTCAATAGAAGATAAACACTTGTACAAGTTAACAAGTAAAACATGCATTCATAGAACACTACACACTTCTCATGCAACCATGCATCATTTCAAGCATCTCATGCTTCATCATATTCAAGAACATTATATTGGCTTCCAAGTGATAATTCACAAACCATCGTAACACAAGACACAATCGGATACGCGGATTACAAGCGTTGTCCCCACGCTTCATACACACTACCAATCTCAAGGTCCCCAAATGGAATTTAAACCACCATTATGACCTTACCATACACAAGGTCCTCATATGGACTTTTAAACACCATATGACCTTAACATTCACAAGGTCCTCAAATGGAATTTTAACCACCATTATGACCTTACCATCACTCATTGGTAGTTGTATAACATCACTAACGAGATCACGGGACATACACGCAAGATCCACACATAGACTTTACACCACCATTGTGACCTTACCATACACAAGGTCTTCAAATGGAATTTTAACCACCATTATGACCTTAACATACACAAGGTCCTAAAATGGAATTTTAACCACCATTATGACCTTAACATACACAAGGTCCTCAAATGGAATTTTAACCACCATTATGACCTTAACATACACAAGACCCACCCATGGACTTTTAACCACCATGGTGTTCTTAACCATCTCGTTAGTGTACTTGGATGGAGTTACCGATACAATCACAACCACTTCACATCCAAGGCGACTTTATTCACGGTGCACCCAATCCTATAGCCGGCTAACTATATTCGATTCAAGTAACCAAGAACCACTTACATCACTTGCCAATATAACCAATTTACCACATTAATCCATTGTTTTACAAGCATAACCAAAATGCCAATACCACCAATTACCATCATCAATCCACTGTTTTTGAAGCATTACACAAAGCCATTAAACAACATGCAACACTATGCAACAATTCCACAATTTCAATGTACAAAACCAAGGATCTCTTACCTTGAGCAACCTTCACACATGGCTTTCAAAACCATCATTAAACCATGCTAAAATATGCTTCCAAAACAGAGTTTAAAACATGCAAATCACATGCGTTGCATCCAACAATCACAAGTGCTTTAAAAACCAATTCATAACACAACCAAGAGAGAAATTTCATTTACTTACTCTTGAGCTTAGCTAAGTTGTTTAGACTTAAACTAAGCTCCCAAAACCTTCAAACCTTGGTTTTAAAGCTAAAAACCCAACTTCACTCACCGATACACAAAACAAGGCTAGACAACAAGCCTTCCAAGCATCCGAAACCTTCAACACCACCTCTATTGCTCACGGATCATTCTCCCCTGTTTCAAGCACATAACAACAGAGGATTAATGCATCATAATGCATTAAAAACACCAGCAACACACCTAAACTCGCTGCTCTTTGCAAAACCAACATTTCGGCTACCAAACACAACCGAAATCACCTCCAAACATTTCCAAGACTTAACCCAGCCAAGATCCATCACTTCTAACCATTTTTAAACATCAATTAACATCCAAAATGATCCGAAACACGTCCTTATACCTCCAGCATTAACAAAACACCAAGATCACCCCAAAAACCACCATTTTCACAAGTAGAAACTTAGGAAAATCAACCTATTCGGGATTACATTGATTAAACCTCAATTTCTCATCAAATATACATCCATTTTACATTAAAAACACATCTCAAAACAGTAGCCAACCATTTCATACGAATTTCATCACAAATTAACCAAATCTTGCATTTTAAAGCCAAGATCAAGAACACAATTGTAAAACCTTTAATAAAACACAAATCAAGGATTGAGAACTTGGGAATTTCAGTAAAGAACTGAGAATTTAGAGGAGAAGGACGTTCATACCTCTAAACTTGAGTTTCTCCCTTTTTGGAACCACAATTCTTGAAAATCCAATAAGCAAATGCTAAGGTTTTGTTGTAGAAAATGAGGATTGAAATCAAATCTTTCGTTGTCAAAATCAGAGAGAATTTTGCTGGAGAAATGTGTTTGGGTTGAGAGAAAAGTTGAGAGAAAAGAAAATGGAAATTTAGAGAAAAGTTAGTTAAAATGCCAAAATATCTTTTCCCTCCTTTTGCACTTAATTAAAAACCATTAATTAAATTGATTAATATTCAGAAAAATCTGGAGAAACTCTTTTGGGTAAATAGCTCCTTAAAGATTCAAAGTTTCAATCCTTTTTAAAACAGTCACCCAGTTTTCAAAAATTACATTTTGGTCACTAACCCAAAATGTCACTCTTCCAAACCTCATTTTGTAAAATTGATTTCACCTTTCTCTTATATATAATAAAAGAGGATTTTAAGACATTTTTCCATATTTTTAATGCATCCTGAACTAAGCTTTCCTTAAAACCACCTTTTATATTCGAACCGAAAATCCGACCGGTCCAGTTCAAACCCAAAACTTCTAAGCCCAAAATTGGGGTGTTACAACTCTCCCCCCTTAAGAAATTTCGTCCTCGAAATTTCAACTGCCGAAAAGAGAACAACCAAACTTCTCAAAGCAACACACAAGGCAACACAGGAGACTTAACCACCACTGAACACTCTCCTCACAAAACTCCACCCAAACTCAACACCAACACATACTGTTCACGAATTCCAGAACACTCAAATGTTAACCACATCTTAACCTCTCACACTTCCGGACTACACATAGCCCCAACAACAACCTGAAGAACCTCCAACTTTTACAGCATACACCACCCTAACTAACAACTCTCAAAACTTGTTCACACAGTGACACCAACCAATCCAGTTCAGCCACCATGTGACCCACAACCTTCACTGCTTCTAAAACTCCTTGCAAAACTACCCAACCTCTTCCAAAGGTTACTACATCAAGCAAGAATTCCTAAGCATCAACTGCTTGCCCAAACTTCTCAACGTAATGCTGACATTCCTTCACATCCGCCGCTATCATTACCATAACGATTCACCAGAACTACTCACCTAACATCCGAAAATCACACCACAAAACCCCAACCTTGACTCCGCCAGCCGTTCCATACACCACCAGCTGTCTTTAGACGGAATTTACTCATACACAACTAGCCAACCACTTCTCACAAGAACCCGTCCAACCAACAATGGCCTTTGATCTTACATTGCCTTTCCACTTCAAGTTTTTGACTACAACATTTGCCTTACTAAAACATCGCCCAACCTATACATACATATTTAGGTTACGAAACTTCAATTCTCCCAGGCTAACCCTTTTCTACAACCCACAACACAACATCTTCTCAACTCTTCGAAGGTTGCTATGAACCATCACCTACATAAACAACCCTTCTACTACTACATCAATGCCAAGTTACCTCAGCATTCTGGAACACATCCACTAACTTACTACATCACTTAACACCAAGAAACTACCACTTCTACCAGCTATTCACGACCACTTTGACTGATTCTAACTCAAACGGTAATCTCCTCACCATCATACCGCTAAACTCATTAAGCGCCAAACACTTTCCTTCTACCAACATGCTATATCGCACTCACTATCACTGACAACTCGCTTAATACCCTCCATTACTTCTAACATTCTCCTAGCACCAACACAACTTTTAAAACCCATCATCCAACCTAACCCTATCCCAACACTAACGGACCAGATTAACTATCAGCGAGTGTGAACGTTCGTATGCATGGTCACCAATATGCCCTAACAATGCCTGATGTACATGCATGCAAAACCTCTAATGTCATGTCACATGTATGCATGGACCAGTACATATATAATATAGCATATAATAAATGATTTTAACTGTGCATGTATGTTGGTTCACACCCACCAATAACATCCTCAGAATCCGCCTAAAAACAACCTCCTATCTCACTTCTAACTTAACCAACTCCATCATTCTAACAACCCATTATCCACAAGATACTCACTAATGCCCTCTTCACACTAAAGTTGTTTTCAAAACAACACCAACTACTACCCCAAACATGCTAGCAACGAGACCATACCCACTACGCAAGGAAATACCAACTGAAACCAAACTAAGATACTAGAGCAAAGGTTACTTAACAAGGTTACCTGTAAACACCTCACTGCCCCGGAGCTTCAACAGACAAGCTCTCTTCCTCGCAGAACCATCATTCTCCAGCCGCACCGCTGCAGCATCTGCTAACACATTAAGGTCATCACCATCTCTCTGCGGTAAAGAACCCTGACTACCTCGAGCCAACTTCAAACAATTACGTCTCAAATGTCCAACAGACCCACAATTCCAACAAGATTCATTCTGCAAGCTCCTCACACCTTTCTGCCCTTCTTGCCACCTTCGAACCTTGTCTTGGCCGTGCCCACGACCCTTCAGAGACCCTTCTGCTACCACTGAAGCTGATCTCACCACTTGAGGACAATTCCGCTTCACATGCTCTTTAGAACCACAGTTCCAACAAACACCTGCACCCCAACAACCTCCAACATGGCGCCTTCCACAACGGTCACACACTGGTAACTGAGCTTCCACTCCTTGATCATGCAGCACTTGCCCCAGATTTGCACTACCACTCAGACTTCGATTCAAGCAAAACCTTCTATCACGTAGCCTCTTACGCTGACCGCTCCGGAGGTCAGTAACCACATCTCTCTTGCTTAAACTTTTCTCACCTTCATAAACTGAAACCACACCCTCACATTGCTTAACCCTTGGGAATTTCTCTCCAAGATACCTTTCATAAAAGGCAGACACAAAGAAGTCCCAATCTATATCGTGGATGTGCGATGCCACCGCCACAGATGTCCACCAGGCACAAGCGTCCTCCAACATCAATGAGACAACACTTCCCAGCTTACAGGCATAATCACAACCTTCCTGATCCAAAATCAGAATTACACTGGCCAACCAGGCCTCGAACGTCTCAAGTGTCGAACCATGATACTCTACAGCTCTCAAATCATGCAAACGTTGTTTCGACAAACTCTCACGTCCCACAGTCGACACGTCTACAGACCTTACTTTTGCCACAGCCTGAGATGTTCCCATCACCTCTTGAACTATAGGTGATGAACTCTTCATCACAGAACCAACTTCTTCCTCCTGCCTTACTACCTCAACTTCAGGCACTGAAGACTGAGACGAAACACTTCCACCAAAAGGTGAATTCCACGCCTTAACAACCTGCTCTAAAGCAGCAACCATCTCACCCAACTGCCATTCTCTCATCGATTTCACCATGCTATTAACAGCAAACAATCATAACAAAACAAACAAATCGATCAGACCAGCTTTAAGCAAGGATTCAAAACTCCAACTCCAAAATAACACAATAGCTATAATAATAAGGCAATGGGTATCCCGAATTCTCCCCTTTTACATGACATAACAGTCAATAAAAAAAACATTGGTACCACAACATCAAGCATATCAATCCACATACTTCGATCATGCTCTCATCAACAACATTCACTCGCAACAGCATAATATCAACATATCATACCCATTACACTTTCATTATTCATAAAATCAGCTCACAACACCAGCATAACATCAGCACAAATCCACATTAGCTCAATGAAGATTCACAATCAAAAAGCATGACAAGAACATCAACAATTCGCTCAAAAACACGCATTCCAACCGACTTTCAACCACACATCAGAATAAACATCAAACACATATTACAACAATTTACCATTTTCCCCACGCTTCCGCAACTCAGCTCTGATACCACCAAATGTAACCCCCTTAGCCCGGCCTAGACGGTTGACCCGGACTACGAAGATTACACGGGGAAAACAAAAGTCAACCCGAAAGTCAACCTTGATTAACGACCCTTTTTTTTCTTTTTAAACTTGTCTAGATGCACATTAACCCTAGGCATTCTCTTGAGATAAGCATACTCAAAAATCACAGCAATCGGAAAACAATAAGGGACCCAATTGCACAAAATACGAATTTAGGGACCAATTTGTAAATTCTGAAAATTAAGAGGACTTTACCAATTTTTAAGTTACCATTATGAAATTAGTCATGTTTCATGCCTCACTGCCAAATTTCATCTCAAACGTACATCTCAAACTCAAGCAATTGCACATACAAGAATCGGGACTAAAACGTAAAGCTTGCAAACCTCAAAACCATTCAAATTTTATGCCCAACGGTCAAGTGTTCCGAAACGGGTCTAGGCCGTTCAGGAACACCCCTTGGCAGTAGCCAAAGTGTTCAGAAACGGGTCTAGGCCGTTCAGGAACACCCTGGCCAAATCAAGGGCCTGTTTCGAAACAGGCAAGGGTGTTTCGAAACACCCTGCCCAGAAACAGCAGATAGGCCTGTTTTAACACCTTTAAACCCCATCAAACATGCTCCAAACCATTCCACAATAAATCAACAACATGCCAAGCATCATACCTACCAATTTGCATCAAAATCTAGATACAAAACCACCCCTAGGTGCATCAACTCATTCAACACATCCAACACTCAATCATGCTTTTAAAACAAGAAGCATAGCATAACGACTTAAGAATAAGAAGATTCAAACGTTGCAAGCGTTAAACCACATAGTTCAAAATCATAAACCAAACTTGTCCAACATACACAATCTCATTAAACATCAACATAAGAGATTCTCCCCCCATTGCCTTTATTATATATAGCTATTAACCGAGACATACATCTCAAGTGGAGTTCTCCTTGAATCCCTTGCTTCTCGCCGTTCCAACTTCAAATATCTGCATTGATGGACAAAAAGGAGCGTAAGCACATAATGCTTAGTGAGGAATGCTCAAAACCAAAACACCATCAATGCAGAGAGTCATAAAACCTCTTTTAATAGCATTACAATTTGATAAACCAAAGCAATGTTTGAAAACCCTTTTTAACAACATGCTTTAAATCATGTATTGCTCAAACATGAAAAACCAACCCTTAGCTTAGAAAAGCTAAGTAATTCACTTCAAAGCACAACCTTGCAAAACCATCAATTAAACCATTCCATGCATGAACATCCTATGCAAAGTTAAATACAAGATCCTTGGAAAACACTTCCACTTCACATTATACTTTTCTTATACTTGAAAATCATTTCAAAGCAAGAAACCTTTAAAAACCACTTACACCCTCAATTCCATCTCATGCATTAAGCAAATGCAACATATGAACCACAAAATCAACACTTGCATTACATGCCTTTTAAAACAAGCCTTCACAAGAATTCAATGCACCAAAGAGATTCCATGCACATATGTACCATTCTCAATAGAAGATAAACACTTGTACAAGTTAACAAGTAAAACATGCATTCATAGAA
Source organism: Hibiscus trionum (assembly GCA_030270665.1). Lineage (NCBI taxonomy): Eukaryota > Viridiplantae > Streptophyta > Magnoliopsida > Malvales > Malvaceae > Hibiscus > Hibiscus trionum. Next base: position 16,044,349 of record BSYR01000038.1, on the reverse strand, counting down.
CACTACACACTTCTCATGCAACCATGCATCATTTCAAGCATCTCATGCTTCATCATATTCAAGAACATTATATTGGCTTCCAAGTGATAATTCACAAACCATCGTAACACAAGACACAATCGGATACGCGGATTACAAGCGTTGTCCCCACGCTTCATACACACTACCAATCTCAAGGTCCCCAAATGGAATTTAAACCACCATTATGACCTTACCATACACAAGGTCCTCATATGGACTTTTAAACACCATATGACCTTAACATTCACAAGGTCCTCAAATGGAATTTTAACCACCATTATGACCTTACCATCACTCATTGGTAGTTGTATAACATCACTAACGAGATCACGGGACATACACACAAGATCCACACATGGACTTTACACCACCATTGTGACCTTACCATACACAAGGTCTTCAAATGGAATTTTAACCACCATTATGACCTTAACATACACAAGGTCCTCAAATGGAATTTTAACCACCATTATGACCTTAACATACACAAGACCCACCCATGGACTTTTAACCACCATGGTGTTCTTAACCATCTCGTTAGTGTACTTGGATGGAGTTACCGGTACAATCACAACCACTCCACATCCAAGGCGACTTTATTCACGGTGCACCCAATCCTATAGTCGGCTAACTATATCCGATTCAAGTAACCAAGAACCACTTACATCACTTGCCAATATAACCAATTTACCACATTAATCCATTGTTTTACAAGCATAACCAAAATGCCAATACCACCAATTACCATCATCAATCCACTGTTTTTGAAGCATTACACAAAGCCATTAAACAACATGCAACACTATGCAACAATTCCACAATTTCAATGTACAAAACCAAGGATCTCTTACCTTGAGCAACCTTCGCACATGGCTTTCAAAACCAGCATTAAACCATGCTAAAATATGCTTCCAAAACAGAGTTTAAAACATGCAAATCACATGCGTTGCATCCAACAATCACAAGTGCTTTAAAAACCAATTCATAACACAACCAAGAGAGAAATTTCATTTACTTACTCTTGAGCTTAGCTAAGTTGTTTAGACTTAAACTAAGCTCCCAAAACCTTCAAACCTTGGTTTTAAAGCTAAAAACCCAACTTCACTCACCGATACACAAAACAAGGCTAGACAACAAGCCTTCCAAGCATCCGAAACCTTCAACACCACCTCTATTGCTCACGGATCATTCTCCCCTGTTTCAAGCACATAACAACAGAGGATTAATGCATCATAATGCATTAAAAACACCAGCAACACACCTAAACTCGCTGCTCTTTGCAAAACCAACATTTCGGCTACCAAACACAACCGAAATCACCTCCAAACACTTCCAAGACTTAACCCAGCCAAGATCTATCACTTCTAACCATTTTTAAACATCAATTAACATCCAAAATGATCCGAAACACGTCCTTATACCTCCAGCATTAACAAAACACCAAGATCACCCCAAAAACCACCATTTTTACAAGTAGAAACTTAGGAAAATCAACCTATTCGGGATTACATTGATTAAACCTCAATTTCTCATCAAATATACATCCATTTTACATTAAAAACACATCTCAAAACAGTACCCAACCATTTCATACGAATTTCATCACAAATTAACCAAATCTTGCATTTTAAAGCCAAGATCAAGAACACAATTGTAAAACCTTTAATAAAACACAAATCAAGGATTGAGAACTTGGGAATTTCAGTAAAGAACTGAGAATTTAGAGGAGAAGGACGTTCATACCTCTAAACTTGAGTTTCTCCCTTTTTGGAACCACAATTCTTGAAAATCCAATAAGCAAATGCTAAGGTTTTGTTGTAGAATTGATTAGAGATCAAATGAGGATTGAAATCAAATCTTTCGTTGTCAAAATCAGAGAGAATTTTGCTGGAGAAATGTGTTTGGGTTGAGAGAAAAGTTGAGAGAAAAGAAAATGGAAATTTAGAGAAAAGTTAGTTAAAATGCCAAAATATCTTTTCCCTCCTTTTGCACTTAATTAAAAACCATTAATTAAATTGATTAATATTCAGAAAAATCTGGAGAAACTCTTTTGGGTAAATAGCTCCTTAAAGATTCAAAGTTTCAATCCTTTTTAAAACAGTCACCCAGTTTTCAAAAATTACATTTTGGTCACTAACCCAAAATGTCACTCTTCCAAACCTCATTTTGTAAAATTGATTTCACCTTTCTCTTATATATAATAAAAGAGGATTTTAAGACATTTTTCCATATTTTTAATGCATCCCGAACTAAGCTTTCCTTAAAACCACCTTTTATATTCGAACCGAAAATCCGACCGGTCCAGTTCAAACCCAAAACTTCTAAGCCCAAAATTGGGGTGTTACAGCTAGGCCAAGTCCTTCTTGGAGTATAAGTGTAAAATTGATTTCACCTTTCTCTTATATATAATAAAAGAGGATTTTAAGACATTTTTCCATATTTTTAATGCATCCCGAACTAAGCTTTCCTTAAAACCACCTTTTATATTCGAACCGAAAATCCGACCGGTCCAGTTCAAACCCAAAACTTCTAAGCCCAAAATTGGGGTGTTACAGCTAGGCCAAGTCCTTCTTGGAGTATAAGTCTTCAAAGTAGCTTTTGCATTAAATGCAACCTTTAATTCTGACTTCTTTGAGTTGAATGTGGACTCCTTGTCGTTGCCTTGCACCGCAAGTTATCTCGTTCCCCTCCTTCGGCGGTTCTGTCCGCTGTTCCAGGCATCATACAATTGAGTTGATGGCATCATTGGAATCAAGATTTTCTTTTCTACAGATCGCACTCCAATTCCTCAGTTTGTTGCCCTGGGCGGCAGGTAGGGCGGTGGCAGGTTCTTGGCAGTGGCTCTCTCTGTCTAGAACTGCATCAGTACAGCTCCTTGGTTTGCTGTCGCGGCGGGTTCTGGCGGGCAATTTTCCTGCATGCACCAAAATACATACCAAAATAGCACATTTTCCACAAAATACACTAAAATATGTAATCAAGCTTAATGGTGAAGGAAATTGTGAGAATATGCATTAATTCCTAATTATGTAACTAAAATGTGCCTAAGTCTAACAATAATATGAGTAAAAAGGGTAAATAAAATAAGACTTTTAGACACTTTACAGGTACTATAGTGTCCATTTCGAATGGTGAATTTGTTGTCTGTTTACATGTATGTATATGTTGTCTGAATAATGTTTGATGATAGATTGATCATGATATAGGTTATGTGTTTACAAGTTGTGTAGCATTTGAATAGGCTATGTGAATTATGTTAAAGTGAATATGTTACAGGTTGATTTAGATTGAATAGCATGGTATGGTTATTGAATGTAAAAGCATGATTGAGATGTTACCGTAGTCATTTGATATTTGAATTTAGCAACATGTAAATAAGGATGTCGTGCCATGATAGCTTATATGTTTATGTATGTTTAAGTTTGTAATCCATTGGATAGAATGAAGTTAAAGTTTTTATTATCCCACCATTTCTACGTTTTAAGCTGTTAAATCTATGATTGATATGAAAAGTCATATGTTATGTTATCTCGTTTGTTCGAATATGTTCTGTCTAACCGTAACGCCCTTTCGCTCCTAACCCAGGCGTGGGGTGTTACACTAAAGTGGTATCAGAGCTTTAGTTTATAGGTCTTAAACTCATCTGAAACATCTTACGCATCATATAGGTTTGCACCATGCCACCTAGGAGTCTTATATATAACTACTTGTGATTTCGCTCTCTAACTTCGATCATGTTTGAATTCTTAATTGAATGTCTGCAACTAATTTGGCCTGAGATAATGAAAGTCCCAACATATCTTCAAATAACGGGGACAATGTCAATATGCAACCCCAGGTTCAACTCGAACAACCTCGAGTGCAACCTCGAAAACAAGTTCCTCCACAGCCTAAAAATCTGACACTCCAATCTGCCCAACGAGAATGTCTCCTTAGTATGAAGGAGATATTCGATCAACTTGTGACGAACATAAGACGTGAACAATCGGCTCCTATTGTTACTGCCCCGAGTCGAGCTTCGATCGACAAGCTTGCACAACAACTAGCTTTTACATTCACCGGCGCGAACGAGGAGAAGCCGAAAGAAGCTGAATACTGGCTCGAAAGAACAACACAAATTCTGACCAAACAACTTAAGTGCTCGGACGAGCATAAACTTGAATGTGATGTCGCACTTTTAGCCGATGAAGCCCTAAGTTTGTGGGAGACCACGACCCTGACCGCCCCTACCGAGTCAGTAACGTGGAAATTCTTTGTTGATGAATCCAACAAGAAATACATTAGTGAAAAATATATGTCGGATCGCCGAAAGATGTTCCTATATCTGAAACAGGCCAATCGGCCGATTGAACAATATGTTGTCGATTTCTGCAAATACTGCAAATATGACTCGGAATACATTAAAATCGAGAAAGACAAGTGTCGAATGTTCATCGACGGGATGAGTGATTAATTGAGTCCGATGTTTACGGCCCTCGGTATTACAAACTTCCAAACTCTAAAGCTTTCACGGTAGCCGACGAACTTCCCGACGACATACTTTCTAAGGCGGCATCTCGACTTTCGACGGTCGATCGGCTCTAAAGCTTCGACGACAATTTGACTTCCGGGGTCAATTGGTATTCCCGATGTAACTCTCTCTCTTCTTTATTATTAATTATTTTTATTTTTATTAGTGGTAGGCAATTATGGTGGTAATTAATTGATCTCTCTCTTTGTATTTATAAGGGTCAAACGATGACATCATCATGAGACTTGGATTCATGTGAAGGGAGAACGGTCCAATGACCAACTGCCACGTGTCCATTTGGACACAAGTTTGGGTGAGAAATTATTGTTTCTTTGGTTGTATATGTGTGTTTGTTTGGGTTAAGGATATAGAAATTGGACTTTCAGATATGTAAATGGGCTTGAGGTACTTGATTGTAAACTTGGACATTTATTTTTTATTGAATGGGTTGTTATTTATATTATTTATTATTTGGCTTTATTTATAGAAATATATGTATACATATGTATACCTGAAAAAATTAGGGTATTACAATATAAATAGGATTATTTATTTTTGAAAATGGAGTCGTTTTTCAACTTGCTCTTTTTCTCTCTTTTTTTCTTTCAAGTCGTAAAAAATAAAAAGTCAGATCTTTAAGTTTTTATACAATATTTTTTAAACTCTTTTTTATCAACAAATGTATAATTTATTAAGGGAAAATCATTCAACAACTGTAGTGTGCCTCATTAAAGATCTCTTTAACTTGAATTGGAGAAAAAGAGTACAATCACGACAAATGATAAACAAGGCACCAAGAACACGCACACAAACTCCCCACACGAACACAAGCAAAACCAACACCTAAAAAGAGACAAACACAAGCCAAAACCAGCCCCACACACGATCAGCATCATACGGCCAACAACTATAAGCCATAACAAACAACAAACCAGAAATTATGCAGTAAACCACCCAGCAACAGCTTCCCGCCACCCTTACAAGCAACCACCCTGCAACCTCAACACCCATTTAACCCCCGCAACCCCAATATCATATCACCAACCATCCCGAAACAAACCATGTCGGTCCACGCCCTTCTTAGCAAGTGCATCCGCCAAACAATTTCCCTCGCGAAAAACATGAGTAAAACAAATGCACGACAACGCCACACAATGTGCATCAATAAGAACTAACAAATCCCAGAATTTCCAAGGTCACGATCCTTATGCATGATCCAACTCAAAGCCACAATAGAGTCGGATTCCACAATTGCAAACTCCTCTTGCCACTGTGACTCAACAAAAAGAGGAAGTGCGCACTCCACCGCACGCAACTCCGCTTCATTAGATTCCAAAATCCCCAAAGAACCCAAAAACGATGTCTATATTACTCCCTCCTCGTTACGCAAAACTCCACCACATCCGGCAAAACCAGGATTACCATGCGCAGCTCCATCCGTATTAATCTTAAGCACCCCATGAGGAGGAGGCATCCAGTCTATGTTTTTCCTTACACAAATCGTACCAACTACGAAAATACACCACCTCGGGCACTCCCATCATTGAGACTCATAGCAACACACATCCTCCGAGAATACTTTCACCCGATAAAATGATCGTAGTTTAATAAGGAAAAGCACTTCCTTTAACGTCAACCGCTTACCATTAAAAATAAACTCATTGTGCGTCAGCCATAAGGATTCGTAACTCATTTATCGAAAACACTTAATATTTTTAATAATATTATTTTATTTGTTTGTAATTTTTTAATATTATATAATTTTTCATATTCTTTAATTTTTTAATAGTAAAATTAATTAAATTTGAATTTCAACGAATTATAGTTGGACAAATGAACAAAAATAATTAACAAAGTTTTCAATCGTAGTACCAAAGACTTGACGACTTTGTCGTTTAGAAATACTGATTTGGCAGCCGGTTGTAACGTTTCTAAAAAGTAACGAATAAATTAAAAGAAGACAATACAAATTCAAGCATAAGGAGGCAACCACTAGCTCTCATGAGAGATCACTAAAGTAATGAATAAAAACTTAAATCCAACACATTTTCGATTCACTAATTCAATTTGATCGACTTAATTAAAAAGTTTATTAAATAATGGATATGGAGTTTTATTAAAATATATTTATTTGACTTTTTCTTTACTCGGCAAATAAAATTTTATTGCTTTGTCTTAAAAGCCTAAACCCATATTGAGTGACTCATTAAAAACCTCTTTAATTCTAGACTGAGGAATAGAGTTCACTCAAAGCGGGATACACTGCCTCCAAGTTCAAAGGCCTTCGTACAATGCACCAACTTACAACAAAATCACCATCCATCAAACTGAAACATATCCACTCCTTTTACATACTCATCCCATAAACAACAAAACAAAATTTAAAAGTAGGCATGAGGCTTGCTGGATATCAGTCCCTCCTATATTGCAGTAATGGTTTAGCACCCAAATCACCACCAAACTTTAAAAATTCGACTCGATTCAGATCATATTTAGCTAGGCAGTCTGCCAAGCCATTGTCACCCGAAGGATAAAGCACAGTTGGATTTTACCGATCCTTCGAACCACCCCATCAATGTCCATAGGAGTTTGTCGTTAGGTATTTGACCAAATAAGATCGTCCGGTTCCGATAGAATTTATCACTAAAATACCCTTAGATGGAGATAGGACTAAACGGAGCGAAAAGGGTTTTTCATGAGACGGGAAATGAAAACTATTAGCCCCACATAAAATTTGTGAATAAGTGATTGTCTGATAATGAGCAAGGAATGGAGCCTTTCTGCTAAAAAGGATGTATAACATCTCCCACCATACCCAATGAGAACAGTAACTGAGGAATTAACATTCTGATCTAGCTTCTTTGTTCTATAGAATCTGTCCATGAGTCTTAGTAGGTCTTCCTTCACCTCCTCCCAACAGCGTTTAAAGAACTTTAATTGTAACCCTCCGATCTCGGTGCTATGGATTCGTCGCAACTCCAAATTGCCTCCTTCGCATCCTCTACGGGAGGAACCTTTCTAGTTTTGATGTCTTACTTGTGAAATCCTCTTAAACTGTAGTTTAACCCCTACACTTCAAGCTCTCCTTTTGCAACTGAAATGATTGCTGGAAAATTGAATAACAAGCTTCGCAACCTCTTGGGGTCATTACTACTTTTATTGCCAATTTTTAATCCCTGCACAGTCCTCCCTTTCGCTCTTATCTTTATTACATCAATATCTAATTGATGTGTGGAGATGCAGATGGTAGAGTCATTATATCAAATTGTAACATCCGAATACCTGACTAAAATTTTCCGACTTAGATAATCGAAAAGTAGTTTTTAGAAACTATTATTGTGATAAAGGTTCTTAAAATATGATTAATTAAAATTGAATCAGATTTTAAAGTGAATTGTACATAATTAGTAATTAAATTGTAAAGCGTGCGAGTTTGATGTTAAAATAATGAAAGACGAAAATAAAGGTGCAATAAGTGTAAGCAACGGAAAGATGAATGTTTAATGTTCGAATTAATCCGTTTTCTAATAGTGATTAGTCATCACCACCAAGTGTCCACCATGCATAATCAAGGTTTTTTCAATGATAAAATTTGTGTACAATTTAACTAATTTTGGAGGAAACCCCACGGCTTGGGGTTAGGGAGGAGAGAGAAAAGATGTACATGTTCTTCAAATTATCTTACACTATTGCCGAATGCTCCCTTTGAATTTCAGACCCTTTAGGCTTTATTTTGGTTTCTGCATTTTAAGGGGAAAAAAAGGATGAAGAAGACTGATTAAAGGGGTTACGTACAGTAGTTTAAATTATGGTTACGATCTTGTTTTTAGTTGTTTTGCATTTATCGCGATTGCAGACATAACGGATGTCATTGTCGGTATCGCAATCATAAATTTCTTAAAAAACATATGATATTACGAACATAACGATTACGAGCGAGCGGTACTAAAACCATTATATAACGACCACTGTAACAATCGTGGATTGCTATTTAAGTGCCTGCGTGTTCTTTAATTCTGAATGTATGGATGCAAGACATGTCATAGTGTTCATGCACTTCCAAGCTTTTAATTAATGTTCGCGTTTACCGTCGTTGGACATTAACGTAGATGGTAATCGTTCGGTCTCAAATGTCACAAGCCCTTTCGTCATAGTCTCCTGAGCCTGAACTCGACTTTCATTTTATCGAGAAATGTTTGAAGTCCACAGCTCGATTAAATTTTTTAAATTTTTCTATCGCCGATCTCTCTTTTCCATTGTCGGATGTAACTCGTTTCTTAGTATATTGTTTCTTTCGTGTCGATGAAATTTTCTACCGTTCGAATCTTGTTGACGTTCTTCTGTTGTCATTTACGCCGTCCAGAAGTTAATGGAGGAATAATAAAAAAATGCTTAAAGTATAAAATCCATTGGGTAAAATGAACATTTTGAAGTTTCAGTGCCTAAAATAAATATGAGAGTAAAGTTCAGTGATAATTTATATAATTTTACCTTTTTGGTTTTACATTTGAATAATGGATTTCTTACCCCAGATTTTAGAAATTTTTGCCCTTTATAAATCAACTTTTGCCCATAATATAAACGCATTTCATGTTTGTCCTCAAAATATGAACATCAAATTTTATTTAAACTTATGCATATTCGTATACAACTATTTCAAGCCCATTTTAAATTCACCAATATTATGTTTATATATAAAAGAACGATACCTACACCCATCTAGACCTGGCAAACTTGACCCGAGACCCGAAACCCGAACCGAATTACTCGAACCAAAACCCGATTTTGACCCGAACATGATGATTCGAAGTTGACCCGAAACCCGAACCGAACCGAACCAAAATTTTTTGTTGAACCGAAATCGACCCGAACCGAAAGGACCCGAACCGAATGGACCCGAACCGAATGCTACCCGAACTGAAAGCTGAACCGAAAGCTGAACCGAATATCGACCCGATTTTAACCCGATTTTAACCCGATTTTGACCCGATTTTAACCCGAATATCTATTTTTAACAATATAATAAATAATAAAATGAATGATAGAAATTTGAGATCTTGGTGACCAATTTTATAATTTCATCATAAAATATAGCATAAAATTGAAATTGTAGACTAAATTGACAATTTGGAAGTGGAGAAATTTGAGAGTCCAATGACCAATTTTGTAATTATACCATATAAATAAATAGGGGTCAATTTTGGCTAAAAATTAAATCTTTGAAATTAAAATGAACGAAAATATCAATATATTAAATTAATAGACTAAATTACAAAGATTAGTTAACTTCAACTAAAAGTAAATTTTTAGAGACTAAATATCACTATGGGAAGGGGATTTCTATATCCGAAGTCTAAACCGTGGGAATACTCGTGACTAAATTAAATTAAACTAAAACTTAAAGTTGACTAAAATGTAACATTTTAAATGCAACATGACCTAAAAAGTAATTAATCTCTAGCTTAAAAAATTGGTGGCTTATTTCCCTCCAAAATTTTGTCTTTTCTCTCTCTATTTTTTCCAATTGTCTTTTTTCTTTTTTTTTCATTCTAGCTTAAAAAATTTGTGGCTTATTTCCCTCCAAAATTTTGTTTTTCCCTCTCTATTTTTACCAATTGTCTTTCTCTTTTTCTTAATTTAATTGAGTTTCAATCTAGATTAATTTAATTGAAATTTCACATTTAGTTTTAAAATTATTTTAATTATGTCCGTGATTTATGCTTTTAGATTTTAGTTAGTTCAATTAGATCCTAAGTTTAATAAATTAATTCATTTCAGACATTATTATTATTATTATTATTATTATTATTATTATTATTATTATAAACTTTGATTTAATATAATTATACAAAAAAAATTTATATGGATACATGAAGCTTTGATTTAAATATTTAATCAAGTTCAAATGCATAGATTAACAAGTTGAATCAGAATTAATCTCATACACCAATAACTCTAAACTAAACCATAAATACTAAACCTCAAACCTTTAACCCAACTCAAATCGAATTGACCCGAAAATTTAAATGTTGACCCGACCCGAAATTGACCCGAAATTGACTCGATTTTAACCCGAACCGAAAGCGACCCGAACGACCCGAACCGAAAGCGACCGATCCGATTTTGACCCGACCCGAAAACAACCGATCCGATTTTGACCCGATCCAATACCCGAACCGAATCCGACTCATCACAGACCCGAATTAGACCCGAACCCGAACCGAACCGACCCGAACCGAATCTAAACCGATTCTAGATAGACCCGAAATGACCCGAACCGAAACGACCCGAACCGAACCCGAACCGAATGACCCGATTGCCACCTCTACACCCATCCCCTTGATTTGGTTTAACATTAAATCTATTTTTATTTTAATATTTAATAATTATATATTTTTTTTTCATTAGAATATTAATCACAACCGAATTTAATATTTTAATGTTTATATTATAAGATTAAATGTATACATTATTATATATTTAATTTTATTCGTATAAAGTACATAGCAAGTAATAATAAAATAAAAAGAAATTATTTGAAACACAAATGGTGTACCTTGATTTATATGAAATTATATTTAATGTCATCGACGAACATTTTTTTCCTGCTCAATCGGATAATTCAATTCATTTTACGATTGGGATTAGTTTATTTTTACTATTATGAATTCAATTCATTTTGTTTTTTTATTTAGCTTTTGTGAAATCTAGCACATCACGTTCGTTCGCATTGCTTATATCGGTCATTACTCACCGACAATTCCCCATGCCAATTTTACAAACAAATTTCAATATTAGAAAAAAAGGCTAATGGTATATTAAATACCAAATTCAAAGTCTCGGTGTAAACGGGTTTAATCATTCTTGGGCAGATTTGTTTATATGATATTTATACTGAATTGACAAATTATATTATAACTTTATGATATTGTTTAGAATTCTATATTCAATATGTTCCATATAACCTATTATGAAATGTTTGTGGTTTACTAGGGGCATTCCAAGAAAATGTGTTAAAAGTAATGGCAGTTCTACAACGAATTAAATAGTAAAATGTCAAACTAAACATGAAAAAAAAGGTAAGAAACTTTAAGGATTAGATTGAATAAAATTAATAATTTATAGGAAAGATTTTAAATTCTAAATTTGTATAAAATAAGTTAAAAAGTCTTGCAGTATGCTAGATAGTTATATTATGAGATAAGGTGGAGCTCAGGTACATCAGGATGGTTCCGACACATCTAAAATATTTCCCTCTGCTATTGTATGAATACTCGGTTCTGAAGCTTGTACATTAATAACGACATAGGCTTCGGCTCGCTTTCCCCATAAGGTGATGTAAATTCCTAGTATGATCAGGAACCCGCCTATGATACTGTTAATTTATAATATATAAAAACACAAATTAGAAGAAACACAAGATAATATGTAAAAAAAAACAAAATAAAAATTGAGTAATTAATACCTTCCCGTATGGATCTCTCCATTTATTAGAAGAGACTCAAACAATATCGTAAATACGAGCGACAGAGGAGAAAAAGAAGAGACAAAAATTGGACCATGTGCTTTCATGCACTATGTTGCAATGAAAACTGCTACTCCGGATCCGAAGACACCCTATTTCATTTTACAAAATAAATGTACCATTTTAATAATAAAACTCAAAAACTATTAATTAATTTGAAACTTAAACTTAATGTATTTACGAAAAAATAATCGTTAGATTTCGCTTACAGTAAAAATTATGGTCAATAGATTCACAGTTGGAGAAATTCGCCAGGCACACCAATCCCTCTCAACAACCATAGCCGTTGCGGTGGAGAGCACAAAGCTGCTGCCACACATCAGCCATGAAGTAGATAAAACGGGATAGAAGTGTGTGGCAATCAACTTGGCCTATATATAAATAAATTAGAAGTAATTATTATGAGTAATAATTAGTGTTTTGTTGGATTATATATAAATTTGTTAAAACTAAATATGTGATATCATACCTGCAAAATAAGTGCCAAAGAATAACAGAAAAGACTGAGCAAGGTCAATACAGCTCCTAGTATCGGCCTCTGGACCGGAGCAAATAACAAGCCCTGCGGTTTGGGCAGTGAGTTGAAGGATGTGTGTATGTGGAAGCTCGGTCCAGTATAGAAAGTGATGATCATTGCACCACCGATGCTAGTGATGGTGCCAATCACTTTTGCTCTTCCGGGCCATGTGGTCAAAGTTAACGTCTCCATCCTAAGGAAATGCAAATGTCAATCAAACAGAAAATAAAAAGGGAAATTAGACGTAGAGGAACCGGTGGGGTAAGTAGACGATGAAACAAAAGCGAGGGAAAGATTTGATAAAGCCAAAGTGATCGTCTATTTTGGTTACTGCTGGAAGTCGAGAATGAATGGTCATGGTGACGACAGGGAAGATCCATTATCCGACTCTGACGAGGGGGAAGGTGAAGACTGAAGAGTCGCCGGAGTTTTCAGAGGTTGGTAACAGATAGATTATGCTGCCGCACTGGATATTTCAGCTCAACTGCAGCCTCGGTTCCTCCTGTCGAGATTGGCTTTAATAGGGACGCTCAAATCCAAACTGATACTAGTATTGGGGTAATTTGCTCAAGACAAGCAGTTAGTACAAAGTGATGGATTGCAAGTTCATTCTCAACAACTGAGGAAGATAGGGTGCTGGAGATTGACTGAACATAAAACTAATTTTACTTCCCGTAGGAGGACATTATTGATGGAACTGCCTTGGACAATGTTAATAGGGACTATGAAGATGAAGTTGAAAGGAAAGCAGTCTGAAAATTCTGTCTTTTTTTGTCTTTTTGACGTAGGCTTTGTATTGCTAGGTGTTTGTGGTTTAAAATACTAATAAAAATAAACATTGTTTTAGTAATCGAAATGTTATAAGGATTTATTGTGTTCCATTACGAGGATCAAAAACAATTGTGTTGGTAATGCATTTCTTGTATTGTATCGTATCCTCATTTATCGTGTCCGTGTATAAGTTTACGTTATAATTTTTACGTACCTGAATATTATTGCTAATATATAAGTAATGGCAGGGCCCAAATTTGCAACGGCCGTGATATAACTCGCGAAAGCGAAACTGAAGCTTGCAGCGAATGTATTTTGTGCCACAACTCCCCTACATTCCATAAAGCAAAGTCAATTGAATTTTAATAAATACTATAATTCAAACTAAAATTTTAATAAATGCTATAATTCAAACTAAAATTTCGAATACATACCCCAAAGCTCCGGTTAATATGCTCAATGCAGCTATCTTCCACGTCATGTCTGGCCTTTGACCCCTACAATTTTTTTTCAAATATAAGAAATCAATTTTGTATAATGATTATGAAATGATACATATGTATATTAATTTAAAGTATACCTTTCGAAATAGATAGCAACAGGGGTAACGAAGATGGTTGCTACCAGGAGACGGTAGGCAATCAAAACTACCATACTAGTTCCCGTGGAATAACTTTTTTCATATAATAAGCTCACCCAAGCACTGATAACTTGGGCAATTGTCATCAAAAAAATCGCGAGAAACATGATGCTGTCTAAAAAAACATAAAAAAAAATGATTTAAAACAAAATAGATGGGGGAAGAGTAAGAAATTCAATTTTAAAGAAACATATAGCCGCTGCCGCTCCCCTCCGAAACAATACAAACCGGGACAATCGACCAAGCACGTCCTATCAACTTGAAAACCATTACACTCCCAAGAACATCCAAGACCGAAACAACCACTTAACCAGAACCCAACAAGTAAAAGGAAAAAAAAATAGGTTTATGGAAGAAAGAAGCTTACTTGAAGAAAACAAGAAAGATGAATTGTGAGGGGTGTAGTGAAAAGGAGTGAAAGTATGAATATATATAGAGTTAGCAGATGATTAAACTAGGTGTAGGTGAGGGTATCTCAATCTCCCATTAATGAAGCCACTCTTAGATATTAATAAAAATAAAATATTATTTATTAATTTAACAATTTCAATTATTTATGGATATAAAATAGAAGAATTAATTTAAGAAGATGGATGGTTGATGAGAACGATTAATGTTAATTAAGTAATGAAGGATAAATTTCACGGTTAACTGTCATTATAGTAACATTTCATACATAGAAAATAGCTTAGTCATCAATTTATCTATTATAAGAATCCATTACGCAATTAAGCTTTGGTTGCTTCCGTCGGTCATTACTAGTATGCCTTTTTATTTAGGGTAGGTGATAAAACAATAATTATTCTTATTTATTGGTATAAATTAGTGGACATCTTTGCAAATAGTTTCATAATCCTTGAGAAATTATTGAAATATTAAGATTTCAATTGCAGTTTTTAGGATAATACCTTGTAAAGATGATTGAGATGTATGAATTAAATTTGATCTTTTTAAAGAAATAGTATTTGTAACCTTACTTTATTAACATTATTAACTTCGAATAGATAGAAAGCAACACATGAAGATGAACTCAGCTAATTGACTATTGAGACTGAAAATATGTGTGTGGGATGGAGTGGTATCATTATCATATATATATATATATAATATTGTATCCCCGTCCTGCTCCGAAATAATAAAAAGCATAACCCGATCCCGACCCGCCCCGAAATAATAAAAAACATAACTCGATCTCGATCCGCCCTTGATATTTTAATAAAAAATCCCGACTAAACTTGACCCGCTCCGGAAAAATTAATAAAAACATTAAATATAATATATATATATATAAAATAAATATATATTGGGTCCGGTCGGGTTAGGGAATTTTCACCATAAACCCGACCCGCCCCAAAATAATAAAAAGCATAACCCGACTCATTAAGACCCTAAATATAAGTTACGTGACTCATTAAGACCCTAAATATAATTTTATTTAATGAGAATAAAATCATACAAATTTTAAATATAATTTTATTTAATTGGAAGAAAATAGTACAACATAACTTAGTATAAGCTACGAGATTGAAAAAACCAACAATCCAGACAAACAAATTTGCTAAAAGAAATAGAGCATTTCAGCACAACTCCTTTCCAGCTTTAACCCAACTACCACCATAATTTAAAAAGCTGTTTTCTTGTCATTCCTTCTTTGGCTAAGTGATCAGCCATTCCATTTTCAATTCTTGGCACATATAGAAATTGCACCATTGAAATTTTTCGTAATTACAATTATATATAGTATAAACATGTGTTAGCCATTGGTGTATTTAATGTCACAAAGAAGAAAGAGCTAAAGAAAATTTTAAAAATGACATCTTAAAATTCTACTTTAAACATCCTTTTATCTTATCTTTTTCATTTTTAGATAATCTAATTCCACTAAAACCTTGTGTTTCTTTCTTAATTTGCCAATGAATCAAGTATGGTTAAAAAAATCATTGTATTATTTGTACAAATCAGACGTTTCATTGAAAATAATCATTTCCCTAAATTATAAAAAAATTAACAAGTTTATTTAATTTCGAGTTAAATTGAATGTAAATTTGAGGTTTACTAATTGGTTGAGTGATCAAAGATGTTCATATTTTTTTATCTTGTATGAGTTCGAATCTCGTCATTTTTCAAAAAAATTAATATCTTTATTTGATTAAAAAAAATGAAGATTTTTTCCCCGATTTAAGTGTGTCTGAACCCACAGTATACTAGTGGAACTTGCTAAAATAGATTATTTAGTTTTACATCAACAACATGCATTGATATCAACATGGTTTATGATATCTCATATTAATTATAGTAGTGGAACTTGCTAAAATGGTTTATGCTTACAATATCGGATTATTGTTGTAATTGGATATCAAGATTTGATCATTGTTGTAATTGGATTCTCTAGTGCTTTCTGAGTCATCGTATTAATATTGTGTTAATAAATCAATCTCATTTTAGCGAAAAAATATCCAATTAATTATATTACTTCCATGTACTATATTTATCTCTTTTGGGAATTAATATCGCACGTGTTAATTATATTGGCTAATTTGTGTGGGAAATTATTATTTTTAAATAAAGATATGTCACAGATTATCCCATATTGATGTTGATGTTAATGAAAAATTTTAATAAAATAGATGTTTAAATTTTTTTTGAACAATAGCATCTGAATTTTATTAATCACCATGAAATATAATACAATATATCAAAAAGACAAAAAATGGACAAGTCCACTAAAAGTCTCTTACAATGATGCAAAGAAAATCAAACACTTTCATCGAGATTAACATACCAAAATCCAGAAACATTCATGATTTTTCTTGTTTCTATCCAAACTGAACGCTTTACAGTGTGAAAAAAGGAGTGGTGCGCGAACCAAGCTATCGGGCAGATTGCTCCGCTACCTAGGTCTAATTACATCGGCAGCCAACCATCAACTGAGTGGGGATCCATCTTTCTAAGACCACCATCAGAATCATAATCAGAGATTAGCGTCGTGTAACCCCCTCGTCCCGGTCTGGCCGGATGACCGGTCCGAATGGGCTACACGGGGAAAACCAAAGTGAAACCCGTTAAGGCTCCCCTTCGGTTAGCAACCCTATTTTTTTGTTTCATTTTAATCTTGTCTAGAGGAGTATTAAAGTCCTAAGTGATCAAACAGCGGAACAACATACACGAGACAATCAAACGAACCCGAAACTACATTTAACATCCCAATTTTACTCTTAACTGCAGGCGGTATCGATACACCTAAGGGGTGTATCGATACGCCTTGACCAGGTCAAATGGTCAGAGTCAACCCGTGGAAACCGTATCGATACACCCAAAGAGTGTATCGATACTCTCCCCAACGGTCAACTTCTCACGGTCAACGCTAAGAAGACCGTATCGGTACGTTAGAGGCCTGTATCGATACCAATTTGGACAGTAACATCAGTGACCAAAAAGGTATCGATACGCCCCCTAGCGTATCGAAACGCGTGGCCTGGAACAAGAAGGCCGTATCGATACGGGTCTAACCGTATCGATACCCCTGCTCTGCAATTTCTCAATTCCGAACTTGGTAACCCTCATACGATTCTAGATGCACTTTTGGACACCCCTAAGCACATACAGTCATACATACATCAGACCACAATTGGGATTTAGCTTACAAGGCATTGAATCTAGCAAGGATCATACATATCAAGACTTCATGCAATTTCACAAAGAAGCATACTTAGCAAGCATAAGGCATCAAGCACAAAGTACTCAAGCATAAAGCATACATAGGCCAACAACATACATGTTTAGGCATGTACAAATAAACGACATGAGAATCATAGGCCACAATCCAAGAAGCAAAAGCATAACACAACATGAGTTTAACATGCTCAACCATAATCTCCCAAGGAGTTTGACCCCAACTCCTAAAACTCTATACCCCATTGTCTAGGCATTATTACAAAAGCAAACCATACTTAAACTTGCTTGAGAACTTCAAAGCTCCTCCCTCTCCCGCTCGCCTCCCGAACTCTAACGATCTGCACGTTGGAAACAAAAAGAGCATAAGCCAACTAGCTTAGTGAGAGAGGCTCTACGAATCACAACATGCAGTTTTCCAAATCACGATTTATATGCAAGAAAGCAATGGGATGCACAATGGTCTATCTCAACCACAACACATGGTTTGCACAAGAACAACCAACATACACATACGGTGGGACTACACATCACCGTTTCGACTAGTGGATTTCCAATGGGACTACACGTCAAAGTACTACCCTACTAGTCACTACCGGAGGGACTACACATCACCGTAGTTTAGACCACCATCACGTGAGGCACGAACTCAACACGACTACAACATTAACAACTTAAAATGCATTCAATAATCACAACGTATACGCATTCAACATATCACAACAACATGAGAGTAGAGAGGCTTACACACGGGTTTAGGTGACCCCTCAAGGTCCCACCACAAACCCCAAAAGGATCCATATCGAGCACAATGCATAAATCAACAATTCTACTCACCGTTGCTACCCAAGAGAAGATCGAAGACCAAGCTCAAGACTCCGAAATCCCCGGATTTGTCCCCAAAGCTCCACCAACCAAATTTATCGTTTCTTTGCGAAACCCTTCAAAACGAGCAAGCTCTTGGATGGAATAGTACCCAAGGGGGAGATGGGTTCATTTCACGTTGGAGAGAAAATGGATAGGGAAGAAGATGACTTCATAGCATTATTTTAGGTTTATTTGAAATTAAAAGGCTAAAGACCCAATTGCCCTTAATGAATTAAGGGAACTACAATGGATGACACCCATGGCAAAATTTGGGCTTGTTTTGAAAATAGTCCAACTAAATTTTATTTGTCTGAAAAACCCGAGGCCCAAACCATTATTTTATTATTTAAAAATTTGGAACCGAAACCCGAACCATTATTAAATTATTATTTTCACCCGACCCCCGAACCCGGGTGTTACAACTCTCCCCCACTTAAGGAATTTCGTCCCCGAAATTACCTGACGGAAACAAATACGGAAACTGCTCAAGCATGTCAGCTTTCCTCTCCCACGTGGCTTCCTCCACACCTCTATGTCTCCATAAGACTTTGACTAACTCTATAGTCTTACCACGCAACACCTTGCTATCAGAAGCAAGTATCTCAACCGGTTCCTCATTATAAGACAAGTCCGGATTTAACTCTATTTCTTCCACCGGCATAACATGGGATGGATCCGATCTATACCTCCTAAGCATCGACACATGAAATACGTCATGGATCTTCTCTAGCTCGGCTGGGAGCCTCAACCTATATGCAACCGGACCAATTCTCTCCAAAACAATACTCGGTAGGCCTATCTTCGACTATGTCTTGCACGTGAGGTGCCAGAGACTCGTCTCGCAACTGCTTCTCACGGATCAACTGATCCAATGATGGCTTAACCTGAAGCTCGGCCACTAGCCCACCATCCTTAGACACACTCAACCTTGCAAACATTGCTCGTAACTCAACGGCCACCTTCCTACTCAAGGCATCGTCCACCACATTTGCCTTGCCCGGATGATACTCTATGGTAAGGTCATAATCTTTAAGGAGCTCTAACCACCTTCGTTGCCTAAGATTCAACTCCCTCTGGGACATCAAATATTTCAAACTCTTGTGGTCGGTGTACACGGTGCACTTCTCACCATAAAGATGGTGTCTCCAAATTTTCAACGCGAACACCACTGCAGCCAACTCTATGTCATGTGTGGGGTAATTCTTCTCATGGACCTTCAACTGTCGTGAAGCATATGCCACTACCTTACCTTCTTGCATAAGCACACAACCTAGCCCCACGTAAGATGCATCACTGTAAATCACAAACTCTCTCCCCGGTTCGGGCTGAATTAAAATAGGAGCTTCGGTCAAAGCTTTCTTCAATTTCTCAAACGCTTCTTGTCTCGCATCCGACCATTCATACGGAACATTCTTCTGTAGTAACTTGGTCAACGGAGCCGCTATTCTCGAGAATCCCTCAACAAACCTTCTATAGTACCCCGCCAAACCTAGGAAGCTGCGGATTTCTGTCACTGATTTCGGTCGCTTCCAATTCACAATGGCTTCAATCTTCTTGGGATCTACACTAATCCCACTAGCTGAGATCACGTGACCTAGGAAGACCACCTCCCTAATCCAAAACTCACACTTACATAGCTTGGCATACAACTGATTCTCAAGTAGGGTCTGAAGCACCAACCTTAAGTGCTCATCGTGCTCCTCTTCGGTCCTAGAGTACACTAGGATGTCATCAATAAACACTACCACAAACCTGTCCAAGAACTTATGAAACACTCGGTTCATCATATCCATAAAGGCTATTGGAGCGTTGGTCAACCCAAAAGGCATCACCAAAAACTCATAATGCCCATAACGTGTACGAAAGGATGTCTTCGGTATGTCCACATCCTTTACCTTTAACTGATAATACCCAGACCTCAAGTCAATCTTTGGAAACACGGAAGCACCCCTCAACTGGTCTAGCAAGTCATCTATCCTTGGCAAGGGATATTTGTTTTTCACTGTCACCTTATTCAACTGTCTATAGTCTATACACATTCTCATGCTACCATCCTTCTTTTTCACAAACAAAACCGGAGCACCCCACGGGGAAACACTAGGCCTAATAAAGCCTCTGTCAGTCAACTCCTGAAGCTGTGTCTTCAACTCTTTCGGTGCCATTCTATACGGAGCAATTGACACCGGTGCGGAGTCAGAATAGGTCTCAATAGCAAACTCAACTGCTCTATCTGGAGGCAAGCCTGGTAGTTCTTCCGGAAAAACACTCGGAAAGTCGCACACAGTCCTGATGTCCTGAGGCCTCACCTCACTCATATCCGGGTTCATTACGTAGGCCAAGTATGCCTGGCACCTCGAGCTCATCAACCTCTGAGCTTCCAAAGCCGAAACCACATTGGACAAAAACTTGACATTCTCCCCAACTACCACAACCTCAAAGTCATCGGTAAGCCTCAAAGAGACCCTCTTAGTCTCGAAGTCAACCCTAGCTCTATGCTCTACAAGCCAATCCATGCCCAAAATCACATCAAAGCCATAAAAGGGTAGCTCCATCATGTCGACCGGAAATACGTGGCCCTGAATCATCAAGGGACACCTCCTATACACTTTCCTAACTACCACTGTATCACCAAAAGAGCTAGTGACCCTCACACCTACCTCTAGCCAATCACAAGGTAATCCCAATGACTTTGCATGTTCACCCAGAATATACGAATGTGTTGACCCCGAATCTATTAGAGAAAGCAAACTCAAAGACTGTAATGTGAAATTACCTGCAATGACATCAGTGTCATTCCCAGCCTCTCGCTGAGCGTACCCCTAGCCGGTCCTCCTCCCTCGGGCTGGACTGCTACCACATGAGCCAAGTTTCTCTGACCCTCATTCCTCGGCTGGAAGTTCCCACGGCCGCGCCCACGACCTCTCTGATGCTCAAAACCCCTCGCTGGAGCCGGTCCTCCCCTAGCTGGGTGTGGACAATCATGCCTTAAATGGTCTCGGGAGCTACAGTTCCAACACGCACCAAACATACCCATGCACTCACCTGGGTGGCGTCTCCCGCACCTAGTGCACTCCGGAATGTGCCCAACGGCCCCTTGGCCCTGACGGCCCTGACCATGGTTACCACCCCTAGGCCTCGTATCCGGCTGGTACCTCCTATCCCTATGCCTTTTGGCATGATCTCTATCCCAGTTCGCATGTCTCTTCCCGGAGTCAGACCCACCAGCACGTGCTCTAGAGCTCAGGTTCTGCTTTATATCCTTGGCTCTAGAAACCAAGACATCGAACTCAGTGTAATCGGAGGCCAACATGTAGGTCTTCACATCAGTAGTCAATCCATATCTGAAACGCTCGCATCGCTCCTTCTCATCCGGAATCAACTCTAGCGCGTACTGGTTCAACCTCACAAACTGGATCTCATACTCAAACACGGTCCTATTACCTTGAACCAAAGCCATGAACTCTCTTTTCTTTTCATCCAAGTACCGAACCCCGAGGTACTTCCTCTTGAAGGCATTCCTGAAAAACTCCCATGTGATATCCGCCTCGGTCATACCAGAAATAACAGTGGTCCACCAAGTATAAGCGTCTCCCTGAAGCAATGAGACGATGCATCCCAACTTACGGGCATCCGAACACTCCATCTGACCCAAGATGCGAGTAGCGCTCTCAAGCCACCCTTCCGAACCCTCCAGAGACAACCCATGAAACTCAACAGCCCCCAAATTACGAAGCCTCTCTAGGGGTAATCCTGTCCCCGCACCCTGAGGTGGTGCTGCAGCTTGCATACCGGCCAAAGCTGTCTGAAAAGCTCCGGCTATGGTCTGAATCAAATGGGCCACATCTGGACCTGCCTGACCTTGGCCCTCTTGAGCACCATTACCTCCCACATTAGCCTCAGCCTGAGGCCCATTACCATCACCTCCGACGTTCCCTCCATTACCATCGGGAGCATTAAGAGCAGGAGGCGCGTTCTCGGGTGCCTGGTCACCCGCCCTAGGCCGTCCCCTCGGTCTCACCATAGCAATTAAAGAAATCTAAAACAACAAACACACAACAACAAAGAAACGTTAGGTTAGCAAGAGGGCAAAGGACTCCGGTTCTCAAGCTCTTTAAACCAAAACAATTTTCCCTTTTTATTTTGACAACAACGCCTAACAATGGGGACTCATACCAACACTCAAACAGCAACAAGGTCACTATAGCATGCATTCAAACACTCAAACACTCTTAATACCTTAACTCACCTCACTTACCTGCCCGAGGTCTCGGAAACCTCAGGCTCTGATACCAATAAATGTAACCCCCTCGTCCCGGTCTGGACGGATGACCGGTCCGAATGGGCTACACGGGGAAAACCGAAGTGAAACCCGTTAAGGCTCCCCTTCGGTTAGCAACCCTATTTTTTTCTTTCATTTTAATCTTGTCTAGAGGAGTATTAAAGTCCTAAGTGATCAAGCAGCGGAACAACATACACGAGACAATCAAACGAACCGGAAACTACATCTAACAACCCAATTTTACTCTTAACTGCAGGCGATATCGATACACCTAAGGGGTGTATCGATACGCCTTGACTAGGTCAAATGGTCAGAGTCAACCCTTGGAAACCGTATCGATACACCCAAAGAGTGTATCGATACTCTCCCCAACGGTCAACTTCTCACGGTCAACGCTAAGAAGACCGTATCGGTTCGTCAGAGGCCTGTATCGATACCAATTTGGACAGTAACATCAGTGACCAAAAAGGTATCGATACGCCCCCTCGCGTATCGAAACGCGTGGCCTGGAACAAGAAGGCCGTATCGATACGGGTCTAATCGTATCGATACCCCTGCTCTGCAATTTCTCAATTCCGAACTTGGTAACCTCACATACGATTCTAGATGCACTTTTGGACACCCCTAAGCACATACAATCATACATACATCAGACCACAATCGGGATTTAGCTTACAAGGCATTGAATCTAGCAAGGATCATACATATCAAGACTTCATGCAATTTCACAAAGAAGCATACTTAGCAAGCATAAGGCATCAAGCACAAAGTACTCAAGCATAAAGCATACATAGGCCAACAACATACATGTTTAGGCATGTACAAATAAACGACATGAGAATCATAGGCCACAATCCAAGAAGCAAAAGCATAACACAACATGAGTTTAACATGCTCAACCATAATCTCCCAAGGAGTTTGACCCCAACTCCTAAAACTCTATACCCCATTATCTAGGCATTATTACAAAAGCAAACCATACTTAAACTTGCTTAAGAACTTCAAAGCTCCTCCCTCGCCCGCTCGCCTCCCGAACTCTAACGATCTGCTCGTTGGAAACAAAAAGAGCATAAGCCAACTAGCTTAGTGAGAGAGGCTCTACGAATCACAACATGTAGTTTTCCAAATCACGATTTATATGCAAGAAAGCAATGGGATGCACAATGGTCTATCTCAACCACAACACATGGTTTGCACAAGCACAACCAACATACACATACGGTGGGACTACACATCACCGTTTCGACAAGTGGATTCCCTACTAGTCACTACCGGTGGGACTACACATCACCGTAGTTTAGACCACCATCACGTGAGGCACGAACTCAACACGACTACAACATTAACAACTTAAAATGCATTCAATAATCACAACGTATACGCATTCAACATATCACAACAACATGAGAGTAGAGAGGCTTACACACGGGTTTAGGTGACCCCTCAAGGTCCCACCCCAAACCCCAAAAGGATCCATATCGAGCACATTGCATAAATCAACAATTCTACTCACCGTTGCTACCCAAGAGAAGATCGAAGACCAAGCTCAAGACTCCGAAATCCCCGGATTTGTCCCCGAAGCTCCACCAACCAAATTTCTCGTTTCTTTGCGAAACCCTTCAAAACGAGCAAGCTCTTGGATGGAATAGTACCCAAGGGGGAGATGGGTTCATTTCACGTTGGAGAGAAAATGGATAGGGAAGAAGATGACTTCAAAGCATTATTTTAGGTTTATTTGAAATTAAAAGGCTAAAGACCCAATTGCCCTTAATGAATTAAGGGAACTACAATGGATGACACCCATGGAAAAATTTGGGCTTGTTTTGAAAATGGTCCAACTAAATTTTATTTGTCTGAAAAACCCGAGGCCCAAACCATTATTTTATTATTTAAAAATTTGGAACCGAAACCCGAACCATTATTAAATTAT
The DNA here is from genome assembly GCA_030270665.1 of Hibiscus trionum. Classification (NCBI taxonomy): domain Eukaryota; kingdom Viridiplantae; phylum Streptophyta; class Magnoliopsida; order Malvales; family Malvaceae; genus Hibiscus; species Hibiscus trionum. Next base: position 16,019,617 of record BSYR01000038.1, on the reverse strand, counting down.
TATTTTCACCCGACCCCCGAACCCGGGTGTTACACGTCGTGAAGATCTCTGTACAAGAACCAACCAACCGCTAAGGTATGCTGAAAATCATGCCAAAAGGACAAATGAAACAAACCACAAAAAATCAAAGAAAAACATGCCACAAGAATAGAGGAAACATGTGTCACAAAGGCATAGATTCTTATTAAAACATGAAAAAAAGAAAAAGAAAAACAATAGATCCAGTGGTCGAAGACTAATACTAAGATTAGTTGTCGACCACCAATCAAAGAAAGAAAAGCAATGTTACATACGACAGAAATTTAAAATAGATGTTTGAATTAAGTACACATATTTGGTTGATTAAGTACACATTAATATTTTGATGAGTATTAGAATTCAAATTGATATAGATTTATTTTGAACATGTTTTGTAACACCCAAGATTTTAAGGTTAAAAAAACAAGAAAGGGGAAATAACAACCAAGGGGTTTTGAACCCGTGACCTTTGGTTGCATAAACTTATGTCTCAACCAATTGAGCTAGGTGAATTCTTAGTTATTTGTTGCACTAAGGTAAAATTAAATTGATGATTACGGATATCTAAAAATAAAATAATAATCTGATATATTCCCAAACACCCTCACTATTGCCATTAATGCTTCACCTTGAATCCAGACATATCTAGAAGATCTCAAAGGTCACTCCCCTAAACCTCTTCACCGTCCACCGCTGCATCCCTCCACTGCCGCGCCGTGCACGTCACCACCGCCACTGATCGGAGCGTCGCCTTCATCCGATCAAAACCCCTCTCCCTACGGGCGTAACGGAGCGGCCATTCGCCGGCAAAACTTGTTTGAAGTTTCGGCTAGAAACTAGATCGCCTTCACGGTTTTTGCCATTTCCCCTCACCGTCAGCCATCTACTTGTCGTGTCGTCGCCTTTAGTGAGTTCCTTGGGTCGAGGCGAGCAAAACCCAACCGATTGCTCAATCGTTCAACGCCTAATCGGTGATACGACAGTTCGATCGAATTTTTTTGGCCGATTTGGTAAGTTGGTAAGTGATTCGACTTATTTTCGGGTGTTTTCGGGTCGTAGATGGATTTCCGGTGCTCATTTAACATTTTGGGGTGTTTTCCGGCCATCTAGGGCCGCGCGTGAGCTTCACACGCCGTTTGGAATGAATTTTGGCCACCCTGGACGGTGGTCATTGAACTGGCTGACCCACCCATTGGTCGGTCCACCTTAACCGGCCCAACCCTAAAACAGTTCGAAATAATAAAATGAACCGAGCCCTTAACTAATGGGCCGACCCGACTCATTGACCGAACCGACCCGTTGACCGACCCAGCACATTGACCGTACCCGACCCGTTGACCAAGTTAACTCGCCTGAGTCAACCCAGTGAGTCAACTCGCCCGAGTCAACTCAGTGATCAATTCGCCCGAGTCAACCCAGTGAGTCAACTCGCCAAGTCATCCATTGGACCAGTGAGGTCAGTGTTGACTTTGACCGCTGACGTCAGCTTTGACTTTGACCAAAAAGTCAACTTTTCCTGAAAAGTCCTATTTTATGTTTTTCGACGTCCTGAGTCCGTTTTTTATGCTCGTTTTGAAAAATTTTCACCCGAAAGCCTTCGAATCTAACCTTGAACCCGAACTTTATGTATTTATTAATCAATTATGAGCAATGTGAATGAGGACTAAAATTGGAATTTATGCGATTGAAGGTATTCACAGTTCCTTGTATTCGAGATGTTGAGGACGTCACATTCGGGTTCGAGAGTGATCAAACGGAGTATCATGGTTGATCGATATAGCAAGTATTAAAGGTAATACACTACTACCTCTAGTATGCTTTATGAACATGTTGGTAATCGGTTTATGCATGCACAAATATGATGAGGAGTGCTGTTAACTCTACTTAAGTCAAACCAGATATGAAATTGAGTATGATAACCTATATAAGATCGAAATGCTCGAACGAGAAAGTTAATAAATGTAAGGATCTGGAGTTCAATAAATAAATTAATAAGGCATCTAATCTCAATAGCCGAGTATTAATATAAAATGATTAAATGCTAAATATATTTGGATATGAAATTATGAAAATGCCTTTAAGGTATGAGAATGACTAAAATACCCTTAGAATTAAAAGTGATCTATAAATCTACAATGGATATGGTAAAACAACCCAGTTCATTTGAAAACCTCGAACTACTTGGAAAGTTATGGTAACGAGATTTAAACCTTCGAGATTGTAAGGTGTTAGGTATCCTTGAATTTGGAATGAATCTCCGAATATAGATTTACGAGAAACTATACATACCCCTAAATTAATCAAGTGGCTCAAAATGCTGAATTGATTGAAATGACTAAAAGTAATGGGAATATTGTTATTGTTAAATTAATCGAAATGATCGTATTGACAAAAAAGGATGAAGTATCCTCGGACACTGAGGTTTGCAAATTAACTAGAATGATGGATAAACCTTTGATTTCTAAAATGAATGAAGTGGTTGGAGGTACCGAAATTTTTTGAATGGCTGAAACACCCACGAGTACTTAAATGATTGAAATACAATAAATGGTTCAATTGACATGATTGATGGATATCCCGAGCTTCAAAATGACTGAAATACCCCCTTGACTGGAATAAGTAAATTGCCTTTGATAAAATTCTGGAAATGCCAATAAAGCTGAAAATGACTAAAATGCCCATAAGGGTTGAAGCATGACTCATGTATGTCAATCACTCCTGATATCAATATGAGGTTCAAAATTTTTCCGCACATAATATAAGTTTGACTATTGATGATCTGATTCACTAGGGTACTTGGGATATGATATGATGTTACTGACGGCTTAGCCCTGATCCAGCTGGTAAGACCGCCCATTTTCGGTTCCTATGCTTCGGCTAGGTCCACCCGTTTTCTGTTCCTATGCTTCGGCTAGGTCCGCCCGTTTTCGGATCCTATGCTTTGGCTAGGGCCGCCCGTATTATAAGGTATTCCCTTACAATGGTACCCACGCCCAATGGGCTCGGGTTAATGCATGTACATGATACCGTACTGGGGAAACTATATACTCGAGTATGGTTGGAAGGTAAATAAAGAATTAAAATGAACTTTACTGCTACTTGAAAAAAGTGTATTTGAAATAAAAAGGTTTACTGCATTGTTACATTTCATGCATTAACGTTGCACTGTTAGAACAAACTAGACACTAAACTCTTTGATTCCACCTCCATATGTTATCCGCCTATATAATTCCCGTATAATTCTCGATGTTTGAATAAAGAACAAATATTGTTATTCTTGAGTATAAGGTTACCTCGAAATGGTAAAACAGAAATGGACACTGTTACTACATGGAACATCATGAAAATGTTATGCTTACCATATATATGCATGAACTTATAGCATCTTTTGGTAGTTTTGTATTACTGAGCTTTTCCAAGCTCACATTGTTTTTACCATCGCAGGTTAAAAGAATATATCATGGTGTAATGTTTGACATCAGTGTTCGGAGTTCTCTCAACGTTGTCTTTGGAGTACGATATTGTATAGTTAGTGAGCATGTATGTCATGTATTGTTTTATGATATTGTCTGTAAAGCACTTCTGAAATTTGTGTTATGGGTTTAAATGACTTCCTGAAATGGTATTTTAAACATAAGTTGATTTTACAGTTTAATAAGTGTTTTAAGGAATAAAATTGTTTTATGTGTATTTTTACTGTGGGTAGCTCTTGTGACCCTAATGTTACTTCCTAGGATCCGTTGTAACGCATAGGCGGGTCTAGGTGGTTACATGTTTCCTCTCGTATATTCACATTTTTAGTTTGAACTCGTAAGAAATTCAAAGTGGGGTATAAATAAATAAATTGATTCGGAAGCATTATCTATATTTACCATTACAAATGAATCTGTTGGTTTATTTTTAATTTTCATTAGTTGTATCTTTTATTAGGTCATTCTTCATTTGTAGAAAGTGCAACTTGTTTGCGTGTGTAGTGTACTATAAATGATACGCAAATATGGTGCATGTATACACGTCGAACGAGTAATAAAGTGATGAGTGAGTATTGCCTCCACATGGATTGGAGGTATTCATGGTTTGCTGTAACAATATAGATTGAACTTTTTGCAGATGACAATGCTATAGTAAAAGAGATGATGTAAAATAATGCTGAAGCAAAACAGTGCAGAGAAAGATAAGATAGCAATATGATGAACATGTCCCTTTCGTATGCGAAACTCACTACAGAATGACTGGCAAGGAATGATGGACAACCTAAACTAAGCTTCTTAACGATACTAAGGCTCTTCAGCTATCTTCTATGCTAGGCGGGATTTGCTAAAAGTGTTCCTAAACTATCTCTAGCCAGGAAACTAGGAGTCAGAAATGCTACAGCCATACCTCTCGGCGTAAACTCTTAACACTCTCCTACTCTTCACCATCTATCCTTTTTAGCCCTTGAAACCTATTACTTATCTCTAAGGTATGTTAAAGTCTACCTCTCGACAGCCACTCCATTGCTTATGGGGGTTCTAAGGCTAGCTCACTCAATTACTAACCTCAACATACACTTAAAGAACGGCCAACTCTCGAGGGCTCTTACAACTTTAACGAAATAAAACGCATAAGCAAAGCATAGAACATGATAAATACTGAAAAAGCCATAGCATGCATTAAAAAGTACTCAAAATAAAATCATCCATCAAACCCAAGCCACCTAAAACAGTTTGTGGCTGGGAAACATCATCCAATGTATCATTGCGATAACATCACCAAAGATAAATATATGAATAGGAAATGCTATAGCGACATAAAGAAAGGTGAACTCCCTCTCTGCCATGGAATGCCCGGCTGTCTTAGGCCCACCGTCTCTCTCGAGGCCTGTGAGGCCACTCCTTGGAGCTTCAACGATGAAGGACACCAAGTGGAGAAGATGAAGATGAAAACTTCTCTTTCCTTTTCTCTCTCTAGCTCTCTTCCGCCTCTCTTTTTCGCCCCTTCCTTTCTCCAAGCTTCTCTCTCTCTTTATATAGTGGAGGCTCTAGGGTTTTGTGCCTTAAAGATTCCTTGAAATTCCCAAGGAATATCCACCGACAAGGTCTGCCACAAGGGGACAATGAGGAAAGTTTACAGGTGGGTACCGGCTGCTGCACATGTCGGGTCATCCTTTTCTGCATGTTCACGTGCTTCTCACGTGTTGACCAATATCCACTTCTACCGTGCTGTAGGAATTCTTGGCACTAGCTTTCTCTCTTGACTGCTTTCCTGCGTACCAACAAACCCAAAACCAACCTTCCGAGCAGTACCCCTCAATATGGACCAATAACCAGCAAAGATAAAGATGCACCCAGAAGAAGAAAATGCAACCTAAATGCAGTCTAAATGCTATGGTCTGAACTCAAGAACAGGAAAATGCTATAGCAAAAAGGTATGAAAACAAGGATATTTGTGCAGTTATCACACCCCCAAACTTAAGCTATTGCTTGTCCTCAAGCAATGAGTAGAATAGAATAAAAGAATTACTATGGAAAAGATTTAACCTAGAGGATTGCTATGGCAACATCTCAGTCCTCAGAAATAAATTAGGCAATTAAATATAAACAACTAGAAGTGAGATCCTTAAGAACTTTCCTTAAGACTAAGCTGTGTGTGTGGCTGCCTTCCTCCTATACTTAAGCTAGTAAGACAAATTTTCAAGGAAGCTCCCTAATTATACCCTAACTATGCTCTCTAGTTCTTTTCTAATTTTTAGACTCCCAAAGATATAGGTTTTCTGCTACGAAGGGTGTCAACTCATCACACCTACCGTCCTTAACTCTAGAAGAGCAGGGAGCAAACGTCTCACCCCGAGCTAATAGGCAGAGTCATCCCGTGAAAACTTTCATTCAATCATATGCTATAGCAAAACTTTATTTATTTATTTTAACACTGTAGTATGCTATAGCAAAGCGGAGTGTCCTTCTACAGATATGTCGTAGCATTTATTCGTTTGTTTTAGCACAGGGTCGTCTAGTTTTTCTTTTAAGTTCTCTAGAGTTTACATATCAAAGTTCACTAGGGTTCTTCCTGAAATTTTTTTCTAACGAACTTACTTATAGAAAGAGAGCATCTGTGTAAAATTTTTAACAACTATATCCTAAGGTCGATTATACAGATCTCAACTAATTGTATTTTTTCTAACTTGGTTTATGCCTTTAAGATTTTGTCGTCAGACATCATAAATACACTCATAGACTTTCTCTAGACTAAACAGAATGTCATAGTAAAATTTTTGTTCTTTTCTACTATGCATATGCTAAAGCAAAATACTAACTATGAACACCGACACCCCCAAACTTAAGGGATGCAGTGTCTACAATGCATTAACTAATCTATGCTATATGCCATGGAAAATGATGAAAAAAATATGAAAAAAAGTTAGTTACCTCATGGGTGCGGGGGCTATGTGGTGCTGCTGGTATTGTCCATGGAAATTTCAGACGAGTAGTGGTGGGGATCTGTGAAATCGTCCACACTCTCGAAGAAGACTGGCTGAGCACTTGGTGAAGATCTGACACGCCCAGCGGTATGTTTGATGCGTGTCTTTGGTATGGATGTTGTAACTTCCTCAGGTCGTGCTGGTGTCTGCTCAGGTGTTTGTGCTGGGGTTGTCTCCTTTTGAGGGGGTTCCTCATGATCACTGGATATATGCTCTGGCTTAATAAGTGGGTTTTCCAGACGTGACGGTGCATGATTGGTTGCCTTCCTGCTGCGTTTTCTTTTCTTGGTCGGGGTGGGTACTGGGTCAGTCTCTTCGACAAGAGGCGAAACCAAAGGAGTTTCTTTTTTTGGCTGGACAGTAGGAGTCGTAGGCGCCTCCTTTCTCGGAGTCTTCTTCTTGGCAGCGGGCTGGACTGAGCTAGGGTCATTGGGATGCAATGGGCTTGCTGTAGCAGTGGTGGGGGCTTGCAATAACTCCATGGGGAATAGAGGAAATGACACGTTCTGGTCCGAGAGGAGTTTGTTGAAGATAGATGCTATGGCACCATCACGATGATGGGCATACTTAAAGTACACCCGCTGACGTGCCTTCATCAGGTTGATCTCAGCGCTCAGTTCTTTCGTTGTGGCCACCAATGCTGCTACCCGTGCTGCAGCAATGCTTTTTGCACCTCCCTCCACTGTTTGATGAGGCACATCTTCATTGAATCCTCGAAGTTCCGTTACGAGGGCTGGTGTTAGACTTGTCTTTCCTGAAATAGTTGCATCCACAAGATCGTCTACAAAGACGTCCTTTCTTTTACACAAAGTAGTTATCGGGTTAGGGAAAACAAGGGGACTACGAGGCCTTTTCAGACAAGCATACACTTCATCTACTATAATCTTTCCTATGTCAATGCATCTACCATGTAATATTGAGTGGAGAAGAAATAGCCTAGAGATGTGTATTGTGGCAGTGTGCAGAATGGGCATAAGCTTATATCGCACAAAATCGTTCCATACCTTGGCCTCATGTTTGAGGCGTCCTCTCTCGACTGACCTGTTGTTGTCCAGCACCGTTCCCTCAAAACAAATGTCCTCCAACACCTCACGTTGTGTTTGTGCGTCCATAGTTGTCACAAAAGAGGTGTGATAGTCCATAGTGTGCTTTAGCCCATAAAACTTGTTAATTGCTGCAGCAGTAAACTTTATCTGCTCGCCTCGCACATGGACAATGGATTGAGTGAGACTTGTGAGATGAGCGTAGAAATCCTTTACTAGTGAGGTGCATATCTTCTTAGGGTGAGCGGCGAATGTCTTCCATTCATGTTTTCCAATGACATCCATGACTGCCTGATCAGACTGATCATCTTCCTCTTTAGGGTATTTAAACCTTAGCGTCGGAAGAACATTCCTATCTTTGAGTTTCGTCCATCGCTCCTTTGCTGCTTCATCGAAAAACTTAGAAATTTCCAGGACTTGTGGTTTTTTAGGGCGATCGGAAGTTTCAGGGGCATTCTTGCAACGAGTCATGAAGGGTTTTGTTGAAATAGGGGAGGAGTGAACATGTGAGGGTAAAGTGGTGAAGGTTGTTTGGTGTTTTTGCGAAAAAATCAAAGAGATGAAGGGGGAGAAGAAAAAAAAGTTGAGTGTTGAAGAAGATGAAGAAGTTGAAGGGACAATTCATAATGAAAAAAAATATGGGAAGTTGAAAAAGGTGAGGGGAAATAGATGAATTAAATGGAAGAAGGGAGTGATGGGGACGTGTGTCGGCTTTAAGGGAGAGAGAAAAGGTGTGAGTTAATGTGATGGTTGATGGCTGGGGAGAGAATATGTGGGTTTTTGTGGCTAGGGTTTCACCTTATTAATTAGGTGAATATTCTCTCTCTTGCTTTTTGTTTTTCTTTTTTTTTCAATTCATCCTCCCCCATTTTTTTTCGGATAAAACCTCTCTTTATCTTTTTCTTTTCCCCTTTTTTGTACCTCCAAAAGTAGATAAAAACAAACTCCCTATCCTTCTTCCTTTTGCTACCAACCCTGTAGACGACCATGCTCTCCTGCATCTGTACCTGACATCGTACTATGAAAGAGAACGCTTGTACGAGGGTCACGTGAAAATATATGAAAATAAAGACAAAAATAACACAAAAAAACTAAACTAAAAAGAAAAGCATTATTTATAAACATGCTATAGCATAAAGGATGGAGTTTTGAGAGGCAAACTTTCAAGGATCGTGAAGATCCAGGTGTGACTTGTCTCTGATTACAGGGGCTCCACTGTACACCTTCAGGCGTTGTCCATTGACCTCGAAGACTTCTCCATCGTCCAACTTCTTGATGTCAACCGCGCCATGGGGATACACCTTGTGTATGATGAATGGTCTTGACCACCTTGATTTCAGATTTCCAGGAAAAAGCTTTAGCCTGGAATTGTAGAGAAGCACTTGTTGACCTTCTGAGAAATGCCTTGGCAAAATATGTTTGTCATGCCACTTCCTGGTTTTCTCCTTGTAAATGCGAGCATTCTCATATACTTGGGCTCTAAATTCTTCAAGCTCATTAAGCTCTAGCAACTTCCTTTCACCAGCCAGTTGGGCATCCATGTTGAGTTTCTTGATTGCCCAATAAGCTTTGTGTTCAAGCTCAACGGGTAAATGACATTCCTTGCCAAATACGAGCTTGAAGGGTGACATGCCTAAAGGCGTCTTGAAGGCTGTTCTATATGCCCAAAGTGCTTCATCCAACTTGGGGGACCAGTCATTTCTCTTAGGATTAACCACCTTTTCCAAGATTTGCTTGATTTCACGGTTGGAAACTTCAGCCTGTCCATTCGTCTGCGGATGCTATGCTGTAGCAATCTTGTGCCTGACTCTATAACGATGCAATGCTTTAGCAATGAGTTTGTTGTCAAAGTGAGTTCCTTCATCACTGATGATGGCTCTGGGTGCTCCAAACCTCGTGAAGATGTTCTTGTGAAGGAACTTCATGACCGTCTTGGAGTCGTTCCTTGGGGTGGCAACAACCTCCACCTATTTTGACACATAGTCGACATCTAGCAAAATATATAGATCTCCATATGATGTGGGAAACGGACCCATGAAGTCAATTCCCCACACGTCAAAGATTTCAACCTCCAGAATATTTTGCAATGGCATTTCATTTAGTCTGGAGATGTTCCCCATTCTTTGGCATCGATCACAAGTCTTGTAGAACTCGTGTGCATCCTTGAAAAGTGTAGGCGAATAGAATCCTGCTTGAAGAATTTTTGCAGCAGTTCTAGCACCACCAAAATGCCCTCCACATGGTGATGAATGACAATGGTGCAAAATGCTATGGTATTCTTCTTCTGGAACACATCTCCTTATGATCTGATCAGGACACTGCTTGAACAAGTAGGGTTCATCCCAATAGTAGAATCTTGCATCATGTCTGAATTTCTTGAGTTACTGGCTAGATAAATCAGGAGGCAAAATACCACTAACAAGATAATTAACAATATCAGCATACCACAGAATTTCCGTAGTAGACAACAGTTTCTCAACAGGGAATTCCTCCTTAATTTCATATTCACTACCTTGTGTGATAGCATTTTATAGCCTAGATAGATGATCAGCTACCTGGTTCTCACATCCTTTCCTATCTCTAACTTCTAAATCAAATTCTTGTAACAAGAGTATCCATCTAATAAGTCCAGGCTTAGCATCCTTTTTTAGTCACTAAGTACTTAATGACTGAGTGATCGGTATGAACTATAACCTTAGTGCCTATAAAGTATGATCTAAACTTATCAAAGGCAAATACTACAACAAGCAATTCTTTTTCAGTAGTGGTGTAATTGATTTGTGCATCATTCAAAGTGCGACTAGCATAATAAATAACATGAAAGAGTTTACCTCGGCGTTGTCCAAGGGTTGCACCGATGGCGTAGTCACTTGCATCACACATCAGCTAAAATGGCTCATTCCAATCAGGAGGAATGACAACTGGTGCTGAGATAAGCTTCTCCTTCAGTTCTTTAAATGCGCTATAGAAATCTTTGTCAAACACAAATGGTTGATTTTGCTGTAGCAAATTGCATAGCGGCTTTGAGATCTTCGAAAAGTCCTTGATGAATCTCCGATAGAAGCCAGCATGCCCTAAGAAGCTTCTTACTCCCTTGAAAATAGTGGGAGAAGGTAGTTTTTCATTGACCTCGACCTTTGCTTTGTCAAATTCTATCCCTTGCTTCGAGATCTTGTGGCCTAAGATCGTTCCTTCTGTTACCATGCAATGACATTTTTCCCAATTGAGCACCAAGTCAGCTTCCTCACACCTCTTTAGAACCTTGGCAAGATTGCCCAAGCATGTGTCGAAGTCATCTCCGGAGACCCAGAAGTCATCCATGAAAATTTCTAAAAAATCTTTGAACATGTCTGAAAAAAATAGCCAGCATACATCTTTGAAAAGTTGCTGGAGCATTGCAGAGACCAAAGGGCATTCTCCGGAAAGCATAAGTTCCATAAGGGCATGTGAAAGTCATCTTCTCTTGGTCTTCGGGTGCTATAGCAATTTGATTGTACCCGGAATACCCATCGAGGAAGCAGTAGAATGCCTTGCCCGCTAGTCTATCTAACACCTGATCAATGAATGGGAGAGGAAAATGGTCCTTCTTGGTTGCCTTGTTAAGCTTCCTATAGTCCATGCAAATCCTCCACCCGTTACTGTTCTAGTAGGAAATAGCTTATTCTCCTTGTTTCTTACCACGGTCACGCCTCCCTTCTTCGTTACACATTACACCGGGCTGACCCATGAGCTATCGAATATAGGGTAGATTACTCCAACATTAAGCCACTTGATTATCTCTTTCATCACCACATTCTTTATGATAGGGTTTAATCTTCTGTGGGGCTCAACTGAATTGTTGTGACAATCATCAAGCAAAATTTTGTGCATACATATAGCAGGGCTTATACCCTTCAAACCAGCCATAGTCCACCCTAGCGCATTTTTATGCCATAACAACATATTTACTAATCTAGTATCTTGCTTAGGTGTGAGACTAGATGAGATTACCATAGGAAAAGTTTCATTGCTCCCTAAGTAAACACATTTAAGATCTGATGACAAAGGTTTCAGTTCTAAAGAAGGTGCATGCTCAAAGGAAGGTTTAGGAGGTACAAATTCTGAAAAATCAAGAGGTTCAAAGTGCGTACCTGGTCTAGCCTCGAGTAGACTAGATTGCTCCAGTTCCCTTGAGAGTTCTTCTAGGTCTGAATCATCATCTTTGCAGAGTGCTTCAAACTCTTCCATTTACATCTCATTGCTACAGTAAACTCATCACTCGCATTATGTGCTGTAGCATCTATATATTGGCATACTCATGGATTGTTTGAATACTTGAGGGTGTCATGAATATTGATTGTGACCGTTTGATCAGCCACTCGCATTGTGAATACACCCTTCTCACAATCGATTAAAGCTCTCCCGGTGGCTAAAAATGGCCTACCCAAGATAGTGGGTGTGTTGCTGTCAGCTTCACAGTCGATGATTAAAAAGTCGACTGGAAAGATAAATTGGTGAACTTTTACCACAACATCTTCAACTCTTCCTTCTAGGAGAACATGAGAATGATCTGCTAGCTGTAGCACAACCTTGGTGGGTTGTGCCTCTCGAATTCCCAGTTTTAGAAAAATCTACTTATGCATCAAGTTAACACTTGATCCCAAATCGCATAGTGCTCTTCCAACAAACTTATCGCCAATAGAGCATGGGATAGCAAAACTACCTTGATCCTTCCTCTTAGGTGGCAGCTTGCTCCACATAGAATAGCATTCTACTGCTATAGCGACAGTTTCTTGCTTCTCAACCTTCCTCTTTTTCGTGACTATATCCTTGAGGAACTTGGCATATGTTGGCATCTGATTAATGGCCTCCATAAATGGGACATTGATATGTAATTTGTCTAGGATATCCACGAATTTCTAGAATTGAAGGTATTTTTTCTTCTTCTTGAGTCGTTGAGGAAAAGGAGGTGGGGGTCTAACTTCATTTCTCAGGACTGGTGGAGTTGCATCTTTTGCTATAGCAAAAGCAAGCTCATTCACCGATGTTTCTTTTACTATGACTTCCTCACCCTTTTCTTCAATTGGAGGATCTTGTAAGTTATCTTCTTCGCGAGGCAAGTTGGGCTGAGAGTCCTCCTTCTCTTTTCCCCCAAACTTGTCTTCCTTGCTAATTTTCTTTCCACTCCTTAATGTGAGTGTGATGCATTGTTCTTTGCTATGGTGCTTAGTGGCTTCAATGTCACTAGGCAGACTTCCTTGTGGTCTCGCATGCAAGGTTTGAGCTATCTGACCAACTTGTGTTTCTAAGGCTCGGAGATAAGAACTATGGCTTTGCAATAAGGCTCCTTGATTCCTTATGTTTGCTGCATGATCCTGTAGCAAAACTTTCGTGGTTCCCATGAAATCTTTTGCCATAGCCATAAATTCTTTGAATGTAGTCTCCAGCGAACTGTTTGATGAAGATGTTGCTCTCTTTAGACCTTGCCATGGCATCATCTGATTAGAAGATGGTGCTTCGATCAGATTTTGCTGTGGCGCTAGCTGAGCAGAATTGCTGTGCCCTTGATTACCCCAACTGAAATTTGGATGCTGACATCATCCTGGGTTGTAGGTATTAGAGTATGGTTTGTTGTTGCGATTATAATTCCCCATATAGCTGGCTGACTCTTTATTGTCAGGGCATTCACTCAAATGGTGATTGCCATCGCATCTGAGACATAAGGTTACAAACTTCATTTCCTTGACTTTGTTGGGACGCTGGAGGTTCTTTAGCATATTGGTGATAACAGCTAACTGGGTGGCTACCGAGTCATCAGCATCACTCTCTCGAACTACTTGGTTTCTCCTCCCCGTTCCAAGCCTTGTGATCGAAAACTGGTAATCAATGTTGACTACTCTATCAAGAATGTTGAATGCTTCCTCCGGTGATTTGTCTAACAAGGTCCCATTTGTTGAAGCATCTAATATCATCCTTGTAGGAGCATTCACTCCATTATAGAACATAATCACTTGGGTCCAGTCATGAAAACCATGATTTGTGCACTTCCTCAATAATCCCTTGAATTGATCCCAACACTCGTACATGGATTCGTCATAAGCTTGACGAAAAGAAGCAATATCATTTCTCAACTGAGTGTTTCTATTGGGTGGATTATACCGTAGCAGAAAACTTTTGCATAAATCTGTCCAAGTCTCCATTGATCCACTTGACACTCCACTTAGCCATGCTCTAGCACGATCACGTAAAGAATATGGAAATAGTTTAAGCTTTAGCACATCCTCATGCACTCCTTGCTGTCTGAACGAGTCACAAACTTCCAAGAAAACACGAATATGTTGTCTTGCATCTTCGTGAGGCATACCTCCAAATTGACCAATAGTGTACAACATGTTGAACTTAACAAGTTTAAGCTCAAACTGGGCTGCCTGAATTTCTGGAGCTACTATTCTGGGATAGATATCGTCCAAGATAGGAGTCAAATGATCTCTAATTGCTCAAGGTCGAGCTGCTTCTCCCTGGCCATTTGCCATAGTATCTCCGTTACCTTGAGGTGGTGGTATTTCTCCGTTCACATTTCTAGTCTCTTCTCTTCAAACACGTCTCCTAAGTCTCAAGAAATGCTCAATTTCAGAAATAGGTGATTGCAGAGGTCCTCTAGGTCGTCTTCTGGTCATGCACTAGCAGTACACATGAAAAGAAAAACGAAAAATCCTAGATAAGTATGTACAAAAACAAAATGAACAAGCGATATAAACAAAAAAACCATATACAATCAATTGCCAATCCCCGACAACGACGCCAAAAACTTGTTTGCGTGTGTAGTGTACTATAAATGATACGAAAATATGGTGCAAGTATACATGTCAAACGAGTAATAAAGTGATGAGCGAGTATCGTCTCCACAGGGATTGGAGGTATTCACGGTTTGTTGTAACAATATGGATTGAACTTTTTGCAGATGACAATTCTATAGTAAAAGAGATGATGTAAAATAATTCTGAAGCAAAACAATGCAGAGAAAGATAAGATAGCAATATGATGAACATGACCCCTTTCGTATACGAAACTCACTACGGAATGTCTGGCTATAAATGATGGACAACCTAAACTAAGCTTCTTAACGATACTAAGGCCCTTCAGCTATCTTCTATGCTAGGCAGGATTTGCTAAAAGTGTTCCTAAACTATCTCTAGCCAAGAAATTGGCAGTCAGAAATGCTACAGCCATACTTCTCGGCGTAAACTCTTAACACTCTCCTACCCTTCACGATCTATCCTTTTTAGCCCTTGAAACCTATCACTTATCTCTAAGTTAGGTTAGAGTCTGCCTCTTGACAACCACTCCATTGCTTATGGGGGTTCTAAGGCTAGCTCTCTCGATTACTAACCTCAATACACACTTAAAGAACGACCAACTCTCGAGGGCTCTTACAATTTTAAGGAAATATAACACATAAGCAAAACATAGAACATGATAAACACTGAAAAAGCCATAACATGCTTTAAAAAGTACTCAAAATAAAATCATCCATCAAACCCAAGCCACCTAAAACAGTTTGTGGCTGGGCAACATCATCCAACGTATCATTGCGAGAACATCACCAAAGATAAAGATATGAAAAGGAAATGCTATAGCGGTAGAAAGAAAGGTGAACTCCCTCTCCGCCATGGACTGCCCGACTGTCTTAGGCCCACCGTCTCTCTCGAGGCAAGCGAGGCCACTTCTTGGAGCTTCAACGATGGAGGGCACCAAGTGTTGAAGATGAAGATGAAAACTTCTCTCTCCTTTTCTCTCTCTAGCTCTCTTCCGCCTCTCTTTTTCTCCCCTTCCTTTCTCCAAGCTTCTGTCCCTCTTTATATAGTGGAGGCTCTAGGGTTTTGTGCCCTAAAGATTCCTTGAAAATCCCAAGGAATATCCACCGACAAGGTCTGCCACAAGGGGACAAGGAGGACAGTTTACAGGTGGGTACCGGCTACTGCACATGTCAGGTCGTCGTTTTCTGCATGTTCACGTGCTTCTGTAGCTCACGTGCTTCTCATGCGTTGGTCAATATCCACTTCCACCGTGTTGTAGCAATTCCAGGCACTAGCTTTCTCTCTTGACTCCTTTTCTGCGTACCAACAAACCCAAAACCAACCTTCCGAGTAGTACCCCTCAATATGGACCAATAACCAGTAAAGATAAAGATGCACCCAAAAGAAGAAAATGCAGTCAAAATGCTATGGTATGAACTCAAGAACATGCAAAAGCTAGAGCAAAAAGGTATGAAAACAATGATATTTGTGCAGTTATCACAACTTAAATAAATTTATTTAATCTAAATTGTTGTATTTATAGTTCTTTTACCTGTGTCGTAATCATATAAATCAATGTATAATCGAAATTAAATGAACTTCATTTGTTTGGTCTGATAGCTATATTCGGACATAAAATATTACATTCAATGATAGAGTGAAAATTTATATTAAATTACTAGTTCTCTTCTTTTGTATTCCTCTTTGTTCTTGATTTTTACTTCTGTTCATGGGTGATTTTGGAAATGAATCTGCTTCTCATGGCGTTCTTGTTGGGCAACTGGATTTGAAGAGTTTTCCTCCCTTGTCGGAGGTAGAGAAAGATGTGAAAGCTATCTAGGCTGTTGGGAATGTGGGTAGTGCATCGACATCAGAATGGAAGCTGATTGATCAAACTTTACCATTCTTCCCCCGGGTTGAAAAAAATGGATTGGTTTTGGTTCAGCCCCTCATAATGTTCTTGTGTCTGGTGCTAAGCAGTGGTCCAATGCTATTATTGCAAATTTATTGGGTAAGTCTCCACCCCTTAATGTTTTTCAACAAACTGCTGATCGGCTGTGGGGGAGTGAGGGTTCTGTGTTGATACGATTCTTGGCTCCCAGCGTATACATCATTAATTTTCCTTCGGAGAGGGTTCGTGACTGGGTTTTAGAGTCGGGGCTATCGTATATTCAACAAAAGGCTATATTCTTGCGGAAGTGGTTCCCCGAGATGCTTCTTGAGATTTTAGCTATGGATACCATACCATTTTGGATCAAACTGTGGCACGTGTCGTTGGAGTTATATTCGCAACAAGGGCTTGGGTATATTGCTAGTGCTCTTGGTAAACCCCTTTACACGGACAAAGCTACCGCACTTAAGCATCATTTAGAATTTGTTAAGGTGTGTGTGAATATCTCTGCTAAAACTATTTTACCTCATGTCGTTTTTGTGGATCTTGGTAATGGTAATATTGTAGATGTCTCGGTTGAATTGGTTTTGTCCCCCCTTGTTGTAACCATTGTTCTATCTTTGGCCATGATATGGAGAATTGTAGGAAATTGAAACTTTCTCCTGAGACTGTTGCCAATAGTGTTGTTGATAATATTACGAAAGCTGATGATAGTATTGTTCATAATATTGTGAAATCTATTGATAGCATTGTTGATAGGTCTGTTGAAACTTTTGTTATGGTCGATGTTACTGATTCTGTTAAGAGCATTGATATTGTGGACAATTGTAAAGTGTTCACAAGTTCTATATTTCATGCACATTCCATCACATATTATTGTTGTTTTTAGTACATCTTAGGCATAATTAGGACCATGCATTGCATTTTACAGTATTTCTTTACTTTGCCATGTTTTTGTAGATTATCTTTTATTTGGAAAAGAAAAGGTACTGTTTTAGTGTACTTTTGGTTTTAGGTACTAAAGGTTGATAGAGGGAAAGAGGAGCTGAGGATGTGATGCTGAGGCAGTGAACCAGGAAGTTGTACTGATGCAGTTCCAGACAGAGACAACAGTTGGCGAGTACCTGTCGCCACCCATCGTGCCGCCCAAGATAACAAACTATGGAGTTGGAGAACTAGAGTGCGATTTGTTGAGCATAAAATCCTGATTCTATCGATGTTGTCCACTTGATTTTTCGACGTCTGTAGCAGCGGCCAATGAGCCCAATCTTGCATTCTTCTGAAGCCTGAAGCGGCCAGTAGAACTGATCCAATATCAATAAGTAGGAGCACTTATCATTGCTTGCGGAAGAAGGCAACGCCCAAAGAGTCCACATTTAAGTAAAAAAAGGAGTCTGTATTTAATGTAAATATACTTTAAGAACTTCTGCTTCAAGGAGGACTCAAACTTAGGCCATTAGCCCTCTATATACCCAATGTATGTAAGGGCATAGGGGCATGACGTGGTATGAGGGGATGCGTGCTTGAATAGCCGCACAACAAAGATGTAGCTAGATATGTTGGAGTTGTTGGGGCTGCGGCCCAACTCTCCTAGGCTTTAGGCACGTGTATGTAAAATTGTTTGTGAGAAATAGTTGTAATAGTTTTGAGTTTTTTTTCAATAAAATTCCAAAGTTTGCTTAACCTATGCACTTCATTCTTTCGATTAGTCTACACCAGTCAGTTGAGAGAATCCATTTGTCGAGCACGAAAGTGTAAGGCTCACGAAAGGGTTAAGCACGATCACAACAAGTTGGGGCGTGCCTAACTTGGTTCCTAACAAGTTCACAAGTTTCAATGGCTAAAAGGGATCACCAACCTAATTTACTTGCTCGTGTTATGTTTACGCTGAGATTGCTAGGTATTGTCTACATCACGTGAGTGTTCGAGCATCCTTGCCTAGAAATAGAGAGGATCACTGTCGACTATCCCGCTGAGCTTGGAATGTCTACCAGACTTGCCGCCAGGAACTATTTCCCTTCCACTAGCCGAGACAGCGAAAGTTGCAGGGGTAGTGACACGTTGCGGCCGCGTGACAGGGCCATATCCTGCCGCCCGCCAAACCCACCGAGGCAACAATTCATGGCAGCGCAAAACATACGTAGGCTTTACAATGCAGTACACACGCTACTAGGCTGCAATTGTCTTGCCCAGTCTATCGACCAAATCTCTCCCTATCATCCCTCTCATCACTATCTTTATTTTATTTGTGTTTTTATATTTCCACATCGTGAGATTTAATTGCACATTTACTAAATCTTTGTGCAGGAAACCATTCATAGAAGCTGCTCAAATACCTGTGGGAGACGATATCTTTTATACTATAACTTGACAAGAGTGTGCACTTGCGCTCATAAATACAGAACACCTAGACGCCCTACAAGTTTTTGGCGCCGTTGCTGGGGATTGGCAACAACAATTACGTTTGAATTTGTGCACTTTTATTTTAGTTTTTACACATTAAATCTCTGTTATTTATTTAAATAAAAAATGCCTCTTTTTTTCTTTGGTGTATGTCCCGCCAGGGCGGCAAAGATGGCAGCCAGCATCCACCTGAGAAGGGAAAGGACATGCCCAGACGCAAAGCCAAACACAAAGCCCTCAAGAAGTGGTTATGTTTGGGAAAAGCGCAACCCGACATAACCTAATTTTTATTTTTAATTTTTTCTAATTTATTTCTTTTATGCATTAGGATTAGATTTAATTTAATTTTTGCTTTTAATTTATTCCAGGTTAGAAATGAAAGCAAGATCAAGAAAGATGAAAGAATAAAGGAAAGCCCAACCAGCGGCCATGGCAGCCCAAGGCAAATGAGCATAACATCTAGTGGCTTCATAACGGCTAGCCGCAATGGCAACATTTGCCACAACGAGCGGAACAGATATCTACATAACGGCTAGAATCCTGTTATTTGCGCCGCAATAATTACCGCCCGTTGACAGCGTGCCCGTCAAGGCAGCGAAGAGAAGCGGCTATATAAGACCAACTATTCTCTCCCCGTTCTTTACTTTACTTTCTCCTTTACTCTCAATTCTTTCTGCTATCTTTGCTTCTAAGATTTCCCTTGCTTTACTTTCTTTTTCATTCTTTAGGGATTACAACCGTCTCACAACTATGGCCACATCACAGCAACCCACCGCCACCTCCAAACCTCTTTTCAAAAGGTTCTTGAACCCAACTGTCGAGACAACCTACAAGGAGTACTACATAGAGCGGCAACTATGAGTGGAAATGGGGTTCCAATATACCAAGTCTGATGGGGATTTGGGCCTTGAACCCTCCCTATTTGAAAGGTTCCACAACATGGGCTGAGACCTTTTCGCATGACAGCCATAAGGACTAAACAACAACCAAGTGCGAGAGTTCTACGCCCACAGACCTACACCGGAAAGTCCTTTCGTTTATGTCCGCGGAGAAGGTGTTAAGTTCACGGCGGATATGATCAACAACTACTACATCATAGATATCCGCGGCAATCCGCATGAAGAATGGGAGTCCTACCTAACGGCGGCTGAATACAACAAGATAGAGAAAGAGATCTGTAAGCTCAACACCAAGTGGCTAACAGGAAAGAACAATGGGTCCGTCAACCGCCATGACCTGCTGCCAGAGGCAGCCTTTTGGAGTAACTTCGTCCAACGCCCCCTGATGTCTACCAAACACGGATCAACAGTAAACATGACGCGGCTTGCCCTTATCCACAATATTATGAAGGGGTGGCAAATCAATGTTGGCGAAGTAATCCTAAAAGAGATCTAGGCCCACGCAGAAAAGGCAAACGCCAAGGGACCCCTCTTCTTCCCTGCACTCATCACGGGCCTACGCGCTAATTTCCGCGTGCCGCCGCACCCCAAGGACACAATTCTTCTGGCCAAGGAAGGATGGACAAGAAGAGCAAGCCAGCAAATAATGTAGAACCCGGAGCCAGACACACCTTCAACCTCCCAGCCGTCTTCGCAACCTGCCGCCACCCCAGCCGAAGCGGGCAGTACCGAAGCTGCCCTCCCATCTACCATGATCCCCCTATTGCCCAGCCTAGTCAAAAGTTGCCTACTTGCTTGACAAGTACCAAGACGGCGGCCCGCAGTTGCTCGCTTTCCCAACGGAGTTAGCAGCATCCAAGCCAATCCATAAAACACGAAGACTTGCTGCTACAACTGCCACCGACGACGGCGAGGGGCCGCACTACCGCCTCAAGAGAAGAACCTCTCCAACTCCCATCCAACCATACGATCTCACCTTCTCACCCGAATCAGAAAAGGAGGAGGAGACCACCGCTGCCTCCCCAATAGCAAAACGGGTTGCCAAAGATACCGACGACTCAAACATGGAGGTCCCAGACTCCCTCGATGACGAATCAAAAGAGGCAGTAAGGAAGAGAAAGCGGCCACCAACGGAGCACTAGGGTAGAGGACCTGAAGGACCATCCAAGAAACCCACCCCTAGCCACATCCAGCCGCCGCATAGCAAGAATAAGAGCCAAGACGCCAGACCATTTGCCACGCGCCGCCTAGTCCTTCCCGCCTCCTCAGCATCCTCCTCTGACGTAGCATCAATAGAGGGGAACTCCCCTAGTCTATAGCACCCTTTTCCTTTCTTTTCTTTTTAATTTTTATGTTTTTTTTATTTTTCTTTTTATGTTTTATTTTATGTTTTTAATTTTTGTTTTGTATAGAGGCATTGAGGACAATGCCAACCTTGAGTTTGGGGGAATAGTCCTCTTTGTTCTAGGTTCATTTAGTAGCATATAGGAACATATGTAAATTCTACCCCCTAGCACTGAATGAAGTAGAGATTTTAGTTTAAAACTTGTGCCTACGATAGTCAGTCGACTACTTATATTAACACCATACTAAAAATTGTAACCTAACTATGGGAAGAAGCATGAAAAATACTTAGAAATTTTTTCTTTTTGCCAATTATCTTACAATGTCTGTTAAATGTTGAATCTTTGCTTGAGTTCTAAGTTTAACATTGCCTGCCTTAATAAAAATTCCTTGATTGGATACAGGTTTGCCACCACAGCAGCACATGGCATCAAAACAAAGATGGTGAAAACCCTAGAGGTGCCTGAAACAAGCTCTAGGCAGCATAAATACCCTAGAGGTTCCCGAAACAGGCTCTGGGAAGGATCATGAGCAAGGACACTCCGCTGCTATCAAAGTCCACGTATCTAAACCAAGTGACAGACAAATTAGCAAGAGTGAATAAAAGCCTTCACGGGATGACTCTATTCAAAGGGTTCGGAGTTTCGTAGAGTGCACCTATCTTAGCTTCAGACCCAAAGAATAGTTGTGATGAGATAAAGCCCTTAAAGCCATGATAAAAAAAAGAAGACGAAGGTGCCCAACTGTGCTGCTATGGCAGCAACTTGTATCCTTTTTAGCAATTTAATTACTTTTGGCACTCTTTGTTAATTTAGTATCTCAGCATGTTTAGCATGGACACAGACCTGAACACACTGCACCAACATTAAGAAAATTAAATCTAAGTTATTTCATGTCATTCCCTATCACTAACATAAAATAGGTGCCACGACCTTGAGGTAAGAAATCAAGTTCATGGCTAATGTTTCTACTAATTTTGTGCAATGGGCAGATTTTCTAGTTAGGTTGCATTGCTTGAGGGCAAGAAATAGTTCGAGTTTAGGGGTGTGTAGATTTTCCACGAGTTCTATATTTTGTACACATTCCTACTCTTACTATTGTCGTTCTTAAGCCCATTTAGACATATTTAGGTGCATTGCATGCATAATAACAATATTTTCTCTTTCACCATGTTTTTATTGAATATTTTATGTTTGCTTAAGAAAAGATATTGTTTTAGTTTAGTTTTTATTTTCAAGTGTTGTAGCAAGGAGAGGAGAGGACAGAAAAGGTGGAATAAAATTAGGTGTACTAAAGTTGCTCCAGATGCCGCCAATGATGCTGCCGAAGCAACATTGCCGCCAAGTGCCGCCCAGGCAGGAGTTATACTGACTTAGCCAAGATGGGTCGCGATTGAAAGAGGGCAATTTTATAAGCCCAATGAGACCAATATTCATTTTTCTGAAACCTGCAGCGGCCAGTAGAGCTGATCAAAGATCGATAAGTATAAGTAGTTATCCTTACTTGCGGAAGCAGGCAACGTCCAAAGAGTCCAAATTTAAGTCAAAAAGGAGTCTGTATTTAATGTAAATATACTTTAAGAACTTTTACTTCAAGGAGGACTCAAACTTAAGCCATGAGTCCTATATATACCCAATGTATGTAAGGGTATAGGGGCATGACGGGGTATGAGGGGATACATGTGACAAGTCGTCGTTAACCGGTCAAAATAAATATATATTAATCCTCTTTCAACAATAAAGAAATAAAGAAATTGAATAGGTATAGGGAAAGAGGGTCGATCCGCAGGGAGATTAGCTCGAATTGTTGACTTGAATTTGTTGAATCTGAATTCCCAGGAATATCTGTAAAAGCAAAGAAATAAAAGAAGGGGGTGATATGATTTTTTGGTGAAGTAATAAAATAGAGAAAAAGAATTAAAAGTAGTAAGAGAAACCAAGTGTGTAAATCAGCCTCGAACCGGCTCCTTCAATTCTTTCGATCATTGAAATAGATTTTTATTTCGGGGATCATGTCGGTTACAGTCTACGAGGCCCAACCCGTCGTAACTTGTTCTTCTCTTGAGTAACCAATCCTCCCAAGTCTATCTTCGAAAGATGGTTCTTAAATAAATTAACCACGTCTATCGCCGTTAAAGTATTTAGAAATAAGCAGGAAAAACCCGACTCAGAAATTGTCTAAAAGTAGAATCGCTTCTGATTTTATCTTTCCTTAGCGGACTGCCGCTAAGAGTGTTCACAGGAAGTCGAAATTGCCACAGGCCGATCCTTCCTCCCAACTATGTTTTTAAGCGAATTCAGACCAAATGGCCCTTTTTTGATATGAAAAACGATTAAAAACTTTTAGTAAGGCCGATTGCCAAACTATCTAAGCAGAAAGATAAAAATGATTTCCCCAAAAGAATTTAAGCAAGTTCAAATCTCACGAATCGAATTGACTTGACTGGTTCTTGGCTTAAAGGATTTAGCTAAGCATGATATTGATTATCATACTTAACTTGATTTTAGAAAAACAATTGAATAACATAAAATAAATGAAAACAAGAAATTAAAGTAAATGAACTTGGATTTAAAGCTAAAAAGGTTTACAAAGGTAAAAAGACTCAAAACTAGAAGATGATCCTAAGCCTTCACCAAAGGATGGTATTTATAGGCTTTAGATTTACAAAGATAAGAGATAATAAACAATAATTTAAATTCAAATGTTGATTAAAATTCAAAATAAAACTAATATGGATAAAAGCTGATAATCTGATCGGATTCTTCTTCCGGAACATTCCAGGAGCTTTTAGAAGTTGCCACGTCACTACCACGTCACTGCCATATCACTGCCACGTCAGACGCGTCGTGCCTGGTGTCGTGCCCATGATGCTAGTCATGACAGGATAATAAAAAAAACTGCAGAAATGCTCCATTTTCACCGCTATTTCCAGAATTGGACCCCTGCACAAAATGTAATGAAAACAGTATGTATTAAGCAGCAAGAAGTCACAAATTCTTAGAAAATTAGCAAGTGAAACATGACAAATTTAAGAACTCATCAAATTCCCCCTCACTTGTCTCACACTTGTCCTCAAGTATGTCTGAAATAACATAAACCCAAGAATGCACTTCACAAGCCATTACAAGCATCAAACAGAATTATAAAGGTTCTAGCACAAAAGGAGGTTCTCGAAAGAAACACAATTAAAACCAAATAAATACAAGCAAGAGCAACCTTTGTTCCTTTCAATTTCCTATCAAGCATTGATCAAATCTTAGCCTAGTCTTAATCCTCACCAAGATACACTCAAGAGCACTCAAAGTGTTTTTAAAGGTAAAACTTGAAACAGAAACACTCAAAGTTATGCATGAACAAAGGTTTCCATAAGCTTGTAACAAGTTCAATTCTCCACTACTTATTAGAATCGAGGTGCAAAAATCATTAGGTCTTTTATTCAAGGTGTAATGTGGGTTTAGGAAAGGGTAAAAAGATGGAAAGGAAATAATCAAAGAAATGATCAATGCAAGATGTTTCAAACAACAAACAATGAAAACAAATGAGGAGCTTAAAGATGGGCAAGCAACATACATTTTTCTGTTCTTCGAAACTGTTTTTCTCATTTTTTTTCTTTTTTCCTTTTTTGAAACTGTTTTTTTTTTCTTTTTTTCTTTCTTTCGAAGCAATTGCTTCCTTATTCTTTTTTTTTTCGCAGAATTATGCCCAAAATTTGAATTTCAGCTCCTTATTTGCCTAGTAATATAGTTTCTAGCATTTGATCAAAAAAGTGGTTAAGCCAAGGGAATGGGATGTAAGGCTAACAAGGGTTCACTAGGCGATGAGAAAGGGTAAATTAAAACGAAAAGGAAAGGAAAAGGTTTAAAACCTAATGCCTAAATCATTTTAAAGCACCTCGTTCTTAGTGTAGTCTCGAATTGTAAGCAAGCCACAAGTTCTAGATTCCTAAAATTCAAGATGACACTCTCAAGCAAAATAAATGAGCATAATATGAAGGATGCATGCTCAAGGCTCAAAGTCTCACAAAATTGGGCTAAATTTGATTAAGCTAGGCGAGAAATCTAATCAACACAATCAAGAGTAATTAAAAGAGAATGTCAAGCTGCAGCATACCCATATCATTTAGTTATAAAAAATGCTCCAATTCAATCACTCCTAAGTACTAGAGCAAGTACAATATGCTAGATATCATGTAATGGCAAGAAAAGCTCAACTCAAGTTCAATCAAAGTCAAACATATCATCAAACAAGCATAGGACAAGTGTTGTCGTACCCTCCCCCTCACTTAAATGAATTGCCCCAATTCAAAAAAAAATATTAAAAGTTAAGGCAAAGAGGGGTAAAGGAAACTCCCCGTCATCAACGACGATTGCGGCCACGTCCGCGGCCGCGCCTAGGACGTAGGTAAGAGAGGATTTCGGAAATGTTGTCTTCTAGTGCGTGGAGACGTGCAGCGAAATCTGGAACATCGTGAGAGGGCTGCTCTTGGGGAGGAGGGGATTGAGGGGCACGTGGGGCGTTTCTTCGAGCGAAAACCCTCCTTGTCCTTGGCGTTAAAATTCCCGGCGGATTGAAGGGTGCATCCGGTGGTCCATCGAGTAGTCCCATTGAGTCCAAGCAACGCTCATCTAAAGCATCCATAGAAAAAGCGTAAGTGAAATGCTCAATATCAAAATTAGCTATTCTAGATGCGAGGTGAGTAATTAAAGGACCAAGGATTAAGGGACGATTATACCGGATGACGACTTTGAACTGGCGGGCTAACCAAAATCCTAAGTTTACCTTCCTACCCGAATGCATACACCAGAGGAAGAATAGTTCTGTCTTACTTAAAGTGGCAGAGGCATCGTTACGTCCAGAAAAATTGTAGGCAAGGAAACGATGAACATAACGGAGCCCGGGATCTTGAAGCGCAATAGCCTTGGTGGAACGAGGGTCGAAGGCCATGTCTGTTTGTCCGGATAGCTCAAAATAAGTAGCATTTTCATCGAAATCTGCAGGAATCTCTAAAAATGCTGTTAGATAATCGGAGTTTGTGACGTTAGTCACAAAACCCATAGCTAAATTAAACTCATTGATAGACATAGCAAAACTTTGACCACATAACCGAAATCTGGTAATAGCAGGAGAGTCAGGCGTAATGTAACTAGTTTCGGCAAAAGAAAATGTGGAGTAGAATTCAAAAACTAACTCATAAAATGTCCCACATTTTATTTCAGAATAAGCAGTCCATCCGATAGCATCAAAATAATGTGCGACAGAGTCAGAGATATTCAAATTAACAATAGTACGCTGGGGAATGAATTTGCAAACCCGAAAAGGTCTATGTCTGATACTCTGAAATTGGTCGAGCTGATCGGAAGAAAAGATGAGGAATCCTTTGAGCTCTTCTTCTGCCGGTACATCATATTTACGCCCACGCCTATTTCTTTTAGGATTTTCTGTGCCGCCTCTGGGCGGAGAGGGAAAATATGATGCACTATTCTGCTGGTCAGAGTGCTCGCCATAAATTGCAGAGGACTGGTGATCTTGATGGAAACCGACATCAGCCGAGAAGTCTTCTGTGTATCCAAAAGAAGGGTGATACATTAGCAACGGTTGAGTAAAAATTGGGGTAGAATTTACCTCAGGATGTTGCTCTGGTTCGGCAGAGTGCATAGAAAAGGAAGGGGTTGTGGACTCCCTCTGTTGGGTATGAGATGGACGCTGCCGAGAGGGTGTGGACGAGTCCACAGTGGGCATCGAATAAAACGACGGTGATGGAGACCGTGGGGATGGCGGACGGCGGCTGGTGCTCGGGCCGGCGACGCTGTTGGAATGGTGCGAACGGTGGCTGACGCTCGGGGAATGAGGCAGAGGAACCGCGGTCGTCTGGGGGATAGGGTTTTCGGCCGGCGGAGTGGTGGCTTGTCGTTGACGGCCTCCGCGGCGAGGAGGAGGTGCGGCGGAGGGGTCGGACTCGCTGCTAATTTCCATAAACTGGGGTGGTTGAAAACGGCGCCGTCCGCCGATAACCATCGGTGGTTCTTGAGGGAGACGGCGGGCTTGCTGTCTTGTGCGCGGCATTATGGGCTGACGGCAGCGGGGTGAAAATCCGGTTGGGTTTTGTTTTTACGGCGGGGTGAGTTTGCTAGGGTTTAGTGAAGTACGCGGAAGGGAAAGAAGAGGAAAAGGGGGAAAATTAGGGAAAATCGGATGATATGCAAGGGATAAGGGGTGGGGATAACGTGCACCGCTCATGACGCGTGCTAAAATGCACCGCGTTTAATGAAACGGTGCACTTTGGTTGGGGAATGAAATTGCCCTGCTCCACTCGACAGAGAAGCCTGCAATGGAAAAAAAATTTATTCGATCAATATACTGGAACAAGGAGAAAAAATAAGAAATAATAAAAAGAATAGAAATGATAATAATAAAAAAATTAAACTAATGGGTTGCCTCCCATTTAGCGCTTTGTTTATCGTCGTTAAGCTCGACCAATTCAGTGCTCAGATTTTCGGTTCTTCGAGGATAATTTCCTCAATTCGTTCGATGGGTGCGCTTTCGAAGAACGGTTTGAGCCGCTGTCCATTTACTTTAAATTGTGCACCCGAGCTATCTTCAATTTCCACGGCTCCATGAGGGAAGGTATTGACTACGGTAAACGGCCCGCTCCACTTAGACTTAAGTTTTCCTGCAAAAATTTTCAACTTCGAGTTAAATAGGAGAACCTTTTGTCCAATTGAAAAGGATTTAAATGAAATGTGTTTGTCATGAAATGCTTTAGTTTGTTCTTTATAACGCTGTGCGCTATCGTAAGCGTTTCGGCGAATTTCCTCAAGTTCTTGGATGTGGAGTTTCCGTGTTTTGCCAACAGCGCTCATCTCCATATTACATTCTTTCACCGCCCAAAATGCTCTATGTTCAAGTTCGACCGGAAGATGACAAGGTTTACCAAAGACAAGGCGGTAAGGTGACATGCCGATAGGTCCTTTGTAGGCGGTCCGATATGCCCATAACGCATCGACCAATTTCAAGCTCCAATCGTTTCGATTGGGTTTTACAATTTTCTCTAGGATTGACTTAATTTCCCTATTTGAAACCTCCGCTTGTCCGTTAGTTTGCGGGTGATAAGTCGTTGATATTCGTTGCGTCACGCCATATTTCCTCATCAAGGCCTCGACAATACGATTGACGAAATGTGTTCCTCTATCACAAATAATCGCCCTTGGAGTTCCGAACCTGGAAAAAATAAATTCACGCAAAAAATTAGTCGTGGTTCTCGCATCATTTTCACGGGTGGCTTTCGTCTCAACCCATTTCGAAACGTAATCGACTGCTAAAATAATGTAAAGATTTCCATAGGACGAAATAAAAGGTCCCATATAGTCGAGTCCCCACACGTCGAATACTTCACATATATGTATTGGATTTAATGGCATTTCGCTTCGACGACTTAGATTCCCAACCTGTTGGCATCTGTCACATGATTTGCAGAAATCGTAAGTATCTTTAAATAAGGTAGGCCAAAAGAACCCGCACTCGAGGATTTTGTGCGCAGTTCGTTTAGGGCCAAAATGTCCGCCACAAGCGTAAGAATGACAAAATTTAAGTATAGAAGTTACCTCGCTATTACTTACGCAACGACGAATTATTTGATCAGAACACAATTTCCACAAATATGGATCATCCCATATATAATATCTAGCATCTCTTTTAATACGTTTAACCGCGGATTGAGACAAATTATTAGGGACCTTACCAGTGGCTAAGAAATTCGCCAAATCGGCAAACCAAGGGAATGTTACCTTAACTTCCATTAGCGATTCATCCGGGAATTCATCTCGTAGAGGGAGTTCAATCGGTGATGTCACTAAACGACTTAGGTGATCCGCCACCAAATTCTCGCTGCCCTTCTTGTCTTTGATTTGGATGTCAAACTCTTGTAACAAGAGTATCCATCTAATCAAACGAGGTTTCGCGTCTTTTTTGTTGATCAAATATTTCAATGCTGCATGATCAGAAAAAATAAAAATTTTAGTTCCTAATAAATAAGGGCGAAACTTATCTAATGCAAAAATGACAGCAAAAAGCTCCTTTTCTGTTGAAGAATAATTTCGCTGTGCTGAATCAAGAGTTCGAGAGGCATAAGCGATAACATGCGGTCCGTCTTTGGATCTTTGTCCAAGCACTGCGCCTACACTTAGATCGGAGGCATCGCACATGATTTCGCTCACGTTTTCCCTCGGATTGACTTCGGTTTGCGATGGTAATTTTCCTTGAGATTCTAGTCGCCCTATTGTTTGAGCTAATTGGCTAACTTGTTTGTCTAGTTCCTGAAGGTGAGATTGCGTTTGGTTTTGGAACTTCTCTTGTGAAACGGCTAGTCTTTCAACAATAGATTCAAGGGAAGATTTCTGGGGGGGTTTGATTTTGGTAGGGAGGTTGTCTAGTTTGGAAATTTGGGTTCCTATTACCATAGCTAAGGTTAGGATGATCTCTCCACCCAGGGTTGAATGTGTTGCTTTGTGGATTGTAGGGTCTTTGGGGAGGTCCGGGAAAATTGTGCAAGGCATTGACTTGGGCATTAGTCGTTTCCCTTAGCATTGGGTATAGATCGGTCGCGTGATCTTGCATAGTACAAATCCCGCATGCCTTAGCAACTCCTATTTCTCCTGAAACAAGTGAATGCACAATATTAGTCAAATTATCAATCTTGTTTTCTAATGTAATTGTGCTTACTGTGTGAACCCGTCGACTGGGTTCACTTGCTGAACCAAACTGTTGTGAATTCGCAGCCATTGTGGAGATTAATGTTCTTGCTGCAGTAGGGGCCATGTTGACGAGTGCGCCGCCGCTCGCTGCATCTACCATCTTTTTGTCCATCGGTAACATTCCTTCGTATAGGTATTGAAGGAGTGTCTTCTCGGATAAGCCATGTTGCGGACAGCTTGCACATAGCTTCTTGAACCTCTCCCAATAATCATATAGGGATTCATCGTGCATTTGTTGGATGCTCAATATGTTTCGCCTAATTTCTGTCGCTTTTGCTGCAGGGAAATACCTATCAAGAAAACACGAGAAAGGTCAGACCATGTATTAATCGAATTTGGAGGTAAATAAAATAACCATTCTTTAGCATTTCCGGCTAAAGAAAAAGGAAATGCCCTTAGTTTTATCTGATCCTCCGAAACTCCTTGCGGTTTCAAGCTGCTGCACACCATGTGAAATTCGGCAAGGTGTTTATGTGGGCTTTCAGTAGGGAGGCCATTAAAAGTGGGTAATAGGTGAATTAGGCCCGTTTTGAGTTGGAAAGGAGTATCGCCTTGAGGAAAAGCAATGCAGAGTGGTTGTTGCACGGTAGGGGCTGCGTTCAGCTCTCGAATTGTTTGATCTGCCATCGGTTCTGGTTCTTGTGTAGGTTGGTCGATTGGTGTGGTCTCGGAGGTGGATTCTTGTTCAGATCGTCGTGTGCTTTGTTGTTGTTTCTTTCGTTGAAGTGTTTCGCCGTGAGTTCTACGAGCGCTTGCTTCAATTTTCGGGTTATATGGAGCTAAAGTACTCGGGTTCTTCCTGGTCATAAAATAAAACAAAAATCAGTCAAAAATTGCCGAAAATAAATCTCCCCGGCAACGGCGCCAATTTTGACAAGTCGTCGTTAACCGGTCAAAAATAAATATATATTAATCCTCTTTCAACAATAAATAAATAAAGAAATTGAATAGGTATAGGGAAAGAGGGTCGATCCGCAGGGAGATTAGCTCGAATTGTTGACTTGAATTTGTTGAATCTGAATTCCCAGGAATATTTGTAAAAGCAAAGAAATAAAAGAAGGGGGTGATATGATTTTTTGGTGAAGTAATAAAATAGAGAAAAAGAATTAAAAGTAGTAAGAGAAACCAAGTGTGTAAATCAGCCTCGAACCAGCTCCTTCAATTCTTTCGATCATTGAAATAAATTTTTATTTCGGGGATCATGTCAGTTACAGTCTACGAGGCCCAACCCGTCGTAACTTGTTCTTCTCTTGAGTAACCAATCCTCCCAAGTCTATCTTCGAAAGATGGTTCTTAAATAAATTAACCACGTCTATCGCCGTTAAAGTATTTAGAAATAAGCAGGAAAAACCCGACTCAGAAATTGTCTAAAAGTAGAATCGCTTCTGATTTTATCTTTCCTTAGCGGACCGCCGCTAAGAGTGTTCACAGGAAGTCGAAATTGCCACAGGCCGATCCTTCCTCCCAACTATGTTTTTAAGCGAATTCAGACCAAATGGCCCTTTTTTGATGTGAAAAACGATTAAAAACTTTTAGTAAGGCCGATTGCCAAACTATCTAAGCAGAAAGATAAAAATGATTTCCCCAAAAGAATTTAAGCAAGTTCAATTCTCACGAATCGAATTGACTTGGCTGGTTCTTGGCTTAAAGGATTTAGCTAAGCATGATATTGATTATCATACTTAACTTGATTTTAGAAAAACAATTGAATAACATAAAATAAATGAAAACAAGAAATTAAAGGAAATGAACTTGGATTTAAAGCTAAAAACGTTTACAAAGGTAAAAAGACTCAAAACTAGACGATGATCCTAAGCCTTCACCAAAGGATGGTATTTATAGGCTTTAGATTTACAAAGATAAGAGATAAGAGATAAGAAACAATAATTTAAATTCAAATGTTGATTAAAATTCAAAATAAAACTAATATGGATAAAAGGTGATAATATGATCGGATTCTTCTTCCAGAACATTCCAGGAGCTTCTAGAAGTTGCCACGTCACTGCCATGTCACTGCCACGTCAGACGCGTCGTGCCTGGTGTCGTGCCCATGATGCTAGTCATGACAGGATAATAAAAAAAACTGCAGAAATGCTCCATTTTCACCGCTATTTCCAGAATTGGACCCCTGCACAAAATGTAATGAAAACAGTATGTATTAAGCAGCAAGAAGTCACAAATTCTTAGAAAATTAGCAAGTGAAACATGACAAATTTAAGAACTCATCAAATTCCCCCTCACTTGTCTCACACTTGTCCTCAAGTATGTCTGAAATAACATAAACCCAAGAATGCACTTCACAAGCCATTACAAGCATCAAACAGAATTATAAAGGTTCTAGCACAAAAGGAGGTTCTCGAAAGAAACACAATTAAAACCAAATAAATACAAGCAAGAGCAACCTTTGTTCCTTTCAATTTCCTATCAAGCATTGATCAAATCTTAGCCTAGTCTTAATCCTCACCAAGATACACTCAAGAGCACTCAAAGTGTTTTTAAAGGTAAAACTTGAAACAGAAACACTCAAAGTTATGCATGAACAAAGGTTTCCATAAGCTTGTAACAAGTTCAATTCTCCACTACTTATTAGAATCGAGGTGCAAAAATCATTAGGTCTTTTATTCAAGGTGTAATGTGGGTTTAGGAAAGGGTAAAAAGATGGAAAGGAAATAATCAAAGAAATGATCAATGCAAGATGTTTCAAACAACAAACAATGAAAACAAATGAGGAGCTTAAAGATGGGCAAGCAACATACATTTTTCTGTTCTTCGAAACTGTTTTTCTCATTTTTTTTTCTTTTTTCCTTTTTTGAAACTGTTTTTTTTTCTTTTTTTCTTTCTTTCGAAGCAATTGCTTCCTTATTCTTTTTTTTTTCGCAGAATTATGCCCAAAATTTGAATTTCAGCTCCTTATTTGCCTAGTAATATAGTTTCTAGCATTTGATCAAAAAAGTGGTTAAGCCAAGGGAATGGGATGTAAGGCTAACAAGGGTTCACTAGGCGATGAGAAAGGGTAAATTAAAACGAAAAGGAAAGGAAAAGGTTTAAAACCTAATGCCTAAATCATTTTAAAACCTAATGAAAACAGTATGTATTAAGCAACAAGAAGTCACAAATACTTAGAAAATTAGCAAGTGAAACATGACAAATTTAAGAACTCATCAACATGCTTGAATTGCCGCACAACAGAGATGTAGCTAGATAGGTTGGAGTTGTTGGAGGTCGCGACCCAACTCTCCTAGGGTTTAGGCGTGTGTATGTAAAGTAGTTTGTGAGAAACAGTTGTAATAGTTTTTAGTTGCTTTCAATAAAATTCCAAAGTTTGTTTAATCTATGCATTTCATTCTTTCGATTAGTCTACACCAGTCAGTTGAGAGAATCAATTTTTCGGGCATGGAAGTGTAAGGCTCACGAAAGGGTTAAACACAGTCACAACATGTTAGGGCGTGACTAACTTGGTTCGTGACAAGTTCACAAGTTTCAGCGGCTAAAAGGGATCACCAACCGAATTGACTTGCCTGTGTTATGTTTACGCTAAGATTTCTAGGTATTGCTTACATCACGTGAGTGTTCGAGCATCCTTGCCTAGAAATAGGGAGGATCACTGTCGACTATCCCACCGAGCTTGGAATGTCTGCCAGACTTGCCGCCAGGACCTATTTGGATTCCACCTACCGAGATAGCGAAAGTTGTAGGGGTAGTGACCTGATGCGGCCGTGTGACATGGTCGTAGTCTGTCACCGGCCATACCCACCAAGGTAGCAATTCATGGCAGTGCAAAACATACTTAGGCTTTACAATGTAGTCCACGCGCTATTGAGCTGCAATTGTCTTACCCAGTCTATCGACCAAATCTCTCCCTATCATCGCTCTCATCACTATCTTTATTTTATTTGTGTTTTTATATTTCCACATCGTGAGATTTAATTGTACATTTACTAAATCTTTGTGCAGGAAACCATTC
The DNA here is from genome assembly GCA_030270665.1 of Hibiscus trionum. Taxonomy (NCBI): domain Eukaryota; kingdom Viridiplantae; phylum Streptophyta; class Magnoliopsida; order Malvales; family Malvaceae; genus Hibiscus; species Hibiscus trionum. The sequence continues at coordinate 15,986,072 of BSYR01000038.1, read as the reverse complement.
ATAGAAGCTGCTCCAATCCCTGTGGGAGACGATATCTTTTATACTATAACTTGACAAGAGTGTGCACTTGCGCTCATAAATAGAGAACACCCAAACGCTCTACAACCATACTTGCCGCCGAGACTTCTCTCCATCTCACCTGCCGAGACAGCGAAAGTTGCAAGAGTAGAGTGTCGTCGTGGCAGCGAAAGTTGCCACCGCCTCAATCCGTCATTACCCGCCAAGGTAGTAGATCATGGCAGCGCAAAACAACTTGACCTATTCAACGCAATTTCACACTAAGCAGCAACATAACCCGGCCCTCTCTATAAATATGATCACTTCCTTATTATTATTTTTGTTTTTGTTATTTTACTTTTCTTCTCAACAACTATCTTACTTGTGCATCTACTTTTCTTGTGCAGGAACAACAATTTGAATCAAGTTGTCCAATCCTTGTGGGAGACGATATCTTATATACTATAACTTGACAGGAGTGTGCACTTGCGCTCATAAATAGAGAACACCCAAATGCTCTACAACAATATAGCTGGTGCAAGTGATAAGGTTAATTTCTGATGTCCCCGATACTAGAGCTGTGGTTAGTGTTGATGTGGTAAATGCAGGAATTGGTAATATTGGTGTTATGTTTGATGATCATGTGGTAACTAGTCAAAATAGGTTTGGAGCTCTATGTTCTGAGGGTGCAAATGTCAGGGTTGCTTCCCCCAATAAGAGTCGTGCTGCTACTGATGGAATTAACGAGCTAATGCAGCAATTAAAGTCTAAGGAAAAGGAGCCGAATAAGAAGAAAGGTAAAAGGGGTAATAAAGGGAAAGGTAAGGACGGTGGTGGTTCTCCTTCTTGTCAACGAGTCTCCTTGTGTGGAATGTGAGAGGATTAAATGATTCTCTAAAGCAGTGTCAACTCCTAAAGGTGGTCAAAAAATTTAATGGTGAGGTGATTGGACTATTGGAAACTAGAGTTAGATGGATAAATGCAGCTAAAATTGTTGCTGATAGATTCAAAGGCTGGCAGTTCATAAATAACTATGAGTTTACTTCTAATGGGAGAATTTGGATCTTGAGTAAGGGTGGTTAGAAGGTGGATGTGGTGTTTAAGTCTGCATAATTGATTACTTGCATTATATCAAAAGGGAAGGATGTTTTCTTTTACTCTGTGGTTTATGGAAGCAATTGTAGGGAGGAGTGATTGAGTTTGTAGAGAGATTTATTGAATCTGAAGATCTCTGTTGGAGATTGCCCTTGGATGTTGGCTGGCGATTTTAACATTATGACCTGTCCACATGAAATATCTGACTTTACTGGTAATCAAGTTGTCACTGGAGCTGTACAAGAGTTTAACGATTGTATGGATGCATAGGATGTTCTTGACCACACTTTTACTGGTTTAGTGTTCACTTGGTGTAATTTTAGGGACGAGGGTCCCTTGTCTAGAAAGTTAGATAGGGTACTGGTAAACCAGGCTTGGTTGACTGGCTATCCATCTTCTAAAGTAGAATTCTTGGTCCCTGGTTGTTTTGATCATTGCCCGAGGTACATGATGGTGCATGCTCCTTTAAAAAACCTCCAAGACCTTTCAAGTTCTGTAAACTCTGGGTTAAACATCCTATTTTCATGGGTATTGTTGAGGAATCATGGAAGTAGCCTTCTCAGGGCAATCTTTTGCAAGTTCTATTTGCAAAGTTAAAGAGGCTGAAAGGCCCTTTGAAGCAGTTAAATAAGGAGGCATACAATAATATCTCAAACAGAGTTTTCACTAAGCAAGTGTAATTTACAAAAGCTATTGATGAACAATCCTACTTCTATCAACTTTACGAGAGAGCTGTAATTGCATAATTGAAGGAGCTATTGCTAGTTGAGGAGTTCTTTTTAGACAAAAATCTCGAGTACAATGTGTAAAAGAAGGGGATCAGAATTCAAGTTATTTTTTCAAGCAGTTTGTTGTGAAACAGAAGGCCAATACAATTTCTATTCTTTATGATGGCCATGGGAGGAAGTTGGACTCTTATGCTGCAATGTCAATTAAAGTTGTGAACTTCTTATCCAATTCAGTTGGTAGAAAGGATACTGAGGTAGAATTGGTGTCTGACAACTTATTAAGGGAGATATTGGTTGTGGAATTGCCTTCTGAGGTAGGCAATAGTCTGGTTGCCCCTGTTTTGCAAGAGAAAATTAAGAATGTCATTTTTGCCATGAATAGCAACAAAGCCCCTGGTCCAGATGGATATCCTACAAAAAAAAAATTAGGCATCATGGGAAATTGTTAAGGAGGATGTTTTCAGAGGAATTCAACTTTTCTTCTCTTCTGGTAACCTTCCATCTGCGTTTAATTCTACAACCATAACTCTAGTGCCAAAGATTCCGGTTCCCAAAATAGCTGCTCACTTTCGGCCAATATCATGTTGTAATACTATCTATAAATGCATTACAAAATTGATCACAAATAGGATGAAAAGGTGGCTTCCTAATTCTACAAAATCAAAGTGCTTTTTTGAAGCATATCTCTCCAATATGTGCTAATAGGATTGACCTTAGAAAGGCATTTGATTCTATAAATTTGAGATTTATTATTCAAATTTTGAGAGTATTGGGGTTCTCTGTTTAGTTTTGAAGGTGGATAGAGGCTTGTGTAATGCATTCAAAGTTTTTCATTAACATTTTTTATCGGCAAAAGAGTATGAATTTATTAATAAGTATCATACAGTGCCATCACACTCCATGGCCTCATTAAAAACCTCCCTACACCTAATTGGAGGAAAAGAGTACTGAGGAGTATGAGATAAAGAACAAACGCTAAAACAAACCGAACAAACACGAAAAACTAAAGCAAGAAACCGAAACACAAAACATTCACGCTAGCATGCAAAACCAAGATGTGCGATCAACACCACCCCTCGCCAAAGAGTCATCCAAGCAATTCGCTTCTCGATAAAAACATGAATACATGAGCTCAACAATAATCCCCCTCAGATGCAATTTCCAGGCCAAAAGATGTCGTCAAGCACCAAATAAAAAAATGGTCTAATGTTGCGTGTTTCCATACTCTTCGATCCTCACACTTTTAACAAACCACGCCACTCCACTCTATCGACACAAAGGATATCATGCACCACATCCAATAAATAATTCCACCATACCTCGTTGTAGATTACCACACCACATATCGCCTAACAAACTCGCTTGATCCCCTCCCACAAACGGTACGTATACTCGTACTATACCACAAAAACAAACATCCAAGAACCGAGCAAATCTGTCTCCTCTCTCGAATGTCAAAAACATCCGAAGAAGGCGGTAACACATAAACAAAATCATTCGTAAACCATATCTTATTCACCATACCATCACTTGATGTATTTAATTTATTCACATATAAAATGACCATCGCACACCTTTGTTGTCTCAAAAAGCATTGAACCGATTTACGCTTCAATGTTGAACCAATCCCTCTCATATTTCGTGTTCGTTTCCAATTGTTTTCACCCCAATCACTTTACCCAATTTCAATGTTTCCTCCGCTTCTCTTAAAATAATCCGTTTTTGGTTATAGATGTCCGAGCCTGACAAAGAGCCATTAGCAATTACCTCTGATGATTTTTGGTAACATAAATGGGGGATTGGTTCGATATTTTGCAAGGGAATAGGGTGTTAGGTAAGGGGACCCTCTCTCCCCTACCTTTTCATTCTAGATTTAAATGTCCTGTCTGGATTGCTCAATGGTGCCGGAAAGTATGGTGTTTTTGGTTTTCATCCAAAATGTAAAAAGATACAACTTTCCCATATTTGTTTTACAAATGATCTATTGGTGTTCACAAAAGGGAGAGTTAGAGTCTATTCTGGGGATCAAAAGACTGTTGGTAGTCTTTTATAAGATGTATGGATTGAGCATTAATGAGGCAAAATGTGAATTGTTTACTACTGGAATTGACAGTGCTAAAATTCAAGTGATGAGAGAGCAATCTAGTTTCAAATTTGGTTTGTTACCTGTCAAATACTTGGGAGTTTCACTCGTTTCAAAGAGACTTACTGCTGCTGATTGTGAGGGTTTAGTGTGAAAGATTGTTAGTAGAATTAGAGGGTGGCCTTCCAAGAGCTCATCTTTTGTTGGGAGGCTTCAGCTCATACAAGCAGTGTTGTTTAGCGCCCAAAATATTTGGTGTAGGGTATTCATTCTGCCCTCGAAAGTGATCAAGAAAATCTCCCATATTTGCAATGCCTTTCTTTGGAAGGGTACAGATGGGGATGCTAGAGGTGCTCGGGTGAGTTGGGAGACTGTTTGTTACCCGAAGCATGAATGGGAATTGGGAGTGAAAGACATGGTTACTTGGAACAAGGCTTGTATGATGAGATGCATTTGGCTTTTGATTACACAAGCGGGCTCTTTATGGGTGGCATGGGTGCAACAATACTTGTTGTAGGGATGTTCTGTTTTTAATGCCGCTGTCAAAAATTCTCATAGTTGGGCTTGGAAAAAGCTTATGAAACTTGGAGCTGAGTGGGAAAATATTAAGAGCTTGCAAGGAAATTATAAAGCTCGTATAGTTTAGGATTCTCTTAGGCACAAAAGAGACACCATCCCTAGACAATCGTTTATCTCATGATTGGTTGTGTTAGATAGACTGCCAACAAAGGATAGAATTATAAGATGGGGAATGCAATTAGATCCTAGTTGTCTGCTATGTGAGGGGGGGGGGGTAGAGACACTAGGGATCATATTTTTGGAGAGTCTATGAAGGATGTGATTGTTCGACTGGCTTGGTGTAGCCTGAACTATTACTTATGCCATTGTAGGTGGCATGGAAAAAGTCCTCGATTAGCTTTGGATGTCTTTCTATTTATAAAGAGTGATGTTCGGTTCCGATTAGTAGATTGTAATTGATTAAAAAATTTAATAATTCTTTAGCTGAGAAATAGAGTTTATGTTAACATGTATAGTTGTATAGAGGGCTCGAGATGATATACATATTGTAAGGTGGATATTTTGATGGTTTTCTTGAAAGAATAAAGTTTAATTTATTCAAAAAGAAAATTTATATTAAATTAAACTTTTTAATATTACCGAATCAATCACATAATGACCGCATTATAGTTGACATGCACTAAGCATGTAAAAAGGGCATTCGTATTCAATGGCAAAATAAATGTGTTACGCTGCCATATAAGATTACTCGTATTTATTTGTATAAATTAGTGGACATCCTTGCAAATAGTTTCATAATCCATGATAAATTATTGAAAAATATCAATTTATTAAATCGGGTGACTAGTTTATAACTTTTCATATTAATATTGGACTAAATAATATATGAATATATATATATATAATATATATGAAATATATATTAAAGTAATATTAAATACATAATATATTGAATTAATATTTAATATACATTAATCTAATATAAAAAAATTTGTATATGATTTTAATATATTATTTAATATTTAATATATTATAAATAATAATGGACTAAATAATAAAAATAGAAAAAACTAAAATATTAATATTGAATATATTATTTTTAATAACAATAATATTTTATTAATATATTAAATAAAAACATTATAATATTAATTTAATGTTTAATATGTTATTAATTTAGTACGAAAATAATATCAAAATATTTTGATAGGAAAATAATATTAAAATATCTTATTAAATATTAAATTAATAGGTTAAGTATTAAATTCATATATTAAATCAATAGTATAATTTTTTATTTAATATATTAAATATTAATATAGCATTAATATTAAATATGCAACAAAATATACCATAACTTTCACACGACCAAATTCCAATTGTTGCTTTCTATTTATGGATGAGAACATGAGAAAGCTGTTCTCAACAAGGCATAAACCTATTGTGTTCTGAATGAAGAGAATGCAGGGACACGTGATCAGCATATTGAGTCAACACCAGAGGACAATCGAGACATTAGGAGAATATAATATGTTTTCTTTTCTTTTTTTAATGAAAATTCCAAGAACTTTGTCTCCTTCTTTGAACCTCATCTATTTCTTCTTTCTTCAATCTTATCCTCTGTATTTCTTATGGTTTCGTTCTTAATCCAACAGTTATTTCTTGAGTGCATAATTAGTTTCCTAACATATTGTTGCGATACTACCATCGACCATTACCAATGTGCAATATGCTATTATTTTGGATAATCTAATTCCACTAAAACCTTATGTTTCTTTCTTAATTTGCCATTTTTTAAAAGTAAAGATTTTATTAATAACATAGTGAAAATACCGCCCTCATTAAAAACCTCCCTAAATCATAGGTGGATGGTAAAAGAGTTCACGGTGCTTAACTAGGTACAATGAAACTTCACACTCCAATAACCTCTCCAGGTTTGAGAAATTTTGAAACAAAGACCAAAAAAAGAGAGAAAACAAACAAACAGATCAAACCAGTTCAACAACAACTAGATCTTCCACAAGCAATTTCACCTTTAGCTTGCTTATCCAAATTTAAGTGATCATTTTCAACGCAAAAACACTACCCATCACACTGTCAAACCAAACTTTTGCATCCTTATTCCTCGAGAACAGTATTCCAACGTCCTATGACAATTAGAAACATATTCCACCACAAAAGGAGTGTTGAAAGCAATAACAAACCAGGCATTAAACACTACCAATGTAACGCCCTGGTTTTGGGCGTAGTAGTTTATGAGCTAGATTAGACGGTCCGGTTGACCAAGTTAGAGATTCGAGTCGGAATTGGATATTTTTTATTAAAGATAAAAATATGGAAAATGGTTAAAAAAATCATTATTTAATATATATATATATATGATTTTAGTAAAATCAATTTTGGAAAAAGAATTTTTGGGAATGTGACATTTGGGCTAGTGACCAAAATGTAAGAATTGTAAAACTATTTTCAGTGATTGTTTTGTAAAAGGGCCGAGACTTTGAATCTTTAAGGAGCTATTTGCCCAAAGTCTAATATCAGACTTTTATCCCGTAATTGGCTTATTTAAAATGGTTTTTAATTAATATAATGGGTTGGAGGAATTAATTGGTGGTTATTTCATTAAAACAAAATTTACTAACTTCTTTCCTCTCAAAAACTTTCTCTCAAATTCTCTCCAGCCAAACACTCATTTCTTCTTAAAAATCTTAAGGTAATCTTTTGTTTTCTATAATCCTTTGTTATCAAATGATTTCTTGTTGGTTTCTTAGCAAAATCTTATTGTTTTAATCTTGTTTTTACATGTAAATCAATCCGATTAAGGGGGAAAGCATCCATTAGAGGTGAGCTGCATTTTTATTCTCTAATGAAAGGTTCTTTACTTAAATTCTCAAGTTCTTGATCCTTTATATATGTTTTCTAATGAGTTTTGATGATTTAATTGTGGAAATTTGGTTTAATTGAGATTTAATTGGTTAAATTGATTGAGATTCGTTTTGGATCTATTTTTCTGGGTTCTTGATCATATTAGAACATGATTATGATGTTTTATAATGTTAATAAGTTGGTTTTAACATTGGAATCCCAAAATGATATGAATCTTTAATTGTTTAGGTTGTTAGTTATGTGATTTTGGGAGTTATGGTGGTGTAATGGTTGTTGGAAGTATAAGGATGTTATGAGAAGGTTTTTAGATGTCTCTTGTTGATAATTGATGGTTGAAAGTGTTAGGTTTTGGCTAGGTTTAGTTTAGAGGTCAATCGATGTTGTTTTCGGTTATTTCAAATAGACGATTGATAGCTTTTGGCAAGACAATGTGTAGAATTGCTTGCTAGGATTTTGAATGCATTGAGATGTATTAATCCTATATTATTATGTGGTTAAAACAGGGGAGAGTGATTCGCTAGCAACCGGTGATGATTTGGAGGCTTTGGAAGCTTAGTTTCACGTGTAGGTGAGTGAGAACGTGAACTTCAGCTTTGAAATGTTTTGAAGGTGGTTTTGGAACTTAGATTTGAGCTTGAAACGCATGTCCAAGTTTGGAAGTACGTAAAAAGTGGTTTTCTCTCTCGGTCGTGCTATTATGAAATGATTTTTATGCACTTGGTTTTGATTACATGTTACCTACTGTTAAAGAGTGTTTAAAGTATGCAATATATTGTTTTTAATTATGAAATGATGAAGGATGCGCATGGTAAGTGATCCTTGTTAGTATATGTTTTATACATGTGTTTAAAGCATGGTTTGTTGCTTTGGAAAATGGTTTAGTGTTGATCCTTTGAAAATAGTGAGGTAGATGGTTTGATGTGAATTATATTGGAAAGTGATGGTATGTAAATGGTTTTAAAAATGCTATCGGATATAGTTAGTCGACTATATGATTAAGTGCACTATAAACAAGTCGTCTTGAATGTTGAGGGGTTTATATTGTGTACCGCATACTCCATCCAAGTACCATAAGGATCAAGGAAGAGTAGTGATTCGTCTCTCGTTAGTGGGGTTATACATATACCGATGAGTGGTGTTGAGGAGTTTATACGGTGTACCGAAGGAAATTTGTAACACCCTCAACCTGACTTTGAAGAAAACCAGAGCTAAGAACGTTACTGCATAGAAAACCGAAAACCAGGACCAAAAAATTTCAATTCAATCTCTAGTCATTATCATCATTTACTCAACTTACTTCTTTTAGTCCATAATCACAAGTTTCATGACCGTTCTACCAGTTGGCTCACATAACTTATTTAACAGGGAACCAAGTATGAAAGTAATATCCTCATTTCATCTTGTATATATATAGAATGAGCTTTAATATCAATTTTAGATAAATCTTATTTCCTATAGCTTTTAGCCAATTAAATATTCTTTTAATAACTCGTATTATAACATACTAGGCTTATCAAGCAATTACAATTATATCCGGCCTCTATTACCCAGAATTATCATGTATTTTAAGCTAGAAAGTAAATGATTAAAATGACCAATTCCATTGTAACTTATACAATATATTCTTTATGAGTATTTTAATAACACTCTCATAACAAACCAATAATTGAATTATAATCCAATATATCTAGTTAAACAAGAAGCTTATTCGAAAGCTTTACCACATATTTAACTTAGCCATCGCACCCTTTAATCACCATGTTTAGAATCATACATTAACCATTATTCGAATATCATACAACTCAACAAAGTCAATTATACTAGCATTAGAATCGTGAACTCCATTAAACACTATTCTTCTATATGAATAGTTCAAGTAATAAATGTTCATTAACCGAACTAAGCTAATCCAATATAACATTCCTTGATAACATTTACAAAACATATCTATAAACTGCTTCTTTGACAATTACAAGAGCCACCAACCTAGGGGTTGATTAAAATAACAAGTCATCAATCAAGTCTTGAAGCATCACACTTGCACCCGATCAGATATAACTTCTAAAATGACCTACAATACATGGTAATATATGCATTAGGCTTACATAGCCTAAGTGAGGTAGTGACATTAAATAATGACAAGCATTTAATATAAAATTTTCAATGGAGTAAACAATCAAATATACAATCGTAGTTATAATATTATAATTGACTTAATTTTGCTTTTATAAGCTTTAGGATATTCGAAAGCTACTTCAATTTCTTTATCATTATATTGATCTTAATTTAAGATTAATTTATCACTTTTAAGTCTCCTTTAGACTTGTTAGGAACTTAACAACCTTTGGAATTCTTTAATGACTTCAATAGTTTAACAATATATTAATTAAAGGTTTGTTCCCATAAACAATTGGGACATTTAATCATCTTTTACATGTCTCATAACATATGCTCAGCAAGAGCTTTCAATTCAAAGCTCACTAAGAACTTTCGATTCACAATGCTCACCAGGAGCTCTTAATTACAGTGCTCCCTAAAAGCTTTCAATTACAGGGCTCACCACAAGCTATCCACTGCCAGGCTTACCATGAGCGATTGCACAAAGTGCTTGATCACATTTCCTTTGAATTCTTGGCTTAATGTAAACATTTCATATCTTTTACAGGTTTTCCTTGGGTCACTATTGGTAATGAATAACATTAGTCCAAGCGATACTTAGCTTAGAGCACATAGCAAAGGCTAATATCGAAACATATCAATGGGGCATCCCCCGAGCAATAGCTTGATCAAGAGTACCAAACGTACTAGAAGATCATTTGATCTTAATAACAAGGGACCGTAGTCCAAACATAACATGCATCAACCAATAGATCCCAGGTCTTCCATTGACAAGGAAACTTACATGTTTTTATCTTAGTTTGATATTCAAGAAGTTGCTTATTGTACAAGTAGCTTTACTTTTAAGGTTAACAAAGATTTCTTAGGTTACAAGTAACTTGTTTCTTCTTTTCGATAGCTTATTACATAAGTAAAGCTTTCTTGCTCCTTAAGTCTTTAGGAATTCAAGGTACTTATAACTTTACTTTCAATCTTTTATAATAATCTTATTGTTTTAATGGTCAGGAAGCAACTTCAGCTTTATCACAAAATTTTCAAGATTACTATCACAAGTACATCATAGCAAGACATACAAAGTTTGCATACTTCACATGTCTTGTTCTACATGAGCCATATGTGTATGCTTATGCAAGAATTAAATCATTTCATGTAAAAAGAATAGGGATGACACCGTGCCGTCTGAAACAAAATCGACTACACTCATCTATTATATCGAAGTTATGGGATACCTAAATCCACGATTACTTCTAGCTTTCAATAATTAATCCCTAGCTTCTAGTCCTCCTTATATGATGTAACTCACACCAATAAGTCATTAGAACCAAGTTCAATTCATTTATTAGCAACCTAATTCATCATGTATTCACATGTACATTTATACACTCGTAGATCAATATACTATATATATACTCACAAGTACTCACTCAAATAACCCCTTGTATACAGGTTTATACACATCAAGACTGTAACACTCAAAAAATTACACCAAAATTGTAAACCCTAGATTTGAAAAATCCCTAATTTAGAAACCTAATTTTGAAATCCCTAATTGAAAACCCTAACAATTGAGAATATTTAAACTATAACCCTAATTTTTTATGAGGGACTAAATAGAATTATTATCAAACTTAGAAGTTAATATGAAATTTATTAAAAGTTTAAGGACCACATATGAAATTAACCCATTTTTTAAAATTTGAATTCTAATTCTCTTAGTGTAACACCCCAACTTTTCATGTTAAAAAAAGGAAGAAGAAGAATAAATTGATGGAAAAAAAAATCAATTCTTGCAGCTAAAGGGTCTTGAACCCATGACCCATTGCTTGCTAAGCTCAATCCTCTACTAATTGAGCTAAAGTACTTCTGGGATTTAAATTACACTAGCCTTGTTTTAAGTTTGTTTTGGTTCGGTTATAACCAAATATTAAATAATGGTAAGAACCCATCAGCTACCCCTCATTTATTTTTGGTCTGTTCGAGAACCGTGAGAACAGAAGGTTCTAAACCTTTCCCCTCAACCACCACCATTCACCGTCCCGATCTAGGCCACCGTCGACCCGTGGCGTGCACCGCCACCACCACCATGCGCGCCGCCTGACTCCGAACCACCGGCCACCTCTCACGCGCGCAACCGAGCCACCACCGCGGGCAAAAGCTCGATCGAAGCTTTGTCGAAACCCTTGGGTTTTCAGCTTCGATTCCGGCCACTCCTGGTGTCCGATCGTCGCGCCGATCCAGCCAACGTGCTCGGCGTGTTGTGGAGATCAAAACCCAGCCGGCCACTCATATTTTCGACGCCGGTGAGCCCTTCATCGGAGGACCACGCCTATCCGGCAAACCTCATACTTTTGGGGTAAGATCTGACGTGTTATCTGGTTAGTTTCGAGTTAATTTTGGATGGGTTTGAATATGGCATACTGGAAAATTTTGTTTTACAGAATCAGCATCCCCGACGACTCTCCGGTGGTCGGCCGGCGAAAACTGATCTGGAAAGGGGAAGGTGAGTCGATTATTGGGCGAAAACCTAATTCATCCGACCCGTCTAACCCGTCTGACCCGCTCTGCCCCATACCCGACCCGACTGAGTCAACTCGTTGAGTCAACTCAGTGAGTCAACTCGCACGAGTTGACTCAGTGAGTTAACCCATCGTGTCAACTCAGTTGACCCGACCCGTTGACCCGACCCGTTCCCAACCCGTTGACCCGACCTGTCCACCCGAGTCCGACCCGTCAACCCGAGTCAACTCATCCGAGTCAGCTGAGTCAACTCGTCCTAGTCAGCCCGAGTCGACTCAGTTGACCCATGTTGACTGCTGACGTCAGCATTGACTTTGACCAGTTGACTCTGCCCCCGTTGACCGTTGACCAAAAAGTCAAATTTTCCGAAAAGTCCTATTTTATGTTTTTCGACGTCCTGAGTCAAATTTTGAAGCCCGTTTCGAGAAATTCTAACCCGAAAGCCTCCGAATTGGTCTTTGAACTCGAGTTTTCTTTTGTATTTTTAATAATTAATTATGAGCAATGTGAATGAGGACTGAAATTGGAATTTGTACGATTGAAGGTATTCACAATTCCTTGTATCCGGGATGTTAAGGGCGTCGCATTTGGGTTCGAGAGTGATCGAACGGAGTATCATGGTCGACCGATATAGCAAGCATTAAAGGTAATACACTACTACCTCTAGTATGCTTTATGAACATGTTGGTATTCGGTAAATGCATGCATAAATATGATGAGGAGTGATGTTAGCTCTGTTTAAGTCAAACCGGACATGAAGTTGAGTATGATAACTTGGATAAAATTAAAATGCTCGAACGAGAAAGTTAATAATTGTAAGGATCTGGAGTTCAATAAATAGCTAATAAGGCAGCTAATCTCCAAATCCGATTATCAGTGTCAAATGATCTAATGTTAAAAATATTTGGATATAAAATTACGAAAAATGCTCTCAAGATATGAGAATGACTTAAATACCCTTGGAATTGGAAGTGATCTAGAAATCTACGCTAGATATGGTAAAACAACCTGATTCGTTTGAAAACCTCGAACTACATGGAAAGCCATGGCAACAGGATTTAAACCTTCGTGATTGTAAGGTGTTAGGTCTCCTTGGATTTGGAATAAATCTCCGACAATACATTTAGGGGAATCTATACATACCCCTGAATTAAGCAAGTTACTCAAAATACTGAATTGATCGTAATGACTAATAGTATTGGAAGCACTATTATGGTGAATTAATTGGAAGGGTCGTATCGACCAAAAAGACTAAAGTATCCTCAGACACCGAGGGTTGCAAATTAACTAGAATGATGGATAAACCTTTGAGTTCTAAAATGAATAAAGTGATTGGAGATATCGAAACTTCGTGAATAACCGAATCACCCACGAGTACTTAAATGATTGAAATAAAATATATGGTTCAATTGACGGGAACGATGGATATCCCGAGCTTTACAACTGAAATACCCCCATTGACTAGAATAAGTGAATTGTCTTGATAAAATTATGGAAATGTCAATAAAGCTGAAAATGACTGAAATGCCCTTATAGGTTGAAGCATGACTTACGTACGTCAATCACTCCTGATATTAATGTAAGGTTGGAAGTTTCTCCGCACAGAATAATAGTTGACTACTCCGTGGCAAATCTTGTGGTGAAATATGAAAGCAACCGTTCAGATATACGATTCAGTTGGATGCATCAGAAGGGTTGGTTAGTACTGCAAGGTTGGAATATGTTAGTTCGAATGGTTTTGGAGGCTCGATAAACTTCTGGAAATCTTAAATATTGTAAATCAGAATTTCCTCATAATTGGGCTAAGTTTCAAAGTCCCATATAATAATTAAATTACCAAAATGCCCTTGTGTGATAAAATGTCTATAATGCCCTTGTAGGCTTAAATGAGTAAATCACTCATGATATGTTTAAACTCACAAAAATCTTGATGTATTATCTCCCGAATATCTAGTTTGAACCGTCAGTACAAACCCCTCTTTGAATAGGGGCCTCGTTCCAGAAACCCGTTTAAATGATCAAAAGTTTAATGTGTTCTCCTCCGTAATGACAAGTATCTCCAAGGAAATAAACTATTCCACCTAGTGTGTTCCGTGTGTGCTACACGACTATTTTTGCATACCGATTCACATGTTATAATACCGATCACGTGCACATGATAGAATACTTGAACTCACATGAACATGACATGTTTTATAATTAAACATGACCGTACTGTATTTTATATATGTATATGCACCCGATATGACAAACATGCTATATAGATAATGTGTTACTAAAAATACAGTTATTGATTAATGAACTATTGATGATCTGATTCACCGGGGTACTTGGGAAATGATATGAAGTTGCTAACGGCTCAGCCCTGATCTAGCTGGTATGTCTGCCCATTTTCGGATCCTAGGCTTCGGCCAGGTCCGCCCGTTTTCGGATCCTAGGCTTCGGCCAGGTCCGCCCGTTTTTGGTCCTATGCTTCGGCTAGGTCCGCTCGTTTTCGGATCCTAGGCTTCGGCCAGGTCCGCCCGTTTTCGGTTCCTATGCTTCGGCAAGGGTTGCCCGTATTCTAAGGTATATCCTTAGGATGGTACCCATGCCCAATGGGCTCGGGTTAATGCCTGTACATGATACCGCACTGGGGAAACTATATATTGGAGTATGGTTGGAGGGTAAATAAAGAATTAAAATGAATTTTTCTGCTACTTGAAACAAATGTATTTGAAATAAAAGGGTTTACTGCATTATTGCATTTCATGTATTAACGTTGCACTGTTGGAACACACTAGGAACCAAACTCTCTATTTCCACCTCAGTATGTACCAGCTTATGTAATTCTCGTCTAATTCTCGATGTATGAATAAAGAGCAAGAATCGTTATTCTCGAGTATGATGCTACCTCGAAATAATAGAACATAAATGGAGACTGTTACTACGTGGAACATCCTGTAAATGTTATGTCTACCATTATATCTGCATGATCTTATAGCATCTTTTGGTAGTTTTGTATTACTGAGCTTTTCCAAGCTCATGTTGTTTTTACCATCGCAGGTTAAAAGAATATATCATGGTATAATGGTTGACAGCAGTGTTCGGAGTTGTCTCGGCGTTGCCTTGGAGTACGGTACTGTGTAGTTAGTGGGCATGCATGTCATGTATTGTTTTATGGCAGTGTCTGTAAAATATTTTCTGAAGTTTTTATTATGTGTTTAAATGACACCCCGAAATGATATTTTAAACATAAGTTGGTTTTACAATTTAATAAGTGTTTTGAGAAAGAAAAATGTTTTATGTGTATTTTTACTGTGGGTCGCTCTTGTGACCCTAATGTGACTTCCTAGGATCCGTTGTAACCCATAGGCGGGTCTAGAGGGTTACACTTAGTTTTCTTACTCAAGTCGGCCCTTTTCTTTTGAAATTATTATTATTATTGTTGTTGTTGTTGTTATTGTTATTGTTATTGTTATTGTTATTGTTATTGTTATTGTTATTGTTATTGTTATTGTTATTGTTATTGTTTTATCAGCAAATGTATGTTTTTTATTAAGAAATAAGTAAAAACATACAGCTTGACGAAATCGCACGCCTCGTTAAAAACCTCCCTAAACCTATTGGAGGAAAAGAGTACGATACGATCCGTCGATTACAAAAGGAAAAGCATATCATTTAGAGACAAGTCACAGACAAGCCATGAACATCGAAAGTCTATCTACTCCCTCCTTCGCCAGTGCATCCGCAAATCCGTTCGCTTCCCTCGGCACGTAACATAATTGGATATCATATATAACTTGACAAGCTTGATCAATTTCCAAAAATACTTCCCATAGTCGCCACGGTCGTTTTGCATTCTGATTTATCCAGCTCAACGCGACTTGAGAGTCCGTCTCCATTATCACACAACCCTGTCGCCATTCCTTCTCCTTGATCATTCCCAACGCAAAGGCTATCGCTCGGACTTCTGCTTCATTTGATTCCATCACGCCTATAGGGCCTGAAAATAGACCCAAGATACGGCTATCCGCATCTCGTAACGCACCACCAATCCCTGCCGTACCCGGCTTTCCTCGCGCTGATCCATCCGTGTTAAATTTTAGAATATTTTGTAACGGGGGCTGCCAGCATCTTTCCCCCTCGTCCTCTTCGGTTTGGCAGCAACCTCAATTTTAGAAGGGCATGTCCATCATGCTGCCTCCGCTACCAATTCTCCCCGCCTATCAGCTTTTATCCAATAATAGGATCTCAATTTCACCAAGAAACACAATTCAGCCAAGTTCCATCGCTTCCCACGGAAAATAAATTCATTTCTTGCAATCCATAAAGACCATAAAACAGCGGCCACACATGCTATCCACCACATATTCATGCATCCCTTGAATATACTATGAAAATCAAGAACGTAGAATGCATCAAAACTAACCGGTAAGGTTGTGTCCATTCCCCACCATTTTCGCATCCATAGCCAAACCGATTGTGCAAACGGACATTCATAGAGGATGTGAGCGATGCTCTCCTCTACCATCGCACACCAAGGGCATCGGCCTTGATCATCCGACAGTGGCACCCCACGTGCTCGCAAGAAATCAGCAGTGGGCAATCGACGTAACCATATAAACCATAGGAAAGCTTGAACTTTCGGCGGCACCAGCACCTTCCAAGCGAAACATTCTCCAAAGTCCATTTCCCCCACCTTATCTAGCATGAGCAGTTTCGATAAAGTCCCAACTGAAAAAATTCCACGCTCGTCCGATCGCCAAATTAAAATGTCCAGCTTGCCTTCCCATGCGCGGAAATTGGATACCGTTTGAATTAGATCACGTAGCATTCCTAATTCAAACACTCGTAGTGGGCGTCTAAAAAATTCAGGCCATCCATGATGCGATAATCTGCCCTCCACCATATAGTCCCCCACCCTTGCTAATTTATCACATGCTAACGAGAATAAGAGCGGATATAAATCTTTTAATGCCACTTGTTCAACCCACGGATCGAACCAAAACAAAATCGATCTACCATCCCCAAGCTTCCATAGAAAACCGGTCATGCCCATATGCTTTTTAACCTGTGCATCGCATGAGAGAGCTACGATTTTCCGCCATACAAGCGACATAGATGACATCTTTTCCGTTTTGAAACGCCACCATTGTGGATGTTCTCCGTATTTTGCTATTATCAAGCCACGCCACAATGAATCTCTATCTTGCGCGTAACGCCACACCCATTTCGATAGCATCGCCATGTTCTTAACTCGCAAATCCGCAACCCCCAAACCCTCTAATTGTTTCGGGCGACAAACTACCTCCCATCCTACTCTGCTCATCCGCCGTTCCAAACCCACACCCCCCATAGGAAAGCTCTTCGAATTTTATCAATCCTCTCTATTACCCCTCTGGGAGCGACAAATAAACCCATGTAGAATATCGGCAACGACGAGAGGACTGAATTAACCAACACCACCCGAGCTGCAAAGGACAGAGAGGTCCTTTTCCAACCTGCTAATTTGCGTCGGAAATTAGCGATCACTGGTTCCCACGTAGCTATTAGTCTCGGACTTGCGCCTATTGGAAATCCCAAATAGACGAATGGAAATACAGCTTTTCTACAACCCATTACCTCGGCTACGCTGCTGCCCAACTCATCTCCTATACCAATTGTGTACAAGGAACTTTTACCGAAGTTAATCTTCAACCCCGAGCAAACTTGAAAACAGTGCAGAATTCGTTTCACATTTCTCGCAACTTCTAACGATCCCTCAAAGAACAAAAGTGTGTCATCGGCAAACTGCAAATGTGTCACGGATATCCCTTCCGCTACCTGAACCCCACGAATTAGACCCCCTAATTCAGCCCTCCGCAGCATCAAATGCATTGCTTCCGCGACTATCACAAACAGCAAAGGTGATAGCGGACAGCCTTGTCGCAAGCCTCTACCCATTCTGAATTCCTTGGTGGCATTACCGTTGAGAAGCACCGACAACCTGACTGAACTGATACATTCCTGAATCCATTTTCACCATGTGTCACAGAATGCCATTCTTCCTAACACCTCATCCAAAAAACACCAGCTCACGCAGTCGTACGCCTTGGCAAAATCAAGTTTCAATAAAAAACCACATGCACCCCGTTGTCGTAGGGAGTGCACCACCTCAAGTGCTAGAAGTACCCCATCCACCAATTGTCGACCCTTTATAAACACCGATTGGGTATCACTTATTAAATCTGCCAATACCCCTTGTAGTCGAGTCGCAAGGCATTTTGCCAAAATTTTGTATACTGAGTTTACTAGACATATCGGCCTATATTCGCCAAGGGTCGTGGGAGATGTTACCTTAGGAATTAACACGATGAATGTACAATTCACATCCTTAGGTAGCCGCCCACTTGCATGGAAATTTTCAAAGAACCGTAGAATATCAGCATTGATCACATCCCATCCTTTCTTATAAAAATCCAGTGTAAAACCGTCCGGGCCCGGTGCCTTCGAACCATCACAACCTCTCACTATTCCGTGTATTTCTGCCAATGAGAATGTCGCCACCAAATTCCCCCTAGCTGTCTGCGATATCTTCCTAAAATCCCCCTCAAATTGCCATACGCATTCCCTCTTATCACAGGAGAAATGCTTCATGAAAAATTGAACTACGTGGCGTCGCATAAGTGGTGGCGAGCTGATCCAATTGTCATTAACCATAAATCCTGGAATATAATTTCTTGCCGCTCTCAGCTTTGCGGATCGATGAAAATAGGCTGTGTTCCGATCTCCCAGACGCAGCCATGTCGCTCTGGATTTTTGTTATTGTTATTGTTATTGTTATTGTTATTGTTATTATTATTATTATTATTATTATTATTATTATTATTATTATTATTATCATCATCATCATTATTATTATTATTATTATTATTATTATTATTATTATTATTATTATTATATTCTAAACCTAATTTGTTTAGATTATCACCGCTCAACTATATATATATATATATATATATATATATATATATATATATATATATATATATATATATATATATATATATATGTATATGTATAGTCATAGTTATTACGTACATAAATAAACCTAAGCCTTAAGTTTTAAAGTGCCGCCGCTCTTAGTTATTCCCATGTTTTATGAATTCCTCTCGGATTGACGTTGCCATCACCTTACAACGAAGCCGCAACTGCCCTTTGTTCGTTGTTAGAGCTTTATTGTTGCAAGGTCTGTTTTCTTCCGGTGCTATAAATAAATTATATGTTATTTTTTATGTGTTGGTGTTTTACCCCTTATGTGATTATCAATATGTATTATGTTTTGTATGGTTGACATCACGTTTATAAGATTTCATAATGTGTTTTAATTAAGATTTATAAAATATTTGATTTAAGGAACATCATATTTACGGAGCTATAATTTATGGATTTATGAATTTATTGACTATGATTTATGAATTATGTTTATGGAATATCTGATTTATGGAATTAGTTTTTATGAACTTAAATTTTAAACATCATATATGTATGAGCATGAGATGGGATTTGTAAGGAGGAAGTTCAGCGGTTTCACCCTTCGGGCTGCATTCCACTTCGGATGGCGGACGTAGGGAGGAGGTTATGGGAACCTTCCTCATTTTTGACGGACGTAGTTGGGCGCATTGCATCGCGCTTGTGATATTGTATCATTTGTTTTATGTTTTTAAAGAATTTCAAGAAAATAATACTATGTTTTATAATTATGATTTTTCTTGCACTTTAGACACACACTAAGCTCTTTAGCTTACTCCCTCATATTTTCCTCTTACATATATATCTTTGGACTTTAGGCGACATGGTACTTGGAGGATCTCACATTTTATCTGATCATTTTTTTATTTAGTACGAAACCATTTTTATTATTCATATTATTATTTTATTATATTGTGATATTGATGTAATTTTATACTTGAGGACTATTTATGTTTTTGAATTATTTTAACATTCTTTTACGATGGTTTTATTTCCGAGATTTTATTTAAACATTTGAATATTAACTATGACATTTAAATTTATTTATTATAAAATATTTATTAAATTCACGTTATATATATATATATATATATATATATATATATATATATTAAAAATTAAAGTATAATTTTTAAAATTAATTTTCTTGAGGGTTAAGTTTTCAACGGTGACTTTCTAAATTCGGCCTTTTCTTCTAGGCCGAGTTTAGGGGGTTACAAAGACAATTCAAAGTTTTCATACATATAAACACGTAAATCAAATCAGTCCATCACTTACTTAATCATGTCCAAATAACCTAAGGTTTACTTATCTCTACATGTTTATTCACTAAACAGCTCACTTCAATTTTTTCTAATGCAAAACCGTGTCTAACATGAATATTTTTCATCAGCATGCTCACCAATCAGTTCTTAAGGTTCATATAGATGCAAATCTATCTAGTTTTCATATGCATACTTAGTATATGCATAAAATAGGGTAGCCTAGACATGTAAACATACCTTCCAAAAAGGGAACACCTACACGCCCAACAGGAGACAATTTTGTCTTGAAAAAGGGTGACAAAATAGAGGAAATAAAAGAAATGGTTTAGGCTAAAAATACAATGAAGCAAGGAAAAAGTCAAGGCTCAAAATTGTTTCACTAAGGGATAATAACAAGGGGTAGGCTTTTTGGGAAGAGAATGGGGTTGAACCTAATGTCTCTATCATATTAATGCATCACAATCAAAAAATGTAATCTCGAAAAGTATTTAAACCACAAGTTCTAGAATGCAACTAATTAGCTAAGCACACTCAAAGAAACAAAGAGCAAAAATAATGCATGCTCATTAGGCTCAAAAGCTCTCATGAATTTTCTTGTGTACATAGGTAAGCATCATGTCTATTAACAAAGTAAGGAATGACAAGGGTTATATGAAAAATTCCAAGCATGCCATAATCTATTATGCAACCTAAAATTTATAACAAGAAAAATATCAAAGTCATACGGAAACAAAGGGACTAGGTGAAACAAAGGAAATAAAAAAGTAGCTTAAATTTAAATAAAATCAAGAACAAGAGAACAAGCAATCGAACAAACAATTATGAGAATTTGACATGGATACCCACTCCCACTCACTTTAAGCATGATGACCCATTATGCAAATAAAATTGAAAGAGGTGGAATTAGAAAACTCCTTGAACTAGTTACGGCCACGACCACGCCCTTGACGAGACGTGCCCGGCTGAAGATAAGAGAGGATCTTGGCAATGTTTGTTTCGATGGAATTAAGCCTCCCATTCACGTCCTGTTGTAGGTTGTCATCTTGTGGTGGCCAAAATATGGGCCTACAGAGGAAAACACGCAAGTTCCGGGGCATAATGGTTCTCGAGGGAACAATGTATGGCGCATCCGGAGTACCCACAAGCAACCTTATTGAGTCCAAGCACCTAACATCCAATGGATCCATAAAAATGTGTAAGTAAAATGTGAGGTATCAAATGTCGATGGAAACAATCGTGAAGCGAGTTTAGTGATATAGGGTCCGAGAATAAGCGGTCGATTAGTTCGTGCTACACGATCAAACATGTAGGCGAACCAATAACCGAGATTTACCTTTACTCCTACGTGCATACACCATAAAAACAAAAGCTCAACCTTACTCAAATTTGAAGACGTGTCATTGCGACAAAAGTAATTATAGGTGAGGAATTTATGGATGTAGCGAAGAGTCGTGCTATGAATGTCTCGGTCCTTCGTCGAGGTAGGGTTATAATCGGAGCCTGCTTCTCCTGTCAAGGTCTCGTAGGAAAGGTCGTTATCGAAATCCTGTGGAATCTCAATTAAAGCCGTTAGATACTCGAGATCTATGACATCAGTCACGAAGCCCATATAAAAATTAAATTTCGTAAGGGACATTTGAAAATATTGACCTAACAATCGAAATAAGATCACATCAGGAGTATGAACAGTTACAACTCGATTCCTACAAAATGCAAACGTAGCATAAAACTCAAATAATAATTCGTAGTATGTGTTGCATTGAATTGTAGGGTAAGTACTCCAACCTATAGCAAAGAACATATGCATGGCAGATTCACGCAAATGCAAAATATCTAGTGTATTAGTTGGAATGTACTTACATACTTTGAACTCGCGATGTCAGATTTGGTGGAAACGGGTTAGCTCATCACCCTCAAAATCCAAGTACCCTTGTAAAACCTCTTCGAGTGGAACCAGAAAATGATGTCCACGTTGATAACGCTCATGTTGCTCTTGTATGTTAGGATGATCGTCGGGTGCAGCACTATCGTCCGAACATGCATCACATGGTGGAGACTCTAGTCGACTAGTACACGAAAAGGTGGGCTGCTCGGTCCTCGTGTGGAATCCTGTAGTGAAGTTCTCTGCAAAACTAAGGTCTGGGTGATATATTAGCAACTGTTGGACGTTAAAAACCAAATTTACCTCATCCAATTGGTACTCGGCTTCCGATGGCATTGAGTATGAGGGAAAGGCGTCTGACATGGATTGGTTGGACGGTGTAGCTCGGTCGGGGCGGTTCGGTGACTATTAAGCCCGAAGTGGGTTGTGAACTTGTAGCTGGTAGGACGACCATGCTTGGGAGCGGCTAGATGTGGCCACCATGTCCACCGTCGGCAGGGAGTTGAAGGAAGGGGACGGGCATGGCAGAGCACGCGGCGGCCGGTTGCGGCTAGATCCACCCGTGCTAGTTCACGCGTTCTCCCGAACGTGTTTGCGATGGGGCTGGTGCATGGGCAGAGGGCAATGAAGGTTCAGTGCCGGCTGTGGCTTGGCGTGACGGTGGGTTGTCGTGGCGCGACGGTGACAGTGGTGCGGCTTGGAATGACTGTGAGTCGCTTGGGATGGCCACGAAGTCCGGCGGCTACATGCGACGATGACCTCCTAGGACAAGGGGCTTCGGCCGGTTAGGGAGACGACGAGCTTGCTCTCTGGTCCGGAACATGGTGGTAGCGGCTGGTGGTTGTCGAACGTGAGGGTGGAGGGGACAAAGCGTGGTGCGGCTGATGGGAGAAGAAGGTGTTTAGAAAATTGGGTGAGATTGTTTCTCACGTGATTTTTAAAAGAAATATTAAAATAAAAAAAATGTTGAATGTGGGCACATGGAATATTTTGAATGGGAGTTGTGATAGGGATAAGTTGTATTACGAGAAAACTAAAAAGAAGGGAATAAGATGATTCTTTATCATTTAGGGGTTTAAAAAATAATATAGTAATGATATATATATATATATATATATAATTTAAAATATAAGATATATACATATATATGGGCTCACGTGTGTTTATTTTAAAAGGATAAATTCAATTGAAAGGAAATGATATGGAATTTTTTTAAAAAAAATTTAAATTTTGTTTGAATTAAATTTGAATTTGTACATGGGTTTGTCATTGTGCACTGTCTTTCCCAAGAGAGTTGCTAACGAGTTCCACGTTCAAAATTCCTGCACATATTCGATCCAAAATCCGATCATCAATGGGTTATAATAAATAAAATGACAAAAATAAATTCAAATAATTTAAAGAATTTTGAAAGATAAATAAATAAATAAAATATGCGATTAAAGGTAAATAAATTAAAATAAAAGAAAATGAATGGGTTGCCTCCCATTATGTGCTTATTTAACACCATTAGCTTGACGACCTTATTTATGTGATTGACGTTTCCAAGTGAACTTCTTCAATTAAACCAATTGGGGCACTTTCATAAAAATGTTTTAATCGTTGACCATTTACTTTGAAGTAGTTTCCCGAGTCATCTTGAATTTCGACTGCGCCATGTAGGAATACTTGAGTCACCTTATAGGGTTTGAGCCATTTTGACTTCAGTTTTCCTGCAAAAAGTTTTAGCTTCGAATTAAATAATAAAATTTTTTGACCAACAGAAAAAGACTTAAATGAAATGTTTTTATCATGAAACGCTTTTGTTTTTTATTTAAAGATTTGTGCGATATCGTAAGCATTTCTACGAATTTCGTCCAGCTCTTGGATGTGCAATCGTCGTGCTTCCCCTACCGCATTCATTTCCATGTTACACTCTTTAACGGCCCAGTACGCCTTGTGCTCTAGCTTGACTGGCAATTGGCATGACTTGCCGTACACAAGTCGATACGATGACATTCCTATAGGTCCTTTGTAAGCTATGCAGTATGCCAACAATGCATCGACTAACTTCAAGCTCCAATCTTTTCGGTTTGGTTTGACAATTTTTTCAAGGATGGATTTTATCTCTCGATTCGACACCTCTGCTTGTCCGTTCGTTTGCGGATGATGGGATGTGGCTATTCGTTGAGTAACGCCATATTTCTTCATTAACGCTTCCACAACCCGATTGATGAAGTGTTTCCCTGTATCGCATATGATCGCTCTCGGAGTGCCAAACCTAGAAAAAATAAAATCGTGAAGGGAATTAGTCGTTTTTTCGCATCATTGTTTCGGGTAGCCTTTACTTCTACCCATTTATAGACGTAATCGACTGCAAGTATAATATAAAAATTTCCAAAAGAAGAGGTAAAAATCCCCATGTAATCGAGTCCCAAAACGTCGAAGACTTCGTAAACATGGATTGGATTGAGCGACATTTCACTCCTTCGGCTTAAATTATCAACACATTGGCACCTGTCACATACTTTAGAAAAAACATAAGTATCTCTAAATAAATTAGGTCAATAAAATCCGCACCCAAGAATCGCAGTCCGTTTAGGCCCAAAATGACCTCTGCATGCATAAGAATGATAAAATTTTAAAATCGAATTTACCTCGTCCTTGGTGATGCATCGCCTAATTACCTGATCTGAATATTGTTTCCAAAGATAAGGATCGTCCCAAATATAAAATTGGGACTCTCGCTTTAGTCGATTGATTTCAGCTCTAGGCAAATTGTGAGGTAACTTACCCGTGGCCAAATAGTTCACCGTATCAGCGTACCATGGTGTCAATCCTTGCGCCAACATCAATCGTTCTTCTAGGAACTCATCATTAATCGGCGCATCGGATGTAGAAAGGGGTATGCGACTCAAATGGTCCGCGACAAGGTTTTCGCATCCCTTTTTATCTTTAATTTCTAGATCGAACTCTTGGAGGAGTAAAATCCACCAGATAAGCCTCGGCTTTGTTTCCTTTTTGCTCATAAGGTACTTTAAAGCTGTGTGGTCAGAAAACACAACAATTTTAGTACCGAGTAAATATGATCGAAATTTTTCTAAAGCAAAAATAATAGCGAAAAGCTCTTTTTCTTTTGTTGAGTAATCCTTTTGAGCTGGATCCAAAGTGCGAGATGCGTAAGCTATAACGTGATGTTCTTTTTCTATCTTTTCATCAAGGACTGCTCCAACGCTCGTGTCCGACGCGTCGCACATCAGTTCGAATGGATAATCCCAGTTTTGTGGTTGAACAATTTGTGCTGTCACGAGCTTCTCTTTAAGTAAATCGATGGAAATCTTGCATTTCTCATCAAAATCAAATGCCTGATCTTTCGGGAGCAACTTGCACAACGGCTGCCCTATCTTTGAAAAAATCTTTAATGAACCTGTGGTAATATCCTACATGACCCAGAAAAGAATGAATATCCCTCACAGTTGTGGGGTAAGGATGTGAGCGTATGATATCAGTTATATCCTTATCTACATCAATTCCATTAGATGAAACAATATGTCCTAATATTAAACTTGTATCAACCATAAAATGACATTTCCCATAATTTAATACAATATTAAACTCAAGGCAACGTCGCAAAATGTTTGTTAAATTTAACAAACACTAACCAAATGAATTACCGTAAATAGTAAAATCTTCCATAAATACCTCAATTACCTTCTCAACATAGTCAGAAAATATACTTACCATACACCGCTAAAACGTTGCCAGTGCGTTGCAAAGTCCAAATAGCATTCGACGATATGCGAATGTTCCGAATGGACATGTGAAAGTTGTTTTATCTTAATCTTCAGGCGCCACAAGGATTTGGAAGAATCCTGAAAAGCCATCAAGACAACAATAATGAATTTGACTGGCTAAACGTTTTATCATTTGATCTACAAATGGTAATGGAAAATGATCTTTTCGGGTTAAGGAGTTCAACTTCATGTAGTCGATACAAACCCGCCAACTATTCTAAACTCACGTCGGAACTAACTCACCTTTTGAGTTTTTGTTTACCGTTACTCATGTCTTTTTAGGTGCCACATGGATAGGACTCACCCAATCACTATCAGAAATCGGATAAATTATATCTGCATCAAGGAGTTTTTTTATCTCCTTTTGGACTACCTCCATAATAGGTTCGTTTAGTCGGTGATGCCCTTGTCATGAAAGATTTGCCCCTTCTTCGATCTTGATATTGTGCATATAGGTCGGGGGACTTAATCCTTTTATATCGGCTATTGTCCACCCAATGGCCTCCTTATGAGCACGCAACATAGTTACAAGATCAACTTCCTCCTCTTTCGAGAGTTTATTTGATATAATCACAAGCAAGGTTTCTTTCTCTCCCAAGAACACATATTTGAGATGTTTTGGCAACTCTTTAAGTTCGATAACTAGTGCCTGCAAAACCGATGGTAACATTTTAGTTTTTGAGGGAAGTAAAGAAAAACTAGAATTAATTGAATTTTTTTTCTAACTCCCTTATCTCCTCTTTGCGAAAAAGTTCAAACTTCCTGAAAAATTATCGAAAAAGTTAGTTTTAACGAATTCATTAACTAAGGGATGAATAATATCAATGGGATTAACTCTTTCTGCTTGGCCTAAGTATTTCATTGCTTTATGCACATCAAATTATTCTACCCCACAATCAAATTCTATTGTTAAAATACCGCTTCTTACATCGATTTTGGTATGAACGTTGCTTAGGAAAGGTCAACCCAATAGTATTTCTGAGCATGTGTTTGTTCTATCGTTCTCCATGTCAATGACATAGAAATCGATAGGAAAAATTAGAACATCGACTTTCACCAAGACATTATCGAGCACTCCTTCCGGATATATGATTGAACGATCGGCTAACTGAATAGTAACACGTGTTTCCTTCAAAGGTTCGTTAGTAATCATTTTATACACGGAAATAGGTATAACATTAATTGAAGCACCCAAGTCACAAATTGCTCGGTTAATGAAAACGTTACCTATTTTGCATGGTATAGCGAACATACCTTGATCTTTCATTTTTTGTGGTAGTTTTCTTTGAAATACTGCAGATACATTCTCTCCCAAATTTACCTTTTCATGTCATGTCCGCTTTCTCTTCGTTGTACAAAGTTCTTTTAAAAATCTAACATACCTTGGTACTTGCCGAATTATTTCTAGGAGATGTATGTTGACTTGTACTTTTTGGAATACCTCTATTATTTCCTTTTCTTCAGCTCGTTTATCTCGCCTCACCAATCTTGATGGAAAAGACGATGTGATTTCATGAGAAGGAGGTGGAGGAGGCGTATGTGATGAAGTTGTACCTTCGGAATTTGAAGGTGGCGTTTCATCGTCTTCCTTGGTTTTTTCGGTTTCCTTCGTCGAAACTTCAGTGTTGACTATGGTTCCACTTCTGAGGGTGATAGGACTGACGTTCTCCTTTGGATTTGGTTCCGTTTGAGATGGAAGTCTTCCTTGTGACTCCAATCTTCCCACTGCTTGAGCTAACTGACTCACTTGTTTATCTAAGTTTTGAAGATGGGTCTCAGTACGGTTCTGGAACTTTTCCTAGGATATTTCCAATCGCTCAACAATGGATTCCAAATTTGACTTCTGTTGTTGATAAGGTTGTTTCTGCTGGTATGACTGATTTGGCCTTTGGTTCTGTGCATAACTTAAGTTCGAATGATCTTTCCATCAAGGGTTATATGAGTTGGCATTGGGGTTATATTGCGTAGGTGGAGGTCCTGGGAAATTCCCCACGACATTCACTTGCGCAACATCCTCTTCTTTCACCAACGGACAACAATCTGTCGAATGTTCTGGGCTTGTACATATTCCGCAAAGCCTAGCTGCAATTTTTTTATCTGCAACAAGAGATTAAACTATATTAGCTAACTAATCAATTTTATTTTCCAGAACACTTACCCCGTTGACTCGCCGAGACGGTTCAGTCGGATGGTGAAACCGTTGCGAGTTGGATGCCATAGTTGTTATTAAGGTTCGAGCTGCAGTTGGGGTCATGTTGACAAGTGCTTCTCCACTTACTGCATCAATTACCTTCATGTCCATAGGCGTCAAACCCTCATAAAATGCTAGAGAAGCGTTTGTTCGGTCAAACTGTGTTGAGGACAGCTGTCGCATAGCTTCTTTTAGCGTTCCAGTAGTCGTACAATGTTTCGATATCCTTTTGTCAGATACTCAAGATACTTCGCCTAAGTTTGCTTGCCTTGGCTGCTGGAAAGAACCCTTCAAGAAATAAACGAGCCATATCAGTCTAGATCGTAACAGGGTTAGAAGGAAGATCAAATAGCCAATCTTTGGCAATATTAGATAAAGAAAAAGGAAAGACTTGAAGTTTAATTTGATCTTCGGAAACTCCTTGCGATTTTGTAGTTAGACAAACCATATGAAACTCCTTAAGGTGCTTGTGGGGGTTCTTAGAGGGCAAACCGTGAAATTTTTGTAGAAGATGGATCAAACCGGTCTTCAATTGGAACGGCTTCGTACCATTCGGGAAGGTTGTGCACAAGGGGTAATTTTCATCTGGTGCCCTAGTCAGTTGCTGGATTGTTTATTCTACGTCTCCCATTGAATTTTTCTCTTCGTTGGTACTCTCAAAGTGTGTTACGGTTTGGGATGCTAGCTCAAGATCTCGTTGTAATCTTCGTTGGCGCAATCTATTTTGCTTTTCTCAGTTTGTTTGTGCGTTCTGACATCGTGCGAATGCTTCGATCTCCGGGATGTAGTCTGCTAGTTTTCCTGGATATTTCATTGTCATATACAAACAAAAATAATCAGTAAATTTTTCCCGAAGTCCCCAGCAACGACGCCAATTTGACACGCGTCGTTTTCGCGTCAAAAATAATTCCTTCTTCCCTAATAATAAATAAAGGAACTGATACGTAGTAAAAGAGATGTAAGGGTCGATCCCATAGGGACTCAGAAAACTTCCTTATTAATGTTTGTTCAATCGATGAGCCAGGAAGAGAGTTTATCGATATTTCAGTAAAAAGGGGGTTGTGAAATAACAAGAACACAAGAAATTAAAGCGAGGTTTTAAAAGAAATATATTCAGTATTTATGAATAAGCCTTAGCCATTGGCTCTGACTCGGTTTCCTCGGATCATTGGAAAAGAATTTTTACTTCAAGATTCACGTCGGTTAATTTCCTACAAGGGTCAATCATTGAGATGTAAGGGTCGATCCCATAGGGACTCAGAAAACTTCCTTATTAATGTTTGTTCAATCGATGAGCCAAGAAGAGAGTTTATCGATATTTCAGTAAAAAGGGGGTTGCGAAATAACAAGAACACAAGAAATTAAAGCGAGGTTTTAAAAGAAATATATTCAGTATTTATGAATAAGCCTTAGCCATTGGCTCTGACTCGGTTTCCTCGGATCATTGGAAAAGAATTTTTACTTCAAGATTCACGTCGGTTAATTTCCTACAAGGGTCAATCATTGAGATTACGCTTTGGTAACTGAATACTCAAGCTCTATCTTTGATATTGATTTACGAAGTTGATCTAGTCAACAACAATATTGTAGATCAAAATCGTTTAAGTTTAGTAAAAACCGACTCAGATTATGTTGTTTCAATAACAATGGTTCCAATCTCAATTTTCTTCTTAGTAATCAATTTACTAAGTGTGTTCCTAGGAAGTTGAATGTGCTTCCATAGCCGATCCTTCCTCCCACATATTTAACCAAAAAAACAACGTTCCGGCCAAAGTCGATCTTTAGTTTTGAAATCGTTTTGGTTTAGAAATCAAACCTTAGAAAACTGAAAGAGATTCCCAAAATTTTGAAAGCGCTTTTCAATCCTCCATTTGGAATTGAGTCCTTGCTGTAGCCCTCGAGTTAAAGAAAATTAGCTAAGCATGATTATGGAAGAAATCATGCTTAGCATATTTTAAAATACAAAAAAAAACTTAAAAAAGAAAGTAAGAACGAAGAAGAAGAGAAGGGAATTTAATAAATTCAAAGTAAAATGAAACAATGAACAAGAGATGATTTGAGTCTTACCCCAAAGGGGTATTTATAGCATCCTAAAACCCTAAAAATACTCTAAAATATTTAAAATACATAAGATAAATGCTAAGTGATAATAATAAAATCATAAAATGTTTAAAATTCAAAAATAAAAGATAAATCCCCAAGTCTGATCCTAATCTCGGCTGATAAGTGCTCGAACGTGGCTGATAGCTTATCACACGCTGCTGGCGTCATCTTCTAGAAGCCTACGGACGTGGCGTCAAGTTAGCGCATTCATGCCCCAATTCATGCCCACTAATCCAGTCATGAATCCAGAAAACTTGCAAAATTCAGCCTTTTCTAAACTGTTTTCCAGCCATGAAGTCATGCATAGAAAAGCACACGATAGACCATGATTCAGCACCACAAAGCAACCATTTAAGCATAATTAGCACGAAAATATTGACCAAACTAGCTACTCATCAATACATATACTTATACGTATATACATACATACATAGCATGGCAACACATGTGTTTAATCATATTGTACACCTAAAATCAGTCTATATATGTTCAATACAAGTCACCATAACTTTCTAGACATGGTTACACAATTTAATATTGAAAACAGTTCACTTTCTTTCCAGATTTTATACAACAGTTATCTACATCACGTGTACATATTATCTCCTCAAAATAATCCAGTATTACTAGTTTTTTTTTAAAGGTAACGGGCCTCATTAGAAACCCCCACTAATCCTAAAAGGGGGAAAAGAGTGCCCAACTATATAGATAGTAAATCAAAACGATACACCCATGGTTCAAAGTTCACCACCTCTAACCTCCGTGAGATAGCCTTTAACCAGGCTACCATCCGGATTCACATGGAAACCATAGATAAAGAAAAATACAACACTGCCTATCAACCAATGCCCTTCTTTGCCAGAGAATCAGCACTGGTATTAAAAGACCTAGGAATCCATTTTAATACACAGCCACAACGCAACAAGAGCCCTCTTATCTCGTCAACGACACCTGCTAGATGAGCCGGAATGGTTGTCTCCTTTACAATGAGGTCTACTGCTTCTTTGCAGTCAGACTCCACGACCACCCTCGCTTTCATGAACCAACCTTCATGTAGCCAGAGTTTTAAACCCCTCGCAATAGCCCAGACCTCAACTATCAAGGGAGGAGCGGATATACACTGTTCCGAGAAAACTCCAACAGAGGACCCACTGTCATCCCTCAATATACCACCAATGCCACACTTCCCATCCGAAGGTCGGAGCGCTCCGTCAACGTTTAATTTCAACCAACCGACAGGAGGGGGTTTCCAACAAATACAAGTTTCCACCCGAGCCTTGGACAACATGTTATTAGCCAACACTAAAGGATTCTCCAATATATCATCAATTTGACATGTGCATTCCTAAAATTTTGCTTTTAACCAGAGAGCAATACGCATGTTAACTAGATATGCTCATTGCATTTTATCCAGCTTTGCCTTTTTGAAAACTATTTCGTTCCTAAGCAACCATATAGACCATACTATAGCAAAAGGAATAATTGACCATACCTCGCTCATATTGGATTTTCCAAGTGTATTCCAAGCTTCCAAGAAAGCCATAGGGTCTCTAGGGAACACACTGGCTTTTCCCAACCTTCGACAGAAAAAGGACCAGATTTTCCAACTGATTCCGCACGAGAAGAAGAGATGAGATGGCGTTTCCGTAAACTTCATACACATAGGGCACATAATTTCCTCCACGCCACAACCCCGTTTACTTAATTCCGCTCTAACCGGCACTCTATTTTGCATTAGTAGCCACATGAATAACTTCACTTTAGGGGGAGCTATACCAATCCACACAAACTTTTTCCAGAATTTATTGTCTTCAAGCGGGCCTGTACATAATTTTTTTAGAGATTTTACCGAAAAGGAGCCATCACTAGCACCCGACCAGCAGACCCAGTCTCTATCGAGACCATTGTCTTTGAAACTAGTTAGGCAGTTCATAAGGTCATCTCAATATGGTCTTTCACGATCAAATAAAGCTCTGCGCAACGAGATGTTCCAAGACCAACCCGACAACGATTTAACACTGAATTCCGCTATAACACCCTTCTGGTTACGCGCGAGGCTGTAAATATGGGGGAATCTACACTTCAACGATCGGTCCTCGACCCACACGTCATCCCAGAACAGAATGTGTTTGCCATTCCCAACTTGAAGGGACAGGTTCTCCTTAATGCAAAGACCTACTGCATCATCGCCACTGAAGGTTTTAAGGATGCCATTCCATACCCACTGGAATTTTCGATAGGCCAGACTAGGTGGTAGTAACCCTCTCGATCCGTCAGCAGCTTTAGAGTCCAGTACTTCACGCCAAAAACTGTCTGATTCATTGCTATAACGGAAACCCCATTTGGCTAAAAGAGCTTTATTAGTGATCGATAAATCATTCACACCCAAGCCACCAGCATGTATAGGCTGACAAACCTTGTTCCAACACACCCAATGGATTTTACTCTTGTTAGCCGAACCACCCCAGAGGAACCTTGCCATCAAAGAGTTCAATCTCGATGCAACAGATTTGGGCATTTTGAAAAGTGATAGGAAATAAACCGGGAGGCTAGAGAGTATGGCTTTAACAAGAACAAGTCTACTTCCAAAAGATAGAAGTTTCGGTTGCCACCCTTCGAGTTTCTTGTGAAATTTGCTGATTATTGGCTCCCAAATCACTGTTGAATTCCGTTTCGCTCCTAACGGGAGCCCCAAATAAGTTGTAGGAAACTT
Organism: Hibiscus trionum; assembly: GCA_030270665.1. NCBI lineage: Eukaryota > Viridiplantae > Streptophyta > Magnoliopsida > Malvales > Malvaceae > Hibiscus > Hibiscus trionum. Next base: position 15,953,209 of record BSYR01000038.1, on the reverse strand, counting down.
TTCCACTTGACATCCGATTGTATCTGCCCATCCCTGTAAAAGGTTCTCTTGAGTATTAATACCCAAAACCTTACTCTTCTTAAGATTCAACTTCATGCCCGACGCTAGTTCAAAAACTCTGAGGACTCGCTTCACGTTCTTTACTTGCGATTCACCCGCTCCACAGAAAATCAATAGATCATCAGCAAATTGGAGATTTGTAACCATTGTGTTGTGATCTCCTCTCCCAATTATAAAGCCCGAGAATAGCCCGATTGAAGTAGCTTTTTCCAACATTAAATTGAGAGCCTGTCCAACAAAATTAAACAAAAGTGGCGATAATGAGCAGCCTTGTCTAAGGCCTTTTGAGATAGAGAAAGCTTCTGTAGGGACCCCGTTCATCAACACTGAAATCCTTGCGGTAGAGATACATTGTCGAATCCAACCACGCCATTTACAACTGAAACCACACTTAGTTAAGATTTGCAGCAGGAATTTCCAACTTACAGAATCATATGCCTTTTTAAAATCAATCTTGAAAGACACTCCACTTCCTCCAGACTTAGACATAAAGTCAATAGCCTCATTTGCGATCAACACACAATCCATGATCTGCCGCCCTTTTATAAAATCAAATTGTGTTTTCCCAATTAGTTGATCCAGAACCAGGCGAAGTCTATTAGAAAGTACCTTTGAAAGGATTTTATAGACACCACCAACGAGACTGATAGGTCTAAAAAACTCCAGAGAATCCGCATTTGCAGTTTTAGGAATAAGGGTGATGAAGGAATGGTTAATCCCTTCCTCCCAAGCTTTACCCGCTGCAAAATCCTCCATGAATTTCATAATGCTGTCCTTTAAGACGGGCAAAACTTTTTGTAAAAACCAAGATTAAAACAGTCTGGGCCAGGGGCCCGGTTACCATCTGAGTCAGAGAGGACGGCCCAGACCTCTCCCTCGGAAAAGTTTCGGTCGAGGCTGATAGATTGCTCAACACTGATAGGCTTGACATCAAGATTAAAATCCGTTACCTCCATCTCAGATACTTCGTTAAAGAGCGTTTTGAAGTGAAGATGAACCTGGGCTTTAATATCCGAAGGATATTGTAGACACCTCTCCCCACCATCAGGGAGCTGATCGTATTTTGCCTTCTTCTTGCAGACGCGTGGAGATGAAAAAAGCGCGTGTTTCGATCGCCTTCATTAAACCAGCGAACTCTTGACTTCTGCAACCACTCGCTCTCTTCCTTTCGGTATTCTTGCCAGAGTTCCCATTTTAACATCCCTAGTCGGGTGCTAATGCTTGGGTGCACTTGGAACAATTGCAATTCCTTTTCGAGCGCACTGATTTCTCCTTCTAATTTTTTGATAGCATCAGCAGAATTGTGTACTTTCTTCACCGCCCAGCCCTTTACATCATTTTTCAGTCTCTTCATGATTACCCCAATACTCGACTGATTGGTCTTCATAACCGATTTCGAGCAAGATTCAACCACCATCTCATTGAAACCATCTAACTCATACCAAGAATTAAAACAACGGAACAGTTTGGGGCCCCAATTAGCCTTAGCCTCCGAAAGATAGATAGCATTATGGTTCGAAATTGACTTTTCTAAGAGAATTTGAGACAAATCCGGGAAGACAATTTCAAATTCAACCGAAATCAAGAAGCGGTCAAGCCTTACAAACGTTGGTGGATCTCTGTGATTACACCAAGTGAATCTACCGCCTTGTAAGGGGAGATCAATGAGCCCAGCTTCGAAGACAAACTCTCGGAAAGCTTCCACCAAATTCATATTTAAAGAAAAACCGATCTTTTCTTCCGGATGAAGGAAAAGATTAAAATCACCCCCTATGCACCATGGTATTTCAAAGCTTTTGATAATCTCCAGTAGCCTATTAAAAAATCCAGTTTTTCCTTCATCATTTGGAGGGCCGTACACATTTATGAAACCGCAGGGGGTATCTCCCTTTTTTATTCTACCAACTAGAGCAATGAAATTATGCTCGATGAACTGTTCGGATGCTTCAAAAAAACCTGGATTCCACACAGTTAGCAAACCCCCCGCGGATCCAATTGAAGGGGATATCATGAACAAATAGTTGAGATCAGGCCAGATTCTTCTAATGAGATTTTCCTCCATACATTCCAATTTAGTTTCATGTATAAAAACCATATTTGGTTTGGACTTCCTAATAACACCTTTAACTGCTCGTATTTTTTCAGGCCGACGAATACCTCTAATATTCCAACTGGTTACTGCAATCTTCATTTAAAAAGCAACAAAAATACCAAATATGCATTAATTCCTTAAAAAGATCCCCTAATCTCCTTCTCCAATTCTAAGACCTTTGACACAACTGCCTCCTTACCTCCCGCGAAAGAAAAACCCAGTAATTTGCTAACTTCCCAGACAGCAATGGCTTCCAGCATCTCAACCGAAAAAGCCTCCTCTTCGATGCCCGTAGAAAATCTGGCAAAATCTTCCTCCTGCGGGTTATCAATTGCTTCTCTGACTCTTTTCCGCACCACTCTCCTAAATTTAGCTCGATAGAAATCCTTTGGGAATTGGTTCTTATTTTGCAGATCACAAGGACCAACCGCGCCGGACCCGCCTTCTGCCACTCTCAACCGGCCATCATCATCTAGGCTATCTGGAACCATGTCTATCGAGAGGCCACTTCTCGCTTTTGGAGAAGGGGACAAGGAATCCGGGGCAACCAGATCAGAGCAGACATAACCGCTAGAATTTTCACCTTTACCCAAATTTTCAATATCACCGGGCATGGGTATGGTTGGGTTGTTATCAACTATTGGAACCTCCTGGGCTGGAGGATTGTTATATGTTGGGCTAGAGTTAGAACTCCAAGTAGATCCCAGCCCACAGGACCGGCCCAAAAACGACCCATCAGTTTGTTTATCCGAAGTTCTAGGACCAGGATCAATAACGGTATTCCCCTTGGGAAATGCACAATGCATGGGGACCAGGGGGAAAATTATTTGCATGCTCATTAATAGTTACTGACGGGGGATACGAGGGGACGGCTTCCTGACCCACCGCCGGACGACCGACAGCTACCACCCTTTGCGGCCCCGCCGCCTCATCTAGAGGAAACCCAGAATCATCAAAGTCCCCATTTTGACCTTCATTCACGAAAAAACCATCTTCTGGAAATTTCGATTGGACGTGTTGCCACTCTTCATTGCCATTGACATCCTCATCATCTACCACCACTGGAATTGAATCCTCCAAGGATTCGGTATGACTTAACATCCTAACACCAATCCGAAAAGATGCGCCCATGGACATAACGAGAAGTTGCTCCGGAACGTCATTAGGGCTTACCGATCGTATAACCATGGACGCCAAGTCCAATCTGATTTTCTTCTTGGTAATAATATCCGTATGAACATGATATCCCCATCTATTCCCAAGATCACGGAAAAAATTTTCATGCCAGCAAGTAAGAGGAACATTTGAGAGGCCTAACCTGATATACCCGTATGGGATGTCGTTAATGAGAAGATGGTCCAAATGCTCAAACCAGAATCCCATCTCTTCTCGCTTGTTTGCCCAAGCTCCCCGCATGTCGCAGACAGATTCGAACATAAGGATATAGACCTTTTGATCATCATTCCATCTAATGATCTTTGCATTAATACCATCCTGCAAGATTCCTTGCTGAACTAGGTTGTCCTCAAAAGCAGACTTCATCATACCTACCAGACAGCGTTTCATCCATTCAGAGTCGCCTGCTATTACTTCCCTGTCAGGAGTTCTAGTTTTCTCCGAACTTTCAATAACTATGGGAGGCAGGTCCACGATATTCTCAGCACCACAGCCCGATGACATATTTTTCAACAAGGCCTCACTGTAAGACAACCCCTCCTTCCTAAATCTATTGAGAGCTACACCAGAAACCCACTGTTCGCCCTTTCTTGAACCCCCCTTAGCCGCCGCAGCCCTAGACTGATAGCTTCTCTTCTCTTGCTAGGCCTTATCAACATTGGGGGCTGCTCTTGGGTATTTTTCCATAGAGACAGAAACCACCCTACCATCCATTAGGGACTTATCCAGCACCCGAATAATTTTCTCCATAACCATACGATTCTCTACTGATATGAAAGCGAAAGTTGACTCCTTGTACCTTGCTCTATTGTTCACCATCGGGATGAAGACCCTCAAAACCTTACCAAACTGGCTGACCCGTTTCCACAGGACGTCTCTAGAGATTCTTCTACTTAGATTGTCTATAAAGATAGTCCACTTATAGTCCGTTGATCCACCTCTGTATTTCCGCTGCTGATCCGCTACATTCCTGCTCTCTAAGCCGCTGCCCTCCTTCCGGTGACCATGAACCGACGCCGCATTCCCCTGTTGGGAACGGAGAGGAACAGGCGCCATTATTTTTCAATTATATCCAGTATTACTAGTTTTAATCTAATAAAATCCTAATTTGCACTCATATTATTTTTTATACATGTAGGACAACCCCTTCCTAATCTTAAAACAACCCAGCAATGTCCTTATACATACTTCAAGCTTCGAATTCCTGGCAGTCCATGCAGTAATCGGTTAAAAATTTATATCTTCCATTCTGTATATCAAAATTTCAAATAGTTTACACCGTTGGAAAACTAACTCAACCACCTTTCTAACCATATAAGCTTTGCATTTTTACTTCTTATGAATTAATACATATTTTAATCTAAATATACACCCAATCCTGCCACCAAGTAGATTACACTATCATTGAATAATTACTTCTATAAACTGTTATATAACTCGAAATTTAGTTTCGTTTGTTTTAAATTAAACTAGACATGATAAGCTTTCTAACCATATAAATCGTAGCTTTCAATTCAACAAGTACAATTTATAGAAAATTTTTAAAGTTACTACTAGTGCAGATTTTCAGAAGAGTTAACTACCTAAATTCTGACCCTCCTATACTCAAGAACTCATATCTTTTGATATACAATTCGAATTCGTTCACTGTTTGTTGCAACAGAAACTAGATTCGTATAAATTTCTTTAAACATAAATTTTATTCTATAATTCGAAATATAGAATTTCCAGTGATTCGCTGAACTTACTGCCCATATTTACCTATATTTTCACTTACTAGTTCACGAAATCCAATAACACTTGTATTTTATCAAAACAATCTTGTTATGAAAAATTAACATTTCCTACACATTTATCCAACACTTCCCCTGTTTTAAACTCTACAATTATGCTCTTAATATGTCTACCAAGTTACAAAAGTAACCCATCAGATTAAGCATGTAACACCCCTAGACCGGGCCTTGAATCGTTCCTGCTATTTAAGTAATTAATTAATTAATTAATTAAAACTATACCTTAATCAAATGGAAGTAAGGAGTTAATTGTGTAAAATTAAAGGAGATGAAACTAAGTAAAAATCAACAAAGGACTGAAATGCTAGAATTAACAAATAGGGGTGCCGAATTAAAGAGGACTTAATTGAACAATAATCCAAATTAAAGGAATGCATGGTGAGGAAAATTTGGATAGAGGGCTGTCCACTTGTCTATCTTTTGTGGCATATTCAACCATTATGAGATGAAACTTCATCATCTCTATTGTTCACTAAACCGAACCAAAGAATTAGAGAGAGAGAACTAGTCTGAGAAAGCTTGAAGAAAACAAGAATTTAGTTTTGGTTGAGGGTCAAATTGAATATGATTCAACTTGAGGAAGGTAACAATATGTTATTTCATTTGATTCCATGCCGAATGTTGAGATTGTTGTTGCTGATTCAAATGTTACATGTTCAAATGTTGTGTTATTATGCTTATACAATGGGTTAATTAGGTGCTGGAAAATGAGTAAACAATTAGGTGCTGCAAAATGAGTAAACAATAGTTGAATTAGTTGAAACTAAGTAATGAACTAGGCGAATATTGTTGCTAAACTGGATTTATCAAACCTATAGATGGATAATACCTTGTTTTCACATGATAAATGCATAATTGGACTTGTATAAATGAGTATGTATGTTGAATGGCCATGTAGTAACATTGTATATATGATTAAAGAAGCTAAAATGTAACCTAGTGTAATCTGCCCAGAATACTCTATTCTGGGCAGTAACTTTGAAAAATCACTATAAATTGCATGAATCGAATTTAAGCCTAAACTTTATTTGGAATGAACCTTGACATGTCTATTTTCATTAGGAGAAAATAGAATTGAATTCTGGATTTTGATTTGGAATCTGGAAGTGAAAATCTATGGACAGTGCAAACTATCCAGTAATGCAATTGCTATGTCTTTGAACAAAAAATTGTATTAATTGACAAAACATTAAAATTCATGGCTTATACTGTTAGAAAGAATGTTAAGTTTTTTTTTTGATCGGCAACCGTATGTTTTTATTGAATAATAGAAAACATACAGCTTGACGAAATCGCACGCCTCGTTAAAAACCTCCCTAAACCTATTGGAGGAAAAGAGTACGATACGATCCGTCGATTACAAATGAAAAATAAAATCACATAAGTCCAAGTCACAAACATGCCACAAACGTCGAACGTCTATCTACTCCCTCTTTTGCCAATGCATCCGCAAATCCATTCGCTTCCCTCGGCACGTAGCAGAATTGTATATCATATATGACTTGACAAGCCTGATCAATTACCAAAAATTGAGCTGAAAGCATCCAACCAGCTTGTCGATATCAAGAATCTATCGATTCTGCTACATCTGTTCTTTGGGCCAAACCATGTATAACGTTTCCCCGAAAGTGGTAAATCCATCAACCCTGCTTGTAACACAAAATCGCCAAAAGCTTCCATCTCCATATTCCTGTCCGATGTGCCAATTCTATCCGACTCAAGAAGTATGGCATTAAAATCACCCGCTATGCACCACGGACCCTCTTGATTGCTAAATTTACTCAAAATCGCTGCCCATACAGCTTGCTGCCCTTCCAAGTCGGATGGGGCATATACCACGACTAGACCACAATATAAATCATCATGCAACCATCTACCTCTCATCACAATGAAATTTCGTTCTATCTCGACAACATCTAATTGAAATTTACTTACCTCCCATATCACTAAAATGCCGCCCGAAGCACCAATTGATGGCGCGATCACTGATTTGAAACTATCGGTTCCCCATAGACTTGCTAGCCACAAATTCGGACACTCCTCCAACTTTGTTTCTTGCAAGATTGCCATATCCGCAGCATTCTTCCTTAACACATCTCGAACAAACCGGCGTTTAGCACTCCCTCCCAAGCCCCTAACATTCTACGATAGCAATTTCATGAGTCACAAACCCCGACGATCGCCGGTAATCACTCTTGATATGTCTCGAATAATCTCTTCTTCCCGGCCGTTGGAATTAACCCTAATCAATGAACCCAGCTTCACCGTTTCTATTGCTTCTATTTCTATATTGTTTGTTGCTTGACCGTCGTCCACCCTTCCCGTATTTGATATTTCTTGTCTGACATTATTCAATCGGCTGTTCTTCTTTTTTCTATAAAACCGACAACCTTCCAAATTTCCACCTAATATCCGTCTGATTTTGCAATAAGCCTGACCCACCTGAATTATTTCGGTTTTGCCCAAGTCTGACTGTGCAATTGTCGAAAAAATAGGAGGAATATAATTTAATTCAGAGTTTAATTTAGAATTAAATTCTGAATTATCCACAGCATGATTAGACTCCTGTTCTTTGGAATCACTAGATTTAGAGTTAGCAATCCCTGCTATATCCGAACTCTTGCAATTTTGAAAGTCTCCTATCTCTGTAGGACTCCTATCACAACAGTCCTTCTCCCCGCTCAGACTTCTTTCCGTCACCTCCATTGTCTGTGCGGGCAGACTCGCCGATGGCCTGTCCGGCGATCGAGTGGATTTGTTTGAAGCCCCTTGTTCTTCATTGCAATTCCGGTCACAATGTTGTTCTTCATTGGTTTCTTCGGACGGATCACCCTGTTGTCCTTCCCAAGCTTCATTCGCGAGCCATAACACCGAATTTGGAGTTTCTTTTATTTTTGTTGTATCTTCTACGTTTTCCACTATCTTAGGCGGTGATGTATTGTGATCGCTACTTCCTTCTTTGTCCGACGAATCTAATTCCCCGCAATCACATTCCACAGCGGGGGATGTGCCATCCATCTCGGACACACGGATAATATATGATTCTCCCCCAAATTGAACTTCAATGTGTTCTTCTATCCGATTGAATATGGATGTTTCTACCATAATTCTACCGCTATCGAATGAAGATGGTGTTTCCGTTGCATCATCCATTCGAATGAAAACACCCCATATATTTGCAATGTTCATGAAAGTCCTCTTGTGCCATAAGTGTATCGGAAGACCGATTATCGACATCCATACCCGTCGCGATTCCACTTTGATCGCTGGAGACCATTTTTCTACCTTCGCGAAACATTCTTTCACACGTTCAAGTTGCATGATTTTATCACGTATGGTTGCCGATGTACACATTAGCAAGATCATTGAACCGGATAGTCGCATGATAGAGAATCCATCTTGTTTGTCGACCTCCATTCGTTCCGCTAGAGTCTTTATGCTGCATGGATTCAGGCACCAGCCCACCGCACACCATTGTAATATTGCCCATTTGTCTTCATCCACTATCCCTGGTACTTTCGTTCTGTTTTGTTTCACCTCTTCTCTCCCTATCGACGTTTCTGATTTTCTTGATTCCTCATTTTCCTTCTTCCCATGTTGTTCTGAGTTCCCCTCTCTCTTACGGTACCACACCGTTTTGCCCTTCCACGCCATGGAAACTCTCAATCGGCCACCGTAGATCTATTTACCGTTTAATCTCTCTATCACCCTGTTTGCATCTTCTTTCGACGCCATTCTAACGAACCCAAACCGCTGTCCATCCCTGGCCCTTTTGTTCGGTATGAATGCATCTTTGACAACCCCATGTCTATCACACCCTTGCCACAATCCTTTCCAGTGGATTGTCCGAGAGAGACCTCCGATGAATAGAGTCCAAACTTGCTGATTTTCCTGGTCTCGTTGCACCGATCTGCTGCCTGTGTGTGATTCACTGTTCCGGCCCATTTTAGAAAGAATGTTAAGTTAGCTTCCTAACCGCATAAACTAATTGAAATTCTGACGTACGGAATGAAAGCTATGCATGATTAAGTAAGCATAGTACAACCTGCTTGGCAGCAATAGTGTAGGTAATTCTGGACAGTTTTGCAAACTGTTTTGTACACAGTTTTGGGACAGTGGTTACTGCCTTGTTTTACATGGATTGGAATATAGACAAATGTAGTTATGTGTATTAATGAATATATATGAACATGCTTCTAGATTAGTATATTTTGTATACTAGTAATGTTGTCGTGATTGAAGGAGTATGTGAACCTGTTTTGACATGTAATTTCTTGTGTAATATGTTAGAGCCAAGAGTGAACTCGGTGAAAGAGGAAAGGATGGAGCACCCTAAGGCTAAGAACAAAGGAATTTGGATCCAAGATTAGCTAAGCTTGGGAGAATTGTGAATGTAGTTTGTTTTGGGGTTAGGACTTAGGTCCTAACCAAAATATATGCATGTCTACTTTACTTTTTGATTCTAAAGCCATGTCAATAAGCTTGATTAAGCATGAAAATCAATTTGAAAGAAAAGTGTAAACATTGTGTGATTCCATGCCTTGAATGATTCCATTCGAGTTGCTTGCTTGAGTTACACTATGGATATAAATGCTTGATTTCTTGACCTTGATTGTGCCTATTCGAATAGTGGCATGTATGTATTTCAATGATATATAAATGCTTGATTCTTGTATCATGAACATACTCTATTCGAATACTTGCTTGATAGTATTTCCATGGTATGAAAATGCTTAATAACATGATGTAAATCATGAATTTAAGACCTTGTTTGTTGCCTAAGATGGTATGTATGCTTGAAATGCTTGCTCATATGGATTTCTATAATGAAAACACTTGATAACATGATATAACTCATGAACCAAAGATAATGCTTGATGCCTAATAAAGGCTTATTCTAAATGCATACTTGAGTGACAAGATAAAATGTGAAGTGTGAAATGAAGAGCTAAGGCTCAACTAGCTTAAGGGCTAAGAATGATATTGCTATAACTTGTTTGAATGTGATTCTTGAATACAAGTTGTCTTGACTTGAACATGAAAGCATAAAACATAAGAAACAACAACAAGCTTTAAAGTAAGACAAGATTCCTTGTGCCATAAGATACTCCTCTAATTAAAGTTTAAAGATTTAAAAGATCTAAGTTGCCTATAATGGAAGTCCTTGGATACATTAGTATGATGCTTGGTATTCTTGGGACTATGGTCCATGAGCCATGGCTCGGGGGGACGCCCCATTACATGTAATATGTTATTGGTGATAGTTGGAGGTAACGAGGGAGTTGTACGGAGATTTGCGACAGTTGGTTGGATAGTGAGAAGTATATGATTGACACGTTTTCGATATTAGCCATTGCTATGTGCTTTGAACTAATTATCGCCTGGACCTTTATGGTCAAACTCGAACCAATGTAATTCATAGCCAAATGTGATCCAAGGCAAACAAATAAAAGACATCTAAATATCAAAAGCTCGAACTAAAGAAAGTAACAAGAATTATCTAAGGCACAAACTAAAGCAAATGAAAAATAATTGAAGCATAAAGTTTAGTTGAATTGTTGAATTACTTAACATGCAAACTAGTTACTTGAAATATGTGTTACTTGACTTGATTACTTGAACTTCTTACTACATGATTAATACTTGAAATAGATCTTGGTCTTACTTTTAAACTTGTGTGTGCTGCCTTGTACTCATTGTACATGAAAATAAGGATTGTTTAAGTGATTAAATTATGTAAACTTGTGTGTGCTGCCTTGTACTCCTTGTACATGAAAATATGGTTTGTTTAAGTGATTAAATTATGTAAACTTGTGTGTGTTGCCTTGTACAAGAAAATATGGACTGTTTAAGTGATTAAATTATGTAAACTTGTGTGTGCTGCCTTGTACATGAAAATATGGATAGTTTAAGTGATTAATTATGTAAATTTGTGTGTGATGCCTTGTACTCCTTGTACATGAAAATATGGTCTGTTTAAGTGATTAAATTACGCAAACTTGTGTGTGCTGCCTTGTACTCCTTGTACATGAAAATATGGATTGTTTAAGTGATTAAATTATGTAAACTTGTGTGTGATGCCTTGTACTCCTTGTACGTGAAGATATGGACTGTTTACATGATTAAATTATGTAAACTTGTGTGTGCTGCCACGTACTCCCCGTACATAAAAATATGGACTGTTTTGGCGTTGGAAATTATGCGTACATGTTATATGGGCTGAATTGGTTAGATTAAATGATAAAATGGACTGTTTTTACCTTATTACTTGTATGTATAATTATGTGGACAGCTTGGATCACATATGAAGATTAAAACGGACTGGTTTTACTATGTTACTCGTGTGTATAAAATATGGACAACTTTGCTAATGTAAGAAGATTTAATGGACTGATTTGAATCTCAAGAATGTATAAACATTTATAATGGAAAGCTAAGTAATAATGCTTAAATTAAAGAAGGTAAACAAGCAATAATTAAGGCTTAAGGCTTGCATGTTTTTTTCTTTGAATTGTATACTTGTGCATTTGATATACTTGTTACATGAGATGCTACTCAAAATGGATTTATGATCTCACTTGAATTAATGTGTATAACTTTTAAACGTATCTTGAGTGATGAGCTTATAATGAATTGTTATCCATGATCTTTGCTTGCCATGCTATCTTACTATTCGAATGATACTAGAGAATGTTTACTTGATAATTACTTGATAAGCTACTCAGGCTACTTGATTGGCTTGACAAATTAGTTACTTGTCACTTGTTGTTATGCTTGGATGCTATTTAAATGACATGATATTTGGTAACCTAGCATTAGCTTGTCTTGATAATCAAATGCCATATGTATTATGATACACGATTACATGATTCTTGCTTGACCCGAATGCTATAAGACTTTAGTAAGCCAACTTGATTAATGGAGACATGATATAATAATCGGTTAGAACCAATACTACCTCACTAAGTACATATCGTACTTATCACTCTCGTTTCCTGTCTTCCCAAACTACAGGTCAAAGTGCTTCCAGGAGGTTAATTTGTCTTGAAGCTTGTTGTCTTGAGCTTGAAGAAAGACACAAGTGAAGCTTAAGTATGATTCCATACTTGTTATTTAATACTCCTAGTTGTTGGTGGCACCTAGTGTTGTATATAGATAAGACGAGACATGCATTTTGCTACTTGAAAGTGTATAAATGAACTTGTTCGGGCCTTATATATGAAGAAGGCTTAATAACTAAATTTGAAGTATGTAATGGCATGATTTTATGTGAATTAAATGGGTTATGATGTGCATATGTATATGCACAAATGCATTTAGCTTGAAATGGTTGCATTCTTGTTAAGTATACCATTCGAATGCCATGAAGCATATGTGCTTGAAGAAAACTAGTGTGAGAAATTATTTATATGCTATGAATATTTTGACCTAAATATAAGTATGTATGTATATATATACACTGATGTTTTCTTTTATTTATCGTGTTTCTTAAACTCATGACACCCTGCCTTTCTCCTTTGAATCTTTAGTCAGTATAAACTATGTTGGATCCAAACCACGACCCAATATAATGATCCTTGTTTAGACCCGACGACCCGTACTTGTAACCAACATGTGTAACTAGTCTAACTTGAATTGTTCGACCTACTTTACCCGAATCGTTCAAACTAACCGTGGCTTTGATTGATTTGGAGATCAATGGTACCGATATAGTTGGACCCAATACTTCTGATTGTAGGATGAACATCATTCAGTAGATTGAGTTGCTTTGGCTAAAGTGTGTTTCTTTCGGTGCTATAAATAAATTATATATTATTTATCTATGTGTTGGTGTTTTACCCCTTATGTGATTATTTATATGTATTATGGCTTGTATGGATGACATCAGGTCCATACGATTTTCAAAATGTGTTTTAATTATGACTTATGGAATATTTGATTTATGAAATATCGGATTTACGGATCAATGATTTATGGATTTATGGACTATGGTTTATGAAGTATGTTTATGGAATATCATATTTATGGAATTGTGTTTGTGAAATTTGAGTTTTAGACATCATATATGTATGAGCATGAGTTGGGATTTGTAAGGAGGAAGTTCAGTGGTTTCACCCTTCGGGCTGAATTCCACTTCGAATGGTGGACATAGGGAAGAAGTTATGGGAACCTTCCTCATTTTTGGCGGACGTAGTTGGGTGCATTGCATTACGCTTGTGATATTGTACCATTTGTTTTATGTTTTAAAGAATTTCAATAAAATAATACTTTATTTTATGATTATGGTTTTTCTTGCACTTTAAAGATATACTAAGCTCTTTAGCTTACTCCCCCATAGTTTCCTCTTACATATATCTTTGGACTTTGGCGACGTGGTACTTGGAGGATCTCAATTTTATACGATTATTATATTATTAAGTATGAACTAAGTTTCAACTATCATATTATTATTATTTTATGTTTTGGGATATTTAAGTATTTCAGATCGTGGAACTTTATATTTTGGGATTATGTTCCAACATATATTTACAGACTTTATTTCAGATATTTTATTAAATGATCAGAATATTTTTATAATATTTGAATTTTGAAAAAAATTGTGGTATTTTACGATACTTATGGTTAATTAATAATTAATTTGTTTTATAAATTATTTAAACCTAAAATTTATTACTTGAGGGCAAAAATTTTAACGGTGACTTCCAAAATTCAGTCTTTTCTTCTAGGCCGGGTTGAGGGGTTACAATTAGTAGTATCATAGCTAAGTTCAACTCTCGTACTGTGAGGGTCACACATGTTATCTTCAAAAAAAAAAATTCAACTTCTGCATGCATCTAAAGTATTTTGGGATAAATGAGAATTTTCTTAAAAATACTACAATATTATGTGATTTGACCTTATTATTTTGTACGTGTTTTCACTCCGAGACTCTAGTACCAAATCTTATTCCAGAATTCTTGTCTTTTTAGTATATAATTTTACTATGTGAGTCCGTAGGAATTCTAGACTTAAGCGTGTTTCGTATGGATTGAGAATTAGGAAGGATGAGTACTCGTTAGTTAGTGACTATGACATCAGACATAGAACTATTCGTAATATTCCCACCTTGTTGTATCAATAGGTATACTTTTGAACCACGCGAATCCTTGTGATACTTTCTTTTGAGCTACCTTTGAAGATAAGAATAACCCGAACTCTAATTAAAGGCATGAACTCCAGTTAATCGAACAATTTATCGTGACCATACCCGTTCATATAAATTTAAGATCGAAGCCCATAAAAAACTCTTAGTTTTCATTCGTAACCTAATCCGAAATGCTCTTTTAAGTTTCTATCTAAACATTCATACTTTTGAGAGTTCGTCGCTAAGTCTTAAAATTTCGAGGCAGAATTTCTTTTAAGGGTAGGAGTGTTGTAACACCCCAAAAATTGTGCCCAAATTGTAAACCCTAAATTCGCAAAATTCCTAATTCTTAAAACCCTAATTAAGTAATTTGAGAATTAATTGGAATTTAAAACGAATTTAGTGACCTTTTTTATAAAGAATTGATATTAGGTGCCTACTTTGTGAACCCTAGAAAGTTAAAGACTTATCTAATAATTTAGCCAAACAATTGGAGAATTTAAAACTATTTAACCCATTCATTTCCTTATTTATTTGCTACCATTAACTCACCCAAAAACCCTATGTTCCTTGTTATTTTCCTTTCCCCAAAACAAAAGCTGCTCTAAATTCATTTTTCTAATTACCACATCTGAAAAAGGTAAATATATCAATCTCTTATCCCCTTATTTATTTAGTATTAATTGAATCACCATTCTTTGCTTTCAAAGTGAAGAAAACATTTTGCAAAACCATTTGTTATACAAATATATATATATATATATTCTTATTTGATAAATTATTTGTATGCTATGAATATTTTAACCTAAATATAAGTATGCATGTATATATATACACTAAGGTTTTCTTTTATTTTTCATGTTGCTTAAACTCATGATACCCCGCCTTTCTCCTTTGAATCTTTAGTAAGTATAAACTATGTTGGATCCAAACCACGACCAAATATAATGACCATTGTTTAGACATGACGACTCGTACTTGTAACCAACATGTGTAACTAGTCTAACCCGAATTGTTCGACCCACTTTACCTGAATTGTTCAATCTAACCGTTCCTTCGATGATTTGGAGATCAATGGTACGGATTCAATTGGACCAGTACTTATGATCGTGGAAATTACATCATTTAGTAGATTGAGTTGCTTTGGCTAAGGTGTGTTTCTTCCGGTGCTATAAATCAATTATATATTATTTTTCTATGTGTTGGTGTTTTACCCCTTATGTGATTGTTTATATGTTTTATGGCTTGTATATTTGACATCACGTGCATACGATTTTCAAACCGTGTTTTAATTATGGCTTGGATGGCGGACGTAGGGAGGATGATATGGGAACCTTCCTCATTTTCTGGCGGACATAGTTGGGTGCATTGCATTACGCTTGTGATATTGTACCGTTTGTTTTATGTTTTAAAGAACTTTTATAAAATAATACTACGTTTTATGATTATGATTTTTCTTGCACTTTAAAGACACCCTAAGCTCTTTAGCTTACGCCCCATAGTTTCCTCTTACAATTATATTTGGACTTTAGGCGACGTGGTACTTGGAGGTTCTCAATTTTATTCGATTATTTTATTATTCAGTATGAACTAAATTTAAACTATCAGATTATTATTATTTTATGTTTTGGGATATTTACGTATTTCAGATCGTGGAACTTTATATTTTGGGATTATGTTCCAGCACATATTTACAGACTTTATTTCATATATTTTATTAAATGATCATAATATTTTTATAATATTTTAGTTTTGAAAACAATTGTGGTATTTTACGATGCTTATTGTTAATTAATAGTTAATTTGTTTTATAAATTATTTAAACCTAAAATTTATTACTTGAGGGAAAAGTTTTCAATGGTGACTTCCTAAATTTGGTCTTTTCTTCTAGGTCGGGTTTAGGGGGTTACAAATGCTATATATGGCTATATGATTAAGTAGTTAATAATCTTAGAATGTAACTCAAAAATGATTAATCAATGGTTGACCTATAAGGAACAAGAATGATATCAGTGCTGGTATGCTTCAACCTAGTTGTCTAAGTTGCTTGCTAGTCACGTAGCTCCAGGAAATAAATCCTTATATGTTTGAATTCGCATATGTTCGAATACATGTACATATGATCATGTTTAACTAAACTTCAATGTAATGTTTACATGTCTAGGTATGCTATTTAAAAGCTTTATATGATCACATGAATGTAGATTTGAAAATGAATAACTAAAGTGGTAACTTATTATGATTGATAAGCATGTTCTAACTTGTATGATTAAATGACTTTGTCTAAGTACGATACTCGAATGCAATAGTGAGTAGAAGGATGTTCATGCATGTGTTGTTTATGTAATTAAAATGTTTCTACTGGTTATTTGTTACACACTCAACTCGTCTAATAGCGACGAGTTCGAAAAATTTTAAATTGTTCTTATTTCTAGTATTCCCCGTAACACTCCTCAACCGGTTTACTACTAAACCGGGTAAGGTGTTACATTTATTGGCATAAGAGCATGGTTTAGTCGATTCTCGGACTAACCATGGACTCACTGCATTGTCATAAGTCTAGTGTGCCACCTAGGAGTTCGAATTCATGTTCGTTTTGGTAGCGTCTAACCAATACATGTTGTTTTCTTTGTTTGAAAATTTCAGACTATGTAAAAATATTCTGAACATGATAACGACAGTTCTTGTTCATCGAAGAAATTCGAGGGTGAATTTCTTTTAGGGGGAGAATTGTAACACCCATAGACCGGGCCTAGAATCGTTCATGCTATTTAAGTAATTAATTAATTAAAATTATACCTTAATCGAATGGAAGTAAGAAGTTAATTGTGTAAAATTAAAGGAGAGGAAACTACGCAATAATCAACCTATGACTAAAATGCTAGAATTAACAAATAGGGGTGTCGAATTAAAGAGGACTTAATTGAACATTAATCCAAATTAAAGGGATGCATGGTGTGGAAAATTTGGATAGAGGTCTGTCCACTTGTCTATCTTTGGTGGCATATTCAACCATTAGGAGATGAAACTTCATCATCTCCATTGTTCACTAAATCGAACCTGTAATACCCCAAACTAGGGCTTAGTAACATGAATTATAAGTGACTATAATTTATTCGAACAAACATCACACAATTTAAAAGAATTTAGTAAACCTAGTGACCTAAATAAGAAGGAAGCGAAATTAGTAATCTAATTAAAAAGGAAATAATAACTATAATGATGAATATTAAAAACATGTGGTCTTGCATGTAACAAGTAAATTTCATGGTCAATTAGGAGTAATTTGACCCCAAATTAGCCATGTGGTCAGATACTAAAGAGAAAACAACTTCTCTTTGCTTAATCATCATCTTCATCCTTTTCTCGATGTAAAGATAACTGAATAGAAGAGATAGATAGAGAGAAATTCTTGAGAGAAACCTCCATTGATGCTAGAATTGAGCATACATGTTGGATGGTTTAGCAAGATAATATAAACTTAAGAAGCCGGGCAAGTGAATTTTTTCCATGGCCGGTTGAATTCATGCTTGAATACATGTGTTTGATGCTTGAAATTTCTTGGATTGTTGCTATGAAATTATGTCAGGATAATCTTTGGATTAAAACATGTTAGATTATGAAATTGATAGTGAAAGTTGGCTGAAAATTAGCTTGACCAATTAATATGTAGTCATGCATGAAATCCCTAGTTAGTTTGATCATGTAATTCGAGATGTAAATTGAAATCCATGATAAATTAGGACTTGAATTGAATGATTAGTATGCTAGAAATCAAGTTTGTGAAATGAATTAGGATGTTAATCAAGTGAGAAAGATGTTAGATAATAAGAATTGAGCTTATAGTAAAATTGCTCACCTAGATTGCTTAATCGACTATTAAGGACTATTTTGAACAAATTAGTGAAATTGGTACTAATGTGTATTAATTAAAGGGCTGAAAAATTTAGTAAGACTCGGAGGAGGGAGTAAAATGAATGTTTGATAGTTAAGATTGTATGATTTTTGGACAAATGAAGTATTTTGACTTAAAAGAACATGGGAAAAACATGGTAAACAATGGTAAAAAAAGGGCTAAAATGAAATAGTAAGGGTTCTAGGTGAAATAACTCACTAAAGTACACTAAAACTACAAAACTGGCAGAATAGGGACTAGAAAATGGACCTGATTTTAAATAGAAATATGTATTAATGTAGGAGGACAAAAAATATATGCCTTGTATGGTCGGATAGATAATTGAATTAGATTTCTAAGGGTGTAAATTAATTGAAAAATCCAATGTGTAGATGAAAAGATATGAACATATTGCTAAAGGGTGTACAAACTGCCAGGGCAGAAACTGTTTTGTATAATATAGTTCAAATGAACTTGAATTATTAATGTATTGATTCTAATGATATCTCTATGTTGTGCATGACTTGCAAGAACAAGGGATAGAGGAGGTTTAGAAGGAATTAATGTTGGATCATCAAGGGATAGACAAAAAGGAATAGCAATACAAGACTAGCTAGTTTGGCATACTTTGAATGGCTTTTATTAGAGGTATGTTGATGTGTACATGTTTCAGGATATCTAGGAACTTTCTAAACTGGTGCTCTTGCTTTTGTTCCTTGAGCCTTTGGGGAAAAGGTACTAGCATTCTGATGTCCTCTATATGTTCCTTGCTTGGGGGCTTAGTCTGGGGAGGCTCATCTGCTTCCGAGTTGCTATCATGTTCAGCTGCTGAGGCGGCTGGTGGTTGTGCTGCAGCGGCAAGCTTTTCTTCTGGTCTGACTGAGCTTCTGGCTGTTCCACCATCTTGGGTTCATCCAATTGTTTCCCACTTCTTGTAGATATATCCTTGCAATATTCATAAATGGGTTTGGCTGCCGCTTCTGAGCTGCTGGATGATGCTCTCATTGTCCGGCTGCTGTAGATTTCAGTGAACTTTCTAAATTGGGTCTCCAGGTTCTTTATGGCAACCTCTTGGTTGTTCATCTTCATCTCCGTCCTGTCTATAAAAGACTCAGTTTTATCAATAAACTTATTGGTACGGACAATAAATTCACTAGTTCAAGTCATAAAAGTTTACAGGGTTGCTTCTAGTGAATTATTGTTTTGTGGCTACTGAGTCTGTTGCCTGGATTGGTTCTGCTGGTAGCCTCCCTGTAGTTGTTGTGGGTTTGCAGTTGTCTTTGGGTTGCTCCAGGAGATGTTGGGATGGTTCTTCCATCTAGGATTGTAGGTGTTCTGGGTAGGCCTGATATTCCTCACATGTCATCCCATGTAATTTGCTGATGCAGTGTAGACAGAGGAATCATGGTTGCCCCCACATTCGCCACAAAATGGCTCCACAGCCTTTACTTCATAGACCTTTCCAGTAGGTTGCCAATTTTCATTACCAGCTCCGTTAGTGTATCGAGGCGGGCGTTAACAGATTCTGAGGCTTCTACTTCATTCGCAGTGGCTGGCCGCCTAATGCCGCCTCGGGGGGTTTTCGGGTACTTGTAGTCATTTTTAGTGGCTTGGTTCAGCAGCCACAATGCTTCCTCTGGAGGTTTGTCAAGGACGATACAATTTGTCGAGGCATCTATCATCATTCGAGTTGGGTAGTTAACCCTATTGTAGAATATAGATACATGCGTCCAAGCCGGAAGACCATGTAGCGGGCAGTTATTCAACATCTGTTGGTACCGCTCCCATGCTTCATACATCGGCTCATCATCCCCTTGTCTAAAGGTTGTGATCTCATTCCTCAATCTATTAGTGACATTGGATGGGCTGGATCGGTCTAGGAAGTCTTTACATAGCTCCGTCCATGTGTTGAAAGATCATGTAGGCTGGTTATTCAACCACTGTTTAGCCATATCCCTCAGTGAATAGGGAAATAACCTCAGCCTCAATACATCCTGGTGGACCCCGTGTATTTTAAATGCTCTGCAAATGTCCAGGAATCCTCTCAAATGCTGCCGAGCATCTTCTGTGGCAGTCCCTCCAAAGTGCCCTAATGTGTTGATCATGTTGAACATGACGGGCTTTAGCTCGAAATGGCCTGCCTCTATATTAGGTTCCATCATTGTCGGAACGAACCCTCAGAAGTCATGTTCTATATAGTCTCCGGTGGTTCGAGCGGGCTGGGGCTACCTGGGAAGAATAGGTGGGTCATGTCGTGGTGGATCTTGCGGACCTCTGGGCGGCAAGTCTTACTGCCCGCCCCCTCCATGCGCGGCACCGTTGGGTGGGTCCATTTTTACCTTTTCTTCTTCCTTTTTTTCTTTGTTTTTCTTTAGGACTACCCTGAGCTCATTCTTAATTTCTCTTGCTTGATGTTCGATATAATCGTAAAAGATGAGATTTCCTTTAGGGTTTGCCCTGGTCATACACTAGCAAAGGACACGGTAAAATATATATTTTTCGATTAAAAATAAAGATAAAATAAAAAGTGCAGAAATTGAAAAACAAAATTCGTTGTTACCAATCCCCGACAACGACGCCAAAAACTTGTAGGGCGTGTAGGTGTTCCCTTTTTGTGAGAGCACTAGTGCACACTTCTACTAAGTTATAGTATAAAAGATTTCGAATCCCACGAGGATTGGTCAGCTTGGTTTGATTTGTAGTTCCTGCACAAGGTAAAGTAAAAACACAAGTAAAGTGATTGTTGAGATGAAGAGTACAATAAAATAAAACACTAATTATAAAAGAGGTGATTGAGGTTGATAAAGCAGGCAGGGTTATGCTGCCACTTAGTGTGAAACTGTGTTGTAAAAGGTTAAGTTGTTTTGTGCTGCCACGATACGCTACCTCGACGGGTATGGCAGGCGGTAGCTACTACCCTGTCACACGGCCGTAGTGGGTCACTGCTCTTGCAACT
The DNA here is from genome assembly GCA_030270665.1 of Hibiscus trionum. NCBI lineage: Eukaryota > Viridiplantae > Streptophyta > Magnoliopsida > Malvales > Malvaceae > Hibiscus > Hibiscus trionum. Next base: position 15,932,113 of record BSYR01000038.1, on the reverse strand, counting down.
TTGTCTATCTCGGCAGATGAAATGGGGAGAAGCCCGGGCAGCAAGTCTGGCAAATACTCCAAGTTTGGTGGGATGGACGACAGTGATCCTCCCTATGTCTAGGCAAGGATGCTCGAATGCTCGCATGATGTAGGCAATACCTAGCAATCTCAGCGTAAACCTAACACATGCTAGTCAATTCGGTTGGTGATCCCTTTTAGCCACTGAAACTTGTGAACTTTTGGAACCAAGTTAGTCACGCCTCTACACGTTGTGACCGTGCTTAATTCTTTTGTGAAGTTGACACTTTCGTGCCCCCTAAATGGATTCTCTCAATTGAAGGGTTAGAACTAATTGAAAGAAAGAAGTGCATAGATTAAGCAAACTTGGAATATTTATTGGAAACAACTCAAAACCTAATACAACCATTTCACAAATAATTTACAACATAACCCTTAACCCAAAGGATGTTTAGAACATGGCGGCGGCAAAGAGCACTAGCTATGTCTATAGAAAACCTAAGATTATTTGAACTAGGAGTACAATGAGTATTTATAGACAAATAACTAGGTTAAGTCCTCCTTAAAGTAGAAGTCCTCAAAAGTTGCTTTCCACATTTAATGTGACTTTAAACTCTGACTTCTTTACGTGGAATGTGGACTTTATCTCGTTTGCCGTAGCCCGCAAGTAACCTTGAGATCTCACTTTGGCGAGTCTGGCTGCTACTACAGTGGTGGCGATAGACTCAAGATTTTTAGCTCTACAAATTGCACTCCAGTTCTCCAACTCCATAGTTTCCTGCCGTGGGCAGCAAGATTGGCGGCAACTTTACTCGGCAACAACTGTCTTCAGCTAGAGTTGCATCAGTACAACCCCTTGGTTTGCTGTCTCAGCGTTTCATCCTCAGCTCCTCTTTCCCTCTCTCAGCCTTTATTACATAATACAAAAATACACTAAAACAATATCTCTTCTTCACCAAATAAAAGATAAACTATAAAAATAAGGTAAAGTAAAGGAATACTGTAAAATGCAATGCATGAGCCCAATTATGCCTAAAATGAGCTCAAGATCTGCATTAATAAGAGGTGGAATGAGCATGAAATATAGGACTTGTGGACACTTTACAATCACAAAGAGAGTTCACCGACCTATACTCCTGCTCTGAGAAGCAATTTCACATCGAGACCTCAATCGGTGAATAAGCCCTCAGTCCTGATTATCTCTGTAAATAGCACGAGGAATTCTAGAAAAGTCCCTACTTGCAACTTTTTCTAAAAGCTCCACTTTGGTCAATGTCGATTTCAATCAAACCTATGCTATGCGTGTAGTGGAAATGATCATTTTATTAAGGATTGTCTTGAATATCCGAATAAAGCTCTAGCTCGGTCTCCTGCAATTCCGAGTTCTGCACCATCTAATCGAGGCAAAGGCCCTAACAAATCTCAATTGTGAAATCACGGCAAGGGCAAAGCAAACAATTCGAATGCCCCTACCTACACTCACCAGGAATCTTGAGCCCTTACTCGAATCTATCATATTCGTGGAAGGGAAGACGAAGAATCTCCCAATGTTAACGAAAGTACCATCGAGCTAAACTTGATACATGTTTATGCTTTGATAGACTTGGGTTCCACTCATTCATTTGTATGCTCATCTTTGATTGATAAAGTAAATTTAAAGCATGAACATGTTCGAACAAACCTTGTAGTCTCTAATCCATTAGGGGGAACTTTGATTATAAACTTGATTTGTAGAGATTGCACACTTTTCATTCGAAATATGCCCTTTCTTGTTGATCTATACATTTTGCCATCTTGTGAGTTTGATTTAGTACTGGGTTTAGATTGGTTAAGAAAACAAGAAGCCTGGATAGATTTTCAAAATAAAAGATTGTATCTCCGGGGTTTAGGGAAAGAATCCTTACTCCTAATCGATAAAAGCCTACCTCGATCTTTGCTTCTATGGTTTTTCAATATGAACATGATTTCGATTTACCTAGTATGTCAATAGTTTTTGAATTTATCAATTTTTTTTCGAGGAACAGCCTGGTCTCCCTCCAACTAGAGAAGTGGAATTTGAGATTGAAGTTCAACCTGGAACAAACCCGGTGTCCATTACTCCCTATCGTATGGCACCGGTCGAGTTGAAAGAGCTCAAGAAACAAATTCAAGAACTAGAGAACAAGGGATTCATTTGACTTAGTACATCTTCCTAGGGTGCTCCTGTTTTGTTCATGAAGAAAAAGAATGGGACAATGAAGCTTTGTATTGATTACGGGTAATTGAACAAAGTAACGATCAAGAACAAGTATCTGTTGCCAAGGATTGAGGACTTGTTCGATCAGCTCAAACATGCTATCGTGTTTTCCAAGATCGACCTTCAATCGGGTTATTATCAGATGGAAGTGAAGGATGATGATGTGCCCAAAACGGCTTTTACAACAAGATACGGCCACTATGAATTTCTAGTGATGCCATTCGGGCTAACCAATGCCCAGGCCGTATTCATGGATCTCATGAACTAGGTATTGAGGCCCTATCTCGACAAATTTGTGGTCATCTTTATCGATGACTTCTTGGACTACTCTCGTAACAAGGAGAGACATGTTGAACACCTCCAAATTGTCTTACAAACTCTCTAAGAACATCAGTTGTTCGCCAAATTCTCCAAATGCGAGTTCTAGCTATCAAAAGTTTAATTTCTTGGCCATGTAATCTCAGCCGAAAGAATCAAAGTGGATCCGAAGAAAATACAATCCATTCTCAATTGGAGACCTCTGAGGAATGTAAGTGAGGTCTGAAGCTTTCTCGGTTTAGTCGGGTATTATCAAAGATTTGTTAAGGGATTTTCCACTATTGCCTTGCCTCTAACTAAACTTCTTCCAAAGGATCAACCATTCTAGTGGTCAGAAAAGTAGAAACGAAGTTTCGACAAACTTAAACAAGCCCTGACTCATGCCCCGGTCCTTATCAAACCAGAATCGGGAAAAGAGTTCACGGTTTATAGTGATGCATCTCCTTCGGGTCTTAGATGCGTCCTAATGTAAGGAGATAATGTAATTGCCTACGCCTCACGCCAATTGAAGCCTCACAAACTCAATTGTCTGCATATGATTTAGAACTTTCCGCAATCGTGTTCGCTCTCAAAATTTGGAGGCATTACTTGTGCGGTGAAAAGTTATATCTATTTACCGATCACAAGAGTCTCAAATATCTCCTAAATCAGAAAGATTTGAATCTAAGGCAAAGAAGATGGCTAGAATTGCTTAAGGACTATGACTTGGTTATCGACTACCATCCGGGGAAAGCAAATGTGGTTGTTGATGCCCTTAGTCGAAGACCACACTCACTTAATCCATTAAATCTAAATCTTTGATTATTCGAATTGAAATTTGATCTTTCTTTTTATGCAAGAAAACATTCGAACACTTGCTTCCTTTGCAAGTAACATTTCAAATTCCACCTAACTATATTAATTCATCTTGTAGCTTTAAATGCAATTAACGCTCATCTTTGAGTGTACCAAAACTTTGGATTTTTGTCTGAACTACAAGTTCAATCTAGCTTAATCTCGAGAATCAAAGAATTGCAACAAACTGACCATTAACTTCAAGCTATCATCTCGAAGCTTGACTCGTAAGCCAATCAAGACTTCTCATTCATTCGAATGGCATGCTCTATTTCAAGAATAGAGTGTGTATTCCAAACAACGAAGATTTGAAGAATGAAATTCTACAAGAAGCTCATAAAAGTCCCTTCTCGATACATTCGGGATCTGTCAAGATGTATAAAGACCGTAAATCCTTTTATTGGTGGCCTAGTATGAAGTAGCCATCACTGATTATGTATCTAAGTGCTTGAAGTGTCAAAGAATCAAAGCCAAACATTAAGCTCCCATTGGATTACTCCAGCCCCTCGAATTCCCTCAGTGGAAGTGGGATCGAATTACTATGGTGTCGTGTGGGTAATAGTTGATCGATTCAATAAGTCGGCTCACTTCATCCATGCTCGAATGAACTATAGTCTGGAAACTCTAGCTGACTTGTACAGTCATGAAGTAATTCGTTTACACGGAGTTCCTACTTCAATCATCTCCGAACAAGATCTTAGATTCACATCTCAATTCTGAAAAACCTTGCAACGAGCTCTCGGAACTAAGTTGAATCTAAGCACGTCCTTCTATCATCAAACTGATGGGGAATCTAAAAGAGTGATACAAGTTCTTGAAGATATGCTTAGAGCCTATGTTATTGATTTCGGAAAGAATTGGGAGAAATCCATACCTCTCATAGAATTTTGCCAACACAAGATTTACCAAGCTTCAATCCAAATGGCTCCATTCGAAACTCTATATGGAAGAAGATGTAGAACACCTCTATGCTAGTCTGAATTAGGTGAAAGAAAAGTTCTTGGTCCTCTATTGCTTCGAGAAACCGAAGAACAAGTTCAAATTATGCACAATCGATTGAAGCAAGCCTTTGATAAGAAAAAAGGCTATGCAAATTTGAAACGAAGGGACATTCAATATAATGTTGGAGACAAGGTTTTCCTTAAAGTCTCCCCTTGGAAGAAAAGTCTTCAGATTCAAAAGAAATGGAAAGCTCAGTCCTCGTTTCATCGGACCTTTCAAAGTCACTGAAAGAATTGGTCTAGTGGCTTATCAATTGTTACTTCCTAGTGAATTTGATATGATCCACAATGTCTTCCATGTCTCAATGCTCCAAAAGTATCGACCAGATCCATCTCATATCCTTGAACCTGAAGAACTTGAATTGAACCCTGATCTATCTTACGAAGAAAAACCAATTCAAATCCTCGATAAAGAAGTTAAAAGGCTTCGAAACAAGAACTTTCCTTTGGTGAAAATCTTTTGGAGAAACCATAAGATGGAAGAAGCAAATTGGGAGCCCGAAGACACAATGAGAAAGCAATACCGTGACTAAAATTTATTCGGACAAACATCATACAATTTAAAAGAATTTAGTAAACCTAGTGACCTAAATCAGAAGGAAGTGAAAATTAGTAATCTAATTAAAAAGGAATTAATAAATATAATGATGAATATTAAAAACATGTGGTCTTGCATGTAACAAGTAAATTTGCATAGTCAATTAGGAGTAATTTGACCCCAAATTAGCCATGTGGTCGACTACTAAAGAGAAAACAACTTCTCTTTGCTTAATCATCATCTTCATCCTTTTCTCCATGTAAACATAACCGAATAGAAGAGCTAAAGAGAGAGAGAAATTCTTGATAGAAACCTCCATTGATGCTAGAATTGAGCTTGCATGTTGGATGATTTAGCATGATAATCAAAATCTAAGAAGCTTGGTAAGTGAATTTTTCAATGTCGGTTGAATTCATTCTTGAATACATGTGTTTGATGCTTGAAATTTCTTGAATTGTTGCTGTGAAATTATGTTAGGATAATCCTTGGATTAAAACATGTTATATTATGAAATTGATAGTGAAAGTAGGTTGAAGATTAGCTTGACCTATTTATATGTAGTCATGCATGAAATCCCTAGTTAATATGATCATGTAAATCGAGATGTAAATTGAAATCCATTATAAATTAGGACTTGAATTGAATGATTAATTCATGTTTGTGAAATGAATTACGATGTTAATCAAGTGAGAAAGATGTTAGATAATAAGAACTCAGCTTAGAGTAAAATTGGTCACCTAGATTGCTTAATCGACTATTAAGGACTGTTTTGAATAAATTAGTGAAATTGGTACTAATTTGTATTAATTAAAGGGCTAGAAAATCTAGTAAGACTCAATGGAGGGAGTAAAATGAATGTTTGATAGTTAAGATTGCATTAATTGAAGTCAAATGAAGTGTCTTAATGTGTATATTGGTAGCATAGGTAAAACTTGACTAAACCGTAAAGTTGGCTAAATTGAGGACTTAGTTGAACTAATTAAGGGTTTATATTGACTTAAAAGAAAAATGGTAAAAATAGGGTAAACAATGGTATAAAGGGCTAAAATGAAATAATAAGGGTTCTAGGTGAAATAACTTACTGAAGTACACTAAAACTACAAAACTAGCATAATAGGGACTGGAAAATAGACCTGACTTTAAATAGAAATTTGTATTGATGTAGGAGAACTAAAATTATGAGCCTTATATGGTTGGATAGATAATTGAATTAGATTTCTAAGGGTGTAGATTAATTGAAAATCCAATGTGTAGATGAAAATATATGAAAAGATTACTAAAGGGTGTACAAACTGCCAGGGCAGAAACTATTTTGGATAATATAGTTCAAATGAGCTTGAATTATTGATGTATTGATTCTAATGATCTCTCTATGTTGTGCATGACTTGCAACAACAAGAGTTAGAGGAGGTTTCTGAAAGAATTAAGGTTGGATCATCAAGAGATAGACAAAAAGGAATAGCAATACAAAACTAGCTAGCTTGGAGTATTGTGAGTGTAACTCCACTTAGGGTTAGGACTTAGGTCATAACCTTTCATTTTTCATGAATTAATGCCATGGAACATGACTTGTAACACCTCAGGCCCGGGTTAGGAGCAAGAGGCATTACACAATAGAACATATAAAGCACATATCATATAACATATAAACTTGTAATAAATCTTCGGAACATATAACAAACAATAGGACAATCAGAGTGTGCAACCAATAATTCATGTAACAATCTATACATATAGGTGAACCAACAAAAACTTTCTTGTATCATATCAAACCTATTCAATCAGACATGTTACTAACATAACATTAACAACCTTGTACAAACTTATCATTCATATAAACATGCTTATACAATCAATCAATCACCAACTCAAGTCCAATTCAATCATACCCTTGTCATAGCCAAACTAACAACCTAACATAGCCTATAATCATGTTACAATGACATATCAACTTACAATTGAATCATACCAATCAACTAAACAAGTATACATCCATTTTCGTGTTCAAACAACCTAAGTATACTAAGATCATATTCGAATTACACTAAGATTAACCCAGGCATTTGAATCCAACATATATAACCACATTAAACTTCATTTCAATTCAAACATCTAGATGCAATAATACAATCCTAAGTTCATGACACCATAACTTATACAACTTGTAACATAATATGACATTCGAATCACCTTATATAACCAAGATAAACACTAGATACAATTCACCCATCAAACAAACAATTCAACAATGATCATATGCATCTATTCGAATGACAAAGTATATAAACAATACATAACATTAGCAATACCATGTCAAGACTTGATCAAACTTAGCCACATATATACATTCCAACAAAGTCATACGAACTTGTCCAACCATTACATATCATGTAAATCATGTCTTAAACATATACAAACCAAACTAACATATACACGCTTCCAAAATGCATGTGACATACTCTAAACATGTAACTATGCCACCATCTAGGAGTCTAAGCAAAACTATATCATACTTGAGTCTTGGCTTGTGATTACTCTCAGATCAAAATAGATAGCTTCCGGATGTCAGAGATCTGTTATTTTGGAAGAAGAAAACATAAGAGTGGTACGTACAATTTGTACTTAGTGAGGCAGTTCCCATAATTTATTAATTCACCCGTTTAAGTGTTTTATTCATTTAATCAATGTTACCTAGCTAGGCTTAACACCAAACAGGTCACACCTAGCTAATTCAATTCATACCATACCATTAAAGTCATGAAACATACTCATGATCAATAAAAATCAAGCATAACATAATATAATACAATCATGTATACAAATTTTGTATCGTAAATGTCATTGTTCAATCATGTAAACAAGCCATTCAAAACATAGTCTTATTTCATTTCATCAATTCGATTGTGTCATTACCCAACAAGCTCATGTTCATGGCATATAAGCATGTATATCACTTAATCATTTCATATCATTGAATCACATATCATCATTCATTTGAATAGGGTCACTACCCACATTGATCACATCACTTCATATAACATATAATCCTATACCATTTTATCACTTCATTTGAACATGTGAAGTCTTATTGCAAGTTCAATTAGATTTTGCCTTGGATGATTAAGTAGACTAGGCATTCATGTCAATAGGTACCAAGTACCAACATATAACAGTAGATGCTCACAACACCAAAGATCAATAGATACACAATGTATCAAGGTGTCTAACTACACCATTCTACTTGTAACTTGTAACAGTATATGCTCAAAGCATCAGTAGGAGACTAACCACCTTTAAATCAGTAGAGCTCAGACTCTAAGGCATGCCCTTCTACCTAAGGACCACTAGTCAACCATGGACTTATTAAGTCTTTTAAAGTTCAACAAGATCAACCAAGTATATAGCAATCACATGCATTACAAGGTCATATAACATGTCTATATCAACATTGCACTACAATCATTCAAAATCATTAAACAACAACTTTCCAGATATGGTGAATTTTTAAAGGTCATTGTCCAGAACAGAGCAGTGCTGGGCAGATTTATGTTCTAACTTATTTCAACCACATCTCCAGATTTGGTTCCAATCTAACATGAACCTAATAATCATAAAACATGATCAAACAATTCTAAACAAGATTGAACCTAGAAAACATCCACACAACGAATAAATCACAAAGCATAATCGGTTAAAACAATAATACTTACATGAATTTATGAACATGCATGAACCCTATGATCTTCTAGTTTAAATTTCCAGCACATGCATGAATTTTCAGTTCAATAATCTCTAGATTTCTCAAGCTCTCAAGATCTCTCTTTGTTTCTATGTTGGTTCGGTGGATTAAAGTGAGAAAGATGATAATTCTTTTTGGTGTTATACACTTGTTAGCCATGTGTTTCAAGAGAAGGACACATGGACTTATTTTGTCCATGTACTATTCCACTAATAACCCACTATCTTAGGTTATATATCATGTTATAGGTTATTGTAACCCCCTCGTCCCGGTCTGGATGGCTGACCGGTCCGAGTAGGCTACACGGGGAAAACCGAAGTGAAACTCGTTAAAGTCCCACCTCGGTTAGCAACCCTATAAAATTTCTTTTAAGTAAATCTTGTCTAAAGGCATATTATTTCCTAAGTGATCACGACAGCGGAAAACTTCAAGAAAGAAACACATTCGAACCCAAAACAATAGGTTAACAGTCCATTCTACACTTATAGAGCAGGTCGTATCGATACACTAATCAAGGGTATCGATACGCCTTGACCAAGTCAACGCCCTTCAGTCAACACAGGAAGACCGTATCGATACAGCCCTTGAGCGTATCGATAGGCCATTCTCGGTCAACATCTCCTGGTCAACGAGACAAACCCGTACCGATACGCGTAGAGCCCGTATCAATATGCCAAAGTCTCACCAAAATATCAGATTTCCAGTGAGCTTTGAGCGTATCGATACACTCCCGTGTATCGATACACCAAGCCAAAACTGAGTCCTGGAGGGCAAACCGTATCGATACGGCCCTTAGGCGTATCGATACCCCCTGCACTGCAAGTCTTCAAATTTCAGTAAAGGACCCTCAAACACAATTCTATATGCATTTTAAGACTCTCCTATCCACACTCAAGCATTCATACACATTTCATGGCCAAGAGAAAACATATAGAGCAATCTAGATGAACAATAATGCACTTACACATGGCAATCACATAGAGGATAGATATTGTATAAATAGACATGCCTGAAAGCTCAAAAAGCCAAATGACACATACAATTAAGCAGCAAAATAGGCATGGTCCACAATCCACGAGGCGAAACATAACACATCCATAATTTAACATAATCAACTAACACAAATCACCTAGGGAGTTTGACACCAACTCCTACAAGTCTATACCCCATCGTTTAGGCATTATTACAAAACACAAACCATACTTGTGCTAGCTTGAGAACTCCAAAAGCTCCTCCCTTGCCCACTTGCCTTCCGAACTCTAACGATCTGGATGTTGAAAATGAAGAGAGCGTAAGCTAACTAGCTTAGTGAGAGAAGCTCTACAATTCAACAAACATGCAGTTTTCAAAACACTTTTCATAAATGGAAACAAAACAATGGATGCACGAATGACTTTCTCAACAACTACACATGGTTTGCTCAAGCACAACCAACATACACACACGGTGGGACTACACATCACCGTTTCGACTAGTAGTTTTCCAATGAGACTACACATCAAAGTACTTTCCTACTAGTCACTACCGGTGGGACTACACATCACCGTAGTTTAGACCACCATCACGTGAGGCTCGACTTCAACTCGACTACACATTAACAACTGTATGAACAACTCAAGATGCACATGATAATCACAACACATAGCCATTCATCCATTCACAACAAAGCATAGGAGTAGAGACTTACACTCGGGTTTAGGTGAACCCTCAAGGTCCCACCCAAACCCCCAAAGGTTCCATATCGAGCACAAAACAAAGATTAACAATTATACTCACCGATGCTAACCAAGAGAGGACCGAAGACCAAGCTCAAGACTCCAAAACCTCAAGATTCGTCCCCGAAGCTTCACCAACCAAATTCCTTGCTTCTAAACAATCAAACACACTCTATTAATCACCAAAAAAACCACAAACCATTGTTGTAACTCATAACACCAATTAAGCATCAAACCAAGCCAAGAACACCCACAAAACTCCTATTTTCGAGCAGCCCTATTGCACATATCAAAACCCTTGATTTCGACCCTTTTAACAAACTCAAATGCCTCCAACGCAACCCCTAACTATCATACTAACTTCAACCCTCAATTTCCAACATAGAACACCCCCAAAACCCAACCTTAAAACCCTTCCAAAACCCCTCAAAACCCAAATCCGGGAATATATATAAAACTCTTTAAAAATCACATATATTGGATCTCATGGATAGTAAACAACCCACACATCAATATCAAACCAAAAACTTTAGCTAAAGACCATAAAGGCAACATTTTAACCAAAATCCTCCAAACATCAAATCTCAAAAACATGTACAAAAATGAAAACTAAAGGCATTAGCTTGTAGAGAATAACGAGGGCAAGTCAAAAAACGAGGTTACCTTCGCAAAACCTTCAAAAATGAGCAAGATATGGAATGGAATAGTATCTAGGGGAAGAGGGGTTCCTTTTGTCGTCAAAAATGAAAATGGGGAGGGGAAGAAGATGAGCCAAAAAAGCATTTTTTTATGTTTGTTTAAAATTGGGAAGCCAAAGACCAAAATACCCTTAATGAAATAAGGAAATCACAATAGGAGACATTCATGGCTATTTGGGCTTGTTTTGAAAATGGTCCAACTTAATTTATTTGTTTTAAAATACGAGACCCAATATATTATTTTATTATTATAAATAGAAAACCGAAAATCGAACCATTATTTTAATATTACTTTCCACCCGACCACCGAACCCGGGTGTTACAGTTATTCTACTAATAACCGACTTTCTTGGTCCTTTAACTTCTCAAAGTCGTTTCACATTTTAGGTTACAACCTCTTTTTGTACCATATTTCAGGTTACACTACACTCGTACCATATTTTAGGTTACAACCTATCTCTACACCATATTTCAGGTTACACTATACTCGCACCACAATTTAGGTTACAACCTATCTTTACACCATATTTCAGGTTACATTATACTCGCACCACATTTTAGGTTACAACCTATTTTTTTGCACTACATTTCAGGTTACAACCTATTTTTACCTTCTTTATTAACTAACTTAGGGATTTTCAACTAGGGTATTTTTAGGGTATCACATGACTAATCTATATTTGGTAACTAAGGGAAGAATGAGTTAATTGCAAACTTGTTTGATGCCATGATATTTTGTTTCCTAGAGTTGAATGCTTGACTGTGCCATGATAATGCATGTATAAATACATGTTCACATTTGCATTGCTTATGCCAAAGGTGTGTAATGGCATGCTAGCTTGCTTGGATACGAGGTACGTACAAACATGCATAAATAAGATGTGATCGAATGCTTCTATGTATGCTGATATATTCGAATGGATTGTTATATTGAATGCCCTTGTGTGATGCTTGAGTATGCTTAATCACTTGATGTGAATTGCTTGAAAATAAAAGATTCAACAAGATATTGGTTGCTAGATGGTCTTAGGTAGAACGTCATGCCTCAGAGTCTAGAGCTTGACTTGTTTAGGTACTTCATGTACCATCTTAATTGGTGTTATAGGCACCTCCTTGTTAGATACCTTGGGTATCATCTTGTTAAGTACTTTGTGTACCATCTTGTTTGGTGTTGTAGACTCCTTGTTTAGATACTTTGTGTATCATCTTGTTAGGTACTTTGTGTACCGTCTTGTGACTTAAATACATAGTCTTAGCTATCTACCAAGGCAAACAAGATTAAATGAAACTTAAAAGAAAGACTTGCAATCATGAATAAGGAATGATCAATTTGATTCTTGTTAATGAAATGGATGTGAAGTGAAATGATATGAACAAATTCAAGTGCATGCTACCTCGATTTGCTTATGATTTGTAAGATAATTCACATGGTAAATGGAACCTATTCGAATAAGACTTAATGGCCACCTTACTTGAATTTTTTGGATGCTTGATTGATTTGATTATGATGAGATTGAAATGAAACCTTGCTTCTTAGGCCTATTGTGTTTGAATGGGATATGGAAAAACTAGCTAGTGTTGTCACTGATTTTTTTCACCCATTTTTTATATTAGACATAAAACCCAAAAAATAATAAATAGTCCATTTGATTAAAATAAAACCCATTTTTTATTAGAGTCCATTGAAATAAATTACAAAAAATAAAGAGTCCATTAGCTTTAAAAAAGGAATGTTTGGCCTGATTTTAATAAGTTGAAACTTAATCCCTCTTCTTTATTCTTGTGCATAGTTGTAGAGTGTGCATGAGTTCTATATTTTGCACACATTCCTGCCCGTATTATTGTTGTTCTTAAGCTCATATTTAGGTGCATTGCATGCATTATAATAATATCTTCCCTTTTACCATGCTTCTATTCAATATTTTATGTTTGGTTAAGAAAAGTTATTGTTTTAGTTTAGTTTATATTTTTAAGGTGGTGTAGCAAGGGGAGGAGAGGACAGGACAGGAGAAGACATAAAAGCTGGAACAAAAGGAGCTGTATTGAAGTAGTTCTAGATGCCACCAAGGACATTTCCGAAGCAGCATTGCCGCCAAGTGTCACCCGGGCAGGAGTTACACCGACTTAGCCAAGATGGGTCCGTATTTAAAGAGGGAAATTTCCCAAGCCCAATGAGCTCAGTCTTGCAATTTTCTGAATCGTGTAGCGGCCGGTAGAGCTGATCCAAGACCGATAAGTAGGAGCATTTATCCTTACTTGTGAAAAAAGGCAACGTCCAAACAGTCCATATTTAAGAAATAAAGGAGTTTGTATTTAATGTAATTTACTTTTAAGAACTCCTACTTCAAGGAGGACTCAAACTTAGGCCATGAGCCTTATATATACCCAATGTATGTAAGGGTATAGGGGCATTACGAGGGTGAGGGGATGCGAGTCTGAGCATCCACACAACAGAGATGTAGTTAGATAAGTTGGAGTTGTTAGGGGTCGCGGCCAACTCTCCTAGGGTTTAGGCGCGTGTATGTAAAGTAGTTTGAGGGAAACAATTGTAATAGTTTTGAGTTGTTTTCAATAAAATTCCAAAGTTTGCTTAATCTATGCTCTTTGTTCTTTCAATTAGTCTACACCAGTTAGTTGAAGAGAGAATCCATTTGTCGAGCACGAAAGTGCAAGGCTCACGAAAGGGTAAAGCACGGTCACAATCTGTTGGGCGTGAGTAACTTGGTTCCATACTAGTTCACAAATTTCAAGGGCTTGCCTGTGTTAGGTTGACGCTGAGATTGCTAGGTATTGCCTAAATCAAGTGAGTGTTCGAGCATCCTAACCTAGAAATAGGAGGGATCACTGTCAACTATCTCGCCGAACTTGGAATGTCTGTCGGACTTGCCGCCATGACTTCTTTCCGTTCCACCTGTCGAGAAAATACACTCATACAGTGGCAGTGACCTGCTGCGGCCGCATGACAGGGTCGTAGTTTGCCGCCTGCCATCCTGCCAAGGCATCAATTCATGGCAGCGCAAAACATGCTCAGACTTTACAATGCAGTCCACAGGCTACTGAGCTGCATTTATCTTACCCAATCTATCGACCAAATCTCTCCTGATCATTCCTTCCATTAATATCTTTATTTTATTTGTGTTTTTATATTTCCAAATCGTGAGATTTAATTGTGCATTTACTAAATATTTGTGCAGGAAACCATTCATAAGAGTTGCTCCAATCCCTGTGGGAGACGATATCTTTTATACTATAACTTGACAATAGTGTGCACTTGCGCTCACAAATAGAGAACACTTAGACGCTCTACAAGTTTTTGGCGTTGTTGTCGGGGATTGGCAACATCAACTACTTTTGAATTTCTGTACTCCTATTTAGTTTTTGCACATTAAATCTCTTTTCATTTATTTGCTTAAAAAAAGCCTCTTTGTTTTCTTGGTGTATGTCCCGCCAGGGCAGGAAGGTTGGCAGCAACATCCACCTGGAGAGGGGAAGTACATGCCAAGAAGAATATCCAAACACAAAGACCCTCTGGAAATGGTTATGTGTTGGAAAATCGCAGCCCAACATAACCCAAATTTTTATTTTTATTTTTATGCATTAGAATTAGGTGTAATTTATATTTAATTTATTTCAGGTTAGGGATGAAGAAATGATCAGGAAAGATGAAAGAATAAAGGAGAGGCCCAACTAGCTGCCAAGGCAGCCTAAGGCAGAAAAGCATAACGGCTAGTAGCTTCATAACGACTAGCCGCAACGACTATATTTTCCACAACGAGTGTAATGGATATCTGCATAACGGCTAGAGTCCCGTTATTCGCACATCAATAATTACCGCCCGTTGACAGCGTGCCCGCCAAGGCAGTGGAGAGAAGTGGCTATATAAGGCCAACTATTCTCTCCTCGTTCTTCACTTTGCTTTCTCCTTTACTCTGAATTCTTTCTGCAATCTTTGCTTCCAAGATTTCCCTTGCTTTATTTTCTTTCACTTTCTTTCTTTTCTTTCTTTAGGAAATACAACCATCCCACAAACTATGGACTTATCACAGCAGCCCGCCACCACCTCCAAAACCCCTTACAAAAGGTTCTTGAACCCTGTTGTCGAGGAGACCTACAAGAAACAATATAGAGAACAGCAACTATGGGAAGAGATGGGTTTCCAATATACTCAGTCTGATGAGGATTTTGGCTTGGAACCCTCTCTACTCGAAAGGATCCACAATATGGGTTGGGACCAGTTCGCACGGCAGCCAGAAGGAATCAACAACAATCATCTACGAGAGTTCTATGCCCACAGACAGACACTGGCAAGGCCTTTCGTGTACGTCCGCAGAGAAGGTGTCAAGTTCACAGCTGACATGATCAACAGCTTCTACAGCATAGAAGTCAGTGGCAACCCATACGAGGAATGGGTGTCCTACTTAACGGTGACTGACTACAACAAAATTAAGAGGGAGATCTGTAAGCCAAACACCAAGTGGCTAACAAGTCAAAACAACGAGTCAATCAACCGTCGCGATTTACTGCCGGAGGTAGCCCTTTGGAGTTACTATGTCCAGCGCCGCCTAATGCCTTCCACGCACAGATCGACAGTAAACAGGCCAAGGCTCGCCCTTATCTACAGCATAATGATGGGGTGGTAGATCAATGTTGGCGAGGTAATCATAAAAGAGGTCTATGCCCATGCAGAAAAACCAAACACAAAAGGACCTCTCTTCTTCCCTGCACTCAAAACAGGCCTTTGCCCCAACTTCCGCATGCCGCCGCGCCCAAAGGATAAAATTCTTCCTGCCAAGGAAGGATGGACAAGAAGGGTACACCAACAGATGATGCATAACGCGGAGCCATACACACCTTCCATCGCCCAGCCACCGTCCCCAAATGCAGCGCGCAGTACTGAAGATGTCCTCCCGTCCGAAGTGATCCCCTTACTATGTAGCCTAGTTGAAAGCTGCCAGAGGATAGAGCACAAGTAGGTGATCTTCACCAAATATGTAGCGGACGTGCAAGAGGCCTTTGTGGCCTACTTGCTGGACAAGTATCAAGACATCGACCCACAGTTGCCCGCCTTTCCCACGGAGTTTGTAGCTTCAAAGCCAATCCAGATCACTCCAAGACCAGCTGCCGCTCCTATCGATGATGACAGCGAGGGGCCGCACCACCGCCCCAAGAGAAGAACTTCTCCAACCCTTATCCAGGCATATGAACTTACCTCCTCATCCGAATTAGAGAAGGAGGAGGAAACCACTACTGCATCCCTATTAGCAAAAGGGGTCGCTGCCAAAGACGCTGGTGACTTAGACATGGAGATCTTAGACTCCTTTGATGACGAACCAGCAGAAGTAGATAGAAAGTGAAAGTGGCCAGCAACAGAGCTTCAGGGTGGAGGAGCTGAAAAAAGCAAAGAAACCCACCCCCAGTCGCATCTAGCCACCGCGTAGCAAGAAGAAGAGCCCAACTGATACACCATCTGCTACGCACCGCCTCGTCCAGCTCGCCTCCTCAACATCCTCCTCTGACGCGACAGCAATAGAGGGGAACTCCATCAGTCTATAGCACCATTTTTCTATTCTTTTAGCAGCATTTAAGTGCATATGTAAATTCTGCCCCTAGCACTTAATGAAATAGAAATCTTTAGCTTGAAAACTTGTGCCTATGATAGCTTAGCCGACTACTTATATTTTCACCATACTAAACAAATTTATCTAACTATGGGAAGAAGCATGAAAAACACTTAGAATTTTTTTTCTCTTTCTGCCATTTTATTTTTACAATGTCTGTTAAATGCTGAATTTTTGCTTGAGTTTTGAGTTTAACACTGTCTGCCTTACTTAATAAAAATTCCTTGAGTAAATACAGGTTTGTCGCCAGGGCAGCACATCAAAAATGATGAAAAACCTAGAGGTGCCCGAAACAGGCTCTAGGCATGAAGTTCAAGTACCCTAGAGGTGCTTGAAACAGGCACTAGGAAGGATCATGAGAAAGGACACTCCGCTGCTATCAAAGTCCATGAATCTAAACCAAGTGACGGACAAATTAGCAAGAGTGAATGAAAGTCTTCACAGGATGACTCTATTCAAAGGGTTTGATGTTTCGTAGAGTGCACCTATCTTAGCTTCAGACCCGAAGAATAGTTGTGATGAGCTGAAGCCCTTAAAGCCATGATCAGAAAAAGAAAAAGAAAAAAAAGTGCCCAATTATGCTGCCAAGGAAACAACTCGTATCCTTTCTAGTAATTTAATTATTTTAGGCATTCTTTGTTAACTTAATTATCTCAGCATGACTAGCATGAGCACAGACCTGTACAAACTACACGGTCATTAAGATAATTAAAAGCTAAGTTATTTCATGCCATTTCCTATCACTAACATGAAAATAGTGCCACGGCCTTGAGGTAAGAAATCAAGTTAAAGGCTAATGTTTCTATTAATTTTGTGCTAAGGGCAGGTTCACTAGCTAGGTTGCATTGCTTGAGGACAAGCAATAATTCGAGTTTGGGGGTGTGTAGAGTGTCCATGAGTTCTATATTTTGTACACATTCGTGCCCATATTATTGATGTTCTGAAGCTCATTTAGGCATATTTAGGTGCATTGCATGCATTATAACATTATCTTCTCTTTTACCATGCTTCTATTGAATATTCTATGTTTGGTTAAGAAAAGTTACTGTTTTAGTTTAGTTTATATTTTTAAGGTGTTGTAGCAAGGGGAGGAGAGGATAGGATAGGAAAGCTGGAACAAAAGGAGTTGTACTGAAGCAGTTCTAGACGCCACCAAGGATGCTGCCGAAGCAGCATTGCCGCCAAGTGCCGCCTGGGTAGGAGTTACACGGACTTAGCCAAGATGGGTCATGATTTAAAGAGGGCAATTTCCCAAGCCCAATGAGCCCAGTCTTGCAATTCTCTGAAGCCTGTAGCGGCTGGTAGAGTTGATCCAAGACCGATAAGTATGAGCACTTATCCTTATTTGCGAAAGAAGGCAATGTCCAACCAGTCCATATTTAAGTAATAAAGGAGTTTGTATTTAATGTAATTTACTTTTAAGAACTCCTACATCAAGGAGGACTCAAACTTAGTCCATGAGTCCTATATATACCCAATGTATGTAAGGGTATAGGGGCATGACAAGGGTGAGGGGATGCGAGCCTGAGCAGCCGCACAACAGAGATGTAGTTAGATAGGTTGGAGTTGTTGGGGGTCGCGGCCCAACTCTCCTAGGGTTTAGGCGCGTGTATGTAAAGTAGTTTGAGGGAAACGGTTGTAATAGTTTTGAGTTGTTTTCAATAAAATTCCAAAGTTTTCTTAATCTATGCTCTTTGTTCTTACAATTAGTCTACACCAGTCAGTTGAAGAGAAAATCCATTTGTCAGGCACGAAAGTGCAAGGCTCACGAAAGGGTTAAGCACGGTCACAACCTGTGGGGCTTGACTAACTTGGTTCCACACTAGTCCACAAGTTTTAGTGGCTAAGAGGGATCACCAATCGAATGGAATTGCCTGTGTTAGGTTGACGCCGAGATTGCTAGGTGTTGCCTATATCAAGTGAGTGTTCGAGCATCCTAACCTAAAAATAAGAGGGATCACTGTCGACTATCCCGTTGATCTTTGGAATGTCTGCCTGACTTGCCACCAGGACTTCTATTGTTCCACCTGTCGAGACAGTACACTTCTGCAGTGACAGTGACCTACTGCGGCAGCGTGACAGGGTCGTAGTTTGCCGCCCTCCATCCCGCCGAGGCAGCAATTCATGGTAGCGCAAAACATGCTCAGACTTTACAATGCAGTCCACAGACTATTGAGCTGCATTTGTCTTGCCCAATCTACGACCTAATCTCTCCCTATCATTCCTCCCATCACTATCTTTATTTTATTTGTATTTTTATATTTCCACATCGTGAGATTTAATTGCGAATTTACTAAATCTTTTTGTAGGAAACCATTCATAAGAGCTTTTCCAATCCATGTGGGAGACGATATCTTTTATACTATAACTTGACAAGAGTGTGCACTTGCGCTCATAAATAGAGAACACTTAGACGCTGTACAGTAGCCAAGGGATAGACATTGGATCAGGGATGAGGAGTTGGCGCTGCATCATCTCCCAACTGTCAGATCGAAGCGTGATCGATGATCTAAGTCGCTCTAGAGGAAGGTACTCGAATCACTACTCTCTCCTGACAGCCACACGCCTGCCTTTTCGGCTTCCCGCTGACGGTTCCAGTTCTCACCAGCCATTTTACTTTCCCAGAAGTCGGTCGCGTTGATCTTGTCGTGATCACTCCTCGTCGGCGCCTCCTTCGTTGATTACAACCATCGAACATGCAAAAAAGCAAGGGAAAGGGATCATAACCCCATATTACAGCAGACAATATCCAATCGAAAATCAAAGTGACAACAAAAATTAAGCACAATCAGAATCAAGTCAAAAGATAATATGGGGTTCAAGCTTGAAACCTTAGCATATTTGTAATCTATAAATAGCCTTGTAATTTTTCATTAGGGGGGATACGAATAACATATATAAAAGATACACAAGAAATACACGATAAATAGTAGCAAAGAATATACAAATATCGCTCAAAGAATAGCATTCGAAGGTTGTAAGAGTTGTAATCAAAATTTCAGAAGCTATAAGATCAGCATTTCTGGTAATATCTTCTTTCGTTCATGTTATTTTTACATTATTCATATAAAAATAAAGGAAATGAGGTATTTTACCTTCGATCTTGTGTTTTTCGGCCATGCATGCTACTTCCGATTAAGCTCCGATGACCAGAACTCAAACGGATCCGGCCACCGTGATTGAGAGGGGCGGTGAGGAAAAATTAAAGAGCTTTCTGGGTTTTTTTCTCTGATTCGGTTACAACAAATGAAAATAACTTTTTTTGTTTGTTTTATTTTTACTTATATAGTGACATGTTTCTTAGCCACAACATGGTTGAAGATCTGCGCGTTTATCCGACATCTTACGTGGGTTTCACGTCGCAAGCCACCATGTTTTCATTCTATTCAATTTCACCCGTTTTTCTTTTAAATTGGGTACTAAACTTTTAATTGTTTTAAAATTCGCTCTCGCACTTCGCTTTCTTTTCGTTTTCATCATCCTTTTCATAATTAAAACCTTAAATTTGTAATTGTTTTTTTTAATAGCACTTAAATTTCATTTCTTATCATTTTAACCCCTTAATTAAAATTTCATTTGCAATTAATTTTATCTCTTCATTATGTCATTTTATCTTACTTGTCCTTTACTCTATGATTATTATTGTTTTGTATATATTTTTGTGTGTAAAACTTTAGGGTTAGGAACCTTTGAGCCTAGAATAGAGACATGTTTTCTGAAAAATTCTCTTCACGTGTAGAATAAAATACACTTAAAAAACATCATAACCTTAATTATTAAAATAAATGTAGACATTTCCTTAGGATTAAATCACTAAATAAGTCTCAATAAAATTTAAAACATATTTAATTTTATGTGCTTGTTTGTTTAATAAAGTGAAAATTTAATTAATGCAGTATCTTATCGAACGGGAATGACATGTTAGCGCCAGAAGTGTTGGCGGTGATTAGAGTTTATTTCTCGGGCGATAAAATCGTTAAAATAGATTTATATTCATTAAACGGACAAATGAAATCGATCCTTCATGAACTTGCAAATCTAATTTTTAAAATTGTTTTTGAAATCAATAAGATACCAATTTTTGGGCGTCGTGGGGGTGCTAACCCTTCCCCATGTGTAACCGACCCTGAACCTATTTTTTGATTTTCTCAGACCAAAATTGTTGTTTTAATAAAATAAAACATTTTATTAAAATAACCCCGCTTTAAAGTGATCCAATCACACTTTTTCAAAAAGATTGGTGGTGACTCTGTTGTTTTAAGTTTTCCCAATGTGTAATCAATATGGTTGGTTTTTAGGTTTTTGGTCTGCCTAATATAATAAAAGGGGCTGGTGGCGACTCCGTTGTTACACTTAACAAAAGGTATAAGAGGATTGACCGAACTAACTCGTTTTATCTAATGTTGTATTTATCTTATGTATTCATTTTTATTAATTTACTACTCTATTTTATTTTAATTTTTTGAATTTTTTGCAGTTTATGAAATTTATAATTTATATAGTTATCATTCAGAATTTCCAAAGAAAATCAAATATTTCAGAACAAATAAAAGCATTCTAAACAAGTTTACATTAACATAATATTAAGTCTACATGACGAATTTACATTAACAGAAAATTTAGGTTGATGGTCCAGCACGATAGTTGGAAAGATTGGATTTTTTAGGAAACTTGTTTATGGTGTGACATGACCCCCTGCAAAGTGTACAATGCTTAACTTGAACTCCCCCTCTATGTCATCCAAATCATATATATTAGTATGAATATGAGTGGACCTCGACCGACCCTTCAGCTTTCTATGAAGCTATAGATTTGGTAACCATTCTTTGTATATTGGCTCTACCGGCCAATAATCTTGGTTTAAGATCGTGTTGAACTAAAATATGTATATATTTTCCATAGTCTGCATGTTAAAACACTTATCCACAAATGTGTAACAGTCCATACGACGTATCCGTGAGAGCAGGGATATCTAAATGCTTGAAATTCACCATAATCACACCATCTATGATTAAGGTTTAATCCATACGTTCTTTGCTCACCTCGTACCTTAGCTTCAACACTAAATTTTGCACCATTTGGGTCGAATTTTCTAACTCTCATAGAGGTTGCATCCGCTTGAAGAGTGATCATTCTATCTTGTAGGGTTTGAGACCAATTTTGTCCATTGTTTATCTGGGCATTTACTTCATGCCCTTTGTCGCACCAAATTTTACCCAATCTGAAGTAAGTCTCCCACACAATACTTGAAATTGGGAGATGGTGTGTTCCTTTAAGCATCGAGTTTAAAGCCTCAGCAAGGTTATTTTTCATAATCATGTAACGCTGATCTTCATCATAGGCTTGTGACCATCTTTCCCTTGGGATGTCATTTGCAAAATTAAATACACGTTAATTGTGTTGCCTCAACCTTCTTAACCTTGCTTCGAATTTGGGTTGAAGTATATCATACTCTATTTAAAAAATAGTTAGTTAAATCAAATAAGAAAACATCATAAATAAATTAATAATTTTATAAACAACGAATAACAATTTACCCGCGCCTAAAATCTCTTTTTCGGATCTTATTGTTTCCGAAATTAATCTTCCAATTTTCCACAATATGTCGTACCCAATATGCTGGATATGCATGCGGAGGCATCCATTAACTTCCACGTCTGTCAATTACTGATAAGAACGTTGTCCCTCTATCAAAAATCATACAAGCCCTATCTTTTTTTACTACATGGTTGTGTAAATGGTTCAAAAATAATTCTTATCCATCAGAGTCTTCCTTTTCAACTATGGCAAAGGCAATTGGGAATATATTATTGTCTCCATCTTGTGCAACAACCACAAGTAATATATGATTGTACTTCCCATAAAGTCAGGTACCATCAACTTGAATCATGCGTTTGCAGAATAAGAACCCTTTAATGCACACCTTGAATGCCCAGAATAACTTACTGAAAATCCTTTTACCAAGAATTAGTTTGCCTTGTAAGGTGCATGTCGGTATTGTTTCATTTTCTACAATGGTTCTTGTGATGAATATTTTCATTGCTCGTATAAGAGACTGTAGATCATTATACAATTTATCCAAATAATTATGCACCTGCGCCATCGCCTTTTGCTTTGTCATCCATGCCTTTCAGTAAGATGGAATATATCCAAGCTGATTTCGGGTTGATTCTACTAACACTACAATCGAAATCCTTGGATCTTTTTCAACCAACAACCTAGTGTAGGCACATATTAGATCCGAGTCTAAATTTATGTGGTCATGTGATAATGATATATTTGCACAAGTATTTGCTCATTGAACCTTGTCACCTCCCATATATTTTCCTCTTTAGGTATGAAATCCTTATCTTCCAAGGACATTTGCTCTTATAATTAATACACCCTGCGCAATAAGTATAATTATCAAACGCAGCAACACTTAATCTCGTATGGCATTTGATGCAGTACTCCTTAACTGCCGACTAGGCATATTTTTTTGTTTCAAATAGAGCCTTGAGTTCCAATTCCCCATAATTGAAAGCTGATGAAGAATCAGATATGCGGGCTTCATGTTCCGGATTTCACATTGCAGCATAGTCCACCTCATACATGTGGGCTGGAGGTTCATAAGCTGGATAAATAGGCTCCGGTTGATTGGGCTTTGATTTAACCTAACCCGAAACAAGCTGGTCATTTTCCAACCCAAGCCTAGCGACAGCCACGGCCCAAACGTCATGTTCAACATCCGGACCATTACCTTCAATCACACTGTCTTAACAGCCTCAACATCATCAGTATCAAGTAAATGAACGTCATCATCTTCCGTAATATGCACAATATTTTCTTCATTCTCACTAAAATCACCAAGATTTTCCTCCAACGACCAACTAGGCTTTTAGTGTCACAATATATTAATGAGCTCATTCTATCTACATATTGAAAAAAAGTAGTCATAAATATACATGAAAAACTTCTTATTAAATTTGTAAATACAAAAACTACATATAACAGCATTAACTATTAAAAAATTAATTAAGTAATTAAAATTAAACCAATACAAAAAACACTTACATGATAGATGAAAAACCAAGAAAATATGCTCTAAACCCTTCAACAAAAATAATTAAACAATGGTTCAATCACACACAAAAAAAACTACAATCCCCTCTAATTAAAAAAAACGGCAAATTACTTAACTTTGAAAAACCGAGAAGATCTACAACCAAATATACTTCAACAATTTCCACCTCTTCGAATATATCTTCAAAAAATAACACTCAAATTTTCATCTCGAACTCTCTCAATTTTTTCTCAAACCCTATACACTCTTCTTCTTTATATCCCTATATATATACAAGTCTGTCAACACAACAACACTTCAACAAAATAAAACTCCCAAGCAAATATTTTTATATTAATAGTTGTGTGCCAAAACCTCACCAACACTCTCGAATCTCGATCTCCAAACTCATATATATATATATATATATATATATATATATATTCCAAAAAAACTTATCATCTATTTTATTAACACTTCATTTTGTTAGTCTATTGTTTATGCCAATGGCTCATCAAACTTCTGACCGATTGACCTCTACTGGTATGTCGCTGTTGAAATCATCATCTTTGTAAACGAAGAAAGAAATTTTAAAAAATTATGAAAGATTTATGTCGTTTTTTCTCTTTTAGCATTTAGATTTTCAATATTGCTTTTTCTCCTAGATTTAATTATTTTGTTTGATTTTAAGGAGCAATCGAATGAGAAATGTGGAATCTATTGCCTGATTGTTTTGTCGATTTTGATCGTGGAGATAATTTATGTTTGGCAACGAATAGTATCACATATGATCTATTCTTATGTGTTTATGTTTCGATGTTTAATGCTCTTGTCTGCTTACATGATACAATTATTTATTTGGTTAATCGAAAGATTTTGACAATATTTTGGAATTCTAGACTCGACTGAGGTGTGAATCGTCTATGACAGCACGATGGATATTATTATTTTTTGCGCTTCTTATTCTTGTAGGTTTTGGTTGATTTTTACTTTTTCATACTATATTTTTTGTGTTGTTATTAAAGTCGATATTGTTTTTGGAGGAATTTAAAAAAATAATCGATGAAATTTTGCAAGAAACTGTAGTGACAATGAAGATGTTTGATACCTAGTTTTCATACTTCGAATGGAAGAAGAAGAAGAAAGAATAAATTTACTTTTTTAATCTAAAAAATTAAAAAAATGATGTTTAAATTGATAATATTTTAGACTAAATTGATAGATTGAATAAGTTTTAGGGACCAAAATATAAATATAGAAATAGGTGAGGTACTAAATGTAACCCCTCGTCCTGGGCTAGCCGACAAACCGGTCCGAACGGGTTACACTGGGAAAACCAAAGCGAAACCCGTTCAGGTTCCACTCCGATTAGCAACCCTAGAAAATTTCTTTTAACGTTATCTTGTCTAGATGCTTTTATTATATTCTATGTGAGAGGACACGCAGCAGAAACACACACAGATACAAAACACGTGAAACAAGCAATTAACAAACCCATTTTAACTTAAACAACAGGTCATATTGATACGCTAGAAGACTGTGGCGATACGCTTAGACTTTGTCAACTCCCCAAAGTCAACCTAGGGAGACCGTATAGGTACGCTAGAAGACCGTACCGATATTCTCTCAACGGTCAACTTCTCACGGTCAAACTACGAAGACTGTATCGATACACTTAGGACTCACACCGATATGCCAAAATCTCGTCAATTTCTCAGATTTCCAGATAACTTTTGGCGTATCGATATACCCCCGCGTATCCATACGCATAGCCTAAAACAAGGTTCAAAGCATAGGACCGTATCGATATGGCCCTTACGCGTATCGATACGCCTTGCACTGCAAATCTTATTTTGGCTGCTAAAAACACAAGGACTCAACTAAAAAGGCATTTAACGACTCGATGAGCAACATACAAACACTCATACATTACAAGGCAGCCATGAACAAACATATATAGCGATTTAGACATTCAATGAAGCAACAATCAACAAGATAAGCATTTATAGAGGATACTTGCATACAAGCATGCATAACGAGTCTATTTAGCTAAAAGAAACATGTATCAACGCAAGAATCACATAAATAAGGTTTACATCCCTTTAACAAAAAAGCATAAGCATTCAACAACATAAAGCCACACATGTGAGTCTAACATACGCTCCTAAAATACTTATCATCCCCATTGCCATCTATTACATTATTTAAGAAAACCATACTTGAGCAACAACACACGCTCTTGGGTGCTCCTTCCTTGCTCCTTGCTAATTTCCACACTAAAGATATGCATTGTCGGAAATTAGAGCGTAAGCTTGAAAGCTTAGTGAGGGAGCTCAAAAACAAATATCAACAATGCAGGGTCCAAAGAATGGTATCCATAAATCATCCACAAGGCATACATTAACACTAACATAACAACATAGTCAATCGCTACAAGAATGCATGAACATGACATCTTACCTCATGTTATGCTTAGCATGGATGTAACAGAATATCTTACCACATCAACCACACATAAACAAGGTATATTGGCAACTATATAGCTTACTCGGATATGCAGATAACTTCCGTTGGGATTTTCGCCCAACGTACTCAAACAACAATATTACCTTCCGATGGGATTTCACACATCACCATTTTCTTTTACGGATGGGATTCCACTCATCATCACACATATATACTTCCTGGTGGAATGTTACTTCACCGTACTCCTCCTTGGTGACTACACATCACCAAGGCCACGCGCGAATTTGACTCTTACCGTGTGCACACTCATCCTAATGATCGATCATTTATATCCGGTAATTATAACTAGTGCCAACATACTAAACGAGAACTCACCATGATTTTACAATCATGCAGCACAACATACAATTCAACATTATGCAACATAAATACATCACAACATGCATAATAGGACACTTATCACACAAGACCATATTTATGCACATTTAGCAAGAATACATAAGATTGAACAAGAGATTAAGCTACCAACTTAATCCCACATTAGATTGGCCTACCAATCACAATCTAGCACTCCAACAACATACTTTGAACCAATTTAAAACCATTGAAAACAATCCACTCATCAAACACACTCAATACAGGCCAAGAATGTCGATCGACAAGCGTCGTTTTACCCGTCAAAATAAATAAATATTTAACCTCTTTCAACAATTAATAAAATAAAGAAATTAAGTAGTTATAGGGAAAGATGGTCGATCCACAGGGAGATTAGTCGAAATTCTTGACTGAAAGTTGCTTTGATTAATACTTCCAGGAATATCTGTGAAAACAAGGAAAGTAAAAAGGGGGTGATCGAATATTGAGTGTAGATAAAATAGAAGAATTTAAATGCAAGGTAAAGAAAATAATAAGAAAGTTCATATATATAAAATAGCCTCGAGCTACCCTTGTCAATTCTTTCGATCATTAAAATGGATTTTTACTTCAGGGATCATGTCGGTTACAGTCTGCGAGGCCCAACCCGTCGCAACTTGCTTCTCTCTCGAGTAACCAATCCTCCCAAGTCTATCTTCGAAGGTTGATTCTTAAACAAATTAACCACGTCTATCGCCGTTAAAGTATTTAGTTTTGAAAGCAAGAAAAGCCCGACTTAGAAATTGTCTTAAAAAGAATCGCTTCTGATTTTATCTTTCCTTAGCGGACCGCCGCTAAGAGTGTTCACAAGAAGTCGAAATTTGCCACAGGCCGATCCTTCCTCCCAACTATGTTTTTAAAGATTATAGACCAACGAGCTCTTTTTCATTTGAAACATGATTAAAAACTTTTAGTAAGGCTGATTGCCAAACTATCTAAGCAGAAAGATAAAAATGTATTTTCGAAGGAAATTAAGCAATGTTCAATTCTCAAGATTTGAATTGACTTGGGTAGTTCTTGGCTCAAGAGATTTAGCTAAGCATGATATTAGTTATCATACTTAACTTGATTTCATAAAAATAATTGAAGAACATGAAAAGAACAAAAAGTAAAAAAAAAAAGAACTTGATTTAAGACTAGAAATAACAAGAGTTTCAAACTAAACAATGAAAATTAATTGATTGATGCCTAAGCCTTTACCAAGGAGTGGTATTTATAGGCTTGGATTTACAAAGATAAAAGATAAGAAAATTTAAAATAATAAAGTAAAGATAAAACAATTCAAATGTTTTGAAATTTAAATGCATGAAATCTAAACGGATAAGCTGATCAGATCTCTCAGAACGTTCCAGAAGCTTCTAGAAGTCGCCACGCAACTGCCACGTCAGACGCGTCGTGCCCAGTGTCGTGCCCACGATGCCAGTCATGACCAAAATAATAAAAAAGACTGCAGAAATGCCCCCTTTTGCTGTTGTTTTCCAGAATTAGGTCTCTTGCATAAAATATAGCAGAATGAAATGGATTAGGTAGCAAGAAATCCTAAAAACTTGGAAAATAACAATTAAAAAGTGTCACATTTGAGAGCTTATCATCGATCAAGCCTCCAAGTTCCTCGGAATCAAGCTCGAAGCTTCTCCAACGTATTCCCTTGCTTCTAATCAACCAAAAAAGGCGTATTACTCATCAAAACATCCACAAAATCATTGCCACAAATTAGATTACAACTCAAGACGATTTCACTACATTTCTAAGCCAAGAACTAACCAAACTCTTCATTTTCGGACTTGAACACAACCCAGCAATTACTCTTCAATTTCATCATCCAATTCATCATTAAACATGTTAAAAACAGCCCCCAAGCATAAACATACCATCAGCCCAACTTTCCCTCACAAAACTAACTCAAAAACTCAAGATTTCTACCCTTAAACACACCAAGAAATACCCATTTCGGGATTTCAACAAAACTTCACCATTTTAAGTTATGTTACACTTAAAAGAAAGATTATGACATATATTAACTTTACAAATCAAAAACCCATTAAAAACCCAACAAAGTTTCTACCTTTTACTTAAAATTTAAACACTTGAAATATCTCAAAATTGGAGTTTATGAAAATCTAAAACCATAGAAACGTTAAGGATGAAAAGGAGAAGTCAAAAACATCATTACCTTAATGAAAACACTTGAAATCACTAAGGAAGATGATGGAACAGTAACTTGGGTTGGGGGGAGGGGTTTTCTCGTGATTTTTGGTTTAATTCATTAATTAGAAAATCTCCATTTTACCCTTAATGAAATCACATGGCCATTTTAACTAAAACCAAGCCCAACGACCCGAACCCAAATTAACTCACCTAACACCCGACCCCTAAACCCGGGTGTTACACTAAATATGTAGTTTACCCTTATTAAAAAATTCAAAAATTTAATATATATGAAAAATAATTTAATTGATTTTTTAAAAAAATATTTATTAATTGTATGTTGAATCCTTAAATTTTTAATCTTTATTAATCAATTTAATGGTTTTCATTTTTTCATAGATTAATCGAAACATAATGTCACCAATTGAAAGATGAGTAAGCGTTATCCACAAGGGTGAAAATTGTTGGACGTTGTTCATCTCCAATTTGCCACTACAATTGCGTTGGAAAGTGATCTGGCCGGTTTTTGATAGACATGGCGTGGTAGTGGACGTGTTTGTTCCAACGAAGAAGGCAGCAGACAGATCCCGTTTTGGGTTTGTACTGTAACACCCCCTTCCCGGCCTGGTAGAGAACCGGGTCGGAGAGCATTACCGAAAACAAAACGAAGATTGGAGATATGAAACTTTTATCTTTTTAATTAACACTTTAACAATATTAAAGTTATGAAAACTTATTATCAGAACAACATCAAATTTTACGCGAACAAACTGTTACCGAGTGTACGTATAAATCCATTTATCCTTAAAGGAAACTTAGAAAGACTACCCATGTACCGAAACGCCCTGAGCCGTTTCGGTACGAGAAGTCAAAGGTCAACATAATTGACTTGTCTTTTACAACCGTATCGATATGGCTTGACCTATATCGGTACGGGTTGACTGCCTTTGACTTTGACTTGGCCTGTTTTGAAACTTGTATCAAAAGAGAGGGTTCCAGAAGCAAAATGTTACGAAACAGCTCTATCCCTTTTCGGTACACTCTATTCTCTAAGGTTCAAATTATAATTACCCGTATCGAAACGCCATCACCCGTTTCAGTACGGTCAAGCCTGTAATGACAGAATCTTATTGGTTTTTACTCGTTTTAACCTAGTAAACAAGGTTCAAAAGAAATGAAACTTTATCCTCAACATTTTAAGGGTAAAAGCTATTGTCATGCCAAGTTTTAGAGCCATAAGAATCCGTTTATCCGATTATGCTTTTTTAGTACAAAACATGAAATTTTAGAGCCACATCTTACTACATAGGAGGCTCGCTTCAATCTATCCATTCCAAAAGTACTTAAGCATAACATAGACATATCAAAAGAAACATATTAATCTTGTACATAGACCTTGCCACCATACTAGGAGTTCGAAAGGACAAAATACATTACTTAAAACTTGTTTGTGACTTGTGCAACGCTCCAACTTCTCCGATCTCGATCCCGATACTTTCTTAACCTGAAATGGATGCATGGAATGCATTAGGAATACTTTGCCTAGTGAGGTAGTAACATAAAAATGAACATTTCATTGAGTAATCATGTAACATGCTTCTAAAATGATCATAATGTCAACTATGCAATAACACGGCATGTTTCTTGTTCATAACAAAACATTACATCATATCATCAATATTCCTTGGATCGATTCATGGTATATGGATACTCAAATTCCACCTCCTCGCCAAAACACATAAATGGTCATCCCACCGACACCGCCTAAGACCAAACACAATATATCCCTCCTCCTCGCCAAATCATATAGGTCGTAGCCCTAGGACCGTAGTCCACCCGTACACCGAGCTCATGAATTTTATGGCATGCCAATTGTATCCAATACTTCGAATCCAAGGTCCAATAACAATAGTTCAACATTCATGATTCATAGACGACATTTCATATCAGTGAGCAAGAACAATGATTCATGTCAAGCTTCTTACATGTCAATGCTTTCAATGACTTTTATGTTCATGATAACCATGATATAAACGTGGAATCAATACAATACTTACCATATACTTACTAACATATGATCAATGATGTAAAATCTCTAACTCAAAGGTTAGAATCAACATAAGTAACAATAGATTAGTGTAGGCCCTTGCCTAAACCCGCGACGCTACTACACTCACCTTGCTCGGTTAAGGCTTATGGTCGATAATACCTCGTTGATGCTTAACTCCCCCTTCTTGTGTGGATAAAAAGAAGCTCTTAACAAAGGAAGACAAAGTTTTGGTTTCGGCTTCAATGGAGGTGCTTGCTTAGAGCTTAAGGTTGAAGATGAAAATGGAGGTGTTTGCTTGTTTTGTAAAGAAAAGGTTTTTAAGCTTCATAGAAAATCCCAAAACCAAATCTCCTTTCATCTTTCCTCCTACTTATAGAGAGTTGGGGAATTATTAATTTATTCCCACCTCACTTATCAGCCAATGAAAGGGTTTCCTACACTTAAGGGTTTGCCTCCCTAAATGGGCAATGGAAAGCTTACCTATTCATAAGGGTTTGCTCACCCCAAAGATCATTTCTACCTTTCCTATGACATCCTTGTCATGTCTCTGGTAAAAGAGATCATAATTCAGCTTAAAAATATGTAGGAAGGTGCCAAGTAAGTAGGTGACTCATCTAAGGGCCGAAACTTTTGACTTTGGAGCACCTACTCTATTTTCTACAGGGTCCCGTTTCAATACACTCGAGGCCGTATCGATACAGGTAAGAAAAAGTCCAAAGAGTTAGTTATTATCGTTACATCGTATCGATAAGCCTCTTTATCGTTCCGGTACGCCTTACTCAGACCGTTTCGGTACGCATCTGACTATTGCGAAACTCCTAGATCAAAAACATTAATCATGCATTTCTACAAGCAACCTTACAAGGGACTTGATTTACTTAAGGTCTTATAGCACTAAAACAACATATCCTATAACAAGGAATCAAGACTTTTAATATTTTAATACCAACATTCCGATAATCGGAACCTATTTCTGACTAGACCATTTTTCGGGGTGTTACATGTACAGATGAAATTCAAGGAAGATGCAAATCGGGTAATAGAACACTTTGATGGTTTTTGTCTTTATGGATCGCGGTGGTGGGGTTTGCAAGACGCGATCTGCGTGATCAATATTGGAGAAAGAAGTAGAATGAGACAAACAATCCTAAGGAAATTGGGGTAATGCACCGTACCGATCAGTATAAGGATCGTAGTGCAAGGGAGAGGCAAGGTAAGGATCGAGAGGTTGAAGTGCAACGGGTTGAGCCGGATTGTCGCGATGTACGAGCCATTGAAGGGGAAATTGATAAGGACAAATTGAATATCCTTCAGAATTGTTCGTTGGGATTCTGTAAACAACCATTCAAAATTAGGGATTTGGCCATTGAATTTAAAAAAAGCGAAGCTTGATGGTTTTTCAGTAATGCGAGTATCGGGCTCAACGGTGTTATTGCTATTTGAGGATACAACAATTCAAAAGAGCTTGATGGATGGAAATTGTTTTGATCCATGGCTGGAAACTGTGATGGTAAGGAATCCATCAGTGGGTATGCCTAATCGTCATCTCTGGCTTTCGATCAGTGGTCTCCCAATCCATGCTTGGTCGGAGGGTACATTCAAGAATATTGCTTCGCTATGGGGGGACCTTGTTCAAATAGACACTGAAACTTTAGCACCTTCGACATTTGAGATATGAATATTTCAGATCGAAAATGATTGGTCAATGTCGATTGCTGAGGCGTTGGACTTGCGAGTAGGTGAACATATGTTTTGCATTCGGGTGTTAGAAATGGAGCAAGCAATTGGCCCTAAATGTGAATGTTGTTGTGGAGTGAACTGGAGCCTAATGTTGATGAATCTGCGAGCGATGATTTGAGCGTAGGGGTACAAATGCGGCGATGGATAGTGGTAGGCCTGATAACTTGCAAGAGAAGTCACATAATACAGTGGTTCCTAATTCGTTTGCCTCTGATATCCCGCGAGAGGAAATCGATCATATGTGGGAGGGAAATAAAAGGGAGAATTTGCGGGTTATAGAGGTTACATCTAGGGGATGGATGGCGGATGAGGATGATGGGATGGTGTCGCGGTCTAATGAACAAGTGGTTTTCTCTGAGTCTTTCGTTGAGACATTGGATATGGGAAATAATGTGATGTTGATTGGCGAGGGAGATGCCCGGGCTGATGTATGCATGAATAATAAACCTATGAATAATGATTTGGTGGACATTACTGGGCCGAGGGATGAAATTACTTTGAGTTTTCTTTACCCTAAGAAACGACAAGAAGCAGAAACTAAACATAAAAAATGTGGCTGAGGGCGACCAATGAAGAACACCCCTTCGCCTCTGGATATTGTTAACGGATTATTGTCTGATATGAACTTTGAAAATTGGAAACGATCTATTTTGAGAGAAGCTCATGAAACTTTGGAATTAGGCAAGTATATAGGGGCTGAGACGGTGGGAAATGAGGAGGAAATTGTCCTTGATATCGCGCGATTGATTGCAGCGCGAGAGTCCAAACAATAGCAACGAGAGATGAGGATGTTGTCGTGGAATGTACGAGGGTTGGGATCGGCAGGAAAGCGTAGAGTGGTACAATCCCTTGTACGACAACATCATTGTGGGATGGTGATTTTACAAGAAACAAAATTGGAAGAAATCACATGTCTGTTGGTGAGTAGTCTATGGGTTTCAGATGATTTCGAAATTGCTTATGTTTCGTCTGTTAGTAAATCAGGTAGGTTATTAGTGGTGTGGGATAAATCACAGTTTCGATTGACTTCCTCGCTTTGGGTTCGTGCTTTGTGCTAGTTTATGGGTGTGGGATTGTTGAAAACTAGAATTGTGCCATTTTAGGGATTTATGCGTCATGTGTTCTTGAAGAGCAGGATCTTTTCTGGCGTGAATTAAGTGAGTTTCTTGGGAATCGACGGTCACTGTGGTGTATTGGCGGCGACTTTAATATGGTTCTCCATCCGCGCGAATAGTAGAATTGTTTGAAGTGATCTCGAGGTATGGTTGTGTTTAATGAGTTTGTGGAGCATAATGCATTGATCGATATGCATATTCAGGGGAAATCCTTTACTTAGTTTGGACTGGGTACGAGGTGTAGTCGTATTGACCGTTTCTTTGTGTTGTCTGAATGGTTGAGTGGATTTAGTAATATGCGTGTAATATCTTTACCAAGGGGGTTATCCGAGCATACTCCTTTGTTTCTATTGACGAATGCTATGGATGGCGGTCCATGCCCTTTTCGTTTCATTAATGCATGGTTGTCTAGTAAAGTTTCGGTTCTTGAAATGAAGAGGGAATGGTCACGATTGTCTGATATAAGCTCTGAGGTGGGATTGGTTGAGAAGCTGCAAGGGCTGAAGGTTTTTTTGAAGGGGTGGAATCGCACACAGTTTGGTAATGTTGATGAGAATATTGCTCGCGTAACAAAGGAGATTGATCGTATTGATAGTTAGATTGCGGAGGATGGTGAGCCGAGTATTGATATGGAGGAGAGGGGTTGCCTAACATCTTAGTTTTGGCATTTGAATCGGCTGCGTGAATCGATTTGGCGACAAAAGTCGTGTGTCAAGTGGCTTAAGGAGGAAGACTGGAACACTACCTTTTTTCATCGTGCTGCAAAGTTACGAGCTTTGAAAAATGCGATTCATGGGTTGTAGATTCAGGGTGATTGGGTACAAGAGCAGCATCGTTTGCAAACCTTTCTATTCTGAGAATTTTAGAATCATTTTGCAAGGCAAAGGACATCGGGGTCGTTGGATGTTGTTGTCGATTTTAGTTGTTTGTTTGAGATGCAAGCGGCGAGTTTAGAAGTGGAATCACCGAGGAGGAAGTGAAGGATGCAATTTGGAATTGCGAGGGATCGAAAGCACTGGGCCGGATGATTTTACGTTTGAATTTTATAGGAAGGGTTGGGAGTTTCTCAAAGCTGATGTAGTAGCGTTTGTGCAAAAATTTTGCAACTCATGTATGTTGCCGAGTGGGGTGAATGTCACCTTTGTCGTGCTAATTCTCAAGAAGGACCTTCCGTAGGGTGTGGGCGATTTTCGTTGGATATGCTTGTTGAACTCTTTGTATAAAATTCTAGCGAAGTGTCTAGCAAATCGGCTACAAGGTGTCTTACCGAATCTGATAAGCGATGTTCAATCTGCTTTTATGAGTGGAAGGCAAATTCCAGATGGCTTTATGATTGTTAACGAGATGATACACTCCTTACAAAAGCGTCGATTTAGTGAGGGGCGTTATCTTGAAATTAGACTTCGTGAAGGCCTATGATTGTATAAAATGAGAGTGTTTAGATCAAGTAATGCATCGAATGGGGTTTGGCTCTTTGTGGCGACAATGGACAATGGCTTGTGTGAGCACGACTCGGCTATCGATTCTATTCAATGGCTGTCCGACGAAAGAGTTTGCCATGAAACGGGGGCTTCGGCAGGGGGACCCGTTGTCGCCCCTGTTGTTTGTAATTGTAGCGGAAGTGTTGCATGAATTTCTTCAAAATGCGGCTAATTTAGGACTGATTGAGGGTGTGCCGGTTGCGAATGGTTTTGTGATGTCGCATCTGCAGTTTGCAGATGACACTATTTTGTTTTTTAAAGCAAATCTACAGTGTGCTGTGAACTTAAAAAGAGTATTGACGTGCTTCGAGTATACATCGGGTATACAAATTAATTATGAGAAATCTAATATTTACGGGATTGGGATAGAGGATACATTGGTTAATGACATTGTTGTTGTGATGGGATGTAAGTGTGGTGTACTACCGATCATGTACTTGGGTCTCCCCCTTGGGGTTAATCCTTGAGGCTTGCAAATATGGGAACCTTCGATTCACCGTTTTCGGAAGAAATTGTCAGGATGGAAGCGCGGTTCTTTGTCATTTGCAGGGAGACTTCTTTTGGGAAATTCAATTTTATCAGCTTTGCCACTCTATTATATGGGAGTTTTTTGGTTCTGCGAAGCATCATTATGAATTTGGACCGCATACGACGACGTTTCTTATGGGGGGATCAGAGGAAAAATATAAAATTAGTAGAGTCTGTTAGGAGGTGGCTTGCCGTCCAAAGGAGTTTGGTGGATTAGGAGTGGTTAATTTGCGAGCTCGCAACTTGGCACTCTTGGCAAAATGGAGTTTGAAATATGAAATGAATGAGAACTCCCTATGGCGCATGCTTATAAAGGCAAAATATGGTAGAGATAATTTCCTATAGCGTTCGAACGAAATGAGGAAGCGAAATATGTCGATTGTATGGCGTCAATTGGTGGATGTGCAGCGAGATGAAACGATACAACATTTTATGGAGTTTTCAGATTTTCTTTGGCAAGTGGGGGACGGTTCTAAGGTCCTTTTTTTGGCGTGATTGCTGGTGCATGGAGGAGCCACTACAATTTATGTTTCTGTGGCTGTTTTGTGTTGCATTGAGTAAGAATGCATTGGTTAGTGACTATGCGTGAAATGGCAGCTTTGAGCATGAGGAGTGGGATGCGTTTTTTACTCGTTACTTGTGTAAGTTTGTGGCACGCCAATTGCGAGAGTTAAAGGCTTGTGTGATACGTTTTGATCTCCAGGTTGCTGGTGTGGATCGTCTCGTGTAGAAACCAGTGGGAAAGGGGTTTTGTCGTTGAGTTCCTTGTATGGTTTGATGGTTTCATTTGGCTTGGAGACTACGTCGGACTTAGGTGCGGTTTGGAGGTTGCAAGCTCCCCCAAAGCTCTAATATTTTTTTGGTTTTTGATGATGAGAAGGTTGCCAACGATGGACCTATTGCGTAGTCGCGGCGTTCCGGTGGAGGCAGCACTGTTGAACTGTTGTTGGTGTCGTGAGGTAGAAGAGACAACGAACCACATTCTTTTTGGGTGTCTCGTCATGTGGGAAGTATGGTTGTTGTTCTATCAA
This sequence comes from Hibiscus trionum, assembly GCA_030270665.1. NCBI lineage: Eukaryota > Viridiplantae > Streptophyta > Magnoliopsida > Malvales > Malvaceae > Hibiscus > Hibiscus trionum. The sequence goes on along the minus strand of BSYR01000038.1, from coordinate 15,895,402 downwards.
TGGTGGAGGGTGGATATTGTACAGTCGCGGTCGTTGCTGGATTTTTTTAGGGTCGTGTTTCGTAGCTTCTTTACCGGTGTTGTACGAGAATGGTGGTTAGCGGGGTGTGCGGTGGTGTTGTGGTCGATGTGGCTCGCTCGGAATGAGATTGTTTTCCGCGAGAGGAAAATGCCAGTGAGTTAGATAATCTTTCTTGTTAAGCTACGCTCGATGTATTGGGCTCGGCTTGGTGCTTCCGAGGTTATTCCGGAACATATGTGGTGGGAATGTCCATGGTCATGTGAGGTGCGACCCAATTCGATGATCAGCCGGGCGATTGTTGTTTGGGAAAAGCCGGCCTCGGGTGTTATCAAATTTAATGTTGATGGTTCATCGTGGGGTAAGTCGGGTTCATTGGTGTTTGCCTTGTATTATTCTTCGTTAATAAAAATCATACATTTACCGAGCAAAAAAATTAATGTTGTTCAGCGGTGTTCGTCGTACGTGGTAGACTCATCCATTTATTTAACTTATACTCTCTGAAACTCAAAAATAAGCAAAATGCCTCTATAGAGATTTGGACCAAGAACACCTTGCATTAAAAGCAAAGTATTTGACCACTAAGCTAAGTTAAAAACTTTTTACACATTTAAAAAAATTTAATTTTAATTTATGATGTATTATCACCTAAAAATTAAATCAAAATACTACCAAAACCTATCTAAAAATATTTTCCCAATTATTTTGCTAATTATTTAATTTTATAAAATTGTATTAGATCATTATAAAAATTTATTGTATTATATATATTTATGGAAAAATATAAAATTTGAATTATTTAAAAATAACTATTTCGATTTAAATTAATTATTTTAATTTTAAAAAAATAGCATGAAATGTAATTAAAATGGAAGATCAAACTAATTTTGTTTTCATTTCATTTTGACATAAAAAATAATACTCCATCCGTTCTACAATTTTTGTCTCTTATTGACTTTTTTGGTCAATTTTTTTAACTTTGACTCATAATTATTTAATATGTATCATTGATAAAAATATAAAAAAAAAATATTTTAAAAACCTCTAATCGAGTAGTTTTCAAATATATATTTTATAAAAATTAATTATTTAATATAATAATAGTCAAAGTTTAAAAAATTTGACTTTCAAAAAGTCAATAAGAGATATTTTTATGGGACAGAGGGATTAATTAAATATTTATTTTATAAAACTATTATTAAAAAATTCTAAAATTTAAATTGATAATATTTATTTAAGATAAAATATAATTTTTAAATAACATTTAATTCGTTCACATATATATATGAACAAATTATTTTACATTTAATAAATTTTTGGAATGATCTAATACATTTTAAAAATAATAATTAGTTTTTTATTCCCAAAAATAATTGAAAAAATATTTTTAGATTGATTTTGGTAGTATTTTGATTTAATTTTGAGGTAATAATACATCAAAAATTAAAACATAAATTTTTTAGATGTGTAATAAATTCCTAATTTAGCTTATTGGTTAAATACTTTGTTTTAGATGCAAGGTGTTCTTAATTCAATTTTCTATAAAGGTATTTTACTTATTTTTGAGTTTGAGAGAGTATAAGTTAAATATTAATTTGAATAGAATTTAGACAAATTATAATCCTAGCTCAGTGGTTAGGCGTTGTCCTAGGTTCAACTCCTCCTAGTAGCAGTGCCCAAATTAATTTTTACTCTAATTTGTTCAAAATCAGGGGTGACCTGATTGGTCGAATAAAAATACTATTTAACATGTTTACCAGGAGAGAGAGTGAGAAATAAAAAAATTAAAAAATTTGCCAAATCAACGATTCTATTATATTTTTAATGGAGGGGGACCAAAACAAGAAACGTATCGAACGGGAAGAACTATTTTGACGAAAAAATTAGTTGGTTGACTAAAATAAGAAAAATATAATATTTGGTGACCACCTGTGTAGTTTTCCCTTTAATTAATCATAATTTTAAAAAAACTTTATCACTAATAATGTCTGAAAAGAACTTTCCGATTATTGAAGTCTGGAAAATTTTAAGCCAATATTTGGAGTGTTACAATTTGATATGAAGATTGTACAATTCAAATCTCTGCTCATAAATTAAAAGATATTAAACAATTAAATATATCAGATTTTACATTTTTTTGTGTATTATACCACTGATAATATCAAACGAAACAAACTTAATTAATTAAACAATTAATTTCTCAAGCGATAATTCCAAGCGAAACAAACTTAATTAATTGTGGAATCGGATAGCATGGAAGCCATACGATTGGTTAATGGAGTGAAGATGCAGCTGAGATGTACAATTTTACCATGTGAGATGTACATGTAATTAAGGGTGAGCAAAACTCGATTCGACTCGAAAAATCGAATATCTCGACTCGACACGAGGCAAAAATACTCGATTCGTCTTGACTCGACTCGAAATTTCATAAACTCGAATAACTCGAAAAAATTTCAAATAAAGTTTGAGTTGTAAAATGTAAATTCGAATAACTCGAAATTTTTAGTAATTAGTAGATTTATTTTTAAGTTCGAGACGAGTCACTCTACTTTTTATGATATATACATACTGATATATAAAAATATGAAGAAATATTGTCACATGTGAAAAATATATATGTGCATATCATATATTATTAGAGAAAGAAGTTTAAATTAGAATCAAACCCTACTATAACATGATAAATAATAACAGTTAAATTTTTATAGGAACTCGAAAACTCTACTCGAAAAAATTTCAAATAAAGTTTGAGTTGTAAAATATGACTCGTCAACTCGAATAACTCGAAATTTTTTGACTCGACTGGATCGAACGCTCGCCCCTACATGTAATGATCCTGTTTGGCCAAGCTCCCAAATTTGGATAGCATTGATCCTGTTTCTTTCGCGCAACCACCGAGTGTGGTCCGAGATTTGCTTTATTATTGGACGAGGTTCTCTTGAATGATATTTTGTACTGTGTATTTTGTTCTTCCAACTAGGTTTAAAAAGTTTTTAATAAGACGCACGTTGATAATACATATTTTACCAAAAAATATATATTAATTAATTCGATCAAATTGAATGAGCCAATCGAAATTGTGTTGGATTTCGTTACTTTAGTGATCTCTCATGAGAGCTAGTGGTTGTTGCCTTTTTTTTACCAAATAGTGATGCTTGAATTTGTATTTTCTTTTAATTTAGGGTAAACTACATAAATGGTTACCTAACTATTCTCTAATTTTTTTTGTATCCTCTAACTATCAAAAGTGACAAACTGGTCACCCGACTTAAAAAAATAACAAATTAATGTTGTTAATATAAATTAGTATAATTGGATAGTTAACCCTCAAGTTCTACACTTTATTTTAATTTGACCCTAATTTTAAAAAATTAACTCATATTTTTAATATTCTATCAATTTAGTCATGTTCCTGATTTCTTTGTAGTCGTGTTCCCGCGATTTTCGTTCATTCTTCAGAATTTGGGGGGGGGGTGAATTGAAGAATTAAAGGAGAAAAGAAATAGAAAATGATGGACTAAATTTATAGAATATAAAAACAAATTTTTAGAATTAGGGTCAAATTAAAATAAGTGTAGAACTTGAGGGCTAACTATGTAATTATACCAATTTATATTAAGTGCCGCGTAATCAATCGTTAAATTTTTAACCGCATCGAACCAATTTATTACTTTTTAAGTCAAGGGATCAGTTTGTAACTTCTGATAGTCGGAGATGCAAAAAAGAGTTAAAGCATAGTCAAGGGACCATTTATGTAGTTTACCCTTTAATTTAATGCATTAGATAAGACATTTTAGAAACGTTACAACCGGCCCTTCAATATTAAGTGCAAATACTCCACAAATCCTTATACTTTTTTAAGCTCACAAATCAATAATTCTAAACGACAAAGTTGTCAAGTCTTTGGTACTAGGATTGAAAACATTGTTTATTATTTTTATTAATAGGTCCATGTATAATTTGTTGAAATTTAAATTTAATGAATTTGCTATTGAAAAAATTAAAGAATTCGAAAACATTATATAATCTTAAAAACTTCTAAACAAATAAAAAATATTTTTAAAAGTTTTCAATAAATAATTTACCAATGTTTAAAAAATTATTGTTTAAAAGCCTAAAGATCTGTCTTTTTCTTTTCTTTTCTTTTCTTTTTTTTTTGATAAAAGGGGTGAAGGGAACTCATTAAAAAAAACCCTTAAATTTAAACAGGAAAAAAGTATACACAGTTCCTTTAAAATACCATACATGATATACAAGAAAACGGCAAAAGCCAAACCAACATCAAACTAACCATGATTAACTCCCAAAACCCGACCTAGAAGAAAAATTCGAATTTAGGTTTGAAAACTTGTCCCACGAGAAACAATTTAGGTAAAATATAATAAAATTCATAACAATCCATTAAATAAGTAGAAACCCAATAGCTAATATGATTATGATAATTAATTAAAATATCTGAAATCGAGTTCGTAAATGCATGCATTCAATAATCCGAAATTATAAACATTCTCAATGTCCATATTACATGAATATTCCAAATAATATTAAAATAGTAAATCAAGTAGTCAAAAGAGTTCATACTGAATATTAATATATCCGAATGAGCAAGAGATTCTCCAAGTACCGAGTCGCCTAATAAGTCTGAGTATCTAAAAGTAAAAACTAAGGGGTGTAAGCTAAAGAGCTTAGTGTGTCTATTTTTATAAACAAAACACATAATCAAAACAATATTTCATTTTCCGATAAATTCATTTCAGAAAACAGAGTGTATCCGATAAATCAAAATCATAAATGTTATGATGTCCGATGCATGATGCAATGCCCGAATATCCGATATCATACAGAGTGGAGGTTGCCCTCGCATGAATGGAGCTTTTGCTCGCCAGAGTGGAGGTTTCCCTCGCTTTTTCTGAATATTATTCCGAACAAATGAAACATGATATGATTTGTAAAATCATAAATCTGAACTCTTACGAGTATCATATTTTCTGAAAATCAGATGATTGATTTAAAAACACAATTATTATGCCATGAATGATGTTGCAAAATCATCATCAAATCACAAAACTAGATAATTAAATCAAGCAAGAATAAAATTACATTTATTTAAAACACGCCAAGAAACACACCTTAGCAACAGAAGCTCTAATCTCAAGAAGGGCGAGCCTCACGCTTGGATCTCACTGAATTAGGACCTACGAGATATGAATTCTATATTAGCATTTATTTATATCACTAAGCCACCGACAAAAACACGAAAAACCAAACTAAGATATACTCACGTGAAGATCTCAAAGAACGTGCACGATCGATCTGAACAACTAGAGGTAACCCACGGTCTCAAGGTCGGCACCTGAACACAAGAATATTCCGAATAAGATTCTAAAACCATAACTTATCAAAATCCAAAAACAATACTCAAAATTAACAAAACGGAGCTTTCTGGATCTAATTTGACAAAACGGACAGCGGATACAGACTCAGGACGTCGAGAAAGGTTAAGAGGAAGGATGTCTGAAAAAGTTAACTCGAGGTCAAAGTCAACTATGACAAAAGTCAAAGTCAACTGGGCAAAGGTCAATAGACAACTCTGGTCAAACTGATCAATGGTCAAACTTAGTCAAAGGTCAAACAATTGGGTCAAAAGTCAAAAGGGTGTGGTCAAAACCGATCAATGGTCCAAACGGTTCATAGGTGAAATTCGATTAACAAACTCGGTTCAATTACTTGTCCAGTTCAGGTTCATAAGGTTCGATTCGATTCAACAGGGCAACCCAGTTCAGTTCAAGGTATCGGTTATGTTCTGCACATGGTTCGATTCGGTCAAGAGTCAGAACTCGTTCACATATGTTTGGGTCAAACAACTTGGTTTCTCACAGGTTTGGGCTCAACAAAATACACAACCCATTTTTTTTATCTAGTCTCACACAACATGCCCAACGATTGGGCTCACCCAAATTCACCCACAACACACATATCCCACACTTGTTGTAGAAAAAATATATGGTTTCTGAACCCTTCCGGCTACGCAACAACATACACGTCGACACGCTAACAACAAAGAAGGCTTACATGGTTATTCCGGCCAAACAACAAATGGGGAATGAAATTAACAACAACCCAAAAATAGATAAGAAAAACGAATCATGTAGCCTTACCCAACTACAACAGTGGATGATGTACGATGGAGATCTAACGGTGACACAAAAACCACAAGGCTCGAACAACTCCAAGGTTGTTTTCTCATGAACGGTGGCTGACAAGAGAAGCTTGTTGGTTGGGGTTCGATCGCGGGTCGATGACGATCAAGATGATGGTGATGACGCGCGAAATGAACGTTGAAAGGGTGGTTGACGGAGCTTGATCAGTGATTTAGGTGAAAGGGAAGGGGATATCGGGGAAAGAACGATATAGACAAAGTGGGAGATGCGGCTATTGCTTGCAAAAGAATGGCCCCAGATACTTTAGGCTGAAAAGTTAAGTTTATACCTTAGCAAATGGGTAAATAGCAAGGTTGGGGTTGTAACTTTTACCCTCATTTTAGAATGATCGCAAAAGCTTCAATTTCTATCAATTTGGTCACCGAAATTTGAATTAAGCCCCCAATTTTTGAATTAATTCAATTTAATACCTCAACCAAATTAGGGTTTTGAGCTTAAAATTCTCAAATTATTAGGGTTTCGAATTAGGGATTTTCCAAATTGGGAAAATTTTGGAGTGTTACAATTCTCCCCCTTTAAAGAATTTCATCCTCGAAATTTTCAAACTTAACAACAGATCTCATAACCAATTGAAACACGAATATTCTTTCTCATTCTGAATTCATGATCAATTATAACCAAAAATATTGAAACATATAACTGAAACATATTAAAATGTACCTTCCATGTCATCATGTATATCATCATATCCAACACGAGCTCCGGATGGAAGTACCGAACCCAACGTCTAATTTTGGATCTAGCTGAACCACCACAAGGAGCATGTCTATCTCTACTAGCAGTACAATAAGCAACTGATCTAATCTGCCCTCTACCTCGTTGAGGTGCCTGAACTGATGCATGTCTCTGAATCTGTACGGGTGAACCAATAGGTGAACATTAACATATCTTCAAGTAGTGATCCTGAGAACCACATCTAAAACAGATTTTGTTCATCAATCGACACTCCCTGTTATGATTTTTATCGCAAAAACCACATATATCAATAGGCCGATGAACTTTTGAACTACCCTGGCTGCCAGACGGAATTATCGATATTGCAGGTCTCACATTCCGATAACTATAATGAACTGACTCATCTCTAGGCCTCTTCCCAGACTAGTTGACAAAACTAGGCTGAGCAGATATATTCGGTTGCTTCAGGACTTAGTTAGAATACTGAAGTTCCTCCTTTTCCATTAGTGCAAGAATCCTCTCAGCAGTTTTAGCCCGACTAACCATGTTGCTGAATACTTTATCATGATGTGTTGCAACATCTCTCTAAATTGGCAGTCGAAGTCCCTTCAAAACCAGTCACACTTATCTTCCCCAGCCGCAACTAACCCAGGAGCATACTTGGCCAACCTCCAAAACTCTATCTCATAATCATTCACTAACATGTTGTTCTATTTCAAATTCATAAAATCATCGTGACACTTCGCTAAGAACTCGACTCCCACATAACGATCCTGAAATGACTGTCAGAAAAACTCACATGTAACCTGACTAGGTGGAACAATATCTACCACTAACTCCCACCAATTTTATGTTTCACCTTCTAATAGTGATATGGCGGCCCTCAATTTCTGATTGGGTAGATAATCCATCTCAACAAACAACCGTTGTAACTTCTTTAGCCAATACTCTGCATCAGCTGGATGTGTACCGGTTTTACCCTAAAACAATTTCATCCCAGCAGCTATAAATTCTGTAGATATGGGTTTCTTCGGACCCTCTGATTGGCGGAGATAACGTAACAACTCTCAGTGTACCGTGGCACTGTCCGGATGAACTGTCTCAGTTTCATCAACATCATGTGGGTCCTCACTCCCGATCTGGTGTCCTCTTAAGGGCTCATTCTCATTATCCGATATCTCATTCTGATTTTTTGTTTGCCCAACAGAAGGCAGATGATCACCACCAGAAACAATATTACGACTTCGACCACGACCTCGACCTATCATAGAGCTAGAACTCCTATGCGGTGGCATATCAACTATCTACAAAAGGTAATAACTTAGAATCAGATTCGGTACTGGAGTCTCGGATTTGAAAACACGTTGAAAGCAATAAAGTTAAAATCACCAGATACTGTAGTTTTTTTTTCCAGAAAATTCTCATTTATCCCAAAATATTTCAGATGCATGCAAAAGTTGAAAGCATTTCGAAAAGAACTTGTATGCCTCACAGTCCGAAGGTTGAACTTAACTCTGATACCACTAAATGTAACCCCCTGAACCCGACTTAGAAGAAAAAGCTGAATTCGTAAATGCATGCATTCAATAATCCGAAATTAAAAACATTCTCAATGTCCATATTACATGAATATTCCAAATAATATTAAAATAGTAAATCAAGTAGTCAAAAGAGTTCATACTGAATATTAATATATCCGAATGAACAAGAGATGCTCCAAGTACCGAGTCGCCTAATAAGTCTGAGTATCTGAAAGTAAAAACCAAGGGGTGTAAGCTAATGAGCTTATTGTGTCTTTTTTTATAAACAAAACACAAAATCAAAACAATATTTCATTTTCCGATAAATTCATTTCTGAAAACAGAATGTATCCGGTAAATCAAAATCATAAATGTTATGATGTCTGATGCATGATGCAATGCCCGAATATCTGATATCATACAGAGTGGAGGTTGCCCTCGCCAGAATGGAGCTTTTGCTCGCCAGAGTGTAGATTTCCCTTGCTTTTTCCGACTATGATTCCGAACAAATGACACATGATATGATTTGTAAAATCATAAATCCAAACTCTTACGAGTATCATATTTTCTGAAAATCAGATGCTTGATTTAAAAACACAATTCTTATGTCATGAATGATGTTGCAAAATTATTATCAAATCACAAACCAGATAATTAAATCAAGCAAGAATAAAATTACATTTATTTAAAACACGCCAAGAAACACACCTTAGCACTAGAAGCTCTAATCTCAAGAAGGGCGAGCCTCACGCTCGGATCTCACTGAACCAGGACCTACGAGATATGAATTCTATATTAGCATTTATTTCTATCACGAGGCCACCGACTAAAACACGGAAAACCAAACTAAAATATACTCATGTGAAGATCTCGAAGAACGTGCACGATCGGTCTAAACAACTGGAGGTAACCCAACAGTCTCAAGGTCGGCACCTGAACACAAGAATATTCCAAATTAAATTCTAAAACCATAACTTATCAAAATCCAAAAACAATACTCAAAATTAACAAAACAGAGCTTTCTGGATCTAATTTGACAAAACAGACAGCGGATACAGACTTAGGACGTCGAAAAAGGTTAAGAGGAAGGATGTCTGAAAAAGTCAACTCGAGGTCAAAGGTCAAAGTCAACTATGACAAAATTCAAAGTCAACTGGGCAAAAGTCAACTTGGTCAACAGACAACTCTGGTCAAACTGGTCAACGGTCAAACTTAGTCAAAGGTCAAAAAATTCGGTCAAAAGTCAAAAGGGTGCGGTCAAAACAGATCAATAGTCCAAACGGTTCATAGGTAAAATCCGATTAACAAACCCGGTTCAATTACTTGTCCGGTTCAGGTTCATAAGGTCCGATTCGATTCAACAGGGCAACCCGGTTCAGTTCAAGGTATCGGTTCTGTTCTGCACATGATTCGATTCGGTCAAGAGTCAGAACTCGTTCACATATGTTTGGGTCAAACAACTTGGTTTCTCACAGGTTTGGGCTCAACAAAATACACAACCCATTTTTTTATCTAGTCTCACACAACATGCCCAACGATTGGGCTGACCCAAATTCACCCACAACACACATATCCCACATTTGCTGTAGAAAATAATATGGTTTCTAAACCCTTCCGGCGACGCAACAGCAGGACAGAGGTTGCGCAACAACATACACTGCGACACGCTAACAATAAAGAAAGCTCACATGGTTATTCCGACCAAACAACAAACGGGGAATGAAATTAACAACAACCCAAAAAAATAGATAAGAAAAACGAATCATGTAGCCTTACCCAACTACAACAATGGAGGAGGTACGATGGAGATCTAACGGTGACACAAAAACCACAAGGTTCGAACAACTCCAAGGTTGTTTTCTCATGAACGGTGGCTAACAAGAGAAGCTTGTTGGTTGGGGTTCGATCGCGGGTCGATGACGATCAAGATGATGGTGATGAAGTGCGAAACGAACGGTGAAAGGGTGGTTGACGGAGCTTGATCAGAGATTTAGGTGAAAGGGAAGGGGATATCGGGGAAAGAACGATATAACGAAAGAGGGAGATGCGGTTACTGCTTGCAAAAGAATGGCCCTAGATACTTTAGGCTGAAAAGTTAAGTTTATACCTTAGCAAATGGGTAAATAGCAAGGTTAGGGTTGTAACTTTTACCCTCATTTTAGAATGATCACAAAAGCTTAAATTTCTATCAATTTCGTCACTGAAATTTGAATTAAGCCCCCAATTTTTGAATTAATTCAATTTAATACCTCAACCAAATTAGGGTTTTGAGCTTAAAATTCTCAAATTATTAGGGTTTTGAATTTGAGATTTTCATATTAGGGATTTTCCAAATTGGGAAAATTTTAGAGTGTTACACCATAGTACCCAGTGCCATTCCAGTAGCCACGGCAAACTCAGCGCCATACTCGGCGTCCACATCAACCCAACATCCAACAATGCATAGTCTGCAACCTAAAGCCAAAAAACCACACACAACAACCATCCCCAATCGCAACACAATCCACAGAACATCTAAACGAACACAGCACACACAACTGCTACATGCAACAGTTAACTTTCACTCGCTGCACCCTCCTCCAACAACTGTCCAAGACAGCTCGAAGGCGGTTCCACAAAGCGATGACACAACATGTCATCCCGCAACGCAAGCATGGCCATCATATCCGCCAACCTACTCCATTCATGAAACACATGCTCAATGCGAACAGTTCATGGTCGAGCTAGTAATTTTTTTTTTTGCTCAATGATGTCGTATATTAAGAAGCAATATACAACCAAAATGCCACAACGGTCGCCTCGTTAAAAACCTCCCTAAAGCCTAATGGAGGAAAAGAGTACGAACCGTATGTGGTAAAACAAGGGTCCAACAAACCACAGTCGGAAACAAAATCAAAACGCTAACACTAACAAGCACAAAATAATGAAATCCGTGTTACCCCCTCCTTTGCCAACGCGTCTGCTAAGCCATTCGCCTCACGGAAAATATGGGAGAAACATACTGAATGTAGCGTAGAGCAGTAACTGTCAATCTCACGAAATACCTCCCAAAAACGCCATGGTCGTTTGTCCATATGTAACACCCAACTAATAGCGACCATGGAATCCGACTCTACTACCAAAGGAAGAGCTGCCCAAGCTGACTTCCGAAAGTACGATAGCGCAAAAGCAATCGCTCGCAGTTCAGCCTCATTTGAGTCAATACAACAAAGAGGGCCAGAAAATAACGCCAAGATACTACCATGCTCATCGCGTAACACGCCCCCAAAGCCTGCAGGACCCGGCTTACCACGTGCAGAGCCATCCACCGAAAACTTCAAGATCCCCCGCGATGGTGGTTCCCAACAAATACCAAGCCGAGCTGTTCGCGACAGTGATGGCTCAGAGTATTCCCACCACATCGCCTCGCCAATGCACGTTTGCAGCAGCGGTAAACACACTCTCCACCAGCAGCGAAACCAGTCCCATATACGCTGAACCACGGGGCACGAGTACAAAAGGTGATCGGCGTCTTCCTCCAATTCCCTACACCAGAAGCACAACGTGCATTGCCCCTCAAAAACAACACCCCTACGGCTCAAAAAATACAAACCACAGGAAAGCCTGTACTTTCGGTGGAACCAAAACTTTCCACGTGAAACATGCCCCAAACTCGCTTTCCCTAGCCTCATCTAACATCAAACTCTGAGAAACAGCTTTGACCGTGAACATACCTCAACTATCCGGAGTCCAAATCAGCTTGTCGCGGACACCTCTATGTATATGAATGTCGCCTATCAGTGCCCTCATATCGCGCAACAGCCCCGCCTCAAAAACGCGAAGCGGACGACGGAAAAACTCTGCCCATCGTGAGTGATGAAAACCCCCCTGTACTGAATAATCCACGACCAGTGCTAATTTATTGATAACACAAGAGAATAACCATGGAAAGATATCTTTTAAAGGCTTACTCGCACACCATGAATCAAACCAAAAGAGAACTCGACTACCCTCCCCCACTTGCCATAACAGCTTCTCGTGGAAATTTCGCTGTACTTCAGCCGAACAAGCAGTTTGCACAATTTGTTTCCATACCACCGACATCGCACGCTGACGGGAGGAATTAAATCTCCACCATTGAACATCCTCCCCATATTTTGCCATTATAATGGCCCTCCATAGCGACGATGCATCCGTAGCATATCGCCACGACCATTTAGATAGCATAGCCGTGTTGCGCACCTGTAAATCCGCTATTCCCAGACCACCCAAATGTCGCGGTCTACACACCAACTTCCAGCTAACTCTGCTCATTTTTCTATGTAAATTTACGCCACCCCAAAGGAAAGCACGGCGAATCTTATCAATTGCTGCGATAACTCCTTTAGGAATGCGGAACACGCCCATGTAATAGATCGGCAAAGAAGAGAGGACAGCGTTAACCAAAGTGACTCGTGCCGCAAATGACATCGAATTTCGCTTCCAACCTGCTAATTTCCGACGAACATTTGCAATAACCGGTTCCCAGACCGCCAAACTTCACAGGTTAGAGCCTAGCGACATCCCCAAATAGGTGAAAGGGAAAGAACCGCGTCTACATCCCAACGCCTTAGCACACAAATCGGTGAACTCCTCTTCAACCCCAATCGCATACAATGATGACTTGCTGAAATTTATTTGCAAGCCCGAACATACTTGGAAGCAATGGAGAATACGTCTGATAGACTCAGCACAGCCAGGAGAAGCCTCAAAGAACAACACGGTATCATCTGCGAATTGCAAATGCGATATGGATACCCCCGGTGCAACACAAATACCCTTTATTAATCCCGCCGTCTCAGCCTGAACCAATAAACTGTGAAGCACCTCCACAATAATGACAAATAACAATGGCGACAGTGGACAGCCCTGTCGCAATCCACGCCCCATTGTAAACTCAGTCGTAGCACACCCATTTAACAGCACAGACATTCGAACCGTTGAAACACATCCCATAATCCAATGACGCCATACCTCACAAAAACCCATACAAACCAGCATATGATCCAGAAAATCCCATCTCACGCAATCATAAGCTTTAGCGAAGTCTAGCTTAAGCACCAAACCACCCCTCGAACTCTTCCTTAGTGAGTGAATTATCTCATTTGCAAGAAGAATACCATCCACTATCTGTCGGCCACGAATAAAAGCCGACTGATGCTCACTAATCAGCGACCCTAGCAATCTTTGCAACCTTGTAGCTAACAATTTCGCGAGGATTTTATAGACTGAATTAACAAGGCTTATCGGACGGAAATCACTGAGTACCTTAGGTGAGTCGATCTTAGGAATCAAAACGAGAAATGTACAGTTTACACCCGGTGATAACTTGCCTGTAGCGTGGAACTCGCCTAGGAACCGTAACACATCCTCGCTCACTGTGTTCCAACAAACTTTAAAGAAAGCCATGCTAAACCCATTCGGTCCTGGCGCTTTCGAACCATCACAGCCACGTTTAACCTCCCACACTTCCTCACGACAAAAAGGTGCCACTAAGGCTTCATTGATGTCCCTATCAACCCTGCCGAACTCGCCCATGATAGTCCAAGAGCACCGACGTGTTGCTGCCTTGAAATGCATTGTAAAATCTGTCACTATATGTTTCCGAAGGCGATAAACATTCGTTTCCCACCGACCATTTATCAATAGCCCTGAAATCAAATTCCACACAGCTCTAAGCTTTGCCGCACGGTGAAAAAATGATGTGTTGCGATCACCTAACCGCAACCAACTCGCCCTTGATTTCTGTAACCATAGCGACTCCTTACGCCTAATAGCTTTCCACAAGCGTTGTAGCCACTCCCTTTTCCACTCAATCAAAGCATCTTCCGATTCACACTGTTCAGCATTCGGACCCGCCGCATCTGTACCATCCAATTTCGTTTGGATCGACTGTATTTCTTTTTCCACATCACCAAACACCACCCGGTTCCAATTGCGCAAGAAGTTCTTCATGGTTCGGAGCTTTACCATAATATTAACATTACCAACCCCCTGATTCGATAATCTACTCCATTCATTAGATAGTTCAAGAACATTTTTGTTGTCCTCCAACCAACAATTTATGAATCGAAAAGGGCGAGGGCCCCAGTCCTGTTCATCGCACACCAATAGAAGAGGCGTGTGGTCCGACACCCCCCTCGGCAAAGCATGCTGACCAATATTATTAAAAGCATCCATCCAAGCAGAAGATATAAAAAATCTATCGATTCGACTACGCCTAAAACCCCTCCCAAACCATGTGAATTGCTTCCCTATCAACGGCAAATCAACAAGCCCAGCATGTTCAATAAAATCAGAAAATACTTGCATACCTGTCGCCACCGAACTACACCCTGCACGTTCCGATAGCCAGCGTATGGAGTTGAAGTCCCCAGCGATACACCAAGGTTCATTGACACCCAGAATAAGCTCCCCTAATCGTTGCCACAACTGTTTCTGTGCCTCCGCATCGCAAGGAGCATATACATTCAACATGCAACAACTTAATTCTTCCGCGCGCCATCTACCTCTGATGAATATGAAGTTGCGATCCACCTCTAGAGTATTGACTTCGAATCGTGACGTTTCCCAAACCGTAATCAAGCCCCCTGATGCACCTATCGATGGTGAAAAAACAAAATCAAACCCATCCGTTGTCCACATACACGTAAGCATTAGAGCTGATACCTCCTCTAATTTCGACTCCTGTTCCATTGCCATATCCACCCGTTGCCTCTTTATTACATCACCCACTGCCCTTCGTTTCAAATTCGATCCCAACCCCCGAACATTCCAAGACACGATACGCATTTCAAAAACTATCGCCTGTCCCCAGTAAAAACCTGTTGAAGATCTTTTATAATGTCCGCTTCACATCCCACCGTTCGCACGCCAACAATGCTACCTAAGGCCACGGTCGCCTCTATTTCTTTCGCGATCAAGCGTTGTCGATTCTGTAAGTCTGAATCCGAAAGAGACTCGTTTGCTACTTGCGACGATACAGGCTGTGGGTTTAATAATTTGCGCGGTCTGCCCCTACCGGTTTTCACTGTCAAAACCACTCCTGAAAGAACGTTAATGGATTTTGTTTTTTTTCCATTAATTCGAATGATATTGCCATTGTCTGAAACACCCGTGTTATTGCCAGATAGAGCCCTTAATTTCTCAACTTTTGAATCCACCTTATCCTCCAAATCTATCGACTTTGAGATAGGATTAACCAATTCCAGAATTGTGGCATTCAAATCCACAGAATTTGACTTGGATTGAACTACCTCAGCTAGTGTTGTAGGACCAGGACTCTTCCCCCCCTCACCTGTGAAACTCCCGGAAACTAGCTCCTCCGCTAGGCCGGCCACCTCGCCAGGGACCTGTGCCTCCACCGGAGCAGCCATATTCCCAACTTCCTGTGAGTGTGCCGAGTTCGAGTGATCCTTCGACCCAGTCTCCTCCACATGGCTGGTCGCCAACCTATGATCCCATAACGAATTTGTACGCCACTGCCGTGACTCGGCCAATTGGACCAGATTTCCAATTGAAACTTCCTATGACACAGCCTCAAATTGATTATTATTAACATGGTGTCCTTCATCCGATCCTTCCGATCCCTGCGTCGAAGATGTATCATCTTCATCCTCCGATTGTAGCAAAGTGCACTCGCACTCCAACCAAGGTCCAAGTGTGTATTCTCGGACTTGGATAGGAAATGATTCACCCTCCACCTCCATCTTTAGCGTGGCCTCTATCGTTGTCATTGTCCGCGTCTCGATTAGAATCCAACCACACTCGAAGGATTTAGGCGAGCTGGTGGAGTCTGCCACGCGAACCAAACTGCCCCATAAGCTTGCGATATTCTCGAACGATTGTTGGGACCAGGCATGGATCGGCATCCCTTGTATCGAAATCCAGACCCTCCGTGAATCCAAAACCAATGCAGGGGTCCAAAGTTCAATCCGCGTAAAGTAGCCTGTAACTGACTCCAATTGCAACACCCTTTCACGCGTACTCGAATCCTTGAACATGAGTAGAATTGCAGCCCCGGCTATGCGCAAAATTGAGAGTCCCTCCACCTCCAGTAAGTGTAGATTCGCTGCCAATTCTTTGATACTCCACGGCTTCTTGCACCATCCGACTGCACAATTTTGCAATATCCCCCTCTGATCACTATCCACTG
This sequence comes from Hibiscus trionum, assembly GCA_030270665.1. Lineage (NCBI taxonomy): Eukaryota > Viridiplantae > Streptophyta > Magnoliopsida > Malvales > Malvaceae > Hibiscus > Hibiscus trionum. The sequence continues at coordinate 15,878,792 of BSYR01000038.1, read as the reverse complement.
ATCCCTTCACTGTGAACTTCAAAGCCTTGTTATCGATTACCTCGTCTTCTGATCGCTGTGTCCCCTGCGGCTTCAAATCCAATTTCCCTGCCATAGTGGACTGATTTGTATCGCCTGCGGATCGCTTTCGTTTCCAATAAGAGTTTCGTTCTCCGTATCTCGCTCTACACACCGTAATCCACGAGCCATAAATCCATTTATCATTCAATCGTTCAATCACCCGTTCGGCGTCTTCGCGGCTGTTCATCCGCACGAACCCAAATCTGCGACCGTTTCTATCGACTTTCCGGGGAACAAACACGTCCACCACTATCCCATGGCGATCAAAAACCTGCCAAACCCCTTTCCAGTGAATCGACGTTGAGAGATTACCAACGAAAACCGTCCACACCTTCCTGTCGCTCATCTCACTTTGATTTGGTGGCAAGGATGTTTTTTTTATCAGCAAAGCGAAGTATATATTATTAGGAGAAATATACAACACTAGTCGAACATGCGCCTCATCAAAAACCTCCCTAAACCTATTGGAGGAAAAGAGTACGACATGTCGACTGAAAACAATGCGAAAAAACCCCCCTCACAACATCATAGCGAAGCCTGAAACAAAGAGACTCGAGACACCCCTTCCTTCGCTAGCGCATCGGCTAACCCATTCGCCTCCCGAAAGATATGGGAAAAGCACACCGATCCTAACCGCGCACAAGCACGATCAATCGCACAAAATGACTCCCACAAGCGCCAAGGGCGACGTTCCACCTACAACACCCATCCAATTGCTACTTTGGAATCCGACTCAATAATTAAAGGTCGATCCGCCCATTTGGAAGATAAAAAGAACTCCAAGGCAAAAGCTATCGCCCGAATCTCAGCCACATTAGAATCAAGAGAACCTAGTGGCCCTGAAAACAATGCGAGGACACAACTCTGAGCATCACGCAACACCCCCCGAAGCCCGCTGGCCCTGGCTTCCCACGCGCAGATCCATCCACTGAGAACTTCAAAGTAGTGCTGAGTGGAGGCTCCCAACACACTCCCACACGGTCCAAACTCTTAGCTACCCCTTCCCGATACATACTCGGACAGTCCCACCAAAGATTTTCACTGACCGTCAATCCCTCTTTGAGGGTCTTCACCCAATAAAAAGAGCGTAATTTCACCAAAAAACAAATCTCTGATACAGGAATAAACTTCCCATTAAAGACAAGGTCATTGCGCGCAAGCCACAACGACCATAACAAGGCAGCGATACTTGACACCCACAGCTTCCTTAGTACGCCCGTAAACGAACAATGCATATCCGGGAGAAGGAAATCCGCTAAGGATTTCGGCAAAGGCAAGGAAATCGCCCACCACCCTCGAAACCAATTCCACAATTCTTGGGTAAACGGACAAGAATAAAACTAGTGCTCAATATCTTCCTCCGTCTCGCGGCACCCCCTACACAACCCTTGGTTGTCACCCAAATCAATCCCACGCACCCGTAGAAATGCAAAAGTCGGCAATCGACGCAGCCAAGTAAACCATAGGAACGCCTGGACCTTAGGAGGAACCAGGACCTTCCACGCAAAACAGTCCCCAAAATCACTCTCGCCCACTTTGTCCATCATAAGCAATCGAGACAATCCCTTGACTGAAAAGACCCCATGATTATCCGGTGTCCACACGAGCATATCCAACTCACCTTGTCGCAACCGTATCGGACATATCAAAGAGCGTAAATCATGCAATTGTCGAGCCTCAAAAGACCGCAGACTACGGCGGAACACATCATCCCATTGAACGTGCTGAAAACTCCCCTCGACAGCAACATCCCTTACCAATGCTAACCGATCAACCCCAATAGTAAACAGGCGAGGGAAAATATCTTTTAATGGCCGCTCTATACACCAAGCATCAAACCAAAACAACACACGTTCCCCCGAGCCAACTTTCCAAACGAACTGAGTCTCTCCCATGTGCTTTTGCACACCCTCCGAGCTAACCGTTTGCACTATCTGTTTCCATATCACAGACATTTGTCCCCTAACCAATGTATTAAACCGCCACCACTGTGCCGCTTCACCATACTTTGATACAATAATAGCCCGCCATAGCGATGTCTCATCCCGGGCATATCTCCAAGACCACTTCGCCAAAAGTGCCTTATTTCGAACCTCAAGATCGGCCACCCCCAACCCGCCCATATGACGAGGCCGGCATACCAAACTCCAATTCACTCTGCTCATTTTACGTTGTAAATTAACACCACCCCATAGGAAAGCTCGCCTCAATCTATCTATCGCAGCAATCACCCCTTTCGGTACTCGAAACAATCCCATGTAATAAACAGGAAGAGAGGATAAAACAGAGTTTACCAATGTCACTCGTGCCGCAAACGATAGCGATGTCCTCTTCCAACCTGCGAGCTTCCGATGGACAAAAGCAATTACAGGCTCCCATACAGCACTGTTGCGCGGATTTACACCCAACGGTAAACCCAAATAAACAAACGGTAACTCCCCCTGTCGGCAAGACAGTACCTCGGCCATGGAAGCAAACAACGCACCATCAACACCTATCGCATAGAGTGACGACTTCGAAAAATTGATTCGCAAGCCTGAGCATACCTGGAAACAACACAATAGCCTACGAATATTCAATGCTGCTTCTACCGATGCTTCAAAGAAGAGAACGGTGTCGTCAGCAAACTGGAGGTGCGTTAGTGTCACCCCCGGTGCCACTACCACCCCATGAATCAGCCCTAATGTCTCCACTTGTACTAACAAACGATGCAACGCTTCAGCCACTATGACGAACAACAACGGCGACAATGGACAGCCTTGTCGCAACCCCCGTCTCATATCAAACTCTTTCGTTGCGCTCCCATTTAACAAGACAGATAAGCGAACTGTCCCAATACATTCCATCACCCATCCCCTTCATGTTTCATTAAAACCCATCGACCCTATAATCTGATCCAAGAACTCCCAACGGACACAATCATAGGCCTTCGCAAAGTCTAGCTTCAACACACAACCCCCCGCTCGACTGTTGCGCATAGAATGAATCGTCTCATTAGCCAACAAAATTCCATCCACTATCTGACGGCCACGGACAAAAGCTGATTGATGATCACTGATCAAACCACCCAACACTACCTGTAAACGCCTAGCTAGAATTTTCGTTAAAATTTTATAGATGGAATTCAACAAACTGATCGGTCGATACTCATGTAAAGAAGCCGGCGATTCCACTTTTGGCAGCAGTACAATAAAAGTATTATTGACGCCTAGAGGTAGCTTTCCAGTAGAGAAAAAATCTGTCAGAAACCTGTCCACATCTCCGCTAATAACCTCCCAGCACCTCTTAAAAAACTCCATACTATATCCATCCGGACCCGGAGACTTCGAACCCTCACACCCACGCACCACAGCCCATGCCTCGTTCGTAGAGAAAGGCTCAATCAAAGCCAAGTTCTCACTATCATTCACCCTATTAAACGCCCCCACAAATTGCCAATTACATGATCTCTCTTCCGCGGCAAAATGCCTAGTGAAGAAGCTCACCACATGCTTCCGTAGCCTGCTCGGATCTGTCACCCAACTACCATCTATATTCAACCCAAAAATGGCATTCCGAAATGCTCGCAACTTCGCTGCCCTGTGAAAGAACGCAGTGTTCCTATCTCCCAATTTAAGCCAAGTCGCACGTGACTTCTGTCGCCATAACGATTCCTTTTTACGAATCGCTCGCCATAGAGCTTGTAGCCAAACCCTCCGTTGATCATATACATCACCACCCTCCCCCACGGCTTGTTCCTCTTCTCCACTGTCTAGGCAATCAAGACGGCCTTGGATGTTAGAAATTTCATTCTCTATGTCCCTGAAATCCGATTTGTTCCATTTCCGAAGAAATAGCTTCAAATGTCTAAGCTTAACAGATATGTTCGAATTTCCAATCCCCATTCCCGTCAGCCTACACAATTCCTCCGCCATACGATTAACATTTCGCCTCTCCTCCAACCACACATTAATGAAGCGGAAAGGCCTTGGACCCCAATCAATATCATCACACATCAACATAAGTGGGGCATGATCCGAGATACCACGCGGCAGAGATGATTGTTCAATTCGAGAAAAGCAATCGAGCCACCTCGATGTTACTAAGAATCGATCAATGCGGCTCTTACGGCTATCCCTCCCAAACCACGTATATTGCTTTCCTCTCAAAGGCAAATCAATCAAACATGCATCATTCACAAAAGACACAAATGAAGTCATACCTCGCGACAGCGAGCTGCATCCTGCTCTCTCCGATGGCCGCAACACCGCATTAAAATCGCCCACGACGCACCATGGTCCCGAATAACTGTCAATTGCTGTCACCAACCGTTGCCATAGCCCTTCCTGCTCTGACACGTCACAAGGGGCATACACTGCCATAATACAGCAAACCATATCCTCATGCTTCCACCGCCCATAGAGCATAACAAAGTGCCACTCAATCTCAACTGATTCCAACACAAATCTGTTGCCTTCCCATATTGCTAAAATACCACCCGATGCTCCCACGGAAGGCGAGAACGAAAGCTCAAATCCATCACTATACCACATCCCAGCAACCATCGACGGAGACAACTCCTCTAATTTCGACTCCTGCAACAAAGCCATATCAAATCGATGCTTCCGAATTACTTCCCCCACCCGTCTCCTCTTCAACAAGGAACCCAACCCCCTGACATTCCATCTCAATAAACGCATTACTACAATTGTCGAATGCCGTCCTGCAGCACTCGCGACAAGTCACGCAAAATTTCTTCCTCACGGCCTAGCGATGTCACGCCCACCAAATTCCCTAATGCCGCAGTTGCTGTTGCTTCACGGTGGAGTATTTGTTGTCTAAGGTTGAAGTCTGAATCTGTTAACGATGCATCAGCAACTAGAGATTGTGATACTCGGCCTCCATTCTTTCTCGGTCTTCCCCTCCCCTGTTTTGATTTATTCGTCACCCCCGACAATGCGTTCACCGATCTTGTTTTCTTTAACACGCCATTAATCTATACTGGAATTATATCATCAACAGCTTCCGTTTGCCATATTCCCTGTTCATCACCTATTTCTTCAACCGGTATTGAGATCGCACCAGATTGTTCAACTATGGATGCGGTTATCGGAACTGGAACCAAACCTGCCGTCACCTGCTCTACAATTTCCGTCTCCCCCCGTTGGTCTTGATTCCCAATTTGGATAGCCTGATTTTTCACGTGAGTTTGATTAGCCGCTGGAACCTGAGTGTTTGGATTGGCTTCAACATTTCCAGAATTATGAAGTTCTATTCCTATAGGACTCTTTCTTTTATTGCACTCTCCTACTACCGATGAAACACCCCTCATCCCAACTTCACCGCCGCCCTGTGTTAATCCATTGTGCACCGGAGTCAACAATTTGCATCCAGCCGTGGTCACCGGCGTAACATCAACCTCATCCTGGTCCCCTCGATAGGAATCATTCCATCGGTGATTGTTTGTCCAATCCTTTATCCCTGCTCCTGTTTCATCTGAAATCTGCCGTTTGTCGTCTTCCCCCATACACGATTCCGGCACGCATTCCGACGAGCTACACTCAGATGATTCATCACTACTACTATCACTGGTTACTGTACACTCACAGTCAATGAGAGGCCCAAAGATAGTCACCTCTTGAACGAAAATCTGGTGTAGCTTGCCCTCGACTTCCAGCATCAGTTGTGTATCGATAAACTCCAGTAAATCCGTTTCGATCAATAGCCAGCCACGTTCGAAAGATGTCGGCGCTGATGTGTTTTCTGCAACTCGAACAAGCGACCCCCAATGTGTCGCAATACTTTCGAACGTCTCAAAGGACCAAGCGTGTATTGGAATGCCTCGAACAGAAATCCATGTCTGTCGGGTTTGTAGTGTCATCCCCGGATCCCATCGTTCTAACTTTGAGAAGCAATCGCTGAATCTTGTCTTTTCCAGCACCCCCTCCATTGTTTTCGCGTCTTTGAACATCAACAATATCGCCGGTCCAGCGATTCGCAGAACAGATAATCCTTGGTGATTGGGGATGTTCATCCGTGAAGGTAATTCCTTCAAACTCCAATGTCTATTGCACCAACCCACCATACAATGTTGAAGAACGCCCACTTTCTCTTCATCGACATGCCCTTTGATTACCTTTGCCGTGACATGATTTCTCTTCGAATTGACGCTGTTGGATTGTCCCTTTTCATCCCTACTTTTCTTGTGATCAAACTCATCCAAACCCCTATTTCGTTGGTACGATCCGCGATCGGCGAATCTTGCCAAACTCACCCTCAATCGAGACCCATAGATCCATTTGTTGTTGAGGCGTTCAATCGCTCGATCCGCATCAACTTTGCTGGCCATCCTAACAAATCCAAATCGTCCTCCATCTTTTGCCCGTTTCCGAGGGATAAACGCATCGAGAACCTCGCCATGTCTATCAAAAACTTGCCATAACCCTTTCCAATGCAGCGTTTCCGATACCCTACCCACGTATACATTCCATTGCTACCGGCGGTCATTCTCCTTGGCCTCCTTGCGCTGCCCATTGCTGCCGGCGGTCATTCTTCCCTCGGATTTGGTTAAATCTGCCCAGGAATTGAGGGAACCTTGAATCAGATAATTCTCAAAATTAGATTTTGTGGCAAGGATGTTAGTATCTGGTTCCAGTTCTAACTTAGACCAGATAGTTTAACAACAAGGAGTAAGCCTCATCTTACTCTCATTAATAAGATTGTTGATAAAAAATATTCGAGCTAGCAATTTAACCTCAATTGAGGTTAATTACCGATTAAGGGCTTTAATTACCTGTTTTAATGTTTCTTGGTGACTTTGTTATGATTTAGGGTGATGATATTTTTGTATGGTGTATGTCATAATCACGTGTTAAGCTTACCTCAGAATTCTAGTCTTAGAATTGCCAACTTTAGCTTCCAAGTCCATTGTTTGGCCTTTACTGCAAGGTCCCCTCGAAAACAAGAATTAAAGGTACAAGTCACTAATTAATGATATAGGGATTAAATTACCAAATTTTGTAAGATACGGGCCAAAAAAGTTATCCAAAAAAAATTAGGGATTCCATTGAACACATAATAAACTAATGCATAATGACAAAAAATGCCTCTTTGTTTGACTAAATAGTCATTTTGTCCCCTATTCAATTTTTTGAAGCAATTTAACCTTTAACGCTTTATTTTGGGCCAAAATATCCTTTCTACATATGAAAATTGTTACTCAACTAAAGGTAAATGAATTGAAATGATGTGGCAAACCTATATAGAAGTGCACGCCGCGATAGAAGTGTCATGTAGGCAAGTATGATCACTTTACAAAATGACCTGACCATAGTGTCGTCACCGTCAACCGTGGTTGTGAAAAACCCTAAACTTCAAACTCGATCACCTGAACCTCTAGAACGCAGATTTGAGCTCCAATTTTCCCAAAAATGCCTCCATAAACGTAAACATCCATTTACACTTCACCCGATCTCCACCATCCACCGTTGGATGGTGTTGGTTCTGATGTATGTTGTTCCCCTCACTAAGAAAAAAACTTCCCTCTGTTGGGATATTAGAATAGACACTCCAATCATGTCGAATGTAAGTGCTTCGTCTTTTCATTATCCTTCTTGTTTTACTGGCATCCCTCTTGATTTCTTTTCTAACTTTGTTTGGTCGCTTTCTATTTGTCAAGTCTTGCACACGCATGAGGTGGTGCAACTGATGATGGTGATGCAAGGGCGCTCAGATGGTTCTTGAAAATGATGAGTTGACTGGAACTGAAACCACAACTTAGAGGAGCTAGTGGGAACACTCGAGTTGGGCCTTAGGAATTCGGGTCAGGTGTGTGGGTTTTCTGGTGCTGGTTCAGGTTCACCCTTGCCTAGTGCGCAACATCGTCACCCTAGCAGCATTTTCTTAACACTGTAAAAACTTGAGTGGTTTTCTGAATTTGAGAGATGATTCTGGACAACACTTCAGGTGGATGGCCGTTGTAAGAGGTTGGTTGGTGTAAGGAGCAAAGAACAACTCAACCTATATTTGTATTGAGTTTGATTTTGTAGGAGGATTAGCTATTTTGATTTTGATAGGAGTAAGGAATATTAGGATGTGTTAAATAGGAATATAGAGTTTATTGGTTGTATGAGAAATAAATTACTATATTAGTATTGATTTTGTAGGAGGATTAGCTATATTTAAAGGGGAAATGTTGCTGAAAATTTATGAAAATTTTGGTTATTGATGAACAAGTCATACAAAATCATGTTAGTTACTACTTGAGATAATAATGTTTGGTAAAATAAATTAGATAAATCGTTTGGTGTCTAATGAACCGAATTTTTTTTTATCCATTGTTTGCATGCAATTATATAGATTGATGACATAGTGTACACAAGAAACAAACAAATAATTAATGGAATTTATTGAATGAATCAGTTCAACTGAATACAAAAATTTAAACGAAATAAGCACTAGTCTAAAGGCGAACATATCCTAATATTATTCCTCCTCGATTTCAGACTCTATTGATATCTTATTTCTTCGTTGAGGCTCTAGTGCCTCGGGATAGTCAGACTCTAGTACATTGGGATGGTTGAGCTATGGCACATCGAGCTTCCGTACATCAGGTACATCAGGGTGGTTGAGCTCTGATACATCAAGCTCCAATATATCGAGATGGTTGAGTTCTGACACATTTGGGATATTAACCTCTAATGTTATATGAATACTCAGGTACATTAATAAGGGAAGAGGTCTCAGCTCGCTTTCACCATAAGGTGCTATAGATTCCTACTATGATTAGGAATCCACCTATGATACTATTAATTTATAATATATAAAAACACGAAATAAGAGAAAAACAAGATTTTCCAAAGGGATTTTCCAATTCACTACTATGAATTCTTCCTTTTGTGGCCAAAGGGATAACCTTACAACCCTATCTTTTCAATGGCTAAACTAGGCTAGTTTTTACTTAGGCTAAACTAGAACCTCTCCCTTTTACAAGGTTTGTTTGGTAAACAAAATACCTCACAAGGTGAGTGTTTACACAATTGAGCTCATAAGAAAGAGTGAAGGATAAAAACAATAATATCACTCTCTACAAATATTTACAAGAGAAATGAAGAAAATAAAGACTTAAACTCAATTTATCTTGGACATTAAGCTTGGATATGGTCTCTAAACTTATTCAAGTGTCCTTGTGGTGTTTATATAGCGTGGAATGAGTTTCTAGATGTTTATGGCCGTTGGGGTGAGTCATAGCCGTTGGGGATGTAAAATAGTCGTTACCTACAGACAATTTCAACATTTATAACTAAAGGGATCGATCATTTTTCTCAAGGGATCGATCCCTTTTCAAAAAATATGACCGTTACACCAAAGGGGTCGATCCCTTAAACCAGGGGATCGATCTATTTGCATTTGATGGCTGGAATAAAAAGATTGAGGTATTCTGTCCACAAAGAGATCAATCCCTTGAACTAGGGGATCGATCCTTTTTGCCTTGAGGTCTGGAAATGACCTTTTTAAAGTGCAAAACGGATCATATTGATTTTGAAAAAGTTCGACTAGGTTGGAAAACATTCGAAACAAAATTTTCAAGTTTGTTTGGACTTTGAATTATTTTTGAAAATTTTGAATAAGTCCAAAACATTTTCACTTAATTTGTTATATCAAAATATTAGTTCAACAATATGTAAAAATAAATTGAAAGTTGAGTAATTAATACCTCCCGTATGGATCTCTCCATCTAGTAAAAGAGACTTAAACAACATGTTGCAATGAAAACTACTACTCTAGATCCATTTATTTGGTAAATATGAGCTACAAAGGGGCAAAAGAAGAGACAAAAATTGGCCCTTGTGCTTTCATGCATCATGTTGCAATGAAAACTACTACTCTAGATCCAAAGATACCCTATTTCATTTTACCAAATAAATGTATCATTTTAAAAATAAAACTCAAATTTTATTTATCAATTTAAAACTCAAACTCAATGTATTTATGAAAAAATATAATCATTAAATTTCTCTTACAGTGAAAATCATGGTGCAAAGATTCACATCTGGTTGGATTTGCTAGGCAAACCAATCCCTCTCAACCATTTTATGCTTTCCACTGCAACAACTATGGTTATTGATATGGATTGGTCTGCCTAACGTATCCAACCAGATGTGATTATCTGCATAATAGTTTTTAATATAAGTAAAATCTAATAATTATTTTTCATAAATACATTAAGTTTGAGTTTCAAATTAATTAATAGATTTTAAGTTTTATTATTAAAATGGTACATTTATTTGGTATAATGAAATAGGGTATCTTCGAATTTTGAGTAGCAGTTTTCATTGCAACATGGTGCATGAAAGCACATGGGGCAATTTTTGTTTCTTCTTTTGCCCCATTTGTCGCTTATATTTAACATGTTGTTTGAGTCTCTTTTACTAGATGAAGAGATCCATATTTGGAGGTATCAATTACTCAACTTTCAATTTATTTTTAGATGCTATCTCGTGTTTCTCCTAATTTTTGTTTTTATATATTATTGTAGAAATATGTGTTTTAATATAATAATTGAAAAATGTTTTGGACTTAATTGAAAAGAATTTAAAATACTCTTTAAGTGAAAAACAACTTGAAAATAAGTTTGAGGTGTTTTCAAAAGGTTTTGGCAATGTTTGAAACGTTTTTAAGTAACCAAACCAGTGTTTTTAATGTAGCCGTTTCGATACAGGCATAATCTGTATCGATACGTTTTGAAACTGCCAGAACCCATTTCGATACAAGGTTCACATGTTTCGATACGGATACATGTGGTTTCAAAACACTCGTTGGTGTTTCGATACGCCTATGTGGCATACACCCCAACGACTACAACCCCAACGACTATTTCCCAATGACTATTTGAATTGTAGGCTGTTTCGATACGACACTAGGCATCTCAGTACGGGCGTTCTGATATGAGCCTCTGCATCCGACTCCAACGGCTAGTTCTGAAGAAGGACGTTTCGATACAGCTATGTGTGTATCGAAACAGACATCACCAAAACTACATTTATGGTGGGAAATGAAGTCTCTAACGGCTCCATTTCAACCCCAACGGTCCTAAACGGCTACAAACTCAATTAGAAGTATAAAAGGGACCTCCAAGCATCAAGGAAAGACTAATTCTTCAATTGTCAACAACCATATGGTGAGAAATTTGTCTTAGGGATTAATTTATTCATTCTTTGTATAGACAACACGTGTGAGCCAAAATTGTCAAATTTGCTCAAGTGTTTAGGTTTGGGTGAGAGCTTAAAGAGTGCAAACAAATACCTATTAGAGGGATTTTAGTTTTCGTATTTTCTTTCTCTTGTAAAGATGGTTTACTCAAACTTTAGGCTAGAAAGCTTTGAGTGTGTAAGAGTTTCCTCCTAATCCTAGAAAAGGGGACGAATGAATTAGTGGATTGATTGTGAAATCCTTAGTGGGAAGCTAAGGTAGTGGATGTATGTGCTTGTTAGAAGGCCAGACATCTCTAAATTATCGTGTCAATTATCTTTTAGCTTCCACACCACAATTACCCAAAAGTCCAACTTCTCCACCACTTGGCAAGCATCAGTTGAAGATGATAATCGAGCCTATCAAGTCTAACATTTGGTATCAGAGCAAGGCTCAATCGAAGGGGATTAACATCCTATTGAGGCAATCCGGGAAGCTCGATACAACAATTCAATCAACTGGTCAAATGGCGCAATCCATTAACAAGCCACCATTCTTTGACGGGACCAACTACGCTCATTGGAAGATTAGAATGAAGTTCTTCATCAAATCCAAAGACTACATGCTTTGGGATATTGTTGAAGAGGGTTCTTTTGTGCCACAAAGAGTAAAGGGTGAATGGAATACGGACGATCGCAAGAAGATGGAGCTTAATTGCAAGGCTTTGCATATCCTCTTTTGTGTATTTAACCCAAACATCTATGAGAAGATGTCCTCTTGTGAAGATGCCAATGAAGTATGAGACAAACTTGAAGTCACATATGAGGAAACAAACGCAGTAAAGGAGACCAAGATCGACCTCCTCAACCACGGGTATGAGAACTTCAAGATGGAACCGGATGAAGACATCACAAAGATGTTCGATAGATTCTCCTCTATCACAAATGGACTTAAAGGATATAGAGAATCATTCCGGAAGACAAGCTTATCCGAAAGCTTCTCTATTCTCTTCCCGAGTCATGGGACTCAAAGAAGACCGCCATCATCGAAGCCAAAAATCTTAAGACCTTGAAGCTAGATGAACTCATGGGGTCTCTTCTCACTCATGAAATAATGAAGAAAGAAAAAGAAGAGGAGAAGAAGAAGAAAGAGATAAAGAAGATGGGGAAGAAGAAAATCATGGAACTTGGCATCAACATTAATGCCATTGCTTTCAAGTCCTCCAAGTGCAACCATGTTGAATCAAGTGAGGAGGAAAGTGAAGATGAAGAGATGATTCATCTCTTCAAGAAATTCACCCAATTCATGAAGAGCGAGATGGCTAAATCCAAGCATGAATCGAAGAAGAAGATGAATGATTCCCACAAGTCCAACAAAAAGGGATCATCTTCAAAGAAAGCATACATGGCGATATGAAGTGATGAAGACTCCACCGATGATGAGATAGCTCACTTATGCTTCATGGCCCTCAATGAGGGGGAGGTAACTTCTAACTCATCTAGTTCAAATTCATATACTTTTGATGAGTTGCAAGATGCCTATGATGAATTGGTTTTTGAATTCAAAGCATCATTTTCCAAAAACAAGAAATTAATCTCCAATTTCAAAAAGGAAAATGAAACTCTTTCTAAAATTAATTTGGATTTTGAAGTAAAATTAAAAGATTTTGAGCAAAAAGTTATTGATTTACAAAATTTGCTTCAAAATATGGAAAAAGTTCATCAAAATACCTTAGATGATCTTAAGACGGAAGAAGATTTGATTTCCAATGAACTTTAAAAGAAAAACAATTTGGGAAAATCAAATTTTTATGTTAGAAAATCTAGTGTCCATAGATTTTTAAATGGTAAAGTTCTTAGAAGTATTTGAGTCCCAAAAAGACTAAGTACTTCAACCAAAAAGGATGAAATTGAAAAATGGATTCCTAAGGGGACCAAATTATGTGCCACTAATGTCTATGGATCAAAAGCAATTTGGATAACAAAAATTACTTGACTGTCTTATGTAAAGTGTGACGGAGAATGAGCAACAAGTCTAAACTTGAGGGGGAGTTCCATACACACAAGGAAGAACACTTGAAGAAGGAAGGCTTCACATCCTCCCTTAAAGTTCAAGTGTTGGTAAAATTTCTAGTTGTCTTTTGTTTTAATTAGATTATTTTTCTTTACAACTAGAATATCATATTGTTGGACTAACATTGTTTGATGCTTTGAGTAAGGGGGAACCAATTTTAAAACCAAAAGTTTTTAATTATGAAAAACATTAAAACCTCCTATGTTATTTTGAGCCTAATGTCTTTTAAATTCTTTTTGATATAACAAAAAATGAAAGAAATTGTTTGAAAAATTGATTTTTCAAGAGAATAAGAGGGAGCTTTAACTTTATTAAAATTTTAAAATCTCTTATTCAAATTTTAAAACAATTCTAAGGGGAAGAATCCCAAACAATTTTTTAAGTTGGTTTTATTATATCAAAAAGGGGGAGATTGTAGAAATATGTGTTTTGATATAATAATTGAATAAAGTTTTGGACTTAATTGAAAAGAATTTAAAATACTCTTTAAGTCAAAAAACAACTTGAAAATAAGTTTGAGGTGTTTTCAAAAGATTTTGACAATGTTTGAAACGTTTTTAAGTAGCCAAACAAGTCTTTTTAATGTACACGTTTCGATACAGGCACAATATGTATTTGGGAAAATAGCATCAAAATGCCTTGGATGATCTTAAGAAGGCAAAAGATTTGATTTCCAATGAACTTCAGAAGAAAAACAATTTGGGAAAATTAAATTTTTATGTTAGACAATCTAGTGTCCTTATATTTTTAAATGGTAAAGTTTTTATAAGTATTTGGGTCCCAAAAAGACTAAGTACTTCAACTAAAAAGGATGAAATTGAAAAAAATGGATTCCTAAGGGGATACAATTATGTGCCACTAATGTCTATGGATCCAAAGCAATTTGGATACCAAAAATTACTTGATTGTCTTATGTTAGGTGTAATGAAGAATGAGCAATAAGTCCAAACTTAAGGGGGAGTGTTAAGTGTTCAAAAGTCCTATATTTATGCCCTAGTCTAACTCAATTATTATTGTTTTTAAGTATAGTTTAGTTTCATTTATTAGGAAAACATACACAAAACTACATAGATTATATATTCTGCCTTATTTGATGAACTTAATTGTTTTTATATAAAAGATAACGCTCAGGTGTGTTTTCTCTCTGTGCGTAGGTACCCGCCCAAGCATATGTCGCCGAGGAAGTAGATAGGGCAAAATAGGAGAAGCTGAAAATTGATGAAGGAAGCTATTGGACCATCCGAAGAGCTGATCGAGGACTGTCAAAGAAGAGAGGCCCAGAATGAAGAGTTGTGCCAACCTCTGCACACCAACCCAAACCTCTGCCGAGGCAGACAATAGTATGCTGCCGAGGCAACAACTCGAGGAAGGGTGGAAATATGCAAAGTGGTATGCGACTGAACGGGCTCATCAAGCCCGATTTTTGGAGACCACTTGCACTTGCATTGGAGCCCAGCAGACAAAGAAAAGCCATGGTCAATGTCAAGGTGGAAAAAGTCAAACAGGAATCTATGAAGATTTAATGTTAGATTTGTTCTTTTAATGTGTTGTAATTAGATTCTAACTAGGATTCCTGCCCTAAACCGACTTAGACCTAGGCTCCTCCCCTATAAATGTAATCAACTTGATGGAAGAAAAATACAATTGAGATTAGAGAGAAAACTCCTTCTTGTCGAAAACCCTTGTGCCGCCATCTCTATTATGTTCTAAACCTTCCCGGGCTAAGGGTTGGTCTCCTAGTAGTTGCGACAGTTTTGCTTGTATTTGTTTAGGTTTCTAGTTTTAGCAATAAAATTTAAGGTTTGTTTACCCTTGGTTCTTCATTGTGTGTGTCGCAACCGCTTTTTTAGGAAGAGGCTTCGACTATTTTGGAAAACTTTTAAAAAAAATCACCAGAGTCGCCTCCAATCTTTTCGAAAAAAGTGCGATTGGATCACTTTTAAAAATTAGGTTATTTTAATAAAACGTTTTGATTTAATAAAACAACGGTTTTGGTCTTCGAAAATCAGAAAATAGGTTCAGGGGTCGGTTATGCACGGGGAAGGGTTAACACCCCCACAACGCCCGAAATTGGTACCTAACTGGTTTTAAAATCGTTTTCAAAATTGGAATTTGCAAGTTCACAAAGGTTCGACTTTACTTGTCTGTTTAATGAATATTAGTCTATTTTAACGGTCTTAATGCACGGGAGATGAACTTTAATCACTGACAACATTTCTGGCGCTAACTCGTCATCCCCGTTTGATAAGACACCGCATTAAATTAATTTCACTTTTTCAAACAACATAGAAATTAGGTGTGTTGAACATTTTATATTTATTTCTAAGTTCAATTATTTAAAACCCTAGAAAACGTCTAAGTCTTTTATTCCTAAATTAAAGTTTAAGTTTGCTAAAGTGTATTTTTTGTGAAGAACATTTTTCAACAAAACATGTCTCTACCTAAGCTTTAGTCCCTAATATTAAGTTTTAACCTATTTCTAAAACAAGCAAGCAACTTTTTTATTCTTTTGAGTTTTTACCCTTTTTATTATTCCTTTTAAAAAACCTGTATTTCTTTTTTACTTTTTAAAAGTCAAGACCTTTTATTTTTACATTTTTCCTTTTTTCCACTTTATTATATTTTTCACCATTTTATATTTTCCTTTTCACAAAAAAGAATTTCTCTTTAAAAAAAAACAACTTTTTTTCATTTTTTCATTTTTTCATTTTCTTTAGTTTTTCTTTTAAGACGATCCCTTTTAAACTTAATTTCTCTTTCCTAAAGAACTACTTTTAAGTTTTTTTTTCAAAAATTCATTTTTATCCTAGACCTTAAATTTACTTTAAATCCCTTTTTATTTTATTTTTCCAAAACCTTATGACCTTTTTATTCTTTTTTTAAAAAACATCTTTATTATTCTCTTTGTTTTTAAAATCACCTACCCATTTATTATATAAAAAAACTAAATTTCATAAAAAAATCTTTTTAATTTTTTTTTTAAATCAAGCCCTTTATTATTTCACACCACACATTATTATTTTTTCCTAATTAAATCCCTAACTTTAAGTTTTTCAATATAACCACATTTATTTATTTTTATTCTTGCATTTTTAATCTAAACACCTTTAAAATTTATTTCAACATTCCTAAGGATGAAAACAATCCTAACAACATTTTTAAGCATGTAAAATTTTTTAAAGATCAAACTAAAATTAGAATGGAAATTTAAAACGAAAATGTTACCGGAATCGTGAACGATTTTCCGACTTCGAGAAAGCAACCTAAAATTCACAAACAACACAAACATAAACACCAAAAATTCATCCAAGAAAAAAACATAAAAATAAACGAAAAGAAAGATAGAAATTTTACTGAAAAAACAACAAACGAAGAACTCGAATCTGGGATTCTCGAAATGCTCCAAACCTGCTCCGAAAAATTGCTCCCAAACTCGAACTTCTACTAAAAAATTCCAGCAACTCTTGAACAGATTTTTAGAGAATTTTCGGATTTTTTCCTAAGCTTTTCAAGTGCCTTTTCACTTTATTTTGTGTGTTGAACAAAGGAAATGAGAGGGGTTTTTTATACTAATATTGATCTTGCAAATCAACCTAGAATCCATGTTTAAATCCCCAAATTGGAGCCAAAATCAGACCAAGAACTTGATTCTCGGTAAAACCCCTCAATCCTCATCCGATTTGGTCCAATATCGGAGCTGAATTTTCCCCTTGATTCGAGCATAGGGTTTGACCTCTTAGCTCGATTTTTTTGCAGATTCTGACGAGCACAGGCTGCGACGGTGAGCGGGGTTGGTGGCATTGGGTCGTCAGCGGCGAGGTGGACTGGCCGGTACCAATGGTTTCGGCGACCGTGGCTTGTTGGCGCCGACCGGCCACCATTGAATCGCGATAAGGGTTCGGTTGGGGAACCAGCCCACGCGCTAGTTCTTCAATTCGGTGCAGGGGAAAATCTTGGACAAATATTTTTCTTCATCCTCCTCCTCGTATGTGATGGCGTTAATGTTCAAATTCTCGAAAACCTTGCATAATTTGTTTTTTCCTTTCTCCTCCTCATCAAAGCGGGCATTAGGGTCTAGAAGCCCTCCGTTCTTGAAAGTGACAATTAGGGGTGGGTACGCCATGAGCTTCCCCTCAACTCCTTCTTTTTGCTTCATTTTCATGCTTTCCTACTGCTTCTCAACTTTCTTTTACCAATAATCGGGCCTAAATCCCAAACTGAATCGATCCTTCTTTATTGGGATCACCACAGGATAAGACCTTCCTCGTTTTTCTTCTTTAACTTCCTCCCCTTGCTTATCAAAGGAAATTTCCTCCGTGGCACATACATTTGAATCATGGTCAACATCTCCTTTCTCGAAGAACACAAGTTCCTTACTATTCATCTTGGCTTGAACCATCCATTTAAACTCTGGGAAACACTGGATCTCATGTCCTTCAGCTCCATGATACTCACAATATGGTTTTTCATCATCCTTCATCTTCGGGTTCTCTCCCTTTAATATCTCGGCCGCTACTAATTGATTACATACCCAAATTATGGGCGCTTTAATTTCTTCGACATACTCCTTGATCATTCTCCTCTCCTCCTCGAGCACGACATTCACCTCTGTCTTTTGGTGGCTTGGCAAAGGGTTTCCTTTTTCCTCGGAAGTTTCAAACGACAACATACCTGATTTCCTTAAATTATCCACCACCCTCTTGAACGCGGTGCAATTCTCAATGGTATGCCCCCTTACTCCTGCATGATATTCGCATTTGGCCTTCTTGTCATACCACGTTAGATAGGGAGGTGAGAACAGAGGAACATGTCTTGGCAGCACCATTTGTGATTTGACCAAGTCTGCAAACAACTCTGCATAGGTCATTGGGATGAGAGGAAAGTAAGGCCTCAAATTTCCTTGATAACTTCGCTCTTATTTTGGGGCATTTGCAACCGTCCACACATGTTGAATAGTTGGGGTTGTAGACATTCGTTGCATTGACTTCATTGTTATCTCTCCTCTTATATGTCTTCTTTGTTTCCCCATTGTCCAATCTTCCGCTCTTCATGGCTGCTAGGATCAGTTCACCATTCATTAACTTATCTGCAAAATTCTTCGTAGCATGATTGAGCATGCGACCGTAAAATGGTCCCTTTAGTGTTTCCACAAACATCAGGGTGATCTCGTTTTCTAGAAGCCGTGGCTGCACTTGTGCCGCTACATCCCTCCACCTTTGAGCGTATTGTCGGAAGCTCTTGTGATGCTTTTGCTCCATCCCTTGCAAGACTAAACGGGTTGGAACCATGTCTAAACCATGCTTGTATTGCTCACTGAAGGCTCTGGACATGTCTCTCCATGATTTGATGTTCACTCGACTTAACTGTGAATACCAACATGCAGCGGATCCTACTAGGCTATCTTGAAAGTAGTGAATGAGCAGCTTCTCTTTGTTGAGGTACATTGAAATTTCTTCAGTACATAGTTAGATGCGTTGATGGGCATGTGGTCCCATTGTACTTCTCAAAGTCTGGGTTCTTGAATTTTGGTGGCGCAACTAAATCGGTTACCAAGCTCAGATCCTTGGCGCCCATTCCACTATAAGCAGCTCCATCATTGAAGGACTTGATCATCCCTTCTAACTTTTCGTACTTTTCTTCCAACTTCTTCTCAATTCGAGCCTTATCGATGACTTCATCGAGGTCAGGCACCTCATAATTATTGGCCGCAACATTTGGAACATGAGCGGAAGATTCAACTACATGGATGGGTGTTTTGGCCTTAGCAGCATCCTCCCTCCTAAAGGTCATTCCTGGGAATCGTGGAATGGTAGTAGTATTAGGGGCCATCATTTATTACATGGATGGGTGTTTTGGCCTTAGCAGCAGCCTCCCTCCTAAACGTTTCACATGCAAAATAAACAAGATAATCAACAAAGATTAATAAAGTAAGGAAGATGAAACAGATAAAACAATCAAAAACAATTTAAATGCACGATAATTCTGGGCCAGCATTCCAACATTTCAGGACATGTCCCCAAGGATTATTCCTGTGACTCATCACCCTAGGCTTTTCGCATGGCTCTATTAGGGGTAGGCTCTAAATTCTCAAACTTGGTTTGGTTCTAAAAAGGTACCCGAGCTGTCCTTGCTGTCCTCTACTAAGAGTAGCAAGGCCATCGATTCTCACCAATTATAGGCTACAAACGAATCGAGTTCAACTCAGGAGGACTCACCACTGAAGCCTTCTCGAAGAATCAATATCCTTACGAAGGCAAAGGGAATGAGTCTCGAAGGTACTTGCTAAGCTCATAGGAAGAATCAATATTCTTACATGAGCAAAGCGTGTTCCCCCACTTAAACGAACGAGACAAAGGTTGGGAATAGAGCTTGGAATTAAGTCTTAAATGCATAAAATAAAATTATATTCATTTAAACGGACAAATAAATAGAACCTATTGTGAACTTGCAAATTCCATATTTAAAAAAAACATTTTTTTGAAAAACCATTTAAAACCAATTTGTGGCCTGACCCTCTTTTATTTTTATTTAAAAAAACAAGTTCCCAGCGGAGTCTCCAAGTTGTCGTAGCCGCCTTTTTTTTAGGAAGAGGCTTCGACTATTTTGGAAA
Organism: Hibiscus trionum; assembly: GCA_030270665.1. Taxonomy (NCBI): domain Eukaryota; kingdom Viridiplantae; phylum Streptophyta; class Magnoliopsida; order Malvales; family Malvaceae; genus Hibiscus; species Hibiscus trionum. Next base: position 15,858,880 of record BSYR01000038.1, on the reverse strand, counting down.
ACTTTTTAAAAAAATCAACGGAGCCGCCACCAATCTTTTTTAAAAAAAGTTTGATTGGATCACTTTTAAAAATATGGTTATTTTAATAAAACGTTTGTTTTAATAAAATAACGGTTTTGGTCTGCAAAAATCAGAAAATAGGTTCGGGGGTCGGTTACGCGTGGGGAAGGGTTAGCACCCCCACGACACCCAAAATTGGTACCTAATTGGTTTTAAAATTGTTTTTAAAATTGAAATTTGCAAGTTCACAAAGGTTTGACTTTACTCGTCAATTTAATGAATATTAGTCTATTTTAGCGGCCTTATCGCTAGGGAGATGAACTTTAATCACCGCCAACATTTCTGGCGCTAACCTGTCATCCCTGTTTGATAAGACACTGCATTAAATTAATTTCACTTTGTCAAACAAGATAGAAATTAGGTGTGTTGAGCATTTTATATTTATTTCTAAGTTCAATTATTTAAAGACCCTAGAAAACGTCTAAGTCTTTTATTCCTAAATTAAAGTTTAAGTTTGCTTAAGTGTATTTTATTTTTTGTGAAGAACATTTTTCAACAAAACATGACTCTACCTAAGCTTTAGTCCCTAATCCTATTTTTAACATATTTCTAAAACAAGCAAGCAACTTTTTATTCTTTTGAGTTTTTACCCTTTTTATTATTCCTTTTTAAAAAATCCTTTATTTCTTTTTTACTTTTTAAAAGACAAGACCCTTTTTTTACATTTTTTCCTTTTTTTTTCCACTTTTTTATATTTTCACCATTTTATATTTTCCTTTTCACAAAAAAAGAATTTCTCTTAAAAAACAATTTTTTTTCATTTTCTATAATTTTTCTTTTAAAACGACCCTTTTTAAACATTATTTTTTCTTTCATAAAGAACTACTTTTAAGTTTTTTTTTTTCAAAAATTCATTTTTATCCTAGAACTTAAATTTACTTTAAAACCCTTTATATTTTTTTTCTTCCAAAACCTTATGACCTTTTTATTCTTTTTTTTTAAAAAAAAAACATCTTTATTATTCTCTTTATTTTTAAAATCACCTAAACCATTTATTATATAAAAAAACTAAATTTCATAAAAAAAATTTTAATTTTTTTAAATCAAGCCCCTTTATTATTTCACACCACACATTATTATTTTTTCCTAATTAAATCCCTAACTTTAAGTTTTTCAATTTAACCACATTTATTCATTTTTATTCTTGCATTTTTAATCTAAACAACTTTAAAATTTATTTCAACATTCCTCAAGATCAAAACAATCCTAACAACATTTTTAAGCATGCAAATTTTTTTTAAAGATCAAACTAAAATTAGAACGTAAATTTAAAACGAAAATATTATCATAATCGTGGACGATTTTTCGACTTCGAGAAAGCAACCTAAAATTCACAAACAACACAAACACAAACACCAAAAATTCATCCAAGAACAAACATGAAAATAAACGAAAAGAAAGATAGAAATTTTACTGAAAAACAACGAACGAAGAACTCGAATCTGGGCTTCTTGAGATGCTCCAAACCGCTTCTGGAAAATTGCTCCCAAACTCGAACTTCTACTAAAAAATTCCAGCAACTCTTGAACAAATTTTTAGAGAATTTTCGGATATTTTCCTAAGCTTTTCAAGTGGTTTTTCACTTTATTTTGTGTGTTGAACAAAGGAAAAGAGAGGGGTTTATACTATTCTTGAGCTTGCAAATCAAGCTAGAATCCGTGTTTAAATCCCCAAATTGGAGCTAAAATCAGACCAAGAACTTGATTCTCGGTAAAACCCCTCAATCCTCATCTGATATGGTCCAATATCAGAGATGAATTTTCCCCTCGATTCGAGCCTAGGGTTTGACCTCTTGTCTCGGTTTTTTGCAGATTCCGGCGAGCACAGGCTACGGCGGCGAGGGGGGTTGGTGGCATTGGGTCGGCGGTGGTGAGGCGAACAGGCCGATACCAACGGCGTCGGTGGACGTGGCCTGTAGGCGCCGGCCGGCCACCATGAAATCGTGATAAAGGTTTGGTTAGGGAACCAGCCCGCGCATGTGCAGCCTACGCACTGGCGCGTAGCGAGCGCTGGTTCCCCTTTTTCTTTTTATTTTATTTTATTTGTTTTTTCTTTTTTTTCCTTTTTTTCTTGCAATTTTTTGGTTGTTTTTGTTGTTTTTTTTATCACACTTTATTATTATTATTATCTCCCCCTCACTTTATATATTTTTCTTCTCCATAATTATTATTTTTCACCATAATTATAATTTTCTTCTTCTTTTTTCTTCTTTTTTTCTCTTTTTTTCTTCTTTCAAAAAGTGGGCTTTAAAATGGGATTTTCAAGGATGAGTCTTTGTTTATTTAAAAAGTGGGCCTTTAAAAGGATTTTTTTCTTTTTTTTAATATTTTATATATTTTCTCTTTTTTTTTTCTTTTTTATTATTAAAAATTAAGGTAAAAATTTAGTGACAACAATGTGCAATCTATATCGGGAGAGAATAGTGTATCAATCTATTTGTTCAATATCGATAGAGTTGGACTAACGAAACGAGCAAACACGGTTTTATCCAATCATAGGGTAAAGCTACTTCAGCTTAAGGATAAGTTAGAGGTTCAACGACTAAGAGAGGCTTCATAATCGGTTGGTGTTTATCCTTAGATTCACGTTGGGGGGTATTATCCAAGACATGTTCTCCAATAGTACTTCAAGCTTAGGGATAAGAGGAAGTAATTGAAGGGAGCCTTGTCGAACATTGAATCATCGCTTAACTACCCAGGCAGTCACATTGGTCTCTGCCGAGGCGGGCTTTTGTCGAGGCATACTCGTGGGCAGCTGGTAAAGTTGTTAAGTTGATCTGCAAAACTGTGCGGAGATAATGCATCGAATCTCCACAATACGAAGCATTCCAATACCAGCTCATTCCCTCACTCTGATTTCTTAATTTATTTTAGTTGCTTTAATCTTAGTTTTAATCGAACCAACTCTCAATATTTGTGTTTTTACTTTTTGTAACACCCCTTGCCCGTGTTAGGAGCGAGGAGAGTTACGACGCGCAGCAGACTTATGAACATATAACTTATAACATATAATTGAGCATACTTAACATGTAATATTCAAGCAATCCATTTTAAGTGACATAGCCAATACACTCTTACCTATACTTATCATAGGTTAATCATACATGTAACTAGTCATTTAGGGCTAATTAAAACTTTTAACAAGTCATGACTTGATACAATCTTATTGTGTCTAAACATGTAATCATTTGCAATCAAACAAACATATCGATACAATTATGAATTATGAAACCAAACAATCTAGATTAGCCTATCATGCAACATTCGAACCAACATACGCATATATATAGGAGTATCTCGAACTTCATAAGCACATATAATCATATCATAAGTCATAGTTTGTCCTAAAATCATTCTTATATATACCAACTTAGCAAAAGTATCGTACGAGACTTAATACAACATAACTTAGTCATTACAAGCCATTAGCTTAAACTTTATATACATAACTGTGGAGTTGATCACACAATTGCAAATGGCCAAGAGGGGGGTGAATTGGCAATTAAAATTTTGGAAAGAGGTAAGAGTGAAAAATAAAAGGTGACACAAGTGGTTAGAGTGGTTCAAGTTCTCCAAATGAACTCTACATCCACTACCTTAGTTCCCACTAAGGATTTTCAACCAATTCACTACTTGAATTCTTCCCCTTTTCTTGGATGAGGAGGTAAACTTACAAATTGATTAAGCTTTCTACCCAAAGCTTAATCCACTCACTTTTACAAAGAGATGAATTTGGTAAACTCTCAAGATTCCTCTTAAAGGATAAATGTTTACCCAAATACAATTTCAAACTCCCCAAACTCACAATACAAGATTACAATAAAATCACAAGAGTTGGGTACAAGAATTTGACTATGAAGAGCACTAGGGTTTGGATTTTATGTTTTGATGTTGCTTGTAGGTTCAATAGTTGTTGCTTGGTCAATTGAAGCTTGTTTTTATACCCTTGCATTGAATTCTAGCCGTTTGGGTAGTTGGGATAATCAATAGAGCAGTTGGGAGCATTTTCCCTGCAATAAATGCAACTCTGCAGCCTACCGTATCGCTACTCGTAGAGGGCATATCGATACCTGCATCAAAGAGGAAAGAGCCGTTGTGAATGAAAACAGAGCGTATCGATACGCATAGAAGGCGTACTGGTATGGTTTTAAGGGGCATATCGGTACGGAAGGCCGTACCGATACGGTGTTTGCTTACTGGAATCCCAAGTTTAGTTTTCTTAAAGATCGTATCGATATGCATACCAAGATTATCGGTACGGTATAACGGTATTTTAAAAATTGGGAAACCAACCAACTGACAAGTAAAGGTCGAAAAATTAAATGCAAAGATTTTTCAAAGATAAGCTTATCGTATCGATACGGTTGTAAAGCGTATCGGTACGATTTCATTGAAAGAGTTGCCCAGATGAATATCGTATCGATACGGGGTAATATCGTATTGGTACTCTAAGTCCAATAAAATTCTAGTGGCAAAAGCCCGTATCGATACGCCTAAGGGTATCGATACACCTGGGCGTTTTTTGTATAGTTTGACTTGAAAATCATAGGAAAAGACTTAGAAAATTTTCATATATTTAAGATCTTGTCCTTAGATATTATTTTGTTTAAAATACTTGTCAATTGTGAGACTTTAAAGAGTACTTAAAAATTTATTTTTTTGCAAATTGGTCCTTAAGTTTATATGTTATATCAAAATTAATTTTGGTTTCACAATCTCCCCCTTTTTGATCTAACAAAACCACAAATAAATTTTTATGTTTTTGAAACTTTGAAAAGCTTTCTCCCCCTTAATTTAAGATAGATTTTCAAAAATAAAAAATTGACTCTATAATCCTTCTCCCTTTTTTTGTTAGATCAAATATAAACACAAGGATAATAGCAACAATTAATTCATTAAATTCAAAGCAAACATAATAGTTCAAATGCATAAACTTCAAAGCAAACATAATAATCCAAACTTAAATCCTAAGACATAGATAATAGGCATAAACTTAGATCCTAAAACAAAAGTTCAATAACAGAATATAAAAGACTAAATGCCATGTAATGGTATGCAAAAACTACTCGTCCGCCTCATCATCATCATCGTCCTCCTCCTCTTCATCTTCATCATCTTGAGTGTGTTGATTCCTTCGGTTTTGGTTAAGCCAAGCACCATGGAAGGCGGTAAGAGAGATATCCATGGAGTTTTGGCGAGAAGCCATGGTTTCCATTTTCTTCTCCATACCTTTGACGCGATCTTCCAAGGAGGTGAATCTAGTGTCCATCGCGGTAAACCCGGCTTCTATGGAAGTGAACTTCTCATTAAGGAATGTCATTAGAGTGCCCATGGAAGAGGAATAATTCGGAGCACGGTGAGAGCTCGAAAAAGCACGAGAAACATCGAACAGAGCATCTTGCGGAGGAGCTTGAGGGTTACGAACACATTCATTATCAACATAAGAGAAACTGACACGAGCTAGAGAACGCTCATCTATGGGTAGGCCAAGGGGTTCGGGATAGTCATGGGAACAATCAATGTCAAGGGAATGAAAAAGATAACTCAAAGACGTAGAGTAGTAAAAAGATGTGACTTGTTTGGTGTGACGGTGTTGGACAAGATAGACAAGGTCGGCAAACATAATTTGACAAAGGTTTGGACGTTGACCTTCCCTAAAGCACCTAAGCCAAAAACCATCTACTTGATAAATAGTAGAAAATTTCCCTCCCGATGGACGAAATAACCAAGAGACAAGAAGATGAAGGATACGGTCATGAGCATTTAAGACTTTGACTGAGCCTAAAGGACCCGTACCTAAGGACCTCTCATCATCAATACCAAGGTTTTCAAAACCAAAACCAGCACATAAAACTTTTTGATCAATTGTAAAGGTTTTGCCCATAATAGAGGATTCAATAGCAATGGCATTCTCCCTAGCTTCATCATGAACACATAAAGCATTGGAAAAGAATACGATGACTAAATTTCTATATAGAATAGGAGGAATGCTAAAAAAGTTAGAAATTCACATTGCTTAATTAAAGGGAGGTATTGGAATTTAAAACGGGCAGAACTTAAAAATGGGACAGACACAACACGTTCTTCCCTAAGGGTCATGCCTTGAAATAGTTTGTACCGAGTCATATCGGCATCATCGGGAAAACTTAATTGGATAATATAAGGGAGATTAGGTCTAGGGTTATCCTTGGCATCCTCACTAGGATCGGAAGTGGCAAGATAACGCTTAGTTCTCTTTTTCGATGGTGTCATAACCCTGAAAACACATCAAAAACAATTCAAATATGTATGCAATTAACATCCTATTCAATCCAATAAATTCTAATAATTCAAGGTAATTGTAAAAAGAAATTTAATTTTAAAAGGATATATACAAATTTGAGAAAAAAAGATTAAAAAAATACGAATAGAAAATATATTCGAATGAAAAAATTTGATGAAAAAGTTGAAACCCATAATATAAAACTATGTTTTCTACAAAAATTAAGTTGAAACAATTATAAAAATCAAACGAAAATCAAAGAAAATAAAAGAGAAGAGTTTTATACCTTGAACTTTATATTGGATGAATGTGTTGATGTGAATGCACAAGATTTGTTGACAAAGCTTAGCTTTGATGTGGAGATTAAAAACCCTCAAAGAATTTTTAAGTTTGATGGTAAAAATTGAAGGATTGAGGGGGTTTTTATAGGGTATTGCGGCTAGGGTTTTGAAGAGAAAAGAGGGGTTTTTGTTTTTAAAGTCTTTAAAGATGCAGCCCTAAATAGCCTCTCCGTTGAGGCCGTATCGATACGATATACACGCGTATCGATACCCTTTTACCCTAAATTTTTTATTCGTCGTTACTACCGTATCGATACGTGGGACCGTATCGGTACGACTTGACTTTGACTATTTCCCTTGACTTAACCATATCGGTACGATAGATTTAAGTGCAAAAATCCAACTTGAAACGTCCCTAAATGCATGTAAATGTCCTATGAACAAGTTTTAATGGCTAAACTTAATGCATACTCCCCCTAGCAACATGCATAGAAGCAAAAAGAAAAAAATTAACACAAGCATGAATCACAAACAATTTCAAGCAAATTGTTGACATTTTGGGACCTAGAAGGGGTCAAGAAAGGCTAGTTAAACCTAACTCTCTCCTAAGGGTCCAAAAGCGCTCTTTATCTAAAGGCTTTGTGAATATATCCGCTAATTGGTTCAAGGTATCAACATACTCTATAACAACATCATTTTTCAACACATGATCTCTAATGAAATGATGTCTAATTTCTATGTGTTTGGTTCTAGAGTGTTGGATGGGATTCTTAGTGAGACAAATGGCACTAGTGTTGTCACACCTAAGGGGTATGATTTCTATTTCAACACCATAATCTAAGAGTTGTTGCTTCATCCAAAGGACTTGAGCACAACAACTCTCTAAGGATATGTACTCCGCTTCAGTGGTAGATAAGGCTATGCTATTTTGTTTCTTAGAAAACCAAGATACGAGCATACTACCTAAGAATTGGTATGTCCCGGAAGTACTTTTCCTATCTATCTTACACCCTAATAATCCGCATCCGAATAAGCATGAAGGATAAATGAGGAGTCTTTAGGATACCAAAGGCCTAAGTTTGGTGTATCTCTAAGGTATATAAAAATTCTCTTAATGGCAACTAAGTGTGATTCTCTAGGACTAGCTTGAAACCTAGCACAGAAGCAAACACTAAACATGATATCCAGTCTACTTGCGGTAAGGTAAAGCAAAGAACCTATCATGGACCTATAAAGCTTAGAATCAATACACTTACCTCCTTCATCTTTGTCAAGCTTTATGGAAGAGTTCATAGGTGTGGCTTGAGGTTTTGCATTCTCCAAGCCGAACTTTTTGAGCATATCGTTCACGTACTTAGCTTGATTTATGAAGGCGCCATCTTTCCTTTGCTTGATTTGGAGTCCTAAAAAGAATGAGAGCTCCCCCATCATGCTCATCTCGAACTCACCTTGCATTAGCTTAGAAAATTCTTTGCAATAACATTCGTTAGTAGAACCAAAAATGATATCATCAACATAGATTTGTACTACTAAGATGTCATTGTTATATATTTTTATGAAGAGTGTAGTGTCCACCTTACCTTTTTCAAAACCCTTTTCAATTAAAAAAATTTGAAAGTCTCTCATACCAAGCTCTAGGAGCTTGTTTTAAACCATAAAGAGCTTTGGTTAGTTTAAACACATGGTTTGGAAATTTTGAATCCTCAAAACCCGATGGTTGTTCAACATACACTTCTTCATTTATAAAACCATTTAAAAAGGCACTTTTCACATCCATTTGAAAAAGCTTGAAATCATTATAACATGCAAATTCTAAAAGCATCCTAATGGATTCCATCCTAGCTACGAGTGTATATGTCTCATCAAAATCAATTCCCTCTTCTTGGGTATAGCCTTGAGCAACAAGCCTAGCCTTATTTCTCACTATATTACCATTTTCATCTAATTTATTCCTAAACACCCATTTAGTTCCTATAGTAGATTGATTACTAGGCCTTTCAACTAATGTCCAAACTTTACTTCTCTCAAATTGATTTAATTCTTCTTGCATGGCCAAAATCCAAAAATCATCTTTTAAAGCTTCTTTAATATTTTTAGGCTCAATGCATGAAAGAAATGCAACATGATTCATTAATTTGAGAGAGGATCTAGTAGTTACTCCCTTGGATGGATCACCCAAGATTTCATCACCTTTGACATAGTTGAACTCCCTTGGGTAAGATACCTCATTTTCCTCAAGAGCCAAGTCCTTCAAGGCTTCAAGAGGTGGATCTTGTGCATCCTCGTCTTTAGTTGGAATCTCATCCACCTTTGATGTTTGTCCTCCATCAATGGCATCAAGAATTCCTACATCATCATCATCACAAGATTCATTCCTCAGAAGGAGGTTATCATCGAAAACAACATGTATAGACTCTTCAACTACTAGAGTTCTTTTATTAAATACACGATAGGCTTTAGAGTTTAAAGAGTACCCTAAGGAAATAGCTTCATCATTTTTAGCATCAAATTTACCTAAGTTTTCTTTACCATTATTCAAGACAAAGCACTTGCAACCAAAAGGGTGAAAATAGCTAATGTTAGGCTTCTTAGATTTTAAAATCTCATAAGGTGTTTTCTTCAAATTTGGCCTAATAATTACTCGATTTATAATATAGCAAGCGATATTTGTGGCTTCCGCCAAAAAATATTTAGGTAAATTATTTTCGCAAAGCATGGTTCAAGCCATTTCTTCTAAAGTTCGATTTTTTCTCTCAACTAACCCATTTTGTTGAGGAGTGCGAGGTGCGGAAAAATTATGGCTAATCCCATTTTCATTTAAAAACTCATCAAAACCTAGATTTTGAAATTTGGTTCCATGATCACTTCTAATGTGATAAATTTTAAGTTCAAGATCATTTTGAGTTATTTTAGAAAATGTGATGAATTTTTCTAAAGCCTCATCTTTTGTACTTAAGAATAGAACCCAAGTAAACCTAGAATAGTCATCTACAAGTACAAAGGCATATGATTTACCACCCAAGCTCATTGTTCTAATAGGCCCAAAAAGATCCATATGAATCAATTGTAAACATCTACTAGTAGAGACATCATTAATGAATTTAAATGAAGTTCTATGTTGTTTACCCTTTGAACATGCATCATAAATTTTATCATTAGAAAACTTAAGTTTGGGTAAACCTCTAACTAGATTAAGGGAAATTAATTTCTTTAAGACACTCATGCTAGCATGTCCTAATTTTCTATGCCAAAGCCATGAGTCATGTTCATCATGTGTAACTAAGCATGTATGAGATGATTGGATGTCATCTAAATGCACCATGTAGACATTGCCTATTCTATATCCTATGAGCATTAGTTGATTTATTTTAATGTTCACAATTTTGCAACAACTTTTATCAAATAAAACATTAAAACCCTTATCATATAATTGACTAATGCTCAATAAATTATGTTTAAGACCGTTGACATACAAAACATTTTCAATGAAAATAGAAGAGTGATTACCAATGGAGCCTATTCCTTCAATGTGGCCTTTGGAGTCGTCACCGAAAGTTTCCACTCCACCACTCTTTGGCTTTAGTTCCAAGAATCTACTCTTGTCACCGGTCATATGTCTTGAGCATCCACTATCAAGGTACCATGAGTTTTGGCTTGAATCTTTGGCCTTGTAGCAATGTTCCCCTACAAACAAAGAAATTAGGCATTGATTTTTGGTACCCAAATAATTTTGGGTCCATGTGTGTTAGCCTTCAAAATTTTGGTTCCCTTAGGAATCCAAGAAGCAATAGCATTCATATTATTAGAAATAATGAGTTACTTAGGAACCCAAACACTTCTAACCTTTTGACCTCTAGATTGCTTATGAAATTTTTTTTTGTTTAGGAATAAAAGGTTTTCTTTTTACATATTGTGATTTAGAAGAGTTTCCTTTTTCAAAATGGTTTTTCCCAATATCAATTGATGTTTTAAGATTATCCACTTCCTTTGTGTGATAATCTTGAAAATCGGAAAGAAGTTTTTCAAGTTCAAGATTTTTCGTTTTAAGATCATTTGAAAGATTTACTAAAAACAAAACTTTTTTTTCCAATTCGGAGTTAGTTTTTGAAAATGTTTCATTTTGATTTTTCAAATCGGAAATGGTTTTCTTGTTTCTCAAAATGGATTCTTTATATTTTCCAACTAACTCATCGTAAACCTCTTGCAATTTATCGTAAGCATCTTGAAGCTCATCAAAGGTAAAATCAAGATTAGATGAGTTAGGATTTACCTTTGGTTCATCATCAATGGTCATGAGACAAAGATTGGCCACTTCCTCCTCCCCCTCGGATGATTCATCGTCACTCCAAGTTGCTACTTGAGCTTGGAGCTTGTTCTTCTTCCCAAAACTCTTTCTCTTCAATTGAGGACATTTGGAACGGATATGGCCGAGCTTTTTACATTCATAGCAAGTGATTTGGTCCTTCTCCTCTTCCTTGCTCTTTCTCTTGAAGTCTCATTTTCTAATGAACTTTCTCCCACGATTGGACTTCATGAAGCGAGTGAACCGTTTGGCCAACATTGCCATCTCCTCATCTTCATCTTCACTTGAATCGCTTTCATGATATGAAGCTTTAAAAGCGATTCCAACCTTCTTCTTCTCAACATCCTTCTTCTCAACTTTCTTCTCTTACATTTTGTTTTCTTCTTCTCTTCCCTTTCTCATGATCTCATGGGTGAGTAGAGATCCAACAAGAGCATCAAGCTTGAGAGTCTTCAAATCTCGAGCTTCAATAATAGCCGTTCTCTTGCTATCCCATGATTCCGGAAGAGAGTACAACAACTTCCTCACTAGCTTGTCTTCGGGGATGATCTCACCGAAACCCTTCAATCCGTTGACAATGACCGAGAATCGATCAAACATCTTGGAAACACTCTCATCGAGATCCATCTTGAAATTTTCGTAGCTTAGATTGAGTAGCCCAATTTTTGTTTCCTTGACATCGCTAGTTCCCTCATATGTTGTCTCGAGGGTGTCCCAAACCTCCTTGGCATTCTCGATCGAAGACACCTTGGAGTAGATATTCGGGCCAAGTGCACAAAAGATTACATGAAGAGCTTTATCATTCACTTGCATCCTTCTTCGTTCATCTTCCGTCATTTCGGCTTTCACCGTTGGGACAAGTCTTGCTTCACTATCTCTGTTCATGGGAATGTATGGACCTTCTTCAACCACATCCCACACCATGTAGTCGGTAGACTTGATGAAAAACCTCAACCTATTCTTCCAATATGGGTAGTTATCCCCATTGAAGAATGGTGGCTTGGTTGTAGATTGAGACTCGTAGAGGTTGGAATTGGAGGTGGATGCCATTGCTTGACTAATTGTTGATCAAACTCTCCTAGAATTGACTCAAGAAGGTTGTAATCCTTCCATTGAGTGTAGCTCTGATACCAATTGTTGAGTTGATCACACAATTGCAAATGGCCAAAAGGGGGTGAATTGGCAATTAAAATTTTGGTAAGAGGTAAGAGTGAAAAATAAAAGGTGACACAAGTGGTTAGAGTGGTTCAAGTTCTCCAAATGAACTCTACATCCACTACCTTAGTTCCCACTAAGGATTTTCAACCAATTCACTACTTGAATTCTTCCCTTTTTCTTGGATGAGGATGTAACCTTACAAATTGATTAAGCTTTCTACCCAAAGCTTAATCCACTCACTTTTACAAAGAGATGAATTTGGTAAACTCTCAAGATTCCTCTCAAAGGATAAATGTTTACCCAAATACAATTTCAAACTCCCCAAAATCACAATACAAGATTACAATAAAATCACAAGAGTTGGGTACAAGAATTTGACTATGAAGAGCACTAGGGTTTGGATTTTATGCTTTGATGTTGCTTGTAGGTTCAATAGTTGTTGTTTGGTCAATTGAAGCTTGTTTTTATAACCTTGCATTGAATTCTAGCCGTTTGGGGTAGTTGGGATCATCAATAGAGCCGTTGGGAGCATTTCCCCCGTAATAAATGCAGCTCTACAGCCTACCGTATCGGTACTCGTAGAGGGCGTATCGATACCTGCATCAAAGAGGAAAGAGCCGTTGTTACTGAAAACAGAGCGTATCGATACGCATGGAAGGTGTACCGGTACGGTTTTAAGGGGCATATCGGTATGGAAGGCCGTATCGATACGGTGTTTGCTCACTGAAATCCCAGGTTTAGTTTTCTTAAAGATCGTATCGATACGCATACCAAGCATATCGGTACGGTATACCGGTCTTTTAGAAATTGGGAAACCAACCAACTGACAAGTAACGATCGAAAAATTAAATGTAAAGATTTTTCAAAGATAAGCTTATCGTATCGATACGGTTACAAAGCGTATCTGTACAGTTTCATTGAAGGAGTTGCCCAGATGAATATCGTATCGATACGGGGTAATACCGTATCGATACGCTTAGTCCAATAAAATTCTAGTGGCAAAAGCCCGTATCGATACGCCTAAGGGTATCGATACGCCTAGGCATTTTTGTATAGTTTGAATTGAAAATCATAGGAAAAGACTTAGAAATTTTCATATATTTAAGAGCTTGTCTTGAGATATTATTTTGTTTAAAATACTTGTCAATTGTGAGACTTTCAACAGTACTTAAAAATTTATTGTTTTGCAAATTGGTCCTTAAGTTTATATGTTATATCAAAATCAATTTTGGTTTCACAATAACAAGTCATGTGTTCACATTTAACATATATAAGAACCAAAATGCATGTGACATCACTCTAATACACAAGACTATGCCACCCTCTAGAAGTCTAAACAAAAAGATAACAACATAGTTGATTCTTGCTTGTAACTTGATGCACCATAAACGGATTGGACGGCTTTAAATCAACACGACCTCTTGGTTTGGGAAGGAGGGAACAAAGAGTGATAAGTACCAAAGATGTACTTAGTGAGGTAGTACTTAATTCTATTAGTTTAGTCTTTTTGGTGTCTTATTTCAATCATCCAAGGTTACCTAGCTAGGATTCATCATACATAAGCATCACTTAGCTAGTTTAAACATGATCGAAAGTCACTTAGCTAGTTTTAGGAGCATGGAAACAACAAGTAGGCATGTAGGCACAATTGCATCAAAGAACAATGTAAACATACCGTCTTTTAACAATACAACCAATGATCTCATAACATATCATGTACATAGAACAAACATGTAATCGATCAAGTAATACATAAACATATCACATAATCACCATACGAACAAGCATCTTAGACATGTAGATCATGTATGTTTCAAGCAAAATCAGATTGGTGTTTACACCTTTAATGTCTTGAACTCTTGTTTCATATAACCACAATCATATAACATATCAAATCACATATATCTATTGTCACATGTTTTATTCAAATACTTATAATGTTTTTACTTCGTAGATTAGTGGCACTAGGTAATCGAGTCACAATGGGTACAAAGTACCGAATCAGAGGATGCACAAAGCATCGAAATCAGAGGGTGTACAATGCACCAAGGTGTCTTCCACACCATCACAAGGTAACCATATTATCAATAGAGGAAGCTCAAAGCATCAAATATACAAGGTGTTAACAACACCAACAGAGAGTACACAAAGTACTAATTAGAGAAGAGCTCTAGACTCTAAGGAATGTCGTTCTACCAAGACCAACTATTCAACCAAGCGCTTATAGTGTCTTTTAATTCAAACAATCACAAGGCAAGTCATTAACAAGCCAACATATCAATCGTGTAACTCATAGCATGTTGCTAGTATATAAAGTCTATCTTTGGTCAAAGTCTCATTGTTTCTAACTTGTATAAGTAACATATATCCATTCATACAACATGTAAAATTGATGGGCAGTAGCATAATATTCATATAGAACTCATACAATCCATCAATCAAGTGCATATACCATGTATCACACAAAAGTACCAAACTAGTAGCAAACATAAGCAATTGTCTTTCCATTTAACTTTCTTCCCTTAGAACATTTACGAAATATTAATTAGATTCATTTCATGCTTTCAAGTCATCAAATATTAAAATGAAAACATTGGTTAGGACACTAACCCTAACCCTAAGGATTGACAACACTCACAATACTCCGAGCTTAACTAGTCTCGATCCTTGATGATTATTCCCTTATTCTTCTTACAAGTTGGACCAGCTCTTGACTCTTCCAAGGTTTCCTCAAATTCTTGATCTTAAAATTCATATACAAACATATATGAAACATATTATAAGTCAATTCAAATATATAAGCTCATTTACACAAATGCAAACATTAACATTCAAAATTGTTTTTCTTATTGGCAGATTGAGTACTAGTTACTAATCTGGGCATATCTTTTTACACATATCCAAATTTCGATTACTTTACCATTCTAGAAAGCTCATTTACACAGCTTTACAACCCTGTATGGTACATATTTTTCTCATTTTTCAATCAACACGGTTTATTATCTAAACATATGTCATTGTGCAGTTCTGGGCAGTTTGTATCACCTCCACAATTGCAGATCTAGATTTCTCTATAGAGATCAATTTTTAGTTCCGTTTGTTTCTAGTTAAATTAGACACCCCAAGTATTTTATATCAAAATTTCAGGTCTAAATTCCATGTATTTTATTTTTAGTGAATTTTTGAAGGTCATTGTCCAGAACAGGGGCAGTGCTGGGCAGATTACACTAATTTTTTTCCAGGTCATAATAAATTCGCTCTCGAATTTACCTAAATTGAATAGATGAGGATATTGCTTTCGCATCGTATCCTCGGGTTCCCATGTAACCTCTTCGACTTTGTGATATCTCCATAGAACTTTAACGAGGGGAATGTTCTTATTTAGAAGTCTTTTAACTTCCCGATCAATAATTTGGATAGGCTCTTCTTCATATGAAAGGTCAGGATTAAGTTTAACTTCTTCTGGATCAAGAATGTGAGACGGATCAGATTGATAGCGTCATAGCATTGAGACATGTAATACATTGTGAATTTTATCGAACTCGGAAGGAAGTGGAGTCGATAAGCCACATGACCAATTCTTTCGATAACTTAAAATGGTCCGATAAATCGAGGACTTAGCTTTCCTCTTTTGCCGAACTGGAAACCTTTCTTCCACGGGGAAACTTTAAGGAAGACCTTATCTCTGACTTCATACTGGATGTCTCTACGTTTCAGATCAACCTAAGAATTTTGACGATAAAAGGCTTGTTTCAACCGGGAATGAATAACTTGAACTTGTTCTTCGGTTTCCCGAAGCAATTGTGGTCTTAACACTTTGTTATCGCCGATTTAAGACCAACAGAGAGGAGTTCGGCATATTCTGCCCATAACTTTGTGGATGAAAGGTTGTACTCAGATTTAACTTAGTTCTGAGGGCCTTCTGTAATGTTCTCCAGAATGGAGCATTGAATCGAGGATCTCGATCGGAGAAAATTGAGATAGGTACTCCGTGCAAATGGATAACTTCCCGAATTTCAAATACATCTAAGGCTGCTAAACTGTAATACATACGCACCGAGATGAAATGTGCGGAATTGGTGAATCGATCAACAATCACCCAGATAGCGTCGCAGTTTCTTAGCGTGCAAGGAAGACCAGATACGAAATCCATTGTGATTTGTTCCCATTTCCATTGTGGAAATTTAAGAGGTTGGAGCAATTCGGTAGGGACTCGGTGTTCGGCTTTTTCCCACTGACAATTCAGACACTTCGATACGAAATCACTAATAACTGCCTTCAATCTAGGCCACCAATACAAGGGTTTGAGCTCCTTGTACATCTTAACCGATCTAGGGTGGATTGAGAAAGAACTTTGATGTGCTTCTCGTAGAATTTCTTCTTGTAATTCCTTGTTGTCAGAAACACAAACTCTATCTTTAAAATAGAATAGATCATTCGACTTAACTGAAAAGTCGAAATTAAACTCAAGCTTATAAGTGATCTTCTGGAGTTCCGGGTCAACTTTATGGAGTTCTTTAATCTTGGAGATGATACTAGATTAAACTTGTAATTTAGATAGATATTTCCAAGCTTTAGAGAGTCGAAATTGAGCGTTGATTGTCAAGGAAGCTACGAAACAACAATTCAAGTAGGTTACTTAGATTGCAATGCAAATTCGAATGGTTACTTCTTTAATAAGAAATATTTCAAACTATTTCTTATTGAGCAAGGTAGAATTCGAATGGCTTCTATTTAAAAACAAGATGAATAATCCGAACGGTTTAAGGCTAGGATGTCTTACCGAGGTTCGGTTTTCGACTTAGAGCATCCCCAACCATATTGGATTTCCCGAGATGATAGTCGAAGATCAGATCATAATCTTTCAACAATTCCATCCATCTTCGTTGTCTTAGATTAAGATCCTTCTAAGTAAGGAGATACTTGAGACTCTTGTGGTCGGTAAATTAGTTGCACTTTTCACCGTAGAGATAGTGTCTCCAGATTTTAAGAGCGAAGACGATGGCGGCTAGTTCAAGATCTTGTGTCGAGTAATTGAGTTCATGTGGCTTTAATTGCCGAGATGCGTATGCCACGACATTATCACCTTTCATCAAGACACAACCTAATCCCGAATGAGAGGCGTCACTGTAGACCTTGAATTCTTTGCCCAGCTCGGGTTGGATTAAAATCAGGGCATGAGTTAACGCTTGCTTCAATTGGTCAAAGATCCTTTACTGATTTTCAGACCAATCAAATGGTTGATCCTTGCAGAGAAATTTAGTAAGCGGTAAGGCGATCGTAGAGGAGCCTTTAACAAATATCTTGTAGTAACCAGCTAAATCGAGAAAACTGTGGACCTCACAAACATTCTTCGGAGGTCGCCACTCAAGAATTGCTTGTATCTTCTTAGGGTCAACTTTGATTCCTTTAGCGGATATTATGTGACCAAGGAAAGTGACTTCTGATAGCCAAAACTCACACTTGGTGAACAATTGACGATCTTGGAGAGTCTGTAGAACGATCCAGAGTTGTTTAGCATGTTCCTCCTTATTCCGGGAATAGACAAGTATATCATCGATGAAAACAACCATGAACTTGTCTAGATAGGGTTTGAACACTCGGTTCATCAGGTCCATGAATGCGGCAGGAGCATTCGTTTGCCCGAAAGGCATAACAAGAAATTCATAGTGATCGTATTATGTACGGAAAGAAGTCTTAGGAACATCTTCAACTTTCACTTTCAGTTGATAATAGCTTGATCGGAGATCGATCTTAGAGAAAACTGATGCTTCCTGGAGTTGATCGAAAAGATCATCGACTCTCAGTAAGGGATACTTGTTTTTGATGGTCACCCAATTCAATTGACGATAGTCGATGCAGAGCGCATCGAGCCATCCTTTTTCTTCACAAATAACACCGGAGCACCCAGGGAGTCGTGCTCGGTCAAATGAAGCCCTTGTCTTGCAATTCTTGCAACTGCTTCTTTAACTCTTTTAATTTGATTGCTGACATCCGATAGGGTGTGATAAATACCGTGTTGGTTCCGAGTTGAATGTCGATCTCGAACTCTACTTCACGAGCTAGAGGAAGACCAGGGAGATCCTCGGGAAAGACGTTAATAAATTCGGAAACAATAGGAATTGAGGGGAAGCTGAAATCATACTCATCTTGTAACACCATGGCAGCAAAGATTGAAATCGGTTTTTGATTAATTAACTGAATGGATTCCTTTCCTAAACCCCGAAGATATAATCATTGGTCTTGGCAATCAATCCAGGCTTGATGTCTACCCAACCAATCTAAGCCTAACACTAGATCAAACTCACATTCGGGTAACACAAAGAGATCACAAAGGAAGGATATGTTTCGAATAGTCACATGGCAATCCCTACAGATTAGATTAATAGGCAATTTTCCCCCTATCGGGTTGGATACTACAAGTCTCGTTTTCACTATTTCAGGTTTCAAATTAACTTTGTCTAACATGGATGAACATATAAAAGAATGGGTTGATCCCGAATCTATCAAAGCATAAACAGGATGAAAGTTTAGTTTAATCGTACCCGCAATTACATCGAAAGATCTTTCTTCCTCCTTGCCTTGGATATGATAGACACGAGCTAGAACTCGGGATTCTTGATGAGTCAAGGCTTTCGAATGGGAGCTTCTTCCCCTCCCTTGGTTCCACGACAAATGGCTTGTCTGGGCAGGGCTGATAGGAGTAGAATTCTCTGACTATAGTGTTGTTCGCTATACCGGGCTGCTGAGTGAACATCTCCCATCCCTTGTAGTGGATGGTTCGAAACAAGGCTGGCTCTAGACCACGGTCTCCGGTTTGCTTCGCGTAATGGAAGCCTTGTTCTTCCCAGATGGACTACTTGGAGAATTGTGCTCTATATCTCTCCTCGTCCGCCTTGAAGCAAAACCTATTGTTGGTGGGTTTTTGGGTTGATGTTGAGGCCATGTGATCGGTTGTATTCTAACTGAAAATAGAAAGGAAATATTATGAGCGAGAGCAGAAGAATAATATAGAAGCTAGCAAATAGATGGAAGTGAAGTAAAATGAAATGAGTGAGTGGTTTTTATAATAGTTTCCAAGAAGTGCCGGGGCGGCATGAAATGATCAACGGTCTGATTTCCTTGCGCACGTTGCCGATTTTTCTGCCCCTTATTTTCGGAGCCGTTGGCGACCAACTAGCCGTTACACTTTGTTGCGTTGGCTGCTGACTCGGCATGATGGTTGGCGGGCTTTTTGGTGGTCTTCCTTTGTAATCCTGCTCTTTTATTCTTGATCCTAAAATAAAAATAAAAATAAAAACAAAAATATTTAAATGAATGGTGATAAATAAAATGCTGAAAATTAATCTAATCCTAAAAAAAATAAACTCTAATCCTAATGCATAAAAATGAAAATAATAAAATAAAAATTACGTTATGTTGGGAGTGCATTTGGGAGCATCTGCAAGACATAACCACTTCCTGAGGTGGTTTAGCTTTTTCTCCCCTCCTGGGGGTCCTCCTGTTCTTTCAGATGCTATGTAATGGGGTCCTTCAATCTGCCTCTTGGTCGGTCGCGACAGCTGCTGCCTTGTCTTGTTTCCACACTTATCTTGGCAGCTCTTTCATCTGGGCATTCCTTTCCTTCCTCTGAGGGTTGTAGCACATTAATCCATATTATTTGGTCATCTACCCTCATTGTAAGCTCCCCGAGCTCCACATCTATCAGCGTTCTGCCCGTGGCCAAGAAGGGTCGCCCGAGAATTATGGCGGCTTTCTCATCGGCCTCACAATCCAAGATGAGGAAATCGGCAGGGAGAATTAGGCTACTCACCTGGACTAGTATGTCTTCAATCTTTCCCTCTGGTTGCACGAATGAGTGGTCGGCAAGTTTAAGCATTACATAGGTTGGTTTGGCAGGTCCAATACCTAGTTTGTCGAAGACGACCTTAGGCATCAAGTTTATATTGGCTCGCAAGTCACACAGGGCCCTGGTCTCGTGCTTGTTGTCCAGCCTGCAAGGTATAACAAAGATGCATGGATATGTCTGCTTGGCGGCAACTTGTTATGCAACATAGCCATGCATTCTTCGGTGACAGCCACTTTCTCGAATTCCCATATATGTCTCTTCTTAGAAACTATATCTCTGAGATACTTGGCGTAGTTGGGCATGCTTTGTATAGGTTCTATCAGAGATATGTTAATATGCGCCTGTTTTAGAATATCTAAGAATTTTCTAAATTGGTGCTCTTGCTGCTGTTGTTTGAGTTTTTGGAGGAATGGTGCTGGCAGGCGGATGTCCTTTATTTGCTCCTTGCTTCGGGGCTTAGTTCGGGGAGGACCATCCTTGTCAGGACTGCTTCCATGTTCTGATGTTGGGGCGGCTAGAGTTAGTATTGGTGCTGGGGCGGCTAATATTGGTACTGCTGGGCATATTTACTTATCTGTTTCGGCTGAGTTCGTAGTTGTTCTACCATCCTAGGTTCATCCAGCTGCTTCCCACATCTTGTAGTTATGGCCTTGGAATGTTCGAAAGTGGGCTTGGCTTCTTCTGGCGGGCTGCTGGATGATGCTCCCATGGTCTGGCTGTGGTAGATTTCGATGAACTTCCCAAATTGGGTCTCCAGGTTCTTAATGGCAGCCTCTTGGTTGTTCATCATCATCTCCGTTCTGTCCATAAAAGACTTAGTTTTTTCAATAAATTTATTTGTATAAACAATAAATTCACCATTTTCTTTCAGAAAGGTATTCAAAGTTGCTTCTAGTGAATTATTGTATTGTGGATGTTGAGTCTGCTGCCGGGACTGATTCTGCTAGTAGCCTCCCTGTAGCCGTTGTGGATATGCAGTTGTCTTTGGGTTGCTCCAAGAGAAGTTGGGATGGTTTCTCTAGTTAGGATTGTATGTGTTTTAGGCTGGCCTGCTATTCCTCTCATGTCATCTCATGTAGTTTGCAGATGTAGTGCAACTATAGGAATCATGGTTACCACCACATTCGTCACAGAATGGCTCCAAAACCTTGACTTCTTGGGCCTTCCCAGGGGCTTGCACTCTCCTCATCACCAGCTCCGTTAATTGATCGAGGCGGTCATTAACGGATCTTAAGGCTCCCACCTCATTTGATCTGGTTGGCCGCCTTGTACCGCCTCAACATGATGTAGGATATTTATAATCATTGTTGGCGGCTATGTTCAGCAGCCGCAGTGCTTCCTTTGGAGGTCTGTCTAGGATGATCTTGTTTATCGAGGAATCTATTATCATCTGCGTTGGGTAGTTTACCCCATTGTAGAATATAGATACATGTGTCCAAGCCGGTAGGATATGCATCGAGCAGTTATTTAGCATTTTTTGATACCACTCCCATGCCTCATACATTGGCTCATCAAATCCTTATCTAAAGGCTGTAATTTCATTCTGCAGCCTATCAACGACGTTGGACGGACATAAGCGATCTAGGAAGTCTTTGCAGAGGTCTGTCCATGAACTAAAAGATCTGGTTGGGTGGTTGTCTAACCACTATTTTGCCCTTCCCTCGGTGAATAGGGAAATAGCCTCAGCAGCAGTACGTCCTGGTGTACCCCATGAATCTTGAATGCTCGGTAGATGTCCAGGAATCGTCGTAAATGTTGTCGAGCATCTTCTGTGGCAGTACCTCCAAAATGACCTAATGTGTTTATCATGTTGAACATGACGGGCTTTAGTTCAAAATGATCTGCCCCTATCTCCGGTTCCGTAACTATTGGCTCGAACCTTTGGAAGTCATGTTCAAGATAGTCTCTAGTTGTCTGCCTTTGGGTGGATCGGGGGGATCGTGCCTCTGCTGTACTTGTGGTCCTCTGGGCAGCAAATCTGGTTGCCCGCCCCTGCCATTGATTGCATCAATTGGGGGGGGGGTCCTCGTTTACCATGGTCTCTTCCTTTGCTTTGCCCCTATCTTTGTTCTTTAAGGCTTCCATGAGCTCTTTCTTGATTCATCTAGTTTCACGCTCAATATCATCGTAAATAATGAAGTTTCCGTTACGGTTAGCCCTGGTCAAACGCTTCCAAAGGACACGGTAATTTTTTTTTTCTGATTAAATAAAAATAAAAAGTAAATGAAAGGTGCAAAAATAGAAAAACGAAATTCGTTGTTACCAATCCCCGGTAACGACATCAAAAACTTGTAGGGCGTGTAGGTGTTCCCTTTTTGTAAGAGCGCAAGTGCACACTCTTGTCAAGTTATAATATATAACATGTTGAATCCCACGAGGATTGGACAACTTGTCTCGTTTCGTAGTTCCTGCACAATGGTAAAGTAAAAACACAAGTGAATGATTGGCTGAGATCAAAAAGTAAATAAAAACACAAGTAAAAGATAAGAGGTGAATCAGGTTGATAGAGCATGCATGGTTATGCTGCCACTTAGTGTGAAAACTGCATTGTAATAGGTATGAGTTATCCTTTGCTGCCACAATATGTTGCCTCGGTGGGTACGGCGAGCGGCAAACTACGACCCTGTCACGTGGCCGCAGCAGGTCACTGCCACTGCAGGGGTGTGTACTGTCTCGGCAGGTGGAATGGAAAGAAGTCCTGGCGGCAAGTCTGGCAGATACTCCAAGTTTGGTAGGATAGTCGACAGTGATCCCTCCTACTTCTAGGTTAGGATGCTCGAGATTGATAACTCGTAGACTAGTGTGGAACCAAGTAAGTCACGCCTCCCGTTGTGACCGTACTTTACCCATTCGTGAGCCTTGCACTTTCGTGCCCGATAAATAGATTCTCTCAAAAGACTGGTGTATAAAGATTGAAAGAATGAAGAACAATGGATTAAGTAAACTTGGAATATTTTATTGAAGAAATAACTCAAAAACCTAAAACAACCGTTTCACTCTAGTTACAACATAACCCTAACCCAATTGGGATTTAGAACATGGAGGTAGAGAAGAGCACAAGTAAAGTCTATATAAAACCTCTAATGATTTAAACTAGAAGTACAATGGGTATTTATTGACTCAAAACTAGGTTAAGTCCTCCTTGAAGTAGAAGTCCTCTAAAGTAGCTTTCCTTCTTTAATGTAGCTTTAAATGCTGACTTCTTTGCTTGGAATATGGACTCTTCCTTGTTTGCCTTAGCCCGCAAGTAAGCTTGGGAATTTCGGTTCGGCAGCCCTAGTCGCTGCTACAGACGTCAAAAAATCACATGACCATCGACAATAGATTCAGGATTTTTTGCTCTACAGATCGCGCTCCAGTTCTTCTAACTTCCATAGTCAGTTGCCGCGGGCAGCAAGGTTAGCAGCAACTTTGCTCGGCAGGTGCTCGACAACAACGTACTTTTATTGGAACTGCTTCAGTACCGCTCCTAGATTTGCTTCTCAGTGTTGTTTCCTCCGTTCCTTGGTTCCCTCGTTCAGTTGTTAGTACCTACAAGCAAGAATACAATAAAACAATACCTCGTGTTCACCAAACGAATGATAAGTTAGAAAAGCAAGGTAGAACAATAAAATACTGTAAAATGCTATGCATGAACCTACTTATGCCTAAAATAAGCTTAAAAATAGTAATAATAAGAGTTGGACAGTGCATGAAATATATGACTTTTGGACACTTTACACATGCATTGAGGACAATGCTTCTCTCGAGTTTGGGGGGGGGAATTAGTCCTCTAATTATGTCGTTATTTTTCTATTTTGTTTTTTCTGTGGCATTTAGGTTCTAATGTAACATGCATTTATTTAAAATCTTATGAAATCTTAGTTTGAGGAAAATTCTTGAGTAGTTTTTACTCGTCGCGGAAGACTACCCGCCTGGGCGGCAACCTTAGCATGACTTTGGATTTACTTAGAATCTTACTATGTTCTTAGCTTAAAGAAACACTCTTTGTGACTAGTATGATTTTAGGACTTCTAGGAAACTTAGGTATTTCACCTAGTAAACTTGGGTTGAAATTGATGTTTGAAAAAAAAAAGATATATGTCGTAGAGGCGCTTGAGACTGGCACTAGCATAAGCTAGAGGTGCCCGAAACCGGCTCTAGCAAAAAAAAAGGGTGCTAAATGAAATCATTAGATGTGCTTATCACCAGCTCTAGTGGTTTAAATCATTTATGTTATAAATTGCAAAAGAAACTAGAGAGAAACCCAAGGGAATTAAGGTGCTTATCGGGGTTTACTTAGAAGCCGAAGAATCATTCTTATCACAAGGACCGCACACACTCACGAGACACATAGTTCGGTTCCGGGTAAGTCCATTGTCATTCGAAAATTTGTTATTAGGCGTAAATCTACACGGTATTTAAAGGTTGCTCAACGTGTTTTCACGACTAAGTTTACATATGATTTTAAGTTTTGGCATGATATTGTTAGATTGCATTGCTTGAGGACAAGCAATAGTTCGAGTTTAGGGGTGTGTTAAGTGTGCAAAAGTCCTATATTTATGCCTTAGTCTAGCTCAATTATTGTTGTTCTTAAGTATAGTTTAGTTGCATTTATTAGGAAACATACACAAAACTACATAGATTAGATATCCTGCCTTATTTGATTAACTTAATTGTTTTTATATAAAAGATACTGCTCGTGTGTGTTTTCTCTCTGTGCGCAGTTACCCGCCCAGGTAGATGCCGCTGAGGCAGCAGAGAGAACAAAAAAGGAGAAGCTGGAAACTGATGAAGGAAGCTATTGGACCATCCTGAGAGCTGATCGAGGACTGTCAAAGAGGAGAGGTCCAGAATGAAGAGTTGTGCCAACCTTTACACACCAACCCAGACCTCTGCCGACGTAGACAATAGTATGCCGTTGAGGCAGCAACTCGAGGAAGGGTGGAAATATGCAAAGTGGTATGCGATAGAAAGAGCTCATCAAGCCCGATTTTTGGAGACCACTTGAATGTGCATTGGAGTCGAGCAGACAAAGAAAAGCCATGGTCAAAGTCAATGTGGAAAAAGTCAAACGGGAATCTAGGAAGATGTAATGTTAGATTTGTTCTTTTATTGAGTTGTAATTAGATTATGACTAGGATTCCTGCCCTAAATTGACTTAGACCTATGCTCCTCCCCTATAAATGTAATCGACTTGAAGGAAGAAAAACACAATTGAGATTAGAGAGAAAACTCCTTCTCGAAAAACCCTTGTGTCGCCATCTCCATTATGTTCTAAACCTTCCTAGGGCTAAGGGTTGGTTGCCTAGTAGTTGTGAGAGTTTTGCTTGTATTTGTTTAGGTTTTCAGTTTTTGAAATAAAATTCAAGGTTTGTTTACTCTTGGTTCTTCATTGTGTGCGATCTTTATCGGGAGAGAAGAGAGCATCAATATAATTGTTCAATATCGGGAGATTTGGACTCAAGTAATTAGTAAACATGATTTTATCCAACCATATGGTAAAGGTACTTCGATTTAGGGATAAGTTTGAAGTTCAGCGGCTAAGAGAGACTTCATAATCGGTTGGTGTTCATCCTTAGATTCACGCTGGGAGGTATTATCCAAGACATGTTCACCAATAGTACTTCAATCCTAGGGATAAGAGGAAGTTATTGAAGGGAGCCTTGCCAAACCTTGAATCATCGCTTAACTTCCCAGGCAGTCACATTGGTCTCTGCAAAGGCAGGATTCTACAGAAGCATACTCGTGGGCGGCTACTAAAGTTGTTAAGTTGATCTGCAAAACTGTACCGAGACAGTGCATCCAATCTCCACACTACGAAGTATTCCAATACCGGCCCATTCTCTCACTCTGATTTCTCAATTTATTTTAGTTTCTTTAATCTTAGATTTAATCAAACCAACTCTCAATATTTGTGTTTTTACTTTTTACCTGTGCCGAAAAGTGAATTCTGAAGGTTTTCACAATTCTTGTGGAGATGATATCTTGAATACTATAACATGGCACAGTGTATACTTGCATGCAATTTGCGCATCACTTTTGCAGGCAACAAGTTTTTGGCAACAAATCTTCCTAGATTCTCGTTTGACTTTTTCCACCTTGACTTTGACCATGGCTTTTCTTGTTTAGCTGGGCTCTAATGCACGTGCAAGTGCTCTCCAAAAATCGGACTTGATGAGCTCTTTCTGTCGCATACCACTTTGCATATTCCCACCCTTCCTCGAGTTGCTACCTTGGTGGCATACTATTGTCTGCCTCGACAGAGGTCTGGGTTGGTGTGCAGAGGTTGGCACAACTTTTCATTATGGGCCTCTCCTTTTTGAAAGTCCTCGATTAGCTCTCCGAATGGTCCAATAGCTTCCTTCATCAATTTCCAACTTCTCCTCTACTGCCTCGGCGACATCAGCCTCGGCGGGTACTTGCGCACAAAGAGAAAAAACTCCTGAGCAGAATCTTTAATATAAAAACAATTAAGTTCATGAAATAAGGCAGAATATCTAATCTATGAAGTTTTGTGTATGTTTTCCTAATAAATTCAACTAAACTATACTTAAGAACAAAAATAATTGAGCAAGACTAGGGCATAAATATAGGACTCTTGAACATTTAACACACCCCCAAACTCGAACTATTGTTTTTCCTCAAGAAATGCAATCTAACAATAACATGGCGAAACTTAAAATCATATGTAAACTTAGTCGAGAAAGCACCTTGAGAAGCCTTTACATACTGTGTATATTTACGCCTAATAGCAACCTTTTGAATGACAATGGACTTACCCAGAACCGAACTATGTGTCTCGTGAGTGTGTGCGGTCCTTGTGATAAGAATGATTCTTCAGATTCTAAGTAAACTCCGATAAGCACCTTAATTCCTTTGGGTTTCCCTCTAGTTTCTTTTGCAATTTATAACATAAAGGATTTAAACCACTAGAGCTGGTGATAGGCACCTCTAATTATTTCATCTAGAACCCTTGTTTTGTTTTTTGGGCTAGAGTTGATTTCGAGCACCTCTAGCTAATCCTAGAGCCATTTTCAGGCACCTCTAGGACATATATCTTTTTCGTTCAAACATCAAGTTCAACCCAAGTTTACTAGGTGAAATACCTAAGTCTCCTAGAAGTCCTAAAATCAAACTAGTAATAAAAAGTATTTCTCTAAGTAAATCCAGAGTCATGCTAAGTTTGCCGCCCAGGCGGGTAGTCTGTCGCGGCGGGTAAAAGCTACTGAAGAATTTTCCTCAAACTAAGAATCCATTAGATTTTAAATAAAGGCATGTTACATTAGAATCTAAATGCAATAGAAAAAAAACAAAAAGTAAAAATTAGAGGACTAATCCCCCCAACTCGAGAGGAGCATTATCCTCAATGCATGCCTACATACACAAAATTTAGCATAGATTAGATAAAAATAAAATAGAAGAAGGAGAGAGAAGCTTAGATTGATGGTGTCTCGGAGGAGGTTTCATCGTCGTTGTCGTCTATGATCATCCTCTTTCGAGCAGTCACTTTGAAGCGTTTGGCCACCCTCGGCGGCTGCTGGCGGGAAGGTGGAGTTGTGAGAGAAAACACACCTGAGCGGTATCTTTTATATAAAAATAATTAAGTTTATCAAATAAGACAAAATATCTAATCTATGTAGTTTTGTGTATGTTTTCTTAATAAATGCAACTAAACTATACTTAAGAACAACAATAATAAAGCTATACTAGGGCATAAATATTGAACTTTTACACACTTAACACACCCCCAAACTGCGCCAAAAACTTCTAGTTACATTGGTCTCTATATACACAAGGAAGAACACTTGAAGAAGGAAGGTTTCACATCCTCCCTTGAAATTCAAGTGTTGGTAAATTTTCTAGTTGTCATTAGATTTTTTTTCTTTACAACTAGAATATCATATTGTTGGACTAACATTGTTTGATGCTTTGAGTAAGGGGGAGCCAATTTTAAAACCTAAAGTTTTTAATTATGACAAAAAAATTTAAACATCATATGTTATTTTGAGTCTAATGTCTTTTAAATTCTTTTTGATATAACAAAAAGGGGGAGAAATTGTTTAAAAATTGATTTTTCAAGAGAATAAGGGTGAGCTTTAACTTTATTCAAATTTTAAAATCCCTTATTCAAATTTTAATAAAATTCTAAGGGGGAGAATCCAAAACAAATTTTCAAGTTGGTTTTATTATGTCTAAAAGGGGGAGATTGTTCAAATATGTGTTTTGATATAATAATTGAAAATGTTTTGGACTTAATTGAAAAAAACTTAAAAACTCTTTAAGTCAAAAACAACTTGAAAATAAGTTAGAGGTGTTTTCAAAAGGTTTTGGCAATGTTTGAAACATTTTTAAGTAGCCAAATCAGTGTTTTCAACATACTCGTTTTGATATAGGCATAATATGTATCGATACGTTTTGAAACTACAAAAACCCGTTTTGATACAGGGTACACCTGTTTCGATAAAAATAGGTGTGGTTTCGAAAGACCCTTTGGTGTTTCGATACGCCTACGTGGTATGCACCACAACGGCAAAAATCTCAACGGCTTTTTCCCAATGACTATTTGAATTGCAGGTTGTTTCGATACGACACTAGGCGTTTCGGTACGGGCATTCTGATACGGCCCAAAGGTGTTTCTATACGGGCCACTACATTAGACTCAAATGGCTAGTTCTGAAGAATGGTGTTTCAATGCAGCAATGCGTGTATCGAAACAGACATCACCAGAACTGCATTTATGGTGGGAAATAAAGTCTCCAACGGTTCAACTCAACCCCAAAAGTCCTAAACGGATACAAACTCAATTTGGAGTATTAAAAGGACCTCCAAGCATTAAGGAAAGACTAATGCTTCAATTGTCAACAACCATATGATGAGAAATTTGTCTCAGGGATTAATTTATTCATTCTTTGTATAGACAACACTTGTGAGGAAAAATTGTCAAATTTGCTCAAGTGTTTAGGTTTTGGTGAGAGCTTAAAGAGTGCAAACAAATACCTATTAGAGGGATTTTAGTTTGCTTATTTTCTTTATCTTGTAAAGAGGGTTTACTCAAGCTTTAGGCTAGAAAGCTTTGAGTGTGTAAGTGTTTCCTCCTAATTCTAGAAATGGGGACGAGTGAATTACTGGATTGATTGTGAAATCCTAAGTGGGAAGCTAAGGTTGTGGATGTAGGTGCTTGTTAGAAGGCCGAACCACTCTAAATTATCGTGTCATTTATCTTTTTGCTTCCACACCTCAATCACCCAAAAATCCAACTTCTCCACCACTTGGCAAGCATCAGTTGAAGGTGATAATCGAGCCTATCAAGTCTAACAATTGGTATAAGAACAAGGCTCAATCGAATGGAACTAACACCCTATTGAGGTGATCTGGGAAGCTCGATACAACAATTCAATCAGCCGGTCAAATGGTGCAATACATCGACTAGCCACAATTCTTTGACGGGACCAACTACGCTTGTTGGAAGATTAGAATGAAGTTCTTCATACAATCCAAATACTACAAGCTTTGGAATATTGTTGAAGAGGGTCCTTATGTGCCACAAAGTGTAAATACATAATGTAATGCAGACGATCGGTAGAAGATGGAGCTTAATTGCAAGGCTTTGCACATCCTCTTTTATGCATTTAGCCCCAACATCTATGAGAAGATGTCCTCTTGCGAAGATGCCAAGGAAGTATGAGACTAGCTTGAAGTCACATACGAAGGAACAAACGAAGTAAAGGAGACCAAGATCGGCCTCCTCAACCACGAGTTTGAGAAATTCAAGATGGAACCGGATGAAGACATCACAAAGAATTTCGATAGATTCTCTACTATCTCAATGGACTCAAAGGCTATGGAGAAATCATTTCGGAAGACAAGCTTGTTCGAAAGTTTCTCTATTCTCTTCCCGAGTCATGGGACTCAAAAAAGACCGCCATCATCGAAGCCAAAAATCTTATGACCTTGAAGCTAGATGAACTCATGGGGTCTCTTCTCAGTCATGAAATAATGAATAAATAAAAAGAAGAGAGGAAGAAGAAGGATGAGATAAAGAAGATGGGGAAGAAGAAAATCATAGAGCTTGGAATTAACACTAATGTCATTCCTCTCAAGTCCTCCAAGTGCAACCATGTTGAATCAAGTGAGGAGGAAAGTAAAGATGGAGAGATGGTTCATCTCTTCAAGAAATTCACTTGATTCGTGAATAGCGAGATGGATAAATCCAAGCATGTCGAAGAAGAAGATGAAGGATTCCCACAAGTCCAACAAAAAGGGATCATCTTCAAAGAAAGCATACGTGGAGACATGAAGTGATGAAGGCTCCACCGATGATGGGGTAGCTCACCTATGGTTCATGGCCCTCAATGAGGGGAGGTAACTTCTAACTCATCTAGTTCAAATTCATAAACGTTTTATGAGTTGCAAGATGCCTATGATGAATTGGTTTTTGAATTTAAGACATAATTTTCCAAAAACAAGAAATTAATTTCAAATTTGAAAAATGAAAATGAAACTCTTTCTAAAATCAATTTGGATTTTGAAGCAAAATTAAAAGATTTTGAGCAAAAAGTTCTTGATTTACATAATTTGCTTCAAACGATGGAAAAAGATCATCAAAATGCCTTGGATGATCTTAAGAAGGAAAAAGATTTGCTTTCCAATGAACTTCATAAGAAAAACAATTTGGGAAAACCAAATTTTTATGTTAGAAAATCTACTGTCCCTAGATTTTTAAATTACTTAATTGTCTTATGTTAGGTGTGGCAGAGAATGAGCAACAAGTCCAAACATGAGGGGAGCTCTATACGAACAAGAAAGATCACTTGAAGAAGGAAGGCTTCACATCCTCCCTTGAAGTTCAAGTGCTGGTAAAATTTCTAGTTGTCTTGTGTTTTAATTAGATTATTTTTCTTTACAACTAGAATAATGTATTGTTGGACTAACATTGTTTGATGCTTTAAGTAAGGGGGGCAGTTTTAAAACCAAAAGTTTTTTATTATGAAAAAAATTTAAACCTCCTATGTTATTTTGAGCCTAATGTCTTTTAAATTCTTTTTGATACAACAAAAAGGGGAGAAATGGGTAGAAAAATGGATTTTTCAAGAGAATAAGGGGGAGCTTTAACTTTATTCAAATTTAAAAAAATCTAAGGGGGAGAATCCCAAACAAATTTTCAAGTTTCCTTTATTATATCTAAAAGGGGGAGATTGTAGAAATATGTGTTTTGATATAATAATTGTAAAATGTTTTGGACTTAATTGAAAAGAATTTATAATACTCTTTAAGTCAAAAACAACTTGAAAATAAGTTTGAAGTGTTTTCAAAAGGTTTTGACAATGTTTGAAACGTTTTTAAGTAGCCAAACCAATGTTTTTAATGTACTCGTTTCGATATAGGCATAATTTGCATCGATACGTTTTGAAACTGTTAGAACTCATTTTGATACATGGTTCACCTGTTTCGATACGAATAGATATGGTTTCGAAACACCCTTTGGTGTTTCAATACGCCTACATGGCATACACTACAACGGCTACAACCCTAACGACTATTTCCCAATGACTAATGCATAAATTGTCAACAACAATATGATGAGAAATTTGTCTTAGGGCTTAATTTATTCATTCTTCGTATAAACAACACTTGTGAGCCAAAATTGTCAAATTTGCTCAAGTGTTTAGGTTTGGGTAAGAGCTTAAAGAGTGCAAATAAATACCTATTAGAGGGATTTTAGTTTGCTTATTTTCTTTCTCCTGTAAAAAGGATTTACTCAACCTTTAGGCTAGAAAGCTTTGAGTGTGTAAGGGTTTCGTCCTAATCCTAGAAATGGGGACGAATCAATTAGTGAATTGATTGTGAAATCCTTAGTGGGAAGATATGTTAGTGGATGTAGGTGCTTGATAGAAGGTCGAACCACTCTAAATTATCGTGTTATTCATCTTTTAGCTTCCACGCCTCAATCACCTAAAAATCCAACTTCTCCACCACTTGGCAAGCATCGGTTGAAGGTGATAATCGAGCCTATCAAGTATAACTATTGGTATCAGAACAAGGCTCAATCGAAGAGGATTAACATCCTATTGAGGCGATCTAGGAAGCTCGATACAACTATTCAAACAACCGGTCAAATGGCGCATTCCATCGACAACCACTATTCTTTTACAGGACCAACAACACTCATTGGAAGATTAGAACGAAGTTCTTCATCGAATCCAAAGACTTCAAGCTTTGGGATACTGCTGAAGAGGGTCCTTATGTGCCACAAAGAGTAAAGGCAAAATGGAATGTGGGCGATCGCTAGAAGATGGAGCTTAATTGCAAGGCTTTGCACATCCTCTTTTGTGCATTTACCCCTCAACATCTATGAGAAGATGTCCTCTTGCGAAGATTCCAAGAAAGTATGAGACAAGCTTGAAGTCACATACGAGGGAACAAACGAAGTAAAGGAGACCAAGATCGGCCTCCTCAACCATGAGTATGAGAACTTCAAGATGGAAATGGATGAAGATATCACAAAGAAGTTCGATAGATTTTCCACCATCACAAATGGACTCAAAGGCTTTGGAGAAATCATACCAGAAGACAAGCTTGTTCGAAAGCTTCTCTATTCTCTTCCCGAGTCATGGGACTCAAAGACGACCGCCATCATCGAAGCCAAAAATCTTAAGACCTTGAAGCCTGATGAACTCATTGGGGTCTCTTCTCACTAATGAAATAATGAAGAAAGAAAACGAAGAGGAGAAGAAAAGGAAGAGATAAAGAAGATGTGGAAGAAGAAAATCATGGAGCTTTGCATCAACACTAATGTCATTGCTCTCAAGTCCCCCAAGTGCAACCATGTTGAATAAAGTGAAGATGAAGAGATGGTTCATATCTTCAAGAAATTCACCCGCTTCATGAAGAGCGAGATGACTAAATCCAAGCATGAACCGAAGAAGAAGATGAAGGATTCCCACAAGTCCAACAAAAAGGGATCATCTTCAAAGAAAGCATACATGGAGACATGGAGTGATGAAGACTCCACCGATGATGAGGTAGCTCACATATGCTTCATGTCCCTCAATGAGGGGGAGGTAACTTCTAACTCATGTAGTTCAAATTTATATACTTTTGATTAGTTGCAAGATGTCTCTGATGAATTGGTTTTTGACTTGAAGGCATCAATTTCCAAAAACAAAAAATTAATCTGAAATTTGAAAAAGGAAAATGAAACTCTTTCTAAAATCAATTTGGATTTTGAAGAAAATTTAAAGATTTTGAGCAAAAAGTTCTTGATTTACAAAATCTGCTTCAAAAGATGGAAAACGATCATCAAAATGCGTTGGATGATCTTAAGAAGGAAAATCATATTTTTATGTTAGACAATCTAGCGTCCCTAGATTTCTAAATGGTAAAGATTATGTGACACTAATGTCTATGGATCCAAAGCAAATTGGATTTCAAAAATTACTTGATTGTCTTATGTTATGTGTGATGGAGAATGAGCAACAAGTCCAAACTTGAGGGGGAGCTCCATACACACATGGAAGAACACTTGAAGAAGGAAGGCTTCACATCCTCCGTTAAAGTTCAAGTGTTGGTAAAATTTCTAGTTGTCTTTTGTTTTAATTAGATTATTTTTCTTTACAACTAGAATATCATATTGTTGGACTAACACTGTTTTGATGCTTTGAGTAAGGGCGATCCAATTTTAAAACCAAAAGTTTTTAATTATTAAAAAATTAAACCTCCTATGTTATTTTGAGCCTAATGTCTGTTAAATTCTTTTTGATATAACAAAAAGGGGGAGAAATGGTTTAAAAAATTGATTTTTCAAGAGAACAAGGAGGAGTTTTAACTTTATTCAAATTTTTAAAAAAATTCTAAGGGGGAGAATCCCAAACAATTTTTCAGGTTGATTTTATTATATCAAAAAGGGGGAGATTGTAGAAATATGTGTTTTGACATAATAATTGAAAAATGCTTTGGACTTAATTGAATAGAATT
The DNA here is from genome assembly GCA_030270665.1 of Hibiscus trionum. Taxonomy (NCBI): domain Eukaryota; kingdom Viridiplantae; phylum Streptophyta; class Magnoliopsida; order Malvales; family Malvaceae; genus Hibiscus; species Hibiscus trionum. Next base: position 15,825,012 of record BSYR01000038.1, on the reverse strand, counting down.
TAAAATACTCTTTAAGTAAAAAAACTTGAAAATAAGTTTGAGGTGTTTTCAAAATGTTTTGGCAATGTTTGAAACGTTTTTAAGTATCCAAACCAGTTTTTTTAATGTACTCGTTTCGATACAGGCATAATCTGTATCGGTACGTTTTGAAATTGTCAAAACCTATTACGATATAGGGTTCACCTATTTCGATACGGATAGGTGTGGTTTCGAAACACCCTTTGGTGTTTCGATACGCCTACATGGCATACAAACCAATGGCTACAACCCCAACGACTATTTGAATTGCAGGCTGTTTCGATACAACACTAGGTATTTCGGTACGGGTGTTCTGATACGGCCAAAGGTGTTTTGATACGGGCCACTGCATCAGACTCCAACGGCTAGTTCTGAAGAAGGGCATTTCGATACAACATTAAGACAATAATATACAATAATACATTACCACAATGCATCTTGGTCCAATTAATCAATATGAAGCAATAATTAATCAATTAGAGCTAATTCTTAACTATAACAAGTTTTAGGGACCAAATTGTAAATTCAATAAGTTAGGGGTCCTTTGATGTAATTTATTATACTGCCATGAAATTCACTACAATATTAACAATCCTATAAAATTTCATACAACTTGGAGTTCATTTGCTTATTCAATTTAATCATTCACAATTCAGTGACTAATCTGTGGACATTGCAAACTGTCAAATTATGCCTTTAACTAACTTAACTAACTGTTGAGTGGATCATTGGATTGATCATAGCCAAGAGGGGGTGAATTGGGTTTTAAAAACTTGTTGGAGTAAATAGATGGCAAAAAAATGAAGAACAAGGAATTTTAGAGTGGTTCAAGTTTCAAATGAACTATACATCCACTACCTTAGCTACTACTAAGGATTTTCCAACAATCTACTAATTGTTCTTCCCATTCTCAAGGCTTAGGAGGTAACTTTTACAATACCGGTCAAATTTTCTACCCAAAATTTGACCAAACCCTCACAAGAGTACAAAGAAGAAATAAAGGCAAGAAAGATATCTCTCAATATAAGATTGCCCTTTAAGTACAAACACTCAACCCAAATTTGATAACAAGATCAGAATTGAACTCTACACAATTAGCGGTTTTACAAGAGATAGGAAAATAAGCACTTTGAGCTTGGATTTTTGCTAGGATGTTTATCTTTGATGCAATAGTTGTTGCTGGTCTTCAATTAGCTTTAATTTATACCTTCTCTATTAATTCTAGCAGTTTGGGTGGTTAAAGTATTTATTATAGCCGTTGGCACCCTCTCTTTCCATCATAAATGCACTTCTGCAGCTTATCGTATCGGTACACGAGGACCCATATCGATGCCTATCTCAAAATAGAAAGAGTCGTTGCACAATAACAAGAGGGCATATCGATACGCGTGTAAGCGTATCGGTACGGGACATGGGCCGTTTCGATATGGAGAACATTTGTATCGATGCAATTAATTCAACAAAGCTCACTGGAAGTTTCCGTATCGATACGGCAAAGGGCGTATCGGTACGGGACAGCTACAACTTTAAATTTTGGTTACCTAACAACTGACACCAACAGTCGAAATCATTAAAAGCTTTTCGAATTTAAAATTCCATTAAATTTGTATCAATACGGGTAGAACTGTATCGGTACGCTATTCAAACTCCTTAAGTTTTACAGAGATAGCGTACCGATACATATGCAATCTGTTTCGATACGTTGTTTCGATACGGTGAGGGGCGTATCGAAACGCGTTTTTCTAGTAGCCAAACTTGTAAAAAAGGTATCGATATGGCTGGAAGCGTATCGATACGTCTGGACGTTTTCAATAGTTTGGCCTTGGAACACTTAGAAAATATTTGGAGATTGAGTTTTTCAAATTAGAATGAAGCCTTGATGATTTAAAAATCATTTGAGGGACTTAAACAATTATTTCAAGTTTTCAATTTAATCCTTAACATAAATTGTTACATCAAAATCAAACATAGGTTTCACAATCTCCCATTTTTGATATAACAAAACCAAAACTTGAAATCTTTGATACTTTTGAAAAACTTTGCAAAATAACTCCCCCTTAATATTGGCTAGGTAAAACTTAAGTTGAAAATCAAAATTTTAAGTGTGAGCTTGTTCCCTCTCCCCCTTTTTGTTTGATCAAAAATAGAGACATTGATAAACATAGGCAAAAGGCATAAATAATAACCAAACAACATAATATAGATAACCATTAAGTTCAAAATAAAGATAACATCAACATAAAATCCAAAAAAAAAAACAAAAAATCAAAGCATAGGTTTTAGAATGCAAACTTAGTCCTAAAAAGATAATCGGAAGTGCATAAATATCCTAAATGACATAAATGATATCCAAAGATGAACTACTATGCATCTCCATCGCCATCTTCATCATCTTCATCGTCCTCATCATGTGCATCATTATTCCTCCGAGATTGACGTCACTCATCATGGAAAGCGGTAAGGGATATGTTCATCGAGTTGTGACCGCCTTCAAGGGAAGTGAGACGCGTCTCCACATTCTTCACACGATCTTCAAGACTTGTAAAACGTTTGTCTATAGCAGCAAATCCTGAACTCATCACTTGATCCATGGAAGCAATTCCCATGCGCAAGCCCGTGAATTGCTCGTTGAGAAAGGTCATGGGGGCATTCATGGAAGGTGGAGGAGGGGGAGCTTGAGCGGATTGAGCATTAGCAATTTCTTCCGGAATAGCATCACTAGGGAGTTCGGATAGGCGAAGCCAATTTCCATTAAAGTACATGAACTTACCCCTTGAAAGAGATCTGTAGTCATGTGAACAATCTATCTCCTTTTGTGTGAAGAAATAACTCAAGGTCGTTCCATAAGTGAATGAAGTGACAAGAGTAGTGCGGCGATGTTGCACGAGATAGACAATCTCCGCAAACATAATCCAAACAAGGTTTTGTTGTTGTCTTTGACGGAAGCAACGAATCCAAAAATCGTCAACTTGGCGGATAGTGGAATACTTGCCTCTCGAGGGCCTAAACCACCAAGAAACCATCAAATGTAAGATTTGATCTTGAGCATTAAGAGCGGTGACAGAACCTTCCAAGACATGGCCAAGAGCATTCTCATCATTACGATCTTCATCCTCTAACTTGAACACACCACAAATAGATTGAACATTGAAGGCGACCTTTTTACCCATTAGATAGGAATTAACAGCCGTAACAACACCTGATAGATTTGTGACACACTTGGCATTAGCATAGAAAATCAAGACCAAATTGCGATAGAAAAATCTGGGAATTTGAATAAAATCCATAAATCTTCATTCTTGGAGCAACGATAAGTAAACAAATTTGAAGCGCTCCGAGATGAGAAAAGGAACAGAAATTATCCTCTCCGATCGGATTTTGTAGTTTTGAAATTGTCGGAAATATGTGAGGTCTCCTGATGTCTTGAAGCGTTGTTGATAGATAAGAGTGAGGTTCGGGTGAGTACCATCTCTGGCATTAGAACCTTCACCAACTTCACTAGTACGTGCTCTCTTTTTAGGTGCCATTGACTAGAGAAAAATATCAAAAACAATGTATGCATTAACTTTCTCATTCAACCCATTGAAAATCAATAATCAAATGTTGTTTTTTTAATTAAAAAAGTTGAGAAACAAAACAAGAACAAAACGTTTGAAAAGAAATTTGTTTTTGAGAAAGACAAAACAAAATAAAATTTAGAACGAAAATCAAATGAAATAAAAGAGATTTTTACCTTGATATTTGGTAGAGAGGAATGTGAGAAGAACTTTGCACCAAATTGATGAAAAGCTTTGCTTGATGTTGAAAAACCCTAAAGAGATTTTGAGTTGTGGTGTGAAAATATGAGGGATTGAGAGGCTTTTTATAGAGTGAAAAACGGCTAGGGTTTTGTAAAAGCAATTTTGGTAAAAGTGAAACTCTTTAAATGCCTTAAAGAAGCTGTCTGCGCAATCATGTATCGACACGCTTGAGGGTGTATCGATACGGGTGTAAAACTGTAATTCCCTTGAAATCCTCATCAAAGGTCCGTATCGAAACGGATGCAATCCGTATCAAAACGCTTTTAGCTCGTATCAAAACGGATTTAACCGTATCGATACCCATTTTAGGCAAAATGCAGTCTGGAAAGCTAATACAATACTCGTATCGATACACGTAAGGCCGTATCGATACCCTATGCCTAGAAATGCATTTTAGTCTTTAAGAACAACCAAAGGCTCGATTTTAGCACCTCCTAAATGAATGCAATTGATGAATGAGCAGTTCTAAGTATATTCTAATAGAAGCATACTCCCCCTAGCTATAAGCATGGATATTTTCAAGAGCAACAACGCAAAAATATGCAATTTCACAAATTCAAGCAATTTTAACCTCAAAAAGAGTCCTAAAGGGTCAAGGAAGGCTAGTTAGACCTAACTCTCTCCTAAGGGACCAAAAACTCTCCTTATCCAAAGGCTTTGTAAAAATGTCCGCTAGTTGGTTTAAGGTGTCAACGTACTCTATAACAACATCTTCCTTAAAGACATGATCTTTAATGAAATGATGCCTTATCTCTATATGTTTTGTTCTAGAGTGTTGGATGAGATATTTAGTTAAGCATATGGAACTAGTGTTGTCACACTTAAGTTGTATGGTTTTAACTTTAATACCATAATCTAAGAGTTGTTGCTTCATCAAAAGGACTTGAGCACAACAACTCCCTAAGGATATGTACTCGGCTTCGGTGGTAGATAGAGCTACACTATTTTGTTTCTTAGAGAACCAAGATATGAGCATACAACCTAAGAATTAATATGTTCCCGAAGTACTCTTCCAATCGATTTTACACCCCCATAATCCGCATCCAAATAAGCATAAAGGTTAAAGGTTGAGTGTCTAGGGTACCAAAGACCTAGACAATGAGTATCTCTAAGGTACCTAAATATTCTCTTAACGGCTATAAGGTGAGACTCTCTAGGACTAGCTTGAAACCTAGCACACAAGCAAACACTAAACAATATATCTGGTCTACTTGCGGTAAGGTAAAACAAAGATCCAATCATAGAGCGATAAAGCTTAGAGTCAACACACTTACCTCCTTCATCCTTGTCAAGCTTTGTAGATGAGCTCATTGGTGTGGCTTGAGGCTTTGCATTCTCCAAGCCAAACTTCTTGAGCATATCCTTGATGTACTTTGCTTGATTGATGAAGGTGTCATCCTTCCTTTGCTTGATTTTGATTCCAAAAAAGAATGAGAGCTCCCCCATCATGCTCATCTCGAATTCACCTTGCATTAACTTAGCAAACTCTTTGCAATGACACTCATTAGTAGATCCAAAAATAATATCATCAACATATATTTGTACTACTAAGATATCATTTTATACCTTTTTATGAAAAGTGTAGTGTCCACCTTACCTTTTTCAATCAAAAAGTTGGAAAGTCTTTCATACCAAGCTCTAGGAGCTTGTTTTAAACCATAAAGTGCTCTAGTTAGTTTGAAAACATGATTTGGAAATTTTGAATCTTCAAAACCCGGTGGTTGTTCCACATATACTTCCTCATTTATAAAACCATTTAAAAATGCTCCTTTAACATCCATTTGAAAAAGCTTGAAATCATGATGACATGCATATGCAAGCAACATCCTAATAGCCTCCATTCTAGCTACGGGTGCATAGGTTTCATCAAACTTTATTCCCTCTTCTTGAGTGTAACCCTGAGCAAATAATCTAGCTTTACTTCTCACAATGTTACCGCTCTCATCGAGTTTATTCCTAAATAACCATTTAGTTCCTATAGTAGATTGATTACTAGGCCTTTCAACTAATGTTCATACATTACTTATCTCAAATTGATTTAACTCTTCTTGCATAGCCATAATCCAAAAATCATCATTTAAGGCTTCTTTAATGCTCTTAGGCTTTATGCATGAGATAAAAGCAACATGGTTCATGAGTTTAAGAGAAGATCTAGTAGTTACCCCCTTTGATGGATCACCCAAGATTTCACCACCTTTGACATAGTTGTACTCCCTTGGGTAGTTCACTTCCTTTTCCTCAAGAGTCAAGTCCTTCAAGGCTTCAAGAGGTGGATTTGTGTATCCTCTTCTTTCGTTGGAATCTCATCCTCCCTTGAAGTTTGTCCTCCATCAAAGACATCAAGGGTTCCTACATCATCATCATCACAAGAATCCTTCCTCAGAGGAGGTTATCATCGAATACAACATGAATAGACTCTTCTACTACTAAAGTTCTCTTATTAAATACATGATAGGCTTTAGAGTTTAAGAAATAACCTAAGAAAATAGCTTCATCACTTTTAGCATCAAATTTACCTAAGTTATCTTTTCCATTGTTTAAAACAAAACACTTGCAACCAAATGGGTGAAAATAACTAATGTTAGGCTTTTTAGATTTTAAAATCTCATATGGTGTTTTCTTTAAAAGTGGCATAATCATTACTCGGTTTACAATGTAGCAAGCGATGTTTGTGGCTTCCACCCATAAATATTTAGGTAAATTGTTTTCACAAACCATGGTTCTAGCCATTTCTTGCAAAGTCCTATTTTCCCTCTCAACTACCCCATTTTGTTGAGGTGTTCGAGGAGCCGAAAATTGTTGCTAATATCATGTTCATTTAAAAACTCTTCAAATCCTAGATTTTAAAATTCGGTTCCATGATCACTTCTAATATGAGAAATCTTAAGTTCAGGATCATTTTGAGTTAATTTTGAAAACGTGATGAATTTTTCTAAAGCCTCATATTTAGTACTTAACAACAGAACCCAAGTAAATCTAGAGTAGTCATTAACAAGTAAAAATGAATACGATACCACCCAAGCTCATAGTTCTAATAGGCCCAAATAAATCCATGTGAATTAGTTGTAAAACCTACTTGTAGAAACATCATTAATGGATTTAAAGGATGATCTATGTTGTTTACCCAAAGAGCATGCATCAAAAATTTTGTCATTTGAGAACTTAATGTTGGGCAAACCTCTAACTAGATTTAGGGAAACTAATTTTTCTAAAACACTAATGCTAGCATGTCCTAGTTTCCTATGCCATAGCCATGCATCATTTTCATTTTGTGCAACAAAACATGCATGGGATGTATGAATGTCATCTAAATGCACCATGTATATATTACCTATGTGATGACCAATGAGCATTATATTTTTGATTTAATGTCAACAATTTTACACCCATTTTTATCAAATAAGACATTAAACCCTTTGTCACACAATTGACTAATGCTCAATAAATTATGTTTTATACCATTGGCATATAAGACATTTTCAATGAGAATAGTAGAGTGATTACCTATGGATCCAATACCTTTAATGTGGCCTTTGGAGTTGTCACCAAATGTCACTACTCCTCCACTTTTTGGCTTTAAGTCCATGAATCGACTCTTGTCTCCGGTCATGTGCCTCGAGCATCCACTATCAAGGTACCATGAATTTTGACTTTGTGCTTTGGCCTTGTAGCAATGCTCCCCCTACAAACAAAGATATTAAGCTTTGGTTTTTGGTACCCAAATCATTTTGGGTCCATGAGTGTTAGCTCCCAAAAGCTTGGTTCCCTTAGGAATCCAAGGTGACATAGAAATAACATTATTAGACTTGACGAGTTCCTTAGGAACCCATACACTTCTAATTTTCTTAGTTCTATTATGCCTATGGATGCCACTTTGTTTGTAGTTATATGTCTTTCTCTTAGGTTGGTTAGTTTTAGAGGATTCGTCTATCTCATTTTTCACATTACCAACATTTTTGAAAGACTCCTTGAGCTTGTTAAGCTCATCTAACACCCTTTGGTGTTCACTATTGCATTGAGAAATACGATTGTTTAAGTCTACATTTTCATCATGAAAGAATTTAAGTTCATCTTGTAAACCTAAGATCTTTTTTCTCAAATTTTAAGTTAGCTTGAGAAAGTGGGTCATTTTTAGCATTTAATTCCGAAATAATCTTTTTATTTCTTATGACCCATTCTTTATACTTCTCAACTAACTCATCATATACCTCTTGTAACTCATCATAAGCATCATGAAATTCATCAAATGTAAAATCAAAAGATGATGAGTTAGAGGTTACCATGGAGGAATCCTCTTCAAGAGCCATGAGGCAAAGGTTGGCCACTTCGTGTTCCTCATCCGCGGATGACACCTCATCACTCCAAGTAGAAAGCTTGGCTTTGAGCTTCTTCTTCTTCTCAAAGCCCTTCTTCTTGAGTTGAGGGCACTCCGAACGAATATGGCCCAGTTTTTTGCACTCAAAGCAAATGATTTGATCCCTCTCTTCTTCTTTGTTTTTGGTTTTGAAGTCCATTTTTCTTTGAACCTTCCTTCCTCGGTTGGACCTCATAAATCGTGAGAACCTTTTGGCTATCATAGCCAATTATTCTAGGTCTTCCTCCTCACTAGAAGTGCTCTCCTCATGTAGAGAAGCTTTGAGAGCCACTCCTATCTTCTTCTTCTTATCTACCTCTAACTTCTCCACTCTTCTCTCTTCCTTCTTCCTTTCATCATCCTTTCCTTGCTTCATTACCTCATGAGTTAGGAGAGAACCCACTAGCTCATCAAGCTTGTGTGTCTTCAAATTTTTGGCCTCAATGATGGCGATTCTCTTCCCATCCCAAGACTCGGGAAGTGAGTAGAGTAGCTTCCGGACTAGTTTGTCTTCCAGGATTATCTCTCCAAAACCCTTTAGCCCGTTGATGATTGTTGAGAAATGATCGAACATCTTAGACACGATTTTGTCGGGCTCCATTTTGAAATTCTCATAGCTAAGATTGAGAATTCCAATCTTTGTTTCCTTCACATCACTTGTTCCTTCATAAGTGGTCTCAAGTGTATCCCACACTTCCTTAGCACTTTCGATGGAGGAAACTTTGGAGTAGATGTCGGGACTGAAAGATCAAAACAACATGTGAAGAGCTTTATCATTGATTTGAATCTTCTTTCTCTCTTCTTCACTCATCTAATTTTTCTTCTTTAGCACAAATCTTCCTTCGCCGTCTCTCTTCATCGGAATATAAGAACCATCTTCAATGGCATCCCAAACTAGATAATTATTGGATTTAATGACGAGGCGCATCCGGTTCTTCCAAAAGGGGTAGTTATCACCGTTGAAGAAAGGCGGTTTGGTGGTTGATTGAGACTCGTACATGCTTAACCCAAGGGTAGATGCCATGGCTTGCTTTGGTAGTTGATCACACTCTTCCTAGGAACTTTTCTTGTGGTTGTTAATCCTCCAAAGAGGTAGGCTTTGATACCAATTGTTGAGTGGATCATTTGATTCATCAAAGCCAAGAGGGGGGTGAATTGGGTTTTTAAAACTTGTTGGAGTGAAAAGATGGAAAAAAATGAAGAACAAGGAATTTTGAGAGTGGTTCAAGTTCCAAATGAACTCTACATCCACTACCTTAGCTACCATTAAGGATTTTACAACAATCCACTTATTGTTCTTCCCCTTTGCAAGGCTTAAGAGGTAACCTTTACAATACCGGTCAAATTTCCTACCCAAAATTTGACCAAACCCTCACAAGAGTACAAAGAAGAAATAAAGGCAAGAAAGATATCTCTCAATACAAGATTTCCCCTTTAAGTACAAACACTCAACCCAAATTTGATAACAAGATCAGAATTGAACACTACACAATTTGCGGTTTTACAAGAGATAGGAAAATAAGCACTTTGAGCTTGGATTTTTGCTAGGATGTTTATCTTTGATACAATAGTTGTTGTTGGTCTTCAATTAGCTTCAATTTATACCTTCTCTATTAATTCTAGCCGTTTGGATGGTTAGGGTATTGATTATAGCCGTTGGGACCCTCTCTTTCCACCATAAATGCACTTGTGCAACTTACTATATCAGTACACGAGGGCTCATATCGATACATGTCCCAAAACAAAAATAGTCGTTGCACAATAACAATAGGGCGTATCTATACGCGTGTAAGCGTATCGGTACGGGATAGGGGCCGTTTCGATACGGGGAACATCCGTATCGATGCAATTAATTCAAAAAAGCTCACTAGAAGTTTTCGTATCGATACGGAAAAGGGCTTATCGGTGCGAGACAACTACCACTTTAAATTTCGGTTACCTATCAACTGACACCAACGGTCGAAATCATTAAAAGCTTTTTGAATTTAAAATTCCATTAAATTCATATCGATACGGATGGAACCATATCAGTACGCCATTCAAACTCCTTCAGTTTTATAGAGAGAGCGTATCGATACATATTGCATCTGTATCGATACGCTCTTTCGATACGGTGAAGGGCGTATCGAAACGTGTTTCTCTAGTAGCCAAACTTGTAAAAAAGGTATCGATACGGTTGGAAGCGTATCGATACGCATGGACGTTGTTCAATAGTTTAGCCTTGGAACACTTAGAAAATATTTAGAGTTTGGGTTTTTCAAATTAGATTGAAGCCTTGATGATTTAAAAATCATTTTAGGGACTTAAAAATTTATTTCAAGTTTTCAGTTTAATCCTTAACATACATTGTTATATCAAAATCAAACATAGGTTTCACAATAACCCTGTATCGAAACACCTTAGGCTGCTTCGAAACGGGTGTACGATGGTTAACCTAAGTTGACTTTGCCATTTAAATCGTATCCATATGGGCAATCCTTGTATCGGTATGGGTTGACTTCCTTTGATCTTGACTTTGACCCGTTTCGATACGTTATAGACTCGTATCGAAACATTGGATTCTAGTAGCAAAATGTTCTGATACGGCTATAGACCTTATCGATACGCCCTGTTCATAGAGTCCAATTATGCTTAACCTTATCGATACGCCATTACCCGTAATGATACGGCCTGACTTGTAATGATAGATTTTTGCTGGTTTTTAATTGAATTGACCTACCAAACGGTGTTCAAATAGAATGAAACTTTACACACAACATTTCGATGCTATAAAATACTAGCTTGCCATAATTCATCATCATTCGAATACGTTTACTAGGTTTTGACCCCTATGGGCCAAGTATGCCATTTTTAGCCAAACCAAAAGTCAATTTAGGGCCTTTAACCATATTATGACTTACACACATTAAACACATATTGAAATAGGCACAACAGACTAGTTCAACTACTTTGCCACCTTTCTAGGAGTTCGTAAGGTCAAAATACATTACTTTAAGCTTGTAGTGACTTGTCTCCCCTCGATTATCCAATCTTTAAACGCAATGGCCTTTCAACCTTAAATGCATGAAATGAGACACGTTAGACATACCTTGCTTAGTGAGGTAGTCATGAACAATACGAACAACTGTAGAATGTCCACAAGTTCTATATTTTGTGCACATTAATGCTCGTATTATTGCCATTCTTAAGCTCATTTAGGCATTTTTCGGTGCATTGCATGCATAACAACATTATTCTCTCTTTTACCACGCCTTTATTGAATATTTTATGTTTGGTTAAGAAAAGATAATGTTTTAGTCTAGTTTTTATTTTCAGGTGTTGTAGCTGTGTAGAGGATGAGAGGACAAGAAAGCTGGGAACAATAGGAGCTATACTAAAGCAGTTCCAGATGCCGCCAAGGACGACGCCAAAGCAGCATTGCCGCTAAGTGTCGCCCAGGTAGGAGTTACACCGACTTAGCCAAGATGGGTCGCGATTGAAAGAGGGAAATTCCCTGAGCCCAATGAGTCAGTCTTGCAATTCTCTGAAGCCTGTAGCGACCGGTAGAGCTGATCCAAGAATGATAAGTGTGAGTACTTATCCTTACTTGTGGGAGAAGGCAATGTCCAAAGAGTCCACATTTAAGTTAAAAAGGAGTAAACATTTAATGTAAAACTACTTTAAGAACTTCTACTTAAAAGAGGACTCAAACTTAAGCCATGAGCCCTATATATACCCAGTGTATGTGAGGGTATAGGGGCATGATATAGATGCATAAGCTTATGCTTAGACGCATGGATAGATGGGATGTAGTGGAGGTCGCGGCCCAACACCCTTAGGGTTTAAGTTCTTTCATGTAAAGTGGTTGTGAGAAACGGTTGTAATAGTTTAAGTGTGTTTTCAATAAAATATTCTCAAGTTTGCTTAATTCATGTTCTTCACTTATTCAATTAGTTCCAAAAGTCCAGTTGAGGAAATCCATTATTCGGGCACGAAAGTGTAAGGCTCACGAAAGAATTAAGCACGGTCTCATCATGTCGAGGTGTTGACTAATTTGTCTTAGACATAAGTACGAATTTCAGCGGCTAAAAGGAGCAACCAAACATCGACTGTCTGTGTTAGGTTTACGCTGAGATTGCTAGGCATTGCCTATATCACGTGGTCACAGAATCCTTGCCTAGACATAGGAATGATCACTTAAGAATTGCTCTGTCGAACTTGGAGTATCTGTCAGATTTGCCGCCAGGACTTATCTCCATTCCACCTGCCGAGACAGCGAAAGTTGTAGGAGCAGAGACCCGTTGCGGCTGCGTGACAGGGTCGTAGCTGCCGCCCGCCATTACCCGCCGAGGTAGCGAATCGTGGCAGCGCAAAACACACTTAGGCTTTACAATGTAGTCTACACGCTACTAAGTTGCAATTGCCTTACCCAATCTATCGAACAAATCTCTCCCTATCATCCCTATCTTTATTTTACTTATATATCCACATTTAGAGATTTAATTGTGCATTTACAAAATCTTTGTGTAGGAGACGATATCTTTTATACTATAACTTGACAAGAGTGTGCACTTGCGCTCATAAATAGAGAAACCCAAACGCTTTACAAGTTTTTGGCGTCGTTGCCAGGGATTGGCAACAGCAACTGGATTTGAATTTCTACACTTCTACTTTAGTTTTTGCACATTAAATTTCTGTTTATTTTATTTTTCAAAAAAATGCCTCTTTGTTTTCTTTGGTGTATGTCCCGCCAACATCCACCTGATGAGGGGAAGGACATGCCTGGACGAAAAGCCAAACACAGAGCCCTCAAGAAGTGGTTATGTTTGGGAAAAGCGCAACCCAACATAACTTGATTTTTATTTTTATGCATTAGGATTAGATTTAATCTTCAGTTATTTCTTTTTATTTAATATCTGCATTTAATTTATTTCAGGTTAGGAATGAAGGCAAGACCAAGAAGAATGAAAGAATAAAGGAGAAGCTCAACCAGCGGCCAAGCCAACTCAAGGTAGATGAGCATAACGGCTAGCCGCAACGGCTACATTTGCAATAGCGAGCGGAACGACTATCTGCGTAACGGCTGGAATCCCGTTATTCGCGCCGCAATAATTGCCACCCGTTGGCAGCGTGCCCGTCAAGGCAGTGGAGAGAAGTGACTATATAAGGCCAACTATTCTTTCCCCGTTCTTAACTTTTCTCTCTCTTTTACTCTCAATTCTTTCTTCCATCTTTTCTTTCATGATATCACTGGCTTTACTTTCTTACAATTTCTTTTTCTTTCTTTAGGAAAACACAATCGTACTCTCAGCTATGGCCACATCAAAACAACCCGCCTCAAACTCCAAACCAGCCTTCCAAAAATTCTTAAATAAGGATATAGAGGCAATATACCGAAAGTAATTCACCCAGAGGCAACTCTAGGAGGAAATATGGTTCCAATACACCAGGCCAGATGGAGATTTTAGCCTTGAACCCACCATATTCGAAAGGATTCACAACTTGGGCTGGGTCATTTTCGCACGGCGACTAGAAGGGATAAACAACCACCAGGTACGAGAATTTTATGCCCACAAGCCTACACCGGGAAACCCTTTCGTACATGTCCACGATGAAGGTGTCAAGTTCACGGCGGATACCATCAACATTTTCTACAGCATAGACATCCGCGGGAATCCGCATGAAGAATGGAAGTCCTACCTAACGGCGACTGACTATGACAAGATCAAGAAAGAAATTTGTCGGCCCAACACCAAGTGGCTAACCGGCAAGAATAATTGTTCAGTCAACAGTCGTGATCTGTTGCCAGAGGCAGGTCTTTGGAGCAACTTCGACCAACGTCGCCTGATGCCCACCACGCACGAATCAACAGTCAACAAGCCGCAGCTTGCCCTTATCCACAACATTATGAAGGGGAGGCCAATCAATGTTGGCAAAGTAATTCTAGAGGAGATCTATGCCCACGCCGACAAGCCCAACGTCAAGGGACCTCTCGTCTTCCCTGCACTCATCACGGGCCTATGTGCCAACTTCCGTATGTCGCCGCACCCCAAGGACACAATACTTTCTGCCAAGGAAGGTGTGTTGAGTGTGTAAAAGTTCTATTATTTACCCCCTATTTAACCCATATTTCTGCTGCATTCAAGCATTATTTATTGCATTTAGGTCAGTTTACAGTTAAACATCACAAATATATTAAAAGGCACAGTTTCTACTGAAATTGGTCGCTTTTGCAGGTTGCTGCTGTAGAAAACGAAAAGGGCAGGCGCTGGGCAGTGAAGCAGAAGAGCTGGAATTTGACGAGCAGTCAAGGAGGACTATGCTTCCATGGATGCCGCCGTGACAGCAGAGGACGACAACAGTTTTGAGGAGAAGAAGCAAAGTGGACCTCAACAGATAGAGAAAATTCAGCTCGTCTGTCGTGTAAAACCACCATATTTTTCCAAGCCCCAGATCGAAAGGAATGTCAAGCCCAAAGTTCAAGTAGATAAAATCCCAAGCAAGAAAGATGACGGCTTAAAGTTAGATTCTTTGAAGATTTAGTCTTTATTAGAATTGTACTTTAATTTAAAGTTGTATTCTTGCTATTTTAGAAAACTTGGACCCAAAGCCTATATAAGGGCATGCATTTCGACCTAGGGGGATATAACCTATTCTCTAGCTTTCTTCCCAAAACCCTAACCGTTTTCCTTCCCTCATCATGTTCTAAATTCCCCTTAGGGCCACGAGTTGTTTTGTAAAGTAGTTGCAAGGGTTGTTTTTGTTTTAGGAATTTCCAGTTCAATAAAATAAACTTCAAGTTCTCTTATTCTGGTTATTAACATCTTGCAAGAGCATCAGGAGAGCATTGTGAGGTTATCTATTTACTTAATATCGGGAGAGTTAAGTATACGAAAGAAATAAGTGCGAGTTCTCTAGTTTATAGTTGAACTATCTCGGACCTAGGGATAGGACGAGGTTAAGTGGCTAAAGAAGAATTCAACAACATCGGTGTTCATCCTTCGATTCACGTCGGGAGGTATCATCAAAGACGTGATCATAGACAGACTTGGACCTAGGGATATGCCAAGGCACAACAGGGATTCTTGCCAAACTTTAAGTACTGAGTTGAGTGTTCGCTGCCGCGACAATCAACGGACTGCTGCCGCGACAGGTGCTGCCGCGTCGGGGACGACGACAGAACTAGATTTCCTAGACTCAACAATACCTGCACTACTGAGCAATTCAATACCAGTCCATTCTCTCTATCTTGATTTTTCTACTCTTTTATTTAAGTTCTCTTTATTATTCTCGTGACAACTTTCTCAATTATTTTATTTAATCTCGTGCAGTAACTCAAGGTGAAGCTATTATCCCAGTCCCTGTGGAGACGATATCCGATACTTCATATCACATTACTACTTGCGCCGTGTACACTTGCACTACAATTGCGATAGAATCTTTTACACGCAACAAGTTTTTGGCGCCGTTGCCGAGGACTGGCAACATAACTCTACCTTTTCTTTAACTGTACTTTTTCGATTTTATTTTTATTTTCTGTTTTTTTTTGTTCAACTCTTGCTTTTCACAAGGTTTCTTGTTTATGCGCGGATCGAGACGAGGAAAAGATCCTGAGTATCCATTAGATCCGGAAATCGAACGTTCATTCAATCTCAATAACCGACTTCGTCACATACTAGCCAGGAACGAGTACCTTGAGGAATAGTTAGAGACGATGGCTAACCAAAGAAACCCTCTGGGTAACGACCCTCCTGTTGAAGATGGAGCGGTTATACCGCTTGTCGGCAACCCTGCTGCCGCTGCCGGACGACGGTCCTGTCGTGACTACATGTTGAACGATCATGTAGAACTAGAAACCACGCTGCCGATCAACAATGTCAGTCAATTCAGTGGTGCTATTACCGAGGATGCTAGGGAGCATCTCAAAACGTTCCAGGAAATCTGTGGTTCGTTTAGACTACCAGGAGTTAATCCGGATATACTGAGGCTTCGGTTATTTCCCCATTCATTGAGGGACAGAGCAAAGACTTGGTGGAATAAACTTACGCCGGGTTCAATTAGAACTTGGGCAGATTTGTCTCGTGAATTTTTATCTCGTTTTAATCCTTCACACTTATCTGAGCGATTACGTAATGAAATCGCTACTTTTCAATAGGAGGATGATGAGCCGATGCACGAGGCCTGGGACAGATTCACCACTCTTCTGCGGAACTGCCCTATGCATGGATTCCCCGTTTGGAACTAGGTAACTAAGTTTTATAATGCTCTCAACTTACAAACTCGTATTCGAATTGATTCAGCAGCAAACGGATTACTATTGGACAAAGACCCAGACGAGGCAATGCAAGTATTGAAAAATCTGGCTAAGAATGAGGAGCAGTTTTCGACAGCAAGAAGAGAGGGTAAACGGGTCCTAGCTGTCAAGGATTATGAGGCCGACAGCATGATGACGCTCTTGAACGATGACGCACAACATGGATTTGCTGTCGAAGAGGTATGTGAAATTTGTGAGGGAAATCATAGTTCGGATGAGTGTCCTATACAGTTAGAAGAAGGGAAGTATGTTGGAAACTATAAGCAGAATTACAACTCCAACAACTATAATCCCAGCTTGAGAAAGGATCCCAAGTTTTCTTGGGGTAATCCTAATAATGCCCTGAATCCTCAAGCTCATAATAATCAGAATCAGGGAGGACCTAGATTGCTGACTCAACAGCAACAGAAGCCGCAGCAGCTGCAGCAACAACCACCAGCTGCCACAAACAGTATACTGGAACAGACTCTGGCTACGTTTATGTCTCAGACAGGAACATATATTGAGAACATGAATCAGTTTGTCAAGAAGACAGAGACATTCATGGATAAAACAGAGATGCGGATGACAAATGATGAAGCTACTCTGAAATCTTTGGAGACACAGATGGGTCAGGTTTCCCAGCATATCAATCCAAGACAGACTGGAGGATTTCCTAGCAATACTGAAAATGCTAGGCAGCCCACACATGAGCAGTGTAAAGCCATTACTACTAGGAGTGGGAAGAAACTACCAGGGCCAGAGAAGGAAGCTGAAACAGTAAAGAAACCACCCTTGGACAGACCTGCCGAGGAAGCTGCCCTGACAGGTAACAAACAGCATGCTGCCGATAAACCTGTTACGATAGCAGAATCGATAGAGGAGAAAAATGATGAACCCAAACCTCCTCAGATTCGTATGCGATGGGAAGGAAGTATTGCTGATTATCGTCCCCCACCTCCTTTTCCTCAACGGTTACAGCAATTGAAGCAAGAATCTCAGCTCAAAAAGATTTATGATATTTTTAAGCAGGTTCATATTAATATCCCGCTGTTAGACGCCGTTAGGGAGATGCCCAGATACGCCAAATTTCTCAAGGATGCCATGTCGAAGAAATCTAAACTTGGGGAGTTTGAAACGGTTAAGATGACAGAAGGATGAATGAGTATTCTTCATAGGCAGCCACCCCAGAAAAAGAAAGATCCGGGGAGCTTCATCATACCTTGTGTAATCAGAGATAAATATGTGGGTAAGACACTTTGTGATCTTGGTGCTAGTATTAATTTAATGCCAAAATCTGTTTTTCAGAAATTAGGTATTGGAAAAGCTCGGCCCACTACAGTAATTCTGCAGCTGGCAGACCCCTCTTACGTTCATCCGGAAGGAAAAATCGAAGATATTCTGGTAAGAGTGGATAAATTTTTTTCCTGTTGACTTTCTTGTTTTAGATTGTGAAGCAGATGAAAACGCACCAATTATCCTGGGGCGACCCTTCTTAGCCACGGGAAGATCGCTGATTGATGTGGAGAAAGGAGAACTCACCATGAGAGTGAACGATCAAGAAATAAAGTTGAATGCTCTCCAAGCTATGAAGCATGCTGATGCAGAAGAGGAATGCAAGGTTATCACTGAAGTTACCCTTGACCAACCCTGTATCAGGTCGGGCTGTCACGACATCAAAATTGGTCACTGCCTCGGCAGCCACTTACATGACTGTCATGACATCATCGGCGACAACAACTCCTCAGAATCCGATACATCTGATACTGATGGTCAGGAGGAAGTAAACTGGATAGGCGATCGTCCAGGTAAGTTATTCGAACCTTTAAATTATACTTCGGATAACCATGCAATCCAAAAGCCATCAACTGTTGAGCCCCCTGTTTTAGAACTGAAGCCCCTGCCAGGGCAACTAAAGTATGCTTTTCTTGGTTCAAATGATACGTTGCCCGTAATCATCTCTTCCAAGTTGATGCAGGAACAGGAACAACAATTAATAGGGATGCTGCAGCAGCACAAAAAGGCAATTGGATGGACAATCGCTGACATTCAAGGCATTAGTCCGACATTATGTATGCATAAAATCCTTTTAGTGGATGATCATAAGCCGACTATAGATGCTCAAAGGCGGCTAAACCATGTGATGAACGAGGTGGTACGTAAAGAGATAATCAAATGGTTAGATGCTGGAATAATTTACGCCATCTCGGACAGCAAATGGGTGAGCCCGGTGCAATGTGTTCCCAAGAAAGGAGGAATGATTGTGGTGACCAAAAAAAACAATAAGTTGATCCCAACCAGGAATGCGACCGGTTGGAGGGTTTGTATGGACTATCGGAAGCTTAACAAAGCTACCCGAAAGGACCACTTTCCTTTACCCTTTATTGATCAAATGCTTGATAGACTAGCGAGTAAAACCTTACTATAGTTTTCTTGATGGTTATTCAGGGTACAATCAAATAGCTATCGCACCGAAAGATCAAGAAAAGACGACCTTCACATGCCCCAACGGAACATATGCTTTTAGGAGGATGCCTTTTGGACTATGCAATGCACCCGCCACCTTCCAAAGGTGCATGATGGCCATATTCTCCGATATGGTGGAGGACTTCCTTGAAATTTTTATGGATGATTTTTCAGTCTTTGGAGACGATTTTGACAGCTGCCTAGGCAACCTACAAAAGGTACTTAAAAGATGAGAAAAAGCAAACCTAGTTTTGAATTGGGAAAAATGTCACTTCATGGTGGATGAAGGGATAGTCCTTGGCCATAAGATCAGCTGCCGTGGCATAGAAGTCGACAGGGTCAAGATAGAAGTGATCGAAAAGTTGTCGCAACCCACCACAGTCAAGAGTATCAGAAGTTTCTTAGGACATGCTGGTTTCTATCGGAGATTCATTGCAAATTTTTCAAAAATCACCAAGCCCCTATGCCATCTTCTGGAGCAGAACCGACCCTTTGACTTTAATGATGAATGTACTGAAGCATTCAAGGTTCTGAAGGAAAAGCTGGTAACAGCCCCAATAGTACAGCCACCAGACTGGACACAGCCATTTGAGATCATGTGTGATGCTAGTGACTATGCTGTCGGGGCAGCACTTGGGCAGCGGAGAGACAAATTATTTCATGTCATATACTATGCCAGCAAGACACTTAACGACGCCCAAGTGAACTACACCACCACAGAGAAAGTGTTATTAGTTGTGGTATTCTCCATTGACAAGTTTCGTTCTTACATACTTGGAACAAAGGTCATAGTGCACACAGACCATTCTGCCTTGAAGTATCTGTTCGCGAAAAAGGATGCTAAGCCTCGATTGATACGAAGGATCCTGCTATTGCAAGAATTCGACCTTGAAATAAAGGACAAAAAAGGGACAGAAAATCAAGTGGCAGATCACTTGTCAAGGTTGGAGAAGGGACAAAGTCTACCAACAGAAGAGACAAACATACTGGAGACCTTCCCAGATGAGCAGCTCTTTGAAACTAAGATGGACTCCATTAATGGAAGGTTGCCACCCCCAAACTCGAGGGTTGCATTGCCCTCAATGCAAATGACAATAAAAAAAGATAAAGCACAACATCACAAAATATATAAGCAGACAGCAAAAAGAAGTTAAAAACTTAAATTTTTAATCGCTGTCTTCGCTGCAGCTGCTGAGTCTGATCTGGCGGCGGGCTCGAGCTTTCGGGGCTTGCTGGGGAACGGGGGAGGCGGATGTGGTGGCTGGATCCTGGTTGGGGAGATATGAGGTGGTTGCTCCACAACCTGGATTTCAGAGCTGCTGCTGCTGTCTCTTGGCAAGTTATTTTTGTCTACCATTCGCTTCTGCCTCTTCGCCGGCGAGAACTCCTTCGAAAGATTCCTCTTAATAGAGGGTTCATTGTCACTTGTGGCCCAAACGGAGGAGGATGAGAATCCGGCAATAAAGGCATCAAGCTCCTCCGATGCCATTCTTCGTTTCGTGCCACGGGCAGATGGCTCAGCGCGGGTGCTGCCAGCGACTGTCGTGGCAGGTGATGGCGTTGAGGCGATAGAGGGTGTCCGTGGGGTGGCAGCAGGTGTGGGAGTGTGGGCAGGTGTAGTGACAGCAAAATAATGTGCAGGAAATATGGGGAAGACATCATCAGGGAAATTTAAAGAAGTATGGATAAAGTTTACCGTAGAGGCAGTAAAATCCCTGATGAAGGTCATCAGCCCAAGCTGTCGTTCCTCCATCTTCTGAATGGCAGCTAAGATCTGGGAGAAGGAGTCTGTCGGGGCGGCTGCTGCGGCAGCTGGTTCAGTGTCTGGCTGCTTTATCGTGTCTGCTGTGGTGGCAGCTGGGTCGAATGACGACAGAGGAGTGGCGGCATTCAGCTCCATGAGGCTGAGGATGTTCTTTTCAGTCCAACCTTTCCCTTGGACTCGCAGATCAGTGACTACTTCTGGTACGCCATGGCCACGGCAGAATGAAGTGATGAGGTACGGGCGGTAAAGTGGACCTGTCGATCTGTGTGCGCACTCCAAGATGCTCTCACGAATATAGTTACCCACATTAATGGGTCTTTCATGTAGGATGGAGTGAATTAAAGCTAACCTCGGCTGGTCGACCGTGGTATTGTGGGACGACGGCATGATGCGCTTTTTGATGAACGCATTCCATAACTTCGCCTCCGGTAGCAGTTGGGTCCGCTTTACTGCCCGTGGATTCTTTCGGCTGGTGTTCCATTGAGTCCCTTCATCTGTCAGTTCTGTCATGATAGCGTCATAGGCAGTAGGGTCTAATGTGTTGAGGAAATGTTGGTGAGCGTCGTCATTGCTGCCGACGTAGAATCCATATAATGTGTTGACATACTCAGCTTCGAACGTCAATTCTTTTCCCCGAACAATCACCGATGTCGCTTTCCTGCTGCCAATGGCAGTATAAAATTCACGTACCAAAGTGACGTTCATTTCTTCAGGCTGCTCAGCAAAAGTCTACCACTGTAGAGCTCGAACTTTTCGGGCTATGAACGACTTTAGGCCCAGATTTTCCTCCTTCGATGTATAGATGAAGCCTCTCTCTTCCCACATATCTCTGGAAGCAAAGGAGCGTGGGGTAGTTGCTGTCGGTGTGGAACTGGAAGCAGCATTCCTACGGGTTTTCCTAGAAGACATTTTTGCAAGGGTTGTGGAAATAAAACTGAAAGCAAATAAAAATCTAAAGAGAGAGCAAGTAAGAAAAGCATAAGTGAATGAAAATGAAAAATGAAACGGGGTTATATAGATAAGGATTTGCTGCTCGTTGAAGCTGTAACGGCAGGCGCGAGTAACGGGGCCAACTGTTATGCGTTAGCATTTCTGACGTGTCTGTCACGCGTTTCCGTGTCTGTTGCGCGTCTGTGACGTGTTTCCGCGTCTGTCGTGATAGCGTGTTGACAGCCTATATTTTCCGTGTCTGTCGCTGCAGCTGGAACGACGGGCTTCAAAATGTGGGCTTTGTTGGGTTGGTGGATGGATGGTAGGCTGAGTTCACTTCTTCTGTTCTTCTTGACTCCTTTATTTCCTGCCGCCATGGCTTTCGCGGCAGTGACTGCGGCAGCAAAGAGCTGCTCATCTGGGAAGGCCTCCAGTATGTTTGTCTCATCTGTTGGTAGACTCTGTCCCTTCTCCAACCTTGACAAGTGATCTGCCACTTGATTTTCTGTCCCCTTTTTGTCCTTGATTTCAAGGTCGAATTCTTGCAATACCAGGATCCATCGTATCAATCGAGGCTTAGCATCCTTTTTCGCGAACAGATACTTCAAGGCAGAATGGTCTTTGTGCACTATGACCTTCGTTCCAAGTATGTAAGAACGAAACTTGTCAATGGAGAATACCACAGCTAATAACTCTTTCTCTGTGGTGGTGTAGTTTACTCGGGCGTCGTTAAGTGTCTTGCTGGAATAGTATATGACATGAAATAATTTGTCTCTCCGCTGCCCAAGTGCTGCCCCGACAGCATAGTCACTAGCATCACACATGATCTCAAATGGTTGTGTCCAGTTTGGTGGCTATACTATTGGGACTGGTACCGGCTTTTCCTTCAGAACCTTGAATGCTTCAGTACATTCATCATTAAAGTCAAAGGGTCGGTTCTGCTCCAGAAGATGGCATAGGGGCTTGGTGATTTTTGAAAAATTTGCAATAAATCTTCGATAAAAACCAGCATGTCCCAAGAAACTTCTGATACCCTTGACTGTGGTGGGTGGCGGAAGCTTTTCGATCACTTCAATCTTGGCCCTGTCGACTTCTATACCACGGCAGCTGATCTTATAGCCAAGGACTATCCCTTCATTCACCATGAAGTGACATTTTCCCTAATTCAAAACTAGGTTTTCTTTTTCACATCTTTCGAGTACCTTTTGTAGGTTGCCTAGGCAGCTATCAAAATCGTCTCCAAAGACTGAAAAATCATCCATAAAAATTTCAAGGAAGTCCTCCACCATATCGGAGAATATGGCCATCATGCACCTTTGGAAGGTGGCGGGTGCATTGCATAGTCCAAAAGGCATCCTTCTAAAAGCATATGTTCCGTAGCGGCATGTGAAGGTCGTCTTTTCTTGATCTTCTGGTGCAATAGCTATTTGATTGTACCCTGAATAACCATCAAGAAAACAATAGTAAGGTTTACCCGCTAATCTATCAAGCATTTGATCAATAAAGGGTAAAGGAAAGTGGTCCTTTCGGGTAGCTTTGCTAAGCTTCTGATAGTCCATACAAACCCTCCAACCGGTCACAGTCCTGGTTGGGATCAACTCATTGTTTTCGTTGGTCACCACGGTCATTCCTCCTTTCTTGGGAACGCATTGCACCAGGCTCACCCATTTGTTGTCTGGGATGGCGTAAATTATACCAGCATCTAACCATTTGATTATCTCTTTAAGCACCACCTCTTTCATTGCATGGTTTAGCCGCCTTTGAGCATCTATATTCAGTCTTTGATCATCCTCTAAAAGGATTTTATGCATACATAATGCCGGACTAATGCCTTGAATATCGGCTATCGTCCATCCAATTGCCTTTTTGTGCTGCTGCAACATCCCAATTAATTGTTGTTCATGTTCCTGCATCAACTTGGAAGAGATGATTACGGGCAACATATCATTTGAACCAAGAAAAGCATACTTTAGCTGCCCTGGCAGGGGCTTCAGTTCTAAAACAGGGGGCTCAACAGTTGATGGCTTTTGGATTGCATGGTTATCCGAAGTATAATTTAAAGGTTCGAATAACTTACCTGGACGATCTCCTATCCAGTTTACCTCCTCCTGATCTTCAGTATCAGATGTATCAGCTTCTGAGGAGTTGCTTTCGTCGATGCTGTCGTGACAGTCTTGTTTGTGGCTGCCGAGGCAGTGACCAATTTTTATGTCGTGACAGCCCAACCTGATGCAGGGTTGTCAAAGGTAACTTCAGTGATAACCTTACATTCCTCTTCTGCATCAGCATGCTTCATAGCTTGGAGAACATTCAACTTTATTTCTTGATCGTTCACTCTCATGGTGAGTTCTCCTTTTTCCACATCAATCAGTGATCTTCCCGTGGCTAAGAAGGGTCGCCCCAGGATGATTGGTGCGTTTTCATCTGCTTCAGAATCTAAAACAAGAAAGTCAGCAGGAAAAATAAATTTATCCACTCTTACCAGAATATCTTCGATTTTTCCTTCCGGATGAACGTAAGAGCGGTCTGCCATCTGCAGAATTACTGTCGTGGGCCGAGCCTTTCCAATACCTAATTTCTGAAAAACAGATTTTGGCATTAAATTAATACTAGCACCAAGATCACAAAGTGCCTTACCCACATATTTGTCTCCGATTACACAAGGTATGATGAAACTCCCCGGATCCTTCTTTTTCTGGGGTGGCTGCCTATGAAGAATACTCATGCATCCTTCTGTCATCTTAACCGTTTCAAACTCCCCAAGTTTAGATTTCTTCGACATGGCATCCTTGAGAAATTTTGCATAACCGGGCATCTCCTTAACGGCGTCTAACAGCGGGATATTAATATGAACCTGCTTAAAAATATCATAAATCTTTTTGAGCTAAGATTCTTGCTTCAATTGCTGTAACAGTTGAGGAAAAAGAGGTGGGGGACGATAATCAGCAATACGTCGAGGCAGCTTCCTCGGCAGATCTGTCCAAGGCTGGTTTCTTTACTGTTTCAGCTTCCTTCTCTGGCCCTGGTAGTTTCTTCCCACTCCTAGTAGTAATGGCTTTACACTGCTCATGTGTGGGCTACCTAGCATTTTCAGTATTGCTAGTAAATCCTCCAGTCTGCCTTGGATTGATATGCTGGGAAACCTGACCCATCTGTGTCTCCAAAGATTTCAGAGTAGCTTCATAATTTGTCATCCGCATCTCTGTTTTATTCATGAATGTCTCTGTCTTCTTGAAAAACTGATTCATGTTCTCAATATAAGTTCCTGTCTGATACATAAACGTAGCCAGAGTCTATTCCAATATATTGTTTGTGGCAGCTGGTGGCTGTTGTTGCTGCTGCTGCAGCTACAGTTGCTGTCGAGTCAGCAATCTATGTCCTCCCTGATTCTGATTATTATGAGCTTGAGGATTCAGGGCATTATTAGAATTACCCCAAGAAAACTTGGGATCCTTTCTCCAGCTGGGATTATAGTTGTTGGAGTTGTAATTCTGCTTATAGTTTCCAACATACTTCCCTTCTTCTAACTGTATAGGACACTCATCCGAACTATGATTTCCCTCACAAATTTCACATACCTCTTTAACAGCAAATCCATGTTGTGCGTCATCGTTCAAGAGCTTTTTCATTGCCTTAGTAAGGTATGCCACCTGTGATTTCATCGTGCTGTCGGCCTCATAATCCTTGACAGCTAGGACCCGTTTACCCCCTCTTCTTGCTGTCGGAAACTGCTCCTCATTCTTAGCCAGATATTTCAATACTTGCATTGCCTCGTCTGGGTCTTTGTCCAATAGTAATCTGTTTGCTGCTGAATCAATTCGAATACGAGTTTGTAAGTTGGCAGCATTATAAAACTTAGTTACCTGGTTCTAGACGGGGAATCCATGCATTGGGCAGTTCCGTAGAAGAGTGGTAAATATGTCCCAGGCCTCGTGCATCGGCTCGTCATCTTCCTGTTGAAAAGTAGCAATTTCATTACGTAATCACTCAGATAAATGTGAAGGATTAAAACGAGATAAAAATTTACGAGACAAATCTGCCCAAGTACTAATTGAACCCGGCGTAAGTTTATTCCACCAAGTCTTTGCTCTGTCCTTCAATGAATGGGGAAATAATCGAAGCCTCAGTATCTCCGGATTAACTCCTGGTAGTCTAAACGAACCACAGATTTCCTGGAACGTTTTGAGATGCTCCCTAGCATCCTCGGTAGCATCACCACTGAATTGACCGGCATTGTTGATCATGCTAAACATAACAAGTTTCAGCTCGAAGTTGTCAACATCTATATCCGGCAGCGTGGTTTCCAGTTCTACATGATCGTTCAACATGTAGTCACGACAGGACCGTCGTCCGGCAGCGGCAATAGGGTTGCCAACAGGATGTATAACCACTCCATCTCCAACAGGAGGGTCGTTACCCAGGGGGTTTCCTTGGTTGGCCATCGTCTCTAATTGTTCCTCAAGGTATTCGTTTCCTGGCTAGTATGTGACAAAGTCGGTTCTTGAGATTGAATGAACGTTCGATTTCCGGATCTAATGGATACTCAGGATCTTTTCCTCGTCTCGATCTGCGCATAAACAAGAAACCTTGTGAAAAGCAAGAGTTGAACAAACCAAAGAAAAACAGAAAATAAAAATAAAAACGAAAAAGTGCAGTAAAAGAAAAGGTAGAGTTATGTTGCCAGTCCCCGGCAACGGCGCCAAAAACTTGTTGCGTGTAAAAGAGTCTATTGCAATTGTAGTGCAAGTGTACACGACGCAAGTAGTAAAGTGATACGAAGTATCGGATATCGTCTCCACAGGGACTGGGCTAATAGCTTCCCCTTGAGTTACTGCACGAGATTAAATAAAATAATTGAGAAACTTGTCATGAGAATAATAAAGAGAACTTAAATAAAAGAGTAGAAAAATCAAGATAGAGATAATGGGCTGGTATTGAATTGCTCAGTAGTGCAGGTATTGCCGAGTCTAGGAAATCCAGTTCTGTCGTCGTCCCCGTCACGGCAGCACCTGTCGCGGCAGCAGTCCGTTGATTGTCGCGGCAGCGAACACTCAACTCACTACTTCAAGTTTGGCAAGAATCCCTGTTGTGCCTTGGCTTATCCCAAGGTCCAAGTCTGTCGATGATCACGTCTTTGATGATACCTCCCAGCGTGAATCGAAGGATGAACACCAATGTTGTTGAATTCTTCTTTAGCCACTTAACCTCGTCCTATCCATAGGTCCGAGATAGTTCAACTATAAACTAGAGAACTCGCACTTATTCCTTTCGCATACTTAACTCTCCCGATATTAAGTAAATAGAAAACCTCACAATGCTCTTGCAAGATATTAATAACCAGAATAAGAGAACTTGAAGTTTATTTTATTGAACTGAAAATTCCTAAAACAAAAACAACCCTTGCAACTACTTTACAAAACAACCCGTGGCCCTAAGTGGAATTTAGAACATGATGAGGGAAGGAAAACGGCTAGGGTTTTGGGAAGAAAGCTTTATAATAGGTGATATCCTCCCTAGGTCGAAATACATGCCCTTATATAGGCTTTGGGTCCAAGTTTTCTAAAATAGCAAGAATACAACTTTATATTAAAGTACAACTCTAATAAAGACTAAATCTTCAAAGAATCTAACTTTAAGCCGTCATCTTTCTTGCTTGGGATTTTCTCTCCTTGAACTTTGGGCTTGTCATTCCTTTCGATCTGGGGCTATGAAAAATATAGTGGTTTTACACGACAGACAGGCTGAATTTTCTTTATCTGTCGAGGTCCACTTTGCTTCTTCTCCTCAAAACTGCTGTCGTCCTCTGCTGTCACAGCGGCATCCATGGCAGCATCGTCCTCCTTAACTGCTCGTCCAGTTCCAGCTCTTCTGCTTCACTGCCCAGCGCCTGCCCTTTCTGTCTGCTACAGCAGCAACCTGCTAAAACGACCCATTTCAGTAGAAACTGTGCCTTTTAATATATTTGTGATGTTTAACTGTAAACTGATCTAAATGCAATAAAAAATGCTTGAATGCAGCAGAAATATGGGTTAAATAGGGGGTAAATAATAGAACTTTTACACACTCAACACACCCCCAAACTCAAGTTTTTGCTTGCCCTCAAGCAACTAATACCTAAAAGAAAAATGAAATATTTTTGTTTTGGCTTAAAACAATAAACTTTCCCTTACCCTTCGTTCTTTCCCTGTGACGGCAGCAACCTATCGGATAATCTAGGATCTGTCCGGAGTCTCACTATAGTCCTCGTGCAGTGTGTGCATGCTTGTGAACAGTTATATGCCGAGACTCTCTTAGTTTCACTAGAATATTCCAGCCCTTAACTTGAATTTTTATGCCAAAGTTTATATTTTGAAGGCATTTTTTATGCTCCTTTGATTTTTTTGTTTTGACTCGATTTTTTTAAGCTAAAGTTTCACCAGAGCCAGTTTTAGGCACCTCTAGCTAACTTCCTAGAGCCAGTTTCGGGCACCTCTAGGGCTGTTGAGTCTCTTTTGCTAAACTTCTTTCCTAGAGCCAGTGTTAGGCACCTCTAGGGGCTATTCAAGTGCTAAGCTTCCTATTCTAGTTAACTAGAAGAGTTCTAAGCAGTATAACAGTCACAATTGTGTTTAAGTTTTCAGAACTATAGAAAGGCTCTAAACTCTAAAAACTATCCTAAAGGCACTGCCACGACAGGGCTATCACGGCAGGTAAGTTCAATTCACAGACTTAAGCCAAAATGTTTCAATATTTTCTTTATTTTTTTAAATAAACTAAGTAAAAGACACAAATTTTAAAAATAAGATGGACTCCATTAATGGAGGGTTGCCACCCCAAACTCGAGGGTTGCATTGCCCTCAATGCAAATGACAATTAAAAACAAAGATAAAGCAGAACATCACAAAATAAATAAGCAGGCAGCAAAAAGAAGTTAAAAACTTAAATTTTTAATCGCTGTCTTCGTTGCTGCTACTGAGTCTGATCTGGCGGCGGGCTCGAGCTTTCGGGGCTGGCTGGGGAACGGGGGAGGTGGATGTGTTTTTTGCTTTGGCCTCCCGTGGTGGCTGGATCCTGGTTAGGGAGATATGAGGTGGTTGCTCCACAACCTGGATTTCAGACCTGCTGCTGCTGTCCTCACCGCTGATGCTGGCTCTTGGCATATTGTTTTTGTCTGCCATTCGCTTCTGCCTCTTCGCCGGCGAGAACTCCTTCGAAAGATTCCTCTTAATAGAGGGTTCATTGTCACTGGCGGCCCAAACGAAGGAGGATGAGAATCCGGCAATAAAGGCATCAAGCTCCTCTGATGCCATTCTACGTTTCGTGCCACGGGAAGATTGGTCAGCACGGTTGCTGTCGGCTGCTGTCGGGGCAGGTGATGGCGTTGAGGCGTTAGAGGGTGTCCGTGGGGTGGCAGCAGGTGTGGGCAGGTGTAGTGACAGTAAAATAATGTGCAGGAAATGTGGGGAAGACAACATCAGGGAAATTTAAAGAATTATGGATAAAGTTTACCGTAGAGGCACTAAAATCCCTGATGAAGGTCATCAGCCCAAGCTGTCGTTCCTCCATCTTTTGAATGGCAGCTAAGATCTGGGAGGAGGAGTCTGTCGGGGCGGCTGCTGCGGCAGCTGGTTTAGTGTCTGGCTGCTCTGTCGTGTCTGCTGTGGTGGCAGCTGTGTCGAATGACGACAGAGGAGTGGCGGCAGTCAGCTCCATGAGGCTGAGGATGTTCTTTTCAGTCCAACCTTTCCCTTGGACTCGTAGATCAGTGACTACTCCCGGTACGCCATGGCCACAGCAGTGTGAAGTGATGAGGTACGGGAGGTACAGGGGACCCGTCGGTCTGTGTGCGCACTCCAAGATGCTCTCACGAATATAGCTGCCCACATTAATGGGTCTTTCATGTAGGATGGAGTGAATTAAAGCTAACCTCTGCTGGTAGACCGTGGTATTGTGGGACGACGGCATGATGCGCTTTTTGATGAACGCATTCCATGACTTCCCCTCCGGTAGCAGTTGGGTCCGCTTTACTGTCCGTGGATTCTTTCGGCTGGTGTTCCATTGAGTCCCCTCATCTGTCAGTTCTGTCATGACAACGTCATAGGCAACAGGGTCTAATGTGTTGAGGAAATGTTGGTGAGCGTCGTCGTCGCTTCCGACGTAGAAGACATATAATGTGTTGATATACTCAGCTTCTGTAACACCCCAAATTTGCCCTAATTTGAAAATTCCTAAATTTTGAAATCCCTAATCCCAGAACCCTAGAATTTGGGAATTTTGTTTCAGAAACCCTAATTTGAATTTTGGGCTTAATGGTGTTTAATATTGAAATATGTGACCTATTTGTGTAAAATCAAAATGTTTGGGATCTGTTTGTAATTTAGGATAAAGTTGGGGCCCTTCTCCTGTGATTTTCTTGTTCAGTCAAATTATTTAACCATACTTTTCCGATTAGGTCTTTGGGATATCCCTTCTCAGCCTCCCTTCAGAATCTTTATCATATAACAACCCCATACCTTCCCTTTTCCGTTCAAACTCCGGCAAGCCTCCCTTGTTATCCGTTCGTTGATCGGAGACCGTCGGTGTGCTCGTCCTCCCTTCGCGACCAAAACCCACCCAACCATCATCTTCCGTCACCGTCCGTTTCATCAGAATTGTACGAAAACCTTTTGGTTTCCTTGCGCCGCCGTCGTCACCGTTCAAGTTTGGGTAAGCCTCGCTAGTTTCGTTTTGTTCATGCGTTGTTGGTTGTGGATTCCTTTGTTTTTCCTTTTATTTCTGATCAGAAACGTTCGTTTTGCTCATCGGAATATATGTTTCTTTTGCAAACTTTCGTCGTCGCGTCATCTCCGACGAGTTTGCGTAGCCGCGTCTCTGTTCGTCGGATTGATGAGCCGCTGCCGTCCTTGTCGGTCGTCGTTCTTGAGGAAACGACCTTAGAGTCGTTCGAATCTGTGGGTTTTGGTGTCGAAACCTTTTGGTTTCCACTCGAGCTTTTCGCCACTGTCACCATTCGTTTCTTGCGCCTCTGCCGTCGTCACCGTTGTCAGTTTTGGGTAAGCTTTCTTCGAGTGAGTTTTATTTCTGATTATTTGATATTGAGTATTGTTTGCTGTGGAGTGCTGATCGTTAGTTGTGTTGTTGGTGTTGTCGTTGTCTTTTCCGACGAGTCTGAGCCGCCATCGTTCGTCCATTCGTGCCGCTGCTGTTATGAGCCTACGCCGCCGTCGTTTTGAGTTTGCGCCGCTGTCGTGGTGTTGTGCCACCACCCTTGTTGATCAGCCGCCGCCGTCGGGTTGGGTTGCGCCGTCAAGGGGTTCTGCAAACCCTAGCCATTTCTGGTGGAAAGGGGTGATGATGATGGGCTTGGGGAGTGGGGGTGTAGTTTGGGCCTGGTGTTCGGCCCGTGAGTTGTGTGTGTGCATGGCTGGGTTTGAACCATATCATGAGGCCCATGTGAGTAAGTGATATGAGAGCCCAAATATGTGTGTATTCCTATTAAGCCCGAATCACCAAGCCCAGCTCGGTGTGAGTCCAAATCTGAACTGACATGAATAACCCGAACCAATGGGTTTAACAGGATCTGAATTTGTGAACCGTACTGAACCGATCTGAATAAATTGAACCGGACCGTACCTTGACCCATTGGGCCGACTCTACAGTTGACTTTTGATCTTTGACCGACTCAGTTAACCAGTTTTGACCAGTTTGACCAGAATTGACCTTTGACATGTTGGACCAGTTTGACCAGAGTTGACTGTTGACCAAGTTTGACCAAGTTTGACTTTGACTTTGACCAGTGTTGACCAAGAGTTGACTTTTTCAAAAAAATGTTCACCTTAACCTTTCTCGACGTCCTGAGTCCGTATCTGTTGCCCGTTTTGTCAAATTAGATCTGAAAGCTCCGTTTTGCTCATTTTAAGTAATTGTTATTGAAATCTGATAAGTTATTGATTTCAGAATCTAATTCGGAATATTCTCGTGTTCAGGTGCCGACTTTGGGACCGTTGGGTTACCTCCAGTTATTCAGACCGATTGTGCACGTTCTTCGAGATCTGCACGTGAGTATATCTTCAGTTTGGTTTTCAGTGTTTTAGTCGGTGGCTTAGTGATAGTAATAAATGTTAATATAGAATTCAAATCTCGTAGGTCCTGATTGTGTGAGATCCGAGCGTGAGGCTCGCCCTTCTCAAGATTAGAGCTTCTGTTGCTTAAGGTGTGTCTCTTCCTGTTTTATAAACTTATATGTTTCTTTCTGTGCTATAAATTTTATGTGCTTTTCTGGATTAATATAAGTAAATGTTTTGTACATTTTGTGTGCATACTCTGTTGTGATTGGGTGAATGTTTTCAGACATCATGCATAACATGTCATACTGTGATTTAAGTGAAATATCAGATTTTCAGAATCGTAAAACATCGGATTTATAGTATTGTGCAACTTGAATTTTCATGATTCAAGTTTCAGATCAGACTCAGATTTTAAAATCTGCATCAT
Organism: Hibiscus trionum; assembly: GCA_030270665.1. Taxonomy (NCBI): domain Eukaryota; kingdom Viridiplantae; phylum Streptophyta; class Magnoliopsida; order Malvales; family Malvaceae; genus Hibiscus; species Hibiscus trionum. The sequence continues at coordinate 15,792,934 of BSYR01000038.1, read as the reverse complement.
ATCATTGTGGGTATATGGTTTGGAATTTGTTCGGGGAAGTTCAGTGGTTTCAACCTTCGGGTTGAATTCCGCTTCAGAATAGTGGTTTCACCCTTTGGGGTTGAATTCTGCTTCGGATCAGTGGTTCCACCCTTCGGGCTGAGTTCCACTTCGGATGGTGATGATGGAGAAAGTAGGTTCTGGGGAACCTTACTTTTCGGTGTATCGGAGATGGGTACTATGATTCATGTGCATCAGACATCATATCATCATGATTCGGTTTTGTTGTGTTTTCAGAAAAGTCTTTATCAGAAAATAAAATATTGTTTTGTTTTGTTTTGTTTTCGGTTGCACTTTAGAGACACACTAAGCTCTTTAGCTTACACCCGTTAGTTTTTACTTTTTAGATATCTCAGACTTTTTAGGCGATCGATACTTGGAGCTTCTCTTGTTTATTCAGATAAAATATTATTCAGTACGAACTTTTCTGTTACCTCGGAATTATTATTTTAATATTGTTTGGAATATCTGTGTAATACGGACATTGGAACTATTTTTAATTTGGGTTTTATTAAATGCATGCATCTACAAAGTTACTTTCGGAATTTTAATTAAATATCGGAATATCTTTTAAAGGATTGTGTTTTATTTTAATCGATTCTTTTGAATTACAAAATATTTTAACCTAAATTGTTTCTTGAGGGACAAGTTTCCAATTGTTACTTCCTAAATTCGGCCCATTCCTTCTGGGCTGGGTTTAGGGGGTTACAGCTTCGAACGACACTTCTTTTCCCCGAACAATCACCGCTGTCGCTGTCCTGCTGCCAATGGCAGCATAAAATTCGCGTACCAAAGTGACGTTCATTTCTTCAGGCTGTGCAGCAAAAGTCTGCCACTGTAGAACTCGAACTTTCCGGGCTATGAACGGCTTTAGGCCCAGATTTTCCTCCTTCGATGTATAGATGAAGCCTCTCTCTTCCCACATATCTCTGGAAGCAAAGGAGCGTGGGGTAGTTGTTGTTGGTGTGGAACTGGAAGCAGCGTTCCTGCGGGTTTTCCTGCATTCCTGGGGCTTCAGTCCCCTGATAATGCTTCAAGCGCTGTCCGTTGACATTGAATTGGTGCCCGTCTTTTAATGATCGGATTGTGATGGAACCATGGGGAAAAACCTGTACGACTTGGAACGGGCCAGACCATCTAGATTTCAGCTTCCCTGGGAAGAGTTTCAGTCTAGAATTGAATAGCAATACAAGCTGCCCTGGGCAGAACTGTCGTGGCAGCAACTTCTTGTCATGCCACTTCTTAGTTTTATCCTTGTAGATTCTTGCATTGTCATAGGCCATCGTCCGGATTTCATCAATTTCGTTCAGATCCAATAGCCTTTTCTGCCCACCCTTTTCCAAGTCCATATTTACTGTCTTGATTGCCCAGTATGCTCTGTGCTCTATCTCGACAGGTAGATGACATGTTTTCCCGTAGATCAATCGGTATGGATACATTCCCAATGGAGTTTTAAAAGATGTCCTATAAGCCCATAATGCATCATTAAGGAGTAAAGACCAATCTTTCCTAGTTGGCTTGACCATCTTCTCAAGAATGTTCTTAACTTCCCTGTTGGATATTTCAGCTTGTCCATTGGTCTTAGGGTGATATGCTGTTGTGATTCGATGCTTGACACCATACTTCTTCAAGGCAGCAGCAATAACCCTATTGTCAAAGTGTCTCCCTTCATCAAATATAATCGCCTTAGGGATACCAAACCTAGAAAAGATATTTTTTTGTAAAAACCTTTGGACTGTCTTGGCATCATTCTTTTGAGTTGCGATAGCTTCAACCCACTTAGAGACATAATCTACTGCCAAGAGGATGTATAGATTCCCACATGACGATGGAAAAGGTCCCATAAAATCAATCCCCCAAACGTCGAAGATCTCGACTTCTAGAATGTTCTGCAGCGGCATCTCGTGTCTCCTTGAGATGTTTCCTGTTCGTTGGCACTAGTCACAACTCTTGTAGAAGATTTGAGCATCTTTATATAGTGACAGCCAATAAAACCCTGACTGCAGCACCTTGGCAGCAGTTTTGTTGCCTCCTAAGTGACCTCCATACCGTGAAGCATGGCAGTGATGAAGTATGTCTTCTTGCTCTTCTTGTGGTACACATCTCCTTATAACCTGATCTGCACAGATTTTGAAAAGAAGAGGTTCGTCCCAATAATAATGCTTAACATCATTTTGGAACCTCTTCCTGGCTTGATAATTAAGGTCAGAAGGAATTATTTCGCTAACTAAGAAATTAACGAAATCAGCATACCAGGGGAGTTCAGAAGACTTACCTGCCGCCATGGCTGTCGCGGCAGTGACTGTGGCAGCAAAGAGCTGCTCATCTGGGAAGGTCTCCGGTATGTTTGTCTCATCTGTTGGTAGACTCTATCCCTTCTCCAACCTTGACAAGTGATCTGCCACTTGATTTTCTGTCCCCTTTTTGTCCTTGATTTCAAGGTCGAAATCTTGCAATACCAGGATCCATCGTATCAATCGAGGCTTAGCATCCTTTTTCGCGAACAGATACTTCAAGGCAGAATGGTCTGTGTGCACTATGACCTTCGTTCCAAGTATGTAAGAACGAAACTTGTCAATGGAGAATAATAAAGCTAATAACTCCTTTTCTGTGGAGGTGTAATTCACTTGGGTGTCGTTCAATGTCTTGCTGGCATAGTATATGACATGAAATAATTTGTCTCTCCGCTGCCCAAGTGTTGCACCGACAACATAGTCACTAGCATCACACATGATCTCAAATGACTGTGTCCAGTCTGGTGGCTGTACTATTGGGGCTGTTACCAGCTTTTCCTTCAGAACCTTGAATGCTTCAGTACATTCGTCATTAAAGTCAAAGGGTCGGTTCTGCTCCAGAAGATGGCATAGGGGCTTGGTGATTTTTGAGAAATTCGCAATGAATCTCCGATAAAAACCAGCATGTCCCAAGAAACTTCTAATTCCCTTGACTGCGGTGGGCGGCGGCAGCTTTTCGATCACTTTTATCTTGGCTCTGTCGACTTCTATCCCACGGCAGCTAATCTTAAGGCCAAGGACTATCCCTTCATCCACCATGAAGTGGCATTTTTCCCAATTCAAGACTAGGTTTTCTTTTTCACATCTTTCGATTACCTTTTGTAGGTTGCCTAGGCAGCTTTCAAAATCGTCTCCGAAGACTGAAAAGTCATCCATAAAAATCTCTAGGAAGTCCTCCACCATATCGGAGAATATGGCCATTAGAACTGGAAAACTTGACCCGAGACCCGAAACCCGAACCGAATTACCCGAACCAAAACCCGATTTTGACCCGAACATGATGATTCGAAGTTGACCCGAAACCCGAACTGAACCGAACCGAAATTTTTTGTTGAACCGAAATGGACCCGAACCGAATGGACCCGAACCGAATGGACCCGAACCGAATGCTACCCGAATCGAAAGCTGAACCGAAAGCTGAACCGAATATCGACCCGATTTTAACCCGATTTTGACCCGATTTTAACCCGAATATCTATTTTTAACAATATAATAAATAATAAAATGAAGTATAGAAATTTGAGATCTTGGTGACCAATTTTATAATTTCATCATAAAATATAGCATAAAATTGAAATTGTAGACTAAATTGACAATTTGGAAGTGGAGAAATTTGAGAGTCCAATGACCAATTTTGTAATTATACCATATAAATAAATAGGGGTCAATTTTGGCTAAAAATTAAATCTTTGAAATTAAAATGAACGAAAATATCAATATATTAAATTAATAGACTAAATTACAAAGATTAGTTAACTTCAACTAAAAGTAAATTTTTAGAGACTAAATATCACTACGGGGAGGGGATTTCTATATCCGAAGTCTAAACCGTGGGAATACTCGTGACTAAATTAAATTAAACTAAAACTTAAAGTTGACTAAAATGTAACATTTTAAATGCAACATGACCTAAAAACTAATTAATCTCTAGCTTAAAAAATTGGTGGCTTATTTCCCTCCAAAATTTTGTCTTTTCTCTCTCTATTTTTTCCAATTGTCTTTTTCTTTTTTTTCATTCTAGCTTAAAAAATTTGTGGCTTATTTCCCTCCAAAATTTTGTTTTTCCCTCTCTATTTTTACCAATTGTCTTTCTCTTTTTCTTAATTTAATTGAGTTTCAATTTAGATTAATTTAATTGAAATTTCACATTTAGTTTTAAAATTATTTTAATTATGTCTGTGATTTATGCTTTTAGATTTTAGTTAGTTCAATTAGATCCTAAGTTTAATAAATTAATTCATTTCAGACATTATTATTATTATTATTATTATTATTATTATAAACTTTGATTTAATATAATTATACAAAAAAAATTTATATGGATACATGAAGCTTTGATTTAAATATTTAATCAAGTTCAAATGCATAGATTAACAAGTTGAATCAGAATTAATCTCATACACCAATAACTCTAAACTAAACCATAAATACTAAACCTCAAACCTTTAACCCAACTCAAATCGAATTGACCCGAAAATTTAAATGTTGACCCGACCCGAAATTGACCCGAAATTAACTCGATTTTAACCCGAACCGAAAGCGACCCGAACGTCCCGAACCGAAAGCGACCGATCCGATTTTGACCCGACCCGAAAACAACCGATCCGATTTTGACCCGATCCAATACCCGAACCGAATCCGACTCATCACAGACCCGAATTAGACCCGAACCCGAACCGAACCGACCCGAACCGAATCTAAACTGATTCTAGATAGACCCGAAATGACCCAAACCGAAACGACCCGAACCGAAACGACCCGAACCGAACCCGAACCGAATGACCCGATTGCTACCTCTAATGGCCATCATGCACCGTTAGAAGGTGGCGGGGGCATTGCATAGTCCAAAAGGCATCCTCCTAAAAGCATATGTTCTGTATGGGCATGTGAAGGTCGTCTTTTCTTGATCTTCCGGTGTGATAGCTATTTGATTGTACCCTGAATAACCATCAAGAAAACAATAGTATGGTTTACCCGCTAATCTATCAAGCATTTGATCAATAAAGGGTAAAGGAAATTGGTCCTTTTGGGTAGCTTTGTTAAGCTTCCGATAGTCCATACAAACCCTCAAACCGGTCACAGTCCTGGTTGGGATCAACTCATTGTTTTCGTTGGTCACCACGGTCATTCCTCCTTTCTTGGGAACGCATTGCACCAGGCTCACCCATTTGCTGTCCGAGATGGCGTAAATTATACCAGCATCTAACCATTTGATTATCTCTTTACACACCACCTCTTTCATTGCATGGTTTAGCCGCCTTTGATCATCTATAGTCGGTCTATGATCATCCTCTAAAAGGATTTTATGCATACATAATGCCGGACTAATGCCTTGAATATCGGCTATCCTCCATCCAATTGCCTTTTTGTGATGATGCAGCATCCCTATTAATTGTTGTTCCTGTTCCTGCATCAACTTGGAAGAGATGATTACGGGCAACGTATCATTTGAACCAAGAAAAGCATACTTTAGCTGCCCTGGAAGGGGCTTCAGTTCTAAAACAGGGGGCTCAATAGTTGATGGCTTTTGGATTGCATGGTTATCCGAAGTATAATTTAAAGGTTCGAATAACTTACCTGGACGATCTCCTATCCTGTTTACCTCCTCCTGATCTTCAGTATCAGATGTATCAGCTTCTGAGGAGTTGCTGTCGTCGGTGCTGTCGTGACAGTCCTGTAAGTGGCTATTGAGGCAGTGACCAATTTTTATGTCGTGACAGCCCGACCTGATGCAGGGTTGGTCAAAGGTAACTTCAGTGATAACCTTATATTCCTCTTCTGCATCAGCATGCTTCATAGCTTGGAGAACATTTGTTGCGTGTAAAAGAATCTATCGCAATTGTAGTGCAAGTGTACACGACGCAAGTAGTAAAGTGATACGAAGTATCGGATATCGTCTCCACGGGGACTGGGCTAATAGCTTCACCTTGAGTTACTACACGAGATTAAATAAAATAATTGAGAAAGTTGTCACGAGAATAATAAAGAGAACTTAAATAAAAGACTAGAAAAATCAAGATAGAGAGAATGGGCTGGTATTGAATTGCTCAGTAGTGCAGGTATTGCTGAGTCTAGGAAATCCAGTTCTGTCGTCGTCCCAGTCGCGGCAGCAGTCCGTTGATTGTCGCGGTAGCGAACATTCAACTCAGTACTTCAAGTTTGGCAAGAATCTCTGTTGTGCCTTGGCCTATCCCTAGGTCCAAGTCTGTCGATGATCATGTCTTTGATGATACCTCCCGGCGTGAATCGAAGGATGAACACCGATGTTGTTGATTTCTTACTTAGCCACTTAAACTCGCCCTACCCCTAGGTCCGAGATAGTTCAACTATAAACTAGAGAACTCGCACTTATTCCTTTCGTATACTTAACTCTTCCGATATTAAGTAAATAGATAACCTCACAATGCTCTCCCGATGCTCTTGCAAGATATTAATAACCAGAATAAGAGAACTTGAAGTTTATTTTATTGAACTGAAAATTCCTAAAACAAAAACAACCCTTGCAACTACTTTACAAAACAACCCGTGGCCCTAAGGGGAATTTAGAACATGATGAGGGAAGGAAAACGGCTAGGGTTTTGTGAAGAAAGCTAGAGAATAGGTTATATCCTCCCTAGGTCGAAATACGTGCCCTTATATAGGCTTTGGGTCCAAGTTTTCTAAAATAGCAAGAATACAACCTTATATTAAAGTACAACTCTAATAAAGACTAAATCTTCAAAGAATCTAACTTTAAGCCGTCATCTTTCTTGCTTGGGATTTTCTCTCCTTGAACTTTGGGCTTGTCATTCCTTTCGATCTGGGGCTTGGAAAAATATAGTGGTTTTACACGACAGACGGGCTGAATTTTCTCTATCTATCGAGGTCCACTTTGCTTCTTCTCCTCAAAACTGCTGTCGTCCTATGCTGTCACAGCGGCATCCATGGCTGTATCGTCCTCCTTGACTGCTCGTCCAGTTCCAGCTCTTTTGCTTCACTGCCTAGCGCCTGCCCTTTCCGTCTGCTACAGCAGCAACCTTCAAAAGCGACCAATTTCAGTAGAAACTGTGCCTTTTAATATATTTGTGATGTTTAACTGTAAACTGACCTAAATGCAATAATTAATGCTTGAATGCAGCAGAAATATGGGTTAAATAGGGGGTAAATAATAGAACTTTTACTCACTCAACATACCCCCAAACTCAAGTTTTTGCTTGCCCTCAAGCAACTAAGACCTAAAAGAAAATTGAAATATTTTTGTTTTGGCTTAAAACAATGAACTTTCCCTTACCCTTCGTTCGCTCCCTGTGACGGCAGCAACCTGTCGGATAATCTAAGATCTGTCCGGAGTCTCACTATAGTCCTCGTGCAATGTGTGCATGTTTGTGAACAGTTATATGCTAAGACTCTCTTAGTTTCACTAGAATATTTCAGCCCTAAACTCGAATTTTTATGCCAAAGTTTATCTTTTTAAGGCATTTTTTATGCTCCTTTGATTTTTTTGTTTTGACTCGATTTCTATTTTTTTTAAAGCTAAAGTTTCACTAGAGCCAGTTTTAGGCACCTATAGCTAACTTCCTAGAGCCAGTTTCGGGCACCTCTAGGGCTGTTGAGTCTCTTTTGCTAAACTTCTTTCCTAGAGCCAGTGTTAGGCAACTCTAGGGGCTATTCAAGTGCTAAGCTTCCTATTCTAGTTAACTAGAAGAGTTCTAAGCAGTATAACAGTCACAATTGTGTTTAAGTTTTCAGAACTATAGAAAGGCTCTAAACTTCTCCTAAAAACTATCCTAAAAGCACTGCTACGACAGGGCTGTCAAGGCAGGTAAGTTCAATTCACAAACTTAAGCAAAAAAATTTCATATTTTCATCATTTTTTTTTTCAAAAATAAACAGAATAAAAGACACAAATTTTGAAACTAAGATGGACTCCATTAATGGAGGGTTGCCACCCCCAAACTCGAGGGTTGGATTGCCCTCAATGCAAATGACAATAAAAAAAGCAAAGATAAAGCAGTACATCACAAAATATATAAGCAGGCAGCAAAAAGAAGTTAAGAACTTAAATTTTTAATCGTTGTCTTCGCTGTTGCTGCTGAGTCTGATCTGGCGGCGGGCTCGAGCTTTCGGAGCTGGCTGGCGAACGGGGGAGGCAAATGTGTTCTTTGCTTTGGCCTCCCTTGGTGGCTGGATCCTGGTTGGGGAGATATGAGGTGGTTGATCCACAACCTGGATTTCAGAGCTGTTGCTGCTGTCCTCACCGCTACTACTGTCATTGCCGCTGTTGCTGGCTCTTGGCATATTATTTTTGTCTGCCATTCGCTTCTGCCTCTTCGCCGGCGAGAACTCCTTCGAAAGATTCCTCTTAATAGAGGGTTCATTGTCACTGCCGGCCCAAACGAAGGAGGATGAGAATCCGACAATAAAGGCATCAAGCTCCTCCGATGCCATTGTAACACCCCAATTTTGGGCTTAGAAGTTTTAGGTTTGGACCGGACCGGTCGGGTTGCGGTTCGAATATAAAAGGGTGAATTTAGGAAAGCCTAGTTCGAGTTGCATTAAAAATATGGGAAAATGTCTTAAAATCCTCTTTTATTATATATAAGAGAAAGGTGAAATCAATTTTACAAAATGAGGTTTGGAAGAGTGACATTTTGGGTTAGTGACCAAAATGTAATTTTTGAAAACTGGGTGACTGTTTTAAAAAGGATTGAAACTTTGGATCTTTAAGGAGCTATTTACCCAAAAGAGTTTCTCCAGATTTTTCTGAATATTAATCAATTTAATTAATGGTTTTTAATTAAGTACAAAAGGAGGGAAAAGATATTTTGGCATTATAACTAACTTTTCTCTAAATTTCCATTTTCTTTTCTCTCAACTTTTCTCTCAACCCAAACACATTTCTCCAGCAAAATTCTCTCTGATTTTGACAACTAAAGATTTGATTTCAATCCTCATTTGATCTCTAATCAATTCTACAACAAAACCTTAGCATTTGCTTATTGGATTTTCAAGAATTGTGGTTCCAAAAAGGGAGAAACTCAAGTTTAGAGGTATGAACGTCCTTCTCCTCTAAATTCTCAGTTCTTTACTGAAATTCCCAAGTTCTCAATCCTTGATTTGTGTTTTATTAAAGGTTTTACAATTGTGTTCTTGATTTTGGCTTAAAATGCAAGATTTGGATTTAATTTTGATTAAATTCGTACTAAGTGATTGGGCTTTGATTTGAGATGTCTTTTTGATGTTTATTGAATGTATAAATGATGTGAAATTGAGGTTTAATCAATGCAATCCCGGATAGGTTGATTTTCCTAGGTATTTGGGGTGATCTTGGTGTTTTGTTAATGCTGGAGGTATAAGGACGTGTTTGGGATCATTTTGGATGTTAATTGATGTTTAAAAATGGTTAGAAGTGATGGATCTTGGCTGGGTTAAGTTTTGGAAGTGTTTGGAGGTGATTTCGGTTGTGTTTGGTAGCCGAAATGTTGGAGTTGCAAAGAGCAGCGAGTTTAGGTGTGTTGCTGGTGTTTTTAATGCATAATGATGCATTAATCCTCTGTTGTTATGTGCTTGAAACAGGGGAGAATGATCCGTGAGCAATAGAGGTGGCGTTGAAGGTTTCGGATGCTTGGAAGGCTTGTTGTCTAGCCTTGTTTTGTGTATTGGTGAGTGAAGTTGGGTTTTCAGCTTTAAAACCAAGGTTTGAAGGTTTTGGGAGCTTAGTTTAAGTCTAAACAACTTAGCTAAGCTCAAGAGTAAGTAAATGGCATTCCTCTCTTCGTTTGTGTTATGATTTGGTTTTTAAAGCACTTGTGATTGTTGGATGCAATGCATGTGATTTGCATGTTTTAAATTCTGTTTTGAAAGCATATTTTAGCATGGTTTAATGCTGGTTTTGAAAGCCATGTGTGAAGGTTGCTCAAGGTAAGAGATCCTTGGTTTGTACATTGAAATTGTGGAATTGTTGCATAGTGTTGCATGTTGTTTAATGGCTTTGTGTAATGCTTCAAAAACAGTGGATTGATGATGGTAATTGGTGGTTTTGGCATTTTGGTTATGCTTGTAAAACAATGGATTAATATGGTAAATTGGTTATATTGGCAAGTGATGTAAGTGGTTCTTGGTTACTTGAATCAGATATAGTTAGCCGGCTATAGGATTGGGTGCACCGTGAATAAAGTCGCCTTGGATGTGGAGTGGTTGTGATTGTACCGGTAACTCCATCCAAGTACACTAACGAGATGGTTAAGAAAACCATGGTGGTTAAAAGTCCATGGGTGGGTCTTGTGTTAAGGTCATAATGGTGGTTAAAATTCCATTTGAGGACCTTGTGTATGTTAAGGTCACAATGGTGGTTAAAATTCCATTTGAAGACCTTGTGTATGGTAAGATCACAATGGTGGTATAAAGTCCATGTGTGGATCTTGTATGTCCCGTGATCTCGTTAGTGATGTTATACAACTACCAATGAGTGATGGTAAGGTCATAATGGTGGTTAAAATTCCATTTGAGGACCTTGTGAATGTTAAGGTCATATGGTGTTTAAAAGTCCATATGAGGACCTTGTGTATGGAAAGGTCATAATGGTGGTTAAAATTCCATTTGAGGACCTTGTGAATGTTAAGGTCATATGGTGTTTAAAAGTCCATATGAGGACCTTTTGATTGGTAGTGTGTATGAAGCGTGGGGACAACGCTTGTAATCCGCGTATCCGATTGTGTTTTGCGTTATGATGGTTTGTGAATTATCACTTGGAAGCCAATATAATGTTCTTGAATATAATGAAGCATGAGATGCTTGAAATGATGCATGGTTGCATGAGAAGTGTGTAGTGTGTAGTGTTCTATGAATGCATGTTTTTCTTGTTAACTTGTACAAGTGTTTATCTTCTATTGAGAATGGTACATATGTGCATGGAATCTCTCTGGTGCATTGAAGTCTTGTGAAGGCTTGTTTTAAAAGGCATGTAATGCAAGTGTTGATTTTGTGGTTCATATGTTGCATTTGCTTAATGCATGAGATGGAATTGAGGGTGTAAGTGGTTTTTAAAGGTTTCTTGCTTTGAAATGATTTTCAAGTATAAGAAAAGTATAATGTGAAGTGGAAGTGTTTTCCAAGGATCTTGTATTTAACTTTGCATAGGATGTTCATGCATGGAATGGTTTAATTGATGGTTTTGCAAGGTTGTGCTTTGAAATGAATTACTTAGCTTTTCTAAGCTAAGGGTTGGTTTTTCATGTTTGAGCAATACATGATTTAAAGCATGTTGTTAAAAGGGGGTTTTCAAACATTACTTTGGTTTATCGAATTGTGTTTACTTTTAAAAGAGGTTTTATGATTCGTTGCATTGATGGTGTTTTGGTTTTGAGCATTCCTCACTAAGCATTATGTGTTTACGCTCCTTTTTGTCCATCAATGCAGATATTTGAAGTTGGGACAGCGAGAAGCAAGGGATTCAAGGAGAACTCCACTTGAGATGTATGTCTCGGTTAATAGCTATACATAATAAAGGCAATGGGGGGAGAATCTCTTATGTTGATGTTTAATGAGATTGTGTATGTTGGACAAGTTTGGTTTATGATTTTGAACTATGTGGTTTAACGCTTGCGTAGTTTGAATCTTCTTATTCTTAACTCGTTATGCTATGCTTCTTGTTTTAAAAGCATGATTGAGTGATGGATGTGTTGAATGAGTTGGTGCACCTAGGGGTGGTTTTGTATCTAGATTTTGATGCAAATTGGTAGGTATGATGCTTGGCATGTTGTTGATTTATTGTGGTATGGTTTGGAGCATGTTCGATGGGGTTTAAATGTGATAAAGCAGACCTATCTGCTGTATCTGGGCAGCCTGTTTCGGAACAGGAGCTACCGTATCGGAACGGAGGGCCTGAAATGGCCTAGGCGTTCCGAAACGGGTAGAACCGTTCCGGAACGGTTTTGCCACTGCCAGGCCCTGTTACGGAGCTGGTTTCGGAACGGTCCCGCGTTTCGGAACGGATCGTCCCTGTTCCGAAACATCCGACCGTTGGGCACTGAAGTTGACGATTATATGTTTTGAAATCTTTGCGTTTTGGTCCTGAACTTTGTATATGCAATTGAATGAGTTTGAGATGTCCGTTTGAGTTGAAATTTGACAGAGAAGCATGAAATATGACTAATTTCATAATGGTAACTTAAAAGTGGGTTAAGTCCTTATAATTTTCAGAATTTACAAATTGGTCCCTAAATTCGTATTTTGTGCAATTGGGTCCCTTATTGTTTTCCGATTGCTGTGATTTTTGAGTATGCTTATCTCAAGAGAATGCCTAGGGTTAATGTGCATCTAGACAAGTTTAAAAAGAAAAAAGGGTCGTTAATCAAGGTTGACTTTCGGGTTGACTTTGGTTTTCCCCGTGTAATCTTCGTAGTTCGGGTCAACCGTCTAGGCCGGGCTAAGGGGGTTACATTTGGTGGTATCAGAGCTGAGTTGCGAAAGCTTGGGGGAAATGGTAAATTGTTTTAATATGTGTTTGATGTTTATTCTGATGTGTGGTTGAAAGTCGGTTGAAATGCGTGTTTATGAGCAAATTGTAGATGTTCTTGTCATGCTTTTTGATTGTGAATCTTCGTTGAGCTGATGATATGCTGGTGATGTAAGCTGATTTTATGAATGATGAAGGTGTAATGGGTATGATATGTTAATGTTATGCTGTTCTGGGTGAATGTTGTTTGATGAGAGCATGATCGAAATATGTTGATTGATATGCTCAATGTTGTGATATCCATGTTTTTTTACTGTTATGTCATGTAAAAGGGGAGAATTCGGGATACCCATTGCCTTATTATTATAGCTATTGTGTTATTTTGGAGTTGGAGCTTTGAATCCTTGCTTAAAGCTGGTCTGATCGATTTGTTTGTTTTGTTATGATTGTTTGTTGTTAATAGCATGGTGAAATCGATGAGAGAATGGCAATTGGGTGAGATGGTTGCTGCTTTAGAGCGGGTTGTTAAGGCGTGGAATTCACCTTTTGGTGGAGGTGTTTCGTCTCAGTCTTCAGTGCCTGAAGTTGAGGTTGTAAGGCAGGAGGAAGAAGTTGGTTCTGTGATGAAGAGTTCATCACCTTTAGTTCAAGAGGTGTTGGGAACATCTCAGGCTGTGGCAAAAGTAAGGCTTTTAGACGTTCCGGCTGTGGGATGTGCGGGTTTGTCGAAACAGCGTTTACATGATTTGGGAGCTGTGGAGTATCATGGTTCGACGCCTGAAACGTTCGAGGCCTGGTTGGCCAGTGTAATTCTGATTTTGGATCAGGAGGGTTGTGACTATGCCTGTAAGCTGGGAAGTGTTGTCTCATTGATGTTGGAGGACGCTTGTGCCTGGTGGACATCTGTGGCGGTGGCATCGCACATCCACGATATAGATTGGGACTTCTTTGTGTCTGTCTTTTATGAAAGGTACCTTGGAGAGAAATTCCCAAGGGTTAAGCAACGTGAGGGTGTGGTATCAGTTTATGAAGGTGAGAAAAGTTTAAGCGAGAGAGTTGTGGGTACTGACCTCGAGTGCGATCAGCGTAAGAGGCTACGTGATAGAAGGTTTTGCTTGAATCGAAGTCTGAGTGGTAGTGCAAATCTGGGGCAAGTGCTGCATGATCAAGGAGTGGAAGCTCAGTTACCAGTGTGTGACCGTTGTGGAAGGCGCCATGTTGGAGGTTGTTGGGGCGCAGGTGTTTGTTGGAACTGTGGTTCTAAGGAGCATGTGAAGCGGAATTGTCCTCATGTGGTGAGATCAGTTTCAGTGGTAGAAAAAGGGTCTCTGAAGGGTCATGGGCATGACCGAGACAAGGTTCGAAGTTGGCAGGAAGGGCAGAAAGGTGTGAGGAGCTTGCAGAATGAATCTTGTTGGAATTGTGGTTCTGTTGGACATTTGAGACGTAATTGTTTGAAGTTGGCTTGGGGTAGTCAGGGTTCTTTACCGCAGGGAGATGGTGGTGACCTTAATGTGTTAGCTGATGTTGGAGCAGTGCGGCTGGAGAATGATGGTTCTGCGAGGAAGAGAGCTCGTCTGTTGAAGCTCCAGGGTAGTGAGGTGTTTACAGGTAACCTTGTTAAGTAATCTTTGCCTTAGTTATCTTAGTTTGGTTTCAGTTGGTATTTCCCTTGTGTAGTGGGTATGGTCTCGTAGCTAGCATGCTTGGGGTAGTAGTTGGTGTTGTTTTGAAAACAACTTTAGTGTGAAGAGGGCATTAGTGAGTATTTTGTGGATAATGGGTTGCCAGAATGATGGAGTTGGTCAAGTTAGAAGTGAAGTAAGAGGATGTTTTTAGGCGGATTCTGAGGATGTTATTGGTGGGTGTGAACCGACATACATGCACAGTTAAAATCATTTGTTATATGCTATATTATATATGTACTGGTCCATGCATACATGTGACATGACATTAGAGGTTTTGCATGCATGTACATCAGGCATTGATAGGGCATATTGGTGACCATGCATACGAACGTTCACACACGCTGATAGTTAATCGGATCCGTTAGAGTTGTGATAGGGTTAGGTTGGATGATGGGTTTTAAAAGTTGTGTTGGTGCTAGGAGAATGCTAGAAGTAATGGAGGGTATTAAGCGAGTTGTCAGTAATAGTGAGTGCGATATAGCGTGTTGGTAGAAGGAAAGTGTTTGGCGCTTAATGAGTTTAGCGGTATGGAGGTGAGGAGATTACCGGTTGAAGTTAGAATCGGTTAGAGTGGTCGTGAATAGCTGGTAGAAGTGGTAGTTTCTTGGTGTTAAGTGATGTTGTAAGTTAGTGGATGTGTTCCAGATTGCTGAGGTAACTTGGCATTGATGTAGTAGTAGAAGGGTTGTTTTGTAGGTGATGGTTCGTAGCAACCTTCGAAGAGTTGAGAAGAGGTTGTGTTGTGGGTTGTAGAAAGGGGTTAGCTTGGGAGAATAGAAGTTTCGTAATCTAATATGTATGTATAGGTTGGGCGATGTTCTAGTAAGGCAAATGTTGTAGTCAAAAACTTGAAGTGGAAAGGCAATGTAAGATCAAAGGCCATTGTTGGTTGGACGGGTTCTTGTGAGAAGTGGTTGGCTAGTTGTGTATGAGTAAATTCCGTCTGAAGACAGCTGGTGGTGTATGGAACGGCTGGCAGAGTCAAGGTTGGGGTTTTGTGATGTGATTTTCGGGTGTTAGGTGAGTAGTCCTGGTGAATCGTTATGGTAATGATAGCGGCGGATGTGAAGGAATGTCAGCAGTACGTTGAGAAGTTTGAATAAGCAGTTGATGCTTAAGAATTTTTGCTTGATGTGGTAACCTTTGTAAGAGGTTGAGCAGTTGTGCAAGGGGTGTTAGAAGCAGTGAAGGTTGTGGGTCACATGGTGGCTGAACTGGATTGGTTGGTGTCACTGTGTGAACAAGTTTTGAGAGTTGTGAGTTAGGGTGGTGTATGCTGTAAAAGTTGGAGGTTCTTCAGGTTGTTGTTGGGGCTATGTGTAGTCCGGAAGTGTGAAAGGTTAAGATGTGGTTAACATTTGAGTGTTCTGGAATTCGTGAACAGTATGTGTTGGTGTTGGGTTGGTGGAGTTTTGTGAGGAGAGTGTTCAATGGTGGTTAAGCCTCCTGTGTTGCCTTGTGTGTTGCTTGAGAAGTTTGGTTGTTCTCTTTTCGCCGGTTGAAATTTCGAGGACGAAATTTCTTAAGGGGGGGAGAGTTGTAACACCCCAATTTTGGGCTTAGAAGTTTTAGGTTTGGACCGGACCGGTCGGGTTGCAGTTCGAATATAAAAGGGTGAATTTAGGAAAGCCTAGTTCGGGTTGCATTAAAAATATGGAAAAATGTCTTAAAATCCTCTTTTATTATATATAAGAGAAAGGTGAAATCAATTTTACAAAATGAGGTTTGGAAGAGTGACATTTTGGGTTAGTGACCAAAATGTAATTTTTGAAAACTGGGTGACTGTTTTAAAAAGGATTGAAACTTTGAATCTTTAAGGAGCTATTTACCCAAAGGAGTTTGTCCAGATTTTTCATAATATTAATCAATTTATTAATGGTTTTAATTAAGGTAAAAAAGGAGGGAGGAAGATATTTTGTCATTTTAACTAACTTTCTCAAATTTTCCATTTTCTTTTCTCTCAACTTTTCTCTCAACCCAAACACTTTTCTCCAGCAAATTTCCCTCTGATTTTGACATTCAAAGATGAGATTTCAACTTCCTTTTGATCTCTAATCATTTCTACAACAAAACCTTAGCATTTGCTTATTGGATTTCCAAGAATCTTGGTTCCAAAAAGGGAGAAACTCAAGTTTAGAGGTATGAACGTCCTTCTCCTCTAAATTCTCAGTTCTTTACTGAAATTCCCAAGTTCTCAATCCTTGAATTATGTTTTATTAAAGGTTTTGCAATTGAGTTCTTGATCTTGGCTTTAAAATGCAAGATTTGCTTTAATTTTGATGAAATTCGTATGGTCTGATTGGGCATTGTTTTGAGATGTGTTTTTGATGTAAAATGGATGTATAATTGATGAGAAATTGAGGTTTAGTCAATGCAATCCCGAATAGGTTGATTTTCCTAAGTTTTGTTTAAGTTTTTGGTGGTTTTTGGAGTGTTCTTGATGTTCTGCTATAGCTGGAGGTATAAGGACGTGATGAGATCCATTTTGGATGTTAATTGAGGTTTATGAATGTTTGGAATTGATGGATCTTGGCTGGGTAGTGTTGTGGAGATGTTTGGATGTGATTTCGGTTGTGTTTGGTAGCCGAAATATGAGTGTTGATGTGAGCAGCGAGTTTAGATGTCTTGGTTGAGGATATTAATGCATGATGGTGCATTAATCTATTGTTTTGATGTGTTTAAAACATGGGAGACATCTTCGGATCCTTGTGGTGTTGATCCGGAAGCTTGATTGGTGTTTCGGCAAGTGGCGAAACGGAATCGGTGAGTGGATTTTGGTTTTCAGCTTTGAAACCAATGTTTTGAAGGTTAGGGAGCTTAGTTTAAGTCTAAACAACTTTGCTAAGCTCAAGAGTAAGTTTTCGAAAAAACTCTCTTGTTGATGAACCATGTGTTGGTTGAGTGCAATGTGATTGTTTGCATGTTTTAAATTCTATTTTGAAAGCATACTTTAGCATGTTTATTTGCTGGTTTTATAAGCCATGTGTTGAAGGATGCTCAAGGTAGAAGATCCTTGTTTTGAACATTTGATAAAATGTGGTTTTGTTGCATAAGGATGCATGATGATTAATGGCTTTGTTAAATGCTTTAAAACAGTGGATTATTGTTGTTAAATGTTGCATATTGGCAAGTGATGTTTCGAGAAAGGTTAAGAACAACATGGTGGTTAAAAGTCCATGATTGGTTCTTGTGCTAAGGTCACAAAGGTGGTTAAAGGTCCTTGTGTGAGCCTTGTGTATTGTAAGGTCACAAAGGTGGTTAAAAGTCCTTGTGTGAGCCTTGTGTATTATAAGGTTACAAAGGTGGTTAAAAGTCCTTGTGTGAGCCTTGTGTATTTTAAGAACACCATGGTGATTAAAAGTCCATGGGTGATTCTTGTGTTAAGGTCACAAAGGTGGTTAAAAGTCCTTGTGTGAGCCTTGTGTATTTTAAGAACACCATGGTGGTTAAAAGTCCATGGGTGATTCTTGTGCTAAGGACACAATGGTGGTTAAAAGTCCATGTGTGGTCCTTGTGAATTGTAAGATCACAATGGTGTTTAAAAGTCCATGTGTGGATCTTATGTTGATTGAATTGTGAAATGGAAAGATTATGATTATCACTTGTGGCCAATATGACATGTTAATAATTTGAAGCATGTATGCTTGTTTTTAATGCTTTTGTTCATGGATAAAGGTTGTTTTGAATTAATGTTTATAAAAGTGTTTATAAATGCATTATTGTGTTGTTTTAAATGAGCATTCCTCACTAAGCTATGTGCTTACGCTCTCTCTTTTCTTAAACCAATAATGCAGAGCATTGAAGTGCATATAAGGGCAGCAAGAGGTCAAGAATCCAAGTGGAGAATTAAGCTCATGTATGGTGAAAGTTTCTTAACACTATTAGCTTTTGGCATTTGGCAATGGGGAACATATGTTGTTGTTTTGGGAGATGTTTTGGACTCCTTAAGTTGGTTTTATGCCTTTGATATTGTGGGAATTTGTAAATGGCCATTATGAGGATTGTTTGATGATTTGGTGTTTGAATGGTCTTTCAATATAGGATGCATGCCTATAGAATTGGGGCTTTTCTTGTTTGATGTCATGTTTAAGAATTGTTGATGCCATTATGTTCCTTATGCATGTAATGTCTTGCTGATAAAATTTGGTTGCCTTTGGAGCATGTTTGATGGGTCAATTGTGTGATAATCTAGCTAAATTTCTGCAATCTGGGCAGCCTGTTTCGGAACAGGTGCTGCCGTTTCGGAACAGAGGGCCTGAAATGGCCTAGGCGTTTCGAAACGGGCAGAGCCGTTCCGAAACAGTTTTGCCACTGCCAGGCCATGTTGCGCAACAGGTTTCGGAACGGTCCCGCGTTTCGGAACGGATCATCCCTGTTCCGAAACACCCGACCGTTGGGCACTGAAATTGACGGTTTTATGTTTTGAAATCCTTGCGTTTTGGTCCTGAATCTTGTTTATGCAATTGAATGAGTTTGAGATGTCCGTTTGAGTTGAAATTTGGCAGAGAAGCATGAAACATGACTAATTTCATTATGGTAACTCAAAAGTTGGTTAAGTCCTTATAATTTCTAGAATTTACATTTTGGTCCCTAAACTTGTATGTTGTACAATTAAGTCCCTAAATGTTTTCCGAATGCACTGATCTTTGAGTATGCTGTTGTTATGAACACATCTAGGGTTAATGTGCATTTAGATAAGATTAAAAAGAAAAAAAGGGTCGTTAATCAAGGTTGACTTTCGGGTTGACTTTGGTTTTCCCCGTGTAAACTTCTTAATTCGGTTCAACCGTCTAGGCCGGGTTAAGGGGGTTACATTTGGTGGTATCAGAGCTGAGTTCTCGTGTAATTGGGAATGATTATGTGGGTGATTAATGTATGTATGCTTTATATGCTTGTTGAATGAAAGCATGTTGTGTGAATTGTAAGTATGTTACAATTGTGATGTATGCTGTGGTGAAGCATGTTAGGGGGACCCATTGCCAAATCAAAGCTAATGAAATGATGTTGTTTTTAATTGGAAATGAGCTTGAGTACTTGGATTGCTTACCTTGCTGGGCCTGACTTTTTTTATTGCTTTGTGATTGCATTGTTTAATGAATGGGACCTCGTAGAGAAACGAGGGGTAGTGTGCGAGCTATGGCTCAAAATGAGAATGAAGAGAACACTGAAAATGCGGTGGATTTACCTCCTCCACCTGGTGGTGGTGGTGCTGGGGGTGAAGGAGCTGCTACTGGTGCTGATGCTGGGGTCGCTGGACCTGAAGCTGGTCAGGGACAAGCTATTCCTGACATGACAATGCTGGTTCAAGCCATTGCTGGAGCTTTTCGAGCAGCGGTAGCTGGAGCTCAAGGAGCTGGGCATCAGGGAGATGCTGGAGTTAGACTACCTCTGGAACGTTTGCGCAGTCTGGGAGGGACTGAGTTCAGGGGTTTGTCTGCTGAAGGTTCTGAGTCTTGGCTGGAGAGAACCAAGAGAATCTTGGGGCAAATGAATTGCACTGATGTGCAGAAGCTGGGCTGTGTGGTATCGTTGTTGCAGGACGATGCATATACTTGGTGGACAACCTCTATCTCTTGAATGGAGGAAGGTGATGTAACTTGGTCGTTCTTTCAGAACGCGTTCAAGAGGAGATATCTCGGTGTGAGGTACCTAGATGAGAAGAAGAGAGAATTTATGTCTCTTACCCAAGGGAGCATGTCTGTAGCTGAGTACGAGGTTCAGTTTGTCCGACTCAGTCAATACGCACCTGAACTTGTTCCTGATGAGCGGGAGAGGTGTGAAAGGTTCCGTTATGGTTTGGTGACGGAAGTAAAGACGTATATGCTAGCTGCTGAGTATAATGATTTTGATGTGCTGGTTGGGAGAGCAAAGGACATTGAGATGAATTTGGGTTTATCATCTAAAGGTGCTAGTTCTGGTGCTGGTAAGCGAGTTGCTGAGTATAGTTCCGGTGGTGGACGGAACAAGAGGGGACGTGATCAGAAGTATCAGCCTTCGGCTAAGCGAGGTGGTGGTGCGCCTGCTCAGGGAGGCAAGGCAAGAGCTGAACCGAATGCATGTTGGACATGTGGATCGCGTGGCCATATGAAATGTGATTGTCCTCGAGCTGTGAGGGAGGTGCAAGCTCTTGTTGTGGCAGCTGGTAATTCGTTCTGGAACTGTGGATCTACGGATCACATGAGGAGAGAGTGTCCTATGTTGGCTGGTGGCCAAGGGCGTGCTCCTGTAGTTGCTGCACCACAGAGAGGTCGTGGGCGCGGCCGTGGTAACTTCCAGCGGAGAGAAGGGGGTGGACGGAATGTGGCTCATGTTGTAGCTGTTCAGCCTGAGGGTGGTGGCCAGGCTAGAGTGTTTGCTCAGAGGGAGGGGAGGAATGACGCGGATGTGATTGCAGGTACTTTTACTTTGCAGTCCTTGTCATTACTTTCCTTGATTGATTCTGGATCTACGCACTCATACATTTTGCGTGAGCATGCTGAATTGCTTGGTTTGCCTGTTGAGTCTTTGGATGTTGGTATGCGTGTCACTAGTTCTTTTGGTGAGACTGTTGTGACTCGAAAGCTTTATAGAAGATGTCCTTTGGTTGTACAAGATCATGTTTTTCATGTTGATCTTATGGAATTGCCTTTCTATGGTTTTGATGTAATCCTTGGTATGGATTGGCTTGTTGAGCATCGTGCTGTAGTGGATTGTGAGAATAAGCGAGTTTCGTTGAAGCTTGCGGATGATTATGAGGTGGTTGTGGTTGGTGAGAATGTGAAGTTTCTTGCCAATGTGGTGTCTACATTGGAGGCGAGTCGGATGCTGAGGCAAGGTTGTGAAGCTTACCTAGCCTTTGTGATGAATCATAGCTCTAAGGAGTTGCGTGTGTAAGATATCAGGATTGTGCGAGAGTTTCCTGGTGCGTTTCCGGAGGAGTTGCCTGGATTGCCTCCTAATCGTGAGGTGGAGTTTGGGATTGAGCTGTATGAGAACACAACTCCAGTGTCCATTACTCCTTATCGAATGGCACCTAAGGAGTTGAAAGAGCTGAAGACGCAATTGCAAGAGTTGCTTGATCGTGGTTTCATTCGGCCGAGTGTGTCGCCTTGGGGTGCGCCGGTCTTGTTTGTGAAGAAGAAGGATGGCACTATGAGAATGTGCATTGATTATCGTCAGCTTAACAAGTTGACTATCAAGAATCGGTATCCATTGCCGAGAATTGATGATCTTTTTGATCAATTTCGGGGAGCAGCTGTGTTCTCTAAGATTGACTTAAGGTCAGGGTATTACCAGTTGAAGGTGAAGGATGTGGATGTGCCAAAGACAGCTTTCAGGACGAGGTATGGGCATTATGAGTTCCTTGTGATGCCGTTTGGTTTGACAAATGCTCCTGCAGCTTTCATGGACATGATGAATCGTGTGTTTCATGAATACCTGGATAAGTTTGTTGTGGTATTCATTGATGATATCCTCGTGTACTCACGTACTGAGGAGGAGCATGAAGGGCATCTGAGAATTGTGCTGCAAGCTTTGTTGGAGAATCAGCTTTCTGCTAAGCTGAGCAAGTGTGAGTTCTGGCTTAGGAAAGTGGTGTTTCTTGGTCATGTGGTTTCTGCTGAAGGGATTCGTGTTGATCCTCAGAAGATTGAGGCGGTGATGAATTGGAAGGTCCCTAAGTCTGTTCATGAAGTTCGTAGTTTCCTTGGTTTGGCAGGATACTACCGAAGGTTTGTGGATGGGTTTTCGAAGATTGCTGCACCTTTGACAAAGTTGTTGCAGAAGGATGTTAAGTATGAGTGGACGGAAGCGAGACAGCAGGCTTTTGAGAAGCTTAAGGCAGCTTTGACACAAGCTTCTATCTTGGTTCAACCTGAATCAGGGAAAGAGTTTGTGGTGTATAGTGATGCGTCCTATGCTGGTTTGGGATGTGTGTTGATGCAGGAGGGTAAGGTGGTGGCTTATGCATCACGACAGTTGAAGGTGCATGAGCGCAATTATCCTACGCATGACATCGAGTTGGCTGCGGTGGTTTTTGCTTTGAAGATCTGGAGACATTATCTGTATGGTGAGAAGTGTACTGTGTACACGGATCACAAGAGTTTGAAGTATCTGATGTCTCAGAAGGAGTTGAATCTTAGACAGCGACGTTGGGTGGAGTTGCTCAAAGATTATGATTTGACGATTGAGTATCACCCTGGAAAAGCTAATGTTGTAGCGGATGCCTTGAGTAGGAAGGTAGCTGTTGAGTTGAGGGCTATGTTTTCCAGTTTGAGTATTTCGCGTGATGGTGGTCTTGTGGCTGAATTGCAAGTGAAACCATCTTTGGTTCAGTTGATCAAGGAAAAGCAGTTGTTGGATGATTCCTTGGTACCGCATGTTCAGGATATTGCGGAGGGTAGGCCTTCGGATTTCTGTTTTAGTGATGACGGAGTGTTGTGTTTTGGGAGTCGGATAGTAGTGCCCAATGATGTTGATTTGAGGCGTGCTATTCTGACTGCAGGTCATAGTAGTCCTTTTGCTATGCACCCTGCTAGTACTAAGATGTACCGTGATCTTCGTGATGAGTACTATTGGGTGGGTCTAAAGAAGGATGTTGCTGAGTTTGTAAGCAAGTGCATGGTGTGTCAGCGAGTTAAGGCTGAGCATCAGTTTTCTTCAGGTTTGTTGCAACCGTTGAGAATTCCTGAGTGGAAGTGGGAAAGGATTACCATGGATTTTGTATCTGGGTTACCTTTGTCGCCATCGAAGAAGAATTCGGTGTGGGTGATTGTGGATCGCTTGACGAAGTGTGCGCATTTCTTGCCTGTGCATACTACGTATTCTTTGGATAAGCTTGCGGAGCTGTACATTGCTGAGATTGTGCGGCTGCATGGTGTGCCTAAGTCGATTGTGTCGGATAGGGATCCGAGGATTACATCGCGTTTCTGGCAGTGTTTGTACCAAGCTTTGGGTACACGGTTGAATTTCAGTACATCTTATCATCCTCAGTCGGATGGTCAGTCCGAGCGTGTTATCCAAGTTTTGGAGGATATGTTGAGATGTTGCGTGATTGAGTTTCAGGGCTCATGGGAGAAGCATTTGCCTTTGGTGGAGTTTGCTTATAACAATAGTTATCAGGCAAGCATTCAAATGGCACCTTATGAGGCTTTGTACGGGAGGAAGTGTAGGACTCCTCTGTGTTGGGCTGAAACGGGTCAGAAGTTGGTTTCGATGTCAGCTATGTTGAAAGGAACCACCGAGAAGGTGAAGCTCATTTGTGAGCGTTTGAAAGCAGCTTCTGATCGGCAAAAGTCTTACGCGGATTTGAAGCGTAAGGAGATTGAGTATGCGGTGGGTGACCGTGTGTTTTTGAAGGTTTCGCCTTGGAAAAAGGTGATGAGGTTTGGCCGGAAGGGTAAGTTGAGCCCTAGGTACATTGGACCATACGAGGTGATTGAGTGTGTGGGTCCTGTTGCGTACAAGTTGAGGTTACCGCAAGAGTTGGAGAAGATTCATGATGTGTTTCATATTTCTATGCTTCGGAAGTATAGATCGGATCCTTCACATGTGATGCCTGTGGAAGAAGTGGAATTGAATCCGGATTTGACCTATGATGAGGAACCGGTGAGGATTCTGGATTCAGATAGTAAGGTTCTTCGTGGAAAGACCATTGAGTTGGTAAAGGTGTTGTGGAAACATCGTGGTGTTGAAGAAGCCACGTGGGAGCGGAAGGATGACATGTTGAAGCAGTTTTCGTACCTCTTTCCTTCAGGTAAATTTCGAGGACGAAATTTCTTAAGGGGGGGGGGGGGAGAGTTGTAATACCCCAATTTTGGGCTTAGAAGTTTTAGGTTTGGACCGGACCGGTCGGGTTGCGGTTCGAATATAAAAGGGTGAATTTAGGAAAGCCTAGTTCGGATTGCATTAAAAATATGGAAAAATTTCTTAAAATCCTCTTTTATTATATATAAGAGAAAGGTGAAATCAATTTTACAAAATGAGGTTTGGAAGAGTGACATTTTGGGTTAGTGACCAAAATGTAATTTTTGAAAACTGGGTGACTGTTTTAAAAAGGATTGAAACTTTGAATCTTTAAGGAGCTATTTACCCAAAGGAGTTTCTCCAGATTTTTCTTAATATTAATCAATTTATTAATGGTTTTAATTAAGGTAAAAAAAGGAGGGAGGAAGATATTTTGTCATTTTAACTAACTTTCTCAAATTTTCCATTTTCTTTTCTCTCAACCCAAACACTTTTCTCCAGAAAATTTCCCTCTGATTTTGACATTCAAAGATGAGATTTCAACTTCCTTTTGATCTCTAATCATTTCTACAACAAAACCTTAGCATTTGCTTATTGGATTTCCAAGAATCTTGGTTCCAAAAAGGGAGAAACTCCAGTTTAGAGGTATGAACGTCCTTCTCCTCTAAATTCTCAGTTCTTTACTGAAATTCCCAAGTTCTCAATCCTTGAATTATGTTTTATTAAAGGTTTTGCAATTGAGTTCTTGATCTTGGCTTTAAAATGCAAGATTTGCTTTAATTTTGATGAAATTCGTATGGTCTGATTGGGCATTGTTTTGAGATGTGTTTTTGATGTAAAATGGATGTATAATTGATGAGAAATTGAGGTTTAGTCAATGCAATCCCGAATAGGTTGATTTTCCTAAGTTTTGTTTAAGTTTTTGGTGGTTTTTGGAGTGTTCTTGATGTTCTGCTATAGCTGGAGGTATAAGGACGTGATGAGATCCATTTTGGATGTTAATTGAGGTTTATGAATGTTTGGAATTGATGGATCTTGGCTGGGTAGTGTTGTGGAGATGTTTGGATGTGATTTCGGTTGTGTTTGGTAGCCGAAATGTGAGTGTTGATGTGAGCAGCGAGTTTAGATGTCTTGGTTGAGGATATTAATGCATGATGGTGCATTAATCTACTGTTTTGATGTGTTTAAAACATGTGAGACATCTTCGGATCCTTGTGGTGTTGATCCAGAAGCTTGATTGGTGTTTCGGCAAGTGGCAAAACGGAATCGGTGAGTGGATTTTGGTTTTCAGCTTTGAAACCAATGTTTTGAAGGTTAGGGAGCTTAGTTTAAGTCTAAACAACTTTGCTAAGCTCAAGAGTAAGTTTTCGGAAAAACTCTCTTGTTGATGAACCATGTGTTGGTTGAGTGCAATGTGATTGTTTGCATGTTTTAAATTCTGTTTTGAAAGCATACTTTAGCATGTTTATTTGCTGGTTTTATAAGCCATGTGTTGAAGGATGCTCAAGGTAGAAGATCCTTGTTTTGAACATTTGATAAAATGTGGTTTTGTTGCATAAGGATGCATGATGATTAATGGCTTTGTTAAATGCTTTAAAACTGTGGATTATTGTTGTTAAATGTTGCATATTGGCAAGTGATGTTTCGAGAAAGGTTAAGAACAACATGGTGGTTAAAAGTCCATGATTGGTTCTTGTGCTAAGGTCACAAAGGTGGTTAAAGGTCCTTGTGTGAGCCTTGTGTATTGTAAGGTCACAAAGGTGGTTAAAAGTCCTTGTGTGAGCCTTGTGTATTGTAAGGTCACAAAGGTGGTTAAAAGTCCTTGTGTGAGCCTTGTGTATTTTAAGAACACCATGGTGGTTAAAAGTCCATGGGTGATTCTTGTGTTAAGGTCACAAAGGTGGTTAAAAGTCCTTGTGTGAGCCTTGTGTATTTTAAGAACACCATGGTGGTTAAAAGTCCATGGGTGATTCTTGTGCTAAGGACACAATGGTGGTTAAAAGTCCATGTGTGGTCCTTGTGAATTGTAAGATCACAATGGTGTTTAAAAGTCCATGTGTGGATCTTATGTTGATTGAATTGTGAAATGGAAAGATTATGATTATCACTTGTGGCCAATATGACATGTTAATAATTTGAAGCATGTATGCTTGTTTTTAATGCTTTTGGGCATGGATAAAGGTTGTTTTGAATTAATGTTTATAAAAGTGTTTATAAATGCATTATTGTGTTGTTTTAAATGAGCATTCCTCACTAAGCTATGTGCATACACTCTCTCTTTTCTTAAACCAATAATGCAGAGCATTGAAGTGCATATAAGGGCAGCAAGAGGTCAAGAATCCAAGTGGAGAATGAAGCTCATGTATGGTGAAAGTTTCTTAACACTATTAGCTTTTGGCATTTGGCAATGGGGAACCTATATTGTTGTTTTGGGAGATGTTTTGGACTCCTTAACTTGGTTTTACGCCTTTGATATTGTGGGAATTTGTAAATGGCCATTATGAGGATTGTTTGATGATTTGGTGTTTGAATGGTCTTTCAATATAGGATGCATGCCTATAGAATTGGGGCTTTTCTTGTTTGATGTCATGTTTAAGAATTGTTGATGCCATTATGTTCCTTATGCATGTAATGTCTTGCTGATAAAATTTGGTTGCCTTTGGAGCATGTTTGATGGGTCAATTGTGTGATAATCTAGCTAAATTTCTGCAATCTGGGCAGCCTGTTTCGGAACAGGTGCTGCCGTTTCGGAACAGAGGGCCTGAAATGGCCTAGGCGTTTCGAAACGGGCAGAGCCGTTCCGAAACAGTTTTGCCACTGCCAGGCCATGTTGCGCAACAGGTTTCGGAACGGTACCGCGTTTCGGAACGGATCATCCCTGTTCCGAAACACCCGACCGTTGGGCACTGAAATTGACGGTTTTATGTTTTGAAATCCTTGCGTTTTGGTCCTGAATCTTGTTTATGCAATTGAATGAGTTTGAGATGTCCGTTTGAGTTGAAATTTGGCAGAGAAGCATGAAACATGACTAATTTCATAATGGTAACTCAAAAGTTGGTTAAGTCCTTATAATTTCCAGAATTTACATTTTGGTCCCTAAACTTTGATGTTGTGCAATTAAGTCCCTAAATGTTTTCCGAATGCGCTGATCTTTGAGTATGCTGTTGTTATGAACATATCTAGGGTTAATGTGCATTTAGATAAGATTAAAAAGAAAAAAAGGGTCGTTAATCAAGGTTGACTTTTGGGTTGACTTTGGTTTTCCCCGTGTAAACTTCTTAATTCGGTTCAACCGTCTAGGCCGGGTTAAGGGGGTTACAGTTTTCATCTGCTTCACAATCTAAAACACGAAAGTCAGCAGGAAAAATAAATTTATCCACTCTTACCAGAATATCTTTGATTTTTCCTTCCGGATGAACGTAAGAGTGGTCTGCCAGCTGTAGAATTACGGTAGTGGGCCGAGCTTTTCCAATACCTAATTTCTGAAAAACAGATTTTGGCATTAAATTAATACTAGCACCAAGATCACAAAGTGCCTTACCCACATATTTATCTCCGATTACACAAGGTATGATGATGCTCCCCGGATCCTTCTTTTTCTGGGGTGGCTGCCTATGAAGAATAGTCATGCATCCTTCTATCATCTTAACCGTTTCAAACTCCCCAAGTTTAGATTTCTTCGACATGGCATCCTTGAGAAATTTGGCGTAACCGGGCATCTCCCTAACGGCGTCTAACAGCGGGATATTAATATGAACCTGCTTAAAAATATCATAAATCTTTTTCAGCTGAGATTCTTGCTTCTATTGCTGTAACCGTTAAGGAAAAGGAGGTGGGGGATGATAATCAGCAATACGTCCTTCCCACTGCATACGAATCTGAGGAGGTTTGGGTTCATCATTTTTCTCCTCTGTCGCTTCTGCTGTCGTAACAGGTTTATCGGCAGCAGGCTGTTTGTTACCTGTCGGGGCACCTTCCTCGACAGGTCTATTCAAGGCTGGTTCTTTACTGTTTCAGCTTCCTTCTCTGGCCCTGGTAGTTTCTTCCCACTCCTAGTAGTAATGGCTTTACACTGCTCATGTGTGGGCTGCCTAGCATTTTCAGTATTGCTAGGAAATCCTCCAGTCTGCCTTGGATTGATATGCTGGGAAACCTGACCCATCTGTGTCTCCAAAGATTTCAGAGTAGCTTCATGATTTGTCATCCGCATCTCTGTTTTATCCATGAATGTCTTTGTCTTCTTGACAAACTGATTCATGTTCTCAATATAAGTTCCTGTCTGAGACATAAACGTAGCCAGAGTCTGTTCCAGTATACTGTTTGTGGCACCTGGTGGCTGTTGTTGCTGCTGCTACGGCTGCAGTTGTTGTCGAGTCAGCAATCTAGGTCCTCCCTGATTCTGATTATTATGAGCTTGAGGATTCAGGGCATTATTAAGATTACCCCAAGAAAACTTGGGATCCTTTCTCCAGCAGGGATTATAGTTGTTGGAGTTGTAATTCTGCTTATAGTTTCCAACATACTTCCCTTCTTCTAACTGTATAGGACACTCATCCGAACTATGATTTCCCTCTCAAATTTCACATACCTCTTCGACAGCAAATCCATGTTGTGCGTCATCATTCAAGAGCTTTTTCATTGCCTTAGTAAGGTATGCAACTTGTGATTTCATCGTGCTGTCGGCCTCATAATCCTTGACAGCTAGGACCTGTTTACCCCCTCTTCTTGCTGTCAGAAACTGCTCCTCATTCTTAGCCAGATTTTTCAATACTTGCATTGTCTCGTCCGGGTCTTTGTCCAATAGTAATCTGTTTGCTGCTGAATCAATTCGAATACGAGTTTGTAAGTTGGCAGCATTATAAAACTTAGTTACCTAGTTCCAGACGGGGAATCCATGCGTTGGGCAGTTCCGTAGAACAGTGGTAAATCTGTCCCAGGCCTCGTGTATCGGCTCGTCATCTTCATGTTGAAAAGTAGCAATTTCATTACGTAATCGCTCAGATAAATGTGAAGGATTAAAACGAGATAAAAATTCACGAGACAAATCTGCCCAAGTTCTAATTGAACCCGGCGTAAGTTTATTCCACCAAGTCTTTGCTCTGTCCCTCAATGAATGGGGAAATAATCGAAGCCTCAGTATCTCTGGATTAACTCCTGGTAGTCTAAACGAACCACAGATTTCCTGGAACGTTTTGAGATGCTCCCTAGCATCCTCGGTAGCAGCACCACTGAATTGACCGAAGTTGTCAACATCTATATCCGGCAGCGTGGTTTCCAGTTCTACATGATCGTTCAACATGTAGTCACGACAGGACCGTCGTCCGGCAGTGGCAGCAGGGTTGCCGACAGGAGGTATAACCGCTCCATCTCCAACAGGAGGGTCGTTACCCAGGGGGTTTCCTTGGTTGGCCATCGTCTCTAACTGTTCCTCAAGGTACTCGTTCCTAGCTAGTATGTGACGAAGTCGGTTCTTAAGATTAAATGAACGTTCGATTTCCGAATCTAATGGATACTAAGGATCTTTTCCTCGTCTCGATCTACGCATAAACAAGAAACCTTGTGAAAAGCAAGAGTTGAACAAACCAAAGAAAAACAGAAAATTAAAATAAAAACGAAAAGTGTAGTAAAAGAAAAGGTAGAGTTATGTTGTCAGTCTCCGGCAGCAGCGCCAAAAACTTGTTGCGTGTAAAAGAGTCTATCGCAATTGTAGTGCAAGTGTACACGACGCATGTAGTAAAGTGATATGAAGTATTGGATGTCGTCTCCACAGGGACTGGGCTAATAGCTTCACCTTGAGTTACTGCACGAGATTAAATAAAATAATTGAGAAAGTTGTCCCGAGATTAATAAAGAGAACTTAAATAAAAGAGTAGAAAAATCAAGATAGAGAGAATGGGCTGGTATTGAATTGCTCAGTAGTGCAGGTATTGTTGAGTCTAGGAAATCCAGTTCTGTCGTCGTCCCCGTCGCGGCAGCACCTGTCGCGGCAGCAGTCCGTTGATTGTCGCGACAGCGAACACTCAACTCAGTACTTCAAGTTTGGCAAGAATCCCTGTTATGCCTTGGCCTATCCCTAGGTCCAAGTCTGTCGATGATCACGTCTTTGATGATACCTACCGGCGTGAATCGAAGGATGAACACCGATGTTGTTGAATTCTTCTTTAGCCACTTAACCTCGTCCTCTCCCTAAGTCCGAGATAGTTCAACTATAAACTAGAGAACTCGCACTTATTCCTTTCGTATACTTAACTCTCCCGATATTAAGTAAATAGATAACCTCACAATGCTCTCCCGATGCTCTTGCAAGATATTAATAACCAGAATAAGAGAACTTGAAGTTTATTTTATTGAACTGAAAATTCCTAAAACAAAAACAACCCTTGCAACTACTTTACAAAACAACCCGTGGCCCTAAGGGGAATTTAGAACATGATGAGGGAAGGAAAACGGCTAGGTTTTTGGGAAGAAAGCTAGAGAATAGGTGATATCCTCCCTAGGTTGAAATGCATGCCCTTATATAGGCTTTGGGTCCAAGTTTTCTAAAATAGCAAGAATACAACTTTATATTAAAGTACAACTCTAATAAAGACTAAATCTTCAAAGAATCTAACTTTAAGCCGTCATCTTTCTTGCTTGGGATTTTCTCTCCTTGAACTTTGGGCTTGTCATTCCTTTCGATCTGGGGCTTGGAAAAATATAGTGGTTTTACACGACAGACGGGCTGAATTTTCTCTATCTGTCAAGGTCCACTTTGCTTCTTCTCCTCAAAACTGCTGTCGTGCTCTGCTGTCACGGCGGCATCCATGGCAGCATCGTCCTCCTTAACTGCTCGTCCTGTTCCAGCTCTTCTGCTTCTCTGCCCAGCGCTTGCCCTTTCCGTCTGCTACAGCAGCAACCTGCAAAAGCGATCAGTTTCATTAGAAACTGTGCCTTTTAATATATTTGTGATGTTTAACTGTAAACTGACCTAAATGCAATAAATAATGCTTGAATGCAGCAGAAATATGGGTTAAATAGGGGGTAAATAATAGAACTTTTACACACTCAACAGAAGGGTTGACAAGAAAGGTGTACCTCTAGATGATGCAGGATTTGGAGCCGGAAACACCATCAACCGTCCAGCCACTGTCCCAACCTGCTGCCACCCCAGCCTTAGCGGGCAATACTGAAGCTGCCCTCCCCTCCGTCGTGATCCCTATGTTGCGTAGCCTCGTTGAAAACTTCCAAAGGATCGAGCACAAACAAGTGATCTTCACCAATTATTTCGCGGAAGTGCAAGAGGCCTTTGTGGCCTACTTGCTTGACAAATACCATGACGACGATCCACAGTTGCCCACATTCCCATCGGAGTTAGCAGCATCCAAACCGACACTCTTTGTGTGTGTGTGTGTGTGTGTGTTTGTATGTTACAACGGATCCTAGGAAGTCACATTAGGGTCATGTTGAGTGTGTAAAAGTTCTATTATTTACCCCTATTTAACCCATATTTCTGATGCATTCAAGCATAATTCATTGCATTTAAGTTAGTTTACAGTTAAAAATCACAAATATATTAAATGGCACAGTTTCTACTGAAATTGGTTGCTTTTGCAGATTGCTGCTGTAGGTGATGGAAAGGCAGGCACTGGGCAGTGAAGCAGAAGAGCTGGAACTGGACGAGCAGTCAAGGAGGACGATGCTGCCATGGTTGCCGCCGTGACAGCAGAGGACGACAGCGGTTTTGAGGAGAAGAAGCAAAGTGGACCTCGACAGATAGAGAAACTTCAGCCCGTCTGTCGTCTAAAACCATTATATTTTTCCAAGCCCTAGGTCAGAAGGAATACCAAGCCCAAAGTTCAAGGAGAGAAATTCCCAAGCAAGAAGGGGACGAGTTAAAGCTAGATTCTCTGAAGATTTAGTCTTTATTAGAATTGTACTTTAATTCAAACTTGTATTCTTGCTATTTTAGAAAACTTGGACCCAAAGCCTATATAACGGCATGTAATTCGACCTAGGAGGGGACTCACCTATCTCTAGCCTTCTTCCCAAACCCTAGCGGTTTTCATCCTCTCATCATGTTCTAAATTCCCCTTAGGGCCACAGGTTGTTTTATAAAGTAGTTGCAAGGGTTGCTTTTGTTCTAGGAATTTTCAGTTCAATAAAATAAACTTCAAGTTCTCTTATTCTGGTTATTAACATCTTTCAAGAGTATCGGGAGAGCATTGCGAGGTTATCTATTTACTTAATATCGGGAGAGTTAAGTATACAAAAGGAATAAGTGCGAGTTCTCTAGTTTATAGTTGAACTATCTCGGACCTAGGGATAGGACGAGGTTAAGTGGCTAAAGAAGAATTCAAAAACATCGGTGTTCATCCTTCGATTCACGCCGGGAGGTATCATCAAAGACGTGTTCATCGACAGACTTGGACCTAGGGATAGACCAAGGCACAGAGGGATTCTTGCCAAACATGAAGTACGGAGTTGAGTGTTCGCTGCCGCGATAAGCAACAGACTGCCGCCGTGCGGCCGCGACGGGGACGACGACAGAACTGACTCTCCAAGACTTAGCAATACCTACACTACTGAGCAATTCAATACCAGCCCATTCTCCTTATCTTGATTTCTCTACTCTTTTATTTAAGATCTCTTATTTATTTTCGTGACAAAAGATCAGTACATAAAAATTCTATATTTTACCCATCATTTATCCTTATTTTTGCTGCACTCAAGCATGTTTAACTGCATTTTAGGTTAAGTTTTGCATCAACATCACATTTAGATAAAACTACGCAGATACTGCTAAATTTGGTTACTTTTGCAGGTATCTGCTGTGGCAGCATCCAGGGCAGCAGTCATGGCAGCAGTCGTGACAGCATCCAGGGCAGCAGTCGTGACAGCACCCAGGGCAGCAGTCGTGACAGCATCCAGGGAAACAGTCGTGGCAGCATCCAGGGCAGCAGTCGTGGCAGGTGCTGGGCAGTGATGCAGAAAAGCTGGAACTAGTGGTTAAGGAGGACGATGCTGCCATGGTTGCCGCTGTGACAGCAGAGGACGATAGCAGTTTTGAGGAGAAGAAGCAAAGTG
Source organism: Hibiscus trionum (assembly GCA_030270665.1). NCBI lineage: Eukaryota > Viridiplantae > Streptophyta > Magnoliopsida > Malvales > Malvaceae > Hibiscus > Hibiscus trionum. Next base: position 15,759,971 of record BSYR01000038.1, on the reverse strand, counting down.
GACCTCGACAGATAGAGAAAATTAAGCCCGTCTGTCGTGGAAAACCAGTATATTTTTCCAAGCCCTAGATCAGAAGGAATGCCAAGCCCAAAGTTCAAGGAGAGAAAATCCCAAGCAAGAAGGAGGACGATTTAAAGGTAGATTCTCTGACGATTTAGTCTTTATTAGAGTTGTACTTTAATTTAAACTTGTATTCTTGCTATTTTAGAAAACTTGGACCCAAAGCCTATATAAGGGCATGCATTTCGACCTAGGAAGAAGATAACCTATTCTCTAGCCTTCTTCCCAAAATCCTAGCGGTTTTCCTTCCCTCAACATGTTCTAAATTCCCCTTAGGGCCACGGGTTGTTTTGTAAAGTAGTTGCAAGGGTTGCTTTTGTTTTAGGAATTTTCAGTTCAATAAAATAAACTTCAAGTTCTCTTATTCTGGTTATTAACATTGCGAGGTTATCTATTTACTTAATATCGGGAGAGTTAAGTATACGAAAGGAATAAGTGCGAGTTCTCTAGTTTATAGTTGAACTATCTCGGACCTAGGGATAGGACGAGGTTAAGTGGCTAAAGAAGAATTCAACAAGTTTGGTGTTCATCCTTCGATTCACGTCGGGAGGTATCATCAAAGACGTGATCATGGACAGACATGGACCTAGGGATAGGCCAAGGCACAGCAGGGATTCTTGCCAAACTTGAAGTATTGAGTTGAGTGTTTGCTGCCGCGACAAGCAACAGACTGCCGCCGCGACGGGGACGACGACAGAATTGAATTTCCTAGACTCAGCAATACCTACACTACTGAGCAATTCAATACCAGCCCATTCTCTCTCTCTCTTGATTTCTTTAATTCTATCTTCCAATATTCTTGATTATTTTCGTGACAACTTAATCAATCTATTAAATCTCTTCTTTTCCCCTTGTGCAGATAGTGAAGGAAAGGGTTAGCCCAATCCCTGTGGAGACGATATCTGATACTCTAGTATCACTTTATTACTTGCGACGTGTACACTTGTACTCAATTGCGATAGACACTTTTACACGCAACAAGTTTTTGGTGCCGTTGCCGGGGACTGGCAACACACTCTTACCCTAGCTTCTGCACTTTTATTTTATTTTTAATTTTTAATTTTTTTTAACAAAAACTCAGGTGAAAATACAGGTTTAAGGGCATCAACATGCCAGGAAAAACCATTCGAGAGCTGATGTGGGAAAGTTCTTGCAATTACCGTAAAGGTAATCATGCATTCGAAAGTCGTCCCTATTTTTTCGGTGAATATATGGACAACCAACGATGGAACCAACAAGAACAAGATATGCTGCCACAACAACAACAGGGACAGCAAATGTCGATGCCGCAGCAGCAAATTTTTTTATACCATAACAGTTTTGCTGCAGAACCCGACATGCCCTAGCAATGTCATCATCCTCAAGAGCAGTCAAAATCCTTAGAAGACACACTTCAAGCCTTCATGGCACTCACTCAAGAATTGTCGGCTTCTATGGACAAAAGTATCACCAAGATGGATGAAATCTTGAGCAGACCGGTCCTCATTCATGCCACGGATGAACCTGAAATCCTAAGGAAAGATGACGAGGATGCCCATGTGAAGGAATACCCAACACATGATGAGTCTGAGCAACAACTTGCCATGGCAATGATCGAGGAGCCAGAATGGAGCAACACTGCAACAACGCTGAGTGAAATTCAAGAGAATGTCACGACAACAACCACATCCGAGGCAAACTCTCAACCCACTACCTCAATTATGCCCGACCAAGATTGCACACATCCATCCCTGTCATGGCACTCACACGACCACCTAGAAGAGCTACCCAATGACAGTGCCTAACAAATGGAATACGAGCAGGTAATAAATGAACCTTTTGAATTCTTTGAAAACTCACCGATTCCATTGCAGGTATTTTAGGAACCAACGCCGGTGGATTTAGAATCATCGATATCCCTACTGAGGGAGATCTACGAGTGGCCAAAAGAATTTGATATAGAGAGTGATGGCACTTACCAATATCCCATTGACCTACAAAGTAACCTGACAATGGACTGTCAAAATAACTGGTTGCCGCAGCAGCAGACACGACAGCAAGGGCTACATTCCACCACAACAACATTCAACGAAAACAAGGTAAGTTTGTGGTCGAATATCAATTTAATTTTTACTAATCATATATTCATGACCTCAGAAACTTTACCAAAAATGGAGGACTTTATGGACTACAAAAGGAAGAGAAAGAAAGGAGCCCCCACCATGAGAATAATCACCAGATGGAGGGTACGGATGGACTTCAAGAAGTACCGGAAACGACCCCTCAAACATCAATAGAACATGAAGTAGTTACTTTAGGAGATGCCCCTCAAGGCACTCCTAATTTAACTTAACTTATTTTATTGTATTTTAATTTTATCTTATTTTATCTTTATTGTTTTAGGAATTAGAAATTTGATATTAGTTTTTAGTTTGTTTGTGTTATTAGGTAAACAGAGAAAACCCTTGCAATGACGATACAAGCAACCCGAGGAAGCTCTGCCTCCACCCCTGCCGCGGCAACGCTCATACTCTCAGGGCAGCACCCACAGCTCCTCCGACAAAGTTCAAGGAGACTGCCCTCTGACAGCACCTCATCCAAAGCTCCAGCAGCAGCAACGACAGCCGCACAACTTAAGTTTTCTTTTTCCTTTTCTCTGCCGCCTGCTGTATATATTATCTTTTTGTGATGTTTCGCTTTTCTGTCATTTTTATTTGCTGTTTTTCATTTTTATGTCTTGTGTCATGCATTGAGGACAATGCAACCCTTGAGTTTGGGGGTAGGCAGTCCTCCTAATTATTAATATAATATTGCATTTAGTTTTAATTGTGTCTCATTTATTTTTATGCAAAAAAATGAAATATTGAAAATTTTGGCTTAAGTCTTTGAACTGAACTTACCTATAGTGACAGCTCTGTCGTGGCAACGCCTTTAGGATAGTTTTAGGAGCAGTTTAGAGCCTTTCTATAGTTCTGAAATTTAAACACCATTTGTGACTGTTATACTGCCTAGAACTCTACTAGTTAACTAGAATAGGAAGCTTAGCACTTGAATAGCCCCTAGAGGTGCCTAACATTGGCTCTAGGAAAAAAAGTTTAGCAAAATAGACTCAATAGCCCTAGAGGTGCCCGAAACCGGCTCTAGTGAAACTTAAGCCTAAAAAAATCGAGTCTAAACAAAAAAAATTAAAGGAGCATAAGAAGTGCCTTCAAAAAGATAAACTTTGGCATAAAAATTCAAGTTAGAAGCTGGAATATTCTAGTGAAACTAAGGGAGTCTTGCATATAATTGTTCACAACCATCCACACACTGCACGAGGACTGTAGCAAGATTCCGGACGAATCCTAAATTACCCGATAAGGTGCTGCTGTCAATAGAGAATGAATGAAGGGTAAGGGAAAGTTCACTATTTTAAGCCAAAACAAAAAAAATTATTTTTCTTTTAGGTCTGATTTGCTTGAGGACAAGCAAAGATTCGAGTTTGGGGGTGTGACCAGTGCATAAAAGTTCTATATTTTACCCATCATTTATCCTTATTTTTGCTGCACTCAAGCATGTTTAACTGCATTTTAGGTTAAGTTTTGCATCAACATCACATTTAGATAAAACTGCGCAGATACTGCTAAATTTGGTTACTTTTGCAGGTATCTGTTGTGGCAGCATCCAGGGCAGCAGTCGTGGCAACATCCAGGGTAGCAGTCGTGACAGCATCCAGGGTAACAGTCGTGACAACACCCAGGGCAGCAGTCGTGACAGCATCCAGGGCAACAGTCGTGGCAGCATCTAGGGCAGCAGTCGTGGCAGGCGCTGGGCAGTGATGCAGAAAAGCTTGAACTAGTAGTCAAGGAGGACGATGCTGCCATGGTTTCCGCTGTGACAGCAGAGGACGACAGCAGTTTTGAGGAGAAGAAGCAAAGTGGACCTCGACAGATAGAGAAAATTAAGCCCGTCTGTCGTGGAAAACCAGTATATTTTTCTAAGCCCTAGATTAGAAGGAATGCCAAGCCCAAAGTTCAAGGAGAGAAAATCCCAAGCAAGAAGGAGGACGATTTAAAGTTAGATTCTCTAAAGATTTAGTCTTTATTAGAGTTGTACTTTAATTTAAACTTGTATTCTTGCTATTTTAGAAAACTTGGACCCAAAGCCTATATAAGGGCATGCATTTCGACCTAGGAATAAGATAACCTATTATCTAGCCTTGTTCCCAAAACCCTAGCTGTTTTCCTTCCGTCAACATGTTCTAAATTCCCCTTAGGGCCAAGGGTTGTTTTGTAAAGTAGTTGCAAGGGTTGCTTTTGTTTTAGGAATTTTCAGTTCAATAAAATAAACTTCAAGTTATCTTATTTGGTTATTAACATCTTGCAAGAGCATCGGGAGAGCATTGCGAGGTTATCTATTTACTTAATATCGGGAGAGTTAAGTATACGAAAGGAATAAGTGCGAGTTCTATAGTTTATAGTTTAACTATCTCGGACCTAGGGATCGGACGAGGTTAAGTGGCTAAAGAAGAATTCAACAACATCGGTGTTCATCCTTCGATTCACGCCGGGAGGTATCATCATAGACGTGATCATCGACAGACTTGGACCTAGGGATAGGCCAAGGCACAGCAGGGATTCTTGCCAAACTTGAACTACTAAGTTGAGTGTTTGCTTCCGCGACAAGCAACATACTGTCGTCGCGATAGGTGCTGCCGCGACGGGGACGACGACAGAACTGAATTTCCTAGACTCAGCAATACCTACACTACTGAGCAATTCAATATCAGCCCATTCTTTCTCTCTCTTGATTTCTTTAATTCTATCTTCCATTATTCTTGATTATTTTCGTGACGACTTAATCAATCTATTAAATCTCTTCTTTTCCCCTTGTGCAGATAGCGAAGGAAAGGGTTAGCCCAGTCCCTGTGGAGACGATATCTGATACTCTAGTATCACTTTATTACTTGCGGCGTGTACACTCGCACTCAATTGTGATAGACACTTTTACACGCAACAACAAACATCTCAATTATTTTCTTTTACTTTCTTGCAGTAATTCAAGGTGAAGCTATTAGCCCAGTCCCTGTGGAGACGATATCTAATACTTCCGTATCACTTTACTACTTGCGTCGTTTAACACTCCGATAAATATGATGGTTAATTATAAAAAAATATTGACATTTGAGGATTTAAAATTTTGGAAGTTGTATTTGTAGTATTTCAACAGTTTAGGGCCTTGGGCCTGATTTATCCCTTACCTTTGGCCTTCTAAAAACGGAGAAAAGAAGAAAAAGAAAGAGAACTGCTAACAAGGGGACTCGAAACCACACGTCTTTAGGAATGGCTTGTTAGTGGCTTAACCATTTACTCTATGACTAATCTTTGTCTTAGCTTACCTCAACTTATTTTTAAACAGTGTGTAAGCATCCGAACTAATAATTAAAAATAACCAACTCCCGCATCTACCCCCCACCCATAATATCATCTGCTTCGAGAGAAAGAAATCAGAGAGCTTCCAGAGTGTTCTTCTCCCTAACCACCACTCTTCGCCACCTTTGATCTAGGCCACCGTTCGTCCGTGGTCGACACCGCCATCACCCCCGTGTTCCCCGTCGCATCCCGAACGCACCGCCATAAGCCACTCGCACAGTCACACCGTTGTCCACCTTGGAGAACTGCCTGGAAGTTCGTCGAAAAGCCAAGCTCTCCTCTGGTTTTAGTTGCTTCCGCTATCGTGAGTCGTTGGTACTCACCGCTCCTTGAATATGAATGGTTGAGGGCATCGAATTCAGGTTCGAGAGTATCGAAATGTCGTTCCAAGGGTTGACCGATATAGCAAGGATTTAAGGTAATACTTTACTACCTACTGTTTGCTTTATGGAACATGTTGGTAATTGATTAACGCATGAACTGTATGACTGGTCATTTGATTACCGTCGATTACTATAAGTCGTACAGTTACAGTACAATGATAATAAACTGGTTAAGACCGAATGACTCGAATAAGGAACAAATGACCGATAAGAAATTCAAGTTTAGTGAACACTCGATAAAGTGACAACCTCGAAACTTTAATTTTAGATTATGTTCTTGATAAAAGATTTAGTGCCCGAAACGTTAGGATGAGAAATTACAAAAATGCCCTTGAGATATCTGAATGACTAAAATAACCCTAACAATGAAAGCAATCTAGAAATCTATCTTAGATCTTGTTAAACAACCGATTTATCTGAAAACATCAAATTACTTGGAGAGTTACGGTAACAAGACTTAAACCTTCGAGATTGTGAACTGCTTGGATTTCCTTGAATTCATATTAATCCTTGAAGATAAATTCACAAGAAATTATTCGTATGATCGGAAATTATCAAAGCACTTTCAATTATCGAATTGAGTGAAACAACTGAAATGACTAAAGGATTGAAGGTACTATAAGACTGAATTGATCAGGATAAGTGTAATGACCGAAATCACTAAAGTATCTCGAGCATCGAAACTTTCCAATTAACTGAAATGACATTTATACCCTCAAGTTTGAAATGAATGAATTTGTCTGGAAGGGCTGAAAGGACCAGAACGACTAAATCTCTATCTAGTACATAAATGATTGAAATTATATAGTTGGTATAATTGATGGAAATAATGGATCTATCCCGAGCTCTAAAATGGCCGAAATACCCTCTTGACCGGAATGGGCAAAATTTGCCTCTGATGAAATTTCAAAAAAAATCTAAATAAAGCTCGAATGACTGAAATGCCCCTAAGTGTTATGAAGCATGACTCATATACGTCCATCACTCATGGTACTAATATAAGGTTAGAATATTTCACTTGGAAAATAAGTTTGAATGCTCAGTGGTGAGCCGGTGGAGAAACATGATGACGACCGTTCAAACATTTTATATGGTTGATTTTGGAAATGATACACGTAGAACGCCTACGTCTGAATGTTTGGCAAGTATTGTAGAGTTGGGATATGTTAGATTAAGTGGGTTTTTGGAGGTTTGATAAACTGTTGGAAATCTTGAATATTGCAAATCATCATTATGTCATTATTGGGCTAAATTATAAAATTGCCCCTGAAAGTAAAATGACTAAAATGCCCTTGTTAGCCAAAATGATCAAAACAACCTTAATATAGTTGATATCTTGAATGATCACAATAAAGCATTTTTTTCAAATGCCTGGTTGGCGAAGTTGGCTACAAAGTCCCCTTTAATCGGGACCTCATTACCGGAATTAGTTCAAAATGTCAAAAGCTCAGAGTTTTCATTCCTCGTGTAATATCAAGTATCTCAGAGAAATAAATGGTTCCTTTTAGTGTGTTCCAAGGTGCACATAAATATTTTACCGTCATGAACCCAAGACTTTCTTTTGATACGGAATATGACTTTTATCAAACCGAAATATACCTATGTATCTGAAAAAAAAAGAAAAAAAAATAAAATAAAATTTCTATGCTCGAAAGTTATCGTTTCATCGAAAACTAAAGTTTACTCTATGTTCACTGTTATTATTGATTAACAATGATTGCCACCGAATATTGTTATTATCGATCATTACCGACTACTACTGATTTCTATTATCACTACCTAAACCGTTACCGGGGTACTTGGGATAGAGTATGAAGTCACCGTAGGTTCAGCCCTGATCAGGCTTGTAATTCCTTACCGTTTCAGGTTCCTATGCTTCGGCTAGGGTAATTCCTTACCGTACCTAAGGTATCCCCTTAGGCTGGCACCTACGCCCAATGGGCTTAGGTTAATGCCCGTTATAGTAGCAGTTCTGGGGAACTGCATACCGGAGTTTGGTTGGAGGGTAGAAAGAAAATCTAAAATGAACCTTATCGCTAATACTATATAACCGTGAAATAACGTTCCCCACACCGTTACTTAATATGTGTTAACTTTGCACTGTTGGAACACACACTAAGCCCCTGACTCAACTAACGTAATTCATATCATGACTCATTCTTCGGTCTATAGGTTCTTAGTATGATACTCAATGATTGAATAAAGAACAATCCTATCATCTTCATGTATACCGCTTCTTTGAAATGTTTGATTGTATTTTTGGAGCCTATTGTTGCCCGAAACATCATGATAATGTTAGGCTTTTCCTATACCTACATGTCACTTATAGCATCCATTGGTAGTTCTGTATTACTGAGCTTTCCGAAGCTCACGTTGTTTTTACCATCGCAGGTTAAAAGATATTTAACATGGCTCGATGACCGACATCAGTGTTTGGAGTTTTCTCGGTGTTGCTTTTGGAGTACGGTACCGACATAGTTAGTGGGCATGCATATCATTACTATTTCATGATAGTGTCTGTAAATGTTTTTCTGAAATTTTTGTTATGCGTTTAAATGATTTTATGAAAGTGAATGTTAAACAAAAGTTTGTTTTGCAGTTTAATAAGTTTTTTGGAAAAAAATGTTTTTATGTGTATTTTTACTGTGGGTCGCTCCTGTGACCCTAATGTGACTTCCTAAGATCCGTGATAACGCATAGGCGGGTCTAGGGGGTTACACGTCGTGTACACTTGCACTACAATTGCGATAGACACTATTACACGCATCAAGTTTTTGGCGCCGTTGTCGGGGACTGGCAACATAACTCTACCTTTACTTTTACTGCACTTTTCTTTTTATTTTTATTTTTCTGTTTTAATATGGTTTGTTCAACTTTTGCTTTTCACAAGGTCTCTTGTTTATGCACAGATCGAGACGAGGAGAAGAACCTGAGTATCCATTAGATCCTTAAATCGAACGTTCATTCAATCTTAGGAACCGACTTCGTCACGTACTAGCCAGGAACGAGTACCTTGAGGAACAGTTAGAGACGATGCAGAACCAAGGGAACCCCCAGGTTTATAATCCTGCCAGAGATGGAGAGATTATGCCTCCTGTCGACGACCCGCCCGCCGCTGCCGCATGACGGTCCTGCCGAGACTACATGCTGAATGATCATGTAGAACTAGAAACCACGCTGCCGGATATAGATGTTGACAATTTCGAGCTGAAACCTGTTATGTTTAGCATGATCAACAATGCCGGTCAATTTAGTGGTGCTGCTATAGAAGATGCTAGGGAGCATCTGAAAACGTTCCAGGAGATCTATGGTTCGTTTAGACTACCGGGAGTTAATCCGGAGATACTGAGGCTTCGTTTATTTCCCCATTCATTGAGGGACAGAGTAAAGACTTGGTGGAATAAACTTACGCCGGGTTCAATTAGAACTTGGGCAGATTTTTCTCGTGAATTCTTATCTCGTTTTAATCCTTCACATTTATCTGAGCGATTACGTAATGAAATTGCTACTTTTCAACAGGAAGATGACGAGCCAATGCACGAGGCCTGGGACAGATTTACCATTCTTCTACGGAACTGCCCAATGCATGGATTCTCCATCTGGAACCAGGTAACTAAGTTTTATAATGCTGCCAATTTACAAACTCGTATTCGAATTGATTCAGCAGCGAACGGATTACTACTGGAAAAAGACCTGGATGAGGCAATGCAAGTATTGAGAAATCTGGCTAAGAATGAGGAGCAGTTTCCGACAGCAAGAAGAGGGGGTAAACGGGTCCTAGCTGTTAAGGATTATGAGGCCGACAGCACAAAAAAATCACAAGTGGCATATCTCACTAAGGCAATGAAAAAGCTCTTGAATGATGATTCACAACATGCATTCGCTGTTGAGGAGGTATGTGAAATTTGTGAGGGAAATCACAGTTCGGATGAATGTCCTAGACAGTTAGAAGAGGGAAAGTATGTTGGAAACTATAATAAGCAGAACTACAACTCCAACAACTACAATCCCAACTGGAGAAAGGATCCCAAGTTTTCTTGGAGTAATCCTGATAATGCCCTGAATCCTCAAGCACAGAATAATCAGAATCAGGGAGGACCTAGATTGCTGACTCGACAGCAACCGCAGCAGCAGCAACAACAGCCACTAGCTGCCACAAACAGTATACTGGAACAGACTCTGGCTACATTTATGTCTCAGACAGGAACTTATATAGAGAACATGAATCAATTTGTCAAGAAGACGGAGACATTCATGGATAAAACAAAGATGCGGATGACAAATCATGAAGCTACTCTGAAATCGTTGGAGACACAGATGGGTCAGGTTTCCCAGCAGATCAATCCAAGGTAGACTGGTGGATTTCCTAGCAATACTGAAAATGCTAGGCAACCCACACATGAGCAGTGTAAACCCATCACTACTAGGAGTGGGAAGAAATTACCAGGGCCAGAGAAGGAAGCTGAAACAGTGAAGAAACCAGCCTTGGAATCACCTCCGAGGAAGCTACCCCGACAGGTAACAAACAGCTTGCTGCCGATGAGCCTGTCACGACAGCAGAAGCGACAGAGGAGAAAGATGATGAACCCAAACCTCCTCAGATTGTAAAGCAGATGAAAACGCACCAATCATCCTGGGGCGACCCTTCTTAGCCACGAGAAGATCACTGATTGATATGGAAAAGGAGAACTCACCATGAGAGTAAACGATCAAGAGATAAAATTGAATGTTCTCCAAGCTATGAAGCACGCTGATGCAGAAGAAGAATGCAAGGTTATCACTAAAGTTACCCTTGACCAACCCTGCATCAGGTCGGGCTGTCACGACATCAACATTGGTCACTGCCTCGGCAGCCACTTACAAGACTGTCACGACAGCACCGACGACAGCAACTCCTCAGAATTTGATACATCTGATACTGAAGATCAGGAGGAGGTAAACTGGATAGGCAATCGTCCAGGTAAGTTATTCGAGCCTTTAAATTATACCTCGGATAACCATGCAATCCAAAAGCCATCAACTGTTGAGCCCCCTGTTTTAGATCTTAAGCCTCTGCCAGAGCAGCTAAAATATGCTTTTCTTGGTTTAAATGATACGTTTCTCGTAATCATCTCTTCCATGTTGATGCAGGAACATGAACAGCAGTTAATAGAGATGATGCAGCAACATAAAAAGGCTATTAGATGAACGATAGCTGATATTCAAGGCATTAGTCCAGCCTTATGTATGCATAAAATCCTTCTAGAGGATGATCATAAGCCGACTATAGATGCTCAAAGGCGGCTGAACCATGCGCTGAAAGAGGTGGTGCGAAAAGAGATAATCAAATGGTTAGATGCTGGAATAATCTACGCCATCTCGGACAGCAAATGGGTGAGCCCGGTGCAATGCGTTCCCAAGAAAGGAGGAATGACCATGCTGACCAACGAAAACAATGAGCTAATCCCAACCAGGACTGTGACCGGTTGGAGGGTTTGTATGGACTATCGGAAGCTTAACAAAGCTACCCGAAAGGACCACTTTCCTTTACCCTTTATTGATCAAATGCTTGATAGACTAGCGGGTAAACCTTACTCTTGTTTTCTTGATGGTTATTCAGGTTACAATCAAATAGCTATCGCACCGGAAGATCAAGAAGAGACGACATTCACATGCCCCTACGGAACATACGCTTTTAGGAGAATGTCATTTGGATTATGCAATGCACCAGCCACCTTCCAAAGGTGCATGATGGTTGTATTCTCCGATATGGTGGAGGACTTCCTGGAGATTTTTATGGATGAATTTTCAGTCATTGGAGATGACTTTGAAAGCTGCCTAGGCAACCTACAAAAGGTACTCGAAAGATGTGAAAAAGCAAACTTAGTGTTGAACTGGGAAAAATGTCACTTCATGGTAAATGAAGGGATAGTCCTTGGCCATAAGATTAGCTGCCGTGGCATAGAAGTCAACAGAGCCAAGATAGAAGTAATCGAAAAGCTGCCGCCGCCCACTATAGTCAAGGGAATCAGAAGTTTCTTAGGACATGCTGGTTTTTATCGAAGGTTCATTGCGAATTTTTCAAAAATCACCAAGCCCCTATGCCATCTTCTGGAGCAGAACCGACCCTTCGACTTTAACGATGAATGTACTGAAGCATTCGAGGTTCTGAAGGAAAAGCTGGTAACAGCCCCAATAGTACAGCCACCAGACTGGACACAACCATTTGAGATCATGTGTGATGCTAGTGACTATGCTGTCGGGGCAGCACTTGGGCAGCGGAGAGACAAACTTTTTCATGTCATATACTATGCCAGCAAAACACTGAACGACGCCCAAGTGAACTACACCACCACAGAGAAGGTGTTATTAGCTGTGGTATTCTCCATTGACAAGTTTCGTTCTTATATACTTGGAACGAAGGTTATAGTGCACACAGACCACTCTGCAATAAAGTATCTGTTCACAAAGAAGGATGCAAAGCCTTGGTTGATACGTTGGACCCTGCTATTGCAAGAATTCGACCTTGAAATCAAGGACAAAAAGGGGACAGAAAATCAAGTGGCAGATCACTTGTTAAGATTGGAGAAGGGACAGAGTCTACCGACAGATGAGACAAACATATTGGAGACCTTCCCAGATGAGCAGCTATTTGTTGCCGCAGTCACTGCCGCGACGGCCATGGCGGCAGGTAAGTCTCCTGAACTCCCATGGTATGCTGATTTTGTTAATTTCTTAGTTAGCGGAATAATTCCTTCTGACCTTAACTATCAAGTCAGGAAGAGGTTTCAAAATGATGTTAAGCGTTATTATTGGGACGAACCTCTTCTTTTCAAAATCTGTGCAGATCAGGTTATAAGGAGATGCGTACCACAGGATGAGCAGGAAGATATACTTCATCACTGCCATGCTTCACAGTATGGAGGACACTTAGGAGGCAACAAAACTGCTGCCAAGGTTTTGCAGTCAGAATTTTATTGGCCGTCACTGTATAAAGATGCTCAAATCTTCTACAAGAATTGTGACAGGTGCCAACGGACAGGAAACATCTCAAGGAGACACGAGATGCCGCTGCAGAACATTCTTGAAGTCGGGATCTTCGGTGTTTGGGGGATCGATTTTATGAGACCATTCTCATCTTCATGTGGGAATTTATACATACTCCTGGCAGTAGATTATGTATCTAAGTGGGTTGAAGCTATCGCCACTCAAAAGAATGATGCCAAGATAGTTCAGAAGTTTTTACACAAAAACATCTTTTCCAGATTTGGCATCCCTAAGGCGATCATCCGTGATGAAGGGAGACATTTCGACAACCGGGTTATTGCTGCTGCCTTGAAGAAGTATGGTGTCAAGCATCGGATCGCAACAACATATCACCCACAGACCAATGGACAAGTTGAAATCTCCAACAAGGAAGTTAAGAACATTCTTGAAAAGTTGGTTAAGCCAACTAGGAAAGATTGGTCTTTACACCTGAATGATGTGTTATGGGCTTATAGGACAACTTTCAAGACTCCATTGCGAATGTCTCCGTACCGATTGATTTATGGGAAAACATGTCATCTACCTGTCGAGATAGAGCACAAAGCGTACTGGGCAATCAAGGCAGTAAATATGGACTTGGAAAAGGCAGGGCAGAAAAGGCTACTGGATTTGAACGAAATTGAAGAAATTCGGACAATGGCCTATGAAAATGCAAGAATTTACAAGGATAAAACTAAGAAGTGGCATGATAAAAAGTTGCTGCCACGACAGTTCTGCCCAGGGAAACTTGTATTGCTATTCAACTCTAGATTGAAACTCTTCCCAAGGAAGCTGAAATCTAGATGGTCTGGCCCGTTCCAAGTTGTGCAGGTTTTTCCCCATGGTGCCATCACAATCAGATCTTTAAAAGACGGGCACCAATTCAAAGTCAACAAACACGCTACCGCGTAACAGCTGGCCCCGTTATTCGCGCCTACCGTTACAGCTCCAACGGGAAGCAAATCCTTCTCTATATAAACCCCGTTTCATTTTTTCATTTTCACTCAATTCTACTATTCTTACTTACTCCTCTAGAATTTTTTCTTTCATTTTTATTTTCACAACCCTTGCAACAATGTCTTCCAGAAAAACCCGTAGGAGTGCTGCCTCCAGCTCCACCCCGACAGCAACCCCTCCACGCTCATTTCAGATTAGAGATATGTGAGAAGAGAGGGGATTCATTTACACTTTAAAAGAGGGAAATCTGGGTCTAAAGCCGTTCATTGCCCGAAAAATTCGAGTTCTACAGTGGCAGATCTTTTTCGAACAACCGGAGGAGATGAACGTCTCTTTGGTGCGAGATTTCTGCACTGCCATCGACAGCAGGACGACAACGACATTCACTGTACGAGGAAGGGAAGTACCGTTCGAAGCTGAATACATCAACACCCTGTATGGATTTTACATCGGCAGCAACGACGATGGCCACCAACAGTTCCTGAACACCCTTGACCCTGCTGCCTATGATGCTGTCATGGCAGAGCTGACCGATGACGGAACCCAGTGGAACACCAACCGCAAGAACCCAAGGACGGTCAAGAGGACTCAACTCCTGCCGGAAGCTAAATTATGGAACGCTTTTATCAAGAAGCGTATCATGCCGTCGTCACACAATACCACGGTCGACCAGCCCAGGTTAGCCTTAATTCACTCCATTTTACATGAAAGGCCCATTAACGTGGGCAGCTATATTCGTGAGAGCATCCTGGAGTGCGCACACCGGCCGACGGGACCGCTTTATCTGTCGTACCTCATCACTGCCCTCTGTCGCGACCATGGGGTACCTGAAGCTGCCACGGATATTCGAGTCCAAGGGAAGGGATGGACGGAAAAGAACATACTCAGCTTAATGGAGCTGACTGTTGCTACCCCTCTGTCATCATTTGATCCAGCTGCCACGACTGCAGACACGATAGAGCCGCAGGAGACTGAGCCTGCTGCCACAGCAGCCAGGCAGCAACCAGCAACAGCAGCCCCAACAATCTCCTCCTCCCAGATCCTAGCTGCTATCCAGAAGATGGAGGAACGGCAGCTCGGTCTGATGAGCTTCATCAGGGATTTTACTGCATCTACGGTACATTTTATCCAAAACTCTTTAAATTTCCCTGATGTCATATTTCCCACCTTCCCTGCACATTATTTTGATGTACCAACCCCTGCCCACACCCCAACACCTGCTGCCACACCATGGCCACCATCTGCAGCGTCAACATCAACACCTGCCCCGATAGCCGCTGACAGCAACCGTGCTGAGACTTCTGCCCGTGGTACGAAATGCAGAATGCCCTCAGAAGAGCTTGACGCCTTCATTGTCGGTTTATCTTCTTCCTCTGTTTGGGCTGCAAGCAAAAATGAACCCTCTGTTAAGAGGAATCTCTCAAAGGAGTTTACACCGGTGAAAAGGCAGAAGAGAATAGCAGATAAAAACAATATGAAAAGGGTCAGCGGCAGCATCAGTGACAGCAGCAGTGGTGAGGACAGCAGCAATAGCTCAGAAGTCCAGGTTGTGGAGGAACCCCCTCACATCTCCCCAACCAGGATTCAACCACTTTGCCTCCCCCATCCCCCAGCCAGCTCCAAAAGCTCGTGCCCGCCGCCAGAACAGAGTCAGCAGCAGCAGTGACGACAACGACTAAAATTTTAGTTTCTTAACTTATTTTGATGTCTGCTTATATATTTTGTGATGTATTGTTTTTATTTTTATCTTGTCATTTGCATTGAGGGCAATGAAACCCTCGACTTTGGGGGTGACATCCCTCCATTAAATGGAGTCTAATTTAGTTTTTAAATTGTGTCTTTACTTAGTTTATTTTTTGGTTTAAAAAATGAAAAATTGAAAATTTTGGCTTAAGTCATTGAACTGAACCTACCTGTCGTGACAGCTCTGTCGTGGCAGTGCCTTTAGGATAGCTTTAGGAGCAATTTAGAGCCTTTCTATAGTTCTGAAAACTTAAAACACCATTGTGACTGTTATACTGCTTAGAACTCTTTTAGTCAACTAGAATAGGAAGCTTAGCACTTGAATAGCCCCTAGAGGTGCCTAACACTGGCTCTAGGAAAGAAGTTTAGCAAAAGAGACTCAATAGCCCTAGAGGTGCCCGAAACCGGCTCTAGGAAGTTAGCTAGAGGTGCCCGAAACCGGCTCTAGTGAAACTTTAGCTTAAAAAAATAATGAAATCGAGTCAATACAAAAAAATCAAAGGAGCATGAGAAGTACCTTCAAAAAGATCAACTTTGGCATAAAAAATTCGAGTTAAGGGCTGAAATATTCTAGTGAAACTAAGAGAGTCTTGGCATATAACTGTTCACAAGCATGCACACACTGCACGAGGACTATAGTGAGACTCCGGACAAATTCTAAGTTATCCGACAGGGTGCTGCCGTCGACAAAGAAAGAATGAAGGGTAAGGGAAAGTTCATTGTTTTAAGCCAAAACAAAAATATTTCATTTTTCTTTTAGGTCTTAGTAGCTTGAGGGCAAGCAAAAACTTGAGTTTGGGGGTCTGTTGAGTGTGTAAAAGTTCTATTATTTACCCCCTATTTAACCCATATTTCTGATGCATTCAAGCATAATTCATTGCATTTAAGTTAGTTTACAGTTAAACATCACAAATATATTAAATGGCACAGTTTCTACTGAAATTGGTTGCTTTTGCAGGTTGCTGCTGTAGCAGATGGAAAGGCAGGCGCTGGGCAGTGAAGCAGAAGAGCTGTAACTGGACGAGCAGTCAAGGAGGACGATGCTGCCATGGTTGCTGCCGTGACAGCAGAGGACGACAGCAGTTTTGAGGAGAAGAAACAAAGTGGACCTCGACAGATAGAGAAAATTCAGCCCGTCTGTCGTGTAAAACCACTATATTTTTCCAAGCCCTAGGTCAGAAGGAATGCCAAGCCCAAAGTTCAAGGAGAGAAATTCCCAAGCAAGAAGGGGGACGAGTTAAAGCTAGATTTTCTGAAGATTTAGTCTTTATTAGAATTGTACTTTAATTCAAACTTGTATTCTTGCTATTTTAGAAAACTTGGACCCAAAGCCTATATAAAGGCATGTAATTCGACCTAGAAGGGGACATCACCTATCTCTTGCCTTCTTCCCAAAACCCTAGCCGTTTTCATCCTCTCACCATGTTCTAAATTCCCCTTAGGGCCACGGGTTGTTTTGTAAAGTAGTTGCAAGGGTTGCTTTTGTTCTAGGAATTTTCAGTTCAATAAAATAAACTTCAAGTTCTCTTATTCTGGTTATTAACATCTTGCAAGAGTATCGGGAGAGCATTGCGAGGTTATATATTTACTTAATATCGGGAGAGTTAAGTATACGAAAGGAATAAGTGCGAGTTCTCTAGTTTATAGTTGAACTATCTCGGACCTAGGGATAAGACGAGGTTAAGTGGTTAAAGAAGAATTCAACAACATCGGTGTTCATCCTTCGATTCACGCCGGGAGGTATCATCAAAGACGTGTTCATCGACAGACTTGGACCTAGGGATAGGCCAAGGCACGGCAGGGATTCTTGCCAAACTTGAAGTCCGGAGTTGAGTGTTCGCTGCCGCGACAGGTGCTGCCGCGACGGGGACGACGACAGAACTGACTCTCCTAGACTTAACAATACCTACACTACTGAGCAATTCAATACCAGCCCATTCTCTCTATCTTGATTTCTCTACTCTTTTATTTAAGATCTCTTATTTATTTTCGTGACAAACATCTCAATTATTTTCTTTACTTTCTTGCACTAATTCAAGGTGAAGCTATTAGCCCAGTCCCTGTGGAGACGATATCCGATACTTCTGTATCACTTTACTACTTGCGTCGTGTACACTTGCACTACAATTGCGATAGACACTTTTACACGCAACATGTCACAAGAGTGACCCACAGAAAAAATACACATAAAAACATTTTTTCCTCAAAACATTTATTAAACTGTAAAATCAACTTCTGTTTAAAATACCATTTCAGGAAGTCAATTAAACACATAACAGAAATTTCAGAAAGTGTTTTACAGACACTATCATAAAACAATACATGACATACATGCCCACTAACTATACAAGACCGTACTCCAAAAGCAACGCCGAGAGAACTCCAAACACTTATGTCAAACATTATACCATGATATATTCTTTTAACATGCGATGGTAAAAACAACGTGAGCTTAGAAAAGCTCAGTATTACAGAACTGCCAAAAGATGCTATAAGCTCATGTAGATATATGGTAGGCATAACATTTTCATAATGTTCCATGTAGTAGCAGAATCCATTTCAGTTCTACTATTTCGAGGTAGCCTTACTCGGGAATAATGATATTTGTTCTTTATTCAAACATCGAGAATTAGACGGCAATTATATAGGCTGATAACATATGAAGGTGGAAATTAAGATTTTAGTGTCTAGTATGTTCCAACAGTGCAATGATAATATATTAAATGTAAAAATGCAGTAAACCTTTTTATTTCATATATATTTGTTTCAAGTAGGAGTAAAGTTTATTTTAATTCTTTATTTACCCTTCAACCATACTCCATTATATAGTTTCCCTAGTGCGGCATCATGTACATGTATTAACCCGAGCCCATTGGGCATGGGTACCATCCTAAGGGAATACCTTAGGTCACAAGTGGAATTACCCTAGCCGAAGCATAGGAACATTATACGGGCATTAACCTTGGCCTAGTGGGCGTAGGTACCAACCTAAGGGGTTACCTTAGGTCACGGGCGGAATTACCCTAGCCGATGCTAGGAACCTAGTATGGGGGGAATTACACTCTCCTAAGCTAAGAACCTAATACGGGCGGATTTACCAGCCTGATCAGGGTTGAATCTTAAAACACTTCATACCATATCCCAAATACCACAGTAAATCAGATCATCAATAGTTCATTAATCAATAGCAGTATTTTTAGTAATACATTATCCATATAGCATGTTTGTCATATCGAGTGCATGGGCATATATCAAAATTACAGTACGATCATGCTTAATTTATAAAACATGTCATGTTCCTGTGAAATCAAGCATGTCAGTCATGTGCACGTGATCGGTATTATAACATGTAAATTAGTACGAAAAAAATAGTCGTGTAGCAGACATGGAACACACTAGGTGGAACACTTTATTTCTTAGAGATACTTGGCATTTACGGGAGGGAACATATTAAACTTTTGACAATTTGAACAGATTTTAGAAACGAGGTCCCTATTAAAAGGGGTTCGTACTAACGATTCAACCAGATATTCAAAAGTAGATACATCAAGATCTTTGAGAGTTTAGATATACCATGAGTGATTTAGTCATTTAAGCCTATAAGGGCATTATGGTCATTTTATCATACATAGGCATTTTTATGTAATTTATACCAACAAGGCATAAATAGTGACTCAGGAATTCTATTTGCTCATCAGGTTTCCAACCAGGCATTCAAAGATTTCTATGTCAAGATCTTTCATGATATCGGATACATTCAGTGCTCTTTTGATTACTTTATCCAACGAGGGCATTTTGGTCATTTAACTATCAGGAGTGATTTTGTAATTTAGCCCAATAATGATAAAATAACGATTTACAATGTTTAAGATTTCTAGAGGTTTATCGAGCCTCCTAAACCATTCGAACTAACCTATCACAACCTTGCAGTTCTAACCAAACCTTCTAATGCATCCGACTGTATCATATATCTGAACGGTAGCTTTAATATATCACCACATGACTTGCCATGGAGTAGTCAAACTTATATTTTGTGCAGAAAAACTTCCAACCTTATATTAGTATCATGAGTGATTGACGTGCATGAGTCATGCTTCAACCCTTAGAGGCATTTCAGTTATTTCCAGCTTTATTGACATTTCTAGAATTTTATCAAAGGCAATTTACTTATTCCAGACAAGGGGGTATTTCAATCATTTTGAAGTTTGAGATATCCATCATTCATGTCAAGTGAACCATTTATAGTATTTCAGTCATTTAAGTGCTCGTGGGTATTTCAGCCATTCAAGTAATTTCGGTACCTCCAACCACTTCATTCATTTCAGAACTCAAAGTTTATCCATCATTCTAGTTAATTTACAAACCTCAGAGTCCGAGGATACTTCAGCCCTTTCTGGTCAATACGATCATTCTGATTAATTTAACCAGAACCGTATTTCCAATACTTTTAATCATTTCAATCAATTCAGTATTTTGAGCCACTTGATTAATTCAGATGTATGGATAGTTTCTCTGTAAATATATATTCTGAGATTCATTCCAAATTCAAGGAAACCTAAGACCTTCCAATCTCGAAGGTTTAAATCTTTTTACCATAACTTTCCAAGTAGTTCGAGGTTTTCAGATGAATCGGGTTGTTTTACCATAACTAGTGTAAATTTCTAGATCACTTCCAATTCTAAGGGCATTTTAGTCATTCTCATACCTTTAGGGCATTTTCATAATTTCATATCTAAATATTTTTAACATTTAATCATTTGACACTAATAATCAGATTTGGAGATTAGTTGCCTTATTAATTATTTATTGAACTCCAGATCCTTACATTTATTAGCTTTCTCGTTCGAGCATTTTAATCTTATCTAGGTTATCATACCCCATTTCATATCCGGTTTGACTTACGCAGAGCTAATATCACTCCTCCTCATATTTATGCATGCATTAATCGAATACAGACATGTTCATAAAGCATACAAGAAGTAGTAATGTATTACCTTAAATCCTTGCTATATCAGTCGATCCTTGAAATTGACATTCGAACACTCTTGAACCTGAATTTGAAATCCTTCAACAATTCGTATTCAAGGAACTATGAGTACCTTCAATTACACAAATTTACATTTCAGTCCATATTTACAGTACCCTTAACTGAATAATTAGATACATATACAAGTTTGGGTTCAAGGTAAGATTTGGAGGCTTTCGGGTCAGAATTTTTCGAAATAGGTTTCAAAAACGGACTCAAGGTGTCAAAAACATAAAACATGAGTTTTTGAAAAAGTTGATTTTTCGGTCAACGGTCAAAGTCAACACTGACGGCAGCAGGTCAACTGTCAATGGGGGTCAGAGTACATGCTGATGTCAGTAGTCAATGGGCAGAGGTCAACTGAGTTGACTCGGCTGACTCACTGATCTGACTCGGCTGAGTTGACTCAGCAGAGAGGTAAGGCTCATATACGGGTCGGGTTATCGGGTTTTGGGCCGAGTCGGTTCAGGTTTTGGGCTTCAACCAAACCGTTCCACTTACCGTTGGATATGACTTCGTCGGTCGGTTGTCGAAAATGGTCATTAGAGACGCCATTTTGCTCCGATTCTCCCAAAAATCAAAGGATCGTTAAACCCAGAACCATTTCCAACCTAAGAAATAGCCTAAACAAATCGGAATATGACTAGGACTATTACATAACTCCGACGAAGCTCTTGTCAGTGTTGAAAGGACGATCTGTCGGTTGTGTTATGTTCGCCCTCTCACGCTGAACTAACTCGGGCTGTCGACGTGCCCTATAGACAATAGAGGTGGCAGGAAAATGTAGAAAATCGAGGGGCGACGTTTGGGGTCTCTCATTGAACCTTTAAGTCGTTCTCTACGTTGAACGGTGGCACATCTCTGGGAGTGAAGGGCTAGGTCTCGGTCAGGGCAGGGCGATGGTCACACCGGCGTTGGCAGTGCATGCCACGACCGGGCGGTAGATCTGATCGGATAGGGTGGCCAGTGGTAGAAGTTGAAAGTTGAAAGAGAGGGAGGTGGGGGTCGAATCTCGATCTGAATAATTCCAAGATGGGCATTTAATTCGGTACAGGTGGGTGGTTGAGATATTTTATTTTGTTTATTAATTTATTTATTATAGTTTTCAAGGTTCACTTAATAATAAGTGGGTGCAAAATATATCCAAGAGCTTCTTTAGCTCAGACGGTTGGGTACCCAGTTCATGATGCTTAAGGTCATGGGTTCAACTATCCAAGAGCTTTTTCACATTTTTATTTCATTTATTTCATTTTTTTTTATAACTTTAATAATCTAAGGGTGTTACAACTCTCCCCCCTTAGAAAAAAGTTTGTCCTCGAAATTTACTAGAATCGGAAAAAAATTCATAGACTGCTCTTTCATCCATTCCTGTTCTAAAACTTATCCATCAGAGCATGCTTGTTTCTCGAGACTCTCAAATGGTCACAGATCAATCTGGTTAACGCTGACGTCAACAGGACAACGGTCAACAGAATCAGAGTCAACGCTGACGTCAGCAGGACAACAGTCAACAGAATCAGAGTCAACGCTGACGTCAGCCATCAATGGGTAGAGGTCAACTGGTTTGACTCGGCTGACTCACTGAGCTTACTCGGGCTGAGTTGACTCGAAAGACGGGTTGGGCTCGGATACGGGTCGGGTTATCAGGTTTTGGGCCGAGACGGTTTAGGTTTTGGGATTCATCTAAACCGGTCCGCTTACCCTTGGATATGACTTCGCCGGCCGGTTCTCAGAAACGGTCACCAAAGATGCCATTTTGCTCCAACTCTACTGAAAATCAAATGATCGTTAAACCCAGAACCATTTCAAACTTAATACTTAGCCAAACAAACTGGAATATGACCGGGACTTACCCAAAGGGTCCAAAGTCCCCGGATTATTACGTAACTCTGACGAAGCTCTTACCGGTGTCGAAAGGACGATCTGTCGGTTGGGTTATGTTCACCCTGTCGCGCTAAACACACTCGGGCTGTCGACGCGCCCTATAGACGACAGAGGTGGCCGAAAAATGTAGAAAATCGAGGGGCGGTGTTTGGGGTCTCACGCCGAACCTTTAAGTCGTTCTCCACGTTGAACGATGACACATCTCTGCGAGTGAGGGGCTGGGTCTCGGTCGGGGCAGGGCGATGGTCACACCAGCATTGGCGGTGCATGCCACGGCCGGGTGGTGAGTCCGATCGGATAGGGTGGCCGGTAGTAGAAGTCAAAAGTTGGGATAGAGGGAGGTGGGGGTCGAATCTCGATATGAATAATTATAAGATGGGCATTTAATTCGGTACAAGTGGGTGGTTGAGATATTTTGTTTTGTTTATTAATTTATTTATTATAATTTTAAAGTTTCACTTAATAATAAGTGGGTGCCAAATATAGCCAAGAGCTTCTTTAGCTTATGCGGTTGGGTACCTAGTTCATGATGCTTAAGATCATTGGTTCAACTCTCCAAGCACCGTTTTCAAATTTTTATTTCATTTTTTATAACTTTAATAATCTAAGGGTGTCACAACTCTCTCCCACTTAGAAAAAATTTGTCATCAAAATTTACTAGAATCGGAAAAAATTCAAAGATTGCTTTTTCATCCATTCTTGTAGTAAGACTTATCCATTAGAGCATGCTTGTTTCTCGGGTCTCTCAAACGGTCATAGATCAATATGGTAGTGTCCTTGATCACTTAGACTGAATTCAACCCAAAGCAATCTCATCATACACCCCAGACCAACTTATCAGAGTGTGGTATATGATTACATACAAAACTTCATACGGAGCCAAGCAAACACTTGTCTCATAACTTTAATTATAAACCTCTTCTATTAGCGATAAGGAACTTTCCAAACTACCATAGAAGTTAATCATACAACCCAGAAGCATCCACTCTAAAATCTAAATTACTCTATTAGGTTGACTCTCAATATACGAATGAAAAACTGTACCTGAAATTCAGACAAGTACTCAAGGTTTCCATCATGGTCATCTAGAATCAGGATGTAAACATCATATTTCAATCAGTAGGATACGTATGACGGTACATTGTGCCACTTTTCACTAAAATGTATTTCTTCAAACCGATCAAGCATAACCAAGGTTTTTAACGAATATCACTTATCTCCAGTGTAACATTCAAGCAAATGTTTTCATCGTATATGACGGAGCCACCACAGAATTTACACTTTAATTGTATTCATGGACACCTTCCTTTTAAATTCATATTAATTTTTATCAAATTTCCATCTGAATATTCTCAAATATAATCATCATTATTGAATAGCCTTACATGTAATCTTACATCGGTTACCTCACATAATTAAACATTTACTCTTAATTTGAATCAAATCTTCTATTTCACATGCATTAACCATCTCAAGTTCTTTATCCAGATTCAAATTCATCACGTTAATCTAATTCATAGACTAACATTACCGACATTCCTTGCCAGTACAGAATGAGCTATAGCAGACGTAATGGTTAGATGCACTTATTACAGGAAATGTTTAGACACCGGAGTTTTCGGCTCGGTGGAGTACGGCTATTATAACCCCCTTAGCCCGGTCTAGACGGTTGACCCGAACCGAGGTGATTACACGAGGAAAACCGAAGTCAACTCGTTTAAGCCGACTCCGATTGACAACCCTTTTTTTCTTTTTTTTCTTTTCTAGATGCAAATTATATCCTATGTGGTCCTCAAAGAGCATAGAAAGAAACAATACAGTGATCGGATTTCGTTTAGGGGTTTAATTGCACAAATTGGACATTAAGGGACCAAAATGTAATTTCTGCAAATTAAAAGGGATTCTCAGATTTTAAAGTTACCTTTATTCAATTAGTCACATTTCAAGCTTCTCTATCAATTTTCATCACAATCATACCTCACATACGCATCCAATTGAAAACATGAAGTTCAAGGACTAAAATGCAACATTTTCAAGCTTTAAAAGATGCCACTAACTGAAATTAATGGTCGTGTATCGGTACGCCTAGGGACCGTATCAATACGCGGGAAGGTTGTGACCAAAATCACAGAAAGGGTATCGATACGCTCTCTCGCGTATCGATACGCCCTTCAAACCCGTATCGAAACACTCTCCATCCGTACCGATACCCCTGTACAAAAAGGCACAAATTTGGCTTATGCGTATCGATATGCGTACCAGAAGTGCCCCAAAAACAGCCCCAAATTCATATTAAACTTCAATAAATCAACACTAAATCATATGGACATGTTTATAGTAACCACCCTATCCCATAAGCATGTAATTCTAACACATGGTAACATTTGATTGATTAACACAAGCATAGTAAGGCATATAATGGAGCATGCTTAAACCACAAACCATTAGCATACCAAAAGGCAAGATAAAGCATCAAAACCAATATAAAGGCCTTCTACAAACCAAATAAACCATATAAAACTTGCATCAACAACAGGGAGTCCAAAAACACATCTCCCAAAACAAAGCATTAAATTTCATTGCCATATATCATTACTAAAATAAAAGTATAACTCCATACTTGAGCTTAACAATCCTGATATCCTTTAAGCCTCCTTGCTGCCCAAAATATTTCAATTATCTGCATTGTTGGTAAAAGAGAGCGTAAGCACAATAGCTTAGTGAGGCATGCTCTAAAAACATCAACACAACAATGCAACCTTTTAAATCTCTATCTTGAAATCCATTTCTAAAACCATGCTCTTTCTATCTCATGCTTGAAAACCATTTCAAAGCAAATCACCATTTGAAAATCATATGTACCGTCTATCTATCTATCTCATGCATTCAACTAATGCAAATCTCATGGCAAAGCCACAGATGCTTGATATTCAAAAGCATTTCATAAATCTCAAAATCTCATATGCATTTCTCATAGCATAAAATCATTTCAACTTTGGTACATGTGAATCAAATTTCATTCTCATATATTGGCATTTCATATTCTATCTTTACTCGGATATGCGGATAGCTTGGCTCGAGGACAAGTCCTACACTGGTGGGATCTCGCCACCAGACTCTCATGGCGGTACCTATCTTCGCCACAAAGCTTGGGTGTTTCACCAAGACCTACCCCGATGGTATCTCTCATAATCGGACTCTCACTTTGGCGGGATGACAATACCCCCATTGCCCGACTCCAAAGAGCACGTACGAATTTTTAATTTATAGTGCACTTTACATCATATTGGTCGACCAATTATATCGGGTAATCATCTCATCATTTATGCCAATATATTACATTATAATCATCATCTCACCTACTATTTTGATGCAACATTTCTAAAATCAATCCCATCCCATTTCAAAAACACAATTCATCCATAGCATTTAATCAAAATCTCAAAAACTCTTTGCAATGTCATTTTATCTCATGGGATCAATATGAACATCATTTCATATCATAAATCATGCATAAAAAAGTAGGAATTTGTATATCTCAAATCAAGAGCATGTCAAAAGCATTTAGGGGCATCAACCACTTTTCGATAGCAAACCTAAACATACTTACTTCCGAACTTAGGATGGTGTTTCAGACCAATCCTAAATCCCCAAAACTTGTTTCCTTTTCCCTCAAGGACTTCTAAAACCATTTGCACTCATCAATAACGTTTTGCTTGCTTGCCGAAACGATTCTAGGCTTCCGGCACTTCCGGATCTACACAAAAAGCGTTCGATGAATTCTCCCCTGTTCATTACACGTAAGAGCAGAGGATTAACGCATCATCATGAATTAAAATCACCAGCCACTCATTCCAACTCAATGCTCTACTCAAAACTAGCATTTCGGCTATGCGAAATAACCGAAATCACTTCCAAACTTTCTCAAATCAAAGCCTAGCCAAGATCTCATCATGAATCTTGAATTTAACAACTATTTCGTGTTTATAACAATAAAACAACTCAAAAAAAACATTAACAAAGGATTGATAACTTGGGAATTTCAGTAAAGAACTTATCATTAGAGGAGAAGGACGAAGCTTACCTCTAAAGGTTGACCTCTCTTCAATTTGGGCAAGTTTTCATGAAAATACAAAGCAAAAATCAATAGGATTTGATGAAAAAAATATAGGAAATCTTTTGGAAGATGAAATCTCAGCAAACAAGATAAAAAATCAGAGGTTCTTTGATGAGATAAAAGTGTTTGGCTGTTTGGAAGTTGAGAGAAAATGAAAAGAAAAAATCTATCGCAAAGTTGGTTATGAAAAGTCAACCTTTGATTTTCTTTTAATTCCCTTTTATTTCTTTAATAAAATTCATTATTAAAAGCTCCCAAATTAAAGAGAAATTTGATGAAAACAAATGGTAAAATTAGCTCCTTAAAGATTCAAAGTTTCAACCCTTTACAAAATAGTCACTAGTCAACTTTTACAAAAACTGCATTTTTGTCACTATACCAAAATGTAATATTTCCAAAGCTTATTTTGTAAAATTGTTTAACATAATCATTTATATAATAAATGAGGATTTTTAGATATTTTTCCATATTTTTAAAACATCCCGAACTAGGTGTTCCCTAAACACACCTCAAGGGTTCGAACCGTTTTCGACCGCCCTGATTCAACATCTAAAACATCTAGGCCCAAAACCAGGGTGTTACAACTCTCCCCCACTTAATAAATTTCATCACCGAAATTTACCTGGTGGAAAAAGGTAAGGAAACTGCTTCTTCATGTCAACCTTCATTTCCCACGTAGCTTCTTCAATGCCACGATGTCTCCACAAGACCTTGACCAGGTCGATGGTCTTACCTCGGAGAACCTTGCTATCCGTATCCAGAATCTCAATGGGCTCCTCATCATATGTTAAGTTTTGATTCAAGTCAACCTCCTTTACAAGAATAACATGCGACAGATCCGATCTATACCTCCGAAGCATGGATACATGGAACACATTATGTATCTTATCTAACTCTGAAGGCAATCTCAACTTCTATGAAACAGGACCCACACGTTCTATCACCTCATATGGTCCAATGAACCTCAGACTCAATTTGCTCTTCCGGCCAAATGTCACAACCTTCTTCCAAGGTGAAACTTTCAGAAACATACGTCTGGCAACTGCGAACTCTATCTCCTTACGCTTCAAATCCGCGTAAGACTTTTGTCGGTTTGATGCTGCCTTCAAACGCTCACAAATGAGCTTGACTTTCTCGGTGGTTCCTTTCAACAAAGCTGGCATCGAAATCAACTTTTGCCCCGTTTCAGCCCAACAAAGGGGAGTCCTACACTTTCTCCCATATAAAGCCTCGTACGGTGCCATTTGAATGCTTGCCTGGAAACTATTATTATAAGCAAACTCAACCAAAGGCAAATGCTTCTCCCAAGAACCTTGAAACTCAATAACGCAACACCTTAACATATCCTCAAGCACTTGGATAACACGCTCTGATTGTCCATCCGTTTGCGAATGATAAGAAGTACTGAAATTCAACCGCGTACCCAAAGCTTGATGCAAACATACCCAAAACCTCGACCTAAACCTTGGATCTCTATCTGATACTATAGATTTCGGCACACCGTGCAAACGCATAATATCATCAATGTATAGCTCAGCTTACTTATCCAAGGTATGCGTAGTATGCACAGGAAAGAAATGTGCACACTTCATAAGGCGATCCACAATCACCCAAACAAAATTCTTCCTCGATGGCGAAAACGGCAAACCATACAGAAAGTCCATGGTAATCATTTCCCACTTCCATTCTGGGATTCTCAACGCCTGCAACAACCCAGAAGGAACCTGATGTTCAGCCTTAACCCACTGACAAACCGTACATTTGCTAATGAACTCGGCAACATCTTTCTTCAATCCCACCCAATAGTACTCATCTTTCAAATCACGGTACATTTTTGTACTACCATGGTGCATAGCGAAAGGACTACTATGAGCTTTAGTCAGAATAGTGTGCCTCAACTCAACATCATTTGGCACCACTATCCGACTCCCAAACATAGAACATCATCATCGTTGAAACTGAAATACGAAGGCCTACCTTCCGCAAAATCCTAAACAAGAGGTACAAGAGAATCATCCAGCAACTGCTTATCCTTTATTAACTAAATCAAAGATCGTTTCACTTGCAACTCAGCAACAAGGCCACCATCTCATGATATGCTCAAGCAAGCAAACATCGCCCTCAACTCCACTGCCACTTTCCTACTCAAAGCATTGGCCACAACATTGGCCTTTCCAGGATGATACTCGATCGCTAGGTCGTAATCCTTAAGAAACTCCACCCAAAGTCATTGCCTAAGATTCAACTCCTTCTAAAACATAAGACACTTCAAACTCTTGTGATCTGTGTACACAATACACTTCTCACTATATAGGCAATGTCTCCAAATCTTTAAAGCGAACACCACTACCGCTAACTCAATATCATGCGTGGGATAGTTACGCTCATGCACCTTCAACTGTTGTGATGCATAAGCTACTACCTTACTCTCTTGCTTCAGCACACATCCCAAACCAACATAGGATGCGTCACTATACACCACAAACTCTTTTCCAGATTCAGGTTGAATCAAGATAGGAGCTTGCGTCAAAGCTTCCTTTAGCTTCTCAAAAGCTTGCTTTCTCACTTCCGTCCACTCAAACTTAACATCCTTCTACAATAACATCGTCAATGGAGCAACAATCTTGGAAAATCCATCTAAAAACCTTCGGTAGTAACCCGCCAAACCAAGGAAACTACGAACTTCATGAACAGACCTAGGAGGCTTCCAATTCATCATCGCCACAATCTTCTGAGGATCAACACGAATTCCCTCGGCCAAAACCATGTGACCAAGGAAAACAACTTCCTTCAACCAAAACTCACATTTACTCAGCTTGGCATAAAGCTGATTCTCTAGCAACACTTGCAAAACAATCCTCAAATGTTCCTCGTGCTCATCCTCAGTACGAGAATACACAAGGTTGTCATCGATGAACACCAAAACAAACTTATCCAAGAACTCATGAAACGCCATGTTCATCATATCCATGAATGCAGCAGGAGCATTCGTCAAACTAAAAGGCATCACCAAAAATTCATAATGCCCATACCTAGTCCGAAAAGTAGTTTTCGGCACATCCACATCCATAACCTTCATTTGATAATACCTAGACCTTAAATCAATCTTCGAGAACACAATCACTCTACGAAACTGATCAAAAAGATCATCAATCCTTAGCAGATGATACATATTCTTAACAGTCAACTTATACAGCCGACGATAATTAATGCACATTCTCATCGTGCCATCTTTCTTATTTACAAACAAGACCAGCGCACCCCAATATGACACACTAGGCCGAATAAAGCCTCGGTCAAGTAACTTCTGAAGTTGCATCTTCAGCTCCTTTAACTCCTTAGGTACCATTCGATAGGGAGCGATGGACACCAGAGTTGTATTCTCATACAACTCAATTCTAAAATCAACCTCCCGACTAGGCGGCAAACCAGGTAACTCCTCTGAAAAAACACCCCATGGAAATCACACACGATCCTTATATCTTAAACCCGGACATCCTTTGTACTAGGATTCTTTACAAAATCTAAATAAGCTTTGGATCCTTGATGCAACAATCGACTCGCTTCAAGCGTCGAAACCACATTAGATAGGAACTTTACGTTTTCTCCCACCACCACAACTTCATAATCATCAGCGAACTCGCTTATTCTAAAAATCCACAGCAGCCCTATGCTCAGCTAGCCAATCCATACCAAAGATTACATCGAATCCATAGAAAGGCAATTCCATAAGATCGACAAAAAACACATGTTCTTGCACCTTTAAGGGACATCTCCTATATAACTTCCTCGTTACTACCGTTTCACCAAAGGATCTAGTCACACGCACACCAACACCCGAAGACTCAACAGGAAAACCAAGCATTTGAGCATGTTCACGCAATATGTATGAATGTGTAGATCTAGAATCAATAAGAGAAACTAATGACAAAGACTGCAAAGTGAAGGTACCTGCGATCACATCAGTGACATTCTTCCCTTCACGATGGGCATACACTCTGACCTGGCCACCTCCTTCGGGCTGAACAGCTACTACATGTGCTACATTCCTCGCACCATTATCTCTACGGTAAAAATTGCCACGGCCGCGCCCACGGCCCCTCTATGGCTCAGCATCTCTCACCGGAGCCGGTCCCTCCCTCATCAGCTCAGGACAATCTCGTTTTATGTGCTCACGGGAACCACAATTCCAGCATGTACCAATGTTACCCCAGCACTCTCCCGTGTGCCTCCTACCACACCGATTACACTCATGTGTACGAATGAAAGCATTCGGCCCTTGTTGACCTCTCCCTGGAATACCTCCCCCACGTCTAGCATCCACAAGAGACCTTCGATCCCTCAACCTCTTAAAACGATCCCTTCCAGTATCAGAACTCGCAGCTCACTTCCCAGAGCTAGATCCCCCTGCTCAACTCGCCAGACCAAGGTTCAGCTCAATTTCCTTGGCTCGAGTGACCAGGACATCAAAATCAGTGTAATCTGATTCAAGCATGTAAGTCTTCACATCAGCCACCAGCCCTTATCTGAAATGCTCGTATATCTCCCGTTCATTAGGGATCAATTTCGGTGCATACTGGCTAAGGCGTACAAACTGCACCTCTTATTCAGCCACAGACATGCTTCCTTGCATCAGGGACATAAATTCCCTCCTTTTCTCGTCTAGATATCGGACACCCAGATACTTCCTCTTGAACGCATTCAAGAAGAACGTCCAAGTCACCTCAGCATCTTCTAATCCCGCTATAGTGGTCGTCCACCACGTATAGGCATCACCATGCAACATAGATACAATGCACCCCAACTTCTAGACATCATTACAGTTCATCTGCCCAAGGATCCTCTTGGTGCTCTCCAACAAAGATTCGGAACTCTCAAGGGTCAGCCCTCTAAACTCAGTCCCTTTTAGATTGTGTAGTCGCTCCAACGGTAAACTCGCATCGGCACCAGCCTGAGGTGCAGCCACATGAGCATCAGCTACTGCTGCCTGAAAGGCTCCAGCAATAGCCTGAATCAGCATGGTCATATCAATAGAAGGTTGCCCTCGTGCTTCCTCGAGTTCAGCAGCCCCTACTCCAGCCTCAACAGCACCAGCCCCCCGCTCCACCACCACCAGGTGGTCCACCAGGAGAAGGAGGAGGTATATTCTCAACACGCTCATCTGTCTCATTCATCTCATTCTCAGTCGCATTACGTGTATTAATTATATGCTCTCTATGTGGCCTCATTCAAAACAATGCAACTAGTAAAATGCAATAAAACTCAGTTAGTCAATATAAGGCAAGAAATCTAGGGTGCTCAAGCTCACTTTCAAAACAATTATTTTCAATAGTAATGATATGGAAATGAGTTCCCCATCTATACCCCAAACATAGCATAACAACACAATTTCTTCCCAAACAATCAACTTGCATGCATTTCATCTCAATAAAGCTCAAACATTGCACAATTACACAACATGCTTTCACAAAGTTCATAACTACTCACATTTACACTTACCAACCACTTACCAACGCCCCAATTATTCGCAAACCTTGCTCTGATACCATAAAATGTAACCTCTTTAGCCCGGTCTAGAAGATTGACCCGAATCGAGGTGATTACACGGGGAAAACCGAAGTCAACCCGTTTAAGCTGACTCCGATTGACAACCTTTTTTTATCATTTCTAGATGCAGATTACATCCTATGTGAGTCATCAAAGAGCATAGAAAGAAATTACACAGCGATCAGTTTTCATTTAGGGGTTTAATTGCACAAATTGGACATTTAGGGATGCAAATTACAAGGACTTCTCTGATTTTATAGTTACCTTTATTAAATTAGTTACATTTCATGATTCTCTGTCAATTTTCGTCACAATCAGACCTCCCATACTCATCCAATTGCATACATGAAGTTCAGGGACTAAAATGCAACATTTTCAAGCTTTAAAAGATGCCACTAACTAAAATTAACGGCCGCGAATCGGTACGCCTAGGGACTGTATCGATACGCGGGAAGGTAGTGACCAAAATCGTAGAAAGGGTATTGATACGCTCTTTCGCGTATCGATACGCCCTTCAAATCCGTATCTAAACACTCTACATCCGTACCGATACCCATGTACAAAAAGGCACAAATTTAGCTTATGTGTGTCGATACGCAAGCCCGAGTATTGATATGCATACCAAAAGTGTCACAAAAACAGCCCCAAATTCATATTAAACTTAAACAAATCAACACCAAATCATATTGACATGTTTATAGTAACCACCCTATCCCATAAGCATACAATTCTAAGCACATGGTAACATTTGATTGATTAACACAAGCATAGCAAGGCATATAATGGAGTATGCTAAAACCACAAACCATTAGCATACCGAAAAGCAAGATAAAGCATCAAAACCCAAATAAAGGCCTTCTACAAACCAAATAAACCATATAAAACTTGCATCAACAACAGGGAGTCCAAAAACACATCTCCCAAAACAAAGCATTAAATCACATTACCATATATCATTACTAAAGTAAAAGTATAACTCCATACTTGAGCTTAACAATCCTTGAATTCCTTTAAGCCTCCTTGCTGCCCAAAATGTCTCAATTATATGCTTTGTTGGTAAAAGAGAGCGTAAGCACAATAGCTTAGTGAGGAATTCTCTAAAAACACCAACACAACAATGCAAGCTTTTAAATCTCTATCTTGAAATCCATTTCTAAAATCATGCTCTTTCTATCTCATGCTTAAAAACCATTTGAAAGCAAATCACCATTTCAAAATCACATGTACCATCTATCTATCTATCTCATGCATTCAACCAATGCAAATCTCATGGCAAAGCCATACATGCTTGATATTCAAAAGCATTTCATAAATCTCAAAATCTCATATGTATTTCTCATAGCATAAAATAATTTCAACATTGGTACATGTGAATCAAAGTTCATTCTCATATATTGGCATTTCATATTCTATCCTTACTCTGATATGCGGATAGCTTGGCTCGAGGCCAAGTCCTAGCCTGGTGGGATTTTGCCACCGGACTCCCATGGCGGTATCAATCTTCGCCACAAAGCTTGGGTGTTTCACTAAGACCTACCCCGATGGTATCTCTCATCATCGGACTCTCACTTTGGATCGGGATGGCAATACCCCCATTGCCCGACTCCAAAGAACACGTACGAATTTTTAGTTTATAGTGCACTTTACATCCTATTGGCCGACCAATTATATCTGGTAATCATCTCATCAGTTATGCCAATATCTTACATTAAAATCATCATCTCACCTACTGTTTTGATGCAACATTTCTAAAGTCAATCTCATCCCATTTCAAAACCACAATTCATGCAAAGCATTTAATCAAAATCTCAAAAACTCTTTGCAATGTCATTATATCTCATGGGATCAATATGAACATCCTTTCATATCATAAATCATGCATAAAACAATAGGAATTTGTCTATCTCAAATCAAGAGCATGTCAAAAGCATTTACGGGCATCAACCACTTTTCGAGAGAAAATCTAAACATACTTACTTCCAAACTTAGGATGGTATTTCAAACCAATCCTAAATCCCCAAAACTTGTTTCCTTGTCCCGCAAGGACTTCTAAAACCATTTGCACTCACCGATAACGTTTCGCTTGCTTGCCGAAATGATTTCTAGGCTTCTGGCACTTCCGGATCAACACCAAAATCGTCTGATGAAGTCTCCCATGTTCATTACACATAAGAGCAGAGGATTAATGCATCATCATGCATTAAAATCACCAGCCACATATTCTAACTCGCTTCTCTACTCAAAACTAGCATTTCGGCTATCCGAAATAACCGAAATCACTTCCAAACTTTCTCAAATCAAAGCTCAGCCAAAATCTATCAATTCTAATCTTTTCTAAACCTCAACCAACATAAAAAATAACCATAAACACAATCTTATACCTCCAGCAATAGCAGATCACGAAAAACACCTCAAAAACCACAAATCTAGCATCTCAAACTTAGGAACCCAAACCTATTCGGGATTTATTTGTTAAAACCTCATTCTCAACATCAAATAACATCCGAATTATGTTAGAAATCAACCTCAATTCAGAGCTTATCATAGAAATACGAAAATCATATAGATCTCATCAAGAATCTTGAATTTAGCAACTATTTCTTGTTTATAACATTAAAACAACTCAAAAACCATTAACAAAGGATTGATATCATGAGAATTTCAGTAAAGAACTGATCATTAGAGGAGAAGGACGAAGTTACCTCTAATAGTTGATCTCTCTTCAATTTGGGCAAGTTTTCATGAAAATCCAAAGCAAAAATCAATAGGATTTGATGAAACAAAGATAGGAAATCTTTTGGAAGATGAAATCTCAACAAACAAGATGAAAATCAGAGGTTCTTTTATCAGAGAAAAGTGTTTGGCCGATTGGAAGTTGAGAGAAAATGAAAAGAGAAAATCTATCGTAAAGTTGGTTATGAAAAGTCAACATTTGATTTTCTTTTCATTCTCTTTTATTTCTTTAATAAAAATCATTATTAAAAGCTCCCAAATTAAAGAGAAATCTGATGAAAACAAATGGTAAAATTAGCTCCTTAAAGATTCAAAGTTTCAATCCTTTACAAAACAGTCACTAGTAAACTTTTGCAAACTACATTTTGGTTACTATACCAAAATGTAATATTTTCAAAGCTTATTTTGTAAAATTGTTTTTTATCATAATCATTTATATAATAAATGAGGACTTTTAGATATTTTTCCATATTTTTAAAACATCTCGAACTTGGTGTTCCCTAAACACACCTCAAGGGTTCGAACCGTTTCCGACCGGCCCGATTCAACATCTAAAACATCTAGGCCCAATACCAGGGCATTACAGTTATGATCTGGGGGCATGCCCAGACCAGACGTCCTATGACAGACGATCGGCCGATCTATCCAAGAAGACGCAACTCTAAGCTCTGATACCACTAAATGTAACCCCTAGACCCACCTAGCGTTACAACGGATCCTAGGAAGTCACATTAGGGTCACAAGAGCGACCCATGGTAAAAATACACATAAAAACATTTTTTCCTCAAAACATTTATTAAACTGTAAAATCAAGTTCTGTTTAAAAAACCATTTCAGGAAGTCATTTAAACACATAACAGAAATTTCAAAAAGTGTTTTACAGACACTATCATAAATCAATACATGACATACATGCCCACTAACTATACATGTGTAACCCCCTCATCCCGGTCTGGGTGACTAACCGGTCCGAGTGGGCTACACGGGGAAAACCGAGGCGAAACCCGTTAAGGCTCCACTTCGGTTAGCAACCCGTGAAAACTTTTTCATTTATTATTATCTTGTCTAGATGCTTCAATACACCCTATGTGAAACAACGATAGCAGAAGCAACAAGCGAGGCGAAACAACGAACATACAATTTAAAACAACCCATTTTAACTTTCACAGCAGGCCGTATCGATACACTAAAAGAGGGTATCGATACGCCTTGACTAGGTCAACAGCCTAAGGTCAACCCAGGGAGACCGTATCGGTACACTGGTTGACCGTACCGATACGCCCTCACTGGTTAACTTCTCACGGTCAACGATACAAGACCGTACCGATACACCCTAGACTCGTACTGATACTCCAAAATCTCCTCAAAATCTCAGATTTCCAGAGAGGTCTTGGCGTATCGATACACCCCCATGTACTGGTACGCTAGGCCAAACTTGAGTCCCCAAAGTGTAGGACCGTATCGATACGGCCCTTGGGCGTACCGATACGCTTTGTACTGCAATACTCAAATTTGCAGTCAAAGACTCCAAAACACAACTCTAGATGCAATTTAAGACTCGTCTAGACACAAGCAAGCATACATACAACATATAGCAACCAAGATTTCAGCACACGAGACATTTGAAACGAACAATGATCATACATTCAAGGAATCATACATTTACCATAAAGACATATACATAGCATTTTAAGGTTTCATGCCTTAGGAACAAAACGCATAAGCATTAATGACATGCAACTTAAACATGATTTACAATCGAAAACACGGCATCAAAAAGCCACACCATAACAGCAACATATTAAAGGAGTCTAAACAAGCTCCTACACAAAACAACAACACATATCCCATTGCTTATCTACTACATACATAACTTAAATTGTTTGTAACACCCCAATTTTGGGCTTAGAAGTTTAGGGTCTGAACCGGGCCGGTCTGATTTTCGGTTCGAATATAAAAGGTGGTTTTAGGGAAAGCCTAGTTCGGGATGCTCTAAAAATATGGAAAAATATCTAAAAATCCCCTTTTAATATATATAAGAGAGTGGTGAAATCAATTTTAAAAAATAAGGTTTGGAAGTGCGACATTTTGAAATAGTGACTAAAATGAGATTTTTGAAAAGTTCAGTGGTGACTATTTTGTAAGGATTGAAACTTTGAATCTTTAAGGAGCTAATTTACCCAAGAATGATTTCTCCAGATTTTTCTTAGATTTAAATGATTTAATTAATGTTTAATTAATTAAATGAAAAAGGGAAAACCAATTTTTAGATTTTCATAACTAACTTTTCTTAAAATTTTCTCATCTCATTTTCTCTCAAAATTCTCTCAACCAAACACTATTCTCCAGCATCTTTTTCATTGGTTTTCAATTCAATTGATGAGGATTTAATCAACAATTAATTTCTAATCCTTTCTACATCAAATCCTCTTGATTTGCTTATTGAATTTTCAAGAATTTGGCTATAATCAAGGAGAAATCTACATTTAGATGTAAGATTGTTCTTCTCCTCTAAATACTCAGTTCTTTACTGAAATTCCCAAGTTTTCAATCCTTAATTTAAGTTTTGTAAATGGTTTTAATGTTAGAAACTTGATTTTGGCTTAAAACTTAGGATTTGGAAGAAATCTTGAAGAATTTCGTTGTGATTGATTGGGCTCTATTTTGAGATGATTCTTTAATGTATTTTGGATGTCTAATGACGTTGAAATGATTTTTTATCAATGCAATCCCGAATAGGTTGAATTTCCTAAGTTTTTGCTTATGAAAATGGTGATTTTTGGGGTGATCTTGGTGTTCTGTTAATTCTTGAGGTATAAGGACGAGTTTGGGTTCATTTTAGATGTTAATTGATGTTTATAAAAGGTTAGAATTGATGGATCTTGTCTGGGCTTTGTTTTGGGAGAGTTTGGAGGTGATTTCGGTTGTTTTTGGTGACCGAAATGAGGTTCTTGAGTAGAGCAGCGAGTTGGGTTGTGTTGTTGGTGATTTTAATGCATGATGATGCATTAATCCTCTGTTGTTATGTGTTAAAATAGGGGAGAATGATTCTGAAACAATAGAGGTGGCGTTGGAGGTTTCGGATGCTTGGAAGGCTTGTCGGCTAGCATAGTTTTGTGTATCAGTGAGTGGAGATGGTTTTCCAGCTTTGAAACATTTTGGACGAGGTTTTGGGAGCTTAGTTTAAGTCTAAACAACTTAGCTAAGCTCAAGAGTAAGTTGATGGAATTTCTCTCTTGGTTTGTGCTATGATTTGGTTTTAAATGCACTTAGGGTGGTTGTGTTTTAATTATTGTTTTTAAGCATGTTTAGACATGGTTTAATGTTGGTTTATTAATGCCATTATGATAGAGATGCCCTAGGTAAGTGATCATTGGCTTGCATGTGTTGAATGCATATGATTTTAAGCATGTGGTGCTTGTGGAAATGGCATTGTAGTTATGCTTGTAAAAACAGTGGATTAAGGTGGTAAAATGGTTATATTGGCAAGTGATGTAGGTGGTTTTTGGTTACTTTAATCGGATATAGTTAGTCGGCTATAGGATTGGGTGCACCGTGAATAAAGTCGCATTGGATGTTGAGGGGTTGTAATTGTACCGTAAACTCCATCCAAGTATCCTAACGAGAGAGGTAAGATCACAACGGTGGTTGAAAGTCCATGTGTGGATTTTGTTAAGATCACAACGGTGGTTAAAAGTCCGTGTGAAGATCTTGTTAAGGTCACAACGGTGGTTGAAAGTCCGTGTGTGGATCTTGTTAAGGTCACGACGGTGGTTAAAATTCCGTTTGTGGATCTTGTGTTATGTGTCCCGTGCTCTCGTTAGTAGATTATACAACTATCGATGAGTGATGTTGAGGGGTTGTGATTGTACCGTTAAACTCCATCACGGGTGTTGAGGGGTTGTGATTGTACCGTTAAACTCCACCTTATGTTGTTCGGTAGTGTGTATGAAGCGTGTGGGACAACGCTTGTAATCCGCGTATCCGATTGTGTCTTATGTTGTGATGGTTTGTGATTTATCGCTTGAAAGCCAATAAAATGTATTTGAGTGTGATGAAGCGAGAGATGCTTGGAAATGATGCAAGGTTGCATGGAATTTGTGTAATGATTTAAGAATGCATGTATTACTTGTTATCAAGAGGGAGTGTATATCTTCTATTGTGAGTGGTGCATATGTGCTTAGAATCTCTTTAGTGCATTGAAGTCTTGTGAAGGCTTGTTGAAAAAGACATGTAATGTAAATGTTGCTTTTGTAGTTCATGTGTTTTGCATTTGTCGAATGCATGAGATAGTTAGAAGGAACAAATGGTTTTCAAAAGGTATTTTGCTTTGAATTGATCATCAAGCATGAGGAAAGTATATAGTGAAGTGGAAGTGTTTTCCAAGGAATCTGAGTTTAACTTTGCATGTGGTATTCATGCATGGAAAGGTTTAAATGATAGTATTTGCAAGAATGTGCTTTGGGTGAGTTGTTTAGCTTTTCAAAGTTAAAGGTTGGTTTTCATGTTGAGCAATGCATGATTTAAAGCAATGTTGTTTCAAAGGAAGTTTTCCACCAATGCTTTGGTTTATTGATTTATGAATACATTTAAGAGGGTTTTATGATTCACTGCATTGATGGTGTTTTGGTTTTGAGCATTCCTCACTAAGCATTATGTGCTTACGCTCCTTTTTGTCCATCAATGCAGATATTTGAAGTTGGGATAGCGAGAAGCAAGGGATACAAGAAGAGCTCCACTTGAGAAGTATGTCTTGGTTTATATCTATAGATAATAAAGGCAATGGGGGGAAGAGTCTTTTATATTGATGTGTAATGAGATTGTGTATGTTGACCATGTTCGGTTTATGGTTTGAACTTTGTTGTTGATCGCTTTGCCATACTTGAATCATCTTCTTCATAATTTGATATGTTATGCTCTTTGTTTAAAAGCAAGATCATGTGTTGGATGTGTTGAATGAGTTGGTGCACCTAAGGTTGATTTGTATCTAGTTTTTAATGCAATTTGGTAATTATGATGCTTGGCATGTTGTTGATATGTTGAGGAATGGTTTAAAGTATGTTTGTTGGTGTTTGGATGTGTAAAACCAGAATTTTCTGTTGTTTCTGGGCAGGGTGTATCGAAACACCCTTGGCTGTTTCGAAACGGGTGCATGAAATGGCCTGGGCGTTTCGAAACGGCTAGATGTGTTTCGAAAGACTTTGGCCACTGGAGGTGTCTGTTTTTGAATTGGTTTCGGAACATACCCACGTATCGAAACGGTCAACACCGTTTCGAAACGGGCGTTCGTCACGGGTGTTTCTATACGGGTGTAAGTGTTTCGAAACATGAGACCGTTGGACAGTTTTTGCATGCTTTACATTTTAGTCCTGAAAGTTGTAATTGCAATTGCTTGAGCTTGAGATTTCTTTTTAAGCTGAAATTTGGCAGAGATGCTTGTAATATGATTAATTGAGGTTTGGTAAAACTAAAATCATGAAAGTCCTTTATTTTCCAAAATTTACATTTTGGTCCCTGAAAGTGTATTTCTTGCAATTGAGTCCTTAAACATTTCCGATCGCTGTGTTTTTCTCTCCCATGGTTCTTGGGCTTTCACATAGGTTAAATGCACATCTAGAGAAGTTTAAAAAGAAAAAAAGGGTCGTTAATCAAGGTCGACTTTCGGGTTGACTTTGGTTTTCCCCGTGTAATCTTCGTAGTTCGGGTCAACCGTGTAGACCGGGCTAAGGGGGGTTCCATAGTTCATACTTGAGGATAGCAAAAGCTCAACTAACACACTTGGAGGCCCTCTCCCTGCACAAGCAACCCACGAACTACGGATCTACATTGTCGAACAAAAGAGAGCGTAAGCATAAAGCTTAGTGAGGGTAAGCTCATAAAACAAACCTCGACAATTCAGGGTCCAAGCCCGAGCAACAAAACCGATCAACAACGCATGCACTCTTACCTTCGAAGCCACATGAATCAAAATATAACTGATGCATGAACATAATATCATTATCATGCCATGCTCAACAAGTCCACAGACACAACCACATGGAAACACATATATCAAACGTATTGGCACCTAGCAATGACCCGAATACACGGATAACAACTGTTGGAACTCACATCCAATGACATAACCATTACCTTACGGTGGGATTACACTCATCACCGTTACACGCGGAGGGGATCCCACTCATCCTCACGCCTCGTCGATGGGATTCCACTCATCACCGACTAACATATAAAAGACGATTTCCGAACGTACCCGTACTCCATCTTGATGACTACCATCACCAAGACCACGCGCGCATTTCGACTCTCATGTGCACACTAAACATCCGAATGATCGATCATTTGTACCCAAGCATACTAGTGCCAATACTAACACATTACATTAATCAACCTCACAACTTTCTTACCAATTATCGTGCTTAGCACGTACTCACCATGATTTACCATCATGCACAAACCACATTCCACAACCGCATGCATATCACAATGCATCACACATCATGCCTCAACACACATGTATATCACAATATACATAACAACATTAATCACAATTAATAATGAATCAAGAGGCATATCAACATTTAGAAGTTCAACCAAAGGTCTCCTAAACTAAGCTTTAGATTAGACTACCACTCTAATCCCATCTCTAGGTGGGTTTACCAAGCCCAACCTAGGTCCACATGCTTGAACCAACGTTTGAAAAACCAATTAAACCAAGTTGAAATCATTAACCACTCACTGACTATTCCAAGCTCAACAACTCTATCTGATCAATCCACCAAGCTATTCGGATTCGTTCCCGAGGCTTCACCAACACAATTTCTTGCTTCTAAACATCCCAACACAATCCAAACGACCACATTTCAGTCCACAAATCATTGTAGCAACCCAGAACACATTCCAACCATAAATCACATGAATTCAAGCTAAAGACAACCCCATAAGTGTCATTTTCGAGCTGCCCAAAAGCCAAACCAGAAAACCATGTTTGCAACCTCCCAAGTGTTATCTAATACACCCAAAACAACCCTCAAACATTGTCTAACAATCATCCCTCAAGTTCTCACCCAAAACAGCCCCAAAAACCAACCTTAAACCCCTCTAAAACCCCCAACAAACCGAAATTCATGAATCATTACAAAACCTTATAAAAATTAGTTATGTTGGACCTTTTCTATAGAAAATAACTTATCTAACATCAACAAATCGAAAACTTAACTAAAAGCTAACAAAGTTAACATTTTTAATCCAAAACTTCAAAATGTAAAATCATGGGTTTTAATGAAAACCTAAGGTATAGATATGTAGAGAACAACGAGGACAACTCAAAAATACGTTTACCTTTCAAAAACCTTCAAAGATGAGTAAGAATGGTGATGGAATAGTAACTCAAGGGGAAGGGGGAGTTTTTTCGTGGAAATGGGAAGAGAAGGGAGAAGAAGATGAGTGAAAAAGCAATTTTTGATGTTTTGTTTTAATTTAAAACCAAAAGACCCATTTACCCTTAATGAACATGGATTATTACAATAGTGTAAAATCCACGGCCATTGGGTTTATTTCTACACAATCCCAACACAAATTTACTTGTTTTGAAAATACGAGGCCCAACATAATATTTTATTATTTTAATTTTACCCAGCTCCAAAACCCGGGCGTTACAACTCTCCCCCACTTAAGAAATTTCGTCCTTGAAATTACCTGACGGAAACAAGTACGGAAACTGCTCAAGCATATCTGCTTTCCTCTCCCACGTGGCTTCTTCCACACCTCTGTGTCTCCACAACACCTTGACCAACTCTATGGTCTTGCCACGCAACACCTTGCTATCAAAAGCAAGTATCTCAACTGGTTCTTCATTGTAAGACCAATCTGGATTCAACTCTCTATCTCCTCAACGGGCATAACATGAGACAGATCTGATCTATATCTCGTAAGCATCGACACATGGAAGACATCATGGATCTTCTCTAACTCTGAAGGCAATCTCAAACAGTAAGCTACTAGCCCAATCCGCTCAACTATCTCATACGGACCAATAAACCTCGGACTCAACTTGCCTTTCCGGCCAAAACGCATTACCTTCTTCCACAGAGATATTTTCAGAAACACTTTCTCACCCACTGAGAACTCAATCTCTTTTCTCTTCAAATATGCGTAAGATTTCTGACGATCGGAAGCTTCTTTTAGACGGTCACAAATCAACTTCACTTTTTCTGTAGTCCCCTTAAGCAAATCTGGCACAGGTAACAACTTCTGACCCGCTTCAGCCCAACAGATCAGAGTCCTACATCGCCTACCATACAATGCCTCATAAGGAGCCATCTGTATACTAGCCTGGTAACTGTTATTCTAAGCAAACTCGACTAAGGGTAAATGCTTCTCCCAAGAACCCTGGAAGTCAATCACACAACAACGGAGC
This sequence comes from Hibiscus trionum, assembly GCA_030270665.1. Lineage (NCBI taxonomy): Eukaryota > Viridiplantae > Streptophyta > Magnoliopsida > Malvales > Malvaceae > Hibiscus > Hibiscus trionum. Next base: position 15,716,707 of record BSYR01000038.1, on the reverse strand, counting down.
ATATCCTCTAACACCTATATCACTCGCTCTAACTGATCATTGGACTGCAGATGATAAGAAGTACTGAAATGCAAATGACTACCTAGGGCACTATGCAAACAACCCCAGAACCTCGCTTTGAATCTCAGATCTTTGTCTGATACAATAGACTTCCAAACTCCATGAAGTCTCACAATCTCACAAATATACAAATCTGCCAACTTATCTAAAGAATCTGTGGCGTTCACTGCAAGGAAATGACCACACTTAGTGAATCTATCAACTATCACCCAAACAGAATTCTTCTTCGAAGGAGACAACGGCAACCCTGACACAAAATCCATAATGATTCTCTCCCACTTCCATTCCGGGATCTTCAAAGGCTGTAACAAACCTGAAAGAACCTGATGTTCTGCCTTTACTCTCTAACAAGCCATGCAACGGCTCACATACTCGGCTACATCCTTCTTCAAACCAACCCAGAAATAATCATTATTCATATCTCGGTACATCTTAGTACTACACGGATGCATAGAAAAAGGACTCGAATGTGCTTCGCTCAGAATCATACGCCTCAACTCAACATCTTCATGTACTACAACTCTGTCTCTAAAATACAACTCATTCTCACCACCGAAACTATACTCTCTCGGTCTACCTTCTACAATATCCTGAACATGTGAAGCTAAAGATACGTCATGCAATTGTTTCTCTCTGATCATCTGAATCAACGAAGGCTTCACTTGCAACTCGGTAATCAAACCACCATCCCCTGATACACTCAGTCTAGCAAACATAGCTCGCAACTTAACTGCAACTTTTCTGCTCAACGCATCGGCTACTACATTTTCCTTACCCGGATGGTACTCGATAGTCAAATCATAGTCTTTCAACAGTTCAAGTCATCTTCTTTGTCTCAAGTTCAACTCTCTCTGAGTCATCAGATACTTCAAGCTTTTATGATCAGTGTAAATCGTGCACTTCTCACCATACAAGTAGTGACACCAGATCTTCAACGCAAACACAACTGCTGCTAACTCAATGTCGTGCGTAGTGATCAGTGTATAAAAGTTCTATATTTTACCCATCATTTATCCTTATTTTTGCTGCACTCAAGCATGTTTAACTGCATTTTAGGTTAAGTTCTGCATAAACATCACATTTAGATAAAACTGCGCAGATACTGCTAAATTTGGTTACTTTTTCAGGTATCTGCCGTGGCAGCAGTCGTGACAGCATCCAGGGCAGCAGTCGTGACAGCATCCAGGGCAGCATTCGTGACAGCACCCAGGGCAGCAATCCTGGCAGGCGTTGGGCAGCGATGCAGAAAATCTGGAATGAGCAGTCAAGGAGGACGTTGCTGCCATGGTTGCCGCCATAGATGACGAAGAAGGCAGGCGCTGGGCAGAGAAGCAGAAGAGCTGAACTGGACAAGCAGACAAAGAGGACGATGCTGCCATGGTGCTGCCGTGACAGCATGGGGACAGCAGTTTTACGGAGAGGAAAAGCAAAGTGGACCTCGATAGATAGAGAAAATTATGCTCGTCTGTCGTGTGAAAACCATATATTTTTCCAAGCCTCGGATCAAAAGATATGTCAAGCCAAAGCTCAAGGAGAGGAAATCCCATGAAACAAGGAGGCGGCTGAAAAGTAGGATACTTGAAGATTAAAGTCTTTATTGGAATCTTACTTTTAATTAAAGTTGTAATCCTTGTTATCTTAGAATACTTGAGCCCAAAGCTTATATAAGGGCATGTATTTTAACCTAGAGATCTCAACCTCCACATCCAATACCCCATAACCGATAACCTAAACCCCTCTGCCGTTTACCCGTCGTCGACATATTCTAAATTCCCCCTAGGGCCACGGGTTGTTTTGTAAAGTAGTTGCAAGGGTTGTTTTGTTTTAGGATTTTCCAAGTTCAATAAAATAAACTTCAAGTTCTCTTATTTTGGTTTTAATATCTTGCAAGAGCATCGGGAGAGCATTGTGAGGTTATCTATTTACTTAGCATCGGGAGAGTTAAGTATACGAAAGAAATAAGAGCGAGTTCTCTAGTTTATAGTTGAACTATCTTGTGCCTAGGGATAGGGCAAGGTTAAGTGGCTAAGGAAGAATTCATACACATCGGTGTTCATCCTTCGATTCAGGTAGGGAGGTATCGTCAAAGATGTGATCATCGACAGACTTGGACCTAGGGATAGGTCAAGGCAGATCTGGGATTCTTGCCAAACTTGAACGTACTGAGTTGGTGTGTTTGCTGCCGCAACGACCAACGGACAGCTGCCATGACAGTTGCTGCCAGCGACAGGCGCGACGACAGAACTGGAGTTCCTAAGCAATACAATACCTGCACTACTGAGCAATTCAATACCAGCCCATTCTCTCTATCTTGATATCTTTCTATTTTATTTAAGTATTCTTTATTATTTTCGTGACAACCATCTTAAATATTTTCTTTCCCCTTGTGCAGATAGCGAAGGAAAGGGTTAGCCCAGTCCCTGTGGAGACGATATCCGATACTCTAGTATCACTTTATTACTTGCGACGTGTACACTTGCACTCAATTGCGATAGACACTTTTACACGCAACAAGTTTTTGGCGCCGTTGCCGGGGACTGGCAACACACTCTTACCCTAGCTTCTGCACTTTTCTTTTATTTTTTTTTATTTTTTTTTTATTTTTTATTTTTTTATTTTTATTTTTTAAAAAAAAAACTCAGGTGAAAATACAGGTTCAAAGGCATCAACATGCCAGGAAAAACCATTCGAGAGTTGATGTGGGAAAGTTCTTGCAATTGCCGTAAAGATATTGTCACAGGGGAACTTTTTGCGACCGAGCCAGCCGCACCCATAGGTGCGGACCCTTGCGCACAATGCCTTTCTCCCAACCGAGGGGCCCGAGTAGCTGCCCATGCCACGCACCAAGGGGCCATGCCCAACGCCCTTGGTGGTGTCCGCGCCCAAGAGATCCGTCCTGGGCCAGTTCCAGCGCACCATGGGGCCTTGTCCAGCACCCCATGTGCTGCCCATGAGTCTTGCACCCGAGGGGGCCCAACACAAGCACCCGAGGGGCCTTTGCCATGCACCCTCCATGCCGGCCAAGGCATGGAGCCAGAGCCCGCACCCGACGTGCACGCCCAAGGAGCCGAGCCCGCACCCGATGTGCGCACACAAGGGCCTAGGGAGAGCCCAGCCGAGTTGCCCACACCCCTAGGGCCCGATTCAGCCAAAGACATCCAAGAGAGGGGATTTTGGACACCAAGATTGGACCATGAGAGGCCCAATCCGCCCAAGCACCATCATCCCATGCCAAGTTGTCATCCTTGGAGAAATACTTATGGAAAGCCATCCATGCATGAGGAAAGTATTCCAAGACAACAAAGCAATGATGTCATAGTCTTTGTAATAGGGGCAATAGTGATTGTAATCAAGGCAAGTCAATATGAATATGACAAACTTGCCTTGAATAGGAGATTCCTTTGTAAGACTCATCCATGGCCCTTGGATCGAGTCAGTGAGAGCCATTGGATCGAGGGGGATTAGGCTATAAATAGAGCCCTCCTCCATCCATTCCACTCATTCCACATTCCCTCATTTTTCTATCTTTTGTAAGCTTTTCCCTTCTTTGTTAATAAAGAAGCTTTGGTACTCTTTTCTCCCCATCTAGGCTTAGGGGGAGTTTTTAACGAGGCCTTAGCTTTCTTAACCGAGAGTGTGCATCCCCTTCCTTGCTTTACTTTGAGCCATCACCCTTTTCATTTTTCCAAGAGAGCTTCCGCATCCGAGACTAAGCCTTCCAAGCTTAGTGAGTAAGGCTGACTTGGCCGTTTTCAAGCCCCTTTCGAGTGCTTCACGACCAAGGCCGCACGAGGCTAGACCGGCCTAGACCTAGCCCCGTGACAAGTGGTATCAGAGCCATTTTCCGCATCCTACCGAGTCGAGAGATGGCGCAAAGAAGAAGGAACGTTGCAGCAAAGAAGAGAGTGGAATCACAAGGCGTCTCGTATAAAAGCGAGGTGAGCAAATCTGAGTTTAGTGATATTTTTATTACAAAACCGTTGTTTTGTTTTCATTGCAGTGAATATCACAATGATTGCCCGAAGAGAAGACCGTCAAAGTGTTGGAGGTGTGGAGAGCCACACGAGTCTTTCCGATGCCCGCACCATTTCAAGCAGTCCAAGGTACAGGACGAGCCCGACGAGACCGAGGCTTCGAAGCTTGATGCGAGGTGCAATGTGCTACCAGCGAGTATGGTAGAGGCGTTCGAGGAGCAAAGCTTGCCCGATGAGACCGAGGCCGTGAAGCTAGCTTCCTTGTTCGGGGAACAATCATCAGCGAGTATGATGGTTGGGGCGTCAAACTTCAAGAGTGAAGTAAGGGAAAGGTTGCAAGAGTGCAACGAGGCCACACAACCGTGGGAGAAGCCAGGTTATGTGGGGTGTTCCAGCGACGATGACGAGTCAGATTGGGAGTCAAGAGTAGTCGAGAGCGACTACGAGGAAGAGGAGCCTATGTATGTCGACATAGTGTTCCGCGAAGCGACGCTAAGTGCACTAGTTGATCCAAGTGCATCTGTTCTGCTCATATCCGAGCGCGTAGCCGAGTGGTTAAACCTTCAAGTTGAGAAGGTTGAAGAACAAGTTGAGACGGTCAACTTTCGAGAGGAGCCAGTTGTGGGAATCGCGAAGGATGTGTACCTTCAAATCGGCGATTATCGAGGCACAACAAACATCAAGGTAATGTCTTACCATTCCCTTGGTGAACATATAATTGTTATTGGTTATTCTTGCTTAGAGCAGATTAACGCACTTGTTTTGCTAGAAGCCGAGGGTGAGTATGATGCAGGTTTGCAACAAAGCGATGACAAGTTGTCAAGCCAAAATGAAGGCGAGCAAGTGTGCGAGTCCGAGGTAGCCAATGACGATGAAGAATCCATGGAAGAGTCCGTGGAAATCCCCAACATAACGGGACGAGTCTTTGAAGAGATCAAAGACGAGGAGAAGTCTTTGGAGTTGCCAACGACGCCAAAGAGCGAGATGGTTCAAGAGGTGGAGTACCCATCCAAACCATCCGAGTTTGAAGAAGAGTTTCAAGAGCCATCCGAGTTTGGTGAAGAAGATCAAGCCGATGGAGAGGAACTAGCAACCTTTTGCGAAGAGTTGCAAGCCGAGTTCGACGAATGGTCGAATTCCATGGACGAATGGCATGAGTCCATGGAAGCGAGTCAAAGCACCGAGGTGCCCAAGCCCAATGATGAGGGGCCAAACCATGCCAACACTTGCCTTGGGTATCGACAAGGCAAAGTGGATCGAGACGACGAGGACTTAATGTCCGAGGTAAGTGAGCCTGATTTTCAATCCAATTTGGGACTAACTCACTTTGGTTTTGTTTGTAGATCGCCAACGAGGACGTACGAAGAACAAAGCCATTCCATGGAGCAAGTAGGCACGATGGCCTACCAAGATGAGTTGCGATTTGAGAGAGTGCAAGAGTGCACCAAAGAGGGACTTTTCCAAGACCCCGCCATCATCACATGTCTTGAGTATCGACAAGGCATCGTGACACCATCCGAAGAGGACCTTGCGTCCAAGGTAAGCACGTCAAATTTGTGTGAAAATTTTGGACTAACTTGCTTTGATTCCTTGCGCAGGTTGCTCGAGAGTTCGAGCGAAGAGTCGATACAAGAGCAAGTAGGCGGAGAAGCCTACACTTCGAGTTTTCCAACAAGCGATCAAGTGGACCACAACTTCGTCCCCAAGCCGTTAGACGAGTATGGTCGAGAGTGGTTCGAGGCTAGCCACGCACCAAGCATGGCAAACATCACAAGAGACGAGAAGCCACCACTCGAGATTGATCGTGGACCAAGGCATGAGAACCTTGAGCTTTGGAGGTTGTTTCCCGATGCCAAGCGGAAACATGAGGAGCCATCCAATGGAGTAGATCGAGAGCCAAGGCATGAGAGCCTTGCCCTTTGTACGAGAGTTTCCTTAGACAAGAGGAAACACGACGACGAGCCGAGGCCGTTCGAGAAAAAGACGACCGAGTCTCTTCAATGCCTATCGACGAGGGCGTCGATAGATTTAGTGGGGGAGAATGTCACAGGGGAACTTTTTGCGACCGAGCCAGCCGCACCCATAGGTGCGGACCCTTGCGCACAATGCCTTTCTCCCAACCGAGGGGCCCGAGTAGCTGCCCATGCCACGCACCAAGGGGCCATGCCCAACGCCCTTGGTGGTGTCCGTGCCCAAGAGATCCGTCCTGGGCCAGTTCCAGCGCACCATGGGGCCTTGTCCAGCACCCCATGTGCTGCCCATGAGTCTTGCACCCGAGGGGGCCCAACACAAGCACCCGAGGGGCCTTTGCCATGCACCCTCCATGCCGGCCAAGGCATGGAGCCCGAGCCCGCACCCGACGTGCACGCCCAAGGAGCCGAGCCCGCACCCGATGTGCGCACACAAGGGCCTAGGGAGAGCCCAGCCGAGTTGCCCACACCCCTAGGGCCCGATTCAGCCAAAGACATCCAAGAGAGGGGATTTTGGACACCAAGATTGGACCATGAGAGGCCCAATCCGCCCAAGCACCATCATCCCATGCCAAGTTGTCATCCTTGGAGAAATACTTATGGAAAGCCATCCATGCATGAGGAAAGTATTCCAAGACAACAAAGCAATGATGTCATAGTCTTTGTAATAGGGGCAATAGTGATTGTAATCAAGGCAAGTCAATATGAATATGACAAACTTGCCTTGAATAGGAGATTCCTTTGTAAGACTCATCCATGGCCCTTGGATCGAGTCAGTGAGAGCCATTGGATCGAGGGGGATTAGGCTATAAATAGAGCCCTCCTCCATCCATTCCACTCATTCCACATTCCCTCATTTTTCTATCTTTTGTAAGCTTTTCCCTTCTTTGTCAATAAAGAAGCTTTGGTACTCTTTTCTCCCCATCTAGGCTTAGGGGGAGTTTTTAACGAGGCCTTAGCTTTCTTAACCGAGAGTGTGCATCCCCTTCCTTGCTTTACTTTGAGCCATCACCCTTTTCATTTTTCCAAGAGAGCTTCCGCATCCGAGACTAAGCCTTCCAAGCTTAGTGAGTAAGGCTGACTTGGCCGTTTTCAAGCCCCTTTCGAGTGCTTCACGACCAAGGCCGCACGAGGCTAGACCGGCCTAGACCTAGCCCCGTGACAATATGCTGCCACAACAGCAACAGGGGCAGCAACTGCCGATGCCGCAACAGCAAAATTTTTTATGGTACGATCAAAACCCGCACAATTTTTTATACCATAACAGTTTTGCTGCAGAACCCGACCTGCCCTGGCAATGTCATCATCCTCAAGAGCAGTCAAAATCCTTAGAAGACACACTACAAGCCTTCATGGCACTCACTCAAGAAGTGTCGGTTTCTATGGACGCAAGTATCGCCAAGATGGATGCACTCTTGAGCAGATCGATCCTCATTCATTCCACGACTGAACCTGAAATCCCAAAGAAAGATGACGAGGACGCCCATGTGAAGGAATACCCAACATATGATGAGTCTGAGCAACAACTTGCCATGGCAATGATCGAGGAGCCGGAATGGAGCAACACCGCGACAACGCTGAGTGAAATTCAAGAGAATGTCACGGCAGCAACCACTTCCGAGGCAGAAACCCCAGTCAAAGCGGAAACTGCCGCCTCGGCAGAAACTGCCGCCTCGGCAGAAACTGCCGCCTCGGCAGCAACTGATGCTGAAGCAGCAACCACATCAGAGGCAAATTCTCAACCCACTACCTCGATTATGCCTGACCAAGATTGCACACATCCATCCCTGTCATGGCACTCGCACGACCACCTAGAAGAGCTACCCACTGACAATGCCTCGCCGATGGAATATGAGCAGGTAATAAACGAACCTTTTGAATTCTTTGAAAACTCACAAATTTCATTGTAGGTATTAGAGGAACCAAAGCCGGTGGACATAGAATCATCAAAGTCTCTACTGACGGAGATCTACGAGTGGTCAACAGAATTTAGTATAGAGAGTGATGGCACTTACCAATGTCCCATTGACCTGCAAAGTAACCTGACAACGGACTGTCAAAATAACTGGCTGCCGCAGCAGCAGACACGACAGCAATGGCTACATTCAACCACAACAACATTCAACGAAAACAAGGTAAGTTTGTGGCCGAATGTCAATTTGATTTTTTCTAATCATATATTCATGCCCTCAGAAACATTACCTAGAAGGGAGGACTTCATGGACTACAAAGAGAAGAGAAAGAAAGGAGCCCCCACCATGAGAATAATCACCAGATGGAGGGTACGGATGGACTTCAAGAAGTACCGGAAACGACCCCTCAAGCATCAATAGAAAGGGAGTAGTTACTTTAGGAGATGCCCCTCAAGGCACTCCTAATTTAACTTATTTTATTTTTATTTTATCTTTATTATTTTAGGAATTAGAACTTTGATATTAGTTTTTAGTTTCTTTTTGTTATTAGGTAAACAGAGAAAAACCCTTGCAATGACGATACAAGCAACCCGAGGAAGCTCTGCCTCCACCCCTGCCCCAGCAGCACTCATACTCTCAGGGCAGCACCCACAGCTCATCCGACAAAGTCCAAAGAGACTGCCCGCCGACAGCTCCTCTTCCAAAGCTCCAGCAGCAGCGACGACAGCCGCACAACTTAAGTTTTCTTTTTCTTTTTCTCTGTCGCCTGCTATATATATTATCTTTTTGTGATGTTTAACTTTTCTGTCATTTTTTTCCTTTTTGTTTTTCATCTTTTGTGTCATGCATTGAGGACAATGCAACCCTTGAGTTTGGGGGTAGACAGTCCTCCTACTTATTAATATAACATTGCATTTAGTTTTCATTGTGTCGCATTTATTTTATGCAAAAAAAAATGAAAATTTTGAAAATTTTGGCTTAAAACTATGAACTGAACTTGCCTGTCGTGACAGCTCTGTCGTGGCAGAAACTTTAGGATAGTTTAAGGAGAAGTTTAGAGCCTTTCTATAGTTCTGAAAACTTAAACACCATTGTGACTGTTATACTGCTTAGACTTCTTTTAGCCAAACTAGAATAGGAAGCTTAGCACTTGAATAGCCCCTAGAGGTGCCTAACACTGGCTCTAGGAAAGAAGTTTAGCAAAAGAGACTCAAAGCCCTAGAGGTGCCCGAAACCGGCTCTAGGAAGTTAGCTAGGGGTGCCCGAAACCGGCTCTAGTGAAACTTTAGCTTAAAAAAAAGAAATTTGAAATCGAGTCAAAACAGAAAATCAAAGGAGCATAAGAAGTGCCTTCAAAAGATAAACTTGGCATAAAAATTCGAGTTAAGAGCTGAAATTTTCTAGTGAAACTAAGAGAGTCTTGGCATATAACTGTTCACAAGCATGCACACACTGCACGAGGACTATAGGGAGATTCCGGACAGATCCTAAATTATCCGACAGGGTGCTGCCGTCACAGGGAACGAACGACGGGTAAGGTAAAGTTCACTGTTTGAAAGCCAAAACAAAATATTTCATTTTTCTTTTAGGTCTGAATTGCTTGAGGACAAGCAAAGATTTGAGTTTGGGGGTGTGATCAGTGTATAAAAGTTCTATATTTTACCCATCATTTATCCTTATTTTTGCTGCACTCAAGCATGTTTAACTGCATTTTAGGTTAAGTTTTGCATAAAAATCACATTTAGATAAAACTGCGCAGATACTGCTAAATTTGGTTACTTTTTCAGGTATCTGCCGTGGCAGCAGTCGTGACAGCATCCAGGGCAGCAGTCGTGACAGCATCCAGGGCAGCATTCGTGACAGCACCCAGGGCAGCAATCCTGGCAGGCGTTGGGAAGCGATGCAGAAAATCTGGAATGAGCAGTCAAGGAGGACGTTGCTACCATGGTTGCCGCCATAGCTGACGGAGAAGGCAGGCGCTGGGCAGAGAAGCAGAAGAGCTGAACTGGACAAGCAGACAAAGAGGACGATGCTGCCATGGTGCTGCCGTGACAGTATGGGGACAGCAGTTTTACGGAGAGGAAAAGCAAAGTGGACCTCGATAGATAGAGAAAATTATGCTCGTCTGTCGTGTGAAAACCATATATTTTTCCAAGCCCCGGATCAAAAGATATGTCAAGCCAAAGCTCAAGGAGAGGAAATCCCATGAAACAAGGAGGCGGCTGAAAAGTAGGATACTTGAAGATTAAAGTCTTTATTAGAATCTTACTTTTAATTAAAGTTGTAATCCTTGTTATCTTAGAATACTTGAGCCCAAAGCTTATATAAGGGCATGTATTTTAACCTAGAGATCTCAACCTCCACATCCAATACCCCATAACCGATAACCTAAACCCCTCTGTCGTTTACCCGTCGTCGACATATTCTATATTCCCCCTAGGGCCACGGGTTGTTTTGTAAAGTAGTTGCAAGGGTTGTTTTGTTTTAGGATTTTCCAAGTTCAATAAAATAAACTTCAAGTTCTCTTATTTTGGTTTTAATATCTTGCAAGAGCATCGGGAGAGCATTGTGAGGTTATCTATTTACTTAGCATCGGGAGAGTTAAGTATACGAAAGAAATAAGAGCGAGTTCTCTAGTTTATAGTTGAACTATCTTGTGCCTAGGGATAGGGCAAGGTTAAGTGGCTAAGGAAGAATTCATACACATCGGTGTTCATCCTTCGATTCACGCCGGGAGGTATCGTCAAAGACGTGATCATCGACAGACTTGGACCTAGGGATAGGCCAAGGCAAATCTGGGATTCTTGCCAAACTTGAACGTACTGAGTTGGTGTGTTTGCTGCCGTGACGACCAACGGATAGCTGCCGCGACAGGTGCTGCCAGCGACAGGCGCGACGACAGAACTGGAGTTCCTAAGCAATACAATACCTGCACTACTGAGCAATTCAATACCAGCCCATTCTCTCTATCTTGATATCTTTACTATTTTATTTAAGTATTCTTTATTATTTTCGTGACAACCATCTTAAATATTTTCTTTCCCCTTGTGCAGATAGCGAAGGAAAGGGTTAGCCCAGTCCCTGTGGAGACGATATCCGATACTCTAGTATCACTTTATTACTTGCGACGTGTACACTTGCACTCAAATGCGATAGACACTTTTACACGCAACACGTAGGGTAGTTCTTCTCGTGCACCTTCAACTGTCTCGAAGGATAAGCAAAAACTCTCCTTTCTTGCATCAGAACACAGCCTAAACCTACGTAGGAAGCATCGTTATAGATCACAAACTCTTTCCTTGAAACTGGTTGTATTAACACTGGAGCATTCGTCAAAGCTTCCTTTAATTGCTCAAAAGCCTTCTGTCTCGCATCTGATCACTCAAACCTCACTCCTTTTTGCAACAATTTAGTCAACGAATCAACTACTCTAGAGAAACCATCAACGAATCTCCTATAGTAACCAACTAATCCTAGGAAACTCCTAATCTCAGTCACTAACTTAGGTTGTTTCCACTCAACAATGGCTTCAATCTTCGTCGGATCAACATGGATACCTTCAGCTAACACAACGTGGCCAAGAAACACAACCTCTCTAATCCAGAACTCACATTTTCTCAACTTAGCATACAACTGATTACTCATCAATCTCTGCAAAACAAGTCTCAACTGCTCATCATGTTCTTCTTCTGATCTCGAGTACATAAGGATGTCGTCTATGAAAATCACTATAAACCGGTCTAGATAGTCTCGGAAAACTCTGTTCATCATGTCCATGAAAGCTGTTGGTGCATTCGTGAGCCCAAACGTCATCACAAGGAACTCATAATGACCGTATCTAGTCCTAAAAGTTGTCTTCGGAACATCACACTCCTTTACCTTCAACTGATAGTACCCTGATCTCAAGTCTATCTTCAAAAACACTGAGGCACCCCTCAACTGATCAAACAGATCATCAATACGAGGCAACAGGTACTTGTTCTTCACTGTCAACTGGTTCAACTGCCTGTAGTCGATACACATCTTCATACTGCCATCCTTGTTCTTCACAAACAACACGGGAGCACCCCAAGGAGAACTACTAGGCCTAATAAAACCTCGGTCTAACAACTCTTGAAGCTGAATTTTCAACTCTTTCAACTCTTTCGGAGCCATACGGTACGGAGCAATAGAAACTGGAGTAGACCCTGAAACAGTCTCAATCACAAACTCTACATCTCTGTCAGGAGGCAAAACCAGTAACTCTTCTGGAAACACATCCGGATAATCACAAACTGTTCTGATATCTTTTGGTCTAATCTCACTCATATTCGGATTCATCACATACGCTAAATAAGCCCCACAACCGGAGTCCATCAACCTATGAACCTCTAAATTTGACACAATGTTCGACAAGAACTTAACGTTCTCGCCTATTACCACTACCTCGTAGTCATCGGAAAGCTTCAACAAAATTCTCTTTGTCTCAAAATCTACACTAGCTCTGTGCTCAACCAACCAATCCATACCCAAGATAATATCAAAACCGTAAAACGGAAGCTCCATCATATCAACAGGAAACACATGACCTTGTATCTTCAACGGACACCTCCTATACATCTGTCTAACTACAACTGTCTCACCAAAGGAACTAGTCACATGCATCCCTACATGTAAGATCTCAACAGGTATGTCTAACTTCTTTGCATGCTCACTCAAAATGTAAGAATGCGTGGAACCCGAATCAACTAAGGAAAGCAAAGACATGGACTGTAACTCAAAATTACATGCTATCACATCTGTGTCATTTCCTGCCTCTCTCTGTGCGTAGACTCTAGCTGGTCCACCGGCCTCTGGCTGAATTGCCACAACATGAGCAAGATTCCTCAGTGCCTCTATCCTAGGTGCATCAGCCCTCGGCTGGAAGTAACCACGACCGCGCCCACGACTTCTCTGATAGTCAATCGCTCTCGTAGGAGCCTGTGCCTGAATCGGTGCTTGTGCCGCCTGATGCGGACACTCTCTCCTGAAGTGGTCTCTCAATCCACAATTCCAGCAAGCATGATAGTTTCCCCAACACTCTCATGAATGTTGTCTCCCAAAACGGGCACACTCGGGCAAACGCCCTCTAGCTCTATGGCCCCGATGGCCTCTACCATGGTGGCCACTGCCACGCCTATGATCAAACTGAGGTCCACCACCCTGATGCCTCTTGGCATCAACACGATCAAAGTTGTTGTGGCACTTCCCCGAACTTAATCCTCCCAAGCGCTTGGTCAGCCCCAAGCTATGCTAGATGTCCTTGGCCCTAGTGACCAAGACATCAAAATCAGAATAATCTGAAGCTAAGGTGTACCTCTTGACTTCCGCATGAAATCCATATATGAACCGATCACAACGGTCCCTCTCAGTAGGAACCAACTCCGGAGCATACTGACTTAGTCGGAAAAAGCGGATCTCATAATCTGTCACTGAGGCGTCTCCCTGAACAAGAGCCATGAACTCCCGCTTCTTCTAATCTAAGTATCTCGGGCCCAAATACCACTTCCTGAAAGCAGTCTCAAAGAAATTCCAACTGATCTCGGCCTCAGGCACGTCGGTAGTAATGGTGACCCACCAGTTGTAGGCATCACCCTGAAGCAACGAAACCACATAGCCCAACTTACGAGCCCCAACACATCCCATGTGAGCTAGCATCTCTAAAGGTAAGCTAGCATCATCACCAAACTTGAGTCCCCAAAGTGTAGGACCGTATCGATACGGCCCTTGGGCGTACCAATACGCCCTGCACTGCAATACTCAAATTTGCAGCCAAAGACTCCAAAACACAACTCTAGATGCAATTTAAGACTCGCCTAGACATAAGCAAGCATACATACAACATATAGCAACCAAGATTTCAGCACACGAGACATTTGAAACGAAAAGGGTAATACATTCAAGGAATCATATATTTACCATAAAGTGACATACATAACATTTTAAGGTTTCATGCCTTAGGAACAAAACGCATAAGCATTCATGACATGCAACTTAAACATGATTTACAATCCAAAACATGGCATCAACAAGCCACACCATAACAACAACATATTAAAGGAGTCTAAACAAGCTCCTACACAAAACAACAACGCATATCCCATTGCTTATCTATTACATCCATAACTTAAATATTTCATACTTGAGGATAGCAAAAGCTCAACTAGTACACTTAGAGGCCCTCTCCTTGCACAAGCAACCCACGAACTACGGATCTACATTGTCGAACAAAAGAGAGCGTAAGCATAAAGCTTAGTGAGGGTAAGCTCATAAAACAAACCTCAACAATGCAGGGTCCAAGCACGAGCAACACAACCGATCAAGAATGCATGCACTCCTACCTTCGAAGCCACATGAATCAAAATATAACTGATGCATGAACATAATATCATTATCATGCCATGCTCAACAAGTCCACAGACACAACCACATGGAAACACATATATCAAACGTATAGGCACCTAGCTATGACCCGAATACACGGATAACAACCGTTGGAACTCACATCCAATGACATAACCATTACCTTACGGTGGGATTACACTCATCACCGTTACACGCGGAGGGGATCCCACTCATCCTCACGCCTCGTCGATGGGATTCCACTCATCACCGACTAACATATAAAAGACGATTTCCGGACGTACCCGTACTCCATCTTGATGACTACCATCACCAAGACCACGCGCGCATTTCGACTCTCGTGTGCACACTAAACATCCGAATGATCGATCATTTGTACCCAAGCATACTAGTGCCAATACTAACACATTTCATTAATGAACCTCACAACTTTCTTACCAATTTCCGTGCTTAGCACATACTCACCATGATTTACCATCATGCACAAACCACATTCCACAACCGCATGCATATCACAACGCATCACACATCATGCCTCAACACACATGTATATCACAATATACATAACAACATTAATCATAATTAATAATGAATCAAGAGGCATATCAACATTTAGAAGTTCAACCAAAGGTCTCCTAAACTAAGCTTGAGATTAGACTACCACTCTAATCCCAACTCTAGGTGGGTTTACCAAGCCCAACATAGGTCCACATGCTTGATCCAACATTTGAAAAACCAATTAAACCAAGTTGAAATCATTAACCACTCACTGACTATTCCAAGCTCAACAACTCTAGCCGATCAATCCACCAAGCTATCCGGATTCGTTCCCAAGGCTTCACCAACACAATTTCTTGCTTCTAAACATCCCAACACAATCAAACCAACCACATTTCAGTCCACAAATCACTTTAGCAACCCAGAACACAATCCAAGCATAAATCACATGAATTCAAGCTAAAGACAACCCCATAAGTGCCATTTTCGAGCTGCCCAAAAGCCAAACAAGAAAACCATGTTTCCAACCTCCCAAGTGTCATCTAATACACCCAAAACAACCCTCAAACATAGTCTAACCATCATCCCTCAAGTTCTCACCCAAAACAGACCCAAAAACCAACCTTAAACCCCTCTAAAACCCCCAACAAACCCAAATTCGGGAATCATTACAAAACCTTATAAAGATTAGTTATGTTGGACCTTTTAGATAGAAAATAACTTATCTAACATCAACAAATCGAAAACTTAACTAAAAGCTAACAAAGTTCACATTTTTAATCCAAAACTTCAAAATATAAAATCATGGGTTTTAATGAAAACCTAAGGTATAGATATGTAAAGAACAATGAGGACAACTCAAAAATATGTTTACCTTTCAAAAACCTTCAAAGATGAGGAAGAATGGTGATGAAATAGTAACTCAAGGGGAAGGGGGAGTTTTGTCGTGGAAATGGGAAGAGAGGGGGGAAGAAGATGAGTGAAAAACCAATTTTTAATGTTTTGTTTTAATTTAAAACCAAACGACCCATTTACCCTTAATGTACATGGATTATTACAACAGTGTAAAATCTATGGCCATTGGGTTTATTTCTACACAAGCCCAACACAAATTTACTTGTTTTGAAAATACAAGGCCCAACATAATATTTTATTATTTTAATTTTTCCCGACCCCCAAACCCGGGTGTTACAACATGGTCGTACTCCAAAAGCAACACCGAGAGAACTCCAAACACTAATGTCAAACAATATACCATGATATATTCTTTTAACCTACGATGGTAAAAACAACGTGAGCTTAGAAAAGCTCAATAATATAGAACTACCAAAAGATTCTATAAGCTTATGCAGATATATGGTAGGCATAACATTTTTATGATGTTCCATGTAGTAGCAGTCTCCATTTTTGTTCTACTATTTCGAGGTAGCATTACTCGGGAATAACGATATTTGGTCTTTACTCAAACATCGAGAATTAGACGGGAGTTGTAACACCCCTAAAATATATGCATATAATTTCAAAAAAAATATGAAAAGAAAAAAAATGAATGGAAACAATGAAATGGAAATGAAAGGGGTGAAAGTAGGAAAAAAATGGAATAATGGGAGAGGGTGTCGCCATGGGGTGTTGAACCCATGACCTATGCATGGAAAGCCTAAGCCTTAACCATTCAAGCTAAAGCATTCATTAGTGTTGTTCTGCACTCTTTTAATTTTAAACCATATTTTATGTTTGTACCAATAATAATTATAGCCAACTAACCCATCTACCCCAATTAATGCTCTTTATTGGATCTGGAAATATCCAGATATCTCCCGGTTTCCCCTCACATAGACTTCTCACCTCCCCCCATCGGTTGCCGCCTGATTTCCTTCACCGTCGCGCCGTGGCTAGCACCGCCACCCTCGTCGGAAGTGTCTTGACATCCCAAAGCTAACCCTGACGGTCACTCGCGCCAAGGAGCCGCCGTTCATCGTCTAAGCTACTTGAAAGGCTCGGCGACAACCCAACCCCGATCTCCACCGCCCACTAGTGTTTGTCACCGCCTCTTCTACCTTGTCCGCCGTTGCGCGCCATCCCGGGCATCACTGTCACTCGCAGCGTTGCGTTGGCAATCGGCGTGGAGAACAGCTCAATGTTTCGACAGAAATCAAGGGTTCCGCCTCTGTTTTCCTCCTTTCCGGCCGCCTCCATCGTCGGCAAGGCGCGTCGATCGTGCGAGCATGTTCAGCGTACGGAGGAGAGCGAAACCCATGTGTATGATCGTTGTTCCGACGCCGGGAGAGTCCTTACCGGAGCAACTCGATTTTCCGGCCATATCTGAAATTTGAGGCTTTTTCCGGTAAGATTGAGGCTCGTAATGTGATATTTTGGGTTTGGTTTACTACCTTGTGTGACCGGCTCTTATTTTTTGGCAGAAACGGTGCATTTTGGGCCTTCGGCGACCGTCCGACCACCAGAAACTTTTGGGGTAAGTGTTGAACCGGCCCAGTATGTTAACCGGTTCAAGCCCAGCTATTAAGCCCAAGTCCTCAGCCCAAACCGTACCCGACCCGTTGACCGACCCGACCCGTTACCGACTCGACCCGTTGACCCGTACTTGACCCGTTGACCGAGTCAACTCGCTCGAGTCAACTCGCCCGAGTCAACCCAGTGAGTCAACTCACCGAGTCAGCCTATGGACCAGTGACGTCAGCATGACGTCAGCGTTGACTTTGACCTCTAACGTCAGCGTTGACTTTGACCAAAAAGTCAACTTTTCCCGAAAAGCCCTATTTTATGTTTTTCGACGTCCTGAGTCCGTTTTTTATGCCCGTTTCATGAAATTCTAACCCGAAAGCCTCCGAATTAGACCTTGAACTCGAGATTACTTATGTAATTTATTAATCAATTATAAGCAAAGTGAATAAGAACTGAAATTGAAATTTTTGCGATTGAAGGTATTTATCGTTCCTTGTATTCGAGATGTTGAGGACGTCGCATTCGGGTTCGAGAGTGATCGAACAGAGTATCATGGTCGACCGATGTAGCAAGTATTAAAGGTAATACACTACTACCTCTAGTATGCTTTATGAACATGTTGGTATTCGGTAAATGCATGCATAAATATGATGAGGAGTGATGTTAGTTCTGCTTAAGTCAAACCGGATATGAAATTGAGTATGATAACCTGGATAAGATTAAATTGCTCGAACGAGAAAGTTAATAAATGTAAGGATCTGGAGTTCAATAAATAACTAATAAGACATCTAATCTCCAAATTCGATTATCATTGTCAAGTGATCAAATGTTAAAAAATATTCAGATATAAAATTACGAAAATGCCCTTAATGTATGTGAATGACTAAAATATCCTTGGGATTGGAAGCGATTTAGAAATTTACACTAGATATGGTAAAACAACCTACTTGGAAAGTTATGGTAACAAGACTTAAACCTTCGAGATTGTAAGGTGTTAGGTTTCCTTGAATTTGGAATGGATCACCGAGTATAGACTTACAGAAAACTATCCATACCTCTGAATTGATCAAGTGGCTCAAAATACTGAATTGATCGTAGTGACTAAAAGTATTGGAAATAATGTTATGGTTAAATTAATCTGAATGATTGTATTGACTAAAAAGGGCTGAAGTATCCTCGGACACCGAGGTTTACAAATAAACTAGAAGGATGATAAACCCTTGAGTTCTGAAATGAATGAAGTGGTAGGAGGTACCAAAAATTTCTCGAATGGCTGAAACACCCACGAGTACTTAAATGATTGAAATACTATATATATAGCTCAATTGACATGAATGAGGGATATCCCGAACATCAAAATGACCGAAATACCCCCATGATTAGAATAAGTAAATTACCTCTGATAAAATTTTGGAAATGCCAATAAATTTAAAAATGACTGAAATGCCCCTATGGGTTGAAGCATGACTCTGGTATGTCAATCACTCCTGATATTAATATGAGGATGGAAGTTTTTCCGCACAGAATATAAGTTCGACTACTCTGTGGCAAGTTCTATGGTGAAATATGTAGGCAACCGTTCAGATATACGATACAATCAGTATTTCGAAATGATACTTGTGAAGTGCGTACATCAGAAGGTTTGGTTAGTACTGTAAGGTTGGGACATGTTAGTTCGATTGGTTTTAAAGGCTCGATAACCTTCTGGAAATCTTAAATATTGTAAATCTTCATTTTATAACTATTGGGCTAAATTACAAAATCACCCCTGATAGTTAAATGACCAAAATGCCCTCGTTGGCCAAAGTAATCAAAATAGCCATGAATATATCTGATATCGTGAAAGATCTTGACATAGAAATCTTCGAATGCCTGGTTGGAAACCTGTTAAGAAAATAGGATTTCCGAGCCACTGTTTACGCCCTGTTGGTATAAATTACCAAAATTCTCGTGTATGATAAAATGACCATAATGACCCTATTAGGCTTAAATGGCTAAACTACTCATGATATGCCTAAACTCTCAAAGATCTTGATGTATCATCTCTTGAATATCTGGTTTAAACCGTTGGCACGAACCCCCCCCCCCCTTATTAGGGGTCCCGTTTCAAAAATTCGTTCAATTTGTCAAAAGTTTAATGTGTTCTCTTCTGCAAATGCCAAGTATCTCCAAGAAATAAACTATCCCACCTAGTGTGTTCCATGTGTGCCACACGACTGTTTTGCATACTAATTTACATGTTATAATACCGATCACGTGCACTTGATTGACATTCTTGAACTCACATGATAGGTTTTATAATTAAACATGACCGTAAAATATTTCTGGTACATGCCCATGCACCTGATATGATAAACATGCTATATGGATAATGCGTTACTAAAAATACAATTATTGATTAATGAATTATTGATGATCTGATTCACTAGGGTACTTGGGACATGATATGAAGTTATTGTCGGCTCAGCCCTGATCCAGCTGGTAAGTCCGCCCGTATTCGGATCCTAAGCTTCGGCTAGGTCCGCCAGTTTTCGGATCCTAAGCTTCGGCTAGGTCCGCCCGTATTCGGATCCTAGGCTTCGGCCAGGTCTGCCCGTTTTCAGTTCCTATGCTTCGGCAAGGGCCGCCCGTATTCTAAGGTATATCCTTAGGATGGTACCCACGCCCAATGGGCCTGGGTTAATGCCTTTACATGATACCGTATTGGGGAAAACTATATACTAGAGTATGGTTGGAGGGTAAATATAGAATTAAAATGAACTTTACGGCTACTTGAAACAAATGTATTTTAATTAAAAAGGTTTACTGCATTGTTACATTTCATGCATTAACGTTGCACTGTTGGAACACACTAGACATTAAACTCTCTATTTCCACCTCTGTATGTTACCAATCAATATAATTCCCGTCTAATTCATGATGTTTGAATTAAGAACGAATATCGTTATTCTCGAGTATGATGCTACCTCGGAATAGTAGAACTGATAATGGAGACTGTTACTACGTGGAACTTCATGAAAATGTTATGCCTACCGTATATTTGCATGAGCTTATAGCATTCTTTTGGTAGTTCTGTATTACTGAGCTTTTCCAAGCTCACGTTGTTTTTACCATCGCAGGTTAAAAGAATACATCATGGTATAACGTTTGATATCGGTGTTCGGAGTCCTCTCGGCTTTGCTTTTGGGAGTACGGTACTGTATAGTTAGTGGGCATGTATATCATGTATTGTTTTATGATAGTATTTGTAAATCATTTTCTGAAATTTCTGTTATGTGTAAACGACTTCTCAAAATGGTATTTTAAACAAAAGTTGATTTTACAGTTTAATAAGTGTTTTGAAGAAATATGTTTTATGTGTATTTTTATTGTGGGTCGCTCTTGTGACCCTAATGTGACTTCCTAGGATCCGTTATAACACATAGGCGGGTCTAGGGGGTTACATTTAGTGGTATCAGAGCTTAGGGTTGTGTCATTCTGGGTAGATCAGCCGATCGTCTGTCATAGGGTGTCTGGTCTGTGCATGCCCCTAAATCATAACCGTACTCCTCTAAGCTGAAACTCTGATGTCGAATCTTTCTCTTCCCTGTAGTACGTGAATCTAAGTATCTTGTTTAGTATGGCCCGATTGGAACTGGCAGAGAATGTCTGAAACGTTCTCTTGTGTTTGGATTAAGTTGATGGATTTGAATCTGGATAGACAACCTGAGGTGGTTCATGCGTGTTGAATTAAAGATCTGATCAGATTGAGAATAAATGTTTTGATTATGTGAGTTGATTGATATAAGATTTATGTATAAGGTACCTCGGTGATAATGATTGTGTTTGAGAACATTTTGATGAAAATGTGATAAAAGTACTATGAATTTAAAAGAAAAGTATTAGTGAGGACGGTGAATGTATTGAATCTGTGGTGATTTTGTTATATGGGAAGGAAACAATTGTTGGAATGTTATGATGAATGTAAGTGATATTCGTTCAAACTAATGTTATGATCGGTTGGCTTGAGGAAAAAACTCCTATGTAAAAGGTGGCATTGTTTATCGTCAAATCGTCTTTGACCATAATTCGATGTTACATCATGATTCTGGGGGGGGGGGGATGTTGGAGGCCTTGTATACTCATTTGGCTTTCAGTTACCGATCTTCATTCGTAGATTGATGGTTAATCTAGTACAGAAATTTGAATGCTAAGAGATAAATTTTTGGGATGTATGATTGATTTATGAGGTCGTGAAAATGTTTCAAACTCTTATCCGAGTTTGCTTATATTATTAGTTGCAACAAGTGTACGTATAGCCCAATATGAAGTTCCTTGTGCATACAACTAACGTGTTCTGATTGGTTAGTCTGAGATGCAAAATGGTATGACTTTGGGCACAAAGTCAGTTGGAGTGACTTAGGACACCGCCAGATTGATATACGATTACCTAAAGCATAAGAAGCAAGCTTTTATGGGTGGATAAGTTTCAGTGCAAGAATGGATGAAAGAGCAGTTTTTGCATTTCTTTGACTCTAGTAAATTTGGAGGACGAAATTTCTTTTAGGAGGGGAGAGTTGTAACACCCCTAAAATATATGCATATAATTTCAAAAAAAGTTATGAAAATAAAAAAATGAATGGAAACAATGAAATGGAAATGAAAGGGGTGAAAGTAGGAAAAAATGGAATAATGGGAGAGGGTGTCGCCATGGGGTGTTGAACCTATGACCTATGCTTGGAAAGCCTAAGCCTTAACCATTCAAGCTAAAGCATTCATTAGTGTTGTTTTGCAGTCTTTTAATTTTAAACCATATTTTATGTTTGTATCAATAATAATTATAGCCAACTAACCCATCTACCCCAATTAATGCTCTTTATTGGATCTGGAAATATCCAGATATCTCCCGGTTTCCCCTCACATAGACGTCTCACCTCCCCCCACCGGTTGCCGCCTGATTTCCTTCACCGTCATGCCGTGGCTAGCACCGCCACCCTCGTCGGAAGTGTCTTGACGTCCCAAAGCTAACCCTGATGGTCACTCGCGCCAAGGAGCCACCGTTCGTCGTCTAAGCTACTTGAAAGGCTCGGCAACAACCCAACCCCGATCTCCACCGCCTCTTCTACCTTGTCCGCCGTTGCGCGCCGATCCCGGGCATCACTGTCACTCGCAGCGTTGCGTTGGCAATCGGCGTGGAGAACAGCTTAAAGTTTCGACAGAAATCAAGGGTTCCGCCTATGTTTTCCTCCTTTCCGGCCGCCCCCGTCGTCGGCAAGGCGCGTCGATCGTGCGAGCGTGTTCAGCGTACGGAGGAGAGCGAAACCCATGTGTCTGATCGTTGTTCCGACGCCGGGAGAGTCCTCACCGGAGCAACACGATTTTCCGGCTAGATCTGAAATTTGAGGCTTTTTTCGGTAAGATTGAGGCTCGTAATGTGATATTTTGGGTTTGGTTTACTACCTTGTGTGACCGGCTCTTGCTTTTCTGGCAGAAACGGTGCATTTTGGGCCCCCGGCGACCGTCCGACCACCAGAAACTTTTGGGGTAAGTGTTGAACCGGCCCAACCGGTTTGAATCGGCCCAGTAAGTTAACCGGTTCTAGCCCAGCTGTTAAGCCCAAGTCCTCGGCCTAAACCGTACCCGACCCGTTGACCGACCCGACCCGTTGACCGACTCGACCCGTTGACCCATACTCGACCCGTTGACCGAGTCAACTCGCTCGAGTCAACTCGCCCGAGTCAACTCACCGAGTCAGCCTTTGGACCAATGACGTCAACATTGATTTTGACCGCTGACGCCAGCGTTGACTTTGACCAAAAAGTCAACTTTTCCCGAAAAGTCCTATTTTATGTTTTTCGACGTCCTGAGTCCGTTTTTGATGCCCATTTCATGAAATTCTAACCCGAAAGCCTCCAAATTAGACCTTGAACTCGAGACTGCTTATGTAATTTATTAATCAATTATGAGCAAAGTGAATAAGAACTGAAATTGAAATTTTTGCGATTGAAGGTATTTATCGTTCCTTGTACTCGAGATGTTGAGGACGTCGCATTCGGGTTCGAGAGTGATCGAACGGAGTATCATGGTCGACCGATGTAGCAAGTATTAAAGGTAATACACTACTACCTCTAGTATGCTTTATGAACATGTTGGTATTCGGTAAATGCATGCATAAATATGATGAGGAGTGATGTTAGTTATGCTTCAGTCAAACCGGATATGAAATTGAGTATGATAACCTGGATAAGATTAAATTGCTCGAACGAGAAAGTTAATAAATGTAAGGATCTGGAGTTCAATAAATAACTAATAAGACAGCTAATCTCCAAATTCGATTATCATTGTCAAGTGATCAAATGTTAAAAAATATTCGGATATAAAATTACAAAAATGCCCTTAAGGTATGTGAATGACTAAAATATCCTTGGGATTGGAAGCGATTTAGAAATTTACACTAGATATGGTAAGACAACCTACTTGGAAAGTTATGGTAACAAGACTTAAACCTTTGAGATTGTAAGGTGTTAGGTTTCCTCGAATTTGGAATGGATCACCGAGTATAGACTTACAAAAAACTATCCATACCTCTGAATTGATTAAGTGGCTCAAAATACCAAATTGATCGTAGTGACTAAAAGTATTGGAAATACTGTTATGGTTAAATTAATCGGAATGATCGTATTGACTAAAAAGGGCTGAAGTATCCTCGGACACCAAGGTTTACAAATTAACTAGAAGGATGATAAACCCTTGAGTTCTGAAATGAATGAAGTGGTAGGAGGTACCAAAAATTTCTCGAATGGCTGAAACACCCATGAGTACTTAAATGACTGAAATACTATATATATAGCTCAATTGACATGAATGAGGGATATCCCGAACATCAAAATGACCGAAATACCCCCATGATTGGAATAAGTAAATTACCTCTAATAAAATTTAGGAAATGCCAATAAAGTTAAAAATGACTGAAATGCCCCTAAGGGTTGAAGCATGACTCTGGTATGTCAATCACTCCTGATATTAATATGAGGATGGAAGTTTTTCCGCACAGAATATAAGTTTGACTACTCTGTGGCAAGTTCTGTGGTGAAATATGTAGGCAACCGTTCAGATATACGATACAATCAGTATTTGTAAATGATACTTGTGAAATGCGTACATCAGAAGGTTTGGTTAGTACTGTAAGGTTGGAACATGTTAGTTCGATTGGTTTTAAAGGCTCGATAACCTTCTAGAAATCTTAAATATTGTAAATCTTCGTTTTATAACTATTGGGCTAAATTACAAAATCACCCCTGATAGTTAAATGACCAAAATGCCCTCGTTGGCCAAAGTAATCAAAATAGCCATGAATATATCTGATATCGTGAAAGATCTTGACATAGAAATCTTCGAATGCCTGGTTGGAAACCTATTGAGCAAATAGAATTTCCGAGCCACTATTTACGCCCTATTGGTATAAATTACCAAAATGCCCGTGTATGATAAAATGACCATAATGCCCTTAGTAGGCTTCAATGGCTAAACTACTCATGATATGCCTAAACTCTCAAAGATCTTGATGTATCATCTCCTAAATATCTGGTGTGAACCGTTGGCACGAACCCCCCCTTTATTATGGGTCTCGCTTCAAAAATCCGTTCAATTTGTTAAAAGTTTAATGTGTTATCTTCTGTAAATGCCAAGTATCTCCAAGAAATAAACTATCCCACCTAGTGTGTTCCATGTGTGCCACACGACTGTTTTGCATACTTATTTACATGTTATAATACCGATCACGTGCACTTGATTGACATTCTTGAACTCACATGACATGTTTTATAATTAAACATGACCGTACAATATTTCTAGTATATGCCCATGCACCTGATATGATAAACATGCTATATGGATAATGCGTTACTAAAAATACAGTTATTGATTAATGAACTATTGATGATCTAATTCACTGGGTACTTGGGACATGATATGAAGTTATTGTCGGCTCAACCCTGATCCAGCTGGTAAGTCCGCCCATATTCGGATTCTAAGCTTTGGCTAGGTCCGCCCGTTTTCGGATCCTAAGCTTCGGCTAGGTCCGCCCGTATTCGGATCCTAGGCTTCGGCCAGGTTTGCTCGTTTTCGGTTCCTATGCTTCGACAAGGGCCGCCTGTATTCTAAGATATATCCTTAGGATGGTACCCACTGATAAATATAGAATTAAAATGAACTTTACGGCTACTTGAAACAAATGTATTTAAAATAAAAAGGTTTACTGCATTGTTACATTTCATGCATTAACGTTGCACTGTTGGAACACACTAGACACTAAACTCTCTATTTCCACCTATGTATGTTACCAATCGATATAATTCTCGTCTAATTCACGATGTTTGAATTAAGAACGAATGTTGTTATTCTCGAGTATGATGCTACCTCGGAATAGTAGAACTGAAAATGGAGACTGTTACTACGTGGAACTTCATGAATATGTTATACCTACCATATATCTGCATGAGCTTATAGCATTCTTTTGGTAGTTTTGTATTACTGAGCTTTTCCAAGCTCATGTTGTTTTCACCATCGCAGGTTAAAAGAATATATCATGGTATAACGTTTGACATCGGTGTTCGGAGTCCTCTCGGCGTTGCTTTTGGGAGTACGGTATTGTATAGTTAGTGGGCATGTATGTCATGTATTGTTTTATGATAGTATTTGTAAATCACTTTCTGAAATTTCTGTTATGTTTAAACGACTTCTCGAAATGGTATTTTAAACAAAAGTTGATTTTATAGTTTAATAAGTGTTTTGAAGAAATATGTTTTATGTGTGTTTTTATTGTGGGTCGCTCTTGTGACCCTAATGTGACTTCCTAGGATCCATTGTAACGCATAGGCAGATCTAGGGGGTTACATGAATTATATAGGCTGATAAAATCAAAGGTGGAAATCAAGAGTTTAGTGTCTAGTTTGTTCCAACTGTGCAAAGTTAATGCATGAAATGTAACAATGCAGTAAACCTTTTTATTTCATATACATTTGTTTCAAGTAGTAGTAAAGTTTATTTTAATTCATTATTTACCCTTCAACCATACTCTAGTATATAGTTTCCCCAGTGTGGTATCATGTACATGCATTAACTCGAGCCCATTGAGCATCGGTACCATCCTAAGGGAATACCTTAGGTCATGGGCGGAATTACCCTAGCCGAAGCATAGAAACCTTATACGGGCGTTAACCTAGGCCTAGTGGGCATAGGTATCAACCTAAGGGGTAACCTTAGATCACGAGCGGAATTACCCTAGTCGAAGCTAGGAACCTAGTACGGGCGGAATTACCCTAACCTAAGCTAGGAACCTAATACGGGTGGAATTACCAGCCTGATCAGGGATGAACCTTAAAACACTTCATAACATATCCCAAATACCCAGTAAATCGGATCATCAATAGTTCATTAATCAATAACAGTATTTTCAGTAATACATTATTCATATAGCATGTTTGTCATACCGGGTGCATGGGCATATATCAGAATTATAGTACGATCATGCTTAATTTATAAAACATGTCATGTTCATGTGAAATCAAGCATGTCAGTCATGTGCACGTGATCGGTATTATAACATGTAAATCAATATGCAAAAAAAATCATGTAGCACACATGGAACACAATGTGTGTAACAGTTTATTTCTTGGAGATACTTGGCATTTACGGGAGGGAACACATTAAACTTTTGACAATTTGAACAGATTTTAGAAACGAGGTCCCTATTAAAAGGGGGTTCGTACTAATGGTTCAACAAGATATTCAAGAGTTGATACATCAAGATCTTTGAGAGTTTAGATATATCATGAGTGATTTAGTCATTTAAGCCAACAAAGGCATTATGGTCATTTTATCATACATAGGCATTTTTGTAATTTATACCAACAAGGCATAAATAGTGACTCGGGAATTCTATTTGCTCATCAGGTTTCCAACCAGGCATTCAAAGATTTCTATATCAAGATCTGTCATGATATCAGATACATTCAGGGCTATTTTGATTACTTTGGCTAACGATGGCATTTTGGTCATTTAACTATCATGAGTGATTTTGTAATTTAGCCTAATAATGATAAAATTGTGATTTACAATATTTAAGATTTCCAAAGGTTTATCGAGCCTCCAAAACCACTCGAACTAACATATCCCAACCTTGCAGTACTAGCCAAACCTTTTAATGTATCCGGCTGTATCGTATATCCGAACGGTTGCTTTCATATTTAACCATAGAATTGCCATAGAGTAGTCAAAATTATATTATGTGCAGAAAAACTTCCAACCTTATATTAATATCATGAGTGATTGACGTGCATGAGTCATGCTTCAACCCTTAGAGGCATTTCAATCGTTTCCAGCTTTATTGGCATTTCCAGAATTTTATCAAAGACAATTTACTTATTCCAGTCAAGGGGGTATTTCAGTCATTTTGAAGTTCTAGATGTCCATCATTCATGTAAATTGGACCATTTATAGTATTTCAGTCATTTAAGTGCTTGTGGGTATTTCAGTCATTCAAGTAATTTCGATACCTCCAACCACTTCATTTATTTCAGAACTCAAATGTTTATCCTTCATTCTAGTTAATTTACAAACCTCAGAGTCTGAGGATACCTCAGCCTTTTCAGGTTAATACGATCATTCTGATTAATTTAAGCATAACAATATTTCTAATACTTTTAATCATTCCAATCAATTCAGTATTTTTAGCCACTTGATTAATTTAGAGGTATGGATAGTTTCTCGTAAATCTATATTCGGAGATTCATTCCAAATTCAAGGAAACCTAACACCTTACAATCTCGAAGGTTTAAATCTTGTTACCATAACTTTCCAAGTAGTTCACGGTGTTCAGATGAATCGGGTTGTTTTATCATAACTAGTGTAAATTTCGAGATCGCTTCCAATTCCAAGGGCATTTTAGTCATTCTCACACCTTAAGAGCATATTCGTAATTTCATATTCAAATATTTTTAACATTTAATCATTTGACACTAATAATCAGATTTGGAGATTAGCTGCCTTATTAATTATTTATTAAAATCCAAATCCTTACATTTATTAGCTTTCTCGTTCGAGCATTTCAATCTTATCGAGGTTATCATACTCCATTTCATATCCGCTTTGACTTAAGCAGAGCTAATATCACTCCTCGTCATATTTATGCATGGATTAACCGAATACCAACATGTTCATAAAGCATACAAGAAGTAGTATTGTATTACCTTAAATCCTTGCTATATTGGTCGATCCTTGAAATTGACATTCGAACACTCTTGAACCCGAATTTGACATCCTTCAACAATTCGTATTCAAGGAACTGTGAGTACCTTCAATTACACAAATTTACATTTCATTATATATTCTCAGTACCATAACTGGATAATTAGATATATATACAAGTTTGGGTTCAAGGTCATATTCGGAATCTTTCGGGTCAGACTTTTGCGAAACAGGCTTCAAAAACGGACTCAGGGCGTCGCAAAACATTTTAGGGGAGTTTTCGAAAAAGTTAACTTTTTGGTAAACGGTCAAAGTCAACGCTGATGTCAGCAGGTCAACGGTTAACAGGGTTAGAGTCAACGATGATGTCAGCAGTCAATGGGCAGAGGTCAACTGAGTTGACTCGACTGACTCACTGAGCTGACTCGAGCTGAGTTGACTCGGTGACTAACTCGGCTGAGTTGACTTGGTTGGGGGTTGGGCTCAAATACGGGTCAGGTTTCGGGCCGAGCCGGTTCAAGTTTTGGGCTTCAACCGAACCGGTCCACTTACCCTTGGATATGACATCGACAGCCGGTTGCCGGAAATGGTCACCGGAGATGCCATTTTGCTCCGATTCTGGCGAAAATCAAAGGATCGTTAAACCCATAACCATTTCAAACCTAAGACTTAGCCAAACAAACCGTAATATGATCGGAACTTACCCAAACCGTCTAAAGTGGCCAGATTAATACGTAACTCCGACGTAGCTCTTGCTGGTGTCGAAAGGACGATCGGCCGGTTGGGTTATGTTCGCCCTCTCACGCTAAACACACTCGGGCTG
This sequence comes from Hibiscus trionum, assembly GCA_030270665.1. Classification (NCBI taxonomy): domain Eukaryota; kingdom Viridiplantae; phylum Streptophyta; class Magnoliopsida; order Malvales; family Malvaceae; genus Hibiscus; species Hibiscus trionum. Next base: position 15,687,399 of record BSYR01000038.1, on the reverse strand, counting down.
TCGACGTGCCCTATAGACGACGGAAATGGCTGGAAAATGTAGAAAATCGAGGGGCAACGTTTGGGGTCTCTCGTTGAACCTTTAAGTCGTTCTCCACGTTGAACGGCGGCACATCTCTGCGAGTGAATGGCTGGGTCTCGGTCGGGGCAGGGCGATGGTCAAACCGGCGTTGGCGGTGCATGCCACAGTCGGGCGGTGAGTCCGATCAAATAGGGTGGCCGATGGTAGAAGTCGAAAGTTGGGAGAGAGGGAGGTGGGGGTCGAATCTCGATCTGAATAATTCCAAGATGGGCATTTAATTCGGTACAAGTGGGTGGTTGAGATATTTTATTTTGTTTATTAATTTATTTGTTATAGTTTTCAAGATTCACTTAATAATAAGTAGGTGCAAAATATAGCAAAGAGCTTCTTTCGCTTAGAGAATTGGGTACGCAATTCATGATGCTTAAGGCCGTGGGTTCAACTCTCCAAGCACCCTTTTCACATTTTTATTTAATTTTTTATAACTTTAAAAATCTAAGGGTGTTACAGTGAGTTTGTCGGTGTCTCTAGTGGTCGGAGAAGACACTGAAGAATGGTGATTTCAATGTCGATAGGTGATACTTCTCAATATTTTGTATAAAATTGTTTGGTAAAATTAACTGTTTGTATAAAATTGTTTGGTAAAATTAACTGGTAACTGGTACTAGTTGTTTGATTATTTAAACAAGCAAAATGACATATAAGGACATAATTATATTCAATACTTGTTTGAATATTTTATTAGTTATCAATATTTTGTATCTACTAATATTAATTAGATTATGAAAAATACTTTTTAATGTAACATTACTAAGCATATTTGAATGATCTATATATTAATTTATTATTTATATAATTATTTTTAATACAATTTAAGTAATAATTAAATACGTGGGAGTGAAAAATTAAAATAGAAAATGTTAAATTTTGATTATTTTAAAACTTTTTTATAATTGTTAGGGGTAAAAGAGTCTTTATAACTCTAATGTCAAAACCTCTAATTTTAAAAAGCTCCTATTAGTAGATTTTTCAAAATTAGAGGTTTCACGTCAATATATTATTTTAATCCGCTATTCACCAAACATGAAAATTAACGATTTGACCGATTAAACCTCTAATTTTAGCTCAAACAATTGTTTACCAAACATAGACCTAATCTACTTTGATATGAATTCTAATTAAATGCAAAATTGATTTCATAATCTCATTTAATGCAAATTAGTATTAAATCTACTTGTTGGATTCTAATTAAATGCAAAATTGATTTCATAATCTCATTTAATGCCAATTAGTATTTAATGCAAAATTGATTTCAAAACTGAATTCCTATGTACTATAAATAAGCAATTATAAACTTGAAGAATACAAAAGTAAAGAAAATAAAAGCTTCAAAGAAATTGTGAGATGGGAATTTCTTCTGTCAATTTGGTGGTCTTATTTGTATGGGTATGTTTGTTGAGCCATGTGAAATATGGTGAAGCAATAGATGAATATAAATATACAGTTCACATCATCAATAATCTTGGCAATAGCAATCAACTGACTACCCACTGCTATACCAATGGTAGCGATTTGGGTGTGCATGTCCTCTCAACATCACAAGAATTCCAATGGACATTACATCGAGGTCTTTGGGTACCCAAAACTTATTGGTGCGACATGACGGCGGAAAATCGTTCTAAAAATGTTCAAGTGTTCTACGACATGAAAGCATTTACTGATATGTGTGCCGACAAAGGGTTAGGGGAATGTTTTTGGTCAGTGAGAGATGACGGATTCTCTTTGAAGGATGATGAGCATGTCAATTGGAAGTTAATAGTATATTGGAACCCGTAGTTATGCTGATCATATGTTCTCCTTTGTTTATGTTTTTAATAATAAAAAATTGAGTGGAGAAAAGAATACTTTTCAGGGTAAAGTACTTACGGGCAATTTTATCAATTTAACCGCTTATCTATTTTTTTTTTGAAAAGTATGTATTTATTAATCACCAGCAACCCATTAAGGTATAGGTTCAAACCTCGTTAAAAAACCTCCCTAGTCCTAATGGAGGAAAAAGAGTGCATTGAACCTCTACCATTACAACGATCGCATACATTAGAATTCACATTAACTTCACAGTGAAACTCTCCCTATGATCACTGTTTTCATATCAAGCGTAAACGGCTAGAGGACTTTGTCTGTTGATACCAGACTGAGCCAAACGATTGGCTAGTACATTCCTCTCCCTATGCTCAAACTTCACTTGCCACTCGTGTCTTCTGGTTAAATCGGCGATACTCTCAATTTCCTGTTTGAAGCATGGTGGGACCGGACTTAGTCCATTTATCCACTTAACAACCATCTCACTGTCCGATACAAAGGTTATCTTCCTCATTTCACTCCATTTGGAATTACAGACCAACCCACAAGCCTCCGCTAAGCTACTTATCTCGGCTTTGCTAGCGTCCGCCACCCCGATTCTCTTGGAAAATTGAATCAAAATCTTACCGTTGCAATCTCTGAGAACCCCTCCTATCCCTGCCTCTCCAACTCCACCACTGACAGCCCCGTCCACATTGAAGAGCAGCCAATCCAGGGGCGGTGCAGTCCACGTCTCGCCAATGGGTTTCCGTCGCGCAAAACTGGACCCCTTGATAATTCTCGGGCATTTAACAAAGTCAGTGATTGACGCTATGCAATGTGGCCATAAACCCACGCTCCAATGCCCAATTCTCAAAACAGCTACCTCATAAATACAGATCTCATCGTAATCCTTACCTTGGAATAATATTAGATTTCGGCACGTCCACAGCGTCCAAACAAAAGCGAAGAAGACCAATAACCAAAAGTTCGAGAGGGACCTACTAACCGGGAGATCCGACCAGCACCGCAGCAAGCCTTCGACATTCGCTGGCATCGTGAGCGCGATATTCCACTCGTTGCACCAACGTTGCCACACCTTCCACGTATAAGGGAAGTGGCAGAAAAGATGATTGACAGTTTCGGTCTCTATCTTACACAAGACACATTTCATCAGCCCAGTACCTTGTACACCTCTTTTCGCAAGGTTATCCATGGTTGGAATTCGTTGGTGTATAACTTTCCAAACAAAAGCTTCAACTTTGGGTGGCGAGAGTTTGGACCATACTACCTTCCAAATCGAGTTACTTTCTCCCAGATCCCTTGTCATCACCTCGCAGAACCCTTTCGAAGTATAATACCCTTTCGCATCTCCGATCCATCGGGCCACATCATCACCCCAACCTCTACTAATGGCTCTGTTGATCACGTTCAAAAATTCTGCCCAGACCGCATTTTCCCAATCAAATAATCTACGTCGAAGCTCGATACTCCATTCCCATCTCCCTTCGCGAAACTCCCCAAACTCAGCCACCTTACCCTTTTTTCTGACAGCCATTGCAAATATACGAGGAAAGGATACACGTAAAGATGGCACCTCCGTCCAGTAATCTTCCCAAAAATCTGTGGCCTTCCCGTCCCCCACCTTTATTTGAAAGTTGGACAGAAAATGATCTTCACTGCCGACCGTACTGTTTGTAATATATTTCCATTGCCATGACAGTTTCGATTTGCTCCTTTCCTTCATGATTAAAGAATCAGGATCGTAATCGTATTTTTCAGCAATAATTCGGCGCCATAAACTACCTTTTTCACAGGCGTATCTCCACCTCCACTTGTTCAGCAAAGCTCTATTCCGTAACCGTGTGTCAGTTATCCCCAGCCCTCCCATACTCTTTGGCTTGCAAAGTAATTCCCATCTCACCCAATGTATGCCTCTCGCATCGATTTTTCCCCAAAGGAATTTGGCAATCAGAGCATCAAATTTCTTTGCTACACCCGCCGACATCTTAAATATAGATAAATAGTAAATCGGTAAATTGGCCAAAACTGCTTTTACCAAAGTAATCCGGCCTCCGAACGAAAGAAGCTTCCCTTTCCACCCTTCTAGCTTTTTTTTCACTTTCTCAAAAATGGGCTTCCACATTGCTTTATTATTCTGGGCAAATCCCAACGGAAGACCCAAATATTTCGATGGAAACTCGTCCGTCCCCCATTTCAACTTATCCGCCCACCTTCTAACGAGATCCTTGTCGATGTTGATACCGAAAAGTTTCGTCTTCTTCGCATTCAACGCCAAACCAGCCGATATCTCAAAAATCCTTAAGACTCGCTTAACATTCCTGATCATATCTTCCTTACCCTCCACGAAAATAACCAAATCATCCGCAAATTGGATATGACTTACCCTCACATTGCTTCTGCCCACAGATACACCTCTGAACAAGTTCAAACTGGCCGCTTTGATCAGCATCTTACTCAATGCTTCCCCAATCAAATTAAACAATAGTGGGGAAAGCGGGCAACCTTGCCGCAAGCCTCTTTTTATAGGGAACGGTTTAGTGGGCGACCCGTTAACCAAGACTTGAATTTCTGGTGTCGATATACACAACCCAATCCACTTCCTCCATTTCTGACCGAATCCCATATGCCTCATAACTAAATCTAAGAACTTCCAATCCACGGTGTCATATGCACGCTTGAAATCCACTTTCAGCACCATAGCCTCTTTCTTCTGCCTTTTCAAGTCATCGATTATCTCATTCGCAATCAAAACACAATCAGAGATTTGCTTCCCGGGGATGAAAGCAAACTGGCTCTCTCCTACTACTTCAGCAATACACTCAGCTAGTCTTCGAGACAATACCTTCGATACAATTTTGTACAGGCTGGATACAAGCGAGATGGGTCGAAATTCCTCAACAGACGTTGGGTTATCAGTTTTTGGAATCAACGCAATAAAAGATTGATTCCACTTCTTCGATGGCGTCTTACCCTCATAAAAATCAGCGAAAAAAGTCATGATACTCCCTTTCAGACTTCCCCAGAATTTTTTGTAAAAATTCAGGTTTAAACCATCCGGGCCATGGGCCCTCGATCCATCGGCTTGCGAAATGACGTCCCCTACTTCCTTCTCCGAGAAAGGCTGTTCCAACTTGCTAGCCGAGGTCGCTTCAAGTATATCAAGGTTCATTCGAAAGTCCTCCACAGGTAGCGTAGCAGAGAAATTGTAGCTATTATGAAAGAATTTGAAAATTTCATCACTGATCGCCTTCGGCTCATTCGTCACATTGTTCCCCACTTTAAGCCACTGAATTTCGTTTCTGCTTCTTCGCATCGACGCTGTCATATGGAAAAACTTCGTATTCTTATCGCCTTCTTGAAACCACCTCAATCTTGACTTTTGTAGCCATTCCCTTTCCGCTCTTCGACATCTCTCCCATAACAACGCTCTTAGCTCTCTGATTTCATCCCATAAGGCCAGATTTTCGGGATCGGCCAACGCTACCTCTTCCCTTTCATCCACCTTCTTCTCTAGATCACTAATCGAGTCAGTTTCATCAGCTTTTTTTCTCCTTACCCAATCCTTCGATACAGCTTTAACCTTACCAAGAAGCCCCAGAATACTATCTCCACTATCCAGAGCCTGTATCATCTGAGCCTCATACGCAGGGTCATCCATCCACCAATCGAAAAGTTTGAAAGGTTGAGGCCCCCTCACCCTTCTTAGATTATTCAACCAAATAGGGCAGTGATCCGACAAGCCCCTGGGAAATCGTTTTTACACCAGACCCGGGTAACATGCCACGACTTCTGTTGATAGCAAAAACCTATCAATCCTACTGGCTGCCACATTGTTTCCACCTCTATACCAAGTATATTCCCCCCATTAAGGGGCAAATCGATCAAGCAGCAATCACTAATGAAGGCGTTAAAGTCCTTTATAGAAGCTGATGAGTGCATTCCCCCCAAACTCTCCTCTTTGCGACGGACCGCGTTGAAATCACCGCCCACAATAATAGGGACTCCTTCTTGCTCAATCAGTAACTTCAAAGAGGTCCAGAATTCTCACCTTTCTCTAAGGTCGTTTGGTGCATAAACGTTGATAATGCCAACCTCCAAATTAGAAGAAACCAGGATCCCAAAAAGGCATATAACCCTGCTAGTATTCACTGTTTTTGTAACCCGGAAGAAGCTGTTATCCCAGCTAGTAATCAAGCCTCCAGCCGATCCTACCGCCGGCACGCTTTCACAACTCCAATGCATGTTCCCCCAAATTTTCCTGCATAACCCTGTTTAGCCTCATTCAGTTTTGATTCTTGAATCAAATAGACCTTTACTTTACATTCGCGCATCAGTCGTTGAACCGCTCTCTCTTTCTCCCTTCTTCCTAATCCTCTTGCGTTCCACGTGCAAATCGTTAAATCATAATTCAGCCTCATAATAAAAGCAAGCATTCGCACACAAAGATTTCCTACCAACGCTATCACTCTTTATCCTCCGCTTCCTTGAGTAGCACAAGCTTTTCCACCACCTCCTCCCTACTAACCCCAAAAACCACACCGAGAGCCGAACTTACCTCTAGGGTATCTTCTGCCTCCTGCATGACCTCCTTCTGGTTAGTCTCCCTGGTTGGGTGCCCATTTGCGGTCCCTAGATCGCAATCAACTCCTCTTTGCTCCATCGGCCTGAATTTACGACTTCCTTTCTTCCCCTTCCTAATTTTACCACTTTTATCCCGGTTATCCTGCCGCTTCAGAGTTGCTTCGATAGGGTTCAGATGCAATCTTGGAATAACCGACGGTGGCATCCCAGATTTACCCCCAAAGTCAAAAACTAAAGGACAACCCAGCCCTGTCTCTGACCCAGAGATGATACCAATGGGAACCTCTTGGAGCCGAGATCCATTGGAAATAGATAGGCTGTTATCTCGACCAGCCTGGTCCATCTCCACCCGCCCCATGACCGTAGGCCCAAAAGAGCCCTCTCTAGACATCAGTGGCACTTCAAACAGGTTATTATTACTCGAATTAGCACGTGCAGATTCTGCATGGACCCTCTGGGGGGCAGACGTCTGAGCACAATCATCATTATGGTTGCGCCGCATATCATCCTCGATCCGCGCGTCATTAAACTCCCCTGGTAAACAATGCTCCTCTTCCGACTCCTGGAATTCCACCGCTGCCCGACCGACATCAAACGGTGAACGACCGTCCAAGAAAATCCGGTCTTCTTCAAAAACCTCTGTAACAAGCTTCACCTCCCGCAGCTGATTCCTCACTAGGAACGACACTCTGTCCGGAATATCCGACGCATGCTGAACCTCCACCAGTAGTTTGGCTTCATCGAACCTGTTTCTTTCCAACGTGTCCTTGTCGATTCTTACTACCGAGCCCCATTTCCGACCAACATTTGTAAAGAAGCTAGGGCACCATACCGAGAGCGGGACATCGAACATTCTGACCCAAACTTTAACCCTTCGTTTCCCTTCAAAGCCAACCAGTCTCTCCAAATCGTCGAACCACATCTGCAACATGTCCTCCCTCTTGCACCAAGCACGGTTGAAAGACTCCCTTGAAGAGAACTGCAGAACTGCCAAAAGATCTTGCCATTGACTAACTTTAACTTGATAGCCTTCCGAAACCAACGCTTGTTCGATTAGTTCCGGATTGTACATTGCTTTGATCCTCCCAACCAGACTTAGCGCCCTCCAGTTCACCTCTGCAGACTCGATTTCAACTTCCTGGCTCCTGCAAACATCTCTCCGGCCATCCGACGACTTTCCATTATCCGTAAACTCGACTACCATTACATTTTTCTCCGCCTCGACCCTTCCTATCCGTGCCTCCGAAGCTCTATCCCCCAGACTCTTCCCTAACAGAACGTCACGGTAGGATCTGTCGTCTCTAATACTCCATGTATTATTTCGAGAGCCTTTCTTCAACTCTTTCGGTCCCATCCTGCTTTCAACCAACTCTTTCTCCAGAGATACCCTAATCCTAAAACCATCCAATAGCCTCCCATTTCCCTCCTTTACCGCCTTTTTCGCCTCAACCAACGTCTTGAACCGAACAAAAGCAAACGTCGACGACGACTCTCTTCTCCTAGGGCTATTGTAAGCTACAAAGACATCCCTCACAAAACCGTAGCCCTCAACAGCTTCCTTAAGTGTGCGGTAGTGTATTCTCTTGCTAACATAGTTAACAAACACGGTGAACCCTGATCTTCGAGATCCAAAGCTGCCTTCAGCACCCTTCTCTGCTGCCCTCCGGTGGAATCTCCAGGCTGCCTTGCCGCCTTCCATCTTGGAGTCCCTTGGGTCTGACAAAATCACTACCTATTGATTTTTTTTTAATTTTTTGGTTTCACTTTCTGACCGCTTATCTATTTAAATGGTATCAATTAAATTACCTTAATTAAGAATTACCTTAATTGACGTATCAATTAAATTACCTTAATTAAGAATTATTTTTAAAAAATATTATTTTTATCGATCTTTACATCTTTGCTACATGTAAAAAAAACATTCATTTGAAAGTTTTTTTTATAAGATGAATTGACCATAGTAGCTGGACAACAAGTCCATCTAATAATTTCCCCAAATAAAAAAAATAAAGAGTTTTGAACCTAGACGCTTACGTGACAGGCAGTTAAAACAACTACTAAGCCAAGTTTGTTTCATTGATAAATAGTTTAATAATTTAACATATAAAATAATAGGCTAAAGAGGTTATTTTGTCCCTGAATTCGACTCAAATTTGTAATTTTGCCCCTTGCATAAAAATGCGTTCAATTACGTCCTCCAGTTCGTACATTGTAGCAAATTAGCCCATTGACCAACGTTGACTATTACGGAGCTGGCGTGGCAGTCAACTATGCTGACATGGCGGTCCACAATACTGACGTGGCAGTGCATGTGTGATGATGACGTGACAGAGGGGCTGAATTGATTTTTTAAATCGAATTCGAAGGCATAATTAATTTTTTTTGCGTGTTCTGGGGCATAATTCATTTTAATTGCAAGTTTGATAACTTATTTAACATTTAAGCTAAAAATAATAATTTAAGAAATTATTAAAATTTTAAAAATGGATAAATATTTTGTTTAAATTTTAAATTAATTTAATCTATTTATTTAGTTTTTGAATAAAATTAGATAAATAACAGGACCGACGGCAGGGGGAGGGTTTCGCGCAGGGACGAAGGTAGCATCATAGGGTGTGGACATTGTTCGTATTGAATCTGCCAGCCCAATTGCACTGGAAGGGAGTCTAGCAAGTCTTTGATCGTCATGGTGTGGTGATCGATAACTAGTGCCTGCAAAACCGATGGTAACATTTTAGTTTTTGAGGGGAGTAAAGAAAAACTAGAATTAATTGAATTTTTTTTCTAACTCCCTTATCTCCTCTTTGCGGAAAAGTTCAAAATCCCTGTAAAAATAATTGAAAAAAGTTAGTTTTAACGAATTCATTAACTAAGGGATCAATAATATCAATGTAATTAACTCTTTCTGCTAGCTTTGGGTATTTCATTGCTTTATACACATCAAATTCTACTACCTCACCATCAAATTCCATCGTTAAAATACCACTTCTTACATCGATTTTGGTATGGGCGATGCTTAGGAGAGGTCAACCCAACAGTATTTCTGAGCACGTGTTTGTTCTATTGTTCTCCATGTCAATGACATAGAAATCGACAGGAAAAATTAGAACATCGACTTTCACCAAGACTTTCTCGAGCACTCCTTCCGGATAGATGATTGAACGATCGACTAACTGAATAGTAACATGTGTTTCTTTCAATGGTTCGTTAGTAATGATTTTATAAACGGAAAGACGTATAACATTAATTAAAGCACCCAAGTCACACATTGCTCGGTTAATGAAAACGTTACCTATTTTGCATGGTATAGCGAACATACCTTGGTCTTTCATTTTTGGTGGTAGTTTTCTTTGAAATATTGCAGATACATTCTCTCCCAAATTTACCTTCTCATGTCCTGTTAGCTTTCTCTTCATTGTACAAAGTTTTGTTAAAAATCTAGCATACCTTGGTACTTGCCGAATTATTTCTAGGAGATGTATGTTTACTTGTACTTTTTGGAATACCTCTATTATTTCCTTTTCTTCAGCTCGTTTATCTCGCCTCACCAATATTGATGGAAAAGGCGGTGTGATTTCATGAGAAGAAGGTGGAGGAGGCGTATGTGATGAAGTTGTACCTTCGGAATTTGAAGGCGACGTTTCATCGTCTTCATTGGTTTGTTCGGTTTCCTTCGTCGAAACTTCAGTATTGACTATAGTTCCACTTCTGATGGTGATATCATTGAAAAAGTCTTCAACAGTTTCTGGTTATGCTAAGTCAACTAATATTCCTTAAACATATTTTCAATAGAATCGTCCATCCATTAGAGTAGTGATAAAACTTATCAAATATTAACGAGCATTATTGTGATGTAGAAAAAACGAAAGAAATTTTGATGAAATTGTTCAAAATTTTATTACTTTATCAAATTCCATATTACTTTTTATCAAATTTCCACCTAAATATTCTCAAATATAATCATCATCATTGAATAGCCTTACGTGTAATCTTACATCGGTTACCTCACATAATCAAACATTTACTCTCAATTTGAATCAAATCTTCAATTTCACATGCATTAACCATCTCAAGTTCTTTATCCAGATTCAAATTATCACGTTAATTTGATTCATAGACTAACATTATCGACATTCCTTGCTAGTACAGAACGAGCTATAGCGGATATAATGGTTAGATGCACTTATTACAGGAAATGTTTAGACATCGGAGTTTTCGGCTCGGTGGAGTACGATTATGATCTGGGGGCATGCACAGATCAAACATCCTATGACAAACGATCGGCCGATATATCCAGGAAGACGCAACTCTAAGCTCTGATACCACTAAATGTAACCCCCCTAAACCCACCTATGCGTTACAACGGATCCTAGGAAGTCACATTAGAGTCACAAGAGTGACCCACAATAAAAATACACATAAAAACATTTTTTCCTCAAAACATGTATTAAACTGTAAAATCAACTTATGTTTAATATACCATTTCAGGAAGTCATTTAAACACATAACAGAAATTTCAGAAAGTGTTTTACAGACACTATCATAAAACAATATATGACATACATGCCCACTAGTTATACATGATCGTACTCCAAAAGCAACGCCGAGAGAACTCCGAACACTGATGTCAAACATTATACCATGATATATTCTTTAAACCTGTGAGGGTAAAAACAACGTGAGCTTAGAAAAGCTCAGTAATACAGAACTACCAAAAGATGCTATAAGCTCATGCATATATATGGTAGGCATAACATTTTCATGATGTTTCAAGTAGTAGTAGTCTCCATTTATGTTCTACTATTTCGAGGTAGCATTACTCGAGAATAACGATATTTGTTCTTTATTCAAACTTTGAGAATTAGACGGGAATTATATAGGCTGATAACATACGAAGGTGGAAATCAAGAGTTTAGTGTCTAGTGTGTTCCAACAGTGCAACGTTAATGCATGAAATGTAATAATGCAGTAAACCTTTTTATTTCATATACATTTGTTTCAAGTAGCAGTAAAGTTTATTTTAATTCTTTATTTACCCTTCAACCATACTCTAGTATATAGTTTCCCTAGTGCGGTATCATGTATAGGCATTAACCCGAGCCCATTGGGCATGGGTACCATCCTAAGGGAATACCTTAGGTCACGACGAAATTACCCTAGCCGAAGCATAGGAACCTTATACGGGCGTTAACCTATGCCTAGTGGGCGTAGGTACCAACATAAGGGTTACCTTAGGTCACGGGTTGGAATTACCCTAGCCGAAACTAGGAACCTAGTACGAGCGGAATTACCCTAGCCTAAGCTAGGAACCTAATACGGGCGGAATTACCAGCCTTATCAGGGCTGAACCTTAAAACAATTAATACAATATCCCAAATACCCCAGTAAATCAGATCATCAATAGTTCATTAATCAATAGCAGTATTTTCAGTAATACATTATCCCTATAGCATGTTTGTCATATCGGGTGCATTGGCATATATCAGAATTACAGTACATTCATGCTTAATTTATAAAACATGTCATGTTCCTGTGAAATCAAGCATGTCAGTCAGGCGCACATGATCGATATTATAACATGTAAATCAGTATGCAAAAAATAGTTGTGTAGCACACATGGAACACACTAGGTGGAACAATTTATTTCTTGGAGATACTTGACATTTACGGGAGGGACCGCATTAAACTTTTAGCAATTTGAACGAATTTTAGAAACGAGGTCCCCTATTAAAAGTGGGTTCGTACTAACGGTTCAACCAGATTTTCAAGAGTTGATACATCAAGTTCTTTGAGAGTTTAGATATATCATGAGTGATTTAGTCCCCTATAAAACGAATTTCCGTTCTCCACGTTGAACAGAAACACATCTCTGCGTGTGAAGGGCTTGGTCTCGGTCGGGGCAGGGCGATGGTCACACCGGCGTTGGCGGTGCATTCCATGGCCGGGCGGTGAGTCCGGTTGGATAGGGTGGCCTGTGGTAGAAGTCGAAAGTTGGGAGAGTGGGAGGTAAGGGGTCGAATCTCGATCTGAATATTTTCAAGATGGGCATTTAATTCAGTACATGTGTGTGGTTGATATATTTTGTTTTGTTTATTAATTTATTTATTATAGTTTTCAAGATTCACTTAATAATAAGTGGGTGCAAAATATAGCGAAGAGCTTCTTTAGTTTAGATGGTTGGGTAGCTAGTTCATGATGCTTAAGGTTGTGGGTCCAACTCTCCAAACACCCTTTTCACATTTTTATTTCATTTTTTTATAACTTTACTAATCTAAGGGTGTTACAGTGAGTTTGTCGGTGTCTCTAGTGGTCGGAGAAGACACTGGAGAATGGTGATTCCAATGTCGATAGGTGATACTTCTCAATATTTGTATAAAAGTATTTGGTAAAATTAACTGATTGTATAAAAGTGTTTGTTAAAATTAACTGGTAACTGATACTAGTTGTTTGATTATTTAAACAAGCAAAATGACATATAAGGACATAAATATATTCAATAGTTGTTTGAATATTTTATTAGTTATCAATATTTTGTATCTACTAATATTAATTAGATTATGAAAAATACTTTTTAATGTAACATTACTAAGCATATTTGAATGATCTATATATTAATTTATTATTTATATAATTATTTTTAATACAATTTAAGTAATAATTAAATTTAAATATAAATGTATGAGAATAAAAAAATAAAAGGTATTAGTTTACAAATATCACAATTTAAATACGTGGGAGTGAAAAAATAAAATAGAAAATGTTAAATTTTGGTTGTTTTGAGACTTTTTTTATAATTGTTAGGGGTAAAAGGGTCTTTATAACTCTAAAGTCAAAACCTCTAATTTTAAAAAGCTCCTATTAGTAGATTTTTCAAAATTAGAGGTTTCACATCAATATAATATTTTAATCCGCTATTCACCAAACATGAAAATTAACGAATTTGACTGATCAAACCTCTAATTTTAGCTCAAACAGTTGTTTACCAAACATAGACGTAATCTACTTTGATATGAATTCTAATTCATTGCAAAATTGATTTCATAATCTCATTTTTTTTTAAAGAGGATTTTATTAGATGTTAAGTAGGTTCATTGACCTCATTAAAAAACCTTCCTAAGCCTATTTGGAGGAAAAAGAGTGTTCAATGTATTTCATAATCTCAATTAATGCCAATTAGTATTAAATCTGATTTCATAATCTCATTTAATGCAAAATTGATTTCAAAACTGAATTCCTATGGGCTATAAATAAGCAATTATAAACTTGAAGAATACAAAAGTAAAGAAAATAAAAGCTTCAAAGAAATTGTGAGATGGGAATTTCTTCTGTCAATTTGGTGGTCTTATTTGTATGGGTATGTTTGTTGAGCCATGTGAAATATGGTGAAGCAATAGATGAATATAAATATACAGTTCACATCATCAATAATCTTGGCAATAGCAATCAACTGACTACCCACTGCTATACCAATGGTAACGATTTGGGTGTGCATGTCCTCTCAACATCACAAGAATTCCAATGGACATTACATCGAGGTCTTTGGGTACCCAAAACTTATTGGTGCGACATGACGGCGGAAAATCGTTCTAAAACTGTTCAAGTGTTCTACGACATGAAAGCATTTACTGATATGTGTGCCGACAAAGGGTTAGGGGAATGTTTTTGGTCAGTGAGAGATGACGGATTCTATATGATGGATGATGTGCATGGCAATTGGAAGTTAATAGTAGATTGGAACTCCTAGTTATGCTGATCATATGTTCTCCTTTGTTTATGTTTTTAATAATAAAAAGTTAAGTGGATAAAAGAATACTTTTCAGGGTAAAGTACTTACGGGCAATTTTATCAATTTAACCGCCTAATTATTTAATTGGTATCAATTAAATCACCTTAATTGAGAGTCATTTTAAAAAAAAATATTATTTTTATCAATCTTCACATTTTTCTTACATATAAAAAGAAAAGAAAGTCATTTGAATGTTTTCTTTTATAACATGAATTGACTTTAGTAGCTAGGAAAACAACCATTGAGCCAAGCTTGTTTCATTGATAAATAGTTTAATAATTTAACATATAAAATAATAAGCTAAAGGGGTTATTTTGCCCTGAATTCGACTCGAATTAGTAATTTTTTCCTTCGTATGAAAATGCGTTCAATTAGGTCATTCAGTTCGTACATTATAGTAAATTAGCTCATTGACCAACGCTGACCATTACGGAGATGACATGGTAGTCAACTATGCTGACATGGCGGTCCACGATTCTGTCGTGGCAGTGCATGTGTGATGAGGACGTGGCAGAGGGGTTGAATTGATTTTCTTAAATCGAATTCGAGGGCATAATTGATTCTTTTGCCGAGTTCAGGGGCATAATTCATTTTGATTGCAAGTTTGATAACTTATTTAATATTTAAGCTAAAACTAATAATTTAAGAAATTATTAAAATTTTAAAAATGAAGGATGATGAGCATGGCAATTGGAAGTTAATAGTAGATTGGAACTCCTAGTTATGCTGATCATATATATGTTCTCCTTTGTTTAAGTTTTAAATAATAAAAAGTTAAGTGGAGAAAAGAATACTTTTTAGGGTAAAGTACTTACGGTCAATTTTGTCAATTTAACCGCTTAACTATTTAATTGTTATCAATCAAATTACCTTAATTGAGAGTCATTTAAAAAAATATTATTTTTATCAATCTTCACATTTTTCTTACATATAAAAAAAAAAGTCATTTGAAAGTTTTCTTTTATAAATGAATTGACTTAAGTAGCTAGGACAACAAGTCCATCTAATAATTCCCCCAAATAAACAATTCTAGGAGTTTTGAACCCGAACGCTTACGTGACAGGCAGTGAAAACAACAATTGAGCCAAGCTTGTTTCATTGAGAAATAGTTTAATAGTTTAACATATAAAATAATAAGCTAAAAGAGTTATTTTGCCTCGGAATTCGACTTGAATTAACAATTTTTTCCCTTGTATGAAAATGCGTTCAATTAGGTCCTCCGGTTCATATATTATAGCAAATTAGCTCATTGACCAACGTTGACCATTACGGAGCTGACGTGGCAGTCAACTATGCTGACATGGTGGTCCACAATTCTAACATGGCAGTGCATGTGTGATGATGATGTGGCAGAGAGGCTGAATTGATTTTTTAAATCGAATTCGAGGGCATAATTGATTCTTTTGTCGAGTCTAGGGGCATAATTCATTTTAATTGAAAGTTTGATAACTTATTTAATATTTAAGCTAAAAATAATAATTTATGAAATTATTAAAATTTCAAAAATGGATAAATAATTTGTTTAAAATTTAAATTAATTTAATCAATTTATTTAGTTTTTGAATAAAATTAGATAAATAATTTGATTTTTCAAGCTGAACTTTAACAAATAGAATATACAGAAAATTGATTAACAAATTGATATAAAATATTTTTTGGGTTCCTAATAATTTTAAAATAAGCAAAGTGAGAACTCTCATATAAAATCAAAATATTCTTTAATTTTAAAAAATCTATAAACTTAACAAAAATAAATAAAATATTTAAAAAATGTTCAAAATAAAAACTAATATAAAAAATTAAAATGTATTTGAGATTAAAAATGATAAAATATAAATATAAAAATTAATTTTTTTTATAAAGTATTAAAAATCGAACACTTTCATCAAAAAAATCTTTGACTTCGTCAGTCAGAGTATTACCATTCATTAAACAAATTTTCAGTGGAATCAACATTTTATTAAAGTAACAATAAAACTCAAAAAAGTTCCGCTTTTCTACATCAAATTGATGCTAATTAATATTTGATGTAGAAAAACGAAGGAAATTTTGTTTTTTATACTTTAACACAATGATGATTCTATTAAAAATATGGTCAAGGAATATTAGTAGACTTAGCATAGCCAGAAACAGTTGAAGGCTTTTCTGATGGTTTATAAATATTTTAAAATTTTGAGTTTTTATATTTAAATTTTTTTCATATTTTTAGTTTTATGTTTTTACTTAATTTTTTAAACTCATCATAATATTTTTATTTTTAAATTCATTATAATATTTTATGGGTATTTAAATATTTTTAAATTTTTAGTAATTTAGTATTTTTTAGCTTAAAGATTAATTAAGTTATCGAACTTTCAATGAATTATGCCCATGAACTCGGGAAAAATTTAATTATGCCCTCGAATTTGGTTAAAAAAATCAATTCAGCCCCTCTGCCACGTCATCATCATGCACTACCATGTCAGCCTCGTGGACTGCCACATTAGCATAGTTGACTACCACGCTAGCACCGTAACGATCAATGTTGGTCAAGGAGCAAATTTGCTACAATGTACGAACTGGAGGCCTAATTAAACGCGTTTTCGCGCGAGGGATAACGTTACTAATTTGGGTCAAACTCGAGAGCAAAATAACCCCTTTAGTCAAAATAATACTTGTTTATTAAATGTATTAATAGTTTATGATATATTAGTTATATATTTGTTTATTAATAATTTTATCATAACATATTTTTATTTTTCAATTTATAATATTTTAATAAAATTAATATATTGAACTCACAATCTAGGTGAGATGAGAAAATGTCAACCGAGAGACTTTAATCGCTTCCTCAAAAGATTATTGACAATATATAATCTACTTGTTATTGATTATAATTTAATTAAAAATTGATTTCATAATCTCATTTAATGCAAATTAGTATTAAATCTACTTGTTGGATTCTAACTTAATGTAACTTAATGCAAAATTGATTTCATAATCTCATTTAATGCAAATTAGTATTAAATTTACTTGTTGGATTCTAATTTAATGCAAAATTGATTTCAAAACTGAATTCCTTTGGGCTATAAATTAAGCAATTATAAACTCGAAGACTACAAAAGTAAAGAAAATAAAAGCTTCAAAGAAATAGAGCGATGGGCATTTTTTCTGTCAATTTGGTGGTCTTATTTGTATGGATATGTTTGTTAAGCCATGTTAAATATGGTGAAGCAGACAGAGTGTATACTGTTCACATCAGCAATAATCTTGGCGATAGCAATCAACTGACTACCCACTGCTATACCAATGGTAGCGATTTGGGTGTGCATGTCCTCTCAACATCACAAGAATTCCAATGGTCACTACATCAAGGTTTTTGGGTACCCAAAGCTTATTGGTGCGACATGACGGCGGAAAATCGTTCTAAAACAGTTCAAGTGTTCTTCGGTAATTCTCCAATATTTTTTCACATGTGTACCGGGCAATGTTTTTGGTCAGTGAGAGATGACGGATTCTATATGAAGGATGATAAGAAAGGCACATGGAAGTTAGCAGATACTTGGTAATAGTTATCCTAAATCATATGTTTTCCTTTGTTTCTGTTTTTAATAATAAAAAGTTTAGTGGATAGCTCCACTGCTTCTGCTATCAAGTAGTTATCCTGAATCGTGTATGGTGAATAAAATAATACTTTCCAGGGAAAACTACTTAAATGACTGTCTAACTATAGATGTAACACTAATAATATTTTAATGATGTAAATTAAAGAAAAAGGGAAATAAGTAAAAAAAATGGAACATGCAGCAATGGGGGTTTGAAAAAGCAATCTTGGCTGCCAAGGGATAATGTTTTAACCATTGGGCCAAGGTGGTAACTTGGATATGTTTAACCACAAATTAATCTTAAACATTTGGTACGATTATATCAAAGATAATAAAATTTAATCTAACTTTCCACCTACCCGAAAAGACCATTCGAATCGGATGAGGTTTTCAAAATTCCAGAAAAGTTCTCACCTAACCCACCATCGTCCCAGCTCCGATCTGCACCACCGCTCGTCGGTGATCATCACCGCCGTCACCGTTGGGAGCGTCGTCGCATCCCGACTACATCCTTGGCCTCCACACGCGTAACCGAGCTGCCTTTCACCGGTAAAAACTCGTTCTAAGTTTCAGCCGGAACCCCAAATCGTCGCCTCTGTTTCTTGCGTTTTCCGGCCTAGTTCGCCTTTCGTTCTCTACATGGCCACCGGATTCGGGCTCCTGACGAGGTGTCGCGCAAAACCCAACCGGCCGATCATCCATCTGACGCCGGGAGGTGCCTTATCGAAACTACGTGGCTTTCGACCGTTTCCCCTCTGTTTTGGTTAAATCCGGTATGTATTCCGGCTTGTTTCGTGTTGTTGATGTATGGGTTGGATTATTGAGCTAATGAGCTCTTGTTTTCCAGCAGAATCGGTGCCAAAAGAGCCTCCGACGACATTTTTCGGTGATCGGCCGACGAGGGTCGATCTGAAAGGTGAGTGGCCGACCAATGGCCCGATGTTTGAACCGGCCTGAACCGGCTAACCCGGTCTGAGCCTAGTTGTGCATAAGCCCAAGCCCAAGTCTGATCCGACCCGAACCTAAGTCTGAACCCAAGTCTGATCTGACCTGGGCATGAGTTCAACCCGACCCGCTTCTGTTTGACCCGACTCGTCCGAGTCAGCCCATCGAGTCAACTTAGTAAGTCAACTCGCCCGAGTCAACCTAGTTGACCTGATGGCTGATGACATCAACAGTCAATGTCGACGTCAGCATTGACCGTTGACTTTGACTAAAAGTCAACTTTTTCCGAAAACATCTATTTTGGGGTTTTCGACACCTTGAGTCTGATTTTGAAGTCTGTTTCGCAAAATTCTGACCCGAAAGCCTCCGAATCTGACCTTGAATCCGAGCCTTCTTATGTGTTATTTTAGTTTAAGAGCAATGTGAATGAGGACTGATTAAAAGTATTGTTTTATAGAAGGTATTCATGTATCTTCGTATCCGTGTTGGTGGGGGACATCGAATTCGAGTTCGAAAGTGATCGAATGGATTATTATGGTTAACCGATATATCAAGGATTAAAGGTAATACATTACCACCTTCTGCAATGCTTTTGAATCTTGTTGGTATTCGGTTAATGCTTGCACGACCATGGTTGAGCATATGATTAGTTCCACGTCTGTCAATCAATTAAGAAATAAGAATTGTAATGGCCAGGGCAAAAATATTCGAATAAGAGGTTTGATAAATCGAAAAGGACTTCCGAGTTCAGTAGTCGATTAATAAAATAATTGATCTCCAAGTCTAATTATTTAAAAGGACAAATGCCGGAAATATTTAGATACCGAATGACGAAAATACCTTTGAGGTGCAAGAATGACTAAAATACCCTTAACAATTAAAATAGTCTAGAAGCTACACTTGATCTGGTAAGACATCTCATGCATTTGAAAACTTCAAATTACTTAGGATGTTATGGTAACAGGTCTTAAACCTTCGAGATTGTAAAGGACCTAGGTTTGCTAGAATTCTGAATAAATTTCCGAAGATAAATTTACGGAAAAATATTCGTATGTCTGAATTAATCAATGTGGCATAAAAACTGAGTTGATTGAAATGACTAAAAAGGTTTGAAAATGCTGATAAAGCTTAAATGGATGGAATGACCGTAGTGACTAAAAGACTAAAATACCCTCAACATCAATTGCCAACTTAATCAAAATGATTGATATATCCTCGAGTATTGAAATGAACGAATAACTAGAAGGACCGAAAGGCTTTGAATAATTGAACCACCTTCGAGCATTGAGTATATGAAATGCCTTTGAATACTAAAATGACTGAAAATACATCTACGACTCGAAATAAGAAATACCAATAAACTAAACAAGTGTAATGGCTCTGAACGTGGTAATACACAACCCGTATTTGTCGGTCATTTCTGATACTGATGTGATATTGGGAGTGTACCATATGAAGGCATGTTCGATTGATTTGGTGAATGTATATAGTCAATGGTAAGAGTAACATGTTTTTCGAAGGTACGTTTGATACTATGGATTAAGTTCAGGTGTAATGCACATGTTCAAATACTTGGGAAGTATCTCTTAAATACATGTTCGTTTTCTCGTTGTAAATTCAGGGATAGATTGGCGAAGGTGATATATTTTGTTATAATCTGTTGTCAGCTCTAAGAAATGAATACTTAAGGTGTACCTATTCGGTTAAATAATAAACATTGAATGATGAGTTCCGATTAGTTTAAAAGGACTCAGAAAATTCATGAGCAACTAGAATTCCTAAATTCTATACATCACCGTTTATACCGTATTTGTTTAAATTACCAAATTACCCTATATGTCAAAATAACCATAATGCTCTTGTAGGCTTTAATGATTGGATCACTCACGATATACCGAAAATCTCACTGATCCTGATGTACCAACTTATGAATATTTGGTTTGAGCCGTTAGTACCGTGCCCCTTCTTTATAGGGACCTCGTTTGGAAATCAGTACAAAATTGTCGGATGTTCAATGCCCCCTTTCTAATAATTATCAAGTGTCTTTGAAAAATATAGCCTCCACCCTTGCCTATTTTATTAGGAAGAACTTGGAATTCATCCACGACGTCGCGAGACCAGAACATGAGTCATGAACACTTCTGGTTTTTGCTTCGTTTCTGATCTTCTGCACATCTAAACTTGCACTCTTAACTGGAAGGACTGGCTTTACCCTTACATCTCGTCCTTTACTTCATTGGAAACATGTGACCCTTATCTACTTTCATTAGTCAATATTTTTGTACTCAGGGACAAGCTTCCTCTAGAGCGTGATTGAAAATCCTTTAGTCAAGTTTTGACATTTCCAATGTCTGTAAAATTGCTCTCATTATCATGTAAGAAAGTTTGGCAATTAGGAAACTCCAATATACTATTTAGGCGCTAAGACATTTGTAAGGTTTTTCAAGAATCCCCACTTTTCTTCTTGTTTGGGTTCATTTGAAAATTTTGCAAAAAGGCTTATTTCCATGTAACGCCCCGATTTTGGGCTTAGAAGTTTTGGGCGTTGACCGGTTCGGTCAAAGTGCGGTTCGAATATATATAAGAGTGAATTTAGGAAAGCCTAGTTCGGGTTGCATTAAAAATATGGAAAAATGTTCTAAAATCATCTTTTAATATAATTAAGTGAACTGTGAAATCAATTTTGGAAAATGAGTTTTGGAAGGGTGACATTTTGGCTAGTGACTAAAATGTAATTTTTGAAAGTTTTGTGACTGTTTTAGAAAGGGTTGAAACTTTGAATCTTTAAGGAGCTATTATTCCAAAAGTAGTTTCTCCAGATTTTTCTAAGATATTTTAAGCTATATTCTGATTTTAAAATATATCAAAAGAGGAGGGAAAGCCATTTTGGCCATTTTGATAACTAACTTCCTATTTTCTTTTCTCTCATTTTCTCTCAACCCAAACACTTTCTTTCCAGAGAATTGTTTCTGATTTTCTCACCTAAATCTCTCATTTCAACTCTCTTTTGATTCCTAATCATCATATCTACAAAACCTCATCATTTGCTACTTGATTCATCAAGGTTTTTGATTCCAAAAAGAGGAGAAACTCAAGTTTGGAGGTAAGAACGTCCTTCTCCTCTAAACTATCAGTTCTTTACTGAAATTCCTAAGTTTTCAATCCTTAATTGATGTTTTATTAAAGGCTTTTAAGTTGTGAAATGGATCTTGGCTTATAATGCAAGATTTGGTGATTTTTGATGATTTTCGTTTGATCTGTTAAATCTGTGATTTGAGATGTGTTTTTGATGTTATTTGAACTCTAAATTGATAAGGAATTGAGTTTTGATTTATGCAATCCCGGATAGGTTGAGTTTCCTAAGTTTAGCTTGTGATTCTTGTTTGTTTTTGAGGTGATCTTGTGGATCTGGTGTTGCTGGAGGTATAAGGATGTTATTAGGTTCTTTTTAGATGTTAAATGATGTTAAAGGATGTTAGGTTTTGATGGTTTATGGCTGGGCTTTGTT
The DNA here is from genome assembly GCA_030270665.1 of Hibiscus trionum. Classification (NCBI taxonomy): domain Eukaryota; kingdom Viridiplantae; phylum Streptophyta; class Magnoliopsida; order Malvales; family Malvaceae; genus Hibiscus; species Hibiscus trionum. Next base: position 15,665,108 of record BSYR01000038.1, on the reverse strand, counting down.
GAGAAGTGGTTTGGATGCATTTTCGGTTGTGTTTGGTGGCCGAAAATGGAGTGTGGATGAGAGCAGCGAGTTTAGGTGCTTTCATTGAAGCTATTAATGCATGATGATGCATTAATCTACTGTTTTAATGTGTTAAACAGGGGAGTCATCTTTGGATCCAAGTGGTGGTGATCCGGAAGCTTGATTTGGTGTTTCGGCAAGAGGCGAAACGGAATCGGTGAGTGAAATTGGGTTTTCGGCTTTGAAACCAATGTCTTGGGAGCTTAGTTTAAGTCTAAACAACTTTGCTAAGCTCAAGTGTAAGTTTTCGGAAATACTCTCTAGTGGTGGCCATGATTTGATTGTTGTGTAATATGGTTTATTGCATGTTTTAAACTCTGTTTTGAAAGCATGATTTAGCATGGTTAATGCTGTTTTTGTAAGCCATATGTTGAAGGAAGCTCAAGGTAAGAGTTCCTTGTTTTTGAACATTGATTAAATGTGGTTTGATGCTTTTGAATGCATGATGAATATGGCTTGGTTTAATGCTTTAAACATTGGATAAATTGATGATAATGATGTATATTGGCAAGTGATGTTTTGAAAAGGTTAAGGTCACTAAGGTGGTTAAAAGTCCTTGAGTGAGCCTTGTTTACTTAAGAACATCAAGGTGGTTAAAAGTCCTTGGATGATTCTTGCTACGGACACAAAGGTGGTTAAAAGTCCTTGTGTGGTCCTTTCCATGGTGTTTAAAAGTCCATGGGCCAAGGTGTTTAAAAGTCCTTGGGGCCAAGGTGTTTAAAAGTCCTTGGGGTGATTATTATCATGGTGTTTAAAAGTCCATGGCCAAGGTGTTTAAAAGTCCTTGGGGTCAAGGTGTTTAAAAGTCCTTGAGGTGAACTTGTTAAGGACACAAAGGTGTTTAAAAGTCCTTGTGTGGTCCTTGCCATGGTGTTTAAAAGTCCATGGGCCAAGGTGTTTAAAAGTCCTTGGGGCCAAGGTGTTTAAAAGTCCTTGGGGTGAAAGTTGATGAACTTGTTTTTAAAGAAATGGAACTTATCACTTGTGGCCAATATGACATGTTGTGATATGATGCATGAGATGCATGTTTAAGTATGCTTTTGAGCATGTGTAAATGATGATTTGAAGCATGATTTATAAAGTGTTTTATAAATGCATTATTGGATGGTTTTATTGAGCATTCCTCACTAAGCTTTTGCTTACGCTCTCTTTGTTTTCTCAAATCAATAATGCAGAACATTAAAGTACTTTGAGGGCAGCAAGGAAGGCAAGCATTCAAGTGGAAGTAAAGCTCAAAGTATGGAAGGTTTTCTTAAGTACATTTAGCTTTTGGTAATTTGGCAATGGGGGACCTATGTGTATGTTTTGGGAGATGTTTTGAACTCCCTAAGTATATTGAATGTTGTTGAGGATGCTGGTTTTTGTGGTTGGCCATTATATGCTTGAATTGGAAGTTTATGCTTGAATGGTTGCTTGTGTAGGAAGCATGTCTATAGATTTGGGGCTTTTCATATATGTTGATGTTTTGATGAATTGTTGATGCAAGTATGTCTCTTATATGTTGAATTGCATGTTGGTAAAGTTTGGTGGCATTTGGAGCATGATTGGATGTTTAATTGCATGTTTAAGTATGCATTTTGGGGTAATCTGTGCAGGGTGTTTCGGAACAGTACCTACCGTTTCGGAACGGGTGCCTTAAACAAGCCCAGGCGTCCGAAACGGGAGGGACCATTCCGAAACGGTTTGGCTACTGCCAGCCCGTGTTGCGGTACGCGTTGCGGAACGGCCCCACGTTTCGAAACGGGCTCTGCCTGTTTCGGAACGGGTGACCGTTAGGGGCTGACATTGGCAGTTAAATGTTTTGAATTGTTTGCGTTTTGGTCCTGAATCTTGTTTGTGCAATTGTATGAGTTTGGGAAGTCCTTTTGAGCTGAAATTTCACAGAGAAGCATGAAACCTGATTAATTTCAAGTTGGTAACTTTAATTTGGGTTAAGTCCTCATATATATCAGAAATTACAATTTGGTCCCTAAAGTTGTAATTTGTTCAATTGGGTCCTTGTTTGATCTCTGATGGTTATGATCTTTGAGTATGCTGTTGTATGATCATATCTAAGGATTAATATGCATCTAGACAAGTTTAAAAAGAAAAAAGGGTCGTTAATCAAGGTTGACTTTCGGGTTGACTTTGGTTTTCCCCGTGTGACTTTCTTAATTCGGGTCAACCGTCTAGGCCGGGTTAAGGGGGTTACATTTGGTGGTATCAGAGCTGAGTTCTCGAGTAATTGGGAATGAATGTGTGCATGATTGAAGTATGTATGCCTTGTATGCTTGTTGATCGAAAGCATGTTTAGTGGCTTGTGATTTGGATGCAATTGAGATGTATGCTGTGGTGTAGCATGTTGTGGGTACCCATTGCCAAATAAAAGCTAATGAAATGGTGTTGATTTTGAATGAAATTGAGCTTGAATACTTGGATTGCTTACCTTGCTGGGCCTGACTTCGTTTTATTTGTATTGTGATTGCATGGTAAAAGTATGGCACCACGTAGAGAGTTACGAGGTAATGTACGAGCTACGGCTCCTAATGAGAACGAGAATGAGGAAAACACGGGTAGTGCGGTGTTACCTCCTCCTCCACCTGGTGGTGGTGGTGCTGGGGCTGAGGAAGCTGGAGCTGCTGGACCAGAGGTTGGTCAGGGGCAAGCTATGCCTGATATGTCTATGTTAGTGCAAGCTATTGCTGGTGCTTTTCAAGCAGCAGTAGCTGGGGCTCGTGGAGCGGGGCATCAGGAAGATGCTGGAGTTAGACTACCTTTGGAGCGTCTGCGCAGTCTTGGTAGGACTGAGTTCAGGGGTATGTCTGCTGAGAGTTCTGAAGCTTGGCTAGAGAGTACCAAGCGAATCTTGGGTCAGATGAGTTGCACTGATGTGCAGAAGCTTGGCTGTGTTGTGTCCTTGCTGCAGAAGGATGCATATACGTGGTGGACAACCACTATTGTTGGGATGGCAGAAGCTGATGTGACTTGGACATTCTTTCAGAATGTGTTCAAGAGAAGGTATCTGGGTGTGAGGTACCTAGATGAGAAAAAGAGGGAGTTCATGTCTCTTACCCAAGGGAGCATGACTGTGGCTGAGTATGAAGTGCAGTTTGTGCGACTCAGTCAGTATGCACCTGAGCTGGTACCTGATGAGCGAGAGAGGTGCGAAAGGTTCCGTTATGGTTTGGAGACGGATGTGAAGATGTATGTGCTGGCCACCGAGTATGATGATTTTGATGTGTTGGTGGGCCGAGCCAAGGATATTGAGATGAACCTGAGTTTATCTGCTAAGGGTGCTGGCAAGCGAGCAGCTGAGTATAGTTCCGGAGGTGGACGGAACAAGAGGGGACGTGATCAGAAGTATCAGTCTTCAGCTAAGAGAGGTGGTGGTGCACCTGCTAGAGGAGGCAATGCTAGAGCTGATCCCAGTGCTTGTTGGATCTGTGGTTCACGTGGTCACATGAAGCGTGACTGTCCTCGTGCTGTGAGAGAGGTGCAAGCTCCTGTTGCGGTAGCTGGTAATGGGTGCTGGAATTGTGGATCCGCAGACCATTTGAGGCGAGATTGTCCTAGGTTGGCTGGTGATCAGGTGCGTGCTCCTGTTGTTGCTGCACCGCAGAGAGGTCGTGGGCGCGGCCGTGGTAATTTCCAGAGGAGAGAGGAAGGTGGTCGTGGAGTGGCCCATGTTGTGGCTATTCAGCCTGAAGGTGGAGGCCAAGCGAGGGTGTATGCTCAGCGTGAGGGAAGGAATGATGCGGATGTGATTGCAGGTACCTTTACTTTGCAATCCTTGTCATTGCTTTCTTTGATAGATTCTGGATCTACGCATTCATACATTTTGCGTGAGCATGCTGAATTGCTTGGTTTGCCTGTTGAGTCTTTGGATGTTGGTGTTCGTGTCACTAGTTCTTTTGGTGAGACTGTTGTGACTCGAAAGCTTTATAGAAGGTGTCCCTTGGTTGTTCAAGAACATGTTTTTCATGTTGATCTTATGGAGTTGCCCTTTTATGGTTTTGATGTAATCCTTGGTATGGATTGGCTTGCTGAGCATCGTGCTGTTGTGGATTGTGAAAATAAGCGAGTTTCGCTGAAGCTTGCGGATGATTATGAAGTTGTTGTGGTTGGTGAGAATGTGAAGTTTCTTGCCAATGTGGTGTCCACGTTGGAGGCAAGCCGGATGCTGAGGCAAGGTTGTGAAGCTTACCTGGCTTTTGTGATGAATCGTGTGTTTCATGAATACCTGGACAAGTTTGTTGTGGTGTTCATTGATGATATCCTCGTGTACTCGCGTACTGAGGAGGAGCATGAAGAGCATTTGAGGATTGTTTTGCAAGCTTTGTTGGAGAATCAGCTTTATGCTAAGCTGAGCAAGTGTGAGTTCTGGTTAAGGGAGGTAGTATTCCTTGGGCATGTGGTTTCTGCTGAGGGGATTCGTGTTGATCCTCAGAAGATTGAGGCGGTGATGAATTGGAAAGTTCCTAAGTCTGTTCATGAGGTCCGTAGTTTCCTTGGTTTGGCGGGATACTACCGAAGGTTTGTGGATGGTTTTTCCAAGATTGTTGCTCCTTTGACGAAGCTGTTGCAAAAGGATGTTAAGTATGAGTGGACGGAAGCGAGACAGCAGGCTTTTGAGAAGCTTAAGGCGGCTTTGACGCAAGCTTCTATCTTGATTCAGCCTGAATCAGGGAAAGAGTTTGTGGTTTACAGTGATGCATCCTATGTTGGTTTGGGGTGTGTGCTGATGCAGGAGGGTAAGGTGGTGGCTTATGCATCGCGGCAGTTGAAAGTGCATGAGCGCAATTACCCTACGCATGATATTGAGCTGGCTGCAGTGGTTTTTGCTCTGAAGATCTGGAGACATTATCTGTATGGTGAGAAGTGTACTGTGTAAACAGATCACAAGAGTTTGAGGTATTTGATGTCTCAGAAGGAGTTGAATCTTAGGCAGCGGCGTTGGTTGGAGTTGCTCAAGGATTATGATCTGACGATTGAGTATCATCCTGGAAAAGCTAATGTTGTAGCAGATGCCTTGAGTAGGAAAGTAGCTGTTGAGCTGAGGGCTATGTTTGCTAGCTTGAGCATATCGCAAGATGGTGGTCTTGTTGCTGAGTTGCAAGTGAAACCATCTTTGGTTCAGTTGATCAAGGATAAGCAGTTGCTGGATGATTCCTTGGTGTCGCATGTTCAGGATATCGCGGAGGGTAGACCTTCGGATTTCTGCTTTAATTATGATGGTGTGTTGTGTTTTGGGAGTCGGATAGTAGTGCCTGCTGATGCTGAGTTGAGGCGTGCTATTCTGACTGAAGGTCATAGTAGTCCTTTTGCTATGCACCCTGGTAGTACCAAGATGTATCGTGATCTTCGTGATGAGTACTATTGGGTGGGTCTGAAAAAGGATGTTGCGGAGTTTGTGAGCAGGTGTTTGGCGTGTCAGCGAGTTAAGGCTGAGCATCAGGTTCCTTCAAGGTTGTTGCAACCGTTGAAAATCCCTGAATGGAAGTGGGAAAGGGTTACCATGGATTTTGTATCTGGTTTACCTTTGTCTCCCTTGAAGAAGAATTCTGTTTGGGTGATTGTGGATCGCCTAACGAAGTGTGCGCATTTCTTGCCTGTGCATACTACATTTTCTTTGGATAAGTTGGCAGAGCTGTACATTGCTGAGATTGTGCGGTTGCATGGTGTGCCTAAGTCGATTGTGTCGGATAGGGATCCGAGGTTCACATCGCGGTTCTGGCAGTGTTTGCATCAAGCTCTGGGTACAAGGTTGCATTTCAGTACATCCTATCATCCCCAGTCGGATGGTCAGTCTGAGCGAGTTATCCAGATCTTGGAGGATATGTTGAGGAGCTGCGTGATTGAGTTCCAAGGTTCTTGGGAGAAGCATCTGCCTTTGGTTGAGTTCGCTTATAAAATAGTTATCATGCAAGTATACATATGGCACCTTATGAGGCTTTGTACGGGAGGAAGTGTAGGACTCCTCTTTGTTGGGCTGAAACGGGTCAGAAGTTGGTTTCGATGCCGGCTTTGTTGAAGGGAACTACCGAGAAGGTGAAGCTCATTTGTGAGCGTTTGAAGGCAGCTTCTGATCGGCAGAAGTCTTACGCGGATTTGAAGCGTAAGGAGATTGAGTATGCGGTGGGTGATCGTGTGTTTCTGAAGGTTTCGCCTTGGAAGAAGGTGATGAGGTTTGGCCGGAAGGGTAAGTTGAGCCCTAGGTACATTGGACCATACGAGGTGGTTGAGCGTGTGGGTCCTGTTGCGTATCGGTTGAGGTTACCTCAAGAGTTGGAGAAGATTCATGATGTGTTCCATGTTTCTATGCTCCGGAAGTATAGATCTGATCCTTCGCATGTGATGCCTGTGGAGGAAGTGGTTTTGAATCTGGATTTGACCTATGATGAGGAACCGGTGAAGGTTCTGGATTCGGATAGCAAGGTTCTTCGTGGCAAGACCATTGAGTTGGTGAAGGTGCTGTGGAAGCATCGAGGTGTTGAGGAAGCCACGTGGGAGCGGAAGGAAGACATGCTGAAGCAGTTTCCTTATCTCTTTTCTTCAGGTAAATTTCGGGGACGAAATTTCTTAAGGGGGGGAGAGTTGTAACGCCCCGGTTTTGGGCTTAGAAGTTTTGGGCGTTGACCGGTTCGGTCAAAGTGCGGTTCGAATATATATAAGAGTGAATTTAGGAAAGCCTAGTTCGGGTTGCATTAAAAATATGGAAAAATGTTCTAAAATCATCTTTTAATATAATTAAGTGAACTGTGAAATCAATTTTGGAAAATGAGTTTTGGAAGGGTGACATTTTGGCTAGTGACCAAAATGTAATTTTTGAAAGTTTTGTGACTGTTTTAGAAAGGGTTGAAACTTTGAATCTTTAAGGAGCTATTATTCCAAAAGTAGTTTCTCCAGATTTTTCTAAGATATTTTAAGCTATATTCTGATTTTAAAACATATCAAAAGAGGAGGGAAAGCCATTTTGGCCATTTTGATAACTAACTTCCTATTTTCTTTTCTCTCATTTTCTCTCAACCCAAACACTTTCTTTCCAGAGAATTGTTTCTGATTTTCTCACCTAAATCTCTCCTTTCAACTCTCATTTGATTCCTAATCATCATATCTACAAAACCTCATCATTTGCTACTTGATTCATCAAGGTTTTTGATTCCAAAAAGAGGAGAAACTCAAGTTTGGAGGTAAGAACGTCCTTCTCCTCTAAACTATCTGTTCTTTACTGAAATTCCTAAGTTTTCAATCCTTAATTGATGTTTTATTAAAGGCTTTTAAGTTGTGAAATGGATATTGGCTTATAATGCAAGATTTGGTGATTTTTGATGATTTTCGTTTGATCTGTTAAATCTGTGATTTGAGATGTGTTTTTGATGTTATTTAAACTCTAAATTGATAAGGAATTGAGTTTTGATTGATGCAATCCCGGATATGTTGAGTTTCCTAAGTTTAGCTTGTGATTCTTGTTTGTTTTTGAGGTGATCTTGTGGATCTGGTGTTGCTGGAGGTATAAGGATGTTATTAGGTTCTTTTTAGATGTTAAATGATGTTAAAGGATGTTAGGTTTTGATGGTTTATGGCTGGGCTTTGTTGAGAAGTGGTTTGGATGCATTTTCGGTTGTGTTTGGTGGCCGAAAATGGAGTGTGGATGAGAGCAGCGAGTTTAGGTGCTTTCATTGAAGCTATTAATGCATGATGATGCATTAATCTACTGTTTTAATGTGTTAAAACAGGGGAGTCATCTTTGGATCCAAGTGGTGGTGATCCGGAAGCTTGATTTGGTGTTTCGGCAAGAGGCGAAACGGAATCGGTGAGTGAAATTGGGTTTTCGGCTTTGAAACCAATGTCTTGGGAGCTTAGTTTAAGTCTAAACAACTTTGCTAAGCTCAAGTGTAAGTTTTCGGAAATACTCTCTAGTGGTGGCCATGATTTGATTGTTGTGCAATATGGTTTATTGCATGTTTTAAACTCTGTTTTGAAAGCATGATTTAGCATGGTTAATGCTGCTTTTGTAAGCCATATGTTGAAGGAAGCTCAAGGTAAGAGTTCCTTGTTTTTGAACATTGATTAAATGTGGTTTGATGCTTTTGAATGCATGATGAATATGGCTTGGTTTAATGCTTTAAACAGTGGATAAATTGATGATAATGATGTATATTAGCAAGTGATGTTTTGAAAAGGTTAAGGTCACTAAGGTGGTTAAAAGTCCTTGAGTGAGCCTTGTTTACTTAAGAACATCAAGGTGGTTAAAAGTCCTTGGATGATTCTTGCTACGGACACAAAGGTGGTTAAAAGTCCTTGTGTGGTCCTTTCCATGGTGTTTAAAAGTCCATGGGCCAAGGTGTTTAAAAGTCCTTGGGGCCAAGGTGTTTAAAAGTCCTTGGGGTGATTATTATCATGGTGTTTAAAAGTCCATGGCCAAGGTGTTTAAAAGTCCTTGGGGTCAAGGTGTTTAAAAGTCCTTGAGGTGAACTTGTTAAGGACACAAAGGTGTTTAAAAGTCCTTGTGTGGTCCTTGCCATGGTGTTTAAAAGTCCATGGGCCAAGGTGTTTAAAAGTCCTTGGGGCCAAGGTGTTTAAAAGTCCTTGGGGTGAAAGTTGATGAACTTGTTTTTAAAGAAATGGAACTTATCACTTGTGGCCAATATGACATGTTGTGATATGATGCATGAGATGCATGTTTAAGTATGCTTTTGAGCATGTGTAAATGATGATTTGAAGCATGATTTATAAAGTGTTTTATAAATGCATTATTGGATGGTTTTATTGAGCATTCCTCACTAAGCTTTTGCTTACGATCTCTTTGTTTTCTCAAACCAATAATGCAAAATATTAAAGTACTTTGAGGGCAGCAAGGAAGGCAAGCATTCAAGTGGAAGTAAAGCTCAAAGTATGGAAGGTTTTCTTAAGTACATTTAGCTTTTGGTAATTTGGCAATGGGGGACCTATGTGTATGTTTTGGGAGATGTTTTGAACTCCCTAAGTATATTGAATGTTGTTAAGGATGCTGGTTTTTGTGGTTGGCCATTATATGCTTGAATTGGAAGTTTATGCTTGAATGGTTGCTTGTGTAGGAAGCATGTCTATAGATTTGGGGCTTTTCATATATGTTGATGTTTTGATGAATTGTTGATGCAAGCATGTCTCTTATATGTTGAATTGCATGTTGGTAAAGTTTGGTGGGATTTGGAGCATGATTGGATATTTAATTGCATGTTTAAGTATGCATTTTGGGGTAATCTGTGCAGGGTGTTTCGGAACAGTACCTACCGTTTCGGAACGGGTGCCTTAAACAAGCCCAGGCGTCCGAAACGGGAGGGACCGTTCCGAAACGGTTTGGCTACTGCCAGCCCGTGTTGCGGTACGCGTTGCGGAACGGCCCCGCGTTTTTAAACGGGCTCTGCCTGTTTCGGAACGGGTGACCGTTAGGGGCTGACATTGGCAGTTAAATGTTTTGAATTGTTTGCGTTTTGGTCCTGAATCTTGTTTGTGCAATTGTATGAGTTTGGGAAGTCCTTTTGAGCTGAAATTTCACAGAGAAGCATGAAACCTGATTAATTTCAAGTTGGTAACTTTAATTTGGGTTAAGTCCTCATATATATCAGAAATTACAATTTGGTCCCTAAAGTTGTAATTTGTTCAATTGGGTCCCTGTTTGATCTCTGATGGTTATGATCTTTGAGTATGCTGTTGTATGATCATATCTAAGGATTAATATGCATCTAGACAAGTTTAAAAAGAAAAAAAAGGGTCGTTAATCAAGGTTGACTTTCGGGTTGACTTTAGTTTTCCCCGTGTGACTTTCTTAATTCGGGTCAACCGTCTAGGCCGGGTTAAGGGGGTTACATTCCACCTCTAACGCTTTAACGTCGCATGCCCCAAGCGATAATCTTAATTATGAAACGCCTCATACTCCATGTACTTTCCAGAACTTTCTCAAAGTAATGCTCAAAAATATTTTGTATATCTAAATGATTGTCAAATCCATTGATCTTCATTTCAAAGCAAGATGCTAATAATGATGGGGAAGAAAAAAAGAAAGAAAAAATCCATGAAACTAAATTTATTAATGTTGTGGCAAACACAAAAAGGTTTTAAAAAAGAAAACAAGTATTCAGATATTAACAGTCTAAACTCTTCCAATCAAATGCCAGAAGTAATCTTGAATGCCACTATTCTTGAGGAGTCTTTGAGTACAATGTATAAGCTGTGGAGCCCCGAAAACTATCTTACGAATTATCTGAGCCACCCGTTACGGGTTTTCAACTCAGATTCTCCTTTGGTTTCAAAACGCCCTTTGCGGGTTTTCATTTTGAACCCTCCTTTTTTCTCTTCTTTTTTTTCTTTTCATTTCTTTTTTCCTTTTTTTTCTTTAATTTTCTTTTTTCTTTCTTTTCTTTTTTTCTTTTTTCTTCAAGCATAATACCTCTTAACAGAATCAGAATTCACCGGGTTTTGAAACTCATCTCCATCCATCTCAGCTAAGATCAATGCTTCGCCTGAAAAAACCTTTGTCACAATGTAAGGTCTTTCCCAATTGGGCGCCTATTTTCCTCGGGATCACTTTGGATCGGCAACTTCTTCTTTAATACCAGATCGCCTTCTTGAAAGTCTCTAGGGCGAACCTTCTTCTTATAAGCCCTTATCATTCTCACTTGGTACATTTGACCATGGCATACGTCTTTCACCCTTTTTCTTCAATTAAATTCAATTGGTCATACCATACCTGAACTCATTCAGCTTCGTCTAACATGGCCTCCATCAAGACACGCAACGATGGTATCTCGACCTCAATTGGTAGCACAACTTCTACTCCATATACTAAAGAGAATGAAGTTGCCCCAGTAGATGTTCGTACCGTTGTTCGATATGCATATAAGGTGAATGGTAACTTTCCATGCCAATCTTTATATGTGTTAGTCATTTTTGCGACTATCTTCTTGACATTTTTATTGGCTGCCTCTACTGCTCCGTTCATCTTCGGGCGATATATTATCGAGTTGCGGTGCTTAATGCTAAACTGCTCACAGACCCCAGTAATCATTCAGTTGTTCAAGTTGGAGGCATTCTCGGTGATTATGCTCTTTGATAGACCATATCGACAAATAATCTCCTACTTTAAGAAATTGCAAAGAGTGGACCTAGTTATACTTGCATATGAGGCCGCTTCCACCCATTTTGTGAAGTAATCGATGGCTACCAGAATAAAGCGATGTCCATTTGATGCCTTCGGATGGATCTGCCCAATGACGTCTATGCCCCACATAGAGAATGGCCAGGGAGATGACATGACATGAAGAGACTGAGGAGGCGCGTGAACCTTGTCGGCGTAAACTTAGCACTTGTGAAATTTGCGGGAGTGATTAATGCAATCCCTTCCATCGTTGACCAGTAATATTCAAAACGCATAATTCTTCTTGCCATAGTAAAACCACTAGGGTGAGTTCGGCAAACTCCCTCATGAACCTCTTCCAGAATCAACTGTGCGTCTTTTGCATCCACATATCTTAAAACACCTGATCCTAACTTCGTTTGTAAAGGATTTCTCCATCAAGAATGTATCCTGATGCCATTTTCCTAATCATCCTCTTTTCATTTTCTAAAGCTTGTGTTGGGTATTGCTGAAACTTTATGTACTGCAAGATGTCATGGTACCATAGCAAGCCATCTGCCTCCTTTTCTACGTTGTAACAATGAGCTGTGGACTCCAACATTTGCAACTTAATGGGCATCATCTCGGAACCCTTACTTGCTTTAAAATTGGAAGCTAAAGTAGCTAATGCATCAGCCATCTGATTATCTTCTCTTGGGAGATGCCTAAAAGTGACCACATCGAATTCTTTAGTTATTTCAAGGTCCAACTTGTAATACTCAATTAATTTTGCATCCTTTGTTTCCCATTCACCACGTATTTGGTAGATGATCAACTCTGAATCCCCTTAGAACTTCAAATTTCGGATCTTTCTATCAATGGCTTCCCTTAGACCTAATATGCATGCCTCGTACTTTGCCATATTATTAGTGCAAAAGAATTTCAAACGATAAGTGAAAAGGATAATGATCTTCTTCTGATGAAGCCAAAACTGCCATGATACCTCGTTCTAGAGCATTTACAGCACCGTTAAAATGCATGACCCAAAATTCTGTTGGTGGCTCATCATTTTCTGTAATACACATTAAATCCTCATCGAGGAAACTGAAATCTAACACCTCATAATCATCTTAAGCATGACTTGCAAGAAAATCTGCTATGGCACTTTCTTTCACCGCTTTTTGGCTCACATACTAAATATCATATTCTGAGAGCAACATCTGCCATCGTGCTATTCTTCCTGATAGGGCTGGAGCTTCCATAAAAATATTAACGGATCTAGCCATGAGATCAACCATGTGGTATGATACAACATATACTGCCTAAGCGTTTTAGTAGCCCATACCAGAGCACAACATACCTTTTCAATCGGAGTATATCTTTCTTTACAGTCATTAAACTTCTTGCTTATGTAATATATTGTCCTTTCCCTCCTACCAATTTCGTCATGCTTCCCCAATACGCAGCCCATTGAATTTTCATACACCGTTAGATAGAGTATTAACGGTTTTCTTGAAACATGTGGCACTAACACTGGAGGATTAGTTAACTGCTCCTTGATCTTTTCTAAGGCTGCCTGACATTCTTCATTCTATGTCCCCGGATTGTTCGTTCTAAGTAACCTAAATATTGGATTGCATTTATTCGTTAATTGGGAGATGAAACGGGCTATGTAATTCAACCTTCCCAGGAACCCCCAAACTTGCTTCTGTGTTTGGGGTGGTGGAAGCTCTTGTATGGCCTTTATCTTGTCAGGGTCAATTTCAATTCCTCTTCTACTTACTACAACGCCTAACAACTTCCCAGAAGTCACCCCAAATGTGCACTTGGCAGGATTAATCTTTAACTGAAATTTCCTCAATCTTTGAAAAAGCTTACCCAGGTTCACTAGATGCTCCTCCTCAGTTATGAACTTGGCAGTTATATCATCCATATAAACTTCTATTTCCCTATGCATCATATCATGGAAAAGAGTAACCATAGCTCTCTGATAAGTTGCCCCCGTGTTTTTCAATCTGAAAAGGCATTACTTTATTGCAAAAGGTTCCCCAAAGTGTTACAAAAGTATTTTTTTCCATGTCTTCTGGGCACATCTTTATTTGATTATATCCAGAAAATCCAACCATGAATGAGAAAAGGGAGTGACCAGCTGTATTGTCTACCAAGGTGTCGATATGTGGGAGCGGAAAGTTATCTTTGTGACTTGCCCTATTAAGATCCTTTTAGTCGACACACATCCTTACTTTTCTATCTTTCTTTGATACTGGAACAATGTTTGCCACCCATTCTGGATATTTAGCCACCTCAAGGAATCCTGCATTGTATTGCTTTTTTACTTCATCCCTGATTTTCATAAGTGTATCAGCCTTCATCCTTCTGAGCTTTTGCTTTATAGGCTCACATTATTCCTTTATAGGAAGCTTATACATAATGAAATCTATATCAAGGCTAGACATTTCCTGATACGACCAGGCAAAAAAGTCTTTATACTCCTATAGAAGCTCAATCAAACATTGTCGCGTCTTAAATGAGATGGTGGTACCAATCTTCACCTCACGCTTCTCTTCTTCGGTTCCAAGATTCAAAACTTTTAACTCTTCTTTGTGGGGCAGAATTTGCTTTTCCTTTCCCTCTACCATTCTAAGCAAATCGTCGGGCAAGTCATATTTTTCCTCATCATCAATATTCCAACTTCCTCTAAACATAATGGTAACTCAAAATTAACCTCGGAGTTTGACTCAGAGTCGTTTGTATTGTTGATATCTAAAAACCTGCAAATAAAAGAGACAAAAATATATACCAAGAAAGAAAGGATGTATGAAATGATATGATTTGTTTTTTTAAGGCTTGCTTTTTGGTTTTTTATGATCTTTTGCTTTTCGGTTTTGCGTTTTGAAAGAAAGTTTGCCACACAATATTATTTGAAGACATGCATCCTTTATTGAAATAAGAACTATGGTTTTGACATAGACCCTTTTTACATAAGATCTCTAATTACCCTCGGTCCTAAGGGTAAAGAGTTGGTTTTGAGAATTACTCTGAGGAAGTCTTAAAAACTTCAGGAACTACTTCAGCGGTCCAGTTCTTCAGATCAGCACTGGGGCAAATCTTGGGCAGGTATTTGTTTTCCCCTCTTTCTTTGTCTGTAACAACATTAATGCTTAAATTCTCAAAAGCCTCGCACAATTCATTATTTGATTTCTTCTCCTCATCAAAGCAGGCATTAGGGGTCTAGGAGTCCTCCATCCCCGAAAGTGTGACTTAAGGGAGGGTACGTCATTGGCTTCCACTCGATTTCTTTTTCCTTCGGCTTTGCTTTCCTGCTGCCTCCTAGCCTCAACTCTCTTTTGCCATTTATTAAGCTTAAAGTCCAAGCCAAATCGGTCCCTTTTTGCTGGGATCACCACAAGATAAAGCTTTCCCTGATTTCCTTCCTCAGCTTCCTTTCTTTGCCTTCCAAAGGAAGTCTCCTTTGTCGCACATATATTCATTTCATGCTTAACATCTCTCGTCTCGAAAAACATAAGTTCCTTACTATCCATCTTGGCTTGGACCGTCTGTTTATACTTTAGGCAACACTGGATCTCATGTCCTTCAACTTTGTGGTACTCACAGTAAGATTTATCATCAACCTTCATCTTCCAGTCCTCTTCTTTTAACATCCCAACCGCAACCAGCTAAGCCCATCCCCACTTCATGGGCGCCTTAATTTCCTCAACAAATTCCTTGATCACTCTCTCTTCTTCCTCAAACACGACATTCACCTTTTTCTTCTGGTGGTTCGACAAATGGTTACCTTTCTCTTCATATGTTTCAAATGACAACATGCCTGACTTCCTTAAATCATCTACCACCCTTTTGAATGTAGTGCAGTTCTCAATGGTATGCCCCATTACTCCTGTGTGGTACTCACATTGGGCCTTCTCATCGTACCATTGTGGATAAGGAGGTGAGAACAGAGGGACATATTTTGGCAGCACCATCTGTAATTTGACCAACTCAGCAAATAACCCCACATACGTCATTGTGATGGGAGGAAAGTAGGGTCTTGGGTTCCCTTGATAACTTCGCTCTCCTTTTGGGGCATTTGCGGCTGTTAGAGCTGAGATGTTGGGTTTGTTGAAGGTGTTGGGCTTATTGAACACTACATCTGTTGAAGAGCTTGGTTTGTAGACATTTGTAGCATTGACTTCACTATCTCTCTTCTTATATGTCTTCTTTGTTTCCCCACTGTCCAACTTTTCACTCTTCATACCTGCTAGGATTAGTTTGCCATTCATTAGCATGCCCGCAAAGTTCTTCATAGCATGATTGAGTATGAGATCATAAAAAAGACCTTTAAAGTTTCCACAAACATCGAGGTGATTTCATATTCTAGCAGCGGTGGCTGCACCTGTGCTGCTACATCCCTTCATCTTTGTTCATACTATCAGAAGCTCTCATGATGCTTCTGCTCCATTCCTTGCAAGACCAAACGGGTTCGAACCATGTCTAAATATGTCTTTATTGTTAACTGAAGGCTCTGGACAGATCTTTCCATGATTTGATGTTCACCCGACTTAGTTGTGAATACCAGCGTACAACTGGTCCTACTAAGCTGTCCTGGAAGCAATGAATGAGCAGTTTCTCATTGTCAAGGTACATTGACATCTTTCTACAATACATGGTTAAATGTGCCGACGGGCATGTGGTTCCATTGTATTTCTCAGTCTAGGATCTTGAAT
Organism: Hibiscus trionum; assembly: GCA_030270665.1. Lineage (NCBI taxonomy): Eukaryota > Viridiplantae > Streptophyta > Magnoliopsida > Malvales > Malvaceae > Hibiscus > Hibiscus trionum. The sequence goes on along the minus strand of BSYR01000038.1, from coordinate 15,649,250 downwards.
TTTGGTGGCGCAACTAAGTTAGTTACCAAGCTCAGGTCCTTGGTATCCATTCCACCATGAGCCACTCCATCTTGGAAGGACTTGATCATTCCCTCTAACTTATCATACTTATCATCCCACTTCTTATCAATCTTAACCTTATCAACAATTTCGTCGAGGTTAGGTACCTCGTAATTATTAGCTTCTCCATTTGGAACATGAGTAGAAGATTCAGAAACATGGATTGGTGTTTTGGCTTTGGCAGCAGTCTCCTTCCTAAAGGTCATTCTTGGGAATCGTGGAATTGTACCAGTGTTTCCTTATTCTTCAACTGCATCTATATCCTTGAACCCTAGCATGGCAGCTATTGAACTAATTATCTTTTGGTGAACTGACTCAATTTGTTGTTTCAGGCCGGCTTCCATTTTCTCCAACTTCTCTTGAGTGTTCTTTTGGTTTGCCTCCAAATCTGTCAACCTTTCCTTAGAGTTCATAGCTCGGGTTTGGGCACGCGTACCGTTCTTATGAGTTATCATAGCTATTTTGAATATTCTACCGTTTTTTATATTAAGTTAGTTTTTTACATGAATGAATGTATGCATAAATGAATTCATATAAGCAAACAACAAAGCGAACAAAACAGTGCAAATGCATGAATGCAGTCGAAAGGCCATTAATTCCATTGAGAATTTGCTCATAAAAGAAAACTCTTTATTGAATACAGAAGTTCTTTATTACACCCTTTTCGTTTTTTCAAATTTAAATTATTTTTAGGCTCGTACACCTAACTCCTTGATTTCTTCTATAAGCCACATAAGCCTTGGTCCAACTTCTCCAATTGGCTTGATGTACCAACGAAGAGCTGTAGCTTCAGTTTCCAACATTGTCACATGCTTGGCCACATCCTGGACCTGTGTCATTACCATCCTATCGAACTCATCTCGCTCTCAGAATCTTTGAGCATTATCTCTGAGGCGAGTGAACAAATAATCATTTCCTCATTCGGTGACATCTTCAAGAATTGAAATCTTTGCCTTGTACTCTTGAAGGAGATTATCCATTTCCACAACTCGCTCTTTCAAGAAGTCATTCTCGCTCAAACTATCTTGGAGCTCCTCATAGGTATGGCCATCTTGCATCTTGTGAACTATTCGGTTCAAGTCCTCTATTTTGCCTTCTAGTTCAATGATGAAGGTCTGACTTTGCTTCAACTTCTTGGAGGCTTCGTCATAGGCTGAATGTAACTCTAGCAAACACATCTTGTTGTCATGAGCCTACCTCTTCCATGCAGCTAAATTTTCCTTCACTTCCTGATATTAACCCGGTAATGTGACTCGAGTCATGTAGATGTGCCTGATCGTGATTCTAGTAAGAAATATTCTTTGCTACGCTTTGAACTCTGAGATATCACAAAACATACATGTGAGATGAATAGCAATATAATAAAAAAAATAATGAAGAAAGGAATTGGATAGGTAATTTGGATAGTATGGTGGCTAAAGATGGAGGATGATAATCATGGAAAGGTGTAAATCAAAGAAGGAGTGATGTGAAATGCTAAAGGCGGCATGGATTTGTATGGTTGCAAGGATAGCGAATTGTGACCCGCTAGCTATAACGAGCTAGGAACCAACAATATACTTTGATGGAGTCGAGGTGGAGGAGTGTGGAACGTGACCCACAAGCTATAAGAGAGCTTGGAACCAACGCTATAGTAAAATGAAATGGATAGAAGACTACAAGCACAACTTGAAGCCGATAGAGTTCTCGCAAGAACAAGATGAAAGCAATCTTTCAAAGGTTTATATTCTCTAAAAAAAGTCCTTACAAATGAACCTAAGGTGTTTATTTATAGTGTGGCTAGGCACCATATGAAAAGTCACACAAAAGAGAGATGAATGCTCATCTAAATGCTATTGAATACAAATAAATGAAATGTTTCTTTCTTATCCTTTTGATGGATGAATTTTGCTTTAAATTGAGATGAATTTAGCCTTAAATTCGTCCAAAAGGAGTGGTGACTCTTGGGCTGCTTCATTTTGCTTGCAAATGGATAAAAGGGAATGAATGTGGACATAGGATGAATGTAGACATCCCACACGTCCAAATCAGCTTGTCTCTTTGAATTCCTTGCTGATTTTATCACTTAATTTGATGATTAAATGACATTAGACCAGCCTTCATTGCTTGCCCATTTGTGGAATATGATCAGCCTTCAAAAGATGATAAATAAAGGCCTTGAATGCATAATTTGAATGATGATTATTGCATGTCCCTTCTCTTGAACATGAATGACCTTCATTGGTTCATATTTTCAACCTTGAATAGGTGAATTATGAAGCTTAAATGCTTTGTTACTCTAAGAAGATGAACAGCCTTGAAAAGATGAAAAGAATTCAGCCTTGAATTGCCTTCAATTGCCTTGTTTGCATGAGTAAAGATGGTCATCAATGACTTGTTTCCAAGCTGAAGTTGAAAAGTCTCTTCTTTAATCCACATGTCACATGAACCTAGACACACACAAAGGATTTATTCAAACTTAAAATAATAGATGCATGAAACAATTAAAGAGTTAGTTAATTGAGTGAACTAGTTAAATGGATGAACTAGTTTAATTAAAGAACTAACTTTATTGAATTTAACTAAATGTATGAATGAAGTAGTTTAACGAATGATTTAAGATACATAATTAAACTACTTCCCTAAATGAACTAAAACTATAAATGAAGTGCATGCTTTAATGACCATCACACTTTATCAATGCAATGGAAGTTTGGAATACTTAAATTCTCATGCAAATGCATGCATGAGCAAGGTAAGGCATTCCTCCCTTATCATTTCTTCTTTCTCACGTTCATGGCTTGTTGTAAACAAGCTTTCCATGGCTGATTGAAACTCCTTGGCCCGTGCACGTGTAATGGGGCCACTTGGGTACTTCTCCGGGTCCTTGTTCTTGATGGTGATATCACTTCCTCTCGAAGCCGATTACCCTTCTCATTTTCCACTACTTGTTTCACTTTCTTTCTTTCTTCGGTCAAGGCCTGTCAGAACTTCTCAACTTCCTTGTTACTGCATTCCTTTTCTTTCCCTACATCTTGCTCTATCTCCTGCCTCCACTGTTCTGGGCTTTTTCGGAGATCTGCATATCGTACGGTAGCTTGAAGCTTAAAAAAGTCACCCCTTTGAATCTCATATCTTTCTTCTAAATTTACGTATATCTTTCTCACTCATCTGGCTTCTCCCTTGTGCTTTTCTACATCAAGGTTGACTTCAAACTTATCTCGCTGATTTTGTTCTTTTAGAGCTTCAATTTCTAACTTAGCTCGTCTTAGCTCTTCTCTCAAAATGCCGGCCTCTGAAGGAATCACTTTCAAATGTTCTTTTATAAACTTGGTGGGCCCATGAGTAGGTAGCATAATCTTGTCATTCATTCTCGTATGCCTCGAAATATCATAATCAGGGGTATACATGCAATACTTGTCAGACTCTAGCTTCATATAGTAACAATCCTTCAATGAATCAGTAATCTCTTGTACCTTCCGTCTGAACTCTCCTTGAAACTCGAACTCTGAGGTGCCAAACTCGGTAATGAAAGGAACAAACTTTCGTGATTCATAATGACGTGAAACTAGGAAAGGTGCACAACCAATTCCTCCCCATAATCCCAATAGCATCAAGAAGTTGTAATCTCCACATTTGTACCTTACTTTAGCATGACCCATCCATGGTACCCTCCACTTGATGTCTTCGTCACAACGACCCCTGAAGATATCTACCCAATTGCTTCTCTCGATACTCGGCCAATCATGTGCCAAAAATTCCCGAAGTGGGGAAAAGTTCGGAGAAAACACACTCATTAGGGTCAAGTTGGACTCTCACAGAAATGACTAAGGGCCCAAACCTGAAGCAAAGGAGCACATCCTCCAGAAACGCACACCTTCAATTTTTCGGCAAGCATTAAAAGAAATGAAGGTTTCAGCTAGCACTACAAGCACTGGATTGACATTTCTCTTCAATTGCTCAAAGAAATCTAACAAGTCCACGTCAATATTTCCCAACACCTTTGGAAAAATTACTAGATCATAAATTGCGATAGCCAGACGATCCACCCTTTTTCCTATGTCTGGATGAACAGAAATGATGTTTCAAATGCAGGACCAAGGAAAATTAAAACTTCCCCCTCTCTTTCGTATCAACCATTCAACCCATTCATCGCTCATTCCAACAAATGTGGCAAGTCTTGAGTGTGAGTTCTTGTTCTTGGGTGGCTTTGCATACACCCAATTTTCCTTCACCTCGAGCATATTGACCAAATCCAATTATCCTCGAAAGTAGGCATCATATCCTCTCCATTGAAGATAAAGAAACAGTACCCGGGGTTCTAAAACTGGATCAAAGCCTTCAGAAACGACTCATCGACCCTTACATACAGAAGATATGTTATGTCGCCATAGGATTCATGGAACAAATGTTTGGTCTTATAATCAAAATGGTCCCAAATCTCTCGTAACTCCTACACGTTGTTCTTCTTGACACTAATATGGGCATACTCCGATGTTTCTGTCTCATGACCCGCAACCAAGCTGTCTCCATACGCTCTTTGGTTGACCTCAGACTAGTGACGTACTTTCGCATTCTACTCCTCATTCTTCAAGAGCCTTCCATCCACAATGAGAGTTTTTTTTTTTGCTTGAACAATTTTCTAGAATCAACCCCTTCTAAATATGGAATGATGCACATGCAAAAAAAAACAAGATAGGGAACAAAGATTAAAAAAGCAAGAAAGGAAAAAAACTGTCAGAAACAAATTAATTGCACAATAATTCTGGGCAAGCACTCAAACATTTCAAGACATGTCTCCACAAATTATTCTTGCGACTCAACACCCTAGGCTTTCCGAATGGCTCATTTGGGGTAGGCTTAGATTCTCAAACTTGGTTTGGTTCTAAAAGGGTACCCGAGTTGTCCTTGCTATCCCCAACTAAGGGTAGCAAGGCCCTCGATTCTCACCCATTACAGGCTCCAAACGAATTGAGTTCAACTCAGGAGGACTCACCACCGATGCCTTCTCGAAGAATTACTATCCTTACGAAGACAGAGGGAATGAGTCCGAAGGTACTTGCTAGGCTCATACGAAGAATCAATATTCTTACATGAGCAAAGCGTGTTCCCCCAACTTAAACGAACGAGATGAATCTCGGGAATAGAGCTTGGAATTAAGTCTTAAATGCGTAAAATAGAGTTATATTCATTTAAACGGACAAATAAATTGAACCTATTATTAACTTGCAAATTCTATTTGGTTTTTAAAAAAACCTTTTTTTGAAAACCATTTAAAACCGATTTGTGACCTGACCCTCTTTTGCTTTTATTTAAAAACAAAATCATTTCCCTAGCGGAGTTGCCAAGCTGTCGCAACCCTTTTTTTTAAAAGGAGGGCTTTGACTTTTTGGAAATTTTTTAAAATCAACGGAGTCGCCACCAATATTTTTGAGAAGTGTGGTTGGATCACTTTAAAACGAGGTTATTTTAGTAAAACATTTGGTTTTAATAAAACAACGGTTTTGGTCTATGAAAAATAGAAAACAAGTTCGGGGTCGGTTACGCTTGGGGAAGGGCTAGCACCCCTACGACACCCAAAATTGGTACCTAATTGATTTTAAAATCATTTTCAAAACTGAAATTTCCAAGTTCACGAAGGTTCGATTTTATTTGTTCATTTAATGAATATCAAACTATTTTAACGGCCTTATCACCCGGGAGACGAACTTTAATCACCGCCAACATTTCTGGCACTAACCCGTCATTCCTGTTTGATAAGACACCGCATAAAATTAATTTTTTTTCAAACAACATGGAAATTTAATGTGTTGAGCACTTTTTTATTTATTCTAGGTTTGATTATTTTAAACCCTAAAAAGGTCTAAGTCTGTTATTCTTAATTGAGGGTTTGAGTTTGCTTAAGTGTGTCTTATTTTTTGTGAAGAAAATCTTTCTGCAAACACGTCTCTATCTAAGCTTTTAGAACCTAGTCCTAGTTTTGACCTATTTTTAAAGAACAAACAAGAAACTTAAAATTTTCTTTTGTGTTTTACTTTTTAATTTTTAAAGAAAATCTTTATTCTTTTACCTAAACTCTTCTTTTGACATTTTTACTTTTTAGTCTTATTAATTTTCTTACATTTTTATTCTTTTTATTTCTATTTCCAAAAAGAGTTTCTTTCTTTTAAAACATTAAAGGTTATTATTTTTTTTTGATTTTTTGATTTTTTAAAAGTCTTTTTTAAAAGATAGAGATTTTTTAAAACCTTTAAGTTAACTTATTTTTAGAAAATATTTTTTTATGTTTTCAAACGTTTATTCTCTTGATATTCTAAACTTTTAATCTATGGTTATTTTTTTTATCTAAACCCTTTTTGAAAATTTATCTTATATTTTTCTTTTTTTGAAAACTTATTATTTATTTTTATTGAAAACGCCCTTATTTACATTTTCTAAAATAACTTCTTTAAATTACCTAAGAACCTTTATTAGTAAAAATTAAATTTCAAAACCCATTTTTATTTCTAACAAATTAAGACCTTTTTTTATATTTTTTCATCCATGATTTATTATCTTCTAATTAAACCCCTTGATTTTAGTTTATTTTTAAAAACAAGCATTAATTCATTTTCATTCCTAAATCTAAAATGATCAAAACCATTTTTAAGTTTCAATTATTTCATTTTTAAGATCAAAGTTTTAAAAACAACATTTTTTAAACATGCAAGAATTTTGAAGATTAAATTAAAAACTAAACAAAATTCTAAAACGAAATTATTACCGGATTCAAGAAAAGATCTTCCAACTTCAACAAACACAACCTAAAAACAAACAAAAAGAAACACAACATAAAGAAAACAAAATTCAACCAAGAACAAGTATGAAATTCACTAAAAAATTTAAGAAAAGAAAAGAACTTTTACCGGAAATGAAGAACTCATATGCGATCCTGCTCGAATTGCTTCCCAAAAACCTCCGGAAAATGACCCAAACCTCGAACTTCACTCCAAGAATTTCCAGCAATTGCAGAGAATTTTTCTAAGAATTTTCGGATTTTTTTGAGGCTTTTCTAAATGGTGAATTGGTGAAGAACACAAAGGGGAAAGGGGGTATTTATACTAGAACCTAGGCATTTCAATTCAATGCACAATCAGGATTTAATCCCCAAATTGAAGCTCAAATTCAACCAACAACTTGATCCTAGGAAAATCCCATCAAAAATTTCCCGATTTTGTTCAGATTCAGATTCAAATTTCCCCCTTGATTCGAGCCCTAACTTTAACCCTTTTCCACGGTTTTTTTGCAGATTTCCCCGGCTACGACATCAGTGTCGTTGGGTCAGCGACGACAAGACGCGTCGAACGACACCAACGGCGTCGACAGCCGTGGCCTTTAAACGGCTGACGGACGCCCGACAACCGGCCATGTTGTCGAATTGAGGCACCCAGCTCGAGCGCGTGTCCGCGCGCGTCTTCCCCCTTTTATTCGTTTATTCATTTTTTACTATTTTTTTAATTTCCCCCTTTTGTTGTTTCTTTTTATTATTGAGCTATCTTTCTAAGGGTTTTTGAATGATCCTTTTTTAAAGAAAAACAAATAATTTTATTATTTATTTTAAGATTTGGGCTTTTATTATTATTTTTTTACAATGGGTTTAGAAATGGGCTTTATTGAGATGAGCTTTTGGGTTCTTTTTATTTTGGAATGGGCCTTTATTTAAAATGATTTTTTAAAAAAATGGTTTTATTTTTATTATTTTATTTGATAATGATGGCTGAAAATCTAGTGACAACACTACCGTGGTGGAATCTCTCATCACCACATTCTAGTTTGGAACATGATGACACTACCCCCATTACCCGAACCAAATAGCACGTACGAATGTTGTAGATTATAGTGCACTTCTCATCCTATTGGTTGACCAATTATATCTGGAAACAATAATCTCATCTCATGCCAATATATTCACTTTAAACATCATTATCTAAGGTTTTTCAATACATCAATCTAAATCATTCTCATCCCATTTCAAAAACATATACTATGCATAGCATTTTCTCAAATAGTTCTATCTCATTAAAATATCAATTCTATCTCATGGGTTCATTAAAATTATCATTTCATTTCTCAAAACATGAAAAAAAAGTAGGTATAAATCTATCTTTAAAACAAGAGCATGATCATAAAACCAATGAGACAATAACCGGGAAATGAGAGCAAATCATCTCATACTTACTTCCGGGTTTAAATTAGTGTTTCAAACTTAACCTTAACCCCCAAACCTTGCTTTACAGTCCTTGAAATTCCTTTAAAACCAATTCCACTCACCGATCATACCTCGCATGCTCTGCCGAAGCGAAATCAAGCTTCCGAAACATCACCTATTGTGCTCGATACAAACTCCCTTGTTTATACCATACAAAAACAGAGGATTAATGCATCTCAATGCATTAAAACCACCAAAAAACCCATGATATCTCGCTGCACAGCCCAATAACACAAAAACACATATTCGAAACAACCGAAAACACTTTCGATTGCTTCTTAAACTTGACCCAACTAAAATCTTACACTTCCATCCAATTTTAATCATCAATTAACATCTAAACACAACCTAATTGCATCCATAAACCTCCAGCAACGGCAAAACCACATTATAAAGCCAAAAACCCAAATATATAAACCTAAACAACTAGAGATCCAACCTATGTCTAGATTGTTATGATAAAACCTTTATTTCAACATCATTTAACATCCAAATCTTGATTAAATCAATCTCAAATCACTCAAAACACAATACCCATTTGAAAATCTTGAGAAATCATCATTTAAAGCTAGATTTACCAATTCTCTTGAATTAAAACTCAAAACATTGTTATTAAACATATTTAGAGAGCCAAGGACTTGGAAATTTCATTAAATAACCTTGATTAGAGGAGTTAAACGAAATTTACCTCTAGCCTTTGCCTTCTTCCTTCAAATGACAAGATTTGATGAATGCTCTTCAAGATTGCTTTAAGGTAAAAGATGGAGAAGCTAAGGAAATCATTTGCAAAACAAAAAGAAGTTGAAAGATGAAGATCTCTTGATCTTTAGAGAGAAAATAGAGTGTTTGGCTGTTTGGAAAATGAGAGAATGGAAGTTATGTCAATTTGCCTTTTAGAAAACTAAAACATCTTTTTATTAAAATCTCCTTTTATTTCCTTTTTACTAAATCATTTAAAATTTTCAAATCAAAGGAAAAGGTTCACTAAATAAATTGTATCTCCCTAAAGATTCTAAGTTTTGGCACTCTTTCAAAACAACCCTTAAAAGAAGATTTTTTCACTATTACAAAATGGTCACTAAACCGAAATCTAGATATTCCAAAAGCCATTTTCTAAAATTACGTTTACCAAACATTTCTATATATTATTAGAAGATTTTAGGAAATTTTCCCATAATTTTATCATACCCCAAACTACGTTTTCCCTGAACCACTCCCAAAAACTCGGATCTCTAGTTTAGGTTCTACTAACCCCAAACCAACACTAAAAGCTTCTAGGCCCAAAACTCGGGTGTTACAACTCTCCCCCACTTAGAAAATTTCATCCTCAAAATTTTACCTGATGGAAAATAAATGAGGGAACTGCTTCTTCATGTCTCCCTTCCATTCCCACGTGGCTTCCTCAACACCACGATGTCGCCACAAGACCTTGACCAACTAAATGGTCTTACCACGAAGAACCTTGTTATCAGAATCTAAGAACTCAACTGGTTCTTAATCATAAGACAAATCCGGATTCAACTCAATCTCCTCAACAAGCATAACATGAGACTGATCTGATCTAAATCTCCACAGCATGGATACATGGAAAACATCATGTATCTTTTCCAACTCGGAAGGCAACCTCAACCTATAAGCAACAAGCCCAACACGCTCAAGCACCTCATACGGTCCAATAAACCTTGTACTGAACTTGCCCTTCCGGCCAAATCTCGTCACCTTCTTTCAAGGTGAAACCTTCAAAGACACTTTATCTCCCACAACATACTTAATCTCCTTATGCTTCAAATCCGCGTAAGACTTTTGTCGATCTGAAACGGCTTTCAACCACTTACTAATAAGCTTCACTTTTTTCGTAGTGCCCTTAAGCACATTAGGAAAAGAAACCAACTTCTGTCCTACTTCCGCCCAACAAAGAGGCGTTCTAGACTTCCTTCCATACAAGGCCTCAAAGGAGCCATTTGGATACTCGCTTGATAACTGTTATTGTATGCAAACTTCTCTAAAGGTAGTTGTTTCTCCCAAGAACCTTGGAAATCAATGATGCAACATCTCAACATGTCTTCCAACACTTGGATAACTCTTTCAGACTGACCATCCATATGAGGATGATACGAAGTACTGAAATTCAAGCGTGTACCCAAACGCTTGATATAGATACTCCCAAAACCTTGTTGTGAAACGCGGATCTCGATCCGAAACAATGGACTTAGGCAGCCCATGCAATCTCACAATCTCAGAGATGTACAAATGCGCCAACTTGTATAATATATACGTAGTATGCACCACCAAGAAATGTGCACACTTCGGAAAATGATCAACAATCACCCTAATGGAATTCTTCTAGGATGGTGTTAAAGGCAAACCCGCCATGAAATCCATGGTGATTCTCTCTCATTTCCATTCTAGAATCTTCAATGGTTGCAAAAATTCAAAAGTAAATTGATGCTTAGCTTTAACATGTTGACAAACCATGCACTTACTAACAAAATAAGCAACATCCTTCTTCAAAGCAACATAATAGCACTCATCCTTCAACCCACGAAACATCTTTGTACTACCAGGATACATAGCAAAAGGACTGTTTTGAGCCTCAGTCAAAATAGTGCGCCTCAGCTCAACATCCTCCGGCACAACTATTCAATTCTTAAAACACAAAACACCATCATCACTAAAACAAAAGTCCATTGGATTTCCTTTTGCAATGTCCTGAACATGCGGTACCAACGAATCATCCAACAACCGTTTCTCCTTAATCAACTCCACTAACGAGGGTTTCACTTGTAACTCAACCACTAAACCACCATCTCGCGATATACTCAACCGAGAAAACATCACCCTTAACTCTACAAACACCTTCCTACTCAAGGCATCGACTACAACATTAGCCTTCCCTGGATGGTACTCGATCGTCAAGTCATAATCTTTAAGCATCTCAAGCCACCTTCGTTGCCTAAGATTCAACTCTTTTGGGGACATCAAGTACTTCAAACTCTTATGGTATATGTAAATCGTACACTTTTCACCATAAAGGTAATGCTTCCAGATTTTTAAGGCAAACAACACCGCAACCAACTCGATTCCATGCGTAGGGTAATTACGCTAGTGCACCTTCAATTTCCGAGATGCATAAGCTACCACCCTACCCTCCTACATCAAAAAACATCCCAAACCGACATAGGATGCATCATTATAAACCATAAACTCTTTACCATATTCAGGTTGAATCAAGATATGAGCTTGTGTTAACGCTTCCTTCAACTTCTTAAAAGCTTGTTGCCTAACCTTCGTCCACTCAAAATTAACATCCTTTTGTAACAACTTTGTCAAAGGAGCAGCAATCCTTGAGAAACCATCCATAAACCTACAGTAGTATCCCGCCAATAAAAGGAAACTACGTACCTCATTAACTGACTTAGGTGACTTCAAATTCATCACCGCCTCAACCTTTTGAGGATCAACTCTAATCTCTTCGGCCGACACCACATGACCAAGGAAAACAACTTGCTTAAGCCAAAACTCACACTTGCTCAACTTGGCATAAAGCTGATTTTTCAACAAAACTTGCAACACAATCCTCAAATGCTTATCATGATCTTCCTCCGTACGAGAGTACACGAGGATATAATCAATAAAAACAACCACAAACCTATCTAAAACTCATGGAACACGCGATTCATCATATCCATGAACGCAACAGGGGCATTAGTCAAACCAAAATGCAACACCAAAAACTCATAATGCCCGTACCATATACGAAAAGCAGTCTTAGGCACATCTACATCCTTTACCTTCAACTGTTAATATCCAGATCTCAAATCAATCTTAAAAAACACTAAAGAACCTCGAACCTAATCAAAAAGATCATCAATACTTGGGAAAGGATACTTATTCTTGATTGTCAACTTGTTGAACTGACGTTTCCTCCACAAACAAGATCGTAGCACCCAAAGGTGAAACACTAGACCTAATGAAACTTCGATCAAGCAACTCCTGAAGTTGCGTCTTCAACTCGATTTTTTTGTTTTATCTTGTCTAGATGCTTGTTATGAACCTAAGTGTTTAACATCGCAGCAGAAGAAACAACAACTTGATCAGACAATAATTTGGAACTCAATTGCAAACAAGCACCCTTTTAGGGACCATGTTGTAAATTTTCTAATTTACAAGGGCTCTTTCAAATTTTAGATTACCAACCTTTAATTAATTACATTACATGCTACTATGTAAAAAATCAGTTCTATACAAGCATCCAAACTCATTAATTTGCATTCAAAAACATTAGGGACTAAAATGTAAAGATTCAGAACAATCAAAGATGCTTTTAACTACCTTAACAATCAACCGTATTGATACCTTAGGGACAGTATCGATACGCCCACGACAAGCATGTTCCCTGATACAAATTTAACGAGACCGTATCGATACCCTCTAATCTCGTATCGATACCCCCAAAACTAGTAGCATAAAATCGTATCGATATGCCCCTTCTATTTTGCTTGACCGTATCAGTACCCTTTCTAACGTACTGATACCCACAGACCTGTAATGTCATATTTTGCTAGTTTTTCACACTTTAATCCATTCTAAAGCATTCTAACAAACTTCAAACATGCATACATCATGCTTTAATAACAAACCTCAATCATATATAGCAATTTCATCATCAACACATAAGCATGCTTCCTAAACAAAATGACCACCCAAGACCCAAAATGCAAACCAAAGCATAATTCATCAAGTAATGGCCATTTACAAGTCATTAAGGGCATTTCAAACTTTCCACAAAATAAGGAGTTTCAAATACACATCTCTCAAAACAACAAGGTATCCTCCCATTGCCAACTATTATTACTAATAAGCAAATGTAAAATCATACTTGAGCTTAACCACACTTCCTGGAATCCTTCTTGCCTCTTTGCTGCCCAAAATGCTAATTCTCTACATTGTTGGAAAAAAGAGAGTGTAAGCACTATTGCTTAGTGAGGGATACTCAAAATAACCAACCACAACAATGCATTTTAAAACCATTTCTCATTTAGAAATCTCCATCTCATCATGCTCTTTCTATCTCACGCTTGAAATCATTTTTAAAGCAAAACCACATCATTTAAAACCGCATGTACCATCTATCTCATGCATTCCTCACAATGCAAAATCTCAAGGCATAGCCTTACTTGCTTAAATCACATAAAGCATTTCTAAAATCATATTCTCATATGCAAAAAAAATGCATAAATCATTTTTAATCAAGGTACATGTGAATCCCATACATTGGAATTTAGCAACATTACTCGGATATGAGGATATCTTGACTAAATGTCAAGTCCTACCCCGATGGAATCCCACATCACCGGACTCTCATGGTGGCATCTCTCATCGCCACAAAGCTTGGGTGTTTCACGAAGACCTACCATGGTGGGATCTCTCATCACCACACTCTCACTTTGGAATGGGATTGCACTATCCTCATTGCCAGAACCAAATAGCACATACGAATTTTGTATATAATAGTGCACTTCTCATCCTATTGGTCGACCAATTATATCCGGTAACAATAATCTCATCTCATGCCAATATATTCATTTTAAACATCATTACCTACTATTTACCAATGCATCAATCTAAATCATTCTCATCCCATTTCGAAAACATATACAATGTAAAGCATTGTAGAGTGTCCATGAGTTCTATATTTTCTACACATTCCTGCCCTTATTATTGTTGTTCTTAAGCTCATTTAGGCATATCTAGGTGCATTGCATACATTATAGCAGTATCTTCTCTTACACCATGCTTTTATTGAATATTTCATATTTGGTTGAGAAAAGTCATTGTTTTAGTTTACTTTATATTTTCAGGTGCTATAGCTAGGAGAGGAGAAGAAAGGACAGGACTGGACAAGAAAGCTCGAACCAAAGGAGCTGTACTGAAGCAACTCAAGATGCCACCAAGGACGCTGCCGAAGCAGCATTGCCGCTCGGGCAGGGGTTACACCGACTTAGCCAAGATGGGTCGCAATTTCAAGAGGGAAATTTCCTAAGCCCAAAGAGCCCAGTCTTGTAATATTCTGAAGTCTGTAGCAGCCGGTAGAGCTGATTGAAGATCGATAAGTAGGAATACTTATCCTTACTTGTGGAAGAAGGCAACGTCCAAAGAGTCTGTATTTAAAATATAAAGGAGTCTGTATTTAATGCAATTTACTTTTAGAACTCCTACTTCAAGGAGGACTCAAATTTAGGTCATGAGCCCTATATATACCTAATGTATGTAAGGGTATAGGGGCATGTCGCGAGGGAATCAATGGCATTTGCCGATGAGAGTGTAGATGGGGTGTTAGCTAGATAAGTTGGAGTGTTAGGGGTCGCGGCCCAACTCTCCTAGGGTTTAGGCGCGTGTATGTAAAGTAATTTGTGAGAAACAGTTGTATAGTTTTCATTTGTTTTCAATAAAGTTCTGAGTTTGCTTAACCTATGCACCTTGTTCGTTTAATTAGTCTACACCAGTCAGTTAAAGAGAAAATCCATTTGTCGGGCATGAAAGTGCAAGGCTCACGAAAAGGTTAAGCACGGTCACAACTCACAAAGGCGTGACTAACTTGGTTCCACACTAGTCCTCAAGTTTGAGCGGGTAAAAGGGATTACCAACCGAGTTGTCTAATTTTGTTCAACACTAGTCCTCAAGTTAAGCAATCTTGAGCATCCTAACCTAGAAATAGAAGGGATCACTATCGACTATCCTTCTGAACTTGGAATGTCTGCCAGACTTGCCGCCAAGACTTCTTTCCGTTCCACCAGCCGAGACAGTACACACCCCTGCAGTGGGGGTGACATGCTGTGGCCGTGTGACAAGGTCGTAGTTTTCCGTCCACCATACCCGCCGAGACAACAATTCCTGGCAGCGCAAAACATACTCAAGCTTTACAATGCAGTCCACAAGCTACTAAGCTGCACTTGTCTTACCCAGCTTATCGCCTAATCTCTCTCTATCATTCCTCTCATCATTATCTTTATCTTTACTTGTGTTTTTTTATATTTCTACGCCATGAGATATAATGGCGCATTTACTAAATATTTGTGCAGGAAACCATTCAGATGAGCTACTCCAATCCATGTGGGAGACGATATCTTTTATACTATAACTTGACAGAGTGTGCACTTGCGCTCATAAATAGAGAACACCCAAATGCTCTACAAGTTTTTGGTGCCGTTTCCGGAGATTGGCAACAACAACCACGTTTGAATTTCTGCACTTCTATTTAGTTTTTGCACATTAAATCTCTTTTTATTTATTTGCTTAAAAAAACCTCTTTGTTTTCTTGGTGTATGTCCCGCCAGGGCAGCTAGGTTGGCATGCCACCTAAGGAGGGGAAGGACATGCCCAAACGAATAGCCAAACACAATGACCCTCAGGAAGTGGTTATGCTTGGGAAAAGTGCAGCCCAACATAACCAAATTATTATATTTACTTTTTATTTTTATTTTCTCACCATTAGAATTTGATTTAATTTTTTACTTAATTTTTGTATTTTTTATTTCAGGCTTGGAATGAAGGAAGGATCAAGGAAGATGAAAGAATAAAGGAGAGGCCCAACTAGCGGCTAAGGCAGATCAACATAACGGCTAGCCGCAACGGCTATATTTGCCCCAGCAAGCGGAATGGATATCTCCGTAACGGCTAGAATCCCGTTATTCACGCCATAATAATTGACGCCCGTTGACAGCGTGCCTGCCAAGGTAGTGGTGAGAAACGGCTATATAAGGCCAACTATTCTCCTCCCATTCTTCGCTTTGCTCTCTACTTTACTCTAAATTCGTTCTACAATCCTTGCTTCCAAGATTTCTTTGTTTTACTTTCTTTCACATTCCTTTTACTTTCTTTAGGATAAACAATCGTTCCACAAACTATGGCCTCAACACAGCACACCACCGCCACCTCCAAAACTTCTTTCAAAATGTTCTTGAAACCTACTATCGAGGAGATCTACAAACAATTTTATAGAGAAAGGAACCTATGGGAGGAGATGGGCTTCCAATACACCCAGCCTGCTGGTGATTTTGGGTTGGAACCTTCCTTGTTTGAGAGGATCCATAATATGTGATGGGACCAATTTGCACGGCAGCCCGAAGGGATCAACAACAACCATGTGCGAGAATTTTATGCCCACCGGCCAAAACTAGAAAGCCCTTTCATCTGCGTCCGGGGAGAAGGTATTAAGTTGACTACTTACATGATTAACAGCTTTTACAGCATAGAGATCAACGACAACCAACATGGAGAGTGGGAATCATATCTGACAGGGGCTGACTACAACAAGATCAAAAAGGAACTCTATAAGCCAAACACTAAATGGCTGACGGGAAAAAACAATGGGTCAAACAACCGCCGAGACTTGCTGCCAGAGGCAGCCATTTGGAGTTACTTTGTCTAGCGCCGCCTAATGCCAACCTCGCACGGATCGACAGTAAATAGGCCACGACTAGCCCTTATCTGAAATATTATGAAGGGGCAGCAGATCAATGTTGGCGAAGTAATAATAAAGGAGGTCTATGCCCAGGTAGAAAAGTCAATCGTCAAAGGTCCACTCTTCTTCTATGCACTCATCACTAGCATGTGTGCCAATTTTGGCGTGCCGCTGCACCCAAAAGATAAAATTCTTCCTGCCAAG
The DNA here is from genome assembly GCA_030270665.1 of Hibiscus trionum. Classification (NCBI taxonomy): domain Eukaryota; kingdom Viridiplantae; phylum Streptophyta; class Magnoliopsida; order Malvales; family Malvaceae; genus Hibiscus; species Hibiscus trionum. The sequence goes on along the minus strand of BSYR01000038.1, from coordinate 15,632,295 downwards.
GAAGGATGGACAAGAAGGGTACGTCAACAAATGATACATAGTGCGGAGCTTGACACACCTTCCACCACCCAGTCGCCGTTTCAAGCTGCCGCCACCCCAGCCGCAACAGGCATTACTTATGTTGCCCTCACGTCTGCCGCAATCCCCCTATTGCGCAACCTAGTGGAAAGCTGCCAGAGGATCGAGCACAAGCAAGTGATCTTCACAAAATACGTAACAGATATGCAGAAAGCCTTTATGGCCTACCTTTTGGAAAAATACCAAGGCGCAGGCCCACAATTGCCCGCCTTTCCAACGGAGCTAGCAGCATCCAAACTAGTCCACATCACTCCAAGACCCGTTGCTGCTCCTACCGCCAACGACAGCGAGGGGCCTCACCGCCGCCCCAAGAGAAGAACCTCCCCAACCCCCATCCAACCATATGACCTCACCTCTTCCTTAGAATTAGAGAAGGAAGAGGAGACAACTGCTGCCTCCCCAGTAGCCAAAACGCCCGCTGCCAAGGCTACCGACTACTCGGACATGGAGATTTCCGACTCCCTTGACGACAAGCTGACTGAGGCAGCCAAAAAGAGAAAGCGGCCAGTAGAAGATCCCTAGGGTGGAAAAGCTGAACGACAAACCAAGAAAGCCACCCGCAGCTGCATCCAATCGCCGCGTAGCTCGAAGAAGAGCCCAGTAGAAAAACCATCCGCTACACGCCGCCTTGTCCTGCCTGCCTCCTCAGAATCTTCCTTTGACGCGGAAGCAACATAGGGGAACTCCCCCAGTTTATAGCACCATTCTTTCCTTTTCTTTTTAATTTTTTTATGTTTTATTTTATATTTTATTTTTCTGTTTTTACTTTATCTTTTTAATTTCTTTTTTTATGTTTTGTTTTTAATTTTTGTTTTGTAGAAGCATTGAGGACAATGCCAACCTTGAGTTTGAGAGGGAATTAGTCCTCTTTGTTTTAGGTTCATAACATTTAGGTGCATATGTAAATCCTACCCCTAGGACTTAATGAAATAGAATATTTAGTTTAAAACTTGTGCCTATGATAGCCTAGCCGATTACTTATATTCGCACCATTCTAAAAAAACTAACCTAACTATGGGAAGAAACATGAAAAATACTTAGAAAATTTCTTCTTTTTGCCAATTATTTTTACACTTGTCTGTTAAATGTTGAATTTTTGCTTAATTTCCAAGTTTAACATTGCCTGCCTTACTTAATAAAAGTTTCTTGACTGAATACATGTTTGCTGCCACAGTAGCACATGGCAGCACAACAAATAAAATGCTAACGCTAGAGGTGCCCGAAACAGGCTCTAGGCAGAAAGAATAAATCCCCTAGAGGTGCCCGAAACAAGCTCTAGGAAGGAAAAATTAGCAAGAGTGAATGAAAGTCCTCACCGGATGACTCAATTCAAAGGGTCGTAGAGTGCACCTACCTTAGCTTCAAACCCGAAGAATAGTTGTGATGAGCTGAATCCCTTAAAGCCATGATCAGAAAAAGAAAACAAAAGTGCCCAACTGTGCTGTCAAGGCAGCGATTCGTATCCTCTCAAGTGACTTATTTATTTTGCGCATAAATTGTTAACTTGGTAATTTCAACATGTTTAGCATGAACACAGACCTGCACACACTACATTGGCATCAATAAAATTATCTAAGTTATTTCATGTCATTCCTTGTCACTAACATTATATAGGTGCCACGACCTTGAGGCAAGAAATCAAGTTAAAACGTTATACTAATTTTGTGCTAAGGTTAGTTTTACTAGTTAGGTTGCATTGCTTGAGGACAAGCAATAGTTCGAGTTTGGGGGTGTGTAGAGTGTCCATGAGTTCTATATTTTGGACACATTCCTGCCCTTATTATTGCTGTTCTTAAGCTCATTTAGGCATATTTAGGTGCATTGCATACATTATAGTAGTATCTTCTCTTACACCATACTTTTATTGAATATTTCATATTTGGTTGAGAAAAGTCACTGTTTTAGTTTATTTTATATTTTCAGGTGCTATAGCTAGGAGAGGAGAGAAAAGGACATGAAGAGACAAGAAAGTTGGAACCAAAGGAGCCGTATTATTGCTGTTCTTAAGCTCATTTAGGCATATTTAGGTGCATTGCATACATTATAGCAGTATCTTCTCTTACACCATACTTTTATTGAATATTTCATATTTGGTTGAGAAAAGTCATTGTTTTAGTTTATTTTATATTTTCAGGTGCTATAGCTAGGAGAGGAGAGAAAAGGACATGAAGAGACAAGAAAGTTGGAACCAAAGGAGCCGTATTGAAGCAGCTAAAGATGCCGCCAAGGACGCTGCCAAAGCAGCATTGCCGCCAGGTGCCGCCCGGGCAGGAGTTACATCGACTTAGCCAAGATGGGTCGCGATTTCAAGAGGGCAATTTCCTAAGCCCAAAGAGCCCAGTCTTGCAATTTCCTAAAGCTTGTAGCGGTCGGTAGAGCTGATTGAAGATTGATAAGTAGGAATACTTATCCTTACTTGCGGAAGAAGGCAACATCCAAAGAATCTGTATTAAAGTATAAAGGAGCCTGTATTTAATGCAATTTAATTTTAGAACTCCTACTTCAAGGAGGACTCAAATTTAGGTCATGAGCCCTATATATACCCAATGTATGTAAGGGTATAGTGGCATGTCGTGAGGGAATCGACGACATATGCCGATGAGAGTGTAGATGGGGGGTTAGCTAGATAAGTTGGAGTGTTAGGGGTCGCGACCCAACTCTCCTAGGATTTAGGCGCATGTATGTAAAGTAATTTGTGAGAAACGGTTGTATAGTTTTGAGTTGTTTTCAATAAAGTTCTGAGTTTGCTTAACCTATGCTCTCTGTTCGTTCAATTAGTCTACACCAGTCAGTTGACGAGAAAATCTATTTGTCGGGCACGAAAGTGCAAGGCTCACGAAAGGGTTAAGCACGGTCACAACTCACAAAGGCGTGACTAACTTGGTTCCACACTAGTCCTCAAGTTTCAGCGGCTAAAAGTGATTACCAACCGAGTTGTCTAATTTGGTTCCACACTAATCCTCAAGTAAAGCAATCTCGAGCATCCTAACCTAGAAATAGGAGGGATCATTGTCGACTATCCTGCCGAACTTTGAATGTCTGCCAGACTTGCCGCCAGGACTTCTTTCCGTTCAACCTGCTGAGACTGTACACACCCCTGCAGTGGCGGTGACCTGTTGCGGCCATGTGACAGGGTCGTATTTTGCCACCCGCCATACCTGCCGAGGCAGCAATTCTTGGCAGCGTAAAACATACTCAAGCTTTACAATGCAGTCCACAAGCTACTAAGCTGCACTTGTCTTACCCAGCTTATCGCCCAATCTCTCCCTATCATTCCTCTCATCTCTATCTTTATCTACACTTTTGTTTTTTTATATTTCTACGTCATGAGACGATATCTTTTATATTATAACTTGATAGAGTATGCACTTGCGTTCATAAATAGAGAACATCGGAATGCTCTACAAGCATTTTCTCAAATAGTTCTATCTCATTGAAATATCAATTCTATCTCATGGGATCATTAAAATCATCATTTCATTTCTCAAAAAATGCATAAAATAGTAGGTATAAATCTATATTCAAAACAAGAGCATGATCATAAAACCAATGGGACAATAACCGAGAAACTAGAGCAAAACATCTCATACTTACTTCCAGATTTAGGTTAGTGTTTCAAACTCAAACTAAACCCCCAAACCTTGCTTTCAAGTCCTTGAAAGACCTTTAAACTAATTCCACTCACCGATCACGCCTCGCTTGCTTTAGCGAAGCGAAATCAAGCTTTCAAAGATTCTGAAACATCACCTATTGTGTCCGATACAAACTCCCATGTTTATAACCCACAAAAACAGAGGATTAATGCTTCTCAATGCACTAAAACCACCAGCAACCCATTACATCTCGTTGCACTGCCCTAGAACACCAAAATGCCTATCCAAAACAACCGAAAACACCTTTCATTACTTCCTAAACTTGACCCATCCCAAATCTAACACTTCCATCCAATTTTAATCATCAATTAACATCTAAAACCAACCTAATTGCATCCATAAACCTCCAACAGCGCCAAAACCACATTATCAAGCCAAAAACCCAAATCAAACAACCTAAACAACTAGAGATCTGACCTATTTCAGGATTGTTATGATACAACCTTTATTTTAACATCGTTTAACATCCAAATCTTGATTAAAATCAATATGAAATCACTGAAAATAGTACCCATTCGAAAATCTTGAGAAATCATCATTTAAAGCTAGATTTACCAATTCTCATCAATTAAAACTCAAATCATTATTATTAAACATATTTAGAGAGCCAAAGACTTGTGAATTTTATTAAAGAACCTTGATTAGAGGAGTTAAACGAAATTTAACTCTAAAATTTGCCTTTTCCTTCAAATGACAAGATTTGATAAAAGCTTTTCAAGATTGCTTTAAGGTAAAAGATGAAGAAACTAAGGAAATCATTTGCAAAACAAAAAAATTTGAAAGATGAAGAGCTCTAGATATTTACAGAGAAAATAGAGTGTTTGGCTGTTTGAAAAATGAGAGAATGAAAGTTACGTCAATTTACCTTTTAGAAAACTAAAACCACTTTTTATTAAAATCTCATTTCATTTCCTTTTTACTAAATCATTTAAAATGGTCAAATTAAAGGAAAAGGTTAACTAATTAAATGGTAGCTCCCTTAAGATTTTAAGTTTTGGCCCTCTTGCAAAACAATCCTTAAAAGCAGATTTTTCACTATTTACAAAATGGTCACTAAAATGAAATCTCGATCTTCCAAACGACATTTTCTAAAATTGCCTTTACCAAACCTTTCTATATATTTTTATAAGATTTTACGAAATTTTCCCATAATTTCATCATATCCCGAACTAAATTTTCCCTGAACCGCTGTCGAAAACTCAAATCTCTAGTTTAGGTTCTACTAACCTCGAACCAACGCTAAAGCTTCTAGGCCAAACACCCAAGCGTTACACAAAAAGACTAAAATAACCTCGACACCAATTGCCAAATTATTCAAAATGATTGATATATCCTTGAGTTGTAAAATGAATGAATAATCGGAAGGACCGAAAGGCTCTGAATAATTTAACCAACTTTGAGCATCGAGTATCTGAAATACCTTCGAATACTAAAATGACTAAAAGTACATCTAAGACTCGGAATAAGAAATAACAATAAATAAACAAATGTAATGGCTCTAAACGTGGTAATACACGACCCGTATTTGTTGGTCGTTTCTGATACTAATGTGATATTGGGAGTGTACTATATTAAGGTAAGTTCGATTGATTTGGAGAATGTAGATAGTCAATGGTAAGAGTAACATGTTTTTTGAAGTTACGTTCGATACTATGGATTGAGTTCGGGTGTAATGCACATGTTCGAATACTTGGTAAGTATCGCTTGAATACATGTACGTTTTCTTGTTGTGCGTTCAGTGATAGATTGGTGAAGGCAGACTATTTTGTTATACTCTGTTGTCATCTCTAGGAAATGAATACTTAAGGTGTAGCCATCCGGTTAAATAATAAACACTGAATGATGGGGTCCGATTAGTTTAAAAGGACTCAGAAACTTCATGAGCAACTAGAATTCCTGAATTATGTACATCACTGTTTATACCTTGTTGGTTTAAATTACAAAATTACCTCATATGTCAAAATGACCATAATACCCTTGCAGGCATTAATGATTGGGTCACTCACGATATACTTGAAATCTCACTGATCCTCATGTACCAACTTCTGAATGTCTGGTTTGAGCCGTTAGTACCTCGTCCCTTCTTCATAGCGATCTCATTTGGAAATCAGTCTAAAATTGTCGGATGTTCAATGCTCCCTTTCTAATAATTATCAAATGTCTCTAAGAAATATATTGGACCATAAAATGTGTACGATATGTCCGTGAATACTCTCTGCTTTAAACTAAGATTATTTGCTCTAAAATAGAAGTATGACTCTGTTACGCGAAATAAAAAGCACAATTCTTGGCTTCTGTCTTCTGATACGAAAATATATCTTATGTCTATTTTTCTAATATTACTATTCACAAGATAACAACTAATTTAATCTAGAGGTATATTATCTGGGATATAATTGAAAATCCATAGGCTCAGCGCTGGTAAGCCCTTCTGGATCTAAGCTCCTACACCCAACGAGCCTAGGGTAAGCTTTTCTGTAAGCTTCTACGCCAATTGGGCCTAGAGTAAGTCTTTCTTGATATAGTTTTGTGATATTGCATCTTGGCATACGGATGGAGGGTACATACATGTTTATAAATAAAACTTTATGGCCTCTTCTAAAGTCCTCTATACTGAATTAATGTACCAAAGTTCGAAACTCTCAGTATGCTCCAAATTTGCGGTTAATGAACCACACTAAACTCCTCAATTCAACTTCTGTAATCTAGATCACTTCTAAACCTTCGACTTTAGACTGATCTCCAGATATTCACGTGACCAAATAAAGAATAATTCTGTTATGCTTCAAATATAACTCTTCATTGAATCATCGATTCATAATTGAAATATGTAATTGCCTGAAACTTCATGACAACTTTATGCTTTGCCTTATACCTGCATATTGCCCATAGTATCTATAACCCCCTCGACCTGACCTAGCTGATAGACCAAACCGAACGGGTCACACGGGGAATAGTGAAGTAAACTGGGAAGGTTTACCTCAATAAACAACCCTATTTTTTTCTTTTTATCTTATCTAGATGCAAATTAGAATCATATGTGTTGAACATGGCAGCGGAACATTCATAACTCGATCAATTATAAATTTCATTCAATTACAACTTTTAGGGACTAATTTGTAATAATTCTAATTTATAGGGACTTAAGACATGTTTGTATTACCATATTTTAATTAGTCTCACTACATGCATCTCAGTCAAATCTTAGCTCAAAACAATCATTCATACTCACTTAGTTGCATCCACAACATTTAAGGAATAAAACGCAAAGAATCATAACTTTAGAATATTCCATCAACTAACATAACAACCAACTGTTACGGTAGGCTAGCCCTGTATCAAAACAGTAATTCACGACTCAAAACACGGTCTCGTATTGAAACACCCTTGAGGTGTTTCGAAACTGTGGTTTCCAATAGAAAAACGTACCGGAACAGACCTACCCTGTTTTGAAACCCTAAGGTCATTTCAGGCTCACTGTTTCGTTACAGGCTCGAGTGTACCGAAACACCTGAGCCTGTAATAACACTTTTTACTGGGTTTTCACCCTTTAAACCATCCTAAACGAATCCAACATGCATACATCAAATTTAAACATTAATCCTCAAACATTTGTTACACACTTAGTATCAAAGCATGGTAATTGCATCAATGGAAAACTAAAGGCGTGCAACCTAACAAATAAGCACTCAAGAGGCAAAACTGAAACCAATACACCAAACACCAAATTTAGGCCTTTTACAAGTATAAAACCATAAAGCAAACATACTAAAAAAGAGTGTCATACACATCACCCAAAAAGCCATAGAATCCCCCATTTCCCTTATTACTCTAGTCCATAACCGAAACATACATTCAAAGTGAAGTCTCCTACGATCCCCTTGCAAGTTGTTGCCTCCGTCACTTAGTTATGTACATTGATGGACAAAAGGGAGCGTAAGCATACAAGCTTAGTGAGGAGTGTTCAAAACTAAAAAAACACCATCAATGCTTTAAACCATTTTACACCATTTGAAAACCATCATGCCCTTTTTGAAATCCATGCACTTCATTAACAAAATCAGCATGTTATACATCATGCAACATATATCAATTACTTCAACAACAAATCCATTTGCCAACAATCACTTAATCCTTTCCATGCATAGCTACCATATGCAAAGCTTAAAGAGTAAAACATGCATTTTCATGTTTTCCATCCATATACATTTCAAATCAATTCAACAACTATATTGGCTAACAAGTGATCACCAATATACTCATTTCTCAAAACATATCGGATACATGAATTCCCAAGTATTGTCCCAACACTTCATACATTCTCACCGACATCTCAAGGTTCACACACGGGAGCTACCCTCCACCATTGTGACACATGTGGTAGAGTATACGGTACCTTACAACCCCTTAAGACCACTCATCGGTAGATTTATAACCCCACTAACGAGAGAGGGACACAACTCAATTTCCTCAATCGTTAGGGTACTTGGATAGAGTATTCGATACATTCACAACCCCTCAACTTCCAAGGCGACTTGTTTATAGTGCACTCAATCCTATAGCCGGCTAACTATATTCGGTTTCATTTATAAATCACTTTTCACAATATCACTTGCCAATATAATTCTTATTTAGCACAAACCTCACTATCTTCAAGCATTATCAATAAGCCACATTCCAAGCATTAAACTATGTTTCATTAAATATGTATAAGCAAATACATACAAGGATCACTTACCATGTGCATCCTTCATTAATATGGCATTATAAACAGTAATCCCTTACTTGAAAACATGCTTAAAATAGTAGGTAAACACATATGAAATCAAGTGCATCAACAAGCTCATAATAGCACAATCCGAGGGAGAAAAATCACTTTACTTACTTCTGAACTTAGTAAAGCGTTTCAAGCTTACACTAAGGGGGCGTTTCGTTCGCAGAAAAAATCATTATCTGAGGGAATGTTTGTAAAGTGTCCACATGTCCTATATTTCATGCACATTCCATCTCATATTATTGCTGTTTTTGAGCTCATCTTAAGCATAATTAGGATCATGCATTGCATTTTACAGTATTTCTTTACTTTTCCTTCCTTGTATTGATTATCTTTTATTTGGTAAGGAAGAGATATTGTTTTAGTGTATTTTTTATTTTAGGTACTAAATGCTGAAAGAGGAAAAGAGGAGCTGAGGATGTGATGCTGAGGCAGCAAACTAAGGAGCTATACAGATGCAGTTCCAGCTGAAGACAGTAGCTGCCGAGAGCTGTTGTTGCCGACCTTGCTGCCCACAGCATCAAACTATGGAGTTGGAGAGCCGGAGTGTGATTTGTAGAGCTAAAAATCCCGAGTTTATCGCCGCCATACACTCGATTTTTCGACATCTATAGTAGCGAGCAGAGCCGTCGAAGTGAAAGCTTGAGATTGCTTGCGGGACAAGGAAAACGTGATAAAGTCCACATTCAACGCAAAGAAGTCATAGTTTAAAGTCACATTAAATGTGGAAAGCTACTTTTGAGGACTTCTACATTTAAGGACGACTTAACCTAGTTATTTGTCTATAAATACTCATTGTACTCCTAGTTCAAATCATCTTAAGTTTTCTATAGACATAGCTTGAGTGTTATTTGCTGCCGCCATGTTCTAAACTTCTCTTGGGTTAAGGGTTATGTTGTAAATTAGTTGTGAAATGGTTGTTTAGGTTTTAATGTTGTTTTCAATAAAATATTCCAAGTTTACTTAATTCATGATCTTCACTTCTTCAATTACTTCCAAAAGACCAATTGAAGAAATCCATTTGTCGGGCACGAGAGTGTCAAACTCATGAAAGAATTAAGTACGGTCTCATCATGATGAGGCGTTGACTAATTCGACTTAGACATAAGTTCGAGTTTCAATAGCTAAAAGGAGCAACCAAACGTCGACTGCATGTGTTAGGTTTACGCTGAGATTGCTAGGCATTGCCTACATCACGTGGTGACAAAATCCTTGTGTAGACATAGGAAGGAGCACTTAAGAATTGCTCTGCCGAACTTGGAGTATCTGCCAGACTTGCCGCCAGGACTTCTCTCCATTCCACCTGCCGAGACAGTGAAAGTTGCAAGAGAAGAGATTCGTTGCGGCAGCGAAAGGGTCGCAGCCTCAATTCGCCAGTACCCGCCGAGGTAGCATAACGTAGCTGCGCAAAACCACTTAGCCTATTCAACGCAGTTTCACACTAAGTGGCAGCATAACCCTGCCTGCTTTATCAACATGAATCACCTCTTTTATTACTTGTGTTTTACTTTACTTTACTTCTCAAACAACTATCTCACTTGTGCATTGTAGAGCGTTTGGGTGTTCTCTATTTATGAGCGCAAGTGCACACTCTTGTCAAGTTGTAATATAAAAGATATCGTCTCCCACAGGGATTGGAGCAGCTCCTATGAATGGTTTCCTGCACAAAGATTTATTAAATGCGCAATTAAATCTCACGATGTGGAAATATAAAAAACACAAATAAAATAAAGATAGTGATTAGAGGAATGATAGGGAGAGATTTGGGAGATAGATTGGGTGAGACAAATGCAGCTCAATGGACTGTTGACTGCATTGTAAAGTTTGAGCATGTTTTGCACTGCCATGAATTGCTGCCTCGGCGAGATGGCGGGAGGCAAACTACGACCCTGTTACGCGGCCGAGACAGGTCACTACCACTGCAGGAGTGTACTGTCTCGGCAGGTGGAACGGAAAGAAGTCTTGGTGGCAAATCTGGCAGACATTCCAAAGTTCGGTGGGATAGTCGACAGTGATCCCTCCTATTTCTAGGTTAGGGTGCTCGAACACTCACGTGATGTAGGCAATATCTAGGAATCTCAGCGTCAACCTAACACATGCAAGTTCATTCAATTTGCGATCCCTCTTAGCCGCTGAAACTTGTGAACTAGTGTGGAACCAAGTTAGTGACGCCTTTGCATGTTTTGAGCATGCTTAACCCTTTTGTGAGCCTTGCACTTTCGTGCCCGACAAATGGATTTTCTCTCAACAGACTGGTGTAGACTAATTGAAAGAACAAAGAGCATGGATTAAGCAAACTTTGGAATTTTATTGAAAACAACTCAAAACTATTACAACCGTTTCCCTCAAACTACTTTACATGCATGCGCCTAAACCCTAGGAGAGTTGGGCCGCGACCCCCAACAACTCCAACCTATTTAACTACATCTCTGTTACGCGGTTGCTTAGGCTCGTATCCCCTCACCCTTGTCAACATGCCCCAATACCCTTACATACATTGGGTATATATAGGGCTGATGGCTTAAGTTTGAGTCCTCCTTGAAGTAGGAGTTCTAAAAGTAAATTACATTAAATACAGACTCCTTTATTACTTAAATATGGACTCTTTGGACATTGCCTTCTTCTGCAAGTAAAGATAAGTGCTCCTACTTATCGGTCTTTGATCAGCTCTACCGGCCGTTACATGCTTCAAAAAATTGCAAGACTGGGCTTATTGGGCTTAGGAAATTGCCCTCTTTAAATTGCGACCCATCTCTGCTAAGTCGGTGTAACTACTGCCCAGGTGGTACATGGCGGCAATGTTGCCTCGACAATGTCCTTGGCGGCATCTTGAGCTGCTTTAGTACATCTCCTTTTGTTCCAGCTTTCAAGTCCTCTCCTCTCCTAGTTATAGCACCTATAAATATAAACTAAACTAAAACAATAACTTTTCTCAACCAAACATAAAATATTCAATTGAAGTATGGTAAAAGAGAAGATACTTTTATAATGCATGCATTGCACCTAAATATGCTTAAATGAGCTTAAGAACAACAATAATACGGGCATCAATGTGCTCAAAATATAGAACTCATGGATACTCTACACACCCCCAAACTCGAACTATTGCTTGTCCTCAAGCAATGCAACCTAGCTAGTAAACCTACCCTTAGCACAAACTTAATAGAAACACTAGCCTTTAACTTGATTTCTTACCTCGAGGTCGTGCCACCTATTTTCATGTTAGTGATAGGGGATGACATGAAATAACTTAGGTTTTAATTTTCTTAATGCAAGTGCAGTGTGTGCAGCTCTGTGCTCATGCTAACCATGCTGAGATAATTAAGTTAACAAATAATGCCTAAAATAATTAAATTACTAGAAAGGATACGAGTTGCTGCCTTGGCAGCACAGTTGGGCACTTTTGTTTTCTTTTTCTGATCATGGCTTCAAGGGCTTCAGCTCATCACAACTATTCTATGGGTCTGAAGCTAAGATAGGTGCACTCAACGAAACTTCAAACCCTTTGAATAGAGTCATCCCGTGAAGACTTTCATTCACTCTTGCTAATTTGTCCGTCACTTGGTTTAGATTCATGGACTTTGATAGCAGCGGAGTGTCCTTGCTCATGATTCTTCCTAGAGCCTATTTCGGGTATCTCTAAGGTATTTGAACTTCATGCCTAGAGCCTGTTTCGGGCACCTCTAGGTTTTCTTTATCATCTTTGATGTGCTGCCCTGTGCTGCCGTGGCGGCAAACCTGTATTCAATCAAGGAATTTTTTTTATTAAGTAAGACAACCAGTGTTAAACTCAAAACTCAAGCAAAATTTTTGCATTTAACAGACAAGTCTAAAGATAAATGACATAAAGAAAATAAAATTTTCTAAGGCTTTTTCATGCTTCTTCCCATAGTTAGCTCTAAAAATTTTAGAATGGTGCGAATATAAGTAGTCGGCTAAGCTATTGTTGAGTGTGTAAAAGTTCTATATTTTACCCCCTATTTAACCAACAATTCTGCTGCATTCAAGCATAATTCATTGCATTTAGGATAGATTTCATTCATGCATCACAATTATATTAAATGGCACAGTTTCTACTGAAATTGGTTGCTTTTGCAGGTGGTTGTTGTAGCAGATGAAGGGTAGTAGAGAAGCAGAGCTGGAACAATGGACTGCAGCTGAGAAGAAGGATGCTACCATGGCCGCTACCGTGGCAGCCAAGGACGACATCAATGGTGAAGGGAAGATTTGAAGTGGACCTCGACAGAAAGAGTAAATTAAGCCGGTCTGTCGTGAAGCACTCTTATATTATTCTGAGCCCTAGATCAGAATGAAGGCCAAGCCCAAAGTTCAAGGAAGAAACTCCAAGCAAGAAGGAAGGACGAATTAAAGACATACTCTGAAGATTTTAGTCTTTAATAGAGTTGTACTTTAATTTAAACTTGTATTCTTGCCATATTAGAAAACTTGAACCCAAGGCCTATATAAAGGCATGTAATTCGACCTAGGGAAAGATATCTTATTCTCTAGTCGTCTTCCCCTAAACCTTGGTCGTTTCCACCCTTCTCATCATGTTCTAAACTTCCTCTAGGGCTAAGGGTTGATTCTGTAAGTAGTTGCAATGATTGCATTGTTTTAGGATTTTTCTGTTCAATAAAATAGACTTCAAGTTTGCTTATTCTGGTTTTCAACATCTTGCAAGAGTATTGGGAGAGCATTGTGAGATTACATATTTACTTAATATCGGGAAAGTTAAGTATACGAAAGGAATAAGCGCGGGTTCTCCAATTTATGGTTGAACTATCTCGGATCTAGGGATAGAACGAGGTTAAGTGGCTAAGGAAGAATTCAACAACATCGGTGTTCATTCTTCGATTCACGCCGGGAGGTATCATCAAAGACGTGTTCATCGACAGACTTGGACCTAGGGATAGGCCAAGGCATAGCATGTATTCTTGCCAAGCTTGAAGTGCTGAGTTGTGTGTTCGCTGCCGCGACAACAACAGACCGCTGCCGCGGCAGGTGCTGCCGCGAAAGGCGCTACGACAGAACATAGGAGTCTTAGACATTGCAAACACATGCACTACGGAGCAGATCAATATCGGCCCATTCTTTACTCTGAATATTTTCATCCTTTATTTTCTATCTTCTTTATTATCTTGTGACAACATTTAAAACTATTTCTTTTCCTTCTTGTGCAGAAATCCAAGGTTAAAGCTATTAGCCCAGTCCCTGTGGAGACGATATCCGATACTTACGTATCACTTTACTACTTGCGTCGTGTACACTTGCACTACATTGCGATAGACACTTTTACACGCAACAAGTTTTTGGCGTCGTTTCCGGGGACTGACAACATATCTTTACCCTACCTTTTACTGCACTTATTTTACTTTTCTATTTTTACTTGGATTGTTCATCCTGTACTTTTCACAAGGTATTTTGTTTGCTTATGCGCAGATCTCAACGAGGAAAAGAACCTGAGCACCAGTTAGATCCTGAAATCGAACGAACGTGCAATCTCAGGAAACGAGTCCGCCTCCTTGTAAAAAGAAATGAATACCTGGAGGAACAAATAGAAGCAATGGTGAACGAAAGACGCGAAGACAGGAGGAACAACCAAGAGAATCTTCGAGGTTCTGCCGATCCTCCTGCTGCTGCCGCACGCCTGTCATGCCGAGACTACATGATCAACGATCATGTAGAACTAGAGACCACCCTGCCAGACGTAGAAGCTGAAAATTTCGAGCTAAAACCTGTCATGTTCAGCATGATTAATGAAGCTGGCTAATTTAGTGGTGCTGCTACAGAGGATGCTAGGGAGCATCTGAAAATGTTCCAGGAAATATGTGGTTCGTTTAGACTACTAGGAGTAAATCCGGAGATACTGAGAATTCGGTTATTTCCTCATTCATTGAGGGACAGGGTGAAATCTTGGTGGAATAAACTAGCGCCGGGTTCAATACGAACTTGGGCATATTTAACTCATGAATTTTGGTCTCGTTTTAATCCTTCACATTTATCTGAGCGATTACGTAACGAAATTGCTACTTTTCAACAGGAAGATGACGAGCCAATGCACGAGGCATGAGACCGATTTACCACTCTACTGAGGAACTACCCAATGCACGGATTCCCCGTTTGGAACCAGGTAATTAAGTTTTATAATGCTGCCAACTTACAGACTCGTATGAGAATTGATTCAGCAGCGAATGGATTGCTATTGGACAAAGATCCAGATGAAGCAATGGTAGTATTGAAAAACCTGGCAAAGAACGAGGAACAGTTTCCTACAGCAAGAAGAGGGGGTAAACGAGTACTAGCTGTGAAAGAGTATGAGGCCGACAACTCCCGAAAAACACAGGTGGTATATCTCACAAAGGCAGTGGAAAAGCTCTTGAAGAAAGATTCAAAACCTGTCTACTCTGCTGAAGAGGTATGTGAAACTTGTGATGGGAATCACAGTTCGGAAGATTGTCCGCTACACTTAGAGGAAGGGATGAAAGTTGGGAACTACAACAAGCAGAACTACAATTCCAACAACTACAATCCCAATTGGAGAAAGGATTCAAAATTCTCTTAGAGCAACCCTAACAATGCCCTGAATCCTCAAGCACAGAACACTCAAAATTAGGGGGACCTAGATTACTGACTCGGGAGCAACCGCAACAGCAGCCGCAACAGCCACCAGCTGTCACGACTAGTATATTGGAGCAGACCTTGGATACGTTTATGTTTCAAACAGGAACTAACATTGAGAACATGAATCACGTCGTCAAGAAAACTGAGTCGTTCATGGATAAAATAGAGATGCAGATGACTAACCATGAAGCTACTCTAAAATCACTGGAGACATAGATGGGTCAGGTTTCCCAACATATAAAACCGAGGCAGAATGGAGGATTCCCTAGCGATACTGAAAACGCTAGACAACCCACACATGAGCAGTGCAAAGCCATCACAACTAGGAGTGGGAAGAAATTACCAAAGCCGGAGAAGGAAGCTGAACCAGTTAAGGAACCAGCCCTAGAATCGACTGCCGAGAACGCTGCCCCGGCAGGCGACAAACAGCCTGCTGCCGATGAACCTGTCACGACAGTAGAAGGGACAAAGGAGAAGGATGAAGAACCTAAGCCTCCTCGGATCCGAATGCAGTGGGAAGGACGCATTACAGATTATCGTCCTCCACCCCCTTTCCCTTAACGGTTACAGAAATTGAAACAGGAATCCCAGCTTAAGAAGATCAATGATATTTTTAAGCAGGTTTACATTAATATTCCGATGTTAGATGCTATCAAGAAGATGCCTGGTTAAGCCAAATTTCTCAAGGATGCCATGTCGAAGAAGTCCAAACTTGGGGAATTTGAGACGGTTAAAATGACAGAGGGATGCATGACTATTCTACACAAGCATCCACCCCAGAAAAAGAAGGATTCTGGGAGTTTCATAATACCATTCATAATCGGAGATAAGTCTGTGGGTAAGGCACTTTGTGATCTTGGTGCTAGTATAAATTTAATGCCCAAATCTGTGTTTCAGAAGTTAGGTATTGGGAAAGCACGGCCCACAACAGTCGTACTGCAGTTGGCAGACCGCTCTTACGTACATCCAGAAGGAAAGATAGAAGATATTCTGGTAAGAGTGGATAAATTCATTTTTCCTGCTGAATTTCTTGTTTTAGATTGTGAAGCAGATGAGAATGCACCAATCATCCTGGGGCGACCCTTCTTAGCCACAGGAAGATCACTGATTGATGTAGAAAAATGGGAACTCACTATGAGAGTGAACGATCAAGAGATCAAGCTGAAGGTTCTCCAAGCAATAAAACATGCTGATGCAGAAGAAGAATGCAAGGCTATCACTGAAGTTATCCTTGACCAACCCTGCATCAGGTCGGACTGCCATGACATCAAGTTTGGCCACTGCCCCAGCAGCCATTTAGAAGACTGTCACGACAGTGACGATGACAGCAGCTCCTCAAACTCTGATATATCTGATACTGAAGATCATGAGGAGGTAAACTAGATAGGCAATCGTCTAGGTAAGTTATTCGAGCCCTTAGACTATACCTCGAATGAACATATAGTCCAGAAGCCATCAACTGTAGAGCCACCTGTTCTAGATCTTAAGCCCCTGCCAGGGCAGCTTAAATATGTTTTTCTTGGATTAAATGATACGTTGCCCGTAATCATCTCTTCCAAGCTGATGCAGGAACAGGAACAACAGCTGGTAGGGATGCTGCAACAGCACAAAAAGGCTATTGGATGGACGATCGCTTATATCCAAGGCATCAACCCAGCACTATGCATGCATAAAATCCTCTTAGAGGATGATCACAAGCCGACCATTGATACCCAGAGACGTTTGAATAATTCTATGCGAGAGGTGGTTCGTAAGGAGATCATCAAATGGCTAGATGCTGGAATAATTTATGCCATCTCGGATAGCAAGTGGGTGAGCCCGGTGCAATGCATTCCTAAGAAAGGAGGAATAACCGTGGTAACCAACGAAGAAAACGAGTTAATCTCAACCAGGACTGTGACCGGTTGGAGGGTTTGTATGGACTATCGGAAGCTTAACAAAGCTACCCGGAAGGACCACTTTCCCCTGCCTTTTATTGATCAAATGCTTGATAGATTAGCGGGAAAGCCTTACTACTGTTTTCTTGATGGATACTCAGGTTATAACAAAATAGCCATCACACTAGAAGATCAAGAGAAGACGATGTTCACTTGCCCATACGGTACTTATGCTTTTCGGAGGATGCCATTTGGACTTTGTAATGCACCAGCAACCTTTCAGAGGTGTATGATGGCAATATTCTCTGACATGGTGGAGGATTTCCTGGAGATATTCATGGATGATTTCTCTGTCTTTTGAGACAATTTTGAAAGTTGCCTAGGCAACCTACAAAAAGTGCTCGAGAGATGCAAGAAAGCAAACTTGGTATTGAACTGGGAGAAATGTCACTTCATGGTAGATGAAGGGATAGTCCTAGGCCATAAAGTAATCTGCCGCGGCATAGAAGTCGACAGAGCTAAGATCGAGGTAATTGAAAAGCTGCCGCCACCCACCACAATCAAAGGAATCAGGAGTTTCTTAGGGCATGCTCGGTTTTATCGGAGGTTTATCGCAAAATTTTTGAAGATCACCAAACCCTTGTGCCATCTTCTGGAGCAGAACTGTCCCTTCAACTTCAACACTGAATGTAATGAGACATTCAAGGTTCTGAAACAAAAGCTGGTAACAGCCCGATCGTACAGCCACCAGATTGGAAACTACAATTTGAGATCATGTGTGATGCTAGTGACTATGTTGTTGGGGCAGCACTTGGGCAGAGGAAGGACAAGCTTTTTCATGTTATATACCATGCCAGCAAAACAGTGAACGACGCCCAAGTAAACTACACCACAACAGAGAAGGAACTGTTAGCTGTGGTGTTCTCGATTGACAAGTTTCGTTCATACATACTTGGAACAAAGGTCATAATCTACACAGACCACTCTGCATTAAAGTATTTGTTTGCCAAAAAGGATGCAAAGCCTAGACTGATACGTTGGATTCTGCTACTGCAAGAGTTCGACCTTGAGATCAAGGACAAAAAGGGGACAAAAAACCAAGTTGCAGATCACTTGTCAAGATTAAAGAAGGGAAAGAGTCTCCCAACAGACGAGACACACATACTGGAGACCTTCCCTGACGAGCAGTTGTTCGCTGTCACAAGCACTGCCGCGACAGCCATGGCGGTAGGTAAGTTTTCTAAACTCACCTGGTATGCTGATTTCGTTAATTATTTGGTTAGCGGAATAACTCCTCCTGACCTTAAGCATTATTATTGGGACGAACCTCTTCTTTTCAAATATTGTGCAGATCGGGTTATCAGGAGATGCGTACCACAAGATGAACAAGAAGATGTGCTTCATCACTACCATGCTTCACAATATGGAGGACACTTAGGTGGTAACAAAACTGCTGCCAAGGTTTTGCAGTCTGGATTTTATTGGCCGTCACCGTTCAACGATGCCCAAGCATTCTACAAAGGTTGTGATAAATGTCAATGAATTGGGAATATCTCAAGAAGACATGAGATGACACTGCAAAACATTCTTGAAGTCGAAATCTTCGACGTTTGGGGATAGATTTTATGGGACCATTCCCAGCATCATGTGGGAGCTTATACATCCTCCTGGCAGTGGACTATGTGTCCAAATGGGTTGAAGCGATCGCTACACAGAAAAACGATGCCAAGACTATTCAAAGGTTTTTACACAAGAACATATTTTCAAAAGTTGGCATCCCCAAGGCGATCATCAGTGATGAAGGGATGCATTTTGATAACAAGGTTATAGCTGCTGCCTTAAAGAAATATTGTGTTAAACACCGGATCGCAACATCATACCACCCTCAAACCAATGGACAGGCTGAAATATCCAACAGAGAGGTAAAGAACATTCTGGAGAAAATGGTTAAGCCAACTCGAAAGAACTGATCTCTACACCTCAATGATGCACTATGGGCCTATAGAACAACATTCAAAACTCCATTGGGAATGTCACCCTACCGGCTGATTTACGGGAAAACATGCCATCTACCTATTGAGATTGAGCACAGAGCATACTGGGCCATCAAAGCAGTGGCATGACAAGAAGCTGCTGCCATGACTTGGAAAAGGAAGGACAGAAAAGGCTACTTGACTTGAATGAGATTGAAGAAATTCAAGCAATGGCCTATGATAATGCAAGGATCTACAAAGATAAGACAAAGAAGTGGCATGACAAGAAGCTGCTGCCACGACAGTTCTGCCCAGGGCAGCTTGTGTTGTTGTTCAACTCTAGGTTAAAACTCTTCCCAGGAAAGCTAAAATCTAGGTGGTCTGGCCCATTCCAAGTGGTGCAAGTTTTTCCTCATGGTGCCATCACGATTAGTTCTTTAAAAGACAGGCACCGATTTAAAGTCAACAGACAGAGACTAAAGCATTATCAGGGGATTGAAACCCCAAGAATGCAGGAAGTGGCTACTTTAGGAGATGCCCCTCCTGGCATCTCTAATTTAACCGAATTTAATTTTTATTTTTATATTTATTTATTATTTATATATATTAGGTAATTGGAATTATTTTATTTTTAGGAACTAAATTTTTACTTTTATTATTCTTAGGAAATAAAGGAGACAAGAAGAGGAGGAGAAGTGAATTCAGCCCACCATCTTTCCATCAGCCCAAAAAGCCCAAACTAGGAGCCTGTCGTTACAGGTGCCGCGAAAGACGCGGAAAATCCAGCCTGTCAACACGGTGTCGCGGCAGACACGCAAACGCGTAACAGACACGCAGCAGACACGGAAACGCATGACAGACGCGTCAGAAACCGCATAACAGCTGGCCCCGTTATTCGCGCCTGCCGTTACAGCTCCAACGGGCAGCAAACTCCTCATCTATATAAAACCTGTTTTACTATTCATTTTCACTCACTTTTACTCTCTCTACTTGTTTCCTCTCTAGAATTTCATTTGCTTTTATCTTTTTCTATAGTTCCTTGCAATATGAGTACCATAAACACCCGTCGTAGTGCTGCCTCAGGATCTGCCCCAGCAACATCGACTCCCAGCTCTTTCCAAGGCAGAGACATGTGGGAAGAAAAGGGCTTCATTTACAGCACCAGAACGGAGAATCTCGGGCTAAAACCATTCATAGCCCGCAAGATCATAGCTCTACAATGACAGATGTTTGCCGAGCAGCCGGAAGAAATGAACGTCACTTTAGTCCGAGAGTTTTATGCTGCCATCGACAGCAGGGAGGCAACAATAGTAACGTTTCGTGGGAAGGAAGTACCCTTCGAGTCAGAATACATCAACACCCTTTATGGGTTCTATGTTGGTAGAAGGGAAGATGGCCACCAGAGATTTATAGAGAGCTTGGAGTCGGTAGATTATGATGTTGTTATGGCATAACTCACCGATGAAGGCAATGAGTGGAATACCGATCCTAAACATCCAAGGACGGTAAAATGAGTCCAACTCTCTCCGGAAGCCAAGTTGTGGAACGCTTTTATCAAAAAGAGGATCATGCCCTCCTCGCAAAACACAATGGTAGACCAACCAAGGTTAGCCCTCATCCATTCAATTCTAAATGAGAGGCCTATTAACGTTGGTAGATACGCTCAGGAGTGAATTTTGGATTGCGCGTACCGGCCATCGGGACCACTCGTCTTCCCCTACCTCATAACAACCCTCTGCTGTGGCCACAACGTACCTGAAGTTGTCGAGGATTTGAGGATCCGAGGAAAATGATGGATGGAAAGGAACATCCTCAGCTTGATGGAACTGAAAGCTGCCACACACCTGTCGTCCTTCGACCCCACTGTCGCGGCAGGTTAGCCGTCAGAGCCCACCCAAACCGAGCCTGCCGCCACAGAACCAAGGCAGCCCACTGCAGCAGCTCCCCAAGCAGACTCCTCCACCCAAATCCTTGTTGCCCTGCAGAAAATGGAGGAACGACAGCTGGGCCTGATGAGCTTCATTCGGGACTTCACAACAGCAACGGTACATTTCATTAAAACCAATCTTAATTTTCCTGATGTACTGTTTCCTGCCTTCCCCGACCATTATTTTTCTGCCCCCACACCTTCTCATACCCCTACCCCTGCTGCCACACCGAAAACACCATCTGCCGTGTCCACCCCGACCCCAGCCACAACAGCTGCAGGCGGCAGCCACATTGCCACAACATCTGCCAGGGGAGAGAAGAGGAAAGAGCCCATGTCCGACCTTGACAGATACATAGCTGGTTTCTCCTCTTCCTCCATTTGGGAGGAATCCGATTACAAGCCCTGTGTCAAGTGGAACCTGTCCAAGGAGTTCACCCTGGTGAAACAGCAGAAAACAAACACTGGAGTCGAACCATCCGACCAGGGAAAATCTCCCAGTGGCAGCAGCAGCAGTAGCAGCAGTGGTAGCAGCAACAGCAGTAGCTCCTCCGAAGAGGTTCAAGTGCTGGAGAAACCACCACATATTTCACCTACACGCATCCAACCTCCGCGGGAAGCCAAGAACAAGAACACCTCTGCATCTCCCATCCATCTACCGGCACCGACAAGGAAAGTCACTGCCCGCCGGCAGATTTGAATCAGCAGCAGCAGCAGCGATGACGATAGCGCTTAAAATTTAAGTTTCTTTTCTTATATTTGTTGTCTGCTATTTTGTTATATTTGTGATGTTGTTTTTTATTTCTTTTTCTTTTTCATTCTGTCATTTGCATTGAGGGCAATGCAACCCTTGAGTTTGGGGGTGGCATCCCTCCATTAATGAAGTGTCTTTAAGTTTAAAAATTGTGTCTATTATTTAGTTTATTTTTGCTTAAAAAATGAAAAAATTTGGCTTAAGTCTTTGAACTTCACTTACCTGCCACGACATATGCTGTCGTGACAGTGCCTTTAGGAAATTTTAGGAGATTTCTTTGTGACTCTTATGCTTTTTAGATTTCTTTAGTACACTGGAATAGGAATGTTTACCCGCTTGAAACTGCCCCTAGAGGTGCCTATCACTGGCTCTAGGAAGATAAGAAAGAAAAAATATTCAGACTCAATAGCTTGCAAAACTGCCTTGCACTTACTTTAGGAGATTTCTTTTTTTGAGCTAAGTTAGAAAAAACTAAAGGAGCCCAAGAATTGCCTCCAGAAAAGATGCAGTTAAATAATGAGTCAGAAAAAACTAAAGGTGCCTAAGAATTGCCTCCAGAAAAAATTGAAAGGGCATAACCTCATGTTTGTAGACATGACTATTCTGGTATACTAAGGTAGTCTACATGCATAAGTGTTCACAAAACCTGCACACACTTCACAAGAATTATAGCATGGTTCCAAATAAGTCCAGAAATATCCGACAAGGTACTACTCTTGATAGAATACAAGTGGTAGGTAATGTAAAGTCCACTGATTTAAGCCAAAGAAAAAAATTATTATTATTAAGTTAGGTCTTAATTCCTTGAGGGAAAGCAAAAACTTGAGTTTGGGGGTGTGTTGAGTGTGTAAAAGTTCTATATTTTACCCCTATTTAACCCATATTTCAGCTGCATTCAAGCATAATTCATTGCATTTAGGATAGATTTCATTCATGCATCACAATTATATTAAATGACACAGTTTCTATTGAAATTGGTTGCTTTTGCAAGTGGCTGCTGTAGTAGATGAAAGGCAGTAGAGAAACAGAGCTGGAACACTGGACTGCAGCTGAGAAGAAGGATGCTGCCACGGCCGCTGCCGTGGCAGCAAAGGACGATAGCAATGGTGAAGAGAAGATTTGAAACGGACCTCGACAGAAAGAGGAAATTAAGCCAGTTTGTCGTGAAGCACTCTTATATTATTCTGAGCCCTAGATTAGAATGAAGGCCAAGCCCAAAGTTCAAGGAATAAACTCCAAGCAAGAAGGAAGGACGAATTAAAGACATATACTCTGAAGATTTAGTCTTTAATAGAGTTGTACTTTAATTTAAACTTGTATTCTTGCGATATTAGAAAACTTGAACCCAAGCCCTATATAAAGGCATGTAATTTGACCTAGGGAAGGATATCTTATTCTCTAGCCTTCTTCCCCTAAACCTTAGTCGTTTTCCCCCTTCTCATAATGTTCTAAACTTCTCCTAGGGCTAAGGGTTTATTCTGTAAAGTAGTTGCAAGGATTGCATTGTTTTAGGATTTTTTCTGTTCAATAAAATAGACTTCAAGTTTGCTTATTCTGGTTTTCAACATCTTGCAAGAGTATCAGGAGAGCATTGTGAGATTACATATTTACTTAATATCGGGAGAGTTAAGTATACGGAAGGAATAAGTGTGGGTTCTCTAGTTTATGGTTGAACTATCTCGGATCTAGGGATAGAACGAGGTTAAGTGGCTAAGGAAGAATTCAACAACATCGGTGTTCATCCTTCGATTCACGCCGGGAGGTATCATCAAAGACGTGTTCATCGACAGACATGGACCTATGGATAGGCTAAGGCATAGCAGGGATTCTTGCTAAGCTTGAAGTGCTGAGTTGTGTGTTCGCTACCGTGACAACAACAGACCGCTGCGGCAGCAGGTGCTGCCGCGACAGGCGCTACGACAGAACAGATGAGTCTTAGACATTGCAAACACCTACACTACGAAGCAGATCAATACCGGCCCATTCTTTACTCTGAATATTTTCATACTTTATTTTCTATCTTGTTTATTATCTCGTGACAACATTTAAAACCATTTCTTTTCCTTCTTGTGCAGAAATCTAAGGTTAAAGCTATTAGCCCAGTCCCTGTGGAGATGATATCCGATACTTACGTATCACTTTACTACTTGCGTCGTGTACACTTGCACTACATTGCGATGGAAACTTTTACACGCAACAACTATCATAGGCACAAGTGTTTTAAGCTAAAAATTTCTATTTCATTAAGTGCTAGGGGGCATAATTTACATATTCATTTAAATGTTACTAAATGAATCTAAAAATAAGAGGACTAATTCCCCCCAAAATCAAGGTTGGAATTGTTCTCAATGTCTCTACAAAAATAAAAACAAAACATAAAAAAGAAAATTAATAGAAGAAAAAAATAAAAACATAAAAGAGAAAATAAAACATAAAAATTAAAAAGAAAAGTAAATGGTGCTATAGACGAAGGGAGTTCCCCTCTATTGCTGACGCGTCAGAGGAGGATTTTGAGGAGGTGGGCAGGACGAGGCGGCACGTAGCATATGGTCTATCAGTTGGGCTTTTCTTCTTGCTACGCGGTGGCTGGATGCGGCTGGGGGTGGTTTTCTTGGATGGTTTTTCAGCTCCTCCACCCTAGGGCTATGTTTCTGGCCGCTTTCTCTTTCTATCTTCCTCTGCTCGTTCGTCATCAAAGGAGTCTGAGATCTCCATGTCTGAGTCACCGACGTCTTTTCCAGCGACCCCTTTTGCTACTGGGGATGTAGCAGTGGTTTCCTCCGCCCTCTCTGATTCGGATGAGGAGGTAAGTTCATATGGCTGGATAGGGGTTGGAGAGGTTCTTCTCTTGGGGCGGTGGTGCGGCCCCTCACTGTCATCGGCGGCTGGTTTTGGAGTGATCTGGATTGGCTTGGAAGCTGCTAACTCCGTGGGAAAGACGGGCAACTGCGGGCTGGCGTCCTGATACTTGTCCAGCATGTAGGCCACAAAGGCCTCTTGCATGTCCGTTGCGTATTTGGTGAAGATCACCTCCTTGTGCTCGATCTTCTGGCAGCTTTCAACTAGGCTGCGTAGTAGGGGGATCACTTCGGAGGAGAGGGCAATTTCAGTACTGCCCGCTGCGGCTGGTGTGGCGGCAACTTGGGATGGTGGCTGGGCGGTAGAAGGTGTGTCTGGCTCCGCGTTATTCATCATCTGCTAGCATACCCTTCTTATCCATCCTTCCTTCGCAGGAAGAATTTTGTCTTTGGGGTCGGGCGGCACGCGAAAGTTGGCACACATACCAGTGATGAATGTAGGGAAGAAGAGGGGTCCCTTGGCCTTTAGCTTCTCTGTGTGGTCATAGACCTCCTTTATGATTACCTCGCCATGGTTGATCTGCCGCCCCATAATTATACTATAGATAATAGTGAGCCTTGGCCTGTTTACTGTCGATCCGTGAGTGGAAGACATCATGCAGCGGTGGACAAAGTAACTCCAAAGGGTTGCCTCTAGCAGCAAATCGCGGCGGTTGATTGACCCCTTGTTTTTGCCTCTTAGCAACTTGGTGTTTGGCTTACAGATCTTCCTCTTGATTTTGTTGTAGTCAGCCACCGTTAAGTAGGACTCACATTCCTCGTGTGGATTGTCGCTGACTTCTATGCTGCAGAAGCTGTTGATCGTGTCAGCAGTAAACTTGACACCTTCTCCGCAGACGTACACGAAAGGGCTTGCCGGTGTCGGTCTGTGGGCGTAGAACTCTCGCACATGGTTGCTGTTGATTCCTTCTGGCTGCCGTACGAACTGGTCCCAGCCCATATTATGGATCCTTTCGAATAGAGCGGGTTCCAAGCCAAAATCCCCATCTGACTGGGTATATTGGAAACCCATCTTCTCATATAGTTGTCGCTCTCTAAAGTGTTTCTTGTAGGTCTCCTCGATAGTAGGGTTCAAGAACCTTTTGAACGGGGTTTTGGAGGTGGCGGCGGTTTGCTGTGATGAGGCCATAGTTTGTGGTACGATTGTATTTCCTAAAGAAAGAAAAGAAAGAACGTGGAAGAAAATAAAACTAAGGAAATCTTGGAAGCAAATATTGCAGAAAGAATTCAGAGTAAAGGAGAAAGCAAAGTGAAAATAGGGGAAGAATAGTTGGCTTTATATAGCCACTTCTCTCCACTGCCTTGGTAGGAATGCTGTCAACGGGCGGCAATTATTGCGGCGCGAATAACTGGATTCTAGCCATTACGTAAATATCTGTTCCGCTCACTGGGGCAAAATATAGCTATTGCGGCTAACCGTTATTCTTATTTGCCTTATGTTGCCTTGGCCGTTAGTTGGGCCTCTCCTTTATTTTTTCATCTTTCTTGATCTTTCCTAACCTGAAATAAATTAAATACAAGAATTAAATAAAAATTAAATATAATCCTAATGCATAAAAATAAATTAAAAATAAAAAGCTATGTCGGGCTGCGCTGTTCCCAAGCATAACCACTTCCTGAGGGTCTTTGTGTTTGGCTATTCATCTGGGCATGTCCTTCCCCATCTCAGGTGGATGTTGCTGCCAACCTTGCTGCCCTGACGGGACATACACCAAGAAAACAAATAGGCTTTTTTCGGCAAATAAATGAAAAGAGATTTAATATGCAAAAACTAAATAGGAGTGCAGAAATTCAAACGTAGTTGTTGTTGCCAATCCCCGACAACGGCGCCAAAAAATTGTAGAGCGCTTGGGTGTTCTCTATTTATGAGCGCAAGTGCGCACTCTTGTCAAGTTATAGTATAAAAGATATCGTCTCCCACAGGGATTGGAGCAGCTCCTATGAACGGTTTCCTACACAAAGATTTAGTAAATGCGCAATTAAATCTCACGATGTGGAAATATAAAAAACACAAATAAAATAAAGATAGTGATGAGAGGAATAATAGGGAGAGATTTGGGTGAGACAAATGCAGCTCAGTGGCCTGTGGACTGCATTGTAAAGTCTGAGCATGTTTTGCGCTGCCATGAATTGATGCCTCGGCGGGATGGCGGGCGACAAACTACGACCCTTTCGTGAGTGTACTGTCTTGGCAGTTGAAACGGAAAGAAGTTCTTGCGGCAAGTCTGGCAAACATTCCAAAGTTCGGCGGGATAGTCGACAATGATCCCTCCTATTTCTAGGTTAGGGTGCTCGAACACTCACGTGATGTAGGCAATACCTAGCAATCTCAGCGTCAACCTAACACAGGCAAATTAATTCGATTGGTGCTCCCTCTTAGCCGCTGAAACTAGTGGACTAGTGTGGAACCAAGTTAATCACGCCTTTGCATGTTGTGATCGTGCTTAACCCTTTCGTGAGCCTTGCACTTTTGTGCCCAAAAAATGGATTTTCTCCCAACTGACTGGTGTAGACTAATTGAAAGAACAAAGAGCATGGATTCAGCAAACTTTGGAATTTTATTGAAAACAACTCAAAACTATTACAATTGTTTCCCTCAAACTACTTTACATGCGCGTGCCTAAACCCTAGGAGAGTTGGGTCGTGACCCCCAACAACTCCAACCTATCTAACTACATCTCTGTTGCACGGATGTTTAGGCTCGCATCCCCTCACCCTTGTCATCATGCCCCAATACCCTTACAATCATTGGGTATATATAGGGTTGATGGCCTAAGTTTGAGTCCTCCTTGAAGTAGGAGTTCTAAAAGTAAATTACATTAAATACATTTCCTTTATTACTTAAATATAGACTCTTTGGATGTTGCCTTCTTTTGCAAGTAAAGATAAGTGCTCCTACTTATCGGTTTGGATCAGCTCTACCTGTCGCTACAAGCTTCAGAAAATTGCAAGACAGGGCTTATTGGGCTTAGGAAATTTCCCTCTTTAAATCGCGACCCATCTTGGTTAAGTCGGTGTAACTCCTGCCCGGGCGGCACATGGCGGCATCTTGAGATGCTTCAGTACAACTCCTTTTGTTCCAACTTTCCTGTCCTCTCATGGTCACTCCTCTCCTCTCCTAGTTATAGCACCTGAAAATATAAACTAAACTAAAACAATAACTTTTCTCAACCAAACATAAAATATTCAATAGAAGCATGGTAAAAGAGAAGATATTTTTATAATGCATGCAATGCACCTAAATATGCCTAAATGACCTTAAGAATAACAATAATACATGCAGGAATGCGTCCAAAATATAGAACTCATGGACACTCTACATGCACTTTGAGCTTAAGCCGGTCATGTTTAACATGATAAACACTAGGGCACTTTGGAGGGACTGCCACAAAAGATGCCCGACAACATTTAAGAGGATTCATGGACATCTTTAGAGCATTTAAAATACACGGGGTCCATCAGTACTGAGGCTGAAGTTATTTCCCTATTCACTGAGGGATAGGGCAAAGCAATGGCTAAACAACCAGCCGACAGGGTCGTTCAACACATGGACATAACTTTGTAAAGACTTTCTGGACCGATTCAGCCCGTCCAATGTCACTGATAGACTGCGGAATGAGATAACAACCTTTAGACAAGGGGATGATGAGCTGATGTACGAAGCATGGGAGCGGTACCAACAGATACTGAATAATTGTCCACTATATGGTCTTCCGGCTTGGACGCAAGTATCAATATTCTACAACGGGGTGAACTACCCAATACGAATGATGATTGATGCATGTACCAATGGGATCATCCTTGACAGACCACCAGAGGAAGCACTACGGCTGCAGAACCAAGCCGCTAAAAAAGATTACAAATATCCAACACCCCACCGAGGCGAGATAAGGCGTCCAACCACTGCGGACGAGGTAGAAGCCTCAGAATCTGTTAACGCCCGTCTTGACACGCTGACTGAGCTGGTCATGAAGATTGTGCAACCTGCTGGGAAGGTCTATGAAGTAAAGGCTGTGGAGCCGTTCTATGGTGAATGTAGGGGGCAACCATGATACCTCTGACTGCACTGCATCTGCCAATTATATGGGAGGATATGAGAGGAACAACAGACCTTCCCAGAACACCTACAACCCTAGATGGAAGAACCATCCTAATTTCTCCTGGAGCAACCCAAAAACCGCTGCAAACCCACAACAACTACAAGGAGGCTACCAACAGAACCAGTCCAGACATCAAACTTAGTAGCCACAAAACAATAATTCACTAGAAGCTACCCTTCATACTTTTATGTCTAAAACTAGTGACTTTATTGTTCGTACAAACAAATTTATTGATAAAACTGAGTTTTTTATGGACAGGACAGAGATGAGGATGAACAACCAGAAGGCTACTATAAAGAACCTGCAGACCCAATTTGGGCAGTTCACTGAAATCTACAATAGCCGGATAATGGGAGCAGCATCCAGCAGCTTATAGGCAGCACCCGCAAAACCTACTTATGAGCAGTGCAAGGTTATATCTAAAATAAGTGGGAAGCAGTTGGATGAACCCAGGGTGGAGACACAGCCAGAAACCCAGCAAGACCAAAAAAAAAGCCTGCCACAACATCACCAACACCAGCCGCCCCAGCAGCTAAGCAAGATAGTGGTCCTGAACTAGATGATCATCCTCAGATTAGGTTCCAATGCAAGGAACGCATAGAGGACATCCGCCTACAAGCACCATTCCCCCAAAGGCTCAAGCAACGGAAGCAAGAGCACTAGTTCAGAAAATTCCTGGATATTATGAAGCGGATGCACATCAACATACCTCTAATAGAAGCCATTCAAAGTATGCCCAACTATGCCAAACATCTCAGAGATATGGTTTCTAGAAAGGAGAGGATTGGGGAATTTGAGATAGTTGTTGTCACAAAAGAGTGCATGGAAATGATGTACAACAAGCTGCCGCCCAACTAGACAGACCGAGGCAACTTTGTTATTTCATGCAGGATAGGCAGCAAACATGAAACCAGAGCCCTGTGCGACTTGGGAGCCAGCATCAACCTTATGCCTAAGGCCGTCTTTGATAAACTAGGTATTGGGCCTGCCAAACCTACCTCTGTCATGCTAAAACTTGCTAACCATTCATTTATACAACCGGAGGGTAAAATCGAAGACATCCTGGTAAAGGTGGGCAACCTGATTCTTCCAGCCGACTTCATCATCTTAGATTGTGAGGCGGATGAAAAATCCCATATCATTCTTGGGTGACAATTCTTGGCCACGAACAGAACTCTTATAGATGTGGAACATGGGAGCTAACAATGAGGGTGGACGACAAGAGCATCAAGATGAATGTGCTACAACCCTCAGAAAAAGAAAAATGATGCCCAGATGCAAGAGCAGCAAAAATCAGCGTAGAGAAAGGCCAGGGCAGCAGTTGCAGCGACAGACCAAAGGCCAGGCTAAAGGACCTAATAACGAATCACTTGAAGGAATAAGAGGATCCCCTGGAGGGAAGGACAAGCCAAACTAATTCATGAAGTGGTTATGTCTGGGAGATGCACCCAAATGCACTCCCAACATAACTTAATTTTTATTTATTTCTTTATTTTTATTTTTATGCATTAGGATTAGAGTTTCAATTTTTAGGATTAGATTAGTTTTCAGATTTTTATTTTTTAGAAGATTATTTAATTAAATTTGTTTGTATTTCAAGTTTAGGAATAAAAGAGCAGGATCAAGAAAAAGGCCCAGCAAGCAGCCCGCCCACCAACCCGCTAGGGCAGCCCAGCGCAACAACGCGTAACGGCTAGTCTGCCGCCAACGGTTAGCTGCCAACATCTCTAAAAATAACGAGCAGAAAATCCCGTAACGTGTGCAAGATAATCGGACCGTTGGGCATTTAATGCCACCACGACACTTCTTGGAAACCCCTATTTAAACGCCTCTCACTCCATTCATTTACTTTACTTTCACTTCCTTGCTATCTTCTTCTTGCTTCCACTGCTCTATAATTGTTTTTCTTTCTAGTTTCAGCTACTTCAACCGTTCCACATGGCATCCGCATCACAACTCAAACCCACCTACAAGAGATTTTGCACCAAGGCAGACAAAAAAAGATATAGAGATTATTTCTCTAAGTAGGCAGTCTGGGAGGAGCAAGGTTTCCATTATACATAGCAAACGTGAGACCTTGGTTTAGAGCCTGCCCTGTTCGAAACCATCCACAGCAAAAGATGGGAGATGTTCGCTCGGTAGCCAGAGATAGCCAACATCACCATGGTCAGGGAATTCTACGCCCACCACCCCTGCCCAGGGCAGCCATTTGTCTATGTCCGCGGGGAGCCTATCAAGTTGAATGCCGATGTCATCAACAAATATTATGGCAATGGATATGCACGACAACCCTCACAAGGAGTGGAGGCAGTCACTAACGGCTGTCGACTATGAGAAAATCAAGGCCAAACTCTGCAAGCCTAACACGTCGTGGTTGGCAGGAAAACATATGGGATCTGTCCAGCGCCGCCACCTGTTGCCCGAGGCAATGCTATGGAACACCTTTGTAAATAGGCGTCTGCTGCCCACCTCCCACAACTCAACCGTCGATCGGCCGCGCCTTACCCTAATTCACAACATTATGATGAACCTGGCAATAAACGTTGAGGAAATCATATGCACGGAGATCCAATTTTGCTTCAAAAAGAAGAAAAGCAGGTTGTATTTTCTGTCCCTCATCACAGGTCTTTGCACCAACTTCGGTGTCCCGGCAGAGCCTAAAGATGAGTTAATGACTCCAAAAGAAGGATGGACCAGAAAAGTCCGTATATAGATGATGCAGGATACGGAGAAAGATCCAACAACGCCTAGCCAGCCTTTTGCCGCTCAACCTGAAACTCCACTCGCCCCCGACAGTACTGAAGTTGCCCCAGACAATGAAGTCCTCACATTGATGCACACCCTTCTAGACAGCATAAAGCGCATCGAGCAGTAGTAGCTGAGCTTCGTGAAATTCATGGGGGAGGTCCAAGAAGCCTTTGTGGCTTATCTCCGGCAGAATTTCACAGGTTAGGGACCCGTCCTGCCTTCATACCCTGCAGAGCTTGCAACAGCAGCCCAAGCACAAGGAACGCCACCAGCCGCCGCTGCCCGCCAAACCGACCACCAGGTACCCTCTCCGACGCACTATCCAACTTTCTCAGCAACCACACCATCCAACACGGTGACATACTCCCCCGAGAGGCACCAATAGCACCATTCACTGGCCTACATAGCAGCGGCAGTGGTAGACACCTCCTCATTATAGGAGATTGAGCAGCAGCCACCGAAACTAGAAATATAAGTGGTAGCAGCAGCAGCAGCCATCCCAATGGTGATTGTCCCTCTGGCAGCACCCATGGAGGAAAGCACTAGAATGAGAAAGCGGCACATAATAGTTGTCGAGCCTGTGGACTTCGAGACGGAGTCAGAAGAGAGCGACGCACCTCCTGCCGTTCCCCCTACCCAACCTCAAGAAGAGCCACATCATACGCCGAAAAGAGTCCAGCTGTCATGGAAAGCAAAAAGCTCACCTGCTAAGACTGCCGCCAAGGCATCTGTCGGCCGCCGCTTCGTCATCCACACATCTTCCTCTTCCTCAGATGAAAAGACTCCAGCCTCCTCTCAACCCTCATACAATTTTTAGTTTTTCTTTCTCTTTTCTTTTATTTTACATTTTTTGTTTTATTTATTTTTTAACTTGTATTTACTTTTCTGTTATTATTTTTCTATTTTGTGTTGTACATTGAGGGCAATGCCCATCTCGAGTTTGGGGGGATAGCTCTCGCATCTTTTGTCTAGGCATACTTAGTTGCATTTAGGTTGCATTGTACTTGCCTTAGTAATAATCGGAAAAGAAAAATTTGTTATAACTTGTGCCTATGATAGGAGAGCCGATTAATTTATTTTCGCACCAAATTAAAATTGAACTTAATTTTGGGAAAAGCATGAAAAATGACTTGGATTTTTTTCTTTTTGTCTAAAACTGTCAAACACCTTTGTTACTTGATGAATGTTTTAGAATATCTGATAGTCATTGCCTGCTTATTTTTTTAGAATTCTTTGCAAAATTCTAACACTGATTGCATGTAGCCGC
This sequence comes from Hibiscus trionum, assembly GCA_030270665.1. NCBI lineage: Eukaryota > Viridiplantae > Streptophyta > Magnoliopsida > Malvales > Malvaceae > Hibiscus > Hibiscus trionum. The sequence continues at coordinate 15,599,665 of BSYR01000038.1, read as the reverse complement.
CAAGGCAGGCAAAAGAAACAGACAAATACAACACTGCCACGGCAGCAGAAGCGAAAACAAATAAATTATTGTTTTACCTTAGAGGTGCCCACACAGGTTCTAGGAAGAATCATGTTCGAGGACACTATGCTGCTATCAAAGTCCATAAAACTGAAAGACTTGAAGTAACAAACAGATTAGCAGGAGTGAATGAAAGTCTTCACGGGATGACTCTACTCCTAGGGTTCGGGGTTTTGTAGTTTGCTACTATCTTAACTTTAGACCTAGAAGAGTAGTTGTGATAAGCTGAAGCCTTCATTGCCATGATTAAAATAATTGTGCTTAATTGTGCTGCCTCGGCAGCAACCTTTAAATCATAGCAACATCTTTGTTTATTTACTTTTTCTGCATATTCAACCTGTACACAAACATGCACACACTACACTGGCATGAGGAATTAAATTCTGAGTTATTTTCTTTCTTATTTCCCTTCACTACATTAATATAGGTGCCACGACCTTAAGGCATTAAATCAAGTTAAAAACATGTTTTTTCATTATGATTATTATTAGAGCAAGTATGTTAGGTTGCATTGCTTGAGGACAAGCAATAGTTCGAGTTTGGGGGTGTGTAAAGTGTCCACAAGTACTAAATTTCAAGCACATTCCATCTCATATTATTGTTGTTTTTGAGCTCATCTTAGGCATAATTAGGATCATGCATTGCATTTTACAATATTTCTTTACTTTGCCTTTCTTGTATTGATCATCTTTTATTTGGTAAAGAAGAGATATTGTTTTAGTGTATTTTTAGTTTTAGGTACTAAAGACTGAAAGAGGGAAAGAGGAGCTGAGGATGTGATGCTAAGGCAGCAAACCAAGGAGTTGTACTGATGCAGTTCCAGCTGAAGACATTAGCTGCCGAGTAGCTACCGAGAGCTGTTGTCAGCGACCTTGCTGCCTACGGCAGCAAACTATGGAGTTGGAGAGCCGGAGTGCGATTTGTAGAGCTAAAAATCCTGAGTCTATCGCCGCCATCCACTCGATTTTTCGACATCTGTAACAGCGAACAAAGCCGTCGATGTGAAAGCTTGAGATTGCTTGCGGGACAAGGTAAACGTGATAAAGTCCACATTCAACGCAAAGAAGTCAGAGTTTAAAGTCACATTAAATGTGGAAAGATACTTTTGAGGACTTCTACTTTAAGGAGGACTTAACCTAGTTATTTGTCTATAAATACTCATTATACTCCTAGTTCAAATCATCTTAGGTTTTCTATAAACATAGCTTGAGTGTTCTTTGCCGCCGCCATGTTCTAAACTTCTCTTGGGTTAAGGGTTATGTTGTAAATTAGTTGTGACACGGTTGTTTAGGTTTTGAGCTATTTTCAATAAAATATTCCAAGTTTACTTAATTCATGATATTCACTTCTTGAATTAGTTCCAAAAGTCCAGTTGAAGAAATCCATTTGTCAGGCACGAGAGTGTCAAACTCACGAAAGAATTAAGTACGGTCTCATCATGACGAGGTGTTGACTAATTCGGCTTAGACATAATTTCAAGTTTCAGCGACTAAAAGGAGCAACCAAACGTCGACTGCCTATGTTATGTTTACGCTGAGATTGCTAGGTATTGCATACATCACGTGGTGACAGAATCCTTGCCTACGCATAGGAAAGATCACTTAGGAATTGCTCTACCGAACTTGGAGTATCTGCCAGACTTGCCGTCAGGACTTCTCTGAATTCCACTTGTCGAGACATCGAAAGTTGCAAGAGCAGAGATCCGATGTGGCAGCGAAAGGGTCGCAGCCTGAATCCGCCAGTACCCGCCGATGCAGCATATTCTGGTAGCGCAAAACAACTTAGCCTATTCAACGTTGTTTCACACTAAGTGGCAGCATAACCCTGCCCGCTTTATCAACATGAATCACCTTTTTTATTACCTGTGTTTTACTTTACTTTACTTCTTAAACAACTATCTCACTTGTGCATTTACTTTATTTGTGCAGGAACTACAATTCGAACCAAGCTGACCAATCCTCGTGGGATTCAACATCTTTTATACTATAACTTGGTAGGAGTGTGCACTTGCGCTCTCACAAAAAGGGAACACCTACACGCCCTACAATGATCTTTTTCGGAATCACATACCCACGTTTGGTTGGGGAGCATTTCCTTCAAGGGTAATATTATATTCCCAACAATAGTGGTTTTTTCATTAAATGTTGGGAATATGATTCCCTTGAATTTCTTAGGTATTTGTCAATTCCCAACACTTTAGACCATATTACCCCTATGAATTCAATTCACATGGATCCTTTATTGAATTTAATTAGATTATTAAATACGTGTGGTGTAAATTAATTAAATATTTCTATTAATATTAATTTAATATATAAATGGTGTTACACATATTTAAATATTATTTTAATATTGAATGTATTTTTATTAATATTATATTTATGATGTTTATAGGTTATATGTTGGGATTGCAAATTGCTTGAAAATTAATAAGTTAAGAGTTGATGTTTTTAATTTTATTCTTTGATTTATAAGATGTTTATCATCTTATAAAATATTTTAGTAGGTTAAACTTATGATATAAATTTTTATAAGTATTATATAACTTTTAGATTTATTTTATTATTTACTTTAATTTACTTGACAATCTGTCACAAGTATTAAAAATTAAAATTTGAATATATTAAAAGTTTAGCATTTAAAAATTTACAAAAATATTTTAATAGAGGGTAATAATGGTATGTAAATATAAATTATATATATTTTTTAAAAAATAGTTAATATAATAATTATATTAATAATATGATAAATATATAGTTTTTGCAAATTTTAGGTAGTGTAACAAAAATAATTCTATTACTCTTTGTGCAAATGTTTTTAATTTAAAATTGAAAGTTTAACATGTTAAAAAGAAAATATGACACATGACCAATTTAGTAAATTTTACTTCCAATAATCTTGTATACCTCCAACCAAACACAACAATCTTACATTCCTACCAAATAAATTAAACAAGGTAATGTAGCATTCCTAGTAATATGTCAGGTAATGTTACATTCCAGGAATCTTATTCCCAAAGGTAATCTTACATTCTGTGAACCAAACGCACCTCAAGTTCCCAAAACCTCTTTAAGAGAGTTTCAAAGCTAGAAATCCCATTTCCATTCACTGACTCGTGAAACATCAACCGCTGACACGAAAATCAAGCGTCCAAAGCCCCCGGACCTTCACCGATTGCTCCCAAAGTATTCTCCCATGTTTATACCACACAAGAACAGAGGATCAATGTATCATAATGCATTAAAACCACCAGCAACCTAAAGCACTAAAATACCCATCCAAAACAACCGAAATCACCTTCGATTGTTCACTAAACTTAGCCCAACCATCAACAAAGACTTCCATCACATTTTAACCATAAATCAACATCTAAAACATCCTAATATCATCCTTATACCTCCAGCCACTCAGATTTCACATTAACATCCCAAAAACCCAAAATCTAACAATCTAACAATTAGAGATCCAACACAATTCAACATCACATTCATAAAACCATTATTTCCTCGTCATTTAACATCCAAAATATGATTAAAATCATTTACAAATCAATCAAAATAGTGCTTAAACGAAAATCTTGAAAATCCATCTTTCAAAGCTTTAATTAGCAAATTACATCAATTCAATTACAAAATCTTGTTAATAAACAAAAATAGAGAGGCAAAGACTTGAGAATTTCAATAAAGAACCTTGATTAGAGGAGAGAAAAGAAAGATCACTTCTAACACAAGCTTTCCCCTTGATTTGCAATGATTTTGGTGAAATCCTTCAAGAAAACTCTAACTATTTGAAGTAGAAATCCATAGGCATCATTTAGGAATCAAAAGTAAATGTAATAGGAAAATTCTCTGAAGATTTTAGAGATGAAAAGAGAGTTTGGCTGCTGGGAAAGTTGAGAGAGAAGTTTGAAGAAAAGAAGTTAGTGAGAAAATGATTTGGCTAATAAAATCTCTTTTTATTAAAACTCCTTTAATTAAAACTTTTAATTAAATCATTTAAAACACCAAATCAAGGGAGATAGCTAATACAAACTTGGTGTAATAGCTGCCTAAGGATTCTATGTTTTGGCTCCCTTCGATTTAGCCATTAAATCAGAATTTTCAATTTTTACATTTTAGTCACCAAGCGGAAATGTCGACTTTCCAAAAATCATTTTTCAAAATTGGTTTCACTTTATCTCACTACATATTTAATTAGGATTTATAAATTTTTCACATGATTTAATCACATCCTGATCTAAGATTTCCCTGAACCGACCTAGATCTCTAATCTAGATTCATCGATCCCTAAACTACTTTTAAAAACCTATAGGCCCAAAATCGGGGCGTTACAACTCTCCCCACTTAGGAAATTTCGTCCTAAAAATTTTACCTGAAGGAAAAAGGTGCGGAAACCGCCTCAACATGTCCACCTTGCTTTCCCATTTGGCCTCCTCAGCTCCTCGATGTCGCCACAACACTTTCACAAGTTTAATCGTCTTACCACGAAGAACTTTGCCACTAGAATCAAGGATCCCCACTGGTTCCTCATCATAAGACAAGTCCAGATTCAACTCAATCTCCTCAACAGGCATAACATGAGATGGATCTGATCTATACCTTCGCAACATTAAAACATGGAAAACATCATGGATTTTCTCCAACTCAGGAGGCAACCTCAACCGATATGCAACAGGGCCCACACGCTCTACAACCTCATAAGGTCCAATAAACATTGGACTAAGCCTACCCTTACGTCCAAACCTCATCACCTTCTTCCAATGTGATACCTTCGATAACATGCGACCTTCAACCAAAAACTCAATCTTCTTACGCTTTAGGTCTGCGTAAGACTTTTGACGATCCGACGCAGCCTTCAACCACTCACATATGAGCTTCACTTTCTCAGTTGTTCCCTTAAGCAAATCCAGCAGGGAAACCAACTTTTGTCCCACCTCCACCAACAAAGAGGCGTTCTACACTTTCTTCCATACAAAGCATCAAATGAAGCCATTTGTATACTCGCCTGGAAACTATTTTTATAGGCAAACTCCACTAAAGGCAACTGTTTTTCCCAAGAACCTTGGAAATCTATGACACAACATCTCAACATATCCTTCAACACTTGGATAACACATTCCGACTGTCCATCCATCTGAGGATGATACGGGATACTGAAATTAAGCCTTGTACCCAAAGCTACATGCAAGCACTCCCAAAATCTTGGTGTAAACCTCGGATCTCTATCCGACACTATAGATTTAGGTACAACATGCAAACGCACAATCACATCAATATACAACTCCACTAGCTTATCCAATGCATACGTAGTATGCACAGCCAAGAAATGCGCACACTTCGTAAGACGATCTATAATCACCCAAATATAGTTCTTCTTTAATGGTGTTAAAGGAAAATCGGACACAAAATCCACCGTAATCCTTTCCTATTTCCATTCCGGTATCCTTAACGGTTGCAACAAACCAGAAGGAAACTGATGCTCAGCTTCACATGCTGACAACCCATACACCTGCTCACAAAATCAACAACATCCTTTTTCAACCCAAAAGTACTCATCATTCAAACCACGATACATTTTTGTACTACTAGGATGCATAACAAAAGGACTGTTATGAGCTTCAGTCAAAATAGTGCTCCTCAACTCAACATCTTCTGGCACAACTATTCAACTTTTAAATCAAAAAACAACATCATCACTGAAACATAAATTCGTTGCATTACCATTAACTATATATTGAACATGAGGAACCAAAGAATCATCAAGCAATTGCTTCTTCTTAATCAACTAAATTAAGGAAGGTTTCACTTGTAACTCGACTATCAACCGACAATCTCGCGATATACTCAACTGAGCAAGCATCGCTCTCAACTCAACAACCACTTTCCTACTCAAAGCATCAGCCACAACATTGGCCTTTCCAAGATGATACTCTATCGTCAGATCGTAATCTTTGAGCAACTTCAGCCACCTTTGTTGCCTAAGATTCAACTCTCTTTGGGAAATTAGATATTTCAAACTCTTATGATCTATGTAAACCACACACTTCTCACCGTAAAGGTAATGCCTCCAAATCTTCAAGGCAAACACAATTGCAGCAAGCTCTAGATCATGAGTAGGATAGTTGCGCTCATGGACCTTCAATTGCCTAGATGCATATGCCACAACCTTCCCACCTTGCATCAACACACATCCTAGACCAACGTACAAAGCATCACTGTAAACCACAAATTCCTTACTCGATTCAGGTTGAATCAAGACAGGAGCTTGTGTCAAAGCTTCTTTCAACTTCTTGAAAGCTTGTTGTCTTACATCCGTCCACACAAAGCGAACATTCTTTTGCAACAAGTTAGTTAATAGTGCATCAATCTTAAGGAAACCCTCCACAAACCTTCGATAATATCTAGCCAAACCAAGAAAACTCTGTTACCGATTTAGGCGTCTTCTAATTCATCATCGCATCGATCTTGTGTGGGTCAACTCGGATACCCTCGACTGACACTGCATGTCAAAGGAAGACAACTTCCCTGAACCAAAACTTGCACTTGCTCAATTTAGCATAATAATGATTCTCCAACAACAATTGCAACACTATCCTCAGATGCTTATCATGATCCTCCTCGGTACGAGAGTACACAAGAATATCATCAATAAACAGTACTATGAACTGATCAAAAAACTCATGGAACTCACGATTCATCATGTCCATGAATGCAGCCGGTGCATTCGTCAAACCAAACGACATCACCAAGAACTCATAATGCCCGTACCTTGTACGAAAAGTTGTCTTAGGTACATCTACATCCTTGACCTTTAATTGATAGTACCCAGACCTCAAATCAATCTTAGAAAACAATAAAGTACCTCAAAACAGGTCAAACAAATCATCAATCCTCGGCAAAGGATATTTGTTCTTAATCTTCAACTTGTTTAGTTGCCGATAATCTATACACATACGCATCGTGCCATCCTTCTTCTTTACAAACAAGACCGGTGCACCCCAAGGTGAAACACTTGGCCTTATGAACCCAACTCCTGAAGTTGCATTTTCAACTTCTTCAACTCCTTAGGTGTCATCCGATAAGGAGTAATTCATACAACTCTATGCCAAACTCAACTTCTCTGTTTGGTGGCAAACCAGGTAACTCTTTCGGAAAAACACCTAGAAATTCACATATCGTTCCTATGTCTTGTACTTGCACCTCCTTTGTACCAGGGTTCATTACATAAGCTAGGAAAGCTTCACAACCCAGCTCCATCATACGACTCGCTTCAAGAGCCAAAATTGCATTAGACAAGAATTTCACATTCTCGCCCATGATTCCACTTCGTAATCATCAGCAAATTTCAAGGTAACTCACTTAACATCAAAATCGACCACAACCCTATGCTCGGTCAACCAATCCATCACAAGGATTACATCAAAACCATAGAAATGAAACTCCATCAAATCAACTGAAAACACATGGCCTTCAACAGATAAAGGACGTCTCCTATACAATTTTCTCGTGACAACAGTTTCACCAAAAGAGCTAGTTACTTGCATTCACACATTTAACATCTCAATAAGGATATCAAGCAAATGTGCATGCTCACTCAAGATGTATAAATGCGTAGATCCAGATTTAATTAAAGATAACAAGGACAAGGATTGCAAAGTGAAAGTACCTGCAATCACATCGGTGTCATTACGTCCCTCGCGATGTGCATACACCCTCGCAGGACCACCACCCTTGGGTTGAACAGCAACAACATGTGCCACACCTCGCTGTCTATCCTCCCTCCATTAGAAATTACAACGACCGCGCCCATGGCCTCTTTGTGGTTCAACAATAGGTGTCCGACCCTGACCACCTCCAGCTAACAGATGACACTCATGCCTCATATGATTAGCTGATCCGGAGTTCCAACAAGAATTAGCCGCCACAGCTGCAGGAGCCAGCGCCTCTCGAGCCACACGAGGACAATCTCACCTCAAAAGATCTCGCGATCCACATGCCTAACAAGCATTTTGCTCAGATCTCACTCTGTTACCCTGAACTAGCGCACCTCGCGTAAAATTACCTCGCCTCAGGCTGATATCTACGATCACGGTTTCTCTTATATTGTCCACCACTAGGACCATAATCTGTAACTCTCTTACTCGAGCTAGAACCACCCATACGAGAGGTCAAACCCAAACTATGCTTGATATCCTTTGTTCGCGTCACCAACACATAAAAATCAGTATAATCAGAAGCTAGCATGAAAGTCTTTGCTTCCTGCACCAAGCCATAACGGAAGCGATCACATCGATGACTATCACTCAGCACCAATTCCGGAGCATACTGGCTCAAACGTACAAATTGGACCTCTTACTCAGCCACTGTAATGTTTCCTTGAACCAAGGACCTAAATTCACACTTGTCATCCAAATATCTAACTCCTAGATACTTCTTTTAAAGGTAGCTTGGAAGAACTCCCAATCCACCTCATTAGGCTCCATAGCTGCAGTCACAGTCGTCCACCAACTGTATGCATCACCATGCAACAGGGAAACAACACATCCTAAATTGCGTGCGTCATTGCACCCTATCTGATCCTAAATCGGGATCGTACTAGCCATCCAAGCCTCGGATGCTTCAAGAGAAAATCCATGATACTCAATGACTCCTAAACTTCGCAAACATTCCAACAGCAATCCCAATTGCCCAACAACAGGCGCTTGCACTTGAACTTTCACTCCAGCAACACCACCCTAGAATGCCCAGTCATCACTTGTACCAAAGGCGTTAAATCACCCAACACCGGACATGCCTACCCGTGTTGTACTTGCTCCTCACCCCCGGGTGGAGGCAGTGGATGTGGTAAATCTGCACCAGGCAGAACCTCGTTCTCCTGATTCCCTTGCTCACCAATAGTAGCAACCGTACTCGAACGTAGCTCTCTCCTCGGTCCCATTGTGCTATTATAATTAAGGCATGAATATAAAAAAACAAGAAATCATGCCAGCTTCAAGAAAGGATCCAAGACTTCAAATTCAATTTTAAAACACTTCACTATAGTAATAAGGCAATGGGCATCCCAGTTTCCCCCAACATAGCATAAAGCATGCAACGTGCATGTCATAACCATCGTGCATCACAATCAACAAGATTCAGCCCACAACATCATCATATATAACATCTCATACTTACATCTCAATCATCATACATAGCATCACCATCATTTGATCAACAATAACATGCTTATAACATTCATCGTGCAAAGCAAATATCACCAATTACATGAAATCACATCACATAGACTTACCATCAACTTACCATCATCCCATTCTTTCATAACCTGGCTCTGATACCACCTAATGTAACCCCTTGACCCGGCCTAGCCAATAGACTGAACCGAACGGGTCACACGGGGAATAGTGAAGTAAACTAGGAAGATTTACCTCAATAAAAAACCCTATTTTTTTCTTTTTATCTTATCTAGATGCAAATTAGAATCCTATGTGTTGAACATTGCAACGGAACATTCGTAACTTGATCAATTATCAATTTCGTTCAATTATGGTTTTTAGGGACTAATTTGTAATAATTCCGATTTATAGGGACTTAAGCCATTTTTGTATTACCATCTTTTAATTAGTCTCACTACATGCATCTTAGTTAAATCTCAGCTCAAAACAATCATTCATACTTACTTAATTGCATCCACAACATTCAGGGACTAAAACGCAAAGAATTAAAAGTTCAAAATATTCCATCAACTAACATAACAGCCAGCTGTTTTGGTATAGGCTAGCCTTGTATCAAAACAGGTGTATCGAAACAGTACTTCACGGCCCGGTACACGGGCCCGTATTGAAACACCCTTGAGGTGTTTTGAAACTGTGGTTTCCAATAGCAAAACGTACCGGAACAGGCCTACCTTGTTTTGAAACCCTAAGGTCATTTCAGGCTCATTGTTTCGTTATAGGCTCTAGTGTACCGAAACACTTGGGTATGTAATGATATTTTTTGCTGGTTTTCACCCTTTAAACCATCCTAAACGAATTCATCATGCTTCCAACATGCATACATCAAATTTAAACATTAATCCTCAAACATTTGTAGCATACTTAGTATCAAAGCATGAAAATTGCATCAATGGAAAACTAAAGGCATGCAACATAACAAATAAGCCACTCAAGAGGAAAAACTCAAACCAATACACCAAACACCAAATATAGGCCTTTTACAAGTATAAAACCATAAAGCAAACATGCTCAAAAAGGGTGTCATACACATCACCCAACAAACCATGGAATCCCCTATTGCCCTTATTACTCTAGTCCATAACCGAAACATACTTTCAAAGTAAAGTCTCCTACCATCCCCTTGCAAGTTGCTGCCTCCAACACTTAGTTATCTGCATTGATGGACAAAAGAGAGCGTAAGCATACAAGCTTAGTGAGGATTGCTCAAAACCAAAAAAAAACTCCATCAATGCTTTAAACCATTTTACACCATTTGAAATCCATGCACTTCATTAACAAAATCAGCGTGTTATACATCATGCAACAAATATCAATTACTTCAACAACAAACCCATTTGCCAACACCCACTTAAGCCTTTCCATTTGCACTTCATTAACAAACCTCATTGTTTTCAAACATTATCAATAAGCCACATTCCAAGCATTAAATCATGCTTCATTAAACATGTATAAGCATAAACATACAAGGATCACTTACCATGTGCATCCTTCATCAATATGGCATTATAAACAGTAAATCCCTTACTTGAAACCATGCTTAAAAAGTAGGTAAACACATATGAAATCAAGTGCATAAACAAGGTCATAATAGCACAATCCGAGGGAGAAAAATCACTTTACTTACTTCCGAACTTAGTAAAGCATTACAATCTTACAATAAGTTCCCAAAACCACTTTAAAAGTGTTTCAAAGCTAGAAATCCCATTTCCACTCACCGACTTGCGAAACCTCAATCACCGATGCAAAAATCAAGCGTCCGATGCCCCCGAACTTTCACTGATTGCTCCCAAAGTATTATCCCCTGTTTATACCATACAAGAATAGAGGATCAATGCATCATAATGCTTTAAAACCACCAGAAACCTAAACAATCTCGTTGCTCTGCCCTAAAGCACCAAAATACCCATCCAAAACAACCGAAATCACCATTGATTGTTCACTAAAATTAGCCCAACCATGAACAAACACGTCCATCACATTTTAACCATAAATCAACATCCAAAACATCCTAATATTATCCTTTTACCTCCAGCAACTCAGATTTCACATTAACATCCCAAAAACCAAAAATCTAACAATCTAACAATTAGAGATCCAACTCAATTCGGGATTACATTCATAAAACTATTATTTCCTCATCATTTAACATCCAAAATATTATTAAAATCATTCACAAATCAATCAAAACAATGCCCAAACGAAAGTCTTGAAAATCCATCTTTCAAAGTTGTAATTAACAAATTCCATCAATTCAATTACAAAATCTTGTTAATAAACAAAAATATAGAGTCAAAGATTTGAAAATTTCAATAAAGAACCTTAATTAGAGGAAAGAAAACTCTAACTATTTGAAATAGAAATCCATAGGCATCATTTAGGAATCAAAAGTAAGTGTAATAGGAAAATTCTCTGAAGATTTTTGAGATGAAAAAAGAGTTTGGCCGCTGGGAAAGTTGAGATAAAAGTTTGAAGAAAAGAAGTTACTTGAGAAAATGATTTGGCTAGTAAAATCTCTTTTTATTAAAACTCCTTTAATTAAAACTTTTAATTAAATCATTTAAAACACCAAATCAAGAGAGATAGTTGGTACCAACCTGGTGTAATAGCTCCCTAAGGATTTTAAGTTTTGGCTCCCTTCGATTTAGCAATTAACATAGAAATTTCTATTTTTACATTTTAGTCACCAAGCCAAAATGTCGACTTTCCAAAAACCATTTTTCAAAATTGGTTTTGTAACACCCAGTTAAAATAATAATAATATTTAGAAACAAAAGAAAATGAAGGTGAGGGTGTGGAGGCTCGAACCAGAGACCTCAGCCCTCACCACCCTGTATGCTAACCATTTGAACCAAGTGCTTTCTTCTGTCAAATATTACCAAAGATAATATTTGTATGTTAATCAAGGAGTTAGCTTTATTTTTCTCCCAACTTCTGTATGAACATTTAACGTTTGCATTTAATCTGTTATGTGCTCATATGATATGATGTTAAGTACTTTTGTATGTTGATTTGCAACTTATTAAAACACACTAGGCTTCGTGGTTTAACTTCTCCAACCCGCCACTCTGTTGATTCTCTGAACAATAAGCTCTCTTTTAATACTCAGTAACTTAGAAAGAACAAACCTTGTAGTCCTCAAGAATAGTGCTTCACTAAATTAGCGAAACATAAATGGAGACAAGTATTGCTTGGAACATCATAAAAGTGTTATTCCTACCATATGTCTGCACGAGCTTCTAGCATCTTTTGGTAGTTCTGTATTACTGAGCTTTTCCAAGCTCACGTTATTTTTATCATCGCAGGTTAAAAGATTATAGCATGGTATAATGGTTGACATCAGTGTTCGGAGTTCCCTCGGCGTTGCCTCTGGAGTACGGTACTGTATAGTTAGTGGCCATGTATGTCATGTATTGTTTCATGTCAGTGTCTGTAAAATGCTTTCTAAAATTTTTGTTATGTGTTTAAATGATTTCCGAAAATTTTTATTTTAAACAGAAGTTGATTTTACAGTTTAATAAGTGTTTCGAGAAAAAATGTTTTCATGTGTATTTTTCATTGTGGGTCGCTCTTGTGACCCTAATGTGACTTCCTAGGATCCGTTGTAACGCATAGGCGGGTCTAGGGGGTTACATTTAGTGGTATCAGAGCTTAGAGTTGCGTCATTCTGGGTAGATCGGCCGATCGTCTGTCATAGGGTGTTTGGTATGTGCATGCCCCTAGATTCTGACCGTACTCCACCAAGCCGGGACTCTGATGTCGAATCCTTTTTCTGAAATATTTGAATCTAAGCTTTCTGTCCGCTGTATCTTGAATCGTAATGACAAGGAATGTCTGTAACATTCGACTGTGAATTGGATTAACTTAATGGATTTGAATCTGAGATAGTTCATACAGGTGAAATTGAAGAATAAAAAACAAATTAAGAGTAAATGTTGATCATGTGAGGTAACATATATAAGATTTCACGTAATGCTATTCGGTGATGATGATTATATTTGAGAATATTCTGATGGAAACTTGATAAAAGTATTATGAATTTGTAAGAAAGGTGTCAGTGAGCGTGAAGGAAGTGAAAATCCTGTTGTGATTCTCTTATACACGAAAGAAATAGTTGTCTGAATATTACGATGAAGGTAAGTGATACCCATTAAAGGCCTTAGTCATGTTCGATCAGTATGAAGAAACACATCCCCTGGAAGATGTGGTTTGGTGTAACGTTATATATCATCTCTGACTGAAATTTGATGTTTACATCCTGATTCTGGGAGTCGTTATTAGAGTCTCAGAGTGCTTGTTCGAACTGTAGTTGCAGTTTTTCATCTGAAAGTTGATGGTCAACCTAGAAGTGTAACTCAGACTCTGGAAGATATACCTTTGTGTGGTATGATTAACGTCTGTGGTAGATCAGAATGCCTCCTATCCTTGTCTGGGGCCGTTTTTAATAAAAGTTATGAGACAAATGTTTGTTTTGTATTATATGAAGTTCAGTATGGATTCAAATGTTATATTCTGATTAACTGGTCTGAAATGTATGATGGGATGATTGTTGGTCCAAAGTCAATTTGAGTTACTGAGGACACAACCAAATTGATCCGTGACAAAAAAAATCATGAGAAGCAAGTATACTCTAAAGGATGAGTTTCAGTACAAGTATGGATGAAATAGTAGTTTCTGCATTTTTCCCTCAACTCTGATAAATTTCGAGGACAAAATTTCTTTTAAGAGGGGGAGAATTGTAACACCCAGTTAAAATAATAATAATATTTAGAAACAAAAGAAAATGAAGGTGAGGGTGTGGGGGCTCGAACCAGAGACCTCAGCCCTCACCACCCTGTATGCTAACCATTTGAGCCAAGTGCTCTCTTCTGTCAAATATTACCAAAGATAATATTTGTATGTTAATCAAGGAGTTAGCTTTATTTTAACTCTGACTTTTCACCTACCCAAAATTATATGCTCATCCATTTTTTTCCCGTTTCGAGAGCCATTATTTTTCTCCCAACTCCCTCCCCAAAACCAGATCCGGCCACCGCCCTAGTTCCCTCACTGCCGCTCCGTGGCGTTCACCGCCACCACCGGCGTGTGCATCGTGTCACTCCAAACCCCAAGCCGCCAGTCACGTGCGCAACCGAGCCACTGTTCGCCGTGAAGTGTGGGTTGAAGGTCCAGCGAGAACACCCATTTTTCCACCTTCCGTTTTCTGCATTTTTCGGCCGGTAGAGAGCTCTGTTCGGAGCGTGGGTGTGGCCGTTGAACTCCCCTCGTCGTGCCGTGCAAAACCCCTATAATCTTGTGTCCAACCGACGCCAGCGAGGCCTCCATCGGAGCTACGCGTTTTTCTGGCCGTCGTGGGTCTTTTTAGGTAAAATCCGGCGATATTCCGACTTGTTTTTGGTATATTTATGATGGGTTAAGACTTTGGGCTTACGATCTAACTTTTCTCGGCAGAATCACGGCTAAACGTGTCATCGACGACTTTTCCGGCAGCTTCCGGCGACCATTTCTGGCGACCAAAAAATTTGGGTAAGTGAACCGGGTCTAAATCGGTCTAACCCGGTCGGAACCGGCTGGACCGGTCAGCTCGGTCAAGCTCGTCCGACCCGTCCGACCCGACCCATCCGACCCGACCCGTCAACCTGAGTCCGACCCGACCCGTCAACCCGAGTCAACTCGTCCGAGTCAGCCGAGTCAACTCGTCCGAGTCAGCTCGAGTCAACTCAGTTGACCCCTGTTGACTGCTGACGTCATGCTGACATCAGTATTGACTTTGACCAGTTGACTCTGACCCCGTTGACCGTTGACCTGCTGACGTCAGCGTTGACCTGATGACGTCAGCGTTGACTTTAACCGTTGACCAAAAAGTCAAATTTTCCGAAAACTCATATTTTATGTTTTTCGACATCATGAGTTCGTTTTTGAAGCCCGTTTTGCAAAATTCTGACCCGAATGCCTCCAAATCTGACCTTCAACCCGAAAGCGTTTGTGTGTCTAATTTCGTTAAGAGCTCTTTGGATAAGGACTGAAATGTGAATCTATGTTGTTGAAGGTATCAAAGTATCCTTGAAATTGAGATGTTGAGAGTCGTCAAATCTTGGGATCGAGTGCGATCGAATGAGGTGTCATGAATCAAACGTTGTAGCTTGGAACTAAGGTAATACACTACTACCCCTTGTATGCTTTATGTACATGTTGATATCTGGTTAAAGCATGCATGCTTATGATGAGTGTTTTGTGAACTCTGCTTAAGCTGAATTCGATACGAAAAATAAGTATGAGAGTCAGTAAGATCAAAATACTCGGATAAGAATATTAATATACCAGGAGTGTCGAAAGTGCTAATAATAATACAGTTAAATCTGAAACTCTATCAATGGTGTCTAAGAACTAATGTTCAGAATGCGGAGTATGAGATGTTGGATATGAAATTACGAAAATGCCCTTGGAGCATAAGTATGACTAAACTACCCCTCTGATAAAGGAAATGACCTAAAATCTGCATTCGACCTGATTATGCAATTTACACTACCCAAGATGTATGTTTTAATGGAAAGACTTCGGCATAATTATGCAATACGTGTGATACAAACTTGGATAATACCTCTAACTCTGTATAACACATGAATGAGAATTCCCTGGAAGTATTGTTGAAATCCTAAGTCGATCCTTATGATAGTAATGCGTGAATTAAATGAGAATGTTCGTAATGACCAAAAAGACGGGAATGCCCTCGAGCACCGAAATGTCTGATTAATTTGAATGACGTTATACCCTCAAGTTCTGTAATGAATGAATCGTCTGTAAAGGGCCGGAGAGTTAGGATGACTTAATCTCGTTTGAGTACGTGAATGATGGAGGTACCAAATGGTAATTCGGAAAGAAATGGTATGTATTGTCAAGTTGGGTTATGCCGAATTAAACAATTTCTGGAGGTATGATAAATTGTTAGAGCCCCTGAGAATTATAATTTTCGTTTTGATATGATTGTGCCATAGTATAAAATTTGTCATGACAGTCAAATAACTAAAAGGCCATGATAGCCTAAATAATTTAGAAATTCTTGATTGTCCGGTTAGAAAACTAATGAGCAAAGAGGATACCCGAGTTCTGTGAATCATTGTTTTCAATGTTGGTATAATTACCAGAATGTCTAAAAACCTCGAAATGACCATAATGCCTTATATGCTTAAAGGACTAAAGTACCCATAATATATTTGAACTTTCTAAGATCTTGATGTATCACCTCCTGAATATCTGGGTTAAACCGTTAGTATGAACCCCTTTTTATTAGGGGCCACGTTTCAGAAATCCGTTCAAGTTGTCAAGAGTTCAATATGTCCCATTCCGTAAATGCCAAGCATCTCCAAGAAATGATCTGTCCCACCTAGTGTGTTCCATGTGTGATATATTCTGTTGAATGGATTGTATAATTATTTAATCATGAATAACATTATGTTTGATGAACATTTCAATTGTTATTGAGATTGCATCACTATGTTAGAAAATGAGATAAAATGATGAACTTGATATATGATGACATTCTCTGCCTACCTGATATATGTCTGATCAATCTGTATACTTGGTATGTGATCGTTTGATCTGTGATGGTATTGTCTGACTGTTTGATGAATTTGTTAGCATGATCTGTTAGTTTGACCTAGGATGGGATAATCTGTTTGCATGATGAATGCTGAAAATGTCTGCTCTGCTCAATAGTATGCCCATTTATCTGTCAAAAGCATGAACTTCTGTTTCTGATACTCTGAATAGAATATGTCTGTTACATGTATTATGTTACTCATGTCTGGAATCTGAACACCGATTACTGTCTGGGGTATACTGTTGGGCTATGTTCTGAAGTGTCTGCAGGTACAGCCTTGATCCAGCTGGTAAACCCTTCTGTTAAGCTCCTACGCCCACGGGCCTAGGGTAAGTCTTTCTGGACCTAAGATGTAACACCCTGATAATCATGGTGAAAAAAAATAAAAAATAAAAAAAATAACAAAACAAAACAAAAGGGGAGAAGAAAGGGAACACAAAAAAAGAGAGTAAGGAAAGTGGATTTGCTTCCACGAGGAGTCGAACTTGTGGCCTTGGCCTTGTACTCTTAAGCTCTAACCATTTGAGCTAAGTCTGGTATTGGTTCTTAGCTAACCTAAATTAATTTTAATCCATACCTACTAGTATTAACTAAAATTTATTAACCGTTCAACTACCCCTTTTGACATTGAATGTATCTGATAACCAGGAGAGAGGTACCCAAAACTCTCGACTCTCGAGCTTCTCATTCCCCCCCACCGTTCGTCTCTCTTTCTGATCGGCGCCACCGCTCCACCGTGACCGCCACCGCCGTCGGTGGCGGGATCGTTGTTGTGCCACGAGCTCAATCCCGGCCGCCACTCGCATCGCTTCCCTGCCGTCCGACGGGAAAAAGGGGCTTGAAGGTTCGATGGAAACTAAGCTCGCTCTCGGTTTTATGACTTTTCCAGCCTCGGTTGTCGTCCGTTCGCAACACGGACACCAGATCCGGGCTCCTCACGTGACGGTGAGCAAAACCCAACCGTCCGACCACTTATTCGACGCCGGTAAGGGCTTCAACGGGGTTACGCGACATTCCGGCCATTTCAAACGGTTTAGGTAAGTTAGATGAGTTCTGGTTTGATTTTTTTTTTGGGTTTGCGGATGTGATATGTTAGATTTAGGGTCATTTTTGGAGTTTTAGGCTGTCCGCCGTGTTTTCCGACCGGGAAAGGCCGCGCGTGGGCTTCACGCGCCGTCCAAGGCGATTCCCGGCCGCCTTGGACGGTGGCTGCCGAGCCAGCCGGCTCAGACCGGTCTAACCCGTTGACCGACCCGACTCATTGACCAACCCGTACCTGACCCGTTGACCCGTACCCGACCCGTTGACCCGTACCCGACCCGTTGACCCGTACCCGACCCGTTGACCCGTACCCGACCCGTTGACCCTTAAATGACCCGTTGACCGAGTCAACTCGCCCGAGTTAACCCAGTGAGTCAACTCGCTGAGTCAACCCGGTCAACCAGTGACGTCAGCATGACATCATCGTTGACTGCTGACGTCAGCGTTGACCTGCCGTTGACCGTTGACTTTGACCAAAAAGTCAACTTTTCCAGAAAAGCCCTATTTTATGTTTTTCGACGTCCCGAGTCCGATTTTGAAGCCCGTTTCGTGAAATTCTAAACCGAAAGCCTCCAAATTGGACCTTGAACTCGAGTCTTCTTATGTATTTTAATAATCAGTTGTGGGCAATGTGATTAAGTACTGAATTTGGATTTTGTGCGATTGAAGGTATTCGAAGTTCCTTGAATTCGGGATGTAGAGGACGTCGCATTCGGGTTCGAGAGTGATCGAACGGAGTAATGGTCGACCGATATAGCAAGTATTAAAGGTAATACACTACTACCTCTTGTATGCTTTATGAGCATGTTGGTATTTGTTAATGCATACATAAAAATGATGAGAAGTACTGTTAGTTTGCTCAAGTCAAACCGAATATGGAAACGAGTATGATATTCTAGATAAGATTGCAATGCTCAAATAAGAAGATCAATAAATCAGAAGGATCTGGAGTTCAATAAGTAATTAATAAGACATTTAATCTCCAAATCCGACTATTAGTGTCAAATGATAAAATGTGAAAAATATTTGGTTATGAGATTACGAAAATGCCCTCAAGGTATGAGAGTGACTAAAATACCCTTGGAATTGGAAGCGATTTAGAAATCTATAGTGGATATGGTAAATCAATACGATTCATCTAGAAACCTCGATCTACTTGTAAGATATGGTAACAAGATTTAAACGTTCGAGATTGTAAGGTGTTAGACTTCCTTGAATTTAGAATGAATCCCTGAATATATATATATTTACGAGAAACTATTTGTACCTCTAAATTGATCAAGCGACTCAAAATACTGAATTGACGAAAATGAATAAAAGTACTAGAAATACTATTATGGTTAAATTAATCGGAATGATCGTATTGACAAGAGGGTTGAAGTATCCTCGGACACCAAGGTTTGCAAATTAACTGGAATGATGGATAAACCCTTGAGTTCTGAAATGAATGAAGTGGTTGGAAGTACCGAAATTTCTAGATGACTGAAACACCCACGGATATTTAAATGATTGAAATGCTATAAATGGTTCAATTGACAGAAATGATGGATATCCCGAGCTTTAGAATGACTGAAGTACCCCATTGACTGAAATAAGTAAATTTACCTCTGATAAAATTCTGGAAATGCCAATAAAGTTGGAAATGACTGAAATGCCCCTAAGGGTTGAAGCATGACTCTAGTATGTCAATCTCTCCTTATACTAATATGAGGATGGAAGTTCTTCCGCACAGAATATAAGTTCGACTACTCTGTGGCAAGTCTGGTGGTGAATTATGAAGGCAACCATTTAGATATACGATACAATCGGTATTTGGAAATGATACTTGTGAAGAGCGTACATCAGAAGGTTTGGTTAGTGCTGTAAGGTTGGGACATGTTAGTTCGAATGGTTTTGGAGGCTCGATAAACTTCTGGAAATCTTAATTATTGTAAATCATAATTTTCTCATGACGGGGCTAAATTACAAAATCACCCCTAATAGTTAAATAACCAAAATGCCCTCGTTGGCCAAAGTGATCAAAATAGCCCTGAATGTATCTGATATCGTGAAAGATCTTGACAAAGAAATCTCCGAATGCCAGGTTGGAAACCTGATGAGCAAATAGAATTCTCGAGCTACTGATTATGCCTTGTTGGTATAAAGTACCAAAATGCCTTGTGTGATAAATGACTATAATGCCCTTATAGGCTTAAATGAGTAAATCACTCATGATATGCCAAAACTCTCAAAGATCTTGATATATCATCTCCTGAATATCTGGTTTGAACCGTTAGTACAAACCTCTCTCTTAATAGGGGCCTCGTTTCAAAGATCTATTCAATTGTCAAAAGTTAATGTTTTCTCTTCCGTAAATGTCAAGTATCTCCAAGGAGTAAACTATTCCACCTAGTGTGTTCCATGTGTGCTACACGACTGTTTTTGCATACTGATTTACATGTTATAATACCGAGCACGTGCACATGACTGACATACTTGAATTTACAGGAACATGACATGTTTTATAATTAGAACATGACCGTACTGTATTTTTTATATATGTTTATGCACCCGATATGACAAACATGCTATATGGATAATGTGTTACTAAAAATACGGTTATTGATTAATGAACTATTGATGATCTAATTCACCGGGGTACTTGGGAAATGATATGAAGTTGCTAACGGCTCAGCCCTGATCAAGCTGGTAAGTCCGCCCGTTTTCGGATCCTAGGCTTCGGCCAGGTCCGCCCGTATTCGGATCCTAAGCTTCGGCTAGGTCCGCCCGTTTTCGGATTCTAGGCTTCGGCCAGGTCCGCCCGTTTTCGGTTCCTATGCTTCGGCAAGGGCCGCCCGTATTCTAAGGTATATCCTTAGAATGGTACCCATGCCCAATGGGCTCGGGTTAATGCCTGTACATGATACCGCACTGGGGGAAACTAAATACTGGAGTATGGTTGGAGGGTAAATAAAGAATTAAAATGAATTTTACTGCTATTTAAAACAAATGTATTTGAAATAAAAAGGTTTACTGCATTATTATGTTTCATGCATTAATGTTGCACCGTTGGAACACACTAGGCACCAAACTCTCTTATTCCTACCTCATATGTTACTAGCCTATATAATTATCGTCTAATTCTCGATGTATGAATAAAAAGCAAGTATCGTTATTCTCGAGTATGATGCTACCTCGAAATAGTAGACCAGAAATGGAGACTGTTACTACGTGGAACATCCTGAAAATGTTATGCCTACCATATATCTGCATGAGCTTATAGCATCCTTTGGTAGTTTTGTATTACTGAGCTTTTCCAAGCTCACGTTGTTTTTACCATCGCAGGTTAAAGGAATATACCATGGTATAACGTTTGACAGCAGTGTTCGGAGTTCTCTCGGCGTTGCTTTTGGAGTACGGTACTGTATAGTTAGTGGGCATGTATGTCATGTACTGTTTTATGACAGTGTCTGTAAAATATTTTATGAAGTTTTTATTATGTGTTTCAATGACATACCGAAATGATATTTTTAAACAGAAGTTGGTTTTACAGTTTAATAAGTGTTTTGAAGAAATAAAAATGTTTTTATGTGTATTTTTACTGTGGGTCGCTCTTGTGACCCTAATGTGACTTCCTAGGATCCGTTGTAACGCATAGACGGGTCTAGGGGGTTACATTTAGTGGTATCAGAGCTTAGAGTTGCGTCATTCTGGGTAGATCGGCCGATCGTCTGTCATAGGGTGTCTGGTCTGTGCATGCCCCTAGATCATAACCGTACTCCTCCGTGCCGAGACTCCGATGTTGAATCTTTTCTTGTAATAAGTGCATCTAACCCTTCTGTCCATAATAGCTTGATCTGTACTGGAAAGGAATATCAGTAATGTTTGTCTACGAATTGGATTAAATTGATGGATTTGAATCTAGATAAAGAAAACTGGGATGGTTAATGCGTGTGAAATTGAAGATATGAATTAGATAGAGAATGAAGGTTTGATCATATGAGGTAACTGATATAAGATTACATGTAAGGTAGCTCGGTGATGGTGATTGTGTTTGAAAATATTCTGATGAAAATTTGATAAAAGTATTATGAATTTAAAAGAAAGGTGTCTGCGAGATTGGTGAAAATGTAGATTATGCAGTGACTCTGTTATACACGAAGGAAATAGTTGCCTGAACATTGCGCTGAAAGTAAGCGTTATCCGTTCAAAACATTGGATTGTATTTGTTCGGCATGGAGTAAGTCATTTTGGGGAAAAATGACGCAATGTACCGTCATATGTATCATACTTACTGAAATTTGATGTTTACATCTTGATTCTAGAGGGCCTTGGTTGACGCTTTGAGTACTCGCATAAACTTCACGCACAGTTGTTCATCCGTAAATTGATTGTCAACCTAGTAAAGTAATTCAGATTCTGAAAGATGTACTTTTGGACTGTATGATTGACTTTTGTGGTGACGAGAATGTTTTGTAGTCTTGACTGAGTATGTCATAATAACAATAAAAGATATGAGACAAGTTTTGCTTAGCACCGTATGAAGTTTAATGTGGATTCAAGTATCGTATTTTGATTAATTGGTCCGAGATGTTTGATATGATGAATGTAGATTTAATGACAGTCTAAGTGTTTAGGAATACTACCAGATTGTTCTGTGATCATCTGAGAGTCTCGAGAAACAAGGATGCTCCGTGGATAAGTTTCAGTACAAGAATGGATGAAAGAATAGTTTTTGCTTTTTCCTGACTCTAGTAAATTTCGAGGACGAAATTTCTTTTAAGGGGGAGAGAGTTGTAACACCCTGATAATCATGGTGAAAAAAAAATAAAAAATAAAAAATAAATAACAAAACAAAACAAAAGGGGAGAAGAAAGGGAACACAAAAAAAAGAGTAAGGAAAGTGGATTTGCTTCCACGAGGAGTCAAACTTGTGGCCTTGGCCTTGTACTCTTAAGCTCTAACCATTTGAGCTAAGTCTGGTATTGGTTCTTAGCTAACCTAAATTAATTTTAATCCATACCTACTAGTATTAACTAAAATTTATTAACCGTTCAACTACCCCTTTTGACATTGAATGTATCTGATAACCAGGAGAGAGGTACCCAAAACTCTCGACTCTCGAGCTTCTCATTCCCCCCCCACCGTTCGTCTCTCTCTCTGATCGGCACCACCGCTCCACCGTGACCGCCACCGCCGTCGGCGGCGGGATCGTTGTTGTGCCACGAGCTCAATCCCGGCCGCCACTCGCGTCGCTTCCCTGCCGTCCGACGGGAAAAAAGGGCTTGAAGGTTCGATGGAAACTAAGCTCGCTCTCGGTTTTATGACTTTTCCGGCCTCAGTTGTCGTCCGTTCGCGACACGGACACCAGATCCGGGCTCCTCACGTGACAGTGAGCAAAACCCAACCGTCCGACCACTTATTCGACGCCGGTAAGGGCTTCAACGGGGTTACGCGACATTCCGGCCATTTCGAACGGTTTAGGTAAGTTAGATGAGTTCTGGTTTAGTTTTTTTTTGGGTTTGCGGATGTGATATGTTAGATTTAGGGTCATTTTTGGAGTTTTGGGCTGTCCGCCGTGTTTTCCGACCGGGAAAGGCCGCGCGTGGGCTTCACGCGCCGTCCAAGGCGATTCCCGGCCGCCTTGGACGGTGGCTGCCGAGCCAGCCGGCTCAGACCGGTCTAACCCGTTGACCGACCCGACTCATTGACCGACCCGTACCTGACCCGTTGACCCGTACCCGACCCGTTGACCCGTACCCGACCCGTTGACCCGTACCCGACCCGTTGACCCGTACCCGACCCGTTGACCCTTACCTGACCCGTTGACCGAGTCAACTCGCCCGAGTTAACCCAGTGAGTCAACTCGCTGAGTCAACCCGGTCAACCAGTGACGTCAGCATGACGTCATCGTTGACTGCTGACGTCAGCGTTGACCTGCCGTTGACCGTTGACTTTGACAAAAAAGTCAACTTTTCCAGAAAATCCCTATTTTATGTTTTTCAACGTCCCGAGTCCGATTTTGAAGCCCGTTTCGTGAAATTCTAAACCGAAAGCCTCCAAATTGGACCTTGAACTCGAGTCTTCTTATGTATTTTAATAATCAGTTGTGGGCAATGTGATTAAGTACTGAATTTGGATTTTGTGCGATTGAAGGTATTCGAAGTTCATTGTATTCGGGATGTAGAGGACGTCGCATTCGGGTTCGAGAGTGATCGAACGGAGTAATGGTCGACCGATATAACAAGTATTAAAGGTAATACACTACTACCTCTTGTATGCTTTATGAGCATGTTGGTATTTGTTAATGCATACATAAAAATGATGATAAGTACTGTTAGTTTGCTCAAGTCAAACCGAATATGGAAACGAGTATGATATTCTAGATAAGATTGCAATGCTCAAATAAGAAGATCAATAAATCAGAAGGATCTGGAGTTCAATAAGTAATTAATAAGACATTTAATCTCCAAATCCGACTATTAGTGTCAAATGATAAAATGTGAAAAATATTTGGTTATGAGATTACGAAAATGCCCTCAAGGTATGAGAGTGACTAAAATACCCTTGGAATTGGAACCGATTTAGAAATCTACAGTGGATATGGTAAATCAATACGATTCATTTAGAAACCTCGATCTACTTGTAAGATATGGTAACAAGATTTAAACGTTCGAGATTGTAAGGTGTTAGACTTCCTTGAATTTAGAATGAATCCCTGAATATATATATTTACGAGAAACTATTCGTACCTCTAAATTGATCAAGCGACTCAAAATACTGAATTGACGAAAATGAATAAAAGTACTAGAAATACTATTATGGTTAAATTAATCGGAATGATCGTATTGACAAGAGGGTTGAAGTATCCTCGGACACCGAGGTTTGCAAATTAACTGGAATGATGGATAAACCCTTGAGTTCTGAAATGAATGAAGTGGTTGGAAGTACCGAAATTTCTAGATGACTGAAACACCCACGGATATTTAAATGATTGAAATGCTATAAATGGTTCAATTGACAGAAATGATGGATATCCCGAGCTTTAGAATGACTGAAGTACCCCATTGACTGAAATAAGTAAATTTACCTCTGATAAAATTCTGGAAATGCCAATAAAGTTGGAAATGACTGAAATGCCCCTAAGGGTTGAAGCATGACTCTAGTATGTCAATCTCTCCTGATACTAATATGAGGATGGAAGTTCTTCCGCACAGAATATAAGTTCGACTACTCTGTGGCAAGTCTGGTGGTGAATTATGAAGGCAACCATTTAGATATACGATACAATCGGTATTTGGAAATGATACTTGTGAAGAGCGTACATCAGAAGGTTTGGTTAGTGTTGTAAGGTTGGGACATGTTAGTTCGAATGGTTTTGGAGGCTCGATAAACTTCTGGAAATCTTAATTATTGTAAATCACAATTTTCTCATGACGGGGCTAAATTACAAAATCACCCCTAATAGTTAAATAACCAAAATGCCCTCGTTGGCCAAAGTGATCAAAATAGCCCTGAATGTATCTGATATCGTGAAAGATCTTGACAAAGAAATCTCCGAATGCCAGGTTGGAAACCTGATGAGCAAATAGAATTCTCGAGCTACTGATTATGCCTTGTTGGTATAAAGTACCAAAATGCCTTGTGTGATAAATGACTATAATGCCCTTATAGGCTTAAATGAGTAAATCACTCATGATATGCCAAAACTCTCAAAGATCTTGATATATCATCTCCTGAATATCTGGTTTGAACCGTTAGTACAAACCTCTCTCTTAATAGGGGCCTCGTTTCAAAGATCTATTCAATTGTCAAAAGTTAATGTTTTCTCTTCCGTAAATGTCAAGTATCTCCAAGGAGTAAACTATTCCACCTAGTGTGTTCCATGTGTGCTACACGACTGTTTTTGCATACTGATTTACATGTTATAATACCGAGCACGTGCACATGACTGACATACTTGAATTTACAGGAACATGACATGTTTTATAATTAGAACATGATAGTACTGTATTTTTTATATATGTTTATGCACCTGATATGACAAACATGCTATATGGATAATGTGTTACTAAAAATACGGTTATTGATTAATGAACTATTGATGATCTAATTCACCGGGGTACTTGGGAAATGATATGAAGTTGCTAACGGCTCAGCCCTGATCAAGCTGGTAAGTCCGCCCGTTTTCGGATCCTAGGCTTCGGCCAGGTCCGCCCGTATTCGGATCCTAAGCTTCGGCTAGGTCCGCCCGTTTTCGGATTCTAGGCTTCGGCCAGGTCCGCCCGTTTTCGGTTCCTATGCTTCGGTAAGGGCCGCTCGTATTCTAAGGTATATCCTTAGAATGGTACCCATGCCCAATGGGCTCGGGTTAATGCCTGTACATGATACCGCACTGGGGGAAACTAAATACTGGAGTATGGTTGGAGGGTAAATAAAGAATTAAAATGAATTTTACTGCTACTTAAAACAAATGTATTTGAAATAAAAAGGTTTACTGCATTATTATGTTTCATGCATTAATGTTGCACCGTTGGAACACACTAGGCACCAAACTCTCTGATTCATACCTCATATGTTACTAGCCTATATAATTATCGTCTAATTCTCGATGTATGAATAAAAAGCAAGTATCGTTATTCTCGAGTATGATGCTACCTCGAAATAGTAGACCAGAAATGGAGACTGTTACTACGTGGAACATCCTGAAAATGTTATGCCTACCATATATCTGCATGAGCTTATAGCATCCTTTGGTAGTTTTGTATTACTGAGCTTTTCCAAGCTCACGTTGTTTTTACCATCGCAGGTTAAAGGAATATATCATGGTATAACGTTTGACAGCAATGTTCGGAGTTCTCTCGGCGTTGCTTTTGGAGTACGGTACTGTATAGTTAGTGGGCATGTATGTCATGTACTGTTTTATGACAGTGTCTGTAAAATATTTTATGAAGTTTTTATTATGTGTTTCAATGACATACCGAAATGATATTTTTAAACAGAAGTTGGTTTTACAATTTAATAAGTGTTTTGAAGAAATAAAAATGTTTTTATGTGTATTTTTACTGTGGGTCGCTCTTGTGACCCTAATGTGACTTCCTAGGATCCGTTGTAACGCATAGACGGGTCTAGGGGGTTACATAAGACATTCCCTTAGGTAGGCTCATATGCCTCAGGCCTAGGGTAAGACCTTCTGCATGCAGTTCTGGGGGACTGCATATTGGTGTAAGGTTGGAGGGTAGTTCTTGTAAACTTATGTATGAACATTTAATGTTTGCATTTAATCTGTTATGTGCTCGTATGATATGATGTTAAGTACTTATATATGTTGATTTGCAACTTATTAAAACACACTAGGCTTCGTGGTTTAACTTCTCCAACCCGCCACTCTGTTGATTCTCTGAACAATAAGCTCTCTTTTAATACCCAGTAACTTAGAAAGAATAAACCTTGTAGTCCTCAAGAATAGTGCTTCACTAAATTAGCGAAACATAAATGGAGACAAGTATTGCTTGGAACATCATAAAAATGTTATGCCTACCATATGTCTGCATGAGCTTATAGCATCTTTTGGTAGTTCTGTATTACTGAGCTTTTCCAAGCTCACGTTATTTTTATCATCGCAGGTTAAAAGATTATAGCATGGTATAATGGTTGACATCAGTGTTCGGAGTTCCCTCGTCGTTGCCTCTGGAGTACGGTACTGTATAGTTAGTGGGCATGTATGTCATGTATTGTTTCATGTCAGTGTCTGTAAAATGCTTTCTAAAATTTTTGTTATGTGTTTAAATGATTTCCAAAATTTTTTATTTTAAACAGAAGTTGATTTTACAGTTTAATAAGTGTTTCGAGAAAAAAATGTTTTCATGTGTATTTTTCACTGTGGGTCGCTCTTGTGACCCTAATGTGACTTCCTAGGATCTGTTGTAACGCATAGGCGGGTCTAGGGGGTTACAGGTTTCACTTTCTCTCACTACATATTTAATTAGGATTTTATAAAATTTTCACATGATTTTATCACATCCCGATCTAAGATTTCCCTAAATCGACTCGGATCTATAATCTAGATTCATCGATCCCTAAACCACTTTTAAAAACTTCTATGCCCAAAATCGGGGCGTTACAGTATCTTTTGGTAGTTCTGTATTACTTAGCTTTCCGAACCTCACAATGTTTTTACCATCGCAGGTTAGAAGAAATCTTTCACGGTATAGTGATTGTTATCAGTGTTTAGAGTTCTCTCGGCATTGCTTTTGTAGTACGGTACTGGGTCAGTTAGTGGGCATGTACGTCGTGTATTGTTTTATGTTAGTGTGTGTATTGTATTTTCCTGAACTATTGTTATATGTTTAAATGATTTTTCTAAAATGATATTTCAAACATAAGTTTGTTTCGTTGTTATAAATGTATTTAAAGAAAAAACATTTTTATGTGGATTTTACTGTGGGTCGTTCTTGTGACCCTAATGTGACCTCCTGGAACTTGAAGTAACGCATGGACGAGTTTAGGGTTACAAGAGGTAGTGTCAATATTACCGTCACACTTTACTTTCAATTGTGTCAAATTGACAACTTAATTATTTAATTGGTATCAGTCAAACCACCTACCCGTTAAAATCTAACTAAGAGAATGATGTGGCAGTTAACATAAATTTGTATAATTTTGCATTTGGTCCCTGTTACTTATAAATTCTACCAATTTGATCTTAATTTTAATTTAAACCAATAAATTAATCCTCCAATCACAATGATGACACATGTCACTACCATCACAGCCTATGCTTAGATGAAATTTTTTAAAACCAAATAAACGAAAATTTATTAGATGGACCCAGCTCATCACGTCATCCGCAGTAGGGGTGTAAACGAGCCGAGTCGAGCTCGAGTAGTGCTAAGCTCGGCTCGGCTCATTAAGATTTCGAGTCGAGTTCGAGCTTGAGTAATTTCTAACGAGCCAAAAGAAATTTGAGCTCGACTCAGCTCGTTTAGAACTCGAGTCGTGTTCGAGCCTGATTCGAGCCTAATCCAGTCAAGTGTTCATCGATCTTTGACCGCATTGAACTTAGATACACAAGTCCTATGAAGAAAAAACTTAGATACACAAATTGTGTAAACTCAAGCTTTTTAATTTTAGGGTTTATGGTGTTAGTTTAGGGTTTAGAGGTTTAGGTTGTTGGGTTTAGAATTTAGGATTTAGATTTTAGGTTTATATTTAAGGTTTTAAGTTTAAGAATTTAGATTTTAAATTATAAAAATAAAAAATTTTAGTATATTATATTTTTAGTAGCTCATGAGCTTTTCGAGTAGGGTATCAAGTAGCTTGGCTCGGCTCGTCAAGAACTCGAGCCGAGTTCAAGCTCGAGTAGCTCATGATCTGTCTCGTCTCATTTACAGTACTATTTCGCGTTCCCAACCAATAAGTTACATCTATGTCAAAAAAAAATTCACATAAACAATTTCAAAGAGTTTTGATCTTGGGACGTTTACGTGACAAGCAGTGACAACAACCACCAAGATAAGATTGTCATTTTTTAAGAGCTTACAACAACTTTAAATAAACGTTAATTTAGAGGGGGGATTAAAGAAAAAGGGATTGTGAGGGATTCTAACATAATAATAATATGTTTAATATTTAATATTAGTTCAATATTATTATTAAAAACTATTAATATATTTAATAAATTATTTAATAATAGTTTAATAATATTATATTAAACTATGGATATATTTAATAATATTAAATTAATAATTTAATATAACATTACTATATTTAATCATATTATATTAAACTAATAATATTATATTAATATACTATTATTAAATAGTTCATTTGTTTAACATATAAAATAATATTATTAAATACATTAATAGTTTATGATATATTAGTTATATATTTGTTTATTAATAATTTTATAATAACATATTTTTATAATATTTTAATAAAAATAATATATTGTTAAAAATTATTTAAAAAATATTATATTATCAATATATTTAATTTTTAATAATTAAAAATATTACTCCGTAACTTATTAGTAAATCTATTTAATATTTTAATAAATATTTTAAGAAATAAAACTAAAATATCAATTAAATAAATATTACGAATTATTATCCTATACATTGGCGGTGAAAAACAAAGGGTATCAGAACAATAGAAGGCAAACATTAAAATGGAGAACGGCTTTCCTCTTCAGGCGCACATTAGCAGGTCTAATGTGGCCTGAAATTCTTCGTCGTCTTCTTCATTTTGTCGCTGCCGTTCCTCTTTTTCTCTACCTACAACAGTTATCCGTTAACCCATGGCTGCTCCTGCTTCAACTGATTGGCGAAAATTGTTTGACAGAGGGGGAGACCAATCCCTGGAATTTCATCCTCTTCAACAGTCCGACGGTGAAGCTGTGATTCAGCCGCCTCCTCATGTTTTTGAGACTGGTATTTCCACCTGGAAGCACGCTTTGGTAGGCCAATTTGTTGGATCGGCTCCAAACTTCAGTGCCCTTCAACGAGTGATTGAACTGATTTGGGGAAAAGCAGTGAAGGTTAGTCTCGCCGGCTCTGGCTTATACGTCTTTCGTTTTCCCAATTCTGATGATAGAGATAGGATTTTAGAAAGTGGTCCCTGGCACATACAACACAAACCATTGATTCTAAGGAAATGGGAACCAAATTTGAAAAAACTGGATTTTGATCTTACTCATATGCCCATTTGGATTCAGTTTTTTAACGTCCCTCTAGAATTATATAATCAGACTGGTTTGAGCTATATAAGTAGTGCAGTAGGCAAACCTCTTTACATGGATTCTATCACTGCAAAATTAGAGCGTCTCGAGTATGCAAAAATATGTATCGAACTGCCTGCTGGTACTTCTATCCCTAGGATTGTTAGGGTGATGCTGCAAGATGGTAGTATTGTTCAGGTTCGAGTAGTTGTCCCATGGTTGCCTCCTTGCTGTTCACAGTGCAGGACTTATGGGCACAGTGACAAATCATGTCCTTTGCTCCTTGTGAAGTCAAAAGTTTCGAAGCAAGTATGGAAACCGAAATCTGTTGTTATGACTGGTGAGTGTTCTGAAGTTAGAAAGGAGAATGATGATTGCCTAGTTCAGTCCGAAACTGAAGTGCCTGTGGGAAACATAATTGCTGCTAAGGTTTTAGCAGAAACTACAAATGATTCCTCTGTTGAGGATGCTGCCATTTTGAACCATATTGAACAGCTTGTTCAAGCTGTTGTTTCTCAAGACAATGGTAATCTGGATTTTGACAAACATACTAGTCCCGAGGTGCTTGAAAATGATTTCCCTTCTCTCCAAGAATCTGTGAAAAAGAAGAAAAAGAGAGGGAGACCCCCTAAAGATAATTCTACTAATAGTAACTCCCTTCTTCAGGAAATTCAAGGTGCTAAGAATGATAAATTGAACAAACCTAAAGGCAAGAGTGCTGCCCCTGTAGCAGCTGTTAATATCCCTCCTTCACTGTCTCAATGACCTTTTGTTTTTGGAATATTAGGGGATTCAATAACCCCAATAAACAAAAGCAAATCTTTCGTCGCTTATCGAGTTTGGATGTTGATATTGTCTGCTTGTTAGAAACCAGAGTGAGGCAGAATAAATCCGATCCCATAGTTAGCTCCTTTTCTTCTGAATGGAATCACTGTTTTAATTATTCTGCTGTGGATAATGGAAGAATATGGGTCTTGTGGAAAAAATTTATCCCTGTTACCATTCTTGATGTTCAGGACCAATCTATTTCTTTTAAGGTGCACTACCTTGGTAAGGAAATTCTTATCACAGCTGTCTATGGATCTAATGATGGAACTGCTCGTAAATCTCTCTGGGAACAACTCAAAACAGTGGATGCCAGTATTGAAAATCTGCCTTGGTTAGTTGGAGGGGATTTTAATATTTATCTTGATGCTGAAGAAAGCTCAGATTATGGAAGTCTGGGTTACTACTTAAACTCAGATATGGCTGATTTCCGGGACTGTTTAGATGATGTTGAGATTGCGGATCATCCATATTGTGGGCCTATACACACATGGTCCAATAAGCAAGATGAGAGCTACCTAGCACGAAAACTTGACAGAATTCTTATTAACTCTGCTTGGTACACTACCTTTCCTACTTCCTTTGTTGAATTCTTGGCTCCAGGTGTCTCCGACCATTGTCCAGGCATAATCTAGCCTATGAAGAACAATCCAGTTAATAGACCTAAACCTTTTCGGTTCTTCAACTTTTGGACTACTCATCAAGACTTCCTAAGTGTTGTGGCCCACTCCTGGGAGGTGAATATTATTGGAGACCCTATGCAAGTTCTCTTTAGCAAGATGAAAAGACTTAAGGCAGCTTTACGAGTTTTTAACAAAACTCACTTTGATGATCTACCGAGACAAGTCATTCTGAAAAGACAACAACTTGAAGCTATGCAACTTTCTAATCTTTCTGGGATTGCAGATATAGAAGCAGAAAGATTATTGCAACAAGAGTTGAGTGCTCTTGAGATAGCTGAAAATTCTTTTCTTAAGCAAAAGGCTCGTGCCAATTGGATTCAAAAAGGGGATTCAGGATCTCGTTTCTTTCACAACGCTGTTAAATCCAAATGCAAGAGGAACACTATTCGATTGCTTGTGGATGAAAATGGTAATCGTCTTAGCACTTTTGATGATATGGCCTCTGAAATGATCAAATTCTTCACTGGTTTGATAGGGAGCAAGGACGAAAATGTTCAAGATTGTCCTGTTGAATCTATATCCGCTCTTTTGCATCAAACTCTTTCTCCTGAAGTTGCGTCTACTCTATCTCGGCCTGTCATGGATTCAGAGATTAAGGATGCTCTTTTTAAACAAAGTATTGATAAAAGCCCGGGACCAGATGGTTTCACGGTTGGCTTCTTTCGTGTGGCATGGGATACTGTTGGAAGTGACTTTCTCAGAGCTATCCAGCATTTTTTCCAGACTTCTCGCATTCTTCCAGCCTTCAATGCTACAGCTATTGCCTTGATTCCAAAGGTGACAAATGCTTCTAAACCTAAGGAGTTCCGACCCATTTCATGTTGCTCGGTGGTCTACAAAACCATCACCAAGATTCTTGTCTCCCGACTGATTGAACACTTACCATCTCTAATCTCCCTTAATCAGTCTGCGTTCATCAAAGGCAGAAGTATTACAGACAATGTTCTCCTTGCCCAAGAAATTGTTAAAGGTTACACAAGATCATCCCTCTCTCCGAGATGTGCTCTTAAGGTTGATCTTCAGAAAGCATTCGACTCCATTGACTGGTCTTTTCTCCTTAAGGTCCTTGAAGCAATAGGTCTTCCCTTACAGTTTAGAGAGTGGATTTCTGCGTGCATCACTACATCTCGTTTCTCTATCTCCTTCAATGGGACTTTGGTTGGATACTTTAAGGGCAAGAGAGGGGTCCGTCAAGGTGACCCTTTATCTCCCTATTTATTTGTTCTGGTTATGAACATTCTGTCCTCTCTTTTGAATACCGCAGTTCAACATGGTGTTTTCAAATATCATCCGAAGTGCAAGCGCATTGGTCTCACTCACCTGTGCTTCGCGGATGACCTTCTGATTTTCTGTCGAGGGGACTTGGACTCGGTTCTTGGTGTACTTAGTACCTTGGAGGTCTTTTACAAATACTCAGGCTTGAAACTTAATGCTTTCAAATCTGAATTGTTCGTTTCGGGCATCTCTCCTTCTTGCCTTGCTGACATTACTGAGACCTCTGGTTTTATGATCGGTAACCTTCCTGTTCGATATTTGGGCATCCCTTTGGTAACAAAGAAACTGTCTGTCAAAGATTGTGGGCCTTTGATCGATAAAATCACCGATAAGCTGAAGATTTGGTCTGGAAAGCATCTCAGTTATGGGGGACGACTTCATCTTATACAATCTGTTCTCTACAGTATCACCAACTACTGGTGTAGACAGGTTCCTCTTCCGAAAACTGTCCTCAGACGAATTGAACAACTTTGCTCCCGTTTCTTTTGGAAGGGTTCTGATCATGCAGCTCATGGTGCGCGTGTAGGCTGGTCACAAATCTGTTCCCTCAAGTCTGAAGGAGGGTTGGGGCTAAAGAACTTAGAATGTTGGTCTACAGCTTGCTTCCTCGCACTCATTCGAAACATCTTAGCTAGTCATGGTTCTTTATGGGTGGCTTGGACAAACGAATATGTCCTGAAAAATGTGGACTTTTGGCATGTTGAGGTCAAGCCAGACCTTAGTTGGATAATGAAGAAGATTTTGAAGTTACGCCCCATTGCGACTTCTCTTTTTGTGTCTAACCAAAACTGGTCGGTGGTTAAGCCTAGGTGGATCTGGGAGATGATTCGTGAAAAGAAAGAAAAGGTTTCTTGGCATAAACTGGTTTGGTTTCCTCTTCACATTCCCAAACATGCTATTGTTAACTGGATGGTTAACTTAGATCGCCTTCCTACTTACGACAGGTTACAGAAAATGGGCCTCTCGGTGGCGAATACTTGTCTCTTATGTGGCTCCGATACTGAATCTAGAAGTCATCTCTTCTTTGACTGCCCCTTCTCTCATTCTGCTTGGTTGCAACTCTTGCAACTTTGTAATATCTCTCGACATGTGCTGAATTGGAATGGAGAACTCGATTGGGCCATTTCTCACTTCAAGGGTAAAGCTCTTCGCTCCACTATTCTTAGACTTTCCTGGAATGCTCTCATTTATAATATCTGGCTAGAGCGAAACGCGCGACACTCTAGGGGGAAATCTCACACTGTTGCTGACATTGTCCTTTGTGTCCAAGATACTATACGCTTACGTTTACGTTACAAAAAAATTGATAGAACCATACAGGCAAATGTCGATCTTTGTACAACTTGGAAACTAGAGTATTTCCTGTAAAGTTTTCTCTTGTACATTGTAGCAGACTTCCTGCTTTCTTGGATAAATATACACAACACTTATCCAAAAAAAAAAAAAAAAAACAAAGTTTCCACAAGTAGGGTTATTTACGGGTTTAGGGTTCTAGTTTGGAGTTTAGAGGTAAAGGGTTTATGTTGTAGAGTTTAGAATTTAAGATTCATGGTTAAAATTTAAGGTTTTGGATTAGATTTTGTGGTTAGATTTTTAGGATTTAGGGTTAGAAATTTAAATTTTAAATTTAAGCTTGAAAATAAGCATGCGTGTGTGAACTTTTTTACACTAGCAGTGTATCAAATATTAATCCAAATATTATTACTTTTACATTATATATTAAATATTTTATGAGAATAATAATATCATTAAGTACATTAATATAATAATATAATATTATTAAAAATGAAAAATACATTAATAAAAATTATTAATAAACTATTATATAATTCATATATAGTAGACAATTCATTTATTTGATAAATTATTATATAAGTAATATATAATTCCTCCTCAACCCTATTTTTTTGTTCTTTAATTTCCCTCATACTTTAACGTTTAGTTAAAGTTTTGCAAACTCTATTCAATTAAATTAGTTTGGCTCAGTGGTTGTTGTCGCTGCTGCTTAGAGGTAACAAACAGGTCATCCGGTTCAGGTTTGGGTCTAATTACATTCAATTTAAGTTCGGTTCGGATTGGTTTGGATTTGGTTCGGTTTTAGTTTGGGTCTGTAGTAATTTCGGTTCGGATATTGGGTCAGGACGTTGGATCGATTGATTTCGGTTAGGTTATTTTCGGGTCGGGTCAATATCGGGTTAATAGGAGATCGATCGGTTTTATTTGGGTTTTCAGGCCGAGTTAGGTTTTTCCACCCTATATATGAATTTATATAGTATGTATATTTGATTTTTTGGTGAGTTGTGCGACAATTAACATCTAATTTTTATTTATTTATTTTAATATATTTTCCTTATTTCGGGTTGCCTTCGGTTCGGGTGGAATCAGTTCGGTTTCATTCGGTTTAGTTAAAAATGGGTTCGGGTCCATTCGGTTTTGTTGATAATCGGTTGGGTTTATTTTTCGGTTCAACTGAAATTCGGTTCAGTTTCAGTTCGATTCGGTTTATTTTGGGTTTTGGATCAAATTCGAGTCATTGTGTTCGGGTCGATTTCGGGTCTTGGTCCGGGTAAATCGGTTCGGTTCTCGAGTCAAGTTTTCCAAGCTTATTAGGGGTGTTCAAAAATACCCGACATGGTTGACTCGGCCCGTCGACTCAACCCTTAAAAATCAAGTAATTCTTTAAAAAAATTATTGACAAGGCCGCGTATCCGACCCAAAAAGTTTTCCGGGTAAATGGGCCAGGACTAGGCTAAAGTTTTTTGTAATCGGATACCCGATCTAGAACTTTTCATATATTTATTTCTTTAGTTTTAAAGTATAATTTTATTTTGGCTAAAGGAGTACTTTTGCACCCGAGTTTAACCCAAAAATCAATTTCACCCATCGCAATAAAACGCACTCAATTTGGCCCCTCAGTTCGCGAAATCGATAAAATTGACCCTTTAACTGACGTTGACCGTTACG
The DNA here is from genome assembly GCA_030270665.1 of Hibiscus trionum. NCBI lineage: Eukaryota > Viridiplantae > Streptophyta > Magnoliopsida > Malvales > Malvaceae > Hibiscus > Hibiscus trionum. The sequence continues at coordinate 15,563,288 of BSYR01000038.1, read as the reverse complement.
ATGCTGACGTGACGGTCCACGATGCTGATGTGACAGTACACGTGGGATGATGATGTGGCAATGAGGGGGGGCTAAATTGATTATTTTAACCAAATTCGAGGGCATACTTGGTTTTTACCAAATTCAGGGGCATAATTGATTTTAATTGAAAGTTTGATAACTTACTTAATCTTTAAGCTAAAAAATATTAATATTTAAATATTAATAAAATATTAAATATATATCATAATGAATTTAAAAAATTAAGTATAAACATTAAAGTTATAAATAAAAAAATTTAAAAATATTTAGAAATCATCGGAAAAGTCTTCGACTGTTTCTCGTTATGTTATGCATACTAATGTTACTTGAACATACTTTCAATTGAAATATCCTTATATTAGTGTGTAATAAAACCAAAATTCTCATTCATTTTTACATCAAATATTAATGAGCAAAAATTTGATGTAGAAAAGAGAAAGAAAATTTGAGTTTTATTGTTACTCTAATACAATGGTGATTCCACTTAATTTTTTTAACGAATGGTAATACTCAGACTGACAAAGTCGAAGACTTTTTCGATTAAAGTGTTCAATTTTTTAATACTTTATAAATATTTTTATTAAGTTTTTATATTTAAATTTTTTTATAATTTCTAATACATTTTAAATTTTTATGTAATTTTTATTTTCAGTTGTTTTTTGAATATTTCATTTATTTTAATTAAATTTATGGATTTTTTAAAAAAATTAAAGATTATTTTTATTTTTTGTGAGAGTCCTCACTTTGCTTATTTTTAACATTATCAGGGACTCAAAGAATATTTACACCAATTTGTTAATCGATTTTTCATATATTCCATTTGTAAAATTTCATCTCGAGAAACCAAATTATTTATCTAATTTTATGCAAAAACTAAATTATATCAATTAAATTAACTTGAAATTTAAACAAATTATTTATCTAGTTTTAATATTTTTAAAATTTTAATAATTTCCTAAATTCTTATTTTTATCTTAAATATTAAACATGTTATCAAACGTTTAATGAAAATCAATTATCCCCTAAAATCGACAAAAAATCAATTATGCCTTCGAATTCAGTTAAAATAAACAATTTATCCCCACTACCACGTCATCATCCCACGTGTACCGCCATGTCAACATCGTGGACCACCACATCATCACCGTTAACTGCCACGTCAGCACTATAACGGTCAACGTCGGTCAAAGGGTCAATTTGATCGATTTCGCAGACTGAGGGGCCACATTGGGTGCGCTTTTCTACGAGGGGCAAAATTGATTTTTTAGGTCGAACTCAGGGGCGAATTGATTTTTATCTTAAAACTAAATTTAAATCTCTAAATTCTTTCTATATTTGTATTATGCACTTTTAAGTTTTTAAATTTTCAAAACTATTTGTATTAATTTGTTAATACAAGATTCGAAAGAAAAACAATATTGATGTTTTAAATGTCTTTTTGGTGATATATATATAGGGTTAGGATTCACTTACATTATGTAAAAGTCAATTACTTTTACACTCTTTTTAACCATCATATTAGAGTAAAAAATGGTTCAGATTATTTCCTTATCGTTTTTTCAAGTGATAATCTTCAAATTTTCTACTGCTAATCTCAACCATCCATCTTCCTTTATATAATGGTCCAAAAAAATGTGTAAAACTTTCAAATTTTACATAGTGTAAGAGGATCTTATCTCATATATATAGGGTTAGGATCCACTTACACAGTGTAAAGCTCTTTAAGTTTTACATTTTTTTGGATCTTTAGATGGGGGAAATGGATTTCTGAGACTAACTCCTTACTTTTTTTTCCTAAGTGATAATCTTCACATATTGTATTGTTAATATCAGCCGATAATCTTCACATATTCTATTGTTAATATCAGCCATTTGTTTTACTCATCCAACGATTCAAAAAGCATGTAAAACTTAAAGAATTTCACATTGTGTAACCGGATCATATCCCATATATATATATATATAATGCAAAGGAATCACACAGTCCTCTCTTTATTTCGTGCATGAATTTTAGAGATTTATCTATCGCAAAAAGGACCTCTACGGTGTTTTAAATTTATATAAATAGGAAAGAATAACAAGATAACATTTGCTTCAACTGTTTTTTTTATCATTTTATGTATTTAAAAAATACACCATAAAACTGTACATGCATAGTGTCAAGCTGATTGTATTACGATTTTGCCTTGACCAGCCCATTCGGGACCGAGCAGATGCAGACCTGAGCAATGTTATGAGCAAAATCCTTGAGCTACCAAGTCGAGATGCAAGACGAGATGTTTTAGGAAGGCCATGAAGACCCTGTCCAGAAAGTGTCTTCGTTTAGGACGATCCAACGTCTACTTGTGTCATACTTGGTAAGTTTATTTAGCTCTTTAGGGGGAAGTGGTCTGGTGTTGGGTCTCCACCATCCCCCTCGCTATTGGTTAGCAGCCGAGCTACCATTGTTTAAGTGACCTCCTTCTAGGCTCATGTGGGGCCTGGGTGTGTAGGCATTGGGGCCAAGCGGATGACACAATGTCTTTCTAGGATCTCCTAGGTACAGTTTGGGGACATAGGGTCCCATATCGTGCCCGTCGTGCAAGTTAGAGATTGGCAGCTAGCATTCACTACGCCTCACGGGATATGATATTCAATATGCATGTTGCCTGAAGGATCATGATACGATGCTACTGAGATAAGTCATTGGATAAATGATGCGAGTAAGGTTGACTTGTCTGAGATGAGTCCTTTTCAAGTGCCGTACGGCATGCCGATCCGTGTCTAGACGGCATGGTCGTAACACATAGCAGAAGCATATGTATAATACACATATTTTGTCCAGGTACCCATATATATATATACATATATATCTCTATAAATAAAATAAAAAATAGTAAACCGAATAATAAAAGTCCATAAAATAGTGTCCATTTTACATTCCAAATATTAAATACAAGCCGGACATTCATTCTAACCAAGACCCTCTTCTAAACAAGCCTTCCCCGCCCAAACTAGCCTAAGAAACACAAAATAAACTGTTTTTTTTTTACATTTTCCTGCCTACACCGCCACATGTCGTGGTGCCATTGGCCCAAACAAGGATACATGGATTATGGTTTTCTCTTCCATGAGTTGGATCCAGCTTGCCCGCGTGACGTCAGCAATGAGGTCATCTTTCACTTACTATATAAAGCAAGAGAGAGAAATGTCAGGGAGCAAACTATTAATAAACTAATAATATTAATAATAGATATAAAAAAGAGGAGAGAGGTTACCTCGGTCGCCAAACTACCATTGGGAAGCCAAATGCCGTTGAAAAGCCGATGAGACACTGGAGCATAGCGAGAAGGTAATTCTCATCTTTTTGCAAATCAAGAGAAAATGTTAGTTGATTAAATAACCTAAATATGTGAGATAATTGTAGAAAATAAATGAATATTAAATGGAAACTTTAATGTTCTAAGTTGATTAGTGTCTCATTGCAATGAGATGTTAATTAAGCGAATGTTTTAGTTGAATATTTAATATTTCATTTGAACTAGAAACAATGAAATCACATAGTTAATCTAATTAAAGTGAAATTAGGATAGGATTTAAATAGTTAGTGATACTAAATGATTAGGAATATTATTAATTTAGGGCCTAAAATGGGTAGTGCCAAATTATTTGGGTGTTATCACAATGTTGCGTGTAAGGATGTTCTATAAATGATACGCAAATAGTGCAAGAATACACATCGAACAAGTAGTAAAGTGATGAGTGAGTATCGTCTCCACATGGATTAGAGGTATTTCAAGTCAAGTTCCAGCACACAAAACACAAACTGAATATAAATGCAATAGCAAGCAGGGACAGGGGAAGAAATGCCGCAACAAACAAATGTAATGAAGACTAGAGAAGAATCATAAGACTTCAATCGTCCTCACACATGTGGAAACTCTCAATTGGGATGACAAGTTGGGTTTATCAAAGATTCCTCTACCTAGTTCTCATGAACGCCTAACACTTTCCAGCTTATAATATGCTCGACAGAGTTTACATTGGTGTTTCTAAACTATCTCTAGCAAGAAACCTGACAACCAGAATGCTATGGCAATACCTCTCAGCGTGAACCCTAGCAAGATACATATCAATGAAGTTCTACTCCTTTTCGTTGTTGAAACTTTATCCTTATCTCTAAGGTGAGCTAGGGTTTTGCCTCTCAGCGTCAAACCCCATTGTCCACGTAGATCTAAGCTTAAGTACTCTCTCGAACATTAAGCTATCAAACACCTAAGTAAAGGCTAACTCTCGAAAGCTCTTACAAACATAAGGCCATAAAACATTGAACAAAGCATATAAGGAACTGGAAAATGCATAAACATCCATTAAAAACTAAAAAATAATCATCCAAAACAAACCCAAGCCACTTAGAGTTAGTTCATGGCTGGGTAAACAACATCCATAATCATTCCTTTCAAACAACCCATTCCAGAATAGAAAATGCTAAAGAGAAGCAAATAAGAGTAAGAAACACTCCCAAGCCTCCTTGGATTGTCGTGAACCACCCTAAGCTTGCTACTTCTCTCAAAGGCCAGTAAAATCATCCCTTTGGAGCTCCAACAATGGAGGACTCAATGAAGAAGAAGAAGAGTGGTTGCCTCTTCCTTTCTCCCTTTCTTATCTCTTAAACACCTTTTTCTAGCCCTCTCTTTAATGTCGATGTCTTGTGCTTTATATAGTGGGGGCTTCTAGGGTTTTGTGCCCTTGATTCCTTGTGTGCCCTAGAGAATATTCCTTTCACATGTGTGGCACAACTGGCTGGTGGAATTACATGTAGGGGTTGCATAATATCTTCATCTTTTGTCTTCTTGTGCACCCAGAATGCCATCCAAAATGTTGTAGCTTTTATCCTTTGCCCTGCACTGCTTCATAACTATCCTTCACATCACCACACCAAAACAAACCTTCCTTAAGCAACACCTATTTCACAATTAAATAAAAACAACCAATCAAACACCACAAAATGCAATTATATGAGCTAAATGCAACTATATGCAGTGAAATGAGATGAGCTTGATTTCATACAATAACTTAAGTAAAAAGGCATGAAATGTATACTTTTTACAAGGTTATCACACATAAACCCTAAATTTGATAATATTCATAGTTTTCCTAATTAATTAAATCAACGAGAGCCTTAATTAGGTTAGAACTTAAAATTGATAAGAAAATAAGTGGACTTGCATTAAAACCTTTTGTGTTGAGATACATTTTGAATATAAATTGAAGTATCCTAATGTAAATGGATATTTCAAAACTTATATCAAATAAAAGTGTATCTTCTTCCAAAGGATATCTCCAATCGAAATGAAATTCATTTAACAATTAAAGGATTTAATTAAATTCAAATTATTGCTTAAAATGCAAAAAATGCCACGTGAAATTAATAAGGTACCGATAACGGTTGTTCGTAGGGGTGCTAATCCTTCTCTACACGTAACCGACTCTTGAAATCAAATTTCAAAGAAAAAATCTCTGGTTTGTTTTCAAGGTATTCGATCTACCAAAGTGATCGGTGGCGACTCCAAATTGATTACCAAGAAATAAAAAAAACGAAAACTTGGTTAAAATGAAAAATCCTTATTTTCAGAATTTAATGAATTAAAATGGATAAAAACCTTAATTTCCAAAAAAAGAATCATCGGGCTATTTTTACACTCGGTTTTAAAAATGGTCGCGACAGCTTGGGGACTCCGCTGGGGAAAAAAATTGAGAGTCAGGGAAATATACTATCGAATCAATGTCTTACTGTCGCAGTAGATGGTAACGACAGTTTGGGGACCTGAAGTCTAGAACAAAGGCCACATGCTATTTAAAAACCCACCCCGCTAGAGCCTGGCAGGGACCTAGGACAAATGTTGCTAGTTTAAATACATTTCTCTGGTTATTTTCTTTGCTAAATATCATGTGCTCTTCTGTGTCGATAATTTGTTTATTTTTTTCATATTAATTCACACTACTAACACGAGTTTCTTTTTGTTTTATTTTGTTGTTTTAAATGAACCATGTCATATTGCATTCATTTTGGCATTAGTTCAGAAGTCAATTAATTTGGAACTGTTCAATATGTCTAGAGGGTTTAAAATAGGAGAAGACAATACGACGGTCTGGACTTGGTCTGAACAGACTCAGCACGAGAAAAGAGACAACCTTAGTAAGGGTTGCGTGTCACGGATGATGAGTCAAGTCAAGATAAATACTAATCAGAATGTTTGTCTACCGAAAGTCAAAGCAATATGGCATCAGTGGGGAAATGACATGAAAGAATCATTTAGGAAAGAATTTGGAGATATAGCCTTACTGTTGAGTGTAAAAACAGATCAGGAGTTGCTTAGGGCAATGACACAATTCTGAAATCATGCATATAATTGTTTCACCTTTGTCCTAGTATACATGACACCCATACTCGAGGAATACGAGGTATTGGTTAATTGGCCTTAGAATTCAAACTGACAAGATTTACACTAGACCCAACAACAACAACTCATGATTCAAAAAGAAATTGGTGCCAATTACCGGAAAGACAAAGGAGTGTTGGACGGGAAGATGGCTAATAGTGATAGTACTAACCAAAATGAGGATAAGCAGTGTATCAATTGGAGAGTTCTTAAAGAATTAGTATTGGCAAGTAATGATGAACCGTCTAGGATGAGAAGCCTATTTGCCTTATGCATATATGGGTTGGTGTTGTTTCCAAGAAATCTAGAGCACATAGATCCGTCAACAGTAGGGTTGTTCGAGCGATTGGAGAAAGAGGTAAATCCAATGCCTGCTATTTTAACCGAAACTTATAGATCACTGACCGCGTGTAAGAAATCAAAGGAAGAAAGATTTTGGGGATGTGCGTAGTTGCTTGAGATTTGGTTTAGAGGTCATAGTCGGGGCACTCCTTACAAGGGCATTAGGTATCTTGATACATACTCACCAATAGAAGAACATCTATCTAGCTGCCTATTAGAGAAAAAGAATGAGAGACAATGGGAAGAATATTTCATGAACATAAAGGATGATGATATTGTGTGGAGGGCTCCCTAGTTGAATAAGGGAGCAACCTTTTTATATAAATGTAGAGACATAGATTGGGTCCCTCTACTAGGAATTTGGGGAGGAACAGCTTATTGCCCCCTATTGGTGTCTAGATAATTCGGTTCAAGGCAATTTGTACTAGCTAGTACGTGTATGGAAAAATTTGAGTATGCACACAAGACAAATGATTATAAAGGGATAGTAAATCAAATTGTGAAGGCATGGGAAAAGCCAAGGAGGGTTCAATCGTATCAGGATTTGGAAGTAATGGCAAGATACGAGGAATGGATAACACAAGGGGTTAATGATAATAAATTTCAAGAAAGATAGGTGAAGGCTAGCTCGTCTGCTCAATCCGTTAGAGAAGCACCTTATGCATTGGAAAACTTAGGCATGATCGAGAGTTAGACTTGAAGAAATATGAGAAAGGAATCAGTGACCTTACTGAAGAATTGACCATGGAAAAGCTGCAAGTGAATATGCACGAGGGAAAGGAAAAAGAGTTAATGGAGCAAAACAAAAAGATCAGTCGGGATTTGAAGGAGGTACACGAAATTCATGATAGTTACAAGGCAAAGCATAAAGGAGAGACAAGTAAGGTGGTGAAAACCTTATCAGAAAAATTAGACGCTATGAAAAAAGAAAGGGGTGACTACAAAAAGATGTATGAGAGGGAGTCCCGAGCTAGCAAGGAATCAAACAACAAGGCAAAGAATAAACTAGAGGAAGAAAAATCTAGAAACTTTGATTTAACAAGCCAAGTGAGACAGTTAGAACAGTTGATCACGAAATAACACAATGAAGACAAGGTCTAGATGGAACAACAAAAGGAAGGGTTGCAGGAAAAGATATTAGAGTTAGAAAATGTGGTGCAAGATTTGAAAGAAAAGCTCGCGGGATATGAAGGAGCATTATACCAAGAAAGCGGGGCATGGAATGATAAATATGAAGTAGCACAACGCACAATCCAAAACCAAAATGAAAAATTGATAAACTTCAAGAAACAAGTCAGGAGCATTGCTTCATATGTGCAAATATTGTTGAGGCAAGCCAGGAGCCTGTTAGAACGATTAGACGTCGAGCTGGAGCACGAAGAAGTCATCACTTGAATGCTACATGAATTGGATAATCTAGGAGTTAGGGCTAGTAGCTTTCTATAGAATAAATTATCTTTTCCTCGTATTTGGACCTTCTGGCAAATGAATGTTTCCAAAAAAAACTAGTTCTTGAATTCGACGCCTCTTGCATTCATACATCTTGCATTCAACATATTTTATATTTCATATTCATCATACATGTTGTTGATGGAGAAAATTTTGTATCCTTGAAGGAAGAAGTTAGTTCAAATCCATGAAAATAATTTCGCTTCAGTATAGCTTTAAAAACATGAATGATCTGGTGGCTAGAGTGGATAAGCTTGAAGAATTCCAAGAACAATTAGTTCAAATTTAGAATGAAATGATGGAGTATGTAAGGAAGTTTCAAGATGAAACAAATGGGCAGATTAATGAGCTGATGGGTACGATAATTTCCACAACCAAAGAAAAGGGTTTAGAAGAAGATTATTGGAACAACGACTTTGTAGTAGAAGATACTTCAACTGAAGAAGGCCAAGCTATGATCAACAATATGAGATAGTTCGCACCGCCTCAGAATGTGCCACCGAATTGACATTGGATAAGATCGAGGACTCTCTCTTGAAAATTTTATCTTCTCTAATGAACATAGATTTGGATATAATAGAGCTGAAAGTAGGGGAACATGTAAAATGCAACAAGAAGATGAAAATGTCGGCCGCTTTGACGTTTGAATCGTCACCTTATCCAGCACAAGATCAATAGTGGGTGCCAACAATTACAAAACCTTATCAGTTATTACTTAATCAAGCTTCTGTTTCTCGAAAGAAGAAAGAGAAATTGATAGACTTCCAACTTACTCCTACTCCCTTCACATACCAAGAATTGTTTCCCAAGTTGTTACAAGCTCGACTGGTTGCACCATGCTTTGTCAAACCATCATCGCCTCTATATCCAAGGTCGTTCAAGGAAGAGGATCGTTGTGACTTTCACGCTGGTATTTAGGGTCATTCCATTGAGAAATGCATAAATTTCAAGCGTAAAATTCAACATCTTCTAGATCTCGGGGTAATGGAGTTTGATATGACAGTTCCAGATATGAAGATCAATTATCCAGGTATAATCATCCCTGTGAAAATACACAAGAATTAAAGTAACAAGGATAAGAAGGAGATAGGTCTTTCCAAGGGGCCAGACGCAGAGCGAGATTAGCTGAAAGGAAGCATCTACAACAAGAAAGGCTTCAAGAAAAGGCACATCTCGAGGTTTACCAGGTTTCTATCTCAATCTTACTTCCCTATCTGATACAAGGGCAATATCCCATCCCTAGGCCGATGGAGGAAATGTCATATCCATTGCTTTTCAATTACAATTCGGATAGTGTTTGTGATTTCCACATGGGAGAATTAGGGCATCCTACTAGGAGATGTTGGGCTTTAAAAGAGGAAATAGAGAAGAAGATTGCTAATGGAACATTGACACAAGAAGTGATGAAGCAATGTATTGAAAAACGATCGGACAAGTTATCGCAACAGTTGAAGAGTCGGGGAGAATGAATTTTTACTTTTAGGATGTCCTAAAGTTCGGATGCACAAGATTTTCTTCTTGCCCATGTCTTTCATGTTAAAAGTTGATTGGTTCAAATTTTCTCGCATTCAATGTTTTCTTTTAAAAATGATACATAGAAATAATTCTACTACTTTTGGCCCAAAAGTAGTATAGTAATTTTCCAGTGGCATATGTCATGTTTGATGGTTTTGATTTAAATGAAGGGATGTTTTTTTATAAATATATGTATATCTCTTCTTACCCTTGTATGCCCTTGAATGCCAATTGGAAGATGTGGCACTGATTTCGGTACAAAGATCGTTTGGATGTTGTGAAAATGATGAAGTGAAATTTATTTCTCAGTCTACTCTAGTCAGGAAAGCAAGAAAATGTCAGAGTACTACTCCTTTGATGATGTTCGATGACAAATCCTTGATATTAATAAACAGTGAAGTGGACTAGACGATTTTAACCAAGTAGAGTTGCTTGGAATTGAAGTTCTAAGCATAGTCTTCTATACCTTAAAAAGGACAATAAGAGAGAGAAAGAAAAGGAGAAGAAACTGAGAAGAATAAGAGTGAAAAAGAAAAAGAAAAAGGAAAATAAAAAAGATGGAAAAAAGAAAAATGGGAAAGAAAAAAGAAAAAGAAAAAGAAAAGGAAAGGAAAGAAGGAAAAAGAAAATAAAAGAAAGAGAAAAAAAGAAGAAAAAGAAAGACGAAAAAGAAAATGCGAGGAATAATAAACTATTGAATAAATAAGTCTCGGAGCATCCTGATAGAGCTGCGGGGGATGTCGACAAATCTAATAAGAAGCTATACTCCACCTATCCAATACCCAAGCGTCAGAGATGTATCTTCGAAGGCATGAGTATAGTAATAATATAATAATCTCTAGTAACAATTAGAAGCACACACTTGCACCTATATAAGGTTATTCTTAGAATTATATTTTTTGCACTCTATTGGTTAAACAAGTCCGGGAAACTTAAACACATTTATGAATGGAAATGGATGAAGAGAACGGAAAAGAAGTTGCTTCTGATTGGATAGAGCAACACGGTAATCATAGGGTGTGAACCGAGTGATCTGGAAAAATTTCTTGACTCGCCACAACATTCACAAGTTATGCTAATCACGAGAGGGATGAATCTAGGACACTCTTGCACTTGATATCCAGGGATCCTATTTTGTTTTCTTTCTTTATTAAGATACTAATCTTTTCGGGACTAATAAGGCACCCTCCATTGAAATGATGATCAGCAAGCTGACATTTTTTTCAAAAATCAAAAAGATTTCCTCGTATTGCTTCAGAGATAAACTTCAGTACATGATAAGTGCCCAAAAGTCCTAAATTTTGACCCCTTTTGGATGACAATTATCACTCAACCTACACCCATTTGAGCTGCATTATCGCTTTTCATGCATAGATTTCATCATTTATACCTTTGAGCCTTACATTCTGTTTATTCTATAAAAAAGGTACCATTTAATGCATGATTGGTATTTTTGTAGGTTGTACACTGCTGGAGTAAGAAGATGCCGCCACATCACAGAAAGTGGGAGGGAAGATGAGGTAGAATTAGCAGACAACAGACCCTGATCGATCCAAGCCACATGACAACTTTTACTAAGGGAAGCTGATGAATCCTTGCGGAGCAGAGCATACCGATGCCGACGCAGCAAAAGCCAGGCTGCAGAAGCATTCCGCCAGAGGGAAAATGGGCAAAGTGGTAGCTGACTTGTGGAGCTTTTAACGCTGGATTTTTCTACGCACTTTTCATGGCAGCTTGAGCTCGAGAAGAGAAGGAAAACATGGAAGGAAGGATAAAGTTGGACTTTTGGCCAAAAATGTATATTGTAATAAATTAAAGAGATTTACCTCCTTAATAAAGTCTAGTCCAAGTCCAACTTAACTTCCTCTCCAAGAAGGATTTGTGCCTACACCTTCCCCTATATAAGTGGGCTTACCGCCATGGAGAAACGACATCAAGAGAAAAGAGGAGAGATCACCAGAGAGAGGTTGAGCTTAGGATTAGTTTAATTATGTTCTAAATATCTTAGGGTTAGGATTAGTTTGTTTAGTAGTTGTGTGAAAGCTCTTTGTACTTAGTTTTTTTCTTAATGCAATAAAAGTTAAAGTTTGCTTATTCTGGCTTTAATTATTTTTGCATTCTACTCGGGAGAGGGTTTGTGAGATCATCCATTTGTTCAATATTGGGAGAGTTGGGCTCACAAAAGGAATAAGTACGGTTTTTGCCCCACGTTGTGTTAACTAACTCGGACTAGGGATATGTTAGAGTTTAAGCGGCTAAAAGAAGTGTATACAGTTGGTGTTTGCCCTTTGATTCACGCCGGGAGGTATCATCAGAGTTCAGCCATCAACCAGTGTTTCGTGCTTAGGAATAAAGAGGAACCACCCAAGGACGCTTTGCCGAGACTTAACTGCATCTACCCACGAGCAAAGGATTGTCGTGGCAGGGATTCAGTCATTGCAGCTGCGGTAGGGATTTAGGTGACTGCCACAACAGTAGTGCGTTGCTGCATTTGAGAACAAAAACGATGTCAAGAGGATTCCACACTACGACACATTCTAATCCAGCCCATCTTCTCATCTTGATTACTCTTTATTTTATTTACTAGATTTTCCTAGTTTAGTAATTTTTAGATTATCTCAAATCACCCAATTAATTTGTGTTTTTACTTTATTTATTTTGCAGTGTGAGAGAGTAGAACCGAAGGTTGAGTACCAATCCCCGTAGAGATGGTAATCATATACTTATCCCTATATTACTTGCGTCATGTATATTTACACAATTGCGGAGCACTATTTACACGCAACAAGTTTTTGGCACGTTGCCGGGGATTGGCAACTTTCATTTTTATTTTCACTCACTTTTTATTTTATTTAGTTATTTTTTTTCAGTACTAATAACACTTGGTTTTGTCTTGGTGCATGACTAGAGCGGACCAAGACAGCCCAGTGAGAGACATAGATCCAGAACTCGAAGGCTCTTACTTAAGGCTTAGACGAAAGATCGTAGCCGCAATGCAGCAACCTGATGACCAACCCCGAGGTCGCGGCCGCGGCATTAACCAAGTGCCCCCAGTATACAATGTAATTGGACAGCATCCTGTCGATGGGCAGCCACTTGTTGATGAGCAACAGATCCTGGCAGGAGAAGGAGCAAAACTGCAAGCTCCATTTGTACTAGTGCAACACCTAATAGTCCGAGATTACCTTGAAGATGACCTGAACGAGAAATTTGGCGGCTCCACAAATGAAGATGCCAGACAACACCTCAGGACTTTTCTCCAGATCTATAACTCGTTTAAAATTCTGGGAGTACATGAGGACATTTCGAGATTAAAGCTATTCTTCTATTCACCGAGGGATAGGGCAAAAACCTGGCTCAACAATATCCCAACAGGATCGATTGGATCCTCGAGTGATCTTTGTTATGATTTCTTAGCTCGTTTTAATCTTACAAATTTAACTGATAGATTATGTAACGAGATCACTTCTTTTCGACAGGCTGATGACAAGTCCATGCATGAGGCTTGAGAGAGATATCGAGAGCTATTACACAAATGCCCTTTGCACGGATTCCAGTATGGACGCAGGTGACCATGTTCTATAATGCGGTTAACACGACAACTAGGATGATGCTTGATGCCTCGGCAAACATCATACTTTTCGATAAAGAGCCGAAAGAAACCATGGAGATTTTAAACAGGACGACCAAGAATGATTATCAGTTCCCCATGACCAGAAAGGGAGGAGCCCGCCGTCAACACACAGTTAATTAAATAGAGTCCACAGACTCAATTTCACTTCAGATCGCCATCTTAACGAAGCTTGTTCTGAACTTACAGTCGCAAAACAACCAACAAGAAGTCAATGTAATAGATTTATTTTGCGAAAACTGTGGGGGTAACCATGCTTTTTCTGAATGCCCACAGAATCTTGAGTCAGTCTGCTATGTTGGAAACTACAACCGCTACAATCAGATGTCCAACAACTACAATCCAGCCTGGAAAAAGCACCTCAACTTCTCCTAGATCAACCCCAACATTGTACTGAACGCACAAAATCAGAATGCTCCAGTAGCAGGATTTCAGCAGCAGCCGTGGTAGGTTATGCCGCAGCAGCAAGCCCAATAGCCAATGCAGTCTAGTTCCCTCGAAAACAACTTAAATGCTCTTATGGCACAAACTAGTGCATATATGGCTAACACTAACAGGTTCATAAAAAAACAAAAACTTTTACGGACAGAGCAGAGATGAGGTTGCAGAATAACGAGGCCACACTGAAATCCCTGGAAAAACAAGTGGGCATATAGCTCAAATCCTGAACACTAGGCCAGTGGGAAGTTTACCCATCGGCACTGAAGCCGCTGCAGGGACATTGTATGAACAGTGCAAGGCCTTGACCACCAGGAGCAACATCTAACTAAAAGAGCCACATTTCAAACAACTAGCAAAGGAGAAACCACGAGAGCCCACCATCCATACACAGTCTAAGAACAAGATTGAATCGACACCGGTCAAGAAAAATCCTGCCGCCGCAGACCCCGTTACATCACCCACAAAGCCCATAGACAACCCACCAGCTCCACCATTCCCACAGAGGCTGAAACAACCCAAGCAGGAGTACCAGTTTAAAAAGTTCTTGGATATGATTAAACATGTACATATTAATATACCTTTGGTGGAGGATATTATGCAGATTTCGAACTATGCCAAGTTCCTCAAGGACATAATGTCAAAAAGAAAGAGAATTGAGGAATTTGAAATGGTGGTTGTAACGGAAGAATGCAGGCCGCATTACACAATCGAACACCACCCAAGCTCAAGGATCCCGAAAGCTTTCTCATACCATGCGCGATCGGGAACACATATGAAGGGAGAGCACTATGTGATTTAGGTGCAAGCATCACTATCATGCCTAAGTCCGTGTTCGAAAAATTGGGGATTGGGATGGCACAACCGACCACAGTAATGCTACAGCTTGCAGACGGATCACATGCGCAATCGGAAGGGAAAATCGAAGGTATCCTGGTCAAAGTGAATACGTTTATTTTCCCTACTGATTTCCTCATCCTAGATTGCGATGTAGATGAAAGAGCTTTGTTGATACTTGGACGACCATTCCTTGCAATTGGGAGGGCTGTGATCGACGTGGAGAAAGGAGAACTGACAATGAGAATTAATGACGAGCATGTTAAAATTCATGTCCTGAACAGTAGAAAACATGCCGACGATATAACAACTTGTCCGGCACTCCAGGCCACTCAGCAATAAGGAACCAAACAGCCCCAGCACTGAAGCGGTAAAATGCCGCGACAAACATATTGGACCATGCCAGGACACATGCCGTGGCACGCAAGGGGGAGAACATGGACAAAGGCTGCTACCACATACAGGAGCACATGTTATGAGGGATAAGGAAGTATACACTTTAGGGGATGCATCCAAGTGCACTCCTTGAGTGCACTAATATTTTCTCTCTTTACTTTATTTTTATTTTCATTTTTTTAGGTTCAGTTTTTTTTAATTTTCAGAATAAATTTTAATTTTTAGTTATCTATATTTATTTCTTGCATTTTTATTTAGAATATTTTTGTTTTCTTTTCTTTTTAGGACGGAGATCAAGAAAGAAAAAAGGGAGGAACAAACGGCTAGGAGAAGTGACTGTTAGCTGCAGCGGCATCTAACGCCTAATGCATTGCGAGAGCCGCAACAACTAGTTTTCTAACGAGCAGAAACTGCAACGGCTAGAAACGGCCGCTTCTGCGAATTGCGCTCCAAAGGCACAATGTTCCGCGACTCTATAAAAGGGCCACTATTCTCCTTTGTTTTCACTTCCTACTTTCTTTTACTTTCTTGAATCTCACAATTATTCACGCTCTATTCTCCTCTTAAATTTTTTACTCTCTCTCAATTTATCTCACCGCTCTTATCAAATTCAGATGGCTACTAGAGGAACATCTTCCAGCGCTGCCGCGGCACCAGCCAATACTCGCTTCGCACCATCATTGGTGGAAGAAAGGTTCAAAACGCACTAAATCTTGCGGTAGGTGTGGTAAGAGCAAGGGTTCCATGCCTCAAGTGAAACCAATTACGAAATCGAGCACTTTATTTTCAACAAGATCATACAGTAGCAGTGGCAAGTCTTCTGCCTCCAACCGGCCCAGGCCAATCTAACGATCGTACGAGAGTTCTATTCTCACAGGCCGAGTGCCAACACACTGTTCGTGCATGTGAGGGGGAAAGCCATCCGCATCGATACCAACACTATGAACAAGTTCTATAGCCTGCACATTGCAAGAGATAAGCATTCGGGGTTTTGGAGGCCCTAAACGAAGACGATTTCCATCGCTTAAAAGAGGAGCTTTGCTTGGCCGTCACACCATGGGAGGCCGGATCATATAGAGGTTTGGTGCAGCGGAAACATCTCAGGCCGGAAGCTAAAATATGAAACAAGTTCATCTGCCACTGCCTTCTACCAACATCCCACAGCACGACCGTTGATCAACACGGCTTCCTCTTATCCATTCTATTATGCAAAATCGTAAAATTAATGTTGGCAATTTAATTGTGCAAGAAATCTACAAATGCACGGTGAAGGAGAAGGGCCGCTCTATTTCCCATCACTCATCATTGGCCTCTGCACGGAGAATGAAGTCCTGTTCGATAGAACTGACAAACTCACAAAAGAATGACAAGGATGGGACAAGGTGACCTGCCACAGAATAATGGAGGTCTTAGATGTCGAGCCTTTACATGCCACATCGATGCAGGGTATTATCGAGGCAACAGTCTCGACATTCGTCCCGATGACACCTCAAATACCAGCCCCTACCGCCGAAGACCTCCAGCAAATTCTGAACAGGCTGGAGGCAATGGACCAACGCCAGCAGCTGTTCATGGCGTATACCAGGGACTTCCACACCGTAATAACTCAGTGGATCCAAAGGAGGTTTCCTGATCCAACAGTCAAAATTCCCCATCTTCCCTGCAACCGTCTTCTCGGTTGCCGCCGCACCTCAACACAGAGCCCAATAGACCCCTTCCGCTGCTTCTGCCAGGCACTACCGATCCCAGCCCGCCGTAGCCTCTGATACACTTTCTGCCACGACGACGAAAGGTGTAATACCCCAAATTATAGCCTAGTTAAAATTATAATTTAAATAGAAAAGAAGAGTATAAACATTTTTAAACTAGAATTAAAATGTAAGATTTGAAGCTAGGAATCTATGATTAGATATTATAAACACAAATTAAATTTAATATATAAATATACATATTATAAGTGGAAATTAAAATGATTAATGTTTGGTTAATCTAGTAACCACATGTCCCACCCACTAACAATAGTGGAGGACACTCGGCACACTAAGGGTAAACAACACTAAGTGTGTTGTTGTGTCATCACCCTTCTCCCTTGTGTTTCACCGAAACAAAGAAACAATTTGGACAGAGAAAATGAGAGAGTGAAATCTGGAGATTTAGTATTCAAACAAGAAGGAAATCGTGGAAGCTTGAAGGAATTTAGAAGCTTTAATAGGATACTCACATGCATGTTAAAAGAAAATCCATGTGAGTACTCTTTTATGTTACCAGATTGTGTTAGTATAAATTAGTTGTTGTTGGAAGCTTAGAATTCCAGGAATTTATGAATTTAGTTGGTGCTTAATCTTATCTTGATACTAGGTTTAAGCTTAGGCGAAACTAGATTAAAAATTAGATTGAAAAGTGGTAACCGAATGCTATAGGAATACCCAAATTCAACCTTGTGAAGATGTTCATAAAATCTGGAAATATGAGTATGATACAACTCGATCTGGAAAAATTTATGCTGGAGAAAGTTGTTAGAAATTGAATTTTCTAGTGGATTTAGAAGTGCAGGATTGAAGAAATTGATAATAGGTTGCTGAAAATTTACCTAGAACAAAACTGGTCACGTTTGGAACTCAATTGGTGATTAGGGACTGTTTTAGAATAAATATAAAATATTAATACTAAAATGAACAAAATAAAGGCAGAAAATGACATCTAAATAACAGGGTAAACAATGGTAAAAATGGGTTAAAACTCAAGATTGGTATATTTGATTATGGAAAATAACCAAATTTTTGAACATTAAACTGTATTGATGTAGAAATTATAAAATTATATGCTATACATGGTTAGAAAGCTAGTTGAATTAGCTTTCTAGGGATTTAAATTAATTGAAAATCTGATATGTATATTAAAAGTAATGGGCAGAATACTACAACGTGTCCAAACTGCCTGAAACATGGCAGATTGGGACTAGATTGGTTGGAAAAACACGAAGCCTGGTTAGATTGCCAAAATATGAGGTTATATTTACGGGGTTTAGGAAAAGAATCGATCTTCTTAATAGACAAGAAAACGACATCTATCTTCACCGCTATGGCTTTACAAGATGAAATTGATTTCGACTTACCTTGTATACATGTTGTTTCTAAATACATCAATGTTTTTCTCGAGGAACTCCCTGGTCTTCCTCCAATTCGAGAAGTGGAATTCAGAATTGAAGTTTAACCTGGATCAGATCTGATGTTCATTACGCCCTATTGTATGGCACCCGTTGAGCTAAAATAACTCAAGAAGCGAATTCAAGAACTAGATGACAAGGGATTCATCCGACCTAGCACATCTCCCTGGGGTGCTCATGTCCTGTTCGTGAAAAAGAAAGACACTATGATGCGGCTTTGCATCCATTACCGCTAGTTGAACGAAGTGACGATAAAAAACAAGTATCCTTTGCCTAAGATCAAAGACTTGTTCGACCAGCTCAAGAATACTGTTGTGTTCTCCAAGATCGATCTTCGATTATATTACTATCAAATGAGGGTGAAAGATGATGATGTGCCCAAAACAGTCTTCCAAAGTCATTACGGCCATTACCAGTTTCTTGTGATGCCATTCGGGTTAACGAATGCCCCTGCTGCGTTCATGGACCTGGTGAATCGAGTTTTCAAGCCTTATATCGACAAGTTTGTGGTCGTCTTCATAGATGACATTCTTGTCAATTCCCTAAACAAGGAGGAACATGTTGAACACCTTCGAGTCGTGCTCCAAACGCTCCGAGAACGTCAATTATTCGCCAAGTTCAGTAAGTGCAAATTTTGGCTATCAGAAGTTTCATTCCTCGGACATGTTATCTCAGCTGAAGGAATAAAAGTCGACTCCAAGAAAGTTCAAACTATCCTAGATTAGAGACCTCTGAGAAATGTGAGCGAGGTCCAAAGTTTCCTCGATTTAGCAAGTTACAACCGAAGATTTGTGAAAGGGTTCTCAGTGATTGTTGCGCCGTTAACCAAACTTCTTAGAAAAGATAAAGAATTCGAGTGGTCGGAAAGGTAGCAACAAAGTTTCGACCAACTCAAACAAGCCTGGACTCATGCCCCGTTTCTTATGCAGCCATAATCAGGAAACGAATTCACTGTATACAGCGATGCATCACACTTGGGCCTCTGGTGCGTCTTGATGCAAGAAGGCAAAATGATCTCATACACATCTCAACAATTGAAACCTGACGAGCTGAACTATCCCACTCACGATGTCAAATTATCGGCCATTGTGTTTGCGCTAAAAATCTGTAGACACTACTTGTATGGTGAGAAGTGAAAACTGTTTACCGATCACAAGAGTCTCAAATACATCCTGACTCAGAAAGATTTGAATTTGAGACAAAGAAGATGGCTTGAACTACTCAAATATTATGATCTGATAATCGACTACCACCCGGGTAAAGCAAACGTGGTTGTCGACGCTCTTAGTCAAAAATCGTACTCGGGTAACTTCTTGAAATCAAGTACTAATGAATTTCATTCGAAATAAATCTTTCTTGTTACATAAGTAACCATTTGAATTCTCCCTAAATAGCCTTGTTCGAATTCTTGTAGCTTCCATGGCTATCAATGCACATTTCCGTTTATTCAAGAAACGAGGATTCTTGTCCGAGTTACAAGTGCAATCTAGCTTAATTCTGAGAATTAAATAATTGCAACAAGTCGATCCTGATCTTCAAAAGATCATTTCAAAGCTCGAATCCGAGCCTAATTCAGACTTCTCCTTAAAGTCGAGTGGACTCCTCTATTTCCAAGATAGAGTGTGTGTTCCTGATAACGACGATCTGAAACGAGAGATGTTAGAAGAATCTCATCAAAGTCTGTTCTCGATACACTTGGGATCGGTCAAAATGTACAAAGATTTGAAACCCTTGTATTGGTGGCCAGGTATGAAGTCGGCTATCACTGAATTTGTTTCCAAGTGCCTAACGTGCCAACAGGTCAAAGCCGAACACAAAGTCCCTACGGGATTGCTTCAACCGATCGAGCTACCACAATGGTAATGGGATCAGATTACTATCGATTTCGTAACTGACCTTCATTGCACTCCAAGAAAGAATGATGCCATATGGGTGATCGTTGATAGATTTACAAAATCGACTCATATTTTCTCTATTCGAATGAGCCTAAGATTGGATAATTTATCCGAGCAGTACATCCGAGAAGTGATTCGGCTACATGGTGTACCAACCTCGATAATTTCCGATAGAGATCCTAGATTTTCATCCCGGTTTTGGAGATCTTTACATCGAGCTCTAGTAACGAAATTGAATATGAGCACTAAATTTCATCCAGAAACTTATGGCCAATCGGAACGGGTAATACAAGTACTCGAAGATATATTGCGTGCTTGTGTGATCGACCTCATTATGAACTAGGATAAATCATTACCACTCCTAGATTTCTCCTACAATAATAATTACCAAACGTCGATCCAAATGGCCCCGTATGAAGCCTTGTACGGGAGAAGATGTAGAACACCCTTGTGTTGGTCAGAATTGGGTGAAAACAAAGTCTTGGGACCTCAACTATTACGGGAGACGAAAGAACAAGTTCGGTTGATTCATAATCGACTGAAAGAAGCCTTCTATAGACAAAAGGAATATGCTGGCTTGAAAAGGAGAGACATCCAACATAATGTTGGAGATAAAATCTTTCTCAAAGTGTCACCATGGAAGAAAGTATTTAGATTCAGGAAGAAAGGAAAGCTTAGTCCTCGTTTCATTGGACCTTTCGAAGTTATTGAAAGGATAGGTCCAGTGGCTTATCGACTAGCACTCCCCAGTGAGTTCGATAAGATTCACAATGTCTTCCATGTTTTTATGTTGTGAAAATATTGATCTGATCCATCTCACGTTCTTGAACACGAAGAAATCGAATTGAATCATGATCTATCATATGAAGAAGAACCAATTCGAATTCTTTACCACGAAGTCAGAAAGCTTAGAAACAAAATTGTTCCCCTCGTGAAAGTCCTTTGGAGGAATCACAAAGTCGAAGAAGCAACGTGGGAACTGGAAACAACGATGAGGAAGCAGTACCCTCATCTATTCAAGTCAGGTAAAGTCCAGGAAGAATTTATTTTAAGGGGGGAGGAATTGTAACACCCCGAATTATAGCCTAGTAAAAATTATAATTTAAATAGAAAAGAAGAGTATAAACATTTTTAAACTAGAATTAAAATGTAAGATTTGAAGCTAGGAATATATGATTAGATATTATAAACACTAATTAAAATTAATATAATAATATACATATTATAAGTGGAAATTAAAATGACTAATGTTTGGTTAATCTAGTAACCACTTGTCCTAGCCACTAACAATAGTGGAGGACACTCGACACACTAAGGGTAAACAACACTAAATGTGTTGTTGTGTCATCACCCTTCTCCCTTGTGATTCCCCGAAACAAAGAAACAATTTGGACAGAGAAAAAGGAGAGCGTGAAATCTGGAGATTTAGTATTCAAACGCGACGGAAATCGTGAAAGCTTGAAGAAATATAGAAGCTTGAATAGGATACTCACATGCATGTTAAAAGAAAATCCATGTAAGTGCTCTTTTATGTTACTCGATTGTGTTAGTATAAATTAGTTGTTGTTAGAAGCTTAGAATTCTGGGAATTTATGAATTTAGTTGGTGCTTAATCTTATCTTGATACTGGGTTTAAGCTTAGGAGAAACTAGATTAAAAATCAGATTGAAAAGTGGTAACTGAATGCTATAGAAATACCTAGATTCAACCTTGTGAAGTTGTTCATAAGATCAGGAAATTCGAGTATCATACAATTGGATTTGGAAACATTTATGTAGGATAAAGTTGTTAGAAATTGAATTTTCTAGTGGAATAGAAGTGTAGGATTGAAGAAATTGATAATAGGTTGCTGAAAATTTACCTGGAACAAAACTGGTCACGTTTGGAACTCAATTGGTGATTAGGGATTGTTTTAGAATATATATATATATATATAAACCATCAGTACTGAAATGAACAAAATGAAGGCTATAAATTACATCTAAATAACAGGGTAAACAATGGTAAAAAGGGATAAAATAAAATAGTAAGGGTCCTAAGTTGAAAAGATCACTAAAGTGGGTTAAAACTCAAGATTGGCAGAATTGATTATGGAAAATTTCCTAATTTCTAACATTAAAATGTATTGATGTAGAAATGATAATAATATATTCTATACATGGTTAGAAAGATATTTGAATAATATTTCTAGGGATATAAATTAATTGAAAATCTGATTTGTACATTAAATGTTATGGGCATAATACTACAAGGTGTCCAAACTGCCTGAAAAAGGGCAGATTGGGGTATGATGTGAAAATGCTTTCTTGTAAGTGATATATGGATCAATTTTAATGATGTATTTGTGTTATTAATACATGTAATGATATACCAAGAGATAGAAGAGGCTTGTGAGGGCATCAAGGCTGGGTAAACAAAGGAAAGAAACACGGGGATTATCATTCAAGACTAGCTTGGAGTTCTTTTGAGTGTAGCTATCAATAGGGCTAGGACTTAGGTCCTAACCAAGCTTGATTATGATTATATTTTATTTAGATGTTTCTATGAAAATGGACTTAAAATACATTTGGTAATTAACTAAGGGAAGAATGGTATACACTAAGCTTGATAAATGTATGATATGTATTAGACCTTATATGATTACAAGATGTTATGACATGTTTAATGCCTTGAATGCCATGACATGTTTAATGCCTTAAATGTCGCGACGTGTTTAATGCCTTGAATTCCATGACATGTTTAATGCCTTGAATGCCTAGATTGGCTACTTTATGAATCATGCTTAAAGAATGATATATTGTGATAATGAACTAAGGTTCACTAGCCTAAGGGCTCCATGATCTTGTTAAATGTGTAATGACATATTGGATAAGCTTGAAATGTCCCTTGAACATGCTTTGATTCTTTCCTTGTTTGATCACATGTATCTTGATAAATGAACACCAAACTAAATAATGCCTTGGTAGCTAGTGAGTCATAGGTAGGATGGCATGCCATAGAGTTTGAGCTCATTTGTGTTGGGTGGTCTACGGACCGGGCTGAGGCCCTTAATTGGCGACAGTATGAGGGATGTGTGTTATGGTCTTTGGCGATAGTAGGAGGGATAAGACCAGCACTGCGATGCATCTTGAATTGGCGACAGTTTGGTTGGTGACTCGATTACCTAGACTTGACTACATACCAAGGCCTAAACTTGAATTGATTATCTAATTTTGCTATAGCAAAGCTTGGATATCCATGAATATGAAATGAAACTTGACTTGAGCCTAAACTTGAATTTAATTGTATAATCTTTTTATTGTAAAATTTGTTATCGCATGTAAACGAAATGAATCTTGAATCAATTGCTTAAACTTGCATATGTCATGGCATTTGATATGTGACATGAATTCATGATTTCAATGATAGCATGTAATGTTCGCTTGAAAATTGATTTGTGATACGTATATACTAGATCTTGAAATGTCATGCCTTTGTGTGGAGTAAGTTACATGAAATGATACATTGCTTTATATGGCCTATATCATTTAAATATCTTATACATGCTTAAGCTTGATTTACTCGAACCTAGCTAGGCCTTCCTTGTTTAAAACACAATTATTTTAATGAATAAACTTGCCTAGCTTAGGTTGCTACCTCACTAAGAACTTAACCGTACTTATAACTCTCGTTTTCATTCTTCCCAAACTAGAGGTTAATAGATTGCAAGCTACATTGAGTTAGAAGCAAGGCGAGACAATCTAAAGTACCAAGTATGGTTATGACTTTTTGTAAAGTCCTAGTTGGTGGCCATATTCTTGTATCTAGATCACATGTTCATGCATTTTGAGCCTAGGAAAGGCTATGTATATATTTGTAATGATAAGGCGTTTATATCTTGCTAATGTAACTTGTTTCCTAGCTTAGTTGATCTAGGTATTATGCTATGGCATATGAGCATGGATGATTTTATGGTGTGATATACGATGTCTTGAAAGCCTAGATGATTGAGATGGGTTGATTTATGTCTTGATTTCTTACTATTGAAAGAATGATGATTGCTTTCTTGCTACAACATAATATTGTTATGCTAAATCATAAGTGAAAATGCTATGTCATGTTTTTTGATGATATTGTTTATGTTGATTAATTGAGTTAAAAATTCAAGAGGTCAAATATCTGGTTTGCTTTGGCAAATGAAATGGTTAATCTAGTCATGTACATGTTGTTCGAATGATATGCATAGCAAAAATATTTCATGATTGTATGATATGGCAAAGGTGTCTAATGATCTTATAGTATAGCAAAGATTCTAATGATTATATGTTATAGCTTGATTGCAATATGATGCATGATAATTGTTTGATTAGAAGTCTAACTTACCTAATAGAGGTAAGTTAGGCAAAAGTTTTTGTTGGTTCATGTTTTTCCTTGTTTGAGTAACGCTTCTTTTTCGGTTTACGACTAAACCGGGTAAAGGGTGTTACAAAAGTCAAGCACAAGGCTGGCTTAGACACACTAGTCGGATCCATACACCACATGTAGATCGTTTGGGTGTTCTCCAATTATGAGTGCAAGTGCACACTCTTGTCAAGTTATAGTATAAATGATATCATCTCCCACGAGGATTGGAAAGCCAGATTCGAATGTAAATCCTTGCACATAGAATATTTAAATGCACAATTAAATTTCATTTTGTTTAAAAGAAAAGTAAATAAACAAAAGTGATTTAAGGAAGAGATCAGATTGATAGAATGAGTTAGGTTATGATGCTCCGTAGTGTGAAACTGTGTTGAATAAGTCAAGTTGTATTGCACTGCCACACTTTGTTGCATCGGCGGAAGATGGAAAATTGGTGCTTCAACAACTTTCGCTGCCTCGGCTGGTGGAACGAATGATTGGCTCGGCGGCAAACTCGGTAGACCTTCAAGGATCGGCATAACGCTTCGAGAATGATTCTACTTATGTCTAAGCTAGAATAATTTTGATGCCCGCTGCAGATAATACCCATCGGCGTGAATCTTGCAATGAACAACAACCTTTGGTTCATCCTCTTTTAGCCGCTTTAAACCCTAACCTATGTCTAGGCGGGATTGATCAACACCTGGTATGGATGAGATCGTGCTTACTTCTTTCGTGAGTTTGACTCTCTCAATGCCAAACAAATGGATTACTCACAATCGATCTTTCGAACTCAATTGAAAACAATAAAGAACATGAAATAAGCAAACCTTGAGTTTATTGCAATAACAAACTTGAACCTAAACAACCGTTCTCAAAACTAATTTACAACACAACCCAAACCCTAGAGAATTTAGAACATAGCGGCGGCAAGGAAGCACAAGATAAACGAAGCTATGCCAGCTATGGAGATTCTAAAATGTCTAAAATACAAAATTTGATCAACTATATATAGGGCATGACCTAGGTTAAGTCCTCCATGGAGTAGAAGTCTTCCTAATGATAAAGTATGTGAAACCTATGTTTGATTTTGATATAATTAAGTAATTTAGGATCAAATTGAAAAACTTAAAATTGTTTTATAAGCCCCTTAATAAGTTTTAAATCACCAACACTTTAAAACTGATTTGAAAAACTCAAACTCAAAATACTTTCTAAGTGTTCCAAGGCCAAACTATTGAAAACCGTCCAGGTGTATCGATACGCTTCCAGCCATATCGATACCTTTTTTTACAAAGTTGGCTATTGGAAGAATGTGTTTCGATACGCCCTTAACCGTATCGAAACACAGTATCGAAACATATTCAATCTGTATCGGTACACCCCTTTATAAAGATTGAAATAGTTTGAATGGTGTACCGATACGGCTTCACCCGTATCGATACAGTTTTTATCGAATTTTAAATTCAAATTGTTTTAAATGCTTTCGACCGTTGGTGTCAGTTATTAGGTAACCAAAATTTAAAATGGTAGTTGACCCGTATTGGTACGGTAAACCCTCGTATCGAAACAGAAACTTCCAGTGAGCTAAGTTGAGAAAAAGGTATCGATACGGTCTTATCCGTTTCGATACACTCCATGTCCCGTATCGATACGCCTACGTGCGTTTCGATACCCCCTATTTATTATGTACAACGGCTCTTTCTTTTTTGGGACGGGTATCGATACGGATCCCCGTGTACCGATACAGATAGCTGCATAAGTGCATTTATGGTGGAAAGAGAGGGTCCCAACGGCTCTATTCAATTCCCCAACCACCCAAACGGCTAGAATTGATAGAGGATGTATAAATTGAAGCTCTTTGAAGACCACCAACAACTATTGCATAAAAGACAAACATTCAAGCAAAAAATCCAACCTCCAGTGCGCTAAATTTTCAATCTCTTGTAATTCCCAAATTGTGTTGTATCCAATTCTTATTCTATCCTCAAATTTAGGTTGAGTGTTGTATTTCTAGGGACAAATTTGTATTTGAGAGATATACTTCTTGTCCAATTTCTTCTTTGATTATTGGTGAGGGTTTGGTCAAATTTTGGGTAGAAAATTTGACTGGTTGTGTAAAGGTTACCTCCTAAGCCTTGAAAAGGGGAAGAACAAATAGTGAATTGTTGAAATCCTTAGTGGTAGCTAAGGTAGTGGATGTAGAGTTCATTTGGAACTTGAACAACTCTAAAATCCTTTGTTCTTCATTTTTAAATTGCCCTTTCACTCCACAAAGTTTTTAAATTCCAATTCACCCCCTCTTGGTCTTGATCATTCAATCAATCCACTCAACAATTGGTATCAGAGCCTACCTCTTTGAAGGATTCACAACCACAAGAGGAGTTCCTAGGAAGAGTGAGATCAACAAAAAAATCAAGCCATGGCTTCTACCTCCGGTTCAAGTATGTATGAGTCATAATCCACCACAAAGCCACCATTCTTCAATGGTGACAACTATCCCTTTTGGAAGAATAGGATGCGCCTCTTCATCAAGTCCAATGATTACTTGGTGTGGGATGTCATTGAAGATGGTCCTTACATTCCATTGAAGCAAGACAATGAAGGAAAGATGGTGTTGAAGAAAAAGATAGAAATGAGTGAAGATGAAAGAAAGAAGATTCAAATAAATGACAAGGCTCTTCACATGCTTTTTCGCTCCTTTGGACCCGACATCTATTCCAAAGTCTCATCCATTGAGAGTACCAAGGAAGTATGGGATACTCTTGAGACCACCTATGAGGGAACCAACGACGTCAAGGAAACTAAGATTGGAATTCTCAATCTTAGTTATGAGAATTTTAAGAGGGAGCCCGATGAGACGGTGTCCAAGATGTTTGACCGCTTCTCTACCATAGTAAATGGGCTCAAACGATTTGGAGAGACCATACCGGAAGACAAGCTTGTCCGGAAGCTACTTTATTCACTTCCCGAATCTTGGGATGGGAAGAGAACCGCCATCATAGAGGCCAAAAATTTGAAGACTCTAAAGCTTGATGAGCTAGTGGGTTCTCTACTCACTCATCAGATTATAAAACAAGGAAGGGAAGATGAGAAGAAGAAGGAAGAGAAGAGAGTAGAGAAGTTGAAAAGAAGAAGAAGATGGGAATAGCTCTTAAAGCTTCACTACTTGAGGAAAGCTCTTCTAGTGAAGAGGATGACCTTGAAGAATTGGCTATGATAGCCAAGAAGTTCTCTCGATTCATGAGGTCCAATCGTGGAAGAAAAATTCAAAGAAAGATGGACTTCAAAGGTAAAAACAAAGAAGAAGCAAGGGATCAAATCATTTGCTTCGAGTGCAATAAACCTGGCCACATACGTTCGGAGTGCCCTCAACTCAAAAAGAAGGGCTTTGGGAAGAAGAAGAAGCTCAAAGCCAAGCTTGCTACTTGGAGTGATGAGGAGGCATCCGAGGATGACGAACAAGAAGTGACCAACCTTTGCCTCATGGCACTTGAGGAAGATTCCTCCATGGTAACCTCTAACTCATCATCTTTAGATTTTACATATGATGAATTGAATGATGCATATGATGAGTTACAAGAAGTCTATGATGAATTAGTTGAGAAATATAAAGAGTCGGTCATTAGGAATAAGAAAATTATTTTGGAATTAAAAGACAAAAATGACTCTCTCTCTCTCTCAAGCTAATTTAAAAATTGAGAAAAAGATTTTTGGGTTGAAAGATGAACTAAAATTCTTCTAAGACGAAAATGTTGACCTTAATAATCTTATCTCTCAATGTAATAGTGAACACCAAAAGGTGTTAGATGAGCTAAATAAGCTCAAGGAGTCTTTTAAAAATGTTGGTAGTGTCAAGCATGAAATAGGTGAATCTTCAAAATCAAACCAACCTAAGAAAAAGACTAACTACTACAAACAAGGTAGCTTTCCAAGACATAGTAGAACTAAAAGGATTAGAAGTGTATGGGTTCCTAAGGAACTTGTAAAATCTAATAACATTGTTGCTAGGTCATCTTGGATTCCTAAGGGAACCAAGGTTTTGGGAGCTAACACTCATGGACCCAAAATGATTTGGGTACCAAAAACAAAAGCTTAATATCTTTGTTTGTAGGGGGAGCATTGCTACAAGGCCAAAGCACAAAGTCAAAACTCATGGTACCTTGATAGTGGATGCTCAAGGCATATGACTGGAGACAAGAGTAGATTCATGGATCTAAAGCCAAAAAGTGGAGGAGTGGTGACATTTGGTGACAACTCCAAATGCCACATTAAAGGTATTGGCTCTATAGGTAATCACTCTACTATTCTCATTGAAAATGTATTGTATGTCGATGGTCTTAAACATAACTTATTGAGCATAAGTCAATTGTGTGATAAAGGATTTAATGTTCTATTTGATAAAAATGGTGCATCTAGATGACATACATACATCTCATGCATGCTTAGTAGCACAAAATGAAAATGATGCATGGTTGTGGCATAGGAAACTAGGACATGCTAGCATTAGTGTTTTTAGAAAAACTAGTTTCCCTTGATCTAGTTAGAGGTTTACCCAAGGTTAAATTTTCAAAAGATAAAATTTGTGATGCATGCTCTAAGGGTAAACAACATAAGTCTTCCTTTAAATCCAATAATGATGTCTCTAAAAGTAGATGTTTACAACTTATCCATATGGATTTGTTTGGGCCAATTAGGACTATGAGCTTGGGTGGTAAATCTTATGCATTTGTACTTGTTGATGATTTTTCTAGATTTACTTGGGTTCTATTTTAAGTACTAAAGATGAGGCTTTAGAAAAATTCATCACATTTTCAAAACTAACCCAAAACGATCTTGAACTTAGAATTTCACATATTAGAAGTGATCATGGAACCGAGTTTCAAAATTTAGGGTTTGAAGATTTTTTAAATGAAAATGGTATTAGCCACAATTTTTCTGCTCCTCAACAAAATGGGGTAGTTGAGAGGAAAATAGAACTTTGCAAGAAATGGCTAGAATCATGCTTTGTGAAAATAATTTACCTAAATATTTTTGGTCAGAAGCCACTAACACCGCTTGCTATATTGTTAATCGTGTAATGATTAGGCCAATCTTAAAGAAAACACCTTATGAGATTTTAAAATCTAAAAAGCCTATCATTAGCTATTTTCACCCTTTTGGTTGCAATTGTTATGTTTTAAATAATGGAAAAGACAACTTAGGTAAATTTGATGCAAAAAGTGATGAAGCAATTTTCATAGGATACTCTTTAACCTCTAAAGCCTATCAAGTATTTAACATGAGAACTTTAGTAGTAGAAGAATCTATACATGTTGTATTCGATGATAACCTCCTTCCAAGGAAGGATTCTTGTGATGATGATGATGTAGGAATCATAAATTCCTTTGATGGAGGACAAACTTCAAAGGAGGATGAGATTCCATCAAAAGAAGAGGACACACAAGATCCACCTCTTGAAGCCTTGAACGACTTGGCTCTTGAGGAAAAGGAAGTGAGCTATCCAAGGGAGTTCAACTATGTCAAAGATGGTGAAATCTTGGGTGATCCATCCAAGGGGGTAACCACTCGATCTTCTCTTAGACTAATGAATCATGTTGCATTTATCTCATGCATAGAGCCTAAGAATATAAAAGAAGCATTGAAAGATGATTTTTGGATTATTGCTATGCAAAAGAGTTAAATCAATTTGAGAGAAGTAACGTTTGGACATTAGTTGATATGCCTAGTAATCAATCTACCATAGGAACTAAATGGGTTTTTAGGAACAAGCTAGATGAGAGTGGTAACATTGTGAAAAACTTAAAATTGTTTTAAAAGTCCCTTAATAAGTTTTAAATCACTAACACTTTAAAAATGATTTGAAAAACTCAAAATCAAAATATTTTCTAAGTGTTCCAAGGCCAAACTAATGAAAACCGTCCAGGTGTATCGATACGCTTCCAGCCGTATCGTTACCTTTTTTACAAAGTTGACTACTGGAAGAATGCGTTTCGATATGCCCTTAACCGTATCGAAACACATTATCGAAACAGATTCAATCTGTATCGATACGCCCCTCTATAAAGATTGAAAGAGTTTGAATGGTGTACCGATACGGCTTCACCCGTATCGATACGGTTTTTATCGAATTTTTAATTCAAAATGTTTTAAATACTTTCGACCGTTGGTGTCAGTTATTAGGTAACCAAAATTTAAAATGGTAGTTGACCCGTATCGATACGGTAAACCCTCGTATCGAAACGGAAACTTCCAGTGAGCTAAGTTGAGAAAAAGGTATCGATACGGTCTTATCCATTTCGATACACTCCTTGTCCCGTATCGATACGCCTACGTGCGTTTCGATACCCCATATTTATTATGTACAACGACTCTTTCTTTTTTGAGACAAGTATCGATATAGCTCCCCGTGTACCGATACGGATAGCTGCAGAAGTACATTTATGGTGGAAAGAGAGGGTCCCAACGGCTCTATTCAATTCCCCAACCATCCAAACGACTAGAATTGATAGAGGAGGTATAAATTGAAGCTCTTTGAAGACCAGCAACAACTATTGCATAAAAGACAAACATTCAAGCAAAAAATCCAACCTCAAGTGTGCTAAATTTCCAATCTCTTGTAATTCCCAAATTGTGTTGTATCCAATTCTTATTCTATCTTCAAATTTGGGTTGAGTGTTGTATTTCTAGGGACAAATTTGTATTTGAGAGATATACTTCTTGTCCAATTTTTTCTTTGATTATTGGTGAGGGTTTGGTCAAATTTTGGGTAGAAAATTTGACCGGATGTGTAAAGGTTACCTCCTAAGCCTTGAAAAGGGGAAGAACAAATAGTGAATTGTTGAAATCCTTAGTGGTAGCTAAGGTAGTGGATGTAGAGTTCATTTGGAACTTGAACCACTCTAAAATCCTTTGTTCTTCATTTTTAAATTGCCCTTTCACTCCACAAAGTTTTTAAATCCCAAATCACCCCCTATTGGTCTTGATCATTCAATCGATCCACTCAACAAAGTAGCTTTTGCATTAAATGCAATATTTAAATCTTACTTCGTTGACTTTAATTTGGGCTTCTCTTGTCGTTGCGTTGTTCCGCAAGCAATCCTTGATCTTCTCCTTTGGTGGCTCTGTCCGCTGTTTCCGGCATCAGTAATTTGAGTGGGTGAGCTCAATGGACTCAGAAAATTATGCTCTATCAATCGCACTCCAATTTACCAATTCCTCAAGTTACTGCCCTAGGCGGCAGATATTGCGGCGATAGCTAATCGGCAACGTCTTTCTCTGAATTGAACTGCTTTAGTACAACTCCTTGGTTTGCTGCCTCAACATCAGCTCCTCTCTCCATCTTCAGTCTCCAGTACATGTACTGCAAACTAAACTAAAAAAATATCTTTTCTCACCAAATTAAAGATATTCAACAAAAACAAGGCAAAACAAAGAGTACTGTAAATAATGCATGCATGCACCTAAATATGCCTAAAATGCACTTAAGAACAACAATAATATGAGATGGAATGCATAAAAAATATAAGACTTATGGGCACTTTACACCACACCACCTCAGACAGTGACCATTATGTTAGCCGGGTGTTCGACTTGAACAACCGCAAGGGACTGAACATGGACAACGTCAACCTTGACTCCCTTGAAGAAGTCACTGCCCCAGCAGCAAAGCCCACTCCACCATCCCGCATTAAGCCACACCGAGAGTCCAAACGAATCAAGCGAGCATCTTCTAAGCCGACGAAGAGGCTAATTTTGCAGTTCGGCAGTGAAGAGGAGGAGGATTGTGCAACCTTTAAATCTGTTTTAATTCCTCTTCATTTTTTGCTGCTTATCTATTTTTGCCCTTATATTTTGTGATTTAATTTTGTTTTGTCTTGTATATGAAATGTAAGCATTGAGGGTAATGCTTGGTTCGAGTTTGGGGGTGTAGGTTGAGAGGCTGAGGCAATTCCATCTGCGACAGTATAATATAATTGCCATGATATTTTGTGCTTTTACTTGTCAAAATATGTTTTTAATTGCATTGCCTTAACTGAATTATGCTTATGTCGCGACAGTACTTCCTATTGGTTGCCTTAGTTTAGTTTTAATTAAATCTTCTCTCTTGGCAATAGAACTCTCTCTTCTTACCATTGTTTAGGATTGTTTAGAGCCTTTATTTTTAGGATGCTTAAAGGAAGATAACTTAGGATCAAACTATGAGATTAGAACTTTAAACACCTTTGTGATTTGCATGATTTAAGGAATTCTAGTACACTTAGGAAATAGACTAGCTTAGAAACAAAATTGGGTAAAAAGTTAGAGGTGCCCACCACTGACTCTAGCTTAAGGAAGCTCTAAAGGTGCCCGAAACCGGATCTAGGCTAATCACTAGAGGTGCCCGCAATTGGCTCTAGTTGGTTAGGTTGCTTAAAAATTATACCCAAGTTAAGTAGGTTAATGCTTAAGTGTTTACTTAGAATCCTTATAATCATCTTGTTCACAATGCATGCACACACTCACAAATCTTATAGTTTGATTCCAGGGAATTCCTAGGGCATCCAAAGACTTAAGGAACGAACGTTCTTCGACATGGTTTGAAGGAGAAGGAAAAGTAAGACCAAGGAGATGGTTTATAAAAACTATGGTTTGACAATTGATGGTTTTCATTGCTTGAGAACAAGCAATAGTTCGAGTTTGGGGTGTGATAAGTGCCCAAAAGTCCTAATTTTTGACCTTTTTACATGGAAATTATCACTCAAGCTACACCCATTTGAGCTGCATTATCACCTTTCATGCATAGATTTCATCATTTATGCCTTTGAGCCTTACATTCTGTCTATTCTATAAAAAAATGTACTATTTAATGCATGATTGGTATTTTTTGCAAGTTGTACACTACTGGAGCAGGAAGATGCCGCCACATCATAGAAAGTAGGAGGGAAGATGAGGTAGAATTAGCAGACAACAAACCCTGATCGAGCCAAGCCACATGACAACTTCTACTGAGGGAAGTTGATGAAGCCTTGTGGAGAAGAGCATAACGATGCCGAGGCAGCAAAAGACAGGTCGCGACAGCATTGTGCCAGAGGGAAAATGGGCAAAGTGGTAGCCAACTTGCAGAGCTTTTAACGCTTGATTTTCTACGCACTTTGCATGACAGTTGGAGCTCGAGAAGAGGAGGAAAACATGGAAGGAAGGATAAAGTTGGACTTTTGGCCAAAAATGTATATTGTAATAAATTAAATAGATTTACCTCTTTAATAAAGTCTAGTCCAAGTCCAACTTAACTTCCTCTCCAAGAGGGATTTTTGCCTACACCTTCCCCTATATAAAGGGCTTACCACCATGGAGAAACGACATCAAGAGAAAAGATGAGAGATTGAGCTTAGGATTAGTTTAATTATTTTCTAATTTTCTTAGGGTTAGGATTAGTTTGTTTAGTAGTTGTGTGAAAACTCTTTGTACTTAGTTTTTGTTCTTAATGCAATAAAAGTTAAGGTTTGCTTTTTCTGGCATTAATTATTTTCGCATTCTACTCGGGAGAAGGATTGTGAGATCATCCATTTGTTCAATATCGGGAGAGTTGAGCTCACGAAAGGAATATGTACGGTTTTCGCCCCACGTGGTGTTAACTAACTCAGCCTAGGGATAGGTTAGAGTTTCATCGGCTAAAAGAAGTGTATAAACATTTGGTTTTTTCCCTTTGATTCATGCCGGGAGGTATCATCATAGTTCAACCATCAACCAATGTTTCGTGCTTAGAGATAAGGCAAAACCACAAAAGGATGCTTTGTCGAGCCTTAACTGCATCTGCCCATGAGCAAGGGATTTCCGCGGTAGGGATTTAGCCATTATGGTCGCGACAGAGATTTAGGTCACCGCCAAGGCAGTAGTGTGATGCTGCATTTGAGAACACAAACGAAGTCAAGAGGATTCCACACTACGACACACTCTAATCCGGCCCATCTTCTCATCTTGATTACTTCTTTATTTTATTTACTGGATTTTCTTAGTTTATTTATTTTTAGATTATCTCAAATCACACAATTAATTTGTGTTTTTACTTTATTTAGTTTGCAGTGCGAGAGAATAGAACCGAAGGTTGAGTACCAATCCCTGTGGAGATGATACTCATATACTTATCCCTATATTACTTGCGTCGTGTATACTTGCACAATTGTGGAGCACTATTTACACGCAGTAGTATACAAGACCTTACATGCAAATGGTCAACTTGACATGGTAAAGATATGGCTGAGTATGGGACGTTTATCTGTTCAGCAGTCTTTTGATCAAGAAAGAGGAATCACTCATCAGGGGTCGTGGTGAGGACAATGACAAGAATGCATACTTGAAGTGTGTTTATACCTTGGGTTTTTGATTGACTCTATAAAATGAACTTTAAGAAAATACGGGGACTTCGATAAAATTCGGAAACCTGAAGAAAGTACATGGAATTTGAGAAATTTCAGAGACTTAAACAAGTTTCAACCATGGAGTTTTTGTTGGTTTTTTAAATTAAAGAATGAACCTGAACAAAGTTCAGGGACTTGAGGCATTTGTTCGCCCTAAATGATGAAAAAGGAGCAAATTGTAACCCCCTTATCCTGGCCTAGACGCTAGACCCGAACTACAAAGATCACACGGGGAAAACCAAAGTCAACCCGAAAGTCAACCTGGATTAACGACCCTTTTTTTCTTTTTAAACTTCTCTAGATGTGCATTAAACCTATATGAAAGCCCAAGAACCTTGGAAGAGAAAAGCACAGCGATCGGAAACGTTTAAGGACTCAATTGCAAGAAATACACTTCAGGGACCAAAATGTAAATTTTTGGAAAATAAAACGACTTTCAAGATTTTAGTTTTACCAAACCTCAATTAATCATATTCCAAGACTCTTTACCAAATTTCATCTTAAAAAGACATCTCAAGCTCAAGCAATTCCAATTACAACTTTAAGGACTAAAATGAAAAACATGCAGAATCTGTGTCCAACGGTCACCCGTTTCGAAACACTAACACCCGTATCAAAACACCCGTGTCGAATGCCCGTTTTGAAACGGTGTTGAACATTTCGATACGCGGGTATGTTCTGAAACCAGTTCAGGAACAGACACTTCCAGTAGGCAAAGTGTTTCGAAACATTTCTAGCCGTTCCGAAAAGCCCAAGCCATTTCAAGCACCCGTTTCGAAACAACCCAGGGTGTTTCGATACACCCTGCCCAAAAACAGCAAAAAATTCTTGTTTTTCACTTCAAAACACCATCAAACATAATTGAAACCATTCCATAACATATCATCAACATGATAAGCATTATAACTATCAAATTGCATTAAAGACTAGATACAAGTCAAGCATTAGGCACACCAACTCCCTAATCACATTCAACACAAGATCTTGCTTTTAAACAATGAACATAGCATATCAGCATATAAAGAAGAAGATCCAAATATTGCAAAGCGATCATCAACAAGTATTAAACCATAAACCGAACTTTGTCAAGGTAAACAATCTCATTACACAACAACATAAAAGTTTCCCCCCCATTGCCTTTATTATCTATAGCTATAAAACGAAACATACATCTCAAGTGGAGCTCTTCTTGAATCCCTTGCTTCTTGCAGTCCCAACTCCAAATATCTGCATTGATGGACAAAAAGGAGCGTAAGCACATAATGCTTAGTGAGGAATGCTCAAAACCAAAACACCATCAATGCAGCGAATCATAAAACTTTGTTTAAGTGTAGATACAATTCAATAAACCAAAGTATTGTTTGAAAACCTCCTTTGAAACCACATTTATTTAAATCATGCATTGCTCAACATGAAAACCAACCTTTAACTTTGAAATGCTAAACAACTCACCCCAAACAACATTCTTGCAAATACTATCATTTAAACCTTTCCATGCATGAACACTTCATGCAAAGTTTAACCCAATTTCCTTGGAAATCACTTCCACTTCACACTATACTTTTCTCATACTTGATGATCATTTCAAAGAAAAATGCTTTTTGAAAACCCTATGTTCCTTCTATCTATCTCATGCATTCAACAAATGCAAAACTCATGATCTACAAAAGTAACATTTTACATTACGTGCCTTTTTAAAACAAGCCTTCACAAGACTTCAATGCACTTTCGAGATTCTATGCACATATGCACCATTCACAATAGAAGATATACGTTTGCTCATGCTTAACAAGTATCACATGCATTCTTTCATCATTTACATATTTCCCATGCAACCTTGCATCATTTTCAAACATCACTCGCTTCATTACATTCAAATACATTATATTGGCTTTCAAGTGATAGTTCACAAACCATTTCAACACAAGACACAATCGGATACGCAGATTACAAGCGTTGTCCCACACACTTCATAAACACTACCGGACTACACAAGGTTCACACTCAAGAGCAATCCCTCCATTGATGTGACACCCGTGGTGGAGTATAATGGTACAATCTCAACCCCTCCACACCACTCATTGGTAGTTGTATAATTCCACTAACGAGAGTAAGGGACACATAATACAAGATCCACACACGGAATTTACAACCACCGTTGCGATCTTACCTCGATCGTTAGGGTACTTGGATGGAGTTTTCGGTACAATCACAAGCCCTCAACATCCAAAGCGATTTTACTTACGGTGCACCCAATCTTATAGCCGGCTAACTATATCCGATTCAAGTACTTTAAAACCATTTCATCATTTGCCAATATACATCAAATACCATCATCAATTCACTGTTTTAAGCATTAATCAAAGCCACTTATCATCATGCATCTCCATGCATCATAACCAAATTAATAACATGTCAAACCAAGGATCTCTTACCTTGAGCATCCTTCAATACATGGCTTTCAAAATCAGCACTAATCATGCTAAAACATGCTTTTAAAACAGTAATTAAACATGCATTTCATAACTAATGCATCAAACCATAACTTAGCACATCCGAGGGAGTTTTTCCGAAAACTTACTCTTGAGCTTAGCTAAGTTGTTTAGACTTAAACTAAGCTCCCAAAACCTCCAAATAATCGTTTCAAAGCTGGAAAACCATCTCCACTCACCGATACACAAAACTATGCTAGCCGACATGTAACCCCCTTAACCCGGCCTAGACGGTTGACCCGAATTAAGAAAGTCACACGGGGAAAACCAAAGTCAACCCGAAAGTCAACCTTGATTAACGACCCTTTTTTTAACCTTGTCTAGATGCACTTAAAACCTAATTGTGATCACACAAACATCATACCAAAAGATCACAAACATCAGAGATCAAACAGGGACTCAATTGAACAAATTACAACTTTAGGGACCAAAAAGTAAATTCTGATAAATATGAGGACTTAATCCAAATTAAAGTTACCAACTTGAAATTAACCAGGTTTCATGCTTCTCTGTGAAATTTCAGCTCGAAAGGACTTCCCAAACTCATACAATTGCACAAACAAGTTTCAGGACCAAAACGCAAACCTTCTAAAACATATAACTGCCAATGTCAGCCCCCAACGGTCACCAGTTCCGAAACAGGAGACAGCCCGTTTCGAAACGCGGGGCCGTTCCGCAACGGGTACCGAAACGGGGGTCGGGCAGTAGCCTTGCCGTTTCGGAACGGTCCCTCCCGTTTCGGACGCCTGGGTTCATTTAAGGCACCCGTTCCGAAACGGTAGGTGCTGTTCCGAAACACCCTGCACAGATTGCCCCAAAATGCATACTTAAACATGCAATTGACCAACCAATCATACTCCAAAAGCCACCAAACTTTGCCAACATGCAATTCAACATAAATGAGACATACTAGCATCATCAATTCGTCAAAACATCAACATATATGAAAAGCCCCAAATCTATAGGCATGCTTCCTACACAAGCAACCACTCAAACATAAACTTTCAATTCAAGCATATAAAAGCCAACCACCAAAAACCAGCATTCTCAACAACATTCAACACACTTAGGGAGTTCAAAACATCTCCCAAAACATACACATAGGTCCCCCATTGCCAAATTACCAAAAGCTAAATGTGCTTTATAAAACCTTCCATACTTTGAGCTTTACTTCCACTTGAATGCTCGCCTTCCTTGCTGCCCTCAAAGTACCTTAATGTTCTGCATTATTGATTTGAGAAAACAAAGAGAGCGTAAGCAAAAGCTTAGTGAGGAATGCTCAACAAAACCATCCAATAATGCATTTATAAAACACTTTATAAATCATGCCTCAAATCATCATTTACACATGCTCAAAAGCATACTTAAACATGCATCTTATACATCATATCATAACATGTCATATTGGCCTCAAGTGATAAGTTTCATTTCTTAAAAACAAGTTCATCAACTTTCACCCCAAGGACTTTTAAACACCTTGGCCCCAAGGACTTTTAAACACCTTGGCCATGGACTTTTAAACACCATGAAATGTATCACATCAAGGACTTTTAAACACCTTGATCCCAAGGACTTTTAAACACCTTGGCCATGGACTTTTAAACACCATGAAATGTATCACATCAAGGACTTTTAAACACCTTGAAATGTATCACATCAAGGACTTTTAAACACCTTGATCCCAAGGACTTTTAAACACCTTGGCCCATGGACTTTTAACCACCATGGAAGGACCACACAAGGACTTTTAAACACCTTTGTGTCCGTAGCAAGAACCATCCAAGGACTTTTAACCACCTTGATGTTCTTAAGTAAAACAAGGCTCACTCAAGGACTTTTAACCACCTTAGTGACCTTAACCTTTTCAAAACATCACTTGCCAATATACATCATTATCATCAATTTATCCACTGTTTTAAAGCATTAAACCAAGCCATATTCATCATGTATTTAAAAGCATCAAACCACATTTAAACAATGTTCAACCACAAGGAACTCCTACCTTGAGTTACCTTCAACATATGGCTTACAAAAACAGCATTAACCATGCTAAATCATGCTTTCAAAACAGAGTTTAAAACATGCAATAAACCACATTGCAACAACAATCAAGACATGGCCACCACTAGAGAGTATTTCCGAAAACTTACACTTGAGCTTAGTAAAGTTGTTTAGACTTAAACTAAGCTCCCAAGACATTGGTTTCAAAGCAGAAAACCCAATTTCACTCACCGATTCCACTTCGCCTCAAGCCAAAGCACCAATTCAAGCTTCCGGATCAACAACTCTTGAATCCAAAGATGCCTCCCCTGATTAAACACATTAAAGCAGAGATTTAATGCATCATCATGCATCAAAAGCTTCAATGAAAGCACTCAAACTCGCTGCTCTCATTCACACTCCAATTTCGGCCACCAAACACAACCGAAATTGCATCAAAACCACTTCTCAACAAAGCCCAGCCATAAACCAGCAAAACCTAACATCCATTAACACCATTAAACATCTAAAAACAACCTATAATGTAACCCCCTCGTCCCGGTCTGGACGGATGACCGATCCGAGTGGGCCACACGGGGAAAACCGAAGCGAAACCCATTAAGGTTCCCCCTCGGTTAGCAACCCTATTTTTTTTTTCAATTTATCTTGTCTAAATGCCTTATTAAGTCCTATGTGATACACGACAGCGGAAACACAACTCCATAGCAACGACCAACCAAAACCGCACCTTAAAACAACTCATTTAGCCTTTTTAAGCAGGTCGTATCGATACGCCTTCAGAGGGTATCGATACGCCTGACCAAGGTCAACACCCTACAGTCAACATAAGAAGACCGTATCGATACAGCCCTTAAGCGTATCGATACGCCCTTCTCGGTCAACACCACTTGGTCAACTAGGTTGGACCGTATCGATACGCTTGGACACCGTATCGATACGCCATGCACTCTACAATTCCTCAGAATTCCAGAGAGTTGGGACCGTATCGATACGCCCAGCAAAATTTGTATTCTCTATGAGCAAGGCCGTATCGATACAGCCCTTAGCGTATCGATACGCCCTGCACTGCAAGTCCACAATTTTAAGCTGAACGACCTCAAACACGACTCTAGATGCAATTTTCGACTCACCTAAGCATATACAAACATGTAAGCACACATTTTTAAGCCAGAGGAATCACTTAAACATGGATTAAAGCATTCATACATAGCATTCTAACAAAAGAGCAATTTATGCATATATGGTCACTCAAGCACTTAAGATGTCATGCCTTAGCAACCAAAACATGTAGACATTCATGGCATATAACATAGACAATATTTACAATCGAACAAGGCACCCACGAACCAAGCCAACAACGACATCCAAATACCAAAGCAACACAAACATCCAAGGACTGGCTATAAGCCTCCCAAACAAACAATTAGGCATCAACATAAACATGATTTACAAATCCATCAACATGAGGCATTAACAACATAAAGCCAACACAAAGGAGTCTAGATACAAGCTCCTAAAACACGTAGCATTTCCCATTGCTAGACTACTACTTTATTTAATAAACCATACTTGAGCAAACTACCACACGCTTGGACGCCCTTTTCCTGCTCCTTGCTAACTCCGAGCTAAAGATCTGCATTGTCGGAAAAAGGAGAGCGTAAGCATAAAGCTTAGTGAGCAGAGCTCTAAAACATAACAACAACAATGCAGAGTTCAAAGTTTCCTTTAAAAGTAAAGGCCAACACACATGCAAGTCATCCAACAACCTAATTCATTTGTTACATACAAGTTCAACCAAAGGTCAACAACATAAACATTTCACTTCATGGTATGCACAAACATAACCAAACTTTCACTTACGGTGGGACTACACATCACCGTTTTAACTAGTGGATTTCCAATGGGACTACACATCAAAGGAACTACCCAACTAGTGACTACCGGTGGGACTACACATCACCGGAGTCTTATAACACTTGCTACCGGCGGGACTACACATCACCGGAGCAACGACAACACACATGCTTTACACAAATATAACTAGCATACAAGTACGGTGGGACTACACATCACCGTTTCAACTAGTGGGTTTCCAATGGGACTACACATCAAAGGAATACCCAACCAGTGACTACCGGTGGGACTACACATCACCAGAGTCTTATACTTTTGCTACTGGCGGGACTACACATCACCAGAGCAACGACAACCATGCAACACAACACACAAATCACCATTCCCACAACATGTACTCACTATATCATGCACAACCACACAAGCTACAACAAAATCCACAATTAGGCACCAAATTGCTACAAACAACCTTACCAACCACAAATGGTCTTACTCACCATTTCTGTGCACAACCTGTACCAACTTACTACAAACAACCATACCAACCACAAAGGGTCTTACCCATCATTTCCGTGCACAACCTGCACCAACTTACACTTATCTCACAAGGCATATAACAACACCATAATTACCACCACACAAAATCAACGATATGATAAGAAGCAACATGCTTCCTCCCAAATATATTGGAATTTCATACATAACAATTCATCACCACAAGTAATGAAAACAAACAGTAAAAAGGGGAAATTAAAGAGACAAT
Source organism: Hibiscus trionum (assembly GCA_030270665.1). Lineage (NCBI taxonomy): Eukaryota > Viridiplantae > Streptophyta > Magnoliopsida > Malvales > Malvaceae > Hibiscus > Hibiscus trionum. Next base: position 15,521,286 of record BSYR01000038.1, on the reverse strand, counting down.
TCACCAAGATTTACTCTTGAATAACTAAACTCTTCAAAACCAACTTTGAACCAAGATGATACTTAAAAACATTTTCGCAACCATATGCTTGAACCAATCTTTGAAATCAAATTAAAACATTAACCACTCACCTCACTTCCTTAAGCAATTCAAGCAAAGCCGACTCAAGCCTCCATGACTTCCGATATCGATCCCGAGACTTTACCAACGAAATTTCTTGCTCCTAATCATATCAACACAAGTAAATTAACCTCAATTCAGTCCACAACACAACATAGCAACCCGGAATGAAATTCAAACATCAAACACTTGTTTTTCAAACCAAGAACAACCACCAAAAAGTCATTCCCGAGCAGCCCTTTAGCACAGTCCAAAACCGATGATTCCAACACATTTAACACTTCTAATTGCTTCCAAAACGACCCCCAACCAATACCCTATCATCAACCCTCAATTTCCAACACAAACCACACTCAAAACTCAACTAAAAACCCTCCTAAAAACCCTCCAAAACACAAAATCGGGAAACTTAACAAAACTCTTCAAAAATCATATATGTTGAACCGTTTGTTTCATAAACTTCATATCTATCACTGTTAAATCAAAATCTCAAGTTAAACACCACAAAACAACCATTTTCATTCAAATCTCCCAAAAATCCAAATTCTAAAACATGGATGAAAATGAAAACTACTTATACTTTTGAAGAGAGGAAGTTGAGAGCAAGTCAAAAACGTAATTACCTTTCAAAACCGAGCCAAAACGAAGGAGAGAGGAGATGAAATAGTATTTGGGGAGGGAGAGATGTTCTTCACGTTAGAAAACAAATGGAAGGGAGAGGAAGAAGATGATAATCATCCTTTATTTATTATTGTTTAAACTTTAATGTTCAAAGACCAAAATGCCCTTAAAGAAAAAGGGAAACCACAATAGGTGCCATCCATGGCTTTTGGGCTCAATTTAAAATTGGTCCAAATCTTAAAACCCGAGGCCCAAACCATTACTTTAATAAATAAAATATTAAAATCGAAACCCGAGATAATATTAAAATATTATTTTCACCTAGCCCCTAAACCGGGGCGTTACAACTCTCCCCCACTTAAGGAATTTCGTCCTCGAAATTTATTAGACAGAAAGAGTCACTAACACATGCTCCTCCACACTTTCTCTCTTACTACAACATACTCTCCAACTCTGTAGACTTACCACACGACATTAACTATCTGATGCCAAGATCTCAACGGGTCCTTCAATGTATGACTATTTTAAACTCAACTCAAACTCTTTAACAACATAACACGGGACAAAATTGTTTCACACTTCTGAGTCATAGATACACAGAACACATTACATACTTCCTTCTCACTATGGTGGTAACTGCAACAAACAAACAACCGGACTAACCCGATTCACCATCTCATACAACAATGTTTGATTACCTAACTCATAACTTTCTCTGACTGATCATTAGACCTCAACATACAACCAAACACTATGCAGACGACTTCAAAATTTTAGTCAAAACTCAAATCTCTATCGGCCATTATCGATCTCACGACAATGTACAACTCACAATCTTGCTAAGGCACAACTCCGCCATCTTATTCAAGGTACAAGTAGCTTGAACATGTATAAAGGACCACATACAGTGCAACTAACATTGATTACTCAACTAAATTCTCACTGAGGAAATAGGAGGCGAATCATACACAAGATCTCTCGAATCTATTACCCACTTTCAATACGAATTTCCCCCGAATGTAACAAACTAGAAGAAACTGATGCTCAGTCTTGGCACGCTAACAAATTGCACACTTATTCTCATACTGAACCACATTATCCATCAACTCAATCCACGAGTACTCATCTTCAACCTACAATATGTCTTCACATTATTCGGATGCAATACACAAGAACTGCCATGTACTCCGGCCAAAACAATACCTCTCAAAACACTATGACTATCGACACAACTATTCTGTCTCTAAAAATACAAATTCTATCGTCTCTGAACTGTATTCTGAAGGTTTTCTTTCTGATACTTCTTGCACGTAAGGTGCCAAGAACCTGTCTTACAACTATTTCTCTCTAAGTATCTGACTCAGAGCAAGCATAACATGAAACTCAACCACAGAACCACTATCAATGATAAACTGAATCCGGCAAACACAACTCGCAACTCGGCTACTAATCTAACAACAAACTTAACTCGGGACATCGGTCACTACATTAACTCTCTTCGAAGTTTCTTTCAGTTTCTAAAGGGCTCAACGTCTCATATCTAACACATAAACTGAACGTTCTTCTGTAGCAATCTATCAAAGGGGCAACTATCTTCAAAAGATCATTTACAAACCTTCGATAGTAACAGCGCTTGACCTAGAAACTATAGATACATGTCACTGACTTTAATTTCTTCCAACTCATATCTTCTTATGCCCAATTGAGGTTTGCACTAATATACTCGACTGATCTACATGACTTAGGGAAACATCTTCCTCAACTCAGAGTCCATACTTGCTCAACTTGGCATACAACTGATTCTCAAAAAGGATCCACAACCTTAACTTCAAGGCTTGTCATGGTCTTCTTCGGTACGTGAATATTTCCACATATCATCCCAGAGAACTTCCACAACTAATCCAGGACTTAGGAAAACATTCTGCTCAACATCTCTATAAGAGTAATTAACACACTTAGTCAAACAAACGACATAATCCCAAAACTCTAAGTGATCACATCTACCCCGAAAGCTTCATTCGGTACATCAACCTCTCTCACTATCAACTGGTAGTAATCGGATCTCAAATTAACCTTGTAAAGACTGAAACACCCCTCAACTGGTCAACAAATCACTGATGTTTGGAAACAGATACTAACTACTCACTATCAATTGTCTCAACTGTCTGCAATCTAACCACATTCTCGTAGTGTCATCTCTCTTCTTCACAAGTTACACTGTCACATTCTAAAATGATATACTAAACCAAATGAAACTAAGGTCTAACAAACTCGAAGTTGATTCTTCAACACTCTCAAGTTGGTCGAGAATCATGAGATACAAAGCAAACAAAACATAAGCAAACTCGGAGACGGTATCAATAACAAACTCTTCTTCCCTAACAAGAGACAAATCGAGTAATTCTTGCCAACACCTTTAGGAAAACATCAACTATTCTAACATTCTGCGGTCTAATCCTCACTCAAAAATTAAATCCATCACATCTTTTAGGCAAACCTGTCAACCAAACTCAATTCAATCTTTGCCCTCTAAGGATGGTTCAACATTCGATACGAAATCCACATTCCACCTACCATTACAATCTCATAGTCATCCGTAAGCTTTAAGAAAACTTCCATTTGTCTCAAAGTCTATCCTAACTCTAGGTTATACAAGCCAATTCATGCACAGCTTCACATCAAAACCGTAAAAAGCAATTCTACCGCACCAACTGAAAACACGTGCCACTGAACCATCAACGGACACCCCTTGTACATCTTTCCGACCACAATAGTATCCTCGAAGGAACTAGTAACACTAACACCTATCCTTAGTACCCCACAAGGTAGATTCAACAACTTCGCATGCTCACTCAAAATACACAGACGCGTAGATCCAGAATCAATCAGAAAAACAAGCTCAATGACTGTATCGACGAATTACTTGCCACGACATCGACATCATTCCGAGACCAACTCATAGGTCTTTACTTCTATTACCAACTCATATCAAGATCGGTCACATTGCTCTCTCTCAGCAGAAACCAGTTCACAGACACGTTGACCCAAACAAACAAACTGTACCACCAACTAGGGTACTGTCGTACTGCTCTGAACTAAGGCGATGAACTCACTCGTCATTTACATCCTCTAAAACCTCGGATTCATGATTACAAACTCCAGGCCTACACCTCGGCCTCAATCTTCCCAAAGACAACAATACAATAATAAACAAAACACACAAACAAGAATATTCAGGGTTAGCAAGAGCAAGGGTCCAAGATGCTCAAGTATACTCCTTTACAAAAATCTTTTCAAATAAGTAATAGTAGCAATGGGAACTCGACACTACGCCTCAACACAACCATCAAGCTTACACATGCTTTCAAACACCGTACTAACAAGCAAACATCAAGCATAAATGGCAAAATATTCACCGAGACACAACAACAGCATAACACATCAAACTTACCTCACTTACCTGCCCAAGGTCTCGGTAACTTTAGGCTCTGATACCACTAAATGTAACCCCCTCGTCCCGGTCTGGACGGATGACCGATCCGAGTGGGCCACACGGGGAAAACCGAAGCGAAACCCCATTAAGGTTCCCCCTCGGTTAGCAACCCTATTTTTTTTTCAATTTATCTTGTCTAAATGCCTTATTAAGTCCTATGTGATACACGACAGCGGAAACACAACTCCATAGCAACGACCAACCAAAACCGCACCTTAAAACAACTCATTTAGCCTTTTTAAGCAGGTCGTATCGATACGCCTTCAGAGGGTATCGATACGCCTGACCAAGGTCAACACCCTACAGTCAACATAAGAAGACCGTATCGATACAGCCCTTAAGCGTATCGATACGCCCTTCTCGGTCAACACCACTTGGTCAACTAGGTTGGACCGTATCGATACGCTTGGACACCGTATCGATACGCCATGCACTCTACAATTCCTCAGAATTCCAGAGAGTTGGGACCGTATCGATACACCCCACGTATCGATACGCCCAGCAAAATTTGTGTTCTCTATGAGCAAGGCCGTATCGATACAGCCCTTAGCGTATCGATACGCCCTGCACTGCAAGTCCACAATTTTAAGCTGAACGACCTCAAACACGACTCTAGATGCAATTTTCGACTCACCTAAGCATATACAAACATGTAAGCACACATTTTTAAGCCAGAGGAATCACTTAAACATGGATTAAAGCATTCATACATAGCATTCTAACAAAAGAGCAATTTATGCATATATGGTCACTCAAGCACTTAAGATGTCATGCCTTAGCAACCAAAACATGTAGACATTCATGGCATATAACATAGACAATATTTACAATCGAACAAGGCACCCACGAACCAAGCCAACAACGACATCCAAATACCAAAGCAACACAAACATCCAAGGACTGGCTATAAGCCTCCCAAACAAACAATTAGGCATCAACATAAACATGATTTACAAATCCATCAACATGAGGCATTAACAACATAAAGCCAACACAAAGGAGTCTAGATACAAGCTCCTAAAACACGTAGCATTTCCCATTGCTAGACTACTACTTTATTTAATAAACCATACTTGAGCAAACTACCACACGCTTGGACGCCCTTTTCCTGCTCCTTGCTAACTTCGAGCTAAAGATCTGCATTGTCGGAAAAAGGAGAGCGTAAGCATAAAGCTTAGTGAGCAGAGCTCTAAAACATAACAACAACAATGCAGAGTTCAAAGTTTCCTTTAAAAGTAAAGGCCAACACACATGCAAGTCATCCAACAACCTAATTCATTTGTTACATACAAGTTCAACCAAAGGTCAACAACATAAACATTTCACTTCATGGTATGCACAAACATAACCAAACTTTCACTTACGGTGGGACTACACATCACCGTTTTAACTAGTGGATTTCCAATGGGACTACACATCAAAGGAACTACCCAACTAGTGACTACCGGTGGGACTACACATCACCGGAGTCTTATAACACTTGCTACCGGCGGGACTACACATCACCGGAGCAACGACAACACACATGCTTTACACAAATATAACTAGCATACAAGTACGGTGGGACTACACATCACCGTTTCAACTAGTGGGTTTCCAATGGGACTACACATCAAAGGAATACCCAACCAGTGACTACCGGTGGGACTACACATCACCAGAGTCTTATACTTTTGCTACTGGCGGGACTACACATCACCAGAGCAACGACAACCATGCAACACAACACACAAATCACCATTCCCACAACATGTACTCACTATATCATGCACAACCACACAAGCTACAACAAAATCCACAATTAGGCACCAAATTGCTACAAACAACCTTACCAACCACAAATGGTCTTACTCACCATTTCTGTGCACAACCTATACCAACTTACTACAAACAACCATACCAACCACAAAGGGTCTTACCCATCATTTCCGTGCACAACCTGCACCAACTTACACTTATCTCACAAGGCATATAACAACACCATAATTACCACCACACAAAATCAACGATATGATAAGAAGCAACATGCTTCCTCCCAAATATATTGGAATTTCATACATAACAATTCATCACCACAAGTAATGAAAACAAACAGTAAAAAGGGGAAATTAAAGAGACAATTCACCAAGATTTACTCTTGAATAACTAAACTCTTCAAAACCAACTTTGAACCAAGATGATACTTAAAAACATTTTCGCAACCATATGCTTGAACCAATCTTTGAAATCAAATTAAAACATTAACCACTCACCTCACTTCCTTAAGCAATTCAAGCAAAGCCGACTCAAGCCTCCATGACTTCCGATATCGATCCCGAGACTTTACCAACGAAATTTCTTGCTCCTAATCATATCAACACAAGTAAATTAACCTCAATTCAGTCCACAACACAACATAGCAACCCGGAATGAAATTCAAACATCAAACACTTGTTTTTCAAACCAAGAACAACCACCAAAAAGTCATTCCCGAGCAGCCCTTTAGCACAGTCCAAAACCGATGATTCCAACACATTTAACACTTCTAATTGCTTCCAAAACGACCCCCAACCAATACCCTATCATCAACCCTCAATTTCCAACACAAACCACACTCAAAACTCAACTAAAAACCCTCCAAAACACAAAATCGGGAAACTTAACAAAACTCTTCAAAAATCATATATGTTGAACCGTTTGTTTCATAAACTTCATATCTATCACTGTTAAATCAAAATCTCAAGTTAAACACCACAAAACAACCATTTTCATTCAAATCTCCCAAAAATCCAAATTCTAAAACATGGATGAAAATGAAAACTACTTATACTTTTGAAGAGAGGAAGTTGAGAGCAAGTCAAAAACGTAATTACCTTTCAAAACCGAGCCAAAACGAAGGAGAGAGGAGATGAAATAGTATTTGGGGAGGGAGAGATGTTCTTCACGTTAGAAAACAAATGGAAGGGAGAGGAAGAAGATGATAATCATCCTTTATTTATTATTGTTTAAACTTTAATGTTCAAAGACCAAAATGCCCTTAAAGAAAAAGGGAAACCACAATAGGTGCCATCCATGGCTTTTGGGCTCAATTTAAAATTGGTCCAAATCTTAAAACCCGAGGCCCAAACCATTACTTTAATAAATAAAATATTAAAATCGAAACCCGAGATAATATTAAAATATTATTTTCACCTAGCCCCTAAACCGGGGCGTTACATATAACATCCTTATACCTCCAGCAACATCAGATCCACAAGATCACCACAAAAACATCCAAGAATCACAAGCTAAACTTAGGAAACTCAACCTATCCGGGATTGCATTAATCAAAACTCATTTCCTTATCAATTTAGAGTTCATTTAACATCAAAAACACATCTCAAATCACAGATTAATCAGATCTAACGAAAATCATCAAAAATCACCAAATCTTGCATTATAAGCCAAGATCCATTTCACCACTTAAAATCCTTTAATAAAACTTCAATTAAGAGTTGATAACTTGGGAATTTCAGTAAAGAACTGATAGTTTAGAGGAGAAGGACGTTCTTACCTCCAAACTTGTGTTTCTCCACTTTTTGGAATCAAAAACCTTGTTGAATCAACTAGCAAATGATGAGGTTTTGAAGATATGATGTTTAGGAATCAAAAGAGTGTTGAAAGGAGGATTTTGGGTGAGAAAATCAGAAACAATTCTCTGGAAAACAAGTGTTTGGATTGAGAGAAAATGAGAGAAAGAAAATAGAAAAGTTAGTTAAGAAAATAGCCAAATGGCCTTTCCCTCCACTTTTGACATGTTTTAAAATCAGAATAAATCTCAAAATATCTTAGAAAAATCTGGAGAAACTACTTTTGGAATAATAGCTCCTTAAAGATTCAAAGTTTCAACTCTTTATAAAACAGTCACAAAACTTTCAAAAATTACATTTTGGTCACTAGCCAAAATGTCACTCTTCCAAAACCCATTTTTCAAAATTGATTTCACAGTTCACTTAATTATATTAAAAGATGATTTTAGAACATTTTTCCATATTTTTAATGCAACCCGAACTAGGTTTTCCTAATTTCACCTCTTTAGATTCGAACAGCACTTTGACCAAACCGGTCAACGCCCACAACTTCTAAGCCCAAAATCGGGGCGTTACAACTCTCCCCCCCTTAAGAAATTTCGTCCTCGAAATTTACCTGAAGGAAAGAGATAAGGAAACTGCTTCAGCATGTCTTCCTTCCGCTCCCACGTGGCTTCCTCAACACCGCGATGCTTCCACAGCACCTTCACCAACTCAATGGTCTTGCCACGAAGAACCTTGCTATCCGAATCCAGAACCTTCTCCGGTTCCTCATCATAGGTCAAATCCGGATTTAGTTCCACTTCCTCCACAGGCATCACATGCGAAGGATCAGATCTATACTTCCGGAGCATAGAAACATGGAACACGTCATGAATCTTCTCCAACTCCTGAGGTAACCTCAACCGATACGCAACAGGACCCACACGCTCAACCACCTCATATGGTCCAATGTACCTAGGGCTCAACTTACCCTTCCGACCAAACCGCATCACCTTCTTCCAAGGCGAAACCTTCAAGAACACATGGTCACCCACCGCATACTCTATCTCCTTACGCTTCAAATCCGCGTAAGACTTCTGCCGATCAGAGGCAGCCTTCAAACGCTCACAAATGAGCTTTACCTTCTCTGTGGTCCCTTTCAACAAAGCCGGCATCGAAACCAACTTTTGACCAGTTTCAGCCCAACAAAGAGGAGTCCTACACTTCCTCCCGTACAAAGCCTCATAAGGTGCCATCTGTATACTTGCCTGATAACTATTGTTATAAGCAAACTCAACCAAAGGCAAATGCTTCTCCCAAGAACCTTGGAACTCAATCACGCAGCACCTCAACATATCTTCCAAAATCTGGATAACTCGTTCAGACTGACCATCCGACTGAGGATGATAGGATGTACTGAAATGCAACCTTGTACCCAGAGCTTGATGCAAACATTGCCAGAAACGCGATGTGAACCTCGGATCCCTATCTGACACAATCGACCTAGGTACACCATGCAGCCGCACAATCTCAGCAATGTACAGCTCTGCCAACTTATCCAAAGAAAACGTAGTATGCACAGGCAAGAAATGCGCACACTTCGTCAGGCGATCCACAATCACCCAGACCGAATTCTTCTTCGATGGAGACAAAGGTAAATCAGATACAAAATCCATGGTAACCCTCTCCCACTTCCATTCAGGGATTTTCAACGGTTGCAACAACCCTGAAGGAACCTGATGTTCAGCCTTAACTCGCTGACACACCAAACACTTGCTCACAAACTCCGCAACATCCTTCTTCAAACCCACCCAATAGTACTCATCACGAAGATCACGATACATCTTAGTACTACATGGGTGCATAGCAAAAGGACTACTATGGCCTTCAGTCAGAATAGCACACCTCAACTCAGCATCATTGGGCACTACTATTCGACTCCCAAAACACAGCACACCATAATCATTGAAACAGAAATCCGAAGGTCTACCCTCCGCGATATCCTGAACATGAGACACCAAAGAATCATCCAACAACTGCTTATCCTTGATCAACTGAACCATAGACGGCTTCACTTGTAACTCAGCCACAAGACCACCATCTCGCGATATGCTCAAGCTAGCAAACATGGCTCTCAGCTCAACAGCTACCTTCCTACTCAAGGCATCCGCAACAACATTAGCCTTCCCAGGATGGTACTCAATCGTCAGATCATAATCCTTGAGCAACTCCAACCAACGCCGCTGCCTAAGATTCAACTCCTTCTGAGACATCAGATACCTCAAACTCTTGTGATCCGTGTACACAGTACACTTCTCACCATACAGATAATGCCTCCAGATCTTCAGAGCAAAAACCACTGCAGCCAGCTCAATATCATGCGTAGGATAATTGCGCTCATGCACCTTCAACTGCCGCGATGCATAAGCCACCACCTTACCCTCTTGCATCAGCACACATCCCAAACCAACATAGGATGCATCACTATAGACCACAAACTCCTTCCCTGATTCAGGCTGAATCAAGATAGGAGCTTGCGTCAAAGCCACCTTCAGCTTCTCAAAAGCCTGCTGTCTCGCTTCTGTCCACTCATACTTAACATCCTTCTGCAACAGCTTTGTCAAAGGAGCAGCAATCTTGGAAAAACCATCCACAAACCTTCGGTAGTATCCCGCCAAACCAAGGAAACTACGGACCTCATGAACAGACTTAGGAACTTTCCAATTCATCACCGCCTCAATCTTCTGAGGATCAACACGAATCCCCTCAGCAGAAACCACATGCCCAAGGAAAACCACCTCCCTTAACCAGAACTCACACTTGCTCAGCTTAGCATAAAGCTGATTCTCCAACAAAGCTTGCAAAACAATCCTTAAATGCTCTTCATGCTCCTCCTCAGTACGCGAGTACACGAGGATATCATCAATGAACACCACAACGAACTTGTCCAGGTATTCATGAAACACACGATTCATCATATCCATGAAAGCAGCAGGAGCATTTGTCAAACCAAACGGCATCACAAGGAACTCATAATGCCCATACCTTGTCCTGAAAGCTGTCTTAGGCACATCCACATCCTTCACTTTCAGCTGGTAATACCCTAACCTCAAGTCAATCTTAGAGAACACAGCAGCTCCCCGAAATTGATCAAAGAGATCATCAATCCTCGGCAAAGGATACCGATTCTTGATAGTCAACTTGTTCAGCTGACGGTAATCAATGCACATTCTCATAGTGCCATCCTTCTTCTTCACGAACAAGACCGGTGCTCCCCAAGGTGACACACTCGGCCGGATGAAACCACGATCAAGCAACTCTTGCAACTGCGTCTTCAGCTCCTTAGGTGCCATTCTATAGGGAGTAATGGACACAGGAGTTGTATTCTCATACAGCTCAATTCCAAACTCCACCTCGCGGTTAGGAGGTAAACCAGGCAACTCCTCAGGAAAAACACCAGGAAACTCATTCACAACCCTGATATCTTGCACCCTCAACTCCTTAGAGCTAGGGTTCATCACAAAAGCTAGATAGGCTTCGCACCCTTGCCTCAGCATCCTACTCGCCTCCAAGGTAGACACTACATTGGCAAGAAACTTCACATTCTCACCAACCACAACAACTTCATAATCATCCGCAAGCTTAAGCGAAACTCGCTTATTTTCACAATCCACAACAGCGCGATGCTCAGCAAGCCAATCCATACCAAGGATTACATCAAAACCATAAAAGGGCAACTCCATAAGATCAATATGAAAAACATGTTCTTGAACAACCAAGGGACACCTTCTATAAAGCTTTCGAGTCACAACAGTCTCACCAAAAGAACTAGTGACACGAACACCAACATCCAAAGACTCAACAGGCAAACCAAGCAATTCACCATGCTCACGCAAAATGTATGAATGCGTAGATCCAGAATCTATCAAAGAAAGCAATGACAAGGATTGCAAAGTGAAGGTACCTGCAATCACATCCGCATCGTTCCTTCCCTCACGCTGAGCATACACCCTCGCTTGGCCTCCACCTTCAGGCTGAATAGCCACAACATGGGCCACTCCACGACCACCTTCCTCTCTCCTCTGGAAATTACCACGGCCGCGCCCACGACCTCTCTGCGGTGCCGCAACAACAGGAGCACGCACCTGATCACCAGCCAACCTAGGACAATCTCGCCTCAAATGGTCTGCGGATCCATAATTCCAGCACCCATTACCAGCTGCCGCAACAGGAGCCTGCACCTCCCTCACAACACGAGGACAGTCACGCTTCATGTGACCACGTGAACCACAGATCCAACAAGCACTCGGATCAGCCCTAGCATTGCCTCCTCTAGCAGGTGCACCACCACCTCTCTTAGCTGAAGACTGATACTTCTGATCACGTCCCCTCTTGTTCCGTCCACCTCCGGAACTATACTCAGCAGCTCGCTTGCCAGCACCCTTGGCAGACAAACTCAGGTTCATCTCAACGTCCTTAGCTCGGCCCACCAACACATCAAAATCATCATACTCGGCGGCCAACAAATACATTTTCACATCCGTCTCTAAGCCATAACGGAACCTCTCGCACCTTGCCCGTTCATCAGGTACCAGCTCAGGTGCATACTGACTGAGTCGCACAAACTGCACTTCATACTCCGCCACACTCATGCTCCCTTGGGTGAGAGACATGAATTCACGCTTCTTCTCATCAAGATACCTCACACCAAGATACCTTCTCTTGAACACATTCTGAAAGAATGTCCAAGTCACATCAGCTTCTGCCATCCCAGCAATGGTGGTCGTCCACCACGTATACGCATCCTTCTACAGCAAGGACACAACCCAGCTTTTGCACATCCGTGCAGCTCATCTGCCCCAAGATTCGCTTGGTACTCTCTAGCCAAGCTTCAGAACCCTCAGCTGACATACCCCTGAACTCAGTCCCACCAAGACTGCGCAGACGCTCCAAAGGTAGTCTAACTCCGGCATCTTCCTGATGCCCCGCTCCACGAGCCCCAGCTACTGCTGCTTGAAAAGCACCAGCAATAGCTTGCACTAGCATCGTCATATCAGGCATAGCTTGCCCCTGACCAGCCCCAGGTCCAGCAGCTCCAACACCTGCTGCAGCTCTAGCTTCCTCAGCCCCAGCACCACCACCACCAGGTGGAGGAGGAGGTAACACCGCACTACCCGTGTTTTCCTCATTCTCGTTCTCATTAGGAGCCGTAGCTCGCACATTACCTCGTAACTCTCTACGTGGTGCCATACTTTACCATGCAATCACAATACAAATAAAACGAAGTCAGGCCAGCAAGGTAAGCAATCCAAGTATTCAAGCTCAATTTCATTCAAAATCAACACCATTTCATTAGCTTTTATTTGGCAATGGGTACCCACAACATGCTACACCACAGCATACATCTCAATTGCAACATACATGCAATTCACTCAACATGCTTCCACTCAACAAGCATACAAAGCATACTTACTTCAATCATGCACACATTCATTCCCAATTACTCGAGAACTCAGCTCTGATACCACCAAATGTAACCCCCTTAACCTGGCCTAGACGGTTGACCCGAATTAAGAAAGTCACACGGGGAAAACCAAAGTCAACCCGAAAGTCAACCTTGATTAACGACCCTTTTTTTTAACCTTGTCTAGATGCACTTAAAACCTAATTGTGATCACACAAACATCATACCAAAAGATCACAAACATCAGAGATCAAACAGGGACTCAATTGAACAAATTACAACTTTAGGGACCAAAAAGTAAATTCTGATAAATATGAGGACTTAATCCAAATTAAAGTTACCAACTTGAAATTAACCAGGTTTCATGCTTCTCTGTGAAATTTCAGCTCGAAAGGACTTCCCAAACTCATACAATTGCACAAACAAGTTTCAGGACCAAAACGCAAACCTTCTAAAACATATAACTGCCAATGTCAGCCCCCAACGGTCACCAGTTCCGAAACAGGAGACAGCCCGTTTCGAAACGCGGGGCCGTTCCGCAACGGGTACCGAAACGGGGGTCGGGCAGTAGCCTTGCCGTTTCGGAACGGTCCCTCCCGTTTCGGACGCCTGGGTTCATTTAAGGCACCCGTTCCGAAACGGTACGTGCTGTTCCGAAACACCCTGCACAGATTGCCCCAAAATGCATACTTAAACATGCAATTGACCAACCAATCATACTCCAAAAGCCACCAAACTTTGCCAACATGCAATTCAACATAAATGAGACATACTAGCATCATCAATTCGTCAAAACATCAACATATATGAAAAGCCCCAAATCTATAGGCATGCTTCCTACACAAGCAACCACTCAAACATAAACTTTCAATTCAAGCATATAAAAGCCAACCACCAAAAACCAGCATTCTCAACAACATTCAACACACTTAGGGAGTTCAAAACATCTCCCAAAACATACACATAGGTCCCCCATTGCCAAATTACCAAAAGCTAAATGTGCTTTATAAAACCTTCCATACTTTGAGCTTTACTTCCACTTGAATGCTCGCCTTCCTTGCTGCCCTCAAAGTACCTTAATGTTCTGCATTATTGATTTGAGAAAACAAAGAGAGCGTAAGCAAAAGCTTAGTGAGGAATGCTCAACAAAACCATCCAATAATGCATTTATAAAACACTTTATAAATCATGCCTCAAATCATCATTTACACATGCTCAAAAGCATACTTAAACATGCATCTTATACATCATATCATAACATGTCATATTGGCCTCAAGTGATAAGTTTCATTTCTTAAAAACAAGTTCATCAACTTTCACCCCAAGGACTTTTAAACACCTTGGCCCCAAGGACTTTTAAACACCTTGGCCATGGACTTTTAAACACCATGAAATGTATCACATCAAGGACTTTTAAACACCTTGATCCCAAGGACTTTTAAACACCTTGGCCATGGACTTTTAAACACCATGAAATGTATCACATCAAGGACTTTTAAACACCTTGAAATGTATCACATCAAGGACTTTTAAACACCTTGATCCCAAGGACTTTTAAACACCTTGGCCCATGGACTTTTAACCACCATGGAAGGACCACACAAGGACTTTTAAACACCTTTGTGTCCGTAGCAAGAACCATCCAAGGACTTTTAACCACCTTGATGTTCTTAAGTAAAACAAGGCTCACTCAAGGACTTTTAACCACCTTAGTGACCTTAACCTTTTCAAAACATCACTTGCCAATATACATCATTATCATCAATTTATCCACTGTTTTAAAGCATTAAACCAAGCCATATTCATCATGCATTTAAAAGCATCAAACCACATTTAAACAATGTTCAACCACAAGGAACTCCTACCTTGAGTTACCTTCAACATATGGCTTACAAAAACAGCATTAACCATGCTAAATCATGCTTTCAAAACAGAGTTTAAAACATGCAATAAACCACATTGCAACAACAATCAAGACATGGCCACCACTAGAGAGTATTTCCGAAAACTTACACTTGAGCTTAGTAAAGTTGTTTAGACTTAAACTAAGCTCCCAAGACATTGGTTTCAAAGCAGAAAACCCAATTTCACTCACCGATTCCACTTCGCCTCAAGCCAAAGCACCAATTCAAGCTTCCGGATCAACAACTCTTGAATCCAAAGATGCCTCCCCTGATTAAACACATTAAAGCAGAGATTTAATGCATCATCATGCATCAAAAGCTTCAATGAAAGCACTCAAACTCGTTGCTCTCATTCACACTCCAATTTCGGCCACCAAACACAACCGAAATTGCATCAAAACCACTTCTCAACAAAGCCCAGCCATAAACCAGCAAAACCTAACATCCATTAACACCATTAAACATCTAAAAACAACCTATAACATCCTTATACCTCCAGCAACATCAGATCCACAAGATCACCACAAAAACATCCAAGAATCACAAGCTAAACTTAGGAAACTCAACCTATCCGGGATTGCATTAATCAAAACTCATTTCATTATCAATTTAGAGTTCATTTAACATCAAAAACACATCTCAAATCACAGATTAATCAGATCTAACGAAAATCATCAAAAATCACCAAATCTTGCATTATAAGCCAAGATCCATTTCACCACTTAAAATCCTTTAATAAAACTTCAATTAAGAGTTGAGAACTTGGGAATTTCAGTAAAGAACTGATAGTTTAGAGGAGAAGGACGTTCTTACCTCCAAACTTGTGTTTCTCCACTTTTTGGAATCAAAAACCTTGTTGAATCAACTAGCAAATGATGAGGTTTTGAAGATATGATGTTTAGGAATCAAAAGAGTGTTGAAAGGAGGATTTTGGGTGAGAAAATCAGAAACAATTCTCTGGAAAACAAGTGTTTGGATTGAGAGAAAATGAGAGAAAGAAAATAGAAAAGTTAGTTAAGAAAATAGCCAAATGGCCTTTCCCTCCACTTTTGACATGTTTTAAAATCAGAATAAATCTCAAAATATCTTAGAAAAATCTGGAGAAACTACTTTTGGAATAATAGCTCCTTAAAGATTCAAAGTTTCAACTCTTTATAAAACAGTCACAAAACTTTCAAAAATTACATTTTGGTCACTAGCCAAAATGTCACTCTTCCAAAACCCATTTTTCAAAATTGATTTCACAGTTCACTTAATTATATTAAAAGATGATTTTAGAACATTTTTCCATATTTTTAATGCAACCCGAACTAGGTTTTCCTAATTTCACCTCTTTAGATTCGAACAGCACTTTGACCAAACCGGTCAACGCCCACAACTTCTAAGCCCAAAACCGGGGCGTTACACGACAAGCCTCCCAAGCATCTGAAACTTCCAACGCCACCTCTATTGCTTCCGGATCATTCTCCACTATTTTAAACACATAACAACAGAGGATTAATGCATCACCATGCATTAAAATCACCAGCAGCACAACCCAACTCGCTGCTCTACCCAAGAACCTCATTTCGGCTACAAAAAACAACCGAAATCACCTCCAAACTCTCCCAAAACAAAGCCCAGCCAAGATCTATCAATTCTAAACATTTCTAAACATCAATTAACATCAAAAAGAAACATAAACATGACCTTATACCTCAAGCAACAACATATCACCAAAACCATTCCAAAAACCACCATTCTAGCAAGCAAAACTTAGGAAAACAAACCTATTCGGGATTTGATTGATAAAACCTCATTTGTAACATCAATTAACATCCAAAATACATTAGAAAACAACCTCAAAACAGAGCCTAACCAAGATCCACGAAAATCCTCAAGATCTCTTCCAAAATCTTGAGTTTTAAGCCAAAATCTTGTTTCCAACATTAAAACCATTCATAAAACTTTAATAAAGGATTGACAACTTGGGAATTTTAGTAAAGAACTGAGTATTTAGAGGAGAAGAACAAGCTTACCTCTAAATGATGATTTCTCCTTGATTTGGGCAAGTTTCCTTGAAAATTCAATGTAGAAATCAAGTGGATTTGATGAGGAATTAATTAAGAATCAAAGAGGAATTGAAATCTCATCAAATGAAGTGTAAAATCAAAGTAAATTTGCTGGAGAAAATGTGTTTGGTTGAAAGGAATTTGAGAGAAAATGAAGAGAGGGAAAATTTGTGAAAGTAGTTATGAATAGTCAAAGTTAGTTTTTCTTTTAATTAACCTTCATTTCCTTTAATTAAAACATTAATAAAATTACCCAAATTAAGGATAAATCTGATGAAAACATTTTGGTAAAATTAGCTCCTTAAGGATTCAAAGTTTCAATCCTTTACAAAATAGTCACTATTTCACTTTTGCAAAAACTACGATTTGGTCACTACACCGAAATGTAGTATTTCCAAACTTCATTTTGTAAAATTGATTTCACCATTCTCTTTTATATAACAAATGATGATTTTTAGATATTTTTCTATATTTTTAAAGCATCCCGAACTAGGTGTTCCCTAAAACTCCCTTTTAGATTCGAACCGATTTCCAGACCGATCCGGTTCAGACCCTAAACTTCTAAGCCCAAATTTGGGGTGTTACAACTCTCCCCCTCTTAGAAAATTTCGTCCTCGAAATTTCAACCTGCGAAAATAGCACGATACCAAACTTCCCAAAGCATCACACAATGTAACACAAGAGACTTAACCACCACTAAAACATCCTCAACCCAAAACACCACAAAATCAACTCATCCTCAAATCAAACTTACACTATACCCAAACCCAACACCACTACTTACGGTTCAAGACTTCCAGAACACTCGGTTATTAATCTCAACTTAACCTTTCACACTTTCGAACTGTACAAAGTCTCAACAACCCGAAGAGCTCCTAAACCTTTACAACATACCCCACCTTAACTCATAACCCCCTGAACAAAACTTGCACACACGGTGACACCAACCCATCCATTTTTCAACCACCATGTGACCCACAACCTTCACTGCTTCTAAAACCCCTTGCAAACCGCTCAACTCCTTTCAAAGATTACCATAACAAGCAAAAAAAACTTCTTAAGCATCATGCACTTACTCAAACATCTCAATGTATTGATAACATTCTTTCACATCCGCCACCATCACTAATATAACAACTCATCAAAACTACTCACACAACATCCAAAAACCACGCCACAAGACTCCAACCTTAACTCTGCCAGCTGTTCCACTTACCCCCAACTGACTTAGAAAAGATTTACTCATACCCAACTAACAAACCACTTCTCACAAGAACCCGACCAACCAACAATGGCCCTTGAACTTACACCGCCTTTCCACTTCAAGCTTTGACCATAACACTAACCTTACCTGGATACCACCCATTCCATAAAAACATATTAAGATTACAAAACCTCTACTCCTCCCAAGCCAAACCTTATCTACAGCTCTCAACACAACCTCCTCCCAACTCCTCGAAGGTTGCTACGAACCATCACCTACATAAACAACCCTCCTATTGCAAACATCAACGCCAAGACGCCTCAACACTCCGGAAACACATCCACTAACCTACAACATCATTTAACACAAAAAAACTACCACACCTATTAGCTATTCACAACCTCCTCGACCGATTCTAACTTCAACCGGTAATCTCCTTACCACCACACCGCTAAACTCTTTAAGCACCAAAACACCTTCCTTCTGCCAACATGCTAGATCGCACTCACTATTACTGACAACTTGCGTACTACCTTCCACTACTTCTAGCATTCACCTAGAACCAAAACAACACTTAAAACCCACCATCCAACATAATCATACCACAACACTAACGGACCCAACTAGCTATTAGAAGTGTGAACGTTCGTATGCATGGTCACCAATATGCCCTATCAATGCCTATGTACATGTATGCAAAACCTCTAATGTCATGTCGCATGTATGCATGTACCAACATATATATATATATATAACAAATGGTTTTAATTGTGCATGTATGTCGGTCCACACTTAACAACAACATCCTCAGGATCCGCCTAAGAACAACCTCTTACCTCACTTCTAACTTTCCAGCTCTACCATTCTAACAATTTGCTAGCTACAAAATACTCCACTAATACCCTCTCCACACTAAAATTGTCTTCCCAAAACAACACCGGCTACTACCCAACCTTGCTAGCCATAAAACTTACCCACTACACAAGGAAATCCAACCCAGAACCAAACAAAGATAACTAGGGCAAAGATTACTTAACCAAAGTTACCTGTAATCACCTCATTGCCCTGGAGCTCCAACAGACAACTCTATTCCTCGTAGAACCATTATTCTCTGGCCGCGCCGCTGCAGCATCAACCAACACTTTAAAGTCATCTCCGTCTCCCTGCGGTAAAGAACCCTGACTACCCCGAGCTAACTTTAAACAATTCTGTCTCAAATTTCCAACAGACCCACAATTCCAAAAAGATCCATCCTCCAAACACCTCACACCTTTCTGCCTTTCTTGCCACCTCCGAACTATGTCTCGGTCGCGCTCACGACCCTTCTGAGACCCTTTTGCACCCACTGAAGCTGATCTCACCACTTGGGGACAATTCTGCTTCACATGCTCCATAGAACCATAGTTCCAACAAACTCCCACACCCCAACAAACACCAACGTAACGCCTTCTACAAGGGTCACACATCGACGACCGAACCACCACTCCTTAGTCATACTGTACTTGACCCACATCAGCACCATCACCAAAACCTTGATTCAAGCAAACCCTTATATCACGTAGCCTCTTACGCTGACCACTCTCGAAGTCAGTACCCACGGCTCTTTTGCTTATACTTTTCTCACCATCATAATCTGAGGCCACACCCCCACATTGCTTAACCCCTGAGAACTTCTCTCCAATGTATCTTCTATTAATGGCAGACACAAAGAACTCCCAATCTATATCGTGGATATTCGTTGTCACCGCCACAGATGTCCACCAAGCACAAGCATCTTCCAACATTAACGAGACAACACCTCCACACTTACATGCATTGTCACACCCTTCCTGATCCAAAATCGGAATTATACTGGATAACCAAGCCTCGGACGCCTCAGGTGTAACACCCCTCACCTGGTTTAGGAGCGAGAGATGTTACGACATATAACGAACGGTTCAGAACAAATAAACAATCGAAAACAAAACATGAAACAATATCAATCAAAGCCATGCAGCTTGTATATTATCAAACTTAACATACTAACATATGAACTTAAAAACATGTTATCCACAAAATTTAAGTATCTTATACTAACCAAGTTTATACTTATAACATATTGGACTAATACCATAACCACATGTATACAATTCTTAACATTATCAAATCACCTAAGCCTAATAAGAACATATTCGAATTACATCAAGACAACCTCTAAGTTCAAATGCTAACTTTTTATTTTTAGAATCATGATATATATTCATATCTACCCATTAAAAAAACATGTACACTTCTATATAACCATCTAAAGCTCAAGCTAAATCAAGGCATATTAATAGACATTCTACTTTCACAATTTGAAGCATATACATATATCATCCTCCTTAGTAATCAAGACAAACTATAGCATACATCATATACATAAAACATTATTCGAATGGTGCTATGACAACATAGGCATATAAGAATCATACACCATGAACACTATTACATAAGGAGTCATTCGAATGAAGCATATAACCTATTAGGAAATCTAGGTACAATTTGATAATCTAAACAAGCACAGTCTTACATGTTCACATTCATCCATTTGAATAACATGATATCTAGATAACACATAGCATTTGCAAATCACATATCAACACTTTAATCATACACAACCCATATATATATAATGCAACCATTATATGTCAACATATAATTATTACAAAACAAGCTTATGCTTACATATATATACAAAACCAAGCCAAGTCTTAAACTTAACAATTACATGTCAAACACCCAAAGTACATGTATCATATGCATGTGACACTTATATACATCTATGCCACCAACTAAGATATCCAAAAGAGTCATACTTGTGCTTGGACTTCAAGGTCAGCTCTCTAAGACAATCGACTAGCTTTCGGGACTAGTACCTGAAATTTTTGGAAGAAGGGAACAGAAGAGTGATAAGTACAAGGTATGTACTTAGTGAGGCAGCCCTAAACTTTACTAATTTATATCTTTTAGAGCATTATTCAATCTTTAAGGTTACCTAACTAGGCTTTAATCAAAGTTCACTTAGCTAGTCCATCATGCATAAGTAGACTTAGCTATTCTTGTAACCATTTCAAGTAACCATTGATGCAACATAAACAACATACTTTTATGTTCATTCATACAACAAGTATCGATCAAAACATTATCATATACAACAACAAGCATCATTTAAAAGCATTAGCATATACAAGGCAAGTAGGCATATCAATTTCATTTCATTGGTACTTATCATTTAGGTACTTATCTTTCAAGACATGTAACATTTAAATATGTTGCCTTGGATGATTAATGAACAAGGTAATCGAGTCTACGTGTGACATATGACTTTGGATACCCAAAGGTATCAATGCTTTGTAACCAACTTGTAACATGTAATCAGAGGATGCCATAGCATCAAGGTGACTTACCACCTTAAGGAATATTGGTGACTAACCACCATCCTTTAACAATAATCAGAGGAGCTCAATGACTCTAAGGCATGCCCTTCTACCTAAAGACACTAATCAAACCAATGTCTTATCTTAACTTATATGTTTAACAAAACCAATTGCTTGTTATTCAACAATTCACCAAACATGTAGCAATATCGATCTTTATTTCAGAGCAATCATTCAATTCATGATAACATGAAAAATCAGCAAGCACGTATTATCATTTTCATCATGTAAACATCAAAATACAGTAGCTAAACTCATCATATAAGTTCATGTCATATGGTTTATTCAATCATCAACTCAATGTAACATATCTAAGCCAAAGTAAGCTTATCTAACTAGCATAGTCAACATATCATAAGTCTTTCCTTTAATCCTTCTTCCTTAGCATTTTAATTTTTACCAAACATTATTAGGTTCATTTCATGCTTCCTTCATGTTATCTAATAATAAAAATAACAAGGTTAGGATACTAATCCTAACACTTTAAACAAAACTACACTCACAATACTCCAAGCTAGTTTGTCTCCTTAATGATGATGCCTCTCCCTTTCTTCTTGGTTTGATCACCCCTTGATTCCTCTAATATCTCTTCACCAATATGCTCTTGAATCATATTACAAAATATATAACATCCATTAGTATCAACCTTAGCACAAAAATCCAACCAAATCAAGCAAACAACAATAAACACACAAGCTGTCCTTAACATGGCAGTTTTGAGCATTGTCGACTAATCTGTTCATAACTTTTTATTCCCTAATCCAAATAAGGCATATCATACTATTCTGGAAAGCTTATAAACACAAATTTAAAACCATGTATGGCTCATATTTTTAGCATTTCCCAGTTAATACAGTTTTACATTTGAAAACAGGACAATTTCAGGGCCTAATCTGTCCAAGCTTAACTTAGTGACTTTAGTGCATTTAAATCCTATATTTCAGAATTCATTTGATTCTAAGCTATTAACCACATTAACCTACATGTATTAACATAACAATGAAGTTATAACATCTTTAAAAACAGAGCATTCAAGTCCTCAATTTATCAATTTCCACAAAACAGTCCCCTTTAATCCTTTAATAATCCTACATGTGATCTAAATGCATTTAACGTACCAATTGAGACTTAATTCAAGCTTGGCCATTTAATTTTTATTCATTCCATGACTCCCCTGTTTCAAGCATAAATTTTCAGAATTTATTAACACCATTTTGACCCCTAAACATTTCGAATTTCACAATTTAGTCCAGCAGATTCCAAATTCATTCAGTTTCAGTCCAGTCAACTTCTAACAACAATTCAGAGACCTATACTTAACATTTGTGAGCATATCATACCTCTATTTCATGTAAAATTTTGTCCTCTACAACTTTGTATAAGAAAACGTTTTCCAGAAATGACTCTAACATGCTCAATTTTCCAGATTTCTACAGGGTATCATACAAGTACGAATCTGGGCAGATTCATACCTAAGTTCATGTTCATGCTTTAATTTCCAGAAATTATTCAAGTCTAACATGAACCCAGCATTGATAACTCATAATAAAACATTTATAACATATTTTTTTTGTGGTTCAAACCCAGAATCATCAAATACAAAAATAAAAACACCATAGGAATCGGGTAACATATGATGTACTTACTTGATATCTGCCTACATGCATGATCCTAGGTGATCTTTTAGCTCAATTTCCAGCAAAATAAAGATGTCCTTAAGCCTAAGAATTCCAGATTTCTATCTCTCCTTTCCTCTCTTTGGTTCGGCAGGTTTGCATGAGAAAGATGATGATGGAAGTAAGTGGTTTACACATGTTAACTTTCTTTCCTTAGTGGGCTGATTATCTCTTGTATAAAGGACACATGGATTAGTTTATGTCCATGAAATTCTATTATAATTCCACTTAATATCCCACTAACATTATAATATTTAACTACTTAATTATTAGTTTATCATATTTTACTTATATATATACTTATATGTACATTTAAATACAACCCACCAAATCATACATATATATATATATGTATACTATTTTACGTTTCATATTATCTAACTTATATATATTAGTTACAAATTAATCTTCATTTCTTTAATTTTACATATGAACTTACATATAGTATTTAACCCATTTATATCTTAATAGAACATAGCTTATGTGGTTTCATTGTAATCTTAACAAAATTGTAAATTATTTACGCTATCCTTGTCGTTTTCTATAATTCTAACTAGGGTGGTTTTTAGGGTGTTACATCAGGTGTTGAACCATGATACTCCACAGCTCCAAAATCATAATAACGTTGTTTTGACAAACTCGCATGTCCCACAGTCGGCACGTCTACAGGCCTCACTTTCACCACGGCCTGAGATGTTCCCGACACCTCTTAAACCACAGGTGATGAATCCTTCATCACAGAACCAGCTTTCTCCTCCTGCCCTACTACCTCAACTCCAGGCACTGTCAACCGAAGAGGTACACTCCCAGCAAAAAGTGAATTCCACCCCTTAACAACCTGCTCTAAGGCAGCAACCATCGTACCCAACCGCCATTCTCTCACCGATCCCATTGTGCTATTATTAACAAAGTAATGATAACAAAACAAACAAAACGATCAGGCCAGCTTCAAGCAAGGATTCAAGACTCCAACTCCAACATAACATAATAGCTATAATAATAAGGCAATGGGTATCCCGAATTCTCCCCTTTTATACGACATAACAATCAATAAAAACATTGATATCACAAACATCGGGCATATCAATCCACAAACTTCAATCATGCTCTCATCAAACAACATTCACCCTCAACAGCATAACATCAACATATCATACCATCACCTTTTCATTATTCAGAAAATCAACTCACAACACCAACATATCACCAACACATGTTCACATTAGCTTACAGAAGAATCGTAACCACAAAGCACGATAAAAACATCAACAATTCACTCAAAAACGTATTTTTCACCCAACTTTCAACCACACATCAGAACAACCATCCAACACTTACCATTACAACCTACCACAACTTACCATCGCCCCAAAAATACGCAACTTAGCTCTGATACCAACAAATGTAACCCCCTTAGCTCGGCCTAGACGCTAGACCCAAACTACGAAGATCACACGGCGAAAACCAAAGTCAACTCGAAAGTCAACCTGGATTAACGACCCTTTTTTTTCTTTTTAAACTTCTCTAGATGCGCATTAAACCTATATGAAAGCCCAAGAACCTTGGAAGAGAAAAGTACAGCGATCGGAAACGTTTAAGGACTCAATTGCAATAAATACACTTTAGGGACTAAAATGTAAATTTTTGGAAAATAAAAGGACTTTCAAGATTTTAGTTTTACCAAACCTCAATTAATCATATTACAAGACTCTCTGCCAAATTTCATCTTAAAAAGACATCTCAAGCTCAAGCAATTGCAATTACAACTTTCAGGACAAAATGTAAAGCATGCAAAATCTGTGTCCAACGGTCACCCGTTTCGAAACACTGACACCCGTATCGAAACACCCGTGTCGAACGCCCGTTTCGAAACGGTGTTGACTATTTCGATACGCGAGTATGTTCCGAAACCAGTTCCGGAACAGACACTTCCAGTAGCCAAAGTGTTTCGAAACACTTCTAGCCGTTCCGAAACGCCCAAGCCATTTCAAGCACCCGTTTCGAAACAGCCCAGGGTGTTTCGATACACCCTGCCCAGAAACAGCATAAAATTCTGGTTTTTCACTTCAAAACACCATCAAACATAATTGAAACCATTCCATAACATATCATCAACATGATAAGCATTATAACTATCAAATTGCATCAAAGACTAGATACAAGTCAAACATTAGGCACACCAACTCCCTAATCACATTCAACACAAGATCTTGCTTTTAAACAAAGAACATATCATATCAACATATAAAGAAGAAGATCCAAATATTGCAAAGCGATCATCAACAAGTATTAAACAATAAACCGAACTTGGTCAAGGTAAACAATCTCATTACACAACAACACAAAATTTCCCCCCCATTGCCTTTATTATATATAGCTATAAACCGAAACATACATCTCAAGTGGAGCTCTTCTTGAATCCCTTGCTTCTTGCTGTCCCAACTTCAAATATCTGCATTGACGGACAAAAAGGAGCGTAAGCACATAATGCTTAGTGAGGAATGCTCAAAACCAAAACACCATAAATGCAGCGAATCATAAAACCTTCTTTAAGTGTAGATACAATTCAATAAACCAAAGTATTGTTTGAAAACCTCCTTTGAAGCCACATTGCTTTAAATCATGCATTTCTCAACATGAAAACCAACCTTTAAATTTGAAATGCTAAACAACTCACCCCAAACAACATTCTTGCAAATACTATTATTTAAACCTTTCCATGCATGAACACTTCATGCAAAGTTTAACCCAATTTCCTTGGAAATCACTTCCACTTCACATTATACTTTTCTCATGCTTGATGATCATTTCAAAGCAAAATGCTTTTTGAAAACCCTATGTTCCTTCTATCTATCTCATGCATTCAACAAATGCAAAATTCATGATCTACAAAAGCAACATTTTGCATTACGTGCCTTTTTAAAACAAGCCTTCAAAAGACTTCAATGCACTTTTGTGATTCTATGCTCATATAAACCATTCACAATAGAAGATACACGTTTGCTCATGCTTAACAAGTATCACATGCATTCTTGCATCATTTACATATTTCCCATGCAACCTTGCATCATTTTCAAACATCACTCGCTTCATTACATTCAAATACATTATATTGGCTTTCAAGTGATAGTTCAAAAACCATTTCAACACAAGACACAATCGGATACGCGGATTACAAGCGTTGTCCCACACGCTTCATACACACTACCAGACTACACAAGGTTCACACTCAAGAGCAATCCCTCCATTGATGTGACACCCGTGGTGGAGTATAACGGTACAATCTCAACCCCTCCACACCACTCATCGGTAGTTGTATAATTCCACTAACGAGAGTAAGGGACACATAAAACAAGATCCACACACGGAATTTACAACCACCGTTGTGATCTTACCTCGATCGTTAGGGTACTTGGATGGAGTTTTCGGTACAATCACAACCCCTCAACATCCAAGGCGACTTTACTTACGGTGCACCCAATCCTATAGCCGGGTAACTATATCCGATTCAAGTACTTTAAAGTCATTCCATCACTTGCCAATATACATCAAATACCATCATCAATTCATTGTTTTAAGCATTAATCAAAGCCACTTATCATCATGCATCTCCATGAATCATAACCAAATTAATAACATGTCAAACCAAGGATCTCTTACCTTGAGCATCCTTCAATACATGGCTTTCAAAACCAGCATTAATCATGCTAAAACATGCTTTCAAAACAGTAATTAAACATGCATTTCATAACTAATGCATCAAACCATAACTTAGCACATCCGAGGGAGTTTTTCCGAAATCTTACTCTTGAGCTTAGCTAAGTTGTTTAGACTTAAACTAAGCTCCCAAAACCTCCAAATAATCGTTTCAAAGCTGGAAAACCATCTCCACTCACTGATACACAAAACTATGCTAGCCGACAAGCCTCCCAAGCATCCGAAACTTCCAACGCCACCTCTGTTGCTTCCGGATCATTCTCCCATGTTTTAAACACATAACAACAGAGGATTAATGCATCACCATGCATTAAAATCACCAGCAACACAACCCAACTCGCTGCTCTACTCAAGAACCTCATTTCGGCTACCAAAAACAACTGAAATCACCTCCAAACTCTCCCAAAACAAAGCCCAGCCAAGATCTATCAATTCTAAACATTTCTAAACATCAATTAACATCAAAAAGCAACATAAACATGACCTTATACCTCCAGCAACAACATATCACCAAAACCACCCAAAAACCACCATTCTAGCAAGCAAAACTTAGGAAAACAAACCAATTCGGGATTTGATTGATAAAACCTCATTTGTAACATCAATTAACATCCAAAATACATTAGAAAAAAACCTCAAAATAGAGCCTAACCAAGATCCACGAAAATCCTCAAGATCTCTTCCAAAATCTTGAGTTTTAAGCCAAAATCTTGTTTCCAACATTAAAACCATTCATAAAACTTTAATAATGGATTGACAACTTGGGAATTTCAGTAAAGAACTGAGTATTTAGAGGAGAAGAACAAGCTTACCTCTAAATGATGATTTCTCCTTGATTTGGGAAAGTTTCCTTGAAAATTCAATGTAGAAATCAAGTGGATTTGATGAGGAATTAATTCAGAATCAAAGAGGAATTGAAATCTCATCAAATGAAGTGTAAAATCAAAGTAAATTTGCTGGAGAAAATGTGTTTGGTTGAAAGGAATTTGAGAGAAATTGAAGAGAGGGAAAATTTGTGAAATTAGTTATGAATAGTCAAAGTTAGTTTTTCTTTTAATTAACCTTCATTTCCTTTAATTAAAACATTAATAAAATTACCCATATTATGGAAAAATCTGATGAAAACATTTTGGTAAAATTAGCTCCTTAAAGATTCAAAGTTTCAATCCTTTACAAAACAGTCACTATTTCACTTTTGCAAAAACTGCATTTCGTCACTACACCGAAATGTAGTATTTCCAAACTTCATTTTGTAAAATTGATTTCATCATTCTCTTTTATATAATAAATGGGGATTTTTAGATATTTTTCTATATTTTTAAAGCATCCCGAACTAGGTGTTCCCTAAAACTCCCTTTTAGATTCGAACCGATTTCCAAACCGATCCGGTTCAGACCCTAAACTTCTAAGCCAAAATTTGGGGTGTTACACAAATTCTACGGGATGAGACAAGAAATAAAGAGATCAGAGGAATCATTGACTGTGAACATGAGACTTTTTGGGCATAAGAGTCCAAATCAAAATAGACAAGAGAGGATATAGAGCCTGAAAGAATACGATCACTAAAGAAGTCAAAATTTTCTCGAGAAGAAAATGAGACCAACAACAAAGTTCTAGGGCAAATTTGTCGATACATGAAGAGTAGTAAGAGCTTGAGGCAAATCTCGAGAAGATCAAGTTGAGAAAGATCTTATAAGAAAAATCTAAAGAGATAAGAATAAGAAAATGAACTCAACAACAAAGTTATGGGGCAACGTTGTCGAAGCGTAAAGAGTAGTATGAGCTTAAGGAGAATATCGAGAATAACAAGTTGAACAAGACCTGATAAGGATAATGTAAAGAGGTAAGAAGAAGAAAAAGTCCAACAATAAAAACATTGGGCAAGGTTTGTTGCAGCATGAAGACAGTAAAAGCTCAAGGCAAAATGCAAGAAGATCAAGTTAAGCATGGTTTGCCAAAAAGAATCTCAAGAGATGAGATACAAAAGCAAATCACGAGAAGGATAAGCTAAGAAAGACCTGGCAAGAATAATTTAAGAAGATGAGGTGCTGCAACAACAGAGGCAGAAAATTCAATGAAAAGCAAAGAATATTAGAGTACATGATGCAATAGAAGGAGAAAGCTTAACGAGAAAGCAAAGAAGATCAGAGCCTATCCGAGTGGTCCTCAGTTGACACATTTCATGCATCATATAGTCAGGCATCCATAAGATAAGAGCATACTAATTCATGCATTCAAATCATTTTTCTGTATTTTTACAGAAATTTATAAGAATCAGCAAAGAAAAAAACAAAGATCCCAATCTATAACTTCGAGATAGACGAAGCCAATCCATTAAAGATTAGAAAAGATTTCAATCACATTTTCTTGAAGCAAAGGTATAAGCCGTTTAAAGAAACGAATCTCGGCAAAGATTTCAATCCGTTTGAAGAGGCAGATCTCTGCAAAGACATTCAATTGTTCGCACGGGAAAGGATGTGTATTACAATTCTAAATCCTTCAGGCATGATTCCAAGTCTTTCAAACCGACATCTCCAGAAATGATGAGAACTTTTTGGATGGCGTCACAGTAAGATAGTTGGGGTCATGTAATTTTCGAGTGAAGAAAGAGATAGACCGACGAAGGAAGAAAAACAAAAGATACCTTTAGACTGACAGATCAAGATACATTCATTAGAAAAGCATTGACTCTAAAGATCCCAACACTTCAAGCTAAAAACCGAGGATGTTCCATACCACTTCAAGTTGAATTCTTATTAATTAATGATATTTATTTTTACAGGTACAATTTTCCCTAGAGGATGAGGTGAATCAACATTCTAGAGCTTCGAATAAGAAGAGTTCGCCAACAAGGATAGAGCTCCTAATGTGAAAAGTTCGCCAGCAAAGATAGAGATCTTAATATGAAGAGTTCGTTCAGCAAAGACAAAACTCCTAATGTGAAGAGTTCGCCCAGAAGAGAAGAAACTCCTAATGTGAAGAGTTCGCCCATCAAAGAAAGAGCTCCTAATGTGAAGAGTTTGTCCAAGGAAGAAAGAATTCCTAATGTGAAGAGTTCATCCCCACAAATAAAGAACTCCTAATATGAAGAGTTTTCCCAGTGAAGATAGAATTCCCAATGAGAAGAGTTCTTCAGAGAACTCCTAATGGAAAGAACCCGCTTGATGAAGAAGGAGTAACTCCCAGTGAGTAGAGCTCATCCTTTTGAAGAATAAGGAAGTCCACAATGAGAAGAGCTTTCTTGTTCAACGTCTTTACAGAGAAATAGATTAGTAAAAGAGAATATTGAAACATTTCATAATCAGAAGAACAACTTCAAGGTTCGATGGTCAGATGGTTCAGACAAAATTCACGTCTTTTCACTCTTTCCCCTATTTCTGTTCCACAAAAATGAGCAAAGAAAGGCAGCTGTAATACTCGTATTTATTCGGGAACCCATATATATATAACCAAAAATAATAAATAGTAAACCCAATAATAAAAGTCCATAAAATAGTGTCCATTTTACATTCAAAATATTAAATATAAGCCTAAGATCCTCTTCTAAAGAAGCCTTTCCCACCCAAACTAGCATAAGAAACATAAAATGAACTTTTTCTTTTACATTTTCCCGCCTACACCGTCATGTGTCGTGGTGCCATTGGTCAATACAAGGATACATGGATTATGGTTTTCTCTTCCATGAGTTGGATCCAGCTGGCCCGCGTGACGTCAGTAATGAGGTCATCTTCCACTTACTATATAAAGATAGAGAGAGAAATGTCAGGGGGCAATCGTTAATAACCATTAATATCTACCATTAATAAATCAATAATAATAATAGATATAATAAAAGATGAGAGGGGTTACCTCGATGGCCGAACTGCCATTGGGAAGCCAAACAACGACAGAAAGCTGAGGAGACACCAGAGCATCATTGGGAATTCAAAATAACGCTGGAGGAGGCACTGATCGTCGTGCAACAGAACTGGGAATGTCGCCTAAGACACGAACGATCGCCAGACATGTAGATTGTTGCCGGTTGACCTTCATCAAAGCTTGTCGAGAAGGTAATTCTCATCTTTTTGCGTTCGAGTTTCTGTAAATCAAGAGAAAATGTTGTTTCTCATAAATAAAAAACAAAAATGAAAGGAAAGATAAAAACTAAGGGGAAATCGGGATTTAACTTGCGGTGGCTGAAGATTAATTTCCACGACAGAGCCGAAGAGGGTTTAGGGGTCGGATAAATAGGGTAGACGGTCGGAGCTGGAGGGATTCTGATGAATCCGGGTTTAGATCAGGCTCTACGATCAAAAAGGGGGGTTAAGCTTTAGGGTTCCTGCGAGCGGCGATAGAAAATCACCTTATGATTGTCGACACCGATTCGCATGGTGGTCAAGGCTAAGATGCGGTGGCTGGTGAGGGGTTGTCATGGATCAAATGGTGAGATTTGGATGAACACACGATGAACTTGGCGGAAAATGGAGTTTAGATCCATTTTGGTTCAAAAAATCTAGGAAATAGTGTTTGTTGGGAGAGTTTTGAGAGAGAGTGGGCATAGAGAGAGAGCTAAAAATTAAAAATGAGAATGGGGGACCAAATGGAGTCTGAATGGATTTTATAAGCTGACTCGCGCATGGACCCAAACCCGGGCTAGGGATCGCACCTTTTTGAACGGGTCGGGCCAAGTTCTTTTTTTCCCTTTTTTTAATATTGATCTTTATCTTTAATAAAATTCAATTTAGTCTCTTGTTTCTATTTAATTGCCTTAATTTAATCTGTTTAAATGTATATGCATATTTAAAAATTTACATGAAGTATAAACAATTAATTTAATTGCCTTAATTTAATTTGTTTAATTTGTTTAGAGGAATAATCACTTAGTATAAACAATTAGAGCCTTTTAAGCTTAGGTTCTTTAACTAAATTAAATAATCTAAATATGTGAGATAATTGTAGAAAATAAATGAATATTGAATGGAAACTTTAATGTTCTAAGTTGATTAGTGTAATATTGCAATGAGATGTTAATCAAAGGAATGTTTTAGTTGAATATTTAATATTTCATTTTAACTTAGAACAATGAAATCACATAGTTAATCTAATTAAAATGAAATTAGGATAGGATTTAAATAGTTAGTGATACTAAATGATTAGGAATATTATTAATTTAGGGCCTAATATGGGTAGTGCCCAATTGTTTGGGTGTTATCACATAAACCCTAAATTTACTAATTTTCCTAATTAATTAAATAAATGGGAGCCTTAATTCGGTTTGAACTTAAAACTGATAAGAAGATAAATGGAGATGCATTAAAACCTTTTGTGTTGAGATACATTTTGAATATAAATTGAAGTTATCCTAAAGTAACTAGATGTTTCAAAACTTATATCCAGTAAAAATGTATCTTCTTGCAAAAGGATATCTCCATTCGAAATAAAATTCATTTAAAAATTAACGAATTTAATTAAATTCAAATTATTCTCGAAATGCCAAAATATGTGTAGTGCCCAATTGTTTGGGTGTTATCACATTGTAGCGTGTAAAGATGTATTATAAATGATACGCAAATAGTGCAACTATACACATCAAACATGTAGTAAAGTGATGAGTGAGTATCGTCTCCACAGGGATTGTAGGTATTTCAAGTCAAGTTCAAGCACACAAAACACAAACTGAATATAAATGCAATAGCAAGCAAGGATAGGTGAAGAAACGTCGCCGCAAACAAATGTAATAAAAAACTGGAGCAGAATGATAAGACTTCAAACGTCCTCACATGTGTGAAAACTCTCAAATGGGATGACAGGTTGGGTTTATCAAGGATTCCTATGCCTAATTCTCATGAATGCCTAACACTTTCCAGCTTATACTATGCTCGACAGAATTTACTTAGGTGTTTCTAAAATATCTCTAGCAAGAAACCTAACAACCAGAATGTTGTCTCAATGCCTCTCAACGTGAACCCTAGGAAGCTACTTATTGATGAACTTCTACTCCTTTTAGTCGTTGAAACTCTATCCTTATCACTAAGGTGGGCTAGGGTTTTGCCTCTCAGCATCAAACCCCATTGTCCATGTAAAGTGTCCATAAGTTCTATATTTTGTGCACATTCTATCTCAAATTATTGTTGCTTTTAAGTACATTTTAGGTATAATTAGGTTCATGCATTGCATTTTACAATATTCTTTACTTTGCCATACTTTTTATTGATTATCTATTATTTGGTAAGGAAAAGGTACTATTTTAGTTTAGTTTTAGTTCCAGGTACTAGAAGCTGGTAGGAGGAGAGAGGAGCTGAGGACATGATGCTGAGGCAACATGTCAGGGAGCTGTACTGATGTAGTTCCAGATAGAGACAACAGCTGTCAAGTAGTTGTCGTCGCCATACCTGCCACTCAGGGCAGCAAGCTGAGGAATTGGAGAACATGAGTGTGATATGTAGAGCAGAAAATCTTGATTCTAACGAGGGCATCGTCTCTATTTTCTGATGCTTGTAGCAGCGGGCAGAGCCGCCAAAAGAAGAGAATAAGATTACTTGCGGAGCAAGGCAACGTGAAGGAGTCCACATTAAACTCAAAGATGTCAGAATTAAAGGTTGCATTTAATGCAAAAGCTACTTTGAAGACTTCTACTCCAAGGAGGACTTGATGTAACGCCCCGGTTTTGGGCTTAGAAGTTTTGGGCGTTGACCGGTTTGGTCAAAGTCCTGTTCGAATCTTAAGAGGTGAAATTAGGAAAGCCTAGTTCGGGTTGCATTAAAAATATGGAAAAATGTTCTAAAATCATCTTTTAATATAATTAAGTGAACTGTGAAATCAATTTTGAAAAATGGGTTTTGGAAGTATGACATTTTGACTAGTGACCAAAATGTAAATTTCGAGAGTTTGGTGACTGTTTTATAAAGAGTTGAAACTTTGAATCTTTAAGGAGCTATTAATCCAAAGATGATTTCTCCAGATTTTTCTAAGATATTTTAAGTCTAAAATCTGATTTTAAAGGTTATTAAAATTGGAGGGAAGCCATTTTGGCTATTTTTGGATTTTGTAACCAACTTTGCTAAACTTTCTTTCTCTCATTTTCTCTCAAACCAAACACTACTTTTCCAGAGAATTGGATCTGATTTCTTCACCTAAATCCCTCCATTCAACTCTCATTTGATTCCAAATCATTGTATCTTCAAAACCTCTTCAATTGCTTCTTGATTCTTCAAGGATTTTCATTCCAAAAAGTGGAGAATCACAAGTTTGGAGGTAAGAACGTCCTTCTCCTCTAAACTATCAGTTCTTTACTGAAATTCCCAAGTTATCAACTCTTGATTGATGTTTAATTAAAGGCTTTTGAGTTTGGAATTGTACCTTGGCTTATAATGCAAGATTTGATGGTTTTTCATGATTTTTCGTTAGATCTGATTGATCTGTGATTTGAGAGGTGTTTTTGATGTTAAATGAACTCTAAATTGATAAGGAAATGAGTTTTGATTGATGCAATCCCGGATAGGTTGAGTTTCCTAAGTTTAGCTTTTGTTTCTTGGATGTTTTTGTGGTGATCTTGTGGATCTGTTGTTGCTGGAGGTATAAGGATGTTTGTAGGTTGTTTTTAGATGTTTTATGGTGATGATGGATGTTAGGTTTTGCTGGTTTATGGCTGGGCTTTGTTGAGAAGTGGTTTTGATGCAATTTCGGTTGTGTTTGGTGGCCGAAATTGGAGTATGAATGAGAGCAGCGAGTTTGAGTGCTTTCATTGAAGCTTTTGATGCTTGATGATGCATTAAACCTCTGCTTTAATGTGTTTAATCAGGGGAGGCATCTTTGGATCCAAGAGTTGTTGATCCGGAAGCTTGAATTCGTGCTTCGGCAAGAGGCGAAGTGGAATCGGTGAGTGAAATTGGGTTTTCGGCTTGAAACCAATGTCTTGGGAGCTTAGTTTAAGTCTAAACAACTTTGCTAAGCTCGAGCGTAAGTTTTCGGAATTTCTCTCTAGTGGTGGCCATGATTTTGTTGTGATGCGAAATGATAATTTGCATGTTTTACATACTGTTTTGGAAGCATGTTTTAGCATGGTTTTTGCTGATGATGTAAGCCATATATTGAAGGTAACTCTAGGTAGGAGTTCCTTGCTTTTGTACATTGAAATGATGTGGTTTAATGCTTTTAAATGCATGATGAATATGGCTTGGTTTTATGCTTTAAAACAGTGATGTAAGTGATGAAAATGATGTATATTGGCAAGTGATGTTTTTAAAATGTTAAGGTCACTAAGGTGGTTAAAAGTCCTTGAGTGAGCCTTGTTACTTATGAACATCAAGGTGGTTAAAAGTCCTTGGATGGTTCATGTTGTGGACACTAAGGTGGTTAAAAGTCCTTAGGTGATCCTTTTCTATGGAGTTTAAAAGTCCATAGGCCAAGGTGTTTAAAAGTCCTTGGGATCAAGGTGTTTAAAAGTCCTTGATGAGTTACGTTTCATGGTGTTTAAAAGTCCATGGCCAAGGTGTTTAAAAGTCCTTGGGATCAAGGTGTTTAAAAGTCCTTGATGAGATACATTCTATGGTGTTTAAAAGTCCTTGGGGCCAAGGTGTTTAAAAGTCCTTGGGGTGAAAGTTGATGAACTTGTGTTTAAAGAAATGGAATTTATCACTTGTGGCCAATATGACATGTTATGATTTGATGCATGAGATGCATGTTTAAGTATGCTTTTGAGCATGTGCAAATGATGGTTTGAAGCATGTTTTATAAAGTGTTTTATAAATGCATTATTGAATGGTTTAAATGGGCATTCCTCAATAAGCTTTGCTTACGCTCTCTTCGTTTTTCTTAATTCAATAATGCAGAGCATTAGAGACCTTTGAGGGCAGCAAGAAGGGCAAGAATTCAAGTGCAAGTAAAGCTCAATGTATGGAAGGTTTTTGTTAAACATTTTAGCCTTTGGGTGATTTGGCAATGGGGGACCAATGTGAATGTTTTGGGAGGTGTTTTGTACTCCCTAAGTATGTTCCTTGATGTTAAGATTGTTGGTCTTTGGATTGGATCTTTATATGCTTGGTTTGTAAGTTTGGTGTTTGAATAGTTAGCTTGTGTAGGAAGCATGCCATTAGAATTGGGGCTTTTTGCATATGATGATGTTTGGTTGAATTGTTAGTGCTAATATGTCCCTTATATGTTGAATTGCATGTTGGCAAAGTTTGGTGACAATTGGAGCATGATTGGTTGTGTAATTGCATGTTTAAAGTGGAGTTTTGGAGCAATCTGGGCAGGGTGTTTCGGAACAGCACCTACCGTTTCGGAACGGGTGCCTTAATTGTGCCCAGGCGTCCGAAACGGGAGGGGCCGTTCTGAAACGAAAAGGCCACTGCCAGACCCCCGTTTCGAAACGGGCTATGCCTGTTTCGGAACGGCCCCGCGTTTCGGAACGGGCTGTCTCCCGTTTCGGAACGGTCGACCGTTGGGGGCTGACATTGGCAGTTATATGTTTTGAATTGTTTGCGTTTTAGTCCTGAAACTCGTTTGTGCAATTGTATGAGTTTGGGAAGTCCTTTTGAGCTGAAATTTCACAGAGAAGCATGAAACCTGATTAATTTCAAGTTGGTAACTTCAATTTGGGTTAAGTCCTTATAATTATCAGAATTTACAATTTGGTCCCTAAAGTTGTAAATTGTTCAATTGAGTCCCTGTTTGATCTCTGATGTTTGTGATCTTTTGGTATGATGTTGTGTGATCACAATTAGGCTTAATGTGCATCTAGACAAGTTTTAAAAAGAAAAAAAAGGGTCGTTAATCAAGGTTGACTTTCGGGTTGACTTTGGTTTTCCCCGTGTGACTTTCTTAATTCGGGTCAACCGTCTAGGCCGGGTTAAGGGGGTTACATTTGGTGGTATCAGAGCTGAGTTCTCGAGTAATTGGGAATGTTTGTATGCATGATTGAAGTATGTAAGCTATGAATGCTTGTTGTTTGAAAGCATGTTCAGTGGTTTGAAATGTTGATGCAGTTGAGTTGTATGCTCTGATGTTGCATGTTGAGGGTACCCATTGCCAAACAAAAGCTAAAGGAAAGATGTTGTTTTGAAATGAAATTGAGCTTGAATACTTGGATTGCTTACCTTGCTGGGCCTGACTTTGTTTTATTTGTGTTATGATTGCATGGTAAAAGTATGGCACCACGTAGAGAGTTAAGAGGTAATGCGAGAGCTACGGCTCCTAACGAGAATGAGAATGAAGAGCACACTGGTAGTGCTGTGTTACCCCCTCCTCCGCCTGGTGGTGGTGCTGGAGGTGCGAGAGCTGAAGCTGCAGCTGATGCTGGTGCTGGAGCTGCTGGACCAGAGGTTGGTCAGGGGCAAGCTATGCCTGATATGTCTGTTTTGGTACAAGCTATTGCGGGTGCTTTTCGAGCAGCAGTAGCTGGAGCTCAGGGAGCTGGGCATCAGGGAGATGCTGGAGTCAGATTGCCTTTGGAGCGTCTGCGCAGTCTTGGAGGGACTGAGTTTAGAGGTTTGTCAGCTGAGAGTTCTGAGGCTTGGCTGGAAAGTACCAAGCGTATCTTGGGTCAGATGAGTTGCACGGAGGTGCAAAAGCTGGGCTGTGTTGTGTCCTTGCTGCAGGACGATGCTTATACATGGTGGACGACTACCATTTCTGGAATGGCTGAAGCTGATGTTACCTGGACATTCTTTCAGAATGTGTTTAAAAGAAGATATCTGGGAGTGAGATATCTGGATGAGAAAAAGCGGGAATTCATGTCTCTTACCCAAGGGAGCATGAGTGTAGCTGAGTACGAGGTACAGTTTGTACGGCTCAGTCAGTATGCACCGGAGCTGATACCTGATGAGAGGGCTAGGTGCGAGAGGTTTCGTTACGGTCTTGTGACGGATGTCAAGATGTATTTGCTGGCCGCCGAGTATGTTGATTTTGATGTGTTGGTGGGCCGAGCAAAGGATGTTGAGATGAACCTGAGTTTGTCTGCTAAGGGTCCTGGCAAGCGAGCTGCTGAGTATAGTTCCGGAGGTGGACGGAACAAGAGGGGACGAGATCAGAAGTATCAGTCCTCAGCCAGGAGAGGCGGTGGTGTGCATGCTAGGGGTGGCGGTGCTAGAGCTGATCCGAGTGCTTGTTGGATCTGTGGTTCCCGTGGTCACTTGAAGCGTGACTGTCCTCGTGCTGAGAGAGTGGCACAAGCTCCTGTGGCGGCTGCTGGTAACGGGTGCTGGAGTTGTGGTTCTGCGGACCACATCAGGCGAGATTGTCCGAGGATGGCTGGTGAGCAGGTGCGTGCTCCTGTTGTTGCTGCACCGCAGAGAGGTCGTGGGCGCGGCCGTGGTAATTTCCAGAGGAGAGAGGAAGGTGGCCGAGGGGTAGCTCATGTTGTAGCTATTCAGCCTGAAGGTGGAGGCCAAGCGAGGGTGTATGCTCAGAGAGAGGGCAGGAATGATGCAGATGTGATTGCAGGTACCTTTACTTTGCAGTCCTTGTCATTGCTTTCTTTGATTGATTCTGGATCTACGCATTCATATATTCTTCGTGAGCATGCTGAATTGCTTGGTTTGCCTGTTGAGTCTTTGGATGTTGGTGTTCGGGTCACTAGTTCTTTTGGTGAGACTGTTGTGACTCGAAAGTTGTATAGAAGGTGTCCTTTGGTTGTTCAAGAGCATGTCTTTCATGTTGATCTTATGGAGTTGCCCTTCTATGGTTTCGATGTGATCCTTGGTATGGATTGGCTTGCTGAGCATCGTGCTGTTGTGGATTGTGAGAATAAGCGTGTTTCGCTTAAGCTTGCGGATGATTATGAAGTTGTGGTGGTTGGTGAGAATGTGAAGTTTCTTGCCAATGTTGTGTCTTCCTTGGAGGCAAGTAGGATGCTGAGGCAAGGTTGCGAAGCTTACCTAGCTTTTGTGATGAATCCTAGCTCTAAGGAGTTGAGGGTGCAAGATATCAGGGTTGTAAAGGAGTTTCCTGGTGTTTTTCCTGAGGAGTTGCCTGGTGTACCTCCTAACCGCGAGGTGGAGTTTGGAATTGAGCTGTATGAGAATACAACTCCTGTGTCCATTACTCCGTATAGAATGGCACCTAAGGAGCTGAAGGAGCTGAAGACGCAGTTGCAAGAGTTGCTTGATCGTGGTTTCATCCGGCCGAGTGTGTCACCTTGGGGAGCACCGGTCTTGTTTGTGAAGAAGAAGGATGGCACTATGAGAATGTGCATTGATTACCGTCAGCTGAACAAGTTGACTATCAAGAATCGGTATCCTTTGCCGAGGATTGATGATCTCTTTGATCAATTTCGGGGAGCTGTTGTGTTCTCTAAGATTGACTTGAGGTCAGGGTATTATCAGTTGAAGGTGAAAGATGTGGATGTGCCTAAGACAGCTTTCAGGACAAGGTATGGGCATTATGAGTTCCTTGTGATGCCGTTTGGGTTGACAAATGCTCCTGCTGCTTTCATGGACATGATGAATCGTGTGTTTCATGAATACCTGGACAAGTTTGTTGTGGTGTTCATTGATGATATCCTCGTGTACTCGCGTACTGAGGAGGAGCATGAAGAGCATTTGAGGATTGTTTTGCAAGCTTTGTTGGAGAATCAGCTTCATGCTAAGCTGAGCAAGTGTGAGTTCTGGTTAAGAGAGGTGGTTTTTCTTGGGCATGTGGTCTCAGCTGAGGGGATTCGTGTTGATCCTCAGAAGATTGAGGCGGTGATGAGCTGGAAGGTTCCTAAGTCTGTTCATGAGGTCTGTAGTTTCCTTGGTTTGGCGGGATACTACCGAAGGTTTGTGGATGGGTTTTCCAAGATTGCTGCTCCTTTGACAAAGCTGTTGCAGAAGGATGTTAAGTATGAGTGGACAGAAGCGAGACAGCAGGCTTTTGATAAGCTGAAGGCGGCTTTGACGCAAGCTCCTATCTTGATTCAGCCTGAATCAGGGAAAGAGTTTGTGGTTTACAGTGATGCATCCTATGTTGGTTTGGGGTGTGTGCTAATGCAGGAGGGTAAGGTGGTGGCTTATGCATCGCGGCAGTTGAAAGTGCATGAGCGCAATTACCCTACGCACGATATTGAGCTGGCTGCAGTGGTTTTTGCTCTGAAGATCTGGAGGCATTATCTGTATGGTGAGAAGTGTACTGTGTACACAGATCACAAGAGTTTGAGGTATCTGATGTCTCAGAAGGAGTTGAATCTTAGGCAGCGGCGTTGGTTGGAGTTGCTCAAGGATTATGATCTGACGATTGAGTATCATCCTGGAAAAGCTAATGTTGTTGCTGATGCCTTGAGTAGGAAGGTAGCTGTTGAGTTGAGAGCCATGTTTGCTAGCTTGAGCATATCGCGTGATGGTGGTCTTGTGGCTGAGTTACAAGTGAAGCTATCTTTGGTTCAGTTGATCAAGGATAAGCAGTTGTTGGATGATTCCTTGGTGTCTCATGTTCAGGATATCGCGGAGGGTAGACTTTCGGATTTCTGTTTCAATGATGATGGTGTGCTGTGTTTTGGTAGTCGGATAGTAGTGCCCAATGATGCTGAGTTGAGGCGTGCTATTCTGACTGAAGGTCATAGTAGTCCTTTTGCTATGCACCCTGGTAGTACTAAGATGTACCGTGATCTTCGTGATGAGTACTATTGGGTTGGTTTGAAGAAGGATGTTGCGGAGTTCGTGAGCAAGTGTTTGGTGTGTCAGCGAGTTAAGGCTGAGCATCAGTTTCCTTCTGGTTTGTTGCAACCGTTGAAAATCCCTGAATGGAAGTGGGAGAGGGTTACCATGGATTTTGTATCTGGTTTACCTTTGTCTCCATCGAAAAAGAATTCGGTCTGGGTGATTGTGGATCGCCTGACGAAGTGTGCACATTTCTTGCCTGTGCATACTACGTTTTCTTTGGATAAGCTGGCAGAGCTGTACATTGCTGAGATTGTGAGGCTGCATGGTGTGCCTAAGTCGATTGTGTCGGATAGAGATCCGAGGTTCACATCGCGGTTCTGGCAGTGTTTGCATCAAGCTCTGGGTACAAGGTTGCATTTCAGTACATCATATCATCCTCAGTCGGATGGTCAGTCTGAGCGAGTTATCCAGATTTTGGAGGATATGTTGAGGTGCTGCGTGATTGAGTTCCAAGGTTCTTGGGAGAAGCATCTGCCTTTGGTTGAGTTTGCTTATAACAACAGTTATCAGGAGAGCATACAGATGGCACCTTATGAGGCTTTGTACGGGAGGAAGTGTAGGACTCCTCTTTGTTGGGCTGAAACTGGTCAAAAGTTGGTTTCGATGCCGGCTTTGTTGAAAGGGACCACAGAGAAGGTGAAGCTCATTTGTGAACGGTTAAAGGCTGCTTCTGATCGGCAGAAGTCTTACGCGGATTTGAAGCGTAAGGAGATAGAGTATGCGGTGGGTGACCGTGTGTTCTTGAAGGTTTCGCCTTGGAAGAAGGTGATACGGTTTGGCCGGAAGGGCAAGTTGAGCCCTAGATACATTGGACCCTATGAGGTGGTTGAGCGTGTGGGTCCTGTTGCGTATCGGTTGAGGTTACCTCAGGAGTTAGAGAAGATTCATGATGTGTTTCATGTTTCTATGCTCCGGAAGTATAGATCTGATCCTTCGCATGTGATGCCTGTGGAGGAAGTGGTTTTGAATCCGGATTTGACCTATGATGAGGAACCGGTGAAGGTTCTGGATTCGGATAGCAAGGTTCTACGTGGCAAGACCATTGAGTTGGTGAAGGTGCTGTGGAAGCATCGCGGTGTTGAGGAAGCCACGTGGGAGCGGAAGGAAGACATGCTGAAGCAGTTTCCTTATCTCTTTCCTTCAGGTAAATTTCGAGGACGAAATTTCTTAAGGGGGGGGAGAGTTGTAACGCCCCGGTTTTGGGCTTAGAAGTTTTGGGCGTTGACCGGTTTGGTCAAAGTCCTGTTCGAATCTTAAGAGGTGAAATTAGGAAAGCCTAGTTCGGGTTGCATTAAAAATATGGAAAAATGTTCTAAAATCATCTTTTAATATAATTAAGTGAACTGTGAAATCAATTTTGAAAAATGGGTTTTGGAAGTATGACATTTTGACTAGTGACCAAAATGTAAATTTCGAGAGTTTGGTGACTGTTTTATAAAGAGTTGAAACTTTGAATCTTTAAGGAGCTATTAATCCAAAGATGATTTCTCCAGATTTTTCTAAGATATTTTAAGTCTAAAATCTGATTTTAAAGGTTATTAAAATTGGAGGGAAGCCATTTTGGCTATTTTTGGATTTTGTAACCAACTTTGCTAAACTTTCTTTCTCTCATTTTCTCTCAAACCAAACACTACTTTTCCAGAGAA
The DNA here is from genome assembly GCA_030270665.1 of Hibiscus trionum. NCBI lineage: Eukaryota > Viridiplantae > Streptophyta > Magnoliopsida > Malvales > Malvaceae > Hibiscus > Hibiscus trionum. Next base: position 15,478,786 of record BSYR01000038.1, on the reverse strand, counting down.
TTGAATCTGATTTCTTCACCTAAATCCCTCCATTCAACTCTCATTTGATTCCAAATCATTGTATCTTCAAAACCTCTTCAATTGCTTCTTGGTTCTTCAAGGATTTTCATTCCAAAAAGTGGAGAATCACAAGTTTGGAGGTAAGAACGTCCTTCTCCTCTAAACTATCAGTTCTTTACTGAAATTCCCAAGTTATCAACTCTTGATTGATGTTTAATTAAAGGCTTTTGAGTTTGGAATTGTACCTTGGCTTATAATGCAAGATTTGATGGTTTTTCATGATTTTTCGTTAGATCTGATTGATCTGTGATTTGAGAGGTGTTTTTGATGTTAAATGAACTCTAAATTGATAAGGAAATGAGTTTTGATTGATGCAATCCCGGATAGGTTGAGTTTCCTAAGTTTAGCTTTTGTTTCTTGGATGTTTTTGTGGTGATCTTGTGGATCTGTTGTTGCTGGAGGTATAAGGATGTTTGTAGGTTGTTTTTAGATGTTTTATGGTGATGATGGATGTTAGGTTTTGCTGGTTTATGGCTGGGCTTTGTTGAGAAGTGGTTTTGATGCAATTTCGGTTGTGTTTGGTGGCCGAAATTGGAGTATGAATGAGAGCAGCGAGTTTGAGTACTTTCATTGAAGCTTTTGATGCTTGATGATGCATTAAACCTCTGCTTTAATGTGTTTAATCAGGGGAGGCATCTTTGGATCCAAGAGTTGTTGATCCGGAAGCTTGAATTCGTGCTTCGGCAAGAGGCGAAGTGGAATCGGTGAGTGAAATTGGGTTTTCGGCTTGAAACCAATGTCTTGGGAGCTTAGTTTAAGTCTAAACAACTTTGCTAAGCTCGAGCGTAAGTTTTTGGAATTTCTCTCTAGTGGTGGCCATGATTTTGTTGTGATGCGAAATGATAATTTGCATGTTTTACATACTGTTTTGGAAGCATGTTTTAGCATGGTTTTTGCTGATGATGTAAGCCATATGTTGAAGGTAACTCTAGGTAGGAGTTCCTTGCTTTTGTACATTGAAATGATGTGGTTTAATGCTTTTAAATGCATGATGAATATGGCTTGGTTTTATGCTTTAAAACAGTGATGTAAGTGATGAAAATGATGTATATTGGCAAGTGATGTTTTTAAAATGTTAAGGTCACTAAGGTGGTTAAAAGTCCTTGAGTGAGCCTTGTTACTTATGAACATCAAGGTGGTTAAAAGTCCTTGGATGGTTCATGTTGTGGACACTAAGGTGGTTAAAAGTCCTTAGGTGATCCTTTTCTATGGAGTTTAAAAGTCCATAGGCCAAGGTGTTTAAAAGTCCTTGGGATCAAGGTGTTTAAAAGTCCTTGATGAGTTACGTTTCATGGTGTTTAAAAGTCCATGGCCAAGGTGTTTAAAAGTCCTTGGGATCAAGGTGTTTAAAAGTCCTTGATGAGATACATTCTATGGTGTTTAAAAGTCCATAGGCCAAGGTGTTTAAAAGTCCTTGGGGCCAAGGTGTTTAAAAGTCCTTGGGGTGAAAGTTGATGAACTTGTGTTTAAAGAAATGGAATTTATCACTTGTGGCCAATATGACATGTTATGATTTGATGCATGAGATGCATGTTTAAGTATGCTTTTGAGCATGTGTAAATGATGGTTTGAAGCATGTTTTATAAAGTGTTTTATAAATGCATTATTGAATGGTTTAAATGGGCATTCCTCACTAAGCTTTGCTTACGCTCTCTTCGTTTTTCTTAATTCAATAATGCAGAGCATTAGAGACCTTTGAGGGCAGCAAGAAGGGCAAGAATTCAAGTGCAAGTAAAGCTCAATGTATGGAAGGTTTTTGTTAAACATTTTAGCTTTTGGGTGATTTGGCAATGGGGGACCAATGTGAATGTTTTGGGAGGTGTTTTGTACTCCCTAAGTATGTTTCTTGATGTTAAGATTGTTGGTCTTTGGTTTGGATCTTTATATGCTTGGTTTGTAAGTTTGGTGTTTGAATAGTTAGCTTGTGTAGGAAGCATGCCATTAGAATTGGGGCTTTTTGCATATGATGATGTTTGGTTGAATTGTTAGTGCTAATATGTTCCTTATATGTTGAATTGCATGTTGGCAAAGTTTGGTGACAATTGGAGCATGATTGGTTGTGTAATTGCATGTTTAAAGTGGAGTTTTGGAGCAATCTGGGCAGGGTGTTTCGGAACAGCACCTACCGTTTCGGAACGGGTGCCTTAATTGTGCCCAGGCGTCCGAAACGGGAGGGGCCGTTTCGAAACGGAAAGGCCACTGCCAGACCCCCGTTTCGAAACGGGCTATGCCTGTTTCGGAACGGCCCCGCGTTTCGGAACGGGCTGTCTCCCGTTTCGGAACGGTCGACCGTTGGGGGCTGACATTGGCAGTTATATGTTTTGAATTGTTTGCGTTTTAGTCCTGAAACTCGTTTGTGCAATTGTATGAGTTTGGGAAGTCCTTTTGAGCTGAAATTTCACAGAGAAGCATGAAACCTGATTAATTTCAAGTTGGTAACTTCAATTTGGGTTAAGTCCTTATAATTATCAGAATTTACAATTTGGTCCCTAAAGTTGTAAATTGTTCAATTGAGTCCCTGTTTGATCTCTGATGTTTGTGATCTTTTGGTATGATGTTGTGTGATCACAATTAGGCTTAATGTGCATCTAGACAAGTTTTAAAAAGAAAAAAAAAAGGGTCGTTAATCAAGGTTGACTTTCGGGTTGACTTTGGTTTTCCCCGTGTGACTTTCTTAATTCGGGTCAACCGTCTAGGCCGGGTTAAGGGGGTTACACTTGACCTAGCAAATGCCTATATATACTCGATGTATTTTTACTTCAAAACAACTTAGGTTTTCCTTTAGGCATAGTTTAGGTTTTCTTGACGCCATTATAATCTAAATTCTCTTTAGGTTTGGGTTATGTTGTAAACGAGTGTGAGAACGGTTTTTTAGGAATTAAGTTTTTTTTTGCAATAAAACTTCAAGGTTTTCTTATTCTATGTTCTTCATAGTTTTCAATTAAGTCGAGAGATTAGTTGTTTACTATCCATTTGTTCGGTATAGAGAGAGTCGAACTCACGAAAGAAGTAAACATGGTCTTCACTCTAATCAAGTGTTGATAAATCCATCCTTGAGATAGGTTAGGGTTTAAAGCGGTTCAAAGAGAACGAACCAACATTGTTGTCATTGCAAGATTCACGCCACGACTGGTATTATCTGCAGTGGGCAACAACATCATTCTGACTTAGACATAAGCGGGACCATGATCAAATCGTTTTGTTGAGCCTTGAAGTACTGCCGAGTTTGCCTCCAAGACACGCATCCCTTCCACTGCCGAGGGAGCGAAAGCGTCTAAGCAGCCAATCTGCCATCCCCCGCTGAGGCAGAAGAGTATGGCAGTGCAAAGCAACTTATCTTATTCAACATAGTTTCACACTACTTAGTAGCATAACCCGGCCCATTCCATCAAATCTGACCTCTTCTTATTATTTACTTGTGTTTTATTTACTTTTCTTTCTTAAACAAACCAATCATATCTGTGGATTTAATTTTCCCTTGTGCAGGAATTACGATTTGAGTCGAGCTGTCCAATCCCTGTGGGAGACGATATCTTTTATACTATAACTTGATGGAGTATGCACTTGCACTCATATTTAGAGAACATCTAAACGCTCTACAAGTTTTTGGCGTCGTTACCGGGGATTGTTAACATCGAAATTCATATTTACATTTCTGCACTTTTATTTTTACTTTCATTTAATTTTTTGTTTTAATTATTTTTATTTTAATCGAAAAAATAGAAAAGAATTTTACAGTTTTCTTTGCTAGTGCATGACCAGAGCATATACAAATGGCGAAATTGTTTACTTTGACGATTTTGAACAAAGAGCAAGAGAACTCAAAAAGGAAATCAGAACAACCCTCGGGAAAGCTAAGGAAGAGGGGAAATAGAGGCAATCATGAATGACATAGACGACAACCCTGCCATTGATTCTCGTATCGGCAGGATGGGAACCAAGATCTGCCGCCCACAGAACAACAACAAGTCCCACCTAGACAACAACCCCCTTTTCCGCCCGGGTAGCCACAATATGTTCGAACCACCAGAGACTACTTGGAGCATGACTTCAGAGGGTTTGATCCTACCGTGACAGAGCCTGAAATCGAAGCAGATCACTTTGAATTCAAACCTGTAATGTTCAGCATGATCAACACTTTCGGGCAATTCGGAGGGACTGCCAAAGAAGATGCTCGACAGCACTTGAGAGGATTCTTGGACATATGCAGAGCTTTTAAAATACACGGAGTCAACATAGATGTGCTGAGGCTGAGGTTATTCCTCTATTCACTGAGGGATCCGGCAAAGCAGTGGTTGAACAACCAGCCATCAGGTTTAGTCAACACATGGATAGAGCTGTGCAAGGACTTCTTGGATCGTTTTAGCACATCTAACATCACAGAAAGATGGGAGCGGTACCAATAGATGCTCAATAACTGCCCAGAATGATGATTGACGCCTTAGCCAACAGAATCATCCTCAACAGACCAGCAGAGGAGGCACTGCGAATCCTGAACCAAGCCGCCAAAAATGACTATAAGTTCCCAACAGTCCGCCGAGGCGGCATTAGGCGACCAACAGTTGTGAACGAAGTGGAAGCCTTAGAATCTGTCAATGTTTGCCTCGACAAACAAACAGAGCTGGTTATGAACATGGGATAACCCACTGGAAAAGTCTATGAGGCTAAGGCTGTAGAGTCATTCTATAACGAGTGTAGGGGCAACCACGATTCCTCCGAATGTACTGCATCTGCCAATTTCATGCGGGGATAAGAGAGGAACAGCAGGCTCTCCACGAACACGTACAACCCTGGATGGAGCAATCACCCAAACTTCTCATGGAGCAATCCTAAAACTGCTGCCAAACCACAACAGCAACAGGGAGGCTACCTGCAGAACCAGTCCAGACAGCAAGCTCAGCAACCACAGAACAATAATTCACTAGAAGCAACCTTACATACTTTTATGTCTAGAACTAGTGATTTTATTGTTCGTACCAATAAGTTTATTGATAAAACTGAGTCATTTATAGACAAGACAGAGATGAGGATGAACAACCAGGAAGCTGCAATAAAGAACTTGGAGACCTAGTTTTGGCAATTCAAGGAGATCTTTAGCAGCAGGACAATGGGTGCAGCATCCAGCAGTACAGAAGCAGCAGCTAAACCCACATATGAGCAGTGCAAAGCCATATCAACCAGAAGTGGGAAACAGTTGGATGAACACAGAGTGGAAAAGCCAGCAAAAGAATAGCCACCTCAAAAGGAACTGCCTGTCGCGGTAGCATCGACACCAGCTGTCCCAGCAGATGAGCCTGACAGTAGCCCTGAGGTAGATGATCCTCCACAGATCAAGTTCCCATACAATGAGCGTATAGAGGACATCCGCCTGCCAGCACCTTTCCCCCAGAGGCTTAAGCAACAGAAGTAGGAGCACAAGTTCAGGAAATTCTTGGATATTCTGAAACAGGTGTACATAAATATCCCTCTCATCGAAGCCATCCAGAACATTCCCAACTATGCAAAATACCTAAGGGACATGGTTTCAAAGAGGAAGATAATTGGGGAGTTCGAAACAGTTGTTGTGATAGAAGAGTGAATGGCTATGCTGTACAACAAGATGTCGCCTAAGCAAACAGATCCATGCATTTTTGTTATACCATGCAGAATCGACAACAACCATGCAACAAAAGCCCTGTGCGACTTAGGAGCCAGTATCAACTTGATGCCTAAGGCAGTCTTCGACAAGCTAGGAATTGGGCAAGCCAAACCCACCCCCATCATGCTGAAACTTGCTGATCACTCATAAGTACAACTGGAGGGCAAGATTGAAGACATCTTAGTTCGAGTGGGTAGCCTTATTTTTTCAGCAGACTTCCTCATCTTAGAGTGTGAGGCTGATGAAAACGCTCATATCATCCTTGGGTGACCATTCTTGGCCACGGGCAGAACGTTAATAGATGTGGAGCGTGGGGAACTAATCATGAGGGTAGAAAATCAAAGCATCAAGCTAAATATGTTACAGCCCTCAGTAAAGGAAAAGGAAGGATACCTAGATGCTCAGGCCTCCAAAACGAGCACTGAGACAAGTTAAGATAGCAGATGCCACGGTAGACCCAAGGGCATGCTGAAGAGCCCAACAGCACACCACCTTATAGAACATGAGGACCCCCGAGGAGAGAAAGACAAGAAACACCACCTCGGGAAGAGGTTATGTCTGGGAGATGCACCCAAATGCACTCCCAACATAACTTAAATTATTTTTATTTTTATTTTCTTTATTTTTATGTTTTAGGAATAGAATTTAATTTATTGGAACTTATTTTTTAGGAATAGATTTTAAATTAGTTAAATTTATTTTTCACATTTTTATTTTTTCAGAATTTATATTAGTATTTAATTATCTTTATTTTAGGCTTTAGGAATAAAAGAGCCAGACCAAGAAGAAGCCCAACAAGGAGCCCGCCCACCATCCCGCCAAGACAGCCAAGGGCGGCCCAACGCAGAAACCGCGTAACGGCTAGCTTCCAACGACTACAGAAGTAACGAGTAGAAATCTCGTAACGTACGCGAGACAACTTGCACGTTGGCCATTTAAAGCCACCACGACACCTCTTGGCAACCTCTATTTAAATCTCACTCATCTCATTCATTCACTTTACTTTAATCTCCTTATTATCCTATTCTTGAATTCACTACTCTCTTTCTAATTATCTTCTTTGTAAGTTTCACTTTACATCTAAATTGTCTCACATATGGCATTCGCATCCCAATCCAAACCCACCTTCCAATGCTTCTTCTCTCATGATGACGAAAAGAGATACATGACCCAGTTTTCCAAGCAATCCATATGGGAGGAACAAGGGTTCCACTACTTGAAGCAGACATGGGACCTTGCTTAGAGCCCGCCTTGTTCGAAAAGATACACAACAAAGGTTGGGAGATGTTCGCACAGCAGCCAGAGGTAGCAAACATCACATTGGTCAGAGAATTCTATGCCCACAACCCCCGCCCTAAGATGCCATTCGTATTTGTATGAGGGGAGCCTGTCAAGCTCAATGTGACAGTAATAAACAGCTTCTATGGCCTAGAGATGGAGGACAACCCTCACGAAGAATGGAGACAGTCACTGACGACTGCCGACTACGACAGAATAAAGGCCAAGTTGTGCGAGCTCAACACGCCGTGGTTGGTAGGAAAACATGATGGCTCAGTGCAACGCCGCCGACTGCTGCCCGAGCCAATGCTTTGGAACACTTTCATCAAAAGGCGTCTGCTGCCCACCTACTACAACTCCATAGTCAACAGGCCGCACCTAGCTCTCATCCACAGCATCATGGTGAACCGGCCTATCAACGTTGGAGAAATCATTTGCAAGGAGATCCACAACTGTTTCCGCAAGTCCAAGGGCCGGATGTACTTCCCATCTCTCATCACTGGCCTATGTGCCAACTTCACCGTCCCCTATGACCCAAACGATGAGATGACAGCTGCCAAGGAGGGATGAACCAAAAGAGTTTGCTTGCAGATGATGCATGCCCAAGAGACAAAACCCATCACTCCAAGATAGCCCTCCACCGCCCAGCCAGTCACACCAGCCGCCCCAGGCAGTACTGAAGCATCCCAGAACAATGAACTCATCACTCTTATGCGTACTCTCATCGACAGCAACAAACAGATCAAGCAGCAGCAGTTGACGTTCATGAAATACGTGGGGGAGGTCCAAGAGGCTTTTGTGGCATATCTCCTTCAGAAATTTCCAGATGACGGCCCCACCCTGCCCACATTCCCCATAGACCTAGCCGCTGTAGCTGGCACCGACCAAAGAACACCATCAGCAGTCGTTGCCTGCCACGCCGCCTTCCACCGCCGAATGTCGTTTCTGGTGCACTATCCATCATACTCCACCACCTCTGGATCTAACACGGTGGCAGACACTCCTAAGAGGCATCAACAACATCTTTCCCTCGCCTGCACAATGGCAACGGTGGCAAACACCTCCTCATCCTATGAGGTCGAGCAACAGCAGTAGCAGCCGCAATGGCGATAGACCCTCCGGCAGAACCAATAGAGGAGGCAACAAGAAGAGGAAGCGACACATCATCTCTGCCGAGTCAGAGGACGAGGAGTCAGAATCTGAGCCAGAAGAGAACGAAGTACCTCGTGAAGAACCTTACCCCACTCCTAAGAGAATCCAGCCACCGCGGACAACAAAGGTTTCACCCGCCAAGTCAGCTGCCCAGACGTCTGTCGGCCACCGCCTTGTCATCCAATCCCCGTCTTCCTCCTCGTCGCCATGGCCCAAGCCGCCTCTCAGCCCTCAGCCAACTTCTAGAGTTTTCTTTTCTTTTCTTCTCTTTATTTTATTTTATTTTTCTGTTTTTATCTTAATTGTATTTATTTTTCTATTTTTATTTGTATGTTATTTTGTGCATTGAGGGTGTTGCTTGCGTGTAGTGTACTATAAATGATACGCAAATATGGTGCAAGTATACACGACGAACGAGTAATAAAGTGTGTGAGTGAGTATCGTCTCCACATTGATTGGAGGTATTCACGGTTTGCTGTCACAATATTGATTGAACTTTTTGCAGGTGCAAATACTATAGTAAAAGAGAGGATGTAAAATAATGTAGTGACAAAACAGTGCAAAGAAAGATGAGATAGCAATATGATGAACATGTCCCCTTTCGTATGCGAAACTCTTTATGGAATGACTGGCTGGGAATGATGGACAACCTAAACTAAGCTTCTTAATGATACTAAGGCTCTTCAGCTATCTTCTATGCTAGGCGGGATTTACTAAAAGTGTTCCTAAACTATCTCTAGCCAGGAAGCTGGGAGTCAGAAATGCTACAGCCATACCTCTCGACGTAAACTCTTAACACTCCCATACCCTTCACGAACTATCCTTCTTTGCCCTTGAAACATATCACTTATCTCTAAGGTAGGTTAGAGTCTGCCTCTCGACAGCCATTCCATTGCTTATGGGGTTCTAAGGCTAGCTCTCTCGATTACTAACCTCAACAAACACTTAAAGAACGTCCAACACTCGAGGGCTCTTACAACTTTAAGGAAATAAACGCATAAGCAAAGCATAGAACATGATAAACACTGAAAAGCTATAGCATGCATTAAAAAGTACTCAAAATAAAATTATCCATCAAACCTAAGCCACCTAAAACAATTCGTGGCTGGGCAATATCATCCTACGTATCATTTAGATATTATCACTAAAGATAAAGATATGAAAAGGAAATGCTAAATCGATAGAAAGAAAGGTAAACTCCCTCTCCGCCATGGACTGCCCGATTGTCTTAGGTCCTCCGCCTCTCTCGAGGCCGGCGAGGCCACTCCTTGGAGCTTCAACGATGGAGGACACCAAGTGGAGAAGATGAAGATGAACGCTTCTCTCTCCTTGCAACTTTCTCTCTCTTTGCTCTCTTCCGCCTCTCTCTTTTTTTTCTCTATCCTCTTTTCCAAGCTTCTCTCCCTCTTTGTATAGTGGAGGCTTCTCGGGTTTTGTGCCCTAAAGATGCCTTGATAATCCCAAGGAATATCCACCGACAAGCTCTTCCACGACGGGACAGAGAGGCAGTCTGCAGGTGGGTACCGACTGCTGCACATGTCAGGTTATCATTTTCTGCATATTCACGTGCTTCTGCAGCTCGCGTGCTTCTAACGTGTTGGCTGATATACACTTCCACTATGCTTTAGAAATTCCCGGTGCCAACTTTCTCTCGCTAGACTCCCTTCCTGCGCATCATCAAACCCCAAACCAACCTTCCGAGTAGTACCCCACAACATGAACTAATAACCAGGAAAAGTAAAGATGCACCCAGAAGAAGAAAATGCAACCTAATTGCAGTCTAAATGCTATGATATGGGCTTAAGAACATGCAAATGCTATAGCAAAAAGGTATGAAAACAAGGATATTCATGCAGTTATCACACCCCCAAACTTAAGCTTTTGCTTGTCCTCAAGCAATGAGTAGAACAGAACAAAAGAAATACTATAGCAAAGATTTACCCTAGAGAGTTGCTATGGCATTATCTCATTCCTCAGAAATGGCATAGGCAGTTAAAATATAAACAACTAGAAGTGAGATCCTTAAGAACGTTCCTTAGGATTAAGCTGTGTGCGTGTGTGCATGGCTGCCTTTCTCCTATACTTAAGCTAGTAAGACAAATTTTCAAGGAAGCTCCCTAGTTATACCCTAACCATGTTCTTTAGCTCTTTTCTAATTTTTAGACTCCCAAAGATATGGATTTTATGTTGCGAAGGGTGTCAGCTTATCACACCTACCGTCCTTAGCTCTAGATGAGCAGGGATCAAACCTCTCACCCCCGAGCTAGTAGGTAGAGTCATCTCGTGACATCTTTCATTCACTCATATGCTATAGCAAAACTTTATTTCTGTTTTTCTAACACTGTAAAAGCTATAGCAAAGCGAAGTGTCCTTCTACAGATATGCCGTAGCATTTATTCATTCGTTTTAGCATAGGGACGTCTATTTTTTTTAAGTTTTCTAGAGTTTACATATCAGAGTTCACTAGGGTTCTTCCTAAAAAAAATTTTCTAACGAACTTACTTATAGAAAGAGAGCAGCTATGTAAAAAACTTTTAACAACTAAATCCTAAGGTCAGTTCTGCAAATCTCAACTAGTTGTGTTTTCTATAAACTAGTTCAGGCCTTTAAGTTTTCGTCATCAGACATCATAGATATATTCATAGGCTGTCTCTAGACTAAACAGAATGCCATAGTAAAAATTTTGTTCTTTCCTACTATGCATATGATAAAGCAAAATACTAACTATGAACACCAACACCCCCAAACTTAAGGGATGCAGTGTCCTCAATGCATGAACTAATCTATACTATATGTAATGAAGAATGATGGGAAAAAATGAAAAGAAAGGAAAAGTTATCTCCTGGGTGCGGAGGCTATGTGGTGCTGCTAGTGTTGTCCATGGAAGTTGCAGACGAGTAGTAGTGGGGATTTGCGACATCGTCCACACTCTCGGAAGAGACTGGCTGAGCACTGGGTGAAGAGCGGACATGACTAGCGGTATGTTTGATGCTTGTCTTTGGCCTAGATGTTGTAGCATCATCTGTTTGTGCGGGGGTCGGCTCAGGCGTAGGTATTGGGGTTGTCTCCTTTTGAGGGGAGTCATCATGATCACTCGGTACATGGTACGACTCAAGTAGTGAGTTTTCTGGTCGTGAAGGCGCGAGGTTGGTTTCCTTCTTGCTGCGTTTTCTCTTTTTGGTCGAGGTGGGCGCATGGGTGGTTTCTTCGACAGGAGGTGGAACCAAGGGAACTTCTTTTTCTTGTTGGGCCGTAGAAGTCGCAAGCATCTTCTTTCTAGGAGTGTTTTTCTTAGCAGGGGCAGAACTGAGCTAGGGTCAACTTCGCTTTGACTAGGAGGCACTGGTCTTGCTGTGGCAGTGGTGGGGGCTTGCAATAACTCCATGGGAAATAGAGGGAATGACACGTTCTGGTCTAGGAGAAGTTTGTTGAACCGAGATGCTATAGCTCCATCACGATGGTGGACATACTTAAAGTATGCCCGCCGATGTGCCTTCATCAGGTTGAGCTCAGCGCTCAATTCTTTTGTTGTGGCCACCAATGCTGCTACCCTTCCTGCAGCAAAGCTTTTAGCGCCCACCCTCTACGGTCTGCTGAGGGACATCCTCGTTGAATCCTTTGAGTTCAGTGACTAGTTCTGGTGTGAGACATGTTTTTCCTGAAATTTTTGCATCCACAAGATCGTCTACAAAGACGTCTTTCCTCTTACATAGGGCTGCTATCAGGTTAGGAAACACTAGATGACTACAAGGCCTTTTTAAACAAGCATAAACTTCATCCACAATATTTTTTCCTATATCAATATGTCTACCATGAAATATAGAGTGGAGAAGAAATAGCCTAGAGATATGGACAATTGTTGTGTGCAATATGGGCATTATCCTATGTCTTAAAAAGTGATTCCATACCTTAGCCTCTGGCTTGAGGTGGCCTCTCTCTACTGATCTGTTGTTGTCCAGCATTGTGCCCTCAAAACAAATATCTTCCAACACCTCGCGTTGTGTTTGCGCGTCCATAGTCATCACAAATGTGTTGTGATGGTCCACCGTTTGCATTAGCCCGTAATACTTGTTGATTGCTGCAACGGTGAACTTGATCTGCTTGCCTCGCACATGGACAATGGACTGAGTAGGGCTTGTGAGATAGGCATAGAACACCTTTACCGGTGAAGTGTAGATTTCCTAAGTGTGGGCAGCGAATGACTTCCATTCATGCCTTTCAATGATGTCCATGATTGGTTTGTCGAACTGATCCTCCCCCTCCTTAGGGTATTTGAACCCTAATTCCGGAAGAACGTTCCTATCCTTTAGTTTCTTCCACTGTTCCTTTGCTGCGTCATCGACAAACTTAGTAATCTCCAGGACTAGGGTTTTTTTAGGGCAGTCGGAAGTTTCAGGAGCATTCTTGTAATGAGCCATGGAGGTTTTTGTGAAAGTAGGGAGGAGTGAATGTGTGAAGGGAAAGTGATGACGACTTTTTGGTGTTTGGAGAAAATGGAAAAGATGAAAGGGAAGAAGAAAAGGGTTGAGTGTTGAAGAAGACGAAGAAGATGAAGGGACTGGTGATGATGAGAAAGTGTGGGAAGTTGAAAAAGGTGAGGGGAAAAAGATGAATTAAATGGAAGAGGGCAGTGATGGGGACGTGTGTCGGCTTTAAGGGAGAGAGAAAAAGCTTGGAGTTAATGTGATGGGTGACGGCTGGAGAGAGAATAAGTAGGTTTATGTGGCTAGGGTTTTACCACATTAATTGGGTGAATATTCTCTCTCTCACTTTTTGTTTTTTCTCTCTTTTTAAATTCATCCTCCCCTACTTTTAGGATAAAACCTCTCCTTCTTCTCTCTTTTTTTTCTCTTTTTTTCTTATACTCCCTAAAGTGGATAAAACAAAACTCCATGTCCTTTGCCTTTTTGCTACCAATCCTGTAGACAACCATGCTCTCTTGCCTCTGCACCTAACATTGTACTATGAAAGAGAAAGCTTGTACGAAGGTCACGTGAAAAGATAACACAAAAACTAAACTAAAAAGAAAAACATTATTTATGAACATGTTATAGCATAAACGATAGTGTTTAGGGAAGCAAACTCTCAAGGATTGTAACGCCCCGGTTTTGGGCTTAGGAGTTTTGGGCGTTGACCGGTTTGGTCAAAGTGCTGTTCGAATCTAAAAAGGTGAAATTAGGGAAGCCTAGTTCGGGTTGCATTAAAAATATGGAAAAATGTTCTAAAATCATCTTTTAATATAACTAAGTGAACTGTGAAATCAATTTTGGAAAATGAGTTTTGGAAGGGTGACATTTTGGCTAGTGACCAAAATGTAATTTTTGAAAGTTTTGTGATTGTTTTAGAAAGGGTTGAAACTTTGAATCTTTAAGGAGCTATTATTCCAAAAGTAGTTTCTCCAGATTTTTCTAAGATATTTTAAGCTATATTCTGATTTTAAAACATATCAAAAGAGGAGGGAAAGCCATTTTGGCCATTTTGATAACTAACTTCCTATTTTCTTTTCTCTCATTTTCTCTCAACCCAAACACTTTCTTTCCAGAGAATTGTTTCTGATTTTCTCACTTAAATCTCTCCTTTCAACTCTCTTTTGATTCCCAATCATCATATCTACAAAACCTCATCATTTGCTACTTGATTCATCAAGGTTTTTGATTCCAAAAAGAGGAGAAACTCAAGTTTGGAGGTAAGAACGTCCTTCTCCTCTAAACTATCAGTTCTTTACTGAAATTCCTAAGTTTTCAATCCTTAATTGATGTTTTATTAAAGGCTTTTAAGTTGTGAAATGGATTTTGGCTTATAATGCAAGATTTGGTGATTTTTGATGATTTTCGTTTGATCTGTTAAATCTGTGATGTGAGATGTGTTTTTGATGTTATTTGAACTCTAAATTGATAAGGAATTGAGTTTTGGTTGATGCAATCCCGGATAGGTTGGGTTTCCTAAGTTTAGCTTGTGATTCTTGTTTGTTTTTGAGGTGATCTTGTGGATCTGGTGTTGCTGGAGGTATAAGGATGTTATTAGGTTCTTTTTAGATGTTAAATGATGTTAAAGGATGTTAGGTTTTGATGGTTTATGGCTGGGCTTTGTTGAGAAGTGGTTTGGATGCATTTTCGGTTGTGTTTGGTGGCCGAAAATGGAGTGTGGATGAGAGCAGCGAGTTTAGGTGCTTTCATTGAAGCTATTAATGCATGATGATGCATTAATCTACTGTTTTAATGTGTTAAAACAGGGGAGTCATCTTTGGATCCAAGTGGTGGTGCTCCGGAAGCTTGATTTGGTGTTTCGGCAAGAGGCGAAACGGAATCGGTGAGTGAAATTGGGTTTTCGGCTTTGAAAACCAATGTCTTGGGAGCTTAGTTTAAGTCTAAACAACTTTGCTAAGCTCAAGTGTAAGTTTTCGGAAATACTCTCTAGTGGTGGCCATGATTTGATTGTTGTGCAATATGGTTTATTGCATGTTTAAACTCTGTTTTGAAAGCATGATTTAGCATGGTTAATGCTGTTTTTTGTAAGCCATATGTTGAAGGAAGCTCAAGGTAAGAGTTCCTTGTTTTTGAGCATTGATTAAATGTGGTTTGATGCTTTTAAATGCATGATGAATATGGCTTGGTTTAATGCTTTAAAACAGTGGATAAATTGATGATAATGATGTATATTGGCAAGTGATGTTTTGAAAAGGTTAAGGTCACTAAGGTGGTTAAAAGTCCTTGAGTGAGCCTTGTTTACTTAAGAACATCAAGGTGGTTAAAAGTCCTTGGATGATTCTTGCTACGGACACAAAGGTGGTTAAAAGTCCTTGTGTGGTCCTTTCCATGGTGTTTAAAAGTCCTTGGGGCCAAGGTGTTTAAAAGTCCTTGGGGTGAAACTTGATACGGACACAAAGGTGGTTAAAAGTCCTTGTGTGGTCCTTTCCATGGTGGTTAAAAGTCCATGGGCCAAGGTGTTTAAAAGTCCTTGGGGCCAAGGTGTTTAAAAGTCCTTGGGGTGAAAGTTGATGAACTTGTTTTTAAAGAAATGGAATTTATCACTTGTGGCCAATATGACATGTTATGATATGAAGCATGAGATGCATGTTTAAGTATGCTTTTGAGCATGTGTAAATGATGATTTGAAGCATGATTTATAAAGTGTTTTGTAAATGCATTATTGAATGGTTTTATTGAGCATTCCTCACTAAGCTTTTGCTTACGCTCTCTTTGTTTTCTCAAATCAATAATGCAGAACATTAAAGTACTTTGAGGGCAGCAAGGAAGGCAAGCATTCAAGTGGAAGTAAAGCTCAAAGTATGGAAGGTTTTCTTGAGTACATTTAGCTTTTGGTAATTTGGCAATGGGGGACCTATGTGTATGTTTTGGGAGATGTTTTGAACTCCCTAAGTATATTGAATGTTGTTGAGGATGCTGGTTTTTGTGGTTGGCCATTATATGCTTGAATTGGAAGATTATGCTTGAATGGTTGCTTGTGTAGGAAGCATGTCTATAGATTTGGGGCTTTTCACATATGTTGATGTTTTGATGAATTGTTGATGCAAGTATGTCTCTTATATGTTGAATTGCATGTTGGTAAAGTTTGGTGGCATTTGGAGCATGATTGGATGTTTAATTGCATGTTTAAGTATGCATTTTGGGGTAATCTGTGCAGGGTGTTTCGGAACAGTACCTACCGTTTCGGAACGGGTGCCTTAAACAAGTACAGGCGTCCGAAACGGGAGGGACCGTTCCGAAACGGTTGGCTACTGCCAGCCCGTGTTGCGGTACGCGTTGCGGAACGGCCCCGCGTTTCGAAACGGGCTCTGCCTGTTTCGGAACGGGTGACCGTTAGGGGCTGACATTGGCAGTTAAATGTTTTGAATTGTTTGCATTTTGGTCCTGAATCTTGTTTGTGCAATTGTATGAGTTTGGGAAGTCCTTTTGAGCTGAAATTTCACAGAGAAACATGAAACCTGATTAATTTCAAGTTGGTAACTTTAATTTGGGTTAAGTCCTCATATATATCAGAAATTACAATTTGGTCCCTAAAGTTTTAATTTGTTCAATTGGGTCCCTGTTTGATCTCTGATGTTTATGATCTTTGAGTATGCTGTTGTATGATCATATCTAAGGATTAATATGCATCTAGACAAGTTTAAAAAGAAAAGAAAAAGGGTCGTTAATCAAGGTTGACTTTCGGGTTGACTTTGGTTTTCCTCGTGTGACTTTCTTAATTCGGGTCAACCGTCTAGGCCGGGTTAAGGGGGTTACATTTGGTGATATCAGAGCTGAGTTCTCGAGTAATTGGGAATGAATGTGTGCATGATTGAAGTATGTATGCCTTGTATGCTTGTTGATCGAAAGCATGTTTAGTGGCTTGTGATTTGGATGCAATTGAGATGTATGCTGTGGTGTAGCATGTTGTGGGTACCCATTGCCAAATAAAAGCTAATGAAATGGTGTTGATTTTGAATGAAATTGAGCTTGAATACTTGGATTGCTTACCTTGCTGGGCCTGACTTCGTTTTATTTGTATTGTGATTGCATGGTAAAAGTATGGCACCACGTAGAGAGTTACGAGGTAATGTGCGAGCTACGGCTCCTAATGAGAACGAGAATGAGGAAAACACGGGTAGTGCGGTGATACCTCCTCCTCCACCTGGTGGTGGTGGTGCTGGGGCTGAGGAAGCTGGAGCTGCAGCTGGTGCTGAGGCTGCTGGACCAGAGGTTGGTCAGGGGCAAGCTATGCCTGATATGACAATGTTAGTGCAAGCTATTGCTGGTGCTTTTCAAGCAGCAGTAGCTGGGGCTCGTGGAGCGGGGCATCAGGAAGATGCTGGAGTTAGACTACCTTTGGAGCGTCTGCGCAGTCTTGGTGGGACTGAGTTCAGGGGTATGTCTGCTGAGAGTTCTGAAGCTTGGATAGAGAGTACCAAGCGAATCTTGGGTCAGATGAGTTGCACTGATGTGCAGAAGCTTGGCTGTGTTGTGTCCTTGCTGCAGAAGGATGCATATACGTGGTGGACAACCACTATTGCTGGGATGGCAGAAGCTGATGTGACTTGGACATTCTTTCAGAATGTGTTCAAGAGAAGGTATCTGGGTGTGAGGTACCTAGATGAGAAAAAGAGGGAGTTCATGTCTCTTACCCAAGGGAGCATGACTGTGGCTGAGTATGAAGTGCAGTTTGTTCGACTCAGTCAGTTTGCACCTGAGCTGGTACCTGATGAGCGAGAGAGGTGTGAAAGGTTCCGTTATCGTTTGGAGACGGATGTGAAGATGTATGTGCTGGCTACCGAGTATGATGATTTTGATGTGTTGGTGGGCCGAGCCAAGGATATTGAGATGAACCTGAGTTTATCTACTAAGGGTGCTGGCAAGCGAGCTGTTGAGTATAGTTTCGGAGGTGGACGGAACAAGAGGGGACGTGATCAGAAGTATCAGTCTTCAGCTAAGAGAGGTGGTGGTGCACCTGCTAGAGGAGGCAATGCTAGAGCTGATCCGAGTGCTTGTTGGATCTGTGGTTCACATGGTCACATGAAGCATGACTGTCCTCGTGCTGTGAGAGAGGTGCAAGCTCCTGTTGCGGCAGCTGGTAATGGGTGCTGGAATTGTGGATCCGCAGACCATTTGAGGCGAGATTGTCCTAGGTTGGCTGGTGATCAAGTGCGTGCTCCTGTTGTTGCTGCACCGCAGAGAGGTCGTGGGCGCGGCCGTGGTAATTTCCAGAGGAGAGAGGAAGGTGGTCGTGGAGTGGCCCATGTTGTGGCTATTCAGCCTGAAGGTGGAGGCCAAACGAGGGTGTATGCTCAGCGTGAGGGAAGGAATGATGCGGATGTGATTGCAGGTACCTTTACTTTGCAATCCTTGTCATTGCTTTCTTTGATAGATTCTGGATCTACGCATTCATACATTTTGCGTGAGCATGCTGAATTGCTTGGTTTGCCTGTTGAGTCTTTGGATGTTGGTGTTCGTATCACTAGTTCTTTTGGTGAGACTGTTGTGACTCGGAAGCTTTATAGAAGGTGTTCCTTGGTTGTTCAAGAACATGTTTTTCATGTTGATCTTATGGAGTTGCCCTTTTATGGTTTTGATGTAATCCTTGGTATGGATTGGCTTGCTGAGCATCGTGCTGTTGTGGATTGTGAAAATAAGCGAGTTTCGCTGAAGCTTGCGGATGATTATGAAGTTGTTGTGGTTGGTGAGAATGTGAAGTTTCTTGCCAATGTGGTGTCCACGTTGGAGGCAAGCCGGATGCTGAGGCAAGGTTGTGAAGTTTACCTGGCTTTTGTGATGAATCCTAGCTCTAAGGAGTTGAGGGTGCAAGATATCAGAGTTGTGAAGGAGTTTCCTGGTGTTTTTCCTGAGGAGTTGCCTGGTTTACCTCCTAATCGCGAGGTGGAGTTTGGAATTGAGCTGTATGAGAATACAACTCCTGTGTCCATTACCCCCTATAGAATGACACCTAAGGAGCTGAAGGAGCTGAAGACGCAGTTGCAAGAGTTGCTTGAGCGTGGTTTCATCCGGCCGAGTGTGTCACCTTGGGGAGCACCGGTCTTGTTCGTGAAGAAGAAGGATGGCACTATGAGAATGTGCATTGATTACCGTCAGCTGAACAAGTTGACTATCAAGAATCGGTATCCTTTGCCGAGAATTGATGATCTCTTTGATCAATTTCGGGGAGCTGCTGTGTTCTCTAAGATTGACTTAAGGTCAGGGTATTATCAGTTGAAGGTGAAGGATGTGGATGTGCCTAAGACAGCTTTCCGGATAAGGTATGGGCATTATGAGTTCCTTGTGATGCCGTTTGGTTTGACAAATGCTCCTGCTGCTTTCATGGACATGATGAATCGTGTGTTTCATGAATACCTGGACAAGTTTGTTGTGGTGTTCATTGATGATATCCTCGTGTACTCGCGTACTGAGGAGGAGCATGAAGAGCATTTGAGGATGGTTTTGCAAGCTTTGTTGGAGAATCAGCTTTATGCTAAGCTGAGCAAGTGTGAGTTCTGGTTAAGGGAGGTGGTATTCCTTGGGCATGTGGTCTCAGCTGAGGGGATTCGTGTTGATCCTCAGAAGATTGAGGCGGTGATGAATTGGAAGGTTCCTAAGTCTGTTCATGAGGTCCATAGTTTCCTTGGTTTGGCGGGATACTATCGAAGGTTTGTGGATGGTTTTTCCAAGATTGCTGCTCCTTTGACGAAGCTGTTGCAAAAGGATGTTAAGTATGAGTGGACGGAAGCGAGACAGCAGGCTTTTGAGAAGCTTAAGGCGGCTTTGACGCAAGCTCCTATCTTGATTCAGCCTGAATCAGGGAAAGAGTTTGTGGTTTACAGTGATGCATCCTATGTTGGTTTGGGGTGTGTGCTGATGCAGGAGGGTAAGGTGGTGGCTTATGCATTGCGGCAGTTGAAAGTGCATGAGCGCAATTACCCTACACATGATATTGAGCTGGCTGCAGTGGTTTTTGCTCTGAAGATCTGGAGACATTATCTGTATGGTGAGAAGTGTACTGTGTACACAGATCACAAGAGTTTGAGGTATCTGATGTCTCAGAAGGAGTTGAATCTTAGGCAGCGGCGTTGGTTGGAGTTGCTCAAGGATTATGATCTGACGATTGAGTATCATCCTGGAAAAGCTAATGTTGTAGCGGATGCCTTGAGTAGGAAAGTAGCTGTTGAGCTGAGGGCTATGTTTGCTAGCTTGAGCATATCGCAAGATGGTGGTCTTGTTGCTGAGTTGCAAGTGAAACCATCTTTGGTTCAGTTGATCAAGGAGAAACAGTTGCTGGATGATTCCTTGGTGTCGCATGTTCAGGATATCGCGGAGGGTAGACCTTCGGATTTCTGCTTTAATGATGATGGTGTGTTGTGTTTTGGGAGTCGGATAGTAGTGCCTGCTGATGCTGAGTTGAGGCGTGCTATTCTGACTGAAGGTCATAGTAGTCCTTTTGCTATGCACCCTGGTAGTACCAAGATGTATCGTGATCTTCGTGATGAGTACTATTGGGTGGGTTTGAAGAAGGATGTTGCGGAGTTTGTGAACAAGTGTTTGGTGTGTCAGCGAGTTAAGGCTGAGCATCAGGTTCCTTCAGGGTTGTTGCAACCGTTGAAAATCCCTGAATGGAAGTGGGAAAGGGTTACCATGGATTTTGTATCTGGTTTACCTTTGTCTCCCTCGAAGAAGAATTCTGTTTGGGTGATTGCGGATCGCCTAACGAAGTGTGTGCATTTCTTGCCTGTGCATACCACGTTTTCTTTGGATAAGTTGGCAGAGCTGTACATTGCTGAGATTGTGCGGCTGCATGGTGTGCCTAAGTCGATTGTGTCGGATATGGATCCGAGGTTCACATCGCGGTTCTGGCAGTGTTTGCATCAAGCTCTGGGTACGAGGTTGCATTTCAGTACATCCTATCATCCTCAGTCGGATGGTCAGTCTGAGCGAGTTATCCAGATTTTGGAGGATATGTTGAGGTGCTGCGTGATTGAGTTCCAAGGTTCTTGGGAGAAGCATCTGCCTTTGGTTGAGTTCGCTTATAACAATAGTTATCAGGCAAGTGTACAAATGGCACCTTATGAGGCTTTGTACGGGAGGAAGTGTAGGACTCCTCTTTGTTGGGCTGAAACGGGTCAGAAGTTGGTTTCGATGCCGACTTTGTTGAAGGGAACTACCGAGAAGGTGAAGCTCATTTGTGAGCGTTTGAAGGCAGCTTCTGATCGGCAGAAGTCTTACGCGGATTTGAAGCGTAAGGAGATTGAGTATGCGGTGGGTGACCGTGTGTTTCTGAAGGTTTCGCCTTGGAAGAAGGTAATGAGGTTTGGCCGGAAGGGTAAGTTGAGCCCTAGGTACATTGGACCATATGAGGTGGTTGAGCGTGTGGGTCCTGTTGCGTATCGGTTGAGGTTACCTCAAGAGTTGGAGAAGATTCATGATGTGTTCCATGTTTCTATGCTCCGGAAGTATAGATCCGATCCTTCGCATGTGATGCCTGTGGAGGAAGTGGTTTTGAATCCGGATTTGACCTATGATGAGGAACCGGTGAAGGTTCTGGATTCGGATAGCAAGGTTCTTCGTGGCAAGACCATTGAGTTGGTGAAGGTGCTGTGGAAGCATCGAGGTGTTGAGGAAGCCACGTGGGAGCGGAAGGAAGACATGCTGAAGCAGTTTCCTTATCTCTTTCCTTCAGGTAAATTTCGAGGACGAAATTTCTTAAGGGGGGGAGAGTTGTAACGCCCCGGTTTTGGGCTTAGGAGTTTTGGGCGTTGACCGGTTTGGTCAAAGTGTTGTTCGAATCTAAAAAGGTGAAATTAGGGAAGCCTAGTTCGGGTTGCATTAAAAATATGGAAAAATGTTCTAAAATCATCTTTTAATATAACTAAGTGAACTGTGAAATAAATTTTGGAAAATGAGTTTTGGAAGGGTGACATTTTGGCTAGTGACCAAAATGTAATTTTTGAAAGTTTTGTGACTGTTTTAGAAAGGGTTGAAACTTTGAATCTTTAAGGAGCTATTATTCCAAAAGTAGTTTCTCCAGATTTTTCTAAGATATTTTAAGCTATATTCTGATTTTAAAACATATCAAAAGAGGAGGGAAAGCCATTTTGGCCATTTTGATAACGAACTTCCTATTTTCTTTTCTCTCATTTTCTCTCAACCCAAACACTTTCTTTCCAGAGAATTGTTTCTGATTTTCTCACTTAAATCTCTCCTTTCAACTCTCTTTTGATTCCCAACCATCATATCTACAAAACCTCATCATTTGCTACTTGATTCATCAAGGTTTTTGATTCCAAAAAGAGGAGAAACTCAAGTTTGGAGGTAAGAACGTCCTTCTCCTCTAAACTATCAGTTCTTTACTGAAATTCCTAAGTTTTCAATCCTTAATTGATGTTTTATTAAAGGCTTTTAAGTTGTGAAATGGATTTTGGCTTATAATGCAAGATTTGGTGATTTTTGATGATTTTCGTTTGATCTGTTAAATCTGTGATGTGAGATGTGTTTTTGATGTTATTTGAACTCTAAATTGATAAGGAATTGAGTTTTGGTTGATGCAATCCCGGATAGGTTGGGTTTCCTAAGTTTAGCTTGTGATTCTTGTTTGTTTTTGAGGTGATCTTGTGGATCTGGTGTTGCTGGAGGTATAAGGATGTTATTAGGTTCTTTTTAGATGTTAAATGATGTTAAAGGATGTTAGGTTTTGATGGTTTATGGCTGGGCTTTGTTGAGAAGTGGTTTGGATGCATTTTCGGTTGTGTTTGGTGGCCGAAAATGGAGTGTGGATGAGAGCAGCGAGTTTAGGTGCTTTCATTGAAGCTATTAATGCATGATGATGCATTAATCTACTGTTTTAATGTGTTAAAACAGGGGAGTCATCTTTGGATCCAAGTGGTGGTGATCCGGAAGCTTGATTTGGTGTTTCGGCAAGAGGCGAAACGGAATCGGTGAGTGAAATTGGGTTTTCGGCTTTGAAAACCAATGTCTTGGGAGCTTAGTTTAAGTCTAAACAACTTTGCTAAGCTCAAGTGTAAGTTTTCGGAAATACTCTCTAGTGGTGGCCATGATTTGATTGTTGTGCAATATGGTTTATTGCATGTTTAAACTCTGTTTTGAAAGCATGATTTAGCATGGTTAATGCTGTTTTTTGTAAGCCATATGTTGAAGGAAGCTCAAGGTAAGAGTTCCTTGTTTTTGAGCATTGATTAAATGTGGTTTGATGCTTTTAAATGCATGATGAATATGGCTTGGTTTAATGCTTTAAAACAGTGGATAAATTGATGATAATGATGTATATTGGCAAGTGATGTTTTGAAAAGGTTAAGGTCACTAAGGTGGTTAAAAGTCCTTGAGTGAGCCTTGTTTACTTAAGAACATCAAGGTGGTTAAAAGTCCTTGGATGATTCTTGCTACGGACACAAAGGTGGTTAAAAGTCCTTGTGTGGTCCTTTCCATGGTGTTTAAAAGTCCACGGGCCAAGGTGTTTAAAAGTCCTTGGGGCCAAGGTGTTTAAAAGTCCTTGGGGTGAAACTTGATACGGACACAAAGGTGGTTAAAAGTCCTTGTGTGGTCCTTTCCATGGTGGTTAAAAGTCCATGGGCCAAGGTGTTTAAAAGTCCTTGGGGCCAAGGTGTTTAAAAGTCCTTGGGGTGAAAGTTGATGAACTTGTTTTTAAAGAAATGGAATTTATCACTTGTGGCCAATATGACATGTTGTGATATGAAGCATGAGATGCATGTTTAAGTATGCTTTTGAGCATGTGTAAATGATGATTTGAAGCATGATTTATAAAGTGTTTTGTAAATGCATTATTGAATGGTTTTATTGAGCATTCCTCACTAAGCTTTTGCTTACGCTCTCTTTGTTTTCTCAAATCAATAATGTAGAACATTAAAGTACTTTGAGGGCAGCAAGGAAGGCAAGCATTCAAGTGGAAGTAAAGCTCAAAGTATGGAAGGTTTTCTTGAGTACATTTAGCTTTTGGTAATTTGGCAATGGGGGACCTATGTGTATGTTTTGGGAGATGTTTTGAACTCCCTAAGTATATTGAATGTTGTTGAGGATGCTGGTTTTTGTGGTTGGCCATTATATGCTTGAATTGGAAGATTATGCTTGAATGGTTGCTTGTGTAGGAAGCATGTCTATAGATTTGGGGCTTTTCACATATGTTGATGTTTTGATGAATTGTTGATGCAAGTATGTCTCTTATATGTTGAATTGCATGTTGGTAAAGTTTGGTGGCATTTGGAGCATAATTGTATGTTTAATTGCATGTTTAAGTATGCATTTTGGGGTAATCTGTGCAGGGTGTTTCGGAACAGTACCTACCGTTTCGGAACGGGTGCCTTAAACAAGCCCAGGCGTCCGAAACGGGAGGGACCGTTCCGAAACGGTTGGCTACTGCCAGCCCGTGTTGCGGTACGCGTTGCGGAGCGGCCCCGCGTTTCAAAACGGGCTCTGCCTGTTTCGGAACGGGTGACCGTTAGGGGCTGACATTGGCAGTTAAATGTTTTGAATTGTTTGCATTTTGGTCCTGAATCTTGTTTGTGCAATTGTATGAGTTTGGGAAGTCCTTTTGAGCTGAAATTTCACAGAGAAGCATGAAACCTGATTAATTTCAAGTTGGTAACTTTAATTTGGGTTAAGTCCTCATATATATCAGAAATTACAATTTGGTCCCTAAAGTTGTAATTTGTTCAATTGGGTCCCTGTTTGATCTCTGATGTTTATGATCTTTGAGTATGCTGTTGTATGATCATATCTAAGGATTAATATGCATCTAGACAAGTTTAAAAAGAAAAAAAAGGGTCGTTAATCAAGGTTGACTTTCGGGTTGACTTTGGTTTTCCCCGTGTGACTTTCTTAATTCGGGTCAACCGTCTAGGCCGAGTTAAGGGGGTTACAAGGATCGTGTAGAACTAGGTGTGACTTGTCTTTGAGGATAGGGGCTCCATTGTACACCTTCAGGCGTTATCCATTGACTTTGAAGACTTCACCATCGTCCAACTTCTTGATATCAACCGCGCCATGAGGGTACACCTTGTGTATAATGATGGTCCTGACCACTGTGATTTCAGCTTTCCTGGGAAAAGCTTTATCCTGGAATTGTAGAGAAGCACTAGTTGACCTTCTGAGAAATGCCTTGGCATAATATGTTTGTCATGCCACTTCTTGGTTTTCTCTTTGTAAATGTGGGCATTCTCATATGCTTGGGCTCAAAATTCTTCCAGCTCATTAAGCTCTAGCAACCTTATTTCTCCAGCTAGTTGGGCATCCATGTTGAGTTTCTTGATTGCCCAATAAGCCTTGTGCTCAAGCTCAACAGGTAGATGGCATTCCATGCTAAATACAAGCTTGAAGGGTGACATACCCAAAGGCGTCTTGAAGGCTGTTCTATATGCCCATAATGCTTCATCCAACTTGGGGGACCAGTGTTTTCTCCTAGGGTTTACTACCCTCTCCAAGATTTGCTTGATTTCACGATTGGAAACTTCAGCATGTCCGTTCGTCTGCGTGTGATATGTTGTAGCAATCTTGTGCCTGACTCCATATCGATGTAATGCTTTAGCAATAAGTTTGTTGTCAAAGTGAGTTCTTTCATCACTGATAATGGCTATGGGTGCTCCAAACCTAGTGAAGATGTTCTTGTGAAGGAACTTCATGATCGTCTTGGAGTTGTTCCTCGGGTGGCAACAGCCTCCACCCATTTTGACACGTAATCGACTATTAGTAAAATATATAGATCTCCATATGATGCGGGAAACAGGCGCATGAAGTCAATTCCCCACACGTCAAAGATTTCAACCTCCAAAATATTTTGCAGTGGCATTTCATTCCACCTGGAGTTGTTACCCGTTTTGTGGCATCTATCATAAGTCTTGTAGAACTCGTATGCATCCTTGAAAAGTGTAGGCCAATAGAATCTTGCTTGAAGATTTTTTGCAGCTGTTCAAGCACCACCAAAATGCCCTCCACACGGTGATGAATGACAATGGTACAAAATGCTATGGTATTCTTCCTCTGGAACACATCTCCTTATGATCTAATTAGGACATTGCTTGAACAAGTAGGGTTCATCCCAATAGTAGAATCTTGCATCATGTCTGAATTTCTTGTGTCCCTGGCTAGATAAATCAGGAGGCAAAATACCACTAACAAGATAATTAACTATATCAGCATACCACAGAATTGCCATAGCAGACAACAGTTTCTCATCAAGGAATTCCTCCTTAATTTCATATTCACTACCTTGTTTGATAGCACTTTCTAGCCTAGATAAATGAGCAGCAACCTGGTTCTCACATCCCTTCCTATCTCTAACTTCTAAATCAAATTCTTGCGGCAAGAGTATCCATCTAATAAGTCTAGGTTTAGCATCCTTTTTAGTCACTAAGTACTTAATGGATGAATGATCGGTATGAACTATAACCTTAGTGCCTATCAAGTATGGCCTAAACTTATCAAAGGCAAATACTACATCAAGCAATTCTTTCTCAGTCGTGGTGTAATTGATTTGTGCATCATTCAAAGTGCGACTAGCATAATAAATAACATGAAAGAGTTTACCTCGGCATTGTCCATGTAACAATCTTAAATAAGGCTAGTAAAATTTTAAGAATTTTTGGGAGATTTAATTTTTTTTTTCCTAAAATAATAAGTTTTGGGACTTAATTGAATGAATTCATGTTTGGGAAGCTTGATTTATAAGAAATTGATGACCAATTTGAATGACGGAATAAAGTTTGGAGACAAAAGTGTGAACTCCCTAAAAATTAAATGGCTAAGAGTGTAATTTGACCTTTTTTGTTTGAAAGACAATATATCAGCCAAGTTTAACGTGTTGGCAGAGGGGAAGAAATGAAGAAAGAAAGGTGAGAAAGAAAAAAATAGGTAGAGATTCAATCTCAGATCTACCGAGATCCGACCGTCCATTTTCGACACCTCCACCACCATTGCGTTCATCTTGTCAGGTCGAGTTCACCGGTACCAACGACATCATCATCGGAGTCACCGTTGGAGGGGGTGTTTGTTTAACGTCGGACAACTTAAAAGGTTAGTATTCGAACTTTGAGTTTGAATTTTGAAAATCCGAGGCCACCACCGTGTTCGGAAGGTCGAAAACTATCGGCCTGTAAAATTTGGTGGCCAACGGCCGCCCACAGCCGCCGCACGCGCCCCACGCGCCGCCGGTCACGAGTGGGATTCGTCTGGGTTGACCGAGCCGCCGAGCCGGTTGACCGAGCCGGTTGACCGAGCAGCCGAGCCGTTTGACCGAGCCGGTTGACCGAGCAGCCGAGCCGTTTGACCGAGCGGCCGAGCCGTTTGACCGACCCATTGACCCGACCCGTTGACCCGACCCGACCCGTTGAGGCAAATCGGTCAACAAGTGACGTCAGCATGACGTCAGCGTTGACTTTGACCACTGACGTCAGCGTTGACTGTTGACCGTTGACTTTGACTGTTGACCGTTGACTTTGACCAAAAAGTCAAATTTTCCGAAAACTCCTATTTTATGTTTTTCGACGTCCTGATTCCGTTTTTGAAGCCCGTTTTGCAAAATTCTGACCCGAAGGCCTCCGAATCTGACCTTGAACCCGAAAGTGTTTAATTTTGTTAAGAGCTCTATGGATAAGAACTGAAATGTTAATTTGTGTATTTGAAGGTATGCAAGTATCTTGGTATTCGAAATGTCATGGGACATCCAGTCCGGATTCGAATGCGATCGAATGTAGTATCATGAGTCAACCGGTATAACTCGGAACTAAGGTAATACATTATTACCCCTTGTATGCTTTATGTACATGTTGATACCTGGTTAAAGCATGCATGCTTATGATAAGTGTTTTGTGAAATCTGCTTAAGCTGAATTCGATACGAAAAATAAGTATGAGATGTTGGATATGAAATTACGAAAATGCCCTTGGAGCATAAGTATGACTAAACTACCTTCTGATAAAGGAAATGACCTAAAATCTGCATTCGGCCTGATTATGTAATTTACACTACCCAAGATGTATGTTTTAATGAAAAGACTTCGACATTAATATGCAATTCGTGTGATACAAACTTGGATAATCCCTCAAACTCTGTATAACACATGAATGAGAATTCTCTGGAAATATTGTTGAAATCCTAAGTCGATCCCTATGATAGTAATGCGTGAATTATATAAGAATAACGTTATACCCTCAAGTTCTGTAACGAATGAATCGTCTATAAAGAGGCGAAGAGTTATGATGACTTAATTTCGTTTGAATACGTGAATGATGGAGGTACCAAATGATAATTCAAAAAGAAATGGTGGATTTATTCCAATTTCCAAAATGACTGAAAAGCCCTCTTCAGCTAAATATGCAGATATGCATTTGATGAAATTCTGAGATTTTAATAAGACTTTAAGGGCTAAAGCGCCCCTAAGTGTTAGGAATCACACTCATGTACGATAATCACTCCTGATATTAAAATAAGGTTGGAAGTTTTCTGCACAGAATATGAGTTCGACTACTCTGCGGCAAGTCTGGTGGTGAAATACGAAAGCAACCGTTCAGATATACTATACAGCCAGATACATTAGAAGGGTTGGTTAGAAATGCAAGGTTGAAGCATGATAGTTCGAATGATTTTGGAGGCTCGATAAACTTCTGGAAACATTAAATATTGTGAATCGTCATATCATCATTAATGGGCTAAATTACGAAAATCATCCATGATAGTTAAATGACCAAGATGCCCTCGTTGGCCCAAGTAATCAAAATAGCCCTGAATGTATTCGATACCGTGAAGAATCTTGACATAGAAATCTCTGAATGCCTGGTTGGAAATTTGATGAGCAAACAGAATTCCCGAGCCACTGTTTATGCCTTGTTGGTATAAATTACCAAAATGTCCGTGTATGATAAAATGACTATAATGCCCTTGTAAGCCTAAATGACTGAGTCACTCGAGATATGCCAAAGCTCTCAAAGATCTTGATATATCATCTCCTGAATATCTGGGTTAAACCGTTAGTATGAACCCCTTCTAATAGGGGCCACGTTTCAGAAATCCGTTCAAATCGTCACAAGTTCAATATGTCTCATTCCGTAAATGCCAAGCATCTCTGAGAAATGATCTGTCCCATCTAGTGTGTTCCATGTGTGCTATATTCTGTTTAATGGATTGTATAATGATTTGATCATGAATGATATTGTATATGTTTGCTCAGTTGTTTACTTGTTATGTGGTTGCTTGACCTATGATGGTACAATCTGTTTGCATGATGAATACTGAAATGTCTGCTCTGCAATAGTATGCCCATTTATCAGTCAAAAGCATGAATTCTTCCATTTCTGATGTTATGAGTAAAATATCTGTCACATATATTCTGTTAACCATGTTTGGAAATCTGAACACTGATTCTGTCTGGGGTATACTGTTGGGTTATTATATGAAGTCTCTGTCGGTACAGCCCTGATCAAGCTGGTAAATCCTTATGGACTCAAGGTCTCCCCTTGAGTGGCACCTACGCCCATCGGGCCTAGGGTAAGTCCTTATGGACCTAAGGCACCCCCTTAGGTGGCACCTACGCCCATCGGGCCTAGGGTAAGTCCTTATGGACTCAAGGTCTCCCCTTGAGTGGCACCTATGCCCATCGGGCTTAGGGTAAGTCCTTATGGACCTAAGGCACCCCCTTAGGTGGCACCTACGCCCATCGGGCCTAGGGTAAGTCCTTATGGATGCAGTTCTGGGGGACTGCATATTGGTGTAAGGTTGGAGGGTATTTCTTGTAAACTTCAGTATGAACATTGGACATTTGCATTTAATCTGTTATGTGCTCATGTGATATAATGTTAGGTACTTATGTATGTTGATCTATACTTATGTATGTTGATCTATACTTATGTATGTTGATCTGTACTTATGCATGTTGATCTGTACTTATGTATGTTGATCTGTACTTATTGGAACACACTAGACGCCAAACTCTCTGATTCCTACCTCGTATGTTACCAGCCTATATAATTTCCGTTTAATTCTCAAGGTCTGATTAAAGAACACACTAGGCGTTAAACTCCTTGTTTTCATCTTCTCAATCTATTAGATTGTAATATTCTCGTCTGTTACTCGATGAGTGAATAAAGAACAAGTGTCGTTATTCTCAAGTATAACGTTACCCTGAAATAACGGAAAGGGAAAAGAGAACTGTCACTTCTTGGATCATCATGAAAATATTATGCTTATCATATGTCTGCATGAACGTATAGCATCTTTTGGTAGTTCTGTATTACTGAGCTTTCCCAAGCTCATGTTGTTTTTTTTACCATCTCAGGATAAAAGATCAGACAAGTTGCACCTATCAACGTCGGTATGGGAGTTTCTTCAGCTCGTCAGGGAGTATGGTATCTGTGTAACTATGGGGCATGTGTGTCGTGTTTGTATTATACAAATGAGTCTAAAACTATTTTCCGCAACTGGTATTATGATTGTTTTATCATTTTAAACGATTTCTGAAATTGTATTTTAAATCAGATATTTATTTTATGGTTTTAAAGGTTTAACCATATGTTTATTTGAAATCTTACTGTGGGTCGCTCTTGTGGCCCTAATGTGACTTCCTAGGATCCGTTGTAACGCATAGGCGGGTCTAGGGGGTTACATTTAGTGGTATCAGAGCTTAGAGTTGTGTCTTTCTGGGTAGATCGGCCGATCGTCTGTCGTAGGGTGTCTGGTCTGTACATGCCCCTAGATTCTGACCGTACTCCACCAAGCCGAAACTCTGATGTCGAATCGTTTCTCCTGAAATAACCAAATCTGAGTATTCTGCCTTTCATAGCTCAACATCTGCTTACAGAAAATGTCTATAACGTTCGTATGTGTCTTGAATTAAAAGGTTGAATTTGAATCTGAATAAAGGACTTGAGATGGTTTATACTTGTGAATCAGATTAAGAATAAATGTTTGATCATGCGGAATAACCGATGTAAGATTTCATGAAAGGCAATTCGGTGATAACGATCGTGTTTGAAAATACCCTAACGGAAATGTGAAAAAAAAACTCTATGAACTTTAGAGAGAAGTGTTTGCGATTGTGCCGAAAGTGTATATTCTGTGGTGCCTCTGTTAAACACGAAAGAAATAGTTGTCTGAATATTACGTTGAATGTAAATGATATCCATTAATGACCTTAGTTATGTTCGATCAGTATGAAGAAAGGCATCTCCTCCAAGGTGTGGCTTGGTATATCGTTAAATATCATCCTTGATTGAAATTTGATGTTTACTCCTGATTATGGGAGTAGCTGTTGGACTCCTAGAGTGCTTATCTGAACTGTAGTTGTAGTTTTTCATCTGAAAATTTATGGTAAACCTAGAAGAGTAATTCGAACTCTGAAAGATATGCCTTTGGGTGGTATGATTAACTTCTGTGGAAGATCGGAATGTCTCTTATCCTTGACTGAGACCGTTTATAATAAAAGTTATAAGACAAATGTTTGTTTTGTATCCTATGAAGTTCGGTGTGGATTCAAATGTTATATCCTGATTAATTGGTTCCAAAATGTATGATGAGATGATTATGAGTCCAAAGTCAATTCGAGTAACTGAGGACACTGCTAGATTGATTCATGTTTGTCTGTGAGTCTCGAGAAACAATGATGCTCTATTGGATAAGTTTTAGTACATGAATGAATAAAAGAGGCATTTGACAGACAAAAATCTTATGCTGATCGGAGAAGAAAAGATATTGAGTTTGAAGTCGGTGATCAAGTCTTTCTGAAAGTATCTCCATGGAAGAAAGTTCTAAGATTTTTTTTTAAAAAGAAGGGTAAGTTGAGTCCGAGAATTATTGGGCCGTACCGTATCATGAAGAGAGAGTTGGGCCAGTTGCCTATCAGCTTGAGTTACCTCCTCAGCTCAGCCGTATCCATAATGTCTTCCATGTGTCCATGTTGAGACAATACCGTCCAGATCCTAGTCATGTCATTCAAGTTCAGAATGTAGAGTTGAGGTTAGACTTGTTCTATGAAGAGGAACCAATTCAGATCTTAGATTTTGATGAAAGAGTTCTGAGGAACCGACGCATTCCGATGGTAAAAGTACAGTGGAGAAATCGGAGTCCTAGTGAGGCTACTTGGGAGATCGAAGGATCCATAAGAGAACAATTTCCGCATTTGTTTAATTCAGGTAAATTTCGAGGACGAAATTTTTTTTAAGGAGGGGAGAATTGTAACAATCTTAAATAAGGCTAGTAAAATTTTAAGAATTTTTGGGAGATTTAATTTTTTTTTCCTAAAATAATAAGTTTTGGGACTTAATTGAATGAATTCATGTTTGGGAAGCTTGATTTATAAGAAATTGATGACCAATTTGAATGACGGAATAAAGTTTGGAGACAAAAGTGTGAACTCCCTAAAAATTAAATGGCTAAGAGTGTAATTTGACCTTTTTTGTTTGAAAGACAATATATCAGCCAAGTTTAACGTGTTGGCAGAGGGGAAGAAATGAAGAAAGAAAGGTGAGAAAGAAAAAAATAGGTAGAGATTCAATCTCAGATCTACCGAGATCCGACCGTCCATTTTCGACACCTCCACCACCATTGCGTTCATCTTGACGAGTCGAGTTCACCGGTACCAACGACATCATCATCGGAGTCACCGTTGGAGGGGATGTTTGTTTATCGTCGGACAACTTAAAAGGTTAGTATTCGAACTTTGAGTTTGAATTTTGAAAATCCGAGGCCACCACCGTGTTCGGAAGGTCGAAAACTATCGGCATGTAAAATTTGGTGGCCAACGGCCGCCCACAGCCGCCGCACGCGCCCCACGCGCCGCCGGTCACGAGTGGGATTCGTCTGGGTTGACCGAGCCGCCGAGCCGGTTGACCGAGCCGGTTGACCGAGCCGCCGAGCCGTTTGACCGAGCCGTTGACCCGACCCGACCCGACCCGTTGAGGCAAACCGGTCAACAAGTGACGTCAGCATGACGTCAGCGTTGACTTTGACCACTGACGTCAGCGTTGACTGTTGACCGTTGACTTTGACTGTTGACTTTGACCAAAAAGTCAAATTTTCCGAAAACTCCTATTTTATGTTTTTTGACGTCCTGATTCCGTTTTTGAAGCCCGTTTTGCAAAATTCTGACCCGAAGGCCTCCGAATCTGACCTTGAACCCGAAAGTGTTTAATTTTGTTAAGAGCTCTATGGATAAGAACTGAAATGTTAATTTGTGTATTTGAAGGTATGCAAGTATCTTGGTATTCGAAATGTCATGGGACATCCAGTCCGGATTCGAATGCGATCGAATGTAGTATCATGAGTCAACCGGTATAACTCAGAACTAAGGTAATACATTATTACCCCTTGTATGCTTTATGTACATGTTGATACCTGGTTAAAGCATGCATGCTTATGATAAGTGTTTTGTGAAATCTGCTTAAGCTGAATTCGATACGAAAAATAAGTATGAGATGTTGGATATGAAATTACGAAAATGCCCTTGGAGCATAAGTATGACTAAACTACCTTCTGATAAAGGAAATGACCTAAAATCTGCATTCGGCCTGATTATGTAATTTACACTACCCAAGATGTATGTTTTAATGAAAAGACTTCGGCATTAATATGCAATTCGTGTGATACAAACTTGGATAATCCCTCAAACTCTGTATAACACATGAATGAGAATTCTCTAGAAATATTGTTGAAATCCTAAGTCGATCCCTATGATAGTAATGCGTGAATTATATAAGAATAACGTTATACCCTCAAGTTCTGTAACGAATGAATCGTCTATAAAGAGGCGAAGAGTTATGATGACTTAATTTCGTTTGAATACGTGAATGATGGCGGTACCAAATGATAATTCAGAAAGAAATGGTGGATTTATTCCAATTTCCAAAATGACTGAAAAGCCCTCTTGAGCTAAATATGCAGATATGCATTTGATGAAATTCTGAGATTTTAATAAGACTTTAAGGGCTAAAGCGCCCCTAAGTGTTAGGAATCACACTCATGTATGATAATCACTCCTGATATTAAAATAAGGTTGGAAGTTTTCTGCACAGAATATGAGTTCGACTACTCTGCGGCAAGTCTGGTGGTGAAATACGAAAGCAACCGTTCAGATATACTATACAGCCAGATACATTAGAAGGGTTGGTTAGAAATGCAAGGTTGAAGTATGATAGTTCGAATGATTTTGG
Organism: Hibiscus trionum; assembly: GCA_030270665.1. Taxonomy (NCBI): domain Eukaryota; kingdom Viridiplantae; phylum Streptophyta; class Magnoliopsida; order Malvales; family Malvaceae; genus Hibiscus; species Hibiscus trionum. Next base: position 15,445,016 of record BSYR01000038.1, on the reverse strand, counting down.
AGGCTCGATAAACTTCTGGAAACATTAAATATTGTGAATCGTCATATCATCATTAATGGGCTAAATTACGAAAATCATCCATGATAGTTAAATGACCAAGATGCCCTCGTTGGCCCAAGTAATCAAAATAGCCCTGAATGTATTCGATACCGTGAAGAATCTTGACATAGAAATCTCTGAATGCCTGGTTGGAAATTTGATGAGCAAACAGAATTCCCGAGCCACTGTTTATGCCTTGTTGGTATAAATTACCAAAATGTCCGTGTATGATAAAATGACTATAATGCCCTTGTAAGCCTAAATGACTGAGTCACTCGAGATATGCCAAAGCTCTCAAAGATCTTGATATATCATCTCCTGAATATCTGGGTTAAACCGTTAGTATGAACCCCTTCTAATAGGGGCCACATTTCAGAAATCCGTTCAAATCGTCACAAGTTCAATATGTCTCATTCCGTAAATGCCAAGCATCTCTGAGAAATGATCTGTCCCATCTAGTGTGTTCCATGTGTGCTATATTCTGTTTAATGGATTGTATAATGATTTGATCATGAATGATATTGTATATGTTTGCTCAGTTGTTTACTTGTTATGTGGTTGCTTGACCTATGATGGTACAATCTGTTTGCATGATGAATACTGAAATGTCTGCTCTGCAATAGTATGCCCATTTATCAGTCAAAAGCATGAATTCTTCCGTTTCTGATGTTATGAGTAAAATATCTGTCACATATATTCTGTTAACCATGTCTGGAAATCTGAACACTGATTCTGTCTGGGGTATATTGTTGGGTTATGATATGAAGTCTCTGTCGGTACAGCCCTGATCAAGCTGGTAAATCCTTATGGACTCAAGGTCTCCCCTTGAGTGGCACCTACGCCCATCGGGCCTAGGGTAAGTCCTTATGGACCTAAGGCACCCCCTTAGGTGGCACCTACGCCCATCGGGCCTAGGGTAAGTCCTTATGGACTCAAGGTCTCCCCTTGAGTGGCACCTATGCCCATCGGGCTTAGGGTAAGTCCTTATGGACCTAAGGCACCCCCTTAGGTGACACCTACGCCCATCGGGCCTAGGGTAAGTCCTTATGGATGCAGTTCTGGGGGACTGCATATTTGTGTAAGGTTGGAGGGTATTTCTTGTAAACTTCAGTATGAACATTGGACATTTGCATTTAATCTGTTATGTGCTCATGTGATATAATGTTAGGTACTTATGTATGTTGATCTATACTTATGTATGTTGATCTATACTTATGTATGTTGATCTGTACTTATGCATGTTGATCTGTACTTATGTATGTTGATCTGTACTTATTGGAACACACTAGACGCCAAACTCTCTGATTCCTACCTCGTATGTTACCAGCCTATATAATTTCCGTTTAATTCTCAAGGTCTGATTAAAGAACACACTAGGCGTTAAACTCATTGTTTTCATCTTCTCAATCTATTAGATTGTAATATTCTCGTCTGTTACTCGATGAGTGAATAAAGAACAAGTGTCGTTATTCTCAAGTATAACGTTACCCTGAAATAACGGAAAGGGAAAAGAGAACTGTCACTTCTTGGATCATCATGAAAATATTATGCTTATCATATGTCTGCATGAACGTATAGCATCTTTTGGTAGTTCTGTATTACTGAGCTTTCCCAAGCTCATGTTGTTTTTTTTACCATCTCAGGATAAAAGATCAGACAAGTTGCACCTATCAACGTCGGTATGGGAGTTTCTTCAGCTCGTCAGGGAGTATGGTATCTGTGTAACTATGGGGCATGTGTGTCGTGTTTGTATTATACAAATGAGTCTAAAACTATTTTCCGCAACTGGTATTATGATTGTTTTATCATTTTAAACGATTTCTGAAATTGTATTTTAAATCAGATATTTATTTTATGGTTTTAAAGGTTTAACCATATGTTTATTTGAAATCTTACTGTGGGTCGCTCTTGTGGCCCTAATGTGACTTCCTAGGATCCGTTGTAACGCATAGGCGGGTCTAGGGGGTTACAGTCCAAGTGCTGCATCAACGACGTAGTCACTTGCATCACACATTAGCTCAAATGGCTCGTTCCAATAAGGTGGGATGACAACCGATGCTGAGATAAGCTTCTCTTTCAGTTCTTGAAACGTGTTATGGCAATCTTTGTCAAACAGAAATGGTTGATTTTGATGTAGCAAATTGCATAGCGGCTTTGAGATCTTCGAACAGTCCTTGATGAATCTCCGATAGAAGCCAGCATGCCCTAGGAAGCTTCTTACTCCCTTGATAGTAGTGGGGGAGGTAGTTTTTCAATGAACTCGACCTTTGCTTTGTCAACTTCTATCCCTTCCTTCGAGATCTTGTGGCCTAAGACCGTTCCTTCCGTTACCATGAAATGGCATTTTTCCCAATTGAGCACCAAGTCAGCTTCCTCACACCTCTTTAGAACCTTGGCGAGATTGCCCAAGCATGTGTCGAAGTCATCTCCGGAGACCGAGAAGTCATCCATGAAAATTTCTAAAAAGTCCTCGACCATGTCTGAAAAGATAGACATCATACACCTTTGAAAAGTTGCTGGAGCATTGATGTAACCCCCTTAGCCCGGCCTAGACGCTTGACCCGAACTACGAAGATTACACGGGGAAAACCAAAGTCAACCCGAAAGTCAACCTTGATTAACGACACTTTTTTTAATTTTAATCTTGACTAGATGCACATTAAGCCTATGTGAATACTCACGTATCATGGAAGAGAAAGGCACAACAATCGGAAAACATTTAGGGACTCAATAGCACAAATTACACATTTAGGGACCAAAATGTAATATTTAGGTACTATAAGGACTTTGCAGATTTTAGGTTTACCAATAGGTAATTAATCATGTTACATGCTCCTCTGTCAAATTTCAGCTTAAAAAGACATCCCAAGCCCAAGCAATTGCATCCACAACATTTAGAACTAAAATGTAAAGCATGAAAACATCAAACAATTCAAATCAACATCCAACAGTCAACTGTATCGGAACATCCACACTTCGTACCGAAACGCCCGTATCGAAACGGTGTTGATCGTTTCGACACTCGGGTATGTTCCGAGACCGGATCAAAATAGGCTTCACCAGTAGCCAAACTGTTTTGAAATAGCTTTATTTGTTCCGAACCACTATGGCCATTAAAGGCCCCCGTTTCGGAACAGGTGAGGGTGTTTCGATACACCTTGCCCAGTGACACCAGAAATTGCTGGTTTTTCACCTTTTAAATCAATCAAACATACCTCAAAGAGCAGCAAATCATACCAGCATCTCAGTTTGACATTAAGGAACATATTTAAGACCCTTTAACTAAAGCATGGCATCAAACACCAAACCACACAATCTAAAGGCATGCTTCCTAGTCACAAATCCAAATATGAGCTCTCAAACCTCAAACCAACAAAAAGGACCATTTACTATTCATAAAGGCCAACACAAACATGCCACAAACTTAGGGAGTTCAAACACATCTCCCAAATACAACCTTGAAGTCCCTTTGCCAAATATCAACACTAAAGGGTATAAAAACATCACCATACTTGAGCTTTGCACTTCCTTGGATGTTCTTAACCTTCTTGCTGCCCAAAAACACTTCAATTATCTGCATTATTGGTAAAAGAGAGCGTAAGCATAATTGCTTAGTGAGACATGCTCTAAAGAAAACCAACACAATAATGCATTCCTTAAAACACTTTCTCAAAAGCCTTTTTCTACAACATGCTCATTCTATCTCATGCTTGAAAACCATTTCAAAGCAACTTCTCATTGAAAACACATGTACCTCAATTCTATCTCATGCATTTAAACCAATGCAAATCTCATGGCAAGGCCATACACATGCTTGTAAAACCAAAGCATTTCATATACAAATCTCATATGCATTTCTCATAGCATAAATAACCTCATCACTAGGTACATGTGATTCAAAAGCATTTTCATAAATTATATTGGCATTTCACATCTCATTATTACTCGGATAAGCAGACAACATTGTCTAACCACTAGACGCTTCCGGTGGAATCTCACATCACCGTACTCACTTGTCTAGTAACATAATTTCCGGTGGAATCTCACATCATCGTACTCACATGGCGGAATCTCTCATCGCCATAAAGCTTGGGTATTTCACCAAGTCCTATCCGGTGGACTACCCATCATCGGTTCTCTCCCTTTGGATTAAACCAAAGAGCACGTACGAATTTTTAGTTTATAGTGCACTCTCATCCTATTGATCTTTCAATTATATCCGGTAAGTTTCTCAACATCTATGGCAATATATTATGTCAAAACATCATCTCACCTACTGTTTTTCATGCAACATTTCTCATATCATGCTCACCTCATTTCAAAACCATAACATTTGTCATGCTTAAAAACAAGAGCTCAAAACTCATGAATGCAACATGTTATTTAATGAAATCATCTCAATCATCATCTCGTGCTATAAATCATGCATAAAAGAGTAGGAATTTATCTATCTCAAACCATGAGCATGTAAAAGCATTTTAGGGGCAACCACCACATATAAGAGAGCAATCTAGCCAATACTTACTTCCGGGCTTAGGAAGGTGTTTCAAACTTTTCATAAATCCCCAAACCTTGTTTCTTGTCCCCCAAGGAATTCTAAACCATTTACACTCACCGATTACGTTTTGCTTGCTCGCCGAAACGCTATCTTGGCTCCCGGATCAACACCAAAGGTGTCCAAAGATGTCTCCCCTGTTTATAACACATAAGAGGAGAGGATTAATGCATCATCATCATTGAAATCATCAGCCACACACCTAGACACGCTGTTCTACCCAAGCACCTTATTTCGGCTACCAAACACAACCGAAATCATCTTCAAACTCTTCCAAAACAAAGCCCAGCCAAGATCTAACACTTCTAATCACTTCTAAACATCAATCAACAATAAAAACCACCACAAACTCGTCCTTATACGTCCAGCTATGACAGAACACCAAAACCACTCCAAAAACCATCATTCTAGCATATGAAACTTACGAATCCAAGCCTATTCAGGATTTGTTTGATAAAACCTCATTGATAACATCAATTAACATCCAAAATACATTAGAAAACAACCTCAAAACAGAGTCTAACCATCAACCACGAAAATCATGAAGATCTCTTCAAAAACCTTGAGTTTTAATACAATTTCATGTTTCTAACATTAAAGCAACTCAAAAATCATTAACAAAGGATTGATAACTTTGGAATTTCAGTAAACAACTGATCATTAGAGGAGAATGACGAAGCTTACCTCTAATGGCTGATTTCTCCTTGAATTGGGTAAGTTTTCTTGAAAATCCAATGTAAAAGCTAGAGGATTTGATGACGAAAAGATTAGGAATTAAAAAGAGATTGAAATCTCATCAAAAAGAATGAAAATCAATGGATAATTGCTGGAGGAAATGTGTTTGGCTAAAAAGAAATTGAGAGAAAATGAAATGAGAGAAAATTGATGAAAGGTAGTTATGAAAAGTTAAAGATAGTTTTCCTTTTAATTAATCTTTATTTCCTTTAATTAAAACATTAATAAAATCACCCAAATTAAGAAGAAATCTGATTAAATTTTTTTTGGTAAAATTAGATCCTTAAAGATTCAAAGTTTTAGTCCTTTACAAAACAGTCACTATTTAACTTTTGCAAAAACTGTGATTTGGTCACTACACCGAAATGTAGTATTTCCAAACCTTATTTTGTAAAATTGATTTTACCATAATCATTCATATAATAAATGAGGATTTTTAGATATTTTTCCATATTTTAAAGCATCCCGAACTAGGTGTTCCCTAAACCTCCCTTTAAGATTTAAACTGTTCCCGACCGGTCCGATTCGAACTCTAAAACATCTAGGCCCAAATTTGGGGTGTTACAACTCTCCCCCTCTTAAGAAAGTTCGTCCTCGAAATTTACCTGGAGGAAAAAGGTAAGGAAATTGCTTCTTCATGTCTTCCTTCCTTTCCCATGTGGCTTCCTCAACACCACGATGTCTCCACAACACCTTAATCAACTCAATGGTCTTACCACGGAGATCCTTACTATTCGAATCCAAAATTTCAACAGGTTCCTCATCATATGTCAAGTCTGGATTCAACTTAACTTCCTCCACATGCATAACATGTGAAGGATCCGATCTATACCTCTGAAGCATGGATACATGAAACACATTATGTATCTTTTCCAACTCTTGAGTTAGCCTCAGCTTATAAGCAACATGACCCACGGGTTCTATCACCTCGTATGGTCCAATGTACCTTGGGCTCAACTTGCCCTTCCGGCCAAATCTCATCACCTTCTTGCAAGGTGAAACTTTCAAGAACACACGGTCACCCACCGCATATTCTATCTCATTACGCTTCAAATCTGCGTAAGACTTTTGCTGATCCGATGCTGCCTTCAACCGCTCACAAATGAGCTTTACCTTCTCGGTGGTTCCTTTAAAAAAAGCCGGCATCGAGACCAACTTTTGTCCCGTTTCAGCCCAACAAAAAGGAGTTATGCACTTCCTCCCATACAAAGCTTCATAAGGTGCCATTTGAATACTCGCCTGGTAATTATTAATATAAGCAAACTCCACCAAAGGCAAGTGCTTCTCCCAAGAGCCTTGAAACTCAATAACACAACACCTCAACATATCTTCAAGCACTTGGATAACACACTCCCACTGTCCATCCGTCTGCGGATGATAAGAAGTATTGAAATTCAGCCGCGTACCCAATGCTTGATGCAAACATCCCCAAAACCTTGCAATGAACCTCGGATCTCGATCTGACACTATATATTTTGGCACACCATGCAAATGCACAATCTTGGCGATGTGCAATTCTGCAAGCTTATACAAGGTGTACGTAGTATGCACATGCAAGAAATGCGCACACTTTGTAAGGAGATCCACAATCACCCAAACAAAATTCTTCTTTGATGGCGTTAGAGGTAAACCAGACACAAAGTCCATGGTGATCATCTCCCATTTCCATTCAGGGATTCTTAACGGCTGCAACAATCCTGAAGGAAACTGATGCTCAACCTTAACCCGTTGACAAACCATACACTTGCTCACATACTCAGCGACATCTTTCTTCAAACCCACCCAATGGTACTCATCCTTCAGGGTGCATAGAAAATGGACTACTAGGGTGCATAGCAAATGGACTACTATATGCTTCGGTCAAAATAGTGCGCCTCAACTCAACATCATTCGGCACCACTATCCGACTCCCAAAACATAAAACACCATCATCATTAAAACAAAAATCTGATGGCCTATCCTCAGCAATATCCTGAACATGTGGCACCAAGGAATCATCCAACAACTGCTTATCCTTTATCAACTGGACTAGAGATGGTTTCACTTGCAACTAGGCAACAAGACCACCATCTCGCGATATGCTCAGGCTAGCAAACATCGCTCTTAACTCCACCTCCACTTTCCTGCTCAAAGCATCGGCCACAACATTGGCCTTCCCTAGGTGATACTCAATCATTAGATCGTAATCCTTAAGCAACTCCACCCATCGTCGTTGCCTAAGATTTAATTCCTTCTGAGACATCAGATACTTCAAACTCTTGTGATCCGTCTACACAATACACTTCTCACCATAAAGATAATGTCTCCAGATCTTTAGAGCAAAAACCACTGCAGCCAACTCAATATCATGCGTAGGATAATTGCGTTCATGCACTTTTAGCTGTCGTGATGCATAAGCCACCACCTTACCCTCTTGCATTAACACACACCCCAAACCAACATAGGATGCGTCACTATACACCACAAACTCTTTCCCTAATTCAGGTTGAACCAAGATAAGAGCTTGCGTCAAAGCTGCTTTTAACTTCTCGAAGGCTTGCTTTCTCAATTCCGTCCACTCATACTTAACATCCTTTTGCAACAACTTCGTCAAATGGGCAACAATCTTAGAAAATCCATCCACAAACCTCCGGTAGTATCCTGCCAACCCAAGAAAACTACGGACTTCATGAACAGACTTAGGGGCTTCCAATTCATCACCACCTCAACTTTCTGGGGATCAACTCGAATCCCTTCGGCCGAAACCACATGACCAAGGAAAACAAATTCCTTTAGCAAAAACTCACATTTGATCAGCTTAGCATAAAGCTGATTTTCTAGCAACGCTTGTAAAACAATTCTCAATAGACCTTTATGCTCCTCCTCAGTATGCGAGTACACAAGGATATCGTCGATGAATACCACAACAAACTTGTCCAAGAATTCATGGAACACCCTATTCATCATGTCCATGAAAGCGGCAGGAGCATTCGTCAAACCAAACAGCATCACAAGGAACTCATAATGCCCATACCTCGTTCGAAAGGCTGTTTTCGGCACATCCACATCCTTCACCTTTAACTGATAGTACCCTGACCTCAGATCAATCTTTGAAAACACAGTCGCTCCCCGAAACTGATCAAAAAGATCATCAATCCTCGGCAAAGGATACTTGTTCTTGACGGTCAACTTATTCAGCTGACGATAATCGATGCACATTCTCATCGTGCCAACTTTCTTTTTAACAAACAAGACCGGTGCACCCAAGGTGATACACTAGGCCGAATGAAGCCACGGTCAAGCAACTCCTGAAGTTGCGTCTTCAACTCCTTCAACTCTTTGGGTTCCATGCGACAGGGAGCAATGGACACCAGAGTTGTGTTCTCGTACAACTCAATTCCAAACTCAACCTCTCGACTAGGCAGCAAGCCAGGTAATTCCTCCGGAAACACTCCAAGGAACTCACACACGGTCCTTATATCCTAAACGCGCACCTCCTTTGAACTAGGATTCATAACAAAAGCTAGATAAGCCTCACATCCTTGACGCAACATCGGGCTTGCTTCAAGCGTCCCCACAACATTAGCTAGAAACTTCACATTTTCTCCCACCACCACCACCTCATAATCATCCGCAAGTTTCAACGAAACTCACTTGCTTTCGAAATCCACAATGGCTCTATGCTCAACAAGCCAATCCATGCCAAGGATTACATCGAAACCATAAAATGATAGTTCCATAAGATCAACAAGAAACACATGATCTTGCACCTTTAAGGGACATTTCCTATACATCTTTCTTGTTACAACCGTCTCACCAAAGGAACTAGTCACACGCATACCAACATCCAAAGACTCAACATGCAAACCAAGCATTTGAGCATGTTCACACAATATGTACGAGTGTGTAGATCCAGAATCAATCAAAGAAAGTAATGACATGGATTGCAAAGTAAAGGTACCTGCGATCACGTCTGTGTCATTCCTTCCCTCATGATGGGCATACACCTGAGCCTGACCACCACCCTCGGGTTGGACAGCCACAACATGCGCCACATTCCTTTGACCATCATCCCTACGCTAAAAATTACCACGACCGCGCCCACGACCTCTTTGTGGCTCAAGTGCTCTCACCGAAGCATGTCCCTGTCTCAGCGGCTGAGGACAATCTTTCTTCATATGCCCTCGGCTTCCACAATTCAAGCATGTCCCAAGGTTACCCCAACACTCACCAGCGTGTCTCCTACCACACCGGTTACACTCAGGAGTCCTCAAGAAAGCATTAGGTCCTTGCTGACCTCTACCAGGGTTACCACCCCCACGTCTAGCATCATAGTGCAGCTTCCTATCCTTATGCCTCTTGTTGCGATCTCTACCATAATCGTGTTCTGCAGTTCGCTTTCCCGAGCTAGACCCACCTGCTCGGCTTGCCAAACCAATATTCAATTCAATGTCCTTGGCTCTAGTGACCAAGACATCAAAATCGGTATAATCAGCTGCAAGCATATAGGTCTTCACGTCCGCTACCAGCCCATAACAGAACCGTTCGCACCTGTCCCGCTCACTAGGGATCAACTCAGGCGCATATTGACTAAGGCGAACAAACCGAATCTCATATTCAGCCACAGACATGCTCCCTTGCACAAGAGACATAAATTCTCTCTTCTTCTCATCGAGGTAGCGAACTCCCAAATATTTCCGCTTGAACGCATTCAAAAAGAATGTCCAAGTCACCTCATCATCCTCCATTCCGGAGATAGTGGTCATCCACCACGTGTATGCATCACCATGCAGTAGTGACACAATGCAACCCAGCTTCTGGACATTGTTGCAATTCAGCTGTCCAAGAATCCTCTTGGTGCTCTCCAACCAAGACTCAGAACCTTCAGGTGTCAAACCTCTAAACTCAGTCCCACCCAGACTGTGGAGACGCTACAACGACAATCTCACATTAGCAACATCTTGAGGTGCAGCTCCATCAGCTCCAACTACTGCTGCCTGGAAAGCTCCAGCAATATCTTGTATGAGTATGGTCATATCAGGTGCAGCTTGCCCCTGAAACGAGTATTGATTCTCAGCCATGGAACGAGTATTGATTCTCAGCTCTCTACGTGGCCCCATAATAAAATCAATGCACTGACAAGAATGCAATAAACATAATTAGGCATAATAAGGTAAGTAATCCAAGTACTCAAGCTCATTTTTTAAACCATTTCTTCTCATTAGTAATGATATGACAATGAGATCCCCAACTACACTCCAAACATAGCATAGCATCACAAATTTTCTCAATTGAATCATACATCACTATTACACATCATACTTTAATCGAAAAGTCACAATCATGTATAATCCCATACAACAACCACATACCAAGCCCCAGTTATTCAATAACATGGCTTTGATACCAACATATGTAACCCCCTTAGCCTGGCCTAGATGCTTGACCCGAACTACAAAGATTACAAGGAGAAAACCAAAGTCAACCCGAAAGTCAACCTTGATTAACGACCCTTTTTTAATTTTAATCTTGACTAGATGCACATTAAGCCTATGTGAATACTCATGTATCATGGAAGAGAAATGCACAACGATCGGAAAACATTTAGGGACTCAATAGCATAAATTATGCATTTAGGGACCAAAATGTAATTTTTAAGTACTATAAAGACTTTACAGATTTTAGGTTTACCAATAGGTAATTAATCATGTTACATGCTCCTCTATCAAATTTCAGCTTAAAAAGATATCCCAAGCCCAAGAAATTGCATCCACAACATTTAGGACTAAAATGTAAAGCATGAAAACATCAAACAATTCAAATCAACATCCAACGGTCAACTTTATTTGAACATCCACCCCTTCGTACTGAAACGCTCGTATCGAAACGGTGTTGACCGTTTCGATACTCGGGTATGTTCTGAGACTGGTATCAAAACAGGCTTCACCAGTAGCCAAACTGTTTCGAAACAGCTTTATCTGTTCCGAACCACTATGGCCATTACAGGCCCCCGTCCGGAACAGGTGAGGGTGTTTCATTACACCTTGCCCAGTGACAGCAGAAATTGTTGGGTTTTCACCTTTTAAATCAATCAAACGTGCCTCAAAGAGCAGCAAATCATACCAGCAACTCACTTTGACATTAAGGAACATATTTAAGACCCTTTAACTAAAGCATGGCATCAAACACCAAACCACACAAACTAAAGGCATGCTTCCTAGTCACAAATCCAAATATGAGCTCTCAAAACTCAAACCAACAAAAGGACCATTTACAACTCATAAAGGCCAACACAAACATGCCACAAACTTAGGGAGTTCAAACACATCTCCCAAATACAACCTTGAAGTCCCATTGCAAAATATCAAAACTAAAGGGTATAAAAACATCACCATACATGAGTTTTGCACTTCCTTGGATGTTCTTAACCTTCTCGCTACCCAAAAACACTTCAATTATCTACATTATTGGTAAAAGAGAGCGTAAGCATAATTGCTTAGTGAGACATGCTCTAAAGAAAACCAACACAATAATGCATTCCTTAAAACACTTTCTCAAAGCCTTTTTCTACAACATACTCATTCTATCTCATGCTTGAAAACCATTTCAAAGCAACTTCTCATTGAAAACACATGTACCTCAATTCTATCTCATGCATTTAAACCAATGCAAATCTCATGGCAAGGCCATACACATGATTGTAAAACCAAAGCTTTTCATATACAAATCTCATATGCATTTCTCATAGCATAAATAATCTCATCACTAGGTACATGTGATTCAAAAGCATTTTCATATATTATATTGGCATTTCACATATCATTATTACTCGGATATGCAGACAACATTCTCTAACCACTAGAAGCTTCCGGTGGAATCTCACATCACCGTACTCACTTGTCTAGTAACATAATTTCCGGTGGAATCTCACATCACCGTACTCACATGGCGGAATCTCTCATCGCCACAAAGCTTGGGTATTTCACCAAGTCCTACCCGATGGAATGCCCATCATCGGTTCTTTCCCTTTGGATTAAACCAAAGAGCACGTACGAATTTTTAGTTTATAGTGCACTCTCATCCTATTGATCGATCAATTATATCTGGTAAGTTTCTCAACATCTATGCCAATATATTATGTCAAAACATCATCTCACCTACTGTTTTTCATGCAACATTTCTCAAATCATGCTCACCTCATTTCAAAACCATTACATTTTCCATACTTAAAAACAAGAGCTCAAAATTCATCTATGCAACATATTATTTAATGAAATCATCTCAAGCATCATCTCACGCTATAAATCATGCATAAAAATAGTAGGAATTTATCTATCTCAAACCATGAGCATGTAAAATAATTTTAGGGGCAACCACTACATATAAGAGAGTAATCTAGCCAATACTTACTTCCGGACTTAGGAAGGTGTTTCAAACCTTTCCTAAATCCCCAAACCTTGTTTCTTGTCCCCCAAGGAATTCTAAACCATTTGCACTCACCGATTACGTTTTGCTTGCTCGCCAAAACGCTATCTAGGCTCCCGGATCAACACCAAAGGCGTCCGAAGATGTCTCCCTTGTTTATTACACATAAGAGCAGGGGATTAATGCATCATCATGCATTGAAATTATCAGCCACACACCTAGACTCGCTGCTCTACCCAAGCACCTCATTTTGGCTACCAAACACAACTGAAATCATCTCCAAACTCTTCCAAAACAAAGCCCAGCCAAGATCTAACACTTCTAATCACTTCTAAACATCAATCAACAACAAAAACCACCACAAACTCGTCCTTATACCTCGAGCTATGAGGAACACAAAAACCACCCCAAAAACCATCATTCTAGTATACAAAACTTAGGAATCCAAGCCTATTCGGGATTTGTTTGATAAAAGCTCATTTATAACATCAATTAACATCCAAAATACAATAGAAAACAACCTCAAAACAGAGCCTAACCATCAACCACAAAAATCACCAAGATCTCTTCAAAAACCTTGAGTTTTAATACAATTTCATGTTTCTAACATTAAAGCAACTCAAAAATCATTAACAAAGGATTGATAACTTGGGAATTTCAGTAAAGAACTGATCATTAGAGGAGAAGGACGAAGCTTACTTCTAATGGTTGATTGCTCCTTGAATTGGGCAAGTTTTCTTAAAAATTCAATGTAAAAAAAAGAGGATTTGATGATGAAAATATTAGGAACTAAAAGGAGATTGAAATCTCATCAAAAGGAATGAAAATCAATGGATAATTGCTGGAGGAAATGTGTTTGGCTAAAAAGAAATTGAGAGAAAATGAAATGAGAGAAAATTGATGAAAGGTAGTTATGAAAAATCAAATATAGTTTTCCTTTTAATCAATCTTTATTTCCTTTAATTAAAACATTAATAAAATCACCCAAATTATGAAGAAATATAATTAAAAACATTTTGGTAAAATTAGCTCCTTAAAGATTCAAAGTTTCAATCCTTTACAAAACAATCACTATTTAACTTTTGCAAAAACTACGATTGTGCACTACACCGAAATGTAGTATTTCCAAACCTTATTTTGTTAAATTGATTTCACCATAATCATTCATATAATAAATGAGGATTTTTAGATATTTTTCCATATTTTTAAAGCATCCCGAACTAGGTGTTCCCTAAACCTCCCTTCAAGATTCGAACCGTTCCCGATCGGTCCGATTCGAACTCTAAAACATCTAGGCCCAAATTTGGGGTGTTACAATTGCAGAGACCAAAAAGCATTCTATGAAGATCGTTAGTTTCATAAGGGCATGTGAAAGTTGTCTTCTCTTGGTCTTCGGGTGCTATAGCAATCTGATTGTACCCAGAATACCCATCGAGGAAGCAGTAGAATACCTTGCCCACTAGTCGATCTAACATCTGATGAATGAATGGGAGGGGAAAATGGACCTTCTTGGTTGCCTTGTCGAGCTTCCTATTGTCCATGCAAATCCTCCACCCCATGACGGTTCTAGTAGGCAATAGCTCATTCTCTTCGTTACTTACCACAGCCACGCCTCCCTTCTTCGATACACATTGCACCGGGCTTACCCATGAGCTATCGGATATCATGTAGATTACTCCATCATCAAGCCACTTGATTATCTCTTTCATCACCACATTCTTCATGATTGAGTTTAATCTTCTCTGGGGCTCAACAGAATTGATGTGACAATCATCAAGCAAAATTTTTTGCATGCATATAGCAGGGCTTATACCTTTCAAATAAGCCATAGTCCGCCCTAGTGCATTTTTATGTTGTAACAACATATTTACTAAGCTAGTTTCTTGCTTAGGTGTGAGACTAGATGAGATTATCACAGACAAAGTTTCATTGCTCCTTAAGTAAACAAATTTAAGATGTGATGGCAAAGGTTTTAGTTCTAGAATAGGTGCATGCTCAAGGAAAGGCTTAGAAGGTACAAATTCTGAAAAAACCAAGAGGTTCAAAGTGCATACTTGGTCTAGCTTCGAGTCGACTAGACTACTCCAGTTCCCTTGAGAGTTCTTCTAGGTCTGAATCATCATCTTTGCAGAGTGCTTCAAACTCTTCCATTTGCATCGCATTGCTATAGAAAAACTCAAGAGTTCCATTTTGTGCTGTAGCATACTTAAGGGTGTCATGAATATTGATCGTGATCGTCTGATCAGCCACTCGAATTGTGAATTCACCCTTCTCACAACTGATTAAAGCTTGCCCAGTGGCTAAAAATGGCCTACCCAAGATAATGGGTGTGTTGTTGTTAGCTTCACAGCCGAGGATTAAGAAGTCGACTGAAAAGATAAATCTGTCCACTTTTACCACGACATCTTCAATTCTTCCTTCTGGGCGAACATGAGAGTAATCTGCTAGTTGTAGCACAACCTTGGAGGGTTGTGCCTCTTGTATTCCCAGTTTCAGAAAAATTGACTTAGGCATCAAGTTAACACTTGATCCCAAACCGCAAAATGTGCTTCCAACAAACTTATTGCCAATAAAGCATGGGATAGCAAAGCTACCTGGGTCTTTTCTCTTAGGTGGCAGCTTACTCCACATAGAATAGCATTCTTTTGCTATAGTGACAGTTTCTTGCAACTCGACCTTCCTCTTTTTTGTAACTATATCCTTAAGAAACTTGGCATATGTTGGGATTTGACCAATGGCCTCCAGAAATGGGACATTGATATGTAATTTGTCCAGGATATCTACGTATTTCTGGAATTGAAGGTCTTCTTTCTGCTTCTTGAGTCGTTGAGGAAAAGGAGGTGGGGGTCTAATTTCATTTATCTGGACTGGTGGAGTTGCATCTTTTGTTGTAGCAAAAGCAGGCTCCTCCTCCAATGTTTCTTTTGCTATGACTTCCTCACCCTTCTCTTCAATTGGAGGATCTTGTGAGTTATCTTCTTTGTGAGGCAAGTTGGGCTGAGATTCCTCCTTCTCTTTCCCCTAAATTTGTCTTCTTTGTTAATTTCCTTTCCACTACTTAATGTGAGAGCGCTGCATTGCTCCTTGCTATGGTGCTTAGTGGCTTCAGTGTCACTAGGCAGACTTCCTTGAGGTCGCGCATGCAAGGTTTGAGCTATCTGACCAACTTGTGTTTCTAAGGCTCTGAGAGAAGAACTATGGCTTTGCAATAAGGCTCCTTGATTCTAAATGTTTGTTGCATGGTGATGTAGCAAAACTTCCGTGGTTCCCATAAAATCTTTTGTCATAGCCATAAATTCATTGAATGTAGTCTTCAGCGAACTATTTGATGAAGATGATGCTCCCTTGTGACCTTGCCATGGTATCATCCGATTAGAAGGTGGTGCTTCGATCAGATTTTGCTGTGGCGCTGGCTGTGCAGAATTGTCGTGCCCTTGATTACCCCAACTGAAATTCAGATGCTGGCGCCATCATGGGTTGTAGGTATTAGAGTATGGATTATTGTTGTGGTTATAATTCCCCACATAGTTCACTGACTCTTGATTGTCATGGCATTCACTCCAGTGGTGATTGCCATCTCATCTGAGACATGAGGTTACAGACTTCACTTCCTTGAATTCGTTGGGACGTTGGAGGTTCTTTAGCATATTGGTGATAGCAGCTAACTAGGTGGCTACCGAGTCATCAGCTTCACTCTCTCGAACTACTTGGGTTCTCCTCGTCGTTCAAAGCCTTGTGGTTAGAAACTGGTAATCATTTTTGGCTACCCTATCAAGAATGTCGAATGCTTCCTCTGGTGATTTGTCTAACAAGGTCCCATTTTCTTAAGCATCTAACATCATCCTTGTAGGAGCATTCACTCCATTATAGAACATAACCACTTGGGTCCAATCATGAAATCCATGATTTGTGCACTTCCTCAATAATCCCTTGAATCGATCCCAACACTCGCACGTGGATTCGTCATTAGCTTGACGAAAAGAAGCAATATCATTTCTCAACTCAGTGTTTCTATTGGGTGGATTATACCGTAGCAGAAAACTTTTGCATAGATCTGTCCAAGTCTCCATTGATCCAACTGGCACTCCACTTAGCCATGCTCTAGCACGATCATGTAAAGAATATGGAAACAGTTTAAGGTTTAGCACATTCTCGTGTACTCCTTGCTGTCTGAACGAGTCACAAACTTCCAAGAAAGCACGTATATGTTGTCATGCATCATCGTTAGGCATACCTTGTAACACCCCAATTTTGGGTTTAGAAGTTTTGGGTTTGAACCGGACCGGTCGGATTTTCGGTTCGAATATAAAAGGTGGTTTTAAGGAAAGCCTAGTTCGGGATGCATTAAAAATATGGAAAAATATCTAAAATTCCTCTTTTAATATATATAAGAGGATGGTGAAATCAATTTTACAAAATGGGGTTTGGAAATGTGACATTTCAAGTTAGTGACTAAAATGTAATTTTTGAAAAGTTGGTGACTGTTTTAAAAGGATTGAAACTTTGAATCTTTAAGGAGCTAATTTACCCAAGAAGAGTTTTCTCCAGATTTTTCTTAATATTAAACATTTATTAAATGATATTTAATAAAAGGAAAAAGGGGAAATAGATATTTTTGATTTCATAACTAACTTTTCTCAAATTTTTCCCACTTCATTTTCTCTCCATTTTCTCTTAGCCAAACACATTTCCCCAGACATTTTCCCTCTGATTTTAACACCTAAAGATGAGATTTCAATCTCCAATTGGTCTCTAATCATTCCTACACTAATTCCTTATCATTTACTTATTGAATTTTCAAGAATCTTGGCTTTAAACAAGGAGAAACTCACATTTAGAGGTATGAACGTCCTTCTCCTCTAAATACTCAGTTCTTTACTGAAATTCCCAAGTTCTCAATCCTTGATTTGAGTTTTATTAAAGGTTTTAATGTTGTGTTCTTGATTTTGGCTAAAAATGCAAGATTTGGATTTAATTTTAATTAAATTTGTACTAAATGATTGGGCTGTGTTTTGAGATGTCTTTTTGATGTTTATTGGATGTATAAATGATGTGTAATTGAGGTTTAATCAATGCAATCCCGGATAGGTTGATTTTCCTAAGTTTTTACTTGTGAAAATTTTGGTTTTTGGGGTGATCTTGGTGTTTTGTTAATGCTGGAGGTATAAGGACGAGTTTGGGTTCATTTTGGATGTTAATTGATGTTTAATAATGGTTAGAAGTGATGGATCTTGGCTGGGTTAAGTCTTGGAAGTGTGTGGAGGTGATTTCGGTTGTGTTTGGTAGCCGAAATGTTGGGTATATGAAGAGCAGCGAGTTTAGGTGTGTTGCTGGTGTTTTTAATGCATGATGATGCATTAATCCTCTGTTGTTATGTGCTTGAAACAGGGGAGAATGATCCGTGAGCAATAGAGGTGGCGTTGAAGGTTTCAGATGCTTGGAAGGCTTGTTGGCTAGCCTAGTTTTGTGTATCGGTGAGTGAAGTTGGGTTTTCAGCTTTGAAACCAATGTTTGAAGGTTTTGGGAGCTTAGTTTAAGTCTAAACAACTTAGCTAAGCTCAAGAGTAAGTAAATGGAATTTTTCTCTTGGTTTGTGTTATGAATTGGTTTTTAAAGCACTTGTGATTGTTGGATGCAATGCATGTGATTTGCATGTTTAAATTCTGTTTTGAAAGCATATTTTAGCATGGTTTAATGCTGGTTTTGAAAGTCATGTGTGAAGGATGCTCAAGGTAAGAGATCCTTGGTTTTGTACATTGGAATTGTGGAATTGATGCATGGTGTTGCATGTTGTTTAATGGCATTGTTTAATGTTTCAAAATAGTGAAGTGATGATGGTATTTGGTGGTTTTGGCATTTTGGTTATGCTAGTAAAAACAATGGATTAATGTGGTAAAATGGCTATGTTGGCAAGTGATGTAAGTGGTTCTTGGTTACTTTAATCGGATATAGTTAGCCGGCTATAGGATTGAGTGCACCGTGAATTGAGTCGCCTTGGATGTCGAGGGGTTGTAATTGTACCGTAAACTCCATCCAAGAATCCTAGCGATTGAGGAAATTGGTGTCACCACGATGGAGGTTGGCTCTCGTGGGTGGGCTTGGTTTAGTGCCACCACGATGGAGGATGACTCTCGTGGGTGAACCTTGTTAAAAGTCACCATGATGGAGGATGGCTCTCATGGGTGGACTTTGTTAAGTGTCACAGCGGTGGAGGGTTGCTCCCGTGTGTGAGCTTGGTTAAGGTGATTACAATGGTTGTGGTAGCTTCCATGTGTAAGCCTTGTGATGTGTTCCGACTCTCGCTAGTGTGTTATACAACTTCCGATGAGTGATGTTGAGGGGTTGTGATTGTACCGTTAAACTCCATCACGGGTGTTGAGGGGATTGTGATTGTACCGGTAAACTCCACCTTGTGTTGTTCGGAAGTGTGTATGGAGCGTGTGGAACAACGCTTGTAATCCGCGTATCCGATTGTGTCTTGTGTTATGATGGTTTGTGATTTATCACTTGAAAGCCAATATAATGTTCTTGAATGTAATGAAGCATGAGATGCTTGAAATGATGCATGGTTGCATGAGAAGTGTGTGATGTTCTAAGAATGCATGTATAACTTGTTAACTTGTACAAGTGTTTATCTTATATTAAGAATGGTACATATGTGCATGGGAAAATCTTAAATGCATTGAAGTCTTGTGAAAGCTTGTTTAAAAAGGCATGTAAAGCAAATGTTGCTTTTGTGGTTCATGTGTTGCATTTGTTTAATGCATGTGATAGATTGAAGGAGTAAGTGGTTTTCAAAAGGTTTCTTGCCTTAAGATGGTTTTTAAGAATGTGAAAAGTATAATGTGAAGTGGAAGTGTTTTTCCATGGAATTTGTATTTAACTTTGCATATGATGTTCATGCATGGAAAGGTTAAATTGATGGTTTTTGCAAGGGTGTGCTTTGAAGTGAGTTACTTAGCTTTTCTAAGCTAAGGGTTGGTTTTCATGTTTGAGCAATGCATGATTTAAAGCATGATGTTTAAAAGGGGGTTTCCAAACACTGCTTTGTTTTGTCGAAATGTGTTTCCTTTTAAAAGAGGTTTTATGACTCGCTGCATTGATGGTGTTTTGGTTTTGAGCTTTCCTCACTAAGCATTATGTGCTCACGCTCCTTTTTGCCCATCAATGCAGATATTTGAAGTTGGGACAGCAAGAAGCAAGGGATTCAAGGAGAGCTCCACTTGAGATGTATGTCTCGGTTAATAGCTATAGATAATAAAGGCAATGGGGGGAGAGTCTTTTATGTTGATGTTTAATGAGATTGTGTATGTTGGACAAGTTTGGTTTATGATTTTGAACTATGTGGTTTAACGCTTGCAACGTTTGAATCTTCTTATTCTTAAGTCGTTATGCTATGCTTCTTGTTTTAAAAGCATGATTAAGTGTTGGATGTGTTGAAAGAGTTGATGCACCTAGGGGTGGTTTTGTATCTAGATTTTGATGCAATTTGGTAGGTATGATGCTTGGCATGTTGTTGATTTGTTGTGGAATGGTTTGGAGCATGTTCGATGGGGTTTGAATGTGTTTAAACAGGCCTATTTGGTGTTTCTGGGCAGGGAGTTTCGAAACACCCTTACATGTTTCGAAACATGTGCTTGATTTGGCCTGGGTGTTTCGAAACGGGTAGAGGTGTTTCTGAACGGCCTAGACCCGTTTCGAAACACTTGACCGTTGGGCACTGATTTGAATGGTTTTGAGGTTTGTAAGCTTTACGTTTTAGTCCTGATTTTTGTATGTGCAATTGTTTGAGTTTGAGATGTCCGATTAAGGTGAAATTTTGCAGAGAGGCATGAAACATGACTATTTTCATAATGGTAACTTAAAAATTGGTAAAGTCCTCTTAATTTCCAGAATTTACAAATTGGTCCCTAAATTCATATTTTGTGCAATTGGGTCCCTTATTGTTTTCCGATTGCTGTGATTTTTGAGTATGCTTATCTCAAGAGTATGCCTAGGTTTAATGTGCATCTAGACAAGTTTAAAAAGAAAAAAAGGGTCGTTAATCAAGGTTGACTTTCAGGTTGACTTTGGTTTTCCCCGTGTAATCTTCGTAGTACGGGTCAACCGTCTAGGCCGGGCTAAGGGGGTTACATACCTCCAAATTAAAAAATAGTGTTCAACATGTTAAACATAAATGGTTTAAGCTCGAACTGGACTACCTGAATTTCTGGAGCTACTATTCCAGGATATTGATCGTCCAAGATAGAAGTCAAATGATCTCTAATGGCTCGAGGTCGAGCCGTTTCTCCCTGGCCATTTTCCATAGCATCTCCGTTACCTGGAGGTTGTGGTATTTCTCCGTCCATGTTTTTGGTCTCTTCTCTTCGAACATGTCTCCTGAGTCTCAAGAAATGCTCGATTTCAGAAATAGGTGATTATAGGGGTCCTCTAGGTCTTCTTTTGGTCATGCACTAGCAGGACGCCTGAAAAGAAAAATGAAAAATCCTAAATAAATATGTACAAAAACAAAAAGAACAAGCGATATAAACAAAAAACCGTAAACAACCAATTGCCAATCCCCGGAAACGGCGCCAAAACTTGTTGCTTGCGTGTAATGTACTATAAATGACACGCAAATATGGTGCAAGTATACACGTCGAACGAGTAATAAAGTGAGTGAGTGGGTATCGTCTCCACAGAGATTCAAGGTATTCACGGTTTGTTGTCACAATATTGATTGAACTTTTTGCAGGTGAAAATACTATAGTAAAAGAGATGGTGTAAAATAATGCAGTGACAAAATAGTGAAAAGAAAGATGAGATAGCAATATGATGAACAAGTCCCCTTTCGTATGCGAAACTCACTATGGAATGACTGGCTGGGAATGATGGAAAACCTAAACTAAGCTTCTTAACGATACTAAGGCTCTTCAGATATCTTCTTTGCTAGGTGGGATTTACTAAAAGTGTTCCTAAACTATCTCTAGCGAGGAAGCTGGGAGTATAAAATGCTACAGCCATACCTCTCGGCGTAAACTCTTAACACTCCCCTACCTTTCACGAACTATCCTTCTTAGCCCTTGAAACATATCATTTATCTCTAAGGTAGGTTAGAGACTGCCTCTCGACAGCCACTCCATTGCTTATAGGGGTTCTAAGACTAGCTCTCTCGATTACTAACCTCAACAAACACTTAAAGAACGACCAACTCTCGAGGGCTCTTACAACTTTAAGGAAATAAAGCGCATAAGCAAAGCATAGAACATGATAAACAATGAAAAGCTATAGCATGCATTAAAAAGTACTCAAAATAAAATCATCCATCACACCCAAGGCGCCTAAAGCAGTTCGTGACTCGGCAATATCATCCAACATATCATTGAGATAACATCACCAAAGATGGAGATATGAAAAGGAAATGCTAAAGCGATAGAAAGAAAGGTAAACTCCCTCTCCGCCATTGAATGCTTGACTGTCTTAGGCCCACCGCCTCTCTCAAGGCTGGTGAGGCCACTCCTTGGAGCTTCAACGATGGATGACACCAAGTGGAGAAGATGAAGATGAACGATTCTCTCTCCTTGCAACTTTCTCGCTCTTCGATCTCTTCCGTCTCTCTTTTTTTTTCTCTATCCTCTTTTACAAACTTCTCTCCCTCTTTATATATTGGAGGCTTCTAGGATTTGTGCCCTAAAGATGCATTGATAATCCCAAGGAATATCCACCGACAAGCTCTACCACGAGGGGACAAGGAGGACAGTCTGCAGGTGGATATCGGCTGCTGCACATGTCAGGTTGTCCTTTTCTGCATATTCACGTGCTTCTGCAGCTCATGTGCTTCTCACGTGTTGGCCGTTATCCACTTTCACTATGCTATAGCAATTCCCGGTGCCAGCTTTCTCTCACTAGACTCCCTTCCTGCGCATCATCAAACCCAAAACCAACCTTCCGAGCTCTACCCCTCAACATTGACTAATAACTAGCAAAGGTAAAGATGCACACAGAAGAAAAAAATGAAACCTAAGTGCAGCCTAAATGTTATGATATGGGCTCAAGAACATGCAAATGCTATAGCAAAAAGGTATGAAAACAAGGATATTCATGCAGTTATCAGAGGGCAATGCCCGTCTCGAGTTTGGGGGGTTAGCACTCATTTTGTTAGGCATAACTAGTGCATATTAGATTGCATAATGTACTTTCCTTGAAAACTTAATCGAAAAGAAAAAAAATTGTTAGAACTTGTGCCTATGATAGGATAGCCGACATTAAATTTTTTGCACCAATTAAAATGAACTTAATTTTGGGGAAAAGCATGAAATAAACTTAGGATTTCTCTATAATTGCAAAAATTAAAAACACTATTGTTACTTGCAGAATTTGTTTGAATTTCTGATAAACATTGCCTGCTTGAATTATTTGTAAAATTCTAACATGGTTGTAGGAAGCTGTCGTGGCAGGCAACAAACAGGAGAAAGAAAAGCACCGTCGCGGTAGGAAAAGAAAGTTTTATGTCGTCTATCCCTAGAGGTGCCCGAAATAGGCTCTAGGAAGAATCTTGTGCAAGGACACCCCGCTGCTATCAAAGTCCATGAATCTGAAAACCTATGAAGTGACCGACAAATTAGCATGAGTGAATTAAAGTCTTCACGAGATGACTCTACTCAATGGGTCTAGGGTATTGTAGTTTGCTCCTATCTTAATTTCAGACCTAGAAGAGTAGTTGTGATAAGCTGAAGCCCTTACTGCAATGATTATTAATTGTGCTTAACAATGTTTCCTCGGCAGCAACCTTATATATCATGACATCATCTTTGTTTACTTAGAAAATTATTCAGATTCAGTCTGTACACAGTTTCTGGACACACTTCACTGGCATTATAGTTTAATTCTGAGGTAAATCATGCTATTCCCCTCTCACTAATCTAATGACAGGTGCCATGACCTTGAGGTGTTAAATCAAGTTTAAAACAACATTTTTCTTTCTTATTAGTTCAAAACGCAAGAATGCTTAGGTTTGCATTGCTTTAGGACAAGAAATAGTTCGAGTTTGGGGGGTGTGTAAAGTGTCTATAATTTCTTTACATTTTAGGCATAATTAGATTCATGCATTGCATTTTACAGTATTCTTTACATTGTCATGCTTTTTATTGATTATATATTATTTGGTAAGGAAAAAGTATTGTTTTAGTTTAGTTTTAGTTTCAGGTACTAGAAGCTGGTAGAAGAAGAGAAGAGCTAAGGACATGATGCTAAGGCAACAGATCAGGGAGCTATATTGATGCAGTTCCAGACAGAGACAACAGCTGCCGAGTAGCCGTCGCCGCCATATCTGCCGCCCAGGGCAGCAAGCTAAGGAATTGGAGAACTGGAGTGCGATCTGTAGAGCAGAAAATCCTGATTCTAACGAGGCCATCCACTCTATTTTCTGATGCATGTAGCAGCAGGCATAGCCGCCGAAGAAAGAGAATAAGATTACTTGCGGTGCAAGGCAACATGAAGGAGTCCACATACAACTCAAAGAAGTCAAAATTAAAGGTTGCATTTAATGCAAAAGCTACTTTGAAGACTTCTACTCCAATGAGGACTTGACCTAGCTAATGCCTATATATACTCGATGTATTTTTACTTCAAAACAATTTAGGTTTTCCTTTAGGCATAGTTTAGGTTTTCTTGCTGCCATTATGTTCTAAATTCTCTTTGGGTTTGGGTTATGTTGTAAACTAGTGTGAGAACGGTTGTTTAGGAATTAAGTTTGTTTTTGCAATAAAACTTCAAGGTTTTCTTATTCTATGTTCTTCATAGTTTTCCATTAAGTCAAGAGATTAGTTGTTTACTATCTA
Organism: Hibiscus trionum; assembly: GCA_030270665.1. Classification (NCBI taxonomy): domain Eukaryota; kingdom Viridiplantae; phylum Streptophyta; class Magnoliopsida; order Malvales; family Malvaceae; genus Hibiscus; species Hibiscus trionum. Next base: position 15,420,464 of record BSYR01000038.1, on the reverse strand, counting down.
CTTGTTCGTTTTCGGGAGAGTCGAACTCACGAAAGGAGTAAGTACGGTCCTCACTTTAAACAAGTGTTGATTAATCCAGCCTAGACATAGGTTAGGGTTTAAGGCGGCTAAAAGAGGACGAACCAACTTGTTGTCTTTGCAAGATTCACGCCGCGACTGGTATTATCTGCAGTAGACAACAACATTCTGACTTAAACATAAGCAGGATCACGATCGAATCGTTTTGCCGAGCCTTGAAGTACTTCTGAATTTGCCACCGAGACACGCATCCATTCCACTACCGAGGCAGCGAAAGGTCTAAGCAGCCAATCTGCCATCCCCCGCCGAGGCAGCAGAGTCTGGCAGCGCAAAGCAACTTATCATATTCAACGCAGTTTCACAGTACTCAGCAGCATAACCCGGCACATTCCATCAAATCTGATCTCTTCTTATTATTTACTTGTGTTTTATTTACTTTTCTTTCTAAAACAAACCAAACTTATATGTGCATTTAGTTTTCCCTTGTGCAGGAATTACGATTCGAGTCAAGTTGTCCAATCCATGTGGGAGACGATATCTTTCATACTATAACTTGAAAGGAGTGTGCACTTGCGCTCATATTTAGAGAACACCTAAACGCTCTACAGTCCACGTAGATCTAAGCTTAACTCTCTCGAATATTAAGCTATCAAACACCTAAGTAAAGGCTAACTCTCGAAAGCTCTTACAAAAATAAGGCAATAAAACATTAAACAAAGCATATAAGGAACTGGAAAATGCATAAACATCCATTAAAAACTAAAACATAATCATCCAAAACAAACCCAAGCCACTTAGAGTTAGTTCATGGCTGGGTAAACAACATTCATAATCATTCGTTTCAAATAACCCATTCCAGAATAGAAAATGCTAAAGCATAAACAACTAAGAGTAAGAAACACTCCCAAGCCTCCTTGGACTGCCGTGAACCACCCTAAGCTTGCTGCTTCTCTCAAAGGCCAACAAGGTCATCCTTTTGGAGCTCCAACAATGGAGAACTCAATGAAGAAGAAGTAGAAGAAGAAGAGTGGACACCTCTTCCTTTATCCTTTTCTTATCTCTCAAACACCTTTTTCTAGCTCGCCTTTAATGTCGGTGTCTTGTCCTTTATACAATGGGGGCTTCTAGGGTTTTGTGCCCTTGATTCCTTGTGTGCCCTAGGGAATATTCCCTTCACATGTGTGACACAGCTGGCTGGTAGAATCACATGTGGGGGTTGTATAATATCTTCGTCTTTTGTCTTCTTGTACGCCCGTAATGCCATCCAAAATGTTGTAGCATTTTTCTTTGCCCTGCACTGCTTCATAACTGTCCTGCACATCACCACACCAAAACAAACCTTCCTCAAGCAGCACCAATTTCACAATTAAATAAAAAAAACAATCAAACACCACCAAATGCAATTATAAGAATTAAATGAAACTATATGCAATTAAATGAAATGAGCTTGATTTCATACAATAACTTAAGGAAAAAGGAAATGTATACTTTTTACAAGGTTATCACACATAAACCCTAAATTTGATAATATTCATAGGTTTACTAAGTAATTAAATAATTGGGAGCCTTAATTAGGTTTGAACTTAAAATTGATAAGAAAATAAATAGACTTGCTTTAAAACCTTTTTTTTGTTGAGATGCATTTTGAATATAAATTGAAGTATCCTAATGTAACTGGATGTTTCAAAACTTATATCCAGTAAAAATGTATCTTCTTGCAAAATGATATCTCCATTCGAAATGAAATTAATTTAACAATTAAAGAAATTAATTATATTCAAATTATTGCTCGAAATGTCAAAATGCCATGTGGAATTAATAAGATACCGATAACGAGTGTTCGTAGGGGTGCTAAGCATTCCCTACACATAACCGACTCCCAAACCCAAATTTTAAAGAAAAGAATTTAATGAATTAAAATGGATAAAAATGCTAATTTCCAAAAAAAAGAATGAATCATCAGGCTATTTTTACACTTGGTTTTAAAAATGGTTGCGACAATATGGTATAAAATACACCAAATATTTCTATCCTAAAACTAACTTCAAATCACAAATTTTTGTATTTGGATTATGTATTATGAACTTTTAAATTGTATGTGTTTTATTATGTGATTTTTTAAAACTTTTTAATTTAAAAATAATTAAATAAAAATAAAGTGAACATGGTACCCATTACCCAAATTTTATGGGTGCCAGGTTAACTAGTACCCGATAATTACAGGCTGGGACTATACGGAAAAATCTAAAACCCAAAAGATTGAGTACCCGAAAAGCCGGGTACTGGGGAATGAACACCCTACTACTTACGAAGGCATCCCAAGTTTAAATCCCCTTCTATTCGGTTGTTTCAAAAAATTTCATATAATTTGACCTTTATTTTTAATTTTTATTCAAATAAAAATTAAAAATAAAGGTCCAATCCGGTGTTGACATGTGTCATTATGTGATTGGAAGATTAATTTATTGGATTAAATTAAAATTAGGACTAAATTTATTGAATTTTTAAGTACCAGAAACCAAATATAAAATTATACAAATAAGACTACAATTTTAGAAGCAAGGCAAATTTTTAAGTCGATAACAACTACCGCAACTTGGATTGTGGATGCCCAATTTCATTCGGGCTTAACCCAACAACCCAATACTATGTTTGTCCCAAAATCAAATAATGCAAACCAGAGCCATTACAATAATCCATTACAACCAATGACCCCAAATATACATTGGCCCTAATACACATTAACCCAAATAACCTAAATTAAACATAACCCAAACCCCAAAGCTTCATCTAAAACTACAACCACCGCCATCGCCGTCACTACCAGAAGCAACCACCACCAAAACCCTAATCAAAACCTAAACTAAACCCCAAATAAAACCAACTAATCCTTAGAATAAAATAAACCCTAAAATATTCACGGCCAATCTTACTCTGCCACTGTCGCCCACTCCCATCTAATCCCTAACTACGAACACCGCCCTAAACCATCATAGCCCCCATGCCTCATCACTATTCGACATTGTAACCTCATAGTCCCGCCTATGCATTACATCAGAATCTAGGAGATCACAATAGGATCACGAGAGCCAGCACACAAAAAATACATATAAAACTCTTTTCTTTAAATGCATTAAAACTGTAAAACAAACTTCTGTATAAAATATCATTTTAGAAAATCATGTAAACATAGAATAGTAGTTCGGAAAGCATATCACAAACACTGGTATAAAACAATAGATGTCATACATGCCCACTAACTATGTCGGTACAGCACTCCAAAAGCAACGCCGAGAGAACTCCAAACACTGATGTCAGTCACATGACAGATTTCATCTAACCTACGATTGTAAAACAACATGAGCTTGGGAAAGCTCAGTAATACATACTACCAGAAGATGCTGTAAGCACATGTATATATAAGGTAAAGCAGGGTAAAGCATAAACTATCATGGTGTTCCGGGTAACATGTTCTAATTACGGTTGATTTTAAATTCTTATCTACCCTTCAATTGTACTCCAATATGCAATTCTGAGCTGTACCTATAAGGCATTAACCAAGGCCCATTGGGCGTAGGTACCATGTAACACCCTAAAACTACCCTAGTTGGAATTATAGAAAAATAACATGAAAAGTGTAAACATTTTACACTTTAGCTATGATTATAAAAAAAACAAGATATGTTATGTCTTAATAAGTTAAATTGGATTTAAAACAACAAGTATGATAATGTAAATATATATACTTACGGTGGTAATGGAAATTAACATGTACAATATATCATATGTATAAAATAATGGGATTTTATGTTAGATTAACATTATAATATGATATATAATAATATGTTAGTGGGAATTAAATTTATAATAGATTAATATATATATATATATATATATAATTGTGGCTGAATACATTATAATATAATATACATGAGATAGTGGAATTTAGGTGTCTTAATACATGGCTTAAAATAAACCATGTGTCCCTTTCTTTTGTCTCTAAGAGACACACGACTACAAGGGTGAAACAAGCCCCAAATGCTATCATCTTTCTCCCATTTCCTCACACAACAGAAACTAAGAGAAAATAAGAGAGAGAGAGAGAGAGTGAATTTATAGAGATTAATGCTGGAAAAATTGAAAGGGAAGCATGCATGTTCATCTTAGACTCATGTAAGTGTTCTAGATAAAATTCTGCTCATGTTTTTGTTTGAATGTTCTTGATGAATTGATGTGTTTCTTGAATTGTTTGTGCTGTGAATTTGATTTGAGAATGATTATTGATGTGTTGATAGGTTGTATGTTACATTAGGTTGCTTAAAATGCTAGAAAATTTACATGCATGAAGCTTGAATAATGAATCTGTCCAGAATTTTTAATTATAGATACCTTTCAGAAATTTGAAAAATTGAGCATGTTAGATTCATTTCTGGAAAAAATGTTGTTATAAAACGTTGTAGAGGACAAAATTTTACATGGGATAGAAGTATGAATTGCACGAAAATGTTAAGTATAAGTCTCTAAAATGCTATTAGAAGTTACTGAACTAAAACTGGATGAATCTGGAATCTGCTGGGTTAAATTGCAAAATTCGAAAAATATAGGGGTTTAAATAATGCTAATAAAATTCTGGAAATTTTTTCTTGAAACAGGGGAGTCATGAAATGAATAAAAATTTAATGGCCAAACTTGAATTAAGTCCCAATTGATAGGTTAAACTTATTTAGATCACATAGGGGATTCAAATGGATTAAAGGGGACTGTTTTGTGGAAATTGTTAAAAACGAGGACTTGAATGCTCTGTTTTTAAAGATGTTAGAACTTCATTGTTATGTTAATACATGTAGGTTAATGTGGTTAATAGCTTGGAATCAAATTAATTGTAAAATATAGGATTTAAATGCACTAAAGTCACTAAGTTAAGCTTGGACAGATTAGGCCCTGAAATTGGTCTGTTTTCAAATGTAAAACTGTATTAACTGGAAAATGATAAAAATATGAACCATACATGGTTTTAAAGGTGTGTTTATAAGCTTTCCAGAATAGTATGAAATGCCTTATTTGGATTAGGGAATAAAAAGTTATGGACAGATTACTGGACAATGCTCAAAAATACCATGTTAAGGACAGCTTGTGTGTTTATTGTTGTTTGCTTGATTTGGTTGGATTTTTGTGCTAAGGTTAATACTAATGGATGTTATATATGTTTTAATATGATTCAAGATAATATTGGTGAAGATATATTAGAGGAATCAAGGGGTGATCAAAGCAAGAAGAAAGGGAGAGGCATCATTATTAAGGAGACAAACTAGCTTGGAGTATTATGAGTGTAGTTTTGTTTAAAGTGTTAGGATTAATATCCTAACCTTGTTATTTTATTATTATTAGATAACGTGAAGGAAGCATGAAATGAACCTAATAATGGTTGGTAAAAACTAAAATGCTAAGGAAGAAGGATTAAAGGAAAGACTTATGATATGTTGACTATGCTAGTTAGATAAGCTTACTTTGGCCTAGATATGTTACATTGGGTTGATGACTGAATAAACCATATGACATGAACTTATATGATGAGTTTAGCTACTGTATTTTGATGTTTACATGATGAAAATGACAATATGTGCTTGCTGATTTTTCGTGTTATCATGAATTGAATGATTGCTCTGAAATAAAGATCGATATTGTTACATTTTTGGTGAATTGTTGAATAACAAGCAATTGGTCTTGTTAAACATATAAGATACGATAAGACCTTGGTTTGATTAGTGTCTATAGGTAGAAGGGCATCCCTTATAGTCATTGAGCTCCTCTGATTATTGTTAAAGGATGGTGGTTAGTCACCAATATTCCTTAAGGTGGTAAGTCACCTTGATGCTATGGCATCCTCTGATTACATGTTACAAGTTGGTTACAAAGCATTGATACCTTTGGGTATCCAAAGTCATATGTCACACGTAGACTCGATTACCTTGTTCATTAATCATCCAAGGCAACATATTTAAAAGTTACATGTCTTGAAAGATAAGTACCTAAATGATAAGTACCAATGAAATGAAATTGATATGCCTACTTGCCTTGTATATGCTAATGCTTTTAAATGATGCTTGTTGTTGTATATGATAATGTTTTGATCGATACTTGCTGTATGAATGAACATAAAAGTATGTTGTTTATGTTGCATTAATGGTTACTTGAAATGGTTACAAGAATAGCTAAGTCTACTTATGCATGATGGACTAGCTAGGTGAACTTTGATTAAAGCCTAGTTAGGTAACCTTAAAGATTGAATAATGCTCTAAAAGATAGGAATTAGTAAAGTTTAGGGCTGCCTCACTAAGTACATACCTTGTACTTATCACTCTTTTGTTCCCTTCTTCCAAAAATTTCAAGTACTAGTCCCGAAAGCTAGTCGATTGTCCTAGAGAGCTGACCTTGAAGTCCAAGCACAAGTATGACTCTTTTGGTTATTATAGTTGGTGGCATAGATGTATATAAGTGTCACATGCATATGATACATGTATTTTGGGTGCTTGACATGTAAATGTTATGTTTAAAAACTTGATTATGTAATATGTATTTTAACATGCTTAATGCTTCGGTTGTGTAATTAAGTACTAAAGGACCATGGTATATATATATATATATATATATATATATATATATATATATATATATATATATATATGAATGATGGTTGCTATGGAATTTAAAGTATGTTTGTATGATTTGCTTATATGACCAAATGATCATATGATTGAATTAGAGTTGTATAATAATTTAGCCGAACCTTGAATGTTCCTATTGAGACCGAATATGATTAAAGTGTGCTTGTATGATTATGTGATCTTGGAAAATTGATTGTGTTAATGAGACATGAACTATAGGATTGTAATATGCATCTAGATGTATGATATAAAATGAAGATTAAAATGTATTGCTATGCTTAGTTAGAATGTACCTATGGAATGAGCCTTGTTTATATGTATGATTCGAATAAGGTAGATTAAGAAATTGGTTTGGTAACATGATTATGTAATGGTTTTTGAATGTATAAGCAAGATTAAATGATTATCTTGTTGTGTTAGTACATGTATGTAATTGTTATGATTGTAACATGATTGCTTGTATGTAATAGTTAATGTAACCCCCTTAGCCCGGCCTAGACGGTTGACCCGAACTACGAAGATTACACGGGGAAAACCAAAGTCAACCCGAAAGTCAACCTTGATTAACGACCCCTTTTTTAATTTTTAAACTTGTCTAAATGCATATTAATCCTAGGTGAACCCTTGAGAAGAACATACTCAAAAATCACAGCAATCGGAAAACATTTAGGGACTCAATTGCACAACATACAAATTTAGGGACCAAATTGCAAATTCTGGAAATTAGGAGGACTTAACCAAATTAAAAGTTACCATTATAAAATTAATCATATTTCATGCTTCTCTACCAAATTTCATCTCAATCGGACATCACAAACTCAACCAATTGCATATACAAAGATTGGGACCAAAACGTAAGAGTTTCAAAACATTTAACCATCAGATTCAGTGCCCAACGGTCGAGTGTTCTGAAACGGGGATGATCCGTTCCGAAACGCGGGACCGTTTCGAAACTTGTTGCGGAACAGGGCTTGGCAGTGGCAAATCCGTTTCGGAACAGCTCTACCTGTTTCGAAACGCCACGACCATTTCAGGCCACCTGTTCCGAAACAGCAGCACCCGTTCCGAAACGAGTTGCCCAGAATTGCAGAATTTTGCTGGTTTATTACACAATCAACCTATCAAACATATCCATATGACCTCCATATCATACACACAAGTCATCAAACACTTAAGGAACATATTAGCATCAACTAAACACAATCATGGCATCATCCAAAGAAAAACCCAATTCTATAGGCATGCATCCTATATTGAAAACCATGCAACCATCAATTCACCAAAACCAATTACCAAACGGCCATTTACATGTTCCAACATTATCAAAAACATTAACCAAACTTAGGGAGTCCAAAACATCTCCCAAAAACACAATCTAGGTTCCCATTGCCAAATGCCAAAAGCTAATAGTGTTAGAAAAACATTCACCATACATGAGCTTAGTCTTCACTTGGATCCTTGACCTCCTTGCTGCCCTTTATGCACTTCAATGCTCTGCATTATTGGTTTAAGAAAGAGAGAGCGTAAGCACATAGCTTAGCGAGGAAATGCTCAATTAAAACATCACAATAATGCATTTGCAAAAACACCTATTCAAGGCCTTTAGTTTCAAAACAACATATACCATGCAAATATGCATACAAACCAAGCATCTCATGCTTCAAATCATCATCATGTCATATTGGCTTACAAGTGATAATCCATAACATTTTACAACTCAAAAACACAATCGGATACGCGGATTACAAGCGTTGTCCCATACGCTTCATACACACTACCAATATCAAGGTGGAGCATGGTACAAACACAACCCCTCAACACCTGTGATGGAGACTATGGTACAATCACAACCCCTCAACATCACTCATTGGTAGTTGTATAACATCACTAACGAGAACACGGGACACACAACACAAGATCCACACATGGACTTTTAACCACCATTGTGATCTTAACACAAGATCCACTCATGGACTTTTAACCACCATGATGATCTTAACCATCTCGTTAGTGTACTTGGATGGAGTTTACGGTACAATCACAACCCCTCGACATCCAAGGCGACTTTATTCACGGTGCACCCAATCCTATAGCCGACTAACTATATCCGATTCAAGTACTTTAAAACCAACACATCACTTGCCAATATACATCATATAACATAATTAACCCACTGTTTTAAAGCATTTAACAAAGCCATTAAATCATCATGCATTACAATGCATCAAACCACATTTATCAATGTTCAAAACAAGGATCTCTTACCTTGAGCATCCTTCAACACATGGCTTATAAAACCAGCATCAAACATGCTAAAATATGCTTTCAAAACAGAATTTAAACATGCAAATAAATCACATTGCATCCAACCATCTCATGGTTCATCAACAAGAGAGTCTTCCCGAAAACTTACTCTTGAGCTTAGCTAAGTTGTTTAGACTTATACTAAGCTCCCATAACCTTCCAACATTGGTTTCAAAGCTGAAAACCAAACTTCACTCACCGATTCCGTTTCGCAAGCTTGCCGAAACACCGATCAAGCCTCCGGATCAACACCACAAGGATCCGATGATGTCTCCCCTGTTTTAAACACATCAAAGCAGTGGATTAATGCATCATCATGCATTAATATCTTCAACCAAGACACCTAAACTCACTGCTCTCATCAACACTCACATTTCGGCTACCAAACACAACCGAAATCACATCCAAACTCCTCTACAACCTTACCCAGCCAAGATCCATCAATTCCAAACACACTTATACATCAATTAACATCCAAAAAGGATCTAATCACGTCCTTATACCTCCAGCTACAGCAGAACCTCAAAATCACCCCCAAAACCACCATTAACTCAATCAAAAACTTAGGAAAATCAACCTATCCGGGATTGCATTGATTAAACCTCAATTACACATCATTTATACATCCAATAAACATCAAAAAGACATCTCAAATCACAGCCCAATCATTTAGTACGAATTAAATCAAAATTAAACCCAAATCTTGCATTTAAAGCCAAGATCAAGAACACAACATTAAAACCTTTAATAAAACACAAATCAAGGATTGAGAACTTGGGAATTTCAGTAAAGAACTGAGTATTTAGAGGAGAAGGACGTTCATACCTCTAAATGTGAGTTTCTTCTTGTTTAAAGCCAAGATTCTTGAAAATTCAATAAGCAAATGGTAATGATTTGATGTAGGAATGATTAGAAACCAATTGGAGATTGAAATCTCATCTTTAGGTGTTAAAATCAGAGGGAAAATGGCTGGGGAAATGTGTTTGGCTGAGAGAAAAGGGAGAGAAAATGAAGAGGGAAAATTTTGAGAAAAGTTAGTTATGAACTCAAAAATATCTATTTCCCCTTTTTCCTTTTATTAAATATCATTTAATAAATGTTTAATATTAAGAAAAATCTGGAGAAAACTCTTCTTGGGTAAATTAGCTCCTTAAAGATTCAAAGTTTCAATCCTTTTAAAACAGTCACCAACTTTTCAAAAATTACATTTTAGTCACTAACTTGAAATTTCACATTTCGAAACCTCATTTTGTAAAATTGATTCCACCACTCTCTTATATATAATAAAAGAGGATTTTAAGATATTTTTCCATATTTTTAATGCATCCCGAACTAGGCTTTCTCTAAAACCACCTTTTATATTCGAACCGAAATTCAACCGGTCCGATTCATACCCAAAACCTCTAAGCCCAAAATTGGGGTGTTACAACTCTCCCCCCTCCCCTTAAGAAATTTCATCCTCGAAATTTACCTGAAGGGAAAAGATACGGAAACTGCTTCAACATGTCATCCTTCCGTTCCCACGTGGCTTCCTCAGCACCACGATGCTTCCACAACACCTTTACCAACTCAATGGTCTTGCCTCGAAGAACTTTACTATCCGAATCCAGAATCTTCATCGGTTCCTCATCATAGGTCAAATCCGGATTCAATTCCACTTCTTCCACAGGCATCACATGCGAAGGATCCGATCTATACTTCCGAAGCATAGAAACATGAAACACATCATGGATCTTTTCCAACTCATGCGGTAACCTCAACTTGTACGCAACAGGACCCACACGCTCAATCACCTCGTATGGTACAATGTACCTAGGGCTCAACTTACCCTTTCGGCCAAACCTCATCACCTTTTTCCAAGGCGAAACTTTCAAAAACACACGGTCACCCACCGCATACTCAATCTCCTTACGCTTCAAATCCGCGTAAGACTTTTGCCGATCAGAAGCTGCCTTCAAACGCTCACAAATGAGCTTCACCTTCTCGGTGGTTCCTTTCAACAAAGCTGGCATCGAAACCAACTTCTGACCCGTTTCAGCCCAACAAAGAGGAGTCCTACACTTCCTCCCGTACAAAGCTTCATAAGGTGCCATTTGAATACTTGCCTGATAACTATTATTATAGGCAAACTCCACCAAAGGCAGATGTTTCTCCCAAGAACCCTGAAACTCAATCACGCAGCACCTCAACATATCCTCCAACACCTGGATAACACGCTCAGACTGTCCATCCGACTGTGGATGATAAGAAGTGCTGAAATTCAACCGCGTACCCAAAGCCTGATGCAAACACTGCCAGAAACGCGATGTAAACCGCGGATCCCTATCCGACAAAATCGACTTAGGCACACCATGCAGCCGTACAATCTCAGCAATGTACAGCTCCGCAAGCTTGTCCAAAGTGTACGTAGTATGCACAGGCAAGAAATGCGCACACTTCGTCAGGCGATCCACAATCACCCACACCGAATTCCTTTTCGATGGCGACAAGGGCAAACCAGACACAAAGTCCATGGTAACCCTTTCCCACTTCCACTCAGGAATCCTCAACGGTTGCAACAACCCTGAAGGAAACCGATGCTCAGCTTTAACTCGCTGGCAAACCATGCACTTGCTTACAAACTCAGCAACATCTTTCTTTAAACCCACCCAATAGTACTCATCACGAAGATCACAGTACATCTTAGTACTACCAGGGTGCATATCAAAAGGACTACTATAACCTTCAGTCAAAATAGCACGCCTCAACTCAGCATCACTGGGCACTACTATCCGACTCCCAAAACATAAAACTCCATCATCATTAAAACAGAAATCCGATGGCCTACCCTCTGCAATATCCTGAACATGTGGCACCAAGGAATCATCCGACAACTGCTTTTCCTTAATGAACTGAACCAAAGATGGTTTCACTTGCAACTCAGCCACAAGACCACCATCACGCGATATACTCAAAATGGCAAACATAGCCCTCAACTCCACAGCTACCTTCCTACTCAAGGCATCCGCTGCAACATTAGCTTTACCCGGATGGTACTCGATTGTCAAATCATAATCCTTAAGCAACTCCACCCAACGTCGTTGCCTAAGATTTAACTTCTTCTGAGACATCAGATACTTCAAACTCTTGTGGTCCGTGTACACCGTACACTTCTCACCGTACAGGTAGTGTCTCCAGATTTTCAAAGCAAAAACCACCGCGGCTAACTCAATGTCATGCGTAGGATAATTGCGCTCATGCACCTTCAATTGCCGTGATGCATAAGCCACCACCTTACCCTCTTGCATTAACACACATCCCAAACCAACGTAGGACGCATCACTATACACCACAAACTCTTTCCCTTATTCAGGCTGAACCAAGATAGGAGCTTGCATCAAAGCTGTCTTAAGCTTCTCAAAAGCCTGCTGTCTCGCTTCTGTCCACTCATATTTAACATCCTTCTGCAACAACTTCGTCAAAGGTGCAGCAATCTTTGAAAACCCATCCACGAACCTTCGATAGTATCCTGCCAGACCAAGGAAACTACGGACTTCATGAACAGACTTACGAGGCTTCCAATTCATCACTGCCTCAATCTTTTGAGGATCAACACGAATCCCCTCCGCAGAAACCACATGACCAAGAAACACCACTTCTCTAAGCCAAAACTCACACTTGCTCAGCTTAGCATACAACTGATTCTCCAACAAAGCTTGTAACACAATTCTCAAATGCCCTTCATGCTCCTCCTCAGTACGAGAGTACACGAGGATATCATCAATGAACACCACGACAAATTTATCCAAGTATTCATGGAATACTCTATTCATCATGTCCATGAAAGCTGCAGGAGCATTCGTCAAACCAAACGGCATCACCAAGAACTCATAATGCCCATACCTCGTTCTGAAGGCTGTCTTTGGCACATCTACATCCTTCACCTTCAACTGGTAATACCCTGACCTTAAGTCAATTTTAGAGAACACAGCCGCTCCCCGAAATTGATCAAAAAGATCATCAATTCTCGGCAATGGATACCGATTCTTGATAGTCAACTTGTTAAGCTGACGGTAATCAATGCACATCCTCATAGTGCCATCCTTCTTCTTCACAAACAAGACCGGTGCACCCCAAGGTGACACACTCGGCCGAATGAAACCACGATCAAGCAACTCCTGAAGTTGCGTCTTCAACTCTTTCAACTCTTTAGGTGCCATTCTATAAGGAGTAATGGACACTGGAGTTGTGTTTTCATACAGCTCAATCCCAAACTCCACTTCGCGATTAGGAGGCAATCCAGGCAACTCCTCCAGAAACACACCAGGAAACTCTCGCACAGTCCTGATATCTTGCACTCGCAACTCCTTAGAGCTAGGATTCATCACGAAGGCTAGGTAAGCTTCACAGCCTTGCCTCAGCATCCGGCTCGCTTCCAAGGTAGACACCACATTGGCAAGAAACTTTACATTCTCACCAACCACTACTACCTCATAATCATCCGCAAGCTTCAACAAAACTCGCTTATTCTCAAAATCCACTACCGCTCGATGCTCAACCAGCCAATCCATACCAAGGATTACATCAAAACCATAGAAAGGCAATTCCATAAGATCAACATGAAAAACATGATCTTGCACAACCAAGGGACACCTTCTATAAAGCTTTCGTGTCACAACGGTCTCACAAAAAGAACTAGTTACACGCATACCAACATCCAAAGACTCAACAGGCAAACCAAGCAATTGAGCATGCTCACGCAATATGTATGAGTGTGTAGATCCAGAATCAATCAAGGAAAGTAATGACAAGGATTGCAAAGTAAAAGTACCTGCGATCACATCCGTGTCATTCCTCCCCTCCCTCTGAGCATACACTCTGGCTTGGCCACGACCTCTCTGTGGTGCAACAACTCCAGGAGCACGTCCCTGGCCACCACCGGCCAACAGAGGACACTCCCTCCTCATGTGATCCGCCGAACCACAGTTCCAGCACGAGTTACCGGCCACCACAACAGGAGCCTGAACCTCCCTCGCAGCTCGAGGACAATCACGCCTCAGATGTCCACGCGATCCACATGTCCAACATGTGTTCGGATCAGCTCTTGTCCTGTCTCCCTGAACAGGCGCACCTTGCCCTCCACCGCCACGCCTAGCCGAAGACTGATACTTCCGATCACGTCCTCTCTTGTTCCGTCTGCCACCGGAACTATACTTAGCAGCTTGCTTGCCCACACTAGGACAAGCACCTCTAGAAGATAAACTCAAATTCAACTCAATGTCCTTTGCCCTTCCAACCAGCACATCAAAATCTGTGTACTCAGCAGCCAGCATATAAGTCTTCACTTTCGTCACCAAACCATAACGGAAACGTTCACACCTCTCCCGCTCATCAGGAACAAGCTCAGGTGCGTACTGACTGAGTCGGACAATGTAACGCCCCGGTTTTGGGCTTAGAAGTTTTGGGCGTTGACCGGTTCGGTCAAAGTGCGGTTCGAATATATAAGAGTGAATTTAGGAAAGCCTAGTTCGGGTTGCATTAAAAATATGGAAAAATGTTCTAAAATCCTCTTTTAATATATATAAGTGAACTGTGAAATCAATTTTACAAAATGAGGTTTGGAAGGGTGACATTTTGGCTAGTGACCAAAATGTAATTTTTGAAAACTGTGAGACTGTTTTAAAAAGGATTGAAACTTTGAATCTTTAAGGAGCTATTTACCCAATGGGAGTTTCTCCAGATTTTCTAAAGATATTAAATGATTAATTAAAAGGTTTTAAATAAAAACAAAGTGGAGGGAAGATATTTTGGTTTCAACTAACTTTTCTCCCAATTCTATTTTCTCTCATTTTCCCTCAAGCCAAACACCTTTTCTCTAGAGCTTTTCTCTCTGATTTTGTCACCTAAATTCATCTTTTCAATTACCTTTTGATTGCTGATCATCTCTACAACAAAACCTCACCATTTGCCATTTGATTCTTCAAGCTTTTTGGTTCTAAAAGAGGAGAAACTCAAGTTTGGAGGTAAGAACGTCCTTCTCCTCTGAACTTCAAGTTCTTTACTGAAATTCCTAAGTTCTCAATCCTTAATTGATGATTTATAAATGGTTTTTAAAGTTGTGTAATGGATCTTGGCTTAAAATGCAAGATTTGATGATTTTTGATGAATTTTCGTTGGATCTGTTAAAGCAGTGATTTGAGGTGTATTTTTGATGTTAAATGAATGTTAATTTGTTTGGAAATTGAGTTTTAACTAATGCAATCCCGTATAGGTTGAATTTCCTAAGTTTAGCTTGTGATTCTTGGTTGTTTTTGGAGTAATCTTCTGGATCTGTTGTTGCTGGAGGTATAAGGATGTTGTTAGGTCCTTTTTAGATGTTGAATGATGTTTATGGATGCTTAGTTTTGATGGTTTATGGCTGGGCTTTGTTGAGGAGTTGTTTGGATGCATTTTCGGTTGTGTTTGGTGGCCGAAAAAGGAGTGTGGATGAGAGCAGCGAGTTTACGTGCTTTCATTGAAGCTATTAATGCATGATGATGCATTAATCTACTGTTTTGATGTGTTAAAACAGGGGAGTCATCTTTGGATCCAAGTGGTGGTGATCCGGAAGCTTATTTTGTGTTTCGGCAAGAGGCGAAACGGAATCAGTGAGTGGATTTTGGTTTTCGGCTTTGAAACCAATGTTTTGGAGGTTTGGGAGCTTAGTCTAAGTCTAAACAACTTTGCTAAGCTCAAGAGTAAGTTTTCGAAAAAACTCTCTTGATGAGGAACCATGTGATAGTTGGGTGCAATGTGTTTGTTGCATGTTTTAATTCTGTTTTTAAAGCATATCTAGCATGTTTGTTTGCTGAGATTATAAGCCATGTGTTTAAGGAAGCTCAAGGTTAGAGTTCCTTGCTTTTGAACATTGTTTAAATGTGGTTTAATGCTTAAAGATGCATGATGTTTATGGCTTGGTTAAATGCTTAAAAACAGTGGATTATTGATGATAAATGATGTATATTGGCAAGTGATGTTTTGAAAAGGTTAAGGTCACCAAGGTGGTTAAAAGTCCTTGAGTGAGCCTTGTTTACTTAAGAACATCAAGGTGTTTAAAAGTCCTTGGATGGTTCTTGTTGAGGACACAAAGGTGTTTAAAAGTCCTTGTGTGGTCCTTTCCAAGGTGTTTAAAAGTCCTTGGGGCCAAGGTGTTTAAAAGTCCTTGGGGTGATTCTTGCCATGGTGTTTAAAAGTCCATGGGCCAAGGTGTTTAAAAGTCCTTGGGGTCAAGGTGTTTAAAAGTCCTTGAGGTGAAAATTGTTAAGGACACAAAGGTGTTTAAAAGTCCTTGTGTGGTCCTTGCCATGGTGTTTAAAAGTCCTTGGGCCATGGTGTTTAAAAGTCCATGGGGATAAGATCACAATGGTGTTTAAAAGTCCATGTGTGAGTCTTATGTTGATCTTGTTAAAAGATGGTAATTATCACTTGTGGCCAATATGACATGTTATGATATGAAGCATGAGATGCTTGGTTGGGATTGCTTGTGAGCATGTCTAAATGTATTTTGATGTATGATTTATAAAAGTGTTTTATAAATGCATTATTGAATGGTTTTATTTGAGCTTTCCTCACTAAGCTTTTGCTTACGCTCTCTCTCTTTTCTTAAACCAATAATGCAGAGCGTTAAGTTGCATTGAGGGCAGCAAGGAAGGCAAGCAATCAAGTAGAAGATAAGCTCATGTATGGGAAGGTTTTCTTAAACACTTTTAGCTATTGGTTTTTGGCAATGGGGGACCTATGTTGTTGTTTTGGGAGATGTTTTGGACTCCCTATTTTGGATTTATGTTGTTGTCAATGTTGGTACATGTAATTGGCCATTATGTGTTGGTTTGGAGGTTTTGGTGCATGAATGGTTTGCTTGTGTAGGAAGCATGCCTTTAGATTTGGGGCTTTTCATATATGATGTTATAATGATAAATTGTTGATGCAAATATGTCTCTTGTATGTTGTATGAGTTGCTGGTAAAGTTTGGTAGCAATTGGAGCATGTTTGGTTGGTCAATTGTGTGTTTAGGCATGAAATTTTCTGCAATCTGTGCAGGCCGTATCGGAACAGTGGATACCATTTCGGAACGGGTGCCTTGAAGTAGCCCAGGCGTCCGAAACGGGAGACACCGTTCCGAAATGGAAAGGCCACTGCCAGCCCTCGTTTCGGTACGCGTTGCGGAACGGCCCCGCGTTTCGAAACAGGCTCTCCCTGTTTCGGAACACCTGACCGTTGGGGGCTGACATTGGCAGTTATATGTTTCAAAATGTTTGCATTTTGGTCCCGAAACTTGTGTGTGCAATTGTATGAGTTTGGGATGTCCGTTTGAGCTGAAATTTGACAGAGATGCATGAAACATGATTAATTTCAAGTTGGTAACTTTAATTTGGGCTAAGTCCTTATAATTATCAGAATTTACAAATTGGTCCCTAAAGTTGTAATTTGTTCAATTAGGTCCCTGTTTGATCTCTGATGTTTATGTTCTTTGAGTATGTTGTTTGTAAGATCACAACTAGGGTTAATGTGCATCTAGACAAGTAAAAAAAAAGGGTCGTTAATCAAGGTTGACTTTCAGGTTGACTTTGGTTTTCCCCGTGTGACTTTCTTAATTCGGGTCAACCGTCTAGGCCGGGTTAAGGGGGTTACATTTGGTGGTATCAGAGCTGAGTTCTCGAGTAAGTGGGAATGTGTATGTGAATGTTTGAAGTATGTATGCTTTGTATGCTTGTTGAGTGGAAGCATGTTGAATGAATTGCATGTATGTTGCAATTGAGATGTATGCTGTGATGAAGCATGTTGTGGGTACCCATTGCCAAATCAAATCTAATGAAATGATGTTGATTTTAATTGGAAATGAGCTTGAGTACTTGGATTGCTTACCTTGCTGGACCTGACTTTGTTTATTTGCATTGTGATTGCATGGTTATAGTATGGCACCTCGTAGAGAGTTGAGGAGTAATGTGCGAGCTACGGCTCAGAATGAGAATGAAAACGAAGAGAATGTTGAGAGTGCGGTTTTACCTCCTCCGCCTGGTGGTGGTGGTGGTGCTGGGGCTGAGGAAGCTGGAGCTGCAGCTGGTGCTGAGGCTGCTGGGCCTGAGGCTGGTCAGGGGCAAGCTATGCCTGATATGACAATGTTAGTGCAAGCTATTGCTGGTGCTTTTCAAGCAGCGGTAGCTGGGGCTCGTGGAGCTGGGCATCAGGAAGATGCTGGAGTTAGACTACCTTTGGAGCGTTTGCGCAGTCTGGGAGGGACTGAGTTCAGGGGTATGTCTGCTGAAGGTTCTGAGGCTTGGTTAGAGAGTACCAAGAGGATCTTGGGTCAGATGAGTTGCACTGATGTGCAGAAGCTTGGTTGTGTTGTGTCCTTGCTGCAGAAGGATGCATATACGTGGTGGACAACCACTATTGCTGGGATGGCAGAAGCTGATGTGACTTGGACATTCTTTCAGAATGTGTTCAAGAGAAGGTATCTGGGTGTGAGGTACCTAGATGAGAAAAAGAGGGAGTTCATGTCTCTTACCCAAGGGAGCATGACTGTGGCTGAGTATGAAGTGCAGTTTGTGCGACTCAGTCAGTATGCACCTGGGCTTGTCCCGGATGAGCGAGCGAGGTGTGAAAGGTTCCGTTATGGTTTAGTGACGGAGGTGAAGATGTACGTGCTGGCCACAGAGTATGATGATTTTGATGTGTTGGTGGGCCGAGCCAAGGATATTGAGATGAACTTGGGTTTATCTGCTAGAGGTGCTGGAGCCAGTGCTGGTAAGCGGGCAGCTGAATATAGTTCCGGTGGTGGACGGAACAAGAGGGGTCGTGATCAGAAGTATCAGTCCTCGGCTAAGCGAAGTGGTGGAGCACCTGCTCGGGGAGGCAACGCTAGAGCTGATCCGAGTGCTTGTTGGATATGTGGTTCGCATGGCCACATGAAACGTGATTGTCCTCGTGCTGTGAGGGAGGTGCAAGCTCCTGTTGCGGCAGCTGGTAATGGTTGCTGGAACTGTGGATCTACGGATCATTTGAGGCGTGATTGTCCTATGTTGGCTGGTGGCCAAGTTCGTGCTCCTGTTGTTGCAGCAGCGCAGAGAGGTCGTGGGCGCAGCCGTGGTAATTTTTAGCGGAGAGAGGAAGGTGGCCGAGGTGTAGCTCATGTTGTAGCTGTACAGCCAGAGGGTGGCGGACAGGCTAGAGTGTTTGCTCAGCGTGAGGGGAGGAATGACGCGGATGTGATCGCAGGTACTTTTACTCTGCAGTCCTTGTCATTACTTTCCTTGATTGATTCTGGATCTACGCACTCTTACATATTGCGTGAACATGCTGAATTGCTTGGTTTGCCTGTTGAGTCTTTGGATGTTGGTATGCGTGTCACTAGTTCTTTTGGTGAGACTGTTGTGACTCGAAAGCTGTATAGAAGGTGTCCTTTGGTTGTTCAAGATCATGTTTTTCATGTTGACCTTATGGAGTTACCTTTCTATGGTTTTGATGTAATCCTTGGTATGGATTGGCTTGCTGAGCATCGTGCTGTGGTGGATTGTGAAAGTAAGCGAGTTTCGCTGAAGCTTGCGGATGATTATGAAGTTGTTGTGGTTGGTGAGAATGTGAAGTTTCTTGCCAATGTGGTGTCCACGTTGGAGGCAAGCCGGATGCTGAGGCAAGGCTGTGAAGCTTACCTAGCTTTTGTGATGAATCCTAGCTCTAAGGAGTTGAGGGTGCAAGATATCAGGGTTGTGAAGGAGTTTCCTGGTGTGTTTCCTGAGGAGTTGCCTGGTTTACCTCCTAATCGCGAGGTGGAGTTTGGAATTGAGCTGTATGAGAATACAACTCTTGTGTCCATTACTCCCTATAGAATGGCACCTAAGGAGCTGAAAGAGCTAAAGACGCAGTTGCAAGAGTTGCTCGAGCGTGGTTTCATTCGGCCAAGTGTGTCGCCTTGGGGTGCACCGGTCTTGTTCGTGAAGAAGAAGGATGGCACTATGAGAATGTGCATTGATTACCGTCAGCTGAATAAGTTGACTATCAAGAATCGGTATCCTTTGACGAGAATTGATGATCTCTTTGATCAATTTCGGGGAGCTGTTGTGTTCTCTAAGATTGACTTGAGGTCAGGGTATTACCAGTTGAAGGTGAAGGATGTGGATGTGCCTAAGACAGCTTTCAGGACAAGGTATGGGCATTATGAGTTCCTCGTGATGCCGTTTGGTTTGACAAATGCTCCTGCTGCTTTCATGGACATGATGAATCGTGTGTTTCATGAATACCTGGAAAAGTTTGTTGTGGTGTTCATTGATGACATCCTCGTGTACTCGCGTACTGAGGAGGAGCATGAAGAGCATTTGAGGTTTGTTTTGCAAGCTTTGTTGGAGAATCAGCTTTATGCTAAGCTGAGCAAGTGTGAGTTCTGGTTAAGGGAGGTGGTGTTTCTTGGGCATGTGGTTTCTGCCGAGGGGATTCGTGTTGATCCTCAGAAGATTGAGGCGGTGATGAATTGGAAGGTTCCTAAGTCTGTTCATGAAGTTCGTAGTTTCCTCGGTTTGGCAGGATACTACTGGAGGTTTGTGGATGGGTTTTCTAAGATTGCTGCACCTTTGACGAAGTTGTTGCAAAAAGATGTTAAGTATGAGTGGACGGAGGCGCGGCAGCAGGCTTTTGAGAAGCTTAAGGCGGCTTTGACGCAAGCTCCTATCTTGGTTCAGCCTGAATCAGGGAAAGAGTTTGTGGTGTATAGTGATGCGTCCTATGTTGGTTTGGGATGTGTGTTGATGCAAGAGGGTAAGGTGGTGGCTTATGCATCGCGGCAGTTGAAGGTGCATGAGCGCAATTATCCTACGCATGACATAGAGTTGGCTGCGGTGGTCTTTTCTTTGAAGATCTGGAGACATTACCTGTATGGTGAGAAGTGTACTGTGTACACGGATCACAAGAGTTTGAGGTATCTGATGTCTCAGAAGGAGTTGAATCTTAGACAGCGACGTTGGGTGGAGTTGCTCAAGGATTATGATTTGACGATTGAGTATCACCCTGGAAAAGCTAATGTTGTAGCGGATGCCTTGAGTAGGAAGGTAGCTGTTGAGTTGAGGGCTATGTTTTCCAGTTTGAGTATTTCGCGTGATGGTGGTCTTGTGGCTGAATTGCAAGTGAAACCATCTTTGGTTCAGTTGATCAAGGAGAAACAGTTGTTGGATGATTCCTTGGTGCCGCATGTTCAGGATATCGCGGAGGGTAGACCTTCGGATTTCTGCTTTAATGAGGATGGAGTGTTGTGTTTTGGGAGTCGGATAGTGGTGCCTAATGATGCTGAGTTGAGGCGTGCTATTCTGACTGAAGGTCATAGTAGTCCTTTTGCTATGCACCCTTGTAGTACTAAGATGTATCGAGATCTTCGTGATGAGTACTATTGGGTGGGTTTGAAGAAAGATGTTGCGGAGTTTGTCAGCAAGTGTATGGTGTGTCAGCGAGTTAAGGCTGAACATCAGTTTCCTTCAGGGTTATTGCAACTGTTGAGAATCCCTGAGTGGAAGTGGGAAAGGGTTACCATGGATTTTGTATCTGGTTTACCCTTGTCACCATCGAAGAAGAATTCGGTGTGGGTGATTGTGGATCGCCTGACGAAGTGTGCGCATTTCTTGCCTGTGCATACTACGTTTTCTTTGGATAAGCTTGCGGAGCTGTACATTGCTGAGATTGTGCGGCTGCATGGTGTGCCAAAGTCGATTGTGTCGGATAGGGATCCGAGGTTCACATCGCGGTTCTGGCAGTGTTTGCATCAAGCTCTGGGTACGAGGTTGAATTTCAGTACATCCTATCATCCTCAGTCGGATGGTCAGTCTGAGCGTGTTATCCAGATTTTGGAGGATATGTTAAGGTGCTGCGTGATTGAGTTTCAGGGCTCTTGGGAGAAGCATTTGCCTTTGGTTGAGTTTGCTTATAACAATAGTTATCAGGCAAGTATTCAAATGGCACCTTATGAGGCTTTGTATGGGAGGAAGTGTAGGACTCCTCTTTGTTGGGCTGAAGCGGGTCAGAAGTTGGTTTCGATGCCGGCTTTGTTGAAAGGAACCACCGAGAAGGTGAAGCTCATTTGTGAGCGTTTGAAGGCAGCTTCTGATCGGCAGAAGTCTTACGCGGATTTGAAGCGTAAGGAGATTGAGTATGCGGTGGGTGACCGTGTGTTCTTGAAGGTTTCGCCTTGGAAGAAGGTGATGAGGTTTGGCCGGAAGGGTAAGTTGAGCCCTAGATACATTGGACCATACGAGGTGGTTGAGCGTGTGGGTCCTGTTGCGTACAGGTTGAGGTTACCTCAAGAGTTGGAGAAGATTCATGATGTGTTTCATGTTTCTATGCTCCGGAGGTATAGATCTGATCCTTCGCATGTGATGCCTGTGGAGGAAGTGGAATTGAATCCGGATTTGACCTATGATGAGGAACCGGTGAAGGTTCTGGATTCGGATAGCAAGGTTCTTCGTGGCAAGACCATTGAGTTGGTAAAGGTGCTGTGGAAGCATCGCAGTGTTGAGGAAGCCACGTGGGAGCGAAAGGATGACATGCTGAAGCAGTTTCCTTATCTCTTTCCTTCAGGTAAATTTCGAGGACGAAATTTCTTAAGGGGGGAGAGTTGTAACGCCCCGGTTTTGGGCTTAGAAGTTTTGGGCGTTGACCGGTTCGGTCAACGTGCAGTTCGAATATATAAGAGTGAATTTAGGAAAGCCTAGTTCGGGTTGCATTAAAAATATGGAAAAATGTTCTAAAATCCTCTTTTAATATATATAAGTGAACTGTGAAATCAATTTTACAAAATGAGGTTTGGAAGGGTGACATTTTGGCTAGTGACCAAAATGTAATTTTTGAAAACTGTGAGACTGTTTTAAAAAGGATTGAAACTTTGAATCTTTAAGGAGCTATTTACCCAATGGGAGTTTCTCCTGATTTTCTAAAGATATTAAATGATTAATTAAAAGGTTTTAAATAAAAACAAAGTGGAGGGAAGATATTTTGGTTTCAACTAACTTTTCTCCCAATTCTATTTTCTCTCATTTTCCCTCAAGCCAAACACCTTTTCTCTAGAGCTTTTCTCTCTGATTTTGTCACCTAAATTCATCTTTTCAATTACCTTTTGATTGCTGATCATCTCTACAACAAAACCTCACCATTTGCCATTTGATTCTTCAAGCTTTTTGGTTCTAAAAGAGGAGAAACTCAAGTTTGGAGGTAAGAACGTCCTTCTCCTCTGAACTTCAAGTTCTTTACTGAAATTCCTAATTTCTCAATCCTTAATTGATGATTTATAAATGGTTTTTAAAGTTGTGTAATGGATCTTGGCTTAAAATGCAAGATTTGATGATTTTTGATGAATTTTCGTTGGATCTGTTAAAGCAGTGATTTGAGGTGTATTTTTTATGTTAAATGAATGTTAATTTGTTTGGAAATTGAGTTTTAACTAATGCAATCCCGTATAGGTTGAATTTCCTAAGTTTAGCTTGTGATTCTTGGTTGTTTTTGGAGTAATCTTGTGGATCTGTTGTTGCTGGAGGTATAAGGATGTTGTTAGGTCCTTTTTAGATGTTGAATGATGTTTATGGATGCTTAGTTTTGATGGTTTATGGCTGGGCTTTGTTGAGGAGTTGTTTGGATGCATTTTCGGTTGTGTTTGGTGGCCGAAAATGGAGTGTGGATGAGAGCAGCGAGTTTAGGTGCTTTCATTGAAGCTATTAATGCATGATGATGCATTAATCTACTGTTTTGATGTGTTAAAACAGGGGAGTCATATTTGGATCCAAGTGGTGGTGATCCGGAATCTTGATTTTGTGTTTCGGCAAGAGGCGAAACGGAATCGGTGAGTGGATTTTGGTTTTCGGCTTTGAAACCAATGTTTTGGAGGTTTGGGAGCTTAGTCTAAGTCTAAACAACTTTGCTAAGCTCAAGAGTAAGTTTTCGGAAAAACTCTCTTGATGAGGAACCATGTGATAGTTGGGTGCAATGTGTTTGTTGCATGTTTTAATTCTATTTTTAAAGCATATCTAGCATGTTTGTTTGCTGAGATTATAAGCCATGTGTTTAAGGAAGCTCAAGGTTAGAGTTCCTTGCTTTTGAACATTGTTTAAATGTGGTTTAATGCTTAAAGATGCATGATGTTTATGGCTTGGTTAAATGCTTAAAAACAGTGGATTATTGATGATAAATGATGTATATTGGCAAGTGATGTTTTGAAAAGGTTAAGGTCACCAAGGTGGTTAAAAGTCCTTGAGTGAGCCTTGTTTACTTAAGAACATCAAGGTGTTTAAAAGTCCTTGGATGGTTCTTGTTGAGGACACAAAGGTGTTTAAAAGTCCTTGTGTGGTCCTTTCCAAGGTGTTTAAAAGTCCTTGGTGCCAAGGTGTTTAAAAGTCCTTGGGGTGATTCTTGTCATGGTGTTTAAAAGTCCATGGGCCAAGGTGTTTAAAAGTCCTTGGGGTCAAGGTGTTTAAAAGTCCTTGAGGTGAAAATTGTTAAGGACACAAAGGTGTTTAAAAGTCCTTGTGTGGTCCTTGCCATGGTGTTTAAAAGTCCATGGGCCATGGTGTTTAAAAGTCCATGGGGATAAGATCACAATGGTGTTTAAAAGTCCATGTGTGAGTCTTATGTTGATCTTATTGAAAGATGGTAATTATCACTTGTGGCCAATATGACATGTTATGATATGAAGCATGAGATGCTTGGTTGGGATTGCTTGTGAGAATGTCTAAATGTATTTTGATGTATGATTTATAAAAGTGTTTTATAAATGCATTATTGAATGGTTTTATTTGAGCTTTCCTCACTAAGCTTTTGCTTACGCTCTCTCTCTTTTCTTAAACCAATAATGCAGAGCGTTAAGTTGCATTGAGGGCAGCAAGGAAGACAAGCAATCAAGTAGAAGATAAGCTCATGTATGGGAAGGTTTTCTTAAACACTTTTAGCTATTGGTTTTTGGCAATGGGGGACCTATGTTGTTGTTTTGGGAGATGTTTTGGACTCCCTATTTTGGATTTATGTTGTTGTCAATGTTGGTACATGTAATTGGCCATTATGTGTTGGTTTGGAGGTTTTGGTGCATGAATGGTTTGCTTGTGTAGGAAGCATGCCTTTAGATTTGGGGCTTTTCATATATGATGTTATAATGATAAATTGTTGATGCAAATATGTCTCTTGTATGTTGTATGAGTTGCTGGTAAAGTTTGGTAGCAATTGGAGCATGTTTGGTTGGTCAATTGTGTGTTTAAGCATGAAATTTTCTGCAATCTGTGCAGGCCGTATCGGAACAGTGGATACCGTTTCGGAACGGGTGCCTTGAAGTAGCCCAGGCGTCCGAAACGGGAGACACCGTTCCGAAACGGAAAGGCCACTGCCAGCCCTCATTTCGGTACGCGTTGCGGAACGGCCCCGCGTTTCGAAACAGGCTCTCCCTGTTTCGGAACACCTGACCGTTGGGGGCTGACATTGGCAGTTATATGTTTCAAAATGTTTGCATTTTGGTCCCGAAACTTGTGTGTGCAATTGTATGAGTTTGGGATGTCCGTTTGAGCTGAAATTTGACAGAGATGCATGAAACATGATTAATTTCAAGTTGGTAACTTTAATTTGGGCTAAGTCCTTATAATTATTAGAATTTACAAATTGGTCCCTAAAGTTGTAATTTGTTCAATTGGGTCCCTGTTTGATCTCTGATGTTTATGTTCTTTGAGTATGTTGTTTGTAAGATCACAACTAGGGTTAATGTGCATCTAGACAAGTTAAAAAAGGGTCGTTAATCAAGGTTGACTTTCGGGTTGACTTTGGTTTTCCCCGTGTGACTTTCTTAATTCGGGTCAACCGTCTAGGCCGGGTTAAGGGGGTTACATTTGGTGGTATCAGAGCTGAGTTCTCGAGTAAGTGGGAATGTGTATGTGAATGTTTGAAGTATGTATGCTTTGTATGCTTGTTGAGTGGAAGCATGTTGAATGAATTGCATGTATGTTGCAATTGAGATGTATGCTGTGATGAAGCATGTTGTGGGTACCCGCAGCCAGCATATAAGTCTTCACTTCCGTCACCAAACCATAACGGAAACGTTCACACCTCTCCCGCTCATCAGGAACAAGCTCAGGTGCGTACTGACTGAGTCGGACAAACTGAACCTCGTACTCAGCCACTGTCATACTCCCTTGAGTAAGAGACATGAATTCCCTTTTCTTCTCCTCCAGGTATCACACACCCAGATACCTCCTCTTGAACGCGTTCAGAAAGAACGTCCAAGTCACATCAGCTTCCTCCATTCCGGAGATAGTGGTTGTCCACCAGGTATACGCGTCATGCAACAGTGATATCACACAACCCAGCTTCTGCACATCATTGCAGTTCATTTGACCCAAGATTCTCTTGGTACTTTCCAACCAAGACTCAGAACCTTCAGCAGACAAACCCCTGAACTCAGTCCCTCCCAGACTGCGCAAACGTTCTAGAGGTAGTCTAGCATTAGCATCTCCCTGATGCCCAGCTCCTTGAGCTCCAGCTACCGCCGCCCGAAAGGCTCCAGCAATAGCTTGAATCAACATTGTCATGTCAGGAGCAGCTTGCCCCTGCCCAGCTTCAGGTCCAGCAACCCCAGCACCAGCAGCAACACCAGCTTCTTCACCCCAAGCACCACCACCACCAGGTGGAGGAGGTAAATCCACTACATTTTCATCGTTCTCCTCATTCTCATTTTGAGCCATAGCTCGTGTATTAATCCTCGTCTCTCTACGAGGTCCCATTCACTAAACAATGCAATCACAATGCAATAAACAAAGTCAGGCTCAGCAAGGTAAGCAATCCAAGTACTCAAGCTCATTTCCAATTAAAAACAAATCATTTCATTAGCTTTGATTTGGAAATGGGTCCCTCTAACATGCTTCACCACAGCATACACCACAATTACAACATACTCACAATATATACATCATACTTTCACTCATCAAGCGACAAAGCAATCATACACATATCACCCACATAACCATTCCTAATTACTCGAGAACTCAGCTCTGATACCACCAAATGTAACCCCCTTAGCTCGGCCTAGACGGTTGACCCGAACTACGAAGATTACACGGGGAAAACCAAAGTCAACCCGAAAGTCAAACTTGAATAACGACCCTTTTTTTATTTTTAAACTTGTCTAAATGCATATTAATCCTAGGTGAACCCTTGAGAAGAACATACTCAAAAATCACAGCAATCGGAAAACATTTAGGGACTCAATTGCACAACATACAAATTTAGGGACCAAATTGCAAATTCTGGAAATTAGGAGGACTTAACCAAATTAAAAGTTACCATTATAAAATTAATCATATTTCATGCTTCTCTGCAAAATTTCATCTCAATCGGACATCACAAACTCAACCAATTGCATATACAAAGATTGGGACCAAAACGTAAGAGTTTCAAAACATTTAACCATCAGATTCAGTGCCCAACGGTCGAGTGTTCCGAAACGGGGATGATCCGTTCCGAAACGCGGGACCATTCTGAAACTTGTTGCGGAACAGGGCTTGGCAGTGGCAAATCCGTTTCGGAACAGCTCTACCTGTTTCGAAACGCCATGGCCATTTCAGGCCACCTGTTCTGAAACAGCAGCACCCGTTCCGAAACGAGTTGCCCAGAATTGCAGAATTTTGCTGGTTTATTACACAATCAACCCATCAAACATATCCATATGACCTCCATAACATACACACAAGTCATCAAACACTTAAGGAACATATTAGCATCAACTAAACACAATCATGGCATCATCCAAAGAAAAACCCAATTCTATAGGCATGCATCCTATATTGAAAACCATGCAACCATCAATTCACCAAAACCAATTACCAAAAGGCCATTTACATGTTCCAACATTATCAATGTAACCCCCTCGTCCCGGTCTGGCCGGATGACCGGTCCGAGTGGGCCACACGGGGAAAACCGAAGCGAAACCCGTTAAGATTCCCCCTCGGTTAGCAACCCTATTTTTTTCAATTATTCTTGTCTAGATGTCTTATTAAGTCCTATGTGAAACATGACAGCGGAAACACAAACACCGTAGCAACGACCAACCAAAACAGCACCTTAAAACAACCCATTTAACCCTTTATGCAGAGCGTATCGATACGCCTTCAGAGCGTATCGATACACCTTGACCAAAGTCAACACCCTATGGTCAACATAAGAAGACCGTATCGATACAGCCCTTGAGCGTATCGATACGCTCTTCTCGGTCAACACCATTTGGTCAACTAGGTTGAACCGTATCGATACGCTTGGACACCGTATCGATACGCCATGCACTCCACAATTCCCCAAGATTACAGAGAGTTAAGAGGGTATCGATACACCCTTGTGTATCGATACGCCCAGCCTAACCTGAATTTCAGAGAGTTGGGACCGTATCGATACACCCTACGTATCGATACGCCCAGCCAAATTTGTGTTCTTTGAGCAAGGCCGTATCGATACAGCCCTTAGGCGTATCGATACGCCCTGCACTGAAAGTCCACATTTTTAAGCTAAACGACCCCAAACACGACTCTAGATGCAATTCTCGACTCACCTAAGCATATACAAACATGTAAGCACACATATTTAAGCCAGAGGAATCACTCAAACATGGATTAAAGCATTCATACATAGCATTCTAACAAAAGAGCAATTTATGCATATATGGTCACTCAAGCACTTAAGATATCATGCTTTAGCAACCAAAACATGTAGACATTCATGGCATGTAATATAGACAATATTTACAATCGAACAAGGCACCCACGAACCAAGCCAACAACGACATACATCAAAACTCAAATCAATAACACCTATCCCATTGCTTAACTATTACATTTTATTACTTAAAACTCATACATTGAGCTCACCAAAAGCAACACTTGAAGACCTTTCCTTGCCCTTGCCACCCACAAGCTATTTATCTGCATTGTCGAACAAAAGAGAGCGTAAGCATAAAAGCTTAGTGAGGGTAAGCTCTTTAAAAACAACCTCAACAATGCAGGGTCCAAACACGAGATACAACTGAGATAAAATGCATGTTCATACCTCCGGTCCACACGAGCCATGATCATAAAATGATGCATGAACATATACTCAATGTCATGTCATGCTCAACATGTTTAATACCACAATACATGAAATCATATAAATTAAACCATGTTAGCAACACATCACAAATCTCATTAGCTCACAATTAACCATATAATGGCAACATAACTACAATTTGTATTGGCACCTAGCTATAACTCGAATACACGGATAACCGTTGGACTCACATCCAACAACACAACCATTACCTGGCGGTGGGATTCCACTCATCACCGTTCTCGCGGAGGGGATTCCACTCATCCTCACGCCTCATCTCATGCGGAGGGGATTCCACTCATCCTCACGCCCGTCGATGGGATTCCACTCATCACCGACCCTGCATGGACGGGATTCCACTCATCGCCACATGCCCTACGGATGGGATTCCACTCATCATCACGTAGAATATATAAATTTCCGGGCGTACCCGTACTCCTCCTTGATGACTCAACGCCACCAAGGCCACGCGCGACTTTTGACTCATGTGTACACACTAACATCCTAATGATCGATCATTTGTACCCAAGTATACTAGTGCCAATACTAATACATTCCACAATATCATTTATTATCAACTTCCGTGCTTAGCACGTACTCACCATGATCCTCCTAACATCATTACACATGTCAACACTACATGCATCTCAATAACACAATTATCACCTCATATGTCATATGTATATTTCCATCACATTTATCATCAACATGCATGTAACAATGCATCCATCATGCCTCAACATACATGTATACAACATATATAACCAACACCATCACAATTCAACACGAGGCATATACGACCATTAAAGAGTGCAACCAAAGTCTCTAATTAAAGCTTGGGATTAGGCTACCACTCTAATCCCAACTCTAGGTGGGTCTACTAATCCCAACCTAGTTCACATGCTTGAACCAACACTTGAAATCATTTTAAAACATTAACCACTCACCTAAACTCCCGAGCTCAAGACCAAGCAAGCAATTGTCTTCAATTTCCCGGATTCACTTCCGATGCCTCACCGGTGCCCACTTGATTCTAATCAACCCCAAACACAAACAAAACATCCACAATCAATATCTTGTCATAGTAACTAACCCGGATTATCATTACCAAGCATTCAACACTCAAAACTAGACCAAAAACAGGATTTTCGAGCAGCCCACTTGACCCACTGAAAACTCTCATTTCAAGCACCCAAACAAACCTCAATCGCACCCAAAATGATCCTCAAACATCATACTAACAACAGCCCTCGAAAACCAACATCAAACCACCCCAAAACCACTTTAAAACCCTCCTAAAAACCCTCCAAAACACAAATTCGGAAATTTTATAAAACCCTTTAAAAATCATATATGTTGAACCCTTTAGTTCATAAACTTCATATCTATCATTGTTTAATCAAAATCTCAAGTTAAACACCATAAAACTACCATTTTTATTCAAATCTCCCAAAAATCCAATTTCTAAAACATGGATGAAAATGAAAACTACTTGCACTTTTGAAGAGAGGAAGTTGAGAGCAAGTCAAAAACGTAATTACCTTTCAAAACCGAGCCAAAACGAGGGAGGAAGGAGATGAAATAGTGAAACGGGGAGAGAGCTTCTTCTTTGTCGTTGAAGAAGATGATAAGGAAGAGATAAAGGGGTTTTAATATATATAAAGGGAATTTAAATTAGAAAATAGGTAAATTACCAAAAAGGTCCTTAATAAATGGCTATTTCCTTGTTCTCTAAAAAGTTCTTCAACTTATAATTAAATCAATTTGTCCCATTTCAAATATTTATTTTGAAACCCGAAATTTGAAAGAATCATTTTTATAATAAAACCGAGCCCAAATAATATTAAAATATTATTTTCACCCGACCCCTAAACCCGGGTGTTACAACTCTCCCCCACTTAAGAAATTTCGTCCCCGAAATTTATCAGACAGGAAGAGTCACTGGCACACGCTCCTCTACACCTTCTCTCTTACCACAACATACTCTCCAACTCGAAAGACTTACCACACAACACTTGCTATCTTACACCTAGATCCCAAATGATTCTTCAAGACATGCCAATTTCAAACTCAACTCAATCTCTTCAACAACCATAGCACGGGACAGATCTGACGCACATTTCTGAATCATAGATTCATAAAACACATTACATACTTCCTTCTAACTATGGTGGTAACTACAACAAACAAACAACCGAAATAGCCCGACTCACAAATTCATACAATACTGCTTGAACACTTGACTCATAACTTTCTCTAACTGATCTTCTGTCTTCATCAATTAACCAAACACTATGCAAACGTCTTCAAAGTTTAGTTGAAATCTTGAACCTCTATGGTCCACTATCGAAAGTAAGACACAACTTCGTCCTCTTACTCACGGTACCAGTAGCTTGAACATGTATAAAGGACCACATTATCCATCAACTCAATCCAGGAGTACTCATCTTCTACTTACAATATGTCTTCACACTATTCTGATGCAATACACAAGAACTGTCATGTGCTTCGGCCAAAACAGTACATCTCAAAACACTATGTTAATCTGTACAACTATTCTGTCTCTGAAACACAAAACTCTATCATCTCTGAAATTATATTCTGAAGGTCTTCCTTCTACTATGCCTTGCACGTGAGGTGCCAAGAACCTGTCTTGCAACTGTTTCTCTCTAAGCATCTAATTCAAAGTAGGTTTAACCCAAACTCGACCACAGAACCACTATCATTGAAAAACTAAATCCGGCAAACACAGCTCACAACTCGGCTACTAATCTAACAACAAATATATCTCAAAGCATCGGTCACCACGTAGGCTATCTTCGGATGGTACACAATCTTGATACTACAGTCTTCAAGCATTTCTAACACTTTAGGCGGTTCAAGTTTCAACCCTTCCTAAATCTTCAAACATTTCGAGCTCTAATGATACGTACATATACATTATGCATTTCCTACCATACAAGTTTGTCTTCAAGTCCCCGAAGCAATTTCAACTGTAGTTAACTCTACGTCTCATTTCAGATAACTCTTCTCACAATCTTACAACTAGCTTGATGAACAAGCCACAATCTTCTGTCTTGCATAAGCACGCAACCTATCTATACATGTAACACATCACTATGGTTCGCAAACTCTTTTTCTGATATAAACTGATTTAAGGTCGAAACTCTCTTCAAAGTTTCTTTCGGTTTCTCAAGGGCCTATTGTCTCTTATCT
This sequence comes from Hibiscus trionum, assembly GCA_030270665.1. Taxonomy (NCBI): domain Eukaryota; kingdom Viridiplantae; phylum Streptophyta; class Magnoliopsida; order Malvales; family Malvaceae; genus Hibiscus; species Hibiscus trionum. The sequence goes on along the minus strand of BSYR01000038.1, from coordinate 15,388,167 downwards.
AACCTCACAATTTAGCATTCTTCTGTAGCAATCTAACAATGGAGCAACTATCTTCAAAAGACTATTTACAATTCTCTATGAGTAACAATGCTAGACCTAGTAACTACAGATATCTGTCACAGTCTTCAATTTCTTCCAACTCATATCTTCTTTTGCCTACTAGGGATTTACTCTAACACACTCGGCTGATCTGCATGTCCTAGGAGGACATCTTCATTAACTCGGAGTTCACGTTGGCTCAACTTGGCATACCACTGATTCTCTAATAGAATCTACCATACTAACTTCAAAACTTGCCATGGTCTTCTTTGGTACGTGGATATACACATGTGTCACCTATGAGAACTATTACAACTGATCAAGGAACTCGGGAAAATATTCTGCTCAACATCTCTATAAGGTAACTAATACGTTGGTCAAACAAAACGGCGTAACTCAGAGCTCAAGGTGATCACATATTGCCCCTAAAGCTGTCTTCGGTACTTCAAATTTTCTCACTTTCAACTGGTAGTAAACAGATCTCCAATTAATCTTCAAAAAGACTGAAGCACACACTAACTGATCAACAATTCACTGACACTCGGATACGGATACTAATTATTCACTGTCACTTGTTTCGACTGTCTGAAATCTAACCATAGTCTTGTATTGTCCTCTCTCTTCTTCACAGATTGCACTGTAGAACTCTGAGATGGTGCACTAGGCCTAATGAATCTAAGGTCCAGCTAATCTCGAAGTTATTTCTTCAACATTCTCAATTCTGTCAAAAACCATAAGATACAGAGCAAACTAAAACACGAGCAAACTCGGAGACGACATCAATAATAAACTCTTCTTCGCTGTTAGGAGACAAACTGGCGTTTCTTCTAAACACTTCTAGGAAGAATCACAAACTATTTTGACATTCTGAGGTCTAATCTTCATTCAGAATCAAATTCATCACACTTGCTAAGCAAGCCTGCCAACTAAACTCAATCAATCTTCGATCTTCAAATCTGGATCAACATTCGACAAGAAGTTCATCTCCTCACCTACTACAGTCACACAGAAATCTGCAACTTCAAGGCAACTCTCTCTTCATCTCAACGTATACACTAACTCTGTGCTCTTCAAGCCAAACCTTATCAAAAAGGTACATCGAAATCGTAGGAAGACAATCACTTCACATCTACTAGAAACTAGTAACTCTGAACCACCAACAACATCTTCTGTACATCTTTCTGATCACTACTGTCTCCCAAAGAGGGCTAGTCACATGTGTCTCTACATCTAAGGTCTCAACAAAGATATCTAATTTCTTACATGCTCATACACACAAAAGGACGAATCCGCGGAAATTGCATCTTCACAGGTACCCAACTGATAGTCTCCGGTCCTCTCGTTCTCAGACTGGTTCTTCAACAAAATCTAACTCTTCTAAACTGTTCTTAGAGCATCTCGTAACTTCAAGATTCAATTCTGATCATACACAAACAGTCATGCTGGACTTGTTCTACCCCTACCAAACAATCTGGAGTCAAAGCTCAAGACTCCCCTTTCGGCTCAGCTATATCGGAAGTGACTTCATCTCTTCTGCTCCCTGAAAGACAACTCAACGTACACTGACCCAATAACACAAACTAGATTCTACCCACGGACGCTGACCGGCTGTCTTGCATCGAAATCATAGGCTGAACCCCAACAGTCACTGACTAACACTTCTGAAATTCAGATTACTCACACGAGACCCCTACCTAGATCTCGCCAAAAGAATTGAGGTACTCATACCTACCTCTGACACCTCATCGAGCACATTCAAACTTGCATGCTTGCTAACAATGTACAAAGATACGGATTCGGATTCAATCAGGAGGGGCAGACTCGAATCAGTACCAATGGCTTAACTAATGTAACATCAATACTACTCTGATCCTCACTCACAAGTCTTCACTTCTTTTTACCAACTAACACCGGGGACGATCACATCGCCCCTTGTCATCGAGAATCAACTCACATACATCCTAACTCAACCAAACCAAGGGTACCTCAGCTCCGGTACAACCATACCTCTCTAACTAAGGCGATGGACTCCCTCAACATCGTCCACCCTTTCAGAAACTACGACTTCTACTTACAAAAAAAAAACAATTTAAATCAACAACAATATCAACAGTAAAACATACAAGATTGGGTTAGCAAGGCAAGGCTTCCAAGTGGCTCAAGTATGTTTCCCTCACTTAAAATCTCTTTTTTTCAATGTAATAGTAGCAATGGGACTCTACTAAACACGCTTCAAACAATTCAACACCCATACATGCTCAACCAAGCATATAACAAGGCTTACTTGCCAAACAAGCAACATATGCATACGATCAAACAACATACATTCTCAATCAAACAATCACTCATTACAGCATACTCGAATAATAAGCAACATGCTTACATGATAAGCAAACACCGTGCATATCAATCATAAAACACAACTTACTTCACTCACCTGCCCAAGGTTTCGGAAACCTTAGGCTCTGATACCAACAAATGTAACCCCCTCGTCCCGGTCTGGCCGGATGACCGGTCCGAGTGGGCCACACGGGGAAAACCGAAGCGAAACCCGTTAAGATTCCCCCTCGGTTAGCAACCCTATTTTTTTTCAATTATTCTTGTCTAGATGTCTTATTAAGTCCTATGTGAAACATGACAGCGGAAACACAAACACCGTAGCAACGACCAACCAAAACAGCACCTTAAAACAACCCATTTAACCCTTTATGCAGAGCGTATCGATACGCCTTCAGAGCGTATCGATACACCTTGACCAAAGTCAACACCCTATGGTCAACATAAGAAGACCGTATCGATACAGCCCTTGAGCGTATCGATACGCTCTTCTCGGTCAACACCATTTGGTCAACTAGGTTGAACCGTATCGATACGCTTGGACACCGTATCGATACGCCATGCACTCCACAATTCCCCAAGATTACAGAGAGTTAAGAGGGTATCGATACACCCTTGTGTATCGATACGCCCAGCCTAACCTGAATTTCAGAGAGTTGGGACCGTATCGATACACCCCACGTATCGATACGCCCAGCCAAATTTGTGTTCTTTGAGCAAGGCCGTATCGATACAGCCCTTAGGCGTATCGATACGCCCTGCACTTAAAGTCCACATTTTTAAGCTAAACGACCCCAAACACGACTCTAGATGCAATTCTCGACTCACCTAAGCATATACAAACATGTAAGCACACATATTTAAGCCAGAGGAATCACTCAAACATGGATTAAAGCATTCATACATAGCATTCTAACAAAAGAGCAATTTATGCATATATGGTCACTCAAGCACTTAAGATATCATGCTTTAGCAACCAAAACATGTAGACATTCATGGCATGTAATATAGACAGTATTTACAATCGAACAAGGCACCCACGAACCAAGCCAACAACGACATACATCAAAACTCAAATCAATAACACCTATCCCATTGCTTAACTATTACATTTTATTACTTAAAACTCATACATTGAGCTCACCAAAAGCAACACTTGAAGACCTTTCCTTGCCCTTGCCACCCACAAGCTATTTATCTGCATTGTCGAACAAAAGAGAGCGTAAGCATAAAAGCTTAGTGAGGGTAAGCTCTTTAAAAACAACCTCAACAATGCAGGGTCCAAACACGAGATACAACTGAGATAAAATGCATGTTCATACCTCCGGTCCACACGAGCCATGATCATAAAATGATGCATGAACATATACTCAATGTCATGTCATGCTCAACATGTTTAATACCACAATACATGAAATCATATAAATTAAACCATGTTAGCAACACATCACAAATCTCATTAGCTCACAATTAACCATATAATGGCAACATAACTACAATCTGTATTGGCACCTAGCTATAACTCGAATACACGGATAACCGTTGGACTCACATCCAACAACACAACCATTACCTGGCGGTGGGATTCCACTCATCACCGTTCTCGCGGAGGGGATTCCACTCATCCTCACGCCTTATCTCATGCGGAGGGGATTCCACTCATCCTCATGCCCGTCGATGGGATTCCACTCATCACCGACCCTGCATGGACGGGATTCCACTCATCGCCACATGCCCTACGGATGGGATTCCACTCATCATCACGTAGAATATATAAATTTCCGGGCGTACCCGTACTCCTCCTTGATGACTCAACGCCACCAAGGCCACGCGCGACTTTTGACTCATGTGTACACACTAACATCCTAATGATCGATCATTTGTACCCAAGTATACTAGTGCCAATACTAATACATTCCACAATATCATTTATTATCAACTTCCGTGCTTAGCACGTACTCACCATGATCCTCCTAACATCATTACACATGTCAACACTACATGCATCTCAATAACACAATTATCACCTCATATGTCATATGTATATTTCCATCACATTTATCATCAACATGCATGTAACAATGCATCCATCATGCCTCAACATACATGTATACAACATATATAACCAACACCATCACAATTCAACACGAGGCATATACGACCATTAAAGAGTGCAACCAAAGTCTCTAATTAAAGCTTGGGATTAGGCTACCACTCTAATCCCAACTTTAGGTGGGTCTACTAATCCCAACCTAGTTCACATGCTTGAACCAACACTTGAAATCATTTTAAAACATTAACCACTCACCTAAACTCCCGAGCTCAAGACCAAGCAAGCAATTGTCTTTAATTTCCCGGATTCACTTCCGATGCCTCACCGGTGCCCACTTGATTCTAATCAACCCCAAACACAAACAAAACATCCACAATCAATATCTTGTCATAGTAACTAACCCGGATTATCATTACCAAGCATTCAACACTCAAAACTAGACCAAAAACAGGATTTTCGAGCAGCCCACTTGACCCACTGAAAACTCTCATTTCAAGCACCCAAACAAACCTCAATCGCACCCAAAATGATCCTCAAACATCATACTAACAACAGCCCTCGAAAACCAACATCAAACCACCCCCAAAACCACTTTAAAACCCTCCTAAAAACCCTCCAAAACACAAATTCGGAAATTTTATAAAACCCTTTAAAAATCATATATGTTGAACCCTTTAGTTCATAAACTTCATATCTATCATTGTTTAATCAAAATCTCAAGTTAAACACCATAAAACTACCATTTTTATTCAAATCTCCCAAAAATCCAATTTCTAAAACATGGATGAAAATGAAAACTACTTGCACTTTTGAAGAGAGGAAGTTGAGAGCAAGTCAAAAACGTAATTACCTTTCAAAACCGAGCCAAAACGAGGGAGGAAGGAGATGAAATAGTGAAACGGGGAGAGAGCTTCTTCTTTGTCGTTGAAGAAGATGATAAGGAAGAGATAAAGGGGTTTTAATATATATAAAGGGAATTTAAATTAGAAAATAGGTAAATTACCAAAAAGGTCCTTAATAAATGGCTATTTCCTTGTTCTCTAAAAAGTTCTTCAACTTATAATTAAATCAATTTGTCCCATTTCAAATATTTATTTTGAAACCCGAAATTTGAAAGAATCATTTTTATAATAAAACCGAGCCCAAATAATATTAAAATATTATTTTCACCCGACCCCTAAACCCGGGTGTTACAATCAAAAACATTAACCAAACTTAGGGAGTCCAAAACACCTCCCAAAAACACAATCTAGGTTCCCATTGCCAAATGCCAAAAGCTAATAGTGTTAGAAAAACATTCACCATACATGAGCTTAGTCTTCACTTGGATCCTTGACCTCCTTGCTGCCCTTTATGCACTTCAATGCTATGCATTATTGGTTTAAGAAAGAGAGAGCGTAAGCACATAGCTCAGTGAGGAAGTGCTCAATTAAAACATCACAATAATGCATTTGCAAAAACACCTATTCAAGGCCTTTAGTTTCAAAACAACATATACCATGCAAATATGCATACAAACCAAGCATCTCATGCTTCAAATCATCATCATGTCATATTGGCTTACAAGTGATAATCCATAACATTTTACAACTCAAAAACACAATCGGATACGCGGATTACAAGCGTTGTCCCATACGCTTCATACACACTACCAATATCAAGGTGGAGCATGGTACAATCACAACCCCTCAACACCCGTGATGGAGACTATGGTACAATCACAACCCCTCAACATCACTCATTGGTAGTTGTATAACATCACTAACGAGAACACGGGACATACAACACAAGATCCACACATGGACTTTTAACCACCATTGTGATCTTAACACAAGATCCACTCGACTTTTAACCACCATTGTAACCCCCTTAACCCGGCCTAGACGGTTGACCCGAATTAAGAAAGTCACACGGGGAAAACCAAAGTCAACCCGAAAGTCAACCTTGATTAACGACCCTTTTTTTTCTTTTTAAAACTTGTCTAGATGCACATTAAGCCTAAAGGTGATCACGCAAACATCATACCAAAAGATCACAAACATCAGAGATCAAACAGGGACTCAATTGAACAATTTACAACTTTAGGGACCAAATTGTAAATTCTGATAATTATAAGGACTTAATCCAAATTGAAGTTACCAACTTGAAATTAATCATGTTTCATGCTACTCTGTGAAATTTCAGCTCAAAAGGACTTCCCAAACTCATACAATTGCACAAACAAGTTTCAGGACCAAAACGCAAACTTTTCAAAACATATAACTGCCAATGTCAGGCCCCAACGGTCGACCGTTCCGAAACGGGAGACAGCCCGTTCCGAAACGCGGGGCCGTTCCGAAACAGGCTTAGCATGTTTCGAAACGGGGGTCTGGCAGAGGCTTTTCCGTTTCGGAACGGCCCTTCCCGTTTCGGACGCCTGGGCACGATTAAGGCACCCGTTCCGAAACGGTAGGTGCTGTTCCGAAACACCCTGCCCAGATTACTCCAAAACTCAACTTTAAACATGCAATAACACAACCAATCATGCTCCAGATGCTACCAAACTTTGCCAACATGCAATTCAACATATAAACAACATATTAGCATCATCAATTCAACCAATCATCATCATATGCAAAAAGCCCCAATTCTATAGGCATGCTTCCTACACAAGCTAGGCATTCAAACACCAAACTTACAAAGCAAGCATATAAGGTTCCAATTCAAAAGCCAGCAAACACATCAATATTTAACATACTTAGGGAGTCTCCAACACCTCCCAAACATACACATTGGTCCCCCATTGCCAAAACATACAAAAGCTAAATTGCACTTATAAAACCTTCATACTTTGAGCTTCACTTGAACTTGATTGCTTGCCCTTTCTTGCTGCCCTCAAGGTACTCTAATGCTCTGCATTATTGAATTAAGAAAACGAAGAGAGCGTAAGCAAAAGCTTAGTGAGGAATGCTCTTAAAAACCATCCAATAATGCAACTTAAAACATTTACAAAACATGCTTCAAATCCACATTTGCTCATGCTCAAAACCTTACTTTAAACAAGCAAATCCATGCTTCAACATAAACATTAAAAACAAGCATCGCATGCTTCATAATATACTCAACATGTCATAATGGCTCAAGTGATTCATTTCATTTCTTAAATCAAGTTCATCAACTTCCCAAGGACTTTTAAACACCTTGGCCATGGACTTTTAAACACCATGAAGTAACACATCAAGGACTTTTAAACACCTTGATCCCAAGGACTTTTAAACACCTTGGCCATGGACTTTTAAACACCATGAAGTAACACATCAAGGACTTTTAAACACCTTGATCCCAAGGACTCTTAAACACCTTGGCCTATGGACTTTTAAACACCATAGAAAAGGATCACCTAAGGACTTTTAACCACCTTAGTGTCCACAACATGAACCATCCAAGGACTTTTAACCACCTTGATGTTCATAAGTAACAAGGCTCACTCAAGGACTTTTAACCACCTTAGTGACCTTAACATTTTAAAAACATCACTTGCCAATATACATCATTTTCATCACTTACATCACTGTTTTAAAGCATCAAACCAAGCCATATTCATCATGCATTTAAAAGCATTAAACCACATCATTTCAATGTACAAAAACAAGGAACTCCTACCTAGAGTTACCTTCAACATATGGCTTACATCAACAGCAAAAACCATGCTAAAACATGCTTCCAAAACAGTATGTAAAACATGCAAATAATCATTTTGCAACACAAGAAAATCATGGCCACCACTAGAGAGAAATTCCGAAAACTTACACTCGAGCTTAGCAAAGTTGTTTAGACTTAAACTAAGCTCCCAAGACATTGGTTTCAAAGCCGAAAACCCAATTTCACTCACCGATTCCACTTCGCCACTTGCCGAAGCACGAATTCAAGCTTCCGGATCAACAACTCTTGGATCCAAAGATGCCTCCCCTGATCAAACACATTAAAGCAGAGGTTTAATGCATCATCAAGCATCAAAAGCTTCAATGAAAGCACTCAAACTCGCTGCTCTCATTCATACACCAATTTCGGCCACCAAACACAACCGAAATTGCATCCAAACCACTTCTAAACAAAGCCCAGCCATAAACCAGCAAAACCTAACATCCATCAACACCATATAACATCTAAAAACAACCTATAAACATCCTTATACCTCCAGCAACAACAGATCCACAAGATCACCACAAAAACATCCAAGAAACTTAAGCTAAACTTAGGAAACACAACCTATCCGGGATTGCATCAATCAAAACTCATTTCCTTATCAATTTAGAGTTCATTTAACATCAAAAACACATCTTAAATCACAGATCAATCAGATCTAACGAAAATCATGAAAAACCATCAAATCTTGCATTATAAGCCAAGATACAATTCCAAACTCAAAAGCCTTTAATTAAACATAAATCAAGAGTTGATAACTTGGGAATTTCAGTAAAGAACTGATAGTTTAGAGGAGAACGACGTTCTTACCTCCAAACTTGTGATTCTCCACTTTTTGGAATGAAAATCCTTGAAGAAACAAGAAGCAATTGAAGAGGTTTTGAAGATACAATGATTTGGAATCAAATGAGAGTTGAATGGAGGGATTTAGATGAAGAAATCAGATCCAATTCTCTGGAAAAGTAGTGTTTGGTTTGAGAGAAAAAAGAGAGAAGAAAATTGGAAGTTAGTTGAGAAAATTGTCAAAATGGCTTCCCTCCAATTTCAATAACCTTTAAAATCAGATTTTAGACTTAAAATATCTTAGAAAAATCTGGAGAAATCATCTTTGGATTAATAGCCCCTTAAAGATTCAAAGTTTCAACTCTTTATAAAATAGCCACCAAACTTTCGAAAATTACATTTTGGTCACTAGCCAAAATGTCATACTTCCAAAATCCATTTTTCAAAATTGATTTCACAGTTCACTTAATTATATTAAAAGATGATTTTAGAACATTTTTCCATATTTTTAATGCAACCCGAACTAGGCTTTCCTAATTTTACCTCTTAAGATTCGAACAGGACTTTGACCAAACCGGTCAACGCCCAAAAACTTCTAAGCCCAAAACCGGGGCGTTACAACCATGATGATCTTAACCATCTCGTTAGTGTACTTGGATGGAGTTTACGGTACAATCACAACCCCTCGACATCCAAGGCGACTTTATTCACGGTGCACCCAATCTTATAGCCGGCTAACTATATCCGATTCAAGTACTTTAAAACCAACACATCACTTGCCAATATACATCATATAACATCATTAACCCACTGTTTTAAAGCATTTAACAAAGCCATTAAATCATCATGCATTACAATGCATCAAACCACATTTATCAACGTTCAAAACAAGGATCTCTTACCTTGAGCATCCTTCAACACATTGCTTATAAAACCAGCATCAAACATGCTAAAATATGCTTTCAAAACAGAATTTAAACATGCAAATAAATCACATTGCATCCAATCATCTCATGGTTCATCAACAAGAGAGTCTTCCCGAAAACTTACTCTTGAGCTTAGCTAAGTTGTTTAGACTTATACTAAGCTCCCATAACCTTCCAACATTGGTTTCAAAGCTGAAAACCAAACTTCACTCACCGATTCCGTTCCGCAAGCTTGTCGAAACACCGATCAAGCCTCCGGATCAACACCACAAGGATCCGATGATTTCTCCCCTATTTTAAACACATCAAAGCAGTGGATTAATGCATCATCATGCATTAATATCTTCAACCAAGACACCTAAACTCACTGCTCTCATCAACACTCACATTTCGGCTACCAAACACAACCGAAATCACATCCAAACACCTCTACAACCTTACCCAGCCAAGATCCATCAATTCCAAACACACTTATACATCAATTAACATCCAAAAAGGATCTAATCACGTCCTTATACCTCCAGCTACAGCAGAACCTCAAAATCACCCCAAAAACCACCATTAACTCAATCAAAAACTTAGGAAAATCAACCTATCCGGGATTGCATTGATTAAACCTCAATTACACATCATTTATACATCCAATAAACATCAAAAAGACATATCAAATCACAGCCCAATCATTTAGTACGAATTAAATCAAAATTAAACCCAAATCTTGCATTTAAAGCCAAGATCAAGAACACAACATTAAAACCTTTAATAAAACACAAATCAAGGATTGAGAACTTGGGAATTTCAGTAAAGAACTGATTATTTAGAGGAGAAGGACATTCATACCTCTAAATGTGAGTTTCTCCTTGTTTAAAGCCAAGATTCTTGAAAATTCAATAAGCAAATGGTAATGATTTGATGTAGGAATGATTAGAAACCAATTGGAGATTGAAATCTCATCTTTAGGTGTTAAAATCAGAGGGAAAATGACTGGGGAAATGTGTTTGGCTGAGAGAAAAGGGAGAGAAAATGAAGAGGGAAAATTTTGAGAAAAGTTAGTTATGAACTCAAAAATATCTATTTCCCCTTTTTCCTTTTATTAAATATCATTTAATAAATGTTTAATATTAAGAAAAATCTGGAGAAAACTCTTCTTGGGTAAATTAGCTCCTTAAAGATTCAAAGTTTCAATCCTTTTAAAACAGTCACAAACTTTTCAAAAATTACATTTTAGTCACTAACTTGAAATGTCACATTTCGAAACCTCATTTTGTAAAATTGATTCCACCACTCTCTTATATATAATAAAAGAGGATTTTAAGATATTTTTCCATATTTTTAATGCATCCCGAAGTAGGCTTTCCCTAAAACCACCTTTTATATTCGAACCGAAATTCAACTGGTCCGATTCAAACCCAAAACCTCTAAGCCCAAAATTGGGGTGTTACAGTTAAGGTTTTTGTTTGCCCACATATATGTATGTTTACATTTTTGGTTGAATGTTAGAGTAAGCTTCTGCATGTATAGGTAGTATAAATCTAAAGTTTGTTTCATAAAGAAACTTGTATGTCAAGTATGTTATGATAATAGGAATTGTTTATGTATGTCATGAATATATATAATATGAATCTGAATAATAACACGCTGCAAATGTAACACTCCTAGCTCGCATTCCCGGGCGAGGGGTGTTACATAAATTGGTATCAGAGCTTTAGGTTATAGATCCTAAAATTTGCCCGAACATGTCATGCATCATATAGGATTACACTATGCCACCTAGGAGTCTTATATTGAATTATTTGTGACTTCGCTCTCTAATTCCGAACTTTCCTCTGAATTCCTTATAGAATGTCTACTACCAACTTAGCTCGGGACGATGAGAGTACCCAAGGATCTTCTACTAAGAACGGGGATAGCATTGCTATGCGACCCCCGGTTGAACTTGAACAACCTCGAGAGCAACCTCGAGTACAAGTCCCTCCTCCTTTGGACAATGCGACCATCGAAACTGTTCGTCAGGAATGTTTTATCAGTGTCAAAGAAATATTCGATCACTTTGCAATGGGTGTACGAGCATCCCCGGTTGTTGTTGCACCATCTCAAGCCCCGATAGACAAGCTCGCTTCACACCGAGCTACTCCTTTTAGTGGCCTTGATATCGAGAAACCGGAAAAAGGTGAGCATTGGCTCGATAAAACTTTCCAGATTTTGACTAAGCAACTCAAATGTTCCGATGAGTATTGTAACACCCCAATTTTGGGCTTAGAAGTTTTGGGTTTGGACCGGACCGGTCGGGTTGCGGTTCGAATATAAAAGGGTGAATTTAGGAAAGCCTAGTTCGGGTTGCATTAAAAATATGGAAAAATGTCTTAAAATCCTCTTTTATTATATATAAGAGAAAGGTGAAATCAATTTTAGAAAATGGGGTTTGGAAGAGTGACATTTTGGGTTAGTGACCAAAATGTAATTTTCGTAAACTTGGTGACTGTTTTAAAAAGGATTGAAACTTTGAATCTTTAAGGAGCTATTTACCCAAAGGAGTTTCTCCAGATTTTTCTTAAATATCAAAGGATTAATTGATGGTTTTAAAATAAAAGAAAAAGGGAGGGAAAGATATTTTGGCATTTTTAACTAACTTTTCCCAAATTCCATTTTCCTTTTCTCTCAACTTTCTCTCAACCCAAACACATTTCTCCAGCACATCTTCCCTCTGATTTTGACATCCAAATATGAGATTTTAATCCTCTTTTGATCTCTAATCATCTCTTCAACAAAACCTTAGCATTTGCTTATTGGATTTTCAAGATTTTGGTTCCAAAAAGGGAGAAAACTCAAGTTTAGAGGTATGAACGTCCTTCTCCTCTAAATTCTCAGTTCTTTACTGAAATTCCCAAGTTCTCAATCCTTGATTTGTGTTTTATTAAAGGTTTTACAATTGTGATCTTGATCTTGGCTTTAATATGCAAGATTTGCTTTAATTTTGATGAAATTCGTATGATCTGATTGGGCACTATTTTGAGAAGTCATTTTGATGTAAAATGAATGTATAATTGATGAGAAATTGAGGTTTAATCAATGCAATCCCGGATAGGTTGATTTTCCTAAGTTTTGCTTGAGTTTTTGGTTGTTTTTGGAGTGATCTTGATGATCTGTTATAGCTGGAGGTATAAGGACGTGGTTAGATCCTTTTTGGATGTTAATTGATGTTTAAGGATGTTTAGAATTGATGGATCTTGGCTGGGTAGTGTTGTGGAGTTGTTTGGAGGTGATTTCGGTTGTGTTTGGTAGCCGAAATGTGAGTGTTGATGTGAGCAGCGAGTTTAGATGTCTTGGTTGAGGATATTAATGCATGATGATGCATTAATCTACTGTTTTGATGTGTTTAAAACAGGGGAGACATCTTCGGATCCTTGTGGTGTTGATCCGGAAGCTTGATTGGTGTTTCGGCAAGTGGCGAAACGGAATCGGTGAGTGGATTTTGGTTTTCAGCTTTGAAACCAATGTTTTGAAGGTTTGGGAGCGTAGTTTAAGTCTAAGCAACTTAGCTAAGCTCAAGAGTAAGTTTTCGGAAAAACTCTCTTGTTGATGAACCATGAGTTGGTTGAATGCAATGTGATTTGTTTGCATGTTTTAAATTCTGTTTTGAAAGCATGATTTAGCATGTTTAATTGCTGAGATTATAAGCCATGTGTTGAAGGATGCTCAAGGTAAGAGATCCTTGTTTTTGAACATTGTTAAATGTGGTTTTGATGCTTAATGATGCATGATGTTTATGTGTAACCCCCTTAACCCGGCCCAGACGGTTGACCCGAATTAAGAAAGTCACACGGGGAAAACCAAAGTCAACCCGAAAGTCAACTTTGATTAACGACCCTTTTTTTTTCTTTTTAATCTTGTCTAAATACACGTTAACCTTAGATGTGATCTCACAACAACATACTCGAAGATCATAAACATCAGAGATCAAACAGGGACCCAATTGAAAACTTTAAGGACTTAACCAGATTTTAAGTTACCAACTTAAAATTAATCAAGTTTCATGCTTCTCTGCCAAATTTCAGCTTAAACGGACATCCCAAACTCATACAATTGCACAAACAAGTTTCAGGACCAAAATGCAAACATTCCAAAACATTTAACTGCCACTGTCAGCCCCCAACGGTCACGTGTTCCGAAACAGGCATAGCCCGTTTCGAAACGCGGGGCCGTTCCGCAACGCGTACCGAAACAGGTGGCTGGCAGAATTCTTTCCGTTTCGAAACGGTGTCTACCGTTTCGGACGCCTGGGCTGATTCAGGGCATCCGTTCCGAAACGGTAGTCCCTGTTCCGAAACGCCCTGCACATAATGCAGAAAAAGACATGCTTAAACACGCAATTGACCATCCGAACATACTCCAAAAGCCACCAAACTTTACCATCATGCAATTCAACATATAAGAGACATACTTGCATCAACAATTCAACATATTATCATCATATACGTAAAGCCCCAATTCTATAGGCATGCTTCCTACACAAGCAACCATTTAAACACAAAATCTCCAAATCCATCTCATATAAGCCAAAACATGATCCAACAACATTAACAACAACATATAACCATCCTTGTTCGAACATATACGAACACATAAACATCAACCCAAGAGATTCTACCCCAATGCCTTTATTAACTATAGCTATTCACCGAGACATACATCTCAAATGGAGTCCTCCTTGAATCCCTTGCTTCTCGCTGTCCAAACTTCAAGAATCTGCATTGATGGACAAAAAGGAGCGTAAGCACATAATGCTTAGTGAGGAATGCTCAAAACCAAAACACCATCAATGCAGCGAGTCATAAAACCTCTTTGAAAAGCAACTCGATTTGTTTACCAAGCAAAGTTTGAAAACCCCTTTTCAACAACATGCTTAAACCATGCATTGCTCAACATGAAAACCAACCCTTAGCTTAGCAAGCTAAGAAAACCTTTTCTAAGCATAATTTGCAAAATCATCCATTTAACCATTCCATGCATAAACACCATATGCAAAGTTAAATTCATACCTTGAAAAACACTTCCATTTCATAACATACCTTTCTTATACTTGAAAATCATTCCAAGCAAGAAACCCTTTAAAACCATTTACTCAATCAATCCAACACATGCATTAAACAAAGGCAACTTATGAACCACAACATCATCATCACATGCCTTTTAAAACAAGTCTTAACAAGACTCCAATGCATTAAAGAGATTTCATGCACACATGCATCATTTACCAAATGATAACCAACACTTTTTTAACTTAACAAGCAAACATGCATTCACAAGCATTAAACACTTTTCATGCAACCATGCATCTTTTCAAGCATCTCATGCTTAATCATAATCAAGAACATTATATTGGCTCCCAAGTGATCAACCACATCCACTTTTCAACTCAACATCCAATCGGATACGCGGATCACAAGCGTTGTCCCCACGCTTCATACACACTACCAATCCAAGGTCCCCAAATGGACTTTTAAACACCATTTGACCTCAACATTCACAAGGTTCCCATGTATGGACTTTCAAACACCATACAACCTTAACTTTTCACAAGGTTCCTATGTATGGACTTTTAATCACCACACAACCTTAACTTTCCTAAGGTTCCCATGTATGGACTTTTAAACACCATACAACCTTAGCTTACACAAGGTTCCCATATATGGACTTTTAAACACCATATAACCTTAACATGCACAAGGTTCCCATGTATGGACTTTTAAACACCATACAACCTTAGCATCACCGATTGGTAGTTGTATAACATCACTAACGAGATCCGGGACACCCAACACAAGATCCACACATGGACTTTACACCACCATTGTGATCTTAACAAGCATAAGGTTCCCATATATGGACTTTTAACCACCATATAACCTTTGCTTAACCAAGGTCCTCGAATGGGCATTCGACCTCCATTATGACCTTAACCATCTCGTTAGGATACTTGAAGGGAGTTTACCGGTTCACTCTTAACCACTCCACCTCCAAGGCGACTTTATTCACGGTGCACCCAATCCTATAGCCGGCTAACTATATCCGATCAAAGAAACCAAGAACCATTTACATCACTTGCCAATATAACCAACTTACCACATTAGTCCAATGATTCACATGCATAATCATAATGCAAAAACCATCATTTACCATCATCAATCCACTGTTTTAAAGCATTACACAAAGCCATTGAACAACATGCAACACCATGCATCAAAACCACATTTTCAATGTATAAAACTAAGGATCTCTTACCTTGAGCATCCTTCACATATGGCTTTCAAAACCAGCATTAAACCATGCTTAAAATATGCTTTCAAAACAGAATATAAACCATGCAAATCACATGCATTGCAACCACCAAACACAATTGCTTTTAAAGCCAATTCACAACACAAACCAAGAGCGAAAATCCATATACTTACTCTTGAGCTTAGCAAAGTTTTTTAGACTTAAACTAAGCTCCCAAAACCTCCAAACCTTGGTTTAAAAGCTGAAAACCCAACTTCACTCACCGTTACACAAAACAAGGCTAGCCAACAAGCCTTCCAAGCATCCGAAACCTTCCGCAACACCTCTAAAGCTCACGGATCAAACTCCCCTGTTTCAAGCACACAACAACAGAGGATTAATGCATCATTATGCATTAAAAACACCAGCAACACAACACAACTCGCTGCTCATCACAAATCCAACAATTCGGCTACCAAACACAACCGAAATCACCTCCAAACACTTCCAAAACTTTACCCAGCCAAGATCCATCACTTCTAACCATTTTTAAACATCAATTAACATCCAAAATGATCACAAACACGTCCTTATACCTCCAGGTATAACAGATCACCAAGATCACTCCAAAAACAACCAAAAACTCAAGCAAAACTTAGGAAATTCAACCTATCCGAGATTGCATTAATTAAACCTCAACTTCTAATCAACTTAGCATTCATTTAACATCAATTTGACACTTCAAAACACTGCCCAAAAAGATCACACGAAAATTTCACCAAAATCAAGCAAATCTTGCATTTTAAGCCAAAATCAAGATTTCAATTGAAAAGCCTTTAACAAACCACAAATCAAGGATTGAGAACTTAGGAATTTCAGTAAAGAACTGAGAGTTT
The DNA here is from genome assembly GCA_030270665.1 of Hibiscus trionum. NCBI lineage: Eukaryota > Viridiplantae > Streptophyta > Magnoliopsida > Malvales > Malvaceae > Hibiscus > Hibiscus trionum. The sequence continues at coordinate 15,371,191 of BSYR01000038.1, read as the reverse complement.
AGAGGAGAAGGACGTTCTTACCTCCAAACTTGAGTTTCTCCCTTTTTGGAACCAAAAAGCTTGATGAAACAACTTGCAAATGGTGAGGTTTTGTTGTAGAGATGATTAGGAATCCAAAGAGAATTGAAAAGGAAGATTTGAGTGACAAAATCGGAAGTAAATCTCTGGAGAGAAAGTGTTTGGGTTGAGAGAAAAAGAGAGAAAATGAAAATTGGAAGAAAATGGAAAGTTGGTTACAAAATAGTAAAATGATTTCCCTCCACTTTTCTTAAGCTTTAAAATCAGAATTATACATCAAAATATCTTAGAAAAATCTGGAGAAACTCTTTTTGGAATAATAGCTCCTTAAAGATTCAAAGTTTCAACCCTTTATAAAACAGTCACGCAACTTTCAAAAATTACATTTTGGTCACTAGCCAAAATGTCACCCTTCCGAACCTCATTTTCCAAAATTGATTTCACAGTTTACTTTTATATATTAAAAGATGATTTTAGAACATTTTTCCATATTTTTAATGCAACCCGAACTAGGCTTTCCTAATTTCACCTTTATATATTCGATCAGCACTTAGACCGAACCGGTCAACGCCCAAAACTTCTGAGCCTAAAACCGGGGCGTTACAACTCTCCCCCCCTTAGGAAATTTCGTCCTCGAAATTTCAACCGACGAAAAGAGAACCACAACCTTCCCAAAGCAACACACACGGCAACACAAAAGCCCCAACCACCACTGAACACATTCCACACAAAAACTCGACCAACTCAACACCACCACATACTGTTCATAAAATCCAGAACACACAAAAATAGCCATAACTTAACCTTTCACATATCCGGACTGTACACAGCCCCAACATCAACCTGAAGAACTTCAACTTTTACAGCACACATCACCGTAACACACAACTCCCAAGACTTGTTTACACAGCGACACTAACCAATCCAATTCAGCCACTTTGCAAACTTCTCTGCTTCTAAAACTCTTGCAAACCCCCAAACCTCTTCCAAGGATTTCCCAACAAGCAAAAATCCTTAAGTAACAACCGTTTACCCAAACTCCCCAACGAATGCTGACAATCCTTCACATCTACCACTAACATTACCATAACGACTCACCATGACTACTCACCCACCATCCAAAATTTACATCACAACCCTAACTCAACCACCATACTAACAGATTCGATTAGTTATTAGCGAGTGTGAACATCGTATGCATGATCACCAACATGCCTTATCAATGCCTGATGTACATGTATGCAAAACCTCTAATGTCATGCCACATGTATGCATGGACCAGCACATATATAATATAGCATATAACAATGATTTTAACTGTGCATGAATGCCAGTTCACACCCTCCAATAACATCCTCAGAATCCGTCTAAGAACAATCTCCTTCCTCACTTCTAACTTATATAACTCCATCATACCATCATACCAACAACCATTAACCACAAAACTCACTAAAACCTTCTTCACACCAAAGATGTTTCCAAAACTACAACTATTACCTCAACATGCCGGCAACAAGACTAAACTTACCACGCAAGGAAAACCAACAGAAACCCAACTAAGGTAACTAGAGCAAAGATTACTTAACAAAATTACCTGAAAACACATCACCACCCTGAAGCTTCATCAGACGAGCTCTCTTCCTCGCGGAACCATCATCCTCCTGCCGCACCGCTGCAGCACCAGCTAACACTTTAAGGTCATCACCATCTCCCTGCAGTAAAGAACCCTGGCTATTCCGAGCCAACATCAAACAATCACGTCTCATATGTCCAGCAGACCCACATTTCCAGCACTTCTCATTTCCCAAACTCTTCACAACCTTTTGCTCTTTCTGCCACCTCTGAACCTTGCTTCGGCCGTGCCCACGACCTTTCAGAGATCCTTTGGCTATCACCAAAGCTGACTTCACCCCAAGAGGACAATCGCGCTTAACATGCACTTTAGAACCACAGTTCCAGCAAGCACCCGCGCCCCAACAACCTCCAACATGGCGCCTTTCACAACGGTCACATACCGGTGGCTGAGCTTCCACTCCTTGCTCAAGCAACACTTGCTCCACAACAGCACTACCTTCACATTGCTTAACCCTTGGAAACTTCTCTCTAAGATACCTTTCATAAAAGGCAGATACAAAGAAATCCCAATCAATATCATGGATATGTGACGCCACCGCCACAGATGTCCACCAGACACATGCATCCTCCAACATCAAAGAGACAACACTTCCCAGCTTACAAGCATAATCACAACCTTCCTGATCCAGAATCAGAATCACACTGGCCAACCAAGCCTCAAATGTCTCAGGTGAAGAACCATGATACTCCACAGCACCCAAATCCAACAAACGCTGCCTCGGCAAACCCACACATCCTACAGCCAGCACATCCACTCACTTTACCCTTGCTACAGCCTGAGATGTTCCCAACACCTCTTGAGCAACAGGTGATGAACTCTTCATCACAAAACCAGCTTCTTCCTCCTGCCTTACCACCTCAACTCCAGGCACAGAAGACTGAGACGAAACACCTCTACAGAAGGGTGAATTCCAAGCCTTAACAACCTGCCCTAAGGCAGCAACCATCTCACCCAACTGCCATTCTATCAACAACTTTGCCATACTACTAACAACAACAAACAATCACAACAAAACAAACAAACCAGTTAGACCAGCTTTAAGCAAGGATTCAAACTCCAACTCCAAAATAACACAATAGCTATAATAATAAGGCAATGGGTATCCCGAATCCCCCCTCTATTACATGACATAAATGTCAACACGAACATGGATATCACAACATCAAGCATATCAAACAACATACTTCGATCATGCTTTCATCAAACAGCATCCACTTGCAACAGCATACTATCCACATAACATACTCATTTCACTTTCATCATGCATTAAACCAACTCACAACATCAACATATATCCACGTAAGCTCAACCAAGATTCTTAAACACAAAGCATGCTTGCAAATATCAACAACTTACTCAGAAACACGTGTTTCAACCAACATTCAACCAACTTTCATCCACACAACAAGGTAAACATCAACACACATCACAACAATTTACCGTTTTCCCCAAGCATTCGCAACTTAGCTCTGATACCACCAAATGTAACCCCCTTAACCCGGCCCAGACGGTTGACCCGAATTAAGAAAGTCACACGGGGAAAACCAAAGTCAACCCGAAAGTCAACTTTGATTAACGACCCTTTTTTTTCTTTTTAATCTTGTCTAAATGCACGTTAACCTTAGATGTGATCTCACAACAACATACTCGAAGATCATAAACATCAGAGATCAAACAGGGACCCAATTGAACAATTAACAACTTTAGGGACCAAACTGTAAATTCTGAAAACTTTAAGAACTTAACCAGATTTTAAGTTACCAACTTAAAATTAATCAAGTTTCATGCTTCTCTGCCAAATTTCAGCTTAAACGGACATCCCAAACTCATACAATTGCACAAACAAGTTTCAGGACCAAAATGCAAACATTCCAAAACATTTAACTGCCACTGTCAGCCCCCAACGATCACGTGTTCTGAAACAGGCAGAGCCCGTTTCGAAACGCGGGGTCATTCTGCAACGCGTACCGAAACAGGTGGCTGGCAGAATGCTTTCCGTTTCGAAACGGTGTCTACCGTTTCGGACGCCTGGGCTGATTCAGGGCATCCGTTCCGAAACGGTAGTCCCTGTTCCGAAACGCCCTGCACATAATGCAGAAAAAGACATGCTTAAACACGCAATTGACCATCCGAACATACTCCAAAAGCCACCAAACTTTACCATCATGCAATTCAACATATAAGAGACATACTTGCATCAACAATTCAACATATTATCATCATATACGTAAAGCCCCAATTCTATAGGCATGCTTCCTACACAAGCAACCATTTAAACACAAAATCTCCAAATCCATCTCATATAAGCCAAAACATGATCCAACAACATTAACAACAACATATAACCATCCTTGTTCGAACATATACGAACACATAAACATCAACCCAAGAGATTCTACCCCAATGCCTTTATTAACTATAGCTATTCACCGAGACATACATCTCAAATGGAGTCCTCCTTGAATCCCTTGCTTCTCGTTGTCCAAACTTCAAGAATCTGCATTGATGGACAAAAATGAGCGTAAGCACATAATGCTTAGTGAGGAATGCTCAAAACCAAAACACCATCAATGCAGCGAGTCATAAAACCTCTTTGAAAAGCAACTCGATTTGTTTACCAAGCAAAGTTTGAAAACCCCTTTTCAACAACATGCTTAAACCATGCATTGCTCAACATGAAAACCAACCCTTAGCTTAGCAAGCTAAGAAAACCTTTTCTAAGCATAATTTGCAAAATCATCCATTTAACCATTCCATGCATAAACACCATATGCAAAGTTAAATTCATACCTTGAAAAACACTTCCATTTCATAACATACCTTTCTTATACTTGAAAATCATTCCAAGCAAGAAACCCTTTAAAACCATTTACTCAATCAATCCAACACATGCATTAAACAAAGGCAACTTATGAACCACAACATCATCATCACATGCCTTTTAAAACAAGTCTTAACAAGACTCCAATGCATTAAAGAGATTTCATGCACACATGCATCATTTACCAAATGATAACCAACACTTGTTCAACTTAACAAGCAAACATGCATTCACAAGCATTAAACACTTTTCATGCAACCATGCATCTTTTCAAGCATCTCATGCTTAATCATAATCAAGAACATTATATTGGCTCCCAAGTGATCAACCACATCCACTTTTCAACTCAACATCCAATCGGATACGCGGATCACAAGCGTTGTCCCCACGCTTCATACACACTACCAATCCAAGGTCCCCAAATGGACTTTTAAACACCATTTGACCTCAACATTCACAAGGTTCCCATGTATGGACTTTCAAACACCATACAACCTTAACTTTTCACAAGGTTCCTATGTATGGACTTTTAATCACCACACAACCTTAACTTTCCTAAGGTTCCCATGTATGGACTTTTAAACACCATACAACCTTAGCTTACACAAGGTTCCCATATATGGACTTTTAAACACCATATAACCTTAACATGCACAAGGTTCCCATGTATGGACTTTTAAACACCATACAACCTTAGCATCACTGATTGGTAGTTGTATAACATCACTAACGAGATCCGGGACACCCAACACAAGATCCACACATGGACTTTACACCACCATTGTGATCTTAACAAGCACAAGGTTCCCATATATGGACTTTTAACCACCATATAACCTTTGCTTAACCAAGGTCCTCGAATGGGCATTCGACCTCCATTATGACCTTAACCATCTCGTTAGGATACTTGAAGGGAGTTTACCGGTTCACTCTTAACCACTCCACCTCCAAGGCGACTTTATTCACGGTGCACCCAATCCTATAGCCGGCTAACTATATCCGATCAAAGAAACCAAGAACCATTTACATCACTTGCCAATATAACCAACTTACCACATTAGTCCAATGATTCACATGCATAATCATAATGCAAAAACCATCATTTACCATCATCAATCCACTGTTTTAAAGCATTACACAAAGCCATTGAACAACATGCAACACTATGCATCAAAACCACATTTTCAATGTATAAAACTAAGGATCTCTTACCTTGAGCATCCTTCACATATGGCTTTCAAAACCAGCATTAAACCATGCTTAAAATATGCTTTCAAAACAGAATATAAACCATGCAAATCACATGCATTGCAACCACCAAACACAATTGCTTTTAAAGCCAATTCACAACACAAACCAAGAGCGAAAATCCATATACTTACTCTTGAGCTTAGCAAAGTTGTTTAGACTTAAACTAAGCTCCCAAAACCTCCAAACCTTGGTTTAAAAGCTGAAAACCCAACTTCACTCACCGTTACACAAAACAAGGCTAGCCAACAAGCCTTCCAAGCATCCGAAACCTTCCGCAACACCTCTAAAGCTCACGGATCAAACTCCCCTGTTTCAAGCACACAACAACAGAGGATTAATGCATCATTATGCATTAAAAACACCAGCAACACAACACAACTCGCTGCTCATCACAAATCCAACAATTCGGCTACCAAACACAACCGAAATCACCTCCAAACACTTCCAAAACTTTACCCAGCCAAGATCCATCACTTCTAACCATTTTTAAACATCAATTAACATCCAAAATGATCACAAACACGTCCTTATACCTCCAGGTATAACAGATCACCAAGATCACTCCAAAAACAACCAAAAACTCAAGCAAAACTTAGGAAATTCAACCTATCCGAGATTGCATTAATTAAACCTCAACTTCTAATCAACTTAGCATTCATTTAACATCAATTTGACACTTCAAAACACTGCCCAAACAGATCACACGAAAATTTCACCAAAATCAAGCAAATCTTGCATTTTAAGCCAAAATCAAGATTTCAATTGAAAAGCCTTTAACAAACCACAAATCAAGGATTGAGAACTTAGTAATTTCAGTAAAGAACTGAGAGTTTAGAGGAGAAGGACGTTCTTACCTCCAAACTTGAGTTTCTCCCTTTTTGGAACCAAAAAGCTTGATGAAACAACTTGCAAATGGTGAGGTTTTGTTGTAGAGATGATTAGGAATCCAAAGAGAATTGAAAAGGAAGATTTGAGTGACAAAATCAGAAGTAAATCTCTGGAGAGAAAGTGTTTGGGTTGAGAGAAAAAGAGAGAAAATGAAAATTGGAAGAAAATGGAAAGTTGGTTACAAAATAGTAAAATGATTTCCCTCCACTTTTCTTAAGCTTTAAAATCAGAATTATACATCAAAATATCTTAGAAAAATCTGGAGAAACTCTTTTTGGAATAATAGCTCCTTAAAGATTCAAAGTTTCAACCCTTTATAAAACAGTCACGCAACTTTCAAAAATTACATTTTGGTCACTAGCCAAAATGTCACCCTTCTGAACCTCATTTTCCAAAATTGATTTCACAGTTCACTTTTATATATTAAAAGATGATTTTAGAACATTTTTCCATATTTTTAATGTAACCCGAACTAGGCTTTCCTAATTTCACCTTTATATATTCGATCAACACTTTGACCGAACCGGTCAACGCCCAAAACTTCTGAGCCCAAAACCGGGGCGTTACATTATGGCTTTGTTAAATGCTTTAAAACAGTGAAATATTGTTGTTAATGATGCATATTGGCAAGTGACGGTTGTGAATGGTTAAGAACACTATGGTGGTTAAAAGTCCATAGGTGGTTCTTGTGTTAAGAACAACATGGTGGTTAAAAGTCCATGGTTGATTCTTGTTAAGGTCACTAAGGTGGTTAAAAGTCCTTGAGTGAGCCTTGTAAGGTCACAAAGGTGGTTAAAAGTCCTTGTGTGAGCCTTGTGTATTTTAAGAACACCATGGTGATTAAAAGTCCATGGGTGATTCTTGTTTTAAGGTCGCAAGGTGGTTAAAAGTCCTTGTGTAGACCTTGTGTATTTTAAGAACATCATGGTGGTTAAAAGTCCATGGATGATTCTTGTTAAGGACACAAAGGTGGTTAAAAGTCCTTGTGTGGTCCTTGTGAATTGTAAGATCACAATGGTGTTTAAAAGTCCATGTGTGAGTCTTATGTTGATTGTATGGAAATGGAAAGTTTATGATTATCACTTGTGGCCAATATGACATGTTTATATTTGAAGCATGAGATGCTTGTTTTAAATGCTATGTGCATGTATAAATGTTGTTTTGAACTAAGGTTTGCAAAAGTGTTTTAAATGCATTATTGTGTTGTTTTAAATAAGCATTCCTCACTAAGCTATGTGCTTACGCTCTCTCTCTTTTCTTAAACCAATAATGCAGAGCATTAAAGTGCATTGAGGGCAGAAAGGAGGTGAAGAATCCAAGTGGTGAACTAAGCTCATGTATGGTGAAGGTTTCTTAAACACTATTAGCTTTTGGCATTTGGCAACGGGGAACCTATGTTGATGTTTTAGGAAATGTTTTGGACTCCTTAAGTTGGTTTAATGTTGTTGTTGAAGTTGGAATATGTAAATGGCCTTTATGTGGTTGGTTTGGCATTTTGATGCTTGAATGGTTTTCTAAATAGGATGCATGTCTATAGAATTGGGGCTTTTCATGTTTGAAGCCATGCTTATGAATTGTTGATGTCAATATGTTCCTTATGCATGTAATGACTTGCTGGTATAATTTGGTTGCCTTTGGAGCATGTTTGGTGGGTCAATTGTGTGTTAAACCAGCTGAAATTATGCAATCTGGGCAGCCTGTTTCGGAACAGGTGCTGCCGTTTCGGAACAGGGGGCCTGAAATGGCCTAGGCGTTTCGAAACGGGCAGAGCCGTTCCGAAACGAAAATGCCACTGCCAAGCCTCGTTTCGGAACCAGTTTCGGAACGGTCCCGCGTTTCGGAACAGGTCCTCCCTGTTTCGGAACACTCGACCGTTGGGCTCTGAAATTGATGGTTATATGTTTTGAAATGCTTGCGTTTTGGTCCCGAAATTTGTTATTGCAATTGAATGAGTTTGGAATGTCCGTTTGAGCTAAAATTTGGCAGGGAAACATGAAAGGTGATTAATTTCAAGTTGGTAACTTCTAATTGGGTTAAGTCCTTATAATTTTCAGAATTTACATTTTGGTCCCTAAAGTTGTAATTTGTTCAATTGAGTCCCTGAATGTTCTCTGATTGTTTTGATCTCTGAGTATGATTATCTTGTGAACATATATAGGGTTAATGTGCATTTAGACAAGATTAAAAATAAAAAAGGGTCGTTAATCAAGGTTGACTTTCGGGTTGACTTTGGTTTTCCCCGTGTAAACTTCTTAATTCGGGTCAATCGTCTAGGCCGGGTTAAGGGGGTTACATTTGGTGGTATCAGAGCTGAGTTCTCGAGTAATTGGGAATGATTATGTGGGTGATTAAAGTATGTATGCTTTGTATGCTTGTTGATTGAAAGCATGATGTGTGAATTGTAAGCATGTTGCAATTGTGGTGTATGCTGTGGTGAAGCATGTTGTGGGTACCCATTGCCAAATCAAAGCTAATGAAATGATGTTGTTTTTAATTGGAAATGAGCTTGAGTACTTGGATTGCTTACCTTGCTGAGCCTGACTTTGTTTATTGCATTGTGATTGCATTGTTTAGTGAATGGTACTTCGTAGAGAGTTGGGGGTTAATACGCGAGCTATGGCTCGAAATGAGAATGAAGAGAACACTGAGAATGCGATGGATTTACCTCCTCCACCTGGTGGTGGTGGTGCTGGGGGTGAAGGAGCTGGAGTTGCAGCTGGTGCTGGGGTCGCTGGACCTGAAACTGGTCAGGGGCAAGCTGTTCCTGACATGACAATGTTGGTTCAAGCTATTGCTGGTGCTTTTCGAGCGGCGGTAGCTGGAGCTCGAGGAGCTGGGCATCAGGGAGATGCTGGTGTTAGACTACCTTTGGAGCGTTTGCGCAGTCTGGGAGGGACTGAGTTCAGGGGTTTGTCTACTGAAGGTTCTGAGTCTTGGCTGGAAAGTACCAAGAGAATCTTGGGGCAGATGAGTTGCACTGATGTGCAGAAGCTGGGTTGTGTAGTATCCTTGCTACAGGATGATGCTTACACTTGGTGGACAACCTCTATCTCTGGAATGGAGGAAGCTGATGTAACTTGGACGTTCTTTCAGAACGCGTTCAAGAGGAGATATCTGGGTGTGAGGTACCTAGATGAAAAGAAGAGGGAATTCATGTCTCTTACCCAAGGGAGCATGTCTGTGGCTGAATACGAGGTTCAGTTTGTTCGACTCAGTCAGTATGCACCTGAGCTTGTTCCGGATGAGCGGGAAAGGTGTGAAAGGTTCCGTTATGGTTTGGTGACGGATGTAAAGACATATATGCTAGCTGCTGAGTACAATGATTTTGATGTGTTGGTTGGGAGAGCAAAGGACATTGAGATGAATTTGGGTTTATCATCTAAAGGTGCTGGTTCTGGTGTTGGTAAGCGAGTTGCTGAATATAGTTCCGGTGGTGGACGGAACAAGAGGGGGCGTGATCAGAAGTATCAGTCCTCAGCTAAGCGAGGTGGTGGTGTGCCTGCTCGGGGAGGCAACGCTAGAGTTGATCCGAGTGCATGTTGGACATGTGGTTCGCGTGGCCACATGAAACGTGATTGTCCTCGAGCTGTGAGGGAGGTGCAAGCTCCTGTTGTGGCAGCTGGTAATTCGTGCTGGAACTGTGGATCTACGGATCACATGAGGAGAGAGTGTCCTATGTTGGCTGGTGGCCAAGTGCGTGCTCCTGTAGTTGCTGCACCACAAAGAGGTCGTGGGCGCGGCCGTGGTAACTTCCAGCGTAGGGAGGATGGTGTTCGTAATGTGGCTCATGTTGTAGCTGTTCAGCCAGAGGGTGGTGGCCAGGCTAGAGTGTTTGCTCAGAGTTAGGGGAGGAATGACGCGGATGTGATTGCAGGTACTTTTACTTTGCAGTCCTTGTCATTACTTTCCTTGATTGATTCTGGATCTACGCACTCATACATTTTGCGTGAGCATGCTGAATTGCTTGGTTTGCCTGTTGAGTCTTTGGATGTTGGTATGCGTGTCACTAGTTCTTTTGGTGAGACTGTTGTGACTCGAAAGCTTTATAGAAGATGTCCTTTGGTTGTGCAAGATCATGTTTTTCATGTTGATCTTATGGAGTTGCCTTTCTATGGTTTTGATGTAATCCTTGGTATGGATTGGCTTGCTGAGCATCGTGCTGTAGTGGATTGTGAGAATAAGCGAGTTTCTTTGAAACTTGCGGATGATTATGAGGTTGTTGTGGTTGGTGAGAATGTGAAGTTTCTTGCCAATGTGGTGTCTACATTGGAGGCGAGCCGGATGCTGAGGCAAGGTTGTGAAGCTTATCTAGCCTTTGTGATGAATCCTAGCTCTAAGGAGTTGCGTGTGCAAGATATCAGGATTGTGCGAGAGTTTCCTGGTGTGTTTCCTGAGGAGTTGCCTGGATTACCTCCTAATCGTGAGGTGGAGTTTGGGATTGAGCTGTATGAGAACACAACTCCTGTGTCAATTACTCCTTATAGAATGGCACCTAAAGAGTTGAAAGAGTTGAAGACGCAATTGCAAGAGTTGCTTGATCGTGGTTTCATTCGGCCGAGTGTGTCACCTTGGGGTGCGCCGGTCTTGTTTGTGAAGAAGAAGGATGGCACTATGAGAATGTGCATTGATTACCGTCAGCTTAACAAGTTGACTATCAAGAATCGGTATCCATTGCCGAGAATTGATGATCTTTTTGATCAATTTCGGGGAGCAGCGGTGTTCTCTAAGAGTGATTTAAGTCAGTGTATTACCAGTTGAAGGTGAAGGATGTGGATGTGCCAAAGACAGCTTTCAGGACGAGGTATGGGCATTATGAGTTCCTTGTGATGCCGTTTGGTTTGACAAATGCTCCTGCAGCTTTCATGGACATGATGAATCGTGTGTTTCATGAATACCTGGATAAGTTTGTGGTGGTATTCATTGATGATATCCTCGTGTACTCACGTACTGAGGAGGAGCATGAAGGGCATCTGAGAATTGTGCTGCAAGCTTTGTTGGAGAATCAGCTTTATGCTAAGCTGAGCAAGTGTGAGTTTTGGCTCAGAGAAGTGGTGTTTCTTGGTCATGTGGTTTCTGCTGAAGGGATTCGTGTTGATCCTCAGAAGATTGAGGCGGTGATGAATTGGAAGGTTCCTAAGTCTGTTCATGAGGTTCGTAGTTTCCTTGGTTTGGCAGGATACTACCAGAGGTTTGTGGATGGGTTTTCGAAGATTACTGCACCTTTGACAAAGTTGCTGCAGAAGGATGTTTAGTATGAGTGGACGGAAGCGAGACATCAGGCTTTTGAGAAGCTTAAGGCAGCCTTGACACAAGCTCCTATCTTGGTTCAACCTGAATCAGGGAAAGAGTTTCTAGTGTATAGTGATGCATCCTATGTTGGTTTGGGTTGTGTGTTGATGCAAGAGGGTAAGGTGGTGGCTTATGCATCGCGGCAGTTGAAGGTGCATGAGCGCAATTATCCTACGCATGACATTGAGTTGGCTGTGGTGGTTTTTGCTTTGAAGATCTGGAGGCATTATATGTATGGTGAGAAGTGTATTGTGTACACGGATCACAAGAGTTTGAAGTACCTGATGTCTCAGAAGGAGTTGAATCTTAGACAGCGGCGTTGGGTGGAGTTGCTCAAGGATTATGATTTGACGATTGAGTATCGCCCTGGGAAAGCTAATGTTGTAGCAGATGCCTTGAGTAGGAAGGTAGCTGTTGAGTTGAGGGCTATGTTTGCCAGTTTGAGTATTTCGCATGATGGTGGTCTTGTGGCTGAGTTGCAGGTGAAACCATCTTTGGTTCAGTTGATCAAGGAAAAGCAGTTGTTGGATGATTCCTTGGTATCTCATGTTCAGGATATCGCGGAGGGTAGGCCTTCGGATTTCTGTTTTAATGATGATGGAGTGTTGTGTTTTAGGAGTCGGATAGTAGTGCCCAATGATGCTGAGTTGAGGCGTGCTATTCTGACTGAAGGTCATAGTAGTCCTTTTGCTATGCACCCTGGTAGAACTAAGATGTATCGTGGTCTTCGTGATGAGTACTATTGGGTGGGTCTAAAGAAGGATGTTGCTGAGTTTGTAAGCAAGTGCATGGTGTGTCAGCGAGTTAAGGCTGAGCATCAGTTTCCATCAGGTTTGTTGCAACCGTTGAGAATCCCTGAATGGAAGTGGGAAAGGATTACCATGGATTTTGTATCTGGTTTACCTTTTTCGCCATCGAAGAAGAATTCGGTGTGGGTGATTGTGGATCGCTTGACGAAGTGTGCGCATTTCTTGCCTGTGCATACTACGTATTCTTTGGATAAGCTTGCGGAGCTGTACATTGCTGAGATTGTGCGGCTGCATGGTGTGCCAAAGTCGATTGTGTCGGATAGAGATCCGAGGTTTACATCGCGTTTCTGGCAGTGTTTGCATCAAGCTTTGGGTACACGGTTAAATTTTAGTACATCTTATCATCCTCAGTCGGATGGTCAGTCCGAGCGTGTTATCCAGGTTTTGGAGGATATGTTGAGGTGCTGCGTGATTGAGTTTCAGGGCTCATGGGAGAAACATTTGCCTTTGGTGGAGTTTGCTTATAAAAATAGTTATTAGGCAAGTATTCAAATGGCACCTTATGAGGCTTTGTACGGGAGGAAGTGTAGGACTCCTCTGTGTTGGGCTGAAACGGGTCAGAAGTTGGTTTCGATGCCAGCTATGTTGAAAGGAACCACCGAGAAGGTGAAGCTCATTTGTGAGCGCTTGAAGGCAGCATCTGATCGGCAAAAGTCTTACGCGGATTTGAAGCGTAAGGAGATTGAGTATGCGGTGGGTGACCGTGTGTTTTTGAAGGTTTCGCCTTGGAAAAAGGTGATGAGGTTTGGCCGAAAGGGTAAGTTGAGCCCTAGGTACATTGGACCATATGGGGTGGTTGAGCGTGTGGGTCCTGTTGCGTACAGGTTGAGGTTACCACAAGAGTTGGAGAAGATCCATGATGTGTTTCATGTTTCTATGCTTCGGAAGTATAGATCGGATCCTTCACATGTGATGCCTGTGGAAGAAGTGGAATTGAATCCAGATTTGACCTATGATGAGGAACCGGTGAGGATTCTGGATTCGGATAGTAAGGTTCTTCGTGGCAAGACCATTGAGTTGGTAAAGGTGTTGTGGAGGCATCATGGTGTTGAGGAAGCCACGTGGGAACGGAAGGATGACATGCTGAAGCAGTTTCCGTACCTCTTTCCTTCAGGTAAATTTCGAGGACGAAATTTCTTAAGGGGGGGAGAGTTGTAACACCCCAATTTTGGGCTTAGAAGTTTTGGGTTTGGACCGGACCGGTCGGGTTGCGGTTCGAATATAAAAGGGTGAATTTAGGAAAGCCTAGTTCGGGTTGCATTAAAAATATGGAAAAATGTCTTAAAATCCTCTTTTATTATATATAAGAGAAAGGTGAAATCAATTTTAGAAAATGAGGTTTGGAAGAGTGACATTTTGGGTTAGTGACCAAAATGTAATTTTCGTAAACTTGGTGACTGTTTTAAAAAGGATTGAAACTTTGAATCTTTAAGGAGCTATTTACCCAAAGGAGTTTCTCCAGATTTTTCTTAAATATCAAAGGATTAATTGATGGTTTTAAAATAAAAGAAAAAGGGAGGGAAAGATATTTTGGCATTTTTAACTAACTTTTCCCAAATTCCATTTTCCTTTTCTCTCAACTTTCTCTCAACCAAAACACATTTCTCCAGCACATCTTCCCTCTGATTTTGACATCCAAATATGAGATTTTAATCCTCTTTTGATATCTAATCATCTCTTCAACAAAACCTTAGCATTTGCTTATTGGATTTTCAAGATTTTGGTTCCAAAAAGGGAGAAAACTCAAGTTTAGAGGTATGAACGTCCTTCTCCTCTAAATTCTCAGTTCTTTACTGAAATTCCCAAGTTCTCAATCCTTGATTTGTGTTTTATTAAAGGTTTTACAATTGTGATCTTGATCTTGGGTTTAATATGCAAGATTTGCTTTAATTTTGATGAAATTCGTATGATCTGATTGGGCACTGTTTTGAGAAGTCATTTTGATGTAAAATGAATGTATAATTGATGAGAAATTGAGGTTTAATCAATGCAATCCCGGATAGGTTGATTTTCCTAAGTTTTGCTTGAGTTTTTGGTTGTTTTTGGAGTGATCTTGATGATCTGTTATAGCTGGAGGTATAAGGACGTGGTTAGATCCTTTTTGGATGTTAATTGATGTTTAAGGATGTTTAGAATTGATGGATCTTGGCTGGGTAGTGTTGTGGAGTTGTTTGGAGGTGATTTCGGTTGTGTTTGGTAGCCGAAATGTGAGTGTTGATGTGAGCAGCGAGTTTAGATGTCTTGGTTGAGGATATTAATGCATGATGATGCATTAATCTACTGTTTTGATGTGTTTAAAACAGGGGAGACATCTTCGGATCCTTGTGGTGTTGATCCAGAAGCTTGTTTGGTGTTTCGGCAAGTGGCGAAACGGAATCGGTGAGTGGATTTTGGTTTTCAGCTTTGAAACCAATGTTTTGAAGGTTTGGGAGCTTAGTTTAAGTCTAAGCAACTTAGCTAAGCTCAAGAGTAAGTTTTCGGAAAAACTCTCTTGTTGATGAACCATGAGTTGGTTGAATGCAATGTGATTTGTTTGCATGTTTTAAATTCTGTTTTGAAAGCATGATTTAGCATGTTTAATTGCTGAGATTATAAGCCATGTGTTGAAGGATGCTCAAGGTAAGAGATCCTTGTTTTTGAACATTGTTAAATGTGGTTTTGATACTTAATGATGCATGATGTTTATGGCTTTGTTAAATGCTTTAAAACAGTGAAATATTGTTGTTAATGATGCATATTGGCAAGTGACGGTTGTGAATGGTTAAGAACACTATGGTGGTTAAAAGTCCATAGGTGGTTCTTGTGTTAAGAACAACATGGTGGTTAAAAGTCCATGGTTGATTCTTGTTAAGGTCACTAAGGAGGTTAAAAGTCCTTGAGTGAGCCTTGTAAGGTCACAAAGGTGGTTAAAAGTCCTTGTGTGAGCCTTGTGTATTTTAAGAACACCATGGTGGTTAAAAGTCCATGGGTGATTCTTGTTTTAAGGTCGCAAGGTGGTTAAAAGTCCTTGTGTAGACCTTGTGTATTTTAAGAACATCATGGTGGTTAAAAGTCCATGGATGATTCTTGTTAAGGACACAAAGGTGGTTAAAAGTCCTTATGTGGTCCTTGTGAATTGTAAGATCACAATGGTGTTTAAAAGTCCATGTGTGAGTCTTATGTTGATTGTATGGAAATGGAAAGTTTATGATTATCACTTGTGGCCAATATGACATGTTTATATTTGAAGCATGAGATGCTTGTTTTAAATGCTATGTGCATGTATAAATGTTGTTTTGAACTAAGGTTTGCAAAAGTGTTTTAAATGCATTATTGTGTTGTTTTAAATGAGCATTCCTCACTAAGCTATGTGATTACGCTCTCTCTCTTTTCTTAAACCAATAATGCAGAGCATTAAAGTGCATTGAGGGCAGCAAGGAGGTGAAGAATCCAAGTGGTGAACTAAGCTCATGTATGGTGAAGGTTTCTTAAACACTATTAGCTTTTGGCATTTGGCAATGGGGAACCTATGTTGATGTTTTAGGAAATGTTTTGGACTCCTTAAGTTGGTTTAATGTTGTTGTTGAAGTTGGAATATGTAAATGGCCTTTATGTGGTTGGTTTGGCATTTTGATGCTTGAATGGTTTTCTAAATAGGATGCATGTCTATAGAATTGGGGCTTTTCATGTTTGAAGCCATGCTTATGAATTGTTGATGCCAATATGTTCCTTATGCATGTAATGACTTGCTGGTATAATTTGGTTGCCTTTGGAGCATGTTTGGTGGGTCAATTGTGTGTTAAACCAGCTGAAATTATGCAATCTGGGCAGCCTGTTTCGGAACAGGTGCTGCCGTTTCGGAACAGGGGGCCTGAAATGGCCTAGGCGTTTCGAAACGGGCAGAGCCGTTCCGAAACGAAAATGCCACTGCCAAGCCTCGTTTCGGAACCAGTTTCGGAACGGTCCCGCGTTTTGGAACAGGTCCTCCCTGTTTCGGAACACTCGACCGTTGGGCTCTGAAATTGATGGTTATATGTTTTGAAATGCTTGCGTTTTGGTCCCGAAATTTGTTATTGCAATTGAATGAGTTTGGAATGTCCGTTTGAGCTGAAATTTGGCAGGGAAGCATGAAAGGTGATTAATTTCAAGTTGGTAACTTCTAATTGGGTTAAGTCCTTATAATTTTCAGAATTTACATTTTGGTCCCTAAAGTTGTAATTTGTTCAATTGAGTCCCTGAATGTTCTCTGATTGTTTTGATCTCTGAGTATGATTATCTTGTGAACATATCTAGGGTTAATGTGCATTTAGACAAGATTAAAAAGAAAAAAAAGGGTCGTTAATCAAGGTTGACTTTCGGGTTGACTTTGGTTTTCCCCGCGTAAACTTCTTAATTCGGGTCAATCGTCTAGGCCGGGTTAAGGGGGTTACAAGCATAAACTCGAGTGTGCATTCTCCTTATTAACCGAAGACGCTTTAAGCTGGTGGGAAACCACGATTCTGACTACCCCTGTTGAGTCAGTGACATGGGACTTCTTCGTTGATAAGTTTAAGAAGAAGTTCATTAGCGAACAATATCTGGCCGACTGCAGAAATAAATTCATGTACTTGAAGCAGGCCAATCGGCCGATTGAACAATATGTTGCTGATTTCTGCAAATACGGAGCTCGTGTCTATCACATTCGTGGCAAAGAAGAAGAAGAGTCTCCCGATGTCATTGCGGGTACGATTGAACTTAACCCTAAACCTGTTTACGCTTTGATAGATTCGGGATCAACCCATT
The DNA here is from genome assembly GCA_030270665.1 of Hibiscus trionum. NCBI lineage: Eukaryota > Viridiplantae > Streptophyta > Magnoliopsida > Malvales > Malvaceae > Hibiscus > Hibiscus trionum. The sequence continues at coordinate 15,353,718 of BSYR01000038.1, read as the reverse complement.
CATTTATATGCTCATACTTGTTAGATGAACTTAAATTGAAACCTGAAACTGTACAAACTGGGCTAATTGTTTCAAACCCTATAGGAGGTAGTATGCCTATAAATTTGATTTGTAAAGACTGTCAGATAACAATCCGAAATGTACCTTTTCCTTGTAATCTTTATGTGTTGCCTAAATGTGAATTTGATCTAGTTTTAGGACTAGACTGGTTGGGAAAACATGAAGCTTGGGTAGACTGTCAAAACCGTAGGTTGTACTTACGGGGTTTAGGAAAAGAATCCATTATGTTAATAGATAAGAAACCAACCTCCATTTTTGCTGCGATGGCATTACAAGATGATCTTGACTTCGGTTTATCTGAAATGCCGATTGTATCTAAATTTTCTAATGTCTTTCCCGAGGAACTCCCTGGTCTTCCTCCAACTCGGGAAGTTGAATTCAAGATTGAAGTTCAACCCGGAACCAATCCTGTGTCCATTGCGCCTTATCGTATGGCACTAGTTGAACTAAAAGAATTGAAAAAGCAAATCCAAGAACTCGAAGACAAAGGATTCATTCGACCGAGCATCTCTCCCTGGGGTACCCCTGTTTTGTTCGTGAAAAAGAAAGACGGTTCGATGCGGCTCTGTATCAATTATCGGCAATTGAACAAAGTTACTATCAAGAAAAAGTATCCGCTACCGAGAATCGAAGATCTGTTTGATCAACTCAAAAACGCAGCCGTGTTTTCCAAGATTGATCTTCGGTCCGGATACTACCAAATGAGGGTAAAAGAAGAAGACGTTCCCAAAACAGCCTTCCGAACTCGATATGGACATTACGAGTTTCTAGTGATGTCATTCGGTCTAACAAACGCCCCTGCTGCACTCGTGGATTTGATGAATCGAGTATTCAAGCCCTATCTCGACAAGTTCGTTGTCGTATTTATTGACGACATCCTTGTTTACTCCCGGAACAAGTAAGAACATGCTGGTCATCTTCGGATTGTACTTCAAATGCTCCGAGATCTCCAATTATACGCCAAGTTTACTAAGTGTGAATTTTGGTTATCCGAAGTTTCATTCCTCGGACATATCATTTACACCAATCTGAAACGTAGAGACATTCAACATCATGTCGGAGATAAAGTGTTTCTTACAGTCTCCCCGTGGAAGAAAGTATTCCGATTCGGCTAAAGAGGCAAGCTAAGTCCTCGGTTTATCGGACCATTTGAAGTAGTCGAAAGAATTGGTCCTGTAGCTTATCGACTCGCTCTTCCTCCCGAGTTTGATAAGATACACAATGTCTTCCATGTCTCAATGCTCAGAAGATATCGATCTGATCAGTCTCAAGTTCTTGAGCCTAAAGAAGTTGAGCTCAATCCCGATCTTTCATACGAAGAAGAACCCATCCGAATCCTCGATCGAGAAGTCAAGAGACTTCGGAATAAAAGTGTTCCTCTTGTCAAAGTTCTTTGGAGGAATCACAACGTCGAAGAAGCGACGTGGGAACCTGAGGACACGATGAAAAAGCAATATCCTCATCTGTTTGATTCAGGTAAAATTCGAGGACGAATTTTCTTTAAGGGGGGAGGAGTTGTAACACCCTAAAACTACCCTAGTTGGAATTATAGAAAAATAACATGAAAAGTGTAAACATTTTACACGATAATGTAAGATTAACATTATAATATGATATAATATGTAACACCCTAAAACAAGATATGTTATGTCTTAATAAGTTAAATTGGATTTAAAACAACAAGTATGATAATGTAAATATATATATACTTACGGTGGTAATGGAAATTAACATGTACAATATATCATATGTATAAAATAATGGGATTTTATGTTAGATTAACATTATAATATGATATATAATAATATGTTAGTGGGAATTTAACTTATAATAGATTAATATATATATATATATATATATATATAATTGTGGCTGAATACATTATAATATAATATACATGAGATAGTGGAATTTAGGTGTCTTAATACATGGCTTAAAATAAACCATGTGTCCCTTTCTTTTGTCTCTAAGAGACACACGGCTACAAGGGTGAAACAACCCCCAAATGCTATCATCTTTCTCCCATTTCCTCACACAACAGAAACTAAGAGAAAATAAGAGAGAGTGTGTGAATTTATAGAGATTAATGCTGGAAAAATTGAAAGGGAAGCATGCATGTTCATCTTAGACTCATGTAAGTGTTCTAGCTAAAATTCTGCTCATGTTTTTGTTTGAATGTTCTTGATGAATTGATGTGTTTCTTGAATTGTTTGTGCTGTGAATTTGATTTGAGAATGATTATTGATGTGTTGATAGGTTGTATGTTACATTAGGTTGCTTAAAATGCTAGAAAATTTACATGCGTGTTGTTATACAAAGTTGTAGAGGACAAAATTTTACATGAGATAGAAGTAAGAATTGCACGAAAATATTAAGTATAGGTCTCTGAATTGCTATTAGAAGTTACTGGACTGAAACTGGATGAATCTGGAATCTGCTGGGTTAAATTGCAAAATTTGAAAAATATAGGGGTTTAAATAATGCCAAAAAAATTCTGGAAAATTTGTAACCCCCTTAACCCGGCCCAGACGGTTAAACCGAATTAAGAAGTTTACACGGGGAAAACCAAAGTCAACCCGAAAGTCAACCTTGATTAACGACCCTTTTTTTTCTTTTTAATCTTGTCTAGATGCTTATTAACCCTAGATATGTTCACAAGAATAGCATACACCAAGATCATACCAATCAGAGAACATTCAGGGACTCAAAAGCACAAATTAAGGAATTAGGGACCAAATTGTAAATTCTGAGAATTATAGGGACTTAGTTCAAATGGACATCTCGAACTCATCCAATTGCATAAACAAAGTTCAGGACCAAAACGCAAGGTTTTCAAAACATTTAACCAACAATTTTAGTGCCCAACGGTCGAGTGTTCCGAAACAGGGAGGACCTGTTCCGAAACGCGGGACCGTTCCGAAACTGGTACCGAAACAGGGTCTGGCAGTAGCCAAACCGTTCCGGAACAGTTCCTTCCGTTTCGGAACGCCCAGGCCATTTCAGGCCCCCGTTCCGATACGGTAGCACCTGTTCCAAAACAGGCTGCCCAGATTGCAGAAAAATTGCTGGTTTAACACACATTTGACCCATCAAACATGCTCCAAAGGCAACCAAAACACAACAGCAAGTCATTCAACATACAAGGGACATAATTGCATCAAAACCTAGATACAAGACCATCCCTAGGTGCACCAACTCATTCAAAATATCCAACACTCAAACATGCTTTTAAACAAGAAGCATAACATAACAACTTAAGCACAAGGAGATTCAAACGTTGCAACATTAATCCACATTATTCAAAATCATAAACCAAACTTGTCCAACATACACAACCTCATTAAACAACCACATAAGATATTCTTCCCCCATTGCCTTTATTATCTATAGCTATTAACCGAGACATACATCTCAAGTGGAGTTCTCCTTGAATCCCTTGCTTCTCGTTGTTCCAACTTCAAATATCTGCATTGATGGACAAAAAGGAGCGTAAGCACATAATGCTTAGTGAGGAATGCTCAAAACCAAAACACCATCAATGCAGCGAATCATAAAACCACTTTTAAAAGCAAACTCGATTCGATAAACCAAAGCAAAGTTTGAAAACCCTTTTCAACATCATGCTTTAAATCATGCATTGCTCAAACATGAAAACCCAACCCTTAGCTTAGAAAAGCTAAATACACCTTTTCAAAGCACAAACTTGTAAAACCATCAATTTAACCATTCCATGCATGAACATCATATGCAAAGCTAAATTCAAATCATTGGAAAACATTTCCACTTCACCTCATACCCTTCTCATACTTGAATATCATTTTAAAGCAAGAAACCTTTAAAACCATTACTCATTCTATCTACTACGTGCATTAAACAAATGCAACATATGAACCACATCATCAATATTTGCATCACATGCCTTTAAAAACAAGTCCTCGCAAGACTTCAATGCACTAAAGAGATTTCATGTACACATGCACCATTCTCAATAGATAATCAACATTTGGTTAGACTAACAAGCAAACATGCATTCATAGTACATTACACACTTCTCATGCAACCATGCATCATTTCAAGCATCTCATGCTTCATTATATTCAAGAACATTATATTGGCTTCCAAGTGATAACCAAATCCACTTTTCAACACAACATCCAATCGGATACGCGGATCACAAGCGTTGTTCCCACGCTTCATACACACTACCAATCCCAAGGTCCCCAAATGGAATTTTAACCACCATTTGACCTTACCATACACAAGGTCCTCATATAGAATTTTAACCACCATATGACCTTAACATTCACAAGGTTCCCATATGGAATTTTAACCACCATATAACCTTAACATTCACAAGGTTCCCATATGGAATTTTAACCACCATATAACCTTAACATTCACAAGGTTCCCATATGGAATTTTAACCACCATATAACCTTAACATTATCCATTGGTAGTTGTATAACTTCACTAACGAGATCCGGGACATACTCCACAAGATCCACACATGGACTTTACACCACCATTGTGATCTTAACAAGCACAAGGTCCTCAGATGGAATTTTAACCACCATTATAACCTTTGCTTACCCAAGGTCCTCGAATGGAATTTCAACCACCATTATGACCTTAACACAAGACCCACCCATGGAATTTTAACCACCATGGTGCTCTTAACCATCTCGTTAGTGTACTTGGATGGAGTTACCGGTTCACTCACAACCACTCCACATCCAAGGCGACTTTATTCACGGTGCACCCAATCCTATAGCCGGCTAACTATATTCGATTTAAGTAACCAAGAACCACTTACATCACTTGCCAATATAACCATCTTACCACATTAATCCATTGATTTACAAGCATAACCAAAATGCAAAAACCACCATTTACCCTCATTAATCCACTGTTTTTGAAGCATTACACAAAGCCATTAAACAACATGCAACACTATGCATCAATTCCACAACTCCAATGTACAAAACCAAGGATCTCTTACCTTGAGCATCCTTCACACATGACTTTCAAAACCAGCATTAAACCATGCTAAAATATGCTTTCAAAATAGAATTTAAAACATGCAAATCACATGCTTTGCATCAAACAATCACAAATGCTTTAAAACCAATTCACAACACAACCAAGAGGGAAAATCCATTTACTTACTCTTGAGCTTAGCAAAGTTGTTTAGACTTAAACTAAGCTCCCAAAACCTTCAAACCTTGGTTTAAAAGCTGAAAACCCAACTTCACTCACCGATACACAAAACAAGGCTAGCCAACAAGCCTTCCAAGCATCCGAAACCTTCCACACCACCTCAAATGCTCACGGATCAATCTCCCCTGTTTCAAGCACACAACAACAGAGGATTAATGCAACATTATGCATTAAAAACACCAGCCACACAACTCAACTCACTGCTCTACACAAATCCAACATTTCGGCTACCAAACACAACAGAAATCACCTCCAAACACTTCCAAAACTTAACCCAGCCAAGATCCATCACTTCTAACCATTTTTAAACATCAATTAACATCCAAAAAGGATCTAACCACGTCCTTATACCTCCAGCTATAACAGATCACCAAGATCACTCCAAAAACAACCAAAAACTCAAGCAAAACTTAGGAAAATTAACCTATTCGGGATTGCATTGATAAAACCTCAATTTCTCATCAATTATACATTCATTCAACATCAAAAAGACACCTCAAATCACTGCTCAAACAGATCATACGAAATTTTACCAAAAATCAACCAAATCTTGCATTTAAAGCCAAGATCAAGATTAAAATTGTAAAACCTTTAATAAATCACAAATAAGGGATTGAGAACTTGGGAATTTCAGTAAAGAACTGAGAGTTTAGAGGAGAAGGACGTTCTTACCTCCAAACTTGAGTTTCTCCCTTTTGAGAACCAAATTCTTGAAAATCCACTTAGCAAATGCAAAGGTTTTGTTGAAGAGATGATTGAAGATCAAAAGAGAATTGAAATGAGTTATTTAGGTGACAAAATCAGAGGGAAAAGCTCTGGAGAAAATGTGTTTGGTTTGAGAGAAAGATGAGAGAAAAATGGAAATGAAACTTTAGGAAAAGTTAGTTGGAAAATGCCAAAATATCTTCCCTCCTTTTTAGTTTTATTTAAAAACCTTTAATTAATCATTTAATATCTTAGAAAAATCTGGAGAAACTCCCATTGCGTAAATAGCTCCTTAAAGATTCAAAGTTTCAATCCTTTTTAAAACAGTCACACAGTTTTCAAAAATTACATTTTGGTCACTAACCCAAAATGTCACTCTTCCAACCCTCATTTTACAAAATTGATTTCACCAAACTCTTATATATAATAAAAGAGGATTTTAAGACATTTTTCATATTTTTAATGCAACCCGAACTAGGCTTTCCTAAAAATCACCTTTTATATTCGAACCGCAACCCGACCGGTCCGGTCCAGAACCCAAAACTTCTAAGCCCAAAATTGGGGTGTTACAAAATTTTTCTTGAAAGAGGGGAGTCATGAAATGAAAAAAAATTTAATGGCCAAGCTTGAATTAAGTCCCAATTGATAGGTTAAATGCATTTAGATCACATAGAGGATTAAAATTGATTAAAGGGGACTGTTTTGTGGAAATTGTTAAAAATGAGGACTTGAATGCTCTGTTTTTAAAGATGTTAGAACTTCATTGTTATGTTAAAACATGTAGGTTAATGTGGTTAATAGCTTGGAATCAAATGAATTGTGAAATATAGGATTTAAATGCACTAAAGTCACTAAGTTAAGCTTGGACAGATTAGGCCCTGAAATTGGCCTGTTTTCAAATGTAAAACTGTATTAACTGGAAAATGCTAAAAATATGATCCATACATGGTTTTAAAGGTGTGTTAATAAGCTTTCCAGAATAGTATGATATGCCTTATTTGGATTAGGGAATAAAAAGTTATGGTCAGATTAGTGGACAATGCTCAAAACTGCCATGTTAAGGACAGCTTGTGTGTTTATTGTTGTTTGCTTGATTTGGTTGGATTTTTGTGCTAAGGTTGATACTAATGGATGTTATATATGTTGTAATATGATTCAAGAGCATATTGGTGAAGAGATATTAGAGGAATCAAGGGGTGATCAAAGCAAGAAGAAAGGGAGAGACATCATTATTAAGGAGACAAACTAGCTTGGAGTATTGTGAGTGTAGTTTTGTTTAAAGTGTTGGGATTAGTATCCTAACCTTGTTATTTTTTTTATTATTAGATAACATGAAGGAAGCATGAAATGAACCTAATAATGGTTGGTAAAAACTAAAATGCTAAGGAAGAAGGATTAAAGGAAAGACTTATGATATGTTGACTATGCTAGTTATATAAGCTTACTTTGGCCTAGATATGTTACATTGGGTTGATGATTGAATAAACCATATGACATGAACTTATATGATGAGTTTAGCTACTGTATTTTGATGTTTACATGATGAAAATGACAATATGTGATTGCTGATTTTTCGTGTTATCATGAATTGAATGATTGCTCTGAAATAAAGATCGATATTGTTACATGTTTGGTGAATTGTTGAATAACATGCAAATTGTCTTGTTAAACATATAAGATAAGATAAGACCTTGGTTTGATTAGTGTCTATAGGTAGAAGGGCATGCCTTAGAGTCATTGAGCTCCTCTGATTATTGTTAAAGGATGGTGGTTAGTCACCAATATTCCTTAAGGTAGTAAGTCACCTTGATGCTATAGCATCCTCTGATTACATGTTACAAGTTGGTTACAAAGCATTGATACCTTTGGGTATCCAAAGTCATATGTCACACGTAGACTCGATTACCTTGTTCATTAATCATCCAAGGCAAAATATTTAAAAGTTAAATGTCTTGAAAGATAAGTACCTAAATGATAAGTACCAATGAAATGAAATTGATATGCCTACTTGCCTTGTATATGCTAATGCTTTTAAATGATGCTTGTTGTTGTATATGATAATGTTTTGATCGATACTTGTTGTATGAATGAACATAAAAGTATGTTGTTTATGTTGCATTAATGGTTACTTGAAATGGTTACAAGAATAGCTAAGTCTACTTATGCATGATGGACTAGCTAGGTGAACTTTGATTAAAGCCTAGTTAGGTAACCTTAAAGATTGAATAATGCTCTAAAAGATAGGGATTAGTAAAGTTTAGGGCTGCCTCACTAAGTACATACCTTGTACTTATCACTCTTTTGTTCCCTTCTTCCAAAAATTTCAGGTACTAGTCCCGAAAGCTAGTCGATTGTCCTAGAGAGCTGACCTTGAAGTCCAAGCACAAGTATGACTCTTTTGGTTATTATAGTTGGTGGCATAGATGTATATAAGTGTCACATGCATATGATACATGTATTTTGGGTGCTTGACATGTAAATGTTATGTTTAAAAACTTGATTATGTAATATGTATTTTAACATGCTTAATGCTTCGGTTGTGTAATTAAGTACTAAAGGACCATGGTATATATATATAGGAATGATGGTTGCTATGGAATTTAAAGTATGTTTGTATGATTTGCTTATATGACCAAATGATCATATGATCGAATTAGACTTGTATAATAATTTAGCCGTACCTTGAATGTTCCTATTGAGGCCGAATATGATTAAAGTGTGCTTGTATGATTATGTGATCTTGGAAAATTGATTGTGTTAATGAGACATGAACTATAGGATTGTATTATGCATCTAGATGTATGATATAAAATGAAGATTAAAATGTATTGCTATGCTTAGTTAGAATGTACCTATGGAATGAGCCTTGTTTATATGTATGATTCGAATAGGGTAGATTAAGAAATTGGTTTGGTAACATGATTATGTAATGGTTTTTGAATGTATAAGCAAGATTAAATGATTATCTTGTTGTGTTAGTACATGTATATAATTGTTATGATTGTAACATGATTGCTTGTATGTAATAGTTAAGGTTTTTGATAGCCCACATATATGTATGTTTACATTTTTGGTTGAATGTTAGAGTAAGCTTCCGCATGTATACGTTGTATAAATCTAAAGTATGTTTCATAAAGAAACTTGTATGTCAAGTATGTTATGATAATTGGAATTGCTTATGTATGTCATGAATATGTATAATATGAATCCGAATAATAATACGCTGCAAATGTAACGGTCCTCGCTCGCATTCCCGGGCGAGGGGTGTTACATACCATCCTAAAGGAATACCTTAGGTCCGGGAAGAATTACCCTAGTCGCAGCTAGGAACCTAATACGGGCAAAATTACCCTAGCTGAAGCTAGGAACCTAATACGGGTGGAATTACCCTAGCCGAAGCTAGGAACCTAATATGGGTGGAATTACCCTAGTCGAAGCTAGGAACCTAATACGGGCAGACCCTAGCCAAAGCGTGGGAGCCGAATACGGGCAGACCCTAGCCAAAGCGTAGCAGCCGAATACTGGCGGGCTTACCAGCTTGATCAGAGCTGAGCCCAAACTCTTAAATCAATATCTAGTACCTAGTAATACAATTTTGAACGATAACAGTCATCTTAGTAATTAGCAGCAGTATGCCAAAAATTCAAGATACATGCATATGGGTAATTAGTGTAACTGGAATATCAAGACCCATGAATCGGGTATACTGATAACAAATATCATCAACTAAAATTCATATTTTTGGCTTTAGATAACTTGATCACTAGAAACAGAACATATAGACTTCGATTCCAGTTAGGAAGATTTTTCAAGTATACTTGGGACACACTAGATGATTCCAAATTATAACTTTGATGTTCGTATTAAAAGTAGAAGGTAAACCCTAAACTATAGTCCATTCTAGTCTAATTTCGGAAGTCAAGAACCTTATTCAAGGAATTCAGTAAACATCATCTTCTCCAAGTTTTCAAGAGTTATACTTCAAATGCATTCTAAAACTATGATATATCTTGATTATGAAAGAATTCAAGTGTATTAGGATATATTTCGAGATTCCTACAAGATCAAGATCAATAAAGGTTTCAGATATATCAAACTCATTCAGGGATTTAAACATATCAAGAGTGTTCTAATATATTTTTCTCATAAGGGTATTCTAGTTATTTTAACACTCATGAGCAATTTGGTAATTTAAACCAACAAGGCATAAACGATGATCTAATGCACTCTGCAAGTCTAGTTGCTCACCAAGTTTCCAAGCCAATTTGTACTGATCGGAACCCCTAGTTATAGTGTTTACCATTCAACTGGGCAGGTACACCTTAAGTATTTGTTTCTCAGAACCGACTACAATGTATGACAAAGTAGACCGTCTTCACCAATTAATCACTAGACATGTTACGAGAAATAGAACATGTATACATACAGTATTTTCTATGTACTATCGCGATATCATGAGTGACTGTCGTACAAGAATCGTGATTTACATCACGTAGGGGCATTACAGACATTTGCCTCCAAGACTTATAACTGCTTATCCATCCTCCAAGTCCAGTAAGACTGAACAGTTCGCATTATCGTGGTACTTACCAAGTATTCAGACATGTGCATAACACACGAACTCAATCCTTAACACTGAGTGTACCTTTTAAAGTAATCGTTTAATCGGACCGTGTGTAAATTCCAAGCCATTTCTTTTGTTATGGGTATTTAAGTCATTCTTACTTCTTAAGAGGTATTATTGTTATTTCTTAAAAAAAATATTTCAGATATCGCACCCTTTAACACTATTAAGCGGATTGAGAGATTCTTATTAATCATGTACTAGACTCAGGGTTCTTCGGTCTATTTACTTCTCTTCCAAAATAGTTCGTTCTTATTCAAATTACCATTACTTTATTTTGTGATCAAGTTGACTTAATCATTATCATGTAGAGGTGAAAGTACACTTAATCATAATTATGCATGCAATAACCGAATCCAATATGTTCATAAAATATACAAGATGTAGTAATGTATTACCTTGAATCCTTGCTATATCGGTTTACCCTTGAAATGACATTCGAACACTCTCAAACTCGAATTCGACGGCCCTCAACATCTCGTATCAAAGAACCATGAATATTGTAACCCCCTAGACCCGCCTATGCGTTACCACGAATCCCAGGAGTTCACATTAAGGTCACAAGAGCGACCCACCATAACAATCCACATAAAAAACATTTTCTCTTAAAAACACATTTATTGAATTGTAACGATAACCTCTGCTTAACATACCCTTCCCTGAAATCATTTAAACATATAACATGATTTAAAAAAATGTTTTACAGACACTATCATAAAATAACACATAACATGCATGCCCATTATCTATGCCGGTACAGTACTACAAAAGCAACGCCGAGAGGACTCCAACACTGATGTCGGTCATCAAGCCATGTTAGGTTTCTTTTAACCTGCGGTGGTAAAAACATCATGAGCTTCGAAAAGTTCAGTAATACAGAACTACCAATGGATGCTAAAAGTAACATGTAGATATATGGTAGGCATAACACTGTCATAATGTTTCGGGGAACAATAGGCTCCAAAAATACGGTCAGATATTTCAAAGAAGCGGTATACATGAAGATAATATAGTTAATCTTTATTCAATCATTGAGTATCATGCTAGGAACATATAGACAGAAGAGTTAGACAAGATATGGATTGTGATAGTTGAATCAGAAGCTTAGTGTGTGTTCCAACAGTGCAAAGTTAACACATACAAAGTAACGGTGTGGTGAACGCTATTTCACGGTTATATGATTTTAACGATAAGGTTCATTTTAGATTTTCTATTTACCCTCCGACCAAACTCTAGTATGCAGTTCCCCAGAACTGCAACTATAACGGGCATTAACCTAGGTCCGTTGGGCGTAGGTGCCAGCCTAAGGGAATACCTTAGGTACGGTAAGGAATTACCCTAGCCGAATCATAGGAACCTGAAACGGTAAGGAATTACCAGCATGATCAGAGTTGAACCTACGATGACTTCGTACTCTATCCCAAGTCCCTCGGTAACGGTTTAGGTGGTGATAATAGTAATCAGTAGTAGTCGGTAATGATCGATAATAACAATCTTTAGTAGCAATCATTGCTAATCAGTAATAACAATGAATATAAAGTAAACTTAGTTTTCGATGAAACGATAACTAGCGAGCATATAAATTTTTATTTTGTTTTCTTTTTCTCTCTTCTTTCTTTTCTTTTGTTCAGATACATATGTATATTTTGGTTTGATAAAAGCCATATTTCGTATCGAAAGACATCCTTGGGTTCAGGACAGTAGAATATTTATGAGCACTTGGAACACACTAAAAGGAACCATTTTTTTCTTAGAGATACTTGGTATTTACAAGGAGAGATGAAACACTGAACTTTTGACAATTCTGAACCGATTTCAGAAACGAAGTCCCTATCTCAAGGGCGCCTCGTAATCAATGTCTCTGACCAAGCATTCGAAAATTGATACGATACGATCGGTTAGGATCTCAAATATGTCAAGATTGTTCTGATCATTTGGCTAATAAGGGTATTTTGGTCATTTAACACTCCGAGGTAGTTCCATAATCTAATCTCGAGGGGATAGGTCAATGATTTGTCGCGCTGAAGATTTCCGACGGTTTACTAGGCTTCAAAGACCATTCCACTATACTCATCTCAACAATACATTACTTTCCATGCATTCTAATCGGTGCACTTTCCCTGTGTTCACTATTTAATTCTGACTGTGTTATACATCTGTAAGAATCGCTGTCACATTATCTCGAAACATGCCTCGAGAGGTTGAACATGCATTTATGCCAATTTGGGTATTAAGAAATGATTGACATACTTAACCCAAAATTCAACCCATTTTAATATTGCAATCACTTGCGTGCAATCAAAAGTTCAAGATTTCGAAGCTTTAACTTATCTCAGTCAAGAAGGCATCCCAATTATTTAAAGTGCAGCCGTTCATGTTCTTTCGGGCCTTTTGAACTACTTAATCATCTTAATCACTAGTTTATATCTCGTCATATGGTTAATTCGATAGTTTTGGGTGCCCAATGGCATCTCAGTCTCTTTTAGCCAATTCGTACATGTCGGTACTTTCAATTCTTTCGGTTATTTCGATCCTTTCAACCTTTTTCCAGCCATCCATTATTTCCAAAACACGAGGATAGACCCATCATCTCTGTTAATTTAGAAATTCCAATGCCCAAGCACATTTTGGTTATTTGTTGACTCGATTGTATCGGTATTTTCAATTCTTTTACTCGATTCAGCCATTAATAGCAATTCTATATCTTCTGATAGTTTGATTGATCCGAACATATAAAGAGTTTCCCCCATAAATTTATCTTTAGAGGTTTATTCAAGATTTATGCTAGATCCGAGTGCTTATCTTTCTTGAATGTTTAAGTCTTATTATCGCATCTCTCTGAGTAATTCGAGAGTTTTAGATGAATTAATTATTTTACAGGATCTAGTGTAGGTTTCAACACCACTTTCATTACCAGGGGTATTTCTGTCATTTTCACATCGAGTGTATTTTCGTCATTATATACTCTAATATTTCTATCGTTTGACAAATTAACATTATTAATCGGGTATGGAGATTGACCGCCTCATTAATTATTTGTTGGATTCCAGATTCTTTGATTTATCATCTTTCTCATTTGATTATTACAAACTTATCTATAACGTCGTACATTTTCATATCCGGTTAGACTTAAGAAGAATTAACGGTACTCATCATCGTATGTGTGCATGCATTAACCGAATACTAACATGTTCATAAGGCATACATGAGGTAGTAATGTATTATCTTGAATCCTTACTATATAGGTTGATTGTGGTACTCCATTCGATCAAACTCGAACCCGAATTCAACGTCCTTTACTTCTCGGATACGACAACACATGAATACCTTCAATTAAATATAATCCATAATCAATCCTTAATTGATCATATAACTCTTAAATTGAAAAACTAAACACATGCATTATCGGGTTCAAAGTCCAATTCAGAGGCTTTCGGGTTAAAATTTCGCGAAACGGACTTCAAAAACGAACTCAAAACGTCAAAAAACATGAAATAGGACTTTTCTGGAAAAGTTGACTTTTTTCATCAAAGTCAATGCTGACGTCAGCGGTCAAAGCCAACGCTGACGTCATGCTAACATTACCCATTAACCGGGTTGACTCGGTGAGTTGACTCGGACGAGTTGACTCATTGGGTTGACTCGGTCGAGTTGACTTAATGAGTTGACTCTGTCAACGGGTCGGGTATGGGTCAACGGGTCTGGTCGGGTACGGGTCAACGGGTTTGGGCTTAGACGAAAGAGACCGGTTCGGTTAGATTTTGGGCCGGTTCGAAAGGCTTGGATCGGTTCGGTTCAAAGACTGCCATCACAGGCGGTCAGAAATCGCCTGCGAAGGCGCGTGGTCACAACGCGCGGCCAAAACGGCTGAAAACACTGTAAACACAGAGAACAAACTCCCAAATTCAAATATGATCCTAACCCAACCCAGATTTAAGCCGAAACCTTACAGTTTCTTACCAAAACGAAAGGAAAATGCGGTTGGACTACCGTAGCTCCGGTGGTGGCTTAAACGGTAACGGGTGGACGCTCAATGGACATGGTTCGTCTCGGCTCGACCAGGGGATGACAACGACGGTGGTGCCGTCTCAAATGAACGACCAAGATGGCCGGAAAACATGTGAAACTGAAGGGAGACCCATGGTTTTTCGTCGAGTCTTCATCCCAAGATTAACGGCAAATAGTGGTCCCTCTGTGCGAGTGGGGGCTGTGGCCGTGATCGGTGCAAGGCGACGTGTCCGTTGATGGTGACAGTCACCGCGCGATGGTTGAGGCAAATCGACGGTCGGTCGAGGTTGGGTAGTTGAAACGTCTAAGGAGGAGAAAAAATTAAATCTCTCTGGATATTTCCATATCCAATATGGGGCATTAATTGGGGTAGATGGGTTAGTTGGCTATAATCATTATTGATACATAACATAAAATATGGTTTAAAATTAAAAGAGTGCAAAACAACACTAATAAATGCTTTAGCTTGAATGGTTAAGGCTTAGGCTTGCCAAGCACAGGTCATGGGTTCAACACCACATGGTGGCACCCTCCCCCATTAATCTTTTTTCCTACTTTCACCCCTTTCATTTCAATTTCATTATTTTCATTCTTTTTTTAAAAAATTATGTGCATATATTTTAGGGGTGTTACAAATACCTTCAACTACACAATTCCAATTTCAGTCTTTATTACATTGCTCTTAATTAAATAAATAAATACACAAATATGCTCGAGTTCAAGGTCCGATTTGGAGGCTTTTGGGTTAGAATTTCACGAAACGGACTTCAAAAACGGACTCAAGACGTCAAAAAAACATAACATATGACTTTTCAGAAAAAGTTGGCCTTTTGGTCAAAGTCAATGCTGACGTCAATAGTCAACGTTGACGTCGTGAAGACGTCATCGGTCAAAGTCAACGATGACGTCAGTAGTCAAGTCAATGCTAACATCACTGGTTCACCGAGTTAACTCGGTGAGTTGACAAGGGTAGGTTCTCTCACTGGGTTGACTCAGACGAGTTGACTCATTGGTCTGACTTGGGTCAAACGGGCTGACTCAGTTTGGGTCGGGTACGGATCAACTTGGGTCGGGTTTAGGCTTGGACCAAAACAGACTGGTTAGATTGGATTTTGGGCCAGTTCGAAAGGCTCGATTCAGCTTGGTCTAGGATAGGCCGGGTTTGAGCCAGCAGATTCAACGACCACTGTCTAAGGCGGCCGAAAATTGCCCCAGACGACGCGTGAAGCCCACGCGAGGCTTATATCGGCCGAAAATGCTCCCCAAAATGCAGAAGACGATAAGCTACTTTAATTTTATTAGGAATCGAAGCTTACCACGACCTTGGAACGACAAAATTGGCCGGAAAAAGAAGAAAATCAAATGTTTTCCTTGAGCTCCGTCGACCTTCGAAACCGTACCAAACAGGTGATCGACTACTGGTCTTGCACGCCTCCTCACGGAGAAGAAGATGGTGTTAACGATGCGACGAATATATGGGGTACGGTGCAGAAAAACACCTAGAATAATGGCGATAATCCAAGGGCTTCTAACGAACCTTTGGTTGGATTTCTACGGCGAACGACAGCTCAATAGCACGATTGACCGATGGGGCTGATCTTGGAGAGTGACGGTGGTCACGCTGATATGGGTGGTGTGCGCTACGAGCGGACATTGGCCGAGATCGGGCCGGTGATCGGTGGGGAGACTTTTGGAATTCTCCAGATGTTGAGATAATATTCAAACTCGATTGAGCAATCATGACCGATAGGTGGAGAGTCGGACTTATTTTATTATAGGGCAGTCCCAAATAATCATAGTTTGATAGAAAACTGGAGTGAATAAACTCAAAGGTGGTTCATAGTCCAAACAGGTGGGGCTTGGGTTCAAGCAAATCCCATTTTTTCACATTTTTTTCGTTCTTCTTTTTTTGAGCTTATTAATTTAGGGGTGTTGCAGACATGGTCGGCCAAGAGCCACTCTCCTATGCTATAAATAGACACCTACAATAAAAGGAAAATGGATTTTTTTTCCGGTGACAAAAACAGAGAGATGTAGAGGGAGAAAAGACCGAATTTTTAGAGCCGAAAAAGTTTTAAAAAAAGTATAAAATTGAAAAGAAAAAAGAAAAAGGCTTAATACACTCTCCCCCTAAACCTTACTTGTTTTTCCAACTTGCCCCTTAAAGTTCATTTTGACCACTTTTGCGCCCCTAACGTTTTCTCCGTTACCCATATTGCCCCCTATCATTAAAAAATCTATCTTGACCAAAAAAAAAGCGCCACATTATTTTTCTTATTTATTTTTAAATTTTAAAATAAAATAAAATATATATTAAACCATGCCCTAAATTTACCCAAATACCCTCGTCTTCTTCCCCAAACCCTATTTCCCATTTCATTCATCTCCAACTCCATTTCTCTAATTTTAACCCCCAATTTCTATATTTTAACCCTCAAACTTTGAACTCTATTACCCATCTCAATTCTATTCAATCACGAATTCTTCCATTTGTGCGCATATATATATATATATCATACATAAGAAAATTCAGCCATGGATGGCAACAAAGAAGATGCTTTGAAATGCTTAAAATCGGGAAAAAAGCGTTAGACGCCGGAAATAGAGCATGTGCACTCAAATTCTTCACTAAAGCACGTTGTCTCGACCCAACACTTCCTGTTGATGATCTTTTATCAGCAGCAACGAAAACAGAATCCGAACACCAGACGGCTTTGGAGTCTTCTCCATCTATGTCTTTCGGTCAACCCTCAATTAGTCAAAGATATCGATCAACTCAGTTAGCCGCCCCTTCTCCGCCGACAATTGTTGTGGCTAGCTATACCGAAAAACAAATCAAAATCATGAAACAAATAAAGGGAAAGAAGGATTACTTTGAAATTTTGGGGTTACAGAAAACGCGTTCAACCGAAGACGTACGAAAAGCTTACCGAAAACTGTCTTTGAAAGTTCATCTGGATAAGGACAAAGTTGGGGGTTAAAATCTAGAAATTGGGGTTAAAACTATAGAAATGGGGTTAGAGATGAATGAAATGGGAAATAGGGTTTGGGGAAGAAGACATGGGTATTTGGGTAAATTTAGGGTATGGTTTAATATATTTATTTTTATTTTTTTTAAATTTAAAAATAAATAAGAAAAATGACATGGAACTTTCTGATTGGTCAGAAAGATTTTTTAATAGTAGGGGGCAATATGGGTAACGAAAAAAACGTTAGGGGGCAAAAGTGGTCAAAATGAACTTTAGGGGGCAAGTTGGGAAAACATGTAAAGTTTAAGGGGGAAGTGTATTAAGCCAAAGAAAAACAAAGGTAAAAAAAACTAAAATTTTTACAAATATGTGCTATTAGAATATGTTTAAGGCGAAATTGATCTTGGATTTCGGTTTAGAAGGGGAAGCCGAACTGATCAGGCCGTTTGCATGAACTTCGACCGGCGGTGGTACGCGACGACAGCTCAACGACGATCTGAGCAAGGCAGAGGGATTAAGAGAGCAGTAGAGAGAAATTTGAATGTTTTTTTGTTATTAGATACCAAAATGAATTTTGGGGGCAAAATTTTGTATTTAATGGGATGCAAAACGACGTTGTTTTACTCCATGGTTACTCACGTGTAGACCCGACCTGAAAAGATGGACGTGCGCATTTTCGATAAATGGGAAAATTGCATTTCTGGTCATTCTATTTTCTTATCCTTTATATTTTTGTCATTTAATTTGCAATTCCTTACACTCAAGTCATTATTTATATTTTAAGTAAAAACTTATTCATGTTATTATAATTATTATTATTACCGGTATATTATGTATTATGTTATTAATATTATTATACTTATATTACCATATTATTAATTAACATTATGTTATATATTGTTATTACCACCATTACATTATTATTATTATTATATTATGATTATATTGTTATGAATATTTATCTATGTGGATGTCTATCATGATAAGAACTTTATCAAGAAGATTTGATTTATTTATTATTAGGAATATTATCTCCATTAATTAGAGTTTAATGTATTATGTACTTCTTATGCCTATAAATAGATGAAGGCATTGTACACAATTCTGTTTTTTGAGAATAATATGAATCTCCCTCTTTCTCTCATCTCTTTGTTCTTTTATTCTTGTTATTTGTTCTTCGTTATTTTATTTCTAACACGTTATCAGCACGAGTTTGTTCGAAATATTTTGGTACTCTTCGTTTGAGTCTCAAAGGAATTACTGGTAAAAAATTCGATCCTACGTTGAACCAAAGATAAGTTTTTTCGTTCCCTTATTTTTTAATTACTGATTGCCTTTATCTTGATATTTTAATTTGACATTTAATTTTTTTGAAAAAAAAAACACGGTGGCATTTTTGAAGGTTTGAGTGAGCCATTCATTTTGAAGGCACTCAAAGACTATACACAATGTGATGATCGTTGTTCAACCTAAGATTAACAAAATTCACTACATCCATCATTTATTCAATTTAACGTTAGTAAGCGTAGTGGGGAAAAAGGTCTAACGATGGGTTGTAGGGACGAATGATGGTTCTTGGATCTGTTTGGGTGTAGATGATCGGTGAACCAAACCTTTTTTCCAAATGGTTTGACGTGCAAGTTAGTGTGTAAGTTTTTTTTTTTTGTTTTTTATTTATATATATTTATAAAATGATTGAAATTCATATATATATATATATATATATATTTGTTAATCATCCTTAATATATTTTGATTCATTGTTTGGTTATTTATTTAGATCAATATTTTATTTTAATGGTGAGATTTAATATTTTTAATCATGTGTTGAGTTTTACCTGTGTTTAAATAGCTTGGAAAGAGACAAGATATATAAAGATATGTCTTGGTCATTTGCTATGTCTCCACTCTTCTTGAGAGGAAAATCTATATCGGTAAGCTCTATATTTATTTTTATTCTTTAAATTATGATTTTAAAGTGCGATAAATAATGGTGAATTTGCTCAAAAGCAATAATTTTTTTATGTCAAAAAACTCGACTATTGACTTCTCCCAAGTTCAAGTTACAAAAATTTGTCTTGATCCAAAAGGTTTTATGGGAGACATTCCCTTAAGTGAATGCAAGCATGATGTTTATTCCATGCAATTATTGGATCTGTTTCATTCCCTGAAGTGAATGCAAACATGGTAAATCACTATTCAATTAGTAACATGACTTCGACATAATCCAAGTATATTGGTTGAACATCCCGTTCTGCCAGGCTACTGGTCTCGAAGGATGTTTTTAAAGGACCTTGTGAACTGGTTTAACAATGCCGCGTACAAGTATTAAATCTTTGTTCTCTGTGATGATGATATGTTAATACTTCACTTTTCACGAAAAATAATGTTCTCCTCAGATACAATATCGTAAAAAAGGTTTCAAAGGCCCACTGGCTCTACTCCATTCCCTGAAGTGAATGTGAGATTATATTATGAAAAGAATAAAAGTCACATTAGAAGTTGGTCATGGTCAAGGCTATGAATATAGACATGGAAAATATGTTCATTTTAACAATACTTCTACCCACCGGTAGTGAGGTTATAAGGATGACAAGAGTGATAAAGATCATTATAAGGAAGTAAAATCTTTTTTATTACCAATGCGATGTTATAAACTATTGGTCTCGTACTTGTCGTACGTTGAAAAATCAACAATGATTGAATGATAAAGGAGAAAAAATATAAACAAAATTTGTTTATAAAAAAAGAGAAAATAATTATGGCGTTGTTGGTCTAACTTAATTGGATATAGTTGATTTCCTCATAACCCTTGAAAGGAATAATTATCCATTTATTTTATTTCCCTTATAACATCTAAAGGGAATTATTGGTCTTTTATTTATTTTGTCTTTATGCTTATTTTCTTTACACATTAATTATTTACATTTTATATTTACATATTATGATATTTATTTATTTTGTTTAACATGATTACTTTTCAAATACAATTTATGGTGACGATTTATGCTTAGCGGAAGCATAAGATATATTTTCCCATCTAAATGCAAGGAGAAAATGTGAGTATTATATCTCAAAGTACTGAAAATATGGATTCTCTAGAAGAGCAATAAGTTATTGAGAGAAAGCACATTATGAAAAGTGTGGAATTGTGAATATTGCAATAATTACAGCTAATGCTAATAATATCGTCACCACTACAATTGGAAATTTTAAGAGAGGAATATGAGTTCGCAAAATATTCCTTTGGGAATTATAGATAACATATGTTATCAATTGGCATTTGAAATAAGCCAATGTTGATATAAGTTCTGGTAGCTAAAAAGTCAGTTGAAAGCTCTAGAAAAGCTATACATTGCTACCAAAAGAAAATTTCCATTGAAAGCTCTGAAAGGGCTAAATATATTCCTATTCAAAGGAACAATTTCGATGATCTTATTAGACATGTACGAGTAAAACTGAATCATATGTTATGCTAAACCAGAAGTTTACCAAATTCAGAAATATATATACACGCATGTATACATTTGGCATGATCGGTTAGACCATCCTGATCAATAATGATGCAAAAATTATTAAGATTTATATGCACATTTATTAAAAGAACCTGGAGTTCTTGTGGTGCTTGTTCTCAAAGGAATTAATTAAATTCCACTTACTAAAAGAACAAGAAGTTCTTGTGTTGCTTGATCGCTAAGGAAATGATTAAGATCTCACTTATCAAAAGAACTTGAAGTTCTTGTACTAAAGTTGAGACTGCATGTCTTGCATATCTGAATGAAATATGGGCCCATTTATCCACAAATATGGAACATTTATATGATTTTAGTAGATGCATCTACATTGTTTTATCAACTTACAACCAGAAGTTTGTGAGATTGATTATAAAAGGATTATGATTATACAGGTAGACTATTCGTCTTGCAAAATCTAGTGGGTTTATATTTCAGCTATATCAGTTGTTACAAAGCCTATTGGTTATGAAAAATACGGTTTAACAAAATTTTAATTGGATTCCTCCTCTTTGATAGCTAAACTATAAGAACAAGATAGTTATTATTTATATGGTATTTCCATATAGCAGCACTTATACGCATCAAGCCAACGAGTTATAATAAACTCCCCGTTATGATTGGTTTTTGGTCAGAAGTCATACATTTCCCATTTTATAATTTTTGAATGTGCGATATGAATTGCTCCACCACAACGCGCAAAATGGGTAAATAAAATGGGTTGAGAATATATATTGAGTAAGAGTCTCCTTTTATGTTTAAATTCTTAAACACTAATTGGAGAATCATTTATGCCATGCTTTTTCTCAACATTAGGGAAGATAATATTCAGTTGGATAAAGGAAAATGAATTATCGTTATCTAGATCCCCGTATATGAACCAGAAGTTCATAAGATAATTCATATTATTACATGTCAACTGCCAGACATAATTACTGACTCGATGAGAGTAATTAAGTCTCATATACCAGCTGAAATGCTCTAAATTTGAATTACATGTTAGAGCGAATGGATGTAAATCATGCATGAAGTATGATAATTGGTTCCAATGATCAAAATTCTCGTAAATGAAAAATAGTATGAGATGGTCATATATTGGAGGTGGGTGCTCCTAAAGAGACCCAAGACATAACTAATAATAAAATCAAGAAGAGTTTCAGGTACATGAAATAAAGATTAAAATTTTAAAGAGATTTCGACGAGTTATGTCACTACGAGAATGGAACCAAAAATAGAAAAGTTGTCGACAACGATTTTGCAAACAATTTTACATAGAATATTTCTATAGTAGTAATGAAAGAGAATGAGGATCTTGTATAGAAGTCTATCCAGAAGTATAGATATTGAATTGGTCAATGTAGAAAGATGCTTTGAACTTCTAAAAGAGAAGTATTTGGACCAACATTCCAAACACCTAAAGGTGTAATGCAAGTGAGGCACATATAAGTAGTCGTAAATACGACAGAATTATAATTTATGAAGAATTCTAAATACTTCATGGTGGATGCAATTACTTTGGCAGTTATGAAATATTTTATATATGTCTAATTATTTGGTGGATCCCTACAGAAAGAAAGTTATCCTTGAGGTTTTTAAAATGCTAAAAGCATTTGGAAATTTCTGGGAAAATTTATTTAGACATGTCTTATTGAATATTTTGGCGCATTTGGTATAATCGCCTTAGTGAGTACTTGTAACACCCCTCACCCGGTTTAGTTGTAAACCCGCTAAGGAATGTTACTTGGGCATAGAAAAACATGAACCAACAAAAACTTTTGCCTAACTTACCCTATTTGATAAGTTAGACTCCTAATACATGTTTACACAATCAACATAACTTGATAACACATTTCATACTTCAATTAAACTAATTAACATGATCCAATCATCAATCAAGTCATAACAATTAAACTTAACTTAGTCACATATTACAAGCATAGAATGTAAACTAGATCATTTCACCTAAACATCATGTCATACGAAACTTAAGTAACTTAATCCAAAATATCAATACTAATTCATGACTTAAACATATGATCCATGTAACAAGAATGCATAGTTTATTTTACCTAAATCTTAAGCATTGAATCAACTAACCACATTAAGCTTTTTACCTATACCATTCGAATGACATCTTTACATACAACATGGTATACTTCACTCTATCATGAACCTAAAACCTTTACATTCATTTGAATAGAATGCCAAGGCAATTCAACCAAACAA
Organism: Hibiscus trionum; assembly: GCA_030270665.1. Lineage (NCBI taxonomy): Eukaryota > Viridiplantae > Streptophyta > Magnoliopsida > Malvales > Malvaceae > Hibiscus > Hibiscus trionum. Next base: position 15,330,398 of record BSYR01000038.1, on the reverse strand, counting down.
ACATACTATCATGTACCTAATTCATGAACTCAAACATACTTAAGCATTATTCAATATATTTGAATGTACTATGGGTCCATGAATTCATCTATGCACTTCAACATATTCAATTAACATGTTATACATATCAAACATTAAATCACACTAACATGGACCTAAACATATATCCTTTTCACAAGACAAGATTTCCACATGTTAAGCAAGTCATCCAAACATAGATATAACATCAAGACTTCCAACCAAATCATATATTAACATCACATGTTTCCTAGCTTAACTAAGCTATCAACCCAACCATGTTATCAAGTTATACAAACCATATCATATCAAATATATACAAAGCCATTCATAGGCTCAAAATGCATGAACATGTATCTAGTTACAAAGCTAAGGCCACCATCTAGGAGTTTACAAAAGGGTGAGTTCATACTTAAAGCTATAGCTTGTCTTGCCTTGCCTCCAACCAGGAAATCGTGCAATCTACGAATGATGAGTGTTTAAAAGTTCTATTATTTACACCCTTTTTAACCCATATTTCTGCTGCATTCAAGCATTATTCATTGCATTTAGGTCAGTTTACAGCAAAACATCACAAATATATTAAAAGGCACAGATTCTACTAAAAATGGCTGTTTTTGTAGGTATCTGCCATAGTAGATGTTGAAGGCAGGCGCAGGGCAGATAAGCAGAAGAGCTGAACTGAACAAGCAGACGAAGAAGACGAACCTGTCATGGACCTGTCGTGACAGCAAGGTGACAACAACTTTATGGAGAGGAAAAACAAAGTGGACCTCGATAGATAGAGAAAAATCTGCTCGTCTGTCGTGTGAAAGCCAAATATTTTTCCAAGCCCCGGATCAAAAGATATGTCAAGCCAAAGCTCAAGGAGAGGAAATTCCTAGAAACAAGGATGGCGGCTGCAAAGTAGGATACTTAGAGATTAAGTCTTTATTAGAATCTTACTTTTAATTAAAGTTGTAATCCTTGTTACCTTAGATAACTTGAGCCCAAAGCTTATATAAGGGCATAGGTTTTAACCTAGAGAAAAATCCCTCATACTACCCCATAACCGATAACCTAAACCCACCTGCCGTTTACCCGTCACCGACATGTTCTAAAACCCCCCTAGGGCTACGGGTTGTTTTGTAAAGTAGTTGCAAGGGTTGCTTTGTTTTTAGGATTTTTCAGTTCAATAAAATAAACTTCAAGTTCTTTTATCTTGGTTTTAATATCTTGCAAGAGCATCGGGAGAGCATTGTGAGGTTATCCATTTACTTAGCATCGGGAGAGTTAAGTATACGAAAGAGATAAGAGTGCGTTCTCTAGTTTATAGTTGAACCATCTCGTGCCTAGGGATAGGGCGAGGTTAAGTGGCTAAGGAAGAATTCATACACATCGGTGTTCATCCTTCGATTCACGCCGGGAGGTATCATCAAAGACGTGATCATCGACAGACTTGTGCCTAGGGATAGGGCAAGGCAGATCTGGGATTCTTGCCAAGCTTGAAGTACAGAGTTGGTGTGTTTGCTGCCCGCGACAGCCAACGGACAGCTGCCGTGACAGGTGCTGTCGGCGACAGGCGCGACGACAGGACTGGATTTCCTAAACTCTACAATACCTGCACTACTGAGCAATTCAATACCAGCCCATTCTCTCTATCTTGATATTCTTCTACTCTTTTATTTAAGTTTACTTTATATTTCTCGTGACAAAATCTTAAATCATTCTTTTTCCCCTTGTGCAGATAGCGAAGGAAAGGGTTAGCCCAGTCCCTGTGGAGACGATATCCGATACTCTAGTATCACTTTACTACTTGCGTCGTGTACACTTGCACTACATTGCGATAGACACTTTTACACGCAACAAGTTTTTGGCGCCGTTGCCGGGGACTGGCAACACACTCTTACCCTAGCTTCTGCACTTTTCTTTTATTTTTTTTATTATTTTCTTTATTATTTTTTTTTATTTTTTAACAAAAAAAAAAATTCAGGTGAAAATACAGGTTCAAGGGCATCAACATGCCAGGAAAAACCATTCGAGAGTTGATGTGGGAAAGTTCTTGCAATTACCGTAAAGACATACTGTCAGGGCAGCAGCCGTGGCAGCAACAGGGGCAGCAAATGCCGATGCCGCAGCAGCAAAATTTTTTATGGTACGATCAAAACCCACAAAATTTTTTATACCATAACAGTTTTGCTACAGAACCCGACCTGCCCTGGCAATGTCATCATCCTCAAGAGCAGTCAAAATCCTTAGAAGACACACTGCAAGCCTTCTTGGCAATCACTCAAAAAGTGTCAGCCTCTACAAAAGCAAGTATCGCCAAGATGGATGAACTCTTGAGCAGACCAGTCCCCATTCATGCCACAGATGAACCTGAAATCCTGAGGCAAGACGACGAGGATGCCCATGTGAACGAATACCCAACCTATGATGAGTCTGAGCAACAACTTGCCATGGCAATGATCGAGGAGCCGGAATGGAGCAACACCGCGACAACACTGAATGAAATTCAAGAGAATGTCACGGCAGCAACCACTTCCTCGGTAGAAACCGCCGCCTCGACAGAAACTGTCGCCTCGACAGCAACTGCCGCCTCGACAGAAACTTCCGCCTCAACGGAAACTGCCGCCTCGACAGCAACTGCCGCCTCGACAGCAACTGCCGCCTCGACAGCAACTACCGCCTCGACAGAAACTGCCGCCTCGGCAGCACTTGCCGCCTCGACAGCAACAGATGCTGAAGCAGCGACCACATCAGAGGCAAATTCTCAACCCACTATCTCGATTATGCCTGACCAAGATTGCACACATCCATCCCTGTCATGGCACTCGCACGACCACCTAGAAGAGCTACCCAATGACAATGCCTCGTCGATGGAATATGAGCAGGTAATAAACGAACCTTTTGAATTATATGAAAACTCACCAATTCCATTGCAGGTATTAGAGGAACCAAAGCCGGTGGACATAGAATCATCAAAGTCTCTACTGATGGAGATTTACGAGTGGTCAACAGAATTTAGTATAGAGAGCGATGGCACTTACCAATGTCCCATTGACCTGCAAAGTAACCTGCCAACGGACTGTCAAAATAACTGCCTGCCGCAGCAGCAGGCACGACAGCAAGGGCAACATTCAACCACAACAACATTCAACGAAAACAAGGTAAGTTTGTGGCCGAATGTCAATTTGATTTTTTCTAATCATATATTCATGCCCTCAGAAACATTACCAAGAAGGGAGGACTTCATGGACTACAAAGGGAAGAGAAAGAAAGGAGCCCCCACCATGAGAAAAATCACCAGATGGAGGGTACAGATGGACTTCAAGAAGTACCGGAAACGACCCCTCAAGCATCAATAGAATAGGGAGTAGTTACTTTAGGAGATGCCCCTCAAGGCACTCCTAATTTAACTTATTTTATTTATTTATTTTTATTATTACTTACTATTAGGTAATTAGGTTTATTTTATTCGAATAATGTTTTTCTATTTTTATGTTTTTAGGAAATAAACGAGTCAAGAAGAAAAGGAGAAGTGACCCAAGCCCACCGCCCAGCCATCAGCCCATTGAAGCCCATTTATGGAAACCTGTCGTTTCGGCTGCCGCCGCGGACGGATATGACAGGCTGTCAACAGACTGACACGGCAGACGCAGAAGCGTGCGGCAGACGCGTAACAGACGAATAAATGCGTGTCAGACGCGTCAGACACGCTAAATCCAATCTACCGTTCCGTTATTCACGCCTGCCGTTACAGCATTAACGGGCAGCACCTCGACCACTATAAAACCCCGTTTCATTTTCATTTTCACTCACTTCTGTCTTTCTTACTTGTTCTCCCTTTTTAGTTTTCATTTGCTTTCATTTACTTTTCACAACCCTTGCACTAATATGTCTTATAGGAAAACCCGACGCAATGCTGCTTCCACTTTCTCAGAGGCAGCAGCTCCGACATCCAGGTCGTGGAGCAACCTGCCCCTGAACCTGCCCAGCCTCCTCCACAGCCCAGACGCCACCGTCAGATCCGTGTCAGCAGCAGCAGCAGCAAGGACAGCGACTGAAAATTTAAGTTTTTATTTTCCTCTTATTGTTGCCTGCTTTTATCTTTTGTGATGTATTTTTCATGTTTTTATTTTTCTGTCATTTTGCATTGAGGGCAATGCAACCCTTGAGTTTGGGGGTGGCAACCCTCCATCATTAATGGAGTCTTAGCTACATCTTTCTATTATTTGTTGTGTCTTTTATTTATTTTAAGTTCTCTAAAAAAAAATCAGAAAATATAAAACTGTTGGCTTAAAACTGTGAAGTTAACTTACCTGTCATGACGGCTCTGTCGTGGCAGCATCTTTAGGACAGTTTAAGGAGAAGTTTAGAGCCTTTCTATTGTTCTGAAAACTTAAACACTTTTGTGACTGTTATACTGCTTAGATGTCTTTTAGCCAAACTAGAACAGGATGCTTAGTACTTGAATAGCCCCTAGAGGTGCCTAACACTGGCTCTAGGAAAGAAGTTTAGCAAAAGAAAATCAATAACCCTAGAGGTGCCCGAAACCGGCTCTAGGAAGTTAGCTAGAGGTGCCCGAAACCGGCTCTAGTGAAACTTTAGCTTAAAAAAAAAATTGAAATCGAGTCAAAACAGAAAATCAAAGGAGCATAAGAAGTGCCTTCAAAAGATAAACTTGGCATAAAAATTCGAGTTAAGAGCTGAAATTTTCTAGTGAAACTAAGAGAGTCTTGGCATATAACTGTTCACAAGCATGCACACACTGCATGAGGACTATAGGGAGATTCCGGACAGATCCAATCTTTCCGACAGGTTGCTGCCGCCATAGAGAATGAGCGACGGGTAAGGGACAGTTCACTGTTTGAAGGCCAACACAAAAATTTTCATTTTTCTTTTAAGTCTTAATTTCTTGAGGACAAGCAAGAACTTGAGTTTGGGGGTGTGATGAGTGTTTAAAAGTTCTATTATTTACACCCTTTTTAACCCATATTTCTGCTGCATTCAAGCATTATTCATTGCATTTAGGTCAGTTTACAGCAAAACATCACAAATATATTAAAAGGCACAGATTCTACTAAAAATGGCTGTTTTTGTAGGTATCTGCCATAGTAGATGTTGAAGGCAGGCGCAGGGCAGATAAGCAGAAGAGCTGAACTGAACAAGCAGACGAAGAAGACGAACCTGTCATGGACCTGTCGTGACAGCAAGGTGACAGCAACTTTATGGAGAGGAAAAACAAAGTGGACCTCGATAGATAGAGAAAAATCTGCTCGTCTGTCGTGTGAAAGCCAAATATTTTTCCAAGCCCCGGATCAAAAGATATGTCAAGCCAAAGCTCAAGGAGAGGAAATTCCTAGAAACAAGGATGGCGGCTGCAAAGTAGGATACTTAGAGATTAAGTCTTTATTAGAATCTTACTTTTAATTAAAGTTGTAATCCTTGTTACCTTAGATAACTTGAGCCCAAAGCTTATATAAGGGCATAGGTTTTAACCTAGAGAAAAATCCCTCATACTACCCCATAACCGATAACCTAAACCCACCTGCCGTTTACCCGTCACCGACATGTTCTAAAACCCCCCTAGGGCTACGGGTTGTTTTGTAAAGTAGTTGCAAGGGTTGCTTTGTTTTTAGGATTTTTCAGTTCAATAAAATAAACTTCAAGTTCTTTTATCTTGGTTTTAATATCTTGCAAGAGCATCGGGAGAGCATTGTGAGGTTATCCATTTACTTAGCATCGGGAGAGTTAAGTATACGAAAGAGATAAGAGCGCGTTCTCTAGTTTATAGTTGAACCATCTTGTGCCTAGGGATAGGGCGAGGTTAAGTGGCTAAGGAAGAATTCATACACATCGGTGTTCATCCTTCGATTCACGCCGGGAGGTATCATCAAAGACGTGATCATCGACAGACTTGTGCCTAGGGATAGGGCAAGGCAGATCTGGGATTCTTGCCAAGCTTGAAGTACAGAGTTGGTGTGTTTGCTGCCCGCGACAGCCAACGGACAGCTGCCGTGACAGGTGCTGTCGGCGACAGGCGCGACGACAGGACTGGATTTCCTAAACTCTACAATACCTGCACTACTGAGCAATTCAATACCAGCCCATTCTCTCTATCTTGATATTCTTCTACTCTTTTATTTAAGTTTACTTTATATTTCTCGTGACAAAATCTTAAATCATTCTTTTTCCCCTTGTGCAGATAGCGAAGGAAAGGGTTAGCCCAGTCCCTGTGGAGACGATATCCGATACTCTAGTATCACTTTACTACTTGCGTCGTGTGCACTTGCACTACATTGCGATAGACACTTTTACACGCAACAACGAACCTGAAGTGGGAAGAATGAAAACGAGAATGATAAGTACGGTTAAGTACTTAGTGAGGTAGCAACCTAAGCTAGGCTAGCATATTCATTTAACATGTGTATTTTAGATCAAGGAAGGCCTAGCTCGGTTCACAGGAATCATGCTTGTACAAGGCTTGTATTCAATTGATCATATTTATACATATTTTCATATCATTTCATTTAAGTTATTCTAACCTTTAAACATGGCAAATCAAGGTCACATGAGTGCATATATCGATCTGATTTTTCAACCAATCAACAATATGTTATCAACAAGAAGTCAAATGTATAACAATCAATCAAGTGTCATGCAATAGGATATCATGTAAGAAAGCATAACAAGATCAATTTCATTTCATGTAAACACAAATTCATATCAACATGCTTTCTTATTCAATTTCAAGTTTAACCCTTGGTTTATAGTCGAGTCTAGGTAATCGAGTCGCCAACCAACTGTCCTCAAAACAAGTATCTGGTCATATCCCTCCTATTGTCGCCAAAGAACATAACGCACATCCCTCATACTGTCGCCAAATAAAGGGTCTTAGCTCTGTCTGTAGACCACCCAACACAAATGAGCTCGAGACTCTATGGCATGCCATCCTACCTATGACTCACTAGTTACAAAGGCATTATTTAATCATGTGATCAAGAATCAAGGATGATATAACAAGCTAGACAAGACTCATGGCATGTTCAAGTGATCAATAATCATGTATCAAGATCAAGAGCCCTTATGCTAATGAACCATAGTTCAACATCAAGAAAGATCATTTCATGTCATGTTTCATCAATGAACAAATCAAGACAATCAAGGCAGCAAGCAAGTTCATGTTCAAACTCATTATAGCACAAGTAACACATCAATGCACTTATTTTATCACATGTTACCATTTGTAATTAATATCATCCTTCCCTTATATGTTTACCATGTATGTTGCGTGTAAAATAGTCTATCGCAATGGTAGTGCAAGTATACATGACGCAAGTAGTAAAGTGATACGAAGTATCGGATATCGTCTCCACAGGGATTGGGCTAATAGCTTCACCTTAATTCACTACACGAAAGTAAAGGAAATAATTGAGAGTTGTCACGAAAATATTAAAGTAAACGTAAACAAAAAGAGTAAAGATATCAAGATAGAGAGAATGGGCTGTATTGAATTGCTCAGTAGTGCAGGTATTGTAGAGTTTAGGAAATCCAGTTCTGTCGTCGCGCCTGTCGCGGGCAGCACCTGTCGCGGCAGCAGTCCGTTGATTGTTGCGGCAGCAAACACTCAACTCAGTACTTTCAAGTTTGGCAAGAATCCCAGATCTGCCTTGGCCTATCCCTAGGTCCAAGTCTGTCGATGATCACGTCTTGATGATACCTCCCGTCGTGAATCGAAGGATGAACACCGATGTGTATGAATTCTTCTTTAGCCACTTAACCTCGCCCTATCCCTAGGCACGAGATAGTTCAACTATAAACTAGAGAACTTGCTCTTATTTCTTTCGTATACTTAACTCTCCCGATGCTAAGTAAATAGATAACCTCACAATGCTCTCCCGATGCTCTTGTAAGATATTAATAACCAAAATAAGAGAACTTGAAGTTTATTTTATTGAACTGAAAATTCCTAAAACAAAACAACCCTTGCAACTACTTTACAAATGAACCTGTGGCCCTAGGAAGGATTTAGAACATGTCGGTGGCGGGAAAATGGCTAGGGGTTTTTGGTTATCGGTTATGGGGTATTGGGTATTAGATCTTCTCTTGGTTAAAATACATGCCCTTATATAAGCTTTGGGCTCAAGTTTTCTAATTTAACAAGGATTACAACTTTAATTAAAAGTATGATTCTAATAAAGACTAAATCTTCAAGGAATCTACTTTCCAGCCGTCCTCTTTGTTTCTTGGGATTTTCTCTCCTTGAACTTTGGGCTTGACATATCTTTTGATCTGGGGCTCGGAAAAATATGAGGTTTTCACACGACAGACGGGCTGAATTTTCTCTATCTGTCGAGGTCCACTTTGATTTTTCTCCACAAAAACTGTTGTCGTCCTCTGCTGTCACGGCGGCATCGTGGCAGCATCGTCATCTTTGTCTGCTTGTCCAGTTCAGCCTTTCTGCTTCTCTGCCCAGCGCCTGCCTTCTCCGTCTGCTATGGCGGAACCCTGCAAAAACAGCCATTCTTAGTAGAATCTGTGCCTTTAATATATTTGTGATGTTTTGCTGTAAACTAACCTAAATGCAATGAATAATGCTTGAATGCAGCAGAAATATGGGTAAAATAGGGTGTAAATAATAGAACTTTTACACACTCAACACACCCCCAAACTCAAGTTTTTGCTTGCCCTCAAGCAACTAAGACCTAAAAGAACAATGAAATATTTTTGTTTTGGCTTTCAAACAGTGGACTTTCCCTTACCCGTCGTTCATTCCCTGTGACGGCAGCAACCTGTCGGATAAATTAGGATCTGTCAGGAATCTCCCTATAGTCCTCGTGCAGTGTGTGCATGCTTGTGAACAGTTATATGCCAAGACTCTCTTAGTTTCACTAGAATATTCAACTCTTAACTCGAATTTTTATGCCAAAGTTTTTCTTTTTGAAGGCACATTTTCATGCTTCTTTGATTTTTTGTTTTGACTTGATTTTATTATTTTTAGATAAAGTTTCACTAGAGCCGGTTTCGGGCACCTCTAGCTAACTTCCTAGAGCCGGTTTCGGGCACCTCTAGGGCTATTGAATCTATTTTGCTAAACTTCTTTCCTAGAGCCAGTGTTAGGCACCTCTAGGGGCTTTTCAAGTGCTAAGCTTCCTATTCTAGTTTGGCTAAAAGAAGTCTAAGCAGTATAACAATCACAATGGTGTGTAAGTTTTCAGAACTATAGAAAGGCTCTAAACTTCTCCTTAAACTATCCTAAAGTCGCTGCCACGACAGAGCTGTCACGACAGGCAAGTTCAATTTACAGTTTTCAGCCAAAATTTCCAATATTTTTTTTGACAAAAATAAACTAAGTAAAAGACACAACAATTAACTAAGATGTACTCAGACTCCATTAATATGGAGGGTTGCCACCCCCAAACTCGAGGGTTGCATTGCCCTCAATGCAAATGACAAAATAAAAAGAAAAATAAATGAAGGCAGTACATCACAAAATATATATAAATAGCAGGCAACAATAAGAAAATAAGAAACTTAAATTTTTAAGCGTTGTCTTCACTGCTGCTGCTGAGGCGGATTTGGCGGCGGATTCTAGTTATTGGTTGCTGTACAACCTAAATGTCAGAGTTGCTGCTGCTACTGTCACTACTGCTGCTGCTGCCGCTGGCTGTTGGCAGAGTTTTCTTGACTGCCATTCTTTTCTGCCTCTTTGCCGGTGTAACTTCCTTTGACGGATTCCTCTGAATAGGGGTGTCATCTTCACTGGCTGCCCATACCGAGGCGGAGGAAAACCCATCGACAAAGGCTTCAAGGTCATCCATTGGCACTGGTCGCTTTGTTCCTCGAGCGGATGTTTCGGCATGGGTGCTGCCGGCTGCTGTCTGGGCAGGTAATGGTGTGGAGGCGGCAGATTGTGTTTGTGGGGTTGCAGCAGGTGTAGGTGTGTGGGCAGGGGTGGGGAGAGTGAAGTAGTGGGCAGGGAAGGTGGGGAAAACAACATCAGGGAAATTTAAATTATTGTGAATAAAATTTACCGTGGATTCGGCAAAGTCCTTGATGAATGTCATGAGGCCCAACTGTCTGTCCTCCATCCTTTTAATGGCAGCTAGGATTTGGTTAGAGGGTTCTGTCGGAGCAGCTGCTGTGGCGGCAGGTTCATGACTTGGCTGCTCTGTTGATTCAGCTTGGGCGTCAGCAGGGTTGAAAGATGAAATGGGGGTTGCTACTGTTAGCTCCATGAGGCTGATGATATTTTTGTCTGTCCAGCCCCGGCCTTTCACTATTCGATCGGTGTCTGGTTCCGGCACATCATGACAGCGTCAGAGGGACGTGATGAGGTAGGGAAGGAAGAGGAGGGCCGTCGATCTATGGGCGCAGTCCAAAATACTCTCCCGTATATAACTCCCCACATTAATAGGTCGTTTATTGATAATGGAATGTATTAGGGCTAACCTCTGCTGGTCCACGGTGGTGTGATGTGAGGACGGCAGAATCCTCTTGTTGATGAAGGCGTTCCACAGCTTGGCCTCCGGCAGCAGCTGCCCCCTCTTCACTGTGTGGGGATTTTTGCGGCTCGTGTTCCATTCAGTCCCTTCTTCTGTCACTTCTGCGATGACATCGTCGAAGGCAGCATCGTCTAGAGTGTCAAGGAACTGCTGGTGAGCATCGTCGTTGGGGCCGAAATGGAGGCCATAGAAAGAGTTAATGCGCTCGGCTGTGAACTGCACTTCTGTCCCTCGGACAGTCACTGTTGTTGCCGTCCTGCTACCGATGGCAGCATAAAATTCCCTCACCAGTGTCTCGTTCATCTCTGTTGATTGCTCCGCAAATGATTCCCATAAAAGAGCTCTAATCGTCCTTGCGATGAACGGCCTGAGGCCCAGATTCGTTGCCTTTGGTACTTAGATGAAGCCTCGTTCTTCCCATATGTCTCTGGTTGCAAAGGACGGTGGAGGAGTTGCTGTCGGTGAAGAGTTTGAAGCAGCACTACGACGGGTTCTTCTGGAAGACATGTTAGTTGCAAGGGTTGTTGAAAGTAAAAGAAAGCAAATGAAAACTAAAGGGGGAGAGCAAGTAAGAAAGGCAGAAGTGAATGAAAATGAAAATGAAACGGGGTTTATAGAAGAGAAGTTGCTGCCCGTTGAAGCTGTAACGGCAGGCGTGAATAACGGGGCGACTGTTGAGCTTTAGCGTGTCTGACGCGTCTGACACGCGTTTCTACGTCTGTTACGCGTCTGTCACACGTTTCCGCGTCTGTCGTGACAGTCTGGTGACAGCCTGTCTTTTCCGTGTCTACCGCGGTAGCTAGAACGACAGGCTTCAATATTGGGCTTTGTTGGGCTGATGGATGGATGGTGGGCTGAGTTCACTTCTCCTATTCTTCTTGACTCCTTTATTTCCTAAAATCAGTAAACATAAAAACATTATTCGAATAAAATAAACCTTATTTCCTAATAAATAATAAGTAATAAAAATAAATAAAAATAAAATTTAGGTTAAATTAGGGATGCCTTGTGGCGCATCTCCTAAGGTAACCACTTCCTGTATTCCTGGGGCTTCAGTCCCCTGATAATGCTTGAGGCACTGTCCGTTGACTTTTAATTGGTGCCCGTCTTTTAATGATCGAATTGTGATGGCACCATGGGGAAAAACTTGTACAACTTGGAACGGGCCAGACCATCTAGATTTTAGCTTCCCTGGGAAGAGTTTCAATCTATAATTGAACAACAATACAAGCTGCCCTGGGCAGAACTGTCGTGGCAGCAACTTCCTGTCATGCCACTTCTTAGTTTTCTCCTTGTAGATTCTTGCATTGTCGTAGGCCATTGTCCGTATTTCTTCAATTTCGTTCAAATCTAACAGCCTTTTCTGCCCTGCCCTATCCAAGTCCATATTCACTGCCTTGATCGCCCAATATGCTCTGTGCTCTATCTCGACAGGCAGATGACAGGTTTTTCCATAAATCAATCGGTATGGAGACATGCCCAATGGAGTCTTGAAAGCTGTCCTATATGCCCATAACGCATCATTGAGGAGTAAAGACCAATCTTTCCTAGTTGGCTTAACCATCTTTTCAAGAATGTTCTTAACTTCCCTATTAGATATTTCAGCTTGTCCATTGGTCTGTGGGTGGTATGCTGTCGCTATCCGATGCTTGACACCATATTTCTTCAAGGCAGCAGCAATTACCCTATTGTCAAAATGTCTCCCTTCATCACTGATAATCGCCTTAGGGATGCCAAACCTAGAAAAGATGTTTTTGTGTAGAAATTTTTGGACTGTCTTGGCATCGTTCTTTTGAGTGGCGATAGCTTCAACCCACTTAGAGACATAATCTACTGCCAGGAGGATGTATAGATTCCTACATGAAGATGGGAAAGGTCCCATAAAATCAATCCCCCAAACTTCGAAGATTTCGACTTTTAGAATGTTCTACAGTGGCATCTCGTTTCTCCTTGAGATGTTTCCTGTCCTTTGGCACCTGTCACAGTTCTTGTAGAAGATTTGTGCATCTTTATATAGTGACGGCCAGTAAAACCCTGACTGCAGCACCTTGGCAGCAGTTTTGTTGCCTCCTAAGTGACCTCCATACTGTGAAGCATGGTAGTGATGTAATATGTCTTTCTGCTCCTCCTGTGGTACGCATCTTCTTATAACCTGATCTGCACAGATTTTGAAAAGAAGAGGTTCGTCCCAATAATAATGCTTAACATCATTTTGGAACCTCTTCTTGGCTTGATAATTAAGATCAGATGGGATTATTCCGCTAACTAAGAAATTAACGAAATCTGCATACCAAGGAAGTTCAGAATACTTACCTGTCGCCATGGCTGTCGCGGTAGTGATTGCGGCAGCAAAGAGCTGCTCGTCTGGGAAGGTCTCCAGTATGTTTGTCTCGTCTATTGGTAGACTCTTTCCCTTCTCCAATCTTGACAAGTGATCTGCCACCTGATTTTCTGTCCCTTTTTTGTCTTTGATTTCAAGGTCTAATTCTTGCAGTAGCAAGATCCATCTTTATCAATCGAGGCTTTGCATCCTTTTTCGCAAACAGATACTTGAGGGCAGAATGGTCTGTGTGCACTATTGCCTTCGTCCCAAGTATGTAAGAACGAAACTTGTCAATGGAGAATACCACAGCTAACAACTCCTTTTCTGTGGTGGTGTAGTTCACTTGGGCTTCATTCAGTGTCTTGCTGGCATAGTATATGACATGAAACAAATTGTCTCTCCGCTGCCCAAGTGCTGCCCCGACAGCATAGTCACTAGCATCACACATGATCTCAAACGGCTGTGTCCAGTCTGGTGGCTGTACTATTGGGGCTGTTACCAGTTTTTCCTTCATAACCTTGAATGCTTCAGTACATTCTTCATTAAAGTCAAAGGGTCGGTTCTGCTCTAAAAGATGACATAGGGGCTTGGTGATTTTTGAGAAATTTGCAATGAACCTCCTGTAAAATCCAGCATGCCCTAAGAAACTTCTAATACCCTTGACTGTAGTCGGCGGCGACAGCTTCTCGGTCACTTCTATTTTGGCCCTGTCGACTTCTATCCCACGGCAGCTAATCTTGTGGCAAAGGACTATCCCTTCATCCACCATAAAGTGGCATTTTTCCCAATTTAAGAACAGGTTTGCTTTTTCACATCTTTCAAGTACCTTTTGTAGATTACCGAGGCAGCTCTCAAAATCGTCTCCAAAGACTGAAAAATCATCCATAAAAATTTCAAGGAAGTCCTCTACCATATCGAAGAATATGGCCATCATGCACCTTTGGAAGGTGGCAGGTGCGTTGCATAGTCCGAATGGCATTCTCCTAAAAGCATAAGTTCCATATGGGCATGTGAAAGTCGTCTTTTCTTGATCTTCCGGTGCGATAGCAATTTGGTTGTAACCTGAATAACCATCAAGAAAACAATAGTAAGGTTTACCCGCTAATCTATCAAGCATTTGATCAATAAAGGGTCAAGGAAAGTGGTCTTTTCGGGTAGCTTTGTTAAGCTTCCGATAGTCCATACAAACCCTCCAACCGGTCACAGTCCTGGTTGGGATTAACTCATTGTTTTCATTGGTCACCACGGTCATTCCTCCTTTCTTGGGAACGCATTGCACCGGGCTCACCCATTTGCTGTCAGAGATGGCGTAAATAATACCAGCATCTAACCATTTGATTATCTCTTTACGAACCACCTCTTTCATCGCATGGTTTAGCCGCCTTTGGGCATCTATAGTCGACTTATGATCTTCCTCTAAAATGATTTTGTGTATGCATAACGCCGAACTAATGCCTTGAATATCCGCTATCGTCCATCCAATTGCCTTTTTCTGCTGCCGCAGCATGCCTATTAGCTGTCGTTCATGTTCCTGTGGCAGCTTAGAAGAGATGATTACAGGCAACGTTTCATTTGAACAAAGAAAAGCATATTTTAGCTGCCCTGGCAGGGGCTTCAGTTCTAAGGCAGGTGGTTCAACAGTAGATGGCTTTTGGATTGCATGGTTATCCGAAGTGTAATTCAAAGGTTCGAATAACTTACCTGGACGATCGTCTATCCAGTTTACCTCCTCCTGATCTTCAGTATCAGATGTATCGGAGTCAGAGGAGTTGTTGTCGTCAGTGCTGTCGTGACAGCCCTGTAGGTGGCTGTCACGGCATTGACCAATTTTGACGCCGTGACAGCCCGACCTGATGCAGGGTTGATCAAAGGCAACTTCAGTGATAACCTTACATTCCTCGTCTGCATCAGCATGCTTCATAGCTTGGAGAACATTCAACTTAATTTCTTGATCGTTCACTCTCATGGTGAGTTCTTCTTTTTCCACATCAATCAGTGATCTTCCCGTGGCTAAGAAGGGTCGCCCAAGGATGATTGGTGCGTTTTCGTCTGCTTCACAATCTAAAACAAGAAAGTCAGCAGAAAAAATAAATTTATCCACTCTTACCAGAATATCTTCAATTTTTCCTTCTGGATGAACGTAAGAGCGGTCTGCCAGCTGCAGAATTACTGTCGTGGGCCGCGCCTTTCCAATACCTAATTTCTGAAAAACAGATTTTGGCATTAAATTAATACTAGCACCAAGATCACAAAGTGCCTTACCCACATATTTATCTCCGATTACACAAGGTATGATGAAGCTCCCCGGATCCTTCTTTTTCTGGGGTGGTTGCAGATGAAGAATACTCATGCAACCTTCTGTCATCTTTGCCGTTTCAAATTCCCCAAGTTTAGATTTCTTCGACATAACATCCTTGAGAAACTTGGCGTAATCGGGCATCTCCCTAACGGCATCTAACAGCGGAATATTAATATGAACCTGCTTAAAAATATCATAAATCTTTTTAAGTTGAGATTCTTGCTTAGCTTGCTGTATCCGTTGAGGAAAGGGAGGTGGGGGACGATAATCAGCAATACGTCCTTCCCACTGCATACGAATTTAAGGAGGTTTGGGTTCATCATTTTTCTCCTCTGTCGCTTCTGCTGTCGTGACAGGCTCATCGGCAGCAGTCTGTTTGTTACCTGTCGGGGCAGCTTCCTCGGCAGGTCCATCCAAGGCTGGTTCCTTTACTGTTTCAGCTTCCTTTTCTGGCCCTGGTAGTTTCTTCCCACTCCTAGTAGTAATGGCCTTACATTGCTCATGTGTGGGCTGCCTAGCATTTTCAGTATTACTAGGAAATCCTCCAGTCTGTCTCGGCTTAATATGTTGGGAAACCTGACCCATTTGTGTCTCCAAAGATTTCAGAGTAGCTTCATGATTTGTCATCCGCATCTCTGTTTTATCCATGAACGTCTCTGTTTTCTTGACAAACTGATTCATATTCTCAATATAAGTACCTGTCTGAGACATAAAAGTAGCCAGAGTCTGTTCCAGTATACTGCTCGTGGCAGCTGCTGGCTGCTGTTGCTGCTGCGGCGGCAGTTGCGGCGGCAGTTGCTGTCACGTCAGCAATCTAGGTCCTCCCTGATGCTGATTGTGTGCTTGGGGATTCAGGGCATTATTAGGATTACTCCAGGAAAACTTGGGATCCTTCCTCCAATTGGGATTATAGTTGTTGGAGTTGTAATTCGGCTTGTTGTAATTTCCAACATATTTTCCCTCTTCTAACTGTATTGGACATTCCTCTGAACTGTGATTTCCCTTACAGATGTCACATACCTCCTCGACAGCAAATCCATGTTGTGCATCGTCGTTCAAGAGCTCTTTCATTGCCTTAGTAAGGTATACCACCTGTGATTTCAACGTGCCGTCGGCCTCATAATCCTTGACAGCTAGTACCCGTTTACCCCCTCTTCTTGCTGTCGGAAACTGCTCCTCATTCTTAGCCAGATTTTTCAAAACTTGCATTGGCTCGTCTGGATCTTTATCCAATAATAGTCCATTTGCTGCTGAATCAATTCGAATACGAGGTTGTAAGTTGGCAGCATTATAAAACTTTGTTACCTGATTCCAGACGGGGAATCCATGCATTGGGCAGTTCCGTAGAAGAGTAGTAAATCTGTCCCAGGCCTCGTGCATCGGCTCGTCATCTTCCTGTTGAAAAGTAGCAATTTCATTACGTAATCGCTCAGATAAATGCGAAGGATTAAAACGAGATAAAAATTCACGAGATAAATCTGCCCAAGTTCTAATTGAACCCAGCGTAAGTTTGTTCCACCAAGTTTTTGCTCTGTCCCTTAATGAATGGGGGAATAACTGAAGCCTCGGTATCTCCGGATTAACTCCTGGCAGTCTAAACGAACCACAGATTTCCTGGAACGTTTTGAGATGCTCCCTAGCATCCTCTGTAACAGCACCACTAAACTGCCCGGCATTGTTGATCATACTAAACATAACAGGTTTCAGCTCAAAGTTGTCAACATCTATGTCCGGCAGCGTGGTTTCCAGCTCTACATGATCGTTCAACATGTAGTCACGACAGGACCGTCGGCCGGCAGCGGCGGGCGGGTCGCCGACAGGCGGGTCGTTTCCATTGTAGGCCATCTTCTCTAGCTATTCCTCAAGGTACTCATTCCTGGCTAGTAAGTGACGAAGTTGTTTCTTGAGATTGAATGATCGTTCGATTTCCGGGTCTAATTGATACTCAGGATCTTTACCTCTATTCGATCTATGCATAAACAAGAAACCTTGTGAAAAGCAAGAGTTGAATGCACCAAAGAAAAACAAAAAATAAAAATAAAAGAAAAAATAAAAACGAAAAGTGCAGTAAAAGAAAAGGTAGAGTTATGTTGCCAATCCCCGGCAATGGCGCCAAAAACTTGTTGCGTGTAAAATAGTCTATCGCAATGGTAGTGCAAGTATACACGACGCAAGTAGTAAAGTGATACGAAGTATCGGATATCGTCTCCACAGGGATTGGGCTAATAGCTTCACCTTAATTCACTACACGAAAGTAAAGGAAATAATTGAGAGTTGTCACGAAAATATTAAAGTAAACGTAAACAAAAAGAGTAAAGATATCAAGATAGAGAGAATGGGCTGGTATTGAATTGCTCAGTAGTGCAGGTATTGTAGAGTTTAGGAAATCCAGTTCTGTCGTCGCGCCTGTCGTGGGCAGCACCTGTCGCGGTAGCAGTCCGTTGATTGTTGCGGCAGCAAACACTCAACTCAGTACTTTCAAGTTTGGCAAGAATCCCAGATCTGCCTTGGCCTATCCCTAGGTCCAAGTCTGTCGATGATCACGTCTTGATGATACCTCCCGGCGTGAATCAAAGGATGAACACCGATGTGTATGAATTCTTCTTTAGCCACTTAACCTCGCCCTATCCCTAGGCACGAGATAGTTCAACTATAAACTAGAGAACTTGCTCTTATTTCTTTCGTATACTTAACTCTCCCGATGCTAAGTAAATAGATAACCTCACAATGCTCTCCCGATGCTCTTGTAAGATATTAAAAACCAAAATAAGAGAACTTGAAGTTTATTTTATTGAACTGAAAATTCCGAAAACAAAACAACCCTTGCAACTACTTTACAAATCAACCCGTGGCCCTAGGAAGGATTTAGAACATGTCGGCGGCGGGAAAACTGCTAGGGGTTTTTGGTTATCGGTTATGGGGTATTGGGTATTAGATCTTCTCTAGGTTAAAATACATGCCCTTATATAAGCTTTGGGCTCAAGTTTTCTAATTTAACAAGGATTACAACTTTAATTAAAAGTATGATTCTAATAAAGACTAAATCTTCGAGGAATCTACTTTCCAGCCGTCCTCCTTGTTTCTTGGGATTTTCTCTCCTTGAACTTTGGGCTTGACATATATTTTGATCTGGGGCTCGAAAAAATATGAGGTTTTCACACGACAGACGGGCTGAATTTTCTCTATCTGTCGAGGTCCACTTTGATTTTTCTCCACAAAAACTGTTGTCGTCCTCTGCTGTCACGGCGACATCGTGGCAGCATCGTCCTCTTTGTCTGCTTGTCCAGTTCAGCTTTTCTCCTTCTCTGCCCAGCGCCTGCCTTCTCCGTCTGCTATGGCGGAACCCTGCAAAAAACAACCATTCTTAGTAGAATCTGTGCCTTTAATATATTTGTGATGTTTTGCTGTAAACTAACCTAAATGCAATGAATAATGCTTGAATGCAGCAAAAATATGGGTAAAATAGGGTGTAAATAATAGAACTTTTACACACCCAACAATGTATACTTTAAAATCGATTTCATAGCATCATTCAAGAACATTATAAACATAAATAACTTGGTTAGGACCTAAGTCGTAACCCTAATGATAGCTACACTCACTACTCCAAGCTAGTCTTGTTATTTGATAGCAATGCTCTTGTTCTTCCTGTTTTGTTGCCCAGCCCTTGATTCCTCCAAAATCTCTTCAAGTTCTTGATCTTTTTATTCACATACAAACATATATGAAACATATTAGAAGTCAATTCAAACAGATAAGCTCATTTAAACAACCGCCAACATTAACATTCAAAATTGTTTTTCTTATTGGCAGATTGAGTACTTGTTACTAATCTGGGCATATCTTTTTACACACATATCCAAATTTTGATTACATTACCATTAGAGAAATCTTACTTACATAGATTTACAACCATGTGTGGTACATATTTTTCTCATTTCTCAATCAATACATTTTATCATTGAAACATAGATTTTAGTGTCGTTTTTTTTTTCTAGTTAAAATAGACATCCCCAAGTATTTTCTATAAAAAAATTCAGGTCTAAATTTCATGCATTTTATTTTTGGTGAATTTTTTAAGGTCACTGTCCAGAACATGGTAGTGCTGGACAGATTACACTAATTTCTAACTTAAGCTCCTTACAACTTATTTTCTTAATTTCACCACCTAATCTTATTTTACCAGCTACTACTACATTTTCTCATAATCATATTTAACACTTTTAAACATAAATTTCCATATTTATTATAGATCAATTTAGGCTTTGCCTTTTCAACTTCTCCAAAATAGTCCCTTAACCATTTTATCTTTGCATGTGACCGATTATTGGATTCTCATCAAATAACCCAACTAAATACATGTTTCTTATCATCTTACAACAATTTTCTAGAATTGAAATCATCATTTACCACAAGCAAATTTAACATTTCAGGTTATACATACAACTCAACAAGATAATTTGATGAACTAGTTGAGTAGAACACTTACATGGCCTCTAGCTTCAATTTTGGGCTTGGAAGTTTAGGGTCTGAACCGGACCGGTTAACTAAATATTTGTCTAAGTGGATAGCTAAATGGCTGCAGATGCCATGCATGGGGTGGTGGGAGAATTAAGATGTATGCTAAAGCAGAAAGAGGTGCAAGCATCGATTAGATTGAGTTTAATAACTAAATATTTGTGTTTTGTTAGCAAATATAGGGAAATACGATGATTAATAGCTGTGGTGGATCCACATGTATGTCTGGGTGGGCCTGAACTTTTCAAAGTTCACACGGTTGATTTTAATTTTCTTAATTATTATGAATTAATCTTTAAATTTATGACTTGTGTCCAAATTTCAGATTTATACCTTATGATGTCCACTCTAAAAAATATTCTGGATCCGTCATTGGATATAATGTATCTATGCATGCTATTAAAGGATTTCTGAGAAGAGAAAGAAGTTTGTTCATGAAAATCTTTTTCCATCTGATATACTTTTTTTTACCCAATCTTAGCATTTCTCTTTAACTTTCCATAGCTGACCAGTTTTTTTTCTTTCCCCCTTAATCTCTCTCACAATCTGTAACACCCCAATTTTGGGCTTGGAAGTTTAGGGTCTGAACCGGACCGGTTTAAATTACGGTTCGAATATAAAAGGTGTTTTTTAGGGAAAGCCTAGTTCGGGATGCATTAAAAATATGGAAAAATATCTAAAAATCCTCTTTTATTATATATAAGAGAGTGGTGAAATCAATTTTACAAAATGGGGTTTGGAAATATGACATTTCAAGTTAGTGACTAAAATGTAATTTTTGAAAAGTTGGTGACTGTTTTAAAAGGATTGAAACTTTGAATCTTTAAGGAGCTAATTTACCCAAGGGAGAGTTTCTCCAGATTTTTCTTAAATTTTAAAGACTCATTTAATGTAATTTAATAAAAAAGAAAAGAGGGAAAGGAGATATTTTAGTTTCCTAACTAACTTTTGCCAAAATTTTCCCATTTCATTTTCTCTCAATTTTCCTTCAGCCAAACACATTTCCACAGCCACTTTTCCTTTGATTTTCACACCTAAAGTTGAGATTTCAATCTCTAAATGGTTTCTAATCATTTCTACACCAAATCCTCATCATTTGCTCATTGAATTTTCAAGGATTTTGGCTCTAAACAAGGAGAAACTCACATTTAGAGGTATGATCGTCCTTATCCTCTAAATACTCAGTTCTTTACTGAAATTCCCAAGTTCTCAATCCTTAAATTGAGTTTTAATAAAGGTTTTAATGTTGTGTTCTTGAATTTGGCTTAAAATGCAAGATTTGGATTTAATTTTGAAAAAATTCGCAATAGATGATTGGGCTCTGTTTTGAGATGTCTTTTTGATGTATTTTGGATGTTTAAATGATGTGTAATTGAGGTTTAATCAATGCAATCCCGAATAGGTTGATTTTCCTAAGTTTTGACTTGAGAAAATGGTGGTTTTGGGGGAGATTTTGATGTTCTGCTATAGCTGGAGGTATAAGGACGTGATTAGGTCCTTTTTGGATGTTAATTGATGTTTAAGAATGATTGGATTTGATGGATCTTGGCTGGGTAGTGTTGTAGAGCTGTTTGGATGTGTTTTCGGTTGTGTTTGGTAGCCGAAATGTGAGTTTTGATGAGAGCAGCGAATTTAGGTGTTTTGGTTGAAGATTTTAATGCATGATGATGCATTAATCTTCTGCTTTGATGTGTTTAAAACAGGGGAGACATCATCGGATCCTTGTGGTGTTGATCCGGAGGCTTGATCGGCGTTTCGGCAAGCTTGCGAAACGGAATCGGTGAGTGAAGTTTGGTTTTCAGCTTTGAAACCAATCTTTGAAGGTTGTGGGAGCTTAGTTTAAGTCTAAACAACTTAGATAAGCTCAAGAGTACGTTTTTCAGAGAAACTCTCTTTTTGATGAACCATGAGATGGTTGAATGCAATGTGTTTATTTTGCATGTTTAAATTCTGTTTTGAAAGCATATTTTAGCATGTTTAATGCTGGTTTTGTAAGCCATGTGTTGAGGGATGCTCAAGGTAAGAGATCCTTGTTTTGAACATTGATAAATGTGGTTTGATGCATAGTAATGCATGATTATGTAATGGCTTTGTTTAATGCTTAAAAACAGTGGATTGATGATGGTAAATGATGTATATTGGCAAGTGATGTGTTGGTTTAAAAGTACTTGAATCGGATATAGTTAGCCGGCTATAGGATTGGGTGCACCGTGAATAAAGTCGCCTTGGATGTTGAGGGGTTGTGATTGTACCGTAAACTCCATCCAAGAACACTAACGAGATGTTTAAGGTCATAATGGTGGTTAAAAGGCCATGTGAGGACCTTGTGTTGTGTGTCCCGTGTTCTCGTTAGTGATGTTATACAACTACCAATGAGTGATGTGGAGGGGGTTGTGATTGTACCGTTAAACTCCATCACGGGTGTTGAGGGGTTGTGATTGTACCGGTAAACTCCACCTTGTGTGTTTGGTAGTGTGTATGGAGCGTATGGGACAACGCTTGTAATCCACGTATCCGATTGTGTTTTGAGTTGAAAAATGGTTATGGATTATCACTTGAAAGCCAATATGACATGTTGATGTATTGAAGCATGAGATGCTTGGTTTGTATGCATAGATGCATTATAAATGATGTTTTGAAACTAAAGGCCTTGGAAAGGTGTTTTTACAAATTGCATTATTGTGTTGTTTCATTAGAGCATTTCTCACTAAGCATATGTGCTTACGCTCTCTCTTTCTTGAACCAATAATGCAGAGCATTGAAGTGCTTTAAGGGCAGCAAGGAGGTCAAGGATCCAAGTGAAAGTCTAAGCTCGTGTATGGTGACTATTTTCACAACACTATTAGCTTTTGGTATTTGGCAATGGGAACCTAGGTTGTGTTTTTGGGAGATGTTTTGGACTCCCTAAGTTGGTTTAATGCCTATGATGATGTTGGAACATGTAAATGGCCATTTGGTATTTGTTTTTCATTTTAGGATGCATGCCTATAGACTTGTGTTTTTTCCTAAATGATGTTATGATTGAGCTTTGATGATGCAAATATGTTCCTTTAATGTTTGATGACTTTTTGGCATGACATGGAGGTCTTATGAGCATGTTTGGTGGGTCGAAAGAGTGTAAACAGACTTTTCTGCTGTTTCTGGGTAGGGTGTTTCGAAACACCCTTGCCTATTTCGAAACAGGTGCATATTTTGGCCTGGGTGTTTCGAAACGGGCTGAGGTGTTTCGAAACACTTTGGCTACTGCCAAGGGGTGTTTCTGAACGGCCTAGACCCGTTTCGGAACACTTGACCGTTGGGCACTGATTTGAATGGTTTTGAGGTTTGCAAGCTTTACGTTTTAGTCCTGATTTTTGTATGTGCAATTGGTTGAGTTTCAGATGTCCGTTTGAGGTGAAATTTGGCAGAGAGGTATGAAACATGCCTAATTTCATAATGGTAACTTAAAAATTGGTAAAGTTCTCTTAATTTCCATATTTTACATTTTGGTCCCTAAATTCGTATGTTGTGCAATTGAGTCCCTTATCGTTTTCCGATTGCTGTGATTTTTGAGTATGCTTATCTCAAGAGTACACCTAAGGTTATTATGCATCTAGACAAGGTTTAAAAGAAAAAAAGGGTCGATAATCAAGGTTGACTTTCGGGTTGACTTTGGTTTTCCCCGTGTAATCTTCGTAGTTCGGGTCAACCGTCTAGGCCGGGCTAAGGGGGTTACATTTGGTGGTATCAGAGCTGAGTTCTCGAGTATTTGGGAATGGTTATGTGGGTGATATGTGTATGATTGCATGTATATTTGTTGTGTGAAAGTATGATGTATGAATTGTAAAAATGTTGCAATTGTGGTGTATGCTGTGGTGAAGCATGTTAGAGGGACCCATTGCCATATCAAAGCTAATGAAATGATTTGTTTTAAATTGGAAATGAGCTTGAGTACTTGGATTGCTTACCTTGCTGATCCTGACTTTGTTTATTGCATTTGTGATTGCATAGTATAGTGAATGGGACCTCGTAGAGAGACGAGGATTAATACGCGAGCTATGGCTCAAAATGAGAACAAAGAGAATGCTGAAAATGTAGTGGACTTACCTCCTCCACCCGGTGGTGGTGGTGCTGGGGGTGAGGGAGCTGGTGCTGGGGCTGGTGCTGGGGTCGCTGGACCTGAAGCTGGTCAGGGGCAAGCTGCTCCTGACATGACAGTGCTGATTCAAGCTATTGCTGGAGCCTTTCAGGCGGCGGTAGCTGGAGCTCATGGAGCTGGGAATCAGGGAGATGCTAATGTTAGACTACCTCTGGAACGTTTGCGCAGTCTGGGAGGGACTGAGTTCAGTGGTTTGTCTGCTGAGGGTTCCGAGTCTTGGTTGGAGAGTACCAAGAGAATTTTGGGACAAATGAACTGCAATGAAGTGAAAAAGCTGGGCTGTGTAATATCATTGTTGCATGACGATGCGTATACCTGGTGGACAACCGCTATCTCCGGAATGGAGGATGCTGATGTGACTTGGACGTTCTTTCTGAACGCGTTCAAGAGGAGGTATCTGGGTGTGCGGTACCTGGATGAAAAGAAAAGGGAATTCATGTCGCTTACTCAAGGGAGTATGTCAGTGGCTGAGTACGAGGTTCAGTTTGTCCGACTCAGTCAGTACGCACCTGAGCTCATCCCTGATGAGCGGGAGAGGTGTGAACGTTTCCGTTATGGTTTGGTGACGGATGTAAAGACCTATATGCTGGCTGCTGAGTACACTGACTTTGATGTGCTGGTTGGAAGAGCAAAAGACATTGAGTTGAATTTGAGTTTATCTTCTAGAGGAGCTGGTCCTAGTCCGGGCAAGCGAGTTGCTGAGTTTAGTTCCGGTGGCGGACAGAACAAGAGAGGACGTTATCGGAAGTATCAGTCTTCAGCTAGGCGTGGTGGTGGAGGGCAAGGTGCACCTGTTCAGGGAGACAGGGCGAGAGCTGATCAGAACACATGTTGGACATGTGGATCGCGTGGTCATCTGAGGCGTGATTGTCCTCGAGCAGTGAGGGAGGTACAGGCTCCTGTTGTGGTGACCGGTAATTCGTGCTGGAACTGTGGTTCGGCGGATCACATGAAGAGAGAGTGTCCTCTGTTGGCCGGTGGTGGTCAGGGACGTGCTCCTGGAGTTGTTGCACCACAGAGAGGTCGTGGGCGCGGCCGTGGTAATTTTCAGCGTAGAGAGGATGGTGGAAGGAATGTGGCTCATGTGGTAGCTGTTCAGCCTGAGGGTGGTGGCCAGGCCAGAGTGTATGCTCAGAGGGAGGGGAGGAATGACACGGATGTGATCGCAGGTACTTTCACTTTGCAATCCTTGTCATTACTTTCCTTGATTGATTCTGGATCTATACACTCATACATATTGCGTGAACATGCTCAATTGCTTGGTTTGCCTGTTGAGTCTTTGGATGTTGGTATGCGTGTAACTAGTTCTTTTGGCGAGACTGTTGTGACACGAAAGCTTTATAGAAGATGTCCCTTGGTTGTGCAAGATCATGTTTTTCATGTTTATCTTATGGAATTGCCTTTCTATGGTTTTGATGTAATCCTTGGTATGGATTGGCTTGTTGAGCATCGAGCTGTTGTGGATTTTGAGAATAAGCGAGTTTCGTTGAAGCTTGCGGATGATTATGAGGTAGTGGTGGTTGGTGAGAATGTGAAGTTTCTTGCCAATGTGGTGTCCACTTTGGAAGCGAGCCGGATGCTGAGGCAAGGTTGTGAAGCCTACCCAGCCTTTGTGATGAATCCTAGCTCTAAAGAGTTGCGTGTGCAAGATATCAGGACGGTGCGAGAGTTTCCTGGTGTGTTTCTGGAGGAGTTGCCTGGATTGCCTCCTAATCGCGAAGTGGAGTTTGGGATTGAGCTGTATGAAAACACAACTCCAGTGTCCATTACTCCTTATCGAATGGCACCTAAAGAGTTGAAAGAGCTGAAGACGCAACTTCAGAATTTGCTTGATCGTGGTTTCATTCGGCCGAGTGTGTCACCTTGGGGTGCACCGGTGTTGTTTGTGAAGAAAAAGGATGGCACTATGAGAATGTGCATCGATTACCGTCAGATCAACAAGTTGACTGTCAAGAATCGGTATCCATTGCCGAGAATTGATGATTTTTTTGATCAATTTCGGGGAGCAGCTGTGTTCTCTAAAATTGACTTAAGGTCAGGGTATTATCAGCTGAAGGTGAAAGATGTGGATGTGCCAAACACAGCCTTCAGGACGAGGTATAGGCATTATGAGTTCCTTGTGATGCCGTTTGAATTTACGAATGCTCCTGCAGCTTTCATGGACATGATGAATAGAGTGTTCCATGAATACTTGGATAAATTTGTTGTGGTGTTCATTGATGATATTCTCATGTACTCTCGTACTGAGGATGAGCATGAGGGGCATTTGAGAATTGTGTTGCAGGCTTTGTTGGAGAATCAGCTTTATGCCAAGCTGAGCAAGTGTGAGTTCTGGCTTAGAGAAGTTGTGTTTCTTGGTCATGTGGTCTCTGCTGAAGGAATACGTGTTGATCCTCAGAAGATTGAGGCAGTGATGAATTGGAAGCCTCCTAAGTCTGTTCATGAAGTCCGTAGTTTCCTTTGTTTGGCGGGGTACTACCGGAGGTTCGTGGATGGGTTTTCAAAGATTGCTGCACCTTTGACAAAGTTGTTGCAGAAGGATGTTAAGTATGAGTGGACGGAGGCGAGACAACAGGCTTTTGAGAAGCTTAAGGCAGCTTTGACGCAAGCTCCTATCTTGGTTCAACCTGAATCGGGGAAAGAGTTTGTGGTGTATAGTGACGCGTCCTACGTTGGGTTGGGATGTGTGTTGATGCAAGAGGGTAAGGTGGTGGCTTATGCATCGCGTCAGTTGAAGGTGCATGAGCGCAATTATCCTACGCATGACATTGAGTTAGCTGCGGTGGTTTTCGCTTTGAAAATTTGGAGACATTACCTATATGGTGAGAAGTGTACTATGTACACGGACCACAAGAGTTTGAAGTATCTGATGTCTCAGAAAGAGTTGAATCTTAGGCAGCGACGTTGGGTGGAGCTGCTTAAGGATTACGATTTGACGATCGAGTACCATCCGGGTAAAGCTAATGTTGTAGCGGATGCCTTGAGTAGGAAGGTAGCTGTGGAGTTGAGGGCTATGTTTGCCAGTTTGAGCATTTCGCGTGATGGTGGTCTTGTGGCTGAGTTGCAAGTGAAACCATCCTTGATTCAGTTGATTAAGGAAAAGCAGTTGTTGGATGATTCCTTGGTGCCACATGTTCAGGATATTGCAGAGGATAGGCCATCGGATTTCTGCTTTAATGATGATGGAGTTTTATGCTTTGGAAGTCGGATAGTAGTGCCCAATGATGCTGAGTTGAGGCGTGCTATTCTCACTGAAGCTCATAGTAGTCCTTTTGCTATGCACCCTGGTAGTACTAAGATGTACCGTGATCTTCGTGATGAGTACTATTGGGTGGGTTTAAAGAAAGATGTTGCTGAGTTTGTAAGCAAGTGCATGGTATGTCAGCGAGTTAAGGCTGAGCATCAGTTTCCTTCAGGGTTGTTGCAACCGTTGAGGATTCTTGAGTGGAAGTGGGAGAGGATTACCATGGACTTCGTGTCTGGTTTGCCTTTGTCGCCATCGAAGAAGAATTCGGTGTGGGTGATTGTGGATCGCCTGACGAAGTGTGCGCATTTCTTGCCTGTGCATACTACGTACACTTTGGATAATGTTGCGGAGCTGTACATTGCTGAGATTGTGCGGCTGCATGGTGTGCCAAAGTCGATTGTGTTGGATAGAGATCCGAGGTTTACATCACGTTTCTGGCAGTGTTTGCATCAGGCTTTGGGTACACGGTTGAATTTCAGTACATCTTATCATCCGCAGTCGGATGGGCAGTCTGAGCATGTTATCCAGGTGTTGGAGGATATGTTGAGGTGCTGCGTGATTGAGTTTCAGGGTTCTTGGGAGAAACATTTGCCTTTGGTGGAGTTTGCCTATAATAATAGTTATCAGGCAAGTATTCAAATGGCACCTTATGAAGCTTTGTACGGGAGGAAATGTAGGACTCCTCTTTGTTGGGCTGAAACAGGTCAAAAGTTGGTTTCGATGCCCGCTTTGTTGAAAGGAACCACCGAGAAGGTGAAGCTCATTTGTGAGCGATTGAAGGCAGCTTCTGATCGGCAGAAGTCTTACGCTGATTTGAAGCGTAAGGAGATTGAGTATGCGGTGGGTGACCGTGTGTTTTTGAAAGTTTCGCCTTGGAAAAAGGTGATGAGGTTTGGCCGAAAGGGTAAGTTGAG
The DNA here is from genome assembly GCA_030270665.1 of Hibiscus trionum. Taxonomy (NCBI): domain Eukaryota; kingdom Viridiplantae; phylum Streptophyta; class Magnoliopsida; order Malvales; family Malvaceae; genus Hibiscus; species Hibiscus trionum. Next base: position 15,302,454 of record BSYR01000038.1, on the reverse strand, counting down.
CCCTAGGTACATTGGACCATACGAGGTGATTGAACGTGTGGGTCCTGTTGCGTATAAGTTGAGGTTACCGCAAGAGTTAGAAAAGATTCATGATGTGTTTCATGTTTCTATGCTTCGGAAGTATAGATTGGATCCTTCTCATGTAATGCCTGTGGAGGAAGTGGAGTTGAATCCGGATTTGACCTATGATGAGGAACCGGTGGAGATTCTGGATTCGGATAGTAAAGTTCTTCGAGGCAAGACCATTGAGTTGGTGAAGGTGTTGTGGAAGCATCGTGGTGCTGAGGAAGCCACGTGGGAGCGGAAGGATGATATGTTGAAGCAGTTTTCGTACCTTTTTCCTCCAGGTAAATTTCGAGGACGAAATTTCTTAAGGGGGGAGAGTTGTAACACCCCAATTTTGGGCTTGGAAGTTTAGGGTCTGAACCGGACCGGTTTAAATTACGGTTCGAATATAAAAGGTGTTTTTTAGGGAAAGCCTAGTTCGGGATGCATTAAAAATATGGAAAAATATCTAAAACTCCTCTTTTATTATATATAAGAGAGTGGTGAAATCAAATTTACAAAATGGGGTTTGGAAATATGACATTTCAAGTTAGTGACTAAAATGTAATTTTTGAAAAGTTGGTGACTGTTTTAAAAGGATTGAAACTTTGAATCTTTAAGGAGCTAATTTACCCAAGGGAGAGGTTCTCCATATTTTTCTTAAATTTTAAAGACTCATTTAATGTAATTTAATAAAAAAGAAAAGAGGGAAAGGAGATATTTTAGTTTCCTAACTAACTTTTGCCAAGTTTTTCCCATTTCATTTTCTCTCAATTTTCCTTCAGCCAAACACATTTCCACAGCCACTTTTCCTTTGATTTTCACACCTAAAGTTGAGATTTCAATCTCTAAATGGTTTCTAATCATTTCTACACCAAATCCTCATCATTTGCTCATTGAATTTTCAAGGATTTTGGCTCTAAACAAGGAGAAACTCACATTTAGAGGTATGAACGTCCTTCTCCTCTAAATACTCAGTTCTTTACTGAAATTCCCAAGTTCTCAATCCTTAAATTGAGTTTTATTAAAGGTTTTAATGTTGTGTTCTTGAATTTGGCTTAAAATGCAAGATTTGGATTTAATTTTGAAGAAATTCGTAATAGATGATTGGGCTCTGTTTTGAGATGTCTTTTTGATGTATTTTGGATGTTTAAATGATGTGTAATTGAGGTTTAATCAATGCAATCCCGAATAGGTTGATTTTCCTAAGTTTTGACTTGAGAAAATGGTGGTTTTTGGGGAGATTTTGATGTTCTGCTATAGCTGGAGGTATAAGGACGTGATTAGGTCCTTTTTGGATGTTAATTGATGTTTAAGAATGATTGGATTTGATGGATCTTGGCTGGGTAATGTTGTAGAGGTGTTTGGATGTGTTTTCGGTTGTGTTTGGTAGCCGAAATGTGAGTTTTGATGAGAGCAGCGAGTTTAGGTGTTTTGGTTGAAGATTTTAATGCATGATGATGCATTAATCTTCTGCTTTGATGTGTTTAAAACAGGGGAGACATCGTCGGATCCTTGTGGTGTTGATCCGGAGGCTTGATCGGCGTTTCGGCAAGCTTGCGAAACGGAATCGGTGAGTGAAGTTTGGTTTTCAGCTTTGAAACCAATCTTTGAAGGTTGTGGGAGCTTAGTTTAAGTCTAAACAACTTAGCTAAGCTCAAGAGTAAGTTTTTCGGAGAAACTCTCTTTTTGATGAACCATGAGATGGTTGAATCCAATGTGTTTATTTTGCATGTTTAAATTCTGTTTTGAAAGCATATTTTAGCATGTTTAATGCTGGTTTTGTAAGCCATGTGTTGAGGGATGCTCAAGGTAAGAGATCCTTGTTTTGAACATTGATAAATGTGGTTTGATGCATAGTAATGCATGATTATGTAATGGCTTTGTTTAATGCTTAAAAACAGCGGATTAATGATGGTAAATGATGTATATTGGCAAGTGGTGTGTTGGTTTAAAAGTACTTGAATCGGATATAGTTAGCCGAATATAGGATTGGGTGCACCGTGAATAAAGTCGTCTTGGATGTTGAGGGGTTGTGATTGTACCGTAAACTCCATCCAAGAACACTAACGAGATGTCTAAGGTCATAATGGTGGTTAAAAGGCCATGTGAGGACCTTGTGTTGTGTGTCCCGTGTTCTCGTTAGTGATGTTATACAACTACCAATGAGTGATGTGGAGGGGGTTGTGATTGTACCGTTAAACTCCATCACGGGTGTTGAGGGGTTGTGATTGTACCGATAAACTCCACCTTGTGTGTTTGGAAGTGTGTATAGAGCGTATGGGACAACGCTTGTAATCCGCGTATCCGATTGTGTTTTGAGTTGAAAAATGGTTATGGATTATCACTTGAAAGCCAATATGACATGTTGATGTATTGAAGCATGAGATGCTTGGTTTGTATGCATAGATGCATGATAAATGATGTTTTGAAACTAAAGGCCTTGGAAAGGTATTTTTACAAATTGCATTATTGTGTTGTTTCATTAGAGCATTTCTCACTAAGCATATGTGCTTACGCTCTCTCTTTCTTGAACCAATAATGCAGAGCATTGAAGTGCTTTAAGGGCAGCAAGGAGGTCAAGGATCCAAGTGAAAGTCTAAGCTCATGTATGGTGACTATTTTCACAACACTATTAGCTTTTGGTATTTGGCAATGGGAACCTAGGTTGTGTTTTTGGGAGATGTTTTGGACTCCCTAAGTTGGTTTAATGCCTATGATGATGTTGGAACATGTAAATGGCCATTTGGTATTTGTTTTTCATTTTAGGATGCATGCCTATAGACTTGTGTTTTTTCCTAAATGATGTTATGATTGAGCTTTGATGATGCAAATATGTTCCTTTAATGTTTGATGACTTGTTGGCATGACATGGAGGTCTTATGAGCATGTTTGGTGGGTCGAAAGAGTGTAAACAGACTTTTCTGCTGTTTCTGGGCAGGGTGTTTCGAAACACCCTTGCCTGTTTCGAAACAGGTGCATATTTTGGCCTAGGTGTTTTAAAACGGGCTGAGGTGTTTCGAATCACTTTGGCTACTGCCAAGGGGTGTTTCTGAACGGCCTAGACCCGTTTCGGAACACTTGACCGTTGGGCACTGATTTGAATGGTTTTGAGGTTTGCAAGCTTTACGTTTTAGTCCTGATTTTTGTATGTGCAATTGGTTGAGTTTGAGATGTCCGTTTGAGGTGAAATTTGGCAGAGAGGTATGAAACATGACTAATTTCATAATGGTAACTTAAAAATTTGTAAACTCCTCTTAATTCCCAGATTTTACATTTTGGTCCCTAAATTCGTATGTTGTGCAATTGAGTCCCTTATCGTTTTCCGATTGCTGTGATTTTTGAGTATTCTTATCTCAAGAGTACACCTAAGGTTATTATGCATCTAGACAAGGTTTAAAAGAAAAAAAAGGGTCGTTAATCAAGGTTGACTTTCAGGTTGACTTTGGTTTTCCCCGTATAATCTTCGTAGTTCGGGTCAACCGTCTAGGCCGGGCTAAGGGGGTTACACAATCAGCTGAAGAGAAGAAAGTGGAGAGGAAGATACAAATCTCTAAAGTTAATGAAATTGAGAGAAGACCAATATGCCTCTTTTAGTTAAACTATCACTTATTTCCACTTAAGGGAAGATTGGGGAAGTCAAGTTTTCGACATGCAAGTCCACCTTTTTCTCACATAATTCAATTTAGTCCCCTCCCCTTTAATCCTTTAATTTGTTTTCTTCTTTTAATTAAGTCCTTATTAATTGAATATGACTAATAAAAAGGAAATTTTGTTTTAATTTAATTTAACCTCTTGACCACATAATTTAAATAACTTTTAGGGTATATTTGAGGGTGTTACAGTACTAATGGAGGAGATACTAGAAGAATGATCACATTTCTTTATGCTTTTTATAAAAGGAGTTTGGATCAAGAGCTTTCAAAGCATTTGGTTATTTAAGGAAATGATTTGAGAGAAAGAATCTTGAGATGTGGTTTTGTTTCGACCTAAATATCGAGCATTTAAATATGTGTTTTTGTATATGAATGGACACATGCTTAAAGAATATTAATGAGATTCAATATGAATAAAGCATATCCATTTAGTACCCCAATAATTGTAAGATTGTTGGATGTGAATAAAGATAACTATATCTTGTCTTGGTCTTGAAGCACCACATATAATTGGTCAAGAAATATCCATGGATATATAAAGATCATTACCTTTAGATCTTCAAACATTCGTCGATGCCTCCTGAAATCTTGTAGAAATAATTGTTATGCACGAGGCAAGCCAAAAATGTGTTTGGCTAAGACCATTGACCCAACATATCTAGAAGATATGTGAGTTATTTTCACAAGATATGATACAAATGCTATCTTGTGTAGATATAATGAAAGGTGGATATATTATGGAAAAATATTACTCCAAAGTTTTACCCCTCGCGAGCTTTAGGAAAGAGTATTCAAGATTGAAATGTGAAGATTCAAAGATCTTTTGTGGTGTTTTTATGAGGGGAAGTATATACGCGTTGCACTCTTTTTCCCTTGGGTTTTCCTGGTAAGGTTTTTAATGAGGCAACATGTTGTGCGTATAAAAAATGTGTGTACTCTTTTTCCTTCACTAATGAAATTTTTTTCCCACTGGGGTTTTATCTTAGTAAGGTTTTAACGAGGCACATTATCTTTATAGACATCCAAGGGGAGTGTTATGAATATTTATCTATTTGAATGTCTATCAAGATAAGAACTTTATCAATGAGATTTGATTTATTTATTATTATGAATATTATCTCTATTAATTAGAGTTTAATGTATTATGTACTTCTTATGCCTATAAATAGATGAAGACATTGTACACAATTATGTTTTTTGAGAATAATATGAATCTCCCTCTTTCTCTCATCTCTTTGTTCTTTTATTCTGGTTATTTTTTCTTCGTTATTTTATTTCTAACATATATATAATATTATTATCACAAATATTATTATTTAGGCATAAAGTTAAAAAATAGCCCTAACATTTAATATTTTTTTCACAACCCACCTATTTTCTTCCACAAGTCCAAACCGAGGTTCAGGAAACTCCTTGGGCCATTTTGCCACCAACTAGCACCAAGGAGGATACTACAAGGGTCATGGACGGCCAAGCACATATAGGAGCAAGCCACAACGTTCTAGAAAGGTCTAGGACGTTCTATCCAAGTCTAGACACACCTAGGAAGCACCAGAAGGCCCTATAAGGCTCGAGAAAGCTCGTGGAGGATCAGGACTACTCCGGAAGACCCTGGAGTTCTCTAGAACATTATGGATAGTTTTAGATATATATAGACATGTGTAGATACATGTAGAATACTCTAGAAAGATATAGATCCATGCTAGATATTTTAGGAGGCAAAATCCTGACCGTTGGATCAAAACGATCCTAGCCGTCCATTGAGGAGGTGGGAGCCTATAAATTGGGACACACCTTCATTTTGTACTCAGTCAGAAGTTGAGTATTGCAAGCATTCCAAAACACTCTTGTAAGCCTTCTTTCTTAAGTTAATACAAGTTCCTTTACTTGCAAATCTTCTAGCCTTCTCTTGTGTCTATTCTAGCCAAGTGTTGCGAGGGGCTTCAAGGCTTGTTAGCATAGTCGAGGGTTGCTAACGCTGCACGGATTGGTTTGAGTGAATAAGCATGTGACAGTTGGTATCAGAGCGTGTTGGAGACCCAGGATAATGGCCAAGACATGGAAGAACCAAATGGCTAGCTCAACTAAGGCAGAAGTCACACAAGAACAACGAGGGCGCGAGGATGTGGCCGATCCTAATGCGACTAGGCCAAAAGCCAAGTCCAAGGACGTTATCTCTAGCTTTGAGAACCGTCTAGCCCACGTAGAGGAGAACATGGGAGGCATAGGTGCTAATGTGGAAGACCTTACCCAACGGGTGGAAGGCCTTGAGGCAGAGGACACCGAGCTCCACACCGCCATGAAGGCCATGATGGTGAAGCTAGAAGAGGCCATGCGAGCGGAGTTGGGACAAGTTCGCGACCTTCTCATGGGCGAGCTCTACAAGATGAGTGCTTCTCTTCAAAAAGAGCTAGACGACACCCGTGCCCAAGTCGAGGAACTACAAGGCGATGTGGCCTTGTGTAAGCGTGCTATGGTTGCCGGGCTAAGCACCTCTTATGAGTCTAGGAAGGTTGAGGTGCCAAAACCAAAGACCTTTTCAGGAACCCGCAACGCTAAGGAAGTTGATAACTTCCTATATGGCTTGGAGCAATACCTTGGGGTCGTTGGCATTGTGAATGAGGCCTCCAAGATCCAAACCACCACCTCATACCTCATCGACACCGCCATGTTATGGTGGAGGAGAAGACGCCAAGACATTGAGAAAGGTACGTGTACCATCTCTACTCTCGATGATTTCATAAAGGAGCTTAAGAGGCAATTCTACCCCGAGAATGCCGAGGAAGGAGCATGAGTCCGCTTGCGAAGGTTAAAGCAATCAGGGAGTATCTGAGAATATATCAAGGAGTTTACCACTCTAGTGCTTGAGATCCCTGACATGTCTGAGAAAGACTCCCTCTTCAACTTTATGGATGGACTCCAACAGTGGGCCAAGGCCGAGCTAAGGCGTAGAGGAGTGCAAACCCTTGCCGACGCCATAGCCGTAGCCGAGAGTCTTATCGACTATTCAATCTTCAAGGAGTCGACCACCAAGCCAAAGGACAAGAAGGGTGGTCATGCTAAAGGTGGGGGACACAAGGGCCATCGCAAGGAGGGCTACCAAGAGGAAAACTCACCAAAGCACAAGGACTCGTCCTCTTGGACGAATAAAGACAAAGGCAAAGCCAAGGACACTCGAGGCACGAGGCGTCCCCCATCCAACAAGTGTTTCATTTGCTATGGCGACCATTGGGTCCGAGACTGCCCACAAAGACAAGCACTTAACTCGCTTCTTGCCAAGAACCGAGAGGGAAGCGACACCGATAAGGACGAAGAGGGTGTCCAGATGGGTTCCCTACAACTTCTCAATGTCCTTCAGTCCTCTCCAAAGATGGAAGCTAAAGGCCTGCTTTACGTGGACGTAACCATCAATGGGAGGATGACTAGAGCCATGCTAGATACAGGTGCGTCCCACAACTTTGTTTCCATTGAAGAAGCCAAGAGGTTAGGGCTCAAGGCAACAGGGGGAGGAGGATCTATCAAAGTAGTTAACTCTGCCGCTCGACCCATCCCTGGCATAGCCCGTGGAGTCAAGACCAACGTGGGGGCTTGGTCGAGTCACATTGATTACTCAGTCGTGCCCATGGACGACTTCAAGCTTGTTCTAGGACTTGAATTCCTAGATCGGGTTAAGGCCTTCCCCGTGCCATTTGCCAACTCCATGTGCATCATGGATGGAAACCAAGATTGCGTGGTGCCAACGACTAGGGCCACCAAGAAAGACGCCAAGGTGCTCTCGGCACTCAAGTTCAAGAAGGGCATAAAAAAGAAAGATGAAAGCTACTTAGCAATCCTCAGTGAGTACGATGACGAGGAGCTCTTGCCCAATGAGGATCTACCAAGGGAGGTAGCCCAAGTTCTCGAAGAATTCAAGGATGTTACACCCCCAAAGCTACCCAAAAGACTACCCTCAAGGAGAGAGGTGGACTATGCTATCGAGCTAGAACCAGGGACCAAGCCACCAGCCATGAGTGCTTACCGCATGGCACCCCCTGAGTTGGAGGAACTAAGGAAGCAACTCATGGGACTACTCGATGCAGGTTTCATCAGACCATCCAAGGCACCATATGGGGCACCCGTACTTTTCCAAAAGAATAAGGATGGTTCTCTCAGGATGTGCATCGACTATCGAGCGCTCAATAAGGTCACTATTAAGAAAAAGTATCATATTCCTTTGATCTCAGACCTCTTTGATCAGCCCGGGCATGCACATTACTTCACCAAGCTTGAGCTTCGCTCGGGGTACTACCAAGTGCGCATTGCAGAAGGTGATGAGCCAAAGACCGCGTGCGTCACTAGGTATGGTTCTTATGATTTCTTAGTCATGCCCTTCGGTTTAACAAATGCCCCAGCCACATTTTGCACCTTGATGAACAAACTATTCCATCTCTATCTCGATCGTTTCGTGGTCGTTTATCTCGACGACATAGTGGTGTATAGCAACACCTTAGAGGAACATGTGGAACATCTAAGGGTAGTGCTCAAGGTTCTCAGGGAGAACCAGCTATACATCAAGAAGGAGAAGTGCTCCTTTGCTAAGCCCGAGGTAATGTTCTTGGGACACAAGATCAGGGATGGACAACTCATGATGGAGGATGGCAAGGTACGTGCCATCCAAGAGTGGGAGCCACCCACTAAGGTACATTAATTAAGGTCTTTCCTTAGGTTGGTGAACTACTATCGTCGCTTCATCAAAGGCTACTCCGCAAGGGCTACACCGCTCCTCGAACTTCTAAAGAAGAACAAGCTATGGGTATGGACAACCAAGTGCCAAGAAGCCTTTGAAGACTTGAAGAAGGCCATAAGCGAAGAGCCGGTGCTTAGCCTACCCAACCACACCAAGCTTTATGAGGTGCACACCGATGCTTCGGAGTTTTCCATTGGAGGTGTGCTCATGCCAGAGGGACATCCGATTGCTTATGAGAGTCGGAAGCTCAATGACACAGAAAGGCACTACACGGTCCAAGAAAAGGAGATGACAGCAATCATCCATTGCCTTAGAGTGTGGCGGCACTATCTTCTTGGGTCCAAGTTCTTGATCTTAACCGACAACATAGCCACTAGCTACTTCCAGACCCAAAAGAAGCTAAGTCCAAAGCAAGCTCGGTGGCAAGACTTTCTAGCCGAGTTCGACTATGTAATGGAATACAAGTCGGGCAAGGCGAACGTGGTCGCTGATGCATTAAGTCGTAAGGCGAAGCTTGCATCTTTAAGCCAAGTCACCAGCCCTATCCTTGAGAAGATTAAGGAAGGTCTCCGACATGAGCCTCTTGCCCAAAGCATCATTGCCTTGGTGAATGTGGGCAAGACAAGACGGTTTTGGTTGAGTGATGGCCTACTTTACACAAGGGGCAACCGTCTTTATGTGCCCAAGTGGGGAAACTTACGTAAAGAGCTCATCAAGGAGTGCCATGATTCATTGTGGGCAGGCCACCCAGGTATGAGACGTACCTTAGCACTCCTTCAAATCCACCTACTATTGGCTTCGCATGTAAGATGCCATCGAGGAGTATGTGAGAACTTGTCTCGTGTGCCAACAAGACAAGGTAGTTCAACACCAACCAGGTGGACTCCTAGACCCTTTGCTCATACCAGAAAGACCTTGGGAGAGTGTCTCAATGGACTTCATCACCTGCCTACCCAAGTCCGAAGGGTGTGGGAGCATTATGGTCGTGGTAGACCGCTTCAGCAAGTATGCTACATTCATTGCCGCCCCAGCCGATTGCACCACCGAGGATGTAGCCAAGCTCTTCTTACGCAACGTAGTCAAGCTCTAGGGCGTCCCAACGAGAATTGTAAGCGATCGTGACCCTCGATTCACGTGAAGGTTCTGGACGGAGCTATTCAAGATGCTTGGGTTCGATCTAAACTTTTCCACCAGCTTCCACCCTCAAAGTGATGGGCAAACCGAGAGGGTTAATGCACTTCTAGAGCTATACTTAAGGCACTATGTGAGTGCCAACCAAAGGGATTGGGCCAAGCTCCTAGATGTGGCACAATTCTCCTATAACTTGCAACATAATGAGGCCACCCATCAAAGTCCCTTTGAAGTTGTCTTAGGACAACAACCATCCACTTCGCTCACCCTTGCCACACGCTACGAAAGGAAGAGCCTTGCTTCCATTAAGTTTGCCAAATCTTGGCATGAACAAAACGAGTTAGCCCAAGCCACACTTCACAAAGCTAGTAAGAGAATGAAGAAATGGGCTGACTCCAAGCGAAGGCATTTGGAGTTTAAAGAAGGTGATCTTGACATGCTCAAACTCTTGCCCCAACAGTTCAAGGTCTTTCGAAAGGTGCACAATGGACTTGTCACCAAGTACCAGGGACCATTCCAAGTGATCAAGCGAGTGGGCAAGGTGTCTTATAAGCTCCAACTGCCTCTGAGGCTCAAAATTCACCCAGTCTTCCATGTAAGTTTGTTAAAGCCTTATCACGAGGACATGGAAGATCCAACACGAGGGGTGTCCAACCGAGCACCCACAGCCGTGGTCACTTCCTTTGATAAGGAAGTTGAAGAGGTACTAGCCGATCGAGTTATCCGAAGGAGGGGCGTTCCGAGCTACAAGGAGTATTTCATCAAGTGGAATGGACTACCCATTGCCGAAGCAAGTTGGGAAACTGAAGAAGCTCTTTGGCAGTTCAAGGACCAACTCGATCAGTTCAACCAAGGCGCGACGAGGGCGTCGTGAGCTTAGGTGGGGGAGGATGTCACAATCCACCTATTTTCTCCCACAAGTCCAAACCAAGGTTTAAGACACTCCTTGGGCCATTTTGCCACCAACTAGCAACAAGGAGGATACTACAAGGGTCATGGATGGCCAAGCACATATAGAAGCAAGCCACAACGTTCTAGAAAGGTTTGGGACATTCTATCCAAGTCTAGACACACCCGGGAAGCACCGGAAGGCCCTAGAAGGCTCGGGAAGGATCGAGACTACTCCGGAAGACCCTGTAGTTCTCTAGAACATTATGGATAGTTTTAGATATGTATAGACATGTATAGATACATATAGAATACTCTAGAAAGATATAGATCCATGCTAGATATTTTAGGAGGCAAAACCGTGACCGTTGGATCAAAATGATCCTAGCCGTTCATTGAGGAGGTGGGAGCCTATAAATAAAGCCACCCCTTCATTTTGTACTCACTCAGAAGTTGAGTATTGCAAGCATTCTAAAACACTCTTGTAAGCCTTCTTTCTTAAGTTAATACAAGTTCCTTTACTTGTAAATCTCCTAGCCTTCTCTTGTGTCTATTCTAGCCAAGTGTTTCGAGGGACTTCAAGGCTTGTTAGCATAGTCGAGGGTTGCTAACGCTGCAAGGATTGGTTTGAGTGAATAAGTCTGTGACATTTTTGTCACTTTAGCCCCTATTTTTTTTCACGCAAACAATCTCCCAACTAACGGTCAACGCCCTTTGCTGACGTGGCATGTTTACATGGCATGGCTTGCTGACGTGGCATTGCTATTTAAAAAAAATTAGTATTTATTTTACATTATTTTTTAACCAATCACGTGTCATCATCTGATTGATTCAAAGGCTTAAAAAATAAAACTTGAGAATTGAGGAAGTTAGGAATCAAACCTAAGCTTTATAGATGAAATGCATGATGTCTAACCACCAGGATAACCCAATTACTTGTTTACTTTTTACAAAATATTATATTTATCACATTCTTTACTACCTATCCCTATCACTTTTTTCCTTCACCGTCATTCCCCCACCAAACTTGTAACAATCTCAAATGGGGCTAGTAAAATTTTAAGAATTTTGGGAGATTTAATCTTTTTTTCCTAAAATAATAAGTTTTGGGTCTTAATTGAATGAATTCAGCTTTAGGAAGCTTGATTTATAAGGAATTGATGACCAATTTGAAAACAGAATAAAGTTTGGAGACAAAAGTGTGAACTCCAAAAAATTAAATGGCTAAAAGTGTGATTTGACCTTTTCTCTTTGAAGGACAATAAATCTGCCAAGTTAACGTGTTGGCAGATATGGGTGGGGTTTTTTTTTTAATTTTGGGGAAAGAAAAAGGAAGGTGAGAAAGAAAGAAATGGGTAAGGATTCAATCGCAGATCTACCGAGATTCGACCTTCCATTTTCAACACCTCCACCACCATTGCGTTCATCTTGTCGAGGCGAGTTCACCGGTACCAACGGCATCATCATCAGAGTCACAGTTGGATGAGGTGTTTGTGTATCGTCGGAAAACTTGAAAGGTCGGTATTCAAACTTTGAGTTTGAATTTTGAAAATTCGAGGCCACCATCGTGTTCTAAAGGTCAAAAACTATCGGCCTCTAAATTTTGGTAGCCAATGGCCGCCCACAACCACTGCACGCGCCTCACGCGCCGCCGACCGCGAGTGGGCTTCGTTCTGGGCACTTAGAGCCACCTGAGCCGAGTCGTAAAGCCGCCGAGCTGGTTGACCGAGCCGCGAAGCTGTTTGACCGAGCCGCCGAGCCAGTTGAACAATCTGTTTGACCGTTTGATCGTTTGACCGAGCCGCAAAGTCGTTTGACCGCGCCGCCGAGCCAGTTGACCGAGTCGTTTGACCGTTTGACTGAGCCGCAAAGTCGTTTGATCGAGCCGCCGAGCCAGTTGACCGAGCCATTTGACCGTTTGACCGAACCGTTTGACAGAGCCACCGAGCCAGTTGACCGATCCGTCGATCTGTTTGACTGAAGCCGTCTGACCGTTTGATGGAGCCGTGTGACCGAGCCGTTGAGCCGGTTGACCGAGCCGTTGACTTTTTGACTAGAATTGACTTTTTCGGAGACCCTACCGGGGGTTTCTCGACGTTCCGAATCCATTGGCATAACTCGTTTTTCCAAATTCAAACCCGGTAAGCCATTTTTCAATGTATGACTTTTTTGATAAATTCGATTATCGCGTTTAAGTTATGTTTCGGATACAATTCGCATTTCTACGTATCCAAGTTACCGAGTGACGCCGAATTTCAGTTCAAGAGAGTGATTGAATGGAGTATCATGGATCGATCGAGGTAGCTCAAAGCTGAGGTAATACACTACTACCTCTAGTATGCTTTATGAACATGTTGATATTCGGTTAATGCATGCATGAATATGATGAAGAGTGTTGTTAACTCTGCTTAAGTCAAACCAGATATGAAATTGAGTATGTTAACCTAGATAAGATCGAAATGCTCAAACGATGAAGTTAACAAATGTAATGATCTGGAGTTCAATAAATTAAGTAATAAGGCAGCTAATCTCTAAACCTGATTATTAATGTCAAATGATTAAATGCTAAAAATATTTGGATATGAAATTACGAAAATCCCCTTAATGTATGAGAATGACTAAAATACCCTTGGAATCGGAAGCGATCTAGATATCTACACTGAATATGGTAAAACAACTCGATTCATCTAAAATCATCTAACTACTTGGAAAGTTATGGTAACAAGATTTAAACCTTCGAGATTGTAAGGTGTTAGGTTTCCTTGAATTTGGAATAAATCTTCGAGTATAGATTTACGAGAAACTATCCATACCCCTAAATTAATCAAGTGGCTCACAATATTGAATTGATCGTAATGACTAAAAGTATTGGAAATATTGTTACGTTTAAATTAATTGGAATGATCGTATTGATCAAAAAGGCTGAAGTATCCTCAGACATCGGGGTTTGCAAATTAGCTGGAAGGATGAATAAACCCTTGAGTTCTAAAATGAATGAAGTGGTTGGAGGTACCGAAATTTCTTGAATGGCTGAAACACCCACGAGTATTTAAATGATTGAAATACTATAAATGGTTCAATTGACAAGAATGATGGATATCTCGAGCTTGAAAATGACTGAAATACCCCACTTGACTGGAATAAGTAAATTGCCTTTGATATAATTTTAGCAATGTCAATAAAGCTGAAATGACTGAAATGTCGTTAAGGGTTGAAGCATGACTCATGTCCGTCAATCACTCTTGATATTAATATAAGGATGGAAGTTTTTCCGCACAGAGTATTAGTTGGACTACTCCGTGGAAAGTCTTATGGTGAAATTTGAAGGAAACCTTTCAAATATACGATACAAACAATATTTGGAAATGATACCCGTGAAGTGCATACATCGGAAGGTTTGGTTAGTGCCGTAAGGTTTGGACATGTTAGTTCGATTGGTTTTAGAGGCTCGATAAACTTCTGGAAATCTTAAATATTGCAAATCGTCATTTTATCACTATTAGGCTAACTTACAAAATCACCCGCGATAGCTAAAAGACCAAAATGCCCTCGTTGGCCAAAGTAATCAAAATAGCCCCGAATGTATCTGATATTGTGAAAGATCTTGACGTAGAAGTCTCTGAATGCCTGGTTGGAAACCTGATGAGCAAATAGAATTTTTGAGCCACTGTTTACGCCTTGTTGGTATAAATTACCAAAATACCCGTGTATGATAAAATGACCATAATACCATTGTAGGCTTAAATGGTTAAATCACTCATGATATGCCAAAACTCTCAAAGATCTTGATGTATCATCTCCTGAATATCTGGTTTGAACCGTTAGTGCAAACCCCTCTTTTAATAGGGGCCTCGTTTCAAAAATCCGTTCAATTGCCAAAAGTTTAATGTGTTCTCTTCCGTAAATGACAAGTATCTCCAAGGAAATAAACTATTCCACCTAGTGTGTTCCATGTGTGCTACACGACTGTTTTTGCATACTGATTTACATGTTATAATACAGATCACGTGCACGTGATTAACATACTTGAACTTACATGAACATGACATGTTTTATAAATTAAGCATGACCTTACTGTATTTAGTATATGCCTATGCACCTGATATGAAAAACATGCTAGATGGATAATGTGTTACTAAACTACAGTTATTGATTAATGAACTATTGATGATCTGGTTCACTGGGGTACTTGGGACATGATATGAAGTTACCGTCGGCTCAGCCCTGATCCAGCTGGTAAGTCCGCCTGTATTCGGATACTAAGCTTCGGCTAGGTCCGCTCGTTTTCGGATCCTAGGCTTCGGTCAGGTTCGCCCGTTTTCAGTTCCTATGCTTCGGCAAGGGTCGCCCGTATTTTAAGGTATATCCTTAGGATGGTACCCACGCCCAATGGGCTCGGGTTAATGTCTGTACATGATACCGCACTGGGGAAACTATATACTGGAGTATGGTTGGAGGGTAAATATAGAATTAAAATGAACTTTACGGCTACTTGAAACAAATGTATTTTAAATAAAAAGGTTTACTACATTGTTACATTTCATGCATTAACGTTGCACTGTTGGAACACACTAGACACTAAACTCTTTGTTACTACCTCCGTATGTTACCAGCCTATATAAGTTCCGTCTAATTCACATTGTTTGAATAAAGAACAAATATCGTTATTCTCGAGTATGATGATACCTCAAAATAGTAGAATAGAAAATGAAGACTGTTACAATGTGGAATATCATGAAAATGTTATGCCAACCATATATCTGCATGAGCTTATAGCATCTTTTGGTAGTTCTGTATTACTGAGCCTTTTTAAGCTCACGCTATTTTTACCATCGTTGGTTAAAAGAATATATCATGGTATAATGGTTGATAGCAGTGTTCAGAGTTGTCTCGGTGTTGCCTTTGGAATACGGTAATGTATAGTTAGTTGGCATGTATGTCATGTATTGTTTTATGATAGTATTTGTAAAGCGCTTTCCGAAATTTCTATTATGTGTTTAAATAAATTCTTAAAACGGTATTTTAAACAGAAGTTGATTGTACAATTTAATGTGTTTTGAAGAAATATGTTTTTTATGTGTATTTTTACTATGGGTCGCTCTTGTGACCCTAATGTAACTTTCTAGGATCCGTTGTAACTCATAGGCGGGTCTAGGGGTTACATTTAGTGGTATCAGAGCTTAGAGTTGCGTCATTCTGGGTAGATCGGCCGATCGTCAATCATAGGGTGTCTGATTTATGCATGTCCCTAGCATAATCGTACTCCTCTGAGCCAAAATTCCGATGTCGAATCCCTTTTTCTGAATTAAGTGATTCCATGCATTCTGCCTTCCATAGATCGACCTGTACTAGCAAGAAATGTCTATATCGTTCATCTGTGTTTTGAATTAAATTGATGGATTAGAATATGGATAATGAATCTGAGATGAATTATGCATTTGAAATTGAAGATTTGATTCATGTTGAGGACAAAGTTTTAATTATGTGAGATGACCGATATAGGATTGCATATAAGACTATTCGATGATAATGTTTATGTTTGAGAATATCCTGATAGAAATTTGATAAATGTAGTGTGATATTAAAAGAAAAGTGTTTGTGAATGCGACGAAAGTGTAAATTCTGTGGTGACTCTATTATACACGTAGGAAGTAATTGTCTGAAAATTTTACTGAAGGTAAGTGTTATCCGTTTAAAACCTTTTTTATGTTCAATCAGCTTAAAGAAAGAATTTGTCTCTGAAAATGTGGCATAGTGTATCGTTATGTATCATTCCTAACTGAAATTCGATGTTATACCATGACTCTAGGAGGTTCTGTTGAAGGCCTTGAGTACTCGTTGGATTTCAGGTATAGTTTCTCATTCGTAAATTGATGGTTAACCTAGTAGTGTAATTCATATTCTGAAGGATGTACTTCAAGGTCGTATGATTGACTTTTGTGGCGGTTGGGAAGGTTACGTATCCCTGACTAAGATCGTGTATAATAAAAATTATGAGACGAGTGTTTGATTTACACCGTATGGAGTTCGATATGGATTCCTTACTATATTCTGATTAATTGGTTCGAGATGTATGATGGGATGGCTTTGAGTCTAAAGATAGTCTGAGTAATTGAGGACATTACTAGATTGATTTGTGACCGTTTGAGAAACTCGAGACACAAGGATACTCTAATGGATAAATTGTGGTACAAGAGTAGATGAAATAGTTGTGTTACATTTCCCCGACTCTGATAAATTTCGAGGACGAAATTTTCTTTGAGGAGGGGAGAATTGTAACAATCTCAAATGGGGCTAGTAAAATTTTAAGAATTTTGGGAGATTTAATCTTTTTTTTCCTAAAATAATAAGTTTTGGGTCTTAATTGAATGAATTCAGCTTTGGGAAGCCTGATTTATAAGGAATTGATGGCCAATTTGAAAACGGAATAAAGTTTGGAGACAAAAGTGTGAACTCCCCAAAAATTAAATGGCTAAAAGTGCGATTTGACCTTTTCTCTTTGAAGGACAATAAATTTTCCAAGTTAACGTGTTGGCAGATATGGGTGGGGTTTTTTTTTAAAATTTTGGGGAAAGAAATGGGTAGAGACTCAATCTCAGATCTACCGAGATCCGACCTTTCATTTTCGACACCTCCACCACCATTGCGTTCATCTTGTCGAGGCGAGTTCACCGGTACCAACGGCATCATCATCGCAGTCACCGTTGGAGAGGGTGTTTGTGTATTGTCGGAAAACTTGAAAGGTTAGTATTCGAACTTTGAGTTTGAATTTTTGAAAATCCGAGGCCACCACCGTCTTCGGAAGGTCAAAAACTATCGGCCTTTAAATTTTGGTAGCCAACGGCCGCCCACAACCACCGCACGCGCCGCCGGCCGCGAGCGGGCTTCGTTCTGGGCACTTAGAGCCGTCTGAGCCGAGTCGCCGAGCTGGTTGACCGAGCCGCCGAGCCAGTTGACCGAGCCATTTGACCGAGCTGTTTGACTGAGCCGCCGAGCCAGTTGACCGAGCCGTTGAGCCGTCTGACCGTTTGACCGAGCCGTCAAGCCAGTTCACCGAGCCGTTGACCGTTGACTTTTTGACCAGAATGGACTTTTTCGGAGACCCTGCCTGGGGGTTTCTCGACGTTTCGGATCCATTGGCATAACTCGTTTTTCCAAATTCAAACCCGGTAAGCCATTTTTCAATGTATGACTTTTTGGATAAATTTGATTATCGCATTTAAGTTCTGTTCCTGATACAATTCGCATTTCTACGTATCTAAGTTACCAAGTGACGTCGAATCCGAGTTCAAGAGAGTGATCGAATGGAGTATCATGGATCGATCAAGGTAGCTCAAAGCTGAGGTAAGACACTACTACCTCTAGTATGCTTTATGAACATGTTGATATTCGGTTAATGCATGCATGAATATGATGAAGAGTGTTGTTAACTCTGCTTAAGTCAAACCAGATATGAAATTGAGTATGTTAACCTAGATAAGATTGAAATGCTCGAACGATGAAGTTAAAAAATGTAAGGATCTAGATTTCAATAAATTAAGTAATAAGGCAACTAATCTCTAAACCGGATTATTAATGTCAAATGATTAAATGTTAAAAATATTTGGATATGAAATTACGAAAATGCCCTTAAGGTATGAGAATGACTAAAATGATTTTATGTTTATTCTCGAAATTGGGTTTTTGGAGGGTTTTAAGTTGAGTTTTGGGTATGCTTTGTGTGAGAAATTGTTGGCTAATGGTTAGGCTATGTATAAGGGTTGTTTTGGAGGCTTTTGGGAGTAATTTAAGCGTGGGAATCATCGGTTTTGGATTGTGTTTCATAGCTGTTCGGGAATGAGGATTTTGGAGTTGTTCTTAGCTTGAAAACATGTGTTTTGTGCTTGATTAGTGTTCCGGGTTTGCTACATTAATTTGTGAACTGATTTGAGGTTGTTTTGATAGTGTTGGGATGATTAGAAGCAAGGATTTATGTTGGTGAAGCTTCGAGATCGTATCCAGAAATCGTTGGAAGCTTGATCGGCTAGTGTGGTTGAGCTTGGAATTGCCGGTGAGTGGTTAAATATTTTTAAATGGTTTTGAAGTGTTGGTCGAGCATGTGGACTAGGTTGGGCTTGGTAGACCCACCTAGAGTTGGGATTAGAGTGGTAGCCTAATCCCAAGCTTTAGTTGGAGACCTTGGTTGATCTTTAAATTGTTGATTTATGCCTTATGTATATGTTGAATTGTGATTATGTTGCTGAAGAGATTGAATTGAGTTTAAAATTGACACGCATTGAAGGACCCGTTGAGATCTTAGCATCAGATGGCTAATGTTGTGTGGTAAGCCTATCGAGCTGGTTAGAATGTTGTGGAAAGAAAGAAAGGAAAGTGTGGAGGAGCAGATTTCGTGGCTTTTCCTGTCTGATAAATTTCGGGGACGAAATTTCCTTAAGTGGGAGAGAGTTGTAACACCCGGGTTTGGTGGTCGGGTGAAAATAATAATAAAATAATGTTTCGGGTTTCCCTTTTTGGTTTTAAAAACCCATTTATTATGTTGGATCCAATTTTCAATTAAATTAGAACCCAAAATTCCATGGAATTTGGAATAGTGGAGGATGGCCATCTCATTAATGGCATTCTTGTAAATAATGAGACTTGCAAAATAAAAACCCTTTTATTTTTAAAGCACCCATTTAACTCATTTTCTTCCCCACCCATTCTTCATTTTCACGACAAGTTTCCCCTCTCCTTCAAGTCCACTATTCCATCATCTCCCTTGCTCTTTGTTGGTGATTTTTGAAAGGTAAAACCGTTTTTAACTTGTCCTCCTCTTCCTCTTCAAGATGGTACCATTAGTTTTCATAAAGCTCATAGATTTTGTAGTTTGGGGTTTTGAGTTTTTAGATTAAAAATGTAAAGTTTATTATCTTTAACTTAAGCTTTCGATTTGTTGAAGTTATATATGTTGTTTACTACCCATAAAGTCTAACATAGTTGATTTTTACATGGTTTTATGTTGATTCCCGAAATTGGGTTTTTGATGAGTTTTTGGAAGGTTTTAAGTTGAGTTTTGGGTGTGCTTTGTGTGAGAAATTGTTGGCTGGTGGTTAGGCTATGTATAAGGGTTGTTTTGGAGGCTTTTGGGAGTAATTTAAGTGTGGGAATCATTGGTTTTGGACTGTGTTTCATGGCTGTTCGGGAATGAGGATTTTGGAGTTGTTCTTAGCTTGAAAACATGTGTTTTGTGCTTGATTAGTGTTCCGGGTTTGCTACATTAATTTATGAACTGATTTGAGGTTGTTTTGATTGTGTTGGGATGATTAGAAGCAAGGATTTGAGTTGGTGAAGCTTCGAGATCGAATCCGGAAATCGTTGGAAGCTTGATCGGCTAGTGTGGTTGATCTTGGAATTGTCGGTGAGTGGTTAAATGTTTTTAAATGGTTTTCAAGTATTGGTTCGAGCATGTGGACTAGATTGGGCTTGGTAGACCCACCTAGAGTTGGGATTAGAGTGGTAGCCTAATCCCAAGCTTTAGTTGGAGACCTTGGTTGATCTTTAAATTGTTGATTTATGCCTTATGTTTAATTATGATTATGATGGTTATATATATGTTGTTATACATGTATGTTGAGGCATGGTTTGATGCATGGTTTTATGCATGTTGATGATAGGTATGATGGGGATATGCATATGTATGAAATATGATGTGATATTTTTATTAATGATATACATGTAGTGTTGATATGTGAAATGATATTATGAGATGGTTGCATGATCCGAGGATCATGGTGAGTACATGCTAAGCATGGAAATGTGGTTCGTGCATGACGGTAAGTCATGGTGAGTACGTGCTAAGCACGAAAATTGATATGTAATGATTTTGATAATATGTTCATGCATCATCTATATGTATGGCTCATGTGGATCGAAGGTAATATCATGCATTCTACCTTGGTTGTATGCTCGTGCTTGGACCCTGCATTGTCGAGGTTTGTTTTATGAGCTTACCCTCACTAAGCTTTTATGCTTACGCTCATTTTTGTTCGACAATGTAGATCAGTAGCTTGTGGGTGGCAAGGGCAAGGAAGGGCCTCCAAGGGTCGCTTTTGGTTAGCTCAAGTATGAACTTTAAATTGAAAGATTGTAATAGTCAAGCAAAGGGATAGGTGTTGTTGATTTGAATGCTTTGTTGTATGTTGAATTGGTTTGGCTCTTGGATGCCTTGTTTGAATTGTAAACCTTGTTTATGTTGCATGTCTTGAATGCTTATATGTTTTGCTTCTAAGGCACCCTTAAGTGCTAAGTATGTCTCCTTTTGAGTAAATGTATGAATCCTTTCGATGCATGATCCTTGTTCGTTTTGAATGCCATGTATGTTGATATCTTGGTTGTGGAAGGTTGTATGTATGTTGTTTGTGGCTAGGGGAGTCATAAATCGCATCTAGAGTCGAGTCTTAAGTCGTTTTGCTACAAATTTGGGTACCGCAATTCAGGGCATATCGATACGCCTAAGGGCCGTATCGATACGGTCCTACCCTCTGGGACTAAAATTTGGCTTATCGTATCGATACGCGGGAGTGTATTGATACGCCAAATCTTTTCTGGAAATCTGATATTTTGACGAGTTTTTTGCGTATCGATACGGACTCTAGGTGTATCGGTATGGTCTAATATCGTTGATCGTGAGATGTTGACCGAGGAGGGCGTATCAATACGCCCTAGTGCTGTACCGATATGGTCTTCCTAGTTTGACTTGAGGCAGTTGACTTAGTCAAGGCGTATCGATACCCTCTATAGGTGTCTCGATACGGCCTGCTTATAAAGGAAAAATGGGTTGTTTTAATGTGTTGTTTAGGATGGTCGTTGTTTTATTGTTTGTGTTTCCGCTGTCGTGTCTCACATAGGACTTAATAATGCATTTAGACAAAATATAAATAAAAGAAATTTTCTATGGTTGCTAACCGAGGTGGGACCTTAACGGGTTTCAAATCGGTTTTCCCCGTGTAGCCTACTCGAACCGGTCAAACGTCTGGACCGGGACAAGGGGGTTACATTTATTGGTATCAGAGCCTAAGGTTTCCGAGACCTTGGGCAGCTAAGTGAGGTAAGTTAAATTCTTTTATTGTAATTGCACGTTGTTTGCTTGCCATGTAAGCATGTTTGCTTGCTTATCAAGTATGCTTGGTGTATGTTGTTTGATCGTGCGTGTGTGTTGCTTAAAGCATGTTGAGTAGAGTCTCATTGCTTCTATTACATCGGAAAAAGAGATTTTTAAGTGAGGGAATCATACTTGAGCCACTTGGACCCTTTTATTTGCTAACCCAGTTTGTATGTTAATTTGTTGTTGTTGATTTATTGCTTTTGGTAAGTTTGAGGCCAAGGCGTGGGCCGTGAACATGTAAGTAGAAGCTATGGTTTCTGAAATGTGGATGATGTTGAGGGAGTTCATTGCTATAGTTAGGGAAGTATGGTTGTACCGGAGTTGAGGTACAATTTGTTTGTTTGAGTCTGTGTGTATGTGGGTTGATTCTGGTTGATAAGGAACGATGAGACCGATTCTGGTATTAGCTGGTAAAAGAGGTGAAGACCTATGAGTGGGAGTCAGAGTGGTTTCGATGTTATAGTAGATAATCCCTTGGCACAGTTTTGAGTTTGTTCCCTTCGGTTGATTCTGAATCTGTATTTCTGTATATTGTTAGCGAGCATGCAAAGTTTGAATGTTCCTGGTAAAGTGTTAGGGGTAGGTATGAGTACCTTAGTTCTTTTGGCGAGATCAAGGTAAGGGTCTCGTGTGAGTAATCTAAAACTCAGAAACGTTAGTTAGTTATCGTTGGGGTTCGGCCTATGGTTTTAATACAAGACAGCCGGTCAGTACCCGTGAGTGGGAATCGATTTGTGTGTTTGGGCCAGTGTGCGTTTGAGTTGTCTTCCAGCAAGAAGAAGAGATGAAGTCGCTTTCGATATAGTTGAGCCGAGAAGGAAGTCTTGGGCTTTAACTCCAGATTGTTTAGTAGTGGGATATTTCGAGTCGTCAGGACCGATGTTATAGAACAAGTTCAAGCATGATTGTTTGTGTGTGGTCAGAATTGAATTTTGAGGGTTCGAGATGCTCTAAGAACGGTTTTGAAGAGTTAGGTTATGTTGAAGCACCAGCCTGAAAATAAGAGAACCGAAAACTATCAGTTGTGTACATGTGAAGTTGTAATTTCTGCGGATTCGTCCTTTTGTGTGAGCGTGCAAAAAGGTTAGATATCTCTGTTGAGATCTTAGACGTAGGGACGCATGTGACTAGACCTTCTGGTGAGATAGTGGTGGTTAGAAATATGTGCGGAAGATGTTTGTTATTGGTTCAGGGTTACGTGTTTCCAGTAGACGTGATGTAATTGTCTTTTTTTTACGATTTCGATGTAACTTTTGGCATGGTTTAGCTTGTAGAACACAAAGCTAGGGTATACTTTGTGACAGAGAGAGAGTTGACTTGAAGCTGCAGATTTCTGTGAGACTGTAGTGGTAGGTGAAAATGTGAACTTCTTGTCGAATGTTAATCCAGCTTTAGAGGTCAAAGATTGATTGAGTTTGGTTGACAGGCTTGCCTAGCAAATGTGATGGATTTGATTTTTGAATGAGGATTAGACCGCAGAATGTTAGAATGGTTTGTGATTTTCCTAAAAATGTTTGGAAGAATTGCCCAGTTTGTCTCTTGATAAGGAAGGAGAGCTTGTTATTGATACTGTCTTCGAGTTGCTCATGTTTTGATTACTCTGTATCTTATGGTTCCCAAAAGAATTGAGAGTGTTGAAGAATTAACTACGAGATTTTTTAGACTGTAGATTAATTAGGCCTAGTACATTATCTTAGAGTGTAACAGTGCAATTTGTGAAGTAGAGAGAAGACAATACGAGAATGTGTTTAGATTACAGACAGTTGAAACTATTGACAGTGAATAAATAGTATCCATTTCCGAGCATCAGTGGTTTGTTAATCAGTTGAGGGGTACTTCAGTCCTTTCGAAGATTAATTTGAGATCCGATTACTACCAGTTGAAAGTGAGAGAGGTTGATGTACCGAAGACAGCTTTCGGGGCAAGATATGGTCACTTTGAGTTCTAGGTTATGCCGTTTTGTTTGACTAGTGTGTTAGTTACTTTTATAGAGATGTAGAGTGGAATATTTCCTGAGCTCCTTGATCAGTTTGTAGTAGTCCTCATAACTGATACATGGGTATATTCACGTACCGAAGAAGACCATGACAAGCTTTGGAGTTAGTGTTGTAGATCCTATTAGAGAATCAGTTGTATGCCAAGTTGAGCAAACGTGAACTCCGAGTCAAGGAAGATGTTCTCCTAGGACATGTAGATCGGCCGAGTGTATTAGAGTAAATCCCAAGTAGGCAGAAGAAGATGTGAGTTGGAAGAAACTGAAGACTGTGACAGGTATCTATAGTTCCTAAGTCTAGCAATGTTACTATCGGAGGTTTGTAAATGATCTTTTGAAGATAGCTGCTCCATTGACAGATTGCTACAGAAGAATGTTCAGTTGTGTGGTCAGATGCGAGACAACAAGCCCTTGAGAACCGAAAGAAACTTTGATGAAAGCTTTGACCTTGATCCAGCCTAGGTCAGAGAAAGAATTTATGAACCATAGTGATGCGTCATGTGTAGGGTTAGGTTGTGCGCTTTTGCAAGGTAGAAGATTTGTGGCCTATTCGTCGAGACAGTAGAAAGTTTATGAAGAGAATTATCTGACGTAAGACATAGAGTTAATTACAGTTGAATTTGCTACGAAGACTTAGAGACCAAGCATGTATAGTAAGAAATGCATAGTATATATACTTATCATCAGAGCTTGAAATATTTGACGACTTAATAAGGGTTGAAAGTAGAACAACATAAGTTGTTAGAATTGCTTAAATACGGGTAATCCCAAGATTGAGTACCATCCGAAGAGAGTCAATGAAGTAACTGATGCTTCAAGTTATATTTGTTGTTAGATTTGTAGTTGAGTTGCGAGCTATATCTGTTGGATTCAGCTTATCATATGATAGTAGTTTTGTGGTCGAGTTTCATGTTAAACCTACTTTGAGTCAGATACTTGAAGAGAAACAGTTGCAAGATAGGTTCTTGGCACCTCACGTGCAAGACATGGCAGAAGGAAGACCTTCAGAATACAGTTTCAGAGATGATAGAGTTTTGCATTTCAGAGACAAAATAGTTGTACCGATTGACATAGTGTTCTGAGATGTATTGTTTTGGCCGAAGCACACGGTAGTTCATTGTATTGCATCTGAGTAGTATGAAGACGTATTGTGGGTTGAAGATGAGTACTTCCGGATTGAGTTGATGGATGATGTGGTTCGGTATGAGAGTAAGTGTATAATTTGCCAGCGTGTCAAGGTCGAGCATCAGTTTTCTTCTAGTTTGTTACATCCGTGGAATATTCTTAATGAAAGTGGATAATAGATTTGAGGGACCTTGTGTCTGTTTCGCCTTTGATTTTCCTTCGTGAGAACTTAGCTGAGTAAACAATGATAGTTGTATCGAGTGTGCTCATTTTATGCATGTCCACGTTATTTGTACTTTGTATAAGATGGCGGAGTCGTGCTTTAGCAAGAGTGTGAGTTGCGCAGTGCTTTAAAATCGATAGTGGCTGATAGAGATTCGCGATTTCAACTTGATTTTTGAGGACGTCTGCATAGTGCTTGGTTACCTGTTGAAGTCAGATGGTTAGTTAGAAAAATTTATCGGTCAAGTATTCAAACGGTGCCGTATGAGATTGTGAATTGGGCTAGTTCTGTTGTTTATCTGTTGCGGTTACCACCAGAGTTAGAAAGGGGTTTGTGATGTGTTCTGTGTATCTATGATTCGGAAGTGAGATTCAGATCTGTCCCGTGTTATGTTGCTGAAGAGATTGAATTGAGTTTAAAATTGACACGCATTGAAGGACCCGTTGAGATCTTAGCATCAGATAGCTAATGTTGTGTGGTAAGCCTATCGAGCTGGTTAGAATGTTGTGGAAAGAAAGAAAGGAAAGTGTGGAGGAGCAGATTTCGTGGCTTTTCCTGTCTGATAAATTTCAGGGACGAAATTTCCTTAAGTGGGAGAGAGTTGTAACACCCGGGTTTGGGGGTCGGGTGAAAATAATAATAAAATAATGTTTCGGGTTTCCCTTTTTGGTTTTAAAAACCCATTTATTATGTTGGATCCAATTTTAAATTAAATTAGAACCCAAAATTCCATGGAATTTGGAATAGTGGAGGATCGCCATCTCATTAATGGCATTCTTGTAAATAATGAGACTTGCAAAATAAAAACCCTTTTATTTTTAAAGCACCCATTTAACTCATTTTCTTCCCCACCCATTCTTCATTTTCACGACAAGTTTCCCCTCTCCTTCAAGTCCACTATTCCATCATCTCCCTTGCTCTTTGTTGGTGATTTTTGAAAGGTAAAACCGTTTTTAACTTGTCCTCCTCTTCCTCTTCAAGATGGTACCATTAGTTTTCATAAAGCTCATAGATTTTGTAGTTTTGGGTTTTGAGTTTTTAGATTAAAAATGTAAAGTTTATTGTCTTTAACTTAAGCTTTCGATTTGTTGAAGTTATATATGTTGTTTACTACCCATAAAGTCTAACATAGTTGATTTTTACATGGTTTTATGTTGATTCCCGAAATTGGGTTTTTGATGGGTTTTTGGAAGGTTTTAAGTTGAGTTTTGGGTGTGCTTTGTGTGAGAAATTGTTGGCTGGTGGTTAGGCTATGTATAAGGGTTGTTTTGGAGGCTTTTGGGAGTAATTTAAGTGTGGGAATCATTGGTTTTGGACTGTGTTTCATGGCTGTTCAGGAATGAGGATTTTGGAGTTGTTCTTAGCTTGAAAACATGTGTTTTGTGCTTGATTAGTGTTCCGGGTTTGCTACATTAATTTATGAACTGATTTGAGGTTGTTTTGATTGTGTTGGGATGATTAGAAGCAAGGATTGGAGTTGGTGAAGCTTCGAGATCGAATCCGAAAATCGTTGGAAGCTTGATCGGCTAGTGTGGTTGATCTTGGAATTGTCGGTGAGTGGTTAAATGTTTTTAAATGGTTTTCAAGTGTTGGTTCGAGCATGTGGACTAGATTGGGCTTGGTAGACCCACCTAGAGTTGGGATTAGAGTGGTAGCCTAATCCCAAGCTTTAGTTGGAGACCTTGGTTGATCTTTAAATTGTTGATTTATGCCTTACGTTTAATTATGATTATGGTGGTTATATATATGTTGTTATACATGTATGTTGAGGCATGGTTTGATGCATGGTTTTATGCATGTTGATGATAGGTATGATGGGGATATGCATATGTATGAAATATGATGTGATATTTGTATTAATGATATACATGTAGTGTTGACATGTGAAATGATATTATGAGGTGGTTGCATGATCCGGAGATCATGGTGAGTACATGCTAAGCATGGAAAAGTGGTTCGTGCATGACCGTAAGTCATGGTGAGTACGTG
Source organism: Hibiscus trionum (assembly GCA_030270665.1). Taxonomy (NCBI): domain Eukaryota; kingdom Viridiplantae; phylum Streptophyta; class Magnoliopsida; order Malvales; family Malvaceae; genus Hibiscus; species Hibiscus trionum. The sequence goes on along the minus strand of BSYR01000038.1, from coordinate 15,275,535 downwards.
CTAAGCACGGAAGTTGACATAGGACTTAATAATGCATTTAGACAAGATATAAATAAAAGAAATTTTCTAGGGTTGCTAACCGAGGGGGACCTTAACGGGTTTCACATCGGTTTTCCCCGTGTAGCCTACTCGGACCGGTCAAACGTCCGGACAGGGACGAGGGGGTTACATACGCCCAGCCCAGCTCACCCCAATCTGTACCGCCTCGTGATCCTATCGTCACTCATACGACCCAAAAACTTAGTATTTTATTATGAATCAAGGTGTAAATTTGATTGTAACCATAATCCTTGTCTATTTAGGTTCCAGTACTATAGCAGAGCGTGATCCCGGTGCTCGATAGACCTTTTGACTGACCGGTATGATCTTTTGAGGTGTTTTCCTTGTGTGATATACGACTGTTGCATATTTATTGTTTTACATGCTTCATTTGATTTAATAAAACAGACTATGTGTACATGATTGTTAAACTTGGTTTTGTGTAAAACTAGCATGTTTTCTTCTTACGAAAGAAACACGATTGTACTGTATGTTTGAATTATACCCTAGCATTCGATATGACAAGCATGTCTATGGTTTCCGGTTATCAGTGTAGAAATATGTTGTTGAGCATTGTTATGACTATTATTGTTGCGTACTATGTTACTGCCCGGACTAATTAGTAGAGGTACTTGGGGTATGATGTGGGGACTATCGGCTCAGCCCTGATCCAGCTGGTAAGACCGCTCATATTCGGATCCTAAGCTTCGGCTAGGTCCGCCAGTATTCGGATCCTAGGCCTCGGCCAGGTCCGCCTGTTTTTGGTTCCTAAGTTTCGACTAGGGCTGCCCGTATTCTAAGGTATATCCTTAGGATGGTACCCGCCCAATGGGCTTGGGTTAATGCCAGTATAGGATACTGTTCTGGGGAACTGTATCATGGTGATCGGTTGGAGGGTAGATAGGTTGCACGAAATCTTTGAGGTTTTTTATGATATGTTTTGCATAACATGATTTATTATGTGATGATGCAACTGTTTTACTTGCACTGTTGGAACACACTGAGCTTTCTAGCTCACGCCCCAAATTCTTTCCCCTTTCATATATTTTGGATAGGCCACCCCGTAGCAGACACTTGGAGGATCGACACATTTGGTATTCTTTTTTTGAATGTAATGTCTCTATTCACCATTTGTACTTTTAGGGTGACATGTGCCTATATTTTGTTATGTGTGGTATTGAACTAGAAGTATTTTGATATGCTAATTGGTACTTGGAGGATCGACATATTTTGACATGTGCCTATGTTTTACTTAAGTGGTCATGGCTGCCTACATTATTTATGAGTTTATGTGGTGAATGACTTTGGAAATACTACTTGACGTATTAAAAAGGTTTATTTAACTTGATGGTTTTCACCAAGTCATGTCGTTATCTTGTCGAAATAAATACTTAGTTTGTCAACAGGTTTTCCAATTGACTTTTAAATTTTGATGTGCCTTGCTAGACTTGGTCATTCTGCATAGGCCGGTCTAGGGGGTTACATTTAGTTGGTATCAGAGATTTTGGTTTTAAAACCTCGGACTGTGGATAAGTCCTTTTACAATACTGTTTTAGAATGTTTTACAAGTATTGTGAAAAGAGGCCATGTCACCCAACTTTATATGTTTAATTGTGTTCGATTCTCTAGTTTCATAAACTGATCTTAAGTTTTATCCTTTGTAGAGATTCTTCGAGATGAGAACCGGAAGAGGGCGTCGACCCGCTCGTAGGCGTTGTCGACCCATTAAATTTGTAGACCCGATAGACGATCTGGTGGTTGATCCACCTGCCTCTAGAGTTGCTACAGGCGCAGTTGACCCTCCGACATCTGTAGAGCCTCCTACTCCTCGTGGTCTTTCAGTTGCTGCTGCTGCTTCGACTACTCCGACATCTGTCCCGATTGCTCCTACACCTACTCCCATTGTTCCATTGCCTACTCCTAGTATCAGCATGACTACTCCGGTTAGAGGAGCTACTGTTTTTGGGCCCGAGCCTATGACTAGAGTTACTGATGAGACCTTGAGTAGACAGTTTCTCCAGTTGATTCAGGGAGTACTCAGAACGTCTGGAGTCACACCTGAAGTTCCTATCTCCCAGACCCTGATTGCCAACGGGATCAAGACCTTCTCGGGATCTCTTAATGGACCACCGACTAAGGCTGAGAAGTGGTTGTACGATATCGAGAGACGTATGGGTGAGTTGGGTTTTGAGCCATCCAGGAAGTATTTGGGTGATGTATCTATGTTGAATGGGAATGCCCGCACCTGGTGGGAGTCCATCATGAGTAGTGTTCCTTCTAATCGACTGACATGGGATTTCTTTAAGGAGTGCTTTAGGAACCATTTTCTGGGCGAGCGGTTCTTGAGAGAGAGACGCCAGGCTTTTATATACCTGGTGCAGGGTACCATGACAGTGGCTGAGTATGAGATATAGTTTCTAGAGTTGTCGAAATATGGTACTTGCTTGGTTTCTACTGAGAAAGACAAATGTGACAAGTTTCTGGAGGGCCTTTGTATTGGGATACATGGTCGAGTGGCTACCCACCATGATCAGGTGTTTGAAGATTTAGTGGACCGGGCTAAGACTGCAGAACAGATGGAGATCTTGACAGCTAGTCAGAGTAGTAGAGATGGAGATCGATATAGAGGCAAGGATCGAGGGCGAGATCAAGATCGATCTTGGAGATCCTCTAGACAGGGAGAGTCTCACGCACACTCTGATAAGAGGGCTCGCACCATGTATTAGGGATGTGGTTCGAGTTATAGGCCCACGGTACAGCAGGGCCCATCAGTTAGTCGAGGTGATTCATCAGGGTCCACTCTCTTACCTGTATGTGAGTATTGTGGTAAGCTTCATCGAGGGGATTGCAGGAAGATGTCGGGTGCTTGCTTCAGATGTGGATCCACTGACCATTTCAAGAAAGATTGTTCACACCCACTTCAGTAGACCGATCATCGTTTCAGACTCCTGCTCGATCCTAGACTCCAGCCCGTTCACAAACATCTATTCAGACACCGGGTTTAGGGCGTTATCAGAGTAGAGCTCCTGGGTCTTCTACTAGATTTGATAGTAGAGGCCGATCACATAAGAGTGGGGGACCGGTCATGACTGAGGCTAGACAGTCTGCGCTTGTTTATGCTACTAGACGTCGTGATGACAGAGATGAGCCAGACGTCATTGTAGGTACATTCACTATATTTTCTGTTCCATACTTTGCATTGCTTGACAATGGTTCTACCCATTCTTATGTATCGAGATCTGTGTCCCGAGACCTCCAAATTCAAGTTGAGAGCGCAGGAGTGCAATTACTGTTATGAGTCCAGTGGGCCAGTCAGTTGTTGTGGATAGGGTCTTCAGGCGATGTCCCCTCGAGGTGTAAGGAGATATCTTTCTAGCTGACCTTATGGAACTACCATTAGAAGAGTTCGATCTGATTCTTGGCATGGATTGGTTGACTGGACACCGGGTTAACTTAGATTGTGAGTCCAAGAGAGCAGTTTTGAAGACTTCTGATGATCGTACAGTGGTTCTTTATGGTGAGCGCCGAGGGTATCTGTCTAATGTGATATATTCTTTGGCTACCGACAGGATGATCCGGAAGGGCTATCCGACTTTCATCGTCTGTTTCTTGAATACCAAGGGTTCTTTGTCAAAGATTGAGGAGATTCGCACTGTTAACAAGTTTCCTAACGTCTTTCCCGAGGAATTACCTGGATTACCTCTGGATAGGGATGTTTAGTTTGAGATTGAGACCTATCTGGGCTCTGCACCAGTCTCCATGAACACTTATCATATGGCTCCTAAGGAGCTAAAGATTCAGTTGCAAGAGCTCCTCGACTGAGGCTTTATCCGACCTATCTCTTCGCCCTGGGGAGCTCATGTTCTTTTCGTGAAGAAGAATGATGGTTCTCTTAGACTGTGTATTGATTACCATAAGCTGAACAAGTTGACAGTCGAGAATAAGTATCCTCTACCCAGGATTGATGACTTGTTCGATCAGTTCCGGGGAGCTACAATTTTCTCGAAGATTGATCTTTGTTAAGGGTACTATCAGCTAAAGATAAATGGGTCTGATGTAGCAAAGACAACCATTCGCACCAGATATGAGCACTACGAGTTTTTAGTGATGTCGTTTGGTCTGACTAATGCTCCTGCCACTTTTATGGATCTGATGAACCGTGTGTTCCGGCCTTATTTGGATCAGTTTGTGGTGGTGTTCATTGATGATATCCTAGTTTACTCCCGGACTGAAGCAGAACATGCTGAGCATTTGAGGATCGTTCTACAGACTCTTAGGGAACACAGATTGTATGCCAAATTGAGCAAGTGTGAATTCTGGCTCAACGAGGTGACATTTCTAGGGCATGTGGTATCGGCTCGGGGTATTCAGGTTGATCCGAGCAAAATAGAGGCCATTGTGAGTTGGAAGCAACCCAAGAATGTTTCCGAGATCCGTAGTTTCTTGGGTTTAGCTGGGTATTACAAGCGTTTCGTCGAGGGTTTTTCCTTTATTGCCGCTCCCTTGACAAAGCTGTTGAGGAATAATGTTCCATTCATCTGGACAGATGCTCAGCAGTATAGTTTTCAGAAGTTGAAGGCAGCTCTAACGTAAGCTCCAGTTTTGACGCAACCTGAGTATGGGAAGGATTTTGCAGTTTATAGTGATGCATCACGTTCCGGGCTTGGTTGTGTTCTGATGCAGGATGGCAAGGTAATAGCTTATGCATCTCGTCAGTTGAGGCCTCATGAGTGTAATTATCCTACCCATGACCTAGAGCTGGCCGCTGTGGTCTTTGCCCTAAAGATTTGGATACACTATCTCTACTGAGAGAAGTGTTATATCTATACAGATCACAAGAGCCTGAAGTACATTCTTACACAGAGAGAGCTTAATCTTAGACAACGTCATTGGATTGACCTTCTTAAGGACTATGATTGTGTGATTGAGTACCACCCGGGGAAGGCTAATGTTGTTGTTGATGCTTTGAGTCGTAAGGCTATATCAGACTTGAGATCCTTGTTTGCCAGGATAAGTATATACAGTGATGGCAATTTACTAGCCGAGCTGCAGGTTAAACCAACATTGGCCGAGGAAATTAGGGCCAAACAGCTTCTAGACAGTTCCTTACTCCCTGTCATACAGCAGGTTGAGCAGGGATCTACTTCTATCTATGCCTTTGATCGGGATGGGGTTATGTGCTTCAAGGGCCGTTATTGTGTACCAGACGATGCCGAGTTGAAGCGGGCTATTCTTAGTGAGGCTCATAAAAGCCCTTATGCTATGCATCCCGGTGGGGACAAGATGTATCAAAATCTGAGGTAGAGATATCATTGGGAAGGTATGAAGAAGGACATTTCAGATTATGTATCTCGGTGTTTGACTTGCCAGCAGGTTAAGGAAGAGCACCAGCATCCTTCTGGTTTATTGAAGCCCATTAAGATCCCCGAGTGGAAATGGGAACGTGTCATGATGGATTTCGTTACAGGGCTTATTCTGACACTTTCTAAAAAGGATTCTATCTGGGTGATTATTGACCGACTCACCAAGTCAGCTCATTTTATTCCAGTTCGAGTCACCTACTCTTTGGAGAAGCTGGCTAAATTGTACATCTATGAGATTGTCATACTACATTGGGTACATTTATCTATCATCTTTGATCGGGATCCGATAGTTACTTCCCGATTCTGGTTGTCCTTGCACAGTGCTTTAGGTACCCGTTTGAATTTCAGTACATCCATCCATCCGCAGACAGATGGACAATCAGAGAGGGTGATTCAGACTCTTGAGGACATGTTACGGGGATGTGTGATTGATTTCCGTGGTTGTTGGGAGGATTTCTTGCCCTTGGCTGAGTTTGCATACAATAACAGCTATCAGGCTAGTATCTGCATGGCACCGTATGAGGCTATGTATGTCGTAAGTGTCGTACTCCCATCTGTTGGACAGAGTTGAATGACAAGAAGACCTTAGGCCCAGAGTTGGTTCGAGAGACCGAGGAGACCGTTAGATTGATATGTAACCATCTGAAAGAGGCTTTTGATAAACAGAAGTCTTATGCTGCTCGGAGGAGGAAATACATTGAGTTCGAGGTTGGTGATCAGGTTTTTCTGAAGGTGTTTCCATGGAAGAAAGTTTTGAGATTTGGGCGTAAAGGAAAATTGAGCTCAAGATTTATCGGACCGTACCGTATTCGGAAGAGAGTCGAGCCTGTTGCTTATCAGCTTGAGCTGCCTCCTCAGCTTAGCCGTATTCATGATGTATTTCATGTATCTATGTTGAGGCAGTATCACCCAGATCCGAGCCATGTTATTCAGGTACAAGATGTGGAGTTGAGACCAGATTTGTCTTATGAGGAGGAACATGTTCAGATCTTGGGTCAAGATGAGAGAGTTCTAAGGAACCAACGTATTCCTATGGTCAAAGTACAGTGGAGTAATCGTGGTCCTAAAGAAGCTACATGGGAGACTCTTGAGTCAATCGAAGAGCAATTCCAATATCTGTTCAACTTAGGTAAATTTCGAGGCCGAAATTTCTTTTTAGAGGGGAGAGTTGTAACACCCTTAAAAAATAATAATAAAATAATAAATAAAATGAAATGAAAAAGAAAAGAAAATAAAAGAAAAGAAAAGAAGAGGAAGTGAGGGTTGTGGGAATCCAACCCACAACCTCAAGTGGTTTTAGCCTGGTACCCAGCCAATTGAGCTATTAAAGCTCTTGGTTATACGCCACCCCAATTAAATTTTATTAGATCCTAAAATAATAATATAATAATAAAATAATTAAAATATCTTACCTACCATATCGAATGTGATTTTAATTGGGATCATTTTTCCCAAAAGCTTCCAGAAACACCCTCCATCGCTGTTTTCTCTTATTCCATAAACCAAATTGACCACCGTCCGTCAGCCCTCACCGTCGATGCTCTTGAACCGTCATTGCACGCCGACCAAAACCCCTAAGGCCACTCGCGCGTTCATCGCACCGATCACCGTTAATCGACCATGTGAGGTTCGTCGAACCTAGGTTTAAGACCCTCTTGGTTTTACGAAGATTTCGGCCGCCATTCGAAGTCCGTTCGCTGCGCCACCACCGTCGTTGGACTCCTCGTCGCAGGCGGATCAAAACCCAGGTTGCCATTCGCTCGTTCGTCGTTGTTTGCCCCGTCGTTGGAGCTACACCATTTTCCGACGTATTCGAACGGTTAAGAACAATTCCGGTGAGTTTGGTTGGTTTCCGGTGTCATTTCGATTCGTAGAGGTGTAATAAACGATGGCTTGATGATTTGCATTTTTTTTCGGCAGAAACGACGTGAAACAGATTTTTCCGGTGACCGTCCAGCGACCTTCAATTTTCTAAGAGTAAGAGCCGGTCTGCGTAGACCGAACTGGCTGGACTGGTTGAACCAGTCAACTCAGTCAAGCTCGTTGACCCGACCCGTTGACCGACCTAGCCCATTGATCGAGTCAACTCAGTGAGTCAACTCGTCCGAGTCAACTCAGTGAGTCAACTCGCCCGAGTCAAATCAGTGAGTCAACTCGCCCGAGTCAACCCAGTGAGTCAATTGGCCAAGTCAGTCTATGGACCAGTGATGTCAGCATGACGTCAGCGTTGACTTTGACCGCTGACGTCAGCGTTGACTTTGACCAAAAAGTCAAGTTTTCCCGAAAATTCTTATTTTAAGTTTTTCGACGTCCTGGGTTCGATTTTGAAGCCCGTTTCACAAAATTCTAACCCGAAAGCCTCCAAATTGGACGTTGAACCTGAACATGCATCTGTATAAGTTATGTCATTTAAGAGAAATTGATGATTAAGGACTGATATTAATCTTCTGATTTAATAGGTACTCGTGGATCTCCCGATCGTGCCTACGCCCAGCCCAGCTCATCCCGATCTGTACCGCCTCGTGATCCTATCGTCACTTGTACGACCCAAATACTTAGTATTTTATTACGAATCAAGGTGTAAATTTGATTGTAACCATAATCCTTGTCTATTTAGGTTCCAGTACTGTAGCGGAGCGTGATCCCGGTGCTCGATAGACCTTTTGACTGACCGATCTGGTCTTTTGAGGTGTGTTCCTTGTGTGCTATATGACTGTTGCATATTTACTATTTTACATGCTTCATATGATTTAATAAAACAGACTATGTGTACATGATTGTTAAACTTGATTTTGTGTAAAACTAGCATGTTTTCTTCTTACGAAAGAAACACGATTGTATTGTATGTTTGAATTATGCCCTAGCATTCGATATGACAAGCATGCCTATGGTTTCCGGTTATCAGTGTAGAAATATGTTGTTGAGCATTGCTATGACTATTATTGTTGCGTACTATGTTACTACCCGGACTAATTAGTAGAGGTACTTGGGGTATGATGTGGAGACTATCGGCTCAGCCCTGATCCAGCTGGTAAGACTGCCCGTATTCGGATCCTAAGCTTTGGCTAGGTCCGCCCGTATTCGGATCCTAGGACTCGGCCAGGTCCGCCCGTTTTCAGTTCCTAAGTTTCGACTAGGGCCGCCCGTATTCTAAGGTATATCCTTATGATGGTACCCGCCCAATGGGCTTGGGTTAATGCCAGTATAGGATACTGTTCTGGGGAACTGTATCATGGTGATCGGTTGGATGGTAGATAGGTTGCATGAAAACTTTGATGTTTTTTATGATATGTTTTGCATAATATGATTTATTATTTATTGATGCAACTGTTTTACTTGCACTGTTAGAACACACTGAGCTTTCTAGCTCACGCCCCAAATTCTTTCCCCTTTCAGATATTTTGGATCGGCCACCCCGTAGCTGACACTTGGAGGATTGACACACTTGGTATTCTTTTTTTGAATATAATGTCGCTATCCACCGTTTGTACTTTCAAGGTGACATGTGCCTATATTTTGTTATGTGTGGTATTGAACTAAAAGTATTTTGATATGCTAATTGATACTTATTTTGTAACCATTCTATGATGGGTTTACTTAAGTGGTCATGGTTGCCTACATTATTTATGAGTGTATGTGGTGAATGACTTTGGAAATACTACTTGATGTATTAAACAGGTTTATTTAACTTGATGGTTTTCACCAAGTCCTGTCGTTATGCTGTCGAAATAAATACTTGGTTTGTCAACAAATTTTCCAATTGAGTTTTAAATTTTGATGTGCCTTACTAGACTTGGTCATTCCGCATAGGCCGGTCTAGGGGTTACATTATCTCCAATTTATGACAAAACCGTACTTATTATAATACCCTAAGAAACACATTTAAGTTGCTAATTTTTAACCGCCTACATACAGATTTAACAAAATACTTGACATTAGCGTCGTCACCACAATCAAACTTACATAGCTGATGTTTCAATTGCAAATTTATGACAAAACCGTACTTATTATAATACCCTTTGATTGTCACCACAGTCAATGTATATATATAAATTATCAATATATCAAAGGTTTGGTACCCATAAATTGGATTTAATACTATGAATACCTCATCATTACTTTTTTGGCCCGCATGTCTACGTTTATGGAGGCATTTTTGGGAAATTCGGAGCTCGGATCTGCGGCCTAAAGGTTCAGATGATCAAGTGTGAAGTTTAGGGTTTTTGACAACCATTATTGACGGTGACGATGTTGTTGTTGAAATCGAAAGACGGAAGATTTCTAGGGTTTGGAAGAAAAGGGGAAAACAAGACTTTTATTAATTCTGATATGAAAATTACAATGTGTTTTATCTTACAAATAATAATAACATATATACTAATAAAGAAACAAACCAAGAAAATACAGCTAGGATAAAACTAACCTATAACTAACTTACAACTGGAAATGAACTAAACTAACTAACCATAAACCTATACTCTAATAGCCCCCTTCAAGTTGGAGCATAGATATTGTGGATGACCAACTTGGATATGGCTGGGAGAAAGAATGAAGGTTGCAGAGGCTTGGTGAAACAATCAGCTAGCTGATGATGAGTGGAGACAGGCAATAAAGTGATCAATCCTTGACTTATTTTCTCGCGAATCAGATGGCAGTCTATCTCAATGTGTTTAGTGCGTTCACGTTGAACAGGGTTTTCTGCAATTTTGATAGCAGATAAGTTATCACAATAGAGATTTGCAGGTGCATTAATGATAAGTTGTAAGTTAGATAAAAGATAGAATAGCCATTGTATTTCACAATAAACTGAAGCTAAAGCCATGTATTCAGCTTCACTAGATGATCTGGAAATTGTTTGTTGCTTTTTTGATTTCCACGAGATCAAGGCAGAACCAATGAATACACAGAAACCAGTAACTAACTTCCTTGAATCAGGACAAGAAGCCCATTCTGAATCAGAAAAGGCATTAAGCTTGATTTCATTATCTGCAGGAAAGAAAAGACCATGTCTTGGGTACCTTTAAGGTATCGAAGGATTCTATGATCTGCAGTCAGATGAACATCAGTAGGACAAAAGATAAACTAGAAAAGTTGTTGAACAGCAAAATAGATATTTGGCCTAGTATTTGTAAGATACAATAGTAATTTCCCAATAAGCCTTCGATATGGAGTAATATATGGTAAAGGAATACCATCATCCTTAGAAATCTTAGGCTTAACAAGAACAGGAGTAGACACAGGTTTAGAATTTAAAAAACCAGTTTCCTCAAGTAAATCTAAAACATACTTTCGTTGGCAGAGATTAATTCCTTTACTGGAACGAGCTACTTCAAGTCCTAGAAAATATTTGAGATCACCTATGTCTTTTATTTTAAAAGCATCATGTAAGAAGATTTTAATATCATCTATAACAGATTGATTAGGACTAGCTAAGATTATATCATCCACATAGACTACTAGAGCAACAAAACTAGTACCAGATCCTTTAACAAATAAAGAGTTATATGCAGAAGTTTGTGAAAAACCCCTAGAAATTAGAGCTTTAGTTAAACGTGTATCCCACTGTCTGCTTGCTTGTTTAAGTCCATAAAGACTCTTAGTGAGTTTACAAACTACATTAGGGTCAGAAACAGTAAATCCAGATGGAAGGTCCATGTATACTTCTTCATCCAAAAAACCATGGAGGAAAGCATTATTAATGTCTAGTTGTTGTAATTTCTAGTTTCTGGAAGCAGCAACGACAAGAAGAGTCCTAATGGTTGTAATTTTAGCAACTGGACTAAAAGTATCTAAGAAGTCTACCCCAGCTTGTTGAGTATAACCCTTAGCCACAAGTCTGGCTTTGTACCTCTCTAGAGTTCCATTAGACTTTAGTTTGGTTTTAAAGACCCACTTACAACCTATTGTTTTTTTTATCTAGAGGTAGTTTAACAAGTTCCCAGGTCTTATTATTTGTTAAACCAAAATTGATTTTGATATAACACCTAAACTTATGGACTAATTTGCAAAATAATAAATTTTTAAGTACTCTTTAAAGTCTCACTATTGACAAGTCTTTTTGAACCAAACTTTACTTCAAGACAAAACTCTCTTAAATGTTCAAAATCTACTAAGTCTTTTTATGTATTTTCAAGCTAAACATCAGCAAAATGTCCAAGTGTATCAATACGGTTTTTAGTCACTGGAATTTTAATAGACCATATTGTACCGATACGGTTTTTACCCTGTATCGACACGATATTCATCTCGGCAAGACTTTAAATGATACCGTACCGATACGCTTTGCAAACGTATCGATACGATTTGCTTATCTTTGCAAAATCTTTGCATTTAATTTTCGACCGTTGGCTTGTCAGTTAGTTGGTATCCCAAAATTTAAATGACCGTTATACCATACCGATGCGCTCAGTAGCCGTATCGATATGCTATTTATCAAAACCAAAGTTAAGATTCTAGTGAGCAAATTCGATATCGATACGCCCCTTAAAAACCGTACTGGTACGCCCTCTAAGCGTATCGATACGCGATGTTTTCAGTCACAACGGCTTTTTCCTCTTTGATACAGGTACCGATACGCCCCCTAGCCGTACCGATACGGTAGGAAGCAGATCTGCATTTATTGCGGGAAATTGCATCCCAACGGCTCTATTCAATGCAAGAGTATAAAAACAAGTCTCAATTGAACAAGCAACAACTATTGAACCTACAAGCAACATCAAAGCACTCAAATCCAAACTTTGCACCTTTAGAGTCAAATTCTTGTACCCAACTCTTGTATTCTCACTGTAATCTTTTATTGTGAATTTGGGGAGTGTGAAATTGTAATTGGGTAAACATTGATCCTTTGAGAGGAATTTTTAGAGTTTACCAAATACTTCTCTTGTAAAAGTGAGTGGATTAAGCTTTGTGTAGAAAGCTTAATCAAATTGTAAGGTTCCCTCCTTATCCAAGAAAAGGGGAAGAACTCAAGTAGTGAATTGGTTGAAAATCCTTAGTGAGAACTAAGGTAGTGGATGTAGAGTTCATTTGGAGAACTTGAACCACTCTAATTGTTTTGTGTCACAATTTTATTTTTCTATATTTTCACCCACCAAAATTTTTATCGCCAATTCACCCCCTCTTGGCCATTTGCAATTGTGTGATCAACTCAACATTATTCTCTAAAGCTTTAATTTCTTCTTCCAACAGTCAAATTTAATAGCTTGTTTATAAGTACGGGGTTCAGAAAGAACAGAAACATTGTTGACATAGCTATGATAGGCAGAAGACAAACTTTCATAAGATAAAACATTTTTAGAGTGTGGGGAGATGACCTTGATCCTGGAAGAGTGACATTGAAATCCTTGAACCTCTGAGGAAGTCTGACACTTCTGGTTTACCTTGCTTCCATAGTGTGTGGAAGAATGCAAACATGTTCACTATGAGCATGGAAACAAACTTCTTTATGTGTAGAACTAACATGAATAGGTCCACTATTACTGGCAGAATCAATATTATTATCATGCTAAAAACTATTATCCAGACCAATATTTTTAGTAGATTGAAGACCAGTATCCAAACCTTTAGTATGTGAAAAACTATTATCCAAAGTAGAGGTATCATGCTGAAGGTGGCCATCTACTAAAAAATTATTTTCATAGGTTGGATAAACTACTTTAGTATAATGTAAATTATGTGTTTCTTTTTCCTTAAAATAAAATTGATCTTCTAAGAAGGTTACATCCCTAGAAACAAAAACAGTTTTGTGTTTAGTGTCAAATAACCTATAGCCTTTAACATTTTTAGGAATTCCTAGAAACACACATTTTACAGTTCGAGGATGAAACTTAGTTTTTGGTTTTGGAAAAACAAAGGCATAAGCAGTGCAACCAAAAACTCTAAGAGAATCCAGTTTTGGTGGTTTATAGAATAGTATCTCAAAGGGTGATTTGTTACCTAAAACAGGACTAGGGGTAATATTAATTAAAAAAGCAGAGTGTAATATGCAGTCAATCCTAAAAGTTAAAGGTAAACCAGCTTGAAAACTTAAAGCTCTAGCCACAGATAACAAATGTTGATGCTTGCTTTCAACAGTACTATTTTGTTGGGGTGTGTGTACACGGGAATTTTGATGTATAATGGCATGTTCTTTAAAAAAACCAATCATCTCAAATTCCTTAGCATTGTCAGTTCTCATGCATTTAATTTTCTTTGAAAACTGAGTTTCAACAAAAGTATAAAACTGAATGATTAACTCCCTAACTTCATATTTAAGTTTCATTGAAAAAATCCATACAAATCTGCTTTTGTCATCTACAATAGTTAAAAAATAACTATGACCATAGACACTTTTCGCATGAAATGGACCCCAAACATCAAGATGTATTAAGTCAAAGATTGAATCTGGAATAGAAGAGCTTATTGGAAAAGAGAGATGTTTTTGCTTAGTAAAGTGACATATTTTACAATTGAAATGTGAACCAACATGAATTTTATTATTAATATTAGAAAAAAAAATTCATCCTCTGTTGAGAGGGATGTCCTAACCTAGAATGCCAAACTTTTGCAGAAACAGAAATACAACAGTAGAATTATGATCATAATGCAAACCAATTGCTGAAACCTCTAAATGATACAAGCCAACAATCTTCGTAGCTGAATCAATCATCCTCCATGTTTTCATGTCCTGCAAACAGCAAAAATCAGAAGAGAAGAATAAGGAAAAAGAATTGGCTTTTGTTAACTGAGAAACTGAGACAAGATTAAATGAAAAATGTGGTGTGTGAAAGACATTTTCCAGAATTAAAGCAGAATTAATCCTAACAGTTCCTATATGAGCTACTTTAGCCAACTCATTATTAGGTAAACGTACATACTTATTAGAAACAGGATAGTAACTATCAAAGAAATGCAGGGAATTACCTATATAGTCTGTTGCACCAGAATTTAATATACATGGTGTTTTTAAAGAGTCACAGTTAAGAATCATACATGTGCCTTCAGTGGGGATATCAAAAGCAGAGGACAAAGCATTGACTTTGGCAGTATGAACAACATTTGATGCTGGAACAGTGGACATGTTTCTTTCTTGCAATAGTCCAAGCAAGTTCTCATATTATTCTTTGGTAAACATTATAGGATGAGCATTTTCACTAGAACCCTCACTAACATGAGACTCAACTTGATTAGCCCTATTTGACTGACTTCTATTCTTATACCCTGACGGGTAACCATTCTTTCTGTAACACTTCTCAATAGTATGGCCGTGAAGACCACAAAACACACACAAGGGCCTTTTATTTAGACTAGGTTTTCGAGAAGAAGATACACTAGAAAACCGTTCATGCCTAACAGCAGGCTCAGTGTTTCTAGAATGGGAAAACCTATCAGCTAAAAAAATGTTGGATTCAACAAAGACAGTAGAAACTAACCTTTCGTGTTGCACAACAGTAGCAAAAACTTCATTAAAAGACGGAAAGGGTTTCATCATTAGTAATTGAGATTTTGGAACAGAGAATCCCTCATTGAGACCTCGAAGAAAACGCATCAAGAAATCTTGTTTGCGGTATTTAACAGCATCACATTGACAAGATTTTAATGGACGAAAATTACAAATTTCATCCCAAATTCCATTCAATTGTGTGTGACAAGCGGTAACAGTAGAGTTACCTTGTTGCAAGGAGTAAAACTCCTGAAGAAGATCTGATATGCGCATCAAATCTCCCTGACTGGATACGCGTGTCACCCACTTCTAAGAATAAACCGTTTATAATTATGTGTTCTATAGATTCTCTAGTTTTGTTTGGTAATTACTTTTTTGGCCCGTATTTTTCAAATTCTGGATTTCTGGTAATATAATCCCTAAATTATTAGCAAAAAGGATGCACTAAGTTTATGGGTAATTTTAGCAAAAAGGATGCGATCATAAGTTCATAACACGCTTGATAATAACTTGGATTTTTCGAAATAAATGACGTGTCATGTGCATGGGCGGAGCTACCTTGATCATTGGGGTGTCGATTGACACCCCAAATTTTTTTGGAAATTGTATTTTTCTATATAATTTGTATATAAAAAATAAAAAATATATGTAATTGACACCCCATTACAAATAAAATGACACCCCATTACAAATAAAATGATATCCCTTTATAAATAATTAATTCCTCTTAAATACCGTTGGAAAAAATGACACCCCTTAAATAAATTTCTGGCTCCGCCCCTGGTCATGTGGACGTAGGAATTCATAAATGATACATTATCATCCGAATTCGACAAATATGTGAATTATCTCTATCATATCTGACTACATGTATAAATGATGCACTGAGTTTTATCATTTAAATGTTTAATTTAGGAATATATGCTTTAAGAGAGCGAAGAAAAGATATAGCATGATAATTTTTTTGTTTTAAGAATATATCGAGATATGAAGCTTGCACCGTATAATATAATTTTTATGTTTTATAGTTAAATTTTTTTTAAACTATACATTTTTTAGATAGGTGTTTAAAATATCATTTGGCCTAAGTAAGTATTTAACGTTTTTACCGTTGTTATTTTAGGTGTCTTGCCCGTTAATGGCCGATTAAAAAATCACATTAGCCAATAAAAACATGACATGTGACATGCTTTATTTTATTTTTTATTTTTAAAAAAATCAAAATTTTCAAAAATATCCAAAAATTCCCAAAATAGTCACAAATCTCGATTCCACTCGTTAGCATCGCCAATGGCGTGCCCACCACTTTTGTCGTTGGACCGCCACGATCAATTTTATCATCCTTCCGTCGCTGAAAGTCGAAGGTCGGCATACTTAACATCGAAACAAAGTCGAAAAACGAGAGAGAAGAAAAGAAATAATGTGCGGCAAACAACAACCAATCAGACGACGAACGGAGTGCAAGTCTTGCGGCGAGAGGATGAGGCTTCGTTCTGTCGCTGACAGCGTGATGAAGAATGACAATAGTGGTCGAATTCGGAAATTTAAGGGTTTTAAGGTTATTTTGTAAATTTTGAAAAGTTCGGAGTTATATATATATATAGTTTCTTATGGTGAAAAATAAAGAAATTAAAAGAAGAAATTAATTCAAACTGGGCGAAAGGGTGTGCCTAACCACCGAACCAATAACAATATTTGATTAATGATAGACAATGTTTATTATTAATTTTAAACTATACATAATTGTAAGATATTAAAATATATATTAAATTATTTATAAATGTATTCAAATATCTTTAATAAAATTAAATAATAATATTTTTTATTTTAAATATCTTTATTATTTTTATTATTCAATCTCAATAGTCAATCAGCTGACTTCATCTTCATGTGCTGCTTCCTAAATATTCTAAGCTAATAATGTTAATAAAGTAAGGTTATCAAAACTGTTTCTATGAAAAATCAAATTTAATTCATATATCTCAATAATCTTTAGATATCATCATAGAAACTGCAAGTGGATACAAAACAAATGTTAATAAAGCAAGGACGTCCACAATTTCGCTAATTTATACAAAAAAAAATCGATTATTTTGTTATCATCTACCCTAATTAAAAAAGACATATTAGTAATAACTGACTGTAGCAATCAAAACTTAATTGCTTAATGGATTCTTATATTAGATAGAATGATGTTTAAGCCATTTTTTATGTATGAAATGTTACTATAATTGTGAAACTTATGCTTCCTTCATTATTTAATTGTATGTACAAGTAGGCATCCACTCCAACACTTGACCATGGTGCGCATCAGAAAACAAACAAACAATCACTATTATTATTTGAAGACAAAGAATATAAGACTACGACTACGGCTATGACTTTTTAGTGAAAGTGTTAAATACGGCTTGCTTTCTCATGTTCTTATCCATAAATACGGCTTGCTTTCTAATGTTCTTTCGGTGGTATTATGGCAACAATAGTTTTATGGCTTGTTGAATACGGCTTGCTTTCTCATGTTCTTATCCATAAATAGAAAGCAACAATTGGAATTTGGTAGTGTGAAAGCTATGGGATCTTTTCTTTCTTTAAGCTTTTAGTTATGGTATATTTTGTTGCACATTTAATATTAATGCTAAATTAGTATTTAGCTCAATACTAATATATTCTTAATATTTAATGTATTAAATAATAAAAAATTATAGTATTAGTTTATTAGTATATGAATTTTATACTTGATCTGTTAATTTAATATTTAATAAAATATTTTAATTTTATTTTCCTATCAAAATATTTTGATATGATTTTCGTACTAAAATAACATATTAAATATTAAATTAATATTATATTTTTTATTTAATATATTAAATATTAATAAAAAGGTATTGTTTTTAAAAATAATATATTAAATATTAATATTTTGGTTTTTTTCTAATTTTATTATTTAGTCCATTATTATTTATAATATATTAAATATTAAATGATATATTAAAATCATATACAAAATTTTATATTTTAGAATAATATATTAATTCAATATATTAATGTATTTAATATTATTTTAAAAATACTTTTTTTATTTACTTTTGTTTAATATATTTAATAATATATCATATATTACTTTTTAAAAAGCATACTAGTAAAGACTGACGTGAAACTTATCCTTCATTAATGAATTAATATTAATCATTCTTATCCACCATCCAATTTTCTGAAATTAATTCTTCTATTTTATATTCATAAATAATTAAAATTATTAAATAATCAATATTTTATTTTTATTGATATCTAAAAGTGGCTTCATTAATGGGAGATTGGGATAATGGAAAATGATCCCTGCACAAAATGTTAATTTTACGTATGAGTGGAACACGTGGGGTGAGGAGTGTGTATATATGTGTATGAATAATAAATATATATTTAATTTTTAAAAATACATATTAATTATTAATGTTTTATTATGGGAAGTTATATGTTGAAACGCATCGGTTGCATGCATAATAAAGACATACTTGTAAAAATGAAAAGAAACCTTTGACGGGACTTAATTCTAGGCGTTGTTTAATTTTAAGTGTCCGCTTTTAAGATAATTTATCTAATTTGAAGTATTTAGTAGCATAGTGAACTGAATTAGTGGAGCTTGACTCCTGAAATTTGGAAAATTAAACTTCACGGTTAACAAAATTTTAATAATCGTTATAACAATTAATTGACAATTTAAATTAAACGGTGCGATTAACCGATCATAGATACCCTTAGTGCTGACAAAAAATTGAATGTAAATGCCCTTTTTACATGCCTAGTGCATGTCAATTTAGGTTAAACGTCTGGTTTGTATAAACAATACAAGGAATTTTTTTAATCATACTCTTTGCAAGTAGGTGTAGGAGTTGTAACACATAAAAAGTGTTGTTTTGTTATTATTTTAATTTAAATGATCAGAATATTAGTCTTCATGTTCACTCGATTTAGGTTTTTTATTAGATTTTCCATGTTGCCTTCTTGTTATTTTCCATGTTGCATTATAACTTTTAGTCTATAATTCATGACATATTTTTCATAATTTGTAATGTTGATTCAATTTAAAAATATTGTATACTCATGATTTTTCAATTTGTAATATTGACTGAATATTTTTATAATTATTATAATTTATATTCTACTTCAGTGTATCAAATAATCTATTTCATGTGGGAATTGTTAATTTTTTTTTGTTTATGAAGTGTTTGATCTCTTTATAATCTCTATATTTTAAAGTGGGGATTCCATCTCTCATTATAAATGTAATCAATCAAGACCAAACTACATTAAATATTTCTTCTTATGTTAATTACAAATTCCTAACAATTTTAGAGTGTATAGCTTCCAACTTGATTCATTGGCAAATTAAGAAAGAAACATAAGGTTTTACTGGAATTGGATTATCTAAAAATGAAAAAGATGATAGTCGAGTTAAGATAAAAGGGTGACTAAAAATATAGTATATATGAAAAATAATTTAATTGAAATTTTATTTTATATAGTTTATAATTATATGTTGAATCTTTGAAATTTTTAATCTTTATTAATTAATTTAATAAAGTTTAACGGTGTTCAGCAGTGTTCGACACCCGTTATAGAATTTTCATACGCTATATATAATTGTAATTATGGAAGATGTTGTCTACCCAGCTGTTCAATGCAAAACCCACATTGAATCAAAAGACAATTTGGGAAATTTTAATTATTCTTATATCACGATTGCATTTCGTATAATACAAATCGATATAATTAGGGTAAACTACATAAATGACCACCATACTATTGCAAAAATCGCGATTTGACCACCTTGCTTTTTTTCGGAATAATTAAACCATCATACTATTAAATTGGGTGCAATTTGACCACCAGTCGTTAGAGGTTAACAACAAGGTGACGTGGTAGTTAAAAAATAAGAGTATAATTATACATTTGGTCCTTACTATTTACACATTCATTCAATTTAGTCCTAATTTTAATTTAATAAAATAAATTAATTATTTAATTAGGTGGTGACACATGTCACTACATTATTGGAAGGATTTAATTATTTATATTTGATTAAATAAATTTATTTTCATCCTCCAATTAGATAATGAAAAAAATCACAAATGCAGTTAGGGGGAATCAAATTCGTGTCACCCAACAACAAGGAGTGTTGGCTTACCACCACACCAAATGTTGTATTGTGATATAATTCCTGCAATATATTATATGCAAATGAACATCAAAAAACTGAAAAATTCCATCATCATCATTAGCAACATTTTCTATTGCCTTGAGCTTTTTCAAATCCCTAGAAACAAGAGCAGTAACCGCTAACTCCTCCCCATTAGATCTCTCTTCCAGAGCAATGGGTAAAACATGGTTCAACGAATTACTAACCAATGATCGAATCCTCGTCTCCCATTTCATGATGGGTAAAATATGAGGAGAAAACGATAGGTTTATCTTTTTTGCCTTGAATATGAGGCGTGGGCTTGAGTTTACTAAAATTCTTGCAGAATTTGACAGTCTTTTTAAATGTCTTTCCCAAAAGGTTCCATTATATGTACTTATAATATATTAAAAAAATCTCATATAACCGAGAAGAAGTAATTGAATAAGGAAAATTCCCAACATACAACTTTCCTTCTTCACCGCCAGACTCTAAAACATTTTCGATCAGTTTCCTCTTGTTGTCGTTGTTCTTCAAGGTCTCCACTTTCGGTTTCTAGGTATTGTTGTTCAGTGCTTTGGTCATCATGGGTAGCTTGGATGCTGTCGAAAGAAGATGAAAAGCAAGGGAAACGTTGTAGAGATAGGTGAAGCGGTAAAGGAAGGGGATAAAATATGCATTAAAAAATTGAACCACCTAATATTTCATTTTTCCTGCCATTAACTACAAATAAGTACATATAATATATTGCATGTAACCCACTAGACCCGCCTATGCGTTACAACGAATCCTAGAAAGTCACATTATGGTCACAAGAGCGACACACAATGAAAATACACATAAAAACATTTTTTGAACACTTATTATACCGTAAAATCAATTTCTGTTTAAAATACCATTTCAAGAAGTCATTTAAACACATAACAAAAATTTCAGAAAATGTTTTACAAACACTATCATAAAACAATACATGACATACATGCTCACTAACTATACAGTACCGTACTCTAGAGGCAACGTGATGGTAAAAACAACGTGAGCTTGGGAAAGCTCAATAATACAGAACTACCAAAAGATGCTATAAGCTCATGCAGATACATGGTAGGCATAACGTGAGCTTGGGAAAGCTCATGCTATAAGCTTGATCAGGGCTGTACCAACAGAGATTTCATAACATAACCCAACAGTATACCCCGGATAACAATCGGTATTCAGATTTCAGACATGAGTAACATAATATATGTGACAGACATATTCTATTCAGAGTATTAGAAACGGAAGATTCATGCTTTTGACAGATAAATGGGCATACCATTGAGTAGAACAGACATTATCATCATTCATCATGCAAACAGATTGTACCATCACAGGTCAAGCTAATAGATTATGCTATCAAATTCATCAGACAGCCAGGCAATACCGTCACAGATCAAGCAATCACATACCAAGTATACAGATTGAGCAGACATGCATCGGGTAGGCAGAGAATGTCATCATATATCCAATTCATCATTTCATCTTATTTTCTAACATAGTGATGCAATCTGAATAACAATTGAAATATTCATCAAACATAACATTGTTCATGATTAAATCATTATACAATCCATTCAACAGAATACAACACACATGGAACACACTAGGTGGAACATTTTACTTCTTGGAGATACTTGACATTTACGGAAGGGAACACGTTAAGCTTTTGACAATTTGAACTAATTTCATAAACGAGGTCCCTATTAAAAGAAGGGGTTCGTACTAACGGTTCAAACCAGATATTCATGGGTTGATACATCAAGATCATTGAGAGTTTATATATATCATGAGTAATTTAGTTCTTTAAGCTTACAAGGGCATTATGTTCATTTATCATACATGGGCGTTTTTGGTAATTTATACCAACGTGGCATAACCAGTCGCTCAGAAAATTCTATTTGCTCATCAAGTTTCCAACCAGGCATTCAAAGATTTCTATGTCAAGATCGTTCGCGATATCGAATACATTCAGGGCTATTTTGATTACTTTGGCCGACAAGGGCATTTTGGTCATTTAACTATCATGGGTGATTTTGTAATCTAGCCCAATAATGATAAAATGACGATTTACAATAATTAAGATTTCCAGAATTTTTTCGAGCCTCCAAACCATTCAAATTAATATATCCCAACCTTACAGTACTA
Source organism: Hibiscus trionum (assembly GCA_030270665.1). Classification (NCBI taxonomy): domain Eukaryota; kingdom Viridiplantae; phylum Streptophyta; class Magnoliopsida; order Malvales; family Malvaceae; genus Hibiscus; species Hibiscus trionum. The sequence continues at coordinate 15,253,355 of BSYR01000038.1, read as the reverse complement.
TCCAACCATTCTAATGCATCCAGCTGTATCATATATCTGAACGGTTGCATTCATACTTCACCACAGGACTTGCCACGGAGTAGTCGAACTTATATTCTGTGCGGAAAATTTTCCAACCTTATATTAATATCATGAGTGATTTACGTACGCGTGTCATGCTTCAACCCTTATGGGGCCTTTTAGTCATTTTTAACTTTATTGGCATTTCCAAAATTTTATCAAAGGCAATTTACTTTCACTCAAGGGGTATTTTCAGTCATTTTGAAGCTCAGGACATCCATCATTCATGTCAATTGAACCATTTATAGTATATCAATCAATTAAGTACTCGTGGGTGTTTCAGCCATTCAAGAAATTTCGGCACCTACAACAACTTCATTCATTTAAGAACTCAAAGGTTTATCCATTATTCTGGTTAATTTGCAAACCCCGGTGTCCGGGGATACTTCAGCCCTTTTTGGTCAATACGATTATTCCGATTAGTTTAACCATATCAGTATTTCCAGTACTTTTAGTCATTTCAATCAATTCAGAATTTTGAGCCACTTGCTTAATTTAGGGATAGATAGATTCCCTTGAATTTATAGTCGGAGATTCATTCCAAATTCAAGGAGACCTAACACCTTACAATCTCGAAGGTTTAAATCTTGTTACCATAGCTTTCCAAGTAGTTCTAGGTTTTCAGATGAATCAGGTTGTTTTACCATATCTAGCGTAGATTTCTAGATCGCTTCCAATTCCAAGGGTATTTTAGTCATTCTCATACCTTGAGGGCATTTTTGTAATTTCATATCCAAATATTTTTCACATTTTATTAATTGACACTAATAATCGGATTTGGAGATTAGCTGCCTTATTAATTACTTATTGAACTTCGGATCCTTCTGATTTATTGATCTTCTCATTCGAGCATTTCAATCTTATCTAGATTATCATACTCATTTTCATATCCAGTTTGACTTGAGCAGAATTAACAACACTCGTCATCATTTTAATGCTTGCATTAACAAATACCAACATGTTCATAAAGCATAGTAGAGGTAATAGTGTATTACCTTAACTCCGAGCTACATCAGTCGATTCATGATACGACATTCAAATAGCCTCGAACCCAAATTCGGCATTCCTCAACATCGTGTATCCAAGGAACAGAGAATACCTACAATTACACAAATTCCAAGATCAAACCTTACTCACAAGCTCTTAACCAATTAATTAAGTACATAAACAAGTTCGGGTTCAAGGTCGATTCGAAATCTTTCGGATCAGAATTTTGCGAAATGGGCTCCGAAAACGGACTCAAAACGTTGAAAAACATAAAATATGACTTTTCGGAAAATTTGATTTTTGGTCAACGGTCAAAGTCAACGCTAACGTCAGCATGTCAACGATCAACGAGGTCAGAGTCAATGCTGACGTCATCATCAGTCAACACTGACGTCATCAGTCAACCAAGTTGAGTTAAACGGGTCGACTCACTGAGTTAACTCAGACGAGTTGACTCACTGAGTTGACTCGGACGAGTTGACTCGGACCGGGTCAAGGGTCGGGCAGATGGGTCAGGCAGATGGGTCTGTTCTCGGTTCGGGCTGGGTTGTTCACTGAACCTATTCGTCTGGTGGGTTCAGATGATTCACTTACCAAATTGAAAACCTGTCGGAACTTCGCCGAAAAATCCCACTAGAATGTCGTCGGAGACCCCCAACAGCCTCGATTTCGTCTGAAAAACAGAGAGAAAGGCATTGTTAGTTCAACCCATATAATACATGTTGAAATAAATCCAGAATCGAGCCGGAAATACACTGAATCTTACCTAAACGAGGGGGAAACCATCGAACTCGGTGTAACTCCGGTGAGGCTGTTAACGGTGGCAAGACAACAATCGGTCACCAAGGTTTTGCTCGTCACGGCACGACGAACGTGATGGTGGTGAGAGCACATCGGACGGACAACAGACGGTGACTAAATCGACAAAAAACTTGAATGAGGAAGCAAGGGTTTCGCCGGACCTTCAAGCGATTCTCCCCGGCAAACAGACGCGTAACAACGTGAGTGGGACGGTGGGCTAGGAGCGGGGTACGACGGCACACGCGAAAAGAGCGTCGGTGAGTGCCATAGTGGCACGATGAGGGTATATCCGAGTCTGATCGGAGGAAGGGGAAGGTGAGGGGATGGGTTTGGGATCTTGGGAAGTTTCCAAACTCGAGATAGGTAGGTGAGGAGTCAGATTACCCCTTTATTACCAATATCAAAACCATACATGTCAAATAAAAACCAAACAAGGCTAAGACCAATTGTGGCCTTAGTTCAGATGGTTAAGCCATTCATTTCCCATGCTATGGGGAATGGGTTCGAATCCTCTTTGTTGCAACTCTCATTCATTCCATTCTTTTTTTCTTCAGGGTGTTACAACTCTCCCCCTAAAAGAAATTTCGTCCTCGAAATTTACTAATGTTGAAATTGTTCTTTCATCAATTCTTGTACTGGAACTTATCCATTAGAACATCATTGTTTCTTGGGACTCACAGACAATCATGGATCAATCTGGCAGCGTCCTCGGTTACACAAATCGACTTTGGACCCATCATACATATTAGACCAATTAATCAGAATATAACATTTGAATCTATACCGAACTTCACATAAAGCAAAACAAACATTTGTCTCATAACTTTTTTTATAAACGGTCTCAGTCAAGGATACGAAACATTCCGATCTACCACAGAAGTTAACCATACCACCCAAATGTATATCTTCCAGAGTCCGAATTACTCTTCTAGGTTGACCATCAATTTACGGATGAAAATTTGTACCTGAAATTCAAACGAGTAATCAAGGCTTCCAACAGAGCCCTCCAGAATTAAGACGTAACACTGAATGTCAATCAGAGATGATATGTATAACTATACAACATGCCACACTTCCAGGGAAGTCTTTCTCCAAGCCATCCAACATAATCAAGGCTTAAAATGATTGGCACTTACTTTTAGCGTATTTTTCATGCAATTGTCATCTTCGTGTATAACAGAGTCACCACAGAATTTATACTTTCATCAAACTCGCGGACACCTTTCTTTTAAATTCGTAATACTTTTTTTTCAAATTTTCGTCAGAATATTCTCAAACACAATCATTATCACCGAGATACTTTACATGTAATCTTATATCGGTTACCTCATTTGATCAAACATTTATTCTTAATTTGACACTGATCTTCAATTCCACATGCATAAACCATCTCAGGTTCTTTATCCAGGTTTAGTTCAATTAAGTTAATCCAATTCACAAACGAACGTTACAAACATTCCTTGCCAGTACGATTCGAGCTACAACGGACAGAAAACTTAGATTCAGTTAGTTCAGAGAAAGGATTCGACATCAGAGTCTCGGCACGGGGGAGTATGGTTATGATCTAGGGGCATGCACATACCAGACATCCTATGACAGACGATCGGCCGATCTACCTAGAAAGACGTAACTCTAAGTTCTGATACCACTAAATGTAACCCCCTAGACCCGCCTATGCGTTACAACGGATCCTAGGAAGTCACATTAAGGTCATAAGAGCGACCCACAGTGAAAATACACATAAAAACAATTTTCTAAACACTGATTATACCCTAAAATCAACTTCTGTTTAAAATACCATTTCAGGAAGTCATTTAAACATGTTGAGTGTGTAAAAGTTCTATAATTTACCCCCTATTTAACCCATATTTCTATTGCATTCAAGCATAATTCATTGCATTTAGGTTAGATTTCAGTTATACATCACAAATATATTAAATGGCACAATTTCTACTGAAATTGGTTGCTTTTGCAGGTAGTTGCTGTAGCAGATGGAGGGCAGTGGAGAAGCAGACGCTGGGCAGTGAAGAAATAGAGCTGGAACTGGATGTGCAGACGAGGAGGACGATGCTGCCATGGTCGCTGCCGTGGCAGCCAAGGACGACAGCAGTGGTGAGGAGAAGAAGCAAAGTGGGCCTCGACAGAAAGAGAAAATTAAGCCGGTCTGTCGTGGAGCACCCTTATATTTTTCCAAGCCCTAGATCAGAATGAAGGCTAAGCCCAAGGTTCAAGGAAGAAACTACAAGCAAGAAGGAAGGACGAATTAAAGATATATTCTCTGAAAATTTAGTCTTTAATAAAGTTGTACTTTAGTTTAAACTTGTATTCTTGCCATATTAGAAAACATGAACCCAAGGCCTATATAAAGGCATGTAATTCGACCTAGGGAATGATATCTTCATCTCTAGACTTCTTCGCAAAACCTTAGCCGTTTTCCCCTTCTCATCATGTTCTAAACTTCCCCTAGGGCCACGGGTTGATTTGTAAAGTAGTTGAAAGGATTGCATTTGTTTTAGGAATTTTTCTATTCAATAAAATAGACTTCAAGTTTGCTTATTCTGGTTTTCAACATCTTGCAAGAGTATCGGGAGAGCATTGTGAGATTATCTATTTACTTAATATCGGGAGAGTTAAGTATACGAAATGAATAAGTACGGGTTCTCCAGTTTATGGTTGAACTATCTCGGACCTAGGGATAGGACGAGGTTAAGTGGCTAAGAAAGAATTCAACAACATCGGTGTTCATCCTGCGATTCACACCGAGAGGTATCATCAAAGACGTGTTCATCGACAAACTTGGACCTAGGGATAGGCCAAGGCACAGTAGGGATTCTTGCCAAGCTTGAAGTACATAGTTGTGTGATCGCTGCCGCGACAGGTGCTGCCGCGACAGGCGCGATGACAGAATAGATATTCCTAGACTTTGCAACACCTACACTACTGAGCAATTCAATACCGGCCCATTCTCTCTATCCTGATTTCTTTAATCTTAAATTCCAGTTCTCTTTATTATTTCGTGACAAACATATTAAACTATTCTTTTTCCTCTCGTGCAGTAATCCAAGGTGAAGCTATTAGCCCAGTCCCCGTGGTGACGATATCTGATACTTACGAATCACTTTACTACTTGCATCGTGTACACTTGCACTACATTGCGATAGACACTTTTACACGCAACAAGTTTTTGGCGCCGTTGTCGGGGACTGGCAACATATCTTTACCCTATCTTTTACTGCACTTCCTTTACTTTTCTGTTTTTACTTGGATTGTTCAACCTATACCTTTCACAAGGTCTTTTGTTTGCGTATGCGCAGATCTCAACGAGGAAAAGAACCTGAGCACCAGTTAGATCCTAAAATCGAACGAACATACAATCTCAGGAAAAGAGTCCGTTACCTCGTTGAAAAAAACGAGTACCTTGAGGAACAGTTAGAAGAAATGGTGAACGAAAGACGTGAAGAAAGAAGGAACAACCAAGAGAATCCCCAGGATGCTGACAATCCTGCCGGAGATGGAGGGAACGGTCAACCTGCCGATCCTCCTGTCGCTGCCGCACGCCGGTCATGCCGAGACTACATGCTCAATGATCATGTAGAATTAGAAACAACCCTGCCAGACGTAGACGTTGACAACTTTGAGCTGAAACCTGTTATGTTCAGCATGATTAACAACGCTGGCCAATTTAGTGGTGCTGCTACAGAGGATGCTAGGGAGCATCTGAAAACGTTCCAGGAAATCTGTGGTTCGTTTAGACTACCAGGAGTTAATCCAGAGATACTGAGGCTTTGGTTATTCCCTCATTCATTAAGGGACAAGGCGAAAACTTGGTGGAATAAACTAACGTCGGGTTCAATACGAACTTGGGCAGATTTAACTCATGATTTTTGCCTCATTTTAATCCTTCACACTTATCTGAGCGATTACGTAACGAAATTGCTACTTTTCAATAGGAAGATGACGAGCCAATGCACGAGGCCTGGGACAGATTTACCACTCTCCTGAGGACCTGCCCGATGCATGGATTTCCCGTTTGGAACTAGGTAACTAAATTTTATAATGCTGCCAACTTACAGACTCGTATGAGAATTGATTCAACAGCGAATTGATTGTTGTTGGACAAAGATCCAGAAGATGCAATGGCAGTATTGAAAAATCTGGCGAAGAATGAGGAACAGTTTCCGACAGCAAGAAGAGGGGGTAAACGAGTTCTAGTTGTAAAAGATTATGAGGCCGATAGTTCTCTAAAATCACAGGTGGTATATCTCACTAAGGCAATGAAAAAGCTCTTGAAAGAAGATTCACAGCCTGCCTACTCTTCTGAAGAGGTATGCGAGACTTGCAATGGGAACCACAGTTTGGATGATTGTCCGCTACAGTTAGAAGAAGGGATGTATGTTGGGAACTACAATAAACAAAACTACAATTCCAACAACTACAATCCCAACTGGAGAAAGGATCCCAAGTTCTCTTGGAGCAACCCTAATAATGCCCTAAATCCTCAAGCACAGAACACACAGAATCAGGGGGGACCAAGATTATTGACTCGGCAGCAACCGCAGCAGCAGCAGCAACAACCACCACCTGCCACGACTAGTATACTGGAACAAACATTGGCTACATTTATGTCTCAAACAGGAACTTATATTGAGAACATGAATCACTTTGTCATGAAGACAGAAACATTCATGGATAAAACAGAGATGCGGATGACCAACCATGAAGCTACTCTGAAATCATTGGAGACACAGATGGGTCAGGTTTCCCAGCATATTAAACCGAGGTAGAATGGAGGTTTTCCTAGCGATACTGAAAATACTAGACAACCCACACATGAGCAGTGTAAAGCCATCACTACTAGGAGTGGGAAGAAATTACCAAGGCCAGAGAAGGAAGTTGAATCAGTTAAGGGACCAGCCTTGGAGTCACCTGCCGAGAACGCTGCCCCGACAGACGACAAGCAGCCTGCTACCGATGAACCTGTCACGACAGCAGAAGGGATAGAGGAGAAAGATGAAGAACCTAAACCTCCTTAGATCCGAATGCAGTGGGAAGGATGTATTGCTGACTATCGTCCTCCACCTCATTTTCCTCAGCGGTTACAGAAATTGAAACAGGAATCCCAGCTTAAGAAAATTTATGATATTTTTAAGCAGGTCCATATCAATATTCCGCTGTTAGATGCTATAAAGGAGATGCCTGGTTATGCCAAATTTCTCAAGGATGCCATGTCGAAGAAATCCAAACTTGGGGAATTTGAAACGATTAAAATGACAGAGGGATGCATGAGTATTCTGTACAAACATCCACCCCAGAAGAAGAAGGATCCTGGGAGCTTCATCATACCATGCATAATCGGAGACAAATTTGTGGGTAAGGCATTTTGTGATCTTGGTGCTAGTATAAATTTAATGCCCAAATCTATTTTTTAGAAATTAGGTATTGGAAAAGCTCGGCCCACAACAGTAGTACTGCAGCTGGCATACCGCTCTTACGTTCATCCAGAAGGAAAAATTGAAGATATTCTGGTAAGGGTGGATAAATTTATTTTTCCTGCTGACTTTCTTGTCTTAGATTGTGAAGCAGATGAAAACGCACCAATCATCCTGGGGCGGCCCTTCTTAGCCACATGAAGATCACTAATTGATATAGAAAAAGGAGAACTCACTATGCGAGTGAGCGATCAAGAGATCAAGTTGAATGTTCTCCAAGCAATAAAACATGCTGATGCAGAAGAAGAGTGCAAGGCCATCACTGAAATTACCCTTGACCAACCTTGCATCAGGTCGGGCTGCCACGGTATCAAAATTGGCCACTGGCCCAACAGCCATTTAGAAGACTATCACGACAACACCGATGACAGCAGCTCCTCGGAATCTGATACTGAAGATCAGGAGGAGGTAAATTGGGCAGGCAATCGTCCAGGTAAGTTATTCGAGCCCTTAAACTACACCTCGAATGACCATATAGTCCAAAAGCCATCAACTGTCGAGCCCCCTGTTCTAGATCTTAAGCCCCTGCCAGGGCAGCTAAAATATGTTTTCCTTGGTTTAAATGATACGTTGCCCGTAATCATCTCTTCCAAGTTGATGCAGGAATAGGAACAACAGCTGATAGGGATGCTACAACAACACAAAAAGTCTATTGGATGGACGATAGCTGATATCCAAGGCATCAGTTTGGCACTATGCATGCATAAAATCCTCTTAGAGGATGATCATAAGCCGACCATTGATGCACAGAGACATCTAAACGATGCTATGCGATAGGTGGTGCGTAAGGAGATCATAAAATGGCTAGACGCTGGAATAATCTATGCCATCTCGAATAGCAAATGGGTGAGCCCGGTACAGTGTGTTCCCAAGAAAGGAGGAATAACCGTGGTAACCAACGAAGAAAATGAGCTAATCCCAACCAGGACTGTGACCGGTTGGAGGGTTTTTATGGACTACCGGAAGCTTAACAAAGCTACCCGGAAGGACCACTTCCCCTTGCCATTTATTGATCAAATGATTGATAGATTAGCGGGTAAGCCTTACTATTGATTTCTTGATGGTTACTCAGGTTATAATCAAATAGCCATCGTATCGGAAGATCAAGAAAAGACGATGTTCACATGCCCATACGGTACTTATGCTTTTCGGAGGATGCCATTTGGACTTTGCAATGCACCAGCGACCTTTCAAAGGTGCATGATGGAAATACTCTGATATGGTGGAGGATTTCCTGGAGATATTCATGAATGATTTTTCTGTCTTTGGAGACAATTTTGAAAGCTGCCTAGGCAACCTACAGAAAGTGCTCGAGAGATGTGAAAAAGCAAACTTGGTGTTGAACTGGGAGAAGTGTCACTTCATGGTGGATGAAGGGATAGTCCTAGGCCATAAAATAAGCTGCTGCGGCATAGAAGTCGACAGAGCTAAGATCGAGGTAATCGAAAAGCTGCCGCCACCCACCACAGTCAAGGGAATCAGGAGTTTCTTAGGGCATGCTGGTTTTTATCGGAGGTTCATCGCGAACTTTTCGAAGATCACCAAACCCTTATGCAATCTTCTGGAGCAGAACCGTCCCTTCGACTTCAACACTGAATGTACTGAGGCATTCAAGGTTCTAAAAGAAAAGCTGGTAACAAACCCAATAGTACAACGACCAGATTGGAAACTGCCATTTGAGATTATGTGTGATGCTAGTGACTATGTTGTCGGGGCAGCACTTGGGCAGAGGAAAGACAAGCTCTTTCATGTCATATACTATGCCAACAAAACACTGAACGACGCCCAAGTAAACTACACCACCACAGAGAAGGAACTATTAGCTGTGGTGTTCTCTATTGACAAGTTTTGTTCATATATACTTGGAACGAAGGTCATAGTCCACACAGACCACTCTGTATTGAAGTATATGTTCACCAAAAAGGATGCAAAGCCTAGACTGATATGTTGGATTCTGCTACTGCAAGAGTTCGACCTTGAAATCAAGGACAAAAAGGGGACAGAGAATCAAGTTGCAGATCACTTGTCAAGGTTAGAGAAGGGAAAGAGTCTACCGGCAGACGAGACACACATACTGGAGACCTTCCCTGATGAGCAGTTGTTCGCTGCCACAAGCACTGCCGCAATAGCCATGGTGGCAGGTAAGTGTTCTGAACTCCCCTGGTATGCTGATTTCGTTAATTATTTAGTTAGCAGAATAACTCCTCTTGACCTTAATTATCAAGCTAGGAGGAGGTTCCAAAATGATGTTAAACATTATTATTGGGACGAACCTCTTCTTTTCAAATATTGTGCAGATCAGGTTATTAGAAGATGTGTACCACAGGATGAACAAGAAGCTATACTACATCATTGTCATGCTTCACAGTATGGAGGACATTTAGGTGGTAACAAAACTGCTGCCAAGGTTTTGTAGTCGGGATTTTATTGGCCGTCATTGTTCAAGGATGCCCAAACATTCTACAAAAACTGTGACAAGTGTCAACGGACTGAGAACATCTCAAGGAGACATGAGATGCCACTGCAAAAATATTTTTGAAGTCGAGATCTTTGACGTTTGGGGGATAGATTTTTTGGGACCATTTCCAACTTCATGTGGGAACTTATATATCCTCCTGGCAGTGGACTATGTGTCCAAATGGGTTGAAGCGATCGCCACTCAGAAAAACGATGCCCAGACGGTTCAGAGGTTTTTGCATAAAAACATATTTTCCAGATTTGGCATCCCCAAGGTGATCATCAGTGATGAAGGGAGGCATTTCGACAATAGGGTTATACCTGCTGCCTTGAAAAGGTATGGTATTAAACATCGAATCGCAATAGCATACCACTCTCAGACCAATGGACAGGCTGAAGTATCCAACAGAGAGGTTAAGAACATTCTTGAAAAGATGGTTAAGCCAACCCGGAAGGACTGGTCTCTACACCTCAATGATGCATTATGGGCCTACAGGACAACGTTCAAAACTCCATTGGGAATGTCACCCTATCGGCTGATTTATGGGAAAACATGCCATTTACCTGTTGAGATTGAGCACAGAGCATACCGGGCCATCAAGGCAGTGAATATGGACTTGGAAAAAGCAGGACAAAAAAGGCTACTTGATCTGAATGAAATTGAAGAAATTCGAACAATGGCCTATGACAACGCAAGAATCTACAAGGACAAGACCAAGAAGTGGCATGACAAGAAGTTGCTGCCACGACAGTTCTACCCAGGGCAGCTTGTGTTGTTGTTCAACTCTAGATTAAAACTCTTCCCAGGGAAGCTGAAATCTAGATGGTCCGGCCCATTCCAAGTGGTGCAGGTTTTTTCCCATGGTGCCATAACAATCAGATCTCTAAAAGACGAGCACCAATTTCAAGTCAATGGACAAAGATTGAAGAATTATCAGGGGACTGAAACCCCAAGAATGCATGAAGTGATTACTTTAGGAGATGCCCCTCATGGCATCCCTAATTTAACCTAATTTTTATTTTATTATTATTTATTATTTATATATATTAGGTAATTAGATTTATTTTATTTTTAGGAACTAAAGTTTTTATTTTTATTATTTTTAGGAAATAAAGGAGACAAGGAGAAGTGAATTCAGCCCACCATTTTTCCATCAGCCCAAAAAAGCCCAACTTTGGAGCCTGCCGTTACAGCGGCCACGACAGACGCGGAAAATCCAGCCTGTCAACACGCTGTCGCGGTAGACACGCAAAAGCGTAACAGACCCGCAGCAGACACGGAAACGCGTGACAGACGGGTCAGAAACCGCGTAACAGCTGGCCCCGTTATTCGCGCCTGTCGTTACAGTTCCAACGGGCAGCAAAATCCCCCTCTATATAAACCTCGTTTTACTATTCATTTTTCACTCACTTCTACTCTTCCTACTTGTTTCCTCTAGAATTTTTACTTGCTTTCACTTTCTTTCTACAGTCCTTGCAACATGAGCACTAGAAACACCCGCAGAAGCTCTGCCTCAGGATCTGCCCCGGCAGCATCAACTCCAAGATCCTTCCAGATCCGTGATATGTGGGAGGAGAAAGATTTTATTTACACCTCCAAAAAGGAGAACATGGGGCTGTAGTCGTTCATAGCCCGAAAAATTAGAGCCCTACAGTGGCAGATATTCGCGGAGCAGCCAGAAGAAATGAACGTGACTCTCGTCCGAGACTTTTATGCTGCCATCGGCAGCAGGAACGCGACAACAGTCACAGTACGAGGGAAAGAGGTACCTATCGAGCCCGAATACATCAACACCCTCTATGGGTTCTGTGTGGGGAAGAAAGAAGATGGCCACCAAAGATTTCTCGAAAGTTTAGAGCCTGCCGACTACGACGCTGTGATGGCAGAACTCACAGACGAGGGAACCGAATGGAACACCGATCTGAAAAATCCGAGGACGGTGAAAAGAGTACAGCTCACCCCGGAGGCAAAGCTTTGGAACGCTTTCATCAAAAAGCGGATTATGCCCTCCTCTCACAATACAACAGTCGACCAACCCAGGTTAGCCCTCATCCATTTCATATTACATGAGAGGCTGATTAATGTTGGCAGATATGTCCGAGAGGGCATATTGGATTGCGCATACCGACCGTCCGGGCCACTCTTCTACCCATATCTCATCACTGCCCTCTGCCGCGGCCACCATGTACCGAAAGCTGCCGAAGATTTACAAGTTCGAGGGAAAGGCTAGACAGACAGAAACATACTTAGCCTGATGGAACTCACTGCTGCCATGCCCCTGTCTTCTTTCGACCCTACTGCCACAGCAGCAGAGCCAACAACGAGCCTACTGCCACAGAACCCGGGCAGCCTACTGCAGCAGCTCCTCCTACTGACACCTCCTCACAGATCCTTGCTGCCATACAAAAATTGGAGGAACGGCAGCTCGACCTCATGAGCTTCATCCGAGACTTCACCACCGCCACGGTACACTTTATTCACACCTTTCTTAATTTCCCCGATGATGTGTTCCCTACTTTCCCCAATCAATATTTTGCTACCCCCACCCCTACCCATACCCCTACACCTGCTGCCATGCCCAAAACGCCATATGCTGCGTCCACACCGACCCATGCCACAACAGCTGCAGGCGGCAGCCGCACAGCCGACACCTCTGCCTGAGGAACTAAGAGAAAGGAGCCTGAAGACGACCTTGACAGGTATATTGTTGGTTTCTCTTCTTCTGAAATCTGGGCGGCATCCGACAACGAGCCCTCTGTCAAGAGGAACTTGTCCAAGGAGTTCACACCAGAGAAGCGGCAGAAAACAGTAGCGGACAAAGAAAAATCTGACAGCGGCAGTAGCAGCAGCAGCGAGAGCAGCAACTGCTCCGAGGTTCAGGTAGTGGAGAAACCTCCTCATATCTCCCCTACCCATATTCAACCTCCAAGAGAGGCCAAAACCAAGAATACCTCTGCCTCCCCCATCCGCCTGCCAGCACCAACCAAGAAGATCACTACCCGTCGGCAGATTCAACTCAGCACCAGCAGCAGAGTTTCGTATCTTATATTGCTGTCTGCCTTTTTATATTTTGTGATGTATTTTTTGTTTTTATTTTTATCATATGTCATTTGCATTGAGGGCAATGCGACCCTCGAGTTTGGGGGTGGCATCCCTCCATTAATGGAGTCTTTTAAGTTTCAAAAATTGTGTCTTTTACTTAGTTTATTTTTGCTTAAAAATGAAAAAAAATGAAAATTTTGGCTTAAGTCTTTGAACTGAACTTACCTGCCGTGACAGCCTCTGTCGTGGCAGTGCCTTTAGGATAGTTTTAGGAGCAGTTTAGAGCCTTACTATAGTTCTAAAACTTAAACACCATTTGTGACTTTTATACTGCTTAGAACTCTACTAGTAAACTAGAATAGAAAGCTTAGCACTTGAGTTGCCCCTAGAGGTGCCTAACACTGGCTCTAGGAAAAGAAGTTAAGAAAAATAGACTCAATACACCTAGAGGTGCCCGAAACCGGCTCTAGGAAGTTAGATAGAGGTGCCCGAAACCGGCTCTAGGAAGTTAGCTAGAGGTGCCCGAAACCGGCTCTAGTCAAACTTAAGCTTGAGAAAATAGAATCGAGTCTGCATAAAAACTAAAGGAGCCTAAGAATTGCCTCCAAAAAGATGAAAATTGGCATAAAAATTCAAGTTAGAGGCTTAACTATTCTAGTAAACTAAGGGAGTCTTGGCATATAATTGTTCACAAGCATGCACACACTACACGAGAATTATAGCAAGGTTCCGAATGAATCATGAATTATCCGACAAGGTGTCGCTCTCAATAGGGAATGAATGGTAGGTAAGGAAAATTTCACTGTTTTAAGCCAAACAAAAAAAATTGGCTTTTCTTTTATGTCTGAATTGCTTGAGGGCAAGCAAAAACTTGAGTTTGGGGGTGTGTTGAGTGTGTAAAAGTTCTATAATTTACCCCCTATTTAACCTATATTTATGTTGCATTCAAGCATAATTCATTGCATTTAGGTTAGATTTCAATTATACATCACAAATATATTAAATGGCACAGTTTCTACTGAAATTGGTTGCTTTTGTAGGTAGCTGTTGTAGTAGATGGAGGGCAGTGGAGAAGCAGACGATGGGCAGTGAAGAAATAGAGCTGGAACTGGATGTGCAGACGAGGAGGACGATGCTGCCATGGTCGCTGCCGTGGCAGCCAAGGACGACAGCAGTGGTGAGGAGAAGAAGCAGAGTGGGCCTCGACAGAAAGAGAAAATTAAGCCGGTCTGTCGTGGAGCACCCTTATATTTTTCCAAGCCCTAGATCAGAATTAAGGCTAAACCCAAGGTTCAAGGAAGAAACTCCAAGCAAGAAGGAAGGACGAATTAAAGATATATTCTCTGAAGATTTAGTCTTTAATAGAGTTGTACTTTAGTTTAAACTTGTTTTCTTGCCATATTAGAAAACTTGAACCCAAGGCCTATATAAAAGCATGTAATTCGACCTAGGGAAGGATACCTTCATCTCTAGACTTCTTCCCAAAACCCTAGCTGTTTTCCCCTTCTCATCATGTTCTAAACTTCCCCTAGGGCCACGGATTGATTTGTAAAGTAGTTGCAAGGATTGCATTTATTTTAGGAATTTTTCTGTTCAAAAAAATAGACTTCAAGTTTGCTTGTTCTGGTTTTCAACATCTTGCAAGAGTATCGGGAGAGCATTGTGAGATTATCTATTTACTTAATATCGGGAGAGTTAAGTATACGAAAGGAATAAGTACGGGTTCTCCAGTTTATGGTTGAACTATCTCGGACCTAGGGATAGGACGAGGTTAAGTGGCTAAGGAAGAATTCAACAACATCGGTGTTCATCCTTCGATTCACGCCGGGAGGTATCATCATAGACGTGTTCATCGACAGACTTGGACCTAGGGATAGGCCAAGGTACAGCATGGATACTTGCCAAGCTTGAAGTAAAGAGTTGTGTGATCGCTGCCGCGACTAAAAACAGACCGCTGCCGCGACAGGTGCTGCCGCGACAGGCGCGACGACAGAACAGATATTCCCAGACTTTGCAACACCTACACTATTGAGCAATTCAATACCGGCCCATTCTCTCTATCTTGATTTCTTTAATCTTAAATTCCAGTTCTCTTTATTATTTCGTGACAAACATATTAAACTATTCTTTTTCCTCTCGTGCAGTAATCCAAGGTGAAGCTATTAGCCTAGTCCCCGTGGATACGATATCTGATACTTACGAATCACTTTACTACTTGCGTCGTGTACACTTGCACTACATTGCGATAGACACTTTTACACGCAACAAAACACATAACAAAAATTTCAGAAAATGTTTTACAGACACTATCATAAAACAATACATGACATACATGCCCACTAACTATACAGTACCGTACTCTAGAGGCAACACCGAGGGAACTCCGAACACTAATGTCAAACATTATACCATGCTATATCCTTTTAACCTGCGATGGTAAAAACAACGTGAGCTTGGAAAAGCTCAGTAATACAGAACTACCAAAAGATGCTATAAGCTCATGCAGATACATGGTAGGCATAACATTTTCATGATGTTCCAAGTAGTAACAATCATTATTTCCTTTTCGCTATTTCAAGGTAACGTTATACTTGAGAATAACGGTACTTGCTCTTTATTCAATCATCAAGTAACAAAAGGGAATTATTCAAGCTAATAGATTACGAAGATGGAAACAAAGAGTTTATCGTCTAGTGTGTTCCAATAAGTGCATATCAAATAGACATAAATACATACTAGTCATATCATAAGAACACGTAACAATTCAATGAAAATGTTCAAGTATATACAAGGGTTTACTAGTAACTACCCTCCAACCTTACACCAATACGCAGTCCCCCAGAACTGCATCCATAAGGACTTACCCTAGGCCCAACGGGCATAGGTGCCACCTAAGGGGCTGCCTTAGGTCCATAAGGTTTTACCTGTGCTAAAGCATCGGCACCTACCCAAGGGGAGACCTTAAGTCCATAAGGATTTACCAGCTTGATCAGGGTTGTACCAACAGAGACTTCATAACATAACCCAACAGTATACCCCGGATAACAATCGGTATTCAGATTTCAGACATGAGTAACAAAATATATGTGACAAACATATTCTATTCAGAGTATAAGAAACGGAAGATTCATGCTTTTGATAGATAAATGGGCATACCATTGAGCAGAACAAACATTATCATCATTCATAATGCAAATAGATTGTACCATCATAGGTCAAGCTAACAAATTATGCTATCAAATTCATTAGACAGCCATGCAATACCATAACAGATCAAGCAATCACATACCAAGTATACAGATTGAGCAGACATGCATCGGGTAGGCAGAGAATGTCATCATATATCCAGTTCACCATTTCATCTTATTTTCTAACTTAGTGATGCAATCACAATAACAATTGAAATATTCATCAAACATAACATTGTTCATGATTAAATCATTATACAATCCATTCAACAGAATATAGCACACATGGAACACACTAGGTGAAACATTTTACTTCTTGGAGATACTTGACATTTACGGATGGGAACACGTTAAGCTTTTTGACAATTTGAACTAATTTCATAAACGAGATCCCTATTAAAAAAAGGGTTCGTACTAACGGTTCAAACCAGATATTCATGGGTTGATACATCAAGATCATTGAGAGTTTAGATATATCATGAGTAATTTAGTCCTTTAGGCCTACAAGGGCATTATGGTCATTTATCATACATGGGCGTTTTTGGTGATTTATACCAACGTGGCATAAACAGTCGCTCAGGAAATTCAATATACTCATCAAGTTTCAAACCAGGCATTTAGAGATTTCTCTGTCAAGATAGTTCACGATATCGAATACATTCAGGGCTATTTTGATTACTTTGGCCGACGAGGGCATTTTGGCCATTTAACTATCATGGGTGATTTTGTAATCTAGCCCTATAATGATAATATGACGATTTACAATACTTAAGATTTCCAGAATTTTTTTGAGCCTCCAAACCATTCGAATTAGTATATCCCAACCTTGCAGTACTATCCAACCCTTCTAATGCATCCAGTTGTATTGTATATCTGAACGGTTGCATTCATACTTCACCACAGGACTTTCCACAGAGTAGTCGAACTTATATTCTGTGCGGAAAAACATCCAACCTTATATTAATATCAGGAGTGATTGCCGTACGTGAGTCATGCTTCAACCCTTAGGGGCATTTTAGTCATTTTTAACTTTTTTGGCATTTCCAGAATTTTATCAAAGGCAATTTACTTCCAGTCAAGGGGGTATTTTCAGTCATTTTGAAGCTCAGGACATCCATCATTCATGTCAATTGAACCAATTATAGTATATCAATCAATTAAGTACTCGTGGGTGTTTCAGCCATTTAAGAAATTTCGGCACCTACAACCACTTCATTCATTTAAGAACTCAAAGGTTTATCCATTGTTCTGGTTAATTTGCAAACCCCGGTGTCCGGGGATACTTCAGCCCTTTTTGGTCAATACGATCATTCCGATTAGTTTAACCATATCAGTATTTCCAGTACTTTTAGTCATTTCAATCAATTCAGAATTCTGAGCCACTAGCTTAATTCAGGGGTATGGATAGATTCCCCTGAATCTATAGTCATAGATTCATTCCAAATGCAAGGAGACCTAACACCTTACAATCTCGAAGGTTTAAATCTTGTTACCATAGCTTTCCAAGTAGTTCGAGGTTTTCAGATGAATCATGTTGTTTTACCATATCTAGCGTAGATTTCTAAAACGCTTCCAATTCTAAGCGTATTTTATTCATTCTCATACCTTGAGGGTATTTTCGTAATTTTATATCCAAATATTTTTCACATTTTATCAATTTACATTAATAATCGAATTTGGAGATTAGCTACCTTATTAATTACTTATTGAACTTCGGATCCTTCTGATTTATTGATATTCTCATTCAAGCATTGCAATCTTATCTAGATTATCATACTCATTTTCATATCCAGTTTGACTTGAGTAGAATTAACATCACTCATCATCATTTTTATGCATGCATTAACAAATACCAACATGTTCATAAAGCATACTAGAGGTAGTAGTGTATTACCTTAACTCCGAGCTACAACAGTCGATTCATGATACGACATTCGAATACCCTCGAACCTAAATTTGACATTCCTCAACATCGTGTATCCAAGGAACCGAGAATACCTTCAATTACACAAATTCCAAGATCAGACCTTACTCACAAGCTCTTAACCAATTAATTAAGTATATAAACAAGTTCGGGTTCAAGGTCAGATTCGAAGGCTTTTGGATCAGAATTTTAAAAAACGGGCTTCAAAAATAGACTCAGAACGTTGAAAAACATAAACTATGACTTTTCGGAAAATTTGACTTTTTGGCCAACGGTCAAAGTCAACGCTGACGTTAACAGGTCAAAGGTCAACGAGGTCAGAGTCAACGCTGACGTCATAATCGGTCAACACTAATGTCACCAGTCAACCGAGTTGACTCGGACGGCTTGACTAGCTGAGTTGACTCGGACCGGGTCGACGGGTCGGGCAGACGGGTCAGTAAAACAGGTCGAGCAGACGGGTTAGGCAGATGGGTCTGGGCTCGGTTCGGGTCGGGTTGTTCACTGAACCGGTTCGGTCTGGTGGGTTCAGACCGGTTCACTTACCAAATCGAAAACCTGTCGGAACTTCGCCGAAAAATCCCACTAGAATACCTCCGTAGACCCCCAACAGCCTCGATTTCGCCGGAAAAACAGAAAGAAAACCATTGTTAGTTCAACCCATATAATACATGTTGAAATAAAGCCAGAATCGAGCCGAAAATACACTGAATCTTACCCAAACGAGAGGGAAACCGTCGAACTCGATGTAACTCCAGTGAGGCCATTAACGATGGCGAAACAACGACCGGTCACCAAGGTTTTGCTCGTCACGACACATCGAACGAGATGTTGGTGAGAGCACACCGGACAGACAACAAACGATGACTGAATCGACAAAAAACTTGAACAAGGTTTCGCCGGACCTTCAAGCGATTCTCCCCGGCAAACAGACGCGTAACAGCGCGAGTGGGACGGTGGGCTAGGAGCGGGGTACGACGACGCACGCGACAAGAGCGGCGGTGAGTGCCACGGTGGTACGGTGAGGGCAGATCTGAGTCCGATCGGAGGAAGGGAGAAGGTAAGGGGACGGGTTTGGGATCTTGGGAAGTTTCCAGACTCGAGATAGGTAGGTGAGGAGTCAGATTACCCTTTTATTACCAATATCAAAACCATACATGTCAAATAAAAACCAAACAAGGTTAAGACCAATTGTGGCCTTAGTTTAGATGGTTAAGCCATTCATTTCCCATGCCATGGGGAATGGGTTTGAATCCCCTTGGTTGCAGCTCTCATTTATTCATTCCTTTCTTCTTCTTCTTTTTCTTCAGGGTGTTACATTGCAAGAATAAGATCACAAAACAGCATTTGGTGTTGTGGTAAGCTAGCGCTCCTTGTTTTTGGGAGACGCAGGTTCGAGTCCCCCTAATTGCATTTGTGATTTTTCCATTTTCTTCCTTTAATTAGGCGGTGACACGTGTCACCACCTGATTGGAGGATGAAAATAAATTTATTTAATCAAATATAAATAATTAAATCCCTCCAATAGGGTAGTGACATGTGTCACCAACTAATTAATAATTTATTTTATTAAATTAAAATTAAGACTAAATTGAAAGAATGTGTAAATAGTAAGGACCAAATGTGTAATTATACCCTTATTTTTTTAACTGCCACGTCACCCTGTCTTTAACCTCTAACAACTGGTGGTCAAATTGCACCCAATTGAATAGTATGATGGTTTAATTGCTTCGAAAAAAGTAAGGTGGTCAAATCCCGACTTTTCTAATAGTATGATGGTCATTTATGTAGTTTACCCATATAATTAATACATGGAAAATTT
Source organism: Hibiscus trionum (assembly GCA_030270665.1). NCBI lineage: Eukaryota > Viridiplantae > Streptophyta > Magnoliopsida > Malvales > Malvaceae > Hibiscus > Hibiscus trionum. The sequence goes on along the minus strand of BSYR01000038.1, from coordinate 15,233,584 downwards.
TAAAGGTGCAATAGAATTCAAAATGAAATGACTGATCACTTCGCCAAAGAAGGAATTAACTTTTTAAAGAATGGTGGTAGTCGGGTTAGAACTGGAAAGGAGTTGTGCTCAAGTGCTCTATTAGCAAATTTGTTAGCTTGGATTGTTGGTTTTTTCAATCTTGCAATTTATACCTAGGTGTTTTTATTTTTTTTTCTTTTAATTAGGATTAATAAATTTTTAACGAGTCACATAACTTAGGTCTAGGATTTGTATGGTTTTATTCTCATTAAATAAAATCATATGTACCAAGAAAAAATTTGTGGAACAACTTAGTAATTTTGCTTAGCTTTGCATAAAATATGACATATATGATAATGATACCACCCCCATCCCACACATATATTTTCAGTTTCAATAGTCAATAAGCTGACATCTTCATGTGTTGCTTCCTAAATGTTTTAGGTTAATAATATTAATAAAGTAAGGTTACCAAAACCATTTCTTAAAAAAAATGAAATTTAATTCATATATCTCAATCATGTTTATAAGGTATCATCCTAAAAACTACAATTGAAATCTTAATATTTCAATAATTTCTCAAGGATTATGAAAACTATTTGCAAAGATGTACACTAATTTATACCACTAATTAAGAGTAATTCTTTTTTTGCTCGGCAAATCGATTTTATTGGGAATAATTAAGAAAATTACATCCGCATTGAGTGCCTCGTTAAAAACCTCCCTAAACCTAGGTGGAGGAAAAGAGTACACTCAATGCGGGAATACAGAAAAATCAAACTGATAAACCCCAATCAAAACCACATAAGCAAAAACAAAACAGCAAAATACTCTCATCCAAACTCCGCACTACACGTTTGACACTCGCCCGCCTAAAACAAACACCTACCCGCCGCGCAGATTCGACGCCCCATCCTATTTCATCCTGCATCTCTTGCAATCTGAAAACTCAACTTAAACCACAGCTTTATAATTCATCAAGCACATCACCACCAAGCTTTAAATAACTCCGGTCGGGTCACGCCATCTTTAGCTAGGCAATCAGCTAAAGTATTGTTAGCCCGCCGGAACATGACAAAAGTGAATCTTCCCTATCATACAAGCCATCTTATCAATGGTCATGAACTTATCCCACCACGCCCACGGACGCTGAATTAGATTCTCCAACCAACTTAACACGACCTTTGAATCTGTCTCCACAATCAGTCCTTCAATTCAACCCCACCCAGCTTCCACAAACACTTCAAGCGCAATTTTAATAGCCATAAGCTCTGCGAACTCTACCCCAACAACTAGTACCGACCCTGTGAAAATTGCTCTAATGATACCATCCTTGGTGCGAAGAACGCCACCACATCCGACAGCCCCACTTTTGACGGATCCATCTACATTGAACTTGAGCCAACCAAGTGATGGAGGTGACCAAGAAAAAGGAATCTTTACTGTTAAAAGAACATCTATTAGGATTCTCCCACCATTCCTCCACACTCAAATGGAGATCATCCTTTGAAGCCTTGACCCATAATATTGATCTCATCTTTGTATGAAAAATTAAGTCCTTTGTCGTAGACATTTTCTCTTTGAACACCCTATCATTTCGAGCCAGCCAAATACTCCATAAAGCTGCTGCCATTGAGATAAACCATAGACTCCGAGTCCATCCCGTAAACATAGTCTCGAAACAAAATTCAAATAATCCATTAATGTCAGTAGCTTCCACCCATCTCACTCTCCACCATTCACAAAAGGCAACCCAAAATTCACTACTGTTTTACATCCAGCAAATAAGTGATTTGCATCCTCTATATTGCTATTACACCCACCACATACACATTGATCTAAAGCATCAAGGACACCTCTCCTCATCAAAAAAATCCTTTGTAGGTAGCCTATCTAATTTTAACATCCAAAGGAAGTTCTTGATTTTAGGAGGGACCTTTGTCTTCCATAATCTACCAAAATTAAATTTCGGTTCATCTAGATCCACATTTACAATCAGGGAAGACAGTTTGTTAACCGAGAACAGCCCTGCCCTATCATGAATCCAAATTAACTTATCTGGAGTTTCGGGATAAATGGTTACCTTGTTGACAGCCTCCTCTAGCTCTGCAATCATTCGCCATTCTCTTTCCAGCAAAGGTCTTGTAAACTTACCTTCCCATTGGATATCACAAAGGCCCTTGTGTCCTGCAAAATTAGCGATCACTACTCCTTTGAAACGTGCAAGTCTGTATAGTCGTATAAAGGATACTCGTAACGGCTTTTCCCCACACCATAAATCTTCCCAAAATAATGCTGTCCTCCCATCCCCTATTTTCCATCTGAACGAGTCTACATTCATCCACCTACTCACATCTGATTGTTTCCAATTGTTCATTATCCCTCTCCATACTACCGACATTCTTCTCGGATTACAAGTATTCACCCAACAATTATTCGATAAAGCGCCATATTTCGAGTGTATAACTCTTCTCCAGAGTGCCGATCTTTCCGTAGCGAACCTCCATCCCCATTTAGCAAGTAAGGCTATATTCTTGGCCCTCAAATTGACAACTCCCGCACCTCCTTTATTACGCGGCGAACAAACTTTCGACCAGCTTACACGAGCCATCTTTTTATTCTCAATGTTGCTGCCCCATAAAAACCGTCTTCTAATCGCCTCAATTTTCTGCAGCACTGTACTTGGAACCTCGAATAATGACATATAGTAAAGCGGTAGTGAATAAAGGACTGAATTGATAAGAACCACCCTTCCTGCAAAGGACAGACTACTGCTTTTCCGACCTAAAAGTTTCACTTGGAATCTTTCTATAACCGGCGTCCAAGTTGCAACCTTCCTCGGATCCGCCCCGAGAGGAATTCCTAGATAGGAGAAAGGTAAAGAACCGGTAGCACAACAACATTTTTTTGGCCAAATTTGACGTTGCTGCTTCCTCAATTCCAATTCCAACAAGGCATGACTTCTTAAAGTTGATACTCAATCCTGAACAAAGCTCAAAGCACCTTAAAATTCTCCTCACGTTCACCACTGATTTCTCAACTGCTTTTAGGAATAATACCATATCATCGGCAAATTGTAAATGTGAGAAAGATTGACCTTGAATCACCTCTTAGATACCTGAAATCACACCAATGGACTCAGCCTCTTCAAGTAGCAAATGTAACACCTCCGTGACCATTATGAACAAAAACGGCGAAAGGGGATCGCCTTGCCGCAAGCCTCTTCTCATACGAAATTCTCTAGCAGGCGAGCCATTTACAAGGATTGAAACTTTTGCTGAGGAAACACATTCCATAATCCATGCTCTCCATTTCTGTCCGAAACTCATTCTATTCAAAACCATGTCAAAGAATTCCCAGCGTACACAATCGTACGCTTTGGAGAAGTCCAATTTTATCACTACGCCACCCGAGTCCTCTTTACTCCTTTCCATCAAGTGTATAATCTCGTTTGCAATAAGGATGCCATCGAAAATCCGTCGCCCACTCAAGAAAGCACACTGCGTGTCGCTGATAATTTTCTCCATCACTGTTCGTAATCTTCTCGAGAAAACCTTCGCGATAATCTTGTAGATCGATCCCACCAAGCTTATGGGTCTAAAATCAGAAACTTCAACCGGATTATTCACCTTTGGTATAAGTACTATAAAGGATGAGTTAACGTTCTGCTCCAACTTCCCTGTTTTGTGAAACTTTCCCATAAGCCTTAGTATATCTCCCTTTACATCTTCCCAACAGCATTTAAAGAATTTCATGTTAAACTCGTCTGGCCCTGGAGCTTTCGAAACGTCGCAGCTCCATATTGCTTCCCCCACCTCCTCTACCGAAAAGGGTTCCTCTAAGGAAGCTGCCTCCTCTAGCGAAATCCTTTTAAATTTTAACTTCGCCACTGCACTCCAGGCCCTCTTTTTGCAACTGAAATGGTTGTTGAAATGGTTAAATAACATGTGTCGCATCCTCTTAGGATCATTGCATCTGTAGTTACCAACTTGATGTTGGGGAAACCGGGTTATTTCCCACACGAACGTAGCTTCAAATCTGAGCTGAAATGTCGAGATCGAAACTACCGAAATTTGCACAGCGGACAAACCCGTCAACTATTGAATATTGAAACCTAATGGAAAAACCCAATAATAAGCAAGCGAAATAAATAATGGAGAGAACACACCGAATTTACGAGGTTCGACGAAAATGTCGTCTACTCCTCGGGCACCACCACCGGATGATAACTTCACTAATACCAAAATGGTACAAACAAATGGAATTCCTAAGAATTCTCAAATATGAGAGAAGAGAAACAAATGGGAGAGATGGATGTTGGGATGATTTCAAATGACAAATGCTAGGCCTATTTATAGTTGAGCTTTAAGGACTAAACTTGTAAATAGCCTAAACTTTAGGGACTAAAAATTGATTTTACCAAAACCAATTTTCAACCTTTGCTGCTGGAGCATTTTTCTCCATTCGGTGCAGCCAAGCTTGACAAATCCATGCCCACAAAGCTTGACTTTCAAGCCATTATCAACAAATCTCCACCTTGGCTTGAAATTTCACCAAGCTTTTCAAAATTTCTTCTCCCCAAACGTTATCTTTTGTAGTGCCTCCAAATGCGCCCACGAGCGCCATACACCCGAAGGTGCTCAAACTTGCAAGATGTTAATCAAGTTCAAACAATGATTGAACTTGATTGATGTTACCACCTTGGTCAACATATCTGCAGGATTTTCTGCCGTCGCAATCTTCTGAAGTAGAATCTTTCCTTCTTCAAAGATCTCCCGCACAAAGTGATACCTCACGTCGATGTGCTTGGTTCTTGAATGGTAGACTTGATTTTTCGCTAAATGAATAGCACTCTGACTGTCACAATAGAGACTAATGTGACTTTGAACAACTCCCAAGTCTTCCAACAATCCGTTAAGCCAAATCGCCTCCTTAACAGCCTCTGCAACTGCCATGTACTCTGCCTCTGTAGTTGACAAAGCCACCGTTGACTGTAAAGTAGACCTCCAACTAACTGGGGCTTTTGCTAAAGCAAACAAATACCCAGTAGTAGACCGACGCTTATCCAAATCACCAGCATAGTCGGAATCAACATATCCAACCACAAACTGACCAAGTGTTTCATCTTGCTCAAACACTAAACCAACATCTACGGTTTGTTGGAGATACCGTAGAATCCATTTCACAGCTTGCCAATGTCCTTTTCCAGGATCATGCATGTACCTGCTCACAACTCCAACTGCTTGTGAAATGTCAGGCCTCGTACACACCATCGCATACATCAAGCTCCCTACTGCATTAGCATATGGAACTTTTGCCATATATTCTCGCTCTTCATCAGTTTTAGGAGATAATTGAGAACTGAGTTTCAAATGAGAAGCAAGTGGGGTACTTACATGTTTTGTGCTTTCATTCATGCCAAAACATTGTAATACCTTTTTCAGATATTGCTTCTGAGTCAAACAAAGCTTGCCTCTCCGTCTGTCTCTACTTATCTCCATGCCGAGAATCTTCTTGGCCTCACCTAGATCTTTCATCTCAAACTCTTGATTCAACTGAGCCTTCAAATTGTCTATCTCTTGTTGACTCTTTGAAGCGATCAGCATATCATCAACATACAAGAGAAGATAAATGAAAGATCCATCTTGTAGCTTTCGCAAATACACACAATGGTCGTATTTGCTTCTTGTGTACTTTTGCCTCCTCATAAAGCTATCAAATCGCTTGTACCACTGCCTCGGAGATTGCTTCAATCCATATAGCGATTTGTTCAGCTTACAAACCCATTTCTTACCACCAGCATCTAAGTATCCTTCTGGCTGAGTCATATAGATCTCCTCTTCCAAATCACCGTGCAAGAAAGTCGTCTTTACATCGAGTTGAGCTAGCTCCAAATTCAACTGTGCTACCAAGGCCAACAATATTCTAATGGAGGAATGCTTCACAACAGGGGAAAATACTTCGTTGTAGTCGATTCCCTCCTTCTGAGCGTAGCCTTTAGCTACCAACCTTGCCTTGTAGCGAACATCTTTCTTGCTGGGAGATCCGTCTTTCTTTGCAAATACCCACTTGCATCCAATTGCCCTTTTACCTTCTGGTAAATATGCCAAATCCCAGGTGTTGTTCTTCTGGAGAGATTGCATTTCTTCATCCATGGCACTTTTCCACTTGTCACTTTCTAAGCTTTGCATTGCTTCTTGATAAGTGACAGGGATATCATCATCAACAACTGGAAGGGCATAGGCCATTGTATCTGTAAATCGAGCAGGTCTACGAATTTCTCTCCTTGGCCTTGTAACTGCAAGTGGTTCTGGTGTCTCCAACGGTTCTTGGGTTAGAACCTCTTCATCTTCTGATTCCTCCATTGGAGTTGGAGAATCAGTAACATCAATTGCTGGACTAATCACCGTCTCTTGAAACTCCACCTGGTTTGGAGTATACTCCACCTGTTGTGGAGTACTACTTGTCTGAATAGCTCCATTTGTTACCTTCTTCAACATGACAGATTCATCAAAGGTAACATCTCTGCTACAAATTATCTTCTTTGTGTCTAAGCACCAAAGTCGAAATCCCTTCACTCCATGAGTGATTCCCATGAAGATAGCCTTTTTTGCTCTAGGATCAAGTTTTGACTCCTTCACATGATAATACGCAGTGGATCCAAATACATGTAAGGAATCATAATCTGTAGCGGGTACTCCAGACCATACCTCCAACGGTGTTTTTCCTCCAATCGCCGATGACGGTAGACGATTGATGAGATGGCCAGCATATGTCACAGCCTCAGCCCAAAATGGTTTGCCCAACCCAGCATTGGACAACATACATCGAACTTTCTCAAGTAGTGTTCGATTCATACGCTCTGCCACCCCATTCTGCTGTGGTGTATGTCTAACAGTGAAGTGTCGAACAATACCATGCTCCTGGCAAACGTCAAAGAGCGGATCACTTTTATATTCCCCTCTATTGTCCGTCCTAAGCCGTTTGATCTTCTTGCCAGTCTGGTTCTCAATCATATTTTTCCACTTCAGGAAAACTTTGAGCACTTCATCTTTAGACTTCATCGTATACACCCAAACTCTTCTGGAAAAATCATCAACAAAAGTTACAAAATAGTGTTTTCCTCCCAGCGACATTGTTTTGGAAGGACCCCACACATCTGAGTGAACATAATCCAAAATACCTTTCGTATTATGGATAGCGGTGCCGAATTTCACTCTCTTATGCTTTCCCAGAACACAATGCTCACAAAAATTTAACTTGCAAGCCTTTGCACCTTTCAACAATCCTTGCTTTGCCAAAATTTGCAAGGATTTCTCACCAGCGTGTCCCAACATTCATACTATCTCTCCCAAGTCTGGACTTTGACTTTGATCTCCCTCTCATTTTTGGCTTTTGGCTTTTCGAGCGACCTCTTACCACCATGGCCTCCGCTGCATTGTACTTGCTCTCCATCTTGGTTTTCTTTCGGAGCTCGTAACTATACAGAGCAGCAGTTACTTCTTTAAGGGTCACCTCATCCTTTCCATGAAGTAACGTTGTTTCAAGGTGCTCAAATTCATCTGGAAGAGATGACAACAACATTAAAGCCAAATCTTCATCTTTGAAAGTTTCATCCATGCCCAACAGATCTGCCACTAACTCATTGAAAGCAGTGATGTGTTCATTCATATTGGTGCCTGGCTGATAATCAAATCTGAACAATCTTTTCTTCATGTGAAGACGATTCTGAGAGCTTTTCTTTAGGAATTTTTCCTCCAACGCTTTCCATAGTTTACTTGCAGAAGTCTCATTCTTGTAGGCATACTTCTGCTCCCTGGAAAGACAAGATCGAATCGTACTACACGCCATACGGTTGATTGTTCTCCAATCTTTCTCCATCATATCTACGGGTTTTTCTTCCTCAATGGCAATGTCTAGACCTTGTTGAAATAAAGAGTCTAGCACCTCGCCTTGCCACATGCCGAAGTGACCGGATCCATCGAACAACTCCACCGAGAAGTTTGCATTTGACATTATCCTCCTCACCGGTATAGAGGAAGAGCTTGATGCCCTATCTGATCCGTCTTTTGTCATGGCAACGAATAATATTCAACAGCACGAACTGGATATTGAAACACTACACCAGATAAGTTCCCAGGAAAGAGAGGTGGATCACACGGATCGCTTAAATACCAAGTCTTTCCTAGCCAGAACTTTCCTAGACATGCACTGTCACAACACCACACTTCTTTGCAGCAACCGAGCAACCGGGATAGCCTTAACCGAAGCTCTGATGCCAATTGTTGGGGAAACCGGGTTATTTCCCACACGAACGTAGCTTCAAATCTGAGCTGAAATGTCGAGATCGAAACTACCGAAATTTGCACAGCGGACAAACCCGTCAACTATTGAATATTGAAACCTAATGGAAAAACCCAATAATAAGCAAGCGAAATAAATAATGGAGAGAACACACCGAATTTACGAGGTTCGACGAAAATGTCGTCTACTCCTCGGGCACCACCACCGGATGATAACTTCACTAATACCAAAATGGTACAAACAAATGGAATTCCTAAGAATTCCCAAATATGAGAGAAGAGAAACAAATGGGAGAGATGGATGTTGGGATGATTTCAAATGACAAATGCTAGGCCTATTTATAGTTGAGCTTTAAGGACTAAACTTGTAAATAGCCTAAACTTTAGGGACTAAAAATTGATTTTACCAAAACCAATTTTCAACCTTTGCTGCTGGAGCATTTTTCTCCATTCGGTGCAGCCAAGCTTGACAAATCCATGCCCACAAAGCTTGACTTTCAAGCCATTATCAACACTTGAATCCCCTGCACCACCCTTCTTTTAGCCTTGATTTTTACCGCATTGTGAAAAAAAAAAGTTGTTCGAATCGCCTAGTTGGAGCCAATTAGTTCTCGATTTTTGCTTCCATAATTCCTCTTGAAGTTTTAGATTTTCCCAAAGATCCAATCGACATTGCTTCAATTCTTCTAACCTCTCCTTGTTTGAAATTTCTCCATCGTCCTCCATATCTTCCAACTTACTGATTTTATCCTCCAATTCCTTCACTTTGAGATCAAAATTGGCACATGATTGCAAGTTCCACCTCTTTAATTTCCTTTTTAGCAACCTTAGCTTTGGCAGCAACTCAACACTAGTATTTTCAGCTTCATCAAAGACCTTTTTTATTAGCTCACGACATTCCCTTTTATGTAGCCAACTGTTTATGAATTTGAAAGGCCGGGGACCCCAATCCACAACCCCTATAGATAGTAGAACTGATATATGATCAGATATTGCTTTCTTCAATCCAGTTTGCACCAAGTCCATCAGACTACTCAAACATTTGCTATCTACTAAAAACCTATCAAGCCTGCTCTTTCTATTTAACAGTCTGAACCATGTAAATTTCCTGCCGATCATGGGTAAGTCCACTAACTCACACCTGGAAATGAAGTTATTAAACTCTGCGCACCCTGTAGATCCTCCAACACACCCGCTCCTTTCGCTTCTGCATCTAACTACGTTAAAATCCCCTCCTATTATCCAATTGAACGGCTCACTCACCTTCAATCCCTCCAATTCATTCCATAAGACCAATTGGTCCGAAGTAGCGCAAGGGGCATAGACGTTACAAACAATTGCTTTCAATCCCAACTGAAGCCACTCACCTTTTAGAAGTATAAACCTTGATTTTGTGATAATGGAGTCTGCCCTGAATTTCTTCTTATCCCAAATTGAAACCAATCCTCCTGCGTTGCCATCTGCTGCCACGTAGCTGAAGTCGAACTCATCATCAAACCATAGCCTTCTTAATACTTCCTCTTGGATACTGTCTCTCTTTGTTTCCTGAAGCAAGACCATCTCCACCTGTTGCACCCTAAGAAGACTCCTCATAGATGACATTTTTGCTTCTTTACCCAACCCGCGAATGTTCCAAGTGACAATCTTCATCCTCAACACCCCTGGTTTTCTAGGGCCAGTCCACGATTACTTGCCCCTTACCGACGTTGTTTACTTAGCTTCTATAGCCGCCAACTCCTTCAAAGCCTCATGTTCATTGCCTTTGATTTGCATACCAAGTTTTTTGCCTAACTTGATTGTCTTTCTTGCCTCCTTTGTGATAATATTCCACCTTGCCGTTAAATCAGAGTCCAATAGAGATCTTCCTGAGAGTTCCGAAGAAACTAGCGCCTTCTTATCCAGATTGCACCTCTGGTATGCTCTATTCTTTTTCTTTTTCTCCGAATCGGTCAGCACCTTATCCTGGTAATTCCAAAGGCAGCCGTATCTTCTCTCTTTCTTCCTCTGTTTACCTTCAATAATATCAGAGCAGTAAGCCCTAGGCCCCTCCCCTTCGCTTTGGCACTCGCGTATATCGCAGACTTACTGGTTGGTCTTCGATACAACGACCCCTGTATTTCTAATGGCATCAACTGAAGCCTCCCATTTGGATCTGCAGTTCAAAGAACCCCGTGATTTGTTTTCTTGGTTCAGCGAAAAGCCCATATCTGCTAGGTCCTCTCTGGCTCGGTTAGTCAACACACCCAACTCCTCACCCGAACCTTCCTCACTTGTAGTTTGCTTAGCTGGTTCTGTTTCAGGGCCCATCTTGACCACGTCAGACCAGTTCTTAACAAGGTCATTTGGGGGAATAACATGTCCTTCCAATTCCCTCACGTTTGCCTCTCCTTCTCTCACTAGAGCCTCTTTGTCTTCAAGAACATTCTCTGCAGCTTCCTTGAGCCCCCTACCCATAACTTCCATGTTTCCTAATTGTACTCCCAAAACTCGTGAATCATTAAGACAAATATCATTATAGTCTTTCCCCATGCAAATTGCATTGATTGCTTCAATCTCCACCGTAAGGTTGTTCCCTCTATGTTCCGGCGACCTATTCTCCTTCTCCATGGTCGTAGACTCCGAATCTAATGCTCCTTCACACCCCAGATCAATGTTCCGATTCTTCCTCTCAAGATCGACATCAACAGTTTGATTGTGCCATGATTTGCACCCTATCTCTTCCACTTGGACAATAAACACACAATTGAACACCTCTAACTCGACTGCCTCGTCAATCTTTTTCTGGAGATTGGTTGAAATAAGAGCCGAAACCTTTTCACAATCCAGGGAACGGTTAATATTTTCACCAAAAGCTTCAAAGACTCCCCATAGTTCTGCTAATCTCCGAACTGTTATATGATTCCAGCAATGCAGCGGAATACCCGACATTACTAACCATGTACTTCTAGGCACACACTTTGTATCTTCCGACCATGGTTTTACCACTGCGAAAATTTCCTTGAACTTTGATTTCTCCCAAATCTTCCAGCATTAAGAAAAGCTCATCGTCCTCAAAACTCAAAAGGAACTGCTTCCCACCTATTCTTTGAACTTTGATTTCTCCCAAACCCCATTTGTGTAATCTATCCTTGACGTTATTAACGCTGGTAATGGTACTCATCTCGCCCACCAAACAACATTTCATTTTCCACAGTTCCTCCTCCTCTACATGACCCATAACTCTTTTCAGTTCCCGTCTTCCTTGAGCTCCGATAGTGCCAATCTCCTTCTGCTGACTCTTCGACGAAACCTTGTTTATCCCTTCACACTCCTGCACCACTGGTCCATCCTGCCTCATGCTCTCTGCTTTCTTTCAACCTTCTCATCGTCTGTACTCCTATCTTCTTTTGATTTTTGGCTGCGTCTAACGTTCCTTTTTGCAAACTTAGCCATTGAGACTGAAAGTTTAAAACCATAAAGCGCGAAGCCATTCAATCTCTCTATCGCTCGTAGGGCGTCAACTTCTTTCTCAAACCTCACGAATCCAAAACGTTTCCCCCCTCTGCTCAATTTATTAGCTATGAAGACGTCAACCACATCGCCATGCCTTGCAAATGCGAACCAAAGTCCCTTCCACTGCATATACTTCGAAATATTTTCCACGTATAGCGAAATCCCTTCATCTCTCCGAAGAGGCTCCATTACTACTTTTTGCTGCTCTAAATAAAAAGGCATACTAGTAATGACCGACGGAAGCAACCAAAGATTAATTGCTTAATGGATTCTTATATTAGATAAATTGATGATTAAGCCATTTTCTATATATGAAGGGTTACTATAATGGTAGTTAACCATGGAACTTAGCCTTCATTACTTAATTAAGTCTAATCATTCTCATCCATCATCCTTCTTCTGAAATTAATTCTTTTGTCTTATATATCCATAAATAATTGAAATTATTAAATAATTAACATTTTATTTTTATTAGTATCTAAGAGTGGCTTCATTAATGGGAGATTGGGATAATGGAAGATGATTCCCACACATAATGTTAATTTTTCGTATGAGGGGAACACGAGCGTGAGATGGAGTGTATATATGTGTGTATGAATTGTAATATATATATATATTAATGTTTACTGTTTTATTAGGAGAAGTTTTAATTGCTTTACTTAAATGATAAGGTCCATAGTACATCAATGAGTTAAAGAGCTATGAAAAGTATAGAAAAATTTGTAATAAATTACAGGTTAACTTGTAATTGAACTGTCGATTAACAGTTGGTTAGCAAAATTTTAATAATTACTATAACAGTTAATTAATTGTTTAGGCTAAGCAGTACAGTTAACCGACCAAGAACACCCATAGTGCTGACAAATAAATTTAACGTGAATGGCTTTTTTTTACATGCCTAGTGCATGTCAGTTATAGTGTGTCCATTATGTGATTAGTTCGATAATATTAAAATGTTTTATTTTTTCACTAAACTGAGATTGGTTTATTAACATGATGACTCAGAAAGCACTAAAGAAAATTTGGAAAACCCAGATTGAATCATTCTAAAAATTACTATAACAGTTAATTGATTTGTAAATTTTTAATAACTACTATAACAGTTAATTGATTGTTTAGGCTAAACAGTACAGTTAACCAACCATGAACACCGTGCGTGCTAACAAATAAATTTAATGTGAATGGCTTTTTTTTACATGCCTAGTGCATGTCAGCTATAGTGTGTCCATTATGTGATTAGTTCGATAATATTAAAAGATTTTATTTTTTCACTAAACTGAGATTGATTTATTAACACGATGACTCAGAAAGCACTAAAGAATCCAATTACAACAATGATCTCATCTTGATATCCAATTATAACAATAATCCGATATTGTAAGCATAAACCATTTTAGCAAGTTCCACTAGTATAATTAATGTGAGATATCATAAACCATGTTGATATCAATGCATGTTGTTGACGTAAAACTAAATGAACCATTTTAGCAAGTTTATGGCCACTAAGCCAAAATGACATATGCTAACTCTATATATACTCATACGCTCACCTAGTTTAATCAAGGGCCACGGTATCATCTGCTAACTCTATATATACTCATACGCTCACCCCTTTTCATTACATCTCTTACATTCATCTTCTTGTTTTCCTCAAGTAAGCAATAGTTTCTTTCCTCCATAAACGTTTTTTCTCTTTTATACAACATCATGTTTCTCGCGATTTTTTTGATGATTATTGCCCAAGTCATCAGTGCTTGGGTAAGCATATTCTACGAGAAAAGTTATTCCATGGGAACTAGTATGGTAGTTTTGATTGTCTACCGTTTCCTGGTAGCAACCATCTTCGTTACCCCTGTTGCGATCTATTTCGAAAGGTATACTTTAAATTAATATCCATATGTATCGTTTCATAATCATTATGCAAAATTGATTTCTTGTATTTGAAAAAAAAATTGTAGGGGTCAAAGGCCAGACATGACGTGGAAGATAGCTACATTGAGCATATTAACTGGAGCTTTGGGGTATGTATTCGAAATTTTAGTTTGAATTATAGTAATTATTAAAATTCAATTGACCTTTACTTTATGGAATGCAGGGGAGTTGTGGCGCAAAATACATTCGCGGCTAGCTTCAGTTTCGCTTCTGCGAGTTATATCGCAGCCGTTGCGAACTTAGGCCCTGCCATTACTTATATATTAGCCATAATATTCAGGTACGTAGAAATTATAATGTAGAATTATACATAGACACGATAGATGAGGATACAATACAAGAAATGCATTACCAAAACAATGTTTGATCCTCCTAATAAATCCCTAAAACATTTCGATTACTAAAGCATTTGATTAATAGACAAATTTTTCCGGTTCCTTTCTGCCATTACTCTTCATCCTATTAACATTGTCCAAGGAACTTCCTACAATCATCCCATCAATAAAATTAGCTCTATTATTCAGTCATGTTCTTGGAAGAAGACTCTATTTGCGGAAAAGAAACAGATGCTTCTACCTCCACCGAACAGTGGAAGGGGCTTTCTCGGCAAGAGCCTTAGCAGCTTCAGGAATATTACATTCATTTTCATTAACTAATGAGTCAATCTCCAGCACCCTATCTTCCTCAGTTGTTGAGAATGAACTTGCAATCCATCACTTTGTACTAACTGCTTGTCTTGAGCAAATTACCCCAATACTAGTATCAGTTTGGATTTGACCGTCCCTATTAAAGCCAATCTCGAGGTTTGATGCCATGCAAGCAAACAGGAGGAACCGAGGCTGCAGTTGAGCTGAAATATCCAGTGCGGCAGCATAATCTATCTGTTACCAACCTCTGAAAACTCCGGCGACTCTTCAGTCTTCACCTTCCCCCTCGTCAGAGTCGGATAATGGATCTTCCCTGTCGTCACCATGACCATTCATTCTCGACTGCCAGCAGTAACCAAAATAGACGGATTTGTTCACCATCACTTTGGCTTTATCAAATCTTTCCCTCGCTTTTGTTTCATCGTCTACTTACCCCACCGGTTCCTCTACGTCTAATTTCCCTTTTTATTTTCTGTTTGATTGACATTTGCATTTCCTTAGGATGGAGACGTTAACTTTGACCACATGGCCCGGAAGAGCAAAAGTGATTGGCACCATCACTAGCATCGGTGGTGCAATGACCATCACTTTCTATACTGGACCGGGCTTCCACATACACACATCCTTGAATTCACTGCCCCAACCGCATAACTTGTTCTTTTCTCCGGTCCAGAGGCCGATACTAGGAGCTGTATTGACCTTGCTCAGTCTTTTCTGTTATTCTTTGGCTCTTATTTTGCAGGTATGATATCACATTTTTAGTTTTAACAAATTTATATATATCCAACAAAACACTAATTATTACTCATAATAATTACTTTTAATTTACTTATAAATAGGCCAAGTTGATTGCCACACACTTCTACCCCGTTTTATCTACTTCATGGCTGATGTGCGGCAGCAGCTTTGTGCTCTCCACGGCAACGGCTATGGTTGTTGAGAGGGATTGGTCTGCCTGGCGAATCTATTCAAATGCCAATTTATTGACCATAATTTTCACTGTAAGCGAATTTTTTCATAAATACATTAAGTTTTAGATTCACATTAATGAATAAAATTTGAGTTTTATTATTAAAATTGTATATTTATTTGATAAATGAAATAGGGTATTTTCGGATCCGGAGTAGCAGTTTTCATTGCAACATGGTGCATGAAAGCACAGGGTCCAATTTTTGTCTCTTCTTTTGCCCCTCTGCCGCTCGTTTTTACGATATTGTTTGAGTCTCTTCTAATAAATGAAGAGATTCATATGGGAAGGTATTAATTACTCAATTTTTAATTTGTTTTTTACATACTATCTCGTGTTTTTTCTAATTCGTGTTTTTACATGTTATAAATTAATAGTATCATAGGCGGGTTCGTAGTCATACTAGGAGTCTACATCACCTTATGGGGAAAGCAAGCCGAGACTTCCGCCGTTACTAATGTACAAGCTTCAGAACCGAGTATTCATACAATAGCAGAGGGGGATATTTTAGATGTACCTGAGCTCAACCATCCTGATGTACCCGAGCTCCACTTTATCTCATAATATAACTATCTAATTCGTTTAGTTTGAGACTTTACTATTTAATTCGTTGTAGAACAGGCATTACTTTTAACACATTTTCTTGGAATGCCCCTAGTAAACCACAAACATTTCATAATAGGTTATATGGAACATCATTGAATATAGAATTCCAAACAATATCATAAAGTTATAGTATAATTTGTCAATTTAGTATAAATATCATATAAACAAATCAGCCCAAGAATGATTAAACCCATTTATACCGAGACTTTGAATTTGGATTCTAATATTCCATTAGTCTTTTTCTTCTAATATAGAATTCTAAACAATATCATAAAGTTATCGTAGATTCATAGTAGTAAAAATAAATTAATTGTTGCACTCTTTTTTCTCATCTAAGTTTAGAGTTTTTTTTTTTAACGAGGCACAATTATAACTACTTTATCTAATAAATTAAATCCTTTCAAAAAAAATTAACCTCAATCATAAAACAAATATCTAATAAATTAACATCTTTTTAATAATAAAATTATCTGAATGAGCGAGAAAAATGTTCATCGATTAACATTAAATATAATCTCATATAAATTAAGGATACACAATTTGTGTTTGAAATAATTTTCTTTTCTTATATTCTTACTTGTTGTGTACTTTATAGGAATAAAATTAAATATATAATAATATATACATATAATGTTATAATATAAACATTAAAATATTTAATTTGATTGTGTTTAAACTTCTAATAAAAATAAAAATATATAAAATTATTAAATATTAAATATTAAAATAAAAATAGATTTAATGTTAAACTGATCGAGGGGATGAGTGTATGTTTTATTCTTTTGTATATAAAAAATAGCATAAATACTTTTAAAAGGATTTTCTGAAAAATAATATTGGTGAATATAAATTGGGTTTGAATGAGTTGTTTACAAATATGCATGAGTTCAAATAAAATTTGATGTTCATATTTTGAGGACAAACATGAAATGCGTTTATATTATTGGCAAAAGTTGATTTGTAAAGGGCAAAATTTTCTAAAATCTGGGGTAAGAAATCCATAATTCAAATGTAAAACCAAAAGGGTAAAATTGTATAAATTATCACTGAATTTACTCTCATGTTTATTTTAGTCACTGAAATTTCAAAACGTTCATTTTACACACTGAATTTTATGCATTAAGTGTTTTTTTATTATTCGTCCGTTAACTTCTGGACGACGTAAATGACAAACGGAAGAACTTCAACAAGATCCGAACAGTAGAAAATTTCATCGATACGAGAGAAACAATATATTAAGAAGCGAGTTACATCCGACGGTGGAAGAGAGAGATCGGTTATAAAAAAAATCAAATTTTTTTACCCGAGCTGTGAACTTCAAAACATTTTTCGATGAAATAAAGGTCGAATTAAGGCTTAGAAGACTATGACGAAACCATGGGTAACATTTAGGACCGAACGAATACTATCTACGATAACATCCGATGACGATAAACACAACAATTAATTGAAACCGAAAAAAATTTAGTCAGGTATTCATATGCTACAATTTGATATGATGATTGTACTATCTAAATCTTTACTCATAAATTGAAAGATATTGATCAATTAAATATGCTCGATTCTACATCCTCTTGTGTTTTGTACCATCGATAATGTCAAGCGAAACGAACTTAATCAATTAAACATTTAATTTCTTAATTCAACTTATATAATTTACAACGTCAAAATTCGAACTCATAGACTTTGTACGACAAGAAGCTGAGGACAGAGAAAAATCTGAGCTAGGCAGACTTCCCAGCGAACAAGGAGATGAGATATGAGGCAGGCAGACAGATAACCACACTGTTCATAGACAATCTATCGGAGAACTTGCATTGTCAAGGACTTTGGCCTGCATTCGGAAGACACAGAGATGTTGTTGACGCTTTTATTACTGCCAAGCGGAACAAAAGGGGAGGAGATTTGGGTTTGTCAGGTTCTCGAAGAAAGTCGACGCTGATAGAGCCATTGAAAGGCTGAATGGATTCAAACTTTATAGTAGTAAAATAACAGTATCTGTGGCAAAGTATAAAGCAAAGGTTGCATACTGGAAGAGAGTCCGGAAGGGACAACCTGAAAACGAAAATAAAAAAGTTGAAGAGCAAAGGTCGAATCAGAATCATGCAGGGGCCATAAATGGTGCATTTGATAAAGGCAACACACTAAACGGAGAAAGGGGACCTAAAAGCAATGATATGAAGAAAGATGAATCCAGTTGCAAGACTTCTCGAGCCATTAAAATAGTGGTTGGGCACATATAAGTTGAGGAGCTGTGGAAGTGTATAAGATGTTTGGTAGGGGAGATGGAAACCGTATGTAGTGTGAGGAGCATTGAAAACAAGTTGTATGAAAGAGGGCTAGGGGAAATTAAAGTTCAAAGACTAGGTGGGAAATTCTACCTCTTATCTTTTGAGGATGATGAGTTGTTCACAATGTTAGAAGATTTAAACTGGTCATTCCTAAAGGAAATCTTCCTATCGGTGAATATGTGGTCGGAAAATGTAATTCAAAGGGGGAGGATAACATGGTTAGAGGTGGTTGGAGTGCCAATCAATTGCTGGAATAATGTTACATTGAGGAGGATTGCAGAACTTTGAGGAAATGTGGAAGCTTTTGGTGAAAATTTTAATCACATCAAGGATTGTGAAATAACAAGCATTCTAATTACAATGAAGCAACCTGGGAAGATTGATGAAGTTTTTGAGCTGGAAGCTGGTAATGTCACCCACCAGATCCACGTTGTCGAACTGGGATTCTCAGATTCACAGGAAACATTACATAAGGACAACAATAAAAAGGAAAGGGGAGCAAAGGAGCAAGCCATATGTTAAAGCCACTCGGACTCCTCATTAGAGGTCGACCAAAATCTTTCACTGGACGCAGAGTTGAACAGCAAGGTACAAGAGAATGTAGAAGCATTGAATGCAATGCTTTTGGGGAAAGTAAATAGTGATATTGGTGGCTACTTAGAACTAGATTCTAAAAGACACCTAGGAGAGAAGGAAATTAAAGGCTGCAGTTCAAGGGATATTGTAAAGTGCTCATAAGCCCTATATTTTGTATGCATTCCATCTCATATTATTTTCGTTCTTAAGTACATTTTTGGCATATTTAGGTGTATGCATGCATTATCTACAGTGAGAAAATGTACTGTTTTAGTTTAGTTTTAGTTTCAGGTACTAGAAGCTGGCAGAAGGAGAGAGGATCTGAGGAGCTGATGCTGAGGCAACAAGCCAAGAGGCTGTACTGAAGCAGCTCAACACATAGAGAAATGATGTCGAGTAGCTGCCGCGACCATACCTGCAGCCCAGGGTAGCAACCAGAAGATTTGGTGAATTGGAGTGCAATTGGAAGAGCGTAATGATTCCAATGAGCCCATCCATGCAATTTATCGATGCCGGAAACAACGGATACAACCGCTCAAGGGGAGATTATCCAAGGCGGCTTAAGGTTACTTGTGCCACAAGGAGTCCAACTTCAAGTCAAAGAAGTCAGAATTTAAAGGATGTATTTAATGCTAAAGCTACTTTATGATAAGGAAGACTTCTACTCCAATGAGGACTTAACCTAGGCCAATGCTTTATATATATCCGACCATACCTTGTATTTTTGTAGAACTAATGTTTTGATATAATAATTGAAAAATGTTTTGGACTAATTTGAAAAGAATTTAAAACTTGGTTTTAAGTCCAAACAACTTGAAATTATGTTTGAGATATTTTAAAAGGTTTTTGGCAATGTTTTTACTAATTTTAAAGAGCCAAACTTGACTTTTCAAGCTACCCGTATCGATACGGTTGTACCCGTACCGATACCTTTTTGCCCCAGTTTGGTCACTGCCAAAACCCGTATCGAAACAGGCTTGGCCGTTTCGATACGGATCGGGATCGTTTCGATACGCCTGGTAAGCGTACTGATCCCCTTTCCAACAACCCCAACGACTATTTCCCAACGGTCATTTAAATGTGAAACTGTACCGATACGCCCTCAAGCGTATCGATACGCCTAGGCTGGCAAGAGCCCAACGGCTAGTTTCTGATGAAGGCCATACCGATACGGGTCCAAGCGTATCGTTACGGAAGGCTGCAGAACAGCATTAATGAAGGGAAATAAAGTCCTCAACGGCTCCAAATCATCCCCAACGGCTAGTAACGGCTATAAACTCATCAAGGAGTATAAAAGGGACCTCCAAGCATCAAGTAAAGGCTAATGCTCATATTGTCAAACATCAAATGATCAAGAATTGTCTTAGAGCTTAAATTGTCATTTATTGTATAGACAAACACTAGTGAGCCAAAATTGTCAAATTTGCTCAAGTGTTTAGGTCTTGGGTGAGTGCTTAATTGTGCAAACAAACACCTATTAGAGGGTTTTAAGTTTGCTTCTTATTTCTCTTTGTAAGAGAGGGTTTCAATCAAGGCTTTGGGTAGAAATCTTGATTGTGTATAAGGGTTACCTCCTAAGCCTAGAAAAGAGGACGAATCAATAGTGGATTGATTGGAAATCCTTAGTGGGGAGCTAAGGTAGTGGATGTAGTACTTGGTTAGAAGGTTGAACCACTATAAATCTTTGTGTCACATTTCATTTTAGCTTCCTTAACCCTTCCACCCAAAAAATACCTCTCCACCACTTGGTGAGCCTTATCAGTTGAACGAATAGAGCCCCACACAACTCAACAATTGGTATCAGAGCTTGTCTCAATCGAAGAGGATTCACATCCTATTGAGAAGATCCGGCAAGCTCGATCATTATTTCATCAACCGGCTCAAATGGCACAATCAATCGACAAACCGCCTTTCTTTGACGGAACCCACTATGCCCATTGGAAGACAAAGATGAAGTTCTTCATCAAATCTAGAGATTACAAGCTATGTGATATAGTTGAAGATGGTCCGTTCGTGCCTCAAAGAAGCAAAGCGGAGTGGAGTGCCGACGATCGCAAGAAGATGGAGCTTAATTTCAAAGCCTTGCACATCTTGTTTTGTGCTTTTAGCCCAACCATCCATGAGAAGATGTCTTCTTGTGAGAGTGCCAAGGAGGTATGGGACAAGCTTGAAGTCACATACGAGGGGACCGATGAAGTCAAGGAGACCAAGATTGGGCTCCTAACCTTAGAGTGTGAGAACTTCAAAATGGATCCGGAAGAGAACATCGAGAAGATGTTTGATAGGTTCTCCACTATCACCAATGGTCTCAAAGGCTATGGAGAAGCCATCCCGGAAGAAAAGCTTGTTCGAAAGCTCATCTACTCACTTCCCGAGTCTTGGGACTCAAAGAGGACCGCCATCATCGAAGCCAATAATTTGAAGACCTTGAAACTTGATGAACTCATGGGGTCACTCCTTAATCATCAAATCATGAAGAAGAATAAAGAAGATGAGAAGAAGAGGGAAGAAATTAGAGCTATGGGAGAGAAGAAAATCAAAGGGCTTGGCATCAATGCAAGTGCCATGGCTCTCAAATCCTCCACTTGCCATCATGTCTACTCAAGTGAAGAGGAGAATGAAGAAGAAGAGATAGTTCATCTCTTCAAGAAGTGTGCCCCGTTCATGAAGAAAGCCTTGAGAGAGCTTGAACGAGAATCCAAGAAAAAGGAGAGGGCAAGCACTTCAAGCCATAAGAAGAAGGCACATGTGGCTACTTGGAGTGATGAGGACTCCACCGACGATGAACAAACCAACCTTTGCCTTATGGCCATCGAAGAAGAATCAAGGGTAACCTCTAATTCATCTACTTCATGTTCTTACTCTTTTGATGAATTACAAGATGCCTATGACGATTTGGTTTTAGACTTTAAAAATCACATTTTGAAAAACAATAAAGTGATTTCAAAGTTGAAAATTCAAAATGATTTGATTTCTAAAACCAAACTTGAACTTGAAGCAAAACTCAAGGAGTTTGAACAAAAATGTTTTGATTTGCAAAACTTGCTTCAAAAAGTTCAAGAAGAAAAGGATTTGATTTCCAAAGAGCTTGAAAACAAAAACAATTTTGGAAAATCAAACTTTTATGTTAGACAATCTAGTGCCCCTAGATTTATTAAAGGAATTTTTTTTAGAAGTGTTTGGGTCCCAAAAGGACTTAGCACTTCAATTAAAAAGGATGGCATTGAAAAATGGATTCCTAAGGGGACTAAAATTTGTGTTACTAATGTTCATGGATCCAAAGCAATTTGGATACCAAAAATTACTTGATTGTCTTTTGCTAGGTGTGATGGAGATGTTCAACAAGTCAAATATTGAGGGGGAGCTCCATGCACACAAGGAAGAACACTTGAAGAAGGAAGTCTTCACATCCTACCTTGAGTTCAAGTGTTGGTAAAAATCTAGTTGTTTTTGCATTTATTTTTTTAATTTTTATTTAATTCAACTAGATGATCATATATGTTGGACTAACATTTTTAATGATGCTTTGAGTAAGGGGGAGCCATTTTAAGACCAAACTCTTATTTTTGTCAAATTTTTTACCTCTATTGTTATTTTGAACTTAATGTTTTAAACTCTTTTTGATATAACAAAAAGGGGGAGAAATGGTTTGAAAAATTGAATTTTCAAACGAATAAGGGGGAGCTTTATTTGATTTTAAATTTTTATCTCTTATTCAGATTTTTAAAGTTAAAGGGGGAGAATCCCAAACAATTTTTCAAGTTAGTTTTATTATATCAAAAAGGGGGAGATTGTAGAACTAATGTTTTGATATAATAATTGAAAAATGTTTTGGACTAATTTGAAAAGAATTTAAAACTTGGTTTTAAGTCCAGACAACTTGAAATTATGTTTGAGATATTTTAAAAGGTTTTTGGCAATGTTTTTACTAATTTTAAAGAGCCAAACTTGACTTTTCAAGCTACCCGTATCGATACGGTTGTACCCATACCGATACCTTTTTGCCCCTGTTTGGTCACTGCCAAAACCCGTATTGAAACATGCTTGGCCGTTTCGATATGGATCGGAATCGTTTCGATACGCCTGGTAAGCGTACCGATCCCCTTTCCAACAACCCCAACGGCTATTTCCCAACGGTCATTTAAATGTGAAACCGTACCGATACGCCATCAAGCGTATCGATACGCCTAGGCTGGCAAGAGCCCAACGACTAGTTTCTGATGAAGGCCGTACCGATACGGGTCCAAGCGTATCGATACAGAAGGCTGCAAAACAGCATTAATGAAGGGAAATAAAGTCCTCAACGACTCCAAATCATCCCCAACGGCTAGTAACGGCTATAAACTCATCAAGGAGTATAAAAGGGACCTCCAAGAATCAAGTAAAGGCTAATGCTCATATTGTCAAACATCAAATGATCAAGAATTGTCTTAGAGTTTAAATTGTCATTTATTGTATAGATAAACACTAGTGAGCCAAAATTGTCAAATTTGCTCAAGTGTTTTAGGTCTTGGGTGAGTGCTTAATTGTGCAAACAAACACCTATTAGAGGGTTTTAAGTTTGCTTCTTATTTCTCTTTGTAAGAGAGGGTTTCAATCAAGGCTTTGGGTAGAAAGCTTGATTGTGTATAAGGGTTACCTCCTAAGCCTAGAAAAGGGGACGAATCAATAGTGGATTGATTGGAAATCCTTAGTGGGGAGCTAAGGTAGTGGATGTAGACCTTGGTTAGAAGGTTGAACCACTATAAATCTTTGTGTCACATTTCATTTTAGCTTCCTTAACCCTTCCACCCAAAAATCCACCTCTCCACCACTTGGTGAGCCTTATCGGTTGAACGAATCGAGCCCCACACAACTCAACAATTTTAGACACCACATAGTCGACATAACTTAGGTTTCTCTTGTGTTTTCTTGCCGCCACTATGATCTAAATTCTCTAGGGTTTGGGTTATGTTGTAAAGTAGTTGTGAGAACGGTTGTTTATGTTTTAAGTTTGTTTTTGCAATATATTCAAGGTTTGCTTATTTCATGTTCTTCACTGTTTTCAATTGATTTTGAAAGATCGATTGGGAGCAATCTATTTGTTTGGTATCGAGAGAGTTAAACTCATGAAAGAAGTAAGCACGATCTCATCAATACCAAGTGTTGATCAATCCAGCCTAGACATAGGTTAGGGTTTAAGGCGGCTAAAAAGGGATGAACTAAAGGTTGCTGTTCATTGTAAGATTCATGCCGACGGGTATCATCTGCAGTGGGCAACAACAACATTCTGACTTAGACATAATCAATATTATTATCGAAGCGTTTTGCTGAGACTTGAAGGACTGCCGAGTTTACCGCCGAGCCATTCGTCCGTTCCATTGCCGAGGCAGCGAAAGCGTCAAAGCACCAATCTGCCATCCTCTGCCGAGACACCAAAATCTGACAGCGCAAAACAACTTAACATGTTCAACGTAGTTTCACACTACTAAGCAGCATATCCTGGCTCATTCTATTACCCTGATCTTTTCTATCAATCACTTGTGTTTATTTACTGTTCTTTACAAAGTAAAATTTACTTGTGCATTTAATTTTCCTTGTGCAAGAATTGCAATTCGAATAAGATGTCCAATACGCGTGGGAGACGATATCTTTTATTCCATAACTTGACAAGAGTGTGCACTTGTGCTCCTATTTAGAGAGCAGCTCAACGCTCTACAAGTTTTTGGTGTTGTTGTTGGGGATTGGTAACGGTAAATTCGTTTTTATTTTTCTGCACTTTTATTTTATTTGCATTTAATTATTGTTTGTATTATTTTTATTTTCATTCGAAAAAAAGAATTTTATAGTTTTCTTGTCTAGTGCATGGCCAGAGCAAACCCATCGGGCGAATAGTTTTCATAGACGAGATCGAACGACGAGAAAGGAAATTGAAGAAGGAAGCAAAAGAAGCCATCGATGAAGCTAAAGAAAAAGGAAAATCAGAGGCAACCATGGTAAACGGCCAAGACAACAACCCTGCCAACGATGCTCGAAATGGCAGGGATGGGCAGCAAGATCCACCGCCCAAACAATAGCCAATTCCACCTAGGTAGAAGCCCTAGTTCCGCCCAGGCAGCCATAGTATGTGGGAACCACCAGGGACTACTTGGAGCACGATTTCAGATGGTTTGATCCAACTGTGACAGAGCCTGAAATTGAAGCCGATCAGTTTGAGTTAAAGCCCGTGATGTTCAACATGATCAACACCTTGGGGTAATTTGGAGGAACTGCCACGGAAGATGCTCGGCAGCACTTGGGGGGATTCCTAGACATATGAAGAGCTTTCAAGATACATGGAGTCCATCAAGACGTGCTGAAGCTGAGATTATTTCCTTACTCACCGAGGGATAGGGCAAAGTAGTGGTTGAACAATCAACCGGCAGGATCATTCAATACTTGGACAGAGTTGTGCAAAGATTTCCTAGATCGTTTCAGCCCTTCAAACGTCACTGACAGTTTGAGAAATGAGAACACAACCTTCCGCCAAGGGGATGACGAACCAATGTATGAAGCTTGGGAGAGATACCAACAGATGCTAAACAACTGCCCGCTTCACGGATTCCCATCCTAGACTCAAGTGTCAATGTTCTACATTGGAGTAAATAAACCGAAACAAATGATGCTCGATGCCACAACCAATGGAATCATCTTGCATAGACCACCTGAGGAGGCACTACAGATTTTGAACATTACTGACAAAAACAACTACAAGTTCCCTACAGCCCGCCGCGGTGGCATAAGGCAGCCATCTGTAGTGAATGAAGTAGAGGCCACTGAATCTGTTAATGCCCGCCTGGATAAACTAACACAACTGGTAATGAGTATGGTAAAAGGGAAAACATATGAGGCCTAGGTTGTGGAACCATTTTGTGATGAGTGTGGGGGCAACCACGATTCCTCTGAATGCAACAAATCCGCCAACTTCATGGGAACCCATGAAAGGAAAAGTAGGCCCAACACCAATACATACAACCTAGGCTAGAAGAAGCATCCCAATTTCTCCTAGAGTAACCCCAACACGGCTGCAAATCCAACGCAGCAACCAGGAGGATACCAACAGAACTCATCACGACAACAACTTCAGTAGCAACAGAAAACGAACAACAATTCAGTACAATCTAACCTACATACTTTTATGTCTCGCACTAGTGATTTTATTGTTCGTACTAATAAATTTATTGATAAGACTGAGTCTTTTATGAACAAGACTGAGGTGAGGATGAACAACCAGGAGGCTGCAATAAAGAACTTGGAGACCCAGTTTGGGCAGTTCAAGGAGTTCATAAGCAACATGACAATGGGTGCGTCATCCAGCTGCACAGAGGTCGCAGCCAAACCCACCTATGAACAGTGTAAAGCTATAACTACAAGAGGTGGGAAACAATTGGATGATCCCAGAGTTGAGCAACCAAAGGAAAAGCAGCTAGAACTACCCGTCGCAGCAGCACATGAACAACCCTTTAGGGCAGCACAACAAACTGATGCCCAGACAGCTGACGGCAGCAATAAGACAAATGATCCTGAACCACCACAGATTAGATTTCCCTACAAGAAACGCATCCAAGATATCCATCTACCGCCACCCTTTTCTCAAAGGCTTAAACAGTAGAAACAAGAGCACCAGTTCAAGAAATTCTGGGATATTTTGAAACAAGTGCACATCAACATCACACTCGTGGAAGCCATACAAAACATGCCAAATTATGCAAAGTATCTGAGGGATATGGTTTCCAAGAGAAGGAGAATTGGAGAATTCGAGACGATAGTTGTCACTGAAGAATGCATGGCAATGATGTATAATAAGATGCCACCTAAGAGGACAAATCCAGGTAGCTTCATTTTTCCATGCAAAATTGGCAGCAACCATGACATGAGAGCTCTGTGCGACCTAGAAGCAAGTATAAATCTGATGCCCAAGGCTGTCTTCAACAAACTAGGAATTGGACAACTGTTGCGTGTAAAAGTGTCTATCGCAATGTAGTGCAAGTGTACACGACGCAAGTAGTAAAGTGATACGGAAGTATCGAATATCGTCTCCACAGGGACTGGGCTAATAGCTTTACCTTGGTTTACTGCACGAAGGTATAAAGAAGAGTTTAAATAGTTGTCACGAAAATAATAAAGAGAACTGGAAAATAAGATTAAAATAATCAAGATAGAGAGAATGAGTTGGTATTGAATTGCTCAGTAGTGTAGGTATTGCTAAGTCTAGGAATATCTGCTCTGTCGTCGTCCCCGTCGCGGCAGCACCCGTCGCGGCAGCGGTCTGTTGTTAGTCGCGGCAGCGATCACAAAACTCTGTACTTCAAGCTTGGCAAGAATCCATGCTGTACCTTGGCCTATCCCTAGGTCCAAGTCTGTCGATAAACACGTCTTTGATGATACCTCCTAGAGTGAATCGAAGGATGAATACCGATGTTATTGAATTCTTCTTTAGCCACTTAACCTCGTCCTATCCCTAGGTTCGAGATAGTTCAACTATAAACTAGAGAACCCACACTTATTCCTTTCGTATACTTAACTCTCCCGATATTAAGTATATAGATAACCTCGCAATGCTCTCCCGATACTCTTGCAAGATGTTAATAACCAGAATAAGAGAACTTGAAGTTTATTTTATTGAACAGAAAATTCCTAAAACAAAAGCAACCCTTGCAACTACTTTACAAATCAACCCGTGGCCCTAGGGGGAATTTAGAACATGATGAGAAGGGGAAAACGACTAGGGTTTTGGGAAGAAGGCTAGAGATAGGTGATCCCATCTCCTAGGTCGAATTACATGCCTTTATATAGGCTTTGGGTTCAAGTTTTCTAATATGGCAAGAATACAAGTTTAAATTAAAGTACAACTCTAATAAAGACTAAATCTTCAGAGAATATAGCTTTAATTCGTCCTTCCTTCTTGCTTGGAGTTTTCTTCCTTGAACTTTGGGCTTGGCCTTCATTCTGAACTAGGGCTTGGAAAAATATAACGGTATTCCAGGACAGACGGGCTTAATTTTCTCTTTTTGTCGAGGCCCACTTTGCTTCTTCTCCTTAAAACTACTGTCGTCCTTGGCTGTCACGGCGGCAGCCATGGCAGCATCGTCCTCCTCGTCTGCACATCCAGTTCCAGCTCTGCTGTATCCTGCCCAGCGCCTGCTTCTCCAATTGCTACAGCAGCAACCTGCAAAAGCAACCAATTTCAGTAGAAACTGTGCCATTTAAAATATTTGTGATGTATAACTGAAATCTAACCTAAATGCAATGAATTATGCTTGAATGCAACAGAAATATGGGTTAAATAGGGGTAAATAATAGGACTTTTACACACTCAACACACCCCTAAACTCAAGTTTTTGCTTGCCCTCAAGCAATTCATACCTAAAATAAATATTTTTGATTTGGCTTAAAACAATGCACTTTCCCTTACCCTCCATTCATTCTCTATTGACAGCAGCACCTTGTCGGATAATTTAGGATTCGTCCGGAATCTTGCTATAGTCCTCGTGCAGTGTGTGCATGCTTGTGAACAATTATATGCCAAGACTCCCTTAGTTTCACTAAAATATTTCAGCCTCTAACTTGAATTTTTATGCCAAAGTTTATCTTTTTGAAGGCACTTCATATGCTCCTTTAATTTTTTATTCAGACTCGATTTTATTTTTTAAGCTTAAGTTTGACTAGAGCCGGTTTCGGGCACCTCTAGCTAACTTCCTAGAGCCGGTTTCGGGCACCTCTAGGGCTATTGAGTCTATTTTGCTAAACTTCTTTTCATAGGGCCGGTGTTAGGCACCTCTAGGGGCTATTCAAGTGCTAAGCTTCCTATTCTAGTTAACTAGTAGAGTTCTAGGCAGTATACCAGTCACAAATGGTGTTTAGATTTCAGAACTATAGTAAGGTTCTAAATTGCTCCTAAAACTATCATAGAGGCACTGCCACGACAGAGCTGTCACGGCAGGTAAGTTCAGTTCAAAGACTTAAGCCAAAATTTTCATCATTCTTTTAGCAAAAATAAACTAAGTAAAAGACACAATTTTAAAACTAAATAAGACTCCATTAATGGAGGGATGCCACCCCTAAACTCAAGGGTTGCATTGACCTCAATGCAAATGACAAAATAAAAGAAAAGTACATCACAAAATATATAAAGGCAGACAACAAAATAAGGTAAGAAACTTAAATTTTATGCGCTGTCGTCGCTGCTGCTGAGTCTGATCTGTCGGCGGGCAGGAGCCTTCTTGACTGGCTGGCGGATGGGGGAGGCGGATGTGTTCTTCATTTTTGCCTCCCTTGGAGGTTGAATTCGGGTAAGGGAGATGTGAGGAGGTTTCTCCACTACCTGCACCTCCGAGCTGCTACTGCTGTCACTGCTGCTGCCCCTGATACTGCCGCTATCCTTATTGTTCTTATCTGCCATTCTCTACTACCGTTTTACCGGTGTGAACTCTTTGGATAGATTCCTCATGACAGAGGGTTCGTTGTCGCTTTCCTCCCAAATCGAGGAAGAGGAGAAACCGGCTATGAATGCATCAAGTTCCTCCGAAGGCATTCTTCTCTTGGTTCCACGGGCAGAGATATCAGCTACGAGGTTGCTTCCTGCAGCTGTCGTGGCAGGGGTCGGTGTGGATGCTGCAGACGGTGTCTTGGGTGTGGCAGCAGGTGTAGGGGTATGGGCAGGGGTGGGTGCAGCAAAATAATGGGATGGGAAGGCAGGAAATACAACATCAGGGAAATTTAGAGAAGTTTGAATGAATTGTATCGTGGCTGTAGTGAAATCCCTGATGAAGCTCATGAGGCCGAGCTGTCATTCCTTCATCTTCTGTATCGCAGCAAGGATCTGGGAGGAGGAGTCAGCCGGAGCTGCTGCTGCTGTACGCTGCCTGGCTTCTGTGGCAGCAGGTTCAGTGTCTGTCGGTTCTGTCATCTCTGCTGCTGTGGTAGTGGGGTCGAAAGATGACAGCGGGGTGGCAGCAGTCAGTTCCATCAAGCTGAGTATATTTTTGTCGGTCCATCCCTTCCCTTGGACTTTTAGATCAGTGGCAGCTTCAGGTACATGATGGCCGTGGAAAAGGGCTGTGATGAGGTAAGGGAGGTAGAGTGGTCCTGTTGGCCGGTGTGCACACTCCAAAATACTTTCCCGGATGTAGCTGCCCACATTAATAGGCCTCTCATGCAAAATAGAATGAATGAGGGCTAACCTGGGTTGGTCGACAGTGGTATTGTGCGAGGATGGCATGATTCGTTTTTTGATGAAAGCGTTCCACAGTTTGGCCTCCGGGAGGAGTTGAGTTCTCTTCACCGTCCTCGGGTTTTTAGGATTTGTGTTCCACTCAGTACCTTCGTTCGTGAGCTCTGCCATGACAGCATCGTAGGTTGCAGGGTCTAAGGTATCCAGAAATTGCTGGTTGCCATCCTCGTTGCTGCCCATATAAAATCCGTACAGGGTGTTGATGTATTCTGGCTCGAAGGGCACGTCTCCCTCTCACGGTGATTGCTGTCGCGGTTCTGCTACTGATGGCAGCATAGAAATCTTGGACCAGAGGTACGTTCATCTCCTCTGGTTGTTCTGCAAAGATCTGCCACTGCAGGGCCTTGATTTTTCTAGCAATGAACGGCTGCAGTCCCAAATTCCCTTCCTTGGAAGTGTAGATAAATCCCCTTTCCTCCCACATGTCACGTATCTGGAAGGATCGAGGGGTTGATGCTGTCGGGGTGGAGCCTGAAGCAGCACTCCTGCGGGTGTGTCTGGAAGACATGGTTGCAAGGGTTGTAAGAAGAAAAATGAAAGCAAGTAAAAATTTCTAGAGAAAGCAAGTAAGAAGAGTACAAGTGAGTGAAAAAATGAATAGTAAATGGGGTTTATATAGGAAAGAGTTTGCTGCCCGTTGGAGCTGTAACGGTAGGCGCGATTAACGGGGCCAGCTGTTACGCGGTTTCAGACGCGTCTGTCACGCGTTTCCATGTCTTCTGCGCGTCTGTTACGCGTTTGCGTGTCTGTCGCGACAGCGTGTTGATAGCCTGTATTTTCCGCATCTGTCGCGGCAGCTGTAACGACAGGCTCCAAAATTTGGGCTTTTTGGGCTGATGGGAGGATGTTGGGCTGAATTCACTTCTCCTTTCCTTCTTGTATCCTTTATTTCCTAAAAAACAATAAAAGTAAAAACTTTATTTCTTAAAAATAAAATAAATCTAATTTCCTAATAAATAATAAATAACGATAAATAAAAATAAAATTTAGGTTAAATTAGGGATGCCAGGTGGGGCATCTCCTAAGGTAACCACTTCCTGCATTCTTGGGGCTTCAGTCCCTTGATAATGCTTCAATCGTTGTCCGTTGACTTTAAATTGGTGCCCGTCTTTTAAAGATCTGATCGTGATGACACCATGAGGAAAAACTTGCACCACTTGGAATGGGCCAGACCATCTAGATTTCAGCTTCCCTGGGAAGAGTTTTAACCTAGAGTTAAAAAGCAACACAAGTTGCCCTGGGCAGAACTGTCGTACCAACAATTTCTTGTCATGCCACTTCTTGGTTTTGTCCTTGTAGATTCTTGCGTTGTCATAGACCATTGTCCGAATTTCTTCAATTTCGTTCAGATCAAGTAGCCTTTTCTGCCCTGCTTTTTCCAAGTCCATATTAACTGCTTTGATTGCCCAGTATGCTCTGTGCTCAATCTCGACAGGTAAATGGCACGTTTTCCCGTAAATCAGCCGATAAGGAAACATTCCCAATGGAGTTTTGAACGATGTCCTGTAGGCCCATAATGCATCATTGAGGTGTAGAGACCAATCTTTCCGAGTTGGCTTAACCATCTTTTCAAGAATGTTCTTGACCTCCCTGTTGGATATTTCAGCCTGTCCATTGGTCTGAGGGTGATATGCTGTTGCAATCCGATGTTTGACACCATACATTTTCAAGGCAGCAGCTATAACCCTATTGTCAAAATGTCTCCCTTCATCACTGGTGATCGCCTTAGGGATGCCGAATCTGGAAAAAATATTTCTATGTAAAAACCTTTGAACTGTCTTGGCATCATTCTTTTGAGTGGCGATAGCTTCAACCCACTTGGACACATAATCTACTGCCAGGAGGATGTACAAATTCCCACATGAAGATGGGAATGGTCCCATAAAATCAATCCACCAAACGTCGAAGATCTTGACTTCAAGAATGTTCTGCAGCGGCATCTCATGTCTCTTTGAGATGTTTCTCGTTCGTTGACACTTGTCACAACTCTTGTAGAATATTTGAGCATCTTTATACAGTGACGACCAATAGAATCCTGACTGCAAAACCTTGGCAGCAGTTTTGTTGCCTCCTAGGTTTCCTTCGTACTGTGAAGCATGACAGTGATGAAGTATATCTTCCTGTTCGTCCTGTGGTACGCATCTCCTTATAACCTGATCTGCACAGATTTTGAAAATAAGAGGTTCTTCCCAATAATAATGCTTAACATCATTTTGGAACCTCTTCCTAGCTTGATAATTAAGGTCAGGAAGAGTTATTCTGCTAACTAAATAATTAACGAAATCAGCATACCAGGGTAGTTCAAAAGACTTACCTGCCGCCATGGCTGTCGCGGCAGTGATCGTGGCAGCAAACAGCTGCTCATCAGGGAAGGTCTCCAATATGTTTGTCTCATCTACCGGTAGACTTTTTCCCTTCTCCAACCTTGACAAGTGATCTGCCACTTGATTCTCTGTCCCTTTTTTGTCCTTGATTTCAAGGTCGAACTCTTGCAGTAGCAGAATCCAACGTATCAATCGAGGCTTTGCATCCTTTTTCGTGAACAGATACTTCAATGCAGAGTGGTCTGTGTGGACTATGACCTTCGTTCCAAGTATATAAGAACGAAACTTGTCAATGGAGAATACCACAGGTAATAATTCCTTCTCTGTGGTGGTGTAGTTCACTTGGGCGTCGTTTAGTGTTTTGCTGGCATAGTATATGACATGAAAAAGTTTATCTCTTCGCTGCCCAAGTGCTGCCCCGACAACGTAGTCACTAGCATCACACATGATCTCAAACGACAATGTCCAATCTGGTGGCTGTACTATTAGGGTCGTTACCAGCTTTTCTTTCAGAACCTTGAATGCCTCAGTACATTCAGTGTTGAAGTCGAAGGGTCGGTTCTGCTCCAGAAGATGGCATAGGGGCTTGGTGATCTTTGAAAAGTTCACAATGATCCTCCGATAAAAACCAGCATGTCCTAAGAAACTTCTGATTCCCTTGACTGTGGTGAGCGGCGGCAGCTTTTCGATCACTTCTATTTTAGCTCTGTCGACTTCTATGCCACGACAACTAATCTTATGTCCAAGGACTATCCCTTCATCCACCATGAAGTGACATTTTTCCCAGTTCAATACCAAGTTTGCTTTTTCACATCTCTCGAGTACCTTCTGTAGGTTGCCTAGGCAGCTTTCAAAGTTGTCTCCAAAGACTGAAAAGTCATCCATGAATATTTCTAGGAAATCCTCCACCATATCGGAGAATATTGCCATCATGCACCTTTGAAAGGTGGCTGGTGCATTACAGAGTCCAAACGACATTCTCTTAAAAGCATAAGTCCCGTAAGGGCATGTGAACGTCGTCTCTTCTTGATCTTCCGGTGCGATGGCTATTTGATTGTAACTTGAATAACCGTCAAGAAAACAATAGTAAGGTTTACCCGCTAATCTATCAAGCATTTGATCAATAAAGGGTAAAGGAAAGTGGTCCTTCCGGGTAGCTTTGTTAAGCTTCTGATAGTCCATACAAACCCTCCAACCGGTCACAGTCCTGGTTGGGATTAGCTCATTGTCTTCATTGGTTACCACGATCATTCCTCCTTTCTTTGGAAATGCACTGCACCGGGCTCACCCATTTGCTATCCGAGATGGCGTAGATTATTCCAGCATCTAGCCATTTGATTATCTCTTTGCGCACCACTTCTTGCATAGCATGGTTTAGATGCCTTTTTGCATCAATAGTTGGCTTATGATCATCCTCTAAAAGAATTTTATGCATACATAACGCCAGACTGATGCCTTGGATATCAGCTATCGTCCATCCAATAGCCTTCTTGTGCTGCTGCAGCATCCCTATTAACTGTTGTTCTTGTTCCTGCATCAACTTGGAAGAGATGATTACGGGCAACATATCATTTAAACCAAGGAAAACATATTTTAGCTGCCCTGGCAGGGGCTTAAGATCTATAACAGGGGGCTCAACAGTTGATGGCTTTTGAATTACATGGTTATCCGAGGTATAATTTAAAGGCTCGAATAACTTACCTGGACGATTGTCTATCCAATTTACCTCCTCATGATCTTTAGTATTAGATGTATCAGATTCTGAGGGGTTGCTGTCGTCGGTGCTGTCATGACAGTCTTCTAAGTGGGTGCCGAGGCAGTGACCAATTTTGATGTCGTGGCAGCCCGACCTGATGCAGGGTTGGTCAAGAGTAACTTCAATGATAACCTTGCATTCTTCTTCTGCATCAGCATGCTTCATTGCTTGGAGAACATTCAACTTTATTTCTTGATCGTTTACTCTCATGGTGAGTTCTCCTTTTTCCACATCAATCAGTGATCTTCCCGTGGCTAAGAAGGGTCACCCCAGGATGATTGGTGCGTTTTCATCTGCTTCACAATCTAAGACAAGAAAGTCAGCAGGAAAAATAAACTTATCCACCCTTACCAGAATATCTTCAATTTTTCCTTCTGGATGAACGTAAGAGCGGTCTGCCAGCTGCAGAATTACTGTTGTGGGCCGAGCTTTTCCAATACCTAATTTCTGAAAACAGATTTGGGCATTAAATTTATACTAGCACCAAGATCACAAAGTGTCTTACCCACAAATTTGTCTCCGATTACGCATGGTATGATGAAGCTCCCAGGATCCTTCTTCTTCTGGGGTGGATGCTTGTGCAGAATACTCATGCATCCTTCTGTCATCTTAACCTTTTCAAATTCCCCAAGTCTGGATTTCTTCGACATGGCATCCTTGAGAAATTTGGCATAACCAGGCATCTCCCTAACGACATCTAACAGCGGAATATTGATATGAACCTGCTTAAAAATATCATATATCTTTTAAGCTGTGATTCATGTTTCAATTTCTGTAACCGTTGAGGAAAAGGAGGTGGGGGACGATAATCAGCAATGCGTCCTTCCCACTGCATACGGATCTGAGGAGGTTTAGATTCATCGTCTTTCTCCTCTGTCCCTTCTGCTGTCGTGACAAGCTCATCGGCAGCAGGCTGTTTGTTACCTGTCGGGGCAGTTTCCTCGACAGTCGAATCCAAGGCTGGTTTCTTAACTGATTCAGCTTCTTTCTCTGGCCCTGGTAGTTTCTTCCCACTCCTAGTAGTGATGGCTTTGCACTGCTCATGTGTGGGCTGTCTAGCGTTTTCAGTATCGCTAGGAAATCCGCCATTCTGCCTTGGGTTGATATGCTGGGAAACCTGACACATCCGTGTCTCCAACGATTTCAGAGTAGCTTCATGATTGGTCATTCGCATCTCTGTTTTATCCATGAATGTCTTCGTCTTCTTGACAAAGTGATTCATATTCTCAATGTAGGTTCCTGTTTGAGACATAAACGTAGCCAGAGTCTGTTCCAATATACTATTTCTGGCAGGTGGTGGCTGTTGTTGTTGCTGCTGCGGTTGCTGCCGAGTCAGCAATCTAGGTCCTCCCTAATTCTGATTATTCTGTGCTTGAGGATTCAGATTATTATTAGGATTGCTCCAAGAAAACTTGGGATCCATTCTCCAGTTGGGATTGTAGTTGTTGGAATTATAATTCTGTTTATTGTAATTCCCAACATACTTCCCCTCTTCTAACTGTATTGGACATTCCTCCGAACTGTGATTTCCTTCACAAATTTCGCAAACCTCTTCAGTAGAGTATACAGGCTGTGAATCTTCGTTCAAGAGCTTTTTCATTGCCTTAGTTAGATATGCCACATGTGATTTCGATGAGCTGTCGGCCTCATAATTGTAACACCCCAATTTTGGGCTTAGAAGTTTTGGGTATGAACCGGACCGGTCGGATTTTCGGTTCGAATATAAAAGGTGGTTTTAGGGAAAGCCTAGTTCGGGATGCATTAAAAATATGGTAAAATATCCAAAAATCCTCTTTTAATATATATAAGAGAGTGGTGAAATCAATTTTACAAAATGAGGTTTGGAAATATGACATTTCGAGTTAGTGACTAAAATGTAATTTTTGAAAAGTTCGCGACTGTTTTAAAATGATTGAAACTTTGAATCTTTAAGGAGCTAATTTACCCAAGGGAGGATTTCTCCAGATTTTTCTTGATTTTTAAGACTCATTTTGTGTTTAATTAATAAAAAGAAAAGAGGGAAAAGTGCTATTTTAGTTTCATAACTAACTTTTACCAAAATTTTCCTATTTCATTTTCTCTCAAAATTCCCTCAGCCAAACACATTTCCACAGCAACTTTCCTTTTGATTTTCACACCTAAAGAAGAGTTTTCAATCCCTAAATGATTCCTAATCATTTCTACATCAAATCCTCACCATTTGCTTAATGAATTTTCAAGGATTTTGGCTCTAAACAAGGAGAAATCCACATTTAGAGGTATGAACGTCCTTCTCCTCTAAATACTCAGTTC
Organism: Hibiscus trionum; assembly: GCA_030270665.1. Classification (NCBI taxonomy): domain Eukaryota; kingdom Viridiplantae; phylum Streptophyta; class Magnoliopsida; order Malvales; family Malvaceae; genus Hibiscus; species Hibiscus trionum. The sequence continues at coordinate 15,197,147 of BSYR01000038.1, read as the reverse complement.
TTTACTGAAATTCCCAAGTTCTCAATCCTTAAATTGAGTTTTATTAAAGGTTTTAATGTTGTGATCTTGATTTTAGCTTGAAATTCAAGATTTGGATTTAATTTTGAAGAAATTCGTATTGGATGATTGGGCTCTGTTTTGAGATGTCTTTTTGATGTATTTTGGATGCCTAAATGATGTGTAATTGAGGTTTAATCAATGCAATCCCGAATAGGTTAATTTTCCTAAGTTTTTACTTGTGAAAATGGTGGTTTTTGGGGTGATTTTGGTGTTCTGTTAATGCTGGAGGTATAAGGACGAGTTTGGGATCATTTTGGATGTTAATTGATGTTTAAAAATGGTTAGAAGTGATGGATCTTGGCTGGGTTAAGTTTTGGAAGAGTTTGGAGGTGATTTCGGTTGTGTTTGGTAGCCGAAATGTTGGATTTATGTAGAGCAGCGAGTTGAGTTGTTTTGCTGGTATTTTTAATGCATGATGATGCATTAATCCTCTGTTGTTATGTGTTTAAAACAGGGGAGAATGATCCGGAAGCAATAGAGTTGAGTGTATCGGTGAGTGAAGTTGGGTTTTCAGCTTTGAAACCAATGTTTGAAGGTTATGGGAGTTTAATTTAAGTCTAAGAAACTTAACTAAGCTCAAGAGTAAGTTTTCGGGATAACTCTTTCTCTTGAATGAACCATGAGATGGTTGGATGCATACATTTAATTTGCAAGTTTAAATTCTGTTTTGAAAGCATGTTTTAGCATGGTTTAATGCTGGTTTTGAAAGTCATGTGTTGAAGGATGCTCAAGGTAAGAGATCCTTGGTTTTGTACTTTGGAATTATGGAATTGATGCATAGTGTTGCATGTTGTTTAATGGCTTTGTTTAATGCTTTAAAACAGTGAACTGATGATGATAATTGATGGTATTGGCAAGTGATGTAAGTGGTTGTTGGTTACTTTAATCGGATATAGTTAGCCGGCTATAGGATTGGGTGCACCGTGAATTGAGTCGCCTTGGATGTCGAGGGGTTGTAATGGTACCGTAAACTCCATCCAAGTATCCTAGCGATTGAGAGAGTTGGTGTCACCACGATGGAGGATGGCTCTCGTGGGTGGGCTTTGTTAAGTGCCACCACGATGGAGGATGGCTCTCGTGGGTGGGCTTTGTTAAGTGCCACCACGATGGAGGATGGCTCTCGTGGGTGAACCTTGTTAAATGTTACCGCGATGGAGGATGGCTCTCGTGGGTGGACTTTGTTAAGCGTCACAACGGTGGAGGGTTGCTCCCGTGTGTGAGATTGGTTAAGGTGATTACAATGGTTGTGGTAGCTTCCATGTGTAAGCCTTGTGATGTGTCCCGGCTCTCGCTAGTGAGTTATACAACTTCCGATGAGTGATGTTGAGGGGTTGTGATTGTACCGTTAAACTCCATCACGGGTGTTGAGGGGTTGTGATTGTACCGGTAAACTCCACCTTGTGTTGTTCGGTTGTGTGTATAAAGCGTGTGGGACAACGCTTGTAATCCGCGTATCCGATTGTGTCTTGTGTTGTGATGGTTGAGATTTATCACTTGGAAGCCAATATAATGTTCTTGAATGTAATGAAGCATGAGATGCTTGAAATGATGCAAGGTTGCATGGGAAGTGTGTAATGTTCTAAGAATGCATGTATTACTTGTTAAGCTTGAACAAGTGTTTATCTTCTATTGAGAATGGTGCATATGTGCATAGAATCTCTTTAGTGCATTGAAGTCTTGTGAGGACTTGTTTTAAAAGGCATGTAGTGCAATGTTGTTTTTGGTAGTTCATGTGTTTTGCATTTGTTGAATGCATGTGATAGTTAGAAGGAACCAATGGTTTTCGAAAGGTTTTGCTTTGGAATGGCCATCAAGCATATGGAAAGTATGTTGTGAAGTTGAAGTGTTTTCCAAGGAATTTGAGTTTAACCTTGCATGTGGTGTTTATGCTTGGAAAGGATTAAATAATGGTTTTTGCAAGAATGTGTTTTGGGGTAAATTGTTTAGCTTTTCTAAGCTAAAGGTTGGTTTTCATGTTGAGCAAGGCATGGTTTAAAGCATGTTGTTTCAAAAGAGGTTCTTCAACCAATGCTTTGGTTTATTGATTTACATCTACTTTTAGAGAGGGTTTTATGATTCGCTGCATTGATGGTGTTTTGGTTTTGAGCATTCCTCACTAAGCATTATGTGCTTACGCTCCTTTTTGTCCATCAGTGCAGATAATTGAAGTTGGGACAGCAAGAAGCAAGGGATTCAAGGAGAGCTCCACTTGAGAAGTATGTCTCGGTTAATAGCTATAGATAATAAAGGCAATGGGGGGAGAGTCTTTTATGTTGATGTGTAATGAGATTGAGTATGTTGACCATATTTGGTTTGTGGTTTGAATCTTCTCCTTCATAAGTCTTTGTGCTATGCTTCTTGTTTTAAAAGCATGATTAAGTGTTCGATGTGTTGAAAGAGTTGGTGCACATAGGGGTTGTTTTGTATCTAAATTTTAATGAAATTTGGTAGTTATGATGCTTGGCATGTTGTTGATTTGTTGAGGATTGATTTAGAGTGTGTTTGATGGTGATTAGATGTGTTAAAACAAGCTTTTCTGCTATTTCTGGGCAGGGTGTTTCGAAACACCCTTGCCTGTTTCGAAACAGGTGCTTGATTTGACCTGGGTGTTTCGAAATGGGTAGAGGTGTTTCGAAACACTTTGGCTACTGCCAAGCCGTGTTTCTGAACGGTCTATACCCGTTTCGAAACACTTGACCGTTGGGCACTGATTTGAATGGTTTTGAGGTTTGCAAGCTTTACATTTTAGTCATGATTTTTGTATGTACAATTGATTGAGCTTGAGATGTCCGTTTGAGACGAAATTTGGCAGAGAGGCATGAAACATGACTATTTTCATAGTGGTAACTTAAAAATTTGTAAAGTCTTCTTAATTTCCAGAATTTACAAATTGGTCCCTAAATTCGTATGTTTTGCAATTGAGCCCCTTGTAGTTTTCCGATTGCTGTGATTTTTGAGTATGCTTATCTCAAGAGTGTGCCTAGGTTTAATGTGCATCTAGACAAGTTTAAAAAGAAAAAAAGGTCGTTAATCAAGGTTGACTTTCGGGTTGACTTTGGTTTTCCCCGTGTAATCTTCGTAGTTCGGGTCAACCGTCTAGGCCGGGCTAAGGGGGTTACAAGAATCCTTTACAGCTAGAACACGTTTACCCCCTCTTCTTGCCGTCGAAAACTGTTCCTCATTCTTTGCCAGATTTTTCAATACTGCCATTGCCTCATCTGGGTCTTTGTCCAGCAGTAATCTGTTTGCTGCTGAATCAATTCTAATACGAGTTTGTAAATTGGCAGCATTATAAAATTTTGTTACCAGGTTCCAAACGGGGAATCCATGCATCGGGTAGTTCCTTAGAAGAGTGGTAAATCTTTCCCAGGCCTCGTGCATTGGCTCGTCATCTTCCTGTTGAAAAGTAGCAATTTCATTACGTAATCGCTCAGATAAGTGTGAAGGATTAAAACGAGATAAGAATTCACGAGTTAAATCTGCCCAAGTTCTAATTGAACCCGGCGTAAGTTTATTCCACCAAGTCTTTGCCCTGTCCCTTAATGAATGAGGAAATAACTGAAGCCTCAGTATCTCCGGATTAACTCCTGGTAGTCTAAACGAACCACAGATTTCCTGGAACGTTTTCAGATGCTCCCTAGCATCCTCTGTAGCAGCACCAATAAATTAGCCAGCGTTGTTGATCATGCTGAACATAACAGGTTTCAGCTCAAAGTTGTCAACGTCTACATCTGGCAGGGTGGTTTCTAATTCCACATGATCTTTGAGCATGTAGTCTCGACATGACCGGCGTGCGGCAGCAACAGGAGGGTCGACGACAGGTGGATCGATCTCTCCATCTCCGACAAGATTGTTGTTATCCTAGAGATTCCCTGGGTTGTCCCTTCTTTCTTCACGTCTTTCGTTAACCATTGCTTCAAGTTATTCCTCCAAGTATTCGTTCCTTTCAACAAGGTAACTGACTCTTTTCTTGAGATTGAACATTCGTTCAGGTTCAGGATCTAACTGGTACTCAGGTTCCTTCCCCCGTTGAGACCTGCGCATACGCAAACAAAAGACCTTGTGAAAGGTATAGGTTGGACAATCCAAGTAAAATAGAAAAATAAAACGAATGCAGTAAAAGGTAGGGTAAAGTTATGTTGCCAGTCCCCGGCAACGACGCCAAAAACTTGTTGCCTGTAAAAGTGTCTATCGCAATATAGTGCAAGTGTACACGAAACAAGTAGTAAAGTGATACGGAAGTATCGGCTATCGTCTCCACAGGGACTGGGCTAATAGCTTCACCTTGGTTTACTGGACGGAGGTAAAAAGAAGAGTTTAAATAGTTGTCACGAAAATAATAAAGAGAACTGGAAAATAAGATTAAAATAATCAAGATAAAGAGAATGGGCCGGTATTGAATTGCTCAGTAGTGTAGGTATTGCTAAGTCTAGGAATATCTGCTCTGTCGTCGTCCCCGTCGCGGCAGCACCCGTCATGGCAGCGGTCTGTTGTTAGTCGCGGCAGCGATCACACAACTCTGTACTTCAAGCTTGGCAAGAATCCCTGTTGTGCCTTGGCCTATCCCTAGTTCCAAGTCTGTCGATAAACACGTCTTTGATGATACCTCTCGGTGTGAATCGAAGGATGAATACCGATGTTATTGAATTCTTCTTTAGCCACTTAACCTCGTCCTATCCCTAGGTCCAAGATAGTTCAACTATAAACTAGAGAACTCGCACTTATTCCTTTCGTATACTTAACTCTCACGATATTAAGTAAATAGATAACCTCGCAATGCTCTCTCGATACTCTTGCAAGTTGTTAATAACCAGAATAAGAGAACTTGAAGTTTATTTTATTGAACAGAAAATTCCTAAAACAAAAGCAACCCTTGCAACTACTTTACAAATCAACCCGTGGCCCTAGGGGGAATTTTGAACATGATGAGAAGGGGAAAACGGCTAGGGTTTTGGGAAGAAGGCTAGAGATAGGTGATCCCCTCTCCTAGGTCGAATTACATGCCTTTATATAGGCTTTGGGTTCAAGTTTTCTAATATGGCAAGAATACAAGTTTAAATTAAAGTACAACTCTAATAAAGACTAAATCTTCAGAGAATATAGCTTTAATTCGTCCTTCCTTCTTGCTTGGAGTTTTCTTCCTTGAACTTTGGGCTTGGCCTTCATTCTGATCTAGGGCTTGGAAAAATATAACGGTATTCCACGACAGACGGGCTTAATTTTCTCTTTCTGTCGAGGCCTACTTTGCTTCTTCTCCTCAAAACTGCTGTCGTCCTTGGCTGTCACGGCGGCGGCCATGGCAGCATCGTCCTCCTCGTCTACACATCCATTTCCAGCTCTGCTGCATCCTGCCCAGCGCCTGCTTCTCCATTTGCTACAACAGCAACCTGCAAAAGCAACCAATTTCAGTAGAAACTGTGCCATTTAATATATTTGTGATGTATAACTGAAATCTAACCTAAATGCAATGAATTATGCTTGAATGCAGCAGAAATATGGGTTAAATGGGGGGTAAATAATAGGACTTTTACACACTCAACAACAAGCAAAACCAACCTCTATCATGCAACAACTTGCTGACCGTTCCTTTGTGCAATCGGAGGGTAAAGTTGAAGATAACTTGGTACGAGTGGGCAACTTCATTTTTCCTGCTGATTTTCTTATCCTGGACTGTGAGGCCGATGAGAACGCCCCCATCATCCTTGGGAGACCATTCTTGGCCACGAAGCCAGCCAAGGGAAAAGAAGTCTGTAAGACACACATGCCTCCAAGGACAGCCAAGAGATACGGCAAGGCAGCAGCTGCCAGGGCAGAAATAAGAGCAACAAGAACCCTAAGGAGCTGGACAACCCACATGGACAACAAGAAAATTGCAACCAGCTCAGAAAGTGGTTATGCTTGGGAGATGCACCTCAATGCATTCCCAACATAACTTAATTTATTTTTAATTTCTTCCTTTTTATTTTTATGTTTTAGGATTATATTTTAATTTATTTCAATTTATTTTCCACATTATTATTTTCAAATTTAAGTATTTTTATTTCAGTTTTTCTTTATTTAGTTTATTATTTTATTTTCAGGTTTTAGGAATAAATAAGCAGGACCAAGAAGAAGGCCCAACAAGGAGCCTGCCCACCATGCCGTTGAGACAACTTGAGGCAGCCAACCACAAAAATGCGCAATATCTAGTAATCCGCTAACATATAGCTACCAACGGCTACAGTGTAACGAGCATTTAATCCCGTAACACGCGCCGCAAAAATCTTCCTGTTAGAATTTAATGCCGACACGATATCTCTCGGCAACCCCTATATATTTTACTATTTCATTCATTCTCTTCACTTTATCTCCTTGTTTAAACCTCTTCTGCATCCTCTTGTTTTCTCAACTATTTTCTATTTTCTAGAACCAATGTCGGAGCCAACCAGGAAGAGAAAGTGGCACATAATCTCAGCCGAGTCGGAGAAAGAGGAGTCAGAATCTGAACCGGAACTAAGTGAAGCTCTTCACCCCACCCCCAAGAGAGTGCAGCCGCTGTGGACATCAAAGATATCACCTGCCAAGCCTGCCGCCCGGACGTCTACCAGCCGTCGCCTTGTCATATAGTCTTCATCGACCTCCTCTGTCGCAGGAACCCCAGCCTCTTCTCAGCCCTCTGCCAACTTCTAGTGTTGTCTTTTCTTATTTTAATTTTTTTGTTTTAATTATCTTGTATTTATTTTTCTGTTTTTTTCTTGTATTTTATTTTGTGATTGAGGGCAATGTCCGTCTCGAGTTTGGGGGGTTAGCACTCATTTTGTTTAGGCAGTTCTAGTGCATATAGGTTGCATAATGTACTTGCTTCTAAAAACTAAACAAAAGAAAAAAATTTAGAACTTGTTCATATGATAGGACAACCGAGTTTAATTTTTTCCCACCAATTAAAAAGAACTTAATTTTGGGGAAATCATGAAGTAAACTTAGAATTTTTCTATAAATGCCAAAAATTAAAAACACTATTGTTACTTGTTGAATTTGTTTGAATTTCTGATAGACATTTCCTGCTTCAATTATTTGTAAAATTTTAACATGGTTGCAGGAAGCTATCGCGGCAGGCAACAAACAGAAAAAGAAAAGCACTGCCACGAGAGGAAAGAAGAAAATTTTATGATGTTTTTCCCTAGAGGTGCCCGAAACCGGCTCTAAGAAGAATCATGTGCAAGGACACTACGCTGCTATCAAAGTCCTTGAATATGAAAATCCTTAAAGCGACGAACAAATTAGGATGAGTGAATGAAAGTCTTCACGGGATGACTCTACTCAATGGGTTCGGGGTTTTGTAGTTTGCTCCTATCTTAATTTCAGACCTAGAAGAGTAGTTGTGATGAGCTGAAGCCCTTATTGCCATTATTATAAACTGGTTTAAATTAGGCTGCCTCGACAGCAACCTTATATTACCATGACAGCGGTCGACGCCGTTTTTGGTCTGGACCGAAATTGGTTGGGTCTTGATAGGCTCATCATTATTTGGAGTCACCATCAGTCATTTTGGATTGGGTATGAAAAAACACTGTAGAACCGGTCTGTGTCTGAACCGGAGTCTGGTTGGGCTCGAGAGTTGGTTACGTGTGGGGAAGGTTATAGCACCCCCACAACGCCCAAAATTGGTACCTAAAGGGGTTGTGTTGTCTTTTTCAAACACTTGAATCCGCCGTTGGATCGGGCTGCTTTCGGGAGATGTTGAATCTGATAGTGCTGTAGGCTCTTCCACCGTTGCGATCTTACAATAATACTCTAGCCACCGTGAATCGAGGTAAGAACTCGATTTCCTTATCCCCACTTTCTCAGCCATGCTAAAATTTTTTCACTAGCTTTTTTTGCTCAATTTTTTCTCTTTAATCTCTGTGTCTTCTCAGATTTTCGGAGTTCCTATTTATAGGCCGAGATTAGGGTTTTTCAAGTCCTTTCTTCTCGGATTCATAGGGAAACCGTTGGGATAAGCTAGAATATCTTTGTAGAACGCAAGAAACGAGATTGTTAAGCAAGTAGATGAGTCCTCATGGTTGTGGACTCTTACAGGCGTCAGACTAAGATTTTCAAAGTGAGATTAGGGTTTTTTTAATTTTCGCATTATTTTCCATTTTTTTTGGAAATTTCATAATTTTTATTGTTTGGGTTTTTCTTTTTACTTTTTTTTGGATTTTATTAAGCTTGTTGGACCGTATTCGGGCCATACGTTAAGCCCTAAGTAAAAATTGGTGTGTACAGCTGCCCCTCTTTGCTCATTGCTTGAATGAGAGGAATGAAGCAAAGACCAGAAGCAACAATTTTTCCAGTGATAATGGCACTCTCTTTTGGAGGCGAATCATGGCACTCCCTCTCCGAGGCGATTAACATCATTCCTTCTTAGAAGCATACATCGAGATTTCATCTTGAAGGCAATTGATGGTACTTCATCTTGAAGGCGATTGGTGGCACTTCATCTTGAAGGAAATTGATGGCACTTCATCTTGAATGCGATTGGTGGCACTTCATCTTGAAAGCGATTGGTGGCACTTCATTTTGAAGGCAAATGGTGGCACTTCATCTTGGAGGCGATTGGTGGCACTTCATTTTGAAGGCAAATGGTGACACTTCATCTTGAAGGCGATTGGTGGCACATCATTTTGAAGGCAAATGGTGGCACTTCATCTTGAAGGTGAATCATAGTATTCCCTCTTGGAGACGATTAACAACATTCCTTCTTGGAAGCATATAGCGACACTTCATCTTGAAAGCAATTTGGCGGCACTTCATCTTGAAGGTGAATCATGACACTTCATCTTGAAGGTGATTAGTGACATTTATGTCAATCTGTCCTGATAAAAAATGCACATGTTTCTAATGTATTTATCTTACATGCAAAATGCTCTACTATTCTAAATGCATGAAAATTGTATGTATTTTAAGTTCTGGATTTATTTTAGTTGAGATCAAAGTCCTTGTACTTTTTCTTTCTGCCTCATATCATGCCTCTTTAATTCATTTCTTTCCATTTATTAGAGAATGGTGTTCGTTGGCATTTTCTAGAATTATTGGGTTCTAAAATCTCTTTTTTTGAGTAATGCACCAAACATCAAAACATATTGTAAACCCCCTTAGGTAAAGCAACGAGTTTACCAATTAACAAAAGAATGCACAAATATCCGAATGACAAGTACAAGGAAACGCAAGGTAGCAAGAAAATTGAAAATTTCCTCTTATTGAACGAAAATGGTCTGAGCCTTGACAGATGATAATCAAATGTCTAAGACAACACAGGTCAAAGGGAAACAAAAACAAAAGACAAAAAATGCCCCTAAATATCAATTGCGAGGACTCCATTGCTACTTCGCTCAATAATCTTTTCCGATTATGACTGTTGCCCTGTAAAGCTTGAGTTCTTGGACAACATCTAAAGACATGTAGATTTTCCTTTGATCATACTTGGACCATTTTTGAGCTTCTGACCTTGATTCTTCTATTGATTCCCAGACGCCCTTTGTAGGGTTTCATCTCACTATTTACCAATAGGGTCTTCTCGAGTCTTGGCATTTCTCTTTTATTCTTTACCAACAGGGCTCTTTCGAGTTTTCACCTCTTGGTATGTCATGAATTCAAACATAATATTTCTTCACTGAGTCAGAATTCACAAGATTGGATAACTCATTCCCATCCATCTCGGTTAGGACTAATGCCCCACAAAAAAAGCTTTTTTCACAACAAGCGGCCCTTCCCAATTTGGCATCCATTTTCCTCGAAAATCCCTCCGCGTAGGCAACCTCTTTTTTAGAACCAAATCCCCTTTCCGAAATGTTCTTGGTCGGACTTTCTTATTGTGAGGTCGAATCATTCGCTTTTGGTACATCTGCCTATGACCAATTGATTTCAAGCTCTTTTCTTCTATCATATTCAACTAGTCATATCTAACTTGAACCCATTCAACTTCATCCAAATCAAGTTCCATTAACACCCGAAGAAGAGGAATCAGTCTCTCATTTGTTCCTACACTGCCCAGCAATATGGAGAATTTGGATGTTCTTTGCATCATTTTAGAAACGCCCAACAACGATACCAGGTGATGTTTGCGCCTTGCTCCAAATGTGGTGGACTGATGGCTCATTGATCTCAATCTGGAGCTTCATTCCTCATTACATCTTATGGTCAACATGGTTGATGAGAAATGAGATAGTTTTCCAACAAAAGAAATTTGACAGATCACAGTTATGCTTCATTATCAAACACCGCTTGGCACTTTGGTACAAAGCGAAATTTCCTAAAGTGAAGATATCCTTGGAAGACTTAACTGCCAATCCCTTTCTTGCTAATTGTTGTGTCGGCAAGTCAGAAAAAATACAACGTTGGCAACCACCGCCCATCGGTTTCCTTAAACTAAATGTCGACGGGGCCATGTTGAGGGATGGAAGTGCAGGTGGGGTGGGCGACATTCTACGTAATTCGGATGGTCAGACTCTTTTCTCTTTTTCACATAGGATTGGTGCTGGTACCCCTATTTTAGCCGAACTTATAGCCATTAAACATGGACTTACTATTATCGCTGGGAACAATATCTGCAATGGTGCTCGTGTGATCGTCGAAAGCGACAGCAGTATTGGTTTAGATTGGATCTCAAAACTAGATTCTTGTCCTTTTTTATATCATCAGTTAGTCTGGTCTATTAAGGAGCTTGGCTACTCCGTTTGCTGCTTCTTCAGGAAATTACCGCGCATAAGCAACATGGAAGCGGATTCATTGGCCAAAAAGGGGATCAATATGGTGGAATCTTAGAGCTTTTATTTTATTTCTGATTTATATGTAATTCGTACGGCATCGGTTTTTACTCAGTGGACAGAACTTGTAAGTCTTTCATTGATTAATAATACCATTGTGGCACTCTTTTCCTCCTTCCGTTGTCGGTATACTCTCCGAGTAGATCGTTATGAAGGGGGTTTTTAACGAGGCCACCAACTCTTATAAAAAAAATTAATACCCGAAGAGATGGAATCTAAACCTCAATCGGTAATACTGCCTCCGTTTCGTAAACTAGAGAATATGGAGTTGCCCCCGTAGATGTTCGCACGGATGTACGATACGCTAGCAAGGCAAAAGGTAATTTCTCATGCCAATCCTTATATATTATTGCCATTTTCTCCACGATTTGTTTGATATTTTTATTGGCTGCTTCAATGGCCCCATTCATTTTTGGGAGATAGGGTGTTGATTTATGATGCTTTATCTTGAACTGCTCACACACTTCCTTCATCATTTGTTTGTTCAGATTTAAAGCATTGTCAGAGATAATTCTTTATGGTAGACCATACCGACAAATGATTTCTTTTTTTAGGAACTTGCATACTGTCGATCTGGTTACATTTGCATACGAAGCAGCTTCCACCCACTTGGTAAAATAATCAATCATCACAAAAATGAAACGATGTCCATTTGATGCCTTTGGCGTAATCGGTCCGATCACATTCATGCCCCACGTTGCAAATGGTCACAGAGCCGTTATAACATGAAGAGGTGAAGATGCCATATGAATTTTATCTCCATAAATCTGACATTTATGGCATCTCTGAGCAAAGTTGACGCAATCTTCTACCATAGATACTCTGTAATAACCCAACCTCATAATCTGCCTAGACATACTAAGGCCATTTGCATGAATTCTGCAAATTCCCTCGTGAACTTCGTCAATTATCTTTTTTGTCTCATGATTTTCTACACATTTTGAGCAGCGTTTGGTTGCTCCTTTTTTGTATAGAATTTGTTTGTCAAGGAAGTACCCTGCAGCCATTCTTTAAATTGTTCTTTTATTCACATCATTCGCCCTCTCGGGATAATTTTGATACTTGATATATTGTAAAATATCGTAATACCAAGGGTGATCATCTACCTCATCTTCGATGGTATAACAACTGGCGGGTGAATCATAAATACTAATTTTTATGGGCATTATATCATCTTCTCTATTTGCTTTAAACATAGAAGCCAAAGTTGCCAATGCATCAGCCATTTGGTTATCTTCTAGGGGAAGGTAATGGAAAGATATCTCCTAGAACTCTTTTATTAATTCAAGGACGAGCTTTCGGTATCCAATCAATTTTGCATCTTTGGTTTCCCAGTCTCTTCGAAGTTGATAAACCACTAACGACGAATCGCCGTATGCTTTTAGGACTTTAATTTTTCGTTGGATTGCGGCACGAAGTCCCATTATACACGCTTCATATTCTGCCATCTTATTGGTACACTCAAAATTTAGTCGACCGGTAAAAGGATAATGATTCCCTTTGGGAGACACTAAAACAACCCCAATTCCATGCCCAAATGCATTTGAAGCTCCGTCAAAATTCATTTTCCAAGGTTTTCTACCAGTTGGTTCCTCTTCACTATAAGTTAAGCACATTAGGTCTTCGTCAGGAAACTCAAAACTCAAAGGTTCATATTTAGAAGAAGCACGACTAGCTAAGAAGTCTGCAGTAGCGCTACCTTTGATGGCTTTCTGATTTACGTACTCAATATCGTATTTAGAAAGTAAATTTTTCCATTGAGCCATTCTTCTTGATAAACCTGGCAATTCCATCATGTATTTTATTGGATCCAGTTTTGCAATCAACCATGTTGTATGGTATAACATGTATTGACGAAGCCTGTGAGCCGTCCAGACTAATGCGCAACATAATTTCTCGATAGAAGAGTATCTCAATTCACAATCGGTAATTTTTTTGCTGAGGTAGTAGATAGCCCGCTTCTTTTCTCTCGGTTTCATCGTGTTGGCCTAATACACAACCCATAGAGTTCTCAAATACAGCTAGATACAAAATCAAAGGCTTGCTTGATACAGGAGGAACTAATACAAGAGGATTTGACAAATACTACTTAATTTTATCAAAGGCCTCCTGACATGCTGAGTCCCATACGCCTGTATTATGTTTCCTTAAGAGTCAGAAGATGGGATCACATTTATCGGTTAATTGAGAGATGAATCGAGAAATATAATTTAAACTTCCTAAAAAGCCTCGAATTTCCTTTTGAGCAGGAGGAGGCAGAAGCTCTTGGATAGCCTTGATTTTATTTGGATCAACCTCAATACCTCGCTTGCTAACGATAAAACCCAACAATTTGCCTGTAGTAACTCCAAAGGTGCATTTTGCAGGATTTAGCTTTAATTGAAATTTCCTCAAACGTTCAAAGAGTTTATGAGGTTTGTGATATGCTCTTCTTCTGTTCGAGACTTGGCGATCATATCATCCACATAAACTTCTATTTATTTATGCATCATGTCATGGAACAATGTCACCATGGCCCTCTGATATGTTGCCCCTGCATTTTTCAAACCGAAAAGCATCACTTGTAGCAAAATGTGCCCCATTATGTTACAAATAGAGTTTTCTCCATGTCGTCGGGATACATTTTGATTTGATTATAGCCCAAGAAACCATCCATGAATGAGAACAAGTGATTTTGTCGTATTGTCTACCAACGTGTCTATATGTGGTAGAGGAAAATTATCCTTAGGACTAGTATGATTAAGATCACGGTTGTCAACACACATTCACACCTTTCCATTTTTCTTTGGTACTGGAACAACGTTAGCTACCCATTCTGGATATTTGGCCACTTGCAAAAATCCAACATTGTATTGTTTCTTTACTTGCTCTCGTATCTGAAGTAACATTTCTGGCTTCATTCTTCTGAGCTTCTATTGTACAGGCTTGCATTCTGGCTTCAACGGAAGTTCGTGCGTTACAATATCTATGTTTAATCCGGGCATATCTTGGTAGGTCGTGCGTTACAACATCCTTGAATTCTTGAAGTAGGGAGATGAGTTTGTCTCTTGAATCTGAAGATATGCAAGTACCGATCTTTATCTCTCTCTTGTCGTCTTGAGTTCCCAAATTCACTGTGTCCATTGGTTCTCGGTGAGGAAGAATTTGTTTATTCTCATGCTCAATTAGTCTAAGTAGATTAGGAGACAATTCATGTTCCTCGTAGTTGTCGTCGGACTCATACTCTCCTAAGCATATAGTCTGTTCAAAGTCGACTTTTGAGCTCGAAGCAATATCATTCGTGCAATTGATATCTAAAGGCCTGCAAATGTGTAAGAGGAAATATATATATATATATACAAGGCACAAGAAAGGAAAGTATAGAATGTTTAATGAAATGGAACAAGTGAACAAAAGAAAAGAATGGAAGAACAATGAGACCAGATTGAAAGGGAAAATGCATTCAATTATTGAATTGATAAGCTGATGCCTAAATGAGGACCCATACAATAAATCTCCACTACTTTCGGGCTTAAGTATTGGGGCAAGTTTCGAACATTACTCTGATAAAGATTTAAAAACAATGGGGAGTTCAACAGCGGTCCAGTTATTCAAGGCACAACCCGAAGGACACGGGAGAATCTTTGACCGATTTTATGCAATTTCTTCTTCTTCCCCTATAGCATTTATGCTCAGTTCTTCAAACCTCTCTAAAGGTACTAGTAGAATTTCTTTTTCCTTTTTAGAATGAATGTGTTCCCTGGACACGAAGGTTTCAGAAATATGGGAAAATATCATCAATTCCCCTTCAATACTCTGGCCAATCAGTCTGGCCCTTGTAACCCCCTTAGCCTGGCCTAGACAGTTGACCCGAACTACGAAGATTACACGGGGAAAACCAAAGTCAACCCGAAAGTCAACCTTGATTAACGACCCTTTTTTTCTTTTTAAACTTGTCTAGATGCACATTAATCCTGAGCGTACTCTTGATAAACACATACTTGAACAACAAAGCAATCGGAATGCAATAAGGGACTTAATTGCTCGACATACAAAAATTAGGGACCAAATTGTAATTTCAGGAAAGATGGAGGACTTAACTGATTTTTAAGTTACCAATATCAAATTAATCATATTACATGCTTCTCTGACAAATTTCACCTTAATCGGACATCTCAAACTCATGCAATAGCAAAAACGATTTTCTGGACTAAAATGTAAAGCTTGCAAACCTCAAAACCATTCAAATTAGTGCCCAACGATCATATGTTTCGGAACGGGGTTGATCGTTCCGAAACGCGGGTTCGTTTCGAGACCTGTATCGAAACAGGGCCTGGCAGTGGCCAAAACGTTTCGGAACGGCCTCTACCCGTTTAGATAAACGAAGGCCATTACATGCCCCCGTTTCGAAACGCTAGTGCCCGTTCCGATACGGATTGCCCAGAAAGTTCATAATTTGCTGGTTTAACATACATTTAACCACTCAAACACATCCTAATGACTTCCTAATCATGCCAACAAGTCATTATGCATATAAGGTACATGTTTGCAACATTAAAACACATGCATGACATCAATTAGGGAAATCCACAAGTCTACAGGCATGCATCCTAATAACCAAGCCAAACAATCATCAAAGCATCAAAACAAGCACCAAAATGGCCAATTACAAGTCCAAATCATTTAAGGCATCATGCCACAACTAGGGAGTCCAAAACATCTCCCAAATCACATCCAGGTTCCCATTGCCAAATATCAAAAGCTAATAATGTTGTGAAAACATCACCATACATGAGCTTAGCTTTCCCTTGGATTCTTAGCCTCCTTGCTGCCCTCAAACACCTCAATTATCTGCATTATTGGTTCAAGAGAGAGAGCGTAAGCACAAATGCTTAGTGAGGCATGCTCTAAAGAAACAAACACAATAATGCATTTTATAAAAACACTTTCCATAAAGCCTTTTGACACATAGATATCATTATTCATGCAACAATGCATACACATCAAGCATCTCATGCTTCTTTAACATCAACATGTCATATTGGCTTCCAAGTGATACCATAACCATTTACAACATAAAACACAATCGGATACGCGGATTACAAGCGTTGTCCCATACGCTTCATACACACTACCGAACACACAAGGTGGAGTTTACCGGTACAATCACAACCCCTCAACACCCGTGATGGAGTTTAACGGTACAATCACAACACCTCAACATCACACATCGGTAGTTGTATAACATCACTAACGAGAACACGGGACACACAAGACAAGATCCACACATGGACTTTCAACCACCATTGTGATCTTAACCATCTCGTTAGTGTACTTGGATGGAGTTTACGGTACAATTACAACCCCTCAACATCCATGGCGACTTTATTCACGGTGCACCAAATCCTATAGCCGGCTAACTATATCCGATTCATGTACTTTAAAACCAACACATCACTTGCCAATATACATCATTTATCATCAACAATCAACTGTTTTAAAGCATTAAACCCAAGCCATTAAACAACATGCATCACTATACATCAAATCCACATTTTCAATATACCAAACCAAGGATCTCTTACCTTGAGCATCCTTCAACATATGGCTTTCAAAACCAGCATTAACCATGCTAAAACATGCTTCCAAAACAGAACTTAAACATGCAAATTAAATACATTGCATCCAACCATCTCATGGTTCATCCAAGAGAGAGAGTTTTCCCGAAAACTTACTCTTGAGCTTAGTTAAGTTGTTTAGACTTAAACTAAGCTCCCACACCTTCATACATTCATTACGAAGCTGGAAATCCCAACTTCACTCATCAATTCCGTTTCGCAAGCTTACCGAAACGACGTTCAAGCCTCTGGATCAACACCACAAGTATCCGAAGTTGCCTCCCCTGTTTTAAACACATCAAAGCAGAGGATTAATGCATCATCATGCATTAAAATATTCAGCCATTACACCTAAACTCGCTGCTCTAACCAAATCTAACATTTCAGCTACCAAACACAACCGAAATCACCTCCAAACTCTTCCACAACATAACCCAGCCAAGATCCATCACTTCTAACCATTCCTAAACATCAATTAACATCCAAAAAGAACCTAAACTCGTCCTTATACCTCCAGCTATAACAGAACACCAAGATCACCCCAAAAACCACCATTTTCATAAGCAAAAACTTAGGAAATTCAACCTATTCGGGATTGCATTGATTAAACCTCAATTACACATCATTAAACAATAAAAATACATTTAAAATCCATCTCAAAACAGAGCCCAAACAATCAACACGAATTTCTTCAAGATTTGTTCCAAATCTTGAGTTTTAAGCTAAAATCAAGATCACAACATTAAAACTTTTTATAAAACTTAATTTAAGGATTAAGAAATTGGGAATTTCAGTAAAGAACTGAGTATTTAGAGGAGGAGAACATCCTTACCTCTAAATGTAGATTTCTCCTTGATTAGAGCCAAAATCCTTGAAAATTCAATAAGCAATTCAAGAGGATTTGACGTAGAAAGGATTAGGAATCAATTGATGATTGAAACCTCATCATTTAGTGTGAAAATCAGTAGAAATGTTGCTGTAGAAATGTGTTTGGCTGAGGGAATTTTGAGAGAAAATGAGATGAGAAAGTTTTTAAGAAAGTTAGTTATGAAATCTCAAAATTAGTTTTTCCACTTTTCCTTTAATTAATTAAACATTAAATGAAACATCAAAATCTAAGAAAAATCTGGAGAAATCAATCTTGGGTAAATTAGCTCCTTAAAGATTCAAAGTTTCAATCCTTACAAAACATTCACCACTGAACTTTTCAAAAATTACATTTTAGTCACTATTTCGAAATGTTGCACTTCCAAACCTTATTTTGTAAAATTGATTTCACCACTCTTATATATATATTAAAAGAGGATTTTTAGATATTTTTCCATATTTTTAAAGCATCCCAAACTAGGCTTTCCCTAAAACCACCTTTTAAATTCGAACCGAAAATCAGACCGATCCGGTTCAGACCCTAAACTTCTAAGCCCAAAATTGGGGTGTTACAACTCCCCCCCCCCTTAAGAAATTTCGTCCTCGAAATTTACCTGGAGGAAAGAGGTACGGAAACTGCTTCTTCATGTCATCCTTTCGTTCCCACGTGGCTTCCACAGCACCACGATGCTTCCACAACACCTTTACCAACTCAATGGTTTTACCTCGAAGAACTTTACTGTCTGAATCCAGAATTTCCACCGGCTCCTCATCATAGGTCAAGTCTGGATTCAACTCCATTTCCTCCACAGGCTTAACATGCGAAGGATCCGATATATACCTCCGAAGCATAGAGACATGAAACACATCATGAATCTTTTCCAACTCTTGCGGCAATCTCAGCTTGTACGCAACAGGACCCACACGTTCAATCACCTCCTATGGTCCAATGTACCTAGGGCTCAACTTACCCTTTCGACCAAACCTCATCACCTTCTTCCAAGGCGAAACCTTCAAAAACACACGGTCACCAACCGCATACTCAATCTCCTTACGCTTCAAATCCGCGTAAGACTTCTGTCGATCAGAAGCTGCCTTCAATCGCTCACAAATGAGCTTCACCTTCTCGGTGGTTCCTTTCAACAAAGCTGGCATTGAAACCAACTTCTGATCTGTTTCAGCCCAACAAAGAGGAGTTCTGCATTTCCTCCCGTACAAGGCTTCATAAGGTGCCATTTGAATACTTGCCTGGTAGCTATTGCTATAAGCAAACTCCACCAAAGGCAAATGCTTCTCCCAAGAGCCTTGAAACTCAATCATACAACACCTCAACATATCCTCCAGCACTTGGGTAACACGCTCAGACTGTCCATTCGACTGTGGATGATAAGAAGTACTGAAATTCAGCTGTGTACCCAAAGCCTGATGCAAACTGTAACCCCCGTAGCCCGGCCTAGACGGTTGACCCGAACTACGAAGATTACACGGGGAAAACCAAAGTCAACCCGAAAGTCAACCTTGATTAACGACCCTTTTTTTTTCTTTTTAATCTTGTCTAGATGCACATTAGTCCTATATGTGGTCACACAAACAACATACTCAAAGATCACAGCCATCAAAGATCATTCAGGGACCCAATTGCACAAAACACAACTTTAGGGACCAAAATGTAAATTTTGAAAACTTTGAGACCTTAACCAGATTTTAAGATGCCAACTTAAAATTAATCATGTTTCATGCATCTCGGCCAAATTTCAGCTTAAACGGACATCCCAAACTCATACAATTGCTCATACAAGATTCAGGACCAAAACGCAAACAATCCAAAACACATAACTGCCCATGTCAGCCCCCAACGGTCGACTGTTCCGAAACGGGAGACAGCCCGTTCCGAAACGCGGGGCCGTTCCGAAACAGGCATAGCCCGTTTCGAAACGGGGGTCTGGCAGAAGCCTTTCCGTTTCGAAACGGTGTCACCCGTTTCGGACGCCTGGGCTGCTTCGAGGCACCCGTTCCGAAACGGTTCACCCTGTTCCGAAACACCCTGCACAAAATGCAGAAATTTGCCTATTTAAACATGCAATAGGCCAACCAAACATGCTCCAAACGCTACCAAACTTTGCCAACATGCAATTCAACATAAACGAGACATGCTTGCATCAACAATTCATCAGAAACACATCATATGCAAAAAGCCCCAAATCTATAGGCATGCTTCCTACACAAGCAACCATTTAGGCACAAACCTTCCAAAACAATCTCACTTAAGCCAAATCATGGTCCAACAACATTAACAACATTAGAACATTCTTGATCAACATAAACGATCACAAACACAATAATCCCAAGAGATTCTACCCCCATTGCCTTTATTAACTATAGCTATTCACCGAGACATACGTCTCACTTGGAGTCCACCTTGAATCCCTTGCTCCTTGCTGTCCAAACTTCAACGATCTGCATTGATGGACAAAGAGAGCGTAAGCACATAATGCTTAGTGAGGAATGCTCAAAACTAAAACACCATCAATGCAGCGGGTCATAAAACACTTGTAAAACAAACCCGATTTGTTTACCAAAACCATGTTTGAAATCCTTTTCAACAACAAGCATCAACCATGCATAAACACCATATGCAAAGCTAAAACAAAACCATGGAAAACACTTCCATTTCACAACATACCTTTCTTAAACTTGAAAGCCATTTCAACAAAAACCCTTTTAACAATCATTACTCAAACAATCCACCACATACTTTTAACCAAGGCAACATACAAACCATACTAACATAATCACATGCCTTTTAAAAACAAGTCCTACAAGACTTCAAAGCATTAAAGATATTCATGCTCACATACATCATTTACCAAATGATAATCAACACTTGTTCAACCTAAAAAGTAAACATGCATTCACATGCATCATACACCTTTCATGCAACAATGCATCTTTTCAAGCAACTCATGCTTCACATGCAACCATGCATCATTTCAAGCATCTCATGCTTCACATGCAACCATGCATCATTTCAAGCATCTCATGCTTCACATGCAACCATGCATCATTTCAAGCATCTCATGCTTCACATGCAACCACGCATCATTTCAAGCATCTCATGCTTCACATGATCAAGAATATTACATTGGCATCCAAGAGATCAACCACGTTCACTTTCCAACACAACAACCCGATCGGATACGCGGATTCCGAGCGTTGTCCCTACGCTCCCTACACCCTACCCAATCCAAGGTCCTCGAATGGGCAACACCTCCATTATGACCTCAACATCCTAAGGTTCCCATGCATGGACTTTTAAACACCACACAACCTTAGCTTTTCCTCAAGGTTCCCATGTATGGACTTTCAACCACCATACAACCTTGACATGCACAAGGTTCTCCCGTATGGACTTTTAACCACCATACAACCTTTGCATAACCGATTGGTAGTTGTAGAACATCATCTAACGAGATCCGGGACACCCTACACAAGATCCACACATGGACTTAACACTGCTATTGTGATCTCAACAAGCACAAGGTTCTCACATATGGACTTTTAAACACCATATAACCTTTGCTCAACCAAGGTCCTCGAATGGGCAACACCTCCATTATGACCTCAAATAACCAAGGTCCTCGAGTGGGCAATAACCTCCACTATGACCTCATCTCGTTAGGAAACTTGAAGGGAGCTTATCCGGTCCACTCTTGACCACTCCACCTCCAAGGCGACTTTATTCACGGTGCACCCAATCCTATAGCCGGCTAACTATATCCGATCAAAGAACCAAGAACCACTTACATCACTTGCCAATATAACCATCTTACCACATTAGTCCAATGTTTCACATGCATAACCAATATGCAAAATCATTACCACATTAATCAAATGATTCACATGCATAACCAATATGCAAAAACCATCATTTACCAACATTAATTCACTGTTTTAAAGCATTAAACAAAGCCATTGAACAACATGCAACACCATGCATCAAAACCACATTTTCAATGTATAAAACCAAGGATCTCCTACCTTGAGCATCCTTCACATATGGCTTTCAAAACCAGCATTAAACCATGCCTAAACATGCTTTCAAAACAGAATATAAACCATGCAAAACACATGCATTTCAATCATCAACCACCATTGCTTAAAAAGCCAATTCATATCACAAATCAAGTAAGAAATCCATTTACTTACTCTCGAGCTTAGTAAAGTTGTTTAGACTTAAACTAAGCTCCCAAAACCTTCAAACCTTTGTTAAAAGCCGGAAACCCAACTTCACTCACCGATAACCAAAACAAGACTAGCCAACAAGCCTTCCAAGCTTCCGAAACCTTCCGCAAACACCTTCAAAGCTCAAGGATCAAACTCCCCTGTTTCAAGCACACAAAAACAGCACATTAATGCATCATTATGCATTAAGAACAGCAGCCACACAACCAAACTCGCTGCTCAACACAAATCCAACAATTCGGCTACCAAACCCAACCGAAATCACCTCCAAACATTACCAAAACTTAACCCAGCCAAGATCCATCACTTCTAACCATTTTTATACATCAATTAACATCCAAAATGAATACAAACACATCCTTATACCCCCAGGTATAACAGATCACCAAAAACACTCCAAAAACAACCAAAAACTCAAGCAAAACTTAGGAAATTCAACCTATTCGGGATTGCATTAGTTAAACATCAATTTCTAATCAACTTAGCATTCATTTAACATCATTTTGACACTTCAAAACACTGCCCAAACAGATCACACGAAAATTCCACCAAAATCACCAAATCTTGCATTTTAAGCCAAAATCAAGATTTCTATTGAAAAGCCTTTAACAAAACACAAATCAAGGATTGAGAACTTGGGAATTTCAGTAAAGAACTGATAGTTTAGAGGAGAGAGACGTTCTTACCTCCAAACTTGAATTTCTCCTTTTTAGAGCCAAAAAGCTTGATGAAACAACTTGCAAATTGTGAGGTTTCGTTGATGAGATGATTAGGAATCAAGTAAGAGTTGAAATGAGAGATTTAGATGCCAAAATCAGAGAAAGAAATCTGGAGAATTTTGTTTGGGTTGAGAGAAAATGAGAGAAAAGGAAAATGGAGAGAAAATGAAAAGTTAGTTAAGAAATGGTAAAAATGATTTCCCTCCTCTTTCATAATCTTTAAAATCAGAATAAAGCCTTAAAATATCTTAGAAAAATCTGGAGAAATCCTTTTTGGAATAATAGCTCCTTAAAGATTCAAAGTTTCAATCCTTTATAAAACTGTCCCGCAACTTTCAAAAATTACATTTTGGTCACTAGCCAAAATGTCAACCTTCCAAACCTCATTTTCCAAAATTGATTTCACAGTTCACTTTTATATATTAAAAGATGATTTTAGAACATTTTTCCATATTTTTAATGCAACCCGAACTAGGCTTTCCTAAATTCACTCTTATATATTCGATTAGAACTTTGACCGAACCGGTCAACGCCCAAAACTTCTAAGCCCAAAACCGGGGTGTTACAACTCTCCCCTCCTTAGGAAATTTCGTCCTCGAAATTTAACCGGCGAAAGAAAACCACAACCTTCCCAAACCAACACACAAGGCAACACAAAAGCCTCGACCAACACTGAACACTTTCCACACAAAACCTCCACCAAACCTAGCACCACCACATGCCGTTCACAGAATCCAGAAAAACACAAAGATAGCCACAACTTAACCTTTCACATAACCGGACTGTACACAGTCCCAACACCATCCTGAAGAACTTCAGCTCTTACAGCGGACATCACTGCAATACACCATACCCAAAACCTGTTTACACAAAGACAACAGCCAACCCAATCCAGCCACTAAGCAACCCTCTCTGCTTCTAAAACCCTTGCAAACTCCCAACCTCTTCCAAGAATTTCTCAACAAGCAAAAATCCTTAAGCATCAACTGCTTACTCAAACTCCTCAACGAAAACTGATAAAACCTCACAACTGTTGCTAACATTACCATAACAGCTCATCAGGAAAACTCACCCAGATTTCAAGAATTACATCACAATCCCAACTTGACTCCGTCAGCCGTTCCACACACCACCAACCAATTCTCACAAGAACCCAAACAACCAACAAAAACTTCAATCTTTCATTGACCTTACACTTCAACTTCAACCATAACACTTACCATACTAAAACATCGCCCAGCTTAAACATACAAACCATCTTCTTAACTCCTCAAAGGTTACTAAGAACCAGCACTTACAAACACAACTCTTCCACAACAACTTAAAAGCTAAGCTACTTCAGAACTGGGGAACACAACCACTAAGCTGCAACATCACTTAGCACCAAGGAACTACTCCTTCCACTTAGCTATTCAAACCACTAAACCGATTCTAAACTCGACCGATACCGTCCAACACCAAACCACTAAACTCCTTGAGCATCGAACACTATCCTTCTACCAGCAGCTACACCACTCTCACTTTCACTAGCAACTAGCTTGATATACCCCACTACTAACTCTCACCCAGCACCAAAACAACCTCTAAAAACCCATCATCCAACCTAATCCAACACACTAACAGATTCGATTAGTTATTAGCGAGTGTGAACATCGTATGCATGATCACCAACATGCCCTATCAATGCCTAATGTACATGTATGCAAAACCTCTAATGTCATGCCACATGTATGCATGGACCAACATATATAATATAGTATATAACAATGATTTTATCTGTGCATGAATGCCAGTTCACACCCTCTAATAACATCCTCAAATCCGTCTAAGAACAACCTCCTACCTCACTTCCAACTCATCTAACTCCACCATACCAACAACCATTAACCACAAGATACTTACCAAGCCTTCTTCACACCCAAGACATTTCCAAACCACCACTATTACCCCAACAAACTAGCAACAAAACTAACCTTACCACACAAGGAAAACCAACAGAAACCAAACTAAGGTAACTAGAGCAAAGACTACTAACAAGGTTACCTGAGCACACAACACCTCCCTGAAGCTTCATCAGACGAGCTCTCTTCCTTGCGGAACCACCACCCTCCTGCCACACCACTGCAGCACCAGCTAACACACTAGGGTCACCACCAACTTCTTGCGGTAAAGAACCTTGGCTATTCCGAGCCATCATCAAACAATCACGCCTCATGTGTCCAGCAGACCCACATTTCCAGCAATTCTCCTTTCCCACACTCTTCACAACTTTCTGCTCTTTCTGCCACCTCTGAACCTTGCCTCGGCCGTGCCCACGACCTTTCTGAAACCCTTTGGCTAACACCAAAGCTAACTTCGCTCCATGAGGACAATAACGCTTAACATGTACTTTGGAACCACAATTCCAACAAACACCTGCGCCCCAACAATTCCCAACATGTTGCCTTTCACAACGGTCACACACAGATGACTGAGCTTCCACTCCTTGCTCAAGCAATACTTGCTCAACAACAGCACTACCCGCGCCTTGCTTAACCCTTAGGAACTTCCTTCCAAGATACCTTTCATAAAAAGCAGATACAAAGAAATCCCAATCAATATCATGGATATGTGACGCAACTGCCACAGATGTCCACCAGGCACTCACATCTTCCAACATCAAAGAAACAACACTCCCCAGCTTACAGGCATAATCACAGCCTTCCCGATCCAAAATCTGAACCACATTGGCCAACCAGACCTCAAACATCTTCGGGAAAGTACCATGATACTCCACATCACCCAAATCAAGCAAACACTGCTTCGGCAAACCCTCACATCCCACAGCCAGCACATCTACTGACTCCACCTCAACTGCAACCTGAGATATTCCCAACACCCCCTGAACAACAGACGATGAACTCTTCACCACAGAACCAGCTTCTTTCCCTTGCCTTACCACCTCAACACTAGGCACAGAAGACTGAGACAAAACACCTCTACCAAAGGGTGAATTCCTTGCCTTAACAACCTGCCCCAAGGCAGCAACCATCTCCCTCATTCGCCAATCCTCCATTGACTTTGCCATACCACTAACAACAACAAACATACAATCACAACAAACAAACAAACCAGTTAGACCAGCATTAGCAAGGATTCAAATTCCAACTCCAAAATAACACAATAGCTATATTAATAAGGCAATGGGTATCCCAAATCCTCCCCTTTACATGACATAACAGTCAACACAACATGGATATCACAACATCAAGCATATCAAACAAAATACTTTGATCATGCTTACATCAAACAGCATCCACTTGCAACAGCATATTATTACATAACATACTCACAGCACTTTCATCATGCATAAAACCAACTCACAGCATCAGCTTATCATCAGCACAAACCACATAAGCTCAACCAAGATTCATAACCATAAAACATGCTTGAAAACATCAGCAACATGCTCAGAAACATCAGCATCATGCCCAGAAACACGTGTTTCAACCAACATTCAACCACACATCAGGGTAAACAACAAGCACACATCACAACAACTTACCGTTTTCCCCAAGCATTCGCAACACAGCTCTGATACCACCAAATGTAACCCCCGTAGCCCGGCCTAGACGGTTGACCCGAACTACGAAGATTACACGGGGAAAACCAAAGTCAACCCGAAAGTCAACCTTGATTAACGACCCTTTTTTTTTCTTTTTAATCTTGTCTAGATGCACATTAGTCCTATATGTGGTCACACAAACAACATACTCAAAGATCACAGCCATCAAAGATCATTCAGGGACCCAATTGCACAAAACACAACTTTAGGGACCAAAATGTAAATTTTGAAAACTTTGAGACCTTAACCAGATTTTAAGATGCCAACTTAAAATTAATCATGTTTCATGCATCTCGGCCAAATTTCAGCTTAAACGGACATCCCAAACTCATACAATTGCTCATACAAGATTCAGGACCAAAACGCAAACAATCCAAAACACATAACTGCCCATGTCAGCCCCCAACGGTCGACTGTTCCGAAACGGGAGACAGCCCGTTCCGAAACGCGGGGCCGTTCCGAAACCGGCATAGCCCGTTTCGAAACGGGGGTCTGGCAGAAGCCTTTCCGTTTCGAAACGGTGTCACCCGTTTCGGACGCCTGGGCTGCTTCGAGGCACCCGTTCCGAAACGGTTCACCCTGTTCCGAAACACCCTGCACAAAATGCAGAAATTTGCCTATTTAAACATGCAATAGGCCAACCAAACATGCTCCAAACGCTACCAAACTTTGCCAACATGCAATTCAACATAAACAAGACATGCTTGCATCAACAATTCATCAGAAACACATCATATGCAAAAAGCCCCAAATCTATAGGCATGCTTCCTACACAAGCAACCATTTAGGCACAAACCTTCCAAAACAATCTCACTTAAGCCAAATCATGGTCCAACAACATTAACAACATTAGAACATTCTTGATCAACATAAACGATCACAAACACAATAATCCCAAGAGATTCTACCCCCATTGCCTTTATTAACTATAGCTATTCACCGAGACATACGTCTCACTTGGAGTCCACCTTGAATCCCTTGCTCCTTGCTGTCCAAACTTCAACGATCTGCATTGATGGACAAAGAGAGCGTAAGCACATAATGCTTAGTGAGGAATGCTCAAAACCAAAACACCATCAATGCAGCGGGTCATAAAACACTTGTAAAACAAACTCGATTTGTTTACCAAAACCATGTTTGAAATCCTTTTCAACAACAAGCATCAACCATGCATAAACACCATATGCAAAGCTAAAACAAAACCATGGAAAACACTTCCATTTCACAACATACCTTTCTTAAACTTGAAAGCCATTTCAACAAAAACCCTTTTAACAATCATTACTCAAACAATCCACCACATACTTTTAACCAAGGCAACATACAAACCATACTAACATAATCACATGCCTTTTAAAAACAAGTCCTACAAGACTTCAAAGCATTAAAGATATTCATGCTCACATACATCATTTACCAAATGATAATCAACACTTGTTCAACCTAACAAGTAAACATGCATTCACATGCATCATACACCTTTCATGCAACAATGCATCTTTTCAAGCAACTCATGCTTCACATGCAACCATGCATCATTTCAAGCATCTCATGCTTCACATGCAACCATGCATCATTTCAAGCATCTCATGCTTCACATGCAACCACGCATCATTTCAAGCATCTCATGCTTCACATGATCAAGAATATTACATTGGCATCCAAGAGATCAACCACGTTCACTTTCCAACACAACAACCCGATCGGATACGCGGATTCCGAGCGTTGTCCCTACGCTCCCTACACCCTACCCAATCCAAGGTCCTCGAATGGGCAACACCTCCATTATGACCTCAACATCCTAAGGTTCCCATGCATGGACTTTTAAACACCACACAACCTTAGCTTTTCCTCAAGGTTCCCATGTATGGACTTTCAACCACCATACAACCTTGACATGCACAAGGTTCTCCCGTATGGACTTTTAACCACCATACAACCTTTGCATAACCGATTGGTAGTTGTAGAACATCATCTAACGAGATCCGGGACACCCTACACAAGATCCACACATGGACTTAACACTGCCATTGTGATCTCAACAAGCACAAGGTTCTCACATATGGACTTTTAATCACCATATAACCTTTGCTCAACCAAGGTCCTCGAATGGGCAACACCTCCATTATGACCTCAAATAACCAAGGTCCTCGAGTGGGCAATAACCTCCACTATGACCTCATCTCGTTAGGAAACTTGAAGGGAGCTTATCCGGTCCACTCTTGACCACTCCACCTCCAAGGCGACTTTATTCACGGTGCACCCAATCCTATAGCCGGCTAACTATATCCGATCAAAGAACCAAGAACCACTTACATCACTTGCCAATATAACCATCTTACCACATTAGTCCAATGTTTCACATGCATAACCAATATGCAAAATCATTACCACATTAATCAAATGATTCACATGCATAACCAATATGCAAAAACCATCATTTACCAACATTAATTCACTGTTTTAAAGCATTAAACAAAGCCATTGAACAACATGCAACACCATGCATCAAAACCACATTTTCAATGTATAAAACCAAGGATCTCCTACCTTGAGCATCCTTCACATATGGCTTTCAAAACCAGCATTAAACCATGCCTAAACATGCTTTCAAAACAGAATATAAACCATGCAAAACACATGCATTTCAATCATCAACCACCATTGCTTAAAAAGCCAATTCATATCACAAATCAAGTAAGAAATCCATTTACTTACTCTCGAGCTTAGCAAAGTTGTTTAGACTTAAACTAAGCTCCCAAAACCTTCAAACCTTTGTTAAAAGCCGGAAACCCAACTTCACTCACCGATAACCAAAACAAGACTAGCCAACAAGCCTTCCAAGCTTCCGAAACCTTCCGCAAACACCTTCAAAGCTCAAGGATCAAACTCCCCTGTTTCAAGCACACAAAAACAGCACATTAATGCATCATTATGCATTAAGAACAGTAGCCACACAACCAAACTCGCTGCTCAACACAAATCCAACAATTCGGCTACCAAACCCAACCGAAATCACCTCCAAACATTACCAAAACTTAACCCAGCCAAGATCCATCACTTCTAACCATTTTTATACATCAATTAACATCCAAAATGAATACAAACACATCCTTATACCCCCAGGTATAACAGATCACCAAAAACACTCCAAAAACAACCAAAAACTCAAGCAAAACTTAGGAAATTCAACCTATCCGGGATTGCATTAGTTAAACATCAATTTCTAATCAACTTAGCATTCATTTAACATCATTTTGACACTTCAAAACACTGCCCAAACAGATCACACGAAAATTCCACCAAAATCACCAAATCTTGCATTTTAAGCCAAAATCAAGATTTCTATTGAAAAGCCTTTAACAAAACACAAATCAAGGATTGAGAACTTGAGAATTTCAGTAAAGAACTGATAGTTTAGAGGAGAGAGACGTTCTTACCTCCAAACTTGAATTTCTCATTTTTAGAGCCAAAAAGCTTGATGAAACAACTTGCAAATTGTGAGGTTTCGTTGATGAGATGATTAGGAATCAAGTAAGAGTTGAAATGAGAGATTTAGATGCCAAAATCAGAGAAAGAAATCTGGAGAATTTTGTTTGGGTTGAGAGAAAATGAGAGAAAAGGAAAATGGAGAGAAAATGAAAAGTTAGTTAAGAAATGGTAAAAATGATTTCCCTCCTCTTTCATAATCTTTAAAATCAGAATAAAGCCTTAAAATATCTTAGAAAAATCTGGAGAAATCCTTTTTGGAATAATAGCTCCTTAAAGATTCAAAGTTTCAATCCTTTATAAAACTGTCCCGCAACTTTCAAAAATTACATTTTGGTCACTAGCCAAAATGTCAACCTTCCAAACCTCATTTTCCAAAATTGATTTCACAGTTCACTTTTATATATTAAAAGATGATTTTAGAACATTTTTCCATATTTTTAATGCAACCCGAACTAGGCTTTCCTAAATTCACTCTTATATATTCGATCAGAACTTTGACCGAACCGGTCAACGCCCAAAACTTCTAAGCCCAAAACCGGGGTGTTACACAAACACTCCCAGAAACGCGATGTAAACCTCGGATCTCGATCCGACACTATAGACTTTGGCACACCATGCAGCCGCACAATCTCAGCAATGTACAGCTCTGCAAGCTTATCCAATGTGTACGTAGTATGCACAGGTAAGAAATGCGAACACTTCGTGAGGCGATCCACAATCACCCACACCGAATTCTTCTTCGATGGTGACAAAGGCAAACCAGACACAAAGTCCATGGTAATCCTTTCCCACTTCCACTCAGGAATCCTCAACGGTTGCAACAACCCATAAGCAAAATGATGCTCAGCTTTAACTCGCTGGCAAACCATGCACTTGCTCACATACTCAGCAACATCTTTCTTTAATCCCACCCAATAGTACTCATCTCTAAGATCACGATACATCTTAGTACTACCAAGGTGCATAGCAAAATGACTACTATGAGCTTCAGTCAGAATAGCACTCCTCAACTCAACATCACTGGGCACTACTATCCGACTCCCAAAACATAGAACTCCATCACCATTAAAGCAAAAATCAGATGGCCTATCCTCAGCAATATCCTGAACATGTGACACCAAGGAATCATCCAACAACTGCTTATCCTTTATCAACTGAACCAAGGAGGGTTTCACTTGCAATTCAGCCACAAGACCTCCATCTCGCGAAATGCTCAAACTGACAAATATAGCTCTCAACTCCACGACCACTTTCCTACTCAAGGAATCCGCTACAACATTAGCATTTCCCGGGTGATAATCGATCGCCAGATCGTAATCTTTAAGCAACTCCACCCAACGTCGTTGCCTAAGATTCAACTCTTTCTGAGACATCGGATACTTCAAACTCTTGTGATCCGTGTACGCCGTACACTTCTCACCATACAGGTAATGTCTCCAAATTTTCAAAGCAAAAACCACCGCAGCTAACTCAATGTCATGCGTAGGATAATTGCGCTCATGCACCTTCAACTGGCGCGATGCATAAGCCACCACCGTACCCTCTTGCATCAGCATACACCCTAAACCAACGTAGGATGCGTCATTGTACACCACACACTCTTTCCCTGATTCAGGCTGAACCAAGATAGGAGCTTGCGTCAAAGCTGCCTTCAGCTTCTCAAAAGCCTGTTGTCTCGCTTCTGTCCACTCATACTTGACATCCTTCTGCAGCAACTTCGTCAAAGGTGCAGCAATCTTTGAAAATCCATCCACGAACCTCCGGTAGTACCCTGCCAAACAAAGAAAACTACGGACTTCATGAACAGACTTAGGAGGCTTCCAATTCATCACTGCCTCAATCTTCTGAGGATCAACACGAATCCCCTCAGCAGAAACCACATGACCAAGGAACACAACTTCTCTAAGCCAGAACTCACACTTGCTTATCTTAGCATAAAGCTGATTCTCCAACAAAGCCTGCAACACAATCCTCAAATTTCCCTCATGCTCCTCCTCAGTACGAGAGTACACAAGGATATCATCAATGAACACCACAACAAACTTGTCCAGATATTCATTGAACACTCTATTCATCGTGTCCATAAAAGCTGCAGGAGCATTCGTCAAACCAAACGGCATCACAAGGAACTCATAATGTCCATACCTCGTTCTGAAAGATGTTTTTGGCACATCCACATCCTTCACCTTCAACTGGTAATAACTTGACCTTAAGTCAATTTTAGAGAACACAGCCGCTCCCCTAAACTGATCAAAAAGATCATCAATCCTCGGCAATGGATATCGATTCTTGATAGTCAACTTGTTCAGCTGACGATAATCGATGCACATTCTCATAGTGCCATCCTTTTTCTTCACAAACAACACCGGTGCACCCCAAGATGACA
Organism: Hibiscus trionum; assembly: GCA_030270665.1. Classification (NCBI taxonomy): domain Eukaryota; kingdom Viridiplantae; phylum Streptophyta; class Magnoliopsida; order Malvales; family Malvaceae; genus Hibiscus; species Hibiscus trionum. The sequence continues at coordinate 15,165,393 of BSYR01000038.1, read as the reverse complement.
GACTCGGCCGAATGAAAGCACGATCAAGCAACTCCTGAAGTTGCGTCTTCAGCTCTTTCAACTCCTTAGGTGCCATTCGATAAGGAGTAATGGACACTGAAGTTGTGTTTTCATACAGCTCAATCCCAAACTCCACTTCTCGATTAGGAGGCAACCCAGGCAACTCCTCCGGAAACATACCAGGAAACTCTCGCACAGTCCTGATATCTTGGACTCGCAACTCCTTAGAGCTAGGATTCATTACAAAGGCTAGGTAAGCTTCACAACCTTGCCTCAGCATTCGGCTTGCTTCCAACGTAGACACCACATTGGCAAGAAACTTCACATTCTCACCAACCACCACCACCTCATAATCATCCGCAAGCTTCAACGAAACTCGCTTGTTCTCAAAATCCACCACAGCTCGATGTTCAACAAGCCAATCCATACCAAGGATTACATCAAAACCATAGAATGGCAATTCTATGAGATAAACATGAAAAACATGATTTTGCACAACCAAGGGACATCTTCTATACAACTTTCATGTCACAACGGTCTCACCAAAGGAACTAGTTACACGCATACCAACATCTAAAGACTCAACAGGCAAACCAAGCAATTGAGCATGTTCACGCAATTTGTATGAGTGTGTAGATCCAGAATCAATCAAGGAAAGTAATGACAAGGATTGCAAAGTAAAGGTACCTGCGATCACATTCGTGTCATTCCTCCCCTCTCGCTGAGCATACACTCGAGCCTGGCCTCCACCCTCAGGTTGGACAGCCACCACATGTGCCACATTCCTCCCACCATCATCTCTGTGCTGGAAGTTACCACAGCCGCGCCCACGACCTCTTTGTGGTGCAACAGCACCAGGAGCACGTCCCTGACCACCACCGGCCAACAAAGGACACTCCCTCCTCATGTAGTCTGCCAAACTACAATTCCAGCACGAATTACCAGCCACTACTATAGGAGCTTGCACCTCACTCGCTGCCCGAGGACAACCACGCCTCATATAACCACGCGATCCACACGCCCAGCACGTGTTCTGATCAGCTCTCGCCCTGTCTCCCTGAACAGGCGCACCATGCCCTCCACTACCATGTCTGGCAGAAGACTGATACCTCCTATCTCGTCCTCTCTTGTTCCGTCCACCACCGGAACTATACTCAGCAGCTCTCTTGCTCGAACCTGATCCAGCACTACTGGAAGACAAACTCAGGTTCTGCTCAATGTCCTTCGCCCTACTAACCAGCACATCAAAATCAGTGTGCTCAGCAGCAAGCATAAAGGTCTTTACGTCCGTCACCAAACCATATCGGAAACGTTCACACCTCTACCGTTCATCAGGGATAAGCTCAGGTGCGTACTGACTGAGACGGACAAACTGGATCTCGTACTCAGCCACCGTCATGCTTCCTTGTGTAATAGACATGAATTCTCTTTTCTTTTCATCCAGGTATCGCACACCTAGATACTTTCGCTTGAATGCGTTAAACAAGAACGTCCAAGTCACATCAGCCTCCTCCATCCCGGAGATAGTGGTCGTCCACCATGTATACACATCATCATGTAACAGCGATACCACACATCCTAACTTCTGCACATCATTGTAGTTCATTTGTCCCAATACCCTCAGAAGACAAACCTCTGAACTCAGTCCCTCCCAGACTGCGCAGAAGTTCCAAATGTAATCTCACGTTAGCATCACCCTGATGCCCAGCTCTATGAGCTCCAGCTACTGCCGCCTGAAAGGCTCCAGCAGTAGGCTGAATCAAAACTGTCATGTCAGGAGCAGCTTGCCCCTGCCCAGCTTCAGGTCCAGCGACCCCAACACCAGCACCAACACCAGCTCCATCACCTCCAGCACCACCACCACCGGGCGGTCCACCACCAGGAGGAGGAGGTATATCCACATCATTATCAGCATTGTTCTCATTCTCGTTTTGACCCATAGCTCGCGTATTAATTCTCGTCTCTCTACGAGGTCCCATTCACTAAAACAATGCACTAACACAAATGCAAGAAACATAATTAGGCCCAACAAGGTAAGTAATCCAAGCACTCAAGCTCATTTTTCAAAAACAATTCATTTCATTAGTTTTGATATGGCTATGGGTTCCTCTAACATGCTTCAACACATCATAACTTCACAATTGCAACATGCTTACAATTCACACATCATACTTTCATTTAAAAAGGCATATCATGCAATCATACATACATCACCCACATAACCATTCCCGTTTACTCGAGAACTCAGCTCTAATACCACCAAATGTAACCCCCTTAGCCCGGCCTAGACGGTTGACCCGAACTACGAAGATTACATGGGAAAACCAAAGTCAACCTGAAAGTCAACCTTGATTAACGACCCTTTTTTTTTCTTTTTAAACTTGTCTAGATGCACATTAATCCTAAGCGTACTCTTGATAAACACATACTTGAACAGCAAAGCAATCGGAATGCAATAAGGGACTTAATTGCACGACATACAAAAATTAGTGACCAAATTGTAATTTCAGGAAAGATGGAGGACTTAACTGATTTTTAAGTTACCAGTATCAAATTAATCATATTACATTCTTCCCTGACAAATTTCACCTTAATCGGACATCTCAAACTCATACAATTGCAAAAACGATTTTCAGGACTAAAACGTAAAGCTTGCAAACCTCAAAACCATTCAAATCAGTGCCCAACGGTCATGTGTTTCAGAACGGGGTTGACCGTTCCAAAACGCGGTTTCGTTTCGAGACCTGTATCGAAACAGGGCATGACAGTGGCCAAAACGTTTCGAAACTGCCTCTACCCGTTTCGATACACGAAGGTCATTACAGGCCCCCGTTTCGAAACGCTAGTGCCCGTTCCGATATGGATTGCCCAGAAAGTGTAGAATTTGCTGGTTTAACATACATTTAACCACTCAAACACATCCTAATGACTTCCTAATCGTGCCAACAAGTCATTATGCATATAAGGTACATGTTTGCAACATTAAAACACATTCATGGCATCAATTAGGGAAATCCACAAGTCTATAGGCATGCATCCTAATAACCAAGCCAAACAATCATCAAAGCATCAAAACAAGCACCAAAATGGTCAATTACAAGTCCAAATCATTTAAGGCATCATGCCACAACTAGGGAGTCCAAAACATCTCCCAAATCACATCCTAGGTTCCCATTGCCAAATATCAAAAGCTAATAATGTTGTGAAAACATCACCATACATGAGCTTAGCTTTCCCTTGGATTCTTAGCCTCCTTGCTGCCCTCAAACACCTCAATTATCTGCATTATTGGTTCAAGAGAGAGAGCGTAAGCACAGATGCTTAGTGAGGCATGCTCTAAAGAAACAACACAATAATGCATTTTATAAAAACACTTTCCATAAAGCCTTTTGACACATAGACATCATTATTCATGCAACAATGCATACACATCAAGCATCTCATGCTTCTTTAACATCAACATGTCATATTGGCTTCCAAGTGATACCATAACCATTTACAACATAAAACACAATCGGGTACGCGGATTACAAGTGTTGTCCCATACACTTCATACACACTACCGAACACACAAGGTGGAGTTTACCGGTACAATCACAACCCCTCAACACCCGTGATGGAGTTTAACGGTACAATTACAACCCCTCAACATCACTCATCGGTAGTTGTATAACATCACTAACGAGAACACGGGACACACAACACAAGATCCACACATGGACTTTCAACCACCATTGTGATCTTAACCATCTCGTTAGTGTACTTGGATGGAGTTTACGGTACAATTACAACCCCTCAAATATACATCATTTATCATCAACAATCCACTATTTTAAAGCATTAAACCCAAGCCATTAAACAACATGCATCATTATGCATCAAATCCACATTTTCAATATATCAAACCAAGGATCTCTTACCTTGAGCATCCTTCAACATATGTCTTTCAAAACCAGCATTAACCATGCTAAAACATGCTTCCAAAACAGAATTTAAACATGTAAATTAAATGCATTGCATCCAACCATCTCATGGTTCATCCAAGAGAGAGAGTTTTCCCGAAAACTTACTCTTGAGCTTAGTTAAGTTTTTTAGACTTAAACTAAGCTCCCACACCTTCATACATTCATTACAAAGCTGGAAATCCCAACTTCACTCACCAATTCCGTTTCGCAAGCTTGCCGAAACGTCGTTTAAGCCTCCGGATCAACACCACAAGAATCCGAAGTTGCCTCCCCTGTTTTAAACACATCAAAGCAGAGGATTAATGCATCATCATGCATTAAAATCTTCAGCCATTACACCTAAACTCACTGCTCTAACCAAATCTAACATTTCGGCTACCAAACATGTAACCCCCTTAACCCGGCCCAGACGGTTGAACCGAATTAAGAAGTTTACACGGGGAAAACCAAAGTCAACCCGAAAGTCAACATTGATTAACGACCCTCTTTTTTTTTCTTTTTAAACTTGTCTAGATGCTCATTAACCCTAGGTGTGTTCACAACAACGTCATGCTCAAAGATCACAACCATCAGAGATCATTCAGGGACCCAATTGCACAAATTACAACTTTAGGGACCAAACTGTAAATTCAGGGAATTACAGGGACTTAACCCAATTAAAAGTTACCAATATGAAATTAGTCAGGTTTCATGCTTCACTGCCAAATTTCAGCTCAAACGGACATCCAGAACTCATACAATTGCAAAAACAAGATTCAGGACCAAAACACAAACATTTCGAAACACATAACCGCCAATGTCAGCCCCCAACGGTCAGGTGTTCCGAAATAGGTTCACCCTGTTTCGAAACGCGGGGCCGTTCCGCAACTGGTACCGAAACGGGGGTCTGGCAGTAGCATATCCGTTCCGAAACGGGCCCATCCGTTTCGAAACACCCTGTCCTTTTCAGGCCCCCGTTCCGAAACGGTAACACGCGTTCCGAAACGCCCTGCCCAGATTGCAGCATTCTTGCTGGTTAAATGCATCTTTAACCCACCAAACATGATCCGAATGCAACCAAAACACACCAGCAAGTCATATAACATACAAGAGACATATATGCATCAAAAACTAGATACATAACCACCCCTAGGTGCATCAACTCATTAAACACATTCAAAGCTCAATCATGCTTTTAAAGAAAGAGCATAACATAGCAACTTAAGCTCAAGATGATTCAAACATTACAACATTAATCCACATGATTCAAAAACATAAACCATACATGTCCAACATATACAATCTCATGAATCATCAACATAGAGTTCTTCCCCCCATTGCCTTTATTATCTATAGCTATTAACCGAGACATACATCTCAAATTGAGTCCTCCTTGAATCCCTTGCTTCTCGCTGTCCAAACTTCAAATATCTGCATTGATGGACAAAAAGGAGCCTAAGCACTTAATGCTTAGTGAGGAATGCTCAAAACCAAAACACCATCAATGCAGCGAGTCATAAAACCACTTTTCAAAAGCAACTCGATTTCTTAAACCAAAGCCTTGTTTGAAAACCCCTTTTCAACAACGTGCTTAAAACCATGCATTGCTCAATCATGAAAACCAACCCTTAGCTTAGAAAGCTAAGCAAACCTTTTCAAAACATAAACTTGCAAAACCATCAATTTAACCTCACCATGCATAAACACCATATGCAAAGTTAAATTCAAACCCTTGGAAAACACTTCCAATTCACAACATACCTTTCTCATACTTGATTATCACTTTAAGCAATAAACCCTTTAAACCATTTTCTCATTCAACATAACAATTGCATTAACATATGTAACGTATGAACCACAACATCAATATTTGAAACTCATGCCTTTAAAACAAGTCTTAGCAAGACTACAATGCACTAAAGAGATTTCTTGCACACATGCACCATTCTCAATAGATAATCAACACTTGTTCAAACCAACAAGTAAACATGCATTCATAATACATAATACACAACTCATGCAATCATGCATCATTACAAGCATCTCATGCTTCATTACAATCAAGAACATTATATTGGCTTCCAAGTGACCAACCAAAACCACTTTTCAACTCAACATCCGATCGGATACGCGGATCACAAGCGTTGTTCCCACGCTTCATACACACTACCAATCCAAGGTCTCCCAAATGGACTTTTAAACACCATTTGACCTTACCATTCCCAAGGTTCCCATGTATGGACTTTTAACCACCATACAACCTTAACATTCACAAGGTTCCCATGTATGGACTTTTAAACACCATACAACCTTAACTTTCACAAGGTTCCCATGTATGGACTTTTAAACACCATACAACCTTAACTTTCACAAGGTTCCCATGTATGGACTTTTAAACACCATACAACCTTAACATGCACAAGGTTCCCATGCATGGACTTTTAAACACCATACAACCTTAGCATCACCGATTGGTAGTTGTATAACATCACTAACGAGATCCGGGACACCCTACACAAGATCCACACATGGACTTTACACCACCATTGTGATCTTACCAAGCACAAGGTCCTCAAATGGAATTTTAACCACCATTATTACCTTTGCTTAACCAAGGTCCTCGAATGGGATCCCATCAACCATTATGACCTTAACCATCTCGTTAGGAAACTTGGATGGAGTTTACCGGTTCACTCTTAACCACTCCACATCCAAGGCGACTTAATTCACGGTGCACCCAATCCTATAGCCGGCTAACTATATCCGATCAAAGAACCAAGAACCACTTACATCACTAGCCAATATAACCATCTTACCGCATTAATCCATTAGTTCACAAGCATAATCAAAATGCAATAACCGCCACGAACTTTAACCAAGAACCAACCATGGACTTTTAAACACCATGTTGTTCTTAAATACACAAGGCTCACACAAGGACTTTTAACCACCTTTGTGACCTCAACAACCACTTGCCAATATGCATCATTAACAACATTAATCCACTGTTTTAAAGCATTACACAAAGCCATTTAACAACATGCAACACTATGCATCAATTCCACAATTTCAATGTACAAAACCAAGGATCTCTTACCTTGAGCATCCTTCACATATGGCTTTCAAAACCAGCATTAAACCATGCTAAAATATGCTTTCAAAACAGAATCTAAAACATGCAAAACATATGCATTGCAACCATCAATCACAATTGCTTTGAAAAGCCAATTCACAACACAAACCAAGAGCGAAAATCCATTTACTTACTCTTGAGCTTAGCAAAGTTGTTTAGACTTAAACTAAGCTCCCAAACCTTCAAACCTTGGTTTAAAAGCTGAAAACCCAACTTCACTCACCGATACACAAAACAAGGCTAGCCAACAAGCCTTCCAAGCATCCACAACCTTCCACACCACCTCAAATGCTCACGGATCTTCCTCCCCTGTTTCAAGCACATAACAACAGAAGATTAATGCATCATCATGCATTAAAAACACCAGCAACACAACTTAACTCGCTGCTCAACACAAATCCAACATTTCGGCTACCAAACACAACCGAAATCACCACCAAACACTTCCGAAACTTAACCCAGCCAAGATCCATCACTTCTAACCATTTTTAAACATCAATTAACATCCAAAATGATCACAATCACGTCCTTATACCTCCATCTATAACAGATCATCAAAAACACCCCAAAAACAACAAAAAAATCAAGCAAAACTTAGGAAATTCAACCTATTCGGGATTGCATTGATAAAACCTCAATTACTTATCAATTTAACATTCATTTTACATCAATTTGACACCTCAAAACACTGCCCAAACAGATCTCACGAAATTTCACCAAAAATCACCAAATCTTGCATTTTAAAGCCAAAAATCAAGATTACCATTGTAAAACCGTTAATAAATCATAATTCAAGGATTGAGAACTTGGGAATTTCAGTAAAGAACTGAGAGTTTAGAGGAGAAGGACGTTCTTACCTCCAAACTTGAGTTTCTCCCATTTTGGAACCAAAATCTTGAAAATTCCACTTAGCAAATGGTGAGGTTTTGTTGAAGAAATGATTAGAGATCAAAAGAGAATTGAAAAGAGATGTTTAGGTGAAAAAATCAGAAGAAAATCTCTGGAGAAAAGATGTTTGGGTTGAGAGAAAATGAGGGAAAAGAAAATAGAAGATTGAGAGAAAAGTTAGTTAGAAAGTGACAAAATATCTTCCCTCCACTTTTCTTTTATTTAAAAACCATTTAATAAACCTTTAATATTTTAGAAAAATCTGGAGAAACTCCCATTGGGTAAATAGCTCCTTAAAGATTCAAAGTTTCAATCCTTTCTAAAACAGTCACGCAACTTTCAAAAATTACATTTTGGTCACTAGCCAAAATGTCACTCTTCCAAACCTCATTTTGCAAAATTGATTTCACCTTTCTCTTATATATAATAAAAGAGGATTTTAGAACATTTTTCCATATTTTTAATGCAACCCGAACTAGGCTTTCCTAAAAAAAATCACCTTTTATATTCGAACCGCAACCCGACCGGTCCGGTCCAAAACCCAAAACTTCCAAGCCCAAAACCGGGGCGTTACAACTCTCCCCCCCCCCCCCCTTAGGAAATTTCGTCCCCGAAATTTCAACTGGCGAAAAGAGCACAACCAAACTTCTCAAGCAACACGCAACAACACAAGAGACTTAACCACCACAGAACACTCTCTCCACAAACTCCACCCAAACTCAACACCACCACATACTGTTCACAAATTCCAGAACACTCAGATGTTAACCACATCTTAACTTTTCACACTTCCAGACTGCACATAGCCTCATCAACAACCTGAAGAACCTTAAACTTTTTACAACATACTCCACCTTAACACACAACTCCCAAAACTTGTTCACACAGTGACACCAACCAATTCAATCAGCCACTATGTAACACACAACCTTCACTGCTTCTAACACTCTTTACAACCTCCCCGTCCTCTTTCAAAGATTTCTCAACAAGCAAAAATTCTTAAGCAACAACTGCTTACCCAACTTCTCAACGTATTACTGTCCTTACTTCACATCCACCACAATCTTTACCATCGACTCACCAAAACTGCTCACTCATCGACAGAAAATCACGTCACTAACCCCAACCTTGGCTTCACCCACCATTCCACACACCACCAGCTGAACACAAAAAGAAAAATTCACTTACTCACAACCAACCAACCACTTCCCACAAGAACTCATTCAACCAACAATGGCCTTCAATCTTCCATTGCCTTTCCACCACAAGCTTTGACCACAACACTTGCCTTACTAGAACACCGCCCAACTTAAACATACATATCCTCTTCTCAACTCCTCAAAGGTCGCTACAAACCAACACTTAACACCAAGGGACTACCACTTCAACTAGCCATTCAAAACCACCTGATCGGTTCTGACTTCAACCAGCAATCTCCTCAACGCCACACCATTAAGCCCATTAAGCAGCAAACACTTTCCTTCTACCAACATGCTATACCGCACTCACTATTACTAACAGCTCGTTTAATACCCTCCACAACTTCTAACATTTCCTAGCACCAAAACAACCTCTAAAAACCCATCATCCAACCTAACTCTATCACAACACTAACAGACTCGATTAGTTATTAGCGAGTGTGAACGTTCGTATGCATGGTCACCAATATGCCCTACTAATGCCTAATGTACATGTATGCAAAACCTCTAATGTCATGCCACATGTATGCATGGACCAGCACATATAAAATATAGCATATAACAATGATTTTAACTGTGCATGAATGCCAGTTCACACCCTCCAATAACATCCTCAGAATCCGTCTAAGAACAACCCCTCCACCTCACTTCTATCTTGACCCATTCTATCATTCTAACAACTCATTATCCACAAGATACTCACTAAAGCTCCCTTCACACTAAGGATGTTCCCAAACAGCAACATCAACTATCTCAACATGCTAACAACAAAACCATACTCACTACGCAAGAAAAACCAACAGATACCAAACTAGGATACTAGAGCAAAGGCTACTTAACAAGGTTACCTGAAAACACCTCACTGCCCTGAAGCTTCAACAGACGAGCTCTCTTCCACGCAGAACCACCATCCTCCAGCTGCACCGCCGCAGCATCAACTTGCACACTAAGATCACCACCATCTCCCTGCGGTAAAGAACCCTGGCGGTTCCAAGCCAACATCAAACAATCACGTCTCATGTGTCCAACAGACCCACATTTCCAACAGATCTCCTCTTCCAAACTCTTCACAACCCTATGCTCTTTCTGCCACCTCTGAACCTTGCCTCGGCCGTGCCCACGACCCTTCAGAGACCCATTGGCTACCACTGAAGCTGACTTCACCCCAAGAGAACAATTTCGCTTCACATGCTCTTTAGAACCACAGTTCCAACAAGCACCCACGCCCCAACAACCTCCAACATGGCGCCTTCCACAACGGTCACACACTGGTAGCTGAGCCTCCACTCCTTGATCAAGCAGCACTTGCCCCAGATCTGCTCTACCTTCAACTTGCTTAACCCTTGGAAATTTTTCCCCAATATACCTTTCATAAAAGGCAGACACAAAGAAATCCCAATCAATATCGTGGATGTGCGATGCCACCGCCACAATTGTCCACCAGGCACATGCATCCTCCAACATCAAAGAGACAACACTTCCCAGCTTACAGGCATAATCACAGCCTTCCTGATCCAAAATCAGAATCACACTGGCCAACCAGGCCTCAAACGTCTCCGGTGTTGAACCATGATACTCCACAGCACCCAAATCATGCAACCGCTGTTTCGGCAAACCCACACATCCCACAGCCAGCATATCCACTGACCTTACCTTCGCCACAACCTGAGATGTTCCCAACACCTCCTGCACAACAGATGATGAACTCTTCATCACAGAACCAACTTCCTCCTTCTGCCTTACCATCCCAACCCCAGGCACAGAAGACTGAGATGAAACATCTCCACTAAAGGGTGAATTCCATGCCTTAACAACCTGCCCTAAGGCAGCAACCATCTCACCCAACTGTCATTCTTTCATCGACTTCGCCATACTATTAACAACAAGCAATCACAACAAAACAAACAAAACCATTAGACCAGCTTAAAGCAAGGATTCAAACTCCAACTCCAAAATAACACAATAGCTATAATAATAAGGCAATGGGTATCCCGAATCCTCCCCTTTTTCATGACATAACAGTCAACAAAAGCATGGGTATCTCAACATCAAGCATATCAAACAACATTTCGATCATGCTTACATCAAACAGCGTCCACTTGCAACAGCATAACATCATCAACATATCATACCCATTACACTTTCATCATGCATAAGATCAACTCACAACACCAACATATCATCAGCACAAAACCACATTAGCTCAAAGAAGATTCATAACCACAAAGCATGCTTGAAAACATCATCAATTTGCTCAGAAACACGTGTTTCGACCAACTTTCAACCACACATCAGGGTAACATCACGCACATTAAAACAACTTACCGCTTTCCCCAAGCATTCACAACTCAGCTCTGATACCACCAAATGTAACCCCCTTAACCCGGCCCAGACGGTTGAACCGAATTAAGAAGTTTACACGGGGAAAACCAAAGTCAACCCGAAAGTCAACATTGATTAACGACCCTCTTTTTTTTTTCTTTTTAAACTTGTCTAGATGCTCATTAACCCTAGGTGTGTTCACAAAAACGTCATGCTCAAAGATCACAACCATCAGAGATCATTCAGGGACCCAATTGCACAAATTACAACTTTAGGGACCAAACTGTAAATTCAGGGAATTACAGGGACTTAACCCAATTAAAAGTTACCAATATGAAATTAGTCAGGTTTCATGCTTCACTGCCAAATTTCAGCTCAAACGGACATCCAGAACTCATACAATTGCAAAAACAAGATTCAGGACCAAAACGCAAACATTTCGAAACACATAACCGCCAATGTCAGCCCCCAACGGTCAGGTGTTCCGAAACAGGTTCACCCTGTTTCGAAACGCGGGGCCGTTCCGCAACTGGTACCGAAACGGGGGTCTGGCAGTAGCATATCCGTTCCGAAACGGGCCCATCCGTTTCGAAACACCCTGGCCTTTTCAGGCCCCCGTTCCGAAACGGTAACACGCGTTCCGAAACGCCCTGCCCAGATTGCAGCATTCTTGCTGGTTAAATGCATCTTTAACCCACCAAACATGATCCGAATGCAACCAAAACACACCAGCAAGTCATATAACATACAAGAGACATATATGCATCAAAAACTAGATACATAACCACCCCTAGGTGCATCAACTCATTAAACACATTCAAAGCTCAATCATGCTTTTAAAGAAAGAGCATAACATAGCAACTTAAGCTCAAGATGATTCAAACATTACAACATTAATCCACATGATTCAAAAACATAAACCATACATGTCCAACATATACAATCTCATGAATCATCAACATAGAGTTCTTCCCCCCATTGCCTTTATTATCTATAGCTATTAACCGAGACATACATCTCAAATTGAGTCCTCCTTGAATCCCTTGCTTCTCGCTGTCCAAACTTCAAATATCTGCATTGATGTACAAAAAGGAGCGTAAGCACATAATGCTTAGTGAGGAATGCTCAAAACCAAAACACCATCAATGCAGCGAGTCATAAAACCACTTTTCAAAAGCAACTCGATTTCTTAAACCAAAGCCTTGTTTGAAAACCCCTTTTCAACAACGTGCTTAAAACCATGCATTGCTCAATCATGAAAACCAACCCTTAGCTTAGAAAGCTAAGCAAACCTTTTCAAAACATAAACTTGCAAAACCATCAATTTAACCTCACCATGCATAAACACCATATGCAAAGTTAAATTCAAACCCTTGGAAAACACTTCCAATTCACAACATACCTTTCTCATACTTGATTATCATTTTAAGCAATAAACCCTTTAAACCATTTTCTCATTCAACATAACAATTGCATTAACATATGTAACGTATGAACCACAACATCAATATTTGAAACTCATGCCTTTAAAACAAGTCTTAGCAAGACTACAATGCACTAAAGAGATTTCTTGCACACATGCACCATTCTCAATAGATAATCAACACTTGTTCAAACCAACAAGTAAACATGCATTCATAATACATAATACACAACTCATGCAATCATGCATCATTACAAGCATCTCATGCTTCATTACAATCAAGAACATTATATTGGCTTCCAAGTGACCAACCAAAACCACTTTTCAACTCAACATCCGATCGGATACGCGGATCACAAGCGTTGTTCCCACGCTTCATACACACTACCAATCCAAGGTCTCCCAAATGGACTTTTAAACACCATTTGACCTTACCATTCCCAAGGTTCCCATGTATGGACTTTTAACCACCATACAACCTTAACATTCACAAGGTTCCCATGTATGGACTTTTAAACACCATACAACCTTAACTTTCACAAGGTTCCCATGTATGGACTTTTAAACACCATACAACCTTAACTTTCACAAGGTTCCCATGTATGGACTTTTAAACACCATACAACCTTAACATGCACAAGGTTCCCATGCATGGAGTTTTAAACATCATACAACCTTAGCATCACCGATTGGTAGTTGTATAACATCACTAACGAGATCCGGGACACCCTACACAATATCCACACATGGACTATACACCACCATTATGATCTTACCAAGCACAAGGTCCTCAAATGGAATTTTAACCACCATTATTACCTTTGCTTAACCAAGGTCCTCGAATGGGATCCCATCAACCATTATGACCTTAACCATCTCGTTAGGAAACTTGGATGGAGTTTACCGATTCACTCTTAACCACTCCACATCCAAGGCGACTTAATTCACAGTGCACCCAATCCTATAGCCGGCTAACTATATCCGATCAAAGAACCAAGAACCACTTACATCACTAGCCAATATAACCATCTTACCGCATTAATCCATTAGTTCACAAGCATAATCAAAATGCAATAACCGCCACGAACTTTAACCAAGAACCAACCATGGACTTTTAAACACCATGTTGTTCTTAAATACACAAGGCTCACACAAGGACTTTTAACCACCTTTGTGACCTCAACAACCACTTGCCAATATGCATCATTAACAACATTAATCCACTGTTTTAAAGCATTACACAAAGCCATTTAACAACATGCAACACTATGCATCAATTCCACAATTTCAATGTACAAAACCAAGGATCTCTTACCTTGAGCATCCTTCACATATGGCTTTCAAAACCAACATTAAACCATGCTAAAATATGCTTTCAAAACAGAATCTAAAACATGCAAAACATATGCATTGCAACCATCAATCACAATTGCTTTGAAAAGCCAATTCACAACACAAACCAAGAGCGAAAATCCATTTACTTACTCTTGAGCTTAGCAAAGTTGTTTAGACTTAAACTAAGCTCCCAAACCTTCAAACCTTGGTTTAAAAGCTGAAAACCCAACTTCACTCAACGATACACAAAACAAGGCTAGCCAACAAGCCTTCCAAGCATCCACAACCTTCCACACCACCTCAAATGCTCACGGATCTTCCTCCCCTGTTTCAAGCACATAACAACAGAAGATTAATGCATCATCATGCATTAAAAACACCAGCAACACAACTTAACTCGCTGCTCAACACAAATCCAACATTTCGGCTACCAAACACAACCGAAATCACCACCAAACACTTCCGAAACTTAACCCAGCCAAGATCCATCACTTCTAACCATTTTTAAACATCAATTAACATCCAAAATGATCACAATCACGTCCTTATACCTCCAGCTATAACAGATCATCAAAAACACCCCAAAAACAACCAAAAACATCAAGCAAAACTTAGGAAATTCAACCTATTCGGGATTGCATTGATAAAACCTCAATTACTTATCAATTTAACATTCATTTTACATCAATTTGACACCTCAAAACACTGCCCAAACAGATCTCACGAAATTTCACCAAAAATCACCAAATCTTGCATTTTAAAGCCAAAAATCAAGATTACCATTGTAAAACCTTTAATAAATCATAATTCAAGGATTGAGAACTTGGAAATTTCAGTAAAGAATTGAGAGTTTAGAGGAGAAGGACGTTCTTACCTCCAAACTTGAGTTTCTCCCATTTTGGAACCAAAATCTTGAAAATTCCACTTAGCAAATGGTGAGGTTTTGTTGAAGAAATGATTAGAGATCAAAAGAGAATTGAAAAGAGATGTTTAGGTGACAAAATCAGAAGAAAATCTCTGGAGAAAAGATGTTTGGGTTGAGAGAAAATGAGGGAAAAGAAAATAGAAGATTGAGAGAAAAGTTAGTTAGAAAGTGACAAAATATCTTCCCTCCACTTTTCTTTTATTTAAAAACCATTTAATAAACCTTTAATATTTTAGAAAAATCTGGAGAAACTCCCATTGGGTAAATAGCTCCTTAAAGATTCAAAGTTTCAATCCTTTCTAAAACAGTCATGCAACTTTCAAAAATTACATTTTGGTCACTAGCCAAAATGTCACTCTTCCAAACCTCATTTTGCAAAATTGATTTCACCTTTCTCTTATATATAATAAAAGAGGATTTTAGAACATTTTTCCATATTTTTAATGCAACCCGAACTAGGCTTTCCTAAAAAAATCACCTTTTATATTCGAACCGCAACCCGACCGGTCCGGTCCAAAACCCAAAACTTCCAAGCCCAAAACCGGGGCGTTACAAAACACAACCGAAATCACCTCCAAACTCTTCCACAACATAACCCAGCCAGGATCCATCACTTCTAACCATTCCTAAACATCAATTAACATCCAAAAAGAACATGAACTCATCCTTATACCTCCAGCTATAACAGAACACCAAGATCACCCCAAAAACAACAATTTTCAGAAGCAAAAACTTAGGAAATTCAACCTATTCAGGATTGCATTAATTAAACCTCAATTACACATCATTAAACAACCAAAATACATTTAAAATCCATCTCAAAACAGAGCCCAAACAATCAACACGAATTTCTTCAAGATTTGTTCCAAATCTTGAGTTTTAAGCCAAAATCAAGATCACAACATTAAAACCTTTTATAAAACTTAATTTAAGGATTGAGAACTTGGGAATTTCAGTAAAGAACTGAGTATTTAGAGGAGAAGAACATCCTTACCTCTAAATGTAGATTTCTCCTTGATTAGAGCCAAAATCCTTGAAAATTCAATAAGCAATTCAAGAGGATTTGATGTAGAAAGGATTAGGAATCAATTGAGGATAGAAATATCATCATTTGGCTGTAGAAATGTGTTTGGCTGAGGGAATTTTGAGAGAAAATGAGATGAGAAAGTTTTTAAGAAAGTTAGTTATGAAATCTCAAAATTGGTTTTTCCACTTTTCCTTTAATTAATTAGACATTAAATGAAACATTAAAATCTAAGAAAAATATGGAGAAATCAATCTTGGGTAAATTAGCTCCTTAAAGATTCAAAGTTTCAATCCTTACAAAACAGTCACCACTGAACTTTTCAAAAATTACATTTTAGTCACTATTTTGAAATGTTGCACTTCCAAACCTTATTTTGTAAAATTGATTTCACCACTCTCTAATATATATTAAAAGAGGATTTTTAGATATTTTTCCATATTTTTAAAGCATCTCGAACTAGGCTTTCCCTAAAACCACCTTTTAAATTCGAACCGAAAATCAGACCGATCCGGTTCAGACCCTAAACTTCTAAGCCCAAAATTGGGGTGTTACAGCCCTTCTCTTCGCTCCCATTTTCAAAATTTGCTTCATCTTTTGACGTGGATTTTGCTGGAATCAAACACCGCTTTGATCATATTTCAAAAATGGTTGTATCGCCATATGCATTCCTTGCAAATATTTCTCAAGTCATTTTCCTGATTTGGCTCCTTTCCCAACAGTGAGCCTTATTGTAACACCCTAGACCCGCCTTTGCATTAATACAGATCCTAGGAAGTTACATTAGGGTCACCGGAGTGACCCATGATAAAATTTCAGATAAACACATTGTTAGACCTTAAAAACCATAAATCAAATTTCTGATTTAAAATACAATTTTAGAAATCATTCAAACGATAAAACAATTATGATACAAGTTGTGAAACAAGTTTCAGACTCATTTATAAAATACAAAACACGACACACATGTCCCCTAACACTGATACCATACTCTATGCCAAGCCGAAGAAACTCCCATACCGATGTTGATAAGTGCAACTTGACTGATCTTTTATCCTGAGATGGTAAAAACAACATGAGCTTGGGAAAGCTCAGTAATATAAAACTACCAGAAGATCTTATAAGCACATGCAGATATATGATGAAGTATAACATTATTATGATGTTCCAGACAGTAGTTATTTTCATTTATGATTCGCTATTTTAGTAATGCACTATACTTGAGGACAACAAGGTTTGTTCTTCCTACATTACTGAGTATTAAGAGATATCTTATTGTTCAGAGAATCAACATGGTGACAGATTGATGAAGTTGAATTCAAGAAGCCTAGTGTGTTCCATATATTGAAGATCAAACATGCATAGGTACATATCATTCGCCTCATATGAACACATAACAGCTAAATGCAAATGTTCGAGTTCATACAGAAATTTACTACCCTCCAACCTTACACCAGAATGCAATTCCCCATGAACTGCATACAGAAGGCTTACCCTAGGACCGTAAATATAGAAGCCAGAACAGAAGGGTTGCCCTACACCCGTAGGTGTATGAGCCTAAACAGAACGGGTCTATGAGCCTGAACAGAAAGCTTACCCTAAGCCCATTGGGCGTAGGAGCTTAACAGAACAGCTAGATCAGGGCTGTGACAGACTTCAATCATATCCCGAGAGTATCCCTAAGCAGAACAATTCATATTATAACACATTATCATCAGATTTCAGTCAACAGAGCATATAGCATATCTATTATACAGAGATTCAGATATCATAAGTTCAAAAGAGACCAGAATATAATCTCAATCATATTGCGCATACAAGACTTTTTCAACAGATATAATCATGCTTTTCAACTCAAAGTTTCACCTTAGGATTACAACAATGTTTCCCAAAAGATTCACCTTCATGCGTTATATAGAGTTCAGGGGAAAATCAAAGTTTTATAACACACATATTGTATAATAATGTCAGAGTCTTTCCAATAAAACATACATCTTAGTTAGAGTAAAATGCAAAATCAGGTCGAATGCAGGTTTCAGGTCATTTTCTTTACCAGAGGGGGTAGTTTAGTCATTTTTATAACCCAAGGGCAATTTCGTAATTTCATATCCAACATCTCATACCCCGCATTCTGAACATTGGTTCTTAGACACCATTGATAGAGTTTCAGATTTAACTGTATTATTATTATTATTATTATTATTATTATTATTATTAGCACTTTCGACACTCATGGTCTATTAATATTCTTATCCGAGTATTTTGATCTTACTGACTCTCATACTTATTTTCCGTATCGAATTCGGCTTAAAAAGAGTTCACAGATACACTTCATCACAAGCATACATGCGTTAACCGAATATCAACATGTTCATAAAGCATACAAGAGGTAGTAATGTATTACCTTAGCTCCGAGGTACATCGGTCGACTCATGAAACTTTATTCGACCGTACTCGAATCCCAAAATGGACGTCCCACGACATCTCGAACACCAAGGTATAGGGGTACCTTCAATTACACAGATTAACGTTTTAGTCCTTATTCACAGAGCCCTTAATAGGATTAAACACAAAAACACTTTTGGGTTCAAGGTCAGATTCGGAGGCCTTCGAGTTAGAGTTTTGCAAAAAAGGGCTTCAAAAACGGACCCAGGACGTTGAAAAACATAAAATATGACCTTTTCGAAAATTTTGACTTTTTGGTCAAAGTCAACGCTGACGTCAGCATGACATCAGCAGTCAACTGAGTTAAGGATGACTGAGTCAACTCGGGTGAGTCAACTCGGCCGGGTCGGGTTAACGGGTTATGGGCTGGGTTATTACCCTAAACGGAAAACGTCGCCGGCAACGACCGAAATCTCATCGGAGAATGTCAGAATCGCCCGATTCACCTACAAAAACGAAAGGTTTCAGCTATATACATTAAATCGAACCAAAGCAACGTGAAACTCGCCGGAAAATAGACCGAATCGCACCTTAAAGGCTCGAGGTGGCCGAAGATGGCACAACTCCGATGAACGCCGCGCCGGCGTCGGTTCAAAAATTGGCTGACTGGGTTTTGAAGAGCTCGACGCGAGGAGGACGGCTGTGCCCACGGTGAGGCAAGCCGACGTCAGGAACAGCCAAAAATGAGGAAAACGGTGGCGGCCGAAACCTTTAAGCTTCCAGATCTGTTTTCTACCACAAACGGCCGGCCGACGTCGCGCGTGGTTGACAGTAATGAGTTAAGGGGCGGACGGTGCACACACCGACGGTGGCGGTGGCGTGTACGAAGCGGCGGTGCAAGCTCGCCAGAGAAATGAAGAGTTGGAGAGAGAGAGTTTCTAGAAAAATCGGGTAAGGGGGAAATTTTTTTGTAGCTGAATGGTCACCATCCAAAATAAATATGGGGTTTAACTTTATTATTCTACAAGGTTTAAAACAAATTCGGAGGGGCCTTAAACAAAGATGAGCTCTTGGCTTAGCGGTTAAGCCCCAAGCTTAGGGGTGTTGAGGTTACAGGTTCAACACCCTATAAGCTCATTTCCATAAATTTTCATTCTTTTTCATTCACCTTCATTTCATTTCCCCTTTCTAAATTTTTATAATATTATATTTTTTACTAACTTCAGAGTGTTACAACTCTCTCCCCCTTAAGAAAGTTTCGTCCTCGAAATTTACCAGAGTCAGAGAAATGCAGAGACAGTTCTTCCATCCATTCTTGCACTGAAACTTATCCATCAAAGTATCCTTATTTCTCGGGTTTATTGAACATTCATAGGTCAATCTAGTAGCATCCTTAGTCACTTAGGCTAACTTCTGTCCCAAAATCGTCTCGTCATACACCTCTTACCCACTTATAAAAAAAACGGTACATGAATCCGTACAGAACTTCACACGTGGTCAATGAGGCACTTGGCTTTTGACTTTTACTGTAAATGACCTCTATCAGGGATATGCAACTTTTCAAACTACCTTCAATACAACATTCTAATAATTGTTTCCTTCGGATATAAGAGAGTCGCTAGAGAATTTACACTTTCATCGTGTTCATAGACACTTGTTCTTTAAACTCAAGCTACTATCATCATATTTTCTTCCAAAACATTTTCAAACAAAATTAACATTACTGAAAAGTCTGGCATGCAATCTTATATCGGTCACAACACATAATCAAACGTCTATTCTCAACTACTATCATATATTTAGGTTTGACATGTATGAACCATCTCAAGTTCTTCATCCATATCCAAAACTATCAATTTAATCCAAAACACATACGAACGATATAGGCATTTTGTTTGCTAGTATAGATCGAACTACGGAAGGCATAATGCTTAGATTCACTTAATTCAGAAAGGAGATTCGACATCGGAGTTTCGGCTAAGAGAAGTACGATTAGGCTAGGGCATGTATAGACCAGACACCTTATGACAGACGATCGGCCGATCTACCCAGAATGATGCAACTCTAAGCTCTGATACCACTAAATGCATAAATACGGATCCTAGGAAGTTACATTAAGGTCACTGGAGTGACCCATGAAAAAATTTCAGATAAACACATTATTAGACCTTAAAAACCATAAATCAAATTTCTGATTTAAAATACAATTTTAGAAATCATTCAAACGATAAAACAATTATGATACAAGTTGTGAAACAAGTTTCAGACTCATTTATAAAATACAAAACACGACACACACGTCCCCTAGCTACACCGATACCATACTCTATGCCAAGCCGAAGAAACTCCTATACCGATGTTGATAAGTGCAACTTGACTGATCTTTTATCCTGAGATGGTAAAAACAACATGAGCTTGGGAAAGCTCAGTAATACAAAACTACCAGAAGATGCTATAAGCACATGCATATATATGGTGAAGTATAACATTATTATGATGTTCCAGACAGTAGTTATTTTCATTTATGATTCGCTATTTTAGTAATGCACTATACTTGAGGACAACAAGATTTGTTCTTCCTACATTACTGAGTATAAAGAGATATCTTATTTTTTAGAGAATCAACATGGTGACATATTGATAAAGTTGAATTCAAGAAGCCTAGTGTGTTCTATATATTGCAGATCAAACATGCATAGGTACATATCATTCGCCTCATATGAACACATAACAGTTCAATGCAATTGTTCAAGTTCATACAGAAATTTACTACCCTCCAACCTTACACCAGGATGCAATTCCCTATGAACTGCATATAGAAGGCTTACCCTAGAACCGTAAATATAGAAGCCAGAATAGAAGGCTTGCCCTACACCCGTAGGTATATGAGCCTAAACAGAACGAGTCTAGGAGCCTGGACAGAAAGCTTACCCTAAGCCCATTGAGCGTAGGAGCTTAACAGAACAGCTGGATCAGGGCTGTGACACACACTTCAATCATATCCCGAGAGTATCCCCAAGCAGAACAGTTCATATTATAACACATTAGCATCAGATTTCAGTCAACAGAGCATATAGCATATCTATTATACAGAGATTCAGATATCATAAGTTCAAAACAGACCAGAATATAATCTCAATCATATTGCGCATACAAGACCTTTTCAACAGATATAAGCATGCTTCTCAAACAGAATCATTCATACTTTTAGATTTCACACCCTATCAGATAAACATGTTTTTCAACTCAAAGTGCATCATATATCATGATCAGACAATCATCAGATAATCATAATCCATATATATATATATATATATATATATATATATATATATATATATATATATATATATACATATATACACAACAGAATGCAGCACACGCGGAACACACTAGACAAAACAATTTTATTTCTCGAAGATACCTGATATTTACGGAATGAGACACATTGAACTTTTGGCTCGAATTAGATATTCTAGGAGTTCATACATCAGGTTCTTTAAATTCAAATATACAGTGAACGATTTAATCATTTAAGCTCACAAGGGCATTATGGTCATTTCGACGTTCATGGACATTCTAGTAATTATACCAACATTGAATAAGCAGTGGTTCACAGAACTCGGGTATCCTATTTGCTCATCAGTTTTCTAACCGGACATTCAAGAATTTCTAAATTAAATTCTTTTAAGTTATCAGATATTTTAGTGATGTTCCGATTATTTAGGCTATCATGGCCTTTTAGTTATTTGACTATCATGACAAATTTTATACTGTGGCTATCAGAACGACAATTATAATTCTCAGGGGCTCTAACAATTTATCATACCTCTTGAATCTGTATAATGCGACATAACCCAACTTGACAATACTTACCAACGTTCAGATGTGAGTAGTTTGCGTGCATCAGAACTTAACACTGACTGTATTGTATGTCTGAACAGTCACCCTCATACTTTACTATAAGGTTTAACTTTGAGTAATCGAACATACAATCTATGCGGATCTTCCTACCTTACATCGATATGGTGGGCGATGGGCACACACGTGTCGTATTTCTCAACACTTAAGGGCACCTTAGCTATTTAAGTCTTATTAACAAATCCAGAATTTCATCAAATACATAGTTAGCGATTAACTCAGGAGGGTATTTCGATTATTTTAGACTGAGATAAATCTACCATTTATTTCTGAATTACCATTTGGTACCTCCACCATTCACGTACTCAAACGAGATTAAGTCGTCCTAAACTCTTCGGCCATTTATAGACGATTCATTCATTACAGAACTTGAAGGTAAAATGTCATTCAAATTAACCAGACATTTCGGTGCTCGAGGGCATTACCGTCTTTTTGGTCATTACCATCATTCTCATTTAATTCATGCATTATTGTCATAAGGATCGACTTAGGATTACAACAATGTTTCCCAAAAGATTCACCTTCATGCGTTATACAGAGTTCAGGGGAAAATCAAAGTTTTATAACACACGTATTGTATAATGATGTCGGAGTCTTTCCAATAAAACATACATCTTAGGTAGAGTAAAATGCACAATCAGGTCGAATGCAGGTTTTAGGTCATTTTCTTTACCAGAGGGGGTAGTTTAGTCATTTTTATAACCCAAGGGCAATTTCATAATTACATATCCAACATCTCATACGCCGCATTCTGAACATTGGTTCTTAGACACCATTGATAGAGTTTCAGATTTAACTGTATTATTATTATTATTAGCACTTTTGACACTCCTGGTCTATTAATATTCTTATCCGAGTATTTTGATCTTACTAACTCTCATACTTATTTTTCGTATCGAATTCGGCTTAAGGAGAGTTCACAGATACACTTCATCACAAGCATACATGCGTTAACCGAATATCAACATGTTCATAAAGCATACAAGAGGTAGTAATGTATTACCTTAGCTCCGAGCTACATCGGTCGACTCATGAAACTTTATTCGACCGTACTCAAATCCCAAAATGGACGTCCCACGACATCTTGAACACCAAGGTATAGGGGTACCTTCAATTACACAAATTAACGTTTTAGTCTTTATTCACAGAGCCCTTAACAGGATTAAACACATAAACACTTTTGGGTTCAAGGTCAGATTCGGAGGCCTTCGAGTTAGAATTTTGCAAAACGGGCTTCAAAAACGGACTCAGGACGTCGAAAAACATAAAATAGGACCTTTTCGAAAATTTTGACTTTTTGTCAAAGTCAACGCTGACGTCAGCAATCAACTGAGTTAAGGATGACTGAGTCAACTCGGGTGAGTCAACTCGGCCGGGTCGGGTCAATGGGTTATGGGCCGGGTCGGGTTAACGGGTTATGGGCTGGGTTATTACCCTAAACGGAAAATGTCGCCGGAAGCGACCAGAATCTCGTCGGAGAATGTCGGAATCACCCGATTCACATGCAAAAACGAAAGGTTTCAGCTATATACATTAAATCGAACCAAAGCAACGTGAAACTTGCCAGAAAATAGACCGAATCGCACCTTAAAGGCTCGAGGTGGCCGGAGATGGCACAACTCCGATGAACGCCTCGCCGGCGTCGGTTCAAAAATTGGCTGACTGGGTTTTGAAGAGCTCGACGCGAGGAGGACGGATGTGCCCACGGTGAGGTAAGCCGACATCGGGAACAACCGAAAATGAGGAAAACGGTGGCGGCTGAAACCTTTAAGCTTCCATATATGTTTTCTACCGCAAACGGTCGGCCGACGTCGCGCGTGGTTGACAGTAATGAGTTAAGGGGCGGACGGTGCACACACCGACGGTGGCGGTGGCATGTACGAAGCGGCGGTGCATGCTCGCTGGAGAAATGAAGAGTTGGAGAGAGAGAGTTTCTAGAAAAATCGGGTAAGGGGGAAAATTTTTTGTAGCTGAAAGGTCACCATCCAAAATAAATATGGGGTTTAACTTTATTATTCTACAAGGTTTAAAACAAATTCGGAGGGGCCTTAAACAAAGATCAGCTCTTGGCTCAGCGGTTAAGCCCCAAGCTTAGGGGTGTTGAGGTTACGGGTTCAACACCCCATAAGCTCATTTCCATAAATTTTCATTTTTTTTCATTCCCCTTCATTTCATTTCCCCTTTTAATTTTTTATAATATTATTTTTTTACTAACTTCATAGTGTTACACTTATTCCGATCATAGTATTCTTTGAGAGTTTGGGTTTTGGGATCTTATTACCTTCAGCAACAAAAGTAGCATTCACGAATTCGAGTGATCGAAATTTACACTCAACTGCATTTTCATCCATATCAATGTATGGAGCTTCCGTTGATGCAGATGCAATGATATCATCCTCAGCGCTAACACTTATAAGGCGTCCGTCAATTGCAAACTTAACTTTCTGGTGAAGCGTTGAAGGTTCTACTCCAGCTGCGTGAATCTAATGTCGTCCCAACAGACAATTATAAGCAGGTGTGATGTCCATAACAGTAAATTCTACGTTATACGTAGTTGGACCAATCAAGAGTGGGAAGTCAATCTTCTCCACAAATTCTCTCATGGTTTTGTCAAATGCCCTTACGGTTGTATGACAAGGTCTCATGTGAGCCTTATCCACTGGAAGCCTATTTAATGTGGTCATAGGCATTACATTCAAAGCAGATCCATTGTCGACCAGGACATGAGGTAGTATATGTCCATTGCAATAGGTAGTTATGCGCAATGCTTTGACGGACCCCGTACCTTCAAGGGGAGTTTCATCCTCGCTAAAAGAGATGAAACTGTTGGCATGTAGATTATTCACCAATCTATCTGTTGCGTGTCAAAAGTCCTATCGCAAATAGTGCAAGTGTACACGACGCAAGTAGTAAAGTGATACTTGGAGTATCGAATATCATCTCCACAGGGACTGGAAATAGCTTTATCCTAGAGTTTCTGCACGAGAGAGAGAAATAGTTTAAATTGTTTGGAAAGTAATCTTGAGAAACAAGTAAAGTAAGAGATAAAAGAATCAGGTTCAAGAAATAGGCCTATATTGATTTGCTCGGTAGTGCAGGTGTTGCACTGTACGAGAACTTCTGTTTTGTCGTCGTCCCTATCATGGGAGCACTGTCGCGGCAGAAGTCTGTTGATGTCGCGGCAGCGATCACACAACTCTGCACTTCAAGTTTGGCAAGAATCCCCGCTATGACTTGTCATATCCCTAGGCCCAAATTCTGTTGATGGACACTTCTTAAATGATACCTCCCGACGTAAATCGAAGGGTGAACACCAATGTTGTTGAATTCTTCCTTAGCCACTTAACTTTGTACTTATCCCTAAGCCAAGATGCTTTAACCATAAACTGGAAAACGCGTATTTATTTCGTTCGTATGCTTGACTCTCCCAATATCAAACAAATAGATAACCTCACAATGCTCTCCCGATACTCTTGCGAGATGTGAAAACCAGAATAAATAAACTTGAAGTTTTTATTGCTTGAACAGAAAATTCCTAAACAATACAATCCTTGCAACTACTTTACAGAATCAACCCTTAGCCCTAGGAGGAGTTTAGAACATGATGAAGAGGGGAAAACGACAAGGGTTTTGGGGAAGACAACTAGGTATTAGATATCCTTCCCTAGGTCAAATTACATGCCTTTATATAGGCCTTGGGTCCAAGTTTTCTAATATGGCAAGAATACAAGTTTAAACTAAAGTACAACTCTATTGGAGATTAAATCTTCTGAGTATATGCCTTTAATTTGTCCTCTTTTCTTGCCTTGAGTTTCTTCCTTGGACTTTGGGCTTGGGCTTCATTCTTCCTCCTGGCTCAGAAAAATATAGGAGTGGTCCACGACATACCGGCTTTAAATCCTCTATCTGTCGAGCTCCACTTCACTCTTTCACCTCACTAATGTTGTCGTCATGGCTGCCACGGCAGTGGCCACGACAGCGTTTTGCTTCTTGACTCCAGTCCTGTGCTCCAGCTCTGCTCCTTTGCTGCCCTGAGTCTGCAACAATAGATACCTGCAAAAGTGACCAAAAGCAGTAGCAACTGTGCCATTTTAACTAATTGTGATGTTTATGCAGAAATCTATCATAAATGCAATGAAATATGCTTAAATGCAACAGAAATATGGGTAAATGAGGAGTAAAATATAGAACTTTTATACGCTCAACACACCCCCAAACTCAAGTTCTTGCTTGCCCTCAAGCAAATATGACCTAACTAAAAATAAAAACCTTTTGGTTTGGCTTAATTCAGTGAACCTTTTATTACCTACCACTTATTCCCTATCAAGAGCAATACCTTGTCGGGCATTTCTGGCAATTCAGTGAACCTTTTATTAACTATGTGTCTAGACTCCTTTAGTGTACCAGAATAGTCATGCTTACAAACTTGAGTTTATGCCAATTCAATTTTTTCTGGAGGCAATTCTTAGGCTCCTTTAGTTTTTTCTGACTCTTGATTTAACTGCCTCTTTTTTGGAGGCAATTCTTAGGCTCCTTTAGTTTTTTCTAACTTAAGCTCAAAGAGAAATCTCCCTAAAATCAGTGTATGGAAGTTTTGCAAGCAAATGAGTCTGATTATTTTTCTTTCGTTTATTGTTTTCCTAGAGCCAGTGATAGGCACCTCTAGGGTCAATTTCAAGTGGGTAAACACTCATATTCCAGTGCACTACAGAAGTCTAGATAGCATAAGAGTCACAAAGAGTGTTGTACATATCAGAATTATAGCAATGCTCTAAACAGTTCCTAAAATTTCCTAAAGGCACTGTCACGACAGAGTATGTCATGGAAGGTAAGTTTAGTTCAAAGACTTAAGCCAAATTTTTTATTTTATTTTCATTTTTTTCGACACAAAAATAAACTTAAAAATAAAATAATAATTAAACATGATTTAAGACACAACTAACAACTTCATTAATAGAGGGATGCCACCCCCAAACTCGAGGGTTGTATTGCCCTCAATGCATGACAACATGAAAATGAAAAAATAGAAAAATAAAATACATCACAAAATAAATAAAACAACAAAGACAACAAAATATAAGAAAGAAACTTAAGTTGAGGAGCTGTCGTCGCTGCTGCTGCTGATCTGGAGCTGCCAATGGGCAGTGACTTTCATGGCATGGGCAGATAGTGTGATGGGGGAGGCAGAAGTTGTTTTCTTTTTTGCCTCCCGAGGTGGGACTACATGTGTTGGTGAAATGCGTGGTGGTTGGTCCAGGACCTCGATGTCATCTTCGGAGCTGCTGCTACTGCTGGCAGATCTGCCTTGGCCGGAGGGTCCTTCAACAGTCTTATTGAGCTTCTTCCTCTTCATCGGAGGGTAGTCTTTGGAGATGTCTCAAGCAACTGATGGCTCGGAGTCAGAATCCTGCCAAACGAAAGAGGAGGAGAACCCTTCCCAATATTTGGGATCGATTTCCGGGAGGGGGTCCTTTCTCTTCTCTCCTCTGGCTGTGGCAGGTGTAGGTGTGGAGGCAGCAGATGGAGTTCTGGGGCTTGTAGCAGGGGTAGGTGTGGGGGCAACAAAGAATTATTCTGGGAAGGAGGGGAATGGCACATGGGTAAAATGTAAACCATTTTGAATGAAATTTACCATTGCGGCCGTGAAGTCCCTCATGAAGCTCATCAGTCCGAGCTTCTGTTCATCCATCCTTTTCAGCGTCGACAGCATTTGGGCGGAGGTGACTGCTGGAGGTCCTGCTGCCGTCTGCTATTGCTCTGCTGCGACAGGTTCTAGGGAACTGGGGCCTGCCGTCTGGTCTGTCGTGGCAGAGGGGTTGATGTAGAACAGCGGGGTGGCAGCCTTCAACTCCATTAGGCTGTAAATATTTCGCTGCGTCCACCCCTTTCCTTGGACTTTGACATCTTCCTCAATCTCCGGTACATTGTGGCCCCGGTAGATGGTGGTGATGAGGTAGGGGAAGACGAGGGGACCCGACGGTCGGAGGGCACACTCAAGTATTCCATCCTGTATGTAGCGGCCGACATTAATTTGTCTTTCTTTTAAAATGGAATGAACAAGGGCTAACCTTGGTCTGTCGACCGTGCTGTTGTGGGAGGATGGCATGATGCGCTTCTTGACAAAGTGATTCCACAATTTGGCTTGTGGAGTCAGCTGGGTTCTCCTCGCGATCCATCTGTGTTTAGGGTGGTTGTTCCACTCTGTCCCTTCTTCTATGACGTCTGCCATGACCGCGTCGTAGTCTGCCGGCGACAGACTATTCACTAACCTTTTGTGGGAGTCCTCCTTCTTACTCACGTACAATCCATAGAGTGTATTGATGTATGCAGGCTCGATGGAGAGTTGCTTTCCTCAAACGGTTACTGTCCTGGTGTCTTTGCTGTCGACGGCAGCGTATAACTCTCTAACGAGGGTTATGTTCTTCTCCTCGGGTTGGGCAGCAAATTTCTGCCATTTAAGGGCTTGAATTTTCTTGGCTATGAAGCTCTCTAGCCCGAGATCTCCCGTGGGTTGTGTGTAGATAAACCCGCGTTCCTCCCACATGTCCCTCTTTTGAAAGAAACTGTAGTACCTCGTGGCAGATTCGGTGGAGGTGAAACGGTCGGGAATGGCGTTATGACTTGGGGTGGATACTGTTGCGGTGGAAATGGTGGCAGCACTGCGGCGGGTTTGTATGCTAGCCATTTGCAAGGACTGTAGAAAATTGAAAATAAATTTTTTGAGATCTAAAACAGAGAAAGCAAGTTGAGAGAATGAGAATGAGATGAAAAATGAATAGTGAGTGGGGTTTATATAGAAGGGTGATTTTCTGCCCGTTGGAGCTGTAACGGCAGGCGCGAATAACGAGGCCAGTTGTTACGCGGTTTCTAACACGTTTGTCACGCATTTCCGTGTCTACTGCTCGTCTGTCGCGACATCTCCGTGACAGGCTGTCTTCTCCGCATCTGTCACGATAGCTGATGACAGACTCGTCCGTTGGGCTTTTTTGGGCTGTTGTGAATGTGGTGGGCTGGTTCATTCTTTCTCTTTGCTTTCCTTCCTTTGTTTCCTAAAAATATTTAAACAAATAAACTAAATTAAAAATCTTGATTTCTAAAATAATTAAATAAATAAATCTTAATTCCTAATAAATAATTAAAATAAAAAATAAAAACTAAGTTAAATTAGGGATGCCTTGAGGGGCATCTCCTAAAGTAACTACTTCCTGCATCCTTGGGGCTTCAGTCCCCTAATAATGCTTGAGTCTCTATCCATTGACTTTGAACTGGTGCCCATCCTTTAAGGATTTGATTGTAATGGCACCATGGGGGAAAACTTGGACAACCTGGAAAGGACCGGACCACCTAGATTTAAGCTTTCCTGGGAAAAGCTTCAACCTAGAGTTTAACAATAACACCTGCTGCCCTGGGCAGAACTGTCGTGGCAACAGCTTCCTGTCGTGCCACTTCTTTGTTTTGTCCTTGTAGATCTTGGCATTATCGTAGGCCATTGCTCGAATTTCTTTAATTTCATTCAATATAGTAGCCATTTCTGTCCTGCCTTATCCCAGTTCATATTTACTGCCTTGATAGCCCAATATGCTGTGTGTTCTATCTCAACAGGTAAGTGACATGTTTTCCCATAGATGAGTCTATAGGGTGACATCCCCAATGGTGTTTTGAATGCCGTTCTATAGGCCCAGAGTGCATCATTGAGATGTAAAGACCAATCCTTTCGAGTGGGTTTAACCATCTTCTCAAGTATGTTCTTTACTTCTCGGTTGGATATCTCGGCCTACCCATTAGTTTGAGGGTGTTATGCTATTGTAATCTGGTGCTTTACTTCGTATTTTCTCAAGGCAAAAACAATTACCCTGTTATCGAAGTGTCTTCCCTCATCACTAATGATCGCCCTTGGGATGCCGAATCTGGAGAAGATATTCTTGTGCAAAAATCTTTGAATAGTTTTGGCGTCATTTTTCTAAGTTGCAATCGCTTCTACCCACTTGGACACATAATCCACTGCCAGTAGGATGTACAGGTTCCCACAAGATGCTGGGAATGGTCCCATGAAGTTGATTCCCCATACATCGAAGATTTCGACCTCTAAAATGTACTATAGTGGCATCTCATGCCTTCTTGAGATGTTCCCAGTCCTTTGGCATTTGTCACAGCTTTTGAGAAGGCTTGTGCATCCTTGAATCGTATGGGCCAATAGAGACCAGATTGCAGAACTTTGGCAGTAGTTTTGTTTCCACCTAAGTGTCCTCCATATGGGGAAGCATGGCAGTGGTGAAGCACAACTTCTTGTTCATCCTGTGGTACGCATCTCCTGATAATTTGATCTGCACAGTGTTTGAAAAGAAGATGTTCGTCCCAATAATAATGTTTTGCATCATTTTGGAACCTCGTCCTTGCTTGGTAATTAAGTTCAGGAGGTAGTACCCCACTAACAATGTAATTAACAAAATCATCGTACCAAGGGATTTCAGAAAGCTTACCTGCCGCCATGGCTGTCGCGGCAGTGCTGGTGGCAGCAAACAGCTGCTCATCCAGGAAGGTCTCCAATATGTTGGTCCTATCTGTGGATTGACTCCTTCCCGTCTCTAGCCTCGACAAGTGGTCTACTACTTGGTTCTCTATTCCCTTTTTATCCTTGATATCAATGTCAAACTCTTGTAGCAGCAGAATCCAATGTAACAATCTCGGTTTTGCATCCTTTTTCCTGAACAGATACTTCAGTGTTGATTGGTCTGTATGGACCACCACCTTTGTTCCAAGTATGTACAGACGAAACTTGTCGATGGAGAACACCATTGCTAACAGCTCCTTCTCTGTCATGGTGTAGTTGATTTGGGCATCATTTAATGTTTTGTTGGCATAATAAATCACATGGAAGAGCTTATCCTTCCTCTGCCCTAGTGCTGCCCTGACAGCATAGTCACTGGCATCACACATTATCTCAAATGGCAAACTCTAGTCTGGTGGCTGTACGATCGGGGCTGTTACCAGCTTCTCCTTCAGAATTCTGAATGCCTCAGTACATTCAGCATTGAAATCAAGAGCTTATCCTTCCTCTGCCCTAGTTATCGCATAGCCTCGTTCAAACGTCTCTATGCATCAATAGTTGGCTTATGATCATCCTCTAAGAGAATCTTGTGCATACATAATGCTAGACTGATGCCTTGGATATCAGCTATCGTTCATCCAATGGCTTTCTTATGCTGATGTAGCATTCTGATTAGCTGATGCTTCTGTTTCTGCATTAACTTGGAAGAGTTGATTACGGGCAACGTATCATTTAAACCAAGAAAGACGTATTTAAGCTGCCCTAGCAAGGGCTTAAGGTCTAGGACATGTGGCTTTTCAATTGAAGGCTTCTGGATTATATGTTCATTCGAGGTATAATTAAGAGGCTCGAAGAACTTACATGGACGATTGCTTATCCAATTTACCTCCTCATGACCTTCAGTGTCAGATGTTTCTGAGTCGGAGGAGTCACTGTCGTCATTGCTGCCGTGACAGTCTTCCGGATGATTGTTGTGGCAGTGACCAAACTTTATGTCATGGCAGCTTGACCTGATGCAGGGTGGGTCAAGGGTTACTTCAGCAATGGCCTTGCACTCTTCTTCTGCATTAGCATGTTTAATTGCTTGGACAACATTGAGTTTGATTTCTTGATCATTCACTCTCATGGTCAGTTCTCCTTTCTCCACATCGATCACAGTTCTGGCTGTGGCTAGGAAGGGTTGCCCCAAGATGATCGGTGCGTTTTCATCTACTAAACAGTCTAAAACAAGAAAGTCAGCAGGGAAAATAAATTTATCCACTCTTACCAGAATATCTTCGGTCTTCCCTTCAGGTTGTACGTAAGAGCGGTCTGCTAACTGCAGCATGACTGTCGTGGGCCTTGCTCTTCCTATACCTAATTTCTGAAACACATATTTGGGCATTAGATTTATGCTAGCACCAAGATCACAAAGTGTCTTACCCACGAATTTGTCGCCAATTATGCACGGTATGATGAAGCTCCCAGGATCCTTCTTCTTCTGGGGTGGATACCTATGTAAGATAGTCATGCATCATTCTGTCATTTTTACCGTTTCGAATTCCCCAAGTCTGGATCTTTTTGACATGGCATCCTTGAGAAATTTTGCATAACTGGGCATCTTCTTGATGGCCTCTAACAACGGTATATTAATGTGCACCTGCTTAAAAATATCATAAATCTTTTTGAGCTGGTACTCTTGTTTCTGTATTTGTAACCGTTGTGGAAAAGGGGGTGGAGGACGATAATCTTTAAGACGTCCTTCACATGGTATTCATGTCTGAGGAGACTTAAGTTCTTCATCATCCTCTGTATGCTTCTCTTTCACTTATGCTGTTGTGGTAGAAGTGTCAACAGTAGGTTGTTCTTCCTCTACCGGGGCAGTGTTCACGGCAAGTAATTCTAGGGTTGGTTCCTCACTTGGTATGGTCTTCATCTCCAGCCCTTGTAACTGTTTCCCACTCCTAGTTGTGATTGCTTTACACTGCTCATGTGTGGGTTTTCTAGTGACCTCGGTATCACTAGGGAATCCTCTGTTTTTCCTTGGCTTGATATGCTGGGAAACCTGGCCCATCTGTGTCTCCAGTGATTTCAGGGCAGCCTCATGGTTTGTCATCCTCATCTCTGTCTTATCCATGAATCACTCAGTTTTCTTGACAAAGTGATCCATGTTCGCCATGTAAGCTCCTGTCTGTGACATTAATGTTTCCAATGTTTGCTCCAGTGTGGATGTCTGTGGCTGCTGTCGCGACAGGATTCTGGGTGCCCCTTGGTTTTGGTTGTTCTGCATTTGAGGATTCACTGCATTGTTCGGATTGCTCCAGGAGAATTTAGGATCTTTCCTTCAGTTGGGATTGTAATTGTTGGAATCAAAGGGTTTTGACTTGTTATAATTCCCAACATACATCCCTTCTTCTAACTGTAATGGACAATCTTCCGAATTGTGGTTTCCACTACAAGTTTCACATCCTCTTCTGCTGAATATACGGGTTTAGAGTCTTTTCGCTGCAGATTCTCCACCACCTTTGTGAGGTATGCAACCTGTGATTTTAAGGAATTATCAGCTTCATAATCCTTTACAGTTATCCCTCGTTTGCCCCCTATCCTAGCTATAGGAAATTGCTCATCATTCTTTGCTAGGTTTTCAACACTATCACTGCCTCGTCTGGTTCCTTATCCAATAATAGCCCATTTTCTACTGAATCTATTCTTAGACGAGTGTGTGTATTGATAGCATTGTAGAATTTAACGACCTGATTCCACACGGGGAATCCATGCATCGGGCAGTTCCTTAGAAGAGTTGTAAATCTGTCTCATGCCTCGTGCATTGGTTCGTCATCCTCATGCTAAAAAGTAGCAATTTCATTACGCAATCTTTTAGATAAATGAGAAGGATTAAAACAAGATAAGAATTCATGAGAGAGATCTGCCCAAGTTCGTATTGAACCCGGTGTTAGTTTATTCCACCAAGTTTTAGCTCTGTCTCTCAGTGAATGAGGAAATAACTGGAGCCTCAGTACTTTCGGATTTATTCCTGACAATCTAAACGATCCATAGATTTCTTGGAACGTTTTCAGATGTTCTCGGAAATCCTCAGTTGCAGCACCACTAAACTGGCCAGCGGAATTTATCATGCTGAACATAACAGGTTTCAGCTCGAAGTTCTCAGCTTCCACGTCTGGCAAGGTGGTCTCCAGTTCAACATGGTCATTGACCATATAGTCGCGGCAGAACTGCCATGCGGCACCGGCAGCGATAGGCCGTCCATTCCGGACATACAGGGGAGGATCTCCAATAACCCCTTGGTTTTCATCTACCCCGTTATTATACATTGCTTCTAGCTGTTCCTCAAGATAGTCGTTTCTTGCTATCAAGATTCGGACTCGGTTCCTGAGGTTGTACGTGCGTTCGATTTCAGGGTCTAGTTCGTACTCATGTTCTTTGCCTCGTCTAGATCTGCGCATAAGCAAACAGAAAGCCTTGTGAAAAGCACATGGTAAATAATATCAAGAAAAATAGAAAAATTAAAAAGAAATAGTGCAGTAAGAGTAAGGGTAAAGATATGTTACCAGTCCCCGGTAACGGCGCCAAAAACTTGTTGTTTGTCAAAGGTCCTATCGCAAATAGTGCAAGTGTACACGACGCAAGTAGTAAAGTGATACTTGAAGTATCGGATATCGTCTCCACATGGACTGGAAATAGCTTTATCCTAGAGTTGTTGCACGAGAGAGAGAAAGGGTTTAAATTGTTTGGAAAGTAATCTTGAGAAACAAGTAAAGTAAGAGATAAAAGAATCAGGTTTAAGAAAAAGGTCGGTGTTGATTTGCTCGGTAGTGCAGGTGTTGCACTGTAAGAGAACTTTTGTTCTGTCGTCGTCCCTGTCGCGACAGCACCTGTCGCCGCAGAAGTCTGTTGATGTCGCGACAACAATCACACAACTCTGCACTTCAAGTTTGGCAAGAATCTCTGCTATGACTTGTCCTATCCCTAGGCCCAAGTTCTGTTGATGGACACTTCTTAAATGATACCTCCCGGCGTAAATCGAAGGGTGAACACCAATGTTGTTGAATTCTTCCTTAGCCACTTAACCTCGTACTTATCCCTAAGACAAGCTGGTTTAACCATAAACTTGAAAACGCGTATTTATTCTGTTCGTATGCTTGACTCTCCCGATATCAAACAAATAGATAACCTCACAATGCTCTCCCGATACTCTTGCGAGATGTGAAAACCAGAATAAATAAACTTGAAGTTTTATTGCTTGAACAGAAAATTCCTAAACAATACAATCCTTACAACTACTTTACAGAATCAACCCTTAGCCCTAGGGGGAGTTTAGAACATGATGAAGAGGGGAAAACGACAAGGGTTTTGGGGAAGACGACTAGGTATTAGATATCCTTCCCTAGGTCGAATTACATGCCTTTATATAGGCCTTGGGTCCAAGTTTTCTAATATGGCAAGAATACAAGTTTAAACTAAAGTACAACTCTATTAGAGATTAAATCTTCTGAGTATATGCCTTTATATAGGCCTTGGACTTTGGGCTTGGCCTTCATTCTTCCTCCGAGCTCGGAAAATATAGGAGTGGTCCACGACAGACCGGCTTTAAATCCTCTATATGTCGAGCTCCACTTCACTCTTTCACATCACTAATGTTGTCGTCATGGCTACCACGGCAGTGGCCACGACAGCGTTTTGCACCTTGACTCCAGTCCTGTGCTCCAGCTCTGCTCCTTTGCTGCACTGAGTCTACCACAGCAGATACCTGCAAAAGTGACCAAAATCAGTAACAACTGTGCCATTTTATCTAATTGTGATGTTTATGAAGAAATCTATCCTAAAAGCAATGAAATATGCTTGAATGCAGCAGAAATATGGGGAAATGAGTAGTAAAATATAGAACTTTTATACACTCAACACTATCCAACTTATCCACTGAAACATCATTTGGGACAAATGTTTGGTTCAACACTTTTAGCAAAGCATTTCTGTGGGGCTCCAAACTCAGCAACAAAGATAACACTGATATACGACCTGGTTCTTTGTGTAATTGTTCAACCACACTGTATTCACTATGTTTGAAGAACTTCAGGAATTCACGTGCTTCTTCCTCTTTTACAGGTTCATTAATTTCTTGTTTTCTCCAATCAGCGGGAACTTATCCTTTTGTTCAACATCTTTTATCTCCACCGATTTTACAATTTCAGGGGAGTAACATCTTCCACTTCGAGTGAAGTTCCCAACTCCACTAATTCATGCAGCCGCAATTTCAGAATCCTCTTTCCCCGTAATAGTCATGTTACAACCATAAATCCATGGCACCTGTTGATTACTCTTGTATGGGAAGGGAGAAGTCTCTATCACCAATCGAGGTAGAGGTTTGTCTGATTCTTCTTCGTGCATTCTAGGCCAATTAATCACAAAAGGTCGTCTAGCCTCACAACCCTTTTTGGACGATTGTCCATCCACTGTAAAAACATCCCTATCTTCTTGACTCTTTTTGAAGAACTCTATTTCTTTATTGTCCATCAGATTCTAGACAATCTTTCTGAACTCATCACAATGTTGAATCTCTTGATCCACATCACCATGAAATTCACAGAAATCACCCTTACTAGTCACAACAGCTCCATGGTTAGAACTCACCAATCCTTTTTCCGCCATTTTCTTCCAAACCCACTTTAACGGTGATTGCATTTCAAATAAGCGTTTCTTAATCTTAAACTCACCACCTTTCATCACAACATTAACCTTTGGTTCCTCATGTGTTGGCATAGGTTATTAGCGACATTAGGCCCCTCTGGTGTTGAATTGAAGGATATTTTGATTAATCAAGCTCTGAACCCTTCTTTTGAGAGCTGGACAATTTTTGATTGTATGACTAGGGATTCCAGCATGGAACTCACAATGTGCAGAAGGATCGTACCACTTTGGGTATGGTGGTTGCAACGGTGTGAGAAAGACGGTGGATATCAATCGTTCTTCTAATAATTTAGGATACAACTCTTTGTAAGAAATTGGAATAGGCGTGAAAGATTGTCTTTCTGTATTAGTCCTTGATGGCTTGGGCCCTCCTTGCGGTTGTTTTACTTGACTTGGAGAGATTGTAGTGGGTTTTGAGTATCCTGTATGATACACAAATTGTGGTGATGATTGATATCTGGGATATGGATGCCCATTATCTCCCAAAACATTAATTTCATTCTCTTTCTTTTTGGTATATAATTTTTTTGAAGCCTCAAGACTGTTAAGTTTCCCGCTTTTAATAGCACGCTCAATTGCTTCACCTGCTGTCACTAGATCAACAAAGTCTCTAGTGGTACTACCAACAAGCTTCTCATAGTATGTTGACTGCAAGGAATTAATAAAGAGGGTTGTCGTCTCTTTCTCAAGTAGTGGTGGTTGGACTTGTGCAGCCATGTCCCACCACCGTTGGGCATATTGTCGGAATGTTTCATTGTGCTTTTTTCCATGTTTTGGAGTGGCAAACGATCAAGTACCATGTCTAGGACATACTTGTATTGTTCTTTGAAAGTACGTGCCAAGTCTCTCTATGTGCTTATTTGGGCCCTATTTAATTGATTATACCATCACATGGCAGACCCATCTAAACTGTTCTGAAAGCAATGAATTAACAACTTATCATCATTCCCGTACCCCGTCATTTTACGGCAAAACATGGTAAGGTGGGCATTAGGACAGCTCGTGCCATCAAATTTCTCGAATTCTAGCACTTTGAATTTTGGGGGTAAAATCAGATCAGGGACCAAGCTCAGCTCCATTACATCTGTCCCAATGAAGGCATCAATACCTTCCATAGCTTTGATTCTTTCCTCCAAGCACTCGAACTTTTCATCATTTATACCTAAAAATTTGGGTTGCACATTTTTCAATTTTTCCAACTCACCAAGGTCGACAACATTTGGGACTTTTGGTTTGATTAGGCTTGCCCACATGTTTGAACCAGAAGCACCATGAATATTTTCTTGGTTATGGACATTTGATTCTAGTCCGCCAGCAGAGAAAACAAACCAAGGATGTGCTTCTTTTGATCCAAAAGGTAAAGATGATGAATCTTCCTCGTGAACTTCGTGAGTTTTTCCTTTTTCAGCACTTCTTGCTTTGGATAACAACTATGACAGCTTATCCTCTAATTTACGTAGAAGAGTCTCTTGACTTTTTCCTATGTCATCCCTCAAGCCCTTTCCTATGTCTTCCATTTTTCTAGCCTTGAATCGCGTGTAGTGAGGATGGTTGCTTTGATCGTCCTTCGTTTCCAGTATCACTAATATTGAACTCCCATGGATTAGTGTTTTATTTAATGTTAATGCATATAAAACACATTGTATAAATGTAATGTGTAATGATGAATGCAAGAATGAATGCAACTAGGTGTTGGTTAGAAAATTAATAAGATAGAAGAATATTCGCACAAACTGAAGAAAAAAAACTTTTATTAAATAACCGAAAAGGAAAATCTAATGCATCCACCAAAATAGAAAAAAAATCATCCACTAACATCCAAAGACAAAATATAATATCCTAAAAAACAGAAAGAAAAAAATCAAAAAATCTGCAATCAACGTTTTTAATGACAAGAAAAGAAATAAATTAACACCAAACTCGACGGTATGGCTTAGCTTGATCTCCAAGGTTCTCAACATTTCCCAAGAACTCTTTCCATTCATTTGCAAAGTGTGTCGAGGGATTGATCCAAAACTTCAACCACCCTGCTTCCTTTGCCAAATCGGTAATGTGCTCAACTATCTTCCGGATCTGAGTGAGTGCTTCCCTCATCAAGTTTTTTCTCACCTTGATATCACCCCTTGCAAACTGAAGTCGTAGGTCCCATTATTCCTCGCTAAGTTTAGAATCCCTTTGAATATCATCTATCAAGTCTCTATGTTGTTGCAGTGAACTCTCTAATGGTGTTACCAACTCCTTTAAATTCTCATTTTCAACTCGCGCCTTTTCAAGCTCAATCACTAAGTCTTGTTGTTGGTAGATTTGAAGAAACCCTTGCAGAGATGCTACATGTTCCTGCAATTCTTGGTTCTGAGTGCGACTAGCCATGAGATCATTAAGGTTGTTGTATTTGTCTGTTGGGCTGCTTGCAAATTAGCTGTAAGTTCTTCCACTCGATTTTCTTTGGCTTTCAATAACTTCATATAGTGCTTCGTATCATTCTCCCGATCACGAATCTCATGCTCCCGTTCTTGTGGAGTTTTGTGCAAGTTGGCATTCCTTGTCTTCTCTTGAAGTCCCCTATAGTCCCCTTGTAGGTCTTTTAAATCTGCACTTAGAATGTTCAGCTGCTTCTCAAACCCTTTTGATTGATTTTTAAAATATGTAGCATTGTAGTCTAGCTCTTCATTTTTGGCTTCTAGCTCAGCGATCCTTTTGTTCAGCGCCTTCTTCTCCTCCTCACACTCCTGTTTAACAATATCAGCTTCAGTCGGTATTTCTCAAAACCGTTCCTCTAAAGTTGGAGCATTCCCTTGGCTAGGTAGTGGGATGTTGCAATTTTTCCTCCTTGTCCTCCAAATTTGGTAATCCAAAGTAAGCCTTAGAGGTCCAAACATGGCTTGATATAGGTTAGCCCAAGCTCTGGCTATCTCAAGAATTTGCTTTTTAGACTTTTCACCCTTGAAGACGAACTCACACAACCCTAATCCCCTCGTGGCTGGGACAAACTATAACGACCCATATTGCCTCGATACCATTAGAGGAGCATATCCAGTTGCACCCCAAATACCAAGAAGAGGGACCCAATCAAAGGCACCACACTTGTACAAGATATAATTGTAGTCCAACCAATAAACCCTCCAAGTAATGTCCTCCAACCTCAGGTCTCACACGATTGATTCTCATTCTCCCGACATTTTTTTCTTTTTTTGTCTCATATGTTGCCTCGACTTTTTTTGTGGAGTATGTACGCGTCTGGACAACTTCCTCTTGGCCCCCAAGTGACTGTGCATCCATACGGTGAGGAGTTGTGCACACCCTATAAAATATACGCCTTCATGCCTTTTGAGGAAATTAAGGGATCGAAAGGTCTCCGCCAAGATAGCCGGAGCTAGATTAAGGCCTGACTCAAGCTCCCCAAATAAATCTATCACTGATGCTTCAATGTGTCCGGCTACTTTAGGAAAAATTATCAAGCCATAAATCCTTAAGGCAAAGATATCAACCTGCTTTCTCGGATCAGGATGAGAATGGATCAAT
The DNA here is from genome assembly GCA_030270665.1 of Hibiscus trionum. Classification (NCBI taxonomy): domain Eukaryota; kingdom Viridiplantae; phylum Streptophyta; class Magnoliopsida; order Malvales; family Malvaceae; genus Hibiscus; species Hibiscus trionum. The sequence continues at coordinate 15,125,139 of BSYR01000038.1, read as the reverse complement.
CCCCAAAGTCTATCCCAGGAGATGGCTTCGCTTCCCCCTTTACCTTGAAACTGGGCTTCCACCCATGACATGCTAGTCCCAGTCAAAGTCATAAGCTTCTCTTTGTACGTCTTAGGTTGAGCCTCTTTCACATAAATTTTGAACTCATGCACTTTCCTTAGATGGAGCAACGCAGCATACTCCTCTATCGTCGGGGTCATGTCTTCCCCATTGAATGTGAAGCTGTTGTACAAAGGGTTCCAAAATTGCGCCATAGCCCGTATCAACCCTTTATCTACGTGGACTTGCAGCAAATAGGCTATGTCTCCATATGCGTCATACAACATTTGTCTCTAATCAGTTTTCCACTGGCCCCAAATCTCCGCTAATTCTCGAGTGTCATTCTGCTTAAGCTGAAGGTGAATGTATCCTGAGAATTGTTCATCTGGGCTTGCTAGTATACTATCACCTCTCCTTCTCTGGGTGTTTTCTAACCATTTTCGAACATCATCATTTTTCTCTAATAAGCACTGAACTCTTTTGGCTATGACGAAGATTTTTCTATCAAATTAATTAAATAACCAACACCTCTCTATGATGATGATGATGCATGTATACATAAACAATAAACAACCCAAGAAAATTTAGTTAGTGTCGCACAAATATAACAAATAATCAGATACAAAAAAGAAAAAAGCATAATATGAAGAGTAGAAAAACAAAACAAAACAAAACACATGCTCATATATCAATGGGTGACACACTAAGGTTTGAGTTCATCATGGCTCTAATAGGGGTGGGTTTTGACGGTTTGTTATATGAGGTTACGGTTCGAGACAGGGTGCCCGAATTATCCTCACTGACGCCTTCTAAGGCTAGTAAGGTCCCTGGTCCTCCCCCATTATAGGTTCTCAAGACAAAATCCAACTTGAGGGGATGCACTTCCCTATGACCATACGGAGGTTACCCTCACGAAGCCATATATCATATGCATCCCAGAGGTGACTACTATCCCATACGGAGGTTAACCTCACGAAGGAGCAGCATTTTGCCCCCACTTAAACGGGGCCGAGCTCGGGTTGAAAGCTCATGGAATGATGCAACACAACATGTACCCATTTTTGCGTGGCCTGGCTCTCTTGAATTTCCCCAGTGGAGTTGCCAAGCTGTCGACGCCATTTTTGGTCTGGGCCAAAATTCGTTGGGCCTTGATAGGCTCGTCATTGTTTGGAGTCGCCATCGGTCATTTTGGATTGGGTATGACCGAAAACCTGTAGAACTGGTCTGCGTTTGAACCGGAGTCAGGTTGGCCTCAAGAGTCGGTTACGTGTGGGGAAGGTTATAGCTCCCCTACAACGCCCAAAATTGGTACCTAAAGGGGTTGTGTTGTCTTTTTCAAACACTTGAATCTGCCGTTGGATCGGACTGCTTTCGAGAGATGTTGAATATGATAGTGTTGTGGGCTCTTCCACCGTTGTGATCTTGGCAATAATACTCTGGCCACCGTGAATCGAGGTAAGAACTCGATTTCCTTATCCCCACTTTCTCAGCCTTGCTAAAAAAATTCACTAGCTTTTTTTTCTCTAATTTTTCTCTTTAATCTTCGTGTCTTCTCAAATTTTTGGAGTTCCTATTTATAGGTCGAGATTAGGGTTTTTCAACTCCTTTCTTCCCGGATTCATAGGGAAACCGTTGGGATAAGCTAGAATATCTGTGTAGAGCATAAGACGGGATTGTTGAGCAAGTAGATGAGTCCTTATGGTTATGGACTCTTACAGGCGGCGAACTAAAATTTTCAGAGTGAGATTAGGGTTTTTTTTAATTTTCGCATTATTTTCCATTGTTTTACTTTTCTAGATTTTTTGTAATTTTTCTTGTTTGGGTTTTTCTTTTTCCTTTTTTGAATTTTATTAAGCCTATTTGACCGTATTCGGGTCGTACGTTAGGCCCTAAGTAAAAATTGGTGTGTACAACATCATCTTTGTTTACTTAGAATATTCTTCAGACTCAGCCTGTAAAATGTTTCTGCACACACTGCACTAGCATTGTAGTTTAATTCTGAGGTAATTCCTGCTCTTCTCCTTTCACTAATTTAACGATAGGTGCCACAGCCTTGAGGTGCTAAATCAAGTTTAAAACAGGGTTTTTATTTCTGATTAGTGCAATGGGAAGTATGTTTAGGATTGCATTGCTTGAGGACAAGCAATAGTTCGAGTTTGGGGGTGTGTAAAGTGCTCATAAGTCCTATATTTTGTATGCATTCCATCTCATATTATTGCAGTTCTTAAGTACATTTTAGGCATATTTAGGTGCATGCATGCATTATCTACAAATATTCTTTACTTTACCCTGTTTATATTAAATATCTTTAATTTGGTGAGAAAATGTATTGTTTTAGTTTAGTTTTAGTTTCAAGTACTAGAAGCTAGCAGAAGGAGAGAGGAGCTGAAGAGTTGATGCTGAGGCAGCAAGCCAATGAGTTGTACTGAAGCAGCTCAAAACAGAGAGAAGTGCTGTCGAGTAGCTGTCATCGCCATACCTGCCGCCCATATATAATTTATTTATAGCATCGAAAGTGTAACACTTCTGGTTTAACAAAGTTAAAAAAATGGAAAAGTGCAGCTTGGGAGACTCGAACTCGCGACATTCAAAATGGTGTGCAATAGTTTTGCCGACATCACCGGAGGAGTCACATCGTCAATCCTTAGTTTTAGTCTGCATAGTTTTAATGCTAAGCTTACTATCAAGTCTGAGATAAAAAATTGAAAATGAAATAGAAGCTCGATTTATTATACCCCCCTCATCTACTTTTTTGACCGAATTAATAATTCAAAATAGCGTGACCCTTTCTCTCTTTCTTTTGCTGCACGTTCACCTTTCCGATCGGCCGCCGTCGAACTCCGTCACCACCGGACGGCGATGGTCACCGCCTACATCACCGGAGGAGTCACTTCGTCACGATCTCAGCCATGGCCATCAAGCGCGTTACCGAGCCGCTTTTTGCCGACAAAAACACGTTCGAAGTTTCGACCGAAACCCCCTAAAATGCCACATCCGTTTCGTTGCATTTTCCGGCCACATTCCACGTTCGTCCGAGAATTGGACTCCAGATCCCAGCTCCTCACACCGTGCCGAACAAAATCCAGCCTTTTGATTATCTTATCGACACCGGGAGAAACCCCATCGGAGTTACGAGTTTTTTGATGACTTCGAATCGTTTTGGGTAAGTTCCGATCGTTTTCCGGTATAGATCGTTAGGTTTTCGGTTTGGTAGAACAAGGTGTCTCATTGGCTTTGGTTTTTTGGCAGAATCGATGTTAGTGGAGTCGCCGATGATGAAGCCAATGAACGCTGGAGAGGAATCTGGTGAAGTAGGTGAGACCCGGTTTATCTCTAAATCGGGCCTGAACCGGTTAAGTTGGTTTGGGCTCAACCAAACCAAGCCCTTTGCAATCTGAATCGAGGCATAATCTCCCAAGCCTAGGTCCGACCCGACCCGTCTGCCCGAGCTCGACCTGATCCATCTGCTCGAGTCTGACCGTTGACCGAGTTAACCCTGTGAGTAAGCTCACTCGAGTCGACTCGGTTGACCTTTGACCCGTTGACTGCTAACGTTAGCATGACATCAGCGTTGACTGTTAACTTTGTCCCCAAAAAGTCAATTTTTTCCGAAAAGCCTCATTTTATGTTTTCTGACGTTCTGGATCCGAATTTTATGCATGTTTCATGAAATTCTGACCCGAAAGCCTCCAAATTAGACCTTGAACCCGAACACGCTTATGTATTTATTTATTTAGGTAAGATCACTATGAATAAACACTGAAATAGGATATTGTGTGATTGAAGGTATTCTCAGTTTCTTGAATACGAGATTGTTGAAGGACATTAAATCTGGGTTCAAGGGTGTTCGAATGTCGTTCACAGATCGATTGATGTAGCTCGGAGCCAAGGTAATACATTACTACTTATTATATGCTTTATGAACACGTTGGTAATTGGCTAAGGCATGCAAGTATGATGAAGTATACAGTTGGCCCGTTTAAGTCAAATCGGATACGAATAATAAGTATAATAATTTTGATAAGATCAAAATTCTCGAATGAGAAGGCTAAGGATTTGGTTTCACTAATTAATTAATATGGCAACAATTTTCCAAACCCAATCAATGGCGTTAAAGGATTCAATGTCAGTCATATTTGGTTATGAAATTAAGAAAATGCCCTAATGGTATTGAAATGACTAAAATACCCTCTAATAATAAAAATAATGTGCGAGCCTACACTTGATCTAGTAGAGCAATTGATGCATCTAGAAACCTCGTTTTACTTGGAAATTTTTGGTGACAAAGCTTAAACCCTCGAATTTGTAAAGTGCTTGGATTTCCTTAATTTTGAATAAAACTTCACAGACAAGTTACGAAAAACTGATCATATGTCTGGATTAATTATAGTGGCGTAAAGGATTTAATTGACTGGAACGAATAAAATATAATGAATCGGTTGGAATTACTGTAATGAACAAAAGACTGAAATGCCCTAGGGCACCTTTTTTTCAATTGACCAAAACGTTGAATACACCCTCAAGATTTGGTACAAGTGAATAGTAGGAAGGACCGAAAGGTTATGAATAATTGAAACACCTTCGGGGATCAAAATGATTAAAATACCCTTGAATTCTAAAAGGACTAAAAATACCCTTAAGACTTGGAATAAGAATCACCAACAAAGCCAAACAAAGATAATGGCTCAAAAAGGGGTAATAAGCGACCCATGTTAGTTGGTCGCTTTAGAAATTATTGTGAAGGTGGAAGAATATCATATAAAAGCGTGTTCGAGTTGTTGGAGAAATTACGTAAGTTAATGGAAAGGGTGGTTTGTTCTTCATGTGTATTCGATGCTATTGGATCGAGTTCAGGTGTAATGCACACGTTGAATACTTGGAAAATACCGTTTAAGTTTATGATCGATTTCTCGCGGTACGTTCAGTGGTCGATCGGTGCAGGTGATCTTTATGTTATTCAATACAGTCAGTTTTGTACATCACCGTTTATACCTTGTTCGATCAAATTACCAGATTACCACCGAATATCAGAATGACCATAATGCCCTTGTAGGCTTTAATGCTTGGATCGTTCGTGATATATCTGAAATATCAATGATCCTGATTTATCAATTTCTAATTTCTGGTTTGAGCTATTAGTATCGAGCTCCCTCACTTAAGGACCTCGTTCTGAAATCAGCCTAAATTTGTCAAATGTTCTCTTTCTGATAATTATCAAGTGTAGAAATAAATCGAACCATAAGGCGCGTACCTTGTGTTTATAAATGTTCTATGCTTTAAACAAATACTATATGCCTAACATATAATATATGATGTTATCGTTCGAATAGAAAGAAACCTCTGATGCCTGTCATCTAATATGAAAATACATCTGATATGTGTCATTGGATACAAAATAATAAAATATATTTGACATCTATCTTCTAGTATAAAAAATAGATATGATATCTATTTTCTGCAATATTGTCTTCTTAATATAAACTAAATTAATATGGGGTATATTATCTGGAATATAAGTGAAGATCTGTAGGCTCAGTGCTGGTAAGCCCTTCTGGACCTAAGCTCCCCACGCCTAATGGGCTTAGGGTAAGCCTTTTTGTAAGCTCCTATGCTTGACGGGCCAAGGGTAAGTCTTTTTGGATACTATTCTGGGTTTCTGCATGTTGGCGTACGGTTGGAGGGTAGTTAAGTAAATTAATAGAACTTTCTGACCTCTTCCGAAATCTACCCTATTGGATTAATGTATCAAAGTTGGAACTCCTAGTAAACTTACAATCCGTGTTTAATGGACCACTCCAAACTCCTTGTTTCAACTTCAGTAATTTGAATCTCTATTGAATCTCCGACTTTAGACTCATCTCCTAAGGCTCGGGTGATCAAATAAAGAACAACTCTGCCACCTTCTAATATAACCCTTCACTAAAATATCGAATCGTAATTTGAGCTTGTCATTGCCCAGTTCTTCATGACAGTGTTAAGCTTGCCATATACCTTCTTGTGCATTTTGTATCCCCTGGTAGTCTGTATTACTGAACTTTCCGAAGCTTACGTTGTTTTTATCATCACAGGCTAAAAAATCAACCATGTTGCAGCAATCAATGCCGATAAGGGAGTTTCATTGGCTTTGCTTGCGGAGTATGGTATATGTGTAATTAGGGGGCATGTATGTCGCGTCTTGTTTCATGTTTTGAGTCTGAAACTTGTATTAGTAATTTGTATTAAAGTTTCAGTTTCATTGTCTGAATAACTTTTGAAATTGTATTTTTAATTCAAAACTTGATTCATGATTTTAAATGGTTTGAAAAAAATTATTTGAAATTTTAACGTGGGTAGCTCCGATGACCCTAATGTGACTTCCTATGATATGTGGTAACATATAGGCGGGTCTAGGGTGTTACATTTGTTGGTATCAGAGCTTTGAGTTGTGTCTCTCTGGGTAGATCGACCGATCGTCTATCATAGTGTGTCTGGTTTGTGCATACCCCTGGATCCTAACCGCACTCCACCAAGCCAGGACTCAGATGTCGAATCCTTTTTCTAAAATAAGTGGATCTAAGTTTTATGTCCGATGTAGCTCGGGTCGTACTGGCAAATAATGTATGTAACATTCACCTGCGAATCTAATTAACTTAATGTATTTGAATCTGGATAGAGAACTTGAGATAGTTCGTGCATGTGAAATTGAAGATTTGATTCCGACTGAAAATAAATGTTCGATATGTAAGGTAACCGATATAAGATTTCATGTAAGGATTTTCGGTGAAAATGATTGTGTTGGGAAGTATTCTGATGAAAATATGATAAAAGAGTTATGAATTAAAGGAAAGATGTCTGTGAACCCGGCGAAAGAGTAAATTTGGTAGTGACTCCGTTATACACAAAGGAAACAGTCGCATGACTATTACGCTGAAGATAAGTGCCAATCATTTGAAACGTTGGTTATGTTTGGTTGGTTGGGAGAAATACTTCCATGGAAGTGTGGCATGTTGTATAGGTATGCATATCATTCCTGACTAAAATCCGGTGTCTCGTCTTAATTCTGGAAGGCTCTGTTGGAAGCCTTGATTACTCGTTTGGATTTCAGGTATAAATTTTCATTCGTAAGTTGATGGTCAACCTAGTTTAGTATTTCAGATTTTAGAGAAAATACTTCAAGGTTGAATGATCGAATTTTGTGGTAATTGGGAAGGTTTCGTATTCCTAACTGCGATCGGATATAATAAAAGTTATGAGATAACTGTTTGCTTGACAATGTATGAAGTTCGGTATGGATTTAAACATTGTATTCTAATTAGTTGGCCTGAGATGTATGAAGGGATGACTCTGAGTCCAAAGGCAAATCGAGTGATTGAAGACACTACCATATTGATCTATGATTGTTTGAGAGTCCCAATAAATAAAGATACTTTGAGAGATAAGATTCAGTAGAAGAATAAATGGAATAACAATTTTTGCATTTCTCTAACCATGGTAAATTTCGCAGGCGAAATTTCTTTTTAGAGGGGGGGAGTTGTAACACTCATGGTTTAACAAAGTTAAAAAATGGAAAAGTGCAGCTTGGGAGACTCGATTTAATGTTAAGCTTACTATCAAGTCAGAGACAAAAAAATGAAAATGAAATAGAAGCTCGATTTTTATACCCCCTCATCTACTTTTTTTGACCTAATTAATAATTCAAAATAGCGTGACCCTTTCTCTCTCTCTCTCTCTTTTGCTGCTTGTTCACCTTTTCGATCGGTTGCCGTCGAACTCCGTCACCACCGGGCGATGGTGGTCACCGCTTACATCACCAGAGGCGTCACATCATCGTGATCTCAGCCATGGCCATTATGCGCGTAAACAAGCCACCTTTCGCCGGCAAAAACACGTTCAAAGTTTCGACCCAAACCCCTTAAAACGTCGCATCCATTTCCTTGCATTTCTCGGCCACCATTGACGTTCGTCCGAGAATTGGACTCCATATCCCAGCTCCTCACGACGTGCTGAACAAAACCCAGCCTCTTGATCATCTGATCGTCACCAGGATAGGCCCCATCAAAGTTACGAGTTTTTCGACGACTTCGAATCATTTTGGGCAAGTTTCGATCATTTTTCGGTATAGATCATTAGGTTTCGGGTTTAGTTGAACAAGGTGTCTCATGGGCTTTGGTTAAGCAAGTGAGACCTGGTTTACCTCTGAACTAGGCCTGAATCGGTTAAGTCAGTTTGGGCTCAACCAAACCAAGCCCTTTGCAATATGAATCGGGCCATAATCTCCCAAGCCTAGGTCTGACTCGACTCGTCTGCCCGAGCCCGACCTGACCTATCTGCCTGAGTCCGACCTTAGTATGATCATTGACCGAGTTAACCTGACCGAGTCAACTCAGTGAGTCAACCTGACCGAGTCAACCTAGTGAGTCAGCTCGCCCGAGTCGACTCGATTGACCTTTGACTCGTTGGCTGCTGACGCCAGTATGACATTACACTACAAGAAATTTCTATTGTTGTGACAAATTTAATTTTGACAAAATTATTTTTGTAACTATTAGTAGCTTTATTGTGACAAAATAAATAAGCGTCACTTTAAATTATAAAAACATATGCAATTGTGAGAAAACTAAAATCGTCATAATATTTTGTCACAATTAGCAAACTTGTGTAACATATGGTGACAAAATATATTTTGTTACCATTTTTTGTCACAAATGTTTCCCTCCATTTTTTTGGCGCCAAAAAATAGTCATATGATGACAAATTTTGTAACTATTAGTTATACTTATTGTTACAGAAAAAATTTGTCACAAGAAATAATGAAAATCAAGTTTTTTGTGACAAATTATATTTGTATTTATATATTTGAGTTATAATGAAAAAATTAACTGTCACAAAATTTTCCCTCAATTTTTTGGCGCCAAAAAAAGTCATATAGTGACAATATTTGTAACTATAAGTTATAGTTATTGTTACAAAAAATTGTCATAACAAATAATGAAATTCACGTTTTTTTGTGACAAATTATGTTTGTAGTTATATATTTTAATTATAGTGACAAAGATTTATTGTCACAAATTATTTCCCTCCATTTTTCTGGCGCAAAAAAACTCATATAATGACAAGTTTTGTAACTATAAGTTTTTTTTTAGCTCAATCGTATGATTTTATTAATAATAAATCATACAAAAAATCCAGACTCGGGCCTCATTAAAAACCTCCCTAAACCTAAATGGAGGAAAAGAGTACCCGAGTTGGACCCGGAATTACACACGAAAGCAAGGAACATACCCCTCCCACGGACCAAAAAAAACCATACAGCAGCACCCCACCCTAGCACCCCACTGTAGCGCATCCAGCAGCCCCTACTGCTGACAGTAGGCGCACCCCCTGCTACTACCACGCACCCAGCTCCCATTCGCATATGGCACCAACCATCACCATGTCCCCTTGCCCAGTTCCCGACATGTCCCGCAGTCGCTCAATCAAACCCCACGCGCAGCCAATCCCTCCGATCCACTCCCCCCTTTGCAAGCATATCCGCAACGCCATTCGCTTCACGCTTAGCGTGTTGAAAGGTACAATTCGCACTACGACATGCGCTATCAATCCTCCGAAACAGCCAATAGTGCTTCCAAGGTCTACTCTCCCTATTTATCACCCAAGAGAGGGCCACTAACGAATCCGATTCAAACACACAAGGCCTTCCCCTCCAATGCGAGTCGCTAAATGCCTCTATAGCATAACAAAGCGCATGAATTTCAGCTTCATTTGAATCGAGTATCCCCAAAGGGCCAGCAAACATTGCCAAAAGCTTACCCCCATCATCACGCAACACCCCACCACACCCCGCGAGTCCCGGCTTTCCTCTAGCTGAGCCATCAACATTAAATTTAACCATACCTACCGGTGGCGGTATCCAACACACCCCTATCCGAGGTCCAAATGCCCGACCCCTATGCTCACACCACCATGGGCAGTCCCACCACACCGATTCCACGATCATGGCATTGGTATCCAACACATTCACCCAAGAAAAAGCACGCAGCTTAATGGTAAAAAACAAATCCATCGGTGATAGCCGCTTCCCATTAAACAAGAGGTCGTTGCGAGCTAGCCATAGCGACCACAAAGTCGCTGCACAGCTCGCCATCCACCATTGTTTAATCACTCCTCGAAACTGCCCATCAAGGAATATATGTACAAAAGACACTATCGACGCCGGCCGAACCAACTCCACCCTCCACCAAGCCAAGAACAGAGACCACACTTGCCACACCCACCGACAATGAAGCAAAATATGGTCCGCTTCATCCTCCCCCTCCCCACACCAACGACAAGACATATCCTGTGTCTCAACATGCACCCCACGGTCACGTAACATACATAGTGTCGATAGACGCTCAAGGAGTACAAACCAGACGAAGCATTGTACTTTCGGAGGTGTTAGCAACGACCAAACACCCACATGACTCCATTCAGTTTCCCCTTCCAATCCGAAAGACGCCATTAATTGCGATAGTCTTTACACCGAGAAAGTGCCCGTCAAGGTATGTTTCCAAACCCACGTGTCCAGCACCTCTTCCACAAGCTGCAATGCACCCACCACCCCTCTCAATTCACACAATTGTTCCTCCTCAAACACACGCAATTGTCGTGAGAAAAAACCCTCCCATCTCGCATGTCCCAAAGAAAAATCAATGGCATAATCGAATACCAATGCCCACTTGTTCACTGCAAGTCGATACAACCGCGGAAAAGCCTCGCATAACGGCACCTCCAAACACCATCTATCCCTCCAAAAAAGAACCTTCTTCCCGTTACCAATCAGCCAAAAGAAATTAGGCAACCCCATAAAAAGTTTTACACTCACCTCATTTTGAATCTCCATAATCTGTCTCCATACAGTCGACATCGTACGCTTCTGAGCTATTGTCATCCGTCGTTGTAACAAATCAGCCCCATATTTCGCAGCTATGATATCTCTCCATAACGAGCCCTCATCCACCTGAAAACGCCACATCCATTTTGCCAAAAGTGCCAAATTCTTCTTATTCAAATCGACCACTCCCAAACCGCCATATTTACGCGGTCGACAAACCACCTTCCAGCTCACCCTACTCATCTTACGCTTCTCCTCCGTGCCCCCCCATAGAAAGCTTCGACGGATGCGATCCAATCTTTTAATTACACCTTTTGGTACGACAAAAACACCCATGTAGTATATAGGGAGTGCCGATAATACAGCATTTAATAAAGTCAAACGTGCAGCAAAAGATAACGAATCCCTCTTCCACCCCGCTAAGCTTTTCCGAAACCTCTGAATCAAGGGATCCCACATTTTAATACTGCGTGGACTTACCCCCAACGGCAAACCCAGATACAACATCGGTAATTTTCCAACACCACATCCCAAGATAACCGCCATGGCATCCAACAAGCTCTCCTCCACACCAACACCATACAAACAAGATTTTGTGTAATTAATCTTCAAACCAGACCCATACTCAAAGCATGTAAGAATCCTCTTCAGGTTTTGTGCCATCACCAAATCCCCCGGAAAAAATAAAACTGTGTCATCCGCAAATTGCAGATGCGACACGAAGCACTCCTCCACCACACGCACTCCCCGAAATAAACCCTTCACTTCCGCCTCAAGTAATAGGACATGCAGCAACTCCGCCACCATCACAAATAATAGAGGTGATAAAGGATCACCTTGACGCACTCCACGCTGCATCGGAAACTCTCTTGTCGGGCTGCCATTAAGTAAAATTGACAGTCGTGCTGTACTAAAACAAGTGCGCATCCACTGCATCCACTTACAACCAAACCCCATCCGCTGTTGAATACTCTCAAGACAATCCCATTTAACACAATCATAGGCCTTGGCGAAATCAAGTTTCAACAACACACCACCCTCGCCTTCATCGTTTCGCTGCATCGAATGTAACACCTCATTTGCCAACATGATCCCATCGACAATTTGTCGTCCTCGAACAAACACGGACTGTACATCGCTTATAATTAACGGCAACACTCTTTGTAATCGCTTAGCTAGACATTTCGCTACAATTTTGTAAATGGAGTTCAAAAGACAAATCGGCCGAACGTCTCCAATTGCCTTTGGATTATCTTTCTTTGGAATTAAAGTAACAAATGTGGAATTCACTCCCTTCGGTAAGACCCCCGATCCATGAAAATCATGTACCACCCGCATCACATCCTCCCTCAAAAAATGCCACCCTTTTTTGAAGAAATCAAACGTGAAACCATCAGGGCCAGGTGCCTTCGACCCGTCGCAGCTCCAAACTACTGCTTTTACTTCCTCTTCGCTGAATATCGCCTCTAAGCTCACTGCCAGCTCCTCGGGAATCTGTTTAAAAACCACAGCCATGTCAACATCCCCCAAACTATCCGTTACAGCAAAATGCTTCTTAAACTCGTCATATAGAAGCTGTCGAAGTCGATCCGGTGTTGTCTCCCACACGCCATTAACCAACAATCTTGTAATGCCATTCTTTAATGCTCTAATTTTTGCTGTACGATGAAAAAATGCCGTGTTTCCATCCCCCTCCCTGAGCCATTTCACCCTTGCTTTTTGTCGCCAAACTGACTCTTTCATCCGTGTTAAAGACCAAAGTTCCTGTTGGAATTTACGACGCTTCAGCAACTGTGATTCTGAAGCTGCCGATGAGCCTATCAAACCGTCAATTTTAGCAATTGCATTCGTCGCGGACTCAATACGATTGTCTAAATTCCCAAAAATTCTCTTGTTCCAGTCTCGTAAAAAAATTTTCATGCCCCGCAATTTGGACACCATCCCCTCAGCCTCTCGCCCGTGCGACAATCGTCCCCACTCCCCTTCTAAATCTTGTAAACAACCCCTTTCTTCCAACCAAGCATTAATAAATTTAAACGGTTTCGGTCCCCAATCCGCCATATCGCTGACAAGTAGTATCGGTGTATGATCCGATAAACCCCTCGGCAAAGTTGACAACCTCAAATTAAGGAATTTATCTATCCAATGCACTGACACCAAACATCTATCGATTCGGCTACATTTGCTATCCGGACCAAACCATGTAAAAGATAATCCATGCAAAGGCACATCACAAAGACCATTTTGTTGAATAAAATTCCCTAACATATCCATACCTCTATCCACCGATATGCAGCCGTGTCGTTCCGTAACGCTCGTCACTGCATTAAAATCTCCAATGAGACACCATGGGATGTCATTCGAAAGGATTTCCCTCTCAATTTCGGACCACAGTAGCCCCTGTTGAGTAATATCACATGGTGCGTAAACACCTACCAAACCGCAAATCCAATCTTCATTTGTCCAGCAACCTTCAATCGCCACATACCGTTCTTTCACAATCTTCCTACTGACCTTGAATTTGGCCGTCTCCCAACATAACAAAATTCCCCCCGATCGACCTATTGATGGCGCGCAAACAAACTCAAAACTGTCCGAAACCCAAATACTCCTTACCATCGCCGTAGTGATATTTTCCAGCTTTGTCTCTACAAGTACCACACATTCCCCCCGCTGTTGCCGTACTAAATTCCGTACCCCTCTCCTCTTCGCCGCAGTACCCAACCCCCGCACATTCCACGACAACATCCGCATCTTTTGATTACAATTGAAATGGCTCTCTCGCCTCAATAAGGCGAGCGATATCTTTGATCACGTTCTCTTCGTTCCCAATTGTTTCAGCGCCCAAGAGTTTTCCCAACTCCCATGTCTCCTGTGCCTCCCTAAGAATGCTCCTTTTACGCTGTATAAAATCCGAATCCGATAGAGAACCGTTAGCCACTTCCGTCGACTGTGGTTTGGGATTCTTTCGTGGTCGTCATCTTCCTCTCTTCTCCACTGCGTCACTCTTTATCCCCACGTTAGCCTCCTTCCCTGTTGAATTTAGAATCTCCGAAAGGTGTCTCACTCGCCGTTGTCTACCCTTATATTCTATTATTGCTGCAACTCCAGCCCTAGAGTTAGGCCCATTGCCCACTGTATTTTCGCGTTGCATTGTCGCCAACGCTATCTCTAGACCTTGACTACCACTGCCACCGGTGGCCTTGCCTTCACATTCCTCTCTATCCGAAATATTAAACTCGCTGCCCTCACGCCTTTCACACTCACTAATATCTATACTACGGTGTTCAAATATTGCCCTTGCAACAATGCCCACTTCCTCATCCGCCATACCCGATATTTCTTTTCCGGAATTAACTTCCCCGCTCGAATTTGGTTCAAGTACCCTATCATCTCTCCTTTGGTTGTCGTCCCACAGTCTATTGATCATCCAACTTTTCGGGGAAGGCATACTAACCGAATTTGGAACCACCGTCTCCTCCTCATCGTGGCAAACTGCCTCTGTGTTAGTTTGTACTCGCGTTGCATTAGTATCTTCCTTATCTACCGCTCGCTCCCCCCTCTCCGATTCCTCTCTACTACTCTCCTCATCCCCATTTCTGGTCATCACATTGTGGTCAGCTATCTCATGGACCCGTACCCTATATTGTATAGCATCAATCTCAACATCGATTGTCTCCTCTATTGGAAAAAACCAGTCCGTTTCTATGAGAAATTGAGCTTTCTCAAATGATGTTGGAGCTTCAGTCTTCTCGTCTACACAAATCAATTCACCCCACAACGTTGCTATGTTTCGGTAGGTGCCCTCGGACCAGGCATGAATTGGTAATCCGCATACCGACACCCAAACCCTTCGATTGGGAATCATACAATCAGGCGACCATTCGGATACATTTTCCAACCATGGCGTCAAGCATTTTGATTTTATGCATTCATCCCTTGTCTCCCTATTGGGGAACATTAACAGAACGAGCGATCCCGCAATTCTCATAACCGTGAAATCCCTTTTGATTGCTCGCAAGTCCGATGCCAAGTCCAATAACGATCGCGGCTGCCGGCAGAATCCCACTGCACAGTTCTTGAGAATTGCCATTTTTTCTGCATCCATTACACCCTCGACCCTGCGGTACTCCTTCAAACTCGGTGTCAAATCCTCCTTTGTGGACTCGTTAGGCATTGTCTTGTTGTCCTTGGAAACCCTACTACTATCCGTTGCCTTGTCTTTGTTGGAAACCCTCGCCGCACCCTCCCTATCGCCCTTTGAAAAACCTTGTTTTCGGCTCCAAAATGCATCTCGCGTGTCTCTTTGTGCCAATTGGACCATCAGTTTTGAGCCATAAAGACGGAAACCATTGAACCTCTCAATCACCCGATCCGCATCATCCTTTGTTTTCATCCGAACAAAGCCAAACCTAGATCCATCTCTCGCCCTCTTCGTCGGCACAAACACATCCACCACAACCCCATGTCTATCAAAGACTTGCCAAACCCCTTTCCAATGTAGTTGTGCCGGTAGGTTTCCGATGAATAAGATCCAGCACCGTCGTGATGCTCTCCCGTCGCCCATTTTTGGAATTTCTCTTATTCTTTTGAATTGACTCTTCCTGATTTTGGATTACAATCCCTTTTGTAACTATAAGTTATACTCATTGTTATAGAAAAATTGTCACAATAAATAATGACAATCAAGTTTTTTTTGACACGTTAATTTTGTAGTTATATACTTGAATTATAGTGATAAACATTATTGTCATAGATGTTTCCCTCCATTTTTTGGTGCCAAAAAGTGATAGATAGTGATAAGTTTTGTAACTATAAGTTATAGTTATTATTACAAAAACTATTATCACGACAAATAATAAGATTCGAGTTTTTATAATAAATTATGTTTGTAGTTATATATTTTATTATAGTTACAAAATATATTGTCACAAATGTTTCCCTCTATTTTTTGTGCCAAAAAAATAAATATAGTTATAAATTTTGTAACTACAAGTTATAGTAATTGTTACAAAAAAAGATATTGTCACAATAAATAATATGATTTAAGTTTTTTGTGATAAATTATGTATGTAGTTATATAGTTTAATTATGGTGACAAAAAAGTTATGTAGTTATAAGTTTTGTAACTATAAATTACAGTTATTGTTATAGAAGATATTGTTACAATAAATAATATGATTCAAGTTTTTGTGATAAATTATGTTTGTAGTTATATAGTTTAATTATGGTGATAAAATATATTGTCACAAATGTTGCCTTCCATTTTTTGGTGCAAACAAAATTGTATAGTGATAAATTTTGTAACTATAAGTTATAGTTAGTGTCAAAAATATTGTCGCAACAAATAATAAGAATCAAGTTCTTTGGGATAAATTATGTCAAAAAATATATTTTCACATATGTTTCTCTCTGTAATGATGATCAAAATGATCCACAATGCTCACAGTATTAAAAACTATCAATATGCACAACTGAACAAATTAAAAGTGGTTTCGTTTAGAACCATACAAAAAATTATAATTAATTGAAATAAATAACGTTTTTTAAATTAAAGCAAATACTTCAATTGAAACTATAACTCGTCCCCATCTTCCTCTTCTTCTTCATATTGATCATCATTGTCTTCATTTTCATCACCACCATCACCATCATCTTCATCATCTAAGTAATTAGCAATAGTATCATCATCATAATCATCATCATCCTCTTCATCAAAAAAAGCGGTATGACTTGTTCTTTCATTTGACATTGATCCACTCTTCAAAGATAAAAGACTAGAATCAATTTCATCAACTTCAGTTTCTTGATTCAACGATTCATTGCTTTCAATATTAATTTGAAGAACATCGTTAGAATCAGGTTCAAATTGCTGATAGGGCTCATAATCAGGAGCTGAGTCACTTTCATTTTCTTCAACTTCAGGAACATTGTATATATGTCTGTGATTTGTCTTTTGCACAATTTTCCAATTATCTCCATTTTTTACATCATCTATGTAAAAAACCTGTTCCACCTGAGTAGCCAAGACAAAAGGATCACCAGTATACCATTTTCGACTAACGTTCACACTTATCAAGTCTCCATTTGTGCTTAGACCATTTTTCTTGTCACCAATATTCCACCAGTCACACTTAAATATAAAAACTCTATTCCCGTTACAGTAATCAAGCTCAATAATATCAGTTAACTGACCATAGAAATCAGTTTCTTTTGAATTATGAACTCCTTTCGCTAAAACACCATTATTTTGAGTGCGACGACTAGCTTCACGCTCAATACTATGAAACCTAACTCCATTCACAATTATACCAGTATATCGAGTGACACGTGTATCAGGACCCAAACCTAATGCACATAGAGGATTGTTTGATTCAAGTGAACCGTCCAAATTCAACTTAATAACCTGTGAAATTAAGTTTGAAAGTTTAATTAATAAATATATATTTTTAACATATATTATAGAAACTGAAAAATACTTACATATCGCTTGAACCAAGAGGGAAATTGAGCTTGATGTCTTTGTTGCAAGTTAGCATTCTCTTGTTTTTGAACATCCTCCATATGCATACTACATATTCAAAAAGAAAGATTATAATTAGTAAATATTATATTATAATGTTATTTAAGTTTAAATATACTCAAATGAAAAAATTAACTTACTTTAGGTACTTTTCTATCTCTTCACAATTGTTAAGTATATACCACTGAATCATTCTGAAATCAGAATCGGACAATATATCATATGTTGCAGCTCCCAATGTTCTTACTTTTTGTGAAAAAATAAAATACTCATTGCCAACCATCGTTTGATCCCCGTCAAAGTTTCTTTCCAATCTATTGTATCTAGTTTCAACTCCACGAAAGTACATAGCACAAAAATTAAGACACTCCTTATTCACATACGCTTCAGCAATGGAACCTTCAGGACGAGCTTTATTACGCACAGAGTCTTTCAATGTACCTAAGAACCTATTTACAATAAATAAAATGTGAATACAAAATAATGAATGAAGAGAAATAAAATGTTAGAGTACAAATTTGATATTACCTTTCAACAAAATACATCCATCGGTAGTGAACTGGACCGCCTAACTCAACCTCGCGGGGTAAGTGGATAGACAAGTGTAACATAACCACAAAAAATGAAGGGGGGTATATGCTCTCAAGCTTACACAAAATCAGAGCTATATCATTTTTTAACTTAGATAACTTGTCTTTGTAAACTGTCTTTGAACATAAATCTCGAAAAAATGAACTCAACTCAGACAACACAGTGTAAAGATCTTTTCGTAGGTAACCATGTGCTGCTGTCGGAAGGACTCGTTGCATAAAAACATGATAATCATGGCTTTTCATTCCAGACAACTTGCCATCATCAACATTTACACATCGAGATAGGTTTGAACAATAGCCATCAGGAAACTTAATTGATCTAAGCCATTCACAAAACTTTTTTCGAACAGATAATGTCAATGTATAACATGCAATAGGCATTACTAACCTATCACCATTACGTTTTAAGTGCAACTCTTTTCGAATGCCCATTTCTTCTAAATCCAAAGGACTCTTCACATTATCTTTTGTCTTTCCATCAATATTCATCAATGTTCCCAGAATATTTTCACAAATATTTTTTTCAATATGCATCACATCCAAATTATGGCGCAATTTTAAGTTTTTCCAATATGGAAGGTAAAAAAAATGCTTCTTTTAGTCCAGTTCAACTCATCATCTGCACGTTTGCGCTTTCTACTATTATGCAACTTCCCAAAACTCATAGAAATGCACTTTGTTTGTTCAATTATGTCATCTCCGGATAATTCAGGAGGCTTTTCCCTATACTCTGGCTTGCCGTCAAATTTCTTACTTTTTCTCCATGGATGTGATTTATCCAAGTATCTACGATGACCCATATAGCATTGTTTCTGTCCATTCTTCAAAGTAACAGAATGTGTCCACTTGTTGCAAACAGGACATGCTAACTTTCCTTTTGTACTCCACCCAGATAACATACCATATGCAGGAAAATCATTTATAGTCCATAACAATGCAGCATGCAGTCGAAACTTTTCATTATTGTACGCGTCATATGTTTCAACACCATTCTCCCATAAATCTTTCAACTCATCTATTAAAGGTTGTAAGTAAACATCAATGTCAATACCAGGAGAATTTTTACCTGGGATTAGCGTGGACAGAAACAAAAAAGGCTCTTTCATACATTTCTAAGGTGGTAAATTATAAGGAAAGATAATAACAGGCCACATGCTATAGTTAGTGCTCATATTTCCAAAAGGATTAAACCCATCGCTAGCAAGTCCAAGTCGTACATTACGTGGATCTAAAGCAAACCAATCATTTTCCTTATCAAACTCTTGCCAAGCTATTGCATCAGCCGGATGTCTTATTACATCATCATTAACACGTTTTTCCTTATGCCACCGTATGTCTTCAGCAACATCTTTAGACATGAATAATCTTTGAAGTCTAGGTTTCAAAGGAAAATATTTGACTATTTTACGAGAAATCTTTTTACGTTTTCCCAAACCAAATTTCCACCTTGAAGCTTGACAATTAGGACATTGATCAAAATGCTCATATTGTTTCCAATATAATATGCAATCATTCACACATGCATCAATATTGATATAACTGAGACCAAGATCACGCAAAAGCTTTTTTACCTCATAATAAGATTCAGGAAGCGTTTCACCCTTTGGGAGAGCATCTTTGAACAATTTTAAGTTCAGATCAAAAGATTTGATACTCGAATTGGTGACTGTTTTATTGTAGATCATCTTCATAAGAAATGATAACTTCGAGTACTTACAACCAGGATATAATTCACGTTGAGCATCATTTAACAATTTTCTAAACTTTTCTACTTCCCCTTCCGACTCAACTATTTCAGTATTCATATATGGCATTTCAATATTAGTTTCAATGAAATTTGATTTTTGTATGTCGTCTAACATTTCAAACATATCATCATGTTCTTGTTGAACTTCATCACCAATGTGACAACTATCATTCAAATCACGCAATTGATCATTATTTGGTTGAAAAGACTCACCGTGATGTGTCCATCGAGTATAATCCTCTGCAAATCCATGTTGAAACAAATCGAACTTGACATCTGCTAATTTTTTAAACAAGCAGTTGTTACAATCTTTGCATGGGCAACGAATCCTACCACTGGAGTCTGTATTTAGTTTTGCAAGATTTAAGAAATCATGAACTCCTTCTTGATATTTAGCACTAAATCGATTTTTGTATGACATCCAACTTCTATCCACTGTATCAACCTGAATATATATATAATAAATTAACAAAATTAGAAAGCAAATAAATTAAGAATTTAACTTATAATCAGTTAATTAATACAGAAAATACAAATATCAACAAAAGCTTAGAGGCAATACTAATCAATCTATAAGAGGATATCTTCAATAAACTTTTTAACTAACATACATGCACCAATTATAAGGACACAAAAGAATTTATAAAGGACAAATGCAAAGGTAATAAGCGTGTTGACTGAAAAGAATAAAAAGCAAAACACTTTAACATAGATCAAGATCTTTAATGGAGAATGTAATTTTCATTTTGTTAGTATCACAACATTCAAATCAATAAATGATCATAACAAAAGGTGACTCAGGAAAAAAAAGAGAGCTTGATGTTAAACGTTGTTGAAGTACATGAATATTCATATATACTTTAAAATACCAACCTTGATGAAGTAATGAATATTCCATTTAAGGTTTTATATGTCCATTGAAATAGCAATGTGAAACAATCGTTAAAAACTTATTAAGGTATAATACAAAACTTATTAAAAATTTAAAACTAACTTATTAAAATACCTTCAACAACGTACATATGAAAACTTATTAAAAACTTATTAACGTATAATACAAAACTTATTAAAAATTTAAAATTTAAAATACCTTCTGAAGTGATGAAGTTAATTTTCATATATACTTGCAGACATGAGTTTTTTCGCTCGGCAATAATACAAAACTTATTAAAAATTTAAAATCCTTCGGAAGGTATAATACATACATCTATTAGATTGAGCCTCCCTAAATCCTTAAATAAAATCAAACAATACACTAAAGAAATCAAAGCAAACAAACACAAAGAAATAGAAAAATTAACTTCACAACCAAAACCTACAATCCGCAAACTAAACAGTAAATATAAGATATGTCAGAAAACACGAGAGAATTAATCAATCCATATTTCACATTACTAACAAATATCACATACAAGCCTTTATTTCAGGAACATGAGATTATGAACTCTAAAAGAACAAAGCAAGATGTTGACAGCTAACAAAAACTATAACGTTTATCAGAATTATAATCTTTAAAAATAAAAGAAACCAAAATTATGCACAAAAATTCAGGCCAATTTTACTATAAAACCCATAGAAGCATTTTGTCATACACCTAGGATGCTGATTTAAGGGAAGCTGAAATTGGTATTGTCTTTGGATACAATTGATAACAAAAACAATTTATTTTTCTGTAAGGTAAGATCCAAATTCCCACAATATCATATCTTAATGTATTAATGAAAGAACAAATACAAAAAATAGAAGTAGAGAAATTAAATGAGAAGCAGTAAAAATACCTTACCTTGAGAGGTTTATGATATAGTGTTCTGGATTTTGGATCGAGCTGTTACCAAACCCTTGAACTCAAATTCTTGAAAGTTTCGGATCCTTTAGTTGGAGGTGGCAGTGAAGACTTTTTCTTTAGAAATATGGTGGGTGAAACTCAAATTCTTTAATCGTGGGTAAATAGTTTGGAGTATTGAATGTCATCAAAATATTTGGGTGATTAATAGTTTTGAGATGTGCTTTTTTATCCTTTTTTATCATCTTTTAGAATACCTATTAATAATAGAATTCATATATTACTTCATATATTCTTTTTTAAAATGTGATTATGTTTTCATAAGCTTGTTTGGTTTAGGGTTAAGACTTTAGGAGTTTAGTTTTTAAGATTTTTAATTTAGAATTTAATTTTTAAATAAAGGTCTTGACACAAAACTGAGGCTACAAATACAAGCTTATTGATACGAACACGACACACATTTTTCGTATATGGGTTTAAGAAATTCGTGTTTCGAGTTTATGCTTGTTGACACGAATACCAAGTTTGTATTTTGTGTCTTACACTATCATACACGAATTTACGCGTGTAAGACACAAATGGACACACTTAAATAACGTGCCACACGAAAGAAGTATTGTGAATAAGTGTAAGACACATATAATACACACATAGTTTTAACTGGTCCAATCAAAATTTGATATGATATAATGCTCAAAATGATCCGAACTTAACTTGATCCGATATTAGTACGGCCTTAACACAATCTAATCTGAACCTGAAATAATTCGAACCAAAATTGATATGATTTATGAGTTGGCCCAAATTATTATAATGGTAGCAATAGTATACGAGATACGAATTATATATACAAGAGTGAAAATTCTAATGTTTTATCTATGTTTAGTTATTTTTAAATTAAATACAAATTATCATTGTAAACTAAAAAGTATTTCCAATGATTTTTATTGTTTACTAATTTTGATTAGCAAAACTAATGATAAATTTCTGTTAATTCGAAAATCGACCGAATTAATCGAAATTTGTTTGGTTCGGTTATTTTTTTTCGAAAAAAGTTCGATTCGATTAATGGTTAAAGATTTAAAAATTTTGGTTAATTCGGTTTCGGATAATTCGGTTCGACCACCGACCGAATTAACCGTTTGAAAACCCCTATATACACAAACCTAATAATTTAAAATTAACATTTTCTTTCATATCATCTATAAATTCACATGCATTTCAAAACTTTATAACTCCTCGTTAGCACCATAGCCACAAAAATAGTCATCAACACATTACTGCCAAGTTTCACAACCTCTCACCCCATTAATTTATCTGCCTTCAACATGAACAATATATATCTTTATCACGTAAAAGTTTCAGTTCAAAGGCCAATTGTAATAAAAATTCAAAAGATTTTCTAACAATTAAACAATATTTTAATTATTATTATTATTATTATTATTATTATTATCAAGTATTTAAAATTTATTATTATTATTATTATTATTATTATTATTATTATTATTGTTGTTGTTATTATTATTACCTCTAATTAGGTATTTGAAATGTATTATTATTGTTATTGATACTATTAATACATTTTAAATTTCTTAAAAGTAAATAAATAAATTAGAAAAAAATTCTCTAGAGCCAAAATACTTACATCTATCTAATTCTGTTGGAGGGAACTACTTTTATCTTATTAAAATTCCCCTCAAATTAGTATTAAATATTTAGTTTTGGGAGGGAAATTTATGCGGTAAAACTTATTTGTATTCATCTTATAAATAATTTTTTTTGTCAAACCCTAATTATGCATTTGTTTTTTCGTCTCAAGTCATTAATCCAACGTTTTCTTTCTTCTTTCATCTTGAAGAGAAAAAACAAAACAGTAAGTTTTTTCCTTTGATATTTGATCTAATGTGATATATAGTTCATGGTTTATATTATATATTATGATCTTTTATTTTTTTTCTAGGCAATCATGCATAAAAAGAAATAAAAATCCAATACAAATGTCGAGTCAATAAACAATCAAGGTAAGATGGTCTGAAGACAATAATTTTGTTCCAAGAAAATCGTATGAAATTTTGTTCTTTTTCGAGTTCGTTCAATAGTAGATTGTCGCAATTTCCTCTTTTCCTATGTTTGATTGAAAATAATTTTCTTGGTTTATTCCTTGTTTTACATGTTTCGCTTACAAATTTGTTTCTGATTAGAATTGTTAGTTTCTATTCAGTAAGGTGTTCCATTATTTGGAGTCCCATTATTTGAAGCCAATTTGATTTTGATTGTGATAAATTCTCTTAGTCTCCTCTAGCTTCGAATACTGTAATCTTATATTCCATTTTCTTTTATTATTTTTGCCCAATTCAAGGGGATAGTTGAAAGAAAATCATGTCAAATTAATGATATTTATTTTTGGATCAAGTAAAAAGTTAAGAGCTTAAAGGCTTCTTAATTAACAACACTCTTGAATCATTCATTGCATGGTTAGACTAGTCAATTATTCCTCAAATTTTAAATAAAAATCTTGCATCCTTTCTAAAGAAGTTTAACGTAAGGATTGTAATTCAAATAATTTGAACTGTGGATATTTTATCTATTTTTACGTATTCATGTATTATTCCCCATTGTGAAATTGCGAGTAATCTATTTTATTTTTCTTATGTTTGAAAGTTTATGCTTTACTTTGTTGGTGTCTATGGCTGTTTCCAGTTTTATGAATTATTGGTACTTTGTACCATTCATAATTTAATAATAACTTTGCAAAAAAATGTAGTTATATCCCCTCAAATACTTATGTAGTCCACATTTTTTACCATTATTATTATTAGTATTTATTTTTTTCTAACACTTATTTACTATAATTTTGATAGGTTCAGAGAATGTTACTTCCAACCATCAAAATATTGATATTTTGCCTCCACAAAGTTCAATACACTTCAACTTGCAAGATATGCGAAGCGAGACAACACCACTTGAATCATTGGATGATCAATGTAAGTTATTTACAACTAAATAAATTCATGTAATGTTTTTATATTTATCCTAAATATCATTTTATAATAATCATATATTTGCATTTATATGTTTACATATTTATAGTTACTGCAAAAAGAGGCCGTGGAGTGGCTAGAGGTTTTGAGGTAAAAAAGAGATTGAAACAAACTGGTAAAATTAAAGGTGTAAAGATAGAAAAAGGATTGTACTTACCAGTTGGTGATGATGAACATCTACTTAAAATGGAGGTAGGAATTACCACTCGAAACTTTATACCAGCTAATGTATTTTATTGGAAGGATGTGAAGGATGAAGATAAAGTACCTATGTTCCAAAAAATCCAGGTTAGATATATCACTAACTATTACTTTTTAAAATTCTGTTAATGTAATTATGTTTATATTCTTAAAATATTAAATTTGTATAAAATATTATGTAGGATGAATTTGACATATCTTTGGATGATCCACATGCAAAAAAAAAAGTAATAGATAAAATGATGGCAAGACGTTTTATGACTTTTAAACACAAATGCCATAAACATTTCAAGAAGTTTACTTCTTCAGAAGAAGCACAAGCTAATCCTCCTAGCGATGTGAAGATAGATGATTGGAAGAACATGTGTAAGCATTTTGAAAGTGACAAGTTTCAGGTAATATATATTTTTTCTTTTGGTTAATATTATTATTTATGAAATAAAATAAACATATAAATATTTCATATACAGGGTCAAAGCAAAGCAAACAAGAACAATAGAGAAAAAATGAGAATTCCGCATACTTCAGGTTCAAAATCATTTGTCCAACGGATTTATGAATTGGTACGTTTTGAATTTATTTTATTTTTTGTCTTTTATTTAGAATAAATTCAATTAATAATTTATTTCTTATCTTTAATTTTACATTTCAGTTTGACTTGGTTGAATTTTCTAAACTTAGGAGAATATCCAAGAAACTATTGAAAATCATTCAGAAGAGTCAAATGTCGAGCCTGATGAACCTGTTGAACCCACTGAAATGAAACTGTATTATGATGCACATCATAAAAAAGATGGGACATGGGTTAACCAACAAGCAGAAGAAAACTATGTAAGTT
Organism: Hibiscus trionum; assembly: GCA_030270665.1. Taxonomy (NCBI): domain Eukaryota; kingdom Viridiplantae; phylum Streptophyta; class Magnoliopsida; order Malvales; family Malvaceae; genus Hibiscus; species Hibiscus trionum. Next base: position 15,099,519 of record BSYR01000038.1, on the reverse strand, counting down.
TTTAGTCTAAAATATCATCTTTGTTTATTAAATGTTTCAATTTTTTATTTATTTCACTCCTATTTACAGGAAAAAATGAGAACAATCTTCAATGAAGAAATTGAAAAGGGCATTGCGGTGAATGGGGAAAAAATTTAGATAAGGTTTTAAATTCAAAATATGGTTACACTCGTGGACTTGGTTACGGAGTAAAGTCAAGTAGCTCCAAAGAATTAGAATTGGAATCTGCATTAAATGCTGAAAGAGCTGGGAATGAAAAACGAACCCAAGAATTACTAGTTCAACTACAAAGTCAAAATGAAAAAATTCTTGATCAAAATGCAACTATCAATGAGTTGAAGGAAAACCAAACTGTTCTTCAAAGTCAGATTCAACAATTGCTTGCAAGATTTGGAAGAAACACTTCTGCTTGAATATTCAAGGTAATATTATAATTTAATTCTTAACAATAAAATATATTTTTATATGTTATTGTAAATATTTATTAATAAATTAATATAAATTTATTTTTAAATGTAGGTATCGATGGATTTATGGATCGTCGTGGTGGATTTTAATTTATTTTTATTTCTAGAGAGTCACTTTATTTTTATAGCAAATTTTATTTCTAAACATTCTATGTTTATTTACATGTTATTTAATATAATTTTTGTCATTATAAGTTTTTTAAATATATTTATAGTTATTATAATCAATTACTTTAGTTATCGTAACAAATTCAAACAAATGCTATTTTGTAACATTAACAAATTATGAAAATTAATTTATTTACAAAAATAAAATTTGACAAAATTATTTTGTGACATTAAAAATTTATGACAAATTTATTTAGTCACGATATTTTCTCAAAACAATAAATTATGACGAATTGATTTAATCATAATAAATATTTATAACAAATAGAAATTTCTCAATACAAAAAATTATAACAATTAATATTCCTTCACAATAATAAATTACAACAAAGTTATTTAGTCACAAAAATAATTTATAACAAATATTATTTTAGTTATAAAAACAAGTTTGTCACTAAACGATTTCTGACAAATATTTATTTAGTCACAAAACAACTCATGACAAATATTATTTTTGTCACAAAAATAATTTGTGACAAGTATTATTGTCTCATTAAACTATTGCGAAGAAGAAAATTTTGTTTCTATTCACAATTTTGAAAAAATTAATTTGTCACAAAATAAGCTTAAATTTGTCATCATAGAACAATTGTGAGAAAATAAATTTTGTTGTAATTTTTGTTTTTGTCACAAAAATAATTTTTTTGATGTTCAAATCCAAGCTAATTGTGACAAATGTACTTATATTGTGACAAAATAAATATTTTATTTTAACAAATATTTTGTCCTTATAAGTAAAATTTAGTGACAAAATAAAAGTAATGAGAAATTAAATTTTGTTGTAATATATATTTTTGTCACGAAAACCTTTTTTGTTTGATGTTACAATTTAAGTTAATTGTGACAAAAATTTACTTTTTATGACGAAATGAATATTTTATTCTAACAAATATTTTGTCTCATTAAGTTACATTTAATGACGAAATAGAAACATTGAGAAATTATTTTTTGTTGCAATATGTATTTTTGTCACAAAAACACTTTATATTTGATGTTAAAATACAAGTTAGTTGTGACAAAATGTACTTCTCGTGATAAAATAGTTGATTTATTGTGACAAACATTTTGTCGTGATAAGTTAATTATAGCAACTAAATTTTATTGTTACGATTAATAATATAAAATAGTTACAAACACAATTTCGTCACAATATACTTTACATGACGGGGTTGTTCTAACAAACATGATAACAATTTTTTTTTTCAAAATAAATATATCGTGACAATTTTAGTACTTATAGTGATAAATAATTTTGTTGCAATATTATAAATTTCTTGTAGTGTTAGCGTTGACTTTGACCATTGAGTGTTGACTTTGACCCCAAAAAGTCGAATATTTCTGAAAAGCCTTCTCCATGTTTTTTTGACGTTTTGAGTCCGAATTTGAAGCCCGTTTCATGAAATTATGACCTGAAAGCCTTTAAATCTGACCTTGAACTCAAACTTGCTTATGTATTTATTTATTCATTTAAGAGCACTATGAATAAGGACTTAAATGGGATATTGTGTGATTGAAGGTATTCTCGGCTTCTTGAATACGTGATTGTTGAAGGACATTAAATCTGGGATCAAAGGTGTTCGAATGTCGTTCACGGATCGATCGATGTAGTTCGGAGCTAAGGTAATACATTACTACCTCTTATATGCTTTATGAACACGTTGGTAATTGGTTAAGGCATGCAAGTATGATGAAGTATATTGTTGGCCCGTTTCAGTCAAATCGGATACGAATAATTAATGGAATAATTTTGATTAGATTGAAATTCTCAAATGAGAAGGCTATTATATAGGAAGGATTTGGTTTCATTAATTAATTAATAAGGCAGCAATTTTCCAAACCCAATCAATGGCGTTAAAGGATTCAATATCAGTCATATTTGGTTATGAAATTACGAAAATGCCTTGATGGTATTGAAATGACTAAAATACTCTCTAATAATAAAAATAATGTGTGAAGCTACACTTGATCTGGTAGAGCAATTGATGCATCTAGAAACCTCGTTTTGCTTGGAAATTTTTGGTGACAAAGCTTAAACCCTCGAATTTGTAAAGTGCTTGGATTTCTTTAATTTTGAATAAATCTTCACAGACAAGTTACGAAAAACTGATCATATGTCTGGATTAATTGACTGGAACGAATAAAATAGAATGAATCGGTTGGAATGATTGTAATGACCAAAAGACTAAAATACCCTAGGGCACCTTTTTTCCATTTGACCAAAACGTTGGATACACCCTCAAGATTTGGTACAAGTGAATAGTAGGAAGGACCGAAAGTTTATGAATAATTGAAACATCTTCATGCATCGAAGTGCTTAAAATACCCTTGAATGCTAAAAGGACTAAAAATACCCTTAAGACTTGGAATAAGAATCACCAACAAAGCCAAACAAAGATAATGGCTCAAAAGGGGGTAATAAGCGACCCATGTTGGTTGGTCGCTTTAGAAATTATTGTGAAGGTGGAAAATATCATATAAAAGCGTGTTCGAGTTGTTGGAGAAAGTACCTAGGTCAATTGAAAGAGTAGCACGTTCTTCGTGTGCATTCGATGCTATTGGATTGAGTTCATGTGCAATGCAAATGTTGAATACTTGCAATATACTGTTTAAATTTATGATCGATTTCTCGCGGTACGTTCAGTGGTCGATCGGTGTAGGTGATCTTTATCTTATTCAATACAGTTAGTTTTGAGAAGTGAGTACTTAGGGTGTACCGATCCGATTAATAGTAAACAAAGTACTGATGGTTTGCGATTGGTTCAATGGACTCAGAAACCTAAAAGCAACTAGAATTCATGAATTCTGTATATCACCATTTATACCTTGTTGGTTCAAATTACCAGATTACCCCAAAAGATCAGAATGACCATAATGCCCTTACAGGATTTATTGCTTGGATCATTCGCGATATATCTAAAATATCAATGATACTGATTTATCAATTTCTAAATTATGGTTTGAACCGTTAGTACCGAACTCCCTCACTTAAGGACCTCGTTCTGAAATCAACCCAAATTTGTCAAATGTTCTCTTTCTGATAATTATCAAGTGTCTTTGAGAAATAAATCGAACCATAAGGCGTGTACCTTGTGTCTATAAATGTTCTCTACTCTAAACCAATACTATCTACCTAAAATATAATATATGGCGTTATCATTTGATATGTATCATTGGATACAAAATAATAAAATATATTTGACATATGTCTTCTAGTATTAAAAAATAGATCTAATATCTATTTTCTGTAATATTGTCTTCTGAATATAAACTAAATTAATATGGGGTATATTATCTGGAATATATGTGAAGATATGTAGGGTCAGTGCTGGTAAGCTCTTTTGGACCTAAGCTCCTACGCCCAATGAGCCTAGGGTAAACATTTCTGTACGCTCTTACGCCCGACAGGCCTAGTGTATATCTTTCTGGATACTATACTGGGTTTCTGCATGTTGGCGTACGGTTGGAAGGTGGTTAAGTAAATTAATAAAACTTTATGACCTCTTCCAAAATCTACCCTACTGGATTAATGTATCAAAGTTGAAACTCTCAATAAACTTACAATCCACGTTTAATGTACCACTCTAAACTCCTTCATTCAAATTTTGTAATTTGAATCTATCTTGAATCTCCGACTTTAGACTCATCTCATAAGGCTCGGGTTATCAAATAAAGAACAACTAGCCACCTTCTGATATAACGCTTCACTAAAATATCGAAAGCCCTTGGGTGCGGGAGCCTCGGTCATCATCGTGAGAATGCGGGCACTAGGGTGCGGGAGCCTCGCGAACCATCAGGGTGAACTAGGCCCTTGGGTGCGGGAGCCCCAGTCGCCATCGGGAGGATGCGGGCACTGCTCGAGCTACTCCCGCGGCGAGAGCGGGTCGTCGTGTGCTGGTCGGGAGATGGACTGGGAACGGCTCCTTCATGGGCCTTCCCCGGGCGATGAATAGTCGACTCAGAATTGGTACGGACAAGGGGAATCTGACTGTTTAATTGTAACACTCCAATTTTGGGCTTGGAAGTTTAGGGTCTGAACCGGACCGGTCTGATTTTCGGTTCGAATATAAAAGGTGGTTTTAGGGAAAGAATAGTTCGGGATGCTTTAAAAATATGGAAAAATATCTAAAAATCCTCTTTTAATATATATAAGAGAGTGGTGAAATAAATTTTACAAAATAAGATTTGGAAGTGCGACATTTTGAAATAGTGACTAAAATGTGATTTTTGAAAAGTTCAGTGGTGACTGTTTTGTAAGGATTGAAACTTTGAATCTTTAAGGAGCTAATTTACCCAAGAAAGGATTTCTCCAGATTTTTCTTAGATTTTAATGATTTAATTAATGTTTAATTAATTAAAGGAAAAGTGGAAAAACCAATTTTTAGATTTCATAACTAACTTTTGTTAAAACTTTCTCATCTCATTTTCTCTCAAAATTCCCTCAGCCAAACACATTTCTACATCAACATTTCTTTTGATTTTCACACAAAATGATGAGTTTTCAATTATCAATTGATTCCTAATCCTTTCTACATCAAATTCTATTGTTTTGCTTATTAGATTTTCAAGGAAATTGTCTCTAATCAAGGAGAAATCTACATTTAGAGGTAAGGATGTTCTTCTCCTCTAAATACTCAGTTCTTTAATGAAATTCCCAAGTTCTCAATCCTTAAATTAAGTTTTATAAAAGGTTTTAATGTTGTGATCTTGATTTTGGCTTAAAACTCAAGATTTGGAAGAAATCTTGAAGAAATTCGTGTTGAATGTTTGGGCTCTATTTTGAGATGGATTTTAAATGTATTTTGGTTGTTTAATGATGTGTAATTGAGGTTTGATCAATGCAATCCCGAATAGGTTGAATTTCCTAAGTTTTTGCTTATGAGAATGGTGGTTTTTGGGGTGATCTTGGTGTTCTGTTATAGCTGGAGGTTTAAGGACGAGTTTAGGTTCTTTTTGGATGTTAATTGATGTTTAGGAATGTTTAGAAGTGATGGATCTTGGCTGGGTAATGTTGAGGAATAGTTTGGAAGTGTTTTCTGTTGTGTTTGGTAGCCGAAATGTTAGTTTTGGTGAGAGCAGCGAGTTTAGGTGTAATGGCTGAAGATTTCAATGCATGATGATGCATTAATCCTCTGCTTTGATGTGTTTAAAACAGGGGAGGCATCTTCGGATACTTGTGGTGTTGACCCGGAGGCTTGATCGGCATTTCGGCAAGCTTGCGAAACGGAATTGGTGAGTGAAGTTGGGTTTCCAACTTTGTAACGAATGTTTGAAGGTTTTGGGAGCTTAGTTTAAGTCTAAGCAACTTAACTAAGCTCAAGAGTAAGTTTTCGGGATAACTCTCTCTTTGATGAACCATGAGTTGGTTGGATGCAATGTATTTAATTTGCATGTTTAAATTCTGTTTTGAAAGCATGCTTTAGCATGATTAATGCTGGTTTTGAAAGCCATGTGTTGAAGGATGCTCAAGGTAAGAGATCCTTGGTTTGATATTAGTAAATGTGGTTTTGATGCATAGTGATGCATGATGGTTTAATGGCTTTGATTAATGCTTTAAAACAGTGGATTATTGATGTTAAATGATGTATACTGGCAAGTGATGTGTTGGTTTTAAAGTACTTGAATCGGATATAGTTAGCCGACTATAGGATTGGGTGCACCGTGAATAAAGTCTCCTTGGATGTTGAGGGGTTGTAATTGTACCGTAAACTCCATCCAAGTACACTAACGAGATGGTTAAGATCACAATGGTGGTTAAAAGTCCATGTGTGGATCTTGTGTTGTGTGTCCCGTGTTCTCGTTAGTGATGTTATACAACTACCGATGAGTGATGTTGAGGGGTTGTGATTGTACCGTTAAACTCCATCACGGGTGTTGAGGGGTTGTGATTGTACCGGTAAACTCCACCTTGTGTGTTCGGTAGTGTGTATGAAGCGTATGGGACAACGCTTGTAATCTGCGTATCCGATTGTGTTTTGTGTTGTAAAAGGTTGTGGATTATCACTTGGAAGCCAATATGACATGTTGATTTATTTGAAGCATGAGATGCTTGATATGTATGCAAGGTTGCATGAATAATGATGTTTATGTGATGGAAAACTTTGTGAAAAGTGTTTTATTAAATACATTATTGTGTTGTTTCTTTAGAGCATGCCTCACTAAGCATTTATGCTTACGCTTTCTCTCTTGAACCAATATTGTAGATAATTGAGGTGTTTGAGGGAAGCAAGGAGGCTAAGAATCCAAGGGAAGGCTAAGCTCATGTATGGTGATGTTTTCACAAAATTATTAGTTTTTTATATTTGGCAATGGGAACCTAGGATGTGTTTTGGGAGATGTTTTGGACTCCCTAGTTGTGGCATGATGCCTTAAATGATTTGGATTTGTAAATGTCCATTGTGATGTTTGTTTTGGTGTTTTGATGGTTGGTTGGTCTTGGATATTAGGATGCATGCCTATAGACTTGGGAATTTCCTTATTTGATGCAATGAATGTGTTTTAATGTTGCAAACATGTACCTTCTATGGATGTTGACTTGTTGACATGATTAGGAAGTTATTAGGATGTGTTTGAGTGGTTTAATGTGTATAAAACCAGCAAATTAAGCAGCTTCTGGGCAGTCCGTATCAGAACGGGCACTAGCGTTTCGAAACGGGGGCCTGTAATGGCCTTCGAGTATCGAAACGGGTAGAGGCCGTTCCGAAACGTTTTGGCCACTGCCAGGCCCTGTTCCGATACAGGTCTCAGAACGAACCCGCGTTTCGGAACGGTCAACCCCGTTCCGAAACATATGACCGTTGGGCACTGATTTGAATGGTTTTTGAGGTTTGCAAGCTTTACGTTTTAGTCCTGGAAATCGTTTTTGCAATTGCATGAGTTTGAGATGTCCGATTAAGGTGAAATTTGACAGGGAAGCATTTAATATGATTAATTTGATATTGGTAACTTAAAAATCAGTTAAGTCCTCCATCTTTCCTAAAATTACAATTTGGTCCCTAACCTTTGTATATTGTGCAATTGAGTCCCTTATTGAATTTCGATCGCTGTGCTTTTCAAGTATGTTTTTCTCAAGGGTACGCTTAAGGTTAATGTGCATCTAGATAAGACTAAAAAGAAAAAAAAGGGTCGTTAATCAAGGTTGACTTTCGGGTTGACTTTGGTTTTCCCCGTGTAATCTTCGTAGTTCGGGTCAACCGTCTAGGCCGGGCTAAGGGGGTTACATTAATTAAAACAAAGCATTGCAGTGGTCCCTGCGAATGCTCACGCAATGTGATTTCTGCCCAGTGCTCTGAATGTCAAAGTGAAGAAATTCATCCAAGCCCGAGTAAATGGCAGGAGTAACTATGACTCTCTTAGGGTAGCAATATGCCTCGTCATCTCCTTGTTGCCCCTTCGTAATATAGCACTCCAAACGGTAGGGAGGCATTTACTTCAAACGACCCTATCTAGGCACTTGTGGTGCCAAAGCCTCGGGCCCTACCGTGCTTGGGAAAAATGTTTCCACGTTTCAGATATGGCACCCACGGGGCCCTTGGGGTGCGACAACCATTATCCTACCATCGAAAGTTGATAGGGAAGAAATTTGAATGATGCGTCGCAGGCACAAAGGTCGTGCGATCCGTCAAGTTATCATGAATCATCAAAGCAACGAGCAAAGCCAGCGTCGATAATTTATCTAATAAATGCATTCCTTTCCAGAAGTCGGGGTTTACTGGATCGTGGCAGCAAGGCCACTCTGCCACTTACAATACCCCGTCGCATATTTAAGTCGTCTGCAAAGGATTCTGCCCGCTGCTCGGTGGAAATTACGCTTTAAGGCGGCACACGCAACTTGTCTGACACGCATGCTGCACCCACGACACGTGCCCTTAGGGGCTAGAGGCCCATTGTTGCCCAGTTCTTCATGACAGTGTTAAGCTTGCCATATACCTACTAGTGAATTTTGTATCCCTTGGTAGTCTATATTACTAAGCTTTCCGAAGCTCACGTTGTTTTTACCATCACAGGTTAAAAGATCGACCATGTTGTAGCTATGAACGTCGATAAGGGAGTTTCATCGGCTTTGCTTGTTGAGTATGGTATCTGTGTAATTAGGAGGCATGTATGTCGCGTCTTGTTTCATGTTTTGAGTCTGAAACTCATATTAGTAACTTGTATTAAAGTTTCAGTTTCATTGTCTAAATAACTTCTGAATTTGTATTTTTAATTCAAAACTTGATTCATGATTTTAAATGGTTTGAAATTTTGTTTTATTTGGAATTTTAACGTGGGTCGCTCCGATGACCCTAATGTGACTTCCTAGGATCCGTGGTAACGCATAGACGGGTCTAGGGTGTTATAGGAAGAAACACACCTCACAAAAATAAAGCTCTAACGACGAACAAAGGGTGGTTGCGACTTCGATGTAAGGTGATGACAGCATCAATCCGAGAGGATTTCATAAAACATCGGAATAACGAAGAGCGACAACACTTTAAAACTTAAGGCTTAGGTTTATTTTTGTACGTAGTAACTACGACTATGTATATATAGTTGAGCGGTAGTAATCTAAACAAATTAGGTTTAGAATATAATAATAATAATAATAATAATAATAATAATAATAATAATAATAATAATAATTTGAGTTGAAGAAAAAGTCGATACAGCCGAATCCAAGTAGAATTCAATTTCTATAAAAAAGTTAAGTGTGGCTGTTGTTTATATACCCAATTTATTGGGTAATTCACAAGGGAAACCATTGAACTTAATGAGGTTTGCAACCTAGCACCTAAGCTTTTTACGATTTACATATTGACCCCTAAATTTTTATATTATACCTTATAAATCTGAATTTTTTGAAATTAACCCTCAAACTAAATTAGGGTTTTTGAATTAAATTCCCAAATCATTAGGGGGTTTTAAGAATTAGGGATTGAAATTAGATTTCTAAATTAAGGATTTTATGAATTTAGGGTTTGCAATTTGGGCGTAATTTTTGGGTGTTACATGTTGAGTCCTTGAGATTTTTAATATTTATTAATCAATTTAGTGGCGTTCAACGGTGTTCAGCGTTAGTGGTGTTCAACATTAGTGGTGTTCGACGCCCGTTGTAGAATTTTCCTATACTATACAAAATTGTAATTATGGAAAAAGTTGTCTAGCCAGCTGTTCAATGCAAAACCCACATTGAATCATAAGACAATTTGGGAAATTTTAATTATTCTTATATCACGATTGCATTTCGTATAGTACCAATCATATAATTAATACATAGATGGAAAATTTTAATGGTGCAATTTCTATATGTGCCAAGAATTCAAAATGAAATGACTGATCACTTCGCCAAAGAAGGAATTAACTTTTTAAAGAATGGTGGTAGTCGGGTTAGAGCTGGAAAGGAGTTGTGCTCAAGTGCTCTATTAGCAAATTTGTTAGCTTGGATTGTTGGTTTTTTCAATCTTGCAATTTATACCTAGGTGTTTTTATTTTTTTTCTTTCAATTAGGATTAAGAAATTTTTAACGAGTCACATAACTTAGGTTTAGGGTTTGTATGGTTTTATTCTCATTAAATAAAACCATATGTACCGAGAAAAAATTTGTAGAACAACTTAGTAATTTTGCTTAGCTTTGCATAAAATATGACATATATGATAATGATACCACCCCCATCCCACACATATATTTTCAGTTTCAATAGTCAATAAGCTGACATCTTCATGTGTTGCTTCCTAAATGTTTTAGGTTAATAATATTTACCAAAACCATTTCTTAAAAAAAATGAAATTTAATTCATATATCTCAATCATGTTTATAAGGTATCATCCTAAAAACTGCAATTGAAATCTTAATATTTCAATAATTTCTCAAGGATTATGAAAACTATTTGCAAAGATGTCCACTAATTTATACCACTAATTAAGAGTAATTCTTTTATCATATACTCTAAATAAAAAGGCATACTAGTAATGACCGACGGAAGCAACCAAAGATTAATTGCTTAATGGATTCTTATATTAGATAAATTGATGATTAAGCCATTTTCTATATATGAAGGGTTAAAGAGTTAACCTGTAATTGCTTAATAGATTCTTAATTAAGATTAATTGCTTTACTTAAATGATAAGGTCCATAGTACAACAATGAGTTAAAGAGTTATGAAAAGTATCGAAAAATTTGTAATAGATTACAAGTTAACCTGTAAATAACTGTCGATTAACCGTTGGTTAGTAAAATTTTAATAACTATTATAACAGTTTTTTTTATCGGCAATCGTATGTTTTTATTAAGTAATAAAGAAAACATACAGCTTGACGAAATCGCACGCCTCGTTAAAAACCTCCCTAAACCTATTGGAGGAAAAGAGTACGATACGATCCGTCGAGTACAAAAGGGAAACTAATCAAATAAGATCAAGTCACAAACATGCCATGAACGTCGAAAGTCTATCTACGCCCTCTTTTGCCAGTGCATCCGCAAATCCATTCGCTTCCCTCGGCACATAACAGAACTGGATATCATATATGACTTGACAAGCCTGATCAATTACCAAAAATACCTCCCATAGTCGCCATGGTCGTTTTGCGGTCTGAGTAATCCAGCTTAACGCGACTTGAGAATCCGTCTCCAAAACCACACAACCTGCCGCCATTCCCTCTCATGTATCATACCCAATGCAAAGGCTATCGCTCGCACCTCTGCTTCATTCGACTCCATCACGCCTAAAGGGCCTGAAAATAGACCCAAAATGCGACTATCCGCATCTCGTAACACACCACCATTCCCTGTCGGACCTGGTTTTCCTCGCGCCGATCCATCCGTGTTAAATTTTAGAACATTTCGTAACGGGGGCTGCCATCTTCCCCCCCTCACCCTCTTCGGTTGGACGGTAACCTCAATTTTGGAAGGACAAGTCCACCAAACTGCCTCCGCTACCAATTCTCCCAGCTTATCAGCTTTTATCCAGTAATAGGATCTCAATTTTACCAAGAAACACAATTCAGCCAAGTTCCATCGTTTCCCAAGGAAAATAAAGTCATTCCTTGCAATCCATAACGACCATAAAACAGCAGAAACACACGCTATCCACCACATATTCATGCATCCCTTAAAAACACTATGAAAGTCAAGAACGTAAAATGCATCAAAACTAACCGGTAAACTTGAGTCAATTCCCCACCATTGACGCATCCATAGCCATACTGATTGCGCAAAAGGGCATTCATAGAGGATGTGAGCAATGCTCTCCTCTACCATCGCACACCAAGGGCATCGGCCTTGGTCATCCAGCAGTGGAATCCCCCGTGCTCGCAAGAAATCAGCCGTGGGTAGTCGACGCAACCATGTAAACCATAAGAAAGCTTGCACTTTCGGTGGCACCAGCACCTTCCAAGCGAAACAGTCACCAAACTCCATTTCCCCCGCCTTATCGAACATGAGCAGTTTCGATAAAGTCCCAACTGAAAAAATTCCACGCTCGTCCGGTCTCCAAATTAGCATGTCTAGCTTGCCTTCCCATGCGTGAAAATTGGACACCATATGAATTAAATCTCGTAGCATTCCTAGTTCAAAGACTCGTAATGGGCGTCTAAAGAAACCTGCCCATATTTGATGCGATAAGCTGCCCTCCACCATATAATCCCACACCCTCGCTAATTTGTCACATGCCAACGAGAATAAGCGCGGAAATACATCTTTTAAGGCCGCTTGTTCTACCCACGGATCAAACCAAAAAAGTATCGATCTACCATCACCAAGTTTCCATAGAAAACCGGTCATACCCATATGTTTATCAACCTATGTATCGCATGAGAGTGCTACAATTTGTCGCCATACAAGCGACATGGACGACATCTTTTCCGTGTTGAAACGCCACCATTGTGGATGTTCTCCATATTTTGCTACTATCAAACAGCGCCATAGCGAATCTCTATCTCGCGTATATCGCCACACCCATTTTGATAGCATCGCCATATTCTTAACTCGCAAATCCGCAACCCCCAAGCCCCCTAACTGTTTCGGGCGACATACCACCTCCCATCCTACTCTGCTCATCCGCCGTTCCAAACCGACACCCCCCATAGGAAAGCTCTTCGAATTTTATCAATCCTCTCAATTACCCCTTTTGGGGCGACAAACAAACCCATATAAAATATCGGTAACGAAGAAAGGACCGAATTGACCAAAACCACTCGAGCCGCAAAAGACAGAGAGGTCCTTTTCCATCCCGCTAATTTTCGTCGAAAATTTGCAATTACCGGTTCCCAAGTAGCTATCAGTCTCGGACTTGCGCCTATTGGAAATCCCAAATAAACAAACGAAAAATCAGCTTTCCTACATCCCATTACCTCGGCCACGTTACTGCCCAAATCTTCCCCTATGCCAATTGAGTACAAGGAGCTTTTGCCGAAATTTATCTTCAAGCCCGAACAAACTTGGAAATAGTGCAGGATTCGTTTCAAGTTTTGCGCAACTTCCAGTGAGCCCTCAAAGAACAAAAGTGTGTTATCGGCAAACTGCAAATGTGTCACAGATATCCCAGCCGCTACTTGCACCCCACGAATTAGACCCCCTAATTCAGCCCTTAGCAGCATCAAATGCATTGCTTCCGCGACTATCACAAAAAGCAGAGGTGATAGCGGACAACCTTGTCTAAAGCCTCTACCCATTCTGAATTCTTTGGTGGCATTACCGTTGAGAAGTACCGACAACCTGACTGAACTAATACATTCCTGAATCCATTGTCGCCATATGTCACAGAAGCCCATTCTTCCTAACACCTCATCCAAAAAACACCAACTAACGCAGTCATACGCCTTGGCGAAATCAAGTTTCAATAAAAAACCACTTGCGCCCCGTTGTCGTAAGGAATGCACCACCTCAAGTGCTAGAAGTACTCCATCTACTAATTGACGACCCTTTATGAATGCTGATTGTGTATCACTTATCAAATCCGCCAAGACCGCTTGCAATCGAGTCGCAAGACATTTTGCCAAAATTTTATAAACCGAGTTGACTAAGCATATAGGCCTATATTCACCAAGGGTCGTGGGAGATGTTACCTTAGGAATTAAGAGAATGAAAGTGCAATTCACGTCCTTAGGTAACCGCCCACTTGCATGAAAATTGTCGAAGAAACGTAGGATATCGCCATTGAGCACCTCCCACCCCTTCTTATAGAAATCCAACGTAAAGCCATCCGGACCCGGTGCCTTCGAACCATCACAACCCCTCACTATACCGTGTACCTCTGTCAAGGAGAATGCCGCCACCAAATTCCCCCTAGCTGTCTGCGATAACTGCCTAAAATCCCCCTCGAATTGCCATACACATTCCCTCTTGTCGCGAGAGAAATGCTTCATGAAAAATTGAACTACATGACGTCGCATAAGTGGTGGCGAATTGATCCAATTGTCATTAACCATGAATCCTAGAATAAAATTTCTTGCCGCTCTCAGCTTAGCGGATCGGTGGAAATATGCTGTGTTTCGATCTCCCAAACGCAACCATGTCGCTCTTGATTTTTGTCTCCACATCGCCTCCTTATGTCGCATAGCTTTCCACAAAGCTTGTAACCACTGTCGCCTTTCCGCCTCTATTTCCTCATCACTATTATAACAGTTAATTGATTATTTAGGCTAAACAGTACAGTTAACCAACCATGAACACCGTGCTGACAAATAAATTTAATGTGAATGGCTTTTTTTACATGCCTAGTGCATGTCAGTTATAGTGTGTCCATTATGTGATTAGTTCGATAATATTAAAAGATTTTATTTTTTCACTAAACTGAGATTGATTTATTAACACGATGACTCAGAAAGCACTAAAGAATCCAATTACAACAATGATCTCATCTTTTTTTTTTTGATCAGCAACTGTATGTTTTTTATTAAGAAATAAGTAAAAACATACAGCTTGACGAAATCGCACGCCTCGTTAAAAACCTCCCTAAACCTATTGGAGGAAAAGAGTACGATACGATCCGTCGATTACAAAAGGAAAAGCATATCATTTAGAGACAAGTCATAGACAAGCCATGAACGTCGAAAGTCTATCTACTCCCTCCTTCGCCAGTGCATCCGCAAATCCGTTCGCTTCCCTCGGTACGTAACAGAATTGAATATCATATATAACTTGACAAGCTTGATCAATTTCCAAAAATACTTCCCATAGTCGCCACGGTCGTTTTGCATTCTGATTTATCCAGCTCAACGCGACTTGAGAGTCCGTCTCCATTATCACACAACCCTGTCGCCATTCCTTCTCCTTGATCATTCCCAACGCAAAGGCTATCGCTCGGACTTCTGCTTCATTTGATTCCATCACGCCTATAGGGCCTGAAAATAGACCCAAGATACGGCTATCCGCATCTCGTAACACACCACCAATCCCTGCCAGACCCGGCTTTCCTCGCGCTGATCCATCCGTGTTAAATTTTAGAATATTTTGTAACGGGGGCTGCCAGCATCTTTCCCCCCTCGTCCTCTTCGGTTTGGCAGCAACCTCAATTTTAGAAGGGCATGTCCACCATGCTGCCTCCGCTACCAATTCTCCCCGCCTATCAGCTTTTATCCAATAATAGGATCTCAATTTCACCAAGAAACACAATTCAGCCAAGTTCCATCGCTTCCCACGGAAAATAAATTCATTTCTTGCAATCCATAAAGACCATAAAACAGCGGCCACACATGCTATCCACCACATATTCATGCATCCCTTGAATATACTATGAAAATCAAGAACGTAGAATGCATCAAAACTAACCGGTAAGGTTGTGTCCATTCCCCACCATTTTCGCATCCATAGCCAAACCGATTGTGCAAAAGGACATTCATAGAGGATGTGAGCGATGCTCTCCTCTACCATCGCACACCAAGGGCATCGGCCTTGATCATCCGGCAGTGGCACCCCACGTGCTCGCAAGAAATCAGCAGTGGGCAATCGACGTAACCATATAAACCATAGGAAAGCTTGAACTTTCGGCGGCACCAGCACCTTCCAAGCGAAACATTCTCCAAAGTCCATTTCCCCCACCTTATCTAGCATGAGCAGTTTCGATAAAGTCCCAACTGAAAAAATTCTACGCTCGTCCGATCGCCAAATTAACATATCCAGCTTGCCTTCCCATGCGCGAAAATTGGATACCGTTTGAATTAGATCACGTAGCATCCCTAATTCAAACACTCGTAGTGGGCGTCTAAAAAATTCAGGCCATCCATGATGCGATAATCTGCCCTCCACCATATAGTCCCCCACCCTTGCTAATTTATCACATGCTAACGAGAATAAGCGCGGATATAAATCTTTTAATGCCACTTGTTCAACCCACGGATCGAACCAAAACAAAATCGATCTACCATCCCCAAGCTTCCATAGAAAACCGGTCATGCCCATATGCTTTTCAACCTGTGCATCGCATGAGAGAGCTACGATTTGCCGCCATACAAGCGACATAGATGACATCTTTTCCGTGTTGAAACGCCACCATTGTGGATGTTCTCCGTATTTTGCTATTATCAAGCCACGCCACAATGAATCTCTATCTTGCGCGTAACGCCACACCCATTTCGATAGCATCGCCATGTTCTTAACTCGCAAATCCGCAACCCCCAAACCCCCTAATTGTTTCGGGCGACAAACTACCTCCCATCCTACTCTGCTCATCCGCCGTTCCAAACCCACACCCCCCATAGGAAAGCTCTTCGAATTTTATCAATCCTCTCTATTACCCCTCTGGGAGCGACAAATAAACCCAAGTAGAATATCGGCAACGACGAGAGGACTGAATTAACCAACACCACCCGAGCTGCAAAGGACAGAGAGGTCCTTTTCCAACCTGCTAATTTGCGTCGGAAATTAGCGATCACTGGTTCCCACGTAGCTATTAGTCTCGGACTTGCGCCTATTGGAAATCCCAAATAGACGAATGGAAATACAGCTTTTCTACAACCCATTACCTCGGCTACGCTGCTGCCCAACTCATCTCCTATACCAATTGTGTACAAGGAACTTTTACCGAAGTTAATCTTCAACCCCGAACAAACTTGAAAACAGTGCAGAATTCGTTTCACATTTCTCGCAACTTCTAACGATCCCTCAAAGAACAAAAGTGTGTCATCGGCAAACTGCAAATGTGTCACGGATATCCCTTCCGCTACTTGAACCCCACGAATTAGACCCCCTAATTCAGCCCTCCGCAGCATCAAATGCATTGCTTCCGCGACTATCACAAACAGCAAAGGTGATAGCGGACAGCCTTGTCGCAAGCCTCTACCCATTCTGAATTCCTTGGTGGCATTACCGTTGAGAAGCACCGACAACCTGACTGAACTGATACATTCCTGAATCCATTTTCGCCATGTGTCACAGAATCCCATTCTTCCTAACACCTCATCCAAAAAACACCAGCTCACGCAGTCGTACGCCTTGGCAAAATCAAGTTTCAATAAAAAACCACATGCACCCCGTTGTCGTAGGGAGTGCACCACCTCAAGTGCTAGAAGTACCCCATCCACCAATTGTCGACCCTTTATAAACGCCGATTGGGTATCACTTATTAAATCTGCCAATACCCTTTGTAGTCGAGTCGCAAGGCATTTTGCCAAAATTTTGTATACTGAGTTTACTAGACATATCGGCCTATATTCGCCAAGGGTCGTGGGAGATGTTACCTTAGGAATTAACACGATGAATGTACAATTCACATCCTTAGGTAGCCGCCCACTTGCATGGAAATTTTCAAAGAACTGTAGAATATCAGCATTGATCACATCCCATCCTTTCTTATAAAAATCCAGTGTAAAACCGTCCGGGCCCGGTGCCTTCGAACCATCACAACCTCTCACTATTCCGTGTATTTCTGCCAATGAGAATGTCGCCACCAACTTCCCCCTAGCTGTCTGCGATATCTTCCTAAAATCCCCCTCAAATTGCCATACGCATTCCCTCTTATCACAGGAGAAATGCTTCATGAAAAATTGAACTACGTGGCGTCGCATAAGTGGTGGCGAGCTGATCCAATTGTCATTAACCATAAATCCTAGAATATAATTTCTTGCCGCTCTCAGCTTTGCGGATCGATGAAAATAGGCTGTGTTCCGATCTCCCAGACGCAGCCATGTCGCTCTGGATTTTTGTCTCCACATCGCTTCCTTGTGTCTCATAGCTTTCCACAAAGCCTGAAGCCATTGTCGCCTTTCTGCCTCTATCTCCTCATCAATACTAGCTGTAGAAATTGCTGAATCCGCCCGGTCAATTTTATCTTGCAAATCTGATATTATCTCATTCACATCCCCAAAGCTGTCCCTATTCCATTTTTTCAAAAATGCCTTCAAATGTCTCAGTTTCACCATAATATTTATCGTGCCAATGTCTAATTCAGTTAGCCGGATCCATTCCTCAATAATCTGCCTCATGTGATATTTGCCCTCCATCCAACAATTAAAGAAACGGAACGGACGAGGACCCCAGTCGTTTTCATCGCATTTCAACATTAAAGGTGTGTGGTCGGATACACCCCGTGCTAGCGCCACCTGCTGGATTGAGCTGAAAGCATCCATCCATCTTGACGATATCAAAAATCTGTCAATTCGGCTACATCTTTTCTTTGGGCCAAACCATGTATAACGTTTGCCAAAGAGTGGTAAATCCATCAGACCTGCATGTAGAACAAAATCACCAAACGCTTCCATCTCCATAGTCCTGTCCGATGTACCAATCCTATCTGACTCGTGTAATATGGCATTAAAATCTCCCGCTATGCACCACGGGCCTTCTTGTTCACTAATTCTATTCAAAATTGCCGTCCATACAGCTTGTTGCCCTTCCAATTCGGACGGTGCATATACCACTACCAAACCACAGCTTAGATCATCATGTAACCATCTACCTCGCATCAGAATAAAATTACGTTCAATCACTACCACCTCTAAATTAAATTTACTCACCTCCCATATCACTATAATACCGCCCGACGCACCAATTGATGGCGCGATCACTGATTCGTAGTTATCGCTTCCCCATAGATTGGCTAGCCACAATTTCGGACACTCCTCCATCTTTGTTTCTTGTAACATTGCCATATCCGCATCGTTTTTCCGTATTACATCTCGAACAAACCGGCGTTTAGCACTTCCTCCCAAGCCCCTCACATTCCATGATAATATTTTCATGAGTCACAAACCGCGCTGATCGCCACTAATTACTTTTGATATGTCTCGAATAATTTCTTCTTCCCGGTCGTTGGAATTGACCCCAATCAGAGAGCCCAGTTTCACCGTTTCAATCGCTTCTTTTTCAATAATGTTTGCTGCCTGACCGTCGTCCCCTTCTCCCCCTGTATTCGATAGTACTTGGTTGGTCTTATATATTCGGTTAGGCTTCTTTTTTCTAGAAATCCGACACCCTTCCAAATTTCCCCCTACAAACCGTCGAATCTTGCAATAAGCCTGACCCACCTGGACAATTTCTGTTTTACTCAAATCTGGTTGTTCAATTGTCGAAAAGAGGATAGGATAATGATTTAATTTAGAATTTAATTTTGAATTAAATTCTGAATTATCTTCCCTTTGTAAATTAGACTCCTGATCATTTGAATCACTTGCTTTAGAATTAGCAATTCCCGCTATATCAAAACTCTTGCAAGTTTGAATGTTCCCTATTCCTGCAGGACTCTTATCACCACCGTCCTTCTCCCCACTCACACCTCTTTCCGCCGTGTCCATTAACCGTGCTGGTGAACTCGTCATTGGCCTGTCCGGCAATTGAGATGAGTTGTTTGATGCCCTTTGTTCATCGTTGCCATTCTGATCAGACTGTCGTTCTACATTTGTTTTTTCGTGTTGATCTCCTTGTGGTCCTTCCCATGCTTCATTTGCAAGCCATAGCACCGAATTAGTATTTTCTTTTCTGTTTTCTGCATCCTCTCCGTTTCCCACTGTTGTATGCGGTATTGAATTATTTTCACTGCTCCCTTCTTCATCCGTCGAATCAAACTCCCCGCAATCGCATTCCACCGTGGGGGAGGTGCCATCCATCTCTAACACTCGGATGTTATATGTTTCCCCCTCAAAACGAACTTCAATGTGTTCTTCAATCCGGTTGAAATGGGATGTTTCGACCATAATTCTACCACAATCAAATGAAGATGGTTTTTCCGTATCGTCATCCATTCGAATAAAAACACCCCAGAGGCTTGCAATGTTCATGAATGTCCGTTTGTGCCATAGGTGTATCGGGAGGCCGATTATCGACATCCAAATCCGTCGCGATTCCACTTTGATCGCGGGAGACCATTCTTCTACCTTTGCGAAACATTCTTTCACCCGGTCAAGGTGCATGATTTTGTCACGGACGGCGCCGATGTACACATTAGCAATATCATTGCTCCGGATAAACGCATGATCGAGAAGCCATCGTGTTTGTCTACCTCCAACCTTTCCGCTAGGGTCTTTATGCTACAAGGATTTTGGCACCAACCCACCGCACACCATCGCAATATTGCCCATTTGTCTTCATCCACTATCCCTACTACTTGCGATTTATTTTGTTTCACTTCGTTTCTCATTGTCGTTTCTGATTTTCTTGATTCCTCACTGTCCTTCTTCTCATGTTGTTCTATGTTTCTTCCTTTCTTACTATGCCATTCCGTTTTGCCCCTCCACGCCATAGCAACTCTCAATCTGCCGCCGTGTATCCATTTGCCGTTTAATCTCTCTATCACCCTGTTTGCATCTTCTTTCGACGCCATTCTAACGAAACCAAACCTCTGTCCATTCCTGGCTCTTTTGTACGGTAGGAAGGTATCTTTTACAATTCCATGTCTGTCACATACTTGCCACAATCCTTTCCAGTGGATTGTCCGAGAGAGACCACTGATGAATAAGGTCCAAACTTGCTGATGTTTCTGATCTCGTTGCACCGTTCTGCTGCCGGTATGTGCTTCACTGTTCCGGCCGGTGCTATTTTCCTGTTCGGCGGCTAGGCGTTTCCATATTCCCTTTGAGAGCATTTTTTTTACCTTTATGATGGGGTATTCCTCCCTATTAACAATGATCTCATCTTGATATCCAATTATAACAATAATCCGATATTGTAAGCATAAACCATTTTAGCAAGTTCCACTAGTATAATTAATGTGAGATATCATAAACCATGTTGATATCAATGCATGTTGTTGACGTAAAACTAAATGAACCATTTTAGCAAGTTTATGGCCACTAAGCCAAAATGACATATGCTAACTCTATATATACTCATACGCTCACCTAGTTTAATCAAGGGCCACGGTATCATCTGCTAACTCTATATATACTCATACGCTCACCCCTTTTCATTACATCTCTTACATTCATCTTCTTGTTTTCCTCAAGTAAGCAATAGTTTCTTTCCTCCATAAACGTTTTTTCTCTTTTATACAACATCATGTTTCTCGCGATTTTTTTGATGATTATTGCCCAAGTCATCAGTGCTTGGGTAAGCATATTCTACGAGAAAAGTTATTCCATGGGAACTAGTATGGTAGTTTTGATTGTCTACCGTTTCCTGGTAGCAACCATCTTCGTTACCCCTGTTGCGATCTATTTCGAAAGGTATACTTTAAATTAATATCCATATGTATCGTTTCATAATCATTATGCAAAATTGATTTCTTGTATTTGAAAAAAAAATTGTAGGGGTCAAAGGCCAGACATGACGTGGAAGATAGCTACATTGAGCATATTAACTGGAGCTTTGGGGTATGTATTCGAAATTTTAGTTTGAATTATAGTAATTATTAAAATTCAATTGACCTTTACTTTATGGAATGCAGGGGAGTTGTGGCGCAAAATACATTCGCGGCTAGCTTCAGTTTCGCTTCTGCGAGTTATATCGCAGCCGTTGCGAACTTAGGCCCTGCCATTACTTATATATTAGCCATAATATTCAGGTACGTAGAAATTATAATGTAGAATTATACATAGACACGATAGATGAGGATACAATACAAGAAATGCATTACCAAAACAATGTTTGATCCTCCTAATAAATCCCTAAAACATTTCGATTACTAAAGCATTTGATTAATAGACAAATTTTTCCGGTTCCTTTCTGCCATTACTCTTCATCCTATTAACATTGTCCAAGGAACTTCCTACAATCATCCCATCAATAAAATTAGCTCTATTATTCAGTCATGTTCTTGGAAGAAGACTCTATTTGCGGAAAAGAAACAGATGCTTCTACCTCCACCGAACAGTGGAAGGGGCTTTCTCGGCAAGAGCCTTAGCAGCTTCAGGAATATTACATTCATTTTCATTAACTAATGAGTCAATCTCCAGCACCCTATCTTCCTCAGTTGTTGAGAATGAACTTGCAATCCATCACTTTGTACTAACTGCTTGTCTTGAGCAAATTACCCCAATACTAGTATCAGTTTGGATTTGACCGTCCCTATTAAAGCCAATCTCGAGGTTTGATGCCATGCAAGCAAACAGGAGGAACCGAGGCTGCAGTTGAGCTGAAATATCCAGTGCGGCAGCATAATCTATCTGTTACCAACCTCTGAAAACTCCGGCGACTCTTCAGTCTTCACCTTCCCCCTCGTCAGAGTCGGATAATGGATCTTCCCTGTCGTCACCATGACCATTCATTCTCGACTGCCAGCAGTAACCAAAATAGACGGATTTGTTCACCATCACTTTGGCTTTATCAAATCTTTCCCTCGCTTTTGTTTCATCGTCTACTTACCCCACCGGTTCCTCTACGTCTAATTTCCCTTTTTATTTTCTGTTTGATTGACATTTGCATTTCCTTAGGATGGAGACGTTAACTTTGACCACATGGCCCGGAAGAGCAAAAGTGATTGGCACCATCACTAGCATCGGTGGTGCAATGACCATCACTTTCTATACTGGACCGGGCTTCCACATACACACATCCTTGAATTCACTGCCCCAACCGCATAACTTGTTCTTTTCTCCGGTCCAGAGGCCGATACTAGGAGCTGTATTGACCTTGCTCAGTCTTTTCTGTTATTCTTTGGCTCTTATTTTGCAGGTATGATATCACATTTTTAGTTTTAACAAATTTATATATATCCAACAAAACACTAATTATTACTCATAATAATTACTTTTAATTTACTTATAAATAGGCCAAGTTGATTGCCACACACTTCTACCCCGTTTTATCTACTTCATGGCTGATGTGCGGCAGCAGCTTTGTGCTCTCCACGGCAACGGCTATGGTTGTTGAGAGGGATTGGTCTGCCTGGCGAATCTATTCAAATGCCAATTTATTGACCATAATTTTCACTGTAAGCGAATTTTTTCATAAATACATTAAGTTTTAGATTCACATTAATGAATAAAATTTGAGTTTTATTATTAAAATTGTATATTTATTTGATAAATGAAATAGGGTATTTTCGGATCCGGAGTAGCAGTTTTCATTGCAACATGGTGCATGAAAGCACAGGGTCCAATTTTTGTCTCTTCTTTTGCCCCTCTGCCGCTCGTTTTTACGATATTGTTTGAGTCTCTTCTAATAAATGAAGAGATTCATATGGGAAGGTATTAATTACTCAATTTTTAATTTGTTTTTTACATACTATCTCGTGT
This sequence comes from Hibiscus trionum, assembly GCA_030270665.1. Classification (NCBI taxonomy): domain Eukaryota; kingdom Viridiplantae; phylum Streptophyta; class Magnoliopsida; order Malvales; family Malvaceae; genus Hibiscus; species Hibiscus trionum. Next base: position 15,076,306 of record BSYR01000038.1, on the reverse strand, counting down.
TTTTTCTAATTCGTGTTTTTACATGTTATAAATTAATAGTATCATAGGCGGGTTCGTAGTCATACTAGGAGTCTACATCACCTTATGGGGAAAGCAAGCCGAGACTTCCGCCGTTACTAATGTACAAGCTTCAGAACCGAGTATTCATACAATAGCAGAGGGGGATATTTTAGATGTACCTGAGCTCAACCATCCTGATGTACCCGAGCTCCACTTTATCTCATAATATAACTATCTAATTCGTTTAGTTTGAGACTTTACTATTTAATTCGTTGTAGAACAGGCATTACTTTTAACACATTTTCTTGGAATGCCCCTAGTAAACCACAAACATTTCATAATAGGTTATATGGAACATCATTGAATATAGAATTCCAAACAATATCATAAAGTTATAGTATAATTTGTCAATTTAGTATAAATATCATATAAACAAATCAGCCCAAGAATGATTAAACCCATTTATACCGAGACTTTGAATTTGGATTCTAATATTCCATTAGTCTTTTTCTTCTAATATAGAATTCTAAACAATATCATAAAGTTATCGTAGATTCATAGTAGTAAAAATAAATTAATTGTTGCACTCTTTTTTCTCATCTAAGTTTAGAGTTTTTTTTTTTAACGAGGCACAATTATAACTACTTTATCTAATAAATTAAATCCTTTCAAAAAAAATTAACCTCAATCATAAAACAAATATCTAATAAATTAACATCTTTTTAATAATAAAATTATCTGAATGAGCGAGAAAAATGTTCATCGATTAACATTAAATATAATCTCATATAAATTAAGGATACACAATTTGTGTTTGAAATAATTTTCTTTTCTTATATTCTTACTTGTTGTGTACTTTATACGAATAAAATTAAATATATAATAATATATACATATAATGTTATAATATAAACATTAAAATATTTAATTTGATTGTGTTTAAACTTCTAATAAAAATAAAAATATATAAAATTATTAAATATTAAATATTAAAATAAAAATAGATTTAATGTTAAACTGATCGAGGGGATGAGTGTATGTTTTATTCTTTTGTATATAAAAAATAGCATAAATACTTTTAAAAGGATTTTCTGAAAAATAATATTGGTGAATATAAATTGGGTTTGAATGAGTTGTTTACAAATATGCATGAGTTCAAATAAAATTTGATGTTCATATTTTGAGGACAAACATGAAATGCGTTTATATTATTGGCAAAAGTTGATTTGTAAAGGGCAAAATTTTCTAAAATCTGGGGTAAGAAATCCATAATTCAAATGTAAAACCAAAAGGGTAAAATTGTATAAATTATCACTGAATTTACTCTCATGTTTATTTTAGTCACTGAAATTTCAAAACGTTCATTTTACACACTGAATTTTATGCATTAAGTGTTTTTTTATTATTCGTCCGTTAACTTCTGGACGACGTAAATGACAAACGGAAGAACTTCAACAAGATCCGAACAGTAGAAAATTTCATCAATACGAGAGAAACAATATATTAAGAAGCGAGTTACATCCGACGGTGGAAGAGAGAGATCGGTTATAAAAAAATCAAATTTTTTTACCCGAGCTGTGAAATTCAAAACATTTTTCGATGAAATAAAGGTCGAATTAAGGCTTAGAAGACTATGACGAAACCACGGGTAACATTTAGGACCGAACGAATACTATCTACGATAACATCCGATGACGATAAACACAACAATTAATTGAAACCTCGGAAGTGCATGAACACTATGACATGTCTTGCATCCACACATTCAGAAAGGATCGATTTCATATGCACATTCAATAAAAAAAATCGTTAAATTGAAGAATATGCAGGAATTTAAATAGCAGTCCACGATTATTACAGTAGTTTTGGTACTATTCGCTCGTAATCGTTATGTTCGTAATATCATCTATTCATTAAAAAATTCACAATTATGATACCCAGGGGCGGATCTAGAAATTTAAGCTTGGTAGTTCAGCCACCGATAATAAATACAATCATATGTAAGTAAGATAAGAATAGATTGAATAAGTCATCAAAAATTACTAAAAATGTTCATAACTGACATGACAAAGAACCATTCAATCACATATAAATACATATGTAAGGGGTCCACTATGATTTAGTTACTAACTCTCTTTAATAAAACATGTATAGAGCAATTCACATTAGTCTATACAAATTTTCTCCCTAAACAAATAATTCTAAAACATCATTTTTACAACTAATGCTCTGAACACAAAACATTTTATATTACTTGTAAGTAACTTAAACCATCTAAAATGACTTCCCGCACTTTTATATGAATAATCACTAATCTCTATCACCAAATCTTTATAACTTTATTTTTTTAATAAAAATACACAGACTTGCTAAGAATTTAAGAAATCTGTTAAATAATAAAAATTCAGTAACTTAAAAAATTTAATTATTAATTTGTTTTAAAATAAAAAGGAAATAATGAAGTCATTTAATAATATATGAAATTACTAAGAAAATTATATAATAATATAGAAACTTTAATTTTTGTAGAAAATTACGGGGTAACAATAACTAAAGTAGAACGTTTTCATAAATAATTTTAAACAGATTTCAATGAATTTAATTCTAATGTAGATACTAATTATAGATCTAGCATTAAAAATAATTATAAATATATTTACATTTATAAATTTGTGTACTAGATTAATTAATAGTTTTAAATGAAGTACTCTAGTGTTAACGAATGTATACATGTGATTTGGAGAAGAAAATGACTAAATTGATGTCTTTTGTAAGTATTAATGGTTAAATTTTTTGAATTAATTTGAATTAGGATTAAATTGATAGAATATATAAGTTTTGAGGACTGAAACTATCATTATACCAAACCTTGTTAGATGTTCATTTGTATTTTAACGGAGGAGTGATCGGAGCGTAACTAAAACTTGAATTAAGTGACCCAATTGTAACTTTTAATAATTGAATAACTTAATTGTAACTTTATTAATAATTAAATGACATCTAAAGTAGTTTATCCATTTTTTTATGGTAGGTCAAGTGACCTACCTTGACCTATGGTAGATACGCCCCTGATGATACCTGCAATAACATTCATTATGTCTGCAATCGCGATAAATATAAAACAACTAAAAATATGATCGTAACCATAATTTAAATTATTGTACGTAACCCCTTTAATCAGTCTTCTTCATCCTTTTTCCCCCTTAAATTGCAGAAACCAAAATAAAGCCTAAAAATTCTGAAATTCAAAGGGAGCATTCGGCAATAGTGTAAGATAATTTGAAGAACAGGTAAATCTTTTCTCTCTCCTCCCTAGCCCCAAGCCGTGGGTTTTCCTCCAAAATTAGTTAATTTTTACATAAATTTTATCATTGCAAAAACCTTGATCATGCATGGTGGACACTTGGTGGTGATGACTAATCACTATTACAAAACCTATTAATTCGAACATTAAACATTCATCTTTCCGTTGCTTACACTTATTGCACCTTTATTTTCATCTTTCATTATTTTAACATCAAACTTGCACACTTTACAAGTTAATTACTAATCATGTACAATTCACTTTATAATCTGATTCAATTTTAATTAATTATATTTTAACAACCTTTATCACTATAATAGTTTCTGAAAAGTACTTTTCGATTATCGAAGTCGGAAAAATTTTAGTCAGGTATTCATATGCTACAATTTGATATGATGATTGTACTATCTAAATCTCTACTCATAAATTGAAAGATATTGATCAATTAAATATGCTCGATTCTACATCCTCTTGTGTTTTGTACCATCGATAATGTCAAGAGAAACGAACTTAATCAATTAAACAATTAATTTCTTAATTCAACTTATATAATTTACAACGTCAAAATTCGAACTCATAGACTTTGTACGACAAGAAGCTGAGGACAGAGAAAAATCTGAGCCAGGCAGACTTCCCAGCGAACAAGGAGAGGAGATATGAGGCAGGCAGACAGATAACCACACTGTTCATAGACAATCTACCGGAGAACTTGCATTGGCAAGGACTTTGGCCTGCATTCGGAAGACACGGAGATGTTGTTGACGCTTTTATTACTGCCAAGCGGAACATAAGGGGAGGAGATTTGGGTTTGTCAGGTTCTCGAAGAAAGTCGACGCTAATAGAGCCATTGAAAGGCTGAATGGATTCAAACTTTATAGTAGTAAAATAACAGTATCTGTGGCAAAGTATAAAGCAAGGGTTGCATAATGGAAGAGTCCGGAAGGGACAACATGAAAACGAAAATAGAAAAGGTGAAGAGCAAAGGTCGAATCAGAATCATGGAGGGGCCATAAATGGTGCATTTGATAAAGGCAACACACTAAACGGAGAAAGGGATCCTAAAAGCAATGATATGAAGAAAGATGAATCCAGTTGCGAGACTTCTCGAGCCATTAAAAGAGTGGTTGGGCACATATAAGTTGAGGAGCTGTGGAAGTGTATAAGATGTTTGGTAGGGGAGATGGAAACCGTATGTAGTGTGAGGAGCATTGAAAACGAGTTGTATGAATGAGGGCTGGGGGAAATTAAAGTTCAAAGACTAGGTGGGAAATTCTACCTCTTATCTTTTGAGGATGATGAGTTGTTCACAATGTTAGAAGATTTAAACTGGTCATTCCTAAAGGAAATCTTCCTATCGGTGAATATGTGGTCGGAAAATGTAATTCAAAGGGGGAGGATAACGTGGTTAGAGGTGGTTGGAGTGCCAATCAATTGCTGGAATAATGTTACATTGAGGAGGATTGCAGAACTTTGAGGAAATGTGGAAGCTTTTGGTGAAAATTTTAATCACATCAAGGATTGTGAAATAACAAGCATTCTAATTACAACGAAGCAACCTGGGAAGATTGATGAAGTTTTTGAGCCGGAAGCTGGTAATGTCACCCACCAGATCCGCGTTGTCGAACTAGGATTCTCGGATTCACAGGAAACATTACATAAGGACAACAATAAAAAGGAAAGGGGAGCAAAGGAGCAAGCCATATGTTAAAGCCACTCGGACTCCTCATTAGAGGTCGACCAAAATCTTTCACTGGACGCAGAGTTGAACAGCAAGGCACAAGAGAATGTAGAAGCATTGAATGCAATGCTTTTGGGGAAAGTAAATAGTGATATTGGTGGCTACTTAGAACTAGATTCTAAAAGACACCTAGGAGATAAGGAAATTAAAGGCTGCAGTTCAGGGGATATTGTAAAGTGCTCATAAGCCTTATATTTTGTATGCATTCCATCTCATATTATTGTCGTTCTTAAGTACATTTTTGGCATATTTAGGTGCATGCATGCATTATCTACAGTGAGAAAAGGTACTGTTTTAGTATAGTTTTAGTTTCAGCTACTAGAAGCTGGCAGAAGGAGAGAGGATCTGAGGAGCAGATGCTGAGGCAACAAGCCAAGAAGCTGTACTGAAGCAGCTCAACACAGAGAGAAGTGATGTCGAGTAGCTGCCGCAGCCATACGTGCAACCCAGGGCAGCAACTAGAAGATTTGGTGAATTGGAATGCAATTGGAAGAGCGTAATTTCTTGAGTCCAATGAGCCCATCCATGCAATTTATCGATGCCGAAAACAACGGATACAACCGCTCAAGGGGAGATTATCCTAGGCAGCTTAAGGTTACTTGTGCCACAAGGAGTCCAACTTCAAGTCAAAGAAGTCAGAATTTAAAGGATGGATTTAATGATAAAGCTACTTTATGATAAGGAAGACTTCTACTCCAAGGAGGACTTAACCTAGGCCAATGCTTTATATATATCCGACCATACCTTGTATTTTAGACACCACATAGTCGACATAACTTAGGTTTCTCTTGTGTTTTCTTGCCGCCACTATGATCTAAATTCTCTAGGGTTTGGGTTATGTTGTAAAGTAGTTGTGAGAACGGTTGTTTATGTTTTAATTTTGTTTTTGCAATAAATTCAAGGTTTTCTTATTCCATGTTCTTCAATGTTTTCAATTGATTTTGAAAGATCGATTGGGAGCAATCTTTTTGTTTGGTATCGAGAGAGTTAAACTCATGAAAGAAGTAAGCACGATCTCATCAATACCAGGTGTTGATCAATCCAGCCTAGACATAGGTTAGGGTTTAAGGCGGCTAAAAAGGGACGAACTAAAGGTTGTTGTTCATTGTAAGATTCATGTCGACGGGTATCATCTGCAGTGGGCAACAACAACATTCTGACTTAGACATAAGCGATATCATTATCGAAGCATTTTGCTGAGCCTTGAAGGACTGTCGAGTTTACTGCCGAGCCATTCGTCCGTTCCACTGCCGAGGCAGCGAAAGCGTCAAAGCACTAATCTGCCATCCTCTACCGAGACAGCAAAATCTGACATCGCAAAATACTTAACATGTTCAACGTAGTTTCACACTACTAACCAGCATATCCTGACTCATTCTATTACCCCGATCTTTTCTATCAATCACTTGTGTTTATTTACTGTTCTTTACAAACTAAAATTTACTTGTGCATTTAATTTTCCTTATGCAGGAATTGCAATTTGAATAAGCTGTCCAATCCTCGTGGGAGACGATATCTTTTATTCCATAACTTGACAAGAGTGTGCACTTGCGCTCCTATTTAGAGAGCACCTCAACGCTCTACAAGTTTTTGGTATCGTTGCTGGGGATTGGTAACGGTAAATTCGTTTTTATTTTTCTGCACTTTTTATTTTATTTTCATTTAATTATTGTTTGTATTATTTTTATTTTCATTCGAAAAAAAGAATTTTATAGTTTTCTTGTCTAGTGCATGACCAGAGCAAACCCATCGGGCGAATAGTTTTCATAGACGAGATCGAACGACGAGAAAGGAAATTGAAGAAGGAAGCAAAAGAAGCCATCGAAGAAGCTAAAGAAAAAGGAAAATCAGAGGCAACCATGGTAAACGGCCAAGACAACAACCCTGCCAACGATGCTCGAAATGGCAGAGATGGGTAGCAAGATCCACGGCCCAAGCAAAAGCCAATTCCACATAGGCAGAAGCCCCAGTTTCGCCCAGGCAGCCACAGTATGTGGGAACCACCAGGGACTACTTGGAGCATGATTTTAGATGGTTTGATCCAACTATGACAGAGTCTGAAATTGAAGCCGATCAGTTTGAGTTAAAGCCCGTGATGTTCAACATGATCAACACCTTGGGGTAATTTGGTGGAACTGCCACGGAAGATGCTCGGCAGCACTTGGGGGGATTCCTAGACATATGAAGAGCTTTCAAGATACATGGAGTCCATCAAGACGTGCTGAAGCTGAGATTATTTCCCTATTCACTCAGGGATAGGGAAAAGTAGTGGTTGAACAATCAACCAGCGGGATTATTCAATACTTGGACAGTGTTGTGCAAAGATTTCCTAGATCGTTTCAGCCCTTCAAACGTCACTGACAGTTTGAGAAATGAGATCACAACCTTCCGCCAAGGGGATGACGAACCAATGTATGAAGCTTGGGAGAGATACCAAAAGATGCTAAACAACTGCCCGCTTCACGGATTCCCATCCTAGACTCAAGTGTCAATGTTCTACATTGGAGTAAATAAACCGAAACAAATGATGCTCGACGCCACAGCCAATGAAATCATCTTGCATAGACCACTTGAGGAGGCACTACAGATTGTGAACATTATTGACAAAAACAACTACAAGTTCCCTACAGCCCGCCGCGGTGGCATAAGGCGGCCTGCTGTAGTGAATGAAGTAGAGGGCACTAAATCTGTTAATGCACGCCTGGATAAACTGACACAACTGGTAATGAGTATGGTAAAAGGGAAAACATATGAGGCCTAGGTTGTGGAACCATTTTGTGATGAGTGTGGGGGCAACCACGATTCCTCTGAATGCAACAAATCCGCCAACTTCATGGGAACCCATGAAAGGAAAAGTAAGCCCAACACCAACACATATAACCTAGGCTAGAAGAAGCATCCGAATTTCTCCTAGAGTAACCCCCACACGGCTGCAAATCCAACCCATCAACCAGGAGGATACCAACAGAACTCGTCACGACAACAACCTCAGCAGCAACAGAATACGAACAACAATTCACTAGAATCTAACCTACATACTTTTATGTCTCGCACTAGTGATTTTATTGTCCGTACTATTAAATTTATTGATAAGACTGAGTCTTTTATGGACAGGACTGAGGTGAGGATGAACAACTAGGAGGCTGCAATAAAGAACTTGGAGACCCAGTTTGGGCAGTTCAAGGAGATCATAAGCAACATGACAATGGGTGCGTCATCCAGCTGCACAGAGGTGCAGCCAAACCCACGTATGAACAGTGTAAAGCTATAACTATAAGAAGTGGGAAACAATTGGATGATCCCAGAGTTGAGCAACCAAAGGAAAAGTAGCTAGAACTACCCGCCGCAGCAGCACATGAACAACCCTTTAGGGCAGCACAACAAACTGATGCCCAGACAGCTGACGACAACAGTAAGATAGATGATCCTGAACCACCACAGATTAGATTTCCCTGCAAGAAACGCATCCAAGACATCCATCTACCGCCGCCCTTCCCTCTAAGGCTTAAACAGTAGAAACAAGAGAACCAGTTCAAGAAATTCTGGGATATTCTGAAACAGGTGCACAATAACATCCCACTCGTGGAAGCCATACAAAACATGCCAAATTATGCAAAGTATCTGAGGGATATGGTTTCCAAGAGAAGGAGAATTGGAGAATTCGAGACGATAGCTATCACTGAAGAATGCATGGCAATGATGTATAATAAGATGCCACCTAAGAGGACAGATCCAGGTAGCTTCATTTTTCCATGCAAGATTGGCAGCAACCATGACATGAGAGCTCTGTGCGACCTAGAAGCAAGTATAAATCTGATGCCCAATGCTGTCTTCAACAAACTAGGAATTGGACAAGCAAAACCAACCTCCATCGTGCAACAACTTGCTGACCATTCCTTTATGCAATCAGAGGGTAAAGTTGAAGATATCTTGGTACGAGTGGGCAACTTCATTTTTCCTGCTGATTTTCTTATCCTGGACTGTGAGGCAGACGAGAACGCCCCCATCATCCTTGGGCGACCATTCTTGGCCACGAAGCCAGCCAAGGGAAAAGAAGTCTGTAAGACACACATGCCTCCAAGGACAGCCAAGAGACACGGTAAGGCAGCAGTTGCCAGGGCAGAAATAAGAGCAACAAGAACCCTAAGGAGCTGGACAACCCACATGGACAACAAGAAAATTGCAACCAGCTCAGGAAGTGGTTATGCTTGGGAGATGCACCTCAATGCACTCCCAACATAACTTAATTTATTTTTAATTTCTTCCTTTTTATTTTTATGTTTTAGGATTAGATTTTAATTTATTGCAATTTATTTTCCACATTATTATTTTCAGATTTAAGTATTTTTATTTCAGTTTTTCTTTATTTAGTTTATTATTTTATTTTCAGGTTTTAGGAATAAATAAGCAGGACCAAGAAGAAGGCCCAACAAGGAGCCTGCCCACCATGTCGTTGAGACAACTTGAGGCAGCCAACCGCAAAAATACGCAATAGCTAGTAATACGCTAACGGATAGCTGCCAACGGCTACAGCGTAACGGGCATTTAATCCCGTAACACGTGCCGCAAAAATCTGCCTGTTAGAATTTAATGTCGGTACGACATCTCTCGGCAACCCTATATATATTTTACTATTTCATTCATTCTCTTCACTTTATCTCATTGTTTAAACCTCTTCTGCATCCTCTTGTTTTCTCAACTATTTTCTATTTTCTAGAACCAATGGTGGAGCCAACCATGAAGAGAAAGTGGCACATAATCTCAGCCGAGCCAGAGAAAGAGGAGTCAGAATCTGAACCGGAACTAAGTGAAGCTCTTCACCCCACCCCCAAGAGAGTGTAGCCGCTGCGGACATCAAAGATATCACCTGCCAAGCCTGTCGCCCGGACGTCTACCAGCCGTCGCCTTGTCATCTAGTCTTCATCCACCTCCTCTGTCGCAGGAACCCCAGCCTCTTCTCAGCCCTCTGCCAACTTCTAGTGTTGTCTTTTCTTATTTTAATTTTTTTGTTTTAATTATCTTACTTGTATTTATTTTTCTGTTTTTTTCTTGTATTTTATTTTGTGATTGAGGGCAATGCCCGTCTTGAGTTTGGGGGGTTAGCACTCATTTTGTTTAGGCATATCTAGTGCATATAGGTTGCATAATGTACTTGCCTCTAAAAATTAAACAAAAGAAAAAAATTTAGAACTTGTTCCTATGATAGGACAACCGACTTTAATTTTTTCGCACCAATTAAAAAGAACTTAATTTTGGGGAAATCATGAAGTAAACTTAGAATTTTTCTATAAATGCCAAAAATTAAAAACACTATTGTTACTTGCTGAATTTGTTTGAATTTCTGATAGACATTGCCTGCTTGAATTATTTGTAAAATTTTAACATGGTTGCAGGAAGCTATCGCGGCAGGCAACAAACAGAAAAAGAAAAGCACTGCCACGAGAGGAAAGAAAATTTTTTTATGATGCTTTTCCCTAGAGGTGCCCGAAACCGGCTCTAAGAAGAATCATGTGCAAGGACACTCCACTGCTATCAAAGTCCTTGAATATGAAAATTCTTAAAGCGACGAACAAATTAGCATGAGTGAATGAAAGTCTTCACGGGATGACTCTACTCAATGGGTTCAGGGTTTTATAGTTTGCTCCTATCTTAATTTCAGACCTAGAAGAGTAGTTGTGATGAGCTGAAGCCCTTATTGCCATTATTATAAACTGTTCTAAATTAGGCTGCCTCGGCAGCAACCTTATATTACCATGACATCGGTCGACGCTATTTTTGGTCTGGGCCGAAATTGGTTGGGTCTTGATAGGCTCATCATTGTTTGGAGTCACCATCGTTCATTTTGGATTGGGTATGAAAAAAAACTTGTAGAACCGGTCTGCGTCTGAACCGGAGTCAGGTTGGGCTCGGGAGTTGGTTACGTGTGGGGAAGGTTATAGCACCCCCACAACGCCCAAAATTGGTACCTAAAGGGGTTTTGTTGTCTTTTTCAAACACTTGAATCCGCTGTTGGATCGGGCTGCTTTCAGGAGATGTTGAATCTGATAGTGTTGTAGGCTCTTCCACCGTTGCGATCTTACAATAATACTCTAGCCACCGTGAATCGAGGTAAGATCTCGATTTCCTTATCCCCACTTTCTCAGCCTTGCTAAAATTTTTTCACTAGCTTTTTTGCTCAATTTTTCTCTTTAATCTCTGTGTCTTCTCAGATTTTCGGAGTTCCTATTTATAGGCCGAGATTAGGGTTTTTCAAGTCCTTTCTTCTTGGATTCATAGGGAAACCGTTGGGATAAGCTAGAATATCTTTGTAGAACGCAAGAAACGAGATTGTTGAGCAAGTAGATGCGTCCTCATGGTTGTGGACTCTTACGGGCGTCAGACTAAAATTTTCAAAGTGAGATTAGGGTTTTTTTAATTTTCGCATTATTTTCCATTTTTTCTGGATTTTTCATAATTTTTATTGTTTGAGTTTTTCTTTTTCCTTTTTTTGGATTTTATTAAGCTTGGTGTGTACGTTAAGCCCTAAGTAAAAATTGGTGTGTACAACTGCCCCTCTTTGCTCATAGCTCGAATGAGAGGAATGAAGCAAAGACCAGGAGCAACAATTTTTCCAGTGATAATGGCACTCTCTTTTGGAGGCGAATCATGGCACTCCCTCTCCGAGGTGATTAACATCATTCCTTCTTGGAAGCATACATCGAGATTTCATCTTGAAGGCAATTGATGGTACTTCATCTTGAAGGCGATTGGTGGCACTTCATCTTGAAGGCAATTGATGGCACTTCATCTTGAATGCGATTGGTGGCACTTCATCTTGAAAGCGATTGGTGGCACTTCATTTTGAAGGCAAATGGTGGCACTTCATCTTGGAGGCGATTGGTGGCACTTCATTTTGAAGGCAAATGGTGACACTTCATCTTGAAGGCGATTGGTGGCACATCATTTTGAAGGCAAATGGTGGCACTTCATCTTGAAGGTGAATCATAGTATTCCCTCTTGGAGACGGTTAACATCATTCCTTCTTGGAAGCATATAGCGCACTTCATCTTGAAAGTAATTTGGCGGCACTTCATCTTGAAGGTGAATCATGACACTTCATCTTGAAGGTGATTAATGACATTTCTGTCAATCTGTCCTGATAAAAAATGCACATGTTTCTAATGTATTTATCTTACATGTAAAATGCTCTACTATTCTAAATGCTTGAAAATTGTATGTATTTTAAGTTCTGGATTTATTTTCGTTGAGATCAAAGTCCTTGTACTTTTTCTTTCTGCCTCATATCGTGCCTCTTTAATTCATTACTTTCCATTTATTAGAGAATGGTGTTCGTTGGCATTTTCTAGCATTATTGGGTTCTAAAATCTCTTTTTTTTAGTAATGCACCAAACATCAAAACATATTGTAAACCCCCTTAGGTAAAGCAACGAGTTTACCAATTAACAAAAAAATGCACAAATATTCAAATGACACGTAAAAGGAAACGCAAGGTAGCAAGAAAATTGAAAATTTCCTCTTATTGAACGAAAATGGTCTGAGCCTTGACAGATGATGATCAAATGTCTAAGACAACACAAGTCAAAGGGAAACAAAAGCAAAAGACAAAAAAATGGAAGAAAATGCCCCTAAATATCAATTGCGAGGACTCCATTGCTACTTCGCTCGAGAATCTTTTCCGATTATGATTGTTGCCCTGTAAAGCTTGAGTTCTTGGACAACATCTAAAGACATGTAGATTTTCCCTTGATCATACTTGGACCATTTTTGAGCTTCTGACCTTGTGTCTTATATTGATTCCCAGACGCCCTTTGTGGGGTTTCATCTCACTATTTACCAATAGGGTCTTCTCGAGTCTTGGCATTTCTCTTTTCTTCTTTACCAACAGGGCTCTTTCGGATTTTCACCTCTTGGTATGTCATGAATTCAAGCATAATATTTCTTCACTGAGTCAGAATTCACAAGATTGGATAACTCATTCCCATCCATCTCGGTTAGGACTAATGCCCCACAAAAAAAGCTTTTTTCACAACAAGCGTCCCTTCCCAATTTGGCATCCATTTTCCTCGAAAATCCCTCTGCGTAGGCAACCTCTTTTTTAGAACCAAATCCTCTTTCCGAAATGTTCTTGGTCAGACTTTCTTATTGTGAGCTCAAATCATTCGCTTTTGGCACATCTGCCTATGACCAATTGCTTTCAAGCTCTTTTCTTCTATCATATTCAACTAGTCATATCTAACTCGAACCCATTCAGCTTTGTCCAAATCAAATTCCATTAATACCCGAAGAGATGGAATCTAAACCTCAATCGGCAATACTGCCTCCGTTCCGTAAACTAGAGAATATGGAGTTGCCCTCGTAGATGTTCACACGGATGTACGATACGCTAGCAAGGCAAAAGGTAATTTCTCATTCCAATCCTTATATGTTATTACCATTTTCTCCACGATTTGTTTGATATTTTTATTGGCTGCTTCGATGGCCCCATTCATTTTTGGGCGATAGGGTGTTGATTTATGATGCTTTATCTTGAACTGCTCACACACTTCCTTCATCATTTGGTTGTTCAGATTTAAAGCATTGTCAGAGATAATTCTTTATGGTAGACCATACCGACAAATGATTTCTTTTTTTAGGAACTTGCATACTGTCGATCTGGTTACATTTGCATACGAAGCAGCTTCCCCCACTTGGTAAAATAATCAATCATCACAAAAATTAAACGATTTCCATTTGATTCCTTTGGTGTAATCGGTCCGATCACATTCATGCCCCACGTTGCAAATGGTCACAAAGCCGTTATAACATGAAGAGGTGAAGATGCCACATGAATTTTATCTCCATAAATCTGACATTTATGGCATCTCTGAGCAAATTTGACGCAATCTTCTACCATAGATACCAGTAATAACTCAACCTCATAATCTGCCTAGACATACTAAGGCCATTTGCATGAATTCCGCAAATTCCCTCGTGAACTTCGTCAATTATCTTTTTTGTCTCATGATTTTCTACACATTTGAGCAGCGTTTGGTTGCTCCTTTTTTGTATAGAATTTCTTCTTCAAGGACGTACCCTGCAGCCATTCTTTGAATTCTTCTTTAATTCACATCATTCGCCCTCTCGGGATATTTTTTATACTTGATATATTGTAAAATATCGTAATACCAAGGGTGATCATCTACCTCATCTTCGATGGTATAACAACTGATGGGTGAATCATAAGTACTCATTTTTATGGGCATTATATCATCTTCTCTATTTGCTTTAAACATAGAAGCCAAAGTTGCCAATGCATCAGCCATTTGGTTATCTTCTGGGGGAAGGTAATGGAAAGATATCTCCTCGAACTCTTTTATTAATTCAAGGACGAGCTTTCGGTATCCAATCAATTTTGCATCTTTGGTTTCCCAGTCTCTTCGAAGTTGATAAACCACTAACGACGAATCGCCGTATGCTTTTAGGACTTTAATTTTTCGTTGGATTGCGGCACGAAGTCCCATTATACACGCTTCATATTCTGCCATCTTATTGGTACACTCAAAATTTAGTCGACCGGTAAAAGGATAATGATTCCCTTTGGGAGACACTAAAACAACCCCAATTCCATGCCCAAATGCATTTGAAGCTCCGTCAAAATTCATTTTCCAAGGTTTTCTAACAGTTGGTTCCTCTTCACTAGCAGTAAAGCACATTAGGTCTTCGTCAGGAAACTCAAAACTCAAAGGTTCATATTTAGAAGAAGCACGACTAGCTAAGAAGTCCGCAATAGCACTGCCTTTGATGGCTTTCCGATTTACGTACTCAATATCGTATTTAGAAAGTAAAATTTGCCATCGAGCCATTCTTCCTGATAAGCCTGGCGATTCCATCATGTATTTTATTGGATCCAGTTTTGCAATCAACCATGTTGTATGGTATAACATGTATTGACGAAGCCTGCGAGCCGTCCAAACTAATGTGCAACATAATTTCTCGATAGAAGAGTATCTCAATTCACAATCGGTAAATTTTTTGTTGAGGTAGTAGATAGCCCGCTCCTTTTCTCTCGATTTCATCATGTTGGCCTAATACACAACCCATAGAGTTCTCAAATACAGCTAGATACAAAATCAAAGGCTTGCTTGATACAGGAGGAACTAATACAAGAGGATTTGACAAATACTACTTAATTTTATCAAAGGCCTCCTGACATGCTGAGTCCCATACGCCTGTATTATGTTTCCTTAAGAGTCGGAAGATGGGATCACATTTATCGGTTAATTGAGAGATGAATCGAGAAATATAATTTAAACTTCCTAAAAAGCCTTGAATTTCCTTTTGAGCAGGAGGAGGCGGAAGCTCTTGGATAGCCTTGATTTTATTAGGATCAACCTCAATACCTCGCTTGCTAACGATAAAACCCAACAATTTGCCTGAAGCAACTCCAAAGGTGCATTTTGCAGGATTTAGCTTTAATTGAAATTTCCTCAAACGTTCTAAGAGTTTTCCGAGGTTTGTGATATGCTCTTCTTCTGTTCGAGACTTGGCGATCATATCATCCATATAAACTTCTATTTCTTTATGCATCATGTCATGGAACAATGTCACCATGGCCCTCTGATATGTTGCCCCAGCATTTTTCAAACCGAAAGGCATCACTTTGTAGCAAAATGTGCCCCATTATGTTACAAATGTAGTTTTCTCCATGTCGTCGGGATACATTTTGATTTGATTATAGCCCAAGAAACCATCCATGAATGAGAACAAGTGATTTTGTCGTATTGTCTACCAACGTGTCTATATGTGGTAGAGGAAAATTATCCTTAGGACTAGTATGATTAAGATCACGGTAGTCAACACACATTCGCACCTTTCCATTTTTCTTTGGTACCGGAACAACGTTAGCTACCCATTCTGGATATTTGGCCACTTGCAAAAATCCAACATCGTATTGTTTCTTTACTTCCTCTCGTATCTGAAGTAACATTTCTAGCTTCATTCTTCTGAGCTTCTGTTGTACAGGCTTGCATTCTGGCTTCAACGGAAGTTCGTGCGTTACAATATCTGTGTTTAATCCGGGCATATCTTGGTAGGTCATACGTTACAACATCTTTGAATTCTTGAAGTAGGGAGATGAGTTTGTCTCTTGAATCTGATGATATGCATGTACCGATCTTTATCTCTCTCTTGTCGTCTTGAGTTCCCAAATTCACTGTGTCCATTGGTTCTCGGTGAGGAAGAATTTGGTTATTCTCATGCTCAATTAGTCTAAGTAGATTAGGAGACAATTCATGTTCCTCATAGTTGTCGTCGGACTCATACTATCCTAAGCATATAGTCTATTCAAAGTCGACTTTTGAGCTCGAAGCAATATCATTCGTGCAATTGATATCTAAAGGCTTGCAAATGTGTAAGAGGAAATATATATATACAAGGCACAAGAAAGGAAAGTGTAGAATGTTTAATGAAATGGAACAAGTGAACAAAAGAAAAGAATGGAAGAACAATGAGACCAGATTGAAAGGGAAAATGCATTCATTTATTGAATTGATAAGCTGATGCCTAAATGAGGGCCCATACAATAAATCTCCACTACTTTCGGGCTTAAGTAGTGGGGCAAGTTTCGAACATTACTCTGATAAAGATTTAAAAACAATGGGGAGTTCAACAGCGGTCCAGTTATTCAAGACAATAAATCTTCCTCTTCCCCTATAGCATTTATGCCAGTTCTTCAAACCTCTTTGGAGGTATTATTAGAATTTCTTTTTCCCTTTTAGAATGAATGTGTCCCCTGGACACGAAGGTTTCAGAAATATGGGAAAATATCATCAATTCCCCTTCGATACTCTGGCCAATCAGTCTGGCCCTTCTCTTTGCTCCCATTTTCAAAATTTGCTTCATCTTTTGACGTGGATTTGGCTGGAATCCAACACCGCTTTGATCATATTTAAAAATGGCTGTATCGCCATATGCATTCCTTGCAAATATTTCTCAAGTCATTTTCCTGATTTGGCTCATTTCCCAACAGTGAGCCTTATTCCGATCATAGTATTCTTTGAGAGTTTGGGTTTTGGGATCTTATTACCTTCAGCAACAAAAGTAGCATTCACAAATTTGAGTAATCGAAATTTACACGCAACTGCATTTTCATCCATATCAATGTATGGAGCTTTCGTTGATGCAGATGCAATGATATCATCCTTAGCGCTAACACTTATAAGGCGTCCGTCAATTGCAAACTTAACTTTCTGATGAAGCGTTGAAGGTTCTACTCCAGCTGCGTGAATCCAATTTCGTCCCAACAGACAATTATAAGCAGGTGTGATGTCCATAACAGTAAATTCTACGTTATACGTAGCTGGACCAAACAGAAGTGGGATGTCAATCTTCCCCACGACTTCTCTCCTGGTTTTGTCAAATGCCCTTACGGTTGTATGACAAGGTCTCATGTGAGCCTTATCCACTGGAAGCCTATTTAATGTGGTCATAGGCATGACAGTCAAAGTAGATCCATTGTCGACCAGGACATGAGGTAGTATATGTCCATTGCAATAGGTAGTTATGTGCAATGCTTTGACGGACCCCGTACCTTCAAGAGGAATTTCATCCTCACTAAAAGAGATGAAACTGTTAGCATGTAGATTATTCACCAATCTATCTGTTGTGTGTCAAAAGTCCTATCGCAAATAGTGCAAGTGTACACGACGCAAGTAGTAAAGTGATACTTGGAGTATCGGATATCGTCTCCACAGGGACTGAAAATAGCTTTATCCTAGAGTTTCTGAACGAGAGAGAGAAAGAGTTTAAATTGTTTGGAAAGTAATCTTGAGAAACAAGTAAAGTAAGAGATAAAGGAATCAGGTTCAAGAAATAGGACGATATTGATTTGCTCGGTAGTGCAGGTGTTGCACTGTAAGAGAACTTCTGTTCTCTCGTCGTCCCTGTCGTGGCAGCACCTGTCGCGGCAGAAGTCTGTTGATGTCGCGGCAGCGATCACACAACTCTGCACTTCAAGTTTGGCAAGAATCCCTGCTATGACTTGTCATATCCCTAGGCCCAAGTTCTGTTGATGGACACTTCTTAAATGATACCTCCCGGCGTAAATCGAAGGGTGAACACCAATGTTGTTGAATTCTTCCTTAGCCACTTAACTTTGTACTTATCCCTAAGCCAAGATGGTTTAACCATAAACTGGAAAACGCGTATTTATTCCGTTTGTATGCTTGACTCTCCCGATATCAAACAAATAGATAACCTCACAATGCTCTCCCGATACTCTTGCGAGATGTGAAAACTAGAATAAATAAACTTGAAGTTTTTATTGCTTGAACAGAAAATTCCTAAACAATACAATCATTGCAACTACTTTATAGAATCAACCCTTAGCCCTAGGAGGAGTTTAGAACATGATGAAGAGGGGAAAACGACAAGGGTTTTGAGGAAGACGATTAGGTATTAGATATCCTTCCCTAGGTCGAATTACATGCCTTTATATAGGCCTTGGGTCCAAGTTTTCTAATATGGCAAGAATACAAGTTTAAACTAAAGTACAACTCTATTGGAGATTAAATCTTCTGAGTATATGCCTTTAATTTGTCCTCTTTTCTTGCCTTGAGTTTCTTCCTTGGACTTTGGGCTTGGCATTCATTCTTCCTCCTGGCTCGGAAAAATATAGGAGTGGTCCATGACATACCGACTTTAAATCCTCTATTTGTCGAGCTCCACTTCACTCTTTCACCTCACTAATGTTGTCGTCATGGCTGCCACGACAGTGGCCACGACAACGTTTTGCTTCTTGACTCTAGTCCTGTGCTCCAGCTCTGCTCCTTTGCTGCCCTGAGTCTGCCACAACAGATACCTGCAAAAAGTGACCAAAATCAGTAGCAACTGTGCCATTTTATCTAATTGTGATGTTTATGCAGAAATCTATCATAAATGCAATGAAATATGGTGAAATGCAGCAGAAATATGGGTAAATGAGAAGTAAAATATAGAACTTTTATACGCTCAACACACCCCCAAACTCAAGTTCTTGCTTGCCCTCAAGCAAATATGACCTAAATAAAAATTAAAACCTTTTGGTTTGGCTTAATTCAGTGAACCTTTTATTACCTACCACTTATTCCCTATCAAGAGCAATACCTTGTCGGGCATTTCTGGATTTATTCGGAACCGTGCTATAATTCTCGTGTGGTGTGTGCAGGTTTTGTGAACAACTATGTGTCTAGACTTCTTTAGTGTACCAGAATAGTCATGCTTACAAACTTGAGTTTATGCCAATTCAATTTTTTCTGGAGGCAATTCTTAGGCTCTTTTAGTTTTTTCTGACTCTTGATTTAAGTGCATCTTTTTTTGGAGGTAATTCTTAGGCTCCTTTAGTTTTTTCCAACTTAGGCTCAAAGAGAAATCTCCCTAAAATCAGTGTATGGAAGTTTTGCAAGAAAATGAGTCTGATTATTTTTCTTTCTTTTATTATTTTCCTAGAGCCAGTGATAGGCACCTCTAAGGGCAATTTCAAGTGGGTAAACACTCATATTTCAGTGCACTACATAAGTCTAGATAGCATAAGTGTCACAAAGAGTGTTGTACATATCAAAATTGTAGCAAAACTCTAAACAGTTCTTAAAATTTCCTAAAGGCACTGTCACGACAGAGTATGTCACGGCAGGTAAGTTTAGTTCAAAGACTTAAGCCAAAATTTTGTTTTTATTTTCATTTTTTTCGACACAAAAATAAACTTAAAAATAAACTAATAATTAAACAGGATTTAAGACACAACTAACAACTTCATTAATAGAGGGATGCCACCCCCAAACTCGAGGGTTGCATTGCCCTCAATGCATGACAAGATGAAAATGAAAAAATAGAAAAATAAAATACATCACAAAATAAATAAAACAGCAAAGACAACAAAATATAAGAAATAAACTTAAGTTGAGGAGCTGTCGTCGCTGCTGCTGCTGATCTGGAGCTACCAGTGGACAGTGACTTTCATGGCAGGGGCAGGCAGTGTGTTGGGGGAGGCAGAGGCTGTTTTCTTCTTTGCCTCCCGAGGTGGGACTACACGTGTTGGTGAAATGTGTGGTGGTTGGTCCATGACCTCGATGTCATCGTCGGAGCTGCTGCTGCTGCTGGCAGATCTGCCTTGGCCGGAGGGTCCTTCAACAGTCTTATTGAGCTTCTTCCTCTTCATCGGAGGGTAGTCTTTGGAGATGTCTCAAGCAACTGATGGCTCGGAGTCAGAATCCTGCCAGACGGAAGAGGAGGAGAACCCTTCCCAATATTTGGGATCGATTTCCGGGAGGGGGACCTTTCTCTTCTCTCCTCTGGCTGTGGCAGATTGCCTGCCGCCTTCTCTTGTCGTGGCAGGTGTAGGTGTGGATGCAGCAGATGGAGTTCTGGGGCTTGTAGCAGGGGTAGGTGTGGGGGCAACAAAGAATTGTTCTGGGAAGGATGGGAATGGCACATGGGTAAAATGTAAATCATTTTAAATGAAATTTACCATTCCGGCCGTGAAGTCCCTCATGAAGCTCATCAGTCCGAGCTTCCGTTCATCCATCCTTTTCAGCGTCGACAGAATTTGGGCGGAGGTGACTGCTGGAGGTCTTGCTGTCGTCTGCTATTGCTTTGTTGCGACAGGTTCTAGGGAATTGGGGCCTGCCGTCTGGTCTGTCGTGGCAGAGGGGTTGATGTAGGACAGCGGGGTGGCAACCTTCAACTCCATTAGGCTGTAAATATTTCGCTGCGTCCACCCCTTTCCTTGGACTTTGACATCTTCCTCAATCTCCGGTACATTGTGGCCCCGGAAGATGGTGGTGATGAGGTAGGGGAAGACAAGGGGACCCGACGGTCGGAGGGCACACTCAAGTATTCCATCCCGTATGTAGCGGCCGACATTAATTTGTCTTTCATTTAAAATGGAATGAACAAGGGCTAACCTTGGTCTGTCGACCGTGATGTTGTGGGAGGATGGCATGATGCGCTTCTTGACAAAGTGATTCCACAGTTTGGCTTGTGGAGTCAGCTGGGTTCTCCTCACGATCCATCTATGTTTAGGGTCGTTGTTCCACTCTGTCCCTTCTTCTGTGACCTCTGCCATGACCGCGTCCTAGTCTGTCGGCGACAGACTATTCACGAACCTTTTGTGGGAGTCCTCCTTCTTACTCAAGTACAATCCATAGAGTGTATTGATGTATGCAGGCTTGATGGAGAGTTGCTTTCCTCGAACGGTTACTGTCTTGGTGTCTTTGCTGTCGACAGCAGTGTATAACTCTCTAACGAGGGTTATGTTCATCTCCTCGGGTTGGGCAACAAATTTCTGCCATTTAAGGGCTTGAATTTTCTTTGCTAGGTTTTCAACACTATCATTGCCTCGTCTGGTTCCTTATCCAATAATAGCCCATTTGCTACTGAATCTATTCTTAGACGAGTGTGTGTATTTGCATCATTGTAGAATTTAACGACCTGATTCCACACGGGGAATCCATGCATCGGGCAGTTCCTTAGAAGAGTTGTAAATCTGTCTCATGCCTCGTGCATTGGTTCGTCATCCTCCTGCTAAAAAGTAGCAATTTTATTACGCAATCTTTCAGATAAATGAGAATGATTAAAACGAGATAAGAATTCACGAGAGAGATTTGCCCAAGTTCGTATTGAACCCGGTGTTAGTTTATTCCACCAAGTTTTAGCTCTGTCTCTCAGTGAATGAGGAAATAACCGGAGCCTCAGTACTTCCGGATTTATTCCTGGCAATCTAAACGATCCATAGATTTCTTGGAACGTTTTTAGATGTTCTCAGAAATCCTCAGTTGCAGCACCACTAAATTGGCCATCGGAATTTATCATGCTGAACATAACAGGTTTCAGCTCGAAGTTCTCAGCTTCCACGTCTGGCAAGGTGGTCTCCATTTCAACATGGTCATTGACCATATAGTCGCGGCAGAACTATCGTGCGGCACCGGCAGCGGTAGGCCGTCCATTCCGGACATCCAGGGGAGGATCTCCAATAACCCTTTGGTTTTCATCTACCCCGTTATTCTGCATTGCTTCTAGCTGTTCCTCAAGATAGTCGTTTCTTGCTATCAAGATTCGGACTCGGTTCTTGAGGTTGTACGTGCATTCGATTTCAGGGTCTAGTTCGTACTCAGGTTCTTTGCCTCGTCTAGATCTGCGCATAAGCAAACAGAAAGCCTTGTGAAAAGCACATGGTAAATAATATCAAGAAAAACAGAAAAATTAAAAAGAAATAGTGCAGTAAGAGTAAGGGTAAAGATATGTTACCAGTCCCCGGCAACGGCGCCAAAAACTTGTTGCTTGTCAAAAGTCCTATCGCAAATAGTGCAAGTGTACACGACGCAAGTAGTAAAGTGATACTTGGAGTATCAGATATCGTCTCCACATGACTGGAAATAGCTTTATCCTAGAGTTGCTGCACGAGAGAGAGAAAGAGTTTAAATTGTTTGGAAAGTAATCTTGAGAAACAAGTAAAGTAAGAGATAAAAGAATCGGGTTTAAGAAATAGGCCGGTATTGATTTGCTCGGTAGTGCAGGTGTTGCACTGTAAGAGAACTTCTGTTCTGTCGTCGTCCCTGTCGCGACAGCACCTGTCGCGGCAGAAGTCTGTTGATGTCGCGACATCGATCACACAACTCTGCACTTCAAGTTTGGCAAGAATCCCTGCTATGACTTGTCCTATCCCTAGGCCCAAGTTATGTTGATGGACACTTCTTAAATGATACCTCCCGGCATAAATCGAAGGGTGAACACCAATGTTGTTGAATTCTTCCTTAGCCACTTAACCTGATACTTATCCCTAAGCCAAGATGGTTTAACCATAAACTGGAAAACGCATAGTTATTCCGTTCGTATGCTTGAATCTCCCGATATCAAACAAATAGATAACCTCACAATGCTCTCCCGATACTCTTGCGAGATGTGAAAACCAGAATAAATAAACTTGAAGTTTTATTGCTTGAACAGAAAATTCCTAAACAATACAATCCTTACAACTACTTTACAGAATCAACCCTTAGCCTTAGGGGGAGTTTAGAACATGATGAAGAGGGGAAAACGACAAGGGTTTTGGGGAAGACGACTAGGTATTAGATATCCTTCCCTAGGTCGAATTACATGCCTTTATATAGGCCTTGGGTCCAAGTTTTCTAATATGGCAAGACTACAAGTTTAAACTAAAGTACAACTCTATTAGAGATTAAATCTTCTGAGTATATGCCATTATATAGGCCTTGGACTTTGGGCTTGGCCTTCATTCTTCCTCCGAGCTCAGAAAAATATAGGAGTGGTCCACGACAGACCGTCTTTAAATCCTCTATATGTCGAGCTCCACTTCACTCTTTCACATCACTAATGTTGTCGTCATGGCTACCACGGCAGTGGCCACGACAGCGTTTTGCTCCTTGACTCCAGTCCTGTGCTCCAGCTCTGCTCCTTTGCTGCCCTGAGTCTGCCACAGCAGATACCTGCAAAAGTGACCAAAATCAGTAGAAACTGTGCCATTTTATCTAATTGTGATGTTTATGCAGAAATCTATCCTAAATGCAATGAAATGTGCTTGAATGCAGTAGAAATATGGGTAAATGAGGAGTAAAATATAGAACTTATATACACTCAACACTATCCAACTTATCCACTGAAACATCATTTGGGACAAATGTTTGGTTCAACACTTTTAGCAAAGCATTTCTGTGGGGCTCCAAACTCAGCAACAAAGATAACACTGATATACGACTTGGTTCTTTGTGTAATTGTTCAACCACATTGTATTCACTATGTTTGAAGAACTTCAGGAATTCACGTGATTCTTCCTCTTTTACAGGTTCAGTAATTTCTTGTTTTCTCCAATCAACGGGAACTTATCCTTTTGCTCAACATCTTTTATCTCCACCGATTTTGCAATTTCAGGGGACTAACATCTTCCACTTCGAGTGAAGTTCCCAACTCCACTAATTCCTGCAACCGTAATTTCAGAATCCTCTTTCCCCGTAATAGTCATGTTACAACCATAAATCCATGGCACCTGTTGATTAATCTTGTATGGGAAGGGAAAAGTCTCTATCACCAATCAAGCTAGAGGTTTCTTTGATTCTTCTTCGTGCATTCTAGGCCAATTAATCACAAAAGGTCGTCTAGCCTCACCACCCTTTTTGGACGATTATCCATCCACTGTAAAAACATCCCTATCTTCTTGACTCTTTTTGAAGAAATCTATTTCTTTATTGTCCATCAGATTCTAGACAATCTTTCTGAACTCGTCACAATGTTGAATCTCTTGATCCACATCACCGTGAAATTCACAGAAATCACCCTTACTAGTCACAACAGCTCCATGGTTAGAACTCATAATGTGCAGAAGGATCGTACCACTTTGGGTATGGTGGTTGCAATGGTGTGAGAAAGACGGGGGGATATCAATCGTTCTTCTAATAATTTAGGATACAACTCTTCGTAAGAAATTGGAATATGCGTGAAAGATTGTCTTTCCGTATTAGTCCTTGATGGCTTGGGCCCTCCTTGCGGTTGTTTTACTTGACTTGGAGAGATTGTAGTGGGTTTCAAGTATCTTGTATGATACACAAATTGTGGTGATGATTGATATATGGGATATGGATGCCCATTATCTCCCAAAACATTAATTTCATTCTCTTTCTTTTTGGTATACGATTTTTTTGAAGCCTCAAGACTGCTAAGTTTCCCGCTTTTAATAGCACGCTCAATTGCTTCACCTGCTGTCACTAGATTAACTAAGTCTCTAGTGGTACTACCAACAAGCTTCTCATAGTATGTTGACTGCAAGGAATTAATAAAGAGGGTTGTCGTCTCTTTCTCAAGTAGTGGTGGTTGGACTTGTGCAGCCATGTCCCACCACCGTTGGGCATATTGTCGGAACGTTTCATTGTGCTTTTTTCCATGTTTTGGAGTGTCAAACGATCAGGTACCATGTCTAGGACATACTTGTATTGTTCTTTGAAAGCACGTGCCAAGTCTCTCTATATGCTTATTTGGGCCCTATTCAATTGATTATACCATCACATGGCAGACCCATCTAAATTGTTCTAAAAGAAATGAATTAACAACTTATCATCATTCCCGTACCCCGTCATTTTACGGCAAAACATGGTAAGGTGGGCATTAGGACAGCTCGTTCCATCAAATTTCTCGAATTCTGGCACTTTGAATTTTGGGGGTAAAATCAGATCAGGGACCAAGCTCAGCTCCATTACATCTGTCCCAATGAAGACATCAGTACCTACCATAGCTTTGATTCTTTCCTCCAAGCACTCGAACTTGTCATCATTTATACCTAAAAATTTGGGTTGCACTTTCTTCAATTTTTCCAACTCGCCAAGGTCGACAAAATTTGGGACTTTTGGTTTGATTAGGCTAGCCCACATGTTTGAACCAGAAGCACAATGAATATTTTCTTGGTTATGGACATTTGATTCTAGCCTGCCAACAGAGAACACAAACCAAGGATGTGCTTCTTTTGATCCAAACGGTAAAGATGATGAATCTTTCTTTTGAACTTCGTGAGTTTTTCGTTTTTCAGCACTTGTTGCTTTGGATAACAACTGTGAAAGCTTATCCTCTAATTTACTTAGAAGAGTCTCTTGACTTTTTCCTATGTCATCCCTCAAGCCCTTTCCTATATCTTCCATTTTTCTAGCCTTGAATCGCGTGTAGTGAGGATGGTTGCTTTGATCGTCCTTCGTTTCCAGTATCACTAATATTGAACTCCCATGGATTAGTGTTTTATTTAATGTTAATGCATATAAAACACGTTGTATAAATGTAATGTGTAAAGATGAATGCAAGAATGAATGCAACTAGGTGTTGGTTAGAAAATTAATAAGATAAAAGAATATTCGCACAAACATAAGAAAAAAAACTTCTATTAAATAACTGAAAAGGAAAATCTAATGCATCCACCAAAATAGAAAAAAATCATCCACTAACATCCAAAGACAAAATATAATAACCTAAAAAACAGAAAGAAAAAATCAAAAAATCTGCAATCAACGTTTTTAATGACAAGAAAAGAAATAAATTAACACCAAACTCGACGGTATGGCTTAGCTTGATCTCCCAACTTCTCAACATTTCCCAAGAACTCCTCCCATTCATTTGCTAAGTGTGTCGAGGGATTGATCCAAAACTTCAACCACCCTGCTTCCTTTGCCAAATCGGTAATGTGCCCCTGTAGGTCTTTTAAATCTGCACTCAGAATGTTCAGCTGCTTCTCAATCCCTTTTATTGATTTTTAAAATATGTAGCATTGTAGTCTAGCTCTTCATTTTTGGCTTCTAGCTCAGCGATCCTTTTGTTCAGCGCCTTCTTCTCCTCCTCACACTCCTGTCTAACAATATCAGCTTCAGTCGGTATTTCTCAAAACTGTTCCTCTAAAGTTGGAGCATTCCATTGGCTAGGTAGTGGGGTGTTGCAATTTTTCCTCCTTGTCCTCCAAATTTGGTAATCCAAAGTAAGCCTTAGAGGTCCAAACCTGGCTTGATATGGGTGAGCCCAAGCTCTGGCTATCTCAAGAATTTGCTTTTTAGACTTTTCACCCTTGAAGACGAACTCACACAACCCTAATCCCCTCGTGGCTGGGACAAAATATAACGACCCATATTACCTCGATACCATTAGAGGAGCATATCCAGTTGCACCCCAAATACCAAGAAGAGGGACCCAATCAAAGG
The DNA here is from genome assembly GCA_030270665.1 of Hibiscus trionum. Lineage (NCBI taxonomy): Eukaryota > Viridiplantae > Streptophyta > Magnoliopsida > Malvales > Malvaceae > Hibiscus > Hibiscus trionum. The sequence continues at coordinate 15,049,569 of BSYR01000038.1, read as the reverse complement.
CACCACACTTGTACAAGATATAATTGTAGTCCAACCAATAAACCCTCCAAGTAATGTCCTCCAACCTCAAGTCTCACACGATTGATTCTCATTCTCCTGACATTTTTTCTTTTTTTGTCTTCTATGTTAAGAACTCTCGTAATGGTGAATATTGTAGAGTATGTACGCGTCTGGACAACTTCCTTTTGGCCCCCAAGTGACTGTGCATCCATACGGTGAGGAGTTGTGCACACCCTATAATATATATGCCTTCATGCCTTTTGAGGAAATTAAGGGATCGAAAGGTCTCCGCCAAGATAGCCGGAGCTAAATTAAGGCCTGACTCGAGCTCCCCAAATAAATCTATCACTGATGCTTCAATGTGTCCGGCTACTTTAGGGAAAATGATCAAGCCATAAATCCTTAAGGCAAAGATATCAACCTGCTTTCTCAGATCAGGATGAGTATGGATCAATCCCCAAAGTCTATCCCAGGCGATGACTTCGCTTCCCCCTTTACCTTGAAACTGGGCTTCCACCCATGACATGCTAGTCCCAGTCAAAGTCATAAGCTTCTCTTTGTACGTCTTAGGTTGAGCCTCTTTCACATAAATTTTGAACTCATGCACTTTCCTTAGATGGAGCAACGCAACATACTCCTCTATCGTCGGGGTCATGTCTTCCCCATTGAATGTGAAGCTGTTGTACAAAGGGTTCCAAAATTGCACCATAGCCCGTATCAACCCTTTATCTACGTGGACTTGCAGCAAATAGGCTATGTCTTCATATGTGTCATACAACATTTATCTCTAATCAGTTTTCCACTGGCCCCAAATCTCCGCTAATTCTCGAGTGTCATTCTGCTTAAGCTGAAGGTGAATGTATACTGAGAATTGTTCATCTGGTCTTGCTAGTATACTATCACCTCTCCTTCTCTAGGTGTTTTATAACCATTTTCGAACATCATTTTTCTCTAATAAGCACTGAACTCTTTTGGCTATGACGAAGATTTTTCTATCAAATTAATTAAATAACCAACACCTCTCTATGATGATGATGATGCATGTATACATAAAAAATAAACAACCCAAGAAAATTTGGTTAGTGTCGCACAAATATAACAAATAATCAGATACAAAAAAGAAAAAAGCATAATATGAAGAGTAGAAAAACAAAACAAAACAAAACACATGCTCATATATCAATGGGTGACACACTAAGGTTTGAGTTCATCATGGCTCTAATAGGGGTGGGTTTTTACGGTTTGTTATATGAGGTTACGGTTCTAGACAGGGTGCCCGAATTGTCCTCACTGATGCCTTCTAAGGCTAGTAAGGTCCCTGGTCCTCCCCCATTATAGGTTCTCAAGACAAAATTCAACTTGAGGGGATGCACTTCCCTATGACCATACGCAGGTTACCCTCACAAAGCCATATATCATATGCATCCCAGAGGTGACTACTATCCCATACGGAGGTTAACCTCACGAAGGAGCAGCATTTTGCCCCCACTTAAACGGGGCCGAGCTCGGGTTGAAAGCTCATAGAATGATGCAACACAACATGTACCCATTTTTGCGTGGCCTGGCTCTCTTGAATTTCCCTAGTGGAGTCGCCAAGCTGTCGACGCCATTTTTGGTATGGGCCGAAATTCGTTGGGCCTTGATAGGCTCGTCATTGTTTGGAGTCGCCATCGGTCATTTTGGATTGGGTATGACCGAAAACCTGTAGAACTGGTCTGCGTCTGAACCGGAGTCAGGTTGGCCTCAAGAGTCGGTTACATGTGGGGAAGGTTATAGCACCCCTACAACGCCCAAAATTGGTACCTAAAGGGGTTGTGTTGTCTTTTTCAAACACTTGAATCTGCCGTTGGATCGGACTGCTTTCGAGAGATGTTGAATCTGATAGTGTTGTGGGCTCTTCCACCTGTGTGATCTTGGCAATAATACTTTGGCCACCGTGAATCGAGGTAAGAACTCGATTTCCTTATCCCCACTTTCTCAGCCTTGCTAAAAAAATCTCACTAGCTTTTTTTGCTCTAATTTTTCTCTTCAATGTTCGTGTCTTCTCAAATTTTCAGAGTTCCTATTTATAGGTCGAGATTAGGGTTTTTCAACTTCTTTCTTCCCGGATTCATAGGGAAACCGTTGGGATAAGCTAGATTTTCAACATTATCATTGCATCGTCTGCTTCCTTATCCAATAATAGCCCATTTGCTATTGAATCTATTCTTAGACGAGTGTGTGTATTGGCAGCATTGTAGAATTTAACGACCTGATTCCACACGGGGAATCATTCATCGGGCAGTTCCTTAGAAGAGTTGTAAATCTGTCTCATGCCTCGTGCATTGGTTCGTCATCCTCCTGCTAAAAAGTAGCAATTTCATTACGCAATCTTTCAGATAAATGAGAAGGATTAAAACGAGATAAGAATTCACGAGAGAGATCTGCCCAAGTTCGTATTGAACCCGGTGTTAGTTTATTCCACCAAGTTTTAGCTTTGTCTCTCAGTGAATGAGGAAATAACCGGAGCCTCAGTACTTCCAGATTTATTCCTGGCAATCTAAACGATCCATAGATTTCTTGGAACGTTTTCAGATATTCTCGGAAATCCTCAGTTGCAGCACCACTAAACTGGCCAGCGGAATTTATCATGCTGAACATAACAGGTTTCAGCTCGAAGTTCTCAGCTTCCACGTCTGGCAAGGTGGTCTTCAGTTCAACATGGTCATTGACCATATAGTCGCGGCAAAACTATCGTGCGCCACCGGCAGCGGTAGGCCGTCCATTCCGGACATCCAGGGGAGGATCTCCAATAACCCCTTGGTTTTCATCTACCCCGTTTTTCTGCATTGCTTCTAGCTGTTCCTCAAGATAGTCGTTTCTTGCTATCAAGATTCGGACTCGGTTCCTGAGGTTGTACGTGCGTTCGATTTCCGGGTCTAGTTCGTACTCAGGTTCTTTGCCTCGTCTAGATCTGCGCATAAGCAAACAGAAAGCCTTGTGAAAAGCACATGGTAAATAATATCAAGAAAAACAGAAAAATTAAAAAGAAATAGTGCAGTAAGAGTAAGGGTAAAGATATGTTACCAGTCCCCGGCAACGACGCCAAAAACTTGTTGCTTGTCAAAAGTCCTATCACAAATAGTGCAAGTGTACACGACACAAGTAGTAAAGTGATACTTGGAGTATCGGATATCGTCTCCACATGGACTGGAAATAGCTTTATCATAGAGTTGCTGCACGAGAGAGAGAAAGAGTTTAAATTGTTTGGAAAGTAATCTTGAGAAACAAGTAAAGTAAGAGATAAAAGAATCAGGTTTAAGAAATAGGCCGGTATTGATTTGCTCGGTAGTGCAGGTGTTGCACTGTAAGAGAACTTTTGTTCTGCCGTCATCCATGTCGCGATAGCACCTGTCGCGGCAGAAGTCTGTTGATGTCGCGACAGCGATCACACAACTCTGCACTTCAAGTTTGGCAAGAATCACTGCTATGACTTGTCCTATCCCTAGGCCCAAGTTCTGTTGATGGACACTTCTTAAATGATACCTCCCGGCGTAAATCGAAGGGTGAACACCAATGTTGTTGAATTCTTCCTTAGCCACTTAACCTCGTACTTATCCCTAAGCCAAGATGGTTTAACCATAAACTGGAAAACGCGTATTTATTTTGTTCGTATGCTTGACTCTCCCGATATCAAACAAATAGATAACCTCACAATGCTCTCCCGATACTCTTGCGAGATGTGAAAACCAGAATAAATAAACTTGAAGTTTTATTGCTTGAACAGAAAATTCCTAAACAATACAATCCTTACAACTACTTTACAGAATCAACCCTTAGCCCTAGGGGGAGTTTAGAACATGATGAAGAGGGGGAAACGACAAGGGTTTTGGGGAAGACGACTAGGTATTAGATATCCTTCCCTAGGTCGAATTACATGCCTTTATATAGGCCTTGGGTCCAAGTTTTCAAATATGGCAAGAATACAAGTTTAAACTAAAGTACAACTCTATTAGAGATTAAATCTTCTTAGTATATGCCTTTATATAGGCCTTGGACTTTGGGCTTGGCCTTCATTCTTCCTCCGAGCTCGGAAAAATATAGGAGTGGTCCACGACAGACCGGCTTTAAATCCTCTATATGTCGAGCTCCACTTCACTCTTTCACATCACTAATGTTGTCGTCATGGCTACCACGGTAGTGGCCACGACAGCGTTTTGCTCCTTGACTCTAGTACTGTGCTCCAGCTCTGCTCATTTGCTGCCCTGAGTCTGCCACAACAGATACCTGCAAAAGTGACCAAAATCAGTAGCAACTGTGCCATTTTATCTAATTGTGATGTTTATGCAGAAATCTATCCTAAATGCAATGAAATATGCTTGAATGCAGCAGAAATATGGGTAAATGAGGAGTAAAATATAAAACTTTTATACACTCAACACTATCCAACTTATCCACTGAAACATCATTTGGGACAAATGTTTGGTTCAACACTTTTAGCAAAGCATTTCTGTGGGGCTCCAAACTCAGCAACAAAAATAACACTGATATACGACCTGGTTCTTTGTGTAATTGTTCAACCACACTGTATTCACTATGTTTGAAGAACTTCAGGAATTCACATGCTTCTTCCTCTTTTACAAGTTTAGTAATTTCTTGTTTTCTGCAATCAACGGGAACTTATCCTTTTGCTCAACATCTTTTATCTCCTCCGATTTTTCAATTTCATGGGACTAACATCTTCCACTTCGAGTGAAGTTCCCAACTCCACTAATTCCTGCAACCGCAATTTCAGAATCCTCTTTCCCCGTAATAGTCATGTTACAACCATAAATCCATGGCACCTGTTGATTAATCTTGTATGGGAAGGGAGAAGTCTTTATCACCAATCAAGGTAGAGGTTTCTCTGATTATTCTTCGTGCATTCTAGGCCAATTAATCACAAAAGGTCGTCTAGCCTCACCACCCTTTTTGGACGATTGTCCATCCACTGTAAAAACATCCCTATCTTCTTGACTCTTTTTGAAGAGCTCTATTTCTTTATTGTCCATCAGATTCTAGACAATCTTTCTGAACTCATCACAATGTTGAATCTCTTGATCCACGTCACCGTGAAATTCACAGAAATCACCCTTACTAGTCACAACAGCTCCATGGTTAGAACTCCCCAATCCTTTTTCCGCCATTTTCTTCCAAACCCACTTTAATGGTGATTGCATTTCAAATAAGTGTTTCTTAATCTTAAACTCACCACCTCTCATCACAGCATTAACCTTTGGTTCCTCATGTGTTGGCAGAGGGTTATTAGCGACATTAGGCCCCTCCGGTGTGTTGAATTGAAGGATATTTTGATTAATCAAGCTCTGAACCCTTCTTTTGAGAGCTGGACAATTTTCGATTGTATTACTAGGGATTCCAGCATGGAACTCACAATGTGCAGAAGGATCGTACCACTTTGGGTATGGTGGTTGCAATGGTGTGAGAAAGAAGGGGGGATATCAATCGTTCTTCTAATAATTTAGGATACAACTCTTTGTAAGAAATTGGAATATGCGTGAAAGATTGTCTTTCCGTATTAGTCCTTGATGGCTTGGGCCCTCCTTGCGGTTGTTTTACTTGACTTGGAGAGATTGTAGTGGGTTTCGAGTATCCTGTATGATACACAAATTATGGTGATGATTGATATCTGGGATATGGATGCCCATTATCTCCCAAAACATTAATTTCATTCTCTTTCTTTTTGGTATACGATTTTTTTGAAGCCTCAAGATTGCTAAGTTTCCCGCTTTTAATAGCACGCTCAATTGCTTCACCTGTTGTCACTAGATCAACTAAGTCTCTAGTGGTACTACCAACAAGCTTCTCATAGTATGTTGACTGTAAGGAATTAATAAAGATGGTTGTCATCTCTTTCTCAAGTAGTGGTGGTTGGACTTGTGCAGCCATGTCCCACCACCGTTGGGCATATTGTCGGAACGTTTCATTGTGCTTTTTCCCATGTTTTGGAGTGTCAAACGATCAGGTACCATGTCTAGGACATACTTGTATTGTTCTTTGAAAGCACATGCCAAGTCTCTCTATGTGCTTATTTGGGCCCTATTCAACTGATTATACCATCACATGGCAGACCCATCTAAACTGTTCTGAAAGCAATGAATTAACAACTTATCATCATTCCCGTACCCCGTCATTTTACGGCAAAACATGGTAAGGTGGGCATTAGGACAGCTCGTGCCATCAAATTTCTCGAATTCTGGCACTTTGAATTTTGGGGGTAAAATCAGATCAGGGACCAAGCTCAGCTCCATTACATCTGTCCCAATGAAGGCATCAGTACCTTCCATAGCTTTGATTCTTTCCTCCAAGCACTCGAAACTTTCATCATTTATACCTAAAAATTTGGGTTGCACTTTCTTCAATATTTCCAACTCGCCAAGGTCGACAAAATTTGGGATTTTTGGTTTGATTAGGCTAGCCCACATGTTTGAACCAGAAGCACCATGAATATTTTCTTGGTTATGGACATTTGATTCTAGTCCTCCAGCAGAGAACACAAACCAAGGATGTGCTTCTTTTGATCCAAAAGGTAAAGATGATGAATCTTCCTCGTGAACTTCGTGAGTTTTTCCTTTTTCAGCACTTGTTGCTTTGGATAACAATTGTGACAGCTTATCCTCTAATTTACTTAGAAGAGTCTCTTGACTTTTTCCTATGTCATCCCTCAAGCCCTTTCCTATGTCTTCCATTTTTCTAGCATTGAATCGCGTGTAGTGAGGATGGTTGCTTTGATCGTCCTTCGTTTCCAGTATCACTAATATTGAACTCCCATGGATTAGTGTTTTATTTAATGTTAATGCATATAAAACACGTTGTATAAATGTAATGTGTAATGATGAATGCAAGAATGAATGCAACTAGGTGTTGGTTAGAAAATTAATAAGATAAAAGAATATTCGCACAAACTGAAAATAAAAACTTCTATTAAATAACCGAAAAGGAAAATCTAATGCATCCACCAAAATAGAAAAAAATCATCCACTAACATCCAAAGACAAAATATAATATCCTAAAAAACAGAAAGAAAAAATCAAAAAATTTGCAATCAACATTTTTAATGACAAGAAAAGAAATAAATTAACACCAAACTTGACGGTATGGCTTAGCTTGATCTCCCAACTTCTCAACATTTCCCAAGAACTCCTTCCATTCATTTGCAAAGTGTGTCGAGGGATTGATCCAAAACTTCAACCACCCTGCTTCCTTTGCCAAATCGGTAATGTGCTCAACTATCTTCCAGATCTGAGTGAGTGCTTCCCTCATCAAGTCTTTTCTCACCTTGATATCACCCCTTGCAAACTGAAGTCGTAGGTCCCACTATTCCTCGCTAAGTTTTGAATCCCTTTGAATATCATCTATCAAGTCTCTATGTTGTTGCAGTGAACTCTCTAATGGTGTTACCAACTCCTTTAAATTTTCATTTTCAACTTGCGCCTTTTTAAGCTCAATCACTGAGTCTTGTTGTTGATAGATTTGAGGAAACCCTTGCAGAGATGCTACATGGTCCTGCAATTCTTGGTTCTGAGTGCGACTAGCCATGAGATCATTAAAGGTTGTTGTATTTGTCTGTTGGGCTGCTTGCAAATTAGCTGTAAGTTCTTCCACTTGATTTTCTTTGGCTTTCAATAACTTCATATAGTGCTTCGTATCATTCTCCCGTTCTTGTGGAGTTTTGTCCAAGTTGGCATTCCTTATCTTCTTTTGAAGTCCTCTATAGTCCCCCTGTAGGTCTTTTAAATCTGCACTCAGAATGTTCAGCTGCTTCTCAATCCCTTTTATTGATTTTTAAAATATGTAGCATTGTAGTCTAGCTCTTCATTTTTGGCTTCTAGCTCAGCGATCCTTTTGTTCAGCGCCTTCTTCTCCTCCTCACACTCCTGTCTAACAATATCAGCTTCAGTCGGTATTTCTCAAAACCGTTCCTCTAAAGTTGGAGCATTCCATTGGCTAGGTAGTGGGATGTTGCAATTTTTCCTCCTTGTCCTCCAAATTTGGTAATCCAAAGTAAGCCTTAGTGGTCCAAACCTGGCTTGATATGGGTGAGCCCAAGCTCTGGCTATCTCAAGAATTTGCTTTTTAGACTTTTCACCCTTGAAGACGAACTCACACAACCCTAATCCCCTCGTGGCTGGGACAAACTACAACGACCCATATTGCCTCGATACCATTAGAGGAGCATATCCAGTTGCACCCCAAATACCAAGAAGAGGGACCCAGTCAAAGGCACCACACTTGTACAAGATATAATTGTAGTCCAACCAATAAAGCCTCCAAGTAATGTCCTCCAACCTCATGTCTCACACGATTGATTCTCATTCTCCCGACATTTTTTCTTTTTTTGTCTCCTATGTTAAGAACTCTCGTAGTGGTGAATATTGTGGAGTATGTACGCGTCTGGACAACTTCCTCTTGGCCCCCAAGTGACTGTGCATCCATAAGGTGAGGAGTTGTGCACACCCTATAAAATATACGCCTTCATGCCTTTTGAGGAAATTAAGGGATCGAAAGGTCTCCGCCAAGATAGCCGGAGCTAGATTAAGGCCTAACTCGAGCTCCCCAAGTAAATCTATCACTGATGCTTCAATGTGTCCGGCTACTTTAGGAAAAATTATCAAGCCATAAATCCTTAAGGCAAAGATATCAACCTGCTTTCTCGGATCAGGATGAGAATGGATCAATCCCCAAAGTCTGTCCCAGGCGATGACTTCGCTTCCCCCTTTACCTTTAAACTGGGCTTCCACCCATGACATGCTAGTCCCAGTCAAAGTCATAAGCCTCTCTTTGTACGTCTTAGGTTGAGCCTCTTTCACATAAATTTTGAACTCATGCACTTTCCTTAGATGGAGCAACGCAGCATACTCCTCTATCGTCGGGGTCATGTCTTCCCCATTGAATGTGAAGCTGTTGTACAAAGGGTTCCAAAATTGCACCATGGCCCATATCAACCCTTTATCTACGTGGACTTGCAGCAAATAGGCTATGTCTCCATATGCGTCATACAACATTTGTCTCTAATCAGTTTTCCACTGGCCCAAATCTCCGCTAATTCTCGAGTGTCATTCTGCTTAAGCTGAAGGTGAATGTATCCTGAAAATTGTTCATCTGGTCTTGCTAGTATACTATCACCTCTCATTCTCTGGGTGTTTTCTAACCATTTTCGAACATCATCATTTTTCTCTAATAAGCACTGAACTCTTTTGGTTATGACGAAGATTTTTCTATCAAATTAATTAAATAACCAACACCTCTCTATGATGATGATGATGCATGTATACATAAACAATAAACAACCCAAGAAAATTTGGTTAGTGTCGCACAAATATAACAAATAATCAGATACAAAAAAGAAAAAAACATAATATGAATAGTAGAAAAACAAAACAAAACAAAACACATGCTCATATATCAATGGGTGACACACTAAGGTTTGAGTTCATCATGGCTCTAATAGGGGTGGGTTTTTACGGTTTGTTATATGAGGTTACGGTTCTAGACAGGGTGCCCGAATTGTCCTCACTGATGCCTTCTAAGGCTAGTAAGGTCCCTGGTCCTCCCCCATTATAGGTTCTCAAGACAAAATTCAACTTGAGGGGATGCACTTCCCTATGACCATACGGAGGTTAACCTCACGAAGGAGCAGCATTTTGCCCCCACTTAAACGGGGTCGAGCTCGGGTTGAAAGCTCATGGAATGATGCAACACAACATGTACCCATTTTTGCGTGGCCTGGCTCTCTTGAATTTCCCTAGTGGAATCGCCAAGCTGTCGACGCCATTTTTGGTCTGGGCCGAAATTCGTTGGGCCTTGATAGGCTCGTCATTGTTTGGAGTCGCCATCGGTCATTTTGGATTGGGCATGACCGAAAAACTGTAGAACTGGTCTGCGTCTGAACCGGAGTCAGGTTGGCCTCAAGAGTCGGTTACGTGTGGGGAAGGTTATAGCACCCCTACAACGCCCAAAATTGGTACCTAAAGGGGTTGTGTTGTCTTTTTCAAACACTTGAATCTGCCGTTGGATCGGACTGCTTTCGAGAGATGTTAAATCTAATAGTGTTGTGGGCTCTTCCACTGTTGTGATCTTGGCAATAATAGTCGGGCCACCGTGAATCGTGGTAAGAACTCGATTTCCTTATCCCCACTTTCTCAGCCTTGCTAAAAAAATTTCACTAGCTTTTTTTTGCTCTAATTTTTCTCTTTAATCTTCGTGTCTTCTCAAATTTTCAGAGTTCCTATTTATAGGTCGAGATTAGGGTTTTTCAAATTCTTTCTTCCCGGATTCATAGGGAAACCGTTGGGATAAGCTAGAATATTTGTGTAGAGCATAAGACGGGATTGTTGAGCAAGTAGATGAGTTTTCATGGTTATGGACTCTTACGGGCGGCAGACTAAAATTTTCAGAGTGAGATTAGGGTTTTTTTTTAATTTTCGCATTATTTTCCATTTTTTACTTTTCTAGATTTTTTGTAATTTTTCTTGTTTGGGGTTTTCTTTTTCCTTTTTTGAATTTTATTAAGCCTATTGGACCGTATTCGGGTCGTACGTTAGGCCCTAAGTAAAAATTGGTGTTCACAACATCATCTTCATTTACTTAGAATATTCTTCAGACTCAGCCTGTAAAATGTTTCTGCACACACTGCACTAGCATTGTAGTTTAATTCTAAGGTAATTCCTGCTCTTCTCCTTTCACTAATTTAACGATAGGTGCCACGGCCTTGAGGTGCTAAATCAAGTTTAAAACAGGGTTTTTATTTCTGATTAGTGCAAGGGCAAGTATGTTTAAGATTGCATTGCTTGAGGACAAGCAATAGTTCGAGTTTGGGGGTGTGTAAAGTGCTCATAAGTCCTATATTTTGTATGCATTCCATCTCATATTATTGCAGTTCTTAAGTACATTTTAGGCATATTTAGGTGCATGCATGCATTATCTACAAATATTCTTTACTTTACCATGTTTATATTGAATATCTTTAATTTGGTGAGAAAATGTATTGTTTTAGTTTAGTTTTAGTTTCAAGTACTAGAAGCTAGCAGAAGGAAAGAGGAGCTGAAGAACTGATGCTGAGGCAGCAAGCCAAGGAGCTGTACTGAAGCAGCTCAAAACAGCGAGAAGTGTTGTCGAGTAGCTGTCATCGCCATACATGCCGCCCATATATAATTTATTTATAGCATCGAAAGTGTAACACTTCTGGTTTAACAAAGTTAAAAAATGGAAAAGTGCAGCTTGGGAGACTCAAACTCGCGACCTTCAAAATGGTGTGCAATAGCCTTAGCCAATCCTTAGTTTTAGTCTGCATAGTTTTAATGCTAAGCTTACTATCAAGTCTGAGATAAAAAAATGAAAATGAAATAGAAGCTCGATTTTTTATACCCCCCTCATCTACTTTTTTGACCGAATTAATAATTCAAAATAGCGTGACCCTTTCTCTCTTTCTTTTGCTGCATGTTCACCTTTCCGATCGGCCGCCGTCGAACTCCGTCACCGCTGGACGGTGGTGGTCACCGCCTACATCACCGGAGGAGTCACTTCGTCGCAATCTCAGCCATAGCCATCAAGCGCGTTACCGAGCCGCATTTCGCCGACAAAAACACGTTCGAAGTTTCGACCGAAACCCCCTAAAACGCCACATCCGTTTCGTTGCATTTTCTGGCCACCTTCGACGTTCGTCCGAGAATTGGACTCCAGATCCTAGCTCCTCAAACCGTGCTGAACAAAAACCAGCCTTTTGATTATCTGATGGACACCGGGAGAAACCCCATCGGAGTTACGAGTTTTTCAACGACTTCGAATCGTTTTGGGTAAGTTCCGATCGTTTTCCGGTATAGATCGTTAGGTTTTCGGTTTGGTTGAAAAAGGTGTCTCATGGGCTTTGGTTTTTTGGCAGAATCGATGTCAGTGGAGTCGCCGATGATGAAGCCAGTGAACGCTGGCAAGGAATATGGTGAAGCAGGTGAGACCCGATTTATCTCTAAATCGGGCCTGAACCGGTTAAGTTGGTTTGGGCTCAACCAAACCAAGCCCTTTGCAATCTGAATCCGGGCATAATCTCCCAAGCCTAGGTCCGACCCAACCCGTCTGCCCGAGCCCAACCTGACCCATCTGCCCGAGTCTGACCCGAGTCTGAACGTTGACTGAGTTAACCCGGAGAGTAAGCTCGCTCGAGTTGACTCGGTTGACCTTTGACCCGTTGACTGCTGACGTTAGGATGACATCAGCGTTGACTGTTAACTTTGTCCCCAAAAAGTCAAATTTTTCCGAAAAGTCTCATTTTATGTTTTCTGACGTTCTGGATCTGAATTTTATGCATGTTTCATGAAATTCTGACCCGAAAGCCTCCAAATCAGACCTTGAACCCGAACATGCTTATGTATTTATTTATTTAGGTAATAGCACTATGAATAAACACTGAAATGGGATATTGTGTGATTGAAGGTATTCTCAGTTTCTTGAATACGAGATTGTTGAAGGACATTAAATCTGGGTTCAAGGGTGTTCAAATGTCGTTCACAGATCGATCGATGTAGCTCGGAGCCAAGGTAATACATTACTACTTATTATATGCTTTATGAACACGTTGGTAATTGGCTAAGGCATGCAAGTATGATGAAGTATAAAGTTGGCCCGTTTAAGTCAAATCGAATACGAATAATTAGTATAATAATTTTGATAAGATCAAAATTCTCGAATGAGAAGGCTAAGGATCTGATTTCACTAATTAATTAATAAGGCAACAATTTTCCAAACCCAATCAATGGTGTTAAAGGATTCAATGTCAGTCATATTTGGTTATGAAATTAAGAAAATGCCCTAATGGTATTGAAATGACTAAAATACCCTCTAATAATAAAAATAATGTGCGAGCCTACACTTGATCTAGTAAAGCAATTGATGCATCTAGAAACCTCGTTTTGCTTGGAAATTTTTGGTGACAAAGCTTAAACCCTCGAATTTGTAAAGTGCTTGGATTTCCTTAATTTTGAATAAATCTTCACAGACAAGTTACGAAAAACTGATCATATGTCTGGATTAATTATAGTGGCGTAAAGGATTTAATTGACTGGAACGAATAAAATAGAATGAATCGGTTGGAATTACTGTAATGAACAAAAGACTGAAATGCCCTAGGGCACCTTTCTTCCAATTGACCAAAACGTTGGATACACCCTCAAGATTTGGTACAAGTGAATAGTAGGAAGGACCGAAAGGTTATGAATAATTGAAACACCTTCTGGGATCAAAATGATTAAAATACCCTTGAATGCTAAAAGGACTAAAAATACCCTTAAGACTTGGAATAAGAATCACCAACAAAGCCAAACAAAGATAATGGCTCAAAAAGCGGTAATAAGCGACCCATGTTAGTTGGTTGCTTTAGAAATTATTGTGAAGGTGGAAGAATATCATATAAAAGCGTGTTCGAGTTGTTGGAGAAATTACGTAAGTTAATGGAAAGGGTAGTTTGTTCTTCGTGTGTATTCGATGCTATTGGATCGAGTTCAGGTGCAATGCACACGTTGAATACTTGGAAAATACTGTTTAAATTTATGATCGATTTCTCGCGGTACGTTCAGTGGTCGATCGGTGTAGGTGATCTTTATGTTATTCAATACAGTCAGTTTTGTACATCACCGTTTATACCTTTTTCGATCAAATTACCAGATTACCACCGAATATCTGAATGACCATAATGCCCTTGTAGGCTTTAATGCTTGGATCGTTCACGATATATCTGAAATATCAATGATCCTGATTTATCAATTTCTAATTTCTGGTTTGAGCTATTAGTATCGAGCTTCCTCACTTAAGGACCTTGTTCTGAAATCAGCCTAAATTTGTCAAATGTTCTCTTTCTGATAATTATCAAGTGTCTCTAGAAATAAATCGAACCATAAGGCGCGTACCTTGTGTTTATAAATGTTCTCTGCTTAAAACAAATACTATATGCCTATCATATAATATATTATGTTATCGTTCGAATAGAAAGAAACCTCTGATGCCTGTCATCTAATATGAAAATACATCTGATGTGTGTCATTGGATACAAAATAATAAAATATATTTGACATCTATCTTCTAGTATAAAAAATAGATATGATATCTATTTTCTGCAATATTGTCTTCTGAATATAAACTAAATTAATTTGGGGTATATTATTTGGAATATAAGTGAAGATCTGTAGGCTCAGCGCTGGTAAGCCCTTCTGGACCTAAGCTCCCACGCCTAATGGACTTAGGGTAATCCTTTTTGTAAGCTCCTATGCTTGACGGGCCAAGGGTAAGTCTTTTTGGATACTATTCTGGGTTTCTGTATGTTGGCGTACGGTTGGAGGGTAGTTAAGTAATTAATAAAACTTTCTGACCTCTTCTGAAATCTACCCTACTGGATTAATGTATCAAAGTTGGAACTCCTAGTAAACTTACAATCCGCGTTTAATGGACCACTCCAAACTCCTTGATTCAACTTCAGTAATTTGAATCTCTATTGAATCTCCGACTTTAGACTCATCTCCTAAGGCTCGGGTGATCAAATAAAGAACAACTCTGCCACCTTCTAATATAACCCTTCACTGAAATATCAAATCGTAATTTGAGCTTGTCGTTGCCCAGTTCTTCATGACAGTGTTAAGCTTGCCATATACCTGCTTGTGCATTTTGTATCCCTGGTAGTCTGTATTACTGAGCTTTCCGAAGCTTACGTTGTTTTTATCATCACAGGTTAAAAAATCAACCATGTTGCAGCTATCAACGCCGATAAGGGAGTTTTATTGGCTTTGCTTGCGGAGTATGGTATATGTGTAATTAGGGGGCATGTATGTCGCGTCTTGTTTCATGTTTTGAGTCTGAAACTCGTATTAGTAATTTGTATTAAAGTTTCAGTTTCATTGTCTGAATAACTTCTGAAATTGTATTTTCAATTCAAAACTTGATTCATGATTTTAAATGGTTTGAAAAAAAAATTATTTGAAATTTTAATGTGGGTAGCTCCGATGACCCTAATGTGACTTCCTAGGATCTGTGGTAACATATAGGCGGGTCTAGGGTGTTACATTTGTTGGTATCAGAGCTTTGAGTTGCGTCTCTCTGGGTAGATCGACCGATCGTCTATCATAGTGTGTCTGGTTTGTGCATACCCCTGGATCCTAACCGCACACCACCAAGCCGGGACTCTGATGTCGAATCATTTTTCTAAAATAAGTGGATCTAAGTTTTATGTCCGATGTAGCTCGGGTCGTACTGGCAAATAATGTATGTAACATTCACCTGCGAATCTAATTAACTTAATGTATTTGAATCTGGATAGAGAACTTGAGATAGTTCGTGCATGTGAAATTGAAGATTTGATTCCGACTGAAAATAAATGTTCGATATGTAAGGTAACCGATATAAGATTTCATGTAAGGATTTTCGGTGAAAATGATTGTGTTGGGAAGTATTCTGATGAAAATATGATAAAAGAGTTATGAAATTAAAGGAAAGATGTTTGTGAACCTGGCGAAAGAGTAAATTTGGTAGTGACTCCGTTATACACAAAGGAAACAGTCGCATGACTATTACGCTGAAGATAAGTGCCAATCATTTGAAACGTTGGTTATGTTTGGTTGGTTGGGAGAAATACTTCCATGGAAGTGTGGCATGTTGTATAGGTATGCATATCATTCCTGACTAAAATCTGGTGTCTCGTCTTAATTCTGGAAGGCTTTGTTGGAAGCCTTGATTACTCGTTTGGATTTCAGGTATAAATTTTCATTCGTAAGTTGATGGTCAACCTAGTTTAGTATTTCAGATTTTAGAGAAAATACTTCAAGGTTGGATGATCAAATTTTGTGGTAATTGGGAAGGTTTCGTATTCCTAACTGCGATCAGATATAGTAAAAGTTATGAGATAATTGTTTGCTTGACAATGTATGAAGTTCGGTATGGATTTAAACATTGTATTCTAATTAGTTGGCCTGAGATGTATGAAGGGATGACTCTGAGTCCAAAGGCAAATCGAGTGATTGAAGACACTACCAGATTGATCTATGACTGTTTGAGAGTCCCAATAAATAAGGATACTTTGAAAGATAAGTTTCAGTAGAAGAATAAATGGAATAATAATTTTTGCATTTCTCTAACCATGGTAAATTTCGCGGGCGAAATTTCTTTTAGAGGGGGAGAGTTGTAACACTCATGGTTTAACAAAGTTAAAAAATGGAAAAGTGCAGCTTGGGAGACTCGATTTAATGTTAAGCTTACTATCAAGTTATAGACAAAAAAATGAAAATGAAATAGAAGCTCGATTTTTATACCCCCTCATCTACTTTTTTTGACTGAATTAATAATTCAAAATAACGTGACCCTTTCTCTCTCTCTCTTTTGCTGCTTGTTTACCTTTTCGATTGGTTGCCGTCGAACTTTGTCACCGCCGGGCGATGGTGGTCACCGCTTACTTCACCAGAGGCGTTAATTCGTCGTGATCTCAGCAATGGCCATTATGCGCGTAAACGAGCCACCTTTCGCCGGCAAAAACACGTTCAAAGTTTCGACCCAAACCCCTTAAAACGTGGCATACGTTTCCTTGCATTTTCCGACCACCATTGATGTTCCTGCGAGAATTGGACTCCAGATCCCAGCTCCTCACGACGTGCTGAACAAAACCCAGCCTCTTGATCATCTGATCGTCACCAGGAGAGGCCCCATCAAAGTTACAAGTTTTTCGACGACTTCGAATCATTTTGGGAATGTTTCGATCATTTTTCGGTATAGATCATTAGGTTTCCGGTTTGGTTGAACAAGGTGTCTCATGGGCTTTGGTTTTTTGGCATAATCGATGTTAGTGGAGTCGCCGATGAGGAAGCCAGTGAACGCCGGTGAGGAATTTGGTTAAGCAAGTGAGACCTGGTTTACCTCTAAACTAGGCCTGAACCGGTTAAGTCAGTTTGGGCTCAACCAAACCAAGCCCTTTGCAATATGAATCAGGCCATAATCTCCCAAGCCTAGGTCTGACTCGACTCGTCTGCCTGAGCCAGACCTGACCTATCTGCCTGAGTCCGACCCTAGTATGATCATTGACTGAGTTAACTCGACCGAGTCAACTTAGTGAGTCAACCCGACCGAGTCAACCTAGTGAGTCAGCTCGCCCGAGTCGACTCGATTGACCTTTGACCCGTTGACTGCTGACACCAGCATGACATTAGCGTTGACTTTGACCATTGAGTGTTGACTTTGGCCCCCAAAAGTCGAATATTTCTGAAAAGCCTTCTCCATGTTTTTTGACGTTTTGAGTCCGAATTTGAAGCCCGTTTCATGAAATTCTGACCCGAAAGCCTTTAAATCTGACCTTGAACTCGAACTTGCTTATGTATTTATTTATTCATTTAAGAGCACTATGAATAAGGACTTAAATGGGATATTGTGTGATTGAAGGTATTCTCGGTTTCTTGAATATGTGATTGTTGAATGACATTAAATCTGGGATCAAGGATGTTCGAATGTCGTTCACGGATCGATCGATGTAGTTTGGAGCTAAGGTAATACATTACTACCTCTTATATGCTTTATGAACACGTTGGTAATTGGTTAAGGCATGCAAGTATGATGAAGTATATTGTTGGCTCGTTTCAGTCAAATCGGATACGAATAATTAGTGGAATAATTTTGATTAGATTGAAATTCTCAAATGAGAAGGCTATTATATAGGAAGGATTTGGTTTCATTAATTAATTAATAAGGCAGCAATTTTCCAAACCCAATCAATGGCGTTAAAGGATTCAATATCAGTCATATTTGGTTATGAAATTACGAAAATGCCTTGATGGTATTGAAATGACTAAAATACCCTCTAATAATAAAAATAATGTGTGAACCTACACTTGATCTGGTAGAGCAATTGATGCATCTAGAAACCTCGTTTTGCTTGGAAATTTTTGGTGACAAAGCTAAAACCCTCGAATTTGTAAAGTGCTTGGATTTCTTTAATTTTGAATAAATTTTCACAGACAAGTTACGAAAAACTGATCATATATCTGGATTAATTGTCTGGAACGAATAAAATAGAATGAATCGGTTGGAATGATTGTAATGACCAAAAGACTAAAATACCCTAGGGCACATTTTTTCCATTTGACCAAAACGTTGGATACACCCTCAAGATTTGGTACAAGTGAATAGTAGGAAGGACCGAAAGGTTATGAATAATTGAAACATCTTCATGCATCGAAGTGCTTAAAATACCCTTGAATGCTAAAAGGACTAAAAATACCCTTAAGACTTGGAATAAGAATCACCAACAAAGCCAAACAAATATAATGGCTAAAAAGGGGGTAATAAGCAACCCATGTTGGTTGGTCTCTTTAGAAATTATTGTGAAGGTTGAAAAATATCATATAAAAGTGTGTCCGAGTTGTTGGAGAAAGTACCTAGGTCAATGGAAAGGGTAGCCCGTTCTTCGTGTGCATTCGATGCTATTGGATTGAGTTCATTTGCAATGCACATGTTGAATACTTGCAATATACTGTTTAAATTTATGATCGATTTCTCGCGGTACGTTCAGTGGTCGATCGGTGTAGGTGATCTTTATGTTATTCAATACAGTTAGTTTTGAGAAGTGAGTTCTTAGGGTGTACCGATCCGATTAATAGTAAACAAAGTACTGATGGTTTGCGATTGGTTCAATGGACTCAGAAACCTGAAAGAAACTAGAATTCCTGAATTCTATACATCACCATTTATACATTGTTGGTTCAAATTACCAGATTACCCCAAAAGATCAGAATGACCATAATGCCCTTACAGGCTTTATTGCTTGGATCATTCGCGATATATCTAAAATATCAATGATCTTGATTTATCAATTTCTAAATTATGGTTTGAACCGTTAGTACCGAACTCCCTCACTTAAGGACCTCGTTCTGAAATCAGCTCAAATTTGTCAAATGTTCTCTTTCTGATAATTATCAAGTGTCTCTGAGAAATAAATCGAACCATAAGGCGTGTACCTTGTGTCTTTAAATGTTCTCTACTCTAAACCATTACTATCTTCCTAAAATATAATATATGGCGTTATCATTCGAATATAAAGCAACCCCTGACGTTTGTCATCTTATATGAAAATAAATTTGATATGTATCATTGGATACAAAATAATAAAATATATTTGACATATGTCTTCTAGTATTAAAAAATAGATCTAATATCTATTTTCTGTAATATTGTCCTCTAAATATAAACTAAATTAATATGGGGTATATTATCTGGAATTTAGGTGAAGATCTGTAGGCTCAGTGTTGGTAAGCCCTTTTGGACCTAAGCTCCTACGCCCAATGGGCCTAGGGTAAACCTTTCTATAAGCTCTTACGCTCGACGGGCCTAGTGTATGTCTTTCTGGATACTATCCTGGGTTTCTGCATGTTGGCGTACGGTTGGAAGGTAGTTAAGTAAATTAATAAAACTTTTTGACCTCTTCCGAAATCTACCCTACTGGATTAATGTATCAAAGTTGAAACTCTCAATAAACTTACAATCCACGTTTAATGTACCACTCTAAACTCCTTCATTCAAATTCTGTAATTTGAATCTATCTTGAATCTCCGACTTTAGACTCATCTCATAAGGCTCGGGTGATCAAATAAAGAACAACTAGCTACCTTCTGATATAACGCTTCACTAAAATATCGAAAGCCCTTGGGTGCGGGAGCCTCGGTCATCATCGTGAGAATGCAGGCACTAGGGTGCGGGAGCCTCGCACACCATCAGGGTGAACTAGGCCCTTGGGTGCGGGAGCCCCAGTCGCCATCGGGAGGATGCGGGCACTGCTCGAGCTACTCCCGCGGCGAGAGCGGGTCGTCGTGTGCTGGCCGGGAGATGGACTGGGAACGGCTCCTTCATGGGCCTTCCCCGGGCGATGAACAGTCGACTCAGAATTGGTACGGACAAGGGGAATCTGACTGTTTAATTAAAACAAAGCATTGCGGTGGTCCCTGCGGATGCTCACACAATGTGATTTCTGCCCAGTGCTCTGAATGTCAAAGTGAAGAAATTCATCCAAGCCCGAGTAAATGGAAGGAGTAACTATGACTCTCTTAGGGTAGCAATATGCCTCGTCATCTCCTTGTTGCCCCTTCGTAATATAACACTCCAAACGGTAGGGAGGCATTTACTTCAAACGACTCTATCTAGGCACTTGTGGTGCCAAAGCCTCGGGCCCTACCGTGCTTGGGAAAAAAAGTTTCCACGTTTCAGATATGGCACCCACGGGGCCCTTGGGGTGCGACAGCCATTATCCTACCATCGAAAGTTGATAGGGAAGAAATTTGAATGATGCGTCGCAGGCACAAAGGTCGTGCGATCCGTCAAGTTATCATGAATCATCAAAGCAACGGGCAAAGCCCGCGTCGATCTTTTATCTAATAAATGCATCCCTTCCAGAAGTCGGGGTTTAGTGGATCGTGGCAGCAAGGCCACTCTGCCACTTACAATACCCCGTCGTGTATTTAAGTTGTCTGCAAAGGATTCTACCCGCTGCTCGGTGGAAACTACACTTTAGGGTGGCACACGCAACTTGTCTGACGCGCATGCTGCACCCACGACACGTGCCCTTGGGGGCTAGAGGCCCATTGTTGCCCAGTTCTTCATGATAGTGTTAAGCTTGCCATATACCTGCTAGTGCATTTTGTATCCCTTGGTAGTCTATATTACTAAGCTTTCCGAAGCTCACGTTGTTTTTACCATCACAGGTTAAAAGATCGACCATGTTGTAGCTATGAACGTCGATAAGGGAGTTTCATCGGCTTTGCTTGTTGAGTATGGTATCTGTGTAATTAGGGGGCATGTATGTCGCATCTTGTTTCATGTTTTGAGTCTGAAACTCGTATTAGTAACTTGTATTAAAGTTTCAGTTTCATTGTCTAAATAACTTCTAAATTTGTATTTTTAATTCAAAACTTGATTCATGATTTTAAATGGTTTGAAATTTTGTTTTATTTGAAATTTTAACGTGGGTCGCTCCGGTGACCCTAATGTGACTTCCTAGGATCTGTGGTAACGCATAGGCGGGTCTAGGGTGTTATAGGAAGAAACACACCTCACAAAAATAAAGCTCTAACGGCGAACAAAGGGTGGTTGCGACTTCGATGTAAGGTGATGACAGCATCAATCCGAGAGGAATTCATAAAACATCGGAATAACGAAGAGCGACAACACTTTAAAACTTAAGGCTTAGGTTTATTTTTGTACATAGTAACTACGACTATATATATAGTTGAGTGGTAGTAATCTAAACAAAATAGGTTTAGAATATAATAATAATAATAATAATAATAATAATAATAATAATAATAATAATAATAATTTAAGTTGAAGAAAAAGTCGATACAGCCGAATCCAAGTAGAATTAAATTTCTATAAAAAAGTTAAGTGTTTCTGTTGTTTATATACCCAATTTATTGGGTAATTCACAAGGGAAACCATTGAACTTAATGAGGTTTGCAACCTAGCACCTAAGCTTTTTACGATTTACATATTGACCCCTAAATTTTTATATTATACCTTATAAATCTGAATTTTTTGAAATTAACCCTCAAACTAAATTAGGGTTTTTGAATTAAATTCCCAAATCATTAGGGGGTTTTAAGAATTAGGGATTGAAATTAGGTTTCTAAATTAAGGATTTTATGAATTTAGGGTTTACAATTTGGGCGAAATTTTTGGGTGTTACATGTTGAGTCCTTGAGATTTTTAATATTTATTAATCAATTTAGTGGCGTTCAACGGTGTTCAGCGTTAGTGGTGTTCAACGTTAGTGGTGTTCGACGCCCGTTGTAGAATTTTCCTATACTATATATAATTGTAATTATGGAAGAAGTTGTCTACCAAGATATCTTATTGCCATGCCACCAAAAACCCCAACAAGGCCATATGAAAGTTGGGCATAACCGTCGAAAAGGTAATATGATTTGGCCTTGAGATTGATATGGGTACTAATAATAACAACAATAATCAAGCCATAACAACTAGCAAGTGAATAAGAATGCCGAACGGCGACAACAGCGGCACTTGAGAGAAAGATTTTAGTAAAGAAGAAAACAAAATGGGTTTGAAGAACAATACCATGGGGACTCAGACACAAGGCGGCGGCGGAGGAGTAGTAACCCTTTTTGTCAACAACCTACCGACAAAACTACATTGGAGCGGACTCAGACAAACGTTCGGAAGACATGGGGACCTGGTAGACTCGTTTATAGCAAAGAAACGAGACAAGGCAGGAAGGAGATTTGGATTTGTAAGATTTGCATGTAGGAGGGATGCGTACAGAGCTATTGAACGTCTGAACGGGTTTAGGTTGTATGGCTTCAAACTTATGGTCTCAGTGGCATGATTTAGAGGTAGAACGACATACTGGAGAAAATTGAGGATTGGAAGCGATCAACAAAGGGAGGAGAAGAGGGACCTGAGACAGACAGATCCCAAAGGGAATAACAACAAAACTGGGAATGTAAGTGGGCACAACCAACATCCTGAAGAGTTTGAAGAAAAAGGCGAAACTAGCACCAGGAATACCAGAAGCATAAAAATAGTACAAGGTCATGTGGATGAAGAAACAATCTAGAAACTGAGCAAATGTGTAATAGGAACGACGGCCTCAGTGTGCTCGACTGAAACGGTTAAAGGAAGGTTTGATAGTTGGGGGCTTGATGAACTACGTGTGAAGAGATTTAGGTGGCCAGAAGTTTTTGTTAGAATTTCACGATGAAGAACTTTTTCAACTTATGGAAAAACAAAATTGGTCATTGCTGGAGGAAATATTTACGAAGATAGAACAGTGGACTGAATCATTTAGATCAACAGAAAGGTAACATGGTTAGAGCTTCAAGGGATGCCATTGCATTGATGGAATAACGAAACTTTCAAGAGAATCGTCGGAATTTGGGGTTCTTTGGTGGCGCTGGGAG
This sequence comes from Hibiscus trionum, assembly GCA_030270665.1. Taxonomy (NCBI): domain Eukaryota; kingdom Viridiplantae; phylum Streptophyta; class Magnoliopsida; order Malvales; family Malvaceae; genus Hibiscus; species Hibiscus trionum. The sequence continues at coordinate 15,026,608 of BSYR01000038.1, read as the reverse complement.
AAAATGCTTCACAATACTTCGGATGTGACAGGATGACCCTGCTAATTTCAACTAACCAAATGCAGAAGATCGAAGAAGTGATTGATCTAGAAGCAGGAAGAGACATCTTTGCAGTAAGAGTATCTGAAATAGGGGTAAGTTGGGAGACGACGCAGAATCAAAAGAAAACTCAGGAGGGAATTCGAGCAATTTCGCCGGCTCTCTCAGAATCGGAATCATCGTCGGAATCGATTGGCTTGGCGGACGGGAAGAAGAAATCGAAGAGTCCAAAGGTGGCAACTCATAATATGCAGACTGAATTTAATGAGCCGGATATTAGAATTCCATCAAATGATTATGTTGGTGGGATAGAGAGGGACTTGTCCAGATGTATTGGAGAAACTGACCTAGTGGGTGATTCAATCGAGGAGTCTGTGGGAAATGAGCTTAAGAGGACAACTGTGAGGAGGAATGAATTGAATAGAGAGATACAAATTAATGAAATAGGACAAGTTAAAGATTGGGCCGAAATGGGGTTAGAAGTAGAGGATATGGAACTTGAAAATCCGATGCGGGCCAGAGTGTTAGAGGATATGGGAGGAATGGGCTTCAACACAAAGGAGCTTGCAACAATCGATACAGAAGAGGCGGACTCTGATTTTGAAATGATCCAACAAAATAATATATCGGGTAAGAAGGCATCGTGGGCTGAGATAGTAAATAATTTGAATAATCCTGGGACCAAGGGTTTAGACAAAGAAGCAGAACAATCCATAGATATCGAAATTAATCCCAATTTTGCAGACGTACAGAAAAAGGGGGTCAACCAAGGGCAAAGAGATACTCATCTCTTCTGGAGCTACAGGAAAAAGTTCTAACAGAAGCAGAAAGAAGAAAGCGAGACCGTGCCCTAAGGAGAGAAAAGAAAAAAGGGAGACTACCAGAGCTATCTGAATTGGAAGGAAGGTCGTTGTCAGACTCGGATCTACAGGCGTGTTGGGATAAATATACACTGGAAGCGAAGGAAGTCTTGAAGCTTGGAAGACATTTGGGTATTGAAATTCGGGGTGATGAAAATGAAATGGTGGTAGAAATGGCATGATTAGAAGAAAGGGACCAAAGAATTAAAGGTCAGTGTTAAGAAAAGTTATTATTATTTTTACAGTAGAAGAATGAGAATTTTAAACTGGAACGTCCGAGGACTGGGTTCAAAGGCGAAAATTTCAGAGATACGAAAAGTAATTAGGGAACAGTAGGCAGAAATGGTAAGGAAGAATTAAACGAAGATGAGGTTGGACGAATGTGGTATGTTGATGAGTTTGAATTCAAGGTGTCAAAGGCGTCAGGGCGATCGGGTGGCCTGTTAATAATCTGGGTTAAATACAAGTTTAAAGTAGGAAAAGACAATATCACATACATGTGTATTCTTTTCTCTGGCACATGGACTGAGGATAATGTAGGCGTAACCTGCATAAATGTTTATGCTCCTTGCGATAAATCTGAGAAACAAGCTATGTGAGTTGACTTGGAAAGCATGAGAAAAACATGGAAGTACCCTTGGTTACTGGGAGGAGACCTCAACGCGATCAGATTCATGTGGGAAAGAAGGGAAAACAATAGTTTGGAGGATATAAACTGGGAGACCATGTTTACTAGACCTTTGCTGGAACGGGAGCGGGCTGTCCTGGAAGAGATTAAAGGCAATATTTTGAAGGAAATGTTCAATATTAACTTCCAGATAAACTCATTTGGTTTCATGATTAAGCAGGGAGCTTCAACGTGGCGAAAATGATGAATCTGCTAGTGGACGCTGAACTAGAACTGCTGGAATTCGACTTTGACAAAATATGGAAATTAAAAATGCCTCACAAGGTGAGAACCTTCCTGTGGATGTTGAAGCTGAATAAAATACCTACGAAAGACTGCCTCAAGAAAAGGGGAATACAGGTAATCAATCTTAGTGTCGAATGTCCTTAGTGTGGTTCGGGAACTGAGAGCTCAAATCATTTATTTCCTGGAGTGCAGATTTGCTTGTAATTTTTGGGGAAAATTCTGTAGTTGGTGGTCAATAAAATGACAGAATCCTGTTGGACAGGGATTTCGAGATCGGGATGGGTTGTAGTGGCGGAAGCACTTTGGAGTCGATGGCTTGCACGCAACGAGAAAATTTTCACCAAAAAAGACAAAACTCAATGTTATGTTGCTCTACTCGAGAATAAGGGCACTGTTATGGATCAAGGCAACAATTGAAAAAGTGCAGGATTGTGAAAGTGAATGGTGTCTCAACCCAAGTAGTAGTATCTCGAGCCCTATGCGTGATCAACCTTCGTTTTGTGAAAGACAAAGCGGTGTTTTGTGGCCCTTAAACTGAATCGTCACTAAGGCCATTGCGGTGGTGGAATATTTTTGTTGAGTTGGTTGGGTTGATTAAAGATATTACCAGCGTGAAATTTGTCTATGCACATAGAATTCAGAATGGCATGGCTGACCTTTTAGCCAAAGAAGGAATGACAAGGCGCGAGCTTTTCAAAGCATGGTGGTTAGGGGAGATTGACTCGGGAGAAGCTATAGTGCAGCAGTGAAGGTTATGTATTGAGCAACATAAGATGAAATGGATTGTATTGAATTTTATCTTAGTTCTGTTGTACTCTTTTCCTCCAATTAGGTTTAGGGAGGTTTTTAACGAGGCACACAACTTAAGATTGGGATTGTATCCTATAATCCTTAATAAAATTCTCCATTGCCGAGCAAAAAAAAAGTGCTCTATTAGCAAATTTGTTAGCTTGGATTGTTGGTTTTTTCAATCTTGCAATTTATACCTAGGTGTTTTTATTTTTTTCTTTCAATTAGGATTAAGAAATTTTTAACGAGTCACATAACTTAGGTCTAGGGTTTGTATGGTTTTATTCTCATTAAATAAAATGATATGTACCGAGAAAAAATTTGTAGAACAACTTAGTAATTTTGCTTAGCTTTGCATAAAATATGACATATATGATAAAGATACCACCCCCATCCCACACATATATTTTCAGTTTCAATAGTCAATAAGCTGACATCTTCATGTGTTGCTTCCTAAATGTTTTAGGTTAATAATATTAATAAAGTAAGATTACCAAAACCATTTCTTAAAAAAAAAATGAAATTTAATTCATATATCTCAATCATGTTTATAAGGTATCATCCTAAAAACTGCAATTGAAATCTTAATATTTCAATAATTTCTCAAGGATTATGAAAACTATTTGCAAAGATGTCCACTAATTTATACCCTAAATAAAAAGGCATACTAGTAATGACCGACGGAAGCAACTAAAGATTAATTGCTTAATGGATTCTTATATTAGATAAATTGATGATTAAGCCATTTTCTATATATGAAGGGTTACTATAATGGTAGTTAACCATGGAACTTAGCCATCATTACTTAATTAACACTAATCATTCTCATCCATCATCCTTCTTCTGAAATTAATTCTTCTATCTTATATATCCATAAATAATTGAAATTATTAAATAATTAACATTTTATTTTTATTAGTATCTAAGAGTGGCTTCATTAATATATATATATATATATTAATGTTTACGGTTTTATTATGAGAAGTTTTAATTGCTTTACTTAAATGATAAGGTCCATAGTACATCAATGAGTTAAAGAGCTATGAAAAGTATCGAAAAATTTGTAATAGATTACAAGTTAACCTATAATTGAACTGTCGATTAACAGTTGGTTAGTAAAATTTTAATAACTACTAAAACAGTTAACTAATTGTTTAAGCTAAGCAGTACAGTTAACCGACCAAGAACACCCATAGTGCTGACAAATAAATTTAATGTGAATGGTTTTTTTACATGCCTAGTGCATGTCAGTTATAGTGTGTCCATTATGTGATTAGTTCGATAATATTAAAATGTTTTATTTTTTCACTAAACTGAGATTGATTTATTAACATGATGACTCAGAAAGCACTAAAGAAAATTTGGAAAACCCACATTGAATCATCCTAAAAACTACTATAACAATTAATTGATTTGTAAAATTTTAATAACTACTATAACAGTTAATTGATTGTTTAGGCTAAACAGTACAGTTAACCAACCATGAACACCGTGCTGACAAATAAATTTAATGTGAATGGCTTTTTTTTTTACATGCCTAGTGCATGTCAGTTATAGTGTGTCCATTATGTGATTAGTTCGATAATATTAAAATATTTTATTTTTTCAGTAAACTGAGATTGATTTATTAACATGATGACTCAGAAAACACTAAAGAAAATTTGGAAAACCCACATTGAATCATCCTAAAAACTACTATAACAGTTAATTGATTTGTAAAATTTTAATAACTACTATAACAGTTAATTGATTGTTTAGGCTAAACAGTACAATTAACCAACCATGAACACCGTGCTGACAAATAAATTTAATGTGAATGGCTTTTTTTTACATGCCTAGTGCATGTCAGTTATAGTGTGTCCATTATGTGATTAGTTCGATAATATTAAAATGTTTTATTTTTTCACTAAACTGAGATTGATTTATTAACATGATGACTCAGAAAGCACTAAAGAAAATTTGGAAAACCCACATTGAATCATCCTAAAAACTACTATAACAGTTAATTGATTTGTAAAATTTTAATAACTACTATAATAGTTAATTGATTGTTTAGGCTAAACAGTACAATTAACCAACCATGAACACCGTGCTGACAAATAAATTTAATGTGAATGGCTTTTTTTACATGCCTAGTGCATGTCAGTTATAGTGTGTCCATTATGTGATTAGTTCGATAATATTAAAATGTTTTATTTTTTTCACTAAACTGAGATTGATTTATTAACATGATGACTCAGAAAACACTAAAGAAAATTTGGAAAACCCACATTGAATCATCCTAAAAACTACTATAACAGTTAATTGATTTGTAAAATTTTAATAACTACTATAACAGTTAATTGATTGTTTAGGCTAAACAGTACAATTAACCAACCATGAACACCTTGCTGACAAATAAATTTAATGTGAATGGCTTTTTTTTACATGCCTAGTACATGCCTAGTGCATGGCCTTTTTATTTTCTGTTTGATTGACATTTGCATTTCCTTAGGATGGAGACGTTAACTTTGACCACATGGCCCGGAAGAGCAAAAGTGATTGGCACCATCACTAGCATCGGTGGTGCAATGACCATCACTTTCTATACTGGACCGGGCTTCCACATACACACATCCTTGAATTCACTGCCCCAACCGCATAACTTGTTCTTTTCTCCGGTCCAGAGGCCGATACTAGGAGCTGTATTGACCTTGCTCAGTCTTTTCTGTTATTCTTTGGCTCTTATTTTGCAGGTATGATATCACATTTTTAGTTTTAACAAATTTATATATATCCAACAAAACACTAATTATTACTCATAATAATTTTTTTTTTGATCAGCAACTATATGTTTTTATTAATAAGTAAAAATAAAAACATACAGCTTGACGAAATCGCACGCCTCGTTAAAAACCTCCCTAAACCTATTGGAGGAAAAGAGTACGATACGATCCGTCGATTACAACAGGCAAAAATGCCGCGTAGGGACAGGTCACGTACAAGCCATGAACATTGAAAGCCTATCTACGCCCTCTTTCGCCAGTGCATCCGCAAATCCGTTCGCTTCCCTCGGCACGTAGCAGAATTGAGTATCATGTATGACTTGACAAGCTTGATCAATTTCCAAAAATACTTCCCATAAACGCCACGGTCGTTTTGCATTCTGGTTGATCCAGCTCAACGCGACTTGAGAGTCCGTCTCCATAATCACACAAAACTGTCGCCATTCTTTCTCTTTGATCATTCCCAACGCAAAGGCTATCGCTCGGACCTCTGCTTCATTTGATTCCATCACGCCTATAGGGCCTGAAAAAAGACCCAAAATACGACTATCCGCATCTCGTAACACACCACCAATCCCTGCCGGACCCGGCTTTCCTCGCACCGATCCATCCGTGTTAAATTTTAGAATATTTTGTAACGGGGGCTGCCAGCATCTTTCTCCCCTCGTCCTCTTTGGTTTGGCAGCAACCTCAATTTTAGAAGGACATGTCCACCAAGCTGCCTCCGCTACCAATTCTCCCCGCCTATCAGCTTTTATCCAATAATAGGATCTCAATTTCACCAAGAAACATAATTCAACCAAGTTCCATCTCTTCCCTCGGAAAATAAATTCGTTTCGTGCAATACATAAAGACCATAAAACAGCGGCAACACATGCTATCCACCACATATTCATACATCCCTTGAAAATACTATGAAAATCAAGAACGTAGAATGCATCAAAACTAACCGGTAAAGTCGTGTCTATTCCCCACCATTTCCGCATCCAGAGCCAAACTGATTGCGCAAACGGACATTCATAGAGGATGTGGGCGATGCTCTCCTCTACCATCGCACACCAAGGGCATCGGCCTTGATCTTCCGGCAGTGGAACCCCACGTGCTCGCAAGAAGTCAGCAGTGGGTAATCGGCGTAACCATGCAAACCATAGGAAAGCTTGAACTTTCGGCGGCACCAGCACCTTCCAACCGAAACATTCTCCAAAGTCCATTTCCCCCACCTTATCTAGCATGAGCAGTTTCGTTAAAGTCCCCACTGAAAAAATTCCACACTCATCCGATCGCCAACATAACATGTCCAGCTTTCCTTCCCATGCGCGGAAATTGGATACCGTTTGAACCAAGTCACGTAACATTCCCAATTCAAAAACTCGAAGTGGGCGTCTAAAAAAATCATTCCAACCATGGTGCGATAATCTACCCTCCACCATATAGTCCTCCACCCTCGCTAATTTATCACTTGCTAATGAGAATAGGCGCGGATATGAATCTTTTAATGCCACTTGATCAACCCACGGATCGAACCAAAACAAAATCGATTTACCATCCCCAAGCTTCCATAGAAAACCGGTCATGCCCATATGCTTTTCAACTTGTGCATCGCATGAGAGAGCTACTATTTGCCGCCATACAAGCGACATAGATGACATCCTTTCCGTGTTGAAACGCCACCATTGTGGATGTTCGCCATATTTTGCAGTTATCAAGCCACGCCACAATGAATCTCTATCTTGTGCATAACGCCACATCCATTTTGATAGCATCGCCATGTTCTTAACTCGCAAATCCGCGACACCCAAACCCCCTAACTGTTTCGGACGGCAAACTACCTCCCATCCGACTCTGCTCATCCGCCGTTCCAAACCCACACCCCCCACAAGAAAGCTCTTCTAATTTTATCGATCTTCTCAATTACTCCTCGGGGAGCGACAAATAATCCCATGTAGAATATTGGTAACGACGAGAGGACTGAATTGACTAATACCACTCGAGCTGCAAAGGATAGAGAGGTCCTTTTCCAACCTGCTAATTTGCGCCGGAAATTCGCGATCACAGGTTCCCACGTAGCTATTAGTCTCGGACTTGCGCCTATTGGAAATCCCAAATATACGAAAGGAAATTCAGCTTTTCTACAACCCAATACCTCGGCTACGTTGCTGCCCAGCTCATCTTCTATACCAATTGAGTATAAGGAACTTTTACTGAAGTTAATCTTCAAACCCGAGCAAACTTGAAAGCAGTGCAAAATTCGCTTCACGTTTCTCGCAATTTCTAATGATCCCTCAAAGAACAAGAGTGTGTCATCGGCAAACTGTAAATGTGTCACGGATATCCCTGCCGTTACTTGAACTCCACGAATTAGACCCTCTAATTCCGCCCTTCGCAGCATCAAATGCAATGCTTCCGCGACTATCACAAACAGCAAAGGTGATAGCGGACAGCCTTGTCGCAAGCCTCTGCCCATTCTGAATTCCTTGGTGGCATTGCCGTTGAGAAGCACCGACAACCTGACTGAACCGATACATTCCTGAATCCATTTTCGCCATGTGTCACAAAAACCCATTCTTCCTAACACCTCATCCAAAAAACACCAGCTCACGCAGTCATACGCCTTGGCAAAATCAAGTTTCAGTAAAAAGCCACGTGCACCCCGTTGTCGTAAAGAATGTACCACCTCAAGTGCTAGAAGTACACCATCCACCAATTGTCGACCCTTAATAAACGCCGACTGGGTATCACTTATCAAATCTGCCAATACCCCTTGTAGACGAGTCGCAAGGCATTTTGCCAAAATTTTGTACACTGAGTTTACTAGACATATCGGTCTATATTCACTAAGAGTCGTGGGAGATGTTACCTTAGGAATTAACACGATGAAAGTGCAATTTACGTCCTTAGGTAGCCGCCCACTTGCATGGAAATTCTCAAAAAATCGTAAAATATCAGCATTGATCACATCCCATCCTTTCTTGTAAAAATCAAGCATAAAACCGTCCGGGCCCGGTGCCTTCGATCCATCACAACCTCTCACTATACCGTGTATTTCTGTCAATGTGAATGTCGCCACCAAATTTCCCCTAGCTGTCTGCGATATCATCCTAAAATCCCCCTCAAATTGCCATACGCATTCCCTCTTATCACAAGAGTAATGTTTCCTGAAAAATTGAACTATGTGGCGTCGCATAAGAGATGGTGAGCTGATCCAATTGTCATTAATCATGAATCCCGGAATATAATTTCTTGCCACTCTCAACTTAGCGGATCGATGAAAGTAGGCTGTGTTTCGATCCCCCAGACGCAGCCATGTCGCTCTGGATTTTTGTCTCCACATCGCTTCCTTGTGTCTCATAGCTTTCCACAAAGCCTGTAGCCATTGCCTCCTTTCCCCCTCTATCTCCTCATCAATACTAGCTGTTGAAATTGTGGAGTCCGCCCGATCAATTTTCTCTTGCAACTCGGATATTCTCTCATTTACATCCCCAAAGCTGTCCCTATTCCATTTCTTCAAAAATGCCTTCAAATGTCGCAGCTTCACCATTATATTTATCGTGCCAATGTCTAATTCAGTAAGTCGGATCCATTCCTCAATAATCTGCCTCATGTGATATTTACCCTCCATCCAACAATTAAAGAAACGGAACGGACGAGGACCCCAGTCATTTTCATCGCATTTCAACACTAGAGGTGTGTGGTCTGAGACGCCCCGTGCTAGTGCCACTTGTTGGATTGAGCTGAATGCATCCATCCATTTTGACGATATCAGAAATCTGTCAATTCGGCTACATCGTTTCTTTGGACCAAACCATGTATAACGTTTGCCTAAGAGAGGTAAATCCATCAAACCTGCTTGTAAAACAAAATCCCCAAACGCTTCCATCTCCATAGTCCTGTCTGAAGTGCCAATTCTATCCGACTCTTGTAATATGGCATTAAAATCTCCCGCTATGCACCACGGGCCTTCTTGTTCACTAATTTTACTCAAAATTGCCGTCCAAACAGCTTGTTGCCCTTCCAATTCGGACGGTGCATACACCACTATCAAACCACAGCTTAAATCATCCTGTAACCATCTACCTCGCAGCATAATAAAATTCCGTTCAATTGCTACCACATCTAAATGAAATTTACTAACCTCCCATATCACTATAATACCGCCCGACGCACCAATTGATGGCGTAATCACATATTCGTAATTATCACTTCCCCAAAGATTGGCTAGCCACAATTTCGGACACTCCTCCATCTTTGTTTCTTGTAGCATTGTCATATCCGCATCTTTTTTCCGAATTACATCTCGAACAAACCGGCGTTTAGCACTTCCTCCCAAGCCCCTCACATTCCATGATAATATTTTCATGAGTCACAAAACGCGTAGGTCGCCACCAATTACTCTTGATATGTCGCGGATAATTTCTTCTTCCCGGCCGTTGGAATTTACACCAATCAGAGACCCCAGTTTCACCGTTGCAATCGCTTCTCTTTCAATGTTGTTTGTTGTCTGACCGTCATCCCCTCCACCTCCGGTATTTGATACTACTTGGTTGGTTTTATAAATTCGGTTAGTCTTCTTGTTTCTAGAAATCCGACATCCTTCCAAACTTCCCCCTACAAACCGTCGAATTTTGCAATAAGCCTGACCCACCTGGACGATTTCTGTTTTACTCAAATCCGGATGTTCAACTGTCGAAAAAAGTGTAGGATAATGGTTTAATTTAGAATTTAATTTTGAATTAAATTCTGAATTATCTTCCCTTTGTAACTTAGACTCCTGCTCATTTGAATCACTTGCTTTAGAATTAGCAATTCCCGCTATATCCAAACTCTCGCAAATTTGAATGTCTCCTAGTCCTGCAAGACTCCTATCACCACCGTCCTTCTCCCCACTCACACCTCTTTCCGCTGTGTCCACTAACCGTTCCGGTGAACTCATCGTAGGCCTGTCCGGCAATGGGGATGATTTGTTGGATACCCTTTGTTCATCGTTGCTGTTCTGATCGGACTGTCTTTCTACATTTGTTTTTTCGTGTTGATCATCTTTTGGCCCTTCCCATGCTTCGTTTGCAAGCCAAAGCACTGAATTTGTATTCTCTTTTACGATTTCTTCATCCTCTCCGTTTCCCATTTGTGTATGTTGTAGTAAATTATTTTCACTGCTCCCGTCTTCGTCTGTCGAATCAAACTCCCCGCAATCGCATTCCACCGTAGGGGAGGTGCCATCCATCTCTAACACTCGGATGTTATATGTTTCCCCCTCAAAACGAACTTCAATGTGTTCTTCAATCCGGTTGAATTGGGATGTTTCGACCATAATTCTACCACAATCAAAAGACGATGGTGTTTCTGTATCGTCATCCATTCGAATAAAAACACCCCAAAGGCTTGCTATGTTCATGAATGTCCGTTTGTGCCATAGGTGTATCGGGAGGCCAATTATCGACATCCAAATCCGTCGCGATTCCACTTTGATCGCTGGAGACCATTTCACTACTTTGGCGAAACATTCCTTCACCCGGTCCAGTTGCATGATTTTGTCACGAACGGCTGCCGATGTACACATTAGCAATATCATTGCTCCGGATAAACGCATGATCGAGAAACCATCGTGTTTGTCTACCTCCAACCTTTCCGCTAGGGTCTTTATGCTACAAGGGTTTTGGCACCAACCCACCGCACACCATCGCAATATTGCCCATTTGTCTTCATCCACTATCCCTACGACTTGCGATTTATTTTGTTTCACTTCATTTCTTATTGCCGTTTCCGATTTTCTTGATTCCGCACTGTCCTTCTTCTCGTGTTGTTCTATGTTTCTTCCGTTTTTACTGTGCCATTCCGTTTTGCCTCTCCACGCCATAGCAACTCTCAATCTGCCGCCGTGTATCCATTTGCCGTTTAATCTCTCTATCACCCTGTTTGCATCCTCCTCCGACGCCATTCTAACGAAACCAAACCGCTGTCCATTCCTGGCTCTTTTGTTTGGTATGAAGGTATCTTTTACAATTCCATGTCTGTCACATACTTGCCACAATCCTTTCCAGTGGATTGTCCGAGATAAACCGCTAATGAATAAGGTCCAAACTCGTTGATGTTGCTGATCTCGGTGCACTGTCCTGCTGCTCGTATGTGCTTCATTTTTCCGGCCGGAGCTATTTTCCTGTTCGGCGGCTAGGCGTTTCCAAATTCCCTTTGAGAGCATTTTTTTCTTATTACTCATAATAATTACTTTTAATTTACTTATAAATAGGCCAAGTTGATTGCCACACACTTCTACCCCGTTTTATCTACTTCATGGCTGATGTGCGGCACCAGCTTTGTGCTCTCCACGGCAACGGCTATGGTTGTTGAGAGGGATTGGTCTGCCTGGCGAATCTATTCAAATGCCAATTTATTGACCATAATTTTCACTGTAAGCGAATTTTTTCATAAATACATTAAGTTTTAGATTCACATTAATGAATAAAATTTGAGTTTTATTATTAAAATTGTATATTTATTTGATAAATGAAATAGGGTATTTTCGGATCCGGAGTAGCAGTTTTCATTGCAACATGGTGCATGAAAGCACAGGGTCCAATTTTTGTCTCTTCTTTTGCCCCTCTGCCGCTCGTTTTTACGATATTGTTTGAGTCTCTTCTAATAAATGAAGAGATTCATATGGGAAGGTATTAATTACTCAATTTTTAATTTGTTTTTTACATACTATCTCATGTTTTTTCTAATTCGTGTTTTTATATGTTATAAATTAATAGTATCATAGGCGGGTTCGTAGTCATACTAGGAATCTACATCACCTTATGGGGAAAGCAAGCCGAGACTTCCGCCGTTACTAATGTACAAGCTTCAGAACCGAGTATTCATACAATAGCAGAGGGGGATATTTTAGATGTGTCGGAGCTCAACCATCCTGATGTACCTGAGCTCCACCATCCTGATGTACCCGAGCTCCACCATCCTGATGTACCCGAGCTCCACTTTATCTCATAATATAACTATCTAGCATATTGCAAGACTTTTTAACTTATTTTATAAAAATTCAGAATTTAAAGTCTTTCCCATAAATTATTAATTTTATTCAATCTAATCCTTAAATTTTCTTATTTTTTTTTTCATGTTTAGTTTGAGACTTTACTATTTAATTCGTTGTAGAACTGGCATTACTTTTAACACATTTTCTTGGAATGCCCCTAGTAAAACACAAACATTTCATAATAGGTTATATGGAACATCATTGAATATAGAATTCCAAACAATATCATAAAGTTATAGTATAATTTGTCAATTTAGTATAAATATCATATAAACAAATCAGCCCAAGAATGATTAAACCCATTTATACCGAGACTTTGAATTTGGATTCTAATATTCCATTAGTCTTTTTCTTCTAATATAGAATTCTAAACAATATCATAAAGTTATCGTAGTAGTAAAAATAAATTAATCGTTGCACTCTTTTTCCTCATCTAGGTTTAGAGTTTTTTTTTAACGAGACACGATTATAACTACTTTATCTAATAAATCAAATCCTTTCAAAAAAAAATTAACCTCAATCATAAAACAAATATCTAATAAATTAACATCTTTTTAATAATAAAATTATCTGAATGAGCGGGAAAAATGTTCATCGATTAACAGTAAATATAATCTCATATAAATTAAGGATACACAATTTGTGTTTGAAATAATTTTCTTTTCTTATATTCTTACTTGTTGTGTACTTTATATGAATAAAATTAAATATATAATAATATATACATATAATGTTATAATATAAACATTAAAATGTTTAATTTGATTGTGTTTAAACTTCTAATAAAAATAAAAATATATAAAATTATTAAATATTAAAATAAAAATAGATCTAATGTTAAACTGATCGAGGGGATGAGTGTATGTTTTATTCTTTTGTATATAAAAAATAGCATAAATACTTTTAAAAGGATTTTCCTGAAAAATAATATTGGTGAATATAAATTGGGCTTGAAAGAGTTGTTTACAAATATGCATGAGTTCAAATAAAATTTGATGTTCATATTTTGAGGACAAACATGAAATGCCCCGTAGGCATATTTGTCTCAATTATGATTAGGTGGGTAGTGGTAGTTGGCTTACGTTGGTTTTTGGTATATGTTTAAGAGTTTAAAGGTTTAAGGTTTAATAGTTTAGGGTTTTAGGTTGAGGGTTATGGATGAAATTATTTTTTATAAAAAATAGATTCAAATTAAAATAATATTTAAATAATGAGGGTTCAATAAAAATACGAAAATGGGTGAGGTACTAAATATGTATTTTACCCTTATTAAAAAATTCAAAAATTATATATATAAAAATATAATATAATTGATTTTTTAAAATAATTATTAATTGTGTGATTAGTCCTTGAAAATTTTAATCTTTATTAATTGATTTAATAATGTTCAGCCGTGTTCAGCGTTAGTGGTGTTCAGCGATGTTCGTCGCACGTTGTAGAATTTTCCTTAAAAAATACACCACAAACCGTACATGCATAGCACAAGCGTATGGTATGAAATACATCAAATATTTATATCTCAAAACTAATTTCAAATCACTAATTTTTGTGTTTGGATTATATATTATGATACTATGTGATTTTTTAAAACTTTTAAATTTAAAAATAATTAAATAAAAAAGTGGACAGGGTACTCGATACACGAGTTTTACGAGTACCCAATTAGCGAGTTCCCGATAATTACGGGCCAGGACTATTCCAAAAAAATTTAATACCCAAAAAACCAAGTATCCGAAAGGTCGGATACCTGAGAATTAACACCCCTACTACTTACGCGGCGTCCCAAGTTCAAATCTCCTTCTATCCGTTTGTCTGTTTCAAAAATTTTCAAATAATTGAACCTTTAATTTTAATTTTTATTCAAGTAAAAATAAAAAATAAATGCCCAAACTGGTGGTGACATATGTCACTATGTGATTAGAGAATTAATTTATTGAATTAAATTAAAATTTAGACTAAATTGATTGAATTTGTAAATACTAGAGACCAATTATAAAATTATACAAATTTATGTTAACTATCACATCACCACGACCCACTGGTAATCAGCGGAGCCGTCCCTGGGCATGGGCAATAGGGGCGCCCGCCCAGGGCCCCTACCCTGCCCAAGGCCTATTATTTCGAATGTTTATAGTTAAGGTTTAATATATTTTAATATTTAGGGGTATAATTTTTTTCAATACATATTATTATAGGCTTATTTTTTTGAATATTTTTAATTAGGGGCCCATTTTTTTATTATTTATTGTTATTTTAATACTTGTTATTATGAGGCCAATTTTTCAATACTTGTTACTAGAGGCCTATCTTTTCTAATATTTGTTATTAGGGCTCTACTCTTAAATTTTATTTTTTCCGATACTTATTATTACAAGTCTAATATTTTTCAATACTTGTTATTTATGGTCTATTTTCCATAATATTTGTTATTACATGTATACTCTTAAATTTTAATTTTTCAATACTTGTTATTAGGTTTCCATTTTCCCTATATTTGTTATTACAAAAAATACTCTTAAAATTCATTTTTTTTCAAAATTTGTTAATAGGGACCCATTTTTTTATATATCACTTGTTACTAACGGTCTAATTTCAAATTTTATTTTTTTTCCAATACTCGTTATTAGGGGAAAGGGTGAGCAAAACTCCACTCGACTCGAAAAAATTGATTTTTTCGACTCGACTCGTCTTGACTCGAAAAAAATTTCAAATAAAGTTTGAGTTGTAAATTAAAAATTCTAATAACTCAAAATTTTAGTAGATAAATTTTAAAGTTTGAGTCGTAAGGACTCGTAAACTCGCATAACTTGAAATTTTTTACTCAATTTAACTCGATCGAACGCTCACCCTTAATTAGGGCCTATTTTTTTAAGTGCGCCCATGGGCCACCAAAATCTCAGAAACGGGTCTGACCCTTGGCTACTGCAGCATCATCAGACTAGTACTCAATTTCAGAAAATCATTCAAGTTTTTACGGTGTTAAGAAAATGGTGCTAGTCTAATGATGCTGCACTAGGCAAGGGTGAACCCGAACAAGCAACAGAAAACCCACACACCTGACCCGAGTACCTAAGGACCAACCCGAGTGTTCCCACTAGCTTCTCTGAGTCGGGGTGTCAGTTCCCAGTCAACCAACTCATCATTGTCCGGGTGGAAGGCGGAAATGTTATCTATTGGGGGTCGCCTCACTATGATTAAATCGGTCATTTCTAATATGCCGATCTATTACATCTCTCTCTCTTCAAAATGCCGGCGGCTGTTAGTTCTTGTTAAAATAGCCTGATAGCTAAATTTCTATGGGGTTCGTCAGACAAGAGGACCGTACACTGGGTTCGATGGGAGATGTTGTGTATGCCAAAATCTCGTGGGTGTCTTGGATTGTTAGATGTTAAATTAAAAAAATAGGGCACTATTAAATAAGTGGATTTAGCACTATGGAGTCGAGACTGGCAGCCTTTGGAGAAAGGGTGTGCTTGTGCATGCCAAATATGAGTGGAACTCAACGAGTCTCCTACCCACTAAAATTAATAGATCCAACGCTTCTTGGATTTGTAAGAACATAACCACTCCTCTTGCTGACCCGAACGACCCTTTCTCTCGGCATATCAAGTATTGCGTCCGTAATGGTCGCTCAATCAATTTCTGATGCAATGTATGGGTTGACAATGCGCCTTTGAAAGTGTCATACCTGTGGGTTTTCGCACTGGCAACTTCGAAAAAAGGTACTATTTTGGATTTTGGTGCTTTTATTGATGGGTCCGGGCAATGGTCTATTCCTCTTCGACGACAATTATTTGATTAGGAATTAGGGGTGTGGGATTCTTTTATTTCATCTATTTGTGGTATCCGGGCTGGTCTACTTATTGAGGATAGCATTTGTAACCCCCTAGACCGGCCTATGCGGAATGACCAAGTCTAGTAAGGCACATCAAAATTTAAAACTCAAGTGAAAAACCTGTTGGCAAACTAAGTGTTTATTTCGACAGCATAACGGCAGGACTTAGTGAAAACCATCAAGTTAAATAAACTTGTTTAATACGTCAAGCAGTAATATTTTCCAAAGTCATTCACAACATAGACATCATAAATAATATAGGCAGCCATGACAATTTAAATAAACCTATCATAGACTGATTACAAAGTAAGTATCAATAGCATATCAAAATATTTTTTAGTTTAATACCATACATAACAAAATATAGGCACATGTCACCCTGAAAGTACAAACGGTAGATAAAAACATTACATTCAAAAAGGAATACCAAATGTGTCGATCCTCCAAGTGTCAGCTACGAGGTGGCCTATCCAAAATATCTGAAAAGGGAAATGTAACCCCCTTAGCCCGGCCTAGACGGTTGACCCGAACTACGAAGATTACACGGGGAAAACCAAAGTCAACCCGAAAGTCAACCTTAATTAAAGACCCTTTTTTTATTTTTAATCTTGTCTAGATGCACATTAACCCTAGGTGTACTCTTGAGAAAAGAATACTTGAAAAACTCAGCGATCGGAAAGCAATAAGGGACTCAATTGCACATAATACAAAGTTGAGGACCAAAATGTAAAATCTGGAAAGATGAGGGACTTTGCTTATTTTTAAATTACCAATATCAAATTAATCATATTACATGTTTCCCTGTCAAAATTCACCTCAAACGGACATCACAAACTCAAGCAATTGCATATACAAAAATCAGGACTAATACGTAAAGCTTGCAAACCTCAAAACCATTCAAATCAGTGCCCAACGGTCTAGTGTTTCGGAACGGGGGTTGACCGTTCCAAAACGCGGGTTCGTTTCGAGACCAGTATCGAAACAGGGCCTGGCAATGGCCAAAGTGTTTCGAAACACCTCTAGCCGTTTCGAAACGCCCAGGCCAAAACATGCACCCGTTTCGAAACAGCCAAGGGTGTTTCGATACACCCTGCCCAGAAACAGCAGAAAATTCTGGTTTTACACATCCAAACACCAACAAACATACTTTAATTCATTCCTCAACATATCAACAACATGTCAAGCACCATAACTACCAAATTGTATTAAAATCTAGATGCAAAACAAACCTTAGGTGCACCAACTCTTTCAACACATCCAACACTTGATCATGCTTTTAAAACAAGAAGCATAGCATAACAACTTATGAATAAGAATATTCAAATGTTGCAAAGCGATAAACAACAAGATTCAAACCACAAACCAAATATGGTCAACATACTCAATCTCATTACACATCAATATAAAAGACTCTCCCCCCATTGCCTTTATTATCTATAGCTATTAACCGAGACATACTTCTCAAGTGGAGCTCTCCTTGAATCCCTTGCTTCTTGCTGCCCCAACTTCAATTATCTGCATTGATGGACACAAAGGAGCGTAAGCACATAATGCTTAGTGAGAAATGCTCAAAACCAAAACACCATCAACGCAGTAAATCATAAAACCCTCTTCAAAAGTAAGTGCAATTCAAAAAACCAAAGCATTGTTTGAAAAACCCCCTCTTGGAACAACATGCTTAAAACCATGCATTGCTCCACATGAAATCCAACCCTTAGCTTAGAAAAGCTAATCAACTCACCTCAAAACACATTCTTGCAAAACCATCAATTAAAACCTTTCCAAGCATGAACACCTTATGCAAAGTTAAACTCAAATTCCTTGAAAAACATTTCCTCTTCATAACATACTTTTCTCATGCTTAATGATCATTTCAAGGCAAAACCTTTGGAAAACCAATTGTTCCCCCTAACTATCTCATGCATTCAACAAATGCAAAACACATGAACTACCCAAAAGCAACATTTACATTACATGCCTTTCTTGACAAGTCTTCACAAGACTTCAATGCACTAAAGAGATTCCATGCACATATACACCATTCACAATAGAAGATAAACACTTGTTCAAGCTTAACAAGTAATACATGCACTCTTAAACCATTACACACTTCCCATGCATCCTTGCATCATTTCAAGCATCTCTCGCTTCATTACATTCGAGAACATTAAATTGGCTTTCAAGTGTTAATTCTCAAACCATTTCAACTCAAGACACAATCGGATACGCGGATTACAAGCGTTGTCCCACACGCTTCATACACACTACCGAACAACACAAGGTGGAGTTTACCGGTACAATCTCAACCCCTCAACACCCGTGATGGAGTTTAACGGTACAATCACAACCCCTCAACATCACTCATCGGAAGTTGTATAACTCACTAGCGAGAGCCGGGACACACCACAAGGCATACACATGGGGGCTACCTCAACCATTGTAATCACCTTAACCAAGCTCACACACGGGAGCAACCCTCCACCGTCGTGACGCTTAACAAGGTCCACCCACGAGAGCCATCCTCCATCGCGGTGACACTTAACAAAGTCCACCCACGAGAGCCATCCTCCATCGTGGTGACACTAATTTCCTCAATCGCTAGGGTACTTGGATGGAGTTTACGGTACAATCACAACCCCTCAACATCCAAGGCGACTCAATTCACGGTGCACCCAATCCTATAGCCGGCTAACTATATCCGATTAAAGTAACCAACAACCACTTACATCACTTGCCAATATAACCATTTTACCATATTAATCCACTGTTTTTACGAGCATAACCCAAATGCCAATTCCACAAGCATCACATGCTTAAAATTACATGCACCCAGCACATGCAAGTCAAGGATAACTTACCTTGTGCATCTTTAACATAATGACATTAATAACCAACATTAAACCATGTCCAAACATGCTTAAAAACAGTAATTAAAACGCAATCATCCCAAGTGCATTTAAAAACCAAAACATAGCCCAATCCAAGAGAGAAATTCCATTTACTTACTCTTGAGCTTAGCTAAGTTGTTTAGACTTAAACTAAGCTCCCAAAGCCTCATCCAAAATGTTTCAAAGCTGGAAAACTCTTTACCACTCACCGATACACAAAACTATGCTAGTCGACAAGCCTTCCAAGCATCCGAACCCACCAACGCCACCTCTATTGCTTCCGGATCATTCTCCCCTGTTTTAAACACATAACAACAGAGAACTAATGCATCATCATGCATTAAAATCACCAGCAACACACCTAAACTCGCTGCTCTACATAAATCCAACATTTCGGCTACCAAACACAACCGAAATCACCTCCAAACTCTTCCAAAACATAACCCAGCCAAGATCCATCACTTCCAACCATTTCTAAACATCAATTAACATGCAAAATGAACCCAAACTCGTCCTTATACCTCCATCATTAACAAAACACCAAGATCACCCTAAAAACCACCATTTTCACAAGTAAAAACTTAGGAAAATCAACCTATTCGGGATTGCATTGATTAAACCTCCATTTCACATCATTTAAACATCCAAAATACATTAAAAAGACATCTCAAAACAGAGCCCAAACATCCAATACAAATATCTTC
Organism: Hibiscus trionum; assembly: GCA_030270665.1. Taxonomy (NCBI): domain Eukaryota; kingdom Viridiplantae; phylum Streptophyta; class Magnoliopsida; order Malvales; family Malvaceae; genus Hibiscus; species Hibiscus trionum. The sequence goes on along the minus strand of BSYR01000038.1, from coordinate 15,006,788 downwards.
AAAATTAAATCCAAATCTTGAATTTTAAGCCAAAATCAAGATCACAACATTAAAACCTTTAATAAAACTCAATTTAAGGATTGAGAACTTGGGAATTTCAGTAAAGAACTGAGTATTTAGAGGAGAAGAACGTTCATACCTCTAAATGTAGATTTCTCCTTGTTTAGAGCCAAAATCCTTGAAAATTCAATAAGCAAATGAAGAGGATTTGATGTAGAAAGGATTAGGAATCATTTGAGGATTGAAATCTCATCATTTGGTGTGAAAATCAAAAGAAAAGTTTCTGTAGAAATGTGTTTGGCTGAAAGAATTTTGAGAGAAAATGAGCTGAGAAAGTTTTCAAGAAAGTTAGTTATGAAATCTCAAAATTGGTTTTTCCCATCTTCTTTTAATTAATTAAACATTAAATGAATCATTAAAAACTAAGAAAAATCTGGAGAAATCAATCTTGGGTAAATTAGCTCCTTAAAGATTCAAAGTTTCAATCCTTACAAAACAGTCACGAACTTTTCAAAAATTACATTTTAGTCACTAATTCGAAATGTCATATTTCCAAGCCTTATTTTGTAAAATTGATTTCACCACTCTCTTATATATATTAAAAGAGGATTTTTAGATATTTTTCCATATTTTTAATGCATCCCGAACTAGGCTTTTCCTAAAACCACCCTTTATATTCGAACCGAAAATTAGACCGGTCCGGTTCAGACCCTAAACTTCCAAGCCCAAAATTGGGGTGTTACAACTCTCCCCCTCTTAGGAAATTTCGTCCTCGAAATTTCAACCAGCGAAAAGAGCATAACCAACTTCTCAAGGCAACCCACAAGGCAACACAGGAGACTTAACCACCATTGAACACTCTCCACACAAAACTCCACAAAACCAACTCCTCCACAAATCAACTTACACTATAACCAAACCCAACACCACTACATACTGTTCACAATTTCCAGAACACTCAGATGTTAACCTCAGCTTAACCTTTCACAACCCCGAACCGTGCTTAGCCTCAGCAACCCGAAGAACTTCCAAATCTTTACAACATACACCACCTTATCTCATAACTCCCAAAACTCGCACACACGATGACACCAACCCATCCAGTTTCAGCCACCACGACCCACCACCATCGCTGCTCCTAAAAAAAAAAAACCCTTGCAAAACCGCTCAACTCCTTTCAAAGATTACCACAACAAGCAAAAATTCCTTAAACAACAACTGCTTACACATACATCCCAATATGTAGACAACATTCCTTTACATCCGCCACTATCACCACCCTAACAACTTACCAAAACTACTCACACAACATCCGAAATCCACGTCACAAAACTCCAACCTTAACTCCGCCAGCTGCTCCACTTACTCTCAACTAACTTTAGCAAAGATTTACTTATACACAATAAGCAGACCACTTCTCACAAGAACCCGGCCAACCAACAATGGCCCTTGAACATACATTGCCTTTCCACTTCAAGCTTTGACTACAACACTAGCATTACCTGGACACCGCCCATTCTATACATACATATTAAGATTACGAAACTTCTATTCACTCCAGGTCAAATCTTTTCTACAACCCACAACACAACCTCTTCTCAACTCCTCAAAGGTTGCTACGAGCCATCTCCTACAAAAACATCACTCCTATTACAACATCAATGCCAAGTCACCTCAGCACTCTGGAGACACATCCACTAACCTACAACATCACTTAACACAGAGAACTACCACATCTATCAGCTATTCATAACCACTTGATCGATTCTAACTCCAACCGGTAATCTCCTCACCACTATACCGCTAAACTCTTTAAGCACCAAAACACTTCCCTCCTGTTAATTTTGCAAGATCGCAGCCACTATTACTGACAACTCGCCTACTGCCCTCCATTACTTCTAACATTCTCCTAGCACCGTAACAACTCTTAAAACCCACCATCCAACCTAATCCTACCACAACACTAACGGACCCAACTAATTATTAGCAAGTGTGAACGTTCGTATGCATGATCACAAACATGCCCTATCAATGCCTGTGTACATGTATGCAAAACCTCTAATGTCATGTCGCATGTATGCATGTACCAACACACACACACACACATATATATATATATATATATATAATATTATATAACAAATGGTTTTAACTGTGCATGTATGTCAGTTCACACCCACCAATAACATCCTTAGAATCCGCCTAAGAACAACCTCCTACCTTACTTCTAACTTGTCCAACTCTACCATTCTAACAACCCATTAACCACAAAATACCCACTAAAGCCCTCTTCACACTAAAGTTGTTTTCAAAACAACACCAACTACTACCCCAAACTTGCTAGCTATAAGACCGTACCCACCACGCAAGGGAAAACCCAATCGAAACTAAACAAAGATGACTAGGGCAAAGATTACTTAACGAGGTTACCTGTAATCATCTCACTGCCCCGGAGCTCCAACAGAAAAACTATTTTCCTTGCAGAACCACCATTCTCTTGCCACACCGCCGTAGCATCAGCCAACACCTTAAAGTCACCATCATCTCCCTGCGGTAAAGAACCCTGACTACCCCAAGCCAACTTCAAACAATTACGTCTCAAATGTCCAACAGACCCACAATTCCAACAAGATTCTTTCCCCAAGCTCCTCACACCTTTCTGCCCTTCCTGCCACTTTTGAACCTTGTCTCGGCCCACGACCCTTCTGAGACCCTTTTGCTACCACTAAAGCTAATCTCACCACTTGAGGACAATTTCGCTTCACATGCTCCTTAGAACCACAGTTCCAACAAACTCCCGCGCCCCAACAACCTCCAACATGACACCTTCCACAGCGGTCGCACATCGGCAACCGAGCTACCTCTCCTTGATCATGTAGCACTTGCCCCACATCTGCACTACCACTCTGGCTTCGATTCAAGCAAAACCTTCTATCACTTAACCTCTTACGCTGACCGCTCCCGAGGTCAGTATCCACAGCTCTCTTGTTTAAACTTTTCTCACCTTCATAATCTGAAGCCACACCCTCACGTTGCTTAACCCTTGGGAATTTCTCTCCAAGGTACCTTTCATAAAAGACAGACACAAAGAAGTCCCAATCTATATCGTGGATATGCGTTGCCACCGCCACAGATGTCACCAGGCACAGGCGTCCTCCAACATCAATGAGACAACATTTCCCAGCTTACAGGCGTAGTCACACCCTTCCTAATCCAAAATAAGAATTACACTGGCTAACCAAGCCTCGAACGCCTCAGGTGTCGAACCACGATACCCCACAGCTCCTAAATCATATAAACGTTGTTTTGACAAACTCGCGTGTCCTTCAGTCGGCACGTCTTCAGGCCTCACTTTCACCACGGCCTGAGATGTTCCCGACACCTCTTGAACTATAGGTGATGAACTCTTCATCACATAACCACCTTTCTCCTCCTGCCTTACTACCTCGACTCCAGGCACTGTAGGCTGAAACGAAACACCTCCACCAAAAGGTGAATTCCAAGACTTAACAACCTGCTCTAAAGCAGCAACCATCTCACCCAACTGCCATTCTTTCATCGATTCCATCGCGCTACTAATAACAAGCAACCATAACAAAATAAACAAACAAAACAATCAGGCCAGCTTCAAGCAAGGATTCAAGACTAAAACTCCAACATAACACAATAGCTATAATAATAAGGCAATGGGTATCCCGAATTCTCCCCTTTTATACGACATAACAATCAATAAAAACATGGATATCACAACATCGAGCATATCAATCAACATACTTCGATCATGCTCTCATCAAACAACATTCACCCGCAACAGCATAATATCAACATATCATACCCATCACACTTTCATCATTCATAAAATCAGCTCACAGCACCAGCATATCATCAGCACAAATTCACATTAGCTCAATGAAGATTCAGAATCAAAAAGCATGATAAAAAAAACATCAACAATTCGCTCAAAGACACACTTTTCAACCAACTTTCAACCACACATCAGAATAAACATCAAACACTTATTATAACAACTTACCATTTCCCCAAGCATTCGCAACTCAGCTCTGATACCACCAAATGTAACCCCCTTAGCCCGGCCTAGACGGTTGACCCGAACTACGAAGATTACACGGGGAAAACCAAAGTCAACCCAAAAGTCAACCTTAATTAACGACCCTTTTTTCTTTTTAATCTTGTCTAAATGCACATTAACCCTAGGTGTACTCTTGAGAAAAGCATACTTGAAAAACTCAGCGATCGGAAAGCAATAAGGGACTCAATTGCACATAATACAAAGTTGAGGACCAAAATGTAAAATCTGGAAAGATGAGGGACTTTGCTTATTTTTAAATTACCAATATCAAATTAATCATATTACATGCTTCCCTGTCAAAATTCACCTCAAACGGACATCCCAAACTCAAGCAATTGCATATACAAAAATCATGACTAATACGTAAAGCTTGCAAACCTCAAAACCATTCAAATCAGTGCCCAACGGTCTAGTGTTTCGGAATGGGGGTTGACCGTTCCGAAACGCGGGTTCGTTTCGAGACCAGTATCGAAACAGGGCCTGACAGTGGCCAAAGTGTTTCGAAACACCTCTAGCCGTTTCGAAACGCCCAGGCCAAAACATGCACCCGTTTCGAAACAGCCAAGGGTTTTTCGATACACCCTGCCCAGAAACAGCAGAAAATTCTGGTTTTACACATCCAAACACCAACAAACATACTTTAATTCATTCCTTAACATATCAACAACATGCCAAGCACCATAACTACCAAATTACATTAAAATCTAGATGCAAAACAAACCTTAGGTGCACCAACTCTTTCAACACATCCAACACTTGATCATGCTTTTAAAACAAGAAGCATAGCATAAAAACTTATGAATAAGAAGATTCAAATGTTGCAAAGCGATAAACAACAAGATTCAAACCACAAACCAAATATGGTCAACATACTCAATCTCATTACACATCAATATAAAAGACTCTCCCCCCATTGCCTTTATTATCTATAGCTATTAACCGAGACATACTTCTCAAGTGGAGCTCTCCTTGAATCCCTTGCTTCTTGCTGCCCCAACTTCAACTATCTGCATTGATGGACACAAAGGAGCGTAAGCACATAATGCTTAGTGAGGAATGCTCAAAACCAAAACACCATCAACGCAGTAAATCATAAAACCCTCTTCAAAAGTAAGTGCAATTCAATAAACCAAAGCATTGTTTGAAAAAACCCCTCTTGGAACAACATGCTTAAAACCATGCATTGCTCCACATGAAATCCAACCCTTAGCTTAGAAAAGCTAATCAACTCACCTCAAAAACACATTCTTGTAAAACCATCAATTAAAACATTTCCAAGCATGAACACCTTATGCAAAGTTAAACTCAAATTCCTTGAAAAACATTTCCTCTTAATAACATACTTTTCTCATGCTTAATGATCATTTCAAGGCAAAACCTTTGGAAAACCATTTGTTCCCCCTAACTATCTCATGCATTCAACAAATGCAAAACACATGAACTACCCAAAAGCAACATTTACATTACATGCCTTTCTAGACAAGTTTTCACAAGACTTCAATGCACTAAAGAGATTCCATGCACATATACACCATTCACAATAGAAGATAAACACTTGTTCAAGGTTACCAAGTAATACATGCACTCTTAAACCATTACACACTTCCCATGCATCCTTGCATCATTTCAAGCATCTCTCGCTTCATTACATTCGAGAACATTAAATTGGCTTTCAAGTGTTAATTCTCAAACCATTTCAACTCAAGACACAATCGGATACGCGGATTACAAGCGTTGTCCCACACGCTTCATACACACTACCGAACAACACAAGGTGGAGTTTACCGGTACAATCTCAACCCCTCAACACCCATGATGGAGTTTAACGGTACAATCACAACCTCTCAACATCACTCATCGGAAGTTGTATAACTCACTAGCGAGAGCCGGGACACACCACAAGGCATACACATGGGGGCTACCTCAACCATTGCAATCACCTTAACCAAGCTCACACACGGGAGCAACCCTCCACCGTCGTGACGCTTAACAAGGTCCACCCACGAGAGCCATCCTCCATCGCGGTGACACTTAACAAAGTCCACCCACGAGAGCCATCCTCCATCGTGGTGACACTAATTTCCTCAATCACTAGGGTACTTGGATGGAGTTTACGGTACAATCACAACCCCTCAACATCCAAGGCGACTCAATTCACGGTGCACCCAATCCTATAGCCGGCTAACTATATCCGATTAAAGTAACCAACAACCACTTACATCACTTGCCAATATAACCATTTTACCACATTAATCCACTGTTTTTACGAGCATAACCCAAATGCCAATTCCACAAGCATCACATGCTTAAAATCATATGCACCCAACACATGCAAGTCAAGGATAACTTACCTTGTGCATCTTTAACATAATGACATTAATAACCAACATTAAACCATGTCCAAACATGCTTAAAAACAGTAATTAAAACACAATCATCCCAAGTGCATTTAAAAACCAAAACAAAGCCCAATCCAAGAGAGAAATTCCATTTACTTACTCTTGAGCTTAGCTAAGTTGTTTATACTTAAACTAAGCTCCCAAAGCCTCACCAAAATGTTTCAAAGCTGGAAAACTCTTTACCACTCACCGATACACAAAACTATGCTAGCCGAGAAGCCTTCCAAGCATCCGAACTTTCCAACGCCACCTCTATTGCTTCCGGATCATTCTCCCCTATTTTAAACACATAACAACAGAGAATTAATGCATCATCATGCATTAAAATCACCAGCAACACACCTAAACTCGCTGCTCTACATAAATCCAACATTTCGGCTACCAAACACAACCAAAATCACCTCCAAACTCTTCCAAAACATAACCCAACCAAGATCCATCACTTCCAACCATTTCTAAACATCAATTAACATCCAAAATGAACACAAACTCGTCCTTATACCTCCAGCATTAACAAAACACCAAGATCACCCAAAAACCACCATTTTCACAAGTAAAAACTTAGAAAATCAACCTATTCGGGATTGCATTGATTAAACCTCCATTTCACATCATTTAAACATCCAAAATACATTAAAAAGACATCTCAAAACAGAGCCCAAACATCCAATACGAATTTCTTCAAAATTAAATCCAAATCTTGAATTTTAAGCCAAAATCAAGATCACAACATTAAAACCTTTAATAAAACTCAATTTAAGGATTGAGAACTTGGGAATTTCAGTAAAGAACTGAGTATTTAGAGGAGAAGAACGTTCATACCTCTAAATGTAGATTTCTCCTTGTTTAGAGCCAAAATCCTTGAAAATTCAATAAGCAAATGAAGAGGATTTGATGTAGAAAGGATTAGGAATCATTTGAGGATAGAAATATCATCATTTGGTGTGAAAATCAAAAGAAAAGTTGTTGTAGAAATGTGTTTGGCTGAAAGAATTTTGAGAGAAAATGAGATGAGAAAGTTTTCAAGAAAGTTAGTTATGAAATCTCAAAATTGGTTTTTCTCATCTTCTTTTAATTAATTAAACATTAAATGAATCATTAAAAACTAAGAAAAATCTGGAGAAATCAATCTTGGGTAAATTAGCTCCTTAAAGATTCAAAGTTTCAATCCTTACAAAACAATCACGAACTTTTCAAAAATTACATTTTAGTCACTAATTTGAAATGTCATATTTCCAAGCCTTATTTTGTAAAATTGATTTCACCACTCTCTTATATATATTAAAAGAGGATTTTAAGATATTTTTCCATATTTTTAATGCACCCCGAACTAGGCTTATCCTAAAACCACCCTTTATATTCGAACTGAAAATTAGACTTTTCCGGTTCAGACCCTAAACTTCCAAGCCCAAAATTGGGGTGTTACAGGAAACGTTTGGGGAGTGTGAGCTAGGAAGCTCAGTGTGTTCCATAAGTGCAAGCAAGAACATGTACAACAACAATATAAAATACATTTATAGTTCAAAAACATAAAATTCAAGTAACAATACGGTTCAGTTTAATCTTCTATCTACCCTCCAACCATACTCCAAGAGGCAGTTCCCCAAAACTGCGTCAAAGACATTAACCTGTGCCCATTGGGCATAGGTGCCAACCTAAGGGAATACCTTAGGAACAGTACGGTAGGAATTACCCTAGCCGAAGCATAGGAACCTGTAACGGTAAGGAATTACCAACTAGATCAGAGCTGAACCTGCGGTCACTTCATATTCTATCCCAAGTACCAGTAACAACCTATGTAGTAATTCGATTATCGATAGCAACTGTAATTTCGATATAAAATAAGCATGTATTTTCAATAAAATGGTAATCAGAGAGCATATTGTTCAATCAAAACCAAGATGTATCATACATATAATATAATCATGCTTAAATTAGAAATCATATCATAATCATGCGAAAACACATTATCAAACATCGACATATGTTTAGTTCAATAATATACTTTCATCATGTAAAACAATATTTAAACGTTTATATAGCACACAAGGAACACACCTCAAAAGATTAGATCGTTCAGTCAAAAGGTCTATCGAGCACCGGGATCACGCTACGCTACAGTACTGGAACCTAAATAGACAAGGATTATGGTTACTAATAGATTTACACCTTAATCATAATAAAATACTAAGTTTTAGGGTCGTACGAGTGACGATTGGATCACAAGGCGGTATAGATCGGAACGAGCTGGGTTGGGCGTAAGCACGATCGAGAGATCCACGAGTACCTATTAAATCAGAAAATCAATATCAGTCCTCAATCATCAATTTCTCTTGAAAGACAACTTATACATATGTATGTTCGGGTTCAACATCTAATTTGGAGGCTTTCGGGTTAGAATTTTGCGAAACGGGCTTCAAAATCGTACGCAGGATGTCGAAAAACATAAAATAGGACTTTTCGGGAAAAGTTGACTTTTTGGTCAAAGTCAACGCTGACGTCAGCGGTCAAAGTCAACGCTGACGTCACTGGTTCAAGGGCTGACTCGGCGAGTTGACTCACTGGGTTGACTCGGTCAACGGGTCAGGTTAACAGGTCAATGGGTCAACGGGTTGGGTTGGGTTGACCGGTTCAACCGGTTCGGTCTACGCGAACCGGCTCTTACCTTAAAGAACTCGAAGGTCGTCGGACGGTCACCGAAACATCGCCGGAAAATTCATTTCGGGTCGTTTCTGCCAGAAAAACATAGATTTTTAGACCAACAATTAACTCACACGATTAAAACGCGAAAATGAAGCTGAAAATCGATAAAATCTAACCTTAAAGCTTCGAATTCGCCGAAAAAAAACGTAACTCCGACCAAGCCCTTCCCGGCGCCGATAGGACGAGAAATTATGGGGTTTTGTTCGGCTTGGGATGGGGGACCCTACGACGGTGGTGGAGCGGCGAATCGACACCAACAACGGCCGTAATCGACAAAAAACCGATCGACCTCAAACCCTGGTTTCATCGAATATTCAACGCGTGATTGCCGGCAACTGTGGCTACGGTTACGCGAGTGACCTTAGGGGTTTTGATCGGGACATCGAGGCGGTTCGTACGGCGGTGGCGGTGGAAGGCACGGCGCGGCGGTGGTGAAGGCTGACGAACGGTGATCGAGTTGTAAGGGATAAAAGGAAAAAGACGAGGGGTGTTTCTGGAAGTTTTGGGAAAAATTGATCCCAATTAAAATCACGTTCGATAGGGTAGGTAGGATATTTTCATTATTTTATTATTATTATTATTTTTTGAATCTAATAAAATTTAATAAGGGTGGCTTATAATCAAGATCTTCAATAGCTCAAATGGCTGTGCACCTGGCTGAAACCCCTTGAGGTTGTGGGTTTGATTCCCACAACCCTCACTTCCTCCTCTTTTCTTCTTCTTTTCTTTTTTTTATTTCATTTATTATTTTTTTAAGGGTGTTACAGCATTCGATGGGCAGGTAGCTCCAATGGCTATTATAGTTCTCGCGCTTTCTGCAATCTGTATGCTTCCCCTACTCAGACCATTAATTTTAAATGGGAGAGTGTGGGGGCCAATTTGGTCCCTCCTAAAGTGGAGATTTTCATCTGGAGAGTAATTCTTGGTAGAATTCCCACGAAAGTGGAATTGTCTAAACGCGGAATCTTGAACACCGCATCCATAGTATGTCCGCTTTGCTCTTCTGGCTCAGAATCAATCGAGCATCTGTTTTGTGAGTGTATTTCACTTGGTCTTTATGGCAAAGGTGGTGTAGGCTTTGGGGTATATCGCAATGAAGCAGTTTTCAAAGGTAAATATGTGGATGCAAATCAGCTTTTTGATATTTTTACCACAAGAATGAGTTGGTCGGTAAAAACGAAATGGCCGAATGTCTCTCAATCCGCTTTGGATCTGTCAAGAGACTCCTCCTTGTTTTCGACTGTCTGCAGCGAGTTCCTGCCCACTCCGCGAAGCTTATGGTCTCCTCCTTCATGTGGTTCGTTGAAATTCAATGTTGACGGCGCCATCTATAGGAGCTTTGGGTTGGTGACTTTGAAAAAGGTGCAATAGATGAGTATGTTTCGGCCTGATTCCATTTTGTGCGCATATGTGAGATGGTGTTTGATTATGACCATATTCGATTGAGGGTGGTTTGTCTTGCAATTTGGTAGTGTTTATTTTTTTGCCTACAGAGTCTTGTTTTGTATAGTGTGTTTTGTTTTTCCTTGGCATACATATGGTGCACTCTTTTTCCTCCAACTAGGTTTACGGAGATTTTTTTTAATGAGACTCATATGTGTGCTTAATATTGTATGATGTTTCGTAATAAAATCATACAATGCATACCTTTAAAAAAAATTAGGTGTTTTGTCGTTAACGGCCATTTAAAAATTTCATTAACAAATAAAAACATGACACGTGGCGTACCTTATTTTTATTTTCTTTTATTTTTTTAGAAAAATAAGAGTTTTAAAAAATATCAAAAAAATCCCAAAATATCCTTAAATCTCTAAGCCCCAAATTTTGACTCCAGTTGTTACCATCGTCAATCACCGATGGCGTGCCCACTACTTTCATCGTCGAACCCCACAATCATTTTTCTCATCCTCTCGTCGCCGAAAGTTGACGGCCGGTGTGCCTAACGGTGAAACAATGTCGAGCGATGATTGAAAAAAAAAAAAGAAACAATGGGCCAAACAACGACCAATCAGACGACGAACAACGTGCGCGTCTTACAGCAAGATGAGGAAGCTTCATTCCATCGCGGCAGTGTGATGAGCGGTGAGGATAGTGCTGAATTTGAGGATCTAGGGTTATTGTGGTTATTTTGTGAATTTTAAAAAATTCAGAGATTTTCTTAAAACAAAGTTAAAAGAAATAAAAAATTAAAAAAATTAAAATAAAAAACATGTGTCATGTTTTGATTGGTTAAAATTTTAAAACGACCGTTAACGGTCAGACACCTAAAATGATAACGGTGAAACATTAAGCATCTACTTGGGCTGAAAAATATTTTAAGCGTTTATCTAGGAAAAAGTATAGTTCGGACACTTTTTTAACTTTAAGCGTAATTTTTATTATACCATAATTAAATTTTAATATTTTTATACATTTCAAAATTCACTAATTGATCAAGTAGTTAAAAATTTATCTTATTTTATATTAATTTAAATTTTAATATTAAAATGTAATATCTCTATTTAATAAAAAATAATATTTGTAAGCAGTTTGTTGTTACCCTCGGAAACAATAAGGATGCCGTAAGTAGTAAATCAATTTCTATACTCAAATGTTATCCAAGCTACCTACTTTCCTTTCAATTTTGATAATTCGCTTCATAATATCTTATTCATTTTTTGAATAATAATACCTTATTCATTTTATATACATTTATTATAGGGTAAACTACTTCATTAACCACCATACTTTTGATAAAGTTACGATTTGATCACATTACTTTTTTCGAAGCAATTAAACCACCAAACTATTTAAATGATATCAATGTAACCACCAGCCGTTAGAGTTTACCGACAGGGTGACGTGGCAGTTAAAAATAGTATAATTTAATTGGTCCCTGCTATTTACCTATTCTTTCAATTTAGTCCTAATTTTAAAATAATAAAATAAATTAATTATTTAACTAGGTGGTGACACGTGCCAAAACTTATTTAGAGGAAAAAAAAACGAAATCAAGCATTTTGCTTAAGGGGTGAATCAAACCTGGGCATACCCTAGGGAATGAGAGTGACTTAGCCACTGCATCAAGCACAAGTTTATGCTTTATATCACTAAATTAAATATATATGTAACACTCGGGTTTTGGGGTCGGGAGTTGAGTGTGTGAGTCGGGTTCGAGTCGTTAGATTCAGTTTAATTTAAATGGGCTTTGATTTTATTTTAATAAGACTTGAATTTTAGTAATGACATTTTCGTAAATTTCCAAAAGTAAGGAAAAAGATGAGTAAAGGCATTTTGAAACAAAAAAAATGGTCTTCTTCTTCCTTGTTTCAAATCCCACGACCAAAAACCCCCAAAACCTCCCAATCACTATTCCATCAAGGCTCTTCATCGTTTCAAGTGATTTCAACGAGGTAAACACGTTTTTGACTTCTCCTCTCTATTCCGAACATTTCTATGGTTTTAGATTCTTAAAAGCACCATCTTTTTAGATTTCAAGTTTTCAAGTTTTTAAAGGAAAGGGAGAAGCTTTAGGGGTTTTTCGTTTAGCTCTTGATTTGATAAGTTCATTTATGTTTTAATCTAGTTCTTAGATGTATTATAACTTAAAATAGTGGGGTTTTTGTCAAAATCCCGAAATGGGTTTTTGGGGGCATTTTAAAGGTGTCAAAACTTGTGATTTTGGAGGGCTTTTGTGTAAGGTGGTTGGGCTGATGTTATAGTGATGTTAGAAAAGTGTTTTGAAGGGTTTTAAAGGTGTTTTGGGTGTTAGAATTGGTAGTTTTCTGCTGGGTTTAATGGGAGTATGATAATGGAATTTGTGGTTGTTAGTTTTGGCTTGAAATTGTTGAGAAATGGGTATTGGTTGAAATCTGAGTTGTGACAGTGAGTTGTGGATGTTTTGTGTAGTAATACATTGTTTTTGATTGGTTAGAACCAAGGGAAAACGTTAGAGAAGGTTCGGGCACGATTCTGGAAGTTGTGGAGGCTTGAGTCGGCTTTGCTTGGTTTGCTTAAGGAAGTGTGGTGAGTGGAATCTTTCAAATTGGTTTAAATTGGTTCAAGTGTATGGTTGAGGAGTTGGATTGAGCTTGGTAGGCCAATCCAAGGTAGAGGCTAAGTTGGTAGCTTGACTTCTTGTATGTTTTATGAGTTTTGCTAAGTATGCTTGACATAAACTTGTAAAGCATGTGTTGATTATGTATGTGTTATACATTGATGTGTGTGATGATTGATATGTTGATATGCATGATGGATTGTCATGGTGTGACTTAATAGTACGATTGGCACTAGTTAAATTACCAGGTATAAATGATCGATCATTAGGATGAGAGTGTGCACACGGTTGAGTCAAATTCGCGCGTGGCCTTGGTAGCGTAAAGTCATCAAGGAGGAGTACGGTGATGTAATATTCCACCGGAAATTTTATATTATTACGTGATGATGAGTGGAATCCCATCCGTAGGGCATGTGATGATGAGTGTAATCCTATCCATGCAAGGTCCGGTGATGAGTGTAATCTCACCGAAGGTAAGGTTGTTGTTGAGTACGTTAGAGGCGAAAGCCCCAACGAAAGTTATCCGCATATCTGAGTAAACTAATAGTTGCCAATATACTTGTTCATGTGGTTTTGTTGTTAAGATAATTGTTATATCTTGTTGGGCATAACATGAGGTAAGATGCCATGTTAGTGCATTCATGTGTTGTTAGCTTGATGCTTGGTTGATGCTTATGTATGCATATGTGTTGTCTTAAGGATGGTATGCTTGGACCCTGCATTGTTGTTGTGTTTGTTTTAGAGCACCCTCACTAAGCTTCTAGCTTACGCTCTTGTTTTCGACAATGCAGATCATTAGCGTGGAGTTAGCAAGGAGCAAGGGAAGGGGCATTCCAAGCTTTTGTAGTTGCTCAAGTATGGTTTAGTAAATAAAGTGGTAGTTTAGCAATGAGACTACTATGTGTTTGTATGAGCGTTGTTAGACTCCTAGATGCTGGCTTGTTGTTCATGCCTTGTTTTGGATTTGTAAAACATGTTATGTTTAGACTCATATATGTGTTGTTTTGAGTGTATGCAAACCTTGCTAGTGAATGCATGAACCTTTTGGCTAGTTAGACCCTTTATGTATGTTTAGAATACAAGTTTCTCTTAAGTACGATTGCCCTGGTGTTAATGCTCCGTTGTTCGTTTAAATTGTTCCATATGCTGATTCTTGGTTGCTAAATGTTGTATGAATGGTTGTTTGTGGCTAGGTGAGTCGTAAATTGCATTTAGAGTTGAGTTTTAGTGCGTTTTGCAGCTAAACTTAGGCTTGCAGTGCAGGCGTATCGATACGCCCAAGGGCCGTATCGATACGGTCCTACACTTTGGGCCTCGGTTTAAGCTTAGCGTACAAGTACACGGTGGTGTATCGATACGCCAAAGGCTCTCTGGAAATCTGAGATTTTGACGAGATTTTGGCGTATCGATACGGGTCTTGGGTTTATCGGTACAATTTTTATCGTTTGACCGTGAGAAGTTGACCGTGGAGGGCGTATCGGTACGGTCAACCAGTGTACCGATACGGTCACCCTAGGTTGACTTTGGGCAGTTGACCTAGTCAAGGCGTATCGATACCCTCTTCTAGTGTATCGATACGGCCTGCTGTACAAACTAAAATGGGTTGTTTTAAATTGCTTGCTTTGTATGTTTGCATTAATTCGTTGTGTTTCCGCTGTCGTGCTTCACATAGGAAATATTAAAGCCTTTAGACAAGATAATGTTAAAAGAAATTTTCTAGGTTTGCTAACCGAAGGGGAGCCTTAACGGGTTTCACTTCGGTTTTCCCCGTGTGACCCACTCGGACTGGTCAGTCGTCCAGACCGGGACGAGGGGGTTACAATATATGTCTTATTGTTTTATGCATTTATTCTTTTAATTTTACATATATAATCATCGAATTAATTTCACATATATAACCCTAAACCTCAAACCTTAAACGCTAATTTCACACATATATAATCATCGAATTAATTTCACATATGTAACCCTAAACCCCAAACCTCAAAATCTAATTTCACTTATATAATCATTGAATTAATTTCACATATATAACCCTAAACCCCAAACTCCAAAAATCTAATTTCTCTTGAATTTTATTAAATTCATATATGGTTATTTAAGAATCAAGTTTTAAAAGTTTAACGAGTGATTCTAATAAAAAAACTAACGACATTGATCATAAAAAACTTGAATTTAAGTATTTTTGTATGCAAAATATGTGTATTTTATTCAAGAATTACCACATAATTATATCGTATATTAAAAAACTCATATTTCCAATAACTAAATCTAAAATTAATGTCAACAGAAATAATGTTAAATCTTTTGCCAATATATTTGTAGTTTGATTACTTTTTACATTTTTAAAGTGTATTTTGATATGCTAAAGGAAGTTGATAGAATTTTGGGGTTTGTGGTTATATATGTGAAATTAATTTGATGATTATATATGTGAAATTAGATTTTAGGGTTTGGGGTTTGGGGTAAACAAAATCTAATTTATTTATTTTTCTCTAGATAAGTTTTGACACGTGTCACCGCCTAATTAAATAATTAATTTATTTTATTAATTTAAAATTAAGACTAAATTGAAAGAATGTATAAATAGTAGGGATCAAATATGTAATTATATCCTTTTTTTAAACTGGCCACGTCACCCTGCCGTTAACCTCTAAACGGCTGGTGGTTACATTGATACCATTTAAATAGTTTGGTGATTTAATTGCTTCGAAAAAAAGTAATGTGGTCAAATTGCAACTTTAGTATGGTGGTCAATGAAGTAGTTTACCCTTTATTATAACACTTCGAAATTTTTATGGATTTTAATCAAGTTAAAGTATATTAGAAGTGCAGCGTCGGGGTTTCAATCAGGAAGGTTTGTCCGGTGCACAATTTGGTGGTTCACGTTTTGGGGCCCTTGCTGAGTTAGGAAGTGATGAACAACAACGTCCTGAGGAGAGCAGCTTGGTTGTGGGACATGGCAGTGTTGCTAGAGCTGGTTTGTCGAGCAACCATGGTGAGATGGGTCATGCCGCGGCTGCTAAGCGGCTGCTAAGAAATGGAGGTGACCGGTCAACCGAGTGTTGTTACTTGTTTGTTATTGCTGTGGAAAAGGCGATTGTTACCGATCCAACCCTTATAAGAAACGAAGCGATCCCACCTATGGCAGCCAAAGGTACGGTTGTTGCTGTACCATCCTCTTTAAATTCGGGTAAACACACTGCTGTGCGGGTGATTGAGGAAGGGTGTAAAGGAAAATAATAGCAAGGCGATGTATGGGTCAATCTGGTCGGCAAGTGCGAAGGGGGTCAAGCGTAACACAAGTGCGGCAAAAGCATTACCAAGGAAGGATGCGAAAGCTAAAAAGAAAGCGGAGCTGAGTACTAAACAAACCGCGGTTGTGGATTGGGCAGCTAATTTGCCTGATTCATTAACTAAGGGAAGGCAGCGACTTCAAGTAGTTCCATGGATGTGAGCTTCCCGTTGGCAAATGATAGCAAGGTAAAGTGAATTGAGAATTCGACATTTGATGTCGGTCCGCCGCGGTCTAATCCGCAGTGAGTTCTTTGGTGCGAGGTAAGGTGATGGGTGAATGGCTTTATGTATCTCCACTGTTTGAGTTTCTTGCGATTTTTTCTGCAGATATGGGCGTGATTTAGTGCTTTTCGTTTATTTCTTTTTGCTACGAGTACTCCTTTCCTCTACTTAAATTTAAGAAGATTTGTAGCTATATTTGTGGTAATGATTCCCCTTTTACCATAAAAAAAAGTATATTAGAAGTCTCTCTATTGTACCTTAAAGTTCGTTTTAGTCCCTCTACTATAAACATGAATATGTTAGTCCTTGTACTATACTTAAAAGTTTATTTTAGTCCTTCTATTGAAAAAATATTTTAGTCCCTATACGTCTAAAAATTTAAGATTTTGATCCAAAACACTAAATTTATTGATAATTGACTTAAATATTTTGTTTTAAATGTATCTGATAATGAAATTATTAGATATAAACATTTATATTAAATAAAAAATCTTGCTCGGAGAGAAGTAATTAGCTATAAACATAGTGTAAGTTTAACTTTTAAAATTTTGCCTCGTGAGATCTTCATATAAGAGATGAGTTTCGTAACATATAAGAGGTGTTTAGTAAGATAAAGTGTTGAGTAAACATGGAGTTAAAAGGAATATATTTTAGGAAAAATATTTCAATGGAGTTAAATAAACGTCCACAAACAAAGTTGAATGGGTGACACGTGGTATTAGGAAATTATATAATTCATGTTTTAAGATTTAAGATTTTAGTGTTTAAAATTTAGGGTTTAAAGCACGTAATTTTTAAACATTGTTTGTGGAATTAAAATATTTCACTGCATTGTATTAAATACTAACCCTAAAATTTATTTCATGTATTTAAATATCAAGGACATGGAAATTGAGATTTTTTTGTTTTGTTTATAAAGTGTTTAAACTCTTTATAATCTCTCATTATAAACGTAATCATTCAAGAGCAAATTACATTAAGGCTCTATTTGGCAATTAGCGGATAGCTGATAGATGATAGCGGATTACATTAGTTAATAACTGATTGTATTAGCTGATTTAACTAGCGGATTGTATTAGCTGATTGTATAAAAGTGTTTGGTAAAATTAACACATAGCTAATAGCTGCTTGATTATTTAAACAAGCAAAATGACATATAAGGACATGAATATATTCGATACTTATTTGAATAGTTTATTAGTTACCAATATTTTGTATCTATTAATATTAATTAGATTATGAAAAATAATTTTTAATATAACATTACTAAGCATATTTGAAAGATATATATATATATATATATATTAATTTATTATTTATATAATTATTTTTAATATAATTTAATTAATTCTTAAATTTAAATACAAATATAAATGTGAGAAAAAAGAAAAAAAAATATTAGTTTATAGATGTCATAATGTAAATACATGAGGTTGAAAAATTAAAATAGAAATTGTTAAATTTAAATTATTTGGAAATTTTTGATAATTGTTAAGGGTAAAAGAATCTTTATAACTACCTCTAATTTCAAATGGCTCCTATTAGCAGCTTTTTTAAAATTAGATGTTTCACCCAATCCGCTATTTCAATCCGCTCTTTACCAAACATCCAAATTAGTGAATTTAACCGGTCAAACCTTTAATTTTGGTTCAAACCTCTCTTTACCAAACAATTCCTAAATATTTTTTTCTTGTGTTAATTACAAATTCCTAACAATTTTAGACTGGGTAGCTTCGAACTAAATAAATTATTTTAGCAAGTTCTACTAGTATAATGTGGGTTCCAACACACTTAAATAAGAAAAAAAATATCTTAATGTTTTAATTAAGTAGAGATATTATATTTTTATAGAAATTGATGAAATTTAAACTTATATAACATAGAACAACACGATCATCTTTGGCCACTCAGTCAATTGGTGAATCTCAAATTTATCTTCAATTTAGAATTAACTTGAAATTAAATAAACTTGTTAATTTTTTTATAATTTAGAGAATTGATTATTTTCAATGAAACGTCTGATTTGTATAAATAATAAAACGATTTTTTTATTCATAGTATTTGCAAGTAGATTTAGGATTTGTAACAAATAAAAAGTATTTTTATGTTATTATCTTAATTTAAATGATCAAATTATTAGTCTTCATGTTCACTGACAAGTCGATTTAGGATTTTTATTAGATTTTTCATATATTTTAAATAACATTTTAAAATGAGCTGATTTTTTAATTTATTGGTATTGGTTTACATTTCTTTTGAAACTGGATTATATTCAATAGTGAAAAGATTACAAAGGAATCACACCTCAAACATTGGAAGTTCAGTGCAAAACAAAAAATACAGTAAAATATAAGGGTGCGAAAGACGTTAAAATACCAAACCTAACACATTCAAAAGAACTTGAAAAAGCTCCTGAAATTAAATTCAGAAAACTATTACTTTTCCTTGAGTGCTCTTTGAAACAAGCAAAATTCTTCCGCGCTACTTGTTCTTGGTGTATCGGCATAGCCACAAAAAAGGGAATCATAACATGTACAGATCGACCTTCTTCGTTGACAAAGAAGTTCGATGATAGTCGTAACCCGAACTCTAAACTATCAAAAGATAGACTAAAACTGCCATAAAAGCAGACAAATGAATTGCCATACAAGAAGACGAAAGAACTGTCATAGAAGCAGACATGGTATAAACCTAGCAAAGTAAAACAAAAAAATAGAAACATGAAACTAAAATTCATCAGTAAAGATGAATCTTATTTATGTACATAACCAGCAAAGCGGTCAACGACCGCCGCCGGCGAAGAAGAAATAGTACAAAGAAGAAGAACTTTGAAACTTAAAAGTTCCTTGAAACCGTAGAACAAATGGAAGAAGTGGAGATTGGTTCACATTTTTAAAGGGTCTAATCAATCATATATTCATGTTGATTTCTTGTTATTTTCCATGCTACATTATAACTTTTTTTTGGATAAGTGTGTTGTTGTATTATCCAAGAAAGCACGCATAAAACCCCCTACAACAGTACAATAACCCTATGATAGTACTTAGGAGACCAACTTAAAGGAGTCCCCAAGCCACACAAAAGTCTCTATTTACATCATCCATTCTAATATTCTTACTATGGACACATATACTCACAGTTTCCTTTATACAACCCATTAGTCTATTACAGTTTCTATAACTGCCCTAAACTTTCTTTAGTTTCTTTCCTCCCAAATATGATACACATATGAGTTCCATGTTAACTTGAGGATATACACAAGCAAGGACTTGCCCTTCAAGTGCCTGTACAACCAACTCATCTCACCATCCCAATCCAGCATCTCCCTATTTAAGCCACACAACTTGAGAACTTCATTCCAAATATGCGTCGAATAAGTACACTCCGCGAACAGATGATATTCCTGGATTCGGGAGCAGCATCACACAACAAACAACAGTTGCCAATACTCAACCCCATACGCTGAAGCCTGTCCAAAGTAGGCAAACGCTCCCGGATAGCCATCCAAAGTATTACTGAGTGCTTTGGTATGTGTAAGCTATACCAGATCAATCTGTGCCAAGGTACTTTAGGTCCTATTTCTCTGACTTCATTCCATATACTCCCAGTCTTCATGCCTTTAGTGGGGTTTAGAGAGTGAAGAACATGCCTGAGTTTCAATAGTTTCCTAATCCCCCAACTGAAGTGTGCTTTGGATTCCAATCCCACAGATATCTCCCCTTAAAAACATGAACTCGAACCCATGCTACTCAAAGAGAACCCTCAGCAAGTAACATGTCCTTAGCTAGCTAGATTATGCATGTCGTGTTCCAAGTTGTGAGATCTTTGACTCCAAGCCCACCCTCACTTCTTGGCTTACAGATTATTTTCCAACTCACACGAGCACCAGCAGCAAATTCATCTTTTCCCTTCCAAAAAACTCATACAGAGCTGCTCTAGCTTTCGAATCACACCCTTGGGTAAACGACCTGTCTGCACCAGTAGTTTGCAATGCTAAATAAAACAACATTGATTAGCTGTAATGTCCCAGCATAACTAAGGTGTCTACTCGACCATTGCCCTAATCGAGTCTTCACTTTGTCAATAAAAGCAAAGCAGTCCTTTTTAGTTAATTTCCTCGTGACAAAAGGGATGCCTAAATACCTTACAGGTAATTTGCCAACCTTAAAGCCAGTAGCTAGCCCCAACTCATTCTCATCATCCGGACTCACCCCTGCCACAAATAATTCAGATTTCACAACATTTAACCTCAATCCATACATGGCATAGAACTTCTCCAATACACACTGTATTCCTAGCAACGAACCAATATTACCTTTGCAAAAAATAAGCAGATCATCTGCAAAGCATAGGTGAGTGATCCCTACCTTTTTACACTTGGGATAGAACTGAAGTATGCCATTTTTGGCAGCTAAGTCAAGCAAGTGCGAGAGCACATTCATAGCCATCACAAAGAGGTAAGGAGATAACGGATCTCCCTGCCTTATCCCCCTCCCCCCCTTAAAAAATCCCACCAAACTCCCATTTAAGGAAATAGAAAACCTGCTGCCAGTGAAACATACCCTAATCCAGTCTCTAAACATCTGTGGCAAACAAATGGCTTTCAAGACTTGCATCATAAGGTTCCAGTTCAGGGAATCAAAAGCCTTTTGTAAATCTACCTTTGTTGAGATTTAGGGGGCTCGATTCGATCAACCGTTCTTGCTCGACAAGTGTGGAGAAGTTGGATAATTGGGTGTTTTAGTGGGAGGTGAAAAATTGGCAATTTGACACAAGGATTTATAGTGGTTCAACCTTCTAACCAAGGTCTACATCCACTACC
The DNA here is from genome assembly GCA_030270665.1 of Hibiscus trionum. NCBI lineage: Eukaryota > Viridiplantae > Streptophyta > Magnoliopsida > Malvales > Malvaceae > Hibiscus > Hibiscus trionum. The sequence goes on along the minus strand of BSYR01000038.1, from coordinate 14,985,219 downwards.
TTAGCTCCCCACTAAGGATTTCCAACAAATTCACTAAGAATTTCGTCCCCTTTTCTAGGCTAAGGAGGCAACCTTTACAACCCTCAAAGCTTTCTACCCAAAGCTTGAGGGAACACTCTCTTGTACAAAGAAAGACTTAGCAAACTAGAAATCCCTCTAATAGGTATGTGTTTGCAATACTAAGCACTCACCCAAAACCTAAACACTTGAGCAAATTTAACAATATTTAGCTCACAAGTGTTGTCTAAGCAAAGAATGGACAATTAAAGCTCTAGACAAATTTTGACATCATAATGTTGTTACAATTGAAGCATTAACCATTACAAGATGCTAGGAGGTCCCTTTTATACTCCTTGATGAGTTTGTAGCCGTTACTAGCCGTTGGAGCCTTTATTTCCCACCATAAATGCAGTTCTGCAGCTGGGCGTATCGATACTCGTGAAACCGTATCGATACGGTCTCAATAAGGAAAGAGCCGTTGGCTTCTTCAACTGATGCGTATCGATACGCTTGCCTAGAGTATCGGTACGGTCCTGCAAATTCAAATGACCGTTGGGAAATGACCATTGGGGTAGATAGGCGTATCGGTACGCGATACAACCGTATCGGTACGCGACTAGCCGTTGGGCTCTTTCAAAGCACACCGTATCGATACGGCTAAGCGTATCAGTACGGGTTTTGGCTACTGGAAAATCTGGTAGTTTGAAACCCTAAGGCGTATTGGTACGGTCCAATACCGTATCGGTACGGTCACTTGAAAATCATGGTTTTGACTACTTTAAATACACTTTAAATCATTCCAAAGCCTTTTGAAAACCCTTAAACATATTTTCAAGTTGTTTTGACTAAAAACTTATTTTAAATTCTTTGCAATTTAGTCAAAAACATTTTTCAAATATTATATCAAAACTTAGTTCTACAATCTCCCCCTTTTTGATATAATAAAACCAACTTGAAAAAATTGTTTGGAATTCTCCCCCCTTTAACTTTAAAATTGTGAATAAGAGATTTAGATATGAAATCAAATAAAGCTCCTCCTTATTCATTTGAAAATTCAATTTTCAAACCAATTTCTCCCCCTTTTTATTATATCAAAAAGAAGTTAAAATGACATTTAGCTCAAGATAACATAGGAGAAAAAAAATTGACACACTTCAAATTTTGGTTTTTTAAAAAAATGGCTCCCCCTTACTCAAAGCATCATAAGAATGTTAGTCCAACATATATGATTATCTAGTTGACATAAATGAAAATAAATCAAATAAACACAAAAGCAACTAGATTTTACCACACTTGAACTCAAGGGAGGATGTGAAGGCTTCCTTCTTCAAGTGTTCTTCCTTTGTGTGCATGGAGCTCCCCTCAATTTTTGACTTGTTGATCACTCTCCATCACCCCTAGCACAAGATAATCAAGTAATTTTTTGTATCCAAATTGCTTTGGATCCATAGACATTAATAGCACAAAATTTAGTCCCCTTAGGAATCCATTTTTCAATTTCATCCTTTTTAGTTGAAGTGGTTAGTTCTTTTGGGACCCAAACACTTCTAAAACATTTTCCATTCACAAATCTAGGGGCACTAGATTGTCTTACATAAAAGTTTGATTTTCCAAAACTATTTTTCTTTTCAAGTTCATTGGAAATCAAATCTTTTTCTTTTTGAACTTTAAGAAGCAAATTTTGTAAATCAAAACATTTTTGTTCAAAATCTTTCAATTTTGCTTCAAGTTCAAGATTTGTTTTGGAAAGAAAATCATTTTCTATTTTTATTATTGAAATCAACTTTTTGTTCTTTGAAAATGATGCCTTGAATTCCAAAAGCAAATCATCATAGGCATCTTGCAACTCATCAAATGTATATGAATTTGAAATAGATGAGTTAGAAGTTACCTCCCCCTCATTGAGGGCCATCAAGCATAGGTGGGCTACTTCATCATCAGTGGAGTCTTCATCACTCCATGTGGCCACATATGCTTGTTTTGAAGATGATCCCTTCTTTTTGGATTTGTGGGAGTCCTTCATCTTCTTCATCGATTCATGCTTGGATTTTTCCATTTTGCTCTTCATGAACCGGGCAAATTTGTTGAAGAGATAAGCCATCTCTTCATCTTCACTTTCCTCCTCACTTGAATCTACATGATGGCATGTGAAGGATTTAAGAGCAACGACACTTGCATTGATGCCTAGCTCCATGATCTTCTTCTTCCCCATCGCTCTAATCTCTTCCTTCTTCTTCTCCTCTTCTTTATTTTTCTTCATTATTTGGTGAGTGAGAAGAGACCCCATGAGTTCATCAAGCTTCAAGGTTTTGAGATTCTTGGCTTCGATGATGGCGGTCCTCTTTGAGTCCCATGACTCGAGAAGGTAGTAGATGAGCTTTCAGACAAGCTTCTCTTCCGGGACGGCTTCTCCATAACCTTTAAGTCCATTTGTGATAGTGGAGAACCTATCAAACATCTTCTCGATGTTTTCTTCCGGATTCATCTTGAAGTTCTCATACTCTAAGGTGAGGAGCCCAATCTTGGTCTCCTTGACTTCATCGGTTCCCTCGTATGTGACTTCAAGCTTGTCCCATACCTCCTTGGCACTCTCACAAGAAGACATCTTCTCATAGATGGTTGGGCCAAATGCACAAAAGAGCATGTGCAAGGCTTTGCAATTTAGCTCTATCTTCTTGCGATCGTCGGCACTCCATTCCGCTTTGCTTCCTTGAGGCACGAACGAACCATCTTCAACTATGTCCCATAGCTTGTAATCTCTTGACTTCAAGAAAAATTTCATCTTTGTCTTCCAATGGGCATAGTGATTTCCGTCGAAGAAAGGCGGTTTGTCGATGGATTGCGCCATTTGAGCCGGTTGGTGAAATGTTGATCGAGCTTGTCGGATCTTCTCAATAGGATGTGAATCCCCTTCGATTGAGCCAATCTCTGATACCAATTGTTGAGATTTAGGGGGCTCGATTCGATCAACCGTTCTTGCTCGCCAAGTGTAGAGAAGTTGGATAATTGGGTGTTTTAGTGGGAGGTGAAAAATTGGCAATTTGACACAAGGATTTATAGTGGTTCAACCTTCTAACCAAGGTCTACATCCACTACCTTAGCTCCCCACTAAGGATTTCCAACAAATTCACTAAGAATTTCGTCCCCTTTTCTAGGCTAAGGAGGCAACCTTTACAACCCTCAAAGCTTTCTACCCAAAGCTTGAGGGAACACTCTCTTGTACAAAGAAAGACTTAGCAAACTAGAATTCCCTCTAATAGGTATGTGTTTGCAATACTAAGCACTCACCCAAAACCTAAACACTTGATCAAATTTAACAATATTTAGCTCACAAGTGTTGTCTAAGAAAAGAATGGACAATTAAAGCTCTAGACAAATTTTGACATCATAATGTTGTTAAAGTTGAAGAATTAACCATTACAAGATGCTAGGAGGTCCCTTTTATACTCCTTGATGAGTTTGTAGCCGTTACTAGCCGTTGGAGCCTTTATTTCCCACCATAAATGCAGTTCTGCAGCTGGGCGTATCAATACTCGTGAAACCGTATCGATACGGTCTCAATGAGGAAAGAGCCGTTGGATTCTTCAGCTGATCCGTATCGATACGCTTGCCTAGCGTATCGGTACGATCCTGCAAATTCAAATGACCGTTGGGAAATGACCGTTGGGGTAGATAGGCGTATCGGTACGCGATACAACCGTATCGGTACGCGACTAGCCGTTGGGCTCTTTCAAAGCACACCGTATCGATACGGCTAAGCGTATCAGTACGGGTTTTGGCTACTGGAAAATCTGGTAGTTTGAAACCCTAAGGCGTATCGGTACGGTCCAATACCGTATCGATACGGTCACTTGAAAATCATGGTTTTGACTACTTTAAATACACTTTAAATCATTCCAAAGCCTTTTGAAAACCCTTAAACATATTTTCAAGTTGTTGTTGACTAAAAACTTATTTTAAATTCTTTGCAATTTAGTCCAAAACATTTTTCAAATATTATATCAAAACTTAGTTCTAAAACCTTCACTACACACCTAGGAGAAATAAACTTCCTACCATACCCCTTAACCAATTCTTGAGCAAGGAGAGTATTATCTGCAATGCTTCTCCCTTTGATGAAAGTTGACTGGTTTGGTGAAATAATACTAGGCAAGTACACAGTCAAACGCTCAACCAAGATTTTTGTAATTGTTTTGTAAACTATAGAACAATATGATATTGGCCTGAAGTCTTTTGCTTTACAAGCATTAGGGATCTTAGGCACTAGGGTAATGGCAACGGCATTAAAAGCTGGTAACAAGCTATAGGAAGTGAAGAAATACCTCACAGCTGCCATGAAGTCCTTTCCAACAATACTCCAGGCCATTTTGAAGAACCATGAAGTATAACCATCAGGCCCAGGTGCCTTGTCCTTGCCTTGACTAAAGATTGCAACCTTAATTTCCTCACTGGTGACCTTTCTAGTGAGTAAGCTTTGCTCCTCAACAGGAATCTGCACCTGAAGTATGCTTCTCAGCTCCTCAACAGTGCAATTCCCCACCACTCTATCAACATAACCAATTTGATTAGTGAAAACCTTATAAGTTCCTCAGACATCCCCTCAAAAGTGTCAAGCCTCTTTCCCATATCATTTTGAAGGAAATTTATGGTGTTTCTTTTCTTTTTTGCTGCAACTGCAGAATGGAAAAACTTTGTTCCCTGATCACCTTCTTGCAACCAGCTGATTTTTGCCTTCTATTTGTAAAATAGCATTTTAGCTTTCTCCAGTTCCTCCAGCTCCCTCAGCAAACATTTCTCATCTTTTACAGCATCTCCATCCATAGGTAATGCCAAGTTTGATAACTGCATTGCCTCCAATTGGAGCTGATTTTCTGCTACTTTCTTTGTAATATCAGCATAATGGGCATGGTTCAAGGCCCTTAGACAAGGCTTTAATCTCTTTAGCTTAGTGAATAAAACCTGAAATGGGTCACCAGCAACAGGTATAGCCCAAGACTCTGCTACAACTCTCTCAAAATCATTGTGATGAGCCCAAAAATTAAAAAATTTAAAGGGCTTTGGCTTATGCACATGGGCCACCACAGATGTTTTTACCACTGCATGACTATGATCTGACACCCCTGGTGCCAAGAACTCCACACTTGAGCAAGGCAAACTAATAAACCACTGAGAATTCATCAGCACCCTGTCAAGCTTTCTTGCTAAAAAAGTATCTTCTTGCTTGTTGGAGCAAGAAAAGAGTGGACTAGAGAAAGGATTGTCACTTAAACCCATATCCCTCAAGCACTCCAGAAACTCCTCCATATCAGAGGTAGAATGATGCCCTACAACATCAAAATCAGACCCCTCATATGCATACCCAATCACATTAAAATCTCCACCTACTATCCAAGGAAGCAACCCCACCATTGACTCAATCTGCCTAAGCTGGTGCCATAAATCCCTCATAAGAATGCTATCATTACTGCCATAGAAAGCAGAAATGAACACTTACTTATCGCCTACCAGCCCTTTGATTGTAACAACTTGAGATCCAGTGAAAACCACTGAAAATTGCAAGTGCTTCTTACATAAAATCCATATTTTCCCCAGTTCAATACAATTATAGTTATCAAAACAATTCCAGGTATCAACAAAATGTGAAAGAACAATAACAAACTTCTCTTGCCTTACCCTTGTTTCAAGAAGGCATACTATATCAACTTGCAACTGCTCCATCTGCTGCATTACTTTCCTCTATTTTTTGGGGTCATTAAACCCCCTCACGTTCCAGTAGGATACAATCATTTAGAAGTACCCTTTATTGCAGACCCCTTGGACTTAACCTTTTCCAACTTCTCTGATTTTTTAGGTTTCATCTCCTGCAGCAAAACATCAACACCAAACGAGGCATTTCTAGGCTTCCTAGGTTCGTCAGCATCAATCCCATTTAAAACCTCAAACTTATTTGCAGACTGTGCAAACATCCCCGATTTCCCCTTGCCTTTATTCTTCCTTATGTCATTAGGACTTTGCAGAGGTGGAAACTCTTTTGCTAGAATAGCCATAGCTCCCACCAAGAAAGAATTATCAGATTTGACCTCAGCATTTGCATCAATAGTATCAGGTTTGGCCTCAGCATTATCAGGTTTGACCGCAACATTTGCATCAATAGTATCAGTTTTGGCTTCAACATTTTATCAGATTTGACCGCAGCAGTAGGAGACACTGCAGCATCAAGCTCACCAAATACTGCAATAGACATATCCCTATCTACATCACCACCACTAGAACCAGAAGCCACCTAACTAGTACTAGAATCAGTATTCCCAGCAACAGGATCCTTGGCACCATTTTTAATTCTCCATTTAGGAACTTCTTTACCTCGTGCAGCATCAACATGTTTCGCCTTAGGCAGCAACTCACAATGCTTATCCACGTGCCCAAAAATGTTGCAGTGAGTACAAAACGGAGGCATCCATGGAATATTGACCTTCACAAAACCAATTGAACCATCCTTCAATTTAACAGGAATAGTGCGTGGAATTCGATGCCCTGCAGCCACTTCAACACAAACCTTCGCAAATTCTAGTCTCTCCCTAGAAGCCGTAACTGAATCCATGTATAATGGAATCCCCAATCCACTGGCAATATAGCTTAATCCCTTTCTCAAAAATAATTCTAGTGGAACATTGTACAATTGGACCCAAATCGGCATCCTCGTCAGACCAAAATCCAGTCGTTTCAAGTTCGGCTCCCATTTCCTAAGCACAGAGGCTTGTGCTGGATATGCCAGGGTCCATTTTCTAGAACCCAATCCTTAGCCGTGTCATTCACAAAAGAGAAGACATACAAATTGGGGCCAACCAGACTAACCTTGCTCAGCGATTCCGCCCCCATAGCGAACCCACTATCTTCTTCAGAGCGATGAAGTTCGGAGCAGCTCCGATGAACTGACCCACCAGAGAATGCCTCCAATCAGATGTGCCTTCATTGAAAATCTTCGAAGGGGGATCGATCAAAAACGAATCCTCAGAAACAACAGGGGAAAAAAAATAAAGAGTCTGCTCGTCACCCCCCCCCCCACAAAATAGCGATTTCCAATCCACTATACTCATGCAAGACAAAGAATGCAGATCAACGAAGGAAAAACCCTAATTTTTTGTCAAGAAAACGAAGGAGATCTCCAAGACTGTTAGGCCTACTAACGTGCGTCTACATTATAACTTTTTGTCTATAATTCATGACATGTTTTGCATAAGTTGTAGTGTTGATTCAATTTAAAAATACTTTTATACGTTTTCATGATATTTCAGTTTGTAATATTGATTGAACAATTTTATAATTCTTATAATTTATTTCTTAATTTATTCCGCTGCGTGTATCAAATACTAAACCTTAAATCTATTTCATGTATTTAAATATCACGAGCATGGGAATTGAGATATTTTGTTTGTTTATTAAGTGTTTGAACTCTTTATAATCTCTATATTTTACGAGAGATTTCATCCCTCATTATAAATGTAATCAATCAAGAACAAACTACATTAAATATTTATTCTCGTATGCATCAAAAAAAAAATATTTCTTCTCGTGTTAATTACAATTTCCTAACAATTTTAGAGTGCATAACTTCCAACTTGATTCATTGGCAAATTAAGGGGAAAAAGCATAAGGTTTTAGTGGAATTAGATTATCCAAATTAATTGCATATTGCTTATTGAGAACAGCTTGCTTTCTCATGTTCTTATCCATAAATAGAAAGCAACAATTAGAATTTGGTAGTGTGAAAGCTATGAGATCTTTTTTTTTCTTTAAGCTTTAAGTTATGGTATATTTTGTTGCATATTTAATATTAATGTTATATTAATATTTATCCCGATATTAATATATTCTTAATATTTAATAAAATAAATAACAAATTATAATATTAATTTAATATATGAATTTAAGTATTTTAATATTATTTTCCTTTCAAAATATTTTGATATTTTTTTCGTACTAAAATAACATATTAAATATTAGAAAATAACATATGAAATATTAAATTAATATTATATTTTTATTTAATATATTAAATATTAATAAAATTTTATTGTATTAAAAATAATATGTAAAACATTAATATTTTATTTTTTCTATTTTTATTATTTAGTCCATTATTATTTTATGATATATTAAACATTAAATAATATATTAAAATCATATACAAATTTTTATAGAATAGAATAAAATATTAAATATTAATTCAATATATTTATGTATTTAATATTACTTTCAAATATTCTTTTTATTTACTTTTGTTTAATATATATAATAATATATTCATATATTAGTTTAAAAAAGGCATACTAGTAATGACTCACGTAAGCAACCAAAGCTTAATTGCTTAATAGATTCTTTTTAGATTAATTTCTATCTAGGGATAAGGAAAGGAGCAATTTTTTACTTTTACTGAGTCTTGAACCCAGAGCCATCTCCGAGCTTACACAACAGGGGCGACGGCTCAGGGCGGTAAGACCCACCGGCCACTAGGAAAAAAAACAACCGCAATATTTAATAGCCCATCAAAATTTACTATTTTCTTACCGTTAACTAAGCTTAAATTTATAACTTCCTAGGGAATTGGAAGTTAAAGTCGGCCCACCAGTCATAATTAAGTTTAATTATTTTTATTTTTTAAGTTTAATTATTTTTCTTATTATATATTATTATATAAATTTAAAAGAGAACGTTAAAACATGGGCCCCACTAGTCATAATTAAGTATAAAATTGTTAATATCTAGTTAGTCTAGGTATTAGTGTATTATAGGGCTATGATTAAGATTATAATAATATTTTATTTTATTTTTTAATTTTAAATTGAGAATAAAATTTTGATATACACTTATAAATAGTATTTACATTGTTCTTGTTCTTCACATCTCAATCTCTTATCATTTTCCCTCTTTTTTATGTTATTTTCTCACAATTTATTTTGAATTTTTATTTATAATTTTTGATTCGATACTCCAAGAAGGCAAGAACTCATTTATTCAAGGAGGTTACCGTTTATGAGATTTACTGTTAATATGCTATAACCAAGTTTGAGGCAGAGCTTCAACAACAAAGACTCATGTGCTATCATTCTATACTTTTTCTGTATAATTTTATAGTATAATGTTGATGCGAAAACATGCTTCCGGTAGTGAAAAAAGGAAAAAAAGAAAACAAACACAAGAATTAGTAGAATCACAAAAAGGAGCTTTAGATAATTTTTTTCCAAAAAGAGTAGAAGAACCTTTAGACGATGATGTGTTGGGCATAAATAAAGATAATATTGAACATTCTAATAAAAATTTGAATGATGAAAATTTGAGTGATGCTAATTGCCTCAATGGCGATAATGCTAATTTGAATAATAATGATAATACTAATTTGAATAATGAGCATAATAATGTATTTGATGAGTCAAATGTTGATGTCGATGAACATATAATTTATCCTTTCGATATCTATGATCCTAGAAATTGGGGTGTTCTTGTCAATAAAACTAGAGATATTTTGATTGAAAAAGGGCCCATTAGAGAATTGAATCTCACATTTCCTAAGGATAGTCTTTCTAGACATTTTTCGTACTCATATTATTCTAGAAAATTGAGCAATGTGGAATTTTTTATGTAGAAAATGGTTAGTTTACTCTAGACACGTGAATAAAATTTTTTGTTCTTGTTGTAAATTGTCCACTTCTCAAGATAACAAAAGTCTTTTAGCAAATGATGGAATGGATGATCGGAAGCATTTGAGTGAAAGGCTTAAACAACATAAAAATAATATTGAGCATATGACTAATATGAATACTTGGAATGAAACAAGAATAAGATTAGAAAAGAATAAAGGAATTGATAAAGATTTGCAAGAAGGAATTTCAAACGAAAAGGAACGTTGGAGACAAGTTTTAATAAGAATTATATCTGTTGTGAAATGTCTTGCCAAAAATATTTTAGCTTTTCGTGGATGTAGTGAGAAACTTTATGAGGATAGTAATGGTAATTTTTTAAGTTTAATTGAAATGATAGCTGAATTTGACTTAATAATGCAAGATCATGTTAGACGTATCCAAAACCAAGAAATTCACTATCACTATCTTGGGCCTACAATCCAAAATGAGTTGATTTCTCTTTTGGCACATAGTGTTAGAACTTCCATAATAAAGATCATTAAAGAGGCAAAATATTTTTCTATTATCCTTGATTGTACCCCAAATGTGAGTCATCAAGAACAAATGAGTTTGATAGTACGATGTGTTAATGTGTCAAGTAATGTTATAATAATAGATGAGTTTTTTAGAGTTCTTAAATGTAAATGATACTTCTGGATTGTGCCTTTTTAATGAATTATTAGGTGTATGCAAGTCAATTGATTTAGATGTTAATGATATTAGGGGTCAAGGTTACGACAATGGTTCAAATATGAAAGGAAAACACCAAGTGGTTCAAAAGAAGTTACTTGAAATAAATCCAAGGGCTTTATATGTGCCACGTGCTTGCCATAGTCTTAATCTCACTATATTGAATATGACACATTCTTGTGTGAAAGCTATTTCTTTTTTTTGGAATTGTGCAACACATATACACATTATTTGCAAGTTTTACCAAAAAATGGAAGATTTTAGTAGATAATGTTAAAGGTTTTACAGTGAAATCTTTGTGTAATACTCAATGGGGATGTCGAATTAGAAGTGTTAAAGCTATTAGATTTCAAGCACCTTAAGTAAATTTAGCTTTGTTGGGATTGTATAATTCTAGTGGTGAAGATGCCAAGACAAGAAGTGAAGCGGAAAGTCTAGCTAATTCTCTTACAAGTTTTGAGTTCTTACTTAGCTTGATGATTTGGTATGAGATTTTATTTACTATTAACAAGGTGAGTAATAAATTGAAATCTAAATCTATGTGCATTAGAACTACAATTAATGAAGTGAAAAGTGTAGCGTTATTCTTTGAGAAATATAGAAGTGAAGGGTTTGAGTCTTGCATGAATATTTCCAAAAGTCTTGCATTTGATATTAATATAGAACCAACACTTCCAGTAAACGTCGTGTGTTTAGAAGAAAATGATTTGACGAGAATGATGATGGAGAAGAAGTACAATCACCTGAGGAATCTTTTAGAGTTAATTATTTTCTTGTGGCGGTTGATTTAGCTATAACTTCTTTGAAAAATAGAATTGAATAATTAGAGTTATTTGACAATATTTTTGGATTTTTATTTGATTCCAAAAGGTTAAAATCTTTAGATAATAATGAACTAAAAAAATCTTGCACAAACTTTAAGACTGCTTTTTCTCATAATGATTTGTCTGATGTTGATGTAGATGATCTTTTTTTCAGAATTAAAAGTGTTGCCAGTGATTTTGACAAATGAGTTAATGTCGGCATTGGAAATTCTCAAGTTTGTCGAAGTTGTGGATTGTTATCCAAATATTTCAATAGCTTATCGAATCCTCTTAACTATGCCCGTGACAGTTGCATCTGCCGAAAGAAGTTTTTCGAAGTTAAAATTGTTGAAAACCTATTTGAGATCGTCAATGTCACAAGAAAGGTTAAATGGTCTAGCCATTTTATGTATTGAGAAAAACATGTTAGATCATATTGATGTACACATTATTGTTAGTGATTTGGCATCTAGAAATGCTCGTAGAAGTTGTTCTATGTAAGTTGTTCGGTGTTTAATCAAATTTCTTGATTTTTTTCATTTGATAATTATTAAGTGTAATAAAAACATAATTTACAAACAAAAATAATTTATTGTTTTATACTTTTCGAATTTAATTTTTTAATAGTTGTTATTAGGTCCCCAATTTTTAGATTTGCCCATAGGCAACAAAAATCTCAGAAAAGGCTTTGCTTGTAACCCACTAGACCCGCATATGCATTACCACGAATCCTAGGGAGTCACATTAGGGTCACCGAAGCGACCCACATTAAAATTTCATATAAAACAAATTGTCAAACCATTTGAAACCATAAATCAAGTTCAAAATCAAAATACAATTTTAGAAATCATACATACGATAAGATAGAAACTATAATACAAGTTACTAATAACACGTTTCAGACTCAAATATGAAACAAGACAAGGCATACATGCCCCCTAATTACACAGGTGCCGTACTCCGCAAGCAAAGTCGAAGAAACTCCCATATAGACATTGATAGCTGTAACATGGTCGATATTTTAACTTGTGATGGTAAAAACAATGTGAGCTTCGGAAAGCTCAGTAATACAAACTACCAGGAGATGCTAAAAGCACAAGTAGGTATATGGTAAGCTTACCATTGTCATGATGAACTGGGCAACAATAAGCTCAAGTTACGATTCGATAATTTAGTGAAGCATTATATCAGAAGATAACATATTTGTTCTTTATTTGATCACCCGAATCTTAGGAGATGAGTCTAAAGCTGGAGATTCAGATTCCAAAAGTTGAATCAAGGAATTCAGAGTGGTTCATTAAGCGTAAATTGTAAGTATGTTGAGTGTTTCAGACTTAGATACTTTAATTTAGTAGTATAGATTTCAGAAGAGGTCAGGAAGTTTTACTAATTTACTTAACTACCCTCTATATGTATGCCAATATTCAGAATCCCAGAATAGTATCCAGAAAGACTTACCCTAGGCCTGTCGAGCGTAGGAGCTTACAGAAAGGCTTACCCTAGGCCCTTCGGGAGTATGAGCTTAGGTCCAGAAGGGCTTGCCAGCGCTGAGCCTACAGATATCCCAGATAATATACCCTAGATGAATTTAGTTTATATTCAAAAGACAGTTATATCATAAAACAAATATCAGATATATTTTTATATCAGAAGACATATATCAGATTTATATTTGTATCAAAAGACGGATATCAGATATATTTCTGTATCAGAAGACAAAGCCAAGAGTTGAGCTTTCATTACGGGTAACAGAGTTGTACTTTTAATTTAGAGCGGATAGTCTTAGTTTAAATTAGAGTGTATTCACAGGTATAAGGTACACACTTTATGGTTCAATATATTTCTCAGAGACACTTGATAATTATCAGAAAGTGAGCATACAACGCCTGACAATTTTGGACTGATTTCAAAATGAGGTCCCTAGGCGAGGGAGCTCGGTACTAACTGTTGAGTGTGTAAAAGTTCTATATTTTACCCCCTATTTAACCCATATTCATGCTGCATTCAAGCATAATTCATTGCATTTAGGTTAAATTTCAGTTATACATCACAAATATATCAAATGGCACAGTTTCTGCTGAAATTGGTTACTTTTGCAGGTAGCTGCTGTAGCAGATGGAGGGCAGTAGAGAAGCGGACGCTGGGCAGTGAAGAAGCAGAGCTGGAACTGGATGTGCAAACGAAGAGGACGATGCTGCCATGGCCGCTGCCGTGGCAGCCAAGGACGACAACGATAGTGAAGGGAAGAAGTGAAGTGGGCCTCGACAGAAAGAGAAAATTAAGCCCATCTGTCGTGGAGCACCCTTATATTTTTCCAAGCCCTAGATCAGCATGAAGGCCAAGCCCAAAGTTCAAGGAAGAAACTCCAAGCAAGAAGGAAGGACGAACTAAAGACTTATGCTCTTAAGATTTAGTCTTTAATAGAGTTGTACTTTAATTTAAACTTGTATTCTTGCCATATTAGAAAACTTGAACCCAAGGCCTATATAAAGGCATGTAATTCGACCTAGAGAGGGATATCTTACACTCTACCCTTCTCTTCTAAACCCTAGCCATTTTCCCCTTCTCATCATGTTCTAAACTTCCCCTAGGGCTAAGGGTTGAGTTGTAAAGTAGTTGCAAGGATTGCATTTGTTTTAGGAATTTTTCTGTTCAATAAAATAGACTTCAAGTTTGCTTATTCTGGTTTTCAACATCTTGCAAGAGTATCGGGAGAGCATTGTGAGATTACATATTTACTTAATATCGGGAGAGTTAAGTATACGGAAGGAATAAGTACGGGTTCTCCAGTTTATGGTTGAACTATCTCGGACCTAGGGATAGGAGGAGGTTAAGTGGCTAAAGAAGAATTCAACAACATCGGTGTTCATCCTTCGATTCACGCCGGGAGGTATCATCAAAGACGTGTTCATTGACAGACTTGGACCTAGGGATAGGCCAAGGCACAGCAGGGATTCTTGCCAAGCTTGAAGTACAGAGTTGTGCGATCGATGCCGCGACTAACAACAGACCGCTGCCGCGACAGGTGCTGCCGCGACAGGCGCAACGACAGAACAGAGATTCCTAGATTTTGCAACACCTACACTACTGAGCAATTCAATACCGGCCTATTCTCTCTATTTTGATTTCATCACTCTTTTATTTAAGTATTCTTCATTATCTCGTGACAACAATTAAACTATTTCTTTTCTCTCCTGTGCAAAAATCTAAGGTGAAGCAATTAGCCCAGTCCCCGTGGAGACGATATCCGATACTTACGTATCACTTTACTATTTGCGTCGTGTACACTTGCGCTACATTGCGATAGACACTTTTACACGCAACAAGTTTTTGGCGCCGTTACCGGGGACTGGCAACATATCTTTACCCTATCTTTTACTGCACTTCTTTTACTTTTCTGTTTTGTTAACTTAGATTGTTCAACGTGTGCTTTTCACAAGGTTTTCTGTTTATGCGCAGATCAAGACGAGGAGAGGAACCTGAGTATCCATTAGACCCTGAAATCGAACGCTCATACAATCTTAGGAACCGACTTCGCTTTGTGTTAGCCAGAAACGAATACCTTGAAGAACAGTTAGAAGCCATGAACAATAAAGGGAATCCCCAGGATGCTGAAAATCCTGCCGGAGATGGAAGGAACGGCCCACCTGCCGATCCTCCTGTCACTGCCGCACGCCGGTCATGCCGAGACTACATGCTCAATGATCATGTGGAACTAGAAACAACCCTGCCAGACGTAGACGTTGACAACTTTGAGCTGAAACCTGTTATGTTCAGCATGATTAACGACGCTGGTCAATTTAGTGGTGCTGCTACAGAGGATGCTAGGGAGCATCTAAAAATGTTCCAGGAAATCTGTGGTTCGTTTAGACTACCTGGAGTTAATCCGGAGATACTGAGGTTTCGGTTATTTCCTCATTCATTGAGGGACAGGGCGAAAACTTGGTGGAATAAACTAACACCGAGTTCAATACGATCTTGGGCAGATTTAACTCGTGAATTCTTGTCTCGTTTTAATCCTTCACATTTATTTGAGCGATTACGTAACGAAATTGCTACTTTTCAACAGGAAGATGATGAGCCAATGCACGAGGCCTGAGACAGATTTACCACCCTTCTGAGGAACTACCCGATGCATGGATTCCCCGTTTGGAACCAGGTAACTAAATTTTATAATGCTGCCAACTTACAGACTCGTATGAGAATTGATTCAGCAGCGAATGGATTGCTGTTGGACAAAGATACAGAAGACGCAATGGCAATATTGAAAAATATGGCGAAGAACGAGGAACAGTTCCCTACAGCAAGAAGAGGGGGTAAACGAGTACTAGCTGTGAAGGATTATGAGGCCGACAGTTCTCTAAAATCACAGGTGGCATATCTCACTAAGGCAATGAAAAAGCTTCTGAAAGAAGATTCACAGCCCGCCTACTCTGCTGAAGAGGTATGCGAAACTTGCGATGGGAACCACAGTTCGGAATATTGTCCGATACAGTTAGAGGAAGGGATGTAAGTTGGGAACTACAATAAACAAAACTATAATTCCAACAACTATAATCCCAACTGGCGAAAGGATCCCAAGTTCTCTTGGAGCAACCCTAATAATGCCCTGAATCCTCAACCACAGAACACAAATTAGAGAGGACCTAGACTATTGACTCGGCAGCAACCGCAACAGCAGCATCAATAACCACCAGCTGCCACGACTAGTATACTGGAACAAACCTTGGCTACGTTTATGTCTCAAACAGGAACTTACATTGAGAACATGAATCACTTCGTCAAGAAGACTAAGACATTCATGGATAAAACAGAGATGCGGATGACTAATCATGAAGCTACTCTGAAATCACTGGAGACACAGATGGGTCAGGTTTCCCAGCATATTAAACCGAGGCAGAATGGATGATTTCCTAGCGATACTAAAAACACTAGACAACCCACACATGAGCAGTGTAAAGCCATCACTACTAGGAGTGGGAAGAAATTACCAGGGCCAGAGAAGGAAGCTGAATCAGTTAAGGAACCAGCCTTGGAGTCTGCTGCCGAGAAAGCTGCCCCGGCAGTCGACAAACAGCCTGCTGCCGATGAACCTGTCACGACAGCAGAAGGGACAGAGGAGAAAGATGAAGAACCTATACCTCCTCAGATCCGAATGCAGTGGGAAGGACGTATTGCTGATTATCGTCCCCCACCTACTTTTCCTCAGCGGCTACAGAAATTGAAACAGGAATCCTAGCTTAAGAAAATTTATGATATTTTTAAGCAGGTGCACATCAATATTCCACTGTTAGATGCTGTTAGGGAAATGCCTGGTTATGCCAAATTTCTCAAGGATGCCATGTCGAAGAAATCTAGACTTGGGGAATTTGAAATGGTCAAAATGACAGAGGGATGCATGAGTATTCTGCACAAGCATCCACCCCAGAAAAAGAAGGATCCTGGGAGTTTCATCATACTGTGCATAATCGGAGATAAATTTGTGGGTAAGGAACTTTGTGATCTTGGTGCTAGTATAAATTTAATGCCCAAATCTGTTTTCCAGAAATTAGGTATTGGAAAAGCTCGACCCACAACAGCAGTACTGCAGCTGGCAGACCGCTCTTACGTGCATCCAGAAGAGAAAATTGAAGATATTCTGGTAAGAGTGGATAAATTTATTTTTCCTGCTGACTTTCTTGTCTTAGATTGTGAAGCAGATGAGAATGCACCAATCATCCTAGGGCGACCCTTCTTAGCCACAAAAAGATCACTGATTGATGTGGAAAAATGAGAACTCACTATGCGAGTAAACGATCAAGAGATCAAGCTGAATGTTCTCCATGTAATAAAACATGCTGATGCAGAGGAAGAATGCAAGGCTATCACTGAAATTATCCTTGACCAACCCTGCATCAGGTCGGGCTGCCACGACATCAAAATTGGCCACTGCCCCAGCAGCCATTTAGATAACTGTCACGACAGCAAAGATGACAGCAGCTCCTCAGAATCAAGAGGAGGTAAATTTGATAGGCAATCGTCCAGGTAAGTTATTCGAGCCCTTAAACTATACCTCGGATGAACATATAGTCCAAAAGCCATCAATTGTAGAGCCCCCTGTTCTAGATCTTAAGCCCCTGCCAGGGCAGCTAAAATATGTTTTCCTTGGTTTAAATGATACTTTGCCCGTAATCATCTCTTCCAAGTTGATGCAGGAACATGAACAACAGCTGATAGGGATGCTGCAGCAGCATAAAAAGGCTATTGGATGGACGATAGCTGATATCCAAGGCATCAGTCCGGCACTATGCATGCATAAAATCCTCTTAGAGGATGATCATAAGCCGACCATTGATGCACAGAGACATCTAAACGATGCTATGCGAGAGGTGGTTCGTAAGGAGATCATAAAATGGCTAGATGCTGGAATAATCTATGCCATCTCGGATAGCAAGTGGGTGAGCCCGGTGCAGTGCGTTCCCAAGAAAGGAGGAATAACCGTGGTAACCAACGAAGAAAACGAGTTAATCCCAACCAGGACTGTGACAGGTTGGAGGGTTTGTATGGACTACCGGAAGCTTAACAAAGCTACCCGGAAGGACCACTTTCCTCTGCCTTTTATTGATTAAATGCTTGATAGATTAGCGGGAAAGCCTTACTATTGTTTTCTTGATGGATACTCAGGTTATAATCAAATAGCCATCACACCGAAAGATCAAGAGAAGACGACGTTCACATGCCCATACGGTACTTATGCTTTTCGGAGGATGCCATTTGGACTTTGTAATGCACCAGCAACCTTTCAAAGGTGCATGATGGCAATATTCTCCGATATGGTGGAGGATTTCCTGGAGATATTCATGGATGATTTTTCTGTCTTTGGAGACAATTTTGAAAGCTGCCTAGGCAACCTACAGAAAGTTCTCGAAAGATGTGAGAAAGCAAACTTGGTATTGAACTGGGAGAAATGTCACTTCATGGTGGATGAAGGGATAGTCCTCGGCCATAAAATAAGCTACCGCGACATAGAAGTCGATAGAGCTAAGATCGAGGTAATCGAAAAGCTGCCGCCACCCACTACAGTCAAGGGAATCAGAAGTTTCTTAGGGCATGCTGGTTTTTATCGGAGCTTTATCGCGAACTTTTCGAAGATCACCAAACCCTTATGCCATCTTCTGGAGCAGAATCGTCCCTTCGACTTCAACGCTGAATGTAATGAGGCATTCAATGTTCTGAAAGAAAAGCTGGTAACCGCCCTAATAGTACAACCACCAAATTGGAAACTGCCATTTGAGATTATGTGTGATGCTAGTGACTATGCTGTCGGGGCAGCACTTGGGCAGAGGAAAGACAAGCTCTTTCATGTTATATACTACGCCAGCAAAACACTGAACGACCCCCAAGTAAACTACACCACAAAAGAGAAGGAACTGTTAGCTGCGGTGTTTTCTATTGACAAGTTCTGTTCATATATACTTGGAACGAAGGTCATTGTCCACACAGACCACTCTGCATTAAAGTATCTTTTCACCAAAAAGGATGCAAAGCCTAGACTGATACGTTGGATTCTGCTACTGCAAGAGTTCGACCTTGAAATCAAGGACAAAATGGGGACAGAGAATCAAGTTGCAGATCACTTGTCAAGGTTAGAAAAGGGAAAGAGTCTCCCAGCAGACGAAACACACATACTGGAGACCTTCCCTGACGAGCAGCTGTTCGCTGCCACAAGCACTGCCGCGACAGCCATGGTGGCAGGTAAGTTTTCTGAACTCCCTTGGTATATTGATTTCGTTAATTATTTAGTTAGCAGAATAACTCCTCCTGACCTTAACTATCAAGCTAGGAAGAGGTTCCAAAATGATGTTAAGCATTATTATTGGGACGAACCTCTTCTTTTCAAATATTGTGCAGATCAGGTTATCAGGAGATGTGTACCACAGGATGAACATGAAGCTATACTACATCACTGCCATGCTTCACAATACGGAGGACATCTAGGTGGTAACAAAACTGCTTCCAAGGTTTTGCAGTCGGGATTTTATTGGCCGTCACTGTTCAAGGATGCCCAAACATTCTACAAAATCTGTGACAAATGTCAACGGACTGGAAACATCTCAAGGAGACATGAGATGCCACTGCAAAACATTCTAGAAGTCGTGATCTTCGACGTTTGGGGGATTGATTTTATGGGACCATTCCCAACTTCATGTGGGAACTTATATATCCTCCTGGCAGTGGACTATGTGTCCAAATGGGTTGAAGCGGTCGCTACTCAGAAGAACGATGCCAAGACGGTTCAGAGGTTTTTGCATAAAAACATTTTTTCTAGATTTGTCATCCCCAAGGCGATCATTAGTGATGAAGGGAGGCATTTCGATAATAGGGTAATAGCTGCTGCCTTGAAAAAGTATGGTGTCAAACATCGGATCGCAACAACATACCACCCTCAGACCAATGGACAAGCTGAAATATCGAACAGAGAGGTTAAGAACATTCTTGAAAAGATGGTTAAGCCAACTCGGAAGGACTGGTCTCTACACCTCAACGATGCATTATGGGCCTACAGAACAGCATTCAAAACTCCATTGGGAATGTCACCCTACCGGCTGATTTATGGGAAAACATGTCATTTACCTGTCGAGATTGAGCACAGAGCCTACTGGGCCATCAAGGCAGTGAATATGGACTTGGAAAAAGCAGGACAGAAAAGGCTACTTGATCTGAATGAGATTGAAGAAATTTCAAAAATGGTCTATGACAACGCAAGAATCTATAAAGACAAGACCAAGAAGTGGCATGACAAGAAGTTGCTGCCACGACAGTTCTGCTAAGGGCAGCTTGTGTCGTTATTCAACTCTAGGTTGAAACTCTTCCTAGGGAAGCTGAAATCTAGATGGTCTGGCCCATTCCAAGTGGTGCAGGTTTTTCCCCATGGTGCCATCACAATCAGATCTTTAAAAGACGGGCACCAATTCAAAGTCAATGGACAAAGATTGAAGCATTATCAGGGGACCGAAGCCCCAAGAATGCAGGAAGTGGTTACTTTAGGAGATGCCCCTCCTAGCATCCCTAATTTAACCTAATTTTTATTTTTATTTTGGGTAAAGTACATAGACGGTCACTGAACTTTGGTAAAAAAAACAAAATGGTAACCAAACTTTCAAAAATCACAAAATGGCAATTAAACTTTATGTTTTATAACAAAATGGTAATTGGACGTTAAATCCCGTTAAGTGGCTGTTATAAAATTTGGTATAATAACACATTTAGTCCTTCATATTTATACATTCAATTAATTTAGTCCTAATTCGAAACAATTCACTAAATTTAGCCCTCTTTATTTATGCATTCTTTCAATTTGGTCCTTAAAGCAAAATTCCAAAGTATGGAAACATGATAAATATTTACAATTAAATTTTTATAGGAACTCGAAAACTCGAATCGAATCGAAAAAATTTCAAATAAAGTTTGAGTTGTAAAATATGACGCGTCAACTTGAATAACTCGAAATTTTTTGACTCGACTCGATCGAACGTTCACCTCTATCTTAAGATATGACGCGTCAACTCGAATAACTCGAAATATTCGAATATTTTAAATCAATTTTTTCTTTTAAATCGAATATTTTTATATTTAAATCACATCAATTATTTAATAACAACTTTAAATATTCGATTTAATTTTAAAATATTTGATTTAAAAGAAAAAATTGATTTAAAATATTCAAATATTTAAATAATTTTTTATAGGAACTCAAAAACTCGACTCGACTCGAAGCGAACAAATTTCAAATAAAGTTTGAGTTGTAAAATATGACGCGTCAACTCGAATAAATCAAATTTTTTTTACTTGACTCGATCGAACGCTCACCTCGAAATTTAATAACTACTTTAAATATTCGAATATTTATTAACTACTTTAAATATTCGAATATTTTAAATCAATTTTTTCTTGTAAATTGAATATTTTTAAATTAAATCGAATATTTAAAGTAGTTATTAAAAAATGATTTAAAATATTCGAATATTTCGTGTTATTCGAGTTGACGTGTCACATCTTAAGATAGAGGTGAGCGTTCGGTCGAGTCGAGTCAAAAAATTTCGAGTTATTCGAGTTGACGTGTCATATTTTACTACTTAAACTTTATTTGAAATTTTTTCGATTCGAGTCGAATCGAGTTTTCGAGTTCCTATAAAAATTTAATTAAATATTCAAATATTTTTAATCATTTTTTTCTTTTAAATCGAATATTTTTAAATTAAATCTAATATTTAAAGTAGTTCTTTTGGAGATGGGGCGATCGGAATATTTCCAAGGGAGAGGGCGATCAACTCAGAATCAAAGGAGTGGACAATCAGAGCAGACACGAGAGCGATCTCAATACCAGGTTTGGACATTATTTGTGATGAATCTCCCATTACAATTGCATTGGAAGGGTGTGTGGAAAGTGTTTGATAGACATGGGAGAGTGGTGGATATCTTTATTCCCAACTAGAAATCGAGGGAAGGAAAAAGATTTGGTTTCGTGCGAATGGGATCCAAAATAGATGCGGACAGAGTTATTGAGAGGCTGAATGGATTCAGATTGTATGGGTCTTGGATTAGGGTTTCGTATGCAAAAAGGGAGGCGAGATCAGAATATTGGAAAAAGAAACCGATGGAGAAGCAATCGAATTCACAGAAATCAATTGTGAAGGAAGTGAATTCTGCAAAGCGAAAGTCGGATACGGCACAGGAATTAGACGAGAACAAGGGGAAGAAAACTATGAACAGCGATGATAGAAGTGTGAAAGGTGTGGTGGATGACGATAAATTGGAAATACTTGGTTGTTGTGCCGTTGGATTTTGTAAATCGCCATACAAAATTCGTGACCTTGCGATGGAATTTCGGAGAGCAAAGCTGGACGGTTTATCGATAATGAGAGTGGCGGGATCTATGGTTTTGTTGATGTTTGAGAACGTCGATACTCGAGCGAGACTCCTAGCAAAACAGGCTTTTTCGGACTGGCTGGAAAATGTGATGCCATGGAATGAAACTTTGGGACTGCCGAATAGAAGAGTTTGGTTATCCGTTAGTGGAATCCCTATACACGCTTGGTCCGAAGGTACTTGCCGAAATATTGCTGAGTTATGGGGTGAATTCATTCAATTGGATGGGGATACGATTGCGCCGTCGTCGTTTGAACAATGTCGATTCCTAATTGAGACAGATTTTTTGGAAGCAATAGACGAGGTGCTAACCTTGAATGTAGGGGACCAATCGTTTAGGGTACGTGTTATGGAGTCAGAGGAAATAATGGGAATCAAGTGTGATTGTTGCTGCGGGATGGAGGTGGCGTCTAGGGATGTATCGACGGACAAGGACGGTGTCTCGAGTGAGATGCAATTGACTTGCGAAGGTGTAGAAGGCAGTGAACACACGGAGGAGGAAACATTTGTGCCGGACTCAATTTCCGGGGCTACTCCAACGGTGATGCACTATAACGAACTATGGAAGGAAAATCAAGTCGGTCCGTTAGAAATTAAGGTGGCTTCGAATAAGGATAATTCTGGGGTAGCGGATGAAGATATAGGGCTGGTCTCACGATTTTCAGCGGATCAATTACAGATTGTGGGTGACGAATATGCACGAGCCTTGAGCGAGGAGATCCATGATACACCGGTGGAGATGGGAGATGATGATCATCGACGACAGCAAGTGATAAGATCGGAAATTGATAGAGTTGGAAAGGCAATAGTGGTTGAAAATAATGGGGAACTTAGAAGGGTAAGGAACCTATCAGAACTCTTATTAGATGACTTATCCCCTGAAAAAAGGATAGAAGCTGAGAAAAAATTGGTGAAGAGGGGTAGAGGCCGGCCAAAAAAGAAGGTGAATGATTCACAAGATTTTGCAAACATATCCCTCTCGGATTCTGATTTTGAAAATAGGAAGAGATCGATAATTAAGGAGGCGAGGGACACATTAGCGTTAGGGAAGTACATTGGCGCGGAGGCAATTGGCAACGAAGATCACATCGTCCAGGATTTGGCAAGGTTAATTGCGAATCGTGAGGTAAATCAATAGCAAATAGAGATGCGGATGTTGTCGTGGAACATAAGGGGTTTGGGTTCGAGTGTGAAGCGGAGAGCAGTGCAAAATTTGGTTCGACAACATCGTTGTGAATTGTTGATTTTACAGGAAACAAAAATGGAGGAGATCTTGGGTGATACGGTAGGTCGATTGTGGCCATCAGATGAGTTTGAATTCGCTTATGCTCCAGCTAGGGGCAGATCCGGAGGTGTGGTAGTGATTTGGGACACGAAGCGGTTCAAGGCTGATTTGGTACGAATTGGTGATCGCTATGTAATGGTGGAAGGTAAGTGGATCAATGAAGATTGGCATTGTGGCGTGGTTGGTTTATACGCACCTTGTGTGGTTGCTGAACAAGGAGAGCTGTGGTCCCGTTTGTCGGAGGATTTGAAGAACAAGTCAATCCCATGAGGTGTGGGAGGAGATTTTAATGAAGTGCTGCATCCGACTGAGAGGCGAGGTGGTGTCGTACGAACGAGGGGTATGATTCTGTTCCAGGAGTTTGTAGAATTGAACGCATTGCTGGATATACCGTTGCGGGGGAGGTGTTATACATGGTTTGGACCGGGTAAGCAGTGCAGCCGGCTTGATAGATTTTTGTTGTCCCCGGATTGGTTAGACAAATTCCAAGAGTTACAATTGAATGGTTTATCAAGGGGAGTGTCAGACCATGTGTCGCTGTTATTGATTAGCGATCCTAGGGACAGTGGACCGAAGCCATTCCGCTTTATGAATGCTTGGTTACTATCGAATGATGCGTTGGACAAAATGGGACATGAATGGGAGAGATTAGGATCTTCGGATGTGGGGTGGGGGAGCTTGAGTATTTCGGCAAAATTGAAAGGGATGAAATCCTATTTAAAGAGATGGAATGAACAATCATTTGGCAACATTGATGGTCGTATCAAAATGTCGACTATTAAATTGGATGCTATAGACGATATGGTAGAGAAGGATTCGGCTTCATGGGAGGACATAGATGAACGATGGAAGCTTAATTCGGAGTTGTGGAGGCTATCGAAATTACGTGAGGTACATTGGCGCCAAAAATCGAGAGGGGCATGGTTAAAGGATGGGGACCAAAATACTCATTTTTTTACACCGGGCTGCTAAGATACGCATGATGCGTAACTCGATTAGAGGAGCATTGTGGCATGGCCGTTGGGTAATGGAGCCGACGCAATTAAAATCGTATTTTTTCAGTGAGTTTCGGAAGCATTTTCAGCGTGTTGAGATGGCGGGATCGATGGAAGCGATGCTTGATTTTCCTTGCTTGAGTGAGTTTGATGCGTCATGCTTGGAAGTGGATTTCGCTGAAGTAGAAATTAAAACAGTAGTATGGAGTTGTGAAGGCTCAAAAACACCAGGCCCGGATGGCTTCACCTTTGAGTTTTATAAAAAGGGTTGGGCATTTTTAAAGAAGGATGTGATGAAATTCATAGCGGATTTTGTGCAAACGAGCAAATTGCCGTCGGGGGTTAATTCCTCTTTTGTGGTATTAATTCCAAAAAAGGAGAATCCAACAGTGGTTAGTGATTATAGACCTATTTGTCTCTTGAATTCGCTGTACAAAATTCTAGCTAAATGTCTAGCAAAAAGATTACAGGAGGTGTTGCCAAAGTTAATTACCGATGTGCAATCTGTTTTTGTAAGAGGTAGGCAGATTTTAGATGGAGTTTTATTGGCTAATGAAACGATCCATTCGATGCAACGAAGACGAGGTGATGAGGGGGGATTTATCTTAAAACTGGATTTTTCGAAAGCTTATGATTGCATTAAGTGGGAATGTCTAGATCATATTTTGTGCAAAATGGGGTTTGGTGAATTGTGGCGTAAGTGGGTGATGGAATGTGTCACTACAGCTAGGTTGTCTATCCTTGTAAATGGCTCGCCGACGGGAGAATTTGAAATGCAGAGGGGATTACGACAGGGTGATCCGCTATCGCCCCTCTTATTTGTTATTGTGGCTGAACTTCTTCATCAATTTTTGAGTAATGCGAAGAGATTGGGAGTGTTTGATGGGGTTGTAGTGGCCGAGGGATATGTTGTGTCACATTTGCAATTTGCGGATGACACAATCCTTTTTTTCCCGGCAAAGATTGAGTTTGCACGTGATTTGAAGCGTATTTTGACATGTTTTGAGTATACTACTGGTTTGAAAATAAATTTTGCTAAATCGCGGTTGTATGGAATCGGGGTGGACGATGGTTTGATGGCGCGAACTGCTGCTGTGTTGGGGTGTGACCGTGATACGCTTCCTTTTGTTTACTTGGGACTGCCTTTGGGAGTCAATCCGCGCAGCATACAGATGTGGGATCCACTTATACAGCGTTTCAGAGATAGTTTGGCGGGGTGGAAACGTGACACGTTGTCCTTTGCGGGGAGGTTAGTGTTGATTAATACCGTTTTGTCCGCTTTACCTCTTTATTATATGAGTTTGTTTATGGTGCCACGAGGTGTATTAAATAAGATAGATCGGATACGACGGAGATTTTTGTGGGGTGGTTCGGATACTAAAATGAAATTGAGTCGAGTGAGTTGGTCAATTGCTTGTCGACCTCGTCGGTTTGGGGGATTGGGCGTGGTGAATTTGCGAGTAAGAAATCTTGTGCTTTTAGCGAAATGGAGGTGGAGGTATGCGAAGAAAGAGGATTCCTTTTGGAGGGCAATTATAGATGCGAAATATGGTTGTGATATTAGAAAGTGGTGGCCGAGAGAGGTGGGATTACAAAAAATGTCATTCGTTTGGCGTCAATTTGTTAATCTTAATGAAGCGAATGAGATGCATGGCTTGATGGGTAGAGAGGCTTTTATGTGGCAATTGGGGGATGGCGAGAAAATTATTTTTTGGCACGATGTGTGGTGTAGTGATAGGCCGTTGGCTGAGTTGTTCCCAAGATTGTATCGTCTTGTGGTTCAGAAAGAATTGACAGTGAAGAAGTACACGAAAGGAGGTAATTTTGAACATGATGACTGGGATAAATACTTTGTTCGATCATTGCGATCTTTAGAACTTGAGCAGCTTCAGGAGGTCCGTGCGCTATGTTGGAGCTTTCATCTTTTTCCTTCTCAAGGTGATCGTCTAGTATGGTTGCATTCCACGACGGGGGAATTTTATGTTGCGAATTTGGCGAAATTAATGCAATCGTTTGGGTTAGTAGTGAGTTATGAACTGAATATGATTTGGAGGCTGCCGATACCTCCGAAGGTGCAACATTTTTTATGGTTTGCGTGGCTGAATCGGTTACCAACGATGGAGATGTTGTGCGCACGGGGGATGCCGATCACGGGGGAGGGGGCCTGCTGTGTGTGGTGTCGGACGTGTGAAGAGACACTCGATCACCTCCTGCTTCACTGCCCAGCGGCTTGGGCAGTTTGGACAGAATTTTTTCGATGGTGGGGAATGAATATGGTACAGCCTTGGCGTGTGGAGAATTTATGGGAGATGTGTTTTGGGTCCTTGTTTATGGGACACGTGCGTGATTGGTGGATGGCGGGATGTGCAGCGATGTTTTGGTCTCTATGGTTAGCGCGTAACAATGCGTTGTTCAATAGTATTCGGGCGTCAACGGGGGAAATTGTTTTCCTCATCAAGTTGAGGTCGATGTATTGGGTGCGGATGTTGCATAATGAGTGTGTGATTTTGGAATCGGCGTGGTGGGATTCTCCTTTGAAGTGTAAGGCTAGTGTTCTGAGTCATGTAACACGGGGGAATTTACAGTGGGAGAGGCCACCGGTGGGGGTGTTTAAATTCAATGTCGATGGGTCATCGAGAGGTAAACCGGGTAGTGCTGGATGTGGGGGCGTGCTTAGAGACGAATTTGGCCGTATTTTTGCATTATTTTCAGGTCCGATAGGGGTTGCGGATTCGAATGAAGCTGAGTTGCAAGCTATTTGTCACGCATTGGAGATAGTGGTTGGCTCGGGGTGGGAACATCGTCCGTTGGTGGTGGAATCGGACTCCACTACGGCCGTGGCTTGGGTCATGCATTTGGAGAAGCGACCGTGGAAGTTTTGGCGCTGGTTCCGGCGAATTGACGAAGCGTGTGCGGCGCTAAATGATGTATGTTTCCAACACGTTTTCAGAGAGGCGAATAGACTAGCAGATGTTTTGGCTAAAACTGGTGTCGATAGACCGAGTTGGTTCAAGCAATGTGCCTGGCATGATGTATATTTTATAATTGGTGTTTGTACTGGGTACACGCTCACGAGTACTCTTTTCCTCTGTAGGATTTAGAGAGGTTTTTAACGAGGCTCGTGAGCGTGTTGGTCATGTATGTTATCTTATCAATAAAACATGCATGTTGCCGATTAAAAAAAATTTAAAGTAGTTATTAAATAATCGATGTGATTTAAATATGAAAATATTAAATATTCTATTTTAAAAAATATTCGATTTAAAAGAAAAAAATCATTTAAAATATTCGAATATTTTGATTTATTCGAGTTGACGCGTCATATCTTAAGATAGAGATGAGCGGTCGAGTCCAAAAATTTCGAGTTATTCGAGTTGACGCGTCATATTTTACAACTCAAACTTTATTTGAAATTTTTTCGATTCGAGTCGAGTCAAGTTTTCGAGTTCCTATAAAAATTTCATTGTAATTATTTATCATGTTATCATACTTTGGAATTTTGCTTTAAGGACTAAATTGAAAGAATGTGTAAATAACGAGGGCTAAATTTAGTGAATTGTTTCGAATTAGGACTAAATTAATTGAATGTATAAATATGAAGGACTAAATGTGTCATAATACCAAATTTTATAACATTCACTTAACGGGATTTAACGTCCAGTTATCATTTTGTTATAAAACATAAAGTTTAATTGCAATTTTGTGATTTTTGAAAGTTTGGTTACCATTTTGTTTTTTTTACCAAAGTTCAGTGACCGTCTGTGTACTTTACCCTTTTATTTTTATTACTATTATTTATATATATATTAGGTAATTAGAATTATTTTATTTTTTAGGAACTAAAGTTTTTATTTTTATTATTTTCAGGAAATAAAGGAGACAAGGAGAAGAGGAGAAGTGAATTCACCCACCATCTTATCATCAGCCCAAAAAGCCCAAACTTTGGAGCCTGCCGTTACAGCTGCCGCGACAGACGCGGAAAATCCCGCCTGTCAACACGCTGTCGCGACAGACATGCAAACGCGTAGCAGACGCGTAGCAGACACGGAAATGCGTGACAGACGCGTCAGAAACCGCGTAACAGCTGGCCCCGTTATTCGCGCCTGCCGTTACAGCTCCAACGGGCAGCACACTCCCCCTCTATATAAACCCTGTTTTACTATTCATTTTTCACTCACTTTCACTCTCTCCACTTGTTTCCTCTAGAATTTTACTTGCTTTTATTTTCTTTCCACATTCCTTGCAACATGAGTACTAGAAGTACCCGCAAAAGCTCTGCATCAGGATCTGCCCCAGCAGCATCCACTCCAAGCTCCTTCCAGATCCGTGATATGTGGGAGGAGAAAGGCTTCATTTACACTTCCAGAACGGAGAACCTAGGGCTGCAACCATTCATAGCCCGAAAAATCAGAGCCCTGCAGTGGCAGATATATTCGTAGAGCAGCCAGAGGAAATGAATGTGACTCTCGTCCGGGAATTTTATGCTGCCATCGGTAGCAGGGACGCAACAACAGTTACAGTTCGAGGGAAAGAGGTACCTTTTGAGCCCGAATACATCAACACACTCTACGGGTTCTATGTGGGAAGAAGAGAAGATGGCCACCAAAGATTTCTTGAGAGTTTAGAGCATGCCGACTACGATGCTGTGATGGCAGAACTCACAGATGAAGGTACCGAGTGGAATACCGATCCAAAACATCCGAGAACGGTAAAAAGAGTCCAACTCACCCCGGTTAGCCCTCATCCATTCCATATTACATGAGAGGCCAATTAACGTTGGCAGATACGTCCGAGAAGGAATTTTGGACTGTGCTTACCGGCCGTCAGGACCACTCTTCTACCCCTATCTAATCACTACCCTCTGTTGCGGCCACAATGTACCGAAAGCTGCCGAGGATTTAAGAGTTCGAGGGAAAGGCTGGACCAACATGAACATACTCAGCCTGATGGAACTCAAAGCGGACACGCCCCTGTCGTCTTTTGACCCTACTGCCACGGCAGCTGAGCCAACAGAGCCCACCGACACCGATCTTGCTGCCATAGAACCCAGGCAGCCTACTGCAGCAGCTCCTCAGGCAGCCTACTGCAGCAGCTCCTCAGGCAGACACCTCCACACAAATCCTTGCTGCCATACAAAAATTGGATGAAAGACAACTAGGCATGATGAGTTTCATCCGAGACTTCACCACCACCACGGTACATTTCATCCACACTTCTCTTAATTTCCCCAATGTACTGTTCCCTACTTTCCCCAACCACTATTTTGCTGCCCCCACCCCTGCCCATACCCATACCCCTGCTGCCACACCAAAAACGCCTTCTGCTGCGTCCACTCCGACCCCTGCCACAACAGTTGCAGGCGGCAGCCGCACAACCGACATATCTGCCTGGGGAGCCAAGAGAAAGGAGCCTGAGTCCGACCTCGATAGGTATATTGCTGGTTTCTCCTCCTCTGAAATCTGGGTGGCGTGTGATAACGAGCCCTCTGTCAAGAGGAACTTGTCCAAGGAGTTCACTCCGAAGAAAAGACAGAAAACAAGAGCCGATAAAGAAAAATCTGACAGCGGCAGTAGCAGCAGCAGCAGCGGCAGCGGGAGCAGCAGCAGCTCAGACGAGGTTCAGGTAGTGGAGAAACCACCTCATATCTCCCCTACCCGCATCCAACCTCCACGGGAAGCCAAAACCAAGAACACTTCTGCCTCTCCCATCCGTCTGCCAGCACCAGCAAAGAAAGTCACTTCCCGTTGACAGATTTAGCTCAGCAGCAGCGGCAACGACAACGCCTGAAAATTTAAGTTTCTTATCTTATATTGCTATCTACCTCTCTATATTTTGTGATGTTGTTTTTATTTTTCTTTTTCATCTATGTCATTTGCATTGAGGGCAATGCAACCCTCGAGTTTGGGGGTGGCATCCCTCCTTTAATGGAGTCTTTTAAGTTTAAAAAATTGTGTCTTTTATTTAGTTATTTTTGCTTAAAAAAATTATGAAAATTTGGCTTAAGTCTTTGAACTGAACTTACCTGCCGTGACATCCTCTATCGTGGCAGTGCCTTTAGGATAGTTTTAGGAACATTTTAGAGCCTTACTATAGTTCTACATCTCAAACACCATTTGTGACTTTTATACTGCCTAGAACTCTGCTAGTAAACTAGAATAGAAAGCTTAACACTTGAGTTGCCCCTAGAGGTGCCTAACACTGGCTCTAGGAAAAGAAGTTAAGAACAATAGACTCAATACACCTAGAGGTGCCCGAAATCGGCTCTAGGAAGTTAGCTAGAGGTGCCCGAAACCGGCTCTAGTCAAACTTAAGCCTGAGAAAATAGAATCGAGTCTGAATACAAACTAAGGGAGCCTAGGAATTGCCTCCAAAAAGATGAAAATTGGCATAAAAATTCAAGTTAGAAACTTAACTATTCTAGTAAACTAAGGGAGTCTTGGCATATAATTGTTCACAAGCATGCACGCACCACACGAGAATTATAGCAAGGTTCCGGATGAAACCTGAATTACCCGACAAGGTGTTGCTCACAATAGGGAATGAATGGTAGGTAAGGGAAGGTTCACTATTTTAAGCCAAACAAAATTTTTTTTTATTTCTTTCTTAGGTCTAAATTGCTTGAGGCCAAGCAAAAACTTGAGTTTGGGGGTGTGTTGAGTGTGTAAAAGTTCTATATTTTACCCCCTATTTAACCCATATTTTTGCTGCATTCAAGCATAATTCATTGCATTTAGGTTAGATTTCAGTTATACATCACAAATATATCAAATGGTACAATTTCTGCTGAAATTGGTTACTTTTGCAGGTAGCTGCTGTAGCAGATGGAGAGCAGTAGAGAAGCAGACGCTAGGCAGTGAAGAAGTAGAGCTGGAACTGGATGTGCAAACGAAGAGGACAATGCTGCCATGGCCGCTGCCGTGGCAGCCAAGGACGACAGCTATAGTGAAGGGAAGAAGTGAAGTGGGCCTCGACAGAAAGAGAAAATTAAGCCCATCTGTCGTGGAGCACCCTTATATTTTTCCAAGCCCTAGATCAGCATGAAGGCCAAGCCCAAAGTTCAAGGAAGAAACTCCAAGCAAGAAGGAAGGACGAATTAAAGACTTATTCTCTGAAGATTTAGTCTTTAATAGAGTTGTACTTTAATTTAAACTTGTATTCTTGCCATATTAGAAAACTTGAACCCAAGGCCTATATAAAGGCATGTAATTCGACCTAGAGAGGGATATCTTACACTCTACCCTTCTCTTCTAAACCCTATCCGTTTTCCCCTTCTCATCATGTTCTAAACTTCCCCTAGGGCTAAGGTTTGAGTTGTAAAGTAGTTGCAAGGATTGCATTTGTTTTAGGAATTTTTCTGTTCAATAAAATAGACTTCAAGTTTGCTTATTCTGGTTTTCAACATCTTGCAAGAGTATCGGGAGAGCATTGTGAGATTACATATTTACTTAATATCGGGAGAGTTAAGTATACGAAAGGAATAAGTACGGGTTCTCCAGTTTATGGTTAAACTATCTCAGACCTAGGGATAGGACGAGGTTAAGTGGCTAAAGAAGAATTGAACAACATCGGTGTTCATCCTTCGATTCACGCCGGGAGGTATCATCAAAGACGTGTTCATCGACAGACTTGGAGATAGGGATAGGCCAAGGCACAGCATGTAACCCCCTTAGCCCGGCCTAGACGGTTGACCCGAACTACAAAGATTACATGGGGAAAATCAAAGTCAACTCGAAAGTCAACCTTGATTAACGACCATTTTTTTTCCTTTTTAATCTTATCTAGATGCACGTTAACACTAAGTGAGCACTCATGAAACATACATGAGAAAGGCACAGCGATTGGATAACAAACAGGGACTCAATTGCACTTATTACAAGAATAGGGACCAAATTGTAAATTCCGCAAATTAGAAGGGCGTAAATGATTTTTAAGTTACCAATATGAAATTAGTCATATTACAAGCTTCCCTGTCAAATTTCATTTTAATTGAACATCTCAAACTCATACAATTGCAAACTCGACTTTCGGGACTAAAACATAAAGCTTGCAAACTTCAACACCATTCAAATCAGTGCCCAACGGTCACCTGTTTCGAAACGTTCACCTGACGTATCGAAACGAGGACCAAAACGGCGTTGACCGTTCTGAAACGCGGGTTGGTTCCGAGACTGGTTCCGAAACAGGGCATTCCAGTAGCCAAATCGTTTCGAAACGCCCCTTAGCGTTTCGAAACACGAAGGACATTTCAGGCCCCCGTTTCGAAACACTAGACGGTGTTTCGATACAGATTGCCTAGAAGCTGCAGATTTTGCTGGTTTTTCATGCACAAAACCATTCAAACTCATCCTATTGACTTCCCAAACATACCAACAGGTCATCAAACATATAAGGTACATGTTTAGAACTCCTAAACACATTTATAGCATCAAACATGAAATATGACATGTCTAGAGGCATGCTTCCTATTATTTAAAACCAAATAAGCAACCAAACTTCAAAACAAGCATTTTAAGGCCATTTACAAGTTCAAACCAACAAAGGCAACATGCCTCAACTTAGGGAGTTCAACACATCTCCCAAAACAAAGTTTAGATTCCCATTGCCAAGTTACCAAAACTAATAGTTTATGAAAACATCACCATACATGAGCTTGGACACCCTTGGACAAACTTAGCTCCCTTGTTGCCCTTCAACACCTCAATTATCTGCATTATTGGTAAAAGAGAGCGTAAGCACAAATGCTTAGTGAGGCATGCTCTAAATAAAACCAATACAACAATACATTTTAGAAAACACTTTCACATAGCTCTTAAAAACACATGCTCATCTCTTTTCATGCAACCTTGCACACTTTACAAGCATCTCATGCTTCATTACATTTGATTCATTATATTGGCTTCCAAGTGATAGATCATAACCAATTCAACACAAAAACACAATCGGATAAGCGGATTACAAGCGTTGTCCCACACGCTTCATACACACTACCGACTTACAAGGTGGAGTTTATCGGTACAATCACAACCCCTCAACACCCGTGATGGAGTTTAACGGTACAATCACAACCCCTCAACATCACTCATCGGTAGTTGTATAACCCACTAACGAGAGTACGGGACACATAACACAAGATCCACACACGGACTTTTAACTACCGTTGTGATCTTACCAAGATCAACACACGGACTTTTAACCACCGTTGTGATCTTACCTCTCTCGTTCGGATACTTGGATGGAGTTTTCGGTACAATCACAACCCCTCAACATCCAAGGCGACTTACTTACGGTGCACCCAATCATATAGCCGGCTAACTATATCCGATTCAAGTACTTTAAAACCAATTCATCACTTGCCAATATACATCAAATACCATCATCAATTCACTGTTTTAAAGCATTAATCAAAGCCATTAAACATCATGCATTTCCATGAATCATTAGCAATTTAACAACATGCCAAAACAAGGATCTCTTACCTTGAGCATCCTTCAACACATGGCTTTCATAACCAGCACTAACCATGCTAAAACATGCTTTCAAAACAGAATTTAAACATGCAATTTATAACCAATGCATCAAGCCACTTCATAGCACATCCGAGGGAGTTTTTCCGAAAACTTACTCTTGAGCTTAGCTAAGTTGTTTAGACTTAAGCTAAGCTCCCAAAACCTTCAAATAATTGTTTCAAAGCTGGAAACCCAACTCCACTCACCAATTACGTTTCGCACGCTTGCCGAAACGCCAATCAAGCCTCCTGATCAACTCCAAAAGTGTCCGAAGATGTATCCCCTATTTTAGACACATCAAAGCAGATATATTAATGCATCATCGTGCATTGAAATCTTCAGCCAACACACCTAAACTTGCTGCTCTACCTAAAACCAACATTTTGGCTACCAAACACAACCGAAATCACCTCCAAACTCTTCCAAAACATAACCCAGCCAAGATCCATCACTTCTAACCATTTCTAAACATCAATTAACATCCAAAATAAACCTAAACTCGTCCTTATACCTCCAGCTATAACAGAACACCAAAAACACCTCAAAAACCACCAATTTCATAAGCAAAAACTTAGGAAATACAACCTATTCGGGATTGCATTGATAAAACCTCATTTCAACATCATTAGACATCCAAAATAAATTAAAGAATCATCTCAAAACAGAGCCCAAACAATCACAACGAAATTCTTCAAGATTTCTTCCAAAATCTTGAGTTTTAAGCCAAAATCATATTTCCAACATTAAAACCATTTATAAAACTTAAATTAAGGATTGAAAACTTGGGAATTTCAGTAAAGAACTGAGTATTTAGAGGAGAAGTACAATCTTACCTCTAAATGGTGATTTCTCCTTGATTTGGGCCAATTTCCTTGAAAATTCAATGAGGAAATCAAAAGGATTTGATGCAAGATTGATTATAAAAAATGAGTGATGGCAATCTCATCAAATGAGGTGAAGATCAAAGTGATTTTTGCTGGAGGAAATGTGTTTGGATGATGGAATTTTGAGAGAAATGAAAATGAGAAAAAATTAGGAAAAGGTAGTTATGAGAATCTAAAAGTAGTTTCCATCTTTATTTAATTTAATTAAAACATTAATTAAATCACCCAAATTAAGGAAAAATCTGGAGAAAACATTTTGGGTAAATTAGCTCCTTAAAGATTCAAAGTTTCAATCCTTTACCAAACAGTCACCCCTAAACTTTTCAAAAATTGCATTTTAGTCACTACACCGAAATGTAGTATTTCTAAACCTTATTTTGTAAAATTGATTTCACCACTCTCTTATATATATTAAAAGAGGGTTTTTAGATATTTTTCTATATATTTAAAGCATCCCAAACTAGGCTTTCCTTAAAACCTCCTTTTATATTCGAACCGTTTCTCAGACCGGTCCGACCAAACCCTAAACTTCTAAGCCCAAAATTGGGGTGTTACAACTCTCCCCCTCTTAAGAAATTTTGTCCTCGAAATTTACCTGGAGGAAAAAGGTAAGGAAACTGCTTCTTCATGCCATCCTTCCTTTCCCACGTGGCTTCCTCGACACCACGATGTCTCCACAACACCTTAACCAATTCAATGATCTTACCACGAAGAACTTTACTGTCCGAATCCAGAATTTCGACCGGCTCTTCATCATAGGTCAAATCTGGATTCAACTCCACTTCCTCCACAGGCATAACATGCGAAGGATCCGATCTATACCTTCGTAGCATAGAGACATGAAACACATCATGTATCTTTTCAAACTCTTGTGGTAACCTCAGCTTGTACGCAACATGACCCACACGTTCAATCACCTCGTATGGTCCAATATACCTAGGGCTCAACTTACCCTTCCGGCCAAACCTCATCACCTTCTTCCAAGGCGAGACCTTCAAAAACACACGATCACCCACCGCAAACTCAATCTCCTTACGCTTCAAATCTGCGTAAGACTTCTGCCAATCAGAAGCCGCCTTCAACCGCTCACAAATGAGCTTCACCTTCTCGGTGGTTCCTTTCAACAAAGCCGGCATCGAGACCAATTTCTGACCTGTTTCATCCCAGCAAAGAGGAGTTCTGCACTTCCTCCCATACAAGGCTTCATAAGGTGCCATTTGAATACTTGCCTGGTAGCTATTGTTATAAGCAAACTCCACCAAAGGCAAATGCTTCTCCCAAGAGCCTTGAAACTCAATTACACAGCACCTCAACATATCCTCAAGCACTTGGATAACACGCTCAGACTGTCCATCCGATTGTGGATGATAAGAAGTACTGAAATTCAACCGTGTACCCAAATCTTGATGCAAACATTCCCAAAAACGCGATGTAAACCTCGGATCTCTATCCGACACTATAGACTTTGGCACACCATGCAGTCGCACAATCTCAGCAATGTACAACTCTGCAAGCTTATCCAAGGTATACGTAGTATGCACAGGCAAGAAATGCGCACACTTCGTAAGGCGATCCACAATCACCCACACCGAATTCTACTTCGATGGCGACAAAAGCAAACCAGACACAAAGTCCATGGTAATCCTTTCCCACTTCCACTCAGGAATCCTCAACAGTTGCAACAACCCTGAAGGAAACTGATGCTCAGCCTTAACCCGCTGACAAACCATGCACTTACCCACGTACTCCGCGACATCTTTCTTCAATCCCACCCAATAGTACTCATCATTCAGATCACGATACATCTTTGTACTACCAGGGTGCATAGCAAAAGGACTACTATGAGCTTCAGTCAGAATAGTACGCCTCAACTCCGCATCATTCGGCACTACTATCCGACTCCCAAAACATAGAACTCCATCATCATTAAAACAGAAATCCGATGGTCTATCCTCAGCAATATCCTGAACATGTGGCACCAAAGAATCATCCAACAACTGCTTATCCTTTATCAACTGAACCACAGATGGTTTCACTTGCAATTCAGCCACAAGCCCTCCATCTCGCAAAATACTCAAGCTGGAAAACATAGCCCTTAACTCCACTGCCACCTTCCTACTCAAGGCATCCACTACAACATTAGCTTTTCCCGGATGGTACTCGATCGTCAGATCATAATCTTTTAGCAACTCCACCCAACGTTGTTGCCTAAGATTCAACTCTTTCTAGGACATCAGATACTTCAAGCTCTTGTGATGCGTGTACACAGTACACTTCTCACCATACAGATAATGTCTCCAAATCTTCAAAGCGAAAACCACCGCAGCTAGCTCAATATCATGCGTAGGATAATTGCGCTCATGCACCTTCAACTGGCGCGATGCATAAGCCACCACCTTACCCTCCTGCATTAGCATACACCCAAACCCAACATAGGATGCATCGCTGTACACCACAAACTCTTTTCCTGATTCAGGTTGAACCAAGATAGGAGCTTGCGTCAATGCTACCTTAAGCTTCTCAAAAGCTTGCTGCCTTGCTTCTGTCCACTCATACTTGACATCCTTTTGCAACAACTTCGTCAAAGGGGCAGCAATCTTTGAAAATCCATCCACAAACCTCCGGTAGTATCCTGCAAACCCAAGGAAACTACGGACTTCATGAACAGACTTAGGAGGCTTCCAATTCATCACCGCCTCAATCTTCTTAGGATCAACACGAATCCCCTCAGCAGAAACCACATGACCAAGGAAAACAACTTCCTTAAGCCAGAATTCGCATTTGCTCAGCTTAGCATAAAGCTGATTCTCCAACAACGCCTGCAATACAATCCTCAAATGCCCCTCATGCTCCTCCTCAGTACGAGAATACACAAGAATATCATCAATGAACACCACAACAAACTTGTCCAGATATTCATGAAACACTCTATTCATCATGTCCATAAAAGCTGCAGGAGCATTCGTCAAGCCAAACGGCATTACAAGGAATTCATAATGCCCATACCTCGTCCTAAAGGTTGTTTTTGGCACATCCACATCTTTCACCTTAAGCTGGTAGTACCCTGACCTTAAGTCAATCTTAGAGAACACAACCGCTCCCCGAAATTGATCAAAAAGATCATCAATCCTCGGCAAATGATACCGATTCTTGATAGTCAACTTGTTCAGCTGACGATAATCGATGCACATTCTCATAGTGCCATCCTTCTTCTTCACAAACAAGACCGGTGCACCCCAAGGTGACACACTCGGCCGAATGAAACCGCGATCAAGCAACTCCTGAAGTTGCATCTTCAACTCCTTCAACTCCTTAGGTGCCATACGGTAAGGAGTAATGGACACTAGAGTGGTGTTTTCATACAGCTCAATTCCAAACTCCACCTCTCGACTAGGAGGCAATCCAGGTAACTCCTCCGGAAACACACCAGGAAACTCTCGCACAGTCCTGATATCTTGAACTCGCAACTCCTTAGAGCTAGGATTCATCACAAAGGCTAGGTAAGCTTCACAACCTTGCCTCAACATTCGGCTTGCTTCCAAAGTAGACACCACATTGGCAAGAAACTTCACATTCTCACCAACCACCACTACTTCGTAATCATCCGCAAGTTTCAGCGAAACTCGCTTGTTCTCAAAATCCACTACAACTCGATGTTCAACAAGCCAATCCATACCAAGGATTACATCAAAACCATAGAATGGCAATTCCATGAGGTCAACAAGAAAAACATGGTTTTGCACTTTCAAGGGACACCTTCTATACAACTTCCGTGTTACGACGGTCTCCCCAAAGGAACTAGTCACACGCATACCAACATCCAAAGACTCAACAGGTAAACCAAGCATTTGAGCATGTTTACGCAATATGTATGAGTGTGTAGATCCAGAATCAATCAAGGAAAGTAATGATAAGGATTGCAAAGTAAAGGTACCTGCGATCACATCCATATCATTCCTCCCCTCACGCTGAGAATACACTCGAGCCTGGCCACCACCCTCAGGTTGTACAACCACAACATGCGCCACATTCCTCCCACCATCATCTCTGCGCTGAAAGTTACCACGGCCGCGCCCACGACCTCTCTGTGGTGCAACTACCCCAGGAGCACGTCCTTGACCACCACCGGCCAACAAAGGACATTCCCTCCTCATGTGGTCTGCCGAACCACAATTCCAGCATGAATTACCCGCCACTACAACAGGAGCCTGAACCTCCCTCGCCGCTCGAGGACAATCTCGCCTCACATGGCCACGCGATCCACACGTCCAACATGTGTTCTGATCAGCCCTCATCCTATCTCCCTGAACAGGCGCACAATGTCCTCCATTACCACGCCTAGCAGAAGACTGATACCTCTTATCTCGTCCTCTCTTGTTCCGTCCACCATTGGAACTATGATCAACAGCTCTTTTGCCCGAGCTAGAACTAACGCCACTGGAAGACAAACCCAAGTTCTACTCGATGTCCTTCGCTCTACTCACAAGCACATCAAAATTCGTATACTCAGCCGCAAGCATAAAAGTCTTCACGTCCGTCACCAACCCATAACGGAAACGTTCACACCTCTCCCGCTCATCAGGGATTAGCTCAGGTGCATACTGACTAAGGCGGACAAACTGGACCTCATACTCAGCTACCGTCATGCTTCCTTGCACAAGAGACATAAATTCTCTTTTCTTTTCATCTAGGTATCGCACACCTAGATACTTTCGCTTGAATGCATTCAAGAAGAATGTCCAAGTCACATCATTTTCCTCCATTCAAGAGACAGTGGTCGTCCACCACGTATAAGCATCATCATGCAGCAGTGACACCACACAACCCAACTTCTGCACATTGTTGCAGTTCATTTGCCCCAAAATCCTCTTGGTGCTTTCCAACCAAGATTCAGATCCTTCAGGAGATAAACCTCTAAACTCAGTCCCTCCCAAACTGCGAAGACGTTCCAAAGGCAATCTCACATTAGCATCACCCTGATGCGCAGCTCCGTGAGCTCCAGCTACTGTTGCCTGAAAGGCTCCAGCAATAGCCTGATTCAACACAGTCATGTCAGGAGCAGCTTGCCCTTGCACACCTTCAGGTCCAGCGACCCCAGCACCAACACCAACACCAGCATTATCACCTCCATCACCACCACCGCCAGGTGGTCCACCACCAGGAGGAGGAGGTAAATCCACAACATTCTCTGCATTCTCCTCATTTTCATTCTGAGCCATAGCTCTCGTATTCATCCTCATCTCTCTACGAGGCCCCATTTACAAGAAAACAATGCACTGACACAAAGGTAATAAACATAATTAGGCTCAACAAGGTAAGTAATCCAAGTACTCAAGCTCATTTTCCAAAATAATTCCTTTCATTAGTTTTGATATGGCAATGGGATCCCCTAACACATTCCAGCATATCATCACAATTGAAACCATGCATCACAATTCAAACAATATTCTTTCACCCAAAAGACATATCCTACAATGTACATACATCATCCACATAACAAATCCCAAAGATGCGAGAACTAAGCTCTGATACCACCAAATGTAACCCCCTTAGCCCGGCCTAGACGGTTGACCCGAACTACGAAGATTACACGGGGAAAATCAAAGTCAACTCGAAAGTCAACCTTGATTAACGACCATTTTTTTCCTTTTTAATCTTATCTAGATGCACGTTAACCCTAAGTGAGCACTCATGAAACATACATGAGAAAGGCACATCGATTGGATAACAAACAGGGACGCAATTGCACTTATTACAAGAATAGGGACCAAATTGTAAATTCCGCAAAATAGAAGGGCGTAAATGGTTTTTAAGTTACCAATATGAAATTAGTCGTATTACAAGCTTCCCTGTCAAATTTCACCTTAATTGAACATCTCAAACTCATACAATTGCAAACTCGACT
Organism: Hibiscus trionum; assembly: GCA_030270665.1. NCBI lineage: Eukaryota > Viridiplantae > Streptophyta > Magnoliopsida > Malvales > Malvaceae > Hibiscus > Hibiscus trionum. The sequence continues at coordinate 14,944,563 of BSYR01000038.1, read as the reverse complement.
TTCGGGACTAAAACATAAAGCTTGCAAACTTCAACACCATTAAAATCAGTGCCCAACGGTCACCTGTTTCGAAACGTTCACCTGCCGTATCAAAACGACGACCGAAACGGCGTTGACCGTTCCGAAACGCGGGTTGGTTCCGAGACTGGTTCCGAAATAGGGCATTCCAGTAGCCAAATCGTTTCGGAACGCCCCTTAGCGTTACAAAACACGAAGTCCATTTCAGGGCCCCCGTTTCGAAACACTAGAGGGTGTTTCGATACGGATTGCCCAGAAGCTACGGATTTTGCTGTTTTTTCATGCACAAAACCATTCAAACTCATCCTATTGACTTCCCAAACATACCAATAGGTCATCAAACATATAAGGTACATGTTTAAAACTCCTAAACACATTTATAGCATCAAACATGAAATATGACATGTCTAGAGGCATGCTTCCTATTATTTAAAACCAAATAAGCAACCAAACTTCAAAACAAGCATTTTAAGGCCATTTACAAGTTCAAACCAACAAAGGCAACATCCCTCAACTTAGGGAGTTCAACACATCTCCCAAAAAAAAGTTTAGATTCCCATTGCCAAGTTACCAAAACTAATAGTGTATGAAAACATCACCATACATGAGCTTGGACTCCCTTGGACACACTTAGCTCCCTTGTTGCCCTTCAACACCTCAATTATCTGCATTATTGGTAAAAGAGAGCGTAAGCACAAATGCTTAGTGAGGCATGCTCTAAATAAAACCAATACAACAATGCATTTTAGAAAACACTTTCACAAAGCTCTTAAAAACACATGCTCATCTCTTTTCATGCAACCTTGCATACTTTACAAGCATCTCGTGCTTCATTACATTCGATTCATTATATTGGCTTCCAAGTGATAGATCATAACCAATTCAACACAAAAACACAATCGGATACGCGGATTACAAGCGTTGTCCCACATGCTTCATACACACTACCGACTTACAAGGTGGAGTTTATCGGTACAATCACAACCCCTCAACACCCGTGATGGAGTTTAACGGTACAATCACAACCCCTCAACATCACTCATCGATAGTTGTATAACCCACTAACGAGAGTACGAGACACATAACACAAGATCCACACACAGACTTTTAACCACCGTTGTGATCTTACCAAGATCCACACACGGACTTTTAACCATCGTTGTGATCTTACCTCTCTCGTTAGGATACTTGGATGGAGTTTTCGGTACAATCACAACCCCTCAACATCTAAGGCGACTTACTAACGGTGCACCCAATCCTATAGCCGGCTAACTATATCCGATTCAAGTACTTTAAAACCAATTCATCACTTGCCAATATACATCAAATACCATCATTAATTCACTGTTTTAAAGCATTAATCAAAGCCATTAAACGTCATGCATTTCCATGCATCATTACCAATTTAACAACATGCCAAAACAAGGATCTCTTACCTTGAGCATCCTTCAACACATGGCTTTCATAACCAGCACTAACCATGCTAAAACATGCTTTCAAAACAGAATTTAAACATGCAATTTATAACCAATGCATCAAGCCACTTCATAGCACATCCGAGGGAGTTTTTCCGAAAACTTACTCTTGAGCTTAGCTAAGTTGTTTAGACTTAAGCTAAGCTCCCAAAACCTTCAAATAATTGTTTCAAAGCTGGAAACCCAACTCCACTCACCAATTACGTTTCGCACGCTTGCCGAAACGCCAATCAAGCCTCCTGATCAACTCCAAAAGTGTCCGAAGATGTATCCCCTGTTTTAGACACATCAAAGCAGATATATTAATGCATCATCGTGCATTGAAATCTTCAGCCAACACACCTAAACTCGCTGCTCTACCTAAAACCAACATTTCGGCTACCAAACACAACCGAAATCACCTCCAAACTCTTCCAAAACTTAACCCAGCCAAGATCCATCACTTCTAACCATTTCTAAACATCAATTAACATCCAAAATAAACCTAAACTCGTCCTTATACCTCCGGCTATAACAGAACACCAAAAACACCTCAAACCCCACCAATTTCATAAGCAAAAACTTAGGAAATACAACCTATTCGGGATTGCATTGATAAAACCTCAATTCAACATCATTAGACATCCAAAATACATTAAAGAATCATCTCAAAACAGAGCCCAAACAATCACAACGAAATTCTTCAAGATTTCTTCCAAAATCTTGAGTTTTAAGCCAAAATCATGTTTCCAACATTAAAACCATTTATAAAACTTAAATTAAGGATTGACAACTTGGGAATTTCAGTAAAGAACCGAGTATTTAGAGGAGAAGAACAATCTTACCTCTAAATGGTGATGTCTCCTTGATTTGGGCCAATTTCCTTGAAAATTCAATGAGGAAATCAAACGGATTTGATGCAAGATTGATTATAAAACAATGAGTGATGGAAATATCATCAAATGAGGTGAAGATCAAAGTGATTTTTGCTGGAGGAAATGTGTTTGGATGATGGGATTTTGAGAGAAATGAAAATGAGAAAAAATTAGAAAAAGGTAGTTATGAGAATCTAAAAGTAGTTTCCATCTTTATTTAATTTAATTAAAACATTAATTAAATCACCCAAATTAAGGAAAAATCTGGAGAAAACATTTTGGGTAAATTAGCTCCTTAAAGATTCAAAGTTTCAATCCTTTACAAAACAGTCACCCCTAAACTTTTCAAAAATCGCATTTTAGTCACTACACTGAAATGTAGTATTTCCAAACCTTATTTTGTAAAATTGATTTCACCACTCTATTATATATATATATTAAAAGAGGGTTTTTAGATATTTTTCTATATTTTTAAAGCATCCCTAACTAGGCTTTCCTTAAAACCTCCTTTTATATTCGAACCGTTTCTCTGACCGGTCCGACCAAACCCTAAACTTCTAAGCCCAAAATTGGGGTGTTACACAGCAGGGATTCTTGCCAAGCTTGAAGTACAGAGTTGTGCGATCGCTGCCGCGACTAACAACAACCGCTGCCGCGACAGGTGCTGCCGCGATAGGTGCTGCCACGACAGGCGCAACGACAGAACAAAGATTCCTAGATTTTGCAACACCTACACTACTGAGCAATTCAATACCGGCCTGTTCTCTCTATTCTGATTTCATCACTCTTTTATTTAAGTATTCTTTATTATCTCGTGACAACAATTAAACTATTTCTTTTCTCTCTTGTGCAACAATCTAAGGTGAAGCTATTAGCCCAGTCCCTGTGGAGACGATATCCAATATTTACGTATCACTTTACTACTTGCGTCGTGTACACTTGCACTACATTGTGATAGACACTTTTACACGCAACACTAACAACTCAAACCAACATTCGGAAGTTGACACATTGAGAACATTGTGATTTCAGATGTATCGAGATTGATCCAATAATTTAAGCCTACGAGGGCATTTTGGTTATTTCGACCTTCAAGAGTAATTTGGTAATTAGACTATCAGATAAAAGTAGTGACATACGGAGTTCAAAAGTTCTGTTTACTTATTAGGTTTCTGAGTCCCTTGAACTAATCGCAAACCATCACACAAGGTTTATTATTTAATTGGATTAGTACACCGCAAGTACTCACTTCTCAGAACTGACTACATTGATAACAAAAGCTCGTCTTCGCCAAGCAACCACTAAACATACAATAAGAAATCGAACAAGTATTCAAATGGTATTTCCCAAGTAATCAAAATGTGTAATGCATCTGAACTCGATCCATAGCATCGAATGCACACGAAGAACAAGTTGCTCATACCATAGACCTAGGTACTTTCTCCAAATAACTTGAACATTCCTTTATATGATATTCTTCCAACATCACAATAGTTCCCGAAACGACCAACCAACAAGGGTCGTATATTACCACTTTCAGGACTATTGTCTTTGCTTGGCTTTATTGATAATTCTCATTCCAAGTCTTAGAGGTATTTTTCAGTCCTTGATGTCCGGAGGTGTTTTAATTATTCTGAGCCTCTCGGTTCTTCCAACTATTCATTCATTTAAGATCTCGATGGTATATCCATCATTTCAGGTAGTTGACAGTTAGTACCCGAGGATATTTTGGTCTTCTAGTCATTACGTTCAGTCCGATCAATTCGACCTTTTCGATGTTTTCAATCCTCTTTGGTCAAGCCGGCCAGTCTGATATTTTACGCCACTTTGATTAGTTCAAATATACGAATATATATTGTGAGTTATTTTCAGATATTAAGCAGGGTTCAATACAATCCAAGTACTATACAATTTGAAGATTTAAGCTTTGATCCACAACTTTTCAAGCAAATCAAGGTTTTTAGATGAATAAGCTACTTTACCAGATTTGGTGTAGATTCCCAGATTATTTTGCTGTCAGGTGTATTTTTATCCTTCTTGCACCTCAAGGGCGTTTCTGCAATTTCGTAACAAAGCATTTTGGAAGTTAGATCATTAACAAACAATCAAATTTAAAGTCCCATACCTTCCTAACCGAGTAATCCAGTCTTACCTAAGTACTATCCTTTTTCTGAAATCAACGTGACTTTAACATAATTTATCATATACTTAACATGATCATGCAGTTAATTATCAGATACTAACATGTTCCATAACACATACAAGGGGTAATAGTGCATTACCTTTAATACTTGATATATCGGTCAACTACGATACTCCATTCGATCACTCTCAAACTCGAACTCGACTTCCCTCAACATCTCGTATTCAAAAAACCGAGAATACCTTCAATCACACAATATCCCATTTCAGTCCTTATTCATAGAACTCTTAACTAAATAAATAAATACATAAACAAGTTCGAGTTCAAGTTAGATTCGGAGGCTTTTGGGTTAGAATTTTGCGAAACAGGCTTCAAAAACGGACTCAAGACGTCGAAACACATAGAATACAACTTTTTGGAAAATTTGACTTTTTAAGTCAAAGTCAACGCTGACGTCATGCTGACGTTAGTAGTCGAAGTCAACGCTGACATCAGCGGTCATGTCAATGCTGACGTCATTGGTCAACTGGGTTGACTCGGCTAAGTCAACTCAGCTAAGTTGACTCACTGAGTTGACTCAGACGGGTTGACTCAGGCGGGTTGACTTGGTCAATGGGTTAACAGGTCGGGCAGACGGGTCGGGCGTCGGGTCGAGCAAACGGGTCATACATGCGGTTTGGGTTGGACTAGGTTGACCGGTTCAACTGGTATAGCCGGTTCATACCGTTTCAGTCGGTTTGAACTCAGTTCACTTACCAAGAATCCAAGCTCGTCGGCCGGTCGTTGGAAAGTCGTCGGAATATCGCTAAAATGCAGATTCTACCGAGAAAAATAAGGCCCATTAAATCTTATAATTTGATTTATTCTCAAACAACACAAACAAGGTCGTAAACTCACCTGAAATAGACCCAAAAGGTCAAACCATGCCGGAAAGGACGAAGCTCCGACGAAGCTCTTATTGGAGTCGGGTGAGCGACCGGTTCACTAGGTTTTGGTCGCATCAACCTCGGGAGTCTACTGGAGGTGTCGGCGGTACAAACGGGTAACTTAGGCCACAAAAAATGCTGAAAACAGAGGCGGTCGGTGAGTTATCACCCGCACTTTGATCTAACTTTCCTGACGATCAACCGAGGATCTCCGCAAGTGGTCGGTGGCATCAGATTCACTGCTCGACGGTGAGCATGCCGGTGGTGGCAGTGCACACCACAAGCCGACTGTGGTTGAGATTGGCGCAAGGCCAGAGCGGGTGGAAGGCGATGGGTCGCGAGGGAATAGAGGATTAAAGATCTGGGTATTTCTTTTGAGGGGGCTAAATTAACACATTGGGGAAATGATTCAGACTTTTATTATTTTCGATATAACAAAAGTGAAGAACTTAAAAAGAAGTTGAGGTAGATTATAACTAGATACTACCTTAGCTCAAACGGTTATTGTGGAACTTGAATATGTAGAACTTCGGCCAAATCTATTCTACGAGGAAGAACTGGTCCAAATTCTTGCAAGGGAAGTCAAGAGGCTTCGCAACAAAAGTGTACCATTGGTTAATGTACTTTGGAGAAGCCACACTGTTGTGGAAGCCACCTGGGAACCTGAAGAGACTATGAGGCAACAATATCCACATCTCTTCAGTTCAGGTAAAAAATCGAGGATGAATTTTTCTTAAGGGGGGAGAGTTGTAACACCCTAAAATTCGGTCTAGTCGAAATTAAGTTCCGATGATCGGAAATCCTACATTGATGATGCCTAAATATTGTATCGACTAGTTAATTATTGATATCGAACCCTAATGGCTTGAAACCTCGTCATCGAACTCTATTGAATAATATTGAACCTAAATAGTGACTAAATTAAAGGAAATGCAAGTTGGGGAGCAAAACCATAGATTGGTGAGAGTTGAGGGACTAGTCTTGCGGTTAGCCCCTCCACAATTAAAAAGTCACGTACGTGGATTTGTCTGAGAGATTTCCTTCAAGAGAAGGAAAGCTAACAAGCTTAAAATTGATTTGGTTAAACAAAAGAAGAAAAATGATAGAAAACTTACCGAGAAATCCTTAAGGTAGCACCTTCATCCTCTTCATCTTCAACCTCAAGCACACACCTCAATTGGAGGAATTTTAAGCTTTGCAATTTCTTCGTTTTAACGACATTGAATCGTTTCTATTGATCGGGTAAGCTATAATCCTCCATCGGTTATTGGATTCCATGGATATATTGAGTGTAATCTAAGCTAGGGTTTTGACTATCCATGGATATCGCATAGTTTTCATCTCTATTGAGATCAGTTATCGATTTTGATATTGTTATATTGATTTTGATATCGAAATATTGACACTAACAATCTTCCTATTGATTTCCTAGCTCAAGACATTGATAAAGAGCATCTATCGTCTCCATCCAAATTAGGAACAAGGGGATTGTTATCCGAGAGCCTTGAAAGCTTCGGATTTGTAAAGGTGAGTGTAGTCAGCGTCTCGGGTTTAGGCGAAAGGCCTTCCCGGATCATTATTGATAATTTAGATTGCATCGCTAACATTTTTGTTGAGGAAAATTGCATTGGATGGCTAATCGGACACTTTGGTAAGTGTCGGTAAGTTGTTATTGAACATTGGACATATTCATTGTTATTATCATGGTGCATTGTCATTGATATAATCATTGTCATCGAATTATTGTATTAAGATCATTGGACATTGTTATTGACATTGAATTATGAAATATTGATGATGAGATACATATATTTGTCATTGGTAATATTGAAATCATCGGACATCGGAATACTATTGATTATTGAAATGGATATGAACATTGCAACCTTGGATTGGAATGGACATTGGATACAATTGACATGCCATAGAATTCATGAGCTCAGTGTACGGGTGGACTACGGTCCTAAGGCTACGACCTATATTGATTTGGCGAGGCGGAGGGATGTGTATGGATACTGGTCATATTGGCGAGGCGGAGGGACTAGACCATTCATTGACTTGGCGAGGCGTAGGAATTCGCGTATCCACGATCTTTATTCAATCCAAGGATTAAGAATGAGATGAACATGATTATACATTGCATATTATTGAATAACATTGATTTTGTTGGCATGAGATTATGATTAAGTATATTCACGACATTGTTGTTATTCATGTTGTTTATGACTACCTCACTAGGCAAAGTATGCCTAATGTGTCTCATCTCATGCATATTTTAGGTTAAGAAGGTTTGTGTGTCGGAGGATCGGATCTGCAAGCAAGACAAGTCACTACCAGCCCCAAGTAATGTGTTTTTGTCTTATAAACTCCTAGGAAGGTGGAAAAGTAGTCGAACTAGTCATTTGTGCCTATTTTGATATGTTGGTGTATTGCTTAAGTTGTAATAAGTTATATGGCTTAAAATGGCTTTCTGGTAAAGTCTAAAATGGATGGAAATTGCATACAAGGATCAAAAAGGTAAAAGCATAGTAAACGTATTTATATGGTCATGAAACTTGGCATGCTAGTAGTTTATACCATTGAAATGTTGTGTGTAAAGTTTCGTCGCATCTGGACATCGTTTGATAGGTTAAATCGAATAAAAACCAGCAAAAATATGTCATTACAGGTCAGGCCGTATCGGAACGGGTGATGGCGTTTTGATACGGGTGTACAATAATAAACCTAAGGGTAAGGGTGTATCGAAACGAAATTAGGCCGTTTCAGAACACTTTGTCACTGGAGACCAATGTTTCGATACGGGTTCACAGCGTATCGAAACGAATCAAAGTCAAAGATTGTCTGTTGCATCAAGAGATCTTTTATTTGTTGGTTTTGTAGATTAGTCCCTAAAACTTATAAAAGTTATAAATGGGTCCTAAACGGTTTAATGTGGCCATCTTGTGAATGAATTGGATTAAAATGTATATTGGTAATGTTTTGTTTGTGTAATATTGCTTATGTGGTGGAAATAAAAATGGAATTTATCGCACCGATCATCGTATTGCTCATCGGTAACACGCTCCGACCCGGTTCTCGACCAGGCCGGTAAGAGGGTGTTACAATTTTAACCAATTGCTCTAGAGATTGTTGACTACATAATGGATTATTATATTATATAAATTAATGATTAATCCATTTTTTGGTTGAGAACCGGGTCGGAGTGTGCTATCGGTGAACAATTCGGTGACTGGTGCGATAAATTTCAATCAATAAACAACACTTTTAACTATGTTATGCTTTTTAAAACATTACTAAACATAATTCTTAATCCAAATTAATCAATTCGAAACAATAGTTATTAAATTAGGACCAATTCTTAACTTCTACAAGTTTTAGGGACTAAAGTGTAAAACTAACAATTTAGGTATTTTTTAATGCAATTAACTATGCCACAATGAAATTCAACTCAATAGCAATACACTCAAAAAAAATTTCATGACATTCTGATAACATTTACCTAACCAATTAGACCACACGATATTCAATGACCATTTTGATAACAATGCAAAACCATTTCATATCTCATTTAACAGAATTAACTATCATCGTACTGATACACTTTTGGTCGTATCAGTGCGCCATGCCTAATTTAAGAATTCTAGATTCAAGCATAACCAGCCCGTATCGATACGCGTTGACTGCGTTGACCCCGTACTGATACTCCCTAAGACCGTATCGATACGATTTTAAAAACTAGATTCCAATGACCAATTTTCGTATTAATACGCTTATTCTGTATCGATAAAACTTGTATCATTAAGCCAATTTATGCTTAACTGTACCGATACGCCATCACCCGTATCGATACGCCCTGACCTATAATGACAAATATTAGCTGGTTTTTATTTAAATTTACCTATCATATGATGTCCAAATACAATGAAACTTTACCAGCAAACTTAAAACAATATGAGCTACTAGCATGCCAAATTTCATGAGTGTTCGAATCCATTTACTATGATTTCACCTTTCAGAGCCAAATATGCACATTAGGCCATTTTTAACCAAAACCAACCTACCATTTAGGGCCACTTAGGCTTATACAAAACATAGGCGATACACATATAGCAAAATGACCATATTCAACTAGTTTAACTACTTTGCCACCATTCTAGGACTTTATAAGGACAAAACACATTACTCGGAGCTTGTAGTGACTTGCCAAACTTTCAGCTAGCTCTGATCTTGAATCGATATACCTTTTAACCTGAAATGTTATGCAATTAAATGCGTTAGACTTATATAGTCTAAGTGAGGTAGCCAACAACAATGAATGTAGATGGTATTCCATTTGGCAAGCCTTGATGACAACCTTACACAAAATCAATAGACATGTATTTCAAGAGACATGTTCATCCTTCTTACTACACAATATAGCATCAATGATCATCATATTAGCAAAATCGGTAACATATCATAGTTTTCATATCACTGAGAACGTATCAATCAATCAATAAAAGGTCAATGATCAATAATATTTTCCTTGGATCGATTCTTGGTAATTGGATACTCGAATTCCACCGCAACACAAACAATAACAATAGTGGTCGTGTCATATTCCCTCCGCCGTACCAATGGCTGAAGCCCAATTCCCGTACCAATGATCTTATGAATTCTATGGCATGACAATTGTACCTAATAGTCTCAAATCCAAGGTTCAATAATCAATAGTTCAACAACGATATTTCAATAGCAATAAGTCAACATGACATTTTAATAACAATAAACATATATCAAAATTTCAATTGTAATATGCAATAATCAATATTCAATGATCGATATACAACACTTACTCAAGCTTACCAATAGGAATTTCGATAGAGTTTTTATGCAAAGACCTTCAATAGAAAGTTAGTGATGCAATAATCAATAATAATTCGAGTTTGGCACCTAGCCAACTCTCGAGACTCTAACTACACTCACCTCAATAATCCGAAGCTCCTAAGGCTCTCGGTTGATGATTCCTTTATTCCTAGCTTGTTTTGGAGACGATGTGTTAGCTTCTTCCAAACCTTGAACTAGGAAGATCAATAGAATTGTTATAATCAATATAACAACATTGGTAGTCATTGACTATACGATAGATTAAAACTTGAAGAACAAAGGCTTAACTTAGAACTTATAAATCAAAATTGGGCATTTGTTAATCGATGGAACTAACAATAGATTGAGGGTTTTCGCTTACCCAATCAATAGCTATGAATTGAAGCTTTTGAATCAAAGAAAACCTAACCTTATGGAACTCAAATTGAGAGGTGTATGCTTGAGCTTGGTGGAGAGAATAACAATGGAGGTGTATGCTTGTTCATTCGAAGCAAGAAGATGGAATTGGTCTCGGTGAAAGCAGAAGTAAAGATGAGAACCCTTTTTCTTATTCATTTTAAAGTAACTATAGCCTAATCATTTCCCCACCTCACCAAGGACGAATGAAAAGGTTTCCTCCACAAAAGGGTAAGCTTTAACTAACAATTTCCATCTTTTCTTTATCTTTTCTAATATTAGACATATAGATGACCATTAGTCATCCTTTTCTGATCAAATTCACGTGGATGAGTGGCAAGCAAGGAGGTGAGTCATCTCACTTCATTTTCATTTAATTTGGCTTTCGAACAGATTTGAACATAAGATCCATATCGATACGCTTTCATGACCGTATCGATACGGTCAAGCTAAAACAAGTAAGTTAGTTAGTGGCAGTTGGATCGTACTGATACGGCTCTTACCGTATCGATACCCTAAGCTCAACTTCAATATTTTAGGCATTCAAAAAATCCTTACTCTTTTATTAGACATAACCGAAGTCTAATATCAATAGAACATATCACGTACTCAATATCGATGCAATATTTAAGCTTTTCAGTGTAGAATTTCAGATCGCCAGAACCTAATTTCGACTAGACCGGTTTTCGGGGTGTTACAAAAAGATATTCTTGAGACATGGATTGATGCTATAAGGCAATTCCACCGCTATGCAAAATTTCTCAAAGAATTATGCACAAACAAGAAGAAGTTGAATGGTAACGAAAAGGTAAGAATGTATGGGAATGTGTCTGCAGTACTTAAATGGAAACTTCCTGAAAAAATGCAAGGATCCAGGTATGTTCACTATCCCTTGTCAAATCAGAAGCATTAAAATTGAAAAAGCCATGTTAGATTTAGGAGAATCTATTAATGTTATGCCATATTCTATATATTGTGCTAACAATATGTGTCCTCTTAAAGACACATATGTGATCATACAACTTGCCGATAGGTCGAGTGTTTATCCGGAAAGAGTTTTGGATGATGTTTTGGTGCAAGTCAATGGGCTTGTATTTCCCGCTGATTTTTATGTTTTAGATATGGAGGAAAACGATTCATCTAGTCCTAATTTAATTTTTTTAGGAAGACCATTCTTGAAAACATCTAGAACAACTATTAATGTGAGTGATGGACTTCTTACCATGGAATTTGATGGCAAAATCATAAAATTAAATATCTATGATGCCATGCAACATAATGGGGATGCATATTCATTATTTGCTTTAAATGTCACTAACCCTCCAATGCAGGAAACTATGAAAGAACTAGATTGTGATGCGACCCAAGAACACCTCCAAGCATTCTGGGTCATCATACCATGGTATGCCGACATCGCAAATTACATAGTGACAAGGACACCATCACGTCACTTGTCAAGGGAAGAAAAAGACAATAAAAAGCGATGCCAAGTACTAAATATGGGACGATCCATACCTGTGGAGGATAGGGGTCGTTCAAATAATCTGTCGATGCGTGCCTCAACACGAGGCTCATTCAATCCTAAAATTTTGCCATGCCAAAAACTGTGGAGGACACTATGCTCCAAAGAGGACGACTCACAAGGTACTAGAGAATGGATTTTATTGGCCCACCTTATTCTGCGATTCATACATGTTCTGCAAATCTTGTGAGAGATGCCAAATGATAGGTAATGTAGGACGCCAAAATCAAATGCCATAAACACCAATTCTATTATGTGAGATCTTCGATGCTTGGGGCATAGATTTTATGGGTCCTTTCCCTCCCTCATTCAATAATACCTATATACTTTTGGTCGTTGATTATGTATCGAAGGGGGTAGAACCTAGAGTTACCCGTACTGACGATTCAAAAGTTGTCGATTTTGTCAGGACTAACATCTTTTCCAGGTTTAGAACACCCAAGGCCATCATAAGTGATCAAGGGACACACTTTTGCAACAAAGTTACAAAAAACTTGATGAAAATATACAACATGGTACACCAAGTATCGACCGCATACCATCCTCAAACCAACAATCAAGCCGAAGTCTCTAATCGAGAAATCAAGTCCATATTAGAAAAGACCGTCAACCCCACACGTCGAGATTGGAGTCTACATCTCAACGATGCCTTGTGGGCATACCGGACAACCTATAAAACTCCCATAGGAATATCTCCTTACCGGATCGTCTACACGTTGAATTGGAACATCAAGCTTATTGGGCGATCAATCAATTCAACATGAAGATAGACGAAGCCGTCGAACATAGGAAGTTGCAATTACAAGAACTTGAAAAGATTCACAATGATGCCTACATCAATGCAACTATCTACAAGGAGAAAACAAAGGCCTTCCATGATCAAATGATTTCTAGAAAAAAAATTCACCATTGGGGAAAAAGTTCTACTTTACAAATCTTGATTGGAATTATTTTCGGGAAAGTTAAAATCTAGGTGGGAAGAACCTTTTGTTGTAACTAACAAATTTGCTAATGGTGCAATTGAGATACAAGACATATACACCAAAATGGTCTTCAAGGTAAACAGACATCGATTGAAACCCTTTTATGAAGGATTTGTTGAAAAGGATGACGAGGCAACCAATTTGGAAGAACCACAATATGAAGATTAGAGGGGGTTACGTCTAGCCCAAGACGTTAAAGAAAGGCACTTCTTGGGAGGCAACCCATGTTTTTATTGTTATTATAGTTTTATTTTTATATATTTTTGTTTTATTAATTTCTGTAATTTTTATTTTTTTAGGTGCAGGGGACGTAAGCACTCTAGAAATAAGGCATGCCCACGCTGCGAAAATCCCATAAAATTACTTGGAGGGAAAATTTTCCCACCGGAGGGAAAACAAATATTGGGTAAAAATTTTTGGCACTCTTCCCTACCAAAATATGTGCTGAAAATTTGGAAAGAAAAGGGGAAAGATTCACTTTAATTGAAAAAGCCTATCATCTTTAAGTCTTTCCATCAAATCAATACTTTCCATCTTTAACCTTTCTTGTTTTCCAAGAATTTAAGATTATCCATAAAAGAGATAACCCTTTTCACTTTTCATCCACCACCTTCATCCACAGCTTCACTCTTTTTTCTCTGAAGAATCTTAAAACACCCAAAAGATTTCTCTCCAAGAAACCATTCCAAGAGCAAAGAGCCAAGCAAGAGGAGATAGAGGGACCATCTACGAGCAGCCACCGTCGTCGGTCGAAGAGCAACCAGAGTAGCTGCCGGTTCGCGCCTACTCCTCTCGCACTCGCAACCGCCGCCGCGCGCCGCCGCGCGTCACCGCCTCCAACCAACGCCGCCCATATCGACAACCTTGCCTTCACCTCTTCAAAATACCCAAAAAGGTTAGCCGACATTCAACAAAGAACCATCCAAGGTTGTAAGTACATTCACTTTGAAACTATTTCTAGACTTGGATTGTTAGAGAAGGTAAATAATTACTTTCACGCAATTGGTTGGACAAACTACATTACTATTACCTTTCCGGTTTATGTCGAATTGCTATGAGAATTTTATGCTACTTTTGAGTTCAAGGATAAAGAGTATGTTAATGTTGCTAATGCTATTAAATTTCGATTGATGAATAATTTTTTTTCTTTATCCATTACAGAATTTAATCTTGCCATGGGGTTTATTTCTGACAAATATGCACAATCTAATGAATACATGTCGAGCTTGTGAGACTATAGTGCAGATTTTGAACCCGCAATCCTCTTTCGAGAATGGTCGACAAGCATCTCGGGGTACAACCCAAGCCATTTGAAAGTCCATGAACTCAAGAACCCGACACTCAAATACATCCATCGATTCCTAGCATATTCATTCTTCTATAGAGTGAATTCGGCAAGCATATTGAACAAAGCCGGTATTTTCTTCCTTTGGTGCATGGTAAAGGGAAGGAAAGTAAACCTCGGCTATTGGTTTGCACAAAAACTTGCTGCCATTGAAAATCAGAAGAGTAAACCCTTGATCCTTGGTTCTTACGTTAGTTATTTAGCTTTCAAAGACGGCTTGCTTACTGCAAATACTAACTTGCATGTAGTACGACAAATATACAATCGACATCAATTGCTTAAAAACAATGAAGATGATCTGTAACCCCCTAAGCTCGGCCTAGACGCTTGACCCGGACTACGAAGATTACACGGGGAAAACCAAAGTCAACCTTGATTCACGACCCTTTTTTTATCTTATCTAGATGCTCGTTATTATCCTATATGTCCAGAAAGACACTCAGAAGGAAACGGCACAATGATCAGAGTTTAATTGAGGGTTCAATTGCATACATTAGACTTTTAGGGAATAAACAGTAATTTTCAAAAAATGCAAGGACTTTCATGATTTTAAAGTTACCAACCTTCAATTAGTCATGTAACATGCTTGCATGCCAAACTTCAACTCAAACGGACCATCCAGACACATTGAAATAAGCATCCAACATTTAGGGACCAAAATGTAAAACATGGAAACTTAAAACAATTCAAAATCATCATCCAACGGTCATCCGTTTCGAAACACCAAACTTGGTACCGAAACGCCCGTATCAAAACGGTGTTGACCGTTTCGGTACTCAAGTGTGTTCCGAGACCAATATTGAAACATGCCTTTCCAGTAGCCAAAATGTTCTGAAACACCTTCAACCGAACGGAAACGCTATGGCCATTACAGGCCCCCGTTTCGGAACAGTTAAGGGTGTTTCGATACACCCTGCCATGTGACAGCAGAAAATGCTAGTTTTTCATGCTTTTTTCACACTCGAATCAACCCCGAGACTTGCCACAACATGCATACATCAAGGATACATATCAACAATCATCATACCGAGGCTATAGCTTAAACATAACAACCAACACATAAGCAAAGGTACTAAAGGCATGCTCCCTAGTTCGCCAAAACCATAACAAGCTATAACATCATATAAACCAAAATCCAATCACCAAATGCCATTTAAAACTCATGTATAGGCAAACCAATATGCTCAAAGTAAGGGGAAACATTCTCAAACATTTCGAAGTATAAATCCCACCCATTGCCTTTTATTACACTTGAGAAAAACCACATACATTTTTTAACCAAAACTCTTGGGATTCGCTTGCTCTTGGGCTGCCTTGATTGCTCAATTCTCTGCATTGATGAAACAAATGAGCGTAAGCAATAAGCTTAGTGAGGTCCGCTATAAAACCAAACATTCATCAATGCATTTTAAAACCAAAACATCGTCCTTTGAAAACATTTGCCTTCCTTTAAAACATGCACTTTAGAGTACCAAAATCACTTTCAAATCCACATGCTCATAACATCATTAAATACAATAACAAGAACCTTTACTCTTGCTTAAAACAAGCATCTTATACATTCTAGCAAAATTCTCAAGCATCACATGCTTTCACCAAACAAATGTTCATTAAAACATTGAGTCACCATCGTCGTATTGGCTTATAAGTGATTCAAACGTATATCATAACAAACACACCACACTCGGCACAATCGGATACGCGGATTCACAAGCGTTGTCCCACACGCTTCATACACACTACCGGACTACATAAGGTGGAGATAAATGGCACAATCACAACCCCTCAACACCCGTGATAGAGATAAATGGCACAATCACAACCCCTCAACACCCATGGTGGAGTTAATGGCACAATCACAACCCCTCAACACCCATGGTGGAGTTAATGGCACAATCTCAACCCCTCAACATCACTCATCGGTAGTTGTATAACCCACTAGCAAGAGTCAAGACACAAACAAGGCTTACACATGGAAGTTACCTCAACCATTGTAATCACCTTAACCAAGCTCACACACGGGAGCATTCCTCCACCATAGTGACCTTTAACTAAGTCTACCCACGAGAGCCTACCTCCATCGTGGCGACTCTAATTCCTCAATCGCTAGGAAACTAGGATGGAGATTATGGTACAATAAAAGTCCCTCGACATCCAAGGCGACTTTATTTACGGTGCACCCAATCCTATAGCCGGTTAACTATATCCGATTAAAGTAACCAAAATCCATTTACATCACTTGCCAATATAATCATTTAACCACATTAATCCACTATTTTACAAGCAATAACACAATTCCATTTCCACAAGCACAACATGCTTACATCATATGCATTCAACACATAAAAACTGAGGATCACTTACCTAGTGCATCCTTAACATAATGGCATTAAAATCCAGCAACATTCATGCTTAAAACATGCCTTAGAACAGTAATCAAAACACATTTAAACCAAGTGCATTCCTTAGCCAAACATAGCACAATCTGAGAGAGAGACTTTCGATTTACTTACTC
The DNA here is from genome assembly GCA_030270665.1 of Hibiscus trionum. Lineage (NCBI taxonomy): Eukaryota > Viridiplantae > Streptophyta > Magnoliopsida > Malvales > Malvaceae > Hibiscus > Hibiscus trionum. The sequence goes on along the minus strand of BSYR01000038.1, from coordinate 14,927,520 downwards.
TTGAGCATAGCTAAGTGTTTCAAACTTACACTAAGCCCCCAAAACCACATTCAAATCGTTTCAAAGCTGGAAAACTCTTTTCCACTCACCGATACACGAAGCCTTGCTCGCCAACACAGAAATTACACCTCCGGAGCCTCCAAAATCACCTCATTTGCTTCCGGATCAAGATCCCCTATTTTCACATCATCAAAACATAGATCTAAATGCATTAAAATGCATTCTAACGCCAGCAACAATCCATAGACTCGTTTCCCACTCAAACTACACCAAAATACCCTTCCAAAACAACTGAAAACTCAATCGATTGCTTCCTAAACGAAGCCCAGCCAACATACATCACTTCCAAAGCATTAATAGCATCAAAACACATCTAATAAACATCCTAACTCATCCTTATACCTCCAGCAATCAAAATTCCACCATTACACCCCAAAAACACACTTAAAACTACCAAGAAACTCAAGAGTCTGAAGGATTTCGGGATTTATGTTATTAACACATCATTTTAACATATAAATCAACTTAAAAAATCAATTAGAATCAACACAAAACAATGCCCAACTTATCAAGTCCGAAAATCAAGATTTCATCCACATTTTCATAAGATTTTGATCTCAAATCAAAACTATATTGAAAACTCAATCAAAAATAGTTATTAGAAGCCAAATATCTTGGGAATTTCAATAAAGAACTTAGATTAGAGGTTAAGAACGGGATTTACCTCCAATCCTTGCTTCCTTCAATAGATGACAAGTTTTCCTTGCAAAAATCTTGAAGAATTAAAGAAGATTCCTTGAAAAAGATTTAGGAAATGTTGAGGGGATTTTTGGGAGAAAGAATTCTGGAAAAGATGAGAGAAAATGGTGTTTGGTTAGAATGAGAGAGAATTGGTAGTTACGTAAAATGAAAATCCACTAACTACCAATTAATTAATACCAAATTCTAATTAAAAACTTATTTAATTAAAAACCATTTAAATCTCATGTCATATTGAAGAAAGGTCAAATTGACTTAAAGCCCCCTAAAGATTCTATGATTTTGTCTTCCACCTTAAAAAACACATTTTTCCCACTTTTGAAACTTTACAATTTGGTCACTACTCAAAATGTCTCACTTCCAAAAATCTTTTTGTAAAATTGACTTGACCAACCTCTTAATTATATTTTTAGAGGATTTTAGAAATTTTTATCACAATTTTATCCTATCCCGATCCTTGATTTCCAAAAATCACCTTACGCGATTCGAACCATTCTCGGCCGATCCGACGTCTAAAACATCCAGGCCCAAAACTAGGGCGTTACAACTCTCCCCCACTTAGGAAATTTCGTCCCCGAAATTCTCACCTGAGATGTGGAAACTGCCTCAACAGGACCGCCTTACTTTCCCACGTGGCTTCCTTAACCCCTCGGTGTCGCCACAACACCTTCACAAGTTCTATCGTCTTGCCACGAAGAACTTTGCTACTCACATCCAGAACCTTTACTGGTTCCTCATCACACGACATATTCCGGATTCAACTCTATCTCCTCAACATGCATCACATGCGAAGGATCCGATCTGTATTTCTGTAACATGGAGACATGAAACACATCATGTATCTTCTCCAACTCTGCAGGCAATCTCAACCGATATGCCACAGGACCAATACGCTCTACAATCTCGTAAGGTCCAAAGATCCTTGGACTAAGCTTACCCTTACGCCTTAATCTCATCACCTTTCTCCAAGACAATACCTTCAAGAGCACACGTTCGCCAACCGCGAACTCAATTTCCTTACGCTGCAAGTCCGCGCAAGACTTTTGCCAAACCAATGCTGCCTTCAATCGCTCACAAATGAACTCCACCTTTTCGGTAGTTACCTTAAGCATAGCTAACACTAAAATCAACTTTTGCCCGGCTTCTGCCCAACAGAGAGGAGTTCTACACCTTCTCCCATACAAAGCTTCGTAAGGAGCCACCCGATACTTGCCTGACAACCAATGTTACAAGCAATCTCAACCAAGGCGAAAGCCTTTCCGATGAACATTGGAAATCTAAACACAATATCTCAACATAACCTCAAGCACCTGAAAAACATGCTCCGGTTACCCATCCATCAAAGGATGATGAGAAGTACCGAAACACAACCGCGTACCCCAAGCTCAACTCAACCACTCCCAAAACTTCGATGCGAACATTGAATCTCTATCCAAAACAACAGACTCCAACACTCCGTGCACTCGCACAATCTTAGCGTCAAACAACTCAACCAACCTACCCAACTCATACGCAGTATGCACTGCCAAGGAATGCACACTCTTTGCAAAATGATCAACAACCACTCAACAATATTCCTCTAGATAAAATCCACAATAACCCAACCACGAATCCACGAAAATCCATCCCCCTCAACTCCTTTCCTCATAACCCCAACAGTTACCACACCTAAACGGTAAACAAACTCAACTTCCACCTACTAACAATCCAAACATTTGCCTACAAATTCATTAACATCCTTTCCCATCTTATCCATCAACCCTTACATTACAATACACCTTCGTACAACCCGGGCACACTACGAAAAAATCTCTAAGAGTTCATCTAGATGAGAGCACCTCAACTCAATATCACTTGGCACCATTATTCAATTCTCCCAAAGCTCAAAACACCAACATCATTGACACCAAACCACAAGGCTTCCCATTCACAAATCGGCCACAAGATCACCATCTTGCGATATACTCAAGCGAGTATGCATCGCCCCCTACTCCACAACCACCTTGCTACTCAAGCATTGGCCCCAACGTTGGCCTTTCCAACCTGATACCTTATCACGAGATTCTAACACCGTCTCCAACCATCACTTCACTCACAACAACCATCACAAAAAGGTTTACTTACACACAGCCAACAGACCACCCTCATACGAGAAACCAACCAAAACATCATGGCTCTTGAGCTTACATAACCATGCGTAAAGCTCATTCCCTAAACACTTGCACTCGACTAAAGACACATCCTACAACTTATACAAGAGTTAAGAACTCTCTACACAACCCAACTAAACCTCAATTAAAACCATTGTCAGAACTTCCTTCCAACTCCTTCATGGTCTCCGTCAAAACCTTAACCATCTAAAACAATCATCCTACTATGACTATTCAAGCAAGAGCGCAGCGCACTTTAAAAACCACAACCGAAACCTGCAACAACCGTTCAACCCAGAGCAACGACAACACCCCACGACAACATACAAAATGCTTTTAACTTCACACTATACATCCTCGACCACATTCTAACCAAAACGGTCCCCTCTCTACCATCAATCCGCCAAGGCCTTAAAACACATAGTAAACTTTTCTTCCGGCTAGCCCAAACTAGACCATACTCACTCCTAATGGTGAACTTATTAACTTCATCACCTCTCGCCAAAACAAACCTTAAACCCACAAACTACTCTATTCTTAACACTCCACTACCAGATTCAAATCAACTATTAGTAAGTGTGAACATTCATGTACATGATTGCTTACATGCCCTTACGAATGCCTATGCACATGTATGCATACTTCTAATGTCATGACCAATGTATACATGTACCAACATATGTAATATATATGTATACAAATGATTTAAACTGTGCATGCATGTCTGTTCACACCTACTAATAACGTCTCTGAACCATACTTGGAACAACTCCACGTCCTATGTCCAAACTTTTCCTACTCCACCATCCTCACAACTTATTACAACACTATTTGAACTACTATTCCTCTTCACCAATATTGTTCTAAAAACAACAACGACACTACTCATAACTCACTAACTCTCGACTCCCAACACTACCCAAGAGAATGCAAAGCAAAACCAAGCAAAGATAACAATAACACGGATTGCACAGAAAAGATACCTGCAATCACTTCATTGTGTTCCAAACAACGAACACCCACACCCTCTTCCGCAGAGCCACCATGGTCTCCTTGTTGGAAAGAACCATAACTGCACCCACGACCACAGGGAGCTTCAAAGGACACCCCACCTAGATCACCCCGAGCTAACACTGGACAATCTCGCCTTAAATGTCCAATAGACCCACAACTCCAACAAGATTCAACCATCAAACACCCTACACCTCTCTGTCTTTCTTGCCACCTTCGAACCCTGTCTCGGCCACGCTCACGGCCTTTCAGAGGTGCAGCCACAACAGGTGCACGTCCTTGGCCTCTACTTGCTAACAGAGGACACTCACGCCTTAAATGCTCTGCTGAACCACAGTTCCAGCTAGAATTCCCTGTCACTTTAATAGAAGCCTGTACCTCTCAAGCCGCACGAAGACAGTCCCTCCTCAAGTGCTCCCGAGAACCACACGTCTAACACGTGTGTTGCTCCACCCTCACTCTGTTCCCTTGAACCAATGCACCATGTCCAAGGTTACCTCGCCTAACAACAAATTGATACCTCCTATCTCGACCTTTCTTGGCCCGTTTACTTCCAAAATCGAATTCAGCAGCTCTCTTACCAGAGCTAGAACCACCACTATGAGATGTCAGACCCAAATTCTGCTCATCCACATGAACTGAAACCATACCCTCGCGCTCTTGGCTACCAGAAAGCTTATCTCCAATATACCTTCTCATAAAGGCAGCTGAAAAGAACTCCCAATCCACATCCTGAATCTTCGATGCCACCGACACATATATCCACCACATACTAGCACCATCCAACATTAACGTGACAACGCTTCCCAGCTTACAAGCGTGGTCACAGCCTTCCTGATCCAAGATTGAGATTGTACTGGCTAACCAACCCCCGAACGCCTCTGGCGTCAACCCATGATACTCAACAGCTCTCAAATCATGCAGACACTGTTTTGACAAACCAGCCTATCCGACAGACGGTATGTGCGTAGACTTTTCATTTCCGTTGACCTGAGACGCTCCAGACATCTCCTGAACCACAGTCGATAAAACTTTCACCACCGGGCCAGCATACAGTGACACATCATGTTCAACATGCTTTTCATCATCCAAAATCAGCACATAACAACATTGCATCATCGCCACACACTCACATTCATTTCACATGCGATTCACATAAATCAACCATAGCATAAACATCAAAATTCAACCAATCGCATGCTTTTCAAACATCATACTTCAACACATAACAATTTTACATGCCAACATTCCCAATTCTTTCGTAACCTGGCTCTGATACCAACAAATGTAACCCCCTAAGCTCGGCCTAGACGTTTGACCCGAACTACGAAGATTACACAGGGAAAACCAAAGTCAACCCGAAAGTCAACCTTGATTCACGACCCTTTTTTTCTTTTTATCTTATCTAGATGCTCGTTATTATTCTATATGTCCAGCAAGACATTCAAAAGGAAACGACACAGCGATCGGAGTTTAATTGAGGGTTCAATTGCATACATTAGACTTTTAGGGACTAAACGGTAATTTTCATAAAATGCAAGGACTTTCAAGATTTTAAAGTTACCAACCTTCAATTAGTCATGTAAAATGCTTTCATGCCAAACTTCAACTCAAACGGACCATCCAGACTCATTGAATTAAGCATCCAACATTTAGGGACCAAAGTGTAAAACATGGAAACTTAAAACAATTCAAAATCATCATCCAACGGTCATCCGTTTCGAAACACCAACCTTTGTACCGAAATGCCCGTATCGAAACGGTGTTGACCGTTTCGGTACTCGGGTGTGTTCCGAGACCATTATCGAAACAGTCCTTTCCAGTATCTAAAATGTTCCGAAACACCTTCAACCGTACCAAAACGCTATGCCCATTACAGGCCCCCATTTCGAAACGGTTAAGGGTGTTTCGATACACCCTGCCATGTGACAACAAAAAATGATGGTTTTTCATTCTTTTTCACACTCGAGTCAACCCCGAGACTTGCCACAACATGCATACATCAAGGATACATATCAACAATCATCATACCGAGGCTATAGCTTAAACATAGCAACCAACACATAAGCAAAGGCACTAAAGGCATGCTCCCTAGTTCGCCAAAACCATAACAAGCTATAACATCATATAAACCAAAATCCAATCACCAAATGCCATTTACAACTCATGTATAGGCAAACCAACATTCTCAAAGTAAGGGGAAACATTCTCAAACATTCCGAAGTATAAATCCCACCCATTGCCTCTTATTACACTTGTGAAAAACCACATACATTGTTTAACCAGAACTCTTGGAATTCGCTTGCTCTTGGGCTGCCTTGATTGCTCAATTCTCTTCATTGATGAAACAAATGAGCTTAAGCAATAAGCTTAGTGAGGTCCGCTATAAAACCAAACATTCATCAATGCATTTTAAAACCAAAACATCGTCCTTTGAAAACATTTGCCTTCCTTTAAAACATGCACTTTAGAGTACCAAAATCACTTTCAAATCCACATGCTCATAACATCATTAAATACAATAACAAGAACCTTTACTCTTGCTTAAAACAAGCATCTTATACATTCTAGCAAAATTCTCAAGCATCACATGCTTTCACCAAACAAATGTTCTTCATTAAAACATTGAGTCACCATCGTCATATTGGCTCATAAGTGATTCAAACGTATATCATAACAAACACATCACACTCGACACAATCGGATACGCGGATTCACAAGCGTTGTCCCACACGCTTCATACACACTACCGGACTACATAAAGTGGAGATAAATGGCACAATCACAACCCCTCAACACCCGTGATGGAGATAAATGGCACAATCACAACCCCTCAACACCCGTGGTGGAGTTAATGGCACAGTCACAACCCCTCAACACCCATGGTGGAGTTAATGGCACAATCTCAACCCCTCAACATCACTCATCGGTAGTTGTATAACCCACTAGCGAGAGTCGGGACACAAACAAGGCTTACACATGGAAGTTACCTCAACCATTGTAATCACCTTAACCAAGCTCACACACGAGAGCATTCCTCCCCCGTAGTGACGCTTAACTAAGTCTACCCACGAGAGCCTACCTCCATCGTGGCAACTCTAATTCCTCAATCGCTAGGGTACTCGAATGGAGATTATGGCACAATAACAACCCCTCGACATCCAAGGCGACTTTATTTACGGTGCACCCAATCTTATAGCCGGCTAACTATATCCGATTAAAGTAACCAAAATCCATTTACATCACTTGCCAATATAATCATTTAACCACATTAATCCACTGTTTTACAAGCAATAACACAATGCCATTTCCACAAGCATAACATGCTTACATCATATGCATTGAACACATAAAAACCGAGGATCCCTTACCTAGTGCATCCTTAACATAATGGCATTAAAATCCAGCAACATTCATGCTTAAAACATGCCTTAGAACAGTAATCAAAACACATTTAAACCAAGTGCATTCTTAAACCAAACATAGCACAATCCGAGAGGGAGACTTTCGATTTACTTACTCTTGAGCTTAGTTAAGTGTTTCAAACTTACACTAATTCCGCAAAACCACATTCAAATCGTTTCAAAGCTGGAAAACTCTTTTCCACTCACCGATACGCGAAGCCTTGCTCGCCAACACAGAAATTACACCTCTGGAGCCTCCAAAATCACCTCATTTGCTTCCGGATCAAGGTCCCCTATTTTCACATCATCAAAACAGAGATCTAAATGCATTAAAATGTAGTCTAACACCAGCAACAATCCATAGACTCGTTGCCCATTCAAACTACACCAAAATACCCTTCCAAAACAACCGAAAACTCAATCGATTGCTTCCTAAACGAAGCCCAGCCAACATACATCACTTCCAAAGAATTAACAACATCAAAACACATCTAATAAACATCCTAACTCATCCTTATACCTCCAGCAATCAAAATTCCACCATTGCACCCCAAAAACACACATAAAACTACCAAGAAACTCAAGAATCTCAAGGATTTCGAGATCTATGTTATTAACACATCATTTTAACATATAAATCAACTTAAAAAATCAATTAGAATAAACACAAAACAGTTCCCAACTCATCAAGTCCGAAAATCAAGATTTCATCCACATATTCATAAGATTTTGATCTCAAATCAAAACTATATTGAAAACTCAATCAAAAATAGTTATTAGAAGCCAAGTATCTTGGGAATTTCAATATAGAACTTAGATTAGAGGTTAAGAACGAGATTTACCTCCAATCCTTGCTTCCTTCAATAGATGACAAGTTTTCCTTGCAAAAATCTTGAATAATTAAAGAAGATCCCTTGAAAAAGATATAGGAAACGTTGAGAGGATTTTTGGGAGAAAGAATTCTGGAAAAGATGAGAGAAAATGGTGTTTGGTTAGAATGAGAGGGAATTGGTAGTTACGTAAAATAAAAACCCACTAACTACCGATTAATTAATATCAAATTCTAATTAAAAAAATATTTAATTAAAACTCATTTAAATCGCATGTTATATTGAAGAAAGGTCAAATTGACTTAAAGCACCCTAAAGATTCTAAGATTTTGGCTTCCTCCTTAAAAAGCACATTTTCCCAGTTTTGAAAATTTACAATTTGGTCACTACTCAAAATGTCTCACTTCCAAAACTCTTTTTGTAAAATTGACTTGGCCAACCTCTTAATTATATTTTTAGAGGATTTTAGCAATTTTATCACAATTTTATCCTATCCCGATCCTTGATTTCCAAATATCACCTTACTCGATTCGAACCGTTCTCGGCCGATCCGATCCGAGGTATAAAACATCCAGGCCCAAAACCAGGCCGTTACATGATCGACAAGGATGCAAGGGTGAATAATGTCATGAAGTCGCCTTATGAAACAACGGAAGAAGCCTCCTCTTCGCAAACATTCACCGCCGAGCAACGCCTAGCTCGCTTGAAATATCAAATGCAAAGAGTAAAGGCTAATCAAAGGGTATTCTTCGAGCACACATGCTTCGAACCAAAGCACCCATACACCCCCTAAACCTGGCGCATGCCACATAAGGGAGCACTCTTCTCCCTTTACTTTTTAATTGTTTCTTTAATTTTCTGCATGTAGGTTAGGAAACATTGAGGACAATGTTAGGTTTAAGTGGGGGGATAATTTTGATGCGCTGAATTTATGCTAGAAACATGGTATTTGATTGTGTGAAATTAAGTGCCTATTGATGACTTTGAATATTACTTTCACATAAAAAAATTCTTGAACTTAACATGTTGAGATTTTTAAGAAAATTGGATTCCTAGGTAAAAGATGAGATTGATATGGAAGTAAAATAGGATTGCTTAGATCTTGTTAGACTTGCAAATCGTTTCTCATATTAATTGATTTGATAGTCAGATGGATAAAACCAGACACAACAAACCACTTTGTGACACAACTACACACATTCCTTACTTGAAAAAAGAGAAAAATTTCAAGGAAAAGAAAAGGAAAAGAAAGAAAAATAAAAAAGAAAATTGTCTTGTTTGATAAAAAAATCTAAGAAAACACAAAAAGTGTGAAAAAAAAGATTGAATCCTTGTTTCTCCCAAAAATTGAATTTATGCAAAAGCTTGATACAAAAAAGGGGAAAGGATATGTCAAGTTCTTCGATTCAAAAAGCCCAAAAGTCTTTCTCGTCATACCTTACCCTAAGCTCCGTTACAACCCAATTCAAAGACCTTTTGATCTTGTAATTCGATCTAACTAGTGGTGGAGATGTGATATATTTGCAAGCCTATGGTAAGTAACTTTTCATGCTTTGACTTGAGTGTTGTTGTCCCTTAAACACTTTGAGAGATATTGAGTGATTCCTTTGCGAGGTGTTTGATTTTATTCCATCTTTGACTTCATGATAATTAATTGGGATATTATTTGCTTGTGCTAATTTACAATTATGATTTAGTACTTCTCTTATCCTTTCTACATTACCAAAAGGACCCTAGATCTTGAATTTCAATATGCTTGAGGACAAGCATAATCTAAGTGTGGGGTATATGATAAGTTATATATTTTCATGTTTTTCATGTATTAAATCCTAAGTTTTAGCACATTAATCTATCTTAAAACTCTTAATTCAGTTCCTATTTGGTTTTGCATGTGTTTTTGGGCCTTAACAACATTTTATACGTAAAAGTCCGAATTTAGCACCATTTTGGCGTCATTGGGAAATCCTTCACGAAAAACTAGTAGCTGTAACCCCCTCGACCCGGCCTAGCCGCCAGACCGCATCGAACGGGTTACACGGGGATAACCGAAGCGAAACCCGTTAAGGCTCAACTCAGATTAGCAACACTGGAAAATTTCCTTTAAAGTTATCTTGTCTAGATGCATTAATTATATCCTACGTGAGAGGACACGTAGCGGAAAACACACACGGATACAAAACACGCGAAACATACAATTTCACAAACCCTTTTTAACTTTTACAACAGGTCGTATCGATACGCTAGAGGATCGTATAGATACGCCAGGACTTGGTCAACTCCCAAAGTCAACCTAGGGAGACCGTATCGATACGCTCTCAACGGTCAACTTCTCAAGGTCAAACTACAAAGACCGTACCGATACCCTCTAGACCCGTACCGATACGCCAAAATCTCGTCAATTTCTCAGATTTCCAGAGAGCTTTTGGCGTATCGATACACCCCCGCGTACCGGTACGCATAGCCTAAAACAAGGTTCAAAGCAGAGAACCGTATCGATACAGCTCTTGAGCGCATCGATATGCCCTGCACTGCAAAACTTGTTTTAGCAGCTAAAGGCACAAGGACTCGACTCTAGAGGCATTTAACGACTAGCCAAGCAACATACAAGCACTCATACAATATAAAGCGTCACTAGATAAACATACGAAGTAATTTAAACATTCAACGAAGCAACATACAACAAGATAAGACGTTTAGATGAAACATGCATATAAGGCATTCATCCACATAGGCCAAAGTTAAACTAAAGCATACTTCAATATGGCATAAGGAAATACAAGCCCAAAATATCTAAACAAACTTGTCTAAGCAAAGGAACAAGCTAACAACATCACAAAACACAAAGGTCCTATCCCATTGCTTAAATACTAATTATCAAAGTCTAAACCATACTTGAGCAAACTAAATTCCCTTGGATCCTCCCTTGTTCCCTGAGATGCTCCACGGGTCTAAGGGCCTGCATTGATAGAAAAGAGAGCGTAAGCGTTTAAGCTTAGTGAGCGGTGCTAAAAAAGGTAACCACAACAATGTAGTTTTAAAACGGAAGTTTGCTTGAAACCAAAACCATTTCCAAATCATTTCCACATGCTTGAACACACAATGTCATGCTTTTACCTTCCCGTGCATTTACCGAATGCAACCACAAGACATAGGCTTACCATATGCTCAATCTCATAATGAAAGCAAAGTAAACCACAATGCATAACTATAAGCTTAAGGAAACAACAACATGCTTAGCAAGAGAATTAGAGAAATCATGGGTATATTGACATTCAACGATTTACTCGGATATGCGAATAACTTTCTCAAACCCACTAGACACTTCCAGTGGAATCTCACATCACCGTACTCACCCGTCTAGTAATAACATGATTTTCGGTGGAATCTCACATCACCGTACTCCTCCTTAGTGGAATCTAACATCACTAAGGCCACGCGTGAATTTTACCTCGAGTGCACTCTAATCCTATTGATCAATCAATTATATTCGGTAACAACCAAACACTTGTCAATATACTCAAATATAACCACAAGCATTACCGATGCTTGAACCACTTACCAAGCCCAAACTTCCATGCAGGGCATGTACTCACAATGCAAGAATAATCACAAGTCTCACATTTCAGCATGCATAACAATGCAATTCAACACATAATAACATAGCATGTTCAATTCGCATTCAAGAATCGTAAAACACAATTTAATTGCATAAACCTTTAAAACTTACTCTCGAGCTTGGATTGGCCTTTCAAGCTCAATCCAAACTCCCAAAACATTCCCTTAACCACGTTAAGGCTTTTAAAATCGATCCACTCAACGATGAAACCCAACACAAGCCGAAAATGTCGATCAAACCTCCAAGTTCCCCGGAATTGAGTCTGAAGCTTCTCCAACGTTTTCCCTTGCTTCTAATCAACCAAAAATAGTGCATTACACATCAAAACATCTACAAAATCACTGCCACAAATCAGATTACAACCCAAGACAAATTTGACTACATTTCCAAACCAGTAACTAACCTAAACTCTTCATTTTCTGACCTGGACACAACCTAGCAGTTACTCATCAATTTCATCATCCAAATCATCACTAAACATGTCCAAAACAACCCCCAAGTGTAACCATACCATCAGCCCAACTTTCCCCTCACATAACTACCTCAAAACTCAAGATTTTCACTTCTAAACTCACCCACTAATACCCATTTCAGGATTTCATTAAAACTTCACCATTTTAACATATGTTAAGATTAAAAGCAAGTTTATAACATATATGAACTTTACAAATTAAGAACTCGACGAAAAATCAACAAAGTTTCCATCTTTAATTAAAACATCGAACACTTGAAACAACTCAAAAATGGGTTTTATGGAAATCTAAGACTATGAAAGTGTTGAGGATGAAGAGGAGAAGTCAAAAACGTTATTACCTTGATAAAATCTCTTGGAATCGTTGAGGAAGATGATGGAACAGTAGAAAGGGGTTTTGGGAGGTTTTAGAACGTGAAAACTACTTTGTGAAGAAGATGACTTTCAAAAATCCCCCTTTTCCTTTTCCTTTTAGTGAAAATTCCCTTTTTACCCCTTCAACCTTTAAAACTCCTTTTTGGTGTATTTAAAAATAGTTTGTTTCCAATTTAATTTTAATTGACCCGTTCGACTAACTCGATAACTCCCGACCTTAAACTCAGTGCGTTACAACTCTCCCCCACTTAAGGAATTTCGTCCCCGAAATTACCTGGCGGAAAGAGATGCGGAAACTGATTTCTCATGTCATCCTTCCTCTCCAAAGTGGTTTCTTCCACCCCTCGATGACGCCACTTAACCTTAACCAACTCAATGGTCCTTCCTCGCAACACTTTGCTGTCCGAAGCCAAAATCTCAACTAGTTCTTCATCGCAGGTCAAATCCAGATTCAATTCTATCTCCTCAACTGGCATAACATGTGACAGGTCTGATCTATACCTCTGAAGCATCGAGACATGAAACACATCATGAATCTTCTCTAGCTCGGCCGGAAGCCTCAATTTATAGGTAACGGGACCAACTCTCTCAACTATCTCATACAGACCAATGAACCTCAGGCTCAACTTACCTTTCCTACAAAACCTCATCACCTTCTTCCAAGGTGAGAATTTCAAGAACACTTTGTCGCCCACAGTATACTCTATTTCTCTTCTTTTCAAATCCGCATAAGATTTCTATCTATCCGAAGCTGCCTTCAAACGGTCACAAATCAACTGAACTTTCTCGGTAGTACCCTTAAGCATATCAGGCAAAGGTATCAATTTCTATCCCGCTTTGGCCCAACAAACAGGTGTTCTACATTTTCTACCATATAGAGCTTCGTAAGGTGCCATCTGAATGCTTGTTTGATAACTATTATTATATGCAAACTCTACTAACAGTAGATGCTTCTCCCATGAACCCTGAAATTCAATAATACAACACCTCAACATATCTTCCAACACTTGTATGACTCTCTCTGACTGACCATCGGTCTAAGGATGATATGAAGTGCTGAAATTCAGTCGAGTCCCCAAAGCACTATGCAAACTCTCCCAAAATCTAGCCGTGAACCCTCGGATCTCTATCTGACACTATAGATTTCGGTACACCATGCAATCTCAATATCTCACTGATATACAAATCGGGCAACTTATCTAAAGTATAAGTGGTGTGAACGGCTAAAAAGTGCGCACACTTCGTAAGACGATCAACAATTACCCAAACCAAATTCTTCTTAGAAGGTGTCAACGGCAAACCCGATATGAAATCCATAGAGATTCTCTCCCACTTCCACTTGGGAATTCTCAACCGTTGTAACACACCTGAAGGAAATTGGTGCTAGGTTTAACTCGCTGACAAACCATGCACTTACTCACAAACTCGGCAACATTTTTCTTCAAACCAACCTAGAAATACTCATTCTTCAAATCACGATACATTTGCGTGCTTCCCGGATGCATAGCAAACAAACTACTATGAGCTTTAGTCAGGATGGTGCGTCTCAAGTCTACATCTTCTGGAACAACTACTCTACTCTTGAAACACAAAACTACATCACTACTAAAACGAAAATATGTCGGTTTACCCTCCGCTATGTCTTGTACATGAGATGCTAATGATCTATCTTGCAACTATTTCTCTCTAATCAACTGAAGCAACGAAGGTCTAACTTGCAAATCGGCCACTAAACCACCATCTTGAGACAAACTCAATCTAGCAAACATAGCTCGTAATTCCACTGTTACCTTTCTACTCAAAGTATCGGCCACAACATTGGCTTTACCCAGATGTTACTCAATCGTGATATCGTAGTCTTTAAGCAACTCTAGCCACCTATGTTGTCTAAGATTCAACTCTCTTTGCGTCATTATATACTTCAGACTCTTGTAATCCGTATACACTGTGCATTTCTCACCATACAAGTAATGTCTCCAAACTTTTAAAGCGAAGATCACTGCAACCAATTCTAGATCATGCGTAGCATAGTTACGCTCATGAGTCTTCAACTGTCTAGACGCATAGGCCACTACTCTTTCCTCTTGCATAAGCACACAACCCAAGCCAACATACAACGCATCACTAAAGACTACAAACTCTTTCCCTGACACGGGCTGAACTAAAACAGGAGCTTCGGTTAAGGCCTCTTTCAATTTTTCAAATGCTTGTTGCCTTGCATCAGTCCACTCAAACCGAACATACTTATGTAGCAATTTAGTCAAAGGAGCTGCAACCTTCAAAAAACCCTCAACAAAACGTCTATAGTAACCGGTCAAACCTAAGAAACTACAAACTTCGGTCACTGTCTTCGGTGGTTTCCAATTCACAACTGCCTCAACTTTCTTAGGATCCACTCGGATTCCCTCGGCTGATACAATATGGCCTAAGAAGACTACTTCCCTAATCCAAAAATCACATTTGTTCAACTTGGCATACAACTGATTGTCTAACAATTTCTGCAACACCAAACGCAAATACCAATTGTGATCTTCCTCGGTACGAGAGTAAACTAAAATATCTTCAATGAACACTACCACAAACTGATCTAAGTACTCATGAAACACTCTATTCATCATGTCCATAAAATCTTCCGGTGCATTAGTCAAACCAAATGGCATCACTAAGCATTCGTAGTGCCCATAACGAGTGCGGAAAGCTGTCTTCGGTACATCTTGATCTCTTACTTTCAACTAATAATAATCGGATCTCAAATCTATCTTCGAGAACACTGAATCACCTCTTAACTGATCAAACAAGTCATCAATTCTCGGCAACGGATACTTGTTCTTCACTGTCAACTTATTCAACTGTCAGTAATCAATACACATTCTCAAACTACCATCTTTCTTTTTCACAAACAACACTGGTGCACCCCAAGGTAAAGTACTCGGACGAATGAACCCTCGGTCTATCAATTCCTGAAAGTTGTGTCTTCATCTCTTTCATTTCTTTGGGAGCCATTCGGTACGGTGCAATCGATACTGGAGCTGAATCTGAATAAGTCTCAATAACAAACTCTACATCTCTATCTGGAGGCAAACCAAGCAACTCTTCTGGGAATACACTCGGAAAGTCACAAATTGTTCTAATGTCTCGCGCCGGTGCCTCATCCATATTCGGATTCATAACATAGGCTAGGTACGCCTGAAAACCGACATCCAACAACTTCTGAGCCTCTAAGGCTAAAACTACATTGGATAAGAACTTAACGTTCTCGCCCACTATTACTACCTCATGATCCTCTTAATGTCTCAAGGACACCTGCTTTGTCTCAAAATCTACTCTAGCCCTATGCTCTACAAGCCAGTTCATGCCTAATATTACATCAAAACCATAAAACGGCAATTCCATCATATCCACGGGAAAAACATGACCTTGAACCATCAAAGGACATCTTTTGTACATCTTTCTGACCACAACTGTCTCACCAAAAGAACTAGTGACATTCATACCCATATCTAATATCTCAACCGGAATATCTAACAATCTTGCATGCTCGCTCAATATATATGAATGTGTAGAACTGGAATCAATCAAGGAAAGCATAGTCAAAGACTGTAATGAGAAATTACCTGCAATCACATTTGTGTCATTCATGTCCTCACGGTGTGCATACACTCTAGCTGGCCCACCTCCCTCGGGCTGAACTGCTACAACATGAGCTACATTCCTCTGACCGTCATTCCTAGGCTGAAAGTTACCTCGACCGTGCCCACGGCCTCTCTGATGGTCAACAGCTCATGCAAGAGCTTGTCCATCCCTATACGGATGTGGACAATCGCGCTTCAAGTGCGCCCTAGACCCGCAGTTCCTACAAGAACCATAATTGCCCCAACACTCACCATAATGACATCTACCACACTTGTTGCACTCGGGAGTACGATTCTCAGTCCCTTGGCCGTGATGGCCTCTCCTCGGATTACCACCTCCGCGTCTATGATCATGATGAGGTTTCCTATCCTTGTGCCTCTTGGAACGATCTCTGTCCCAATCGGCATTCCTCTTTCCGGAACTAGATCCACCCTTGCGATCCGCAAGTCCCAAAGACTGCTCGATGTCCTTGGCCCTAGTGACCAACACATCAAAATCAGTATAGTCGGAAGCCAACATGTAGGTCTTCATATCCTGAACCAACCCATAACGGAAACGCTCACAACGTTCCGCCTCAGTGGGAACTAACTCAGAAGCATACTGCCTCAGTCGTACAAACTGAGCCTCATAGTCGGATACGGTCAAACTACCCTGAACTAGAGCCATGAACTCCCTCTTTTTCTCATCTAGGTATCGAGGACCTAAGAACTTCTTACGGAAAGCATTCCTGAAGAACTCCCAAGTAACCTCAGCCTCGGGCATACCCGTAGTGATAGTAGTCCACCAAGTGTAGGCATCTCCCTGAAGCAAAGAGACAATGCAACCCAACTTATGTGCCTCAGAGCACTCCATCTGACTCAAAATACGAACTGTGCTCTCAAACCATGCCTCGGAACCCTCGGGCGACAACCCACGGAACTCAACCTCGCCCAAGCTACGGAGTCGCTCTAACGGTAAACCAGAACCTGCACCCTAAGGTGGTACTGCAACCCGAACACCCGCTAAAGCTGTCTGTAATCCCCCTACTATAGCATGAATCAATGGATTCACATCGATACCTGCCTGTCCCTGACCAGCCTAGGGTCCAACACCTTCAGCATTCGCTCCACCACCCGAAGGCGGAGGAGGAGGAGGCAAGTTCTCTCCTCGCACATCCTCGACATTCTCAATCCGCTCAACCCTCAGCCTTCCCCTCGGTCTCACCATGCTAATAGATGCAAAGCTAAACAACAAAAACAACAAGTGAAATGATTTGGGGTCGGGAAGGAACAAGGTCCAAGGTGCTCAAGTCCTTAAACTCAAAATCACTTACAATAATAGTATACTAGCAATAGGCGCCTTTACTACTTCTCAACCAATCACAAGAATAACCACAAGCATGCTTACACTCACCGTGCAATCACAATCAACAAGCTTACATCATAAAACTTACCTCACTTACCTTTCAGCTTGCGAAAACTCAACGAACCTAGGCGAAACCTAGGCTCTGATACTAACAAATGTAATCCCCTCGACCGGCCTAGCCGTCAGACCGCATCGAACGGGTTACACGGGGATAACCGAAGCGAAATCCGTAGAAACAAACAACATACAACAAGATAAGACGTTTAGATGAAACATGCATATAAGGCATTCATCTTAAACTAAAGCATACATCAATATGGCATAAGGCAATACAAGCCCAAAACATCTAAACAAACTTGTCTAAGCAAAGGAACAAGCCAACAATATCACAAAACACAAAGGTCCTATCACATTGCTTAAATACTAATTATCGAAGTCTAAACCATACTTGAGCAAACTAAATTCCCTTAGATCCTCCCTTGTTCCTCGAGCTGCTCCAAGGGTCTAAGGGCCTGCATTGTTGGAAAAGAGAGTGTAAGCGTTTAAGCTTAGTGAGCAGTGCTAAAAAAGGTAGCTACACCAATGCAGTTTTAAAAGGGAAGCTTGCTTGAAACCAAAACCATTTCCAAATCATTTCCACATGCTTGAACACACAATGTCATGCTTTTACCTTCCCGTGCATTTACCAAATGCAACCACAAGCCATAGGCTTACCATATGCTCATTCTCATAATGCAAGCAAAGTAAACCACAATGCATAACTATAACCATAAGGAAACAACAACATGCTTAACAAGAGAATTAGAGCAATCATGGGTATATTGACATTCAATGGTTTACTCGGATATACGGATAAATTTCTCAAACCCACTAGACACTTCCAGTGGAATCTCACATCACCGTACTCACCCGTCTACTAATAACATGATTTTCGGTGGAATCTCACATCACCGTACTCCTCTTTAGTGGAATCTAACATCACTACGGCCACGCGCGAATTTTACATCGAGTGCACTCTAATCCTATTGATCGATCAATTATATCCTATAACAACCAAACACATGTCAATATACTCAAATATAACCACAAGCATTATCGATGCTTGAACCACTTACCAAGCCCAAACTTCCATGCAAGGCATGTACTCACAATGCAAGAATAATCACAAGTCTCACATTTCAACATGCATATAAATGCAATTCAACACATAATAACATAAGCATGTTCAACTCGCATTCAAGAATCGTAAAACACAATTTAATTGCATAAACCTTTAAAACTTACTCTCAAGCTTGGATTGGCCTTTCAAGCTCAATCCAAACTCCCAAAATATTCCCTTAACCATGTTAAGGCTTTTAAAATCGATCCACTCACCGATGAAACCCAACACAAGCCGAAAATGTCGATCAAGCCTCCAAGTTCCCCGGAATTGAGTCCGAAGCTTGTCCAATGTTTTCCCTTGCTCCTAATCAACCAAAAACAGCGCATTACTTTAATCATCTATTTTGTTCGGGGTGTCAGCCCGCTTTTATGTTTAAATAATGGGCTTTAATTTTAATCATACGATGAAATAAATTTTTTATATATAGTATTAGTATTATGATATTCATATTGTCACACATATTATGTTATTATGATTAGTACTACTAATATTGTTTATTATTATTACTATTATATTTGTTACCGATATTTGTTATTATTATTAGCATTACTATTATAAGTACTGTTATTATTAGTAGTAGTATTATTTATTATATTATTATTACCTATTATTACTATATTATCATTATAGTTATTTATATTATTATTATTATTATTATTATTATTATTATTATTATTATTATTATTATTATTATTATCATATTCCAATCGTTATTACCATTATTATATACTATTATTATTATCTATTATCTATATATTGTTATTATTAGTGTTATGTTTAATATTATTATTATTATTATTATTATTATTATTATTATTTTTAAATCGAATCTGAAAACTCAATATATATATATATAAACACATATTAAATAAATAAAGACCCAATTAAATAATAAGCCCAAATTTACATATTAAGAGTCCATTTACAATTAAAAACCCAAAATATATTACAAGGCCTGTTGGCCCATATACTAAAGCCCTAATCTGATAAGGAAAAACCCTAATTGCCTATCTTTGCTTTGCATAGCCGCATCTGGACCGTCAGATCAAGGGCATCTGATCGAACGGTCCAGATGGCCCTGATGAAGGAAACCCTAGAAGCCGTCTGCCTTAGCCCTAGCACCGCACCCCTCTCAACCGTTGGATCGGGCTTGAGACATTGAACGGCCGAGATCAAGTCCCCCAGGCGCGTAAGATCCACGCGTAACCGTCCATCTCCTCCACGCGCGCGTACGAAGCACGCCCGAGCCCCTCCAACTTCCTCACAGCCGTCTAGATCGTCCCAAGCCTCTCCGGATCCCAACGTCGACTGTCCACGTCCTCTAGTCCCCTCCATCCCGAACGGCTCACATGCAAAGAAAACAAACAAATGTCAGGAGAATGCAAAAAACGCAAAAAAAGAAAACAGAATTGTACGAGGCAACAACGAAAATCATAGAGGTGAATACAAACAAAACCATAGGTAGAACCAATAGCAGATTTTTCTTTCGATTTATGTAAACCGAAATATGTAATTATCGGGCTATATAAAGCCGAAATGCAAACGATGTAATCCCTAACGAGCATTCGGTGAATTTGAGAGCAATATAACAAAAGAGAACTTGTAGAGGTATCATCGTTTCCCATCTTACAATTTCGAAGCAAAACAAAAAATAAAAAGTTAGGGTTTTCTTTTTTTACCTTTGCATCATTTTGTTTTCCTCTCGTCGGTGATAAGCCCTTTGGTCTCTCCCAAGACCACATGCGATGAATCGGTTGGGTGCAAACGCTAAAAAGGATTTTCAAAAGCTGTTTTTGGGGTTTCGATCGAAAATAAAAAGGGAAAAAACAAGTTTTTGGGTTCGGTCTTTGTGAAAAGGAAGGCTTTTTGCTTTTTGAGGTTTCAAAGAGTCGAAAAAAGGTTTCTTTTTAGGGTTTCGGTGCCGGCAACGGCGACCGGAGTGGGTGACGGTGCCACGTTTTCGGAGGAAAAGGGGGAGAAGCTCTCTGAGTGATTAGGGTTAATGAAAATAAAAAAGGGCTGAAGTTTTTTTTAATTCAGGTTTTATAGCTTTTTAAGATGTTTAAATTGGTTTAACCGCCATTTTAATCCCTCCATGTCATTTTTATTACGCGAGGGAGGGCTCCCGTGTTTTTAAATCACGCCCGCAGTCCCTCTATGTTTTCGAGTTCTTTCAATTTCATCCTGATTTTTGCTGTAGTCTGTTTCTGAATGGGATATTTACCATTTTAGTCCCCTTAGCTTTCCGTCTCCTTTTAATTTGGTCCTAAATTTACATTTTAATCAGTTTTCTTTATGGTTTTATTATCATTATGGTCTATGTCAGTTTGCATTTTATTTATTTACCTTGCATATTATTTTGGTTATATTATGTTCTTATTCATGCGTTTTTGCTCTTTTAATACATGTTTGCATCGAATATATGTTATTTTGCATATTGTTTATGTTTATTTAATGCGCATACATAATATGTGGTTTTTAATATATGTTATTTTGCATTTTATTTATTTACCTTGCATATTATTTTGGTTATATTATGTTCTTATTCATGCGTTTTTGCTCTTTTAATACATGTTTGCATCGAATATATGTTATTTTGCATATTTTTTATGTTTATTTAATGTGCATACATAATATGTGGTTTTTTTAATATGTGCATGTGGTATGTGTTTTTAGCTATTTTTATGTCATTCAAATATATACACGTGACATGCATTTTAAATGGCCATCATATGACTTGTGATACATTGATGTGCATGGTAATTAATTTTAATTATAAAAAGGAGATACTTATTAATTCGTGTATTCGAGTCGAAATATCCTAGCTTATTGGATATTCCTCAGATATTCGGATTAATTCGAATCGTCTAAAGGTAAATTCGTAATTAAAACGAACAAGACCATGACATCATTTTTTAATTGCTTGCATCATGCATAAAGGTGACGTACGTGATCCAAACCCTAAACTAACACGTCAGTCAGACTTATATGACGTCGGTTTAGTCTTTGGTCTAGTGTACCGTCATCCTTTTTAATTAAATGTTAAATTAACTCGAAACCACCAATTTGTTAAAGCTCATATGATTAAAGTCCAATTTTCAGTTAAGAACCCCTAATTAAATTCATTTTAAATTTCAAATAATTTCCATCAATTAAAAGCAACAATTGTTTTGGTACCGATTTCCGGGCGTGATGGGGGTGCTAACCCTTCCCCACACGTAACCAACTCCCGAACCCTTTCAAATGAATCTCTGGTTTAGTTTTTACGGTGTACGGCCTACCTTAGTGGCCGGTGGCGACTCCAACCAAAAAAGAATTTTTAAAGGATTTTTCAAAAACGTGAATTTTCCCATTTTAATTAAATGTTTCAAAAAGTGGGACTTAGAAAAAAGAAAAAAACCTTATCAAAGCGTGGCGACTCCGCTGGGGACTAATTTTTTTTTACAAAGCAAAAAGAGAGTTAAGCAAAAAAAACAATTGTTGCTTTTAATGATGGAAATTTTTGAAATTTAATTTGACTTTAGCGAGGTGGTTCTTCCTCTAAAATGGGACTTGAATTATACGATCTTCAATAATTGGTTTTCTTTGAATTAATTTTTCATTTAATTTCTAAGGAATCACCGACTTGTGTTGCATCACAATCATTAAGCTCTATACCCGAGCTTTGTCCCTTAACTGGGAGTGAAACGCCCATACCCACGTGAGCATCCCTCCACGGGTCAGTAATTCACTTCCGGAATCCACACTTTTGACACGTGAGCAGCCCTCCACGTCACTAGGTTGTGCTTTCCCTCGAACCGAAACCAATTCGCAAGCTTGTAATGGGCCATAATTGGGGTTTTTGTTACCTTAGTAGGTGATAAGATAGGTCCCGATATCCTTGTTAGAACCGAACCCACATGTGTGAGAATTTAAGAAGCTCACCTCGATTAGAGCCATGCGGATAACCATAAAATTAGAATTCATGCTACTAGGTCCTGCATTGTTAATCTGCTTTGGCGTGTTTTCATTTGTTTGTTGTATTTAGTATTCGTTATTGTTGTTACTAATCAAGTTGCCTTTTTGATTTGCTTAATTATTTGTGCATATTCATCATTTTCATACGAAGTGTTGATTCGAGAACAATCTAAAGTTGAAAACTTTCACAACGGGAGAAAGAGTCCATAGCAACGGAGCTTCCAGAACCCTAGTTTAAAGGGGGGGACGAGCAAAACTTATTGAAAATCGTACCCTATATATTCTCTTGCCTCGTTGTAACAAAACTCGATCTTCGTTATGAAAAGTTGTTCGATGAGGATGTTCGTCGAATCAACATTTCCTTGCATTCCATCATGTTTTTAATTTGTTGCCTTCAATCATTTGTTTCTGTTATGCATACACATATCATGCATTAAAACATGAAGTCATGAGATTAATTGTTCGGGGTTATGACAGTATTCGTGACTATCGAAGATTCTGCATCCACACTTTACTCGCCACCAAAGGAAGCAAATAGAGGAGAGTTTTGCTAAGTTGGAAGCAGATTTAAGGGGTCAGCTGGAGCAAGCTCAACATGAATTGAGGGACACCATCATCAAGTCCCAACAAGATATGATGAAAGAAATATCTCAGTTGCTACAAGCCAATCAGAAAGGAAAGGGTGTTGTTGGAAACCCTAGTCAGGAGAGAGTAGACCCTTCGTTTTCCCTGGGCTTTGTCACCGATACACCTAAGCCCTCGCAAGGAGTGACTACTCAAGGAGATGGGGCAACATCACATCAGCCGGGCGCCTCTACTCATGCTCCATCAGGTCTGGCTTTTAATCATGTGGAAAATGTCGAGGATAGTGACCCGGACTTGGATGAGATTGAAAATTTGAACAAGGTCAAGGTGGAGTTCTAGAAACAACTTGAAGAGACCCGGAAGGACCTCGAGGAGAAATTCCAGAAAAAAGAGGAAGAAGAGGGGTCATATGGGATGAATGCTAGAGATCTCAGTTTGGTTCCAGATCTGATAATCCCACCCAAGTTCAAGACGCCGGAGTTTGAAAAGTTTGACGGGACGACTTGCCCTACTGCCCACATAACCATGTTCTGTAGAAAGATGACGAGTTTCATCGACAACGAGAGGTTTCTAATTCACTGCTTTCAAGACAACTTAGCAGGGCTCACGGTGAGGTGGTACAATCAGTTGACTCGTGCTCAGATCAAGTCATGGAAGGATTTGGCCAAGGCTTTCACAGATCAATATAGACACATAACCGATATGGTCCCAAACCGACTCATGCTACAAGGTTTGGAGCAAAGGCACAATGAGAGCCTCCGTGAATACGCCCAGTGTTGGATAGATGTGGTGGCACAGGTCCAACCCCCGCTCCGCGAGAATGAGATATCCCCTATGTTTGTCGATACTTTGAAAGGAACCCTCTATGACCACATGATAAGCAACCCCATCGGTAATTTCTCAGATATGGTTAAGACCGGTGAACGTATCGAGGCAACTATCAAGAGTGGTAGAATTGATGGAGGAGAGAATGCTCGGAAGCAATTCAAGAAGAAGGATCATGAGGTGAACAATACCAGTACCTTCGAGTCTTCCAAGCACCTCACAATCTCACCTCCTCGAGCCGCAATCAGAAATCTGCAAAGCACAAACCGAAGAGAGAATATGGCTCCCAGGAAGGAACAAGAGAGGATATCCTTCACCCCTCCGCCCATGCCATACAAAAACGTGTACAAACACCTATACGAGGCCGATCTGGTTCATCCATATCATGTTACTCCTTTCCAGCCGCCTTACCCTCCATGGTATGATGAGAGAGCGCATTGTGAGTACCACGGTGGAGTATCGGGGCGTACGATAGAAAATTGCACAACATTCAAGAAGCTCGTGCAAAACTTGATCAACATCGGGGTCCTCGAGTTAGAGAGGCCCAATGTGACGACCAATCCGCTTCCAAACCATGGAGGACGAGGCGTGAATGCCCTCGAAGAGGTGGATGTGAAGAAGATGAGGATGGAGGTGGCAGAAATCAAGTCCCCTCTAAGTTGGGTGTACGAACAGTTGTGCGCGGCGGGCTTAATTGAGAATGGTCCGAAGGGGGCATATGACGGCCATGAATCCTTTTGCGAGTACCATCAGACTGCGGGGCATGAGGTTCAGAATTGTCCAGAATTTAAATAGTTGGTTCAGGAACTGATGGACAATAAGGAGATCAAGTTCCTCGAAGAAGCTCAAGGGGTGGGATGGATGGCCAGTCTAGTGATAGTCAAGAGCTTTTATGCATCCAAGTTTGCTTGTTTTCATTCCATTGCATTTTAATCTTTTCTTTGAAGTAATGTGTGGAATCAACTTTGCTACCCTTTTCCCGAAGGTAGCGAAGATCTTTTTGTAAGGGCCTAAGATTGCATATTTTTAAAATTTCAATGAAAGGATGCATTATGTTTTATGTTTCAATCATCTCTTCATTTTGTGTATATATATTTTTCTATTGAGTCTCTGTATATCAATTGCACAAGGGACATTGACCATGACCCCAAAGGTTGATTTCGAGCAACCTGTGTCTAGTGGAAATCGAAAGCTGCGAAGATGATGAATATGTGGCTTACACTCCGAGTTAATTTGGTCATCTATTGGATACACGTAGCATTAAGACCTTCGGGAGAATAAACGAAAATCTCTCGTGCTAAAAAAATGAGAGAGAGAGAGAGAGAAAGAAAAAAGAGAAGAGAAAAAAGTGAAAAAAAAAAGAGAAAGAAAAAAAGAAGAAGAAAGAGAGAGAATAATAAAAGCATAACAAAAAGCACTCCAATGTTCGAAGCCTGGTAATAGGCATTTTCGGATACGAGTGTGGAATTTTTGGGGCACTCCGCTATAGCAAAAAGACCAATAAGGTTGCTATGCACCATTCACTTTAGCTACATGAGTGATGGTAATATTTTCAAATCATGACAATGCCGAGTAGCTCGGGGTTTTGTTGTTTGCTCCATCGTTTATTTCGAGCCAAAGGAACGTGATGAGTTGACTTCCCCAAAATCATAAAGAATTGAGACAAAGTAATAATGATAAAGACGAAGCCTGTAGAAGGTAAGTCTAATTGATGAAAAAACTGAAATAACTCGGTGAGTATGTCACATTTTCGGACATCAGCTCAGTTTTTGAGGTCTCCTAGACACATGATGCTTAAGGCAATTCTTGGTAAGCCATAACAGTGTCGTTCGTGCACTTGATATTCGGGGTATTTAATCTAGTCTGATATATCCATAATTTGGAAAGAAAGTCTGATTTTTTAAAATGCATCTCATTTTGAAGTCAGAAGATGCAATCTAAAATTTTTAACATTTCTTCCCATTACTTCGGGGATAAAGTTTGGAATACAATGCCATGAATGCAAATGATAGTTCACCAGTTGCCATGGTGAGGACAGTAGTAAGTTTCTACAAACTACAGTTCATGATCTTGAAGCAAATTTCCGTCAAAATGCTTTGATTGCTTCAGAAAATGAAAATGGACCTTAATGAACTTAAGAGAAAAGTTCAGGGACTTGGGGGCATGTGTTTCCCCTAATGTTGAGAAAAGAGAAGAAGTCGTCGTGTCGAGTTGAGATGAAGAGAATGGTTGAAGACCCAGCTTGAATAGGGGGCATTGTTTAGGGAGCGAGCGCTACGATAAGTGTTATGTCCAGCCTGACCTGTGAAAGCCAGCAGTTATCTTTCGAGAAGAGATCAAGAAATTGAGATTTGGCAACGATGAGAAAGCCAAAAGAGACTAAGAAGAAGAATAAGGTCAAGATCGACCAACCCGGAGACGAAAGCGTCCGAGTAACTTTGATGTCATAATTCATGCATCATTTGTAGTTAAGGCATCCCTAGGATTAGGGGCATGCTAACTAGCATCATTGTATCATTTTTACCTATTTTGACAGGTATATTAAAGCTTTCCCAGTAGAAGGAAACCCGCCTATCCGTTCGGGCTTTTGGAGAATGGAACCCGCCTATCCGTTCAGGCATGAGGAGAATGGAACCCGCATATCCGTTCAGGCTTTTGAAGAATGGAACCCGCCTATCCGTTCGGGCTTTTGGGAGAATGGAACCTGCCTATCCGTTCGGGCTTTTGAATAATGGAATCCGCCTATCCGTTCGGGCTTTTGGAGAATGGAACCCGCCTATTCGTTCAGGCTTTTTTGAGAATGGAGACCCGCCTATCCGTTCGGGCTTTTTAAGAATGGTGACCCGCCTATCCGTTCGGGCTTTTGGAGAATGGAACCCGCCTATCTGTTCGGGATTTTGAAGAATGGAATTCGCCTATCCGTTCGGGCTTATGGAGAATGGGACCCGCCTATCCGTTCGGGCTTTTTAAGAATGGAACCTGCCTATCTGTTCGGGCTTTTTGAGAATGGAACCCGCCTATCCGTTCGAGCTTTTGGAGAATGGAATCCGCCTATCCGTTCGGGCACTTAGGGAATGGAGCTTTTATTTTTCACCGACCGGCTACCTGTTTGGACCTCGAAGGGTTGAAGAATGTTGAAATGGGAAAAACAGCTTCAGGCCTCCGCAACCGTTACAGTTTCCAGTATCGACTTCCGAACCGCCAGTAGTTCAAGTGCATGGTGATTCGAGATTCAAACAGGGAAGTCGGACAAAATTTATGCTTATGGCCTTTGCTTTATTCTTGTTCCACAAGTATAAGCAAAGGGGGGCAGCTGTAATCACCTATTTTGTCCGGGGTGTCAACTCGCTTTTATGTTTAAATAATGGGCTTTAATTTTAATCATATGACGAAATAAAAAAAATTATATATAGTATTAGTATTGTGATATTCATATTGTCACACATATTATGTTATTATGATTAGTACTACTAATATTGTTTATTATTATTATATTATATTTGTTACCGATATTTGTTATATTTATTAGCATTATTATTATAAGTACTATTATTATTATTATTAGTATTATTTATTATATTATTATTACCTATTATTACTATATTATCATTAT
This sequence comes from Hibiscus trionum, assembly GCA_030270665.1. Classification (NCBI taxonomy): domain Eukaryota; kingdom Viridiplantae; phylum Streptophyta; class Magnoliopsida; order Malvales; family Malvaceae; genus Hibiscus; species Hibiscus trionum. Next base: position 14,899,784 of record BSYR01000038.1, on the reverse strand, counting down.
AGTTATTTATATTATTATTATTATTATTATTATTATTATCTATTATCTATTATCTATCTATTGTTATTATTAGTGTTATGTTTAATATTATTATCATATTATTATTATCATATTATTATTATCATTATCATTATTATTATTATTATTATTATTATTATTATTATTATTATTATTATTATTATTTTATCATTATTTTTGAATCGAATCTGAAAACACAATATATATATATATATATATATATAAACACATATTAAATAAATAAAGACCCAATTAAATAATAAATTTACAAATTAAGAGTCCATTTACAATTAAAAACCCAAAAAAATATTACAAGACCTGTTGGCCCATATACTAAAGCCCTAATCTGATAAAGAAAAACCATAATTGCCTCTCTTTGCTTTGCGCAGCCGCATCTGGACCGTCAGATCAAGGGCATCTGATTGAACGGTCCATATGGCCCTGATGAAGGAGACCCTAGAAGTTGGCTGCCTTAGCCCTAGCACCGCACCCGTCTCAACCGTCGGATCGGACTTGAGACATTGAACGGTCGAGATCAAGTCCCCCAGGCGCGTAAGATCCACGCTTAACGGTCCATCTCCTCCACGCGCGCGTACGAAGCACGCCCGAGCCCCTCCATCTTCCTCACAGCGGTCCAAATCGTCCCAAGCCTCTCTAGATCCCAGCGTCGACCGTCCACGTCCTCTGGTCCCCTCCATCACGAACGGCTCACATGCAAATAAAACAAACAAATGTCAGGAGAATGCAAAAAAACGCAAAAAAAGAAAACAGAATCGTACGAGGCAACAACAGAAATCACAGAGGTGAATACCAACAAAACCAGAGGCAGAACCAATAGCAGATTTTTCTTTCGATTTATGTAAATCGAAATATGTAATTATATGGCTATATAAAGCTGAAATGCAAACGATGTAATCCCTAACGAGCATTCAGGGAATTTGAGAGCAATATAACAAAAGAGAACTTGTAGAGGTATCATTGTTTCCAATCTTACAGTTTCGAAGCAAAACAAAAAATAAAATGTTAGGTTTTTTTTACCTTTGCATCGTTTCGTTTTCCCCTCACCGGTGATAAGCCCTTTGGTCTCTCCCAAGCCCACATGCGGTGAATCTGTGGGGTGCAAACGCTAAAAAGGATTTTCAAAAGCTGTTTTTGGGGTTTCGATCGAAAATAAAAAAGGAAAAAACAACAAGTTTTTGGGTTCGGTCTTTGTGAAAAGGAATGCTTTTTGGTTTTTGAGGTTTCAAAGAGTCGGAAAAAGGTTTCTTTTTAGGGTTCCAGTGCCGACAACGGCGACCGGAGTGGGTGACGACGCCGAGTTTTCAGAGGAAAAGGGGGAGAAGCTCTCTGAGTGTTTAGGGTTAATGAAAATAAAAAAGGGGCTGAGGGTTTTTTTTTTAATTCGGGTTTTATAGCTTTTTAAGATGTTTAAATTGGTTTAACCACCATTTTAATCCCTCCGTGTCATTTTTATTACGCGAGGGAGGTCTCCCGTCTTTTTAAATCATGCCCGCAGTCCCTCTATGTTTTCGAGTTCTTTCAATTTCATCCTGATTTTCGTTGTAGTCTTTTTCCGAATGGGATATTTACCATTTTAGTCCCCTTAGCTTTCCGTCTCCATTTTATTTGGCCCTAAATTTACATTTTAATCAGTGTTTTTATGGTTTTATTATCATTGTGGTCCCTGTCAGTTTGCATTTTATTTATTTACCTTGCATATTATTTTGGTTATATTATGTTGTTATTCATGCGTTTTTGCCCTTTTAATACATGTTTGCATCGAATATATGTTATTTTGCATATTGTTTATGTTTATTTAATGTGCATACATAATATGTGGTTTTTTTAATATGTGCATGTGGTATGTGTTTTTAGCTAGTTTTATGTCATTCAAATATATACATGTGACATGCATTTTAAATGGCCATCATATGACTTGTGATACATTGATGTGCATAATAATTAATTTTAATTATAAAAAGGAGATACTTATTAATTCGTGTATTCGAGTCGAAATATCCTAGCTTATTGGATATTCCTCGGATATTTGGATTAATTCGAATCATCTAAAGGTAAATTCGTAACTAAAACGAACAACACCATGACATCATTTTTTAATTGCATGCATCATGCATAAAGGTGACGTACGAGATCCGAACTCTAAACTAACACGGCAGTCAGACTTATATGATGTCGGTTTAGTCTTTAGTCTGGTGTACCGTCATCCTTTTTAATTAAATGTTAAATTAACTCGAAACCGCCAATTTGTTAAAGCTCGTATGATTAAAGTCCAATTTTCAGTTAAGAACCCCTAAGTAAATTCATTTTAAATTTCAAATAATTTCCATCAAGAAAAAGCAACAATTGTTTTGGTACCAATTTACGGGCGTGATGGGGGTGCTAACCCTTCCCCACACGTAACAAACTCCCGAACCCTTTCAAATGAATCTCTGGGTTAGTTTTTACGGTGTACGGCCTACCTCAGTGGCCGGTGGCGACTCCAACCAAAAAAGAATTTTTTAATGGTTTTTTTCAAAAACTCGAATTTTCCCCTTTTAATTAAATTTTTCAAAAAGTGGGACTTAGAAAAAAGAAAAAAAAAACCGTATCACAATTACACATCAAAACATCCACAAAATCACTGTCACAAATCAGATTACAACCTAAGACAAATTTCGCTACATTTCCAAACCAAGAACTAACCCAAACTCTTCATTTTCGGACCTGGACACAACCCAGCAGTTACTCATCAATTTCATCATCCAATCATCACTAAACATGTCCAAAACAACCCCCAAGTGTAACCATACCATCAGCCCAACTTTCCCCTCAGATAACTACCTCAAAACTCAAGATTTTCACTTCTAAACTCACCCACTAATACCCATTTCGGGATTTCATTAAAACTTCACCATTTTAACATATGTTAAGCTTAAAAGCAAGTTTATAACATATATGAACTTTACAAATTAAGAACACGACGAAAAACCAACAAAGTTTCCATCTTTAATTAAAACTTTGAACACTTGAAACAACTCAAAAATGGGTTTTATGGAAATCTAAGACTATGAAAGTGTTGAGGATGAAGAGGAGAAGTCAAAAACGTTATTACATTGATAAAATCTCTTGGAATCATTGAGGAAGATGATGGAACAGTAGAAAGGGATTTTGGGAGGTTTTAGAATGTGAAAACTACTTTGTGAAGAAGATTACTTTCAAAAACCCCCCTTTCCCTTTTTCTTTTAGTGAAAATTCCCGTTTTACCCCTTCAACCTTTAAAACTCCTTTTTGGTGTATTTAAAAATAGTTTGTTTCCAATTTAATTTTAATTGACCCGGTTGACTAACCCGATAACTCTCGGCCCTAAACTCGGGGCGTTACAGTAGCACTCACGAAATAAGGCGTGGGCATAGCGCGAGTTTGACTTTCTAACTTGTAGAACAACTAATTCTTCTACAAGTGGACTTCTACTTTTACCATAATTAGAGTAGTTTAGGGTTATTGTATTTAATGTAAAGTCTTCCCCTTATTTTCACCTATAAATAGTGATCAAAGGGTGAAGGGAAAAGAGAACCAAGTTAGTCGAAACCCTTACCTCTTCTTGTGTTACCGCCGCCTACTCCATGAGTAGCTAAACCCCTTTTTCTAGTCAAGTGTAGTTACAAGGATATTATTTCAAGTTTTTAGTGAGATTTCTTGTTCCCAATTTATTTTCATCTTTATTCAATTATTTTCATATCTTTTGTGCTTCATCATCGTGTGTATGTTTGGTTAAATATATACTACAACTAATTCAATGGTATTTGATACAAGTGGTAAGGAAATTCGGGTTCGAATTCTAAAGGTATGAATTCATGTTCTTAATAAGTTAACGGCTCCGTGCTTAGGAAGAATATGCGCTTTGGGTCTCTTAAGATCATTAATGTTATTTGATAGAATATAATTCTTTAGTGGTATCTAGGAATTTAATCTTGATAATAAGAGTTAATCTTTTAATGGTATTTAATTGATTATCTAACTTAGAAGAGATTGAGTTATTTGGCGGTATTCATCTAATCTAAAATCAAGCTATTTGAGATTGATGTTGATTTATCTTTTGTGAAATCTATGATCTAAGTTCTTGATTTAATATTCCAAGTTCTACCTTGACTAGAGTTTCAATTTATATTGAATTCTTCTTTACTTAAATTGCTTTCTTCAAATCAAACACAACCCCATTTTACTTTAATTGCTTGTGAACTTAATCTCTTAACCGCTCTCTGTGGGATCGACCCTACTTGTCACAACTACAAATCCAAAGAGCAAGTAGGTATTTTTTGACGGATTCGACATCAAGCAACCCGAATATATCGATTATTCGGAATAATTTTCTAATGGTAAACCGAACCCGGTTTTGCAAAACCCTATTGATTGGAGGATTAATTTATTGGATTAAATTAACATTAGGATTAATATTGATAAAAATTGTAATTATCAGAGGCCAAATTTGAAATTATACAAATTTATGTTAACTGCCACATCACTTTCTCTGTTAGGTTTTAACAGTGGGTGGTTTGAATGATACCAATTAAATAGTTAAGTGTTCAATTTGACACAATTAAAAGTATGATGGTCATATTTACACCACCTATGCTTAGGTGGTCATTTAAGGAGTTTACCTTACTTTTATAATTTTAATTTGTATTCTGATCTCTCACGGACGTGCCAAATGCATCCACGAGAACTATGATTTCCCTAGGTTAACATTGCCTCGTAAATAATTATGTTAGTTACGGTAATTTAAAACAGTTCGTCTTGAATTAAAACTTATTATCTGGCTTAAGATTGTTAAAAAAATGGGTACAATAATAATCTAAATATTATAAAAAATTATAAAAATAAATAATAATAATAATAATAAATTAAAAATAGAAGCTAAAATCGAATAGAGTTGAAAATTAAAAGAATTTTGTTGATGCATGTATAAACAATTTTTTAATACAAAGTTCTCCTCTCCGTGGTACTTGAGTAACGTTGGACGTCTTTCTCTCATATACAAAAACAAACGTTCATAACAGTACCACAACTGTAATTAAAAATTGAACACAATTTTGTTTTTCTTTACCACATGTTGACACTAGATTTTCACCTCCTATTTATTATTATTATTATTATTATTATTATTATTATTATTATTATTATTATTATTATTATTATTATTATTATTATTATTATTATTATTATTAGAGTTAAAAGCCCAAAATATATATAAATAATAAACCCATTTTGTAAATAAGAACCCATTAAAATAAAGCCCACTCCAAAAATTAAATAAATAAGAACCTATTTTAAGTTTTTAAAAAAGGTCCAAACTAACCCATTTATCTTTGTTTTTTCAGGTTTAACGTAGACCGTTGGATCTGGGGGTGAAAATATCGCCGGCTTGGATCGAATAAAGGAAAAAAGGGGAAAATCATGCGCGCCAGCGCGTGCCCTGCACGCGCGCGGGATCATCCCCCCAAATGTCTCCCTGTACGCGTTTTGGCTAGCTGCCATCTATGGTCGCGCCGTCCTGGGGTCACGCGTGGTTGGAGTCGCTCGACTCGCCTCGGTCGACTGAGTCTAATGACGTCGACCTCGTCCCTTGCCGTCGCCGGTTGCTCACCGATTGAGGAAGAAAAGGTTTCAAACCCTAATTAATTTGGGGGCAAATTTCCCAAATTGGAGCTGAATCTGATGAAATTCGGATTGAATTTTAACGCATTAAAGTTGTCCTAATCAGATGGGATGATTTTATGGGAAGAAAATGGGGATTTTGTCCCCAAATTGCCTTGATTCCCAATCCCCTAAACCCTATAAATAGTGACCTTTGTGCATTGTTGAAAAACACCAATTCATGAGGAAAAACGCTAAAATTCATCTGAAAAATTCCTTTGAGCTCTCTGAGAATTTCTGGAAAATTGTTGGAATTAGTTCGATTTTTGGATAGCTTTGGTTCGATTTTTTTGTGATGATCGAAAACGGTTTGAGTGGAGATAATTTGCGATTACTACACTTCCGATAACTTTTCTTTTCATTTTTTTAAGTTTTTCTTGATTGATTTTTTTGTTCTTGTTTTTAGGTTGCAATTTGGTGATTTTTTTCGGTTTGTGATTTAATTTCGTTTTTGTTTGTTCATGTTCTTTAACTTTGTTTAATCTCTTTTATTCTTAAAAATGAAAAATCTTGCCATTGAAAATGAAAATTTCAATCCATCTTCATTCTTAAAAAACTAAAATTCGAAGTTGTTGAAAATAAAGTTTCTTTCTAAAATTTTGATTTACTCATTTCTTAAAAAAATAGATGAATTAAAGAAAATGTGATTGAAAAATAGAAGATAAGCTATTGATAATAAAATCTTTTTTTTAAAAAAAGGAAGAAATAAAAAGGTTTTCAAAATTTAAAATCTTCCATACAAAAGGTGTTTTTGCTAAAATAAAGTTTTCCTTTTTTAAAAAATAATAAAATAAACTCTTTTAAAAAGGGGTGTCTAAAAACCAAAAATAATATAAAGGGCTTTAAAACTTAAAAATAAAAAATAAAAAAGGCTTTAAAAAGATTTTGATAAAAACTTAAAGATCAAAGATAAAAAGGGCTTTAAAACATAAAGAGTTTAGAAATAAAATATATTGATAAAAACTTAAAAATCGAAAAATTAAAATTAAAATCGGGCTTTAAAAGATATGAATTTTAGAAATAAAAGGTTTTGAAAGAAAAATTTAAAAAAAATAAAAAGGTGTTGAAAATAAAAAAAATTCAAATAAAGAATAAAAGAACAAAAAAGTTTAAAACAAAAGCATAAAAAGCAAAAGAAGGTTTCTTTAGAAAAACTATTAAAATAAAATTAATCCAAATTTGAGTCTCGAATTTTTTTGTTTGCTTTTAGCATAGGTTGAACTTTAAGGTTTAGGATCTTTGAGCTTAGACTAGAGACTTGTTTGTGGAAAAACTCTCTTCACAAAAAAATACACTTAATAAAATTTAAACCTTAATTTAGGAATAAAAGGCTTAGACTCTCATTAGAATTAATAAACTTCAATTTAGAGTAAATAAAAATATTCAACACATTAAATTTCTTGGTTTGATTAAAAAGGTGGAACTTAATTAAATGCGGTGTCTTGTCAAACGAGAATGGCGGGTTAGCGTCAGAAGTGTTGGCGATGATTAGAGTTCATTTCCCGGGCGATAAGGCCGCTAAAATAGATTTATATTCATTTAACGAACAAATCAGAACTTGCAAATTCCAATTTTGAAAACGTTTTTGAAATCAATTAGGTACCAATTTTTGGGCGTTGTGGGGTGTTAACCCTTCCCTACGCGTAACCGAGTCGAACCAGTTTTCTGGTTTTCACAGACCAAAACCGTTGTTTTAATAAAATAAAATGTTTGATTAAAATAACCATACTTTAAAGTGATCCAATCACACTTTTTCAAAAAGATTGGTGGTGACTTTGTGTTTTTAAAAGTTTTCCAAAATGTCGGGCTCGAAAGGGATGTGACAGCTTGGCGACTCCGCTAGGGACATTTTGTTTTAAAAAAACAAAAGAGGGTCAAGCCACAAATTGATTTCAAATTGTTTTCAAAAATGTTTTTTTAAAAAACTAATGGAATTTGCAAGTTCACAAAGGGTTCAATTTATTCGTCCGTTTAATGAATGTAATTCTATTTTATGCATTTTAAAATTCTTTAAAGAAAGCTCTATACCCGAGCTTTGCCTCGTTAGTTTAAGTGGGGGGAACACGCTTTGCTCATGTAAGAATATTAATTCTTCGTATGAGCCTAGGAAGTACCTTCGGGACTCATTCCCTTTGTCTTCGTAAGGATATTGATTCTTCGAGAAGGCATAGGTGGTGAGTCCTTCTGAGTTGAACTCGATTCATTTGAAGTTTGTAATGGGTGAGAGTCGAGGCTACCCTTAGTGGGGTACAACAAGGACAACTCGGGTACCCTTTTAGAACTAAACCAAGTTTGAGAATCTAGACCCTACTGTAACACCCCTCTCCCGGGTTAGGAGCGAGGAGCATTACAACGCGCATCAGACTTATAAACATATAACATAAAAACTGAACAGACTTAACATATGATACTCGTACACATAACAAGTTATTTAGGGGCTAATTAAAACTTTAACATATCATGATCTTGTTACTACCTTATTGTGTCTAAACATGTATTCATTTGCAATCAAACAAACACATATCTACATTTAAGAACCATGTAACCAAAGAAAGTAGATTAGTCTTATCATGAAGCATTCGAACCAACATGGAATTCTAATTGAACAATCATAATCATATTCGAACTAAACATGGGCATTTGCATTTCATTCCATTCGATTAAAGCATGATAATATACATGTGAGTCAAATAAAATTCAAACTTATTAAATTTATACACTCGACACTCTTCCTATGAGACCATTCGAACACCACACCCATATATAGGAATATTTTGAACTTCATAAACACATATGATCATATCATAAGTCATAATTTAACCAAACATCATATTTATATATACAAACTTGGAAAAAAGTGTCATACAAGACTTAACACAAGCATAACTTAGTTATTACAAACCATTAGTTTAAACTTTAGATACAAAACAAGTCATGTATTCACATTTAATATGTATATCAACCAAAATGCATGTGACACCACTCTAATACACAAGACTATGCCACTCTCTAGAAGTCTTAACAAAAGATCACATCATACATGATTCTTGCTTGTAACTTGGTGCTCTAGAAACAGATTGGACAGCTTTCAATCAACACAACTTGTTGGTTTGGGAAGGAGGAAATAAAAAGTGATAAGTACAAAAGATGTACTTAGTGAGGTAGTACTTAAATCTAGTAGTTTAATCTTTTAGGTGTCTCATTTCAATTAGCCAAGGTTACCTAGCTAGGATTCATATTTCTTAAGCATCACCTAGCTAGTTTAAACATGATCAAGAATCACTTAGCTAGTTTTATAAGCATGTAAACAACAAGTAGGTATGTAGGCATATTTGCATCAAAGAACAATGTAAACAAACCATCATTTAGCAATACAACCAATGATCTCATAACATATCATGTACATAGAACAAACATGTAATCGATCAAGTAATACATAAGCATATCATATAATCACCATTCGAATAGGCATCTTAGCTATGTAGATCATGTATGTTTCAAGCAAAATCAGATTGGCATTCACACCTTTAATGTCTTGAACTCTTGTTTCATATAACCACAATCATATAACATATCAAGTCACATATATCTCTTGTCACATGTTTTATTCAAATACTTATAATGTTTTTCCTTAGTAGATTAGTGAGACTAGGTAATCGAGTCACAATGGGTACAAAGTACCGAATCAGAGGATGCACAATGCATCAAAATTAGAGGGTGCACAATGCACCAAGGTTTCTTCCACACCATCACAAGGTAACCAAATGATCAACAGAGGATGCTCATGGCATCAAATACACAAGGTGTTAACAACACCAACAGAGAGTACCCAAGGTACTAATTTCAGAGGAGCTCTAGACTCTAAGGCATGCCGTTCTACCTAAGGCCAACTAGTCAACCAAGGGCTTATAGTGTCTTTTAATTCAAACAATCACAAGGCAAGCTATTAACAAGCCAACATATAAATCATGTAACACATAACATGTTGCAAGCATATAAGGTCTATCTTTTGTCAAAGTCTCATTGTTTCTAACATGTATAGTCAAATATACTCATTCATACAACATGTAACATTCAAGGGCAGTATCATAACAATCACATAGAACTCATACAATCCATCAATCAAGTGCATATACCATGTATCACACAATAGCACCAAACTAGTAGCAAACATAAGCAATTGTCTTTCCATTTAACCTTCTTCCCTTAAAACATTTACCAAATAATAATTAGGTTCATTTCATGCTTTCAAGTCATCATATATCAAAATGAAAACATTGGTTAGGACACTAGTCCTAACCCTAAGGATTACTACACTCACAATACTCCAAGCTTAGCTAGTCTTGATCCTTGATGATTATTCCCTTATTCTTCTTACAAGTTGGACTAGCTCTTGAATCATCCAAGGCTTCCTCAAATTCATGGTCTTAACATTCATATACAAACATATATGAAACATATTAGAAGTCAATTCAAACATATAAGCTCATTTACACAAATGCAAACATTAACATTCAAAATCATTTTTCTTATTGGCAGATTGAGTACTTGTTACTAATCTGGGCATATCTTTTTACACACATATCCAAATTTCGATTACTTGACCATTCTAGAAATCTTATTCACACAACTTTACAACCATGTATGGTACATATTTTTCCTATTTCTCAATCAATACAATTTATTATCTAAACATAGGTCATTTTGCAGTTCTGGACAGTTTAAAATAGACATCCCCAAGTATTTTCTATCAAAATTTCAGGTCTAAATTCCATGTATTTTATTTTTGGTGAATTTTTAAAGGTCACTGTCCAAAGCAGGGCAGTGCTGGCAGATTACACTAATTTCTAACCTAAGCTTCTTACAACTTATATTCTTGGCTTCACCACCTAATCTTATTTTACCAGCTACTTCTACATTTTCTCGTAATCATATTTAACACTTTTAAACATAAAATTCCAGATTTATTATGGATCAATTTAGGCTTTGCCTTTTCAACTTCTCCAAAACAGTCCCTTAACTATCTTGTCTTTGCATGTGACCGATTTTGATTCTTATCATATAATCCAACTAAATTCATGTTTCTTATCATCTTACAACAAATTTCCAGAATCGAAATCATCATTTACCACAAGCAATTATAACATTTCAGGTTATACATACAACTCAGCAAGATAATATGATGAACTAGTTGAGTAGAACACTTACTTAGCATTCTAATTTGATTCTATGGCAAGATGATCAACATGCAAGTAAATTTTCAAGCTCTCCTTGAGTTTTCTCCAGCAAAAACTTTCCCTCTAAACACTCTCTTTTTCGGCTAAAGAGAAGAAAAGTGGAGAGGAAAAGACACTCTCTTGAGTTAATGGAATTGAGAGATGACCGATCTTCCCTTTTAGTTTAACTCTCATTTATTTAAGCTCAAGGGCAGATTGGGGAAGTCAAGTTTACAACATGCAAGTCCCCATTTATCATATATTTTAATTTAGTCATGGCTGAGTTTTTATCAATTTATTTGTTCTTTCAATTAAGTCCTTATTTCAACTAATTAAGGATTACTCGGTTCATTTAAATTAATTATTTGACCGATTGGGCAAAGTCTTCTAGGGTAAAATTGAGGGTGTTACACCTACCCCAATAGAGCCATGTGGAAAACCTTGGGATTTTAGTTTGGTCAAAATTCTTTCATAAGGATAATTCGTGGAGACATGTCCTGGAGTGTTGGAATGAGCTGCCCAGAATTATTTGTACAATGAAATTATTTTGGACCTTTTAGGTTTTATTTCTGTTTTTTAAAGAGTACTAACCCTTTTTGTGTGTGTTGTTTTGTTTTGGCATATTTTTTTGTTGCATACAACTCTTATTTAGAAGGGGTCGATTCTAAAGCACGTTGCTCAAATAGAAACGCTTTCTCCATGGATGGAAGGTACTTCTAGAGCAATACCTTAATGGAATTGATGACCTTTCGACTGCATTCATACATTTTCAATTTTTTCTGTTGCTTGCATGACCACTGCATAATAAAAATTTAACTTAGACAAATCATATGATAAAATTTCCAAAAAAAAATATCTCACAAGTACGGTACACGTGCCCAGACTCAAGCCATGAACACTGAGGAAAGATTGACAACTCTGGAAGCATATCAGAAGAGCACCCAGGATAATCTTGAGAAAATAGAAAATGATCTAAAGAAAGAGATTGAGTTATCACACCAAAAAAATAATTAGCTCGATTGCAGCTATGTTCGGGTTCAAGGTTCCAGATGCACTATAAGCTGGTGGAGAAACTAGTTTGCTACCTCAGTTTCAGAGGAAGGCCTTTGCCCATCAAAACGAAACTGCCTCACCTAAAGTGAAGATTTCGCCTTATTCTGCTGAATCCTCTGCCCGAAATAATGCGAATGCAAATTCTGAGGAAGTTCATAGGGTACCTAACTTCGATGAAATAACTGCCAAGGCAAAGGTCGAGAGGAAATGGGAAGTTCCCTATAAGAAGCTGGAGGAAATGATTAAATCTTCTCAAGGAGGAAGCATTTATGGCGGCATAGATGCTAGAGATTTGAGCCTAGTATCTGACCTGGTGGCTTCTCCAAAATTCAAGGCCCTTGACTTTGAAAAGTATAATGGAATTACATGCTCGTTGGCACACTTGACCATGTACAGCCAGGAAATTTCACTGCATTTAGAAACGGAGAAGTTGCTAATCCACTGTTTCCAAGACAGTCTATCGGGGCCAGCTATTCGATGGTATGGTCAATTGAGTCATGTCAACATACGCACTTGGAGAGATTTGTCAAAAGCTTTTTTCAAACGGTACGAGTATGTGACAGATACGGCTCCAAGCAGGATCATACTGCAGGATATGGAACAAAAGCCCAATGAGAGCTTCCGCCAGTATGCCTAGAGATGGCGAGATGTGGCAGCCCAAGTACAACCTCCGCTGTTGGAAAATGGGGTTACTTCATTGTTCATGGAGAATTTAAATGGTCTCTTCTATGACTATATGTTAAACCATGTCACCGAAAGTTTTGCAGACATGGTCATGAATAGAGATTTGATATTGGCGGCCATCAAAAGTAGGAGACTTGGGGAAGAAGAATATAGTGAGCGTCCATAACCTGAACTACTCCGACAATGGAATCTTGTCACGAAGAAGACAAATTGAGCTTGGTTGAAGTTCATCTTTGCTTTCTTGGAATAATGCTCAACTTTCTTTAGACGTTTGGGATCATACTTAGAATCAACCCTTTTTCTTTTGACCATGAGCATTAGGTATCTTTTGTAAGGGCTTCCATGTTAATCTACTTGTGTAAAGATGTATTCTCTTTTTTCTTTCAAGTGGCAAACATTTCTAATTTTTTTATTTCTTTTCATTCTTCATCCGTTTCTCTTCAAACATACATCTTCTTTGCAGAATCCCTATAATTGATTGTATACATGATTCTTGAATCTAATCCCGAGATAGAGGGACAATAAAGTGTGTTCATATCCCATACATAAATTATGAGTGAATTTTCCTCTCAGACATTGTTCTTAGGGTCCTTGAATAAAGTGACAACTCTAAAACATCTACCAACTGAAGACTACTTCTCTTCGACGATGTTTGTGTGTGAAATGACATTTGGCATTCCTTCATTTCCCTTCAATCATAGAAAAATAAAATCCATTGTTGTCCCCCTTTGAGCCTGATATTTTTCTTGTGATTTAACCCTAACTGAGGATCACTCCCCACATCGAGGGCAAAGAGGATGAAAAGATGTTCCGGAATAAAGGAACACAAAAAGAAAAGGAAAAGGAAGAAAAAGGGAAAATAAGGAAAAGAAAGAAAAGGAAAGAAAAAAAGAAAAAAAATAAGAAGAAGAAGAAAAGAAGAAATAGAAAGAAGAAATACAAGGGAAATTTGAAATAAATCCATCAAATGAGACGTGTGCTAGAAAAGGAAATGAGCTCTAGGGTGAAAACTCAAAATGGGCAGTCTAGAGTGATCCAAGGAAAAAGAATGAAGATTTCATCAGGAAAAGTTGATCCTTGGTTTAATCACCCTTAAACATGTATTTGAGCCTATGTACCTTTCTTTGACAACCTGAGCCTAGCCTACATTATAAGCCTCTAAAGACCATTTAGATAGCACATAATATTTGAGAAGATGAGTTTGTCTTCAGAACACATTCCGCCTGATTGATTTAACCTTTCTTCAAGGACCTTGAAACTTCTAATGTCTGATTGAGATTTAAAAAGTGGGAAATTTAAATTTGGGGAGTGTGTGAGCAAAAAAAAGAGTCACCTAAAAGCGGGGCATTATCCGGTTGATGGATCCTTGAATCATTCATACTATGAATTTAGGGCCATCTGATTTTTCTCTTTTCCTTGTTTGCCATGACTATTTTTTTAAATCCTCGATTTTAGCCTTTCTTTGCATATGCCATGACTTCTTCTTTAGCCTTTTCTTGAATCTTACAAGTAGGTTGACATAGATTCATAAAAAACAAATGATTTTTTTGTATTAATCCCAACCGTAGGGAACCAAGAACGAATGTTTTCCATCACTTCAGGAAACAATTGAACCTTAGTTTGAATAGGGGTACCGCCTTGCATGAGAAGAAGAAGAAGAAGAACATGTGTTGAAGAGTTTTAAGTGGACTGTGTTGTGAAGTAAGATCCCAAAAGAATGAAAAGGGGATAGTGTTGTGCCACTAATTGGGGCAGTTTATAGGCATGAGAGGAAGAGATTAAAGCACCAACATCATTCAAGGTGAAGGTTTAGTGTGCAAACACTTCAAGATGTCCTGTAGGGGCAAAAATTTGAGAATTCACAAGAAGCGTTGAAGGTGCTTAATGTTATTTTAAGGGGTATATGAAGACTTGAAGCTTTCAAGACCACACAAGGAAGCCTCTCACTCGATATTGATGTATCAGCTAAAATGATAGTAGATCTTGAGACATTTGCCTACGAAGATCAGATGTTTTCAATGATTCAAAGAGATATAAAGAAAGAGAATGGCGAAGCAATGATAGTTGAAGAAGTATGTCCTTCTAACTAGGAATATAAAGAAAGAGAATGGAAGCACCAACATCATTCAAGGTGAAGGTTTAGTGTGCAAACACTTCAAGATGTCATGTAGGGGCAAAAATTTGAGAATTCACAAGAAGCGTTGAAGGTGCTTAATGTTATTTTAAGGGGTATATGAAGACTTGAAGCTTTCAAGACCACACAAGGAAGCCTCTCACTCGATATTGATGTATCAGCTAAAATGATAGTAGATCTTGAGACATTTGCCTACGAAGATCAGATGTTTTCAATGATTCAAAGAGATATAAAGAAAGAGAATGGCGAAGCAATGATAGTTGAAGAAGTATGTCCTTCTAACTAGGAATATAAGATCACTGGATTAAGTGAGCAAATTTGCAAAGATCAGATGTTTTCCATGAGTCGAAGAAATACAGTGAAAAAGCACAACTGTTTATCTGGACTGAGCGAGAAAATGTGTGGATTTAAAAGAAAACCAAAGGAAAAATTAAGTCTAAGTAAAATAATCTTAAAAATGCAAAAGAAATGAGACATGCATTCAGGTTTTAGGTGTCCCTCGGGGTATGCACATCATAATTGCTTTGTATATTGCATTTTTCAAGTACACGAAAGACCTTTATCTTTTAGAACCCTTCTCATCTATTCGGGCACTTGGAGAATAGAACCTGCTTATCTATTCGAGCGTAGGGAGAATAGAACCCGCTTATCTGTTCGGGTGTTTGGAGAATGGAACCTGCTTATTCATCCAAGCGAAAGGAGGATGAAACCTTTTTTAGAACATGCTTACCTATTCGAGCATAAGAAGAATAGAACTTGCTTATCCATTCGAGCATGAGGAGAGTGGAACCCATTTTTTTTTTCAGAGCTTGCTTATCCATCCGAGCATACGGAGGATGGAACCATTTTTCAGTCCGCTAATTCATCCAAGCGTAAAGAGGATGAAACTCTTTTTTCAAAATCTGCTCATCTATTCGGGCATAAGGAGAATAGAACTCGCCTATCCGTTCGGGCGTTTAGAGAATGGAGTCTGCTCATCTATTCGAGCATAAGGAGAATAGAACATGCCTATCCATTCTGGCGTTTAGAGAATGGAGTCTGCTCATCTATTCGGGCATAATGAGAATAGAACCCGCCTATCCGTTCGGGCGTTGGGAGAATGGAATCTGCTTATCTATTCGGGTGTAATGAGAATAGAGCCTGTTATTTCATCCTAGCACAAGAAGGATGAAACTTTTTTTCACATGCTTATTCATCCGAGCATGAGGAGGATGAAACCTTTTTTTGAACCTGCTTATCTATCCGAGCATGAGGAGGATAAAACCTTTTTTCAACCTGCTTATCTATCCGAGCATGACGAGGATAGAACCTTTTTTCAGAACCTGTCTATCCATTCGGACATCAAGAGAATGGAACCAATCAACAAATTAGTGAAAATTAATGCTTTTTGATCTTTTCTCTATCTCTGTTACTCAGAGATGAGCAAAGAGGGACAACTGTTGACACTAGATTTTAACCTCTTTTTATTTATTATTATTATCTTTATTATTTTTATTGTTATAGTTATTGTTATCGTTGTTGTTGTTGTTGTTGTTGTTGTTGTTGTTATTATTATTATTATTATTATTATTATTATTATTATTATTATTATTATTATTATTATTAGAGTTAAAAGCCCAAAAAATCTATAAATAATAAACCCATTTTTTCCCACCATAGAATTTAAGAAAAGTTTCATAAAACTTATCTCTAAAAATAAAAATAATAAATCCATTTTGTAAATAAGGACCCATTGCAATAAGGCTCACTCTAGAAATTAAATAAATAAGAACCCGCTTTAAGTTTTAAAAAGGGGCCCAAACTAACGCATTTATCTTTGGTTTTTTAGTTTTAACGTAGACCGTTGGATCAGGGGGTGAAAATATGGACGACTTGGTTTGAATAAAGGAAAAGGGGGGTAAAGGGAAAATTCTCGCGCATAAACAGTGACCCTTGTGCATTGTTGAAAAACACCAATTCAAGAGGAAAAACACTAAAAATCTTCCGAAAAATTCCTTTGAGCCTCTGAGAATTTCTGGAAAATTGTTGGAATCAGTTCGAGTTTTGGGTAGCTTTGGTTTGATTTTTTGGGTGACAATTGGAAACGATTCGAGTGGAGATAATTTACGATTACTACACTTCCGGTAACTTTTCTTTCTTTTTTACATTGTTTTTTTAAAAGCTTTTCTTGATTGGATTTTTGTTTGTTCTTGTTTTAGGTTGCAATTTGGAATTGGAGATCGAAATTAGTGTTTGGTCAATTGGCAAAAAGGTGCTCTTGGGTATTTCAGTCTTTTGGTCATTACAATCATTCCAACTGATTCATTCTATTTTATTCATTCCAGTCAATTTAATCCTTTACGCCACTCTAATTAATTTAGATATATGATCAGTTTTCCGTAACTTGTCTCCGAAGATTTATTCAGAATTCAGGAAATCCAAGCTCTTTACGAGTTCGAGGATTTAAGCATTGTCACCATAATTTCCATGCAAAACGAGGTTTCTAGATGCATCAATTGCTCTACCATATCAAGTTTAGGTTCGTACATTATTTTTATTTTTAGAGGGTATTTTAGTCATTTTTATACCATCAGGGCCTTTTCGAAATTTCATAACAAAATATGACAGACACTGAATCCTTTAACGCCATTGATTGGGTTTGGAAAATTTTCTGCCTTATTAATTAATTAGTGAAACCAGATCCTTCTTATACGTATTAGCCTTCTCATTTGAGAATTTCGATCTTATCAAATTATTATACTAATTATTCATATTCGGTTTGACTTAAACAGTCCAACAGTATACTTCATCATACTTGCATGCCTTAACCAATTACCAACATGTTCATAAAGCATATAAGAGGTAGTAATATATTACCTTAGCTCTGAACTACATCGATCGATCCATGAACGACATTCGAGCACCCTTGAACCCGAATTTGACATCCCTCAACAATTCGTATTCAAGGAATTGTGAGTACCTTCAAGTACACAATATCACATTTCAGTCCTTATTCATAGAGCTCTTAATTGAATAAATAAATACATAAACAAGTTCGGGTTCAAGGCCAAATTCGGAGGCTTTCGGGTCATAATTTTGCGAAATGAGCTTCAAAATCGGACTCAGGACGTCGAAAAACATAAAATAAGAGTTTTCGGAAAATTTTGACTTTTTGGTCGAAGTCAACGGTCAGGTCAACGCTGACATCATACTTACGTCATAGGTCAACTAGGTTGACTCGGGTGAGTTGACTTGAACAAGTTGACTCACTGAGTTAACGCGGTCAATGGGTCAGGTATGGGTCAACGAATTCGAGTCGGATATGGGTTCGGGTCAGGTCAGACACGGGTCTGGGCTCGATTCGGGTTTGGGCTTAGACCGGGTTGGCCGGTTCAAACTGTGTTGGGCCGGTTTACTCACCCAAAAAAAATTCTGGTGGCCGAACGGCCGCTGGATTGGTTGTCGGATGCCCGAAATGCATCGTTTCTGCCAGAAAACAAGAGCCGATCACACACGGAAGTAAACCAAACCCAAAATATCACATTACGAGCCACAATCTCACCGGAAAAAGGCCCAAATTTTAGATTTGGCTAGAAAATCGCGTAGCTCCGTCGAGGCTCCGGTCGACGTCAGACTAACGGTCTGTTGATTAGGTTTTCTCGTCGCGACGTGGGGAACTCAGATCTAGTGGTCGTCCCGCGAACAGACGGCGAACCACGCCGAAAAATGCAAGGAACGAAGGCGGCGGTTTGGGTTTGATAGGTCGAACCTTCGAACGGGTTTTCACCGGCGATGGGCAGCTCGAAAGCGCGCGTGACAGGCAGCTGAAGGACCATAGCTGGACGACTCACAAGCTGGTGGTGGTGGTGATTCATACCGGCAATGGAGACAGTCGGATCGACAGAAAATTATAACGAAACCATTAGGTTTCGATTGAACCTTCTAGGGCTTCTATAAGATGAACGACGGTGAGTTCTCGAGAGTGGCTGGTCGCGTCGGGTTCGAGGTGGTGTGGTGGTTCGTCCGATGGCGTCGGTGTACACCACAACTGGACGGTGTGGTAGATCAGAGCAAACACGTGCGGTGGTCGAGGAAAACTATTTCAAAAAAAATCATCCATCGGTTCTTTCATCCAGTCTGAAAAGAAATGGCAGATGGATAGTCACATCATAACTTTATTATTTGATTCAAAATAATTGGTCCATAGTTTTAATTTGACTTGCAGTAATTACTACCAAAATACCCACTAGCCCAAATGGTTAAGCTATCAGACTAGGCATCCAAGGTCATGGGTTTAACCCCCTTGGCTGCATTACATTCTCTTTTTTTCTAGGGTGTTACACATAAAGTTAGGAAATAATTCATGAACTTCTAGACTATGGCTCCATTGTTCATCATACCGTATAAAATTCAAACTAAAGATAATTAAAAGCATAAAGTATAAAGTCGCATTACTACTTCAATAGCGGTAAACGTTTTATACACCCAGGATTCGTTTCTTCCTTCACATGGTAATTGTATGTCATGTGCCTCAATTCTTGACGGATACGAGTTGGGAGCAAAGTTTTGTTGAGGCATGTATAAACAATCTTCTTAAGACATGTTTGTCCTTTCCCTGGTGCTAGAGAATCGTTGGACGTCTATCTCCCAGAATACAACAACAAACGTTCACTGCAAGCAGCACAACTTCAGTGAACTAGGCGAATTCAACCATTTCTTCTTCTATCACCACTTGAGTAAAATTTGAGAGAGAAAGAGATGGAATGATTTAAGATATTTCAAATGACAAAATTTGATCCATATTTATAGTGAAAAAAGGAGAGGAATTTGAAAAGGAAACAAATGAAAAGTCTAAGGGAAATTAAGGTTCATAACGAACAATAAATTTTTGAAAAATAAAGAGTCTTGATTCGGAATACCAAAAGACAAAAGTGTTGAGAAAAATAAAACCATTTACGCATGCTAAAATTTCAGTAGGCTTAGGCTCCACCGGTTCAAACATTTCACATTGCCCAGTCATGGGCCTTTAACTTGCATTTTTACTAATCATCAAGTTGTTTCTAGCTTATAAAAACCTTTCCATACCTCACACTTTTCCAATGTGGGATGAGAGTGTTTTAAGCACCCATTTTTTTAACAGCAACAATTGCAAGTAGCTTACTTTGAGCATCAATTTCTCATTCATCATTCAACCAATTAGAGCATATTATACATCGCTTTAAAGATCACATGGAGTAGAATATAAACCATAATGTTTATTATTCAAAACTACAAATTTAGAAATAAATAATATGCCTCAAAGTTCCTTAGTTATCCATTATTTTCGAACGGGATATTCACCTCTACTGTTATATGAATACTCGGTTGAGACTCTTGTACAATAAAAAGGGAAGAGGCCTCAGCTCGCTTTCCCTATAAGGTGATTTAGATTCCTACTATGACTAGAATCCATCTATGATACTGTTCATCTCTAATATATGAAAATACGAATTAGGAGAAACACGAGATAATATGTAAAAACAAATTGAAAGTTGAGTAATTAATGTTTCCCAGATAAATCTCTCCATCTAATAAAAGACACTCAAACAACATGGTAAATATGAGCTACAAAAGGGCAAAAGAAGAGAAAAATTGGCCCATGTGCTTTCATGCTTCATGTTGAAATGAAAATTGCTACTCTAGATCCGAAGATACCCTATTTTATTTTACCAAATAAATTTGTCATTTTTATAATAAAACTCAAAATTTATTCATTAATTTGACACTCAAACGTAATGTATTTATGAAAAATTAATCATTAGATTTTGATTATAGTGAAAATTATGGTGCAGAGATTCACATCTAGTTGGATTCGTTAGGTACACCAATCCCTCTAAACCATTTTATGCTTTCCATTGCAACAACTATGGTTATTGAGAGGGATTGGTCTGCCTGGCGAATCCAACCAGATGTGAATCTGTGCACCATAATTTTTACTGTAAGTAAAATCTAATGATTATTTTTCATAAATAAATTAAGTATGAGTTTCAAATTAATAAATAGAATTTGAATTTTATAATTTAAAATGGTACATTTATTTGGTAAAATAAAATAGGGTATCTTCAGATCCGAAGTAGCAGTTTTCATTGCAACAAGGTGCATGGAAGCACATGAGCCAATTTTTGTCTCTTCTTTTTCCCCTTTGTTGCTTATATTTACCATGTTGTTTGAGTCTCTTTTACTCGATGGAGAGATCCA
Organism: Hibiscus trionum; assembly: GCA_030270665.1. Classification (NCBI taxonomy): domain Eukaryota; kingdom Viridiplantae; phylum Streptophyta; class Magnoliopsida; order Malvales; family Malvaceae; genus Hibiscus; species Hibiscus trionum. Next base: position 14,878,769 of record BSYR01000038.1, on the reverse strand, counting down.
TACGGGGAGGTATTAATTACTCAACTTTCAATTTGCTTTTACATATTATCTCGTGTTTCTCTTAATTCGTGTTTTTATATATTATAAATTAACATTATCATAAGTGGATTCCTAATCATAGTAAGAATCTACATCATCTTATGGGGAAAGCGAGTTGAGGCCTCCGCCCTTACTTATTTACAAGAGTCTCAACCGAATATTCATACAACAGTAAAGGTGAATATTAGGATGTGTTTAGTAGGAGTATTGAGTTTATTGGTTGTATGAGAACTAAAATTACAATATTGGTATTGGGTTTGATTTTATAGGAGAATTAGCTTCTTTTTTTAAAGGGGAAATCTTGTCGAAATTTTATGAAAATTTTGGTTATAGATGAACACGTAATACGTTATCAAATTAGTTACTTGAGATAGTAATGTTTGCAAAATAAAATTAGTTAAATAGTTTGGTGATTAATGAACCGAGTACTTTCTTTTATCCATTTCTTTGCATGCAATTTTATATTGATGACAATGTACACAAGAAACAAACAAATTAATTAAAGAAATTTATTGAATGAATCATTTCATCTGAATATAATAATTTAAACGAAATAAGTACTAGTCTAAAGGAGAACATATCCTAATATTCCTCCTTGATTTTTGTCTCTATTGATATCTCATTTGTTCGTTGAGGCTCTAGTCTCTCGGAATAGTCGGGCTCTGGTTCATTGGGATGGTTGAACTATGACACATCGAGCTCTAGTACATCATGATGGTTGAGCTCTGATACATCAGGCTCCGGTACATCGAGATGGTTGCGGTCAGACACATTTGGTATATTTAGCTCTACTATTATATGAATACTCGGTTGGGACTCTTGTACATTATTAAGGGCAAAGGCCTCAGCTCACTTTCCCATAAAGTGATGTAGATTTCTACTATGATTAGGAATCCACCTATGATACTGTTAATTTATAATATATTAAAACACTAATTAAGAGAAACACGAGATAGTATGTAAAAATGAATTGAAAGTTGAGTAATTAATGAATCTCGTATGGATCTCTCCATGTAGTAAAAGAGAGTCAAACAACATGGTAAATATAAGCGACAAAGGGGCAAAATAAAAGACAAATTGGCCCATGTGCTTTCATGCACCATGTTGCAATGAAAATTGCTACTCCGAATCCGAATATAACCTAATTCATTTTACCAAATAAATGTACCATTTTAAATTATAAAACTCAAATTCTATTCATTAATTTGAAACTCAAACTTAATGTATTTATGAAAAAATAATTATTAAATTTTGCTTACAGTGAAAATTATGGTGCAGAGATTCACATATGGTTGGATTCGCTAGGTAGACCAATCCCTCTCAATAACCATAGCTATTGCAGTGGAAAGCATAAAATGGTTGAGAGGGATTGGTCTGCCTGAAATATCCAACTAGATATGAATCTCTGCACCATAATTTTCACAGTAAACGAAATCTAATGATTACTTTTTCATAAATGCATTAAGTTTGGGTTTCAAATTAATGAGTAGAATTTGAGTTTTATAATTTAAAATGGTAAATTTATTTGGTAAAATGAAATAGGTTATTTTCGGATTCAGAGTAGCAATTTTCATAGCAACATGGTGCATGAAAGCACATGGGCCAATTTGTCTCTTCTTTTGCCCCTTTGTCGCTTATATTTACCATTTTGTTTGACTCTGTTTTACTAGATGGAGAGATTTATACGGGGAGGTATTAATTACTCAACTTTCAGTTTGTTTTTACATATTATATCGCGTTTCTCTTCATTCATGTTTTTATATATTATAAATTAATAGTATCATAGGTGGATTCCTAATCATAGTAAGAATCTACATCACCTTATGGGAAAAGCGAGTTGAGGCCTCTGCCATTACTACTGTACAAGAGTCTCAACCGAATACTTATACAAGAATAGAGGTGAACATCTCAAATGTGTCGGAACTCAACCATCTTGATGTACTAGAGCCTGATGTACCGGAGCTTAACCATCCCAATGTACCAGAGCCTGGCTATCCCGAGACAGTAGAGCCTCAACGTAGAAACGAGATAATAATAGAGACAGAAATCGAGGAGGAATATTAGGATATGTTTACTTTTAGACTAGTACTTATTTTGTTTAAATTATTGTATTCAGCCGAATTGATTCATTCAATAAATTTTTTTAATTTATTTGTTTGTTTCGTGTGTACATTATGTCATCAATCTATATAATTGCATGCAAACAATGGATAAAAAATATTCGGTTTATTAGTCACCAAACGATTTGACTAATTTTACTTTACCAAACAGTACTATCTCAAGTACTAGCTAATATGATTTCGTATGACTTGTTCATCAATAACCACAATTTTCATAAGTTTTTGACAACATTTCCCCTTTAAAAATAACTAATCCTCCTACAAAATCAAAATCAATACCAATATAGTAATTTTAGTTCTCATACAACCAATAAACTCAATACTCATATAATTAAATTTTGAGGACCTAATTATATATATATATATATATATATAAAGAAGGGACATTATTATAAATATCCCTAAAAATATAAAGGAAAATTAGACTATTAGTCTTGGGTCGGATTTTTTCATACTAAACTAGAACTCAACCCGGCCCGACCTCACATTTAATAAAAATTTGAACCGACCCGAACTTGATTTTTTTACAAAAAAATTAAATTCTATCTAATCGAGTCATGTTGAAACTCATCGGGTTTGGCTGAAATGCACAACCCTACACCCGACCCGAAAATTTAAAACCTCCACCCAACCCAAATTCGAACTGAATTTTAGAGTAAAATCTCGAACTCAATCCGACCTGACATAAATGAAATTTTTTTCACTTTTATTTGATAAAATAAGGAGTTAATTGAAAAAATACAAATAGAGAGGGTATTATAATAATTATACCATTTTTATTAGAAAAAAAATAGGGAGATAATTGAAAAATAGATAAAGAGAGATGCATTATAGCAATTATATCTAAATATTTAAAATAAAATTAAACTATTATTTCGAGTTAGGTCGAGTATTTGCAAGGACGGAACTATATAGGGGTGGGGCGGGGCAATGCCCCCCCAAGATTTTTTTTCACTTTTGTCCCCCTATATAATTTTAAAAAAATAGCTTTTTATGAATTTGATCCCCCCCCCCACTTTAAGAAATTTATATTTTGCCCCCTAAACATCAAATTCTGACTCCATCCCTAAGCATTTGCACCCTAAACTCGAACCTAACCCAACCTCATATAGCTGATGTTTCAATTACAAATTTCACCCCTTTAATTTTAATATAGTTTTCATGAGAAATGGCAATTTTATTGCTGCACATGATGCGCTTATTTATGCCTGGCGACTTGGGTTTCAGATTGAATTGGAACTTGATAGCAAGAATGTTGTGCAGATCTTGGATGGCGAGTCTTTGGCCTTACTGGGTAATGCACTTGTGGTTAGGTTGCGTGAGCTTTTTGATAGAGATTGGATGGTTTGGATTTCTCATATTCATCGTGCGGGGAATGTTGTGGATGATGGATTGGCTCGTATAGTGGGGAGCAAGGAGGTTGGTGAGGTGTTGTATATGCAACCACCGTCCGAGATCATTTCATTGTTAATTGTTGATTAGTGCAACAATTAGTATCCGTTCGTTTTGTTGTTTTGCTCTATGTGGCTTTATGAGTAAGATAATGGTCCTTTTGTAAGTATTACTATGAGTACTATTTTCTTTCATAAAATCATGCGTCTTGTTAAGCATGGCTCATATACTGATGAAGGACAGATGATGGAGGGGAACGGAAGTGAGCGAGCGAAGCGAGGAGGGTACTTATATATATGTTATTTGTAACCTAATTTGATGATTGATTGAATCAATAAGAAAAAACAACCACTCTTGCTCCTGAGGACGTAAGCACATTGTTGAACCTCGTTAATCTCTTATGTTCTTGCTTGTTTTTTTTTCTTGTTCGTTTTTCTTATTGCACAACAACTGGTATCAGAGCCTGATTGAGATGGCTATGTATGGTACGAAATTCAAAGTGGCAAAATTCAAAAGTGAGGGTAACTTCGAATTGTGGCAGACGAGTGTAAAGGATCTGTTAACGAAGGAAGGGATTTTAAAGGCTTTACGATCTGAAAAACCATAATCGATGGAAGATGAATATTGGGAAAAACTACAGCAGTGAGCGACTGGAACCATACGGTTATGTTTGGCATATGAGATTATGCATCACGTAATGAATCTGTCGTCCCAGAGGAAATATGGAAGAAAATGGAAAGTCAATTTATTTCCAAAACTCTAACAAACAAATTGTATATGAAGTAGAGGTTGTATGGGCTGAAGATGCAAGAAGGCCAAGATTTGGCACAACACGTCAATGTCTTTAATCAGATAATCATTGATTTGACTCAACTTGATGTGAAGGTTGAGGATGAAGACAAAACAATGATTCTGTTGTGTTCATTGCCTCCCTCTTATGAACACATGGTGAATACTCTTACATATGGGAAAGAAACAATCAAGGTTGGAGACATTACTGCAACCTTGTTGGCTCACAACCAGCAGAAGCAGAATACAAGCGAAAGCTCTCATGGTGACGGTTTACATGTTAAGGGTAATCAAGACCGTGGAAGGAAGTCAGAGAATGAGGGTTCTGAAAAACGGAATTCTAAATCAAAGTCTAGCGGCAATAAGGTGATTCATTGCTACAAGTGCAAGGAGCCAGGACATATGAAGCGAGACTGTCCAAAGATCAAAAGGCAGACAGATGATAAACATAATGCATCATCCAAAACTATGAATGTGGTGCATAATGAAATTCAGATTGCAGTGATGGTGATATGCTTTCGATATCAACAACTCAGTTCACGGATGCTTGGATTCTTGATTCAGGATGCTCTTATCATATAACACCTAACAGAGAGTGGTTTTCGACTTATATGTTTGTTAATTTTGGTTCCATCTATTTAGGTGATGGTAGATTTTGCAATATTGCTAGTATTGGTGAAGTCAGAATTAAGATGTATGATTGTACTGTTAGAACATTATGTGATGTTAGGCATGTACTAGAGTTGAAAAAGAATCTAATTTCCTTGGGCCCTTTGCATAAGAATGGTTTTATTACTAAAGCAGATGAGGATATGGAAAACATTAGAATTGTTAGAGGTGCATTGACGATGATGAAAAGAACCGCAGTGAATATCTATAAACTATTAGGGAGTACAGTTCTAGGTGGAGTTCATTCTGTTGAGTCATATGATTATAATAGAAAACTGTGGCACACGCGTCTTGGTTATCTTAGTGAATGTGGAATGGTTGAACTGCATAAAAGAAATTTGTTGTATGGTGTTCAAAGTTGCAAGCTCGATTTTAGTAAGTTTTGTGTTCCTGGTAAACAAACTAAAGTTAGTTTCAAGACTGGAAAGCACAAAACTGAAGAGATTCTTGATGTATGGGGGCCTACTAGGGAATCTTCTTTGGGTGGATCTATGTACTATGTTACTTTTATTGACGATTTTTCTAGGAAAATTTGGATGTATTTCTTGAAACAGAAATCTGAAGTATTTGCCAAGTTCAAGCTGTGGAAAGCTGAGGTGGAGAATCAAACTGGTAGAAACATCAAGTACTTAAGGTGTGATAATGGTATAGAGTACATAGATTCACAATTTCAAAAATTCTGTGAAGAGCATGGGATTCTGAGACATTTTTTAGTGTGCAAGACACCACATTAGAATGGTTTTGCTGAAAGGATGAACATGTCATTAACTGAAAGGGCTCGGTGCTTGAGACTGAATGCAGGGCTTTCTAAAAACTTCTGGGAAAAGGTTGTGAGTATGGCATGCTATCTCATTAATAGGTCACCACATGCATCTTTAGGTGGCAAAGTTGCAGAAGTGGTATGGACAGGCAATGTAGTTGATTTTTCAAACTTACCGATTTTTGGTTGTCCTACTTATGTGCATGTACCTAGTGATGAAAGATCAAATCTTGATGCAAAATCGAAGAAGTGCATCTTTCTAGGCTACAAGAAAGGTGTCAAAGGATACAAGTTTTGGGATCCGATTACAAGGAAAATAGTGATCAATAGAGATGCAGTTTTTGACGAGCTATCCATGTTGCAGTAGAACCAAGACAATGTGTTGGGAGATTTCGAACAGTATCCAAGAGCAGCTGAGAAAGGTGAAAGTTCTAATTCAACATCTGGTGGTTCTGATACAGTAGATTTGTAGGATTATAGTTTAGCCAGAGATAGAGTGAGACACACCAATATAAAGGCTCCATGCATATTGGGCTTTGAAGACATGGTGTCTTTTGCACTTTACATTAGCAATGATGATCCAGTGACTTTTCAAGGGGCTATCACTTCTCCGGAGAAAGAGAAATGGATGGTTGCAATGGTTGAGGAGATGGCGTCTTTGCAGAAAAATCATACATGGGAGCTAGTTAGGCTTCATGAGGGAAAGAAGGCTATTGATTGCAAACGAGTGTATAAAAGGAAACCAGCAGTATCAGAAAAAGAAGGAGAAAAGTTCAAGGCTCGATTGGTAACCAATGGTTTTTCACAGTAGAAGGGAGTGACTATGATGAAATCTTTTCTCATGTGGTTAGGCATACTTCAATCAGGGCAGTACTTGCACTTGTAACTAGTTCAGATTTGCATTTAGAGCAGATGAATGTTAAAATTGCTTTTTTGCATGGTGATCTAGAGGAGCAAATTTATATGCAGCAGCCAGAATGGTTCACTCAATCAGGACATGAGCATCTAGTTTGCAGGTTAAAGAAATCTTTGTATGGTTGAAATAGTCTCCAAGACAATGGTACAAGCGATTCGACTCCTACATGATTTAGATTGGCTAGAAGCGATGTGAGTATGATTGTTGTACTTATGTTAAGAGCCTTGATGATGGTTCTTTTATTTTTCTGCTACTGTATGTTGATGATATGTTGTTTGGCTGCAAAGAATATGCATGATGGTGTCAGTTTGAAAGCTTTATTGAACCAGGAATTTGAAATGAAAGACTTAGGAGCTGCAAAGAAAATTCTTGGAATAGAGATTCGCAAAGATAAATGCTCAAGGAAAGTGTGGTTATCTGAGCAAGGCTATGTTGAGAAATTGTTAGACAAGTTTGGGATGAGCAATGCAAAGCCCGTGAGCACTCATTGGCAAATCATTTTAAGCTTTCTTTAGGACAGTGCCCAAAGACATAAGGAAACTGGAGAGAAGACAAAGGTTCCATATGTCAGTGTTGTTGGTTGCCTGATGTATGCAGTGGTATGTACTCGCCCTGGTTTAGCTCATGCTATTGGTCAAGTATGTAAATACATGTCTAAACCAGGTAGATCACATTGGAAAGTAGTCAAGTGGATTTTCATGTATTTTAATGGTACTATGGGACATGGAATTGTTTTTTGGTAGTTAGCACCATGATCCTTTGGTTGTAGGATATGTGGATTCAGACTATGCAGGTGATTTGGATGATAGAAGATCTACAACTGTGTATGTTTTTACTTTTGGTGGAGGGCCTATATGTTGGAAGTCAATTGTTTAGTCTATTGTAGCATTATCAACAACTGAAGCTGAGCACATGGCAGTAGCTGAAGCTGCAAAAGACGTCTTATGGCTCATTGGGCTAGTGAAGGAATTGGGTATTCAGCAAGGTGGAGTTCAGTTGCATTGTGATTGCCAAAGTGTTATTCATCTGGCTAAGAATCAGGTGTATCATGCTAGAACTAAGCATATTGATGTGAGGTTTCACAAGATTTGAGAGTTGATTGCGTCTGGTGAAATATTGTTTCAGAAGGTGCATACCACAGACAATGCAACTGGTATGTTGACCAAGCTTGTTGCTATTGACAAGTTCATGCATTGCTTGGACTTGTTAAATGTTTGCAAATGCTAGAGAAGCATGGTAGCCCAACCCACTTTGATGTGTGAGAAACTCCTAGGTTTATCTCTTTAAGGGGCATGATATTCGTCAAGGTGGAGATTTGTTAAGTATGGCTCATATACTGATGAAGGACATGTGCTGGAGCGGAGCGGGAGTAAAATGTACCGAGGAGAGTTACTTATATATATGTTATTTGTAACCTAATTTGATGATTGATTGAATCAATAAGAAAAAACAGCCGCTCTTTCTCCCGAGGATGTAAGCACATTGTTGAACCTCGTTAATCTCTTGTGTTCTTGCTTGTTTGATTTTCTTGTTCATTTGTCTTATTGCACACCACGTCCATCCCTATTTCCATGTATTTATTTCTCCTCTTTCTGAGATTATCAATCTCCATGAACAACGCCTTGAACATAGAGATTTAAAGAGAACTTCATTACTGAAATTTTTTATAAGAATAAATAAAACTAAGATGCAACTTATCGAAAAAAAAAATTTAGGGCTAGCTTTGATTTCCAAAGAGAGTGGGATTTGTGAGTGTGAAATGACTAAAGCAGGGGCATTCTATGGTTTGGATTGTGGGGGCTCATACTATGTTACATTAAGCTAAATAATACAAACCAGTAAGCCTATATTATGTTACGTTAGCAACCAAATAAAAGACTAGTGGTTCGAGTACTCACGGATGGCCGACCTTGCTGGCAACTTGCATCTCGGTTCAACTTTGTTTCGAAGGTGTTCAACTCCAATTATGCAAAACCACACAAAAAAAAAAAAAAAAAAAAGAGGAAAAAGGTTAAAGAAATGACACCATAGATTTTTAGTTAAATTCTTAACCATGTCCAAAATTAATTTATGTCCTTCTAACCTTTAGACGTCTTAAAAATGAATATCCACTTTAGTTTGAATTAACCCTTCCCATTTAGAACTTTTCAATGCTTTCCCTTCAAATAGTTTTCTAAATTCTTCTCAAGTTAAAATTGATTCTCTTTATAAGCTACAGGGTAACTGAATAAGAAGTAGTTGAACTATTAATGTAGGAAAACATGGAATTACCTGCTTCCTCCCAGCACACCTCCATATTTAAGAACCATCAGTGCTTCAACAGGCCGCTCCTCTTGGCCTTCACCATTACTTTTTGGAACTTTAATTGAACCTTTCTGTAAATACCAGAAAAATGTCCTCCCTGGAATCAAAAGCATTATAAACTGTTCTTGCTAGATCAGAAAATTTATGAAATATGAAGAGCTACCTGTAACGGGGTACAAGCATTCTTGTAGCATCCAACAAATCTTGCAATTGAACTGCAGTCTTAAGAACAAAGAGTATCTTAGGCAACAGAATCTATTTGAACAATACAGGTAAGTAGTAAAGAAGTAAATAATCACCTCAGATCTGGGTCTTCCCCCATTGTACTTTAGCATCAGGTTTAGCAATTTTTCCTCAGTAACCTTCAATTTCACCTTCTGTTTGGGAGTTCTATCACCACTGCCCATTCAGGAAAGTTTATGAGTAAAGTGCAAGGATTTCTAGCAAAGGAAAAATACCATGGAAAATGAAGCAACATCCTGGTGAATAACTACAACGTAACTCCTCAGACTGCCCAAATGTGCCAATGAGTCCACTTCCTTGACGAGTAAGTCCCTCCGAAGGCTGCACTGCTGACTGATGACTGTTAGGTGACATTTCTCGATGATTTTCTCGGCCAATCCTTTTCTTTTCTGACAGTGGATTCTTATAACAACACTTTCCCGAGCTCCACCGGTATAAACTCCACAGCAAGAGAGGACAACAATATTCAAGCAAAGCAGAGCATACTCAAGGAAGAAGAATATCACAAATCGTAAATACATACCCTTTACGTTCATTATACAAATCTCTTTCTAGTTTTCTGAATACCACAAGGCAATCCAGCAGCAATACGATCAATGTCAATATTTGTCTTGCCAAGAGCTTTTGCTTGGAATCACATCATATGGGCTCGCTTCTGTAAGAGTCTTGTCATTCATGGCAAGTAGTCTGACTTGTTCAGCAACCTTCTTAGTCAAGGCTACCTGGTATACAAGAGGTGCAAAATGAAAAAGGGGATAACACAAAAATGGTAATAGTTGCAGTAAAATATTGTATTGCGTATTCACTTGGTAACAAATGAAGGATATTCACTTGTATGATGAAATTACCAGTTTGGGAAGGAGTTGAGAAGAATTAGAAGGCAATCCAGCACCATCAGTCATCCAAGGATATTTAGATGTTCCATTACTATGAATTTTCACTTTCTCCTGCAGTTGTCTTGTTGAGAAATGATTTTTCACCACCATGAAAGAAAAAATAAAGAAAAGAAAATACAAGAGCTAAAAGAAGCCAAACCTGTCCTCTCAATCTCATTGCTTAACCATCTGATTCTGATCTCTAGGAAGAGACTGGCCGTTCCAACATACAGCATGGGTTCCTTGCCAAGCTTCAATGGAAGCCATGCCATCACGACATACATGTTAATTTCTAATCCCGGGCCTGCTCTGGCTCGCGAGTTGCGAACTCATCCGACCTTGTGAAATGAATGGATGCTGAGTCAACTCGCTGATAAGGAGTGAGTAACCTGATGCAAGTCATAAGTTTTGAGTTAAACATAAGTGTATTCTTCTGAGCATCCTAATACATGAGTTGGTTTATACTTTATATGGAAAAGGAGTGAGAAACCAGCAAGGGAAATGAGTTGCTTTACTTTTTTTCGTTTCCTGAAAACCCATTCTTTTCCATTATGATAAAAAAAAAAAAAAACACATTCTTTTCCTATATAACCACAAAATTGCACCTATATTTTGATTTTTATTTTTATGTAAAAATATAAATTTTATAATCAACCCAAAACTAATTGACAGATTCCGTAAAATGATTTTAACTATTTAAAAAACGAAAAGTGGAATAAGAAAACTAGTAATTCAACCAATTGAAATCATGTTATAGTTTTATCATTTTTTCTCGGCTTTTTTGTTTAATTGTTTTTAGTACTTGTATTGAAAACTAGTAATTTGTCTGATTCGACCACATGTTTGACCTTCTATACCATTGGATTAGATAATAACAACTATAAACAAATTGGACTCAACAAGTGTCTTAGTGAAAAACGGATGATGTTCATTCCGGGAGACACGAGTTCAAATTGCTATGTCTTACAATTATAATATTGTGAATGAAGTGATTTGCATTTGCAGTCTCGTCACATAATATGTTTATGCAGTAATCGAAATGGATTGATCAATCAATAGATCGAATAATGTTTTTATACCAAAAAAAATCAAATCATAATGAAATTCTAGATCTGAATCTAAAATCTCTAACTCTAAAACCATAAATCTTAAACTCAAACCTCAAATCCTAAATTATAAACCATACAACCTAAAATAAACTCTAACCCTTAAATTTAACAAATATATAAACTTTACTTTACAAAAACTATTTGTAAAAGTTTTTTAACCTCAATTGCTAAATTAATTTCCAATAATTTAAATGGAGTAGGAGTAGTGGTATTATCAGTAATTTAATAGCAATAAGCAACCCTTTATTGCCAAACGGAGAAACAAAGACGAAATGGGGTGTTGGAGTGTGAGCCTTAACCACTCTTCTGTCAAGCAATATGAAATTTACTAAAATTAGAAGTTTCTGTTACGATGAGCTAAAAATTATGACAAACCCAAAATGGAAGTTCAAGAAAGTGGGGTCCACCAAAATCCTAAGGCTTAAAGAACCCTAATGGATAACGACAAAGTGTAACCAATCCCATGACCAAGACTTGCTATGCATAGTCTCATGGTCCGGGTTTTCATGGATGATTCTAGCGTTAGGTCCCTTAAAATTAGGTTAATTTTAGGTCACATTAGTACTACCGTTAGATCTGGATGAGATCAATATGAGCCGTTGATGAAAAAAAGGGAAAAAGAAGGAAAAAATGGTAAAGGTGCAACCGGTAAACCGATCTCACATAGATTAAAACCCTGGTATTTGAATAGAATCGGTACTGGTGAAAAAAATTTCAAAATTTCTTACCCTTCAACTCTCCCTCCCTCGTGAAAACTTCATAATAGCTTAAACTCTCCCTAGCTCGTCCAAACTTTTCTTTCATCTTACATGCGAAAATTCAGGTTAGAAAGTGTTTTTGCATCAAAATAATGTTTAAGATTTCGTGTTAGTTGTCACCGAAATGAAAAATGTTTATGAAAAATTACTAGGGTTTTGGAAAAAATGAGGGTTTAATAATGATTTTGAGGGATTAAGATTAGGAGTCTAACAATGTATGATTATTATACTGAAATGCATCAATTTCCATATAGTTTAAGGATTAGGTTTGGTGATATTTGTTAAGAATGTGGGGGCTGAGAAACGGTTCTGGGGCAGTAGCATTGGTATTGTTCGTCAGATACCGATGCTGGGAGTAATTTGAATGACATCGAATGGGAAAATGGTATTGGTATGTACAAGTTATATCAATACTAATAGGTAGAAATATCGGTATTGTAGTATTAATGCAGATATGGGAATAATTCGAATGAAATCGAATGAGAAAATGGTATCGGTATGTATAAGTAATATTGGTACTAATCGATAGAAATATCGGTATTGTAGTACTAGTACAGATATGGGAATAAATTGAATGGCATCGAACAGGGAAATGGTATCGGTATGTATAAGTAATATCGATACTAATCGATAGAAATTTCACATATGTAGGAAAAATGTTTTTTAACACAGAGGGAGACATGTTAATAAATAATATGGTATGATATCCATTAATAAAATGTTGTGTTGTGTTTTATGTGTGGTATAAAGTTATGTTATATAAATGAACTTATGTTTTGTTGGTAGGTGTGTGAGCATGGAGGAACAAAAAAATTGGATGTAGAAGGTGTGAAGGATGAGACGGTCACGGTTGCGGTGGCTAAGGCCTATAAACTTGTGTCTGGCTTTATGAACTTTTAGTAAGTTAAATTTGAATTTGTATTGAATATTTGAAGTTGGTTAATATGTTAGATTGAAGTTTAAATATGATATATTTGAAGCTCATCCCTTGTGTCCTAGTGGTAAAGGTAGATGTTCATCATCCCTTGAGACCCGGGTTCGAGCACCGGTAATGCATGTTGTGTGTGCTATCTTTGAAAAGACTAAGAAAGTTGAACACATGCTACCCTTGCATCACACCATCATATTAAAAAATATGATATATTTGAATGAATGTATGTGTAGTATAAATGAATGCAAAGGGAGAAAGAGTGGGAAGAAGAAAATGACTAATGAGGTACGTGTGAAATTTCGAATAGTTGAATGTGTTTGTTTATTTTTCCAAGGTTAAAAAGGTAAAAGTTTCATTACTTTTAGTAATAATTGTTAGTATTTTATAGATGTCTAATGTTGATGTAAATAATTGTATGTTGCGTGATGTTGACGATCATGTTAATGACCCTCATAATGATGTTGATGGTAGTTCCACTAAGGCTGCCCTTCCTCCACACTTTAGTCTCATGATGGAGGCCTTTGATATAAGATTTACAGCTATGTAATCTCATTTTGATGGAAGACCAACTGACATTCACAGTCAACAATTGGCCATGCAAACTCAACTGGAGGAATTTCGTTCTGTTGTTGTTGGTCGGTTGGACACATTGTCGGTTCAGGTAGCTGCTCCCTCTCCGGACTTGAGTACCCCACCATTGCAGTACGATGCTTAATTATGTTCGTTATGTTGGTTTTAATGTTTTGCAGCAAAGACTTCGTTAGGTGTTATAATTTGTGCTGATAATACTTTGGTTATTTTGGTACTTTATACTTTTTTTATTTCCATATGTTTCACCACTTCCAATGTCTTGTTATAAGATAGTTTAAAAATTTCCCAGAACCAAAATAACTATTCGATATCGATACTACTTGAACAGTATCGATGCACCATAAATAGTACTGATGCACCATGAACAATACTGATATAGGGTAATAAATTCGGTAGTTACCCTCTTTACTAGACGTTCTGTAACAAATTACGTAGGTTCAATGATATATGTTGTAGGTATCGTATTTCTCATGCGTTACAAAATTCCTTACCATAAGTTGGGTTGGTTTAAGATTTGGAGATATGGGGTAATAAATTCGGTAGTTACCTTCTTTACTATATATTTTGTAACGAATTGCGTAGGTTCAGTGAGATATGTTGTAGGTATCGTATTTCCTATGCGTTTTGTAACATATATGGTAATCCTTTGAGAGATAAGGTAGCTACAAAATTCCTTACCATAAGTTGGGTTGGTTTAAGATTTGGAGATATGAGGTAATAAATTCAGTAGTTACCTTCTTTAGTACATATTTTGTAACGAATTACGTAGGTTCGGTGCAATATGTTGTAGGTATCGTATTTCTTACGCGCTTTGTAACATATAGGGTAATCCTTTAAGAGATAAGGTAACTACAAAATTCCTTACCATAAGTTGGGTTGGTTTAAGATTTGGAGACATGGGGTAATAAATTCGGTAGTTACCTTCTTTCTATATATTTTGTAACGAATTGCGTAGATTCTGTGAGATATGTTGTAGGTATCGTATTCCCTACGCGTTTTATAACATATAGGGTAATCCTTTAAGAGATAAGGTAGCTACAAAATTCCTTATCATAAGTTGGGTTGGTTTAAGATTTGGAGATATGGGGTAATAAATTCGGCAGTTACCTTCTTTACTATATATTTTGTAACGAATTATGTGGGTTCAGTGCAATATGTTGTAGGTATCGTATTTCCTACGCGTTTTGTAACATATAAGGTAATCATTTAAGAGATAAGGTAGCTACAAAATTTCTTACCATAAGTTGGGTTGGTTTAAGATTTGGAGATATGGGGTAATAAATTCGGTGGTTACCTTCTTTACTATATATTTTGTTACGAATTACGTAGGTTCGGTGCAATATGTTGTAGGAATCGTATTTCCTACGCGTTTTGTAACATATAGGGTAATCCTTTAAGAGATAAGGTAGCTATAAAATTCCTTACCATAAGTTGGGTTGGTTTAAGATTTGGAGATATGGGGTAATAAATTCGGCAGTTACCTTGTTTACTATATATTTTGTAACGCATTACGTAGGCTCTGTGCGATATGTTGTAGGTATCATATTTCTTACGTGTTTTGTAACATATAGGGTAATCCTTTAAGAGATAAGGTAGCTACAAAGTTTACTACCATGATGAGATTTTTAGTAACTACCCTTTTTCTTACTGTTGTGTGCAAAAGTGATGCGCGAATTGCGTGCAAGTATACGGATAAAAATCCTCTGCCCCTTTTTGGTGCCCCTACTTATGCCCCAACACTAAAAAAACACAATAAAATTAAATTTCAAGCCCTAACCCTAAATTCTAAATTCTAAATCCTAAACCTTACACCCTAAAAAATACACCCTACCCTAAATTCTATAAACCCTAACCATAACCCCTAACCTAAAACCCTAAACCCCAAACCTTAAACCTAATTTTGAGTGTGGGGGCATAAGTAGGGGCACCGAAAGGGGTAGAGGATTTCCATGTACATGGTGCCAAGCTATAGTAATTAAGATATCGTCTCCACGTGGATTGTGACAACATTTGGAATTCACCTTTCTGTACAAGTAAAAACACAAATATTGAGAGTTGGTTTGATTAAAACTAAGACTAAAGCGAATAAAATAAATTGAGAAATCAGAGTGAGAGAATGGGTCGGTATTGGAATGCTTCGTAGTGTGGAGATTGGATGCACTGTCTCGGCACAGTTTTGTAGATCAACTTAAAAACTTTCGACAGCCGCCCACGAGAATGGCTCGGTAGAAGCCCGCCTCAGCAGAGACCAATGTGACTGCCTGGATAGTTAAGCGATGATTCAAGGTTCGGCAAGGCTCCCTTCAATGACTTCCTCTTATCCTTAAGCTTGAAGTACTATTGGCGAACACGTCTTGGATAATACCTCCCGGCGTGAATCTAAGGATGAACACCAACCGATTTTGAAGCCTCTCTTAGCCGCTGAACTTCTAACTTATCCCTAAGCTGAAGTAGCTTTACCCTATGGTTGGATAAAACTGTATTTACTCGTTTCATGAGTCCAACTCTCCTGATATTGAACAAATGGATTGATGCTCTCTTCTCTCCCGATAAAGATTGCAGCAATGAATAACCAAGAGTAAACAAACCTTGAATTTTATTGCAAAAACCGAAAACCTAAACAAATACAAGAAAAACTCTCACAACTACTACACAACCAACCTTTAGCCCTAGGGAAGGTTTAGAACATAATGGAGGATGACGAAACAAGGGTTATTCGACAAGAAGGAGTTTTCTCTCTAATCTCTCTTGTTCAATTTATCCTTCAAGTCGATTACATTTATAGGGGAGGAGCCTAGGTCTAAGTTGGTTTAGGGCAGGAATCCTAGTTAGAATCTAATTACAACTCATTAAAAGAACAAATCTAACATTAAATCTTCCTAGTTTCCCGTTTGACTTTTTCCACCTTGACTTTGACCATGGCTTTTCTTTGTCTGCTGGACTCCAATGCACGTGCAAGTGGTCCAAAAATCGGGCTTGATGAGCTCTTTCAGTTGCATACCACTTTGCATATTTCCACCCATCCTTGAGTTGCCGCCTCGGTGGAATACTGTTGTCTGCCTCGGTAGAGGCCTGGATTGGTGTGCAGGGGTTGGCACAACTCTTCATTTTGGGCTTCTCCTCCTCGACCAGCTCTTCATGTGGTCCAATAGCTTCCTCCATCAATTTCCAGCTTCTCCTCTTCTACCCTCTCTGCTGCCTCGGCAACATCTGCCTGGGTGGGTACCCGCGTACAGAAAGAAACGCACTTGAGTAGTATCTTTTATATAAAAAACAATTAAGTTCAGCAAATAAGGCAGAATATCTAATCTATGCATTTTTGTGTATGTTTTCCTAATAAATGCAACTAGACTATACTTAAGAACAACAATAATTGAGCTAAACTAGGGCATAAATATAGGACTTTTGCACACTTAACACACCCCCAAACTCGAACCGCTGCCGGAGGATGGGGACTCAAAAACTGAACCGGTCCACAATGAAGCTCCTCGCCCTACGCTCAAGAGAGTCCAATCGTCGTGCACAGCAAAGACTTCACCTGCCAAGCCTGCTGCCAGGACCTCTGCCAGCCGCCGCCTGATCATCCAATCATCATCTTCCTTCTTTGCCTCAGAAACTCCAGCATCATCTCAACCACCAGACAACTTCTAGGGTTGTTTTTTTTCTTTCTTTTTATTTATTGTTTTTCTGTTTTAATTATTTTTCTTGTCTTTTTTTCTATTTTTTTGTGCATTGAGGGAAATGCCCATCTCGAGTTTGGGGGGTTAGCACTCAGCTATTATTTAGGCATCATTTAGAGCATATACTTGCATTTGTACTGGCCTTAAAATTAATCAAAAGAAAAAAATTGTTAGAACTTGTGCTTATGATAGGATAGCCGATTAAATTTTTTGCACCATAAAAAATGAACTTAATATTGGGAGAAAGCATGAAGAAAACTTAGATTTTTTCTATAATTGCCAAAAATAAAAAATACTACTGTTACTTGCTAAATTTGAGTGAATTTCTGATAAACACTGCCTGATTGAATTATTTGTAAAATTCTAACATGGTTGCAGGAAGCTGCCGCGGCAAACTACAAACAGAAAAAGAAAAGCACTGCCACGACAGTAAAGAAAAAAAGAAAAATGATGTTTTCTCCTAGAGGTGCCCGAAACAGGCTCTAGGAAGAATCATGTGCCAAGGACACTCTGCTGCTATCAAAGTCCATGTATCTGAAAAATTTTGAAGTGACGGACAAAGTAGCATGAGTGAATGAAAGTCTTTATGGGATGACTCTACTCAATAGGTTCAGGGTTTTGTAGTTTGCTCCTGTCTTAATTTCAGACCTAAAGAGTAGTTGTGATGAGTCGAAGCCCTTATTGCCATGATTATAAAATGTACTTAATTGTGCTGCCTCGACAGCAACCTTATATTACCTTGACAACATCTTTGTTTACTTAGAATATTCTTTAGATTCAGCCTTTACACAATTTCTGCACACAATGCACTGCATTGTAGTTTAATTATGAGGTAATTCATGCTATTCTCCTTTCACTAATCTAATGATAGGTGCCACGACCTTAAGGTGCTTAATCAAGTTTAAAACAGGTTTTTCTTTTTGATTTATGCAAGGGCAAGTATACTTAGGATTGCATTGCTTGAGGACAAGCAATAGTTCGAGTTTGGGGGTGTGTAAAGTGCTCATAAGTCTTATATTTTGTATGCATCCCATCTCATATTATTGTTATTCTTAAGTTCATTTTAGGCATATTTAGATGCATGCATGCATTATTTACAATATTCTTTACTTTACCTTGCTTTAATTGAATATCTTTGATTTTGTGAGAAAAGATATTGTTTTAGTTTAGTTTTAGTTTCAGATGCTAGAAGTTGTCAGAAGGAGGAGAAATCAGAGGAGCTGATGCTGCGGCAGCAAACCAATGAGCTGTACTGAAGTAGTTCAACACAAAGAGAGATATTGTCGCCGTCATATTTGTCGCCCAGGGAAGCAACTTGAGGAATTGGTGAATTGGAGTGCGATTGGAAGAGCATAATTTTCTAAGTCCAATGAGCCCATCCACGCAATTTACTGATGCCAGAAACAGCGGACAGAGCCGCCAAAGGAGAAAATATCTAAGGCGGCCTAAGCTTACTTGCGGCAAAAGGAGTCAAACTTCAAGTCAAAGAAGTCAGAATTAAAGGATGCATTCAGTGCAAAAGCTACTTTCTCATGAGGAAGACTTCTACTCCAAGGAGGACTTAACCTAGGCCATGCCCTATATATACATGATCTTACTTTGTATTTTTGACAATCTTGGCATAACTTAGTTTCTCTTATGTTTTATTGCCGACATTATGTTCTAAATTCTCTAGGGTTTGGGTTGTGTTGTAAAGTAGTTGTGAGAACGATTATTTAGGTTTAAGTTTGTTTTTGCAATAAATTCAAGGTTTTCTTATTTCATGTTCTTCATTGTTTTCAATTGAGATCGAAATATGGATTGTGAGCAATCCATTTGTTTGGCATCGAGAGAGTCAAACTCATGAAAGAAGTAAGCACGATCTCATCCATACCAGGTGTTGATCAATCCAGCCTAGACATAGGTTAGGGTTTAAGGCGGCTAAAAGAGGATGAACCTAAGGTTGTTGTTCATTGCAAGATTCACGCCGACATGTATTATCTGCAGCGGGCATCAACAGTATTCTGACTTAGACATAAGCTTAATCATTCTCGAAGCGTTCTGTTGAGCCTTGAAGATCTGCCGAGTTTGCCGCCGAGCCAATCATCTGTTCCACCTGCCGAGGCAGCGGAAGTTGTTGAAAACCAATCTGCCATCTTCCGCCGAGGCAGCAAAGTATGGCAGCGCAATACAACTTGACCTATTCAACGCAGTTTCACACTACGGAGCAGCATAATCTGACATATTCCATCAATATGATCTCTTCTTTTAATTACTTGTGTTTCTTTAATTTAGAATCTCTTACAAACTAAAATTTACTTGTGCATTGAAATATTCTTTGTGCAGGAATTTATATTCGAGTTAGCTGTCCAATCCTCGTGGGAGACGATATCTTTTATATTATAAGTTGACAAGAGTGTGCACTTGCGCTCACAATTAGAGAACACCCAAACGCTCTACACATAGCTCTGTTCACGATTCAATGGTCTCTGATGGTAGACTATTGAACCAAGTTTTTGCCCTATCCCTCAGTGAATAGGGGAATAATCTGAGTCGAAGCACGTCAGGGTGGACTACAAGGATTTTGAAGGATTTGCAGATATCTAGGAAGGATTTCATGTGCTGGTGGGCATCTTCAGTGGCGGATCCTCCAAATTGTCCAAGTGTATTCGGCATGTTAAACATGACTGGTTTGAGTTCAAAGTGGTCCGCTTCTATTTCTAGATCAATCACGCCAGAGTTTAGCCTTCTGAGATCCTCTTCCAAGTAGTCAAGAACTAGCCGCCGAGTGGCAGTAGGTTGCATGCCATTGCCCGCCACATCATTTTCGATTGGAGGCGGTGGTAGATTCTGGTCCTCGATGTTCGCTTTGTCACCCATGGCTTCTTTATTTGCTTGTCTTAATCTGCATGCACTACGTTTAGGCTCTCGATCATAGTTTCGCAAGGGTGATTTTTTGTTCACTCTGGTCATAAACCAAAGAAAACCAGGGGGTTAAACAGAAAAATAAAAAGTGCAGAAAAAATAAAAACAAAAAGTTGTACGCCAATCCCCGGCAACTGCGCCAAAACCTTGTTGTGTGCAAAAGTGATGCGCAAATTGCGTGTAAGAGAGTTGTTTGATTAAAACTAAGACTAAAGCGAATAAAACAAATTGAGAAATCAGAGTGAGAGAATGAGCCGGTATTAGAATGCTTTGTAGTGTGGAGATTGGATGCAGTGTCTCGACACAGTTTTGCATATCAACTTAACAACTTTCGACAGCCGCCCACGAGTATGCCTCGACAGAAGCCTGCCTCGGTAGAGACCAATGTGACTGCCTGGGCAGTTAAGCGATGATTCAAGGTTCGGAAAGGCTCCCTTCAATGACTTCCTCTTATCCCTAAGCTTGAAGTACTATTGGCGAACACGTCTTGGATAATACCTCCCGCGTGAATCTAAGGATAAACATCAACCGATTATGAAGCCTCTCTTAGCCGCTGAACTTTTAACTTATCCCTAAGCCGAAGTAGCTTTACCATACGGTTGGATAAAACTGTGTTTACTTGTTTCGTGAGTCCAACTCTCCCGATATTGAACAAATGGATTGATGCTCTCTTCTCTCCCGATAAAGTTTGCAACAATGAAGAACCAAGAGTAAACAAACCTTGAATTTTATTGCAAAAACTAAAAACCTAAACAAATACAAGTAAAACTCTCACAACTACAACACAACCAACCCTTAGCCATAGGGAAGGTTTAGAACATAATGGAGGATGGCGGCACAAGGGGTTTTTGACAAGAAGGAGTTTTCTCTCTAATCTCTCTTGTTCAATTTCTCCTTCAAGTCGATTACATTTATAGGGGAGGAGACTAGGTCTAAGTCAGTTTAGGGCAGGAATCCTAGTTAGAGTCTAATTACAACTCATTAAAAGAACAAATCTAACATTAAATCTTCTAGTTTCCCGTTTGACTTTTTCCACCTTGACTTTGATCATGGCTTTTCTTTGTCTGCTAGACTCCAATGCACGTGCAAGTGGTCTCCAAAAATCAGGCTTGATGAGCTCTTTCAGTTGCATACCACTTTACATATTTCCACCCTTCCTCGAGTTGCCGCCTCGGTGGCATACTGTTGTCTGCCTCGGTAGAGGTCTGGATTGGTGTGCATGGGTTGGCAGTTGGCACAACTCTTTATTCTGGGCTTCTCCTCCTCGATCAGCTTTCCAGATGGTCCAATAGCTTCCTTATTCAATTTCCAGCTTCTCCTCTTCTACCCTCTCTGCTGCCTCGGCGGCATCTGCCTAGGCGGGTACCTGCGCACAGAAAGAAACTCACCTGAGCAGTATCTTTTATATAAAAACATCAAATAAGGCAAAATATCTAATCTATGCATTTTGTGTATGTTTTCCTAATAAATGCAACTAGACTATACTTAAGAACAACAATAATTGAGCTAAACTAGTGCATAAATATAGGACTTTTGCACACTTAACACTTACACATACTGTAACAAATTCGATAACTGCACCGTAACAAATTATGTAGGTACATGCTACCGGTATAACCGGTTGACCTAAAATTAGCATAATTTTAAGGGACCTAACGCTAGAATCACCCGAGTTTTCATACCAACCGGAGGATAAATCAATTTGAGCTAAAGTGAAAAGTATAATTTCTTTTACTTTAAAGCTTCATGTTGAAAGGTAATTTTAATTGAATCATTAGGTATATTAATTAGTTGATATAATAATATTTCGACAAAACACAATTTTGAATAGATCTAAAGAATTTGATTCAAACTTGATTACTCGAACGAATACACCTATTATGAAATCTTATATATACTCGAACATAATGACCTAAATTTGATCTAAAATCTAAAATAAATTGAAATCGACTCGAATTTCAGCTTGGTTGATATGAACCTGAATTGAAGGCAACCAGAACCAATAGGGGTGGTCGAAACTCGACTTGGACTTGACTCGATGTCAAAATACTTGACTCGACTCGTAATTTCATATACTCGACTTGAAAAAATTTCAAATAAATTTGTAGTTACAAAATGGAAATTTGAAAAATCAGAATTTTTAGTAATTAACAGATCAGTTTTCAAGTTTGAGTCAAGTCTCTCAATTACGTCATATATATATCACATATGAAAAAAATGAAGAAATATATGTGTATTGTATATGATTATAGAATCGTTTAAATTGGAACTAATTAGTATCATAACATTATAAATGTTTACAATTAAATTTGATCATAAACTCGAACTCGACTCGGAAAAAATTCAAATAAAGTTTGATTAATAAAACATGACTCTTCAACTTGACTAACTCGAATTTTTTTTACTCGAATCGATCGAATGTCCACCCCTAAGAACCGATACCAACTTGAATTTAATTTACCAAATCATATTTGAACCGATCATCAACTCAATTTTAACTTGATAATTGAATCGCAATAAATGAATAATTTGTTTTTATTATTATCTATTTTTTAGCAATGTGATAAAATGTAAATTGAAACCGACCCGAATTTTAACTTGTCTGATATGGATCTGTACAGAAGACAACCATAATTTATTTTACCCAACTCGACATGAATCGAACATTAATTTGATAAATGTGTCGAAGTGAACTAATAGTTATTAATATTATTTATTTATTTATTTATTTGTAGTAATATAATAAATAGTACAATTAATGTGTAAGCTAGGAATGCTTTCTATTTTGATATGCATCCACCTTCTCCCGGCCCCATAGAACTAATGGGGCCTAAATTTGTAAGAATTGGATGTAGACATCGATTATGTAGTATATATAATTCTAATTATGGAAGATGCTGTTCAGTGCAAAACCCACCATGAATCATAGGACAATCTGGGAAATTTTAACCATTCTTTTATATATATATATATATATATATATATATATATATATATATATATATATATATTAAGACTTTAATTGAATGCTGGTAATACTAATACACTACATCATCTTTCAAGTATCTTATACGGTTATACCCTTTTATTCCCTCAATTTCATTAGGATAGTAAATGTGTATATCACTTCAACAATCACATACCTTTTTTTCCGCACATAATCAAATCGAGTAGAAACCATCTGTCTCTTTTCGGTGCCCTTATTTATGCCCCACACTAAAAGTTAGGTACCGAAAAGGGGCATATAATTTTTATCCTAATCGAATCACGATTGCATTTCGCATGATATAATTAACACAAACACTGATGAGTTCCTAAGGTAATTTATAAGAATATAATAGACTGAGATGAGGTAAACAAAGGAAAGAGTCATTCAAATAAAGGCCTTGTTTGGCAATTAGCAGATAGCTGATAGTGGATTCCATTAGCTGATTTGACTAACGGATTGTATTAGCTGATTATATAAAAGTGTTTGGTAAAATTAACTGATAGCTGATAGATGTTTGATGATTTAAACAAGTAAAATGACATATAAAGACATGATTATATTCGATACTTATTTGAATAGTGTATTAATTATCAATATTTTATGCCTATTAATATTAATTAGATTATGAAAAATAATTTTTAATATAACATTACTAAGCATATTTGAAGGGTTTATATATTAATTTATTATTTATATAATTATTTTTAATACAATTCAATTAATTATTAAATTTAAATACAAATATAAGTGTGTGAGAATAGAAAGAAAAAAACAGAAAGTATTAGTTTACAAATGTCACAATGTAAATACGCGAAGTTGAAGAATTAAAATAGAAATAGTAAGTAATTTTGAGATTTTTCACCCCGATCCGCTCTTTACCAAACATTCAATTAGCGGATTTGACCGGTCAAACCTCTAATTTTATCTCAAACCTCTAATTTTTACTCAAACATCTCTTTCCAGCCAAAGACAAATGAGAGAACACGCTGAATACCTCTTTTGTGACTTGGGATAAGCATTTCAAACCCTACCCACTAGCTTTTCCCTTTCCAATATCTCCTTTTCCTCACTCAAATTACAATATACCCGAAAAAAATCAATTATAAACCTTCTTTTTCTTATTTATTCTGTCCAGTAGCCAAAACTATTTGTTTTTACTTTTTCATTCATTGTCACACCCTCCAAAGGAAGGGCTGTGATGGTCTTGTTTAACCACCCTCCATTAGCACTTAAAAGCTCACATGTGAATGCTTTCCAAAACAACACATTTGTAATAAAAAACAATTTAGGTCATCACATGTCGAGTCAAAAAAAATCAAACCAGTCGAATTTACACGTCTTATTTTATACCTTAAACTTTATTTGAAAATTTTCAATTCGACTCTAGTTGTTTGAGTTTGTGTACAAATTTAATTGTAGATATTTATAATGTTACAGTAGTAATTGATTCCAATTTAAATAGCTTTCTATAACCATATATATTCATATATTTTTCAAATGTGATATATGTATATCAGGCAAAGTTGTGGGACTCGAGTGGAACTTGAAAACTAATCCTTTAATCACTACAAATTTTGAATTATTCGAATTATCATTTTATTATTCAAATTTTATTTCAAAATTTTTCGAGTCGAGTCCACTTTATAAAATTACTCAAACTGAAAAAAAATGTTGGGGCATGCTGCAGCTATATATTTAAATCCAAACATTCTACATATGTTGCAACGTAGCTTTCAACTGTCTGTATTTATGTACATCATCAGAAAACTCTCTCTTATTTAAACTTATCTGCGTTAAAGATTTATTGATAAAATACACAAATGACCACTTAATTATGGGGTTGGCGTCAATTTGACCATTGTACTTTCAATTTTGGTAAATATAACACATAATTATTTAAGTGGTTTTAATGTAGCCACCTGTCGTTGAAAAATGAAAAGATTTGACGTGGTTGTTAAATAAAATTGATATAACTACATATTTGGTCCCAGTTATTTACACAATCTATTAGTTTGGTTCTAATTTTAATTTAATAAAAAATAAATTAATTATTCAATTAAGTGATGTTATTGGAGGACTTTAGCCATTTTTATTTAATTTAATAAATTTATCTAATTGGAGAAAGAAATTAAGTGCAAGCAAACTGGCTTAGTGGGAATTGAACTTGGGCGTGCTTAGTGAAAGAGGCGTGACTTTGCCTAGGCCAAGCCTAATTTCGTGATATAGAATACAAATATTTAATATAGGCTAAAGGGTCAAATTTGCCCCTGTAGTAATCCGAAATCAGCAATGTTACCCCTACTTTTTTTTCTTCGTAATTTTGTCCTCAAAGTCAGTCAATTGTAGCAATGTTGCCCTTTGACCGATGACTGTTAAATGCTGACGTGGCAGTTAACGGTGCTGACGGGGCAATTTTACCCTCGAAGTCATTAATTGCAGCACTTTTACCCTTGGTTTATTTAGTTTTTGAATAAAATTGGATAAATAATTTGGTTTTTTCGAGTTGAACTTTAACAAACAGAATATATGAAAAATTGATTAACAAATTGATGTAAATATCCTTTGAGTCCCTAGTAATTTTAAAAATAAGCAAAATGAGAACTCTAAAAAAATCAAAATATTATTCAATTTTTTTTAAAAATCTATGAACTTAATAAAAATAAATACGATATTCAAAAAAATTATTGAAAATAAACCAACGAGAAGCGTGTTAATTGAACGGTGAACCGAACTATTCTATTCGAACGATGTTCGATTGACACACTTACCGACGTTGGGTTGTTAGGAAAAAATGTACGGTGAACTCGAATCATGTGGCTCAGGTTGAATTCTGCTTTATCTTCTGGATATCCTTGTATTTATCTCCCATGCCGTTTTCGCCGAACACCACTAATGTCGTTTTCTGAGATCATCATACATTTTTTCCTAACAACTCATCGTCGGTAAGTGTAACCCCCTAGACCCGCCTATGCGTTACAACGGATCCTAGGAAGTCACATTAGGGTCACAAGAGCGACCCACAGTAAAAATACACATAAAAACATTTTTTAGAAGAACACTTATTAAGTTGTAAAACCAACTTCTGTTTAAAATATCATTTCGGGATGTTATTTTAACACATAATAAAAACTTCATAAAATATTTTACAGACACTGTCATAAAACAATACATGACATACATGCCCACTAACTATACAGTACCGTACTCCAAAAGCAACGCCGAGAGAACTCCGTACACTGATGTCAAACGCTATACCATGATATATTCCTTTAACCTGCGATGGTAAAAACAACGTGAGCTTGGAAAAGCTCAGTAATACAGTACTACCAAAAGATGCTATAAGCTCATGCAAATATATGGTAGGCATAACATTTTCAGGATGTTCCACGTAGTAACAGTCTCCAATTCTGTTCTACTATTTCGAGGTAGCATCATACTCGAGAATACCGATACTTGCTCTTTATTCATACATCGAGAATTAGACGATAATTATATAGGCTAGCAACATATGAGGTAGGAATCAGAGAGTTTGGTGCCTAGTGTGTTCCAACGGTGCAACATTAATGCATGAAAAATAATAATGCAGCAAACCTTTTTATTTCAAATACATTGTTTCAAGTAGTAGTAAAGTTCATTTTTTTATTCTTTATTTACCCTCCAACCATACTCCAGTATTTAGTTTCCCCAGTGCGGTATCATGTACAGGCATTAACCCAAGCCCATTGGGCGTGGGTACCATCCTAAGGATATACCTTAGAATACGGGCGGCCCTTGCCGAAGCATAGGAACCGAAAACGGGCGGACCTAGCCGAAGCATAGGACTGAAAACGGGCGGACCTAGCCGAAGCATAGGACCGAAAACGGGCGGACCTGGCCGAAGCCTAGAATCTGAAAACGGGCGGACTTACCAGCTTGATCAGGGCTGAGCCGTTAGCAACTTCATATCATTTCCCAAGTACCCCGGTGAATTAGATCATCAATAGTTCATTAATCAATAACCGTATTTTTAGTAACACATTATCCATATAGCATGTTTGTCATATCGGGTGCATAAACATATATCAACAATGCAGTACGGTCATGTTTAATTATAAAACATGTCATGCTCATGTGAATTCAAGTATTCTATCATGTGCACGTGATCGGTATTATAACATGTGAATCAGTATGCAAAAACAGTCGTGTAGCACACATGGAACACACTAGGTGGAATAGTTTATTTCCTTGGAGATACTTGTCATTTACGGAGGAGAACACATTAAACTTTTGATCATTTAACGGGTTTCTGGAACGAGGCCCCTATTCAAATAGGGGTTTGTACTAACGGTTCAAACTAGATATTCGGGAGATAATACATCAAGATTTTTGAGAGTTTAAGCATATCATGAGTGATTTACTCATTTAAGCCTACAAGGGCATTATAGACATTTTATCACTCAAGGGCATTTTGGTAATTTATACCAACAAGGCATAAACAACGGCTCGGAAAATTTTAGTTGTTCATCGGGTTTCCAACCAAGCATTCGGAGGTTTCTATGTCCAGACCTCTCACGATATCAGATACATTCCGGGCTATTTTGATCACTTTGGCCAATGAGGGCATTTTGGTCATTTAATTATTATAGAGGACTTCGTAACTTAGCCCAATCATGAGGAAATTCTGATTTACAATATTTAAGATTTCCAAAAGTTTGTCGAGCCTCCAAAACCATTCGAACTAACAAATTCCAACCTTGCAGTACTAACCAAACCTTCTGATGCATCCAACTGAATCGTATATCTGAACGGTTGCTTTCATATTTCACCACAAGATTTGCCACAGAGTAGTCAACTATTATCCTGTGCGGAGAAACTTCCAACCTTACATTAATATCATGAGTGATTGACATACCAGAGTTATGCTTCAAGCCTTAGGGGCATTTTAGTCATTTTCAACTTTATTAGCATTTCCAGAATTTTATCAGATGTAATTTACTTATTCCAATCATGGGGGTATTTCGGTCATTTCGATGTTCGAGATATCCATCATTACTGTCAATTGGACCATTTGTAGTATTTCAATCATTAAGTACTCGTGGGTGTTTCAGCCATTCAGGAAATTCTGGTACCTCCAACCACTTCATTCCTTTCAGAACTCAAGGGTTTATCCATCATTCCAATTAATTGCAAACCTCGATGTCCTAGAATACTTTATCCCTTTTTGTCAATACTATCATTCCGATTAATTTAACCATAATAGTATTTCCAGTACTTTTAGTCATTTCCGTCAATTCAGTATTTTGAGTCGCTTAATCAATTTAGAGGTACGAATAGTTTCTCGTAAATATATATTCAGGGATTCATTCTAAATTCAAGGAAATCTAACACCTTACAATCTCGGTGGTTTAAATCTTGTTACCATAACTTTCCAAGTAGCTCGAGGATTTTAGATGAATCGTGTTGTTCTATCATATCCAGTGTAGATTTCCATATCGCTCCCAATTCTAAGGGTATTTTAGTCATTCTCATACATTAAGGGCATTTTCGTAATTTCATAACCAAGTATCTTTAGCTTTTACTCATTTGACATTAATAATCGGTTTTGGAGATTAGCTGCCTCACTTCTTAATTTATTGAACTCCAGATCCTTACATTTGTTAACTTCCTCGTTCGAGCATTTCGATCTTATCTAGGTTATCATACTCGATTTCATATCTGATTTGACTTAAACAGGTTAACCGCACTCTTTATCATATTCATGCATGCATTAACTGAATATCAACATGTTCATAGAGCATACTAGAGGTAGTAGTGTATTACCTTTAATACTTGCTATATCGGTCGACCATGATACCCCGTTCGATCACTCTCGAACCCGAATGCGACGTCCTCAACATCCCGAATACAAGGAACTTTGAATACCTTCAATCGCACAAATTTCCAATTTCAGTCCTTATTCACATTGCTCATAATTAATTATTAAAATACAAAGCAGACTCGAGTTCAAGGTCCAATTCAGAGGCTTTCGGATTAGAATTTCACGAAACGAGCTTCAAAATCGGACTCAGGACGTCGAAAAACATAAAATAGGGCTTTTCTGAAAAAGTTGACTTTTTGGTCAACGGTCAAAGTCAACGCTGACGTCAGCAGGTCAACGCTGACGTCAGCAGTCAACGGTCAACGGGGACAGAGTCAACACTGACGTCATGCTGACGTCACTGGTTGACTGAGTTGACTCACTGTGTTGACCGGGTTGACTCACTGGGTTGACTCGGGCGAGTTGACTCACTGAGTTAACTCGGACGAGTTGACTCACTGGGTTGACTCGATCAACGGGTCAAACTCGGGTCGGGTTCGGGTCAACGGGTCAGGTACGGGTTGGGTCGGGTACGGGTCTTGGTTTTCTACTGGGCTGGGCCGGTTTAGGCTGGACCGGTTCAGGTGGGCCGGCCGGTTCAATGGCCACCGTCCAGGGCTGCCGGAAATCGCCCCGGACGGCGCGTGAAGCCCACGCGCGGCCCTAACTTGTCGGAATCGGACCGGAAAACACCCAAAACAATCCACAATTCATCCTTAAACTTGAAAATCTTGAATTTTCACCGGAAACATTACTGAAACTTACCAAATCGGAATTTAACCCCTTTAATCGACGAACCTCCGATGAGGCCTCAAACGGCGACGGTCAAGCGATCCCCGACAGGGTTTTGTTCGCTGCAACTTGAAGATCACGACGGCGGAAACCACTCCCCGAACCGGTGCCTACGGTGGCCGGAAACGACGAGGAACAGAGCCTCGAAAACCCCTAGGTTCGACGAACCTTTAACCTTCAATTCCCGACGACATGAACGGCGGCTGAGCGAGTGGTTAGAGGGGTTTTGGTCGGGGCTCGACGGGGAAGCCAGCGGTGGTGGCGGTGAACGCCACGGAGCGGCGGTGCGGCAACTAGGGCGGTGGTCGGGCTTGGGTTGTTGAAACGTCTTAGGAGGAGAAAACAATCAGATTTCTCTGGATATTTCCAGATCCAATATGAGGCATTAATTATGGATGGGGTTTGGTTCTATTTTATTTATTTTCATTATACCCCTTCAAAAAATAGCTTAACATTAAATCATGGTAGATTTTCAACATGGATAGCCATAGCCCTGATGGCTAAGGCATGGGTTTATGATTCCAAGGGTCAAGGGTTTAAACCCTACAACCCACAATTATTTATTTTCTTTTCTCCTTTCTTCCTTTCTCCCCTTTTCTTTTTAATCATATTTTAATATGGGTGTTACAGTAAGTGTGTCAATCGAACATCGTTCGAATAGAATAGTTCGGTTCACCGTTCAATTAACACGCTTCTCGTTGGTTTATTTTCAATAATTTTTTTGAATATCGTATTTATTTTTATTAAGTTTATAGATTTTTTTAAAAAATAATAATATTTTGATTTTTTGTGAGAGTTCTCATTTTGCTTATTTTTAAAATTACTAGGGACTCAAAGGATATTTACATCAATTTGTTAATCGGTTTTTCATATATTTTGTTTGTTAAAGTTCAACTCGAAAAAACAAAATTATTTATCCAATTTTATTCAAAAACTAAATAAACCAAGGGTAAAAGTGCTGCAATTAATGACTTCGAGGGAAAAATTGCATGAATGACTTCGAGGGTAAAATTGCCCCGTCAGCACCGTTAACTGCCACGTCAGCATTTAACGGTCAAAATCGGTCAAAGGGCAACATTGCTACAGTTGATTGACTTTGAGGGCAAAATTACGGAGAAAAAAAGTAGGGGCAACATTGCTGATTTCGGATTACTACAGGGGCAAATTTGACCCTTTAGCCTTTAATATATGTCTTAATTGGTTGTATATTCCAGGGAAAAGCAAATAAATGTAGATTAAGGGGATTCAAACATGACACACTTAGATTGCATAAAAATATCTAAATCAATGGAATAAATCTAATAATTAAATTAAAGTTAACAACATTTTGTATATATATTTTAAATTATAGTTATTGCACGATTAAAATAAAAATAGTTTTAAGATTTTTGTATTTTTAAACTAAATTTAATATATTTTTCTTTTCCGCATTTATTTTTATAATTTCACATATATAATCGTTGAATTGATTTTTTTAAATTAATTAATAATTTTAATATTTATTAAAATTTTAATTAAATTACTATATATGGAATTATATTAAAATTTTAAGATTATAATAAATTCATTTAGTGAATTCAAACTCACGCACAAAATGTTGTTAACTTTAATTTAATTATTAGATTTATTTCATTTAATTTAGATGTTTTGTATGCATTATAAGTGTGTCGTGTATGAATCCCCTTAATTCACATTTATTTGCTTTTCCCTGGCATAAACAACTATGGCAAAGCCACGCCTCTGTCACTAAGCATGCCCATGTTTGATTCACTGTAAAGTCAATTTACTTGCATTTATTTTCTTTCTCCAACAAGGTGGTGACACATGTCACTACCTAATTGAATAATTAATTTATTTTTTATTAAATTAAAATTAGGACCAAATAATAGATTGTGTAAATAATGACGACTAAATTTGTAATTATACCAATTTTATTTAACATCCTCGTCAACTACCTCATTTTTTACGGCAGGTGATTACATTAGAACTACTTAAATAATTATGTGGTATATTTACCAAAATTAAAAGTATAGTTCTCAATCTGAAACCAACCCCATAATTAAATGGTCATCTTTGTAGTTTACCTAAGATTTAATGCCAAGTTCCTCTCAATAAGACCCTAAATAAACAAAAAATGGATGTTTCAACTGGTATCATTTGTCGAAAGTTGCACGAAATGGACCCAAATAGAGGCATGAAATTCTTGGTATAATTCAAATTCCTCAATGAGTCCATTGTCACAA
Organism: Hibiscus trionum; assembly: GCA_030270665.1. NCBI lineage: Eukaryota > Viridiplantae > Streptophyta > Magnoliopsida > Malvales > Malvaceae > Hibiscus > Hibiscus trionum. Next base: position 14,846,829 of record BSYR01000038.1, on the reverse strand, counting down.
AACACAAAATCTGTCAAAATTGACCCGAACCTGATTACCCAAATTGATTTACCTGATTTGAGATCTAATATAGACCTAAACATAAAGACCAGAATTTGATCTGAAACCCCAAACAAATCAAACCAAACAATATGAATTTTAGTTGGACCAATATGGACGGAACTAATATTCACATGAACCGAAAGCAACTCAAACTGAAAACAACTCAAATAAAAAACAAGTCAAACCGGAAGCCCCAAAGCAAAATCAACATGAATTTAATCTACCCAGACTGGTGTAATCACTGATTTTGTCCGAACCTTGAACCCCTTTAGTTTTTGTTAATCTGGACTTATATCGGGCTATTGAGACTAAAAAAGAAAAAAAGAAAACAAATATATATATATATATATGTCATGTCTTAATAGTAACATCATATATTATAACTTGTTTAATTATTGTTATTCTTTATTCATTTATTACTATTATTACCTTATTAATATTATTCTGTTACTATATTATATTATATTATTATTTTCGGATATAACTAGTTAAAAATAAAACATAAGCAAATAAGTCAGCCCACAAGTGATGAATAATTATTAAAAGGCCCAGATTTATTAAATATTAAAGTCCATATGACAAAACCCAGAAATATTCATTACACAAAATACAATGAGCCCAAAATAATATAACAACCCAACCAAATAAAAAACCCTAATTGCCTTGGTGTTTTCTTGTGCAGCCACCGCCCTCATCCACGACCGTCAGATCTATCGAGATCTGACGGCCCAGATCGGATCCTTGCGAGAAACCCTAGAGAGCCCCATCTTTGCCCCAGCGCCGCTACATCTGAGCCGTCGGATCGCGCGAAGATCCAAGGGCCCAGATCGCTCCAGATCAAGCTTCCAGATCACGTCTCCTTTGCCACCCACGCGCGACCCTTCGTTGCTCGACGCGCGCGTGCCGAGCCACGACCTCTCCTCCCGACGCGCCCACGCCGTCTGCCATCTCCACCAACCGTGTCCCTCCCCATTTCAGCCAAGAACAACAGAGAACAGCAAAAAAAGAAGGATGTCAGATACCAAAAAAGCAAACAAAAACAAATAATGCACCAAAGTCAACGAGGCAACCAAAAATCAGATTCAGAGAGGAGCGACAGTTTTTGTTTTGCATGTAATATTTTCGGATATAAAATCCGAGCTAAAACCAGTGTAAACGATTCGAAAAAATACGGAGAGAAAAATCAATAAAAAACCTTCTAAGGTATCTTTTTTCTTATCTTCAATTTTATTGCAGGCAAACAAAAAAATCAATCCCAAAAAAAAAGTTTTTCCGATTTTACCTTTTCGGGAACCGATTCCCTCTTCTCTTTTGCTTCGGATCTTGCCGGCAATAAACCCTTGGCTTCCGTTGGGAAGCTCGTCGGAGTGAGCCGTCGGGATCTCAACCGGGAAATCTTTTAGGGTTTCGTTTCGAGTTTTAAAAAAAGGGGTGAGGGGCTTTTCGGTTTTGGTTTTATTTGAAAGGGTTTTCGTGTCACCATCGTTGTTTTTGGCCTACTTTTTGGGAAAAGGGTTTCGGTTGTTTCGCCGTCCTTGCCGGCTAGCGGCAACCGGCCGACGTGCTTATCGGGAAAGGTAGAAGAAGACGAGAGGAAAGCTCTTTGATTTTTACCCGAAATGGCCAAAGGGTCTGAAAGTGTTTTAAATAGCCAATTTATAATGTTTTAACTTTTTGACAAAGGATTAATGCTGTATTAAATCCCCCCCGCGTTCCCTTAATTACCCTATGAGGGTTTCCGCATTTTTAAATCGCACCCTTGGTCCTTAAAATTTTCATGAGTCTCCTAATTTCGTCCCTAATTCGATTTTAATCAATTTTGAACGGGTTAATAGCCATTTTGGTACCTTCAGATTTGTACATCCTTTCAAAGTGGTCCCTGATCGTTGTTTTAGTTGCCTTTTTAGTGGTTTATTTACCATTTAAGTCCTCTGCCATTTCATGCATCTTTATTTTATTTCATAATAGTGTTTCCTTAATTTCAGTTAATATAATGTTTGTGTGCTAATAATATATATCGTAATATGATTGCATATCTTTCTTGTTTAACATGTGATATATCTTTTTAAATTACATAGTTTTATTGTTTCGTACGCTTATCATGTTTTTTTTACATATATCATTTGCATCGTTCGTATTGTAACGTGCCTTTTTAGTTAATCATGCAATTTATTTGTCACGTTTTTAAATTTATGAGTTGCATCCGAATTATAAATCGCAATGCGAATGCCTTTTATTCGGGAGCGAACGAGACCAGTACCGGTCGTAGTGGTGGTGGTTCGGACGTTCTCTCTCGAATATTAAGGCTTTTAAAATTTACTCGATCGTATAACTAAATTTCGATTTGAATCGTCACTTTAATTCACAAAATTTAATATTAACTAAGCGGTAATGTTTTTGGTACCAATTTTCGGGCACAACGGGGGTGCTCATCCTTCCCCGCGTGTAACCGACTCCCGAACCCATTTTCAAAAGAAAAATCTCTGGTTTATTTCGGTGTCCGGTCTACCATTTTTAAATGGTCGGTGGCGACTTCTCTACTTTTTCAAAATCCGATTAAATGTTCTAAAACCCAATTAAAACCCGGTTCGTCCGAGCGACATCCGAGGTACTTGTATTGTAACACCCCTAATAAAATATGAGGTAAGAAAAAAAAATAATAAAAAAAGGGGGATGAAATGAAAAAAAAAAGAGAAAAAAAAGGGGAATTGTGGTCTGGGGGAGTTGAACCCGTGACTCATGGATGGGTTGCTTAAGTCTTAGCCATTTGAGCTAAGGCCATTTCTGGTATGAACCTACACTTACTTATTATTAAGCGGTTCTTATAATAGTTATAATAATAATAATAATAATACAAAATATCCCAACTGCCCCACCTAACGTTGAGAATACCCCTTTTTGAATCTAATGTTTCCAGAAAAATCAACCCCCTTATCCAACTCTTCATGTTCCCATCACCGACCCTCCACCTTACACACACAATCGGCCACCGTCATTTCTCCCTCCCCCACCGCCACGTCGTGGCATTCACCGCCACCACCGACGTGCGCATCGTCTCACTCTGAACCCCAAGCCGCCAGTCACGCGCACAACCACGCCACCGTTCGCCGTGAAGTGTGGGTTGAAAGTTCGACAGTGACCCAAGCCTACAACGCCACTGTTTCTCGCATTTTCTGGCACCGGTTGCCGTCCTTTTGCGAGACGGACACTAGATCCGAGCTCTCGACGCGGCGGGGAGCAAAACCCCTAAGGTTTCGAGTTCAATCGACGTCGGGAGAGCCCTCATCGGTGTTACGTGGTTTTCTGGCGAGATTTAAAATTTTGGGGTAAGTTTCGGGCATATTCCGGGTTAAATCGTTGAATACTCGGCTTGGATGAGTTTATAAATTCATGATCTTCATTTTTCCGGCAGAAACGACGCAAAATGGACTTTCCGACGACATTCCGGTGACCGTCTGATGACCTCCCCGACGACCATCCGATGGCCAGTTGCTTTGGGTAAGTGAACCGGTTCGGACCGGTATAGATTAAACCGGTTTGGATAGAACCGGTCCGGCCCAATAACCGGGTTAGCCCTTTTAATTATATAAAGGTGGGCCGGCCTGTTAAGGCCCAATGGCCTTTAGCCCGTACCCGGTGAGTCCAAGCCCAAACCAAAATTGACGCGACCCGCGTCCGCCTGAGTCCGAACTGAGCCCAAACCCGTCAGTCCGACCCGTTGACCCGACCCGACCCGTTGACCGAGTCAACCCAGTGAGTCAACTCGCCCGAGTCAACTCAGTGAGTCAACTCGCCCGAGTCAACCCAGTGAGTCAACTCGCTGAGTCAGCTTTGGACTAGTGATGTCAGCATGACGTCAGCGTTGACTTTGACCGCTGACGTCATCGTTGACTTTGACCAAAAAGTCAACTTTCCCCGAAAAGTCATATTTTATGTTTTTCGACGTCCTGAGTCCGATTTTGAAGCCCATTTTGAGAAATTCTAACCCGAAAGCCTCCGAATTGAACCTTGAACTCGAGTCTGCTTATGTATTTTAATAATCAATTATGAGTAATGTGAATGAGGACTGAAATTGGAATTTGTGCGATTGGAGGTATTCACAATTCCTTGTATCTGGGATGTTGAGGACGTCGCATTCGGGTTCGAGAGTGATCGAACGGAGTATAATGGTCCACCGATATAGCAAGTATTAAAGGTAATACATTACTACCTCTTGTATACTTTGAGAACATGTTGGTATTTGTTAATGCATGCATAAAAATGATGATGAGTACTGTTAATTTTGCTCAAGTCAAACCGAATATAAAAATGAGTATGATATTTTGGATAAAATTATAATGTTTGAATGAGAAGATTAATAAATCTGAAGTATCTGAGGTTCATTAAGTAATTAATGAGGCAGCTAATCTCCAATTCCGAGCATTAGTGTGAAATGATTAAATGTGAAAGATACATGGACATGAAATTACGAAAATGCCCTCTAGGTATGAGAATGACTTAAATACCGTTGGAGTTGGAAGCGATCTAGGAATCTACACTAGATATGGTAAAACAACCTGATTCATTTAAAAACCTCGAACTACTTGGAAAGTCATGGTAACAGGATTTAAACCTTCGAGATTGTAAGGTGTTAGGTCTCCTTGGATTTGGAATGAATCTTCGACTATAGATTTAGGGGAATCTATACATACCCCTGAATTAAGCAAGTGGCTCAAATTCTGAATTGATTGAAATGACTAAGAGTACTGGAAATACTAATATGGTTAAGCTAATTAGAATGGTCGTATTAACCAAAGGGCTGAAGTATCTTCGGATACCGGGGTTTGCAATTAACAAGAACAAAGGATAAACCTTTGAGTTCTTAAACGAATGAAGTGGTTGGAGGTGCCGAAATTTCTTGAATGGCTGAAACGTCCACGAGTACTTAAATGACTGAAATACTATAAATGGTTCAATTGACATGATTGAGGGATGTCCTGAGCTTCAAAACGACTAAAAATACCCCTTTGGCTGGAAGTAAATTACCTTTGATAAATTCTGAAAATGCCAATGAAGCTAAAAATGACTAAAATGCCCCTATGGGTTGAAGTATGACTCATGTATGCCAATCACTCATGATATTAATATAAGGTTGAAGGTTTATCTGCACATATCATAAGTTCGTCTACTCCGCGGTAAGTCCGGGGGTGAATTATGAAAGCAACCGCTCAGATATATGATACAGCCGGATACATTAGAAGGGTTGGTTAGTAATGCAAGGTTGAGATATGTTAGTTTGAATGGTTTTGGAGGCTCGATAAACTACTGGAAATCTTAAATATTGCAAATCGTCATCTCATCATTATTGGGCTAAATTGCAAATCACCCCTGATAGTTCAATGACCAAAATGCCTCGTTGGCCAAAGTAATCAAAATAGCCCCGAATGTATCTGATATCGTGAAAGATCTTGGCGTAGAAATCTCTGAATGCCTGGTTGGATACCCGATGAGCAAATAGAATATTTGAGCCACCATTTACGCCTTGTTGGTATAAATTATCAAAATGCCCGTGTATGATGAAATGACCATAATGACCTTGTAAGCTTAAATGGCTAAATCACTCATGATATGCCAAAACTCTCAAAGACCTTGATGTATCATCTCCTGAATATCTAATTTGAACCGTTAGCACAAACCCCTCTTTCAATAGGGGCCTCGTTTTAGAAACTCGTTCAAATGGTCAAAAGTTTAATGTGTTCTCTTCCGTATATGACAAGTATCTCTAAGGAAATGAACTATTCCACCTAGTGTGTTCCATGTGTGCTACACGACTGTTTTTGCATATTGATTTACATGTTATAATACCGATAACGAGTACATGATTGACATACTTGAACTCATATGAATATGACATGTTTTATAATTAAGCATGACCGTACTATATTTTTGGTATATGCATATGCACCCGATATGACAAACATGCTATATGGATAATGTGTTACTAAAATACAGATATTGATTAATGATCTATTGATAATTTGATTCACTAGGGTACTTGGGACATGATATGAAGTTGCTAACGGCTCAGCCCTGATCCAGCTGGTAAGTCCTCCCGTTTTCGGATCCTAGGCTTCGGTTAGGTCCGCCCGCGGATCCTAGGCTTCGGCCAGGTTCGCCCGTTTTCGGATCCTAGGCTTCGGCCAGGTCCGCCCGTTTTTGGATCTTAGGCTTCGGCCAGGTCCGCCCGTTTTCGGATCCTAGGCTTCGGCCAGGTCAGTCCGTTTTCGGATCCTAGGCTTCGGCCAGGTCCGCCCGTTTTCAGATCCTAGGCTTCGGCCAGGTCCGCCCGTTTTCGTATCCTAGGCTTCGGCCAGGTCCGCCCGTTTTCGGATCCTAGGCTTCGGCCAGGTCCGCCCGTTTTCGATTCCTATGCTTCGGCAAGGGCCGCCCGTATTCTAAGGTATATCCTTAGGATGGTACCCATGCCCAATGGGCTCGGGTTAATGCCTGTACATGATACCGCACTGGGGGAAACTAAATACTGAAGTATGGTTGGAGGGTAAATAAAGAATTAAAATGAATTTTACTGCTACTTGAAACAAATGTATTTGAAATAAAAAGGTTTACTGCATTATTATATTTCATGCATTAATGTTGCACCGTTGGAACACACTAGGCACCAAACTCTCTGATTTCCTACCTCATATGTTACTAGCCTATATATATAATTATCGTCTAATTCTCGATGTATGAATAAAGAGCAAGTATCGTTATTCTCGAGTATGATGCTACCTCGAAATAGTAGAACAGAAATGGAGACTGTTACTACGTGGAACATCCTGAAAATATTATGCCTACCTTATATCTGCATGAGCTTATAGCATCTTCTGGTAGTTTTGTATTACTGAGTTTTTCCAAGCTCACGTTGTTTTACCATCGCATGTTAAATTAATATATCATGGTATAACGTTTGACATCAGTGTTCGGAGTTCTCTCGGTGTTGCTTTTGGAGTACGGTACTGCATAGTTAGTGGACATGTATGTCATGTACTGTTTTATGACAGTGTCTGTAAAATATTTTATGAAATTTTTATTATGTGTTTAAATGGCATACCGAAATGATATTTTTAAACAGAAGTTGGTTTTACAGTTTAATAAGTGTTTGAAGGAAATGTTTTTATGTGTATTTTTACTGTGGGTCGCTCTTGTGACCCTAATGTGACTTCCTAGGATCCGTTGTAACGCATAGGCGGGTCTAGGGGGTTACATTTAGTGGTATCAGAGCTTAGAGTTGCGTCAGTCTGGGTAGATCGGCCGATCGTCTGTCATAGGGTGTCTGGTCTGTGCATGCCCCTATATCATAACCGTACTCCTCAGTGTTGAGACTCTGATGTCGAATCCTTTCCTGTATTAAGTGTATCCAACCATTTTGCTCATAATAGCTCGATCTGTATTGGCAATGAATGCTTGTAACATTCGTCTGTAATTTAGATTCCCTTGGTGGATTTGGATTTGGATTTTGGAAAAAGAAGACCTGAGGTTGTTAATGAAAGTGAAATTAAAGATCTGATTCAGATTGAGAACAAATGTTTGAGCGTGTAAGGTTGTCCGGCGATAATTGTTATGTTTGAGAATATTTCGATGGAAATTTAAAAAAAATGAAAGAAAAGAAGAGGGTTATGAATTTAAAAGAAAAGAGTTTGTGAATGTGGTGAAAGTGTAAATTTTGTGCTGACCCTGTTATACACAAAGGAAAAAGTTGTCTAAGTATTATGCTAAAGGTAAGTGATAGTTGTTTAAAACTTTGGTTATGTTCGATCCGCTTAAGGAAAAGACATCCCTGAAAATATGGCATGATGTATCGCTATATATCATCCCTAATTAAAAATTTAATGGTATATATTCAATTTCGGAAGGCTCGGCTGCATGCCATGAGTACTCGTCTGGATTTTAGGGACAGTTCTTCATCCGTAATTAATGGTCAGCCTAGAAGAGTTATGAATAAAATTCTGGGTCGTATGAGTGATATCTCTGATAGTCGGGAAAGCTTATTACTCCTGATTAAGACCGTTTATAATAAAAGTTATGAGACAAATGTTGTTCTGTATTATATGAAGATCGTTATAGATTTAAATGTTATATTCTGATTAATTGGTCCAAAATGTATAATGGGATGACTTTGAGTTCAAGGACAACCTGAATGATTGAAGGCACTACCAAATTGGTCTGTGACCATCTGAGAGTTCCGAGGAATAAGAATACACTGATGGAAAAGTTTTAGTAGATTGGTGGATGAAAGAGAAGTTTTTGCATTCCTCTTACTCAAGTAAATTTCGAGGACGAAATTTCTTTTAGGAGGGGAGAATTGTAACACCCTTAATAAAATATGAGGTAAGAAAAAAAAAATAATAAAAAAGGGGGATGAAATGAAAAAAAAAAGAGAAAAAAAAGAGGAATTATGGTTTGGGGGAGTTGAACCCGTGACTCATGGATGGGTTGCTTAAGTCTTAGCCATTTGAGCTAAGGCCATTTCTAGTATGAACCTACACCTACTTATTATTAAGCGGTTCTTATAATAGTTAAAATAATAATAATAATAATAATAATACAAAATATCCCAACTGCCCCACCTAACATTGAGAATATCCCTTTTTGAATCTAATGTTTCCAGAAAAATCAACCCCCTTATCCAACTCTTCATGTTCCCATCACCGACCCTCCACCTTACACACACAATCGGCCACCGTCATTTCTCCCTCCCCCACCGCCACGTCGTGGCATTCACCGCCACCACCGACGTGCGCATCGTCTCACTCTGAACCCCAATCCACCAGACACGCGCACAACCACGCCACCGTTCGCCGTGAAGTGTGGGTTGAAAGTTCGACAGTGATCCAAGCCTACAACGCCACTGTTTCTCGCATTTTCTGGCACCGGTTGCCGTCCTTTTGCGAGACGGACACTAGATCCGAGCTCTCGACGCGGCGGGGAGCAAAACCCCTAAGGTTTCGAGTTCAACCGACGTCGGGAGAGCCCTCATCGGTGTTACGTGGTTTTTTGGCGAGATTTAAAATTTTGGGGTAAGTTTCGGGCATATTCTGGGTTAAATCGTTGAATACTCGGCTTGGATGAGTTTATAAATTCATGATCTTCGTTTTTCCGGCAGAAACGACGCAAAATGGACTTTCCGACGACATTCCGGTGACCGTCCGATGACCTCCCCGACGACCGTCCGATGGCCAGTTGCTTTGGGTAAGTGAACCGGTTCGGACCGGTATAGATTAAACCGGTTTGGATAGAACCGGTCCGGCCCAATAACCGGGTTAGCCCTTTTAATTATATAAAGGTGGGCCGGCCTGTTAAGGCCCAATGGCCTTTAGCCCGTACCCGGTGAGTCCAAGCCCAAACCAAAATTGACGCGACCCGCGTCCGCCTGAGTCCGAACTGAGCCCAAACCCGTCAGTCCGACCCGTTGACCCGACCCGACCCGTTGACCGAGTCAACCCAGTGAGTCAACTCGCCCGAGTCAACTCAGTGAGTCAACTCGCCCGAGTCAACCCAGTGAGTCAACTCGCTGAGTCAGCTTTGGACTAGTGATGTCAGCATGACGTCAGCGTTGACTTTGACCGCTGACGTCATCGTTGACTTTGACCAAAAAGTCAACTTTCCCCGAAAAGTCATATTTTATGTTTTTCGACGTCCTGAGTCCGATTTTGAAGCCCATTTTGAGAAATTCTAACCCGAAAGCCTCCGAATTGAACCTTGAACTCGAGTCTGCTTATGTATTTTAATAATCAATTATGAGTAATGTGAATGAGGACTGAAATTGGAATTTGTGCGATTGGAGGTATTCACAATTCCTTGTATCTGGGATGTTGAGGACGTCGCATTCGGGTTCGAGAGTGATCGAACGGAGTATAATGGTCCACCGATATAGCAAGTATTAAAGGTAATACATTACTACCTCTTGTATACTTTGAGAACATGTTGGTATTTGTTAATGCATGCATAAAAATGATGATGAGTACTGTTAATTTTGCTCAAGTCAAACCGAATATAAAAATGAGTATGATATTTTGGATAAAATTATAATGTTTGAATGAGAAGATTAATAAATCTGAAGTATCTGAGGTTCATTAAGTAATTAATGAGGCAGCTAATCTCCAATTCCGAGCATTAGTGTGAAATGATTAAATGTGAAAGATACATGGACATGAAATTACGAAAATGCCCTCTAGGTATGAGAATGACTTAAATACCGTTAAAGTTGGAAGCGATCTAGGAATCTACACTAGATATGGTAAAACAACCTGATTCATTTGAAAACCTCGAACTACTTGGAAAGTCATGGTAACAGGATTTAAACCTTCGAGATTGTAAGGTGTTAGGTCTCCTTGGATTTGGAATGAATCTTCGACTATAGATTTAGGGGAATCTATACATACCCCTGAATTAAGCAAGTGGCTCAAATTCTGAATTGATTGAAATGACTAAGAGTACTGGAAATACTAATATGGTTAAGCTAATTAGAATGGTCATATTGACCAAAGGGCTGAAGTATCTTCGGATACCGGGGTTTGCAATTAACAAGAACAAAGGATAAACCTTTGAGTTCTTAAACGAATGAAGTGGTTGGAGGTGCCGAAATTTCTTGAATGGCTGAAACGTCCACGAGTACTTAAATGACTGAAATACTATAAATGGTTCAATTGACATGATTGAGGGATGTCCTGAGCTTCAAAACGACTAAAAATACCCCTTTGGCTGGAAGTAAATTACCTTTGATAAATTCTGAAAATGCCAATGAAGCTAAAAATGACTAAAATGCCCCTATGGGTTGAAGTATGACTCATGTATGCCAATCACTCATGATATTAATATAAGGTTGAAGGTTTATCTGCACATATCATAAGTTCGTCTACTCCGCGGTAAGTCCGGGGGTGAATTATGAAAGCAACCGCTCAGATATATGATACAGCCGGATACATTAGAAGGGTTGGTTAGTAATGCAAGGTTGAGATATGTTAGTTTGAATGGTTTTGGAGGCTCGATAAACTACTGGAAATCTTAAATATTGCAAATCGTCATCTCATCATTATTGGGCTAAATTGCAAATCACCCCTGATAGTTCAATGACCAAAATGCCTCGTTGGCCAAAGTAATCAAAATAGCCCCGAATGTATCTGATATCGTGAAAGATCTTGGCGTAGAAATCTCTGAATGCCTGGTTGGATACCCGATGAGCAAATAGAATATTTGAGCCACCATTTACGCCTTGTTGGTATAAATTATCAAAATGCCCGTGTATGATGAAATGACCATAATGACCTTGTAAGCTTAAATGGCTAAATCACTCATGATATGCCAAAACTCTCAAAGACCTTGATGTATCATCTCCTGAATATCTAATTTGAACCGTTAGCACAAACCCCTCTTTCAATAGGGGCCTCGTTTTAGAAACTCGTTCAAATGGTCAAAAGTTTAATGTGTTCTCTTCCGTATATGACAAGTATCTCTAAGGAAATGAACTATTCCACCTAGTGTGTTCCATGTGTGCTACACGACTGTTTTTGCATATTGATTTACATGTTATAATACCGATAACGAGTACATGATTGACATACTTGAACTCATATGAATATGACATGTTTTATAATTAAGCATGACCGTACTATATTTCTGGTATATGCATATGCACCCGATATGACAAACATGCTATATGGATAATGTGTTACTAAAATACATATATTGATTAATGATCTATTGATAATTTGATTCACTAGGGTACTTGGGACATGATATGAAGTTGCTAACGGCTCAGCCCTGATCCAGCTGGTAAGTCCGCCCGTTTTCGGATCCTAGGCTTCGGTTAGGTCCGCCCGCGGATCCTAGGCTTCGGCCAGGTTCGCCCGTTTTCGGATCCTAGGCTTCAGCCAGGTCCGCCCGTTTTTGGATCTTAGGCTTCGGCCAGGTCCGCCCGTTTTCGGATCCTAGGCTTCGGCCAGGTCAGTCCGTTTTCGGATCCTAGGCTTCGGCCAGGTCCGCCCGTTTTCGGATCCTAGGCTTCGGCCAGGTCCGCCCGTTTTCGAATCCTAGGCTTCGGCCAGGTCCGCCCGTTTTCGGATCCTAGGCTTCGGCCAGGTCCGCCCGTTTTCGATTCCTATGCTTCGGCAAGGGCCGCCCGTATTCTAAGGTATATCGTTAGGATGGTACCCATGCCCAATGGGCTCGGGTTAATGCATGTACATGATACCGCACTGGGGGAAACTAAATACTGAAGTATGGTTGGAGGGTAAATAAAGAATTAAAATGAATTTTACTGCTACTTGAAACAAATGTATTTGAAATAAAAAGGTTTACTGCATTATTATATTTCATGCATTAATGTTGCACCGTTGGAACACACTAGGCACCAAACTCTCTGATTTCCTACCTCATATGTTACTAGCCTATATAAATAATTATCGTCTAATTCTCGATGTATGAATAAAGAGCAAGTATCGTTATTCTCGAGTATGATGCTACCTCGAAATAGTAGAACAGAAATGGAGACTGTTACTACGTGGAACATCCTGAAAATATTATGCCTACCTTATATCTGCATGAGCTTATAGCATCTTATGGTAGTTTTGTATTACTGAGTTTTTCCAAGCTCACGTTGTTTTACCATCGCATGTTAAATTAATATATCATGGTATAACGTTTGACATCAGTGTTCGGAGTTCTCTCGGTGTTGCTTTTGGAGTACGGTACTGCATAGTTAGTGGACATGTATGTCATGTACTGTTTTATGACAGTGTTTGTAAAATATTTTATGAAATTTTTATTATGTGTTTAAATGGCATACCGAAATGATATTTTTAAACAGAAGTTGGTTTTACAGTTTAATAAGTGTTTGAAGGAAATGTTTTTATGTGTATTTTTACTGTGGGTCGCTCTTGTGACCCTAATGTGACTTCCTAGGATCCGTTGTAACGCATAGGCGGGTCTAGGGGGTTACATTTAGTGGTATCAGAGCTTAGAGTTGCGTCAGTCTGGGTAGATCTGCCGATCGTCTGTCATAGGGTGTCTGGTCTGTGCATGCCCCTATATCATAACCGTACTCGTCAGTGTTGAGACTCTGATGTCGAATCCTTTCCTGTATTAAGTGTATCCAACCATTTTGCTCATAATAGCTCGATCTGTATTGGCAATGAATGCTTGTAACATTCGTCTGTAATTTAGATTCCCTTGGTGGATTTGGATTTGGATTTTGGAAAAAGAAGACCTGAGGTTGTTAATGAAAGTGAAATTAAAGATCTGATTCAGATTGAGAACAAATGTTTGAGCGTGTAAGGTTGTCCGGCGATAATTGTTATGTTTGAGAATATTTCGATGGAAATTTAAAAAAAAAATGAAAGAAAAGAAGAGGGTTATGAATTTAAAAGAAAAGAGTTTGTGAATGTGGTGAAAGTGTAAATTTTGTGCTGACCCTGTTATACACAAAGGAAAAAGTTGTCTAAGTATTATGCTAAAGGTAAGTGATAGTTGTTTAAAACTTTGGTTATGTTCGATCCGCTTAAGGAAAAGACATCCCTGAAAATATGGCATGATGTATCGCTATATATCATCCCTAATTAAAAATTTAATGGTATATATTCAATTTCGGAAGGCTCGGCTGCATGCCATGAGTACTCGTCTGGATTTTAGGGACAGTTCTTCATCCGTAAATTGATGGTCAGCCTAGAAGAGTTATGAATAAAATTCTGGGTCGTATGAGTGATATCTCTGATAGTCGGGAAAGCTTATTACTCCTGATTAAGACCGTTTATAATAAAAGTTATGAGACAAATGTTGTTCTGTATTATATGAAGATCGTTATAGATTTAAATGTTATATTCTGATTAATTGGTCCAAAATGTATAATGGGATGACTTTGAGTTCAAGGACAACCTGAATGATTGAAGGCACTACCAAATTGGTCTGTGACCATCTGAGAGTTCCGAGGAATAAGAATACACTGATGGAAAAGTTTTAGTAGATTGGTGGATGAAAGAGAAGTTTTTGCATTCCTCTTACTCAAGTAAATTTCGAGGACGAAATTTCTTTTAGGAGGGGAGAATTGTAACACCCCTAATAAAATATGAGGTAAGAAAAAAAATAATAATAAAAAAGGGGGATGAAATGAAAAAAAAAGAGAAAAAAAAGGGGAATTATGGTTTGGGGGAGTTGAACCCGTGACTCATGGATGGGTTGCTTAAGTCTTAGCCATTTGAGCTAAGGCCATTTCTGGTATGAACCTACACCTACTTATTATTAAGCGGTTCTTATAATAGTTAAAATAATAATAATAATAATAATAATAATAATACAAAATATCCCAACTGCCCCACCTAACGTTGAGAATACCCCTTTTTGAATCTAATGTTTCCAGAAAAATCGACCCCCTTATCCAACTCTTCATGTTCCCATCACCGACCCTCCACCTTACACACACAATCGGCCACCGTCATTTCTCCATCCCCCACCGCCACGCCGTGGCGTTCACCGCCACCACCGGCGTGTGCATCGTCTCACTCTGAACCCCAAGCCGCCAGTCAAGCGCACAACCACGCCACCGTTCGCCGTGAAGTGTGGGTTGAAAGTTCGGCAGTGACCCAAGCCTACAACGCCACTGTTTCTCGCATTTTCCGGCACCGGTTTCCGTGCGTTTGCGAGACGGACACCAGATCCGGGCTCTCGACGCGGTGGGGAGCAAAACCCCTAAGGTTTCGAGTTCAACCGACGTCGGGAGAGCCCTCATCGGTGTTACGTGGTTTTCTGGCGAGATTTAAAATTTTGGGGTAAGTTTCGGGCATATTCCGGGTTAAATCGTTGAATACTCGGCTTGGATGAGTTTATAAATTCATGATCTTCATTTTTCCGGCAGAAACGACGCAAAATGGACTTTCCGGCGACATTCCGGTGACCGTCCGATGACCTCCCCGACGACCGTCCGATGGACAGTTGCTTTGGGTAAGTGAACCGGTTCGGACCGGTATAGATTAAACCGGTTTGGATAGAACCGGTCCTGCCCAATAACCGGGTTAGCCCTTTTAATTATATAAAGGTGGGCCGGCCTGTTAAGGCCCAATGGCCTTTAGCCCGTACCCGGTGAGTCCAAGCCCAAATCGAAAATGACCCGACCCGCGTCCGCCTGAGTCCGAACTGAGCCCAAACCCGTCAGTCTGACCCGTTGACCCGACCCGACCCGTTGACCGAGTCAACCCAGTGAGTCAACTCGCCCGAGTCAACTCAGTGAGTCAACTCGCCCGAGTCAACCCAGTGAGTCAACTCGCTGAGTCAGCTTTGGACTAGTGATGTCAGCATGACGTCAGCGTTGACTTTGACCGCTGACGTCATCGTTGACTTTGACCAAAAAGTCAACTTTCCCCGAAAAGTCATATTTTATGTTTTTCGACGTCCTGAGTCCGATTTTGAAGCCCGTTTTGAGAAATTCTAACCCGAAAGCCTCCGAATTGAACCTTGAACTCGAGTCTGCTTATGTATTTTAATAATCAATTATGAGTAATGTGAATGAGGACTGAAATTGGAATTTGTGCGATTGAAGGTATTCACAATTCCTTGTATCCGGGATGTTGAGGACGTCGCATTCGGGTTCGAGAGTGATCGAACGGAGTATAATGGTCCACCGATATAGCAAGTATTAAAGGTAATATATTACTACCTCTTGTATGCTTTGAGAACATGTTGGTATTTGTTAATGCATGCATAAAAATGATGATGAGTACTGTTAATTTTGCTCAAGTCAAACCGAATATAAAAATGAGTATGATATTCTGGATGAAATTATAATGTTCGAATGAGAAGATTAATACATCTGAAGTATCTGAGGTTCATTAAGTAATTAATGAGGCAGCTAATCTCCAATTCCGAGCATTAGTGTAAAATGTTTAAATGTGAAAGATACCTGGACATGAAATTACGAAAATGCCCTCAAGATATGAGAATGACTTAAATACCCTTGGAGTTGGAAGCGATCTAGGAATCTACACTAGATATGGTAAAACAACCAGATTCATTTGAAAACCTCGAACTACTTGGAAAGTCATGGTAACAGGATTTAAACCTTCGAGATTGTAAGGTGTTAGTTCTCCTTGGATTTGGAATGAATCTTCGACTATAGATTTAGGGGAATCTATACATACCCCTGAATTAAGCAAGTGGCTCAAATTCTGAATTGATTGAAATGACTAAGAGTATTGGAAATACTAATATGGTTAAGCTAATTAGAATGGTCGTATTGACCAAAGGGCTAAAGTATCTTCGGATACCGGGGTTTGCAATTAACAAGAACAAAGGATAAACCTTTGAGTTCTTAAACGAATGAAGTGGTTGGAGGTGCCGAAATTTCTTGAATGGCTGAAACGCCCACGAGTACTTAAATGACTGAAATACTATAAATGGTTCAATTGACATGATTGAGGGATGTCCTGAGCTTCAAAACGACTAAAAATACCCCTTTGGCTGGAAGTAAATTACCTTTGATAAATTCTGAAAATGCCAATGAAGCTAAAAATGACTAAAATGCCCCTATGGGTTGAAGTATGACTCATGTATGCCAATCACTCATGATATTAATATAAGGTTGAAGGTTTATCCGCACATATCATAAGTTCGTCTACTCCACGGTAAGTCCGGGGGTGAATTATGAAAGCAACCGCTCAGATATATGATACAGCCGGATACATTAGAAGGGTTGGTTAGTAATGCAAGGTTGGGATATGTTAGTTTGAATGGTTTTGGAGGCTCGATAAACTACTGGGAATCTTAAATATTGCAAATCGTCATCTCATCATTATTGGGCTAAATTGCAAATCACCCCTGATAGTTAAATGACCAAAATGCCTCGTTGGCCAAAGTAATCAAAATAGCCCCGAATGTATCTGATATCGTGAAAGATCTTGGCGTAGAAATCTCTGAATGCCTGGTTGGATACCTGATGAGCAAATAGAATATTTGAGCCACCGTTTACGCCTTGTGGGTATAAATTATCAAAATGCCCGTGTATGATGAAATGACCATAATGCCCTTGTAAGCTTAAATGCTAAATCACTCATGATATGCCAAAACTCTCAAAGACCTTGATGTATCATCTCCTGAATATCTAATTTGAACCGTTAGCACAAACCCCTCTTTCAATAGGGGCCTCGTTTTAGAAACTCGTTCAAATGGTCAAAAGTTTAATGTGTTCTCTTCTGTATATGACAAGTATCTCTAAGGAAATGAACTATTCCACCTAGTGTGTTCCATGTGTGCTACACGACTGTTTTTGCATATTGATTTACATGTTATAATACCGATCACGAGTACATGATTGACATACTTGAACTCATATGAACATGACATGTTTTATAATTAAGCATGACCGTACTATATTTCTGGTATATGCCTATGCACCCGATATGACAAACATGCTATATGGATAATGTGTTACTAAAATACAGATATTGATTAATGATCTATTGATAATTTGATTCACTAGGGTACTTGGGACATGATATGAAGTTGCTAACGGCTCAGCCCTGATCCAGCTGGTAAGTCCGCCCGTTTTCGGATCCTAGGCTTCGGCCAGGTCCGCCCGTTTTTGGATCTTAGGCTTCGGCCAGGTCCGCCCGTTTTCGGATCCTAGGCTTCGGCCAGGTCCGTCCGTTTTTGGATCCTAGGCTTCGGCCAGGTCCGCCCGTTTTCGGATCCTAGGCTTCGGCCAGGTCCGCCCGTTTTCGGATCTTAGGCTTCGGCCAGGTCCGCCCGTTTTCGGATCCTAGGCTTCGGCCAGGTCCGCCCGTTTTCGGTTCCTATGCTTCGGCAAGGGCCGCCCGTATTCTAAGGTATATCCTTAGGATGGTACCCATGCCCAATGGGCTCGGGTTAATGCCTGTACATGATACTGCACTGGGGGAAACTAAATACTGAAGTATGGTTGGAGGGTAAATAAAGAATTAAAATGAATTTTACTGCTACTTGAAACAAATGTATTTGAAATAAAAAGGTTTACTGCATTATTATATTTCATGCATTAATGTTGCACCGTTGGAACACACTAGGCACCAAACTCTCTGATTTCCTACCTCATATGTTACTAGCCTATATATATAATTATCGTCTAATTCTCGATGTATGAATAAAGAGCAAGTATCGTTATTCTCGAGTATGATGCTACCTCGAAATAGTAGAACAGAAATGGAGACTGTTACTACGTGGAACATCCTGAAAATATTATGCCTACCATATATCTGCATGAGCTTATAGCATCTTCTGGTAGTTTTGTATTACTGAGTTTTTCCAAGCTCACGTTGTTTTACCATCGCATGTTAAAGGAATATATCATGGTATAACGTTTGACATCAGTGTTCGGAGTTCTCTCGACGTTGCTTTTGGAGTACGGTACTGCATAGTTAGTGGGCATGTATGTCATGTACTGTTTTATGACAGTGTCTGTAAAAATATTTTATGAAATTTTTATTATGTGTTTAAATGGCATACCGAAATGATATTTTTAAACAGAAGTTGGTTTTACAGTTTAATAAGTGTTTGAAGGAAATGTTTTTATGTGTATTTTTACTGTGGGCCGCTCTTGTGACCCTAATGTGACTTCCTAGGATCCGTTGTAACGCATAGGCGGGTCTAGGGGGTTACATGTATTTTCTTAAAAATTTTAGTCGCAACAACTGGATCCAAACCGAAAATTGACACTATTTTAACTCAATGCGATGAATAGTAAAATTACGTATGTTTTGTTATCTTTTATTTTTATTATACTACTAGTTAATCATCATCTTTGGTAATAATTTAATGGTTCAATATATATTTGCTCCTTTAAACCCGACATGAAACCAACTGATCCAATATTGACTCGACTTGAAAAACCAACCGATCTGATATCGTCTAGACCTGAAACCGACTCGAAACATGAACTAAATATGAACCTTCAACTGTAACGAATTTCATATAATTCTAATAAAATCTAGCCATTTGAATTATCATGATTCTTAAGTAATAATCAATTGAGATTTATTATTATGTGTAATAGTTAAATTACCGAACCCGGTGTTAATTATTAAGGGATTAAATATAGTTGAGGTTAATTAGAAAAAAAATGTAGAATTAAGGAGTAAATTGAATAAATCATTATGTGTGATGAAATAGGCGAGAGAAGGTGCCGAAGATGAAATTGGACGATAGCTAAAGTCGACGGCGGTAGCAAGTCTAGGGTTTGGGTTAGAGTAGAGAGGAGAATTTTTTGAGAAAGGGAGGTTGAGGAAAAATTATATCATGGTGATTCCTACCACGTCATCCATGGGACCAACCAATGAAAACTACCCACTTCACCATGATTTTTCCATGTCATTTTTTCCAACCAATGAATCTTCACTAAAGTTTAAATAATGATGAAGTGGGTGGTTTCTATTGGTTGGTCCCATGATGACGTGGTGGGAATCACCCATGATATAATTTCTCGAGGTTGAGAGAGTTTTTAGGGTGTTTTTTAAGAAGTTAATAAATGAAATTTCAAAAGTACAAGTGTATGATTAGGAATTAACCATTCTGTAAAGGTATCACATCATCAAGGTAGTGGTATTTAAGTTTTAACGGCTCAATGACCAAATTGCAAAAAAAAAAAAATGATAATGTTAGTGACTGAACATAACAATTGAAAGTTCAGTGGTTAAAATCAAAAGAAACACAAACAAAGGTGACCTTAGCCGGAGCTTAGCTAATAAAAGGAAAATTTCTTTTCTAATTCATTTAAATCCCAAATTTATTTTTGGTATTTAAGTTCAATACTATAAAAAGTCAATTTAGCTTTCTAAATTATTTTTAAAAGAAAAATCCAATCAAATAAGTTAAATTGATCATAATGATAATGCAATTTGAACACATTGACGTGTGCCTCGTTAAAAATCCTCCATATACCTAAATGAAGGGAAATAGTGCAACACGTCAATGTTTACACAGTGGCATAACAATTCCGCACTTAGCACATCTTGTACCTCTAACTCACCAAAACATATATTGTTCCCATGCAACACTCCCAAGTCTGTCTCAAAACATCCCAACATTTAGTGCTAACAAACTTCGTTCTCTAAAGGCGAAACACACTTTTCATGAAAAATACGTAAAATAAGCAGCACAGTTAGACACAATATTAGAACCTCTTTATGTTGAAATATGATTTATTTGCATCCTAAAGGAGTTGTGTTGTTTGATTAATGTAACAACATTTAATTATTGACTATTTGATAGTAAGACTATTTTAGAACCTCGTAATATATAGGCTTATGGCTCAATTTAGTCCTCATTAAAAATTAAAAAATCAATTAAGTCCTCATAAATTTTTTGCACCTAATTTAATCATGATAATTCAAATTGTAATCAATTTAATTAGCCCTTATGTTACGTTGACGACTTGACCGTTGGTGGACCTTGACAGTTAGTGCGATCAACGTTACGAAGGGCTTAATTATCGTAGTTTGAATTATGAGAGCTACATTGTGTGAAAAAATGAGGGTTAAATTGATTTTTTTATTTTTTTAGGCTTAAGGGTATCATAAATACTTAAACTTTTGGGGAAAATTCAATTAAGCCCTTAAACTATTTTCACCCAATTATGCCCTTATACTCTAAAATTTCATCAATTCACCCCTTTGACCAACGTTGACTTTTAAATCTGACAAATTTTTGGATCAGTTGATACAACGTATCGTGTTACAGTGTTGTCACTTGGCATTTCCATAATTTTTATTTTATTTAAAAATTTCTTTAAAAGTTCTAAAAAACTTATAAAAAATAGTTTTCTAAAAAATCAATAAATGTAACATGACAGAACTGTATTGTATCACATGGAAGTAATATCTCAAAAAATCGTAACCCCCTAGACCCGCCTATGCGTAAATACAGATCCTAGGAAGTTACATTAGGGTCACCGGAGCAACCCACGTTAAAATTTCAAATAAACAAGTTGCTACACCGTTTAAAATCATAAGTTAAAGTTTTAGTTAAAATACAATCTCAGAAACTATTCAGACAATGAAACAAAACAATGATACAAGTTATAAATACAAGTTTCAGACTCGAATATAATTCAAAACGTGACATACATGTCCCCTAATTATACAGATACCATACTCCGCAAGCAAGCCGAAGAAACTCTCATACCGACATTGATAGTTGCAACATGGTCGATCTTTTAACATGTGGTGGTAAAAACAACGTGAGCTTCGGAAAGCTCTGTAATACAGACTACCAAGGGATGCTGAAAGCACAAGTAGATAAATGGCAAGCTTAACACTGTCGTGAAGAAGTGGGCAATGGTAAGCTCAAATTACGATTCGATATTTCAGTGAATCATTATTTTAGAAGGTAACAAAGTTGTTCTTAATTTGACCACTCGAGCCTTAGGAGATGATTCAAAAGCCGGAGGCTCAAAAGAGATTCAGATTTCAGAAATTTAATCAAGGAGTTTAGAGTGGTTCATTAAGCGCGAATTGTAAGTTTACTGAGATTTTCAACTTTGATACATTAATTCAGAAGGGTATATTTTAGAAGGGGTCAAAAAGTTTTATTAATTTACTTAACTACCCTCCAATCATACGCCAATATGCAGAATCTAAGAATAGCATCTAGAAAGACTTACCCTAGGCCCGTCGGGCGTAGGAGCTTACAGAAAGGCTTATCCTAGGCCCATTGGGCGTAGGAGCTTAGGTCCAGAAGGGCTTACCAGTGCTGAGCCCACTGATCTTCAATTATATCCCAGATAATATACCCTAGATAAATTTAGTTTATATTCAGAAGACAGTAATACTAGAAGATAGTTATTCGATCTATTTTTTTATACGAGAAGACATATGTCAGATTTATTTTGTTTTATTATTATTATGCATTCAAGGTCATGTATCATATATATATATCCATATCATAAGACATAAGCCAGAGATTACTTTCTTTTTGAATAATAGTGTCATACTTTTAATTTTAGGCAGATGGTCTTGGTTTAGAACAAATAGTATTTACGGACACATGGTACACGTTTTATGACCCAAATTATTTCTCAGAGGGACCCAATAATTATCAAAAAAGAACACTTGGCAATTTCGGATTGATTTCAAAACAAGGTCCCACAAAAGGGAAGTTCGGTAACAATGACTCAAACCAGACATCAAAGTTGATGCATCAAAATCATTGAGATTTCAAATATATCGAGAGTGAATCAATCGTTAAAGCTTACGAGGGTATTTTGGTCATTCTGACCTTCAGGGGTAATCTGGTAATTTGAACCAACAAGGTATAAACAGTGATGTACAGAATTAAGGAATTCTCGTTGCTCATCAGGTTTCCGAGTCCTTTTGAACTAATCGAAACTCGTTAACACAATGTTTAATATCTCACCGGATAGGTACACCTCAACCATTCATTTCTCTAAACTGACTACAGAGTATAACAAAAATAGTTCACCTCCATCAATCGTCCACTGAACTTATTACCAGAAATTGAGCATATATTTGAGCGGTATTTTCCAATTATTCAAACATGTGCATTGTACCCAAACTCATTATAAAACATCGAATGTTCCTTAGGAGAACAGATCTCTCTCACTATTAACTATGTACTTTCTCCAAATAAATTGCACGTGCATTCACATGGTATTCATCCACTATCATCATAGTATCTGAATCGACCAACTGACACGGGTCGTATTTTACCACTTTTAGAGCCATTACATTTGTGTGGCTTTTGTTGCGTGTAAAATAGTCTATCGCAAATATGTGCAAGTGTACACGTCACAAGTAATAAAGTGATACTAAGTATTGGATATCGTCTCCACAGGGTCTGGAAATACTTTTATCCTTGAATCTCTGCACAATAAAAGAATTAAGTTTAATAAAATGTGTTGAGTAATATTGAGAATAAGCTAAGATAAAAGAGGAATTCAGTTTGATAAAATAGGCTAGAATTGATTTGCTCAGTAGTGCAGGTATTGCACTACTCAAAGGCTTTCTGTTGCGGTTGTCGTCGGGCCTGTCACGGCAGCACCTATCACGGCAGAGGTCTGTTGTTGTCGCGGCAGCGATCAACAACTCTGTACTTCAAGTTCAGCAATAATCCTTGTTGTGACTTGTCCTATCCCTAGGCCCAAGTTCTGTCGATGAACACGTCTTTGATGATACCTCCCGACGTGAATCAAAGGATGAACACCGATGTTTGTGAATTCTTCCTTAGTTGCTTAACATTGTACCTATCTCTAGGCCAAGATGGTTTACCCATAAACTGGAAAACTCGTATTTACTCCTTTCGTATACTTAACTCTCCCGATGTTAAGTAAATGGATAACCTGACAATGCTCTCCCGAAACTCTTATGAGATGTTGAAACTAGAGTAGTGTATTACCCGAAACTTAAAGATTAACCGACTCATTAATCGAGCACTAAACTCGAAAGTCCTTTCAATTTTTCAAACCTCTTATTAGAATATTTGTCATGGCCATTATTATTTTTTATTTCATAAATGATCGACATAGGCGGAAATAACTATATGCTCAAACATGGTCGTGCAAACATTAACCGAATACCAACATGTTACAAAAGCATGCAGAAGGTAGTAATGAATTACCTTGAATCCTTGCTTTATCAGTCTACCCTCGAATGACGTTTAAACACTCTTGAACCCGAATTTGACGTCCTTCAACATCTTGTATTCAAGGAACTGAGAATACCTTCAATTACAGAAATTCCAAGATTAGACCTTACTCATAAGCTCTTAACCAATTAATTAAATACATAAGCACACTCGAGTTCAAGGTCATATTTGGAGGCTTTCGGGTTAGAATCTTGTGAAATGGGCTTTAAAAATGGGGTCAGGACGTCGAAAAGCATAAAATAGGAGTTTTATGAATATTTGACTTTTTGGTCAAAGTTAACAGTCAACGCTGACGTCATTAGTCAACTAGTCAACAGTCAACCGAGTTGACTCAGACGGGTCGACTCACTGAGTTGACTCGAACGGGTTGGCTCGAAACGGGTCAACGAGTCGGGCAGACGGATTTGTAACCCCCTCGCAACGGTCTGGTCGGTTAACCGGTTCGAGTAGGCTACATGGGGAAAACAGATGTGAAACCCGTTAAGGTCCCACCTCGGTTAGCAACCCTAGAAAATTTCTTTTAATTAAATCTTGTCTAAAGGCATATTATTACCCAAGTGATCACGACAGCGGAAAACATCAAGAAAGAAACACAATCGAACCTAAAACCACATGTTAAACAGCCCATTTTAAAGCCACAGAGCAGGCCGTATCGATACACCAGTCAAGGGTATCGATACGCCTTGACCAAGTCAACTGCCATCAGTCAACACAGGAAGACCGTATCGATACAGCCCTTGAGAGTATCGATACGCCCTTCTCGGTCAACATCTTGCGGTCAACGAGACAAAACCGTACCGATACGCCTAGAGCCCGTACCGATACGCCAAAGTCTCACCAAAATCTCATTTTTCCAGTGAGCTTTGGGCGTATCGATACACCCCGAGTATCGGTACCCCTTGTAACACCCTGATAATCATGGTGAAAAAAAAGAAATAGTATAAAAAAAGGGAGAAGGGAACTGCAATTGTGGGGTTTTGAACCCACGACCTCACCCTGTCCTTCACCTATGTGTGTTTAACCATTGAGCCAAGTGCCCATTTCTGTCAAGGGTTTTCCTGCATTAATATTTGAGTTAAGTTTGGGAGGCCCATTGAATAAGATTTAATAAGAAAAAAAATATGTCTGTCCACCTACCCCATTTAATTTTGTTTTGATGGAATCGATGTGAGGAGTCTCCAAGGAGTTCTAAAACCCCTTTCGACACCTCACCGTCCCCGTCCGACCTAGCGCACCGCGCCGCCGTGAGAGTCACCGTCGTTACCTGAGTGATCGCCGTCTCGCCTTGGTCACGGCCCTGTTGACCACTCTCGCATCGGAGCAGCCGTTTGCCATGGGCAACGGTCTGAAAGTTTCATTTCCCCCCACCACCGTCGCCTCTGTTTTTCAGCGATATCATCGCCGTCCGGCGTCGTGTCGTGAAGTGGAGGCTGTCACCGTACTCAGCAAATCGAGACAAGCAAAACCTAATCGTTCGATCGGCTGACCGACACCGACAAGGGCTTCATCGGGGTTACGCGACAATCCGACCATTTCGTACGAATTTGGGTAAGTTCGGTGAGTTTAGGTTTAATTTTTGGGTTTATGGTTGAGATATGTTAGATTTAGGTTGTTTTTCGGCGTTTTTGGTATTGTCAGGCGTGTTTTCCGACCGGGAAAGGCCGCGCGTGGGCTTCATGCGCCGTCCAAGGCGATTTCCGGCCGCCTTGGACGGTGGCTGTTGAATCGGCCGGCCAGACCCGGTCTGACCTCGAACCGAGCCGCCCAAGCCGACCCAAGACCAGTTATAAACCAAGCCCAATAATCGACCCGACCCGTTGACCGACCCGACCGACCCGTTAACCGACCCGACCCGTTGACCCGTACCCGACCCGTTGACCGACTCGACCCGTTGACCGACCCAACCTGACTCGTTGACCGACCCGTTGACCGAGTAAACTCAGTGAGTCAACTTGCCTGAGTCAACTCAATGAGTCAACTCACCGAGTCAACCGTTGAACCAGTGATGTCAGCATGACGTCAGCGTTGACTTTGACTGCTGACGTCAGCGTTGACTTTGACCAAAAAGTCAACTTTTCCAGAAAGCCCTATTTTATGTTTTTCGACGTCCTGAGTCCGATTTTGATGCCCGTTTCGAGAAATTCTAACCCGAAAGTCTCCAAATTGGTCTTTGAACTCGAGTTTGCTTATGTATTTTAATAATCAATTATGAGCAATGTGAATAAGGACTGAAATTGGTTTTGGTGCGATTGAAGGTATTCGAAGTTCCTTGTATTCGGGATGTAGAGGACGTCGCATTCGGGTTCGAGAGTGATCGAGCGGAGTATAATGGTCGACCGATATAGCAAGTATTAAAGGTAATACACTACTACCTCTTGTATGCTTTATGAGCATGTTGATATTTATTAATGCATGCATAAAAAGGATGATAAGTACTGTTAATTCTGCTCAAGTCAAACCCAATATCGAATAAGAAGATCAATAAATCAGAAGGATCTGGAGTTCAATAAGTAATTAGTAAGACAAATAAATCTCCAAATCTGATTATTAGTGTCAAATGATAAAATGTGAAAAATATTTGGATATGAGATTATGAAAATGCCCTCAAGGTATGAGAATGACTAAAATACCCTTGGAATTGGAAGCGATTTAGAAATCTACAGTGGATATGGTAAAACAACTCGATTCACCTGAAAACCTCAATCTACTTGTAAGTTATGGTAACAAGATTTAAGTCTTCGAGATTGTAAGGTGTCAAGTTTCCTTGAGTTTGAAATAAATCTCTGAATGTAAATTTACGAGAAACTATCAAGCGACTCAAAATATTGAAATGATTGAAATGTTATATATATGGCTCAATTGACATAAATGAGGGATATCTTGAATGTCGAAATGACCAAAATACCCTCATGATTGGAATAAGTAAATTACCTCTGATAAAGTATTCTCGGACCTCGAGGTTCGCAATTAATTGGAAGGATGGATAAACCCTTGAGTTTTGAAATGAATGAAGTGGTTGGAGGTACCGAAATTTCTTTAATGGCTGAAACACCCACGAGAACTTAATTGATTGAAATACTATATATGATTCGATTGACAGGAATGATAGATATCGCGAACTTTAGATGATTGAAATACCCCCCATTGACTGGAATAAATAAATTGCCTTTGATAAAATTTTGGAAATACCAATAAAGTTGAAAATGACTGAAATGCCCTAAGGGTTGAAGCACGAATCATATATATCGATCACTCATGGTATTAATAAGGTTGGAAGTTTTTCCGCGCAGAACATAAGTTCGACTACTCCGCGGCAAGTCCGGTGGTGAAATATGAAAGCAACCGTTCAGATATACGATACAGCCGGATACATTAGAATGGTTGGTTAGTAATGCAAGGTTGGGATATGTTAGTTCGAATGGTTTTGGAGGCTCGATAAACTTCTGGAAATCTTAAATATTGTAAATCATAATTTCCTCATGATTGGGCTAAGTTACAAAGTCCCATATAATAGTTAAATGACCAAAATGCCCTTTGGCCAATGTGATCAAAATAGCCCTGAATGTATCTGATATCGTGAGAGATCTGGACATGGAAACCTCTGAATGCTTGGTTGGAAACCTGATGAGTAACTAAAATTTTTCTGAGCCGCTGTTTATGCTTTGTTGGTATAAATTACCAAAATGTCGTTGTGTGATAAAATGACTATAATGCCCTTGTAGGCTTAAATGAGTAAATCACCCATGATATGCCTAAACTCTCAAAGATCTTGATGTATCATCTCCCGAATATCTAGTTGAACCGTTAGTACAAACCCCTCTTTTAATAGGGGCCTCATTTTAGAAACCCGTTCAAATTGTCAAAGGCTTAATGTGTTCTCCTCTGTAAATGTCAAGTATCCCCGAGGAATAAATTGTTCCACCTAGTGTGTTCCACGTGTGCTACACGACTGTTTTCGCATGTTGATTTACATGTTATAATACCGATCACGTGCACATGACTGACATACATGAATACACAAGAACATGATATGTTTTATAAATTAAACATGACCGTATTGTATTTCTGATATATGCATATGCACTCGATATGACAAACATGCTATATGGATAATGTATTACTAAAAATACAGTTATTGATTAATGAACTATTGATGATCTGATTCACTGGGGTAATTGGGACATGATATGAAGTTACCGTCGGCTCAGCCCTGATCCAGCTGGTAGGTCCGCCCGTTTTCGGATCCTGAGCTTCGGCTAGGTCTGCCCGTTTTCGGATCCTAGGCTTCGGCCGGGTCCGCCCGTTTTCGGATCTTAGGCTTCGGCCAGGTCCGCCCGTTTTCGGATCCTAGGCTTCGGCCAGGTCCTCCCGTTTTCGGATCCTAGGCTTCGGCCAGGTCTGCCCGTTTTCGGATTCTAGGCTTCGGCCAGGTCCGCCCGTTTTCGGTTCCTATGCTTCGGCAAGGGCCGCCCGTATTCTAAGGTATATCCTTAGGATGGTACCCACGCCCAATGGGCTCGGGTTAATGCCTGTACGTGATACCGCACTGAGGAAACTATATACTGGAGTATGGCTAGAGGGTAAATATAGAATTAAAATGAACTATATGGCTACTTGAAACAAATGTATTTGAAATAAAAAGGGTTTACTGCATTGTTACATTTCATGCATTAGCGCTGCACTGTTGGAACACACTAGGCACTAAACTCTCTGTTTCCACCTCCGTATGTTACCAGCCTATATAATCCCCGTCTAATTCACGATGTTTGAATAAGGAACAAATATCATTATTCCTGAGTATGATGCAATCTCGAAATAGTAGAACGGAAATGAGGGCTGTTACTATATGGAATATTATGAAAATGTTATGCCTACCTTATATCTGCATGATCTTATAGCATCTTTTGGTAGTACTGTATTACTGAGCTTTTCCAAGCTCACGCTGTTTTTATCATCGCAGGTTAAAAGAATATATCATGGTATAATGGTTGACAACAGTGTTCGGAGTTGTCTCGGCGTTGCCTTTGGAGTACGGTACTGTATAGTTAGTGGGCATGTGTGTCATGTATTGTTTTATGGCAGTGTCTGTAAAATATTTTCTGAAGTTTCTATTATGTGTTTAAATGACATCCCGAAATGATATTTTAAACAGAAGTTGGTTTTATAGTTTAATAAGTGTTTTGAAGAAAAATGTTTTTATGTGTATTTTTTTTACTGTGGGTCGCTCTAGTGACCCTAATGTAACTTCCTAGGATCCGTTGTAACGCATAGGCGGGTCTAGGGGGTTACACCCCTAGCCAATTCTGTGTCCCAAAGTGTAGGACCGTATCGATACGGCCCTTAGGCGTATCGATACGCCCTGCACTGCAAGACACTAAATTGCAGCAAAACAACACGAAACTCAACTCTAAATACATTTTAAGACTTCCCTAGCCACATACAAGCATCCATACAACATTCCACAACCTAGAACTAGCATGGAGAACAATTTAGATGATCAACGAGACATATACATCATGACATTCACATAAAGATAGATATTGCATAAATAGGCATGCTTAAAAACTCAAAAGCCAAATGGCACATGTCTTCACACATAAGTTTACATGCTTGCAAAACAACATATAACATCCAAGGCAAAACCTCTCACCAAAAGCATTCAACAAGTCATAACATGGTTTACAATCCAAAGTAAAGCATAATCAACATTCAACAATTATAAGTCATACAACGCTCATACAAACACATAGTAGCCCCATTGCTAAACTACTACTTTGTTTACTAAACCATACTTGAGCAACTACAAGCTTGGAATGCCCCTTCGCCTTGCTCCTTGCTAACTCCAAGCTACTGATCTACATTGTCGAAAACGAGAGCGTAAGCTAGAAGCTTAGTGAGGATGCTCTAAAACAAAAACAACGACAATGCATGGTTCAAGCATATAATCCTTAACAACACACAACATACATTAGCATCAACATAGCAAACTAGCTAGCAATACAAGAGTCAACAATATGGCATCTTACTTCATATTAAACTCAACAAGATAAAGAAAATATCTCAACATAATAACCACAAGAGCAAGTACATTGGCCACTATTAGTTTACTCGGATATGCGGATTTACTCTCAACAACAACATTACCTCGGTGGGATTACACTCATCACAGGACCTTGCATGGATGGGATTCCACTCATCATCACATGCCCTATGGATGGGATTCCACTCATCATTACGTATAATATAAACAATTTCCGGAAGAATATTACATCACCGTACTCCTCCTTGATGACTTAACGCCACTAAGGCCACGCACGAATTTGACTCAATCGTGTGCACAGTAATCCTAATGATCGATCATTTATACCCGGTAAGTTGACTAGTGCCAATTACTTTTAAACCACATCACAACATCCATCATTTATAACACACATCAATGTATACTCATACATACACAATTCATGCTTCGCAAGAATAGAATAGGCATAAATATTTTAAGCTTGTAAACACATAAGAAGTTAAACTACCAATTTAACTTCTACCTTGGAATGGCCTACCAAGCTCATTCAAACACCTCCACTACACACACTTAAACCAATTTAAACAAGTTTGAAGTTCACTCACCACCCTTCCTTAGCAAACCAAGCAAAGCTAGTCAAGCCTCCACAATTTCCGGGTTCGATCCCGATCCTTCCCTGATGTTTCCTCTTGCTTCTAACCAATCAAAAGACAAGTATTACTCACCAAATCAATGCTAAACTCAGCCATAAACCGAACTCACAATCACAAGCCAAAACTTCACAATTTCAAACCCAAACTAACCTCAAAACTCACATTTTCGTACTCCCCAAATACCTAGCTCAAATCCACCATTTCCAACACCCAAATGACATTTAAAGGCTTCCAAAACACCTTCCTAACAACCCTATACCATCAGTCCTTCAACCCAACACAAAAACACACCAAAAATTCAAGTTTTGACACTTTGAAAAATGCCCCAAAGACCCACTTCGGGATTTTCCCTAAAATCCTTCCATTTTAAGATATTAGGTGTATTTAAGTGAGATTAACTCAAAACCTAACTCAACAACCCAAAAACAAGTGGAAAACCCATTAAAAATCCATACTTTCATCAAACTTGAAAAACTTGAAAAACACAAATGGTGATGGTTTTGAAATCTAAAACCATGGAAATGCTTGGGATGATGAGGAGAGTTCAAAAATGAAATTACCTTAAAAGGAGCTCTTGAATTGACGGAGAAAATGGATGGAATAGTAGATTGGGGTTTTGGGAGGGGTTTGGGGTTTTTCCACGTTAGAAGCACAAAGAGGAGGAAAATGGCTTTTCTTTTTTCTTTTCTTTTTTTTGATTCAAAAAGGTGTCTTCCTTTATTTCAAGTTATTTACAAAAATGCCATCACTTTAATTTTAAATCTCATTTAAATCAAAACTAAGGTCTAATTAAATTAAATCGGTTTTGACGACTCGAACCAAACACACACGCCAAACTCCCAACCCCAAAACACATGTGTTACAACTCTTCCCCACTTAAGGAATTTCGTCCCCGAAATTACCTGACTGAAAGAGATAAGGAAACTGCCTTTCCATATCCTCCTTCCTCTCCCAAGTGGCCTCGTCCACCCCTCGACGTTGCCACCGCACTTTTAATAACTCAATCGATCTACCCCGCAACACCTTACTGTCAGAAGCTAAGATCTCAATTGGTTCTTCTTCATAAGTCAAATCCGGATTCAATTAAATCTCTTCTACAAGCATAACATGTGATGGATCTAACCTATACTTACGGAAGATCGAAACATAAAACACATCGTGTATCTTCTCTAGCTCGGATGACAAACGTAACTGATAAGCAACTGGGCCAACCCTCTTCACAATCTCATACGGTCCTATGTACCTCGGACTCAACTTCCCTTTTCAGCCAAATCTCATTACTTTCTTCCACGGAGACACTTTTAAGAACACATTCTCACCCACTGAAAACTCAACTTCCTTCCTCTTCAAGTCGGCATAGGACTTCTGCCTATCCGAAGCTCCCTTTAAGCGATCGCAAATCAATTTTACTTTATCGGTGGTCCCCTTAAGCAAATCTGGCATAGGTAACAACTTTTGTCCCACTTCGGCCCAACAAACTGGAGTTCTACACTTCCTACCATACAAGGCCTCATACGGAGCCATCTGAATGCTCGACTAAAAACTATTATTGTAAGCAAACTCAACTAGAGGCAAGTGCCTCTCTCAACTACCATGAAAATCAATGATGCAACAACGCACCATATCCTCTAAAATCTGTATAACCCTCTCTGACTGACCATCGGTCTGAGGATGATATGGCGTGCTGAAATTCAAACGGGTACCCAAAGCTGTATGCAGACACTCCCAAAATTGAGCTGTAAACCTCGGATCTCTATCGGACACAATAGACTTCGGCACACCATGTAGTCTAACAATCTCACCAATGTACAGATCGGCCAATCTATCTAATGTATAAGTCGTATTGACTGCCAAGAAGTGAGCACACTTCGTGAAACGGTCTACTATAACCCAAACTGAGTTCTTCTTCGTAGGAGTCAAAGGCAAGCCCGAAACAAAATCCATGGTGATATTCTCCCATTTCCATTCCGAAATTCTCAACGGTTGCAAAAAACCTGAGGGAACCTGATGTTCCGCATTCACTCTCTGACATACCATACACTTACTCACAAAGTCGGCTACATCTCTCTTCAAACCAACCCAAAAGTACTCATTCTTCAAATCTTTGTACATCTTCGTACTTCCAGGATGCATAGTAAACGGACTGCTGTGCGCTTCAGTCAAGGTCGTACGTCTCAAGTCACTGTCTTCGGGTACAACTATCTTATTTCTGAAACACAAGACTCCATCGGTACTGAAGCTGTAGTCTGAAGATCTACCATCGGCTATGTCTTGCACGTGAGGTGCCAAAGATCTATCTAAGAGCTGATTCTCCCTAATCAACTGACCTAGAGTAGGTCTAACCTGAAGCTCGGCCACCAAGCCACCATCTCCGGACAAGCTCAATCTAGCAAACATGGCTCTCAAATCTACAACTACCTTTCTACTCAAAGCATCGGCCACTACATTGGCCTTGCCCGGATGGTACTCAATCGTAAGATCATAGTCCTTTAGCAACTCTAACCACCTACGCTGTCTGAGATTCAAATCTCGCTGAGTCATTATGTAATTCAAACTTTTGTGATCTGTGTACATTGTGCATTTCTCACCGTACAAATAATGCCTCCAAATCTTCAAAGCAAACACAACTGCAGCTAACTCTATGTCATGGATCAGATAGTTACGCTCGTGAGTCTTCAACTGTCTTGAGGCATAAGACACCTCTCTCTTGTCTTGCATGAGAACACAACCTAGGCCTATATAGGAAGCATCACTGTAAACTACATACTCTTTCCCTGACTCTAGCTGAATCAAGATCGGTGCTTGGGTCAATGCTTCTTTCAACTTCTCAAAGGCTCTTTGTCTTGCATCTGACCACACAAACTGAACACTCTTCTGAAGTAACTGTGTCAATGGAGCGGCTAACTTCGAGAAACCTTCTACGAATCTCCTATAGTATCTAGCTAAGCCTAGAAAGCTACGAATCTCTGTTACTGACTTCGGTTGCTTCCACTAAAAAATGGCCTCTATCTTCTTCGGATCAACTCTAATCCCATCGGCTGACACTATGTGCCCTAGGAATACTACCTCTCGAATCCAGAACTCACACTTGCTCAACTTGGCATACAACTTATTATCTAACAAAGTCTACAAAACTAACCTCAAGTGTCGATCGCGGTCTTCCTCGGTATGCAAATACACCAAGATGTCATCTATGACGAAAACTACAAACTGATCTAGGTACTGATGGAAAATCCTATTCATCATATCCATGAAAGCAGCCGGTGCGTTAGTCAACCCAAAAGGCATGACTAAAAACTCATAGTGACCATATCTAGTCCTTAAGGTCGTCTTCGGTACGTCAACCTCTTTTACCTTTAGCTGATAGTAACCTGATCTCAAGTCGATCTTCGAAAAGACAGATGCCCCTCTCAACTGATCAAACAAATCATCAATTCTCGGCAACGGATATTTGTTCTTCACTGTTAACTGATTCAACTGTCTGTAATCTATACACATTCTCATACTTCCATATTTCTTCTTCACAAACAAAACTAGAGCGCCCCAAGGCGAAGAACTCGGTTGGATAAAGCCTCTATTTGTCAACTCTTGCAACTAAGTCTTCAACTCTTTCAGCTCTTTCGGTGCCATATGATACGGAGCAATCGAAACAGGAGCTGAATCTGAACAAGTCTCTATCGCAAACTCTACCTCTCTATCAGGTGGTAAACCCGGCAATTCTTCCGGAAATACACTTGGAAAGTCACACATTGTCCGGATATCTTGAGGTCTAACCTCACTCATGTTTGGATTCATCACATAAGCCAAATACGCCTCGCAACCCATCTCAACTAACCTCTTAGCCTCTAGAACTGAAACTACATTCGATAAGAACTTCACGTTCTCACCTTTCACCACTATCTCATAATCATCTGCGAGTCTCAAAGAAATCCTCTTAGTCTCAAAGTCTATCCTAGCTCTATGCTTAGTGAGCCAATCCATATCCAGAATCACATCAAAGCCATAAAATGGTAGCTTCATCATATCCACTGGAAACACATGTCCCTGGACCATAAGCGGACACCTTCTGTACATCCTCCTAACTATTACCGTATCCCCGAAGGAACTAGTAACACTAACTCCTACCTCTAATATTTCACAAGGCAATTTCAACAACTTTGCATGCTCACTCAGAATATAAGAATGTGTAGACCCAGATTCAATCAAAGAAAGCAAACCCAAAGACTGTATCGAGAAGTTACATGCAATCACATTTGTGTCATGCTGATCCCTACGCTGAGCATAAACTCTGGCCTGGCCTTCACCCTCTGGATGGACTGCAACTACATACGCTATGTTCCTCTGGCCATCATTTCTCGGCTGGAAGTTACCTCTATCGCGCCTGCAGCCTCTCTAAAAGTCATTGGCTCTAGCAGGAGCCTGAACTGGTGCCTGCCCCACCTAATGTGGACAGTCACGCCTAATATGATCCCTAGCTCCACAACCCCAACACGAGTGAAAGTTCCCCCAACACTCATCGGTGTGATTCCTCCCGCAACCACCCACCAGTCCTCTGGCCCTAATGGCACCTACTGTGGTTACCTCCACCACGTCTATGGTCATAGTGATGCTTGTTGTCCCGATGCCTCTTGGCATCACCTCTATCAAAGTCACTAGATCTCTTCCCAGAACTAGAACCACCAGATCATTTGGTCAAGCCCAAACTGTGCTCCAAGTCCTTGGCCCTAGCGACCAAGACATCAAAATCTGTGTCATTCAACCCATAGCGGAAACGGTTACAATGTTCCACTTCAGTAGGAACAATCTCGGATGCATACTGACTCAGCCTGACAAATCTGATCTCATAGTCTGTCACAGTCATACTCCCCTGAAGCAAAGCCATAAATTCCCTCTTCTTCTCATCGAGATATCGAGGACCCAGATATATCTTACGGAAACTGACTCGAAAAACTCTCAAGTGATCTCAGCCTCTTCCATACCCGTAGTGATGGTGACCCACCAAGTGTAGGCATCACCCTGAAGCAAAGATATAACACACCCTAGCTTGCATTCCCCGGTACATCACATCTGTGCCAGAATATGGACGGTCTTCTCTAACCACATCTCAGACCTCTCCAGTGTCGACCCTCTAAACTCTTCACCTCCCAAACTATGGAGTCTTTCCAATGGCAAACCAGTACCCTCTCCCTGGGGTTGTGCCACTGCCTGACCCCCAGCCACTGCAACCTGAAAAGCCTCGGCTATTGCCTGAACTATGGGAGCTAAATCTATTTTGGCTGGTCCTTGGCCAACTTGAGGTTCTACGCCCTCGGCTCCCGCCTCGCCTCCCTCTTGATGAAAAGGAGGTGGAGGAGGTTGAGGAGCCTGCGCCCCACCAATTTGCTCAACTCCCGGAGCTTGTGCTTGTGGTTCCGGTTGAACCATCCTAGGCCTCCCTCGTGGTCTCATGTTACAGCTAGCAAGATAACAACTACAACAAACAAACATATAAGGATTAAGTTAGCAAAGGAAAGGGTCCAACAGTGCTCAAGTATTTTCCTTTACAAAGCTTTTTCAAATTAAGTAATAGTAGCAATGGGAACACGACACTACACCAAACGCATCAATCATGCTTCCAAACACCATATGAACGATCAAACAACAAGGATACATGGCATAGCATACACCGAGACATAACAATTACTTAACACATCAAAATTACCTCACTTACCTGCCCAAGGTCTCGGTAACCTCAGGCTCTGATACCAACAAATGTAACCCCCTCGCCCCGGTCTGGTCGGCTGACCAATTCGAGTAGGCTACACGGGGAAAACCGATGTGAAACCCGTTAAGGTCCCACCTCGGTTAGCAACCCTAGAAAATTTCTTTTAATTAAATCTTGTCTAAAGGCATATTATTACCTAAGTGATCACGAGAGCGAAAAACATCAAGAAAGAAACACAATTGAACCTAAAACCACATGTTAAACAGCCCATTTTAAAGCCACAGAGCAGGCTGTATCGATACACCAGTCAAGGGTATCGATACGCCTTGACCAAGTCAACTGCCATCAGTCAACACAGGAAGACCGTATCGATACAGCCCTTGAGCGTATCGATATGCCCTTCTCGGTCAACATCTCGCGGTCAACGAGACAAAACCATACCGATACGCCTAGAGCCCGTACCGATACGCCAAAGTCTCACCAAAATCTCATTTTTCCAGTGAGCTTTGGGCGTACCGATACACCCCGAGTATCGGTACCCCTAGCCAATTCTGTGTCCCAAAGTGTAGGACCGTATCGATACGGCCCTTAGGCGTATCGATACGCCCTGCACTGCAAGACACTAAATTGCAGCAAAACAACACGAAACTCAACTCTAAATGCATTTTAAGACTTCCCTAGCCACACACAAGCATCCATACAACATTCCACAACCTAGAACTAGAATGGAGAACAATTTAGATGATCAACGAGACATATACATCATGGCATTCACATAAAGATAGATATTGCATAAATAGGCATGCTTAAAAGCTCAAAAGCCAAATGGCACATGTCTTCACACATAAGTTTACATGCTTGCCAAACAACATATAACATCCAAGGCATAACCTCTCACCACAAGCATTCAACAAGTCATAACATGGTTTACAATCCAAAGTAAAGCATAATCAACATTCAACAATTATGAGTAATACAACGCTCATACAAACACATAGTAGCCCCATTGCTAAACTACTACTTTGTTTACTAAACCATACTTGAGCAACTACAAGCTTGGAATGCCCCTTCGCATTGCTCCTTGCTAACTCCAAGCTACTGATCTGCATTGTCGAAAACGAGAGCGTAAGCTAGAAGCTTAGTGAGGATGCTCTAAAACCAAAACAACGAGAATGCAGGGTTCAAGCATATAATCCTTAACAACACACAACATACATTAGCATCAACATAGCAAACTAGCTAGCAACACAAGAGTCAACAATATGACATCTTACTTCATATTAAACTCAACAAGATAAAGCAAATATCTCAACATAATAACCACAAGAGCAAGTACATTGGCCAGTATTAGTTTACTCGGATATGCGGATTAATCTTGTTGAGTGGATCGAATGATCGAAATGAACCAAGAGGGGGGTGAATTGGATTTTTAAAGGTCTAGGTGGTGGAAATTGCAAATTAAAAATATAGACAAGGAATTTTAGAGTGGTTCAAGTTCCAAATGAACTCTACATCCACTACCTTAGCTTCACTAAGGATTTGCAACAATTTCACTAATTGCTCTTCCCCTTTTCTAGGCTAAGGAGGTAACCCTTACAATTTTCGGTTAAATTTTCTACCCAAAATTTAACCCAATCCTCACACAAATGAAACAAAGAATTTGTTGGCTAAGAAAGTATCTCTCAATATAAATTGTAGCCCAATTACAAGCACTCAACCCAATTGAAATGATAAGAATGAAAAATACAATTGGGGTTTCTACACAATATTGGGATTTAGGCACAAATGCTTGGATTTGATGTTTGGATGTTTGCTTTTGGATCAATAGTTGTTGCTGGAGCTTTTAGAGGTCCCTTTTATACCTTCTCATTGATTTCTAGCCGTTGTGGTTGTTGCATTCATCAATAGAGCTGTTGGGGGTGTTATCTCACCTCCATAAATGCAGTCTGCAACCAACCTATTCGAAACGCCCGACCCTGTTTCGAAACATACCAAAATAGAAAGAGCCGTTGGGGTGCATTAAAGAGCCCGTATCGAAACGGCTTGACCTGTTTCGATACGCTAAGAGCCATTTCGAAACTTGTTTCGAAACACTTTTGCCACTGTCGAGAGTCGTATCGAAACGGCTTGAAATCGTTTCGATACGCCTTAACGGTTTGTTAAAAATCGGTTAAAAACTTGCAACGGTCATATTTTTCAAACCAAATGAAGAACCGTTTCGAAACACTGAATGTCGTTTCGATACGGTTTCTCTATGTTCTAAAGCCGTTTCGAAACCTGTTTCGCAACACAGGTTGGCAGTGTTGAAAACGTTTCGATACCCGTTTCGAAACATAGGTTGGCAGTGTTGAAATCGTTTCGATACCCGTTTCGAAACACAGGTTCACAGTTTCAAAACTGTTTCGAAACGCCTTAGGCCGTTTCGAAACGATGACTCGAAAATCACTGTTTTGGCTTTAAGAACACTTAGAAAATATTTGGAAAACTTAGTTTTTAACTTAGGCATATTCTTTAAATCATATAGGGATGTTTGAGGACTTAAAAATTCGTTTTCACATTTTCAATTTAGTCCTTAGGTTCTTTAGTTATATCAAAATTAAAATATTGGTTTCACAACTCTCAACAACAACATTACCTCGGTGCGATTACACTCATCACCGGACCTTGCATGGATGAGATTCCACTCATCATCACATGCCCTACGGATGGGATTCCACTCATCATCGCGTATAATATAAACAATTTCCGGTGGAATATTACATCACCGTACTCCTCCTTGATGACTTAACGCCACCAAGGCCACGCGCGAATTTGACTCAACCGTGTGCACACTAATCCTAATGATCGATCATTTATACCCGGTAAGTTAACTAGTGCCAATAACTTTTAAACCACATCACAACATCCATCATTTATAACACACATCAATGTATACTCATACATACACAATTCATGCTTCGCAAGAATAGAATAGGCATAAATATTTTAAGCTTGTAAACACATAAGAAGTTAAACTACCAATTTAACTTCTACCTTGGAATGGCCTACCAAGCTCATTCCAACGCTTCCACTACACACACTTGAACCAATTTAAACAAGTTTGAAGTTCACTCACCACTCTTCCTTAGCAAACCAAGCAAAGCTAGTCAAGCCTCCACAATTTCCGGATTCAATCCCGATCCTTCCCCGATGTTTCTTCTTGCTTCTAACCACTCAAAAGACAAGTATTACTCACCAAATCAATGCTAAATTCAGCCACAAACCCAACTCACAATCACAAGCCAACACTTCACAATTTCAAACTCAAACTAACCTCAAAACTCACATTTTCGTACTCCCCAAATACCTAGCTGAAATCCACCATTTCCAACACCCAAATGACATCTAAGGGCATCCAAAACACCTTCCTAACAACCCTATACCATCAGCCCTTCAACCCAACACAAAAACACACCAAAAATTCAAGTTTTGACACTTTGAAAAATGCCCCAAAGACCCACTTCAGGATTTTTCCCAAAATCCTTCCATTTTAAGATATTAGGTGTATTTAAGTGAGATTAACTCAAAACCTAACTCAACAACCCAAAAACAAGTGGAAAACCCATTAAAAATCCATACTTTCATCAAACATGAAAAACTTGAAAAACACAAATGGTGATAGTTTTGAAATCTAAAACCATGGAAATGCTTGGGATGATGAGGAGAGTACAAAAATGAAATTACCTTCAAAGGAGCTCTTGAATTGATGGAGAAAGTGGATGGAATAGTAGATTGGGGTTTGGGAGGGGTTTGGGGTTTTTCCACGTTAGAAGCACAAAGGGAAGGAAGATGGCTTTTCTTCTTTTTTTGACTCAAAAAGGTGTTTTCCTTTATTTCAAGTTATTTACAAAAATGCCATCACTTTAATTTTAAATCTCATTTAAATCAAAACTAAGGTCTAATTAAATTAAATCGGTTTTGACGACTCAAACAAAACACACACGCCAAACTCCCAACCCCAAAACACAGGTGTTACAGGATTTGGGGATTAGCTTAATTAGACCGGTTCATTTTGTTGGACTGGTTCAGTCTAAAACCAGACCGAGTCAAGTTGAGCTCATACCAGTTTATATGTTGGGTTGGTTCAAACAGGGTTTTTACCTTGAATTTTCAAATC
This sequence comes from Hibiscus trionum, assembly GCA_030270665.1. NCBI lineage: Eukaryota > Viridiplantae > Streptophyta > Magnoliopsida > Malvales > Malvaceae > Hibiscus > Hibiscus trionum. Next base: position 14,806,600 of record BSYR01000038.1, on the reverse strand, counting down.
ACCGACTGATTAAAGGAGAAGGTCGCTGGAGATGTCGTCAGAAGCCCTAGATGCACAAATTCTACTGAAAAACAAAGAGTAATAAACCCTCAACTTAACCCAAACCGTTATATCATGAAACAAGCTGGGATTTAACCGGAAATCACCTTAAACAGAACCGAGAAGTCTAGAATCGAAGAAGCTCCGATGAAGCCCTTCCCGGCGTCAGACAAATGATCAGTCGGTTGGGTTTTGCTCGCCACTTCGTCAGGAGCTCGGATCTGGTGGTTGTGTCGCGAACGGACGACAAACAAGTCCGGAAAATGCAAGAAATAGAGGCGCGCAATTTGGGGTTTTTGGCCGAGACGTCAGACGAGCTTTCCCGATGAAAGGGGGCTCGGTTTTGCGCGTGGAGGCCAAGGATGAGACGGACGTGAGGTGGCGAACACTCCGGCAACGACAATGACGTGCACGGTGCGGCGGTGGGGTAGATCGGATGAGTGGCCGATGGGATTAGGTGAAAGAAAACCTTTGGATATCCCAAGGGTATTTTCAAACTCGAAACGCCAACCTGGGTAAGTGAGGAATCAGATGGGTTATTGAATTTGATTCAATATCAACTCAAACTTAATCTAAGTTACTCTAGGTAAAACATGACAAACATGAGTACTTGGCTTAATGGTTCGCCGCCTAAGGGAGAAAGAAGGGTTGAGGTTGTGGGTTTAAACCCCACCAACCTCATTCTCTTCAACAATCATTATTTTTTTAGGGCTGAAATTCAGAGTGTTACAAAAACCGTCGAAAATTGATGGTTAAAGTTGGTCAAATGATTTAATTGATGAAATGTTAGAGTATAAAAGCTTAATTGGGTGCAAAAAAAGTTTTAGAGCCTAATTTTTTTTCAAAAGTTCAAGGGCTTATGATACATGTAAGCCTATTTTTAATGAGGGCTAAATTTAAATTTAGGCCTTTATATTTTATAAACAAGTCTATTTTTAATTCAAATTTATTCTGATTTGAGTTATTTTAAGTTGATATAAAGATAATTTTGGGCTTGGTTTGAGTTTTCCTAGATAACAATAATTTTGGAATAAAATAAAACTAAATCTATACAGATCTATGTAGACATTCAATTATTTTTTTCTCCGTAAATATAATTTTATTAAGGATCAGAGTTGTGTGTCTGGTTAAAACCTCTCTAGTCTTAAATGAAGTAAAAGAGTAAAACACAACTAGGTGTAAAGTTATAAAAGGACAGATAACACACCGCATACAGCAAAAGTCAAGTGCCCAAAACCCACCCATCAATCAAGTCACCTAATCAACTAGATATACCTTGCACTTCATCAAACTCTAACAACCCAACCCCTCACATACAAATACACAAACTGAAAATGCACAATCTTTGAGCTGCAAAAAGCCAAACCAGCTAGAGCACACAAGTAAAAATTGAGAACCAACTCCCATAAGCTCAAATCAAGTAATGCAACAGCAGACTGTAACACTCAGAAAATAATAATAAATGAAATGAAAAAAAAGAGAAGAGGGAGTGAGGGTTGTGGCAATCGAACCCACAACCTCATGTGGTTTCAGCCGGGTGCCCAGCCAATTGAGCTATTGAAGCTCTTGGTTGTAAGTCACCCAATTAAGTTTTATGAGATTCTAAAATAAAATAATAATAATAAAATAATTAAAATATCCCACCTAACCTATCGAGTGTAATTTAATTGGGATCTTTTTTCCAAAAATTCCTTAACCACCCCCCCATCGTTCATGTTCCTCTCCTTTGAACCAAACCGGTCACCGCCCGTCAGCCTTCACCACCGCGTCGTGTCGCTCACCGCCGGTGCCCTTGGAACCACCGTTGCACGCCGACCAAAACCCCTAAGGCCACTAGCGCGTTCATCGCGCCGATCACCGGCAATCAACCGTTGAAGGTTCGCGAACCTAGGGCTAAACTGGCCGACTTTTTCCTTTGAGTTTCCGTCACCGTTCGACGTCCGTTGGCCACGCCGCCACTACCGTTGGACTCCCCATCGCAGGCCGGTCAAAACCCAGGTCACCATTCGACCGTTCGTCGTCATTTCCTCCGTCATCGGAGCTACGCAAACTTTCCGACGAGTTCGAGCTTTTAAGGACGAATCCGGTGAGTTTTTGGTTCGTTCCAGTGTCATTTCGTTCCAAATGATATAATAAAATGATGGTCTGATGATTTGCATCCTTTTTCCGGCAGTAAACGACGCGAAATAGCCTTTTCCGGCGAGATTTCGGTGACCGTCCAGCGACCTTCGAATTTTAAGGGTAAGAGCCGGTCCTCGTAGACTGAACCGGTCTGAACCGGCTGGACCGGTTGGACCGGTCAACTCAGTCAAACCCCTTGACCCGACCCGTTGACCGAGTCAACCCAGTGAGTTAACTCGTCCGAGTCAACTCAGTGAGTCAACTCGTCCGAGTCAACCCAGTGAATCAACTCGCTGAGTCAGCCTTGGACCAGTGACGTCAGCGTTGACTTTGACAAAAAAGTCAACTTTTTCCGAAAAGTCCTATCTTATGTTTTTCGGCGTCCTGAGTCCGATTTTGAAGCCCGTTTCGCGAAATTCTAACCCGAAAGCCTCTAAATTGGACGTTGAACCCGAACATGCATATGTATAAGTTATGTTATTTAAGATAAACTGATGATTAAGGTCTGATATTAATCTTATGATTTAATAGGTACTCGTGGATCTCCCGATCGTGCCTACGCCCAGCCCAGCTCGTCTCGATCCGTACCGCCTCGTGATCCGATCATCACTCGTACGACCCTAAACTTAGTATTTTAATACGAATCAAGGTGTAAATTTGATTGTAACCATAATCCTTGTCTATTTTGGTTCCAGTACTGTAGCGGAGCGTGATCCCGGTGCTCGATAGACCTTTTGACTGACCGATCTCATCTTTTGAGGTGTGTTCCTTGTGTGCTATATGACTGTTGCATATTTACTGTTTTACATATTTTACATGATTTAATGAAACATACTATGTGTATTTGATTGCTAAACTTGATTTTGTGAAAAACTAGCATGTTTTCTGTTTATGAAAGAAATACGATTGCACTGTATGTTTGAATTATGCTCTAGCATTCGATATGACAAGCATGCCTATGATTTTCGGTTATCAGTGTAGAAACATGTTGTTGAGCATTGCTATGACTATTATTGTTGCATACTATGTTACTACCCGGACTAATTAGTAGAGGTACTTGGGGGTATGATGTGGAGATTATCGGCTCAGCCCTGATCCAGCTGGTAAGACCGCCCGTATTCGGATCCTAGGCTATGGCCAGGTCCGCCCGTATTCGGATCCTAAGCTTCGGCTAGGTCCGCCCGTTTTCGGATCCTAGGCTTCGGCCAGGTCTGCCCGTTTTCGGATCCTAGGCTTCGGCCAGGTCCGCCCGTATTCGGATCCTAGGCTTCGGCCAGGTCCGCCTGTTTTCGGTTCCTAAGTTTCGACTAGGGCCGCCCGTATTCTAAGGTATAACCTTAGGATGGTACCCCGCCGAATGGGCTTGGGTTAATGCCAGTATAAGATACTGTTCTGGGGAACTGTATCATGGTGTCCAGTTGGAGGGTAGATAGGTTGCATAAAAACTTTGATGCATTTTTATGATATGTTTTGCATAACATGATTTATTGTTTATTGATGCAACTGTTTTGCTTGCACTGTTGGAACACACTGAGCTTTCTAGCTCATGCCCCAAATTCTGTCCCCTTTTCAGATATTTTGGATAGGCCAACCCATAGCTGACACTTGGAGGATCGACACATTTGGTATTTCTTTTTGATTGTAATGTTTCTATCCACCGTTTGTACTTTCTGGGTGACATGTGCCTATATTTTATTACGTATGGTATTAAACTAAAAGTATTTTGATATGCTAACTGGTACTTATTTTGTAATTATCCTATGATGTGTTTATTTAAGTAATCATGGCTGCCTATATTATCTATGAAGTCTATGTTGTGAATGAATTTGGAAAATATTACGGTTTGACGTATTGAACAGGTTATTTAACTTGATGGTTTCACTAAGTCTGCCGTTATGCTGCCGAAATTAACGCTTAGTTTGCAAACATGTTTTCTACTTGAGTTTTAAACTTTAATGTGCCTTACTAGACTTGGTCATTCCGCATAGGCCGGTCTAGGGGGTTACATTTAGTTGGTATCAGAGCTTTTGGTTTAAAAACCTCGGACTGTGGATAAGTCCTTTTAAAATACTGTTTTAGAATGTTTTACAAGTATTGTAAAATGAGGCCATATCACCCAACTTTATATGTTTAATTGTGTTCGATTCTCCAGTGTCATAAACTGATCTTAGGTTTTATCCCTTGTAGAGATTCTCCGAGATGAGCACCGGAAGGGGGCGTCGACCCGCTCGTAGGCGTGGTCGACCTGTTAGATTTGCTGACCCGATAGATGATCTGGTGGCTGATCCACCTGCTTCTGGAGTTGCTACAGCCGTAGTTGACCCTCCGACATCTGTAGAGCCTCCTACCCCTAGTGGTCCTTCAGCTGTTGTTGCTGCTTCTGCTCCGACTACTCAGACATCTGTCCCGACTGTTCCTACACCTACTCCCATTGTTCCATTGCCTACTCTTGGTATAGGCATGACTACTCAGGTCAGGGGAGCTATTGTTTCTAGGCCCGAGCCTATGACTGGAGTTACGGATGATTCTTTGAGTAGACAGTTTCTCCAGTTGATTCAGGGAGTAGTCAGAGCGTCTAGAGTCACACCCGAAGTTCCTATCTCCCAGACCCTGATTGCCAACGGGATCAAGACCTTCTCGGGATCTCTTAGTGGACCACCGACCGAGGCTGAGGAGTGGTTATACGATATCGAGAGACGTATGGGTGAGTTGGGTTTTGAGCCATCCAGGAAGTATTTGGGTGATGTGTCTATGCTGAATGGGAATGCTCGCACCTAGTGGGAGTCCATTATGAGTAGTGTTCCTTCTGATCGTCTGACATGAGATTTCTTTAAAGAGCGCTTTAGGAACCGTTTTCTGGGCGAGCGGTTCTTGAGAGAGAGACGCCAGGCTTTTAAAGACCTGGTGCAGGGTACCATGACAGTAGCTGAGTATGAGATACAGTTTCTAGAGTTGTCGAGATATGGTGCTGGCTTGATTTCTACTGAGAAAGACAAATGTGAAAAGTTTCAGGAGGGCCTTCGTATTGGGATACGTGATCGAGTGGCTACCCACCATGATCAGGTGTTCGAAGATTTAGTGGACCGGGCTAAGACTGCAGAACAGATGGAGATCTTGACAGCTAGTTAGAGTACTAGAGATGGAGGTCGAGATAGAGGCAAGGATCGAGGGCGAGATCGATCTTGGAGATCTTCTAGACATGGAGAGTCTCTCGCGCGCTCTGATAAGAGGGCTCGCACCATGTATCAGGGTGGTGGTTCGAGTCATCGGCCCACAGTACAGCAGGGCCCATCGGTTAGTCGAGGTGATTCATCGAGGTCCGATTTTCCTGTATGTGAGCATTGTGGTAAGCTTCATCGAGGGGAGTGCAGGAAGATGTCGGGTGCTTGTTGCAGATGTGGATCCACTGATCATTTCAAGAAAGATTGTCCACACCCACCTTCTGTAGACTGATCGTCATTTCAGACCCCTGCCCGATCCCAGACTCCAGCCCGTTCACAGACATCTGTCCAGACACCGAGTTCAGGGCGTTATCAGAGTAGAGCTCATGGATCTTCTGCTAGATCTGATAGTAGAGGTCGATCACATCAGAGTGGGGGACCGGTTATGACTGAGGCCAGACAGCCTGCACTTGTTTATGCTACTAGACGTCGTGATGACAGAGATGAGCCAAACGTCATTGCAGGTACATTCACTATATTTTATGTTCTATACTTTGCATTGCTTGACAATGGTTCTACCCATTCCTATGTATCGAGATCTGTGTCCCGAGACCTTCAGATTCCAGTTGAGAGCACCGAGAGTGCTATTACTGTTATGAGTCCAGTGGGCCAGTCTGTGGTTGTAGATAAGGTTTTCAGGCGATGTCCCCTCGAGGTACAAGGGGAAATCTTTCTAGCTGACCTTATGGAGCTACCATTAGAAGAGTTCGATCTGATTCTTGGCATGGATTGGTTGACTGAACACCGGGTTAATCTAGATTGTGAGTCCAAGAGAGCAGTTTTGAAGACTTCTGATGATCGTACAGTGGTTCTTGTTGGTGAGCGCCGAGGGTATCTATCTAATGTGATATCTGCTTTGGCTGCCGACAGGATGATCCGGTAGGGCTATCAGACTTTCATCGCCTATTTCTTGAATACCAAGGGTTCTTTGTCAAAGATTGAGGAGATTCGCACCGTTAGCGAGTTCCCTGATGTCTTTCCTGAGGAATTACCTGGATTACCTCCGGATAGAGATGTCAAGTTTGAGATTGAGACATATCCGGGCTCTGCACCAGTCTCAATGAACCCTTACCGTATGGCTCCTAAGGAGCTTAAGGAGCTGAAGATTCAGTTGCAAGAACTCCTCGACCGAGGCTTTATTCGACCCAGCTCTTCGCCCTGGGGAGCTCCTGTTCTCTTCGTGAAGAAGAAAGATGGGTCTCTCAGGCTGTGTATTGATTACCGTAAGTTGAATAAGTTGACGGTCAAGAATAAGTACCCTCTGCCCAGGATTGATGACTTGTTCGATCAGTTCCGGGGAGCTACAGTTTTCTCGAAGATTGATCTTCGTTCCGGGTACTATCAGCTAAAGATAAAGGGGTCTGATGTAGCAAAGACGGCCATTCGCACCAGATATGGGCACTACGAGTTTTTGGTGATGTCGTTTGGTCTGACTAATGCTCCTGCCGCTTTTATGGATCTGATGAACTGTGTGTTCCGGCCTTATTTGGATCAGTTTGTGGTGGTGTTCCTTGATGACATCCTAGTCTACTCTCGGACTGAAGCAGAACATGCTGAGCATTTGAGGATTGTTCTGCAGACTCTTAGAGAGCACAAATTGTACGCCAAGTTGAGCAAGTGTGAATTTTGGCTCAACGAGGTGACATTTCTGGGGCATGTGGTATCTGCTCAGGGTATTTAGGTTGACCCGAGCAAGATAGAGGCCATTGTGAGTTGGAAGCAACCCAAGAATGTTTCCGAGATCCGCAGCTTCTTGGGTTTAGCTGGGTATTACAGGCGTTTCGTCGAGGGCTTTTCTATTATTGCCGCTCCCTTGACGAAGCTGTTGAGGAAGGATGTTCCATTCATCTGGACAGATGCTCAGCATGATAGTTTTGAGAAGTTGAAGACAGCTCTAACGCAAGCTCCAGTTTTGACACAGCCCGAGTCTGGGAAGGATTTTGCGGTTTATAGTGATGCATCGCGTTCTGGGCTTGGTTGTGTTCTGATGCAGGATGGGAAGGTAATAGCTTATGCGTCTCGTCAGTTGAGGCCTCATGAGTGTAATTATCCTACCCATGATCTAGAGTTGGCCGCTGTGGTCTTTGCCTTGAAGATTTGGAGACACTATCTCTACGGAGAGAAGTGTTATATCTACACAGATCACAAGAGCCTGAAGTATATTCTTACACAGAGAGATCTTAATCTTAGACTAATGTTGTTGCTGATGCTTTGAGTCGTAAGGCTATATCAGACTTGATATCCTTGTTTGCCAGGATGAGTATATACAGTGATGGCAGTTTACTAGCCGAGCTGCAGGTTAAACCAACATTGGCCGAGGAAATCAGGGCCAAACAGCTTCTAGACAGTTCCTTACTTCCTGTCATGCAGCAGGTTGAGCAGGGATCTACTTCTATCTATGCCTTTGATCAAGATGGAGTCTTGTGCTTCAAGGGTCGTTATTGTGTACCAGATGATGCCGAATTGAAGCGGGATATTCTTAGTGAGGCTCATAACAGCCCTTATGCTATGCATCCCGGTGGGGACAAGATGTATCAAAACCTGAGGCAGAGATATCGTTGGGAAGGTATGAAGAAAGACATTTCAGATTATGTATCTCGGTGTTTGACTTGCCAGCAGGTTAAGGCAGAACACCAGCATCCTTCTGGTTTGTTGCAGCCTATTAAGATTCCCGAGTGGAAATGGGAACGTGTCACGATGGATTTCGTTACAGGGCTTCCTCTGACACCTTCTAAAAAGGATTCGATATGGGTGATTGTTGACCGACTCACCAAGTCAGCTCATTTTATTCCAGTTCGAGTCACCTACTCTTTGGAGAAGCTGGCTAAACTGTACATCTCTGAGATCGTCAGACTACATGGGGTACCTTTATCTATCATCTCTGATCGGGATCCGAGGTTCACTTCTCGATTCTGGTTGGCCTTGCACAGTGCTTTAGGTACCCGTCTGAATTTCAGTACATCCTTCCATCCGCAGACAGATGGACAATCGGAGAGGGTGATTCAGATTCTTGAGGACATGTTACGGGGATGTGTGATTGATTTCCAAGGTAGTTGGGAGGATTTCTTGCCTTTGGCTGAGTTTGCATACAATAACAGCTATCAGGCTAGTATCCGCATGGCACCGTATGAGGCCCTGTATGGCCGTAAGTGTCGTACTCCCATCTGTTGGACAGAGTTGTATGAAAAGAAGACTTTAGGCCCAGAATTGGTTCGAGAAACTGAGGAGACCGTCATATTGATCCGCAACCGTTTGAAAGAGGCTTTTGATAGACAGAAGTCCTATGCTGATCGGAGGAGGAAAGACATTGAGTTCGAGGTTGGTGATCAAGTTTTTCTGAAGGTGTCTCCATGGAAGAAAGTTTTGAGATTTGGGAGCAAAGGCAAATTGAGTCCAAGATTTATCGGACCGTACCGTATTCGAAAGAGAGTCGGGCCTGTTGCTTATCAGCTTGAGTTACCTCCTCAGCTTAGCCGTATTCATGATGTGTTCCATGTATCTATGTTGAGGCAGTACCACCCAGATCCGAGCCATATTATCCAGGTACAGGATGTGGAGTTGAGACCAGATTTGTCTTATGAGGAGGAACCTGTCCAGATCTTGGATCAAGACGAGAGAGTTCTAAGGAATCGACGTATTCCTATGGTCAAAGTACAGTGGAGTAATCGTGGTCCAGAAGAGGCTACTTGGGAGACCCTTGAGTCAATGGAGGAGCAGTTCCCACATCTGTTCAACTCAGGTAAATTTCAAGGCCGAAATTTCTTTTAGGGGGGAGAGTTGTAACACTCAGAAAATAATAATAAATGAAATGAAAAAAAAAGAAGAAAGAGTGAGGGTTGTGGGAATCGAACCCACAACCTCATGTGGTTTCAGCCAGGTGCCCAGCCAATTGAGCTATTAAAGCTCTTGGTTGTAAGTCACCCAATTAAGTTTTATGAGATTCTAAAATAAAATAATAATAAAAAAATAATTAAAATATCCCACCTAACCTATCGAGTGTAATTTAATTGGGATCCTTTTTCCCAAAATTCCAGAAACACCCCCCATCGTTCACGTTCCTCTCCTTTGAACCAAACCGGTCACCGCCCGTCAGCCTTCACCACCGCGCCGTGTCGCTCACCGCCGGTGCCCTTGGAACCACCGTTGCACGCCGACCAAAACCTCTAAGGCCACTCGCGCGTTCATCGCGCCGATCACCGGCAATCAACCGTTGAAAGTTCGCGAACCTAGGGCTAAATTGGCCGACTATTTCCTTTGAGTTTCCGTCGCCGTTCGACGTCCGTTGGCCACACCGCCACTGCCGTTGGACTCCCCATCGCAGGCCGGTCAAAACCCAGGTCACCATTCGACCGTTCGTCGTCATTTGCTCCGTCATCGGAGCTACGCAAACTTTTCGACGAGTTCGAGCTTTTAAGGACGAATCCGATGAGTTTTTGGTTCGTTCCAGTGTCATTCCGTTCCAAATGATATAATAAAATGATGGTCTGATGATTTGCATCCTTTTTCCGGCAGTAAACGACGCGAAATAGCCTTTTCCGACGAGATTTCAGCGACCGTCCGACGACCTTCGAATTTTAAGGGTAAGAGCCGGTCCGCGTAGACCGAACCAGTCTGAACCGGCTGGACCGGTTGGACCGGTCAACTCAGTCAAACCTGTTGACCCGACCCGTTGACCCGTTGACCCGACCCGTTGACCGAGTCAACCCAGTGAGTTAACTCGTCCGAGTCAACTCAGTGAGTCAACTCGTCCGAGTCAACCCAGTGAGTCAACTCGCTGAGTCATCCTTTGACCAGCGACGTCGGCGTTGACTTTGACCGCTGACGTCAGCGTTGACTTTGACCAAAAAGTCAACTTTTTCTGAAAAGTCCTATTTTATGTTTTTCGACGTCCTGAGTCCGATTTTGAAGCCCGATTTGCGAAATTCTAACCCGAAAGCCTCTAAATTGGACGTTGAACCCGAACATGCATATGTATAAGTTATGTTATTTAAGATAAACTAATGATTAAGGTCTGATATTAATCTTATGATTTAATAGGTACTCGTGGATCTCCCGATCGTGCCTATGCCCAGCCCAGCTCGTCTCGATCCGTATCGCCTCGTGATCCGATCGTCACTCGTACGACCCTAAACTTAGTATTTTAATACGAATCAAGGTGTAAATTTGATTGTAACCATAATCCTTGTCTATTTAGGTTTCAGTACTGTAGCGGAGCGTGATCCCGGTGCTCGATAGACCTTTTGACTGACCGATCTCATCTTTTGAGGTGTGTTCCTTGTGTGCTATATGACTATTGCATATTTACTGTTTTACATATTTTACATGATTTAATGAAACATACTATGTGCATTTGATTGCTAAACTTGATTTTGTGAAAAACTAGCATGTTTTCTGTTTATGAAAGAAATACGATTGCATTGTATGTTTGAATTATGCTCTAGCATTCGATATGACAAGCATGCCTATGATTTTCGGTTATCAGTGTAGAAACATGTTGTTGAGCATTGCTATGACTATTATTGTTGCATACTATGTTACTACCAGGACTAATTAGTAGAGGTACTTGGGGGTATGATGTGGAGATTATCGGCTCAGCCCTGATCCAGCTGGTAAGACCGCCCGTATTTGGATCCTAGGCTACGGCCAGGTCCGCCCGTATTCGGATCCTAAGCTTCGGCTAGGTCCGCCCGTTTTCGGATCCTAGGCTTCGGCCAGGTCCGCCCGTTTTCGGATCCTAGGCTTCGGCCAGGTCCGCCTGTATTCGGATCCTAGGCTTCGGCCAGGTCCGCCCGTTTTCGGTTCCTAAGTTTCGACTAGGGCCGCCCGTATTCTAAGGTATAACCTTAGGATGGTACCCCGCCCAATGGGTTTGGGTTAATGCCAGTATAAGATATTGTTCTGGGGAACTGTATCATGGTGTCCGGTTGGAGGGTAGATAGGTTGCATAAAAACTTTGATGCATTTTTATGATATGTTTTGCATAACATGATTTATTGTTTATTGATGCAACTGTTTTGCTTGCACTGTTGGAACACACTGAGCTTTCTAGCTCACGCCCCAAATTCTTTCCCCTTTTCAGATATTTTGGATAGGCCAACCCGTAGCTGACACTTGGAGGATCACCACATTTGGTATTTCTTTTTGATTGTAATGTTTCTATCCACCGTTTGTACTTTCTGGGTGACATGTGCCTATATTTTGTTATGTATGGTATTAAACTAAAAGTATTTTGATATGCTAACTGGTACTTATTTTGTAATTATCCTATGATGTGTTTATTTAAGTAATCATGGCTGCCTATATTATCTATGAAGTCTATGTTGTGAATGAATTTGGAAAATATTACGGTTTGACGTATTGAACAGGTTATTTAACTTGATGGTTTCACTAAGTTCTGCCGTTATGCTGCCGAAATTAACGCTTAGTTTGTAAACATGTTTTCTACTTGAGTTTTAAACTTTAATGTGCCTTACTAGACTTGGTCATTCCGCATAGGCCGGTCTAGGGGTTAGACAATGAAAGAAAAACACAAAGATCGACTACACCCCCAAGTAGACAGTGAATCTCATATGATGACCTCCATTACTGGATTAACCGATTCAAAATCTCTGAAAACATACTGCACCTATGCATCCAAGCCACACTCCACAACTACTCTTCGCAAAGCAATATACCATTACCACGATGGATGCATAACGAACAAATACAAATCTTTGGCACCAGAAACCCTTCCAATGCAGCTTCTCGGGAAGGTTGAAGGCAAACAGAGTCACACCCTCATTTCTGGAATCAAAGCCTCGCCTCTCCTTCTGGTGTTCGTTGTGTTCCCATCCATTCTGTTGCTTGCTGAAATCATGTCCTTTCTCTTGCTCTCCACACTTATTTTCCATGCTTGATTTAGAGGATTCGAAAAAGAAATAAAATTATTCAAATTAGTCGTTAGGCATTTCAACACTCATTATACAAATCTTACATGTCATACAAATAAGATTAATTCTTATTAACGGTCTATTATCTTTTGAGGACCAATTTGTACACAATCAAAGGTTTAAGAACCTACTTGAAATTTTCCTATATGATGATTTAATACTATTACCATCCGTCTTACATCATTTTAGTATCATTTATAAACTTCTAATAATATAACCCGAGTTTAGGAGTTTATCGTGATCACATGCACGATCATCTTGTAGAGGAAATCATGATCTCATTTTCAATTAACAAATATAGCATATATAGGGATTAAATTGTAATTTAGAAAACTTAAGAGAGAGTCAAACATTACATTTTAGGCTTATATGACAAAGTATGATCAAATATTAAGACATTAAGACAAGGTACTAATTTTAGTTCACGACATAAATATGGTTCCTAGAATAGGCTCATCATTAGGGATGTGAAATCAGGTAATCGTTCAAGTTTCAGGTCATGTCATGTCAGGCCAGTTCAAATTGGATACGGGTTACGTCAGATCAATTTAATGGTTAGACTAGGATCAGGTTGGGTCCGGGTCGACTCAGATTCATGTCAACGTCGGGTTGATTTCAAATAAGATTGAGTTCGGGTTCAGCTTGAGTTAATTTTAGGCCAAGTAAGTTTCAATTTAGGCCAAAACGGTTTGGGTTTGAATCAATTAATTAATGGGTTAATTTAGGTTCGGATGGACTTCAAGTCGGGCCACGTTCAGGTCAGGGTCACGTCGTTGACAGATAAAATTCAGGTCAAGTAATATCGGTTTCGGTAGAAGTTCAAGTCAGGTCTTACCGTGTAAAAATAGACTTCAGTATGGTAATTGTAGGTAAATTTCAAATAAAAATAAAATTTTTAGGGATTAATATGAACCAAAATATCTATTAGGATGCCAAAATATGTTACAATTTAATATATATATATATATATATATAATTGTGACTAAATTGAATTAATCTAAAATTTAAAAGTGAATGTTAGGACTAAAATGAAAAATTTTAAACGAGTGAGGACCAAAAGGGTAATTAATCACTAAGCAAAAAAATTAGGCGGAAAATGCTAAATGGGCAATTAATTATTGGATCAAATTTTAAAATGATTCCATTTGGATTTTGGAGAAAAAGAACTTGCTTGTTCGTTTAGGTTAGGGGAAATTCATCTTTTAGTCATTATAACTTTAGATGTTTATCATTTAAGTCCTAGATTTTTACTTTTAGCTTTAAATTTAATTCAATCGAGTCCCAATTTAGGTTATAATTGAAATTCGAGGTTTATTTTTAGAATTCTTATAGGGGCTTATGATTTATATGGTTTGGAATAAATTACAAAAATTATAGGGTTTGGACTAAATTACAAAAATTAGAAATAAATATGGTTCAATTTTGGATAAAATATAACTTTATGTACTAAAATGAACAAAAACAACACCATCTTTGTTTTATTAGACTAAATTATAAAAATTAGAAATAAATATGGGTCAATTTAAAAATAAATAAAGAACAATTTCGATTTCGATTTAAATACAGATTTGTATGGAATTAATTGAACACTAAAGTCCTAAACCCTAAATTTCATCCCTAAGCCCTAAACTAATCACAAAAAAACTATAGGGTATAACCCCTAAAAAGTATAATCACATAACACGTATGAGACCTAAGCCCTAAACTAATCACAAAAACCTATAGGGTATAACCCATAAAAAAGTATAATCACATAACACGTATGAGACATATTCATGTTACACATATCAATATCGATTATAGGCCATATAGGCATATACTATAGACTATAGTAATAAATTAATAATAATATCATCGTGTATGATATTTTATACATAGATTATATAACACTTGAAAATAATTCCATACACTAAGCTAAACCCTAAACCTTAAACTACACAAATTAATCTCATAAACTAATAACCCTAAACTACACCATAAACTCTAAACCATTAACGCTAAGGCCAAAACCCTAAGCCGTAAACCAAAATTAGGAACTAATTTCACCATAAATTATAGCCTAAAACCAAAATTAGGGACCAATTTGACAATTTGAAAGTGAAGAAATTTGATAGTCAAGTGACCAATTTCACAAGTTTACCATAAAACCGAAATTAGAGACTAATTTGACAATTTGAAAGTGGAGAAATTTGAGAGTCTACTGACCAATTTCACAATTTTACCATAGAAATAAATAAGGGTCAATTTAAGCTAAAATATAATTCTTAGGAACTAAAATGAACAAAAATACAAGCATATTGAAATTATTAGACTAAATTATAAAAATTAGAAATAAATAGGGGTCAATTTCGGCTAAAAGTAAAATTTTAGGGACTAAATATCGCCCAGGGATGGGGATTGCTATATTCGAAGTCCAAACTGTGGGGATACTTGTGACTAAATTGAATTAAAATAAAACTTAAAAGTGAATATTAGGACTAAAATGCAACATTTTAAACGCAGTAGGATTTAAAGGGTAATTAATCTCTAACCTAAATAATGAGCGGGTAACAAATTAGGAAGACTGATTACTAATAAATTTTATTAAAATGAACTAATTAAATTAATCCTAAAAATGAGGATCTAAATCTAAGACACATAGACTGAAATTAGTATTCAATTGAATGAAAATTAAACTTAGCATACAAAATCGGGACCTAAATGAAATGCTACCTAAAAATAGAAGGACCCAAGGTGTAAATATACCATAAGCTAAAAAAGTGGACCAATTCTCTCCTCAATTGGCGGGATGCAAATTAAAGGGCGGACTAAATTAAAAAAAGGTAGTTTAGTTAAAAGAAGGCGAGCTAACTGCTTTAAATTTTTTCAAAACCTCAAATGCTTTAGTTAATAATTAATAAATGAATTATTTAATATAATTAATTTAATGGTTATAATTAATTTTTTTTAATATAATGATTATATTTAATATGAAAAGTAAATTTATTAATTTGATGATCATAGTTAACAAATTGATTTAAATTTTAAATAATTTATTTTAAATTTATCAATCTCAAATTATTAATTTATTAAAAAAATTTAAAAATTATATACTATAATTTAAAAATATAAAAAGTAAACATATTAATTTAATGATCATAGTTAAACATGTGCCTCAAATTGTGGAGATGTATTTTTTTACACTATAATATAATAAATTCATAATCCACAACTTCATCAATTGTAACTTATTAGTTATTACAAGTCAGATAAATACCAAGTCAAGCAAATATCAGACCAGTTCAATAACAAGTCAAATCATTTACAGGTTGAGTCAATTACAAATTAGTTTCATAACATGTCGGGTAATATCAATTATTTACTAGGTTAGTCTTGGGTTCGGGTTCATATCAGGTCAGATGTAGGTCGAGTTTAGTTATCACATTATTAGGTTGAATTTGGGTTTAAATCCAAAATTTTCAGGGTCAACTCGGGTTCAGGTCAACACCAGTTTGGATTCGAATCGATTTCGGATCACCACCACCTCGGGTCACAAGCAGTTCTGACTCAAGTCAATTTCAGTCAATTTTGCAGGTCGGGTCAACTTTTTACATCCTACTCATCATAGAACAATTAAACTAAGTACACATATATTTATTTTTGGTCACTAAACTTTTAAAAACTATAAAATGATCATTAAATTTTTTTGATATATTATAAAATGATCATTAAACTATTCAATATTTATCAATAATTATAACTTGCAATGAGTCGATGATCATTTTGTAATAGTTCGATAAGTTTAATTATTGTTTCATAAATTTTTAAAGTTTAGTGACTAAAAAGATCATTTTTGACATAGTTTAGTGACAATTTGTGTAATTTACCTAAAATTTTATTAAAAAATTTCGGTTAATTCGAAAACCGAACTAATTTATTTTTCAGTTCGGTTAAATATTTTCGAAAAAATTTCAGTTTGGTTAACAATTAAAAGGAAAAAAGTTTTGGTTAATAGATTTTGGGTAATTTGATTTGGTTGGTTAACCTAATCAAGAGAGATGCCAAAAAAAGCAAGGAGGATAATGAAAAAGTAATCAAGAGAGGTGCCAGAAAAGCAAGGAGGATAATGAAAAGACGGAGCGCTTACATTCGGCAGCGAACATAACGTTACCCTTTATTGGGCATAAAACCTATATGACTAATCATACGTGATATATTAGGCTCTTCTTTGATTAATTAATTTGATGTTTGGATGAATCGTTTTCGTGAGTTTGTACTATCATCCATTACTACAATTTCTCTCGTCTTCTTCCATGCTCTTCTAAATTATTTATTTTTGATTCCAATTCTTTTACTCGTCTATATATTTAGATATCACTCGACTCAGAATTCCATTGTTTTAACGCTCCTTTTAGCCTTTTCAACTTAATAGTCAGGTCTGAACTATTCGAAGGGTTGCTCCAAAAATATCCTTAATAATCTCTCTGCATCCATTATTTAGATAACAAAA
This sequence comes from Hibiscus trionum, assembly GCA_030270665.1. NCBI lineage: Eukaryota > Viridiplantae > Streptophyta > Magnoliopsida > Malvales > Malvaceae > Hibiscus > Hibiscus trionum. Next base: position 14,789,801 of record BSYR01000038.1, on the reverse strand, counting down.
AAAAAAGCATTGAAGAATTTGAAAGGAATTGGTCCCCATTCAACCACACCACTCGACAATAACACAGGAGAGTGGTCCGAAGTCGGTCTCGACAATCCCTGTTGAAATAATTCCCTGAATAGCAACAGCCAAGCATCCTCGAGCAAAAATCTATCCAAGCTACTTCTCTTAATCTGACCTTCAAACCAGGTAAGCATTTTACCAGTCATGGGGAGATTTATGAAGTAACAGTATTCATATTTACATGTGTATTTCATTTCTACCATATTACTTGATTGGGTATTTAGGTAATATTTCTAATTATTTTGGGAGTCAATTAGAAAGTGATCTTCCGAGATATTTGGGTGTCATCTTTAAATTAGATTCAAAAAAATTTTCTTGCAAAGACAACACAAAAGTAACAAGGTACAAATTTTAGGCGTCGTGAGGTGCTAATCCTTTCTCACGTGTAACTGACTCCAAAATCTAATCTCATTCTTTTTGATTACCCTTCGGTGTCTAGTCCATCTAAACCAAGTGACTAATGATAAGTTACATTTTTACACAAATCCCATTTACCATGTTTACCTACTTTTAAGTAAAGTTTGTCGAGTTATTACATATTTTTTTGTTACGATAGTATTGTTTCGGAGGAGAGGGGCCACAGTTTTGTTATATATTGAATTGAAGCTGATTTTAGGCTATTTTAGTGCCTCAGGGTGAAATATGGAAGCTTAATCGGTTTCTATTGCAAGAGAGTTGGATACAGGTTTTATAGTAGTTTGGGTTTTTTTTTTCATGAAGTTACTCTTCCAATTTTAGAATTTTTTGAGTTAAATATTTTAGGAATCTTGTAGTTAATTAGGTGTTTTGGCCCACAACTCGAAGAGGGTTTTAGGATTTTTATGGTTGAATATTTCTTCGGTTCTTTCATCTATTTTGTTTCCTTTATTCTAAGTAAGCTTTTTTTTTGTTTATATCTATTATATATAAATAAATATAATATGTATTCTTAATATCCACTTTGTTTATGCAGCATCATGTTTCGTCACAAGTGTTTTGATGACTATTGCCCAAGTCATCAGTGCTTGGGTATATATATTCTATGACAAGAGTTATAACATGGGGGCTAGTATGATAGTATTGATTGTCTACAGTTTTTTGGTAGTATCCATTTTCGTTATCCCTGTTGCGATCTACTTTGATTGGTATATTTTAAATTAATATATACATCATCTCGTCATCATTACAAATGCAAAAATAATTTTATATATTTGAAAAAAAAATTAGGGGTCAAAGGCCTAAATTGACCTTGAAGATAGTTGTATTTGGCGTATTGGCCGGAGTTTTGGGGTATGTATTTGAAATTTTAATTTTAATTAGTACTTATTAAAATTTATTTAAACTTTACTTTGTGGAATATTGTAGGGGAGTTGTGGCACAAAACACATTCGCGACTAGCTTCAGATTCACTTATGCGGGTTGTATCGCAGCCGTTGCGAACTTGGGCCCTGCTATTACTTATATATTAGCGATAATATTCAAGTACGTATAAATTATAGTGTAGAAATATACAAAGAAACGAAAATAAAAGAAATGCATTACCTAAGCAACCTAATACCAAAATAGTGTTGACCAAAGACAAATTACAATAAATAAAAGAACTTACACACTGAACCCGTTTGACCCTCATAAATCCGTAAAACATTGCGATTGCTAAAGCAATTTATTAATAGATAAATTTGTCGGTTCCTTTATGTATATAATCATCCAATTTCCCTTTTTTTTCCTTTTGGCCAAACCTTTTATGAACATATGCATTTCCTTAGGATAGAGACGTTTGAGGAACCGACAAATATATCAATTATCCAATTGCTTTAGTAATCACAATGTTTTACAGATTTATGAGGGTCAAATGGGTTGAGCGTGCATGTTCTTTTATTTATTGTAATTTGTCTTTAGTAACACTATTTTGGTATTAGGTTGCTTAGGTAATGCATTACTTTTATTTTCGTGTCTTTGTACATTTCTACACTATAATTTCTACGTACCTGAATATTATCGCTAATATGCAAGTAATAGCAGGGCCCAAGTTCGCAGCGGCTGCGATACAACCCGCAGAAGTGAATTTGAAGCTAGTCGTGAATTTAAAATACATACCCAAAACTCCAGTTAATATGACCAATACAACTATCTTCAAGGTCAATTTAGGCCTTTGACCCCTAATTTTTTTTTCAAATATAAAAAATTAGTTTTGTATTTGAAATGATTACGAGATGATATATATATATATATATATATATATATATATATATATATATATATATTAATTTAAAAATATAGTAGCCAAAGTAGGTCACATAAGGGATAGCGAAAATCGACACTACCAAGAAACGGTAGGCAATCAGTACTGTTATACTGGCCTCCATGTTATAACTCTTGCATAGAATATATACACCCATGCACCCATGACTTGGACAATAGTCATAAAAAAAACTTGCGACAAACATGATGATGCATAAACAAAGCGAATATTAAGAATACATATATATATATATATATATATATATATATATATAAACAAAAAAACTTACTTAGAATAAAGGAAACAAAATAGATGAAAGAATAAAAAAAATTAATCATAAAAATCCTAAAATCCTCTTCGAGTTGAGACCAAAACACCTACTTAACTAGAAGACCCCTAAAATATTTAACTAAAAATTTTAAAATCGGAAGAGTAACGTCATGAAGGAAAACACCTAACTACTATAAAACCTGTATCAAACTCTCTTCCGATAGAAATTGATTAAGCTTCCATATTTCACCCTGAGGCACTAAAATGATCCTAAAATCAACTTCAATTCAATATATAACAAAACCGTGGCCCCTCTCCTCCGAAACAATATTGTTATAACAAAAAATATGTAATAGCTCGACAAATTTTACTTAAAAGTGGATAAATATGGTAAATGGTAAATGTGTAAAAATGTGAGTTGCCATCAGTCGCTTGGTTTAGATGGACTAGACATCAAAAGGTAATCAGAAAAAATGAGATTAGATTTTGGGGTTAATTATGCTTGGCTCTTTGGAGGTCAAATTAAGAGAAGCAGATTGCATAGATTTTTCCTCGAAGGTGCTTGGTTGTTGCTATTCAGGGATACATTTCAACAGGGACTGCCGAGACCAACTTCGGACCACGCCCTTGTGTTATTGTCGAGTGGTGCGGTTGACTGAGGACCAATTCCCTTCAAATTCTTCAATATATATATATTTTTTGGTTATCTAATAATTGATGCAGAGAGATTATTAAGGATATTTTTGGGAGCAATCCTTCGAATAGTTCAGACTTGACTATTAAGTTGAGAAGGCTAAAAGGGGCGTCAAAATAATGGAATTTTGAGTCGAGTGATATCTAAATATATAGACGAGTAAAAGAATTGGAATCAATGATCAATGATTTAGAAGAGCATGGAAGAAGAGGAAAGAGATTACGGTAATGGATGATAGTACAAACTCACGAAAACGATCCATTAGAAGCTGACTCGACCTAACATTTTATGATGCTCCACCGAACTTAAATTCGACCTGAATTTTAGAGAAAAAACACGAACCCGAGTCGGCCTAACATAAATGGAAAATATTTTTTTTTCCATTTTTATTTGATAAAATAAGGAGGTAATTGAAAAAACTACAATTAGAGAGGGGTATTATAATAGTTATACCATTTTTATTAGACAAAATAAAGATATAATTAAAATATATATATATAAAGAGAGATGCATTATGGTAATTATACGTAAATATTTAGAGTAAAATTAAATTATAATTTTGAGTCGGGTCGGATATTTACACTCTAAACCTGAACCCGACCCAACCTCATATAGCTATTGTTTCAATTACAAATTCCACCCCTTTAATTTTAATATAGTTGCCGTGAGAAAGGGCAGTTTTTTTTTTTTTTTTTTTTGCTGCTGTTGGCGCAATTTTCAGCAATTGTATTTTGCTTATTATAATTACTTACAGTAAGGAATAGGACCGAACCTACGCCCGCTAATTCATGCATTTGCTGGAGACTACAATATTGAACAGAGGAAGTCTTAACTGCTGCTTATAAACTACCGAGTGCAAAACAAACATAACTAGCACAATTCCTACATATGTGTTGTTGCGGAATACGATCGTCGGATAGAGCAAAAACGCAACTGATAATTTGAGAAAATAACAATGAAGATAAAGGAGACACAGATTTTACGTGGAAAACCCCTAAATAATATAGGGTAAAAACCACGGACAAAGGTAGAAGAATTTCACTATGAGAAAATAGGAATTACAACTTCTCTCAATCTAACAAGGAGAAAACAATGATAATTCTCTCTTGATAAAAAGGAGAAAACAACTCTATGAAAACTCTCTAATTTCTCTAGTATTGGGAGGAGGTTAGAATGATTTGGGATGTGTAAGAATGACAAATGGCTAGGCTATTTATAGTTGAGCTTTAAGGACTAACTTATAAATAACCTAAAGTTTAGGGACCAAAATTGTGATTTTCCCATGCCATTTTTCAATCTTGGCTGCACCTGCCAAAATTGAAATTTCCCATTTTCAATTTTGGCTGCCACCACATTGCTTGACTTTCTACAATCTCCCACTTGAAGATTTGATTGGAACAATCATATCTTCACACCATTCTTTCTACCTCGTACTTTCCATGTTGCTTACGTCTCTAACAAGCCACAAGAGGATCGACACCAAGTAAACTTATCAGTGTTGATTGCTTTTGTCATGAAATCTGCTATGTTGTCATCGGTATGGATCTTCTGCATATCTATCGTCCCTTCTTCCACTTTCTCACGAATGAAGTGGTATTGGACCCGAATGTGTTTTGTTCTTGAGTGAAAAGCAGGATTCCTTGCAAGATGCAAGGCGCTCTGACTGTCACAAAACAAAGAGACATTCTCTTGTTTGTGCCCGAGCTCCTCCAATAGCATTTTCAATCATATTGCTTCTTTACTGGCTTGTGTAGCTGCTACATATTCTGCCTCCGTTGTTGACGTAGCCACAACCGATTGCAGTTTTGAAACCCAGCTTACAGCTCCACCAGCAACTGTAAACACATACCCTGTTGTAGATTTGCTTTTATCCAAATCTCCTGCATAGTCAGAATCGACATACCCGCTGATAAGAAAGTCTGATCCTCCGTAACATAATACAACATTTAAGGTCCCTTTGATGTATCTCAGGATCCTTTTCACAGCATTCCAATGCTCTCTGCCTGGATTCGCCATGTACCGACTAACCACTTCCACTGCTTGTGCAATGTCTGGTCTTGTACAAATCATAGCGAACATTAAACTTCCCACTGCTGATGCATACGGTACTCGAGACATCTCCATCCTCTCTTTTTCACTGCTAGGACTCATACTGGAGGATAATTTAAAGTTAATAGGAAGAGGGGTAGAAATTGGCTTACAATCTTGCATGCTGAATCGTGACAAGATCTTTTTCAAGTAATTCTTTTGTGAAAGCCAAATCTTCCTACTACTTCTGTCTCGGTAAATTTGCATCCCTAGAATCTTGTTTGCTGGTCCCAAGTCCTTCATTTCAAATTCCCTAGCCAGTCGTGCCTTTAATTCTTTAATATGATCTTTGTTGGGGCCTGCAACCAACATGTCATCTACATACAACAGCAATATAACAAAGTCGTTTTCACCAAACCTCTTGAAGTAAGCACAAGGGTCTGCATTAAGTCTGTTGTATCCAAGGCTCATGATGAAGGAGTCAAATCTCTTGTACCAACACCTCGGCGCCTGCTTTAAACCGTACAGAGATTTGTTCAACCTACAAACCAAGTTCTTCTTTTCTTTTTCTTCAAAACCTTCAGGCTGGAGCATGTAAATCTCTTCTTCAAGATCTCCATGAAGAAAAGCTGTTTTAACATCTAGCTGCTCTAGATGTAAATTCAATGTAGCACACATTGCCAGGACAACTCGAACCGTTGTTAGTCTAACCACAGGAGAAAAGATTTCATTGAAATCAATACCTTCTTTCTGAGCATATCCTTTGACCACCAGTCTTGCACGATACCTCTCCACTTGATCGTCACCATTTCTCTTGATTTTGAAGACCCATTTGTTACCAATTGGCTTCCTTCCTTGTGGTAGTGGCACAAGTTCCCATGTATTATTTTTATGAAGGGCTTCAATTTCTTCTTGCATTGCCGCCATCCACTGCGAAGCATCTGAGTTGTTCATTGCCTCCTCGAATGTTGATGGCTCACCGTCCTCCGTTAAAAGGCAGTATGCAACATTACCTTCTATAACATAATCTGAGTGCCAATTGGGACGTCTTCTCACACGATCTGATTGACGAGTTGTTGGAGCTTCAAAATTCTCTGGTTCTGATTCCTCGAGCTCTGGTTCTGCTTCAGAACAATCTCTCTGTTCAAACTCATTTTCAACATGTATCTGTGTAGTCTCTGGCTTTTCTTTATCAGTGCTATCATCTTCTTCTTTTCTTTGTAGCTTATCTTCTACAAAGATAACATCCCTGCTGATAATCACTTTGCGGGCAGTGGGATCCCACAAGCGATACCCCTTTACTCCATCAGTATACCCCAAGAATTTACATTTTCTGGATTTTGGATCCAACTTTGAAATTTCTTGGGCATTGTACATCACGTACACAATACTTCCAAATATATGGAGGTTTGAATAATCAACTGGTTTACCAGTCCACATTTCCATCGGTGTCTTCAACTCAATTGCAGTTGATGGAGCCCGATTCACCAAATAACAGGCGGTATTGACTGCTTCTGCCCAGAAAGCTTTTTCTAGCCCTGCAGCTCTCAACATTGCTCGTGTTCTTTCTAACAGAGTTCTGTTCATCCGCTCTGCCACTCCATTTTGTTGAGGAGTGTATACTGTTGTGAACTGTCTTTTGATGCCTTCTTTTCTGCAAAAGTCATCAAATTCATCACTTGTATATTCACCTCCATTATCTGATCTGAAACACTTGATCTTATTTCCAGAATCAAGTTCCACCCGCGCTTTGAAAACTTTGAAGGTTGAAAACACATCTGCCTTCCTCTTGATAGGATACACCCAACATCTCCTAGAGTAGTCATCAATGAAGGAGACAAAATACTTTGCTCCGCCTAGGGATGTAACCGGTGCTTGCCATACATCAGAGTGAACCAATTCTAGAACAGCCTTGCCTCTAGAATTTGATGTGTTGAATTTTAATCGATGCTGCTTACTTGTAATACAATGTTCACACAAAGAAAGTGATACCTTTGTTAAACCCGGAAGTAGCTTTTGCTCCACAAGGACTTTCATTCCCTGTTCTGACATGTGTCCAAGTTTCCGATGCCATAACATGGTAGAATCTGAACTACATGAGGCAACAGAGGCTTCAGCTTCTAGCAAAGTCTCTCCCTTCAGCATGTACAAATTTGCAGCTATCTTTTCACCTTTCATCACCACAAGCGCTCCATGGAACACCTTCATGATTCCTTTCTGTGTTTCAATTTTGCTTGCATTATTATCCAACAATCCGTAGGATAATAAGTTTTTCTTCAAGTCTTTCACGTGTCGCGCATCTCGAACAACTTTGGTTGTCCCGTCATACATCTTCAATTTGATGGTTCCAACGCCAACAATTTCCAAGGCATGATTATTGCAGCTGTACACAGATCCTCCTGAGATAGGTTCATAATTATAGAACCATTCTCTTCTTGAGGTCATGTGATATGTGGCTCCCGAGTCAATAAGCCATATGTCTGCAAATCTTTTTCTGCCTTCCATGGCTGTTGCTGCTTCACAACAGAGAGCATCTCCATCATCTGAAGTGTTTGCCATATTTCCTTGAGGATTGGAGTTTTTAGGTAAACTCCAACAATCCTTCTTCATGTGACCCTTCTTTCCACAATTGTAGCACTTTAAATTCTTCTTACTCCTTGACTTTGATCTACCATGATTGTGACTGCTACTTTGGCCACGTTCTGTTGATCTTCCTCTCATCACCGTTAAGGCCTCTGCTTGTTGCAGATTTCCTTGTCTGTCTTCCTTGTTCTTGCGCCGATTTTCTTCTTCCAGAACAACAGCTGCAACGTCATCGAAGACTAGATCACTTGTAAGGTTGTTGTTCGTCAAGTTGATGATGAGTTGATCATACGAATCAGGTAGACTTTGAAGCAGAAGTTCAGCACGTTCTTGTGACTCTATTTTATAGCTTAGGGATGTAAGCTGAGAAAATAGAGTATTCAACGTGTTTAAGTGCTCTGTCACTGAAGTAGATTCTGACATCCGAAGAGTGTACAATTTCCTCTTAAGGAAAATTTTATTGTGCAACGATTTGACCTCGTATAATTTTGCGAGGTGATCCCAAATCTCCTTGGCTGTCTTCTTCTCCTCGATGCTTGATAGTACTTCATCTGCTAATGCTAAATGAAGGTCTGCAATAGCATTCTCGTCCATCTCATTCCATTTTTTGTTATCCGTAAAATCTGTCGGCCTTTCGCTGATAGCCGCTAGACATCCATTTTTTCTTAGGATGGCCTTTATCTTCAATTTTCACAGTGAGAAATTTCTCCCATTGAACTTTTCAATATCAAATTTCGTTGCCATAGCTTCTATTTCAGATAGCTCCCACTATTTCACCTTTTTGACGTGAATAGTGCCCACCACCTTCAATGAATGAGTAATATCTAACTTACTTTCTTATGATGGAGGATCCACTTTTCAGTGGGAACCAACAGAGAATACGGTAAGTAGATATACGCACCCAAATCTGGCTCTGATGCCAATTGTTGCGGAATACGATCGTCGGATAGAGCAAAAACGCAACTGATAATTTGAGAAAATAGCAATGAAGATAAAGGAGACACAGATTTTACGTGGAAAACCCCTAAATAATATAGGGTAAAAACCACGGACAAAGGTAGAAGAATTTCACTATGAGAAAATAGGAATTACAACTTCTCTCAATCTAACAAGGAGAAAACAATGATAATTCTCTCTTGATAAAAAGGAGAAAACAACTCTATGAAAACTCTCTAATTTCTCTAGTATTGGGAGGAGGTTAGAATGATTTGGGATGTGTAAGAATGGCAAATGGCTAGGCTATTTATAGTTGAGCTTTAGGGACTAACTTATAAATAACCTAAAGTTTAGGGACCAAAATTGTGATTTTCCCATGCCATTTTTCAATCTTGGCTGCACCTGCCAAAATTGAAATTTCCCATTTTCAATTTTGGCTGCCACCACATTGCTTGACTTTCTACATATGTGTGTGTGTGTCTTTCTATATATAGTATGTGTTCATACGGATCAAACATTCAGGTTGCACTCACCTTAATTGATGCAGTAACAGATGAAAACAAAAATGATTAGTTCTAGTGTTGGTAACCTGGACATATGCTATTTCGGAAATATCTATCGAGTTCTTCTGCCTGCACACAAGAATTATGGAAGAGAAAAGAAAAAGGAAAACAAACAAATGAAGCAATAGATTGTTAGTTAAATTCTTAACCATGTCCAAAATGAATTTGTCCTGAATAAGAACTACTTGAACTACTACTGCAGGAAAACATGCAAGGGAGGTTCATATTTATTACCTGCTTCCTCCCAGCACACCTCCATATTCAACCCCCTCGATCTGCCTACTTATGGTTCACTTTCTAAAATCCAAAGCGTCTGCAAGAAAGTCCATTGTCAGTAAAACCAATAATGCTAAGTACATACATATTGACATATTGTGTTTGAACCTTCTGATAAGGTAACTTCCGCTGATAGTTCGCTAAGTTTTCAGCTATGGCAGCCTACTTTGGGAAACACATAGCAGACACCAATCTTGAGAAGCAACTGGCAATTCCGAGCAGCATCTACCGGATTACGACACGGTGGATTTGTCGGTCCGGGATTTTTCTGGCGATGTTTAGGAGTTTGGGTATTATAGAAGAAGAAAGGATGATTACGCCAAGCCTGTTTTGAGTTTATATAAACTAAAATTGACTAAATCAAACTATAAATACTAAACCTACATTATTTTTTCTTAATCACAATTATTGGACTTGATTAGAAACTTTCCTAAAAAGGAAATTGGTGGTTGGCATGTAATGTATAGTAAGAAGAAAAAGTAATTAAAGCAGACAAAAAATATGTATCCCATGTGAACTTCTCCCATATTAAATAATATATTTTCTCATTTAGAATTTGAATTAATTAAACCACTATTTTCTAGAAATGTTTCCCAACATGAAAATAGTTGTTTTGAGAAGTATATGAACCTGATGCAAGCTTTTCTGGAAATGCTCAACTATTCATGTGTACGAGCAACCATCTTCAATTTTTTGGTTTTAAAATTCAAAATACCAAAAATTAACCAATTCTTCATAGCCCCACATTGAAACTTTATTATTCTTTTGTTTTGGATGAATAAAATTTTATTGTATTTATAATATTTTTTTTAAAAAAAGATATGTTTGGTGAAATTTGAGTCGTGCCGAGTAAAAAAATTAAATTAGTCGATTTGACAAATTTTATTTTATATTATTTAAAAAATTTCGAGTCTGTTGAAGGATATACAAACGTCCAACTATACTGAAAGATGAGCTGTCAAATGGTTGCAAGCTATTGAATCTGTTGCAACAATACAACAATATTTTGGAGGGAAAATCAGCGATTATTCTGGAGAATTAGAGTGATCCTATTCCTCTATAAAAAGAAATTCTCTTGCTTTGTAAAAAAACACAGTGATTTTATTAAATAAAAGTTCTCTTTGAATCATTTTCTCTATAATTTTTCAACATATGATGCTTCAGTGAAACACATCTTTATATGATGGTTTAACAGAGTCCAGTCGAGTTAAGTTGTTTGAGTTTTTATTCAAATTTTATTGTAAATATTTTATTGTAAAATTAAATTACTTTTACACCATTTTTGGACCATTGGATGAGGGACTCGAACTCGAAAACTAATCAACTATTTACTAAAAATTTTAAATTATTCGAGTTGATGAATTATATTTTATCGTTCAAATTTTATTTGAATTTTTTCGAATAAAAATGAGTATGAAATTTGAGTTAAATTTATTAAATAAAGATTTATGGTATTTTGTTTGAAGATTTGTAGTTTTGGGTCAAAAATTGAGAGGGTATGTATTGCTTTTCTTGAATAGTGTTGGCCATTTGAGGAAGATGGTGATTTTAGAAAAAGTTGATGGGAGTACTAATTTTCGTGGAGTTTTCCCTTTTCTTTATAGCTGTTGCTTTGTTTCATTTAGGCATATATTATCATTCTTGTATTTAATAAGAGCAAACTTTTGCAGAGAATTTTTTTAAATAAATTAAACTAAGAATAGCTAAAACAAAAAGTGTGTTAGGATTCAAATTGAATTAATAATTTTTTAAAATGACCAAATATACAACTTAACTAGTTAATTGAGTGGTTTAAAAGATTTTTTTATTCAATCGAATAGATTTATTAATTAAATTAAAAATCACTAAAAAAGTTATTAAAAAAAGACACTTAAATTATTATAAAAATCAAAGTAAGACAAAATAAAAAATATCACAAGTTTGACTTCTAATATTGTGAATGAAGAGAATTGCATTTATAGTGTCCTCGCATAATATGTTAAATTATAAACCATAATAAAATCTTAAATCTAAACATCTATCCCTAAGACCTAAATCCTAAACTCTAAATCCTAAACTCAAACCTTAAATCTTAAATTATAAACCAAACCTAAATCCTGAAATAAACTTTAACCCTTAAATTTAACAAATATACAATTTTTACTTTAAAAAACTATTTATAAAATTTAGGAATGCTTTCTATTTTAATATGCATCCACCTTCCCCCGGCCCCATAGAACTTATGAGGCTTAAATTTGTAAGAATTGGATTACGTAGTATATATAATTGTAGTTATGGAAGATGCTGTTCAATGCAAAACCCACCTTGAATCATAAGACAATCTAGGAAATTTAACAAATATACAATTTTTACTTCACTCGATGTCAAAATACTTGACTTGTCTTGACTCGACTCGAAAAAATTTCAAATAAATTTGTAGTTACAAAATGGGAATTTGAAAAATCAGAATTTTTAGTAATTAATGGATCGGTTTTCAAGTTTGAGTCAAGTCTCTCAATTACATCCTATATATATATGAAAAAAATGAAGAAATATATGTGTATTGTATATGGTTATTGAATCGTTTAAATTGGAACTAATTAGTATCATAACATTATAAATGTTTAAGATTAAATTTGATCATAAACTCGAACTCGACTCGGAAAATTTTCAAATAAAGTTTGAGTAATAAAACATGACTCTTCAACTTGACTAACTAGAAAATTTTTTTTACTCGAATCGATCAAATGCCCGCCCCTAAGAACTGATTCCAACTTGAATTTAATTTACCAAATCATATTTGAACCGATCATCAACTCGATTTTAACCCGATAATTGAATCGCAATAAATGAATAATTTGTTTTTATTATTATCTATATTTTAGCAATGTGATACCCAAATTTTAACTTGTCTGATATGTATCTGTACAGAAGATAGCCATAATTTATTTTACCCAACTCGACATGAATCGAACATTAACTTGATAAATGAGTCGAAGTAAACTAATAGTTATTAATATTATTTATTTATTTATTTATTTGTAGTAATATAATAAATAGTACAATTAATGTGTAAGCTAGGAATGCTTTATATTTTGATATGCATCCACCTTCTCCCGGCCCCATAGAACTAATGGGGCCTAAATTTGTAAGAATTGGATGTAGACATCGATTATGTAGTATATATAATTGTAATTATGGAAGATGCTGTTCAGTGCAAAACCCACCATGAATCATAGGACAATCTGGGAAATTTTAACCATTCTTTTATATATATATATATATATATTAAGACTTTAATTGAATGCTGGTAATACTAATACACTACATCATCTTTCAAGTATCTTATACGGTTATACCCTTTTATTCCCTCAATTTCATTAGGATAGTAAATGTGTATATCACTTCAACAATCACATACCTTTTTTTCCGCACATAATCAAATCGAGTAGAAACCATCTGCCTCTTTTCGGTGCCCCTATTTATGGCCCACACTAAAAGTTAGGTACCGAAAAAGGGCATATAATTTTTATCCTAATCGAATCACGATTGCATTTCGCATGATATAATTAACACAAACACTGATGAGTTCCTAAGGTAATTTATAAGAATATAATAGACTGAGATGAGGTAAACAAAGGAAAGAGTCATTCAAATAAAGGCCTTGTTTGGCAATTAGCAGATAGCTGATAGTGGATTCCATTAGCTGATTTGACTAACGGATTGTATTAGCTGATTATATAAAAGTGTTTGGTAAAATTAACTGATAGCTGATAGATGTTTGATGATTTAAACAAGTAAAATGACATATAAAGACATGATTATATTCGATACTTATTTGAATAGTTTATTAATTATCAATATTTTATGTCTATTAATATTAATGAGATAATGAAAAATAATGTTTAATATAACATTACTAAGCATATTTGAAGGATCTATATATTAATTTATTATTTATATAATTATTTTTAATACAATTCAATTAATTATTAAATTTAAATACAAATATAAATGTGATAGAATAAAAAGAAAAAAGGGTAAAGTATGCCAGGTACCACCGAACTATAGTGTCTGACCTGTTTTTACCATCAACATTTCAATTGGTCCAAAGCTATCATTAACGTTTAATATTTGATCCAATTATACCATCCTTCCGTTAAATCATGGACGGCGTGGTGACGTGGACTAAAAAACTCGTAACGGTGCTGACTGTGTACCCTATATATTATTATTTATTCCATGTCATTATAAAAATAAAAAATAAAAACCCTTTTGGTGGTTCAATTGCTAGTCACTGGTATTTTTGCTGCCATAGATGCAGTTGTCAAAACGCTGCTCTTCTGCGGCTGGAAACCATCCATCACGATGCCGCCTTGTCCGAACCGATAGCCGAGCGAGTTCCAATGGTAACCCGGAACCGGTGCGGGCCTTTGAATCATGGAAGAAGAAGAAGAAGAATCCATCCGTATACCAAGAGACTTACTAAAAGATCCATACAAAGAGCCCTGAGACATGCTCGAATACGAGTAATAGGGATAGTGGCCATGACCCAATGGTCCCAAAACCCCTAGATCGGTCTCTTTACGTCGCTTGGCGATCGCGCGTTCCTGCTTATGCGCGTTCTGGTGCCCTCCTAACGCCTGAGACATCGAGAACTCCTTGCTGCAGAAACCACACGTGAAAGCCCTAGCTTTCGACGACTCCGCCTGCGGCGGTGGCTTCGACAAAGAAAGTTTGAGTTCCACCGATTCATCCTCGGAGAACTTGTCACTCGGTGAGAGACGGAACCCTGATTTCGGCTGGTTCGATGACCACTCGTGAGACTGTTCGACGTTAACAAACACTTTCTCTTTCGGTTCGGAGGCGGCCATCCCGCCGTTGTTCTGAGTTTCACCCTCCGAAAAGTCCAGAAATTTTAAGTTTTTAAAATTTTAAAAATAGAGGATTATGAAAACGACGCCCTTTTGAAAACCAAAAGGATTTTTATTTTTTATTTTTTAATGACGTGGAATAAATAATAATAATATATAGGGTACACAGTCAACACTGTTACGGTTTTTTTAGTCCACGTCACCACGCCGTCCATGATTTAACGGAAGGATGGTATAATTGGATCAAATATTAAACGTTAATGATAGTTTTGGACCAATTGAAACGTTGATGGTAAAAACAGGTCAGACACTATAGTTCGGTGGTACCTGGCATACTTTACCCAAGAAAAAAAACATAAAATATTAGTTTACAAATGTCACAATGTAAATACGCGAGGTTGAAGAATTAAAATAGAAATAGTTAAATTTAAGTTATTTGGAGATTTTTCGATAATTGTCAAGGATAAAATGGTCTTTATAACTCTTATGTCAAAACTCTAATTTCAAAAGGCTCCTATTAGCAGCTTTTTTAAAATTAGAAGTCTCACCTCATCCGCTCTTTACCAAACATCTAATTAACGGATTTGACCGGTTAAACCTCTAATTTTAACTCAAACCTCTAATTTTTCTTTTGCTCAAACTCACTTTACAACCAAAGACAAATGAGAGAACATGCTGCATACCTCTTTTGTGATTTGGGATAAGCATTTCAAACCCTACCCGCTAGCTTTTCCCTTTCCAATATCTCCTTTTCCTCACTCAAATTAAAATATACCCGAAAAAAATCAATTATAAACCTTCTTTTTCTTATTTATTCTGTCCAGTAGCCAAAACTATTTGTTTTTACTTTTTCATTCATTGTCACACTCTCCAAAGGAAGGGCTGTGATGGTCTTGTTTAACCACCCTCCATTGGCACTTAATAGCTCACGTGTGAATGCTTTCCAAAACAACACATTTGTAATAAAAAAACAATTTAGGCCATCACATGTCGAGTCAAAAAAAATCAAACCAGTCGAGTTTACGCGTCTTATTTTATACATCAAACTTTATTTGAAAATTTTCAATTTGCCTCTAGTTGTTTGAGTTTGTGTACAAATTTAATTATATATATTTATAATGTTACAGTAATAATTGATTCCAATTTAAATAGCTTTCTATAATCATATATATATATATATATTTTCAAATGTGATATATGTATATCAAGCAAAGTTGTGAGACTCGAGTGGAACTTGAAAACTAATCCTTTAATCACTACAAATTTTGAATTATTTGAATTATCATTTTATTACTCAAATTTTATTTGAATTTTTTTCGAGTCGAGTCGACTTTATAAAATTACTCAAACTGAAAAAAAAAATGTTAGGAGATGCTGCAGCTATATATATATAAATTCATACATTCTACATATTGTCACGGGGCTAGGCTTATATGGCTAGCTCGTGCGGCACTTGGTCGGGAAATGAACTTCGAAAGGGACCAAGTAAGCCTTGAAGCTAAGTCTTGGCTTGGCTAGAGTTGCGGAAGCGTTGCGAAGAAAGAAAGAATGGAGATGGCTCGAGTAATTGCAAAACGAAGAGCCTCGTTAAAAACCCCCTCTAAGCCTAGTTAGGGGGAAAAGAGTACTCGACGTTGCTAAGCTTTTATTAATGAAAGAAAGTAGAAAACAATGGGAATTCAGGATGATTACAAGTGAGGGGGTGAGGCCCTTTTTATAGCCTAGCACCTCCCGATCTAACGGTCACTATTGATTACAATGGATGGCCAAGATTGGCCTAAGCTATCTAATAAAGGCAAGAGTTTACTATTAAGGATTCCTTCCATCTTGGTTGATCTTCTTTCCTTGTGAAAGGGATTTGATTCTCCATGAATCGAGGGATGAATGGATGCTTGCTTCTTGCCTTGTATGCCATGGTCAAAGGGGTAGATATTCCCCAAGGAATGGGCTTGAATGGCCATGGATGGTGAAAATTCGGATGGGCCCATAGGGGTGGCTGGACGGGCTGCTTGGTGCTGCTCGGACAGGCCTATGGGTGCTGAAGGCCGGGCTGCTCGGTCAGGCCCTTGGGTGCTGCGCGGACAGGCCCTCGGGTGCGCGCGGACAGGGCTGCGTGGACAGGCCCAGGGTGCTTGGCAAGGCCCCTTGGGCGGACGGCTCGGCTGGTTTGTGGCCCCATGGGTGCGGCAGAGTGGGCTGAACGGATTGAGGCCCCATGGGTGCTGGAAATGGCCCCTAGGTGTGCGGCAGATTGGGCCCTAGGGTGCACCACGGTAACATTCTCCTCCACCGAATTGAGCGACGCCCTCGTCGCTCGTTGGGCTTCAAAATCGGCAATCTTGTCTTCAAATTGCCACAAGTCTTTGTCTAGTTCCCAACTACCCTCGGCTTCGGTTAGACCCTTCCAAAGCACAAAGTATTCGTGCCTTGGTTGGTAGCCTTTGCGTCGAATGAATCGATCGGCTTCGATGGCTTCGACTTCTCTCTCGAACGAGGCCCTAACTCCAACGGGTGCTCGCTTGGAAGTGTTCCTCTCCGGATCTTCCTCGTCCTTGTGATATGGCTTAAGGACACTAACATGGAAGACGGGATGGACTTGGATGTTGGGCGGCAAGTCTAGCTTGTAGGCCACCTTGCCTACTCTCTTGATCACACGAAATGGGCCTTCATACTTCCTCACAAGAGCCCTGTGAACAGAAGAATTTCGAAGTGTTAGATGAAGTTTAGCCAATACTAAATCATTTACCTGAAATTCGACGTCGCGTCGCTTCTTGTCGGCCCACTTCTTCATGCGTTTGCTTGCTTTGTGGAGGCAAGCGTTGGCTAGGTCTCGTTGCTCTTGCAAGTCCTTCACTACATGGAAGGCGGCTGGATTCGGACCTTGGTACTTGGTCACGATGGCGTCCGGTGTGAGTGGTTGTTGGCCCATCACTATCTCGAACGGACTTTGGTTCGTGGCTTCGCTCCTATGCAAGTTGTAGGAGAATTGGGCCACGTCTAGCAAGTCGGGCCAATTCTTTTGAGATGCACTGACGAAATGTCTTAAGTAGATCTCCAATAATGCGTTGGCCCTCTCGGTTTGCCCATCGGATTGTGGGTGAAAACTTGTTGAAAGGTTCAAGGAGGAACCCAACAACTTGAACAACTCGGTCCAAAACTTACCCGTGAACCGAGCGTCCCGATCACTTACTATTGACTTTGGGATGCCCCAAAGCTTCACGACATGCTTCAAGAAAAGACGAGCGGCTTCTTCGGCGGGGCATGTCTTGTTGGCGGGAATAAAAGTAGCATACTTCGAAAATCTGTCTACTACAACCATAATACTCGAAAAGTTATTAACACAAGGAAAACCAATAATAAAGTCAAGAGAAATACTTTCCCATGGTCTTTCCGGTATTGGCAAAGGTTGGAGTAGTCCCATCGGCTTGTTTGCTTCGATCTTGTCTTGTTGGCAAACAAGACAAGTCTTCACGTATGCTTCTACATCTTCATTCATACGAGGCCAATAATAACGCTCATTAAGTAAAGCTAAGGTACGATGCATACCTGGGTGTCCGGCCCACTTCGAATCGTGACATTCCTTCATCAATGTCCTTCTCAAATTGTTGAAGTAGGGGACGAAAATGCGTTGGCCTCTTGTGAATAGAAGATCATCTTCGACCCAAAATCGGCGTGACTTACCCTCTTTGGCAAAGGTGATTAGGTTCTTTGCGGTGGGGTCATGCGTCAAGCCTTCCTTGATGGATTCTAACAACTCACCACTTGGTTGGCTAATGGAGGCAAAGCTAGCTTTTCGGCTAAGCGCATCGGCCACGGTATTAGTCTTTCCGGGCTTGTGCTCCATTGAAAAATCGAATTCCGCCAAGAAATCTTGCCACCTAGCTTGCTTAGGAGACAATTTCTTTTGGGTTAGAAAATAAGAAATGGCAGAATTATCGGTAAAGACGACAAACCTGGAACCCAAGATGTAGTGTCGCCATGTGCGAAGGCAATGGATGACGGCGGTCATCTCCTTCTCTTGAACGGTGTAACGCCTTTCGGTGTCGTTCAACTTTCGGCTTTCGAAGGCAATGGGATGGCCTTCTTGCATCAAAACTCCCCCAATGGCATAATCGGATGCATCGGTGTGGATGATGAATTGCTTGGAATGGTCGGGCAAGGCAAGAACGGGCTCACTTACCATGGCTTGTTTAAGCCTTTCGAACGCTTGTTGACAACTTGGACTCCATTCCCAAGCTTTGTCCTTCTTCAAGAGTTCGGTCAAGGGCGTAGCTATGGCGGAGTAACCTTGCACAAACTTACGATAATAGTTAGCTAAACCAAGAAAAGAACGAAGTTCGGTTACCTTAGTCGGCGGTTCCCAATCGTCGATGGCTCGAACTTTGCTTGGATCCATTCGGATCTTACCACCTCCAATGATGTGGCCTAAGAACGGAACTTCTTGTTGAGTGAAACTACACTTTTCGCGTTTGATGTAGAGTTCGTTCTCACGAAGGACCTGCAAAACCTTCCTCAAGTGCATTAAATGTTCATGGAAAGTCTCACTATAGATGACAATGTCATCTAAGTAGACAACAACAAATCGATCAAGAAAAGGTGAAAGTACCTTATTCATTAAAGTGCAAAATGTTGCGGGAGCGTTTGTAAGGCCAAAAGGCATTACAAGAAACTCGAAAGATCCATACCTTGTGATGCACGCGGTTTTGGGCTCGTCACCTTCGGCTATGCGAACTTGGTAATACCCCGAACGTAGATCTAACTTTGTGAAGAATCTAGCACTTCAAAGTTGATCAAATAAATCGGTAATTAAAGGAATAGGGTATTTATTCTTTACCGTGAGTTTGTTTAGAGCGCGGTAGTCGACACACATGCGTAAGCTACCGTCTTTCTTCTTTTGAAAGAGGATGGGTGCTCCAAACGGACCCTTGGATGGGCGAATGTACCCGGCATCCAAGAGCTCTTTAAGTTGCTTTCGAAGATCTTCTAACTCCGGTGGTGCCATTCGATAAGGTGCTTTGCTTGGCGGCTCGGCACTTGGCACCAACTCAATGCGATGATCCACCTCACGCTTGGGTGGTAAAGCCTTCGGCAATTCGGAAGGCATAGTGTCCTCAAACTCCACGAGAACACGTTCCACTTCTTTGGGAACTTCTTCGGCTTCTATCGCCTCGTCTTCCTTGAGCACGGCAAGGAAAGACTCTTCCTCCTTTCGCACGCCATTGCGGAACTGGATGGAAGACAACATCTTGGATTGGATACCTACATCTCGACTCACGGGGACCAAACATTGTTGGGCGCGATCGAGCACAACCAATACATCGGCAAAAGGCAAGAGAAGTGCATTAATCTTGTCCAAAAAAGATAATCCAACCACAAGATCATAATCATCAAGAGGAATTACCTTAATATCCTCGCGGCCTTTCCAACTACCAAGTTGGATCTCGACCCTCTTTGCAACTCCGGCAATGGGCGCTTCTTTTGAGTTGACCGTCTTAATCCACCCACTCGTCTTCAACACATTGAGATTGAGTTTTTGGGCGGCTCCTTCGGAAATGAACAACTCGGATGCTCCGGTGTCCACAAGTGCACGCAATTGCTTTCCGGCAATCGTGACTTCTACAAACATAAGACCGCTTTTGGGCTTGTTAGATAAAGAATTCACTTGGAGATTACTTACAATTGCTCCAAGTTGGGCGGTGGGCTCGTCGTTGACTTTGACGGTGTAAAGGCTTGTCTTTTGTGGGCAATTTCGGATATGATGAGGTCCTTTGCAATGGAAGCATTCCAAACCTCGTCTCTCATGTGGCTTAGTAGATCGACCTTGTCGATTGTTGTTGGAAATCTTTTCATGGTTAACTCTCTCACCTCCGGCTTTGGCATTCTTGTCTCCCCAATTCTTAGATTTCGGTTTTGATTTGGGCGAATCTCGCTTTTCGAACTTGGCTATCGCCTCGGCTTCATCAAGGGCATGTGAAAGGTCTTTGACACCACGTCTTTCCAACTCCATGTTAGCCCATCGGTTCAACCCATCCATGAAGATCGAGAAGCCTTCATCTTCTCCTAAGTTGGTGATTTGAAGCTTTAACTCGGTGAACTTTCTCACGTACTCATGGATGTTGTTGTCGTGCTTGAGTTGGCGTAGCTTTGAGCGCAACTCTCTTTGAGCATTCTTGGGATAGAACGCTTCATGGATCTCATCTTGAAGCTCTTCCCAAGATTCTACGGGGACGTCTCTATCGGACTCCTCGGCACACCTACGTCTCTACCATAAAAGAGCATTGTTAGTAAAATAACTTGAAGCAATATTTACCTTGGTGGCTTCATCCACGACGTTGGTGTTGCGGAAATATTGGTTCATGCTCCACAAGAAAGTGTCGGTTTCTTGAGCATCTCTTGATCCTTTGAATTCCTTTGGTTTCGGCACATCGGCTAGCACTCTACTCGGGCTTGAAACAACTCCGTTGGCTACGGCGGACTTATAAATGTTGAGCTCGGCCTTTAGCATATTCATCGCCTTCTCTAGTTCGGTTAGCCCATCTTTAAGAGAACGATTCTCCAACTCCACGGTCTCGAGTCTATCTTCGAGGTCCTGGGAATCATCCTTGCAATCACCACCCCGAGATTCCAACGTATCTAGTCGGCTCTCGACAACATCGAGTCTATCTCTCGACTCATTTGTGTTGTCCTCCGAACTACCCCTCTTGGCTTTTCCACCACGAGTCTCCATTGGCTTTGAAGTGCCGTCGACGGGAACATCACTTGGATTCGTCATCTCGAACGGTTCTTCGCAAAAACGTTGGCTCTGATACCACTTGTCACGGGGCTAGGCTTATATGGCTAGCTCGTGCGGCACTTGGTCGGGAAATGAACTTCGAAAGGGACCAAGTAAGCCTTGAAGCTAAGTCTTGGCTTGGCTAGAGTTGCGGAAGCGTTGCGAAGAAAGAAAGAATGGAGATGGCTCGAGTAATTGCAAAACGAAGAGCCTCGTTAAAAACCCCCTCTAAGCCTAGTTTGGGGGAAAAGAGTACTCGACGTTGCTAAGCTTTTATTAATGAAAGAAAGTAGAAAACAATGGGAATTCAGGATGATTACAAGTGAGGGGGTGAGGCCCTTTTTATAGCCTAGCACCTCCCGATCTAACGGTCACTATTGATTACAATGGATGGCCAAGATTGGCCTAAGCTATCTAATAAAGGCAAGAGTTTACTATTAAGGATTCCTTCCATCTTGGTTGATCTTCTTTCCTTGTGAAAGGGATTTGATTCTCCATGAATCGAGGGATGAATGGATGCTTGCTTCTTGCCTTGTATGCCATGGTCAAAGGGGTAGATATTCCCCAAGGAATGGGCTTGAATGGCCATGGATGGTGAAAATTCGGATGGGCCCATAGGGGTGGCTGGACGGGCTGCTTGGTGCTGCTCGGACAGGCCTATGGGTGCTGAAGGCCGGGCTGCTCGGTGCTGCTCGGTCAGGCCCTTGGGTGCTGCGCGGACAGGCCCTCGGGTGCGCGCGGACAGGCCCAGGGTGCTTGGCAAGGCCCCTTGGGCGGACGGCTCGGCTGGTTTGTGGCCCCATGGGTGCGACAGAGTGGGCTGAACGGATTGAGGCCCCATGGGTGCTGGAAATGGCCCCTAGGTGTGCGGCAGATTGGGCCCTAGGGTGCACCACGGTAACAATATGTTGCAACGTAGCTTTCAACTGTCTGTATTTATGTACGTCGTCAGAAAAATCTCTCTTATTTAAACTTCTCCGCGTTAAAGATTTAAGGGTAAATTACACACTATAGGGTTGGGGTCAATTTGACCACTGTACTTTCTATTTTGGTAAATATAACACATAACTATTTAAGTGGTTCTAATGTAGCCACCTGCCGTTGAAAAATGGAAATATTTGACGTGGTTGTTAAATAAAATTGATATAATTACACATTTGGTCCCAGTTATTTACACAATCTATTAGTTCGGTTCTAATTTTAATTTAATAAAAAAAATTAATTATTCAATTAAGTGGTGTTATTGGAGGACTTTAGCAATTTTCATTTAGTTTAATAAATTTATCTAATTGGAGAAAGAAATTAAATGCAACCAAACTGGCTTAGGGGGAAATGAACCTGGGCGTGCTTAGTGATAGAGCGTGACTCTGCCACTAGGCCAAACCTAATTTCGTGATATAGAATATATGTAACCCCCTAGACCCGCCTATGCGTTATAACGGATCTTAGGAAGTCACATTAGGGTCATAAGAGCAACCACAGTAAAAATACACAAAAACATTTTCTTCCCAAAACTAAATAAAAAAACACACGAGCCGTGGCGGTGCGGTACACGGACAACGAACGACGACAAAAATCGACGAAAACAGAGGCAGTGAACCAAGGTTTCCGACGAACCTTCAAGGCTTTCTCCACGTCGGGCAACGGTGCGACGCTGCGAGTGAAGGTAATGGCCGAGATCGGTGCGTGACGACGGACACGGTAGAGGGGGCGATGATAGTCACCGGCGAGCGGTGAGGGAGATCAAAGATGTTGAACGACAGTGGGGAGATGAAAAGTTTAGAAGTCTCCGGATATTTTCTCTCTCGGGTAACAGATTCGAATATGGGTACCAAAAATAAATGGGCAGGTGAAAGGTTCAGGAAATCATCTATTACTGGTATATCAGAAACATAATAGGTTAAATAAAATCTAAAGCAGACTAAGACCAATGGTGGCCTTAGCTTAGATGGTTGAACATTTTATCACTCGAACCAAGGGACAACGGTTCGAGTCCCCTTGGTTGCACTTCCCATTTTTTTCTTCATTTCTCCTATTTCAAAAGGTCAAAGGTAAGGGAAATATTGGGCCCAAGACACTAAACTATTAAAATTTTACAAATGCCAATATCCTTTCTTATATTTAGACACCATATTTATCAGGGTGTTACAACTCTCCCCCTAAAAGAAATTTCGACCTCGAAATTTACCATGGTCAAAGAAATACAGAAACTACTCTTTTTTCCATTCTTGTACTGAAACTTATTCATTAGAGTATTCTTGTTTTTTTTTTCGGGGCTCTTAGACGGTAAGAGATCAATCTGGTAGTGTCCTCAGACACTCGAGCTGTCTTTGGACCCAAAGTAATCCCATCACACATCTTGGACCAACTAATCACCATACAATATTTGAACCCATATCGAACTTCATACGATGCCATGTAAACACTTGTCTCATAACTGTTATTTTAAATGGTCTCAGTCAGAGAAAAGAAACCTTCTCAACTGCCACAGAAGTCAATCATGCGACCTTGAAGTATTTTCTCTAGAATTTTGAATTACTCTACTAGGTTGAACATCAATTTACATATGAAAAACTAAACCTGAAATCTAGACGAGTACTCAAGGCTTCCAATAAGGCCTTTCCAAAACCAGGGTGCAACATCGAATTTCAGTCAGGGATACACCATGCCACATTTTCAAAGGAAGGAGAAAGTCTTTCTTCAAGCCGGTCGAACATAAGCAAGGTTTTGAACAGATACTACTCACCTTCAGTTCAATTTTTCATACAACTGTTTCTTTCAAGTATAACAAAGTTACCAAAGAATTTATGCTCACGCCACTTTCACAAACATCTTTCTTTCAAATTCTTAACACTTTATTAAATTTCTATCAAAATATTCTTAAGCATAATCATCATCGCCGAATGACCTTACATGAAACCTTACATCGGTTACTTCACATAATCAAACATTTATTCTCAATCTGAATCAGATCAACAATTCCACGTGCTTGACCTATCTCAAGTGCTTTATCCAAATTCAAATTTGTCACATTAATCCAAATAACATACAACGTTACCGACATTCCTTTCCAATATAGATCGAGCTATGGAGGACAGAATACTTAGATTTACTTATTTTAGGAAAGAAAATATTTGACATCAGATTTCCGGCTTAGAGGAGTACGATTATGATCTAGGGGCACGCATAGACCAAACACCCTATGACAGACGATCAACCGATCTACCCAGAAAGACGCAACTCTAACTCTGATACCACTAAATGTAACCCCCTAGACCCGCCTATGCGTTATCACGGATCTTAGGAAGTCACATTAGGGTCACATGAGCGGCCCACAGTAAAAATACAAAAACATTTTTTCCCAAAACACTTATTAAACTGCAAAACAAACTTTTGTTTAACATACACTTTCATGAAATCATTTAAACATATAACAGGATTTCAGAAAACGTTTTACAGACACTATCATGAAACAATAATGACATGCATGCCCACTAACTATGTCAGTACCGTACTCCAAAAGCAACAACGGGAGAACTCCAAACACTGATGCCGACCATCGAGCCATGTTAGATTTTTTTTAACCTACGATGGTAAAAACAACGTGAGCTTCGAAAAGCTCAATAATACAGAACTAACATATGATGCTACAAGCACATGCAGGTATAGGAAAAACATAACATTGTCATGATGTTTCGGGCAACAATAGGCTCCAAAATACGATCAAACATTTCAAGGAAGCGGTATACATGAAGATGGTGGGATTGTTCTTTATTCAATCACTGAGTATCATACTAAGAACCTATAGACCGAAGAATTAGTCAAGATATGATTTACGATAGTTAAATCAGGGGTTTAATTTGTGTTCCAACAGTGCAACGTTAACACATATTAAGCAACGGTGTGGTGAACGTTATTTCACGGTTATATAATGTTGGTGATAAGGTTCATTTTAGATTTTCTTTCTACCCTCCAACCAAACTTCGATATGCAGTTCCCCAAAACTGCACTTATAACGGGCATTAACCTAGGCCCATTGGGTGTAGGTGCCAGCCTAAGGGGATACCTTAGGTACGGTAAGGAATTACCCTAGCCGAAGCATAGGAACCTGAAATGGTAAGGAATTACCAGCCTGATCAGGGCTGAACCTACGGTAACTTCATACTCTATCCCAAATATCCCGGTAACGGTCTAGGTAGTGACAATAGTAATCGGTAATAGTCAGTAATGATCGATAATAACAATATTCGGTAGTAGTCATTGTTAATCAGTAATAAAAGTGAACATAAAGTAACCTTTAGTTTTCGATGAAACGATAACTAGCGAGCATATAAATTTTTATTTTATTTAATTTTATTTTTCTCTTTTTCTTTATTTTTCTAGTTCAGATACATATGTATATTTCGGTTTGATAAAAGTCATATTTCGTATCAAAAGACAGCCTTGGGTTCAGGACGGTATAATATTTTGTGCACTTGGAACACACTAAAAGGAACCATTTATTTCTCTAAGATACTTGATATTACACGAGGAATGAAAACTCTGAGCTTTTGACATTTTGAACTGATTCCGGTAATGAGGTCCCGATTAAAGGGGACTTTGTAGCCAACATCGCCAACCATGCATTTAAAAAATGCTTTATTATGATCATTCAAGATATCAACTATATTAAGGTTGTTTCGATCACTTTGGCTAACGAGGGCATTTTGGTCATTTTACTATTAGGGGCAATTTTGTAATTTAGCCTAATAATGAAAAAAAATGATGATTTGCAATATTCAAGATTTCCAACGGTTTATCAAACCTCCAAAAACTCACTTGATCTAACATATCCCAACTCTGCAATACGTACCAAACATTCAGACGTATGCGCTCCACGTGTATCATTTCCAAAATAAACTATATAAAATGTTTGAACGGTCGTCGTCATATTTCACCACAGGCTCACCACTGAGCATTCAAACTTATTTTCCAAGCAAAATCTTTCAATCTTATATTAGTATCATGAGTGATGGACATATATGAGTCATGCTTCATAACACTTAGGGGTATTTAAGTCATTTAAGCTTTATTTAGATTTTTGGAATTTCATCAAAGGCAAATTTTGCCCGTTCCGGTCAAGAGGGTATTTCAACCACTTTAGAGCTTCGGATAGGTCCATCAATTTCGTCAATTATACTAATTATATAATTTCAATCATTTATGTACTCGATAGAGATTTAATCGTTCTGGTCCTTTCAGCCCTCCCATACAATTCATTCGTTTCAAAACATGAGGGTATAAATGTCATTTCAGTTAATTGGAAAGTTTCGATGCTGAGATACTTTAGTGATTTCGGTCATTACACCTATCCTGATCAACTCAGTCTTATAGTACCTTCAATCATTTAGTCATTTCAGTTGTTTCACTCAAATCGATAATTGAAAGTACTTTGATTATTTTTGAACATACGAATAATTTCTCGAAAGTTTATCTTCAAGGATTAATAAGAATTCAAGGAAATCCAAGCACTTCACAATCTTGAAGGTTTAAGTCTTGTTACCGTAACACTCCAAGTAATTTGATATTTTCAGATAAATCGGTTGTTTAACAAGATCTAAGATGGATTCCTAGATTGCTTTCATTGTTAAGGTCATTTAGTCATTCAGATATCTCAAGGGCATTTTTGTAATTTCTCATTCTAACGTTCCAGGCATTAAATCTTTTATCAAGAACATACTCTAATATTAAAGTTTCGAGGTTTTCACTTTATCGAGTGTTCACTAAACTTGAATTTCTTATAGGTCATTTGTTCCTTATTCGAACCATTCGGTCTAAACCAGTTTATTATCATTGTACCGTAACTATACAACTTATAATAATCGACGGAAATCAAATGACCAATCATATTGTTCATGCATTAATCAATTACCAACATGTTCCATAAAGCATACAACATGTAGTAAAGTATTACCTTGAATCCTTGCTATATCGATCAACCCTTGAAACGAAATTTCGATACTCTCGAACTCGAATTCGACGTTCTCAATCATTCATATTCAAGGAACAATGAGTACCTTCAATCACACAAATTCCAATTTCAGTCCTTATTCACATTACTCACAATTGATTAATAAAATATATTAGCAAACTCGAGTTCAAGGTCCGATTCGGAGGCTTTCAGGTTAGAATATCAAGAAACGAGCTTCAAAATTGGACTCGAGACGTCAAAAAACATATAATAGGGCTGTTCGGAAAAGGTAGACTTTTTGGTCAAAGTCAACGCTGACCTCAGCAGTCAACAATCACAGTCAACGGTCAAAGTCAACTGAGTTGACTCGGACTAGTTGACTCGGTCGGGTTGACTCAGTTGGGTCAGATCGAATTTGACTAAATCGGCTCGGTTCAGGACGTTGGATCGGTTCAGTGTCAATTCAAGCCGGTTTAAACTCACTTACCCAAAGGTGATGCTATCCGCCTGAAATAGTCGCCGGATTATTGTCGGCGATAACCGAAAATCCTTTTCGATGACCCAAAATACACCAAATCTACCGAAAAATAACATAAACAACTTAACAATTCGATCCACAATGTCAAAATTACCAAAATCTAGCCAAAATCCAACCAAAATTTACCCTTAACAATTCAAACTGGCCGGACTCCACGAAACTCTGACGAGGCCTCTCCCGGTGGTGAATCGATGATTGGTTAGAGGGTTTTGTTTGTGAGGCACAGGGGAAAACGACGACAAAAACGGTGCTGCGAACGGACGACTCCTGACAGCGTAAACGGTAGAAAAAAAAACAGAAGAGGGACCCTTGGTTTCCCGTTGAATCTTCAGGCGGTTCTCCACGACAGACGATAGAGATTCAAGGTAAGTAGAGGACCGAGACTTGGTCGTGGGATGACGACGAACCCACGAGCAGTGGCGGTGCGGTACATGGACAACGAACGTCGAAAAAAAATCGATGAAAACAGGGGCAGTGAACCAAGGTTTCCGACGAACCTTCAGGGCTTTCTCCACGTCGGGCAATGAGGCGACGTTGCGAGTGAAGGTAATGGCCAAGATCGGTGCGTGACGACGGACACAGTAGAGGGTATATGTTAAATAAAAGCTAAAGCAGACTAAGACCAATGGTGGCCTTAGCTTAGACGATTGAGCATTTCATCACCCGAACCAAGGGACAATGGTTTGAGTCCCCTTGGTTGCACTTCCCATTTTTTTTCTTCCTTTCTCCTATTTCAAAAGGTCAAAGGTAAGGGAAATATTGGGCCCAAGACACTAAACTATTAAAATTTTACAAATGCCAATATCCTTTCTTATATTTTGACACCATATTTATATGGGTGTTACAATATAAACATTTAATATTTGTCTTAATTGGTTGTTTATGCCAGGGAAAAAGCAAATAAATGTGGATTAAGGGGTTCAAACATGACACACTTAGAATGCATAAAAACATCTAAATCAATGGAATAAATCTAATAATTAAATAAAAATTAACAACATTTTGTATATATTTTTTAAATTATAGTTAGTGCACGATTAAAATAAAAATAGTTTTAAGATTTTTGTATTTTAAAACTAAATTTAATATATTTTTCTTTTCCGCGTTTATTTTTATTATTTCACATATATAATCGTTGAATTGATTTTTATAAATTAATTAATATTTTTAATATTTATTAAAATTTTAATTAAATTACTATATATATGGATTTCTATTGAAAATTTAAGATTATAATAAATTCATTTAGTGAACCAAACTTACGAACATAATTTAAATGAATCAATATAATTTTAAATTATAATTTCACATAATTCAAATGAAAATATATTAAAATTATAAAATTTTAAAAAAATATCAATTCATTTGAATTATGTTTGTGGGTTTCTAATATATATATACACAAAATGTTGTTAACTTTAATTTAATTATTAGATTTATTTCATTTAATTTAGATGTTTTTATGCATTCTAAGTGTGGCGTGTACGAATCCCCTTAATCCACATTTATTTGCTATTCCCTGGCATTAACAACTATGGCAAAGGCACACCTCTATCACTAAGCATGCCCATGTTTGATTCACTATAAAGTCAATTTACTTGCATTTATTTTCTTTCTCCAACAAGGTGGTGACACGTGTCACTACCTAATTGAATAATTAATTTATTTTTTATTAAATTAAAATTAGGACCAAATTAATAGATTGTGTAAATAACGAGGACTAAATTTGTAATTATACCAATTTTATTTAACATCCACGTCAACTACCCCGTTTTTTACGGCATGTGGCTACATTAGAACTACTTAAATAATTATGTGGCCAAAATTGAGAGTATAATGCTCAATTTGACACCAACCCCATAGTTAAGTGGTCATCTCTATAGTTTACCTAAGATTTAATATTAAGCTCCTCTCAATAAGACCCTAAATAAACCAAAATTGGATGTTTCAACTGGTATCATTTGTCGAAAGTTGCACGAAATGGACCCAAATAGAGGCATGCAATTCTTGGTATAATTCGAATTCCTCAATGAGTCCATTGTCACAAAACACAAAATCTGACAAAATTGACCCGAACCTGATTACCCAAATTGATTTACATGACATGAGATCTAATGTAGACCTAAACATAATGACCAGATTTTGATCTGAAACCCCAAACAAACCAAACTAAACCATATGAATTTTAGTTGGACCAATATGTACGGAACCAATTTTTACAATCTGGGGAATTTTAACAATTCTTATATATAGAAAGACTTTAATTGAATGCTGGTAATAAACTCCTTCATCTTTCAAGTATCTTATACCCTTTTATTCCCTCAATTTCATTAGGATAGTAAATGTGTAATCACTTCAAAAATCATACATTTTTCGCACATAATCGAATCACGATTGCATTTCGTATAATACTCATCGATATAATTAACACAAAGACTGATGAGTTCCTAAGATAATTTATAAGAATATAAGAGAGAGTTGAAGTGTTTGTTTAAGACGGATGAGAAATGTAACCCCCTAGACCCGCCTATGCGGTAATACGGATCCTAGGAAGTCACATTAGGGTCACCGGAGCGACCCACCTTAAAATTTCAAAGTAAACAATTTGCTAAACTATTTAAAATCATAAATAGAGTTTTGAATTAAAATACAAATTTAGAAAAACATTCAGACAATGAAACAAAATTATGATACAAATTACTAGTACAAGTTTCAGACTCGAATATAATTCAAAACGTGACATTACATGCCCCCTAATTATACAGATACCATACACCGCAATCAAGCCAAAGGAACTCCTATACCGACGTTGATAGCTGCAACATGGTCGATCTTTTAACCTGTGAAGGTAAAAACAACACGAGCTTCGGGAAGCTCAGTAATACGAAACTACCAAAAGAAGCTTCGCTTCGGGATTCTCAGTAATATGAAACTACCAAAAGAAGCTTCATGTCACACGTAAGTATCAGATATATCGGAACAAAATGGAGGAGCAAGCATTATCAAGTTTCAGATATAGAATACAATTTGTTTAGTTGATACGCTTGAAAGTAACATATTCATTTCTGATTAATTACCTGATCACCAGACACGATGTATAACTCAAGTAATCAGAAGGGACATAGATTTCGAAAATCCAGCCAGAGAGTTTAGGGTGTTCCATCAATTACAGATAAAAAATGATAGACAGAATATTTCAGACAAAAATAGAGTTTGACTGAGGCTAGAGAAGGAACAGGGAAAACTAAGTATCAACATAACTACCCTCCAACCGTACACCATGCAGTTCTCCAGAACTGCATCCATAAGGACTTACCCTAGGCCCAATGAGCATAGGAGCCAACCTAAGGGGTTGCCTTAGGTCCATAAAGAATTACCCGTGCTGAAGCATCGGAACCTACCCAAGAGAAGACCTCAGGTCCATAAGGAATTACCAGCGTTGAACCTGCAGAGACTCCATAACATAACCCAAAAGTACCCCAATTTGAATAATTTAGTAAATACAAACTGAGTAGTAACCATACATGTAATTTTCTGAGTATTAGAAATCAAAGAGCATGCATTACAGATCAGATACAAATGTATATAATTTAGCAAGACAGAATTCATGATTGGATTCAGAGAGAAGATTAGTTTCAGATCAGAGAGGATATACTTGTGCAATAAACACTCTATGGTTCGATTCATTTTTCAGAAACACTTGGAAATTATCAGAAGAAGATCATTCGACGTTTTGTGACTAACTGCAGAACAAGGTCCCTACAAAAAGGAAAGTTCGGTGATAGCAGATCAAACCAAAACGTCAAAAGTTAATGTATTGAGATCATTGAGATTTTAGATATATCGTGAGGAATTCAAACATTAAAGCGTACGAGGGTGAAATGGTCATTTGGACCTTCAAGGGTAATTTGGTAATTTAAACCAACAAGGTAAGGACAGTGATGTGCAGGATTCAAAAATTCTAGTTGTTAATCCAATTTACGAGTCCCCTTTAAAACGATCAAAACTTATTAACACAATGTTATTATTTAACCAGGTGGGTACATCTTAAACATTCATTTCTCAAAATCGACTAAAATGTATAACCGAAAAGCTCGCCATCACCAACCATCCATCGAGCTTACCACGAGCATTCAAATGTATATTCAAGCAATATATACCAAGTATTCGAAATTGAGCAATACACCCGAACTCAATCCATAAGATTGAACGTACACTTAAACAAATTTCTCTTACCGTTAACCATGTATTTCCCCCAAATAGATAGAATATGCCTTCATATGGTATTCATCCCAATTCACATATGTATATAAAAATGGCTAGCAACCACGAGTCGTGTATTACCGCTTTCAGAGCCTCACACTTGTTTAGCTTTATTGGTATTTCATAATCCGAGTCTTAGGGGTATTTTTCAGTCATTTTGGTGTTCGAAGGTAATCCAGACACATCGATGCCCGGAGGTGTTTCAATTATATTGACTCTTTTGATCCTTCCAAAATTTTTATTCGATTCGAGTCTCGGGGGTACATCCATCATTATGGTTAATTCAGCATCTAGTGTCTGAGGGTATTTCGTCCTTTTGGTCATTATACACATTCCGACTAGTTCAGCCTTATCAGCATTTTCAATCCTTTTAGTCATTTCAAACAATTCAACTTTTACGCCTCTTAGATTAATCTAGACATACGAATAGTTTCCCATAGTCTTATCTTCGGAGATTTCTTAAGAACTCGGGAAGAGCTTAGCACTTTGCAATTTTAAAGGTTTAGGCTTTGTTAATCATAACTTTCGGGGCAAAACTGAGGTTTTTGGATGGATCGATTGTGTTACCGGATCTAGTAAAGATTTCTAGATCGCTTCCATTAATAGAGGTATATTTTGTCTTTCTTATACACCCAGGCGTCTTTGCCATTTCGCAACCAAACATTATGAGCATTAGATCTTTAATCATGAAATAATCTGAATTGGATGTTTCGAGGTGAATTGTTTTACCGATTAACCATCGAACTTGTATTACTCATCGATCATCAATTCCTTATTCACATCATTCAAATCTTATTCAAAATAATTATAGAACTCCATATCTTTCAAAATTATAAATTTTTCTCAATCGAATGTACCACACTTATCTGAGTTATTATACTTAAATTTTGTATATGATTCAACTTGAGTAGCGTTAACGATATACTTAATTATCAGAATGCACACATCAATCAAATGCCGACATATTCATAAAGCATACAAGAGGTAGTAATGTATTACCTTAACTATGAGCTACATCGGTCGATTCATGAAACCCCATTTGATTGCACTCGAACCAAAATTCGACGTCCATCAACAATTCGTATTCAAGGAGCTATGAGTACATTCAATTACAAAAATTCACATTTTAGTCCTTATTCACAGTACTCCTAATTGAATAATTAATACATATAGAAGTGCAGGTTCAAGGTCTGATTCGGAGGCTTTCGGGTCAGAATTTTACAAAACGTGCTTCAAAAAACGGACTCAGGACGTCAAAAAACATAAGATAGGGCTTTTCGAAATTTTTTGACTTTTTGGTCAAACTCAACGTTGACGTCAGTAGGTCAACAGTCAACGGGGTCAGAGTCAACGCTGACGTAAGTAGGTCAACACTGACGTCAGCAGGTCAACACTGATGTCAGCAGTCAATAAGTAGAGGTCAACTGAGTTGACTTGGCTGACTCATTGTGCTGAGTTGACTCAGTGACTGACTCGAGCTGAGTTGACTCAGTGACTTACTGGGATTGAGTTAACTTGGCAGACGGGTTGGGCTCGAATACGGGTCGGGTTATCGGGTTTTGGGCTGAGCCAGTTCGGGTTTTGGGCTTCAACCGAGTTTGCTTGGTTCAGAACAGATTGTTAACTAGACCGGTTCGATTCGGTGGGTTCAGACTGGTTCACTCACCAAGTTCGAAAACCCGCCGAAACTTCACCAAAAACCTCACCGGAATGCCGTCAGAGACCCCAAAACACATGCTTCGGTCGGAAAAGAATGGAAATTAACTCATCAACTCAACCATTCACATCCATGAATCGGATTCAGGCTAGAACTTACCCAATCTTACCAAATTAAAGGTGAGCTGCCGAAAAATCGCGATAATTCGGTAAGGTCGTTAATGGTGTTTGACGGACAATCGGCCTGTATGGTCTTGTTGACCGTCACGTCAGTAGCCCAGATTTGGTGTCTGTTTCACGAATGGTCGGCAACTGAGGCCGAAGATGCAAGAAATATTGGTGACGATTTGGGTTCCTTGCCAAAGCTTCAAACGGGATTTGCCGGCGAAAGGCGACTCGATTACGCGCATGGTGGCCAAGGCTAAGATCGCGATGACATGACACCTCTGGCGATGTAGGCGGTGACCTCCACCGCCCGACAGTGATGAAGATCGGTCGGAATGGTAAAGAAGACGACGAGTTGGGGGATTATTTAGATCTAGAAATTTTCCTCAATATCGAAAAGGGAAATTTTTACGGAGCAACTAAAGAGTCAAATAAGACTTGCTAAATTCTAGATAAACCCATACTTAACTTTTAGGAGTTTCAAATGCAACACATAACAAATGTGAGCACTTGGTGTAATGGTTAAACCTGTATGGAGGGTTTGGCGGCAAGTAAGAGGTTGTGGGTTCAAAACCTCACAACCTCAATCTTTACATTCCTTTTTCTGTTATCTTGGAGTGTTACAACTCTCCCTCCCTTAAAAGAAATTTCGTCCTTGAAGTTTATCAGAGTTGGGGAAATGCATAAACTACTCTTTCATCCATTCTTGTACTGAAACTCATCCTTCAAAGTATACTTCCTTCTCAACATTTTTTGACGTTCACAAATCAATTTGGTCGTGTCCTCGGTCGCTCAGCTATCTTTAAACCCAATGTCATCCTATCATTCAACTCATACGAGCTAATCATATTACAATAATTGAATCCATATAGAATTTCAAACGAACACTTGTCTTGTATCTTTCATTTTATATGGTCTCAGTCAGGGATGCGAAACCTTTCCAACAACCACAAAAGTAATCATACCTCATAGAAGCATCTCCTCTAGGATCTGAGTTAATCTACTAAGTTGACCATCAATTTGCGGATGAAAATTTGTACCTGAAATCCAAACGAGTAATCAAGGCTTCCAACAGAGCCTTCCAGAATTAAGATGTGACACCGAATGTCAATCAGGGATGATACGTATAACTATACAACATGCCACACTTCCAGGGAAGTCTTTCTCCAAACCAATCCAACATAACCAAGGTTTTAAATGATTGGCACTTACCTTCAGCGTAAAAGCCATGCAACTGTTTCCTTTGTGTATAACGGAGTCACTACCGAGTTTACTCCTTCGCCAGGTTCATAGACACATTTCTTTTAAATTCATAACACTTTTATCAAATTTTCACCAAGATATTCTCAAACATAATCATTATCACCGACTAGCCTTACATGATATCTTATATCGGTTACCTTACATGATCAAACCTTTATTTTCTATCTAATTCAGATCTTCAACTTCACACGCATTAACCATCACAAGTTCTCTATCCAGATTCAAATCCATTAAGTTAATCCAATTAACAGACGAATGTTACAGACATTCCTTGCCAGTACGATTCGAGATACAGCAGACAGAAAACTTAGATTCACTTATTTCAGAAAAAGGATTCGACATCAAAGTACCAGCTTGGTGGAGTACGGTTAGGATCTAGATTCAAATCTATCAAGTTAATCTAGACATACAAATAGTTTTCCATAGTCTTATCTTCTAAGATTTATTAAGAACTCAGGAAGAGCTTAGCACTTTGCAATTTAAAAGGTTTAGGCTTTGTTAATCATAACTTTCGGGGCAAAACCGGGGTTTTTGGATGGATCGATTGTGTTACCGGATCTAGTGAAGATTTCTAGATTGCTTTCATTAATAGAGGTATTTTTTTTCTTTCTTATACACCCAGGCGTCTTTGCCATTTCGCAACCAAACATTCTGAGCATTAGATCTTTAATCATGAAATAATCTGAATTGGATGTTTCGAAATGAACTGTTTTAGCGATTAACCATCAAACTTGTATTACTCATCGATCATCAATTCCTTATTCGCATTATTCAAATATTATTCAAAATAATTATGCAACTCCAGATCTTTCCAAATTATAAATTTTTCTCAGTCGAATGTACCACACTTATCTGAGTTATTATACTTAAATTTTGTATCTGATTCAACTTGAGTAGCGTTAACGATATACTTCATTATCAGAATGCACACATCAATCGAATGCAAACATATTCATAAAGCATACAAGAGGTAGTAATGTATTACCTTAAATCCGAGCTACATCAGTCGATTCATGAAACCCCATTCGATTGCACTCGAACCAAATTCGACGCCCATCAACAATTCGTATTCAAGGAGCTATGAGTACCTTCAATTACACAAATTCACATTTCAGTCCTTATTCACAGTACTCCTAATTCAATAATTAATACATATAGAAGTTTGGGTTCAAGGTTAGATTCAGAGGCTTTTGGGTCAGAATTTTACGAAACGGGCTTCAAAAACGGAATCAGGACGTTGAAAAACATAGGGTATAACTTTTCGGAAAATTTTGACTTTTTGGTCAAACTCAATGCTGACGTTAGCAGGTCAACGGGGTCATAGTAAACGCTGATGTCAGCAGTCAACATGCAGATGTCAACTGAGATGACTCAACTGACTCACTGTGCTGACTCGAGCTGAGTTAAATCAGTGACTGACTCGAGCTGAGTTGAATTAGTGACTGACTCGGACTGAGTTGACTCGGCAGACAGGTTGGGCTAGAATACGGGTCAAGTTATCGAGTTTTGGGCCAAGCTGGTTCAGGTTTTGGGCTTCAACCAAGTTGGGCTGGTTCAAACTGGATTGTTAACTGGACCGGTTCAATTCGGTGGGTTCAGATCGGTTCACTCACCAAGTTCGAAAACCCGCTGAAACTTCACTAAAAACCTCACCGGAATGTCGTCGGAGACCCCAAAACACCTGTTTCGATCGAAAAAGAACGGAAATTAACTCAGCAACTCAACCATTCACATCCATGAATCAGATTCAGTCTAAAACTTACCGAATCTTACCAAAATAAAGGTGAGCTGCCAGATAAACGCGATACTCTGGTGAGGCCTTTAACGGTGTTTGACGGACAATCGGCTAGTAGGGTCTTGTTCGCCGACACGTTAGGAGCCTGGATATGGTATCCGTTTCATGAACGGTCGGCAACTGAGGCCAAAGTTGCAAGAAATATTGGCGATGATTTGGTTTCCTTGCTGAAGCTTCAAACAAGATTTGTAGGCGAAAGGTGGCTCGATTACGCGCGTGGTGGCCAAGGCTGAGATCGTGATGACGTGACGCCTCCGGTGATGTAGGCGGTGACCACCACCGCTCGACAGTGACGGAGATCGGTCGGACTGGTAAAGGAGACGACGAGTTGGGGGATTATTCAGATATAGAAATTTCCCTCAATATCGAAAGGGGAAATTTTTACCGAGCAACTGAAGAGTCAAATAAGACTTGCTAAATTCTAGATAAACCTCAGACTTAAATTTTAGGAGTTTCAAATGCAACACATAACAAATGTGAGCACTTGGTGTAATGGTTAAACTTGTAGGGAGGGTTTGGCGGCAAGCAAGAGGTTGTGGGTTTAAAACCTCACAACCTCAATCTTTACATTCCTTTTTTTTGTTATCTTGGAGTGTTACAACTCTCCCTCCCTTAAAAGAAATTTCGTCCTTGAAATTTATCAGAGTTGGGGAAATGCAGAAACTACTTTTTCATACATTCTTGTACTGAAACTCATCCTTCAAAGTATACTTGCTTCTCAAGATTTTTTTTGACAGTCACAGATCAATTTGGTCGTGTCCTCAGTCGCTCAGCTATCTTTAAACCCAATGTCATCCTATCATGCAACTCATACGAACTAATCATATTACGGTATTTGAATCCATACAGAACTTCAAACGAACACTTGTCTTGTAACTTTCATTATATATGGTCTCAGTCAGGGATGCGAAACCTTTCCAACAACCACAAAAGTAATCATACCTCATAGAAGCATCTCCTCTAGGATATGAGTTAATCTACTAAGTTGACCATCAATTTACGGATGAAAATCTGTACCTAAAATCCAAATGAGCAATCAAGGATTCAAACAGAGCCTTCCAAAATTAAGACGTGACACCTAATGCCAGTCAGGGATGATACGTATAACTATACAACATGCCACACTTCCAGGGAAGTCTTTCTCCAAACCAATCCAACATAACAATGGTTTTAAATGAATGGCACTTAACTTCAGTGTAAAAGTCATGCAACATTTTCCTTTGTGTATAACGGAGTCACTACCGAGTTTACTCTTTCGACAGGTTCATAGACACATTTCTTTTAAATTCATAACACTTTCATCAAATTTTCACCAAGATATTCTCAAACATAATCATTATCACCGACTAGCCTTACATGAAATCTTATATCGGTTACCTTATGTATGGCGTGTAGGTGTTCCCTTTTTGTGAGAGCGCAAGTGCACACTCCTGCCAAGTTATAACGTAAAAGATGTCGAATCCCACGAGGATTGGAATAGTTCCTTCGAGTGTATATCTGCGCAAAAAATTTAAATGCACAATTAATTTCAAATTTAGTTACAGGAATAAAACTAAAAACATAATTAATTAAAGTAGGGGAGATCATAGTGATAGAATGGGCCATGTAATTGTCGTTCAGTAGTGTGTAGACTGCATTGCATAGGTTAAATTGTCTCGTGCTGCCATGATATGCTGCCTCGGCGGGTATGGTGGGCGACAAACTACGACCCTGTCATGCGGCTGCAGCAGGTCATTGCCACTGCAGGGGTGTGTACTGTCTCGGAAGGTGGAATGGAAAGAAGTCCTGCTGCATGTCTAGGAGATGCTCCAAGTTCGGCAGGATAGTCGATAGTGATCCCTCTTATTTCTAGGTTAGGATGCTCGAGATGTTAACTTGAGGACTAGTGTGGAACCAAGTTAGCCAACTCAGTTGGTGATCCCTCTTAGACACTACTTGTGGACTAGTGTGGAACCAAGTTAGTCACACCTCAGCACGTTGTGACCGTACTTAACCCTTTCGTGAGCCTTGTACTTTCGTGCCCGACAAATGTATTCTCTCAAGCGACTAATGTAGAAAGATTGAAAGAATGAAGCGCAATGGATTAAGCAAACTTGGAATATTTATTGCAAAACAACTTAACCTAATACAATCGTTTCTCACAACTACTTTACAAGCAAAAACCTAAACCCTAAAGAGTTTAGAACATGGTCGACTCCCTCTCTCTATCTCTCTTTTTCTCTATCAATCTCCTTATTCTTGATTTGCTAAATACATGAGGTTTATATAGGCAAAGATCTCGTCTAAGTCCTTCTTAGAGTAGAAGTCCTTCTTCAGCAAGTAAAGATAAACCATATTGCTTATCAATCTTCAATCAGCTCTATACACCGCTCTAGGCCTCAGAAAAATGCAAGATTGGGCTCAATGGACTCAGAAAAATATCCTCTATCAAATGAGACTCATCTTGACTATGTCGGCATATTGCCATCTGGGCGACATTCTACGACGGCGGCATCCTTGGCGGCGGTAGTCTGCAGCGGCAACATCTTTGGCGGCAACTAGAACTGATTCAGTACAGCTCCTTCTGCTCCCTGCTTTCCTGTCCTCTCTTCCTCTGATCAGCAACCAGCACCTGAAATAGAAAACTAACTAGAACAGTACCTTTTCTCTACCATATATAAGATATTCAATAAAAGCATGATAAAAGAAGCA
Organism: Hibiscus trionum; assembly: GCA_030270665.1. Classification (NCBI taxonomy): domain Eukaryota; kingdom Viridiplantae; phylum Streptophyta; class Magnoliopsida; order Malvales; family Malvaceae; genus Hibiscus; species Hibiscus trionum. The sequence goes on along the minus strand of BSYR01000038.1, from coordinate 14,750,221 downwards.
ATACTGTTATAATGCATGACATGCAGCTAATTATGCCTAACTAAGCTTAGGAACAACAATAATAAGGGCATGAATGTGCATAAAATATAGAACTTATGGACACTCTACACACCCCCAAACTCGAACTATTGCTTGTCCTCAATCAATGCAACCTAACTAGTAAACCTGCCCTTGTACATAAATCAAAAAGAAAACCTAGTTTTTAAATTGGTTTCATACCTCAAGGTCGTGGTACCTATATTAGTTTAGTGATAGTGAATAATATGAAATAACTTAGAATTTTAATTCTAGTGCCAGTGCAGTGTGTGCAGGTCTGTGTACATGCTGAATATGCTAAGTATACTAAGTAAACAAAGAATGCTGTAAAAGTTAAAGAAAATGATATAGAGTTGTTGCTTTGGCAGCACAGTTAAGCACTTCTTTTCTTCCTTTTTCTGATTATGGCTTTTAAGGGCTTCAGCTCATCACAACTACTCTCTAGGTCTGAAGCTAAGATAAGAGCATACTACGAAACTCCGAACCCTTTGAGTAGAGTCATCCCGTGAAGGCTTTCATTCACTCATGCTAATTTGTCTGTCACTTCAAAGAATTTCAGATACATGGACTTTGATAGCAGCGGAGTGTCCTTGCTCATGATCCTTCCTAGAACCTGTTTCGGGCACCTCTAGGGCATTGAACCTTTTCTTTGTTTTGCGGCCGTGGTGGCATTGCTTTTTATTTTACTTTGATGCCATGTGCTGCCGCGGCGGCATACCTGCATCCAATATAAGAATTTTCATTAAGTTTAAGTAGGCAATGTACACTTAGAACTCAAATAATATTCAACACTTAACAAAGTGTAATAAAAGTTTGACAACTAAATTATTTTCTAAGGTGTTTTTCATGCTTCTTCCCAAGATTAAGTTCAATTTTAAGTGTGGTGTGAAAATAGAATTGGCTAACTATCATTGGCACAAGTTATTTAACCCAGATTTCCAGTTTTCATTAAGTACTAGGCAGGATTTACAATGCAACTATATGCAACTAAATGCTTAACAAAATAACATGAGGACTAACCCCCCAAACTCAAGGCGGGCATTGCCTTAGACAAAATAAAATCTAAACAGAAAAAACATAAAATAAAGTAGAAAAAATGGTGCTAGAAGTTTCCCGAGTTGTCTTTTGACTCGGTGGACTTGGAGGAAGATGAGAGGACTAGGTGGCGGGTGGCGGGTGATTTGGCGGCGAGGCTCTGCTTCTGGCCGCGAGCTGGCTGGACTCTGATGGTAGTGTGTCTCTTTGGTTGCTGCTTCAGCTCGGTCTCTGGCCTTTCATCCTCTGGTTCGGCCGCTATCACGTGCCTTTTTTCTTTTCTTTTTTACCTCGGCCGGCTCTGCATCATCAGAGGAATCAGACACCTCCTCATCAAAGGAATTGGTGGCCTGGGCTGTAGCCTCTACTGCCGTCTTTACCGCTTGGGCGGCTGTCCTTGTTTACTTCTCATATTTCTTGGCGGCTTGCCTTTTATAGTAGGGTCTGAATCTAGATAAGTAGTTGTGAGACGGACTAAATATAAATAATATAACTGAAAATAAAATCTGGTCCTAAGCTTATTAAGATCTATTCCTAAAGAAAACAGTAAAGATGTGGAAAAACTAAAATTATGTTACAGCGGGTTCGTTTCCGATACTTCTTATAGTCCACCCGCAACCTCTATCGAGTTACTATTCTCATGGGGGAGTCTTTCTTCCTCGTTCCCTTGTAATCCATGCGAATCCTCCACCTTGTTTCTTTTCCTGAAGGCATGAACATGTGATTAGTAAAAATTATATCACTATCCAACCATGTACTTACCTTATCTTGGTCATGGTTTGTTATGGTGGAGGATGGCTTTTGCTGCAAAGGCAACTGTTCAGGCGACCAACTGTCAGGGCAGTAGTCTGTCATAATGTGGTTCAGGTCAAGGAAAAACTCAGTAGATTGAATGGCTTCATAATCCATAACATTGTGTTCTTCAGGCCTCTCGAACATCTCCATCAGTAGATATTGTGATGGCTTTAGATCTGCCAGCATCGACTCCTCTAAATATATGTAGTCCATGGTTGCCGAGGTTTCTGCCGAGGCGGGAATGGTTACTGTGATTGCTACTGAGGCGGGCGTAATTTCTGAGGCTTCTGATATTGTCGTGACATCATCATTTTCTATGCCGGCCTCACTAGTTGTTTCTGTAGCCTTACTCTGTTCAAGTTCCGCAATTCCTGCTTGGTAAATTTCTTGCATGGGTTCATCATGTGTGGGGTAGTCCCTTGCATCCTCTTCCTTTGGGATATCAGTATCCCTAGGTCTCAATTGCCGGTGATCTATGGGTTCTGCGATAGGGTTTTTATGTTCATCCACGACATTTATTGGGGTAGAGTTGGTCAAAAGTGCATCCATCCTGGCGAGTTTTGCCTCCATAAAGGTTGACACGTCTTGAGTGAGCGCGAGGAAAGTTTGAAACGTGTCTTCTAAGGAATTTGATTGCTCTTGCGGAGGACTGCATTGTCCGGGCTTGTGTACTGCTGCAACGACAAAATTATCATAGTAAAATAATTTGAGGTTGTTGATCGTAGCATGAGAAATTCTATTGCGGCGGTAGATTCTGCAGTCCTTTTTACTGCGGATGGGACATCTGCTCTTGGTCCCATTTTGGTTCGTCCATGTCTTCTCCGAAAAGTAAGGGGAAATTTTTGAACACATGATTTCCCTAACATAGATTGCAAGAATTTTCCAACATCAGCTCCCGTATAGTTTTCCTCGACATTGTGATGCCCTTGGACTTGTAGCGTTCTTGAATTTTTTATATATATGTATACAAAAGAAAAAAAAGTTAAAAACCTGAAATTTAAATGTAATTAAATAAAGACTGCAGAAAACAAAACGAAGTCGCTATTGCCAATGCCCGGCAACGGCGCCAAACACTTGTAGGGAGTGTAGGTGTTCCCTTTTTGTGAGTGCGCAAGTGCACACTCCTGCCAAGTTATAGTATAAAAGATGTCGAATCCCACGAGGATTGGAATAGTTCCTTTGAGTGTATATCTGCACAAGAAATTTAAATGCACAATTACTTGTAGATTTGGTTAAAGGAATAAAACTAAAAACACAATTAATTAAAGTAGGGGAGATCATAGTGATAGAATGGGCCAAGTAATTGCCGCTCAGTAGTGTGTAGACTGCATTGCATATGTTAAAGTTGTCTCGTGCTGCCACGATATGCTGCCTCGGCGGGAATGGTGGGTGGCAAACTACGACCATGTCACACGGCCGCAGCAGGTCACTACCACTGCAGGGGTGTGTACTGTATTGGCAGGTGGAATGGAAAGAAGTCCTGGCAGCAAGTCTAGCAGATACTCCAAGTTCGGCAGGATAGTGGATAGTGATCCCTCTTATTTCTAGGTTAGGATGCTCGAGATGTTAACTTGAAGACTAGTGTGGAACCAAGTTATCCAACTCGGTTGGTGATCACTCTTAGCTGCCGAAACTTGTGGACTAGTGTGAAACCAAGTTAGTCACGCCTCAACACGTTGTGACCGTATTTAACCCTTTCGTGAGCCTTACACTTTCGTGCCCGACAAATGGACTCTCTCAAACGACTGGTGTAGAAAGATTGAAAGAATGAAGCGCAATGGATTAAGCAAACTTGGAATATTTATTGCAAAACAACTTAACCTAATACAATCGTTTCTCACAACTACTTTACAAGCAAAAACGTAAACCCAAATGAGTTTAGAACATAGCCGACTCCCTCTCTATCTCTCTTTTTCTCTATTGATCTCCCTATGCTTGATTTGCTAAATACATGAGGTTTATATAGGCAAAGATCTAGTCTAAGTCCTTCTTGGAGTAGAAGTCCTTCTTCAGCAAGTAAATATAAACCATATTTCTTATCAGTCTCCAATCTGCTCTATACACCGCTCCAGACCTCAGAAAAATGCAAGATTGGGCTCAATGGACTCAAAAAAATGTTCTCTATCAAACGAGACTCATCTTGACTATGTCGGCGTATTGCCATATGGGTTGTAGTGACTAAAAATATCGAATAATGTATTTTTCCCATTTTTATAGAAAATTAATCTTAAGGGGAAATCTTTTCTTAAAATTAATTTTAAAGGGATCTTAAAAAACGTATTTTGAATAAAACATTGAGAGTCGCCACCGATCATTCAAAAAAGGGTAGACCAGACACCATAAAATAAAACCAGAGATTTAAAAACATTTGGGTTCGGGAGTCGGTTACGCGTGGGGAAGGATTAGCACCCCACAACGCCCAAAATTGGTACCTAATGGTTCGTAATATACTTATTGGAAAATTTTAAAAACTCGTCCCAATTTAATTAATAATTTCGAAATGCATGATTATACGAGATGAACATCCTAGCTCTCAACCCACGATACCTAAAGAGATGACGCCTGAATATTTGGGACGACACTCTCACTAGAATATCAGAATTTCGAGTATTAAAAAATAAAATAAAGCGATTAGTTAAATATGGCAATTAATTATGCATGATGTGATATGGACATAAAGATTCTAACTAACTAAAAGATGACAGAAATAAAACAAATAAGAACAAAAACACACACATATATATACATATATATAATAATAAGTAAATCAAGCATATAATATACGTAAAAACAACATAGTAATTAAAAAGACAAAAGTATACTAAATGTATGTTCGATACGTTAAATGCGTAACCTTTAATATAGTATATATAACATACTAATACATACATACATATATATATATATATATATATTATAACATTAGATAAACGTAATATATATGGAAAATACTTTGATGCACAAGCTGTGTAAACTTTAGTTTACACAAGCCCTTTAATTTTAGGGTTTAGGGTTTAGGGTTTTATGTTAGGGTTTAGGGGTTTAGTATGTAGGGTATATAATTTAAGGTTTATGGTTAGAATTTAGAGTTTAGAGTTTAGGGCTTAGGGTTTAGGGTTTAGGTTGCTAGGGTTTGTGATTTAGATTTTAAATTTTATAAAAGGATTGTGTAAAAAGAATTTACACAGCTTGTGCATCAAAATAAAACTCAATATATATATGGGTTTTATTTTGATGCACAAGCTGTGTAAATTTTTTTTACACAATCCTTTTATAAAATTTAAAATCTAAATCACAAACCCTAGCAACCTAAACCCTAAACCCTAAGCCCTAAACTCTAAACTCTAAATTCTAACCATAAACCTTAAATTATATACCCTACATACTAAACCCCTAAACCCTAACATAAAACCCTAAACCCTAAACCCTAAAATTAAAGGGCTTGTGTAAACTAAAGTTTACACAGCTTGTGCATCAAAGTATTTTCCTATATATATATATATACAAGTTTTATAAATATACATATAAATAAGTAAAGCAAAAGGAATATACATGTAGATAGATAGGAAACATACATATTTAAGGTGCAAATTAAGGTAAAAAGAAACATTACATAAAGTATAACCTAAAACATATTGTATTATTGAAAAAAATAGTATATATGGTATAAAATTGTATTAGTTTAAACCGTGTATTCTATATATGAATATATTATACTAAATACTTTATATATTTACACAAATTAAAATGGTAAAAATGATCAATATGGTAAAATAAATATAAATTGTATAATAAATATATAAGAATGCAATTATACATGACATGACATGTATATTATTAAACTTATACATATATATGTATCAATACTATAATATATAGATAATAATAGATTAACATATACATATACAAGAGACTAAAATTAAATGAAAATAAAAATAATAATACTAAAATTAAATAAAATGGAAACTAAAGGGACAAAATTTAAATAAATAAAATATATGTGCAATAATTAAAAGGGCATAAATAATGGACTGAAATGGAATAAAATAAGAACAAGGTGCGGAGGTGAAACATGCTAATTAATTCAGGGGTTAGAGGGTAAATAAACTATGATAAATTTAATTTAGTTATTAATTAGGGACCAAATTAAAAGGTAGATAAAACTTTGAAGGACCAAAGACGAGATTTTCCCCGTGCGGATTGGCCTCTCGCGCAATTAATGAAACATGTAATGGTTTATGACGTAATTTACCTCATTTATGAATCGGAAGAATCGATATTTCTTCCTCTTTTGAGATTATGAGGACTTTGGAAGCGACACTCATTTATCTCTCCTTCTTCTACTTCCTCGGTCTGGTACGTAGACTTAAATCCCAATTTTCCTTCTTAGATTGCATAGTCTATTCTTTCCCCTATCTTCATGAATTCCTCGAATCTGCTCCTTGATTTCTCTAGCAACTTATCAAAGAATGGAATGATAAGAGTCACGTGGAATAGGGGAGTCATTTCTTCTTCGGTTATAGGAGGTTGAACTTGTGCCACCAAACCTCTCCATCTTAGAGCATATTCCTTGAATGTCTCATTTAGCCTCATTCTCTTGCCTTGCAGAAACTGTCGAGTCGGTGCTAAATCTAAGGAATATTTATATTGCTCTAAAAAAGCACTAGCTAAATCACTCCAAGATTGAATCTGCTTTATGCTCAACTGGTTATACCATACCACTGTCAGTCCCGTCAAGCTATCGTGGAAGTAATGGATCAACAAGTTTTCATTCTTCAAGTAACCTTCCATTTTTCTGCAAAACATAGTCAGGTGAACCCTTGGGCAACTGGTTCCATTATACTGCATAAATCTGGGAGCCTTGAAATCCAGAGGAATGACCAAATCAGGGACTAGGCAAAGCTCCCTTGCATTAAGAACATCCATTTTTTCTTTCTTCTTGAGCTCTTTCTTAAATCTATCTTCTAGCTGCTCTAGCCTTTGTTCCATTTTTTCTCACAACTGATCTTCAAATGCTGTCATCGAGCCCGTGAAATTTATTTATTTATTTATTTAATGTGTGAAATGCATCATAAATGTAAAAATATAAAAGACAAACAATGAGTATGAATTATCGTAATGAATGGAAATGAGGTGTTGATTCTCCAATAGTCCTTTAAAAGGATTTTTATAAAGATAGGATGTTTGTATATAAAAGATTGACAATATTCTACAGGCCTTCCATACTTGGTGCCCCACTTTTGTCTCCTCTGTATTTACTTTAGGTTTGGATTATATCCGATCGTAGCATTATCAATCTCTATACATTACAGAATATCTTCTATTTTATAAAAAATACCATAATATAGAATATTTTTGAATCAACGAAATGTAATGCAAAGAGATATTAGTCGCATAGTGATCATCGTAGAAAGACTTCGTTAAACAAAAAGGCTCGTTACATCAGATATTATTTTTCCAAGATTTACAGATACTGATGAGCCCTAACCGCTAACTTTCTAATATCACCCAACAAACGAGTCAGCTTTCCTCCGTGGTCTAGTGTCAGATCAATATTCTGACTTAATGGCATTGCTTCGTCGGCTAAATCTTCCACCTGTTGGGCCACTTCGCGCGCTTGAACGATGACACTTTTCATGTCCTTGTCCTTCTTTAATATTTCTAGCTCAGCTTTTCGCACCTGGAGGGTTACCTCTTCGACACTTTCATAGCCAACTTGCTTGTAGGCTTCGGCCCGGATCCCACTTGTATGCAAAGAAGTCCTAAATTTTTTTGTCTGTTCTTTGAGTGCTTCATTCTCCAACTAAAAGGTGTTGGATATGGTCTCATTCTGTTGCAAACTTGTTTTCAAAATCTCGTTCATAGCTAAGTTGTCTTGTAACTCTTTCTGAAGGGTATCATATCGGCTCTCGGCTTCTTCCAACCTTTGTGACAATAATCGAGCCCTATTTTCACTGATCCTACCTCTTTTCTTCCACTGTCCCAAGTTATTCTTCATTCGAACGATACTCTTCTTCCATTCTTCTAAAGTATTACCCATTCATGTATTTCTGAACACACAGTAGAGCTCATGATGATCATCTTGTAAACTCTTCAATTTCTCGCTCAAAATATCCTTCTCTTGCTTAAACTTGTTATACTTGAATGAACGCTCCTCCTCTGAGATCCCCCTATTTGTGACCTCTGAATTTAAATTCCTAGAGTGACTTGCTTCTGCGTTATCCAAGCCTTCCCTCGGATCCTGATTTCCTTCCAAATTTTCCCCTTGGGTAATTTTTGTCTCGATGTAGAATCTAGGTTTCCCCTCTTTGAAACTCAGTATACCTGTCTTGATAAGGTCTTCGACCCGATTTTTTAAGGCCCCACAATTCTCAGTGGTGTGACCTGAACTCCCTAGATGGTAATTGCACCTAGCATGTCGGTTGTAACCTTTCAGGTAAGGTGGTTCTTTTGGACCATAATGAACAGGGGTGATAAGGTTTTTCTTGATAAGCATCGAGAGTAGCTCGGTGTACCTTACAGGAATAAGGATGTACTTCTTCTCATTACTTGCTTTTCAGGTTTCTTCTGGACCTACTTTTATTTCTTGAAAGCTTGACTCGGATGTATTCCTCACTGGTTTGCTGATAGAAATCACAAAAGGGTTCAACTTGTTGTATTTGCCAACGTTATCTTGTTTCAGAGTGATATTCTGACCACAGATGTCTTCATTCTGACTCTTGACAATCCCTTCTTTTGGTTCTACATATCCCTTGCCTTTGGCCATAGCGGTCATCATATTCATCATCTCGGCCATATGTTTCTTCAAATCTTGTATCTCAATCCGTTCATCACTGACGTAAGCGTCGCCTACTATGTCTGGTTCAAAGCCCTCGGGTGTGCCACCCTCTCTAGTATTCGGTGTATCTTTGGATGTATGTTCTATTTAATCACGAGGCCTCTTGTCCATTATGAATGTCTTCTAAAGTGATAGCCACTTGCGAAATTAATATCTTTATTTTATGCCATAAGAATGCAAATGCAAAGCAAATGTAAAGGAAAAAAACAAACACAAAAGAAATTTGTGTTAGTATGATGAAATGATCAACGAAATAAAATTAAATAAATTAAATGGCAAATGATAATAATAAGTAAAAACAATCAAACAACAAGAAAAAATACGAATAAATCTAACAAAGCATAAACAGGGTTACCGCTAAACGGACAGAGTTTCGACATGGTTCTAAAAGGTAAGCTTTACGGTTTACTATATGCAGTTTGAATCTAAAGTAAATGGTACTCGAATTGTCGCTAGGACATCGATTCGAGGAGACACAACCGATATACCATACGGAAGCGGAGCTCCTCGAAGTATAAGGATCGGATCCCGAAAACGAATTACAACACCATACGGAAGTGGCAACTTCACGGGGCGAAGTAATCGTTCCCACTTAAGGGTTCTAAAACTAATATATGATGACAAAATATATCAAAAACCGTATAACCAAACAAGGGCGAAGAATTAAAAATTAAATGAGGCCGAGTTTAAAACATTTCTTAATAATTATAATACGAACCGAATCTAAGGCTTGACTCTCTTTTTGTTTTTTTTAAAAAAAAATTGTCCCCAGCAGAGTTGCCATCCTGCAGCGACTAAAAAAATTGAATAATGTATTTTTCCCATTTTTATAGAAAATTAATCTTAAGCGGAAATCTTTTCTTAAAATTAATTTGAAGGGGGGTCTTAAAAAAAACATATTTTGAATAAAACATTGGGAGTCACCACCGATCATTCAAAAAAGGGTAGACCGGACACCGTAAAATAAAACCAGAGATTTAAAAATATTTGGGTTCGGGAGTCGGTCACGTGTGGGGAAGGATTAGCACCCCACAACGCCCAAAATTGGTACCTAATGGTTCGTAATATACTTATTGGAAAAATTTAAAAACCTGGCTCAATTTAATTAATAATTTTGAAATGCATGAATGCATGATTATACGAGACGAACATCCTAGCTCTCAACCCACGATACCAAAAGAGATGACGCCCGAATATTTGGGACGACAGTCCCACTAGAATATCAAAATTTCGAGCACTAAAAAATAAAATAAAGCGATTAGTTAAAGGAAAATACTTTGATGCACAAGCTTGTGTAAACTTTAGTTTACACAAGCCCTTTAATTTTAGGGTTTAGGGTTTAAGATTTTAGGTTAGGGTTTAGGGGTTTAGTATGTAGGGTATATAATTTAAGGTTTATGGTTAGAATTTAGAGTTTAGGGCTTAGGGTTTAGGTTTTAGGTTGCTAGGGTTTGTGATTTAAATTTTAAATTTTATAAAAGAGTTGTGTAAAAAAAAAATTACACAGCTTGTGCATCAAAATAAAACCCTTAGTCAAATATGACAATTAATTATGCATGATGTGATATGGACATAAATATGCTAACATAACTAAAAGATGACAGAAATAAAACAAATAAGAACAAAAACACACATACACACATATATATACATATATATAATAATAACTAAATCAAGCATATAATATACGTAAAAACAACATAGTAATTAAAAAGACAATAGTATACTAAATATATGTTCGATACGTTAAATGTGTAACCTTTATTATAGTATATATAACATACCCATACATACATATATATATATTATAACATTAGGTAAACGTAATATATATATATATATATATATATATATATATATACATATAAGTTTTATAAATATATATATAAATAAGTAAAGCAAAAGGAATGTACGTGTAGATAGATAGGAAACATACATATTTAAGGTGCAAATTAAGGTAAAAAGAAACATTACAAAAGTATAACACAATATAAATATTCTATTAATGAAAAAAATATTATACATGGTATAAAATTGTATTAGTTTAAACCGTGTATTCTATATATGGATATATTATACTAAATACTTTATATATTTACACAAATTAAAATGGTAAAAATGATCAATATGGTAAAACAAATATAAATGGTATAATAAATACTCCCTCCGTCCCATAAAATATGTCCCTTATTGACTTTTTGAAAGTCAAATTTTTTTAACTTTGACTATTATTATATTAAATATTTTAAATAATTAATTTTATAAAATATATATTTGAAAACTACTCGATTAGAGGTTTTTAAAATATATTTTTTCATATTTTTATCAATTATACATTTTAAATAATTATGAGTCAAAGTTAAAAAAAATTGACCAAAAAAAAGTCAATAAGGGACAAAAATTATGGGACGGAGGGAGTATATAAGAATGCAATTATACTGAGAAAGCCATACTAATAAATATAAACATATACCATATAAAAATCAAAGCAATTAATATGAAAATAAATATAAACAAATAAATAAAAGGCATAAATAAATAAATACGTAAAATGACATGACATGTATATTATTAAACTTATACATATATATGTATCAATACTATAATATATAGATAATAATAGATTAACATATACATATACAAGGGACTAAAGTTAAATGAAAATAAAAAATAATACTAAAATTAAATAAAATGGAAACTAAAGGGACAAAATTAAAATAAATAAAAAATGTGTGCAATAATTTAAAGGGCAGAAATAATGGACTGAAATGGAATAAAATAAGAACAAGGTGTGAAGGTGAAACATGTAAATTAATTCAGGGGTTAGAGGGTAGTTAAACCATGATAAATTTAATTTAGTTATTAATTAGGGACCAAATTAAAAGGCTGATAAAACTTTGAAGGACCAAAGACGAGATTTTCCCCGTGCGGATTTGCCTCTCGTGCAATTAATGAAACATGGAATGGTTTATGACGGAATTTACCCATTTTTAGAATTTTAAACGAGTGTAATACTTTCATTAGAGACAAAATCTGATTTTTTAAACCTTTATCTTCTCTAACTTTGAAAACCCTAGTTCCTCTTCCCCTTTTTGACTCCAGCCGTAAACTGCTTCGCCGGCGTCGACTAGCGACGACCGGCGAGCTCAACTGCCCATTTTTTTTCTTTTTATTTTTTCTTTTCGAATCTAAACCCCAATCTTCCCCTTTTATTTCAATGTTAACCCTAAAAACACCCATTTTGCTTTCTTTTTTATTTTTTGAAACTCCTAACCCCTTTCGACCTCCTCCATGTTCGATTCACCATGCACGGCTAGACGGAGACCCGAGAGGCTTGTCATTAGAGCGGCGAGACGACTTGGTTCGAAAAGGTAATCTTGTGGTTTCTTTTTTATCCATATACGAATAAAAAATAGAAAAAAATACCTTTGTGAACTTTTGCTCCTTTTATTTATTGTTCGAAAAGAAAGTGGTACAAATTAACTCTTTTACATTTATCGTAAAAATTGAAATGATTAACATAATCTACTGTTTCTGACGATTTGATTTCATTCTCGGCCACTTGCATGTCGGCCGCATCTTGGCCATTGATTTCGCGGCGGTGAACGATTGGATTTGGCTCGGAAACGGACGGTCACGATGGCTTTCAGTGGCGACACAGCACCCTTCAGATGTGGACATGTGGCGGGGAGGACTCCAACAGCCTCATCGTACCGCGCACGCGCGCGTGGAACGTGAATGGCCGACGCGTGTAATGCACGCGTGATCTGTGCCTCTTCAGTTTTGGATCTCGATTGTTGGATCAAATATGGATCCAACGGTGGGGCAGCTGTAGATGGGGAAAAACACAAAATTAGAGTTTATTTTTGTATAAATTTCGATTGGGCCCAAATGGGCTCTTTTTGTAATGGACTGAATATTATTATTTAAGTGGACTTTATTTTAATTAAAATGGGTTTTTAGTTTTAGAATCTGTTTTCTGTAATAATAATAATAATATTATTATTATTAATATTTTATATGGGTGGACAAAAATGAGTGATTACATGGGCGGCATTCTGCGGCGGTGGCATCCTTAGCGGCGGTAGTTTGCAATCTTTATCAGTCGACTAGAGATAAACACATCCTCACTTCTTTTTCCAAAAATGATTGTAGTAGAGACAACGCCACACACCCATCGATTTGTTTAAACTCGCCCTCAATCTCCCAATCTCCAAGTCGACTATCCTGTGCAAAATGAGAACGAAACTCTCACATAACAAAATGCCTCAAACGATCTTTATTAGTTACCCAAGAACTATTAATCATCAGACCAAAAAACAAATTACGTATTGCACGTACCTTAGCTAACCGAAGGAAAAAGGTCGTATTACGATCACCCAATCGCAACCAAGTCACACGTGACTTCTGCCTCCACAACGATTCCTTCCAACGCAACACACGCTACAATTCCTGTATTCATGTCCGTATTTGAGCCAACAACTCGTCCTGCACAACATCAGAACCGGTACACGCATCCACCCCTTCAACTTTCATTTGAAGCTCGTCAATCTTTTTCTCCAAATCCCCAAAAACATCTCGATTCCAAGCTCTCAAAACACCTTCACCTGTCTAAATTTAGCTAACAAATCAGCACCATTCAACCCACAATTCGTAAGCCGTCGCCACTCGCCTTCAAACGTACGAACGTTATTCTTGCAATCTAACCAACAATTAATAAACCTGAACGGGCGAGGTCCCCATTAACAATCATCTCCTTTCAATAAGTGAAATTCACCTGTTAATATATGAGTGAAATGATCTACCCAACGAGGATCAATAAGAAACCTATCAATACGACTACCCCTATTGACCGAGCCAAACCACGTAAAACTCTTACCACATAAAGGAAAATCCACTAAACCCGCACCATCAATAAAATAAGAAAACACCTTCATGGAAGAAGACAAGATATGACAACCTGCTCTTTTCGCAGGACGCCGAACAACATTGAAATCGCCACCAATACACCACAGAATATCATTCGATCCTAAAAATTCCAAAATATACTCCCAAAGGCGACGTTGCTCCTCCGATCAACATGGTGCTTACACTGCCTTAATTCCACATTCAAAATTATCATGAACCCAGTGCCCTTTAATCGCCACAAAACTCCGATGAACATCTACACTCGTCAGACGAAACTGCCTCTCCTCCCAAAGGATCACAATACCACCTGATGCACCTATTAAAGGAGAGAACACATACGCATATGAATCAGACAGACATAACTTCTTACAAACCTCAGACGACACCACCTCCAATTTCGATTCTTGCTGTAACGACATATCACAGCGTTGCTTCCGTAGAACATCACAAACCCCCTCCTTTTTACAACACCACCCAAACCTCTGATGTTCTACGTAATAATCCTCATTCGTCACAAAATCTTACCTCGGCCAGCAAAGATTCGAGAAATATCGTCTATTATATCATCCTCACGGCCTTTCGTACCCACACCAATTAACTAACCCAATAGCATTGTAGCCTCAGCTTCTCTTCTTATTGCCTGCTAACGAGACTGAAAGTCTGAATCTGACAAAGATTCATTCGCAAAGCCAACCTCCCGCACCTGTCTTTTACGAGGTCTTCCATGTTGTTTTTTCCCACACGCAACCGCAAACTCACTACGTTTCTCAGGCGGTAAAGAATTTTCTACTAACGCGTTCGGAGATCAAACTCGACGCCCAATCCCTTTTGAAATGACAATTTCAGTCACCATATCTCTACACAAATCAATTTTCGAATTCAGTGAATTTGGAAAAATCCTTTCTAACTCCTTATTTCCAGGGGAATTTTCAACCACATCAACTGCTACATTCAAAGGTAATACATTATCACTAGGACAAATTTCAACTAAATCTATCTCAACCAAAGCCTTATCCCCAGAAGAATTTGAAATGAAGTTAACCATCTCTAACTCCTTACCAATCGTAGACTTTGTAGCCAACACTATCTCTCCACCCATTCCAGTCACGTCGTTCAGACCCTCATTCGTGGCATCAATGGTCCCTGCCCCTTGCAACGATACTTCACCCAACTCGCAACACACTACATCAAAACCCTTGCGAGTAACCGGCAGCTCACGCCCAACCATCCTTACCAACTCATCTGATACCCCACCTTCACAAGCTTCTACCAACTCCACACTACCCTGTCTCACAATGCCCCATCCTATGCCTTTTGATGTTGCCTTTACTTCATCCACTATCTCATGCCCATCCTGTAATCGACTTGACGAAACCTCCTTATCGTGTTTCCCAACTGACTGATCTGGTATCTCCTCCTTATCACAATTATCATCAACCTCCTCACAGTCACAAACAATATCATGCGCATGGACAACATCAACTTCGTGAACTCGAATTTGAAAAGACCAGCCTTCACTTCTAACTTCGATCATTTCATGTATTCGCTCCATGTCCTTGATCATGATTAAAACTGAGCATGCTCGAAAAATTTAGGTGCAGAAGTCCCTTCATCCACCCGAACTAAATTACCCCAACAATTTGCCACATTTTGGAAAGATTCGACAGACCATAAGTGTATCGACAACCAAATAATAGATAACCAAACACTGCGATAACCACAAATAATGTCGGGCGACCATTCCACCACCCGTTCAAAACATTGATGCAAGGAATCCAATGCTAGAGCGGCCTCACGATCCTTTAAATTGTTGAACATCAATAAATACACCGATTCAACAATCCGTATAATTGAGCAATTATGTACCGTAGTCTTTTGTAATTCCAAGACCAACACTTCCCCACTTTTTTTCCTTATGGCACCAAGCCACCGCACAAGTATGTAAAGCCTCCAACTTATCCGTATCGATTATGCCACATACCTGGCGATATTGCCTCATATCTGAATCCGTCAAATTCTTCCTTGATTGCCTCATGACCTTATCTGAATCCCTCGTGTGCCTCACAACCCCATCCCTCACCTGCACTGTATTGCTCAACCTAATGTTGGTAAAATTGAACTGCAAAATCGACTGTTAGCACTGACTGGAAATAAAACAAAAAACAGGATTGAAATTGTGAACCGTGTCGTGGTATGTTGGCCACTGCCTTAGAAACAAAACTGCCCTAAATAGTGTAGTCGCTTCACAGGCAGAATGTCCCCCGAGGTGCACACGAACGCTCCAAGAACCGTACACTCGACTCCGGAGTGAACAACGGTGGTACTACTCGAATGATGCTCGAACAATGGAGGAAACAGAGAGAATTTGAAGTGTTTGCAATGTGTTTGATATATCAAATGGTGCATGCAACACCTCTATTTATAGGCTGGACATCTTGGTCATAATAGACATTTCACTGTCCAAATTATTACAGATTTAATTCTGTATAACAGCAAAAATAATTATGCTGTAACAGCTGCAAGAACAGCCTCTATAACCATGCAATAAACAATGATGTTACAACTTGAATTTGACTGAAAAACAATCTAAATTCATCCACTAAACAGACTGTTTATATTCGAATAATTTCCAATAATCTGCATTGTATAAAAGCTGAATAAAAACGTTCAAATCAAACTACAACGTTCAGATATGAATTTAATATAAAAAATAAATTCTGATTCGAACAGTTTTCTCAAAGCCTATATACAAGAAGAAATAATTTCTTTCACATATAATCTTTTGTTCTTAAGAAAATTCCATACGAATTTTCTCCAAAAAGAATCGAACCGCGCGCGTACGTGTCGAAGACACGTGTTACCCGAGCCCGAGCCCGAGCCCGAGCCGAGCCGGCCGGACGTCGGCGGCGGTGACGCGTGAGGACTTCCCTTGTTCTTTCCCACTCAACAAGGGAGGGAGGAAGCATGGGTATAAATACCCTTCACTAACCATTTTCCCAACCAATGTGGGATATGGCCTTAGTAACACTTGAAGCATTACCAACATTCCCCCACTAATGCGAAAGAATTCATTTGTATCTCAAACACAGACCTCCTCAGACGAGCAATAGCGGAATTAGTTGCTTAAGCACTAGTGAACGTATCTTGAACTAGTACATAGTGATGATGAGCGATCCTTCTCTTAGATAAGTGAAACTAGTCTTGAACTTTCTAAGATAGGGGTAAACTCATAACACACAACTAACTCCTTCATCCACCGAAGTTCTCGATGTGTAAGATATATATACACAAGTGTATATTTGGCCATCTTACCTCAGGATTCTAGTAAGTGTATTAGAAAAACGGCCCAACGTTTTTCACAGAAGGTGGCTAATCCTTCTCACTTACATAGGTTATTTCATCAAGTTTATCTCGATATAAACCACCCTGAAATCGGGCTATGAAATAATTAAGAACCATTTGTAATGGCTTAACCTCTTATAGACATATGGTGATTTCTTCAAGTTCATTTAAAATGAACCACCCAGTCTTGGGATAAGAAATCATTAAGAATAAATATTTAACCTCATTATCGGCGAATTCAAAATGTCCTTCTCAATAGGATCATTCAAACTTTGAATTCATTAAGAGTTTCTTGAAACTCAACCTTTTCTGGCGGTAAGTTCATCTTGTCCTTCTCAATAGGACAACACATTCAGACTTGTGTTATGAACTTATTAAGAATAAGTATTCAACCATGATTCGGTAAATTCATCAAGTCTTTGTCACAAAGACCACCCAAAACCTGGGCTATGAATTTATTAAGAGTAATAGTACTCAACCTGGACATGTACATAATTCGTCATAGGGATAAGCAGTGAGAAATGTACACTATGAGTCTTTCCATGGTTTCGTTTGACCACATTGAACTTAGCTAACTAAGTTGGGTATCCACCATGAATTCCTCAACCAATGGGCTTTAGACCCATCCCCCTCGACGAATCTAGGACCAATTTCCGACTTAACGCTTTGGTAAGCGGATCTGCTAGGTTTCTTTCCGACTTCACATACTCTAAAGAGAGTACTCCATTCCTTATTAAGTGTCTAACAGATTCATGTCTTATGCGAATGTGTCTCTTTTTACCATTGTAAACTTGACTCTTGGCAACACAAATCGCAGCTTGTGAATCACACAACAAGGAAACAAGAGGAGTCGAAGTTCCCCACAACGGAATATCGGCTAACAAACTCCTTAGCCACTCAGCTTTTTGCCTAGCTAAGTCAAGAGCTATAAACTCTGACTCCATAGTAGAGCGAGCAATACAAGTCTGTTTTGAAGACTTCCAAGAAATTGCTGCTCCTTCCAAAGTAAATACATACCCACTCGTAGAGCTTACTTCATCACTATCAGTGACCCAGTTGGCGTCACAATATCCTTCTAATGTAGCAGGAAAGCCAACAAACTCAAGTCTCCAGTCCATAGTACCCTTAAGGTACTTAAGTAAGCGTCTAAGAGCCATCCATTGCTCACCACTAGGGTTGTGAGTATATCTACTGAGTCTGCTAACAGCATAGGCAATATCTGGCCGAGTATAGTTCATTAAGAACATAAGACTGCCAATTATTTTGGCATATTCCGTTTGAGAAACGCTACTTCCTTTATTCTTAAAGAGATGTATGCTAGAGTCATAAGGAGTTCGAACAGGGACGGCATCAAAACTGTCAAATTTCTTTAACACTTTCTCGATATAGTGTGTCTGACTTAAAGAAAATCCCTTTTCAGATTTGATTACTTTGACTCTTAAGATTACATCGACTTCTCCCAAGTCAGTCATCTCAAACTTAGTGGACAAGAAACTTTTTGTTTTGTTAATGGACTCAATGTTAGTACTGAAAATCAACATGTCGTCAACATACAAGCTTATGATGACACAATCAGTACCAAACATCCTCGAATACACGCATGCATCCGAACCATTCACAACAAAACCAAAACTAAGAATAGTTTTATGAAATTTCTCATACCACTGTTTAGGAGCTTGCTTCAGGCCATAAAGTGACTTTTTAAGTCTACATACTTTGCCTTCCATACCAGGCGCCTCGAAGCCAAGAGGTTGCTCCATATAGATCTCCTCATCTAGATCCCCATTCAAAAATGCATTCTTTACATACATTTGATGTACTTGCAACTTGTGAATGGAGGCTAGTGCAAACAATGCACGGATCGTTGAGATTTTAGTGACAGGAGAGTAAGTATCAAAGAAGTCTTGACCAAATCTTTAAGTGAACCCTTTGACTACTAGCCTTGTCTTATACCTTTGGATAGAACCATCTGGTCTAAGTTTCTTTCGAAAGACCCATTTACTGTTGATGGTTTTAAATCCTCTAGGCAAGTCAACTAATTCCCAAGTATGATTAGACATTATTGATTCTAGTTCATCTTTTATAGTGCTTTTCTAGAAACTAGCATCAATAGATCGTATAGCTTCTTCGTCAGTTTTAGGATCCTCATTTAACAAATAAGCTTGATCTATATGATCAGAAAGAGTGTCTAAATCATTTATCTCATAAATAAAGGAAGTTATGAAGTCTGGTCCAAAAGAGGTTTCAACTCTTTGTCTCTTACTTCTTCTAAGCTCAAATTCAATCTCTTGAGAAGATCTAGCAGGCACACTAGAAGAAGTGGATGGCAAGTTTTCTATTTGTGTTTCAGAACTTAATATAGGTTTCTTGAGAGGAAAGATTTCTTCAAAGAAAACATCATCCCTAGATTCACAAATAGAAGAGTCTTGTAAAGTCATGAATCTACAAGCGGCATTGTTATAAGCATAGCCTATAAACACTACATCAACAGTTTTAGGTCCAATGGTGGACTTCTTAAAGTCTGGCAACCCCACTTTGGCCAGACACCCTCACACTTTCAGGTATTGTAAATTTGGGGCATACCCTTTCCATAATTCTTATGGGGTAGAATCAATTTTCTTATGAGGTACTCGATTCAGAATATGATTAGCCGATAGAATGGCTTCCCCCCACATGTTGTCGGACAACCCAGAACTTATCAACAATGAGTTCATCATCTCTTTTAAAGTTCTGTTTTTCCTCTCGGCTATACCGTTCTGTTGAGGAAAATAAGGGGCTGAAGTTTCATGTATTATGCCATTCGTCTCACAAACCTCTTTTAGAAAATTAGATCCATATTCACCACCTCTATCAGACCTAACACGTTTTATTCTCCTATCTAACTGATTTTCAACTTCTGCCTTATAAATAAGAAAGAAATTTTCAGTTTCATCTTTAGTTCTTAGGAGATAAACTTTTGTATACCTAGAGAAGTCATCTACAAAAGTTATGTAGTAATGTTTTCCTCGTTTACTTTCAGTGTTTCTAAAGTCTGCTAGATCAGTATGAATAAGTTCTAACAGTTCAGTCTTTCTTTTAGAAACATTTTTAAAGGTAGGTTTTGCATGCTTGGCTTCTACACAAACTTCACATTTATTATAGTTTGTTATGTCTAGTTTAGGCAAAATATTCATATTCATTATTTTCTTTAGGGATTGAATATTTACGTATCCTAATCTAGCATGCCACATATCAACAGACTCGACAATATAAGCAGAAGTGGTAGCTTTATTATTTTCATTAAGTTGAGTTTCTATGACAAATAAACCTTCGCTTAAAAAACCTTTCCCGGCATAATCACCATTACGGGAAAGTACAAGTTTATCTGCCTAAAAAACTAACTTAATGCCGGCCTTATTTAAGAGGCCACCACTGATCAAATTTCTACGCAGGGCAGACACATATAGGACATTGTTAAGGGCCAAAGTTTTACCGGAAGTCAGCTGGAGTAAAACCTTTTCTTTGCCCATCACTTGAGAGCTGCTGGAGTTTCCCATGTACACACGTTCACCATTTTTCACGTCCTCGAATTCGGTGAAGAACTCCTTCTTTGCGCAGAAATGTCGAGAAGCTCAGGTGTCCACGACGCACTCGGTGTTCTTCTCTACAAGGTTGACCTCCGAAACCACCGCGGCAATGACATCATCATCCATGTCCTCCGCCACATGCATGCGTGGTCTAGTCTCGTTCTGGCGGTCCAAACGGTGCTGACATTGGTACGCCTTGTGACCAGCTTGCCCACACACGTAGCATTTCATAGTTTTCACGTCAGGCTTAGCCTTGATCGGTTTCTTGAAGTTGGTAGTCTTCTGTGGTTTGGGCTTTTTGCTATGGGGGCCTTTCTTAAAGGGCTTTTTGGACCCTGAAGCACCACTATACTCAACTAAGTTAGATTTAAAAGATAAGTGACTAAAGTTGTTGGTAACCTTATCTTTCCAACGGTTGGCCTCCTCGATTTTCATGTGACCGATCAGCTCCTGAAGTGGTATGTCCCTTTTCTTGTGCTTGAGGGAGTTGCGATAATCGGACCAGGATTTTGGCAACTTCTTGATAAGGACATTTTCTTGCAGAACCTCACACATCTGCATGCCTTCCGCTATGATATCCGAGACAAGATTCTCGTAGTCATGGACCTGGTCCATGATGGGCTTGTTGTCGGTCATCTGGAACTTCAACCACTCGCCCACGACATACTTTTTGATCTCCGCGTCATCAGTGCCATATTTTGTGTCCAAGGAATCCCATATCACCTTTGCACTCCTCTCCTTAAGGTACATGTCAAATAATTTGTTGGACATGTGACTTAGGAGATGGCCACGGACCGTCTTGTTGTCCTTCTCGTATTTGGCAAAGGTGGCAGCAGCAAGAGCATCGGCGGCAGCATCAATCTGCCCTTGGTTATCGACAAGAATAGCAACGGTAGGGGGACCAACTGGTGGTTCGTTCAGCAACACATAGTCGAGGTCTAATTGCTCAAAGAAAATCAAGATGCGCTGGGACCACCTTCGATAGTTGCTGACATCCAATGCATCAAGCTTGGAAAGGTCGGGAATGAGCTTGCTTAGTAGTGCGGATGAAGAAGCCATTTTGCAGAATCGGAGAATAGTTTTGGTTCTAAATTGTTGGTAAAATTGAACTGCAAAATCTACTGTTAGCACTGACTGGAAATAAAACAAAAAACAGGATTGAAATTGTGAACCGTGTCGTGGTATTTTGGCCACTGCCTTAGAAACAAAACCACCCCGAACAGTGTAGTCGCTTCACAGGTAGAATGTCCACCGAGGTGCACACGGACGCTCCAAGAACCGTACACTCGACTCCGGAGTGAACAACGGTGGTAATACTCGAATGATGCTCGAACAATGGAGGAAACAGAGAGAATTTGAAGTGTTTGCAATGTGTTTGATTTATCAAATGGTGCATGCAGCACCTCTATTTATAGGCTGGAAATCTTGGTCATAATAGACATTTCACTGTCCAAATTATTACAGATTTAATTCTGTATAACAGCAAAAATAATTATGCTGTAACAACTGCAATAACAGCCTCCATAACCACGGAATAAACAATGTTGTTACAACTTGAATTTGACTGAAAAACAGTCTAAATTCATCCACTACGGAAGAGTCACTGATTGGTCATCCAATCATTTGGCGAAAGTTGGGAAAACACAATGCACAAAATGGACTCAAATAGAAGCATGCAATTTTTGGTATAATACGAATTCTCCAACGAGTCCATTATATCACAATGTCACAAAACATAAATCTGACAAATTTGATCCAAATCTGATTTTCCGAACTGATTTATCCGATCTGAGATCTAATATAAATCTAAACACAATGACTCGAATTTGATATGAGAACCGAAACAAACAAAATTAAACTGATATAGATCTGAATTTTAGTTTGACTTATAAATATCTGTTTTTTAGATGGAATAAATAGTAATCCATGTTCAATTTGAAAAAAATTAGATATCTGTTTTTTTAATATCGTATTTTTGAATCAGATATCTAATGTTTTGGTATCTGATTTTCAGATCGGATATTCAATTGTTCTAATTATTAGTAGTAATTTTTTTTAAAAATAAACAAATAATAATAATAATAATAATATAAGGAATAAAATAATAGTAATAGTAATAATAAAAAATTAATAATATATATGGTAGTAAAAGTAATAGAAATGATAATAATAAAAATAATCATAATAAATAGAATAGAATGGAGAAAAATATATTATATAATAATTATAATTGTAGTAATATAATAATAGTAGCAGTGTTTTATAATAATTAAAGAAAATATAACAATAATAAATTTCAATGCAATATATAAATGACAAAACTAAGGCGAGAAAAAAAATAAACATGTTAAGGGATCAAATTGAATAAAAATAAAATTTGAAATGGTCAAAATAGTAAGTAATTATGCGAAATTAGATTACAATTAAAAGAAGATGTAACCCCCTAGACTAACCTATGCGTTATGAAAAGGGGCAATTATTGGTGACAAATGAAGCTAACCCTTGCTCGGGGAATAAGTATAAGCATTTGGTTCTATTTCCTGAAATGCAGATGATGAATAACCCATCCTTTTACTTTACTTTTATAAAGGAATGGAATTCCTCAGCTTTTGTTTTCACCCACTACCAGTAGTCATTTTTAACTGTTGAGAGAACATGGGCAGACACGTGAGTTTTTTTTTAAATAGAGATATTGTACGATTTTATACGAGGAAATCATGCAAAACAAGACAAATATAT
Source organism: Hibiscus trionum (assembly GCA_030270665.1). Taxonomy (NCBI): domain Eukaryota; kingdom Viridiplantae; phylum Streptophyta; class Magnoliopsida; order Malvales; family Malvaceae; genus Hibiscus; species Hibiscus trionum. Next base: position 14,726,962 of record BSYR01000038.1, on the reverse strand, counting down.
GAGCCTCATTAAAATTTTTTCTTAAACTTAAATGGAGAAAAAAGAGTGCACCATATCTATGTCGTTACAATATCAATCAGGCACGTGAGTGATTTTTATTCGGACATTTACCGAATCTCATTCCTATAAATTAATTCTTACACAAACCTATCATACTATACTTGGTTCCATTAGTCATTCAATTAAGATTTTTGTTTACGGATGAGGTCTGAATTCTCACATGCATATCCTATTATACTTAGTTCCATTAACCATTCAATTACACCACTATTTTCTGGAAATGCTTCCCTCCATGACAATGCTTGTTTTGAAAGATTTAAATGATCATTGTTAGAAGCAACGATTTTAAACGCAGAAGAGCTTTTTTATCTTAATTACAAGTGTTTACGTGGATGGATCGCCATCTAATTTTTTCAATTTTCTCAGGGTCAAATCATCTCATTAATCTATTAGTTACATTATTATAAAATAAAATGATAATTATTAAATTAAAACAAAATATGTTTTTATTTATTAATCAAAGACGTTGTTAGTGAATGTTTGCAATCATGTGAGGAATTTGAGTGGGTTGCACAGTATGTGCCAAGAGAATCCAATGCTACAGCCGACTCTTTGGGAAAAAAATAAAGGAATTTCTCTATCAAAGAATCTAATTCTGTTTGCTCCTAATTAGCTATGAGGTATGGAAGTGATTAAACGAGCTCCTTGATTTCAGTTTGTGGCTATAGTTTTTTGCTTGATGGTTGGATGCAGAGTCGGCCCTGGGGCAGGTTGAACCGGTTGTCCGCCCAGGGCTTCATTTTTTTCTTTCTAATTTTTATTACTTTAAAATTATAATAAAAAAGGATCTCAAAATTTAATTATAATAATAGAGAGACCTCTATTTTGAGCCATAAACAACAAGTAAACGAAATAATAATTTGGTTATAATAATAATAATAATAATAATAATAATAATAATAATAATAATAATAATAATAAATGAATGACTAAAAGAAGTGAAATAAAATGCAAAATGTGTACTTAAACGCAAGACGAAAAGAAATTAAATGGGTCTAGATGCAATGAATCTTGAAAAGCGTTAAGGTGCAAGGAAACGCAAACAAGGAGGGACTAAAATTATAGTTTTCCCACAAAGTCACTAAAGATGCAAAATGTGTTTTTCTCGCGTTGGATTCTCGTGGTTCGCCGTTAGATGGCCTTTGGTTCTGAGATACATGATTTTTCTCACTTCGGTGAAACTTGTGACCATTTGGATCTAGTATGGGAAAGATGGTGACGCTGGGTAAGGCTCAAGAGCTGATTTTTGCCCGTGTGTTATGGGCAACATCTGACATGTTGGTGAGGGGTTATGGTAATCGGTTTAAGGATGTATGTGTAGGGAACGGTCATGAAGCTCGAGTGTTTTCATATCGGTCAGTCAACGGTGGTGGCTATGCAGAGTGTGGGAGAGTTTGGCTTTGCTGTGTGGTTGTGTTCTAATGATGCTCAATTTGAGAATGATGATGAAAGTGGTAATTGCAGGTACATGGTGATGGTGAGATGATGTTATGGTCGATATGTAATGTGTCATGGAAGAAGGTGAATTTGAGGAGTAATAGGGAGACTTGGGAATCGTGGCCAAGAAAGGAGATGTTGTGATAGGTTTTTGCGATCAAATTCTAATTGTTGTAATATTTTAAGATTTTATTATACTTTGTAAAAAGCACAAGTTTTTATTGTAATTTGTAAAAAATATGGGTTGCGAATGTAATTTAGAAATAAATGAGTTCTTATTATAATTTTAAAACTTTAGGGTCGTTATGGTAATTTACATTAAGTTTGAAACTTTTTGTAATTTACATAAATTTTGGGCTATTCTTGTAATTTATAAAAAGTTTGGGCAATTATTGTAGTATATAAAGAACTTGGGATTTTATTATCATTTGTAAAAACGTGGGCCATTATTGTAATTTAAAGGAAGTTTGGGTTGTTGATATCTAAATACATACTACTATGGGTGATAATGAGCCTGACCGGCTCGCGAGCTACTCGGGCTCGGCTCGGTTAAAGCTCGGTCAAAGTTTGGCTCAAGTGAGCTCGACTCGGGCTCGGCTCGAAACCTTAACAAGCCGAGCCGAGCCTTGGCTCGAAAAGCTCGTGAACAGGCTCGGAATCTACATATGCACTAAAATAAATTGTGTGTTTGTATTTTCTTTCATTAGTTGATTGTTGTTTGATTTTGTATTTTCTTTAATTATGTGTTTGTATTATAAGAATATTTATTGATTATTTTGATTAATCTAATTTTTGGCACTTTTCCCCCTTTCCGGTCATTAAATTTTGTTTTAGCGTTGGTTATGAAAGGGATTTTTAACGAATATTATATATAAAAAACTATAGCAAAATTTTTCATTTCGAGCCGAGCCGAGCCTGACGAGCCCGGGCCGAGCCCAATAGAATTGTTTTCTAGCTGAGCTCGAGCCTAAAATTCTGAGCTCGGCGAGCCTCGAGCCCGAGCGGAGCCTGGCCAGGCTCGAGCTCAGCTCGGCTCGTTATCACCCCTACATACTACTATCCGGTGACAATAGTGTGTGTCACTTACAAGATGAAATTATTGTATTATTGGTGACGAAAAAATGATCAGTAACGAAATTTTATATCATTTGATGACGTAATTAGCTATCATTGAATAATAATTATAATGTGACGTTATACATTGACGTCACTACATACTCGACAATACATGAGGAAATCTAAATACATCATCACGCTTGACATTTAGCGACGCACCTAGCGTGAAGAACGCCGTGGCATCAAATTTTACGTCACAAAATATAAACAGTGACGCAAATGTAAGTTTTAGTGACAATATTTTGGATGCCACTAATAAGCAAAATCGTTGTAGTGTTTCAATTAGAGTATGTCTTGCTTCACAATCAGTAAACTTCTTGCTTACGTAATATATTGCCCTTTCCCTCCTTCCAGTTTCGTCATGCTGCCCCAATACGCAGCCCATTGAATTTTCATACACTGTTCGATAGAGTATTAACGATTTTCCTGAAACATGTAGCACTAACACTAGAGGATTAGTTAACTGCTCCTTGATCTTTTCTAAGGTTGTCTGGCATTCTTCATTCCATGTCCCCAGATTGTTCTTTCTAAGCAACCTGAATATTGGATCCCATTTATTCGTTAGTTGGGAGATGAAACGGGCTATGTAATTCAACCTTCCCAGGAATCCCTGAACTTGCTTTTGTGTTTGGGGTGGTGGAAGCTCTTGTATGGCCTTTATCTTTTAAGGGTCAATTTCAATTCCTCTTCTGCTTACTACAAAGCCTAACAACTTCCCAGAAGTAACCCCAAATGTGCACTTGGCAGGATTAAGCTTTAACTGAAATTTCCTCAATCTTTGAAAAAGATTACTCATGTTCACTAGATGCTTCTCCTTAGTTTTGGACTTGGCAGTCATATCATCCACATAAATTTCTATTTCCCTATGCATCATATCGTGGAGAAGAGTAACCATAGCGCTCTGATAAGTTGCCCCGCGTTTTTCAATCTGAAAGGCATTACTTTATAGCAAAAGGTTCCCTAAAGTGTTACAAAAGTAGTCTTTTCCATGTCTTCTGGTTACATCTTTATTTGATTATATCCAGAAAATCCATCCATGAACGAGAAAAGTGAGTGACCGACTATATTGTCTATCAAGGTGTCGATATGTGGGAGCGGAAAGTTATCTTTAGGATTTGCCCTATTAGGATCCCTGTAGTCGACACACATCCTTACTTTTCCATCTTTCTTTGGTACCAGAACAATGTTTGTCACTCATTATGGATATTTAGCCACCTCGAGGAATCCTGCATCGTATTGCCTTTTTATTTCATCCCTGATTTTCAGAAGTTTATCATCCTTCATCCTTTTGAGCTTTTGCTTTACAGGCTCACATCCTTCCTTTATAGGAAGCCTATTCATAACAATATTTATATCAAGGCCAGGCATATCCTGATACGACCAGGCAAAAATGTCTTTATACTCCTGCAGAAGCTCAATCAAACATTGTCGCGCCTTTAGTGAAATGGTGGTACCAATCTTCACCTCACGCTTCTCTTCTTCGGTTCCAAGATTCAAAACTTCTAACTCTTCTTTGTGGGGCAGAATTTGCTTTTCCTCTACCTCTACCATTATTGTAACACCCCAAGTTTCTAAAAAAAGAAGAAGAAGGAAGGAGCTAAAACGAGTTAAGTGTGAAAATAGCTTGGAGTTGAGAGTGTGGAGTGTTGAACCCACAACCTCTTGGTTGTGTGGTTGGTTACCCAACCAATTGAGCTAAATAGCTCTTGGTTGTAAACCACCCAACATTTCCTTTTATTTTTATATTGCGTTAAAATTCTGATATGAGAACATTAATTATAGGAGATGGTTCAGCTACCCCCAAATATCCCCCACCTTTTTTGAAAATTCTTGAAACTCTTTCCCTCACCCGTCTCATTGCTCCGGCCACCGCCAAAAACCTCACCGCCGCTCCGTGCATTCCACCGCCGCCGTCGGTGTGAGCCCCGTCAGCCCCTGAACCATTTTCCGTCAACCACGCGCGACGTCGGCCGGCCGTTTGCGGTAGAAAACGGATCTGGAAACTTAAAGGTTTCGGCCGCCACTGTTTTCCTCATTTCCGGCCGTTCCCGACGTCGGCTCGCCTCACCGTGGGCACAGTCGAGCTCCTCGCGTCCCGATCTACAAAACCCATGTGAGTCACCTCCGTTTTGCCGCCGTTTTGCCCCTCGTCGGAGTAGTGCAACTTTCCGGTGAGATTTGGATTTTGGGGTGAATCGGGCGATTCCGACATTCTCCGGCGAGATTCCGGTCGCTGCCGGCGACGTTCTCCGTTTAGGGTACTCATAGTTCTTGGAATACGAATTGTTGAGGGATGTCAAATCCGGGTTCAAGGATGTTCGAATGTCGTTCACAGATCGATCGTTATAGCTCGGAACTAAGGTAATACATTACTACCTTCTGCATGCTTTCAAAACTTGTTGGTATTCGGTTAATGCTTGCACGACCATGATTGAGCATATGATTAATTTCACTAATGTCGATCAATTAAGAAATAAGAATATTAATGACCAAGGCATATATTCGATTAAGAGGTTTGATAAATCAAAAAGATTTCCGAGTTCAATAAGTGATTAACAAAAACGGTTGATCTCTAAATCTGATTGTGTTGGCTAATGAATTACGAAAATGCCCTGATGCATGAAAATGACTAAAATACCCCTATCAATGAAAGTGGTTTGAGAATTTACACTAGATCTGGTTTATCAACTAATTCTTCTGAAAATCTTGAACTGGCTTGGGAAGTTATCGTAGCGAGGCTTCACGTTTGAGTCTGTAAATTGCTCAGATTCCTTTTTGAGATTGAATATTCTCTGAAGACAATTGCGAGAAAACAATTGTGTGATTGGATTAGACAAAGTCGCGTAAATTTCTGAATTGATCGAGATGACTGAAATGTTTGGTAATACTGATAAAGTTGAATCGGTCGGAATATCCATAATGATTAAAAAGAATAATGTATCCTCGGCACCAATTGTTAAATTAATCGAAATGACGAATATACCCTCGATATCGGAAAAGATTGAATAGTTAGAACGACCGAAAGTCTCAGAATTTGTTTTGGAACACCTTCAAGTATGAAGCATTCGAAATACCTGTTAATGTTGAAATGACGGAAGCTAACTCCAAAACTGGATTAAGGAATACCAACAATACCCTCGTAAGCTTTAGCGATCGAATCACTCTCGATATATTTGAAATCTCAATGATTCTGATGCATCAACTTTCGATGTTAATTTGATCTGTCTTACCGATCTCCCCTATTCGTAAGGACCTTGTTCCGAAATCAGTCTAAATTCATCAAGTGTCATCTTTCTGATATCTATCGAGTACCTCTAAGAAATGAATTAGGCCATAAAGCGTGTACCCTGTATCTGTAATTACTTTCTGTTCTAAACCAAGGCAATATACTTAAAATTGGAAGCATGATATTGTAATACGAAAGGAAAACAGTTCTCTGATTTCTGACCTCTGTTATGAAAAATATATCTGATATATGACATTGAATACGAAATAATGATAATGATAATAAAATAAATTTGATACATCTCTTCTAGTATAAAAGTAGATTTAATATTTATTTTCTGCTATATTGTCTTCTGAATATAAATTGAAATCATCTGTGGTATATTATCTGGATATGAATGATGATCTGTAGGCTCAGCGCTGATAAGTCCTTCTGTACCTAAGCTTGTAACGCCCGTGTTTTGGGCCTAGGAGTTAACCGGGTTTATAGTTCGAGACGAAAAAATTTAATTAAATCATTTCAACCTAATTTGTGATGTAATTGTGCATTAATAAAAAGGGGAGGGACCTATGTTGTAATTTTACCAAAAACTTTTAAAAAGCTAGACCACTTTATAGAAAAAGTTGTCTTCCTCCCTTTTCCCATCTCCCTTTCACGTTGGAAACTCTCCCCACCCTTTTCAAACCCTTTCAAACCTTAGTTACTATTCCATTGGATTGCTACTTCGATTCAAGGTGTTTTTGAAAGGTAAATACGTTTTCCAACTCTCCTCTTTATCCCCTATCCAACCATTGTCTTAGATTTCAAAAATATGGGGTTTTGGAAATTAGGGTTTATGTTAAAGTTTGGGTTTTTAAAGGGGTTTTTCAATTTGTTTTGATAAATCATGTTGGGGTTTTGTTTAAGCATAATGAAATACACAATATATATTAATTTGGTTGAGTTTTGACGAAAATTCGTAGTATGGTCTTAGGGCAAGTTTTAAGGTAGTAAAACTTGAGTTTTTGGGAGGTTTAATGTTGAAATTGAAGGGCTGTTGGTCTACCTATGATATGAGGGTGTTTTGGGATGTTTTGGAAGTCATTTGAGTGTTTGGAAATGGGTGTTTCAGCCATGGGTTGTTGGAGTACGAAAATGGAATTTTTGAGATGTTATGTGGTTTGGGAATTTGTGGAAATTGGGGTTGTGTTTGCAAAGTAAGTTGATAGTCGAGTTAGCATTGAATTGGGAAGTAATGTATGTGTTTTGTTTGACTAGAAGCAAGAGGAAACGTTGAGGAGGCTTTGGGACCGAATCCGGGTTCGTAAGAGGAATTGGTTCGAATTGCTAAGGAAGGGCGGTGAGTGGTTCAACTTGTTTTTAAGTTTGGTTCGAGTATGTGTAGTGTGTGTGTGTAAAGTGTGCTTGGTAGGCCACTTCCATTTAATTCAAGTTGATAGCTTAGCCTTTGATATCCTTAAATGCTATTGTGCTTGCTTAGCTATGCTCTTGTACTTGTGATTATATGGTGCATGTATGTATATCATGATGTGGGTATATGTGATGAGCATGAGTGTGGTTGATGATATGTGATTGATAATGATAATTGGCACTAAATAATTATCGGTTGTAAATAATCGATCATTAGGATAGTGTGCACACAAATTGAGTCAAAACGTACGTGGCCTTGATGGCGTTAAGTCATCAAGGAGGAGTACGGTGATGTAACATTCCGCCGAAAGCTTTTTATTTATTTCTACGGGATGATGAGTGGAATCCCATCCGTAGGGCATGTGGCGATGAGTGGAATCCCGCACATGCAAGGTCCGGTGATGAGTGTAATCCCACCGAGGTAAAGTGTTGTTGAGTTATAAATCCGCACAATCGGGGGTAATTAAAGTGGACAATTAAACTTGTTCATGTATTGTGATATATGATGGTGATATGTGATTGTGGTTTATGGTATTGTTGCATGATATGGATGTTGATGTTTAAACTTGTTAGGATTGAGAGACCATATATGCCACTTGAAAGACTAGCTAAGTCTACTTGGTTGCATGTTAATGTTTGATGTATGTGAGATTAGGATTTACATGCTTGAACCCTGCATTGTTGATGTTTTTCATTTTAGAGCACCCTCACTAAGCTTATAGCTTACGCTCTCAATGTTCAACAATGCAAATCGTTAGCTTGGCGTTAGCTCGAGGCAAGGCAAGAAGGGCTTCCAAGTTTGTGACTCAAGTACGGTGGTGATTTTGTATTAGTTAGCAATGTGGCAAGGGTTGTGTATGAGCTTGTATGACTCTTTTATATGTGATGTTTTGTTGGTTGAATGTTAGTTGCTTAGGAGCTTGCTTAGACTCCTTGTTATGTTGCTTTTGTATGGCTTGTGTTGCCATGTCTAAATTGTAATTCATGCCTAATTTGCTTATCTTGAATGTTGGCCATGTGCCTTTGAAATGACCTATATGTTTGGATGTTGAAGCATGATCTTTGAATGTTAAAATGCCATCTTGAGTCCCTTTGCATGAGTTCCTTGTTGTTATACATGTTGGGTGCTTGTATGGCTATATAATGGTATGTAAATGTTGTATGAGTTCCTGTTTGGGTCTAGGGAAGTCCTAAAATGCATTTAGATTCGAGTCTTGATTGTTTTTGCTGAGTTTGGGAGGCTTTGCTGTGCAGGGGTATCGATACGGTTAGTACGGTATCGATACCGCCTTCTTGTTTCAGGCATCGTGTATCGATACACGAGGGGGCGTACCGATACCATTTTGGTCACTGGAGCTACTGTCCATCTTGGTATCGATACGGGCCTCTGGCGTATCGATACCATTTTGGTCACTGGAGCTACTGTCCATCTTGGTATCGATACGGGTCCCTGGCATATCGATACGGCCTCTTCTGGTTGACTCTGACCAGTTGACCTAGTCAAGGGGTATCGATACACCCCTTAGGTGTATCGATACCGCCTGCAGTATAAGTTTTAATTGAGTTCGTTTGTGTGTTTCGTGAATGTTGTTCCGCTGTATGACCACTTAGGATCTAATAATCATCTAGACAAGATTTAAAATGAAAAAAATAGGGTTACTAACCGAGGGGGAATTCCTTAGGGAGTTTTCACTCGGTTTTCCCCGTGTGACTCACTCGGACCGGTCATCCGGCTAGACAGGCACGAGGGGGTTACATTTGTTGGTATCAGAGCCTGAGGTTACCGAGACCTCGGGCAGGTAAGTGAGGTAAGCTTAATGTGTTAAATGCTTGTGTTGTTCGATGCATGTTTTGCCATGAATCCTTGATGCTTGATTGATCTTATGATGTTTTGAATGCATGAAATGTTGTGTCTGGTGTGAGTGTGTGCCCATTGCTACTATTACTTAATTTAAAAAGTTTTTTTGAAAGAGGAGTACTTGAGCACTATTGGACCTTGCTTTGACTAACGTAATCCTTATCTGTTTCTTGTTGTAGTTTACCTTGCTAGTTGAACCATGAGACCACGTGGGAGGCCTAGGATGGTTCGACCGGAACCACAGGCAGAGGCTCCAGGAGTAGAGCCTGTAGTGAGAGTTGAGGCTCAAGTGGGAGAGCCTGTGGTTGGAGTTGGAGTTTCTCCACCACCTCCACCACCACCACCTCCTCCACCGGGAGTGGGAGGTGAGGCCGGGGCTGAAGGAGAGGGACCACAAGGTGGCCAAGGTGGCCAAGGACCGGCCGGAATAGATTTAGCTCCGTTGGTTCAGGCAATAGCCGGGGCATTTCAGGCTGCAGTAGCTGGAGGTCAGGCAGCACACCATCAGGGTGAGGGCACTGGATTGCCTTTAGAGAGACTTCGGGGCCTTGGGGCCGAAGAGTTCAGAGGTGCTACTCCAGAGCGATCAGAGTTATGGTTTGAGAAGACTGTCCGTATTCTTGCTCATATGGGATGTACTGGTGAACGCAAGTTGGGATGCGTTGAGTTTTTGCTTCAGGGTGATGCCTACACCTGGTGGGTCACCGTTACTTCAGTGATGTATGAGGCCGAGATTACATGGGAGTTCTTTGAGACAGCATTCCGAAAGAAGTATTTGGGTCCGCGATACCTCGATGAGAGGAAGAGAGAGTTTATGGCATTGCTTCAGGGGAGTATGTTCGTGACCGATTATGAGATCTGATTTGTCAGACTGAGTCAGTATGCGCCCGAGCTTGTACCTACTGAGGTGGAGCGTTGTAACCGCTTCCGTTATGGGCTGAATGAAGAAATCAAGACTTATACTCTAGCTTCAGATTACACAGATTTTGATGTCTTGGTCTCGAGGGCCAAGGACTTGGAGCACAGTTTGAGTTTGACCAGGCGGTCAGGTGGATCTAGTTCGGGTAAGAGGTCCAGCAACTTCGATAGAGGTGATGCCAAGAGGCATCGAGACAATAGGCATCAGTGTGATCATAGGCGTGGTGGCGGTAACCACGGTAAGGGCCATCAGGGTCAGAGAGCTGGTGGGAAGTTGCCCACATGTGCTACTTGCGGGAGGAACCACACCGGTGAGTGTTGGGGGAACTACAATTCTTGTTGGAGTTGTGGTGCTAGAGACCACATTAGACGTGACTGTCCACATCAGGTGGGACAGGCACCAGCTCAGGCTCCTGCTAGAGCCAACGATTTTCAGAGAGGCCGCGGGCGCGGTAGAGGTAATTTCCAGTCGAGGAACGATGGTCAGAGAAATTTAGCTCATGTAGTTGCAGTCCAGCCGGAGGGCGGAGGACAGGCTAGGGTTTACGCTCAGCGCGGGGAGCAGCATGACACCGATGTGATCGCAGGTAACTTCTCGATACAGTCTTTGGGTTTGCTTTCTTTGATTGACTCTGGGTCTACGCATTCGTACATATTGAGTGAGCATGCACAGTCTTTGAATTTGCCTTGTGAATTGTTAGAGGTAGGAGTTAGTGTTACTAGTTCCTTTGGGGACACGGTAGTAGTTAGGAAGATGTACCGAAGGTGTCCGTTGATGGTTCAGGGGCATGTGTTTCCAGTGGATATGATGGAACTTCCTTTCTATGGTTTCGATGTGATTCTGGGTATGGATTGGCTCACGGAGCATAGAGCTAGGATAGATTTTGAAACTAAGCGGATTTCTTTGAAGCTCACAGATGATTATGAGATTGTGGTGGTGGGCGAGAACGTGAAGTTCTTGTCCAATGTGGTTTTAGTGTTAGAGGCTAAGAGGTTAGTTGAGTTGGGGTGTGAAGCATACTTAGCGTATGTGATGAACCCTAACATGAGTGAGGTTAGACCTCAGGACATCCGGACAGTATGTGATTTTCCTAGTGTGTTTCCGGAAGAATTGCCAGGGTTACCACCAGACAGAGAGGTAGAGTTCAGCATTGAGACTTATTCTGATTCAGCTCCTGTTTCGATTGCTCCGTATCGTATGGCACCGAAAGAATTGAAAGATTTGAAGACTCAGTTGCAAGAATTGATAGATAGAGGTTTTATTAGGCCTAGTTCTTCACCTTGGGGTGCACCAGTTTTGTTTGTGAAGAAGAAAGATGGAAGCATGAGAATGTGTATAGATTACAGACAGTTAAATCAGTTGACAGTGAAGAACAAATATCCGTTGCCTAGGATTGATGACTTGTTTGATCAGTTGAGAGGAGCGTCTGTCTTTTCGAAGATTGATTTGAGATCAGGTTACTACCAGCTAAAGGTTAGGGAGGTTGATGTACCGAAGACAACCTTTAGGACTAGATACGGTCACTATGAGTTTTTAGTCATGCCATTTGGGTTGACTAATGCACCGGCAGCTTTCATGGACATGATGAATATGATCTTCCATCAGTATCTAGATCAGTTTGTGGTTGTATTTATTGATGACATCTTGGTGTACTCGCGAACTGAAGAAGACCATGATCGACATTTGAGACTTGTTTTGAAGACTTTGCTAGATCATCAGTTATATGCGAAGCTCAGCAAGTGTGAATTCTGGATCCGAGAGGTAGTCTTCCTAGGACATGTAGTGTCAGCTGAAGGCATCAGAGTTGATCCGAAGAAGATTGAAGCCATTGTTGAGTGGAAGCAACCGAAGTCTGTGACAGAGGTACGTAGCTTCCTAGGTTTAGCCGGATACTATAGAAGATTTGTAGAGGGTTTCTCTAAGTTAGCCGCTCCGTTGACACAATTACTTCAGAAGAGTGTTCAGTTTGAGTGGACAGATGCAAGACAGAGAGCCTTTGAGAAATTGAAAGAAGCTTTGACCCAAGCTCCGATTTTGATTCAGCCTGAGTCCGGGAAGGACTATGTAGTCTACAGTGATGCCTCTTATGTAGGGTTAGGATGTGTTCTGATGCAAGACAAAAGAGTAGTGGCTTATGCCTCAAGACAGTTGAAGACCCATGAGCGCAACTATCCGACCCATGACATAGAGTTAGCTGCAGTTGTGTTTGCTCTGAAGATTTGGAGGCATTATTTGTATGGTGAGAAATGCACAGTATACACCAACCACAAGAGTTTGAAGTACATTATGACTCAGCGAGATTTGAATCTCAGACAGCGTAGGTGGTTAGAGCTGCTAAAAGACTACGATCTTACTATTGAGTACCATCCGGGTAAGGCCAATGTAGTGGCCGATGCTTTGAGTAGGAAGATGGTCGTAGACTTGAGAGCTATGTTTGCTAGATTGAGTTTGTCCAGAGATGGTGGTTTGGTAGCCGAGCTTCAGGTTAGACCTACTCTAGGTCAGTTGATTAGAGAGAAACAGCTCTTAGATAGATCTTTGGCACCTCACGTGCAAGATATAGCCGAGGGTAGATCTTCATACTACAACTTTAGTTCCGATGGGGTTTTGTGTTTCAAAGACAGAATAGTTGTGCCAGAAGACAGTGATTTGAGACGTACGATCTTGAATGAAGCCCACAGTAGTCCGTTTGCTATGCATCCGGGAAGTACGAAGATGTACCGCGACTTGAAGAATGAGCACTTTTGGGTTGGCTTGAAAAGAGATGTGGCCGACTTTGTGAGTAAGTGCTTAGTGTGTCAGAGAGTGAAGGCAGAATATCAGGTTCCCTCAGGTTTGTTACAGCCGTTGAGAATTCCGGAATGGAAGTGGGAGAACATCACCATAGATTTTGTTTCGGGTTTGCCTTTGACTCCTACGAAGAAGAACTCAGTTTGGGTGATAGTGGATCGTTTTACGAAGTGTGCTCACTTCTTGGCAGTCAACACTACTTACACTTTAGATAGATTAGCCGACTTGTACATTGGTGAGATTGTGAGGCTACATGGTGTACCGAAGTCCATTGTATCGGATAGAGATCCGCGGTTTACTTCTAGATTTTGGGAGTGTCTGCATACAGCTTTGGGTACCCGTTTGAACTTCAGCACTTCTTATCATCCTCAGTCAGATGGTCAGTCGGAGAGGGTTATTCAGATCTTAAAGGACATGTTGCGATGTTGTATCATTGACTTTCAGGGTACTTGGGAGAAGCATTTGCCTCTCGTAGAGTTTGCGTACAATAACAGTTTTCAGTCGAGCATTCAGATGGCTCCGTATGAGGCCTTGTATGGCCGGAAGTGTAGAACTCCAGTGTGTTAGGCCGAGGTAGGACAGAAACTGTTACCTATGCCGGATTTCCTCAAGGGGACAACCGACAAGGTAAAATTGATTTGTGATCGTTTGAAGGCTGCTTCGGATAGGCAGAAGTCCTATGCCGATTTGAGGAGGAAAGAAGTTGAGTTCTCAGTGGGCGAGAAGGTATTCTTGAAAGTGTCTCCGTGGAAAAAGGTGATGAGATTTGGCCGAAAGGGAAAGTTTAGTCCGAGGTACATAGGGCCGTATGAGATAGTGAAGAGGATTGGTCTCGTTGCTTATCAGTTGCGTTTGCCGTCCGAGCTTGAGAAGATACATGATGTGTTCCATGTTTCGATGCTTCGTAAGTATAGGTCCGATCCGTCACATGTTATGCCCGTAGAAGAAATTGAATTGAATCCGGATTTGACTTATGAGGAAGAGCCCGTGGAGATCTTAGCTTCTGACAGTAAGGTGTTGAGGGGTAGATCGATCGAGTTAGTAAAGGTGCGGTGGCAACGTAGAGGTGTGGACGAGGCCACTTGGGAGAGGAAGGAGGATATAGAAAAGCAGTTTCCGTATCTCTTTCAGTCAGGTAATTTCGGGGACGAAATTCCTTAAGTGGGAGAGAGTTGTAACGCCCGTGTTTTGGGCCTAGGAGTTAACCGGGTTTATAGTTCGAGACGAATAAAATTTAATTAAATCATTTCAACCTAATTTGTGATGTAATTGTGCATTAATAAAAAGGGGAGGGACCTATGTTGCAATTTTACCAAAAACTTTTAAAAAGCTAGACCACTTTATAGAAAAAATTGTCTTCCTCCCTTTTCCCATCTCCCTTTCACGTTGGAAACTCTCCCCACCCTTTTCAAACCCTTTCAAACCTTAGTTACTATTCCATTGGATTGCTACTTCGATTCAAGGTGTTTTTGAAAGGTAAATACGTTTTCCAACTCTCCTCTTTATCCCCTATCCAACCATTGTCTTAGATTTCAAAAATATGGGGTTTTAGAAATTAGGGTTTATGTTAAAGTTTGGGTTTTTAAAGGGGTTTTTCAATTTGTTTTGATAAATCATGTTGGGGTTTTGTTTAAGCATAATGAAATATATAATATATATTAATTTGGTTGAGTTTTGACGAAAATTCGTAGTATGGTCTTAGGGAAAGTTTTAAGGTAGTAAAACTTGAGTTTTTGGGAGGTTTAATGTTGAAATTGAAGGGCTGTTGGTCTACCTATGATATGAGGGTGTTTTGGGAGTCATTTGAGTGTTTGGAAATGGGTGTTTCAGCCATGGGTTGTTCGAGTACGAAAATGGAATTTTTGAGATGTTATGTGGTTTGGGAATTTGTGGAAATTGGGGTTGTGTTTGCAAAGTAAGTTGATAGTCGAGTTAGCATTGAATTGGGAAGTAATGTATGTGTTTTGTTTGACTAGAAGCAAGAGGAAACGTTGAGGAGGCTTTGGGACCGAATCCGGGTTCGTAAGAGGAATTGGTTCGAATTGCTAAGGAAGGGCGGTGAGTGGTTCAACTTGTTTTTAAGTTTGGTTCGAGTATGTGTAGTGTGTGTGTGTAAAGTGTGCTTGGTAGGCCACTTCCATTTAATTCAAGTTGATAGCTTAGCCTTTGATATCCTTAAATGCTATTGTGCTTGCTTAGCTATGCTCTTGTACTTGTGATTATATGGTGCATGTATGTATATCATGATGTGGATATATGTGATGAGCATGAGTGTGGTTGATAATATGTGATTGATAATGATAATTGGCACTAAATAATTACCGGTTGTAAATGATCGATCATTAGGATAGTGTGCACACAAATTGAGTCAAAACGTACGTGGCCTTGATGGCGTTAAGTCATCAAGGAGGAGTACGGTGATGTAACATTCCACCGGAAGCTTTTTATTTATTTCTACGGGATGATGAGTGGAATCCCATCCGTAGGGCATGTGGCGATGAGTGGAATCTCGCACATGCAAAGTCCGGTGATGAGTGTAATCCCACATAGGTAAAGTGTTGTTGAGTTATAAATCCGCACAATCGGGGTAATTAAAGTGGCCAATTAAACTTGTTCATATATTGTGATTTATGATGGTGATATGTGATTGTGGTTTATGGTATTGTTGCATTATGTGGATGTTGATGTTTAAACTTGTTAGGATTGAGAGACCATATATGCCACTTGAAAGACTAGCTAAGTCTACTTGGTTGCATGTTAATGTTTGATGTATGTGAGATTAGGATTTACATGCTTGAACCCTGCATTGTTGATGTTTTTCGTTTTAGAGCACCCTCACTAAGCTTATAGCTTACGCTCTCAATGTTCAACAATGCAGTTAGTTAGCTTGGCGTTAGCTCGAGGCAAGGCAAGAAGGGCTTCCAAGTTTGTGACTCAAGTACGGTGGTGATTTTGTATTAGTTAGCAATGTGACATGGGTTGTGTATGAGCTTGTATGACTCTTTTATATGTGATGTTTTGTTGGTTGAATGTTAGTTGCTTAGGAGCTTGCTTAGACTCCTTGTTATCTTGCTTTTGTATGGCTTGTGTTGCCATGTCTAAATTGTAATTCATGCCTAATTTGCTTATCTTGAATGTTGGCCATGTGCCTTTGAAATGACCTATATGTTTGGATGTTGAAGCATGATCTTTGAATGTTAAAATGCCATCTTGAGTCCCTTTGCATGAGTTCCTTGTTGTTATACATGTTGGGTGCTTGTATGGCTATATAGTGGTATGTAAATGTTGTATGAGTTCCTGTTTGGGTCTAGGGAAGTCCTAAAATGCATTTAGATTCGAGTCTTGATTGTTTTTGCTGAGTTTGGGAGGCTTTGCTGTGCAGGGGTGTCGATATGGTTAGTACGGTATCGATACCGCCTTCTTGTTTCAGGCATCGTGTATCTACACACGAGGGGGCGTACCGATACCATTTTGGTCACTGGAGCTACTGTCCATCTTGGTATCGATACGGGCCTCTGGCATATCGATACCATTTTGGTCACTGGAGCTACTGTCCATCTTGGTATCGATACGGGTCCCTGGCGTATCGATACGGCCTCTTCTGGTTGACTCTGACCAGTTGACCTAGTCAAGGGGTATCGATACACCCCTTAGGTGTATCGATACCGCCTGCAGTATAAGTTTTAATTGAGTTCGTTTGTGTGTTTCGTGAATGTTGTTCCGCTGTATGACCACTTAGGATCTAATAATCATCTAGACAAGATTTAAAATGAAAAAAATAGGGTTGCTAACCGAGGGGGAATTCCTTAGGGAGTTTTCACTCGGTTTTCCCCGTGTGACTCACTTGGACCGGTCATCCGGCCAGACCGGGACGAGGGGGTTACAAAGCTCCTACGCCCACGGGCCTAGGGTAAGTCTTTCTGGACCTAAGGCATCCCCTTAGGCAGGCTCCTACGCTTCAGGCCTAGGGTAAGACCTTCTGTATGCAGTTCAGGGCGAATTGCATTTTGGAGTTTGGTTGGAGGGTAGTTAAGTAAATTAATAAAACTTTCTGACCTCTTTTGAAACTTACCCTACTAAATTAATGTAACAATGTTGAACTCTTAGTAAGCTTACAATTCGCGCTTAATGTACTACTCTGAACTCCTTGATTCAAATTCTAAAAATTTGAATCTCGTTTGAATCTCAGGCTTTAGGCTCGCCTCTTACGGTTCGGGTGATCAATTAAAGAATAACTCTGTTGTCTTCTAGTATAATATTCTCTTAAAATCTCGAATCGTAAATTGAGATTTCCATTGCCCAGTTCTTCATGACAGTGTTAAGCTTGCCTTATATCTGCTTGTGCTTTTAGCATCTTTTGGTAGTTCTGTATTACTGAGCTTTTCCAAGCTCACGTTGTTTTTACCATCGCAGGTTAAAAGAATATATCATGGTATAATGGTTGACAACAGTGTTCGTAGTTCTCTCGGCGTTGCTTTTGGAGTACGGTACTGTGTAGTTAGTGGGCATGTATGTCATGTATTGTTTTATGGCAGTGTCTGTATAATATTTTCTGAAGTTTTTATTATGTGTTTAAATGACACCCCGAAATGATATTTTAAACAGAAGTTTGTTTTACAATTTAATAAGTGTTTTGAGAAAGAAAAATGTTTTTATGTGTATTTTTACTGTGGGTCGCTCTTGTGACCCTAATGTGACTTCCTAGGATCCGTTGTAACGCATAGGCGGGTCTAGGGGGTTACAATTCTAAGCAAATCGTCGGGCAAGTCATATTCTTCCTCATCATCAATATTCCCAACTTCCTCTAAACATAGTGGTAACTCAAAATTAACCTCAGGGGGCGTTTGGTTCGCGGAAAAGATCATTACCAGGGGGAATAATCTTTTCCGGAATCACATACCCACGTTTGGTTCAAGAGCCTTCCCTCCCAAGGGTAATGAAATATTCCCAACAGTAGCTATTTTTAGGTCTTTTCCTAGGAATGTCATTCCCTCCCTTTTCTTAGGTATTAGACAATTCCCTCCCCTTTGGACAAGAATACCCCTAAAAAATATAGTTATTTTAAAATGATATTTCCTTTTGTATATAATTACACAAGTATAAATCTATTTTATTTTTTTAGTGGTTTAGGGTTTTAATACTTACTATAAAATAATACGATGCATATAAAATAAAAATATATCAAATTTTTATTTTATTTCGAATTTTTATATATGTGTTTGATTCAAATTTTATTATTGGTATGTGTTTTATTACATTTATTAGTTAGGATCAATTTTCATAAAAATGTTTTCATATTATATTTTTTATATTTTCTATGAACTTTTATGTAAATATTTTGACTTTAATCTTAAAACTTCAGTTGGTTAAAAAAGAAAATATATTTCAAGGACAATTTGGTAAAACATGCATTTTTCCTATCTTATATTCCTTCAACCAAACAATGTAATCTTACATTCCTGCCAAAAAAATCAAACAAGGTAATACAACATTCCTAGTAATATGTTAAGTAATGTAACATTCCGGTAATCTCATTCCCAAAGGTAATCTTACATTCCGTGAACCAAACGACCCCTCAGAGTCTGACTCGAAGTCGTTTGTACCGTTGATTCTAAAAACCCACAAATAAAAGAGACAAAAATATATACCAAGAAAGAAAGAATGGATGGAATGATATGATTTGTTTTTTTAAGGTTTGCTTTTGGGTTTTTTACGATCTTTTGCTTTTTGGTTTTGGGTTGCGAAAGGAAGTTTGCCACACCATATTATTGGAAAATATGCATCCTTTATTGAAATAAGAACTTATGGTTTTGACATAGAGTAAAAGAGTTGGTTTTGAGAATTACTTTGAAGCAGTCTTAAAAACATCAGGGACTACTTCAGCGGTCCAGTTCTTCAACTCAACACTGGGGAAAATCTTGGACAAGTATTTGTTTTCCCCTCATTCCTCGTCTGTGACAACATTAATTCTTAAATTCTCAAAAGCCTCGCACAATTCATTATTTCCTTTCTCCTCCTCATCAAAGCGGGCATTAGGGTCTAGAAGTCCTTCAGCCCTAAAAGTGTCACTTAAGGGAGGGTACGCCATTGGCTCCCACTCGATTTCTCCTCCAGTCAACTTCGCCTTCCTTCTTTCTTGTTGTTTTCTGAACTCTGCTTTCCTTTGCCATTTAGTGGGCTTGAAGCCCAAACCGAACTGGTCTTTCTTTACTGGGATCTCCACTGGGTAAAGCCTTCCCTAATTTTTCTTTCCAAATCCCATTCCTACCTTGGTTCCTTTTCCAAGTGTTTGTTTCACGTGCATCTTTGCGCAACTTGACAACTCCGGTTCTGGCACCTTGCTCCCTTCAGTGACAAAGGTTGCATTGACTAGCTTCAATGTTCTGAAATGACACTCAAGCGCCCCCTCATCCACTTTAATGTACGGTGCATCAATGATCATCGATGCAATGATTTCCTCTTCTGCACCAACCGTGACCAATTGTCCATCAATAACAAACTTCAACTTCTGGTGAAGTGTAACCCCATATACCGACCTATGCGGAATGACCATGTCTAGCAAGGCACATCACAATTAAAACTCAAGTGGAAAACCTGTTGGCAAATTAAATATTTATTTCGACAGCATAATGGTAGGACTCGTTGAAAATCATCAAGTTAGATAAACATGTTTAGTACATCAAGTAGTATTTCCAAAGTAAATCATAACATAGACTCATAAAATATCAATTAATGTATCAAAATATTTCTAGTTTAATACCATACATATCAAAATATAGGCACATGTCACCCTGGAAGTACAAACGGTGGATGCAAACATTATATTAAAAAAAAATACCAAATGCGTCAATCCTCCAAGTGTCAGCTATAGGGTGGCCTATCCAAAATATCTAAAAGGGGAAAAGAATTTGGGGGCGTGGGTTAGAAAGCTCAGTGTGTTCCAACAGTGCAAGTAAAACATTTGCATCATTACATAATAAATCATGTCACGCAAAACATATTATAAAAGCATCCAAGTTTCCATGCAACCTATCTACCCTCCAACCAAACACCATGATACAGTTCCCCAGAACAGTATCATATACTGGCATTAACCCAAGCCCATTGGGCAGGGTACCATCCTAAGGAAATACCTTAGAATACGGGCGGCCCTAGCCGAAGCTTAGGTACCGAATACGGGTAGACCTAGCTGAAGCTTAGGATCTGAATATGGGCGGTCTTACCAGCTGGATCAGGGCTGAGTCGATAGTGACTCCACATCATACCCCAAGTACCCCTACTAATTAGTCCAGGCAGTAACATAATACGCAACAATAACAGTTATAACAATGCTTAATAACATATTTCTACACTGATAACCGGAAAGCATAGAGCATGCTTGTCATATTGGATGCTAGGGCATAAATCAAACATACAGTACATTCGTGTTTCTTCATAAAAAAAACAAGCTAGTTTTACACAAAATCAAGTTTGACAATAATGTGCACATGGTCTGTTTTATTAAAACATATAAAGCATGTAAAACAGTAAATATGCAACAGTCATATAGCACACAAGGAACAATCCTTAAAAGATCAAATCGGTCATTCAAAAGGCCTACCAAGCACCGGGATCACGCTCCGCTACAGTACTGGAACGAGTGACAATGGGATCACGAGGTGGTACAGATCGGGACGAGCTGGGCTAGGCGTAAGCGCGATCGGGAGATCCACGAGTACCCAAACTGAAGGTAAATACTCAAAACTGTCGTGGCTCCGATGACGATCTAAACGGTGGCCGTTCAACATCCGGTGATATGGGTTTTTCTCAGTTTGGAACGGAGAGTTCACTCACGATGAGAACGCGGCCATCGAACATCTATCGACACCAAAAAATGCAAAAACCTGAGAGGTTTACCCTAGGCTCGCCGAATCTTCAATGCTCGATTACTGGTGATCAGAGCGATGAATGCGAGAGGAGGTTGATGGGTTTTGGTCGGCGTTCAATGGTGAACTCGTTGGTGGCGACGGAGCACAATACGGCATGGCAGTGAGTGAAAAGGGACGGTGGTCGGGTTTATGGGAGATGGACGGTCGGGTGGAGGTTTCTGGAATCTTGGGAAGGGTAGAGGGTAGAAATAAATGCCCTTAATTGGGGCAGGTGAGATATTTTTAATATTCTATTATTATTATTATTCTAATAACCATTTAAAAGCAAGTGGGTAGAGCTTACATCCAAGAGCTTCCATAGCTCAAATGGCTGGGTCACTGGCTTGCTACCTAAGGGTTGTGCGTTCGAGTCCCCACAACCTCCACTCCTTATCATCATCATCATTATTATTATTATTTGGAGTGTTACATGGAGAGTAGAAGGTACCGCACTTGCTGTATGAATCCATGGACGCCCAAGCAAACAACTATAATCGGGGCTTATAATCATGACCATGAAGTCTATCTCAAATTTTAATGGTCCAGTTTGTATGGGAATTCAATTTTCCCTAACACATCCCTTTGGGTCTCGTCAAAGGCTCGTACTGTGTTTTGATAAGCTCTCATCTGAGAAATATCAATAGGAAACGTTTTCAATGTTTCCAAAGGGAGAACATTCAAAGCTGATCCATTGACAATGAGAACTCCTGGTAGCATATATCCCTTACATCTTGTAGAAATATGGAGGGGTTTGCATGATCCTCTTCCCTCCACAAGTATTTCTTCATCACTGAATGATATGAAATTATTAACAGCAATATTATTCACCAACATGTCCATCTTGTCAGTCGTGATCTCCTTCGACACAAATGTCATGTTTAACACTTTCAAAAAGGCGTCCTGATGACCCTCGGAACTCAGTAGCAATGACAACATAGAAATTCGGGCCAAAAGTTTATGTAACTGCTCCACCACACTGTACTCGCTGTGATTGAGTATTTTCAAAAACTCTTGGGCCTCTTATTCTTTCACTGGCTCATGAATCACTGGTGTTTTCTCCTGGAAGAAATATTTTTCTCCTTCCTTATCTTGCTGATTAGCAGCCTTTCTCTGCGCTCACTACAAGAAAATGCATTTTTAGTGACATTGAAAATAGTCACAAAAAGTGTTAAATTTAGTCACTGAAATTTACAGTCTATTTTTCTGAGTCGTCACCAGTCGTCACTAATAACTCCGTCACTATTATATTAGTGACAACTTTCATATATTTCGTCACAATAGTTATATTTTTTATGACCACACTATTTGACACAAATGATTATTAATAGTGACTAAAATTTAGACACTAATGTTATTCTTACTAGTGACAAATATTCTATCACAAATACATATTTAAATAGTGTCTAAAATATGTCGTCACTGTCAATAATAAAATATTAATTATATTTTTAGTTGTAACCATTTTATTTAGGGTTTAAACTAATCACTAATTGTCCCCTGAAACATCTTAGTCAGCAAACTTTTAAGTTTTCATTAATTCAATGAAATTTAATTATAGATGATGTAGCATATTCAGATATCAAGTTTTAGTAAATAAATGCAATGACTGGCTTCAAGAAAGATCGAACCTGAAACTTTTAGGGAGAGAGTGCAATACTTATCCACTAGGGTAGGCAAGAAATTTAATACTATTTTGAAAGAAAAATAATATTTAGGCTTAATTGTAATTGAAATTAATTTTATTTATTTTAAAAATATTTATTAATTATAACACTAATTATTATACTAATAATTTAACTAATTTTTCATTGGTTTCTTATACGAAGTACGTATATTGAAGAAAATATTTATATTTTTTTGAAGAAAAAACTAATCAAAATGGAATATATCTTTTAAAATTTCCAAAAAAAAAATCTATCATATATTATGCTAAAATCACATAGTAGTCTTTGTACTCTAATTTGGACATTTTAAATTTCTATACTTTTTAAATTTTGAATTTTCGATCCTGACATGAATGGTATTTACATATGTTAAGTAAAATTTTCTTTTTAGCTAATTTGTTATACATAAGTTGCTTATTTGATTTTTGTTCTTTAATTTGATCACTTTTAGTCCTTGTAATTTAGTCATATTGTCGGTGTCCCGTTAGGATAAGGATTAAAATTTGAAAAATTTAGGGACTAAAGTTGATCAAAATAGATTAACTAAAACAACAATTTACACAAAGTATAGACTATAGAAATATTTTACCTTTTGACAAACTAGTTTATGATAACTTTAATTTTTTATAATTATAAAAATAAATTTATCATTGTGACAATGTCTAATTTGTCATTACTTTTATTTTTTTATTGGTGACAAAATTTATCATAACAAAAAGTGAAACTTTAAGTGACAAGTAATTTCATTGTAACAACAAATATCAAATAGTAGTGACCACTTCACATATCGCCACCATCATGTGTCAAAGTTTTAGTGACAATGAACTTTGTGTCACAATTGTATACTTATAGTGAGAATTCACTTGTGAAAAATGCAATCGTCACAATTACTACTGTTATAGTAACCAAATAAAAATATGTCACAATTACTTATACTAATAGTGTCGCACAAAAAAACTTGTCACAAATCTTAACTTTTTGTGACAAAATTATTCCTAGTCACTATTAATTTGTCACTAGAAACCTATATTGTTGTAGTGGCTGCATCTCTATCTTCGGCTTCTAGTGTAGAATAGAGTCTTCCAGTTCTTATGAAATGACCTACTTCATTAACAGGTTCTTCTTTTCTTCCTTCTTCAGCTGTCTAGCTCCTCGGATCCATCATTGCACAAGCATAGGTCCAAGGAACTTGTTTACTATCCTTATAGGGGAATGGGACCGGTGCCTTTACAACCAATTGTGGGGTCACACCCCTAGCTTGTTCGCTAACTCTTACCTTGGTCTTGATCACCAAAGGCTTCATTCCTGCATAAATCTTTTTAGAGGATAATTCCTCTGACGCACACACTTCCATCTTCTATTCTTTCTGCTAAAAAAATTCTAACTCTTTATTGTCAATTTTTGCCTGCACTAACTGCTTAAACTCCAAGCAATTTTCAATTTTATGCCCCTCCTTTTGATGGTATTCACAATACAATCCTTCAATCGTTGCTTCTTCAAACCTTCCTTCCATCACTCCAGCTTTAACCATCTGGGTCCATACCCATTTCATAGATGCTTTATCCTCGGAAACATGTTTCTTGTTGGTGTGAGCTTCCTCCTCTATAACAACATTTATTCCGGTCTTCTGGTGGTTTGGCAAAGGATTTTATTTTTCTTCGGATGTTTCAAATGACAACATGCCTGACTTCCTTAAATCATCTACCACCCTTTTAAATGCATGAGTGCAGTTCTCAATAGTATGCCCCCTTACTCCTGCATGGTATTCGCATTGAGCCTTCTCATTGTACCATGGCAGATAAGGAGGTGAGAATGGAGGGGCATGCCTTGGCAGCACCATATGTAATTTTTCCAACTCAGCAAATAACTCCACATACGTCATTGGGATGGGAGGAAAGTAGGGTCTTAAGTTCATTTGATATCATCGTTCTCCTTTTGGGGTATTTGCGACTGTCAGAGCTGAGGTGTTGGGTTTGTTGAAGGTGTATGGCTTGTTGAACACTACACCTATTGAATAGCTTGGGTTGTAGACATTTGTAGCATTAACTTCACTATCTCTCTTCTTATATGTCTTCTTTGTTTCCCCACTGTCCAACTTTCACTCTTCATAGCTGCTAGGATTAGTTCACCATTCATTAGCATGTCCGCAAAGTTCTTCATAGCATGATTGAGCATGCGATCATAAAAAGGACCCTTTAGAGTTTCCACAAACATCGGGGTGATTTCATTTTCTAGCAGCGGTGGTTGCACCTGTACTGCTACATCCCTCCATCTTTGTGCATACTGTCAGAAGCTCTCATGATGCTTCTGCTCTATCCCCTGCAATACCAAACGGGTTGGAACCATGTCTGAAATATGTTTGTATTGTTCACTGAAAGCTCTGGACAGATCTTTCCATGATTTGATGTTCACCTGACTTAGTTGCGAATACCAACGTGCAACGGATCCTACTAAGTTGTCCTAGAAGCAATGAATGAGCAGCTTCTCATTGATAAGGTACATTGACATCTTTATGCAATACATGGTTAAATGTGCCGATGGGCATGTGGTTCTATTGTATTTCTCAAAGTCTGGGATCTTGAATTTTGCTGGCGCAACTAAGTCAGTTACTAAGCTCAGGTCCTTGGCATCCATTCCACCATGAGCAACTCCATCCATGAAGGATTTGATCATTCCCTCTAACTTCTCATAGTTATCCTCCCACTTCTTCTCAATCTTAACCTTATCAGCAATTTCGTCGAGGTCAGGTACCTCGTAATTATTAGCTTCTCCGTTTGGAACATGAGTAGAGGATTCAACAACATGGATTGGTGTTTTGGCTTTGGTAGCAGTCTCCTTCCTAAAGGTCGTTCCTGGGAATCGTGGAATTGTACCAATGTTTCCTTCTTCTTCAACTGCATCTGGATCCTTTAACCCTAGCATGGCAGCTACTGAACTAACTATCTTTTGATGAACTGACTCAATTTGTTGTTTAAGGTCGGCTTCCATCTTCTCCAACTTGTCTTGAGTGCTCTTTTGGTTTGCCTCCAAAGCTATCAAGCTTTCCTTAGAGTTCATGGCTTGGGTTTGGGCACGTGTACCGTACTTATGAGTTGTCTTAGCTATTTTGAATATTCAGCCATTTTTTATATTAAGTTAGTATTTGACATGAATGAATGTATGCACAAATGAATTCACATAAGCAAACAACAAGGCAAACAAAACAGTGCAAATGCATGAATGCATTCGAAGGGCCATTAATTCCATTGAGAATTTGCTCATAAAAGAAAACTTTTTATTGAATACGGAAGTTTTTTATTACATCTTTTTCTTTTTTTCAAATTACAAGTATTTTTCGGCTCGTACACCTAACTCCTTGATTTCTTCTATAAGCCGCACAAGCCTTGGTCCAACTTCTCCAATTGGCTTGATGTACTGACGAAGAGCTACAACTTCAATTGCTAACATTGTCACATGCTTGGCCACATCCTAGACTTGCGTCATCACCATCCTATCGAACTCATCTTGCTCTCGGAACCTTCGAGCAATGTCTATGAGACGTGTGATCCAATAATCACTTCCTCCTTCAGCAATATCTTCAAGGACCAAGATCTTCGTTTTGTATTCTTGGATGATGTTGTCCATTTCTTCGACATGTTCTTTTAAAAGACTACTCTGCAAGTTATCGAGCATCTGGTTGTGGTCCTCTATCTTGGCCTCTAGCTTTGCAGCATAAACCTGACTTTGTTCTAATTTCTCACGAACTTCATTATTAGGTTTTTGCAACTCCTGCAAACACACCTTGTTGTCGTGGGCTTTCCTCTTCCATGCAACCGTGTTTTCCCTCTCTTTCTCCCAGAGACGTTTGCCATTCTCATTCTTCATCACTTGTTTCCCTTTCTCCCATTCTTCATCCATTAAGAATCTTCCATTAATGATGAGAGTTTTTTTTTTGCTTGAGCAGTTTTCTAGAATCAACCCCATCTAAATATGGAATGATGCATATGCAAAACAAACAAGATGGGGAACAAAGATTAAAAAAGCAAGAAAAAAACAATAAAAATAAATTAATTGCACAATAATTATGGGCAGGCACTCCAACATTTCAGGACATGTCTCCACGGATTATTCTTGCGACTCAAAACCCTATGCTTTCCTCATGGCTCTATTGGAGTAGGCTCTAGATTCTCAAACTTGGTTTCGTTCTAAAAGGGTACCCCGAGCTGTCCTTGCTGTCCCCTACTAAGGGTAGCAAGGCCCTCGATTCTCACCCATTACAGGCTCCAAACGAATCGAGTTCAACTCCAGAGGACTCATGTAACACTTAAAAAAAATAGTGCTTTCACGAAGGTTTGAACCCTTGACCTAGGGGCCATGAGTGCAAGCCTTAACCGTTTGGGCTAAGGTAGTATTCTGTTATAATCTACCTCAAATATCATTTTAAGTTATTGACTTCTATTTTGTAAAATAAAATAAAATAATCTGATATATCCCCAAACCACCCCAATTAATTCACATATTGGATCTGGAAACATCAGAGATATTTCCTAATATTTTACTTTTCTCCTCTCACCAAACCCTTCCCCTTCCCCGTCGAACCCGTCGATCTCGGCCACCGTCGATCGGTGGTGTGCACGACCACCATCGGTGTGCTCGCCGCCGTACCCTGAGTTAATCAGTAAATATGTATTTGACGAAATTCTGGATTTGTTAATAAGACTAAAATAACTGAAAGGCCATAATAGCTTAAATAATCGGAACATCACTGAAAATATTCGATAACTTAAAAGACTTTAATTTAGAAATTCTTGAATGTCTGGATAGAAAATTAATGAGCAAATATGATACCCGAGTTCTGTGAACCATTGCTTTCAATGTTGGCATAATTACCAGAATGTCTATGAACGTCAAAATGACCATAATGCCCTTGTATGCTTAAAGGACTAAAGTACCCTTAATATATCTGAACTTTCTAAGATCTTGAAGTATCCCCTTCTGAATATCTGGGTTAAACCGTTAGTATGAACCCCCTTTTTATGAAGAGCCACGTTTCAGAAATCCGTTCAAGTTGTCAAGAGTTCAGTATGTCTCATTCCGTAAATGCCTAACATCTCCAAGAAATGATCTGTCTCACCTAGTGTGTTCCATGTGTGATATATTCTGTTGAATGAACTGTATAATTAATTAATCATGAATAATATTATGTTTAATGACATTCTCTGTCTACATGATATATGTTTGCTCAATTTGTATATTGGTTATGTGATCGTTTGATCTGTAATGGTTTTGTCTGATTGCCCGATAAACTCAATAGTATGATATGTTAGTTTGACCTATGATGGTACAATCTGTTTGCATGATGAATAACAAGTGTCTGTTCTACTCAATAGTATGCCTATTTATCTGTTAAAAGCATGAACTTCTGTTTCTGATACTTTGAATAGAATATGTCTGATACATGTATTATGCTATTCATATCTGGAATCTGAACACCGATTACTGTCTGGGGTATACTCTCGGGTTATGATTGAAGTGTCTGTCACAGCCCTGATCCAGCTGTTCTGTTAAGCTCCTACGCCCACGGGCCTAGGGTAAGTCTTTCTGGACCTAAGGCATTCCCTTAGGTAGGCTCCTACGCCTCAGGCCTAGGGTAAGACCTTCTGCATGTAGTTCTGGGGGACTGCATTTTGGTGTAAGGTTGGAGGGTAGTTCTTGTAAACTTCTGTATGAACATTGGGCATTTGCATTTAATCTGTTATGTGCTCATATGATATGATGTTAGGTACTTATTGGAACACACTAGATGCCAAACTCTCTGATTTCTACCTCGTAAGTTATCAGCCTATATAATTTCCGTCTAATTCTCAAGGTCTGATTAAAGAACAAATACTATTATTCTTGAGTATGATGAAACCTCGAAATAGTAGAACAGGAATAGAGGTCTATCACTGCTTGAAACATCATGAAAATGTTATGCCTACCATATATCTGCATGAGCTTATAGCATCTTCTGGTAGTTTTGTATTACTGAGCTTTCCCAAGCTCATGTTGTTTTTACCATCTCAGGATAAAAGATCAGACAAGTTGCACCTATCAACGTCGGTATGGGAGTTTCTTCGGCTCGTCAGGGAGTATGGTATATGTTTAACTAGGGGGCATGTGTGTCGTGTTTGTATTATACAAATGAGTCTGAAACTTATTTTCGCAACTTGTATCATAATTGTTTTATCATTTTGAATGATTTCTGAAACTGTATTTTAAATCATATATTTGATTTATGATTTTAAAGGTTTAACCATATGTTTATTTGAAATATTTATTGTGGGTCGCTCTTGTGACCCTAATGTGACTTCCTAGGATCCGTTGTAACGCATAGGCGGGTCTAGGGGGTTACATTTAGTGGTATCAGAGCTTAGAGTTGCATCTTTCTGGGTTGATCGGCCGATCGTCTGTCATAGGATGTCTGGTCTGTACATGCCCCTAGATCATAACCGTACTCCTCCGAGCTGAAACTCTGATGTTGAATCCTTTCTCCTAAAATAACCAAATCTGAGTATTCTGCCTTCTATAACTCAACATCTGCTTACAGGAAATGTCTATAACATTCGTCTGTGTTTTGAATTAAATGGTTGAATTTGAATCTAGATAAGGAACTTGAGATGGTCTATACTTGTGAATCAGATTAAGAATAATGTTTGATGTGGGATAACCGATGTAAGATTTCATGAAAGGCTATTCGGTGATAACGATGGTGTCTGAAAATACCCTACGGGAAAAAAAACTATGAACTTCAGATAGAGAAGTGTTTGTGATTGTGCCGAGAGTGTATAATTTGTGGTACCTCTGTTAAACACAGAAGAAATAATTGTCTGAATATTACATTGAAGGTAAGTGATATCTATTAATGACCTTAGTTGTGTTCGATCAGTATGAAGAAAGACATCTCCTCCATGGTGTGGCTTGGTATATCGTTAAATATTATCCCTGACTGAAATCTGATGTTTACATCATGGTTCTGGAATTGTCGTTGGAGTCCGAGTGCTTATCTGAACTGTAGTTGTAGTTTTTCATCTAAAAAATTTATGGTCAACCTAGAAGAGTAATTCGAACTCTGAAAGATATACCTTTGGGTGGTATGATTAACTTCTGTGTAAGATCGGAATGTCTCTTATCCTTGATTGAGACCGTTTATAATAAAAGTTATAAGACCAATGTTTGTTTTGTATAATATGAAGTTTGGTGTGGATTCAAATGTTATATCCTGATTAATTGGTCCAAAATGTATGATGAGATGATTATGAGTCCAAAGTCTATTCGAGTAACTGAGGACACTGCCAGATTGATTCATGTTTGTTTGTGAGTCTCGAGAAACAATGATGTTCTATTGGATAAGTCTTAGTACATGAATGGATGAAAGAGGCATTTGACAGACAGAAATCTCATGCTGATCGGAGTAGAAAAGATATTGAGTTTGAAGTCGGTGATCAAGTCTTTCTGAAAGTATCTCCATGAAAGAAAGTACGAAGTTAAAAAAAAGGGTAAGTTGAGTCCGAGATTTATTGTGTCGTACCGTATCATGAAGAGAGAGTTGGGTCAGTTGCCTATCAGCTTGAGTCACTTCCTCAGCTCAGCCGTATCCATAATGTCTTCCATGTGTCCATGTAGAGACAATACCGTCCAGATCCTAGTCATGTCATTCAAGTTCAGAATGTAGAGTTGAGGTTAGACTTGTTCTATGAGGAGGAACCAATTTAGATCTTAGATTTTGATGAAAGAGTTCCGAGGAAGCGACGCTTTCCGATGGTAAAAGTATAGTGGAGAAATCGGAGTCCTAGTGAGGCTACTTGGGAGATCGAAGGATCCATAAGAGAACAATTTCTGCATTTGTCTGATTCAGGTAAATTTCGAGGACAAAATTTTTTTAAGGAGGGGAGAATTGTAACACTTAAAAAAAATTAGTGCTTTCACGAAGGTTTGAACCCTTGACCTAGGGACCATGAGTGCAAGCCTTAACTGTTTGGGCTAAGGTAGTATTCTGTTATAATCTACCTCAAATATCATTTTAAGTTATTGACTTCTATTTTGTAAAATAAAATAAAATAATCTGATATATCCCCAAACCACCCCAATTAATTCACATATTGGATCTGGAAACATCAGAGATATTTCCTATTATTTTACTTTTCTCCTCTCACCAAACCCTTCCCCTTCCCCGTCGAACCCGTCGATCTCGGCCACCGTCGATCGGTGGTGTGCACGACCACCATCGGTGTGCTCGCCGCCGTACCCTGAACCCAACCCAGGTCGCCACTCGCGCCACCACTGTCCCGAACGTCGGGAATCGAAGGTATTAGGTTCGACGATGAACCCTAGAGACCGCCTCTGTTATGGCGTTTTCCGGCCGTTCCCGACGTCGGCTCGCCTCACCGTGGGCACCGGTGAGCTTCTCTCGTCCCGATCTACAAAACCCACGTAATAGATCAACCATCCGACGCCAACAAGGGCGTCGTCGGTGCTTCGTCAAGTCCGGCGATCTTGGCTTCATTTTGGGTAAGTTTCGGTCATTTCCGATATATTTTTCGGTGAAAAATCGGTTATATGTAGTTGGGTAGTTTGAGTAGTATCAGATCTGTATTTTTCAGGTTAAAAGGAGTGATTTTCGATTTTCCGGCGATGTTTCGGTGACCGTCCGACGACCGTCCGGCGACCCCTCCGGCGAACCAATATGTATATATGGGTAAGTGGGCCGGTTCAGTTGCCCCAAAGGCCTGAACCGGTTAATTCGGTCCAAACCCATTTCGATTTGAGCCCAAACCCAGTCTAGGCCCAACCAAACAAAGCCCAGTTTGGTGTCCGACCCGGACCCAGACCCAGACCCGACCCGAACCGACCCGACCCATTGACCGAGTCAACTCGACTGAGTCAACCCAGTGAGTCAACTCGCCCGAGTCAACTCAGTGAGTTAACCTAGTGAGTCAAACCGGTCAACCAGTGACGTCAGCATGACGTCAGCATTGACTTTGACTGCTGACGTCAGCGTTGACCGTTGACCGTTGACCGTTGACTTTGACCAAAAAGTCAAATTTTCCGAAAACTCATGTTTCATGTTTTTCGACGTCCTGAGTCCGATTTTGAAGCATGTTTTGCAAAATTCTGATCCGAAGGCCTCCGAATCTGACCTTGAACCCGAAAGTGTTTAATTTTGTTAAGAGCTCTATGGATAAGAACTGAAATGTTAATTTGTGTATTTGAAGGTATGCAAGTATCTCGGTATTCGAAATGTCATGGGACATCCAGTCCGGATTCGAATGCGATCGAATATAGTATCAGGAGTCAACCGGTATACCTCGGAACTAAGGTAATACATTACTACCCCTTGTATGCTTTATGCACATGTTGATATCCGGTTAAAGCATGCATGTTTGTGATGAAGTGTATCTGTGAACTCTGCTTAAGCCGAATTCGATACGAAAATTAAGTATCAGAATCAGTAAGATCAAAGTATTCAGATAAGAATATAAATAGAATTCAGATAAGAATATTAATAGACCGGGAGTATCGAAAGTGCTAATAATAATAAATAATACAGTTAAATCTGAAACTCTATCAATGATGCCTAAGAACCAATGTTCAGAATGTGGAGTATGAGATATTGGATATGAAATTACGAAAATACCCTTAAAGCATAAGTTTGACTAAACTACTCATCTGATAAAGGAAATGACCTAAAATCTGCATTCGGCATCATTATGTAATACATATGATACAAACTTGGACAATCCCTCAATCTCTGTTTAACACATGAATAAGAATTTTCTGGAAATATTGTTGAAATCCTAAGTCGACCCTTTTGACAGTAATACGTGAATTTGATAAGAATGATCGCAATGACCGAAAAGATGGTAATGCCCTCGAGCACCGAAATGTCTGATTAATTTGAATGACGATAAACCTCAAGTTCTGAAATAAATGAATTTTCTGTAAAGGGCCAGAGAGTTAGGACTCCTTAATCTCGTTTAAGTAAGTGAATGATGGAGGTACCAAATGGTAATTCAGAAAGAAATGGTAGATCTATCTCAGTCTAAAATAACCGAAATACCCTCCTGAGTTAATCAGTAAATATGTATTTGACGAAATTCTGGATTTGTTAATAAGACTAAAATAACTGAAAGGCCATAATAGCTTAAATAATCGGAACATCACTGAAAATATCCGATAACTTAAAAGACTTTAATTTAGAAATTCTTGAATGTCTGGATAGAAAATTAATGAGCAAATATGATACCCGAGTTCTGTGAACCATTGCTTTCAATGTTGGCATAATTACCAGAATGTCTATGAACGTCAAAATGACCATAATGCCCTTGTATGCTTAAAGGACTAAAGTACCCTTAATATATCTGAACTTTCTAAGATCTTGAAGTATCCCCTTCTGAATATCTGAGTTAAACCGTTAGTATGAACCCCTTTTTATGAAGAGCGACGTTTCAGAAATCCGTTCAAGTTGTCAAGAGTTCAGTATGTCTCATTCCGTAAATGCCAAACATCTCCAAGAAATGATCTGTCCCACCTAGTGTGTTCCATGTGTGATATATTCTGTTGAATGAACTGTATAATTAATTAATCATGAATAATATTATGTTTAATGACATTCTCTGTCTACATGATATATGTTTGCTCAATTTGTATATTGGTTATGTGATCGTTTGATCTGTAATGGTTTTGTCTGATTGCCCGATAAACTCAATAGTATGATCTGTTAGTTTGACCTATGATG
The DNA here is from genome assembly GCA_030270665.1 of Hibiscus trionum. NCBI lineage: Eukaryota > Viridiplantae > Streptophyta > Magnoliopsida > Malvales > Malvaceae > Hibiscus > Hibiscus trionum. The sequence continues at coordinate 14,693,819 of BSYR01000038.1, read as the reverse complement.
GTACAATCTGTTTGCATGATGAATAACAAGTGTCTGCTCTGCTCAATAGTATGCCTATTTATCTGTTAAAAGCATGAACTTCTGTTTCTGATACTCTGAATAGAATATATCTGATACATGTATTATGCTATTCATATCTGGAATTTGAACACCGATTACTGTCTGGGGTATACTTCGGGTTATGATTGAAGTGTCTGTCACAGCCCTGATCCAGCTGTTCTGTTAAGCTCCTACGCCCACGGGCCTAGGGTAAGTCTTTCTGGACCTAAGGCATTCCCTTAGGTAGGCTTCTACGCCTCAGGCCTAGGGTAAGACCTTCTGCATGCAGTTCTGGGGGACTGCATTTTGGTGTAAGGTTGGAGGGTAGTTCTTGTAAACTTCTGTATGAACATTGGGCATTTGCATTTAATCTGTTATGTGCTCATATGATATGATGTTAGGTACTTATTGGAACACACTAGATGCTAAACTCTCTGATTTCTACCTCGTAAGTTATCAGCCTATATAATTTCCATCTAATTCTCAAGGTCTGATTAAAGAACAAATACTATTATTCTTGAGTATGATGAAACCTCGAAATAGTAGAACAGGAATAGAGGTCTATCACTGCTTGAAACATCATGAAAATGTTATGCCTACCATATATCTGCATGAGCTTATAGCATCTTCTGGTAGTTTTGTATTACTGAGCTTTCCCAAGCTCATGTTGTTTTTACCATCTCAGGATAAAAGATCAGACAAGTTGCACCTATCAACGTCGGTATGGGAGTTTCTTCGGCTCGTCAGGGAGTATGGTATCTGTTTAACTAGGGGGCATGTGTGTCGTGTTTGTATTATACAAATGAGTCTGAAACTTATTTTCGCAACTTGTATCATAATTGTTTTATCATTTTGAATGATTTCTGAAACTGTATTTTAAATCATATATTTGATTTATGATTTTAAAGGTTTAACCATATGTTTATTTGAAATATTTATTGTGGGTCGCTCTTGTGACCCTAATGTGACTTCCTAGGATCCGTTGTAACGCATAGGCGGGTCTAGGGGGTTACAACTCACCACCGATGCCTTCTCGAAGAATCATTATCCTTACGAAGACAAAGGGAATGACTACCGAAGGTACTTGCTAGTGTGTTCCCCCCACTTAAATGAACGGGACAAAGCTCGAGAATAGAGCTTGGAATTAAGTCTTAAATGCATAAAATAGAATTATATTCACTTAAACGGACAAATAAATTAAACCTATTGTGAACTTGCAAATTCCATATTTAAAAAAAACTTTTTTTTGAAAACCATTTAAAATAATTTGTGGCCTAACCCTCTTTTGTTTTTATTTAAGAAAACAAAAACATGCCCCCAGCAGAGTCGCCAAGCTATCACATCCCCCCCTTTTTTTTAAAAGGAAGGGCTTCGACTTTTTGGAAAACATTTTAAAATCAACGGAGTCGCCACCAGAAAACAATGGTTTTGGTCAACAAAAACTAGAAAATAGGTTCAAGGGTCGGTTACGTGTGGGGAAGGGTTAGCACCCCCACGATGCCCAAAATTGGTACCTAATTAATCTCAAAACCGCTTTCAAAACTGGAATTTACAAGTTCACGAAGGTTCGACTTTATTTGTCCGTTTAATGAATATCAAACTATTTTAACGACCTTGTTGCCTGGGAGATGAACTTTAATCACCACCAACATTTCTGGCGCTAACCCGTCATTCCCCTTTGATAAGACACCGTATTAAATTAATTTCGCTTTTCAAGGAACATGAAAATTTTCTGTGTTGACCATTTTATTCATTCTAGGTTTGATTATTTTAAATCCTAAAAATGTCTAAGTCTTTTATTCCTAATTGAGAGTTTGAGGTTGTTTAAGTGTGTTTTATTTTTTGTGAAGAAAATCTTTCTACAATCACATCTTTATCTAAGCTTTTAGAACCTAGCCCTAAGTTTTGACCTATCTCTAATGAACAAACAAGAAACTTGAATTATTCTTTTGTGTTTTACTTTTTATTGTTTCCTGTATAAACCTTTTATTCTTTTCTTTTTTACTTTAAAACCTAAACTTTCTTTTTGACATTTTTGCCTTCTAGCCTTATTGATTTTCTAATTTTTTATTCTTTTATTATTGTTTCCAAAAAGATTTTTTTCTTTTAAAACTTCAAAGGTTATTATTATTCTTTATTTTCTTGAAATTTTTAAAAGCTCTTTTTCAAAAAAAAATTGATTTTGAGATTTTTTAAAACCCCTTTTAAGTCAACCTAAATTTTAGGAAAAAGACTTTTTATGTTTTGAGACTTTTATTCTCCTTAAAAAAAACTTAAACTTCTAACCTATGGTTATTTTCTTAAAACCCCCTTTTAAAAATTTTATCTTTCGATTCTTCCTTTTAAAACCTTTTTGTTTTTGAAAACACCCTTGAAAAAACCTCCTTTAAGAACCTTTTATTATTAAAATTGAATTTCAAAACCCATTTTTATTTTCTAACAAATGAAGACTTTTTTTTATATTTTTTTACCCATGATTTATTATCTTCTAATTAAACCCCTTGATTTTAGTTTTTTTAAACAAACATTAATTCATTTTTATTCCTAAATCTAAAAGGATCAAAACCACTTTTAAGTTTCAACTATTTCATTTTTAAGATCAAAGTTCTGAAAACAACATTTTTTAAACATGCAAGAATTTAAAAGATTAAATTAAAAACTAAACAAAATTCAAAAATAAAATTATTACCGGATTCAAGAAACAATCTTCCAACTTCAACAAACACAACCTAAAAACAAACAAAAAAACAAACACAACACAACACAAGAAAACAAAATTCAACCAAGAACAAGAAGGAATTAAAATTAAAAAAAATGAAAAGCTAAAGAGAGAAAAATTTACCGAAAGAAAATGATGAACTCAAATGAATCTTCTTCTTGAATTGCGTCAAAACGCTTCCGGAAAATAGCCCGATACTCGAACTTTACTCCAGAAAATTTCCAGCAAACTCGGAGAATTTTTTAAGGATTTTCGGAATTTTTTAGCTTTGTTTTTTTTCTCTTCAAGTGTGTGTTGAACAAAGGGGTTTGGGGGGTTATACTTGAACTTGAGCTTGCAAATCAGGCAAAATCGAGAATGAATACCCCAAATTGGAGCCAAAATCAGACATGAGATGTGATCCAAGGTAAAACCCCCAAAAAACCATTCGTTTTGATTCATTTAACCAGATCGGTACATCTTAAGTACTCACTTCTCAGAACTGACTACATTGTATAACAAAAAGCTCGCCTTCACCAAGCAACCATTGAATGTACAACGGGAAATCGAACATATATTCAAATGGTATTTTCCAAGTATTCGAGCGTGTGTATTGCACCTGAACTCGACCCATAGCATCGAATACACACGAAGAATGGGCTGCTCTTACCATTGACCTAGGTACTTTCTCCAAATAACTCGAACGTGCTTTTATATGGTATTCTTCCAACATCACAATAGTTCCCTGAACGACAAACCAACAAGGGTCGTGTATTACCATTTGTAACGCCCGTGTTTTGGGGTTAGAAGTTAGTTGGGTTTGCGGTTCGAGTCGGTAAAATAAAATTAAATCAATACAACCTTAATTAGGATCTAATTGGACCTTAAATAAATGGGAGGGACCAAGTTGGTAATTTTACCCAAATGATTTCAAAAAGCAAGACAACTTTCAATTAAAAGAAAAAATTTGTCTTCTCTCCTCCATCTTCCCCACCAACGTTAAAACCCATCTCAAAACCCCTCAAAGCCTTATCTACTATTCCATTGATTTTCAACTCCATTTCAAGACCATTTTGAAAGGTAAAATCATATTCTCACTCTCCTCTTCACCCTTTATCTATCTATAGTTTTAGATTTTAAAACTATGACCTTTTGAAATGTTAGGGTTTTGACAAAGTTTGAGTTTTTATGAAGATCTCCTTTTTATTTCGAAATAAGGAGTTGGGTTTTTGATTCTCCACATTAAAATGCTTAACATATGTTAAAATGGTTGGGTTTGGGTGAAAACCCAAAATGGGGTTTTGAGGCAATTTTAAAGGTGTCAAAAACTTGATTTTTGGTGGGTTTTAGGTTGAAATCAAAGGGCTGATGGTTTAGGTATGTTAGGAAGGTGATTTGGGGTCTTTTGGGTGTCATTTGGATGATTGAAAATGGAGTTTTCAGCTAGGTTTTAGGGGAGCGCGAAAATGGGTATTTTGTATTGGAATTTGGTTGAAGTTGGCTTGAGGTGACGAGATGAGATGATGATTGAGTTTTAGCATTGAATTGTGAAGTAATGAATGTGTTTTGTTTGGCTAGAAGCAAGAGGAAGCGTTGGAGAGGCATCGGGATCGAATCCGGGTTCGTAGGAGATTTGCTTTGGTTGCTAAGGAAGGGCGGTGAGTGGTTTTAACCATGTTTTAAAGTTTGGTTCGAGTGTGTGTAGTGTGTGGGTGAAATGTGCTTGGTATGCCATTTCTATTTAATTCAAGTTGTTAATTTAGCCATTGACTTCCATTGAATGCCATGTGATTTGCCTATTCATGCTCTTGTGATTTGAGGTTGATTTGTACATGTATGCCATGATGTGTATATGTGATAAGTATGAGATGTGGTTGATGGATACGTAATGTGTAAACGAAAATTGGCACTAATTAATTTACCAGGAGTAAATGATCGATCATTAGGGTTAGTGTGCACACAAATTGAGTCAAAATGTACGTGGCCTTGATGGCGTTAAGTCATCAAGGAGGAGTACGGTGATGTAATATTCCACCGGAAGCTTTATTATATATTCTACGGGATGATGAGTGAAATCCCATCCGTAGGGCATGTGGCGATGAGTGGAATCCCGCACATGCAAGGTCCGGTGATGAGTGTATTCCCACCGAGGTATTGTGATTGTTGAGGTTTAATCCGCACATCCGGGTAACTAATAGTGGCCAATTAAACTTGTTCATATAATTGTGATACATGATGTTGCTATATGATGTTGATATTGATGTTTGAGCTTAGTATGATGTAAGATGCCATATTATGCTACTTGAAAGACTAGCTAGGTCTACTTGTGAAATTATCTATGTATGTTAGATATGAGATTTAGGGAATGCATGCTTGAACCTTGCATTGTTGATGTTTTCGGTTTTAGAGCATCCTCACTAAGCTTATAGCTTACGCTCTCAATGTTCAACAATGCAGATCATTAGTGTGGTGTTAGCTCGGAGCAAGGCAAGAAGGGCTTCCAAGTTTTGTGGCTCAAGTACGGTTCATGATTTTGTAGTAGTTTAGCAATGTGGCAAGGGTGTCTTGTATGAGCTTTGTATGACTCATTAATATGTTGATGTTTTGGTTTAACTTTGGTTTGTAATGCATGTTATGCTATGATGAATGATTGAGTGTGGTGGCATGCCTCCTAGATGTTTAGGTTGCCTTGTAGTAAGTGCAAATCTCCTATATGTTGACTTGTGCCATTTTGGCCTTTTGAGCTTTCATGTATGTCCATTCATGCTAAAATGTTGCCCTTGTATGAATGCCATGATTAGATGCCTTATTCCATGTTTGATTGCTTCCTTTGGCTCAAGGATGACTGCTTAAATGTTCGTATGTGCATAGGAGAGTCCAACGATGCATCTAGAGTTGTGTTTGAGGTCACCTAGTTGAAAATTGTGCAATTGCAGAGCAGGGCGTATCGGTACTCCTGAGGGCCGTATCGATACGGTTTTGCCCACAAAGCTCAGTTTTGGCTGGGCGTATCGATACACGGGGGTGTATCGATACTGTTTTTGGTCACTGGAATTCTGAGAAATTGGGGAGTTTTTGGCGTATCGATAAGATGTTGGGGTGTATCGGTACGGGTTTATCTCGTTGACCACGAGATGTTGACTGAAGAGGACGTATCGATACACTCAAGGGTTGTATCGATACGGTCTTCTTCGAGTTGACTGTTTGGGTTGACCAAGTCAAGGCGTATCGATACCCTTGATTGGTGTATCGATACGGCCTGCCCTATAAGCTTAAAATGGACTGTAATGTGTGGTTGTGGTTCGAATGTGTTTTTCTTATGGATGTTTTCCGCTGTCGTGATCACATAGGATTTAATACGCCTCTAGTCAGGATTAAAATGAAAGAAAAAAAATAGGGTTGCTAACCGAGGGGGAACCTTAACGGGTTTCGCTTCGGTTTTCCCCGTGTAGCCCACTCGGACCGGTCATCCGGCCAGACCGAGACGAGGGGGTTACATTTGTTGGTATCAGAGCCTGAGGTTACCGAGACCTCGGGCAGGTAAGTGAGGTAAGCTTGCTATGTTGAATAATTGTGTTGTTCGATGCATGCCTTGCCATGAATTTTTGATATTTAAATGTTCGTATGATGTTTGAAGCATGAGTTATTGCGTCTGGTGTAGAGTGTGTGCCCATTGCTACTATTACTTAATTTTAAAAGATTTTTGGTAAAGGGAGTACTTGAGCACTATTGGACCCTTTCTTTGGCTAACGTAATCCCTATTTGTTTGTGTTGTACTTATTACCTTGCTAGCTGTATCATGAGACCGCGTGGGAGGCCTAGGATGGTTCGTTCGGAACCACGGGCAGAGGCTCTGAGAGTAGAGCCAGTAGTTAGAGTGGAGGCTCAAGTGGGAGAGCCTGTGGTTGGAGTTGGAGCTCCTCCACCACCTCCACCACCACCACCTCCTCCACCAGGAGCGGGAGGTGAGGCCGGGGCCGAAGGAGAGGGACCACAAGGAGGCCAAGGTGGCCAAGGTGTCCAAGGACCGGCCGGGATTGACTTAGCTCCGTTGGTTCAAGCGATTGCCGAGGCATTTCAGGCTGCAGTAGCTGGAGGTCAGGCAGCAGCACACCATCAGGGTGAGGGCACTGGGTTGCCATTAGAGAGACTTCGTGGTTTGGGGGCGGAAGAGATTAGAGGTGCTACTCCATAGAGGTCAGAGCTATGGTTTGAGAAGACCGTCCATATCCTCGCTCAGATGGGATGTACTGGTGAGCGCAAGTTAGGATGTGTTGAGTCCTTGCTTCAGGGTGATGCCTACACCTGGTGGGTCACCGTTACTTCGGGTATGGATGAGGCCGAGAAGTATTTGGGTCCGCGATACCTCGATGAGAGGAAGAGAGAGTTTATGGCATTGCTTCAGGGGAGTATGTCCGTGACAGATTATGAGATTAGATTTGTCAGATTGAGTCAGTATGCACCTGAGCTTGTTCCTAATGTGGTGGAACGTTGCAACCGTTTTCGTTATGGACTGAATGAAGAGATCAAGACGTATACTCTAGCTTCAGACTTCACTGATTTTGATGTCTTGGTCTCGAGGGGCAAGGACTTAGAGCACAGTTTGAGTTTGACTAGGCGGTCTGGTGGATCTAGTTCGGGTAAGAGGTCCAGTAACTTTGATAGAGGTGATGCCAAGAGGCATCGGGACAACAAGCCTCATTATGATCATAGGCGTGGTGGCGGTAACCACGGCAGGGGCCATCAGGGCCAGAGAGCTAGTGGGAAGTTGCCCACATGTGCTACTTGCGGGAGGAACCACATCGGTGAGTGTTAGGGAAATTTCCATTCGTGCTGGAGTTGTGAGGCTATGGACCACATTAGGCGTGACTGTCCACATCAGGTGGGACAAGCACCAGTTCAGGCTCCTGCTAGGGTCAATGACTATCAGAGAGGCCGCGGGCGCGGTAGAGGTAATTTCCAGCCAAGGAATGATGGCCAGAGAAATATAGCACATGTAGTTGCAGTTCAGCCGGAGGGCGGAGGACAGGCCAGAGTTTACGCTCAGCGCGGGGATCAACATGACACCGATGTGATCGCAGGTAACTTCTCGATACAGTCTTTGGGTTTTCTTTCCTTGATTGACTCTGGGTCTACGCATTCCTACATATTGAGTGAGCATGTACAGTCTTTGAATTTGCCTTGTGAAATGTTAGAGGTAGGAGTTAGTGTTACTAGTTCCTTTGGGGACACGGTAGTGGTTAGAAAAATGTACAGAAGGTGTCCGTTGATGGTTCAGGGACATGTGTTCCCAGTGGATATGATGAAGCTTCCTTTCTATGGTTTTGATGTGATTCTGGGTATGGACTGGCTTACCGAGCATAGGGCTAGGATAGACTTTGAAACCAAGAGGATTTCCTTGAAGCTCTCAGATGATTATGAGATCGTAGCGGTGGGTGAGAACGTGAAGTTCTTGTCCAATGTGGTTTCAGTTTTAGAAGCTAAGAGGTTAGTTGAGTTAGGGTGTGAAGCGTACCTAGCATATGTGATGAACCCTAACATGAGTGAGGTTAGACCCCAGGATATCTGGACATTGTGTGACTTTCCTAGTGTGTTTCCGGAAGAATTGCCAGGGTTACCACCGGATAGAGAGGTAGAATTCTCTATTGAGACTTATTCTGATTAGACACCTGTTTCAATTGCTCCGTATCGCATGGCACCGAAGGAATTGAAAGAGTTGAAGACGCAGTTGCAAGAATTGACAGATAGAGGTTTCATTCGACCTAGTTCTTCACCTTGGGGTGCACCGGTTTTGTTTGTGAAGAAGAAAGATGGAAGCATGAGAATGTGTACAGATTACAGACAGTTGAATCAGTTGACAGTGAAGAATAAATATCTGTTGCCTAGAATCGATGACTTGTTTGATCAGTTGAGAGGAGCTTCAGTCTTTTCGAAGATTGATTTGAGATCGAGTTACTACCAGCTAAAGGTAAGAGAGGTTGATGTACCGAAGACGGCCTTTAGGACTAGATATGGTCACTATGAGTTCTTAGTCATGCCATTTGGGTTGACTAATACACCTGCTGCTTTCATGGATATGATGAATAGGATTTTTCATCAGTACCTAGATCAGTTTGTGGTTGTGTTTATAGATGACATCTTGGTGTATTCGCGAACTGAAGAAGACCATGACCGACACTTGAGACTAGTTTTGAAGACTTTGCTAGATCATCAGTTGTATGCGAAGTTAAGCAAGTGTGAGTTCTGGATCCGAGAGGTAGTCTTCTTAGGACATGTAGTGTCTGCCGATGGAATTAGAGTTGATCCGAAGAAGATTGAGGCCATTGTTGAATGGAAGCAACCGAATTCGGTAACAGAGGTACGTAGCTTCCTAGGCTTAGCTGGATACAATAGAAGATTTGTAGAAGGTTTCTCTAAGTTAGCCACTCCATTGACACAGTTGCTTCAGAAGAGTGTTCAATTTGAGTGGACAGATGCAAGACAGAGAGCCTTTGAGAAATTGAAAGAAGCTTTGACCCAAGCACCGATCTTGATTCAGCCTGAGTCCGGGAAAGACTATGTAGTCTACAGTGATGCTTCTTATGTAGGGCTAGGGTGTGTTCTTATGCAAGACAAGAGAGTAGTGGCTTATGCCTCAAGACAGTTGAAGACCCACGAGCGCAACTATCCGACCCATGACATAGAGTTAGCTGCAGCTGTGTTTGCTCTGAAGATTTGGAGGCACTATTTGTACGGTGAGAAGTGCACAGTGTACACAGATCACAAGAGTTTGAAATACATTATGACTCAGCGAGATTTAAACCTCAGACAGCGGAGGTGGTTAGAGTTGTTAAAGGACTATGATCTTACCATTGAGTACCATCCGGGTACGGCCAATGTTGTGGCCGATGCATTGAGTAGAAAGATAGTCGTGGACTTGAGAGCCATGTTTGCTAGATTGAGTTTGTCCGGAGATGGTGACTTGGTAGCCGAGCTTCAGGTTAGACCTACCTTAGGTCAGTTGATTAGAGAGAAACAACTCTTAGATAGATCTTTGGCACCTCACGTGCAGGATATAGCCGAAGGTAGATCTTCATATTACAGTTTCAGTACTGATGGGGTTTTGTGTTTCAAGGACAGAATAGTTGTGCAAGAGGACAGTGACTTGAGACGTACGATTTTGACTGAAGCCCACAGTAGTCCGTTTGCTATGCATCCTGGAAGTACGAAGATGTACCTCGATTTGAAGAATGAATACTTTTGGGTTGGCTTGAAGAGAGATGTAGCCGACTTTGTGAGTAAGTGCTTAGTGTGTTAGAGAGTGAAGGCGGAACATCAGGTTCCCTCAGGTTTGTTACAACCATTGAAAATTCGAGAATGGAAGTGGGAGAACATCACCATGGATTCCGTTTCGGGTTTGCCTTTGACTCCTACGAAGAAGAACTCAGTTTGGGTGATAGTAGATCGTTTTACGAAGTGTGCTCACTTCTTGGCAGTCAATACTACGTACACTCTTGATAGATTGGCCGATTTGTACATTGGTGAGATTGTTAGATTGCATGGTGTGCCGAAGTCTATTGTGTCAGATAGAGATCCGCGGTTTACTTCTAGATTTTGGGAGTGTCTGCATACAGCTTTGGGTACCCGTTTGAATTTCAGCACGTCTTATCATCCACAGTCAGATGGTCAGTCAGAGAGAGTTATTCAGATCTTAGAAGATATGTTGCGTTGTTGTATCATTGACTTTCAGGGTACGTGGGAGAAGCACTTGCCTCTAGTAGAGTTTGCCTACAGTAATAGCTTTCAGTCGAGCATTCAGATGGCTCTGTATGAGGCCTTGTATGGCCGAAAGTGTAGAACTCCAGTTTGTTGGGCCGAAGTGGGACAGAAGTTGTTACCTATGCCGGATTTGCTCAAGGGGACAACTGACAAGGTAAAATTGATTTGTGATCGGTTGAAAGTTGCTTCGGATAGGCAGAAGTCCTATGCCGATTTGAAGAGGAAAGAAGTTGAGTTCTCAGTGGGTGAGAAGGTATTCTTGAAGGTGTCTCCGTGGAAGAAAGTGATGAGGTTTGGCCGAAAAGGGAAGTTGAGTCCGAGGTATATAGGATCGTATGAGATTGTGAAGAGGGTTGGTCCGGTTGCATATCAGTTGCGGTTGCCATCCGAGCTAGAGAAGATACACGATGTATTCCATGTTTCGATGCTCCGTAGGTATAGGTCCGATCCATCACATGTTATGCCCGTAGAAGAGATTGAATTGAATCCGGATTTGACTTATGATGATGAACCGGTTGAGGTCTTGGCTTCTGACAATAAAGTGTTGCGGGGTAGATCGATTGAGTTAGTGAAGGTGCGGTGGCAACGTCGAGGTGTGGACGAGGCCACTTGGGAGAGGAAGGAGGATATGGAAAAGCAGTTTCCGTATATTTTTCAGTCAGGTAATTTCGGGGACGAAATTCCTTAAGAGGGAGAGAGTTGTAACGACCTTTTTTGGGGTTAGAAGTTAGTTGGGTTTGCGGTTCGAGTCGGTAAAATAAAATTAAATCAATACAACCTTAATTAGGATCTAATTGGACCTTAAATAAATGGGAGGGACCAAGTTGGTAATTTTACCCAAATGATTTCAAAAAGCAAGACAACTTTCAATTAAAAGAAAAAAATTGTCTTCTCTCCTCCATCTCCCCCACCAACGTTAAAACCCATCTCAAAACCCATCAAAGCCTTATCTACTATTTCATTGATTTTCAACTCCATTTCAAGACCATTTTGAAAGGTAAAATCATATTCTCACTCTCCTCTTCATCTTTTATCTATCTATAGTTTGAGATTTTAAAACTATGAGCTTTTGAAATGTTAGGGTTTTGATAAAGTTTGAGTTTTTATGAAGATTTCCTTTTTATTTCGAAATAAGGAGTTGGGTTTTTTATTCTCCACATTAAAATGCTTAACATATGTTAAAATGGTTGGGTTTGGGTGAAAACCCGAAATGGGGTTTTGAGGCAATTTTAAAGGTGTCAAAAACTTGATTTTTGGTGAGTTTTAGGTTGAAATCAAAGGGATGATGGTTTAGGTATGTTAGAAAGGTGATTTGGGGTTTTTTGGGTGTCATTTGGATGATTGAAAATGGAGTTTTCAGCTAGGTTTTAGGGGAGCTCGAAAATGGGTATTTTGGATTGGAATTCGGTTGAAGTTGGCTTGAGGTTATGAGATGAGATGATGATTGAGTTTTAGCCTTGAATTGTGAAGTAATGAATGTGTTTTGTTTGGCTAGAAGCAAGAGGAAGCGTTGGAGAGGCATCGGGATCGAATCTGGGTTCGTAGGAGATTTGCTTTGGTTGCTAAGGAAGGGCGGTGAGTGGTTTTAACCATGTTTTAAAGTTTGGTTCGAGTGTGTGTAGTGTGTGGGTGAAATGTGCTTGGTAGGCCATTTCTATTTAATTCAAGGTTTTAATTTAGCCATTGACTTCCATTGAATGCCATGTGATTTGCCTATTCATGCTCTTGTGATTTGAGGTTGATTTGTACATGTATGCCATGATGTGTATATGTGATAAGTATGAGATGTGGTTGATGGATACGTGATGTGTAAAAGAAAATTGGCACTAATTAATTTACCGGGTGTAAATGATCGATCATTAGGGTTAGTGTGCACACAAATTGTGTCAAAACGTATGTGGCCTTGATGGCGTTAAGTCATCAAGGAGGAGTACGGTGATGTAATATTCCACCGGAAGCTTTATTATATATTCTACGGGATGATGAGTGGAATCCCATCCGTAGGGCATGTGGCGATGAGTGGAATCCCGCACATGCAAGGTTCGGTGATGAGTGTAATACCACCGAGGTAATGTGATTGTTGAGGTTTAATCCGCACATCCGGGTAACTAATAGTGGCCAATTAAACTTGTTCATATAATTGTGATACATGATGTTGCTATATGATGTTGATATTGATGTTTGAGCTTAGTATGATGTAAGATGCCATATTATGCTACTTGAAAGACTAGCTAGGTCTACTTGTGAAATTATCTATGTATGTTAGATATGAGATTTAAGGAATGCATGCCTGAACCCTGCATTGTTGATGTTTTCGGTTTTAGAGCATCCTCACTAAGCTTATAGCTTACGCTCTCAATGTTCAACAATGCAAATCATTAGCGTGGTGTTAGCTCGGAGCAAGGCAAGAAGGGCTTCCAAGTTTTGTGGCTCAAGTACGGTTCATGATTTTGTAGTAGTTTAGCAATGTGGCAAGGGTGTCTTGTATGAGCTTTGTATGACTCATTAATATGTTGATGTTTTGGTTTAACTTTGGTTTGTAATGCATGTTATGCTATGATGAATGATTGAGTGTGGTGGCATGCCTCCTAGATGTTTAGGTTGCCTTGTAGTAAGTGCAAATCTCCTATATGTTGACTTGTGCCATTTTGGCCTTTTGAGCTTTCATGTATGTCCATTCATGCTAAAATGTTGCCCTTGTATGAATGCCATGATTAGATGCCTTATTCCATGTTTGATTGCTTCCTTTGGTTCAAGGATGACTGCTTAAATGTTCGTATGTGCATAGGAGAGTCCAACGATGCATCTAGAGTTGTGTTTGAGGTCACCTAGTTGAAAATTGTGCAATTGCAGAGCAGGGCGTATCGGTACGCCTGAGGGCCGTATCGATACGGTTTTGCCCACAGAGCTTAGTTTTGGCTGGGCGTATCGATACACGGGGGTGTATCGATACTGTTTTTGGTCACTGGAATTCTGAGAAATTGGGGAGTTTTTGGCGTATCGATACGGTGTTGGGGTGTATCGGTACGGGTTTATCTCGTTGACCACGAGATGTTGACTGAAGAGGACGTATCGATACGCTCAAGGGTTGTATCGATACGGTCTTCTTTGAGTTGACTGTTTGGGTTGACCAAGTCAAGGCGTATCGATACCCTTGATTGGTGTATCGATACGGCCTGCCCTATAAGCTTAAAATGGATTGTAATGTGTGGTTGTGGTTCGAATGTGTTTTTCTTATGGATGTTTTCCCCTGTCGTGATCACATAGGATTTAATACGCCTCTAGTCATGATTAAAATGAAAGAAAAAAATAGGGTTGCTAACCGAGGGGGAACCTTAACGGGTTTCGCTTCGGTTTTCCCCGTGTGGCCCACTCGAACCGGTCATCCGGCCAGACTGGGACGAGGGGGTTACACCATTTTTAGAGCTATTGCCTTCGCTTGGCTTTATTGATATCTCTCATTCCGAGTCTTAGAGGTATTTTCAGTCACCTCGATGTCTGAAGGTGTTTCAATTATTCTGAGCCTTTCAGTTCTTCCAACTATTCATTCATTATAGGTCTCGGTCGTATATCCATCATTTCAGATAATTGACAGTTAGTACCCAAGGATATTTCAGTCTTCTGGTCATTACGTTCATTTCGATTACTTTAGCCTTTTTGATGTTTTCAAACCTCTTTGGTCAAGCCAGTCACATCAGTATTTTATGCCATTTTGAATAGTTCAGATATACAAATAGATAATATATATATACTTGAGAGTTATCTTCAGAGATTTATTCAGTGTTCAAATACAATCCAAGTACTCTACAATTCAAGGGTTTAAGCTTTGATCTTCAACTTTCCAAGAAAAACGAGGTTTTCAGATAAATAAGCTATTTTACCATATTTGGTGTAGATTCCCATATGATTTTGTTGTCAGGGGTCTTTTAGTCCTTCTTGCACCTCAAGGGCGTTTCTGTAATTTAGTAACGAAGCATTTCCGAAGTTAGATCATTAACATACAATTAGGTCTAGAGTATAACAATCCAATGAATTATTCTTGGATATCAAGAGTTCTTACAAGTCCCTTATCTTCCTAACCGAGCAATTCAGTCTAATCAAGATACTATCCTTTTCCTGTAATCAACTTGAATAAAACAGAATTAACCATATACTTAACATGATCATTCAGTCATTTAGTGGATACCAACATGTTCCATAACGCATAGAAGATGTAGTAATGTATTACCTTGGCTCCAAGCTACATCGGCCGATCCGTAAACGACATTCAAACACTCTCAAACCCGGATTTGACGTCCCTCAACCATTCGTATTCAAGGAACTGTGAGTACCTTCAATCACACAATATCCCATTTCAGTCCTTATTTATAGAGCTCTTAACTGAAAAAATAAATACATAAACAAGTTCGGGTTCAAGGTCAGATTTGGAGGCTTTCAGGTCAGAATTTTGCGAAACGGGCTTCAAAATCAGACTCAGGACGTCGAAAAACATAAAATAGGAGTTTTAAGAAAATTTTGACTTTTTGGTCAAAGTCAACGTGCAAGTCAAAAGGTCAGCGGTTAGGTTAACGCTGATGTCATGATGACGCCACTAGTCAACTGGGTTGACTCGGATGAGTCAACTCAGGCGAGTTGACTCACTGAGTTAACTCAGACGGGTTGACTCACTGAGTTAACTCGGACGGGTTGACTCACTGAGTTAACTCGAACGGGTTGACTCACTGAGTTAACTCGGACGGGTTGACTCGCTGAGTTAACTCGGTTAACGGGTCGGGTTGGATCGATTCGGGTCAGACACGGGTTCGGGTACGGGTCGGAGAGACTGGTCAAGCAGATGGGTCTAGGCTCGGTTCAGGTTTGGGCTCAGACCGGGTTGGCCGGTTCATACTGGGTTAGGCCGGTTCAGACCATAGATTGAACCGGTTCACTTACCCAGAGGTGCAAACCATCGAACGATCATTAGAATGGTCACCAAAGGCCATTTTTGTACCGATTCTGCCAGGAAAAAGAGAGCTTATCAACACGACGACTCAACCCAAACCTTAGCAACACCAAACAAGCTGGAATTCAGCCAGAAATTACCTAAAAGTCAAAATCGCATCAGAAATCTTGAAGCTCTGATGAACGTCATACCGACATCGGACACATGATCGGTAAAGGGGGTTTTGCTCCCCTCCACGCACTGAGCACACTTGCACGGTCTACGCACCTTGCTGACGATGAAGGCGGTCGAAACGGAGGAAAAATAGAGGCGGGTTTAAAGGGATTTTGACGAAGCTTCATCTCTATCTCCACAGAGAACAGTAGTCGTTCACCGCGAGTGGAACACAGGGCTGGGGTCGAGGTGTGACGACGGACACGGTGAAGGTGGCAGTGACAGCCACGGCGTGGTGGTGAGAGATCGACAGCGAAGACATGGGGCTTGGTGGGATTTTTCTAGATTCTAGAAATTTGGGATATCTCCCAAGATTCGAAAGGTCAAACGAGTAGGTGAGAAGGCAGATGGTTATTAAATTGCTCCAATAATAATCTAAACACAACCCCAAAAATTATCATTGGTAAAACATTACAAACATGAGCATTAGACTCAAATGGTTAAGGTTCAAGCTTGAGCAACAAAGGTCACAGGTTCAATCCCCCCTTGGCTACCATTTCACATTCGTTTTCTTTCTTTTACCATAAATTTCTAGTATTAAAACTTACGGGTGTTAAAATGTTGGACAACGTTAGTTATTTATAGAGAACAAAAAAACACTAATAATTTTTGTAGCATAATAAATGAGTGAATTTTATTCAAAGGAATCTTGTATTTAAATCAAGATGCGTGAATGCATGATCATTCAAATCGAAGATAAACTAAATCACAACCCATAATAACCAAAGAAAATTAGAGGTTTGATGCATTTTTAGTGGCTTGACTAGTCAAATCTGCTAATTTGGATGTTTGGTAAATAGAGGATTTTAATAGCGGATTGAGGTGAAACAGCTCATTTTGAGAAGGCTCTTTTTAGGAGTTTTTGAGTTACATGTTTGGATAAAAGACTTGTAAAGACTATTTTTTCATGATAATTATAAAAAATTCTCTAAATAACATAAAATTGATTAACTAATGAAATAAATAATAATAATTTCATAAATAAGAAATTAATAAATACATATAAATTTAATATTTAATAAAATTATATTCAAAATATAATTTCATATATAATAAATTAATGTATGCATCTACATTTAAAAATTATTAAAATTATATTAAAAAGATAATTCCACAAATAAAAAATTAATATGTACATCCAAATATATGCTGAGTAATGATATTAAAAAAATTAATTTTCATAATATAATAAATATTAATATATACAAAATGTTAATAACTAGAAAATTGTTCAAACAAGTATCAAATATAATGATATCCTTATATTTCATTTACTTTGTTCAAAAAATCAAACAACTATAAGCTACAAAAATTTTTGTAGCACAATAAATGAGTGAATTTGTAACCCCCTAGACCTGCCTATGCGTTACAACGAATCCTAGAAAGTCACATTAGGGTCACAAGAGCGACCCACA
This sequence comes from Hibiscus trionum, assembly GCA_030270665.1. NCBI lineage: Eukaryota > Viridiplantae > Streptophyta > Magnoliopsida > Malvales > Malvaceae > Hibiscus > Hibiscus trionum. The sequence continues at coordinate 14,676,754 of BSYR01000038.1, read as the reverse complement.
ATAAAAATACACATAAAACATTTTTTATTTCCTCAAAACACTTATTAAACTGTAAAATCAACTTCTGTTTAAAATACTATTTTAGAAAATCATTTAAACACATAACAAGAATTTCAGAAAGTGCTTTACAGACTCTATCATTAAACAATATGTGACATACATGACATACATACCCACTAACTATACAGTACTATACTCCAGAGGCAACGCCGAGGAAACTCTGAACACTGATGTCAAACATTACGTCATGCTATATTCTTTTAACTTGCGATAGTAAAAATAACGTGAGCTTGGAAAAGCTCAGTGATACAGAACTACCAAAAGATGCTATAAGCTCGTGCAGATATATGGTAGGCATAACATTTTCATGATGTTCCAAGCAGTGATAGTCCTCTTTTCCTTTCTGTTAATTTAGGGTAACGTTATACTTGAGATTAACGGTACTTGTTCTTTATTCAATCATCGAGTAACAAACGGGAATTATACAAGTTGATAGTTTACAAATATGGAAACAACGAGTTTAAAGTCTAGTCTGTCCCAAATGGTGCATATCAAATAGGCATAAATGCATACCAATCATATCATGAGAACACATAATCATTCAATGCAAATATTCAAGTACATACAAGGGTTTACTAGTAACTACCCTCCAACCTTACACCAATATGCAGTCCCCCAGAACTGCATCCATAAGGACTTACCCTAGGCCCGAAGGGCATAGGTGCCACCTAAGGGGCTGCCTTAGGTTCATAAGGATTTACCCGTGCTAAAGCATCGGTACCTACTCAAGGGGAGACCTTGAGTCCATAAGGATTTACCAGCTGGATCAGGGCTGTACTGACAGAGACTTCATAACATAACCCAACAGTATACCCTAGATAGTAATCGGTGTTTAGATTCCAGACATGAGTAACAGAATACATGTGACATACATTCTATTCAGAGTATCAGAACGGAAGGTTCATGCTTTTGACAGATAAATGGGCATACCATTGAGCAGAGCATACATTTTCATCATTCATCATGCAAACATATTGTACCATCATAGGTCAAGCTAACAGATCATACTATCAAGCTCACCAGACAGTCATGCAATACCATCACAGATCAAGCAATCACATAACAAGTATATAAATTGAGCAGACATACATCAAGTAGGTAGAGAATGTCATCATATATACAATTCATCATTTCATCTCATTTTCCAACATAGTGATGCAATCTCAATAACAATTGAAATGTTCATCAAACATAATATTAGTCATGATTAAATCATTATACAATCCATTCAATAGAATATATCACACATGAAACACACTAGGTGGGACAAATCATTTCTTGGAGATACTTGGCATTTACGGAAGGGGACACATTAAACTTTTGAGAATTTGAACAGATTACTGAAATGTGGCCCCCATTAAAAGGGATTCATACTAACAGTTTAACCCAAATATTCAGGAGGTGATACATCAAGATCTTTGAGAGTTTAGACGCATCATGAGTTATTTAGTCATTTAATCCTACAAGGGCATTATGGTCATTTTATCACATATGGACATTTTGGTAATTTATACCAACAAGGCATAAACAGTCGCTTAGGAAATTCTATTTGCTCATCAGGCTTCCAACTAGGCATTCAGAGATTTCTATGTCAAGATCTTTCACGATATCGGATACAATTAGGGCTATCTTAATTACTTTGGCCAATGAGGGCATTTTAGTCTTTTTAATTATCAGGGGTGATTTTTTAATTTAGCCCAGTAATGATAAAATGACGATTTACAATATTTAATATATATTTGAACGGTTGCTTTCATAATTCACCACAAGACTTGCCACAGAGTAGCCGAACTTATATTTTGTGCGGAAAACTTCCAACCTTATTTTAATATCGGGAATGATTAACATACATGAGTGTGCTTCCTAACACTTAGGGGCACTTTAGCCCTTAAAGTCTTATTAGAAATACCAGAATTTCATCAAATGCATAACGACCTATTTAACTCAAAAAGGCTTTTCAGTCATTTTTGAAATTGGGATAAATCCACCATTTTTGTCAAATTTTACTATTTAGCACATCCATCGTTTACGTACTCGGTAGAGTTTAAGTTGTTTTGATCCCTTCGGCCCTTACAGACAGTTTACTCATTTTAGAACTTAAGGGTAAAATTGTCATTCTGATTAATTAAGAATTTCGGTGCTCGAAGGCACTACAATCTTTTTGGTCATTACGATCATTCCAATTAATTCATCCATTGCTGTCGTAAGGATCGGCTCAAGAATACAACGATAATTCCAGTAAATTCACCTTCATGTGTTATACAGAGCTCGAGGGAAAATCCAAGTTCCTTTTAATATCACACGCATTTGAATAATGATGCCGAAGTCTTTTCCAATAGAACATACATCTTAGGTGGGGTGATTTTTCAATCAATTCTAATGCAGATTTTGGGTCACTTCCTTTATTAGGGGCAGCTTAGTCAATCTTATACCTCAAGGGCATTTCTGAAATCTCATATCCAATATCCTTTACTCCATATTATGGGCATTGAATCTTAGACTCCATTGATCGAGTTGCAGATTTAACTGTATTATTTATCACTATTAACTTTCAATACTTCTGGTCTATTAGTATTCTTATTCGAATATTTTGGTTTTAATAATTTTCATACTTATTTCTCGAATCTAATTCGGCTTAAGCAGAGTTTACAAAACACTTCATCATAAGCATACATGCGTTAACCGGATATCGACATGTACATAAAGCATACAAGGGGTAGTAGTGTATTACCTTAACTCCGAGCTACATCAGTCGATTCATGATACGACATTCGAATACTCGAACCCGGATTTGACGTCCCTCAACAATTCGTATTCAAGGAACTGTGAGCACCTTCAATTACACAAATTTACAAATTCAGTCCTTATTCACAGTACCCCTAACTGACTAATTAGATACATATATAAGTTCGGGTTCAAGGTCCGATTCGGAGGCTTTCGGGTCAGAATTTTGCAAAACGGGCTTCAAAAACGGACTCGGGACGTCGAAAAACATAAAATAGGAGTTTTCGGAAAATTTGACTTTTTGGTCAAAGTCAACGGTCAACGCTGACGTCATCATCGGTCAACATTGACATCATCATTGGTCAACGCTGACCTCATCAGTCAACCGAGTTGACTCGGACGGGTCGACTCACTGAGTAGACTCAAACGAGTTGACTTAGATCGGGTCAGCGGGTCGGGCAGACGGGTCGGGGAGACATGTTGGGTTTTGGCTCGGATACGGGTCGGGTCGGGTTGAATATGGGTTTGCTTCAAGTACGGGTACGGGTTGGGTCAGACTCGGGTTGGACCAGTTCGGACCGGGTTCAGACCGATTTACTTACCCAAAACTAAATGGGTCTCCGAATAGTCATCGGACGATCATCGGAGACACCTTTTTGCGTCTAATCAGCCGAAAAAATAGCGTTTATCATACCCCTAACAAAACCCATACATTAGAAACATAAAATAGGTCGGAATCATGTCGGAAATTACCGAAAATGCCAAAATCTAGTCGGAAAGCTTGAAGCTCCGATAAACGTCTTACCGGCGTCGAACGAATGATCAGTTGACTGGGTTTTATCCGTCGTGACGTGAGGAAACCAGATCTGGTGGTCGTGTCGCAGACGGACGACAGACGGCAGCTGAAACGACGATAAACTAGAGCGGCGGAGCAAGGGTTTCTGAGGAATCTTCAAACGAGTCTCCACGGTGAACGACATGGAACGACGGCTAGTGGAGCACGAGGTTTTGGTTGGGGTTCGACGGTGAACAAACCCACGGTGGCGGTGACGGCCACGACGGGGCGGTGTGGCAGATCGGAGCCGAAACTGTGGGGAAACAAAAAACCTTTAATGACCCATGAAATTCCCAGATTCAAAATGAATGGTAAACTCGGGTAGGTGGAGAGTTAAATGGGTTATTAAGGCTTAGCTAACGGGCCTCCCAAACTCATTCTAATGATATTCCAGGCAAACTTTAACAAAAATGAGCATCTGGCTTAATGGTTCAACATACAAAGATGAGAGGGGTGTGGTTGCGGGTTCGAACCCCACTAACCACATTCTTAAATTTTATTTCATTTTTATTATTTTTTTTACCATAAAATCAGAGTGTGACAACTCTCCTCCCCTAAAAGAAATTTCGTCCTCGAAATTTACCAAAGTTAGAGAAATGTAGAAACTGCTCTTTCATCCATTCTTGTACTGAATCTTTTCCATCATAGCATCATCGTTTCTCAGGACTCTCAGTCGGCCATATATCAATCTGGCAGTTTCCTCAGTCACTCAACTATCCTTAGACCCAAGCTCATCCCATCATACATCTCCGACGACTAATCAGAATAAAATATTTGGATTCTTATCGAACTTCAAATGGTGCTAAGCGAACACTTGTCTCATAACTTTTGTCATAAATGGTCTTAATCAGGAATAATAGGCCTTCCCAACTATCAGAGATGTCATTCACGCGACCCAAAATTATATTCATAATTCTTCTAGGTTGACCCAAAATTATATTCATAAGTCTTCAAAGGAATCTTGTATTTAAATTAAGATGCGTTAATGCATGATCATACAAATTGAAGATAAACTAACTCACAATCCACAATAACCAAAGAAAATTAGAGGTTTGAAGCAATTTTAGTGGTTTTGACTAGTCAAATCTGCTAATTTGATGTTTGGTAAACATAGGATTTTAATAGCGGATTGAGGTGAAACCACTCATTTTGAGAATGCTCTTTTTAGGAGTTTTTTGAGTTACAGATTTGGATAAAAAACTTGTAAAGACTATTTTTTCATGATAATTATAAAAAAAATTCTCTAAATAACATAAAATTGATTAACTAATAAAATAAAAAACAATAATTTCATATATAAGAAATTAATAAATACATATAAATTTAATATTTAATAAAATTATATTCAAAATATAATTCCATATATAATAAATTAATGTATGCATCTACATTTAATAATTATTAAAAAGATAATTCCACAAATAAAAAATTAATATGTACATCCTAAAATATGCTTAGTAATGATATTAAAAAAATTAATTTTCATAATATAATAAATGTTAATATATAAAAAATGTTAATAACTAAAAAATTGTTCAAACAATTATCAAATATAATCATGTCCTTATATTTGATTTACTTTGTTCAAATAATCAAACAATTATAAGCTATCAGTTAATTTTACCAAACACTTTTATACAACAAACTAATGTTATCTGCTAGTCAAATCAGCAAATGCTATCAGATATCCACTATCAGTTAGTTATCAGCTATCCGCTAATTGTCAAACATGGTCAATAATTTTTGTAGCACAATAAATGAGTGAATTTTTTTTCTTCTAAATGGATCTTGTACTTAATCCAAGTTCTTAAATGAACATTAAGTTATGAGTGCAGACTTTGTATTGATTTTTTTATGGATACGGTATGCTATAAATATGTTTCTCATTTTGTCTTTAATTATTCCTTGTGTCATTTAATGCAAAATTTATTTCAAAATCCATTAATCGATTTCAAAACTGAATTCCTTTTTACTATAAATAAGCAATTATAAACTTGAAGATTACAAAATAAAGAAACTGAAAGATGGGCATTTCTTCTGTGAATTTGGTGTTCTTATTTGTATGTATATGTTTGTTAAGCCATATGAAAGATGGCGAAGCAGTAGGAGATAAATATACTGTTCACATCACCAATGATTTGGGCAATAACAATCAACTGAGTATCCACTGCAAATCCGATCATAGCGATTTAGGTGTGCATGTCCTCCGAGAATCACAAGAATTTCACTGGACATTTGAAGTTTTTAGGCTAACCACTTATCAGTGCAACATGATGGGGGAAAAGCATTCTAAAACTATTCAAGTGTTCATCTCGAATGAACCATTTCTTGAGAGGTGTATCGGGGAATGTTTTTGGTCAGTAAGAGATGAGGGATTCTATATGAAAGATGATCGTGATGGCAAATGGAAGTTAGCATATACTTGGAACTAGTTGTCCTAAATTATATGTTTTCCTTTGTTTATGTTTTTAATAATAAAAAAGTTAAGTGGATAGCTCCATTATTTCCTTCTACAGGGGTCAAATCGGGAGTAATTCTCTTAATATTGTTGCTGTGTTTGTTATTTTAAGAAATATTTCACTTTGTTTTTTATTTCAAGATCTATAGTGATCCCTATCAAATCAATATAGAGAAACCAATAGAATTTATTGAAGTGATATGTATTGTGGTCTGAAGTCTACAATAACACACACCAGCTTCACCTTTTTGAACTGAAGTCGACAGGAACACACATTGGCTTCTACTTTTACAATAGAAAATGTCATAGATCTTCAAATAAAAATGGAAGTACAATAGATCTTGAAATATTTTTTTCAACAACAATATCCAAAAAAAATATTTATTCTTTCAAATCGAGTATTCTCTTATAATTATATAAAATTAATAATAAAAGGAATAGATTAATACTTTTTATTATGATTGTAGTTTGTATTCTGATGTACTTGATAGTATTATATGTTCCTTATAAATGCTTTCATTTATTTTGACATTAAAATTAGCTTTAAAGAAATTATGAATTATGAACATTCACAATAACTTTATGGGATCATAATTTTTTATCTAAAAAATCAATTAGATTTGACTTTTATCACTTTTAGTTTATGTGGAAAACTAAAAAATAATTCCATTATAGTTCAATAAGAAAAGAAAACAATATTGTTTAAAATTCTGAAAAAAGAAAAAATAGAAATATGATAAGTCTTCAAATGTCACAAAAATGAAATATGAAGAAAAAATATAAAAATAAATTCACAAAGCTTATGTTATGCCAAATTACAAAACGAAGAAAAAAATTGTTTTAAGGTTGGGAAAGCATTAGCGAGAAAAGAATATATATATATATATATAACGGAAAATATTTTGAAAAGTGTGATTGGATCACTTTAAAACATGGTTATTTTAATAAAACATTTTGTTTTAATAAAACAATGGTTTTAGTCAACGAAAACCAAAAAATAGGTTTAGGGGTCGGTTACGCGTGGGGAAGGGTTAGCACCCCACAACGCCCAAAATTGGTACCTAATTGATTTCAAAATCGTTTTCAAAACTGAAATTTGCAAGTTCACGAAGGTTCGACTTTATTTGTCCGTTTAATGAATATCAAACTATTTTAACGGCCTTATCGCCCGGGAGATGAACTTTAATCACCGCCAACATTTCTGGTGTTAACACGTCATTCTCATTTGATAAGACACCGCATTAAATTAATTTCTCTTTTCAAGCAACATTAAAATTTTCTGTGTTGAGCATTTTATTCATTCTAGGTTTGATTAATTTAAATCCTTAAAAGGTTTAAGTCTTTTATTCCTAATTGAGAGTTTGAGTTTGTTTAAGTGTGTTTTATTTTTTGTAAAGAAAATCTTTCAACAAACACACCTTTATCTAAGCCTTTAGAACATAGTCCTAAGTTTTGACCTATCTCTAATGAACAAACAAGAAACTTGAATTATTCTTTTGTGTTTTACTTTTTATTGTTTCCTCTAAAAAAACCTTTTATTCTTTACTTTAAAACCTAAACTCTTCTTTTTGACATTTTTGCCTTTTAGCCTTATTGATTTTCTAATTTTTTATTCTTTTATTATTATTTTCAAAAAGAGTTTTTTTTTTCTTTTAAAACTTTAAAGGTTATTATTATTCTTTATTTTCTTGAAATATTTATATTTTTTAAAAGCTCTTTTTCAAAAAAAAAATGATTTTGAGATTTTTTAAAAACTTTTAATTCAACCTATATTTTAGGAAAAAGACATTTTATGTTTTCAGACTTTTATTCTCCTTAAAAAAACTTAAACTTCTAACCTATGATTATTTTATTAAAACCCACTTTTAATATTTTTTATCTTTTGATTCTTCCTTTTAAAACATTTTTTGTTTTTGAAAACACCCTTTAAAAAAACCTCCTTTAAGAACCTTTTATTATTAAAATTGAATTTCAAAAATCATTTTTATTTTCTAACAAATTAAGACTTTTTTATATTTTTTTACCCGTGATTTATTATCTTCTAATTAAACCCTTTGATTTTAGTTTTTTTAAAACAAACATTAATTCATTTTTATTCTTAAATCTAAAAGGATCAAAACCACTTTTAAGTTTCAACTATTTCATTTTTAAGATCAAAGTTCTAAAAACAACATTTTTTTTTAAACGTGCAAGAATTTTAAAGATTAAATTAAAAACTAAACAAAATTCTAATACAAAATTATTACTGGATTCAAGAAACATTCTTCCAACTTCAACAAACACAACCTAAAAACAAACAAAAAACAAACAAAACAAAATTCAACCAAGAACAAGAAGGAATTAAAATTTAAAAAAATGAAAAGCTAAAGAGAGAAAATTTACCGAAAGAAAATGATGAAATCGAATGAATCTTCTTCTCGAATTGCTTCAAAACGCTTCCAGAAAATAGCCCAATACTCGAACTTCACTCCAGAAAATTTCTAGCAAACTCAGAGAATTTTGTAAGGATTTTCGAAAAATTTTAGCTTTGTTTTTTTTGCTCTTCAAGTGTGCATTGAACAAAGGGGTTTGGGGGGTTATACTTGAACTTCAGCTTGCAAATCAAGCAAAATCGAGAATTAATACCCCAAATTGGAGCCAAAATTAGACAAGAGGCATGATCCACGGTAAAACCCCCAAAAAATCATTCGTTTTGATTCATTTAACTCACTTCTCAGAACTGACTACATTGTATAACAAAATGCTCGTCTTCACCAAGCAACCACTAAATGTACAACGGGAAATCGAACATGTATTCAAATGGTATTTTCCAAGTATTCGAGCATGTGTATTGCACCTGAACTCGATCCATAGCATCGAATACACACGAAGAACATGCTGCTCTTACCATTGACCTAGGTACTTTCTCCAAATAACTCGAACATGCTTTTATATGGTATTCTTCCAACATCACAATAGTTCCCGAAACGACCAACCAACAAGGGTCGTGTATTACCATTTTCAGAGCTATTGCCTTTGCTAGGCTTTATTGATATTTCTCATTCCGGGTCTTAGAGGTATTTTCAGTCACCTCGATGTCTGAAGGTGTTTCAATTATTTTGAGCCTTTCGGTTCTTCCAACTATTCATTCATTTCAGATCTCGGTGGTATATCCATCATTTCAGATAATTGACAATTAGTACCCAAGGATATTTCAGTCTTCTGGTCATTACGTTCATTCCGATTACTTCAGCCTTTTTGATGTTTTTAAACCTCTTTAGTCAAGCCAGTCAGTTCGGTGTTTTATGCCACTTTGATTAGTTCAAATATAAAAATAGATAATTGTATGTATATATATATATATATATATATATATATATATATATTTGAGAGTTATTTTCAGAGATTTATTCAGTGTTCAAATACAATCCAAGTACTCAACAATTCGAGGGTTTAAGCTTTGATCTACAACTCTCTAAGCAAAACGAGGTTTTCAGATAAATAAGCTACTTTACCAGATTTGGAGTAGATTCCCAGATGATTTTGTTGTCAGTGGTATTTTAGTCCTTCTTGAGCCTCAAGAGCGTTTCTGTAACTTCGTAACGAAGCATTTTTGAAGTTAGATCATTAACATACAATCAGGTCTAGAGTATAACAGTCCTATGAATTATTCTTGGATATCAAGAGTTCATTCAAGTCCCTTATCTTCCTAACGGAATTAACCATATACTTAACATGATCATTCAATCATTTAGCGGATACCAACATGTTCCATAACGCATACAAGAGGTAGTAATGTATTACCTTGGCTCCAAGCTACATCGGTCGATCTGTAAACGACATTCCATCACTCTCAAACCCAGATTTGATGTCCCTCAACCATTCGTATTCAAGGAACTGTGAGTACCTTCAATCACACAATATCCCATTTCAGTCCTTATTCATAGAGCTCATAACTAAAAAATAAATACATAAACAAGTTCAGGTTTAAAGTCAGTTTCGGAGGCTTTCAGGTCAAAATTTTGCAAAATGGTCTTCAAAATCATACTCAGGACGTCTTAAAACATAAAATAGGAGTTTTCGGAAAATTTTGACTTTTTGGTCAAAGTCAACGTGCAGGTCAAAAGGTCAGCGGTCAGGTTAACGCTGACGTCATGCTGACATCACTAGTCAATAGGGTTGACTCGACTGAGTCAACTCGGGCGAGTTAACTTAGACGGGTTAACTCACTGAGTTAACTCGGTCAATGGGTCGAGTACGTGTCATCGGGTCGGGTTGGATCGATTCGGGTCGGATACGAGTTCGGGTCTGGTACGGGTCAGAGAGACTGGTCGGGTAGATGGGTCTGGGCTCAATTCAGGTTTGGGCTCAGACTGGTTGGCCGGTTCAGACCGGGTTAGGCCGGTTTAGACCATAGCTTGAACCGGTTTACATTCCCAAAGGTGCAAACCATCGGACGGTCATCAGAACGATCGCCAGAGGCCATTTTTGTACCCATTCTGCCGAGTAAAAGAGAGCTTAACAACACGACGACTCAACCCAAAACTTAGCAACAAGAAACAAGCCGAAATTCAGCCAAAAATTACCTAAAAGTCAAAATCGCATTGGAAAACTCGAAGCTCTAATGAATGTCTTACCAGCATTAATTGGATACATGATCGGCAAAAGGGGTTTTGATCCCCTCCACACATTGAGCACGCTTGCACGGTCGATACGCCTTGCCGAGGACGGAGGTAGTCGAAACAGAGGAAAACAGAGACGGGTTTAAGGGGATTTTGACGAATCTTCATCTCTATCTCCACGGTGAACAGCAGTCGTTCACCGCGAGTGGAGCACAGGGCTGGGGTCGGGGTGCGATGGCGGACACAGTGAATGTAACGCCCGTGTTTTGGGGTTAGGAGTTAGTCGGGTTAGTGGTCTGAGTCGGAAAAAAATTTAATTAAGTCGTTTTGGCCTAGGCTTGATCCAATTGGAATTTAAAATTGGGTAAACTAATGCGGTGGTCACTTATGTTTTACTTTAGTACAGAGTTGGTCACCGATTTTGAAAAATGACCAGTAAGGTCACTTACGTTTTCGGGGCGTAAACTTTTGGTCACCAACCGTTTAATGCCGTTAAACTTTAACGATTTTTTGATCTGGCAATTGAAAAAATAAGGGTAAACTACTACAATGACCCTAAAATTCTCGAAATTTCAAAAAAAACCCCAAATTAATAAATTCCTAAATCCTTAAATACCTAAATCCGTCAATCTGGCCACTCTTGCCGTCGTTGGCCACGATTCCGGCGACGGAATGGAGCGTCCTCCATTCTCCCAAACACCCATGCACCAATCGTCGTCATTCAATCGTCGCTTGTCGCAAATCGATCGAATGAATTTTTCAAATATTTCAACATTCGTCCGACATTTTTCACGACTCCGATCAGTTTTTGACATCAGCGTGGTAGGGTAAAAGATCATGGTGGTCCGGCGACAGATGTGGTGGGCGGCGGCGACAGAATCGACTTAAATCGCGATTTAAGTTTTGGTGAGTTGGGGATTTCGAATATGGGGGTTATTTTGTGAATTTTGAAAATTTAGGGATTTTTTTAACTGTCAGATTAGAAATTCGTCAAAATTTAACGGCATCAAATGGTTGGGTGACCAAAAGTTTACGTCTCGAAAACGTAAGTGACCTTACTGGTCGTTTTTCAAAATCGGTGACCAACTCTGTACTGGGGGAAAACATAAGTGACCAACGCAGTAGTTTACCCTTTAAAATTAAAGGGAGTGACCATTTGGTAACTTAGCCAAAATAATGTAAAAGTAGACAACATTTTTGAATGTTAAAAAGAACAAAAAAAAAGAAAAGGGAAAAAGTTGTTTTCCTCCCCTTTTTCCCCTCTTTAACGTTGGACACCATAAACCCCTCCTCAAACCCAAAAATTACTATTCCATTAATTTCCATCTTCATCTCAAGGCTATTTTCAAAGGTAATAACATTTTCTCACTCTCCTCTTCATTCTCTATCCATACATGGTTGTAGATTTTGAAACTGCCAACTTTTGAAAAGTTAGGGTTTGATGAAAGTTTGGGTTTTTACTTAGTTTTTCAATTGGTTTTAAATTATCAAGTTGGGTTTTAGTATATTCACCTTGAAATGCACCTAATATGTTAAAATGAATGATTTTGGGTGAAAACCCGAAATGGGTCTTGGTAGCCAAGTTTAAAGTGTCTAAAACTTGATTTTTGGTGGGTTTTAGGATTAAATTGGAGGGCCGATGGTTTAAGTATGTTAGGAGGGTGTTTTGGGACCATTTGGGTGTCATTTGGGTGTTTGAAAATAGGGTTTTCAGCTAGGTTTTGAAGGAGCACGAAAATGGGCATTTTGGGGGATTAATTTGATTGGAAATTGTTGAAGTTTGACTTGGGCTTAAGAGTTGACTCGATGACTGAGTTTTAGCATTGAATTGAGAGTAATGGGTGTGTTTTTGATTGGCTAGAAGCAAGAGGAGACGTTGGGCAGGCATCGGGATCGAATCCGGGCTTGTAGGAGGCTTGCTTTGGTTGCTTAGGAAGGGTGGTGAGTAACTTTAAATATGTTTTAAAGATTGGTTCAAGTGTGTGTGGTGTATGTTTGGAATGTGCTTGGTAGGCCTTTCCAAAGTGAGAGTTAAATTGGTAACTTAACTCCTTGAATTTTAGTATGCTATTCATTCCATTGTCTATTTGTTATTGTGATGTGTGGATTGGTTGTATATGTATGCCTTGCTATGTATATACAATGTGTAGGAGACATGAATGGTGGATATGTGATGTGATAAATGAAATTGGCAATAATTAACTTACCGGGTGTAAATGATCGATCATTAGGATTAGTGTGCACACAAATTGAGTCAAAACGTACGTGGCCTTGATGGCGTTGAGTCATCAAGGAGGAGTACGGTGATGTAACATTCCACCGGAAATTTATATATATTCTACGGGATGATGAGTGGAATCCCATCCGTAGGGCATGTGGTGATGAGTGGAATCCCGCCCATGCAAGGTCCGGTGATGAGTCTAATCCCACCGAGGTAATGTGATTGTTGAGATTAAATCCGCACATCCGGGTAAACTAATAGTGGTCAATTGAACTTGTTCTTATAATTGTGATGTATGATATTGATATGTGATATTTGAGCCTAGTATGATGTGAGATGCCATATTATGACTCTTGAAAGACTAGCTAGGTCTACTTGTTGATTTATCTATGTATGTTGTATGTGAGATTTAAGGATTACATGTTTGAACCCTGCATTGTTGATGTTTTCGATTTTAGAGCATCCTCACTAAGCTTCTAGCTTACGCTCTCATTTTCAACAATGCAGATCATTAGCGTGGTGTTAGCTCGGAGCAAGGCAAGAATGGCTTTCCAAGTTTTTGTTGCTCAAGTACGGTTAAACAATTATGTAGTAGCTTAGCAATGTGGCAAGAGTGTGTGTTTTGTATGAGTTATGAATGACTCATATATGGTTTTGATGTTTATGAATTGACTTGGATTGTAAACATGATATGTCTTGCCAAATGCTTGTGTGATGTGTGCCTTACGGATGTTTATTTTACTTTTGGATGACATGAATACCTATTTGAAATGTATTGTGCCTTTGGGCATTTAATGACTTCAAGCATGCTATAAAGTGAGATGTTGCTAATGTGTAAATGCCATGGATGATTGTTTAAATCTACGCCTTGTGTGTGTTTGAGCATGCTTGACATAGGATGTATGCCTCTAGACCTTGTTTGCTTGTGTTGAGTGCCTTTAGAGGTCGTTTGGGACCTTTGGACTTGTTAAAAACGCCTAAGTCTGGTTTTCAAAGGTTGCAGACAGCCTGCGTTTGGAAACGAGCTGGGATGTTTCAGAACGGGTAAGGCTTCAGGGACCCCGTATCGGAACGTGTTTCGATACGGTTTGGCCTGTGAATCCCATGTTCTGAAACGGGTATCGGAACGTTTTGGCTACTGGAATTCTGAGAAAATGACGAGATGAAAGCGTTTCGAAATGAGTCTAAGGGTTTCGAAACGGTCAAAATCTCGTTGACCACGAGAAGTTGACCATTGAGGGCGTTTCGGAACGGTTGACCTCCGTTTCGATACGGCCCCTTCGTATGGGCTTTGGGGCAGTTGACCTGGTCAAGGCGTTTCGATACGCCTCAAGGGTGTTTCAAAACGGCCTGTTTAATGGATTAAAATTGGGCTGTTTAAATGTTGTCTTGGGTTCGAATGTTTACTTTCTGTATTTTATTCCGATGTTTGATCACATAGGATTTAAATGGGCTTTTAGAAAAGATTGAATTAAAAGGAAAAAAAATTAGAGTTGCTAACCGAGGGGGAACCTTAACGGGTTTCACTTTGGTTTTCCCCGTGTGGCCTACTCGGACCGGTCATCCGTCCAGACCGGGACGAGGGGGTTACATTTGTTGGTATCAGAGTCTGAGGTTTCCGAGACCTCGGGCAGGTAAGTGAGGTAAGCTTGTTATGTTAAGTGATTGTATTGTTTGATGCATGCCTTGCCGTGAATTCTTACTATTTGACTGTTTGCATGATGATTTGATGCATGAGTTGTTGCGTTTGGTGTAGAGTGAGTGCTCATTGCTACTATTACTTAATTTAAAAAGATTTTATGGTAAAGGGAGTACTTGAGCACTATTGGACCCTTGCTTTGGCTAACGTAATCCCTATATGTTTGTTGTTGTAGTTATTACCTTGCTAGCTGTACCATGAGACCACGTGGGAGGCCTAGGATGGTTCGACCGGAACCACGGGCAGCGGCTCCAGGAGTTGAGCCAGTAGTTAGAGTTGAGGCTCAAGTGGGAGAGCCTGTGGTTGGAGTTGGAGCTCCTCCACCACCTACACCACCACCACCTCCTCCACCCGGAGTAGGAGGCGAGGCCGGGGCCGAAGGAGAGGGACCTTAGTGAGGCCAAGGACCGGCTGGAATAGACTTAGCTCCTTTGGTTCAGGCGGTAGCCGGGGCATTTCAGGCTGCAGTAGCTGGGGGTCAGGCAGCAGCACATCATCAGGGAGAGGGCACTGGGTTGCCATTAGAGAGACTCCGTGGTCTAGGGCCGAAGAGTTCAGAGGGTCTACCCCAGAGAGATCAGAGTTGTGGTTTGAGAGGACTGTCCGTATCCTCGCTCAGATGGGGTGTACTGGTGAGCACAAGTTAGGATGTGTTGAGTCCTTGCTTCAGAGTGATACCTACACTTGGTGGGTCACCATTACTACGGGTATGGATGAGACCGAGATTACTTGGGAGTTCTTTGAGTCAGCATTCCGTAAGAAGTATCTGGGTCCGCGATACCTCAATGAGAGGAAGAGGGAGTTTATGGCTTTGCTTCAGGGGAGTATGACCGTGACCGATTATGAGATCCGATTTGTCAGACTGAGTCAGTATGCTTCTGAGCTTGTTCCTACTGAGGTGGAACGATGTAACCGTTTCCGTTATGGGTTGAATGAAGAGATCAAGAGGTACACTCTAGCTTCAGACTACACTGATTTCAATGTCTTGGTCGCGAGGGCCAAGGACTTAGAGCACAGTTTGGGCTTGACCAAACGATCTGGTGGTTCTAGTTCGGGTAAGAGGTCCAGTGACTTTGATAGAGGTGATGCCAAGAGGCATCGGGACAACAGGCATCATTATGATCATAGACATGGTGGCGGTAACCACGGTAGGGGCCAACAGGGCCAGAGAGCTGGTGGGAAGTTGCCCACATGTGCTACTTGCGGGAGGAATCACACCGGTGAGTGTTGGGGAAATTTCCACTCGTGTTGGAGTTGTGGAGCTAGAGACCACATTAGGCGTGACTGTCCACATCAGGTGGGGCAGGCACCAGCTCAGGCTTCTGCTAGAGCCAATGACTTCCAGAGGGGCCGCAGGCGCGGTAGAGGTAACTTCCAGCTGAGGAATGATGGTCAGAGGAACATAGCACATGTAGTTGCAGTTCAGCCGGAGGGCGGAGGCCAGGCCAGAGTTTACGCTCAGCGTGGGGATCAGCATGACACCGATGTGATCACAGGTAACTTCTCGATACAGTCTTTGGGTTTGCCTTCTTTGATTGACTCTGGGTCTACACATTCCTACATATTGAGTGAGCATGTACAGTCGTTGAATTTGCCTTGTGAAATGTTAGAGGTAGGAGTTAGTGTCACTAGTTCCTTTGGGGACACGGTAGTAGTTAGAAAAATGTACAGAAGGTGTCCGTTGATGGTTCAGGGACATGTGTTTCCATTGGATATGATGGAGCTTCCTTTCTATGGTTTTGATGTAATTCTGGGTATGGACTGGCTCACGGAGCATAGAGCTAGGATAGATTTTGAAACTAAGAGGATTTCTCTGAAGCTCACAGATGATTATGAGATTGTAGTGGTGGGTGAGAACGTGAAGTTCTTGTCCAATGTAGTTTCAGTTCTAGAGGCCAAGAGGTTAGTTGAGTTGGGGTGTGAAGCATACTTGGCATATGTGATGAACCCTAACATGAGTGAGGTTAGACCTCAAGACATCCGGACAATATGTGATTTTCCAAGTGTGTTTCCGAAAGAGTTGTCAGGGTTACCACCGGACAGAGAGGTAGAGTTCACCATTGAGACTTATTCTGATTTAGCTCATGTTTCGATTGCTCCGTATCGCATGGCACCGAAAGAACTGAAAGAGTTGAAGACTCAATTGCAAGAGTTAACAGATAGAGGCTTCATTCGACCTAGTTCTTCACCTTGGGGTGCACCGGTTTTGTTTGTAAAGAAGAAAGATGGAAGCATGAGAATGTGTATAGATTACAGATAGTTGAATCAATTGACAGTGAAGAATAAGTATCCGTTGCCTAGAATTGATGACTTGTTTGACCAGTTGAGAGGAGCATCAGTCTTTTCGAAGATTGACTTGAGATCGGGTTCTTACCAGCTAAAGGTAAGAGAGTTTGATGTACCGAAGACGACCTTTAGGACTAGGTATGGTCACTATGAGTTTTTAGTCATACCTTTTGGGTTGACTAATGCACCGGCTGCTTTCATGGACATGATGAATAGGATTTTTCATCAGTACCTAGATCAGTTTGTATTTGTGTTTATAGATGACATCTTGGTGTATTCGCGAACTGAAGAGGACCATGACCGACACTTGAGACTAGTTTTGAAGACTTTGCTAGATCATCAGTTGTATGCGAAGTTGAGCAAGTGTGAATTCTGGATCCGAGAGGTAGTCTTCTTAGGACATGTAGTGTCAGCCGATGGGATTAGAGTTTATCCGAAGAAGATTGAGGCCATTGTTGAATGGAAGCAACCGAAGTCTGTAACAGAGGTACATAGCTTCCTAGGCTTAGCTGGATACTATAAAAGATTCGTAGAGGGTTTCTCTAAGTTAGCCGCTCCATTGACACAGTTACTTCAGAAGAGTGTTCAGTTTGAGTGGACAGATGCAAGACAGATAGCCTTTGAGAAATTGAAAGAAGCTTTGACCCAAGCACCAATCTTGATTCAGCCAGAGTCCGGGAAGGACTATGTAGTTTACAGTGATGCTTCTTATGTAGGGCTAGGATGTGTTCTTATGCAAGACAAGAGAGTAGTGGCTTATGCCTCAAGACAGTTGAAGACTCACGAGCACAACTATCTGACCCATGACATAGAGTTAGCTGCAGTTGTGTTTGCTCTGAAGATTTGGAGGCACTATTTGTACGGTGAGAAATGCACAGTTTACACCGATCACAAGAGTTTGAAATACATTATGACTCAGCGAGATTTGAATCTCAGACAGGGTAGGTGGTTAGAGTTGCTAAAAGACTGTGATCTTACCATTGAGTACCATCCGGGTAAGGCCAATGTCGTGGCTGATGCATTGAGTAGAAAGATAGCCGTGGATTTGAGAGCCATGTTTGCTAGATTGAGCTTGTCCGGAGATGGTGGCTTAGTAGCCGAGCTTCAGGTTAGACCTACTCTAGGTCAGTTGATTAGAGAGAAGCAGCTCTTAGATAGATCTTTTGCACCTCACGTGCAAGATATAGCCGAAGGTAGATCTTCAGACTACAGTTTCAGTACTGATGGGGTTTTGTGTTTCAAAGATAGGATAGTTGTGCCAGAGGACAGTGACTTGAGACGTACGATCTTGAATGAAGCCCACAGTAGTCCGTTTGCTATGCATCCTGGAAGTACGAAGATGTACCGTGATTTGAAGAATGAGTACTTTTGTGTTGGCTTGAAGAGAGATGTTGCCGACTTTGTGAGTAAGTGTTTAGTATGTCAGAGGGTGAAGGCGGAACACCAGGTTCCCTCAGGTTTGTTGCTACCATTGAGGAATCCGGAATGGAAATGGGAGAACATCACCATGGATTTTGTTTCGGGTTTGCCTTTGACTCCTACGAAGAAGAACTCAGTTTGGGTGATAGTTGATCGTTTTACGAAGTGTGCCCACTTCTTGGCATTCAATACTACTTACACTCTAGATAGATTGGCCGATTTGTACATTGGTGAGATTGTTAGACTGCATGGTGTGCCGAAGTCTATTGTGTCCGATAGAGATCCGAGGTTTACATCTCGATTTTGGGAGTGTCTGCATACAGCTTTGGGTACCCGTTTGAACTTCAGCACGTCTTATCATCCTCAGTCAGATGGTCAGTCAGAGAGAGTTATACAGATCTTAGAGGATATGTTGCGTTGTTGCATCATTGATTTTCAGGGTACGTGGGAGAAGCACTTGCCTCTAGTTGAGTTTGCTTACAATAATAGATTCCAGTCGAGCATTCAGATGGCTCCGTATGAGGCCTTGTATGGCCGAAAGTGTAGAACTCTAGTTTGTTGGGCCGAAGTGGGACATAAGTTCTTACCTATGCCGGATTTGCTCAAGGGGACAACTGACAAGGTAAAATTGATCTATGATCGATTGAAGGCCGCTTCGGATAGGCAGAAGTCCTATGCCGATTTGAAGAGGAAAGAAGTTGAGTTCTCAGTGGGTGAGAAGGTGTTCTTGAAAGTGTCTCCGTGGAAGAAAGTAATGAGGTTTGGCTGAAAAGGGAAGTTGAGTCCGAGGTACATAGGACCGTATGAGATTGTGAAGAGGGTTGGTCCGGTTGCTTATCAGTTGCGTTCGCCATCCGAGCTAGAGAAGATACATGATGTATTTCATGTTTCGATGCTCCATAAGTATAGGTCTGATCCATCACATGTTATGCATTTAGAGAAGATTGAATTGAATCCGGATTTGACTTATGAAGAGGAACCAGTGGAGATCCTAGCTTCTGACAGTAAGGTGTTGCGGGGTAGGTCGATTGAGTTAGTAAAGGTGCAGTGACAACGTCGAGGTGTAGACGAAGCCACTTGGGAGAGGAAGGAGGATATGGTAAGGCAGTTTCCGTATCTCTTTCAGTCAGGTAATTTTGGGGACAAAATTCCTTAAGTGGGAGAGAGTTGTAACGCCCGTGTTTTGGGGTTAGAAGTTAGTCGGGTTAGTGGTCTGACTCAGAAAAAAAAAATTAATTAAGTCGTTTTGGCCTAGGCTTGACCCAATTGGAATTTAAAATTAAAGGGAGTGACCATTTTTTAATTTAGCCAAAATAATGTAAAAGTAGACAACATTTTTGAATGTTAAAAAGAATAAAAAAAAGAAAAGGGAAAAAGTTGTCTTCCTCCCCTTTTTCCCCTCTTTAACGTTGGAAACCATAAACCCCTCCTCAAACCCAAAAATTACTATTCCATTAATTTCCATCTTCATCTCAAGGCCATTTTCAAAGGTAATAACGTTTTCTCACTCTCCTCTTCATTCTCTATCCATACATAGTTGTAGATTTTGAAACTACTAACTTTTGAAAAGTTTGGGTTTGATGAAAGTTTGGGTTTTTACTTAGTTTTTCAATTGGTTTTAAATTATCAAGTTGGGTTTTAGTATATTCACCTTGAAATGCACCTAATATGTTAAAATGAATGAGTTTGGGTGAAAACCCGAAATGGGTCTTGGTAGCCAAGTTTAAAGTGTCTAAAACTTGATTTTTGGTGGGTTTTAGGATTAAATTGGAGGGCTGATGGTTTAAGTATGTTAGGAGGGTGTTTTGGAACCATTTGGGTGTCATTTGGGTGTTTGAAAATAGGGTTTTCAGTTAGGTTTTGAAGGAGCACGAAAATGGGCATTTTGGGGATTATTTTGATTGGAAATTGTTGAAGTTTGACTTGGGCTTAAGAGTTGACTCGATGACTGAGTTTTAGCATTGAATTGAGAGTAATGGATGTGTTTTTGATTGGCTAGAAGCAAGAGGAGACGTTGGAGAGGCATCAGGATCGAATCTGGGCTTGTAGGAGGCTTGCTTTGGTTGCTAAGGAAGGATGGTGAGTGACTTTAAATATGTTTTAAAGATTGGTTCAAGTGTGTGTGGTGTATGCGTGGAATGTGCTTGGCAGGCCTTTCCAAAGTGAGAGTTAAATTCGTAACTTAACTCCTTGAATTTTAGTATGCTATTCATGCCATGGTCTATTTGTTATTGTGATGTGTGGATTGGTTGTATATGTATGCCTTGCTATGTATATACAATGTGTAGGAGACATGAATGGTGGATATGTGATGTGATAAATGAAATTGGCACTAATTAACTTACCGGGTGTAAATGATCGATCATTAGGATTAGTGTGCACACAAATTGAGTCAAAACGTACGTGGCCTTGATGGCGTTGAGTCATCAAGGAGGAGTACGGTGATGTAACATTCCACCGGAAATTTATATATATTCTACGGGATGATGAGTGGAATCCCATCCATAGGGCATGTGGTGATGAGTGGAATCCCGCCCATGCCAGGTTCGGTGATGAGTGTAATCCCACCGAGGTAATGTGATTGTTGAGATTAAATCCGCACATCCGGGTAAACTAACAGTGGCCAATTGAACTTGTTCTTATAATTGTGATGTATGATATTGATATGTGATATTTGAGCCTAGTATGATGTGAGATGCCATATTATGACTCTTGAAAGACTAGCTAGGTCTACTTGTTGATTTATCTATGTATGTTGTATGTGAGATTTAAGGATTACATGCTTGAACCATGTATTGTTGATGTTTTCGATTTTTGAGCATCCTCACTAAGCTTCTAGCTTACGCTCTCATTTTCAACAATGCAGATCATTAGCGTGGTGTTAGCTCGGAGCAAGGCAAGAATGGCTTTCCAAGTTTTTGTTGCTCAAGTACGGTTAAACAATTATGTAGTAGCTTAGCAATGTGGCAAGAGTGTGTGTTTTGTATGAGCTATGAATGACTCATATATGGTTTTGATGTTTATGAATTGACTTGGATTGTAAAGATTATATGTCTTGCCAAATGCTTGTGTGATGTGTGCCTTACGGATGTTTATTTTGCTTTTGGATGACATGAATACCTATTTGAAATGTATTGTGCCTTTGGGCATTTAATGACTTCAAGCATGCTTTAAAGTGAGATGTTGCTAATGTGTAAATGCCATGGATGATTGTTTAAATCTACGCCTTGTGTGTGTTTGAGCATGCTTGACATAGGATGTATGCCTCTAGACCTTGTTTGCTTGTGTTGAGTGCCTTTAGAGGTCGTTTGGGACCTTTGGACTTGTTAAAAACGCCTAAGTTTGGTTTTCAAAGGTTGCAGACAGCCCGCGTTTGGAAACGAGCTGGGACGTTTCAGAACGGGTAAGGCTTCAGGGACCCCGTATCGGAACGTGTTTCGATACGGTTTGGCCTGTGAATCCCATGTTCCGAAACGGGTATCAGAACGTTTTGGCTACTGGAATTCTGAGAAAATGACGAGATGAAAGCGTTTCGAAACGGGTCTAAGGGTTTCGAAACGGTCAAAATCTCGTTGACCACGAGAAGTTGACCATTGAGGGCGTTTCGGAACGGTTAACCTCCGTTTCGATACGTCCCATTCGTATGGGCTTTGGGGCAGTTGACCTGGTCAAGGCGTTTCGATACGCCTCAAGGGTGTTTCGAAACGGCCTGTTTAATGGATTAAAATTGGGTTGTTTAAATGCTGTCTTGGGTTCGAATATTTACTTTCTGTATTTTTTTCCGTTGTTTTATCACATAGGATTTAAATGGGCTTTTAGAAAAGATTGAATTAAAAGGAAAAAAATTAGGGTATCTAACCGAGGGGGAACCTTAACGGGTTTCACTTCGGTTTTCCCCGTGTGGCCTACTCGGACCGGCCATCCGTCCAGACTGGGACGAGGGGGTTACAATGAAGGTGGCGGTGACGGCCACGGTGGAGTGGTGAGAGATCGACAACGAAGACGTAGGGGCTTGGTGAGCTTTTTCTAGAAATTTGAGATATTTCCCTAGATTCGAAAGATCAAACGGGTAGGTGAGAAGGTAGATGGTTTATTAAATTTCTCCAATAATAATATAAACACAACCCCAAATAATATCCTTGGTAAAACATGACAAACATAAGCATTGGGATCAAATGGTTAAGGCTCAAGCTTGAGCAACCAGGGTCATAGGTTCAATCCCCCCCTTGGTTACCATTTCTCATTCATTTTCTTTTTTTTACCTTAAATTTCTAGTATTATAACTTACGGGTTTTAAAATGTTGGACAACGTTAGTTATTTATAGAGAACAAAAAAACTAATAATTTTTGTTGCATAATAAATGAGTGAATTTTATTTAAAGGAATCTTGTATTTAAATCAAGATGCGTGAATGCATGATCATACAAATCGAAGATAAACTAACCCACAATAACCAAAGAAAATTAGAGATTTGAATCAATTTTAGTGGTTTGACTAGTCAAATATGCTAATTTGGATGTTTGGTAAACAGAGGATTGTAATAGCAGATTGAGGTGAAACCACTTATTTTGAGAAGGCTCTTTTTAGGAGTTTTTTGAGTTATATGTTTGGATAAAAGACTTGTAAAGACTATTTTTTTCATGATAATTATAAAAAATTCTCTAAATAACATAAAATTGATTAACTAATAAAATAAAAAATAATAATTTCTAGATGTTTAAGTGTTCTTACCCTAATCATTTTTTATTCAAATCTAGATCTCTGATTCAAGTTGGTTGTGTGTTTAGTTTCTAACATTCATAACTTGATTTACTTTTAAACCGTGTTAGGGGTGTTACAGAATGCGAGAAGCTAAAAGTCAAGTTTCACCAATCTCTATTGTAACCCCCTTGACATGGCCTAGTCGCAAGATTGAACCAAGTGAGAGGCATTAGGTTTAATAAAGTAAATCGTGAAGAAGAAACTTGAATCATGACCATTTTTTCTTTTTATCTTATCTAGATGCACATTATTATCCTATATTTTCATATTAGTAGTGAGTGAAAACTCAACTCAATCGGGCATCGATTTGACATCTAATTGAGTACAATTACAATTTAAGGACCAAATTGCAATTCTAACAAACTACAAGGAATTTGCTAAATTTTATGTTCCCGAAACTTAATTAATTAGGTTTCATACTCACATATTGAAAATTATCTCAATTCGATTATCCAAACTCATACAATTGCATCCACAT
The DNA here is from genome assembly GCA_030270665.1 of Hibiscus trionum. Lineage (NCBI taxonomy): Eukaryota > Viridiplantae > Streptophyta > Magnoliopsida > Malvales > Malvaceae > Hibiscus > Hibiscus trionum. The sequence goes on along the minus strand of BSYR01000038.1, from coordinate 14,653,212 downwards.
AATTTATGGACTAAAAGGTAAGAAAACAGAACTTCAAAACATCAAATTAACTAAATTAACGGCTAGCCGTATCAGTACAATAAAGTTCGTATCAGTACACCTTGGCTATTTCCAAATCCTCAAATTCTAGTAGCATAAAATTGTATCGATACAGCTACGCGTATCGATATGCCCTGTTAATTTCCCTTGCCCCGTACCGAAATGGCTACCCCACATACCGAAACACCATGCCTGAAATGGCTTATCCGTATCGATATGCTTGGACTAGAAATGTCCACTTTTGCTGGTTTAATATGCTTTTGGGATAACCGAAACACCCTATCATGCTTCTACCATATGATCAATACATTCAAGGATCGATCCTCAACATTATAATGCAGGGATGTATTACTGGGGCTTGTACAATTATTAGTTCTTTTGTTAAGGATAAATTGAAGGCATTGAAGACCACTCTATTGAACATCGAAAGGAAATTAATTGCTACGACAATTCTACCAGGAATTGCATCATTACGCTCAATAACCCAACATACTCTCTCAACTTGGTTTCTTCTTTCATTTATCAATTTCCTTTAACTCATTTATTATCACTTCTTATCACCATCAATTTTCATTTAAGAACTTGAATTAAATATAAGATTCCTTTAAAAAACCTCACACAATTATTGTGCTACAAAAACTATTAGTTTTTTGTTCCTTTATTAAAGAACTCACGTCATTCAACATTTTTGGCACCTAACACATTTATTAGGGTTTGGGGTCTATGGTTTAGGGTTTAGAGTTTGTGGTTTTGGGTTTATGGTTTATGATTTAAGGTTTTGAGTTTAAGGGTTAATGTTTCAAATTTTTAGTTTAAGGCGTAAGGTTTAAGGTTTAGTGTTTAGAGTATAGGGTTTAAGGTTTATAGTTTATGATTATGGTTTAAAGTTTAGGGTTTAGAGTTTACATTCATGGTCATGGTTTAGAGTTTATAGTTTAGTGTTTAGGAACCAAAAATGGTGGACAACGTTAGTGATTTATAGAGAACAAAAAACTAATAATTTTTGTAGCATAATAAATGAGTGATTTTTTTCAAATGAAATCTTGTATTTAAATCAAGATGCGTGAATGCATTATCATACAAATCGAAGATAAACTAACTCACAACCCACAATAACCAAAGAAAATTAGAGGTTTGAAGCATTTTTAGTGGTTTTGACTAGTCAAATATGTTAATTTGGATGTTTGGTAAACAAAGGATTTTAATAGCGGATTGAGGTGAAACCGCTCATTTTGAAAATGCTCTTTTTAGGAGTTTTTTGAGTTACAGATTTGAATAAACGACCTGTAAAGACTATTTTTTCATGATAATTATAAAAAAATTCTCTAAATAACATAAAATTGATTAACTAATAAAATAAAAAATAATTATTTCATAAATAAGAAATTAATAAATACATATAAATTTAATATTTAATAAAATTATATTCAAAATATAATTTCATATATAATAAATTAATGTATGCATCTACATTTAATAATTATTAGAAAGATAATTCCACAAATAAAAAATTAATATGTATATCCTAATATATACTTAGTAATGATATTAAAAAAATTAATTTTCATAATATAATAAATGTTAATATATACAAAATGTTAATAACTAAAAAATTATTCAAAAAATTATCAAATATAATCATGTCCTTATATTTCATTTATTTTGTTCAATAATCAAACAACGCAATTTAATTAAGAAGCAAACCTCCGCTATCGGCATCGACTTCTTATTAAAAACCATCTCGTTTCGCGCAAGCCAAACTGACCAAAACAAAGCTGCCACGCACGAGACCCACAAGCAGCGAAGAATACCCGAAAAGGAGCAATGGAAATCCAGCAAGAAAAAAGCCGACAAATTCTTCGGCATCGGCAAGCACACTCCCCACAAACTCCGAAACCAGTCCCAAATGCTCTGAACCAACGGACATGAGTATAGAAAATGATCAACATGAGCTCCTTACACCATATGCATAACATGCTTTGGCCATCAAACACTATACCCCGATGCCTCAAAAAATCAAACGTGGGCAATCGACGCAACAAGACAAACCATAAAAAAGCTTGTACCTTAGGCGGAACAAGAATTTTCCACGTGAAACAAGCTCCAAAATCACTTTCTCCCGCTCGATCAAGCATCAACATCTGAGAGATAGACTTAACCGAAAATAATCCTTGAGCATCCGGGGACCAAACCAACTTGTCACGATAACCAACATGCAATCGATAGTCGCCCACCACATGCCACAATTCTCGAAGCTGCCCCACCTCAAAAGAACGAAGAGGACGTCAGAAAAAATCAGCCCACCTGGAATGTCGAAAACCCCCCTGTACCGAGTAATCCATCACCAATGCAAGATGATTACATGCACAAGAGAACAGACGCGGAAAAATATCCTTCAAAGGCTTTTCAACGCACCATGCATCAAACCAAAAAAGTACGTGACTCCCATCCCCCACTTGCCATAACATTTTATCATGCAAATGCCGTTGCACACCTTTCGAACAAGGCGTTTGCACTATTTGCTTCCATACTACAGACATCACTTGTTGACGAGAGGAAGTGAAACGCCACCATTGGGCAGCCTCGCCATACTTTGCCACGATAATAGCCCTCCATAAAGAAGATGTGTCAGTGGCGTATCACCACAACTATTTAGCTAACAGAGCTGTATTACGCACTTGTAAATCCGCCACCCCCAAACCTCCCAAGTGACGTGGTCGACACACTATTTTCCAGCTCACTCGATTCATCTTACGGTGCAAATTTACACCACCCCAAAGAAAGGCACGTCTCACCTTATCAATTGCCGTAATAACGCCTTTCGGGATCCTAAACACACCCATGTAATAAACTGGAAGGGAAGAGAGAACAAAGTTAACCAACGTTACCCGCGCCACGAAAGACATCAAAGTGCGCTTCCATCCAGCAAGTTTCCATCAAACGTTAGCAAGAATAGGCTCCTATACCGCCATGCTTCGAGGATTAGTTCATAATGGCATCCCCAAATAAGTAAAAGGAAATGAACCACGTCGACTCCCCAAAGCCTTGGCGCACGAGTCAACAATATTCTCCTCAACACCAATAGCGAACAACGAGGATTTGCTGAAATTTATTTGTAATCCAGAACAAACTTGGAAACAACAAAGCAAACGTCGGATAGAATCGACACATCCAGGCGAAGCTTCAAAAAATAAAATTGTGTCGTCCGTAAACTGCAAAAGTGAGATTGACACACCCGAAGAAACGCGCACTCCCTGAATCAAGCCCGCCGCCTCGACCTGAATCAAAAGACTATGCAACGCCTCAACCACGATAACAAATAACAGAGGCGACAATGAACATCCCGTCCTCAAACCACGCCCTAACGGAAATTCTCTCGTAGTGCAACCATTTAAAAACACTGACATATGAGCAGTGGACACACATTCCATTATTCAACGACGCCAAACCTCACAAAAACCCATACATGTGAGCATATAATCCAAGAAATCCCACCGTACACAATCATAAGCTTTAGCGAAATCCAACTTAAGTACAAAACCGCCCGTCGCACTCTTGCGCAAGGAATGTATTACCTCATTGGCCAATAAAATGCCATCAACAATTTGTCGCCCATGAATAAATGCCGACTGGTGCTCACTTATCAACGAACCCAACACCATTTGCAATCTCTTAGCTAGCAGCTTCGGTAGAATTTTTTATACGGAATTCACAAGTCTTATTGACCGATAGTCACTGAGAGCCTTTGGTGAATCAATATTCGGAATCAGTACTAGAAAAGAGCAATTCACTCCCGGAGCCAACTTACCCGCAGCATGGAACTCTCTTAAAAAACGTAACACATCTCCTTGAACTATATTCCAACACGACTTAAAGAAAGCCATACTATAGCCATCCGGTCCCAGCGACTTCGAGCCATCACACCCGCGAATTACCTCCCAAACTTCCTTTATACCAAACGGAGCCACCAAAGCTTCATTTATCGTTCTAACAACCTGACAAAACTCACCCACAATGCTCCAAACACATAGCCGTTCTACGGCCTCAAAGTGTGTAGAGAAAGCCTCCACAATGTAATTACGTAACCGACATATATTCGTTTCCCAACGGCCATTAATCAACAACCTAGTAATTGAGTTCCGCACAGCTCTAAGCTTTGCCGCGCGGTGATAAAACGTTGTATTACAGTCCCCTAATCGCAACCGATTAGCCCTTGATTTTTGTCATCAAAGGGATTCCTTGCGTCTTATAGCATGCCATAACCGCTGCATCCAGTCTCTTCTTCATTCTATTAGCTCAAATTCGGCCTCAAACCGATCCCCCTCAACTCCCACGACATCTAGACTCTCCAACTTAGCTTGTATCGACTAAATTTCCAGCTCAACATCACCAAAAACAGTACGGTTCCAACTACGCAAAAACTTCTTCAGAAGCCTAAGTTTGACCATTATGTTTTCGGTTCCAACCCCCTATTCCGACAACCGACACCAGTCTTCAGCCATTTCATGTACATGTTTCTTATCATCCAACCAACAGTTAATAAAACGAAATGGCTGAGGTCCCTAATCCTGATCATCGCATAGCAACAGTAACGGCGTATGATCCGAGACCCCTCTAGGCAAAGAAAGCTGAACAATGTTGGAAAAAACATCTACCCAAGCCGACGATAACAAAAATCTATCTATATGACCCCGCCGAAAACCCCTACCGAACCAAGTATATTGCTTCCCTTTCAACGACAAATCCACAAGCTCGACAGTATCAATAAAATCAGAGAAAGCTTCCATACCTGACGCCATGGAGCTGCATCCAGCACGTTCTGATAACCATCGCACTGAATTAAAATTGCCCGCGAGACACCAAGGGCTCGTGATGTTCAGAATTAAATCTCCAAGACGCTGCCACAACAGATTTTGTGCCGACACATCGCATGGAGCGTAGATATTCAGAATGTAGCAATGCAAATCCTCCACGCGCCATCTCCCTTGTAACAGAATAAAATAACGATCCACCTCTACCAAAGCTAAACTGAACCCGGAACCTTCTCATATCGTAATCAGGCCTCCCGAAGCACCTACCGAAGGTGAAAAAATAAACTCGTATCCATCAGACACCCATAGACTTGCAACCAATAACGATGACACTTCCTCTAACTTTGATTCTTGAATCATCACCATGTCCGCATGTTGTTTTTTAACTACATCACTCACCGCCCTGCGCTTCAAAGATGAACCTAACCCCCTGATGTTCCTCGACACTACACGCATTCTTACTGACCTCGCTTCTCCCCGGAAAAAACTCGTGTAAGATCCTTTATAATATTTGCTTCACACCCCACGGTCCTTACCCCAACAATACTACCCAGTGCCACTGTCGCCGCTATTTCCTTAGCTAACAATTGCTGACGATTCTGAAAATCTGAGTCGAAGAGTGAGGCGTTCACAACCTGTGTCAAAACTTGTTGTTGCACAGCCTGTTTTCGCGGCCTGCCCCTACCAGCTTTTCGTGTCAAAGGCATTCCCGAAAGGAGGTTAATGGACTTTATTTTTCGACCGTTAATCCAAAGAAGGGAGCTTTGGTTTGCAATGTCTGAATAAGATAATTTCTCTCCTGGGCAAACCTTATCTCTTGTCATATCAGCATTTGAAAAAGATTTAACCACCAAATCCACGGTAGTTGCAACCGGCTCAACCATCTCCACAATGTTTGCATCCACATCCAATGGAAGACTCCTAGTCGAGTGCAAACGAAATACCTCAAGCTGGTTGACTAAAGTAGGACTCTTCCCAGCCTCGCCCACCACCCTATCGAAAACCTGCTCCTCCATCGAATCCGCCAAACCACCTTCCTGCATCTCTTTCAGCTCCGGCATCGCCTTCAAACCAAGATCATCTTGGGAGGCATCAACGTGGTTCAATCGGTGATTCACTTCCCATAGGTTATTGCAGTGCCACAGCTTCGTCCCCTCCGAAGAAACTTAGCCCCCGATCGGTTCTAAATGCCCTACTTCCTTCAATTGGTGATCATCACCCGGACACGTCGTCCCCCCCATCTGATCCCTATGTCGAAGAATCAGTATTCTCATCATCAGACAGCGCCATCGTACACTCACACTCCATCCAAGGGCCAAAAGTATTAAGTTCTCGAACGAGTATAGGAAAACACACACCGTCCACCTCCAGTTTCACCTTAGCATCTATGCACGACGTGAATGATGTTTTGATCAGCATCCATCCACATTCAAACGATTGAGGAGAGTCAGTAGCATCCGCTAAGCGAACCAAGTTCCCCAAAATCTTCGCGATACTTTCGAATGATTATTGTGACCACTGTTCTAAGCCTATCTCCGGTGACCACTGTTCTAGCCTTGAGAAACACCCTCGTATTGATTCTAAAAGCATCACCTTATCTAGTGTTGATGGGTCCTTGAACATGAGCAAGATCATTGAACCAGCGATACACATAATCAACAAGCCATCTACCGTCGTCAAGTGCATTCTCGCTGCAAGTTCCTTGATACTCCATGGTTACTTGCACCATCCCACTGCACAATTGTGCAAAATTTCCAGTTTATCGACTGCCACAAACCCCTGCACTGAGTAATCAAAAGTGTCGCAGTGATTGGCCTCCTTCTCCGATCGCTGCTTCAACGGAACTTTAGGTCCCAAATTCCCTACTTGTGTCGACTGCTATGTGCTTGAGTTAGCTTGCTTCCGTCTCCAAAACGAATCGCGATCTCTATATTTCGCTGGAAATACAGAGATACGGGAGCCATAGATCCATTTACCATGCAGGCGTTCTACCACCCGCTCAGCATCCTCTCGACTGCTCATTCTCACAAACCCAAATCTAGATCCGTTTCTAGCCAGTTTCCGAGGGATGATATTCAAAATAAAAAATAATAATTTCATAAATAAGAAATTAATAGATACATATAAATTTAATATTTAATAAAATCATATTCAAAATATAATTTCATATATAATAAATTAATGTATGCATCTACATTTAATAATCATTAAAAAGATAATTCCACAAATAAAAAATTAATATGTACATCCTAATAAATGCTCAGTAATGATATTAAAAAAATTAATTTTCATAATATAATAAATGTTAATATATACAAAATGTTAATAACTAAAAAATTGTTCAAACAAGTATCAAATATAACCATGTCCTTATATTTCATTTACTTTGTTCAAATAATCAAACAACTATCAGCTATCAGTTAATTTTACCAAACACTTTTATACAATAAGCTAACGTTATCTGCTAGTCAAATCAGCAAATGCTATCAGATATCCACTATCAGATATCCGCTAATTGTCAAACATGGTCAATAATTTTTGTAATACAATAAATGAGTGATTTTTTTCCAAAGGAATCTTGTACTTAATCCAAGTTCTTAAATTAGCATTAACCTATGCCTTAGACAAAGCCTAGTTTTTTTTAAAAAATTTATTGTATTTCCAATTAAGTTATGAGTGCAGACTTTGTATTGATTTTTTATGGATACGGTATGCTATAAATATGTTTCTCATTTTGTCTTTAATTATTCCTTGTGTCATTTAATGCAAAATTTATTTCAAAATCCATTAATCGATTTCAAAACTGAATTCCTTTTACTATAAATAAGCAATTATAAACTTGAAGATTACAAAATAAAGAAACTGAAAGATGGGCATTTCTTCTGTGAATTTGGTGTTCTTATTTGTATGTATATGTTTGTTAAGCCATATGAAAGATGGCGAAGCAGTAGGAGATAAATATACTGTTCACATCACCAATGATTTGGGCAATAACAATCAACTGAGTATCCACTGCAAATCCAATCATAGCGATTTAGGTGTGCATGTCCTCCGAGAATCACAAGAATTTCACTGGACATTTGAAGTTTTTAGGCTAACCACTTATCAGTGCAACATGATGGGGGAAAAGCATTCTAAAACTATTCAAGTGTTCATCTCGAATGAACCATTTCTTGAGAGGTGTATCGGGGAATGTTTTTGGTCAGTAAGAGATGAGGGATTCTATATGAAAGATGATCGTGATGGCAAATGGAAGTTAGCAAATTGTCACGCCCCGCCTGGTCACGACCCAGCCAACCAAGGGGCACACCCGCCCGGGTGCACCGAGCAGCACCGAGGCGTGCCACCCAGGTGCGCAGTGCGCGCCCAAGACGCCCCACCTAGGTGCTCACGGGGAAACAAGGGAGAAATGAGGCATACCAAGTCTTTTAAGGCCACAAGTGCTCCAAAGAAGACTCTAGATCGGCCTAGAAGGCTCCACACGTCTCCACACTCACCCGAGGGGTTCCAGAAGGTTCCACATCAATCTAGGCTCACCCGGAGGAACTTAGAAGACCCGAGAAAGATCAAGAGGGCTCAGGACAAGTCCGGAAGGCTCGGGACAACTCCGGACGACTCCGGAATATTCTAGAGTAACTTAGAATATGTTAGAGCTTTTAGACCATTTAGGAGTAGTCTAGAATATTATGGATGTATGTAGATAAGTATGAACTTATCTAGAAATATCTAGGCTTAGTAGATATTTTGGGAGGCAAACTCTCAACCGTCGGATTAAATAAATCCTAGCGGTCCGTTGAGGAGGTTGGTGCCTATAAATAGGGCCATCCTCTCATTTGTAAATCATCCAAGAGTGTGTACTTAAACACTTGTAAGCTCTCTCTTGTAAGCTTCCGTTGCTTAATACAAGGTCCTTTCCTTGTAAACACTTTTGCTCCTTCGTTTTGCCATAGCGTTGCGACATTAAGGCTGACTAGCATCGTGCCGAGAGTGCTAGTGCCGCACGGATTTGAGCTTGAAAGAATAAGTCCGTGACAGTTGGTATCAGAGCAAGTTACGATCGCTCGGGAGCATGGCCAAGACCAGCAAGAGCCAAGTCGCTAGCCCGTCGGAGACTGAGGTCACGCATGACCAAGGTGGGTATGAAGTAAAGGCCGACCTTGCGGAGGGAAGGCCTCGTGCCAAATCCAAGGATGTACTCTCTAGCTTGGAGTCGCGCCTGACTCGCGTGGAGGAAGGCATATCGGGTATGGGTACCCACGTGGACGACCTTCAAGAGCGGATTGAAGGCCTCGAGGCGGAGGATGTCGAGATCCACACAGCCGTGAGAGCTATGAAGATCAAGCTAGAGGAGTCTCTGCACGCGGAAATGGGTGAAGTACGCGACGCACTCGTGGCAGAACTCACAAAGGTACGTGAGTCATTCCAACATGAACTTATCAACGTGTATGCTCAACTAGAGTCATTGCAAGGCGACCTTGCCTTGTGCAAACGTGCTATGGCAGCCGGGCCAAGCACCACCGTGGAGGCTAGAAGGGTGGAGGTGCCCAAGCCTCAAACCTTTTCAGGGACACGCAACGCCAAAGAAGTCGACAACTTCTTGTATGGCTTGGAGCAATACTTAGAAGCCGTTGGCATCAGGGAGGATGCCTCTAAGATCCAGACCGCAACCTTATACCTCACCGACACCGCCATGCTTTGGTGGAGGAGAAGGCGTCTCGATGTCGAGCGAGGTACGTGCACCATTACTACCTTCAATGACTTTAAAAGGGAGCTCAAAAGGCCATTCTATCCGGAGAATGCCGAGGACGAGGCACGAGCTCGCTTGCAAAGGCTCAAGCAAACGGGGAGCATCCAAGACTATGTCAAGGAGTTCACTAGCTTGGTGCTCGAGATCCCCGATCTCTCAGATAAGGACTCACTCTTCAATTTCACAGATGGCCTCCAAAGTTGGGCCAAGGCCGAGCTAAGGCGAAGGGGAGCACAAACCCTTGCCGATGCTATTGCCGTGGCCGAGAGCCTCATTGACTATTCCACCCACAAGGAGTCCAACAACGAGCCAAGGGACAAGAAGAGTGGTCAATCCAATGGTGGAAGAGATAGGAGCCCACGTAAAGAGAGTCACAAGGACGAGGGCACATCGAAGCACAAAGGCTCGTCCTCATGGAGGGACAAGGACCGAGGTAGGTCTAAAGACTCTCAAGGTGCCAAGAAATCACCACCTAGCAGTTGCTACATCTGCGATGGCGACCATTGGGTTCGGGAGTGCCCACAACGCCGAGCCCTTAGTGCAATCCTAGCAAAGCATCAAGAGGAAAGTGATGCCGACGAAGGTAGTGATGCCGAAGGGGACCAAGGTGCACAAATGGGATCGCTACAGCTCTTGAATGGAATCCAGTCCGCCCCAAAGACCCAAGCCAAAGGGTTGCTATTCGTGGACATCACCATCAATGGAAAAGCATCGAGGGCTATGCTCGACACAGGTGCGTCCCATAACTTTGTGTCTTTAGGAGAAGCAAAGAGGCTTGGTCTTAGTGTCGTGAAAGGGGGAGGATCCGTCAAGGCCGTAAACTCTGCCGCTCAACCCATCCATGGGTTCGTTCGAGGAGTCAAGACCAACATTGGGACATGGTCAGGCCGCATGGACTTCTCGATTGTGCCGCTAGATGCTTACCCGATCATCCTAGGGCTCGAGTTCTTTGAACAAGCCAAGGCGATACCGATGCCGTTTGCCAACAGTTTATGCATCACCGAGGGTGCACCATCGTGTGTGGTACCAACAATAAGGGCCACCAAGCCAGGGACAAGAGTAGTCTCAGCACTTCAACTCAACAAGGCCGTCCGAAGGGCCAAGCCGTCCAAGGGACTAAACGAAGACAAAGGGGTGACCGTGTCTAGGAAGGCCACCAAGCATGTTCAAGAGGAGAACGTCGCTTCCAAGACCACCGAGGGTCAAGGTTCAAAGGGAAGGTCTTCCAACAATGCCGACAAGTCGAGGGCAAAGGCAAGGCGAGCTAGGAGACGAGGGAAGCGCTCCAGCAACACCCCTGTTCCACGAAGACGCGACGAGGGCGTCGCGAGATCGGGTGGGGGAGGATGTCACGCCCCGCCTGGTCGCGACCCAGCCAACCAAGGGGCACACCCGCCCGGGTGCACCGAGCAGCACCGAGGCGTGCCACCCAGGTGCGCAGTGCGCGCCCAAGACGCCCCACCTAGGTGCTCACGGGGCAACAAGGGAGAAATGAGGCATACCAAGTCTTTTAAGGCCACAAGTGCTCCAAAGAAGACTCTAGATCGGCCTAGAAGGCTCCACACGTCTCCACACTCACCCGAGGGGTTCCAGAAGGTTCCACATCAATCTAGGCTCACCCGGAGGAACCTAGAAGACCCGAGAAAGATCAAGAGGGCTTAGGACAAGTCCGGAAGGCTCGGGACAACTCCGGACGACTCCGGAATATTCTAGAGTAACTTAGAATATGTTAGAGCTTTTAGACCATTTAGGAGTAGTCTAGAATATTTTAGGTCCTTAGAGATATATGTAGAATCCTATAGAAATCTTTAGAATAGTTTAGATCCCTTAGATATTTTAGGAGGCAAAATTGTAGCCGTTGGATCAAAATGATCCTAGCCGTCCGTTGAGGAGGTGGGAGCCTATAAATAGGGCCACCTCCCTCATTTGTAAATAACCTAAGAAGTCTCTCACACTTGTAAAGCTATATTGTAAAAGCTTTCGTTCCTTAATACAAGGTTCTTTCCTTGTAAACTCGTTTGCTCCTTGTGTTTGCCATAGCGTTGCGACATTAAGGCTGACTAGCATCGTGCCGAGAGTGCTAGTGCCGCACGGATCGAGCTTGAAGAAATAAGTCCGTGACAATATACTTGGAACTAGTTGTCCTAAATTATATGTTTTCCTTTGTTTATGTTTTTAATAATAAAAAAGTTAAGTGGATAGCTCCATTATTTCCTTCTACAGGGGTCAAATCAGGAGTAATTCTCTTGATATTGTTGCTGTGTTTGTTATTTTAAGAAATATTTCACTTTGTTTTTTATTTCAAGATCTATAGTGATCCCTATCAAATCAATATAGAGAAACCAATAGAATTTATTGAAGTGATATGTATTGTGGCCTGAAGTCTACAAGAACACACACCAGCTTCACCTTTTTGAACTGAAGTCGACAGGAACACACATTGGCTTCTACTTTTACAATAGAAAATGTCATAGATCTTCAAATAAAAATGGAAGTACAATAGATCTTGAAATATTTTTTTCAACAACAATATCCAAAAAAAATATTTATTCTTTCAAATCGAGTATTCTCTTATAATTATATAAAATTAATAATAAAAGGAATAGATTAATACTTTTTATTATGATTGTAGTTTGTATTCTGATGTACTTGATAGTATTATATGTTCCTTATAAATGCTTTCATTTATTTTGACATTAAAATTAGCTTTAAAGAAATTATGAATTATGAACATTCACAATAAATTTATGGGATCATAATTTTTTATCTAAAAAATCAATTAGATTTGACTTTTATCACTTTTAGTTTATGTGGAAAACTAAAAAATAATTCCATTATAGTTCAATAAGAAAAGAAAACAATATTGTTTAAAATTCTGAAAAAAGAAAAAATAGAAATATGATAAGTCTTCAAATGTCACAAAAATGAAATATGAAGAAAAAATATAAAAATAAATTCACAAAGCTTATGTTATGCCAAATTACAAAACGAAGAAAAAAATTGTTTTAAGGTTGGGAAAGCATTAGCGAGAAAAGAATATATATATATATATATATAACAGGAAATATTTTGAAAAGTGTGATTGGATCACTTTAAAACATGGTTATTTTAATAAAACATTTTGTTTTAATAAAACAATGGTTTTAGTCAACGAAAACCAAAAAATAAGTTTAGGGGTCGGTTACGCGTGGGGAAGGGTTAGCACCCCACAACGCCCAAAATTGGTACCTAATTGATTTCAAAACTGAAATTTGCAAGTTCACGAAGGTTCGACTTTATTTGTCCGTTTAATGAATATCAAACTATTTTAACGGCCTTATCGCCCGGGAGATGAACTTTAATCACCGCCAACATTTCTGGTGTTAACACGTCATTCTCATTTGATAAGACACCGCATTAAATTAATTTCTCTTTTCAAGCAACATTAAAATTTTCTGTGTTGAGCATTTTATTCATTCTAGGTTTGATTAATTTAAATCCTTAAAAGGTTTAAGTCTTTTATTCCTAATTAAGAGTTTGAGTTTGTTTAAGTGTGTTTTATTTTTTGTAAAGAAAATCTTTCAACAAACACACCTTTATCTAAGCCTTTAGAACATAGTCCTAAGTTTTGACCTATCTCTAATGAACAAACAAGAAACTTGAATTATTCTTTTGTGTTTTACTTTTTATTGTTTCCTCTAAAAAACCTTTTATTCTTTACTTTAAAACCTAAACTCTTCTTTTTGACATTTTTGCCTTTTAACCTTATTGATTTTCTAATTTTTTATTCTTTTATTATTATTTTCAAAAAGAGTTTTTTTTCTTTTAAAACTTTAAAGGTTATTATTATTCTTTATTTTCTTGAAATATTTATATTTTTTAAAAGCTCTTTTTCAAAAAAATGATTTTGAGATTTTTTAAAACCTTTTAATTCAACCTATATTTTAGGAAAAAGACATTTTATGTTTTCAGACTTTTATTCTCCTTAAAAAACTTAAACTTCTAACCTATGATTATTTTATTAAAACCCACTTTAAAAAAACCTCCTTTAAGAACCTTTTATTATTAAAATTGAATTTCAAAAATCATTTTTATTTTCTAACAAATTAAGACTTTTTTTATATTTTTTTACCCGTGATTTATTATCTTCTAATTAAACCCTTTGATTTTAGTTTTTTTAAAACAAACATTAATTCATTTTTATTCTTAAATCTAAAAGGATCAAAACCAACTTTAAGTTTCAACTATTTCATTTTTAAGATCAAAGTTCTAAAAACAACATTTTTTTTAAACGTGCAAGAATTTTAAAGATTAAATTAAAAACTAAACAAAATTCTAAAACAAAATTATTACTGGATTCAAGAAACAATCTTCCAACTTCAACAAACACAACCTAAAAACAAACAAAAAACAAATAAAACAAAATTCAACCAAGAACAAGAACAAGAAGGAATTAAAATTTAAAAAAAATGAAAAGCTAAAGAGAGAAAATTTACCGAAAGAAAATGATGAAATCGAATGAATCTTCTTCTCGAATTGCTTCAAAACGCTTCCAGAAAATAGCCCAATACTCGAACTTCACTCCAGAAAATTTCTAGCAAACTCAGAGAATTTTGTAAGGATTTTCGAAAAATTTTAGCTTTGTTTTTTTTTTGCTCTTCAAGTGTGCATTGAACAAAGGGGTTTGGGGGGTTATACTTGAACTTGAGCTTGCAAATCAAGCAAAATCGAGAATTAATACCCCAAATTGGAGCCAAAATTAGACAAGAGGCATGATCCACGGTAAAACCCCCAAAAAATCATTCGTTTTGATTCATTTAACTCACTTCTCAGAACTAACTACATTGTATAACAAAAAGCTCGTCTTCACCAAGCAACCACTAAATGTACAACGGGAAATCGAACATGTATTCAAATGGTATTTTCCAAGTATTCGAGCATGTGTATTGCACCTGAACTCGATCCATAGCATCGAATACACACGAAGAACATGCTGCTCTTACCATTGACCTAGGTACTTTCTCCAAATAACTCGAACATGCTTTTATATGGTATTCTTCCAACATCACAATAGTTCCCGAAACGACCAACCAACAAGGGTCGTGTATTACCATTTTCAGAGCTATTGCCTTTGCTAGGCTTTATTGATATTTCTCATTCCGGGTCTTAGAGGTATTTTCAGTCACCTCGATGTCTGAAGGTGTTTCAATTATTCTGAGCCTTTCGGTTCTTCCAACTATTCATTCATTTCAGATCTCGGTGGTATATCCATCATTTCAGATAATTGACAATTAGTACCCAAGGATATTTCAGTCTTCTGGTCATTACGTTATTTATTTACTTCAGCCTTTTTGATGTTTTTAAACCTCTTTAGTCAAGCCAGTCAGTTCGGTGTTTTATGCCACTTTGATTAGTTCAAATATACAAATAGATAATTGTATATATATATATATATATATATTTGAGAGTTATTTTCAGAGATTTATTCAGTGTTCAAATACAATCCAAGTACTCAACAATTCGAGGGTTTAAGCTTTGATCTACAACTCTCTAAGCAAAACGAGGTTTTCAGATAAATAAGCTACTTTACCAGATTTGGAGTAGATTCCCAGATGATTTTGTTGTCAGGGGTATTTTAGTCCTTCTTGAGCCTCAAGAGCGTTTCTGTAACTTCGTAACGAAGCATTTTTGAAGTTAGATCATTAACATACAATCAGGTCTAGAGTATAACAGTCCTATGAATTATTCTTGGATATCAAGAGTTCATTCAAGTCCCTTATCTTCCTAACAGAATTAACCATATACTTAACATGATCATTCAATCATTTAGTGGATACCAACATGTTCCATAACGCATACAAGAGGTAGTAATGTATTACCTTGGCTCCAAGCTACATCGGTCGATCTGTAAATGACATTCCATCACTCTCAAACCCAGATTTGATGTCCCTCAACCATTCGTATTCAAGGAACTGTGAGTACCTTCAATCACACAATATCCCATTTCAGTCCTTATTCATAGAGCTCATAACTAAAAAATAAATACATAAACAAGTTCAGGTTTAAAGTCAGTTTCGGAGGCTTTCAGGTCAAAATTTTGCAAAATGGTCTTCAAAATCATACTCAGGACGTCTTAAAACATAAAATAGGAGTTTTCGGAAAATTTTGACTTTTTGGTCAAAGTCAACGTGCAGGTCAAAAGGTCAGCGGTCAGGTTAACGCTGACGTCATGCTAACATCACTAGTCAATAGGGTTGACTCGGCTGAGTCAACTCGGGCGAGTTAACTTAGACGGGTTAACTCACTGAGTTAACTCGGTCAATGGGTCGAGTACGTGTCATCGGGTCGGATACGAGTTCGGGTCAGGTACGGGTCAGAGAGACTGGTCGGGTAGATGGGTCTGGGCTCAATTCAGGTTTGGGCTCAGACTGGTTGGCCGGTTCAGACCGGGTTAGGCCGGTTTAGACCATAGCTTGAACCGGTTTACATTCCCAAAGGTGCAAACCATCGGACGGTCATCAGAACGATCGCCAGAGGCCATTTTTGTACCCATTCCGCCGAGTAAAAGAGAGCTTATCAACACGACGACTCAACCCAAAACTTAGCAACAAGAAACAAGCCGAAATTCAGCCGAAAATTACCTAAAAGTCAAAATCGCATTGGAAAACTCGAAGCTCTAATGAATGTCTTACCAGCATTAATTGGATACATGATCGGTAAAAGGGGTTTTGATCCCCTCCACACATTGAGCACGCTTGCACGGTCGATACGCCTTGCCAAGGACGGAGGTAGTCGAAACAGAGGAAAACAGAGACGAGTTTAAGGGGATTTTGACGAATCTTCATCTCTATCTCCACGGCGAACAGCAGTCGTTCACCGCGAGTGGAGCACAGGGCTGGGGTCGGGGTGCGACGGCGGACACAATGAATGTAACGCCCGTGTTTTGGGGTTAGGAGTTAGTCGGGTTAGTGGTCTGAGTCGGAAAAAAATTTAATTAAGTCGTTTTGGCCTAGGCTTGACCCAATTGGAATTTAAAATTGGGTAAACTAATGCGGTGGTCACTTATGTTTTACTTTAGTACAAAGTTGGTCACCGATTTTGAAAAATGACCAGTAAGGTCACTTACGTTTTCGGGGCGTAAACTTTTGGTCACCAACCGTTTAATGCCGTTAAACTTTAACGATTTTTTGATCTGGCAATTGAAAAAATAAGGGTAAACTACTGCAATGACCCTAAAATTCTCGAAATTTCAAAAAAAAACCCAAATTAATAAATTCCTAAATCCTTAAATACCTAAATCCCTCAATCTGGCCACTCTTGCCGTCGTTGGCCACGATTCCGGCGACAGAATGGAGCGTCCTCCTTTCTCCCAAACACCCATGCACCAATTGTCGTCATTCAATCGTCGCTTGTTGCAAATCGATCGAATGAATTTTTCAAATATTTCAACATTCGTCCGACATTTTTCACGACTCCGATCAATTTTTGACATCAGCGTGGTAGGGTAAAAGATCATGGTGGTCCGGCGACAGATGTGGTGGGCGGCGGCGACAGAATCGACTTAAATCGCGATTTAAGTTTTGGTGAGTTGGGGATTTCGAATATGGGGGTTATTTTGTGAATTTTGAAAATTTAGGGATTTTTTTAACTGTCAGATTAGAAATTCGTCAAAATTTAACGGCATCAAATGGTTGGGTGACCAAAAGTTTACGTCTCGAAAACGTAAGTGACCTTACTGGTCGTTTTTCAAAATCGGTGACCAACTCTGTACTGGGGGAAAACATAAGTGACCAACGCAGTAGTTTACCCTTTAAAATTAAAGGGAGTGACCATTTGGTAACTTAGCCAAAATAATGTAAAAGTAGACAACATTTTTGAATGTTAAAAAGAACAAAAAAAAAAAAGAAAAGGGAAAAAGTTGTCTTCCTCCCCTTTTTCCCCTCTTTAACGTTGGACACCATAAACCCCTCCTCAAACCCAAAAATTACTATTCCATTAATTTCCATCTTCATCTCAAGGCTATTTTCAAAGGTAATAACATTTTCTCACTCTCCTCTTCATTCTCTATCCATACATGGTTGTAGATTTTGAAACTGCCAACTTTTGAAAAGTTAGGGTTTGATGAAAGTTTGGGTTTTTACTTAGTTTTTCAATTGGTTTTAAATTATCAAGTTGGGTTTTAGTATATTCACCTTGAAATGCACCTAATATGTTAAAATGAATGAATTTGGGTGAAAACCCGAAATGGGTCTTGGTAGCCAAGTTTAAAGTGTCTAAAACTTGATTTTTGGTGGGTTTTAGGATTAAATTGGAGGGCTGATGGTTTAAGTATGTTAGGAGGGTGTTTTGGGACCATTTGGGTGTCATTTGGGTGTTTGAAAATAGGGTTTTCAGCTAGGTTTTGAAGGAGCACGAAAATGGGCATTTTGGGGGATTAATTTGATTGGAAATTGTTGAAGTTTGACTTGGGCTTAAGAGTTGACTCGATGACTGAGTTTTAGCATTGAATTGAGAGTAATGGATGTGTTTTTGATTGGCTAGAAGCAAGAGGAGACGTTGGACAGGCATCGGGATCGAATCCGGGCTTGTAGGAGGCTTGCTTTGGTTGCTTAGGAAGGGTGGTGAGTAACTTTAAATATGTTTTAAAGATTGGTTCAAGTGTGTGTGGTGTATGTTTGGAATGTGCTTGGTAGGCCTTTCCAAAGTGAGTTAAATTGGTAACTTAACTCCTTGAATTTTACTATGCTATTCATTCCATTGTCTATTTGTTATTGTGATGTGTGGATTGGTTGTATATGTATGCCTTGCTATGTATATACAATGTGTAGGAGACATGAATGGTGGATATGTGATGTGATAAATGAAATTGGCAATAATTAACTTATCGGGTGTAAATGATCGATCATTAGGATTAGTGTGCACACAAATTGAGTCAAAACGTACGTGGCCTTGATGGCGTTGAGTCATCAAGGAGGAGTACGGTGATGTAACTATTGCGTGTAAAATAGTCTATCGCAATTGTAGTGCAAGTGTACACGACGCAAGTAGTAAAGTGATACGAAGTATCGGATATCGTCTCCACAGGGATTGGGCTAATGACTTCACCTTGTTTACTGCACGAAAGTAAAGGAAATAATTAAGAGTTGTCACGAGAATAATAAAGTAAAAAAACGTAAAATAAAGGATTGAAAAATCAAGATAGAGAGAATGGGCTGGTATTGAGTTGCTCAGTAGTGCAGGTATTGAATTGCTTAGGATCTCCAATTCTGTCGTCGCGCCTGTCGCCGACAGCACCTGTCGCGGCAGCTGTCCGTTGGTTGTCGCGGTAGCAAACACACCAACTCTGTACTTCAAGCTTGGCAAGAATCCCAGATCTGCCTTGCCCTATCCCTAGGCACAAGTCTGTCGATGATCACGTCTTTGATGATACCTCCCGGCGTGAATCGAAGGATGAACACCGATGTGTATGAATTCTTCCTTAGCCACTTAACCTCGCCCTATCCCTAGACACGAGATGGTTCAACTATAAACTAGAGAACGCGCTCTTATCTCTTTCGTATACTTAACTCTCCCGATACTAAGTAAATGGATAACCTCACAATGCTCTCCCGATGCTCTTGTAAGATATTAACACCAATATAAAAGAACTTGAAGTTTATTTTATTGAACTTAGAAAATCCTAAAACAAAGCAACCCTTGCAACTACTTTACAAAACAACCCGTAGCCCTAGGGGGGATTTAGAACATGTCGGTGACGGGTGGACGACAGGGGGTTTAGGTTTCGGTTATGGGTTAATCCCTTATGCCCTAGGTATAATCTATGCCCTTATATAAGCTTTGGGCTCAAGTTATCTAAGGTAACAAGGATTACAACTTTAATTAAAAGTAAGATTCTAATAAAGACTAAATCTCTAAAGTCTCCTACTTTCCAGCCGCATCCTTGTTTCTAGGGATTTCTTCTCCTTGAGCTTTGGCTTGACATATCTTTTGATCCGGGGCTTGGAAAAATATTTGGCTTCCACGCGACAGACGAGCAGATTTTTCTCTATCTGTCGAGGTACACTTTACTTTTCCTCTTCATAAGTCTGCTGTCACCTTGCTGTCACGACAGGTCCATGACAGGTTCGTCTTCTTCGTCTGCTTGTCCAGTTCAGCCCTCCTGCTTCTCTGCGCTGCGCCTGCCTTCATCGTCAATCATGGCAGCTACCTACAAAATACGCCATCTTTTAGTAGAATCCGTGCCTTTTATATAATTGTGATGTTTTATTGAAAACTAACCTAAATGCAATGCAATTATGCTTGAATGCAGCAGAAATATGGGTTAAAAAGGGTGTAAATAATAGAACTTTTACACACTCAACACACCCCCAAACTCAAGTCTTTGCTTGCCCTCAAGCAATTAAACCTAAACGAAAAAATGAAAACAAGAAAAAAATTTTGTGTTGGCCTTCAAACAGTGAACTGCCCCTTACCCGTCGCTCGTTCTCTATGGCGGCAGCAACCTGTCGGATAGGTTAGGATCTGTCCGGAATCTCCCTATAGCTCTCGTGCAGTGTGTGCATGCTTGTGAACAGTTATATGCCAAGACTCTCTTAGTTTCACTAGAATATTCAACTTTAGCTTGTTTAGAGTTTTTCCTACGAGACTGTTTTCTTTCTTTTTCTTACTAGAGCCAGAATTGGGCACCTCTAGTTATTTCTTTTTTTTTTCAAACTTCTTCTCTTTTACTAGAGCCAGTATTTCAGGCACCTCTAGTTAACTGTCTAGAGCCGGTGATAGGCACCTCTAGAAGTTTTTCTCTGGTTATCTGCCTAGAGCCGGTGGTAGGCACCTCTAGGTTTCCTGAGATTCTAGTCTCTTTTCTACTCTAAGTGCTAAGCTTTCCTATTCTAGTTTGGCTAAAAGAAATCTAAGCAGTATAACAGTCACAAAAGTGTTTAAGTTTTCAGAACTATAGAAAGGCTCTAAACTTTTCCTTAACCTGTCCTAAAGATGCTGCCACGACAGAGATGTCATGACAGGTAAGTTAACTTCACAGTTTTAAGCCAACAGTTTAATCTTTTCTGATTTTTTTTTCAAGAAAAACTTTAAAATAAAAGACACAACAAATAATAAAAAGATGTACTTAAGACTCCATTAATGATGGAGGGTTGCCACCCCCAAACTCGAGGGTTGCATTGCCCTCAATGCAAAATGACATGAAAAATAAAATAAAGAAAAAGTACATCACAAAATATAAAGGCAGGCAGCAATCAAAGGAGAATAAAAAAAAAACTTAAATTTTCAGTCGCTGCCCTCGTTGCTGCTGCTGATTCGGATCTGCCGGCGGCGTCTGCGCTGTGGGGGAGGCTGGACAGGTTCAGAAACAGGTTCAGGGACAGGTTGCTCCCCGAGCTGAACATCGGAACTGCTGCCGCTGTCCCAACTGCTGGTGGTAGTGGTACTAGCCTTAGGCAGCCTTTTCTTGTCCGCCACATGTTTAATCCTCTTGACCCTCGTAAAGTCACTCTCCAAATTCCTACGGATAAGAGGGCTGTCATCAGTGGCAGGTCTCTTGGTTCCTCGAGGGGAGGTGTCTGCCGGTGGGCTGCCTTCTGCCGTCGGGGCAGGTGATTTGGTGGAAGAAGTCGAGTGGGACGGGGAGGCAGGTGGTGTGGGCGTGTGGACAGATGTGTGGACAGGAGTGGGGATATGGAAATAATGGGCAGGAAAAGTAGGGAATTGAACATCGGGAAAATTTAAAGTTTGGGTAATAAAATTTACCGTGGAGTTCGTGAAGTCCCGAATAAATGTCATCAATCCCATTTGGCGTTCCTCTACCCGTTGTAAAGTAGCTAGGATGAGGGCAGACTGGTCTGTCGGAGTGGCGTTGGTTTCAGCATCAGGGGCAGGCTCGGTGGCAGGGTCGGTGGGTGGTTCCTCTGATGATTCTGCGGGTGAGCCAGCAGGGTTGAAGGAGGAGACAGGTGTAGCCGCGATCAGCTCCATGAGGCTGTTGATGTTATTATCTGTCCAACCTCTGCCCTTCCTGATTTTGTCGGAGGGATCCTCGGGCACCGCAGCACATCGGCAGAGGGAAGTTATGGTGAACGGCAGGCAGAGGCGAGAGTCAGAGCGGAAGGCACAGTCCAGGATGCTGTCCCTCATATATCTGCCCACATTAATGGCCCTGTTGTGCATGATGGAGTGAATCAAGGCAAGCCGCTGTCGGTTGACTGTCGTATGGTGGGACGAGGGTAGGATACGCTTTTTGATGAAAGCGTTCCAAAGTTTGGCTTCCGGGCGGAGCTGCCCCCTATTGACGGAGTGGGGGTTCTTCTTGCTGGTGGTCCATGATGTACCGGCCTCTTTCAACTCCACCATGATGGCATCGTAAGTGGCAGAGTCGAGGGAGTCGATGAATTCCTGGTGAGCATCATCACCGGGGCCAAAGAAAAGGCCAAACATGTGATTGATGCTGTCGGCAGTGAAAGGTACTTGCACTCCCCGAACAGTGACAGATGTCACCGTTCTGCTGTCTATGGCTGCGTAGAATTCTCGGACTAAGGTGTCGTTAAGCTCGGCCGGTTGTTCAACAAAAGACTCCCATAGTTGAGCCTTGATGGCCTTGAAAATGAACGGCCGGAGTCCCATGTTGGGCGTCTGTCGGATGTACACGAAGCCACGTTCCTCCCATAACTCTTTGTTGGCGAAGGGGGATGCTGCTGCGGAAGAAGAGGCGGCAGCAGTGCTACGGCGGGTTTGTCTCGATGACATATTGGTTGCAAGGGCTGTGAAAAAGAGAAAGCAAATAAAACTAGAGGAGAAAAACAAGAGAGAAAAATCAGAAGTGATGAAAAATGAAAGTGGGAAGGGGTTTATATAGCGGTCGAGTAGCTGCCCATTTAATGCCGCAACGGCAGGCGTGAAGAACGGAGCGGCAGATTGGATGTAGCGTGTCTGACGTGTCTGACACGCATTTATGCGTCTGTTACGCGTCTGCCGCACGCTTCTGCGTCTGCCGTGTCAGTCTGTTGACAGCCTGTCATATCCGTCCGCGGCGGCAGCCGAAACGACAGGTTATCATAAATGGGCTTTATTTGGCTGATGGATGGGCGGTGGGCTTGGGCCACTTCTTCTTTCCTTCTTGACTCCTTTATTTCCTAAAAACTGAAATTAGAAAAACAAAACATTATTCGAAAATTAACCTAATTTCCTAATAAATAATAAATAAATAAAATAAATAAAAATTAGGTTAAATTAGGGATGCCTTGTGGGGCATCACCTAAAGTAACCACTTCCTGTATTCCTGGGGCTTTAGTCCCCTGATAGTGCTTGAGGCGCTGTCCATTGACTTTGAATTGATGCCCGTCTTTTAATGATTGAATTGTGATGGCACCATGGGGAAAAACTTGAACTACTTGGAACGGGCCAGACCATCTACACTTTAGCTTTCCTGGGAAGAGTTTAAGTTTAGAATTGAATAACAACACAAGCTGCCCTGGGCAGAACTGACGTGGCAGCAGTTTCTTGTCGTGCCACTTCTTAGTCTTTTCCTTGTAAATCCTTGCGTTGTCGTAGGCCATTGTCCGTAATTCTTCAATCTCGTTTAAATCTAATAACCTTTTCTGGCCGGCCTTGTCCAAGTCCATATTCACTGCCTTGATTGCCCAATATGCTTTGTGCTCGATCTCAACAGGCAAGTGACATGTTTTCCCATAAATCAGTCGGAATGGAGACATACCCAATGGAGTCTTGAAAGCTGTCATGTATGCCCATAATGCATCATTTAGAAGTAAAGACCAATCTTTCCTCGTTGGTTTAACCATCTTTTCAAGAATGTTCTTCACTTCCCTATTGGATATCTCAGCCTGTCCATTGGTCTGTGGGTGGTATGCTGTCGCGATCCTGTGCTTGACACCATATTTTTTCAAGGCGGCAGCAATTACCCTATTCTCGAAATGTCTCCCTTCATCACTGATAATCGCCCTAGGGATGCCAAATCTAGAAAAAATGTTTTTATGCAAAAACTTTTGGACCGTCTTGGCATCATTCTTTTGAGTTGCGATTGCTTCAACCCACTTGGAGACATAATCCACTGCTAGGAGGATGTACAAATTTCCACATGAAGATGGGAATGGTCCCATAAAATCAATCCCCCAAACGTCGAAGATCTCGACTTCTAGAATATTCTGCAGTGGCATCTCGTTTCTCCTCGAGATGTTACCTGTCCGCTGACACCTGTCACAATTTTTGTAAAATTCATGTGCATCTTTATATAGTGTCGGCCAGTAGAACCCTGACTGCAGCACCTTGGCAGCAGTTTTATTGCCTCCTAAGTGACCTCCATATTGTGAAGCATGACAGTGATGGAGAATGTCTTCTTGTTCTTCTTGTGGTACACACCTTCTTATAACCTGATCTGCGCACATTTTGAAAAGAAGAGGTTCGTCCCAATAATAATGCTTAACATCATTTTGGAACCTCTTCCTGGCTTGATAATTAAGATCAGAAGGTAATATTCCGCTAACTATAAAATTAACGAAATCAGCATACCAGGGAAGGTTAGAAGACTTACCTGCCGCCATGGCTGCCGCGACAGCGATTGCGGCAACAAAGAGCTGCTCATCTGGGAAGGTCTCCAGTATGTGTGTCTCATCTAACGGTAAGCTCTGTCCCGTTTCCAACCTCGACAAGTGGTCTGCCACTTGATTTTCTGTCCCCTTTTTGTCTTTGATCTCAAGGTCGAACTCTTGTAATAGCAAGATCCATCGTATCAGCCTAGGCTTCGCATCCTTCTTTGCGAACAAATACTTGAGGGCAGAATGGTCGGTGTGTATTATTACTTGCGTTCCAAGTATGTAAGAACGAAACTTGTCGACGGCGAACACCACAGCTAACAGCTCCTTTTCTGTGGTGGTATAGTTCACTTGGGCATCATTTAATGTTTTGCTGGCATAATATATGACGTGAAACAACCTGTCGCTGCGCTGCCCAAGTGCTGCCCCGACAGCATAGTCACTAGCATCACACATGATCTCGAATGGTTGTGTCCAGTCTGGTGGCTGTACTATGGGGGCTGTCACTAACTTTTCCTTCAGAACCTTGAATGCTTCAGTGCATTCCTCATTAAAGTCAAAGGGTCGGTTCTGCTCTAGAAGATGGCATAGCGGCTTGGTGATCTTTGAAAAATTTGCAATAAATCTTCTGTAAAAACCGGCATGCCCTAAAAAACTCCTAATGCCCTTGACTGTGGTTGGCGGCGGCAGCTTCTCTATTACTTCAATTTTTGCCCTGTAATCTTATGGCCTAGAACTATCCCTTCATCTACCATAAAATGGCATTTTTTCCAATTTAGAACAAGATTAGCTTTTTCACATCTTTCAAGTACCTTTTGAAGATTGCCGAGGCAGCTCTCAAAATCGTCTCCAAAGACGGAAAAATCATCCATGAAAATCTCAAGGAAGTCCTCTACCATGTCGGAGAATATTGCCATCATGCACCTTTGGAAGGTGGCAGGTGCGTTACAGAGGCCAAACGGCATCCTCCTAAATGCGTACGTTCCGTAGGGGCATGTGAAAGTCGTTTTCTCTTGGTCCTCTGGTGCAATAGCAATTTGGTTGTAACCTGAGTAACCATCAAGAAAACAGTAGTAAGGCTTACCCGCTAATCTATCAAGCATTTGATCAATAAAGGGTAAAGGAAAGTGGTCTTTTCGGGTAGCTTTGTTAAGCTTCCGATAGTCCATACAAACCCTCCAACCGGTCACAGTCCTGGTTGGGATTAACTCATTGTTCTCATTGGTTATCACGGTCATTCCTCCTTTCTTGGGAACACATTGCACCGGGCTTACCCATTTGCTGTCGGAGATGGCGTAAATAATACCAGCATCTAACCATTTAATTATCTCTTTACGCACTACTTCCTTCATCGCAAGGTTTAACCGCCTTTGGGCATCAATGGTCGGCTTATGATCTTCCTCTAGGAGGATTTTGTGCATGCATATTGCCGGACTAATGCCCTGAATGTCTGCTATCGTCCATCCAATCGCCTTTTTGTGCTGCCTTAGCATGTTAATCAGCTGTCGTTCCTGTTCCTGCGGCAGCTTAGCAGAGATGATTACGGGCAGTGTGTCATCACAACCAAGATAAGCATATTTAAGCTGCCCTGGCAGGGGCTTAAGTTCTAAGACAGGTGGTGCAACAGTAGAGGGCTTTTGGATTATATGGTTATCCGAAGTGTAATTTAAAGGTTCGAATAACTTACCTGGACGATGGTCTAACCAGTTTACCTCCTCATGACCTTCAGTATCAGATGTATCGGATTCAGAGGAGTTGCTGTCGTCGGTGCTGTCGTCATCGCTGTCGTGACAGGCCTGTAGGTGGCTGTCGCAGCAGTGACCAAATTTCTTATCACGGCAGCCTGACCTGATGCAGGGGTAATCAAAGGTCACCTCAATGATGGCCTTGCATTCCTCGTCCAAATCAACACGTTTCATTGATTGGAGAACATTCAACTTAATCTCTTGATCGTTTACTCGCATGGTGAGTTCTCCTTTCTCCACATCAATCAGTGATCTTCCCGTGGCTAAGAAGGGTCGCCCAAGGATGACTGGTGCGTTTTCATCTGCCTCACAATCTAAAACAAGAAAGTCAGCAGGAAAAATAAACTTATCCACTCTTACCAGAATGTCTTCAATCTTTCCCTCTGGATGAACGTAAGAGCGGTCGGCTAGCTGTAGGGTAACTGTCGTGGGCCGCGCCTTCCCAATACCTAATTTCTGAAAAACAGATTTGGGCATTAGATTAACACTAGCTCCAAGATCACAAAGTGCCTTACCCACAAATTTGTCACCGATTACACAAGGTATGAGAAAGCTCCCTGGATCCTTCTTCTTCTGGGGTGGCTGCCGATGAAGAATACTCATGCAACCATCTGCCATCCTTACCGTTTCAAACTCCCCAAGTTTATATTTCTTTGACATGACATCCTTGAGAAATTTAGCATAACCGGGCATCTCCCTAACGGCATCTAACAGCGGAATATTAATCTGAACCTGCTTAAAAATATCATAAATCTTTTTAAGTTGAGATTCTTGCTTAGCTTGCTTTATCCGTTGAGGAAAGGGTGGTGGGGGACGGTAATCAGCAACACGTCCTTCCCACTGCATACGAATCTGAGGACGATGTTCTTCATTTTTCTCCTCTGTCGCTTCTGCTGTCGTGACAGGCTCATCGGCAGCAGTCTGTTTATCACCTGTCGGGGCAGCTTCCTCGGCAGGTTTATCTAAGGCAGGTTCCTTTTCTGTTTCAGCTTTTTTCGGTCCTGGTAACTTTTTCCCACTCCTAGTAGTAATCGCCTTACATTGCTCATGTGGGGGCGGTCTAGCATTTTCAGTATTGCTAGGAAAACCTCCATTCTGCCTTGGCTTAATATGCTGGGACACCTGACCCATTTGTGTCTCTAGAGATTTCAAGGTAGCCTCATGATTTGTCATTCTCATCTTGGTTTCATCCATAAAGTTTTCCGTCTTCTTGACAAACTGATTAATATTGTCCATATACGTACCAGTCTGAGACATAAAAGTGGCCAGAGTCTGCTCCAATACACTACTCGTGGCAGGTGGTGGCTGCTGTTGCTGTTGCGGCGGTAGGTTCTGCGGCAGGTTCTGCGGCTGCAGTTGCTGTCGCGTCAACAATCTAGGGCCCCCCTGATTCTGATGATGCACTTGCGGATTCAGAGCATTGTTGGGGTTACTCCAAGAAAATTTGGGATCTTTCCTCCAATTAGGATTGTAGTTGTTGGAATTGTAGTTTGGCTTGTAATTTCCAACATATTTTCCCTCTTCTATATTTATAGGGCATTCATCCCTACTATGATTTCCCTCACAAGTAGCACAAACTTCCTCGACAGCAAATCCTCGTAAGTCCTCTTCATTCAATAAGTGTTTCATGGCTTTAGTGAGGAATGCCACCTGTGATTTCATAGTGCTGTCAGCCTCATAGTCCTTGACAGCAAGTACCCGTTTACCCCCTCTTCTAGCTGTCGGAAACTGTTCTTCATTCTTAGCTAGATTTTTCAGAACTTGCAGTGCCTCGTCAGGATCTTTATCCAATAATAGTCCATTTGCTGCAGAATCAATTCTAATGCGAGTTTGTAAGTTAGCAGCATTATAGAATTTAGTTACCTGATTCCAGACGGGGAATCCATGCATTGGGCAGTTCCGAAGAAGAGTAGTAAACCTGTCTCAGGCCTCGTGCATTGGCTCGTCATCTTCCTGTTGAAAAGTAGCAATTTCGTTACGTAATCGCTCAGATAAATGCGAAGGATTAAAACGAGATAAAAATTCACGAGTTAAATCTGCCCAAGTCATAATGGAACCCGGTGTTAGTTTATTCCACCAAGTTTTAGCTCTGTCCCTCAAGGAATGGGGAAATAACCGAAGCCTCAGTATCTCCGGACTAACTCCTGGCAGTCTAAACGAACCACAGATCTCCTGGAACGTTTTGAGATGCTCCCTAGCATCTTCTGTCGCAGAACCACTAAACTGTCCGGCGTTGTTGATCATACTAAACATGACAGGTTTAAGTTCGAAGTTATCAACATCAATATCCGGCAGCGTGGTCTCCAGCTCTACATGATCATTCAGCATGTAGTCACGACATGACCGTCGTCCACCTGCTGCGGGCGGATCGCCGACAGGTGGGTTATTATTGCCAAGGGGTGGTATGAAACCACCAGCAGGTTGGTTATGGGCCATCTTCTCTAGCTGTTCTTCGAGATATTCGTTTCTGTCTAAAAGTCGGCGAAGTTGTTTCTTGAGATTGAAGGAACGTTCGATCTCCGGATCTAATTTATACTCAGGATCTTCACCTCTTTTGGATCTGCGCATAAACAAGAAAACCTCGTGAAAAGCAAGAGTTGAAAACACAAAAGAAAAATTAAAGAAAAATAAAGATAAAAACGTAAAATAAAAGAAAATAAAAATAAAAGCGAAAAGTGCAATAAAAGGAAGATGTAGTTATGTTGCCAATCCCCGGCAACGGCGCCAAAAACTTGTTGCGTGTAAAATAGTCTATCGCAATTGTAGTGCAAGTGTACACGACGCAAGTAGTAAAGTGATACGAAGTATCGGATATCGTCTCCACAGGGATTGGGCTAATGACTTCACCTTGTTTACTGCACGAAAGTAAAGGAAATAATTAAGAGTTGTCACGAGAATAATAAAGTAAAAAAACGTAAAATAAAGGATTGAGAAATCAAGATAGAGAGAATGGGCTGGTATTGAGTTGCTCAGTAGTGCAGGTATTGAATTGCTTAGGATCTCCAGTTCTGTCGTCGCGCCTGTCGCCGACAGCACCTGTCGCGGCAGCTGTCCGTTGGTTGTCGCGGCAGCAAACACACCAACTCTGTACTTCAAGCTTGGCAAGAATCCCAAATCTGCCTTGCCCTATCCCTAGGCACAAGTCTGTCGATGATCACGTCTTTGATGATACCTCCCGGCGTGAATCGAAGGATGAACACCGATGTGTATGAATTCTTCCATAGCCACTTAACCTCGCCCTATCCCTAGACACGAGATGGTTCAACTATAAACTAGAGAACGCGCTCTTATCTCTTTCGTATACTTAACTCTCCCGATACTAAGTAAATGGATAACCTCACAATGCTCTCCCGATGCTCTTGTAAGATATTAACACCAAGATAAAAGAACTTGAAGTTTATTTTATTGAACTTAGAAAATCCTAAAACAAAGCAACCCTTGCAACTACTTTACAAAACAACCCGTAGCCCTAGGGGGGATTTAGAACATGTCGGTGACGGGTGGACGACAGGGGGTTTAGGTTTCGGTTATGGGTTAATCCCTTATGCCCTAGGTATAATCTATGCCCTTATATAAGCTTTGGGCTCAAGTTATCTAAGGTAACAAGGATTACAACTTTAATTAAAAGTAAGATTCTAATAAAGACTAAATCTCTAAAGTCTCCTACTTTCCAGCCGCATCCTTGTTTCTAGGGATTTCTTCTCCTTGAGCTTTGGCTTGACATATCTTTTGATCCGGGGCTTGGAAAAATATTTGGCTTCCACGCGACAGACGAGCAGATTTTTCTCTATCTGTCGATGTACTCTTTACTTTTCCTCTTCATAAGTCTGCTGTCACCTTGCTGTCACGACAGGTCCATGACAGGTTCGTCTTCTTCGTCTGCTTGTCCAGTTTAGCCCTCCTCTTCTCTGCGTTGCGCCTGCCTTCATCGTCAATCATGGCAGCTACCTGCAAAATACGCCATCTTTTAGTAGAATCCGTGCCTTTTATATAATTGTGATGTTTTATTGAAAACTAACCTAAATGCAATGCAATTATGCTTGAATACAGCAGAAATATGGGTTAAAAAGGGTGTAAATAATAGAACTTTTACACACTCAACAGTAACATTCCACCGGAAATTTATATATATTCTACGGGATGATGAGTGGAATCCCATCCGTAGGGCATGTGGTGATGAGTGGAATCCCGCCCATGCAAGGTCCGGTGATGAGTCTAATCCCACCGAGGTAATGTGATTGTTGAGATTAAATCCGCACATCCAGGTAAACTAATAGTGGTCAATTGAACTTGTTCTTATAATTGTGATGTATGATATTGATATGTGATATTTGAGCCTAGTATGATGTGAGATGCCATATTATGACTCTTGAAAGACTAGCTAGGTTTACTTGTTGATTTATCTATGTATGTTGTATGTGAGATTTAAGGATTACATGTTTGAACCCTGCATTGTTGATGTTTTCGATTTTAGAGCATCCTCACTAAGCTTCTAGCTTACGCTCTCATTTTCAACAATGCAGATCATTAGCGTGGTGTTCGCTCAGAGCAAGGCAAGAATGGCTTTCCAAGTTTTTGTTGCTCAAGTACGGTTAAACAATTATGTAGTAGCTTAGCAATGTGGCAAGAGCGTGTGTTTTGTATGAGTTATGAATGACTCATATATGGTTTTGATGTTTATGAATTGACTTGGATTGTAAACATGATATGTCTTGCCAAATGCTTGTGTGATGTGTGCCTTACGGATGTTTATTTTACTTTTGGATGACATGAATACCTATTTGAAATGTATTGTGCCTTTGGGCATTTAATGACTTCAAGCATGCTATAAAGTGAGATGTTGCTAATGTGTAAATGCCATGGATGATTGTATAAATCTACGCCTTGTGTGTGTTTGAGCATGCTTGACATAGGATGTATGCCTCTAGACCTTGTTTGCTTGTGTTGAGTGCCTTTAGAGGTCGTTTGGGACCTTTGGACTTGTTAAAAACGCCTAAGTCTGGTTTTCAAAGGTTGCAGACAGCCTGCGTTTGGAAACGAGCTGGGAAGTTTCAGAACGGGTAAGGCTTCAGGGACCCCGTATCGGAACGTGTTTCGATACGGTTTGGCCTGTGAATCCCATGTTCTGAAACGAGTATCGGAACGTTTTGGCTACTGGAATTATGAGAAAATGATGAGATGAAAGCGTTTCGAAATGAGTCTAAGGGTTTCGAAACGGTCAAAATCTCGTTGACCACGAGAAGTTGACCATTGAGGGCGTTTCGGAACGGTTGACCTCCGTTTCGATACGGCCCCTTCGTATGGGCTTTGGGGCAGTTGACCTGGTCAAGGCGTTTCGATACGCCTCAAGGGTGTTTCAAAACGGCCTGTTTAATGGATTAAAATTGGGCTGTTTAAATGTTGTCTTGGGTTCGAATGTTTACTTTCTGTATTTTATTCCGATGTTTGATCACATAGGATTTAAATGGGCTTTTAGAAAAGATTGAATTAAAAGGAAAAAAAATTAGAGTTGCTAACCGAGGGGGAACCTTAACGGGTTTCACTTCGGTTTTCCCCGTGTGGCCTACTCGGACCGGTCATCCGTCCAGACCGGGACGAGGGGGTTACATTTGTTGGTATCAGAGTATGAGGTTTCCGAGACCTCGGGCAGGTAAGTGAGGTAAGCTTGTTATGTTAAGTGATTGTATTGTTCGATGCATGCCTTGCCGTGAATTCTTACTATTTGACTGTTCGCATGATGATTTGATGCATGAGTTGTTGCGTTTGGTGTAGAGTGAGTGCTCATTGCTACTATTACTTAATTTAAAAAGATTTTATGGTAAAGGGAGTACTTGAGCACTATTGGACCCTTGCTTTGGCTAACGTAATCCCTATATGTTTGTTGTTGTAGTTATTACCTTGCTAGCTGTACCATGAGACCACGTGGGAGGCCTAGGATGGTTCGACCGGAACCACGGGCAGCGGCTCCAGGAGTTGAGCCAGTAGTTAGAGTTGAGGCTCAAGTGGGAGAGCCTGTGATTGGAGTTGGAGCTCCTCCACCACCTACACCACCACCACATCCTCCACCCGGAGTAGGAGGCGAGGCCGGGGCCGAAGGAGAGGGACCTTAGGGAGGCCAAGGACCGGCTGGAATAGACTTAGCTCCTTTGGTTTAGGCGGTAGCCGGGGTATTTCAGGCTGCAGTAGCTGGGGGTCAGGCAGCAGCACATCATCAGGGAGAGGGCACTGGGTTGCCATTAGAGAGACTCCGTGGTCTAGGGCCGAAGAGTTCAGAGGGTCTACCCCAGAGAGATCAGAGTTGTGGTTTGAGAAGACTGTCCGTATCCTCGCTCAGATGGGGTGTACTGGTGAGCACAAGTTAGGATGTGTTGAGTCCTTGCTTCAGAGTGATGCCTACACTTGGTGGGTCACCATTACTACGGGTATGGATGAGACCGAGATTACTTGGGAGTTCTTTGAGTCAGCATTCCGTAAGAAGTATCTGGGTCCGCGATACCTCAATGAGAGGAAGAGGGAGTTTATGGCTTTGCTTCAGGGGAGTATGACCGTGACCGATTATGAGATCCGATTTGTCAGACTGAGTCAGTATGCTTCTGAGCTTGTTCCTACTGAGGTGGAACGATGTAACCGTTTCTGTTATGGGTTGAATGAAGAGATCAAGAGGTACACTCTAGCTTCAGACTACACTGATTTCGATGTCTTTGTCGCGAGGGCCAAGGACTTAGAGCACAGTTTGGGCTTGACCAAACGATCTGGTGGTTCTAGTTCGGGTAAGAGGTCCAGTGACTTTGATAGAGGTGATGCCAAGAGGCATCGGGACAACAGGCATCATTATGATCATAGACATGGTGGCGGTAACCACGGTAGGGGCCAACAGGGCCAGAGAGCTGGTGGGAAGTTGCCCACATGTGCTACTTGCGGGAGGAATCACACCGGTGAGTGTTGGGGAAATTTCCACTCGTGTTGGAGTTGTGGAGCTAGAGACCACATTAGGCGTGACTGTCCACATCAGGTGGGGCAGGCACCAGCTCAGGCTTCTGCTAGAGGCAATGACTTCCAGAGGGGCCGCAGGCGCGGTAGAGGTAACTTCCAGCCGAGGAATGATGGTCAGAGGAACATAGCACATGTAGTTGCAGTTCAGCCGGAGGGCGGAGGCCAGGCCAGAGTTTACGCTCAGTGTGGGGATCAGCATGACACCGATGTGATCACAGGTAACTTCTCGATACAGTCTTTGGGTTTGCCTTCTTTGATTGACTCTGGGTCTACACATTCCTACATATTGAGTGAGCATGTACAGTCGTTGAATTTGCCTTGCGAAATGTTAGAGGTAGGAGTTAGTGTCACTAGTTCCTTTGGGGACACGGTAGTAGTTAGAAAAATGTACAGAAGGTGCCCGTTGATGGTTCAGGGACATGTGTTTCCATTGGATATGATGGAGCTTCCTTTCTATGGTTTTGATGTAATTCTGGGTATGGACTGGCTCACGGAGCATAGAGCTAGGATAGATTTTGAAACTAAGAGGATTTCTCTGAAGCTCACAGATGATTATGAGATTGTAGTGGTGGGTGAGAACGTGAAGTTCTTGTCCAATGTAGTTTCAGTTCTAGAGGCCAAGAGGTTAGTTGAGTTGGGGTGTGAAGCATACTTGGCATATGTGATGAACCCTAACATGAGTGAGGTTAGACCTCAAGACATCCGGACAATATGTGATTTTCCAAGTGTGTTTCCAGAAGAGTTGTCAGGGTTACCACCGGACAGAGAGGTAGAGTTCACCATTGAGACTTATTCTGATTTAGCTCATGTTTCGATTGCTCCGTATCGCATGGCACCGAAAGAACTGAAAGAGTTGAAGACTCAATTGCAAGAGTTAACAGATAGAGGCTTCATTCGACCTAGTTCTTCACCTTGGGGTGCACCGGTTTTGTTTGTAAAGAAGAAAGATGGAAGCATGAGAATGTGTATAGATTACAGATAGTTGAATCAATTGACAGTGAAGAATAAGTATCCGTTGCCTAGAATTGATGACTTGTTTGACCAGTTGAGAGGAGCATCAGTCTTTTCGAAGATTGACTTGAGATCGGGTTCTTACCAGCTAAAGGTAAGAGAGTTTGATGTACCGAAGACGGCCTTTAGGACTAGGTATGGTCACTATGAGTTTTTAGTCATACCTTTTGGGTTGACTAATGCACCGGCTGCTTTCATGGACATGATGAATAGGATTTTTCATCAGTACCTAGATCAGTTTGTATTTGTGTTTATAGATGACATCTTGGTGTATTCGCGAACTGAAGAGGACCATGACCGACACTTGAGACTAGTTTTGAAGACTTTGCTAGATCATCAGTTGTATGCGAAGTTGAGCAAGTGTGAATTATGGATCCGAGAGGTAGTCTTCTTAGGACATGTAGTGTCAGCCGATGGGATTAGAGTTTATCCGAAGAAGATTGAGGCCATTGTTGAATGGAAGCAACCGAAGTCTGTAACAGAGGTACGTAGCTTCCTAGGCTTAGCTGGATACTATAGAAGATTCGTAGAGGGTTTCTCTAAGTTAGCCGCTCCATTGACACAGTTACTTCAGAAGAGTGTTCAGTTTGAGTGGACAGATGCAAGACAGATAGCCTTTGAGAAATTGAAAGAAGCTTTGACCCAAGCACCAATCTTGATTCAGCCAGAGTCCGGGAAGGACTATGTAGTTTACAGTGATGCTTCTTATGTAGGGCTAGGATGTGTTCTTATGCAAGACAAGAGAGTAGTGGCTTATGCCTCAAGACAGTTGAAGACTCACGAGCACAACTATCCGACCCATGACATAGAGTTAGCTGCAGTTGTGTTTGCTCTGAAGATTTGGAGGCACTATTTGTACGGTGAGAAATGCACAGTTTACACCGATCACAAGAGTTTGAAATACATTATGACTCAGCGAGATTTGAATCTCAGACAGGGTAGGTGGTTAGAGTTGCTAAAAGACTGTGATCTTACCATTGAGTACCATCCGGGTAAGGCCAATGTCGTGGCCGATGCATTGAGTAGAAAGATAGCCGTGGATTTGAGAGCCATGTTTGCTAGATTGAGCTTGTCCGGAGATGGTGGCTTAGTAGCCGAGCTTCAGGTTAGACCTACTCTAGGTCAGTTGATTAGAGAGAAGCAGCTCTTAGATAGATCTTTTGCACCTCACGTGCAAGATATAGCCGAAGGTAGATCTTCAGACTACAGTTTCAGTACTGATGGGGTTTTGTGTTTCAAAGATAGGATAGTTGTGCCAGAGGACAGTGACTTGAGACGTACGATCTTGAATGAAGCCCACAGTAGTCCGTTTGCTATGCATCCTGGAAGTACGAAGATGTACCGTGATTTGAAGAATGAGTACTTTTGTGTTGGCTTGAAGAGAGATGTAGCCGACTTTGTGAGTAAGTGTTTAGTATGTCAGAGGGTGAAGGCGGAACACCAGGTTCCCTCAGGTTTGTTGCAACCGTTGAGGAATCCGGAATGGAAATGGGAGAACATCACCATGGATTTTGTTTCGGGTTTGCCTTTGACTCCTACGAAGAAGAACTCAGTTTGGGTGATAGTTGATCGTTTTACGAAGTGTGCCCACTTCTTGGCAGTCAATACTACTTACACTCTAGATAGATTGGCCGATTTGTACATTGGTGAGATTGTTAGACTGCATGGTGTGCCGAAGTCTATTGTGTCCGATAGAGATCCGAGGTTTACATCTCGATTTTGGGAGTGTCTGCATACAACTTTGGGTACCCGTTTGAACTTCAGCACGTCTTATCATCCTCAGTCAGATGGTCAGTCAGAGAGAGTTATATAGATCTTAGAGGATATGTTGTGTTGTTGCATCATTGATTTTCAGGGTACGTGGGAGAAGCACTTGCCTCTAGTTGAGTTTGCTTACAATAATAGATTCCAGTCGAGCATTCAGATGGCTCCGTATGAGGCCTTGTATGGCCGAAAGTGTAGAACTCTAGTTTGTTGGGCCGAAGTGGGACATAAGTTGTTACCTATGCCGGATTTGCTCAAGGGGACAACTGACAAGGTAAAATTGATCTATGATCGATTGAAGGCCGCTTCGGATAGGCAGAAGTCCTATGCCGATTTGAAGAGGAAAGAAGTTGAGTTCTCAGTGGGTGAGAAGGTGTTCTTGAAAGTGTCTCCGTGGAAGAAAGTAATGAGGTTTGGCTGAAAAGGGAAGTTGAGTCCGAGGTACATAGGACCGTATGAGATTGTGAAGAGGGTTGGTCCGGTTGCTTATCAGTTGCGTTCGCCATCCGAGCTAGAGAAGATACATGATGTATTTCATGTTTCGATGCTCCATAAGTATAGGTCCGATCCATCACATGTTATGCATTTAGAGGAGATTGAATTGAATCCGGATTTGACTTATGAAGAGGAACCAGTGGAGATCCTAGCTTCTGACAGTAAGGTGTTGCGGGGTAGGTCGATTGAGTTAGTAAAGGTGCAGTGACAACGTCGAGGTGTAGACGAAGCCACTTGGGAGAGGAAGGAGGATATGGTAAGGCAGTTTCCGTATCTCTTTCAGTCAGGTAATTTCGGGGACAAAATTCCTTAAGTGGGAGAGAGTTGTAACGCCCGTGTTTTGGGGTTAGAAGTTAGTCGGGTTAGTGGTCTGACTCAGAAAAAAAAATTTAATTAAGTCGTTTTGGCCTAGGCTTGACCCAATTGGAATTTAAAATTAAAGGGAGTGACCATTTTGTAATTTAGCCAAAATAATGTAAAAGTAGACAACATTTTTGAATGTTAAAAAGAACAAAAAAAAAAGAAAAGGGAAAAAGTTGTCTTCCTCCCCTTTTTCCCCTCTTTAACGTTGGAAACCATAAACCCCTCCTCAAACCCAAAAATTACTATTCCATTAATTTCCATCTTCATCTCAAGGCCATTTTCAAAGGTAATAACATTTTCTCACTCTCCTCTTCATTCTCTATCCATACATAGTTGTAGATTTTGAAACTACCAACTTTTCAAAAGTTAGGGTTTGATGAAAGTTTGGGTTTTTACTTAGTTTTTCAATTGGTTTTAAATTATCAAGTTGGGTTTTAGTATATTCACCTTGAAATGCACCTAATATGTTAAAATGAATGAGTTTGGGTGAAAACCCGAAATGGGTCTTGGTAGCCAAGTTTAAAGTGTCTAAAACTTGATTTTTGGTGGGTTTTAGGATTAAATTGGAGGGCTGATGGTTTAAGTATGTTAGGAGGGTGTTTTGGAACCATTTGGGTGTCATTTGGGTGTTTGAAAATAGGGTTTTCAGCTAGGTTTTGAAGGAGCACGAAAATGGGCATTTTGGGGATTATTTTGATTGGAAATTGTTGAAGTTTGACTTGGGCTTAAGAGTTGACTCGATGACTGAGTTTTAGCATTGAATTGAGAGTAATGGATGTGTTTTTTATTGGCTAGAAGCAAGAGGAGACGTTGGAGAGGCATCAGGATCGAATCTGGGCTTGTAGGAGGCTTGCTTTGGTTGCTAAGGAAGGATGGTGAGTGACTTTAAATATGTTTTAAAGATTGGTTCAAGTGTGTGTGGTGTATGCGTGGAATGTGCTTGGCAGGCCTTTCCAAAGTGAGAGTTAAATTCGTAACTTAACTCCTTGAATTTTAGTATGCTATTCATGCCATGGTCTATTTGTTATTGTGATGTGTGGATTGGTTGTATATGTATGCCTTGCTATGTATATACAATGTGTAGGAGACATGAATGGTGGATATGTGATGTGATAAATGAAATTGGCACTAATTAACTTACCGGGTGTAAATGATCGATCATTAGGATTAGTGTGCACACAAATTGAGTCAAAACGTACGTGGCCTTGATGGCGTTGAGTCATCAAGGAGGAGTACGGTGATGTAACATTCCACCGGAAATTTATATATATTCTACGGGATGATGAGTGGAATCCCATCCGTAGGGCATGTGGTGATGAGTGGAATCCCGCCCATGCAAGGTTCGGTGATGAGTGTAATCCCACCGAGGTAATGTGATTGTTGAGATTAAATCCACACATCCGGGTAAACTAACAGTGGCCAATTGAACTTGTTCTTATAATTGTGATGTATGATATTGATATGTGATATTTGAGCCTAGTATGATGTGAGATGCCATATTATGACTCTTGAAAGACTAGCTAGGTCTACTTGTTGATTTATCTATGTATGTTGTATGTGAGATTTAAGGATTACATGCTTGAACCATGTATTGTTGATGTTTTCGATTTTTGAGCATCCTCACTAAGCTTCTAGCTTACGCTCTCATTTTCAACAATGAAGATCATTAGCGTGGTGTTAGCTCGGAGCAAGGCAAGAATGGCTTTCCAAGTTTTTGTTGCTCAAGTACGGTTAAACAATTATGTAGTAGCTTAGCAATGTGGCAAGAGTGTGTGTTTTGTATGAGCTATGAATGACTCATATATGGTTTTGATGTTTATAAATTGACTTGGATTGTAAAGATTATATGTCTTGCCAAATGCTTGTGTGATGTGTGCCTTACAGATGTTTATTTTGCTTTTGGATGACATGAATACCTATTTGAAATGTATTGTGCCTTTGGGCATTTAATGACTTCAAGCATGCTTTAAAGTGAGATGTTGCTAATGTGTAAATGCCATGGATGATTGTTTAAATCTACGCCTTGTGCGTGTTTGAGCATGCTTGACATAGGATGTATGCCTCTAGACCTTGTTTGCTTGTGTTGAGTGCCTTTAGAGGTCGTTTGGGACCTTTGGACTTGTTAAAAACGCCTAAGTTTGGTTTTCAAAGGTTGCAGACAGCCCGCGTTTGGAAACGAGCTGGGACGTTTCAGAACGGGTAAGGCTTCAGGGACCCCGTATCGGAACGTGTTTCGATACGGTTTGGCCTGTGAATCCCCTGTTCCGAAACGGGTATCGGAACGTTTTGGCTACTGGAATTCTGAGAAAATGACGAGATGAAAGCGTTTCGAAACGGGTCTAAGGGTTTCGAAACGGTCAAAATCTCGTTGACCACGAGAAGTTGACCATTGAGGGCGTTTCGGAACGGTTAACCTCCGTTTCGATACGGCCCATTCGTATGGGCTTTGGGGCAGTTGACCTGGTCAAGGCGTTTCGATACGCCTCAAGGGTGTTTCGAAACGGCCTGTTTAATGGATTAAAATTGGGTTGTTTAAATGCTGTCTTGGGTTCGAATATTTACTTTCTGTATTTTTTTCCGTTGTTTTATCACATAGGATTTAAATGGGCTTTTAGAAAAGATTGAATTAAAAGGAAAAAAATTAGGGTATCTAACCGAGGGGGAACCTTAACGGGTTTCACTTCGGTTTTCCCCGTGTGGCCTACTCGGACCGGCCATCCGTCCAGACTGGGACGAGGGGGTTACAATGAAGGTGGCGGTGACGGCCACGGTGGAGTGGTGAGAGATCGACAACGAAGACGTAGGGGCTTGGTGAGCTTTTTCTAGAAATTTGAGATATTTCCCTAGATTCGAAAGATCAAACGGGTAGGTGAGAAGGTAGATGGTTTATTAAATTTCTCCAATAATAATCTAAACACAACCCCAAATAATATCCTTGGTAAAACATGACAAACATGAGCATTGGGATCAAATGGTTAAGGCTCAAGCTTGAGCAACCAAGGTCATAGGTTCAATCCCCCCCTTGGTTACCATTTCTCATTCATTTTCTTTTTTTTACCTTAAATTTCTAGTATTATAACTTACGGGTTTTAAAATGTTGGACAACGTTAGTTATTTATAGAGAACAAAAAAACTAATAATTTTTGTTGCATAATAAATGAGTGAATTTTATTTAAAGGAATCTTGTATTTAAATCAAGATGCGTGAATGCATGATCATACAAATCGAAGATAAACTAACCCACAATAACCAAAGAAAATTAGAGATTTGAATCAATTTTAGTGGTTTGACTAGTCAAATATGCTAATTTGGATGTTTGGTAAACAGAGGATTGTAATAGCAGATTGAGGTGAAACCACTTATTTTGAGAAGGCTCTTTTTAGGAGTTTTTTGAGTTATATGTTTGGATAAAAGACTTGTAAAGACTATTTTTTCATGATAATTATAAAAAAATTCTCTAAATAACATAAAATTGATTAACTAATAAAATAAAAAATAATAATTTCTAGATGTTTAAGTGTTCTTACCCTAATCATTTTTTATTCAAATCTAGATCTCTGATTCAAGTTGGTTGTGTGTTTAGTTTCTAACATTTATAACTTGATTTACTTTTAAACCGTGTTAGGGGTGTTACATTACAGAATGCGAGAAGCTAAAAGTCAAGTTTCACCAATCTCTATTGTAACCCCCTCGACATGGCCTAGTCGCAAGATTGAACCAAGTGAGAGGCGTTAGGTTTAATAAAGTAAATCGTGAAGAAGAAACTTGAATCATGACCATTTTTTCTTTTTATCTTATCTAGATGCACATTATTATCCTATATTTTCATATTAGCAGTGAGTGAAAACTCAACTCAATCGGGCATCGATTTGACATCTAATTGAGTACAATTACAATTTAAGGACCAAATTGCAATTCTAACAAACTACAAGGAATTTGCTAAATTTTATGTTCCCGAAACTTAATTAATTAGGTTTCATACTCACATATTGAAAATTATCTCAATTCGATTATCCAAACTCATACAATTGCATCCACATAATTTATGGACTAAAAGGTAAGAAAACAGAACTTCAAAACATCAAATTAACTAAATTAACGGCTAGCCGTATCAGTACAATAAAGTTCGTATCAGTACACCTTGGCTATTTCCAAATCCTCAAATTCTAGTAGCATAAAATTGTATCGATACAGCTACGCGTATCGATATGCCCTGTTAATTTCCCTTGCCCCGTACCGAAATGGCTACCCCACATACCGAAACACCATGCCTGAAATGGCTTATCCGTATCGATATGCTTGGACTAGAAATGTCCACTTTTGCTGGTTTAATATGCTTTTGGGATAACCGAAACACCCTATCATGCTTCTACCATATGATCAATACATTCAAGGATCGATCCTCAACATTATAATGCAGGGATGTATTACTGGGGCTTGTACAATTATTAGTTCTTTTGTTAAGGATAAATTGAAGGCATTGAAGACCACTCTATTGAACATCGAAAGGAAATTAATTGCTACGACAATTCTACCAGGAATTGCATCATTACGCTCAATAACCCAACATACTCTCTCAACTTGGTTTCTTCTTTCATTTATCAATTTCCTTTAACTCATTTATTATCACTTCTTATCACCATCAATTTTCATTTAAGAACTTGAATTAAATATAAGATTCCTTTAAAAAACCTCACACAAATATTGTGCTACAAAAACTATTAGTTTTTTGTTCCTTTATTAAAGAACTCACGTCATTCAACATTTTTGGCACCTAACACATTTATTAGGGTTTGGGGTCTATGGTTTAGGGTTTAGAGTTTGTGGTTTTGGGTTTATGGTTTATGATTTAAGGTTTTGAGTTTAAGGGTTAATGTTTCAAATTTTTAGTTTAAGGCGTAAGGTTTAAGGTTTAGTGTTTAGAGTATAGGGTTTAAGGTTTATAGTTTATGATTATGGTTTAAAGTTTAGGGTTTAGAGTTTACATTCATGGTCATGGTTTAGAGTTTATAGTTTAGTGTTTAGGAACCAAAAATGGTGGACAACGTTAGTGATTTATAGAGAACAAAAAACTAATAATTTTTGTAGCATAATAAATGAGTGATTTTTTTCAAATGAAATCTTGTATTTAAATCAAGATGCGTGAATGCATTATCATACAAATCGAAGATAAACTAACTCACAACCCACAATAACCAAAGAAAATTAGAGGTTTGAAGCATTTTTAGTGGTTTTGACTAGTCAAATATGTTAATTTGGATGTTTGGTAAACAAAGGATTTTAATAGCGGATTGAGGTGAAACCGCTCATTTTGAAAATGCTCTTTTTAGGAGTTTTTTGAGTTACAGATTTGAATAAACGACCTGTAAAGACTATTTTTTCATGATAATTATAAAAAAATTCTCTAAATAACATAAAATTGATTAACTAATAAAATAAAAAATAATTATTTCATAAATAAGAAATTAATAAATACATATAAATTTAATATTTAATAAAATTATATTCAAAATATAATTTCATATATAATAAATTAATGTATGCATCTACATTTAATAATTATTAGAAAGAAAATTCCACAAATAAAAAATTAATATGTATATCCTAATATATACTTAGTAATGATATTAAAAAAATTAATTTTCATAATATAATAAATGTTAATATATACAAAATGTTAATAACTAAAAAATTATTCAAACAATTATCAAATATAATCATGTCCTTATATTTCATTTATTTTGTTCAATAATCAAACAACGATCAGCTATCAGTTAATTTTACCAAACAC
This sequence comes from Hibiscus trionum, assembly GCA_030270665.1. Taxonomy (NCBI): domain Eukaryota; kingdom Viridiplantae; phylum Streptophyta; class Magnoliopsida; order Malvales; family Malvaceae; genus Hibiscus; species Hibiscus trionum. The sequence continues at coordinate 14,610,916 of BSYR01000038.1, read as the reverse complement.
TTTTATTTTTTTGCTCATCAAAATGTCGTATATTAATAAGAAAATATACAACGATACGTCACAATGTTCGCCTTGTTAAAAAACCTCCCTAATCCTAACGGAGGAAAAGTGTACGGCCCGTTTATGACAACAGAAGACAACAAGACAACATATGACCACCACCCGCCTGATAGCATTAGTATGCGTAATATAGGGAAACGCGCGACACCCCCTCTTTAGCCAATGCATCGACTAGACCATTCGCCTCCCAGAAAATATGCGAAAAACACACCGAATGCAAACTACTACAAGCACTGTCTATCTCATGGAAAACCTCCCAATAGCGCCACAACCGCTTGTCCACGTGTAGAACCCAACTAACTGCGACCATGGAATCTGACTCCACAACCAAAGGATACGATGACCAAGCCAACTGCCGAAAGAATGTTAAAGCAAAGGCAACTGCCCGCAACTCAGCCTCATTAGACTCGAGACAACCAAGCGCGCCAGAAAACAAAGCCACAATCATGCCTTGATCATCACGCAGCACACCCCCGAAACCTGCTGGACCCAGCTTACCACGTGCAGACACGTCGACTGAGAACTTCAACGTCCCTGCCACCAGTGGTTCCCAACAAATGCCACTGCGTATCGGCCACGACACAGAAGGTTCTGTATATAGACTTGGGTAATCCCACCACAACGCCTCCCTGATAAGGAGATCATCCCGTAAAGTCCGCATCCAATAGTACAATCGCAATTTAATTAAGAAGCAAACCTCCGCTATCGGCATCGACTTCTTATTAAAAACCATCTCGTTTCGCGCAAGCCAAACTGACCAAAACAAAGCTGCCACGCACGAGACCCACAAGCAGCGAAGAATACCCGAAAAGGAGCAATGGAAATCCAGCAAGAAAAAAGCCGACAAATTCTTCGGCATCGGCAAGCACACTCCCCACAAACTCCGAAACCAGTCCCAAATGCTCTGAACCAACGGACATGAGTATAGAAAATGATCAACATGAGCTCCTTACACCATATGCATAACATGCTTTGGCCATCAAACACTATACCCCGATGCCTCAAAAAATCAAACGTGGGCAATCGATGCAACAAGACAAACCATAAAAAAGCTTGTACCTTAGGCGGAACAAGAATTTTCCACGTGAAACAAGCTCCAAAATCACTTTCTCCCGCTCGATCAAGCATCAACATCTGAGAGATAGACTTAACCGAAAATAATCCTTGAGCATCCGGGGACCAAACCAACTTGTCACGATAACCAACATGCAATCGATAGTCGCCCACCACATGCCACAATTCTCGAAGCTGCCCCACCTCAAAAGAACGAAGAGGACGTCAGAAAAAATCAGCCCACCTGGAATGTCGAAAACCCCCCTGTACCGAGTAATCCATCACCAATGCAAGATGATTACAGGCACAAGAGAACAGACGCGGAAAAATATCCTTCAAAGGCTTTTCAACGCACCATGCATCAAACCAAAAAAGTACGTGACTCCCATCCCCCACTTGCCATAACATTTTATCATGCAAATGTCGTTGCACACCTTTCGAACAAGGCGTTTGCACTATTTGCTTCCATACTACAGACATCACTTGTTGACGAGAGGAAGTGAAACGCCACCATTGGGCAGCCTCGCCATACTTTGCCACGATAATAGACCTCCATAAAGAAGATGTGTCAGTGGCGTATCACCATAACTATTTAGCTAACAGAGCTGTATTACGCACTTGTAAATCCGCCACCCCCAAACCTCCCAAGTGACGTGGTCGACACACTATTTTCCAGCTCACTCGATTCATCTTACGGTGCAAATTTACACCACCCCAAAGAAAGGCACGTCTCACCTTATCAATTGCCGTAATAACGCCTTTCGGGATCCTAAACACACCCATGTAATAAACTGGAAGGGAAGAGAGAACAAAGTTAACCAACGTTACCCGCGCCACGAAAGACATCAAAGTGCGCTTCCATCCAGCAAGTTTCCATCAAACGTTAGCAAGAATAGGCTCCTATACCGCCATGCTTCGAGGATTAGTTCATAATGGCATCCCCAAATAAGTAAAAGGAAATGAACCACGTCGACTCCCCAAAGCCTTGGCGCACGAGTCAACAATATTCTCCTCAACACCAATAGCGAACAACGAGGATTTGCTGAAATTTATTTGTAATCCAGAACAAACTTGGAAACAACAAAGCAAACGTCGGATAGAATCGACACATCCAGGCGAAGCTTCAAAAAATAAAATTGTGTCGTCCGTAAACTGCAAATGTGAGATTGACACACCCGGAGAAACGCGCACTCCCTGAATCAAGCCCACCGCCTCGACCTGAATCAAAAGACTATGCAACGCCTCAACCACGATAACAAATAACAGAGGCGACAATGAACATCCCGTCCTCAAACCACGCCCTAACGGAAATTCTCTCGTAGCGCAACCATTTAAAAACACTGACATACGAACAGTGGACACACATTCCATTATTCAACGACGCCAAACCTCACAAAAACCCATACATGTGAGCATATAATCCAAGAAATCCCACCGTACACAATCATAAGCTTTAGCGAAATCCAACTTAAGTACAAAACCGCCCGTCGCACTCTTGCGCAAGGAATGTATTACCTCATTGGCCAATAAAATGCCATCAACAATTTGTCGCCCATGAATAAATGCCGACTGATGCTCACTTATCAACGAACCCAACACCATTTGCAATCTCTTAGCTAGCAGCTTCGGTAGAATTTTTTATACGGAATTCACAAGTCTTATTGACCGATAGTCACTGAGAGCCTTTGGTGAATCAATATTCGGAATCAGTACTAGAAAAGAGCAATTCACTCCCGGAGCCAACTTACCCGCAGCATGGAACTCTCTTAAAAAACGTAACACATCTCCTTGAACTATATTCCAACACGACTTAAAGAAAGCCATACTATAGCCATCCGGTCCCAGCGACTTCGAGCCATCACACCCGCGAATTACCTCCCAAACTTCCTTTATACCAAACGGAGCCACCAAAGCTTCATTTGTCGTTCTAACAACCTGACAAAACTCACCCACAATGCTCCAAACACATAGCCGTTCTACGGCCTCAAAGTGTGTAGAGAAAGCCTCCACAATGTAATTACGTAACCGACATATATTCGTTTCCCAACGGCCATTAATCAACAACCTAGTAATTGAGTTCCGCACAGCTCTAAGCTTTGCCGCGCGGTGATAAAACGTTGTATTACAGTCCCCTAATCGCAACCGATTAGCCCTTGATTTTTGTCATCAAAGGGATTCCTTGCGTCTTATAGCATGCCATAACCGCTGCATCCAGTCTCTTCTTCGTTCTATTAGCTCAAATTCGGCCTCAAACCGATCCCCCTCAACTCCCACGACATCTAGACTCTCCAACTTAGCTTGTATCGACTAAATTTCCAGTTCAACATCACCAAAAACAGTACGGTTCCAACTACGCAAAAACTTCTTCAGAAGCCTAAGTTTGACCATTATGTTTTCGGTTCCAACCCCCTATTCCGACAACCGACACCAGTCTTCAGCCATTTCATGTACATGTTTCTTATCATCCAACCAACAGTTAATAAAACGAAATGGCCGAGGTCCCTAATCCTGATCATCGCATAGCAACAGTAACGGCGTATGATCCGAGACCCCTCTAGGCAAAGAAAGCTGAACAATGTTGGAAAAAACATCTACCCAAGCCGACGATAACAAAAATCTATCTATTTGACCCCGCCGAAAACCCCTACCGAACCAAGTATATTGCTTCCCTTTCAACGACAAATCCACAAGCTCGACAGTATCAATAAAATCAGAGAAAGCTTCCATACCTGACGCCATGGAGCTGCATCCAGCACGTTCTGATAACCATCGCACTGAATTAAAATTGCCCGCGAGACACCAAGGGCTCGTGATGTTCAGAATTAAATCTCCAAGACGCTGCCACAACAGATTTTGTGCCGACACATCGCATGGAGCGTAGATATTCAGAATGTAGCAATGCAAATCCTCCACGCGCCATCTCCCTTGTAACAGAATAAAATAACGATCCACCTCTACCGAAGCTAAACTGAACCCGGAACCTTCTCATATCGTAATCAGGCCTCCCGAAGCACCTACCGAAGGTGAAAAAATAAACTCGTATCCATCAGACACCCATAGACTTGCAACCAATAACGATGACACTTCCTCTAACTTTGATTCTTGAATCATCACCATGTCCGCATGTTGTTTTTTAACTACATCACTCACCGCCCTGCGCTTCAAAGATGAACCTAACCCCCTGATGTTCCTCGACACTACACGCATTCTTACTGACCTCGCTTCTCCCCGGAAAAAACTCGTGTAAGATCCTTTATAATATTTGCTTCACACCCCACGGTCCTTACCCCAACAATACTACCCAGTGCCACTGTCGCCGCTATTTCCTTAGCTAACAATTGCTGACGATTCTGAAAATGTGAGTCGAAGAGTGAGGCGTTCACAACCTGTGTCAAAACTTGTTGTTGCACAGCCTGTTTTCGCGGCCTGCCCCTACCAGCTTTTCGTGTCAAAGGCATTCTCGAAAGGAGGTTAATGGACTTTATTTTTCGACCGTTAATCCAAAGAAGGGAGCTTTGGTTTGCAATGTCTGAATAAGATAATTTCTCTCCTGGGCAAACCTTATCTCTTGTCATATCAGCATTTGAAAAAGATTTAACCACCAAATCCACGGTAGTTGCAACCGGCTCAACCATCTCCACAATGTTTGCATCCACATCCAATGGAAGACTCCTAGTCGAGTGCAAACGAAATACCTCAAGCTGGTTGACTAAAGTAGGACTCTTCCCAGCCTCGCCCACCACCCTATCGAAAACCTGCTCCTCCATCGAATCCGCCAAACCACCTTCCTGCATCTCTTTCAGCTCCGGCATCGCCTTCAAACCAAGATCATCTTGGGAGGCATCAACGTGGTCCAATCGGTGATTCACTTCCCATAGGTTATTGCAGTGCCACAGCTTCGTCCCCTCCAAAGAAACTTAGCCCCCGATCGGTTCTAAATGCCCTACTTCCTTCAATTGGTGATCATCACCCGGACACGTCGTCCCCCCATCTGATCCCTATGTCGAAGAATCAGTATTCTCATCATCAGACAGCGCCATCGTACACTCACACTCCATCCAAGGGCCAAAAGTATTAAGTTCTCGAACGAGTATAGGAAAACACACACCGTCCACCTCCAGTTTCACCTTAGCATCTATGCACGACGTGAATGATGTTTCGATCAGCATCCATCCACATTCAAACGATTGAGGAGAGTCAGTAGCATCCGCTAAGCGAACCAAGTTCCCCAAAATCTTCGCGATACTTTCGAATGATTATTGTGACCACTGTTCTAAGCCTATCTCCGGTGAACACTGTTCTAGCCTTGAGAAACACCCTCGTATTGATTCTAAAAGCATCACCTTATCTAGTGTTGATGGGTCCTTAAACATGAGCAAGATCATTGAACCAGCGATACACATAATCAACAAGCCATCTACCGTCGTCAAGTGCATTCTCGCTGCAAGTTCCTTGATACTCCATGGTTGCTTGCACCATCCCACTGCACAATTGTGCAAAATTTCCAGTTTATCGACTGCCACAAACCCCTGCACTGAGTAATCAAAAGTGTCGCAGTGATTGGCCTCCTTCTCCGATCGCTGCTTCAACGGAACTTTAGGTCCCAAATTCCCTACTTGTGTCGACTGCTATGTGCTTGAGTTAGCTTGCTTCCGTCTCCAAAACGAATCGCGATCTCCATATTTCGCTGGAAATACAGAGATACGGGAGCCATAGATCCATTTACCATGCAGGCGTTCTACCACCCGCTCAGCATCCTCTCGACTGCTCATTCTCACAAACCCAAATCTAGATCCGTTTCTAGCCAGTTTCCGAGGGATGATATTCAAAATAAAAAATAATAATTTCATAAATAAGAAATTAATAGATACATATAAATTTAATATTTAATAAAATCATATTCAAAATATAATTTCATATATAATAAATTAATGTATGCATCTACATTTAATAATCATTAAAAAGATAATTCCACAAATAAAAAATTAATATGTACATCCTAATAAATGCTCAGTAATGATATTAAAAAAATTAATTTTCATAATATAATAAATGTTAATATATACAAAATGTTAATAACTAAAAAATTGTTCAAACAAGTATCAAATATAACCATGTCCTTATATTTCATTTACTTTGTTCAAATAATCAAACAACTATCAGCTATCAGTTAATTTTACCAAACACTTTTATACAATAAGCTAACGTTATCTGCTAGTCAAATCAGCAAATGCTATCAGATATCCGCTAATTGTCAAACATGGTCAATAATTTTTGTAATACAATAAATGAGTGATTTTTTTCCAAAGGAATCTTGTACTTAATCCAAGTTCTTAAATTAGCATTAACCTATGCCTTAGACAAAGCCTAGTTTTTTTAAAAAAATTTATTGTATTTCCAATTAAGTTATGAGTGCAGACTTTGTATTGATTTTTTTATGGATACGGTATGCTATAAATATGTTTCTCATTTTGTCTTTAATTATTCCTTGTGTCATTTAATGCAAAATTTATTTCAAAATCCATTAATCGATTTCAAAACTGAATTCCTTTTTACTATAAATAAGCAATTATAAACTTGAAGATTACAAAATAAAGAAACTGAAAGATGGGCATTTCTTCTGTGAATTTGGTGTTCTTATTTGTATGTATATGTTTGTTAAGCCATATGAAAGATGGCGAAGCAGTAGGAGATAAATATACTGTTCACATCACCAATGATTTGGGCAATAACAATCAACTGAGTATCCACTGCAAATCCGATCATAGCGATTTAGGTGTGCATGTCCTCCGAGAATCACAAGAATTTCACTGGACATTTGAAGTTTTTAGGCTAACCACTTATCAGTGCAACATGATGGGGGAAAAGCATTCTAAAACTATTCAAGTGTTCATCTCGAATGAACCATTTCTTGAGAGGTGTATCGGGGAATGTTTTTGGTCAGTAAGAGATGAGGGATTCTATATGAAAGATGATCGTGATGGCAAATGGAAGTTAGCATATACTTGGAACTAGTTGTCCTAAATTATATGTTTTCCTTTGTTTATGTTTTTAATAATAAAAAAGTTAAGTGGATAGCTCCATTATTTCCTTCTACAGGGGTCAAATCGGGAGTAATTCTCTTAATATTGTTGCTGTGTTTGTTATTTTAAGAAATATTTCACTTTGTTTTTTATTTCAAGATCTATAGTGATCCCTATCAAATCAATATAGAGAAACCAATAGAATTTATTGAAGTGATATGTATTGTGGTCTGAAGTCTACAATAACACACACCAGCTTCACCTTTTTGAACTGAAGTCGACAGGAACACACATTGGCTTCTACTTTTACAATAGAAAATGTCATAGATCTTCAAATAAAAATGGAAGTACAATAGATCTTGAAATATTTTTTTCAACAACAATATCCAAAAAAAATATTTATTCTTTCAAATCGAGTATTCTCTTATAATTATATAAAATTAATAATAAAAGGAATAGATTAATACTTTTTATTATGATTGTAGTTTGTATTCTGATGTACTTGATAGTATTATATGTTCCTTATAAATGCTTTCATTTATTTTGACATTAAAATTAGCTTTAAAGAAATTATGAATTATGAACATTCACAATAACTTTATGGGATCATAATTTTTTATCTAAAAAATCAATTAGATTTGACTTTTATCACTTTTAGTTTATGTGGAAAACTAAAAAATAATTCCATTATAGTTCAATAAGAAAAGAAAACAATATTGTTTAAAGTTCTGAAAAAAGAAAAAAATAGAAATATGATTTCTGGGAAAAGATAAAGTCCTCCGACATAAATGAGAGCTACACGAGAAAGGGAAAATGGTTTAAATGAGAGCTACGCGAGAAAAGAATATATATATATATATATATATATATATATATATATATATATATATATATAACGGAAACATTTTGAAAAGTGTGATTAGATCACTTTAAAACATGGTTATTTTAATAAAATATTTTGTTTTAATAAAACAATGGTTTTAGTCAACGAAAACTAAAAAATAGGTTTAGGGGTGAATGGGAATCCCGGTCATAGCGAGCCATACTCTTCTCGTCGACATATGAATCGCTGTCGACCACGGACGTACATCCACAAACCACTTCTCTAAATCTGTCTGTGACATAATATCCATCCTTTCTCCCGATTCGTTGGGCATTAACAGCACCATTCGCCCTGCCATGTGCATAATGGAAAATCCCCTCACATTGTTCTCATGTAGCTCCTTCGCCATTTGAGCGATCGAGATCGAATTGTGTCGCCATCCAACCACACAGGTTTTCAAGATTTCCCATTTGTCTCTATCAATTTTTCCCACAATTCTTCTCAACGGAACAGATTTTGATGTTGCAATTGGACCTTGATCACCCTTTAATTTCTCTTTTTCCACGGAATCCTTGCTTAATTGCGAGGGTTTAGGCTTATGATCCATCCAGCCCTTCTTACGCCAAGACGAATCCTTCACCCCATCTCTAGCAAATAGGACCGTGATTACCGATCCATAGAGGCGGAATCCATTCAATCGCTCGATTACCCGCTTTGCATCTTGAATAGTCGCCATCCGAACGAACCCAAATCTCGCTCCATCTTTCCCCTTCTTCTTTGGTACGAACACGTCCACCACAACCCCATGCCTATCGAAAACTTGCCAAATCCCCTGCCAATGCAGTTGTGGCGGCAGATTCGACACGAACAGGGTCCATACTCGGCCTCCGCCCTGTCTCGTTCGGCCTCGACCACCTTGAGTCCGCCTATCGCCCATTCGCTAGGGAAAATTTTATTATCTATATATCACGTGTCAAGTACTAATTGGTTGACAATTTTTTTAACACTCATTTATCAGCCGAACACCTAAAATTGTAACTATGGTAAATTTGGGCACCTATTTTTACAAAAAATACTTTAAACACCTAAATTATTTTAAGAAGTAATATTTTTAAAAAATATATTTTAAATTTAATCATTATAAAATGATTTTATTTTATTTTAAAATTATTTTTAATTTAACAATAATAAAAAAAGACATATCATGTTACAATAATATTAAAAACAATATAGAGTGAAAAAATAGGAGCAATTTGAAATTTAGTTATTAAATATGAGCAATTTGAGCACCTAAATTTAAAAAGGGTATACTTTGGGCACCTATTTTTCATTTAAGCCTTTATAATATTATTATACTGATTGATTGTAAAGTTTTAGTGTTGAAAATTTAATTTTTAAAAATTCAAGGGTGAAATTATAAAAGAAACATTTTTATTAGTGACTATAATGTTTATTTTTTAAAATTGTGGAGCAAAAATGTACATGAGATAAACTTTAATGGTCATTGCAGTAATTTACCCTTATTTTTTCGTTGTCAGGTCAGCAATCCGTCAGTGTTTAACGGCAACAAATGGCTGAGTGACCAAAAGTTTACGCCCCGAAAACGTAAGTGACCTTACTGTTCGTTTTTCAAAATTTGTGACCAACTCTGTACTAGGGGAAACCATAAATGACTATTCCAGTAGTTAACCCTTTCTTTTAACTTATGCTTTAATAGTCTGACCCAATAATAAATAAATGTTCGACATCTCACCTACCAAGAGGGTTTTGCCAATCGAATTTGGAAACACAAAGAGAGATCTAGATTGTTCTCTCAAACTTTTCAACTTCTCAACATGGTTCACCGTCCGATCTCGGCCACTGCTCACCGGTGTCGTGCACCGTCGTCACCCCCATGTTCGCCGCCATGCCCTGAATTGAACCTCGATCACCACGCGCAGAATCGACGCTTCGTCTACCGTGGAGATTAGTTAGAAGAATCGACGAACCCTTGAGTTTTCCCGGACCATATTGCGTCGTTATAAAGCTCGATAAGCAACTAGAATTGAGATTTGTTGAGTTTTTTTGTTTTTCATCGTTTAGCAGTTTTTTTTGTTTTTTTTTGCGTCGTTTTTTTGTTGAGTGATTAAGAACTATTACAATAACTCAACCTCTCAAGATTTATGGTGATTTTCTACAAGTTCGTTATAAACGAACTACCCAACAATTGGGCTAAGAAATCATTAAGAATATATATTCAACCTCATTATCGGTGAATTCAATATGTCATTCTCAATAGGTTCATTAAAACTTTGAATTCATTAAGAGTTTCTTGAAACTCAACCTTTTCTGGCGGTAAGTTCATCTTGTCCTTCTCAATAGGACAACACATTCAGACTTGTGTTATGAACTTATTAAGAATAAGTATTCAACCATGATTCAGTAAATTCATCAAGTCTTTCTCACTAAGACCACCCAAAACCTGGGCTATGAATTTATTAAGAGTAATAATACTCAACCTGGGCATGTACATTATTCGTCATAGGGATAGGTAGTGAGAAATGTACACTATGAGTCTTTCCATGGTTTCGTTTGACCGCATTGAACTTAGATAACTAATTTGGGTATCCACCATGAATTCCTCAACTAATGGGCTTTAAACCCATCCCCCTCGACGAATCTAGGACCAGTTTCCGACTTAACCCTTTGGTAAGCGGATCTGCTAGGTTCTGTTCCGACTTTACATACTCTAGAGAGAGTACTCAATTCCTTATTAAATGTCTCACTGATTCATGTCTTATACGAATGTGTCTTTTCTTACCATTGTAAGCTTGGTTCTTGGCAACACATATCGCAGCTTGTGAATCACATAGTAAGGAAACTGGAGGAGTCGGTTTTCCCCAAAACGGAATTTCAGCTAAAAGATTTCTGAGCCACTCGGCTTCTTGCCCAGCTAAGTCAAGAGCTATAAACTCTGACTCTATAGTAGAACGAGCAATGCAAGTCTGTTTGGAAGACTTCCAAGAGATTGCTGCTTCACCCAAAGTAAAAACATATCCACTTGTAGAGCTTACTTCGTCACTATCAGAAACCCAGTTGGCGTCACAATATCCTTCTAAAACAGAGGGAAAGCCAACAAAATTAAGTTTCCAATCCATAGTGCCCCTAAGGTATTTAAGTAAGCGTCTAAGAGCAATCTAATGTTCACTACTCGGGTTGTGAGTATATCTACTAAGTCTGCTCACAGCATAGGCAATATATGGTCGAGTATAGTTCATTAAAAACATTAGACTCCCAATTATTTTAGCATATTCAGTTTGGGAAACACTACTTCCTTTATTCTTAGAAAGATGAATGCTAGAGTCATATGGGGTTCGTACAGGGACAATGTCAAAAATGTCGAACTTCTTTAACACTTTCTCAATGTAGTGTGTTTGACCTAAAGAAAATCCCACAATAACCAAAGAAAATTAGAGGTTTGAAGCATTTTTAGTGGTTTTGACTTGTCAAATCTGCTAATTTGGATGTTTGGTAAACAGAGGATTTTAATAGCGGATTCAGGTGAAACTGCTCATTTTGAGAAGGATCTTTTTAAGATTTTTTTGAGTTACAGGTTTGGATAAAAGACTTGTAAAGACTATTTTTTCATGATAATTATAAAAAAATTCTTTAAATAACATAAAATTGATTAACTAATAAAATAAAAACAATAATTTCATAAAAAAGAAATTAAAAAATACATATAAATTTAATATTTAATAAAATTATATTCAAAATATAATTTCATATATAATAAATTAATATATGCATCTAGATTTAATAATTATTAAAAAGATAATTCCACAAATAAAAAATTAATATGTACATCCTAATATATGCTCAGTAATGATATTAAAAAATTAATTTTCATAATATAATAAATGTTAATATATACAAAATGTTAATAACTAAAAAATTGTTCAAACAAGTATCAAATATAATCATGTCCTTATATTTCATTTACTTTGTTCAAATAATCAAACAACTATCAGCTATCAGTTAATTTTACCAAACACTTTTATACAATAAGCTAACGTTATCTGCTAGTCAAATCAGCAAATGCTATCAGATATCCACTATCAGCTATCCGCTAATTGTCAAACATGGTCAATAATTTTTGTAATACAATAAATGAGTGATTTTTTCCCAAAGGAATCTTGTACTTAATCCAAGTTCTTAAATTAACATTAACCTATGCCTTAGACAAAGCCTAGTTTTTTTAAAAAAAAATTATTGTATTTCCAATTAAGTTATGAGTGCAGACTTTGTATTGATTTTTTTATGGATACGGTATGCTATAAATATGTTTCTCATTTTGTCTTTAATTATTCCTTGTGTCATTTAATGCAAAATTTATTTCAAAATCCATTAATCGATTTCAAAACTGAATTCCTTTTTACTATAAATAAGCAATTATAAACTTGAAGATTACAAAATAAAGAAACTGAAAGATGGGCATTTCTTCTGTGAATTTGGTGTTCTTATTTGTATGTATATGTTTGTTAAGCCATATGAAAGATGGCGAAGCAGTAGGAGATAAATATACTGTTCACATCACCAATGATTTGGGCAATAACAATCAACTGAGTATCCACTGCAAATCCAATCATAGCGATTTAGGTGTGCATGTCCTCCGAGAATCACAAGAATTTCACTGGACATTTGAAGTTTTTAGGCTAACCACTTATCAGTGCAACATGATGGGGGAAAAGCATTCTAAAACTATTCAAGTGTTCATCTCGAATGAACCATTTCTTGAGAGGTGTATCGGGGAATGTTTTTGGTCAGTAAGAGATGAGGGATTCTATATGAAAGATGATCGTGATGGCAAATGGAAGTTAGCATATTGTCACGCCCCGCCTGGTCGCGACCCAGCCAACCAAGGGGCACACCCGCCCGGGTGCACCGAGCAGCACCGAGGCGTGCCACCCAGGTGCGCAGTGCGCGCCCAAGACGCCCCACCTAGGTGCTCACGGGGAAACAAGGGAGAAATGAGGCATACCAAGTCTTTTAAGGCCACAAGTGCTCCAAAGAAGACTCTAGATCGGCCTAGAAGGCTCCACACGTCTCCACACTCACCCGAGGGGTTCCAGAAGGTTCCACATCAATCTAGGCTCACCCGGAGGAACCTAGAAGACCCGAGAAAGATCAAGAGGGCTCAGGACAAGTCTGGAAGGCTCGGGACAACTCCGGACGACTCCGGAATATTCTAGAGTAACTTAGAATATGTTAGAGCTTTTAGACCATTTAGGAGTAGTCTAGAATATTATGGATGTATGTAGATAAGTATGAACTTATCTAGAAATATCTAGGCTTAGTAGATATTTTGGGAGGCAAACTCTCAACCGTCGGATTAAATAAATCCTAGCCGTCCGTTGAGGAGGTTGGTGCATATAAATAGGGCCATCCTCTCATTTGTAAATCATCCAAGAGTGTGTACTTAAACACTTGTAAGCTCTCTCTTGTAAGCTTCCGTTGCTTAATACAAGGTCCTTTCCTTGTAAACACTTTTGCTCCTTCGTTTTGCCATAGCGTTGCGACATTAAGGCTGACTAGCATCGTGCCGAGAGTGCTAGTGCCGCACGGATTTGAGCTTGAAAGAATAAGTCCGTGACAGTTGGTATCAGAGCAAGTTACGATCGCTCGGGAGCATGGCCAAGACCAGCAAGAGCCAAGTCGCTAGCCCGTCGGAGACTGAGGTCACGCATGACCAAGGTGGGTATGAAGTAAAGGCCGACCTTGCGGAGGGAAGGCCTCGTGCCAAATCCAAGGATGTACTCTCTAGCTTGGAGTCGCGTCTGACTCGCGTGGAGGAAGGCATATCGGGTATGGGTACCCACGTGGACGACCTTCAAGAGCGGATTGAAGGCCTCGAGGCGGAGGATGCCGAGATCCACACAGCCGTGAGAGCTATGAAGATCAAGCTAGAGGAGTCTCTGCACGCGGAAATGGGTGAAGTACGCGACGCACTCGTGGCAGAACTCACAAAGGTACGTGAGTCATTCCAACATGAACTTATCAACGTGTATGCTCAACTAGAGTCATTGCAAGGCGACCTTGCCTTGTGCAAACGTGCTATGGCAGCCGGGCCAAGCACCACCGTGGAGGCTAGAAGGGTGGAGGTGCCCAAGCCTCAAACCTTTTCAGGGACACGCAACGCCAAAGAAGTCGACAACTTCTTGTATGGCTTGGAGCAATACTTAGAAGCCGTTGGCATCAGGGAGGATGCCTCTAAGATCCAGACCGCAACCTTATACCTCACCGACACCGCCATGCTTTGGTGGAGGAGAAGGCGTCTCGATGTCGAGCGAGGTACGTGCACCATTACTACCTTCAATGACTTTAAAAGGGAGCTCAAAAGGCCATTCTATCCGGAGAATGCCGAGGACGAGGCACGAGCTCGCTTGCGAAGGCTCAAGCAAACGGGGAGCATCCAAGACTATGTCAAGGAGTTCACTAGCTTGGTGCTCGAGATCCCCGATCTCTCAGATAAGGACTCACTCTTCAATTTCACAGATGGCCTCCAAAGTTGGGCCAAGGCCGAGCTAAGGCGAAGGGGAGCACAAACCCTTGCCGATGCTATTGTCGTGGCCGAGAGCCTCATTGACTATTCCACCCACAAGGAGTCCAACAACGAGCCAAGGGACAAGAAGAGTGGTCAATCCAATGGTGGAAGAGATAGGAGCCCACGTAAAGAGAGTCACAAGGACGAGGGCACATCGAAGCACAAAGGCTCGTCCTCATGGAGGGACAAGGACCGAGGTAGGTCTAAAGACTCTCAAGGTGCCAAGAAATCACCACCTAGCAGTTGCTACATCTGCGATGGCGACCATTGGGTTCGGGAGTGCCCACAACGCCGAGCCCTTAGTGCAATCCTAGCAAAGCATCAAGAGGAAAGTGATGCCGACGAAGGTAGTGATGCCGAAGGGGACCAAGGTGCACAAATGGGATCGCTACAGCTCTTGAATGGAATCCAGTCCGCCCCAAAGACCCAAGCCAAAGGGTTGCTATTCGTGGACATCACCATCAATGGAAAAGCATCGAGGGCTATGATCGACACAGGTGCGTCCCATAACTTTGTGTCTTTAGGAGAAGCAAAGAGGCTTGGTCTTAGTGTCGTGAAAGGGGGAGGATCCGTCAAGGCCGTAAACTCTGCCGCTCAACCCATCCATGGGTTCGTTCGAGGAGTCAAGACCAACATTGGGACATGGTCAGGCCGCATGGACTTCTCGATTGTGCCGCTAGATGCTTACCCGATCATCCTAGGGCTCGAGTTCTTTGAACAAGCCAAGGCGATACCGATGCCGTTTGCCAACAGTTTATGCATCACCGAGGGTGCACCATCGTGTGTGGTACCAACAATAAGGGCCACCAAGCCAGGGACAAGAGTAGTCTCAGCACTTCAGCTCAACAAGGTCGTCCGAAGGGCCAAGCCGTCCAAGGGACTAAACGAAGACAAAGGGGTGACCGTGTCTAGGAAGGCCACCAAGCATGTTCAAGAGGAGAACGTCGCTTCCAAGACCACCGAGGGTCAAGGTTCAAAGGGAAGGTCTTCCAACAATGCCGACAAGCCGAGGGCAAAGGCAAGGCGAGCTAGGAGACGAGGGAAGCGCTCCAGCAACACCCCTGTTCCACGAAGACGCGACGAGGGCGTCGCGAGATCGGGTGGGGGAGGATGTCACGCCCCGCCTAGTCGCGACCCAGCCAACCAAGGGGCACACCCGCCCGGGTGCACCGAGCAGCACCGAGGCGTGCCACCCAGGTGCGCAGTGCGCGCCCAAGACGCCCCACCTAGGTGCTCACGGGGCAACAAGGGAGAAATGAGGCATACCAAGTCTTTTAAGGCCACAAGTGCTCCAAAGAAGACTCTAGATCGGCCTAGAAGGCTCCACACGTCTCCACACTCACCCGAGGGGTTCCAGAAGGTTCCACATCAATCTAGGCTCACCCGGAGGAACCTAGAAGACCCGAGAAAGATCAAGAGGGCTCAGGACAAGTCCGGAAGGCTCGGGACAACTCCGGACGACTCCGGAATATTCTAGAGTAACTTAGAATATGTTAGA
This sequence comes from Hibiscus trionum, assembly GCA_030270665.1. Taxonomy (NCBI): domain Eukaryota; kingdom Viridiplantae; phylum Streptophyta; class Magnoliopsida; order Malvales; family Malvaceae; genus Hibiscus; species Hibiscus trionum. The sequence goes on along the minus strand of BSYR01000038.1, from coordinate 14,594,876 downwards.
GCTTTTAGACCATTTAGGAGTAGTCTAGAATATTTTAGGTCCTTAGAGATATATGTAGAATCCTATAGAAATCTTTAGAATAGTTTAGATCCCTTAGATATTTTAGGAGGCAAAATTGTAGCCGTTGGATCAAAATGATCCTAGCCGTCCGTTGAGGAGGTGGGAGCCTATAAATAGGGCCACCTCCCTCATTTGTAAATAACCTAAGAAGTCTCTCACACTTGTAAAGCTATATTGTAAAAGCTTTCGTTGCTTAATACAAGGTTCTTTCCTTGTAAACTCGTTTGCTCCTTGTGTTTGCCATAGCGTTGCGACATTAAGGCTGACTAGCATCGTGCCGAGAGTGCTAGTGCCGCACGGATCGAGCTTGAAGAAATAAGTCCGTGACAATATACTTGGAACTAGTTGTCCTAAATTATATGTTTTCCTTTGTTTATGTTTTTAATAATAAAAAAGTTAAGTGGATAGCTCCATTATTTCCTTCTACAGGGGTCAAATCGGGAGTAATTCTCTTAATATTGTTGCTGTGTTTGTTATTTTAAGAAATATTTCACTTTGTTTTTTATTTCAAGATCTATAGTGATCCCTATCAAATCAATATAGAGAAACCAATAGAATTTATTGAAGTGATATGTATTGTGGCCTGAAGTCTACAAGAACACACACCAGCTTCACCTTTTTGAACTGAAGTCGACAGGAACACACATTGGCTTCTACTTTTACAATAGAAAATGTCATAGATCTTCAAATAAAAATGGAAGTACAATAGATCTTGAAATATTTTTTTCAACAACAATATCCAAAAAAAATATTTATTCTTTCAAATCGAGTATTCTCTTATAATTATATAAAATTAATAATAAAAGGAATAGATTAATACTTTTTATTATGATTGTAGTTTGTATTCTGATGTACTTGATAGTATTATATGTTCCTTATAAATGCTTTCATTTATTTTGACATTAAAATTAGCTTTAAAGAAATTATGAATTATGAACATTCACAATAAATTTATGGGATCATAATTTTTTATCTAAAAAATCAATTAGATTTGACTTTTATCACTTTTAGTTTATGTGGAAAACTAAAAAATAATTCCATTATAGTTCAATAAGAAAAGAAAACAATATTGTTTAAAATTCTGAAAAAAGAAAAAATAGAAATATGATAAGTCTTCAAATGTCACAAAAATGAAATATGAAGAAAAAATATAAAAATAAATTCACAAAGCTTATGTTATGCCAAATTACAAAACGAAGAAAAAAATTGTTTTAAGGTTGGGAAAGCATTAGCGAGAAAAGAATATATATATATATATATATATAAAACAGGAAATATTTTGAAAAGTGTGATTGGATCACTTTAAAACATGGTTATTTTAATAAAACATTTTGTTTTAATAAAACAATGGTTTTAGTCAACGAAAACCAAAAAATAGGTTTAGGGGTCGGTTACGCGTGGGGAAGGGTTAGCACCCCACAACGCCCAAAATTGGTACCTAATTGATTTCAAAACTGAAATTTGCAAGTTCACGAAGGTTCGACTTTATTTGTCCGTTTAATGAATATCAAACTATTTTAACGGCCTTATCGCCCGGGAGATGAACTTTAATCACCGCCAACATTTCTGGTGTTAACACGTCATTCTCATTTGATAAGACACCGCATTAAATTAATTTCTCTTTTCAAGCAACATTAAAATTTTCTGTGTTGAGCATTTTATTCATTCTAGGTTTGATTAATTTAAATCCTTAAAAGGTTTAAGTCTTTTATTCCTAATTGAGAGTTTGAGTTTGTTTAAGTGTGTTTTATTTTTTGTAAAGAAAATCTTTCAACAAACACACCTTTATCTAAGCCTTTAGAACATAGTCCTAAGTTTTGACCTATCTCTAATGAACAAACAAGAAACTTGAATTATTCTTTTGTGTTTTACTTTTTATTGTTTCCTCTAAAAAACCTTTTATTCTTTACTTTAAAACCTAAACTCTTCTTTTTGACATTTTTGCCTTTTAGCCTTATTGATTTTCTAATTTTTTATTCTTTTATTATTATTTTCAAAAAGAGTTTTTTTTCTTTTAAAACTTTAAAGGTTATTATTATTCTTTATTTTCTTGAAATATTTATATTTTTTAAAAGCTCTTTTTCAAAAAAAAAAATGATTTTGAGATTTTTTAAAACCTTTTAATTCAACCTATATTTTAGGAAAAAGACATTTTATGTTTTCAGACTTTTATTCTCCTTAAAAAACTTAAACTTCTAACCTATGATTATTTTATTAAAACCCACTTTTAATATTTTTTATCTTTTGATTCTTCCTTTTAAAACATTTTTTGTTTTTGAAAACACCCTTTAAAAAAACCTCCTTTAAGAACCTTTTATTATTAAAATTGAATTTCAAAAATCATTTTTATTTTCTAACAAATTAAGACTTTTTTTATATTTTTTTACCCGTGATTTATTATCTTCTAATTAAACCCTTTGATTTTAGTTTTTTTAAAACAAACATTAATTCATTTTTATTCTTAAATCTAAAAGGATCAAAACCACTTTTAAGTTTCAACTATTTCATTTTTAAGATCAAAGTTCTAAAAACAACATTTTTTTTAAACGTGCAAGAATTTTAAAGATTAAATTAAAAACTAAACAAAATTCTAAAACAAAATTATTACTGGATTCAAGAAACAATCTTCCAACTTCAACAAACACAACCCAAAAACAAACAAAAAACAAATAAAACAAAATTCAACCAAGAACAAGAACAAGAAGGAATTAAAATTTAAAAAAAATGAAAAGCTAAAGAGAGAAAATTTACCGAAAGAAAATGATGAAATCGAATGAATCTTCTTCTCGAATTGCTTCAAAACGCTTCCAGAAAATAGCCCAATACTCGAACTTCACTCCAGAAAATTTCTAGCAAACTCAGAGAATTTTGTAAGGATTTTCAAAAAATTTTAGCTTTGTTTTTTTTTTTTGCTCTTCAAGTGTGCATTGAACAAAGGGGTTTGGGGGGTTATACTTGAACTTGAGCTTGCAAATCAAGCAAAATCGAGAATTAATACCCCAAATTGGAGCCAAAATTAGACAAGAGGCATGATCCACGGTAAAACCCCCAAAAAATCATTCGTTTTGATTCATTTAACTCACTTCTCAGAACTGACTACATTGTATAACAAAAAGCTCGTCTTCACCAAGCAACCACTAAATGTACAACGGGAAATCGAACATGTATTCAAATGGTATTTTCCAAGTATTCGAGCATGTGTATTGCACCTGAACTCGATCCATAGCATCGAATACACACGAAGAACATGCTGCTCTTACCATTGACCTAGGTACTTTCTCCAAATAACTCGAACATGCTTTTATATGGTATTCTTCCAACATCACAATAGTTCCCGAAACGACCAACCAACAAGGGTCGTGTATTACCATTTTCAGAGCTATTGCCTTTGCTAGGCTTTATTGATATTTCTCATTCCGGTCTTAGAGGTATTTTCAGTCACCTTGATGTCTGAAGGTGTTTCAATTATTCTGAGCCTTTCGGTTCTTCCAACTATTCATTCATTTCAGATCTCGGTGGTATATCCATCATTTCAGATAATTGACAATTAGTACCCAAGGATATTTCAGTCTTCTGGTCATTACGTTCATTCCGATTACTTCAGCCTTTTTGATGTTTTTAAACCTCTTTAGTCAAGCCAGTCAGTTCGGTGTTTTATGCCACTTTGATTAGTTCAAATATACAAATAGATAATTGTATATATATATATATATATATATATATATATATATTTGAGAGTTATTTTCAGAGATTTATTCAGTGTTCAAATACAATCCAAGTACTCAACAATTCGAGGGTTTAAGCTTTGATCTACAACTCTCTAAGCAAAACGAGGTTTTCAGATAAATAAGCTACTTTACCAGATTTGGAGTAGATTCCCAGATGATTTTGTTGTCAGGGGTATTTTAGTCCTTCTTGAGCCTCAAGAGCATTTCTGTAACTTCGTAACGAAGCATTTTTGAAGTTAGATCATTAACATACAATCAGGTCTAGAGTATAACAGTCCTATGAATTATTCTTGGATATCAAGAGTTCATTCAAGTCCCTTATCTTCCTAACAGAATTAACCATATACTTAACATGATCATTCAATCATTTAGCGGATACCAACATGTTCCATAACACATACAAGAGGTAGTAATGTATTACCTTGGCTCCAAGCTACATCGGTCGATCTGTAAACGACATTCCATCACTCTCAAACCCAGATTTGATGTCCCTCAACCATTCGTATTCAAGGAACTGTGAGTACCTTCAATCACACAATATCCCATTTCAGTCCTTATTCATAGAGCTCATAACTAAAAAATAAATACATAAACAAGTTCAGGTTTAAAGTCAGTTTCGGAGGCTTTCAGGTCAAAATTTTGCAAAATGGTCTTCAAAATCATACTCAGGACGTCTTAAAACATAAAATAGGAGTTTTCGGAAAATTTTGACTTTTTGGTCAAAGTCAACGTGCAGGTCAAAAGGTCAGCGGTCAGGTTAACGCTGACGTCATGCTGACATCACTAGTCAATAGGGTTGACTCGGCTGAGTCAACTCGGGCGAGTTAACTTAGACGGGTTAACTCACTGAGTTAACTCGGTCAATGGGTCGAGTACGTGTCATCGGGTCGGGTTGGATCAATTCGGGTCGGATACGAGTTCGGGTCAGGTACGGGTCAGAGAGACTGGTCGGGTAGATGGGTCTGGGCTCAATTCAGGTTTGGGCTCAGACTGGTTGGCCGGTTCAGACCGGGTTAGGCCGGTTTAGACCATAGCTTGAACCGGTTTACATTCCCAAAGGTGCAAACCATCGGACGGTCATCAGAACGATCGCCAGAGGCCATTTTTGTACCCATTCTGCCGAGTAAAAGAGAGCTTATCAACACGACGACTCAACCCAAAACTTAGCAACAAGAAACAAGCCGAAATTCAGCCGAAAATTACCTAAAAGTCAAAATCGCATTGGAAAACTCGAAGCTCTAATGAATGTCTTACCAGCATTAATTGGATACATGATCGGTAAAAGGGGTTTTGATCCCCTCCACACATTGAGCACGCTTGCACGGTCGATACGCCTTGCCGAGGACGGAGGTAGTCGAAACAGAGGAAAACAGAGACAGGTTTAAGGGGATTTTGACGAATCTTCATCTCTATCTCCACAGCAAACAGTAGTCGTTCACCGCGAGTGGAGCACAGGGCTAGGGTCGGGGTGCGACGGCGGACACAGTGAATGTAACGCCCGTGTTTTGGGGTTAGGAGTTAGTCGGGTTAGTGGTCTGAGTCGGAAAAAAATTTAATTAAGTCGTTTTGGCCTAGGCTTGACCCAATTGGAATTTAAAATTGGGTAAACTAATGCGGTGGTCACTTATGTTTTACTTTAGTACAGAGTTGGTCACCGATTTTGAAAAATGACCAGTAAGGTCACTTACGTTTTCGGGGCGTAAACTTTTGGTCACCAACCGTTTAATGCCGTTAAACTTTAACGATTTTTTGATCTGGCAATTGAAAAAATAAGGGTAAACTACTGCAATGACCCTAAAATTCTCGAAATTTCAAAAAAAAACCCAAATTAATAAATTCCTAAATCCTTAAATACCTAAATCCCTCAATCTGGCCACTCTTGCCGTCATTGGCCACGATTCCGGCGACGGAATGGAGCGTCCTCCTTTCTCCCAAACACCCATGCACCAATCGTCGTCATTCAATCGTCGCTTGTTGCAAATCGATCGAATGAATTTTTCAAATATTTCAACATTCGTCCGACATTTTTCACGACTCCGATCAATTTTTGACATCAGCGTGGTAGAGTAAAAGATCATGGTGGTCCGGCGACAGATGTGGTGGGCGGCGGTGACAGAATCGACTTAAATCACGATTTAAGTTTTGGTGAGTTGGGGATTTCGAATATGGGGGTTATTTTGTGAATTTTGAAAATTTAGGGATTTTTTTAACTGTCAGATTAGAAATTCGTCAAAATTTAACGGCATCAAATGGTTGGGTGACCAAAAGTTTACGTCTCGAAAACGTAAGTGACCTTACTGGTCGTTTTTCAAAATCGGTGACCAACTCTGTACTTGGGGAAAACATAAGTGACCAACGCAGTAGTTTACCCTTTAAAATTAATGGGAGTGACCATTTGGTAACTTAGCCAAAATAATGTAAAAGTAGACAGCATTTTTGAATGTTAAAAAGAACAAAAAAAAGAAAAGGGAAAAAGTTGTCTTCCTCCCCTTTTTCCCCTCTTTAACGTTGGACACCATAAACCCCTCCTCAAACCCAAAAATTACTATTCCATTAATTTCCATCTACATCTCAAGGCTATTTTCAAAGGTAATAACATTTTCTCACTCTTCTCTTCATTCTCTATCCATACATGGTTGTAGATTTTGAAACTGCCAACTTTTGAAAAGTTAGGGTTTGATGAAAGTTTGGGTTTTTACTTAGTTTTTCAATTGGTTTTAAATTATCAAGTTGGGTTTTAGTATATTCACCTTGAAATGCACCTAATATGTTAAAATGAATGAGTTTGGGTGAAAACCCGAAATGGGTCTTGGTAGCCAAGTTTAAAGTGTCTAAAACTTGATTTTTGGTGGGTTTTAGGATTAAATTGGAGGGCTGATGGTTTAAGTATGTTAGGAGGGTGTTTTGGGACCATTTGGGTGTCATTTGGGTGTTTGAAAATAGGGTTTTCAGCTAGGTTTTGAAGGAGCACGAAAATGGGCATTTTGGGGGATTAATTTGATTGGAAATTGTTGAAGTTTGACTTGGGCTTAAGAGTTGACTCGATGACTGAGTTTTAGCATTGAATTGAGAGTAATGGATGTGTTTTTGATTGGCTAGAAGCAAGAGGAGACGTTGGACAGGCATCGGGATCGAATCCGGGCTTGTAGGAGGCTTGCTTTGGTTGCTTAGGAAGGGTGGTGAGTAACTTTAAATATGTTTTAAAGATTGGTTCAAGTGTGTGTGGTGTATGTTTGGAATGTGCTTGGTAGGCCTTTCCAAAGTGAGAGTTAAATTGGTAACTTAACTCCTTGAATTTTACTATGCTATTCATTCCATTGTCTATTTGTTATTGTGATGTGTGGATTGGTTGTATATGTATGCCTTGCTATGTATATACAATGTGTAGGAGACATGAATGGTGGATATGTGATGTGATAAATGAAATTGGCAATAATTAACTTATCGGGTGTAAATGATCGATCATTAGGATTAGTGTGCACACAAATTGAGTCAAAACGTACGTGGCCTTGATGGCGTTGAGTCATCAAGGAGGAGTACGGTGATGTAACATTCCACCGGAAATTTATATATATTCTACGGGATGATGAGTGGAATCCCATCCGTAGGGCATGTGGTGATGAGTGGAATCCCGCCCATGCAAGGTCCGGTGATGAGTCTAATCCCACCGAGGTAATGTGATTGTTGAGATTAAATCCGCACATCCAGGTAAACTAATAGTGGTCAATTGAACTTGTTCTTATAATTGTGATGTATGATATTGATATGTGATATTTGAGCCTAGTATGATGTGAGATGCCATATTATGACTCTTGAAAGACTAGCTAGGTCTACTTGTTGATTTATCTATGTATGTTGTATGTGAGATTTAAGGATTACATGTTTGAACCCTGCATTGTTGATGTTTTCGATTTTAGAGCATCCTCACTAAGCTTCTAGCTTACGCTCTCATTTTCAACAATGCAGATCATTAGCGTGGTGTTAGCTCGGAGCAAGGCAAGAATGGCTTTCCAAGTTTTTGTTGCTCAAGTACGGTTAAACAATTATGTAGTAGCTTAGCAATGTGGCAAGAGCGTGTGTTTTGTATGAGTTATGAATGACTCATATATGGTTTTGATGTTTATGAATTGACTTGGATTGTAAACATGATATGTCTTGCCAAATGCTTGTGTGATGTGTGCCTTACGGATGTTTATTTTACTTTTGGATGACATGAATACCTATTTGAAATGTATTGTGCCTTTGGGCATTTAATGACTTCAAGCATGCTATAAAGTGAGATGTTGCTAATGTGTAAATGCCATGGATGATTGTATAAATCTACGCCTTGTGTGTGTTTGAGCATGCTTGACATAGGATGTATGCCTCTAGACCTTGTTTGCTTGTGTTGAGTGCCTTTAGAGGTCGTTTGGGACCTTTGGACTTGTTAAAAACGCCTAAGTCTGGTTTTCAAAGGTTGCAGACAGCCTGCGTTTGGAAACGAGCTGGGAAGTTTCAGAACGGGTAAGGCTTCAGGGACCCCGTATCGGAACGTGTTTCGATACGGTTTGGCCTGTGAATCCCATGTTCTGAAACGGGTATCGGAACGTTTTGGCTACTGGAATTATGAGAAAATGACGAGATGAAAGCGTTTCGAAATGAGTCTAAGGGTTTCGAAACGGTCAAAATCTCGTTGACCACGAGAAGTTGACCATTGAGGGCGTTTCGGAACGGTTGACCTCCGTTTCGATACGGCCCCTTCGTATGGGCTTTGGGGCAGTTGACCTGGTCAAGGCGTTTCGATACGCCTCAAGGGTGTTTCAAAACGGCCTGTTTAATGGATTAAAATTGGGCTGTTTAAATGTTGTCTTGGGTTCGAATGTTTACTTTCTGTATTTTATTCCGATGTTTGATCACATAGGATTTAAATGGGCTTTTAGAAAAGATTGAATTAAAAGGAAAAAAAATTAGAGTTGCTAACCGAGGGGGAACCTTAACGGGTTTCACTTCGGTTTTCCCCGTGTGGCCTACTCGGACCGGTCATCCGTCCAGACCGGGACGAGGGGGTTACATTTGTTGGTATCAGAGTCTGAGGTTTCCGAGACCTCGGGCAGGTAAGTGAGGTAAGCTTGTTATGTTAAGTGATTGTATTGTTCGATGCATGCCTTGCCGTGAATTCTTACTATTTGACTGTTCGCATGATGATTTGATGCATGAGTTGTTGCGTTTGGTGTAGAGTGAGTGCTCATTGCTACTATTACTTAATTTAAAAAGATTTTATGGTAAAGGGAGTACTTGAGCACTATTGGACCCTTGCTTTGGCTAACGTAGTCCCTATATGTTTGTTGTTGTAGTTATTACCTTGCTAGCTGTACCATGAGACCACGTGGGAGGCCTAGGATGGTTCGACCGGAACCACGGGCAGCGGCTCCAGGAGTTGAGCCAGTAGTTAGAGTTGAGGCTCAAGTGGGAGAGCCTGTGGTTGGAGTTGGAGCTCCTCTACCACCTACACCACCACCACATCCTCCACCCGGAGTAGGAGGCGAGGCCGGGGCCGAAGGAGAGGGACCTTAGGGAGGCCAAGGACCGGCTGGAATAGACTTAGCTCCTTTGGTTCAGGCGGTAGCCGGGGCATTTCAGGCTGCAGTAGCTGGGGGTCAGGCAGCAGCACATCATCAGGGAGAGGGCACTGGGTTGCCATTAGAGAGACTCCATGGTCTAGGGCCGAAGAGTTCAGAGGGTCTACCCCAGAGAGATCAGAGTTGTGGTTTGAGAAGACTGTCCGTATCCTCGCTCAGATGGGGTGTACTGGTGAGCACAAGTTAGGATGTGTTGAGTCCTTGCTTCAGAGTGATGCCTACACTTGGTGGGTCACCATTACTACGGGTATGGATGAGACCGAGATTACTTGGGAGTTCTTTGAGTCAGCATTCCGTAAGAAGTATCTGGGTCCGCGATACCTCAATGAGAGGAAGAGGGAGTTTATGGCTTTGCTTCAGGGGAGTATGACCGTGACCGATTATGAGATCCGATTTGTCAGACTGAGTCAGTATGCTTCTGAGCTTGTTCCTACTGAGGTGGAACGATGTAACCGTTTCCGTTATGGGTTGAATGAAGAGATCAAGAGGTACACTCTAGCTTCAGACTACACTGATTTCGATGTCTTGGTCGCGAGGGCCAAGGACTTAGAGCACAGTTTGGGCTTGACCAAACGATCTGGTGGTTCTAGTTCGGGTAAGAGGTCCAGTGACTTTGATAGAGGTGATGCCAAGAGGCATCGGGACAACAGGCATCATTATGATCATAGACATGGTGGCGGTAACCACGGTAGGGGCCAACAGGGCCAGAGAGCTGGTGGGAAGTTGCCCACATGTGCTACTTGCGGGAGGAATCACACCGGTGAGTGTGGGGGAAATTTCCACTCGTGTTGGAGTTGTGGAGCTAGAGACCACATTAGGCGTGACTGTCCACATCAGGTGGGGCAGGCACCAGCTCAGGCTTCTGCTAGAGGTAATGACTTCCAGAGGGGCCGCAGGCGCGGTAGAGGTAACTTCCAGCCGAGGAATGATGGTCAGAGGAACATAGCACATGTAGTTGCAGTTCAGCCGGAGGGCGGAGGCCAGGCCAGAGTTTACGCTCAGTGTGGGGATCAGCATGACACCGATGTGATCACAGGTAACTTCTCGATACAGTCTTTGGGTTTGCCTTCTTTGATTGACTCTGGGTCTACACATTCCTACATATTGAGTGAGCATGTACAGTCGTTGAATTTGCCTTGTGAAATGTTAGAGGTAGGAGTTAGTGTCACTAGTTCCTTTGGGGACACGGTAGTAGTTAGAAAAATGTACAGAAGGTGTCCGTTGATGGTTCAGGGACATGTGTTTCCATTGGATATGATGGAGCTTCCTTTCTATGGTTTTGATGTAATTCTGGGTATGGACTGGCTCACGGAGCATAGAGCTAGGATAGATTTTGAAACTAAGAGGATTTCTCTGAAGCTCACAGATGATTATGAGATTGTAGTGGTGGGTGAGAACGTGAAGTTCTTGTCCAATGTAGTTTCAGTTCTAGAGGCCAAGAGGTTAGTTGAGTTGGGGTGTGAAGCATACTTGGCATATGTGATGAACCCTAACATGAGTGAGGTTAGACCTCAAGACATCCGGACAATATGTGATTTTCCAAGTGTGTTTCCAGAAGAGTTGTCAGGGTTACCACCGGACAGAGAGGTAGAGTTCACCATTGAGACTTATTCTGATTTAGCTAATGTTTCGATTGCTCCGTATCGCATGGCACCGAAAGAACTGAAAGAGTTGAAGACTCAATTGCAAGAGTTAACAGATAGAGGCTTCATTCGACCTAGTTCTTCACCTTGGGGTGCACCGGTTTTGTTTGTAAAGAAGAAAGATGGAAGCATGAGAATGTGTATAGATTACAGATAGTTGAATCAATTAACAGTGAAGAATAAGTATCCGTTGCCTAGAATTGATGACTTGTTTGACCAGTTGAGAGGAGCATCAGTCTTTTCGAAGATTGACTTGAGATCGGGTTCTTACCAGCTAAAGGTAAGAGAGTTTGATGTACCGAAGACGGCCTTTAGGACTAGGTATGGTCACTATGAGTTTTTAGTCATACCTTTTGGGTTGACTAATGCACCGGCTGCTTTCATGGACATGATGAATAGGATTTTTCATCAGTACCTAGATCAGTTTGTATTTGTGTTTATAGATGACATCTTGGTGTATTCGCGAACTGAAGAGGACCATGACCGACACTTGAGACTAGTTTTGAAAACTTTGCTAGATCATCAGTTGTATGCGAAGTTGAGCAAGTGTGAATTATGGATCCGAGAGGTAGTCTTCCTAGGACATGTAGTGTCAGCCGATGGGATTAGAGTTTATCCGAAGAAGATTGAGGCCATTGTTGAATGGAAGCAACTGAAGTCTGTAACAGAGGTACGTAGCTTCCTAGGCTTAGCTGGATACTATAGAAGATTCGTAGAGGGTTTCTCTAAGTTAGCCGCTCCATTGACACAGTTACTTCAGAAGAGTGTTCAGTTTGAGTGGACAGATGCAAGACAGATAGCCTTTGAGAAATTGAAAGAAGCTTTGACCCAAGCACCAATCTTGATTCAGCCAGAGTCCGGGAAGGACTATGTAGTTTACAGTGATGCTTCTTATGTAGGGCTAGGATGTGTTCTTATGCAAGACAAGAGAGTAGTGGCTTATGCCTCAAGACAGTTGAAGACTCACGAACACAACTATCCGACCCATGACATAGAGTTAGCTGCAGTTGTGTTTGCTCTGAAGATTTGGAGGCATTATTTGTACGGTGAGAAATGCACAGTTTACACCGATCACAAGAGTTTGAAATACATTATGACTCAGCGAGATTTGAATCTCAGACAGGGTAGGTGGTTAGAGTTGCTAAAAGACTGTGATCTTACCATTGAGTACCATCCGGGTAAGGCCAATGTCGTGGCCGATGCATTGAGTAGAAAGATAGCTGTGGATTTGAGAGCCATGTTTGCTAGATTGAGCTTGTCCGGAGATGGTGGCTTAGTAGCCGAGCTTCAGGTTAGACCTACTCTAGGTCAGTTGATTAGAGAGAAGCAGCTCTTAGATAGATCTTTTGCACCTCACGTGCAAGATATAGCCGAAGGTAGATCTTCAGACTACAGTTTCAGTACTGATGGGGTTTTGTGTTTCAAAGATAGGATAGTTGTGCCAGAGGACAGTGACTTGAGACGTACGATCTTGAATGAAGCCCACAGTAGTCCGTTTGCTATGCATCCTGGAAGTACGAAGATGTACCGTGATTTGAAGAATGAGTACTTTTGTGTTGGCTTGAAGAGAGATGTAGCCGACTTTGTGAGTAAGTGTTTAGTATGTCAGAGGGTGAAGGCGGAACACCAGGTTCCCTCAGGTTTGTTGCAACCGTTGAGGAATCCGGAATGGAAATGGGAGAACATCACCATGGATTTTGTTTCGGGTTTGCCTTTGACTCCTACGAAGAAGAACTCAGTTTGGGTGATAGTTGATCGTTTTACGAAGTGTGCCCACTTCTTGGCAGTCAATACTACTTACACTCTAGATAGATTGGCCGATTTGTACATTGGTGAGATTGTTAGACTGCATGGTGTGCCGAAGTCTATTGTGTCCGATAGAGATCCGAGGTTTACATCTCGATTTTGGGAGTGTCTGCATACAGCTTTGGGTACCCGTTTGAACTTCAGCACGTCTTATCATCCTCAGTCAGATGGTCAGTCAGAGAGAGTTATACAGATCTTAGAGGATATGTTGTGTTGTTGCATCATTGATTTTCAAGGTACGTGGGAGAAGCACTTGCCTCTAGTTAAGTTTGCTTACAATAATAGATTCCAGTCGAGCATTCAGATGGCTCCGTATGAGGCCTTGTATGGCCGAAAGTGTAGAACTCTAGTTTGTTGGGCCGAAGTGGGACATAAGTTGTTACCTATGCCGGATTTGCTCAAGGGGACAACTGACAAGGTAAAATTGATCTATGATCGATTGAAGGCTGCTTCGGATAGGCATAAGTCCTATGCCGATTTGAAGAGGAAAGAAGTTGAGTTCTCAGTGGGTGAGAAGGTGTTCTTGAAAGTGTCTCCGTGGAAGAAAGTAATGAGGTTTGGCTGAAAAGGGAAGTTGAGTCCGAGGTACATAGGACCGTATGAGATTGTGAAGAGGGTTGGTCCGGTTGCTTATCAGTTGCGTTCGCCATCCGAGCTAGAGAAGATACATGATGTATTTCATGTTTCGATGCTCCATAAGTATAGGTCCGATCCATCACATGTTATGCATTTAGAGGAGATTGAATTGAATCCGGATTTGACTTATGAAGAGGAACCAGTGGAGATCCAAGCTTCTGACAGTAAGGTGTTGCGGGGTAGGTCGATTGAGTTAGTAAAGGTGCAGTGACAACGTCGAGGTGTAGACGAAGCCACTTGGGAGAGGAAGGAGGATATGGTAAGGCAGTTTCCGTATCTCTTTCAGTCAGGTAATTTCGGGGACAAAATTCCTTAAGTGGGAGAGAGTTGTAACGCCCGTGTTTTGGGGTTAGAAGTTAGTCGGGTTAGTGGTCTGACTCAGAAAAAAAATTAATTAAGTCGTTTTGGCCTAGGCTTGACCCAATTGGAATTTAAAATTAAAGGGAGTGACCATTTTGTAATTTAGCCAAAATAATGTAAAAGTAGACAACATTTTTGAATGTTAAAAAGAACAAAAAAAAAGAAAAGGGAAAAAGTTGTCTTCCTCCCCTTTTTCCCCTCTTTAACGTTGGAAACCATAAACCCCTCCTCAAACCCAAAAATTACTATTCCATTAATTTCCATCTTCATCTCAAGGCCATTTTCAAAGGTAATAACATTTTCTCACTCTCCTCTTCATTCTCTATCCATACATAGTTGTAGATTTTGAAACTACCAACTTTTGAAAAGTTAGGGTTTGATGAAAGTTTGGGTTTTTACTTAGTTTTTCAATTGGTTTTAAATTATCAAGTTGGGTTTTAGTATATTCACCTTGAAATGCACCTAATATATTAAAATGAATGAGTTTGGGTGAAAACCCGAAATGGGTCTTGGTAGCCAAGTTTAAAGTGTCTAAAACTTGATTTTTGGTGGGTTTTAGGATTAAATTGGAGGGCTGATGGTTTAAGTATGTTAGGAGGGTGTTTTGGAACCATTTGGGTGTCATTTGGGTGTTTGAAAATAGGGTTTTCAGCTAGGTTTTGAAGGAGCACGAAAATGGGCATTTTGGGGATTATTTTGATTGGAAATTGTTGAAGTTTGACTTGGGCTTAAGAGTTGACTCGATGACTGAGTTTTAGCATTGAATTGAGAGTAATGGATGTGTTTTTGATTGGCTAGAAGCAACATGAGACGTTGGAGAGGCATCAGGATCGAATCTGGGCTTGTAGGAGGCTTGCTTTGGTTGCTAAGGAAGGATGGTGAGTGACTTTAAATATGTTTTAAAGATTGGTTCAAGTGTGTGTGGTGTATGCGTGGAATGTGCTTGGCAGGCCTTTCCAAAGTGAGAGTTAAATTCGTAACTTAACTCCTTGAATTTTAGTATGCTATTCATGCCATGGTCTATTTGTTATTGTGATGTGTGGATTGGTTGTATATGTATGCCTTGCTATGTATATACAATGTGTAGGAGACATGAATGGTTGATATGTGATGTGATAAATGAAATTGGCACTAATTAACTTATCGGGTGTAAATGATCGATCATTAGGATTAGTGTGCACACAAATTGAGTCAAAACGTACGTGGCCTTGATGGCGTTGAGTCATCAAGGAGGAGTACAGTGATGTAACATTCCACCGGAAATTTATATATATTCTACGGGATGATGAGTGGAATCCCATCCGTAGGGCATGTGGTGATGAGTGGAATCCCGCCCATGCAAGGTTCGGTGATGAGTGTAATCCCACCGAGGTAATGTGATTGTTGAGATTAAATCCGCACATCCGGGTAAACTAACAGTGGCCAATTGAACTTGTTCTTATAATTGTGATGTATGATATTGGTATGTGATATTTGAGCCTAGTATGATGTGAGATGCCATATTATGACTCTTGAAAGACTAGCTAGGTCTACTTGTTGATTTATCTATGTATGTTGTATGTGAGATTTAAGGATTACATGCTTGAACCATGTATTGTTGATGTTTTCGATTTTTGAGCATCCTCACTAAGCTTCTAGCTTACGCTCTCATTTTCAACAATGCAGATCATTAGCGTGGTGTTAGCTCGGAGCAAGGCAAGAATGGCTTTCCAAGTTTTTGTTGCTCAAGTACGGTTAAACAATTATGTAGTAGCTTAGCAATGTGGCAAGAGTGTGTGTTTTGTATGAGCTATGAATGACTCATATATGGTTTTGATGTTTATGAATTGACTTGGATTGTAAAGATTATATGTCTTGCCAAATGCTTGTGTGATGTGTGCCTTACGGATGTTTATTTTGCTTTTGGATGACATGAATACCTATTTGAAATGTATTGTGCCTTTGGGCATTTAATGACTTCAAGCATGCTTTAAAGTGAGATGTTGCTAATGTGTAAATGCCATGGATGATTGTTTAAATCTACGCCTTGTGTGTGTTTGAGCATGCTTGACATAGGATGTATGCCTCTAGACCTTGTTTGCTTGTGTTGAGTGCCTTTAGAGGTCGTTTGGGACCTTTGGACTTGTTAAAAACGCCTAAGTTTGGTTTTCAAAGGTTGCAGACAGCCCGCGTTTGGAAACGAGCTGGGACGTTTCAGAACGGGTAAGGCTTCAAGGTCCCCGTATCGGAACGTGTTTCGATACGGTTTGGCCTGTGAATCCCCTGTTCCGAAACGGGTATCGGAACGTTTTGGCTACTGGAATTCTGAGAAAATGACGA
The DNA here is from genome assembly GCA_030270665.1 of Hibiscus trionum. Lineage (NCBI taxonomy): Eukaryota > Viridiplantae > Streptophyta > Magnoliopsida > Malvales > Malvaceae > Hibiscus > Hibiscus trionum. The sequence goes on along the minus strand of BSYR01000038.1, from coordinate 14,578,706 downwards.
GATGAAAGCGTTTCGAAACGGGTCTAAGGGTTTCGAAACGGTCAAAATCTCGTTGACCACGAGAAGTTGACCATTGAGGGCATTTCGGAACGGTTAACCTCCGTTTCGATACGGCCCATTCGTATGGGCTTTGGGGCAGTTGACCTGGTCAAGGCGTTTCGATACGCCTCAAGGGTGTTTAGAAACGGCCTGTTTAATGGATTAAAATTGGGTTGTTTAAATGCTGTCTTGGGTTCGAATATTTACTTTCTGTATTTTTTTCCGTTGTTTTATCACATAGGATTTAAATGGGCTTTTAGAAAAGATTGAATTAAAAGGAAAAAAATTAGGGTATCTAACCGAGGGGGAACCTTAACGGGTTTCACTTCGGTTTTCCCCGTGTGGCCTACTCGGACCGGCCATCCGTCCAGACTGGGACGAGGGGGTTACAATGAAGGTGGCGGTGACGGCCACGGTGGAGTGGTGAGAGATCGACAATGAAGACGTAGGGGCTTGGTGAGCTTTTTCTAGAAATTTGAGATATTTCCCTAGATTCGAAAGATCCAATGGGTAGGTGAGAAGGTAGATGGTTTATTAAATTTCTCCAATAATAATCTAAACACAACCCCAAATAATATCCTTGGTAAAACATGACAAACATGAGCATTGGGATCAAATGGTTAAGGCTCAAGCTTGAGCAACCAAGGTCATAGGTTCAATCCCCCCCTTGGTTACCATTTCCCATTCATTTTCTTTTTTTTACCTTAAATTTCTAGTATTATAACTTACGGGTGTTAAAATGTTGGACAACGTTAGTTATTTATAGAGAACAAAAAAACTAATAATTTTTGTTGCATAATAAATGGGTGAATTTTATTTAAAGGAATCTTGTATTTAAATCAAGATGCGTGAATGCATGATCATACAAATTGAAGATAAACTAACCCACAATAACCAAAGAAAATTAGAGATTTGAATCAATTTTAGTGGTTTGACTAGTCAAATATGCTAATTTGGATGTTTGGTAAACAGAGGATTGTAATAGCAGATTGAGGTGAAACCACTTATTTTGAGAAGGCTCTTTTTAGGAGTTTTTTGAGTTATATGTTTGGATAAAAGACTTGTAAAGACTATTTTTTCATGATAATTATAAAAAATTCTCTAAATAACATAAAATTGATTAACTAATAAAATAAAAAATAATAATTTCTAGATGTTTAAGTGTTCTTACCCTAATCATTTTTTATTCAAATCTAGATCTCTGATTCAAGTTGGTTGTGTGTTTAGTTTCTAACATTCATAACTTGATTTACTTTTAAACCGTGTTAGGGGTGTTACAGAATGCGAGAAGCTAAAAGTCAAGTTTCACCAATCTCTATTGTAACCCCCTCGACATGGCCTAGTCGCAAGATTGAACCAAGTGAGAGGCATTAGGTTTAATAAAGTAAATCGTGAAGAAGAAACTTGAATCATGACCATTTTTTCTTTTTATCTTATCTAGATGCACATTATTATCCTATATTTTCATATTAGCAGTGAGTGAAAACTCAACTCAATCGGGCATCGATTTGACATCTAATTGAGTACAATTACAATTTAAGGACCAAATTGCAATTCTAACAAACTACAAGGAATTTGCTAAATTTTATGTTCCCGAAACTTAATTAATTAGGTTTCATACTCACATATTGAAAATTATCTCAATTCGATTATCCAAACTCATACAATTGCATCCACATAATTTATGGACTAAAAGGTAAGAAAACAGAACTTCAAAACATCAAATTAACTAAATTAACGGCTAGCCGTATCAGTACAATAAAGTTCGTATCAGTACACCTTGGCTATTTCCAAATCCTCAAATTCCAGTAGCATAAAATTGTATCGATACAGCTACGCGTATCGATATGCCCTGTTAATTTCCCTTGCCCCGTACCGAAATGGCTACCCCACATACCGAAACACCATGCCTGAAATGGCTTATCCGTATCGATATGCTTGGACTAGAAATGTCCACTTTTGCTGGTTTAATATGCTTTTGGGATAACCGAAACACCCTATCATGCTTCTACCATATGATCAATACATTCAAGGATCGATCCTCAACATTATAATGCAGGGATGTATTACTGGGGCTTGTACAATTATTAGTTCTTTTGTTAAGGATAAATTGAAGGCATTGAAGACCACTCTATTGAACATCGAAAGGAAATTAATTGCTACGACAATTCTACCAGGAATTGCATCATTACGCTCAATAACCCAACATACTCTCTCAACTTGGTTTCTTCTTTCATTTATCAATTTCCTTTAACTCATTTATTATCACTTCTTATCACCATCAATTTTCATTTAAGAACTTGAATTAAATATAAGATTCCTTTAAAAAAACCTCACACAATTATTGTGCTACAAAAACTATTAGTTTTTTGTTCCTTTATTAAAGAACTCACGTCATTCAACATTTTTGGCACCTAACACATTTATTAGGGTTTGGGGTCTATGGTTTAGGGTTTAGAGTTTGTGGTTTTGGGTTTATGGTTTATGATTTAAGGTTTTGTGTTTAAGGGTTAATGTTTCAAATTTTTAGTTTAAGGCGTAAGGTTTAAGGTTTAGTGTTTAGAGTATATGGTTTAAGGTTTATAGTTTATGATTATGGTTTAAAGTTTAGGGTTTAGAGTTTACATTCATGGTCATGGTTTAGAGTTTATAGTTTAGTGTTTAGGAACCAAAAATGGTGGACAACGTTAGTGATTTATAGAGAACAAAAAACTAAAAAATTTTGTAGCATAATAAATGAGTGATTTTTTTCAAATGAAATCTTGTATTTAAATCAAGATGCGTGAATGCATTATCATACAAATCGAAGATAAACTAACTCACAACCCACAATAACCAAAGAAAATTAGAGGTTTGAAGCATTTTTAGTGGTTTTGACTAGTCAAATATGTTAATTTGGATGTTTGGTAAACAAAGGATTTTAATAGCGGATTGAGGTGAAACCGCTCATTTTGAAAATGCTCTTTTTAGGAGTTTTTTGAGTTACAGATTTGAATAAACGACCTGTAAAGACTATTTTTTCATGATAATTATAAAAAAAATTCTCTAAATAACATAAAATTGATTAACTAATAAAATAAAAAATAATTATTTCATAAATAAGAAATTAATAAATACATATAAATTTAATATTTAATAAAATTATATTCAAAATATAATTTCATATATAATAAATTAATGTATGCATCTACATTTAATAATTATTAGAAAGATAATTCCACAAATAAAAAATTAATATGTATATCCTAATATATACTTAGTAATGATATTAAAAAAATTAATTTTCATAATATAATAAATGTTAATATATACAAAATGTTAATAACTAAAAAATTATTCAAAAAATTATCAAATATAATCATGTCCTTATATTTCATTTATTTTGTTCAATAATCAAACAACGATCAGCTATCAGTTAATTTTACCAAACACTTTTATTTTTTTGCTCATCAAAATGTCGTATATTAATAAGAAAATATACAACGATACGTCACAATGTTCGCCTCGTTAAAAAACCTCCCTAATCCTAACGGAGGAAAAGTGTACGGCCCGTTTATGACAACAGAAGACAACAAGACAACATATGACCACCACCCGCCTGATAGCATTAGTATGCGTAAAATAGGGAAACGCGCGACACCCCCTCTTTAGCCAATGCATCGACTAGACCATTCGCCTCCCAGAAAATATGCGAAAAACACACCGAATGCAAACTACTACAAGCACTGTCTATCTCATGGAAAACCTCCCAATAGCGCCACAGCCGCTTGTCCACGTGTAGAACCCAACTAACTGCGACCATGGAATCTGACTCCACAACCAAAGGATACGATGACCAAGCCAACTGCCGAAAGAATGTTAAAGCAAAGGCAACTGCCCGCAACTCAGCCTCATTAGACTCGAGACAACCAAGCGGGCCAGAAAACAAAGCCACAATCATGCCTTGATCATCACGCAGCACACCCCCGAAACCTGCTGGACCCGGCTTACCACGTGCAGACACGTCGACTGAGAACTTCAACGTCCCTGCCACCAGTGGTTCCCAACAAATGCCACTGCGTATCGGCCATGACACAGAAGGTTCCGTATATAGACTTGGGTAATCCCACCACAACGCCTCTCTGATGAGGAGATCATCCCGTAAAGTCCGCATCCAATAGTAAAATCGCAATTTAATTAAGAAGCAAACCTTCGCTATCGGCATCGACTTCTTATTAAAAACCATCTCGTTTCGCGCAAGCCAAACTGACCAAAACAAAGCTGCCACGCACGAGACCCACAAGCAGCGAAGAATACCCGAAAAGGAGCAATGGAAATCCAGCAAGAAAAAAGCCGACAAATTCTTCGGCATCGGCAAGCACACTCCCCACAAACTCCGAAACCAGTCCCAAATGCTCTGAACCAACGGACATGAGTATAGCAAATGATCAACATGAGCTCCTTACACCATATGCATAACATGCTTTGGCCATCAAACACTATACCCCGATGCCTCAAAAAATCAAACGTGGGCAATCGACGCAACAAGACAAACCATAAAAAAGCTTGTACCTTAGGCGGAACAAGAATTTTCCACGTGAAACAAGCTCCAAAATCACTTTCTCCCGCTCGATCAAGCATCAACATCTGAGAGATAGACTTAACCGAAAATAATCCTTGAGCATCCGGGGACCAAACCAACTTGTCACGATAACCAACATGCAATCGATAGTCGCCCACCACATGCCACAATTCTCGAAGCTGCCCCACCTCAAAAGAACGAAGAGGACGTCAGAAAAAATCAGCCCACCTGGAATGTCGAAAACCCCCCTGTACCGAGTAATCCATCACCAATGCAAGATGATTACAGGCACAAGAGAACAGACGCGGAAAAATATCCTTCAAAGGCTTTTCAACGCACCATGCATCAAACCAAAAAAGTACGTGACTCCCATCCCCCACTTGCCATAACATTTTATCATGCAAATGCCGTTGCACACCTTTCGAACAAGGCGTTTGCACTATTTGCTTCCATACTACAGACATCACTTGTTGACGAGAGGAAGTGAAAAGCCACCATTGGGCAGCCTCGCCATACTTTGCCACGATAATAGCCCTCCATAAAGAAGATGTGTCAGTGGCGTATCACCACAACTATTTAGCTAACAGAGCTGTATTACGCACTTGTAAATCCGCCACCCCCAAACCTCCCAAGTGACGTGGTCGACACACTATTTTCCAGCTCACTCGATTCATCTTACGGTGCAAATTTACACCACCCCAAAGAAAGGCACGTCTCACCTTATCAATTGCCGTAATAACGCCTTTCGGGATCCTAAACACACCCATGTAATAAACTGGAAGGGAAGAGAGAACAAAGTTAACCAACGTTACCCGCGCCACGAAAGACATCAAAGTGCGCTTCCATCCAGCAAGTTTCCATCAAACGTTAGCAAGAATATGCTCCTATACCGCCATGCTTCGAGGATTAGTTCATAATGGCATCCCCAAATAAGTAAAAGGAAATGAACCACGTCGACTCCCCAAAGCCTTGGCGCACGAGTCAACAATATTCTCCTCAACACCTATAGCGAACAACGAGGATTTGCTGAAATTTATTTGTAATCCAGAACAAACTTGGAAACAACAAAGCAAACGTCGGATAGAATCGACACATCCAGGCAAAGCTTCAAAAAATAAAATTGTGTCGTCCGTAAACTGCAAATGTGAGATTGACACACCCGGAGAAACGCGCACTCCCTGAATCAAGCCTGCCGCCTCGACCTGAATCAAAAGACTATGCAACGCCTCAACCACGATAACAAATAACAGAGGCGACAATGAACATCCCGTCCTCAAACCACGCCCTAACGGAAATTCTCTCGTAGCGCAACCATTTAAAAACACTGACATACGAACAGTGGACACACATTCCATTATTCAACGACGCCAAACCTCACAAAAACCCATACATGTGAGCATATAATCCAAGAAATCCCACCGTACACAATCATAAGCTTTAGCGAAATCCAACTTAAGTACAAAACCGCCCGTCGCACTCTTGCGCAAGGAATGTATTACCTCATTGGCCAATAAAATGCCATCAACAATTTGTCGCCCATGAATAAATGCCGACTGATGCTCACTTATCAACGAACCCAACACCATTTGCAATCTCTTAGCTAGCAGCTTCGGTAGAATTTTTTATACGGAATTCACAAGTCTTATCGACCGATAGTCACTGAGAGCCTTTGGTGAATCAATATTCGGAATCAGTACTAGAAAAGAGCAATTCACTCCCGGAGCCAACTTACCCGCAGCATGGAACTCTCTTAAAAAACGTAACACATCTCCTTGAACTATATTCCAACACGACTTAAAGAAAGCCATACTATAGCCATCCGGTCCCAGCGACTTCGAGCCATCACACCCGCGAATTACCTCCCAAACTTCCTTTATACCAAACGGAGCCACCAAAGCTTCATTTGTCGTTCTAACAACCTGACAAAACTCACCCACAATGCTCCAAACACATAGCCGTTCTACGGCCTCAAAGTGTGTAGAGAAAGCCTCCACAATGTAATTACGTAACCGACATATATTCGTTTCCCAACGGCCATTAATCAACAACCTAGTAATTGAGTTCCGCACAGCTCTAAGCTTTGCCGCGCGGTGATAAAACGTTGTATTACAGTCCCCTAATCGCAACCGATTAGCCCTTGATTTTTGTCATCAAAGGGATTCCTTGCGTCTTATAGCATGCCATAACCGCTACATCCAGTCTCTTCTTCGTTCTATTAGCTCCAATTCGGCCTCAAACCGATCCCCCTCAACTCCCACGACATCTAGACTCTCCAACTTAGCTTGTATCGACTAAATTTCCAGCTCAACATCACCAAAAACAGTACGGTTCCAACTACGCAAAAACTTCTTCAGAAGCCTAAGTTTGACCATTATGTTTTCGGTTCCAACCCCCTATTCCGACAACCGACACCAGTCTTCAGCCATTTCATGTACATGTTTCTTATCATCCAACCAACAGTTAATAAAACGAAATGGCCGAGGTCCCTAATCCTGATCATCGCATAGCAACAGTAACGGCGTATGATCCGAGACCCCTCTAGGCAAAGAAAGCTGAACAATGTTGGAAAAAACATCTACCCAAGCCGACGATAACAAAAATCTATCTATATGACCCCGCTGAAAACCCCTACCGAACCAAGTATATTGCTTCCCTTTCAACGACAAATCCACAAGCTCGACAGTATCAATAAAATCAGAGAAAGCTTCCATACCTGACGCCATGGAGCTGCATCCAGCACGTTCTGATAACCATCGCACTGAATTAAAATTGCCCGCGAGACACCAAGGGCTCGTGATGTTCAGAATTAAATCTCCAAGACGCTGCCACAACAGATTTTGTGCCGACACATCGCATGGAGCGTAGATATTCAGAATGTAGCAATGCAAATCCTCCACGCGCCATCTCCCTTGTAACAGAATAAAATAACGATCCACCTCTACCGAAGCTAAACTGAACCCGGAACCTTCTCATATCGTAATCAGGCCTCCCGAAGCACCTACCGAAGGTGAAAAAATAAACTCGTATCCATCAGACACCCATAGACTTGCAACCAATAACGATGACACTTCCTCTAACTTTGATTCTTGAATCATCACCATGTCCGCATGTTGTTTTTTAACTACATCACTCACCGCCCTGCGCTTCAAAGATGAACCTAACCCCCTGATGTTCCTCGACACTACACGCATTCTTACTGACCTCGCTTCTCCCCGGAAAAAACTCGTGTAAGATCCTTTATAATATTTGCTTCACACCCCACGGTCCTTACCCCAACAATACTACCCAGTGCCACTGTCGCCGCTATTTCCTTAGCTAACAATTGCTGACGATTCTGAAAATCCGAGTCGAAGAGTGAGGCGTTCACAACCTGTGTCAAAACATGTTGTTGCACAGCCTGTTTTCGCGGCCTGCCCCTACCAGCTTTTCGTGTCAAAGGCATTCCCGAAAGGAGGTTAATGGACTTTATTTTTCGACCGTTAATCCAAAGAAGGGAGCTTTGGTTTGCAATGTCTGAATAAGATAATTTCTCTCCTGGGCAAACCTTATCTCTTGTCATATCAGCATTTGAAAAAGATTTAACCACCAAATCCACGGTAGTTGCAACCGGCTCAACCATCTCCACAATGTTTGCATCCACATCCAATGGAAGACTCCTAGTCGAGTGCAAACGAAATACCTCAAGCTGGTTGACTAAAGTAGGACTCTTCCCAGCCTCGCCCACCACCCTATCGAAAACCTGCTCCTCCATCGAATCCGCCAAACCACCTTCCTGCATCTCTTTCAGCTCCGGCATCGCCTTCAAACCAAGATCATCTTGGGAGGCATCAACGTGGTCCAACCGGTGATTCACTTCCCATAGGTTATTGCAGTGCCACAGCTTCGTCCCCTCCGAAGAAACTTAGCCCCCGATCGGTTCTAAATGCCCTACTTCCTTCAATTGGTGATCATCACCCGGACACGTCGTCCCCCCATCTGATCCCTATGTCGAAGAATCAGTATTATCATCATCAGACAGCGCCATCGTACACTCACACTCCATCCAAGGGCCAAAAGTATTAAGTTCTCGAACGAGTATAGGAAAACACACACCGTCCACCTCCAGTTTCACCTTAGCATCTATGCACGACGTGAATGATGTTTCGATCAGCATCCATCCACATTCAAACGATTGAGGAGAGTCAGTAGCATCCGCTAAGCGAACCAAGTTCCCCAAAATCTTCGCGATACTTTCGAATGATTATTGTGACCACTGTTCTAAGCCTATCTCCGGTGACCACTGTTCTAGCCTTGAGAAACACCCTCGTATTGATTCTAAAAGCATCACCTTATCTCGTGTTGATGGGTCCTTGAACATGAGCAAGATCATTGAACCAGCGATACACATAATCAACAAGCCATCTACCGTCGTCAAGTGCATTCTCGCTGCAAGTTCCTTGATACTCCATGGTTGCTTGCACCATCCCACTGCACAATTGTGCAAAATTTCCAGCTTATCGACTGCCACAAACCCCTGCACTGAGTAATCAAAAGTGTCGCAGTGATTGGCCTCCTTCTCCGATCGCTGCTTCAACGGAACTTTAGGTCCCAAATTGCCTACTTGTGTCGACTGCTATGTGCTTGAGTTAGCTTGCTTCCGTCTCCAAAACGAATCGCGATCTCCATATTTCGCTGGAAGTACAGAGATACGGGAGCCATAGATCCATTTACCATGCAGGCGTTCTACCACCCGCTCAGCATCCTCTCGACTGCTCATTCTCACAAACCCAAATCTAGATCCGTTTCTAGCCAGTTTCCGAGGGATGATATTCAAAATAAAAAATAATAATTTCATAAATAAGAAATTAATAGATACATATAAATTTAATATTTAATAAAATCATATTCAAAATATAATTTCATATATAATAAATTAATGTATGCATCTACATTTAGTAATCATTAAAAAGATAATTCCACAAATAAAAAATTAATATGTACATCCTAATAAATGCTCAGTAATGATATTAAAAAAATTAATTTTCATAATATAATAAATGTTAATATATACAAAATGTTAATAACTAAAAAATTGTTCAAACAAGTATCAAATATAACCATGTCCTTATATTTCATTTACTTTGTTCAAATAATCAAACAACTATCAGCTATTAGTTAATTTTACCAAACACTTTTATACAATAAGCTAACGTTATCTGCTAGTCAAATCAGCAAATGCTATCAGATATCCACTATCAGCTATCCGCTAATTGTCAAACATGGTCAATAATTTTTGTAATACAATAAATGAGTGATTTTTTTCCAAAGGAATCTTGTACATAATCCAAGTTCTTAAATTAGCATTAACCTATGCCTTAGACAAAGCCTAGTTTTTTTAAAAAAAATTATTGTATTTCCAATTAAGTTATGAGTGCAGACTTTGTATTGATTTTTTATGGATACGGTATGCTATAAATATGTTTCTCATTTTGTCTTTAATTATTCCTTGTGTCATTTAATGCAAAATTTATTTCAAAATCCATTAATCGATTTCAAAACTGAATTCCTTTTTACTATAAATAAGCAATTATAAACTTGAAGATTACAAAATAAAGAAACTGAAAGATGGGCATTTCTTCTGTGAATTTGGTGTTCTTATTTGTATGTATATGTTTGTTAAGCCATATGAAAGATGGCGAAGCAGTAGGAGATAAATATACTGTTCACATCACCAATGATTTGGGCAATAACAATCAACTGAGTATCCACTGCAAATCCGATCATAGCGATTTAGGTGTGCATGTCCTCCGAGAATCACAAGAATTTCACTGGACATTTGAAGTTTTTAGGCTAACCACTTATCAGTGCAACATGATGGGGGAAAAGCATTCTAAAACTATTCAAGTGTTCATCTCGAATGAACCATTTCTTGAGAGGTGTATCGGGGAATGTTTTTGGTCAGTAAGAGATGAGGGATTCTATATGAAAGATGATCGTGATGGCAAATGGAAGTTAGCATATACTTGGAACTAGTTGTCCTAAATTATATGTTTTCCTTTGTTTATGTTTTTAATAATAAAAAAGTTAAGTGGATAGCTCCATTATTTCCTTCTACAGGGGTCAAATCGGGAGTAATTCTCTTAATATTGTTGCTGTGTTTGTTATTTTAAGAAATATTTCACTTTGTTTTTTATTTCAAGATCTATAGTGATCCCTATCAAATCAATATAGAGAAACCAATAGAATTTATTGAAGTGATATGTATTGTGGCCTGAAGTCTGCAAGAACACACACCAGCTTCACCTTTTTGAACTGAAGTCGACAGGAACACACATTGGCTTCTACTTTTACAATAGAAAATGTCATAGATCTTCAAATAAAAATGGAAGTACAATAGATCTTGAAATAAATTATATTATTTGGGCCGGGAGAAAATAATACTTAAATAATATTTTGGGTCTCGAATTATGGTTAAAATGATATTATATATTATTTGGGCTTTGTGATTTCAAAACAAATATTATATGTTGGACTCAAATTAAATTAGAAAATCAATTTCATGGATTTTAAATGTGGATGAGATATGCCATCCCATTAATGGCAAAGGTGTATATGATAATCAATATCATGCTTAGCTAAATCTTTTAAGCCAAGAACCAGCAAAGTCAATTCGATTCGTGAGAATTGAACTTTGCTTAAATTCTTTTGGGAAATCATTTTTATCTTTCTGCTTAGATAGTTTGGCAATCGGCCTTACTAAAAGTTTTTAACCGTTTTTCAAATCAAAAGGGCCCGTTGGTCTGAAATTGCTTAAAAACACAATTGGGAGGAAGGATCGGCCTGTGGCAATTTCGACTTCCTATGAACACTCTTAGTGGCGGTCCGCTAAGGAAAGATAAAATCAGAAGCGATTCTTTTTAGATAATTTCTGAGTCGGGTTTTTCCTGCTTTTATTCTAAATGTTTTAACGGCGATAGACGTGGTTGATTTATTTAAGAACCATCTTTTGGAGATAGACTTGGGAGGATTGGTTACTCGAGAGAGAAACAACTTACGACGGGTTGGGCCTCGTAGACTGTAACCGACATGATCCCCGAAATAAAAATCTATTTCAGTGATCGAAAGAATTGAAGGAGCTGGTTCGAGGCTATTTCACATACTTGGTTTTTCTTATTCTTTTTTACCTCTGCATTTAACTCTTGCTATTTCATTTTCATCCAATATCAAATCACTCCCCCATTTTATTTACTCATTCTACAGGTATTCCTTGAAGTAGTAATCGAAGCAAATTTCAGTCAATAATTCCAGCTAATCTCATTGCGGATCGACCCTCTTTCCCTAAATCTACGTAATTTCTTTATTTTATTTATCGTTGAAAGAGGTTAATTTATTTATTTATTTTGACCGGTTAAACGACGACTTGTCAAAATTTGATGTGGCAGTGACGTGGCAACCTCTAGAAGGTCCTGGAATGTTCCGAGAGAAGATCCGATCAGATTATCAGTTCTATCCATTTGGTTTTATTTTGAATTTTAAAAACATTTGAATTTGAATTGTTATTTTGATTTTCTTATCTCTTATCCTTGTAATCTAAGCCTATAAATACCAACCTTTGGTGAAGGCTTAAGATCATCTTCTAGCTTTTGAGTATTTTTTATCTTTTTCTTTGTAAACATTTTTCAGTTTTAATTCAAGCTCTTTTCATTTATTTTCTTGTTTCGTTTATTTGATGCCATTTAATTACTTTTCCAAAATCAAGTTAAGTATGATAATCAATATCATGCTTAGCTAAATCTTTTAAGCCAAGAACCAGCAAAGTCAATTCGATTCGTGAGAATTGAACTTTGCTTAAATTCTTTTGGGAAATCATTTTTATCTTTCTACTTAGATAGTTTGGCAATCAGCCTTACTAAAAGTTTTTAACCGTTTTTCAAATCAAAAGGGCACGTTGGTCTGAAATCGCTTAAAAACACAATTGGGAGGAAGGATCGGCCTGTGGCAATTTCGAGTTCCAATGAACACTCTTAGCGGCGGTCCGCTAAGGAAAGATAAAATCAGAAGCGATTCTTTTTAGATAATTTCTGAGTCGGGTTTTTCCTGCTTTTATTCTAAATATTCTAACGGCGATAGACGTGGTTGATTTATTTAAGAACTATCTTTTGGAGATAGACTTGGGAGGATTGGTTACTCGAGAGAGAAACAAGTTAGGACGGGGTGAGCCTCGTAGACTGTAACCGACATGATCCCTGAAATAAAAATCTATTTTAGTGATCGAAAGAATTGAAGGAGCTGGTTCGAGGCTATTTCACATACTTGGTTTTTCTTATTCTTTTTTACCTCTGCATTTAACTCTTGCTATTTCATTTTCATCCAATATCAAATCACTCCCCCATTTTATTTACTCATTCTACAGGTATTCCTTGAAGTAGTAATCGAAGCAAATTTCAGTCAATAATTCCAGCTAATCTCATTGCGGATCGACCCTCTTTCTCTATATCTACTTAATTTCTTTATTTTATTTATTGTTGAAAGAGGTTAATTTATTTATTTATTTTGACCGGTTAAACGACGACTTGTCAAAATTTGACGTGGCAGTGACGTGGCAACCTCTAGAAGGTCCTGGAATGATCCGAGAGATGATCAGATTAGATTATCAGTTCTATCCATTTGGTTTTATTTTGAATTTTAAAAACATTTGAATTTGAATTGTTATTTTGATTTTCTTATCTCTTATCCTTGTAATCTAAGCCTATAAATACCAACCTTTGGTGAAGGCTTAAGATCATCTTCTAGCTTTTGAGTATTTTTTATCTTTTTCTTTGTAAACATTTTTCAGTTTTAATTCAAGTTCTTTTCATTTATTTTCTTGTTTCGTTTATTTGATGCCATTTAATTACTTTTCTAAAATCAAGTTAAGTATGATAATCAATATCATGCTTAGCTAAATCTTTTAAGCCAAGAACCAGCCAAGTCAATTCGATTCGTGATAATTGAACTTTGCTTAAATTCTTTTGGGAAATCATTTTTATCTTTCTGCTTAGATAGTTTGGCAATCGGCCTTACTAAAAGTTTTTAACCGTTTTTCAAATAAAAAGGGCCCGTTGGTCTGAAATCGCTTAAAAACACAATTGGGAGGAAGGATCGGCCTGTGGCAATTTCGACTTCCTATGAACACTCTTAGCGGCGGTCCGCTAAGGAAAGATAAAATCAGAAGCGATTCTTTTTAGATAATTTCTAAGTCGGGTTTTTCCTGCTTTTATTCTAAATATTTTAACGATGATAGACGTGGTTGATTTATTTAAGAACCATCTTTCGGAGATAGACTTGGGAGGATTGGTTACTTGAGAGAGAAACAAGTTACGACGGGTTGGGCCTCGTAGACTGTAACCGACATGATCCCCGAAATAAAATTCTATTTCAGTGTTCGAAAGAATTGAAGGAGCTGGTTCGAGGCTATTTCACATACATGGTTTTTCTTATTCTTTTTTACATCTGCATTTAACTCTTGCTATTTCATTTTCATCCAATATCAAATCACTCCCCCATTTTATTTACTCATTCTACAGGTATTCCTTGAAGTAGTAATCGAAGCAAATTTCAGTCAATAATTCCATCTAATCTCCTTGCGGATCGACCCTCTTTCCCTATATCTACTTAATTTCTTTATTTTATTTATTGTTGAAAGATGTTAATTTATTTATTTATTTTGACCGGTTAAACGACGACTTGTCAAATTTGGCGTCGTTGCCGGGGAGATTTACTTTCGGCATTTTTGACCGATTTTGTTTTATTTTTATGACCAGGAAAAACCCGGGTACTTTAGCTCCATATAACCCGAAAATCGAAGCAAGCGCTCGTAGAACTCACGGCGAAACACTTCGACGAAAGAAACAACAAAGCACACGACGATCTGAACAGGAATCCACTTCCGAAACTACACCAATCGAAAAAATCTACACAAGAACCAGAACCGATGGCAGATCAAACGATTCGAGAGCTGAACGTAGCCCCTACTGTGCAGCAACCACTCTGCATCACTTTTTCTCAAGGCGATACTCCATTCCAGCTCAAAACGAGATTAATTCACCTACTCCTTACCTTTAATGGCCTCCCTACTGAAAGCCCACACAACCACCCAAAAAAACACAACCAAACACCTTTGTTTTCACTCAGCCACACCGACTTCACCATGCCCCACACCTCCTCCTCGCCGTGGTGGTCAAAAACGGCAAGCCTCTAGCCCCCAACCGTCAGCCGCCATTCGCGTCTCTCCAACAGCACCACTGGACCAAGCTCCAGTCGCCGAACACCTCCCCCGCGATCACCATCACCATCATTCAACTCTATGCCAACAGTGGACTCAATTTCATCACTCACGGGGAGTATTTTTAACCCTTATTTGTTCCTCATTTTCTTTATTTTTATTTTGAATTGGGGCAATTCATTTAAGTGAGGGGGAGGGTGCAAAAAAACCACTTGTCCTATGCTTGTTTGATAATATGTTTTGATTTTGATTAAACCTTGAGATGAATTTTTTGTTCTTGCCATTACTTGTTGTCCAGCATGTTGTACTTGTTCTTGTGCTTAGGAATGATTGAATTATAGCATTTTGATAATCAAAGGATATGGGTAATCTGCAGTTTGACATCTCTTTTAATTTCTCTTGATTGTGTTAATTAGATTTCTCGCCTAGCTTAATCAAATTTAGCCTAATTTTGTGAGACTTTGAGCCTTGAGCATGCATCCTATACTTTATGCTCGTTTTTCCTTGCTTGAGAGTGTCATCTTGAACTTAGGAATCTAGAACTTGTGGCTTGTATGCGATTTGAGACTACACTAAGAACGAGGTGCTTTAAAATGATTTAGGCATTAAGCTTTAACCTCTTCCATCCCTTTCATTTTAATTTACCCTCTCTCATCGCCTAGTGAGCCTTTGTTAGCCTTACATCCCATTCCTTTGACTTAACCATTTCAATTGATCAAATGCTAGAATCTTTATTAGACATGAAAGAGATACTTTTCAAATAAGGGCAGAAATTTTCCTAGAAAAAAAAAGAAAAAAAAAGAAAAACAGAATAAAAGGAAGCAATTGCTTTGAAAAGAAGAAGAAGAAGAAAAAAGAAGAAAAACAGTTTCGAAAAGAAGAAAAGAAAAAAAAGAAAGAAAAAATGTGTGTTTGTTTGCCCATTTTTAGCTCCTTTTTAATGTCTTCACTGCTTAATGTTTGAAATATCTTGCATTGATCATCTTCTTTTGCCTTTTCTTTCCATCTTTCTACCCTTTTTCTAAACCCACATTACACCTTGAATAAAAGACCTAATGATTTTTGCACCTCGATTCTAATAAAGTAGTGGAGAATTGAACTCAATTTGATTTCCCCAAAACCCTTTTATTTTCCCTTAAAGATCAAGCCCTAGATTTATCGCTTCGTTTCCCCCCAAACCCTTTAGAGTTGATCAAAATTAACAAGTGACTTGAGTCAAACGTTGTTGGGAAGTCAAATAAACATCATATGTGGAATTGTAACACCCTCAACCTCGTTTATAAGAAAACCGGAATTGAACATGTTACTGCAAACAAGACATAGAAATCTGAAGTGGAACTTTTGATTAACTCAAGATGCTTGCAAAAATTTTCTCTTAACACAAGCAAAACAATCATTTGTATCACATATCAGACTTATAAAGTTTGATTTGCCAAGATCATATCTCTAACAATAGCTAGATTGCCTAATATCATAAGATCAATCTTGAGGAACAAGAAAACAATCAAACTCATCGATGTAGCTTCATTGTATCATAAGCAAGCATTCAACCAAACATAAAGAATAGTTGAGGTTCTTATATAGTTTTAAATTCAATTAAACTTTCTTTTATAATAACGTGAAGGGTAGGGATGTAAAAAATAGGTAATCAGATGGGTTTTAGGTCGGGTCCTGTCAGGTCGGGAGAAATCGGATACATGTCATTTCGGGTAGATTTGATGTTTTGACTCGTTTTGGGTCGGGTGCGAGTCAGTTTCAGGTCGGGTTCATTTCAGGTCGGGTCAAAACGGTTCAGGTCCGAAGCAGATAATTTGTTGAGTGGATCGTTGAATTGATTTAAGCCAAGAGAGGGTGAATTGGAATTTTAGAAAGTTTGGTGGTGAAGTGGTAAAATAAAATTTGCAAGACAAGGGATTTATAGTGGTTCAAGTTCCAATTGAGCTCTACATACTCTACCTTAGCCCCCACTAAGGATTTTCCTACAACTCCACTAGCTGATCTTCCCCTTTTCTAGGCTTAGGAGGAAACCTTTACACAATGGCCAATTTTCTACCCAAAAATTGACCAAACCCTCACACTTTGTTACAAAGGAGATTAAGGCAAATAACTACTATCTCTCAATACAAATGTTGCCCAATTACAAGCACTCAGCCCAATTAAATCAAATAAAATGGGAAAAACAAAGAACCACAATTGGGGTTTTACAAGAAATATGGAAATTTTGCACAAGAGCTTGAATTTGATGTTTGGATGTTTCTCGAAGGATCAATAGTTGTTGCTGGTGCTTTTAGGACTCCCTATTGTACCTTCTCATTGAATTCTAGTCGTTGGGGTTGTTGTCATCATAATTATACCCGTTGGGATGCAATCTTCCCACCATAAATGCACTTTTGCAACTACCCGTTCTGAAACGCTCGACCCTGTTTCGAAACAGACCAAAATAGAAATAGTCGTTGGGGTGTAATTAAGAGACCATACCGAAATGGACCAGATCGTTTCGAAACACTAAGAGTCCGTTCTGAATCGTGCTAGAGCCTGTTTCGAAACATTTTGCCACTACCAAAACATGTATCGAAATGGCTTAAAACGTTTCGATACAATCTAACTGTCTCTCTGAAAATTAGTTATAAAACTGCAACGGTCATATTTTGAATCCAAGTTTGAAAATCGTTTCGAAACGTTTGAGGTCGTTTCGATACTGTCGTATCGAAATGGTTCAACCCGTTCCATTGTTCTTCATCCGTTTCGAAACATGGAGACTTGTTTCGATACACTTGTATCGAAACGAGAAGGCTTGTTCTGAAACATAGGTTAACAGTTTCAAAACGTTCTGAAACGCCTAAGGGTCGTTCCAAAATGTTGACTCAAAAATCACTCTTTTGACTTGGAAAACACTTAGAAAAATTTGAATAAACTTAGCTTTTGACTTGGACAATTTGCAAGTATAAATTTTTGATAAAACAAAACCAAGTATAAATTTTTAAGTGTTATGAAATCTTTAAAAAAAAATTAACTCCCCCTAAATTTAAGATAGGTTTTAAAGTTTTGAAATGATTTAAAATTCAAGAATTTAAAACTCAAAACCAACTTTAAAAACACTCAGGCTCTTAGATTACTTCTCCCCCCTTTTTGTTAGATCAAAAATAGATATACAAGGCTAACATGAGAATAAATGGAGTCATGGACAATAAACCAAGCAACATAATTATCATAGATATCATTAAAGTTCAAGAAACAACACCAATAACATAAATATTTAAAGCATTGAAGTTCAAGCTCAATCCTAAAAACAAATATTCGAAGCATGGGTCTTTAAAACATAAAAACATAAATAAGAGCAAACTTAATCCTAATACTAATATGATATGCAATATGAATCCTAGGCCTCATCATCATCATCGCCTCCCATATCATCCAAGGAATCATCCTTGTCCTTAGCTTTGTCTCGACGAAAGCACCTCCAATCACCATAAAAGGTGAAGAAAGAGAGATCCTTGGTCGTTTGTTGATTCTTAAGAGTGGAAAGACGTTCCTCCAAGGATTGAATACGAGTGTTGAGAGCACCAAAACCCGAAGCCATGTTCGTGTCCATCGTGTTGAATTGCTCGGTAAGGAAAGCCATAAGAGCATCATTGTTTGGAACCGCAATGGGAGCTGGAGCTTGAGGTTGAGGCTCTACTTGAGGTGCTGGAGCTCTCCTATAAACACGAACCCAATTGCCAAGTGTGGAACGAAACCCAAACTTCACAAGAGAAGATTCACCAATCTTTTGCTTTCGGGGTTCCGGAGAATCATGGGAACAATCAAGACCGAGGCTAACAAATATATAGCTCAACACTGCCCTATAAGTGGAGGATGTAAGTGAGTCGGTGGTACGAATCTTCACTTGATGGACCATCTCGGTGAACATGATTTTTACTAAGTTCGGTCGTTGTGCTTGGTGAAAAAATCAACTTGTCAGATGTGGGAAAATTTACTTCCTGAAGGGAGAATGAACCAAGAGATGATCAAATGTAGGAATCGGTCATGAGCATCCAAGGTAAGAACCGATCCGGTGTGAGCTCCAAAGTGATTTTCATCCTCAATACCTTCATCTTTGAGCCCAAGGGTGTTCTCTAGGACGAATGAATCAATACGGAACTTCTTGCCCAAAATATAAGACTCGATGTCAATGACCTCGGTATGATCTTCATTATCGATGAGAACGACATTGGAGTGAAAGAGCAAGACCATGTTCTTGTAGACGATGTCGGGAATGCTCAAAGAGGCTAAGAAACTCCATTCTTGTAGGAGAGGTAGATAATAGAATTCAAAACGCTCGGAGTCAAGGAATCTATATCCACAACTCGCTCTCTTCGAACGGCGGATTCATGAATGATTTTGAATCATTCCATAGCATCTTGATTCCTAAGACTTTTCTGAAAAAGGAGGGTAAGGTTTGGATGAATGTTGTCTTGGGTCGAACCTTCACCCGCTTGAGTCTTTCTTTTCTTGTTTTCCATTAAAAATTCCTAAAAGCACAAAGCAAGTAAAAGAAAATTTTGAGTGTATGCATTTAAATCCTAATTTAATCCAATTAAAATCCCATTAAGGTTTTGAAACTACTCTGAAAGTATATACATATAATTTTTTTTGAAGAAAACAATTTTAAAAAACTGTGTTAAAAATACGATTAAAATCAAATGTATTCGAATAAAAAATTGAGTTTTTGAGAAAATTTTACTTGTTTTGGAAAACCCATGATGTAAAACATATATTCTATACAAAACTATAATTTTCTAACCTAAGATTCGAATGAAATCAAAGGAAAAAGAAAAGGTTAGAAAAGACCTTAAAAGAGGGATTTTGGAATAATTGATGGATGGAATTGCACCAAGTTGTTGAAGCTTGCTTATATTTTTGTTTACGAGTAAAAGCCCTCAAGATTTCATGAAAAACAATGAGGTTTGCAGGGTTTTTATAGAGAAAAAATGATTTAGGGTTTTTAGGGTTTTTAAGAGTTTGATAAAAAAAAGTGAAATTGAGCATTTAAAACCCCTTAAAAAGGCTTTCTGGATACGCGTTTTGAAACAGGCTAGACCGTTTCGAAACAGGCGTACTGAAACGTTTACGTACGTTCTGAAACCTGCTGACCGTTTTGATACAGATTTGATCGTATCGAAGCCCAAGAGATTGCATGTATCGAAACACATATGGGTCGTTTCGATCCATGTCTTGGCAGAACCAAAATGTTTCGAAGCCCTTTGGGGCGTTTCGAAACACCCTGGTCACATTGTATTCATTTAAGGCACCCGTGTCAAAATATAGTGACCCGTTTCGATACGCCTAGGCCTGGAGGTGCAGGTGAGGCTCTAAATTGCAGAAAAACTGAATTTTAAAAGGTCCTACATGCTTAAATGATATGAATGAGCAAGAAAAACATATTAAAACACAAACACACTCTCCCTAACTATAAGCATGGATGAAATTAGGATCAAAAACACATAAGCATGGCATTTTAAAAGAAATCAAGCAATTTAGGCACAAAAAGGTCTTAAAAGGTCAAGATAGACTAGTTAGACCTAACTCTCTCCTAAGGGACAAAAAATGCTCCTTATCTAGAGGTTTGGTAAATATGTCCGCTAATTGATTTAAGGTGTCTACATACTCTAAAACAACGTCTTCCTTAAGGACATGATCTCTAATGAAATGACGCCTTATTTCTATGTGTTTGGTTCTAGATTTTTGTAAGACGTATAGCACTAGTGTTATCACACTTAAGGGGTATGGTGTCTACCTTAATTCCATAGTCTAAGAGTTGTTGTTTCATCCAAAAGAATTGAGCACAACAACTCCCTAAGGATATGTACTCGGCTTCAGTGGTAGATAAAGCTACACTATTTTGTTTCTTAGAGAACCAAGATATGGGCTTACTACCTAGGAATTGGCAAGTGCCGGAAGTACTTTTTTTATCTATTTTGCAACCCCCGTAATCCGCATCCAAATAAGCATGAAGGTTAAAGGTTGAGTCTCTAGGGTACCAAATACCTAAACAAGGAGTATCTCTAAGGTACCTAAAGATTCTTTTAACGACTATAAGGTGAGACTCTCTAGGACTAGCTTGAAACCTAGCACACAAGCAAACACTAAACAATATATCCAGTCTACTTGCGGTAAGGTAAAGCAAAGATCCAATCATAGAGCAATAAAGCTTAGAGTCAACACACTTACCTCCTTCATCTTTGTCAAGCTTTGTGGATGAACTCATTGGTGTAGCTTGAGGCTTTGCTTGCTCCAAGCCAAACTTCTTGAGCATATCTTTGATGTACTTAGCTTGATTGATGAATATGCCATCCTTCGTTTGTTTGATTTGGAGTCCCAAAAAGAATAAGAGCTCCCCCATCATGCTCATTTCAAATTCACCTTGCATCAACTTAGAAAAATCTTGACAAAGCAATTCATTAGTAGAACCAAATATAATATCATCAACATAAATTTGAACTACTAAGATATATTTGCCATTGTTTTTAATAAAAAGTGTTGTGTCCACCTTTCCTTTCTCAAAACCTTTTCCAACTAGAAAACTTGAAAGTCTTTCATACCAAGCTATAGGAGCTTGTTTTAAACCATACAAAGCTTTTGACAATTTAAAGACATGGTTTGGAAAAATAGGATCTTCAAAACCCGGTGGTTGTTCCATATACACTTCTTCGTTTATAAAACCATTTAAAAATGCACTTTTGACATCCATTTGAAAAAGCTTGAAATCATGATAACATGTAAATGCAAGTAGCATCCTAATGGCTTCCATTCTAGCTACGGGTGCATAACTTTCATCAAAATCAATTCCCTCTTCATGAGTGTAACCTTGAGCAACAAGCCCAACCTTGTTTCTCACTATGTTACCACTCTCATCTAGTTTGTTTCTAAAGACGCATTTAGTTGCTATAGTAGATTTATTTCTAGGCCTATCAACTAATGTCCACACTTTACTACTCTCAAATTGATTTAACTCATCTTGCATGGCCATAATCCAAAAGTCATTTTTAATGCTTCTTTAACATTCTTAGGCTCAATGGATGAGATAAATGCTACATGATTAAGCATTTTAAAGGAAGAGCGAGTAGTTACCCCCTTGGATGAATCACTCAAGATCTCACCACCCTTGACATAGTTGTACTCTCTTGGGTAACTCACTTCCTTTTCCTCAAGAGACATATCTTGCACTGCTTCTAGAGGTGGTTCTTGTGTTTCTTCTTCTTTGGTTGGAATCTCATTCACCTTTGATGATTCTCCACCATCATTGGCTTCAATGATCCCTACATCATCATCATCACAAGAATCCTTCCTCGGAATGAGGTTATCATCGAAAACCACATGAATAGATTCCTCTACAACTAAAGTTCTTTTGTTAAACACACGATAGACTTTAGAGTTTAAAGACAAACCTAGAAATATAGCTTTATCACTTTTAGCATCAAATTTACCTAAATTGTCTTTTCCATTATTTAAAACAAACACTTGCAACCAAAAGGATAAAACTAGCTAATGTTAGGCTTTTTAGATTTTAAAATCTTGTAAGGAGTTTTCTTCAAATTAGGCCTAATCATTACTCGAATTATAATATAGCAAGCGGTGTTAGTGGCTTCCGCCCAACAATACTTAGGTATATTGTTTTCACAAAGCATAGTCCTAGCCATTTCTTCTAAAGTTCTATTTTTCCTCTCAACTACCCTGTTTTGTTGAGGAGTTCGAGGAGCCGAAAAAATATGGTTAATCCCATTTTCATTATCAAAATCATCAAAACCCATATTTTGCAATTAGGTTCCATGATCACTTCTAATATGTGAAATTTTAAGTTCAAGATCATTTTGGGTTATTTTAGAAAATGTGATGAAGTTTTCTAAAGCCTCATCCTTGGTGCTTAAAAAGAGAATCCAACTATATCTAGAGTAATCATCAACAAGCACAAAAGCATATGATTTTGCACCCAAGCTAGTAGTCCTAGTTGGCCCAAAGAGATCCATATGGATCAATTGCAAACACCTACTTGTAGAAACATCATTAGTGGACTTAAATGAGGCTTTATGTTGTTTACCTTTAGCACATGCATCACAAATTTTGTCGAATGAGAAATTGAGCTTAGGTAGGCCTCTAACTAGATTAAGGGAAACTAATTTTTCCAAAACACTAATGCTAGCATGTCCTAGTTTCCTATGCCATAACCATGCATCATTTTTATTTTGTGTAACTAAGCATGCATGGGATGTATGAATGTCATCTAGATGCACCATGTATATATTGCCTATGCGATGACCAATGAGCATTGTTTTATTAGATTTAATGTCAACTATTCTACACCCATTTTTATCAAACATGACATTAAATCCTTTATCACAAAGTTGACTTATGCTCAATAAGTTATGTTTTAGACCATTGACATACAAAACATTTTCAATGAATATGGAAGAGTGATTACCTATGGAGCCAATACCTTCAATGTGGCATTTGAGTTGTCACCAAATGTTACTACTCCTCCACTTTTTGCCTTTAATTCCATGAATCGACTCTTGTCTCTGGTCATGTGCCTCGAGCATCCACTATCAAGGTACTACGAATTTTGACTTTGTGCTTTGGCCTTGTAGCAATGCTCCCCCTACAAACAAAGAAATTAGGCTTTGGTTTTTGGTACCCAAATCATTTTGGGTCCATGTGTGTTAGCCCTCAAAATCTTGGTTCCCTTAGGAATCCAAGAAGCAATAGCATTCATGTTATTAGAAATAATGAGTTCCTTAGGAACCCAAACACTCCTAATTCTTTGACTTTTAGATTGCTTAGAAAAATTTCTTTGTTTAGGATGAAAACATTTTCTTTTTACATATTGGGTTTTAAAAGAGTTTCCATTTTCAAAATTATTTCTCCCAATGGTAATAGATGTTTTAAGATTATCCACTTCCTTTGTGTGATAATCTTGAAAACCGAAAAGAAGTTTTTCAAGATCAATATTTTTCTTCTTAAGATAATTTAAAAGATTTATTAAGTACAAAACCTTCTTTTCCAATTTCAAGTTAGTTTTTGAAAGAGACTCGTTTTGAATTTTTAAATCGGAAATATTTTTCTTGTTTCTCAAAATTGACTCCTTATATATTCCAACTAACTCATCATATACCTCTTGCAACTCATCGTATGCATCATGCAATTCATCAAATGTAAAATCAACGCAAGATAAGTTAGATGTTACAATCGAATCCTCCTCAAGAGCCATGAGGCAAAGGTTAGCCACTTCATGCTCCTCGTCCTCGGATAACTCCTCATCACTCCAAGTAGCAAGCTTGGCTTTGAGCTTCTTCTTCTTATCAAAGCCCTTGAAATTTTCATAGCTCAAATTTAACAACCCGAATTTTGTCTCTTTCACGTCGCTAGTACCTTCATAAGTCCTCTCTAAAGTGTCCCACACTTCTTTCGCGTTTTCGATAGATGAAACCTTCGAGTACATATCCGAACCAAGTGCACATAATATAATGTGTAGAGTTTTCTCGTTGACTTGCATCCTTCGTCTATCTTCCTCGGTCATCTCCGACTTCACCTTCGGAACTAGACTTCCTTCATCGTTTCTTTTAACTGGAATGTAAGGACCTTCTTCCACTATATCCCAAACCATATAATCCATGGACTTGATGAAGAAACGCATCTGATTCTTCCAATATGGGTAGTTGTCCCCATTGAAGAAACGTGGTTTAGTGGTGGATTGTGATTCGTAAAGGTTGGAGGTTGAAGTAGATGTCATGGCTTGTCTTCAAACTAGATCATACTCTCCTAGGAACTCCTCTTGTGGTTGTTAATCCTTCAAAAGAGGTAGGCTCTGATACCAATTGTTGAGTGGATCGTTGAATCGATTTAAGCCAAGAGGGTGTGAATTAGATTTTTAGAAAGTTTGGTGGTGAAGTGGTAAAATAAAATTTGCAAGATAAGGGATTTATAGTGGTTCAAGTTCCAATTGAACTCTACATCCACTACCTTAGCTCCCACTAAGGATTTTCCAACAACTACACTAGTTGATCTTCCCCTTTCCTAGGCTTAGGAGGAAACCTTTACACAATGGCCAATTTGTAACCCCCTAGACCCGTCTATGCGTTACCTCAGATCCTAGGAAGTTACATTAGGGTCACCGGAGCGACCCACATTAAAATTTCAAATAAACAAATTGTTAACCATTTAAAATCATAAATCAAATTTTGAATTAAAATACAATTCCAGAAAACATTCAGGCTACAAAATAAAAGCTATGATACAAATTGCTAAAACAAGTTTTAGACTCGAATGTAAATCAAGATGTGACATACACGCCCCCCAATTACACAGATACCATACTCCGCAAGCAAGCCGAAGAAACTCCTATACCGATGTTGACAGCTGCGACATGGTCGATCTTCTAACCTGTGATGGTAAAAACAACGTGAGCTTCGAAAAGCTCAGTAATACAAACTACCAAGGACTGCTAAAAACACAAGCAGGTATGGCAAGCTTAACACTGTCATGAAGAACTAGGTAACGATAAGCTCAAATTACGATTCGAGATTTCGGAGGAGCATTATACCAGAAGGTAACAAAGTTGTTCTTTGTTAGATCACCCGAACCTTAAGATGTGAATCTAAAGCAGAGATTCAAAAGAGATTCAGATTTCAAAAGTTGAATTAAGGAGTTCAGAGTGGTTCATTAAGCGCGAATTGCAAGTTTACTGAGAGTTCAACTTTAATACATTAATTTAGTAAGGTATGCTTAAGAAGAGGCCAAAGAGTTTTATTAACTTACTTAACTACCCTCCAACCGAATCTCCAAAATGCAATTCCACCTGAACTGCATACAGAAGGTCTTACCCTAGGCCTGAGGCGTAGGAGCCTACCTAAGGGGATACCTTAGGTCCAGAAAGACTTACCCTAGGCCCGTGGGTGTAGGAGCTTAAGTACAGAAGGACTTACCAGCACTAAGCCTACAAATCATCATTCATATCCAGATAATATACCACATATGATTTCAATCTATATTCAGAAGACAATATTGCAGAAAATAAATATCTAATCTAATTTTTATACCAAAAGACATGTATCAAATTTATTTTATTAACATTATTATTATTTCATATTCAAAGTCATTATCAGATATATTTTTCATAACAGAGGTCGGAAATCAGAGAGTTGCTTTCCTTTCGTATTACAGTATCATACTTTTAAATTTTAGGGAAAACAACACCGGTGGTCCCCAAACTATTACTATTTTCCTATTTTGGTCCCAAACTATGTTTTTCGGCAAAATCGTCCATTTTGTTACATAGTTCTCCTGTTTTGGTCCTCAGCATTAAATAACTAACGGTTTTGCTGACGTGGCATTTTTTAAGAGGAGAGAGAAATTATTAAAAATATTTTAAAAATGCCACGTCAGCAAAACCGTTAGCTATTTAACGTCGGAGGACCAAAACATGAGAATTATGTAACAGAAGGGACGTTTTTGCCGGAAAAACATAGTTTGGGGACCAAAATAGGAGAACGGTAATAGTTTGGGGACCACCAGTGTAGTTTTCCCTAAATTTTAAGCATATTGTCTTGGTTTAGAACATAAAGTATTTACAGATACATGGTACGAGCTTTATGGACTAATTTATTTCTTAGAGGTACTTGATAGATATCAGAAAGATGACATTTGACTGATTTCAGAACGAGGTCCCTACGAATAGGGGAGTTCGGTAAGATAGATCGAATTAACATCGAAGGTTGATGCATCAAAATCATTGGGATTTCAAATATATCGAGAGTGATTCGATCGCTAAAGCTTACGAGGGTATTGTTGATCATTCCGGCCTTCGGAGGGTAATTTGGTAAACTGAACCAACAAGGTATAAACGGTGATGTACAAAATTTAGGAATTCTAATTGCTCATTAAGCTTCTGAGCCCCTTTGACTAATTGAAACCCATTAACACAATATTTAATATCTCACCGAATAGTACACCTCAACCGTTCATTTCTCAGAACTGACTACCGAGCAAAACAACAATAGTTCGCCTTCACCAATCGTCCACTGAACTCTTTACCAGAAATCAAGCATATATTTGAGCGGTATTTTCCAAGTGTTCAAACATGTGCATTGTACCTGAACTCATCCCAAAACATCAAATATGCCTTAGGAGAACAAATCCCTTTCATTATTAACTATGTACTTTCCCCAAATAAACTACACATGCATTCTCACGGTATTTTCCCTCTATTATCATAATGTCTGAATCGACCAACTGACATGAGTCGTATTTTGCCACTTTTGCAGTCATTACAGTTGTTTGTCTTTATTGAGATTTCTAATTCCATGTCTTAGAAGTATTCTCCGACATTCTAGTATGCGAGGGTATTTCAAACATTACGATGCTCGAAAATGTTTTAATTATTAAGAGTTTCTTGGTTCTTCCATCTATTCATTCGTTTCAGACCTCGAGGATATATCACATATGTCGGTCGAATGATAATTAATGGCCGAATAAAATATTAGTCTCTAGGGTCATTGTGACCAATCTCGGCCTTATCAGAAAATCCAATCCTTTTTAGTCATTTCAATCAATTCAATTTTTTTCGCCCCATTGCTCAATTCATACATACGGATATTTTTTTCGTACATTTATCTTCATCGAATTATTCAGAATTCTTGCAACTCAAGCAATTTATAATCTCGAGGGTTTAAGTCTTCTTACCGTGACATTTAAATAGTTTGAGGTTTTCAAGTGTATCAGATGTCTTATCGAATCAAGTATAGCTTCTCGGGTTGCGATTAAAGTTATGGGGTATTTTTGTCATTTGTTAATCAGATATGTCCGACATTTATACTTTTAATAAAAGAGATAATCAGACTTAAAGATTTACCGTCTCAATAATCGTGTACTAAACTTGAAAGTCTCTTCAATTTATCAAACCACTTATTCGAGTATTTTTGCCTTGGCCATTATTATTCTTATTTCATAATTGATCGATATAGGCAGAGATAATCATATGCTTAAACATGGTCGTGCAAACATAGCCGAATACCAACATGTTTCAAAAGCATGCAGAGGGTAGTAATGTATTACCTTAACTCCGAGGTGCATCGGTCGATTCATGATACCCCATTCAATCGCACTCGAACCAGAACTCGACGTCCCTCAACATCTCGTATTCAAGAAACCAAGAATACCTTCAATCACACACTATCTCATTTCAGTCCTTATTCATAGAGCTCTTAACTGAATAAATAAATACATAAATAAGTTTGGGTTCAAGGTCAGATTCGGAGGCTTTCGGGTCGGAATTTTGCGAAACGGGCTTCAAAATCGGGCTCAGAACATCGAAAAACATAAAATAGGATTTTTCGGAAAAATTGACTTTTTGGTCAACAGTCAAAGTCAACGCTGATGTCAGTAGTCAAAGTCAATGCTGGCATCACGCTGATGTCACTGGTCAACTGGTTTGACTCGGCTGAGTCAACTCGGTCGAGTTGACTCGGACGAGTTGGCTCACTGGGTTGACTTGGACGGGTTGACTCAGTCAACGGGTCGGGCGGACGGGTCGGACAGACGGGTCGGGTCGGACAGACGGGTCAGGTCGAGACTCAGATCGGCTTGGGCCGGTTCAGACCGGGTTAAACTCGGTTCACTTACCCTAACAGATCTCGCCGGAAAACTCGTCGGAAAGCCGCCGGTGGTGTCGTCGGAAGCCCTAAAAGTCTCGATTTGGCCGGAAAAACGAAGAGAAATGCATGGTTAGCTCACCAAAACACCCCATTCAACAACAACAACATAAAAGAAACCGGAATCTCACCGAATCTTACCTAAAACGAAGGTGAACGGTCAGAAAACTCGTTGCTCCGATGAAGCCCTTATCGGCGTCGGATGGGTGATCAAATATAGGGGTTTTGCTCACCTTGGGACAGTAGGTTTAACGGTGGCTTCGATGTGACGAACGAACGGCGGTAGCAGTCGTAGTCGCCGGTGAACGAAGAGGGTTCAAACCTTAAGATCGACGAGCCTATAACGAAATTCCTACGGTGAACGAGACTTTATTTCCGCGCGTGGAGGCCAAGGTTTTGCTCAGGGCACGGCGGCGGTCGCGAGGGTGACGGCGGTGCATGGTACGGCGCGGTGGTGACGGAGATCGGAGGTGGCGACGGGATGGGTTAGGTGAGTGGTGCTTTGAAGAAGACAGACCACTCTCAGATTCGAAGGGTCAACTCTAGGTAGGTGGGGAGTCATACCCTCATTTATTTGGATAACCCGAAACATAACAGTTAAGAAAT
The DNA here is from genome assembly GCA_030270665.1 of Hibiscus trionum. NCBI lineage: Eukaryota > Viridiplantae > Streptophyta > Magnoliopsida > Malvales > Malvaceae > Hibiscus > Hibiscus trionum. The sequence goes on along the minus strand of BSYR01000038.1, from coordinate 14,549,575 downwards.
AAATCGTGTTAAACTAATACCAAAAGTGACTTTAGTTCAGTTGGCAAAGGCTTGGTTTACCAAGCAAGGGGTTAAGGGTTCAAAACCCCATAACAACACCATTTCATTTTTTTTCACCTTTCCTCCTTTTTTTTCTTTTTTTTTTAAATTTCATTTCAAGGTATATAAAAACAGGGTGTTACACAATTTTCTACCCAAAAATTGACCAAACCCTCTCACTTGGTTACAAAGAAGATTAAGGCAAATAACTAGTATCTCTCAATAAAAATGTTGCTCAATTACAAGCATTCAACCCAATTTAATCAAATAAAATGGGAAAAACAAAGAACCACAATTGGGGTTTTACAAGAAATATGGAAATATTGCACAAGAGCTTGAATTTGAAGTTTGGATGTTTCTCTAAGGATCAATAGTTTTTGCTAGTGCTTTTATGACTCGCTTTAATACCTTCTCATTGAATTCTAGTCGTTGGGGTTGTTGCCATCAGAATTATAGCCATTGGGATGCAATCTTCCCACCATAAATGCACTTTTGCAACTACCCATTCCGAAACGCTCGACCCTGTTTCAAAATAGACCAATATAGAAATAACTGTTGGGGTGCAATTAAAAGACCGCACCGAAATGGAAAATATCGTTTCGATATGCTAAGAGCTCGTTCCGAAACGTGCTAGAGCCCGTTTCAAAACATTTTTCCACTGTCAAAACCTATATCGAAACGGCTTAAAACATTTCGATACACTCTAATTGTCTCTCTGAAAATTAGTTATAAAACTACAACGGTCATATTTTGAATCCAAGTTTTAAAATCATTTTGGAACGTTTGAGGTCGGGCAGACGGGTCGGACAGACGGGTCGGGTCGGACAGACGGGTCGGGTCGAGACTCAGATCGGGTTGGGCCAGTTCAGACCGGGTTAAACTCGGTTCACTTACCCTAACAGATCTCGCCGGAAAACTCGTCGGAAAGCCGCCGGTGGTGTCGTCGGAAGCCCCAAAAGTCTCGATTTGGCCGGAAAAACGAAGAGAAATGCATGGTTAGCTCACCAAAACACCCCATTCAACAACAACAACATAAAAGAAACCGGAATCTCACCGGATCTTACCTAAAACGAAGGTGAACGGTCAAAAAACTCGTTGCTCCGATGAGGCCCTTGTCGGCGTCGGATGGGTGATCAAATATAGGGGTTTTGCTCACCTTGGGACAGTAGGTTTAAATGTGGCTTCGATGTGACGAACGGACGGCGGTAGCAGTCGTAATCGCCGGTGAACGAAGAGGGTTCAAACCTTAAGATCGACGAGCCTATAACGAAATTCCTACGGTGAACGAGACTTTATTTCCGCACGTGGAGGCCAAGGTTTTGCTCAGGGCACGGCGGCGGTCGCGAGGGGGTTAAACAATGCCCATGGTATTAAAAGAAGAATCAATGAACAAAAACCTAAGTTGGCATTTGTTACAAGCTTTAATAGGGTTCATATCTTTTTGAATCTTTACCGAGTTTCATTGAGTTTCTATCGATCTTATAAAAAGAACATACATTTACCTATTGAAGTCTTCTCAAGAATTTTCGAACTCTTAATAGAGCTAACGTGTTCTTATCAGAGCTTTCAGAATTCTTATCCAGATTTTATCAGTCTTATCAGAGTTTATAACTGAGCTTAACTGAGTGTGTAACATTTCTTATCAATGTTTATTTTTTTAAACATAGTATCACAGTTCATATATCTTTTAGCTAGTTTGCCTTGGGACACATTTGGACATGAGTATCATTGGTCTGAGATTGACCGTATTGGTCTAAGTTATACATAGCCCAAAGCAGATAGCAATGCCTAGTATCGGAAACATAACAATCGTAACTTCTCAACTATCCAACCAACTGTCACCAAAATATCACATAAATGGGGCGTCCCACGAGCCGTAGCTCCTGGACCATAGTCCCTGAAACATGTACTTTTGTACCATGCCAAATTGTCCAAGGTCTTCCGTTACTCAGGCAACTTAAGTATTTTATGCTTAAGATTAGAAGGTTATCTTATATCATAAGTAAACTTATTTGTTTTCTTTTCTTATTATCTTATAACACAAGTAATCTTACTTGACACATTACTTACTGTCTTATAGCATGCATTGAGCCTTTAATTTCTTAGGCTTAAGAATTCTGGAGTTTACAAGGTTAAGATTGATTATTTCTTTTAATCTTAAGGCAACATTGATCAATAGTTAGTATCAAAGCTTTAATGCATGGTACACATAGTCATCCATTATAAATATAGCATAACAAGGCACAAAACATTTATGTAATGCATAAATAATCAAATGTTCACCAAAGATGTCATGCTATGAATGCTTTCACATGATGTGTTGTATGTGAGCCAAATGATATGCTTAGAAATAATTCATATCGTGTCATAGATACAAGGTTTGGAATGACACCGAGTCACCCGAGACAAATACAACTACATTCACTTGTTATTCCAAAGTTATGGAATACCTGAATCCACAAACACTCATAGCCTCCAACACTCTTCCCTACTCTTTTTCTTATCATGGAAGGAACCTCATCATAAAAACAAGCTATTAAAACCAATTTAATCCATTCAACTTACAAAACAATCCTATATGTTTATGTGATTATAAATCAAGCCAAAATTTTCTTTTTAAATCAAGTGTACACCCAAAACAGTCTTAATATGAAGGCCTAACAGACTTCTAAGTTTCCAAAGTAGTCCTTTAATTTAGTTCATTTAGGCACAACATTCCAACATTAATATATTCACATCAAAATCAGTTCACATGCCTTCATATATGATCAAAGATGTCCATCTAAACTTGTATGCACAATTACACATTTAAATTAGTCCACAAACTTTCATATTTATACAAAATTGTTCAAACACATGTATACATGTTTACAATCAACAAAAGATTCCATCAAACATATATTTTAATGACAAATCAGTCCCTAATTTGTAAAACAATCCTTATTATCATTCTTAAAGTATTTCTATTGTTTTGATTATTCAAATCAGTCCACTAATGATCTTTGAACATGCACAATAGTCCCAATTCCATACACATACTCATATATTCACAAAGCAGTCTACTGACATTTATTTTAATCCAAAACAGTTCACTAATTTCCCTTAATTTCAAAACAGCCCCAACCTTTTTACTACATGCTCAAAACATCCCTATTTCACATTCATTCTCATTTATACAAGCTCAAGCAATTTATTAAATGTCACACATACACAAAACATTTCCAATCACACATGTTCACTAGGGATGTAAAAACAGGAAATCGGATGGGTTTCAGGTCGGGTAAAATCGGTACATGTCATTTTTTTGTTTTGACTCGGGTCGGATGCGGGTCCATTTCAGGTCGGGTGCATCTCAGGTCGGGTAGTTTCTGGTCGGGTAATTCAGGTCAGGGTATTTTCGGGATTGGAATTCGTATTGAGTTTGAGTTCGGTACAACCGTATAAGTAGTCGATAGACTTTAGGTTGGCCTTCGTCAATCATCATTTATTTGGAGTTAATTATTTAAAGTCATATCAAATTAAAATTAAAAAAACATTGGAGTAATTGAAAAAATAATGAAAATGGGTCAATTTGGACTGAAAGGGGTTAATTTGGATTAAAATAAAGTTTTACAGATTATAATGAACAAAAATATCAAATTAAAATAATAAAACATTAGACAAATTTAAAAGAAAACAATGAAAATGGGTCAATTTGGAATAAAAATAAATTTTTGGGGAATATAATGAACAAAAATATCAAATTAAAAGTATAAAAATTAGAGTAATTAAAAAGCAATAAGTAGAGGTCAATTTAGAATAAAAATAAAATTTTCGGGTCTAGAATGAACAAAATTTCAAGTTAAAATTATAAAACATTATGAGTTAAAATATATATAGGGGTCAATATGGAATTAAAATAATGTTAAGGGACTAGAATGAAGAAAATATCAAATTAAAATAATAAAACATTAGACAAATTTTAAAAAATAAATGTGGGTCAATTTGGAATAAAAATAAAGTTTTAGGGTCTAGAATGATGAAAATATCAAATTAAAATAATAAAACATTGGACGAATTAAAAAACAATGAATAGGGTCAATTTGGAATTGAAATAAAGTTAAGGGACTATAATGAACAAAGTACCAAATTAAAATTATAAAACATCGGACGAATTAAAAAAACAATAAATAGGGGTCATTTTGGAATTAAACTAAAGTTTAGGGGACTAGACTGAACAAAATATCAAATTAAAAATTATAAAACATCCGACTAATTAAAATAAAGTTAAGGGACAAGAATGAACAAAATATCAAATTAAAATTATAAAATAACAGACTAATTAAAAAATAAAAAGTGGTCAATTTGGAATACAAATAAAGTTTAGGGACTAGAATGAACAAAATGTCAAAGTAAAATTATATATTATTAGACTAATTAAAAAACAATTAGTAGGGGTCAATTTGGAATAGAAATGAAGATTTAAGGGCTATAATGAACAGAAATATCAAATTAAAATTATAAAATATTAGATGATTCAGGGTTTAGGGTTTATAGTTTATGATTTAAAGGGTTTAGGGTTTAGGGAAAATTCATTAATGGTTTAGGGTCCATACATTGATAGATACATACATACTGTATACATACTTACATACATTAGGGTTTAGGATTTTAGGTTTAGGCTTAGGGTTTAAGGAAAATTCATTAAGGGTTCAAGGTTCATACATTGATATGTACATACATTAGGGGTCTAGGGTCTAGGGTTTAGGGTTTAGTGTTTCGGGTTAAGGGAAAATTCATTAAGGGTTTATGGTTCATATATTGATATGTGCATACATATACTAGGGTTTAGGGTTTATGGTGTAGGATTTAAGGGCTTAGGGTTTAAGGAAAATTCATTAAGGGTTTAGGGTTCATACATTGATAGATACAAACATAGATACTTACATACATTAGGGTTTAGAGTTTGTGGTTTAAGGTTTTGGTTAAGGATTTTAGGGTTTAGGGTTTAGGGTTTTTTATAGTCAGAAAAATATATTTCAAGATGATAACAGTAAATATTCGTTTATGTAGTTCAAATTACTAAAGGTTAGATAAGAATAATCAATAACTCTACAATTTTGTTCGGTTAATAAGAAAACAATTATCATGAATCTGTTATAACTTAATATATATTTTGTTATAATTTGTAAATCTAAAATTTTATTTAAGTTACTAAGAAAAAAATCAATCTAATTTATTTTGTAACATAAATATTTTTTTTTAAATTTGGTAAGTAACATAAATATTGGTTAAAAATAATTGATAAATTATGAATTACTTAATAATTTTAATAATTGAGAAAAAAATATGTTTAATGTATTATATTAGTATTATAATATAATGTCTAATTTAATATTTCTAAATTTTATAAATTATTTGTATTACTTGGCTCAATATTTTTATTTTTTAGTATTCACTCTTCATTAAGTTTTGGGTAATCTTCACTAGTGGTCCCTTTCGTTTAGGGTGTGTTCTATTTTGGTCACCAAAATTCAAAAAAGATTATTCTGGTCACTAAGGTTTAGAATCGTTTCTTTTTTAGTCCCTTGGTCGTTAGTCTCCAGTACTTAAAACAATTAGTTTCTAATTTAACCCACAAACTTTCAAAATTTTATTTTTCACCATCTTCCCCAAAAACAGAATCAACCTTTACCTTCAACATGAAATATAATCCATTTAGTTTTGCTATATTGTTGATCTTAGGTATTCAATATGGGTTGCCAACCAACATGCAAATGTACCAGTGGAATAAGATGTATACCTCGTTAACGTGTCATTTAACATTATTGAAAAAAAAAGCGATAACAACAACATTGGAAAGTTGTCACTTTTGGCACAATAGGATTGTTTCTTTAGTTCTCAAAAAGAGAAGATCTATCTTCAACCACCATAACCATGTAACCCCCTCGTCCCGGTCCGGACGCTTGACCGATCCGAGTGGGCTACACGGGGATAACCGAGGCGAAACTCGTTAAGGCTCTACTTCGGTTACCGACCCAAGAAAAACTTTTTCATTATTATTATCTTTTCTAGATGAGATATTAAATCCTATGTGAGAAAAGCAACAGCGGAAGAAACGATGAGGTAAACAACCAACAGCCCAATTAAAACATCCCATTTTAATCTTAAACAACAAGCCGTATCGGAACGCCCATAGGGTGTTTCGATACGCCATGACCAGGTTAACTGGCCAAAGTCAATTCGAAGAGACCGTTTCGAAACAGGGGTGGCCCATATCGAAACACCCTCAACGGTAAACTTCTCGTGGTCAACGATACGAAGGCCGTTCTGAAAAGCTAAATCCCGTTTCGATACTTCATTTTATCGTTAAATTCTCATATTTCCAGTGGCAAAATCGTACCGAAACGTTCCCTAGCGTACCGAAATGCCTGGCCCGAAACAAAGGGACCGTACCGAAACGGGACCAACCGTTTCGAAACGCCCTCTGTCTGTAGATTAGTTTTAGCTGGTTTTTGGCACAAGGTTGTCCCAAAACGCAACAAGAACCTCCCCCAACTCACATACAACAACTCTAAGGCAAAACCAAACATCTACAAGCATGCTTAACAGACTTCAAACATATAAGAACCATACATAGATAAGGGACATCAAATCGACATAAGACTCACACGCGACATTTAAAATAACATGCTTCAACAAGAACATACACATAAGCATTCAAGGTAAGCAATTTGAACATGGTTTACAATCCAAACATGACATCCAAAAGCCAAACCAACATTAACATATAGAGGAGTCTAAACATGCTCCTAAAACCAAGCATCCACATACATCCAAAAGCTCAAGACAACAATACATATCCCATTGCTTGACTATTACACCTTATAACTAAAATGTCCATACTTGAAAGCTAAGATAGCACCACAAGCACACACTTGGAGGCCCTCTCCTTGCACAAGAAACCCACGAACTACGGATCTGCATTGTTGAACAAAAGAGAGTGTAAGCATAAAGCATAGTGAGAGTAAGCTCATTAAAACAACCTCGACAATGCAGGGTATAACACCCCTCACCCCGGATTAGGGGCAAGGAGCGTTATGTTAACATGTGACGGAATCGTATTAGGCAGCGGAAGTGGGTTAATAATTTTTCGTGTGATATTTTTTTTTTCTTTCGAATACATCTATTTTAATTTCTTTTCACATTCGATTATCCCATGGACATACTTCATCATCACACACACACACACACACACACATATATATATATATATATATATATATATATATATATCATATCCGATAATAACATCTATAGTGTTTTAGTTTCCCCTAATTACATATCAAAATGTAGGGAGATTTCTTATGAATTTATACAATACTAAAGAAATAGTTCATGAACATAACCATCAGGCCAAATTGAACTAACATGCTGAACGCTAGGCCACCCATCACGAGTATGACAAAGACAGGGAAAATCATACTTAAGCTTCGTACGAGTAGAATACGGGTAGTGGTCAACGATGCTAGAACCTGAAATTTAGGGGAAGGAAGGAAGGTTCGAGTGGTAAGTACTTCTCGTACTTAGTGAGGAAACCCTATTCTATTCGGTTTCCAATTTAAACATTATGATCAAACAATTAAATTTCACTTTGCACATTAGCTCATTTGAATGATTCAAGCAATATAATCAATCCACAATTAATAGTGCACCATAGAAACCATTCGAATATATACACCAAGGAATCATGTAATTCTATTCGAATACATGCAAGTGATTACATATCATTCATATCATGAATACACATACAAGCCATGAAACCTGAATTAACTTCCAATTATCAAATTATCACAATTAAAGTTTCATAGCATATCAAGAATAGCAAATCATGAAATTCAATATTTCATTCAAATGATCCAACAACCAATTTCATGAATTTACTTTCAATTTTCAGATTTCATTCCTTAAATTGTTCATTTAATTCATTTAGCAATGCCTTGGATAGTAGAGTATGCTAGGTAATCAAGTCACGTATAACAGAGGTTGTGAATCAAAATTCACCATGTAATAGGTACCACGTACCAAATCGTATCACGTATAACATATCATAATGTCCGCAGACATTAAGCAAGAAGGTACACTTACGTACCACAATATCGAGTACACTAACGTACCGATTTTCTTATTGAGCTCAGACTCTAGGCTAGCCGTACTACCTAAACAGACTGTACACACCAAGGGCTTTGCATTTAAATCTTTAATTTAATCAGATACATAATCAATCAAATTTTCAGAAATTCTTAATTAATCATTTCGATTAATTGCTTATAATTCCAATTCCAATAACATGTTATCACACATGGTCATATAATAATTTACATGCTCAATTCGCATTTTTCAGATCAACTTTCATACAAATCCAAATTCATATCATATAAATCAGAATCACATTTCATAGTTCAATACTCAATTGAACTTGTCAAACATAATTATAACATGTAAGAGCATTGCATACTCACATACTATATCACAACTTCATTGTTTCCACAAGAAATCAATATCACAATAATTTTCCAATAATCAGCATGATTAATTCATCCAAAACAGTAAGATTAACCAAAAATCAGATTCGGAATCAAACATATCAATCATCAATTTAATTTCAATCACATATGCAACAAAATCGCATAACACAAGCATAAAATCCGAATTCCATTATTCCTTCTTCCCTTACTAAAATCGAATAATTAATTAGTCCAATTTGCATGCTTATCAAACTTAAAAAAATCAAATTAAGGCAGTTGGGACTCTAATCCCAACTCTAAAATCGTTTCACTCACATTTCGCCGAGCTAGTTTTGGATCCGAACGCCCTTCGCTCGATCCGAAGCCGATCCCGGTGCAATTTCTTCTTCTACCCTTTCGCTTCTAGGATCTAAGGCATTCAAGCCAAGCAAATAACAATTTTTCAGAATTTAATTTATGCAATTAGAGACTGAATTTTGCATTTTTATTCAAAACAGTCCCTATACTTTTACGGTTCGATAAGACTAATTTCCATTTTCCTAATTTCTTTAATTAATCACTTAAACTTTCAAATTGATCATTAAAATTGGTGGATTTCACATCCTACAGATTGTTAATCAATTTATTAACACTCCATTTAATCAAATTTTACATCTTTAATAATTCACAAATTCTTAATTTTTCTTCTTTTCATTTATACACATTTCTGACCACCTAATTTAATTAATTTCTTATTTCCTGTACACAACTCCAAATCGAACACCGTTTGTTCCTAAATTCAATTAACATACCCAATTTTAACATATCAAAAATTCAGGTCGAAAAACCTAGTAGATTATTTTCTACAATTTTACAAAGTTCACTGTCCAGCTAGGAGCATTACTGGACAGTTTTGCATGCTGTTCGAAATGGGTTTCCAGATTTTACCACAGTCATCAAAACTCCTTTTTTACAATTTTTCTACCATTTTAGACATGTCAAGGTAGAACATATCAAAATTTCATCACTAAACTCTTACTAGTGAATTTTCTACAATTTTCTAAAGTTCACTGTCCATCTAAGAACAGTGCAGGACAGTTTTACATGTTGTTCGTATTAAGCTTCCAGATTTAACTAAAATGATCAAAACTCAGATTTATAATTTTTATACCACTTTATACATGTCAAAGTAGTACATATCAAAAATTCATCACGAATTTCCTATTAATTAATTTTCTATAATTTTTCAAAGTTCACTGTCCAGCTAGAAGCATTGCTGAACAGTTTTACATGTTACTCCATTTCACACTTCCAGATTTTAACACAGCCTTTAAAACCTTGTTTTATTATTTTTCTATGATTCTAGACATATTAAAGTGAAACATATCAAAAATTCAGATCCAAACTTCTATCATAACATTTTCTAAAATTTTTCAAAGGTGCATGTTATGAATCTTAACAAATCTGTCAACACACTTTGTATGTATGTTATTAATGTTTTATGACTCTTAATCCTTAAGGATTCATATATATTTCCATATTTCCAGCAACCATACTCAAGAACATCATGTTTATAAATTTATAGACACCTTAGAACACATGATTTAATAAACCTTTTACCATAACCAAATTGAGAAGAGGATGATCTACTTACTTCTGATTTTTCCTTGATTTTTCTAAGTGTTTTTCACCAACATACATGCTCTTCTTCTTCTTCCTCAAGCTCTCAATTTTCTCTCAAGTTCTATGTGATATTAATGGTGTGAAAAAGCAAATGGGATGAGTGAATTGGGTAGTGATGGCCGGCTAGGATATGTGAAAATGGGGGACAAAAATCAATTGGGATATGACTTTATGTCAAATCACCATAATTCTCACTTATTACCCATTTTAATAACACCACTTAGTATTAATAAATCATATATATTCTATAATTATACAATAATTTCATCCTATTAATAATGTAAATACATGTATTTCCATTTTAGCATGCAAATCCTTAACTTTTCCACCTTATTCGGTTTTGTCATTAAGCCTATTGACCGAATTCTTATTGCACATTTCAGTTTGGTCCTTAATGAACCAAATTTCAAATTCGAAAGTTTAGGGATTTAATCTAATAATTCACTTAATTATTAATTTAGACCTCTAATCTTCTAAGCTAATTTTTGGGATGTTACATTTCTCCCCCCCTTAAAGAAAGAATTCGTCCCCGAATTCTTACCTGAATCGAACAATTGAGGATATTGGTTTCGCATCGTTTCCTCGGGTTCCCATGTTGCCTCTTCCATCTTGTGATTTCTCCACAAGACTTTAACTAGTGCAACATTTTTGTTCCGGAGTCTTTTAATTTCCTTATCTAGTATCTGAACCGGTTCCTCTTCATAGGACAAATCAGGATTTAGTTCTACTTCTTCCGGCTCTAAGATATGAGATGGATCGGATCTATACTTTCTGAGCATTGACACATGAAAGACATTGTGAATTTTATCGAACTCACTAGGGAGTGCAAGTCGATAAGCCACTGGGCCAATTCTTTCAGTGATTTCAAAAGGCCCAATAAAGCGAGGACTGAGCTTTCCCCTCTTTCCGAACCGAAACACTTTCTTCCATGGAGAGACTTTAAGAAAGACTTTGTCTCCCACGTTATGCTGGATATCTCTTCGTTTCAGATCAGCATATGCTTTCTGTCTATCGAAGGCTTGTTTTAAACGAGAATGGATGATTTGAACTTTCTCTTCTGTTTCTCTGAGCAGTTGTGGTCCCAAAACCTTATTTTCACCAAGTTCGGACCAACACAGAGGTGTTCTGCATTTTCTGCCATACAATGCTTCAAAAGGAGCCATCTGAATAGACGACTGATAGCTATTGTTGTAGGCAAATTCAACTAAGGGTAGGGATTTCTCCCAATTCTTCCCAAAGTCAATTATGCAAGCTCTAAGCATGTCTTCGAGAATCTGAATTACTCGTTCAGACTGACCATCAGTTTGCGGATGGAAAGCTGTGCTTAGATTCAATTTCGTTCCCATAGCTCTCTGTAATGTTTTCCAAAATCTAGAAGTAAATCTTGGATCACGATCAGAGACAATGGAGATAGGAATTCCATGTAGCCGGATTATTTCTTGAATATACAGATTGGCCAAGGTCTCCAAACTGTAATTGATACGAATAGGAATAAAATGTGCCGATTTGGTGAATCGGTCAACAATCACCCAAATAGCATCATATTTTCTGGGAGAACAAGGAAGACCAGTCACGAAATCCATAGTAATTCGTTCCCATTTCCACTGTGGTAGTACAAGTGGTTGGAGTAGTCCGGTGGGAACTCTATGTTCAGCTTTGACTTTCTGACAGTTTAGACATTTGGATACGAAATCATTGATAGCCGCTTTCATACCAGACCACCGATACAAAGATTTGAGATCTTTATACATCTTAACCGATCCATGGTGGACCGAGAAAGAACTCTGGTGTGCTTCTTCCAGAAGATCTCTTTTCAAACTTTCATCATTTGGAACACAGATTCTATCTTTGAAGTAAAGGAGACCGTTTGTATGAATACGGAATCCTTCACCAGACTTTGTATCCAGTTTGGAAATAATATCCTGAAGTTCTGGATCAGCTTTCTGAAGATTTTCAATCCTTGAGATTAGACTGGATTGAATTTGAAGTTCGGACAGAAATCCTTGCTTCTGATATACTCGAAGATGAGCATTGATAGCAGTTGGAGCTACAAGAATAAATACCACTTTTTAATCAAAACACTTATTATAGACACATTATTATTTATATTTTTTTAAGATTCAGAGATTAGAGATTTTACCCAATGTCGGTTTACGACTTAAGGCATCTGCAACCACATTGGCTTTTCCTGGATGATAGTCAATGACTAAATCATAGTCTTTCAATAACTCCATCCATCTGCGTTGTCTCAAATTCAGATCTTTCTGAGTCAGGAGATACTTTAGGCTCTTGTGATCGGTGAACAGATAACATTTCTCACCGTACAAGTAGTGTCTCCATATTTTGAGAGCAAACACGATTGCAGCAAGTTCGAGATCATGCGTTGGATAGTTCAATTCATGAGATTTCAGTTGGCGTGAAGCATAAGCTATCACATTATCACCCTGCATTAAAACACATCCAAGACCCGCATGTGAAGCATCACTATACACAGTATAATCCTTGCCAGGTTCTGGTTGGATCAAAACTGGGGCATGAGTCAAGGCTGCTTTGAGTTGGTCAAAGCTTCTCTGTTGCTTGTCAGACCATTCAAATGGTTGGTCTTTACGAAGAAGTTTAGTCAAAGGTAAGGCTATAGAGGAAAACCCTTTGACAAACCTTCTGTAATAACCAGCAAGACCAAGGAAACTTCGTATTTCACTGACATTTCTGGGAGGTCGCCAATCCATGATTGACTGAATTTTCTTTGGATCAACTTTAATTCCTTCTGCAGAAATTACATGACCAAGGAAAGAGACTTCCGATAACCAGAACTCGCACTTGGAAAATTTTGCGAATAACTGGCGTTCCCGGAGAGCTTGCAAGACAATGCGGAGATTATCAGCATGTTCTTCTTTGTTGCGAGAATAAATGAGAATGTCATCTATGAAGACAACCACAAATTTATCAAGATAGGGCTTGAATACTCTGTTCATGAGATCCATGAATGCCGCCGGAGCATTTGTCAATCCGAAAGGCATTACTAGAAATTCATAGTGGCCATAACGAGTTCGGAAGGCTGTTTTGGACACATCCTCCTCTTTGACTCTCATTTGATAGTATCCAGATCGTAGATCGATCTTTGAGAATAATGAAGCATCCCTAAGTTGATCAAACAGATCTTCTATTCTTGGGAGCGGATATCTGTTCTTGATTGTGATCTTGTTCAATTGACGGTAGTCAATGCAAAGACGCATTGCTCCATCCTTCTTCTTTACAAATAGAACAGGTGCACCCCAAGGAGAAGTGCTGGGTCGAATGAAACCCTTGTCCTGAAGCTCTTGAAGTTGCTTTTGCAATTCTTTTAACTCAAGAGGTGCCATCCGATACGGAGTGATAGACACCGGATTTGAGCCAGGCTGTACTTCAATCCCGAATTCAACTTCTCTAGTCGGAGGGAGACCAGGTAGTTCCTCGGGAAATACATCAATGAATTCAGAAACAACAAGTATTTCAGACATTCCAAATTCAATTTGATCTCGTAAGACCATGGATGCAAAAATAGAAGTGGGCTTTTTATCAATTAGGAGTATGGATTCCTTTCCTAAACCCTGAAGATACAGTCTTTTATTTTGACAATCTACCCAAGCCTCATGTTTACTTAACCAATCTAAACCCAGAATTAGATCGAACTCACAGGAGGGTAATATGTAGAGATCAATAAGGAATGGCAAATTGCTAATATGCAATGAACAATTTCTACATATTAGGTTTATGTTCGAAGTTCCTCCTAAAGGGTTTGAGACTATCAGACTTGTTTTCACATTTTCAGGTTCTAATTTCAACCTTTTTACAACAGATAGACATATGAATGAATGAGTGGATCCCGAATCTATTAAAGCATAAACATGATGTGAGTTTAGCTCAACGGTACCTGCAATCACTTCAGGAGACTCTTCATCATCTCTACCACGAATGTGGTAAACTCTAGCAGGTGCTCGAGATTCCTGATGATTAGTAGCATTGGAATAAGTACCCTTGCCTTTCTTCTGATAACTCGGTTGGGCTGACTTGGCATTCCTAATCCGATTAGAGGATGTCGGACTAGGAACTACAGTGTTACGAGCTGGCATAGATTCATGCTTTGGAGGACAGTCTTTGATGTAGTGATCATCACCACCACAAGCATAACAGAGATTTGCCTGAAGTCTGCACTGACCTCGATGTGGTTTCTGACAGAACTTGCAAGGAGGAATCTTTTCAGAATTTCCCGAACTATTAACAGACATAGTAGGTACTGAGGATCTGATTATTGTGGCTGGTTTAGAAGTATAATTGCTCCTCGGAGCAGAAGTGAAATTAGAAGACCCTTCTTTCTGAAATTTGGGCTTCTTGAACTGCCATTGAGACTTGTCATCTCGTTTCTGCTTTTTGTCAGGTCTATTGCCCCCTTTTCGCTTTTCAGCAGCTTTCATTCTAGCTTCGGTTGCAATAGCCCGATTAACAAGATTTTGGAAATCATTGATTCCCAAAGCAGTGAAGATTGGACTCAGTTCATCATTCATGCCTTCAATGAACATTCGGCATTTATCAGCTTCAGTTTTGATGTATTCTGCACCATATTTGCAATACTTGCAAAAGTCTGCAACGTACTGCTCAATAGGACGGTTGGCTTGTTTAAGGTGCAAGAATCTCTTTCTTCTTTCAGCTAAGTACTGTTCACTGATGTACTTCTTTTTGAACTCTTCAAGGAAGAATTCCCATGTCACCATTTCATTCGGAACAGTAAGAGTAGTGGTTTCCCACCAATTCATAGCTTCATCAGCTAACAGAGCTACAGCACACTCCAATTTGTGTTCATCGGAGCACTGTAATTGTCGGGTTACCACCTTGGTGGTGTTTTCAAGCCAGTACTCTGCATCTTCTGGTCTTTCTTCATTAGCACCAGTAAAAGTGTAGGCTCGATGTTGAGAAAGCTTATCTATCGGTGCTCTGCTAGGTGCAGTAGAGACAGAAACAGCAGGTTGCTCTTGTTTCAGATTTGTCAGAAGTTGATTGAACATCTCCTTCATGCTGAGGAGACATTCCTTTTGGGCAGACTGAACCATAGGATTTTCAGGTGGAAGTTGTTCTGTGTTCTGAACAGGCTCTGTAGGGATCCGTTCAGTGACTTGAGCAGGCTTTTTGGCAATTTGTTCAGAAGTCTGAGCAGGCTCTTTGTTTCTCTCCTTTCTCGGAGTTTCAGTTCGAGTAGGAGAATTATCACCCAATCTCACACTTTCACCTTCGCTCGAAGATTCGTGCGAGCTCCCATTCTTTGGGTCTTTTGGGTTCGTCATATTCTATCATTCAGTCAAACAACAGAAGATCAGAAAGCTCAATACAAATATCTTGTCATACAATACATGGGTGGCAAACCTAAACAATGCAGATGTATGCAGAATCGATTAAAATTTTTAGGACTTAACCTAAAAAGCTCTGATACCACTTTATATAACACCCCTCACCCCGGATTAGGGGCAAGGAGCGTTATGTTAACATGTGACGGAATCGTATTAGGCAGCGGAAGTGGGTTAATAATTTTTCGTGTGATATTTTTTTTTCTTTCGAATACATCTATTTTAATTTCTTTTCACATTCGATTATCCCATGGACATACTTCATCATCACACACACACACACACACACATATATATATATATATATATATATATATATATATATATATATATCCGATAATAACATCCATAGTGTTTTAGTTTCCCTTAATTACATATCAAAATGTAGGGAGATTTCTTATGAATTTATACAATACTAAAGAAATAGTTCATGAACATAACCATCAGGCCAAATTGAACTAACATGCTGAACGCTAGGCCACCCATCACGAGTATGACAAAGACAGGGAAAATCATACTTAAGCTTCGTACGAGTAGAATACGGGTAGAGGTCAACGATGCTAGAACCTGAAATTTAGGGGAAGGAAGGAAGGTTCGAGTGGTAAGTACTTCTCGTACTTAGTGAGGAAACCCTATTCTATTCGGTTTCCAATTTAAACATTATGATCAAACAATTAAATTTCACTTTGCACATTAGCTCATTTGAATGATTCAAGCAATATAATCAATCCACAATTAATAGTGCACCATAGAAACCATTCGAATATATACACCAAGGAATCATGTAATTCTATTCGAATACATGCAAGTGATTACATATCATTCATATCATGAATACACATACAAGCCATGAAACCTGAATTAACTTCCAATTATCAAATTATCACAATTAAAGTTTCATAGCATATCAAGAATAGCAAATCATGAAATTCAATATTTCATTCAAATGATCCAACAACCAATTTCATGAATTTACTTTCAATTTTCAGATTTCATTCCTTAAATTGTTCATTTAATTCATTTAGCAATGCCTTGGATAGTAGAGTATGCTAGGTAATCAAGTCACGTATAACAGAGGTTGTGAATCAAAATTCACCATGTAATAGGTACCACGTACCAAATCGTATCACGTATAACATATCATAATGTCCGCAGACATTAAGCAAGAAGGTACACTTACGTACCACAATATCGAGTACACTAACGTACCGATTTTCTTATTGAGCTCAGACTCTAGGCTAGCCGTACTACCTAAACAGACTGTACACACCAAGGGCTTTGCATTTAAATCTTTAATTTAATCAGATACATAATCAATCAAATTTTCAGAAATTCTTAATTAATCATTTCGATTAATTGCTTATAATTCCAATTCCAATAACATGTTATCACACATGGTCATATAATAATTTACATGCTCAATTCGCATTTTTCAGATCAACTTTCATACAAATCCAAATTCATATCATATAAATCAGAATCACATTTCATAGTTCAATACTCAATTGAACTTGTCAAACATAATTATAACATGTAAGAGCATTGCATACTCACATACTATATCACAACTTCATTGTTTCCACAAGAAATCAATATCACAATAATTTTCCAATAATCAGCATGATTAATTCATCCAAAACAGTAAGATTAACCAAAAATCAGATTCGGAATCAAACATATCAATCATCAATTTAATTTCAATCACATATGCAACAAAATCGCATAACACAAGCATAAAATCCGAATTCCATTATTCCTTCTTCCCTTACTAAAATCGAATAATTAATTAGTCCAATTTGCATGCTTATCAAACTTAAAAAAATCAAATTAAGGCAGTTGGGACTCTAATCCCAACTCTAAAATCGTTTCACTCACATTTCGTCGAGCTAGTTTTGGATCCGAACGCCCTTCGCTCGATCCGAAGCCGATCCCGGTGCAATTTCTTCTTCTACCCTTTCGCTTCTAGGATCTAAGGCATTCAAGCCAAGCAAATAACATTTTTTCAGAATTTAATTTATGCAATTAGAGACTGAATTTTGCATTTTTATTCAAAACAGTCCCTATACTTTTACGGTTCGATAAGACTAATTTCCATTTTCCTAATTTCTTTAATTAATCACTTAAACTTTCAAATTGATCATTAAAATTGGTGGATTTCACATCCTACAGATTGTTAATCAATTTATTAACACTCCATTTAATCAAATTTTACATCTTTAATAATTCACAAATTCTTAATTTTTCTTCTTTTCATTTATACACATTTCTGACCACCTAATTTAATTAATTTCTTATTTCCTGTACACAACTCCAAATCGAACACCGTTTGTTCCTAAATTCAATTAACATACCCAATTTTAACATATCAAAAATTCAGGTCGAAAAATCTAGTAGATTATTTTCTAAAATTTTACAAAGTTCACTGTCCAGCTAGGAGCATTACTGGACAGTTTTGCATGCTGTTCGAAATGGGTTTCCAGATTTTACCACAGTCATCAAAACTCCTTTTTACAATTTTTCTACCATTTTAGACATGTCAAGGTAGAACATATCAAAATTTCATCACTAAACTCTTACTAGTGAATTTTCTACAATTTTCTAAAGTTCACTGTCCATCTAAGAACAGTGCAGGACAGTTTTACATGTTGTTCGTATTAAGCTTCCAGATTTCACTAAAATGATCAAAACTCAGATTTATAATTTTTATACCACTTTATACATGTCAAAGTAGTACATATCAAAAATTCATCACGAATTTCCTATTAATTAATTTTCTATAATTTTCAAAGTTCACTGTCCAGCTAGAAGCATTGCTGGACAGTTTTACATGTTACTCCATTTCACACTTCCAGATTTTAACACAGCCTTTAAAACCTTGTTTTATTATTTTTCTATGATTCTAGACATATTAAAGTGAAACATATCAAAAATTCAGATCCAAACTTCTATCATAACATTTTCTAAAATTTTTCAAAGGTGCATGTTATGAATCTTAACAAATCTGTCAACACACTTTGTATGTATGTTATTAATGTTTTATGACTCTGAATCCTTAAGGATTCATATATATTTCCATATTTCCAGCAACCATACTCAAGAACATCATGTTTATAAATTTATAGACACCTTAGAACACATGATTTAATAAACCTTTTACCATAACCAAATTGAGAAGAGGATGATCTACTTACTTCTGATTTTTCCTTGATTTTTCTAAGTGTTTTTCACCAACATACATGCTCTTCTTCTTCTTCCTCAAGCTCTCAATTTTCTCTCAAGTTCTATGTGATATTAATGGTGTGAAAAAGCAAATGGGATGAGTGAATTGGGTAGTGATGGCCGGCTAGGATATGTGAAAATGGGGGACAAAAATCAATTGGGATATGACTTTATGTCAAATCACCATAATTCTCACTTATTACCCATTTTAATAACACCACTTAGTATTAATAAATCATATATATTCTATAATTATACAATAATTTCATCCTATTAATAACGTAAATACATGTATTTCCATTTTAGCATGCAAATCCTTAACTTTTCCACCTTATTCGGTTTGGTCATTAAGCCTATTGACCGGATTCTTATTGCACATTTCAGTTTGGTCCTTAATGAACCAAATTTCAAATTCGAAAGTTTAGGGATTTAATCTAATAATTCACTTAATTATTAATTTAGACCTCTAATCTTCTAAGCTAATTTTTGGGATGTTACACAGGGTCCAAGCACGAACAACAACCAAGGTAGAATGCATGATCTTACCTTCAAACAACAAGAGTCAAAATATAATATGATGCATGAACATAAACTCAATATTATGCCATGCTCAACAAGTCCAAATCCACATCATATGTAACCACATATATTAATCCATATAGGCAACACATATCAAATCATATTGGCACCTAGCTATGACTCGAATACACGGATAACCGTTGGAACTCATATCCAACACAACCATTACCTTACGGTGGGATTACACTCATCACCGTTTCACGCGGAGGGGATTCCACTCATCCTCACACCTCGTCGATGGGATTACACTCATCACCGACTAACATATATAAGAAGAATTTCTAGGTGAACCCGTACTCTATCTTGATGACTACCATCACCAAGACCACGCGCGCATTTGACTCACGTGTGCACACTAAACATCCTAATGATCGATCATTTGTACCCAAGCATACTAGTTCCAATATTAACACAATTCACAACCTTTTACAACATCATTTCATATCAACTTCCGTGCTTAGCACGTACTCACCATGATCACCATCATGCACAATCCACAATCCAAACCACATGCATAACAATGCATCAAACCATGCCTCAACAACATGTATAACACACTATACATAATCACCATAATCACAATTAAACATGAGGCATAAACATCAACGATTAGAGTTCAACCAAAGTCTCTAACTAAAGCTTGGGATTAGACTACCAATCTAATCCCAGCACTAGGTGGGTCTCTAACTAAAGTTTGGGATTAGACTGCCAATCAAAAGCTCTTGTTAAAGACAATAAAATTCTCATTTTTAATCTAAACTTTCAAAACACCAAAATCCAAAAACTAGGAGCTTTGAGAAAAATAAAGGTACTAGCTTGTAGAGGGAAAGGAGGACAAGTCAAAAATGAGTTTACCTTTCAAAAAGCACCAAAGATGAAGGTGTATGGTGATGGAATAGTGGAATGGAGAAGAGCTCTCTCTTTGTCGTGAAATTGCAAAATGGAGGGGAGAGGGAAGAAGATGACAAGGCTATTTTAATAAAAAGGGTTTTAATTTGAAAGTCCACTTAATTACCATAGTTCCATTAATGAAGATAGTTATCTCAATTTTCAAATTCCATGGAATTGGGCTTTAAAATCAAAACATGTCCAACATAAATTATTTGTTTTGAAAACCCGAGGCCCAAAATAATATTTTATTATTTTAATTATAAAATTGAAACCCGAAACATTATTTTAATATTATTTTTCACCCGACCCCCAAACCCGGGTGTTACAAACCATGTGAAGAAATGTTTGATGCTTACCTGCCAGACTTCAATACCCACGTATTTGATCAGTTTCAGCACATAGAGGTCTGGATCATCTTCAAAATCTAGAGGACAGAAAAAGGAAGCAACAATGAGACCGGAAAGCAGACAGTATATATTCAAGACTAGACTTGTAACACCCGAGTTTAGGGGGTTGGGTGTTAAGTGATTAAATTGGGTTCGGGTCTTTGGGCTTGATTTTGAATTAAAAAGACCATGTGTTTTCATTAAGGGTAAAATGAGGTTTTTCTAATAAAAGAAATAAAACAAGTAAAAGTGTGTTTGAAAGTTATCATCTTCTTCCTTCAAAACTAAAACCCACGACAACTAAAACCCCTCCCCAACCTAAACACTGTTCCATCACCTTCCTCAGCGATTTCAAGAGTTTTTATCAAGGTAATGATGTTTTTTACTTCCCCTCTTCATCCTTAACATTTTCATGGTTTTAGATTTTCATAAACTCCATTTTTGAGTTGCTTCAAGTGTTCAAATTTTAAATCAAAGGTGGAAACTTTGTTGGCTAGTCATTGAGTTTTTTATTTGTAAATTTTATATATGTTATAGTCTCGCTTTTAAGTTTAACATATGTTAAAATGGTAAGGTTTTAATGAAATCCCGAAATGGGTATTTGTGGGTGAGTTTAGAGGTGGAAATCTTGAGTTTTTGAGGTAGTTATGTGAGGGAAAGTTGGGCTGATGGTATGGTTATGCTTGGGGGCTGTTTTGAACATGTTTAGTGATGATTTGGATGATGAAATTGATGGGTATTTGCTGGGTTGTGTTCAAGTCCGAAAATGAAGAGTTTGGGTTAGTTCTTGGCTTGGAAATGTAGTGAAATTGTCTTGGGTTGTAATCTGATTTGTGGCAGTGATTTTGAGGATTATTTTGATGTGTAATGCACTATTTTTGGTTGATTAGAAGCAAGGGAAAACGTTGGAGAAGCTTCGGGCTCATTTCCGGGGAGCTTGGAGGCTTGATCGACATGCTCAGCTTGTATTGGGGGTGTTTGGTGAGTGGATTGTTTCTAATGGTTTTAAATTGGTTCAAAGTATGCTATTGGGGTACTAGATTGTGCTTGGTAGGCCAATCTAATGTGGGGGTTAAGATGGTAGCTTAATCTCTTGTTTAACTTTATGTATTTCTTGCTAAATGTGCATAAATGTGGTCTTGTGTGATAAGTGTCCGATTATGCGTGTTACAATATATTTATGTTGCATGATGGTGATTCATATGTTGTATTGCATGATTGTGAAATCATGGTGAGAACTCGCTTAGTATGTTGGCACTAGTTATGTTACCGGATATAAATGACCGATCATTAGGATGAGTGTGCACACGGTAAGAGTCAAATTCGTGCGTGGCCTTGGTGGTGTGAAGTCACCAAGGTGGAGTACGGTGAAGTAACATTCCACCAGAAAGTATATATGTGTGATAATGAGTGGAATCCCATCCGTAAAAGAAAACAGTGATGAGTGAAATCCCACCGGAAGGTAATATTGTTGTTATTGAGTACGTTGGGTGAATACCCCAACGGAAGTTATCCACATATCCGAGTAAGCTATATAGTTGCCAATATACCTTGTTTATGTGTGGTTGATGTGGTAAGATGTTTTGTTACATCTATGCTAAGCATAACATGAGGTAAGATGCCATGTTCATGCATTCTTGTAGCGGTTGACTATGTTGTTATGTTTGGGTTAATGCATGCCTTGTTGATGATTTATGGATACCATGCTTTGGGCCATGCATTGTCGATACTTGTTTTTGAGCTCCCTCACTAAGCTTTCAAGCTTACGCTCTCATTTCCGACAATGCAAATCATTAGTGTGGAAGTTAGCAAGGAGCAAGGAAGGGGCACCCAAGAGCGTGTGTAGCTGCTCAAGTATGGTTTTCTTTGAATAATGTAATAGTTGGCAATGGGGATGCTAAGTGTTGTAGGAGCGTATGTTAGACTCCTTTATTGGTTTTCATGATGTTGAATGTTCATGTTTTGTGTTGAAGGGATGTAAACCTTGTTTTGTATGATGCTCAAGTTGCTACATGTTTCTTATAGCTAAATAGACTCGTTATGCATGCTTGTATGTTAATCATGCTCAGTTGTAGGATGTGTTGCCTCTAGTTTGTTTGAATGATTATTGCTATATGATCTTTGATGTTTCGGGGCAAGTTTGAGGATGTTTGAGGATGCTAAAACCTATTTTAGGTCCACTATGTGTGCAGGCGTTTCGAAACGCTCGAAGTGGTTTTGGAAGAGTTGTAGCTCCAGGGATACTCGTATCGGAATGGGGGTTGTGTGGTTTCGATACGATTTGACACTGTGAGCCCCCGTTTTGGAACCCGTTTCGATACGGTTTGCCACTGTGAGCCCCTGTTTCAGAACCAGTTCCGAAACGTTTTGTCACTGTAGACCCCATTTCAGAACATGGTGGATCATACCGGAACGGCTTGGTCTTGCTTTTAAACTGGAGTCCGCGTTTTGGAACCGGCAAGCCTGTTTCGAAACGCAGACAAGTAAATTGGCTAAGTGGCATCTTCAAAGGTTCTTCAACATAACATTGTAGTCCCAAATGCTTGCTTGCTTCCTTGTTGAGTTCATATATATCTTTAATGAATGGTTTTGTTTCGTACGCATGAAATTGGACTAACAAGTTACTTAGTAAATTTAAGTTGCCTTATGTTTCGCTTGGATTGTTTCATTATCATTTTCCGTTGCCGCCTTCGCACATAGGATTAAATTTGACATTTAGACAAGATAATTAAATGAAAAATTTTAGGGTTGCTAATTGAAGTGAGGCCTTAGCGGGTTTCGCCTCGATTTTCCTCGTGTAACCCTTTTGGACCGATCTTTCGGCTAGACCGGGACGAGGGGATTACAGGACTGAGGACATGCATAGATAACAACTACATAAATACATCAGAACTTAATTGAAAAGCACATCTAAAATGGCCAATGTTTAGAAATGAAAAAGTAGTTTGGATTGCAGCTCAATGACTACTTATATAGAGTGTAATAAGCATTTTTGAGAAGTTAAAGTCCCCTACTTATGCTCTAGTTTAAAACTTTCACATGAGTGATTTTACCGTCAAGCCACTGACATCTAGTGAGTAGGACATATCTGGGTTATCAATCCATAGAGTCTTCCATTTCCCCTTGTAGTTGGGGTTTAGGGTTTAGGGTTTAGGGTTTTTCTGCAGAAAATATGCAAATGTTAGAACTTTTGCAGAAATGTTACTTTCTATCTTATGTTAATCGCTTGAAAGTACCTTGGGCTTCCATGGCCATTTGTATTTTGGGTTTTGGATCTTTGGTGGTCTCCAAATACCATCCTCTTCATCATCCCAATCATCAAGCTATAAGAAGAAAAAAAATTGGATGACGGTATTCTCTTGCCTGGTGAAGGGTTTTAGTTTTATGATTTTTGGGGAAGATGGTGAAAAATAAAATTTTGAAAGTTTGGGGGTTAAATTAGAAACTAATTTTTAAGTAACGGAGACTAACAGCCAATGAACTAAAATAGAAACGATTCTAAATGTAAGTGACCAGAATAATCTTTTTTAAATTTTGATGACCAAAATAGAACACACCCTAAACGAAAGGGACCACTGGTGAAGATCACCCTTAAGTTTTTGTAGTTGATAAATTATCAATTACTTAGTTTTTTTTTTCAATTTTAGTACTTAATATATATATCTGTGTGTGCGCGCGCATATACATCATATATGTATATCAATATATGTAGGTGTATATGTATATATATCATATATGTATATCAACTTATGAAAGTTTTTAATTCATCAAGTCATAGATTTCAGGTCAATATAAGTTCATGTCAACAACAGGTCGGGTTACTTAACAGGTCGGGTTTAAAATAGGTCGGGTTCAAAATATGTCGGGTAAAATCAGATCTCGGGTCAATTCAGTCGGTTAAAATCGGTTATCTACCAGGTCGGCTTCGGGTTTGGGTTTGTTTCAGTCAGGCGCAGGTCAGGTTTCAAGTCCACAGTAACAGGTCCAATTCGGGTTCGGGTCATTTTCAGTCGGACGAAGGTCGAGTTCGGTCACTACAGTAACATGTCGAATTCAGGTTCGGGTCAACAACAGTCAGTTACAGATTGGGTTCAGGTCATTAAATTTTCAGGTCAAATCAGGTTCTGACTCGAGCAGGTTTCAGTTGGGTTTTTAGGTTGAGTCAGCTTTTTACATACCTAATGTTCACACACACACATATCAAACAGTCCCCAAGTATGATTTTCTCTCTATGAAACAATCCACCTTTTTATATAAATGTACAATAGTCCTTATTGTTCATCCATTCCCAAAAACATCCTCATGAAAGTCCATTAGCGTATATAACATTTCACGTATATGACTTGAAAACAATTCACTTATGCCTATATGCATTCCAAACAATCCTTTACACAAGCCTACACATAAATAAATATTCAAAGACATCTTCTTTTATATCTAAACATTCAAAACAGCCTCCTAAGTATACAAAACAACCTTCCTCTGTTCTTAAAGTACAAAAAACAGTCCAGACACATATACTCATGCCAAATCAGTTCATTATTTTTGTATACATATTTTGGACTTCAAAACAGTCTACACACTTTCAATTACACACAAAACAGTCCTTATTATTCATGTTCATAATTATGTGTTCTCAAAACAGTCCATTAGCTTTTTATACTAATGTAAAACAATTCCTACATTGACATGTAAGCTTAAACATATCAAAACAACTCTTAATGTATTTGAATATATTCGAAACAATTTTTTTATGGAACCTTAACGGTCCCTCCCAGATTTATATTACTCCAACACAGTCCTAAATCATATACATCCTCTTTTATAAACCTTAAAATGTACAACAATATAACCTTTAAATGCTTCACATAACAATTCCCCTGTTTTATTTTATACCAAACAGTCCCCTAAACTCAACAAAACAGTCCCTTCTTTAAGTTTAATTTATGAAGCAGCCCAATTATTCATTCATGCACATATATATGCACCGATCAGTTCATACACTTTCCTATGTATCTCAATCAATCCAATCTAATATATACACAAACACACACACACACACACAGAGAAATATATATATGTCTATCAATTCGATTATTCACAAATTCATAAACTAGTAAGTTTAGTCGCTTAATCATGTTGTAAGTTTACACTATTGGTTCTACTCAAAGCATGAATCGGTCAAATGATTTTAGTGATGTCCCTCCATATTAATCAGCCATTTTAATGCTATCAAAGCATGGCACAAGCAAGATTAACAATCAAATTACAATCTATTTCTATAACTTCAAAGGAGGGATGAGCAAGCTTACCTTTTTTCCCTAAATCTCACAAGCAAGAACCCAAATTTTGCATCAAGCTAAGCTTCGGTCACCATGAGGAAAATTCAAGCTCTCCCTCCCTCTCTCTTAAATGGTTCGGTTATCGAAGGGAGATGATAACTTTTCCTTCATTCATTTCCCTTTCACTGAGACTTCCCCACCACCTACCTTATTATTCATGCCCTTGACAAGTGTATAGATCCTTGGATAACTTAGCCTTTAACATGCATTCTTTGATTTTTACCTAAAATTCAATTTAGTCCTTAGAATTTAGTCATGAACTTACTCTTATTTTAAATTTAGGTCACCTTTCTACATGATCAACCTAATTAGTAACATCTATTTTACATTTGACTTGCGATCAAATTACTATATTCTCCTCAGATAATAATTGGGGTATTACAGGAGTAAACGTGGAATACATTTTACTTTTTAGTTGCCATCTCAGAAAGCCATCAACGTTTATCAGCAACAAACGATTGAGTGACCAAAAGTTTACACCCTGAAAACGTAAGTGACCTTATTGGTCATTTTTGAAAATCGGTGACTAACTCTGCATAAGGGAAACATAAGTGATCATCCCAGTAGTAAACCTATAAAAATTAGGGAAGAATATACCAAAAACCCAAGTATTTATGCTCGATCAACTAAATTCCACAGGATGTTGTTGGGGTCTCGGTGGAGAGTTGGGCGATGGTTTGGAAATGGGAAGGATGGTTGTTGTTTGGTGTAGTTTGATGAGTGAATCCGAGTAATAGAGTGATCAATGGGAGGTGAAGAGTGGAAGTGGCCTATTGAGTGGTAGTGGGAATTGGGTAAAGGAAAATGACTGGAGGTGATGGTGTAGTGGCGATGAAGGGTATTTTCGGTTTATACCCTTTAAAAAAGAACCAATGAGATTCAAGATCATGGGCACCAAGCTTCGGTGAACCAATAGGAGGGAGGCATTGGTTTATCCAATGAGAACCAAGCCTTAGTGAGCAAGTAGTTGGGATTTCATTTTGTATTTTTGTCCCCGTGTAAAAAATATATGTAATGGGCCATGTAGTTTTGGGGTTAGGGTATAATGTATTGGGTATGAAAGGGGTAATATGGATTAATTTTATTTTGGGTATTTAATTCAACCCGGACAAAATTGAGTGTCTACAACTGCCCCTTTTTGCTCATTGTTGTGAAATGGGAATAGAGCAAAGACCTAAAGACACAAACTTTGTCCCACTTCCTTGTATGGAGATTTGAAGCTATGAGCTCTTCCTATATAGAACCTTTCACTTTCCCTCGGTGGATTCTTCAAGCTAAAAGCTCTTAATATATAGAACTTTTTGTTTTTCTCGTCTAAAGCCTTGGAGCTACGAGTTCTTCCTATATAGAACGCTTCACTTTCCCTTAGTGGATTCTTCAAGCTCTAAGCTCTTCCTATATAGAACGTTTCGCTTTTCCTGTCTTAAGCCTTGGAGCTAAGAGTTCTTCCTATACAAAACTTTTCACTTTTCTTCGTTTGGAGCCTTGGAGCTATAAGTTCTTCCTATGTATAACATTTCGCTTTCCCTCGGCGGATTCCACGAACTTCAAGTTCTTTCTATATAGAACTTTTCACTCTTCTTGAAATGCTGGTTAATTATTCTCATCAAGAATTCTTTGATCTTTGCTGGGATCTACTTCTTCGCAAACGAAGTCATGATTTGAAAATCTTTGCTTGGGTCCACGAAGATGTGGATTGAAATCTTGCTGGGATCTACTCCTTCAATCATGAAGTTGCTGATTAAAATCTTTGACAGTCTTTGTATACTTTTAGATTTGCACAGATACTTATGTCTTCTAGGAGGTCATTCTTGATTTTACTATTTGGACGTTTTGATTCTTTTATAGGTCCATCTTTCTCTTGGAAATATGTAGAACTAATGTTTTGATATAATAATTGAAAAATGTTTTGGACAAAGTCAAAAAGAATTCAAAACCATTTCTAAGTTCAAACAACTTGAAACTATGTTTATGGGATATTTCAAAAGGGTTTTAAGTGTTTTCAAAGCCAAATTCAACAAAATCATCTAGACGTTTCGAAACGCCCCTAGGTGTTTCGATATGGGACTTTACAGTGGCAAAACGTTTCGAAATGGGCTTTAATCTGGGTGAGATTTTTTCATAGCGTTTCGATACGGCTTTTGTCGTTTCGATGCGCCTATGCTGTATTAACCTCAACGGTCATAAACCCCCAACGACCTTTTAAATGTAGGGTGTTTTGATACGGGGAGAAGCATTTCGATACGGTCGTTTCGATACGGCCAATGGCGTTTCGATACGGGTACTGCAACAACTCTTTCTATTTCAATAATGTTTTGAAACGGGGTCGAGGGTTTCGAAACAGGGAGCTGCAGAACTGCATTTATGGTGGGAAATGAAGTCTCCAACGGCTCCAATTCAACCGCAACGGCTAGTAACGACTACAAACTCAAAGAGGAGTATAAAAGGGACCTCCGAGCATCTAGTAATGCTTAATGCTTCAATTGTAATACAACATATGATCAAAATGTGTCTTAGTGCTTAATTGTCAATTCCTTGTTTAGACAAACACTAGTGAGCCAAAATTGTTAGATTTGCTAAAGTATTTTTAGGATTGGGTGAGAGCTTAATTGTGCAAACAAATACCTATTAGAGGGATTTGAGTTTGCTTATCTTTATCTCTTTGTAAAGAGGGTTTGATCAAGGCTTTGGGTAAAAAGCTTGATCGGTTTGTAAGGGTTTCCTCCTAAGCCTAGAAAAGGGGACGAATCAACAGTGGATTGATTGGAAATCCTTAGTGGGAAGCTAAGGTAGTGGATGTAGACCTTGGTTAGAAGGTTGAACAACTATAAATCATCTTTTCTTTATCAGTTTTACCTTCCACACCTCTATCACCCAAAATTCCACTTCTCCACCACTTGGCGAGCAAGAACAATTGAAGGAATCGAGCACCATATAACCCAACAAAATATACGACCTACAATATTCAAATATTCAAGTGAAGAGGAGGATGAAGAAGAAGAGATAGTTCATCTCTTCAAGAAGTGTGTCCCTTACATGAAGAAAGCCTCGAGAGAGCTTGAACGATAATCCATGAAGAAGAATAGGGTAAGCACTTCAAGCCATAAGAAGAAGGCATATGTGGCTACTTAGAGTGATGTGGACTCCACCGACGATGAACAAGCCAACCTTTGCCTAATGGCCATCGAAGAAGATTCAAGGGTAACTTCTAATTCATCTACTTCATGTTCATACTCTTTTGATGAATTACAAGATGCCTATGACGATTTGGTTTCAGAATTTAAAAATCACATTTTGAAAAACAAGAAAGTAATTTCAAATTTAAAAATTCAAAATGACTTGATTTCTAAAACTAAACTTAAACTTGAAGCAAAAGTAAATGAGTTTGAACAAAAATGTTTTGATTTAAAAAAAATTGCTTCATAAAGTTCAAGAAGAAAAAGATTTGATTTCCAAATAGCTTGAAAAGAAAAATAATTTTGGAAAATCAAACTTTTATGTAAGACAATCTAGTGCCCCTAGATTTGTAAATGGTAAATGTTTTAGAAGTATTTGGGACCTAAAAAGACTAAGTACTTCAACTAAAAAAGATGAAATTGAAAAATAGATTCCTAAGGGGACTAAGTTATGTGCTACTAACGTTTATGGATCCAAAGCAATTTGGATACCAAAAATTACTTGATTGTCTTTTGCTAGGTGTGATGGAGAGTGATCAACGAGTCAAACATTGAGGGAGAGCTCCATGCACACAAAGAAAGACACTTGAAGAAGGAAGGCTTCACATCCTCCCTTGTGTTCAAGTGTGGTAAAAATCTAGTTGCTTTATTTCTTAAATTTGATTTATTTATTTTTCAACTAGATTATGACATATGTTGGACTAACATTTTGATGATGCTTTGAGTAAGGGAGAGCCATTTTAAAACCAAACATTTTAATATTTTTAAAATCTAAACCTCTATTGTTATTTTAAGCTTAAAAGTGTTTTAAATTCTTTTTTATATAACAAAAAGGAGAGAAATGGTATGAATAATTGCATTTTCAAATGAACTAAGGGGGAGCTTTACTTTATTTTAAATTTTTCATCTCTTATTCACATTTTTAAACTTAAAGGGGGAGAATCTCAAACAATTTTTCAAGTTTGTTTTATTATATCAAAAAGGGGAGATTGTAGAACTAATGTTTTGATATAATAATTGAAAAATGTTTTGGACAAAGTCAAAAAGAATTGAAAACCATTTCTAAGTCTAAACAACTTGAAACTATGTTTATGAGATATTTCAAAAAGGGTTTTAAGTGTTTTCAAAGCCAAATTCAACAAAACCATCCAGGCGTTTTGAAACGCGCCTAGGTGTTTCGATAGGGCCTTTACAGTGGCAAAACGTTTCGAAACGGGCTTTGCTCTAGGTGAGATTTTTGCATAGCGTTTCAATATGGCCTCTGTCGTTTCGATACGCCTATGTGGCATTGACCTTAACGGTCATAAACCCCCAACGGCTATTTCCCAACGACCTTTTAAATGCAGGGCGTTTCGATACGGGGAGAAGCGTTTCGATACGGCCAAGGGCGTTTCGATACGAGTGCTGCAACGACTCTTTCTATTTCAAGAGTGTTTCGAAACGGGGTCGAGCGTTTCGAAACGGTGAGCTGTAAAACTACATTTATGGTGGGAAATGAAGTCTCCAACGGCTCCAATTCAACCTCAACGGCTAGTAATGGCTACAAACTCAAAGAGGAGTATAAAAGGGACCTCCAAGCATCTAGTAGTGCTTAATGCTTCAATTGTAATACAACATATGATCAAAATGTTCTTAGTGCTTAATTGTCAATTCTTTGTTTAGACAAACACTAATGAGCCAAAATTGTTAGATTTGCTCAAGTGTTTTAGGATTGGATGAGAGCTTAATTGTGCAAACAAATACTTATTAGAGAGATTTGAGTTTGCTTATCTTTATCTCTTTGTAAAGAGGGTTTGATCAAGGCTTTGGGTAGAAAGCTCGATCGGTTTGTAAGAGTTTCCTCCTAAGCCTAGAAAAGGGGACGAATCAACAGTGGATTGATTGGAAATCCTTAGTGGGAAGCTAAGGTAGTGAATGTAGACCTTGGTTAGAAGGTTGAACCACTATAAATCATCTTTTTCTTTATCATTTTTAGCTTCCACACCACTATCACCCAAAATTCCACTTTTTCACCACTTGGCGAGCAAGAACGGTTGAAGGAATCGAGCACCGTATAACCCCACAAAATATATGACCTACAAAATTCAAATATTCAACATTAGTCAATTGTTTCAGACTTTCTTTGTTCATCTCTAAGAGAAGATTGGATTGTTTTAAGCGAAAACATCTTTAAGTAAAGATCGAAAAATATCTCTAAGAAAAGATAACTCTTGTAAAGATCAAATTAGAACTTTCATTTTAAGAAATAATGTCCTTACGAAAGGACCAAATTAAGGACTTTTGATTTTTGGAAAAACATCCTTGTGAAGGGAATGAATTAAGGAATTCTTGTTTTAAGAAAAATCATCCTTATGAAGGATCAAATTATTTTTTTTTTCATTTTATGAAAGACATCTTTATGGAAGGATCATATTCAAGAATTTCGTTTTTGTTTTTGTTATGTTGTTCTTTTAGAAAACATTTTAGGAAGGAATCAAGTTAAGAAAATTTGAGTTTGGAGAAAAACAACCTTAAAAAAGTATCAAATTAAGACATTCTTGTTTTAAGACAAACGTGTCCTTATAAAAGGATCGAGTTAAACAATATCCTTATGAAAGGATCTCATTAAAAGTTCTTTCTCTCTTTTTGAATATCTTTATGGAAAGAACAAGTTTAAGTTTTTTTTTTTTTTTGCTTTTTGAAGAAACATCTTTATAAAAAGATCATGTTAAATTTCTTTTAAAAATAAGTCCTTAAGAAAGGATAGAATTAACTTCTTTCGTGTTTTTAAAGAAAATGCCCTTAGGAAAAGGATCAAATTAAGAAACTAATTTTAAGAAAAATATCCTTATGAAAGGATCAAGTTAAGAAGCTTGAGTTTTAAGAAAAACATTCTTAAGAAAGTATCAAATTAGGAAATTTAGATTTTTAAGAAAATACATCCTTATAGAAAGATCAAATTAAGACTTTGGGTTTCAAGAAAAATATCCCTAAGAAAGGATCAAATTAAGAATTTTGAGTTTTGAGAACATCCGTAAGAAATGGGTGAATTAAAAAAATCTTGTTTTAAGAAAACCATCTTTATGAATTGATTAAATCTAGAAATTCAGGTTTTAAGAAAAATGTTCTTAAGAAAGGATCAAATTAAGAAAATCATATAACACCCATAATTTATGTGTTAAGTGTAAGAAAAGAAAAAGAAAATGAGAGTTATGCTTCTTGGTAACCCTTGCTTTAAGCAATTGAGCTAGATCATCTCTTATTACTTAGCTGCCTTAGATTTCTTTTAACTTATGCTTTAATAGTCTTTGATCAAAAAAGAAAAAACTTATGCTATAATAGTCTGACACAATAATAAATAAATGTACGACACCTCACCTACCAAGAGGGTTTTGCCAATCGAATTTGGAAACACAAAGAGAGATTTAGATTGTTCTCTCAAGCTTTTCAACTTCTCAACACCGTTTGCCGCCCGATCTCGGTCACCGCTCACCGGTGTCGTGCACCGTCGTCACCCCATGTTCGCCACCATGCCCTGAACTGAACCTCCACCACCACGCGCAGAATCGACGCTTCGTCTGCCGTGGAGATTAGTTAGAAGAATCGACGAACCCTTGAGTTTTCCCGACCATATTGCGTCGTTTTAAAGCTCGGTAAGCCACTAGAATTGAGATTTGTTGAGTTTTTTTTCATCGTTTAGCAGTGTTTCAGGTTGATTTGGGGCCGTGCGTGGCGAGCACGGAAAACAAAAACTTCAAAGAAACTGAAAGATGGGAATTTCTTCTGTGAATTTGGTGGTCTTATTTGTATGGATATGTTTGTTAAGCCATATGAAAGATGGTGAAGCAATAGGAGATAAATATAGTGTTCACATCACCAATGATTTTGGCAATAACAATCAACTGAGTATCCACTGCAAATCCAGTCATAGCGATTTAGGTGTGCATGTCCTCCGAGCATCACAAGAATTCCACTGGACATTTGAATTTTTTTGGCAAGCCACTTATCAGTGCAACATGATGGGGGAAAAGCATTCTAAAACTATTCAAGTGTTCATCTCGAATGGACCATTTCTTCAGATGTGTACCGGGGAATGTTTTTGGTCAGTAAGAGATGACGGATTCTATATGAAAGATGATCGTGATGGCAAATGGAAGTTAGCATATACTTGGCACTAGTTGTCCTAAATCATATGTTTTCCTTTGTTTATGTTTTTAATAATAAAAAGCGAATCATATGTTTCCTTTGTTTATGTTTTAAATAATAAAAAAGTTAAGTAGATAGCTCCATTATTTCCTTCTACAGGGTTCAAATTGGGAGTAATTCTCTTAATATTGTTGTTGTATTTTTTATTTTAAGAAATGTTGCACTTTGTTCTTTATTTCAAGATCTATGGTGTTCTCTGTCAAATCAATAGAGAAATCAATGGAATTTATTGAAGTGATATGTATTGTGGCCTGATGTCTACACGAACACACACCGGCTTCACCTTTTTTAGCTGAAATCGACGCACACCGGCTTCACCTTTTTGAGCTGAAGTCGACAAGAACACACACCGACATTTGAAAATGTCATAGATCTTCAAATAAAAATGGAAGTATAATAGATAGCTTCACCTTTTTGAGCTGAATTTATGATTTAGAGTTTTAAGTATAAAATTTTTATGGGTCGAATTATGAGTAGTATTTTCTTTTGAAAGAAAAGAGATTGGATGTTTTATTTAAAAAATATATATATACAATGAAAGACAGAGGCGAGCCTCATTAAAAAGAACTCTAAACGTAAATGGAAAAAAAGAGTGCAACGCCTCCATGCTGATATAAGAAATGTCTAAGAGAGCCAAACAAGACGTGCAGATAAGAAAAAGCAAAGAGCTCGCTTAATCACTTCCATACCTCATAGCTAATTAGGAGCAAACAGAATTAGATTCTTTGCTCGAGAAATTCCTTTATTCTTTTCCCCAAAGAGTCGGCTGTAGCATTGGATTCTCTTGGCACATACTGTGCAACCCACTCAAATTCCTCACATGCTTGCAAACATTCACTATCAATGTCTTTGATTAATAATAAAAACATATTTTGTTTTAATTTAATAATTATCATTTTATTTTATAATAATGTAACTAATAGGTTAATGAGATGATTTGACCCTGAGAAAATTGAAAAAATTAGATGGCGATCCATCCATGTAAACATTTATAATTAATATAAAAAGCTCCTCTGCATTTAAAATTGTTGCTTCTAACAATGACCATTTAAATCTTTGAACTACACATATTCCAATCAGTTTCAAACTTGAACTGTTTTAGAATTCGAATGTAACATCACCTTCTCAAATAAGTTTTCCGGGTGGCCGATAGGGATGTTACAAAGATTGGCCCGTTCTGTCATAAGTACCTGGTAAGGATTAAAATATCCTTCACTTTTCTATTTATTTCTATGAGTGATGATGGTATAGGTGTTGGGAAACGCCGGTACACCTCATGGGGCAGCGAAAAAATTATCCGGCGAATTTCGCCAGTGATCCATGTACAAGGGATGAATTCGGAATGAGTAGGAATGAAATATTACCTTAATAAATTTAGAATCTTGATATCCTTAGGAAATTAGGATAAACCAAATCGAATTTGAATTGTCACAATAGCGCTCCGATCACTACGCAGTCCACCCAAACGAAACGAACAATATTTTTTCTTCTCTAACTATTAGAGAGGTTTTCCCGAAAAACATGCTTTGGCTGCTAGACCTTATGCCTTTATACAGCATTCAAAAATCTAATTCTAATTAAATTCGGATTCATTAAATATACAATATATTTAACCGAATATAATTAAATATGTAGAATCTAATTCTACTTTAATTTGAATTCATTAAATATACAATATATTTAACCTAATGCAATTAAATATCTAGAATCTGATTCTTCTTTAATTAGGTTTCTTTAGGGATATATATTTTAACAGTGGTTGATAATTACAATAATTATCTAGTATTAAAATATATATAAACGAGATTATCTATAATTACAATAATTATAATAATTTCGTTTTTAATAATTATTACTTGTACAACAAGTTTATACACATGCTATCTAGTCAATATTTGTTCGTTTCAATCATAGGGTGTGACCCTTGTAGGTTCATGTAACGTTAGCAATAATATCTAGAACAATTTTAATATTACAAGCAATGAGTGGCATCGAGCAATACATCATTAATACCTAAGTTACATGAAGTCGTGGTTCGACTTTACCTCTTTTCATGATTAACTTCTTTTATGTATTACATCTTTTTGTCCTTATATCTAGATCGAACACAAGTCATGGATTAGTCACACTTGTATAGTTCATCTAATATTTCTTGATATTTTGAGTAGACTATGATAAACGAATAACTATGATATCTCATAGCAATTTATTCGAGCATGATCATGCATTTTTTAGTCT
Source organism: Hibiscus trionum (assembly GCA_030270665.1). Taxonomy (NCBI): domain Eukaryota; kingdom Viridiplantae; phylum Streptophyta; class Magnoliopsida; order Malvales; family Malvaceae; genus Hibiscus; species Hibiscus trionum. The sequence continues at coordinate 14,513,973 of BSYR01000038.1, read as the reverse complement.
CACTCAATCAAGTGGCCTACGATATTACTCCTATTATGTAGGAGGGACAAATCCTATCTTGATCAACCATATTCTGTTATATATAGTGTGACATATTCAATATCAGTCTTTATAGTGTAGTCTGTTACAACACACGTTTGACCGCATCAAAATATGTCACTCTCGATATTGAAATAATGAGGATCTCAAGTATGAGGATCATACATTTAGTTATCACTATGAGCAATGTTGTGACTGTTCTGTCACATAATAATCCAAGAAACATGCTTATAGCGGGTCAGTCCAGTATGTCATTCTCTAACACATACTTATGTAATGATTTTGTGATCTCTATGTCAATAATAACACTTTGTTATCAATCAACTACATATTAGTCTTAATATATCATTGTTGTCCACGCCCACAATAATTCTCGACTAAGGACATTCAAGAAAAAATATATTATTCTAAGGACTTTATATAATTCAGTTTATTTATAGATGCACGGAATAAAACTGGAATAATAATAATAATAATTTTATTAATAAACAAGATAAAATAAGTATGTCTTTTACAATCATCTCATGATTCATCTTTGGCCCTACTTCAACAATAAGTACCCTCTACCATTTTCTATAAACATGTTATTCTATTTCTACATATAGAAAAGAGGGGCACATTCGATCTTTGTTTGTCCATTAGTTTTTTTTGGTTGATTTCTATTTATTATTGGATATAACAATTTGGTAGCTAGCAAGGCTCATAACCTTGAGGTTATAGGCACAATATGAAAAAAAAAAAATCCACCACAAAAGTACTTAAATATTCTCGTCTTGCTTCTGAAAAGGTGTGGCTTTTCTCTTAGCTCCCTTCTTCATTTGGTTATTAAAGAAATAACAATGGAAAAGCAGAAAAAAGAGGCGAGTGTGTATTTTGGACGATGGCGGTGGGTTCGGATTCACAATCTTTACTATGTATATATTATATATTTAGACAAATTTCTCTATTTTTTACAAGTAAGCAGATTAATTAATTACTCCAAAAGTTGTTGAGTTCTTTTTTATTTTTTTGTCAACCACGAGTGTTATACACCTATCCAAGAATCAAGTCTGGCCATTACTCCATCTGAAAATGGGTTTCCAAAGAGTTTCAGAGTTTCTGAAATGGCCCAGATAGGTATTTAACATTATCTCGGTCACAAGAAATTGAACCCCGAAACTTTGGTTAAGTTAGAACAAGAGAAGTCACATATTTAAGCTTTTAAACAATATTTTTTAACATTTAAATAATTTATCGGAAAAAACTTAATATTTTTATTTTCTTGTAATTTTTTAATATTATATAAATTTTAAAATTCCTTAATAGTTTTTAATACCAAATTCATTAGATTTAAATTTCAACGAATTATAGTTGGACATATGAATAAAAACAAGGGTAAACTACAAAAATCATCATTCAACTTTGCGTCCAGACCTATTTTGGTCACTCAACTATCAATTTGTGTAAATTCCTCACTCAACTTTGCACATTGAACAAATTTAGTCACTCGTCCGTTAAGTTCAGGACAACGTTATGACGTGAAAAAATAAATGATTTAAATAAGTGACTAAATTTGCTCGATGTGTAAAGTTGAGTGAGGACATTTGCACAAATTGATAGCTGAGTGACCAAAATAGATCTAAACGCAAAGTTGAGTGATGATTTTTGTAGTTTACCCAATATAAAAAGATGTCTATGTGGATGAAAAACTATTAAATTAATCCATGTCAACAGAACAGTTTACGGAAAAATGGATGAGTAACTATATTTGTTCAATGTGCAAAGTTGAGTGATGAATTTACACAAATTGATAGTTGACTGACCAAAATAGGTTTGGGCACAAAGTTGAGTGATGATTTTTGTAGTTTACCCTAAAAATAATTAACAATGTTTTCAATCATAGACTCATAGTACCAAAAACTTGACAACTTTGTCTTTTAGAATTATTGATTTGTGAGCTTAAAAGACGTATAAGGATCTGCGAAGTATTTACACCTAATATTGAAATAAGGGTTGTAACGTTTTTTAAAATCTTACCTAATGCATTAAATTAAAGGGTAAAGTACACAAATAGCCACTAAATTATCTCTAAAAATACAAAATGGTCATCAAACTTTCAAATGTTACATAATGAGTATTAAACTTTAGTTTTTGCTATAAAATAGTCACTAAGCCGTTAATTGTCGTTAATTGAGTGACATGATACTTACATAAATTTGAATAATATAACATTTAATCCTCTATATTGGAGACATTTAATCAATTTATTCCTAATTTAACCCTCATTATTGATATCTAAATTGATTGAGTGTGTAAATATTGAGGATTAAATATGTTATTATATGAATTTTTGTAACTGTCATGTCTCCCAGTTAATGACAATTGACGGCTCAATGAACATTTTGTAATAAAAACTAAAGTTTAATGACCATTATATGAATGTTCACTACAAGAAAATACATTTTTAGTGACAAAATTTATCACAACAAAAAGTGAAACTTTAAGTGACAAGTAATTTCATTGTAACAATAAATATCAAATAATAGTGACCATTTAACATCTCGTCACTATCATGTGTCAAAGTTTTAGTGACAATAAACTTTGTGTCACAATTGTATACTTATAGTGAGAATTCATTTGTGAAAAATGTAATCGTCACAATTACTACTGTTACAGTGACCAAATAAAAATATGTCACAATTACCTATACTAATAGTGTCGCACAAAAAAATTGTCACAAAAAGTTAATATTTGTGACAAAATTATTCCTAGTCACTATCAATTTGTCACTAAAAACCTATATTGTTGTAGTGGTTATTGTGATTAATATGAATATCGCGGTCATAAATTTTATGTTTGTCAAACCCGCTATATAACAACCATTATAACAATTACAGGCCGCTATTTAAATCCCTTGATGTTCTCCAATCTAATAGCTTTTCCTTTTGAATGACCATATGAAATCGGTCCTTTATGAATGCGTGGATGCAAGGCAGGTATAGTGTGCATGCACTTCCAAGCTTGCCACATGATTGAAGCAAAGAAATGATTAGAGCAGTGTAATTTATATTAAGCTTTTATAAACAAAACCTAATATGACATATTGAAAAATTCTATTAAAAGAAATCAAATTATGATTTTGGTTTTATGTTTGAATTAGTTACTTGAGATATTAATATTTGGTAAACTAAAATTACTTAAACCGTTTGGTGATTAGTGAACCGAATATATTTTATCCATTATTTGCATGCAATTCCATAGATTGATGACATAGTGTACACAAGAAACAAACAAATAAAATAAAATGTTTTTTAATAGAATCAGTTCGGCTTAATACAATAATTTAAACAAAATAAGTACTAGTCTAAGGGTAAACATATCCTAACAACCCTCCTCCTATGATACTATTAATTTATAATATATAAAAATATGAGTTAGAAAAAACACGAGATAGTATGTAAAAACAAGTTGAAAGTTGAGTAATTAATACCTCCCTGTATGGATATCTCCGTCTAGCAAAAGAAACTCAAACAACATCGTAAAAATGAGCGATAGAGGAAAAAAAGAGGAGACAAAAATTGGCCCATGTGCTTTCATGCACCATGTTGGAATGAAAACTGCTACTCCGGACCCGAAGATACCCTATTTTATTTTTACCAAATAAAAATTCTATTTCAATAATAAAACTCAAATTCTATTAATTAATTTGAAATTTAAACTTAATGTATTTATGTAAGAATAATCATTTGATTTCGCTTACAGTGAAAATTGCGGTGCAAAGGGCTATATCTACTTGAAGTCTCCAGGCAGACCAATCCCTCTCAACAACCATAGCAGTTGCAGTGGAGAGCACAAAGCTACTGCCAAACATCAGCCCTGAAGTAGATAAAACGGGATACAAGTGTGTGGCAACCAACTTGGCCTATTTACAAGTAAATTAAAAACGATTATTATCTGTAATAATTAATAAGAGTATTTGATTGCAAAATATATATATATATATATATATATATATGTATATATTTGTTAAAACTAAATACTTGATATCATACCTGCAAAATAAGAGCCAAAGAAAAACAGGAAACACTGACCAAGGTCAATACAGCTCCTTGTATCGGCCTCTGGACCGGAGTAAATAATAAGCTCTGCGGTTGGGGCTGTGAATTCAAGGGTGTGTGTATGTGGAAGCTCGGTCCACTATAAAAAGTGATGATCATTGCACCACCCATGCTAGTTCGGTGGCGACAGATTATCGAATCAGGGGGTTGGTAATGTTAATATTATGGTAAAGCTCCGAACCATGAAGAACTTCTTGCGCAATTGGAACCGGGTGGTGTTTGGTGATGTGGAAAAAGAAATACAGTCGATCCAAACGAAATTGGATGGTGCAGATGCGGCGGGTCCGAATGCTGAACAGTGTGAATCGGAAGATGCTTTGATTGAGTGGAAAAGGGAGTGGCTACAACGCTTGTGGCAAGCTATTAGGCGTAAGGAGTCGCTATGGCGACAGAAATCAAGGGCGAGTTGGTTGCGGTTAGGTGGTCGCAACACAACATTTTTTCACCGTGCGGCAAAGCTTAGAGCTGTGCGGAATTTGATTTCAGGGCTATTGATAAATGGTCGGTGGGAAACGAATGTTCATCGCCTTCGGAAACATATAGTGACAGATTTTACAATGCATTTCAAGGCAGCAACACGTCGGTGCTCTTGGACTATCATGGGCGAGTTCGGCAGGGTTGATAGGGACATCAATGAAGTCTTAGTGGCACCTTTTTGTCGTGAGGAAGTGTGGGAGGTTATACGTGGCTGTGATGGTTCGAAAGCGCCAGGACCGGATGGGTTTAGCATGGCTTTCTTTAAAGTTTGTTGGAAAACAGTGAGCGAGGATGTGTTACGGTTCTTAGGCGAGTTTCACGCTACAGGCAAGTTATCACCGGGTGTAAACTGTACATTTCTCGTTTTGATTCCTAAGATCGACTCACCTAAGGTACTCAGTGATTTCCGTCCGATAAGCCTTGTTAATTCAGTCTATAAAATCCTCGCGAAATTGTTAGCTACAAGGTTGCAAAGAGTGCTAGGGTCGCTGATTAGTGAGCATCAGTCGGCTTTTATTCGTGGCCGATAGATAGTGGATGGCATTCTTCTTGCAAATGAGATAATTCACTCACTAAGGAAGAGTTCGAGGGGTGGTTTGGTGCTTAAGCTAGACTTCGCTAAAGCCTATGATTGCGTGAGATGGGATTTTCTGGATCATATGCTGGTTTGTATGGGTTTTTGTGAGGTATGGCGTCATTGGATTATGGAATGTGTTTCAACGGTTCGAATGTCTGTACTGTTAAATGGGTGTGCTACGACTGAGTTTACAATGGGGCGTGGATTGCGACAGGGCTGCCCACTGTCGCCATTGTTATTTGTCATTGTTGTGGAGGCGCTTCACAGCTTATTGGTTCAGGCTGAGACGGCGGGATTAATAAAGGGTGTTTGTGTTGCACCGGGGGTATCCATATCGCATTTGCAATTTGCAGATGATACCGTGTTGTTCTTTGAGGCTTCTCCTGGCTGTGTTGAGTCTATCAGACGTATTCTCCATTGCTTCCAAGTATGTTCGGGCTTGCAAATAAATTTCAGCAAGTCATCATTGTATGCGATTGGGGTTGAAGAGGAGTTCACCGATTTGTGTGCTAAGGCGTTGGGATGTAGACGCGGTTCTTTCCCTTTCACCTATTTGGGGATATCGCTAGGATCTAACCCGCGAAGTTTGGCGGTCTGGGAACCGGCTATTGTAAATGTTCGTCGGAAATTAGCAGGTTGGAAGCGAAATTCGATGTCATTTGCGGCACGAGTCACTTTGGTTAACGCTGTCCTCTCTTCTTTGCCGATCTATTACATGGGCGTGTTCCGCATTCCTAAAGGAGTTATCGCAGCAATTGATAAGATTCGCCGTGCTTTCCTTTGGGGTGGCGTAAATTTACATAGAAAAATGAGCAGAGTTAGCTGGAAGCTGGTGTGTAGACCGCGACATTTGGGTGGTCTGGGAATAGCGGATTTACAAGTGCGCAACACGGCTATGCTATCTAAATGGTCGTGGCGATATGCTACGGATGCATCGTCGCTATGGAGGGCCATTATAGTGGCCAAATATGGGGAGGATGTTCAATGGTGGAGATTTAATTCCTCCTGTCAGCGTGCGATGTCGGTGGTATGGAAACAAATTATGCAAACTGCTTGTTCGGCTGAAGTACAGCGAAATTTCCACGAGAAGCTGTTATGGCAAGTGGGGGAGGGTAGTCGAGTTCTCTTTTGGTTTGATTCATGGTGTGTTAGTAAGCCTTTAAAAGATATCTTTCCACGGCTATTCTCTTGTGTTATTAATAAATTAGCACTGGTCGTGGATTATTCAGTACAGGGGGGTTTTCATCACTCACGATGGGCAGAGTTTTTCCGTCATCCGCTTCGCGTTTTTGAGGCGGGGCTGTTGCGCAATATGAGGGCAGTGATAGGCGACATTCATATACATAGAGGTGTCCGCGACAAGTTGAGTTGGACTCCGGATATTAGAGGTATGTTCACGGTCAAAGCTGTTTCTCAGAGTTTGATGTTAGACGAGGCTGGGGAAAGCGAGTTTGGGGCATGTTTCACGTGGAAAGTTTTGGTTCCACCGAAAGTACAGGCTTTCCTGTGGTTTGTTTGGTTGCGTCGCCTGCCGACGTTCGATTTTTTGAGCCGTAGGGGTGTTGTTTTTGAGGGGCAATGAACGTTGTGCTTCTGGTGTAGGGAATGGGAGGAAGACGCCGATCACCTTTTGTACTCGTGCCCCGTGGTTCAGTGTATATGGGACTGGTTTCGCTGCTGGTGGAGAGTGTGTTTACCGCTGCCGCAAATGTTGTCGGATTTCTTTTTACCCGACTTCCATTGCTCGTTTTCGGGTACGCGTCATTGCATGTGGGTGTCATGCGTTGCAGCGATGTTATGGTCGATTTGGTTAGCACGGAATGAGATGGTTTTCAACAAGAAATTCTTACCGGTCGAGGAGGTGTGTTTCTTGATTAAGTTGCGTTCGTTTTATTGGATGCGTACTTTGCGGACTGATCTATGCATTGGCGAGGCGATGTGGTGGGAATGCCCGAGTCTTCACTCTGAGCCATCACCGCCGCGAACAGCTCGGCTTGGTATTTGTTGGGAATCCCCATCGCGGGGGATCTTGAAGTTTTCGGTGGATGGCTCTGCACGTGGTAAGCCGGGTCCTGCAGGCTTTGGGGGCGTGTTACGCGATGAGCATGGTAGTATCTTGGCATTATTTTCTGGCCCTCTTGGTTGTATTGACTTAAATGAGGCTGAACTGCGAGCGATTGCTTTTGCGCTATCGTACTTTCGGAAGTCAGCTTGGGCAGCTCTTCCTTTGGTAGTAGAGTCGGATTCCATGGTCGCTATTAGTTGGGTGTTACATATGGACAAACGACCATGGCGTTTTTGGGAGGTATTTCGTGAGATTGACAGTTGCTGCTCTACGCTACATTCAGTATGTTTCTCCCATATTTTCTGTGAGACGAATGGCTTAGCAGACGCGTTGGCAAAGGAGGGGGTAACACGGATTTCATTATTTTGTGCTTGTTAGTGTTAGCGTTTTGATTTTGTTTCCGAATGTGGTTTGTTGGACCCTTGTTTTACCACATACGGTTCGTACTCTTTTCCTCCGTTAGGTTTTAGGGAGGTTTTTAACGAGGCGACCGTTGTGGCATTTTGGTTGTATATTGCTTCTTAATATACGACATCATTGAGCAAAAAAAATAAAAGGTTAGCCCAAAAGGAAGAAAAAAAGGGAAATTGGATGATTATATACATAGAGGAACCGGCAAATTTATCTATTAATCAATTGCTTTAGCAATCACAATGTTTTAAGGATTTATGAGGGTCAAACAAGTTGAGGGTGTAGGTTCTTTTATTTATTATAATTTGTCTTTGGTCAACACTATTTTGGTATTAAGTTGCTTAGATAATACATTTCTTTTATTTTTGTGTTTGCGTATAATTCTACACTATAATTTCTACGTACCTGAATATATATATATATTATTTAAAAATATACCAGTCAAAGTAAATTGCAGCAGGGATAATGAAAATCGATACTACCAAGAAACGATAGGCCATCAATATTGACATACTGGCCCCCATGTTATAACTCTTGTCGTAGAATACATATACCAAAGCACCGATAACTTGAGCAATAATCATAAAAAAACTTACGATAAACATGATGCTGCATAAACAAAGTGAATATTAAGAATATATATTATATGCATAAAATAGATATAAACAAAAAAAAGCCATAGTTAGAATAAAGGAAACAAAATAGATGAAATAACAATAAAAATATTCAACCATAAGAAACCTAAAATCCTCTTCGAGTTGTGGGCCAAAACACCTAACTACAAGATCTATTTTGGACCACGCCCCTTCAAATTCTAAGTTGAGTGATGATCTAATTATAGACAATTTCTGAAAGCATTTTGGATGCAAGGAAAGAGACTGAAGACCAGTTTTTAACTTACAGTTCAAGAAGCTGGAGGAGCCTTTCAAAGCTGAGAAGATTAAAGATGCGGTTTGGAACTGCAAGAAGGAGAAGTTGAAAGCAATAAAGAAAGAATGAATTAGCTTTTAAGAGATTTGTTGTTTGTTAATTTTGTCTATGAAAATAAAGAGAGGAGAGCTGGGTGAGAACATACATCAGATAGGATACTAGGATTATATAAAGGATGTAAAATATATGGTTTGCTAAGCCTACACTTTCAGCCTGTGTGTTCACTTTTAAAATATAAAAATATTTTATAATAGAATTATATTTATTTTAAAGGAGAAGAAGAAGATATTTTGTATTTGCTTTTTCATTTATTCATGTAAGCTTTGCATGATAAATGATTTATTTTGTTCGCATAATAGTTAAATAGGTGCCCAAACTATATATTTTTTCAGTTAGGTGCCCAAACTATTTTTCGAGCCAATTAGGTGCCTAACATTTCATTTCGTTACCAAATAGGTGCATACCGTTAACTTTCAACGTTAAATGCCACGTGTCACCTCCAGAAAAATCAAAAATTATATTAAAAATAAATAAAATACATTTGATAAATTTTAGCTTTTGTTACACAAACGGTCACTAAACCATCTCTAAAAATACAAAATGATCATCAAACTTTCAAATGTTACATAATGGGCATTAAATTTTAGCTTTTATTACAGAATGGTCATTGAGCCGTTAATTGTCATTAATTGGGTAACGTAACATTTACACATGAAAACAATAATTAGAATAATTTTAAGTTTTTTTAAAGTGCATTACATTTGATAAATTTACTCAAGTTTTGAATTTAGATAATCGAACCTAAAATTTTGTAAATAGGTAGTGCGTAAATTGCATTACTTTAATTGTGTTGCAATTATTGAAAAAGTATATAGTAGACACCTCTATTGTTCTTTGCAACTCTTCTTATGTACTCAGCTTCTCTTTTAGGACCCTACCCCAATTATCTGAAGATTCGAAAAAAATAAATGGCCTTTTAGGTGTGGATGGTATTGTGGACAGTGAGAGCCCTACCCCAGTTGTAAAAATTTAATCCTCAATTCTTTAAATTGGGGTAGGGCTCTCACTTTCCATTCTATTATAGTTATTAAGATTATTTTTATTGTTATCATTTTTATTACTTTTACTACCATATATATTATTTTTTTATTATTACTATTACTATTATTTTTGTAACACCAAAAAAAAAGAAATAATATGTATGTCATGTATTGTTTTATGATTGTGTCTATAAAACACTTTTCGAAATTTTGTTATGTATTTAAATGACTTCCTGAAATGGTATTTTAAACGGAAGTTGATTTTTCAGTTTAATAAATGTTTGAGGAAAAAATGTTTTTATGTGTATTTTCACCGTGGGTCGCTCTTGTGACCTTAATGTGACTTTCTAGGATCCGTTATAACGCATAGGCGAGTTTAGGGGGTTACATTTAGTGGCATCAGAGCGACCCACAGTAAAAATACACATAAAAACATTTTTCCTCAAACATTTATTAAACTAAAAATCAACTTGCATTTAAAATACCATTTCAGGAAGTCATTTAAACACATAACAAAATTTCGGAAAGTGTTTTACAGACACTATCATAAAACAATACATGGCATACATACTATTTCTTTTTCAGTCAAGATGATATAACGATACACCATGCCACATTTTCATATAAGAGGTCTTTCTTCAAGTCGAAGCATAACCAAGGTTTTAAACAACTATCACTTACCTTCAACATAATACTTAGACAACTTTTTCCTTCGTGTATAACAAGGTAACGTTATACTTGAGAATAATGATACTTGTTATTTATTTAATCACCGAGTAACAAACGAGAATTATACAAGCTGATAGATTACGAAGATAGAAACAAAAAGTTTAGTGTCTAGTGTATTCCAATATGTGCATACCAAACCGGCATAAATACATACCATTCATATCATAAGGACACATATATGGTAGGCATAACATTTTCATGATGTTCCGAGTAGTAACAGTCTTCATTTCCTTTCCGCTATTTCAGGGTACCACTTCTTCTATAAATTGATATTCAACCTAGTAGAATAATTAAGATTGTAGAGAAGATACCTCAGGGTTGTACGATTGACTTCTGTGGTAGTTGGGAAGATTCTGACCCATGGCTGAGACCATTATTATAACAATTATGAGAACAATGTTCGTTTGACTTCGTAAGTTCCGTATGGATTCATATATCGGTTGGTCTAAGATGTATAATGGGATGACTTTTGGTCCAAAGACAATTCGGGTGACTGAGAACACCATCATATAGATCAATGATCGTCTGAGAATCTCGAGAAAACAAGGATACTCTGATGGAATTGTTTTAGTACATGAAGGGATGAATGAGCAGCTTTTGCATCTCTCTAGCTCAGGTAAATTTCAAGGAAGAAATTTCTTTTAAGTGGGGAGAATTGTAACACCCAAAAAAGAAGAAAATAGTATGTATGTCATGTATTGTTTTATGATAGTGTCTGTAAAACACTTTCTAAAAATTTTGTTATGTGTTTAAATGACTTCCTGAAATGGTATTTTAAACGGAAGTTGATTTTTTAGTTTAAGAAATGTTTGAGGAAAAAATGTTTTTATGTGTATTTTTATTGTGTGTCGCTCTTGTGACCCTAATGTGACTTCCTATGATCCGTTGTAACGCATAGGCGTGTCTAGGGGGTTATAATTTTATTCTTTATATTATTATTATTATTTGTTTTATTTTTAAAAAAATAATTTACTACTAATAATTAGAACAATCGAATATCCGATTTGAAAATCACATATCTGCTTCAAAAATACGATATTCAAAAAATCAAATATCTAATTTTTTAAAATTAGATATGGATTACTATTTTGTCCATTTAAAAAATCAGATATTTATAAGTCCAATTGAAATTCAGATCTGTATCAGTTTAATTTTTTTTATTTCGGGTTTTAGATTAAATTTGTGTAATTGAGTTTAAATTTATATCGGATCTCGGATCGGATAAATCAGTTCGAATAATTAGGTTCAAATAAAATTTGTCAGATTTTATGTTTTGTGACATTGTGATATAATGGACTCGTTGGAGAATTCGAATTATACCAAGAATTGCATGCTTTTATTTGAGTCCATTTTGTGCAACTTATGCCAAATTATGCATATAGATCACATGGCTAAATGATTCGACGGAAACCCTTAAGTTTTTAAATTTTGCATAAAAATTATTACTGGTAGTTTACAATTTCGGGTTTGCTGAGTGAAAGATAATGACATGCATTCAATCACATATATTAAATATCACCCAAAATAAATTGATGTATGATAAATAATTAAGATTATTTTATTGATACATGATCAATTATTATACTTATTCGACACTTATAACTTGTTTTTGTCTAAATCAATCGAACATGTCAACAATCTCTAGAGTAAACGGTTAAAGCTCTCAGTTGGCATTCACCCCTTTCCCTAGGTTGTGGGTTCAAGACCCCATAGGAGTAAAATTCCCCTTCCCCTCTTTCTAGGTAGAAATTGTTCAAAAAAATGCCGAAAAAAATATTTATAAATAACTACTAATTTAAATTAGATATAATTATTTCTAAAAATTTAGCCAATGATTTCTATATTTAAAAACGATTCCTATTAATACTCTTCTAAACTACAATAATATTAAAGTCCCAAATCAAAGCTTCGATAAGAAATTCCTTAATATTCACTAAAAATCAAATAAATCTCATTTTAAATCCATTTTATTCAATTATTCTTCATTTGTTTCAAGACATCAAATGACTCTAAATGCACATTAGAAATAACCTCTTTTATCATGAGTCTTTTTAAAATTTTAGTCGGGAAAGTTTGTAGAAAAGATAAAGAAACGTGAAGATATAAAATTAATTTGATGAAAGAAAGTTAAAATTAGGTTTGATTTGATGAATTCATGGTTTGGATTGTATGGGTCAGTAGATTTTTGAAATATAACTGATAAGAAACAATGAAGAAAATGGAATACGAGTTAGCATTCAAACACTAATTTAATTTTGTTCGTATTTAAAAAAAATTTAAAATTATTTCATAAAACCATTTAAGTTCACCCATTTTCCAAATTAGTCATCCCTTTCATTATATCCGAAAAGGAAACCAGTAAAAGAAAGCAAACTTACCAAATAGCATCAAACCAAGAAACCATACCAAATAGCACTAAGTGTAGAATGTTTCGAAATTGAGAGGTTATCGAATTGCATGTAGGCCCTATTGTATAAGGCATTCCCCTATAAACATCCACCCAACATGTGCAAGCCAAAATTACCACAAGTAAAGAAACTAACCATAAGAAATATTAATATATTTTCCTAACTATGAAACAAGAATATTATGCATGACATTGTAATTCTAATATTTGGAAGTGTAACAAATATATATTGTCGAAATCAGACAGTCAAAGGGTCGCTCTGATACCACTTGTCACGAGGTCATTACACTCTTCCCAAAAGACATTTCTAATAGAATGTGCAGCGCCACCGTTTATTTTAGATCACAAAAATAAATATTTAACCATAAAAACCTAAAATTCTCTTCGAGTTAGAATAAAGGAAACAAAATAGATGTAATAACAATAAAAATATTCAACCATAAAAAACCTAAAATCCTCTTCGAGTTGTGGGCCAAAATAACTAACTACAAGATTTATTTTGGACCACGCCCCTTCAAATTTTGAGTTGAGTGATGATTTAATTATAGACCATTTCTAAAAGCATTTTGGATGCAAGGAAAGAGACTGGAGACCATTTTTTAACTTACAGTTACAGAAGCTCGAGGAGCCTTTCAAAATTGAGAAGATTAAAGATGTGATTTGGAACTGCAAGAAGGAGAAGTTGAAAGCAATAAAGAAAGAATGAATTAGCTTTTAAGAGATTTGTTATTTGTTAATTTTGTCTATTAAAATAAAGAGAGGAGAGTTGGGTGAGAACAGACAGCAGATAGGATACTAGGATTATATAAAGGATGTGATCTTTATGGTTTGCTAAGCCTACACTTTCAGCCGGTGTGTGTTCACTTTTAAAATATAAAAATATTTTACAGTAGAAATATATTTATTTTAAAGGAGAAGAAGATATTTTGTATTTGCTTTTTCATTTATTCATGTAAGCCTTTCAGGATAAATGATTTATTTTGTTCGCTTAATAATTAAATAGGTGCCCAAACTATATCTTTTTTTTTTCAGTTAGGTGCCCAAACTATTTTTCGGGCCAATTAGGTGCCTAACATTTCATTCCGTTACCAAATAGGTGCATATCGTTAATTTTCAACGTTAAATGCCACGTTTAACCTCCAGAAAAATCAAAAAATATATTTTAAATAAATAAAATACATTTGATAAATTTTAGCTTTTGTTACACAAACGGTCACTAAACCATCTCTAAAAATACAAAATGATCATCAAACTTTCAAATGTTACATAATGGGCATTAAATTTTAGCTTTTATTATAGAATGGTCGTTGAATGTTACAAAGTGCATTACATTTGATAAATTCACTCAAATTTTGAATTTAGATAATCAAACCTAAAATTTATTAAATAGGTAGTGCGTAAATTGCATTACTTCAATTGTGTTGCAATTATTGAAAAATTATGCAGTAGACACCTCTATTGTTCTTTGCAACTCTTCTTATGTAATCAGCTTCTCGTTTAGTATAGTAAAAGTGAACCCTACCCCAATTATCCGAAGATTTGAAAAAAATATAAAAGGCCTTTTAGGTGCGGATGGTATTGTGGACAGTGAGAGCCCTACCACAATTGTAAAAATTTAATCTTCAATTCCTTAAATTGGGGTAAGGCTCTCACTGTCCATTCTATTCTTTTTATTATGATTATTTTAATTGTTATCAATTTTATTACTTTTACTACCATATATATATATATTATTTTTTTATTATTATTACTATTATTTTTGTAACACCAAAAAAAGAAAGAAATAATATGTATGACATGTATTGTTTGATGATAGTGTCTGTAAAACACTTTCTAAAATTTTGTTATGTGTTTAAATGACTTCCTCAAATGGTATTTTAAACGGAAGTTAATTTTTCAGTTTAATAAATGTTTGAGTGAAAAATGTTTTTATGTGTATTTTTACCGTGGGTCGCTCTTGTGATCTTAATGTGACTTTCTAAGATCCGTTGTAACGTATATGCGAGTCTAGAGGTTACATTTAATGATATCAGAGCGACCCACTATAAAAATACACATAAAACATTTTTTCCTCAAACTTTTTTTAAAATAAAAAACCAACTTCTGTTTAAAATACCATATCAGGAAGTCATTTAAATGCATAACAAAATAAAACTGATAAAAAAACGTGAAAATATAAAATTAATTTGATGAGGTTACCGAATAGCATCAAACCAAGAAACCATACCAAATAGCACTAAGTGTAGAATATTTTCCAAGTTGAGAGGTTACCGAATTGCATATAGGCCTTATTGTATAAGGCAGTCTCCTATAAACATCCGCCCAACATGTGCAAGCCAAAATTACCACAAGGGAAGAAACTGACCATAAGGAATATTAATATATTTTCCTAACTATGATATAAGAATATTATGCATGACATTGTAATTCTAATATTTGGAAGTGTATTGAATATATATTGTCGAAACATTAATATATATTGTCGAAATCATGCAGTCAAAGGATCGCTCTGATACCACTTGTCACGGGACCATTACCCTCTTCCTAAAGATATTTCTGATAGGATATGCAGCGCCACCGTTTATATATCTCAAGACATCTCTTTTTCTTTCTGATGTGGGATTAATAACCTCGCGTCTTCTCAGACGTGAAAAAATTTATAAATATTTAAATAACAATTATTTAATACAATCTCTTGTTACACGCTAGAGAAATGTGAGATAATTAAAACTTTTTATGTTCAAATAAAAGATAAAAATACAATTTATCTCTCATTTAATTACAAAATGTCATGGACATATGGTTAATCAATCATCTTTAATTTTTTGGGTATAAAATTTAAAATACCAAAAAACAATTTTGTCAAATTGAGTTTAGTTGAAATGAGTCCAATCGATTATACATAAAATTATTGATATATTTTTGGGAAAAAATGTGCCTTTTTCCAAATTAGTCCTCCCCTTTTATCATATCCGAAGAGGAAACTAGCAAACCAAAGAAAACATAGCTGCAACATCATACCAAGAAACCATACCAAAAATAGAATATTTTCAGACATTAGATTCTTGCTCCTCTAGCTAAAGGTGCCAACCCAAATCTTTATCGTGAATGATTAAAATAATAAATATTCCTTGTTTCAAGTGCAATAGTTAAAGGGTGATATAATCACATCCATTATCCAATTCTGATATGGTCTATTTCCCATTCTAAAACATATTATTTTTCTTTTTCTAATTTTTTTGGTATTGGATTTTATATAAAGGGCTTATAAAATGAATATTGCCAACCAATGATTTTAAACTCTTTCAATTAACTAATTAATTAATACATTATTTATTTGAAAATATAAAATTTAAATTTAATTTTTTTGTCAAACTAAATCATGTTTGAGTACGAATATCTAGATATTCGATCCAAAAATTTAAATATTTGTTTTTCAAATTGAATGCAAATAGCAATTTTACCGTTTCAAAAAACTAGATATCCATTTTTTAGAATAGTATCCGAAAATGCAAATCTCTAGTCAGAACGGTCCTTAAGCCCGACTCGTTTTAAGTAAAAATAAAACGGGAGTCGCCACTAATCATTTTAGAGGTGATATTAGGCCACCTAAATTCATATTATTTTAATAAAAATATCATTTTTAATCCATTTTCTTAATTCCAATTAGGCATAAAGTCAAAAATAGCCTCCAACGTTTGATCTTTTGATCACTTTAGCCCATATTCTTTTTTAATGCAAACAACCACCTAATGTTTCATTTTCGTTCAAAATTTACCCTCGACAGATGGAAACTGTTATGCAACTAATGGTCAACACCCTTTTATGACGTGGCAATGCCATGGGGCACTTTGCTAACGTGGCATCACATTTTTTAAAAAAGTTATTTTATATATTTTTAAAAAAAATTATCTATTTTTATATTTTTAAACTAATCAAATGATGCCACATCAGAAAAGTGCCATGTGGCATCATCCCATTGGTTAACAAATATAAAAATTAATTATTTTTTTCAAAAGAATATTTTTAAATTATTTTAACCAATCAGATAATGCCACATCAACAAAGTGCCATGTAACATCATATGATTGGTTAAAAATACAAAAAATTAATTATTTTTTAAAATAAAATTTTTAATTATTTTTATATGTGGCATTGCCACATATAAAAAAATATCTGTCGAGGGCGATGGAATTTAGAATTTACTCGTAAGAATATGCAGTGTAGGACATTGTTGCATGTATGAGATGTACTATAAATGATACGCAAATGGTGCAAGTATACACATGGAACAAGTAATAAAGTGATGAGTGGTATCATCTCCATAGGGATTGGAGGGAAATTAAATAAAGCTTAAGCACACAAAACAAAGACTAAGAATTAAATGAAAGAGTTGATATGAACAAGTGAAGGGAAAATGGGGAAATATAGTATAAAAGTGTTATGATGGGATAGGGTTTTGAAAGTTAAATAGGGATAAAATCCCCATTTTTCCTTTTTAATGCCGCTCCCTCCGAACCTTGGAAAAAGTTGGGGTTTTCAACTTCCTTAAATAACAAAGAGACAAACCCTAACCCTAATTTGAAAGTTGCATCTTCCTTGAACCAAACCCTCGCGTGCCACCTTCAACTATGACGATAATTCTGACATGGGGTGTTAAAGACAAATAAAAGCACAATATAAAATAAAAAACTAAGTGACACATAACAAAAATATTAATAAAGTTATTTATGAACACATGAATTATAACCTTGAACAGACAAAAGGACATCTCTTATACAACTTTCTTGTAACAATCGTTAACTTGTTACACGTATACCAACATCTAACAACTCAACATGCAAAACAAGCACTTGTGCATGCTCACGCAAAATGTATGATTGAGTAGAACCAGAATCAATCAAAGAAAGTAATGACAAGGATTGCAAAGTAAAGGTACATGTGATCACATCTGTGTCATTCCTTCTCTCTCGGTGTGCATACATTCTAGCATGTCCACCTCCCTCAGACTGTACAGTAACAACATGAGCAAAATCACGCTTCATATGTCCTCTTAATCTACAATTCCAACACGTACCCAGATTACCCCAACACTCTCCCGTGTGCCTACTACCACACCGATTACATTCTCGAATACGAACAAAAGCATTTTGGCCTTGATGACCACGACCAAGGTTACCACCACCACCACGCCTTGGATCCGGTTGATACCTCCTATCTTTATGCTTCTTGTAACGATCTCTACCAACATCAAAGTTAGCCGACCTCTTTCCAGAACTAGAACCACTCTAACGAGAAACCAAATCCAAACTTTGCTCGATGTCCTTAACCCGAGTGACTAAGATATCAAATTCGGTGTAGTTCGAAGCCAATATGTATGTCTTGACATCCTTCACAAGCCCATAACGGAAACGATCACATCTCTTTTGTTCATCGGGAACAAGTTTAGGAGCATATTGGCTCAAGCGAACAAACTATACCTTATATTCGGAAACAATCATATTTCCCCGCACCAAAGACATAAATTCTCTCTTCTTTTCATCAAGATAGCGAACAACCAGATACTTCCTCTTGAAAGCATTTTCTAAGAACTCCTAAGTAACATCAGTAGGTTCCATACATGCAGTGATGGTCATCCACCACGTATAAGTGTCTACGTGAAGCAAAGATACAACACAACCTAAATTTTGCACATCATTGCAACTCATCTGACCAAGAATCCTTCGGGTGCTCTCAAACCAAGCCTCAGAACCTTCAGAAGATAGACCTCATAACTCAGTTCCACCCAAACTGCATAAACGCTCCAAAGGTAAACCAGCATTAGCACCAGGCTGAGGTGCGGCCATATGCATACCCGCTATCGGTGCCTGAAAAGCCCCAGCTATAGCCTGAATTAATGGTGTCATTTCAGTAGCAACTTGCCCTTGCGCTACCTAAGGTCCAGCACCTCCAACGCCAACTCCCGCTCCAGCTCCATCACCACTAGGAGGAGGAGGCGGAAAATTCCCAACATCATCAACCTCATTCTCAACCACATTACGCACATTGGCTCTAAGCTCTCATCTCGGTCCCGTTATCAAAACGGTATAGCTAAAAAGAATGCAACAATAAAAACAAGCAGGCTAGCCAAAGCAAGAATCCAAGGTTCTCAAGTTTTACTTTTCAAAACCAAATTTCTCCTTACATTAGTAATAATACGACAATGGGTACCCTTAACCTCTCCCCAATAGCATATAACAATCATAATCTATGTTATCAAACACCGTGCATCTCACACAAATCAAACAATGGTGAAAACATAGCATAATAAACCACCGTACATAGAACTCATCAAGAAATCAACCAAAAAAAACATTACATCAACCTTACCTCACAATTCTTTCAAAACCTAGCTCTGATACCACAAAATGTAACCTCCTCGACTCGGTCTGGGCGAAAGACCGAACTGAACGAATCACACGGGGAATATTGAAGTAAATTGGGAAGTTTACCTCAATAAATGACCTTATTTTTTCATTTTATCTTGTCTAGATGCTCATTATGATCCTATGTGATAAACATTGCAGCGGAACAAATAACAACTTGATCAGACAACGTTTTGGGACTCAATTGCATACAAACACATTTTAAGGACCATTTTGTAATTTTACCAAATTACAGGGACTTCTTCACTTTTTAAGTTACCAATATTTAATTAATCACAATACATGCATCTCTATCAAATCTCAGCTCAAAACAATCATCCAAGCTCATTCAATTTGCATCTACAACATTCAGGGATTAAAACGTAAAGAAACAGAACTTCAAAAGGTACCATTAACTAACTTAACTACTGGCCGTATCGATACACTAAGGCTTGTATCGATACGCTCTTAATTGAAAAGCTTACAGATTCAAAAACACAATGCCTGTATTGATACACCCTCTGGCCGTATCGATACACGATTTTCCAATAGCTTAAAACTGTACCAATATGCCTTCGTGTACTGATACTCTCTGTCTATTACTCAAGGACCGTATCGATACGCTTTCCACCATTCCGATACTCTAAGCCTAAAATGGCTTAGCTGTATCGATACGGGTTGTCGAGTATCGATACACATGGGCTTGAAATGTCAGAATTTGCTGTTTTCTCACACTTTAATCCAATAAAAAACATTCTAACGTACATACAACATATTTAAACATAAAACCACAATCATACATGGCAAAATCAGCATCATAACATGTCAATATGCATCAAAGGAATCTATAGGCATGCAACCTATGCAAAATAACCACTCAAGTGTCAAAACACAAACCAAAGCATAAACCAACAAATAAATGTCATTTACAAGTCATAAATGGCATAACAAACTTGCCACAAAACATGGAGTTTCAAAACGCATCTCCCAAAACTTTAAGGCGTCCTCCCATTGCCAATTATTATTACTAATAAGTAAACATAAAACCATACTTGAGCTTAGTCTCACTCCTTGGAATCCTTCTTGCCTCTTTGCTGCCCAAATAAGCTATTTCTCTGCATTGTTGGAAAAAGAAAGCATAAGTAATAATGCCTAATGAGGGATGCTCAAAACAAACCAACAACAACAATGCAGTTTAAAACCATTTCTCATTTAGAAATCTCTATCTCATTATGCTCTTTCTATCTCATGCTTGAAACCATTTTCAAAGCAATAACCACATTATTTAAATCACATGTACCATATGTCTCATGCATTAATCAAAATGCAAAGTCTCATGGCAAAACCATACATGCTTGAATCTCATAAAGCATATCTCGAAACATGATCTCATATACAAATCTAATTTCATTAAATCATTTATAAATAAGATACATAAGAATCTCATATATTGGCATTTTAGCAACATTACTCGGATATGCGGATAGCTTGACGGAATCTCACATCGTCAAGTCCTACCTCGGTGGAATCTCACATCACCAAACTCTCATGGCGTTATCTCTCATCGCCACAAAGCTAGATGGAATCTCATGTCATCAAGACCTACCGTGGTGGAATCTCTCATCACCACACTCTCACTTTGAAACGGGATGGCACTACCCCCATTTCCCGAACCAAAGAACACGTACGAATTTTGTATATTATAGTGCACTTCTAATCCTATTGGTTGACCAATTATATCCGGTAACAATAATCTCATCTCATGCCAATATACTCATTTTAAACATCATTACCTACTATTTTTTAATGCATAAACATATACATATCTCATCCCATTTCAAAAGCATAAACAATGCATAGCATTTTCTCAATAAGTTTTATCTCTTTGAAAAAAAACAAATCTATCTCATGGGATCATGTAAATCATCATATCATTTCTCAAAACATGCATAAAACAGTAGGTGTAATTCTATCTACAAAATATGAGCATGATCATAAAAATCAATGGGATAAAAATCGAGAAACGAGAGCGAAACATCTCAAACTTACTTTCGGGCTTAGATTAGTGTTTTAAACTCAATCTAAACCCCCAAATCTTGCTTTCAAGTCTTTGAAAGGCTTTAAAACCAATTCCACTCACTGACAACGCCTCGCTTGCTTTGCTGAAGCGAAATCAAGCTTCCGGAGCTCCTGGAACTTCACTGATCTCTTCCGATACATTCTCCCATGTTTATAGCACACAAGAACATAGGATTAATGCATCTCAATGCATTAAAAACAACAGTAACCAAAGCCATCACGCTGCTCTGCCCAAAAACATCAAAAAGTCTATCTGAAAACACCTTTAATTACTCTACAAACTTAACCCAGCCAAAACCTAACACTTCTATCGAATTTTAATCATCATTTAACATCAAAAACAACCTATGTGCATCCTTATACCTCCAGCAACACCAAAACCACATTATCACCACAAAACCCAAAATCTAACAACCTAGCAACTAGAGATGCATATAGTATCGGGATTCTAAAGTTAAAACTTTAATCTCAACATCATTAAACATCCAAATCATTATCAAAATAAATTAGAAACCTTCCAAATCAGATTCAATCCGAAAATCATAAGATTTCAATCAATAATCCTAAATTTAACAAACTTTCCATGATTAACTCATCAAAGCAACTTAGAAAACATATGTAAAGGATTAATAACTTGGGAATTTCAGTAAAGAATTGATCATTAGAGGAGAAGAACGAACCTTACCTCTAAAGGATGAAATCTCTCTCAATTGGATGTGTTTTTCTTGAAAAACAAAGAAAAAACAATAAGGTTTTATAAATTAAGATTAAAGAATCCTTTAGAAATCAAAAGTTTAGTAAATCAAGAGCTTTATCTCAAGTTTCTTGGAAACGGAGAGTGTTTGGCTGAGGGAAAACTTTGAGAGAAAATAGAATGGGAGAAAATGTCGTAAAATGATCTTTAATGAAATAACAACTCTCGCCTTATTAAATCATTTTCAACCATTAATTAAAACCCTTTAAAATTATCCTAATTGAGAGAAAAATATGATTAAAACTAGTAAGTCAAATAGATCCTTAAAGATTAAAAGTTTCAATCCCTTTACAAAATAGTCACTAAAAACAACTTTGTAAGAATTGCGTTTTGGTCACTAACTCAAAATGTCCCGCTTCCAAAGTCCTTTTCTTAAAATTGATTTGACCAAAATCATTAATAAAATTAATAATGATTTTTAAGATTTTTGTTGCTTTTGTTGCTGCAGTCTTGGGCATGATTTCGAATGTCGTTTTTTACACTCGACGCTTAAACAACCGGCATCATTCCAATTTCCACTTATTCAGAGGTACTAATAAATAGTAAAACAACTTTATAGTATTTTTTTATAATATTAGAATACTTAGTTTTTTTTATTTGAATTATAGATGGTTGCGCAAATTATCTCACGTGAGACTACTGACAACCCACCAAGATTATCGGTTGTTGATCGACGAGATAGATGGGTAATATTTTTAATCGATTTGCATTTTTCTAATGTAATAATAAAAAAATTTAAATCGCGTTTATCTAATTTAGTTTACAAATATTTTTGTGTAGTTCTTGTGGACGTCGCACGATGATGATGATATTAAGGACTGCAATCCACCGAAAATAATGTTGACTAAGCCCCTTTGGATTCTGATAGTCCCGCTCATACAATATGAGATAGTCGAGTGGCATCCTGCCGATTGCGTGCTGCGATAATTCAACTTTGTCCAAGGGATTCCGGACCAACCACCCAATTTGGACGAATTGCACAAGTTAATGTGACAAGGCAAGACAAATGTCCATTGGGCCCATCATCATGCGACGTGGATACAACTATGGATGACATGATTCGGTAGATGACCCGCCATTTTGGACCACAACGTTACCTTTGAGTATATGTAGTGGTACCATCAAAATGGGAAGCCGTATATACTAACCCCGGAGGAGCGACAACGAGAAATAGATATGCCTCCCCCAAACCATTCGCCGACGTAATGTGGTACCAGTATGGGGGGACAAAGTTAGAGAAGACAAACACACACTCCCGGAGCCTCGTCATCGAGAACATCGCAAGCAAAAGCCCAATCAGCATCCCAGCCGAACACACTAACCCCATATGCAATACCACTTTCTTGGTCCGGTTGGAAATCAGGTCGGAGTGTGTTATCGATAGATAAAATGATGATCGGTGCAATGATTCGTAGTCAATAATCGATAAACTGATGATGCAATGCGTTATAACAATTAGGGATGGGCACAGGTCGGGTCGGGTTTTTAGCCCACCTGAACCCGACCCAAAAATAATAGCCCTAAAACTAAACCTGACCCAAAAATAAATACCCTAAACCCGACCCGACCTACAAAAAAATCAATTTTAGGGACCTAATTGTAAAAAAATAATTTAAAGTGATTTAATTATAAAAAATAATAAATTTAAGGACTAAATTGTAAATAAAAAATAATTTTAAGGACCTAATTATAAAAAATTATATAAAGCTGGGTATTATTACAAATATCACTAAAAAATTTAGGAGAAAATTACACTATTAGTCCTGGGTCGGGTCAGGTCAGATTTTTTTCACCCTAAACCCGAACCTGACCCGACCTCACCCTAAACAAAAACCCAACTCAACCCGACGCGAACCTGATATTTTCACAAAAATACCCGATCGGGTCAAAACTCGTCTGTATATGTTCCTCCAGTTTATCAGTTTTCACCAACGACAACACAGTTTGGATCCAATATTGTTCATAAGACGCCGTCGTAGAGCCTATTCTACATCTGACCCAGTGTCAGCTGTGGTACGCCAGATGATGATGATGATGGCGTTGTTCGAAGGAATCCGTGTTGGGATCGTCGTCCACCACGGTGCGGTACGGGTGGACATAGGCGTCATTAGGATGGATATGTAATTTTTTGATTTATGTAAAACGACTTTGTTATCATTTTATCCGAAAAACTATATTATTTCGCGGTAGATCTTGTTACTTTTATTTAACTACTACAGAATAAATTTATGCCTTAGTTGATAGATTTATTATTATTATTATTATTATTATTATTATTATTATTATTATTATTATTATTATTATTAAGTACAATTACTTAACAACCTAAATAATGTTATAATCACAATTACAGATAATTTATAATTACAATTATTTAAAAACTAAAAATTAAATTTAAAATTACAATTATCATTTTTTAATTACAAATACCAAACAACTAAAATCTAAATATATAATTAAATTTAAAGCTAGTTTATAATTATAATTACTTAACAACTACAAATATAATAATTAGATAGTTTTAGGGTTTAAAGTTTATTATTATTATTTTAAAAAATTTAATTAAAATTTACGCTGAGTCGGATAAGATACATGAATAGAAGACACATATGATTACATATTTGTGAACAAGATACATAAAGCTACGCTTAGTTGAAATGTATAGAAGATGAGTTAGTTTTCATGTCGTCATAGTTTGTGGACAGGTTTAATGTTAAGTTCAGTTCCTCAATTTTTTGCTCTTTATCCAGTCATCTGCTGTAGTTACGTATCATAATTGCCTCTTTGTCTTCTTCTAGCACCGGAGTTGCTGATGCGTTTGTTGATGATGATGCCCCTTCATCAAATTTTACAATCAACTCGTTGTTCGTGCCACCGACACGAGTGTAGCTTCTAAACATATTGCGAAGGTCCCTAGCATTTGATAAAAGGAGCATATAATGCGCCTCAGGGCCGGTCTCATCAACGAGTATTCTCACCAACAAACAAGACATTTGGCGTGTCATAGATTAGCTAAGCTGTGTTGAAATCAAATCATATAGCTCGTCTCTGTTGACCTTGTTGCTGAAGAAAGTGTAAAAATAGGTTTCAGAATGGAACATCGTTACAAAAAATCTTGTCATCTTCTGGACACTTTCGACTGTAAAGGAATGCGTATAGATCAAATAATTTCACTATAGCCAACACGAATTGAAGTTTTTATAGAAAGTGATATACATTATATTTTAAAAAAATTGGAACTCGCTTTTTGTAGATAGCAAGGTGGCTGTCATCTCAGGAATCTTTGTAGAACTTTCTTTCTGCAGGACGCGGGGTTCCTACTATGTCAAGAATCTCTGTAGACCTCGCGTTCTACAGGACGCGAGTTCCAAGAATCTAATTTACAAAACATGTCATACAAGATTGAAAAAATGAAGGTTCCCTGGTTTTTACGGGGAAATAACTGTTGTTCTTGGGGCCCTTATATCAGACAGAAGTGAAGTGCCCTAAACACCAAACAATTGGTATCAATTGTAGCAGTTTATAGAAGACGATGATAGAAGAAGTGAGGCACACCAACTTAATCTATGTGACGACGCTTTTAGATAATTGTGTCAATTGTACGTTTCTGCAAGACTTCACAATTCTTACATAGTTTGAATTCAAAATAAAGTCACTAATGTTTGTTCTTCTTTCTAGATGATCGTAGATATTCTCAAAATATGTTGAGACGATGAAGTATTACTGCCTTGGCATACTATGATGGCGAGATTATGGTTGATGCACCTCTCAGCATCATCTTTCGATCCTCAAATACTATAATCGTAACGTTGTCAAGGAAATTAACGTATAATAAGTTGACGAAGGAAGTAAAGAACAATGTTCCACATGTTCGTGGAAAAAAGTTGGAGCCGTTGAAGTATTGACTACCCACGTCGTACAAACCATTAACGTACTCAATATTCCATGTTGCAGACAACATTGATGTGGAGTTGATGCTGGATGCCCATTTGTAGTACTCACTTGGAGGGCCTCTAGAGCTGTGTGTAATGTTTTATGATGATGATGATGATACAATAGTCCCAAATTGGAGGCTGACAAATTTTGACTTCGACCCTAATTCCGACGTTCTGAGCCCGACAATCAATTTGCGGAATGATTTCAACTTATTAAGCACATACTGTTCACGCAACGACTTTGGTAGATCATCATCTTCTATGCCAAGACATTCTTGTGTAGCCAGTTTCGACTTCGAATTGAACATGCCACCGAATAATGACTTTGGTGCATCGTCGTCTTCTATGCCCAGAAGAACAACATACAATTCGTACAGTATGGGTGTTGACACGTCATCATCGCAAAACTACACGATGTCGCAAGATCATGAAACATTTAACCCATTCGATGATTTCACATATGGACGATTCAATGTATATCCCTAGTGCGGAGTACATCGAACAATCTATGGGGAGACATTCTTGTACAACTATTGTCGACATTGATCTTGGAAATACGTTTCACGGGTGGTCTTGTGAGTGGTCTTGCGATCGACGAGCAATTGCTACACCTATGATCGTAGCAATTGATGACCGAGAACTATTCTTCTTTGAGGGTTTAGAAAACTGTGAGGAAGAATTGGTAAAGGATTCCAGGCCCGATGGTGACGAGCAAGGCCTCTTCTATGATGAACCAAAAGACCCTAACATGCACGATAGAGTAGAGGATGAGGTCGAAGGCAACAAAGAACACATCGTACCTACCAACGTTCCACATCATGCAACTCCGATATCTTGTTACCAGCCACCATCCCACTTCACGAAGATTGATATAGAAGCCTTCAACATTCCATAATTTTTTTCAATTCCCAAAGATTGAGCAATACCACCAGCGTGCTGATGGTGAACTCTATATTGGAATGACTTACAATATACGTAACTCAGTTACATCGATTGTAGAAAAAACGTAGCTTGATTTATACATTGTGAAATGTGCCCACAAGAGCCAGGAATGTAGTTAGAAGGTTTGTGCATCGTGCTTGAAGAAGATAAACGGGTTATGGCAGATCACAAAACTCGAGGGGCCTCATACATGCACCGTCACTAGACTCAGTCAGGATCATCCTAACTTGGATGTGCATGTGCTCTGTGACACCTTCATTCCACTGGTGAAAGCAAATTCGCATGTAACGGTTGAGACTTGTATTGTTGCAGCTAAATCTTAGTACGAATACACAATTGAGTACCACAAAGCATGGTACGCAAGGTGGTATGCCATATAGAAATTGTACGGGCAGTGGGAGCAGTCATATAGAGAATTAGGACCGTGGATAAACCTGATGCAGAAACACATACCGAGAACGATTGTGAAATTGGAAACTGTACTGGCATACTGAAATGATTGTGTTGTACCATGAGTGTGTCAATTCCACCGGCTATTTTGGACATTTCCGCAGTGATTTCATGCCTTCCAATATTGCAAGATGATGGTTCAGATCGAAGGCACTTGGTTGTACAACAAATACACACATATTTTGTTATTGGCGGTTGCTCAAGACGGTAACATAAAATATGTTCCCATCGCCTTCGCAATAGTCAAAAAGGAAGATCTCGACTCATGCGTATTCTTCCTTGAGAACTCACAAAGACATGTTCCATCTCGTGTCATGCATGATAGCAAAGATGGGATATGTGTTATTTCTGATAGAGAAACCACTTCTTTATGGGTGATCAAGCGTATGGGTTTCTCTTGGCAACCTCCATATATTCATCACCGGTATTGTATACGCCACATTGCTGCAAATTACTTACAAAAGTATAAGAATGAAGATGAACACCTTATGGTGCTTCGAATGGGTACGCTCTCTTTCACTCTTTTGGGTCTAAGATATCTTCGTATTTATTATTCATCGTTAACTACTCCATTTTTTATAGGCAACTCGTATTTTGTGCATGAGGTTGAGGAGTTGTTTGAAGAACTAAGGGCCATGAATGGTGCTGGCTATAACTACCTTGCTTCAATACCGAGGGAGAAATGGCTTCAATCATATGATGGGGGTAAACGATGTGGTAATATGCAACGAACTTGGTGGAGGTGGTGAATTCATCACTGAAGGGAGGGCGACATTTGCCTATCATTTCTGTTTTCAATGAAACATATTATTGGTTGGCTACCCTTTTTGCAACCTTGGGAAAACAAGTAGCGGACTATGTGGCAGGTGGCCACAAAGTCCACCCAGGCTGTAACACCCGGGTTTAGGGGGTCGGGTGTTAAGTGAGTAAATTGGGTTCGGGTCTTTGGGCTTGGTTTGAATAAAATGGGCTTGATTTTGAATTTAAAAGATCATGTGTTTTCATTAAGGATAAAATGGGGTTTTTCTAATTAATGAAATAAAACAAGTAAAAGTGTGTTTGAAAGCTATCATCTTCTTCCTCTACAAACTAAAACCCACGACAACTAAAACCCCTCCCCAAACTAAACACTGTTTCATCATCTTCCTCAACGTTTTCAAGAGTTTTTATCAAGGTAATGATGTTTTTGACTTCTCCTCTTCATCCTTCACATTTCCATGGTTTTAGATTTTCATAAACTCCATTTTTTAGTTGTTCCAAGTGTTCAAATTTTAAATCAAAGGTGGAAACTTTGTTGGTTTTTCGTTGAGTTTTTTATTTGTAAATTTTATATATGTTATAGTCTTACTTTTAAGTTTAACATATGTTAAAATGGTAAGGTTTTAATGAAATCCCGAAATGGGTATTTGTGTGTGAGTTTAGAGGTGAAAATCTTGAGTTTTTGAGGTAGTTATGTGAGGGAAAGTTGGGCTGATGATATGGTTATACTTGGGGGCTGTTTTGAACATGTTTAGTGATTATTTGGATGATGAAATTGCTGGGTAATTGCCGGGTTGTGTTCAAGTCCGAAAATGAAGAGTTTGGGTTAGTTCTTGGCTTGGAAATGTAGTGAAATTGTCTTGAGTTGTAATCTGATTTGTGGCAGCGATTTTGTGGATGTTTTGAAGTGTAATGCACTGTTTTTGGTTGATTAGAAGCAAGGTAAAACGTTGGAGAAGCTTCAGGCTCAATATCGGGGAACTTGGAGGCTTGATCGACATTCTCAGCTTTTTTTGGGGGTGTTTGGTGAGTGGACTGTTTTCAATGGTTTTAAATTGGTTCAAAGTATGTTGTTAGGGTGCAAGATTGTGCTTGGTAGGCCAATCTAATGTGGGTTTAAGTTGGTAGCTTAATCTTTTGTTCAACTTTATGTATTTCTTGCTAAATGTGCATAAATGTGGTCTTGTGTGATAAGTGTCCGATTATGCGTGTTACGATATATTTGTGTTGCATGATGGTGATTCGTATGTTGTATTGCATGATTGTGAAATCATGATGAGTTCTCGCTTAGTATGTTGGCACTAGTTATGTTACCGGATATAAATGATCGATCATTAGGATGAGTGTGCACACGATAAGAGTCAAATTCGCGCGTGGCCTTGGTGATGTGAAGTCACCAAGGTGGAGTACGGTGAAGTAACATTCCACCGAAAAGTATATATGTGTGATGATGAGTGGAATCCCATCCGTAAAAGAAAATGGTGATGAGTGAAATCCCACCGGAAGGTAATATTGTTTTTATTGAGTACGTTGGGCAAAAATCCCAATAGAAGCTATCCGCATATCCGAGTAAGCTATATAGTTGCCAATATACCTTGTTTATGTGTGGTTGATGTGGTAAGATGTCATGTTATATCTATGCAAAGCATAACATGAGGTAAGATGCCATGTTCATGCATCCTTGTAGCGGTTGGCTATGTTGTTATGTTGGTGTTAATGCATGCCTTGTTGATGATTTATGGATACAATGCTTTGGACCCTGCATTGTCAATATTTGTTTTTGAGCCCCCTCACTGAGCTTTCAAGCTTACGCTCTCATTTCCGACAATGCAAATCATTAGTGTGGAAGTTAGCAAGGAGCAAAGAAGAGGCACCCAAGAGCGTATGTTGCTGCTCAAGTATGGTTTTTCTTGAATAATGTAATAGTTGGCAATGGGGATGTTAAGTGTTGTAGGAGCGTATGTTAGACTCCTATGTTGGCTTTCATGTTGTTGGATGTTCATGTTTTTGTGTTGAAGGGATGTAAACCTTGTTTCATGTAATGCTCAAGTTGCTACATGTTTCTTATAGCTAGATAGACTCGTTATGCATGCTTGTATGTTTAATCATGCTCAGTTTTAGGATGTGTTGCCTCTAGATTGTTGTATGATTGTTGTTATGTGATCTTTGATGTTTCAGGGCAAGTTTGAGGACATTTGAGGATGCTAAAACCTGTTTGCGGGCCACTATGTGTGCAGGCATTTTGAAACGCTCGAAGTAGTTTCGAAACGGTCGTAGCTCCAGGGATACTCGTATTGAAACGAGGGTGGTGCTGTTTCGATACGATTTGACATTGTGAGCCCCCGTTTCGAAACCCGTTTCGATACGGTTTTCCACTGTGAGCCCCTATTTCGGAACTAGTTCCGATACATTTTGTCATTGTAGACCCCCATTCCGGAACAAGGTGGACAGTTTCGGTACAGCTTGGTCTTATTTTTAAATTGGAGCCCGCGTTTCAGAACGGGCAAGCCTGTTTCGAAACGCAGGCAGGTAAACTGGAAAATTGGCATCTTCAAAGGTTCTTGGACGTTACATTTTAGTCCCAAATGCTTGCTTGCTTCCTTTTTGAGTTCTTATGTATCTTTAATGAATGGTTTTGTTTCGTACGCATGAAATTGGACTAACAAGTCACTTGGTAAATTTAACTTGCCTTATGTTCTGCTTGGGTTGTTTCGTTATCGTCTTTCGTTGTCGCCTTCGCACATAGGATTAATTGTGATATTTAGACAAGATAATTAAACGAAAAATTTTAGGGTTGCTAATCGGAGTAAGGCCTTAGCGGGTTTTGCCCTAATTTTCCCCGTGTAACTCGTTCAGACCGGTCTGTCGGCTAGACCGGGACGATGGGGTTACACAGGCCTTCACCGTAAATTTCAAACTTTTCCAAGACATTCAAATACAATGAATGCTACATGTTTCTCACGCAGACAACATTGGTTCCGTATATCGGAATATTCAAGGTCATTGGAAGGCATACATCACAACTCATATGTAATTGATCTATGTGAAAGAACCTGTGAATGTGGTATCTTCCAAACATTCAAGTACTCATATTCGCACGCCATTGATGCTTGTTCTTCTGTATGGATTCACTACATGGCATTGGTTGACCCAATATACATACTTGAAATCGTATTTAAGGTTTATGAATACGAGTTTCCTCCCATCGGGAATGAACTTGATCCAGTCACAGTTGATGGTCTATGACACAAAAAGCAGGGTCTTCCACGATCAATGTGGATTTATTATACTGAGGATTTGGTCGAACATCACCGGTCAGCCATAACTATGCACCAGATGTAGGAATCCTGGACACCGGAGGAACAAATGCCCTCATCGCTCAGGCCCCTAGATTAATTAATCGTACTTTGTTATTGTACTACCGTTTTTCTAAATAATAAAATCTCTTCATTAAAGTTATAGTTTCTTTTGGTTTGGAACCATTTTAAACGCGGTTTTTTTCAACGTTGACAATGTCTCTCCTATTTCCCAATACCAATCGATACAAATTCTCCACAACCTTTCTACACTGGATTTAATCTTAAAACAAAAAAATTAAAAGGACCCTGCTATTTGTAAAATCGAGGTCCAATGACATATCAGATCTACGACATACTCGGGACTGCCACGTCAGGGATCTATGCATACCTTGTGTTCTACATACCGCAAGGTCACTAAAAACGTGCCAAAATCCCTTGCATTTTGGAGGACGTGAATATGGCCCTATATAATGCAAAAGTAGAGGCAAACAAACCCACCAGCATTTGCTACCAACTTTAGTGGGTCAAATGCTTCAGTTCAATTGCTATCAAATCCGAAAGGAAATATTCACTTGTGGCTACTAATGGCAACAAACCACATATCGGGAAAATTCAATTACAAATACATTTTCCTGATATTGCAATTTGCTGGTATATGTAGTTGCATTTATATGATGACTACATACATTTGGTCGGTTAACAATATTGGTGGGATGTGCCTTCCGTGTTTTTGTTCAAGATAAACAACAAATCGTAATATTTGGAAAATTAGTGGTCTTTTTCTAGTGCCCGCAAACCACTTGACGTTTTATTCGAGGCAACGAGAAACTTATTTTTACACCTTCATCGCGAGGGCTGCAGGAAGACCACTACATGTAACCGCAGTCAAAGCCCCAACCATTGCAGACGATGATGATCAGTGGGTAGAATTGATCGTCTTTGTGGGCACATGAAATCCACGAAGCTTGTTTATCTGCCTACTTCGTGAAAGCATGTTTATGGGTACAATTGGCCAGTTACAATGCCAATATCATCCCCAAATACGCCGAAAGAGCTCGAAGAAGAGAATCCATTGTTTAGAGGTACAACTGAACAACTTGACTAAGGATAAGACCAAGAGAGCAAAACAAGTTGAGGATCATCTACCACTTATAAATGTAATAATTTTACTGTCCCCCTAATTGCTCAGACCCCCGTATTAATGAATTGCACTTTCTTATGGTACTACTGTTTTCCTGAGTAATAAAATCTCTTCGTTAAGGTTGCAATTTAGGGGTACAATTGAACAACTCGATTTTTCCAACGTTGACAATGTCTCTATTATTTCCCAATACCAATCGATACAAATACTCCACAATCTTTCTACACCGGCATTACTCTTAAAACAATAAATAAATAAAAGACCTCGTTGTCTGCAAAAAGTGAGGTCCAATGACATGTTAGATCTACGATGTACTCGGGCCTGTCACGTCAGGAATCTCTATGGACCTCGCATTCCACATACAACGAGGTCACTAAAAATATGTCAAAATCCCTGCATTTTGGAGGACACGAATATATCCCTATATAATGTAGAAGCAGAGGTAAACAAACCCACCAACCTTTGCTACCAACTTTAGGGGATCAAACCCACCGGTAATTGCTTGCTACCACCCCAAAATTGTCTATAGTGCAGCCAATTGCCATCATATTCGAAGAAAAATTTGAGTTACAACTAGTAATGAGTACAAACCACCTTTCTGGAAAATTCTACTGCAAAGATATTTTCC
The DNA here is from genome assembly GCA_030270665.1 of Hibiscus trionum. Taxonomy (NCBI): domain Eukaryota; kingdom Viridiplantae; phylum Streptophyta; class Magnoliopsida; order Malvales; family Malvaceae; genus Hibiscus; species Hibiscus trionum. The sequence goes on along the minus strand of BSYR01000038.1, from coordinate 14,480,810 downwards.
TGGTATTATGGTTCGTTGGGAGTTTTAGTTGTATCTATATGACGACTACAGGTTTTTCATGGGTTTACATTTTTTGTGAGATGACTGTTACACATTTTGGTTCAAGATGAATAACAAGTCGCAATATCAGGAAAAACGTGGTCTTCTTAAAGTGCCGACAATCTTCTTCACCTTTTGTTGGAGGTTGCGGGTAACTTATTTTTATGCCTTAATCATGGAGAGTAGGTGAAGACCACAACATATAACTATAGTCAAAGCCCCTACCATTGCAGATGATGGTGAAAGTGGGTCGTAATTAAAGCCTTCGGGGGGACCTTACAATCCTTGAATGCACACATCGTCAAAGTAAGCATGTTTAGGGGTACATTTGACCGGTACAATGTTTTATATGTGCCAATATCAACATCTGTGCTAGCTCAAAGAAGAGCAACGTCACGTAGGGCTAGGATCGAACGACTATGGCGAGACCTCAACATCCATGAACCACATGTTTAGGGTAGTGATGTACAAGAAGCCCTCTTTGGTCGGGATCAGGACTGCATATATGAATTTCTTCTCATATGATGTTTAGTGGGTACAAAGAAATCCATGAAGCTTATCAGGGACTGCCCACGTCATCAAAGTATGTTTAGGGGTATTTTGACCAGTTACAATGTCATAATCCATTTTCACCATTTTACGTATTAGTTTGAAAAGTAATAAATTTACATTGTTATTCATGCATAAAAACATGCTTCGTAACCATCTTCAACACGTTTATTACACCTGCTAATTAGAATTACAGATCATTTATAATTGCAATGGCTTAACATCGCAAAACTATATTTATAATTACAATTCTCAATTTTAAATGTTAATTACTTACAATTACAAGTGTCAAAAATGTTACACTAATCAATATGAATTCATCCAAACCATTTGTAGCTTCTCTCATACAATTTTTAGAAGGTGGAATTTTAATTTATAAAAAATAAAAAAAAAATTGGTGGACCTCGCGCTCTGCATATAGCGAGGTCCAATTACATGTCAAATTTATGGTGTACACTGGTACTGACAAGTTAGGAATCTATTTGGACCTCGCGTTTTGCAGACCGCAAGGTCCAAGAAACACGTGTCATCATACCTCGCGTTTTGGAGGATGAAAAAGTAGGCCTATATAAGGCATAAGGGAGGCCAAACAAACCCATTAGCATTTGATATCGATTGTAGTTGATCAATCGTCTGGGTTCAATTGCTATCAGATTCGAAGTGAATATTCAATTGAAGTTATTAATGGCAACAAATCGTGTACCAAATTTTTTTTTTACAAATAGCTTTCCCTGATATTGTGACTTGTTGGTATACGTAGTTGCATTTATATGATGACTACATACTATTGGCCCGTTAACAATTTGGTGGGATGTGTCTTCTGTATTTTTTTCAAGATGAATGCCAAATCGCGATATAAGAGAAATTGTGGTCTTTTAAAAGTGCCCACAAACTTTTTAACCTTTTGATCGAGGATGTGGGTAACTTCTTTTTACACCTTCATCGTGGAGGAGAGGCAAAGACCATAGCATGTAACGTAGTTGAAGCCCTTAACATTGAGGATGACGAGGATCATTGGTTACCACGAAATCTACGAAGCTTATCCTCGATTTCCTATATTGCGAAAGAAGGTTTAGGGGTCCAATAACTCGGTCCGACTATGACACCATTTGTCTAAATCAACGACACATGTAAATTGGCCAACGACGTGAATGCATGTTCAAGGATACAATTAACCGCATGTTTAGGGTAGATTTTGGCCATCTACATGGCCTAACAAAATAATATATTTTCTTCATTTTATGTATTAGTTTGAAAATTATTAATTTTACCGTGTAATTCATGCATGAAAATAAGCTTTCGAACCATTTAAGCACCTTAAAATTAAGTTTGTCACCATAATTTATAATTACAATTACTTAACGACTTGAAATTTCAACTTCTCCCAGTTTTTTAATTGCAATTATTTTTAATTACAATTATACGCCTCCGATACTTACCCTCTAAGCTTAGGTATTACGTGAATTGTGCGATTAACTACCCGGATATACCCATCAAGCATGACTCTCAAGGCATTTAACCTTGTTATTCATGCACGAAAACAAGGTTTAGAAACATTTTCATGGCGATTTTTATATCGTTTACAATGTCTCGTATGTGCCAATATCGGTCTCAAATGAAAGATAAGTACCAATACTAAGCCTCTAACCTTAAATATTAGGGTTAATTACCCCATTGGTATGTGAACTATACCGAATTTTCAGTTTCATACATTTAAAATTCTCAATTTAATACACAGGGTTTTCTACCGTTAACGAGTTAACTCATTTCCGTAATGGAATCTTACGTGGACCCCTTCGTCCAATGAGAAACTAAAATGTGTCAATTTTTAAAATAAAAAGACCCATTTACTTATAATTTAATAACAAAATTAATCCTCAAAGTTTATTATTTTTCAATTTCATCCTTATTTTTGTTAAAAATAAATAATTCGTAAAAAATAAAAAAATTTCATAGAAATAATTGACTGACACGTGGAATAAAAATTTAAAAAATATTTTTTCAGATATTGCAAGTCCTAGAAACGGGAATGAGTGGCGGATCAAAATCTTTCAAAAGTTTGAGTATGATGAAGTGGTGCTCAAAAAGAGGCACACAAGTTTCGAACCCATCCCTTCCTCTCTAAAGAAACCAGAGAGCTTTCCACAATTGGGGGGACAAAGAAGAAGAGGGGAAAAGGCACTTGAAAAGCATAAATGCGCAGATGAGATTATGAAAGAATCATTGTCAATGGATTTGTGTGCTACCATTATGATCTGGCACATTGCAACAAAAATTTGTTACTCTGGTGGTCCTGCGTCGGACGATTCTAATGCTGAAAACATTCGTACATGCAAAATAATATCTGATTATATGATGTACCCAGTAGCAGTGATACCTTCAATGATTTCTGACGATAACAACTTTTGGTTTGATTCCGTTAGCGGATGGTTAAGAAAAGAAGTGCAACAAAATGAAAACACTGAGAGCTTTCACAAGGTTGTGAAATTCTTACAATGTATTGGCTTCTAGCAAGTTACCAAATCTATTTTGATTATGTGGAACCTGATCCTTCTCAATGCATTTCATGAAGCGAATGGCATGGGGACGTGTTGGCCAAAGCAAGCACCGAGAGACAGGCTATACTAGGTATGGTGGTCGTCTTTGTTTTGTTTTGGATTCCAAGGCTTAGCATGATTCATGTTGGTGGTCATCCTTTTGGCGGGCGACCCGGCTCCTCCTGTTAAAGTATAGGTTTATGGTTAGTTAATATAGTTTGTTTGTTGTTAAGAGTTAGTATAAGTTAGTTTATTCCAGCTGTATTTTCTTGTTTTATTTTCTTTTATAGTATATAGGTTATTATTTTGTAAAGTAAAGACACGTTGTATAACTTTCATTTCAGATTAATAAAAACCCCTTTTCCCCTCTTTTGACTAAAACCCTAGAAATCCTCCGTCCCCTGATTTCAACATGGTATCAGATGGCTCTTCCACTTCTTCTGCCGACGGTCGGGCTTTCAAGAATGATGATCCCGCCGGCGAGTTTTACATCCATCCCAATGAAAACGCGTCGTTGATTCTCACCTCAGCGTTGCTTGACAATAGCAATTACCATTCTTGGGCGCGTTCAATGCGCATATCTTTAATCTCCAAGAATAAGTTCGAGTTCGTAGATGGGACGATCAAGGAACCAAGCACGATCGGTCTGAAGTTTCCGGCCTGGGTTAAGTGCAACAACCTGGTTCTTTCGTGGCTTCAACGAGCATTGACTCAAGACATCGCCCAAAGCGTTTTGTGGATCGACACCGCCTCCGAGCTATGACAAGATCTGTATGATCGATTCAGTTAGGGGGATTTGACGCGAATCTCCGATCTTCTTCAGGAGTTTTACTCCTTGCAACAAGGTAACTCTATTGTTACCGCTTATCACACACAACTGAAAGGAATTTGGGATGAAATTTGCAATTTTCCCCCTTTAAAATCTTGTGAATGTGATGCTATTAAATACCGCAAACAAGATTTCTTGATACGTTTTCTTCGATGTCTCAATGAGAGATTCTATGTTCCTAAATCTCAGTTACTGATGATGAAGCTCTTTCCATCTTTTAATGACGTTTTTCTACTGTTGTGCAACATGAAAGATCTTTAATATCTACTGTTTCTGTTGAATCCAACATTCTTTTAGCCGATAGGTTTTCTCAATCCAGAAACACTGAAACTAATGCTAGACATGATCATTTCTCTGGTCCATCTTCTCGAAAACCTAGTTTTAATAAAAGACCCTTGTGTGTGTTTTGTGGTCTTTATGGCCAGACTGTTGAGAAATGTTACAAGAAACATGGCTATCCGCCAGGGTATAAAAATAGAAATCAGTTCAATAGGACCAATCAAGTCGAGTCTCATGCTAGTGAGGATTCTAGTGACAAATCTCATCCTATGATGTTTACCAAAGAACAATATGAGAACTTACTTGGTCTATTGCAAGAAAGAAACTTGTCTACTGTCTCAGCTTCAAATATTGGCCATACTGCTAAGGTCAATGCTTTGTCCTCTGCTTTTGATATTCCAACTGAAGACACAAGTATGGCTCTTAACTGTGAATCTTTAGATACACCATGGATATTAGATTCTGGTGCCACTGATCATATAGTCAATTCTCTGTATTTTTTCAATAATTATTATGTTGTTTCTAATAAATATGTACACTTACCTAATAATGAGTTGGTAAAAGTAACTCATATAGGAACTGTTAGGATTAATTCTAGTTTAATTCTAGAAAATGTCTTTCACATACCACATTTTGCTTTTAATCTTGTCTCTATTTCTCAGTTGACAAAAACCAATTCTATTTCCTTATTTTTCTCTTCTGATTTTTGTTGTCTACAGGACATGAACACTTGGAAGATGATTGGTTTAGCTAGGAAAATTGATGGATTGTATCACTTAGAAGTTTCAGCAATTGGTTTGCATTCTGGTCATAATTCTATTGTTTGTATTTCTGTTTCTACAAAAGTTTGGCATTGTAGGTTAGGTCATCCCTCTCAACAGAGGATGAATTTTTTTTCTGAACAGCATAATAAAATTCCTGCTGGTTCACAGTCTAATTGTGAAATATGTCATTTTGCTAAACAAAAACGACTCTCTTTTCCAATAAGCTCTTCTATTTCAGATTCAGTTTTTGATTTAATACACCTTGATGTTTGGGGTCCATTTCCTGTGAAAAGTATCTATGGTCATAGCTATTTTCTAACTATTGTAGATGATAAAAGCAGGTTTGTATGGATTTTCCCAATGAAGTTTAAATCTAAAGTTAGGGAGTTTGTCATTCAATTTTATACCTTTGTTGAAACTCAATTTTCAAAGAGGATTAAATGCATGAGAACTGATAATGCTAAGGAATTTGAAATGATTGATTTTTTTCAAAACACATGGTATAGTGCATCAAAATTCTTGTGTGCATACACCTCAACAAAATAGTATTGTTGAGAGGAAGCATCAACACTTACTGTCTGTGGCTAGAGCATTAAGTTTTCAGGCTGGTTTACCTTTAATTTTTTGGATCGATTGCATATTGCATTCTGCTTTTCTGATCAATATAACACCTAGTCATGTTTTAGGTAACAAGTCACCCTTTGAAATACTTTTCTGTAAAACACCTAAGCTAGACTCTCTTAGAGTTTTTGGTTGCATTGCCTATGCTTCTGTTTTACCAAAACCAAAAACTAAGTTTCATCCTCGAACTGTAAAATGTGTGTTTTTAGGAATTCCCCAAAATGTAAAGGCTATAGGTTATTTGACATTGAACATAAAACTGTTTTTATCTCTAGAGATGTAACATTCTTAGAAGATCAATTTTATTTTAAGGATAACAAAACACATAATTTACATTCTTCTAAAGTTATTTATCCAACCTATGAAAATAATCTGTTAATAGATGATCATATTCAGCATGATTCTTCTATATTTGATATTAGTCCTTCAAGTGCTAAAGGGTTGGATATTGTTCTTTCTTCTACTGAGAATAATGAAAATATTGGTTTGGATAGTAATATGGGATCTGCCAGCAACAATGAATCTGTTCCTGTTGGTTCTACACATAAGGAAGTATGTCTTCCTGCTCATAGTGTACATGGTTCTATTCCTCCACACACTGTGGAAGCACGACTAACCAGGAATGTCAGGCTTCCCCAAAAATTCAAGGATTTCAATGTTACCCTTCCAGAGTCAAGGTCCTCTCCTCACACTCTTAATAATGTTTTCTCTTATGATAATTTGTCTTCTGCATATCATAGTTATGTTAACAATGCTTCTATTCTTTCTGAACCCCGAACTTATAAACAAGCCATTAAATTTGATTGTTAGAAGAAAGCAATGGAAGAGGAAATTAGAGCTTTAGAGGCTAATAAAACCTGGGAACTTGTTAAACTACCTCCAGATAAAAACACAATAGGTTGTAAATGGGTCTTCAAAACCAAACTAAAAGCATATGGAACCCTAGAGAGATATAAAGCTAGATTTGTAGCTAAGGGTTACACTCAGCAAGCTGGGGTAGATTTCTTAGATACTTTTAGTCCAGTTGCTAAAATCACCACAATTAGAGTTCTTCTTCTTGTTGCTGCTTCCAGAAACTGGAAATTACAACAACTAGATATTAATAATGTTTTTCTTCATGGTTTTTTGGATGAAGAAGTATATATGGACCTTCCACCTAATTTTTCTGTTTCTGATCCTAATCTTGTTTGCAAACTCACTAAAAGTCTTTATGGGCTTAAACAAGCAAGCAGAAAATGGAACACACGTTTAACTCAAGCTTTACTTTCTAAGGGTTTTTTACAAGCTTCTGCGGATACTTCTTTATTTGTTAAAGGATCTGGTACTAGTTTTATTGCTCTTGTGGTTTATGTGGATGATATAATCCTAGCTAGTCCTACTAAGTCTGTTATAGATGACATTAAGTCCTTCTTACATGAGGCTTTTAAAATAAAAGACTTAGGTGATCTCAAATATTTTCTAGGTCTTGAAGTAGCTCGTTCCAGTAAAGGAATTAATCTCTGTCAACATAAATATGTTTTCGATTTACTTGAAGAGACTGGTTTTTTAAACTCTAAACCTGTATCTACCCCTCTTCTTGTTAAGCCTAAGATTTCTAAAAATGATGGTGTTCCTTTATCTGATATTACTCCCTATCGAAGGCTCATTGCTAAATTACTATACCTTACAAACACTAGGCCAGATATCTCATTTGGTGTTCAACAACTTTCACAATTTATTTCTTGTCCTACTAATGTTCATCTTATTGCAGCTCATAGAATCCTTCGATACCTTAAGGGTACCCCAGGACAAGGTCTTTTCTGCAGATAATGAAATCAAGCTCAATGCCTTTTCTGATTCAGATTGGGCCTCTTGTCTTGATTCAAGGAAGTCCGTTACTGGTTTCTGTGTATTTATTGGTTCTGCCTTAGTTTCATGGAAATCAAAGAAGCAACAAACAATTTCCAGATCATCGAGTGAAGCTGAATACAGAGCTTTAGCTTCAGTTTCTTGTGAAATTCAATGGTTACTCTATCTTTTGTCTGACTTACAAATTATAGTTCATTCACTTATGAATTTATACTATGATAACCTATCTGCTATTAAAATTGTAGAGAACCCTGTTCAGCATGAACGCACTAAGCATATTGAGATTGACTGCCATTTGATTAGGGAGAAGATAAGTCAAGAATTAATCACTCTATTGCATGTCTCTACTCATCATCGGCTAGCTGATTGTTTCACCAAGCCTTTGCAACCTTCATCTTTTCTTCCAGTAGTTTCCAAGTTGGGCATCCACAATATCTATGCTCCAACTTGAGGGGGTTGTTAAAGTTTAGGTTTATGGTTAGTTAGTATAGTTTGTTTGTTGTTAAGAGTTAGTTTAAGTTAGTTTATTCCAGCTGTATTTTCTTGTTTTATTTTCTTTTATAGTATATAGGTTATTATTTTATAGTATAACTTTCATTTCAGATTAATAAAAATCTCTTTTTCCCTCTTTTGACTAAAACCCTAGAAATCCTCCGTCCCCTGATTTCAACACCTCCTTCTTCACATCCATCCGTCAAAGGTGATTCCATCATTATGACACGTTGACACCCCGATGGGTATCTCTCTCTGCATTTTTCAGTAGTCAACTTAAGAGTTGAGACGCCATTAAAGAAACAAAATGAGGGGCATCAAGCTAACAAATGCAGACCCCATAATTTCAGTAGACTTCCACCACCAAATCTCTAAATCACTTGTTGTAAACCCAGCCTCCCGATAGGATATCTTTTGCTCTTTTGTTTTATTTTCTTCGGCTTTTGGTCGTGGCCGAAATGGGTATCTTCTAAAGGTGCATCAGTTGGGTCTATGTTTACTTCTGATCTGCTTTTTTTATATAAAAAAATTAATAGTCAAATAGGTGCTCAACCTATACATTTTTTCTAGTTTGGTGTTTAACGTTTTTTGAGCCACTTTGGTGTCTAACGTTTCATTTCTTAACTCAAATCAAGTTTTTCTATCAACAGCCGTTAAAAAATTTTCGTCATACAATTATAACATTACACATGACCTGATTTATTTATTTAATTTCTGAATTTATTTTAAAATATGAACTTCTTAAATAACCTCAAAGTTTTAATTTCTTTCCATCAAACTCTCAAATCACATCTCCCACACTGTCGACATCCTCACACGTCGACGGTTCATCGTTCACCGCCTATGTGTCGCATACCTCACCGTTCAACATCCCCCACCTTGAGCCCTCGGTTAGAAGCCCAATCAATCTATTTTTTCTCCATTATTGGATGTTCATTGACGGAGCAATTGGCGATTCATTCGCCGATTTTTGACGACGGGATGATAAAGTTTTTAATCGTGGGCGGCCGACAAAGTCAAAGATGACCGATGGTGGGAGGGCGGAATTTAGAGATATAGTGTTTGGGTTGGAGGTTTTAGAGAAATTAAAGATTTTGGGGTTTTTTTTTACAAAATTAAAGATTTTCTGATTTTTAAAAAATAAAAATTAAAGAAAATACCATAAATATATCATGTGTCGTGTTTTTACTTGATAGCGGAAATTTTTTAACGTTTGTCACGATAAAACCTGATTTGAGTTACGAAATGAAACGTTGGACACCAAAGTAGCCAAAAAAATGTTAGGCACCAAACTAGAAAAAAGGTTATAGGTTGGGCACCTTTTTTATTGTTAAGCCTAAAAAATAGAGGTTTAAATTAAATTTTCAAAAAATTAAAGATTTTTATTTTATTTTATTTTATTTTTCAAAAAATAAAATTTGATTATTATTTTTTTTTTAATTTGAGAGGCTTAATGAAATTTTTTAAAATTATAATAACATCTTGCGGGAGCAATAGCCCCACTAATCCCACTTGTCGTCCGTCAATGCATCCTGGACTATACGAACATAATATCAACAAAAATTTTCTTTTGACATCAAGTGAAAATTTCTATAAGACGAATAATCGAAATATTTCTCCCGGCAATATATACTTTTATTGTAACCAAAGATCACTAATTTCAGATCTAAGCATGCCTCGTCAATTTGTTTGAACCAGTCCCTAAACCTCCAAGTGCGAGAATCATAATTTGGCAATTGCAACTCTCGAATCTGATTCAATAATCACACAGTGCATCCCTCCGTTAAGAATTAGCAAGTATCATAAAACTCTAGTATGGTGAACATAACATTGGTCAATCCCACCACTGTGCTTCAACAATCAATGCATCCTTCTTTGTGAGAATGTTTGAACTTTGAAGGACTAGTTTTGTAAGAGCATAAAAGGGAAACTATTTTCAAGTATTTAGTTTAACTCCTAATACAATTTATGTGTCGACAATCAACACTTCAATTTTCTTTTTCTTTTGGTTTACTTCAAAACAAAAGGGTATACATGCATAAGATTACATTGCTCATATACAGTATAACCTCTATAAATTAATACTCTTTAAATTAATAAATTTTATTAAATAATAAATTTCTCTGGTCCCGACCTAGGCCAATGTAAAAAATCATCAAATTCGATAAGATAATAATATAATAATTTATTGGAGATCCCCTTTATAAATATAAAGGTCCCATCAAATCTATAAATTAATAATTCATAAATATTACAATTACTACTTTGGTAACTTGCTAAAATATGAATCTATTGTACTGTGTTTCTTTTTAAAATTCAAATCTAATTCAATTTCATCTCTAACTTTTCTAATTGCACCCACAAGTTCCGGCGTTGAGGTCTCCGACTGCAATAAAAAGTTGTGAAGACTTGTTGCCGCATTCAATGCTTCCTTTCGTGTGACTAGTTCAAGTGGTGTTGAATCGTCTTCAACTTCATCATTAGTAGAACTTTCAACAATATTTATAATTAATTGGAATATTATGTACAATTTACAATTAATTTGCACACAATATCTTTATCAAAGTTATACATATTTGCTGAATTGAGAAATTTTCTTTTAATTAATAAATTATTAATTTAGTGATATATTAATATCTCTCTAAATTAATAAAATTTCATGGTCCCAAGGGTATTAATTTATAGAGGTTTTACTGTATATCTAAGAACTCTACGATTGGGTGCATTTGATTAAAACACCAAAGACAAGAGTTAGGTTCGTTTTGTAAAGATCATCTCACACTATGTAAAACTCAATTAATTTTACACTAATATACGACCATTAGATGAGTGAAATAGATAAATAAGATTAAACACTCCTCTCTTTTCCTATCTTAAAATCTCCTTATTTTCAACTTTTAATCTTATCCATCAATTTCACTTAACCAAATTATAATATGTTAGTTCTTGATATTCAAAACTTCCCCAGCACCAACCCCCACTTTGTTCGCTATATATAACTGGTGACAGAGACTTTCAAATTTTTTATGTATTGGTCACTCAAGTGTTAAAGGTTAAAGGGTCAAATTTGCCCATGTAGTAATCCAAAATCAGTAATATTGCCCATACTTTTTATTTTCTATAATTTTGCCCTCAAAGTCTGTCAATTGCAACAATGTTGCCCTTTTACCGACGTTGACCGTTAAAGTGCTGACGTGTTAGTTAACGGTTAAGTCATTTATGCAATTTTACCCTCAAAGTCATTTAATTACATCAATTTTGCCCTTGCTTTATTTAGTTTTTGAATAAAATTAAATAAATAATTTAATTTTTCGAGTTAAACTTTTACAAACAAAATATATAAAAATTTGATTAACAAATTGATGTAAATATCATTTAGTTCTTTAGTAATTTTAAAAATAAGCAAAGTGAAAACTCTAACAAAAAATCAAAATATTCTTATTTTTTTTAAAAATCCATAAACTTAATAAAAATAAATAAGATATTCAAAAAAATTTATTGAAAATAAAAACTAATATAAAAATTAAAAATGTTACAAATTATAGAAGGCTTAATACACTTCCCCCTAAACTTTACCTATTTTCTCAATTTGCCCCTAAAGTTCATTTTGACCATTTTTGCCCCCGCAACATTTTCGACGTTACTCGCATTGTCCCCTACCGTTAAAAAATTGTTTTGACCAATCAAAATGCACCATATTATTTTTTTATTAAAATTTAAAATAAAATAAAAATAATTAAAATAAAATAAATATATTAAAATACCAAAAAAAATCTTTATCCATCATCTTTTTCACCGTTTCTAAACCCCAAATCATTTTCCAACCGTCGCTCCAACTGACCCATCCTCCCTCAAGTATGTTGCCACCGCAGCTTCGACGTCGGAAATTCGAAGACCCGCCGCTCACGACAACATCCACCCCAATCGAACGTTTCTTACCAGATCAAGTCTCCGGTCCACACTCAAAAACTCCACCAAACAGCGTTTTTCCTTTTCCTCGTTCAAGCACTGGAGTATATCTTCTGTGTTTTTCATTCCTCAAAAGTTTCATTTTCTCATTTAATGGCAATTGAAAAAGGTTCTTGCTTTGAGCAAATACTTCATCCATGAATTCCTGGTTAATCCCATGGTTTATCACAGAAAAACCCACAATTCAAACAAGCCTACAAATTCAACAAAAATTCTAAACTTTGATTCTGGGTTTGTCTTGAAAATTGTCAATATATCAAAATATCAACTTCAAACCATCATAATAATTTTTTTTTTTAGAAAAGAGAGTAAATTCATATAAACCAATACATGTAAAAGCGCAGAAACCAGAGGAACAAAGATGAAAAAATGAGAGGGAACACACTAAACCATCAATAATAATTTTTTTTTAGAAAAGATCAAACGTTCAATTGTGGTTAGGGGTGAGCAAAACTCGACTCGACTCGAAAAAACCGAATAACTCGACTCGACTCGAGGTAAAAATACTCGACTCGTATTGCCTCGACTCGAAATTTCATAAACTCGAATAACTCGAAAAAATTTCAAATAAAGTTTGAGTTGTAAAATGGAAATTCGAATAACTCGAATAACTCGAAATTTTTAGTAATTAGTGGATTTATTTTTAAGTTCGAGATGAGTCCATCTATTTTTTATGATATATACATATTGATATATAAAAATATGAAGAAATATTGTCACATGTGAAAAAATATATATGTGCATATCTTATATGATTAGAGAAAGGATTTTAAATTGGAATCAAACCCCACTATAACATGATAAATAATTACAGTTAAATATTTATAGGAACTCGAAAATTCGACTCGACTCGACTCGACTCGAATTTCTTAAACTCGACTCGAATCAAATCGAAAAAATTTTAAATAAAGTTTGAGTTGTAAAATATGACTCGTCAACTTGAATAACTCGAAATTTTTTTACTCGACTCGATCGAACGCTCACCCCTAATTGTGGTGGATGTTGTCATGAGTGGTGGGTCTTCGAATTTTCGGTGACGGAAGTTGCGGTGGCAGCCATACTTGAGAGAGGATGGGTTAGTTGGGGTGACGGTTGGAAAAGAATTTGGGGGGTTAGAAACGGTGAAGAAGATGATGGGATGAAGATTGGGGTGTTTTGGGTATTTTTAAATTTTAAATATATTTATTTTATTTTAAAATTTAAAAATAAATAAAGGAAATGACGTGACGCGTTCTGTTTGGTCAAATAATTTTTTTAATGGTGTTAGCTTTTTAGGGTTATATGGGTAACGTCGAAAAGTTTAAGAGGTAAAAGTGGGCAAAATATAATTTAAGGGGCAAGTTGAAAAAACATGTAAAGTTTAGGGGAGGGGATTGTGTATTTAAGCCATTATAAAATGATAAAATATAAATATAAAAATTAAAAAGTATTTATAAAGTATTAAAAAATTGAACAATTTCATCAAATGATAAAATATAAATATAAAGTTATAAATATAAAAAAAATCAAAAAATCAAAAAAATTATAAAAACCATAAAAAAGTCTTTGACTGTTTCTGGTTATGTTAAGCCAACTAATATTTCTTGAACATATTTTCAATATAATCATCTTTTCACTAGAGTAGTAATAAAACTTTATCAAATATTAATGTGTATCAGTTTGATGTAAAAAAGCGAAAGAAATTTTGATAAAATTGTTTAATTTTTTAATACTTTATAAATACTTTTTAATTTTTATATTCATATTTTATCATTTTATAATTTATAATACATTTTAATTTTTATATTAGTTTTTATTTTCAATATTTTTTGAATATCTTATTTATTTTTATTAAGTTTATGGATTTTTTTTAAAAAATAAAGATTATTTTGATTTGTTGTGAGAGTTCTCACTTTGCTTATTTTTAAAATGACTAGAGATCCAAAGGATATTTACAACAATTTGTTAATCGATTTTTCATATATTATGTTTGTAAAAGTTCAACTCGAAAAACTAAATTATTTATCCAATTTTATTCAAAAACTAAATAAATCAAGGGTAAAATTGCTGCAATTAAATGACTTTGTCGTTAACTACCACGTCGGCCTAAGGGCAACATTGCTGCAATTGACTGACTTAGGGTAAAATTACGAAAAATAAAAAATAGGGGCAACATTGTTGATTTCGAATTACTACAGGGACAAATTTGACCCTTTAGCCAGTATTAAATCATAATCATCAGGATATTGTGAACTATTTTGTGTTGACGTGGACTATTTTTTTCTGACGTGGAAGTCTCTTGCTGTCCACTTATTTTTTGTTTTTTATATCAGAAAATTATTATTTTAACAAATTTTATTAAAAACAAATTTTATTAAAATAATTCGTATTTAGGTGATCTAATTACACCTCAAATAAAGATTGGTGGTGACTTCCGTTTGTTTTTCGAAAACTCAACCGGCTTAAGGGTTGTTCCGAAAGAGAATCTTACTTAATTTGGTGTTGCTTTAACAGTTTTTTTTATCTAAAGGAGATTGATATTATTGAAGATGTCAAGTGAGAGTCAACAACTCAATCAATTAAATGTTGCTTGAATTCAATCTAGAAGATGGTTGATCTTTTGAAAATATATGTTAAAGGTGGAGATTTCAGTTGATCTAATGGTTGAAGGTTTCAGTTGCAAGTGGTGATCAAGTGATTGAAGGTTTCAGTTGATCTTAAGGAATTTGTCAAATCTAGGTGCACATTGAAGCAGCTGAAGATTGGAGGCAAATATTTAAATAGAATTTGTATAAAGGTGTGCATTGTTATTTGTTAGAAATTGACTCAAATTCTCTGTACTAATATTCAATTGACATTCTAATTGATTCTGTTGGTTAGAGATAACTTGATTATTAAGTATATTTAATATAATATATTCATTAACAGTGGGAAATCTTATTTGGATGTTCGCCACGAATAAGGTGATCCATTGTCTTCCTCTAGAGGATTTTCTTGCAATCACCATTTTTAGTCAGAGATTTTACTCTCTCGAAAACAGTTTAAATTAATTTAAGAATATATTAATATAGTTTCAAATTGATTTTGTTTTTAATTCCGAGTTGCAAACTAAGAATACACTAGAGGTGGCAATCGGGTCGTTCGGTTCGGTTCGGGTCGTTTCGGTTCGGTTCGAGTCATTTCGGGTCTATTTAGATTCGGGTCAGTTCGATTCGGGTTCGGGTCTAATTCGGGTCTGTGATGAGTCGGATTTGGATCGGGTCAAAATCGGATCCGTTGTTTTCGGGTCGGGTCAATATTGGATCGGTCGCTTTTGGTTCGGGTCAAAATCGGGTCGTTTGGGTCGCTTTCAGTTCGGGTCGATTTCGGTTTGGGTCAACATTTAAATTTTCAGGTCAATTCGGTTTGAGTTGGGTTTAGTATTTATGGTTTAGTTTAAAGTTATTGGTGTATGAGATTAATTCTGATTCAACTTGTTAATCTATGCATTTGAATTTGATTAAATATTTAAATCAAAGCTTCATGTATCCATATCAAAATTTTGTGTATAATTATATTAAATCAAAGTTTATAATAATAATAATAATTTTTTTTGATCAGCAAGCGATGTATATTATTTATGAAAAAATATACAACGCAAGTCGAAACATGCGCCTCGTCAAAAACCTCCCTAAACCTAACGGAGGAAAAGAGTACGACATGTCGACTTCAACAAGAACCCCTCCCCTTACAAAATCAGATCGAAGCATGAAATAAGGAAACACGAGACACCCCTTCCTTTGCTAACGCGTCAGCCAGTCCATTCACCTCTCGAAAAATATGAGAAAAGCACACAGATCCTAACGACAAAGTAGCACGGTCAATCGCACTGAAGTACTCCCATAATCGCCACGGGCGGCGTTCCACCTGCAACACCCACCCAATCGCCACTTTGGAGTCCGACTCAACTATAAGAGGACGATCAGCCCATTTAGACGCAGCAAAATACTCCAAAGCAAAAGCTATCGCCCGAACCTCGGCGATATTAGAATCAAGCGAACCAAGCGGCCCTGAAAACAAGGCGAGGATACGACTCTGAGCATCCCGCAGCACTCCCCCGAAACCGGCAGGCCCCGGCTTTCCACGAGCAGAACCATCCACTGAAAACTTTAAAGTTCCCCCAATCGGTGGTTCCCAAAACACTCCCATCCGGACTAACGGTTTAACCAGCCCTTCCCGATACAAACTCGGACAGTCCCACCAAAGAGCTTCACTAACCGATAACCCCTCCTTAAGGGTCTTCACCCAATAAAAGGAACGAAGCTTTACCAAAAAACCTATCTCCGCTGCCGGGATAAACTTACCATTAAACACAAAGTCATTGCGCGCTAGCCACAATGACCACATCAAAGCCGCGACACTCGACACCCATAGCTTTCTCAAGGTGCCTGTAAACGAACAATGCATATCCGGAAGCAAGAAATCTGCTAATGATTTTGGCAAAGGCAAAGAGATCGCCCACCACCCTCAAAACCAATTCCACAAACCTTGAGCAAACGGGCATGAGTAAAATAAATGCTCAATGTCTTCCTCCGTCGCGCGGCACCATCTACACAAGCCTTGGCGTTCGCCCAAATCGATTTCACGCATCCGCAAGAATGCAAATGTGGGCAACCGACGCAACCAAGCGAACCACAAGAACGCCTGAACCTTCGGGGGAACCAAAACCTTCCACGCAAAGCAGTCCCCAAAGTCGCTCTCTCCCGCCTTGTCCAGCATAAGCAAGTGAGACAGCCCTTTGACAGAGAAAATGCCATGCTTATCCGGCGTCCAGACAAGTGTATCCAGCTCACCTCGTCGCAACTGTACACAGCACACCAAAGATCGAAGATCCTGTAGTTGCCGCACCTCAAAAGAACGTAGGCTACGGTGAAATAAATCCCCCCATCTATCATGCTGAAAATGCCCCTCTACAGCAACATCCACAACTAGTGCTAACCGATCAATCACAAGCGAGAAAAGGCGGGGGAAAACATCTTTTAGCGGCTGCTCAACACACCAAGCATCAAACCAGAATAACACTCGTTCCCCCGAGCCCACCTTCCAAATAAACCGATTATCACCCATATGTTTTTGCAGACCCTCCGAGCTAACAGTCTGCACAATCTGTTTCCAAACTACTGACATCGGTCCCCTAGCCGAATTATTAAATCTCCACCATTGAGCCGCCTCCCCATACTTGGAGACAATAATAGCTCGCCACAATGATGTTACATCACACGCATATCTCCACGACCACTTCGCCAAAAGTGCCTTGTTACGGACCTCCAAATCAGCCACCCCCAATCCGCCAAGATGGCGAGGGCGGCACACCAAACTCCAGCTCACTCTGCTCATTTTTCGCTGCAGATTGACCCCGCCCCATAAAAAAGCTCGCCTCAATTTATCAATGGCAGCAATTACCCCTTTCGGTACACGAAACAAGCCCATATAATATACTGGAAGTGAAGAGAGGATAGAGTTTACCAAAGTGACGCGCGCCGCAAACGATAACGATGTCCTCTTCCAACCTGCAAGCTTTCGGCGGACAGATGCGATGACAGGTTCCCATACAACTATACTTCGCGGATTCACCCCCAGTGGCAAACCCAAGTACACAAACGGTAACTCCCCCTGACGGCAACACAATACTTCTGCCATGGAAGCTACCAACTCCCCATCCACCCCAATCGAGTATAGAGATGACTTTGTAAAGTTAATGCGCAAGCCTGAGCACACCTGAAAACAGCAGAGTAGCCTACGAATGTTCAATGCCACGTCGACTGCTGCTTCAAAAAATAGAACTGTATCATCGGCGAACTGAAGGTGTGTCAACGTCACCCCCGGTGCCACTGTCACTCCACGAATCAGCCCCATCATCTCCGCTTGTTCTAACAACCGATGCAAAGCCTCAGCAACTATGACAAATAATAATGGCGACAGTGGGCAGCCCTGCCGCAATCCACGTCCCATGGTAAACTCCTTTGTCGCGCTCCCATTTAGCAATACAGACAACCGAACAGTTCCAATACACTCCCTCACCCATCCCCGCCACGTCTCGCTAAAACCCATCGAGCACATGATTTGATCCAAGAACTCCCATCGGACACAATCATATGCCTTCGCAAAATCGAGCTTCAACACACACCCCCCCACCTGATTATGCCTCATAGAATGTATTGTTTCATTGGCCAACAATATCCCATCCACTATCTGTCGACCGCGGACAAAAGCTGACTGATGGTCACTGATCAAACCGCCCAACACCCCTTGTAGCCTCTTAGCTAAAATTTTCGCCAAAATTTTATATATTGAGTTTAACAGGCAGTCGAGAAAAAAGTCGCCAAAAACCGTTCCACATCACCACTTACAACCTCCCAGCACCGCCTGAAGAACTCCATACTATACCCATCCGGACCCGGAGATTTCGACCCCTCACTCCCTCGCACGACCATCCATGCCTCATCAGAAGAAAACGGCGCAATCAAAGACAAATTCTCAGCTACACTTACCCTTCGAAAAGCTCCCTCAAACACCCAACTACATGATCTCTCTTCCGCAGCAAAATGCTTAGAGAAAAAACTTACAACATGTTTGCGCAATTTCATCGGATCAGTGACCCAAACTCCACCAATCGTCAATCCCACAATAGAATTACGTATCGCACGCAACTTCGCTGCCCTGTGAAAGAACGCAGTGTTCCGGTCACCCAATTTCAGCCACGTCGCTCGCGACTTTTGTCTCCAAATTGATTCTTTTCTACGAATCGCACGCCACAAAGCTTGCAACCAAGCTCGCTTTCGATTACACAACTCATCTTCCTCCCCCACGGCCAGCTCCTCCTCACCGTTATTCAAGCATTCAATACGGCTCTGAATGTGGGAAATTTCCTTCTCAACATCCCCAAAGTCTGTTTTGTTCCATTGGCGGAGAAAAGTTTTCATATGTCTCAGCTTAACCGAGATGTTGGCATTGCCGACGCCCATACCTGTCAATCGGCACCATTCCTCTGCCATACGACTAATATTCCGTCTCTCATCCAACCATACATTAATAAACCGAAAAGGCCTGGGTCCCCAGTCAACATCATCACACATTAACAAAATAGGAGCATGGTCCGATATGCCTCTCGGCAATGACAGCTGATCAATCTTAGCAAAACAATCCAACCACCTTGCGGAGACAAGATATCTATCTATTCTACTCTTTCGATTCTCTCTACCAAACCAAGTAAACTTTTTCCCTCGCAACGGTATATCTATCAAGCTTGCGGCATTCACAAAAGAAGCAAAAGAAACCATACCTCTCGACATTATGCTACAACCAGCTCTCTCTGACGGTCGCTGCACCGAATTAAAGTCGCCCGCAACACACCACGGTCCCGAATTATCTCCAATCACTGTCAATAAGCGTTGCCATAATACTTCCTGTTCCGAGACATCACACGGTGCATATATCGCCATGACACTACACACAAAATCCTCCGGCTGCCATCGCCCATGAAGCATAATAAAATGCCTCTCCACTTCAACCGCTTCCAAAACAAAGCGAGCACCTTCCCATATCACTAATAAACCGCCCGACGCCCCCACGGATGGCGAAAAAGAGTATTCAAAACCATCACTATACCACATTCCAGCAACAACCGACGGCAATATCTCCTCTAACTTCGATTCCTGCATTAACACCATGTCAAAACGCTGCTTCCGAATAACATCCCCCACCCGTCTTCGCTTCAACAACGAACCCAACCCTCTGACATTCCAGCTCATTAGACGCATTATTACAGTTTTCGAATGCCGTCTTGCAGCACTCGTGATAAATCTTGTAAAATTTCTTCCTCTCGACCCAAAGACGTCACCCCCACGAGAGTACCCAATGCCGCAGTCGCTGTAGCTTCGCGGTACAGTGCTTGCTGCCGACGCTGAAAATCCGAATCGGTTAGTGAAGCATCAGCGACAGTAACTTGTGATTCACAGCCACCACTCTTCTTCGGTCGACCCCTTCCTTGCTTCAGACTTTTCACCACCCCGGATAAAGCGTTCACTGATTTGGTTTTCTTTAACACCCCATTGACCCAAATAGGGATAGCAGGGTCCTTCTCACCACTTTGGCGTGCTGCCAAATCACCGCCCAGCTGTTCTACAGGAATAGGAATTAAAGCACTTTGATCGATGGTGGCTGTCGCAATTGGGATGGAGACCAAACCATTCGCTGCGCAATTCCCAGTCACCGGTTCCCCCTGCTGATGGTGAATATCAGATACGATAAATTGCTTGTTGTGTTCAACCCGTGGAGATTGCTTGACCAGGTCTCCCTCTACAGTTCCAGAGTTTTGAAAGTCTATAACTCTAGGACTCTTTTGGATATCGCACAGTCCTAATACTTGTAGAACTCCTTCCTGCCCGACAACATTGCCGTCCACCATCAAGCCACTGTGCGACGGCTTCGGAATGATACACCCAGGCGCGGCAGCCGTTGCGTCATCATCCACAACCTGATCCCCGCGTTCACCATCATTCCATAGCTGGTTACATCTCCAGTCCTGCAGCCCTGTGCCTACAACCCCGGGTGTTTCATGTTGATCTTCTTCTCCCATTTTCGATTCCGGCACGTACTCCGACGTACTGTACTCCGAGGATTCGTCAGTACTAGTATCGTTCATCTTCGTGCATTCGCAATCTACTGGAGGCCCAAAGATGGGCACCTCCTTGACGAAAATGGGATGCAAAGTTCCCCCGACATCCAACTCCATGCGAGTATCAATGGATTCCATTGAATCCGTCTCAATCAATAGCCAGCCGCATTCGAACGAAGTTGGCGATTATGTGTTGTCCGCCATCCGAACAAGCGAACCCCACGTCTTTGCGATGTCATCGAAAGTCTCTCCTGACCAAGCGTGAATTGGCACTCCTCGGACGGAAAGCCATATCCGTCGAGTCTTTATTGTCATCCCCGGATCCCACCGTTCAAGCTTTGAAAAACACTCACTAAAGCTCGTTTTTGCCAGCACCTCTGCCATCGATTGTGCATCTCTGAACATTAGCAAAATTGCCGGTCCAGCAATTCTCAATATGGACAATCCCTGGTGATCCGCAATGTCCATCCTCGACGCCAATTCCTTCAAGCTCCAATGCCGACGACACCACCCCACCATACAGAATTTGAGAATCTCCTCTTTTGCTGCATCCACACTCCCTTTGATTACCTTTGCCGTTATGTGAATCCTTTTCGAATTTACACTATGTCTTTCCGATGGCCCCTTTTCATCACCATTCTTCCGATCGGACTCACCCAATCCCCTATCTTTTTGGATTCTGGACGAATATTGATCTGCGAATCTTGCCATACTCACCACCAATCGAGACCCATATATCCATTTATTGTTCAAACGTTCTATTGCCCGATCAGCATCTGCCCTACTTGCCATTCTCACAAAGCCAAACCTCCCTCCATCCTTTGCCCTTTTCCGCGGGATGAAAGCGTCGAGCACCACGCCATGCCTATCAAACACTTTCCATAAGCCTTTCCAGTGCAACGTTTCCGATATCCTACCCACAAAGACTGTCCACAGCCGCCGGCGGCCATTCCCCCTCTCTCCGCTCATCCTTATTGGTAATTATAATAATAATAATAATAATAATAATAATAACAATAACAATAATAATAATGTCTGAAATGAATTAATTTATTAAACTTAGATCTAATTGAGCTAACTAAAATCTAGAAGCATAAATCATGGACATAATTAAAATAATTCTAAAACTAAATGTGAAATTTCAATTAAATTAAGAAAAAGAAAAAGAGAATTGGTAAAAATAGGGAGGAAAAAGACAAAATTTTGGAGGGAAATAAGCCACCAATTTTTTAAGCTAAATTGAAAAAAAAAAAGAAAAAGACAATTGGTAAAAATAGAGAGAGAAAATACAAAATTTTGGAGGGAAATAAGCCACCAATTATTTAAGCTAGAGATTAATTACCTTTTAGGTCATGTTGCATTTAAAATGTTACATTTTAGTACTAATATTCAACTTTAAGTTTTAGTTTAATTTAATTTAGTCACAAGTATCCCCACGGTTTAGACTTCAGATATAGAAATCTCCTCCCTGTAGCGATATTTCGTCTCTAAAAATTTACATTTAGTCAAAATTAACTAATCTTTGTAATTTAGTCTATTAATTTAATATAATGATATTTTTTGTTCATTTTAATTTCTAAAATTTAATTTTTAGCCAAAATTGACCCCCTATTTATTTATATGGTATAATTATGAAATTGATCATTGGACTCTCAAATTTCTCCACTTCCAAATTGTCAATTTAGTCCACAATTTCAGTTTTATGCTATATTTTATGATGAAATTATAAAATTGGTCATCAAGCTCCCAAATTTCTCTACTTTCAAATTGTCAAGAAGGTCTCTAATTCCAGTTTTAGCTATATTTTATGGTAAGATTGTAAAAATTGTCGCTAATTTCAGTTTATGGTTTATGATTCAGGCTTTAGTGTTAATGGTTTAGGGTTATTGATTTTAGATTAATTTCTATGGCTTAAAGGTTAACAGTTTAGGTTTTTAGGGCTTATTTTTAATGATTTAGGGTTTATTTAGTTTAAGGTTATTGGTTCATGAGATTAATTTCTATTGCTTAAGGTTTATTGTTTAGGATTTATGGCTTAAGATTAAATTTTGGGAGAGAAAATAGTACATTAAAATTCTAAATTTAAAAATTAGTAGGGAAAAGTTTTATTTAATTAATATTTAAACATAAAATGACATAAATTGTTATTATACCACAACTTTGACAAGAGCAACGGTCTCTTCCATGGTATAGTACAAAAAATAATAAAACATACTTCATTTTATTATTTATTATATTGTTAAAAATAGATAATATTAAAAATAAATTATTCATTTATTTTACCTTAATTTTCGGGTTAAAATCGGGTCGATATTCGGTTCAGCTTTCGGTTTGGGTATCATTCGGTTCGGGTCCATTTCGGTTCAGTTCGGTTTATTTTGAGTTTCGGGTCAACTTCGGATCATCATGTTCGAGTCAAAATCGGGTCTCGATTCGAGTAATTCAGTTCGGGTTTCGGGTCTCAGGTCAAGTTTGCCAGGTCTAGAATACACGTAGTGAATTTGAAGCAAAACTGTATTTTAGATTGATTGTGCTTACTTACATATAATATGGACAAGAGAAGAAAATTTCCCCAACTCAAAAGAGAGAAGAAAGAAAGTAGGGTAAACTACAATGGAGGTCACTCAATTATGGGTAAGTTTACATTTGTGTCACCCAATTATTAAAAGTTACATTTGGGTAACTCAATTAATATTATGGTTACATTTGAGCCACTCGACCACTAAATATTGTTGTAACCCCCTCGTCCCGGTCCGGACGTTTGACCGGTCCGAGTAGGCTACACGGGGAAAACCGATGTGAAACCCGTTAAGGTCCCACCTCGGTTAGCAACCCTAGAAAATTTCTTTTATTTATATCTTGTCTAAAGGCATATTATTTCCTAAGTGAACACGACAACGAAAAACATAAAGGAAGATACACAACCGGACCCCAAACAACATGTTAACAATCCATTTTATACTTACAGAGTAGGCCGTATCGATACACCAATCAATGGTATCGATACACCTTGACCAAGGTTAACATCCTTCAATCAACACAGGAAGACCGTATCGATACAGCCCTTGAGCGTATCGATACACCCTTCTCGGTCAACATCTCGTGGTCAACAAGATAAACCCGTACTGATACGCTTAGAGCCCGTATTGATACGCCAAAGCCTCACCAATTTCTCGGATTTCCAGTGAGCTTTGAGCGTACCGATACGCCCCCGTGTATCGATACACCAAGCCAAAATTGAGTCCTGGAGGGCAAACCGTATCGATACGGCCCTCAGGCGTATCGATACGCCCTGCATTGCAAGACCTCCAAATTCAGCAAAACAACACAAAACTTGACTCTAGATGCGATTTACGACTCCCCTAGCCACAAACAACATACAAACAACCTTTAACCACCAAAACATCAACATACATGGCATTCAAAACGAACAAGGATCATGCATCGAAAGGATCCAAACATTTACCAAAAAGAGGACATACTTAGCACTTAAAGGTTCATGCCTTAGAAACAAATATATAGGCATTCATGACATGCAACATAAGCAAGATTTACAATTCAAACAAAGCATCCAAAAGCCAAACTGACATCACACACATCGAGCTCAATTTAACAACACCTATCCCATTGCTTGACTATTACAATCTACAATTTAAAGTTCATACTTGAGCTAACCAAAAGCGGCACTTGGAGGCCTTTCCTTGCCCTTGCCACCCACAAGCTACTGATCTGCATTTTCGAACAAAAAGAAGCGTAAGCGTAAAAGCTTAGTGAGGGTAAGCTCATAAAACAAACCTTCGACAATGTAGGGTCCAAGCACGAGCAACAAACAAGATAGAATACATGTTCTTACCTTTGATCCATATAAGCCAATCTACACATGATGCATGAACATATATTCAATAATATGCCATGCTCAACATGTTTAAATCCACAACATATGTAATCACATATATTAAACCATGTTAGCAACACATCCTAAATCATATTGGCTCACAAATAATCGCATATTGCAACATAAACCACAATCCGTATTGGCACCTAGCTATGACTCGAATACGCGGATAACATGTTGGAACATAAACCACAATCATATTGGCTCACAAATAATCGCATATTGCAACATAAACCACAATCCGGTTCTCGCGGAGGGGATTCCATTCATTCTCACGCCCCGCTTCACGCAGAGGGGATTCCACTCATCCTCGCGCCCGTCGATGGGATTCCACTCATCACCGACTAACATATATATGAAGATTTCCGGGAGAACCCGTACTCCATCTTGATGACTACCATCATCAAGACCACGCGCGCATTTGACTCATGTGTGCACACTAACATCCTAATGATCGATCATTGTACCCAAGCATACTAGTGCCAATACTACACATTCCATTACCCTTTCACAATATCATTTCATAACAACTTTCGTGCTTAGCACGTACTCACCATGACTCACCGTCATGCACAAACCACATTTCCATGCCTAGCATGTACTCACCATGATCCTCGGATCACGCAACCACCTCATAATATCATTTCACATGTCAACACTACATGTATATCATTAATACAATATCACATCATATTTCATACATATGTATATCCGCATTATACCTATCATCAACATGCTTATGGCAATGCATTAAACCATGCCTCAACATACATGTATAACAACATATACATAACCACCATAATCTCAATTAAACATGAGACACAACATCAAATTGAGTACAACCAAAATCTCTAACTAAAGCTTAGGATTAGGCTACCACTCTAATCCCAACTCTAGGTGGGTCTACCAATCCCAACCTAGTCCACATGCTTGAACCAATTGCTCAAAACCATTTAAAACATTTTATCCACTCACCTTCACCTCCAAGCTCCACTACCAAGCAACCAAGGTCTTCAAGTTTCCGGATTCACTCCCGAAGCTTTACCATTGTCTTCTCTTGTTTCTAATCATCTCAACACAAACAAAACAACCTCGAATCAGCTCATTCAACAATGTAGCAACCCGAAACACCATTCAAGCAATAAACACAAGATTCCAAGCCAATAACAACCCCCAAAACATAAAACTCGGGCAGCCCTTAAACCCAATCCAAAACTCATGATTTCAACCTTTTTAGCACACTCAAATGCTTCCAAAACAGCCCCCAACTATTTCCCTAACATCAACCCTCAAATTCCAACATAGAACACACCCAAAACTCAACTCAAAACCCTCCTAAAACCCCACCAAAACCCAAATTCGGGAAATCTTATAAAACACTTTAAAAATCACATATGTAAGACCTTACGTTCCTAAACAACTTATCTATCAACATTAAACCAAAAGCTTTGTTAAAATCTCATAAAGTTACAACCTTTTGCAGAAACCTTGAAAAACCCAAAATGTGAAATACATGACTTTAATGGAAACTAATGGTACCATAATGTAAAGAAAGACAAGACCAACTCAAAAATGCCATTACCTTTTGAAAAGCTCCAAAGATGAAAGTGAAAGGGGATGAAATGGTGAAATGGAGAGAAAATGACATTTTGACGTGAATAGGGTGAATGGAGAAGATGAAGATGAGTTTTAGAGTGGTCTTTTAAATTAAAGGGGGTTTTAAAAATGAAAGTTCACAGATTTACAATCTTGCCATTAATGAGATGGCAAGCTCATCTATTCTAAAATCCATGGGATTTGATTTCCAAAACAATTTAAATCCAACATAATTGTTTGCTTCGAATATATGAAGCCCAAAATAATATTTTATTATTTTAATTATAAAATCGAAACCCGAACCATTATTTAAATATTATTTTCACCCGACCCCAAACCCGGGCGTTACAACTCTCCCCTACTTACGGAAATTTTGTCCCCGAAATTTATCGGACAGGAAGAGTCACTGAAACATGCTCCTCTACGCTTTCTTTCTCACCACAACATACTCAACAACTCGGTAAACTCACCACACAACATTAGCTATCTGATGCTAAGATCTCGACAGGTCCTTCTATGTGCGCCAATTTTAAACTGAACTCAATCTCTTCCACAAACATAGCATGGGACAGATCTGACTCACATTTCTGAATCATAGATACACGGAACACATCACAAACCCCTTTCTAACTCTAGTGGTAACCGCAACAAATAAACAACAAAATTAGCCCGATTCACAACCTCATACAGCACTGTTTGAATACTTGACCCATAACTTTCTCCGACTGATCGTCTGACTTCAACAGGTAACCAAGCACTATGCAGACGTCCTCAAAAATCTAGTTGAAATCTCGAATCTCTATTGCCCACTTTCATTAAGAACCTCCCACGGGTGTAACAAACTAGAAGAAAAACTGATGCTCGACCTTGTCACGCTGGCAAATCACACACTTACTCTCATACTGAACCACATCATTCATCAACTCAATCCAGAAGTACTCATCTTCAACCCACAATACGTCTTCATACTACTCAGATGCAATACAAAAGAAATGTCGTGTGCTTCAGCCAAAACAATACGTCTCAAACCACTATGTCATTCAACACAACTATTCTGTCTCTGAAATGCAAAATTCTATCATCTCTGAAACTGTATTCTGAAGGTCTTCCTTCTGCTATGTCTTGCACGTGAGGTGCCAAGAACCCGTTTCTCTTTAAGTATCTGACTCAATGTAAGTTTAACCCGAAACTCGGCCACAAAACTACTATCATTTGGTAAACTGAATCCGGCAAATATAGCTCGCAATTCAAATATAGTTAAGCAAAAACAACTCGAAGCATCAGTTACTACGTTGACTCTTTTCGGATGGTACTCAATCTTGAGATTATGGTCTTCAAGCAGTTCTAACAACTTACGTTGTTCAAGTTTCAACCCTTCCCAAGTCGTCAAATATTTCAAGTTCTAATGATAAGTATATATTGTGCATTTCTTACTGTACATGCTTTGTCTCTAAGTATTCGAAGCAAATACAACTGTAATTAACTCTATGCCTCGCATCAGATAATTCTTTTCATGCACTTTTTACTGTCTTGACGAATAGGCCACAATCTTCTGTCTTGCATAAGCACACAACCTAACCCTACATGTAACGCATCACTAAGGTTCACAAATTCTTTCTCTGACATAGGCTGGATCAAGGTCGAAGCTTCCTTCAAAGTTTCTTTCGGTTTCTCAAGGGCTCGTTGTCTCGCATCTGACCACACAAACTGAACATTCTTCTGTAACAATCTGTCAATGGGGTAGTTATCTTCGAAAGACCATTTACAAACCTCCGATAGTAATAATGCTAGACCTAGGAACTATAGATACCTGTCACTGTCTTCAATTTCTTCCAACTCACATCTTCTTCTGCCTACTTAGGATTTACTCTATTACACTCGGCTGATCTACATGTCCTAGGAGAACATCTTCCTTGACTAGGAGTTCACGTTTGCTCGACTTGGCATACAATTGATTCTCTAATAGGATCTACAACACTAACTCCAAAGCTTGTCATGATCTTCTTCGGTACTTGAATATACCTATGTATCATTTATGAGGGGTACTACAGACTGATCAAGGAGTTCAGGAAATATTCTGCTCAACATTTCTATAAAAGTAACTAACACACTAGTCAAACAAAACGGCATAACCCAGAACTCAAGGTGACCATATCTTGCCCCCAAAAGCTGTCTTCGGTATATCAACATCTCTCACTTTCAACTGGTAGTAATCGGATCTCAATTTAATCTTCGAAAAGACAATAGCACACCCTAACTGATCAACAAATCACTGATGCTCGGAGATGGATACTAACTACTCACTGTCACTTGTTTCAACTACCTGTAATCTGAACACATTCGCGTATTGCCATCTCTCTTCTTCACAAATTGCACTGTCGTACTTTAAGATGATGTACTAGGCCTAATGAATCTACATTCTAACAAATCTCGAAGTTGATTCTTCAACACCCTCAATTCTTTCGGAAACCATAAGATACGGAACAATCAAAGCAGGAGCAAACTCGAAGACGGTCTCAATAACAAACTCTTCTTCCCTATCAAGAGACAAACCGAGCAATTCTTCCAAACACTTTTAGGAAAACATAAACTATTCTAACATTCTGCGGTCTAATCTTCATTCAAAAATTAAATCTATCACATTTGCTAGGCAAGCCTGTCAACTAAACTAAATCAATCTTTGACCTCTAAAGCCGGATCAACATTCGATAAGAAGTTCACATCCTCACCTACCACTATAGTCTCACAGAAATCTGCAGCTTCAAGGCAACTCTCTCTTTGTCTCAACGTATACCCTAGCTTTGTGTTCTATGAGCCAAATCATGCCCAATGTTACATCGAAACCGTAAAAGACAATTACTTCACATCTACTGGAACCACGTATCCCTGAACCATCAACACACATCTTCCGTACATCTTCCTGACCACCACTATCTTACCAAAAGGTCTAGTCACATGCGTCCCTACGTCTAAGATCTCAATAGAGATATCTAATTTCTTTGCGTGCTCACACAAAAGGATGAAGCCGCAGAAATTGCAACTTCACATGTACACAGCTGATAGTTTTCGGTTCTCTTGTTTTCAAGCTGGCCCTTCAACATAACCTAACTCTTCAAAACCGTTCTTAGAGCATCTCGAAACTTCAAAATTTAGTTCTGATCACACACAAACAATCATGCTGGAACTTGTTCTAAAACATCGGTCCTAACGACTCAAAACATCCTACTACCAAACAATCTGAAGTTAAAGCTCACGACTTCCTTCTCGGCTCAACTATATCAGAAGTGACTTCATCTCTCCTTCTTGTTGGAAGACAACTCAGACACACACTGGCCCAATCACACAAATTGATTCCCACTTACGGATACTGATCGGCTGTCCTGTATTAAAACCATAGGCCGAACCCCAACGATCACCAATTAACATTTCTGAGTTTCAGATTACTCACACGAGACCCTTACCTTGGACCCTCCAAAAGAACTAAGGTACTCATACCTACCTCTGACACTTCACTGGGCACATTCAACTTTGCATGCTTGCTAACAATATACGGAAGTACAGATTCAGAATCAACCGGAGGGAACAAACTCAAAACTGTACCAATGGCTTATCTGCTATAACATCGATACTACTCTGAACCTCACTCATAGGTCTTCACCTCTTTCACCAACTAACACCAGAAATGATCACATCATCCCTCACCAACAAGAATCAACCCACATACACACGGACTCAAACAAACAAATTGTACCTCAACTCCGGTACAACCATACCTCCCTAACTATAGCGATGAACTCCCTCAACATCATCCATATTTTCAGAAACCACAACTTCTACTTACCGATTCACGGCCCACGCCTTGGCCTCAAACTTACCCAAAAAGCAATAAATCAACAACAACAACAACAATTTACATACAAACTAGGTTAGCAAAGGAAAGGGTCCAAGTGGCTCAAGTATGATTCCCTCACTTAAAATCTTTTTTTTTCCGATGTAATAGAAGCAATGGGACTCTACTCAACATGCTTCAAACAACATACATGCACAATCAAACAATCACACATCACAGCATACTAGAATAACAAGCAACATGCTTACATGGCAAGAAAACATCGTGCAATTACAATACAAAAATTAAAATTACCTCACTTACCTACCCAAGGTCTCGGAAACCTTAGGCTCTGATACCAACAAATGTAACCCCCTCTTCCCGGTCCGGACGTTTGACCGGTCCGAGTAGGCTACACGGGGAAAACCGATGTGAAACTCGTTAAGGTCCCACCTCGGTTAGCAACCCTAGAAAATTTCTTTTATTTATATCTTGTCTAAAGGCATATTATTTCCTAAGTGATCATGACAGCGGAAAACATCAAGGAAGATACACAACCGGACCCTAAACAACATGTTAACAGTCAATTTTATACTTACAGAGCAGTCCGTATCGATACACAAATCAAGGGTATCGATACGCCTTGACCAAGGTCAACATCCTTCAGTCAACACAGGAAGACCGTATCGATACAGCCCTTGAGCGTATCGATACGCCCTTCTCGGTCAACATCTCGTGGTCAACGAGATAAACCCGTACCGATACGCTTAGAGCCCGTATTGATACGCCAAAGCCTCACCAATTTCTCGGATTTCCAGTGAGCTTTGAGCGTACCGATATGCCCCCGTGTATCGATAAACCAAGACAAAATTGAGTCCTGGAGGGCAAACCGTATCGATACGGCCATCAGGCATATCGATACGCCCTGCACTGCAAGACCTCCAAATTCAGCAAAACAACACAAAACTTGACTCTATATGCGATTTACGACTCCCCTAGCCACAAACAACATACAAACAACCTTTAACCACCAAAACATCAACATACATGTCATTCAAAATGAACAAGGATCATGCATCGAAAGGATCCAAACATTTACCAAAAAGAGGACATACTTAGCACTTAAAGGTTCATGCCTTAGAAACAAATATATAGGCATTCATGACATGCAACATAAGCAAGATTTACAATTCAAACAAAGCATCCAAAAGCCAAACCAACATCACACACATCAAGCTCAATTTAACAACACCTATCCCATTGCTTGACTATTACAATCTACAATTTAAAGTTCATACTTGAGCTAACCAAAAGCGACACTTGGAGGCCTTTCCTTGCCCTTGCCACCCACAAGCTACTGATCTGCATTGTCGAACAAAAAGAAGCGTAAGCATAAAATCTTAGTGAGGGTAAGCTCATAAAACAAACCTTCGACAATGCAGGGTCCAAGCACGAGCAACAAACAAGATAGAATACATGTTCTTACCTTTGATCCACATAAGCCAATCTACACATGATGCATGAACATATATTCAATAATATGCCATGCTCAACATGTTTAAATCCACAACATATGTAATCACATATATTAAACCATGTTAGCAACACATCATAAATCATATTGGCTCACAAATAATCACATATTGGCAACATAAACCACAATCCGTATTGGCACCTAGCTATGACTCGAATACGCGGATAACACGTTGGAACTCACTTCCAACACAACCATTACCTTCGGTGGGATTACACTCATCACCGGTTCTCGCGGAGGGGATTCCACTCATCCTCACGCCCCGTTTCACGCAGAGGGGATTCCACTCATCCTCGCGCCCGTCGATGGGATTCCACTCATCACCGACTAACATATATATGAAGATTTCCGGGCGAACCCGTACTCCATCTTGATGACTACCATCATCAAGACCACGTGCGCATTTGGCTCACGTGTGCACACTAACATCCTAATGATCGATCATTGTACCCAAGCATATTAGTGCCAATACTACACATTCCATTACCCTTTCACAATATCATTTCATAACAACTTCCGTGCTTAGCACGTACTCACCATGACTCACCGTCATACACAAACCACATTTCCATGCCTAGCATATACTCACCATGATCCTCGGATCACGCAACCACCTCATAATATCATTTCACATGTCAACACTACATGTATATCATTAATACAATATCACATCATATTTGTAACCCCCTTAACCCGGCCCAGACGGTTGAACCGAATTAAGAAGTTTACACGGGGAAAACCAAAGTCAACTCGAAAGTCAACCTTGATTAACGACCCTTTTTTTTCCTTTTTAATCTTATCTAGATGCATGTTAACCCTAGTTATGTTCATACAAACATCATACTCAAAGATCATCGCAGACGAAAAACGTTCAGGGACTTAATTTGAACAAATCAAGACTTTAAGGACCAAAATGTAAATTTTGGAAAGTACAAGGACTTAACCCACTTTTAAGTTACCAATAAGGAATTAGTCATATTTCATGCTTGTCTGTCAAATTTCAGCTCAAACGGACATCACAAACTCAAACAATTGCGTAAACATGATTCAGGACCAAAACGCAAACAAAACAAAACATATAACCAACAATTTCAGTGCCCAACGGTCAAGTGTTCCGAAACAGGGAGACCCGTTCTGAAACGCGGGACCGTTCCGCAACAGGTTCCGAAACAGTGCCTGGCAGTGGCACTTCCGTTCCGGAACGGCTGCATCCGTTTCGGAACGCCCAGGCCATTTCAGGCCCCTGTTCCGATACGGTAGCACCTGTTCCGAAACAGGCTGCCCAGATTGCAGAAAAATAGCTGGTTTATTGCACAATTAACCTATCAAACATGCTCCAAAGACAACCAAACTTTACCAACAAGTCATACAACATTCAAGGAACATAATTGCCTCAACCAAATATCAACATGGCATCAATTATGAAAATCCCCAATTCTATAGGCATGCATCCTATTTAGCAAACCATTCAAGCATCAAACCATCAATTCAAACCCATAATGGCCAATTACAAGAAACAACAATGTTAACAACATTTATACAACTTATGGAATCCAAAACGTCTCCCAAAACAACAACATAGGTTCCCCATTGCCAAATACCCAAAAGCTAATAGTTTGAGAAAATGTTCACCATACATGAGCTTTGTTCACCACTTGGATTCTTCACCAACTTGCTGCCCTCAAATGCACTTTAATGCTCTGCATTATTGGTTTAAGAAAAGAGAGAGAGCGTAAGCATAAGCTTAGTGAGGAATGCTCAATAAAACCACACAATAATGCATTTACAAAACACCTTTATAAATCATACTTCAAAACAACATTTGAACATGCTCACAAGCATTCAAAAACAAGCAATTCATGCTTCAATCTTTATCAAGTCATATTGGCAACAAGTGATACATTCAACATAAGATTCACATATGGACTTTCAAACACCATTGTAATCTTATAAATTCCAAGGACCACACATGGACTTTTAAACACCATTGTGTCCTTAACCCATGGACTTTTAAACACCATGACAAGGACCACACAAGGACTTTTAAACACCTTTGTGTCCTCAACAAGAACCATCCAAGGACTTTTAAACACCTTGATGTTCTTAAGTAACAAGGCTTACACAAGGACTTTTAAACACCTTGAACCTTAACCAAGAACCAACCATGGACTTTTAAACACCATGTTGTTCTTAACAAGAATCATCCAAGGACTTTTAAACACCTTGATGTTCTTAATTAACAAGGCTTACACAAGGAATTTTAACCACCTTGAACCTTAACCAAGAACCAACCATGGACTTTTAAACACCATGTTGTTCTTAACAAGAATCATCCAAGGACTTTTAAACACCTTGATGTTCTTAAATAAACAAGGCTCACACAAGGACTTTTAAACACCTTTGTGACCTTAACCATCACTTGCCAATAATCATCATTAACAACCATATTCCACTGTTTTAAAGCATTTAACAAAGCCATAAACATCATGCATCTTTAAGCATCAAACCACAATAGAACAATGTTCAAAAACAAGGAACTCTCACCTTGAGCTTCCTCCTACACATGGCTTATAATCTCAGCAAATACACATGCTAGATA
Source organism: Hibiscus trionum (assembly GCA_030270665.1). Lineage (NCBI taxonomy): Eukaryota > Viridiplantae > Streptophyta > Magnoliopsida > Malvales > Malvaceae > Hibiscus > Hibiscus trionum. The sequence continues at coordinate 14,446,795 of BSYR01000038.1, read as the reverse complement.
TGCTTTAAAAACAGAATTTAAAACATGCAAACAATCACATTGCACCCAACCATCACATGGTTCCTCAACAAGAGAGTTTTCCCGAAAACTTACTCTTGAGCTTAGCAAAGTTGTTTAGACTTAGACTAAGCTCCCAAACCTTCGAAACATTGGTTTCAAAGCCGAAAACCAAAATCCACTCACCGATTCCGTTTCGCCTCTTGCCGAAACACCAATCAAGCTTCCGGATCAACACCACTAGGATCCAAAGATGACTCCCCTGTTTTAAACACATCAAAACAGTAGATTAATGCATCATCATGCATTAATACCCTCAATGAAAGCATCAAAACTCGCTGCTCTCATCCACACTCCATTTTCGGCTACCAAACACAACCGAAAATGCATCCAAACAACTCCTCAACACTACCCAGCCAAGATCCATCAAATCTAAGCATCCTTAAACATCAAATAACATCCAAAAATGATCTAACCACGTCCTTATACCTCCAACTATAACAGATCAACAAGATCACTCCAAAAACAACCAAGAACACAAGCTAAACTTAGGAAATTCAACCTATCCGGGATTGCATTGATTAAAACTCAATTTCACATCAAATTAGCATTCAATTAACATCAATTTGACACCTCAAAACACAGCCCAATCAGATCATACGAAAATTTCATCAAAATCAATCAAATCTTGCATTTAAAAGCCAAGATCAAGAACAAATCAATAAAACCTTTTATAAAACACAATTTAAGGATTGAGAACTTGGGAATTTCAGTAAAGAACTTAAAGTTCAGAGGAGAAGGACGTTCTTACCTCCAAACTTGAGTTTTCTCCCTTTTTGGAACCAAAATCTTGAAAATCCACATAGCAAATGGTGAGGTTTTGTTGAAGAGATGATTAGAGATCAAAAGAGAGTTGAAATGTGATATTTAGGTGACAAAATCTGAGGAAAAGCTCTGGAGAAAATGTGTTTGGTTTGAGAGAAAAGATGAGAGAAAATGGAAAATGGAAAAGTTAGTTGGAAAATGATAAAATATCTTCCCTCCACTTTTCTTTTATTTAAAAACCTTTAATAAATCATTTAATATCTTAGAAAAATCTGGAGAAACTCCCATTGGGTAAATAGCTCCTTAAAGATTCAAATTTTCAATCCTTTTTAAAACAGTCACGCAGTTTTCAAAAATTACATTTTGGTCACTAGCCAAAATGTCACCCTTCCAAACCTCATTTTACAAAATTGATTTCACAGTTCACTTATATATATTAAAAGAGGATTTTAGAACATTTTTCCATATTTTTAATGCAACCCGAACTAGGTTTTCCTAAATTCACTCTCATATATTCGAACCGCGATCCGACCGAACCGGTCCGAAACTCAAAACTCCTAAGCCCAAAACCGGGGCGTTACAATATTTCATACATATGTATATCCACATTATAACTATCATCAACATGCATATTGCAATGCATCAAACCATGCCTCAACATACATGTATAACAACATATACATAACCACCATAATCTCAATTAAACATGAGACACAACATCAAATTGAGTACAACCAAAATCTCTAACTAAAGCTTAGGATTAGGCTACCACTCTAATCTCAACTCTAGGTGGGTCTACCAATCCCAACCTAGTCCACATGCTTGAACCAATTGCTCAAAACCATTTAAAACATTTTAACCACTCACCTTCACCTCCAAGCTCCACTACCAAGCAACCAAGGTCTTCAAGTTTCCGGATTCACTCCCGAAGCTTTACCATTGTCTTCTCTTGTTTCTAATCGTCTCAACGCAAACAAAACAACCTCGAATCGGCTCATTCAACAATGTAGCAACCCGAAACACCATTCAAGCAATAAACACAAGATTCCAAGCCAAGAACAACCCCCAAAACATCAAACTCGGGCAGCCCTTAAACCCAATCCAAAACTCATGATTTCAATCTTTTTAGCACACTCAAATGCTTCCAAAACAGCCCCCAACTATTACCCTAACATCAACCCTCAAATTCCAACATAGAACAAACCCAAAACTCAACTCAAAACCCTCCAAAAACCCCACCAAAACCCAAATTCAGGAATTCTTATAAAACACTTTAAAAATCACATATGTAGGACCTTAGGTTCCTAAACAACTTATCTATCAACATTAAACCAAAAGCTTTGTTAAAATCTCATAAAGTTACAACCTTTAGCAAAAACCTTGGAAAACCCAAAATGTGAAATACATGACTTTAATGGAAACTAATGGTACCATAATGTAAAGAAAGACAAGACCAACTCAAAAATGCCATTACCTTTTGAAAAGCTCCAAAGATGAAAGTGAAAGGGGATGAAATGGTGAAATGGAGAGAAAATAGCATTTTTACGTGAATAGGGTGAATGGAGAAGATGAAGATGAGTTTTACAGTGGTCTTTTAAATTAAAGGGGTTTTAAAAATGAAAGTTCACATATTTACAATCTTGCCATTAATGAGATGGCAAGCTCATCTATTCTAAAATCCATGGGATTTGATTTCCAAAACAATTTAAATCCAATATAATTGTTTGCTTCGAATATATGAAGCCCAAAATAATATTTTATTATTTTAATTATAAAACCGAAACCCGAACCATTATTTAAATATTATTTTCACCTGACCCCCACACCCGGGCGTTACAATTGTCGTTTGATTATGTATAATGATAGTTTTAGTTCTCAAACCTTTTATATTCTATAAATTTATTCTAAATTCAAAATAATTTAATAAATTTAAACATTTATATTTAAAAAACACATATCATTTTAGTCATTTTTTCTTCCAAATCCCTTGTATACCCACGTTAACATTAGAGTACTTCATTTGAAATCATTAAATAATCTAATACACACATTTATAAATATAAAAGTATTTATAATTATTTTTTAATGTTAGATCTGTAAATAGTTTTAAAATTATTTATAAAAACCTTGAGGTTTTAGTTACTACCGCCACATAATTTTCTACAAAAGTTCATGTTTTAGTTACTGTTACAACGTAAGTTACTGAATTTTTATTATAAAACAAATTACTTAATTTCTCTACAAGTCTATTTTATAATAAAGAAATTACTGCTAAAAATTATTGCAAAAAAACTTTTTAATGAATATACATATGTAACAACCCAAATTTTTGAGTCAACGTATGAGCGTTAACCCGAGTTGTGGACCTTCATGTTGGTTGGAGTAATTGGACCCGTTGGGTTAAGTTTGAGCCTTGTTGGATAAGATTTGATCTACATATGATGGAAAAGGGACCATTTTGTAAGGAGGGTGATTCTTGGAGGTTTTATGATGCCATTTACCCACCTTTTGAAAAAAAGGCTGATTCCCTTTTAATGTTTTTGTCTTCGACGTGGGTTTGAGGGGACCATATTGCATCACAATTCTTCCACCCTCTTTTTCTTTACCTCATCTCTTCATCTTTCTCCAAGAATACCCATGGCCACCAAAGACTAAAAATCCAAGCTTTCTTCATTATTTTTTCCAACCAAGGTCCAAGATTTAAGTATGTTGATCACCATTTCAAGAGCTTCATGAAAAGTATAATCTTGTGGTAAAAAGGTAAGATATTATCTTATGTGTTTTTGGGTTCAAGGCTTGTAAGAATCTTTCCTTTGATTCTAAGATTTTATTTTCGTAGTTAAGTGTAACCCCCTTAACCCGGCCTAGGTGCTAGGTCGAACCGAGAGAGCTATATTACGTTTGCCGTAGCAAACCTGAATCGAATATCTCAAAATAGGTCATTTTTTCTTTTTATCTTATCTAGATGCATCATTAGAACCTAAGGTGTACATATTGACAATGTTTAAAATCTCATCTGAACTGAACATTGAATCGATGTCGATTTGTACAAACATGCATTTTAGGGACCAATTTGTAATTTTGAAAAATTACAGAGATTCATCTAGGTTTTACATTACCAATCCTCAATTAGTCATATTCCATGCTTATATACAATTTTTCAGCTTAAATAGATCATTCGAACACATTTAATTAACATACACTCAAATAGGGACTAAAATGAAAGAATCTAAAGCTGCTCATTAAACCAACTATAATAACCGTCACCAGTACCGATACCCGGGATACGCGTACCAATACAGTTAAGCGCACTGATACTCCTAGCCCATGTACCGATACTAGCTTCAAATTCAAAATTCTTGTAGCATCAAATTGTATTGGTACGCTGGACCCGTACCAATACCCTATGACCTGTAATGTCCGCTTTTCTTGGTTTTTCAACTTTAGACCCTATTAGACATGCTCCAATCAATCTATTAAAACCCCTAACCATATCCCACATGCTGAGCATACCACCAAACTTCTTCAAACCACTTTTCATACAATTCCATCCACAATTGCACAATCTAGAGGCACGCTTCCTATTTGTATAAAACCAACAACATGAAAAGTTAAGCCATGCCCATCATGAGTAGAATAAGCATCAAACCTTACTCAACCTATTTAAAACATGTTCAAACCATTGAACCATCAACAAAACCATTCCATCCAAAGATACATAAAAAAAGTTCAACGCATAGGCAAAAGTTCACAAACAACCAAGTATAAATTGATCATCATACTTCAAGAACCCATATGACAAGCCAACAATCAACAAGATATAATCCTTGGAAATACATGGCAACCAAAATACAAATCCCCAAAGTTTGGACAACACATTGCCTTATTACCAAAAGTTAAAAACCAAACCATACTTGATAGCAACGATGTCTTAGGATCTCCTCGCTCCGAATGCTTCCCCAATCCTCAATTTTCTGCAAAGAAGAATGAGAGCGTAAGCAAACATATGCTTAGTAAGGGTGCTCCATCAATATTCATCAATGCATGAACATACTTTGAATATACCATGACGTTATAACAAAAGAGTTATAAATGCAAAAGCCATTGCAATTCCTTTTTTCTTTTAAAACATGGCATGCATAACAACCATATGCATAAAAGCTTTATCACATGCTTTCCTTTATCTCAAATATATTGGCACTTAGCGTGACTCACTATAAACATCAACTCTTTTAAAACCTCATCATATATACAGATTTCCCTGGTGGATACCTTTAAACCACCAATTACTTGCCTCCAGCCAGGGTAGACTCACCTCTACCACAAAGCCGCGAAATTCACTAGCCCGAGCAGCCTAACCGCTTCCTCAAGCGTCGTGGGGCGATTGAATTATATTATAATACACTTTAAACCCAATGTCATGCCAATTATATCCGATATTTTCCTTTTTGCATGTCACATAGCCAATATATTCTTTAGGCTAAAGGGTCAAATTTGCCCCTGTAGTAATCCGAAATCAGCAATGTTGCGCCTACTTTTTTTCTTCGTAATTTTGCCCTCAAAGTCAGTCAATTGTAACAATGTTGCCCTTTGACCGACGTTGACCGTTAAAGTGCTGACGTGGCAGTTAACGGTGAAGTCAGTCATGCAATTTTGCCCTCAAAGTCATACAATTGCAGTAATTTTGCCCTCGGTTTATTTAGTTTTTCGAGTTGAACTTTTACAAACAGAATATATAAAAAATCGATTAAAAACTTGGTGTAAATATCCTTTGGGTCCTTGCTAATTTTAAAAATAAACAAAGTGAGAACTCTCAAAAAATATTCTTCAATTTTTAAAAAATATATAAACTTAATAAAAATAAATAAGATATTCAAAAATATTAAAAATAAAAACCAATATAAAAAATAAAATGTATTAGAAATTATAAAATAATAAAAATATAAATAAAATTTTTTAAAAGTTTTATAAAGTATTAAAAATGAACAATTTCATCAAATGATAAAATATAAACATAAAGTTATAAATAAAAAATAATCAAAATTGACGTAGAAAAACGGGAAAAAATTTGCTAAAATTCTTCAATTTTTTAAAACTAAATACTTTTAAATTTTTTATATTTATATTTTATTATTTTATAATTTCTAATATATTTTAATTTTTATATTAGTTTTTGTTTTCAATATTTTTTGAATATTTTCTTTATTTTTATTAAGTTTATGGATTTTTTTTAAAAAATTGAAGAATGTTTTGATTTTTTGTGAGAGTTCTCACTTTGCTTATTTTTGAAATTACCGGGGACCCAAATGATATTTACGCCAATTTGTTAATCGATTTTTCATATATTCTATTTGTAAAAGTTCAACTCAAAAAACTAAATTCTTTATGCAATTTTATTCAAAAACTAAATAAACCGAGGGTAAAATTGTTGCAATTGTATGACTTTGAGGGCAAAATTGCATGACTGACCTCACCGTTAACTGCCACGTCAGCACTTTAACGGTCAACGTCGGTCAAAGGGCAAAATTGTTACAATTGACTTACTTTGAGGGCAAAATTACGAAGAAAAAAAAGTAGGGGCAACATTGCTGATTTTGGATTACTATAAGGGCAAATTTGACGCTTTAGCCTATTCTTTAAAACACATTTACTTATTGTAACAATTTCACAAATCAATTTCATATGCAATTTACATTGCCAACGGCAACAACCACATTCCATTTAGGAACCATTTCACAATGCTCATAGGAATCCATAAGTTTGATAAACCATTGCATATCTTTCAAATGATGCATAAAACAGTAAATAAACCAATCCATACTTTTAAACCAAAACATGAAAATCAAGTCTTATATCAAACCGATATTCAAAGGTGAATTAGGGAAAACTTACTTCCTAGCTTAGTTAAGCTTGCAAGGCTTAAACTAAACTACCAACTCCTTTACTCAAACCTTTAAGAGTGTCCAAACACAACTACACTCAGTATTTTACAACACTTCATTTGCCGTTGCGCTCCAAGCTTCCGAAACGATTCGATATCCACAAGATAAGCTAGGCTTGATCCTCCCATGTTTTAGCAACAAAAAATCAGAGCTACATTGCATCAAAATGCAACTCAACAATAGCCCACAAACCCCCTGCAACCTCAACGAAATCACATCCGAAAACTACTTCTAACGACTATCACTACATTGAAAATACATTTTTAGTGACACTGAAAATAGTCACAAAAAATGTTAAATTTAGTCACTGAAATTTATAGTGACTATTTTCTAAGTCGTCACCAGTCGTCACTAATAACTCCGTCACTATTATATTAGTGACAACTTTCATGTATTTCGTCACAATAGTTATATTTTTTATGACCACACTATTTGACACAAATGGTTATTAATAGTGACTAAAATTTTGACACTAATGTTATTCTTACTAGTGACAAACATTCTATCACAAATGCATATTTAAATAGTGTCTAAAATATGTCGTCACTGTCAATAATAAAAAATTAATTATATTTTTAGTTGTAACCATTTTATTTAGGGTTTAAACTAATCACTAATTGTCCCTGAAATTTAATGGTTCTTTTGCATTTTAGTCAACAAACTTTTAAGTTTCATTAGATCACTGAAATTTAATTATAGATGATGTAGCATATTCAGATATCAATTTTTAGTAAATAAATGCAAATGCATGGCTTAAAGAAGGATCGAACCTGGAACCTTTAGGGCGAGAGTACAATACTTATCCACTAGGCTAGGCAAGAAATCTAATACTATTTCAAAAGAAAAATAATATTTAGGTTAAATTGTAATTGAAATTAATTTTATTTATTTTAAAAATATGTATTAATTATAACACTAATTATAATGATAATAATTTAACTAATTTTTCTATGGTTTCTTATACGAAGTACATATGTTGAAAAAACTATTTATAATTTTTTGAAGAAATAACTAATCAAAATAGAATATATCTTTTTAAATTTTCAAAAAAATCCTATCATATATTATGCTAAAATCACATATTAGTGTTTGTACTCTAATTTGGTCACTTTAAATTTCTATACTCTTTAAATTTTGAATTTTCGATCATGACATGAATGATAGTCTTTAAATATGTTAAGTAAAATTTTCTTTTTAGCTAATTTGTTGTACATAAGTTTCTTATTTAATTTTTGTTCTTTAATTTGATCATTTTTAGTCCTTGTAATTTAGTATTGTCGATGTCCCGGTTAGGATTAAGATTAAGATTTTAAAATTTGAAAAATATAGGGACTAAAGTTGATCAAAAGAGATTGACTAAAAGAACAATTTACACATAATATAAAGACTATATAAATATTTTACCTTTTGACAAACTAGTTTATTGTAACTTTAATTTTTATAATTATAAAAATAAATTTATCATTGTGACAATGTCTAATTTGTCATTACTTTTATTTTTTTATTGGTGACAAAATTTATCACAACAAAAAGTGAAACTTTAAGTGACAAGTAATTTCATTGTAACAATAAATATCAAATAATAGTGACCATTTAACATCTCGTCACTATCATGTGTCAAAGTTTTAGTGACAATAAACTTTGTGTCACAATTGTATACTTATAGTGAGAATTCATTTGTGAAAAATGTAATCGTCACAATTACTACTGTTACAATGACCAAATAAAAATATGTCACAATTACCTATACTAATAGTGTCGCACAAAAAAATTGTCACAAAAAGTTAATATTTGTGACAAAATTATTCCTAGTCACTATCAATTTGTCACTAAAAACCTATATTGTTGTAGTGCTACCAATCAACCACCAGCCATAAAATTAAGATTCTAACACCTTAATATCATCAAATAACATCCAAAAACACAATCCAAACCTCCTTTTACCTCTAGCAATCAAGAATCATCCATAACAACCCCAAAATCACCTTTAAACTACCTTAGAAATTAACCAATTAAATAGTTTCGGGATTGATTACAAAAATCTTAGTTCACATTATTTTTATAAAAGTAAAATGTGAATTAACCCAATAGAAACCTCCAACAATTATCTTGTTAAACAAGAATTTAGGCAAAACATCAAAATCACCAATAAACCTCATTTTCTTGAAATAAATTGCAAAAACCATTCTAGAATAAACAAAATACAAGCCAACTGCTAGGAAATATCAATAAAGAACCTTAGTTTTAAGAGAGAAGAAGAAATTTACCTTCGAAGAGCCTTCCACCAAAATTGACGTAAGTTTTCTCTTGAAAACATATTGAGAAATAGATAAAATATTTTTGAAATCTCTATAAGGTTTTGTTAGGGATTAAACGAGAAATCAAATGATGAAATCTCCATTGAAAATCAGTAAGAAAATTTGGAAATCTTGATTGGGAAATGAGATGGAAAATGAGAGAAAATGAGAAGAGAAAATCCAAGAAAATTTGGTAGAATAGGTTAATGATTTAGGAAAAACAATTACAATTAAGGTGGAAAACTTTAATTAAAATATTTTGAAAACATAGCTCTCTAAGGATTCTTAGTATTGGCCCAATTACATTTTAGTCACTAAAATAGTTTTCAGTCTTTACAATTTAGTCACTAAAAATCGAAATGTCACCGTGATTAGTTTAACTAACCTTCAAATTAATTACCAAAATGCCCAATAATTTAATCAAACCTTTTTAGTAGCTCAAACCAATTTTTATCCAAACAATTTCTATTTTTAAAATATTAATTTCCCCGAAACTCATTTTACCGATTAATCTAGTCCGACCGAGTCAAATTTGACCTGATCAAACCCCTAAACTTCTAACCCTATTTTTGGTTGTTACAACTCTGCCCCTCTTAAGAAATTTTGTACTCAAAATTTACCTGAAGGGAAAAGATTAGGAAATTGTTTCTGCATTTCCTCCTTTGTCTCCCATTTGGCCTCCTCGACTCATCGATGTCGCCACAACACTTTGATCAACTCAATCGATCAAGACATATAGACTACTTCTTATAAATTGGTCTTCAAATGTTTACTCAGAAATTGGGAAATCTAGGTATTTTACAATCTTGAAGGTTAGAAACTTGTTATCGGGATTTTTGAAACAGATCTAGAATTTAAAAGGAGAAACAGAAGTTCTATCAGGTCAAGCATGACTTACCAGGTCATTTCCACTATCAGGAATATTCAGGTCTTTTTTACATTTCAAGGGTATTTTTGTCATTTCTCATCCGATTTCATGTAACACCCCAAGAAAACACAGTATGGAATTGAAAATTGATTGAGTGTAACTCAAATTGTTGAGAAATTATTAAAATGACTAATTGGAAATATAGGGATAAAAAACGAAGCCATGTAAAATGAAGTAACCGCATTTCAATGAGTAATTTTAACTTTAAATAAACTCTAGGGATTGCATGTAAACTAAATAAAATTGAGGGGACCGTAACACTTGTTAATCTTGATAAGACAAGTGTTAATGTAAACTAAACAGTAGGGAGATATGGGCTGTTCGAATGGTAACAAACTGTACACAAATGTAACTGATTAATTGATGTCATGAAAGAACACATTGGGTCAATGTATGAGCCTAACTATGTTTGATAAGCTGCTTGAAAATGCTTAGACATGGAGAGATTTCTAAATGTATTCTTAAAAGACCGTTTTACATGTATAGAGCAGTTTTGTGTACCTTGGAAACTGTTATGTATATTAGGGTCTGTTTTTGATGAATTATGAACTGTTTGGTTGTGTAAATGCATGTTCGATTGATGCTGAAATTGGGTTATTGTTGAGAAAATTTAGTTGTTTACTTACATCTCGATTCAGTCATAGCATAATTGAACAAGTGATCGAATTGCAATAATGGACACACCAATTATCCATTTTAATAGAAGTGAATTGGTAATAGCATGATAATGTCCTGTTTTAGAGAAAAATAGACAGACCTAAGTGAATGCTAACCTGTATATATATGAACCTATAATGAAGTGTATCGAACTGTTTTTGAAGAGGTGAATGAGAGTATAAATTTGGGACTGTTTTTAATTGATAAAAGAAAAATAATAAAACAGGGGAAGGATTTATTTGGTAGTTTTGGGGCTGTCTTGATGTATGTAAGCATGTGTTATAAAATGAGGACTGTTTTATGTATATACAAACTTAGCTGGACTGTTTAGAATGTGCATGATTAAGGGACTGTTTTGTACCTATATACAAGTATATGTATATGTTAAGGATTGTCAACATGAATAAGAACATCCTTGGACTGTTTTAGTGTAAATAAGTAAGTCTGCTGTTAAGTAGACTGTTTTGGATTCAAATAAGATGTTAAAAGATGCAGTCTTATGTGTTTAAAAGGTGCAGTTTTGTATATTAAAAACCTGTGCAGTTTTGTATGTTAAAATATAGTGCAGTTTGGGGGTCAAATATAGTGTAAATTTAGTGCTTTAAACAATGCAGAATTGTATGAAAACATTCCCGAAACTGTCCGGAAAACAGTTTAAAAATATAGACACTTTTGACATATACTATATGAGCAGTTTTGGAATGATAAATTGTATGATTTATTGTGTGTTAATTGGCAATTGAAGAAAGTTTGTTGGTGTGCTGATTGTGAACTAAAGTAATGTGTCTTGGGAAGATAGGAATGCTATGAGTAAATTAAGTTAAAATGAAAGTACAAGGACTGTTGTGTTAAACAAAGAGTTAATAAGGCTTTATGAAACTGTTTTTGCATATTAGAAATCAATAATAGATTGTCTTGTATAACACACATATACATATATAATCCTGGACTGTTTTGAGTACACAATACCAATAACGTGGACTGTTTTTGATGCATAATTGTATATATAAGTTTGATTGGGCAGTGTTGTGTAAATATGAAAACATATAGATTGTTGTGACATGTATTTAAGTATATGATTATTGCATGGGCTGCTCTGTAGATAGAATAAATTGGATTGGTAATAAATGACTTGTGTAACCCCCGTAGCCCGGCCTAGACGGTTGACCCGAACTACGAGATTACACGGGGAAAACCAAAGTCAACCCGAAAGTCAACTTTGATTAACGACCCTTTTTTTCTTCTTTTTAATCTTGTCTAAATGCACGTTAACCTTAGGTGTGATCTCACAACAACATACTCGAAGATCATAAACATCAGAGATCAAACAGGGACCCAATTGAACAATTAACAACTTTAGGGACCAAACTGTAAACTCTGAAAACTTTAAGGACTTAACCAGATTTTAAGTTACCAACATAAAATTAATCAAGTTTCATGCTTCTCTGCCAAATTTCAGCTTAAACGGACATCCCAAACTCATACAATTGCACAAACAAGTTTCAAGACCAAAATACAAACATTCCAAAACATTTAACTGCCACTGTCAGCCCCCAACGGTCACGTGTTCCGAAACAGGCAGAGCCCGTTTCGAAACGCGGGGCCGTTACGCAACGCGTACCGAAACAGGTGGCTGGCAGAATGCTTTCCGTTTCGAAACGGTGTCTACCGTTTCGGACGCCTGGGCTGATTCAGGGCATCCGTTCCGAAACGGTAGTCCCTGTTCCGAAACGCCCTGCACATAATGCAGAAAAAGACATGCTTAAACACGCAATTGACCATCCGAACATACTCCAAAAGCCACCAAACTTTACCATCATGCAATTCAACATATAAGAGACATACTTGCATCAACAATTCAACATATTATCATCATATACGTAAAGCCCCAATTCTATAGGCATGCTTCCTACACAAGCAACCATTTAAACACAAAATCTCCAAGTACATCTCATATAAGCCAAAACATGATCCAACAACATTAACAACAACATATAACCATCCTTGTTCGAACATATACGAACACATAAACATCAACCCAAGAGATTCTACCCCAATGCCTTTATTAACTATAGCTATTCACCGAGACATACATCTCAAATGGAGTCCTCCTTGAATCCCTTGCTTCTCGCTGTCCAAACTTCAAGGATCTGCCTTGATGGACAAAAAGGAGCGTAAGCACATAATGCTTAGTGAGGAATGCTCAAAACCAAAACACCATCAATGCAGCGAGTCATAAAACCTCTTTGAAAAGCAACTCGATTTGTTTACCAAGCAAAGTTTGAAAACCCCTTTTCAACAACATGCTTAAACCATGCATTGCTCAACATGAAAACCAACCCTTAGCTTAGCAAGCTAAGAAAACCTTTTCAAAGCATAATTTGCAAAATCATCCATTTAACCATTCCATGCATAAACACCATATGCAAAGTTAAATTCATACCTTGGAAAACACTTCCATTTCATAACATACCTTTCTTATACTTGAAAATCATTCCAAGCAAGAAACCCTTTAAAACCATTTACTCAATCAATCCAACACATGCATTAAACAAAGGCAACTTAAGAACCACAACATCATCATCACATGCCTTTTAAAACAAGTCTTAACAAGACTCCAATGCATTAAAGAGATTTCATGCACACATGCATCATTTACCAAATGATAATCAAGACTTGTTCAACTTAACAAGTAAACATGCATTCACAAGCATTAAACACTTTTCATGCAACCATGCATCTTTTCAAGCATCTCATGCTTAATCATAATCAAGAACATTATATTGGCTCCCAAGTGATCAACCACATCCACTTTTCAACTCAACATCCAATCGGATACGCGGATCACAAGCGTTGTCCCCACGCTTCATACACACTACCAATCCAAGGTCCCCAAATGGACTTTTAGACACCATTTGACCTCAACATTCACAAGGTTCCCATGTATGGACTTTCAAACACCATACAACCTTAACTTTTCACAAGGTTCCTATGTATGGACTTTTAATCACCATACAACCTTAACTTTCCTAAGGTTCCCATGTATGGACTTTTAAACACCATACAACCTTAACTTTCCTAAGGTTCCCATGTATGGACTTTTAAACACCATACAACCTTAGCTTACACAAGGTTCCCATATATGGACTTTTAAACACCATATAACCTTAACATGCACAAGGTTCCCATGTATGGACTTTTAAACACCATACAACCTTAGCATCACCGATTGGTAGTTGTATAACATCACTAACGAGATCCGGGACACCCAACACAAGATCCACACATGGACTTTACACCACCATTGTGATCTTAACAAGCACAAGGTTCCCATATATGGACTTTTAACCACCATATAACCTTTGCTTAACCAAGGTCCTCGAATGGGCATTCAACCTCCATTATGACCTTAACCATCTCGTTAGGATACTTGAAGGGAGTTTACCGGTTCACTCTTAACCACTCCACCTCCAAGGCGACTTTATTCACGGTGCACCCAATCCTATAGCCGGCTAACTATATCCGATCAAAGAAACCAAGAACCATTTACATCACTTGCCAATATAACCAACTTACCACATTAGTCCAATGATTCACATGCATAATCATAATGCAAAAACCATCATTTACCATCATCAATCCACTGTTTTAAAGCATTACACAAAGCCATTGAACAACATGCAACACCATGCATCAAAACCACATTTTCAATGTATAAAACTAAGGATCTCTTACCTTGAGCATCCTTCACATATGGCTTTCAAAACCAGCATTAAACCATGCTTAAAATATGCTTTCAAAACAGAATATAAACCATGCAAATCACATGCATTGCAACCACCAAACACAATTGCTTTTAAAGCCAATTCACAACACAAACCAAGAGCGAAAATCCATATACTTACTCTTGAGCTTAGCAAAGTTGTTTAGACTTAAACTAAGCTCCCAAAACCTCCAAACCTTGGTTTAAAAGCTGAAAACCCAACTTCACTCACCGTTACACAAAACAAGGCTAGCCAACAAGCCTTCCAAGCATCCGAAACCTTCCGCAACACCTCTAAAGCTCACGGATCAAACTCCCCTGTTTCAAGCACACAACAACAGAGGATTAATGCATCATTATACATTAAAAACACCAGCAACACAACACAACTCGCTGCTCATCACAAATCCAACAATTCGGCTACCAAACACAACCGAAATCACCTCCAAACACTTCCAAAACTTTACCCAGCCAAGATCCATCACTTCTAACCATTTTTAAACATCAATTAACATCCAAAATGATCACAAACACGTCCTTATACCTCCAGGTATAACAGATCACCAAGATCACTCCAAAAACAACCAAAAACTCAAGCAAAACTTAGGAAATTCAACCTATCCGGGATTGCATTAATTAAACCTCAACTTCTAATCAATTTAGCATTCATTTAACATCAATTTGACACTTCAAAACACTGCCCAAACAGATCACACGAAAATTTCACCAAAATCAAGCAAATCTTGCATTTTAAGCCAAAATCAAGATTTCAATTGAAAAGCCTTTAACAAATCACAAATCAAGGATTGAGAACTTAGGAATTTCAGTAAAGAACTGAGAGTTTAGAGGAGAAGGACGTTCTTACCTCCAAACTTGAGTTTCTCCCTTTTTGGAACCAAAAAGCTTGATGAAACAACTTGCAAATGGTGAGGTTTTGTTGTAGAGATGATTAGGAATCCAAAGAGAATTAAAAAGGAAGATTTGAGTGACAAAATCAGAAGTAAATCTCTGGAGAGAAAGTGTTTGGGTTGAGAGAAAAAGAGAGAAAATGAAAATTGGAAGAAAATGGAAAGTTGGTTACAAAATAGTAAAATGATTTCCCTCCACTTTTCTTAAGCTTTAAAATCAGAATTATACATCAAAATATCTTAGAAAAATCTGGAGAAACTCTTTTTGGAATAATAGCTCCTTAAAGATTCAAAGTTTCAACCCTTTATAAAACAGTCACGCAACTTTCAAAAATTACATTTTGGTCACTAGCCAAAATGTCACCCTTCCGAACCTCATTTTCCAAAATTGATTTCACAGTTCACTTTTATATATTAAAAGATGATTTTAGAACATTTTCCATATTTTTAATGCAACCCGAACTAGGCTTTCCTAATTTCACCTTTATATATTCGATCAGCACTTTGACCGAACCGGTCAACGCCCAAAACTTCTGAGCCCAAAACCGGGGCGTTACAACTCTCCCCCCCTTATGAAATTTCGTCCTCGAAATTTCAACTGGCGAAAAGAGAACCACAACCTTCCCAAAGCAACACACACGGCAACACAAAAGCCCCAACCACCACTGAACTCATTCCACACAAAAACTCCACCAACTCAACACCACCACATACTGTTCATAAAATCCAGAACACACAAAAATAGCCATAACTTAACCTTTCACATATCCGGACTGTACACAGCCCCAACATCAACCTGAAGAACTTCAACTTTTACAGCACACATCACCGTAACACACAACTCCCAAGACTTGTTTACACAGCGACACTAACCAATCCAATTCAGCCACTTTGCAAACTTCTCTGCTTCTAAAACTCTTGCAAACCCCCAAACCTCTTCCAAGGATTTCCCAACAAGCAAAAATCCTTAAGCAACAACCGTTTACCCAAACTCCTCAACGAATGCTGATAATCCTTCACATCTGCTACTAACATTACCATAACGACTCACCCACCATCCAAAATTTACATCACAACCCCAACTCAACTCCGCCAACCGTATCACACACCACCAGCTGACTACAAAAGAAATTCACATACCCACAACTAGCCAACCACTACTCACAAGAACCCAACCAACCAACAATGGCCTTTGACCTTTCATTGCCTATCCACCGCAAGCTTTGACCACAATACTTGCCTTACCAGAACATCGCTTATCCTAACATACATAACAACTCCTCAACTCCTCAAAAGGTTGCTAAGAACCAACACTTACGAACCAACCCTTCCACAACAACTTAAATGCTAAGCTACCTCAGCACTTGGGAACACAACCACTAAACAGCAACATCACTTAGCACCAAGGAACTACCCCTTCCACTTAGCTATTCAAACCACTTGACCGATTCTAACCTCAACCGGTACTCCTCACCACCAAACCACTAAACTCTTTAAGCATCAAACACTATCCTTCTACCAACAGGCTATACCACTCTCACTATTACTAGCAACTAGCTTAATATACTCCATTACTTCTAACTCTCACCCAACACCAAAACAACCTCTAAAGAACCCAGCATCCAACCTAACCCAACCACCATACTAACAGATTCGATTAGTTATTAGCGAGTGTGAACATCGTATGCATGATCACCAACATGCCTTATCAATGCCTGATGTACATGTATGCAAAACCTCTAATGTCATGCCACATGTATGCATGGACCAGCACATATATAATATAGCATATAACAATGATTTTAACTGTGCATGAATGCCAGTTCACACCCTCCAATAACATCCTCAGAATCCGTCTAAGAACAATCTCCTTCCTCACTTCTAACTTATATAACTCCATCATACCATCATACCAACAACCATTAACCACAAAACTCACTAAAACCTTCTTCACACCAAAGATGTTTCCAAAACTACAACTATTACCTCAACATGCCGGCAACAAGACTAAACTTACCACGCAAGGAAAACCAACAGAAACCCAACTAAGGTAACTAGAGCAAAGATTACTTAACAAAATTACCTGAAAACACATCACCACCCTGAAGCTTCATCAGACGAGCTCTCTTCCTCGCGGAACCATCATCCTCCTGCCGCACCGCTGCAGCACCAGCTAACACTTTAAGGTCATCACCATCTCCCTGCGGTAAAGAACCCTGGCTATTCCGAGCCAACATCAAACAATCACGTCTCATATGTCCAGCAGACCCACATTTCCAGCACTTCTCATTTCCCAAACTCTTCACAACCTCCTGCTCTTTCTGCCACCTCTGAACCTTGCTTCGGTCGTGCCCACGACCTTTCAGAGACCCTTTGGCTATCACCAAAGCTGACTTCACCCCAAGAGGACAATCGCGCTTAACATGCCCTTTAGAACCACAGTTCCAGCAAGCACCCGCGCCCCAACAACCTCCAACATGGCGCCTTTCACAACGGTCACATACCGGTGGCTGAGCTTCCACTCCTTGCTCAAGCAACACTTGCTCCACAACAGCACTACCTTCACATTGCTTAACCCTTGGAAACTTCTCTCCAAGATACCTGTCATAAAAGGCAGATACAAAGAAATCCCAGTCAATATCATGGATATGTGACGCCACCGCCACAGATGTCCACCAGACACATGTATCCTCCAACATCAAAGAGATAACACTTCCCAGCTTACAAGCATAATCACAACCTTCCTGATCCAGAATCAGAATCACACTGGCCAACCAAGCCTCAAATGTCTCAGGTGAAGAACCATGATACTCCACAGCACCCAAATCCAACAAACGCTGCCTCGGCAAACCCACACATCCTACAGCCAGCACATCCACTGACTTTACCCTTGCTACAGCCTGAGATGTTCCCAACACCTCTTGAGCAACAGGTGATGAACTCTTCATCACAGAACCAGCTTCTTCCTCCTGCCTTACCACCTCAACCCCAGGCACAGAAGACTGAGACGAAACACCTCTACAGAAGGGTGAATTCCAAGCCTTAACAACCTGCCCTAAGGCAGCAACCATCTCACCCAACTGCCATTCTATCAACGACTTCGCCATACTACTAACAACAACAAACAATCACAACAAAACAAACAAACCAGTTAGACCAGCTTTAAGCAAGGATTCAAACTCCAACTCCAAAATAACACAATAGCTATAATAATAAGGCAATGGGTATCCCGAATCCCCCCTCTATTACATGACATAACAGTCAACACGAACATGGATATCACAACATCAAGCATATCAAACAACATACTTCGATCATGCTTTCATCAAACAGCATCCACTTGCAACAGCATACTATCCACATAACATACTCATTTCACTTTCATCATGCATTAAACCAACTCACAACATCAGCATATATCCACGTAAGCTCAACCAAGATTCTTAAACACAAAGCATGCTTGCAAATATCAACAACTTACTCAGAAACACGTGTTTCAACCAACATTCAACCAACTTTCATCCACACAACAAGGTAAACATCAACACACATCACAACAATTTACCGTTTTCCCCAAGCATTCGCAACTTAGCTCTGATACCACCAAATGTAACCCCCGTAGCCCGGCCTAGACAGTTGACCCGAACTACGAAGATTACACGGGGAAAACCAAAGTCAACCCGAAAGTCAACTTTGATTAACGACCCTTTTTTTCTTCTTTTTAATCTTGTCTAAATGCACGTTAACATTAGGTGTGATCTCACAACAACATACTCGAAGATCATAAACATCAGAGATCAAACAGGGACCCAATTGAACAATTAACAACTTTAGGGACCAAACTGTAAACTCTGAAAACTTTAAGGACTTAACCAGATTTTAAGTTACCAACATAAAATTAATCAAGTTTCATGCTTCTCTGCCAAATTTCAGCTTAAACGGACATCCCAAACTCATACAATTGCACAAACAAGTTTCAGGACCAAAATGCAAACATTCCAAAACATTTAACTGCCACTGTCAGCCCCCAACGGTCACGTGTTCCGAAACAGGCAGAGCCCATTTCGAAACGCGGGGCCGTTCCGCAACGCGTACCGAAACAGGTGACTGGCATAATGCTTTCCGTTTCGAAACGGTGTCTACCTTTTCGGACGCCTGGGCTGATTCAGGGCATCCGTTCCGAAACGGTAGTCCCTGTTCCGAAACGCCCTGCACATAATGCAGAAAAAGACATGCTTAAACACGCAATTGACCATCCGAACATGCTCCAAAAGCCACCAAACTTTACCATCATGCAATTCAACATATAAGAGACTTACTTGCATCAACATATTATCATCATATACGTAAAGCCCCAATTCTATAGGCATGCTTCCTACACAAGCAACCATTTAAATACAAAATCTCCAAGTCCATCTCATATAAGCCAAAACATGATCCAACAACATTAACAACAACATATAACCATCCTTGTTCGAACATATACGAACACATAAACATCAACCCAAGAGATTCTACCCCAATGCCTTTATTAACTATAGCTATTCACCGAGACATACATCTCAAATGGAGTCGTCCTTGAATCCCTTGCTTCTCGCTGTCCAAACTTCAAGGATCTGCATTGATGGACAAAAAGGAGCGTAAGCACATAATTCTTAGTGAGGAATGCTCAAAACCAAAACACCATCAATGCAGCGAGTCATAAAACCTCTTTGAAAAGCAACTCGATTTGTTTACCAAGCAAAGTTTGAAAACCCCTTTTCAACAACATGCTTAAACCATGCATTGCTCAACATGAAAACCAACCCTTAGCTTAGCAAGCTAAGAAAACCTTTTCAAAGCATAATTTGCAAAATCATCCATTTAACCATTCCATGCATAAACACCATATGCAAAGTTAAATTCATACCTTGGAAAACACTTCCATTTCATAACATACCTTTCTTATACTTGAAAATCATTCCAAGCAAGAAACCCTTTTAAACCATTTACTCAATCAATCCAACACATGCATTAAACAAAGGCAACTTAAGAACCACAACATCATCATCACATGCCTTTTAAAACAAGTCTTAACAAGACTCCAATGCATTAAAGAGATTTCATGCACACATGCATCATTTACCAAATGATAATCAAGACTTGTTCAACTTAACAAGTAAACATGCATTCACAAGCATTAAACACTTTTCATGCAACCATGCATCTTTTCAAGCATCTCATGCTTAATCATAATCAAGAACATTATATTGGCTCCCAAGTGATCAACCACATCCACTTTTCAACTCAACATCCAATCGGATACGCGGATCACAAGCGTTGTCCCCACGCTTCATACACACTACCAATCCAAGGTCCCCAAATGGACTTTTAGACACCATTTGACCTCAACATTCACAAGGTTCCCATGTATGGACTTTCAAACACCATACAACCTTAACTTTTCACAAGGTTCCTATGTATGGACTTTTAATCACCATACAACCTTAACTTTCCTAAGGTTCCCATGTATGGACTTTTAAACACCATACAACCTTAACTTTCCTAAGGTTCCCATGTATGGACTTTTAAACACCATACAACCTTAGCTTACACAAGGTTCCCATATATGGACTTTTAAACACCATATAACCTTAACATGCACAAGGTTCCCATGTATGGACTTTTAAACACCATACAACCTTAGCATCACCGATTGGTAGTTGTATAACATCACTAACGAGATCCGGGACACCCAACACAAGATCCACACATGGACTTTACACCACCATTGTGATCTTAACAAGCACAAGGTTCCCATATATGGACTTTTAACCACCATATAACCTTTGCTTAACCAAGGTCCTCGAATGGGCATTCAACCTCCATTATGACCTTAACCATCTCGTTAGGATACTTGAAGGGAGTTTACCGGTTCACTCTTAACCACTCCACCTCCAAGGCGACTTTATTCACGGTGCACCCAATCCTATAGCCGGCTAACTATATCCGATCAAAGAAACCAAGAACCATTTACATCACTTGCCAATATAACCAACTTACCACATTAGTCCAATGATTCACATGCATAATCATAATGCAAAAACCATCATTTACCATCATCAATCCACTGTTTTAAAGCATTACACAAAGCCATTGAACAACATGCAACACCATGCATCAAAACCACATTTTCAATGTATAAAACTAAGGATCTCTTACCTTGAGCATCCTTCACATATGGCTTTCAAAACCAGCATTAAACCATGCTTAAAATATGCTTTCAAAACAGAATATAAACCATGCAAATCACATGCATTGCAACCACCAAACACAATTGCTTTTAAAGCCAATTCACAACACAAACCAAGAGCGAAAATCCATATACTTACTCTTGAGCTTAGCAAAGTTGTTTAGACTTAAACTAAGCTCCCAAAACCTCCAAACCTTGGTTTAAAAGCTGAAAACCCAACTTCACTCACCGTTACACAAAACAAGGCTAGCCAACAAGCCTTCCAAGCATCCGAAACCTTCCGCAACACCTCTAAAGCTCACGGATCAAACTCCCCTGTTTCAAGCACACAACAACAGAGGATTAATGCATCATTATGCATTAAAAACACCAGCAACACAACTCGCTGCTCATCACAAATCCAACAATTCGGCTACCAAACACAACCGAAATCACCTCCAAACACTTCCAAAACTTTACCCAGCCAAGATCCATCACTTCTAACCATTTTTAAACATCAATTAACATCCAAAATGATCACAAACACGTCCTTATACCTCCAGGTATAACAGATCACCAAGATCACTCCAAAAACAACCAAAAACTCAAGCAAAACTTAGGAAATTCAACCTATCCGGGATTGCATTAATTAAACCTCAACTTCTAATCAATTTAGCATTCATTTAACATCAATTTGACACTTCAAAACACTGCCCAAACAGATCACACGAAAATTTCACCAAAATCAAGCAAATCTTGCATTTTAAGCCAAAATCAAGATTTCAATTGAAAAGCCTTTAACAAATCACAAATCAAGGATTGAGAACTTAGGAATTTCAGTAAAGAACTGAGAGTTTAGAGGAGAAGGACGTTCTTACCTCCAAACTTGAGTTTCTCCCTTTTTGGAACCAAAAAGCTTGATGAAACAACTTGCAAATGGTGAGGTTTTGTTGTAGAGATGATTAGGAATCCAAAGAGAATTGAAAAGGAAGATTTGAGTGACAAAATCAGAAGTAAATCTCTGGAGAGAAAGTGTTTGGGTTGAGAGAAAAAGAGAGAAAATGAAAATTGGAAGAAAATGGAAAGTTGGTTACAAAATAGTAAAATGATTTCCCTCCACTTTTCTTAAGCTTTAAAATCAGAATTATACATCAAAATATCTTAGAAAAATCTGGAGAAACTCTTTTTGGAATAATAGCTCCTTAAAGATTCAAAGTTTCAACCCTTTATAAAACAGTCACGCAACTTTCAAAAATTACATTTTGGTCACTAGCCAAAATGTCACCCTTCCGAACCTCATTTTCCAAAATTGATTTCACAGTTCACTTTTATATATTAAAAGATGATTTTAGAACATTTTTCCATATTTTTAATGCAACCCGAACTAGGCTTTCCTAATTTCACCTTTATATATTCGATCAGCACTTTGACCGAACCGGTCAACGCCCAAAACTTCTGAGCCCAAAACCGGGGCGTTACAACTTGGATTGATGATTAATGATTGATTGTTTTGCTTGAGGTACTTACTATGATAAAGAAGGGTAGAAGGAGTTGGATAGAAGCTATAAGTGATTGTGGATCAGGTATTTCGTAATGTCAAGAAAACAAGTGAATGTAGTTATGTTATCTCGGGTGACACGGTGTCATTCCGACGTTGTTTATTGATATGTTGTGATCGGGTTAAGCATTTGCATATGGCTCCTTTAGAGCAAGACATGTGAAGCATGCATAGCATGGCATCCTTGATAAGCATCTTAGTCATGCACATAATATATGAATGTTTTATTGCCTTACTATGATATATGTGTGATGATTGATCTTGTATACTTGTTGAAAAGACTTGAAGAACTCTACAGACCAATAAAACACGAAGATTACTATAAGATTGAAAGCTAATGTTATAAGTACCAGAATATTAAAGACTTAAGAAACAAGAAAGCTCAACTTATGCAATAAGCTATTGAAAGTAAGTAACTAGTAAAATTACTTGATCAATAAGATACATTCTCAAACGTACAATGATGAGATAAGATACTTAAGTTTCTCTTTCAATGGAAGACATTGGATCTTTTGGTTGATGCCTGTTATGCTAGACTACGATCTCTTGTTATTAAGATCAAATGATCTTCTAGTACAGTACCTTTGGTACTCTTGTTCGAGCTATTGCCGGGGGACGCCCCATTGATAAGTTTTGATGGTACTAAGTTACCATCGCTTGTTGATATATTTCGATATTAGCTACTTCTATGTGCTCTAAGCTAAGTATCACCTAAACTAATGTTATTCATCACCAATAGCGATCCAAGGTAAACCCATAAAAGATATGAAATGTTTACATTAAGTAAAGAATTCAACATACTTAAGATTAAGTTTTGTAATGAATGACTCTTGGTGAGCCTGTAATGAATGACTCTTGGTGAGCTTTGAATGGATAGCTCTTAGTGAGAAAAAAGGTGACTCCTATTGGAGTACAATAGTATGGTTCAAATCGAAGCCTTGAGTAAGGCTATAAAGAATAATTCTTTAAATAATCCTTGATAAACTAAGAAGTATTAAGCTATATTAATTCACAAGAAAGCTCTTGTATATTTACCTTCTTGGATTGCTTGGTTCCTTTATGTCCCTATCCAATATTACTTCTATATTATCATTGCTACCTCACTTAGGCTATATAAGCCTAATGCATTATATTTCATGCATTGCAGGATAATGAAGTGTGCTTGTTTCTAGTGTGGTTGAGAATCGAGTCTTGGCTTGAAGTTCTTGTAGAGTTGGAAACTATCTTAGATAGTTACTCCTAGGATGGTGGCACATTATTTATCTATTGTATAAAATATATTTTATATATTGTATAATCCTTTTTAATGTGTGATGTTATAAAGTGGGCATTATTGTGCTTGTGCCTTTCGAATGGATACTTCGAGGACAAATCATGTATGTATAAATTAAGTGGTAATTGATACTAAGTGTAGGAAAATTGAATGATACGTATATGTGAATTGTATAATCTCTTAGCGGGAGTCTATAAGTACGATTAACCTCAAAATGTGTAATGAATCTTGATATGGCATGTTCGAATGAGTCCATAACAAACAAAACATGTTTGAATACGATTGAATAGTTAATTGTGGTTGTAGAGCGATTCGGTGTTCACTATTTATGAGCGTAAGTGCACACTCCTGTCAAGTTATAGTATAAAAGATATCGTCTCCCACAGGGATTGGACAACTTGATTTGAATTGTAAGTCCTGCACAAGAAAAGTAAATGCACAATTAAATTGGATGGCCGAAAGAAAAAAAGTAAAATAAAAGCACAAGTAATTGAAGAGGAAGTGATCAGATTGATACATAGGGCAGGGTTATGCTGTTGCTTAGTGTGAAACTACGTTGAATAAGACAAGTTGTTTTGTGCTACCAGACTCTGCTGCCTCGGCGGTGGATGGCAGGTAGACTGCTGAGACCCTCTCGTTGCCTCGACAGGGGAATGAAATTGTGTCTCGGCGGCAAACTTGGCAGAACTATAAGGCTCGGCAGAACTCTTTGAAAGTTACTCCGCTTGTAACACCAAATATATATATATATATATATATATATATATATATATATATGTATGTTTAATGCAGCCAAGGGGGTTTGAACCCGTGACCTTGGCTGCCAAGTTTGATGGCTCAACCAATTGGGCTAGATGGTGTTTTAGTAGTAAATTACTACAAGTCGGTTTTATCCATGAGTCAATTAATTTTTTTTAAATCAATTAATAAGATTCAGAAGTGACTCCCCAACTACCCTTAATGGATGTCGATTCATTTTTTTAGAGAACCTAGAAGGTTCTAAAGTTTCTCCACAGCCACCTCTCATGTCGTCGGGGATCTTGGCCACTGTCGTTCCGTTCACTCCACCGCCACCGACGGTGTGTGCACCGTCCGCCCGTGAACCAACCGCCATCAACCACGCGCGACGACAGCCGATAAATCACGGCGAAATCTCGGATTAAGATCGGAGAAATTCGGCCGCCGTCGTTTCTCTCATTTTTGGCCGATTCTGGTGCCAACTCGTTTCACCGTGGGCACAGTCGAGCTCCTCGCGTCCCGATCTACAAAACCCATGCGAGTCACCTCCGCTTTGCCGCCGTTTTGCCTCTCGTCGGAGTAGCGCAACTTTCCGGCGAGATTTGGATTTGGGGTAAGATTCGGCTAATTTCCGACAAGTTTTTGGCATTTTGGTTTGTGTAATGTGGTATATATCTGAAACTCCGTAATTTTGCAGGTATATCGGACGATTCCGGCATCCTCCGGTGAAATTCCGGCCGCCGCCGACGCGTTTTCCGTTTAGGGTAATAACCCAGCCCATAACCCGTTAACCCATGACCCAGACCTGAACCGTCTCGACCCGACCCGCCTCTGACCCGCATCCGACTCGGCTGAGTCAACTCAGTTGACATTGTCTGATGACGTCATGCTGACGTCAGCGTTGACTTGGTTGCTGACGTCAGCGTTGACTTTGACCAAAAAGTCAAAATTTTCCGAAAAGCCCTATCTTATGTTTTTCGACGTTCTGAGTCCGTGTTTGAAGTCTGTTTTGTGAAATTCCAACCCGAAAGCCTCTGAATCTGACCTTGAATGCGAGATTGCTTATATGTATTTAATTTTGGTTAAGAGCTCTCTGAATAAGGACTAAAATGTGAATCTATGTTATTGAAGGTATCAAAGTATCCTTGAATTCGAGATGTTGGGGGCCGTCGAATCTTGGGATCGAGTGCGATCGAATGAGGTGTCATGAATCAACTGTTGTAGCTCAGAACTAAGGTAATACACTACTACCCCTTGTATGCTTTATGAACATGTTGATATTCGGTTAACGCATGCATACTTATGATAATGTGTACTGTAAATTCTGCTTAAATTGAATCATATTCGAGAAATAAGTATGGATATTAATAAGAATAAATTATCCGAATAAGATTACTAATGGGCTAACAGTATCAGAAGTTCTAATAGTTAAATTTAGTTAATCCGCAACTCAATCAACGGTGTGTAAGAATAGAGGCCCAGGATACGGAATGAGAGATATTAATTATGAAATTACGAAAATGCCCTTGGAGCATAAGTATGACTAAACTATCCCTCTGATAAAGGAAATGACCTAAAATTTGCATTCGACCTGACTATGCAATTTACACTATCCAAGATGTATGTTTTTAATGGAAAGACTTCGGCATCATTATGCAATACGTGTGATACAAACTTGGATAATCCCTCAAACTCTGTATAATACATGAATGAGAATTTTCTGGAAATATTTTTGAAATCCTAAGTCAATCCTTATGACAGTAATGCGTGAATTAAATGAGAATGATCGTAACGATAAAAAAGACGGTAATGCCCTCGAGCACCGAAATGTCTGATTAATTTGAATGACGTTATACCCTCAAGTTCTGTAATGATTGAATCGTCTGTAAAGGGGGCCGGAGAGTTAGGACGACTTAATCTCGTTTGAGTACGTGAATGATGGAGGTACCAAATGGTAATTCAGAAAGAAATGATAGATTTATCTTAGTCTAAAATAACCGAAATACCCTCCTGAGTTAATCAGTAACTATGTATTTGACGAAATTATGGATTTGTTAATAAGACTTAAATAGCTAAGGTCCCCTTAAGTGTTGAGAAATACGACACGTGTATGCCCATCGCTCACCGTATCGATGTAAGGTAGGAAGATCCGCATATATTGTATGTTTGTTTACTCAAAGTTAAATCGTATAGTAAAGTATGAGGGCGACTGCTCAGACATACAATACAGTCAGTGTTAAGTTCCGATGCACGCTAATTACTCACATCTGAACGTTGGTAAGTATTGTCAAGTTGGGTTACGCCGCATTAGACAAATTCTGGAAGTATGATAAATTGTTAGAGTCCCTGAGAATTATAATTTTCGTTTTGATATGATTGTGCCATAGTATAAAATTTGTCATGACAGTCAAATAACTAAAAGGCCATGATAGCCTAAATAATCGGGACATCACTGAAAATATCTGATAACTTAAAAGACTTTAATTTCGAAATACTTGAATGTCCGGTTAGAAAACTGAGGAGCAAATAGGATATCCGAGTTCTGTGAACCACTGCTTATTCAATGTTGGTATAATTACCAGAATGTCCATGAACGTCGAAATAACCATAATGCCCTTGTGAGCTTAAATGATTAAATCGTGCACTATATATTTGAATTTAAAGAACCTGATGTATGAACTCCTAGAATATCTAATTCGAGCCAAAAGTTCAATGTGACTCATTCCGTAAATATCAGGTATCTTCGAGAAATAAAATTGTTTTGTCTAGTGTGTTCCACGTGTGCTACATTCGGTTGTGTATATATGTATATGTATATGGATTATGATTATGTGATGATTGTCTAATATGAAATATGATGCTCCTTGAGTTGAAAATCATGTCTACCTGATAGTGTGAATAATCTGAAAGTATGAATGATTCTGTTTGAGCAGCATGGTTATATCTGTTAGAAAAGTTCTGTGTGTGCGATATAATTGAGATTATATTCATGTCTGTTCTGAACTTATGATAAATGAACTTCTGTATAATGATAATGTTATATGCTCTGTTGTCTGAATTCTGATAATAATGGGAAATGGTCTGAACCATTCTATTTGGGGATACTCTCGGGACATGATTGAAGTGTCTGTCACAGCCCTAATCCAGTTGTTCTGTTAAGCTCCTACGCCCACGGGCCTAGGGTAAGTCTTTCTGGACCTAAGGCATTCCCTTAGGTAGGCTCCTACGCTTCAGGCCTAGAGTAAGACCTTCTGTATGCAGTTCAGGGGAATTGCATTTTGGAGTTCTGTTGGAGGGTAGTTTTGTATTACTGAGCTTTTCCAAGCTCATGTTGTTTTTACCATCTCAGGATAAAAGATCAGACAAGTTGCACCTATCAACTTCGGTATGGGAGTTTCTTCGGCTCGTCAGGGAGTATGGTACTTGTGTAACTAGGGGGCATGTGTGTCGTGTTTCTGTTATACAAATGAGTCTGAAACTTATTTCCGCAACTTGTATCATAAATGTTTTATCATTTTGAACGATTTCTGAAAGTGTATTTTAAACAGAAGTTTATTTTACAGTTTAATAAGTGTTTTGAGAAAGAAAAAAATGTTTTCATGTGTACTTTTATTGTGGGTCGCTCTTGTGACCCTAATGTGACTTCTTAGGATCCGTACTAACGCATAGGCGGGTCTAGGGGGTTACACCGCTTATGTCTAAGTTAGAGTGCTATTGATGCCCACTGCAGATAATACCAGTCACGACGTGAATCATGCAAAGACAACAATGTTGATTCGTCCTCTTTTAGCCGCCATAAACCCTTAACCTATGTCTAGGTCGGATTGATTGCACCGTCTATAGATGAAATCGTACTTACTCCTTTCGTGAGTTCGACTCTCTCGATACCGAACAAATGGATATAATTCAACTAATCTTTCTCCTTAATTGAAAGCTATGAAGAACATTGAATAAGTAAACCTTGTAATTTTATTTGCAAAAACAAACTTGAAATCCTAAACAACCGTTCTCACAACTAATTACAACATAACCCAAACCCAAAGAGAAATTTAGAACATGTCGGTGGCAAGAAAACCTAAACTATGCCTAAGGAAAACCTAAGCTATTTTGAATTAGAATTACAATGGGTATATATAGGCATTAGCTAGGTCTAGTCCTTCTTGAAGTAGAAGTCTTTCAAAGTAGCTTTCCACATTAAACGTGGCTTTAAACTCTGACTTTTTTGAGTTAAATGTGGACTTTATCACATTGTCTTGCTCCGTAAGTAATCTCAAGATTCCCCCTCGGCGGCTCTGCCCACTACTATAGACGTCGAAAAATCGAGTGGACAACATCGATAGAATCAAGATTTTCTGCTCTACAGATCGCACTCCGGTTTTTTAACTCCATAGTCTGCTGTCTTGGGCGGCAGGTTGGGCGGCGGTAGCTACTCGACAGTTGTTATCTCTGTCTGGAACTACATCAGTACGCCTCCTTAGTCTGCTGCCTCAACATCACATCCTCAGCTCCACTTTCCCTCTGTCAGCCTCTAGTACCTGAAACTAAACTAAGCTAAAACACTATCTTTTCTTCACCAAATAAAAAATAATCTAGAAAAATATGGAAAAGTAAAGAACTACTGTAAAATGCAATGCATGGGCTTAATTATGCCTAAAATGCACTTAAAACAACAATAATATGAGATGGAATGTGTATGAAATATAGAACTTGTAGACATTTTACACATCCCCAAACTCGAACTATTGCTTGTCCTCAAGCAATGCAACCTAAACATACTTGCCCTTATATTAACGAGAAAGAAGAACATGTTTTTAACTTGATTTCGTACCTCAAGGCCGTGACACCTATATTAGATTAGTGAAGGGAATTTAGCAAGAAAATAATTCAGAATTAATTTCTAATGCCAGTGCGGCGTGTGGAGAACTGTGTACAGGCTGAACATGCAGAATAACTAATTAAACAAAGATATTGTTATGATGTATAAGGTTGCTGCCAAGACAACACAGTTAAGCACAATATTTAATCATGGCAATGAGAGCTTCAACTTTTCACAACTACTCTTCTAGGTCTGAGATTAAGAGAGAAGCAAACTACAAAACTTCGAACCCATGAAGTAGAGTCATCCCGTGAAGACTTTCATTCACTCATGCTAATTTGTCCATCACTTCAAAATTTTCAGATTCATAGACTTTGATAGCAGCGGAGTGTCCTCGCACATGATTCTTCCTAGAGCCTGTTGTAATCACCTATTTTGTCCGTGGTGTTAACCCGTTTTCGTTTTTTAATAATGGGCTTTATTACTCTTTTATATATATCGAATAATTAAAAAAAGAAAAAAAAACAACAAGCAATATATATATATTGTTATTATTAGTATTGTATTTATCTATTATTACCATTTACTATTATTATCATATTATTATCTAGTGGTGTTATTTATATTTATTATTATTCTATATTATCATTATCATATATTATTATCTATATCAATTATTATTATTATTACTATTATTATTATTATTATTATTATTATTATTATTATTATTATTATTATTATTATTATTATTATATACCGATATTGCTATTATTGTTGCTATTTATTGTTATTACCAGTATTATTATTATATACTATATATTATTATTACTATTAGTATTATTTACTCTACATTATTATTATTATTATTATCGTTATTATTAGTATTATTATTATTATTATTATATTGAATCAAATATGAAAACTAAAATAAAAAATTACTAAGTAATATGCACAATTTATAATAAATAAAAGCCCAACAGTTTATTTAATAGAGTCCATTTACAATCATTAAAACCCAAAAAATAACCTACAAGGCCCGTTTGGGCCCAACCTAAAAAACCCTAATCTGCTCTATCTTATTTGCGCAGCCAATGCACCACCGTCAGATCTAATTTAGATCTGACGGTCCAGATCATGCCGCAGATGAAAACCCTAGGAGCCCCTCCCCAAGTCTTGGTGCCGCAACGTCTCAATAGTTAGATCGGGATCGTGATCGGATGGCCAGGATCGATCCCCCCACGTGCGTGTGATTCACACGCGACTCTCCACTTTTCAGACGCGCGCGTGCAGTACACCGCTTGCCTCTTCAGACCCTCGCGACCGTCTAAATCTCGCTGACGGTTAGGATCGTTCCACGACGCTGATTCGTCGGCCACCACACCCGTCCATGGTCCCCTCCGCACGACCGTCACATGCACACAGAGATAAAAGTGTCAGAAACGAAAACGCATAACATTTCCAGAGAAAAACGACAATTTTCAAAGGCAACAAACCAAAAAATCAGACGAATGCAAACAATAGCAGCAAGCAACAGGGATTTTCTTTTGATTTTATAAAAATCCGAAAATTGTAATTATCGGGCTATAAAACCCGAAAGCACACAATGTAATCCCTAAGCTTTGAAAGGGGGAGACTTTCCAGAAATCAATACAAGCAGAAACATCAACGTTTTCAAAGGTATCATCATCTTCATCGTTTCTCATTTTACATTTTCAAAGCAAAAATAAAAATAAAAATAAAGGGGATTAGGTTTTTTTACCTTCGCTATTTCGGTTTCTTCATCATATTCGAGGTCGTGTGTGGTAAGTCAGAGAAAGCTAATTTCGAAAGGGGTCCGATTTTTCAAAAATGTTTTGTGTTTCGGTTTTTTGAAAGAGAAGGAAAATGAGGGGCTTACTTTGTTTTTGTTTCTGATTTGGGTTCAAAAAATCGGAACAAGAAAAGAGGCGTGAAAGGTCTTTTTTAGGGTCTCCGGCGCCGATTAACGGCGACCGAAGCCGGTTTCGGCGTCGAGACCAGAGAGAGGGGGAGAAAGTCTGGTTTTAGATTAGGATTTGTAAAAAGGGTTAAAACGTTTTTAACTTAGTTTATATAGGGTTTTTTTGTTTTAAAACTGGTTTAATTGTATTTTAAATCCCTCAGTGTTTTTGTAATACCACCGCCAGCCCTTTCGTCTTTTTAAACCACGCCCGCAGTCCCTGCATCTTTTCAAATGTTTTCAATTTCATCCCTAATTTGGTTTTATCAGCTTTTGAATTGGGTAATTCCCCTTTTGATCCTTTTTGATTTCCGTTTCTTCTCAATTTGGTCCCGTTTTGCGTTTTAATTAGTTATTTTTGTGGGTTATTTACCATTTTGGTCCCTGTCATTATGCATTTTAGTCATTTTACTTATTATTTCGCGTATTCGGGTCGAAATATCCTAGCTTATTGGATATTCTTTGAATATTCGGATTAATTCGAATCGTCTAAAGGTAAACTCGTAAATAATTAAAACGAACAAGACCACGACATCATACCTTATCTGCTTGCATCATGCATAAAGGTGATGTACGGAATCCGAACCCTAAACTAACACGACAGTCAGACTTATATGATGTCAGTTTAGTCTTTGGTCCGATGTACTGTCATCCTTTTTAATTAAATGTAAAATTAATTCGAAACCGCCAATTTGATAAAGCTCGTACGACTAGAGTTCATTTTTCAATTAAAAACCCCTAATTAAATTCATCTTAAATTTCAAATAATTTCTATCAATTAAAAGCAACAGTTGTTTTGGTACTGATTTCCGGGCGTAATAGGGGTGCTAACCCTTCCCCACACGTAACCAACTCCCAAACCCTTTCAAATGAATCTCTGGTTTTAGTTTTCACGGTGTCCGGCCTACCTTAGTGGCCGGTGGCGACTCCAAAAAGATGATGATTTTTAATGTTGTTTTCGGAACTAAATCCCCTTTTAATCAAATGTTTCAAAAAGTGGGAAACTAGAAGGATTTCCGAGAAAAAAAAACCTTATCACAGCGTGGCGACTCTGCTGGGGACTAATTTTGTTTTAAAAAACAAAAAGAGAGTTAATCCAAAAAATAACAATTGTTGCTTTTAATGATGGAAATTTTTGAAATTTAATTAGACTTTAGCAAGGTGGTTCTTCCTTGAAAATGGGACTTAAATTATACGAGCTTCGATAATTGGTGGTCTTTGAATTAATTTTTCATTTAATTTCAAAGGAATCACCGACATGTGTTGCATCACAATCATTAAGCTCTATACCCGAGCTTCGTCCCTTAAGTGGGAGTGAAACGCCTATACCTACGTGAGCATCCCTCCACGGGTCGGTAATTCACTTCTGAAATCCACGCCTTTGACACGTGAGCAACCCTCCACGTCACTAGGTCGTGCTTTCGCCCGAACCGAAACCAATTCGCAAGCTTGTAATGGGCCAGAATTGGGGCTCTTGTTACCTTAGTAGGTGATAAGATAGGTTCGGGTACCCTCGTTAGAACCGAACCCACATGTGTGAGAATTTAAGAAGCCCACCCCGATTAGAGCGATGCGGATAACCGTAGAATTAGAATTCATGCTAATAGGTTTTGCATTGTTAAATTGCTTTGATGTGTTTCCTTTCGTTTATTGTATTCAGCATTCATTATTGTTGTTACTAATCCAGTTGCCTTTTTGTCTTGTTTTGCTCAATTATTAGCGCATATTCATCGCATTTTCATACGAAGTGTTGATTTGAGAACAATCTAAAGTTGAAAACTTTCATAACGGGAGAAAAGAGTCTATAGCAACAGAGTTCCCAAAGCGCGGTAATTTAGAAAGAGGGGACGAGCAAATTTTATCGAAAGTCGTACCCTATGTATTTATTCTCTTGCCTCGTTGTAACAAGACTTGATCTCCGTTATGAAAAGTTTTTTGATGAGGATGTTCGTTGAATCAATGTTTCCTTGCATTCAATTGTGTTTTTTAATTTCTTGCCTATAATCATCTGTTTTTGTTATGCATACGACATTGCATGCATTACATCATTAAGTCATGTAATTAATTGTTCAAGGTCATGACAGTATTTTTTTGACTACCGAAGATTCTGCACCCACACTTTACTCGCCATCAAAGGAAGCAAATGAAGGGGAGTTTTGCTAAGTTAGAAGCCGATCCGAGAGGTCAGTTAGAGCGAGCTCAGCAATAATTGAGGGGGCACCATCATCAAGTACCAACAAGGTATGATATCTCAGTTGCTACAATGAGGGTTTGTGATGAATGGCCAGTCTAGCGGTGGTCAAGATTTCTTATGCATCCAAATTTGCTTTGTGTTTGGTTTTGCCTTGTTTTCATTCCATTGCAGTTTAATCTTTTCTTTGGAGTAATGTGTGGAATCAACTTTGCTACCCTTTGCCCGAATGTAGCAATGATCTTTTTGTAAGGGCCTAAGACTGCATGTTTGAATTTCAATGAAGAGATGCATTGTGTTTTGTGTTTCAATTGCCTCTTCACTTTGTGTATATATTTGTCTATTGAGTCTCCGTATATCAATTGCACAAGAGAACTTCACCCCAAAGGTTGACTTCGAGTCGCCTTTGTCTAGTGGAAATCGAAAGCTGTGAAGATGATGAATATGTGGCTTACACTCCAAGTTAATTTGGTCATCTATTGAGTACACATAGCATTAGGGCCTTCGGGAGAACAACTGAAAATCTTTCGTGCTAAAAAAAAGAAAAAGAAAAAGAAAAAAAGAAGAAGAAGAAAAAGAAAAAGAAAAAGAAAAAGAAAAAGAAGAAAAAGAAAAAGAAAAAGAAAAAGAAAAGGAAAAAGAAAAGGAAAAAGAAAAAGAAAAAATTCGAGAATAATAAAAGCATAACAAAAGCACTCCAATGTTCGAAGCCCGGTAATCGGCATTTTCGGATACGAGTGTGGAATTTTTTGAGCACTCCGCTGTAGCAAAAAGACCAATAAGGTTGCTACGCACCATTCGAATAAAAAACTTTAGCTACATGAGTGATGGTATTATTTTCAAGTCATGACAATGCCAAGTAGCTCAGGGTTTTGTTGTTTGCTCCATCATTTATTTCGAGCCAAAGGAATGTGATGAGTTGACTTCCCCAATATCTTGGAGAGTATTTCACATCTTCAGACATCCGCTCAGTTTTCGAGGTCTCCTAGAAACATGATGCTTGAGGCAATCCTTGGTAAGCCATATTAGTGTCGTTCGTGCACTTGATATTCAGGGTATTTAATCTAGCTTGATATATCCATAATTTGAAAAGAAAGTCTAGTATTCAAAAATGCTTCTCATTTTGAAATTAGAAGATGCAATCTAATTTTTTTTTTGTGAACACAAAATAATTTCCTTTCATTGCTTCGAAGAAAAAGTTTAGAATGCAATGCCATGAGTGCAAATAACAGCTCATCAGTGACCATGGTGAGGTCAGTGGAAAGTTTCTGCATGCTATAGTTCAGGGACTTGGAGCGAATTTTTGTCGGAGTGCCTTGATTGGTTCAGAAAATGAAAAATAGGCCTTAATGGACTTAAGAGAAAAGTTTAGGGGCTTGGGGGCATGTACATTCCCCTGATGTTGAGAAGGGAGAAAAGTCGGAGTGTTGAGTTAAGACGAAGAGAATAGTTGAGCACCCAGTTTGAATAAGGGGCAATGTTTTGAGAACGTGCACTATGAGAAGGGTTATTTCTATTATGGCCAGTGGAAGTTAACAATCATCTTTTGAGAAGAGACCAAAAGATTGAGATTTGGCAGAAATGAGAAAGCCAAAAGAGATTAAGAAGAAGAAAAAGGTTAGGATCGACCGACCCGGAGAGTAAAAGCGTCCGAGCAATTTTGTTGTCATAAATCATGCATCATTTGTAGTTAGGCATCCCTAGGATTAAGGGCATACTAACTCACATCATCATATCATTTTGCCTATTTTTGACATGTATATTAAAGCTTTTCCTAGTAGAAGGAAATCCGCTTATCCGTTCGGGCATTTTGAGAATGGAACCTGCCTATCCGTTCAGGCATGAGGAGAATGAAACCCGCTTATCCGTTCAGGCATGAGGAGAATGGAACTCGCCTATCTGTTTGGGCTTTTGGAGAATGAAACCCGCCTATCCATTCGGGCTTTTGGAGAATGGAACCTGCCTATCCGTTCAGGCATGAGGAGAATGGAATCCGCCTATTCGTTCAGGCATGAGGAGAATGGAACCCGCCTATCCGTTCAGGTTGTTGGAGAATAGAACTCGTCTATCCGTTCGGGCTTTTGGTGAATGGAACCCGCCTATCCGTTCGGGCTTTTGGAGAATGGAATCCGCCTATCTATTCGGGCTGTTGGAGAATGGAACCCGCCTATTCGTTCGAGCTTTTGGAGAATGGAACCCGCCTATCCGTTCGGGCATGAGGAGAATAGAATCCACTTATCCGTTCAGGCATGAGGAGAATGGAACCCGCCTATCTATTCGGGCTGTTGGAGAATGGAACCCGCCTATCCGTTTGAGCTTTTGGAGAATGGAACCCGCCTATCCGTTCGGGCTTTTGGAGAATGGAATCCGCCTATCCATTCGGGCACTTTGAGAATAGAGCTTTTATTTTTCAGTAATTGTCAATATGTTCGGACCTTGAAGGGTTGAAGAATGTTGAAATGAGAAAAACAACTTCAGGCCTCCACGACCGTTACATTTTCCCGTACCGACTTCCGAACCGCCAGTAGTTCAAGTGCATGGTGACTCGGGATCCAAACAAGGAATTTGGACAAAATTGGTGCTTATGGCCTTTTCTTTATCCTTATTGCACAAGTATAAGCAAAGGGGACAGCTGTAATCACCTATTTTGCCCGGGGTGTTAACCCGTTTTCGTTTTTTAATAATGGACTTTATTACTCTTTTATATATATATCGAATAATTAAAAAAAAGAAAAAACAACAAGCAGTATATATATTGTTATTATTAGTATTGTATTTATCTATTATTACCATTTACTATTATTATCATATTATTATCTAGTGGTGTTATTTATATTTATTATTATCACTATATTATCATTATCATATATTATTATCTATATATATTATTATTATTATTATTATTATTACTACTACTATATACCGATATTGCTATTATTATTGCTATTTATTGTTATTACCGATATTATTATTATATACTATATATTATTATTACTATTAGTATTATTTACTCTACATTATTATTATTATCATTATTATTATTATTATTATTATTATTATTATTATTATTATTATTATTATTATTATTATATTGAAACAAATATGAAAACGAAAAAAACTACAAAGTAATATGCCCAATTTATAATAAATAAAAGCCCAATAGTTTATTTAATAGAGTCTATTTACAATCATTAAAACCCAAAAAAACAACCTACAAGGCCCGTTTGGGCCCAACCTAAAAAAACGCTAATCTGCTCTATCTTATTTGCACAACCAATGCACCACCGTCAGATCTAATTTAGATCTAACGGTCCAAATCATGCCGCATATGAAAACCCTAAGAGCCCATCCCCAAGTCCTGACCCCGCAACGTCTCAACTGTTAGATCGTGATCGGATGGCCAGGATTGATCCCCCCACGCGCATGAATCACACACGCGACTCTCCACTTTCCAGAAGCACGCGTGCAGTACACCACTTGCCCCTTCAGACCCTTGCGACCATCCATATCTCGCTGACGGTTAGTATCGTTCCACGATGCTGATTCGTCAGCCACCACACCCGTCCATGGTCCCCTCCGAACGGCCGTCACATGCACACAGAGACAAAAGTGTCAGAAACGAAAACGCATAACAAATTCCAGAGAAAACGACAGATTTCAGAGGCAACAAACCAAAAAATCAGACGAATGCAAACAATAACAGCAACCAACAAGGATTTTCTTTTGATTTTATAAAAATCCGAAAATTGTAATTATCGGGCTAAAAAACCCGAAAGCACACAATGTAATCCCTAAGCTTTGAAAGGGGGAGACTTTCTAGAAATCAATACAAGTAGAAACCTCAAAGTTTCCAGAGGTATCATTGACTTCATCGTTTCTTATTTTACATTTTCGAAGCAAAAAAAATAAATGGGATTAGGTTTTTTTACCTTCGTTGTTTCGGTTTCTTCACCCCTTTGCTTGCCGGTGACAAGCCCTCCGACCTCTTCGAGGTCGTGTGTGGTGAGTCGGAGAAAGCTAACTTCGAAAGGGGTCCGATTTTTCAAAACTGTTTTGGGTTTTAGTTTTTTGAAAGAGAAGGAAAAGGAGGAGGCTTACTTTGTTTTCGTTTCTGATTTGGGTTCGAAAAATGGGAAAAAGAAAAGGGGCGTGAAAGGTATTTTTTTAAGGTCTCCGGCGCCGACTAACGGCGGCCGGAGCTGGTTCTGGCGTCGAGACTAGAGAGAGGGGGAGAAAGTCTTGTTTTAGATTAGGGTTTGTAAAAAGGGTTAAAACGTTTTAAACTTAGTTTATAAAGGGTTTTTTGTTTTGAAACTGGTTTAATTGTATTTTAAATCCCTCCGTGTTTTCGTAATACCACCGCCAGCCCTTCCGTCTTTTTAAACCACGCCCGCAGTCCCTGCATCTTTTCAAATGTTTTCAATTTCATCCCTAATTTGGTTTTATCAGCTTTTGAATGGGGTTATTCCCCTTTCAGTCCTTTCTGGTTTCCGTTTCTTCTCAATTTGGTCCCGTTTTGCGTTTTAATTTGTTTTTTGTGTGGGTAATTTAACATTTTGTCCCTGTCATTATGCATTTTAGTCATTATACTTAGCATTTTTGTTATTCATGCATTTTACCTATTTTAATATATGTTTGTATTGAATTCATGATTTTGCCATATTGCTCAATTTTTAATGTGAATATATAATTTGTGGCGTATGTTATGTTATTTATTTTATATTATATGATTGTGTGTCTTTTGAGTGTTCTTATTATACCTAGTTTTATATATAGTTTTAATATGTTGTATGCTCGTTTTTATGTTGTTCGAATATATATATATATATATATATATATATATATATTTGTGACATGCATTTTTAAATGGCCATACATGTGAACTTTAATGCCCTAACTTGCATATTAATTAATTCTAATTATAAAAAGGAGATACTTATTAATTCGCGTATTCGGGTCGAAATATCCTAGCTTATTGGATATTCTTCGACTATTCAGATTAATTCGAATCGTCTAAAGGTAAACTCATAAATAATTAAAACGAACAAGACCACGCCATCATACCTTATTTGCTTGCATCATGCATAAAGGTGACGTACGGGATTCGAACCCTAAACTAACACGGCAGTCAGACTTATATCATGTCGGTTTTGTCTTTGGTCCGATGTACTGTCATCCTTTTTAATTAAATGTCAAATTAATTCGAAACCAACAATTTGATAAAGCTCGTACGACCAAAGTTCATTTTTCAATTAAGAACCCCTAATTAAATTCATCTTAAATTTCGAATAATTTCCGTCAATTAAAAGCAACAATTGTTTTGGTACCGATTTCCGGGCGTGATGGGGGTGCTAACCCTTCCCCACGCGTAACCAACTCCCGAACCCTTTCAAATGAATCTCTAGTTTTAGTTTTCACGGTGTCC
This sequence comes from Hibiscus trionum, assembly GCA_030270665.1. Classification (NCBI taxonomy): domain Eukaryota; kingdom Viridiplantae; phylum Streptophyta; class Magnoliopsida; order Malvales; family Malvaceae; genus Hibiscus; species Hibiscus trionum. The sequence goes on along the minus strand of BSYR01000038.1, from coordinate 14,407,288 downwards.
GGCCTACCTCAGTGGCCGGTGGCAACTCCAAAAAGATGATGATTTAGGTTGTTTTCGAAACTAAATCCCCTTTTAATCAAATGTTTCAAAAAGTGGGACACTCGAAGGTTTTCTGAAAAAACCTTATCACACCTATTGCGGGCACCTCTAGGGTAAAACAACAATGTTTCTTTGTTTTTTCTTTCGGCTTGTAACCCCCTCATCCCGGTCTGGACGCTTGACTGATCCGAGTGGGCTACACGGGGATAACCGAGGCGAAACCCGTTAAGGCTCCACTTCGGTTACCGACCCAAGGAAGAACTTTTCATTTTATTATCTTATCTAGATATAAGGTTAAGCCCTATGTGTGAACAACAACAACGGAAGAAGCGAACAAGGCAAACAACCAAGCAGCCCAACAAAAACAGCCCATTATTATCTTTTACTGCAGGCCGTTTCGGAACGCCCATAGGGTGTTTCGATACGCCTTGACTAGGTCAACGGGCCTGAGTCAACCTGAAGAGACCGTTTCGAAACAGGGGTGGCCCGTATCGAAACGCCCTCAACAGTCAACTTCTCGTGGTCAACGAGATGAAGGCCGTTCCAAAACACTAAAGCCCGTTTCGATAAGTCAATTTATCGTCAAATTCTCAGATTTCCAGTAGCAAAATCGTATCGAAACGGCCCCCTAGCGTATCGAAACGCTTGGCCCGAAACAAAGGGACCGTATCGAAATGGGTTCGACCGTTTCGAAACACCCTCTGTTTGCATATTGATGTTAGCTGGTTTTTGGTACAAGGCTGTCCCAAAAACACCACTAAGACCCCACACAACACACTAACATAAACCCTAAGGTAAAACCAAACATCTACCAACATGCTCAACACACCACAAGCATATAAGAACCATACATTAAAGAATCAACAACATCCAACACATGCTTCATGCATAAAACTTAAGGTTCATGCTTCACAAAAATATACACTTAAGCATTTAAGATAGGCAAGCTTAAACATGGTTTACAAGCAAGACAAGGCAACTAAAAGCCAAACCAACATAACATATAGAGGAGTCTAACATGCTCCTAAACAACCAACATCAACCACATAAGTCCCCATTGCTTGACCATTACATCATTAACATAAAATCCATACTTGATAGATTCAAAAGCCCAACCAGCACACTTGGAGGCCCCTTCTTGCACTAGCAACCCACGAACTACGGATTTGCATTGTCGAACAAAAGAGAGCGTAAGCATAAAGCTTAGTGAGGGTAAGCTCATTAAAACAAACCTCGACAATACATGGTCCAAGCACGAGCACAACCAAGGTAAAATGCATGTTCTTACCTTCGATCCACATGAGTCAAAATGTCAATGATGCATGAACATAAACTCATAATATGCCATGCTCAACAAGTCCAACCACATCATATGTAAACACATATAATAATCCACATTGGCAACACATCTCAAATCATAATGACACATATATAATCTCATATTGGCACCTAGCTATGACTCGAATACACGGATATCACGTTGGAACTCACATCCAACAACAACCTTTACCTCACGGTGGGATTGCACTCATCACCGTTCACGCAGAGGGGATTCCACTCATCCTCACGCCCCGTCGATGGGATTACACTCATCACTGACTATCATAAATATAATAAGGTTTTCCGGGCGAACCCGTACTCCATATTGATGACTACCATCACCAAGACCACGCGCGCATTTGACTCACGTGTGCACACTAAACATCCTAATGATCGATCATTTGTACCCAAGCATACTAGTGCCAATATTAAACACAATCCATAATATCATTTCATCACACTTCCGTGCTTAGCCCGTACTCACCATGATCACCATCATGCACAATCCACATGCATATCACAATGCATTAATACCATGCCTCAACATACATGTATAAACACATTATACATATCCACCACAACACAAATAATCATGAGGCATAAACATCAATTAGAGTGCAACCAAAGTCTCTAACTAAAGCTTGGGATTAGGCTACCACTCTAATCCCAACTCTAGGTGGGTCTACCAAGCCCGACCTAGTCCACATGCTTGAACCAAATACTCAAAGACCATTTAAAAACATTTAACCACTCACCTTCACTTCCAAGCTCAACAACCAAGCAACCAAGACCTTCAAGCTTCCGGATTCACTCCCGATGTCTCACCGATGCCAAACCTTGATTCTAACCAAATCCAAACACAAACAAAACACCACAATCAAATACTAGTCATCGGAACAACCCGGATTAACATTCCAAGCAATTTAACAACCAAGATTCAAGCTCAAAACTGAATTCCCGAGCAGCCCTCTATACCCACTGAAATCTTCCATTTCAAACAACCAAACAATCATCAAACACACCCAAAACGATCCTCATATACCATACTATCATAACCAAACATTTTCCCACTTAAAATAGCCCTTAAACCAACTCTAAAACCTCTCTAAAACCCCAACAAACCCATTTCCGAAAATCTTTATAAAACACCTCAAAATTCACATATGTTGGACCTTTTTGGTTTCTAAGATCATATCGGACATTAAAAAATCAAAAACTTAAATCAAAACCCATAAAGTAGCAACCTTTAACATTTTCCATGGAAAACATAAATTTCTAAAACAATGATGAAAATGAAATCTAATGGTACTTTTGAAGAGAGGAAGATGAGAGCAAAATGGGGATATAATTACCTTTCAAAACCGACCAAAAATGAAGAAGAAAGGAGATGGAATAGTGAAAATGGTGAGAGCCTTCTCCTTGTCGTTGAAAACCAAAATGAAGAGAGGAGGAAGATGACAAGGAGTTCTTTTAATTAAAAAAGGGGTTTTAAATTGAAGTCCATCTATTTACATATTTGCCATTAATGAGATGGCAAATCTCAATATGTACAAATTCCATGGAAAATGGGTTTTAAATCTATTTAAGTCCAACATAAAATGTTTGCTTTGAAAATATGAAGCCCAAAGAATATATTATTATTTTAATTATAAAACCGAGACTCAAAATAATATTTTATTATTATTTTCACCCGACCCCTAAACCCGGGTGTTACACGGCTGTCGTGGCAGTGCTGTATTTTTCTGTTCATGTATTCTGCCTCGGCGGCTATCTGCAACCATTGTTAGAACTTTGCAAAGAATTCAAAAAAAAAAAAGCAGGCAGTGTTCATTAGATATTCTAGCAAATTCAGCAAGTTATAGTAGTGTTTGACAGTTCTGGCAATTAAAGAAAAAAAATTCTAAGTCATTTTGCATGCTTTTCCCCAAATTAAGTTCAATTTATTTATTGGTGCAAAAATTAGTAATCGACTAACTATCATAGGCACAAGTTATATAACAAATTTTTCTGTTCCGATTAACATTAAGGCAAGTACAATGCAACCTATATGCTACTAAGTATGCCTAAACAAGATGCGAGAGCTATCCCCCCAAACTCGAGATGGGCATTGCCCTCAATGCACAAAATAAAAACAGAAATATACAAGTCATTTTGCATGCTTTTTCCCAAATTAAGTTCAATTTATTTATTGGTGCGAAAATAAGTAATCGGCTAACTATCATAGGCACAAGTTATATAACAAATTTTTCTGTTCCGATTAACATTAAGGCAAGTATAATGAAACCTATATGCTACTAGATATGCCTAGAAAAGATGTGAGAGCTATCCCCCCCCAAACTCAAGATGGGCATTGCCTTCAATGCACAAAATAAAAATAGAAAAATTAAAACAGAAATATACAAGTGATATATAAAAAACAGAAAAAAATTAAAATAAAGAAAAGAGAAAGAAAAAACTAGAAATTCGCTGAGGGTTGAGAGGAGGCTTGAGTCTTTGCTGATGAGGAGGAGGAAGAGGTTTGGATGATGAAGCGGAGGTCGGCAAATGTCTTGGCGACAGACATAGCTGGCGAGATCTTTACTGTCCGCAGCGGCTGGACTCTCTTGAGCGTGGGACGAGGCTTTTCTTGATGTTCGGCAGGGGCGGCAGAAGGTGCTTTCCTCTCTTCTGACTTTGTTTCGTCGTCCACAGGCTCGGCGGCTATGATGTGTCGCTTCCTCTTCCTAGTACCTTCCTCCGTGGGTGCTACCGGAGGGTCTATCGCCATTGGTATAGCTTCTGCTACTGCTACTACTTCTGTTGCTGGTGTCGGCGCCTGCTGCTCAATCAACTCTGATGAGAAGGTGTTCGCCACTACCCCTGCTGTGTAGGCAAATGGACGATGTTGTTGATTCCTCTCGGGGGAGTCTGCCACCATGTTGGATGCGGAGGTGGCTGAGTATGATGGGTAGCGCATCGTAGATGGCACTTGGCGGCGGAAAGTGGCAGGGCGAGCAGTGGCGCCGGATGGCGTTCCTTGTGCTGGGGCGGCTGCGGCAAGGTCTACTGGGTAGGAAGGTAGGGTGGGGCCGTCATCAGGGAACTTCTGAAGGAGATAAGCCACAAAGGCTTCTTGGACCTCCCCCACGTATTTTATGAAGGTCAGCTGCTGCTGCTCGATCCGCTTGTTACTGTCGATAAGGGTGCGCAACAGTGTGAGGACTTCGTTGTCTGGGGCAGCTTCAGTACATTCGGGGGCGGTTGGAGTGTCAGGCTAAGCGGCAGAGGGCTGGCTGGGCGTTATGGGCTCTGTCTCCTGGGCCTGCATCATCTGTAGGCGGACTTTTCTGGTCTACCCCTCCTTTGTTGTCGTCATCTCATCTTTGAGGTCGGTCGGGACATTAAAATTGGCACAAAGGCCAGTGATGAGTCACAGAAAATATAACATGCCCTTCGTCTTTCGAAAGCAGGTGTGGATCTCCTTGCAGATAATCTCCCCAATATTGATGGGTCGGCTCATCATGATGTTGTGGATTAGGGCAAGGCGCGGCCGATCGACAGTGGAGTTGTGGGAGGTGGGCATCATACGCCTCTTGATAAATGTGTTCCACAGCATAGCCTCGGGCAGCAGGTGGCGGCGTTGGACAGATCCGCCATGCTTCCCTGCCAACCACAATGTGCTGGGATTGTACAGTTTGGCCTTGAGTTTCTCATAATCGGCAACCGTCAGTGACTGCCTCCACTCCTCGTGAGGGTTGTCGTTCATATCCAGGCCATAGAAATTGTTGATTACGGCACCGTTAAGCTTGACAGATGCCCCTCGGACAAACACGAACGACATCTCAGGGCGGGGATAGTGGGCATAGAACTCTCTGACCATGGTGATGTTGGCTATCTTCGGCTGCCATGTGAATATTTCCCATCCCTTGTTGTGGATGGTTTCGAACAGATTTGGTTCTAGGCCGAAATCTCATTTTTGCCTTGTATAGTGAAAGCCTTGCTCCTCCCATATGGCTTGTTTGGTGAACTAGGTTTTGTATCTCTTTTCATCTTCGCGGGAGAACAAGTGTTGGAAGGTGGGTTTGGGTGCTGATGTTGAAGCCATGTGAGACGGTTGAAGTTTACTAAAACTTGAAAGAAAATAAAGTGAGAGCAGTGGATGCAAGAATAAGATAGCAAGAAGGTGAAAGTAAAGTAAATGAGTGAAGTGAGAAGGGTTTAAATAGAGATTGCTGAGAGGTGCCGAGGCGGCATTAAATGTCTAACGGTCCAGTTGTCTCGCGCACGTTACAAGATTTCTTCCTGTTATTTTTGTAGCCGTTGGCAGCTAGTCGTTAGTAGTCAACTAGCCATTACGTATTTTTCTACACTGGGCTACCCTGGGCTGTCTCAACGGGATGGTGGGCGGGCTCTTTATTGGGCCTTCTTCTTGATCCAGCTCTTTTATTCCTAATCTTGAAATAAAAATAAAGATATTTAAATAAATTCTAAAAATTAAAAATGTGGAAATTAATCTAATCCTAATAAATATATACTACAATAAATTAAACTCTAATCCTAATACATAAAATAAAAATAAAGAAAAAAATAAAAATTAAGTTATGTTGAGAGTGCATTTGGGTTCATCTCCCAGACATAACCACTTTCTGAGGTAATTTGGCTTGTCCTTCCCTCTTGGGGTCCTCTTGTTCCTTCAGGTGATGTGCTGTTGGGGCTTTCAGCCTGCCCATGGGTCTGTCGCGACAGCTGCTGCCTTGGCCTGTCTCTGTGCTGATTTTGGCGGCCTTGGCATCCTTCCTTTTCTTTTTTGAGGGTTGTAATACATTTAACCTTATGCTCTGGTTGTCTACCCTCATGGTCAGCTCTCCATGTTCCACATCTATTAACGTTCTGCCCGTGGCCGAGAATGGTCGCCCAAGGATGATAAGGGCTTTTTCATCAGCCTCACAGTCTAAGATGAGGAAATCCGCTGGAAGAATAAGGTTGCCCACCTTCACTAGGATGTCTTCGATTTTCCCTCCGGTTGTACAAAAGAATGACCGGCAAGTTTCAGCATGACAGAGGTAGGTTTGGCTGGCCCAATTCCTAATTTATCGAAGACTGCCTTAGGCGTTTAGCTGATGCTAGCTCCCAAGTCACACATGGCTTTTGTCTCGTGCCTGCTGCTTATTCTGCATGGGATAACAAAGTTGTTCGGTCTGTTTGCTTGGGCGGCAGTTTGTTGTGCAGCATTGCCATCCACTCCTCTGTTATAGCAACCGTTTCGAATTCCCCAATCCTCTTCCTTTTAGAAACCATGTCCCTGAGGTATTTAGCATAGTTGGGCATATTGTGAATGGCTTCTATCAGAGGGATGTTTATGTGCACCTGCTTTAGAATATCCAAGAATCTCCTGAACTGGTGCTCTTGCTTTTGTTGCTTAAGCCTCTGGGGGAAAGGTGCTGGCAAGCAGATGTCCTCTATATGCTCCTTGCATGTGAACTTTATTTGTGGAGGATCATATGTTTCAAGACCGTTGTCAGGTTCAACTGTCAGGGCGGCTCGTGTTCATGTTGTCACGACAGGCTATTCTTTCTGTGCTAGCTGTGTTTCTGGTTGTTTTTCCACCCTTGATTCATCCAACTGCTTCCCACTTCTGGTAGATATTGCTTTTCACTGGTCATAAGTGGGCTTGGCTGCTGCTTCTGCACTACTGGATGGTGCTCCCAATGTCTTGCTGCTGAAGATCTCTGTGAACTGCCCAAATTAGGTTTTTAGGTTCTTTATAGCAGCCTCCTGGTTGTTCATCTTCATCTTCGTCCTTTCCATGAAACACTCAGTTTTATCAATAAATTTATTAGTGCGAACAATAAACTCACTAGTTCCAGACATAAAAAGTATGAAGAGTTGCTTCTAGTGAATTATTGTTTTGCGGTTGCTGAGCCCGCTGTCTGGACAGATTTTGTTGGTAGCCTCCCTGTTGCTGTTGTGGGTTTGCGGCACTCTTTGGGTTGCTCCAGGAGAAGTTGGGATGGTTCTTCCATCCATGGTTGTAGGTGTTCTAGGCAGGTCTGTTGTTCCTCTCGTATCCTCCCATAAAGTTGGCAGATGTGGTGCATTCAGAGGAATCATGGTTACCCCCACACTCATCACAGAACGACTCCACAGCCTTGACCTCGTAGACTTTCCCAGCGGGTTTCACGATGCTCATGATCAGCTCTGTCAGCTTGTCGAGGCGTGCATTGACAGATTCCGAGGCTTCTACCTCGTTCACAGTGGCTAGCCGCCTCGGCGTGCTTTTGGGTACTTGTAGTCGTTCTTGGCGGCTTGGTTTAGAATCCGCAATGCCTCATCTGGTGGTCTGTCGAGGATGATTCTGTTGGCTGAGGCATCAATCATCTTCTATGTAGGGTAGTTCACCCTGTTGTAGAACATTGATACTTGTGTCCAAGCCGGAAAACCATGTAGCGGGCAGTTATTCAGCATCTGTTGGTACCGCTCCCATGCTTCATACATCGGCTCGTCATCCCCTTGTCGGAAGGTTGTTATTTTGTTTCTTAGCCTGTCTGTGACATTGGACGGGCTGAAACGGTCCAGAAAATCTTTGCACAGCTTTGTCCATGTATTGAATGACCCTGCTGGCTGGTTGTTTAACCACTATTTTGCCCTATCCCTCGGTGAATAGGGAAATAATCTCAGCCTCAGCACGTCTTGATGGAGTCCGTGTATTTTGAATGCTCTGCAGATGTCCAAGAATCCTTTTAAGTGCTACCGAGCATCTTCTGTGGTAGTCCGTCCAAATTGCCCTAACGTGTTGGTCATGTTAAACATAACGGGCTTCAGCTCGAAGTGATCCGCCTCAATCTCAGGTCCTGTCACTGTTGGACCGAACCCTCTAAAGTCATGTTCCAGATAATCCTTGGTGGTTCGAACATATTGTGGTTGCCTGGGCAGAAAAGGGGGTTGCTTCCTTGGTGGATCTTGTTGTTCTCTGGGCGTCGGGTCTTGCTGCCCATCCCTGTTGTTCACAGCATTGTTGGCAGGGTTCTCATTTTCCATGTTTTCCTTTGCCTTTTCTTTTTCTTCTTTAGTTTTCCCTAGGGCTACTCTGATTTCCTTCTTGAGCTCTCTTGCTCTTCGTTCGATATCGTTGTAATGAAGGATTTCTCCTTTTGAATTTACGCTGGTCATACACTAGCAAAGGAAACCGTAAAATTCTTTTTTTTTATTAAAAATAAAATAAAAATAAAAATAATATAAAATGTAAAAAAATAAAAGTGCAGAAATTAAAGACGAATTTCGCCGTTACCAATCCCCGGCAACGACGCCAAAAACTTGTAAAGCGATTCGGTGTTCTTTATTTATGAGCGCAAGTGCACACTCCTGTCAAGTTATAGTATAAAAGATATCGTCTCCCACAGCAATTGGACAGCTTGATTCGAATTGTAAGTCCTGCACAAGAAAAGTAAATGCACAATTAAATTGGATGGTCGAAAGAAAAAAAAAGTAAAATAAAGCACAAGTAATTGAAGAGGAAGTTATCAGATTGATAAAGAGGGTAGGGTTATGCTGCTGCTTAGTGTGAAACTGCGTTGAATAGGACAAGTTGTTTTGCGCTGCAAGACTCTGCTACCTCGGCGGTGGATGGCAGGTAGACTGTAGAGACCCTCTCGCTGCTTCGGCAGGGGAATGGAACTGTGTCTCGGTGGAAAACTCGACAGAACTACAAGGCTCAACAGAACGCTACAAAAGTGACTCTGTTTATGTCTAAGTCAGAGTGTTGTTGATGCCCATTGCAGATAATACAAGTCACAGCGTGAATTGTGCAAAGACAGCAATATTGATTCGTCCTCTTTTAGCCACCTTAAACCCTTAACCCATGTCTAGGCCGAAATGATCGCACCGTCTATAGATGAAATCGTACTTACTCCTTTCGTGAGTTCGACTCTCTCGATACCAAACAAATGGATAGAATTCAACTAATCTTTCTCCTTAATTGAAAGCTATGAAGAACATGGAATAAGTAAACCTTGTAATTTTATTTGCAAAAATAAACTTGAAATCCTAAACAACCGTTCTCACAACTAATTACAACATAACTCAAACCCAAGGAGAAATTTAGAACATGTTGGTAGCAAGAAAACCTAAACTATGCCTAAGGAAAACTTAAGCTATTTTGAATTAGAATTACAATGGGTATATATAGGCATTAGCTAGGTCTAGTCCTTCTTGAAGTAGAAGTCTTTCAAAGTAGCTTTTCACATTAAATGTGGCTTTAAACTCTGACTTCTTTGAGTTGAATGTGGACTTTATCACGTTGTCTTGCTCCGTAAGTAATCTCAAGATTCTTCCTCGGCGGCTCTACCCGCTGCTACAGACATCGGAAAATCGAGTGGACAACATCGATAGAATCAGGATTTTCTGCTCTACAGATCGCACTCCGGTTCTCCAACTCCACAGTCTGCTATTTTGGGCGGCGGCAGCTACTCGGCAGCTATTGTCTCTGTCTGGAACTGTATCAATACAACTCCTTAGTCTGCTGCCTCAGCATCACATCCTCAGCTCCTCTTTCCCTCTGTCAGCCTCTAGTACCTCAAACTAAACTAAGCTAAAACAGTATATTTTCTTCAAAAAATAAAAGATAATCCAGAAAAACATGGCAAAGTAAAGAAATACTATAAAATGCAATGCATCGTCCTAATTATGCCTAAAAAGCACTTCAAAACAACAATAATATGAGATGGAATGTGTATGAAATATAGAACTTGTAGACACTTTACACACCCCCAAACTCGAACTATTGCTTGTCCTCAAGCAATGCAGCCTAAACATACTTGCCCTTATATTAACTAGAAAGAAGAACATGTTTTTAACTTGATTTCGTACCTCAAGGCCGTGGCACCTATATTAGATTAGTGAAGGGAATTTAGCAAGAAAATAACTCAGAATTAATTTCTAATGCCAATGTAGTGTGAGCAGAACTGTGTACAGGCTGAACATGCAGGATAACTAATTAAACAAAGACATTGTTATGATGTATAAGGTTGTTGCCGAGACAACACAATTAAGCACAATATTTAATCATGGCAATGAGGGCTTCAGCTTATCACAACTACTCTTCTAGGTCTGAGATTAAGAGATGAGCAAACTACAAAACCCCAAACCCATTGAGTAGAGTCATCTCGTGAAGACTTTCATTCACTCATGCTAGTTTGTCCGTCACTTCAAAATTTTCAGATTCATGGTCTTTGATAGCAGCGGAGTGTCCTCGCACATGATTCTTCCTAGAGCCTGTTGCGGGCACTTTTAGGGTAAAACAACAATGTTTCTTTGTTTTTTTCTTTCGGCTGCCGTGGCAGTGTTGTATTTTTCTGTTCTTATTTTCTGCTTCGGCGGCTACCTACAACCATTGTTAGAACTTTGCAAAGAATTCTAAAACCAAAGCAGGCAATGTTCATTAGATATTCTAGCAAATTCAACAAGTTACAGCAGTGTTTGACGGTTTTGGTAATTAAAGAAAAAAATCTAAGTCATTTTGCATGCTTTTTCCCAAAGTAAGTTCAATTTATTTATTGGTGCGAAAATACGTAATCGGCTAACTATCATTGGCACAAGTTATATAAAAAAAATTTTGTTCCGATTAACATTAAGGCAAGTATAATGCAACCTATATGCTACTAAGTATGCCTAGAAAAGATGTGAGAGCTATCCCCCCCCAAATCGAGTTGGGCATTGCCCTCAATGCACAAAATAAAAATAGAAAAATTAAAACAGAAATATACAAGTGATATATAAAAAAACAGAAAAAAAAATAAAATAAAGAAAAGAGAAAGAAAAAACTTGAAATTCGCTGAGGGTTGAGAGGAGGCTTGAGTCTTTGCTGATGATGAGGAGGAAGAGGTTTGGATGATGAAGCGGAGGCCAGCAAATGTCTTGGTTACAGACTTAGCTGGCGAGATCTTTGCTGTCTGCGGCGGCTGGACTCTCTTGGGCGCGGGACGAGGCTCTTCTTGATGTTCGGCAGGGGGAGCGGCAGAAGGTGCTTTGCTCTCTTCTGACTCTGTTTCGTCGTCCACAGGCTCGGCGGCCATGATGTGTCACTTCCTCATCCTAGTACCTTCCTCCGTGGGTGCTGCCATGGGCTCTATCGCCAATGGGATAGCTGCTGCTGCTGCTACTACTGTTGTTGCTGGTGTTGACGGTTGCTGCTCAATCTCCTCTAATGAGGAGGTGTTCGCCAATGTCGCTGTTGTTTAGGCAGGTGAATGATGTTGTTGATGCCTCTCGGGGGAGTTTGCCACCGTGTTGGACGCGAAGGTGGCTGATTATGATGGGTAGCGCGACGGAGATGGCACTTGGCGGTGGAAATTGGCGGGGCGGGCAGTGGCGGCGGATGACGTTCCTTGTGCTGGGGCGGCTGCGACAAGGTCTGTAGGGTGGGGCCGTCATCAAGGAACTTCTAAAGGAGATAAGCCACAGAGGCTTCTTGGACCTCCCCCACGTATTTCATGAAGGTCAGTTACTGCTGCTCGATCTGCTTGTTGCTGTCGATAAGGGTGCACAGCAGTGTGAGGACTTCGTTGTCTGGGGCAGCTTCATTACTACCAGGGGCGGCTGGAGTGTCAGGCTGGGCGGCAGAGGGCTGGCTGGGTGTTATGGGCTCTGTCTCCTGGGCCTGCATCATCTACAGGCGGACTTTTCTGGTCCACCCCTCATTTGTTGTCGTCATCTCATCTTTGGGGTCGGTCGAGACATTAAAATTGGCGCAAAGGCCGGTGATGAGTGACGGAAAATATAACTTGCCTTTCGTCTTCCGGAAACAGGTTTGGATCTCCTTGCAGATAATCTCCCCAACATTGATGGGCCGGTTCATCATGATGTTGTGGATTAGGGGAAGGCGCGACCGATCGACAATGGAGTTGTGGGAGGTGGGCATTAGACGCATCTTGATAAATGTGTTCCATAGCATAGCCTCGGGTAGTAGGTGGCGCGCGGTGTTGGACAGACCCGCCATGCTTTACTGCCAAACTCGGTGTGTTGGGCTTGTAGAGTTTAGCCTTGAGTTTCTCATAATCGGTAGCCGTTAGTGACTGCCTCCACTCCTCGTGAGGGTTGTCGTTCATATCCAGGCCATAGAAACTGTTGATTGTGGCGGCGTTGAGCTTGACAGGTTCCCCTCGGACAAACACAAATGACAACTCAGGGCGGGGATGGTGGGCATAGAACTTTCTGACCATGGTGATGTTGGCTATCTCCGGCTGCCGTACGAATATTTCCCATCCCTTGCTGTGGATGGTTTTGAAAAGATTTGGTTCTAAGTCGAGATCTCTTGTCTGCCTTGTATAGTGAAAGCCTTTCTCCTCCCATATGGCTTGTTTGGCGAACTGGGTTCGGTATCTCTTTTCATCTTTGCGGGAGAAGAAGCGTTGGAAGGTGGGTTTGGGTGTCGATGTTGAAGCCATGTGAGACGGTTGAAGTTTACTGAAACTTGAAAGAAAATAAAGTGAGAGAAGTGGATGCAAGAATAAGATAGCAAGAAGGTGAAAGTAAAATAAATGAGTCAAGTTTGAGGGGTCCTCTTGTTCCTTCAGGTGATGTGTTGTTGGGTCTTTCAACCTGCCCTTGGGTTTGTCGCGACAATTGCTGCCTTGGCCTGTCTCTGTGCTGATTTTGGCGGCCTTGGCATCTGGGCATCCTTCCTTTTCTTTTTCCGAGGGTTGTAACACATTTAACCTTATGCTTTGATTGTCTACCCTCATGGTCAGCTCTCCATGTTCCACATCTATTAACGTTCTGTCCGTGGCCGAGAATGGTCGCCCAAGGATGATATGGGCTTTTTCATCAGCCTCACAGTCTAGGATGAGGAAATCCGTTGGAAGAATAAGGTTGCCCACCTTCACTAGGATGTCTTCGATTTTTCCCTCCAGTTGTACAAAAGAATGATCGGCAAGTTTCAGCATGACGGAGGTAGGTTTGGCTGGCCCAATTCCTAATTTATTGAAAACTGCCTTAGGCATTAAGTTGATGCTAGTTCCCAAGTCGCACAGGGCTTTTGTCTAGTGCTTGCTGTCTATTCTGCATGGGATAACAAAGCTGCTCGGGTCTGTTTGCTTGGGTGGCAGTTTGTTGTGCTTTCTAATATCTTCAGTTTCGCTTGCTGTAACATTCTCAATTTTAGTTTTTCTCCTAGGTCGGGTTGAGGACGTTACATTTCAGGTATTGAGTCTTTTAACAAGAATAATCAGAATTGAAGGTTTCGAGGTTAATCATTTTATTAGATTTTTCATTTGGGTATTATCCAGATTATTGGATTCATTTGGGTATTATCTAGTTTAATATCTTTCTACCAAAAATCGTACGAATTAAAATTAATCAACAGTAATCATATGGCCAATCATATTCATTCATGCATTAACCAATTACTAACTAGTTTCGTAAAACATGCAATAGATAGTAAATTATTACCTCGACTCCGAGCTACATCGGTCGACTCTTTAAACTCTGTTTGATAACATTCAAACTCGACGTCCCTCAAAATATCGGATACAATGAAATGTGAATACCATCAATTAAACATAATCCCAAAATCAGTCCTTAACTCGATTACGATGGTCTTAAACTGAATAATTAAATGCATAAGTGTAACACCCTAAAATTCGATCTAGTCGAAATTGGATTCCAGTGATCGAAAATCTTACATCGATAAAGATTAAATATTGTATCTTCTTGTTATTTATTTGATATTGGACTCTAATTGAGTTTAATTATTATCGTTGGAACCTATCGAATAATATCGAAACCTAATTCGTGACTAAATCGAGGAAAATTGCAAGTTTGAGGGCAAAATCATAGTATAGTTGGAGTCGAGGGACTAATCATGCGATTAGCCCCTCCTTGATTAAAGTCCCACATACGTGGGATAATCTGAGAGCTTTCCTTCATATAAAGGAAAGCCAAAATGTCTAAAGAATAGATAAAGATAAGAAACAAGCATAGGAGACTTACTCTATTTTAAACTAAGCAAGCACCTCCCAAACTCTTCATCTTCATCGTCTCCTACCTAAGCAAGCACCTCTATTGGAGCTAGCTTCAAGCTTTGTTTTTCTTCGTTTTATTGTTATCAAATCATTATCATCGATCGTGTAAGCTATATTCCTCAATCAATCATTAGATTCCATGGATGAATCAAGCTTAATCTCAAGCTAGGGCTTTGACCATCCATGGATAATTCATCGATGTTGTTTATATTGAATTCAGATATCGATTTTGATATTGTTATATTGATTTTGATATCATAATATCAATCCTAATGAACTCCTATTGATTTTCTAGCTCAAGAAGTGGAGAGAGAGGTTTCGCCATCTCCATCGAAAGTTAAAAACAAAAGTGTTGTCATTCAAGAGCCATAAGAGCATCGGATATCAAGGTGAGTGCAGTGAGATTCTCGGGATTAGGCGAGGATCCTTCCCGAATTCATTATTGTTGATTTTGATCAAATAGCTAACATGTCTTTTAAGGAAGTTGCATTGGATTGTTAAACGAATCTATTGGTAAGCATCGGTAAGTTTGGTAATAAACATCGGACATAGTTAATGACATCATCATCGTGCATTGTTATCGACATGGTTATTGTTATTGAAACATTGTACATGATTCATCGGACATTGATACTGAAACATAGTTCACTAATAATAACATTGAAGATATTGATCATTGGATTTATCATTGAATATTGAATATGGATATTGCCATTTAAACCTTGGATTTGAACGGACCTTGGATATAATTGGCATGCCATAGAATTCATGAGCTCAGTGTACGGGTGGACTACGGTCCTAAGGGTACGGCCTATATTAATTTGGCGAGGCAGAGGGATGTGATTTGGTATTGGTCATATTGGCCAGGCGGAGGGACTAGACCATTTATTGATTTGGCGAGGCGTAGGAATTCGCGTATCCACTATCTTGATTCAATCCAAGGGTTAATAATGAATATGATTTGTTAAACATTGTATATTGAAACATGATATTGATAAGCATGAGAATCTGTACATGCATGACTCATTGATATTTATAATATATATGTCTACCTCACTAGGCAATGTATGCCTAATGTGTTTTATCGCATGCATTTCAGGTTAAGGATTCGACCGTGTTAGAAGATCAGAAAATTCGAGGCAAGACAAGTCACTACAAGCCAAGAGTAATGTATTTTGACCTTATGAACTCTTAGGAAGGTGGCAAAGTAGTTGAACTAGTCTTATGTGCCCATTTTGGTATGCTTGTATTGTGTATAAGTTAGGAAGATGTTAAAGGCTTAATTATGACTTTTGGTTCGATTAAAAGTTGGCAAAAATGACATATTTGGCTCACATAGGTGAAATCCTAGTAAACGTATTCGAATGATCATGAAATTTGGCATGCCAGTAATTTATGCATTGAAATATTGTGTGTAAAGTTTCATTGCATTTGAACATCATTTGGTAGGCCAATTTGATTAAAAAACATAAAAAAAATCTGTCATTACAGGTCAGGCCATATCGATACGGGGTAATGGCGTATTGATACGGTTAAGCATAATTGAACCTAAGGAACAGGGCGTATCGATACGGTTTAGAGCTGTATCGAAACATTTTGCTACTGGAATCTTTTATTTCAATACGGGTCTAACCTGTATCGGAATGGGTCAAAGTCAAAGTCATTGAAAGTCAACCCGTACCGGAAAAGGGCTTACCTGTATCGATACGTATAATAGGCCAAGTCAATCCAGGTTGACCATCATACACCCGTATCGAAACAACATCAAGGTGTTTCGATACAAGGTTAGTTATGTTGGTTAAAAGGCATAAATTGAAAGTTTATAATGTTCACAGATTGGTCACTGAATTTAGGATGATTCGATTGGATGAGTAAATGAACTCTGAATAGTATGAAAATTTACAGACATGCTAATATTGTATTAAATTTCATTTTGGTATAATCAATTGTATCGAGGGACCTCTCATTTATCAGATTTACAGTTTAGTCTCTAAAACTTGTAATAGTCAACAATTGGTCCTAAATGATTAATTATTATTTCATAATGAATGAGTTGAATTAAGATGTATATTCGATAATGTTTTATTAACATTACATCGATCACATGTTGTTATTGATTGAAATTTTATCGAACCGACTATCGTATTGTTCATCGGTAGCACCGTCCGACTC
The DNA here is from genome assembly GCA_030270665.1 of Hibiscus trionum. Taxonomy (NCBI): domain Eukaryota; kingdom Viridiplantae; phylum Streptophyta; class Magnoliopsida; order Malvales; family Malvaceae; genus Hibiscus; species Hibiscus trionum. The sequence goes on along the minus strand of BSYR01000038.1, from coordinate 14,390,762 downwards.
GGTTCTCGACCAGGCTGGGAAGTGGGTGTTACAACAAGCATGCCCGGGCTCAAGGTTAGATTTGGAGGCATTCGAGATAAAATTTCACAAAACTGACTTCAAAATCGGACTTAGGAAGTTGAAAAACCTACAATATGACTTTTTAGAAAAAGTCATCTTTTGGTCAAAGTCAACCCAAAAAGTTAACGTCCAGGTCAACCGTCAACCAGTTTAATCGGGTCGGGTTAGGTGGGTTCAGGTCTAGTCGGTTAGAACGAACTCGGGTAAGGTCGGTTCAGATGAGTTGGGTATAAAACCATAAGCTATTGAGCATATATGCAGGCCGACCCAAATGCTAAAAAATGAATCAAGCCTATTGGGTTATGGACCGGTTTAAGGGATCAGATCGGCTCGGTTCAAAGGCCAGACAAGTTTTGGCCGAACCGATTAAAATTGAATTGGCCCAGTTTAGGGAATAGCTGTCTACAGTGGTCAGGAATCGGCATGACGCCGCATACATGCCATACACGGCTCAAAACGGCCAAAAAATGCTTCAAATCGACGTGAAGCTTACCATGGCTTGAAACATTGGAGAATGGCCAAAAATCGCTCAAAATTCACGGGAATATCGAGCTTCTCCTCGACGTAACTTCTTGACGCTCTCCACTATGAATGCCACGACGGCTCGGCTAGTGGAGGGCTGGGCCTTGATCACGGGACACCGACAAGCACGAGGGCAATTGCCGTGAGACGCACAAACGGAAGATGATGACGATATCGATGAAAAATGGAGGACAACACTTAGGTTTCTCGTTAAATCTTTACGTTGTTATTATGGCGAACAACATTGAGACGCCACGAGTAGAGGGCAGGGGTGAGGTGGCAGTCACGCCGATGTCGACGATGACTACATGGACTGGCGGTGGCTGAGATCGGAGTTGAAGCTAATGGTGGGGGTTGTTTTAGTCTTTTAGGATTCTAGATCTGATATTATTTTTTTAGATAAGAAATGGGCATTCATTGCTGGTTTGAGGGGCTTGGTTCAGAATTTATTATTTTCAAAATAATTATAGGGATTATCTCAATTGGCTAAGTCACAAGAATATATAGCCAAGGGTCACAAGTTCAAACCCCTTGGCTTGCATTTTTCTTTTTTGGCTAAAGGGTCAAATTTGCCCCTGTAGTAATCCGAAATCAGCAATGTTGCCCCTAACTTTTTTTTTCCGTAATTTTGCCCTCAAAGTCAGTCAATTGTAGCAATGTTGCCCTTTGACCGATTTTGACCGTTAAATGCTGATGTGGCAGTTAACGGTGCTGACGGGGCAATTTTACCCTCGAAGTCATTCATGCAATTTTGCCCTCGAAGTCATTAATTGCAGCACTTTTACCCTTGGTTTATTTAATTTTTGAATAAAATTGGATAAATAATTTAGTTTTTTCGAGTTGAACTTTAACAAACAGAATATATGAAAAATCGATTGACAAATTGATGTAAATATCCTTTGAGTCCATAGTAATTTTAAAAATAAGTAAAATGAGAACTCTCACAAAAAATCAAAATATTATTCATTTTTTTTAAATCTATAAACTTAATAAAAATAAATACGATATTTAAAAAAATATTGAAAATAAATCAACGAGAAGCGTGTTAATTGAGCGGTGAATGCGAACTATTCTATTCGAACGACGTTCGATTAACACACTTACCGACGATGGGTTGTTAGGAAAAAATGTACGGTGAACTCGAATCATGTGGCTCAGGTTGAATTCTGCTTTATCTTTTAGATATCCTTGTATTTATCTCCCATGCCCTTATCTCCCATGTCGTTTTCGCCGAACACCACTAATGTCGTTTTCTGAGATCATCGTACATTTTTTCCTAACAACCCATCGTCGGTAAGTGTGTCAATCGAACGTCGTTCGAATAGAATAGTTCGCGTTCACCGTTCAATTAACACGCTTCTCGTTGGTTTATTCTCAATAATTTTTTTTTTGAATATCGTATTTAGTTTTATTAAGTTTATAGATTTTTTTAAAAAATTGAATAATATTTTGATTTTTTGTGAGAGTTCTCATTTTGCTTATTTTTAAAATTACTAGGGACTCAAAGGATATTTACATCAATTTGTTAATCGATTTTTCATATATTCTGTTTCTTAAAGTTCAACTCGAAAAAACCAAATTATTTATCCAATTTTATTCAAAAACTAAATAAACCAAGGGTAAAAGTGCTGCAATTAATGACTTCGAGGGCAAAATTGCATGAAACTTCGAGGGTAAAATTGCCCCGTCAGCACCGTTAACTGCCACATCAGCATTTAACGGTCAAAATCGGTCAAAGGGCAACATTGCTACAATTGACTGACTTTGAGGGGAAAATTACGGAAAAAAAAAGTTAGGGGCAACATCGCTGATTTCGGATTACTACAGGGGCAAATTTGACCCTTTAGCCTTCTTTTTTTCATCATTTCACGAATTCATATATACATAAATATTAGGGTGTTACAAAAAGTTCGGTTATCAAATAGAAAAATTTAACAAAGTTGAATGACTGTTAATTATGAACTTTACCATATTAAAATTTAGTGCACGAGAAGTAGAATGAAAGTAGCCCAACATGTTAACTAACTTCTATTAATAGGACCACTATACTTTCAATTTTTGTCATTATGACCACTTAGCTATTTAAATGGTAACAATTAAACCACCTACTATTAAAACTTAACAGGGAGGGTGACGTGGCGGTTACAAATTGAAAATTTTAACAAAGTTGAATGGCTTTTAATTATGAACTTTACCATATTAAAATTTAGTGCATGAGAAGTAGAATGAAATTGAATGCAGGACGGCTAGAATGAAAGTAGCCCAACATGTTAACTAACTTCTATTAATAGGACCACTATACTTTCAATTTTTGTCATTATGACCACTTAACTATTTACATGGTATCAATTAAGCCAACTGCCGTTAAAACTTAACGGGAGGATGATGTGGCAGTTAATGAAAACTTGTTTAATTACACATTTGGTCCCTTACATTTATATATTATATCAATTAGGTCCTAATTTTGTTTTAATAAAATAAATTAATTATTCAATTAAACAGTGACACATGTCACCACCTTATTTGAGAACTTTATATATGTTTGATTGAATAATTTTATTTTCCTCCTCCAATCAGATGGCGACACATGTCACCTGCTAGTGAGAATCAAACCAGGGAAAGCCTGGCATAAGCACCATGAGTATACCACTGGGCTAAGTGGTATCCTATAACATAAATCACAAACTTAATTATATGTGTTAAGTTATTGTGTTGGGTTTTATGGTGCTCGATTCCTTCAACCGTTCTTGCTTGCCAAGTGTGGAGAAGTTGGATATTTGGGTGTTTTGTGGGAATGGAAAGATAGGCAATTGACACAAGGATTAATAGTGGTTCAACCTTCTAACCAAGGTTTACATCCACTACCTTAGCTTCCCACTAAGGATTTCCAAACAAATTCACTAAGAATTTCGTCCCCTTTTCTCGGATTAGGAGGAAACCGTTACACCGATCAAGCTTTCTACCCAAAGCTTGATCAAACACTCTCTTACACAAGAAAGACTTAGCAAACTAGAAATCCCTCTAGAAGGTATATGTTTGCACAATTAAAGCTCTCACCCAAAACCTAAACACTTAAGCAAATTTGACAATTAGGCTCACAAGTGTTGTCTATACAATAAATTGAACAATAAAGCCCTAAGACAAATTCTCGATCATAGTGTTGTTGACAATTGAAGCATTAGCCTTCTCTTGATGCTTGGAGGTCCCTTTTGTACTCCTTAATGAGTTTGTAGCCGTTACTAGCCGTTATGGTTGAATTGGAGCCGTTGGAGACTTTATTTCCCACCATAAATGTAGTTCTGCAGCCTACCGTATTGGTACACATGGAGGCATATCGGTACGCCCTTCTTCAGAACTAGCTGTTGGGCTCTTTGTCAGCTTATTCATATCGATACGCTTGAGAGCGTATCGGTACGGTCTGCAATTTAAAAGACCGTTGGGAAATAGTCGTTAGGGTTGTTAAAACAGGGATCGGTACGCTTAAAAGACGTATTGAAACGATCCATATCTGTATCGGTACGGGTAAGCTTGTATCGATACGGGTTTTGGCAGATTCAAAACTTGGGTAAAAAGGTATCGATACGGGGTATACTGTATCGGTACGGGCTTGCTAAAAAGTCAAGTTTGACTACTTTAAAGCATTAAAAATTTTGCCAAAAACCTTTTTAAATACCTCAAACATATTTTTAAGTTGTTTGGACTCAAAGAAAAGTTTTAAATTCTTTTCAAATTTGTTCAAAACATTTTTCATTTATTATATCAAAACACTTGGTTCTACAATCTCCCCCTTTTTGATATAATAAAACCAACTTGAAAAATTGTTTATGATTTCTCCCCCTTTGTGAAGTAAATTTTGAATAAGAGAATTAAGATTCAAAATCAATTAAAGCTCCCCCTTATTCATTTGAAAATTCAATTTTTCAAACCATTTCTCCCCCTTTTTGTTATATCAAAAAGAATTTAAAACACTTTTAGGCTCAAAATAACAATGGAGGTTTAAATTTTGAAAGTATTAAAATGTTTGGTTTTAAAAGTGGCTCCCCCTTACTCAAAGCATCATCAAAAGATGTTAGTCCAGCACATGATAATCTAGTTGAATTAAAATAAAATAAATTAAATTAAACAAACAAAAACAACTAGATTTTACCACACTTGAACTCAAGGGAGGATGTGAAGCCTTCCTTCTTCAAGTGTGCTTCCTTTTGTGCATGGAGCTCTCCCTCAATATTTGACTTGTTGATCAATCTCCATCACATCTATCATAAGACAATCAAATAATTTTTGGTATCCAAATTGCTTTGGATCCATAGACATTAGTAGCACAAAATTTAGTCCCCTTAGGAATCCATTTTTCAATTTCATCCTTTTTAGTTGAAGTACTTAGTCCTTTTGAGACCCAAATACTTCTAAAACATTTGCCATTCAAAAATCTAGGAGCACTAGATTGTCTTACATAAAAGTTTGATTTTCCAAAATTATTTTTCTTTTGAAGTTCATTGGAAATCAAATCTTTTTCCTTTTTAAGATCATCAATTTCTTGTTTATGATCTTTTTCCATTGTTTGAAGCAAGTTTTGCAAATGTGAAACGTTTCGTTCAAAATCCTTCAATTTTGCTTCAAACTCAAGATTTGTTTTGGAAAGCAAATCATTTTCATTTTTCAATTTTGAAATCAACTTTTTGTTCTTAGAAAATGATGCCTTGAATTCCAAAAGCAAATCATCATAGGCATCTTGTAACTCATCAAATGTATATAAATTTGAAATAGATGAGTTAGAAGTTATCTCTCCCTCATTGAGAGCCATCAAGCATAGGTGGGCTACCTCATCATCAGTGGAGTCTTCATCACTCTATGTGGCCACATATGCTTTCTTTGAAGATGATCCCTTCTTGTTGGACTTATGGGAATCCTTCATCTTCTTCCTCGATTCATGCTTGGATTTTTCCATTTTGCTCTTCATGAACCGGGCAAATTTGTTGAAGAGATAGGTCATCTCTTCATCTCCACTTTCCTCCTCACTTGAATCTACATGATGACATTTGGAGGATTTGAGAGCAATGGCATTTGTGTTGATGTCAAGCCCTTTGAGCTTCTTCTCCCCCATAGCTCTAATCTATTCCTTCTTCTTCTCCTCTTCTTTGTTTTTCTCCATTATTTGGTGAGTGAGAAGTGACCCCATGAGCTCATCAAGCTTCAAAGTCATGAGATTCTTGGCTTCGATGATGGCGGTCCTTTTTGAGTCCCATGACTTTGGAAGAGAATAGATAAGCTTTCGGACAAGCTTTTCCTCATGAATGACTTCTCCATAACCTTTTAGTCCATTGGTGATGGTGGAGAATCGATGGAACATCTTCTCAAACGTCCTCTTCCGGATCCATCTTGAAGTTTTCATACTCTACATTGAAGAGGCCGATCTTGGTCTCCTTTACTTTGTTTGTCCCTTCATATGTAACTTTGAGCTTGTCCCAAACTTCCTTGGCACTCTAGCAAGAAGACATCTTCTCGTAGATGTTGAGGCTAAGTGCACAAAAGATGAAGTGCAAAGCCTTGCAATTTAGCTCCATCTTCTTGCGGTCGTCGGCACTCCACTCTGCCTTGCTTCCTTGTGATACGAACGAGCCATCTTCAATGATATCTCAAAGCTTGTAGTCTTTGGATTTGATAAAGAACATCATCCCCGTCTTCCAATAAGCATAATTTGTCCCGTCGAAGAAGGATGGCTTGTCGATGGATTGCGCCATTGAATCGGTTGTTGAAATGTTGTACGAGCTTGCCGGATCGACTCAATAGGATGTTAATCCTCTTCAATTGAGTCAAGCTCTGATACCAATTGTTGGGTTTTATGGTGCTCGATTCCTTCAACCGTTCTTGCTTGCCAAGTGTGGAGAAGTTGAATATTTGGGTGTTTTTGTGGCAATGGAAAGATAGGCAATTGACACAAGGATTTATAGTGGTTCAACCTTCTAACCAAGGTTTACATCCACTACCTTAACTTCCCACTAAGGATTTCCAAACAAATTCACTAAGAATTTCGTCCCCTTTTCTCGGATTAGGAGGAAACCATTACACCGATCAAGCTTTCTACCCAAAGCTTGATCAAACACTTTCTTACACAAGAAAGACTTAGCAAACTAGAAATCCCTCTAGAAGGTATATGTTTGCACAATTAAAGCTCTCACCCAAAACCTAAACACTTGAGCAAATTTGACAATTAGGCTAAAAAAATTTGTCTAGACAATAAATTGAACAATAAAGCCCTAAGACAAATTCTTGATCATAGTGTTGTTGACAATTGAAGCATTAGCCTTCTCTTGATGCTTGGAGGTCCCTTTTATACTCCTTAATGAGTTTGTAGCCGTTACTAGCCGTTAGGGTTAAATTGGAGCCGTTGGAGACTTTATTTCCCACCATAAATGTAGTTCTGCAGCCTACCGTATCGGTACACGTAGAGGCGTATCGATACACCCTTCTTCAGAACTAGCCGTTGGGCTCTTTGTCAGCCTATGTGTATCGATACGCTTGAGAGCGTATCGGAACGGTCTGCAATTTAAAAGACTGTTGGGAAATAGCCGTTGGGGTTATTAAAACAGGGATCAGTACGCTTAAGAGGTGTATCGAAACGATCCCTATCCGTATCGATACAGGTAAGCCTATATTGATACGAGTTTTGGCATATTCAAAACTTGGGTAAAAAGGTATCGATACGGGGTATACCGTATCGGTACGGGCTTGCTGAAAAGTTAAGTTTGACTACTTTAAAGCATTAAAAACTTTGCCAAAAACCTTTTTAAATACCTCAAACATATTTTCAAGTTGTTTGGACTCAAAGACAAGTTTTAAATTCCTTTCAAATTTGTCCAAAACTTTTTTCAATTATTATATCAAAACACTTAGTTCTACATATTGTTTATGTAAGGAAAATGAAATAAATATGGATTAAAGGGACTCAAACATGATATAATTGGGATGCATAATAAAATCTAAACAAATGAAATCAACCCAATAATTAAATTAAAATTAACACACTTGTATTTTTAAACTAAATTTAATATATTTTTCTTTCCACAATTAGTTTTTATAATTTCACATATATAATCATTGAATTATTTTCCTAACTTAATTAATAATTTTATTTTTATTAATTTTAATTAAATTGTTATATATGTGAAATTATATTGAAAATTAAAAAAAATAACAATATATTAAAAATTCATTTAAAGAATCAAAACTCAAAAACATAATTCAAATGAATTGATATAATTTTAGAATTTTGAATTTTTAAATATAATATTTTAATTAAATTTTTTTAATAAATATTGAAATTATTTATTGATTTAAAAAATCAATTCAATCATTTTATATGTTAAATTATAGAAATAAATGTAGAAAAGAAAAAATATATTAAATTGGGTTTAAAAAATAAAAAATCTTAAAAACATTTTTATTTTAAATCATGTATTAACAATAATTTAGTATATATATATATATATATATATATATATATATAATGTTTTGAACATTTATTTAATTATTAGATTTATTTCAGTGGTTTAGATGTTTTTATGAATCCCAAGTGTGTCATGTTCGAGTCCCCTTAATCCATATCTATTTCATTTTTTCCTTACATTAACAACTTAAAACATATGTTAAAGTTTGTGTTTTATGTCACAAAGTACCACTTAGCCCAGTGGTATACTCTAAGTGCTCACACTAGGTTTTACCTAGTTTGATTCTTGCAAGTAGCAAGCTGTTGTTTTCTTTTAATTTCCTTCAGCAATTAGGTGAAATGTGTCGCCACCTGATTGGGGTAGGGAAAAAACTATCCAATCGAATATACACATATATAAAGTCATCCAATAAGACGGTGACATGTGTCACTAACTAATTGAAAAATTAATTTATTTTATTAAAATAAAATTAGGACAAAATGATAGAACCTGTAAATAATGGGGAGCAATTGTGCAATTAAACAAGTTTTTGTTAACTGCCACGTCACCCTCTCCGTTAGGTTTTAACGGTAGGTTGCTTAATTGATACCATTTAAATAGTTAAGTGATTATAATAATAAAATTGAAAGTATAATGGTCATATTGACACCAACCATATAGTTAAGTGGTCATTTGAGTAGTTTACCCAAATTTTAGTGCATAAGAAGTAGAATGAAATTGAATGCAGGACGGCTAGAATGAAAGTAGCCCAACATGTTAACTAACTTCTATTAATAGCCTAATTCCCTAATGAATGAATATTATTCTATTGGTCTTGCATCGCCCAAGTGTCTATGCATAAGTGGATGTAAAATTGGGTACTCGGTCTAGTTTCAAGTCGAGTCAAATCGAGTTGAGTCAGACCGGATTTGGGTTATGTTAGGTCAAGTCAATGGTTTGATTCGAGTCGGGTCAAGTTCAGATTGACTCGGGTTCGGGTCAAAGATGGATTGATCCCAACTCAAACTCGGTTCGGGTTGGGTCAATTTAAGGTCAGGTCAATACTAAGCTCGGGTCAAAACGGTCCGGATCCAAATGATTAATTATCGGGTTAATTCGGGTTCACATGGACTTCGGGTCGGGTCATTCCAAATATCAGGTCAAGTTCAAGTCGGTTTCAAATAAAATTCAGGTCGGGTTAATTCGGTTTCTGATGAGCTTCGGGTCGGATCGGATTAATTCACGCCGGTTTCAAATAAAAACAATAAGTATATATATAATTATATTAAAAATTAAAATTTTAAAAATTATATAAATTATTTGTAAAAAATATTAAATAACATTACACATCTTTAGAAAAAAAATATATGAATAATCTTTAAATCGTTTTTTAATTTAAAATCTTAATTCAATGAGTATCTATATGAATAATCTTTAAAAATTATTAAATAGCACTACAAATTTTTAAAAAATTTAAAATCTTAATTCAATGAGTATATATACGAATAATCATTAAAAATTATTAAATAACATTACAAATCTTTAAAAATTATGTGAATAATATTTAAAAAATTTAAAATATTAATGCAATGTGTGTGTATATATATATATCATTCTATTAAAATTTAAAAAATCATATGAATAATCTTTAAAAAAATAAATCTTAAAATCTTAATTCAATGAGTATGTATAAAAAATTATGTTAAAAATTTTAAAAATTGTATGAATAATTTTAAAATTTTAAAATCCTATATTTATGTGGATATTCTTAAAAAAATATTAAATAAGGTTAAAAATATATAAAATATTATATTAATATTTTTAGAAATTTTAAAATTAAAATCTTAATTTACCGAGTATATATATAAAATTTATTAAAAATTTAAAATTTTAAAAATTATATGAATAATCTCTGAAAATTATTAACATATACAAATCTTTGAAAATTTATCTGAATAGTATTTAAAAATTTTAAATTTTAAAATCTTAATTCAATAAGTATATATATATATATATATATATAATTATATTAAAATTTTTAAAATTTATATGAATAATCTTTTAAAATTTAAAATCTTAACTTAATCATATACCAAGATTTTTACTCTAAGACATTTAAACCTATAGTAATTAAATATAATTTTCTCACCAAACACGACACCCTTTCCTTTTTTCAATTTCTTTCTACAACCACCCTCTCCCACAAGGGAAGAACTGATATTTAAACTTATTTTCTCATTTTCTTGCAAAAGTTAAAGATTCTTCAATTTCTGATTTAGAAGAAGAATCACTTCCAGTTTAGTTGTTAATAATCTTATATGTGCTCTTTTTATATATATTTACTTCAATATTTTTTGACATTGCTTGTTCACTAATGTGTTTATTACTCCTTAATTGATTTCTTATTTGTTCTTTTTGAATTTATTGGTTGGTCTACCGAATTTTAGTTTCATGTGTTCTAGTTATTTTGTTTAACTTTGCATGTCGCTCCTGATTCAGAGAACTGAGATGATGTTAGGTCAGGACTGTAACAGGTCAGGTCTGTAACAAGTCAGGTCAATTACAGGTCGGGTTAAATCGGATCGCAGGTCATTTCAAGTCCAGTTATATCATATATTTGCCAGGTTAATTCGAGTTTGAGTCGTTTTTAGGTCGGGTACAAGTCATCTAAAATCATCGGATTTAACTCGGGTTCGGGTTAACATCAGGCCGAACTCGATTGAGTTCGAGTCATCATCACCTCGAATCACAACAAGTTCAAACTCGGTCGGTTTCAGTCGAGTTTTCAAGTCTGGTCAATTTTTTTACACCCGTGGAAACAACAAAAATTTATGTCAGATACACAAATTTTTATATTTCATAAAATTATTTAAGAATTTAAAAATTTTAGGTTGTAAAATTAAATCATCAATAAAAAATTTAAAAAATATAAGTTATACGAAAATTTAAAATTTTTAAAAGTTGCAACCACCCTAATATTCCTCGGTCCACCCCTAATGAGTCCGTTTAATTTTAGAAAATATTTTTTATTTTTGTTTTCATTTTTAATTTTCTAAAAGTTAGAAAACATGTTTGGTTAATAGGGATGAAAATTTCTTTTCAAAAATGAAAATAGTGAAAATGTGTTTAATATCTAACTTTTTAAAATAGAAATGAAAAATAATTATTTGTCAAAAAAAGAATTGAAAAATAAATATTAAACAATTAAAATAAAATATAGTTAGAAAATTTTAGTATAATAATAAATAAATAAAATGTGAATAAATAAACCAAAGTTTTAAAAATGACATTAAAAGGATTTGAACTCGAGTTAAAATGAAGTTAAAATTTAAATCATTTGTTTTAATATTTAAATGAAAACATATTTTGTTCTTTTCAAATTTTCACTTATTTTTTTCATTTTTCAATTTTTCAATCAAACACTATTTCTTCATCATTTCTTGTTTCTTTTAAAAATGAAAATAAAAACATATTTCATTCTTTAGAACCAAACGAATTTTATATTTCATTTATTTTGTGTATAAATAGGAGCTAAGACAAACACCAAAACTCACGCCCTAAAACACTAGAGCAATAGTTCATCTTACAACTTCTACCATAGCTTGTAATGGCGGTTAAATTCTCTCATCAATTTTTTGGAGGCTTTCTTGTGTTCATTGTGTTGCAACCTTTCATGATTAAATCTTGGTTTTTTAAACTCGAACCTCTTCAAAATCTTGAGCAAGCCCAGAAAAGAGAAATCTTAATTTCGTTTTGAGTCAAAACGACCCCTTCGTGGATACAAATTGTTAGTCAACAAACATTAAATGGTTTGAAATGACATGACAAACTTACATGACAGTGCACGCTGATATAACAATAACATATAGACAAATGTGTTTTTTTTTTTGCTCATCAAAGATAATTTTTTATTAAAAGCATAAGCCACGAGTGTGTGCCTCATTAAAAACCTCCCTAACCTAGATTGGAGGAAAAGAGTACAACACACCCAAGCTTCGGATACAAGATAACTCATAACAATGACACATCAGTATAAAATATAAAATTCTACAAAATAATTTTATAAAATTGTATAAAATATAAAATTAATTTTTGATGACATGTCTGTAACCCCCTCGTCCCGGTCTGGTCGGATGACCGGTCCGAATGGGCCACACGGGGAAAACCGAGTGAAAACCCCTAAGGATTCCCCCTCGGTTAACGACCCTAAAATTTCTTTTTACTTTAATCTTGTCTAGATGCACATTTAATTCCTAAGTGGAGCCTAACAGCGGAAGATACAATCAACGGAACATTCACCGACCAAACTAAGCATAAACAGTCCATTTTTCTTCATTACAGCAGGCCGTTTCGAAACGCCCCTAGGGTGTTCCGAAACGCCTTGACTTAGTCAACGGCCCTGGGTCAACCATAAGGTGACCGTTCCGAAACAGGGGTGACCCGTATCGGAACGACCTTGACGGTCAATATCTCGTGGTCAACGAGATATGACCGTTTCGAAACACCAAAGGCCCGTTTCGGAACGGCTACATCTCGCCAATTTCTCAAAATTCCAGTAGCAAAAACGTTCCGAAACGCCCTCATCCATTTCGAAACGGCAGGCCATTTACAAAGGGACCGTTCCGGAACAGGGGGACCCGTTTCGAAACGCCCCTGTCTGCAGACTCGTCTGGGCTGTTTTGAGGCACATGGGTGCCCCAAAACACCACCAAAACACCATACAACAGCTAAACAAAGCAACTTAGGGGATAACAACTATACTAGCATGCTTCAACATGATTTAGACATGTCCAACACTAAGGCAACAATCCACAACATGCATTCATTCAAACAACATTCAAACACATGTAAAAACTCTTAAGGCATAGGCTAATATCCAAAGTAAGCAATTAGGTATGGGTTACAACTTAAACATGGAGTCACAAGCCACACGAAAAGCGACATAACATGGAGTCTAAACATGCTCCTAGCAACCGACAACAATTAACAAAACCCTACACATCCCATTGCTTAAACTATTACATGTCTTAGCATTAAAACCATACTTGATAAACTCAAGTCCAAAACCACACTTGGAGGCCCTCCACTTGCCCGAGCAACCCACGAACTAAGGATCTGCAATGTTGAACAAAGAGAGCGTAAGCGATAATGCTTAGTGAGAGTAAGCTCTAAAAACAAACCTCAACATTGCAGGGTCCGAGCACGATCTAACCAAGGCCATTTACACAAACCATGAGTCCACAAGGTATAGATGCATGGGCAATATATCACATGTATGCCATAATTATGAGCTCAATACTACCATACATGTAATCACATATAAACATCCAAACAGTTCATATATCTCAACACATTGATACACATATCAAACAACATTGGCACCTAGTTAAGACTCAAATACGCGGATAACCGTTGGAACTCACATCCAACAACACAACCATTACCTGACGGTGGGATTACACTCATCACCGGTCTCGCGGAGGGGATTCCACTCATCCTCACGCCCCGTCGATGGGATTCCACTCATCACCGACTATATTTAAATACCATTTTCGGGCGTACCCGTACTCCTCCTTGGTGACTCAACGCCACCAAGGCCACGCGCGACTTTGACTCATGTGTACACACTAACATCCTAATGATCGATCATTTGTATTTAAGTTTACTAGTGCCAATATTCATTCATTTCATCTTACTCATTTCAATCAATTCCGTGCTTAGCACGTACTCACCAACAACCATCATCATGCATGTCTCAAGCATCATAATTCATGTCTCATCTCACATGTACAACACAATATACATAGCCATTCATACCACAATTCATACGAGACATACACAACCATATAATGAGTTCAACCAAAGGCTCTAGATCAAGCTTAGGATTAGGCTACCACCCTAATCCTAACTCTAGGTGGGTCTACCAAGCCCAACCTAGTCCACATACTCGAACCAACCAATTTAAAACCGTTTAAAACAATTAACCACTCACCTAAACTCCCGAGCTCAAGACCAAGCAAGTAATTGTCTTCAATTCTCCAGATTCACTTCCGATGCTTCACCGATGCCCAAACTTGATTCTAATCAATCCCAAACACAAAAAAAACATCCACAATCAATATCTTGTCATCGAAACTAACCCGGATTACATTACCAAGCAACCAACACTCAAAACAAGACCAAAAACAGGATTTTCGAGCAGCCCTTAACACCCACTGATTTCTCCCATTTCAAACACCCAAACAAGCATCAATTAAACCCAAAATGATCCTCATATATCATACTACCTACAGGCCCCAAATTCCAACCTTTAACAGCCCCCAAACCCACATTAAAACCCTCCAAAAACCCTCTCAAGCCAAAATCCGAAAATTGATTAAAATCATTTGAAATTCATATATGTAGTATCATTTGGCCTCTATACATCATTACTAAACATATTAAATCAAAACATTTAACTTTGCAACATAAAGACACCATTTTTAATCAAAACATTCAAAACCTCCACTTTCCAAAAACTTCATGAAAATGAAAAAGAATGGTACTTTTATGAAGGGGAGGATGAGGGGAAGTTAAAAACGTCCTTACCTTTCGATTTGGGGCTGAAATGAGTGAGAAATAGGATGGAACAGTGATTTGGGTAATGAGCTTTGGTTTCCCGTTGGTGAGTTTTTGAAGGGAAGATGAACAGTAGAGAGATGAGTGTTTTATTTGACATGTGATATAATTTGAGGCTTAAAAGTCTAGTTTACCCCTGATGAAATGGAATATCTACAAGGGAGGTAAATCCATGGTTAAATGTGGTTTAATCTTAAAACATGATTAACCCCAAGTAGATTAATTTTGAAAACAACTCGAAATATTATTTAGAGTATAAAACCGAGCCCAAAATAATATTAAAATATTATTTTCACCTAACCCCTAAACCCAGGTGTTACAACTCTCCCCCACTTAAGGAAATTTCGTCCCCGAAATTACCTGGTGGAAACAAATACGGAAACTGCTCAACCATATCTGCTTTTCTCTCCCACGTGGCCTCTTCCACACCTCTATGTCTCCACAACACCTTGATCAACTCTATGGTCTTGCCACGCAACACCTTGCTATCAGAAGCAAGTATCTCAACGGGCTCTTCATTATAGGACAAATCCGGATTTAACTCTATCTCTTCAACGGGCATCACATGAGAAGGGTCCGATCTATATCTCCTAAGCATAGACACATGAAAGACATCATGGATCTTTTCTAACTCAGAAGGTAACCTCAAACGATAAGCTACAGGCCCAATCCGCTCAACAATCTCATACGGACCAATGAACCTCGGACTCAACTTGCCCTTCCGGCCAAACCTCATCACCTTCTTCCACAGAGATACTTTCAGAAATACTTTCTCACCCACTGAGTACTCAACCTCTTTCCTCTTCAAATCTGCATAAGACTTCTGACGATCGGAAGCTGCTTTCAAGCGGTCACATATCAACTTCACTTTATCGGTAGTTCCCTTAAGCAAGTCTGGCATAGGTAACAATCTCTGACCTGTCTCAGCCCAACAAATCGGAGTCCTACACCGTCTACCATACAAAGCTTCGTAAGGTGCCATCTGAATACTAGACTGATAACTGTTGTTGTAGGCAAACTCAACCAACGGTAAGTGCTTCTCCCAAGAACCTTGAAAGTCAATCACACAACAACGAAGCATATCTTCTAGAATCTGTATCACTCGCTCTGACTGCCCATCGGACTGAGGGTGATACGATGTGCTGAAATGCAAACGGCTACCTAAAGCACTATGCAAGCAACCCCAAAACCTCGAAGTAAACCTAGGATCCCTATCTGAAACAATAGACTTCGGAACTCCATGAAGTCTCACAACCTCGCGGATATACAAGTTTGCCAACTTGTCTAAGGAATCCGTAGTGTTCACTGCTAAGAAGTGAGCACACTTAGTGAACCTATCAACAATCACCCAAACTGAATTCTTCTTCGAAGGAGACAAAGGCAACCCCGATACAAAATCCATGGTGATTCTCTCCCATTTCCATTCCGGAATCTTCAAAGGCTGTAGCAGACCTGAAGGAACCTGATGTTCTGCCTTCACTATCTGACAAACCATACAACGGCTCACATACTCGGCTACATCTCTTTTCAAACCAACCCAGAAATAATCATTCTTCAAATCTCTGT
This sequence comes from Hibiscus trionum, assembly GCA_030270665.1. NCBI lineage: Eukaryota > Viridiplantae > Streptophyta > Magnoliopsida > Malvales > Malvaceae > Hibiscus > Hibiscus trionum. Next base: position 14,374,569 of record BSYR01000038.1, on the reverse strand, counting down.
ACATCTTGGTACTACCCGGATGCATAGAAAAGGGACTCGAATGTGCTTCACTCAGAATCTGACGTCTCAACTCAACATCTTCTGGTACAACAATTCTATCTCTAAAGCACAACAGATTCTCACCACTGAAACTGTACTCAGTCGGTCTTCCTTCGGCTATGTCTTGAACATGAGGGACTAAGCTCGCATCTTGCAACTGTTTCTCTCTAATCAACTGAATCAAGGAAGGCTTCACTTGCAACTCGGTGATCAAACCACCATCATCGGACACACTCAATCTAGCAAACATAGCTCTCAACTCAACGGCCACTTTTCTACTCAAAGCATCAGCTACTACATTTGCTTTACCCGGATGGTACTCAATGGTCAAATCATAGTCTTTTAACAACTCTAGCCATCTTCTCTGTCTCAAATTCAACTCTTTCTGTGACATCAAGTATTTCAAGCTCTTGTGATCGGTGTAAACTATACACTTCTCACCATACAAATAGTGACGTCAAATCTTCAATGCAAATACTACTGCGGCTAGCTCTATGTCATGAGTAGGATAGTTATTCTCATGAATCTTCAACTGCCTAGAAGCATAAGCAACAACTCTCCTATCTTGCATCAACACACATCCTAAGCCTACGTAGGAAGCATCACTGTAGATCACAAACTCCTTACCTGAAACAGGTTGCACTAACACTGGAGCATTCGTCAAAGCTTCTTTCAATTTCTCAAAAGCCTTCTGTCTTGCATCTGACCATTCAAACTTGACTCCTTTTTGCAACAACTTAGTCAAGGGAGCAGCTACTCTAGAGAATCCATCAACAAACCTCCTATAGTAACCGGCTAATCCTAGGAAACTCCTAATCTCGGTCACGGACTTAGGTTGTTTCCACTCAACAATAGCCTCAATCTTCGACGGATCAACACGGATACCTTTGGCTGAAACAACATGGCCAAGAAATACGACCTCTCGAATCCAGAACTCACACTTACTAAGCTTCGCATACAACTGATTGCTCAACAATCTCTGTAAAACAAATCTCAAGTGCTCATCATGCTCTTCTTCTGTCTTCGAGTACACGAGTATATCGTCAATGAAGACGACCACAAAGCGATCTAGATAGTCTCTGAAAATTCTGTTCATCATGTCCATGAATGCTGCCGGTGCATTCGTGAGCCCAAATGGCATCACAAGAAACTCATAGTGGCCATATCTAGTCCTAAAAGCTGTCTTTGGAACATCACACTCTTTCACTTTCAACTGATAGTACCCGGATCTCAAATCTATCTTCGAGAATACTGAAGCACCTCTCAACTGATCAAACAAATCATCTATACGAGGCAACGGATACTTGTTTTTCACAGTCATCTGATTTAACTGTCTATAGTCAATGCACATGCGCATACTACCATCTTTCTTTTTCACAAACAACACGGGAGCACCCCACGGAGAACTACTAGGCCTAATGAAACCACGGTCTAATAACTCTTGCAACTGACTCTTCAATTCTTTCAACTCTTTCGGAGCCATGCGATACGGAGCTATCGAAACTGGGTTAGACCCTGAAACTGTCTCAATCACAAACTCAACATCTCTGTCAAGAGGCAAACCCGGCAACTCTTCAGGAAACACATCAGGAAAGTCACACACTGTTCTGATATCCCTCGGTCTAGCTTCACTCATGTCCGGATTCATAACATAAGCCAAATAGGCCCCACATCCAGAGTCCATCAACCTATGAGCCTCTAAAGCTGACACCACATTAGACAAGAACTTAATGTTCTCGCCTACTACCACTACCTCGTAGTCATCAGAAAGCTTCAAAGTAATCCTCTTTGTCTCAAAATCCACACTAGCCCGATGCTCAATCAACCAATCCATACCCAATATAATATCAAAACCGTAGAAAGGAAGTTCCATCATATCAACTGAAAACACATGACCCTGAATCTTCAGTGGACACCTCCTATACATACGTCTAACCACAACTGTCTCACCAAAAGAGCTAGTAACATGCATACCTACATCTAAGATCTCTACAGGAATATCTAACTTCTGTGCATGCTCACTCAGAATGTAGGAATGCGTAGAACCCGAATCAACCAAAGAAAGCAAAGACATAGACTGTAACTCGAAATTACCTGCTATCACATCGGTGTCGTTCCCGGCCTCTCTCTGAGCATAAACTCTCGCTGGTCCTCCCGCCTCTGGCTGCACAGCCACAACATGAGCAAGGTTCCTCTGAGCATCACCCCTAGGTGCATCAGCCCTAGGCTGGAAGTAGCCACGACCGCGCCCACGGCCTCTCTGAAAATCGTTACCTCTCGCAGGAGCCTGAGCAATGTTCGGTGCCTGAGCTGCCTGACGTGGACAGTCCCTCCTAAAGTGGTCCCTCGAACCACAGTTCCAACAAGCATGGAAGTTACCCCAACACTCACCAGTGTGCTGCCTCCCACACTGTGCACACTCGGGCAAACGCCCTCCTCCTCTATGGCCCTGATGGCCTCTACCATGGTGGCCACCGCCACGTCTCTGATCAAACTGGTGTCCGCCACCTCTGTGCCTCTTAGCATCTCTACCATCAAAGTGGTTGTGCCTCTTACCAGAACTGGAACCACCAGATCGTTTGGCCGCACCCAAACTATGCTCCAAATCCTTGGCCCTCGCGACCAATACATCAAAGTCTGAGTAGTCAAAAGCTAGCGTGTACCTCTTAACCTCTTCATTCAAGCCATAGCGGAATCGGTTACAGCGTTCCACCTCAGTAGGAACCAACTCTGGGGCATACTGACTCAAGCGAACAAAGCGAATCTCATAATCAGTCACAGATGCATCCCCCTGAGTGAGAGCCATGAACTCTCTCTTTTTCTCATCTAGGTACCTCGGTCCCAAGTACCTCTTCCGGAAAGCAAACTCAAAGAATTCCCAATCTATCTCGGTCTCTGGAACCCCGGCAGTAATGGTGACCCACCAGGTGTAGGCATCACCCTGAAGCAACGAGATCACACAACCCAATCTACGTGCGCCCGCACAACCCATCTGAGCCAAGATACGAACTGTCTTCTCCAACCATAACTCCGACCTCTCCGGAGTAGATCCTCTAAACTCCTCGGCTCCCAAGCTACGGAGCCTCTCCAACGGTAGACTAGCATCATCACATCTAGGCTGAGCTGCAGCCTGAGCTCCCGCAACTGCGGCCTGAAACGCTCCCGCTATCGCTTGCACTAGCGGAGTCATATCAATTCCAGCTGGACCTTGGCCACCTTGGCCACCTTGAGGTCCATCTCCTCCGGCTCCATCTTCACCTCCAGCTCCAGGTGGTGGAGGTGGTGGTGGTGGAGGTGGTGGTGGAGCGCCAACTCCCGCAGCCACCGGCCCTTCCAGATGAGCCTCCACACCAACAGCCGGCTCAACAGGAGCCGCAACCCGTAGTTCCTGACGAACCACTCTCGGTCTACCCCTCGGTCTAGACATTGCTCTCACGAAAATTAACTACAACCACAACAACAAAACATACGAGTTGGGTTAGCAAGGCAAGGCTTCCAAGTGTCCAAGTATGTTTCCTCACTTAAAAATCATTTTCAAATGTAATAGTAGCAATGGGACCCACACACACATGCTTTAAAATAAAACAATCAGCATACTCATCACATAAGCAACCATTCTTGCAGAATAAGCAAACACCGTGCAATTCAACTTAAAAACTTAAACTTACCTCACTTACCTGTCCAAGGTCTCGGTAACCTTAGGCTCTGATACCAACAAGTGTAACCCCCTCGTCCCGGTCTGGTCGGATGACCGGTCCGAATGGGCCACACGGGGAAAACCGAGTGAAAACCCCTAAGGATTCCCCCTCGGTTAACGACCCTAAAATTTCTTTTTACTTTAATCTTGTCTAGATGCACATTTAATTCCTAAGTGGAGCCTAACAGCGGAAGATACAATCAACGGAACATTCACCGACCAAACTAAGCATAAACAGTCCATTTTTCTTCATTACAGCAGACCGTTTCGAAACGCCCCTAGGGTGTTCCGAAACGCCTTGACTTAGTCAACGGCCCTGGGTCAACCATAAGGTGACCGTTCCGAAACAGGGGTGACCCGTATCGGAACGACCTTGACGGTCAATATCTCGTGGTCAACGAGATATGACCGTTTCGAAACACCAAAGGCCCGTTTCGGAACGGCTACATCTCGCCAATTTCTCAAAATTCCAGTAGCAAAAACGTTCCGAAACACCCTCATCCGTTTCGAAACGGCAGGCCATTTACAAAGGGACCATTCCGGAACAGTCGGACCCGTTCCGAAACGCCCCCTGTCTGCAGACTCGTCTGGGCTGTTTTGAGGCACATGGGTGCCCCAAAACACCACCAAAACACCATACAACAGCTAAACAAAGCAACTTAGGGGATAACAACTATACTAGCATGCTTCAACATGATTTAGACATGTCCAACACTAAGGCAACAATCCACAACATGCATTCATTCAAACAACATTCAAACACATGTAAAAACTCTTAAGGCATAGGCTAATATCCAAAGTAAGCAATTAGGCATGGGTTACAACTTAAACATAGAGTCACAAGCCACACGAAAAGCGACATAACATGGAGTCTAAACATGCTCCTAGCAACCGACAACAATTAACAAAACCCTACACATCCCATTGCTTAAACTATTACATGTCTTAGCATTAAAACCATACTTGATAAACTCAAGTCCAAAACCACACTTGGAGGCCCTCCACTTGCCCGAGCAACCCACGAACTAAGGATCTGCAATGTTGAACAAAGAGAGCGTAAGCGATAATGCTTAGTGAGAGTAAGCTCTAAAAACAAACCTCAACATTGCAGGGTCCGAGCACGATCTAACCAAGGCCATTTACACAAACCATGAGTCCACAAGGTATAGGTGCATGGGCAATATATCACATGTATGCCATAGTTATGAGCTCAATACTACCATACATGTAATCACATATAAACATCCAAACAGTTCATATATCTCAACACATTGATACACATATCAAACAACATTGGCACCTAGTTAAGACTCAAATACGCGGATAACCGTTGGAACTCACATCCAACAACACAACCATTACCTGACGGTGGGATTACACTCATCACCGGTCTCGCGGAGGGGATTCCACTCATCCTCACGCCCCGTCGATGGGATTCCACTCATCACCGACTATATTTAAATACCATTTTCGGGCGTACCCGTACTCCTCCTTGGTGACTCAACGCCACCAAGGCCACGCGCGACTTTGACTCATGTGTACACACTAACATCCTAATGATCGATCATTTGTATTTAAGTTTACTAGTGCCAATATTCATTCATTTCATCTTACTCATTTCAATCAATTCCGTGCTTAGCACGTACTCACCAACAACCATCATCATGCATGTCTCAAGCATCATAATTCATGTCTCATCTCACATGTACAACACAATATACATAGCCATTCATACCACAATTCATACGAGACATACACAACCATATAATGAGTTCAACCAAAGGCTCTAGATCAAGCTTAGGATTAGGCTACCACCCTAATCCTAACTCTAGGTGGGTCTACCAAGCCCAACCTAGTCCACATACTCGAACCAACCAATTTAAAACCGTTTAAAACAATTAACCACTCACCTAAACTCCCGAGCTCAAGACCAAGCAAGTAATTGTCTTCAATTCTCCAGATTCACTTCCGATGCTTCACCGATGCCCAAACTTGATTCTAATCAATCCCAAACACAAACAAAACATCCACAATCAATATCTTGTCATCGAAACTAACCCGGATTACATTACCAAGCAACCAACACTCAAAACAAGACCAAAAACAGGATTTTCGAGCAGCCCTTAACACCCACTGATTTCTCCCATTTCAAACACCCAAACAAGCATCAATTACACCCAAAATGATCCTCATATATCATACTACCTACAGCCTCCAAATTCCAACCGTTAACAGCCCCCAAACCCACATTAAAACCCTCCAAAAACCCTCTCAAGCCAAAATCCGAAAATTGATTAAAATCATTTGAAATTCATATATGTAGTATCATTTGGCCTCTATACATCATTACTAAACATATTAAATCAAAACATTTAACTTTGCAACATAAAGACACCATTTTTAATCAAAACATTCAAAACCTCCACTTTCCAAAAACTTCATGAAAATGAAAAAGAATGGTACTTTTATGAAGGGGAGGATGAGGGGAAGTTAAAAACGTTCTTACCTTTCGATTTGGGGCTGAAATGAGTGAGAAATAGGATGGAACAGTGATTTGGGTAATGAGCTTTGGTTTCCCGTTGGTGAGTTTTTGAAGGGAAGATGAATAGTAGAGAGATGAGTGTTTTATTTGACATGTGATATAATTTGAGGCTTAAAAGTCTAGTTTACCCCTGATGAAATGGAATATCTACAAGGGAGGTAAATCCATGGTTAAATGTGGTTTAATCTTAAAACATGATTAACCCCAAGTAGATTAATTTTGAAAACAACTCGAAATATTATTTAGAGTATAAAACCGAGCCCAAAATAATATTAAAATATTATTTTCACCTAACCCCTAAACCCGGGTGTTACAATGTCATTCTATCAAGTTGTTTATCGTTAGTTGACTGATAGGTTTCATCCACGGAGGGGCTATTTTGACTCAAAATGAAACGTTGATAGTTAAAATGCTTCAAAAAAGTATGGAGATCAAAATGACTATTCAGTCAAATATTATGAAATTTTTTTAACATTATCCCATTATATTAAAGGGATAACTACTTATTTAGTATCTTCCCGCATTTCTACTTTAGTACCCTACCTATTTTTCTTTGACAAAATGATACCTAATGTTACGTTTTCAAAATGGTACCCCAACCGTTAAAAATAAACGGAAAAGCTTATGTGGATTTTTTTATTATTATTTTTTATTTCTCTCTCCTAGTCAGCATATTATATATTATTTTTTAATAATTTTACTTTCCCAACCAGAAGGTGACATGTATCACCTTTTGACTGGTTGAACAAAACCAAAGAAAATAAAATGCCTCCTATGTTGCAAGTGGGATTCAAACTTGGGACTTCATGGACCAAAGGCTAAGCACCCAACCATTAAGCTAAGCACCAAATTATAATTAAAACCAAACAAAGAAATATTTAACTTAACCAAAGTTACCACCTCAAAATAAAACAAAATTTTCTATAATAAAGAATCGAACTTGGGACCTCTTGTAAAATGGATATTGTGCAAAGCCATTAAACTATGTTAATGGGACATTTTAAATTCATCAAAACTAATATTTAAGTTTAATTTCAATACCACTAAACTAAATAAATAAATATTTATATTTTTTGTTATAAAACTAATTTTAAAACATTCACAAAAAATTAAATTTATAATATTTATTCGGTGTAAAATATAAAATTTAAATTATTTGTAAAATTATATTACGTTAGATAATATAAAATATAAAATAATAAATTATTTTCTCATTTTCGTTGATAATGTAAAAATTAAATTAATATATTAGATAATGTAAAAATTAAAACAATAAATTATTTTTTAGAAATTTAAATAAAATAAAATATTTATTTATTTTTTATAAAATTATTTTAATTTTTAAATTATTTAATATAATATTATGAAAATAAATAAATAGTTATTTTATTAATTTTTAATTATCAAACAAAATGAGAAAATAATTTATTATTTTATATTTTTATTATCTAACATAATATAATTTTACAAATAATTTAAATTTTATATTTACACCAAAAAATATTATAAATTTAATTTTTTATGAATGTTTTAAAATTAGTTTTATAACAAAGAATAAATATTTATTTATTTATTTAGTTTAGTGGTAGTGAAATTAAATTTAAATATTAGTTTTGATGAATATAAAATGTGTTATTAACTTAGCTTAATGGCTTTGCATAATATTCATTTTACAAGAGATCTCAAGTTCAATTCTTTATTATAGCAATTTTTTTTTTATTTTGAGGTGGTAACTTTGGTTAAGTTAAATATTTCTTTTCTTGGTTTTAATCATAATATGGTATTTGGCTCAATGGTTGGCTGCTTAGCCTTTGGTCCATGAAGTTCAAGGTTTGACTCCCACTTATAGCATAGGAGGCATTTTATTTTCTTTGGTTTTGTTCAACCAATGATTAGGGGAGAGAAATTGAAAAAAATAAAAAAAAAAAATTCATATAAGCTTTTCCGTTTATTTTTAACGGTTGGGGTACCATTTTGAAAACGTAACATTATGTATTATTTTGTCAAAAAAAATAAGTGAAGTACTAAAGTAGGAATGCGAAAATAGGTAGGGTACTAAATAGTTAGTTATCCCTATATTAAATTAATCCAATATAGAATGATATTGAATGCAGGACGGCTAGAATGAAAGTAGCCCAACATGTTAACTAACTTCTATTACTAGCCTAACCGCCTAAATAATGAACATTATTCTATTGGTCTTGCATCACCTGAGCTTCTATGCATAAGCATCGAGGGTGGAAACCAAAAACAAACATAAGATTTTAAGTCACGAGTACAAAAAAATTATATTCAATAAAATTATATAGAAATTAAAATTAGAGTGTCAAAAAAAATATCTAAATTATAGGAGAATTTAAAATTTCCGGAGTACAACCTCCCTAATACCCCTCGGTCCATCCCTAATAGAAACCCTTAAGTTTTATATCCCAATTGTTTTGGGTATAAATAAGAGCCATGGCAAACAACAAAACTCACGCCCTAAAACACTAAATCAATAGTTCATCTTACAACTTCTACCATAGCTTGCAATGGCAGTTAAATTGTCTCATCTGTTTTTTGGAGTGTTTCTTATGTTCTTTGTGTTGCAACCTTTCATGGTTAAATCTAGCATTTTAAAACTCGAATCTCTTGGGAATCTTGAGCAAGCCCAGAAAGGAGACAATGTTTACGGGCTTGGTAAAGTGAAGCAATTTCTCCATACCTTGGGCTACTATCCTAGTGAAAACGAGGTATTAGATGATGAATTTGATGATGCTTTAGAGTCTGCCCTTGAAGCATTCCAAGGATTTTATAATCTAAAAATAACCGGAAAGGTTGATCCTGATACAATCAAAGCAATGGAGACCCCTCGTTGCGGCATCCCGGATATCGTCCGTCGACAATCTTATAATGATACCAAGGAAACACATGGCCATAATCACGGCATGTCTCACTTGGTTTCTAACTATAAGTTTTTCAATGGGACTCCTAGATGGAACAAGGCCCAGCTGACCTACAGTTTCATACAAAGTCCTTATTATCGGGCGAGTTTGCAAGTAATGCAATATGTCATGGCTCAGGCATTCAAAACATGGGAAGGTGTTTCTCCATTTAGGTTCACCGAGGCATCACAACTAGGAAACAGAGCTGATATTAAAATTACGTTCGATAAGATCGATGGCTTCGGAAACTTTCTGGCTTATGCTTATGCACCGGGAAACGGATGGCTTTACTTCGATGAAGCGGAGCATTGGACCACCAATCCGACAGCGCGAGACCAAACGGACCTGCAATCCGTAGCCGTGCATGAAATAGGACATAACATGGGACTTGATCATAGTCAGGATCCAAATGCGATCATGTATCCACAATATCCACCTGGAAGTATCAAAAGGAACCTTGGCGCAGATGATGTTCAGGGCTTACGGGTTTTATACAACTACTAGCAACACCTTGCTTCGGCAAAACCTATCAAGTGATATGCATGTAAGCGTCAGCCTTTAGTAACTCTTATGGTTATAAACATGGCTAAAAAGTTAAAGAAGTAATAAATAAAGTTGCTTGACTTTCACCGCTCATCGAGGTATGGTTGATTTTATACGTCCTTGCTAAATAGTTTTTTGAGCTAAAATTAGAGGTTTAAGTTAATATTAGAGGTTTGACCGGTCAAATCTGCTAATTTGGATGGTTGGTAAATAGTAGATTAGGGTGAAACCCCTAATTTTGAAGAAGCAGCTGATAGAAGCCTTTTTGAAATTAGAGTTTTTTATATAAGAATCATAAAGATCATTTTACCCTTAACAATTATAAAAAATCTCCAAATAACTCAAATTTTTTTTTCTATTTTAATTCTTCGCCCACATGTGTTTATATTGTGACATCTGCAAACTAATATATTTTTCATGATTTAATTAATATACAAAATATTGATAACTAATAAATTATTCAAACAAGTATGCTTAGTAATGTTATATTAAAAAATTTATTTTTCATAATCTAATTAATATACAAAATATTGATAACTAATAAACTATTCAAACAAGTATATTATATAATCATGTCATTATATGTCATTTTGCTTGTATAAATAATTAAACAACTATCAACTATAAGTTAATTTTACCAAACACTTTTACACAATTAACTAATACAATACACTAGTTAAATCAGCTAATGCAATCAACTATCAGCTAATGTAATCTACTATCAGCTATCCTCTAATTACAAAACCGGGCCCATATTTTTAAGGGAAAGAGTCTCGTTAAAAATCCTTGTATGCAAGACAACATGAAACTCAATTCAAGACAACGAAGGGAAAAGATGTTTGATTATTAGATGAGTCTAGAATGAGTGATACACCGTTGCATATCATTAACGCTATACATCGCCTACATACTATAAATTCTTTAATGATTTTTAAAAATATGTTAAAATTCTAAAAAACTCTACATGCAATAAATTATATTTCAGAATAAAGTTAAAATTTGAGTTGAATAACTTAATATCTTTTGTTTTCTTGTAAAACATGGCAGCCGTTTTACTCCTTATTGATGAGGGATGCTGGATTTGCAGTGTTGTTTGTTTCTTCCACTTTTTTCTCTCATGTTTTTGTTTGATTCTACGGTGGAAGATTTGAAAAGAGTTGGAAGAGAGGTAACTTTTCATAATTGAAGAATTTAATAAAAAATATCATATAGTTGAGGATTATTTATGTATTTTATCCAAAATAAAAAAAAACTAATAATGTGTAACAGTATGTAGCCTATAACTGTATGTATATTCCGTTCTAGAATTTTTCTTAATTATTATATTAAATAAAATAAAGTGCCTTGAACAGCAAGAGGTTTAAAAGGAACCAAACACGACCTTTAAACCTGTTTAACACTAACCAAACATGACTAAAATTAAAACCTGACTCGTGGGGTATTTTATATTTTTCATTTAATTTTTACTTAAAAAATTAAAAAATCATTAATTTTTGAAAAAAAAAACTCAAACTTCAATGTTTTTCAAAGCAACCTCAAATCCTTAAATCTCCCCTTTACCGTCGTCGCAGCAATGAGGTCTACTCCTCTCGGCACACGGGTCACAAGGCTCAGTTCGTCATTCGTTCATCCACCGTTCATCGTTAGATTAAAAATTTTATGTTCAACATTTGCGGTTCGTTTGACTTCCATTCGTTGATTTCTGATAATGTAAGATTATGTTATTGGTTGTGAGGATCAACAAAAAAAGTAGTGGCTGGTGGTGGTTGAATCAACGATTAGAGGAGAGAGGAATATATGAATTTAGCGATTTAGGGTTAAGAATTAGAGATTTTTTTAGAAATTAAAAACTTCTAAGTTTTTTTTCATAAAATTAATGATTTTTTTATTTTTAAAAATAAAAATTACAAAGATATGTCACAAAGCGTTTGAAAACTTATTTAATGATTAAGCCAAACACAAAACCAAAACTCAACAAAGCCGTCAGACCGGAGGTCCCAAATCCCAAACACATAAATGCAGCAAAAGTGACATTAACGAAGCTAGAACTCCTAACCACCCCTGATTTGGCCAAACTATCGACAAATAAAATTATTCTTCCTGGGGACCAATCTAATATCAAAATCAATGGAAATACAACTCTTTAAAGGCAGCAATAACAATGTGCTTAAAGCTTTACAATAAGCTTATAGGACACATCCCACTTAGAAGCCGTGAAATAACAATAACCTCCTTAATCTCAAGTGTCTCAGCTGTGGGTGGATCCGAAATCCTGATGAATTTGGACAAGGAAATCAGACAATAAGCTTTAGATTAACTTAGGGTTTAGAAACAAAATTCAATCCCACCTAAATCAAGGTTGAGTCACTAACTTCCCATAATTGACCCTGAATTTAACATGAACTCAAGGATGACCATTTAAGAAAAATGAAATTTAAAAACACTTGAATAGCTAGGCATACACACAGAGAGGGAAAACAATGGAGAGGGAGAGAGAGAACGGAAGTGGAAGAGTCAATCAACGCCGGAGAAGGGGAGTGTCCGTCTTCATCAACTATGTCAGCCGCAGAATTCATCACCAATCACTTGGGGAGGCGTTTAGGATTTACGGGAGTGTTGTGGACGTGTTCATCGCGTATAATAATTTGAAGAGATTAGGCAAACCTACAACCTTTGCCTTTGTGCGATTCAAAGATGTGGAAGGTGCCAATAAAGCTGTGATGGAAGCAAACGGAAGAAGAATGGATGGGTATCGGATTAAGGTGGATTTTGCGAAACCAGCAACGTCTGGCAATACTATGCGAAAAAACCATAGAAGCGTGCGGAAACAAAGAGACTTTAGGTCCTTCAAAGAAGTGCTATTGGGTGTGGAACGCAGTGAGCACTTTTCGGCGGAATCAACGAAAGGTGTTAGTTCAGAGAAGCAAAGAAATCAATCAAATGATACATCTGTCCAAGTGATTAATTTGGTTCAGTCCGTAGGGGTTGCAGGAATTGACAAGAGGCCAAAGACAATATTCAAACACAACGAAATTGTCAAGGTTCGACGTAGACACAGAAAGCATTCATAATTCCAGATAAGATTGCGATAGTAGCAAATGACAAGATTCATCACGAAATTGTTCGAAGAAGTTAATCAGTTTATCGATGGTAGCTTCCCGGCGGATGACTCAGACGAGATGGGGAGGAGTGTGAGTGGGACAGTAATGATGAGGGATCATCTCCCCGAGATTCACTCATGCAGAATGTAGGCGCCGTCAAACCTGTTCAGATTCTCCAAGTAAGTTATGACGCGCAGAAAGAATGCCACGTGGAGAGGCAAGTCAGTGACTGTCGAGTAGAGGAGAGAAGGAATGATTTATTTGAAGTAACGGTGGTTTCAGGTGATTCTAGTTTGTGGGGAGCTAGTAACAGGCCATTTGAGAGTTGCGGGCCTAAGATATTGGGCCCTACTAGCCAAACAGAGTCCATATCAAATAATTCAAGGCTGCAAGAAGTTAATGTTTTGTATCTGGGGGAAGAGTTTAGAAGGGCTCAAGCCGAAGGGGATAAATCAGGGGAAGGAAGAATTGGAGCTTTCAAAGTCAGCATTCAGCAAAGGTGGAATGCTGGGTCTGAAGGTTGGTTTCAACAATTTCAATCGGGGTTTATCCGGATCAAGGAAGAGAGCGAAGGCCTCCGAGCCAAAGGCGATGTGTCGGCAGGCTAGAGTTGCTTCGATCAGGGAGCGAAATCTTGAAGAAAACTCTACACCCATGCAACCACCGGCCGTGGAAGATCGAAACCCAAACAGCGAAGCAGTTCATACCTTCGAAATGGGCAGAAGGCTTGGTGTCCAATTTGAAGCCCCAGATAACAGGGTGATAGCAAGGTTAGTGGAATTGGAAGAGGAAAATAGGGTAGATTGATCTGCGTATGTCTGTCAGGACTATTCGAGATTGCAGATTGTATTTTTTATGGATGTGGTAGCTCTGAGTTGGAATGTAAGGGGCTTGGGGAGTGCAGCAAAAGTTCGAGCAGTGACAAAATTCTTAGCTAAAATCAAGGCTAGGGTTGCGTTGATACAAGAGTCAAAGTTAGAAATTGTTAAACCGAGGGTGGCTAAAAGATTAATGGGGAGGAATTATGAGGATCTAGAGGTTGCTGGGTCGATTGGGTCTTCTGGAGGGCTGATAACACTGTGGGATCCGACATTCTTTGTGGCAGAAAAAAAAATTGATTTCGGACAGGTCAATTGCATTATTTGGCAATTTGGTTCACATCAATCTTCGGTGTGGAGTGGAGTCATTAACGTATACGCTCCAAATGATCCGAAGGAGCTTAAGCTGTTATTTGAGTATCTTACAGACTTAATTCAATCCAGTAGCATTCCTTTCATAATGGGCGGTGATTTTAATGCTGTGCTGAAGTTGGAAGAGAAGACAGGGGCTTTGATGAACAGAGGAGAGATCCATCACTTTGCAGAGTTTATACAGGTAAATGATTTGATCGACTTACCATTACATGGGAGTGACTTCACATGGTTTAGGGGAGGCAATGGAGGAGCAGCAAGCAGAATTGATCGCTTCCTAATATCTCTAGAAATCCTGAATGTGTTTCCAAATATGAGGCAGAAAGTGATGCAGTCGGCAGTATCGGATCACAAACCGATAATTTTAGAGGATTCTAAAATGCACAACGGACCAAAACCATTCAAATGGTTCACAAACTGGTCGGAGGATCCAGAGGTACAGAAGTTAATCGAAACTATCTTTGAGAAAACGAGAAAGAAAGAGATGGGGCAGACTTTGCGAGAGATTAAAGGAGCTGTGAAAGTATGGGCAAACAAGAAAAGGGATGCTAATGCCAAAACACTGGAAAAAGAAATTGGTGAATTAGAAAATGATCTGTGTGTTAAAGGTTACAATAACCAGGGGGCAGTAGAACTTTTGAAGGTTAAGAAGTCAGAGATTTGGGCCATCCTAAGGAACGAAGAAAGGGAATGGTTGCAAAAGTCGAGACTTAAATGGTTTAATGAGGGTGGCCTTAATACTAAGTTCTTTCACCTAACGGCGTCATTAAGAAGAAGCCGTAACAGAATTGATTCGCTTCAATTGGGGAACAAAATTGTGAAGGAACCTGAAATAATAAGCAGAGCCTTCGAAAATCACTTCAGGAAGTGCTACAATACCACCCGCACCATCCCTATAAAACATTTGGACGTTAAGTTACCATGTCTGGACAGTTTGGATGTGAAGGCGATCGAATCCAATTTCACAGAAGAAGAAGTTTGGCATGCCATTAAAACCGCGGATGGAAATAAAGCACCGGTACCCGACAGATTCAAGATGGAGTTTTATCAAAGTTTTTGGCCAATTGTAAAAGGAAAAGTAATGAGTTTCTTTGAAGCTGTTTATCAGGGAAAATTGAAAGACAAAGATCTCAATCATTCGTTTATCACGCTAATTCCGAAAGTATCTAACCTGAAGTGCATTGAAGATTACAGGCCCATTTCTCTGATCAATAGTTTGTACAAGATTTTAGCCAGGGTATTTTCAAAGAGACTTGCAAATGTGATCAACAAGGTGGCGGGGGAGACACAGTTTGAGTTTATGGCTGGGAAACAAATAGCAGACTGTGCATTAATCGCTAATGAGGTGATCGATGAATTGAAGCAGAAAAGGGTCGAAGCTTTTGTGTTTAAAGCAGATTTTAAAAAGGCCTACGATACTATCGACTGGTATTTTCTAGACCACTGCTTGAAAGTTATGGGATTCAGAGATAGGTGGAGAGGTTGGATCAGATTTTGCCTTGAAACTGCACCCATTTCAGTTTTGATAAATGGAGTACCGAGTAACAGATTCACTATTAGCCGAGGGCTTAGACAAGGATGCCCGTTGTCGCCATTGCTGTTTAATATCGTGGGTGAGGCGCTAAGTGCTCTAATCAAGTAAGCTTCTGATCAAGGCGTTATCAAAGGTGTGAATATTGGCAACACATGTCTTAAGATTACGCATATCCAATTCGCTGACGATCTGATCTTATTTGGATCGGCAGCACTTGAGAATGTGGTGAACATCAAACGCTTGCTGATCTTATTTGAAGTATGCTTAGGGTTAAGGCTCAACCTAAAGAAAACCAGAATCTACGGAATCAATGTGAGTCCTCAGCTTGTGGTAGAGTGGGTGGCAAACATTAAGTGTAAACCAGATAATCTACCGTCTGAATACCTGGGGCTACCACCCGGATATGCGAAAAATTCTCCAGCCTTATGGAAACCGATAGTTGAAAAGGTGAGATCGAAACTTGCCGGATGGAAAGGTAAATTCTTATCCCTTGCTGGTCGTATCATGCTTGTGAAAGCTGTTCTTAGTAACCTACCCATATACTATTTGTCGTTGTTTCGTATGCCCTGCATGGTGGCGAATCTATTGAATAGAACATTCTCCAAATTTGTGTGGGGATCGAATTCCCAACGGCCGATTCATTGGGTAAGTTGGGAAAGTATGTGCAAACCTGCATACAATGGAGGTCTTGGTTTTGTCGATCTGAAAATTAAAAACACTACTCTCTTGAATAAATGGTTGTGGAGGTTTGGTAATGAACGGGACAGATTGTGGAGAAGAATTGTTTGTGCCAAGTATGGGTTAGATCAGAATAGATTACTTCCGTGGGGATTGAATCAAAAAAAGGCTTCTTGCATTTGGAGGAACATTTCCAAACCTTTGGAATGTTCGTCAAATATTTTTATACAATCTATCAGAGCTGAATTGGGCGATGGAAAATCTATTAACTTTTGGGATGATTGGTGGACCGAAGTTTAGAATCTTAGGGAGGAATTCCCACGGATTTTTGCTTTAGCAGTCAAAAAAGAAGGTAAGGTTGCAGATTTTTGGGTCAACATAGATGGGCAACGTGTGTGGAGAGTGTTGCTTAGAAGACCATTGTTCGATTGGGAAGTTGGGGTTTGGAACTCGTTCAAAGATACTATAGATCGCGCGACTCCTGTTCTAGGTGTATAGGACAAATTGAAATGGTCTGTAGACTCCAGTGGCATTTACAACGCAAAATCTTTCTGCTCAGTGACATCAAACAATGGTGCTGCGGATAAAGCTTTTTGAAGTCTTGTATGAAGAAAGGTTGCCCCACCAAAGGTCGAGGCGTTTATATGGAGAGCCGTGCAAAACATAATTCCTACACTTTCGAAACTAGCGAAGCGAGGAATAAATGTTCCCAATGCTGGTAAGTGTTTCTTATGTTCATTAAGCCTTGAAACGGTGGATCATCTTATTTGCCATTGCTCGATATCATGAAGCGTTTGGCAAAAGTGGGGTAGGATGTGGAACCTTAACTTAGTGATGCCGACTAATCTTAAAGCCTTTTTATTAATCTGGAATGTGAATTCAGATAAGTCAAAAATGAAGGAGGTGTGGTGGATGGCTTTTTTCGGCATTGCGTGGACAATATGGCTATGCAGAAACGAGCTAATATTCAATGCTAAATTGTGTAACACTCAAAGTATTTTTGACATAGCTATGGCAAGAATAGGATTTTGGTGCAAATGTAGATGGCCAGAAATGTATGATTCAGTGCTGGATTTTGTTCGAGATCCAAAGCTATTTAACCACAATAAACCCAAGGTAAAGAACAGTAGACCGAGAAAGGGATCTTGGGTTCGTCCTTGTGAAGGAAACATAAAGTTCAATGTTGACGCTGCAGTGAGGGGTAGCTCCGTGGAAGCTGGAATCGGAGGCTTAGCACGCGACCACAATGGAACCACCTTATTGAAGTTTGCCGAAAAAATTGGGTTGTTCGATCCCACGGGGCCGAGTTAAAAGCAATCCTTAAAGCGTGTATGTTATGGAACGGTACTAGCTGGAAGGATAAGCTTGTTCTTACCATCGAATCCGATAGCCAACTGGGCGTAAATTGGGTAAAAAATAACACCCAATGTTCTAATGCTTTTAGTGATTTGGTAAAGGAATGTCAGTACTTAACCAAATTGGGTATTCAATTAACTTTCGTGTACAGAGGAGAATATTGAAGCTCATGAACTTGCAAAGAAGAGGGCCAAACTAGTCAAGTGCAGTCAATGGATGGATATCGAAAGCCAGTAAGTACAGACTGCATATGTTTGCTGTTTTGCCTTTGTATGTTGGATGTTGCGGGTCCTTTTTAGATGACTGGATTGTTTGTATGTTGTAAAAGTTGGGAGGGAACTTAGTGGGATTTCATGCCTGTGTAAGCTAGGTCCAGGTTTTTCGAAAGTTAGGGGTTGAGCAGAGCTTTGTGAGTGTTATACCAAAATGTGAATCTGTTGTATTGCCGAGATTCGATTAATAAAAATTAAGGCCACTCTTTCCCTCCTATATAGGTTTAAGGAGGGGTTTTAACGAGACCCACTTCCTTTAAAAAAAATGAAATTCCTCACTCTAGTTCATCAAGGTTTAACAATGGCTTTCTAAAGCTTTCTGGATGAAGATGATGGCTTGGTTAGTGATAAATAATGGGGAAAGCACTATCCAAGCCTCCCCCCTCCCCCTTATTTTATTCATTTTATTTCTAAATTACACATATAAAAATGAAATAAAATAAATACAATGCTTCTAGAGAATTAAAAGAAAAATAATCGAAAAGATGACATCATATTTTCCCACTAAATATAGCTTTGAACTATTTAACCATGCAACTCTCTAAATTCTCATACCTTCCAATTTAGTCCATCAACGTTCATTTTCACATTTTGATTATCAATAAAACCATCGAATCAAGCTACCATTTAGTAAATTTAACCAGGGAGGAATAGAGTGTAAATTCCAACAATTAGATTAAATAATTCAATGATTATCGGGAAATTCTCGATTAAGAGATTCGAATCAAGCTACCATTTATCCAATTTAGTCCATCAACGTTCATTTTCACATTTTGATTATCAATAAAACCATCGAATCAAGCTACCATTTAGTAAATTTAACCAGGGAGGAATAGAGTGTAAATTCCAACAATTAGATTAAATAATTCAATGATTATCGGGAAATTCTCGATTAAGAGATTCGAGGATGTTACACAATTTTTAGCATCACACGTAAAATATTATAATGGAAATAAATCATAAGTGATAAATGTAATTAAAACAGATCAAACAATTTTTACACAAGAAATACATGTATATCTTTTTTCATTGTATTTGTAAAATCGAGTGATTTCCGATTAATCATGCATCAAGTGTATAGAACTTATTTGTTTAAGTTTATTGTTCATCGCAAGTGAATTTTTTGTATAATCGCAGGATCACCACACAAATCATGTAATCTTATACTCACCACTTAGGCCATGTCATCTCGTAATCGCAACATAGGTCTTGTGATCGAGAAATTATATCTATATCATGGGCCTGACATACCACATCAGTCATGGTCACATCTAATAAAAATTACCCACTTCACCATTATTTTTCATGTCATTAATCCAATAATATAATAACTTTAAAAAACTGTTTTTAATTGAGATGGACAAAACATTAGTGAAGATTTATTAATTGAAAGATTAATGACATGAAAAATAATGGTGAAGTGCGCGGTTTTTATTAGATGAGACCATGGCTGATGTGGTAAGCGAAGCCCATAATATAATTTTTCCTTGTGATCATGGTCACCACACATTTCGTGTAATCGTATGATTTCCACACAATGCGTATAAAAGAACAATCCATATAATCGACTAATCATCGCATTTATGCTCCTCATCATAACACCATTGATTAATGGTTGTAACCCCCTAAACTCGGTTTAGAAGAAAAAACTAAATTTAGAAAGTTATGATTGAAACTTAATCCTCAAGAAAACTAATTTTAAAAATTATATTGTAATTTAAAAAGAATATATAACGATAATTTAATAAACATCTTATAATAAATAAAACATAAATGTCATAATTAATATTCGAATGTTTAATTAAAATATCTCAATAAAAACTATAGCAAATGAATAACCTCAAAGTTTGAAATTACATCAATATCCCAAAATAATAAATAATAATCTGAATAACTTAAAATGGTTTCGTACTGATAAATATGATAATTGAATACAAATGATATCCTCCAAGTACCGTAACACCTAGGGTCCGCGTATCTGAAAGAATTACTAAGGGGGTGTAACACCCTAAAATAATAATAGTGACGAGTGAATTGAAAAAAAAGAAAGAAGAGAGAAAAAGAAGAAAACTACTACCCAAGGGGTTTAAACCCACAACCACATGCATGTTAAATTAAATGCCCAACCAATTGAGCTAAGGAAGCACTAGGTTATAGGTCACACCCACTTATTTTTAAGTGGTTCTTGAAATAATAATAAAATAACGAAATATCTCAACCACCCCAATTAATGGCATTTAATTGGGCCATCTACCCCCCAAAAGGTACCAGAACCCTCTACCCCCATCACCTACCCTTCACCTTCCCCACACAACCGGCCACCGTCGTTTCCCCCCCCACCGCCACGCCGTGCCGTTCACCGTCGGTGCTAGAGTGCTCGTCGTCAGGATAAATCCCTTTCTGAAAAAGAAAGGAAGAAGATAGAAAAGGCTCGCAAAAGAAGCAAAATAGGCGGGAAGAATTTGCAGGAGTTCGAACTAGAAGGAAGATCGTTATCAGACTCAGACCTTCAGGCTAGATGGGAATTTGGCACAAGGGAGGCGGTACAAACAATTGAAGTTTGGAAAGAGCTAGGGATTAAGTTCAGGGAGAAGAGAGGGGATTGATCCAAGATTTATCTAATCTGGAGGAAATTGACAGAGCAATTCAAGCATAGGCGACCGCTAGGAGGTTTAAATCCCCAATATTACGATGAGGATCCTATCTTGGAATATTCAGGGATTGGGGTCGGAGGTGAAGGCGTATGAAGTTAGGCGATTTGTTCAGTTGAAGAAGGTCGAGATGATGTTCTTACAAGAAACGAAACGACAAAAAACGGATTTCAACAAGGTGAGGAGACTATGGTCAGATGATAACTTCGATTTCATAGATGCTCAAGCAACACGAAACTCAAGTAGCGTGTTAACAATCTGGGATAAACAAAAATTGAAGTTAGAAAGAAAACTGGTGAATTCCAGATTCATAATAGTGGAAGGAAAATGAGGAAAGCATGATATGTATAAATGTTTACGCCCCGTGCGAAGTTCAAGCTCAATCCAACCTGTGGAATGAAGTTAAGCAGCTAAAGAAACATTGGAAGGTGTGGTTCGTGGGAAGAGATTTCAACGCTGTAAGAAATAGAAGTGAAAGAAATGGCAACATCAAATACAGTTCAGGTATGGCTGAATTCAATTCTTTCATTGATGATTGTGCTTTGGTTGATGTACATTTACTGGGGGAAAACTTTACCTGGTTTGGACCGTTCAATCGGAGAAGTAAACTGGATAGATTCCTTGTAGATGAAGTTTGGTTTCAGGAAAAATTGGATATATGTGTTTGGGGATTGAACAGAACTGTATCTGATCATATTCCAATTCTATTAGCAGGGGATGATATAGACTGGGGACCTAGGCCTTTTAAGTTGACTAATTCCTGGTTGTCGAAGGAAGATTGCATCAACCTAATTAAAGAAGTCTTGGAGAAGTCAAATCTAAAGATTGGGAACCTCCATGGAAAGCTTAAGAAGGTGAAAGGGGCTTTAAAGAAATGGAATACAAAGAATTGTACAGATTTCAGAAAAAGGGCAGCAGACCTGGAAAGTAAAATCAATTCCATCGAAAAAGCTAGAAATATGGAGATTTAGATACTGGAAAATTGGAGGAGCTAAAACTGTATAAGGAACAATTGTGGGATACCTTGAAAGCACAAGAGGATTTATGGAGACAACAGTCGAGGATAAATTGGATGCTAAAAAGAGATTTAAACTATGCTTATTTCCACAGAGCAGTGAAGTTTCGCGCAAAAAGAAACACAATCAGGGATACAAATATGGGACTAAAAGGTGAAACGGATCCAAAGAAACTGAGACAATTCCTCTTCAACCACTTTGTCAATCATTTCAACTGTAAACCTAAGATTGGAACATGGTGTTCGAATTAAACTTTAAGGAGTTGTCTGTGTTAGAAGCAGCACACCTGGAGAAACCATTCACTTTAGAGGAAATTAAGGCCACGGTGTGGAATTGTGATGACTTTAAATCTTCTGGCCCTGGTGGCTTTAATGCCTTATTTTTAAAGAAATGTTGTGAGTATGTGAAAGAGGACCTATTGCGTGCATTCGAAGATTTCCCCAGAAGTGGAAAGCTGCATAACAATATAAATACATCTTTTATAGCCTTGATTCCTAAGAAGTCAAGCCCTGAAAACCTCTCGGATCTTAGACCAATCAATCTGGTGAGTTCAATATACAGGATATTTGCAAAAGTCCTAGCTGGTCGACTGAGTGGAGTGTAGGAGAAACTAGTTAGTGACACACAATGTGCGTTCGTGAAAGACAGACAAATTTTCGATGGTGTGCTTGTTGCAAATGAAATTATCAACTTTCTGCAGAATGAAGGATCAAATGAGGGTTGTATTGTGCTCAAACTGGACTTTACAAAGGCCTACGATTGTGTCAGATGGAATTTTATCATGATGGTATTGGACAGAATGGGTTTTGGTAACAAATGGAAGAGTTGGGTGTTGGAGTGTATATCTACAGCAAAGGTTTCAGTACTACTAAATGGCTCACCAACAAATGAATTTAGAATGTTTAGGGGACTGAGACAGGGTGACCCTTATATCTTTTTTTTGTTTATACTTGTGACTGAAGCACTACACCTGCTGTTTGAAAGGGCAACTCAGATTGGGAAAATGAAAGGGATCCAAAATTTGTTGCCAGGAACAATATTATCGCATCTACAGTTCGCAGATGACACTATTTTGTTCTTAAGACCAGGGGAACAAAATTTGGATTATGTAAAAAGGATCCTGCGATGTTTCGAAATCTGCTAAGGTTTAAGTATAAACTTCAAAAAAATCGGGCATTGTTGGCATAAATGTGGATGCTGATACAATCAATTCTCTTGCAAGTATTTGTGGCTGCCAGACAAACAATCTCCCAATTAAATATTTATGTATGCCATTAGGAGCATATCCGAGATAAGTAAGTACATGGGATCTTGTGGTAGAAAGGTGTTTGCAGAAACTACAAAGCTAGAAGAGCAGAACACTAAGCTTTGCTTGAAGAGTAGTATTGATTAATTTAGTTTTATCAGCCTTACCCCTATATTACAAGTTAGTTTTTGAAGCTCCTAGATTGGTGGTAGAAAAATCGATAGAATCAGAAGAAACTTTCTATGGGGAAGTTGGAATGGATCAAAGAAATTGGCTAGAGTAAATTGGGGTCGTATTTGCAAACCAAGACAATTGGGAGGTGCAGGAGTAATGAACCTAAATACAAACAACAGAGCTTTATTAGCTAAATGGAGATAGAGATTTGAGAAGGAAAATAAGGCTATGTGGAGAAGAATTATAGCAACAAAATATGGGGAAGATGAAGAAATGTGGACGAGGACTTGCAAGTTGAAATCAAAGGCCTCAACGATATGGAGAGGCATCACAAAAAACCTCCTGAGAGATGAAGTAAACCACTGGATGAGCAAGGCAGCATACAGATGGAAATTGGAAGAAGAAAAAGAATTATGTTATGGGAAGATTGGTGGACTGGAGACAATTCGCTATGAACCAAATATCCACGATTATACATACTTTGCAACAAAAAAGGTTTTACAATCTCCTCTTTTGTTGGTTCAGCTACTTTTCAGCAGATAGTTTGGTCTTCAATCTTCACAAGACCCTTGCTAGAAAGAGAAAAGGTCGTGTTGGAATATCTGAAAATGGGTGTATTGAGTGAGTCAATAAAGAAGAATATACCATATAGAATCATTTGGTTACATGATAGATCAGGGAGTTTCATAGTAAAGAAATTGACAGAATTGATGAAGAATGTTGAAGTAGATACTACTTAGTTTGACTACAACTCCATATGGGGAATCAAAGTCCCTCCTAAGGTAAAATCCTTTCTATGGTTGTTAAAGATCAATAAAATCCCAACCAAGGGCTTCCTGTTAGAGAGAGGCCTACAACTTGAAAACTTCAAAAAGGAATGCCCTTGGTGTGAGCTAAGTGTAGAAACTTCAAATCATCTTTTTGTGAAATGTAGGGTAGCACAATGCTTTTGAGTTATGTTCTGTAACCGGTGGACTATTATATTGCCAAAGGTTGAAAGTACTAAGAATTCTTCAATTTTTTCTTTGATAATCATGGAAGTGGGATAGTAAAAACAGTGTGGCTCATCTCAGTAGTAGCTGCTCTTTGAAGTTTATGGCTGGCCCGAAATGAATTTGTTTTCAAGGTCAAGAAACTTCCTGTGAAGGATATTTTGTTCTTTTTGAAAATGAGGGCATTCATCTGGATAATGGCAGCGAACGGAAGCATACTTCTGAACGAGAATAATTGGTGGGTAAACCCAATGAACTGCATCATGATAAACAAGTGCAACCTCGAATGGCAAGCTTGGATTCCTCCCATGGTAGGTACTGCAAAATTTAATGTCGACGGTGTCTATAAAGATGAAGAGGGAGGATGTGGTGGAGTCCTTAGGAGTGAAAAAGGGGATGTGATAGCAATGTTTTCAAGACCAGTGGAAGAATTGGGATCTGATTACTCGGAACTAACTGCAATAAGCACATCCTTGAAAGTTTTTCTGGAAGCATGCTTCAAGAACAAATTTGAGCTGGAAATTGAATCGAACTAACAGGTTGTCTTAAACTGGATTGCATCTCCGTTGGTAAGACCATGGAGTTGGTGGGATTTGTTTGATGAACTAGATTCGTTATCCAGAGACATCACAACAGTGAAGTACTCTTATGTTCCTAGATGCTATAACTCGATGGCGGATCATCTAACAAAAGATGGAATGCAATAGAGTAGCTTTTTCAAAGCTTGGTGGTAATTTGTGCTCCAGTTTTTGCCTTTCGAAAATGCTTGTTGTATCTATAAGTCAATCGATGTTTTTAGAAATGGACCTCAATATGTAATAAGTACCTAGTTGAGTAGTACTCTTTTCCCCCATCTAGGTCTAGGGGGTTTTTAACGAGTCTCTCAACTAGGGTTTCCCTAATAAAATAAGAATTATTGCTGAGCAAAAAAACAATTTTGAAAAAATAAAACTTTAACAAGAAAAATAAAAAAACCTTAACAACTTTTTATTTGACTTCTTATGCTCCGTTTTATGCATGTTTTTTTAAATAATGAGAAAATCATGACCTATAGCGGCAACACGTAGCGGCAATTATGATCCAAAAATGCCGCAATAAATCATGACCTATAGCGGCGTTTTAGCCCACAAACGCCACAAAAGATCATGACCTATAGCGGCATTTGGGTTCAAAAATGGCGCAAAAAATCATGACCTATAGCGGCTTTTTTGTTTCAAACGCTGCAAAATGTTTTGGTTTACTACGGCATTTTTCTTGACAAACGCCGCTAAGGTTACTGCCTTTACAAAACCTCATTTTTAATGGTATAGTACCCAAATTTAACCTATAAAAAATAATAGTAAAATGAAGTAGAAATACTTATAAACCAACCAAAGCAAATGAAATAGAAATA
Source organism: Hibiscus trionum (assembly GCA_030270665.1). Taxonomy (NCBI): domain Eukaryota; kingdom Viridiplantae; phylum Streptophyta; class Magnoliopsida; order Malvales; family Malvaceae; genus Hibiscus; species Hibiscus trionum. The sequence continues at coordinate 14,349,221 of BSYR01000038.1, read as the reverse complement.
ATACTAAAATATAATTCAACATTTAAAATGTTCAACGTTTAAAATATAGTTCAAAGTTCATTACAATGCACATGAGAACGAATCTAAAAACTAAGATGGAAGATTCTTCTTTAACATTGCCATCAGTTCTTGAAATTGATTCTGGAGAGCTCGATATGCTGCTTCTCTTTCAGCGTCTCTCATTTGTCTCTCAACTTCTCTCACAGCTTCTCTCTCTTCTCTCTCAAGTTCCTTCGCTTCTCTCTCAACTTCCTTCGCTGCTACTTCGGCTTTAAATTGAACTAATTGTTGTTTTAAGTGATTAACTTATGCTTCCGAAGACTGGCTCTGTGATTGCATGTACTGAGATGAGCTAGGTCCAAAATATCTTGTTGGAGTAACGAATGATCCTTGACATCGAACCCGACCATATCTTTCAAGGCCCAAAACATTAGCAATAACTTGATTTTCCATCTTATGCACATTAGTAGAACCATCAGTTGAAGCCGTAGCTTCATACTCCGCCCTTTTCCCCTCAATTTCACCTGATAAGCAAATAAAAATTGTTAACAAATTCAAAAGATTATTTAAAATAAAATTAATATACTATAATGTCTGCAGCTTCAAGTGTCATAGGAGAGCCATCCTTCTTGGTGTGTGTAATGTCGAAGAGATTTGTCCGTCCAACACTAGTACTAGTCACAACTTGCTACAACGTATAATAGAAATTAGTACTTATGAAAAAGTAATACATTGAAACAATCAATAGATAAAAAATACCTCGTCATTAGCTATACGAGCAAAGCTTTTCGACCCAGCAGTGTGAGTAAACTTTTGTTGCTGTCTGCTAGCATCTCCAATGCACTCTCGCTCCTACAATTTATAATTTACATTACATATAAAGTCAATGTTATAATGACATAGTATTATTTTTTTAAAGTGGATCAATCATACCTCTCTTTTAGTATAACTCCAAAACCTAACGGCATCTTCGCACTGATATTGGAGCATTCCTGGTGGGACATTTTGTAGCTTTTCTTGAAGGCTGAGATTATTTTTGATTTATGTCTTCTTCAATGCGCTCTTATGGTCTGTCAATTTCTTTCCTAGTGCATTTTTCAAAATAAAATTTATCCTACAACTTAAACGATCAAAGTAAATATTATTATTATTATGTAAATGTAATGAATTATAAATTTCAATGACATTGTTACCTTAACCAGATCCAGAGCCTGGTTTTTGTTACTATTCGGCATTTGATATCATGACTCATAATTGATTGGCAAAATCGTAGCACTGCGTGCAACAATGCCTAAGTAACTGGCCAAAACATGTGTTTCTTCCCCAATTGGCTGGCCGACATCATTACGTGAAACTTTCACACGTTCCCCATGTGAAAGCTCGCACAATTCATTCAATGTCATGCGCCCTCTAGTCTTGCGCGTTCGACCATTGTCACCTACATAAGAAATAATTCAGTACAATTTTTAATATCAAGTCAATAGTTAGAAGTTATAATAAAGTGTTGAACAATACCTTCTATTTCCACATTCTCAACTGTTCCCGGAACTTTTGAAGATCCAACAGTGGAAGAACTCTCATTATTTATTGTTTCCTCTGCTCGAGGAACTTGAACCATCCGCATATCACTTAACTTCTGCCTAGACATAACATCTGCAATAAACAAACAAAAAATTTTACTACCAAATGACAATACTATTAATGTATGTATTCAACATCAAGCTAAACATTATAATATTATAAATTAAGAAATAAATCTTACTGCATTTTTATGTACTCAATTTTCATTAAAATCTTCATCCATGTCATCTCGAACCCATTGGAATTGGGAACTAGAACAACTGATTGTTTCATCTATATTTTGTGCTGCAAAAGGCAAAGTGTATGATCTTGCTTCAATGTCATCTCTACTTCCATCCCCGATGTCTATAAAGTCTCTAGGGGTGTTACAAAGTACAACAGACCAACCCTTATCCAATGGATCATGACAATAGAAAACCTGTTTGACTTGAGAAGAAAATACATATGGTTCATCCATCAATTGTTGGCTTGTGTGAATTAATCGAGAGAAGTTCACCATTGTAAAACCAAATTGATCTCTTTTGTTGCCTCGAGTAGGATTTACATCAACCCAATCACAACGAAATAACAGAATCTTTCGTTTGCCATAATAATCTAACTCAATAATGTCTGTAAGAATTCCATAATATTCAACATCTCCTTCTACAAGATGATTGTCCCTAGCACTAGCATAACTTGTAGTTGAAGAAGTAACACTACATTATATGAATAATTTTAATTAAAAGAAATATTAAATAATGATTGAATACATTTTAGACAATTCATACCTCTCTATAGGATACATCCATCGATAAAACATTGGTCCACCAACTTTTTCTTCGTGAGGGAGATGAACCAGCAAGTGCACCATAATTGTGAAGAATGAAGGTGGAAATATCTTCTCCATCTGGTATAAAGTCAAGGCGAATCGATCTTGCATTTTCTCAAGTTCTTTAATCATCAAAACTTTCACACAAATAGTTTTCATTATATTGGAAAGTTCAATTATACAAGGCGTCACCTCATGAGACATACAACCACGTAATGCAACATGCAGTAAATCTTGCATCAAAATTGGATAATCATGTGACTTTATAGAATAAAGTCTTTGATCTTTAACACTGACACATCGAGATATATTAGATGCATACCCATCTGAGACCTTTATATCCTTCAACACCTTGCAAAACATTTTCTTCTCTTTCTTCGACATCGCAAAAATAGAAGGCGGTAAAGAAGATTTTCCATTAGGAAGTACATGAGGATGAAGATCATGCCGAATTCCCATGTCAACTAAGTCCAGACGACTCTTTAGATTGTCTTTAGATTTCCATCGACATTAAGAATGGTCCCGATAATATTCTCACAAACATTCTTCTCAATGTACATGACATCAAGATTATGTCTCAAAATGTTATGCTTCCAATAAGGTAACTCGAAGAAAATACTTATTTTTTCCACAATTCTGCCTCATTTGGATCATCCTCTTCATCAGACTCATCATCACTAAGCTGCTCAACCTCACGCTCAGACACCTCTTTTGTCTTTTTTCTTGATCGTGGGTTCGGTGGTTGGCTTGTCTTTCCATAAATGAACTTTATATGTTTCAATATAGGCAAGATATCAGACCCGATTATTTGCTCAGGAGCTTTTTTGAACTCTTCAGTACAATCAAACATATTTTTTTGATATCTAAATCTATGATTTTCATCTAACCACAGAAGATGTCCTGTAACACCCACATTTCCGTCCTAGAATTTAAAGCCGTAAAGTTAAATTATTTATTTATTTTTAGAAGCAATTGAGTTTGCAAATTTGTGAATTTTGCAATTTGGTCCCCAAAGTTCTTAATTGGGCAATTAGTGCACCAATTCGGATTAGAAAGAAATTTAGCTTTGGATTAAGAAATTTAGCCGATTGGTAAATTAGTGAATTTGAGTTAGTGATAACAAGATCGATGATATGATATTAAAAGAATAAAAAGAAATTAAATAATATTACATTTCCTTGAGAAAATCGGATGAAATTGAGAAAATTCAAGAAAGCATGTAACAAGGGAATTTGATGACCAAATTAAAAGGTTTATAAAGAATGAAATTTGCATGTTAAAGATAAAATATCCTTGGGGATGCCCTTAGTAAAATAAAAATAAAAGAGATAGGAAAAAGGATACTAAGGTAATTGCTAGGGCCATCAAATCACTTAGATTATGGAAGCTTGTATTCCTTCATCATTTTCCTCTCCTTTGCCGTGAAGAAAAGAGAAAAATGGGGGGGGGAGAGAAGCTCTAAAGTCTGAAAATTTGAGAGCTAAAAATGGTGAGGTTTTTGCTTGCATGGTGGAAGATTTAAGCTAGGAATTTGAAGAAGATAGCTAATGTTGTCAAGAAATTAAAAAGTAAGTTTCTTACTCCTTGTAACTATTCGGTTGAGTTAAAAACCATGCACGGAAACCTAAAACTTGTATGAACATGAAATTATATGAATCTTGAAAGAAATAACAAGATGAACTAATGAAATATGTGAAAACTTCTTAAGAAAATATGAATAGAGTCATAAGAGGGCTATTTTAAAAGAAAATGTAAAGTCTTGAATATTTGGAAAAAAAATTTCTATACTTAGGGATTAAAAATCAGAAAATTCTCACTAGGAGAAAGTTGTGAAGAAATGAATATTTTGTTATAAATGATTATTGGTTGCTGGAAAATGAGTTAAAAAGATGATATTTTGATTAGAACTAAAAATGGACATGTAATCGAAAGTTATGGAGATTAGAGACTGATTTGGAGAAATCGGTAAATTGAATACTTAATTGTTGAAATTGAAAATTTATATGGACTGTAAAATGTCATGGAAAAATAGTATAAGTCATACCATGAAGGAATTTTTAGATTCAAGTGTGTGATTAAGTGTATTTTTAAGTTAAAGTATGAGCTAAGAAAGTTGTCCAGTGGTGTACAATGTAAAAACAATAACTTTGGAAATTCACTAAAAATTGGATATAAGGTATTTCAAGTTGAAATTTTTACTGTATAAACTTTGATATGTCTAGAATCATTGAGAGAAAACGGAACTCAATTTCAGAGTGTAAATTAAGAGATATGAATTTTTAAAGTTGAACAGCTTGTACTGCCCAGATTTACCGAAAGGAGTGTAATTAAACAATAAACTGTATTGATTCGAATAAGATAAAAATATGAGGTTCACATGAGTGTAAAATTGAGTTTAATAACTTTCCAACGGTATATGATAAGTTAATTTTGGATTAGTAATTAAAAAGATATGATCAAAACGCTAACTAGTCCTCCAACTAGTTTAATGAAAAGTCAGATTTGAAAATATAAATTCATGCTTGAAATTGAGAAGTAATTATGATTGAATTGCTTCCTAATATAGTGTGTATTCGTTTTATGTTGAGAATTAAGATCGAAATTGCGAAGAAACTTTGGAGGAAGCTAGGATCGATCACTCGAAGGGAAGAAACAAAGGCATCTCAATTCGAGATCAAGCTTAAGGATTCGTGAGTGTAATTTTTGTATTAGGGTTGGGACTAGTGTCCGAACCACTTTATTATTTGTAATTTATGTTTCTATGCATGAAATTGGACTAATTGATATCCGGTAATGTGTTTAGTAAGGGAAGGAGATAAAAAGAAAATTGGATGCATGATTTGAAACTTGTGATTAATATTTGATTGTGTGCAATATGTGGGCTGCTTTATGTGATGTTAATTGCCATGATTATATGATCAATTTGGATTTGATAATGTTGGATATGCATGAATTGAATTCTTGATGATACTTGATAAAATGAGTATGTGGACTGCCCTATGGTATATTTATGCTATGCTTAAAAATGCATGTGATTATGCATGTATGAAGTTGCTGCCATGTATGATGATATGATCGAATGAGCATGCAAAGTGAATTATGAAAAATGTATATGTTAAATGAAATAACGAATAATTAATTAACAAGAATACGCCCTCGGTCGATTAGAAGTTTTAGATAAGAACGGCATGCCTAGAGTCTTAGCTCACCGTTTGATATTGCTTTGTGCAATCTTTGATAGTACTTTGTGTACTCTTGATTATAAGATATGTGTTCTTGATTGCTGTTCGAGACGCATGATGCTATGGGCATCCCTTGATGTTGCTTTGTGCGACTCTTGATGTTGCTTCGAGCAACTATATGCATTACATGTTACCCTTCCGATGGCTTGAATATCTGATACGACTATTCTACCTTGGGCAAAGAAATTAAGTAAAGTGCTTGGGCTATGAAACTAAATAAAAAGTAATGAAATGAATTATGATGTGATATGAATGATATGCCATGTGTACATTGGTCCTCTTCGATTATGATATGAAGCATATGAATTGCTTATAAGTCCGATTATGTGAAATTTGGGTAATGACCCTATTTGAATACATGGAATTAAGAAATGGGAAATTTTGATTTTTGGATGATATTTTGAGGTCATTCGAATGACATGCCTATGATGAAATTGTGATTTCGTTTTGATAAGTTAAAAGTGCTATGTATGGATTAGCATGAGATCTTGATTAATTCAATTGTTAAGCATGAGATTGAGTATGCTGAAATTGAATTGAATCATGTTATTGATTGAATTATATGCAAGCATATGATAAATTATTGTGGTATGTTATTGTTATGTAATTGAGCATGTGATATGAATGTTGATATGATATGAATGATGCTATGCGTGTGAATTTTACATGAGCTTAGTTGGGTGCAATTCGATTGTTAATAAACCTAGCTAAGTAAACTCAATGCTTGATCACATTAAAGCTCAAGAATGAATTAGATTTAGCATTACCTCGCTAAGTACTATTTGTACTTATCGCTCCGTTGTTTTCTTCTTCCCAACCTTAGCATGATCACTCGGACCTTAAAGCTAGCATTCGTTTGGAACAAGTTCACAAGTTCTGAAATATGTATGATCTTAGTCTTATCTTTAGACTCCTAGATGGTGGCTTTGAAGTCTGTTTAAGGATTCGTTTTGTTGTGTTTGGTCGTAACTTAAGTTTGAAATGGTGTTTGAAATTATATGCTCCATAATGCTTGGTTAGGAGGCTAGAATCATGTTTTGTATTTAAGTAGGAAGCCTCATTATTTTTGTTGTATAAAAATGTAAGTCAAGCTAGTGGTTGTGTCGATTCTTTTTGTTGTCCATAGTCGATAGCTTGACATGTTTAGGGGCATATAAATCATGATATTTTGTAAGGTTCTAAGTAAAGGAAATCGAATGCCATGAAATTGAAATCTATCATGTCTTGTATGAAAATTGAATTGATTAATTATTGGTAATTTGGATTAATTCGAAAATCACCTAGATCATTTAATTAAGGTTTTGAATGACATGAATTTGAATAATTAAATATTCGACATTATGATCTAATTGTAATAGTAATTTGATAATGATAGTAAAAGTTTTAAATTGTCTTGAAATTTGGTAACAAGATTAAAAGAAATTATGTCTAAGTTTATGTATGATCATAAGAAGTTAACAAAAGTTTTTGTTAGCCCATCTTTCGCGTGCGCATTAATATGAAATAACTGATTAAAATGATATCTTGTTTTCTGAAATGCTTCCGCTTTTGTCTGATATGTTCTGTTTGTTCGCCCCTTTTCTGTTCCGGCAACGCCCCCGGCTCCCGGCCCGGGTTGGGGGTGTTACATTTGTTGGTATCAGAGCGTTTTAGGTAACATGTCCTATAGACCTCGAATGTGTTCCGTGTGCATCATTAGTTGAGTCAAGCCACCTAGGGATCATACATATTGTTACTTGTGACTTGATCCTAACTTTGAATTTTGTTTGATCTGAATTAGAATGAAAGAGAAACATTTAGCTCGAGACGATGAAAGTCCTCGAGAATCCTCAAGTGAAGGGGATAGTGTCCGTATGAAAGAAAACCCTCCGGATAAGGAAAACCCTCCTGTACCAGATATTACTCGACAACAATCTCATGTTCAGCCTCGGACGAACACTGACAATCCGACTGTTCAGAATGTTCAAAGAGATTGTCTTCTGAGCATGAAAGAAATGTTCGATCAGCTTTTGACGAACATGAGACATGAACAACCTGCTCCGGTAGCTGCTGCCCCTAGCAGAGCTCCTATTGAAAAGCTTGCTCAGCATCGAGCCTATACTTTTGCAGGCTCTATTGAAGAGAAACCTGAAGAAGCTGAGTATTGGTTAGAAAGAACTACTCAGATATTGACTAAGCAACTTCAGTGCTCAGATGAGCATAAGCTCGAATGCGTTGTTGCCTTAGTTGCTGATGAAACCTTGAACTGGTGGGAAACTACAACACTAACTGCTCCAGCTGAATCTGCGAACTGGAAATTCTTTGTAGACGAATTCAAGAAGAAATACATCAGTGGACAGTACTTGGCCGATCGAAGAAAGTGTTTCTTGCACCTGAAGCAAGCGGGTCGACCAATAGAGCAGTACGTGGCTGATTTCTGTAAGTACTGCAAGTATGGTTCTTAGTACATCAAGTCAGAGAAAGAAAAGTGTCGTATGTTCATTGACGGTCTGAATGATGAGCTGAGTCTGATGTTTACCGCCCTGTATATCACGGACTTTCAAACTCTCGTAAATCGAGCTATTGCTACATAATCCAAGTTTCGGGCCGCAGAAAAGAGGAAAAGCGGTTACCGTCATGATAAGAAGCGTAAGAGTGACGACAAGTCTCACTTGAAATCAAAGAAGTCTAGAAGCCATAAAGAAGGTAATGTGATTGCATACGCTTCTCGACAACTTAAGCCTCACGAGCTAAACTATCCAACTCATGATCTTGAGTTAGTGGCTATTGTTTTTGCACTGAAAATCTGGCGGCATTATTTGTACGGTGAGAAGTGTAAGCTGTTCACCGATCATAAAAGCCTGAAGTACTTGCTTACTCAGAAAGATATGAATCTTAGACAAAGAAGGTGGTTGGAATTACTCAAAGATTATGACCTGACCATCGACTACCATCTTGGAAAGGCTAACGTGGTTGCCGATGCTCTGAGTCGGAAACCGAACCTCGGTACGTCTTTCAAAATTTGCAAAATCTAAAAATGTTCAATCTTGAAAATTTTCTAAACCATTCAAATAGTGTCTTGCTTTCCAAGTAACATATTTGATTTGTTTGTTCATAGCTTCTTTGGCCATCAATGCTCATTTCCGACTATGTAAAGCTCGGAATTATCTGAACGAACTCCAGGTTCAATCTATTCTGATTTCTAGAATCAAAGAACTCCAGCAAGTTGACCCAGAACTTTAGAGAATCTTGTCTAAACTGGAATCTAATCCTGACTTTTCTCTCAAGTCAAACGGTCTTCTATATTTCACAGATCGGATTTGTGTCCCTAATAACAAGGAATTACAAGCTGAAATTCTGCAAGAAGCACATCAAAGTTCTTTTTCAATTCACCCTGGATCTGTTAAGATGTATAAGGATCTCAAGCCCTTGTATTGGTGGTCTGGAATGAAATCGGCTATCAATGACTTTGTATCGAGATGTATGAATTGTCAGTGAGTCAAAGCTGAACATTGTGCTCCTACTGGATTACTTCAACCTCTTGAATTTCCGCAATGGAAATGGGAACGGATTACGATGGATTTTGTGACCGGTCTTCCTGACTCTCCTAGAAAGTGTGATGTTGTCTGGGTGATCGTTGATCGTTTCACTAAATCAGCACATTTCATTCCGGTACGGATGAATTATATTCTTGAGACCTTAGCAGAACTGTATGTTCAAGAAGTTATCTGTTTACACGGAGTTCCAACTTCTATTGTTTCAGATCGAGATCCTCGATTTACAACTCGATTCTGGAAGGCTCTACATAAGGCTCTTGGAACTAAGCTGAATGTTAGCACAGTTTTTCATCCTCAAAGTGATGGACAATCTGAACGAGTAATTCAAATTCTTGAAGATATGCTTAGAGCTTGCATTATCGATTTCGGTAAGAATTGGGAGAAATCACTACCATTAATCGAGTTCGCTTATAATAACAGCTATTAGTCTTCTATTCAGATGGCTTCTTTTGAAGCACTGTATGGAAGGAAATGTCGAACTCCTTTGTGTTGGTCTGAACTCGGAGACAATAAAGTTTTAGGACCTCAAGTGCTTCAGGAAACTGAAGAACGGGTTCAAATTATTCATTCCCGGTTGAAACAAGCTTTTGATAGGCAGAAGTCATACGCTGATCTGAAGCGTAGGGACATCCAATATGAGATCGAAGATAAAGTATTTCTCAAAGTTTCTCCGTGGAAGAAAGTTTTCCGTTTCGACAAGAAAGGAAAGCTTAGTCCGCGTTTCATTGGACCGTTCGAAGTAATTGAGAGAATTGGTCATGTAGCTTATCGCCTTGCACTACCTCCTGAATTCGATAAGATTCATAATGTCTTTCATGTTTCTATGTTAAGGCGTTATCGATCTGATCCATCTCACATTCTCGAACTAGAAGAAGTTGAACTTAATCCTGACCTCTCCTATGAGGAGGAACCTGTTCAGATTCTCGATCGAGAAATTAAAAGGCTTCGTAACAAGAGTGTCCCTATTGTTAAAATTCTCTAGAAGAATCATAACGTTACAGAAGCAACGTGGGAACTCGAGGATACGATGCGGAAACAATATCCTCATTTATTCAGTTCAGGTAAGAATTCAAGGACGAATTCTTTCTTTAAGAAGGAGGGAATTGTAACACCCACATTTCCGTCCTAGAATTTAAAGCCGTAAAGTTAAATTATTTATTTATTTTTAGAAGCAATTGAGTTTGCAAATTTGTGAATTTTGCAATTTGGTCCCCAAAGTTCTTAATTGGGCAATTAGTGCACCAATTCGAATTAGAAAGAAATTTAGCTTTGGATTAAGAAATTTAGCCGATTGGTAAATTAGTGAATTTGAGTTAGTGATAACAAGATCGATGGTATGATATTAAAAGAATAAAAAGAAATTAAATAATATTACATTCCTTGAGAAAATCGGATGAAATTGAGAAAATTCAAGAAAGCATGTAACAAGGGAATTTGATGACCAAATTAAAAGGTTTATAAAGAATGAAATTTGCATGTTAAAGATAAAATATCCTTGGGGCTGCCCTTAGTAAAATAAAAATAAAAATAAAAGAGATAGGCAAAAGGATACTAAGGTAATTGCTAGGGCCATCAAATCACTTAGATTATGGAAGCTTGTCTTCCTTCATCATTTTCCTCTCCTTTGCCGTGAAGAAAAGAGAAAAATGGGGGGGGGGGGGGGGGGGAAGAGAAGCTCTAAATTCTGAAAATTTGAGAGCTAAAAATGGTAAGGTTTTTGCTTGCATGGTGGAAGATTTAAGCTAGGAATTTGAAGAAGATAGCTAGTGTTGTCAAGAAATTAAAAAGTTTTTTATTCCTTGTAACTATTCGGTTGAGTTAAAAACCATGCATGCAAACCTAAAACTTGTATGAACATGAAATTATATGAATCTTGAAAGAAATATGTGAAAACTTCTTAAGAAAATATGAATAGAGTCATAAGAGGGCTGTTTTGAAAGAAAATGTAAAGTCTTGAATATTTGGAAAAATATTTCTATACTTAGGGATTAAAAATCAGAAAATTCTCACTAGGAGAAAGTTGTGAAGAAATGAATATTTTGTTATAAATGATTATTGGTTGCTGGAAAAATGAGTTAAAAAGATGATATTTTGATTAGAACTAAAAATGGACATGTAATCGAAAGTTATGGAGATTAAGGACTGATTTGGAGAAATCGGTAAATTGAATACTTAATTGTTGAAATTGAAAATTTATATGGATTGTAAAATGTCATGGAAAAATAGTATAAGTCATACCATGAAGGAATTTTTAGATTCAAGTGTGTGATTAAGTGTATTTTTAAGTTAAAGTATGAGCTAAGAAAGCTGTCCAGTGGTGTACAATGTAAAAACAGTAACTTTGGAAATTCACCAAAAATTGGATATAAAGTATTTCAAGCTGAAATTTTTACTGTATAAACTTTGATATGTCTAGAATCATTGAGAGAAAACGGAACTCAATTTCAGGGTGTAAATTAAGAGGACAGAATTTTTAAAATTGAACAGCTTGTACTGCCCCGATTTTTTTTTATCAGCAAGCGATGTATATTATTTATGAAAAAATATACAACGCAAGTCGAAACATGCGCCTCGTCAAAAACCTCCCTAAACCTAACGGAGGAAAAGAGTACGACATGTCGACTTCAACAAGAACCCCTCCCCTTAAAAAATCAGATCGAAGCATGAAATAAGGAAACACGAGACACCCCTTCCTTTGCTAACGCGTCAGCCAGTCCATTCGCCTCTCGAAAAATATGAGAAAAGCACACAGATCCTAACGACAAAGTAGCACGGTCAATCGCACTGAAGAACTCCCATAATCGCCACGGGCGGCGTTCCACCAGCAACACCCACCCAATCGCCACTTTGGAGTCCGACTCAACTATAAGAGGACGATCAGCCCATTTAGACGCAGCAAAATACTCCAAAGCAAAAGCTATCGCCCGAACCTCGGCGATATTAGAATCAAGCGAACCAAGCGGCCCTGAAAACAAGGCGAGGATACGACTCTGAGCATCCCGCAGCACTCCCCCGAAACCGGCAGGCCCCGGCTTTCCACGAGCAGAACCATCCACTGAAAACTTTTAAGTTCCCCCAATCGGTGGTTCCCAAAACACTCCCATCCACTGCACAGATTTACCGAAAGGAGTGTAATTAAGCAATAAACTGTATTGATTCGAATAAGATAAAAATATGAGGTTCACATGAGTGTAAAATTGAGTTTAATACCTTTCCAACGGTATATGATAAGTTAATTTTGGATTAGTAATTAAAAAGATATGATCAAAACGCTAACTAGTCCTCCAACTAGTTTAATGAAAAGTCAGATTTGAAAATATGAATTCATGCTTGAAATTGAGAAGTAATTATGATTGAATTGCTTCCTAATATAGTTTGTATTCGTTTTATGTTGAGAATTAAGATCGAAATTGCGAAGAAACTTTGGAGGAAACTAGGATCGATCACTCGAAGGGAAGAAACAAAGGCATCTCAATTCGAGATCAAGCTTAAGGATTCGTGAGTGTAATTCGTAAGTGTAATTTTTGTATTAGGGTTGGGACTAGTGTCCGAACCACTTTATTATTTGTAATTTATGTTTCTATGCATGAAATTGGACTAATTGATATTCAGTAATGTGTTTAGTAAGGGAAGGAGATAAAAAGGAAATTGGATGCATGATTTGAAACTTGTGATTAATATTTGATTGTGTGCAATATGTGGGCTGCTTTATGTGATGTTAATTGCCATGAATTATATGATCGATTTGGATTTTGATAATGTTGAATATGCACAAATGTGGACTGCCCATGTGATTAATTGTATGAGGAATATGCATGAATTGAATTCTTGATGATACTTGATAAAATGAGTATGTGGACTGCCCTATGGTATATTTATACTATGCTTAAAAATGCATGTGATTGTGTATGTATGAAGTTGCTGCCATGTATGATGATATGATCGAATGAGCATGCAATGTGAATTATGAAAAATGTATATGTTAAATGAAATAACGAATAATTAATTAACAAGAATACGCCCTCGGTCGATTAGAAGTTTTTAGATAAGAACGGCATGCCTAGAGTCTGAGCTCACCGTTTGATATTGCTTTGTGCAATCTTTGATAGTACTTTGTGTACTCTTGATTATAAGATATGTGTTCTTGATTGCTGTTCGAGACGCATGATGCTATGGGCATCCCTTGATGTTGCTTTGTGCGACTCTTGATGTTGCTTCGAGCAACTATATGCGTTACATGTTACCCTTCCGATGGCTTGAATATCTGATACGACTATTCTACCTTGGGCAAAGAAATTAAGTAAAGTGCTTGGGCAAAGAAATTAAGTAAAGTGCTTGGGCTATGAAACTAAATAAAAAGTAATGAAATGAATTATGATGTGATATGAATGATATGCCATGTGGACATTGGTCCTCTTCGATTATGATATGAAGCATATGAATTGCTTATAAGTCTGATTATGTGAAATTTGGGTAATGACCCTATTCGAATACATGGAATTAAGAAATGGGAAATTCTGATTTTTGGATGATATTTTGAGATCATTCGAATGACATGCCTATGATGAAATTGTGATTTCGTTTTGATAAGTTAAAAGTGCTATGTATGGATTATCTTGAGATCTTGATTAATTCAATTTTTAAGCATGAGATTGAGTATGCTGAAATTGAATTGAATTATGTTATTGATTGAATTATATGCAAGCATATGATAAATTTATGTGGTATGTTATGTAATCGAGCATGTGATATGAATGTTGATATGATATGAATGATGCTATGCGTATGAATTTTACATGAGCTTAGTTGGGTGCAATTCGATTGTTAATAAACCTAGCTAAGTAAACTCAATGCTTGATCACATTAAAGCTCAAGAATGAATTAGATTTAGCATTACCTCGCTAAGTACTATTTGTACTTATCGCTCCGTTGTTTTCTTCTTCCCAACCTTAGCAGGATCGCTCGGACCTTAAAGCTAGCATTCGTTTGGAATAAGTTCACAAGTTCTGAAATATGTACGATCTTAGTCTTATCTTTAGACTCCTAGATGGTGGCTTTGAAGTCTGTTTAAGGATTCATTTTGTTGTGTTTGGTCGTAACTTAAGTTTGAAATGATGATTGAAATTATATGCTCCGTAATGCTTAGTTAGGAGGCTAGAATCATGTTTTGTATTTAAGTAGGAAGCCTCATTATTTTTGTTGTATAAAAATGTAAGTCAAGCTAGTGGTTGTGTCGATTCTTTTTGTTGTCCATAGTCGATAGCTTGACATGTTTAGGGGCATATAAATCATGATATTTTGTAAGGTTCTAAGTAAAGGAAATCGAATGCCATGAAATTGAAATCTATCATGTCTTGTATGAAAATTGAATTGATTAATTATTGGTAATTTGGATTAATTCGAAAATCACCTAGATCATTTAATTAAGGTTTCGAATGGCATGGATTTGAATAATTAAGTATTCGACATTATGATCTAATTGTAATAGTAATTTGATAATGATAATAAAAGTTTTAAATTGTCTTGAAATTTGGTAACAAGATTAAAAGAAATTATGTCTAAGTTTATGTATGATGATAAGAAGTTAAGAATTTTTTTTGTTAGTCCATCTTCCGCGTGCGCATTAATATGAAATAACTGATTAAAATGATATTTGTTTCCAAAATGCTTCCGCTTTTGCCTGATATGTTCCGTTTGTCCGCCCCTTTTCTGTTTCGGCAACGCCCCCAGCTCCCGGCCCGGGTTGGGGGTGTTACATGTCCCATGTAAGAGAACTTCTTTCCATGATACAACCACTTCGAACATGTTTGTGCAGCACAACAAGGACAAGCATAACGACTTTTAGTACTCCACCCAGATAAATTTACATAAACAGGGAAATCATTAATAGTCCACAATAAAGCTGCACGCAAATTAAAGTTCTCATTCTTCAACCCATCATATGTTTCGACACCCACCCATAATTGTTTCAGCTCCTCAATAAGAGGTTGCATGTAGATGTCAATATCATTCCCATGACCTTTCTCACCTGGGATTATCATGGATAAGATAAAGGATGATTGTTTCATACAAATCCATGGGGGCAAATTGTAGGGAACAAGCACTGCAGGCTAAGTACTGTACGGAGTACTCATGATTTTAAAAGGATTAAACCCATCAGATGCAAGACCGAGCCTGACATTTCGAGGATCTCCTACAAAGCTTGGATATTTTTGGTCAAATAACTTCCAAGCTAAACAATCTGCTAGATGCCTTAATAGTCCATCTTCAGTTCGTCCATCATGATGCCATCTCATAGACTCAACAGTCTTTGAAGACATAAAAAGTCTTTGAAGCCTAGGTATTAGAGGAAAATATCGCATAATCTTTACTGGCTTTTTTTTCGTGCTTCAACTTCATCCCACTCGCATTTTCTGTGTTCGCATTCATCCACCGATATTTACCGCATACATGACAAGGCTCCTGTTTTTTTCGATCACCCCAATACAACATGCAATCATTCGAACAACTATGTATTTTCTCGTAACCAAGGCCTTGTGCTTTTAGAGGTCATGATGAAACACTTGGTTACAGAAGTTGTGGAAATTTTCTTGAGTGGATTGAACTTTTGGCGTCCTATAATGATGATGTTAAGAAAGTTATTTTGGAAAATGCTCCTAAGCATGCTATATATATTTCTCCTTTAATCCAAAATGAGATTTTCCATGTCATTGCTAATAAAGTTCGAAACAAGATTCGTGAAGATATTGGAGATTCAAGATTTTGTATCATAGTTGATAAAGCTCGTGACGAATCCAAAAGAGAACAAACGACGCTTGTTCCAAGATTTGTTGACAAAGGCGGCTTTATTAGAGAGCATTTTTTTATCTTGCACATGTTAAACATACAACTTCATTGTCTCTTAAGAATGAAACATGTGTCATCCTAGCTCGCCAAGGTCTTGATGTTCAAAATATATGTGGTCAAGGTTACGATGGTGCTAGTAATATGTGTGGAGAGTGGAAAGGATTGCAAGCATTATTCCTTAACGATTGTCCTTCTACTTATTATGTGCATTGCTTCGCTCATCGACTACAATAGGCTCTTGTTGTTGCATCTCGAGAGGTACATTCTGTTCATGAACTTTTTTAATAATTTGAGCTTCATTATAAATTTTGCCGATGCCTCATGCAAACGTCATGAAGAATTGCATGCTAGTCAAGAAGCTACAATTGCACGCATATTAACTACAAATGAGTTTAAAACCGAAAAAGGTGCTAATCAGATTGGCACTTTAAAATGAGCCGAAGATACTCGTTGGGGTTCACATTTTCATTCTATATGAAACCTTATAATAATGTTTGATGCAACTTGTTTAGTGCTTGAGGATATCAAAAGAGAATGATCCAGTTATTCTCAATGAGGGGATGCTACTACTGCATCCAGAATGATTCATTCATTTGAATTCATTTTCATTTTGCATTTGATGAAAGAGGTCACGGGTATTACTAATGTATTATGTCAAGCTTTGCAGCAAAAATCTCAAGACATTGTAAATTCTATGCATTTGGTTTTAAATAAAAAGATGTTGATCCAAAATTTGAGAGAGAATAGTTGGGAAAATTTGTCGAAACACATGCTATCATTTTGTGAAAAGAATGATTTGGATGTTTCTGATTTAAGTGCACAATATTTTGAAGGTAGGCATCGACAACATCAAATTCAAAAAATCGTGGAACACCATTATCGTTTTGAAATATTCAATGAAGTGATTGATTTTCAAATTCAAGAGCTAAATACTAGGTTTAGCATTGAGGCAATTGATCTTTTGAAACTCAGCTCTGCTTTGGATCCAAATGAAGATTATAGATCTTTAATATTGGTCATATTTGCACTCTTGCTAAATATGCTCAGAGAAATTGAATTTTCCGTTTCAGTTGAAGAATTTTGAGTGTGATATGCGTAATGATGTCAAGTTGAAAAATTTGACATGTTTGTCTCAGCTATGTGTTGTTCTGACGGAGACAGGAAAATCAAAAGCATTTTATCTTCTTGACAGATTGAACAGGCTTATTTTAACTCTTCCAGTGTCTACATCAACTAGTGAGCGGTCATTTTCAACTATGAAGATCATCAAAACAAGATTGCAAAACAAGATGGAAGATGGATTTCTTGCAGATAACTTGGTTATTAATATCGAAAGAGAGATTGTTGAGACATTTACTTCAGATTCAATTCTTGAGGATTTTGTTTCTTTGAATACTTTTATGAATCGATGATTTTTAATAAATTATAAGTTTTTATTTTATTAGTACAATATTTACATAAATAATTTATGTTGATATGTATATATATGTATTTAAAATATCTTAGTTAATATATATAAGTTCATATTTTATAGATGCCCTCCCGCAATAAATTATGGTGAATTCTGCCACTTCATAGCTCGAACAAAGATATCTCAAGGGAAGCTAGGGTGGATATGGATAATGGTAATAAGGAGGCTGGTGTTCGTAGTCGGGATTGCATGGAAGAACATCAAACGTTCTTCCCTGAACTACAAGATCACCATTTGAGGAGAAGGTTTATTTCTTTATTCGAAATGCAAGATAAGTATCTCTCGGTAAGGAAAAAAAGAAGGGGGATAAGGTCTTAAAAAATGTAAGAAGCTGTAAAACCTATGCTTGATTTTGATATAATTAAATTATTAAGGATTAAATTGAAAACTTGAAATTGATTTCTAAGTCTCTTTAATAATTTATAAATCACCAACACTTTAAAACTGATTTGAAAAGCTCAAACTCCAAATATTTTCTAAGTGTTCCAAGGCCAAAGTATTGAAAATCGCCCAGGTATATCGATACGCTTCCAGTCGTATCGATACATTTTTTGCAAAGTTGGCTACTGGAAAGACACATTTCGATACGCTCTTAACCGTATCGAAACAACGTATCGAAATAGATTTAATCTGTATCGATACGCCCCTCTGCAAAACTGAATGAGTTTGAATGGTGTACCGATACGGTTTAACCCGTATCGATACAACTTTAATTGAATTTTTAATTCGAAGTGTTTTAAATGTTTTCGACCGTTGGTGTCAGTTGTTAGGTAACTAACATTTAAAGTGGCAGTTGACCCGTATCGATACGGTAAACCCTCGTATCGAAATGGAAACTTCCAGTGAGCTAAGTTGAGAAAAAGGTATCGATACGGTCTCTTCCAGTTCGAAACGGTCCCTGTCCCGTACCGATACGCTTACGTGCGTTTCGATACGCCCTCTTTATTATGTACAACGGCTCTTTCTGTTTTGAGACAAGTATCGATACGGCTCCCCGTGTACCGATACGGATAGCTGCATAAGTGCATTTATGGTGGAAAGAGAGGGTCCCAACGGCTATAATCAATTCCCTAACCACCTAAATGGCTAGAATTGATAGAGAAGGTATAAATTGAAGCTCTTTGAAGACCAGCAACAACTATTTCATTAAAGACAAACATCCAAGAAAAAATCCAACCTCAAGTGTGCTTATTTTTCAATTTCTTGTAAACCCCAAATTGAGTTGTATTCAATTCTTATTTTATCTTCAAATTTGGGTTGAGTGTTGTACTTCAAGGGACAAAATTGTATTTGAGTGATATACTTCTTGTCCAATTTCTTCTTTGTTAATTTGTGAGGGTACCCAAAATTTGACCGGTTGTGTAAAGGTTACCTCCTAAGCCTTGAAAAGAGGAAGAACAAATAGTGAATTGTTGCAAATCCTTAGTGGTAGCTAAGGTAGTGGATGTAGAGTTCATTTGGAACTTGAACCACTCTAAAATCCTTTGTTCTTCATTTTAAATTGTCCATTCACTCCCACAAAGTTTTAAAATCCCAATTCACCCCCTCTTGGTCTTGATCATTCAATCGATCCACTCAACAATTGGTATCAGAGCCTACCTCTTTGAAGGATTCAAAACCACAAGAGGAGTTCCTAAGAAGAGCGTGATCAACACAAAATCAAGCTATGACATCTACCTCCGGATCTAGCACGTACGAGTCTCAATCCACTACAAAACCGTCTTTCTTCAATGGTGACAACTATCCGTTTTGGAAGAATCGGATGCGCCTCTTCATCAAGTCCAATGATTACTTGGTTTGGGATGTCATTGAAGATGACCCTTACACTCCATTGAAGCAAGATAATGAATGAAGGATGGTTCTAAAGAAAAAGATGGAGATGAGTGAAGAAAAGAGGAAGAAGATCCAAATAAATGACAAAGCTCTTCACATGATTTTTTGTTCTTTCGGTCCGGACATCTACTCCAAAGTCTCCTCCATTGAGAGTGACAAGGAAGTGTGGGATACTCTTTAGACCACCTATGAAGGAACCAATGATGTGAAAGAAACCAAGATTGGAATTCTCAATCTTAACTATGAGAATTTCAAGATGGAGTCCGAAGAAACGGTGTCCAAGATGTTTGATCGCTTCTCAACCATAGTCAACGGGCTCAAAGGATTTGGAGAGACTATTCCAGAAGACAAGCTTGTCCGGAAGCTACTTTACTCACTTCTCGAATCTTGGGATGAGAAAAGAACCGCCATCATAGAGGCCAAAAACTTGAAGACTCTAAAACTTGATGAGCTAGTGGGTTCTCTCCTTACTCATGAGATTATGAAGCAAGGAAGGGAAGAAGAAAAGAAGAAGGAAGAGAAAAGAGTAGAGAAGCTAGAGGTGGAAAAAAAGAAGAAAATGGGAATAGCTCTCAAAGCTTCATTACTTGAGGAGAGCTCTCCTAGTGAGGAGGATGACCTTGAAGAATTGGCTATGATAGCCAAAAAGTTCTCTCGATTCATAAGGTCCAACCGTGGAAGAAAAATTCAAAGAAAGATGGACTTCAAAGGTAAAAACTAAGAATAAGTGAGGGATCAAATCATTTGTTTCGAGTGCAATAAGCTCGGTCACATTCATTCGAAGTGCCCTCAACTCAAGAAGAAGAGCTTTGAGTAGAAGAAGAAGCTCAAAGCCAAGCTTGCTACTTGGAGTGATGAGGAGTCATCCGAGGATGACGAACAAGAAGTGGCCAACCTTTGCCTCATGGCATTTGAGGAAGATTCCTCCATGGTAACCTCTAACTCATCATCTTTAGATTTTACATATGATGAATTAAATGATGCATATAATAAGTTGCAAGAGGTTTATGATGAGTTAGTTGAGAAATACAAGGAGTCGGTCATTAGGAATAAGAAAATTATTTCAGAATTAAATGATAAAAATGACTCACTTTCTCAAGCTAACTTGAAATTTGAGAAAAAGATTTTAGGTTTGAAAGATGAACTTAAGTTTTTCCAAGATTAAAATGTAGACCTAAATAATCTTCTTTCTCAATGCAATAGTGAACACCAAAAGGTGTTAGGTGAGCTTAACAAGCTCAAAGAGTCTTTTAAATATATTGGTAGTGTGAAGCATGAAAAAGGTGAATCTTCTGAGACAATCCAACCTATGAGAAAGACTAGTAACTACAAACAAAGTAGCTTTCCTAGACATAGTAGAACTAAAAAGATTAGAAGTGTATGGGTTCCTAAGGAACTAGTAAAATCTAATAATATTGTTGCTATGTCACCTTGGATTCCTAAGGGAACCAAGCTATTGGGAGATAACACTTGTGGACCCAAAATGATTTGGGTACCAAAAACAAAAATTTAATATCTTTGTTTGTAGGGGGAGCATTGCTACAAGGCCAAAGCACAAAGTCAAAATTCATGGTACCTTGATAGTGGATGCTCAAGGCATATGACCGGAGACAAGAGTAGATTCATGGATTTAAAGCCAAAAAGTGGAGGACTGGTGACATTTGGTGACAACTCCAAAGGCCACATTAAAGGTATTGGCGCCATAGGTAATCACTCTACTATTGTTATTGAAAATGTCTTGTATGTCGATGGTCTTAAACATAATTTGTTGAGCATAAGCCAATTATGTGATAAAAGATTTAATGTTTTATTTGATAAAAATGGGTGCAAAATTGTTGACATTAAATCTAATAATATTATGCTCATAGGTCATCGCATAGGTAACATTTACATGGTGCATTTAGATGACATACATACATCCCATGCATGTTTAGTAGCTCAAAATGAAAATGATGCATGGCTATGGCATAGGAAACTAGGACATGCTAGCATTAGTGTTTTAGAAAAATTAGTTTCCATTGATCTAGTTAGAGGTTTACCCAAGATTAAGTTCTCAAACGATAAAATTTGTGATGCATGCTCTAAGGGTAAACAACATAAGTCTTCCTTTAAATCCATTAATGATGTTTCTACAAGTAGGTGTTTACAACTTATCCACATGGATTTATTTGGGTCAATTAGGACTATGAGCTTGGGTGGTAAATCTTATGGATTCGTTCTTGTAGATGATTTTTCTATATTTACTTGGGTTCTATTTTTAAGTACTAAGGACGAGGCTTTAAAAATATAGAAAAATATATAAAAATCCTTATTTAAATAAGAAACACTATGGTGGAATCAATTTTGCAAAATAAGGTTTGGAAATACTACATTTCGGTGTAGTGACCAAATCACAGTTTTTGCAAAGTTAAGTAGTGACTGTTTTGTAAAGGATTGAAACTTTGAATCTTTAAGGAGCTAATTTTACCAAAATGTTTTCATCAGATTTTTCCTTAATTTGGGTGATTTAATTAATGTTTTAATTAAGGGTAAACTACTGCGGTGGTCACTTATGTTTTCCTTTAGTATAGAGTTGGTCACCGATTTTGAAAAATGACCATTAAGGTCACTTACGTTTTCGGAGCGTAAACTTTTGGTCACCAACCGTTTAATGCCGTTAAAATTTAACGGTTTTCTGATCTGGCAATTGAAAAAATAAGGGTAATCTACTGCAATGGCCCCAAAATTCCCAAAATTTCAGAAAACCCCCAAATTCATAAATTACTAAATCCATAAATACCTAAATCCCTCAATCAGGTCACTCTTGCCGTCGTTGGCCACGATTCCGGCGACGGAATGGAGTGTCCTCCCTTCTCCCAAACACCATGCACCAATCGTCGTCGTTCAATCGTCGCTTGTTGCAAATCGATCGAATGAATTTTTCAAATATTTCAACCTTCGTCCGACATTTTGCATGACTCCGATCAATTTTTGGCAGCGGCGTGGTAGGGTAAACGATCATGATGGTCCGGCGACGGATGTGGTGGGCGGCGGCGTTACAATCGGCGAATGAATCGACTTAAATCGCGATTTAAGTTTTGGTGAGTTGGGGATTTCGAATATGGGGGTTATTTTGTGAATTTTGAAAATTTAGGGATTTTTTTAACTTGCCAGATCAGAAATTCGTCAAAATTTAACGACATCAAATGGTTGGGTGACCAAAAGTTTACGTCCCGAAAACGTAAGTGACCTTACTGGTCGTTTTTCAAAATCAGTGACCAACTCTGTACTGAGGGAAAACATAAGTGACCACCGCAGTAGTTTACCCTTTAATTAAAGAAAATGAAGGATGATTAAATTAGAAAACCACCTTTGACTTTTCATAACTACTTTTCACAAATTTTGCTTCATTTTATTTTCTCTCAAATTCCTTTCAACCAAACACATTCTCTCCAGCAAATTTGCTTTGATTTTCACTTCATTTGATGATATTTCAATCTCTCTTTGATTCTTAATCAATTCCTCATCAAATCCACTTGATTTCTACATTGAATTTTCAAGAAAATTTGCCCAAATCAAGGAGAAATCATTCATTAGAGGTAAGCTTCATCCTTCCCCCTAATGATCAGTTCTTTACTGAAATCCCCAAGTTATCAATCCTCTAATAATGATTTTTAAGTGGTTTTAAAGTTAGAAACAAGAAATTGTCTTAAAACACAAGATTTTGGAAGAGATCTTGAATATTTTCGTGGTGATTGATTGGGCTCTGTTTTGAGATGGTTTTCTAATGTAGTTTGGATATTAATTGATGTTACAAATGAGGTTTTATAAATCAAATCCCGAATAGGTTTGTTTTCCTAAGTTTTGCTTGTTAGAATGATGGTTTTTGGGGTGATTTTGGTGTTCTGTCATAGCTGGAGGTATAAGGACGTGGTTGTGTTGGTGTTTGATGTTAATTGATGTTTAGGAATGATTAGAAGTGATGAATCTTGGTTGGGTGTGGTTTTGGAAGAGTTTGGAGGCGTTTTCGGTAGTGTTTGGTAGCCGAAATGTGATGTTTGTGTAGAGCAGCGAGTTTAGGTGTGTGGCTGATGATTTCAATGCATGATGATGCATTAATCCTCTTCTCATATGTGTTTAAAATAGGGGAGACATCTTCGGACACCTTTGGAGTTGATCCGGAAGCTTAGATTGTGTTTCGGCGAGCAAGCGAAACGTAATCGATGAGTGCGTATGGTTTTAGAAATCCTTGAGGGACAAAGAATCAAGGTTTGGGGATTTTGGAAAGGTTTGAAACACCTTCTATGTCCGGAAATAAGTATTGGCTAGATAGCTCTCTTGAATGTGGTGATTGCCCCTAAAATGCTTTTACATGCTCATGGTTTGAGATAGATAAATTCCTACTATTTTTATGCATGTTTTGTAGCATGAGATGATGCTTGAAATGATTTCATGAAGTAACATGTTGCATAGTTGAGATTTGGGCTTTTATGTTTAAGCATAACAAATGTTATGGTTTGAAATGAGATGAGAAAGTTGAGAATTGTTGCATGAAAAACAGTAGGTGAGATGATGTTTTAACATAATATATTGGCATAGATGTTGAGATACTTACCGGATATAATTGATCGATCAATAGGATGAGAGTGCACTATAAACTAAAAATTCGTACGTGCTCTTTGGTTAAGCCAAAGGGAGAGAACCGATGATGGGCATTCCATCGGGTAGGACTTGGTGAAATACTCAAGCTTTGTGGCGATGAGAGATTCCACCATGTGAGTACGGTGATGTGAGATTCCACCGGAAACTATGTTGCTAGACGAGTGAGTACGGTGATGAGAGATGCCATCGGAAGTGTCTAGTGAGATGTCCGCATATCCGAGTAATAATGAGATGTGAAATGCCAATATAAAATATGAAATTGTTTTTTATTCAAATGTACCTTTGAAGAAATGATTTATGCTATGATAAATGCATATGAGATTTGTGTTAGAAATGCTTTGGTGTTACAAGCATGAGTATGGCTTTGCCATGAGTTTTGCATTGGTTTAAATGCATGAGATAGAATGAAGGTACATGTGTTTTCAATGAGAAATTGCTTTGAAAGGTTTTCAAGCATGATATAGAATGAGCATGTGGTTTAAAAGATTTTGAGAAAGTGTTTTCAAGATATGCATTATTGTGTTGGTTTTCTTTAGAGCATGCCTCACTAAGCATTTGTGCTTACGCTCTCTCTTTTACCAATAATGTAGATAATTAAGGTGTTTCCGGGCATCAAAGAGGTTAAGGTCATCCAAAGAAGTTCAAGCTCATGTATGGTAAAGTTTTCACACACTTTAGCTTTGATATAATGACAATGGGAGACCAAGGATTGTATTTGGTAGATATGTTTGAACTCCCTAAGGTTGTGACATGTTTGTGTTGGCTTGTATGAGTTGTAAATGGCCTTGAATATTTTGATTTGAGGTTGGATTGCTTATTTTGGTTTTGTGATTAGGAAGCATGCCTCTAGACAATGTGAATTTGTGTTTGATGCTATGTTCGTGTTAGAATGTCTTAAATATGCCCCTTATATGTATGTTGGGTTGCTGGTATGATTTGGGAGTCTTTGAGGCATGTTTGAGTGTGCTAAAGGATGAAAAACCAGCATTTGCTGCTGTTTCTGGGTAAGATGTATCGAAACACCCTCTAGTGTTTCGAAACGGGGGCTTGAAATGGTCTTTGTGTTTTGAAACGCCTGAGTCTGTTTTGAAACAGTTTGGCTACTAGAATGTCACATTTCGGTACTGGTCTTGGAACATACCCGCATACCAAAACGGTCAACACCGTTTCGATACAGCGTTTCGGTACGGTAGGTAGGTGTTCCGAAACGGGTGACCGTTGGACACAGATTTGAATTGTTTTGAGTTTGCATGCTTTATATTTTAGTCCTAAATGTTGTGTTTGCAATTGCTTGTGCTTGAGATGTCTTGTTAAGTTGAAATTTGACAGAGAAGCATGTAACATGATTAATTTCATATTGGTAATCCTACAATCTTTGAAGTCCCTCTAATTTACAAAAATTACAATTTGGTCCCTAATCTTGTATAATGTGCAATTGAGTCCCTAAATGATATCCGATCGTTGTGCCTTTCTCATTCAATATTTGTGAGTACTCACTTAGGTTTAATATGTATTTAGACAAGATTAAAATAAAAAAAGGGTTGTTAATCAAGGTCGACTTTCGGGTTGACTTTGCTTTTCCCCGTGTAATCTTCGTAGTTCGGGTCAAGCGTCTAGGTCGGGCTAAATGGGTTACATTTATTGATATTAGAGCCAGGTTATCGAATAGTTGGGGTTTGGTATGTGGTTGTAGTATGTGTTTATGCTTGATGGAGACTTTTTGGTGAAAGTATGATGTATGAATAGCGATTCGATTGAGATGATTTTGTGATGCTATGCTATGTTTGAAGTGTGGTTGGGAATCCCATTGCCATATCAAAACTATTGAGAAGAATAGTTTTTGAAGATGAACTTGAGTACTTGGATTACTTACCTTATTGTGCCTAATTGTGTTTATTGCATGTTTGTCAGTGCATTGTTTTATAATGGGGCCACGTAGAGAGCTGAGAATCAATACTAGATCGATGGATGATAATGAAAATGCCGAGAATGCTGAGGATTTACCACTCCTCCTGGTGGACCACCCGGTGGTGGTGGAGCTGGTAATGCTGGTGCTGGTGCTGGGGTTGCTGGACCCGAGGGCGTGCAGGGGCAAGCTGCTCCTGATATGACCATGTTGATTCAGGCTATTGCTGGAGCTTTCCAGGAAGCAGTAGCTGGAGCTCATGGAGCTGCGCATCAAGATGATGCTAATGTGAGGTTGCCTTTGGAATGTCTTCGCAGACTAGGAGGGACTGAGTTCAGAGGCTTATCTCCGGAAGGATCTGAATCTTGGTTGGAGAGCACCAAGAGGATTATTGGTCAGATGAACTGCAACAATGCGCAGAAGCTGGGTTGTGTTGTGTCACTGCTACATGGTGATGCCTATACATGGTGGACGACCACTATCTCTGGGATGGAGGATGACAAGGTGACTTGGACGTTCTTCTTGAATGCGTTCAAGCGGAAGTACCTGGGAGTACGTTACCTTGATGAAAAGAAAAGAGAATTTATGTCTCTCATGCAAGGCAACATGTCTGTAGCTGA
Organism: Hibiscus trionum; assembly: GCA_030270665.1. Taxonomy (NCBI): domain Eukaryota; kingdom Viridiplantae; phylum Streptophyta; class Magnoliopsida; order Malvales; family Malvaceae; genus Hibiscus; species Hibiscus trionum. The sequence continues at coordinate 14,322,737 of BSYR01000038.1, read as the reverse complement.
ATAGGAAATTCAGTTTGTTCGCCTCAGTCAGTATGCACCTGAGCTAATCCCTAGTGAGCGGGAGAGGTGCGAACGATTCTGTTATGGGCTGGTAGCGAATGTCAAGACCTATATTCTTGCGGCTGATTACACGGATTTCGATGTCTTGGTCACTAGAGCCAAGGACATTGAATCGAATCTTGGTTTGGCAAGTCGAGCTGGTGGCTCTAGCTCAAGAAAATGAGCTGCGGAACACGATTATGGTAGAGATCGCAAGAAGAGGCATAAGGATAGGAAGCCACATTATGATGCTAGGCGTGGGGGTGGTAACCCTGGTAGAGGTCAGCAAGGACCTAATGTTGTTCTGAGGACTCCTGAATGTAACCATTGTGGTAGAAGGCATGGTGGTGAGTGTTGGGGTAACCTTAGAACATGCTGGAATTGTGGGAACTGAGGACATTTGAAGAAAGATTGTCCTCAGCCGCTGAGAAAGGGACATGCTCCGATGAGAGCAGCTGAGCCACAGAGAGGTCGTGGGCTCGGCCGTGGTAATTTTCAGCGTAGGGATGATGGTGGCAGGAACGTAGCACATGTTGTGGCCGTTCAACTTGAGGGTGGCGGTCAAGCTCGAGTGTACGCCCATCGTGAGGGAAGGAATGATACGGATGTGATCGCAGGTACCTTTACTTAGGAATCCTTGTCATTACTTTCTTTGATTGATTCTGGATCTACACACTCGTACATATTGCGTGAACGTGCTCAAATGCTTGGTTTACCTGTTGAGTCTTTGGATGTTGGTATGTGTGTGACTAGTTCCTTTGGTGAGACGGTTGTAACAAGGAAGTTGTATAAGAGATGTCCCTTGAAGGTGCAAAACCATGTTTTTCTTGTTGATCTCATGGAATTGCCATTCTATGGCTTTGATGTAATCCTTGGCATGGATTGGCTTGTTGAGCATAGAGCTATGGTGGATTTCGAAAGCAAGCGAGTTTCGTTGAAACTGGCGGATGATTATGAAGTGGTAGTAGTGGGCGAGAATGTGAAGTTTCTTGCCAATGTGGTGTCTACATTGGAAGCAAGTCGGATGTTGCGGCAGGGTTGCGAGGCTTACCTAGCCTTTGTTATGAATCCTAGTTCAAAGGAGGTATGCGTTCAGGATATAAGAATTGTATGTGAGTTCCCTGGAGTGTTTCTGGAGGAATTACCTGGATTGTCGCCTAGTCGAGAGGTGGAGTTTGGGATTGAGTTGTATGAGAACACAACTCCGGTGTCCATTGCTCCCTATCGAATGACACCCAAAGAGTTGAAGTAGTTGAAGATGAAACTTCAGGAGTTGCTTGACCGTGGCTTCATTCGGCCTAGTGTGTCACCTTAGGGTGCACCGGTCTTGTTTGTGAAAAAGAAGGATGGCATGATGAGAATGTGCATCGATTATCGTCAGCTGAACAAGTTGACAATAAAAAATAGGCATCCTTTGCCGACGATTGATGATCTTTTTGATCAGTTTCGGGGAGCGGTTGTGTTTTCAAAGATTGACTTGAGGTCAGGGTACTATCAGCTTAAGGTGAAAGATGTGGATGTGCCGAAAACATCCTTTAGAACGAGATATGGGCATTATGAGTTCCTTGTAATGCCGTTTGGCTTGATGAATGCTCCTGCTGCTTTCATGGACATGATGAATAGAGTGTTCCATGAATACTTGGACAAGTTTGTTGTGGTGTTCATCGATGATATCCTTGTTTACTCTCGTACTGAGGAGGAGCATGAAGGTCATTTGAGAGTTGTCTTGCAAGCGCTGTTGGAAAATAAACTTTATGCTAAGCTGAGCAAGTGTGAGTTTTGGATAAAGAAAGTTGTGTTCCTTGGTCATGTGGTTTCGGCTGAAGGGATTCGAGTTGATCCTTAGAAAGTTGAGGCAGTGATGAATTAGAAGCCTCCTAAGTCTGTTCATGAAGTTTGTAGTTTCCTTGGGTTGGCAGGATACTACCGAAGGTTTGTGGATGGATTTTCTAAGATTGCTGCTCCTTTAACGATGTTGTTGCAAAAAGATGTTGAGTATGAGTGAACGGAAGCGAGACAACAAGCTTTTGAGAAGCTTAAGGCAGCTCTGACGCAAGCTCCTATCTTGGTTCAACCTGAATCAGGAAAAGAGTTTGTGGTGTATAGTGACACATCCTATGTTGGTTTGGGGTGTGTGCTAATGCAAGAGGGTAAGGTGGTGGCTTATGCATCGCGTCAGTTGAAGGTGCATGAGCGAAATTATCCTACGCATGATATTGAGTTAGCTGCGGTGGTTTTTGCTTTGAAGATTTGGAGACATTATCTTTATGGTGAGAAGTGTACTGTGTACACAGATCACAAGAGTTTGAAGTATTTGATGTCTCAGAAAGAGTTGAATCTTAGGAAATGACGATGGGTGGAGTTGCCTAAGGATTACGATCTAACGATCGAGTATCACCCGGGAAAGGCCAATGTTGTGGCTGACGCCTTGAGCAGAAAGGTGGCGGTGGAGTTAAGGCAATGTTTGCTAGCTTGAGCATATCGCGAGATGGGGGTCTTGTTGCTGAATTGCAAGTGAAACCATCTCTAGTTCAGTTGATAAAGGATAAGCAGTTGTTGGATGATTCTTTGGTGCCACATGTTCAGGATATTGGTGAGGATAGACCATCGGATTTTTGTTTTAATGATGATGGAGTTCTATGTTTTGGAAGTCGAATAGTAGTGCCGAATGATGTGGAGTTGAGGCGTACTATTCTGACTGAAGCTCATAGTAATCCTTTTGCTATGCACCCTGGTAGTACAAAGATGTACCGTGATCTGAAGGATGAGTACTATTGGGTGGGTTTGAAGAAGGATGTTGCAGAATATGTGAGCAAGTGCATGGTTTGTCAGCGAGTTAAGGCTGAGCATCAGTTTCCTTCAGAGTTTTTGCAACCGTTGAGGATTCCTGAATGGAAATGGGAGAGGATAACCATGGACTTTGTGTCTGGTTTACCTTTGTCGCCATCGAAGAAGAATTCTGTGTGGGTGATTGTGGATCGCCTTATGAAGTGTGCGCATTTCTTACCTGTGCATACTACGTATACCTTGGATAAGCTTGCAGAGCTGTACATTACTGAGATTGTACGTCTGCATGGTGTACCAAAATCTATAGTGTCGGATAGGGATCCGAGGTTCACGGCAAGGTTTTGGGGGTGTTTACATCAGTCATTGGGTACACGGCTGAATTTCAGTACTTCTTATCATCCGCAGACGGATGGACAGTCTGAGCGTGTTATCCAAGTGCTTGAGGATATGTTGAGGTGCTGTGTGATTGAGTTTCAAGGCTCTTGGGAGAAACACTTGCCTTTGGTGGAGTTTGCTTATAATAATAGCTACCAGGCAAGTATTCAAATGGCACCTTATGAAGCTTTGTATGGGAGAAAGTGCAGAACTCCTCTTTGTTGGGATGAAACGGGACAAAAGTTGGTCTCGATGCCGGCTTTGTTGAAAGGAACCACCGAGAAGGTGAAGCTCATTTGTGAGCGGTTGAAGGCAGCCTCAGATCGACAAAAGTCTTACGCGGATTTCAAGCGTAAGGAGATAGAGTTTGCGGTGGGTAACCGTGTGTTCTTAAAGGTTTAACCTTGGAAGAAGGTGATGAGATTTGGTCGGAAGGGTAAGTTGAGCCCTAGATACATTGTACCATACGAGGTGATAGAACATGTGGGTCTTGTTGCTTATAAGATGAGGCTACCACAAGATACATTGTACCATACGAGTTGAGCCCTAGATACATTGTACGGTAGGTAGGTGTTCCGAAACGGGTGACCGTTGGACACAAATTTGAATTGTTTTGAGTTTGCATGCTTTACATTTTAGTTCTAAATGTTGTGTTTGCAATTGCTTGTGCTTGAGATGTCTTGTTAAGCTGAAATTTGACAGAGAAACATGTAACATGATTAATTTCATATTGGTAATCCTAAAATCGTTGAAGTCCCTCTAATTTAAAAAAATTACAATTTGGTCCCTAATCTTCTATAATGTGCAATTGAGTCCCTAAATGATATCTGATCGATGTGCCTTTCTCATTCAATATTCGTGAGTACTCACTTAGGTTTAATATGTATTTAGACAAGATTAAAATAAAAAAGGGTTGTTAATCAAGGTTGACTTTCGAGTTGACTTTGGTTTTCCCCGTGTAATCTTCGTAGTTCGGGTCAAGCGTCTAGGCCGGGCTAAGGGGGTTACAAGGAAAATGAAGTGAGCTACCCAAGGGATTTCAACTATGTCAAAGTTGGTGAAATCTTGGGTGATCCATCTAAGGGGTTAACCACTAGATCTTTTCTTAAACTTATGAACCATGTTGCATTTATCTCATGCATAGAGCCTAAGAATATAAAAGAAGCATTGAAAGATGATTTTTGGATTATGGCTATGCAAGAAGAGTTAAATCAATTTTAGAGAAGTAATGTTTGGACATTAGTTGATAGGCCTAGTAATCAATCTACTTTAGGAACTAAATGGGTCTTTAGGAACAAACTAGATGAGAGTGGTAACATTGAGAGAAATAAGGCTAGACTAGTAGCACAAGATTACACTCAAGAAGAGGGAATAGATTTTGATGAAACCTATGCACCCGTAGCTAGAATGGAAGCCATTAGGATGTTGCTTGCATATACATGTTATCATGATTTCAAGCTTTTTCAAATGGATGCTAAAAGCGCATTTTAAATGGTTTTATAATTGAGGAAGTGTATGTGGAACAACCACTAGGTTTTGAAGACTCAAAATTTCCAAATCATGTTTTCAAACTCACTAAAGCTCTTTATGGTTTAAAACAAGCTCCTAGAGCTTGGTATGAAAGACTTTCAAACTTTTTACTTGAAAAAGGTTTTGAAAAAGGTAAGGTGGACACTACACTTTTCATAAAAAGGTATAAAAATGACATCTTAGTAGTACAAATTTATGTTGATGATATTATTTTTGGCTCTACTAACGAATGTCATTGCAAAGAGTTTGCTAAGATAATGCAAGGTGAATTTGAGATGAGCATGATGGGGGAGCTCTTATTCTTTTTGGGACTCCAAATCAAGCAAAGGAAGGATGACACCTTCATCAATCAAGCAAAGTACATCAAGGATATGCTCAAGAAGTTTGGCTTGGAGAATGCAAAGCCTCAAGCCACACCTATGAGCTCATCTACAAAGCTTGACAAGGATGAAGGAGGTAAGTGTGTTGACTCTAAGTTTACCGTTCTATGATTGGATCATTGCTTTACCTTACCGTAAGTAGACCAAATATCTTGTTTAGTGTTTGCTTGTGTGCTAGGTTTCAAGCTAGTCCTAGAGAGTCTCACCTTATAGCCGTTAAGAGAATTTTTAGGTACCTTAGAGATACTCATTGTTTAGGTCTTTGGTACCCTAGAGACTCCATCTTCAACCTTCATGCTTATTCGGATGCGGATTATGGGGGGTGTAAAATCGATAGGAAGAGTACTTCGGGAACTTGTCAATTCCTAGTTAGTATGCTCATATCTTGGTTCTCTAAGAAACAAAATAGTGTAGCCTTATCTACCACCGAAGCCGAGTACATATCCTTAGGGAGTTGTTGTGCTCAAGTCCTTTGGATGAAGCAACAACTCTTAGATTATGGTATTAAAGTTGAAACCATACCCCTTAAGTGGATAACACTAATGCCATATGTTTGACAAAAAATCCCATCCAACACTCTAGAACCAAACATATAGAAATAAGGCATCATTTCATAAAGATCATGTTCTTAAAGACGATGTTGTTATAAAGTATGTTGACACCTTAAATCAATTAGCGAACATCTTTACAAAACATTTAGATAAAGAGTGTTTTTGGTCCCTTAGGAGAGAGTTAGGTCTAACTAGCCTATCTTCCCCTTTTAGGACCTCTTGTGTGCTTAAAATTGCTTGATCTTGTGAAATTGCATGTTTGTATGTTGTAACTCTTGAAAATAACTATGCCTATAGCTAGGGGGAGTATGATTCTGTTAAAATATGCTTAGAACTGCTCATTCATCATTTTCATTCCTTTAGGAGGTGTTAGAATCGAGCTTTTGGTTGTTCTTTAGGTCTAAAATGTATTTCTGGGCTTAGGGTATCGATACGGCCCTACGTGTATCGATACGAGTACTTCATTAGCTTCCCAGACTTCATTTTGCCTTAAACGGGTATCGATACAGTTAAAACTGTTTCGATACGAGCTACAATCGTTTCGATATGGATTGCATCCGTTTCGATATGATCCTTCAACGGGCATTTTATTGGAATTACATTTTTACCCCCGTATCGATACACCCTCAGGCGTATCGATATGAGATTGCACAGACAACTTTAAATTGGAATTTAAGAGTTCAACTTTTACCAAAATTAAAATTTCTCAAAACCCTAAAAACCCTAGCCATTTTCAGCCTATAAATAGCCTCTTCCTCCCTCATATTTTCACACCACAACTCAAAATATCAAGAGGGTTTCAAATGAAGCAAAGCTCTAAGGCTTTTTCATCAATTTGGTGCTAAGCTTTTCTTCCATTCCTCTCTAATCAACATCAAGGTAAAACCCTTTCCTTTTCTTTTTATTTTTTTAATTTCGTTTTCAAACTTTTTTTGTTTTTGTCTTTTTTTGTTTCTTTTCAGCCAAACTTGGTTTTTAAATTTCTTTTCAAAATTTTCGTTTTAAATTTTTTTAACCTTGATTCTTGGTTTTTTAATGAGTTGAATGAAGAAATCTTAATGCATACACTGTTTTCTCTAGTTCATGGCACCTTCTAGGAAGAGATCACGTCTTAATGAAACCGATGAAGGATCCAATACCGGGGAGGGTGCTCGTCCGAATCTCACTCAAATCTATCAACACTCTTTTCAATCCCCCGGAGCTCTCACCTATTTTCGTCAATTCCAAAACTATAAGATCCATCCGGAGAGGGTAATCTTTATTCCTTTTTTTAACTCGGAGCGATTCAAGTTTGAATATCTACCTTTGCTCCAACAATGGAAGTTTATGGATTTTCTCTCTATTCCCGGGTTTTATTTTCGTATTTTGGTTTTAATCTTTTATGCTAATGCCAAATGTTGTGCCAATCGAGATGGTGTTGTTACGGCGGTTAATTCCTATCTTATGGGTAAAAAGGTCACTATAGATGTTAAATCTATTTGTTAGGTCTTTAAGTTGGAGGATGAAGGCTTTGATGATGAGAATGCTCTTGGCCATGTTCTTAGTGGTTCCGTCACCGCCCTCAATGCTCAGGATCAGAGCCTCCGTTTGATGGTCTCTTGGTGGTTTAGGCCCTCCGTAGGGAAGTACTCTACTATCCGTCAAGTGGATGACTTTTGGATTCGATGCTTCCGTGAGAGAAAACGTCTGAACCTTGCTCGTATCATGTTTGCGAAGATCGTCTATCTCGTGCAACATCACCACACCACAAATTTCTTGTAAACCCCAAATTGAGTTGTATTTAATTCTTATTCTATCTTCAAATTTGGGTTGAGTGTTGTACTTCAAGGGACAAAATTGTATTTGAGAGATATATTTCTTGTCCAATTTCTTCTTTGTTCATTTGTGAGGGTTTGGTCAAATTTTGGGAAGAAAATTTGACTGGTTGTGTAAAGGTTACCTTCTAAGCCTTGAAAAGGGGAAGAACAAATAATGAATTGTTGCAAATCCTTAGTGGTAGCTAAGGTAGGGGATGTAGAGTTCATTTGGAACTTGAACCACTCTAAAGTCCTTTGTTCTTCATTTTAAATTGTCCATTCACTCCCACAAAGTTTTAAAATCCCAATTCACCCCCTCTTGGTCTTGATCATTCAATCGATCCACTCAACAGAAGCCTTGTCAAGTTGATCTCGAAATATCTTCAGACATACATGTTGCTACGGATTCGGATATAGAAAGAAACGAGATCATTACAAAAGCTGTTAAAGAAAGCTTGAGCGGAGAGAATCTAATAAAAATTGAGCGATGAGGTGTTGTATCTTGAGGCAAGGGAAGCTCTTGATCTAGGTAAAAGGTTGGGGTGCAAATTGTTGGAAATGAAGATGAAGTAGTGAAAGAAATAGTTAGGCTTGAGCTTCAAAACAATTAATCAGTTTTGGAGTTTTGTTTGGCAGTTTAGTAGTATTTTATTGGAGAGTTTAGTGCATTCATAGGTTATTAATCTAGAACGTTGGTGTGAATCGATGTATTTTGTCTCTTTGAATATTTTTATGAATCAATGAATTTTAATGAATTATTAGTTTTTATTTTATTAGTACAATATTTAGATAAATAATTTATGTTGATATATATATATATATATGTTCATATTTTATAGATGCCCCCAATAAATTATGGTGAGTTCCACCACTTCATAGCTCGAACAGAGATATCTCATGGGAAGCTAGGGTGGATATGGCTAATTGTAACAAGGAGGCTGGTGTTCGTAGTCGAGATTGCATGGAGGAACATCAAATGTTCTTCCTTGAACTACAAGATCACCATTTTAGGAGAAGGTTTATTTCTTTAGCCGAAATGCAAGATAAGTATCTCTCGACCAAAGAATAAAAAAGAAGAGGGATAAGGTCTTAAAAAATGTAAGAAGCCTTGTCAAGTTGATGTCGATATATCTTTAGACATAAATGTACCTATGGATTAGGATATAAAAAAACCAGATTATTACAAAAGCAGTTAAATAAAAGCTTGAGAGGAGAAATTTTGATAAAAAAAAATTGAGCGATGAGGTGTCATATCTTGAGGCAAGGGAAGCTCTTGATCTAGGTAAAAGGTTAGGGTGGAAATTGTTGGCAATGAAGATGAAGTAGTGAAAGAAATGGTTAGGCTTGAGCTTCAAAAAAAATTAATCAGTTTTGGAGTTTTTGTAACACTTCTAAAATAATAATAACAATGATAAATTTAAATTGAAGAGGAAAAAAATGGGGAAATTGCTGGCTGTGGGATTTGAACCCTTAACCATAAGGATTATAAACCATGCACTTAACCATTTGAGTTATACAAGCTCTTAGTAAGGTCTTGTACCAAATTAATTTTAAACTTAACTTAATGGTTCAGAAAAAAAAAAATCTCACCTACCCCTATTAGCCCATTTAATTTTCCCAACTACCCAACTGACACCCAAATTAATGCCCATCGGAAAATTCTAGGAAACCCTATCGACCTTTCAACTCCTTCAGCGATCCTTTCCTTGAACTCTGTCACCGAGTGACCGTTGGCATCACCGCCGTCGTCAAACAGAGCGGCTCAACGTCCTGATCAAGATCACAACCGCCACTCGCTCTGAATCTTCACCGCGCACCGTGAAGAGCAGCTGAAAGGTTTGGCCGTAACCTAAACCTCCCCTGCTGTTTTTGCTTTCGACGATACCAGCGTTGATAGGCGTCCATATGCCACACCGCTGACACCCCTGGACTCCCCTTCGTGAGGCGAACAAAACCCTACCGGTTACAAAGCCGCTCATTGTTGTTTAGCGCCTCGTCGAAGATACGACAATTCGGTCATGTTTTGCCGATTTGGTAAGTTTGGTAAGTATTTTGGCCTAGATCTCAAGTTATTTCGGCTATGGTTGAGAAAATGTTGAAAATGGCGGGATTAGAAGCGTTTTCCGACAATTTTTGGGTCGCGTGTGGGCTTCACGCACTGTCTAAGGCGATTCTCGGCCGCCTTGGACGGTGGTCATTGAACCGTCCGGCCTAGACCCGCCTAACCGTAGACCGAGCCACCTAAACCGGTCCTGCCTAAATCAGCCTGGCCCAGTGGTAAACCAAGCCCGATGACTGACCCGAGTTGACCCGAACCCGACCCGAGTTTGACTCGTTGACCGAGTCAAACTAGTGAGTCAACTCGCCCGAGTCAACCCAGTGAATCAACTCGTCCGAGTCAACCCAGTGAGTCAACTCACCTGAGTCAACCCAGTGAGTCAACTCGCCCGAGTCAACTCTATGAGTCAACTCGCCTGAGTCAACCCTATGAATCAATTCGGTCAACCAGTGACATCAGCATGACGTCACCATTGACTTTTATCGCTGACGTCAGCGTTGACTTTGACCCAAAAGTCAACTTTTCTCGAACAACCCTATTTTATGTTTTTCGATGTCCCGAGTCCGATTTTGAAGCCCGTTTTGTGAGATTCTAACCCGAAAGCCTCGAAATTGGACATTGAATCCGAATATGCATATGTATTAAGTTAAATTATTTGTGAAAGGTTATAAAACAAATGACTGACATTGATCTTTTGATTGAAGGTACTCGCTGCTCTCTCGATCGTGCCTACGCCTAGCCCAGCTCGTTTCGATCAGTGCCGCCTCGATAGCCCATTGTTACTCGTATGATTCTATAACTTAGAGTATTATATTGATAAAAATGTAAACCTATTAGTAACCCTAATCCTTGTCGATCTAGGTTCCAGTACCGTAGCTGAGCTTGGTACTCGTGCCCAATAGATCATCGAACCTGCCCGACTTTTGAGGTGTGTTCCTTATGTGGTACATGACTGATTATAAATTGTTTTACCTGTTTTATATGATATTTAAATTGGTCATGTGTACATGATTGATACACTTAATTTCGCATAAACATAACATGTTTTCTGGAGTAAGTATGATTATGTTATAGGTTTGATATATGCCCTAGTACCTGATATGACAAGCATGCTCAATGGTTACCATTTATCAGCATAGAAATGTGTTTATCAAGCATTGTTATAACTATTTATCACTGCATACTATGATGATGCCTGGATTGATTAGTAGGGATACTTGGGTTATGATATGAAGTACCATAAGGTTCAGCCCTAGTCAGGTTGGTAATTCTGCCCGTATTAGGTTCCTAGCTTAGGTTAGGGTAATTCCGCACATGACCTAAGGTAACCCCTTAGATCGGTACCTACGCCCACTAGGCCTAGGTTAACGCCCATATAAGGTTCCTAGCTTCGGCTAGGGTAATTACGCCTGTGACCTAAGGTATTTCCTTAAGATGGTACCCATGCCCAATGGGTTCAGGTTAATGCCAATATATGATACCGTTCTGGGGAACTGCACTGTGGAGTTTGGTTGGAGGGTATATAGGTTGCATGAAAACTTGTATGCTTTTATAACATATTTTTTTGAATTGTTTTGTTATGTAAATGTTGTTACTTGCACTGTTGGAACACACTGAGCTCCTTAGCACATACCCCTTTTTCTCCCTTTTAGATATTTTGCATAGGCTACCCTGCTCGTGACATTGGAGGATCGACATATTTTGTACTTCAGCTAGTTTGTAATGTTTCTATCCACCTTTTGGTTATATAGGGTGACATGTGCCTATATTTTGGGATTATTTTGTCGTGATCATTTTGATATATTACTTGATGATGCTTATTTTGTAATCATTATCTGTCAAGTTTATGAAGATGATTTCACCAGTTTATGTAGATATGTTTCAAATTAGATACTTGAATGTTGGACATGTTTTTCATTTGAATATTTGAGTTGGATGTACCCTTTTAGATTTGGTCCTTCTGCATAGGCCGATCTAGGGGGTTACATTTGGTTGGTATCAGAGCTTTTGGTTTTACAACATCGAACTGTGGATAAGTCCATTTAAAATGTTACTTTAAAACATTTTATAAAATGTTTTATGAAACGGGTCATGTCACCAAGTTTAATGTGTTTACTTGTGTTTGATTCTCCACTGTCACTAACTAATTCTAGGTTCTATTCATTGTAGAGATTGTCCTCCGCTATGAGCATCATCTGGTGACGTCGACCCGCTAGTAGGTGAGGTTGACCTGTTAGATTTGCAGACCCGATAGACGATCCAGCGGTTGCTCCATCTACTCATGCTGATGCTCATGCCCTCGTAGATCCTTCAGCTTTTGCCGAGCCTTCCGCCCCTCGCGGTCCTATAGTTTCGACCACCCTGACTGCTCTGACACCTACCGCAACTGCTCCATCGTCTACTCCTGGTATTGATATGACTACTCTGATTAGAGGAGCGATAGTTTCTGGGCCCGAGCCTACGACTGGAGTTACTTATGAGGGTTTGAGTAGGCAGTTTCTTCAGCTGATTCAGGGTGTAGTCAAAGTATCGGGTGTCGCTCCAAAAGTCCTCATCTCCCAGACCTTGTTTGCTAATGGGATCAAGACCTTCTCAGGATCTCTTAGTGGAGTACCGACCGAGGCTGAGGAATGGTTGTATGACATCGAGCGACGTATGACTGAGATGGGTTTTGAGCCATCCAAGAAATACTTGGGTGTTGTTTCTATGCTGAACGGGAATGCTTGCACCTGTTGGGAGTCTATTATGAGCAGCGTTCCCTCTGATCGGTTGACATGGGATTTCTTTAAAGAGCATTTTAGGAACCATTATCTAGGCGATTAGTTCCTAAGGGAGAGACGTCAGGCATTCAAGGACTTGGTGCAGGGTTCCATGATAGTGGCCGATTATGAGATACATTTTCTGGATTTGCAGAGATATGGTCCTAGTTTGGTTTCTACCGAGAAGGATAGATGCAAAAAGTTCTTAGAGTGCCTCTGTATTGGGATACGTGATCGAGTGGCTACATATCACAAGGAGTTATTTGAGGATTTGGTAGATCGGGCTAAGACTACAGAACATATAGATATATTGGCTACTAGACAGAGCGGTAGAGATAGGGATCGAGGGCGAGACCGAGATCTAGATTGATCTTGGAGATCTTCTGGCCAGGGAGAGTCTTACGTGTGCCCTGATAAGAGGGCACACACTAAAGCATATCAGAGAGGTGACCCAAGTTATAGGCCCCCGACACCACAGGGCCCAGCTGTTAGTCGAGGTGATTCATCGGGGTTCACCCATGTACCTTTGTGTGAGTATTGTGGTAAGTCACACTGAGGAGTGTGTAGAAAGATGTCGGGTGCTTACTTTCGATGTGGATCCAGTGAGCACTTCAAGAAAGAGTGTCCACACACACCTTTTGTAGACCGATCATCGTTTCAGACCCCCTGCTCAATTCCATACTCCAGCCCGTTCACAGACGTCTGTTCAGACACCGGGTTCAGGGCGTTATCAGAGTATAGCTCAAGGGTCTTCTGTTAGATCTGATAGTAGAGGCTGATCACATCAGAGTGGGGGACGAGTCATTACTGAGGCCAGAATGCCTGCACTTGTTTATGCTACTAGACGTCGAGACGACAGAGATAAGCCATATGTCATTGCATGTACATTTACTATATATTTTGTTCCAATCTTTGCATTACTTGACAATGGTTCTACCCATTCCTATATCGAGATTTGTGTCCCAAGACCTTCAGATTCCAGATGAGACCATCAAAAGAACGGTTACTGTTACTAGTCTAGTGGGTCAGTCAGTGGTTGTGAATAGGGTGTTCAAGCGATGTCCCCTCGAGGTTCAAGGGGAAATCTTTCCAGCCGACCTGATGGAGCTACCATTAGAAGAGTCTGATCTAATTTTGGTCATGGATTGGTTGACTGAACATCGGGTTAACTTAGACCGTGAGTCCAAGAGAGCAGTTTTGAAGACTTCTGATGATCGAACAATGGTTCTTGTTGGTGAACGCCGAGGGTATATGTCTAATGTCATATCTGCCTTGGTTGCTTATAGGATGATCCAAAAGGGGTATCATACCTTCATCGTATGTTTCTTGAATACCAAAGGTTCTTTGTTTAAGATTGAGGAGATTCGCACTGTTAGCGAGTTTCCTGATGTTTTCCCCGATGAGCTACCTGGATTACCTCCTGATTGAGATGTTGAGTTTGAGATTGTGACCTATCCGAGATCTACGCCAGTCTCCATGAACCCTTATCGTATGGCTCTAAAGGAGCTTAAGGAGTTGAAGATTCAGTTGCAAGAGCTCTTGGATCAAGGATTTATTCGACCTAGCTCTTCACCTTGGGGAGCCCCTGTTGTTTTCGTGAATAAGAAAGATGGTTCTCCCAGGTTATGTATTGACTATCGGAAGCTGAACAAGCTTATAGTCAAAATAAGTACTTGTTACCCAGGATCGATGACTTGTTCGATTAGTTTCAAGGAGCCACAGTTTTCTCAAAGATGGATCTTCGTTCCGGGTACTATCAGTTGAAGATAAAGGGGTATGATGTAGCAAAGACGGCCATTCGCACCATATATGGGAATTACGAGTTTTTAGTGCTGTCATTTGGTCTGACTAATGCTCATGCCGCCTTTATGGATCTGATAAACCGTGTGTTCCGGCCCTACTTGAATCAGTTTGTGGTGGTGTTCATTGATGACATCCTAGTCTACTCTCAGACTGAAGCAGAACATGTTGAGCATTTGAGGATTGTTCTGCAGACTCTTAGTGAACACAAATTGTATGCCAAGTTGAGAAAGTGCGAATTTTGGCTCAACGAGGGGACATTTCTTGGGCATGTGGTATCGGCTCAGGGTATTCAGGTTGATCCGAGCAAGATAGAGGCCATTGTGAGTTGGAAGCAACCCATGAATGTTTCCGAGATTCGCAGTTTCTTGGGTTTAGCTTGGTATTACAGGCATTTCATTAAGTATTTTTTTCCATTATTGCGGCTCCCTTGACGAAGCTGTTGAGGAAGGATGTTTCATTCATCTGGATAGATGCTCAGCATGATGTTTCAGTTGAGGCCGCATGAGTGTAATTATCCTACCCATGATCTAGAGCTGGCCACTGTGGTCTTTGCCCTGAAGATTTGGAGACACTATCTCTACGGAGAGAAGTGTTATATTTACATAGATCACAAGAGCCTGAAGAACATTCTTACAAAGAGAGAGCTTAATCTGAGACAACGTCATTTGATTGAGCTTCTTAAGGACTATGACTGTGTGATTGAGTACCATCTGGGGATGGAAAACGTTGTTGTTGATGCTTTGAGTCGTAAGGCTATATCAGACTCGAGATCCTTGTTTTCTAGGATGAGTATATATAGTGATGGTAGTTTACCAGTCGAGCTGCAGGTTAAACCGACTTTGGCCGAGGAAATTAAGGCCAAACAACTTATAGACAGTTCCTTACTCCCTATCATACAACAGGTTGAGCAAGGATCTACATCTATCTATGCCTTTGTTCAGGATGGAGTCCTGTGCTTCAAGGGCCGTTATTGTGTACCAGATGATGCCGAGTTGAAGCGGGCCATTCTCAGTGAGGCTCATAGCAGCCCTTATGTTATGCATCCCGGTGAGGACAAGATGTATCAAAACCTGAGGCAAAGATATCGTTAGGTTGTTATGAAGGACATTTTAGATTATGTATCCCGGTGTTTGACTTGCCAGCAGGTTAAGGAAGAACACCAGCATCCTTCTTGCTTTTTGCAACCCATTAGGATTATTGAGTGGAAATGGGAGCGCATCACGATGGATTTTGTTACAGGGTTACCTCTGACTCCTTCCAAGAAGGACGCTGTCTGGGTGATTGTTGATAGACTCACTAAGTCAGCTCGTTTTATTCTTGTCCGAGTTACTTATCCCATGAAGAAGCTGGCTATATTGTATATTTCTGAGATTGTCAGACTTCATGGTGTACCCCTGTCTATCATTTCGGATCGAGATTCAAAGTTTACCTCTCGGTTATAGAAGGCCTTACATGAGGCCTTGGGCACACGTATGAATTTCAGTACATCTTATCATCCCTAGACCGATGGACAGTCGAAGAGGGTGATACAGATTCTTGAGGACATGTTACGAGGATGTGTGATTGATTTCCATGGTAGTTGGAAAGATTTATTGCCGTTGGCTGAGTTTGCATACAATAACATCTATTAGGCTAGTATTCTCATGGCACCGTATGAGGCTCTTTATGGTCGTAAGTGTCGTACTCCCATCTGTTGGACATAGTTGTATGATAAGAAGATCTTAGGCCCAGAGTTGGTTTGAGAGACCGAGGAGAGAGTCAGATTGATCCGTAACCGTCTGAAAGAGGCTTTTGATAGACAAAAGTCTTATGCTGACCGAAGGAGAAAAGACATTGAGTTTGAAGTTGGTGATCAAGTTTTCCTGAAGGTGTCTTCGTGGAAGAAAGTTTTGAGATTTAGACACAAAGGCAAGTTGAGCCCAAGATTTATTGGGTCGTACCGTATCTGAAAAAGAGTTGGGCTTGTTGCATATCAGCTTGAGTTGCCTTCCCAGCTTAGCCGCATTCATGATGTATTCCATGTATCCATGTTTAGGTAGTAACATCCAGACCCAAGTCATGTCATTCAAGTTCAAGAAGTGGAGTTGAGATCAGATTTATCCTATGAGGAGGAGCCTGTTCAGATTTTGGATCGAGATGAGAGAGTTTTGAGGAACCGGCGTATTCCCATGGTTAAAGTACAGTGGAGTAATCGTGGTCCTGAAGAAGCTACCTGGGAGACTCAAGAGTCAATGGACAAGCAGTTCCCACATATGTTCAACTCAGATAAATTTTGAGGCCAAAATTTCTTTTTAGGGGGAGAGTTGTAACACTTCTAAAATAATAATAATAATGATAAATTTAGATTGAAGAGGAAAAAAATGGGGAAACTGTTGGTTGTGGGATTTAAACCCTCAACTTTAAGTATTATGAACCATGCACCTAACTATTTGAGCTATACAAGCTCTTAGTAAATTCTTGTACCAAATTAATTTTAAATTAAACTTAACAGTTCATACAAATTAATAAAATAATAAAATATCTCACCTACCCCTATTAGCACATTTAACTTTCCCAGCTACCCAACCGACATCCAACTTAATGCCCATCAGAAAATTCTAGAAAACCCTATCAACCTTTCATCTCCTTCACCGATCCATGCCTTGAACTCTGTCACCGAGTGACTGTTGGCGTCACCGCCATCATTAAACAGAGTGGCCCAACGTCCCAATCAAGATCACGGCCGCCACTCGCTCTGGATCTTCACCGTACGCCGTGAAGAGCAGCCGAAAGGTTTGACCATAACCTAAACCTCCATCGCCGTTTTTGCTTTCCATGATACCGGCGTCGATAGGCGTCCGCTCGCCACACCGTTTCCACCCCAGGACTCCCCGTCGTGAGGCGAACAAAACTCTACCGGTTACACAATCGCTCACTATTGTTTAACGCCTCGTCGGAGTTACGACAGTTTGGTCTTCTTTTGCCTGATTTGATAAGTTTGGTAAGTATTTCGACCT
This sequence comes from Hibiscus trionum, assembly GCA_030270665.1. Taxonomy (NCBI): domain Eukaryota; kingdom Viridiplantae; phylum Streptophyta; class Magnoliopsida; order Malvales; family Malvaceae; genus Hibiscus; species Hibiscus trionum. Next base: position 14,305,662 of record BSYR01000038.1, on the reverse strand, counting down.
AGATCTCTTGTTATTTGAGCTATGGTTGAGAAAATGTTAACAATGGTGTGATCGGAAGCGTTTCCCAGCAATTTTTGGGTCGCACATAGGCTTCACGTGCCGTCTAAGGCGATTCTCGGCTGCCTTGGACGGTGGCCGTTTAACCGGCCCGCCTAGACCCGTCTAACCGTAGACCGAGCCACCTAAATAGGTCCAGCCTAAATCGGCCTGGCAAAGTGGTGAACCAAGCCCAATGACTGACCCGAGTTGACCTGAACCTGACCAGAGTTTACCCGAACCCGACCCGAGTTTGACCGGTTGATCGAGTCAACCCAATGAGTCAACTCTCCTGATTCAACCTAGTGTTTAACACCCCAAGTTTGGGCCTAGGTATTTTGCAAGTCGGGTTGGGCCGGTGGAATCGGTAGTTGGGTGTTCGAATTATAAAAGGGTGATTTAGGGAAATCAAGGTTCGGGTTGGGATAAAAATATGATTAAAATCCTAAAATCCTCTAAAATTAAATTTAAGAGGTTGGTTAAATCAAATTTTTAAAACAGTTTTTCGAAAATATACATTTTGGATAGTGACCAAAATGTAAAGATTTAAAAGTTGGGAAAAATGTGTTTTTCAAGAAGAGTCAAAATCTTAGAATCCTTAGGGAGCTATTTGGCAATTAGGCCTCTTCTCTAATTTGGCATGTGTTTTAAATGGTTTATTAAATAATTAAAAAGACTTTTAATTAATTAATTAGAGAGGCAATTAATCGGTTAAAAAGAATTTTGACGATCTTTCCATTCTCTCTTCTTCACTTCAGCCAAACACTCTCCATTTTCTCTCAAATTTCCAGATTTTCTTCACTTTCAAATTCTCTCTTGATTTCCAACTTTTCCTTGGTGATTTCTCTTATTTTCTTTCAAGTTCTTTCAAGCTAAACTTGCCAAATTAGAAGAGAAGCAAGAATTGGAGGTAAATTTCTTGCTAACCCTCTAATTAAGGTTCTTTAATGAAATTCCAAAGATATTTGGCTCTTTATTCATATTTTTGATTGGGGTTTTGTTATTAGTTTGATAAAATATTAAAATCTCGGAAGACAAGTGATTTAAATTGTGATTTTTGGAGTTATGATGATTTGTCTTGTTTGAGATGATTTCTAAATGAGTTTTGAAAGGTTTTTGGTTTTGAAGTGGAGTCTTAATCATAGAGATCCCGAAATCCTTGAGTTTCTTGATTTTTGAGGTGTTTTTGGTTGAGTTTTTAGGGTGTTCTTGAGGAATCCGAGTTGCTGGAGGTATAAGTATGGTTTTAGGTTGTTTTTGGATGTTGATTAATGTCTAAAGTTTGTTGGATGAGTTGGGTAATGGCTGGGTTGAGGTTAGAGGTCAATCGAATGAGTTTTCGGTTGTTTTAGATGGGTGATTTGGTGCTTTAGAGCAGGGCTGCGGGTTTTCTTTTGAGTGCTGGTGTTTTGAGTGCATTTTAATGCATTAAACCTCTGCTTTAATGTGTTGAAAATAGGGGATAGTATTCCGGAATCAAACAAAGTGATTTTGGAGGCTTCGAGCGATCGATAGTTGCGTCGGCAAGTGTGGTTTCGCGAGTCGGTGAGTGGAACTTGGTTTTCCAGCGTGGAAACGTTTTAGAAAAGGTTTTGGGAACTTAGTAAGAAATTGGTTTTCCAGCGTGGAAACGTTTTAGAAAAGGTTTTGGGAACTTAGTAAGAGCTTGAAACACTTTACTAAGTTTGGAAGTAAGTAAAGTGAAATTCTCTCTCGAATTGTGCTATTGTGAGATTTTGAATGCACTTGATTTAATTATGTTAACCTACTGTTTTAAAGCATGTTTTGAGTTTATAAAATGTGTTTGATGATGCCATGTGGTTTAAGGATGCACTAGGTAAGTGATCCTTGTATGCATGTGTTGATGTATGATATTTGAAGCATGGTTTAATGCTTGAGTTATGGCTTATCACGGATGCTAAAAACAGTGAGGTATGCATGAATTGTGGATTATATTGGTAAGTTATGTTGAATAAAGTGTTTAGTAAATGAAATCAGATATAGTTAGCCGGCTATAGGATTGAGTGCACTATAAACAAGTCGCCTTGGATGTTGAGGGGTTGTGATTGTACCGAAAACTCCATCCAAGTACCCTAACGATTGAGGATTGTTTAAGGTTGCAACGGTTGAGGGTAGCTCCCGGGTGCGAACCTTGTGTGTGTCCCGTCTCTCGTTAGTGGGTTATACATCTACCGATGAGTGGTTTTGAGGGGTTTTGATTGTACCGAATACTCTACCATGGGTGTCACAACGATGGAGGGTCGCTCTCGTGTGTGAGCCTTGAGATGCAGGTAGAGTGTATGAAGGGTGTGGGACAACCCTTGGTAATCTGTGTATCCGATATATTTTTGAGAATGTTGTTAATCACTTGTAAGCCAATATAATGGAATGAAACATTATGGAAATGTTGTTGATGCATGTTTTACCTTAAGCTTAGCATAAGGGTGTTTATGCTTGGAAGGCTTGATGATGCGTAGCAATGGTTTAATTGCTGGAAAATATGTGATACATGTTGCATGGTGTTTAGCATGTTGATTTTGATGTCAAAGTGCATGGTTTATCAAAGAAGACGTGATGGTTTTGAAAGAGTGGAAAAATGGTTTTGTGCATTGATGTTGTTTTTGGTTTTGAGCTTTCCTCACTAAGCATTTTGTGCTTACGCTCTCTTTGTCCATTAATACAGTCAATTTGAGCTTTGGAGGCGGCACTTGCAAGGGATTGGGAATGACTTTGATTGAAGGTATGTTTGGTTATGAAATAGGGTAATAAAGGCAATGGGGGTGTCCAATGCTATGAATGATGGTTGATTTGGTATTCTCTGGTTTAGTACAAGTTTGATATGCATATTTGAGTATGTAAATGGCCTTTAAGTGTTGGTTAATGTTTGGATTGGACAATTGATCTTTTTATGCTTGATTTTCTATAGGAAGCATGCCTCTAGAATTCTTTGAGGATAAATGTCATGTTATGATGTCGTTGTTGCCATGTATTCTTGAGAATTGATGTTTACATGAGTTGTATGCATATTAGAGGTAAGTTGGTGTGCTTAGGAATGGATTAAAATGACTAAAGCAGCCGAATTTTACATTACAGGCCTGAGGGTATTGATACCCTCGTAAGGGTATCGGTACGGTCTGTGTATTTTTGGAGGGGTGTACCGATACTCGGGGGCGTATCGATACGTATTTTTGCCACTGGTTTTGGGTGTATCGATACGGGCCTCAAGTGTATCGATACAACCTTTGAATTGTGAGGTTGGTGGGCTGCTCGTCGTGGGTGTATCGATACCCTCTATAAGGGTATTGATACGCTGGGGTATTGATACCCTCTCTAAGGGTATCGATACGGTTGGGTATTGATACCCTCTCTAAAGGTATCGATACGGTTGGGTATTGATACTCTCTCTAAGGGTATTGATACGGTGGGGTGTTGATATCCTCTCTAAGGATATCGATACGATATTAGTTAATTTGGTTGTTTGACATCTTAAAATGTTCTGAATCTTTACGTTTTAGTCCATGTTTCTTATGGATGCAATTTAAGGTGATTTAATGGTTAATTTGGGTTGAGCTTTGGCAGAGATGCATGTAATGAGTTTAATCAAAGGTTGGTAATCCGAATTTGGTAATAACCCTTACAATTTGTCAAATTTACAAAATGGTCCCTAAGCCTTAAATGGGTTATAGTCAAGGGGCGATTGTGATGTTGTTTTATCCGCTGCTTGTATGCGTACACATAAGAACCTAAGTTGCATATAGACAAGATAAAAAAAAATAGGGTCGTTTATTGAGGTAAACCTTCCCGGTTTACTTCAATATTCCCCGTGTGATTCGTTTATTGAGGGGGTTACATAGTGAGTCAACTCGTCCGAGTCGACTCGCCCGAGTTAACCCAGTGAGTCAATTTGGTCAACCGGTGACGTTAGCGTTGACTTTGACTACTTACGTCGGCGTTGACTTTGACCCAAAAGTCAACTTTTCCCGAACAACCCTATTTTATGTTTTTCGACATCATGAGTCTAATTTTGAAGCTCATTTCATAAAATTCTAACCTGAAAGACTCCAAATTGGACGTTGAATCTGGACATGCTTATGTATTAAGTTAAATCATTTAAGAAATGTTATAAAACAAAGGACTGACATTGATCTTTTGATTGAAGGTACTCGCGGATCTCCCGATCATGCCTACGTCCAGCCCAGCTCGTCCCGATCAGTGCCGCCTCGAGAGCCTATTGTTACCCGTATGATTCTGTAACTTAAAGTATTATATTGATAAAAATGTAAACTTGTTAGTAACCCTAATCCTTGTCGATCTAGGTTCCAGTACTGTAGCTGAGTGTGGTTCTGGTGCCCAGTAGATCATCGAACCATCACGACTTTTGAGGTGTGTTCCGTATTGTCGCAACCCTTTCGAGCTTCAACTTTTTGAAAAACTTTAAAACACGGAGTCGCCACCAATCTTTTTGAAAAGTGTGATTGGATCACTTTAAAACATAGTTATTTTAATAAAACGTTTTATTTTAATAAAACAACGGTTTTGGTCTGCGAAAAATAGAAAAATAGGTTCGGGGGTCGGTTATGCGTGGGGAAGGGTTAGCACCTCCACGACGCCCAAAATTGGTACCTAATTGATTTTAAAATCGTTTTCAAAACTGGAATTTGCAAGTTCATGAAGGTTCGACTTTACTTGTTCGTTTAATGAATATTAGTCTACTTTAACGATCTTATCGCCTGGGAGATGAACTTTAATCACCGCCAACATTTCTGGCGCTAACCTGTCATTCCCGTTTGATAAAACACCGCATTAAATTAATTCTACTTTTCAAACAACATAGAAATTTTAATGTGTTGAGAATTTTATATTTATTCTAAGTTCGATTGTTCTTAAAAATGTCTAAGTCTTTTATTTCTAATTAAAAGTTTAAGTTTGCTTAAGTGTGTTTTATTTTTGTGAAGTAAATTTTCCAACAAACACGTATCCATCTAAGTTTTAGAACCTAATCCTAAGTTTTAACCTATTTCTAAAGAACAAGCAAGAAACTTAATTTTTCTTTTGTGTTTTTCCCTTATTATTTCTTTTTTCAAAAACCTTTATTTCTTCTTTTTAATTTTTTAAAACCAAGACCCTTTTATTATTTCCACCCATGCATTATTTTTTTTCATACTTAAATCCCTAACTTTAAGTTTTTTAATAAAACCACATTAACTCATTTTTATTCTTGCATTTTAATATTAACACTTTTAAAAATTCATTTCTACATTTCTAAATATCAAAACATTCTTAACAACAATTTTTAAAGCATGCAATTTTTAAAGATCAGACCCAAAATTAAACGAAAGTTTAAAACGAAAACATTACTGGAATCGCGAAACGATTTTCCGACTTCAAGAACACAACCTAAAACCCACAAAAACACAAACACAAAAATTCAACCAAGAACAATCATGAAAATTCATTCTCCTTATGCCTGAACGGATAAGAGAATCTTCTAAAAAATTTCATCCTCCTTATGCTTGGATGAATAAGCGAACTCCATTCTCCTTACGCCTGAACGAATAAGTGAATCTTCTGAAAAAATTCATCCTCTTTATGCTTGGATGAATAAGCGAACTTCATTCTCCTTACGCCTGAACAGATAAGCGACTCTTCTGCAAAAAAAATTTATCCTCCTTATGCTGTGATGAATAAGCGAACTCCTGAAAAAATTTCATCCTCCTTATGCTTGGATGAATAAGCGGGTCTTCTGAAAAAATTTCATCCTCCTTATACTTGGATGAATAAGCAACTTCATTCTCCTTACACCTAAACGGATAAGAGAATCTTCTAAAAAATTTCATCCTTCTTATGCTTGGATAAATAAGTGAACTCCATTCTCCTTACGCCTGAATGGATAGGTGAAACTTCTGAAGAATTTCATCCTCCTTATGCTTGGATGAATAAGCAGGTTCTAAAAGGGGTTCCATCCTCCTCACACTTGGATGAATAAGCAGGTTTACATTTTGATGAATAAGCGGGCTCTATTCTCCTTATGCTCTAATAGATAAGTAGCTCCATTTCTTTGCGCCCAAACGGATAGGCAAGTTCTTTTGCTGAAAGGTCCTTCGTGTACCTGAAAAATGCGATATTCAATGCAATTATGATGTGCATGCTCTTAGGGTTGCCTAAAACATGAATGCATGTCTCATTTCTTTTTCTTTTTGAATTCTTTTTCTTAGAATTAATTTTTCCACACGTTTGCTCGTTCAATCCAGATAATCAATTATACTTTTTCACTGTATTTCTTCGACTCATGGAAAACATTTGACCTTTGAAAATTTTCTCACTTAATCTAGTGATCGTGTACTTCTGATTAGAAGGATAGACTTCTTCAACTGTCACTCTCATTCTTTATATCTCTTTGCTTCATCGAAAACATTCGACCTTCGTAGGCAAATGTCTCAAGATCTACTATCATTGTATTTGATACATCAATGTTGAGTGAAAGGCTTCCTTGTGTGATCTTGAATGTTTCAAGTCTTCATATGCCCCTTATCAAGCATCTTTAATGCTTCTTGTGAATTCTCAAATTCTTGCCTCTGCAGGACATCTTGAATTGCTTACATGTGAAAGCTTATTTCCACCTTGAATATCTTCGAATGATGTTGGCGCTTTAATCTCTTCTTCTCACGCCTATTAATACTGAGGGCCTTAAATCATTAGCCTACGTAGATTGCCCCAATCTGATGGCATCGCTTGCTTATCAAGTGTAGTTCTATTCTCTTTTCATGCTTTTGAACTTTTGCATCTTATATGAAGATCTTATTTGAAAACACGACTCACTTCAAACTCTTCAACGCTTGTGCTTCTTTTTTACTTTTTATCTTCTCATGCAAGGCGATGCCCCTATTCAAGTTGAGCTTCAATTGTTTTATGAAGTAATGAAAACATTCGTTCATGGTCTCCTACAGTTGAGATCAATACCAAGAAATCTTTTGCTTTTCATGAATCTATGTCAGCCTACTTGCAAGAAAAAGGCTAAAAATGATAGTTCAAAGGAAAAAGGTCATAACAAACGCAAGAAAGGATTAAAAATGGAGATCTTAAGAAAATAGTCATGGCAAACACAAGAATAGAGCAAAGTCAGATGCCCCAAAATTCAAAGCATGAATGATTCAAGAATCCACCAACCGGATAGTGCCCCACTTTTTGGTGGCTCTCTTTTACTCACACACTCCCAAATTTAAATTTTCCCACTTTTCTAATCTCAATCAAACATTAGAAGCTCGAGGTCCCTGAAGAAAGGTTAACTCAATTAGGTAGAATGTGTTCTAAAGATGAACACCTCTTCTCAAATATTCATGAGTGATCCAAATGGTCTTTTAATGCTTGCAATGTAGGCTAGGCTCGGGTTTCCAAAGAAAGGATATAAAGGCTCAAACTCATATTTTAAGGGTGAATAAACCAAGGATCAACTTTTCCTGATGAAATCTATGTTCTTCTTCTTTTATTCCTTGGATCACTCTAGACTGCCCATTTTGGGTTTTCACCCTAGAGTTCATTTCCTTTACATGTCTCATCTGAAGGATCCGTTTCAAATTCCTCCACTCTTCAACTTTCATTCCTTCTTTCTCTTCTCTTTTTCTTCTCTTCTTTTCTATTTTTTTCTCTCATTTCCTTTTCTTCTTTTTTTTTTGCTTTTTCTTGTTTTTTTTCTTTTTGTGCCCTTTTCATTTTAGGACATTCAACTTAATCTAACATGTTTCTTTCAAACAACTTTTCATTTTCTTTACCCCCAGTATGGGGAGTGATCCTTGGTTTGGGTTAAATCACAAGAAAAATATTAGGAATAAAAGGGGGACAAGAAATGTATTTTTCTTATTCGTGAAGGGAAATGAAGGAATGTCAAATGTCATTTCACACACAAATACCGTCAAAGAAAAGCAGTCTTCAGTTGGTAGATGTTTTAGAGTTATCACTTCATTCAAGGACCCTAACAACAATGTCTGAGAGGAAAATTCACTCAAATATGTATATTAAAACTGAACACACATTTTGCCCTCTATCTCAGGATTAGATTCAAGAATTATTCATACAATTAATAATAGGGACTCTGCAAAGAAGATGTATGCTTGAAAAGAAATGGATGGAAAATGGTAAACCAAAAATGGGAAATGTTTGCCACTTGAAAAAATGCATCTTTAACAAATAAATTGGCATAGAAGCCCATACAAAAGATCCCTAATGCTCGCGGGCAAAAGGAAAAGGGTTGGTTCTAAGCATGATCCCAACTATCTAGAGAAAATTAAGCATTATTCCATAAAAAGCACGAATTCGGGCCAATCTTGCCTCCAATGACTTCGTGACAAAACTCTAAACGCGCTCGTCATCTTCTTTTCTCTCGAGTCTTCCATTTCTGATGGCTGCCAATATCAACTCTCCGTTCATGACCATGTCTGCGAAACCTTCAGTGGCATGATTTAACATGTAGTCATAGAAAGGACCATTTAGAGTCTCCACAAACATTGGAGTAACCTCATTTTCTGTTAGTGGAGGTTGTACTTGGGCTATCACATCTCGCCATCTCTGGGTATACTGGCGGAAGCTCTCATTGGGCTTTTGTTCCGTATTCTGCAATACAATCCTACTTTGGGCCATATCTGTCACATACTTGAACTGTTTGAGGAAGGCTTTCGACAAATCCCTCCAATTGTGTATATTGACCCTAATCAGTTGAGCATACCATCGGATAGCAGACCCAGATAAACTATCTTGGAAATAATGTATCGGTAATTTCTCATTTTCTAAATGTGGAGACATTTTTCGACAATACATAATCAAGTGTGCCAACGGGCATGTAGTTCCATTATACTTTTCAAATTCAGGAGTCTTGAACTTTGGAGGAGTCACTAAGTCAGATACTAGACTCAAATCTCTTGCATCTATGCCGCCATAAATGGTTCCTTCTTGATAAGATCTAATCATTTCCTCCAGCTTCTTGTAGCGGTCTACCCATTTCTTCTCGACCTTTGCCTTGTCAGTTTTTTCATCGAAGTTAGGCATCTCATGGCTGCGAACCTCATCGATGTTGTCTTCAGTACAGGCAGAAGATTCTACAAAATGGGGTGAGATCTTGACTTTAGGTGAAGCCACTTCCTTTTGCATCTGTGAATTTACGAAAGCCATCCCCGAGAAAGTGTTGGTGTCTTCTCTCGCTTTTGGGTATTTGAACCCAAACATGGCCGCGATTTGGCTGACCGTTTTCCGATATGATATCTCCATCTCTTTCTTCAGATCATTTACCATTTTCTCAAGCTTATCATGGATGCTCTTCTTATTTGCTTCTAGAGTTGTCAATTTTTCCTCAGCGTTCATGGCTCAAGTCGTGTTTGTACAAGGTCTTTACTATTTAAATGGAATTTTCCAAAATTAATCTTTTAACATGTATGAATGCAATGATTGAGACATCATTTAATACAAACAAATAAACAAATGTATGAAAGCAAATGTATGTATGCAAAAGCATAAATGCAGGTAAGGGTCATCAATTCTATTAAGGTGTTGCTCTAGATGAAGCTTTCATTAGATGACGAAGGTCCTACGAATATGTCTCGGTCTAAGCACTCATTTCTTCAATCATCCTTTGAAGCCTTGGTCCCACCTTGTCAATCGGACGTGGGGCTAAGAAATGTAGCTTCTTGACGCCACAGGCTTTGCTACGTCTTCAATTTAGGATGTCATGCTCGTCTCGCTTCTGGGTCCTTTTGACGTTGCCCCTAAGTCGAGTAGACTAAAGAACATTTTCAAATTCTGCTTGGTTGGACCGTCGAAGTGGTCTTGTTGTACTTGTGACTCTTGATATTCTTCTTAGTGCTGATGTGAGCATACTTCGGTGTTTCCTCCGCGTGACCATTCGACAAATTCTCATTGTCTGCGCGTTGTATTCCTCCTTTATGTACCTTCCATCCATGGCGGAAGCTTTCTCTTATTGAGCAACATGCTTTTAAATCGACCCCCTAGATATGGGATGCATACAATAAATAAATATGCTACAAAACAAAACAAAGCTCACACACAAAAGGTTAGTAATAAATAAATATGCTACAAAAACAAAACAAAACTCACACACAAAAAGGTTAGTGATCTTTTTTAAAAAATAGAAACAAAACCTAAAAGATCCAAAATAATTCAATTGCATAATAATTTTGGGCAGCCATTCCAACATTCAAGGACATGTCTCCACGGATTATTCTTGCAACTTTGACCGAACTCAACACCCTAGGCTTTCCGCATGGCTTTATTGGGGTAGGCTCTAAATTCTCAAACTTGGTTCGGTTCTAAAAAGGTACCCGAGATATCCTTGTTGTCCCATACTAAAGGTAGCAAGTCCCTCGATTCTCACCCATTACATGCTTCAAACGAATCGAGTTTAACTCAGGATGACTCAACATTGATGCCTTCTCGAAGAATCAATATCCTTACGAATACAACGGAATGAGTCCCGAAGGTACTTGCTAGGCTCATACGAAGAATCAATATTCTTACATGAGCAAAGCGTATTTCCCCCCACTTAAATGAACTGGACAAAGCTTGGGAATAGAGCTTGAATTAAGTCTTAAATGCGTAAAATAGAGTTACATTCATTTAAAAGGACAAATAAATTGAAGCTGTTATGAACTTGCAAATTCCATATTTTTTTAGAAAAACATTTTTTAAACCATTTAAAACCAATTTGTGGCCTGACCCTCTTTTGTTTTTATTTTAAAAAAACAAAAACATGTCCCCAGCAGAGTCGCCAAGCTGTCGCAACCCTTTCGAGCTTCGACTTTTTTGAAAACATTAAAACACGGAGTCGCCACCAATCTTTTTGAAAAGTGTGATTGGATCACTTTAAAATAGGGCTATTTTAATAAAATGTTTTGTTTTAATAAAACAACGGTTTTGGTCTGCGAAAAATAGAAAAACTGGTTCGGGGTAGGTTACGCGTAGGAAAGGGTTAGCACCCCACGACGCCCAAAATTGGTACATAATTGATTTTAAAATCGTTTTCAAAACTGGAATTTGCAACTTCATGAAGGTTTGACTTTACTTGTCCGGTTAATGAATATTAGTCTATTTTAACGACCTTATCGCCTGGGAGATGAACTTTAATCACCGCCAACATTTCAGGTGCTAATCCGTCACTCTCGTTGGATAAGACACCACATTAAATTAATTATGCTTTTCAAACAACATAGAAATTTTAATGTGTTGAGCATTTTACATTTATTCTAAGTTCGATTATTCTTAAAAATCCTAAAAATGTTTCAGTCTTTTATTCCTAATTAAAAGTTTAAGTTTGCTTAAGTGTATTTTATTTTTGTGAAGTAAATTTTCCAACAATCACGTCTCTATCTATGCTTTATAACATAATCCTAAGTTTAACATATTTCTAAAGAACAAGCAAGAAACTTAATTTTTCTTTTGTGTTTTTTACTTATTATTTATTTTTTAAAAAAACCTTTATTTCTTTTTTTTTACTTTTTTTCTTTTTTAAAACCAAGACCCTTTTTACATTTTTTAACTTTTTCATTTTTATGTTTTTTCACCTTTTATATTTTTTTAGAAAAGAATTTCTCTTTAAAAACCTTTTTTTAAACTTTTCTACAAAATATGAATTTTTAAAATTGTTGAGATTTTAGGGGCTCGATTCGATCAACCGTTCTTGCTCGCCAAGTGTGGAGAAGTTGGATAATTGGGTGTTTTAGTGGGAGGTGAAAATTAGGCAATTTGACACAAGGATTTATAGTGGTTCAACCTTCTAACCAAGGTCTACATCCACTACCTTAGCTCCCCACTAAGGATTTCCAACAAATTCACTAAGAATTTCGTCCCCTTTTCTCGTATTAGGAGGAAACCGTTACAACCCTCAAAGCTTTCTACCCAAAGCTTGAAGGAACACTCTCTTTATAAAGAAAGACTTAGCAAACTAGAAATCTCTCTAAAACGTGTTTGTTTGCAATTCTAAGCTCTCACCCAAAACCTAAACACTTGAGCAAATTTAACAATGTAAGCTCACAAGTGTTGTCTAAGCAAGAAATGAACAATTAAAACTCTAGACAAATTTTGACATCATAATGTTGTAACAATTGAAGCATTAACTATTACAAGATGCTTGGAGGTCCCTTTTATACTCCTTGATGAGTTTATAGCCATTTCTAGCCGTTGGGGATGATTTGGAGCCGTTGAGGACTTTATTTCCCTTCATTAACGTTGTTCTGCAGCTATCTGTATTGATACGCTTGGACCCGTATCGGTACGGCCTTCATGAGAAACTAGTCGTTGGGCTTTTGCCAGCCTGGGCGTATCTATACGCTTGAGGGCGTATCGGTACGGGTTCACATTTAAATGGCCGTTGGGAAAGTAGCCGTTGGGGTGGTTGAAAGGGGATCGGTACGCTTACCAGGCGTATCGAAACGATCCCGATCCGTATCGAAACGGCCAAGCCTGTTTCGATACGGGTTTTGGCAGTGACCAAACTTGGGCAAAAAGGTATCGGTACGGGTACAACCGTATTGATACGGGTAACGTGAAAAGTTAAGTTTGGCTAAATAAAAGCATAAAAAATCTTGCCAAAAACCTCTTAAAATACCTCAAACATAAATTCAAATTGTTTGGACTTAAAATCAAGTTTTAAATTCTTTTCAAATTAGTCCAAAACATTTTTCAATTATTATATCAAAACACTAGTTCTACAAAAATAAACCTTATTTTTTGAAAATATGTCTCTTTAAGCATTTTTTTTTTCAAAATTTTATTTCTTCCTAAAACCCTAAACTTTAATTTAAAACCTATTTATTTTCTTTTTCTTGAAAACTTATTACTTATTTCTTTTTCTAAAAAAACATGTTTATTTACTTCTTTTTTTAAATCACTTCCTACTTTATTATTAAAACTAAATTTCAAGAAAAATATTTTATTTTTTTTAAGACCAAGCCCCTTTTATTATTTCCACCCATGCATTATTATTTTTTCCTAATTAAATTCCTAACTTTAAGTTTTTTAATAAAACCATATTAACTCATTTTTATTCTTGCATTTTAATATTAACACTTTTAAAAATTCATTTCTACATTTCTAAAGATCAAAACATTCCTAACAATGTTTTTTAAAGCATGCAATTTTTTAAAGATCAAACCCAAAATTAAACGAAAGTTTAAAATGAAAACATTATCGGAATCGCGAAACGATTTCTGACTTCAAGAACACAACCTAAAATCCACAAAAACACAAACACAAAAATTCAACCAAGAACAAACATGAAAATTACTAAATAAAAATTAAAAGGAAAGATAGAAATTTTACCGAAACAACGAACGAAGAACTCGGATATGAACTTCTCGAAATGCTCCTAATCGCCTCCGGAAAATTGCCTCCAAACTCGAACTTCAACTCCAAAATTTCCAAGAAACTATTGAGAATTTTTAGTGAATTTTTTTCGGAATTTGTCTAAGCCTTTTTGCTTTTTCAAGTATATTTTTTCTTGAAATTGGGTGTGATAAACATGTAAGGTTTGGGGGTATTTATACATGAATTTCAGCTTCAAATCCAAGCCAAATTCGGATTTCAATCCTCGAATTGAAGACAAAATCAAACAAGAAACTTGATTCTCGGAAAAATCCCTCAAACCCTATCCGATTTGGTTTAGATTTGAAGCTGAATTTTCCCCTTGATTTGAGCCTAGGGTTTGACCATTTGTCTCGGTTTTTTGCAGATTCCGGAGACCACATGCGGCGGCGACGGCGAGACACATCGACCGACACCAACGGCGACGACAATCGTGGCCGGTAGGCGCCGGACAGCCAACTTCAATGTTCGATGGTAAGGTTTGCTGTTTATTTTTTTACATTTATTATTTTCCCCCTTTTTCTTTTTTTTTTCTTTTTTAATTGTTGTTTTTCCATTTTTGTTGTTTTTGTTGTTTATTTTTTTGCATTTATTATTTTTTGGGTTGTCATCTTATTTTACATTTATTACCACCGTTTTGATTATTATCACATTTTCTCTCTTTTTCTTTTTTTTTCATTTCATTTTTTTAAAAAAATGGGCTTGAATTTCAAAGTGGGCTTGTTTTTTCTTTTGAAATGGGCTTTACAAAAATTGATTTTCAAAGATGGGTTTTTTGTTGTTGTTTTTTTAGTTTAGAAAAGGGTGAGCCTTTTATTATTTTAAGAGAAAAAGGATTCTTTTTTTATATTTTTTTCTAATTATTTAATATTGGTGGGGTGAAAATCTAGTGACAACACTTATGTGCTACATGATTGATTATAAATTGTTTTACCTATTTTATATGTTATTTAAACTGGCCATGTGCACATGATTGATACACTTGATTTCGCGTAAAATAACATGTTTTCTGGAGTAAGTATGATTATGCTATAGGTTTGATATATGCCCTAGAACCCATATGACAAGCATGCTCTATAGTTACCATTTATCAGCATAGAAATGTGTTTATCAAGCATTGGTATAACTGTTTATCACTGCATACTATGATGCTGCCTAGAATGATTAATAGGGATACTTGGGTTATGATATGAAGTACCGTAAGGTTCAGCCCTGATCAGGCTGGTAATTCCGCCCGTATTAGGTTCCTAGCTTAGGCTAGGGTAATTCTTCCCGTACTAGGTTCCTAGCTTCGGCTAGGGTAATTCCGCCCGTGACCTAAGGTAACCCCTTAGATCGGTACCTACGTCCACTGAGCCTAGGTTAACGCCCGTATAAGGTTCCTAGCTTCGGCTAGGGTAATTCCGCTCGTGACCTAAGGTATTTTCTTAGGATGGTACCCACGCCCAATGGTCTCGGATTAATGCCAATATATGATACCGTTCTGGGAACTGTATCGTGGAGTTTGGTTGGAGGGTAGATAGGTTGCATGAAAACCTGTATGCTTTTATAACATATTTTTTCCCGAATTGTTTTGTTATGTAAATGTTGTTACTTGCACTGTTGGAACACACTGAGCTCCCTAGCTCATACCCCTTTTTCTCCCTTTCAGATGTTTTGCATAAGCTACCATGTTCGTGACATTGGAGGATCGACACATTTTGTACTTCAACTAGTTTGTAATGTTTCTATCCATCTTTTGGTTATACAGGGTGACATGTGCCTATATTTTGGGATTATATAATGTTTTGTCATGATCATTTTGATACATTACTTGATGATGCTTATTTTGTAATCATTATATGTCGGGTTTATGAAGATGATTTCACCAGTTTATGCAGATATTGTTCAAATTAGATACGTGAATTGGACATGTTTTTCAGTAACTTAAAAAACTTATCAAAAAAATAAAGAGAAAAAACTTATCTTCATTACAAAGTAGGATCAGACTTTTTGTAACCCCCTAGACCCACCTATGCATTACAACGGATCCTAGGAAGTCACATTAGGGTCACAAGAGCGACCCACAATAAGATTTCAAATAAACATATGGTTAAACCTTTAAAACCATAAATCAAATATATGATTTAAAATACAATTTCAGAAATCGTTCAAAACGATAAAACAATTATTATACAAGTTGCGGAAATAAGTTTCAGACTCATTTGTATAATATAAATACGACACACATGCCCCCTAGTTACACAGATACCATACTCCCTGACGAGCCGAAGAAACTCCCATACCGACGTTGATAGGTGCAACTTGTCTGATCTTTTATCCTGAGATGGTAAAAACAACATGAGCTTGGGAAAGCTCAGTAATACAAAACTACCAGAAGATGCTATAAGCTCATGCAGATATATGGTAGGCATAACATTTTTATGACGTTCAGGAAATACTTGTTTTCATTTATGTTTTGCTAATTTAGTGAAGCACTATTCTTGAGAACAACAAGGTTTGTTCTTTCTATGTTACAGAGTATTAAAAGAGAGCTTATTGTTCAAAAAAAATCAACAGAGTGGCCGGTTGGAGAAGTTAAACCATGAAGCCTAGTGTGATTTAATAAGTTGCAGACCAAACATATATAAGTACTTAACATCATATTATATGAGCACATAACAGATTAAATGCAAATGTTCAATGTTCATACAGAAGTTTACAATAACTACCCTCCAACCTTACACCAATATGCAGTCCCCCAGAACTGCATCCATAAGGACTTACCCTAGGCCCGATGGGCATAGGTGCCACCTAAGGGGATGCCTTAGGTCCATAAGGACTTACCCTAGGCCCGATGGGCGTAGGTGCCACTCAAGGGGAGACCTTGAGTCCATAAGGACTTACCCTAGGCCCGATGGGCGTAGGTGCCACCTAAGGGGGTGCCTTAGGTCCATAAGGATTTACCAGCTTGATCAGGGCTGTACCGACAGAGACTTCACATCATAACCCAATAGTATACCCCAGATAATAATCAGTGTTCAGATTTCAGATATAAATAACAGAGTACATGTGGCAGGCATTCTATTCAGAGTATCAGAAACAGAAGTTTCATGCTTTTGACAAATAAATGGGCATACCATTGAGCAGAACATACATTTTCATCATTCATCATGCAAACAGATTGTACTATCATAGGACAAGATAACAGATTATACCATCAAGTTCATCAGACAGTCATACAATACCATCACAGATCAAACGATCACATACCAATTATACAGATTGAGCAAACATATATCAGGTAGGCAGAGAATGTCATCATATATCAAGTTCATCAAACATAATATTATTTATGATTCAATAATTATACGATTCATTCAACAGAATATATTACCCATGGAACACACTAGATGGGTCAGATCATTTCTTAGAGATACTTGGCATTTACGGAATGGGACACGTTACACTTTTGACAATTTAAACGAATTTCTGAAATATGGCTCCTATTAAAAGGGGTTCATACCAACGGTTTAACACAGATATTCAGGAGGTGATATATTAATATCTTTGAGAGTTTAGACGCATCATGAGTTATTTAGTCATTTAAGCTTACAAGGGCATTATGGTCCTTTTATCACATATGGACATTTTGGTAATTTAAACCAACAAGGCATAATCAGTAGCTCGAGAATTCTATTTTCCCATCAGGTTTCCAACCTGGCATTCAGAGATTTCTATGTCAAGATCTTTCAGGATATCAGATACATTCAGGGCCATTTTGATCAATTGGGCCAACGAGGGCATCTTGGTCATTTAACTATCAGGGGTGATTTCGTAATTTAGCCCATCAATGATGATATGACGATTCACAATATTTAAGATTTCTAGAAGTTTATCGAGCCTCCAAAACCATTCAAACTAACATATTCCAACCTTGCAGTACTAACCAAACCTTCTGATGTACACATTTCACAAATATCATTTCCAAATACTAATTGTATCGTATATCTGAATGGTTGCCTCCATATTTCACCACAGAACTTGCCACGGAGTAGTCGAACTAATACTCTGTGCGGGAAGACTTCCACCCTTATATTAATATCTAGAGTGACTGACGTACGTAAGTCATGCTTCAACCCATAAGGGTATTTAAGTCATTTTCAACTTTATTGGCATTTCCAGAATTTATCAAGGGCAATTTATTTATTTCAGTCAAAGGGGTATTTTAGTCATTTTGAAGCTCGGAATATCTACCATTTTCGTCAAATTTTACTATTTAGCACCTCCATCATTTACGTACCCGATAGAGATTAAGTCGTCCTAACTCTCCGGCCCTTTACAGACGATTCATTCTTTACAGAACTTGAGGGTATAACGTCATTCAAATTAATCAGACATTTCGGTGCTCGAGGGCATTACCGTCTTTTTGGTCATTACCATCATTTTCATTTAATTCACGCATTCATTACTGTGATGAGGATCGACTTAGGATTTCAACAATATTTCCAGAAAATTCTCATTACTAGGTCGAACGCAGATTTTAGGTCATTTCCTTTATCAGAGGGGTAGTTTAGTCATACTTATGCTCCAAGGGCATTTTCGTACTTTCATAATTAATAGCTCTCACTCCGTATCCTGGGCCTCGATTCTTACACATTGTTGATTGAGTTGCGGATTTAACTGAATTTAACTATTAGAACTTCTGATACTGTTAGCCCATTAGTAATCTTATTCGAATAATTTGGTCCTATCAATTTCCATACTTATTGCTCGAATCTGATTCAAATTAAGCAGAATTTATAGTATACGACATCATAAGCATGCATGCGTTAACCAGATATCGACATGTACTTAAAGCATACAAGAGGTAGTAGTGTATTACCTTATATACTTGCTATATCGGTCGATCATGATACTCCGTTCGATCACTCTCGAACTCGAATGCGACGTCCTCAACATCCAGAATACAAGGAACCTTGAATACCTTCAATCGCACAAATCTTAATTTCAGTCCTTATTCATATTGCTCATAATTGATTATTAAAATACATAAGCAAACTCAAGTTCAAGGTCCAATTCGGAGGCTTTCGGGTTAGAATTTCACAAAACGGGCTTTAAAATCGGACTCAGGACGTCGAAAAACACAAAATATGAGTTTTCGGAAAAATTTGACTTTTGGTCAACGGTCAAAGTCAACTGTCAAAGTCAACAGTCAAAGTCAACGGTCAACGGGGTCAGAGTCAACTGGTCAAAGTCAATACTGACATCAGCATGACGTCAGCAGTCAACAGGGGTCAACTAAGTTGACTCGGGCTGACTCGGACGAGTTGACTCGGCTGACTCGAGCGAGTTGACTCGACTGACGGGTCGGGTCGGGTCGGACGGGTCGGACGGGTCATGTCGGACGGGTCGGGTCGGACAGACCGAACTAGGCTTGGGCTCAGACCGGGTTGGAACGGTTCAGACCGATTCGAACCCTCAAACCGTAAATAAACCGGTCAACTCACCCTAACCAGATCTGGTCACCGGACGATCACCGGAACCCTTACCGGCGATCGGAAAACACGATTTTGAACCTGGAAAAAGAAGCACATTAAACATGGGTTTCAACCCAACAAAAATGACATAGAAATTAACCGGAGAGCTCGTCGGATCTTACCCCAAAATGAAACAAGATGGCTGGAATATACGCTACTCCGGTGAGGCCTCTCCCGGTGTCGGATAGGTGACTGGTCGGAGGGGTTTTGTTCATCTCCTCACCAGGAGCCAGGATCTGGCGGCCGATTCCCGAACGGACGTCGTGGATGGCCGGAAAACTCAAAAATGAAATGGGCCCTTGGCTTCTCCGATGAAGCACGCAATCGGGCCTTGCCTGAGTCGGACGGACGATTGGCCGGTACGATTGTGCTCGCCGTGACGCGTTGAGTAC
Source organism: Hibiscus trionum (assembly GCA_030270665.1). Lineage (NCBI taxonomy): Eukaryota > Viridiplantae > Streptophyta > Magnoliopsida > Malvales > Malvaceae > Hibiscus > Hibiscus trionum. The sequence continues at coordinate 14,286,353 of BSYR01000038.1, read as the reverse complement.
GATGGCGAGGCCGGTGCGACGAACGGAAGGCGGACGGCGACGGAATCAATGGAAAACAGAATGGTCGAGTTAGGGTTTCGACCAAACTTTCGAACCTAGCTTGCGACGGACGGTGGCTCAAAAATGCGCGTGGATGCCATGGGTATGATCGGGACTCGACGGGGAACGCCTCGGCACCGGCGGTGAGCAGCACGACACGGTGGTGGAGGCGGATCGAACGGTGGTCGAAAGGGGGTAGGTAGGAGAAGACGGATGGTTTTTGAGATTTGGGTCTGAAACATTTAATTTGGGTAGATGGGGAGTCTCACTTTTATTTATTAATGGATTAGACAATTAAACCATAACTTAAATAAAAACTGGACTAAACTAAGGCCATGGATTGCCTTAGCTCAGACGGTCAAAGCTTGGGCTTACCAAGCATAGGTTACAGGTTCAAGTTCCCTTGGTTGCAAATCCTATTTTTTTTTAACCAATACTTAGGGTGTTACACTTTTTTAGTAACTTCTTTGGGATTCGAACGAAGAGCACCAAAATCTTTCGAGCAAACTCGTGTTGATAACATGTTGTGAATACAATAATAAAGAACAATAATAAGAACAAAGAACAAGAATGGAAGAACAAAGAGATGAGAGAAAGAGGGAGATTTGTATTATTCTCAAATATAGACTTGTGTACAATGTCTTCATCAAATCATCTATTTATAGGCATTAACAAGTACATATTGCAATGAACTCTAATTAAATGAGATAATATTCCTAATGATAAAGTAAATCAAACTTCTTAGATAAGATTCTAATCATGATAGACATCCACATAGATAAATATTCATAACAATATCAAAATTTAAACAAAAAATATATGTGCTCCCGATTTATAGTTTCATCTTCACCATGAATCCATGATAATTTGCTTTCATTCATAGTGCTTAAACAAATTCAACATTCAACTAAAAATTAAAGAAATCTTTAAGCATGTACAGATTACATACAATGATAGAAACATTAAAAAATTGTTGTACAAGTGGATTAGATAATATATGTGCTCTTTTTGCTTTGAATTTAATATACGAATTCCATTCCTCCTTATAATAACTTTAACAAAAAAATCATTGCATTTTATGAGGATTGATTTGCTGTAGAAAATGTTATTATTAAGCATGAATATAACAAATGTGTTGATTTGGAACTAAAATCTAATTTGAAATACTTTTTGATTCATTGTCATTTTGTTGCTTTTGGTTATTGTCTTCCTTTTATATTTGAACAAGTGACGAACCAGTGAACAAATGTGTTTATAATTTATTGCAGCATAATGTCATTGATTTCAATAAATTGAACTATTTTTTATGGTTATAGGTTGTGTGAACTCATGGGCAAACAAAAAAGACTAGATTCTATTTTCCAGAAAAAGATGTTGATAAAAAAATTAGTATATCATCGAAAACTCCAAGGCTTGAGCATCAAAGTTGTAGTTAATCTCCCCCTTAAATCTCCGATTGTTGATGTTGAAGAAGTTAATCTTCCGTTAATAGAACGTGATCTTGTGTTATGTAAACCAATGTGGGAATATCCAATTAATCAACAAGATGAAATTCGACGAGCATACTTGAGAGTAAGTCTGTATCAAATTCATCTCTCTAGTTATCCAATTTCTCAAGAAAAACATCACAGGTGTTTTCAATATTCTTGGTTTGCTCAATTTTCTTCTTGGCTCGAGTAATCTCCATCTAAGGATGTTGCATATTGTTTACCACGTTATCTTTTTAACATGAAATCTAACGAGCAACCTGGTTGGGATACATTCATTGTTAAAAGGGTTTAGAAGTTGGAAAAAGTTAATTCTAGAAAGAATTGTGTTTTTCTTTATCACATTGGAGTTGATTCTTGTTCACCGCATAATAATGCCATGAGATCTTGTGCGAATTTAATGAAGCAATCTGGGCATATTGATAAAGTAATTCATCGGTAAAATTTAGAAGAAATTTTGAATAGCAAGGTACGAGTCAAGACTTCAATAGATGCTGTTAGATGGCTTGCATTTTAAGATTGTGCTTTTAGAGGTCGTGATGAGACACTTGGTTCAAGAAATTGTGGAATTTTTCTTGAGTTGATTGAACTTTTGGCGTCCTATAATGATGATGTTAAGAAAGTTGTTTTGGAAAATACTCCTAAGCATGCTATATATATTTCTCCTTTAATCCAAAAGGAGATTTTACATGTCATTGCTAATAAAGTTCAGAACAAGATTCGTGAAGATATTGGAGATTCAAGATTTTGTATCATAGTTGATGAATCTCGTGATGAATCCAAAAGAGAACAAACGACCCTTCTTCTAAGATTTATTGATAAAGGCAGCTTTATTAGAGAGCATTTTTTTATCATGCACATGTTAAACATACAACTGCATTGACTCTTAGGAATGAAATATATGTCATCCTAGCTCATCATGGTCTTGATTTTCAAAATATTCGTGGTCAAGGTTACGATGGTGCTAGTAATATGCGTGGAGAGTGGAAAGGATTGCAAGCATTATTCCTTAACGATTGTCCTTCTACTTATTATGTGCATTGCTTTGCTCATCGACTACAATAGGCTCTTGTTGCTGCATCTCGAGAAGTACATTTTGTTCATGAATTTTTTTAATAATTTGAGCTTCATTATCAATTATGTCGGTGCCTCATGCAAACGTAATGAAGAATTGCATGCTAGTCAAGAAGATACAATTGCACACATGTTAACTACAAATGAGCTTAAAATCGGAAAAGGTGCTAATCAAATTGGCACTTTAAAACGAGCCGGAGATACTCGTTGGGGTTCACATTTTCATTGTATATGTATCCTTATAATAATGTTTGATGCAACTTGTTTGGTGCTTGAGAATATTAAAAGAGAAGGATCCAGTTATTCTCAACGACGGGATGCTACTACTGCATCCAAAATGATTCATTCATTCGAATTCATTTTAATTTTGCATTTGATGAAAGAGGTCATGGGCATTACTGATGTATTATGTTAAGCTTTGCGGCAAAAATCTCAAGACATTGTAAATGCTATGCATTTGGATTCAAGTAGAAAGATGTTGATCCAAAATTTGAGAGAGAATGGTTGGGAAAATTTGTTGAAACACGTGCTATCATTTTATGAAAAGAATGATTTGGATGTTCCTGATTTAAGTGCACAATATTTTGAAGGTAGGCATTGACAACATCAAATTTAAAAAACCGTGGAACACGTTTATCATTTTGACATATTCAATGAAGTGATTGATTTTCAATTGCAAGAGCTAAATACTAGGTTTAGCATTGAGGCAATTGATCTTTTGAAACTTAGCTCTGCTTTGGATCCAAATGAAGATTATAGATCTTTTAATATTGATGATATTTGCACTCTTGCTAAAAAATGATAAGAGAAATTGAATTTGACGTTTCAGTTGAAGCATTTTGAGTGTGATATGCGTATTGATGTCAAATTGCAAAATTTGACGTGTTTGTCTCAGTTATGTGTTGTTCTGACGGAGACAAGAAAATCAAAAGCATTTTATCTTCTTGACAGATTGATCATGCTTATTTTAACTCTTCCAGTGTCTACATCAACTAGTGAGCGGTCATTTTCAGCTATGAAGATCATCAAAACAAGATTGTGAAACAAGATAGAAGATGAATTTCTTGCAGATAACTTGGTTATTAGTATCGAAAGAGAGATTGCTGAGACATTTACTTCAGATTCAATTCTTAAGGATTTTGTTTCTTTGAATATTTTGATGAATCGATGAATTTTATTAAATTATAAGTTTTTATTTTATTAGTACAATATTTACATAAATAATTTATGTCGATATATATGTATATTAAAATATCTTAGTTAATATATATAAGTTCATATTTTATAGATACCCCCAATAAATTATGGTGAGTTCCACCACTGCATAGCTCAAACAAAGATATCTCAAGGGAAACTAGGGTGGATATGGATAATGGTAATAAGGAGGCATGTGTTCGTAGTCGGGATTGCATGGAGGAACATCAAACGTTCTTCCCTGAACTATAAGATCACCATTTCAGGAGGAGGTTTATTTCTTTTTTCGAATTGCAAGATACGCATCTCTCGGTCAAGAAAAAAAGAAGAGGGATAAGGTCTTAAAAAATGTAAGAAGCTTTGTCAAGTTGATGTCGATATATCTTCAGACATACATGTTCCTACGGATTCGGATATAGAAAGAAACCATATCATTACAAAAGCAGTTAAAGAAAAGCTTGAGCGGAGAAAATTCGATAAAATTGAGCGATGAGGTGTTGTATCTTGAGGCAAGAGAAGCTATTGATCTAGGTAAAAGGTTGGGGGTGCAAATTGTTGGTAATAAAGATGAACTAGTGAAAGAAATGGTTAGGCTTGAGCTTCGAAAAAAATCAATTTTGGAGTTTTGTTTGGCAGTTTATTAGTATTTTATTGGGAAGTTCAGTGCGTGCATAGGTTATTAATCTAGAACATTGGTGTGTTTGGTGTTAAGGGGAATGGACCATTGATACTTTGTTATGATGTTTGTGAGGCAGGTGGAGGGTTGTTGGGCGGCTTACATGTTTTTGTTTCTTCTTGTTCTTGCTGTGTACATTGGGATACTATTGCTTTGGCAGTTTAAGCCTATGTTGCTATGGCTATGTCCTATGTACGGGGGAATTGGTTGGTAGTTTGATATTTCAAAATTATTAAGTTTATTTGGTGATGACAACAGGACAGGTCAGGATGAGTTTTTAGTCACAACGAAATGAAAACAAATATGTGTGTAACCCCCTTGTCCCGGTCCGGACGCTTGACCAGTCCGAGCGGGATACACGGGGATAACTGAGGCAAAACCCGTTAAGGCTCCACTTCGGTTAACAACCCAAGAAAACTTTTTCATTTATTATTATCTTGTCTAGATGCATTATTATGTCCAATGTGAAAAAGGCAACAGCGGAAGCAACAAGCGAGGCAAACAACCAAACAGCCTAACAAAACAGCCCATTTTGAACTGAAGGCTGTATTGGAACGCCTAGAGGGTATTTCGATACGCCTTGACTAGGTCAACTGGCCAAAGTCAAGCCAAGGAGACCGTATCGAAACGGGTGTTGACCGTATCGAAACGCCCTCATCGGTCAACATCTCGTAGTCAACGCTACGAAGCCCGTTCTGAAACGCATAGGACCGTTTCGATACTCTGAATTTCTCGTCAAAATCTCAGATTTCCAGTAGCTAAAACGTATCAAAACGCCCTCTTTACGTACCAAAATGCTTGGCCTGAAACAAGAGGCTGTATCGAAACGGGACCAACCATTTCAATACACCTGCTGTGAACAACCAAGTTTTAGCTGGTTTATGGCACAAGGCTGCCTCAAACACCAACTAAAACCTCTCACAGCCATACATACAACAACGCTAGATGCAAGGCACCCTATACAAACATGCTTAGCACACAACAAATATGTAAAAGCCATACATTGGTAGGAAACATCAAATCAACAAGGATTCATACATAGCATTCAAGATCACATGCTTGGACAAGGACATACACTTAAGCATCCATAAAGGGCACAAGGCCAACACACTAAGCATAAGCGAACCTTAAACATATCATCCACAAAACAAGGAGTCTAACATGCTCTTAAAACAAAATAACCACATAAGTCCCCATTGCTTGACTATTACATCATTAACTTAAAATAGTTCATACTTGAGGATAGCAAAAGCTCAACTAGCACACTTGGAGGCCCTCTTCTTGCACTAGTAACCCACGAACTACGGATCCGCATTGTCAAACAAAAGAGAGCGTAAGCATAAAGCTTAGTGAGGGCAAGCTCATAAAACAAACTTCGACAATGTAGGGTCCAAGCACGAGCATACAACCAAGGTAGAATGCATGATCTTACCTTCGAACCATATAAGACAAATTATAAATGATGCATGAACACAATTATCAACATCATGCCATGCTCAACAACTCAAGCTTAACACATGGAAATACATATATCAATATATATCAACACATTCCACAATCCGTATTGGCAACACATATATCAATCCATATTGGCACCTAGGTATGACTCGAATACGCGGATAACCGTTTGAACTCACACCCAACAACTCACATTTACCTTACGGTGGGATTACACTCATCACCGTTTCACGCGGAGGGAATTCCACTCATCCTCACGCCCCGTCGATGGGATTCCACTCATCACCGACTATCATATATATATATAAGAAGATTTTCGGGCGAACCCGAACTCCATCTTGATGACTACCATCACCAAGACCACGCGCACATTTGACTAACGTGTGCACACTAAACATCCTAATGATCGATCATTGTACCCAAGCATACTAGTGCCAATACTAAAACATTTCATAACCTTTCACAACATCATTTCATATCAACTTCCGTGCTTAGCACGTACTCACCATGACTTACCGTCATGCACAAACCGCAATCCAAACCACATGCATATAACAATGCATCAAAACCATGCCTCAACATACATGTATAACACAATATACATAACCATATTAATCACACTTAATACATGAGGCATAATCAACAATTAGAGTTCAACTAAAGTCTCTAACTAAAGCTTGGGATTAGACTACCAATCTAATCCCAACTCTAGGTGGGTCTACCAAGCCCAACCTAGTCCACATGCTTGAACCAACACTTGAAAACCATTTAAAAGCATTTAACCACTCACCGACTAATCCAAGCTCAACCACACTAGCCGATCAAGCTCCTAACGGTTCCAGATTCGTTCCCGAGGCTTCACCAACACAATTCCATGCTTCTAAACATCCCAACACAATCAAAATAACCTCAAATCAGTTCACAAATCAATGTAGCAAACCCGGAACACAAACCAAGCACAAAACACAAGATTTCAAGCTAAAGACAACCCCAAAACCTTCATTCCCGAGCAGCCCTAAAGCACAGTCCAAAACCATTGATTCCAACACTTATATTACCCCCTCAAGCTTCCAAAACAACCCTTATACATAGCCTAACCATCGGCCAACCAATTCTCACATTAAACACCCCCAAAACTCAACCTAAAACCTTTCAAAAACCCAATTTTGGGAAACATCACAAAACCATGTAAAAATCGAGTATGTTGGACCTTTTTGACTCATGAAATTACTAACGTGGAACGTAAGGGGTTTGGGCGGGAGCGCGAAAAGGTGATATGTTCGCGAGGTCATTCGGAAAAATCATTGCGACATGGTATTGTTACAGGAGACTAAGTTGGAGGAGATTCATGCATTGTTGGGAGCTAATTTATGGTACTCGGATAATTTCGAATTGGCGTTCTCACCTTCGGTTGGTGCATCCGGAGGTATATTGGCCATATGGGAAGGTACGAGATTTATTTTAGAGTCATTTCATGTTGATCGCCACTATATTTTGCTATTGGGAAAATGGAATGTTGAAGAACTAGTATGCGGTATAGTAGCGATATATGCACCTTGTGAAGTAACTAGTCAATATGTTTTATGGGACAATTTTTTGGCTAGTATGTGCACGTTTCAGGGGCCTTGGTGCGTGGCAGGAGATTTCAACGCTATACTGAAAAATTCGGACAGGATTGGGGTATCGGATAGAGAGACTGAAATGGAAAATTTTGCGAATTCGTGACGCGGACAGCCGCATTTTGGCAATATTTTCCGGGCCTGTGGGCTGTTTGGACTCCAACGTGGCGGAAGTAAGGGCTATCGAATTTGCAGTGAAGGTGGTGGCGGAAGGGGTGTGGCGCGAGAGGTGCGTGGTGATTGAATCTGATTCCCAAGTTGCATTGAGTTGGGTAACGGGTTTGGCAAAACATCCGTGGAGATTATGGGACTCATTTTCTTCGATTGATCAAGCGTGCCAAATCATATCAGAGATTCATTTTCAATACACACCGAGGGAAGCAAATGGTTTTGCCGATGTTCTCGCCAAGGAGGGAGTGGATAGGAGTTCTTTGTTCTTAGCTTGTATTTAGGCTTTTCTTTTCAAGACGAGCACTTACGTACTCTTTTCCTCCATTAGGCTTAGGGAGGTTTTTAACGAGGCGTAAGGGCTGCGTCGAGCTGTATGATTTTTACTCTTAATAAATTCATACAGTTGTTGATAAAAAAAAACATCTTATCTAACATCAACAATTCGAAAACTTAAGTTAAAGCTAATAAAGTTCACATTTTTAATCCAAACTTTCAAAACTCTAAAATGGGAAATCATGAGTTCTAATGAAAAATAAAAGTATAGACTTGTAGAGAATGATGAGGATAAGTCAAAAGTGGATTTAACTTTGAAAAATCTCCAACAACAAGTAAGAAAGATGATGAAATAGTAACTCAAGGGAAATGGAGTTTTGTAGTGGAAAATGGAAAGGAAGAGGGAAGAAGATGATGAAAAAACTCTTTTAAAATAAAATGGGTTTTTATTTCTCAAGTCCATTTATTTACAAGAATGCCATTAATGAGATGGCTATCTCAATTTTCCAAAATCCATGGAATTGGGTTATAAATCAAAACAAGCCCAACATAAATATTTGTTTTGAAAACACGAAGCCCAAAATATTATTTTATTATTTTAATTCACCCGACCCCCAAACCCGGGTGTTACAATGTTTATCAATATTCTTTTTATATATAACTTTGCTTGAAAATATTTTTCCGACATATTATTGAAATTGGAATTTTAGATTTTAAATTTAGCTTGGAAATAAAATTGCATGTGTAATTCTTTTTCACTGACAGTAAATCGATTATTCATCAATAAAAAATTCCACATGTTTACGAGACATTTATTTCAATAAATTGTCATTTCAATAAAATTCAGTATCGATTCAAAATTAAAAACACAAATCCAATATAAAGATATCTAATTTATTTATTTTTGATTATATAATTTAAAATATATAGAACGTTCAAAAAACAATTTTGAGAAAAATAGAACTTTAACAAGAAAAATAAAAAACCCTAACATCTATTAAAGTTCTCCTTCTTCAACCCATCATATGTTTCGACACTGTCCCATAATTGTTTCAGCTCCTCAATAAGAGGTTGCATGTAGATGTCAATATCACTCCCAGAACCTTTCTCACCTGGGATTATCATGGATAAGATAAAGGATGATTGTTTCATACAAATCCATGGGGGAAAATTGTAGGGAACAAGCACAACAAGCTAAGTATTGTACGAAGTACTCATGATTTTAAAAGGATTAAACCCATCAGATGCAAGACCGAGCCTGACATTTCGAGGATCTCTTGCAAAACTTGGATATTTTTGGTCAAATAACTTCCAAGCTAAACAATCCGCTGGATGCCTTAATAGTCCATCATCAATTCGTCCATCATGATGCCATCTCATAGACTAAATAGTCTTTGAAGACATAAAAAGTCTTTGAAGCCTAAGTATTAGAGGAAAATATCGCAGAATCTTTACTGGCTTTTTTTCGTGCTTCAACTTCATCCCACTCGCATTTTCTGTGTTCGCATTCATCCACCGATATTTACCGCATACATGACAAGACTCCTGATTTTTTCGATCACCCCAATACAACATGCAATCATTCGAACAACTATGGATTTTCTCGTAACCAAGGCCTAAATCCTTTATCATTTTCTTCATATCTTAGGCGGATTGAGGAATTTTTGCAGAAGGAAACATTTCTCTTAAAAACTCTAATGCGTAAAAGAGTTACCGGTCCACCCTCCCAAGCATTTTAAGTGGAAAAGACGAATGCAAAATGAGAGTTGAATATTTCGATTCCTCATAAAGTGGTTCATTCATTTCATTAAGCAAAGTGTAAAACTTTGTCGTTTCTCCATTTGGCTCTTCATCACATCCAATTCTTCACATCTCGGTGAAATCTTCAATACCAATATCACAGTCATCTTCTCTAACATGTTGATTATAATTGTGCATATTAAATGCATCACACAACATACCCTCCATGTCATCTTCTCTAAGAGATCCACGATGAGAATTAGGAGGATAAGTCAGGTTACTGGTGGAAAAAGCTCTACGAGGTGTCAACTCTCCATGAAATACCCATTTTCTATATCCCGGAACAAAGCCAGAAATAACTAGATGTTTGTGTACAACTTCACGAATGTGCCAATTCATGTTAACACATTTCTTACAAGGGAAAAGAATCATATTCTATTGGCTTACATTCGCAAAAGCTAAATTTAGAAAAGTTTCTACTCCATTTCAATAGTCGGCGCTTACCCTTGGCAAATCCATCCAACTCATGTCCATTTTGTATTTCTGTTATATCCATTTTACATGTTAATTGATAATACTATAGATACAGGGAAGTCGTCATTTGTCTATGTTAACTAAGCACCAAGTTAAACATACACATCAAACATAAACCAGCACCGCAATTTTTTAAACGTGAATATAACAATTAAAGGCGATCATATAAACAACTAGAATGTGCAACAGAACTCTAAGAAGCAAAGAGATATACTTTATGCCCAGTTTAAGTCGAGAAAATTACAGCAAATCTCAAAAGAAGACAAGATTTTTCAACACCCGAATCTCCAATAAACAGTAGCTTGAACAAATAGTTACTGCAAAAATGTGCAACCAGATAATATTAACATACTTCTCAATGGACAAAAAAATTGAACCTTTAAAAAAATTAAAATAATGCACGAAACAAAAGGACAAACAAATTCACATCAAAGAAACCAAAATCTACAATATACATCACATGCTTCTAATTAAGAACAAAGGCACCTAATCACATCAAAGTTCGGTAAAGTAAATTCACATGCATGGTGTTATTTAGATTTGGGAATTGGGTATATCTTTAAAATAATGAGAAAATAAAACTTTAAAAGTAAAAATAAATAAATTAAAAATCCTAACAACGTTCTATTTGGCTTTTGTTTCTAACAAGACAAACCACATGTTTCACGGAAAAAATAGAGTACCCATGTTTTATCCAATAGCTCCAGTGGCAGAAGGTCTCAAGGACCTATACGGCCCCCGCAAGAATAATAAAATTTTCTTTATAGTATATATAGTAAATTATTGGATTTGGCCTCCCACCCACAAAAGAAACGTGGTCCCCCCAGTAATCGTGTGTGTTTGTTCTTGGAATTTGGAGGTAAATTTTTTTAAACTTTTTAATTCATTTCACGTTTATAATTTGGTTTTGGTTAATATTTTTAATTTAATTGAAGGTACAAATTATTTATATTTTCAATCCAGTTCATATTTTTATCACTTCGTTTTTTTGTTTCAGTTCCAATTTTTGAATTATGATATGATATTTAATTTATTTTGTGTTTTGATTTCCTCCCGATTTATAATTTTATCTTTACCATAAATCTATTACACTTTGCTTTCTGCTTAAACAAATTCAACATTCAACTAAAAATTAAAGAAATCTTTAAGCATGTTTAGATATTATTGTGCAAGTGGATTAGATAATATATGTGTTCATTTTACTTTGAATTTAATGTACGAACTCCAATCCTTCTTATAACAACTTCAACAACAAAAAATCATTGTATTTATGAGGATTGATTTGTTGTAGAAAATGTTATTATTAAGCCTGAACATAACAAATGTGTTGATTTGGAACTAAAATCTAATTTGAAATACTTTTGGATTCATTGTAGCATAATGTCTTCCTTTTATATTTGAACAAGTGACGAACCAATTAAAAAAATGTGTTTATAATTTATTGCAGCATACTGTCATTGATTTTAATAAATTAAATTATTTTTTATGATTATAGATTGTGTGAACTCATGGAAAAACAATAAAGACTAGATTCTATTTTTCAGAAAAAAAAGATGTTGATAAAGAAATTAGTATGTAGTCGAAAACTCAAAAACTTGACATCAAAGTTGTAGGTAGTCTCCCCATAAATCTCTGGTTGTTGAGGTTGAAGAAGTTAATCTTCCGTTAATAGAACATGATCCTGGGTTACGTAAACCAATGTGAGAATGTCCAATTAATCAACGAGATAAAATTCGACGAGCATACTTGAGAGCAGGTCCGTATTAAATTCATCTCTCTAGTTATCCATTTTCTCAAGAAAAACATCATAGGCATTTTCAGTACTTTTGGTTTGCTCAATTTTCTTCTTGGCTCGAGTATTCTGCAACTAAGGATGCTTCATATTGTTTACGAGACATTTATTTCAATAAGTTGTCCTCTCAATAAAATTCAGTATCCTTTCAAGATTAAAAATCAAATCTAAATAGTGATTTCTGATCTATTTATTTTTGTTGATTATATAATTTTAAATATGTAGAAAGTTAAAAAAAAACAGTTTTGAGAAAATTAAATCTTTAACAAGATAAATCAAAAACCCTAACAACCTTCTATTTGGCTTTTGTTTCTAACAAGACAAACCACATGTTTCACGGGGGAAATAGAGTATCCATGTTTCAGCTATAAATAGCACAACTAGGCTGGGATTTGCTAAAGCATAAACACAAATTCCTAGAAGAAGAAAAGAGAAAGTGAGAATGGCATCCGCAATGATATTGAACTTGCCGAGGTTTGTGGCACTTAAAGGAGATAACAATCGGTATCTATGTCTTAGCCCACTTCAGGGCCGACCCTATCTGCGGTTTGTAGCTGAGGAAATCAGTGATCCCACTGCCACTATGGAGATTCTCGTTGCGGACGACGGAAATGTCAGCATCAAGCAAAGCTCTTCCGATAAATTTTGGAGGTTAGCTGACACGAAATTTATCTTGGCGGATGTCGACGACACCGGCAACGGCAACACCAACACCCTGTTTCGCCCCTTCAAGGTCGACAGCCAGTCCATAGCTTTACTAAGCTCGGCCAACAATCTCTTTTGTACCCGATATTCACTCGATCCGCCATACCCCGACTCCCTTAATGCAAACGCCGATGATACTAACTTCTGGGCTCCGCTAAGGGTGGAAGAGCCAGTCAAAACGAGGGTGATTTCTAATATTGTATACGACCTCGACAAATCGAGTATCTACGACACAAATTCCGTCGTTTTGGCCACGAATTCTGCAATCAACACTAGCGGAGATGCCAGCAGAACCGTAGCTGTGAAGCTTCCCTATGAAGACGTAAAGACTACTATATGGAAGACTAAACTTTCACTCAAGTTGGAAGCCAAAGCCACCTTCGAGACCAGCACCTTTCCCGTCATCGTTGACGGCGGGAAGGTTGGATTTTCCGGTCAAGCAAGACGGCGAAACGAGTTGGACGAGACCATGACAACGACCACTTTGCTGGAAGATGCACACAGTGTTGTGGTGCCTCCAAAAACTACGGCGGTGGTGAGTTTGATTGCAACAAAGGGTATGTGTGATATTCCCTTCACGTTCACGCAGAGTGACACTCTTTATAATGGGGAAACTTACACGACCGAAGTCCAAGGCAACACTTACACTATTTCTAACTTCTACGACTTCAAATTTCAGACCAAATTAGAACCTGCCGATGCTTGAATTGGGGAAAATAATGCCTCCTAAGGCTAAGACACAACATAATTAGATTGCATGTATAAGTGCATCTGTTAAATTAAATAAATTATGTTGTTTTTATTATGTATTATTAATCTCATGTACTTATAGTATGAGAATATATTTAAAAAAATGTGTGGTGTTTACTTTTACAAAGAGATATTCATTCAAATAAATCATCAACCATACAACAAGACTAACGGTTGGATGACCAAAACAGTAACGGTCGAAAACATAAGTGGCAAAAATAATCTCTTTTTCTCAAATTCTCTGACCGAAATAAAACACAACATAATCAAATCCGGTGAAATTTACCCTTATTTTAAAGTTTCAAATAAGAAAAACATATATATTTATTTAAATTAATATAAAAATATTTTCTATTCATATTACATGAATATCTTCTTGATCATATCATTAATTCATTTATTATGCTTTTTTTATATTTAACAAATATAATCATGAATATTCAGTTAAAACGAATAAATATATTCTTTAAAATAAGATCTTGTAGTATTATTATTTCCATCACCGAATGACCAGGAATAAAATTAGGATTTAGGATTGGGGGCAAAACATAAATGTTTGAAAATGACGGAAAAAATTTAAAAATAACCCAATTTTTAAATATTATATATATAAGAACAAAAGGTACTTATATAAAAAAAACTGGGGGCAATTTCCCCACCCAAGCCCACATACCTCCGTCCCTTCTATTTGACTTTTTTTCTCAGTTTTGTCGCGTGTTTTTTAAGAAATGAAAGAATAGGGATATAAAGTCAAAAATAATCTTCAATGTTTGACCTTTATGTCATTGTAGCCCCTATTTTTTTATTTGTGCAAACCACAATCAGATCAGATAATGACATGTGGCATCATCTAATTGATTCAAAGGCTTAAGAGGGAAATAAAAGTTGAGATTTGAGGGAGTTAGGAATTGAACCTAGGCCTAGTGTATAAAAACCATGATGCTTAACAACTAGGCTAACCCAATTAATTTTTTAAAGCTTATCAAATATTATATTAATCACATTAATTACTATCTATCCCTATTACTTTTCCTTCATTGTCGATTCTTCCACTCAAACTCCATTCTTTCCCTTTACTGTCGATTCCCCTTCACTCTCAAGAGTGGTGTCATTGACCCCCATTTTGAGGTATTTATTTATCCTATGAATGAATCAATGGAGACTGGAGTAGGAGTAATTTAAACAAATAACTTTTAAGGACAGTGAAAGAAGCCATGGGAGAAAGGAAATGGAGTGAGCAGCGTGGGCCAAAGCTTATGTTAGGAAAAGAACTCGACGTAAAGAACTGAGACGGTTTTGGTGAAAGAGAGAAAAGAGAGTAAAGGGAGAAAAGTCAAAATAGACTTTAACTTTTATTAAACTCACAATTACAAAGCTTACCAGATCCAATTACAAGAATAGTATTTATAGCCCAAATGCAACTTGGGCATGCTATAACAACCTAGAGTTCAGCTAGAATAACAGACTAACTGACTCTGTAACAACACTAACAGATGAATTTAATCGAGTAACTAATACTCTAACATTCCCCTGGTTTTCTTCTTTTGATCATTTTGAATGGCCTCTTCAAAAGAAATAACTCAAAGTCGACGACACATGGAACTAAACACAACAGGATGTAGTGGCTTGGTGAGTATGTCTGCATATTGCTCTAAGCTAGGCACATAATTGACCACAAGATGCCCTGCAAGCACTCTTTCACGAACAAAGTGGAGATCAATCTCAACATGTTTTATTTTAGCATAATGTGTAGGATTTGCAGCTACTGGCACTGCAGAGGTGTTATCACACCATACTACAGGTTTACTCTCAAGAGAAACACCAAGATCAATTAAGAGTTGCTGAATCCATATCAGTTCTGAGACAGAGTTTGCCAATTTCTATACTCAGCCTCACATGTTGACCGAGACACCACACTTTGCTTCTTGGAACACCAAGCAACAGGATTTCCTCCAAGATAGATGCAATAGCCTATTGTAGATCTCATGTCTTCAACAGATTTTGCCCAATCAACATCACTATAGCAAACTAGAGAGAATATCTCTCCTGGTGTAAAGAACAGACCATATGTCAAGGTGCCTTTAAGATATCGTAAGATCCTTTTTACAGCTTTCCAGTGGATCTCACTAGGGTTATTCATAAATTGACTGACCTTGTTCACAGCATAGGATATATCGGGGCGAGTAACACAAACATATTGAAGCCCTCCTACCAGACTCCTATATAAGTGAATATTAGAAAAAGAATCACCCATAATAGAAGTAAGAACTGGAGACACAACCATAGGTGTACTAAGAGCAAAGGAATTAAACATGTCAGATCATTGAAGCAGCTCAAGTACGTAGTTCCTTTGATTAAGAAACAAGCCATTACTGTATTGCTGAATTTCTATTCCCAAGAAAAAATTCAAATCTCCAAGATCTTTCAAAGAAAACTGAGAGTGAAGTTGTTGCACAATACTATCAATCTCAGTTGAATCATCCCTAGTAACTATAACATCATCAACATACACCATGAGAAAAACAGAGCAGTGATTAGTTTTTCTGATGAATAAGGATGTGTCTGCCATAGACTCCTCAAAAAGTAACTTAGTCAACAGACAGGATTTCAAAGTATCAAACCAAGCTCTAGGGGCTTGAAGAAGACCATACAAAGCCTTTCTTAGATGACAAACTAGAACTTGACCATCAGGCCCTTTCTGTTCAAACCCAAGAGGTTGTCTCATGTAAATGTCCTCAGTGAGTTCTCCTTTTAAAAAGGCATTATTGAAGTCAATTTGTCTAATTACCCAGTGTTTCATAATAGTAGTTGCTAAAGCAGTTCTAATGGTAGTGGCTTTAACTACTGGACTAAAGGTTTCCTTAAAGTCACAGCCAACAACCTGGGAGTACCCCTTGGAAACAAGCCGAGCTTTCAGCCTCTCAACAGAACCATCAGGCTTTGTTTTGACCTTAAACAACCACTTGCACCCAATTGCTTGTCTGGAAGGAGGCAAAGTGGTGAGATCCCAGGTCTGATTATGAACAAGGGCATCAAACTCTTGATGAACAACAACTTTCCAAGCAGGATGTTAGAGAGCTTCCTGAACAGAGCTAGGTTCCTGAACATCAGACTCCACAAGGTAGGCCTTGGGTTTAAAAATACCAGCCTTTCCCCTGGTGATCATAGGGTGAGCATTCTGAACTGAAGATGATAAGGGAACTGCCAAAGTGGGTGACATTTGGGAAGATGGAGGTAAGGATGATGATGGTGATAAAGGTGTTGTCACAGTGTGTGACATTTGTGGAGATGGAGGTGAGAATGATGGCGGTGATAAAGTTGTTATCACAGTGGGTGACATTTGTGGAGATGGAGGTGAGGATGATGAAGATGGTAATGCAGGTGATGATAATGCAGATGATTGCAATGCAGGTGATATGGATGCTGTCACAGTAGGTGACAATTGAACAGGAGAGGAAAACGGTTGTGATGGATGAGATGAAAAAGGAAGAGAAGAAGTTAAATGCTGGAAAGTGGATGAGGGAGGAACTGTTACAGTAGGTGACAGTTGTGGAAGGAAAGAAGATGCATGTATTGTTACAGTGGGTGACATAGTAGAGTGATGAGGAGAAGATGACACTATAGGGGATGAATGAGAGTTATGAGAATGAAATGAGGAATTTGGTGACACAGTAGGTGATGAAACACAAGGTAGAGATGAAGGGGAATGAGAAAGGCTAGAAGAAGACTGAAACCCAAACTTTAGACTAGGAATATCATAAATGGAAGCAGAAGTATGTTTTGAAGACTTAGAACATTTAGATTTAGAGGAATCAGTAGAAGAGACACTTAAGGCAAAAGGAAACACAGATTCATCAAATTTAACATGCATAGCGATGTAGATTCTACCAATACTATCCATGCATTTATATCCTTTATGAGTGGGAGAATACCCTAGAAAAATACACCTAGAGGCTCTAAACTGAAACTTATTCTTATTATACGGTCCTAAGAAGAGATAGCACAAACATCCAAAAGTCCTCATGAAACTATAATCAGGAACTAAATTAAACAGTTTTTGATAAGGTGACACACCAGACAAAGCTTTAGTAGGAAGTCTATTAATAATGTAAACAACGCTAGTAAAAGCATCATTCCAGTAAGATAAAGACATTTCTGCTTGAGTAAGAAGATATAAACCTACTTCAACTATCTGCCTATGCTTTCTCTCAACAGTACCATTTTGTTCAGAGGTATGGGGACATGTAAACCTATGAATTATACCTTGCTATTTTAAGAAAGATGTCAAAGCAAGAAACTCACCTCATCCATCTGTTTGTAATACTTTAAGCTTGGAATTAAATTGTCTTTCTGCAAGATGAAGAAACTGATTAAACACAACAGATACATCTGATTTCAACTTTAAGAAGTAGACCCATGTATATCTAGAGTAAGCATCAGTAAAGGCAACATAATATTGAAAACCATTAGAGAACACATGGGTTGGACCCCACACATCAGCAAAAACAAGTTCCAAAGGATGTGAATAAGAAGTGCATGAATCAGCAAAAGGTAACTTGTGAGATTTGCCAAATTGACAAGTAGAACATAAATGCATTTGTTCATTATTTGTGCAAGAAACATTACATTGTTTTAATACAGAATTCAATACACTAAAGGAAGGATGCCCTAGTATAGTATGCCAAACATGAGCAGAGACTTTATTAACAGCAGCAAGATTACAAGAAACAGTTAAAACATCAGAAACAAAAGCATTAGAAACAGCAGACTCCTTAGAAGGAGATGTATTTTTATTGGAAATGTCTAATCTGTACAAGCCTCCAAGTTCAGTGCCAGTAAGTAGCACCTCCTTGGTGTATAAATCTCGAACTTGACAGAAAGTAGGGTAAAACTCAACCAGAACTCTGTTGTCATGTGTAAACTTTGAAACAGAAAGAAGGTTTTTAGTTATACCAGGAGCAAATAATAAATTCTTTAATCTAAGATGTCTATCAGAATTACCAGCAATAACAGAGTGCCCTACAAACTGAATGGGAAGACATTGACCATTACCAACACGAATGTTACCTGAACCAGGACTAGGATCTCCAACATTCAGATTGTTGAAGTCATTGGTGAGATGGTTTGTAGCACCAGAGTCAGGGTACCATGCAATGTCTCCAACCACTTATAGAGTAGCAATCATGGCCTGTGGCTGAGCTTGAGAAGTTAAAGCCTGTCTAGACTGAGAAAGGACATTAGATGCAGGATAAACAGATTGATAAACTGGATATGTAGAGGGAAGAGTGCCAGGAGGGTGCATATACACAACAGGCTGATGCAGTTGAGGAAGAGAAGTATGTGGAGGTGTAAGAATAGAAGAGTGACTCATCATTTGATGTCTGACTTGAGGAACAAAGTGGGAGTATACAGGAGCAGGTGAACTCAAAGGAGGAGCAACATAGTAAACATGATTATAGGATAAACGAACACCATTCCCAGGATTGGAATAAGTGCAAGCATTGGCTTGAGATACACCAGACTGAGAGTTACCAAAACCTCTACCAAAAGTTCCTTGTCCTGATCGAGAAGCTTCATTCTTAAAACTAGTGTCAAATCTAGAGTAACACCTCTCAGCAATGTGCCCTAACTTGTTGCATGATTAACACTAAGGTCTGGGAGATGAATACCTACCTCTTCCTCTACCATTGTAACTACCAGAGTTCTAGGTATTCTGATCAAAATTCTGCTCATTATCAACTATATTTGTTTCACTAGAACTAAGAGACTCAGAATGCTGTTGAATTGAAACATGAGCTGAAGCATTGACATGTCCTAGAATATCCTGTTGTCTAGCTTCTGCATCAATCAAAATAGTCCTGACAGCTTGAACATCTAATTGTGTTGGACTAGCAGTGATGACAGACTCAAATTCTGGAGGCAGGTCATTAAGGATGGCTGTAACATGCTCATGAGGTGAAATAATTTCACCACAACTAGCCAAACTATCATAGATATTTTTGACCTTAAGTAAGAAGTCCTTCATAGACAGTTCACCTTTTTTATGAGAGTGAAGGAGTCTCCAATAGGACATTAACCTAGACGTGGTTTTCTCTTTATACAATCTATGTAGAGTAGACCAGATGGCAAATGAAGTATTATGCCCAATTAGATTTGGAAGGACATCCTCACTAACTGAGGATAAGAGCCAGGATGCTAATGCTCCATCCTGTTCCTCATAGAGCTCATAATCTGGATTAAGAGTCACAGATCCTTCTTTCCTAATGTACCGAGGAGACCATGTAACATTAGGATCTATGTATTTTTGTAAACGATGAGTCTTAATGGCTAAGAGGATTTGTTGTTGCCACAGTAGATAGTTTTTATCATCTAAAACAACATTTATTTTCTTGGTTGAAAAAAGCCTATTATTAGAAGTCTGAGTTTGAGACACTTGACCAGATCCAGTTAAAAGCGTCTCATCAGACTGAGTATCAGCATCATGTGTGTCAACAGGATTAGTCATCGAGAAACAAAAGATAACTTTCAGCCAAACAGAAACCAAGAAGAATCATAGAATACTATCAATACGAGATTACACATAAAGCACAAACCAAGAAGAATCACAGATTATAAATCACTCAAAGTAGGGTAAACGCGATGCAATTTCAAGAGATGAAGACTGATTATAACAAAATCCTATTAGGGCACAGACATCGTCAGTCGAAGCATGAAATATCTCAAGCTTTAACAGATCCACACTCACAATAATCAAATTCAAATTGCAACAAGTAGGCATGAGCAGAGAGAGCACAGACGGGAGCCAATCACAAGAGGCATATCAGACCACAGAAGGCAAAGGATAGGATATTACCAGAAAAATCAGAGAATAATTCGCTAAAATGATTATCGACGAACAGACGTTGTGTGCAACGAAAGAATCTTGAAAGACGGCTCTCCGGTACCAGTGATAGTGGCTCTGTTACCATGTAAGGATTCACCGATCATAGCACCGATGAGACTCCGATGAAGCAGAGAGGGGAGAGAAGAGAAGAGACGAATCGAAAAAGAACTCGACGTAAAGAACTGAGACGGTTTTGGTGAAAGAGAGAAAAGAGAGTAAAGGGAGAAAAGTCAAAATAGACTTTAACTTTTATTAAACTCACAATTACAAAGCTTACCAGATCCAATTACAAGAATAGTATTTATAGCCCAAATACAACTTGGGCCTGCTATAACAACCTAGAGTCCAACTAGGATAACAGACTAACTAACTCTGTAACAATACTAACAGATGAATTTAATCGAGTAACTAATACTCTAACAGTGTAGTTCATCTATAACATTGTATTTAGCTTTAGGAAATACTGAGTTTCCTCAAAATTTATCGAATTATGCAAATGTATACCATAAGTATAAGTACCTAAAAATGGGGGTTAATGACACCACTCTTGACAGTGAAGGGGAATCGACAATCAGATAATGTCACGTGTTCGTCTTATTGGTTAAAAAATAATATAAAGTAAATATTTAAAATAATTAATTTTTTTAAAAATAGTAATGTCACGTCAACAAGTCATGCCATGTAGACATGCCACGTCAGTGAAGGGCGTTGATTGTTAGTTGACTGACATTTTTCATCCAACGAGAGTAAATTTTGAACGAAAATGAAACGTTAATAGGTTGTTTGCACCAAAAAAAATATGGGCTAAAGTGTCCAAAAGGTCAAACGTTGAGGGTTATTTTTGATTTTATGAAGAAAAAAAACAAAAACAAAATAAAATAAAATGTGAAAAAGAAAAACCAAGAACTCTAACAATTTTTTATTTGACTTCTTATGCTCCGTTTTGTCACTTGTTTTTTAAGAAATAATAATAAAAAAAACGTGAAAAAAAAATTGCACCAAAATCATTGGTTGCTAATGCGATAAGGTCATCGACATCCTGTGGCGCCACAGGGGAGTCATTGTCTCACCATTTTCAGAAAGTATTTAATTTAGTATTAAATTTTGGGTTAAGATTACTATAGACCGTTAAACATCATTTAATTAATTAATAAATATTAAAATTTTCAATGACTCAAGATACAATTAATAATTATTTAAAATAAAATTCGAATTAATTTTTTTTCATAGATATTTGATTTTCTAATCTTTATTGAATCAAATACCAATCATAGTCAATCTTTAAAATTTTCAAGGAGCTATAGAGGTCTTGCCCCACAAGAATAATAAAATTTTCTTTATAGTATATATAGTACTGTATGTATATATATATTGATTCCCCCCACACAAACGAAAAGTGTCCCCCCACACAAACGAAACGTTGTGTTTGTTCTTGGAATTTGAATCGTGATAACTGATAAATATCAGTTATTAAAAAAAGAGTGAATAGCAGAATAGGTAAAAAGGCGGAACGGGTAATTTTTAAATTATTTATTCTTAAAAATATAAAATCTATATTTCATCTGTCATTTCAGGGTAAAAAAATTATGTTTTTGCAGTGCCACTTCATCTTCTTTAAGTTCACATCGTTCTAAATATTGACTCCATTACGGTTAATATATTTTAGAACTTTTTAATTCAGTTCACGTTTATAATTTTTAAAAAAATACCAGATGTATTTTTCATTTCGTCTTCTTATTTTAGTTTTAATTTTTAAATTATGATATGATATCTAATTTATTTTGTGTTTTGACTTCCTCCCGATTTATAGTTTCATCTTCACCATTAATCCATGATAATTTTCTTTCATTCACAGTGCTTAAACAAATTCAACATTCAACTAAAAATTAAAGAAATCTTTAAGCATGTTTAGATTACATACAATGATATAAACATTAAAAAGATTATTGTGCAAGTGGATTAGATAATATATGTGCTCTTTTACTTTGAATTTAATATATGAATTCCAATCCTCATAACAACTTTAACAAAAAAAAATCATTGTATTTTATAAGGATTGATTTGCAGTAGAAAATGTTATTATTAAGCATGAACATAACAAATGTGTTGATTTGAAACTAGAATCTAATTTGAAATACTTTTTGATTCATTGTCATTTTGTTGCTTTTGGTTACTGTCTTCCTTTTATATTTGAACAAGTGACGAACCAATCAACAAATGTGTTTATAATTTATTGCAGCATAATCTCATTTATTTCAATAAATTAAACTATTTTTTATGGTTATAGATTGTGTGAACTCATGGGCAAACAAAAAAGACTAGATTCTGTTTTTCAGAAAAAAAAAATGTTGATAAAGAAATTAGTATGTCATCGAAAACTCCAAGGCTTGGGCATCAAAGTTGTAGTCAATCTCTCCCTAAATCTCCGATTGTTGAGGTTGAAGAAGTTAATCTTCCGTTAATAGTGGGAAATAGTCAAAGCCAAGCGTACCGATACGACACAATGTATCGATACAGTAGTAACGACGAATATAAAATTAGGGTTAATGGGTATCGATACGCGTGTATAGCATATCGATACGGCCTCGACGGAGAGGCGATTTAGGGTTGTATATGTTAAAACTCTTTAAAACACAAAAACCCCTTTTCTCTCCACAAACCCTAGCCGCGAAACCCTATATAAACCCCCTCAATCCATCAAATTTTACCATCAATCTTCAAAATTCCTTGAGGGTTTTTACTCTACACATCAAGGCAAAGTTTTGGCATCAAATCTTGTGCATTCACATCCCCTCTTTCATCCATTCTAAGATTCAAGGTATAAAATTTCTCTTTTCCTTTTTTTTTTAATTTTCGTTTGCTTTTAATTGTTATTTCAATTGATTTTTTGTACAAACCTTGTTTAATTGTTATGGGTTTCACTTTTTTCACAAAATTTTTTCAAAAAATTAAATTTTTTCATTCGAATATATTTTATATTCGATACTTTTTCTTAAACTGTTTTTTTTTTGTGTGAATATCTCTTTAAAATTAAAATTCTCTTTAACAAATTACCTTAAATTATTAGAATTTATTGGATCAAATAGGATGTTAATTGCATACATATCCGAATCCTTTTTGATGTATTTTCAGGATTATGGCACCGAAAAAGGGAACTAAGCGTCACCGTTCTATTTCCAATCATATTAAGGATGTTGAGGGTATTCCTACACCTAACCTTCCTAATATCATCCAATTAAGTTTTCCCGAACCTACTGATAGGGAACGATATAAACTTTTTCAAGGAATGAACCTTAGGGAACAGCGAGTTGTGTCTATTCCTTTTTTAAATTCTGACCGTTTCAAGTTTCAATACCTACCTTTGATTAAGCAATGGAAATTCTTAACCTTTTTGAATATTCCTCCTATCCTATATAGGAACCTAGTCATTGTGTTCTTTTCTAACGCCGTATGTATACATGATGAACCTAGGGAGCATATCATTGCCATTGAATCTTCTATTATGGGCAAAACTTTTCAAATTGATCAAAAGGTTTTATGTAATGTCTTTGGTTTTGAAGATATTGGTATTGATGATGAACACTCTTTGGGTACGGGTTTTTTAGGTCCCGCAAAAGTTTTAAATGCTCATGACCGTATCCTTCACCTTCTTATTTCTTGGTTTATCCTTCCTTCGGGTGGGAAATATTCAACTATTCGACAAACTGATGATTTTTGGCTAAGGTGTTTTAGAGAAGGTAAACGTCCAAATTTGTGTCAAATTATGTTTGCCGACCTTGTCTTCTTAGTTCAAAACCGTCACACCAAACTAGTCTCATCCTTTTACTACTCCACGGCTTTGAGTTGTCTATTTCATTTCCTTGGCATTGATTGTTTACATGATTTCCCCGAAACCCTTGGCCTACCTATTGATGAGCGTTCCCTAGCTCGTTCCAGTTTCACTTATGTTGATAATGATTGGGTTCGCAATGCTCAAGATCCTCTGCCCGTTGCTCCGGTCGATACCTCTCGTGCTTCTTCGAGTTCTCACCGTGCTCCTCTTGATTCCTCCTCCATGGATACTCTTATGACCTTCCTAAATGAGAAGTTCAACGCGATGGATAATCGTTTCACATCCTTAGAGGATTGCGTCCAAGGCATGGAAAAGAAGATAGACACCATGGCCGCTCGCCAAAACTCCATGGATATCTCTCTTACCGCCTTCTATGGTGCTTGGATCAATCAAACCCGAAGGAATCAACCCTCTCAAGAAGATGAAGAAGAAGATGACGAGGACGATAATGATGACGAAGGGGACGAGTAGATCATGCATCTCATCTTAGGACATTTAGTCTTTTATTATTGCTATTGCACTTTCGTTTTTAGGATTTGAAGTTTATGCCTATTATCTATGTTTTTAGGATTTTAAGAGTTTGGATTATGATGGTTGCTTTGATATTTATGCATTTGAACCTTTATGTTTATTTTGAAGTTTATGAATTTGAACTCTTATGCTTGCTTTAAGTTTAATGAATTATTGTTGCTTTATATTGCTATTATCCTTGTATTTTATTTTGATCTAACAAAAAGGGGGAGAAGGATCATAGAGTCAAATATTTTTGTTTTGAAAATCTATCTTAAAGTAAGGGGGAGAAAGCTTTTCAAAGTTTCAAAAACTTAAAAATTTATTTATGGTTTTGTTATATCAAAAAGGGGGAGATTGTAAAACCGAAATTGATTTTGATATAACACATAAACTTAAGGACCAATTTGCAAAACAATAAATTTTTAAGTACTCTTTAAAGTCTCACAATTGACAAGTATTTTTGAACAAAATAATATTTAAAGACCTGCTCTTAAATCATATATTTCCCTAAGTCTTTTCCTATGCTTTTCAAGCCTAAGTATGCAAAAACGCCCAGGCGTATCAAGAAATCTAGCAGGCAACCTGGTTGGGATGCATTCATTATTAAAGGGTTTAGAAGTTGGAAAAAGTTAATTCTGGAAAGAATTGTGCTTTTCTTTATCACATTGGAGTTGATCCTTGTTCACCGCATAATAATGTCGCGAGATCTTGTGCGAATTTGATGAAGCAATCTGGGTATTTTGATAAAGTAGTTCATCAGCAAAATTCAGAAGAAATTTTGAATAGCAAGGTATGAGTCAAGACTTCAATAGATGTTGTTAGATGGCTTGTATTTCAAGCTTGTGCTTTTAGAGGTCATGATGAAACACCTGGTTACAGAAGTTGTGGAAATTTTCTTGAGTTGATTGAACTTTTGGCGTCCTATAATGATGATGTTAAGAAAGTTATTTTGGAAAATGCTCCTAAGCATGCTATATATATTTCTCCTTTAATCCAAAAGGAGATTTTCCATGTCATTGCTAATAAAGTTCGAAACAAGATTCGTGAAGATATTGGAGATTCAAGATTTTGTATCATAGTTGATAAAGCTCGCGATGAATCCAAAAGAGAACAAACGACCCTTGTTCCAAGATTTGTTGACAAAGGCGGCTTTATTAGAGAGCATTTTTTATCTTGCACATGTTAAACATACAACTTCATTGTCTCTTAAGAATGAAATATGTGTCATCCTAGCTTGCCAAGGTCTTGATGTTCAAAATATATGTGGTCAAGGTTACGATGGTGCTAGTAATATGTGTGGAGAGTGGAAAGGATTGCAAGCATTATTCCTTAACGATTGTCCTTCTACTTATTATGTGCATTGCTTCGCTCATCGACTACAATAGGCTCTTGTTGTTGCATCTCGAGAGGTACATTCTGTTCATGAACTTTTTTAATAATTTGAGCTTCATTATCAATTCTGCCGATGCCTCATGCAAACGTCATGAAGAACTATATGCTAGTCAAGAAGCTACAATTGCACGCATATTAACTACAAATGAGTTTAAAACCGAAAAAGGTGCTAATCAGATTGGCACTATAAAACCGAAATTGATTTTGATATAACACATAAACTTAAGGACCAATTTGCAAAACAATAAATTTTTAAGTACTCTTTAAAGTCTCACAATTGACAAGTATTTTTGAACAAAATAATATTTAAAGACCTGCTCTTAAATCATATATTTCCCTAAGTCTTTTCCTATGCTTTTCAAGCCTAAGTATGCAAAAACGCCCAGGCGTATCGATACCCTCAGCGTATCGATAACCTATTTTGTCACTGGAATTTTAATTAACATATCGTACCGATACGCCCTGAAACCGTATCGATACGATATACATCTGGGCAACTGTTTTCATGAAACCGTACCGATACGCCTTGTAGCCGTATCGATACGATGTTCATCTGGGAAAATGTTTTTATGAAACCGTATCGATACACCTAGCAACCGTATCGATACGATAAGCATATCTTTGAAAAATCCGAGCATTTAATTATTTGACTGTTACTTGTCAGTTGGTTGGTTTCCCAATTTTCAAAAGATCGTTATACCGTACCGATACGCTTGGTATGTGTATCGATACACTTTTTATACAAACATAGCTTGGGATTCCAGTAACTTTGGACCGTATCGATACTGACCTCCGTATCGATACGCCCCTTAAAACCTTACCGATATGCCTTCTATGCGTATCGATACGCCCTGTTTTCAGGCACAACGGCTCTTTCCTCTTTGATGCAGGTATCGATACGCCCTTTCCCGAGTACCGATACGGTAGGCTGCAGAGCTGCATTTAATGCGGGAAAAATGTCCACAACGGCTCTATTGATGATCCCAACTACCCAAACGGCTAGAAATCAATGCAAGGGTATAAAAACCAGCTTCATTTGACCAAGCAACAACTATTGAACATTCAAGCATCATCAAAGCAAAAAATCCAAACCCTTGAGCTATTCAAAGTCATATTCTTGTACCCAACTCTATTGTCTTTCAATTTTTCAAAAATTATTGTGAGTTTGGGGTTGTTGAAATTGTAATTGGGTAGACAATTATCCTTTGAGAGGAAACATTTGAGTTTACCAAATTCTTTCTTTGTATTTGAGTGGATTAAGCTTTAGGTAGAAAGCTTAATCGAAATTGTAAGGTTTCCTCCTCATCCAAGAAAAGGGGACGAATTCAATTAGTGAATTGTTTGAAAATCCTTAGTGGGAGCTAAGGTAGTGGATGTAGAGTTCATTTGGAGAACTTGAACCACTATAACCCCTTATGTCATTTTTATTTTCAATCTTTCTCTTCACCAAAAATTTTAATTACCAATTCACCCCACTCTTGGCCATTTGCAAGTGTTCGATCAACTCAACAGGCACTTTAAAATGAGCCGAAGATACTCGTTGGGGTTCACATTTTCATTCTATATGAAACATTATAATAATGTTTGATGCAACTTGTTTAGTGCTTGAGAATAGTAAAAGAGAATGATCCAGTTATTCTCAATGAGGGGATGCTACTACTGCATCCAGAATGATTCATTCATTTGAATTCATTTTCATTTTGCATTTGATGAAAGAGGTCACGAGAATTACTAATGTATTATGTCAAGCTTTGCAGCAAAAATCTCAAGACATTGTAAATGCTATGCATTTGGTTTTAAATAAAAATATGTTGATCCAAAATTTGAGAGAGAATGGTTGGGAAAATTTGTTGAAATACATGCTATCATTTTGTTAAAAGAATGATTTGGATGTTTCTGATTTAAGTGCACAATATTTTGAAGGTAGGCATCGACAACATCAAATTCAAAAAATCGTGGAATACCATTATCGTTTTGAAATATTCAATGAAGTGATTGATTTTCAAATTCAAGAGCTAAATACTAGGTTTAGCATTGAGGCAATTGATCTTTGGAAACTCAGCTCTGCTTTGGATCCAAATGAAGATTATAGATCTTTAATATTGGTGATATTTGCACTCTTGCTAAAAAATGCTCAGAGAAATTGAATTTTCCGTTTCAGATGAAGAATTTTTAGTGTGATATGCGTAATGATGTCAAATTGAAAATTTTGACATGTTTGTCTCAGCTATGTGTTGTTCTTACGGAGATAGGAAAATCAAAAGCATTTTATCTTCTTGACAGATTGAACATGCTTATTTTAACTCTTCCAGTGTCTACATCAATTAGTGAGCGGTCATTTTCAACTATGAAGATCATCAAAACAAGATTGCAAAACAAGATGGAAGATGGATTTCTTGCAGATAACTTGGTTATTAATATCGAAAGAGAGATTGTTGTGACATTTACTTCAGATTCAATTCTTGAGGATTTTGTTTCTTTGAATACTTTTATGAATCGATGATTTTTAATAAATTATAAGTTTTTATTTTATTAGTACAATATTTACATAAATAATTTATGTTGATATGTATATATATGTATATTAAAATATCTTAGTTAATATATATAAGTTCATATTTTATAGATGCCCCCCCACAATAAATTATGGTGAATTCTGCCACTGCATAGCTCGAACAAAGATATCTCAAGGGAAGCTAGGGTGGATATGGATAATGGTAATAAGGAGGCTGATGTTCGTAGTCGGGATTGCATGGAGGAACATCAAACATTCTTCCCTGAACTACAAGATCACCATTTGAGGAGAAGGTTTATTTCTTTATTCGAAATACAAGATAAGTATCTCTCGGTAAGGAAAAAAAGAAGGGGGATAAGGTCTTAAAAAATGTAAGAAACTGTAAAACCTATGTTTGATTTTGATATAATTAAATTGTTAAGGATTAAATTGAAAACTTGAAATTGATTTCTAAGTCCCTTTAATAATTTATAAATCACCAACACTTTAAAACTAATTTGAAAAACTCAAACTCCAAATATTTTCTAAGTGTTCCAAGGCCAAAGTATTGAAAATCGCCTAGGTGTATCGATACGCTTCCAGCCGTATCGATACCTTTTTTGCAAAGTTGGCTACTAGAAAGACGCGTTTCGATACGCTCTTAACCGTATCGAAATAACATATCGAAACAGATTGAATCTGTATCGATACACCCCTCTGCAAAACTGAATGAGTTTGAATGGTGTACCGATACGGTTTAACCCGTATCGATACGACTTTAATTGAATTTTTAATTCGAAGTGTTTTAAATGTTTTCGACTGTTGGTGTCAGTCGTAAGGTAACTAACATTTAAAGTGGCAGTTGACTCGTATCGATACGATAAACCCTCGTATCGAAATGGAAACTTCTAGTGAGCTAAGTTGAGAAAAAGGTATCGATACGGTCTCTTCCAGTTCGAAACGGTCCCTGTCCCGTACCGATATGCTTACGTGCATTTCGATACGCCCTATTTATTATGTACAACGACTCTTTCTATTTTGAGACAAGTAAAGATACGGCTCCCCGTGTACCGATACAGATAGCTGCAGAAGTGCATTTATGGTGGAAAGAGAGGGTCCCAACGGCTATAATCAATTCCCTAACCACCTAAATGGCTAGAATTGATAGAGAAGGTATAAATTGAAGCTCTTTGAAGACCAGCAACAACTATTGCATTAAAGACAAACATCCAAGCAAAAGTCCAACCTCAAGTGTGCCTATTTTTCAATTTCTTGTAAACCCCAAATTGAGTTGTATTCAATTCTTATTTTATCTTCAAATTTGGGTTGAGTGTTGTAATTCATGGGACAAAATTGTATTTGAGAGATATACTTCTTGTCCAATTTCTTCTTTGTTCATTTGTGAGGGTTTGGTCAAATTTTGGGTAGAAAATTTGACCAGTTGTGTAAAGGTTACCTCCTAAGCCTTGAAAAAGGGAAGAACAAATAATGAATTGTTGCAAATCCTTAGTGGTAGCTAAGGTAGTGGATGTAGAGTTCATTTGGAATTTGAACCACTCTAAAATCCTTTGTTCTTCATTTTAAATTGTCCATTCACTCCCACAAAGTTTTAAAACCCCAATTCACCCCCTCTTGGTCTTGATCATTCAATCGATCCACTCAACAATTGGTATCAAAGCCTACCTCTTTGAAGGATTCAAAACCACAAGAGGAGTTCCTAGGAAGAGTGTGATCAACACAAAATCAAGCTATGGCATCTACCTCCGGATCTAGAATGTACAAGTCTCAATCCACTACAAAACCGTCTTTCTTCAATGGTGACAACTATCCGTTTTGGAAGAATCGGATGCGCCTCTTCATCAAGTCCAATGATTACTTGGTTTGGGATGTCATTGAAGATGACCCTTACACTCCATTGAAGCAAGATAATGAATGAAGGATGGTTCTAAAGAAAAAGATGGAGATGAGTGAAGAAAAGAATGACAAAGCTCTTCACATGCTTTTTTGTTCTTTCGGTCCGGACATCTACTCCAAAGTCTCCTCCATTGAGAGTGCCAAGGAAGTGTAGGATACTCTTTAGACCACCTATGAAGGAACCAATGATGTGAAGGAAACCAAGATTGGAATTCTCAATCTTAGCTATGAGAATTTCAAGATGGTGTCTGACGAAACGGTGTCCAAGATGTTTGATCGCTTCTCAACCATAGTCAACGAGCTCAAAGGATTTGGAGAGACTATTCCAAAAGAAAAGCTTGTCCGGAAGTTACTTTACTCACTTCTCGAATCTTGGGATGAGAAGAGAACCGCCATCATAGAGGCCAAAAACTTGAAGACTCTAAAACTTTATGAGCTAGTGGGTTCTCTCCTTACTCATGAGATTATGAAGCAAGGAAGGGAAGAAGAAAAGAAGAAGGAAGAGAAAAGAGTAGAGAAGCTAGAGGTGGAAAAGAAGAAGAAAATGAGAATAGCTCTCAAAGCTTTATTACTTGAGGAGAGCTCTTCTAGTGAGGAGGATGACCTTGAAGAATTGGCTATGATAGCCAAAAAGTTCTCTCGATTCATGAGGTCCAACCGTGGAAGAAAAATTCAAAGAAATATGGACTTCAAAGGTAAAAACTAAGAAGAAGCGACGGATCAAATCATTTGTTTCGAGTGCAATAAGCCCGGTCACATTCGTTCGAAGTGCCCTCAACTCAAGAAGAAGAGCTTTGAGAAGAAGAAGAAGCTCAAAGCCAAGCTTGCTACTTGGAGTGATGAGGAGTCATCCGAGGATGACGAACAAGAAGTGGCCAACCTTTGCCTCATGGCATTTGAGGAAGATTCCTCCATGGTAACCTCTAACTCATCATCTTTAGATTTTACATATGATGAATTAAATGATGCATATAATGAGTTGCAAGAGGTTTATGATGAGTTAGTTGAGAAATACAAGGAGTCGGTCATTAGGAATAAGAAAATTATTTCAGAATTAAATGATAAAAATGACTCACTTTCTCAAGCTAACTTGAAATTTGAGGAAAAGATTTTAGGTTTGAAAGATGAACTTAAGTTTTTCCAAGATGAAAATGTAGACCTAAATAATCTTCTTTCTCAATGCAATAGTGAACACCAAAAGGTGTTAGGTGAACTTAACAAGATCAAAGAGTCTTTTAAATATGTTGGTAGTGTGAAGCATGAAAAAGGTGAATCTTCTAAGACAATCCAACCTAGGAGAAAGACTAATAACTACAAACAAAGTAGCTTTCCTAGACATAGTAGAACTAAAAAGATTAGAAGTGTATGGGTTCCTAAGGAACTTTTAAAATCTAATAATATTGTTGCTATGTCACCTTCGATTCCTAAGGGAACCAAGCTATTGGGAGCTAACACTCGTAGACCCAAAATGATTTGGGTACCAAAAACAAAAATTTAATATCTTTGTTTGTAGGGGGAGCATTGCTACAAGGCCAAAGCACAAAGTCAAAATTAATGGTACCTTGATAGTGGATGCTCAAGGCATATGACCGGAGACAAGAGTAGATTCATGGATTTAAAGCCAAAAAGTGGAGGAGTGGTGACATTTGGTGACAACTCCAAATGCCACATTAAAGGTATTGGATCCATAGGTAATCACTCTACTATTGTTATTGAAAATGTCTTGTATGTCGATGGTCTTAAACATAATTTGTTGAGCATAAGCCAATTATGTGATAAAGGATTTAATGTTTTATTTGATAAAAATGGGTGCAAAATTGTTGACATTAAATCTAATAATATTATGCTCATAGGTCATCGCATAGGTAACATTTACATGGTGCATTTAGATGACATACATACATCCCATGCATGTTTAGTAGCTCAAAATGAAAATGATGCATGGCTATGGCATAGGAAACTAGGACATGCTAGCATTAGTGTTTTAGAAAAATTAGTTTCCCTTGATCTAGTTAGAGGTTTACCCAAGATTAAGTTCTCAAACGATAAAATTTGTGATGCATGCTCTAAGGGTAAACAACATAAGTCTTCCTTTAAATCCATTAATGATGTTTCTACAAGTAGGTGTTTACAACTTATCCACATGGATTTATTTGGGCCAATTAGGACTATGAGCTTGGGTGGTAAATCTTATGCATTCGTTCTTGTAGATGATTTTTCTAGATTTACTTGGGTTCTATTTTTAAGTACTAAGGACGAGGCTTTAGAAAAATTCATCACATTTTCAAAACTAACCCAAAATGATCTTGAACTTAGAATTTCTCATATTAGAAGTGATCATGGAACCGAATTTCAAAATTTAGGGTTTGAAGAGTTTTTAAATAAAAATGGTATTAGCCACAATTTTTCGGCACCTCGAACTCCTCAACAAAATGGGGTAGTTGAGAGGAAAAATAGAACTTTACAAGAAATGGCTAGAACCATGCTTTGTGAAAACAATTTACCTAAATATTTTTGGGCGGAAGCCACAAACACCATTTGCTACATTGTAAACCGAGTAATGATTAGGCCAATTTTAAAGAAAACACCTTATGAGATTTTAAAATCTAAAAAGCCTAACATTAGCTATTTTCATCCATTTGATTGCAAGTGTTTTGTTTTAAATAATGGAAAAGACAACTTAGGTAAATTTGATGCAAAAAGTGATAAAGCTATTTTCATAGGATATTCTTGGACCTCTAAAGCCTATCATGTATTTAACAAAAGAACTTTAGTAGTAGAAGAATCTATAGATGTTGTATTCGATGATAACCTCCTTCCAAGGAAGGATTCTTGTGATGATGATGATGTAGGAATCATAAATGCCTTTGATGGAGGACAAACTTCAAAGGAGGATGAAATTCCAACCAAAGAAGAGGACACACAAGATCCAACTCTTGAAGCCTTGAAGGACTTGGCTCTTGAGGAATGTAACACCCCAAATTTGGGCCTAGATGTTTAGAGTCTGAACCGGACCGGTCTGAAAAACGGTTCGAATTTAAAAGGGAGTTTTAGGGAACACCTAGTTCGGGATGCTTTAAATATATAGAAAAATATCTAAAAATCCTTATTTAAATAAGAAACACAATGGTGGAATCAATTTTGCAAAATAAGGTTTGGAAATACTACATTTCGGTGTAGTGACCAAATCATAGTTTTTGCAAAGTTAAGTAGTGACTGTTTTTTAAAAGATTGAAACTTTAAATCTTTAAGGAGATAATTTTACCAAAATGTTTTCATTAGATTTTCCTTAATTTGGGTGATTTAATTAGTATTTTAATTAAAGAAAATGAAGGGTGATTAAATTAGAAAACCACCTTTGACTTTTCATAACTACTTTTCACAAATTTTCCCTCATTTTATTTTCTCTCAAATTCCTTTCAACCAAACACATTCTCTCCAGCAAATTTACTTTGATTTTCACTTCATTTGATGAGATTTCAATAACTCTTTGATTCTTAATCAATTCCTCATCAAATCCACTTGATTTCTACATTGAATTTTCAAGAAAACTTTCCCAAATCAAGGAGAAATCATTCATTAGAGGTAAGTTTCGTCCTTCCCCTCTAATGATTAGTTCTTTACTGAAATTCCCAAGTTATCAATCCTCTATTAATGATTTTTAAGTGGTTTTAAAGTTAGAAACAAGAAATTGTCTTAAAACACAAGATTTTGGAAGAGATCTTAAAGATTTTCGTGGTGATTGATTGGGCTCTGTTTTAAGATGGTTTTCTAATATAGTTTGGATGTTAATTGATGTTACAAAAGAGGTTTTATAAATCAAATCCCGAATAGGTTTGTTTTCCTAAGTTTTGCTTGTTAGAATGATGGGTTTTGGGGTGATTTTGGTGTTCTGTCATAGCTGGAGGTATAAGGACGTGGTTGTGTTGGTTTTTGATGTTAATCGATGTTTAAGAATGATTAGAAGTGATGGATCTTGGCTGGGTTTGGTTTTGGAAGAGTTTGGAGGTGTTTTCGGTAGTGTTTGGTAGCCGAAATGTGGTGTTTGTGTAGAGCAGCGAGTTTAGGTGTGTGGCTGATGATTCCAATGCATGATGATGCATTAATCCTCTGCTCATATGTGTTTAAAATAGGGGAGACATCTTTGGACACCTTTGTAGTTGATCCGGAAGCTTAGATTATGTTTCGGCGAGCAAGCAAAATGTAATCGGTGAGTGCGTATGGTTTTAGAAGTCCTTGAGGGACAAATAATCAAGGTTTGGGGATTTAGGAAAGGTTTGAAACACCTTCCTAAGTCCAGAAGTAAGTATTGGGTAGATAGCTCTCTTGAATGTGGTGAATGCCCCTAAAATGCTTTTACATGCTCATGGTTTGAGATAGATAAATTCCTACTGTTTTTATGCATGTTTTGTAGCATGAGATGATGCTTGAAATGATTTTATGAAGTAACATGTTGCATAGTTGAGATTTGGGCTTTTATGTTTAAGCATAGCAAATGTTATGGTTTGAAATGAGATGAGAAAGTTGAGAATTGTTGCATGAAAAACAATAGGTGAGATGATGTTTTAACATAATATATTGGCATAGATGTTGAGATACTTACCGGATATAATTGATCGATCAATAGGATGAGAGTGCACTATAAACTAAAAATTCGTACGTGCTCTTTGGTTAAGCCAAAGGGAGAGAACTGATGATGGGCATTCCATCGGGTAAGACTTGGTGAAATACCCAAGCTTTATGGCGATGAGAGATTCCGCCATGTGAGTACGGTGATGTGAGATTCCACTGGAAACTATGTTTCTAGACGAGTGAGTACGGTGATGAGAGATGTCATCGGAAGTGTCTAGTGAGATGTCCGCATATCCGAGTAATAATGAGATGTGAAATGCCAATATAAAATATGAAATTGTTTTTGATTCACACGTACCTTTGAAGAAATGATTTATGCTATGAGAAATGCATATGAGATTTGTGTTAGAAATCCTTTGGTGTTACAAGCATGAGTATGGCTTTGCCATGAGTTTTGCATTGGTTTAAATGCATGAGAAAGAATGAAGGTACATGTGTTTTCAATGAGAAATTGCTTTGAAAGGTTTTCAAGCATGATATAGAATGAGCATGTGGTTTAAAAGCTTTTGAGAAAATGTTTTCAAGATATGCATTATTGTGTTGGTTTTCTTTAGAGCATGCCTCACTAAGCATTTGTGCTTACACTATCTCTTTTACCAATAATGTAGATAATTGAGGTGTTTCCGGGCATTAAAGAGGTTAAGGTCATCCAAAGAAGTTCAAGCTCATGTATGGTGAAGTTTTCACACACTTTAGCTTTGATATAATGACAATGGGAAACCAAGGATTGTATTTGGGACATATGTTTGAACTCCCTAAGGTTGTGGCATGTTTGTGTTGGCTTGTATGAGTTGTAATTGGCCTTGAATATTTTGATTTGAGGTTGGATTGCTTATTTTGGTTTTGTGATTAGGAAGCATGCCTCTAGACAATGTGAATTTGTGTTTGATGCTATGTTCGTGTTAGAATGTCTTAAATATGTCCCTTATATGTATGTTGGGTTGCTGGTATGATTTGGGAGTCTTTGAGGCATGTTTGAGTGTGCTAAAGGATGAAAAACCAGCATTTGCTGCTGTTTCTGGGTAAGATGTATCGAAACACCCTCTAGTGTTTTGAAACGGGGGCTTAAAATGGTCTTTGTGTTTCGAAACGCCTGAGGCTGTTTTGAAACAGTTTGGCTACTGGAATGTCACGTTTTGGTACTGGTCTTGGAACATACCCGCGTACCGAAACGGTCAACACTGTTTCAATATAGCGTTTCGGTACGGTAGGTAGGTGTTCCGAAACGAGTGACCGTTGAACACAGATTTGAATTGTTTTGAGTTTGCATGCTTTATATTTTCGTCCTAAATGTTGTGTTTGCAATTGCTTGTGTTTGAGTCCCTAAATGATGTCCGATCGTTGTGCCTTTCTCATTCAATATTCGTGAGTACTCACTTAGGTTTAATATGTATTTAGATAAGATTAAAATAAAAAAGGGTCGTTAATCAAGGTTGACTTTCGGGTTGACTTTGGTTTTCCCCGTGTAATCTTTGTAGCTCGGGTCAAGCGTCTAGGCCGGGCTAAATGGGTTACATTTATTGGTATCAGAGCCAGGTTATCGAATAGTTGGGGTTTGGTATGTGGTTGTAGTATGTGTTTATGCTTGATGGAGACTTTTTGGTGAAAGTATGATGTATGAATAGTGATGTATGATTCAATTGAGATGATTTTGTGATGCTATGCTATGTTTGAAGTGTGGTTGGGAATCCCATTGCCATATCAAAACTATTGAGAAGAATTGTTTTTGAAGATGAGCTTGAGTACTTGGATTACTTACCTTATTGTGCCTAATTGTGTTTATTGTATGTTTGTCAATGCATTGTTTTATAATGGGGCCACGTAGAGAGCTGAGAATCAATACTAGATCAATGGCTGATAATGAAAATGCCGAGAATGCTAAGGATTTACCACCACCTCCTCCTTGTGGACCACCCGGTGGTGGTGGAGTTGGAGCTGGTAATGCTGGTGCTAGTGTTGGGGTTGCTGGACCCGAGGGCGTGCAGGGGCAAGCTGCTCCTGATATGACAATGTTGATCCAGGCTATTGCTGGAGCTTTCTAGGAAGCAGTAGCTGGAGCTCATGGAGCTGCGCATCAGGATGATGCTAATGTGAGGTTGCCTTTGGAATGTCTTCGCAGTCTATGAGGGACTGAGTTCAGAGGCTTATCTCCAGAAGGATCTGAATCTTGGTTGGAGAGCACCAAGAGGATTATGGGTCAGATGAACTGCAACAATGTGCAGAAGCTGGGTTGTGTTGTGTCACTGCTACATGGTGATGCCTATACGTGGTGGATGACCACTATCTCTGGGATGGAGGATGACAAGGTGACTTGGACGTTCTTCTTGAATGCGTTCAAGCGGAAGTACCTGGGAGTACGTTACCTTGATGAAAAGAAAAGAGAATTTATGTCTCTCGTGCAAGGCAACATGTCTGTAGCTGAATATGAAATTCAGTTTGTTCGCCTCAGTCAGTATGCACCTGAGCTAATCCCTAGTGAGTGGGAGAGGTGCCTCAGTCAAGACCTATATGCTTGCGGCTGATTACACGGATTTCGATGTCTTGGTCACTAGAGCCAAGGACATTGAATCGAATCTTGGTTTGGCAAGTCGAGCTGGTGGCTCTAGCTCAGGAAAACGAGCTGCAAAACGCGATTATGGTAGAGATCGCAAGAAGAGGCATAAGGATAGGAAGCCACATTATGATGCTAGGCGTGGGGGTGGTAACCCTGGTAGAGGTCAGCAAGGACCTAATGCTGTTCTGAGGACTCCTGAATGTAACCGTTGTGGTAGAAGGCATGGTGGTGAGTGTTGGGGTAACCTTGGGACATGCTGGAATTGTGGGAACCGAGGACATTTGAAGAAAGATTGTCCTCAGCCGCTGAGAAAGGGACATGCTCCGGTGAGAGCAGCTGAGCCACAGAGAGGTAGTGGGAGCGGCCGTGGTAATTTTTAGCGTAGGGATGATTGTGGCAGAAACGTAGCACATGTTGTGGCCGTTCAACTTGAGGGTGGCGGTCAAGCTCGAGTGTACGCCCATCGTGAGGGAAGGAATGATATGGATGTGATCACAGGTACCTTTACTTTGCAATCCTTGTCATTACTTTCTTTGATTGATTCTGGATCTATACACTCGTATATATTGCGTGAACGTGCTCAAATGCTTGGTTTACTTGTTGAGTCTTTGGATGTTGGTATGTGTGTGACTAGTTCCTTTGGTGAGACGGTTGTAACAAGGAAGTTGTATAGGAGATGTCCCTTAAAGGTGCAAAATCATATTTTTCTTGTTGATCTCATGGAATTGCCATTCTATGGCTTTGATGTAATCCTTGGCATGGATTGGCTTGTTGAGCATAGAGCTGTGGTGGATTTCGAAAGCAATAGAGTTTCGTTGAAATTGGTAGATGATTATGAAGTGGTTGTAGTGGGAGAGAATGTGAAGTTTCTTGCCAATATGGTGTCTACATTGGAAGCAAGTCGGAAGTTGCAGCAGGGTTGCGAGGCTTACCTAGCCTTTGTTATGAATCCTAGTTCAAATGAGGTACGCGTTCAGGATATAAGAACTGTATGCGAGTTCCCTGGAGTGTTTCCGGTGAAATTACCTGGATTGTCGCCTAGTCGAGAGGTGGAGTTTGGGATTGAGTTGTATGAGAACACAACTCCGGTGTCCATTGCTCCCTATCGCATGGCACCCAAAGAGCTGAAGGAGTTGAAGACGCAACTTCAGGAGTTGCTTGACTGTGGCTTCATTCAGCCTAGTGTGTCAACTTGGGGTGCACCGGTCTTGTTTGTGAAAAAGAAGGATGGCACGATGAGAATGTGCATCGATTATCGTCAGCTGAACAAGTTGACAATAAAAAATAGGTATCCTTTGCCGAGGATTGATGATCTTTTTGATCAGTTTCGGGGAGCGGTTGTGTTTTCAAAGATTGACTTGAGGTCAGGGTACTATCAGCTTAAGGTGAAAGATGTGGATGTGCCGAAAACATCCTTTAGAACGAGATATGGGCATTATGAGTTCCTTGTAATGCCGTTTGGCTTGATGAATGCTCCTGCTGCTTTCATGGACATGATGAATAGAGTGTTCCATGAATACTTGGACAAGTTTGTTGTGGTGTTCATCGATGATATCCTTGTGTACTCTCGTACTGAGGAGGAGCATGAAGGTTATTTGAGAGTTGTCTTGCAAGCGCTATTGGAAAATCAGCTTTATGTTAAGCCGAGCAAATGTGAGTTTTGGCTAAAGGAAGTTGTATTCCTTGGTCATATGGTTTCAGCTGAAGGGATTCGAGTTGATCCTCAGAAGGTTGAGGCGGTGATAAATTAGAAGCCTCTTAAGTCTGTTCATGAAGTTTGTAGTTTCCTTGGGTTGGCAGGATACTAGCGAAGGTTTGTGGATGGATTTTCTAAGATTGCTGCTCCTTTAACGAAGTTGTTGCAAAAAGATGTTGAGTATGAGTGAACGGAAGCGAGACAACAAGCTTTTGAGAAGCTTAAGGTAGCTCTGACGCAAGCTCCTGTCTTGGTTCAACCTGAATCAGGAAAAGAGTTTGTGGTGTACAATGACGCATCCTATGTTGGTTTGGGGTGTGTGCTAATGCAAGAGGGTAAGGTGGTGGCTTATGCATCGCGTCAGTTGAAGGTGCATGAGCGCAATTATCCTACGCATGATATTGAGTTAGCTGGGGTGGTTTTTGCTTTGAAGATTTGGAGACATTATCTTTATGGTGAGAAGTGTACTGTGTACACAGATCACAAGAGTTTGAAGTATTTGATGTCTCAGAAAGAGTTGAATCTTAGGCAACGGCGATGGGTGGAGTTGCTTAAGGATTACGATCTAACGATCGAGTATCATTCGAGAAAGACCAATGTTGTGGCTGACACCTTGAGCAGAAAGGTGGCGGTGGAGTTAAGGGCGATGTTTGCTAGCTTGAGCATATCGCGAGATGGGGGTCTTGTTGCTGAATTGCAAGTGAAACCATCTCTAGTTCAGTTGATAAAGGATAAGCAGTTGTTGGATGATTCTTTGGTGCCACATGTTCAGGATATTGTTGAGGATAGACCATCAGATTTTTGTTTTAATGATGATGGAGTTCTATGTTTTGGAAGTCGGATAGTAGTGCCTAATGATGTGGAGTTGAGGCGTACTATTCTGACCGAAGCTCATAGTAGTCCTTTTGCTATGCACCCTGGTAGTACAAAGATGTATCGTGATATGAAGGATGAGTACTATTGGGTGGGTTTAAAGAAGGATGTTGCGGAATATATGAGTAAGTGCATGGTTTGTCAGGGAGTTAAGGCTGAGCATCAGTTTCCTTCGGAGTTTTTGCAACCGTTGAGGATTCCTGAATGGAAATGGGAGAGGATAACCATAGACTTTGTGTCTGGTTTACCTTTGTCGCCATCGAAGAAGAATTCTGTGTGGGTGATTGTGGATCGCCTTACGATGTGTGCGCATTTCTTACATGTGCATACTACGTATACCTTGGATAAGCTTGCAGAGTTGTACATTACTGAGATTGTACGTCTGCATGGTGTACCAAAATCTATAGTGTTGGATAGAGATCCGAGGTTCACGGCAAGGTTTTGGGGGTGTTTACATCAGGCATTGGGTACGCGGCTGAATTTCAGTACTTCTTATCATCTGCAGACGGATGGACAGTCTGAGCGTGTTATCCAAGTGCTTGAGGATATGTTGAGGTGCTGTGTGATTGAGTTTCAAGGCTCTTGGGAGAAGCACTTGCCTTTGGTGGAGTTTGCTTATAATAATAGCTACCAGGCAAGTATTCAATTGGCACCTTATGAAGCTTTGTATGGGAGGAAGTGCAGAACTCCTCTTTGTTGGGCTGAAACGGGACAAAAGTTGGTCTCGATGCCGGCTTTGTTGAAAGGAACCACCGAGAAGGTGAAGCTCATTTGTGAGCGGTTGAAGGCAGCCTCAGATCGATAAAAGTCTTACGCAGATTTGAAGCGTAAGGAGATAGAGTTTGCGGTGGGTGACCGTGTGTTCTTAAAGGTTTCACCTTGGAAGAAGGTGATGAGATTTGGTCGGAAGGGTAAGTTGAGCCCTAGATACATTGTACCATACGAGGTGATAGAACGTGTGGGTCTTGTTGCTTATAAGCTGAGGCTACCACAAGAGCTAGAGAAGATAATTAATGTGTTTCATGTATCCATGCTTCTGAGGTATAAATCGAATCCTTCGCATGTTATGCATGTTATGCATTATTGTGTTGGTTTTCTTTAGAGCATGCCTCACTATGCATTTGTGTTTACGCTCTCTCTTTTACCAATAATGCATATAATTGAGATGTTTCCGGGCATCAAAGAGGTTAAGGTCATCCAAAGAAGTTCAAGCTCATGTATGGTGAAGTTTTCACACACTTTAGCTTTGATATAATGGCAATGGTAAACCAATGATTGTATTTAGGAGATATGTTTGAACTCCCTAAGGTTGTGGCATGTTTGTGTTGGCTTGTATGAGTTGTAATTGGCCTTGAATATTTTGATTGAGGTTGGATTGCTTATTTTGGTTTTTTGATTAGAAAGCATGCCTCTAGACAATGTGAATTTGTGTTTGACGCTATGTTCATGTTAGAATGTCTTAAATATGTCCCTTATATGTATGTTGGGTTGCTGGTATGATTTTGGAGTCTTTGAGGCATGTTTGAGTGTGCTAAAGGATGAAAAACCAGCATTTGCTACTATTTCTGGGCAAGATGTATCGAAACAGTTTGGCTACTGGAATGTCACGTTTCGGTACTGGCCTCGGAACATACCCGCGTACAGAAACGGTCAACACCGTTTCGATACAGCGTTTCGGTACGGTAGGTAGGTGTTCCGAAACGGGTGACCGTTGGACACAGATTTGATTTGTTTTGAATTTGCATGTTTTACATTTTAGTCCCAAATGTTGTGTTTGCAATTGCTTGTGCTTGAGATGTCTTGTTAAGCTGAAATTTGACAGAGAAGCATGTAACATGATTAATTTCATATTGGTAATCCTAAAATCTTTAAAGTCCCTCTAATTTACAAAAATTACAATTTGGTCCCTAATCTTGTATAATGTGCAATTGAGTCCCTAAATGATATCTGATCGCTGTGCCTTTCTCATTCAATATTCATGAGTACTCACTTAGGTTTAATATGTATTTAGACAAGATTAAAATAAAAAAGGGTCATTAATCAAGGTTGACTTTGGTTTTCCCCGTGTAATCTTCGTAGTTCTGGTCTAGCGTCTAAGCCGGGCTAAGGGGGTTACAAGGAAAATGAAGTGAGCTACCCAAGGGATTTCAACTATGTCAAAGATGGTGAAATCTTGGGTGATCCATCTAAGGGGGTAACCACTAGATCTTTTCTTAAACTTATGAACCATGTTGCATTTATCTCATGCATAGAGCCTAAGAATATAAAAGAAGCATTGAAAGATGATTTTTGGATTATGGCTATGCAAGAAGAGTTAAATCAATTTTAGAGAAGTAATGTTTGGACATTAGTTGATAGGCCTAGTAATCAATCTTCTATAGGAACTAAATGGGTCTTTAGGAACAAACTAGATGAGAGTGGTAACATTGAGAGAAATAAGGCTAGACTAGTAGCACAAGGTTACACTCAAGAAG
This sequence comes from Hibiscus trionum, assembly GCA_030270665.1. Taxonomy (NCBI): domain Eukaryota; kingdom Viridiplantae; phylum Streptophyta; class Magnoliopsida; order Malvales; family Malvaceae; genus Hibiscus; species Hibiscus trionum. The sequence continues at coordinate 14,243,584 of BSYR01000038.1, read as the reverse complement.
AGGGAATAGATTTTGATGAAACCTATGCACCCGTAGCTAGAATGGAAGCCATTGGGATGTTGCTTACATATGCATGTTATCATGATTTCAAGCTTTTTCAAATGGATGTTAAAAGCGCATTTTTAAATGGTTTTATAAATGAGGAAGTGTATGTGGAACAACCACTGGGTTTTGAAGACTCAAAATTTCCAAATCATGTTTTCAAACTCACTAAAGCTCTTTATGGTTTAAAACAAGCTCCTAGAGCTTGGTATGAAAGACTTTCAAACTTTTTACTTGAAAAAGGTTTTGAAAAAGGTAAGGTGGACACTACACTTTTCATAAAAAGGTATAAAAATGACATCTTAGTAGTACAAATTTATGTTGATGATATTATTTTTGGCTCTACTAACGAATGTCATTGCAAAGAGTTTGCTAAGATAATGCAAGGTGAATTTGAGATGAGCATGATGGGGGAGCTCTCATTGTTTTTGGGACTCCAAATTAAGCAAATGAAGGATGACACCTTCATCAATCAAGCAAAGTACATCAAGGATATGCTCAAGAAGTTTGGCTTGGAGAATGCAAAGCCTCAAGCCACACCTATGAGCTCATCTACAAAGCTTGACAAGGATGAAGGAGGTAAGTGTGTTGACTCTAAGCTTTACCGTTCTATGATTGGATCATTGCTTTACCTTACCGTAAGTAGACCAAATATCTTGTTTAGTGTTTGCTTGTGTGCTAGGTTTCAAGCTAGTCCTATAGAGTCTCATTTTATAGCCGTTAAGAGAATTTTTAGGTACCTTAGAGATACTTCTTGTTTAGGTCTTTGGTACCCTAGAGACTCCATCTTCAACTTTCATGCTTATTCGGATGCGGATTATGGGGGGTGTAAAATCGACAGGAAGAGTACTTCGGGAACTTGTCAATTCCTAGGTAGTATGCTCATATCTTGGTTCTCTAAGAAACAAAATAGTGTAACCTTATCTACCACCGAAGCCGAGTACATATCCTTAGGGAGTTGTTGTGCTCAAGTCCTTTGGATGAAGCAACAACTCTTAGATTATGGTATTAAAGTTGAAACCATACCCCTTAAGTGTGATAACACTAGTGCCATATGTTTGACAAAAAATCCCATCCAACACTCTAGAACCAAACATATAGAAATAAGGCATCATTTCATAAAGATCATGTCCTTAAAGACGATGTTGTTATAAAGTATGTTGACACCTTAAATCAATTAGCGGACATCTTTACAAAACCTTTAGATAAAGAGTGTTTTTTTCCCTTAGGAGAGAGTTAGGTCTAACTAGCATATCTTGACCTTTTAGGACCACTTGTGTGCTTAAAATTGCTTGATCTTGTGAAATTGCATGTTTGTATGTTATAACTCTTGAAAATAACCATGCCTATAGCTAGAGGGAGTATGATTCTGTTAAAATATGCTTAGAACTGCTCATTCATCATTTGCATTCCTTTAGGAGGTGTTAGAATCGAGCTTTTGGTTGTTCTTTAGGTCTAAAATGTATTTCTGGGCTTAGGGTATCGATACGGCCCTACGCGTAACGATACGAGTACTTCATTAGATTCCCAGACTTCATTTTGCCTCAAACGGGTATCGATACGGTTAAAACTGTTTCGATACGAGTTACAATCGTTTCAATACGAATTGCATCAGTTTCGATATGATCCTTCAACAGACATTTTATTGGAATTACGTTTTTACCCCCGTATCGATACACCCTCAGACGCATCGATATGCGATTGCACAGACAGCTTTAAATTGGAATTTAAGAGTTCAACTTTTACCAAAATTAAAATTTCTCAAAACCTTAAAAACCCTAGCCATTTTCAGCCTATAAATAGTCTCTTCCTCCTTTATATTTTCACACCACAACTCAAAATATCAAGAGGGTTTCAAATCAAGCAAAGCTCTAAGGCTTTTTCATCAATTTGGTGCTAAGCTTTTCTTCCATTCCTCTCTAATCAACATCAAGGTAAAACCCTTTCTTTTTCTTTTTATTTTTTTTAATTTCGTTTTCAAACTTTTTTTTGTTTTTGTTTTTATTTGTTTCTTTTCAGCCAAACTTGGTTTTAAAATTTCTTTTCAAAATTTTGGTTTTAAATTTTTTTAACCTTGATTCTTGGTTTTTTAATAAGTTGAATGAAGAAATCTTAATGCATACATTGTTTTCTCTAGTTCATGGCACCTTCTAGGAAGAGATCATGTCTTAATGAAACCGGTGAAGGATCCAATACCAGGGAGGGTGCTCGTCCGAATCTCACTCAAATCTATCAACACTCTTTTCAATCCCCCGGAGCTCTCACCTATTTTCGTCAATTCCAAAACTATAAGATCCGTCCGGAGAGGGTAATCTCTATTCCTTTTCTTAACTCGGAGCGATTCAAGTTTGAATATCTACCTTTGCTCCAACAATGGAAGTTTATGGATTTTCTCTCTATTCCCGGGTTTTATTTTCGTATTTTGGTTTTAATCTTTTATGCTAATGCCAAATGTTGTGCCAATCGCAATGGTGTTGTTACGGTGGTTAATTCCTATCTTATGGGTAAAAAGGTCACTATAGATGTTAAATCTATTTGTGAGTTCTTTAAGTTGGAGGATGAAGGCTTTGATGATGAGAATGCTCTTGGCCATGTTCTTAGTGGTTCCGTCACCACCCTCAATGCTCAGGATTGAATCCTCCGTTTGATGGTCTCTTGGTGATTTAGGCCCTCCAGAGGGAAGTACTCTACTATCCATCAAGTGGATGACTTTTGGATTCGATGCTTTCGTGAGAGAAAACGTCTGAACCGTGCTCGTATCATGTTTGCGGAGATCGTCTATCTCGTGCAACATCGCCACACCACAAATTTCTTGTAAACCCCAAATTGAGTTGTATTTAATTCTTATTCTATCTTCAAATTTGGGTTGAGTGTTGTACTTCAAGGGACAAAATTGTATTTGAGACATATATTTCTTGTCCAATTTCTTCTTTGTTCATTTGTGAGGGTTTGGTCAAATTTTGGGTAGAAAATTTGACCGGTTGTGTAAAGGTTACATCCTAAGCCTTGAAAAGGGGAAGAACAAATAGTGAATTGTTGCAAATCCTTAGTGGTAGCTAAGGTAGTGGATGTAGAGTTCATTTGGAACTTGAACCACTCTAAAATCCTTTGTTCTTCATTTTAAATTGTCCATTCACTCCCACAAAGTTTTAAAATCCCAATTCACCCCCTCTTGGTCTTGATCATTCAATCGATCCACTCAACAGAAGCCTTGTCAAGTTGATGTCGACATATCTTCAGACATACATGTTTCTACGGATTCGGATATAGAAAGAAACCAGATCATTACTAAAGATGTTAAAGAAAGCTTGAGCGGAGAGACTCTGATAAAAATTGAGCGATGAGGTGTTGTATCTTGAGGCAAGGGAAGCTCTTGATCTAGGTAAAAGGTTGGGGTGTAAATTGTTGGAAATGAAGATGAAGTAGTGAAAGAAATAGTTAGGCTTGAGCTTCAAAACAATTAATCAGTTTTGGAGTTTTGTTTGGCAGTTTAGTAGTATTTTATTGGAGAGTTTAGTGCGTGCATAGGTTATTAATCTAGAACGTTGGTGTGAATCGATGTATTTTGTCTCTTTGAATATTTTTATGTATCGATGAATTTTAATGAATTATTCGTTTTTATTTTATTAGTACAATATTTAGATAAATAATTTATGTTGATATATATATATATATGTTCATATTTTATAGATGCCCCCAATAAATTATGGTGAGTTCCACCACTTCATAGCTCGAACAGAAATATCTCATGGGAAGCTAGGGTGGATATGGCTAATTGTAACAAGGAGGCTGGTGTTCGTAGTCGAGATTGCATGGAAGAACATCAAATGTTCTTCCCTGAACTACAAGATCACCATTTTAGGAGAAGGTTTATTTCTTTAGCCGAAATGCAAGATAAGTATCTCTCGGCCAAAGAAAAAAAAGACGAATAAGGTCTTAAAAAATGTAAGAAGCCTTGTCAAATTGATGTCGATATATCTTTAGACATACATGTCCCTATGGATTAGGATATAAAAAAAACCAGATTATTACAAAAGCAGTTAAATAAAAGCTTGAGAGGAGAAACTTTGATTAAAAATATTGAGCGATGAGGTGTCATATCTTGAGGCAAGGGAAGCTCTTGATCTAGGTAAAAGGTTGGGGTGGAAATTGTTGGCAATGAAGATGAAGTAGTGATAGAAATGGTTAGGCTTGAGCTTCAAAAAAAAATTAATAAGTTTTGGAGTTTTTGTAACACTTCTAAAATAATAATAACAATGATAAATTTAAATTGAAGAGGAAAAAATGGGGAAATTGCTGGCTGTGGGATTTGAACCCTTAACCATAAGGATTATAAACCAGGCACCTAACCATTTGAGCTATACAAGCTCTTAGTAGGGTCTTGTACCAAATTAATTTTAAACTTAACTTAATGGTTCAGAAAAAATAATAAAATAATAAAATATCTCACCTACCCCTATCCGACCATTTAATTTTCCCAGCTACCCAACTAACACCCAAATTAATTCCCATCGGAAAATTCTAGAATACCCTATCGACCTTTAATCTCCTTCAGCGATCCTTGCCTTGAACTCTGTCACCGAGTGACCGTTGGCATCACCGCCGTCGTCAAACAGAGCGGCTCAACGTCCCCATCAAGATCACAACCGCCACTCGCTTTGAATCTTCACCGCGCACCGTGAAGAGCAGCTGAAAGGTTTGGCCGTAACCTAAACCTCCCCCGTTGTTTTTGCTTTCGACGATACCGGCATTGATAGGGGTCTGTACGCCACACTGCTGGCACCCCTGGACTCCCCGTCGTGAGGCGAACAAAACCCTACTGGTTACAAAGCCGCTCACTGTTGTTTAGCGCCTCGTCGAATATACGACAATTCTGTCGTGTATTGCCGATTTGGTAAGTTTGGTAAGTATTTTGGCCTAGATCTTGAGTTATTTGGGCTATGGTTGAGAAAATGTTGAAAATGGCGTGATCAGAAGCGTTTTCCGGCAATTTTTGGGTCGCTCGTGGGCTTCACGCACTGTCTAAGGTGATTATCGGGCGCCTTGGACGGTGGTCATTGAACCGGCCGACCTAGACCCGCCTAACCGTAGACCGAGCCACCTAAACTGGTCCAGCCTAAATCGACCTAGCCCAGTGGTAAACCAAGCCCGATGACCGACCTGAGTTGACCCGAACCTGACCTGAGTTTGACCCGTTGACCGAGTCAAACTAGTGAGTCAACTCGCCCGAGTCAACCCAGTGAATCAACTCGTCCGATTCAACCCAGTGAGTCAACTCACCCGAGTCAACCCAGTGAGTCAAATCGCCCGAGTCAACTCTGTGAGTCAACTCACCTGAGTCAACCCTATGAATCAATTCGGTCAACCAGTGACATCAGCATGACATCAGCATTGACTTTGACCGTTGACGTCAGCATTGACTTTGACCCAAAAGTCAACTTTTCTCGAACAACTCTATTTTATGTTTTTCGATGTTCCGAGTCCGATTTTGAAGCCCGTTTTGTGAGATTCTAACCCGAAAGCATCCAAATTGGACATTGAATTTGGATATGCATATGTGTTAAGTTAAATTATTTGAGAAAGGTTATAAAACAAATGACTGACATTGATCTTTTGATTGAAGGTACTCGCTTCTCTCTCGATCATGCCTACGCCTAGCCCAGCTCGTTCCGATCAGTGCCGCCTTGAGAGCCCATTATTACTCGTATGATTCTATAACTTAGAGTATTATATTGATAAAAATGTAAACCTGTTAGTAACCCTAATCCTTGTCGATCTAGGTTCCAGTATCGTAGCTGAGCATGGTACTGGTGCCCAATAGATCATCGAACCTGCCTGACTTTTGAGGTGTGTTCCTTATGTGGTACATGACTGATTATAAATTGTTTTACTTGTTTTATATGACATTTAAACCGGTCATGTGTACATGATTGATACACTTAATTTCGCATAAACATAACATGTTTTCTGGAGTAAGTATGATTATGCTATAGGTTTGATATATGCCCTAGTACCTGATATGACAAGCATGCTCTATGGTTACCATTTATCAGCATAGAAATGTGTTTATCAAGCATTGTTATAACTATTTATCACTGCATACTATGATGCTGCCTGGATTGATTAGTAGGGATACTTGGGTTATGATATGATATACCATAAGGTTCAGCCCTAGTAAGGTTGGTAATTCTGCCCGTATTAGGTTCCTAGCTTAGGCTAGGGTAATTCCGCCCATGACCTAAGGTAACCCCTTAGATCGGTACCTACGCCCACTAGGCCTAGGTTAACACCCATATAAGGTTCCTAGCTTCGGCTAGGGTAATTACGCCTGTGACCTAAGGTATTTCCTTAGGATGGTACCCATGCCCAATGGGTTCAGGTTAATGCAGTATATGATACCGTTCTGGGGAACTGCATTGTGGAGTTTGGTTGGAGGGTATATAGGTTGCATGAAAACTTGTATGCTTTTATAACATATTTTTTGAATTGTTTTATTATGTAAATGTTGTTACTTGCAGTGTTGGAACACACTGAGCTCCTTAGCTCATACCCCTTTTTCTCCCTTTAAGATATTTTGCATAGGCTACCCTGCTCGTGACATTGAAGGATCGACATATTTTGTACTTCAGCTAGTTTGTAATGTTTCTATCCACCTTTTGGTTATATAGGGTGACATCTGCCTATATTTTGGGATTATTTTTTCATGATCATTTTGATATATTACTTGATTATGCTTATTTTGTAATCATTATCTGTCGGGTTTATGAAGATGATTTCACCAGTTTATGTAGATATGTTTCAAATTAGATACTTGAATGTTGGACATGTTTTTCATTTGGATATTTGAGTTGGATGTACCCTTTTAGATTTGGTCCTTCTGCATAGGCCAGTCTAGGGGGTTACATTTGGTTGGTATTAGAGCTTTTAGTTTTACAACATCGAACTGTGGATAAGTCCATTTAAAATGTTACTTTAAAACATTTTATAAAATTTTTTATGAAACGGGTCATGTCACCAAGTTTTATGTGTTTACTTGTGTTTGATTCTCCACTGTCACTAACTAATTCTAAGTTCTATTCATTGTAGAGATTGTCCTCCGCTATGAGCACCATCTGGTGACGTCGACCCGCTCGTATGTGAGGTCGACCCGTTAGATTTGCAGACCCGATAGATGATCCAGTGGTTGCTCCATCTACTCATGCTGATGCTCATGCCCTCGTAGATCCTTCAGCTTTTGCCGAGCCTTCCGCCCCTCGCGGTCCTATAGTTTCGACCACCCTGACTGCTCTGACATCTACCCCAACTGCTCCATCGTCTACTCCTGGTATTGATATGACTACTCTAATTAGAGGAGCGACAGTTTTTGGGCCCAAGCCTACGACTGGAGTTACTGATTAGGGTTTGAGTAGGCAGTTTCTTCAGCTGATTCAGGGTGTAGTCAAATTATCGGGTGTCGCTCCAAAAGTCCTCATCTCCTATACCTTATTTGCTAATGGGATCAAGACCTTCTCGGGATCTCTTAGTGGAGTACAGACCGAGGCTGAGGAATGGTTGTATGACATCGAGCGATGTATGACTGAGATGGGTTTTGAGCCATCCAAGAAATACTCGGGTGTTGTTTCTATGCTAAACGGGAATGCCCGCACCTATTGGGAGTCTATTATGAGCAGCGTTCCCTCTGATCGGTTGACATGGGATTTCTTTAAAGAGCATTTTAGGAACCATAATCTAGGTGATTAGTTCTTAAGGGAGAGACGTCAGGAATTCAAGGACTTGGTGCAGGGTTCCATGATAGTGGCCAAGTATGAGATACAGTTTCTGGATTTGCAGAGATATGGTCCTGGTTTGGTTTCTACCGAGAAGGATAGATGCAAAAAGTTCTTAGAGTGCCTCTGTATTGGGATACGTGATCGAGTGGCTACATATCACAATGAGTTATTTGAGGATTTGGTAGATCGGGCTAAGACTACAGAACGTATAGAGATATTGGCTGCTAGATAGAGCGGTAGAGTTAGGGATCGAGGGCGAGACCGAGATAGAGATCGATCTTGGAGATCTTCTGGCCAGGGAGAGTCTTACGCGCGCCCTGATAAGAGGGCACACACTAAAGCATATCAGAGAGGTGGCCCAAGTTATAGGCCCCCGACACCACAGGGCCCAGCTGTTAGTCGAGGTGATTCATCGGGGTTCACCCATGTACCTTTGTGTGAGTATTATGGTAAGTTACACTGAGGAGTGTGTAGAAAGATGTCGGTTGCTTGCTTTCGATGTGGATCCACTGAGCACTTCAAGAAAGAGTGTCCACACACACCTTTTGTAGACCGATCGTCGTTTCAAACCCCCTGCTCGATTCCATACTCCAGCCCGTTCACAGACGTCTGTTCAGACACTGGGTTCAGGGCGTTATCAGAGTATAGCTCCTGGGTCTTCTGTTAGATCTGATAGTAGAGGCTGATCACATCAGATTGGGGGACGGGTCATTACTGAGGCCAGAATGCCTGCACTTGTTTATGCTACTAGACGTCGAGACGACAGAGATAAGCCATATGTCATTGCATGTACATTTACTATATATTTTGTTCCATTCTTTGCATTGCTTGACAATGGTTCTACCCATTCCTATATCAATATTTGTGTCCCAAGACCTTCAGATTCCAGATGAGACCATCAAAACAACGGTTACTATTATGAGTTTAGTGGGTCAGTCAGTGGTTGTGAATAGGGTGTTCATGCGATGTCCCCTCGAGGTTCAAGGGGAAATCTTTCCATCCGACCTTATGGAGCTACCATTTGAAGAGTCTGATCTAATTTTGGGCATGGATTGGTTGACTGAACATCGGGTTAACTTAGACCGTGAGTCCAAGAGAGCAATTTTGAAGACTTCTGATGATCGGACAATGGTTCTTGTTGGTGAACGCCGAGGGTATCTGTCTAATGTCATATCTGCCTTGGTTGCTGATAGGATGATCCAAAAGGGGTATCATACCTTCATCATATGTTTCTTGAATACCAAAGGTTCTTTGTTTAAGATTGAGGAGATTCGCACTGTTAGCGAGTTTCCTGAAGTTTTCCCCGATGAGCTACATGGATTACCTCCTGATTGAGATGTTGAGTTTGAGATTGAGACCTATCCGAGATCTGCGCCAGTCTCCATGAACCCTTATCGTATGGCTCTAAAGGAGCTTAAGGAGTTGAAGATTCAGGTGCAAGAGCTCTTGGATCAAGGATTTATTCGACCTAGCTCTTCACCTTGGGGAGCCCATGTTGTTTTCATGAAGAAGAAAGATGGTTCTCTCAGGTTATGTATTGACTATCGGAAGCTGAACAAGCTTATAGTCAAAATAAGTACTCGTTACCCACGATCGATGACTTGTTCGATTAGTTTCAAGGAGCCACAGTTTTCTCAAAGATGGATCTTCGTTCTAGGTACTATCAGTTGAAGATAAAGGGGTATGATGTAGCAAAGACGGCCATTCGCACCAGATATGGGAATTACAAGTTTTTAGTGCTGTCGTTTGGTCTGACTAATGCTCATGTCGCCTTTATGGATCTGATGAACCGTGTGTTCCGGCCCTACTTGAATCAGTTTGTGGTGGTGTTCATTGATGACATCCTAGTCTACTCTCGGACTAAAGTAGAACATGTTGAGCATTTGAGGATTGTTCTGCAGACTCTTAGTGAACACAAATTGTATGCCAAGTTGAGAAAGTGTGAATTTTGGCTCAACGAGGTGACATTTCTTGGGCATGTGGTATCGGCTCAGGGTATTCAGGTTGATCCAAGCAAGATAGAGGCCATTGTGAGTTGGAAGCAACCCAGGAATGTTTCCGAGATTCGCAGTTTCTTGGGTTTAGCTGGGTATTACAGGCATTTCATTAAGGGTTTTTTCCATTATTGCGGCACCCTTGACGAAGCTATTGAGGAAGGATGTTTCATTCATCTGGATAGATGCTCAGCATGATGTTTCAGTTGAGTCTGCATGAGTGTAATTATCCTACCCATGATCTAGAGCTGGCCACTGTGGTCTTTGCCCTGAAGATTTGGAGACACTATCTCTACGGAGAGAAGTGTTATATTTACATAGATCACAAGAGCCTGAAGTACATTCTTACAAAGAGAGAGCTTAATCTGAGACAACGTCATTTGATTGAGCTTCTTAAGGACTATGATTGTGTGATTGAGTACCACCTGGGGATGGAAAACGTTGTTGTTGATGATTTGAGTCGTAAGGCTATATCATACTCGAGATCCTTATTTTTCAGGATAAGTATATATAGTGATGGTAGTTTACTAGTCGAGCTGCAGGTTATACCGACTTTGGCCGAGGAAATTAAGGCCAAACAGCTTATATACAGTTCCTTACTCCCTATCATACAACAGGTTGAGCAAGGATCTACATCTATATATGCCTTTGTTCAGGATGGAGTCCTGTGCTTCAAGGGCCGTTATTGTGTACCAGATGATGCCGAGTTGAAGCGGGCCATTCTCAGTGAGGCTCATAGCAGCCCTTATGTTATGCATCCCGGTGAGGACAAGATGTATCAAAACCTGAGGCAAAGATATCGTTGGGTTGGTATGAAGGACATTTCAGATTATGTATCCCAGTGTTTGACTTGCCAGCAGGTTAAGGAAGAACACCATCATCCTTCTTGCTTTTTGCAGCCCATTAGGATTCCTGAGTGGAAATGGGAGCGCATCACGATGGATTTTGTTACATGGTTACCTCTGACTCCTTCCAAGAAGGACTCTGTCTGGGTGATTGTTGATAGGCTCACTAAGTCAGCTCATTTTATTCTTGTCCGAGTTACTTATCCCATGAAGAAGCTGGCTATATTGTATATTTCTGAGATTGTCAGACTTCATGGTGTACCCATGTCTATCATTTCGGATCGAGATTCAAAGTTTACCTCTTGGTTATGGAAGGCCTTACATGAGGCCTTGGGTACACGTATGAATTTCAGTACATCTTATCATCCCTAGACCGATGGATAGTCGAAGAGGGTGATACAGATTCTTGAGGACATGTTACGGGGATGTGTGATTGATTTCCATGGTAGTTGGAAAGATTTATTGCCCTTGGCTGAGTTTGCATACAATAACATCTATCAGGCTAGTATTCTCATGGCACCGTATGAGGCTCTTTATGGTCGTAAGTGTCGTACTCCCATTTGTTGGACATAGTTGTATGATAAGAAGAATTTAGGCCCAGAGTTGGTTTGAGAGACCAAGGAGAGAGTCAGATTGATCCGTAACTGTCTGAAAGAGGCTTTTGATAGACAAAAGTCTTATGCTGACCGAAGGAGAAAAGACATTGAGTTTGAGGTCGGTGATCAGGTTTTCCTGAAGGTGTCTTCGTGGAAGAAAGTTTTGAGATTTAACAAAAAGCAAGTTGAGCCCAAGATTTATTGAGTCGTACTGTATCTAAAAAAGAGTTGGGCCTGTTGCATATCAGCTTGAGTTGCCTCCCCAGCTTAGCCGCATTCATGATGTATTCCATGTATCCATGTTTAGGTAGTAACATCCAGACCCAAGTCATGTCATTCAAGTTCAAGAAGTGGAGTTGAGATCAGATTTATCCTATGAGGAGGAGCCTGTTCGGATTTTGGATCGAGATGAGAGAGTTTTGAGGAACCGGCGTATTCACATGGTTAAAGTACAGTGGAGTAATCGTGGTCCTGAAGAAGCTACCTGGGAGACTCATTAGTCAATGGAAAAGCAGTTCCCACATCTGTTCAACTCAAATAAATTTCGAGGCCAAAATTTCTTTTTAGGGGGAGAGTTGTAACACTTCTAAAATAATAATAATAATGATAAATGGAGATTGAAGAGGAAAAAAATGGGGAAACTGTTGGTTGTGGGATTTGAACCCTCAACCTTAAGCATTATGAACCATGCACCTAACTATTTGAGCTATACAAGCTCTTAGTAATGTCTTGTACCAAATTAATTTTAAATTAAACTTAACGGTTCAGGCAAATTAATAAAATAATAAAATATTTCACCTACCCCTATTAGCACATTTAATTTTCCCAGCTACCCAACTGACATCCAACTTAATGCCCATCAGAAAATTCTAGAAAACCCTATCGACCTTTCATCTCCTTCACCGATCCATGCCTTGAACTCCGTCACCGAGTGACTGTTGGCGTCACCGCCATCATTAAACAGAGTGGCTCAACGTCCCAATCAAGATCACGGCCGCCACTCGCTCTGGATCTTCACCCCGCGCCGTGAAGAGCAGCCGAAAGGTTCGACCATAACCTAAACCTCCATCGCCGTTTTTGCTTTCCACGATACCGACGTCGATAGGCGTCCGCTCGCCACACCGTTGCCACCTCAGGACTCCTCGTCGCGAGGCGAACAAAACCCTACCGGTTACACAGCCGCTCACTATTGTTTAGCGCCTCGTCAGAGTTACGACAGTTTGGTCTTCTTTTGCCTGATTTGATAAGTTTGGTAAGTATTTCGACCTAGATCTCGAGTTATTTGAGTTATGGTTGAGAAAATGTTGACAATGGTGTGATCAGAAGTGTTTCCCAGCAATTTTTGGGTCGCACATAGGCTTCACGCGCCGTCTAAGGCAATTCTCGGCTGCCTTGGACGGTGGCCGTTTAACCGGCCCGCCTAGACCCGTCTAACCGTAGACCGAGCCACCTAAATAGGTCCAGCCTAAATCGGCCTGGCAAAGTGGTAAACCAAGCCCAATGACTGACCCGAGTTGACCTGAACCTAACCAGAGTTTACCCGAACTCGACCCGAGTTTGACCGGATGATCGAGTCAACCCAGTGAGTCAACTCTCCCGATTCAACCTAGTGTTTAACACCCCAAGTTTGGGCCTAGGTATTTTGCAAGTCGGGTTGGGCCGGTGGAATCGGTAGTCGGGTGTTCGAATTATAAAAGGTTGATTTAGGGAAATCAAGGTTCGGGTTGGGATAAAAATATGATAAAAAATCCTAAAATCCTCTAAAATTATATTTAAGATGTTGGTTAAATCAATTTTTCAAAACAGGTTTTTGAAAGTATACATTTTGGACAGTGACAAAAATGTAAAGATTTAAAAGTTGGGAAAAATGTGTTTTTCAAGAAGAGTCAAAATCTTTGAATCCTTAGGGAGCTATTTGGGAATTAGGCCTCTTCTCTAATTTGGCATGTGTTTTAAATGGTTTATTAAATAATTAAAAAGACTTTTAATTAATTAATTAGAGAGGCAGTTAATCGGTTAAAAGAATTTTGACGATCTTTCCATTCTCTCTTCTTCACTTCAACCAAACACCCTCCATTTTCTCTCAAATTTCCAGATTTTCTTCACTCTCAAATTCTCGCTTGATTTCCAACTTTTCCTTGGTGATTTCTCTCATTTTCCTTCAAGTTCTTTCAAGCTAAACTTGCCAAATTAGAAGAGAAGCAAGAATTGGAGGTAAATTTCTTGCTAACCCTCTAATTAAGGTTCTTTAATGAAATTCCAAATATATTTGGCTCTTTATTCATATTTTTTATTGGGGTTTTGTTATTAGTTTGATAAAATATTGAAATCTCGGAAGAAAAGTGATTTAAATTGTGATTTTTGGAGTTATGATGATTTGTCTTGTTTGAGATGATTTCTAAATGAGTTTTGAAAGGTTTTTGGTTTTGAAGTGGAGTCTTAATCATAGAGATCCCAAAATCCTTGAGTTTCTTGATTTTTGAGGTGTTTTTGGTTGAGTTTTTGGGGTGTTCTTGAGGAATCCGAGTTGCTGGAGGTATAAGGATGGTTTTAGGTTGTTTTTGGATGTTGATTAATGCCTAAAGTGTGTTGGATGAGTTGGGTAATGGCTGGGCTAAGGTTAGAGGTCAATCGAATGAGTTTTTAGTTGTTTCGGATGTGTGATTTGGTTCTTTAGAGCAGGGCTGCGGGTTTTCTTTTGAGTGCTGGTGTTTTGAGTGCATTTTAATGCATTGAACCTCTGCTTTAATGTGTTGAAAATAGGGGATAATATTCTGGAATCAAACGAAGTGATTTTGGAGGCTTCGAGCGATCGATAGTTGCGTCGGTAAGTGTGGTTTCGTGAGTCGGTGAGTGGAACTTGGTTTTCCAGCGTGGAAACGTTTTGGAAAAGGTTTTGGGAACTTAGCAAGAGCTTGAAACACTTTACTAAGTTTGGAAGTAAGTAAAGTGAAATTCTCTCTCGGATTGTGCTATTGTTAGATTTTGAATGCACTTGATTTAATTATGTTAACCTACTGTTTTAAAGCATGTTTTGAGTTTATAAAATGTGTTTGATGATGCCATGTGGTTTAAGGATGCACTAGGTAAGTGATCCTTGTATGCATGTGTTGATGCATGATATTTGAAGCATGGTTTAATGCTTGAGTTATGGCTTATCACGAATGCTTTTGTAAAAATAGTGAGGTATGCATGAATTGTGGATTATATTGGCAAGTGATGTTGAATAAAGTGTTTTGTAAATGAAATCAGATATAGTTAGCCGGCTATAGGATTGAGTGCACTATAAACAAGTCGCCTTGGATGTTGAGGGGTTGTGATTGTACCGAAAACTCCATCCAAGTACCCTAACGATTGAGGATTGTTTAAGGTTGCAACGGTTGAGGGTAGCTTCCGGGTGCGAACCTTGTGTGTGTCACGTCTCTCGTTAGTGGGTTATACATCTACCGATGAGTGGTTTTGAGGGGTTTTGATTGTACCGAATACTCTACCATGGGTGTCACAACGATGGAGGGTCGCTCTCGTGTGTGAGCCTTGAGATGCAGGTAGAGTGTATGAAGGGTGTGGGAAAACCCTTGGTAATCTGTGTATCCGATATATTTTTGAGAATGATGTTAATCACTTGTAAGCCAATATAATGGAATGAAACATTATGGAAATGTTGTTGATGCATGTTTTACCTTAAGCTTAGCATAAGGGTGTTTATGCTTGGAAGGCTTGATGATGCGTAACAATGGTTTAATTGCTGGAAAATATGTGATACATGTTGCATGGTGTTTAGCATGTTGATTTTGATGTCAAAGTGCATGGTTTATCAACGAAGGCATGATGGTTTTGAAATAGTGGAAAAATGGTTTTGTGCATTGATGGTGTTTTTGGTTTTGAGCTTTCCTCACTAAGCATTTTGTGCTTACGCTCTCTTTGTCCATCAATACAGTCAATTTGAGCTTTGGAGGCGGCACTTGCAAGGGATTGGGGAATGACTTTGATTGAATATATGTTTGGTTATGAAATAGGGTAATAAAGGCAATGGGGGTGTCCAATGCTATGAATGATGGTTGATTTGGTATTCTATGGTTTAGTACAAGTTTGATATGCATATTTGAGTATGTAAATGGCCTTTAAGTGTTGGTTTATGTTTGGATTGGAGAATTGATCTTTTTATGCTTGATTTTCTATAGGAATCATGCCTCTAGAATTCTTTAATGATAAATGTCATGTTATGATGTCGTTGTTGCCATGTATTCTTGAGAATTGATGTTTACATGAGTTGTATGCATATTAGAGGTAAGTTGGTGTGCTTAGGAATGGATTAAAATGACTAAAGCATCCGAATTTTACATTACAGGCCTGAGGGTATTGATACCTTCGTAAGGGTATCAGTACGGTCTGTGTATTTTTGGAGGGGTGTATCGATACTCGGGGGCGTATCTATATGTATTTTTGCCACTGGTTTTGGGTGTATCGATACGGGCCTCAAGTGTATCGATAAAACCTTTGAATTGTGAGGTTGGTGGGCTGCCCGTCGTGGGTGTATCGATACCCTCTCTAAGGGTATTGATACGCTGGGGTATTGATACCCTCTCTAAAGGTATCGATACAGTGGGGTATTGATACTCTCTCCAAGGGTATTGATACGGTGGGGTATTGATACCCTCTCTAAGGATATCGATACAGTATTAGTTAATTTGGTTGTTTGACATCTTAAATGTTCTGAATCTTTACGTTTTAGTCCATGTTTCTTATGGATGCAATTTAAGGTGATTTAATGGTTAATTTGGGTTGATCTTTGGCAGAGATGCATGTAATGAGTTTAATTAAAGGTTGGTAATCCGAATTTGGTAATAACCCTTACAATTTGTCAAATTTACAAAATGGTCCCTAAGCCTTAGATGGGTTATAGTCAAGGGGCGATTGTGATGTTGTTTTATTCGCTGCTTGTATGCGTACACATAAGAACCTAAGTTGCATATAGACAAGATAAAAATAAAAAAATAGGGTCGTTTATTGAGGTAAACCTTCCCGGTTTACTTCAATATTCCCCGTGTGATTCGTTTATTGAGGGGGTTACATAGTGAGTCAACTCGTCCGAGTCGACTCGCCCGAGTCAACCCAGTGAGTCAATTTTATCAACTGGTGACGTTAGCGTTTACTTTGACTACTGACGTCAGCGTTGACTTTGACCCAAAAGTCAACTTTTCCCAAAAAACCCTATTTTATGTTTTTCGACGTCATGAGTCTAATTTTGAAGCTCGTTTCATAAAATTCTAACCTGAAAGACTCCAAATTGGATGTTGAATCTGGACATGCTTATGTATTAAGTTAAATCATTTAAGAAATGTTATAAAACAAAGGACTGACATTGATCTTTTGATTGAAGGTACTCGCAGATCTCCCGATCATGCCTACGCCCAGCCCAGCTCGTCCCGATCAATGCCGCCTCGAGAGCTCATTGTTACCCGTATGATTCTGTAACTTAGATTATTATATTGATAAAAATGTAAACTTGTTAGTAACCCTAATCCTTGTCGATCTAGGTTCCAGTACTGTAGCTGAGCGTGGTCCTGGTGCCCAGTAGAAAGTCAGATGCCCCAAAATTCAAAGCATGAATGATTCACGAATCCACCAACCGGATAGTGCCCCACTTTTTGGTGGCTCTCTTTTACTCACACACTCCCCAAATTTAAATTTTCCCACTTTTCTAATCTCAATCAAACATTAGAAGCTCGAGGTCCCTGAAGAAAGGTTAACTCAATTAGGTAGAATGTGTTCTAAACACGAACACCTTTTCTCAAATATTCACGTGTGATCCAAATGGTCTTTTAATGCTTGTAATGTAGGCTAGGCTCGGGTTGCCAAATAAAGGATATAAAGGCTCAAATTCATATTTTAAGGGTGATTAAACCAAGGATCAACTTTTCCTGATGAAATCTATGTTCTTCTTCTTTTATTCTTTGGATCACTCTAGACTGCCCATTTTGGGTTTTCACCCTAGAGTTCATTTCCTTTACATGTCTCATCTGAAGGATCCGTTTCAAATTCCTCCACTCTTTAACTTTCATTCCTTCTTTCTCTTCTCTTTTTCTTCTCTTCTTTTCTATTTTTTTTCTCTCATTTCCTTTTCTTCTTTTTTTTTTTTGCTTTTTCTTGTTTTTTTTCTTTTTGTGCCCTTTTCATTTTAGGACATTCAACTTAATCTAACATGTTTCTTTCAAACAACTTTTCATTTTCTTTGCCCCCAGTGTGGGGAGTGATCCTTGGTTTGGGTTAAATCACAAGAAAAATATTAGGCATAAAAGGGGGACAAGAAATGGATTTTTCTTATTCGTGAAGGGAAATGAAGGAATGCCAAATGTCATTTCACACACACATACCGTCGAAGAAAAACAGTCTTCAGTTGGTAGATGTTTTAGAGTTATCACTTCATTCAAGGACCCTAACAACAATGTCTGAGAGGAAAATTCACTCAAATATGTATATTAAAACTGAATACACATTTTGCCCCTCTATCACAGGATTAGATTCAAGAATTATTCATACAATTAATAATAGGGACTCTGCAAAGAAGATGTATGCTTGAAAAGAAATGGATAGAAAATGGTAAAACAAAAACGAGAAATGTTTGCCACTTGAAAAAATGCATCTTTAACAAATAAATTGGCATAGAAGCCCATACAAAAGATCCCTAATGCTCGCGGGCAAAAGGAAAAGGGTTGGTTTTAAGCATGATCCCAACTATCTAGAGAAAATTAAGCATTATTCCATAAAAAGCACGAATTCCGGCCAATCTTGCCTCCAATGACTTCGTGAAAAAACTCTAAACGCACTCGTCATCTTCTTTTCTCTCGAGTCTTCCGTTTCTGATGGCTGCCAATATCAACTCTTCGTTCATGACCATGTCTGTGAAACCTTCGGTGGCATGATTTAATATGTAGTCATAGAAAGGACCATTTAGAGTCTCCACAAACATTGGAGTAACCTCATTTTCTGTCAGTGGAGGTTGTACTTGGGCTATCACATCTCGCCATCTCTGGGCATACTGTCGGAAGCTCTCATTGGGCTTTTGTTCCATATTCTGCAATACAATCCTACTTTGGGCCATATCTGTCACATACTTGAACTGTTTGAGGAAGGCTTTCGACAGATCCCTTCAATTGTGTATATTGACCCTAATCAGTTGAGCATACCATCGGATAGTAGACCCAGATAAACTATCTTGGAAATAATGTATCGGTAATTTCTCATTTTCTAAATGTGGAGACATTTTTCGACAGTACATAATCAAGTGTGCCAACGGGCATGTAGTTCCATTATACTTTTCAAATTCAGGGGTCTTGAACTTTAGAGGAGTCACTAAGTCAGATACTAGACTCAAATCACTTGCATCTATGCCGCCATAAATGGTTCCTTCTTGATAAGATCTAATTATTTCCCCCAGCTTCTTGTAGCGGTCTTCCCATTTCTTCTCGACCTTTGCCTTGTCAGTTTTTTCATCAAAGTCAGACATCTCATGGTTGCGAACCTCATCGATGTTGTCTTCAGTACAGGCAGAAGATTCTACAAAATGGGGTGAGATCATGACTTTAGGTGAAGCCACTTCCTTTTGCATCTGTGAATGTACGAAAGCCATCCCCGAGAAAGTGTTGGTGTCTTCTCTCGCTTTTGGGTATTTGAACCCAAACATGGCCGCAATTTGGCTGATCGTTTTCCGATATGATATCTCCATCTCTTTCTTCAGATCATTTAGCATTTTCTCAAGCTTATCATGGATGCTCTTCTAATTTGCTTCCAAAGTTGTCAATCTTTCCTCAGCGTTCATGGCTCGAGTCGTGTTTGTACGAGGTCTTTACTATTTAAATGGAATTTTCCAAAATTAATCTTTTAACATGTATGAATGCAATGATTGAGACATCATTTAATACAAACAAAAAAACAAATGTATGAAAGCAAATGTATGTATGCAAAAGCATGAATGCAGGTAAGGGTCATCAATTCTATTAAGGTGTTGCTCTAGATGAAGCTTTCATTGGATGATGAAGGTCCTACGAATATGTCTCGGTCTAAGCACTCATTTCTTCAATCATCCTTTGAAGCCTTGGTCCCACCTTGTCGATCGAACGTGGGGAGAAGAAATGTAGCTTCTTGACGCCACAGGCTTTGCTACGTCTTCAATTTAGGATTTCATGCTCGTCTCGCTTCTGGGTCCTTTTGACGTTGCCTCTAAGTCGAGTAGACCAAAGAACATTTTAAAATTTTGCTTGGTTGGACCGTCGAAGTGGTCTTGTTGTACTTGTGACTCTTGATATTCTACTTAGTGCTGATGTGAGCATACTTCGGTGTTTCCTCCGCGTGACCATTCGACAAATTCTCATTGTCTGCGCGTTGTATTCCTCCTTTATGTACCTTCCATCCATGGCGGAAGATTTCTCTTATTGAGCAACATGCTTTTAAATCGATCCCCCTAGATATGAGATGCATACAATAAATAAATATGCTACAAAACAAAACAAAGCTCACACACAAAAGGTTAGTAATAAATAAATACGCTACAAAAACAAAACAAAACTCACACACAAAAAGGTTAGTGATCTTTTTAAAAAAATAGAAACAAAACCTAAAAGATCCAAAATAATTCAATTGCATAATAATTTTGGGCAACCATTCTAACATTCAAGGACATGTCTCCACGGATTATTCTTGCAACTTTGACCAAACTCAACACCCTAGGCTTTCCGCATGGCTTTATTGGGGTAGGCTCTAAATTCTCAAACTTGGTTCGGTTCTAAAAAGGTACCCGAGCTATCCTTGTTGTCCCCTACTAAAGGTAGCAAGTCCCTCGATTGTCACCCATTACATGCTTCAAACGAATCGAGTTTAACTCAGGAGGACTCAACATTGATGCCTTCTCGAAGAATCAATATCCTTACGAAGACAACGGAATGAGTCCTGAAGGTACTTGCTAGGCTCATACGAAGAATCAATATTCTTACATGAGCAAAGCGTATTTCCCCCCACTTAAATGAACTGGACAAAGCTTGGGAATAGAGCTTGAATTAAGTCTTAGATGCGTAAAATAGAGTTACATTCATTTAAACGGACAAATAAATTGAAGCTGTTATGAACTTGCAAATTCCATATTTTTTTTAGAAAAACATTTTTTAAACCATTTAAAACCAATTTGTGGCCTGACCCTCTTTTATTTTTATTTTAAAAAAACAAAAACATGTCCCCAGCAGAGTCGCCAAGCTGTCGCAACCCTTTCGAGCTTCGACTTTTTTGAAAACATTAAAACACGGAGTCGCCACCAATCTTTTAGAAAAGTTTGATTGGATCACTTTAAAATAAGGTTATTTTAATAAAATGTTTTGTTTTAATAAAACAAAGGTTTTGGTCTGCGAAAAATAGAAAAACAGGTTCGGGTCGGTTACGCGTGGAAAAGGGTTAGCACCCCCGCGACGCCCAAAATTGGTACCTAATTGATTTTAAAATCGTTTTCAAAACTGGAATTTGCAAGTTCATGAAGGTTCGACTTTACTTGTCCGTTTAATGAATATTAGTCTATTTTAACGACCTTATCGCCTGGGAGATGAACTTTAATCACCGCCAACATTTATGGCACTAATCCGTCAATCTCGTTTGATAAGACACCACATTAAATTAATTACGCTTTTCAAACAACATAGAAATTTTAATGTGTTGAGCATTTTATATTTATTCTAAGTTCGATTATTCTTAAAAATCCTAAAAATGTCCAAGTCTTTTATTCCTAATTAAAAGTTTAAGTTTGCTTAAGTGTATTTTATTTTTGTGAAGTAAATTTTCCAACAATCACGTCTCTATCTAAGCTTAAGAACCTAATCCTAAGTTTTAACATATTTCTAAAGAACAAGCAAGAAACTTAATTTTTCTTTTGTGTTTTTTCACTTATTATTTATTTTTTAAAAAAAACCTTTATTTCTTCTTTTTTACTTTTTTAAAACAAAGACCCTTTTTACATTTTTTAACTTTTTCATTTTTTATGTTTTTTCACCTTTTATATTTTTTTAGAAAAGAATTTCTCTTTAAAAACCTTTTTTAAAACTTTTCTATAAAATATGAATTTTTAAAATAAACCTTATTTTTTGAAAACATTTCTCTTTAAGCATTTTTTTCAAAATTTTATTTCTTCATAAAACCCTAAACTTTAATTTAAAACATTTTTATTTTCTTTTTCTTGAAAACTTATTACTTATTTCTTTTTCTAAAAAAACATCTTTATTTACTTTTTTTTTAAAATCACTTCCTACTTTATTATTAAAACTAAATTTCAAGAAAAATATTTTATTTTTTTAAAGACCAAGCCCCTTTTATTATTTCCACCCATGCATTATTATTTTTTCCTAATTAAATCCCTAACTTTAAGTTTTTTAATAAAACCATATTAACTCATTTTTATTCTTGCATTTTAATATTAACACTTTTAAAAATTCATTTCTACATTTCTAAAGATCAAAACATTCCTAACAATATTTTTTAAAGCATGCAATTTTTAAAAGATCAAACCCAAAATTAAACGAAAGTTTAAAATGAAAACATTATCGGAATCGCGAAACGATTTTCGACTTCAAGAACACAACCTAAAATCCACAAAAACACAAACACAAAAATTCAACCAAGAACAAACATGAAAATTACTAAATAAAAATTAAAAGGAAAGATAGAAATTTTACCAAAACAACGAACGAAGAACTCGGATATGAACTTATCGAATCCGGAAAATTGCCTCCAAACTCGAACTTCAACTCCAAAATTTCCAAGCAACTCTTGAGAATTTTTAGAGAATTTTTTTCGGAATTTGTCTAAGCCTTTTTGCTTTTTCAAGTGTATTTTTTCTTGAAATTGGGTGTGATAAACATGTAAGGTTTGGGAGTATTTATACATGAATTTAAGCTTCAAATCAAAGCCAAATTCGGATTTCAATCCCCGAATTGAAGACAAAATTAAACAAGAAACTTGATTCTCGGAAAAATCCCTCAAACCCTATCCGATTTGGTTTAGATTTGAAGCTGAATTTTCCCCTTGATTCGAGCCTAGGGTTTGACCATTTGTCTCGGTTTTTTGCAGATTTCGGAGACCACATGCGGCGGCGGCGGCGGCGAGACACATCGACCGAGACCAACGGCGACGACAATCGTGGCTGGTAGACGCTGAACGACCAACTTCAATGTTCGATGGTAAGGTTTGCTGTTTATTTTTTTTACATTTATTATTTTTTGGGTTGTCATCTTATTTTACATTTATTACCACCATTTTTATTATTATCACATTTTCTCTCTTTTTCCTTTTTTTCTTTTCTTTTTTTTTAAAAAATGGGCTTGAATTTCAAAGTGGGCTTGTTTTTCCTTTTGAAATGGGCTTTACAAAAATTTATTTTCAAAGATGGGTTTATTGTTGTTTTTTTTAGTTTAGAAAAGGGTGAGCCTTTTATTATTTTATGGGAAAAAAAGGATTTTTTTTATATTTTTTCTAATTATTTAATATTGGTGGGGTGAAAATCTAGCGACAACACTTATGTGCTACATGACTGATTATAAATTGTTTTACCTATTTTATATGTTATTTAAACTGGCCATGCGCACATGATTGATACACTTGATTTCGCGTAAACATAACATGTTTTCTGGAGTAAGTATGATTATGCTATAGGTTTGATATATGCCCTAGTACCCGATATGACAAGCATGCTCTATGGTTACCATTTATCAGCATAGAAATGTGTTTATCAAGCATTGGTATAACTGTTTATCACTGCATACTATGATGTTGCCTGGAATGATTAATAGGGATACTTGGGTATGATATGAAGTACCGTAAGGTTCAGCCCTGATCAGGCTGGCAATTCCGCCCGTATTAGGTTCCTAGCTTAGGCTAGGGTAATTCTTCCCGTACTAGGTTCCTAGCTTCGGATAGGGTAATTCCGCCCGTGACCAAAGGTAACCCTTTATATCGGTACCTACGTCCACTAGGCCTAGGTTAACGCCCGTATAAAGTTCCTAGCTTCGGCTAGGGTAATTCCGCTCGTGACCTAAGGTATTTTCTTAGGATGGTACCCACGCCCAATGGTCTCGGATTAATGCCAATATATGATACCATTCTGGGAACTGTATCGTGGAGTTTGGTTGGAGGGTAGATAGGTTGCATGAAAACTTGTATGCTTTTATAACATATTTTTTTCCGAATTGTTTTGTTATGTAAATGTTGATACTTGCACTGTTGGAACACACTGAGCTCCCTAGCCCATACCCCTTTTTCTCCCTTTTAGATATTTTGCATAAGCTACCCTGCTCGTGACATTGGAGGATCGACACATTTTGTACTTCAGCTAGTTTGTAATGTTTCTATCCATCTTTTGGTTATACAGGGTGACATGTGCATATATTTTGGGATTATATAATGTTTTGTCATGATCATTTTGATACATTACTTGATGATGCTTATTTTGTAATCATTATCTGTCGGGTTTATGAAGATGATTTCACCAGTTTATGCAGATATTGTTCAAATTAGATACGTGAATTGGACATGTTTTTCAGTATCTTAAAAAAACTTATCAAAAAAATAAAGAGAAAAAAGCTTATCTTCATTACAAAGTAGGATCAGACTTTTTTAGTAACTTCTTTGGGATTCGAACGAAGAGCACCAAAATCTTTCGAGCAAACTCGTGCTGATAACATGTTGTGAATACAATAAATAAGAACAATAATAAGAACAAAGAACAAGAATGGAAGAACAAAGAGATGAGAGAAAGAGGGATATTTGTATTATTCTCAAATATAGACTTGTGTACAATGTCTTCATCAAATCATTTATTTATAGGCATTAAGAAGTACATATTACAATGAACTCTAATTAAATGAGATAATATTCCTAATGATAAAGTAAATCAAACTTCTTAGATAAGATTCTAATCATGATAGACATCCACATAGATAAATATTCATAACAATATCAAAATTTAAACAAAAAATATATGTGCTCCCGATTTATAGTTTCATCTTCACCATAAATCTATGATAATTTGCTTTCATTCATAGTGCTTAAACAAATTCAACATTCAACTAAAAATTAAAGAAATCTTTAAGCATGTATAGATTACATACAATGATAGAAACATTAAAAAATTG
This sequence comes from Hibiscus trionum, assembly GCA_030270665.1. Taxonomy (NCBI): domain Eukaryota; kingdom Viridiplantae; phylum Streptophyta; class Magnoliopsida; order Malvales; family Malvaceae; genus Hibiscus; species Hibiscus trionum. Next base: position 14,219,175 of record BSYR01000038.1, on the reverse strand, counting down.
TTGTGCAAGTGGATTAGATAATATATGCGCTCTTTTTACTTTGAATTTAATATACGAATTCCATTCCTCCTTATAATAACTTTAACAAAAAAATCATTGCATTTTATGAGGATTGATTTGTTGTAGAAAATGTTATTATTAAGCATGAACATAACAAATGTGTTGATTTGGAACTAAAATCTAATTTGAAATACTTTTTGATTCATTGTCATTTTGTTGCTTTTGGTTATTGCCTTCCTTTTATATTTGAACAAGTGACGAACCAGTGAACAAATGTGTTTATAATTTATTGCAGCATAATGTCATTGATTTCAATAAATTGAACTATTTTTTATGGTTATAGGTTGTGTGAACTCATGGGCAAACAAAAAAGACTAGATTCTATTTTTCAGAAAAAGATGTTGATAAAAAAAATTAGTATGTCATCGAAAACTCCAAGGCCTGCGCATCAAAGTTGTAGTTAATCTCCCCCTAAATCTCCGATTGTTGAGGTTGAAGAAGTTAATCTTCCATTAATAGAACGTGATCTTGTGTTACGTAAACTAATGTGGGAATATCCAATTAATCAACAAGATGAAATTCGACGAGCATACTTGAGAGTAGGTCCATATCAAATTCATCTCTCTAGTTATCCACTTTCTCAAGAAAAACATCACAAGCGTTTTCAATATTCTTGGTTTGCTCAATTTTCTTCTTGGCTCGAGTAATCTCCATCTAAGGATGCTGCATATTGTTTACCATGTTATCTTTTTAACATGAAATCTAACGAGAAACATGGTTGGGATACATTCATTGTTAAAAGGGTTTAGAAGTTGGAAAAAGTTAATTCTAGAAAGAGTTGTGCTTTTCTTTATCACATTGGAGTTGATTCTTGTTCACTGCATAATAATGCCATGAGATCTTGTGCGAATTTGATGAAGTAATCTGGGCATATTGATAAAGTAATTCATCGGCAAAATTTAGAAGAAATTTTGAATAGCAAGGTATGAGTCAAGACTTCAATAGATGTTGTTAGATGGCTTGCATTTTAAGATTGTGCTTTTAGAGGTAATGATGAGACACTTGGTTCAAGAAATTGTGGAAATTTTCTTGAGTTGATTGAACTTTTGGCGTCCTATAATGATGATGTTAAGAAAGTTGTTTTGGAAAATACTCCTAAGCATGCTATATATATTTCTCCTTTAATCCAAAAGGGGATTTTACATGTCATTGCTAATAAAGTTCAGAACAAGATTCGTGAAGGTATTGGAGATTCAAGATTTTGTATCATAGTTGATGAAGCTCGTGATGAATCCAAAAGAGAACAAACGACCCTTCTTCTAAGATTTATTGATAAAGGCGGCTTTATTAGAGAGCATTTTTTTATCATGCACATGTTAAACATACAACTGCATTGACTCTTAGGAATGAAATATATGTCATCCTAGCTCATCATGGTCTTGATTTTCAAAATATTTGTGGTCAAGGTTACGATGGTGCTAGTAATATGCGTGGAGAGTGGAAAGGATTGCAAGCATTATTCCTTAACGATTGTCCTTCTACTTATTATGTGCATTGCTTTGCTCATCGACTACAATAGGCTCTTGTTGCTGCATCTCGAGAAGTACATTTTGTTCATGAATTTTTTTAATAATTTGAGCTTCATTATCAATTATGTCGGTGCCTCATGCAAACGTAATGAAGAATTGCATGCTGGTCAAGAAGATACAATTGCACACATGTTAACTACAAATGAGCTTAAAATCGGAAAAGGTGCTAATCAAATTGGCACTTTAAAACGAGCCGGAGATACTCGTTGGGGTTCACATTTTCATTGTATATGTATCCTTATAATAATGTTTGATGCAACTTGTTTGGTGTTTGAGAATATTAAAAGAGAATGATCCAGTTATTCTCAACGACGGGATGCTACTACTGCATCCAAAATGATTCATTCATTCGAATTCATTTTAATTTTGCATTTGATGAAAGAGGTCATGGGCATTACTGATGTATTATGTTAAGCTTTGCGGCAAAAATCTCAAGACATTGTAAATGCTATGCATTTGGATTCAAGTAGAAAGATGTTGATCCAAAATTTGAGAGAGAATGGTTGGGAAAATTTGTTGAAACATGTGCTATCATTTTATGAAAAGAATGATTTGGATGTTCCTGATTTAAGTGCACAATATTTTGAAGGTAGGCATCGACAACATCAAATTCAAAAAATCGTGGAACACCATTATCATTTTGAAATATTCAATAAAGTGATTGATTTTCAAATTCAAGAGCTAAATACTAGGTTTAGCATTGAGGCAATTGATCTTTTGAAACTTAGCTCTGCTTTGGATCCAAATGAAGATTATAGATCTTTAACATTGGTGATATTTGCACTCTTGATAAAAAATGCTCAGAGAAATTGAATTTTCCGTTTCAGTTGAAGAATTTTGAGTGTGATATGCGTAATGACGTCAAATTGCAAAATTTGACGTGTTTGTCTCAGCTATGTGTTGTTCTGACGAAGATAGGAAAATCAAAAGCATTTTATCTTCTCGACAGATTGATCATGCTTATTTTAACTCTTACAGTGTCTACATCAACTAGTGAGCGGACATTTTCAGCTATGAAGATGATCAAAACAAGATTGCAAAAAAAAAGATGGAAGATGAATTTCTTGCAGATAACTTGGTTATTAATATCGAAAGAGAGATTGTTGAGACATTTACTTTAGATTCAATTCTTGAGGATTTTGTTTCTTTGAATATTTTTATGAATCGATGAATTTTAATAAATTATAAGTTTTTATTTCATTAGTACAATATTTACATAAATAATTTATGTTGATATATATATATGTATATTAAAATATCTTAGTTAATATATATGAGTTCATATTTTATAGATGCCCCCCGGCAATAAATTATGGTGAATTCCGCCACTGCATAGCTCGAACAAAGATATCTCAAGGGAAGCTAGGGTGGATATGGATAATGGTAATAAGGAGGCTGGTGTTCGTAGTCGGGATTGCATGGAGGAACATCAAACATTCTTCCCTGGACTACAAGATCACCATTTAAGGAGAAGGTTTATTTCTTTATTCGAAATGCAAGATAAGTATCTCTTGGTAAGGAAAAAAAGAAGGGGGATAAGGTCTTAAAAAATGTAAGAAGCCTTGTCAAGTTGATGTCGATATATCTTCAGACATACATGTTGCTATAGATTCGGATATAGAAAGAAACTAGATCATTACAAAAGCAGTTAAAGAAAGCTTGAGCGGAAAAAATCCGATAAAAAATGAGCGATGATGTGTTGTATCTTGAGGCAAGGGAAGCTCTTGATCTAGGTAAAAGGTTGGGGGTGCAAATTGTTGGAAATGAAGATGAAGTAGTGAAAGAAATAGTTAGGCTTGAGCTTCAAAACTATTAATCAGTTTTGGAGTTTTGTTTGACAGTTTAGTAGTATTTTATTGGAGAGTTTAGTGCGTGCATAGGTTATTAATCTAGAACGTTGGTGTGAATCGATGTATTTTGTTTCTTTGAATATTTTTATGAAACGATGAATTTTAATGAATTATTAGTTTTTATTTTATTAGTACAATATTTAGATAAATAATTTATGTTGATATATATATATATATATATATATTAAAATTTCTTACTTAATATATATATATATATTCATATTTTATAGATGCCCCCAATAAATTATGGTTAGTTCCACCACTTCATAGCTCGAACAAAGATATCTCATGGGAAGCTAGGGTGGATATGGCTAATTGTAACAAGGAGGCTGGTGTTCGTAGTCGAGATTGCATGGAGGGACATCAAATGTTCTTCCCTGAACTACAAGATCACCATTTTAGGAGAATGTTTATTTCTTTAGCCGAAATGCAAGATAAGTATCTCTCGACCAAGGGAAAAAAGAAGAGGGATAAGGTCTTAAAAAATGTAAGAAGCCTTTTTCAAGTTGATGTCGATATATCTTTAGACATACATGTCCATATGGATTAGGATATAAAAAACCAGATCATTACAAAAGCAGTTAAATAAAAGCTTGAGAGGAGAAAATCTGATAAAAAATTGAGCGATGAGGTGTCGTATCTTGAGGAAAGGGAAGGTCTTGATCTAGGTAAAAGGTTGGGGTGGAAATTGTTGGCAATGAAGATGATGTAGTGAAAGAAATGGTTAGGCTTGAGCATCAAAAAAATTAATCAGTTTTGGAGTTTTTGTAACACTTCTAAAATAATAATAACAATGATAAATTTAAATTGAAGAGGAAAAAAAAGGGGAAACTGATGGATGTGGGATTTAAACCCTTAACCATAAGGATTATGAACCATGCACCTAACCATTTGAGATATACAAGCTCTTAGTAGGGTTTTGTACCGAATTAATTTTAAATTAAACTTAATGGTTCAGAAAAAATAATAAAATAATAAAATATCTCACATACCCCTATCAGCCCATTTAATTTTCCCAGCTACCCAATCGACACCCAAATTAATGCCCATCGGAAAATTCTAGAAAACCCTATCGACCTTTCATCTCCTTCACCGATCATTGCCTTGAACTCTGTCACCGAGTGACCGTTGGCATCACCGCCATCGTCAAACAGAGCGACTCAACGTCCCGATCAAGATCACAACTGCCACTCGCTCTGAATCTTCACTGCGCACCGTGAAGAGCAGCTGAAAGGTTCGGTCGTAACCTAACCCCCCCCCCCCGCTGTTTTTGCTTTTGACGTTACCGACGTTGATAGGCATCCGTACGCCACACCGCTGGCACCCCTAGACTCCCCGTCGTGAGGCAAACAAAACCCTACCGGTTACACAGCCGCTCACTACCGTTTAGCGCCTCGTCAGAGATACGACAATTCGGTCGTGCTTTGCCAGTTCGGTAAGTATTTCGGCCTACATCTCGAGTTATTTGAGCTATGGTTGAGAAAATGTTGACAATTGAGTGATCAGAAGTGTTTTCCGGCAATTTTTGGGTTGGGCGTGGGCTTCACGCACTGTCTAAGGCGATTCTCGGCCGCCTTGGATGGTGGTCATTGAACCGGCCGGCCTAGACCCGCCTAACCGTAGTCCGAGCCACCTAAACCGGTCCAGCCTAAACCGGCCTGGCCCAATGGTAAACCAAGCCCGATAACTGACCCGAGTTGACCCGAACCCGACCCGAGTTTGACCTGTTGACCGAGTAAAACTAGTGAGTCAACTCGCCCGAGTCAATCTAGTGAATCAACTCGTCCGAGTCAACCTAGTGAGTCAACTCACCCGAGTCAACCCAGTTAGTCAACTCGCCCGAGTCAACCCAATGAGTCAACTCGCCCGAGTCAACCCAGTGAGTCAACTCAGCTGAGTCAACCCTATGAGTCAATTTGGTCAACTAGTGACATCAGCATTGACTTTGACCGCTGACGTCAGCGTTGACTTTGACCCAAAAGTCAACTTTTCTCGAACAACCCTATTTTATGTTTTTCGACGTCCTAAGTCTGATTTTGAAGCCCGTTTTGTAAGATTCTAACCCGAAAGCCTCCAAATTGGACGTTGAATCCGGATATGTGTATGTATTAAGTTAAATTATTTGAGAAAGGTTATAAAACAAATGACTGACATTGATCTTTTGATTAAAGGTACTCGCTGATCTCTCGATCGTGCCTACACCCAGCCTAGCTCGTTCCAATCAGTGCCGCCTCGAGAGCCCATTGTTACCCGTATGATTCTATAACTTAGAGTATTATATTGATAAAAATGTAAACCTGTTAGTAACCCTAATCCTTGTAGATCTAGGTTCCAATACCGTAGCTGAGCGTGGTCCTGGTGCCCAGTAGATCATCGAACCTGCCTAACTTTTGAGGTGTGTTCCTTATGTGGTACATGACTGATTATAAAATCGTTTTACTTGTTTTATATGATATTTAAACTGGCCATGTGTACATGATTGATACACTTAATTTCGCATAAACATAACATGTTTTCTGGAGAAAGTATGATTATGCTATAGGTTTGATATATGCCCTAGTACCTGATATGACAAGCATGCTCTATGGTTACCATTTATCAACATAGAAATGTGTTTATCAAGCATTGTTATAACTGTTTATCACTGCATACTATGATGCTTCCTAGATTGATTAGTAGGGATACTTGGGTTATGATATGAAGTACCATAAGGTTCAGCCCTGATCAGGTTGGTAATTCCGCCCGTATTAGGTTCCTAGCTTAGGCTAGGGTAATTCCGCCTGTGACCTAAGGTAACTCCTTAGATCGGTACCTACGCCCACTAGGTCTAGGTTAACGCCCGTATAAGGTTCCTAGCTTCGGCTAGAGTAATTACGCCCGTGACCTAAGGTATTTCCTTAGGATGGTACCCATGCCCAATGGGCTCGGGTTAATGCCAGTATATGATACCGTTCTGGGGAACTGCATTGTGGAGTTTGGTGGGAGAGTATATAGGTTTCATGAAAACTTGTATACTTTTATAACATATTTTTTCGAATTGTTTTATTATGTAAATGTTGTTACTTGCACTATTGGAACACACTAAGCTCCCTAGCGCGTACCCCTTTTTCTCCCTTTCAGATATTTTGCATAGGCTACCCTGCTCGTGATATTGGAGGATCGACATATTTTGTACTTCAGCTAGTTTGTAATGTTTCTATCCACCTTTGGGTTATATAGGGTGACATGTGCCTATATTTTGGGATTATTTTGTCATGATCATTTTGAGACATTACTTGATGATGCTTATTTTGTAATCATTATCTGTCAGGTTTATGAAGATGATTTCACCAGTTTATGTAGATATGTTTCAAATTAGATACTTGAATGTTGGACATGTTTTCATTTGGATATTTGAGTTGGATGTACACTTTTAGATTTGGTCCTTCTGTATAGGCCGGTCTAGAGTGTTACATTTGGTTGGTATCAGAGCTTTTGGTTTTAAAGCATCAGACTGTGGATAAGTCCATTTAAAGTGTTACTTTAAAACGTTTTATAAAATGTTTTATGAAACGGGTCATGTCACCAAGTTTTATACGTTTACTTGTGTTCGATTCTCCACTGTCACTAACTGGTCCTAGGTTCTATTCATTGTAGAGATTATCCTCCGCTATGAACACCAGCTAGTGATGTCGACCCGCTCGTACGTGAGGTTGACCGATTAGATTTGTAGACCCGATAGACGATCCAGTGGCTACTACATCTACTCATGCTGATGCTCATGCCCTCGTAGATCCTTCAGCTTTTGCTGAGCCTTCCGCCCCTCGTGGTCCTACAATTTCATCCACCCTGAGTGCTCTGACACCTACCCCAACTGCTCCATCGTCTACTCTTCGTATTGATATGACTACTCTGATTAGAAGAGCGTCAGTTTCTGGGCCCGAGCCTACGATTGGAGTTACTAATGAGGTTTTGAGTAGACAGTTTCTTCAGCTGATTCAGGGTGTAGTCAGAGCATCGGGTGTCGCTCCAAAAGTCCCCATCTCCCATACCTTGTTTGCTAATGGGATCAAGAACTTCTCGAGATCTCTTAGTGGAGTACCGACCGAGGCTGAGGAATGGTTGTATGACATCGAGGGACGTATGACTGAGATGGGTTTTGAGCCATCCAAAAAATACTTGGGTGTTGTGTCTATGCTGAGCGAGAATTCCCGCACCTCTTGGGAGTCCATTATGAGCAACGTTCCCTCTGATCGGTTGATATGGGATTTCTTTAAAGATCGTTTTAGGAATCGTTATCTAGGCGATCGGTTCCTGAGGGAGAGATGTCAGGCATTCAAGGACTTGGTACAGGGTTCCATGACAGTGGCCGGGTATGAGATACAGTTTCTGGATTTGTAGAGATAGGGTTCTAGTTTGGTTTCTACCGAGAAGGATATATGCGAAAAGTTCTTAGAGTGCCTCCGTATTGGGATATGTGATCGAGTGGCTACACATCACAATGAGTTATTTGAGGATTTGGTAGATCGGGCTAAGACTACAGAACATATAGAGATATTGGATGCTAGTCAGAGTGGTAAAGATAGGGATTGAGGGTGAGACCGATATTGATCTTGGAGATCTTCTGGACAGGGAAAGTCTTACGCGCGCCCTGATAAGACTGCACGCACTACATCATATCAGAGAGGTGGCCCAAGTTATAGGCCCCCGGCACCACAAGGCCCAGCTGTTAGTCGAGGTGATTCATCGGGGTTCACTCTCGTACCTTTGTGTGAGTATTGTGGTAAGTCACACTAAGGAGTGTGCATGAAGATGACGGGTGCTTGCTTTCGATGTGGATCCACTGATTACTTCAAGAAAGAGTGTTCACACATACCTTTTGTAGACCGATCGTCGTTTCAGACCTCCTTCTCGATTCCATACTCCAGCTCGTTCACAGACATCTGTTCAGACACTGGGTTCAGGGCGTTATCAGAGTATAGCTCCTGGGTCTTCTGTTAGATCTAATAGTAGAGGCCAATCACATCAGAGTGGGGGACGTGTCATGATTATGGCCAGAATGCCTGCACTTGTTTATGCTACTAGACTTCGAGACGACATAGATAAGCCATATGTCATTGCATGTACATTTACTATATATTTTGTTCCAATCTTTGCATTGCTTAACAATGGTTCTACCCATTCCTATATCGAGATTTGTGTCCCAAGACCTTCAGATTCCAGATGAGACCATCAAAAGAGTGGTTACTGTTATGAGTCCAGTGGTCAGTCAGTGGTTGTGAATAGGGTGTTCAAGCGATGTCCCCTCGAGGTTCAGGGGGAAATCTTTCCAGCCGACCTTATGGAGCTACCATTAGAAGAGTCTGATCTAATTTTCGGCATGGATTGGTTGACTGAACATCGGGTTAACTTAGACTGTGAGTCCAAGAGAGCAGTTTTGAAGACTTCTGATGATCAGACAATGGTTCTTGTTGGTGAACACCGAGGGTATCTGTCTAATGTCATATCTGCCTTGGCTGCTGATAGGATGATCTAAAAGGGGTATCATACCTTCATCGTATGTTTCTTGAATACCAAAGGTTCTTTGTCTAAGATTGAGGAGATTCGCACTGTTAGCGAGTTTCCTAATGTTTTCCCCGATGAGCTACCTGGATTACCTTCTGATTGGGATGTTGAGTTTGAGATTGAGACCTATCCGAGATCTACACTAGCCTCTATGAACCCTTATCGTATGGCTCCAAAGGAGCTTAAGGAATTAAAGATTGAATTGCATGAGCTCTTGGATCAAGGATTTATTCGACCTAGCTCTTCGCCTTGGGGAGCCCCTATTGTTTTCGTGAAGAAGAAAGATGGTTCTCTCAGGTTATGTATTGACTATCGGAAGGTGAACAAGCTTACAGTCAAAATAAGTACCCGTTACCCAGGATCGATGACTTGTTCGATTAGTTTCGAGGAGCCACAGTTTTCTCAAAGATTGATCTTTGTTCTGGGTACTATCAGTTGAAGATAAAGGGGTCTGATGTAGCAAAGACGACCATTCGCACCAGATATGGGCATTACAAGTTTTTAGTGCTGTCGTTTGGTCTGACTAATGCTCCTACCGCCTTTATGGATCTGATGAACCGTGTGTTCCGGCCCTCTTGAATCAGTTTATGGTGGTGTTCATTGATGACATCCTAGTCTACTCCCAGACTGAAGCAGAACATGCTGAGCATTTGAGGATTGTTCCGCAGACTCTTAGAGAACACAAATTGTATGCCAAGTTGAGAAAGTGTGAATTTTGGCTCAACGAGGTGACATTTCTTGGGTATGTGGTATCAACTCGAGGTATTCAGGTTGATCTGAGCAAGATAGAGGCCATTGTGAGTTGAAAGCAAACCATGAATGTTTCCGAGATTCACAGTTTCTTGGGTTTAGTTGGGTATTACAGGCATTTCGTTGAGGGTTTTTCCATTATTTCGGCTCCCTTGACGAAGCTGTTGAGGAAGGATGTTTCATTCATCTAGATAGATGCTCAGCAGGATAGTTTCAAGAAGTTGAAGATAGCTTTAACGCAAGCTCTAGTTTCGACTCAGCCCGAGTTTGGGAAGGATTTCGCAGTTTATAATGATGCATCGCGCTCCAGACTTGGATGTGTTCTGATGCATGATGGCAAAGTAATAGCTTATGCGTTTCGTCAGTTGAGGCCGCATGAGTGTAATTATCCTACCCATGATCTAGAGCTGGTCACTGTGGTCTTTGCCCTAAAGATTTGGAGACACTATCTCTACAGAGAGAAGTGTTATATTTACATAGATCACAAGAACCTAAAGTAAATTCTTATACAGAGAGAGCTTAATTTGAGACAACGTCGTTTGATTGAGCTTCGTAAGGACTATGACTGTGTGATTGAGTACCACTCGGGGATGGCAAATGTTTTTGTTGATGCTTTGAGTCGTAAGGCTATATCAGACTCGAGATCCTTGTTTGCCAGGATGAGTATATATAGTGATGGAAGTTTACTAGTCGAGCTGCAGGTTAAACCGACTTTGGCCAAGGAAATTAAGGCCAAACAACTTATAGACAGTTCCTTACTCCCTGTCATACAGCAGGTTGAGAAAGGATCTACATCTATCTATGCCTTTGTTCAGGATGGAGTCTTGTGCTTCAAGGGCCATTATTGTGTACCGGATGATGTCGAGTTGAAGCAGGCCATTCTCAGTGAGGCTCATAGCAGCCCTTATGCTATGCATCCCGGTAAGGACAAGATGTACCAAAACCTGAGGCAAAGATATCATTGGGTTGGTATGAAGGACATTTCAGATTATGTATCCGGTGTTTGACTTGCCAGCAGGTTAAGGCAGAACACCAGCGTCCTTCTGGATTTTTGCAACCCATTAGGATTCCTGAGTGGAAATGGGAGTGCATCACGATGGATTTTGTTACGGGTTACCTCTGACTCCTTCCAAGAAAGACTATGTCTGGGTGATTGTTGATAGACTCACTTTATTCCTGTCCGAGTTACTTATCCCATGAAGAAGCTGGCTATATTGTATATTTCTAAGATTTTCAGATTTCATGGTGTACATGTCTATCATTTCGGATCGAGATTCAAAGTTTACCTCTTGGTTATGGAAGGCCTTACATGAGGCCTTGGGCACACGTATGAATTTTAGTACATCTTATCATCCTCAGACCAATGGACAGTCAGAAAGGGTGATACAGATTCTTGAGGACATGTTACGGGGATGTGTGATTGATTTCCATGGTAGTTGGAAAGATTTATTACCCTTGGCTGAGTTTGCATACAATAACAGCTATCAAGCTAGTATCCGCATGGCACCGTATGAGGCTCTGTATGGCCGTAAGTGTCGTACTCCCATCTGTTGGACAGAGTTGTATGATAAGAAGACCTTAGGCCCATAGTTGGTTCGAGAGACTGATGAGACAGTCAGATTGATCTATAACCGTCTGAAAGAGGCTTTTGATAGACAAAAGTCTTATACTGACCGAAGGAGAAAAAACATTGAGTTTGAGGTCGGTGATCAGGTTTTCCTGAAGGTGTCTCCGTGGAAGAAAGTTTTGAGATTTAGACGCAAAGGCAAGTTGAGCCCAAGATTTATTGGGTCATACCATATTTGAAAGAGAGTTGGGCCTGTTGCATATCAGCTTGAGTTTCCTCCCAGCTTAGCCGCATTCATGATGTATTCTATGTATCCATGTTTAGACAGTACCATCCAGACCCAAGTCAAGTCATTCAAGTTCAAGAAGTGGAGTTGAGACCAGATTTATCCTATGAGGATGAGCCTGTTCGGATTTTGGATCGAGATGAGAGAGTTTTGAGGAACCAGCGTATTCCCATGGTTAAAGTACAATGGAGTAATCGTGGTCCTGAAGAAGCTACCTGGGAGACTCATGAGTCAATGGAAAAGAGTTCCCACATCTGTTCAACTAAGATAAATTTCGAGGCCGAAATTTCTTTTTAGGGGGAGAGTTGTAACATTTCTAAAATAATAATAATAATGATAAATTTAAATTGAAGAGGAAAAAATGAGGAAACAGCTGGTTGTGGGATTTGAACCCTCAACCTTAAGCATTATGAACCATGCACCTATCTATTTGAGCTATACAAGCTCTTAGTAAAGTCTTGTACCAAATTAATTTTAAATTAAACTTAACGGTTCAGACAAATTAATAAAATAATAAAATATCTCACCTACCCCTCTCAGCACATTTAATTTTCCCAGTTACCCAACCGACATCCAACTTAATGCCCATCGGAAAATTCTAGAAAACCTTATCGACCTTTCATCTCCTTCACCGATCCATGCCTTGAACTTCGTCATCGAGTGACTGTTGGCGTCACCGCCATCGTTAAACAGAGCGGTTCAACGTCCCGATAAAGATCACGGCCGCCACTCGCTCTGGATCTTCACCGCACGCCGTGAAGAGCAGCCGAAAGGTTCGACCATAACCTAAACCTCCATCGTTGTTTTTTCTTTCCACAATATCGGTGTCGATAGGCATCCGTTCGCCACACCGTTGCCACCCCTAGACTCCCCTTCGCGAGGCGAACAAAACCCTACCGGTTACACAGCCGCTCACTGTTATTTAGCGCCTCGTCGAAGATACGACAGTTTGGTTGTGTTTTGCCTGATTTGGTAATATTGGTAAGTATTTCAACCTAGATCTCGAGTTATTTGATCTATGGTTGAGAAAATGTTGACAATGGTGTGATCGGAAGCGCTTTTCGACAATTTTTGGGTTGCGCGTAGGCTTCACGCGCCGTCTAAGGTGATTCCCGGCCGCCTTGGACGGTGGTCGTTGAATTGGCCGGCCTAGACCCGCCTAACCGTAGACCGAGCCACCTAAACAGGTCCAGCCTAAACCGGCCTGAAAAAGTGGTAAACCAAGCCCAATGACTGACCCGAGTTGACCTAAACCTGGCCCGAGTTGACCCAAACTAGACCCGAGTTTTACCGGTTAATCGATTCAACCCAGTGAGTCAACTCTCCCGATTCAACCTAGTGTGTAACACCCCAAGTTTGGGCCTAGGTATTTTGCAAGTCGGGTTGGGCCGGTGGAATCGGTAGTCAGGTGTTCAAATTATAAAAGGGTGATTTAGGGAAATCAAGGTTTGGGATGGGATAAACATATGATAAAAATTCCTAAAATCCTTTAAAATTATATTTAAGAGGTTGGTTAAATCAATATTTCAAAACGGGTTTTCGAAAGTATACATTTTGGGCAGTAACCAAAATGTAAAGATTTATAAGTTGGGTAAAATGTGTTTTTCAAGAAGAGTCAAAATCTTAGAATCTCTAGGGAGCTATTTGGCAATTAGGCCTCTTCTCTAATTTGGCATATGTTTTAATTTGTTTATTAAATAATTAAAAAGGCTTTTAATTAATTAATTAGAGAGGTAGTTAATCGGTTAAAAGAATTTTGACGATCTTTCTATTATCTCTTCTTCACTTCAACCAAACACTCTCCGTTTTCTCTCAAATTTCCAGATTTTCTTCACTCTCAAATTATCTCTTGATTTCCAACTTTTCCTTGGTGATTTCTCTCATTTTCCTTCAAGTTCTTTCAAGCTAAACTTGCCAAATTAGAAGAGAAGCAAGGATTGGAGGTAAATTTCGTGCTAACCCTCTAATCAAGGTTCTTTAATGAAATTCCAAAGATATTTGGCTCTTTATTCATGGTTTTGATTGGGGTTTTGTTATTAGTTTGATAAACTATTGAAATCTCAGAAGAAAAGTGATTTAAATTGTGATTTTCAGAGTTATGATGATTTGGTTTGTTTTAGATGATTTCTAAACGAGTTTTGAAAGATTTTTGGTGTTGAAGTGGAGTCTTAATCATAAAGATCCTGAAATCCTTGAGTTTCTTGATTTTTGATGTGTTCTTGAGGAATCCGAGTTTCTGGAGGTATAAAGATGGTTTTAGGTTGTTTTTGGATGTTGATTAATGCCAAAGTGTGTTGGATGAGTTGGATAATGGCTGGGCTGAGGTTAGAGGTCAATCGAATGAGTTTTCGGTTGTTTTAGATGGGTGATTTGGTGCTTTAGAGCAGGGCTGCGGGTTTTCTTTTGAGTGCTAGTGTTTTGAATGCATTTTATGCATTCAACCTCTACTTTAATGTGTTGAAAACAGGGGATAGTATTTCGGAATCAAACGAAGTGATTTTGGAGGCTTCGGGTGATCGATAGTTGCGTCGGCAAGTGTGGTTTCGCGAGTCGGTGAGTGGAACTTGGTTTTCCAGCGTGGAAACGTTTTAGAAAAGGTTTTGGGAACTTAGTAAGAGCTTGAAACGCTTTACTAAGTTCGGAAGTAAGTAAAGTGAAATTCTCTCTCGGATTGTGCTATTGTGAGAATTTGAATGCACTTGATTTAATTATGTTAACCTACTGTTTTAAAGCATGTTTTGAGTTTATAAAATGTGTTTGATGATGCCATGTGGTTTAAGGATGCACATGCATGTGTTGATGCATGATATTTGAAGCATGGTTTAATTCTTGAGTTATGTCTTATCACGAATGCTTTGTGAAAACAGTGAGGTATGCATGAATTGTGGATTATATTGGCAAGTGATGTTGAATAAAGTGTTTTGTAAATGAAATCGGATATAGTTAGCTGGCTATAGGATTGAGTGCATTATAAACAAGACGCCTTTGATGTTGAGGGGTTGTGATTGTACCGAAAACTCCATCCAAGTACCTTAACGATTGAGGATTGTTTAAGGTTGCAACGGTTAAGGGTAGCTCCCGGGTGCGAACCTTGTGTGTGTCCCGTTTCTCGTTAGTGGGTTATACATCTATCGATAAGTGACGTTGAGTGGCTGTGATTGTACCGAATACTCCACCAAGGGTGTCACAACGATGGAGGGTCACTCTCGTGTGTGAGCCTTGAGATGTAGGTAGAGTGTATGAGGGGTGTGGGACAACCCTTGGTAATTTGTGTATCCGATATATTTTTGAGAATGTTATTAATCACTTGTAAGCTAATATAATGGAATGAAACATTATGGAAATGTTGTTGATGCATGTTTTACCTTAAGCTTAGCATAAGGGTGTTTATGCTTGGAAGGCTTGATGATGTGTAGCAATGGTTTAATTGCTGGAAATATGTGATACATGTTGCATGGTGTTTAGCATGTTGATTTTGATGTCAAAGTGCATGGTTTATCAAAGAAGGCATGATGGTTTTGAAAGAGTGGAAAAATGGTTTTGTGCATTGATGGTGTTTTTGGTTTTGAGCTTTCCTCACTAAGCATTTTGTGCTTACGCTCTCTTTGTCCATCAATGCAGTCAATTTGAGCTTCGGAGGCGGCACTTGTAAGGGATCGGTGAAAGACTTTGATTGAAGGTATGTTTGGTTATGAAATAGGGTAATAAAGGCAATGAGGGTGTCCAATGCTATGAATGATGGTTGATTTGGTATTCTCTGGTTTAGTACAAGTTTGATATGAATATTTGAGTATGTAAATGGCCTTTAAATGTTGGTTTATGTTTGGATTGGAGATGATCTTTTTATGCTTGATTTTCTGTAGGAAGCATTGTTGGATTAAAATCCACAATTGTGGGCACATATGTAAAATGTATGTTGCTATTATAAAGTATGACACAAAATAAAGTGACCAATTAAGTTAAGCGTGTCATATGTATTAAAATGTCATGGAAATAAAAGTGTAGATACCTTAAGATATATTTATAATTCAATGAGGGGCAGAGTTATAAATATTTAATAGTTGATTTGATAAATCAACTATATAAAGAGGTAGTGGTCCCCAAGAAATAGGTTAACTTGTTTTTCTCTCCTTCCCCGTCAGAGAGTTTTACTTCAAGAGATAACCTATCTTATTGGAATATCAATACCAAAGATTTGGGGATTTCAACATCAAGATTCAAGATTTTCAATCTATTAATGAATTCAGGTATGCTTCCGTATTCAATTTATTCGATTTATTGTTCTCGGTGATTTAACATGATAGATCTTGGGTATTAAGTTTCATTTAATTTATGATTTGATTCTAACAAGCATGCCTCTAGAATTCTTTGATGATAAATGTCATGTTATGATGTCGTTGTTGCCATGTATTCATGAGAATTGATGTTTACATGAGTTGTATGCATATTAGAGGTAAGTTGGTGTGCTTAGGAATGGATTAAAATGACTAAAGCATCCAAATTTGACATTACAGGCCTGAGCGTATCGATACCCTCGTAAGGGTATCAATACGGTCCGTGTATTTTTGGAGGGTGTACCGATACTCGGGGGCGTATCGATACGCATTTTTGCCACTGGTTTTGGGTGTATCGATATGGGCCTCAAGTGTATCGATGCGACTTTTGAATTGTGAGGTTGGTGGGCTGCTCGTCGTGGGAGTATCGGTACCCTCTCTAAGGGTATTTATATGCTAGGGTATTGATACCCTCTCTAAGGTTATCAATACGGTATTAGTTAATTTGGTTGTTTGACATCTTAAAATATTCTGAATCTTTAAGTTTTAGTCTATATTTCTTATGGATGCAATTTAAGGTGATTTAATGGTTAATTTGGGTTGAGCTTTGGCAGAGATGCATGTAATGAGTTTAATTAAAGGTTGGTAATTCGAATTTGGTAATAACCCTTACAAATTTTCAAATTTACAAAATGGTCCCTAAACCTTAAATGGGTCATAGTCAAGGGGCGATTGTTATGTTGTTTTATCCGCTGCTTGTGTGTGTACACATAGGAACCTAAGTTGCATATAGACAAGATAAAAATAAAAAATAGGGTTTTTTTAGGTAAACCTTCCCGGTTTACTTCAATATTCCCCGTGTGATCCGTTTATTGAGGGGGTTACATAGTGAGTCAACTCGTCCGAGTCGACTCAGTGAGTCAACTCGCCCGAGTCAACCCAATAAGTCAACTCGCCCGAGTCAACCCAATAAGTCAACCCGGTCAACCGGTGATGTTAGCACTGACTATGACTACTGACGTCAACGTTGACTTTGACCCAAAAGTCAACTTCTCCCGAACAACCCTATTTTATGTTTTTCGACGTCCTGAGTCTGATTTTGAAGTCTGTTTCGTAAAAATCTAACCTGAAAGACTCCAAATTGGACATTGAATCCGGACATGCTTATGTATTAAGTTAAATCATTTAAGAAAGGTTATAAAACAAATGACTGACATTGATCTTTTGATTGAAGGTACTCGCGGATCTCCCGATCGTGCCTACGCCCAGCCCAGCTCGTCTCGATCAGTGCCGCCTCGAGAGTCCATTGTTACCCGTATGATTCTGTAACTTAGACTATTATATTGATAAAAATGTAAACTTGTTAGTAACCCTAATCCTTGTCGATCTAGGTTCCAGTACTGTAGCTGAGTGTGATCCTGGTGCCAGTAGATCATCGAACCATCCCGACTATTGAGGAGTGTTCCTTATTGTCGCAACCCTTTCGAGCTTCAACTTTTTTAAAAACTTTAAAACACGGAGTCACCACCAACCTTTTTGAAAAGTGTGATTGGATCACTTTAAAACAAGGTTATTTCAATAAAACGTTTTATTTTAATAAAACAACGGTTTTGGTCTGCAAAAAATAGAAAAATAGGTTCGGGGGTCGGTTATGCGTGGGGGAAGGGTTAGCACCCCTACGACGCCTAAAATTGGTACCTAATTGATTTTAAAATCGTTTTCAAAACTGGAATTTGCAAGTTCATGAAGGTTCGACTTTACTTGTTCGTTTAATGAATATTAGTCTATTTTAACGACCATATTGCATGGGAGATGAACTTTAATCACCGCCAACATTTCTTGCGCTAACCCGTCATTCCCGTTTGATAAGACACCGCATTAAATTAATTCTGCTTTTCAAACAACATAGAAATTTTAATGTGTTGAGCATTTTATATTTATTCTAAGTTCGATTGTTCTTAAAATTCCTAAAAATGTCTAAGTCTTTTATTTCTATTTAAAAGTTTAAGTTTGCTTAAGTGTATTTTATTTTTGTGAAGTAAATTTTCCAACAAACACGTCTCCATCTAAGCTTTAGAACTTAATCATAAGTTTTAACCTATTTCTAAAGAACAAGCAAGAAACTTAATTTTTCTTTTGTGTTTTTCCCTTATTATTTCTTCTTTAAAAAACATTTATTTCTTCTTTTTAACCTTTTTAAAACCAAGACCCTTTTACATTTTTTAACTTTTTCATTTTTATGTTTTTTCACCTTTTATATTTTTCTTTAAAAAAATTCTCTTTAAAAACTTTTTTTAAAACTTTTCTTTAAAATATGACTTTTTTAAAACAAACCTTATTTTTTGAAAAGATTTCTCTTTAAGCCTTTTTTTTCAAAATTTTATTTCTTCCTAAAACCCTAAACTTTTATTTAAAACCTTTTTTATTTTTTTCCTTGAAAACTTATTACTTATTTCTTTTTTAAAAAAACATCTTTATTTACTTTTTTTAAACCACGTAACCTACTTTATTATTAAAACTAAATTTCAAGAAAAACCTTTTATTTATATTTTTAAAGACCAAGCCCCTTTTATTATTTCCACACATGCATTATTTTTTTTCATACTTAAATCCCTAACTTTAAGTTTTTTAATAAAACCATATTAACTCATTTTTATTCTTGCATTTTAATATTAACACTTTTAAAAATTCATTTCTACATTTCTAAAGATCAAAACATTCCTAACATCAATTTTTAAAGATCAAACCCAAAATTAAATGAACGTTTAAAACGAAAACATTACCGGAATCGCGAAACAATTTTCCGACTTCAAGAACACAACCTAAAATCTACAAAAACACAAGCACAAACACAAAAATTCAACCAAGAACAAACATGAAAATTCATCCTTCTTATGCTTGGATGAATAAGCGAACTCCATTCTCCTTACGCCTGAACAAATAAGCGAATCTTCTAAAAAATTTCATCCTCCTTATGCTTGGATGAATAAGCGAACTCCATTCTCCTTACGCATGAACGGATAAGTGAATCTTCTGAAAAAATTCATCCTCCTTATGCTTGGATGAATAAGCGAACTTCATTCTCCTTACGCCTGAACGGATAAGCGAACTTCATTCTCCTTACGCCTGAACGGATAAGCAACTCTTCTGTAAAAAAAATCATCCTCATTATGCTTGGATGAATAAGCGAACTCCATTCTCCTTACGTCTGAACAGATAAGTGAATCTTCTGCAAAAAATTTCATCCTCCTTATGCTCTGATGAATAAGCGAACTCCTGAAAAAATTTCATCCTCCTTATGCTTGGATGAATAAGAGGGTCTTCTGGAAAAAAAAATTCATCCTCCTTATGCTTGATTGAATAAGCAAACTCCATTCTCCTTACACCTAAACGGATAAGCGAATCTTCTAAAAAATTTCATCCTTCTTATGCTTGGATGAATAAGTGAACTCCATTCTCCTTACACATGAATGGATAGGTGAAACTTATGAAGAATTTCATCCTCCTTATGCTTGGATGAATAAGCATGTTCTAAAAGGGGTTCCATCCTCCTCACGCTTGGATAAATAAGCAGGTTTACATTTTGATGAATAAGCGGGCTCTATTCTCCTTATGCTCTAATAGATAAATAGCTCCATTCTCCTTGCGCCCAAACGGATAGGCAAGTTCTTTTGCTGAAAGGTCCTTCATGTACCTGAAAAATGTGATATTCAATGCAATTATGATGTGCATGCTCTTAGGGTTGCCTAAAACATGAATGCATGTCTCATTTCTTTTGCTTTTTGAATTATTTTTCTTAGAATTAATTTTTTCCACACGTTTGCTCGTTCAATCCAGATAAGCAGTTATACTTTTTCACTGTATTTCTTCGACTCATGGAAAACATTTGACCTTTGCAAATTTGCTCACTTAATCTAGTGATCTTGTACTTCTGATTAGAAGGACGGACTTCTTCAACTGTCACTCTCATTCTTTATATATCTTTGCTTCATCGAAAACATTCGACCTTCGTAGGCAAATGTCTCAAGATCTACTATCATTGTAGTTGATACATCAATGTTGAGTGAAAGGCTTCCTTGTGTGGTCTTGATTGTTTCAAGTCTTCATATGCCCCTCATCAAGCATCTTCAATGCTTCTTGTGAATTCTCAAATTCTTGCCCCTACAGGACATCTTGAATTGCTTGCATGTGAAAGCTTATTTCCACCTTGAATATCTTCGAATGATGTTGGCGCTTTAATCTCTTATTCTCACGCCTATTAATACTGAGGGCCTTAAATTATTAGCTTACGTAGATTGCCCCAATCTAATGGCATCGTTTGCTTATCAAGTGTAGTTCTATTCTCTTTTCATGCTTTTGAACTTCTGCATCTTATATAAAGATCTTATTTGAAAACACGACTCACTTCAAACTCTTCAATGTTTGTGCTTCTTTTTTACTTTTTATCTTCTCATGCAAGGTGGTGCCCCTATTCAAGCTGAGCTTCAATTGTTTTATGAAGTAATGAAAACATTCGTTCATGGTCTCCTACATTTGAGATTAATACCAAGAAATATTTTTCTTTTCATGAATCTATGTCAGCCTACTTGCAAGAAAAAGGCTAGAAATGATAGTTCAAAGGAAAAGGTCATAACAAACGCAAGAAAAGGTTAAAAATGGGGATCTTAAGAAAATAGTCATGGCAAACACTAGAATAGAGCAAAGTCAGATGCCCTAAAATTCAAAGCATGAATGATTCAAGAATCCATCAACCGAATAGTGCCCTTATTTTTGGTGGCTCTCTTTTACTCACACACTCCCTAAATTTAAAATTTCCCATTTTTCTAATCTCAATCAAATATTAGAAACTCGAGGTCCCTGAAAAAAGGTTAACTCAATTAGGCAGAATGTGTTATGAAGACGAACACCTTTTCTCAAATATTCATGGTGGTCCAAATGGTCTTTTAAGTCTTGTAATGTAGGCTAGGCTCGAGTTGCCAAAGAAAGGGTATAAAGGCTCAAATTCATATTTTAAGGGTGATTAAACCAAGGATCAACTTTTCCTGATGAAATCTTTGTTCTTCTTCTTTTATTCTTTGGATCACTCTAGACTGCCCATTTTGGGTTTTCACCCTAGAGTTCATTACCTTTACATGTCTCATCTGAAGGATCCGTTTCAAATTCCTCCACTCTTCAACTTTCATTCCTTCTTTCTCTTCTCTTTTTCTTCTCTTCTTTTCTATTCTTTCTCTCATTTCCTTTTCTTTCTTTCTTTTTTGCTTTTTCTTATTTTTTTCTTTTTGTGCCCTTTTCATTTTAGGACATTCAACTTAATCTAACATGTTTCTTAAAAACAACTTTTCATTTTCTTTGCCCCCAGTGTGGGGAGTGATCCTTGGTTTGGGTTAAATCACAAGAAAAATATTAGGCTTAAAGGGGGACAAACAAATGGATTTTTCTTATTCGTGAAGGGAAATGAAGGAATGTCAAATGTCATTTTCACACACAAATATCTTCGAAGAAAAGCTGTCTTCAGTTGGTAGATGTTTTAGAGTTATCACTTCATTCAAGGACCCTAACAACAATGTCTGAGAGGAAAATTCACTCAAATCTGTATATTAAACCTGAACACACATTTTGCCCCTCTATCTCGGGATTAGATTCAAGAATTATTCATACAATCAATAATAAGGACTCTGCAAAGAAGATGTATGCTTGAAAAGAAATGGATGGAAAAGGGTAAAACAAAAACAAGAAATGTTTTCCACTTGAAAAAATGCATCTTTAACAAATAAATTGGCATAGAAGCCCTTACAAAAGATCCCTAATGCTTGCGGGCAAAAGGAAAAGGGTTGGTTCTAAGCATGATCCCTACTGTCTAGAGAAATTAAGTATTATTCCATAAAAGCACGAATTCCGGCCAATCTTGCCTCCAATGACTTCGTGACAAAACTCTAAACTCGCTCGTCATCTTCTTTTCTCTCGAGTCTTCTATTTCTAATGGTTGTCAATGTCAACTCTCCGTTCATGACCATGTCTGCGAAACCTTCGGTGGCATGATTTAACATGTAGTCATAGAAATGACCATTTAGAGTCTCCACAAACATTGGAGTAACCTCATTTTCCGTCAGTGGAGGTTGTACTTGGGCTGTCACATTTCGCCATCTCTGGGCATATTGGCGGAAGCTCTCATTGGGCTTTTGTTCCATATTCTGCAGTACAATCCTACTTTGGGCCATATCTGTCACATACTCGAACTGTTTGAGGAAGGCTTTCTACATATCCCTCCAATTACGTATATTAACCCGACTCAGTTGAGCATACCATCGGATAACAGACCCAGATAAACTGTCTTGGAAATAATGTATCAGTAATTTCTCATTTTCTAAATGTGGAGACATTTTTCGACAGTACATAGTCAAGTGTGCCAACGGGCATGTAGTTCCATTATACTTTTCAAATTCAGGGGCCTTGAACTTTGGAGGAGTCACTAAGTCTGATACTAGACTCAAATCTCTTGCATCTATGCCGCCATAAATGGTTCCTTCTTGATAAGATCTAATAATTTCCTCTAGCTTCTTGTAGCGGTCTTCCCATTTCTTCTCGACCTTTGCCTTGTTAGTTTTTTCATCAAAGTCATGCATCTCGTGGCTGCGAACCTCATCGGTGTTGTCTTCAGTACGGGCAGAAGATTTTACAAAATGGGGTGAGATCTTGACTTTAGGTGAAGCCACTTCCTTTTGCATCTGTTTATGTACGAAAGCCATCCACGAGAAAGTGTTGGTGTCTTCTCTCGCTTTTGGGTATTTGAACCCAAACATGGCCGCGATTTGGCTGACCGTTTTCCGGCATGATATCTCCATCTCTTTCTTCATATCATTTACCATTTTCTCAAGCTTATCATGGATGCTCTTCTAATTTGCTTCCAGAGTTGTCAATCTTTCCCCAGCGTTCATGGCTCGAGTCATGTTTGTACGAGGTCGTTACTATTTAAATGGAATTTTCCAAAATTAATCTTTTAACATGTATGAATGCAATGATTGAGACATTATTTAATACAAACAAAAAATGTATGAAAGCAAATGTATGTATGCAAAAGCATGAATGCAGGCGAAGGGTCATCAATTCTATTAAGGTGTTGCTCTAGATGAAGCTTTCATTGGATGATGAAGGTCCTACGAATATGTCTCGATCTAAGCAATCATTTCTTCAATCATCGTTTGAAGCCTTGGTCCTACCTTGTGGATCGGACATCGGGCGAAGAAATGTAGCTTCTTGACGCCACAGACTTTGCTACGTCTTCAATTTAGGATTTCATGCTCGTCTCGCTTCTGGGTCCTTTTTACGTTACCCCTAAGTCGAGTAGACCAAAGAACATTTTCAATTTCTGCTTGGTTGGACCGTCGAAGTGGTCTTGTTGTACTTGTGACTCTTGATATTCTGCTTAGTGCTGATGTGAGCATACTTCGGTGTTTCCTCCGCGTGACCATTCGACAAATTCTCATTGTCTGCGCGTTGTCTTCCTCCTTTAGGTAACTTCCATCGATGGCAGAAGCTTTCTCTAATTGAGCAACATGCTTTTAAATCGATCCCCCTAGATATGGGATGCATGTAATAAATAAATATGCTATAAAAACAAAACAAAGCTCACACACAAAAGGTTAGTAATAAATAAATATGCTACAAAACAAAACTCACACACAAAAAGGTTAGTAATCTTTTTTAAAAATAGAAAAAAAAAACCTAAAAGATCCAAAATAATTCAATTGCATAATAATTCTTGGCAGCCATTCCAACATTCCAGGACATGTCTCCACGGATTATTCTTGCAACTTTGACCGAACTCAACACCCTAGGCTTTCTGCATGGCTTTATTGGGGTAGGCTCTAAATTCTCAAACTTGGTTCAGTTTTCAAACGAATCAAGTTTAAATTAGGAGGACTCAACACGGATGCCTTCTCGAAGAATCAATATCCTTACGAAGACAACAGAATGAGTCCCGAAGGTACTTGCTAGGCTCATACGAAGAATCAATATTCTTACATGAGCAAAACATATTTCCCCCCACTTAAGTGAACGGGACAAAGCTCGGGAATAGAGCATGGAATTAAGTCTTAGATGCGTAAAATAGAGTTACATTCATTTAAACGGACAAATAAATTGAAGCTATTATGAACTTGCAAATTCCATATTTTTTTTTAGAAAAACATTTTTTTAAACCAATTTGTGGTCTGACCCTCTTTTGTTTTTATTTAAAAAAAACAAAAACATGTCCCCAGCAGAGTCGCCAAGCTGTCGCAACCCTTTCGAGCTTCGACTTTTTTGAAAACATTAAAACACGGAGTCGCCACCAATCTTTTTGAAAAGTGTGATTGGATCACTTTAAAATAGGGTTATTTTAATAAAATGTTTTGTTTTAATAAAACAAAGGTTTTGGTCTGCGAAAAACAGAAAAACAGGTTCGGGGGTCGATTATGCGTGGGGAAGGGTTAGCACCCCCGCGACGCCCAAAATTGGTACCTAATTGATTTTAAAATCATTTTCAAAACTGGAATTTGCAAGTTCATGAAGGTTCGGCTTTACTTGTCCGTTTAATGAATATTAGTCTATTTTAACTACATTCTCGCCTGAGAGACGAACTTTAATCATCGGCAACATTTCTGGCGCTAATCTGTCACTCTTGTTTGATAAGACATCGCATTAAATTAATTACGCTTTTCAAACAACATAGAAATTTTAATGTGTTGAGAATTTTATATTTATTCTAAGTTCAACTATTCTTAAAAATTCTAAAAATGTCTAAGTCTTTTATTCCTAGTTAAAAGTTTTAGTTTGCTTAAGTGTATTTTATTTTGGTGAAGTAAATTTTCCAACAATCACGTCTCTATCTAAGCTTTAGAACCTAATCCTAAGTTTTAACCTATTTCTAAAGAACAAGCAAGAAACTTAATTTTTCTTTTGTGTTTTTCACTTATTATTTCTTTTTTGAAAAACCTTTATTTCTTCTTTTTTACTTTTTTAAAACCAAGACCCTTTTTACATTTTTAACTTTTTTATTTTTATGTTTTTTCACCTTTTATATTTTTTAGAAAAGAATTTCTCTTTAAAAACCTTTTTTAAAACTTTTCTATAAAATATAAATTTTTAAAATAAACCTTATTTTTTGAAAATATTTCTCTTTAAGCCTTTTTTTCAAAATTTTATTTCTTCCTAAAACCCTAAACTTTAATTTAAAACATTTTTATTTTCTTTTTCTTGAAAACTTATTACTTATTTCTTTTTCTAAAAAACATCTTTATTTACTTTTTTAAAATCACTTAACCTACTTTATTATTAAAACTAAATTTCAAGAAAAATCTTTTATTTTTTTAAAGACCAAGCCTCATTTATTATTTCCACCCATGCATTATTATTTTTTCCTAATTAAATCCCTAACTTTAAGTTTTTTAATTAAACCATATTAACTCTTTTTTATTCTTGCATTTTAATATTAACACTTTTAAAAATTCATTTCTACATTTCTAAAGATTAAAACATTCCTAACAATATTTTTTAAAGATCAAACCCAAAATTAAACGAAAGTTTAAAACGAAAACATTACCAGAATCGCGAAACAATTTTCTGACTTCAAGAACACAACCTAAAATCCACACAAACACAAAAATTCAACCAAGATAAAACATGAAAATTACTAAATAAAAATTAAAAGGAAAGATAGAAATTTTACCGAAACGACGAACGAAGAACTCGAATATGAACTTCTCGAAATGCTCCTAATTGCCTCCAGAAAATTGCCTCCAAACTCGAACTTCAACTCCAAAATTTTCAAGCAACTCTTGAGAATTTTTAGACAATTTTTTTTTGGAATTTTTCTAAGCCTTTTTGCTTTTTCAAGTGTATTTTTTCTTGAAATTGGGTGTGATAAACAAGTGAGGTTTGGGGGTATTTATACATGAATTTCAACTTCAAATCCAAGCCAAATTTGGATTTCAATCCCCAAATTGAAGACAAAATCAGATAAGAAACTTGATTCTCGGAAAAATCCCTCAAACCCTTTCCGATTTGGTTCAGATTTGAAGCTAAATTTTCCCCTTGATTCGAGCCTAGGGTTTGACCATTTGTCTCGGTTTTTTGTAGATTCTGGAGACCACATGCGGTGGCGACGAGCAGCGTTACTGCCATTGGGTCGGCGACAGCGAGATGCATCGACCGACACCAACGGTGACGACAGCCGTGGCCGGTAGACGCCGAACGGCCAACTTCAATGTTCGATGGTAGGGTTTGCTGGGAACCAGCCCACGCGCGTGACGCGCGCTGGTTCACCCTTTTTCTTCTTTTTTTTTCTTTTTTAATTGTTGTTTTTCCCCTTTTTGTGTTGTTTTTGCTGTTTATTTTTTTACATTTATTATTTTTTGCGTTGTCATCTTATTTTACATTTATTACCACCATTTTTATTATTATCACATTTTCTCTTTTTTTTCTTTTTTCTTTTCTTTTCTTTTAAAAAATGGGCTTTAATTTCAAAGTGGGCTTGTTTTTCCTTTTGAAATAGGCTTTACAAAAAAATGGTTTTTAAAGATGGGTTTTTTGTTGTTGTTTTTTTTAGTTTAGAAAAGGGTGAGCCTTTTATTATTTTAAGGGAAAAGGATTTTTTTATATATTTTTTCTAATTATTTAATATTGGTGGGGTGAAAATCTAGTGACAACACTTATGTGCTACATGATTGATTATAAATTGTTTTACTTATTTTATATGTTATTTAAAATGGCCATGTGCACATGATTGATACACTTGATTTCGCATAAACATAACATGTTTTCTGGAGTAAGTATGATTATGCTATAGGTTTGATATATGCCCTAGTACCTGATATGACAAGCATGCTCTATGGTTACCATTTATCAACATAGAAATGTGTTTATCAAGCATTGGTATAATTGTTTATCACTGCATACTATGATGCTGCCTAGAATGATTAGTAGGGATACTTGGGTTATGATATGAAGTACTGTAAGGTTCAGCCCTGATCAGGCTGGTAATTCCGCCCGTATTAGGTTCCTAACTTAGGCTAGGGTATTTCCGCCCGTACTAGGTTCCTAGCTTCGGCTAGGGTAATTCTGCTCGTGACCTAAGGTAACCCCTTAGATCGGTACCTACGCCCACTGGGCTTGGTTAAGGCCCGTATAAGGTTCCTACCTTCGGCTAGGGTAATTCCTCCCGTGACCTAAGGTATTTCCTTAGGATGGTACCCACGCTCAATGGTCTCGGGTTAATGCCAGTATATGATACCGTTTTGGGGAACTATATCGTGGAGTTTGGTTGGAGGGTAGATAGGTTGCATGAAAACTTGTATACTTTTAAAACATATTTTTTTTGAATTGTTTTGTTATGTAAATGTTGTTACTTGCACTATTGGAACACACTGAGCTCCCTAGCTCATACCCCTTTTTCTCCCTTTCAGATATTTTGCATAGGCTACCCTGCTCGTGACATTGGAGGATCGACACATTTTGTACTTCAGCTAGTTTGTAATGTTACCTTTTGGTTATACAGGGTGACATGTGCCTATATTTTGGGATTATATAATGTTTTGTCATGATCATTTTGATACATTACTTGATGATGCTTATTTTGTAATCATTATCTGTCAGGTTTATGAAGATAATTTCACCAGTTTATGCAGATATTGTTCAAATTAGATACGTGAATTGGACATGTTTTTCATTTGGATATTTGAGTTGAGATGTACCCTTTTAGATTTGGTCCTTCCGCATAGGCCGGTCTAGGGGGTTACAGTTTTGTTTGGCAGTTTAGTAGTATTTTATTGGGGAGTTCAGTGCGTGCATAGGTTATTAATCTAGAACATTGGTGTGTTTGGTGTTAAGGGGAGTGGACCATTGATGCTCTCACTTAATGCTCTTTGCTTATTGGTCCGATTGGTTTAGTTTGTGGCGTTTGAGGACTGATGAGCTATATATGATAATTTAGGCCTTGTTATGATATTTGTGAGGAAGGTTGAGGGCTGTTGGGCGGCTTACATGGTTTTGTTTCTTCTTGTTCTTGCTGTGTACATTGGGAGACTACTGCTTTGGCGGTTTAAGGCTATGTTGCTATGGCTATGTCCTATTAGGGATGTTAAAAGCTTACCCGACCTAAAAACCTGAATGAAACCTGCTCGAGTCAGAACCTGGTTTAACCCGAGGATTCGATGACCCGAACCCGATCTGTAACCGACTATTGTTGACCCGAACCCGAGTTGGACTTGTTACTGTAGTAACAGAACCCGACCTACATCCGACCGAGAATGACCCGAACTCGATTTAAACCTATTATTGTGGACCCGAAACCCGACCTGCACCCGACTGAAACGAAGTCAAACACGAGACGGACCTGACAGATAACTGATATTACCCAAATTTAGGGTATGGTTTAATATATTTATTTTATTTTATTTTAAAATTGAAAAATAAATAAGAAAAACAATGTGGTGCTTTCTGATTGGTTAAGATATTTTTTTTAACAGTAGGGGATAATATAGGTAACAAAGAAAACGTTAGGGAATAAAAGTGGGCAAAACGTAGTTTTGGGGGCAAGTTGAAAAAACATGTAAAGTTTAGGGGATAAAAGTGTATTACGCCGTTTGAAAAAAATAAAACTTTAACAAGAAAAATAAAAAACCCTAACATATTTTTATTTGACTTTTTATGCTCCGTTTTATCCATATTTTTTTTAAAAATAATGATAAAATAAAACTTTAAGAGGAAAAAAAATAAAAAATCCTAACAACCTTCTATTTGGCTTTTGTTTCTAACAAGACAAACCACATGTTTCACGGGAAAAATAGAGTACCCATGTTTTATGGAGTTTTCTACCATGCGGCAGCCTAATATGCGGCTAATATACGGTGTTACCGGAAACATGATTGTGTATATAATGTAACCGGTAAAGCGGTACCGGATATGTGGATATGAAATGATCTTTCCGGTAAAAACCACTAAAAATGATAAAATAATGGTAACCGGCAAATTTAAGTAAAAGGTCAGACATAATAAAACTGGTAGCGTCTAATTTGTTATAAGGTATATAATGTATTCGGTAACACGGTACCGGATATGTTGAATTCGAAAGTTTCCATACTTTTGAAAAGTTTATCGAAACTTTTTATCAATGGTACCAGATATGTTGAATTCGAAAGTTTGCATACTTTTGAAAAGTTTTTCGAAACTTTTTATCAATATATGGATACTTATATTAAATGTTTGGATACATCTATGAGAGGTAGAGATACTATCGAAAAAGTATGGAAACTTTATAAAAATTATGGAAACTTCTATTAAATCGTTTATATGAATTAGAATCAAGAAAATACTAGTGCATCAGATAGAAAGGAAAAGATTACAAAATGAAAAGATTACAAAACGATATGGCAACGGAAATAAAAAGAAATTGAGAATAAACAAAAGATTGATCTTCTAATATTTATGTGCAACGCAAAGACCAAGCCGGATTGTTTCCAATATCATGTAATAGAGTTTTATGATATTGGAAACAATCTGGCATGGTCTTTGAACTGCACATAAATATTAGACCATCAATCTTTTCTTTATTCTGAATTCATTGTCCCTTCAAGCCTCCTCCCTTCAAGTCCCCCTGCCACCCATGGAACTTGTTCCAGCACCAGCTTGCTGTCCAACCATCTCTGCATATGGTCGCATCTCAAACTTGACCTTTTGGTTGCCTAATGAACAAAATTTGTTTGCATTAGTATGAGCAGAAGAGTATCTTGTTATTAATAATAGAAGAAAATGATAGAGAAAACCTTGGAGGTGGCGGTTGAAGATGTGTATGTCTTCTTTTTCAGCCATGTAACAATATAGTTGGCGCTGGCTGGATGGAGGGGATGGAGCATGACGTTGCCAAGCATCTAACCCGAAACCTTGGGCAGCAAACTGGTTATACAGACGCTGAGCATCTAGATAACCTCTTGCCGTGCTCTCAAAAATCAAAAGGCTCATCCCACGATGGCCTTGTGGACCATATGAATGGCGAGCCTTGGCAACAGCACCATAGGAACTGAAAGCATTGAGAAGGTCTTGGTTTCCCATGCCAATCCACTGAAGCAAAAAATTAAAGAAATAAGAAGTTAAGTATTATAATAGTAATGAAAACATAATTCAGAAGTTATATAACTACCTTCCCATCTCCATCTGTATGATGTTGTGTGTTCCTAATCATCACCATGGGTGGCCAGAGTATTTGGTGATGAGCTTCCTGGTGGCTTGAAGGCGGGGGGGAGACAATAGCAGCATCATTACTCAGACCACGCCATTGGCCTGAAGCGTGACGTTGAGGTTGAGGTTGAGGAGTGGCCGAAGCACACCTTCTTCGTAATTCCTCGTCCAACGTCTGAGCAAGGAGGCGATGGATTTTCAGCTTATCTCCTTTTTTGGTTTTTGCATGGGTGAGTAGGGACTGAAGGCCAGAAAACGACTTAGAGGCACCAGGACCTCTGTGGCATGCTGGACACCGCCATGGAGTAGTAGGGTCGTTGATAGAGTTCATTCGATCGAAGGCCTCGAAGAAACTCCTGAAGAATTTGCTGGATTTGAATGCCTCGTGGCTTAGTTGTTCGTCATTATCAGAATCAGAATCAATATAGAAATCATCATCACTGTTTGATGATGTGTCGAATTCAATCTTCCTCTTTGCGAAAGACTTAGGATTTTTACCCGAACTTCTGCTTGAACTCATTTTATAATAGAAGATTGTGAAAGAGAACTGATTATAAAAGCAAAGGAAAGGGTTGAGTAGATAAAATTGAAGATGTTGTGAAGAGCAAAATAGAGGAGTTGTTAATTTATAGGCAATTTCCGTTTGGGAGGGAAAGTGATAATGCATGAGACTGAAAAGGCAGAGATTCGTTCGTTCTCCTCGTTTCCCGGGTTATAGAAATAAATGAGGAGAAGGTACATGAACAGAAACGGTGCATGTGATACATTGGAAAGACGCGATCTTCCTGGTAGAATCAGATTCGTTCTTCTCCTCGTTCTCCGGGGTTATAGAAGTAAATGTGGAGAAGTAGGAGCAGTAAACGGTGCATGCGTGATACAGGGAGGTAGAAGTGAAAAGACACGATACTGAAAAGGAAGAATCAGATTCGTTGTGGGGATTAAGGGTTTCAGCTTTATACAGGAGGAGCAGTAAACGGTGCATGTGATAATTAATAGTGTGTAAATTGTCGATATTTGTGTAAAAGCATCGATATTTTCGAAGGATATTCGTACCGGAACATTGATTTTCTTTCAAAAGTATCGGGTTTTTTATTAATAGTGTGTAAATTGTATCGAAAACTTTTTCTTCCAGTAAGCTATGGGAATCCTTTGTTTCTTAAAGGATCGGTATTTGTATCGTAACGTTAAGAAACTATCGATATTTTCGAGCAGATTTGCTAATGTATGATGGAATTTAACAACAGTATCGAAACATTTTCAGAAATGGGGAATAATGTATCGAAATTTTATTTGGAGCCAGTGGACAAGTAAGGGATAAAGGATGAAATAAGACGTCATATAACATAATTGGAAGATAATTTCAGAAGTTTATTGTTAATCTGAATCATCGTAGTCAGTGGACACGTCTGAACTTAGGTTTAGTTCTTCGATCAGCTGTTGTTTTCTTTGTCTACGCGTGTACATAAAAAGTTGCAGTTCATCCGCAGCCGCATCAACATCCGGTGAAGACGGTGCGCATTCAGTGTTTGGATCAGGTTGTACGGGTGCAGACGAACTACCTTCGCCGGCGTTGACGTCGTCAAACTTAACATATAAATGGACGTCTGTAGCTCCGACGGAATTGAGGCGGTCATACATGTTACGAACGTCTGTTTCGTTCGTAAGCTTCATAACGTAGTGTGTTTTGTTTGCTGACGGTGTTGGGATTCGACATTCCATGGAAGAAATTTGTTTGTGGCCGTGTTTACTAACCTCGATTGTTTTCAACTGTATTAAATCTTTCAGTGACATTTTGGTGGTGATTGTTGACTGAAAAAAAGTATCGAGAAAATAAAATGTTGCCTGAAATTTGGCCATAAGGTGAGCAAAGATTGGGCTCGGTGTTTAGAGAGAATTTGGAATGAGTAAGTGATGGTGGAATTCGTGGGTATTTATAGGAAAGCAAAACACCACATAAGTAAATTTAACTGGAATGAAAACTTTAATTCGCATTTCATTTAACAATACTTTCTTTTTACAATAGTATAGAAACATATTTAGTAAGTTGGAATAATGTTGCCTGCAAGTATCGATAATTTTTATCGTCCTGTACAGAAAGAATCGATATTTTCGAGCAGATTCGGTAACGTATCAGGGAATTTAACAACGGTATCGAAACATTTTCAGAAAGGGGAAAATTGTATCGAAACTTTATTTACAGTAACCTATGAGAATTCATTGTTTCTGAAAGTATCGATAAATTTTATCGTGAAGGAAAGAAAGAATCGATATTTTCACACAGATTTGGTAATGTATCATGGAATTTTACAACATGATCGAAACTTTTTCAGTAGAGGGAAAAAATGTATCGATAATAAAATAGAATTTATTGCACGTTAACTTTGTAGGAAGGAAGAAATAAATTGCTCTAAATGCTTTCAACCACCATCAACCACCACCACCTACCGAATTTAGTACCTGAAAATGAAAGCAACACAACAGAAGTCCTGTGCAGGAAAAGTTTGGGACCACTTTCAACCGATCGTGTTTAAGAAAATGGAAGATATTCCATCCAACGATGTTAATTGTAGCGGGAATTTGCAAGATGAGAAGTTGACCGGTGATGATTTGGAACGGTTGGTAGGTCAGCTCTTTTCTTCACGTGAGGAAGCTTGGAATTTTTACAAGGAATACGCAATGAAACAAGGTTTTAGTGCACGTCGAGGAACATCACGGCTGGATGGCGAAGGGAATGTGAAGACACAAGAATTTTGTTGTTCAAAACAAGGGTTTAGGTGTTCGAAGGTCGAAAATGTTAATCGTCGACGTGCACATACGCCAGTCACACGAACAGGATGCAAGGCCAAAATCGTTGTCACAGCAACCGGAACAAAAGATCAGTGGGTTCTAAGTAAGTCTTTCCACGAACATAATCATGCATTGTGCACACCTCTTATGACACCATTTATGCGTTCAAATAGAGGTGTGACTGAGGCTGATGTGGCTGAGGCAACAGCGTTGAAACATGTTGGTGTTGGGACATCAAAGGTAATGAAATATTTCATGAATCAGGCAGGGGGATTTCGTAATGTTGGATTTACTAGTAAAGACCTGTACAATGCACTTGATAGAGGTAAAGCAAAGGAGCTTGTCAATGGGGATGTGAATGCACTCCTTGATTACTTTGAGTACAAGAAAGATGATGATCCAGGGTTTTTTATGACATACTCCACAGATGAATCAGGGGCATTGCAGCATCTTATTTGGTCTGATTCAACATCGAGATCAGATTACACTTGCTTCGGTGATGTTATTGCCTTCGACACAACTTACAAAGGTAATTACTATGCACGACCAATTTTGCCTATTGTCGGTGTCAATCATCACCATAGCACAATAGTTTTTGCTACTGCGATCATAGCTGATGAAACGACTCAATCGTTCGAGTGGGTGCTGCGAAATTTTCTACAAGCCATGCTGAATAAAGCGCCTCTTTCAGTTGTGACAGACGGGGATAGGGCAATGCAGAGGGCTATCAAATGTGTTTTCCCTTATGCTAAGCACAGATTATGTTCCTGGCATCTATCTCGCAATGTACAAGCTAACATTGGTGACAGCAAATTTAGCACAGCATTTAATAGATGTATGAGTTCGTGGTGGACAACCAACGAATTTGATAGAGAATGGTCTAGGGTGATTTCCGAATTCAACGTCGAAAACCATCCATGGGTGATAGAGAAGGGAAATACTCGAAACTTATGGGCTCAAGCATATCAAACGGGTCATTTCTTTGCCAATTTGCGATCCACACAAAGAAGCGAGTCCTTGAATGCTGCACTCGGACGTGCCCTGATACAGAAGAAGACATATGTAGACGTAGTTCGTACAATTGAACAAAATTTAATTCGAAAAATTCGTATCAACGAGTTGGAAGCAGATTGCTTAAGTTCGCAGACAACGCCCTACCAGATCACCAAACTCACAGACCTAGAAAGCCATGCTGGTCAAATTTATACGCGAGCATCATTTGGTTTCTTCCAAGACGAACTTCAAGAGGAGACTTTGTACCGGATTGACGAAAAAATTCAGTTCTTATCAGATGACTCTCTACATTTTGTTCTGTCAAAGTACAAGGAAAAGAACATTAGATTTGACGTATCTTTTGATGTTGTCTCGGAATCCGTCACATGCTCGTGTAGGAAGTTTGAGACTGTAGGAATTCCATGTTGCCATCAACTGCATGTTCTGAAGCACTTGGATTACACATGTATTCCAAAGTCGTTGATTCTAACTCGATGGACGAAGGAGGCGAAGGCTGCTGCACCAAGTTTCCTTGACTTCAATGTAGCACCTGAAGTTATGCAAATGGCACGGTTCGCGACCCTACGTACAACGTCAAGTCGTTTGTGCTACATTGCATCAAAGACAGATGCATCTTTCATAACCGCAAGAGATGAGATGACAAGACTAACAGCCGAATTTGAACACTCGTTCGGTTTGAAAGATTCAAGTAAACGAAGAAATGTTGATAATGGAGTTCGCGTTGGCGACCCTAAACGAAGACAAGGAAAGAGAAAAGTTGTACAAAAGAAGATCGTCCAGAAGAAAAGTAGGAGTTGCTCTTTCTGCAATAATGAGGGACATAACAGAGTAACGTGTCCTAAATTAAAGCTGGGTCTGGATTCTTTTACACAACCTACCTCGACTGACTTTTTTGCTAACGATGCGGAATGGTCCTACGGCCCCGCAGATGAGGATTATAATGTAAGTTACTATATCTATTCTACAACATATTGTCTGCAAGTGTTTGTTTATGGTTAATTTTAATATCAATCACTTCTTTATGTCTCAGGGCAACGAGGACATTTGGAATACAGCAAGTTCCCATCAACAGACATGGTGACTGCATACAACATTATGATATAACATTCAAATGTGTAAAGAGTTATTTTTTACAAATTCGGGTACAGTACTCTGGTCATTCGCCAACTTTTCCAAAAATTCTCGGATGCTTCCGCCCTTTTCTGTGGATATATAAAAATAACCCAAATTAGCAGACTCTCCTGTCAACATCTTCAATATATAAATAAACCAATGGAATTAGTCACATATGTAACTGTAATACCTAACGCATTATCGTTGGAAGATGATTGGTTATAGGGAGGCGGACATATGTAGCTGTATTCCTATAAAGAAAAGATAAATTAACAAAATAATAGCATATTACGTTATTAATAAATTGAATGTAAAAAAATATTACTCACTGGATTATGCCTCATTTTCTCGGAAGAATCATCCACCAACAGTGTATTCTCCTCTTTGAATTGAGGATACTCAATCCAAACTTGATGCAAGTCTTTGCAGAAGGTGTATTCCTCTTCCTCTATGCACTTTGTTTGATCCTGTTAATAGTAACTTGTAAAGCACCAAAATGTAAGAATCATAACAAATTCAATTACCAATATGTAAGAAGCATCTTACCCAGATGAAAAAATATCGTTCTTTTTGTACGGGTATTTTGTTAAGAGCAAGGTCAATGTTATGCCTGCAAGCGTGAACAATTACCACGATAAACTTCAAATTATTTAAGAGGTCAACGTTAAATGTTAACAATTTGGATCATAACGGTGCTTACCTCAACTTAGATGACCATATTCCAACAACAAAATTCTCTAAACAAAATTGCATAAATTCTTCTACACCTGGCCTCAGTTTAACATCTACAACATGAAAGGAAATTAAACATAATTGTTTTCTTTATAGCCGTAAGCAGATTTACAGAAATTTAATTACCTCTGGGAGTTTGTTTTGTATAATATGCAAGGACTCCGTTGACATCAAAAATGACAAGTTTTTTGTTCTGTGTTACAGAAATAATATATCTGCTGGGGTCTTCACTGTCATCCTCATCTGAACTGCGTACCTCTTCATCATTCTCCTCTTCAGGCACCGTATTATCCTCTTCACGCACCACTGGATTGTCCACTTCTGTTATAAGCATGTCATCTTTCAAATAACCGAATGTCATCTTTTAAATTGAAAGGTTATTTTACCTATGGGTTTGTATTTGCTTTGAAGCCATTGATTACGGAAGTTGGAGAAGTCAGCACGAACTGAGGAAATATCTGCTCGCATTTCGCCAATTTGGTGATTAATCTCGCCAAAACGAGCATCCATTTGCTCGCGGAAATGAACCATGTAATCCATCACTGACTTCATGGTAATGACCCCTTCGATCTCATCTTCTTGCATCCGCTCGTGCTGTTCTGCTTCAACGTTCTCCACTTGGTCGTTGCCTTGTTCTGCCCCAATTAGACATTTGTTTATCCAACCAACGTTTTCAATAAAATCGTATCCCGCTTTTGTCAAGGTAATCATGTCGATCTTCCTGGATAGTCGAAGAGGGCAGTCAAGATTGAATTGCACTCCTTCCTTCCTCAATATATGGCAAATTATGCATCCATATGGTAGTGAGGTTGTAATGGAAGCACCCTTCTTCACTATATGTAGCATTGTCTCATATATCAGTTTTGCTATATTTGGAGCGGTTCTTGATTCATATTTAGACAACCACCAGTAATCAATATCTCGAATTTCTGAATATTTCCCACCGGACGGCCGAAGAAACCAACTGACAAGAAAGTGGAACAATCTTGCCTCCGTACCAAGGCGAGTGGGAGTATTCCGATCCACGCGTTTCATGGTAGGAGCTAAAACACGTTCATCGGAATCTCCTACATTCTTCACTCATATACCAGCAGCAATAGATGACGCAACACAATAATCAAAATGGATGTCATTTGTATTATTCATTTTACCTTTTTACTCTTCTGCTTCTTTGGTGCAGGACACTCTGAATCGAGCTCTACATGTATTGCATGAGCCGGTGTCCTCGTATCTTCATGGTGGACCTCTCTTATATTTTCCTCCACCCTCTTACTCAATTCTTCGACATTTTCTTCATCATTTTTTATAAGTTCATCATATTTTGCCTCAACATAACTCATCTTTTTGTTTATTTCACGACTTAAATGTATCCCCTCATCCAATTCTTCCTTGAATTCAGGACTTAAATGTATCCCCTCATCCAATTTTTTGTTTATTTCAGGAATTAAATCTAACCCCTCCTCCAATTTTTTTTTCCACCGTTTCAATCACCCCCTTTAACTCACCCCTCAATTCCACCACTTCTTTAACAACACCATTACACTTTTCCCCTACTTCCCCCTTTAAGCTCTCAATAGCCTGTTCGATTCTGGATTGTCTTTGCAAACAATCAGAAACGAGTTTTTTAACCTCCGCCAACTCAGCAATCAATATGTCAAATTTACTTCCCCCTTCATTCACTTTCAACTTATATTCTACCTTCTCCTCTTCCTCCTCTTCCTCCTCGCCAACCTTCACAAATAAAGTACATTATTAGAGCATCTTTCTTTTGTAAGTCCTTAGTAATCTATAAATACTGAAATTACCATTACCTTCTTTTTCGGTAATTCCAACTTTAACTTTGACATAACTCGAACAACTTCTTCCTTGCCCCAGGCAGTGATGCGTGCCACTCCGGTTTTTCGGAATGTCGGCACAGAAGAAGAATCTGACCAAAAATCATACAATGCAACCTGCATTTTGTATAAACTTTATCATTTTCCATAATAACTACTTACAAAGTTTTCTAAACCAATACCAATATTCAACTCGTTTACCTCTAAGACAGCAATGCATCCTTTGAGGTATGAGGGGTTTTTGGACTTTTGAAAAGTCTTGATTGCATCAATTATTTTGTCATACACATATGAAGCCCAATTTAATTCACCTCTAAACCCGGAGTCGCACAATAACTTCATACTATCCTTACTCGGGGATGAATCACCCGTTGGACAAAGGAATACTCCGACAACGTACAATAGTACATGGGCCTTAAGATCATCCCCTTCATACTTGCCGCTTTTAATTTCGTCCTCAAGTGTAGCAAATGACACATTAGACGTTAGGCCATACTTCTGCACAAGTAATTTACAATCCTCCCTGTCTATAACTTCATCCACACTCTGTCCTTTATTTTGTAGCCCCAATACGGCTTCAACAATTCGGACACTAAAATGAAATGAATATTCTCCGTATCGCACATCACACTTCCGCAAATCAAAATCTCCCATCAACAACCGACACAATTCCCTCCGAATTGGTCGGTCCTGAATCCCAATAAGAGATCCAAACCCCATTTCTTCCAACAGATTTGATTTACCCTTCGCTTTCAACTCCTCTACTATGTGGTGCACTCGTTTTATGCTACACCTAGTTGACACTTCCTATGTAAATAATATTCATATAATGTCAGAGTTTTTATATATCATTTATCAAAATATTTACAACTATAATGAATACCTTCTTCTTCTTCTTCTTCGCCTCATAGTTTTCTCTAGCATTTATGGACAACATGTTGAATGGTTGCTTCTCAGTTGCACTCATCGTGTACCATTTCTTCACCACCACGTCTCTCACCTGCAAATTATGCATAAACCATAAACAATCAAAATATTCAACCTCCAATATATTCACTATAATTTCAATTTACATACCGAACCGACATTGTAAGTCCCACAATCCCTCATCCTCTGCAATTCTTCAATACTGTCATGATAGGAAAGTTTAAATGTTCTTAAATACTTTCATCCAATAACAATTTACAGATTAATTATTTCACAATTTCTACTTACTAGAAGTACAGAAATCCACCCTTTGGTCTCTTCGGATTTTCCTCCCTATCTACTCTCTCCGCCTCCATTTTAATCATTTCAGTCTCATCTTGAACAACATCTTCATGATCCTTAGAACCCATCTCGCTTCAGTTTTCTGACAAAAGTATCGATATATAATTTCTACCGACATTATTACTTTCTACCGATAAGTTCTCAGAACAAAGTTCCGATATTTATTTCGTAAATATATTTACACAATTTCGACCTATATTGATCCGAATTCCGATTTTACTTCAACTACCCAATACTACATTACCAAAAAATTAGGGTTTCGACAACATACCTTTTACTTCAAAGTCCCCAAACCTTATACCTATCCTTTCGATTCTGATACAACAAATTAGGCTTTCTGTAAATGCAACCAAACTCGGGTCGATTTCACAGCAACCAAACTCGGGTCGATTTCAAATACTCTCCTCTCTTAGGTTTTCTGTAAATGCAAGCAATACAAAGGATACTTTTAACCGGTTATATCATTATGATATATATGATCGATACAATTCCCAAAAGTTTCGATACGTTTTTGAATTGTGTCGATTCTTTCGACACCAAACAATAAATCCAGTCAAGATTTACCGGTTACATTATATGAATTAATAATGTAATCGGTTATGTTTTACCGGTTAGATTATATGAATTAAATATCGATATTGTCGACATTTTTTTTCAACCACGATTACGTTGGTGTTCAAAAAGTTTCGATAATGATTTATAAAGTATGGATACTTTCGAAATAATATATTCGGTTAGATTTACCGGTTAGATTATATGAATTAAATATCGATTCTTTTCTGCACGCTCTTAATTAAATATCGATATTGTCGACATTTTTTTTCAACCACGGTTACGTTGGTGTTCAAAAAGTTTCGATAATGATTTATAAAGTATGGATACTTTCGAAATAATATATCCGGTTAGATTTACCGGTTAGATTATATGAATTAAATATCGATTCTTTTCTGCACGCTCTTAATTAAATATCGATATTGTCGACATTTTTTTTCAACCACGGTTACGTTGGTGTTCAAAAAGTTTCGATAATGATTTATAAAGTATGGATACTTTCGAAATAATATATCCGGTTAGATTTACCGGTTAGATTATATGAATTAAATATCGATTCTTTTCTGCACGCTCTAAATTAAATATCGATTTTTACGACATTTTTTTTCAACCACGGTTACGTTGGTGTTCAAAACGTTTCGATAATGATTTATAAAGTATGGATACTTTCGAAATAATATATCCGGTTAGATTTACCGGTAAGATTATATGAATTAAATATCGATTCTTTTCTGCACTCTCTTAATTAAATATCGATTTTTTCGACATTTTTTTTCAACCACGGGTACGTTGGTGTTCAAAATGTTTCGATAAAGATTTATAAAGTATGGATACTTTCGAAATAAACAACAAATTAGGCGCTACCGAATATATTGAAATTCGGATCAACATAACCGGTAATTTTACCGGTTTTGTTATAGTCCAAATGTCCGAGTGCCCATCCGCTCCAACTTAACAACAAATTCGGCGCTACCGATTATATTGATATTCGGATCAACATAATCGGTAACTTTTACCGGAAACATGATCTTTAACCGGTCACCGCCCTAGCCGGTTACGCCGTATATTAGCCGCATACTAGGCGCCGTACCGCAGAACCTCCCATGTTTTATCCATAGCTCCAGTGGCAGAAGGTCTCAAGGACCTATAGGGGCCGTGGCCCCGCACGAATAATAAAATTCTTTTTATAGTATATATTAAATTATTTGATTTGGCCTTCCCACACAAAATAAACGTGTCTGTTTGTTCTTGGAATTTGGAGGTAAAATTTTTAGAATTTTTTAATTCAGTTCACGTTTATAATTTTGTTTTAGTTAATATTTTTAATTTAATTGAAGGTACAAATCATTTATATTTTCAATCCAGTTCATATTTTTACCACTTCGTTTTCTTGTTTCAATTCTAATTTTTGAATTATGATATGATATTTAATTTATTTTGTGTTTTGGCTTCCTCCGATTTATAATTTTATCTTTACCATGAATCTATGACACTTTACTTTCATTCATAGTGCTTAAACAAATTTAACATTCAACTAAAAATTAAAGAAATCTTTAATAATTCATTTCCTTCTTTATCCAGCTGATTATTCTCTCCCCCTGATGTTGAGAAAAATCATCTAATAAATGATTCTCCAATTAATGTTTAGAATTTAAACATAAAAGGAGACTCGTACTCAACATATATTCTCAACCTTTTTACTTGCCCATTTTGTGCGTTATGGTGGAGCAGTTCAACTATATATCGCACATTCAAAAATTCAAAAATGGGAAATATGACTTCTGACCAAAAGTCAAATCATAATGGGGAATTTATTATAACTCGTTGGCTTGATGCGTATAATTGTTGCTATATGGAAATACCATATAAATAATAGATGTTTTGTTCTCACAGTTTAACTATTAAATAGGAGGCATCCAATTAAAAATTTGTTAAACCGTATTTTTCATAATCAATAGGCTTTGTAACAACCGATATAGCCTAAAATATAAACCCACTAGCTTTTCAACACGAATAGTCTAACTGCATAATCTGAATCTTTTTAGAATCAATCTCACAAACTTTTGGTTGTAAGTCGATAAAACAATGTAGATGCATCTACTAAAATCATATAAAACTTTCCACATTTGTGGATATATGGGCCCATATTTCGTTTAGATATGCAAGACATACAATCTCAACTTCAGTGCAAGAACTTTAAGTTCTAATTCTTTTGGTAAGTGGGATCATCTATATCCTTTGAGAACAAACAACACAAGAACTTCAGGTTCTTTTAGTAAGTGGAATTTAATCAATTCCTTTAAGCAACACAAGAACTTCACGTTCTTTAATAAATGGAATTTAATCCATTCCTTTGAGAATAAGCACCTCAAGAACTACAGGTTCTTTTAATATATGTGCATGTAAATCTCAATAATTTCTGCACCATTATTGATCACGATGGTCTAACCGATCATGCCAACTATATATGTGTATATATCTCTGAATTTGTAAACTTCTTGTTTACCATAACATGTAATTCAATCTCACTCGTACATGTCTAGTACGACCATCAAAATTGTTCCTTTAAATAAGAATATATTTAGCTCTTTCGGAGCTTTCAATTGAAATTATCTTTTGGTAGCAATCTATAGCTCTTCTAGAGCTTTCAACTGACTTTTTGGTTACCAAAACATATATCCATATTGGCTTGTTTCAAATGCCAATTGATAAAATATGTTATCTATAATTCCCAAAGGGATAATTTGCGAACTCATATTGCTCTCTTAAAATTTCCACTTATAGTGGTGACGATATTATTACCATTAGTGGTAATTATTGCAATATTCGCAATTCTGCACTTTTCATAATGTGCTTTCTCTCAAGAATTTATTGCTCTTCTAAAGCATCAATATTTTCAGTACTTTGAGATATAGTACTCACATTATTCCCTTGCATTTAAATGAGAAAATATATTTTATGCTTATGTTGAGCATAAATCGTCACCATAGATTGTATTTAACAAGTAATCATGTTAAACAAAATAAATAAATATCATAATATATAAATATAAATATAAAACGTAAATAATTAATGTGGGTAAAATAAATAAACGTAAAATAAAATAAATAAAAAATTCTCTTCAAAGTTATGAGAATAATTAGAAGATGATTAATTTCTTTCGAGGGTTATAAGAAAATCAACAACGTCCAAAAGAGTTCGACCAACAAAGTCCAAATAAAGTTGGACCAGTATCATCTTCGTCATGTTTCGCAAACAAAATTTGCTTCAATTTTCTTTCCTTTATCATTCAATGATTCTTGATTTTTCAACGTACAACACGTACGAGACCAATGGTTTATAACATCGCATTGGTAATAAGAAAAGTTTTACTTCAATAGAATGATCTTTATCACTCTTGTCATCCTAATAACCTCACTACCGGTGGGTAGAAATATTCTTAAAATGACCATATTTTTCATGTCTATATTCATAGCCTCGACCATGACCATAACTTCTAATGTGGTTTTTATTCCTTCCATAATATAATCTCACATTCACTTCAGAGAATGGAGTAGAGCCGGTGGGCCTTTAAAACCTTTTTCACATATCCTTATCAGAGAGAACAAAGATTTAATCCTCGTACGCGACATTGTTAAACCTGTCCACAAGGTCCTTTAAAAACCTTCTTTGAGACCAGTAGCTTCGCAGAACGGGATGTCCAACCAATATACTTGGATTATATCGAAATTATGTCTCTAATTGAATAATGATTTACCATGTTTGCATTCACTTTAGGGAATGAAACAGTTCCAATATTTGCATGGAATAAACGCCATGCTTGCATTCACTTTAGGGAATGCCCCATCATTGATAATCGCATGGAATAAACATCAT
The DNA here is from genome assembly GCA_030270665.1 of Hibiscus trionum. NCBI lineage: Eukaryota > Viridiplantae > Streptophyta > Magnoliopsida > Malvales > Malvaceae > Hibiscus > Hibiscus trionum. Next base: position 14,175,926 of record BSYR01000038.1, on the reverse strand, counting down.
GCTTTGCATTCACTTCAGGGAATGAAACAGTTCCAATAATCGCATGGAATAAACATCATGCTTGCATTCACTTTAGGGAATGCCCCATCATTGATAATCGCATGGAATAAACATCTTGCTTTGCATTCACTTCAGGGAATGCCTGTCATAAAACATTTTGGATCAAGACGAATTTTCTTAACTTGAAATTGGGAGAAGTCTATGGTCGAGTTTTTCGACGAAGAAGAAATATTGCTTTCGAGCAAATATAGACTTTATAATAATATTCTTGTAAATTTAAAATCATCATGATTTATCGCACTTTAAAATAATAATATAAAGAATAAAAATAAAACCAAAATTTACCGATATTGATTTTTCTCTCGTGGACAATGTAGACATAGCATATGACCAAGATAGCTTCTCATAGTCCCTTTATATCACATATCTTTCCAAGCCATTTAAGCATATCATGTAAAACTCAAAACACGGTTAAAAATACTAACTTTTACCAAATAAAATGACATAAATAATAATATGAAAAATATCAAATATAATCATATAAGTAAAAGTATGAATAAGCATACCGCTAATTAATCCTTTTAGGAACAAGAGAAAACACACGCAATTTACACCAAACACAACCTCTTCGTCTCTGTTGATTTGTCTTTTGGTTTGTGAGAAGCCACAAATTTATCTCTTTCCAATGTTCGAATAATATCGAACATACTTCCAAACTTTTCAAAAAAAATTAAATAAAAAAATTTAAGTTAAAATATAAAGAAAAAGACAATCGGTAATTTAAAAGAATGAAGAGAGAGAGAAAAACTTATCTTTGGTTTATCCTAGAATCGAATTCTTTCCAATAACTTCTTTTGGATTCAAACAATGAAGACCTCAGTTGATTAGAGTCGTGCTGATAACGTGTTGTGAATAAAATAACAAAGAACAATAATAAGAACAAAGAACAAGAATGGAAGAACAAAGAGATGAGAGAAAGGGGAGATTTGTATTATTCTCAAATATAGACTTGTGTATACAATGCCTTCAATGAATAATCTATTTATAGGCATAAGAAGTACATAATACATTAAACTCTAATTAATAGAGATAATATTCCTAATAATAAATAAATCAAACTCCTTAGATAAAGTTCTAATCAAACTCCGGTTAAAATAAAGTTAAAATTAAAAAAAATCCTAGTTTTCATATTTTCTGCTTTACCAAAATATTTTCAATGAAAATAATAAAAACTTCTTTTTATATTTTTCAAATTTTCAGCTATTTTTGTTTTCATTTTCGAAAAAGTATTTTATAATTTTACAACAAAACACATTTTCTTCACTGTTTTTGCATTTTTCAAAAAATAAAAATGAGACGAACTCCTTTCTCTATAACCTAACGGAACCTAATTGTTTGTCAACACTTTTTTGTTAATTATTTAGAAGTTCCAAATTACACGGATATCTTCTTAAACATACCATTAATTTATTTTTTATTTAACAAATATGATCATGTATATTCAGTTAAAACGAATAAATATATTCTTTAAAATAAGATGTTATTATTATTATTATTATTATTATTATTATTATTATTATTATTGAATTACTCAATTTTGACAATTCTCTTATTTACAATTTTGTTCAATTTTATGGGATAATATTAAGGGTTTAATTTTGATACACATGCTATGTAAAATTTATTTTAAACAAGCCTGCATATTTACAGGGTTGTGCAAAAAAATCTGACAAACTGAAACCGTAACTGAAACCTGAAAAATCCGATCCGAAAATACGGTTAACCGGACCGAAAAAATGAGTTTCGATAGTATAAAAAAAATATTATTTCGGTTTAGATACAGTTTATAGTTTTTAAAAAAGTAGGTAACCGAAACGACCAGTTATATAATATATAATATTAATATACAAAATATGTATATTTATAGAATTATATCAACAAAATTTTAGGTTATTTTAAATTTATTCCCCTCCATACATATTTTTATTACCCTAAGTCGTACATTGATTTTTTAAGTGTTTACAGTTTTTAAAGGATTTTATAGTTTTTAATTGATTTTTTTTAGATTTTTAATGTTATCACGCCTAGTTTTTTGCGTATACTACAATTATGTTTTATTAAATTTGTTCTAGTATTGAGAAGATATTGGCATTTTGTGTCAAATTTTTGAAGATATATTTTCTTTGACTATGTTGTTAAATTTTATATTTTTAATAAGAAAAGTAAAAAAAAACTATTATCCAACCAAACCGAATATTTTGATTAACTGGTCAATCGGTTAACCAGTTTAATGGTTAATGTTTAGGGTTAAAAATTGAGCAACCCGAATTTACCGGTATCCAAAATAATTTGTTAACGGTTAACCAAATCCGGTTTTGCACACCCCTACATATTTATACTATAAATTCAAATCCTAAATTACTAAACCTAAACCCTAAAAAACTGAACCACAAACTCTAAACTTTAAACCTTAAATTATAAATACTAACTTTAAAATCTAAACACTACAACCCAAACTCCTAAACTCTAAATCTTAAACTAAATCCCTAACCCCTAAAATTGAAAGATTTGTGTAAACTTTAGTTTATACAAATTTGTGTTTTGAAAATTTTCTCTAATATTAATAAGATAATAGAAATTGAATTATAAATGTGTTGCTCACGTGTCCTAAAGCCAATTCTCCTGGTTAGACAAGAACCAGGTTAAGTGATGAAACACTGCATATACACAGCCAAATCATACGAGTTAGTAAGATAAACAGAAAAAATAAATTACACGTTAAGCTTGTAACCCCAAAAATTTCCCTAATTCGAAAAACTTAAATTTTAAAATCCCTTAATCGATAACCCTATATTGAGAAGTGGAAATTGGGGAAACAACGGTGTATGGGATACGACACCGTATCTTGATCTTGAGTTATGAAGAAGAGAAACGATGCCGTTTCTTTATTCTTTTATTATGAATGAAAGAATACAAAGTCTTACTAACAGTGAATACAAAAATACAAACTTTAGTTACTTAGGAAACTAGAATACATTTGTTTATATAGTAACAAAGAATCAAGAACCTATCACATAACTAACTAACTAATTGCCAACTAATATCCTCTAATAGCCCCCCTCAAGTTGGAGCATATATGTTATGTATGCCCAACTTGAAGATGAGGTTCTGAAATATAGAAGGAGTTAGAGGCTTAGTAAAGAAATCTGCAAGTTGATTAGTGGTAGAAACAGGAAGAATTCTGATCAATCGATGCTGCAACTTCTCCCGAACAATGTGACAATCGATCTCTATATGCTTCGTTCGCTCATGCTGGACTGGGTTTTCTGCAATTTTAATTGCAGATAGATTATCACAAAAAATATTTGCAGGTTGTAAGACAAAATGTAAATCAGATAGAAGATAAATAAGCCATTGAATTTCACAAGTTACTGAAGCCAATGCACGGTATTCAGCTTCACTGGAAGACCTTGAAATTGTCTGCTGTTTCTTAGACTTCCAGGAAATTAAAGCAATGCCTAAGAAGACACAAAAACCTGTAGTAGACTTCCTTGAATCTGGGCATGATGCCCAATCTGAGTCAGAGAAAGCATTAATCTGTATAGGATTGTTCACAGGAAAGAAAAGCCCTTGACCGACAGTCCCTTTAAGATATCTAAGGACCCTATGTAAAGCAGACAAATGAATATCAGTGGGAGCAGACACATACTGAGAAAGCTGTTGAACAGCATAAGCAAGATCAGGTCTGGTGTTAGTAAGGTAAAGAAGCTTTCCTATAATTTTCCTATACATGGTAATATCTTCTAGAGGTGTTCCATTATGTCTAGAAAGCTTAGTCCTAGGAACCATAGGTGTAGGAACAGGTTTGGCATCTAGAAAACCTGTTTCTTCTAGCAACTCAATTGCATATTTCCTTTGACAAAGATTAACACCTTTAGAAGACCTAGCCACCTCAAAACCCAAAAAATATTTCAATTCTCCTAAGTCCTTTATTTTAAAAGTATCATGCAAAAAGGTTTTGATTTTATTAATTTCATTGATATCTGGACTAGCCAAGACTATATCATCTACATAAACAGCCAAGGCAATAAAAGAAGAATCATGTCCTTTGGTAAACAATGAGGTATCTGCTGAGGACTGTTTAAAACCTTGGTCTAGCAAGACAGTGGTTAACCTTTCATTCCACTGTCTGCTAGCCTGCTTTAGACCATAGAGGCTCTTGTTAAGCTTGCAAACCAATTTAGGATTAGAATTAGAAAAACCAGGAGGAGGAATCATATAAACCTCTTCATGAAGAAAACCATGTAAAAAGGCATTGTTTATGTCTAATTGTTGCAAAAACCAATTCTTAGAAGCAGAGATAGTTATCAATGTCCTAATAGTGGTCAATTTAGCAACAGGACTAAAAGTGGTAAGAAAATCTACCCCATTCTGTTGAGTATACCCTTTTGCTACCAACCTAGCTTTATATCTTTCCAAAGATCCATCAGATTTAAGTTTTGTTTTATAAACCCATTTACATCCTATGGTTTGTTTACCAGGAGGAAGTTCAACTAAAGACCATGTATTGTTATTTTCCAAAGCTGAGATTTCTTCCTCCATGGCTGTTTTCCATTCTTTATGCATAATGGCTTCTTTATAACTCTTTGGTTCTTTTAAAACAGAAACATTATTGATATAAGCTAGATGACCAGCAGAGATATTTTGATAAGAAATAGCATTAGCAAGAGAATGAGGAGATGTTTGAACATAATTGCTTCTAGAACCTTGTTTCGGCAAAGACACTTGGTAATCACTATATTTCTGAGGCAACTTAGAAACCCTAGATGATCTAGTAGTCTTAACAAGAGTAGATGGATTAGGTATGACAACATTATCATTAGTAGAAATATGATTATCAGTAGCTGGTAGATCAGAAATACTATCAGAATGTTCAGCAGCATAATCATTAGTAGAAGAATGTTCAGGACTGATATTACCAGAATCAGTAGAATTATTAGAGTTTTGAGACAAAGGAGATTGAATGTGAGGATCACCAGAAAAATCAGAGTTATTGTCATTTGTATCAAAAGAATCCTGAAAAAGTTTAATATTCTCATATCTTGGCAAAACAATGTTTTCAAAAGACTTACTAGATGTATCCTGAAAAGGAAAATCATTTTCAACAAATTTAACATCTCTGGATACAAAGAAACTTTTAGTATCCAAATTAAAAAGTCTGTATCCTTTTACAGCCTTAGGAAAACCAACAAATATACATCTAGTAGTCCTAGGATGAAGCTTAGTAGCAGCTTTAGGAAGAATACTAGCATATTGTAACAATCAAAAAAAAATATTATATTATTTTTTTTCTTTCTCTAACCACTCCCACTCATTTTGTCCCCTCAATTATTATTATCACTCACCCCCAATTATATTATTCCCTCCCCCTCAATTATTATCATTTTATCCTCATCTCTGCAGAACACTTCCCTCTCAATTTCTAAGTTTCATTTTCCTCTCAACACAAACCAATCGTACGCCACCAACAACCGTCCATCACCGCGTTGTGCCGTTCGTTCACCGCCACCACCATCCGAACCGTCTCAACGTCCCGGACAAAACGCCCCCATCTACGCGTTAAACCGCCGCTCCGTTTGCCGTTAATTTGCCGTTGAAGGTTTCGTAAAAATTGAGGTTTTTCTCAAATCGGCGAAAATCCGGTAAGTTTTCGACTTAAATACGAGTTTGGGGTGATAGAAAATTGAATTTGGAGCATTCTGTTTTTTTTAAAAAAAATTGCTCCGCCGTCCACGGCGGCGCGTGGGCTTCACGCGCCGTCCGGAGCCGCGCGTGGGCTTCACACGCCGTTCCCGGCCACCCTGGACGGTGACAGTGGACCGGCCGGTTCAGACCGGTCTGGTCATGAACCGAACCGCCCGAACCGGACCCGCCACGTCAGTATGACGTCAGCATGAAGTCAGCGTCCGACCCGTTTACCGACCCGTTGACCCGACCCAGTCAACAGTGACGTCAGCATGACGTCAGCGTCCGACCCGACCCGTTGACCCGACACGTGGACCCGACCCGGTCAACAGTGACGTCAGCATGACGTCAGCGTCCGACCCGTTGACCCGACCCGGTCAACAGTGACGTCAGCATGACGTCAGCGTTGACTTTGACCGTTGACCGTTGACCAAAAAGTCAAATTTTCCGAAAAGCCCTATTTTATGTTTTTCGACGTCCTGAGTCCGTTTTTGAAGCCCGTTTCTTGAAATTCAAACCCGAAAGCCTCCAAATTGGAAGTTGAACTCGAATATACATATGTATAAGCTATGTTCTTCATGAGGAATTTATGGTTAAGGACTGATATTAACTTGTTGATCTAATAGGTACACGTGAACCTTCCGATCGTATCTACGCCCAGCCCGGCTCGTCCCGATCTATACCACCTCGTGATCCGATCGTCACTCGTATGACCTCAAACCTAGTATTTGAATACGAATTAAGGTGTAAATTTGATTGTAACCGTAATCCATGTTTATATAGGCTCAAATACTGTAGCAGAGCGTGATCCCAGTGCCTGTTAGACCTGTTGACTGACTGATCTCATCCTTTGAGGTGTGTTTCCTTGTGTGCTACATAACTGTTTTATATTCATGATTTACTTGCCTCACACAATTTTATAAGTCATACTGTGCATATGATTACGAAATTTAATTTGTGAAAATTAGCATGTTTTCAGTTTATTAAGGGAATATGGTTTCACGGTATGATTTTAATTATACTCTAGCATTCATTGAGATAAGCATGACTATGATTCTCAGTCAGCAGTATAGATATAAGATGATGAGCATGGTTATGGCTTTTATTGTTGCATACTATGTTACTACCGGACTAGTTAGTGAAAATTCTTGGGGGTATGATGTGGAGACTACGGCTCAGCCCTGATCCAGCTGGTAAGACCGTCCCGTTTACGGATCCTAGGCTTCGGCCAGGTCCGCCCGTTTACGGATCCTAGGCTTCGGCCAGGTCCGCCCGTTTACGGATTCTAGGCTTCGGCCAGGTCCGCCCGTTTACGGTTCTTATGCTTCGGCAAGGGCCGCCCGTATTCTAAGGTATTCCTTAGGATGGTACCCCGCCCAGTGGGCTTGGGTTAATGCCAATATAGGATACTGTTCTGGGGAACTGTATCATGGTGTTCGGATGGAGGGTAGAAAGATTTCATGAAAGCATGATGTACATGTATAATTATATATATAGTATGTCTTTCATAACATGATTTAACATTTATGGATATAAATGTTTTCTTGCACTGTTGGATCACATTGAGCTTTCTAGCTCACGCCCAAATATTTTTCCCCTTTCAGATAGGTTGGAATAAGCTGCCCTGTAGTTGACACTTGAAGGATCGACACTTTCGACATTGTTTTTGAATGTAATATTTCTATCCACCATTTGTAATTATGGGTGACATATTTTATTATGTTATGTGTAAGTCTTTAAAAATATTAAGGTTTGATGTGTCTAAACATATTTACTAAACTTGATAGTTTTCACAAAATCTGGTCGAAATGCTATTTGAAATAAATTCTTTGTTGCAAACTTGTTTACTAAATGATTATAAAAATTTTAATGTAACTTACTAGACATGATCATTCCGCATAGGCCGGTCTAGGTGGTTACATTTAGTTGGTATCAGAGCTTTTGGTTTTAAAACCTCGGACTGTGAAAAAAAAATGGTCCATTTAAAATGTTTTATAATGTATAAAAAAAAGAGGGCCATGTCACCCAACTTTATATGTTTAATTGTGTTCGATTCTCCAGTGTCATATCATGATCATAAGTTTTATCCGATGAATAGATTCTCCGAGAATGAGCACTGGAAGGGAACGTCGACCCGTTCGTAGGCGTGGTCGACCTGTTAGATTTGCAGACCCGATAGATGATTTAGTGGCTGATCCACCTGCCTCTGGAGTGGCTACAGCCGCAGTTCACCCCTCGACAACTGTAGAGCCTCCTACCCCTATTGGTCTTTCAGTTCCTGATACTACTACTTCTGCTGCGACTACTCCGACATCTGTCCCGAATACTCCCACACCTACTTCCACTGTTCCATTGCCTACCCCTAATATCGGTATGACCACACCGGTCAGAGGTACTACTGTTGCTGGACCTGAGCCTATGACTGGAATTACGGATGAGTCATTGAGTAGACAGTTTCTCCAGTTGATTCAGGGAGTAGTTAGAGCAGCTGGAGTCACACCTGAAGTTCCTATCTCACAGACCTTGATCGTTAATGGGATCAAGACTTTCTCGGGATCTCTTGGTGGACCACCTACCGAGGCTGAGGAGTGGATATATGATATTGATAGACGTATGAGTGAGTTGGGTTTTGAGCCATCTAAGAAGTATTTAGGGGCCGTATCGATGCTAAATGGGAATGCCCGTACTTGGTGGGAGTCCATTATGAGTAGTGTTCCTTCTGATCGTCTGACATGGGAATTCTTTAAGGAGCGCTTTAGAAACCGTTTTCTGGGCGAACAATTCTTGCGAGAAAGACACCAGGCTTTTAAAGATCTGGTACAGGATACTATGACCGTGGCTGAGTATGAGATACAGTTTCTCGAGTTATCAAAATATGGTACAAATTTAATTCCTACGGAAAAAGACAAATGTGAAAAGTTTCAGGAGGGCCTTCGTATTGGGATACGTGACCGAGTGGCTACCCACCATGATCAGGTGTTTGAAAATTTAGTGGACCGAGCTAAGACTGCAGAACAAATGGACATCTTGGCAGCTAGTCAGAGTGGTAGAGATGGTGAACAAGAAAGAAGCAAGGATCGAGGGCGAGACCGAGATCGATCTTGGAAATCTTCTAGAAAGAGAGAGTCTCATTCTCGCTTTGATAAGAGGCCTCGCACCATGTATCAGGGAAGTGGTTCGAATTATAGGCCCCCGGTACAGCAGGGCCCAACGGCTAGTCGAGGTGATACATCAGGGTCCACTCATTTACCTTTATGTGAACAGTGTGGTAAGCTTCATCGAGGGGAGTGCAGGAAGATGACAGGTGCTTGTTTCAGATGTGGATCCACTGGCCATTTTAAGAAAGATTGTCCACACCCCCCTTCTGTGGACCGATCGTCGTTTCAGACCCCTGCTCGATCCCAGACTCCAGCCCGATCACAAGCATCTGTTCAAACACCGGGTTCAGGGCGTTATCAGAGTAGAGCTCATGGATCTTCTGCTAGATCTGATGGTAGAGGCCGATCACATCAGAGTGGAGGACCAGCTATGAATGATGCTAGGCAGCCTCCACTTGTTTATGCCTCCAGACGACGAGATGACAGAGATGAGCCAGACGTCATTGCAGGTACTTTTACTATGTTTTCTGTTCCATATTTTGTATTGCTCGACAATGGTTCTACCCATTCATATGTATCAAGATCCGTGTCCCGAGACCTCCAGATTCCTGATGAGACCACTGAGAATACAATTACCGTTGTGAGTCCAGTGGGTCAGTCGGTAGTTGTAAATAAAGTTTTCAGGCGATGTCCCCTAGAAGTGCAAGGGGAAATCTTTCTAGCCGATCTTATGGAGCTACCTCTAGAAGAGTTTGATATAATTCTTGGCATGGATTGGTTGACTGAACACCGAGTTAACCTAGACTGTGAGACAAAGAGAGCATTTTTAAGGACTTCTGATGATCGTACTGTGATTCTCACCGGTGAGCGCCGAGGGTATCTGTCAAATGTAATATCTGCTTTGGCTGCTGACAGAATGATCCGGAAAGGATACCAGACCTTCATCGCTTGTATCTTGAATACCAAGGGTTCTTTGACAAAGATTGAGGAAATCCGCACTGTTAGTGAGTTCCCTGATGTCTTTCCCGAAGAATTACCTGGGCTACCCCCGGATAGAGATGTCGAGTTTGAGATTGAGATTTATCCGGGCTCTGCACCAGTCTCGATGAACCCATACCGTATGGCTCCTAGGGAGTTTAAGGAGCTAAAGATTCAATTGCAGGAACTCCTCGATCGAGGATTTATTCGACCTAGCTCTTCACCCTGGGGAGCTCCTGTTTTATTTGTGAAGAAGAAAGATGGGTCTCTTAGGCTATGTATTGATTATCGTAAGCTGAACAAGTTAACAATCAAAAACAAGTATCCATTGCCCAGGATAGATGACTTGTTCGATCAGTTGCAGGGAGCCACAATTTTCTCGAAGATTGATCTTCGTTCAGGGTATTATCAACTGAAAATAAAGGGGTCTGATGTAGCAAAGACGGCCATTCGCACCAGATATGGGCACTACGAGTTTTTGGTGATGCCGTTTGGTCTGACTAATGCTCCTGCCGCTTTTATGGATCTAATGAATCGTGTGTTCCGGCCGTATGTGGATCAATTCGTGGTGGTGTTCATTGATGATATCCTAGTCTACTCCCGGACCGAGGCAGAACATGCTGAGCATTTGAGAATTGTTCTACGGACTCTTAGAGATCAGAAATTGTACGCCAAATTGAGAAAATGTGAATTCTGGCTCAGTGAGGTGACATTTCTGGGGCATGTGGTATCGGCTCGGGGTATTCAGGTTGATCCGAGCAAGATAGAAGCCATTGTGAGTTGGAAGCAACCCAAGAATATTTCTGAGATCCGCAGCTTCTTGGGTTTAGCTGGATATTACAGGCGTTTCGTTGAGGGTTTTTCTATTATTGCCTCTCCCTTGACGAAGCTGTTGAGGAAGGATGTTCCATTCATCTGGACAGATGCTCAACGTGATAGTTTTGAGAAGTTGAAGACAACCTTAACACAAGCTCCAGTTTTGACGCAGCCCGAGTCTGGGAAGGATTTTACAGTTTATAGTGATGCGTCGCGTTCTGGACTTGGTTGCGTTCTAATGCAGGATGGGAAGGTAATAGCTTATGCGTCTCGCCAATTAAGGCCTCATGAGTGTAATTATCCTACCCATGATCTAGAATTGGCCGCTGTAATCTTTGCCTTGAAGATTTAGAGACACTATCTCTACGGAGAGAAGTGTTATATTTATACAGATCACAAGAGCCTGAAGTACATTCTTACACAGAAAGAGCTTAATCTTAGACAACGTCGTTGGATTGAGCTTCTTAAGGATTATGACTGTGTGTTTGAGTACCACCCAGGGAAGGCTAATGTCGTTGCTGACGCTTTGAGTCGTAAAGCTATATCAGACTTGAGATCCATGTTTGCCAGAATGAGTTTATACAATGATGGAAGTCTACTAGCCGAGCTGCAGGTTAAACCGACATTGGTCGAGGAAATTAAGGCCAAACAGCTTATAGATAGTTCCTTACTTCCTGTCATACAGCAGGTTGAGCAAGGATCTACTACCATCTATGCCTTTGATCAGGATGGAGTCTTGTGCTTTAAGGATCGTTATTGCGTACCAAATGATGCCGAGTTGAAGCGGGCTATTCTTAGAGAGGCTCATAACAGCCCTTATGCTATGCATCCCGGTGGGGACAAAATGTATCAAAACCTGAGGCAGAGATATCGTTGGGAAGGTATGAAGAAGGACATTTCAGATTATGTATCCCGGTGTTTGACTTGCCAACAGGTTAAGGCAGAGCACCAGCATCCTTCTGGTTTGTTGCAGCCTATTAAGATTCCCGAGTGGAAATGGGAACGTATTACAATGAACTTCGTTACAGGACTTCCTCTGACACCTTCTAAAAAGGATTCGATATGGGTAATTGTAGACCGACTCACAAAGTCAGCTCATTTTATCCCGGTTCGAGTCACTTATTCTTTGAAGAGGCTGGCTAAGCTATACATCTCTGAAATTGTCAGACTACATGGGGTACCTTTATCTATCATCTCTGATCGGGATCCGAGGTTCACTTCTCGATTCTGGGTGGCGTTGCACAGAGCTTTAGGTACCCGTCTGAATTTCAGTACATCTTTCCATCCACAGACCGATGGCCAGTCTGAGAGGGTAATTCAAGTTCTTGAAGATATGTTGAGAGGGTGCGTGATAGATTTCCATGGTAGTTGGGAAGACTTCTTAGCATTGGCCGAATTTGCTTATAATAACAGTTACCAGGCTAGTATTCGCATGGCACCTTACGAAGCTTTGTATGGTCACAACTGCCGAACCCCAATCTGTTGGACTGAATTGTATGATAAGAAGACTTTGGGTCATGAGTTGATCCAAGAGACTGAAGAGACTGTCAGACTGATTCGTAGTCGTTTGAAGGAGGCGTTTGACAGACAGAAGTCTTATGCTGATCGGAGGAGAAAGGATATAGAGTTTGAGGTTGGCGACCAGGTTTTTCTAAAGGTATCACCATGGAAGAAAGTTCTGAGATTTGGGCGCAAAGGTAAATTGAGCCCAAGATTTATTGGACCGTACCGTATTCGGAAGAGAGTCGGGCCTGTTGCTTATCAGCTTGAATTACCTCCCCAGCTTAGCCGTATTCATGATGTGTTCCATGTATCTATGTTGAGACAGTACCACCCAGATCCGAGCCATATTATCCAGGTACAGGATGTGGAGTTGAGACCAGATTTGTCTTATGAGGAGGAACCTGTTCAAATCTTGGATCAAGACGAGAGGGTTCTAAGGAATCGATGTATTCCTATGGTTAAGGTACAATGGAGAAATCGAGGTCCTGAAGAAGCTACCTGGGAAACCCTTGAGTCGATGAAAGAGCAGTTTCCGCATTTATTCCATTAAGGTAAATTTCGAGGTCGAAATTTTTTTTAGGGAGGGAGAATTGTAACAATCAAAAAAAAATATTATATTATTTTTTTTCTTTCTCTAACCACTCCCACTCATTTTGTCCCCTCAATTATTATTATCACTCACCCCCAATTATATTATTCCCTCCCCCTCAATTATTATCATTTTATCCTCATCTCTGCAGAACACTTCCCTCTCAATTTCTAAGTTTCATTTTCCTCTCAACACAAACCAATCGTACGCCACCAACAACCGTCCATCACCGCGTTGTGACGTTCGTTCACCGCCACCACCATCCGAACCGTCTCAACGTCCCGGACAAAACGCCCCCATCTACGCGTTAAACTGTCGCTCCGTTTGTCGTTAATTTGCCGTTGAAGGTTTCGTAAAAATTGAGGTTTTTCTCAAATCGGCGAAAATCCGGTAAGTTTTCGACTTAAATACGAGTTTGGGGTGATAGAAAATTGATTTTGGAGCATTCTGTTTTTTTAAAAAAAAATTGCTCCGCCGTCCACGGCGGCGCGTGGGCTTCACGCGCCGTTCCCGGCCACCCTGGACGGTGACAGTGGACCGGCCGGTTCAGACCGGTCTGGTCATGAACCGAGCCGCCCGAACCGGACCCGCCATGTCAGTATGACGTCAGCATGAAGTCAGCGTCCAACCCGTTTACCGACCCGTTGACCCGACCCAGTCAACAGTGACGTCAGCGTCCGACCCGACCCGTTGACCCGACCCGTGGACCCGACCCGGTCAACAGTGACGTCAGCATGACGTCAGCGTCCGACCCGACCCGTTGACCCGACCCGGTCAACAGTGACGTTAGCATGACGTCAGCGTTGACTTTGACCGTTGACTTTGACCGTTGACCGTTGACCAAAAAGTCAAATTTTCCGAAAAGCCCTATTTTATGTTTTTCGACGTCCTGAGTCCGTTTTTGAAGCCCGTTTCTTGAAATTCAAACCCGAAAGCCTCCAAATTGGAAGTTGAACTCGAATATACATATGTATAAGCTATGTTCTTCATGAGGAATTTATGGTTAAGGACTGATATTAACTTGTTGATCTAATAGGTACACGTGAACCTTCCGATCGTATCTACGCCCAGCCCGGCTCGTCCCGATCTATACCACCTCGTGATCCGATCGTCACTCGTATGACCTCAAACCTAGTATTTGAATACGAATTAAGGTGTAAATTTGATTGTAACCGTAATCCATGTTTATATAGGCTCAAATACTGTAGCAGAGCGTGATCCCAGTGCCTGTTAGACCTGTTGACTGACTGATCTCATCCTTTGAGGTGTGTTTCCTTGTGTGCTACATAACTGTTTTATATTCATGATTTACTTGCCTCACACAATTTTATAAGTCATACTGTGCATATGATTACGAAATTTAATTTGTGAAAATTAGCATGTTTTCAGTTTATTAAGGGAATATGGTTTCACGGTATGATTTTAATTATACTCTAGCATTCATTGAGATAAGCATGACTATGATTCTCAGTCAGCAGTATAGATATAAGATGATGAGCATGGTTATGGCTTTTATTGTTGCATACTATGTTACTACCGGACTAGTTAGTGAAAATTCTTGGGGGTATGATGTGGAGACTACGGCTCAGCCCTGATCCAGCTGGTAAGACCGTCCCGTTTACGGATCCTAGGCTTCGGCCAGGTCCGCCCGTTTACGGATCCTAGGCTTCGGCTAGGTCCGCCCGTTTACGGATTCTAGGCTTCGGCCAGGTCCGCCCGTTTACGGTTCTTATGCTTCGGCAAGGGCCGCCCGTATTCTAAGGTATTCCTTAGGATGGTACCCCGCCCAGTGGGCTTGGGTTAATGCCAATATAGGATACTGTTCTGGGGAACTGTATCATGGTGTTCGGATGGAGGGTAGAAAGATTTCATGAAAGCATGATGTACATGTATAATTATATATATAGTATGTCTTTCATAACATGATTTAACATTTATGGATATAAATGTTTTCTTGCACTGTTGGATCACATTGAGCTTTCTAGCTCACGCCCAAATATTTTTCCCCTTTCAGATAGGTTGGAATAAGCTGCCCTGTAGTTGACACTTGGAGGATCGACACTTTCGACATTGTTTTTGAATGTAATATTTCTATCCACCATTTGTAATTATGGGTGACATATTTTATTATGTTATGTGTAAGTCTTTAAAAATATTAAGGTTTGATGTGTCTAAACATATTTACTAAACTTGATAGTTTTCACAAAATCTGGTCGAAATGCTATTTGAAATAAATTCTTTGTTGCAAACTTGTTTACTAAATGATTATAAAAATTTTAAT
Source organism: Hibiscus trionum (assembly GCA_030270665.1). NCBI lineage: Eukaryota > Viridiplantae > Streptophyta > Magnoliopsida > Malvales > Malvaceae > Hibiscus > Hibiscus trionum. Next base: position 14,160,916 of record BSYR01000038.1, on the reverse strand, counting down.
GTAACTTACTAGACATGGTCATTCCGCATAGGCCGGTCTAGGGGGTTACACATATGCTAAACATCCAAACACTTTCAAATTATCAATGACAGGCTTAGAACCAAAAAGAATTTCAAAAGGAGATTTTTGAACTAAAACAGGAGTGGGAGTGATATTAATAAGATAAACAGCATGAATTACACAATCAAGCCAGAAATTCAATGGTAAGGAAGCTTGAATTCTTAAGGACCTAGCTACCATAAGGATATGCTGGTGTTTTCTTTCTACTACACTGTTTTGCTGAGGAGTATAACTACATGAGTTTTGATGTATTATACCAGTAGAATTATAAAACTCAAGCATCTCAAACTCCTTAGCATTATCTGTTCTAATACACTTAGGAGTTTTAGAGAATTGAGTTTTAACCATAGAACAAAAACTGATTATGTGTTTATTAACCTCAGACTTAAATTGCATAGGAAAAACCCATGTGAATCTACTCTTATCATCAACAATGGTAAGAAAATAAGAAAAACCATGAACAGACTTAATAGGAAATGGTCCCCAGACATCCATATGAAGCAGGTCAAAAATATCATCACTAACAGAAGAGCTAACAGGAAAAGCTAGCCTTTTCTGTTTTGCTAGATGGCAAACATCACAATCAGACAGCATCCCATTAGGTATATCATGATATAAATCAGCAAAAGCACTCATCCTCCCCTGAGAAGGGTGTCCTAGTCTAGCATGCCATTGTAAAAAAGAAAATTTAGAAGAGATAGAAGAGCATACAGTATGAGACTTGCTTGAATTATCCACAGTAAAGAAATACAGCCCATTAGCTTGCTTAGCTAAACCAATCATCCTCCAATGGATGATATCATGTATAACACAAAATTCAGCATTAAAAATGATAGAAATATTATCATTTTTAGCTAACTGAGAAACAGAAATTAAATTGAATCCAAAGTCAGGAATATGAAAGACATTATGAAGAACTAAGCTATCATTAAGACGAACAGTACCAATATGATTTACTTGCACCAAATGATTATTTGGCAATCTGACAAACTTACCAGACACCTTTTTAAAATCCAGAAAACAATCAATATTTTTCACTATGTGATCAGTGGCCCCTGAATCTAAAATCCAGGGAACTAAACTATGATCATCACATGAACTAGTAGAAAAGGCAGAAGGAATTATACTTGTATTACCTGCCTGTGAAACATCATGATCTTGAGAATCAACAGAAGACAAAAGCATATTGACAGTAGAATCTTTGGAAGGCTGAGCAGTAGAACTAGCAACTCTAGACTTGTCACTGATCAAGCTTAATATATTCTCATACTGTTCCTTAGTAAACTGAATAGGATTGTCATCTCTGAAATTATCCTTATTATTATGATTACCAGAATCAAGATGATCAAGATGACTACTAGAAGCCACCTGATTAGTCCTATTGTGATTAAAATTTCTGGACTTATAACTCGGTGGATAACCATGCTTTTTATAGCATTTCTCTATACTATGCCCATACATCCCACAGTAGGTACATAGAGGTTTCTTACCACCAGGAAAACTTCTTTTAGGAGCAACAGACCTCTCTTGTCTAGAAGAATAACTATCCAAGTTTCTTGCCAAGAAGGCATTGGACTCAACAGAAACAACAGCATTTAAAGACCGTTCTTGTTGAATAACTATTGAAAAAACTTCATTAATTTTGGGCAAAGGTTTCATCATGAGGATCTGTGATTTTTGAACAGAATAATTGTCATTCAACCCACGCAAGAAACGTATAAGGAAATCTTGCTTCCTATATTCTTTTGCAGAACAGTCACAAGCCATCAGAGGACGCAGATTACATATCTCATCCCAAATTGTTTTCAGCTGTGTATGAAAAGTGGTGACAGATAAGGTACCTTGTTGAAGAGAGTAGAAATCTTGGAGTAAATCCGAGATTCGTAAGACATCACCTTGATTAAAACGGTCGAACAAATCCGTCCAAAGTTCTGAAGCGCTATCAATCCATATAACACTCTGCGCAATCTCTGGGCTTAGGGCACGCTGAATCCAGGATAACACGAGGTTGTTACACTTCGTCCAGGCGTCAAATCGCGAAGCATCAGACAGGGGTTGCGAGATTGAACCATCGACGAACCCTAATTTGTTCTTCGAGATTAAGCTCATCTTCATAGATCGCGCCCATGGATGGTAATTAGAACCAGTCAACGGCGCCGACGTAAGAACCAACGCTGGATTCTCACCGGGATGAATATAGTAAGGATCCGTAGGATCATCGTTCTTGAATCCCCTCGAACCTTCAAGAGCGGAAGAAGAATCTGATACCATATTGAGAAGTGGAAATTGGGGAAACAACGGTGTATGGGATACGACACCGTATCTTGATCTTGAGTTATGAAGAAGAGAAACGATGCCGTTTCTTTAATCTTTTATTATGAATGAAAGAATACAAAGTCTTACTAACAGTGAATACAAAAATACAAACTTTAGTTACTTAGGAAACTAGAATACATTTGTTTATATAGTAACAAAGAATCAAGAACCTATCACATAACTAACTAACTAATTGCCAACTAATATCCTCTAATACCCTAGAATTTGGAAATTTAATTTAGAACCCTAATTTAAATTGTGGATTTATTTGGGCAAAAATCAAATTTTAAAGATTAATTTGGAATAAATTCAGAACTTTAATGACCATTTTGTCAAGTGGGTAACATTTGGGTCCTTATTTGTGAACCCTAGAACTTTCAAGGATTTGACGTGTAGTTTACCCTTTAAATGAGATATATAACCTCATTTTTAATTTCAGTAACCCATTTTAAAGTTGCTGCAGCCGCTTCCCCATTTACTCTCCCCCTCTCTCTCACGATATCTCTCCTCTCACCCACTCGGTCCAACGAAGCTCTAGCCAAGCCCCTCTTGTTGTCCGATCGCCGATCTGAGACCACAGTGTGCTCGTCCTGCCTTCACGATCAAAACTCACCCAACCATCATCTTCCGTCACCAGCCGTTTGCTCGAAAACGGTATAAAACCGTTCGGCCACCCTCACCGACGAGTAGTTACTCCGAAAAAGTCTAAACCCGTTCGGCTCTCCTTTCCGCCACCGTCACCGTCATCCTCCTCCGTTGTAGTGGTTGGCGTCATCCTCATTGTTTCGTACCATCGTTGTTCGTATCTGCGCCGCTGTCGTTTGTCTCCTCCATTTCGGAGTTAGTAAGCCGTCGTTGAACCTTTATTTTATTCGGTTACATGTTTATGGATGTGTTTTTGAATCAATTATTTTCTGTTCTTGTTGTTCCGGTCGAGTTTGGGTAATCATAGTTGTGAATCGTCTTTGTCGTTGCCGTTATTCTTCTTCTGCCGCCACCTTACCGATAAATATGAACTACCGCTGCCGTTCTACTTTTGTGTCGTCGCCACCGCCATGTTATCAGCTGCCGTATATTTTCAGATTGGTCGTCGCTGTTAAAGGTTCACTTTCGCCATTTTGGGTGTTGTAACCCTAGTTGCTGTCGGTTGGATTCTACAAACCCTAGATTTGTTTGCAGCAAATAATGTTGATTGGACTTGTTCGTGTGTATGGGGTTGGGCCAATAGTTTCTTTGTTGATAGCCCAAGTCTATATGTGAGGGCATATTTGTTTGAGTTCAATCTGGTGAAGCCCAAATCATGTGACCTAAACCGAGTAAACCCAATTATGAACCAATTTGAACCGGTTGTGAAAAGTGAACCAGACCGAACTATTAGAATTGAACCGAACTGGACCGTTGACCTGAACCGGTTTTGACCTTCGACATTTGAACTTTGACCGAATCTTGTTTGTTGACCAAACCAGATCTAGACTGTTGACCTTTTGACCTTGTACCCGTTTGGACAACTGGGACCGTTGAACTTTGACCAGTTTGACCAGTTGAATTTGACCAGAGTTGACTTTTTTGAACATCATTCCTCTTGATCTTTTTCGACGTTTTGAGTTTGAATCCGCTGCTCATTTTGTCAAATTCGAATCCGAAAGCTCAGTTTTGCTATTTACAATTATCATGTACTTAATATCAAAAGAGTTAAGTTTTATGGAATCTGATTCAGAATATTCTTATGTTCAGGTGTTGTCTCTCAGGACGTTGACTTACCTCCAGTTATTCTGACCGATCGGGCATGTTCTTCGAGATCTTCATGTGAGTATATCTTCAGTTTAGTTCTTAGTGTTTTAGTCGGTGGCTTAGTGTTAGTAATAAATGCTAACATAGAATTCTTACCTCGTAGGTCTTGATTTAGTGAGATCCGAGCGTGAGGCTCGCCCTTCTCGAGATTAGAGCTATTTTCTGCTAAAGGTGTGTTTCTTGGGGTGTTTTAAATAAATGAAATTTTATATGTGCTTATTCTTGTCCTATAAATAAATGTTGTTTTACATATTTTCTTGATTTATTATCTGATTGTGATTTGATAATATTTTGACGTGCATAGCATAATGAAATGTGTTTTTAAATCAAGCATCTGATTTTCGAAAAATATGATACTCGTAAGAGTTCGGATTTATGATTTTTAAATCATATAATGAGTCATGGGATTGGAAATATGTTCAGAAAAAGAGAGGGAAACCTCCACTCTAGCGAGGGAAACATCCACTATGGCGAGGGCAACCTCCATTTTGTATGATATCGGGCAGTCGGGTATTGAGTCATGCATCAGACATCATAACATTTATGAATTTGATTTATCAGATACAGTGTGTTTTAGAAATGAATTTATCATAAAATAAAATTTTGTTTTTGTTTTGAGTTTTATTTGCACTTAAGGACACACACTAAGCTCTTTAGCTTACACTCGTTAGTTTTCTTTCAGATACTCAGACTCTTTAGGTGACTCGGTACTTGGAGCGTCTCTTATTTATTCAGTGTGAACTCTTTTGTTACTTCGGATTATTATTTTAACATTATTTGGGATATTTATGTGATATAGAGTTTTGGGACTGCTTATAATTTGAGTTTTATTAAATGCATGCATTTATTATTTTATTTTAGGATATTTAATCAAATTGTGGGAACAATGTTATACGACTACATTTTATAATAAATGAAACATTATTGAGCTATTTGTTTTTGATAATAATTTTGTATTTTAAAGTATTTAAATTTAAGACTTATATCTTGAGGGACAAGTTTTCAAACGTGACTTCCTAAATTCGGCTATTTCTTCTAGGCTGGGTTTAGGGGGTTACAAAGCTAATTGTTGCATGGCCTGCCAACCGACCAGAATACTAGGATGAGAACCTCAAAATATGTGGATAATCACTTACGACCCTCATGAACATACGAACATTATCCTTGACCACGTGTCGACACATATGACCCCTTCTGATGACAAACTAGTGTAGGCCATCGCTCCCTAAGACATCCAATCATACTCATGCCACAACATTTTTCTATCGATATCTATTACCACCTGTCCAAACTTTTATAAATAACCATGCAATAGAGAGTAAAGGCATGATCATACTTCTTCATCTAAGACTAGATCAGAATCATCATCACCACCGCCAGAACCTCCTTTCATCTACCACCGGAGAGTACTATTCACTTTTGATGAGTGATTTAAATAGTTAATATCTTACTGTTAATTGCTCCTTATTTGTCGGTTTAGGTAGCTAATTTGAGCGCTTTCTCTTATTTTTTATGCAGGACATTTGATCCCAGGAACCGTGCTAAAAGAGGGGAAGTTTTGCAGATTTTATCCAGAGTGAAGGTTGGACTAGTTGGCATGAATCTGGGCATGAAAGATGATTGGATGCCACGTCAGCACTTCTAGAAGCTGACGTCAGCAACACAGTGATAGCATCAGCCGCATTAGGATATCTTATCACGGATTTAAATTTTAAACTATGGATTGTCTTTTGTATTTGATTTAAATATTTTTTAGGATTTATCTTTATCGATTTAAGGTTATTTTAGGGTTTAAGATATTATAAATACCCCTATGGGGTAAGCTATCAATCATCTCTTGTTCTTGGCTCATTATTCACTTTAGAATTTATAAATTTCTTTCTTCTACATTTCTTCTTTCTTTTACTTTATTCTAAAAATTTCTAAGTATGATTTCTTCCAAAACCATGCTTAGCTAAATTTACCGTTAGCCGACAGTTACGCGAAACCCAACTCACTTCGTGAGAATAGAAAATTTCTTCATACCTTCAACTTCTTTCTTGATTTTCAGCATTATTGGATTGGCAATCTGCCTTTCCTTTAAAAATCTCAACTCTTTAATTCCAAAAGCGCGCATTGGTTTGATCGACGTTTTAATCTACCGTTGGGGACAAGAGTAGGCTTGTAGCAAATTCAACTCCCTAAGAACAAACTTAGAGGTGGTCCGCTAAGGTAAATCAAGATCGGATACGATTCTCGTTAAGACAAAATTATCCGAGTACGGGCTTTTCCAGCACAAAATTCAGCATTGGCATTAGCGTCGATAGTCGACGTTAGTCCAAACAAGCACTGAATTCTAAAGGTTGACCTTGGAAAATTAGTTCACCATAGAGAATAGCAAGTTACAAGGGTTGGGCCTTGTAAACTGTAACTGGCAAGAACTCGAAGTAAAATTTACTTCAGTGATCGAGACGAGTTGAGGCGACGCAAAGTTGGAGGCTATACATTATCATAATTATTTTCAAATATCTATTTTCCTTTATTTATCATTTCTTTCATCCGCTTAGATTATTCAACTCACTTCACTAAACCCCTTTTTGTTACTTGCGTGTTTCTTGGTTAAGAATCAATTTGGACAAATATTCTAAACTCCTTAGTCCCCATGGATCGACACCATCTTCTCTATACTACGTTTATTTATTTGATTTAAATTGAGATTAAGGCTATATTTATTTGAAAAAAATGACGCTTGTCAAATTGGCACCGTTGCCAAGAACTTCGGCAAAGTTACTAATATCGTTTGTTTTGATTTATGACTAGGAAGAATTCGGGCGAACTATCAGATTTTGTACCGGAGATCGAAGCATTAGCCCGAAGACTACACGCACAAACAATTCGAGAAAAAAAGACAAAAACAACAACGATTCCAGCAAGAACTAGAATCGGCCTCTACATCTGGATTGTATCACCCTAATTTTTCCCCAAATTATCAAAACCCCAATTCATAACCTAAAATTTGGGAATTTTAATCAGGAAACCTAATGTGATTTAAAGGCTAAATTGGAATAATTTGGAACTTGCGGGGTTAATCTGGAAAATAGGTCTTGTTGAGACCCTTAGTTGGTAATTTACCCGCTAATTAGGGTATAAACCCCATATGTGGCTCTTCATCTGCCAAAAAAATTTGCCAGCCGCACCCTCGTCTTCCCTCTCTCTCAATCCTTTTCGTTTTCCCCCAAGACCCCTCCCATTCTTTCCTTCAGATCAAGCCTCGACGAAGTCCCAAACACCGGCCCACCGTCAAATCGAACCCATCGTCCAGCTCCCTGTTATCGCGCGACCCTAACCCATTGTGCGGTAACCCCAATGTCGTCTTTCCTTTCTCGAAAACCGGCCAAGACGTTCGAACCCTTCTTCACACTGTTGTTCTTATTGCTTTTCTCGTTGTTTTGGTGTTTAGGGTAAGGGGTTTCGAAAATTTGGGGGTTAACCCATGTATATGTGTGTTTTGGTTGTGAAATTGGCTGAAAATAACGTGTTTGGGGTCGCCAAAGACTGAAACCGATTATGGATTTTTGCCCTAATTTGATTTCGGCTAAAAAGGGGGAATTAGTGTGAACCGGACTAAACCGGTCTATGTGGTTAAACCGAACCAGTCCAGCGAGCCAAACTAAACTAAACCTGACTTCTCAAAACCGAACCTACTGACGTCAGCAATGATGTCAACGATTGCATCACCCGTTGATCGTTGACCTTTTTTAGTTAAAGTCAACTTTAGGTTTTTTGGCGTCCTGATTCCAGATTCGCAGCCCGTTTTTCCAAATTCAGTCCTTAATAGCTGTTTTTTGGTCTTTTTCATTCAATTTTTTCTTAGTTTGAGAAATTGTGTAAATTGGTTTCTGAATCGGATTTCTTTTGCGTTCAGGTGACATAGATTCGGACACCGAGATTCTTCCTCCTCCTCCGCCTGGACGACCTCCTCCATCTCAACCTTCGAGTTCCATGCGTACGTGAATTAATCAGTTTTTATAGAGTATCTTGTGGCATAGTAGTAGTGAAATCTTACACAGTGTTACCCTTGTAAGTGTCGATCCTATTCAGTCTGTTACTAGATCTGAGCGTGGGAGATGTCACTCCCGACGTTGAGTTGTTAGCTGTCTGAGGTGTGTTCTCTACTTGTGCTATATTATCTGTGTTGTTGTTGTATGATGTCTGACTTGTGAAAATATGTTATGATTTGAGCTATGTGATATGCTTTGTGTAATTCTGTTAAGCATCATACATTGGAATTTGAATTACTTATGTCGGATTAAATGCTTATGCATTTTCGTATTAATAATGTTTGCATTCGGACTAGAATCGGATTTCCATGTCATATCATTCGGGTTGGGAAATGTACGGAGGAAGATCAGGGGTTTCACCCTTCGGGCTGAATTCCACTTCAGACTTGGTGACGATGCAGAGAGTGGTTTAGGGGAACCTTACTCTTCGGACGGTGATGTAGATGGGTTCATGACATAGACTTAGGTGCATTAGTGCTTTGCATATCTGTGTACTTAAATGACTATGTTGACTGTCTGATGCACTTTAGAGACACACTGAGCTTAATAGTTGACTCCCCCTTAGCTTCTATTTCAAATTCTCACACATAAGAGGTCGATACTTGGAGGACCACATTTTATCAGTTTATTTATAGTTTTCAGTATGGATATTTTTAGATTTCAGATTTATATCAGTTATTTTATAATTTGAGGATTTTATGTAATTTCGGTTACTTTTACTTTTATTTGAGACTTTAAACTATTTTTGTATGCATGGGAATTTAAATTGGATATTTCTGATAATTTATTTTCTGGTATTTTTACCTATACGGCTGCGTTTTTGATTTGATGGAATTTAATATGAGACGGTACCGTTTTCAATAAATAATCTAATCATTTAATTTTCAAAACCTAATAATCATTTTACTTGAGGGACACGTTTTCAACCCAACTTCCTAGATTCGGCCCATAACCCTTGGGTCGGGTTTAGGGGGTTACATGGATCACACTTTAAGTACACTGATGACGAACAAACTTCGATGGTGAATGAAGACCAAACCATCCTTCAACTTGTCGCGGCACCAGACGATCAACAATCCTTGTGCATTACATTCTCGAATGGCGAAACACCATTCGTACTTAAGACGAGTTTGATTCATCTTCTACCAACTCTTCATGGCTTGCCCAGTGAAAATCCTCACAAACACCTCAAAGAATTTCATATGGTTTGTTTGAGTACAAAACCACATGGAGTATCTGAAGACCAAATAAAACTTCGCGCTTTCCCTTTTTCATTAGATGATATAGCCAAGGACCTTCAAATTCTGTTACATCTTGGACTGATATGGTGTGACTTTTTCTTGATAGGTTTTTCCCTGCGGCAAAGGCAATCGAATTAAGGCGGAACATCCTGAGTATCCGACAAAAGGATACCGAGTCACTATACGACTATTGGGAGAGATTTAAGAAGTTATGCGCACACTACCCCCAACATGGGCTCTCAGAACAAACGCTACTCCAGTACTTTTACGAGGGGCTAACCCCAATGGAAATGAAGATGATTGATACAGCGGGTGGAGGGGCGCTTGTGAACATGACCCCAACAACGACAAAAACGCTAATCTCTACGATGGCCGCTAACTCCCAACAGTTCCGCCCATCAAGTGAACCATCTCGACGAGTTCACGAGGTTAGTACGATTTCACTGGAAAAGAAAATTGACAAATTAGCTGATATTTTTCAATCCCTTGTTACAGATAAAAGAAGCACATCTAGGCTTTGCGGGATATGTACGAGTCTAGATCATCCAACGAACTGTTGTTCGATGGTGCAAGAAGAAGATACTGCGCAAGTAAATTCCTTGGGCAAATTTCCAGGACCTTTCTAGAGACAATACAACCCAAATGCCAACACGTATAATCCAGGATGGAGGGATCATCCGAACTTCAGTTATGCTCAAAACCAAAGGCAAAATCAAGCATATCAGCAGAGACAACCTCCTCAACAACAATATCAGCTGTAACCTACTCGTCTCGGTCTGGTCGGATGACCGGTCCGAGTAGGCTACACGAGGAAAACCGAAGAGAAACTCGTTAAGGTCCCACCTCGGTTAGCAACCCTATAAATTTCCTTTTAAGTTAATCTTGTCTAAAGGCATATCGTTACTTAAGTGATCACGGCATCGGAAAACAACAAGGAAGAACCACGACCGAACCCAACTCAACAAGTTAAACAGTCCATTTTAAGGTTACAAGGCAGGCCGTATCGATACACCTATCAAGGGTATCGATATGCCTTGACCAGGTCAACAACCATCGGTCAACACAGGAAGACCGTATCGATACAGCCATTGAGCGTATCGATATGCCCTTCTCGGTCAACGAGATGAAACCGTACCGATACGCCAAAGGCTCGTACCAATACGCCAAAGTCTCCTGAAAATCTCATAATTCCAGTGAGCTTTGGGCGTATCGATACACCCCCGAGTATCGGTACCCCTAGCCAATTATGTGTCCCAGAGTGTAGGACCGTATCGATACGACCCTTAGGCGTATTGATATACCCTGCACTGCAAGACACTAAATTGCAGCAAAACAACACAAAACTCGACTCTAAATGCATTTTGAGACTTCCCTAGCCACACTCAAACATACATACAACACCTATCAACCAAAATCTAAACATACGAGGCACCCAACATGAACAACATCAATCAACCAAGGAATTCATGTATTCATTCAAAAGGAGGCATACAAGCACTTAAGGGTTCATGCTTCAACAACCATACACTCAAGCATCCTCAAAACGCACAAGGCCAACATACATGGTAAGCAAATAAGGCATGGTTTTACAATCCAAACATGGCATCAACAAGCCACACAAAAATCAACATAATAAGGAGTCTAAACATGCTCCTAAATAACCAACAATATCCATCAATAGCACAAACCCCATTGTTTAACTACTACATGTTCATAACTTAAAAGTCATACTTGATAAACTCAAAAGCCAACAAGCACACTTGGAGGCCCTCCTCTTGCGCTAGCAACCCACGAACTACGGATCTGCATTGTCGAACAAAAGAGAGCGTAAGAATAAAGCTTAGTGAGGGTAAGCTCTTTAAAAACAAACCTCGACAATGCAGGGTCTAAGCACGAGCACTACAAGGTAAATGTATGTTCTTACCTTCGATCCACATGAGCCAAATATACATGATGCATGAACAATTATCCAATGATATGTCATGCTCCACAAGCTCAAACCACGACATATGTAAACACATATATTAATCCAATTAGGAGTCACATTTCATATCACATTCATACACATATCAACTCATATTGGCACCTAGCTATGACTCGAATACGCGCATAAACACATTGGAACTCACATCCAACAACAACTTTATCTCACGGTGGGATTACACTCATCACCGTTCTCGCGGAGGGGATTCCACTCATCCTCACGCCCCGTCGATGGGATTACACTCATCACCAACTATCATATACATAAGAAGAATTTCCGGGCGAACCTGTACTCCATCTTGATGACTACCATCATCAAGACCACGCGCGCATTTGACTCTCGTGTGCACACTAACATCCTAATGATCGATCATTTGTACCCAAGCATACTAGTGCCAATATCAAACACGATCCACAATATCATTCAATAACAACTTCCGTGCTTAGCACGTACTCACCATGATTAACATCATGCCCATACCTCATGCATATAACAATGCATCACAACCATGCCTCAACATTCATGTATAACACATTATACATAACACCATAAACACATATCATCATGAGGCAATAATATCAATTAAAGAGTTCAACCAAAGTCTCTAATTAAAGCTTAGGATTAGGCTACCACCCTAATCCTAACTTTAGGTGGGTCTACCAAGCCCAACCTAGTCCACATGCTTGAACCAATAATTCAAAGACCATTTTGAAAACATTAAACCACTCACCTTCACTTCCAAGCTCAACTATCAAGCAACCAACACCTTCAAGCTTCCGGATTCACTCCCGAGGCTTCACCAACACACGTCCTTGTCTCTAAACAAATCAACACAATCCAAACAACCTCAAATCAGCTCATACATCAATGCAGCTAACCCGGAATACTATTCAAACATCAAACACAAGAATTCAAGCCGTGGATAACCCCAAAAAACCACAATCTTGAGCAGCCAACAAACCTCAATCAAAACTCATGATTTCAACACTTTTAACACTTCCAAATGATTCCAAAACAACCCCCAACTATTATACTAACCTCAGCCCACAATTTCCAACACAAACCATACCCAAAACCCTTCAAAAACCCCCATTAAACCCAAATCCGGGAAACTTAACAAAACCCTTTAAAAATCATATATGTTGGACTTCAAGGTTCATAAACAACATATCTAACATTATTAAATCAAAACCTTAAGTTAAAAACAATAAAGATATCATTTTTATTCAAATCTTCCGAAAACTCAAATTCTAAAAGTTGGACCAAAATGAAAACTAGTTGTACTTTTAAAGAGAGGAAGATGAGAGCAAGTCGGAAATGTAGTTACCTTTCAAAACCGAGCTAAAATGGAGAAGCAAGGAAATGGAATAGTGGAAATGGAGGGGGAAGAGTTTCTCACGTTGGAAATTTGGGAGGTAGAAGATGATGGCAACTTTTGGGTGTTTGAAATAAGAGGAAACGGGTTTTATTTTTACAAGTCCATGTATTTACCAAAACACCATTAATGAGATGGTCAAACTCATCTATTTGTAAATCCCATGAAGTTGGGCTTTAATATCAAAACATGTCCAGCATAAATATTTGTTTTTAAAACTCGAGGCCCAAAAGATTATTTTAATTATAAACCCGAGACTAAAAATATTATTTAAATATTATTTTCTCCCGACCCCTAAACCCGGGTGTTACAACTCTCCCCCACTTAAGGAATTTCGTCCCCGAAATTACCTGACGGAAACAAGTACGGAAACTGCTCAAGCATAACAGCTTTCCTCTCCCATGTGGCTTCTTCCACACCTCTATGTCTCCACAACACCTTGACCAACTCTATGGTCTTGCCACACAACATCTTGCTATCAGAAGCAAGTATCTCAACAGGCTCTTTATTGTAAGACAAATCCGGATTCAACTCTATCTCATCAACATGCATAACATGAGAAGGATCTAATCTATACCTCCTAAGCATCGACACATGAAAGACATCATGGACCTTCTCTAACTCAGAAGGCAATCTCAAACGGTAAGCTAGAGGCCCAATCCGCTCAACTATCTCATACGGACCAATAAACCTCAGACGCAGCTTGCCCTTCCGGCCAAATCTCATCACCTTCTTCCACGGAGATACTTTCAGAAACACTTTCTCACTCACGGAGAACTCAATCTCTTTTCTCTTCAAATCTGCATAAGACTTCTGACGAGCGGAAGTTGCTTTCAAACGGTCACAAATCAACTTCACCTTGTCGGTAGTCCCCTTAAGCAAATTCGGCATAGGTAACAATCTCTGACCTGTCTCAGCCCAACAAATCAGAGTCCTACATCGTCTACCATACAAAGCCTCATAGGGAGCCATCTGTATACTAGCCTGATAACTGTTGTTGTACGCAAACTCAACTAAGGGTAAGTACTTCTCCCAAGAACCCTGGAAGTCAATTACACAACAACGAAGCATATCCTCTAGAATCTGCATCACTCGCTCTGACTGTCCATCGGACTGCAGATGATAAGAGGTACTAAAATGCAAACGGCTACCTAGAGCACTATGCAAACAACCCCAGAACCTCGAAGTGAATCTAGGATCTCTATCTGAAACAATAGACTTCGGAACTCCATGAAGTCTCACAATCTCACGGATGTACAAGTTTACCAACTTGTCTAAAGAATTCGTAGTGTTCACTGCTAAGAAGTGAGCACACTTAGTGAATCTATCAACAATCACCCAAACAGAATTCTTCTTCGAAGGAGACAACGGTAACCCTGACACAAAGTCCATGGTGATCCTCTCCCATTTCCATTCCGGAATCTTCAAAGATTGTAACAAACCTGAAGGAACCTGATGTTCTGCCTTCACTCTCTGACAAACCATACAACGGCTCACATACTCGGCTACATCCTTCTTCAAACCAACCCAGAAGTAATCATTCTTCAAATCACGATACACCTTGGTACTACCCGGGTGCATAGAAAAAGGACTCGAATGTGCTTCGCTCAGAATCAGACGTCTCAACTCAACATCTTCAGGCACAACAACTCTGTCTCTAAAGCATAACACATTCTCACCACTGAAACTATACTCAGTCGGTCTACCTTCGGCTATGTCCTGAACATGAGGAACTAAAGACACATCTTGCAACTGCTTCTCTCTAATCAAGTGAATCAAAGAAGGCTTCACTTGCAACTCTGTGATCAAACCACCATCATCGGATACACTCAATCTAGCAAACATAGCTCTCAACTCAACTGCAACCTTTCTACTCAAAGCATCAGCTACTATATTTGCCTTACCCGGATGGTACTCAATGGTCAAATCATAATCTTTTAACAACTGAAGCCATCTTCTCTGCCTCAAGTTCAACTCTCTCTGTGTCATCAAATACTTCAAGCTCTTATGATCGGTGTAAACTATACACTTCTCACCATACAAGTAATGTCGCCAAATCTTCAATGCAAACACAACTGCGGCTAACTCTATATCATGAGTAGGATAGTTCTTCTCATGCACCTTCAACTGTCTCGAAGCATAGGCAACAACTCTTCTTTCTTGCATCAAAACACAACCTAAACCTATGTAGGAAGCACCACTATAGATCACAAATTCTTTACCTGAAACTAGTAGCACTAACACTGGAGCATTTGTCAAAGCTTCTTTCAATTTCTCAAAGGTCTTATGTCTTGCATTTGACCACTCAAACTTAACTACTTTTTGCAACAATTTAGTCAAAGGAGCAGCTACCCTAGAGAAACCATCAACAAATCTCCTATAGTAACCGGCTAATCCTAGGAAACTCCTAATCTCAGCCACGGACTTAGGTTGTTTCCACTCAAAAATAGCCTCAATCTTCGATGGATGAACATGGATACCTTCGACCGAAACAACATGGCCAAGAAATACAACCTCTCGAATCCATAACTCACATTTACTAAGCTTCGCATACAACTGGTTGCTCAACAACCTCTGTAAAACAAATCTCAAGTGTTCATCACGCTCTTCTTCTATCTTCGAGTACACAAGAATATCATCTATGAAGACAACTACAAAGCGGTCTAGATAGTCTCTAAAAATTCTGTTCATCATATCCATGAATGTTGCAGGTGCATTCGTGAGCCCAAACGGCATCACAAAGAACTCATAGTGACCATATCTAGTCCTAAAAGCTGTCTTCGAAACATCACACTCTTTTACTTTCAACAGATAATACCCTGATCTCAAATCTATCTTCGAGAACACTGAAGCACCTCTCAACTAATCAAACAAATCATCTATATGAGGCAACGGATACTTGTTCTTCACAGTCAACTGATTCAACTGCCTGTAGTCAATACACATACGCATACTGCCATCTTTCTTCTTTACAAACAACACAGGAGCACCCCAAGGAGAACTACTAGGCCTAATGAAACCACGATCTAATAACTCTTGCAGCTGACTCTTCAATTCTTTCAACTCTTTCGGAGCCATACGATACGGAGCTATAGAAACTGGAGTAGACCCTGAAACAGTCTCAATCAGAAACTCAACATCTCTGTCAGGAGGCAAACCCGACAACTCTTCAGGAAACACATCCGGAAAGTCACAAACTGTTCTAATATCTTTCGGTCTAGCCTCACTCATATTCAGATTCATCACATAAGCTAAGTAAGCCCTACATCAGGAATCCATCAACCTATGTGCCTCTAAAGCTGACACGACATTAGACAAGAACTTAATGTTCTCGCCTACTGCTACTACCTCGTAGTCATCAGAAAGTTTCAAAGAAATCCTCTTCGTCTCAAAATCCACACTAGCTCGATGTTCAACTAACCAGTCCATACCCAAAATAATGTCAAAACCATAAAAAGGAAGCTCTATCATATCAACAGAAAACCCATGACCCTGATTCTTCAGCGGACACCTCCTATACATACGTCTAACCACAACTGTCTCACCAAAAGAACTAGTCACATGCATACATACATCTAAGATCTCAACAGGTATATCTAACTTTCGTGCATGCTCACTCAAAATGTAGGAATGTGTAGAACCCGAATCAACCAAAGAAAGCAAAGACATAGATTGTAACTCAAAATTACCTGCTATCACATTAGTGTCGTTCCCGGCCTCTCTCTGATCATAGACTCTCGCTGGTCCTCCTGCCTCTGGCTGTACTGCCACAACATGAGCAAGGTTCCTCTGAGCATCTACCCTAGGTGCATCAGCCCTAGGTTGGAAGTAGCCTCGACCGCGCCCACGGCCTCTCTGATAATCATTGGCCCTCGCAGAAGCCTGGGCTAGGTTCGGTGCCTGTGCCGCCTGATGCGGACACTCCCTCCTAAAGTGGTCCCTCGAACCACAGTTCCAACAAGCATGGAAGTTACCCCAACACTCACCAGAATGTTGTCTCCCACAACGGGTACACTCGGGCAAACACCCTCCTCCTCTATATCCCTGGTGGCCTCTACCATGGTGGCCACCGCCACGCCTATGGTCAAACTGTTGTCCGCCACCTCTATGCCTCTTGGCATCTCCACGGTCAAAGTTGTTATGCCTCTTACCAGAACTAGAACCTCCTGAACGCTTGGTCAGCCCCAAGCTATGCTCAATGTCCTTGGCTCTAGCAACCAAGACATTAAAATCTGAATAGTCTGAAGCTAAGGTGTACCTCTTAACTTCCTCATGAAGCCCATATCTGAAACAGTTACATCGGTCCCTCTTAGTAGGAACTAACTCTGGAGCATACTGACTCAAATGAACAAAACAAATCTCGTAGTCAGTCACAGTAGCATCTCCCTGAACAAACGCCATAAACTCTCGCTTCTTCTCATCTAGATACCTCGGCCCCAAGTACCGCTTTCTGAAAGCAGACTCAAAGAAATCTCATCCAATCTTTGCCTATGGAACTCCGGTAGTAATGGTGACCCACCAGGTGTAGGCATCACCCTGAAGCAAGGAAATCACACAGCCCAATCTGCGAGCACCCACACAACCCATCTGAGCTAAGATGCGAACTGTCTTATCTAACCACAACTCAGACCTCTCCGATGTAGATCCTCTGAACTCTTCAGCCCCTAGGCTACGGAGCCTCTCCAACGGTAAACTAGCATCATCGCCTCTAGGCTGAGCTGCATCCTGGGCCCCGGCAACTGCGGCCTGAAATGCTCCTGCTATAGCTTGCACAAGCGGAGCCATATCTATTTCGGCCGGACCTTGGCCACCCTGAGGTCCCTCTCCTTCAGCTCCATTCTCGCCTCCAACTCCAGGCGGAGAAGGTGGTGGTGGTGGAGGTGGTGGAGGAGCTCTAATTCCAGCAGCAGGCTCCACTACATGAGCCTCAACTCCAGCCACCAGCTCAGTAACAGGAGCCACAACACGTGGTTCCTGACGATCCACCCTCAGCCTACCTCTCGGCCTCGACATCGCTCTTACAGATAATAACTACAACCACAACAACAAAACATAAAAGATTGGGTTAGCAAGGCAAGGCTTCCAAGTGGCTCAAGTATGTTTCCCTCACTTTAAAAATCCTTTTTCGATGTAATAGTTGCAATGGGACTCTAAACGTCATGCTTCAAATAAAACAACAAGCATACTTGTTAAGGTCTCGGTAACCTTAGGCTCTAATACCAACAAGTGTAACCTCCTCGCCCCGGCCTAGTCAGATGACCGGTCCGAGTAGGCTACACGGGGAAAACCGAAGAGAAACCCGTTAAGGTCCCACCTCGGTTAGCAACCCTAAAAACTTCCTTTTAAGTTAATCTTGTCTAAAGGCATATCGTTACTTAAGTGATCACGGCAGCGGGAAACAACAAGGAAGAAACACGACCGAACCCAACTCAACAAGTTAAACAGCCCATTTTAAGGTTACAAGGCAGGCCGTATCGATACACCTATCAAGGGTATCGATACGCCTTGACCAGGTCAACAGCCATCAGTCAACACAGGAAGACCGTATCGATACAGCCCTTGAGCGTATCGATACGCCCTTCTCGGTCAACATCTCGCGGTTAACGAGATGAAACCATACCGATACGCCAAAGACCCGTACTGATACTCCATAGTCTCCTGAAAATATCAGAATTCCAGTGAACTTTGGGCGTATCGATACACCCCCGAGTATCGGTACCCCTAGCCAATTCTTGTGTCCCAGAGTATAGGACCGTATCGATACGACCCTTAGGCGTATCGATGCGCCCTGCACTGCAGGACACTAAATTGCAGCAAAACAACACGAAACTCGACTCTAAATACATTTTGAGACTTCCCTAGCCACACTCAAACATACATACAACACATATCAACCAAAATCTAAACATACGAGGTACCCAACATGAACAACATCAATCAACCAAGGAATTCATGTATTCATTCAAAAGGAGGCATACAAGCACTTAAGGGTTCATGCTTCAACAACCATACACTCAAGCATCCTCAAAAGGCACAAGGCCAACATACATGCTAAGCAAATAAGGCATGGTTTTACAATTCAAACATGGCATCAACAAGCCACACAAAAATCAACATAATAAGGAGTCTAAACATGCTCATAAACAACCAACAATATCCATCAATAGCACAAATCCCATTGCTTAACTATTACATGTTCATAACTTAAAAGTCATACTTGATAAACTCAAAAGCCAACAAGCACACTTGGAGGCCCTCCTCTTGCGCTAGCAACCCACGAACTACAGATTTGCATTGTCGAACAAAAGAGAGCGTAAGCATAAAGCTTAGTGAGGGTAAGCTCTTTAAAAACAAACCTCGACAATGTAGGGTCCAAGCACGAGCACTACAAGGTAAATACATGTTCTTACCTTCGATCCACATGAGCCAAATATACATGATACATGAACAATTATCCAATGATATGTCATGCTCCACAAGCTCAAACCACGACATATGTAAACACATATATTAATCCAATTAGGAATCACATTTAATATCACATTGATACACATATCAACTCATATTGGCACCTAGCTATGACTCGAATACACGGATAAACACATTGGAACTCACATCCAACAACAACTTTACCTCACGGTGGGATTACACTCATCATCGTTCTCGCGGAGGGGATTCCACTCATCCTCACGCCCCATCGATGGGATTACACTCATCACCGACTATCATATACATAAGAAGAATTTTCGGGCGAACTCGTAATCCATCTTGATGACTACCATCATCAAGACCACGCGCGCATTTGACTCTCGTGTGCACACTAACATCCTAATGATCGGTCATTTGTACCCAAGCATACTAGTGCCAATATCAAACACAATCCACAATATCATTTAATAACAACTTTCGTGCTTAGCACGTACTCACCATGATTAACATCATGCCCATACCTCATGCATATAACAATGCATCACAACCATGCCTCAACATTCATGTATAACACATTATACATAACACCATAAACACATATCATCATGAGGCAATAACATCAATTAAAGAGTTCAACCAAAGTCTCTAATTTAAGCTTAGGATTAGGCTACCACCCTAATCCTAACTCTAGGTGGGTATACCAAGCCCAACCTAGTCCACATGCTTGAACCAATTATTCAAAGACCATTTTGAAAACATTAAACCACTCACCTTCACTTCCAAGCTCAACTATCAAGCAACCAACACCTTCAAGCTTCCGGATTCACTCTCGAGGCTTCACCAACACACGTCCTTGTCTCTAAACAACTCAACACAATCCAAACAACCTCAAATCAGCTCATACATCAATGTAGCTAACCCGGAATACTATTCAAACATCAAACACAAGAATTCAAGCCGTGGACAATCCCCAAAAACCACAATCTCGAGCAGCCAACAAACCTCAATCAAAACTCATGATTTCAACACTTTTAACACTTCCAAATGATTCCAAAACAAACCCCAACTATTATACTAACCTCAGCCCACAATTTCCAACACAAACCATACCCAAAACTCATCCCAAAACCCTTCAAAAACCCCCCATTAAACCCAAATCCGAGAAACTTAACAAAACCCTTTAAAAATCATATATGTTTGACTTCAAGGTTCATAAACAACATATCTAACATTATTAAATCAAAACCTTAAGTTAAAAACAATAAAGATATTATTTTTATTCAAATCTTCCAAAAACTCAAATTCTAAAAGTTGGACCAAAATGAAAACTAGTTGTACTTTTAAAGAGATGAAGATGAGAGCATGTCAAAAATGTAGTTACCTTTCAAAACCGAGCTAAAATGGAGAAGCAAGAAAATGGAATAGTGGAAATGGAGGGGGGAGGAGTTTCTTACGTTGGAAATTTGGGAGGTAGAAGATGATGGCAACTTTTGGGTGTTTGAAATTAGAGGAAAAGGGTTTTATTTTTACAAGTCCATGTATTTACCAAAATGCCATTAATGAGATGGTCAAACTCATCTATTTGTAAATCCCATGGAGTTGGGCTTTAATATCAAAACATGTCCAACATAAATATTTGTTTTTAAAACCTGAGGCTCAAAAGATTATTTTAATTATAAACCCGAGACTAAAAATATTATTTAAATATTATTTTCTCCCGACCCCTAAACCCAGGTGTTACATCAGCAACCAAAGTCTTCATTAGAATCCATTATCGAACGATTGACAATATTCTAAGAAAAGTTTCAAAATTGCACTGAGGTTAACCCATAAGAATTGGACAAGCAAATGAGTCTGTTGGCCCAGAAAATATGGAGAATCGAGCCGCAGGGAAAGTTACCCTCTCAAACAGAGTCGAATCCAAGAGAAAATGTGAACGCCATAACTCTACGAAGCAATGTCGTTGTCCAACCAAAAACCACGGAGGAAGGCGTTCAAAAGAAAGGTAAAGAAAAATCATCATCTCCCGTCGAGAAAGGTATGTCCAATTCACCCCCTGCAGCATCTCCCTACGCTACTCCACTTCCTTTTCCTTCAAGGTTGGTTAAACGCGACAAACAAGCAGAAGAGAAGGAAATCATGGATGTATTTTTAAAAGTGGAAATTAACATTCTAGTTCTAGAAGTAATCAAAAAGGTACCTCGATACGCCAAATTCCTGAAGGATCTGTGCACAAATAAAAGACAACTTACTGGAGTAGAGAAGGTAAATCTGGGAGAACACATATCCGCAGTTTTTCAGCATCGGCTACCACCAAAATTAAAAGACCAAGGTATGTTCGCAATTCCCTGCAAAATCAATAAGGTTGGTATTAAACGTGTTGTGTGTGATTTAGGAGCCTCTATAAACGTTATGCCCCTTTCTTTATATAACTGACTCTCTGACATGCGTCGTATAGTGTCGTAATAATTTCCTTAAACTCAAAGAAATAATTAAGATAAATAGTATAGAGAGAGAGTAAGAGTCGATCCACTGGGACTAGGTAGTTTCTAATATTGATCGCTTTTTACCTTTAACCAGGAAATCTGCAAGTAACCAAAAAGGGGAGTTAGTAAGAATTAAATCGAATGACTAAAATAAATAAGTAAAGCAAGAAATGATTGGAGATAATTATGGATAGAGTTAGCCTCAAGCTTCGCTTCACCACAACTCCTCTCGATCAATGAAAGGGTTTTTACTTCAAGCTCTTACCGATTACAGTCTACAAGGCCCAACCCTTGTAACTTGCTTCTCTAGAGTAAACTCAGTTCCCAGGGCAATCCTTGAAACTAAGTGTTAAGTTGATTAGCCACGACAATCGATGCTAACCAAATGTTGCGCTTAGTGCTGGAGAAGCCCACGCTCAGACAGTTGTCTTAACAAGAATCGAGTCCCATCTTAATTCCCCTTAGTGGACCGCCACTAAGTTTATTCTTAGGGAATTAAATTAGCTACAAGCCTTTACTTGTCACCAATGGTAGATCAAAATGACTTCACCACGACGTGCACTTTCCGGGATGAAGCAAACGCGATGCTTAAAGTTTAAGCCGATTGCCTAACCTATTTTTCCGAGAATCAAGAAAGATGTTGAAAGTTTGAAGAACGTTTCTAATCTCACGAGGTAAGTTGGGTTTTGGTGTTGCTCTCGGCTATGGTGATTTAGCTAAGCATGGTTTGTAATGAAACCATACTTAGTTTTTAACAAGGGAAATGTAAAAAAAAAAGAAATGGAGAAAATAAAGAAGGAATTTATTAAACTCCATGTGAATGAAAACAAGAGCAAGTGATGATTTGATCTCACACCAAAGTGGGGTATTAATAGTATCTAAAAAACCTAAAACCCTAAAAAGATAAATCCCAAAATAAATACATAAGATAATATCAAAGTTTGAAATTTAAAATCCGCTTGATAGGCTATCTGATACGCGGCTGATAGGTTATCACCGCTGCTGACGTCGGCTTCTAGAAGGTGCTAATGTGGCGTTCAGTCAGCATTCATGCCCATGAATCCACCCATGAATCCAGAACTTCTACAGATTTCGGTCTTTTTCAGTCTGATTTCCAGTCACATAGTTCATGCACGAAAAAGCACAGAACAACCCACATTTCAGCATCTAAATTCATCCATTTAATCAAAATTAGAACTAAAACCATAACCAATATAGCCACTCATCAAATTCCCCCTTACTTATTCGATGCTTGCCCTCAAGTATCGAAGTTTAAGATCAAGCTCTCACTCTTAAATTCACAAAGTTCCCTTGCCTACAATATGTGTTAGTTATCTCAACTTGAAAGAAACTAAAGGTGCACATGGATTATAGCAGAAATAGCATAAAATATTAAACAAAAACATTCCTACAACTAATTAATTTAAGAACCCATACAAGGAATTATTCAAGCTACTCAAAGTGCATCAAGCGTAGCAAAACTAATCAGGGCATTAAATAGACTTGTGATGAAATGCAATCTCAACTACAAGATGAACAAGATGCATGAATTTTTTCTTTGCTAGAACCAATGGTAGGCATTTCTAGCTTTATTTTTATTATTTTTCTTTGCTAGAGCCAGTGGTTATTCCTTAGCTTTCTAGAGCCAGTGATAGGCACCTCTAGCTTTATTTTTATTTTTATTTATTTTTTTACTATCAAATTCATGTATATAATTGTGACAGATATCAAACACAAGATCTAAAATTCTAAGATTAGCTTGGCACACTTAAGGGACAAAGAGCAAAAGAATATCCTTCAGATTTTAACTAACTAGTCATGGAATTTAAAAGGATAATAAAAATGCTATTCAAGTTATAATCCATCATGAAATCCTAAAAATTCCTAACAAGTTAAGATTACAAAAATCACATGGCAACCAAAGGACGAGGTGAATCTAAAGAGCAAGAGGAAGAGTGAGCAAAAATTATAAGGCAACTAATGGACAAGTAAGAAAGAAATTCTACAAGAATATCCATCCCCTCACTTAAGCGTAATGCCACATTATGCAATGAAAAAGTAAAGAGAGAGGAGGAGGAAACTCCCAGAATTAGGTGGGGCCACGACCGCGCCCACATCGTCCGTGAGATGAACCCGGGCGAAGGTAGGAGAGGATTTCGGCAAGGTCGGTTACAATGGAATGTAGCCAATCATCAATATTTTGTTGTGGTTGTTCTTCTTGTGGTGGTCGTGATGGTGGGGACGGCGGACGCGTCGGCCGGTTGTTTAAGTGGAGACGCACCGTGACGGTGGGGGCTGGGTGATGGCTGGTGCGGCTTGGAGTCACTGTTGATCGCCATGAACTATGGCGATGCAAAACAGCACCGTCCACCAATGACCAGTGGTGGTTGTTGGGGAAGCCGGTGGGTCCGTTCTCTTGTACGCGGCATGGTGGTTTGGGTAAAGGTTGGCGAGGAGTGAAGGTTGAAGATGAGTATAAGAGAAGAGGCGGGTGGTTTTAGAAGAGAGAAAATAAAATATGTGGGGGTGGTTTTTTAATAATAAAAACAGAAGAATGAGTTTATTGGAGTTAAAAGTCGGCTGACTGAGGTAATGAGAGTGTTTCACGGGAATTGGGATTGGACTTGAGAGGGAGGTGGGATTAGATATGGATGAGGTTTGTTTGAATTTTGAAGTGGAGAGATTTGGAGGATTAGGTTGACCGAATAGGTGGGAAAATGATATATATGGGAATTTGTTATCTCGAACCAATGTATTCGAATATGCTTCCACCATCTATTCGATTTTCTGAAAAAAATAATAAAAGAAATATAAGTATAGAAAATAAGTACGAAAATAAAATTAAAATTATAAGAAAAAAATAAATAAAATCGGTTGCCTCCCATTTGGCGCTTTATTTAAATTCGTTAAGCTCGATGACCTGGTTCAGACTACAAGCATTGCGACAAATACTTTTTTCCAGTTCTTGCGCTTTATCCAACTGAGTGTTTCCCTACGAGAAATTTTGCGATTATGGAGTTTTTTTACAAGAAAAAATTCTCTTTCACTCTTCAATTTATTTGGAGGTAATTTTAACTCCAAATTCAATCCCTGCAAAATGAAAGAAAACATTTTAGATTTCGATAGAGTTAGGCGTAAATCAGAATGAACAGAAGAAACATTTTTCAACTTCTTAATTTCTTTGCTGTGATCCTTCAAATCCCTGCACGAATCATCAACAGATTTAGATTCTATAAATTCTTCAACGGCTGGCTCAGTAACATCTATAAAATTTATACTAGCAACATTATGAGGATGTCTCATCGCTTTGTAAACATCAAATTTTACCACCTCGCCATCGAACTCCATTGTAAGGATCCCGCTTCTCACATCGATTTTCGTATTTGCAGTACTTAAAAATGGACGACCAAGAAGAATTTCAGAAGAAATATTAGTCTGATCATTTTCCATGTCTATGACATAAAAATCTACCGGAAAGATTAAAATCGTTTACCTTAACCAGGACATTCTATAGCAATCCTTCTGGGTAAATTATGGATTTGTCCGCCAGTCGTATGGTTACTTTTGTATCCTTCAAAGGCTCAGCGGAAAGTGAGTTATAAATGAAAGAGGCATAACATTAAAAGAGGCCCCTAAGTCACTCATTGCTCGTTTAATACCCACTTTATCGAGTTTGCAGGGAATGGCGAGCATACCTTAGTCCTTCAATTTCGGCGGTAACCTTCGCTGAAAAACTACCAATACGTGTTCTCCTAGATTAACTTTTTCAACTCCTATAAGATGACGTTTGTTAGTACATAAATCTTTCAAAAATTTAGCATACCTCGGGATTTTTCGGATTACGTCAAGGACTGAGATATTGATTTCGACTTTTTGAAACACATCTAGGATCTCCTTTTCTTCAGCTTGTTTATCTTTCTTCACTAATCTTGATAGGAAGGAAGGTGGCACGGCATAGGGGGATGGTTTAGGGGTCGGGTTCGGTGTATCTTTTTCAACGGGCGATGTTGTCTTTTCTTTACCTTTCTTTTGAACGCCTTTCTCTATGGCTTTTGATTCGGCAATGGTACCGATTCGTAGAGTGATGGCATTCACATTCTCTCTTGGATTGGGCTCCATTTGAGAAGGTAATTTCCCTTTGGATTCTAAGCGACTTACCGCTAACATCAGTTGACTTATTTGTTTGTCAATTGCTTCAAAGTGAGCTTCGTTCCTTAGTTGAAATTTTTCGTGGGCTAGCGCTAACTTTTCAACAATTGACTCCAACGATGGCTTCTGAGGTTGATATTGTTGTGGTGCGGTTGGTTGATAAGCTTGATTTGGCCTCTGGTTTTGCGCGTAACCGAAGTTTGACTGGTTTCTCCATCCACGATTATATGCATTTCCTATGGCATTGGCTTGAGCGATATCATCTTCATGAATCATCGGACAACAGTCTGTTAGATGTTCTGAACTACTACAGATTATACAAAGTCTAGATGTTCTTTTTTTATCTGCAACAAGAGATTGGACTATTTCAGCTAATTTATCAATCTCATTTTCCAAAGAAATTGTTCTTACCTCGCGAACCCTTCGAGATGGTTCACTAGATGGATTAAACCTTTGCGAGTTGGCGGCCATGGTTGATATTAACGTTTTTGCCGATGTTGGAGTCATATTGACTAGAGCCCCGCCGCTTGCTGCATCTACCACTTTCATATCCATGTGCGTTAATCCTTCATAAAAATACTGGAGCAGGGTTTGTTCCGACAACCCATGTTGTGGACAATCTGCGCACAACTTTTTAAATCTCTCCCAGTATTCATATAAGGATTCGATATCCTTTTGTTGAATGCTCATGATACTACACCTCATTTTGCTCGCTTTTGCCGCAGGGAAAAACCTGTCAAGAAAGAGTTTATCCATATCAGTCCAAGTTGTAACAGAGTTAGGAGGTAAATCAAATAACCAATCCTTTGCGATATCTGCTAAAGAAAATGGAAAAGCTCTAAGTTTAATTTGATCATCGGATACTCCTTGAGGTTTTGTGCTTAGACAAACCATGTGAAATTCCTTCAAATGCTTATGTGGGTTTTCGTTCGGTAGGCCGTGGAAAGTAGGTAAAAGGTCAATAAAACACGTCTTTAGCACGAATTGTGTTGTGCCATTCGGAAAGGTAATGCACATCGGCTGTTGTCCATCGGGTGCCGCGTTTAGCTGACGAATAGTTTGATCTTCGTCTCCCATCGGATCTGGTTCTTTGTTGGTATGATCGAAATTTGACTCCGCTTCAGATGTGATCTCTAGATCGCGTTCAAGTCTTTGTTGGCATTGTTTGTTCTTCTTTTCCCGAATTGTTTGTGCGTGCAACTTTCGGGCTAGTGCTTCGATCTCTGGGATGAGTTCAACTTGTTCTCTTGGATTACTCCTGGTCATAAATCAAATAAAACAATATTAGTAACTCCTGTCGTAGTCCCCGGAAACGACGCCAATTTTGACACGCGTCGTATAGTGTCAAAATGATTTCCTTAAACTCAAAGAAATAATTAAAATAAATAGTATAGAGAGAGAGTAAGAGTTGATCCACTGGGACTAGGTAGTTTCCAATATTGATCGCTTTTGACCTTTAACTAGGAAATCTGCAAGTAACCAAAATGGGGGGTTTGCAAAAATTAAATCGAATGACTAAAATAAATAAGTAAAGCAAGAAATGATTGAAGATAATTATGGATAGATTTAGCCTCAAGCTTCGCTTCGCCACAACTCCTCTCGATCACTGAAAGGGTTTTTACTTCAAGCTCTTGTCGGTTACAGTCTACAAGGCCCAACCCTTGTAACTTGCGTCTCTAATATAAACTCAGTTCCCAGGGCAATCCTTGAAGCTAAGTGTTAAGTTGATTAGCCACGACAATCGATGCTAACCAAATGTTGCGCTTAGTGCTGGAGAAGCCCACGCTCGGACAGTTGTCTTAACAAGAATCGAGTCCGATCTTAATTCCCCTTAGTAGACCGCCACTAAGTTTGTTCTTAGGGAATTGAATCAGCTACAAGCCTTTTCTTGTCCCTAACGGTAGATCAAGTTGACTTCACCATGGCGTGCACTTTCCGAGATAAAGCAAACGCGATGCTTAAAGATTAAGCCGATTGCCTAACCTATTTTTCTGAGAATCAAGAAAGATGTGGAAAGTTAGAAGAACGTTTATAATCTCACGAGGTAAGTTGGGTTTTGGCGTTGCTCTTGGCTATGATGATTTAGCTAATCATGGTTTGTAATGAAACCATACTTAGTTTTTAACAAAGGAAATGTAAAAAAAGGAAATGGAGAAAATAAAGAAGGAATGTATTAAACTCCAAGTGAATGAAAATAAGAGCAAGTGATGATTTGATCTCACCCTAAAGTGGGATATTTATAATATCTAAAAAAACCTAAAACCCTAAAAAGATAAATCCCAAAATAATTCAAAATAAATACATAAGATAATATCAAAGTTTGAAATTTAAAATCCCCTTGATAGGCTATCTGATACGCGGATGATAGGTTATCACTGCTGTTGACGTCAGCTTCTATAAGATGTTGACTTGGCGTCCAGTTAGCATTCTTGCCCCAGTTCATGCCCATGATCCACCCAAGAATCCAGAACTTCTGCAGATTTCGGCCTTTTCCAGTCTGATTTCTAGCCACATAGTTCAGGCACGAAAAAACACAGAACAACCCACATTTCAGCATCTAAAGTCATCCATTTAATCAAAATTAGAACTAAAACCATAACCAATCTAGCCACTCATCACTCTCTGTCGAGCCCTTGAAGGATACAAAAATAACTATACAGCTGGCATATCAGTCTGTGATATATCCCAAAGGAATTCTCGAAAATGTCTTAGTCCAGGTAAATGAGCTTATTTTTCGGCGAATTTTTACATAATTGATATGGAAAACGACCGATCAAATTCCTTTTCAAAAATACATCTCGGTCGCCCATTCCTCAGTACCGCGCATACTAAAATAGATGTAAGAAGCGAAATTCTTACAATGGAGTTTGACGGTGAGGTTGTGAAATTTGATGTTTACAAAGAAATGTGATACCCTGATAATGTCGCTAGCATTAATTTTATAGATATTATTGAGCCTTACATTGAAGAATTTTTCGATTCTAACTTTGTAAGTGATATGTGCAGGGAAATCGAGGAATTTGAAGACGAAAACAGGGAGTTCGAAGAAAACCTTTTGACTAATACTGAATTACGCCTCACCCCATCCAAATCTAAACTTGTACCTTCAATTTTGCAGGCACGAGATATTGAACTCAAGAGTTTTCGAATCACCTAAAGTATGCATTTTTAGGGGACAAAGGTATATTGCCGGTAATCATTTCTAATAAGCTATCCAGAGAAGAGGAAGATGACCTTGTGACGGTATTACGCGCATATAAGGAGGCCATCATTTAGACTATAGCTGATATTAAGGGACTTAATCCCTCGACCTGTATGCATAAAATCAAGATTTTGAAAAACAAGATTGAAGAATCCATTAGAAATCAAAATCTTTAGAAATCAAGAACATTACCTGAAATCTTTGACGAAAAAGATAGTGTTTGGCTGAAGGAATTTTGAGAGAAAAGTTACGCCAAAAGTGTTTTTAGGAATAACTACCTCAATTTTATTAAATCCCATTTAATTCTCTAATTAACACTCATTTAAAATAATCCAAATTGAGATAAAAATCAGATTAAAACATTTGGTAAATTAGCTCCTTAAAAATTTTAAGTTTTGACCCTTTTACAAAATAATTCTAAAACTTTACATTTTGGTCACCAGCCAAAATGTCCGATTTCCAAATTACATCTTCCAAAATTAACTTCACCAAAAATATTCATATATTAAATAATGATTTTAAGATATTTTTCCCAAATACGTTCTCAGCCAAAAATATTTATTCCGATTTTTATCCTGAATCTGACTCGAATCTCTAATCCCAGTCCATCGAACTGTCTAATCAACCTAGAAACACCTAGGCCTAAAACCGGGGTGTTACAGGACCTATCAAAAATGGAGGAGACAAGCTTCGCAATGCCACCACCAGTCTTCAATAGACAAAATTACCAAACATGGGCTATTAGGATGATTGTTCACATGCAAGCTCTTGACGTCTGGGATGCGGTGGAAAAAGATTATGAAATTACTCCACTTCCGACGAATCCAACAGTGGCTCAAATGAAGAATCATAGGGAGAAAAAGACAAGGAATGCTAAAGCCAATTCATGCATGTTTTATGCAGTTTCACCCTCATTTCTTACAAAAATAATGCACTTCTATTCTATTGCAGAAATCTGGGAGCATCTTAAAGACTAATATGAAGAGAACGAAAGAAAAAAGAACATGAAGTTAATGAATTTACTTCGTGAATTTGAAATTAATAGAATGCATAAGTAACAAGAATCAAATGTGTAATTATACAAATTTATGTTAATTGTCACCTCACCCTTTCTGTTAGGTTCTAACGGTAGGTGGCTTGATTGATACTGCTTAATAGTTTAGTGATCATAATGACGCGATTGAATGTATGGCGGTTATATAGAAACCACCCATAAATAGGTGGTCATTTAAATAGTTTACCCAATAATAAAAATGAATGGTTTTTTTAATTAAGTTATATAATAGGATAGTTGGCCGGGCTCAATCCACGCTTTGGCCCATGGGTAGGGTGTTTAAAATTGGGTACCCGAAGTGTGGGGGGACCCGAGGGTACCCGATTTCTCGGGTACCACATTTGTCAGCCCGTGTCCCGACCCATAATTACTGGGTACCCGGTTCACATTTTTATTTATTTTTTAAATTTAATAAATTTAAAAAAATCACATAGTAAACACATAAAATTTAAAAGTTCGCAATACATAATCCAAAACAAAAATATTAAAGATTTGAAGTTAGTTTTAAGATAGAAATATTTTTTGATGAAAGAGTATGATTTCATTATAGAAGAGATCATACAAGAGAGATATTACCATAGACCTCGTTAAAAACCTCCCTAAACCTAAATGGAGGAAAAGAGTACCATGGCAATAAACATAACATAAAATCAAAATACGAAACTAATAAGAGGAAAAGCAAACATCAACCAACTGAGTCGCGCTCGCAATTAGTTGCACACGCATGATCGACAAGCACCAAATCCAACACTCTAGACGAAACCTGGTGAAATACTTGGCTACCAAGCAAATAATCTCTTATCGATTTCGCCAACCAATCCGCCACCCTATTAGACTCCCGGAACACATGAACTATCCTCACCATGCAATCACGCTTAAGCGCAACAAGAACATGTTGACAAATTGTAGAGAACAAGGCTCAGAACTACCTTGCAACATCTTAAACACAAACAAATTATCCATCTCCACGTGTAGTCTTCGGATTCCCAGCCGCCATGCATGAGTAAGTCTCTCATACACACCCCATAAATCGGCCTCTGTAATTGAACAAGATCCCACAGACTTAGCATAACCAAGAACCCACACTCCATCTTCATTTCGAATCACCCTACCACACGATGCATCACTATCCGATTGGGCACATGCACCATCCACATTCAACACATGCCATCTGACCATAGGAAGTTTCTAGCTAGTCCCCACACGGCTTGGTCGAGGCACACCCACAACAAGGCAATTTCTTGAGTTCAAGGCTCGGCCACCTTCCCTTCCACGTAAACAATGATCCAACAGGGATTCATGAGAGACGTTATCTAGAGCAAAGAGTTTCCAATTCCGTGACAACTAAATCACCCATAAAACAATGCCAAACAAAAGGTGCCAATTCGTTGGCTCTTTTGCAAAGTAACTCGGCTACACCAGGTTATATTCAAGCCAAACCTCAAAATTCAAGCTGAAAAATTCTACCCAACGTTCAGGTTTAATCAACAAAAACCAAACTGAGTTAGCCTCCGGACACCAACGAAATAGATGGTCAATGGTCTCCTCCGTATTCCCACAAACTCTGCAGCGAGGATCTAACGCTAAGTGACGTCGCACACGCTTACTATTAGTAAGAATCCACCCTTTCGTAACAAGCCACATGAAAAGTTTAATGCGCTGTTGTCCCTAATACTTCAAAATCACGTGCCATATCTCACTTTCTGTATTCGCACTCTGCCTAGCACGACGTTCATATGCAGAGCGGATCGAAAAACTTCTATTATTAGTTCAATGTCACCCTAAGCAATCCCCACACATCGTAGGTGAAGGGGGTTTAACCACTACATTTTTTAAAGAAATTAAAATTGGCAGTAGATCCTTGAAACATCCCCACTTCCACTCCCCCTCATGGTTAACCATGTCCGCAACATATACAAAAGGGAGCGTGGGGTAATATGCACTAGGACAAAAGTGATCAAAGGCTCAACACCCAACAACCACCGATCCCTCCAAAAGTCGATAGTCCAGCCATTTCCAACAACCCAGCTCACACTTGCTCGAACGTCCTGCCAAACAACGTTGAGTCCCTTCCATAATCTAGAACAGTTACGTCAGGAAATGTTATCTGGGATCCCTCCGTTCCACTTGTACTTAGAACGAAACACACTAACCCACATTTGCCTCGGATTACACAACACATCAAAAGTCATCTTCATCATAAAAGCTTCGTTTTTTCGCTCAAGGATACGGAAGCCCAAACCACCAGCGTTCACCGGTGTACACATTTGATTCCAACTCACAAGGTGAGCAGCCCTGCTCTCGTCTATCCGACCCAAATAAACCTCTTTATCAGCTTCTCAATGTAACACCACTAAAATATTAGCATAAAAAAATATATATATATATTGTAACCAATGGGGTTTGAACCCAGGACCATGGTTGTAAGGTTGTAGTGGTTTAACCATTTGAGCTAAGTTGATGACTTGGTTAAATTTTACCAAATAGATTTATTAAAGATGTTTAGTATGGTTTTATTAAAGATAATAAAACTTCAATCTGACTCTCCACCTACCCAAATCATTCGAATATGTCGTGTTTTTTTTAACAAATCCCAGAAATCCTCTCACCTAACCCTCATTTTTCCCCCAAAAATCGTCCGGCCGCCGATCTGCCCCCACCGTCGTGTCGTGGCCTTCACCGCCACTGTGGGTTTGTTCACCGTCGAACCCCGACCAAAACCCCGTCCTCCACTCGCCGTAGCTCCGCGCCGTTCGCCGTGGAGAAACGTTTTAAAGTTCGTCGAGAAGCCCTAAACGCCGCCCTCCTTGTCTTTTGTTTTTCGGCCGCTTCAGTCAACGGCGTGGCGTGTCGTCGGCCTAGGCGTGCTCGCCGTGTGGAGGGGAGCAAAACCCCTTTACCGATCGTCGATCTGACTCCGGTAAAGGCCACATCGGAGTCGTGCGTTTTTCCGACCAACTTGTTTCGATTTAGGTAAAATCCGACCAGATTCTATATTGTTTTGATAAGTTTTTGGTTTTGTTTAAGCATGTGTCTCTTAGGCTTTTGAAATCTGGCAGAAATGTGCATTTTTGGGGCTTTCGGTGAGATTCCGGCGAGATTTCGGTCGCCGCCGGCGACCTTTCTGATAAGGGTAAGTTAACCGGTTCAAACCGGTCTGAACTGGCCCCAAACCCGAGCCAGTGAACCGTCCGACCCGACCCGAACCGACCTGGTCCGACCCGATCCGACACGTCCGACCCGATCCGTCCGACCCGTCCGACCCGTCAACCCGAGTCAACTCGTCCGAGCCAGCCGAGTCAACTCGTCCGAGTCAGCCGAGTCAACTCGTCCGAGTCAGCCGAGTCAACTCGCCCGAGTCAGTCCGAGTCAACTCAGTTGACCCTGTTGACTGCTGACGTCATGCTGACGTCAGCATTGACTTTGACTAGTTGACTTTGACCCCATTGACCGTTGACATGCTGACGTCAGCGTTGACTTGCTGACGTTATCGTTGACTTTGACTTTGACCAAAAAGTTAAATTTTCCGAAAACTCATATTTTATGTTTTTCGACGTCCTGAGTCTGATTTTGAAGCCCGTTTTGCAAAATTCTGACCCGAAGGCCTCCAAATCTGACCTTGAACCCGAAAGTGTTTAATTTTGTTAAGAGCTCTACGGATAAGAACTGAAATGTAAATTTGTGTATTTGAAGGTATGCAAGTATCTTGGTATTCGAAATGTCATGGGACATCCAGTCCGGATTCGAATGCGATCGAATGTAGTATCATGAGTCAACCGGTATAACTCGGAACTAAGGTAATACACTACTACCCCTTGTATGCTTTATGTACATGTCGATATTCGGTTAATGCTTGCATGCTTATGATGGCGTATACTGTAAATTCTGCCTAAACTGAATTAGATTCGAGCAATAAGTATGGATATTAATAAGACCAAATTATCCGAATAAGATTACTAATGGGCTAACAGTATCAGAAGTTCTAATAGTTAAATTCAGTTAATCTGCAACTCAATCAACACTGGGTAAGAATCGAGGCCCAGGATACGGAGTGAGAGATGTTAATTATGAATTTTACAAAAATGCCCTTGGAGCATAAGTATGACTAAACTACCCCTCTGATAAAGGAAATGACCTAAAATCTGCATTCGACCTAATTATGCAATACATGTGATACAAACTCGGATAATCCCTCAAACTCTGTATAACACTTGAATGAGAATTCTCTAGAAATATTGTTGAAATTATAAGTCGATCCTTATGACAGTAATGCGTGAATTAAATGAGAATGACGTTATACCCTCAAGTTCTGTATTGAATGAATCGTCTGTAAAGGGGCGGAGAGTTATGACGACTTAGTCTCGTTTGAGTACGTGAATGATAATTCAGAAAGAAATGGTGGATTTATTCCAATTTCCAAAATGACTGAAAAGCCCTCTTGAGCTAAATATGCAGATATGCATTTGATGAAATTCTGAGATTTTAATAAGACTTTAAGGGCTAAAGCGCCCCTAAGTGTTAGGAATCACACTCATGTACGATAATCACTCCTGATATTAAAATAAGGTTGGAAGTTTTCTGCACAGAATATGAGTTCGACTACTCTACGGCAAGTCTGGTGGTGAAATACGAAAGCAACCGTTCAGATATACTATACAGCCAGATACATTAGAAGGGTTGGTTAGAAATGCAAGGTTGAGGTATGATAGTTCGAATGATTTTGGAGACTCGATAAACTTCTGGAAACATTAAATATTGTGAATCGTCATATCATCATTAATGGGCTAAATTACGAAAATCATCCCTGATAGTTAAATGACCAAAATGTTCGTGTATGATAAAATGACTATAATGCCCTTGTAAGCCTAAATGACTGAATCACTCGGGATATGCCAAAGCTCTCAAAGATCTTGATATATCATCTCCTGAATATCTGGGTTAAACCGTTAGTATGAACTCCTTCTAATAGGGGCCACTTTTCAGAAATCCGTTCAAATCGTCACAAGTTCAATATGTCTCATTTCGTAAATGCCAAGCATCTCTGAGAAATGATCTGTCCCATCTAGTGTGTTCCATGTGTGCTATATTCTGTTTAATGGATTGTATAATGATTTGATCATGAATGATATTGTATATGTTTGCTCAGTTGTTTACTTGTTATGTGGTTGCTTGACCTATGATGGTACAATCTGTTTGCATGATGATTACTGAAATGTCTGCTCTGCAATAGTATGCCCATCAGTCAAAAGCATGAATTCTTCCGTTTCTGATGTTATGAGTAAAATATTTGTCACATATATTCTGTTAACCATGTCTGGAAATCTGAGCACTGATTCTGTCTGGGGTATACTGTTGGGTTATGATATGAAGTCTCTGTCGGTACAGCCCTGATCAAGCTGGTAAATCCTTATGGACTCAAGGTCTCCCCTTGAGTGGCACCTATGCCCATCGGGCCTAGGGTAAGTCCTTATGGACCTAAGGCACCCCCTTAGGTGGCACCTACGCCCATCGGGCCTAGGGTAAGTCCTTATGGACTCAAGGTCTCCCCTTGAGTGGCACCTATGCCCATCGGGCTTAGGGTAAGTCCTTATGGACCTAAGGCACCCCCTTAGGTGGCACCTACGCCCATCGGGCCTAGGGTAAGTCCTTATGGATGCAGTTCTGGGGGACTGCATATTGGTGTAAGGTTGGAGGGTATTTCTTGTAAACTTCAGTATGAACATTGGACATTTGCATTTAATCTGTTACGTGCTCATAT
The DNA here is from genome assembly GCA_030270665.1 of Hibiscus trionum. Taxonomy (NCBI): domain Eukaryota; kingdom Viridiplantae; phylum Streptophyta; class Magnoliopsida; order Malvales; family Malvaceae; genus Hibiscus; species Hibiscus trionum. The sequence goes on along the minus strand of BSYR01000038.1, from coordinate 14,125,031 downwards.
GATATAATGTTAGATACTTATGTATGTTGATCTGTACTTATGCATGTTGATCTATACTTATTGGAACACACTAGACGCCAAACTCTCTGATTCCTACCTCGTATGTTACCAGCCTATATAATTTCCGTTTAATTCTCAAGGTCTGATTAAAGAACACACTAGGCGTTAAACTCCTTGTTTTCATCTTCTCAATCTATTAGATTGTAATATTCTCGTCTGTTACTCGATGAGTGAATAAAGAACAAGTGTCGTTATTCTCAAGTATAACGTTACCCTGAAATAACGGAAAGGGAAAAGAGAACTGTCACTTCTTGGATCATCATGAAAATGTTATGCTTATCATATGTCTGCATGAACGTATAGCATCTTTTGGTAGTTCTGTATTACTGAGCTTTCCCAAGCTCACGTTGTTTTTACCATCTCAGGATAAAAGATCAGACAAGTTGCACCTATCAACGTCGGTATGAGAGTTTCTTCGGCTTGTCAGGGAGTATGGTATCTGTTTAACTAGGGGGCATGTGTGTTGTGTTTGTATTATACAAATGAGTCTGAAACTTATTTCTGCAACTTGTATCACAAATGTTTTATCGTTTTGAATGATTTCTGAAATTACATTTTTAAATCATATATTTGATTTATGATTTTAAAGGTTTAAACATATGTTTATTTGAAATTTTTCTGTGGGCCGCTCTTGTGACCCTAATGTGACTTCCTAGGATCCGTGAAACGCATAGGCGGGTCTAGGGGGTTACACTCAATCTCTTCACTTGTCGTCTTGGGTAACAAAGTTGTCTGTATGGCATATCATAGAATTGTCGCCAGCACCGCCTTCGCCAAAGTAATACAGCCTACTAACGAAAGCGTCTTGGCCTTCCACTCTGCTAATTTATCTCGAATTTTCTGAACAAGATATTGATAGGTTCCTTTATTAACACGTGTTTGAAGAAGCGGCACTCCTAGATACCTTCTCAAATCTGAAACCTCAGTAAAGTCAAAATTCCTGCTAATACAACCTAGCAAACTAGTACAATATTCTTTGAAAAGAAAATACTAGTTTTTGCAATACTGACCTTATGCCCAGAAGCTAAACAAAAAGGTTCCATCACTTCTTAAATTACGCAAAGTTGGACTATAGATGCTTCAGCGAGCAAAACCAAGTCATCAGCAAAGAATAAATGTGAAATACTCGTCCCCTACCTTGAAAGCTTAATCGCCTTCCACTTCTTCGCTTGAACAACCTTGTTAATCGACTGAGCTAACCTTTCCATACAGAGGACAAACAAATATTGCGAAAGGGGGTCTCCCTGATGTATAGCCATGCTCGGAAAAAACACACGTGACAAATGCCCATTTCAGAGCACCTAGGTCAAAACTAACGAGACGCAACACATGATAAGGTGTCGAAGAGCAGTCAGAATACCCACATCACACAAAGTATCCTCAATAAAACCTCATTCTAGTCTGTCGTAAGCTTTCTCCAAGTCCACTTTGATAGTCATTCACCTTTTTCTTTTACCTTTTTTAGCTCTTATAGAGTGAATAATCTCCTAAGCTATGACTATGTTATCCGTGATCGACCGCCCAGGAACGAAACTGGTTTGATTAGGCGAAATCTAGTCTGGAAAACACTTTATGTTACGGTCCCTAAATAGATTCCATTAACAACGCGCCTTTTGCATCCACAAACTCTCCTCTTGTTGCAATAAAGAATCAAGCTCTGATCGAAGAGTCTACTCTAAATCTATCAGGAAGTTCGATTGCCACCTGCGTAGACCTTTATCAATTCCACGGAGGCGAGCGATCAACTCTCGCTTCTTCCGACCAATGTTACCAAAAGTATTAACATTCCAATCACATACACCTGATCGATATTTGTTAAAACATCACCATCTACATTCCAATTATGCATCAAGAAGTTCCCCAAATCTTCATGATCTTGCCAAGCAGCAATATAGCGAAACGAACGAGGTGCAATATCCAAATACTTTCCTTTAGGCTGGACAAGTAAAGGACAGTGATCAGAACCCAATTTGTCCAAATGCAACACAATAGACTCAGAGAAAGCATTGGCCCAAGCTCGATTCATGAGACACTTATCCGACATCTGATACAAATCTCCCATACGCCATGTAAATTCATTACCTTTAAAGGACATCTCAAGAAGCTCAAAATCAAACAGAAAATCATTAAAAAGTTAACTAATCCCTAAACCAATACAAGAGCCTCTAAATCTCTCCTCAGCACGAAGAATGAAATTGAAATTGCCCCCAAGTAACCAGGGTCGGCTACCCCTTGGGTTAAGACTAAGTAACTTGCTCTAAAGAAACTTACGGTGGGAAGCAATCGGGCTCGCATAAACTACGATGAAAGTGAGCCAATCAGACTCTTTGGAACGATGAGCAAACTCATACACAAACTGGTTTGAGACCTGTCAAATATCAATGATAACCGAGTCCACCCATAACAACCAAATACTTCCACTAAAACCCTGTGCCTCAACTCTATATGAATTTGGAAAACTCAGCTGCTAGAAAACTCTATCAGCAACCAAACCACTAACACGAATATCAAAAATCGCGACAACTTCTGGTCGATGCTCAGGGGCAAAGTTCCTGAAATGACTACGAAAAGAGGTGCTAGCCGCACCTTGACTATTCCAAAATAAAAAATTAACAATTAAAAGGTGAAAAGGAAGCGAAACCCTTACTGTTGTGGCACAAGGTTCTCCTTATCTTGTTCTCAACCAACTTCCATGGGCATCGAGGGCTCAGAATCCACATCAGCATGTCCTCTATTTTGATTCAGCTGAAGGGGAACTAACTCGTCAACCCCTGTAATCGAAGAAACCAAAGATGAAGGAGTTGCAACAGCAATCTCATCTATCCGATTAGAGATCGACTGCAAGTAATCCGCAAGAACCGCACGCGGTGGTGCTCGACATTTTATTGGTTTTTTAATCCAGAGACCCTTCTGATGACCATCCCACTGGACCTTCTTAACACCCCCACCAATCGCCCTATCCACTCCTCGTTTCACCCCCATGTTGCCCATGTCATCCTCACTTATAGTCACAACCATATGATTACCTCGTAAAGTCATAAACTTATGCGTTATAACCATAAGTGAAACCTCGTCCTTCATGGCCACAGCTTTACTAGCAGACAATGCCTTAGGATTAGCATTTTTCATTATTGACACTCCATTATTATGCCTTAAGGAGTCAGTAACCTGTGTAGAAACCACTAAATCAGCCCCTCTTCTTGCTGGGGACGTCTATGGTCCCGTTTCCATAACAGTTTGCGTCTCAAGAACCTTGTCTACCTTAAAGACCTCATTATCCAACACCCAAAAAACGAGAACTCGAAGCTCGAGCATCCCCTTTACCAGCAACTTCAGAAGAAAACGTCTTCATTTGTCTCCTTCGTTTCGCTTCAGCCTTCATCCATGGGCTATACAAAGAAATAGGTTGGTCTAAATCAATTTCCTCCCTAATCTCGTTATCAAATGTTTCCTTAGCAACCTTTCCACTCTCGCACATGTGCTCCTCATGTCAATACACCCCACACTTATAAAAAATTTGACTCAACCCCTCATATTCAAGCTTTTGTAAAAAACCATCGATAACTATATACAACACCAAAGGGTTGTTCAAGTTAACCATAATGGTTAAGCGCACAAACTTCCCTCGATCACCCACTTTAGTACTATAATCAATTCTAACCACCTTGCCAATTTCCATCGCAATTCTCTGAAAGAAAGCTTTAGACTAATACTTATAAGGTAGCCCAGGGACGTACCCACACAATGACATGAGACGGATGGACCTCAAGGGGGGAGAATGCTCTAGTCCACGACTGGACTGTAAGGTAAGAGCCATATATAGTCCAGGGACCTGCAGTCAAAACATGAGCATAGTCAGATTCAAGGGCAAAACGAACCAAAAAATAGTCATTTTCTATGTCCGCCACTTGAAATTCTCCACTTGATTGCCACAAAGTTCAAATCTGATTCATGAGAGCCCTATAACCTATCGGACGTCCCAAAAGCCGAACGATGACAATTTTGCTCATACTCAGATCAAGTAGCTCATGTGCACGATCGGAAAATCTAATCTTTAGGAATGGGCCATCCCTATCAACTAATACATCTTCATCCTTAATCTCAAAATCAATATCGATCGAGTTATCCACCTTCTCTTTCGAACTCCTATCGTGCACGCTAGCTACAGTAGCAACATACGATCTTTTAGTACCATCACCAGTAGACCTTCCCTGATCATCAGCAGAAACCTTGGATTCTCCAGCGTCACCCATTGACACATCTCTAGTACTCTCTTGGAGACCATCGTTGCTCATTGGATCGACCACAAAACCTCATAAGTTTGGCTCCGCCCTTTCTTCTGGATCCTCTGGGTTGCATCACTGATCGGTGAGCCTGGCTACTCTAAGATCTTTGGACTAGAGAGATCCATAACAGTCTCTTCAAAAGGGGCAACACTGCCAACCTGCATCCGGTGCACAAGGGAACCTTCACGCTAGATATCGAGACTTCTTTGGCCCTCAAGACCATCAGAGACCGGAGCCACAGGGTCTGAAGGTCTCCTAGCCGGTAAGCCACTAGTCTTATCGTTGACCTCACCAAGATTGCCATCATTCGAGCTGTGATGGAGCGACCCCAATGGCTTGGTGGTTTACACTTTACACAAAGTGAAACTGCTTATCGTGGTTCGAGGTTGGAGCTTCGGTACATCATTTCTTCTAAGATAGAAATATTTGAATATATATAAATATAATCCAAATACAAATATTAATAATTTGAAGTTAGTTTTAAGATAGAAATTATATAAAAAAAGTTTGATAGGAATATTTAGATATATATATATATATATATTAAACAAATATTAGTGATTTGAAGTTAATTTTATGATATATATATATATATTAGAGTTTATCACAAAAGAATTAAATTTAGTTTTCAGGTAAAAATATTAAGAACCTAAAATAAAAAAATTTACAAATTAAAAAAGTAAATATATTAAAGTACCTGGTCAGGTCGGGTACCCGTTTACAAAAAAAATTGACTCAGACTCAACCCAACTACCCTAGTAAAGTCTCGGGCCTGGCAGCTGGCCTAATCGGGTAATTTTTTAAATAAATATTTGATTTTTTAAGGTTCAGGTCGGTGGGTCAACGAGCCGTGTCAACCGGGTCGGGTATTTTTTGAACACTCCTACGACCGTAGGTGACCTGACCCGAACCGTGCTGCATATTCCTTTTTTATTTGTTTGCTTTAGGTTTAAATATACATTTTGTGCCTAATCTAGTCACATTTTCTCAATTTGGCATTTAAATAATTTCCACTCTTAAGTTGTAACCTGAACTAGACATTTTCTCCCAAATTGCTACCAAAAGAATTATTGCTCTCAAGTTGGTACCTAAACTTTAATTTCATTTATCATTTTAGTACTTTTATTAATAATTTTAGTCCCAAAATTTATACATTCTATCAATTTGATCCTAATTCAAAACAATTCAATGAATTTAACCTTTCATATTTAAAAATTATATCAATTTAGTCATTTTTATGATACTGTCAAATCAAGCAAGTCTATCGGAACAAAGCGACAATCAAATAATTGTATTCTACGATAAAGGCTTAATAGCCTGTTTGGCCCCTAAAGTATACACAAAATACCAAACTGCCTCCTAAAGTATTTTTTGGGACGTTTTACCCCTTAAACTAAAAATCATTTGACAACGTTAAAAAAATTCACGGGCCAATTAGAACGCGCCACATGGCATTTTATTTTTTAAAAAATAAACTACCTTAAATAAAAGAGGTACATTGTACATTAGATATGTCAAATTTTATTTTGTGTTCATTTTAGTCCCGAACTTCAACGACAATGGTGTAGAAAACACAAAATCTCCACCTTGAATCTGATAGTTCCCACCAATCTCGGTTTCAACCTGTTTCCTCAAGCTCTTCCTCGATTTCTGCAAAGACTCTCCATCATTTAAGTTCATCGCCTCCAAATTCTCAACCAAATTATCACTTTCGTCGATTAAGCTACCATCCCCACTTGAACTAACCTCATTTTCATTGCTGAAAATCCTATAAACATTCCCATTCTCAGCAAACCTCACAATTTTCTTCGCTCTCGGTCGAATAATCCCTTGCCTTTTAACCAAAACCCCACCATTTTTATTTTGATACCCTGCGCAAGGATGACATGCACAAATCGAGAAATGGTCAAAAAAAATTTCTAATTTTTTTTTTGCTTTAGAGCAGTGGCGGATCCAGAAATATTTTTCGGGTGGGCACAAGCTAAAAATATTTTGAGGGTGAACACAATAATAAAAATTTCAAAATTTCAGGGTGAGCACAAGTCATAAAAATTAAGGACTAAATCATAAAATTTAAAAAAAAAATTAAAGGCAAATGTGTGAACTTTAAAAAGTTTAGGGTGGGCCCGTGCCCACCCAAGTCAACCTTTGCATCCGCCACTGCTTCAGAGTTTATAGTTTTTTGTTTATTTATTTTTCTGGGTTTGGTTCGATGTTAAATTTCATGGTTTATTTTTCTCTCACTTCAAATAACAGTTTAAAGTTTCGTTGGGTTTGGTAATTTATTTGTTTTTACAATTTTTTCTGGGTTTGAATTTCATCTTCATGGTCTTGTGCATTTAAGATTTCAATTTAAAGATTTTGTTACTGGGATTGCTCTGTTTTACCCTCCAAAACAGTGCATGCATAAAAATCTTTTAGTTAGATTTGAGATTGAATTTGCTTTGGGTTAGCTTCAGACCGTTGATTTGGGTTTAAGTTTGCTAATTGTGTGATACATTCCGAGATTTGGAGAAGTGCAGTATGAATTTCTACACTTACACAATGTTTCTCTTTAGAAAATTGTAAGTGTTGTTTAACAAGGTTTTAAACTTGCAATGTGTATACTGTATATGCAATCAATTTGAAAGGAAGCAGCTTAATTTTACTTTCTGATTTGGATATATTAAAGCTGCAATGAAGAAGTGAGAAAAAGAGAGGAAAGGGCTGATGGGAATTGAAGTTTGGGACTAAAATTAACAAAAATGAAATTTGATGTATTTAATGTGCAATTTACCCCTTTCATTTTAGTTAGATTATTAATTTTAAATAAAATGACATGTGGCGCATTCTTATTGGCTCGTGAATTATTTTTTTAACCCGTTTAAAAGAGGGGCTAAATAGAATAATGATTTTTAGTTCAGGGGGCAAAACATCTCAAAAAATACTTTAGGGGGTAGTTCAATATTTTGTGTATACTTTAGGAGCCAAACGAGCCATTAAGCCTACGATAAAACAACAACTTACTATTAAACTTTTATTTTACCAAGAAAATAATATAACATTCATGAGAGAAGAACAAACAATTTAGGAGAATAACGAAGAGTAAATTGATAGAATTTTTATATATAGGGGGCTAAATTTATTGATTTGTTTTGAATTGGGTATAAATTGATAGAATGTATAAGTTTTTGTACCAATTTGGAAAATGATTTCTAGTTCAAGTACCAACTTAGGAGCAAAAATTCTTTAGGTACCGACTTGGGAGAACGTGCCTTATTTAGGTACTAATTTGGGAGCAAAAATTCTTTAAGTACCAACTTGGGACAAGGTGAGTAGTTTAGGTACCAAATGTATATTTAAGCCTTTGTTTTGTTTTGTTTTTTAGGGTAAACTATAGAGATGACCACTGAACTATGGGTTTGGTGTCAAAATGACCACTATATTATTTTTTTCGGTAAATGCACCACACAACTATTTAAATGGTTCCATTTTAGCCACACGCCGTTAAAAAACCGAAAAAGTTGACGGAACTGTTAAAAAAATTGGTATAATTACACATTTGGTCCTCTATATTTATACAATATATCAATTTAGTCATAATTTTAATATAATAAAATAAATTAATTATTCAATAAGATGGTGAGACGTGTCACCACCTTGTTGAGTTGTGTGGTGCTCGATTCGTTCAACCGATTATGCTCACCAAGTGGTGGAGAGGTGGATATTTGGGTGGAAGGGTTTAGGAAGCTAGAAAGAATAAAGACACAATGATTTTAGAGTGGTTCGGCCTTCTAACAAGCACCTACATCCACTACCTTAGCTCCCCACTAAGGATTTCACAATCAATCCACTAATTGATTCGTCCCCTTTTCTAGGCTTAGGAGGAAACACTTTACACCGATCAAGCTTCTACCCAAAGCCTTGATCAAAACCCTCTTTTACAAAGAGAAACAAGAAGCAAACTTAAACCCTCTAATAGGTGTTTGTTTGCACAATTAAGCACTCACCCAAACCTAAAACACTTGAGCAAATTTGACAATTTTGGCTCACTAGTGTTTGTCTATACAAGAATTGACAATTTAAGTGCTAAGACAATTTCTTGATCATTTGATGTTTGAAAATATGAGCATTAGCCTTCTTTTGATGCTTGGAGGTCCCTTTTATACTCCCAATTGAGTTTATAGCCGTTACTAGTCGTTGGGATCAAATTGGAGCCGTTGAGGACTTTATTCCCACCATAAATGCAGTTCTGCTGCTCCCCGTTTCGAAACGCTCGAGGCCGTTTCGAAACACGCTCAATGTAGAAAGAGCCGTTGCAGTCTGTCAGGGTACCCGTTTCGGAACACCCCCTTGCCGTTTCGGAACGCGTATCGGAACGCTATAAGCCCGTATCGAAACGACCTGCATTTAAAAGTTAGTTGGGAAAGAGCCGTTGGGGTTTATGACCGTTGTGGTCAGTGCCACGTGGGCGTATCGAAACGGCCTAGCCCGTTTCGAAACGCTGGGCAAAAATGCTGTCCATAGAGAGCCCGTTTCGAAACAAGTTTCGAAACGTTTTGGCTACTGGAGGCACCTGTTTCGAAACGCCCTAAGGTGTTTCGAAACACTATGACAGTTTTGTGAAAATTGGCCTTTGAAAACATATAAAACCCTTTTAAAACATCCCTAAACATAGTTTCAAGTTATTTGGACTTTTGGAAATTGTTTTAAATACTTTTTAAATCAGTCCAACATATTTTTCAATTATTATATCAAAACATTAGTTCTACACACCTAAATAAAAAAAACGAGTATATTGTTTGTTTTTTTTTCTCCATATGTATAACACATATTATTATTAGTATTGCATATTACAAGTATATGCTTGATTCAGTGGCAAACTTGCGTGCGCTACACCCCCAAAGTCCCAGGTTTAATTCCTACCAAGGGTAGTACCTTAGTTTTCATTTTTCATGTCATCATTATTTTAGCTTGTTTTATTTTTTGTTCTCTATTTATGTATTTTAGTATTATTATTTTTTCTATAATCATTACCATTGATTATATAATTTATGGAGTTTACAGGGTTCATGATTAACTATGAGTGTATAATTTATATCTTCACAAGGGTATAGATAGTAGTTAGCGAAAATATTCAATTCAATGCAAGTGGAAAAAAATAGCAGGCAGGTTGAATTTAAGGTTTTAATTTATAGCTAAGAATTTAAGGTTTAGAGTTTAATAATATAATTTAAATTTTAGTTTTTTTAGGTGAGTTTAGGTATACAATATAATAACCTTAATAGTAACATATTTAACAAATCTGGAATCCTGATCTCAAAATGTAGCATGTATTAATCTCATATGATTAGGATGGGTAATGTTAAATTGTTCTTTTCTTCTTGGCAGGGCAATCTTTCAGCTTTGCCATTGCCCACCCCTTCACTCAAAGCATCTCCTTTTCCACCCACAGATATAGTACTAAACAGAAGAAACAAAATGACGATAGCCGCTTTGGTTTCCTCTGCTGCTGCTGCCGTAACTCAAAAACCCAGAAAACACAACGTTGATTGGTGACGTGGGTGCATGGCGAGCTCGAGTGGGACGAAGCCTGATCGGGCTCCGAGTAGAATGTCTCGGGTGGTGGAAAACCCAAGCAACGACAACACGACGGCACATAGTGAGATGGTCCCTTCCATCTTGGCTTCCATTGTCCCTATTCTCCGTGTCGCGGATGAAATCGAAAAGGATAACCCAAGAGTCGCTTATCTCTGTAATTCATTCCCTTTCCTTTCTTGTTTTTCATTTACATATTTGGTTTATAATTGACACACTGAAACTTAGTCAAGAACTATAACTTGTTATATGCAATCACCATTAATTTAATTGGCATTGGAATATGAAATTTTCAAGTAATAATTATTCACTGCTTAGCTTATTATTATTATTGTTGTTGTAGTTGTTGGATAAGCTAATTACCTTACTATTTCAATTGGCTTAGAGTTTAAAATATTGTTCCAAGATAGGATTAAGTAACTAACCACTGTTTGTAGTGATCATATCGATAGCTGCATTGTTGGTTTTTGTGACCCTTGTACATGTTCTTTTGTTCAATTAGGCCGTTTCCATGCCCTTGAGATGTCTCACACAATTGATCGAACATCAAGTGGTCGTGGTGTTCGCCAATTTAAGATTCATTTGTTGCGTAGACTTGAACGGGTACACTTCAACACCTATTTGGATTATATTGCTTTTTTCTGTAGCAAGGCTAGTAGTTTAACTTTGTGAAAGAAAGTAATAACAGTGAAATATATCTTTTATCTAAATGCTTTAGCAACAAAGGAGCAAGTTGAGGAGACTGTCTCCCTGATAATATATATTGCTACTGCCGAAATTTTATTATACAAGCTGAATATCTTGTCTATCTTTTCTTCTCTGCATCACCTCTGCGGATAGAATGTATAATTATAAGTATATGATGTTTGATATTGAAGAAAGAAAATGATATGGGGTTGAGTCTTCCATTCATAAGAGTTGCATCACTTCTCAGGGAACTTTTATGTGGATTTCTTATGAATCTATTATTTCTCAACTTTGACCGCTATAAGTTGGGATAACTTTTACACGTCATTGATTTCAAATCATAAGGTTATTGTAACATTGTTTTACCACCACAAGTTATTGGTTTTGCTTTCTGAGCGAAATTCATGAATTTATTGTTTAATTTTCTGATATATCCTTTAGATTCTCTTTTTGCACATGTGATATTGCACTAACAATGAGGTAGCCTCCATGCATTCTATAATCCCAAAATTCGAACTTGAGACTTCCTACTTGGAGTTTTTTGCTATGATCATTGAGGTTTCCCTTGGGGATATATATTCTTTAGAAATTTTAGAGTTCTTATATAGACTAAGATCTTATTCTATTTCAGAAATTCCCAAACGAAGAGAAATTCATTTTCTTTCTTTTAGGAGGAAGAAGAGACAAAACCTATACTTGCAAGAAGCGATCCAACAGAAATTCAGATGTACTATAAGCAGTTTTATTTGAAAAACATTGCAGAGGACCAAAACACAAAGAAACCGTGAGATCTTTATTTTCACTTCAAAATACTGTTTTAGCTAGGCATGTGTTTTATTCTTTTGATATTTTACTTGTTCTTGAAGGGATGAGATGGCTAAATTTTATCAGATTGCTTCTGTGTTGTATGATGTGCTGAGGTATGTTGTGCCTGCTTCAAGGGTTGATGACCAGGTTCGATTTGTATATTCTCAGTGTTCGAGTGCAATGTTTTCAAGGGCATGTTTCATATCGAATATACTCAAAAGGTTTACTTATCAAGTTTTATTTTGTTATTCCAGACTAAGAGTTATGCTAAAGAAGTTGATAAGAAAAAGGAGCAGTTTGAACACTATAACATTCTCCCACTGCATGCTTGGGTTAAACCAGTTATTATGGAACTTCCTGAGGTTATATAATATTGTTTTTTCTTGTTTATTCGGATTTCCTTGTAGTTTAGTGTCACCATGTCAATGTTCTCCATAAACACTGCAGATTAAAGCAGCACTTACTGCTATACAAAATCTGGAAGGTCTTCCTATTCTCAGAGTTCATATATCTGATGATCCTGATGATATTCCTCAAAGAAGGGTTAACCCAGTAAATGATATACTTGATTGGCTTTCTTCTCTCTTTGGATTTCAGGTAATATCTTGAATACTAATTGTACTGCACTTTTGGTACACAACTTTGTCAGCCGTTTGTTCCAAGCCACTTCTGAAGTTGGCTGTGTATGTTGAACCTAAATGCCCTTAAGTCTAAAAAGAATTAGACTTCAAGGCAAATTGGCTATTTCTAGATGGTCATACATCCCTCTGACTTTTTTTTCCCCATTTGTTTAGAACTTTTGCTGATCAGGATTAAGGTATTGGGCTTCATTAAGGTGATTTAAATGTAGTAATAATCATGGGATTGGGGAACACAAATTGGAAACTACATAAGTGAATGGTCCAAACATCCTGAACAATTTGCACCTAGTTTTATTTTCCCTTTTATAAACCTTACCGTATAATAATGAAAATCATGGAAACTTAACATGCGTCGGGAATATGTAAAGATAGGAATAATATCCTAAGTGTATCAACCGTATATTTTGTATCTATAATCCCTAACTTTAAGGGATCATATCTTTTCTTTCTTTCCTTAGGAATAGTTTATTCCCTAATTTAGAGTTTCCTAATTTAGAGTTTATTACCTTGTATATATGTATGTAAGAGCAGTAAATAAAAAAGCAAGTCTTTCTACAGAGAATTTCTCATTCTCACATGGTATCACCCTAGGTTACGAATTCTCTCTACCCTAGAAAATGGCCGAGACTTCTCCTCCTTCCCAGGACGGAAACTCCAACCCAAAAATTGTCTCTGGTTTCGATGATCACTCTGACTCATCCAGCCTGATCATTACCTGCCATCGTTTGAATGGCAATAACTATCTTGAATGGTCCCAATCTGTTCAAATTTATCTCTTGGGCAGAGAACGTTTGGGATATGTTACTGGTACCACCAACAAGCCTACTGTGTCAACTTCTGGCTTTGCTAAGTGGATACGTGAAGATGGTCAGGTTATGACCTGGCTCCTTAATTCTATGGTTCCGAGTATAGGAAAAAATTTCCTTCTTTACCCTTCAGCCGCTGAAATCTAGACTGCAGTGAAAGTGACATATTCCAGCACTGACAACATTGCCGAATTATATCGAATTGAAGATCAGGCAACCGCCCTTAAGCAAGAATCCATGCCTGTCACTCTCTACTACAACACCCTGAATGCTTTGTGGCAGAAATTGGACTTGTATGAGAAGTATGAATGGGCGGACCCGAGGGATGCTGCCCTTTATCAAAAAATAATAACTCAGCATCGGGGTTTTCAATTTCTCCGAGGCTTGAATAAAGACCTTGATGAGGTTCGTGGTAGGATCCTAGCTACAATTCCTCTTCCTTCTATTCGAGAAGCCTTCTCCACAGTAAAGAAGGAAGTTGTAAGAATGCGTAAAGTATTCTAATTCATATAGGAGTTAGTTTATTATTAGTTTATTATTTAAAGTGTTGTAATTGTACTGTAAGTCTATCCAGTAGAGTTAGAAGACTAAACCTAGTAGGACTCCTTGTCTAACATAAAGTCCTAGCCTATAAAATATGTATGTACTCTATAATTTATTATGAGATTTTTTATCATCTAATAAACATAAGAGTTTTCTGTTTATCTTCAGAAGCTAGTAGGCGTTCTATCATGATGTCTGCGGAGTCCAGTTTTCAATCTGGAGGATCTGCCTTACTCACACATCACTCTTCTGGCTCTACTAAGAAAGGCCGGCCATGGTGTGCTCACTCAATTTGGTTCTAAAATCCAAATTTTCAAATCCGATAATGGCACTGGATACTTTACTAAGTCCTTGGGTAATTTTTTCAGGGAAAAGGGTATAGTTCAACTTAACTCTTGTGTTGCCACACCTCAACAGAATGGCATTGCAGAGCGGAAAAACAAGCACCTCCTATAAGTAACCCGTTCTCTTCTTTTTGCCACTAATGTCCCTAAGTATCTATGGGGGGAGGCCTTATTAACATCCACGTACCTAATCAACCGAATGCCTAGTAAGGTTCTAAATTTTCAATCACCTCAATCCCTTTTCTTGCACCATTACCCTAACTTTAAGCCCATTTCTTCTATTTTACCTTTAAAAATATTTGGATGCATTGTTTTTATCCAGAATATTGATTCACATAAGTCCAAGTTGGATCCTAAATCATTAAAATGTGCGCTGGTAGGGTATTCTTCACTTAAGAAGGGCTATAAGTGCTATCATCCTCCCACTAAACGTTTCTTTATCACTATGGATGTCACCTTTTTTGAGCAAGATCCCTATTTTCAACTGCCTGCAATTCAGAGGGAGTAATTGGACTTTCGACCTCCTCAGGTATCTTCCCCTACCCTTCATTCACCTCCTTCACCCTTGCTGCCTTTCCCTACTACTACATCTACTACACCTGAGATATCTTCACCCTTGCCTACCTCCAATGATACCTATCCTCTGCTCGATAATACCTCGCCCACATCTATTCCGCATCCGACAAATACAAATACTATCCTTTGCTCGATAATACCTCACCCACATCTATTCTTGTCGAGAGTTAGATTTGGGTCCAGATGCCGAGACTGAAATGGTAATCAGTAAGTCCCCTTCCTCTGCATTAGATGACTTTCCTATTGCTATTCGAAAGGGGGTTCGACAGTGCACTAAACACCCTATTTAGAGATTTGTTGGTTATGGTTCGCTAATGCCCTCTTTTCGAGCCTTTACAGTTGCACTGAATACAAAACATGTTCCATCCCGAATAGATGAAGCACTGATGGATCCGAAATGGCGAAGAGCCGTTGAAGAACTTTGTGCCCTCGAAAAGAATGCTACTTGGACTGTGACAGATCTTCTTCAAGGCAAACGGGCTGTTGGTTGTAAATGGATATTTGCCATAAAGTATAACTCCAATGGCAGAGTTCAACGGTACAAAGCAAGACTCGTGGCTAAGGTTTTACACAAACCTATGGACTCGATTTCACAGAAACCTTTGCACCAGTGGCAAAGTTTAACACAGTCCGGGTACTACTCAGTTTGGCTGTAAATTGTGATTGGAAATTACACCAACTTGATGTGAAAAATGCTTTCCTTAATGGAAAGTTAGAGGAAGAGGTGTATATGAAAATGCCCCCTGGCTTGAAGTCTATTGATGGCAGCAAGAAGGTTTGCAAACTCAACCGATCATTGTATGGGCTCAAGCAATCTCCGAGAGCTTGGTTCGAGCGGTTCACCAAAGTTATCTTAATGAATGTTTACAAACAATCTCTTTTCGATCATACTCTTTTTATCAAGGAAACTCCCAATAATCGGCGAGCAGTCCTACTTGTCTATGTGGATGACATCATCCTCACTGGTAATGATGAGGATGAGATTAGCAACTTAAAGAAGCTCTTAAATAGGGAATTTGAAACAAAATACTTGGGGCAGCTACGGTATTTCTTAGGTATGGAGGTGGCCAGGTCGAAAGAGGGTCTTGTGATCAATTAGAGGAAATACATCCTTGATTTACTCACCGAAACTGGTTTTCTTGGGTGTAAGCCAGCGGATACACCGATGGACCCAAACTTGAAGTTTAGCAACGAAGAGGGGTCCATGGCAGATCGAGAGAAGTTCCAACGATTAGTTTGGAAGCTAATCTACCTTTCTTTGACAAGGCCCGACATAGCTTTTTCTGTAAATTTGATTAGTCAACATATGACTCATCTCACAGAAGAACACATGGCAGCAGCTAATAGGATTCTGAGGTACTTAAAAAAGACTCCTGGTCACAGCCTCATGTTTAAAAAGACTCAAGAAAGAAGTGTTCGAGTCTTCACTGATTCGAGTTGGGCAGGGGACCTCAACGACCGACGATCCACTAGTGGCTACTGTACCTTTGTTTGGGGTAATCTCGTTACTTGGCGAAGCAAGAAACAATCAGTTGTATCCAGAAGCAGTGATGAGGCTGAATTCAGAGCCTTAACATTGGGAATATGCGAGGGAATGTGGCTTCTTAAGTTACTAAAGGAACTCTATCCAAGTTCGACTAGTTCCTTTAAGGTACTATGTGACAATCAATCAGCAATACAAATTGCCAAGAACCCGGTCCAACATGACAGAACCAAACATGTTGAGATCGATAGGCATTTCATTGCCGAAAAGGTCAACAACAGGACTGCTACTTTATCGTACATCCCTTCATCGAATCAACTTGCCGATATTCTTACTAAGGCACTGCCGAAGTCTATTTTTGATGGATTCCTATCCAAGCTGGCTATATACAATGTATATTCTCCAGATTGAGGGGGAGTGTAGGAATATGTAAAGATATGAATAATATCCTAAGTGTATCAACCGTATATTTTGTATCTATAATCCCTAACTTTAAGGGATCATATCTTTTCTTTCTTTCCTTAGGAATAGTTTATTCCCTAATTTAGAGTTTCCTAAGATAGATACCTTGTATATATGTATGTAAGAGCAGTAAGTAGAAAAGCAAGTCTTTCTACAGAGAATTTCTCATTCTCACATTTAGACTATCAATAGAATATATTGGCAGGATGTATCCTAGTATTTCTAAAGCTATGGTATTTCTATAACCTTATTTGATCACTTACAGAAATTTCTAACTCCTAATGATCATAGTTAGGAATGGTATCAGGATAACATAGTTGAATCAGTTTTATGTATCCAACTCTAGATAACTGGTTGACTCTATAAGTTCAAAGAAATTTTAGTAAAGATTCTTTCAAGTTGTTAGGCTATAAACTTTATGTAACATATCTATTTCTTCATGAAATATCAGTTTCTCTTACTAATATCATTCATCATACATTTTTCTTTTTGGAATTTCTAGAAAGGAAATGTTGCAAATCAAAGAGAGCACTTGATACTTTTGCTTGCCAACATCAATGTTAGAAAAAATGAGAATTTTGAAGATTGCATTGCGGTAATCTTTATTCCCTTGAGTATTACTTATTTTGACTCTTCTACTTTAGTAGCATACTTAGTTTCATATTTGTGTCATCATTTGCTGAAGACTGACTAGAAGTTTACCACAACTAAATAGTAGCACTATACTGTTAGTTGGTAAATCTGTAAATACCGAACTGTAAAATAGTCTTCTAATTAGTTAGGGACTCTATCCATATGTAAGTTTAGAATATCTTTTATCTCTTATCTCTTATCTCTTTTCTCTAAGGAGTTTACTTCTAATCAAACTCCTATGTTGTAAGCCTATATAAAGGCACTCCCTGTAGCATTTGTAATTATCTAATTGAATCAGAGTATTCACTCTTCACTTTCTTGTAAAGGTTGTTACTTTCTACATATACAGGGTTTGATGGATAATATTTTTAAGAATTATCGTACATGGTGCAACTATTTGCGTTGTAAGTCACACTTGAGGTTAGTCAATTTATTATTGAAGATCATCAACTATTTAACTGTAATAAGCAACCCTCAAAACTATTTTTTATCTCTTATTGTACAAGCTGAACACCTTACATGGAGTGCATGGATTACATTTTTCTTTGCAGGTTTCAACGAGGTTGCGATCAACAACAGCTGAAGCTTATCTATATTTCGCTTTATCTTCTTATCTGGGGTGAAGCTTCAAATATCCGATTCATGCCTGAATGCATTTGCTACATATTCCATAATGTACATTCTTCTCTTTACATTTTAATGAACCATTGCCCATGATTGAAATTTACTATATGTAGATACTGCTAGTTTTTCATTTATTCCTATAGCATTTTCTCTCTTATATTAAATGATCCAAACTATTTGTTATGATTTTGTGGCTTTAGATTCATGTTGGGACTTGGATATATTAACCTATTACCACTTGGAGTTAGGTTGGATAGTTTTAGCATCCTAAAAATTATTCTGTCATTTACTAATTTATAACTGTTAACCAAAATATCTTCTACTTCCTACATTTTCTTTTCATTTTTCCTTTTCTGAACAATCCCGTATCTTGTTTAATTGGAAAGTCTAACAATCAACAACGGATTGAATATTAACAAAACACTGTACCTTACTGATATGACTGTGATGAATTGTCCGCATGCTTGATTGTGTTAGCTTATCATAGTAAGAGAACCTTCTTGAATTACATCTATTTCATTCTCCTCTTGAATGCATACTTTAAAGCTTATGAATATTTTTAATCTTACATTATTCTCTTATTGTATAAGATGGCAAATGAGGTTTATGGAGTTCTCTTTAACACTGTACATCCTCTGACCGGGGAAACTTATGTAACTGCTGCACCAGATGATGAATTATTTTTGAGGAATGTCATAACCCCTATCTATGCACTCCTCCAAAAGGTAATCTCGTTAAGTAGTATTTTTCCAATATCTGTTAAATCTTGGATTTTTTTACATCTTATATTCAGTTTGGGTCCTTCCACTTATTACTATTTAGTTTTATGTTTGATGCTTAACATGTTGAGGTTGTCCATGTGTAGTCCCTTCTGAGTTACATGGGATGGGGAGTTTCAAGTGATGTTATCAAACATCTATGAAGTCTTGGATTTTCTATGGTTTTATGTTCACATTGGATACCTCCACGTATTATTAGTAATTGGTTTTTAGGTTAGATGCTTGGCAATAATTATTATATTGTGTACCTCCTTTTTTATGTTCAAAATATTTACCGTTTATGAGATAAAATTTAATCTCATTTAACTAAAAGGAAGTCAAGAGTAACAAAGGAGGCAAGGGAAGCCACTCAAAATGGAGAAACTATGATGACCTAAACGAGTACTTTTGGTGAGTTTCTTAGATAGTAAAGGATGTTTTCTAAATAAAGCCAGATAAGAGAAAACCTTTATTTTTCTAGGTCTTGGAAGTGTTTTCAGCTGAAGTGGCCGATGGACTCGAAATCAGATTTTTTTGTGCATTCAAATGAGCCACCACCTGCAAATGAGGTATGCATTTGCTGTTCTTTTTGGCAGTCTTTGTTAAAATATTTTGGTTAGAGCATCAACAATCTTTTTCCTCTATATTATTATTATTATTATTCAATGAAACAAAAGATAGTGGGATTAATGATTTTCTTGCAACTGAAACGATGCATTTAGTTTACTCAAATTATATGTATTGAACAGGAACAAGAGTAAAGACATATAAATGAAGTGAGAAAGTGATAAACCTCGAACTTGTCTTCGGGGAAAGATAAAAAAATATAAAGAATGAAATACATTATTAAGTGATTTTCTATTTTATAATTTTACTTTTTGAATTTTGCGTTGTAGCCAGTGTGCTGAAAACTCCCTTTTCTTTTTAACAATCAAAAGAAAATGTGCTACATGATTTTAGGATGTGTTTTGGATTTGAATGCTTGAGATAAAGGAAAATAGTTTCTGTAACTAAGGAAAATAACTGCTAAATATTTTGGCCAGATCAAAAATTGTTGGGTTATAGTGTTTGAAGCTGTGAAGCACTGACACTTCTATCACAAGAGTTTCAAGTGTTGGGCATGTCTCCAACAAGGTTGAACATGTGTCGTGACATGCAAGGACACGTTAAAAGTGTAAAAATAAAATCAAACACGGTTAAAACGTGGTTAGGACATGCCCAAACACGGCTGGACACATAACATGTTTGGACATGGGATATATATATATATATTGCATTTTTCTTCCAAATATAGAATCTATAATGAGTGATATGATTCTAATGGAGTTTTAATGTTCAAGTTTTTAAATTTAAAAATGAAAATCGAAAGCTATTTTCTTATCAATATTTAAGTGAAAAGTATATTATTATTATTATTATTATTATTATTATTATTATTATTATTATATAAACAATGCTTTTTACTGCCGTGTCCTATCGTACTCCTATCCTATTTTTTCTTTTAAGAAATTCCCATATTGCCATGTCTGAGTTGTGTTGTACCCATATTGCATGTCCATGTCTGTGCTTCCTAGGTTTCAAGGTGGCTAGACTTAAAAAATATTTAAATTTATGGATCAAAATTTTGGTGTTTGTGACTTTGTGTTGTATTTACAAGAAAATAAAACCATTCATGTAGTGATAGTGCATAGAATTAGGGAGATGAAAGTACTGGGAGATATAACTAGAGTGATGTTGCTTCAAGGGGATATAACTCTTGCTATGATAGGTGTAAATGGAATATGGTGACAGTTATGTTAGTAAGTAGTTATTATGTTAGTGCCATGGCAGTTATGCTAGTTATTATCAATGACTTGTTGTCTGTTCAGAGGGTTGTTATTCTGTTAGTGTCGGTTACTAAGAATCTAGTGTAAAACTCTTTCCTATATCTTGTATTCCAAACTTGTGCTTTTATATGTGAGTTTTCTGGAAAGAAAGCTACTGGAAGGGAAAAACCAGTGTGTTTTCCTCTGTTCTGATAACAATAAATTAAACAGGCCTATCAAAATAGCGCTGAGGTACAATAGTAGAGTCCTACTAGGATTTACAACAATAGAGTTAAACTAGGAGATTAGGATCTTATCTAATCTATTATCTACCTATAACTCTTAAAATTAGTTTAATAAATACAAGTTTAATAGAAAAGTAGAACTCTAATACTACAATAATTTATTTACAAGTGTACTGACTACTCTCCCTCGAGCTGGAGAGTATATATTATATAATCCCAGCTTGGACATGAATCCATGAAAGTTAACTCTTGGAAGAGCTTTGGTGAGATTGAGAATATCAACCAGTTGTAGTTGAGTAGGAACATAGCTTAGTTTGACTATCCCATTCTTGACTTTCTCTAAGATAAGATGTCTGTCAATCTTCACATGCTTGGTTCTGTAACGGTGAACATGATTCTTAGAAAATCTTATGGCAGATTAGTTGTCACTTTGCACCTTACACTGATTATTATAGTCAACCTTCAATTCTTTTAAAAATCTTTGAATCCACATTCCTTCACAAATTTCTAGTGCAAGTGCTCGAAACTCAGCTTATGCGCTACTTCTTGAAACTACTCATTGCTTCTTACTCCTCCAAGTAACAAGATTTCCCCAAATAAATGAGCAATAGCCACTCGTACCTCCTTTAGTTAACTCTCCAGCCCAACTAGCATCAGTATAAATCTCAACATCACGATTATCACTTCTTTGGCTGTGAAAATACCGAGGCTGGTTGTTGTTCACAGTTTCCACTGAAAAATCTTATACGATGGCTGCATAAACTTATTTGTTCAAGTCTTTGGTTGTGAAGATACTGAAGCTGGATGTTTGTGTCGGATACGAGTATGTATCCAACACAAGCATGTTCAATTTTTCTAAGATTTTCCATGTATTTGGAGGGTTATATCCCTATACCCATGTTTGGATATTTGTCAAAACACGGTTACCAGATACGGATACTTCAAGAAGCATGAAGGTAGAGCAACATAGGTCTATTCAGGCTACCCTTTTTGGGTTTTCACACTCAGCACATGCCATCTATTATTTAATTTGATTCTTTCATCTTTCTAAAGATCTAAACTGATATTCTGTGTTTGCTTACAGAGACATAATCAAGCCACTGTTTGGAAGAGGATGACTAAAACTAATTTTGTTGAAGCTCGAACGTTTTGGCACATTTATAGAAGTTTTGATCGGATGTGGATGTTCTTTATAATGGCTTTTCAGGTGCCTTAACATCTGAGCGTGTACTTTTTGTTTCTAACTACTTTTCTAAAAGAATTTACTCCATCACTCGACCTTCTAGTTTTCAGGCTATGCTAATTGTGGCATGGAATTCTGGATCTCACCTTGGCTTTTCTGACAAAGATGTGTTGAGAAGTGTGTCGAGCATTTTCGTTACTTCTGCTTTTCTCAATTTTCTACAAGGTACCAGGGTTGTTCTTATCTTGTTGAATATCTTTCTTCAGGTGGATTTTTTATAATCAAAAGCAATGTAGCCAATCATCCACAATGTATTATAGCCATTTGGTTGTTTCCCTTTAGGAAGTTGTTACTTAAATGTGTCATTGCTCCTGCACTTGGAAGTTCCATTAACTGGTTATTTCATTTTATTGCCAGCTTAAATTTTTTTTGTTTCATTGCCACTTTTCGTGTAGCTTCTCTGGATATAATGCTTACTCTCAATGCTTGGAGAAGCTTGAAAATTACACAAATGCTCCGGTACCTTTTGAAATTTGCCATAGCAGCTTTCTGGGCAGTGGTTTTGCCAATTAGTTATTCTAGCTCTGTGCATAATCCAACGGGTCTTCTAAAGTTCTTCAGCAATTGGGTTATAGATTGGCAGACTGAATCATTTTACAACTATGCTGTTGCAATATATTTGATACCGAATATATTGGCTGCTTTACTATTTCTACTTCCACCTTTACGAAAATCCATGGAGCGCTCAAACTGGAAAATTGTCACTCTTATCATGTGGTGGTCTCAGGTATTCACGCCTTATATTCTTAATTTTGACTAAATTTCTTGTTCTTTGTTGACTTCTGTACCTTTTCCTTTATTTTTTATTTTTATTTTTATAAAGATTGGGATTCTTATTTATTTATTTATTTTTGTACCAATGCTGTAGCCAAAATTATATGTAGGAAGAGGCATGCATGAGGACTTCTTCTCACTTCTGAAGTAAGAGAAAACATTATTTTTTTCCCTCTTTTTCTTTTCCCCTTTTCCAAGTTATTTTCTAAGGGAGAGGTTTGAGATCATTGGCTCTATTTGGTGCTATTCGTTGGAACCATGTTGTATTCCTCTTCAAAGATTCAAAATCGACTCATCTGTGCTATAACATGGACATCCTTCTCTGATGAAATGAATGCAATTTTCATATTTTCAGGTATACAGTATTTTGGATTCTGGTACTAATCAGCAAGCTAGCATTTAGCTACTATGTGGAGGTGATTTCTCCCTTTTTTTGTTTATGTACAGGATGTCTTAAAGTGAAACCCTAATAATTAATTACTTGTTTTATCACAGATGTGCTTTAAGCGATACATGTGTCCGTTTGAAATAATTTTATTGCCAAAGCTGAGAAAATTGTGTCTTATATGTGTTTTAGACACATAATTATGAATGTATATACACTCATAAACATGGGTACAATAGAGTTTAGTGAGTCTAAAAGACTTCTTCCTCTAGGTTTACTATAGTTAATTCTTTTTGCTATGAAAGTTGTCAAATTTCGTTTAAGATCACAAGTTTGTCGTATATCTGTCACAACTCAAACAAGAAAATTATAAAGAAGAGGGAGATTTCAGAGATACAAAGAGAAATAGGTTGAAGAAGAGACGGAAAATTTTCATTAATTCAAGCATAGAGGATAATTACAATACTGGTCTGTAATATATTCACTCAAGGACACTACAATTATTTACTGACAAGTGTCATGCTCTCCAACAGTATTCACAGCTCATTAGCTCCATCACGCGTCTCGCAAGCTGGCATAACTCTTGGGCCGGTTGTAATATCATCCATGTGGGCTGACTTAACAAAACCGATCTGATTAGTCTTAAGGCTCTTAACTGAAATGTTGTCGTTTTCTTTCATCTGATTAATCAGTCCTTCTGTCAAACAATTCTTCAAATTTCCCTCCATTTTGCCCAATAGCCTAAATTGAATGCCCTTATTTCTCTGAATTTCCCCCTTTTGCTTCGATCATGACAATATCCTTTTGACTCAATTGATGTTACCTTTTAGCTACACGTTCTTTGCTTTTCCTCTAATTTCTTAATTTCCTTTATTTCTAAATCTGATAAAAGAAAAGGCAATAGAAAGAGGAGAGTACAAAGAGAACTTTAATCTTTTCATAGTTGTTAAATCCTTCTTGCTATCTTTGCCTGTAATATGTATCGGTTATTATGTACTGCATGATATAGGTTGTTATAGAAGAAATATCAGGAAGCAAGAAATCGATTTATAGGAGTAACTATAGGGATTATATTTGATTTTCTTTATTATCTTTTAATTGTCTAGCTTCAATATTTATAAATACCTTACTCTTGGTGGAATATAATTGATGAAAAAAAAATTCTTCCATTCCTTTTTCTCTACAAAGGTATTAGAGTCATTTGGCTGAGTGTTAGAGTTTGGGTTTCACCAATTTCATTGCAAAAGGTCAAGATTTCCGTGGGTCACTTTGAGAAGTGTTTTTTGGTTCACACTGCTGGCATAGGGAGTAGTGTTGGTGTCAGTCCGACCATTTTGTAGATTCTGGTGACAGGAGTGCAAGTTCACGTGGCAATCAAAGAATCTTGCTTTTCTTCATCCTTCATAGTTCATGCGCCGGGAGTATGGAGATGTGTTGTAGAAACATTTTTCTTTACATGTGGCTGGTCCGTTTAAGGGACATATTGAAGAAAAATATTTAAGTAGAATTTTTATCTATTTTTCAAGAGATCTAGGTCTCTCTCTAAACGAGTACTAAAGGTTTTGATCTCCCTTCGACAAGCTGAACGATCAATCACTGTAGGTCATTCCAAGAATCGATAATGGGAAGGCAATTTATTTTGACTTTTCCGTCAATTGCCCGGTGACACGATCCTATAAACATGTCTTAGCATGGTGTGTACTGCTGCATTTGTGCACTTTTTTCTTCTCCAATGTCGATTTTATGTTCCAACCAACCCCTGGTTGGGTGATCAATAGGAGTTTTTGCCCAGGGTTCCTTGGTGTTTGGCTACGAAGCTGTTTTAGTTCCGTTTGGCTGTAGGGATTGTAGCTGTTTGGCGATAAGTAGCTATTTTAGTTATGTTTGGCTATAGGATTGTAGCTGTTTGGCGATTAGATTTTCCAGTATTCTTTGACTTGGTGCATACTAGATTTGCTATTTTCCGGTTTTGATTTATTATATTTTTAACAAGCTGGGAATGATTAACATCCATACTCCAGCTTGAGGGGGGTGTTATGATACAGTCTGTCATAGAAGTGTTCGGAAGTAATAAGTAAATTTCTAGGAGCAACTCTAGGCATAAGATTTGATTTCCTTTATTTTCTTCCCATTCTCTAGCTACAATAATATGTATAAATACCTTACCCTAAGGAATATAATTGCAAAAGAAATTCTTCTATTCATGTTTTTCTACATGTACAAAATTTTATTTTGCATGTGTTCACATCTATGCGCAATAACATACTAGTTACCATCTATTTAAGAGAATTAAAACAGTTTTGAAGTCTCCTTAACTTCCTTAAATGACTAGATTGCATGTGTTGAGTTTTGCAGCAACACATATTAGATTCTTTGAATTTGAGAGAATTGTTGATTGGGTAACTCCCATTTAAAGACATTTTTTACCTTTTTTTCTTGCCTTTAAGGATTTTTACGTGAAAACTCTTGAGTGCACTTTCTAACATGATTTTCTGATAGATACTGCCCCTAATTCAACCGACAAAGATAATTATGGATATGCACGTGGATAATTATCAGTGGCGTGTATTCTTTTCAGAAGGTATGGTATTTAAAATTGTTCAAACCATCTCTTCCCTCTTTCTGGCTCTACTGTTCTCCAATCTATGTTTGTTTTAACTTTTTCCCCCTTAATGTGTCCAAGACCTGTACTAAGTAACGCTGAATCTTCTGTAGTTGTAACTCCTAACATTGGAGTCATTATTGCAATTTGGTCTCCTGTTGTCCTGGTAAGTTAGCATGCAGAGAACTTTTGGGATTGACTGTGTTATTGTAAGGTACCTAAAATTCTTAAACATTTTCTGTGTAATTTGAATAACTAGTTTTGTTTTATTTCCCTATAGGTTTATTTTATGGATGCTCAAATATGGTATGCCATATTTTCTACTTTTTTTGGTGGGATTCATGGTGCTTTCAGCCATTTGGGTGAGGTTAGTGGCCAAGCTGTTCTCATACTTGAAGGCACATATATTAAGAAATTATTAGTTTCCCTGTGAAATCATATATGATTTTGGTGAAAAAAAGATTGATTTCTGTATTTCTTCTATTAGGTAGATAGTGATTATCTTCCTTAATGTTGGTTTCTTTCAATTGACATTTTCAGATACGGACATTGGAGATGTTTCGGTCTAGATTTCAGTCTGTTCCTTCAGCCTTTTTTCGCCATCTTGTTCCATTAACAAATCAATATAACAGAAACGCACATCCGGTAGTACTTAAGTGATATAGTCCTGGTTATGCGATTGCTCTTAATTGTCTGAATTACCAGTATAACCAAAAGGCATGTCATACTAATTGAGTGATACAATGCTGTTTAGACATGATGGAGGCAGGCCATTATCTGGATTCTTTTTTTGCATATATGTGAAGCTTGTACTTCATTTTGTTGTCTGTTTCTTTGGCTAAAAGTAAACATTTCAATATGGCAGGTTGAGGCAAAAGAAAGAAAGAATATTGCAACATTTTCTCTAGTTTGGAATGAGTTCATACATTCTATGTTGATGGAGGATCTGATCAGCACTCGGTTGGGCAGTTCCTTGCTCAATTGTCTTGTCAATGAAATTTGTTAAATGTATTCTAGATTTCTGATATTTCTTTTGACTTATTATTGTTCAGGGATAGAGATTTGCTTCAGATGCCATCTTCATCAAATGATGTCTCTGTTATCCCATGGCCTCTTTTCTTACTCGCTAGCAAGGTAGATAAATTTAATACTCCTTCCGTCCCACTAAATTTGTCTAATATTTGACTTCTTTTTGTCAATTTTTTACTTTGACTCCTTATTACTTTAAATTTATTGTTGATAAAAATGTGAAAAAATATGTTTTAAAAACCTTCAATCAAGTAGTTTAAAAATATATATTTTTATAAAATTTAATTAATTAAAATATTTATGGTCAAAGTTTAAAATTTTGACTTTTAAAAAGTCAATATTGAACAAATTTAATGGGACAGATGGAGTACTTTCTTTTATTGATTTAAGATCCCGTGTCTTACATGTCTTGTGTATAACACATGACAGATTCCTATTGCAATAGACATGGCAAGGAATTTTAGAGGAAAGGATGATGCAGGGTTATTTACGAAGATAGCGGCTGATGTTTATATGCATAACGCAATAATAGAATGTTACGAAACTCTCGAAGATATATTCTATAAGCTTCTGGAAGATGAAGCAGATAAGATGTAAGGCTGCATTATTATTCGAACTTTAACTACTTCTAAACTTGATCTTGAACTGATCATGGCAGTTATGACCTTTTTATCGATGAAAATATCCCCTTCCTTTTTCTCTTTCCTTTCTCTTTACATGTAGTGTTGTTAGAGACATTTTCCATGAAGTGTACATTAGCATACAACAGCAGAGATTTTTGACTTGCTTTCGGATGAGTAGGCTGCCTTCACTCAGTTATAAGTTGGATAAACTTCTATGGAAATTGGTACATTCTCTCTCTCTCTATTGTTAATAATTGAGAAACTGTTTTGTAGAGAAAGAATGAATTCTCAATATTGAATTGAATAATGCATCAGTACAAGGCCTTTAAATAGGCTGAAAATAAAGAGTTATGTTACAATCAAATTACTCTAATTTAAATTTGAATCTAACCAGGAGATAAGAACTCTATCCCTTAATAAATAAGAATCCTAGGATAATGCTAGGAGATAAGAGTTTTATCCCTTTAGAATTAATCCTAAATTGTTGGCGGATAATTAACAAATAATATTTACAATAATTGAAGTATATCGTCTACAACCTACACTAGTGCTATACGGCTGTATTCTTCACTCCCCCTCAAGCTGGTGAATACACATTGTAGAGACCAAGCTTGGATATGAGCTCATCAAAGGTAGTTCTAGGCAGTGCCTTGGTGAGTGCATCGGCTAGTTGTTTGTGAGATGGAACAAAATTTAGCTTGACTGTCCCACTAGTGATCTTCTCAGAGATAAAGTGACGATCTAGCTCCACGTGTTTTGTTCTATCATGGTGTACAGGATTCTTAGCAATACTAATTGCTGACTGATTATCACAATGAAGTTCAAAATCTTTACTGTGATTGAGTTTTAGTTCTGACAGCAGCCTTTGAATCCAAATCCCTTCACAAATTCCATTAGCTAAGGCTCGAAATTCTGCTTCTGCACTGCTTCTTGATACTACATATTGTTTCTTGCTTCTCCATGTCACTAAATTTCCCTAGACTAGAGCACAATATCCACTTGTAGATCTTCTAGATATAAGCTCTCCTGCCCAGCTTGCATCTGTAAAGACTTCCACTTTTTTGTTCTCATTTTTGGTGAAAATTAAGCCATGGCTTGGTGTCATCTTCAAATATCTTAGAATTCTGAACAGTGATTCTAAATGCTCTTCTCTAGGATCATTCATAAACTGACTAACAATACCAACTGAAAAAGAAATATCAGGTCGTGTAAGTGATAGATAAATAAGCCAACTAGCCTCTGATATTGTTCCTTATTAGTACGAACTCCATTGTCAGTTCTGAACTTCAGATTATGCTCCATTGGTGTTTCGGCAGGCTTGCAACCTAGCATTCCTGTCTCTGAAAGGAGATCTAGAACATACTTTCTCTGATTTATCACAATCCCAGCATTTGATCTTGCCACTTCCATGCCTAGGAAGTATCTTAACTGACCCAGATCTTTTATTTCAAACTCTGTAGCAAAGAACTCTTGTAATCTTTTGATTTCCATAACATCATCACTGGTGATGATTATATCATCAACATAGACTATTAAAATAGCCTTTTTGTTTCCAAAAGAGGTCTTGATGAACATAGTATGATCAGCTTGGCATTGAAGGTAACCAGCTTTTAGAACAACCTTTGTAAATCTGCCAAACCAAGCTCTAGGTGATTGTTTAAGACCATAGAGCAATTTTAATAATTTACATACCTTAGTTGGATCTGCGTGTTCATCTAGACTAGGTGGCTTTTGCATGTACACCTCTTCTTCTAGATCCCCATTTAGGAAGACATTCTTTATATCGAGTTGATGAAGAGGCCAGTCCAAATTCGCAGCAAGGGACAATAAGATTCTGACTGTGTTGAGTTTTGCCACTGGAGCAAATGTCTCCTGATAATCAATCCCATAGGACTGAGTAAATCCCCTCGCAACCAGCCTTGCTTTGAACCTCTCAATGCTCCCATCCAAATTATATTTAACTGTAAATACCCATTTACAACCTACAACCTTCTTTCCTGGGGGTAAAGAAGTCATCTCCTAGGTTTTATTTTTCTGCAGTGCTTGAATCTCATCTTCTACAGCTTTTTTCCATCTTGGATCCTTCAAGGCCTCATGTATTGTTTGAGGGATCTGAACATTATCAATCTTGGTTGTGAAAGCCTTGAATGAGGGCATTGTACATGACATTGGTTTGAAGCACATGAACCAAAAACTCTAATGGGCAGTGTACATGACATTGGTTTGAAGGAAGAAATACCTCCCTTAGTGTTTTGAACCCCAGAACTCTACTAGGTAA
This sequence comes from Hibiscus trionum, assembly GCA_030270665.1. Lineage (NCBI taxonomy): Eukaryota > Viridiplantae > Streptophyta > Magnoliopsida > Malvales > Malvaceae > Hibiscus > Hibiscus trionum. The sequence continues at coordinate 14,095,760 of BSYR01000038.1, read as the reverse complement.
CCTGTTAATTAGAAAAGTAGCATGAAGTAATCCCTCTCCCCAAAAGTGCTTAGGGACATTAGAAGAAAATAAGAGGGCCCTAGTAACCTCTAGTAGATGTCGATTTTTTCTCTCAGCCACTCCATTTTGCTGAGGAGTATCTACACAAGAGCTAATATGAACTATACCTTTCTCTTTAAAAAATATACCCAAAGTTTTAGTAAAGAATTCACCCCCATTATTGTGAGAAAGGGGCCATGGTGGCCGAAGATGCAATGAATAATGGTGGTTTGTGTGTGATAGGTGGTTAGAGATTTGTTGTTTGAAGAAGATGAACAAGATATTTTCCAGAGAGAACAATATGTTTCTCTGTATTTTCTTATTATTCTTAAATATTCAAATGTGTGTAAGGTGAGCCTTTCAATAGGCAATTACAGAGTTTTAGTATAGTTAAACTATACTTTTATCTCTAATTTAAATAATATTCATCCCTAATTTAAATAAGACTTCTAGTAAATCTAAACTACTGACTTGAGAATAAACTCTAATTATACATTAAATAAAACTCTACCACTTCTCGGATAACTTACACTCTCCCTCAAACTCTAACACTTCTCGGATAACTTACACTCCCCCTCAAGCTGGTGAGCAAATGTAGTAGAGCACCAGCTTGGATCTTGGATGTGATGCCCTACTCATATTTCTTCTGTTGTTTCTTAGAGAAAAAGAAAATCTCCCTTTTCCGGGAGCCATTGAGTTGAACAACTAGGATATAATCATGTTGTTCTTTGCACGGTCATTGTTGAAAATTTACAGCTGATGTTGCTGGTTTCGGCATCCTTCTTGAGATTACTACCAATTTTGCTGTAGTTGTTGGTTTTGCACCTCCCTTAGATGTCTTCCAGCTTTCCTCTGTCAGTGATGATCTTTTTCTGGTTTTGCATCTTCTTCTGAGATGTCTTCCAGCTTTTTCTGTCATTCACGGACTAAGTAGCTGCTTCCATTCAATAACGATCACAGGAATCTACACTCCCCCTCAAGCTGGTAGTTACACGTACTAGAGTCCCAGCTTGGATTTTTGATGTAGAATTCCTTGAAAAATAATATAGTTTTTCTTTAAGGCTAAACTAAAACCTTTTTTGCTATCTTTTTTTAGGACGGATGGCTAAGATAGAACTAAATAGTTTTTTAGGGCTAAACTATAACCTTTTCGACACAACAACAAAAATAAACGAGCAGAAATTTCACCAGAGATGTAAGATTCCAACGAAGGAGAAGCCAAGAAACGAGCGTGGCCTAATGATAGCAGCGGAAAAAAAGTGTGCATATGAAAAGAAAAATAATATCAGATCAGAGATGGCAGCAGTGGTGACGACATCAAGACCGATGTTGGCTCATGATACCATGTGAGAAAGGGGCCATGGTGGCCGAAGATGCAATGAATAATGGTGGTTTGTGTGTGATAGGTGGTTAGAGATTTGTTGTTTGAAGAAGATGAACAAGATATTTTCCAGAGAGAACAATATGTTTCTCTGTATTTTCTTATTATTCTTAAATATTCAAATGTGTGTAAGGTGAGCCTTTAAATAGGCAATTACAGAGTTTTAGTATAGTTAAACTATATTTTTATCTCTAATTTAAATAATATTTATCCCTAATTTAAATAAGACTTCTAGTAAATCTAAACTACTGACTTAAGAATAAACTCTAATTATACATTAAATAAAACTCTACCACTTCTCGGATAACTTACACTCTCCCTCAAACTCTAACACTTCTCGGATAACTTACAATTATCACTCTTGAATATCTTAATTTTACTGCAAAACTGAGTTTCAACCATAGAATAATTTTTTTTAAAGATTGCCTCAGTTTCAAATTTTGTTTTCATAAGTCCAAGTTGTCCTAGTGTGATCATCAATGAAGGAAACTGAAGATAAACAAAAAGTGTTATGTTTATTAGAAAACTGAGTAAAAAACTCTAATGTACAGCATAGGTTACACTCGATACATATTTATAGCCTAGGACTTTAGGTTACGTTAGGAGTCCTACTTTACATTAAATATTTACTCTATCACTAGGTAATTCGACTAAGACTCTAATTCTAATCGTACAATTTAACTAAAATAATAAGTCTACTCGTGTGATCCATGTCTCGATTGAGGCCACTAAGAAACTGAAAAATTCTCTTTTGCTCAACAATTTTCCTGTAAAGCGCAGCATCTATAGGATCTACCCAATCGTGAGCCTCAAAAAGATCAATTTGTTGCCACAAATTTGTTAGAGTTGTGTAGTATTGAGTAACATTCATCGCATCTTGCTTCAAGGCCGAGGCTGTACTTTCAATTCCAAACAATTCAGAGTTGTTGTTTGTACTTGAATATGTATCTCGCACAGCTTCCCAAATCTCACTTGCTGTTTCGAACAGCAGGAATTGCGAGCCAACTTCAGGGACCATCGAATTTATCAACCAGGACATAACCCTGCCATTCTCTTGTGTCCACTTCTCAAAGGATGGGTCATCTGCAGAAGGCTTCTTGATCTTCCCATTGATGTAGCCAAGTGTTCCTCTTCCAGTCAGAAAGATTTTTACAGATTGGGACCAAGAGATATAATTGTTTCCAACAAATCGATGACAAAGAATAGTCGAGGTAGAAGAATCTGAAAAATCGTCCATTTGAACCACCGTGGAAGAAGAAGATTGGAGTTTACTCAAACTGGATGGAGTATCCATGAAAGAGAATTAATTCGATAGGATCGAATTAGACTGATACCATGAAGATAAACATAAAGTGTTATGTTTATTAGAAAACTGGGTAAAAAACTCTAATGTACAACATAGGTTACACTCGATACATATTTATAGCCTAGGACTTTAGGTTACATTAGGAGTCCTACTTTACATTAAATACTTACTCTATCACTAGGTAATTCGACTAAGACTCTAATTCTAATCGTACAATTTAACTAAAATAATAAGTCTACTTGTCTAAATCTAAACTAACAGAAACAAACCACTGAGCCCCTGTGATATTCTTAACATTAGAAGGACCCCAAATGTCACTGTGTATAAGAGAGAAAGGTTGAGAAGCTCTATAAGAAGATGGAGGATAAAAACTTCTTTTATGTTTGGCAATTTGGCAGACATCACAAGTAAATGAAGCTGGATTTTTAGTAAGAAATAATTTAGGAAATAATTTCTAAAGATAAAAGAAACTAGGATGACCTAGTCGAAAATGCCATAGCAAAATTTCATTTGAACTTAAACTGGAAATCTGAGAGGGTAAACAAACGGATTTAAAAGTGCAACTTGAGTGAACTTGTCCATTGGGAAGAGGTTGGCCTTCAAGAAGATAAAGGCCACTACATTGCTTAGCATTGCCAATCTCCTTTCCCGAAGCCATTTCCTGAAAAACACAACCAACAGAATCAAACTGAGTGAAACACTGAAAAACATCACATAATCTATTGATTGAGAGTAAATTGCATTTTAGGTTGGGAACATAGAAAACAGAAGAAAGAACAATGTCCTTGTTAATGTAGATTGTTCCAATCCCTTCTACTGCAATCATCGAACCATAAGCTGTCTTCGCACTCTTGTGACAAGGTTGCGTTGTAAGAGTAAGAAAAAGACTTTTATTTCCTGTCATGTGGTCAGTAGCCCCAGAATCGACTATCCAAGGGATGAGATTTTTGTTACCAGCAGTATTTGAAAAGGAAATGCTACCTTCGTTTGCTGCCATGATCATGCTTTGAACAGTTTTTACTAATGTCTTCCCAGCCATCTATTTTAATTCCCCAAGCTGCTTGCTGCTAATCTTTCGGCTATTGCTGCATGTACTATACGCCAGATCTGCTTGAGGGAGGGTTTGATCAGACCCTAAACTGATTTCAGATGTTGGAGGGATATGCATTCTCTAGGTTTTGTGGATCGGAAAAAAAAACCTAAGCTCTGATACCATGTTAATAATTGAGAAACTGTTTTGTAGAGAAAGAATGAATTCTCAATATTGAATTGAATAATGCATCGGTACAAGACCTTTAAATAGGCTGAAAATAAAGAGTGATGTTACAATCAAATTACTCTAATTTAAATTTGAATCTAACTAGGAGATAAGAACTTTATCCCTTAATAGATAAGAATCCTTGGATAATGCTAGGAGATAAGAGTTTTATCCCTTTAGAATTAACCCTAAATTGTTGGCGGATAATTAACAAATAATATTTACAATAATTGAAGTATATCGTCTACAACCTACACTAGTGCTATACGGCTGTATTCTTCATATATATATATTTGTGAGATTTTAAGAAAAGATAAAAAGAATTCTCTTAATTATATTTCTTGCTAAAACAGAACACAGCCTGTTTTAATAGGTTGTGCGTTACAAGTTAGAGTCCAACTAGATTTCTCTTCTTCCTAAACTCTTATCTCCTAAAGCTTATTTTATCTCCTAAGAGGATAAAGACTAATCATAAAATACAGATAAATTAAAAATAAAATTAGACTTCTAAGATAATCAAACTCCTAATCTCGGCATCATTCTACAGTCCTGACTCCCCTCAAGGGTGTATATGTTATACAAACTCAGATTGGACTTGAATCCATCAACGCGAGTTCTTGGAAGGGTTTTGGTAAGAATATCTGCAAGCTGTTGTTGAGTAGGAATTTAACTTAATTCAACAGTCCCATTGGTGACTTTCTTTGAACTGAAGTGTCCGTCGATCTCCGCATGTTTTGTCCTCTGTCACGATGAACAAGATTTTTGGCAACAATTCTGGATGATTGATTGTCACTTTTCACCTTGAAATAATCCTTAGAGTCAACCTTCCACATTCCTTCACAAATTTCTAAAGCAAGTGCTTGAAACTCAGCCTCTGCACTACTTTTTAAAACCACAAATTGCTTTCTTCTCCATGTAACAAGATTACCCCAAACAATGGAGCGATAATCACTTGTAGATCTTTCAGTTAACTCCCCTACCAACTCGCATCTGTTTATACTTCCATGTTTTCATTCATTTTAAAGAGTAAACTGTACCTGGTGTCATCTTTAGATATCCAAGGATTGGGTTTACAGCCTCTAGATGCTATTCTCGTGGATCATTCATATGCTGGCCGACAATGCTCACTGAGAACGCAATGTCTGGTCTTGCATGTGAAAGATCAGCTTGCCTACTAGTCTTTGGTACTGCTCTTTGTCAACTGACACTCTTTTCCTCCTTAATTTTAGATTAGGATACATGGGTGTTTCTGTTGGTTTGCACCTGTGAGTTTTCTGGAATAGAAAGTTATTTACTAGAAGAGAAACCTTAGTTTCTTTTCTCTGTTCATTTCTAATTAAAAGGGATAATCAAACCTATTAAAATATGTTGAGTTACAACAATAGAGTCCTGCTAGGATTTACAACATAAGAGTTATACTAGGTGTTTTGGTATTTTATCTAATCTAATATCTACCCTATCTCTTAAGATAACTTTGATAAATACTGCGAATATTCTGAGAAGAAAGAAAGGGAAATTTTAAGAAAGAGAATTTGAATGAAAAGTCAGAAGAGAGAAAATTTAAGTTCGTATATTAGCATATTCATGAGATTGTACTTTACTAATCTCTCTCTCTCTCTGTGTGTTGGCAGCTTTGTGATATCGAAGATGCTGATATTTTCAGATCTCAGATAATCAATGTCCTGCAGGATCTTATGGAAATTATTATAATGGATGTTATGGTCTGTGGCAATGAGTAAGTGCCATAGAACAAAAACTGTTTTGGAGTTGACCTGTGTGAGTCTTCTTTGGAAAAACTGAACTACAAGTTTTTCTGTGTAGGATCATTGAAAGAGCTCCATCTTCTCGTCAAATGAGGTTTGAAAATATAGATATTGCCCTTACAAAACAAAAAATTTGGAGGGAGAAGGTATATTTAAGATGGACCAATTTTGGTAATTTATCATGCAACTATTCTTCAGACATGTTTTATTCCTAGTCTAATTTTTCTTTACATTTTTTTCTTTTTTGGCAGATAAAAAGGCTTTATTTGATTTTGACCTGTAGAGAATCAGCTATAAACATGCCTCCAAATTTAGAGGCCCAACGCCGCATCACATTCTTCGCAAACTCCTTATTTATGAATATGCCAGATGCCCCAAAAGTTCGTGACATGCTTTCCTTTAGGTCAGTCATTGCTGAAATCAATCTAGTGATATATTACTGCTTCCCAACAGGAAATAAGGACTGGAAGGGGCAATTTCTCTTTTGAAGATTTATACTGCAAGTATTCTAAAAACTGGTTTCACAACCATTAGTGGGTTTGCTACTTTAATTGGGTCATACTTAAGGTTTTTACCTTGTGTAAAGCACATTTTAGAATTTCTTTTCCTTTTAAGTATCGTCATGATCAGTTTATGTGCTTTTGCATTCTATTCCACATGAACAAGGGCATTGTGATAGCCTCTATCCAAAGTATTATTTAGATTGATTCCTCTCTACTCTAACTTTATTTGCTTCTATGATTTAGTGTTTTGACTTCATACTACAAAGAAGATGTTCTTTATTCAAATGAGGAACTCACCAAGGAAAATGAGGATGGAATCTCAATTCTCTTTTACCTACAGAGAATATATCCAGGTGAGGCATTTCTTGTTATTCTATGCCTTCTGCTGAATGAAAAACATATGATAAACTGGACATCTGCAACTTCATTCCAGACGAATGGTACAACTTTATGCAGCGGATGCATGCTGTTCGAAACGAAGATGAGAAGAAGGTTGATATGAATGAGGAAATTCAAAAATGGGCATCTTATAGAGCACAGACACTCTCCAGAACAGGTCTGGGAATGTCAAAAATATCATTTTATTTTTTCTTCTTTAACTACATTGGTTTTGACTTGAACTATGCCATTCTCTTTCTTTCAGTGAGAGGGATGATGTACTATAGGCAGGCTTTGGAACTCCAATATTTTCTAGAGTTTTCAGGAGACTCTGGTTTGTTGTTTCTGTTTAGATATCTAAGTTATATTCCAATTTCTTATGAAAGGTGACTACTGATGAAACTAGCTTGATGAAGTATTCACTTGTTACCTTGTAGAAGTTTCGGAAGGCTTCCAGGCCGTTAAGGAGGGTTCAGGATATTATGGAGAGTATGCACAAGCAGTGGCCAATTTGAAGTTCACCTATGTTATTTCCTGTGAGCTCTATGGGGCTCAGAAAAAGTCTTCTGATGCACGAGATCGGAGTTGTTACCTTAACATTCTAAATCTCATGTTGAAGTAAGTGCTCATGATTTGAATCTCGTAGTTCTCTGTGTATAATGGAATTTTGATTTATCTCCGTATTTGTGGAAACTGCAAAGGTATCCATCTCTGCGTGTTGCTTATATTGATGAAATAGAGGAGACAATGAATGGAAGATCTCAGAAAGTTTATTATTCTGTTCTTGTCAAAGGAGGTGAAAAATTAGATGAGGTATGAAACAACACTTCTCTAATATCCTAGCTAACAATGTAGAGTACGAATTTTCTGGCATCCTTTTTGTGTTATCTTATCTTCCATAATTTAGTCAAAGTATTGAAATGAAATATTCAATCACTGAAAGATTACCTTGTTTTATGTTTCTTAGAGACAAGTAGACAACCAAATCTCAACACATTGTGTTGAGTTTTCGGTATCTAATTACATTTCATTAGCCATGTCCAACATCTCCTTTGTTGTCTCGTAGAATAATTAAGTTAAGTAGATCTTGGGTTCCATGAAATTAATTACCATGCATGACCATAGAGTTCCTTGACTCCCAAGTCCCAACTTGCTTCTCCTTCATTTGGGTTTACCTTTGCATCTGTCAAGTAACTAATTTTTTGTTTACCTCAAAATTACCAAAATAAGCAATTGAGACCATTCAAGAAAATTACTCCCATTAAGTTTGTGTTAGGTTATTAGGAAAAATGGGTTTCCTCACCACTAGGAATTGTAGATTAAGACATACTCCTAGAAGGTTCAGACTTCAGATTACACCTTTGAAGATCCCAGAGTTGCATCTACCAGGACTGTGTATCCAAGCAAAAATCAGATAAAAAGTGGCTTTGATGCCATGAAAATAAGAATAGAAACAATTATTGTAAAAGAGAACAAAAGGAAATTCACCAAAATAAAATCACAAAAAAGTAGCTTTGGTGCCATGAAAACAAAGTATAAATAGTTTTTGTGAAGGAAAATAGAAAGAAATTCACTTTCATGTTTTATTGAAGAATTTTAGGCTAATTATATATAAGAAACTATCTTATTGTAATGCTTAGGATCTGGAAAATTACTAGAAATTAGGCAGAAAGAAAAGGGGAAATGATCCTAAGTAATCAAGAAAAATAAAAATAAAATTATATCCTTAATATATCTCCTAGAAATATGCAAATTAATAAATTGATGAGCTGTCAACATGATTAAATCTATAGTTTAACGTAAGGTGCATGTTTTAATTGAATGCAGAATATTTTTTTATCTTGTTCATCATTTTAATGCTAGTATTTCAAGGTGGCAATGTTGTTATTAGTTAAAATAGGGTGCTAGAGATTTGAGAGAGGCCATTTTGATATTGGTAATTATGAATGTGGAAAGAGGGAGAAATGGTGAGGTTTTAGTCTGAAGTAGCCACAGATATGTGAAGAGAAACAGAATTACTGTTCTGTTTTCATTGAATAATTAATTATCGTTACATCAGTAGATTATATCCTAAATAGGTTAGGACTTTTAGTTTTACAAGGAGACCTAGTTAGGTTTGAACTCTAACTCTATCTGTTAGGTACAAGATAAAGATACACTTTAACTTATTTACAAACTCTAAGATTGCATTATCTAACACTCCCCCTCAAACTGGAATATACACATTGTATAATCCCAGTTTGGTTATAAATCTGTCAAAATAAGCCTTTGGCAGAGGTTTTGTAAGAATATCTGCCACTTGTCCTTCTGATGGTACATAGTGTAAAGATGTCATCCTTGTAGCAAGTTTTTCAGCAATGAAATGTCTATCAATCTCTATGTGCTTAGTCCTGTCATGTTGGACAGGATCCTTAGCTATTTGGATAGTTGACTGATTATCACAGAAAACTTCAAAACTTTCACTTTGTGTCACTCCCAAATCCTTGAGTAGTTTTACAATCCAGATTCCTTCGCAAATTCCCAAAGCCAATGCCCTGAACTCTGCCTCGGCACTGCTTCTAGAAACAACTGTTTGCTTTTTACTCCTCCATGTCACCAAGTTACCCCAAACAAAGGAGCAATACCCACTAGTAGACCTCTTGTCCGTAAGCTCACCTGCCCAGCTTGCATCTGTAAATACTCTAATGGTTCTGTCATGACCTTTTTTAAAGAATAAGCCATGACCTGGTGTGCCTTTCAGATACCTTAGAATCCGTTTTGCTGCCTCCATATGTTCTTGTCTCGGATCAGTCATATGTTGACTAATAATATTCACCGGAAATGAAATATCTGGCCTTGTAAGAGACAAGTAGATCAGTTTTCCAACCAATCTCTGATAAAGCCCTTTATCAACTTCAGGGCCAAGTTTTAACCTGTCAAACTTCAAACCTGCATCCATTGGTGTATCTGCTGGTTTACAACCCAGCAGTCCTGACTCTTCGAGTAAATCAAGAACATATTTACGTTGATTAATTATCAGTCCCTCTTTATTTCTTGCTACCTCCATGCCAAGAAAATACCGAAGAGTTCCTAGATCTTTAACTTCAAATTCCCTGCTCAAAAGACCTTTCAATCTGCTGATCTCGACTTCATCATCCCCTGTCACTATGATGTCATCCACATAAACAATTAGGATAACCCTTTTATTCGAAGAAGTTACCTTGATAAATAAGGTGTGATCCGCTGAAGATTGTTTGAATCCATCCTTCAAGATGACTTTTGTAAATCTTTCAAACCAGGCTCTAGGGGACTGTTTTAGTCCATATAACGACTTCTCTAGCTTGCAAACTTGTCGAGACTGTTCTGTGCCCTTTACTCCTGGAGGAATCTGCATATAAACCTCCTCCTCAAGGTTCCCATTCAAAAAAGCATTCTTCACATCTAGTTGGTGTAGTTTCCATTCGCAATTCACTGCCAAGCTTAAAAGAATCCTAACTGAATTCAATTTAGCAACAGGTGCAAAGGTTTCTTTAAAATCAATCCCATAGGTTTGGGTAAACCCTTTGGCAACTAACCTCGCCTTGTACCTTTGCACACTCCCATCAGAATTATACTTTATAGCGAACACCCATTTACAACCAACAGGTTTTTTACCAGGAGGTAGATCAGTAATTTTCCATGTCCCATTCCTTTGAAGTGCTTCAATCTCCTCCTCAATAGCCATTTTCCACTGCGGATTCTGCACTGCATCTTCAAATCTGTCCGGAATCTCCTCACCATCCAAACATGCTGTAAAAGCTTTGAAAGAGGGCATTAAACTAGAATAAGCAGCATATCTTTGGATAGGATACTTAGTACATTTTCTCACCCCTTTCCTCTTAGCAATAGGAACATAGTCACATTCAAGAAGTTGAGAAGGAATATTAACAGATTTATTACCTTCACTTCTTTCACAAGCATCTGAACCGAATTCCAATTCTTGACGAGTGCAAGATTGCAGAAAAATTTCGGGAATGATTTTGGTTTTCTTTCGAGTATAGACCTGCAGTTGTTTAGGAGGCTGTGAAGAAGGTTTAGTAAACTGTTTTGATGTAGAAGATGGAGAAGATAAGGTAATAGGCGATGCATTTGGGTCTTTATGAGGGGAGGAAACTTTAGGTTCAAGCAAAAGAGGACAAAGAGAAGAAGAAGGAACCGAAACCTGTTTCGAAGAAGGCTGAAAATCATTGTTAAAAGTCTGCCCCTGAATTTCAGTCGTGGAAAAATAAGGTTCCTGTTCAAGAAAGGTTAGATCCATAGTGACAAAAAATTTCCGCGAAGGAGGATGGTAACACTTGTAGCCCTTCTTTAGCGAAGAATACCCAACAAACACACACTTAACAGACTTAGGGTCAAGTTTCGATCTAGTCGGACTCAAGTTTTGAACAAAGACAGTGCAACCAAAAACACGCAAGGAAAGAGTCGAACTCAGAGGCTTGAAAGAAGGAAAATAAGAAAGGAAAACATCCTTAGGTTTTTGAAAATTTAACACTCGACTAGGCATACGATTAACAAGATAAGTAGAGGTTAACAAGGCCTCTCCCCATAGATACTTAGGAATATAGAAGAAAACATAAGGGCTCGGGTAACTTCTAAAAGATGACGGTTTTTGCGCTCTGCTATCCCATTTTGTTGGGGAGTATCAACACATGAACTGATATGAATAATGCCTTTAGTTTGAAAAAACTCTCCTAATGTTCTAGTGAAAAATTCCCCCCCCCCCATTATCAGACTGGAAAAGCTGAATTTTGGTGTGAAATTGTGTATTAATCATATTATAGAAGTCCATAAACACCCTAGCAACTTCAGATTTCTCTTTAAGCAAATATGTCCATGTAAGCCTACTATGATCGTCGATAAAAGTAACAAACCAACTACCCCCAGTGATATTCTTCACACGAGAAGGACCCCAAACATCACTATGAATACGAGAGAATGGATGAGAAGGTTTGTAAGGCGAAGGCAAAAAAGATTGACGAGTTTGTTTCGCAAGAGGACAAACAGTGCAAGTAAAAGAAGAAGGCTTTTTATTACTAAATAATTGAGGAAACAACTTTGAAAGATACAAGAAATTTGGGTGGCCTAATCTGTAATGCCACAACATAACATCATCTTTTCCTAAAGAAGTAAAACAAAGTGCAGAAGGGTGAGGAAATTGAGTGGTGGAAAAAAGATATAAACCATTCTGCAAACTAGCACTGCCAATCCTCTTCCTCTTGTCCAGTGCCTGCAAAACGCATTCAGAATCAGTAAATGTCAGAACACAGTTGAAATCCTTGGACAATTTACTCACGGACAGCAAATTACACTTCAAATCAGGCACAAACAAAACATCATGAACCAGCAAACCCTCATTAATATAGACAGAACCCTTTCCACGAATCTTATAATAAGAACCATCAGCAATCTTGATAGAACGATTAACAGAGGAAGAATAAAATTCAAAAAATATATCCCTGTTACCAGTCATGTGATCTGAGGCACCCGAATCAATAATCCAAGTCGAAGTACAAGAAGCGGAAAGGAAAGCAGGAGAAGGAGACGAACACTCTATACCTGCAGATTCTATACTGGCCACATTACCTTCACTAGGACCAGTAAACTTACTAAACATCTGTTGTAATTGAGCCATCTGTTGCTTGGTGAACCCACTAGATGCAGAATTGGAAGTATCATCAGAAGATGAAATGAGGGAAGGTTTGGATGTCGAGGATTTCCAATCAGGAGACTTCCCATGTAACTTCCAGCAGGTTTCCTTAGAATGGCCTGGCTTCTTGCAATAGTTACAAACTATACGCCCCTTCCTCGGTTTTGGAGAAGAAGAAACTTGAGTAACCAATGCAGAACTATCCGGAGCAGCCACATTCGGAACCATATAAGCACGCCTGCTCTCTTCACGCCGAACATCAGAAAATACCCCTCGGATTGAAGGAAGCGGACTAAGACTAAGAACTCGAGACTTAACTGGCTCAAAATCTTGATGCAAGCCACTCAAAAACTGAAAAAGTCTGCGCTGTTCAGTGATCTTTTTGAAGAGACCAGCATCAGTAGGAGTCTCCCATTCGTGTGAATCATAAAGATCAATCTGCTGCCATAAACTATTGAGAGTAGCATAATACTGAGTAACAGTCATCCCATCTTGCTTCAAGGCAGCAGCAGTGCTCTCAATTCCAAACAGCTCAGAATTGTTATTCGTACTGGAATAGGTATCACGAACAGCTTCCCACATCTCTTGTGCAGTCCCATAGAGAACAAACTGAGCACTAACATCAGGAGCCATGGAGTTCAATAAGCAGGACATAACACGACCATTTTCTTGAATCCACTTGTCAAGACCACTCTCGCCAGCAGCAGGTTTAGGAGTTTTACCAGTGATATACCCTAAAGGTGCCATGTCCGATGAGAAACAATTTAACGGACTGTGACCACTGGAGATAATTTGTGCCTGTTAATCGAGGACACATGTTGACTGAACCAGAAGGTTCCAAGAAATCTGCCATGGAAGTAGCAGACGAGGAGGAAGGAGAGTGCAGCGCACTCGAAGAGAAATTTTCCACCATCGAAAAAAAAAATTCGATTGGATCGAATTTAGGCTGATACCATGAAGAGAAACAGAATTACTGTTCTGTTTTCATTGAATAATTAATTATCGTTACATCAGTAGATTATATCCTAAATAGGTTAGGACTTTTAGTTTTACAAGGAGACCTAGTTAGGTTTGAACTCTAACTCTATCTGTTAGGTACAAGATAAAGATACACTTTAACTTATTTACAAACTCTAAGATTGCATTATCTAACAATATGTGCAAACTGTTCAATCACTAAAATGTATCATCTGTGGAATCTCACTTCAATTGCTTTCAAAATTTTATGCATTCAGTTTCATTCCATGTTATTTATAAGTAAATGGGGAAATGATAATGTTTCTAGGAAATATACCGCATCAAATTACCAGGTCCCCCAACAAAGATTGGTGAAGAAAAGTCTGAAAATCAAAATCATGCTATTATTTTTACTCGTGGAGAAGCCCTTCAGACGATAGACATGAACCAGGTAGCCTTTTCTTTAACCTATTTTTAAGACAATTCAATTTTTTAAGGATAATTACTTTGAAGAGACTTGAAAAGATGGGAAATAATTTGGTTCAAAGTAGCCTTTTCTTTTACCAATTTTCAAGACATATTAACAAAATTCTACGCTAATCTTCCATGCTTTGTTCTTAGGATAATTATTTTGAAGAGGCTTATAAAATGAGAAATGTTTTAGAGGAATTTCTAAAACCTCATCATAACGACAGAAAGCCATCAATCTTGGGTCTAAGGGAGCATGTATTTACTGGAAGGTAAGTTTAGCAGTATATTGATGAGTTCAGTTTGAATTTTTTTCTGGCATGCTGGCTACAATTCAGCTGGTGAATATGTGATAGGACGTTACTCGGTACAGTTGTTAGTAGTGATACATACATATGCTTTTTATTTATTTGACAGTGGTTCTTCGCTAGCTTGGTTTGTGTCCAATCAAGAGACTAGTTTTGTAACTGTCAGGCAACGAATTTTATCAAATCCTCTGAGGTAGGCCTGAAATTTCTCTCTTCAATTCTGGAATTTACGTGATATTACCTGTAATATTGACATTCATATTTGACACTTATTTGTGTACAATAAAGAAATCTATAACCAGATTATGAAATAGTTTGAGTTGGTCATTAAAGGAACTGAACTCTTATTTTTATTCAAAGGATAAGAATTCCTTGTATGTTTAGCAGACTCACATGCCTCACAACATAAGAATCAAATTTAATTCTCCTAAATTATTCCGTAAAAAAATCAGGGATCAAATCCATCTTTCCAACTCCCATGTAAAAGGGGTTATATTTTTTCAGTTTATTATATGTTTAGCATCTTCCTTTGTTGGTTCTATATTTTATATGTAATCGTAGTTTTCTATCATTAAACATAACCATGACTCTGCAAAGTCCACACAATTTATGGCTTTGCAAGATTTTGGTCAAGCTGTCTTATTTTTGTTGCATTATCATCTTTCTCTTAAATGTTCTCATCCTATCATTCCAGGGTAAGGTTCCATTATGGGCATCCTGATATATTTGACAGAATCTTCCATATAACAAGAGGTGGAATAAGCAAAGCTTCAAAAACTATTAATTTAAGCGAGCATATATTTGCTGGTAATATTCAATCAGCCAAATACTCTTAACTGAAAAGCTATAGACTGCTTGTTAACTATATTATCATGTCAGGATTCAATTCTACTTTGCGGGGGGGTTATGTAACACATCATGAGTACATTCAAGTCGGCAAGGGGTGTGATGTTGGAATGACTCAGGTTTCTGCTTTTGAAGCAAAGGTTGCCAATGGAAATGGAGAGCAGACACTTAGCCGGGACATTTATAGGCTTGGACATCAGTTTGATTTCTATAGAATGTTATCATTCTATTTTTCAACTGTTGGCTTCTATTTCAGTATCATGGTATGTTAACCAGAGTTTTTTTTTTTTGTTATTTTGTTCTTAGAAACTATACTAGTGTACGGCTAAATGTTTGTTGTGAACACTTGGTAGTTGTTTGGTCGGACTCTTAGAACAAAATTGTTTTAGCACACACTTGAAATAAAAAGCTGTGTCTGGCAAGACTTTATTTGCTGTCCTTAATTATTGTAATCTCTATTTAAAGGGATGATTAATAAACAAAGAAAAGTCCTTACAGATACTTTTGTCTGACTCGATCTCAGATTACATCTTGATTTGCACATTTTCCCATTTCAGGTTGCAGTCCTTACTGTATATGTATTCTTATATGGCCGTTTATATATGATTATGAGTGGATGGCAAAATGTGATTCTTGTGAATGCAACCATATATCGGAGCAAGGCCCTTGAAGAAGCTTTGGCTACACAATCTGTTTTCCAGCTTTGCTTGTTGGTTGTGCTGCCAATTGTTATGGAAACTGGCCTGGAAAAAGGGTTTGATACTGCTTTGGGGGACTTTATCCTCATGCAGCTACAATTGGCCTCAGTATTCTTTACTTTCCAGCTTGGTACAAAAGCACATTACTATGGAAGAACTATCTTACATGGAGGTTCTAAATATCGAGCTACTGATCGTGGCTTTGTTGTTTTTCGAGAAAGGTTTGCTGGTAACTACCGGCTATACTCCAGAAGTCATTTTGTAAAGGGTTTGGAGCTTCTAGTTCTCTTAGCCCTGTATGAGTTTTATGGGGAATCCTATCACAGCTCTAGCATTTATCGGTTCATGACATTCTCCATGTGGTTCCTGGTTGGATCCTGGTTGTTTGCCCCTTTTTTGTTTAATCCATTTGGTTTTAACTGGAAAAAAACAATGGATGACTGGATAGATTGGAGGACGTGGATGGGAAATCGTGGTGGTATTGGTATCCATCCAGATAAAAGTTGGGAATCATGGTGGGAAGAAGAACAAGAACACCTCAAGTTCACAAATATTCGAGGAAGGCTGCTTGAGATTATCTTAGCGTTTCGCTTTTATATTTACCAGTATGTGATCGTCTACCACCTTGATATAGCTCATCACAGCAAGAGCATACTGGTATAATTTTCGAACTCCTTCTACATACTATGAATCATTGTTTATCTTTATGGAATTTTTTCCCCTTATTTGCTAATTCATATTTTCCATCTCACCTAACTTAACGACTATCCTTTTATAGGTTTATGGACTTTCTTGGATAGTTGTGGTAACAGCACTTCTGGTGTTAAAGGTATGCAAAATAAGTTGTAATCTAGTTGTTCAAACTCTAATGAGAGACATGGTTAGCATAGCTTCATGTTAAAAGAACTGGCAATTTGCTCTAGTGGGCACTGGCTTATGTGACTCAGACTCTGGTTTGAGTGTCGGATATGCACGTGTCAACATGGGTATATTCAATTTCTCCAAAGTTTTTCCATGCATTTAGATGGCCCTTGGAGGGTCATGCCACATACCCATGTCCAAATATGTGTCGGAAATGGATGCTCCAAAGCAATGAAGAGTGGGAACAACTTAGGCACTGACCACTCTTGCCTCAGTATCATTTTAATGTTATTTTAAGTAGCATAGATATTACTTCTTACTTTTTGCTCTTCCTGCTTTTACATGTTCTCAGATAGTATCAGTGGGAAGGCGAAGATTTGGAACCCACTTTCAGTTAATTTTCAGGATTCTTAAGGCACTTCTAGCCCTCATATTTATTTCTTTCATGACTGTTCTATTTGTCAAATATGGCCTCACAATATCTGATCTGTTTGCTGCCATCCTTGCCTTTTTGCCAACTGGGTGGGCTATTCTTCTGGTAAGTTTAAACTTCTGAAATTAGTGTGTGTGTGTTGCAGCTGCTAGATTGTTGCACTTTTTCCGGTTGATACAGCAAAGAAACTACTAATGCATGAGTTTTTCTTTCCGTTTTCCTTGAAGATTGATGTAATGTATTAGAAATATTGTCAAATAAAGTTGCATTACTATGAACCCGGGGCTTCATTCTGTTAGTTAATACAGTCATCTTTAAAAGGTGACAAGCATCTAATACGTCTGGACTTGAATCGTAGCATCTGCAACCCATTTCCTTTGTTCCAAAAAGAAAATAAAAATTGCTCTTTATATGTTACCGAGTAAAACTCATTTTCTCTACTTTGGCATCCGTAGATTGGACAAGCATTAAGGCCAGTGTTGAAAAGTTCAGGAGGTTGGGAACTGATAATGGAGCTTGCAAGGGCATACGAGGAAATCATGGGTGCAATATTGTTCATGCCCATAGCTATGTTGTCATGGTTCCCATCTGTGTCGAAGATGCAAACCAGGCTGCTTCTGAGATCTTAGCCGGAAGGAGGTGAACGACATCACTTCCCCGGTAAACTACACTTGAAATTCATTCCTTCATTCTTTGCTCTTATTCAGAATCTGCCACATTGTGATTTTAGCATTTCTCTAAAAGAAACAAAGTATAACAGCTCTTTTTGGGTCTATATTTTTCCAACTTTTCATGTATTTGACACTAATTCAGGTCTACATTTCTCTAAAATCCCTCTAGGCTCTAACTATGAAAAAAAAAAAAAGATAAATTGAACGTACCTGTATCGAGCACATGTATCAGATGGACCCAAATCGGAGTAAGATAGTGTCTCCGTAAACACGAACTTTATTATTGTGTTTTTTTTTAAGTAAAGATATATTAAAAGAATCAATAATCAAAGACATAAGTACATTCGTAGGGACAATAATTTAGGGGTGTGAAGGCGGCAATTTAGTGACCCGTATTCGATCTAAAAAAATTAGATATTCGAAATTTTAGATATTAGATTTTTAGATCGGATATTCCAATATCTAAATTTATGATTTGATTTAAGTATATTTTTTTAAATTGACGCTCTTACCCATTAAAATTTTAATGGTATATATTTATAAAAACCCATCAAATCCGGATACTTTAATATAAATACCCGGTAAATTTTAATCGGGTAGACGGATCGGCGGGTCGGGTAGTTTGGGCCGGGTATTTTTGAACACCCCTACCTAAAATGCAATTAACCCATCAAATTTTGGAAAGGACATATGCTTAATTACAATTATCCCTCCCACCTACAATTAATTTTGATTTAATGGTATATATTTATAAAAACAATTCAATCTAACCACTTTCATCTGGTAAAAAATAATATCTCATGAATACAATGAATAAACTTAAAATGATATCGGTTGTTACTATTGTGAAAACTTAACTAAAATTAAAGTGCATGTACCAAATTATACTTCTATATTTTCTTTGCTTTTGGTTATATCCTATAAAAAATTGTGGTATTTTACTAAATTTTACCAACATTGTCTCAACTTTCAATTGCCAATAATACATTATAAGCATGATTTTTCCACTTTAAGTTCATTAATTACTACAAAAATTATCTTCAGCTGATAATATAAACTTAAATTAAAATCGTGGTATATGTGACATCAAATAAATACACAACTAGCTAAATTAATATAACAGATTCTTTTACCATTGAGTGTTATGCTCTTACTTTCACATAACAAGATCTTGTTTATTTATCTACATCTCAAGGGGAATTCACAAAAAGCTAAGCACTTAATTGAAAACTCTTATATAGATATCACTTGTTTCTGTAAGCTCAGCAAATGAAGAACTCAAAATCCGGTAATAAAATTAAAGGAAAAATAGAAAAGAGAAACAGACAGAGAAAAATCTCAGAAGAGATCCCAAATGACAAACATCCAAAACGATAGGGAGAGCTGCTTCCCAGCAAGCCCTTAAAACCTTACCTCACCAAACGACAGCGTTCCGACTTTTCTTATTAGACTCAATACGCACCGTTTCATTAAATTCATTACAATTCTCAATTAAACGACAACAGCTTAACAGTAATTTAAATGTCCCAACGGCTAACTCTGAAGTCTTCAGATCGAGCTCTTGCAAGTGTCCTTTCTTCAAAACATCCTTGTTCTCAAGGATGAAAATTAGGAAATTGAAGCTGGAGTTGATGAAGTGACTCTCACGTAGCATCTTCTGGAAAAGCATTGGTCCACTCCACTAGAACTTCTGTGATGGCCCTGCTTCCTTTCTTCCCAATTCTTCTATCGATGATCATCAAAAGTTCTTTACTGATTTCTCCATCATGATTAATGACTGGCAATTCAGACTGGCAATCAGCACTTCCAATATGCTTTTTCAACTGAGAAACATGAAAGATAGGATGAACCCTTGAATCTTTTGGCAACTGCAATTTGTAAGCAACCTTTCCCACTTTGCCAATAATACGAAAAGGTCCAAACTACGTGGGAGCTAACTTTTGACAAGTCCTCTTTTTTATGGTTTGTTGCCGATAAGGTTGCAACTTCAAGTACACCAAGTCTTCAATCTGATACTCACATTCAGTCCTCTTCCTATCAGCTTGTTGTTTCATTCTGACTTGGGCCCTCTGTAAGTAGAACTTCAGCATCTTCAAAGCAGCTTCCATGTGTTGTAGACTTCTATCTACTGAAGCTACTGGAGACTCACCAGCTGTGTAGGGCAAATGATCTACTGGTGTTTGACCATACAGGGCTTGATAAGGAGTTGTCTGGATAGCAGAGTGGAAAGAGGTATTGTACCACCACTCTGCTAAATGTAGCAAATTCCCCCACTCCTTGGGTTTCTCTCCTGTCATGCATCTCAAGTAAGCTTCTAAACAATGATTTACCTTCTCAGTCTGGCCATCAGTTTGGGAATGGTAAGCTGTTGATGGGTTAATCTTCACTCCAAGCTTCCCAAATAACTCTTGCCAGAACAAACTCATAAAAACTTTATCCCTGTCACAAATTATATTTCCAGACAGTCCATGAAATTTAAAAACATTCTCCATAAATGATTGTGCCACATCCTTAGTAGTAAAGAGATGGGCCAAGGCTATGAAATGCCCATACTTGGTTAAACGGTCAACTACCACCAGGATTACATCTCTCTTCCTTGATAATGGCAGTCATTCAATAAAATTCATACTGATAGAGGACCAAGGTGATTCAGGAATGGGCAAGGGTTGCAGAAGGCCTCTAGGGTGTATTAAGTCAGTTTTGTTTCTCTGACAAGTTGAACATTCTCGAACCAACCTTTTCACTTCCTTCCTCATCCCCTTCCAATACAGTAAAGCTCCCAATCTCTTAATGGTATCATGGGCTCCAGAGTGGCCACCTATAGGGCTTGCATGGAAGAAATCCAACAATTCCTTTCTTAGCTCAAGATTTTTTCCCACTACCAACTTTCCCTTCCTCTTCAAATGTCTCCCATCCCAAGAATACTTTGAATGTTTCCCAGATCCACTTTTTAATTCCTTAATGATCTTCATGATCTTCTCATCTTCTTCCCATGAGCTGGCTATTCTTTTTAGAAAATCAGTAGAGATGGTGCTAACAACCAGATTCTGCAGTTGAGCAACCAAAGGCCTTCTAGATAGTGCATCAGACACTGTATTGTTGATCTCATTCTTGTAACATACCTCAAAGTCATACCCCATCATCTTGATGACCCATTTCTGTTGAGCTGGGGTCACAACTTGATTTTCAGTGAGGAATCTCAAGCTCTGATGGTCAGTCTTTATCTTAAAATGCCTCCCAATCAGATAGTTGGACCACTTCTTCACTACAACCAACACATCTAGCATTTCTTTCTCATAAACTGACAATGCTTGGTGTCTCACCCCAGTCCTTTACTAAGAAATGCTAAAGGTCTTCCATTCTAAGTCAATACAGCACCAATTCCCAGGTCAGATGCATCAGTTTCTACAACAAACTCTTTTTCCCAGTCTGGTAAGGCCAATGTGGGAGCAGAACTTATGGCCTCTTTCAACCTTTGAAAAGCCTCTTCCTCCTCATGTGTCCATTTCCAACCCCTTTTCTTCAACAAATTGGTGAGAGGCCTTGCAATCCACCCATATTGTTGTATGAATCTCCTGTAATATCCTGAGAGACCCAAGAATCCTCTTAATTCCTTAATTGTGACAAGTGCTGGCCATTCTAGGATACATTTGACTTTCTCTTTATCCATGGAAATCACTCCATCAGAAATGGTGTAACCCAGATAGTCCATTTCAATTGCCCTCAAAACAACACTTGTTCTGTTTTGCAAACAACCTATGCTCCCTTAGAATCTTCAGAACTTCCTCCAAATCCTTCAAATGGGACTGCCAATCTTCAGAATAGACCAAGATGTCATCGAAAAAGACCAACACTGACTTCCTAAGCAATCTCTTAAAGACTTTATTCATAAGTCCTTGAAAAGTTGCAGGGGCATTAGTGAGCCCAAAGGGCATTACTAGGAACTCATAATGCCCCTCATGAGTTCTGAATGTTGTCTTGTGAATGTCAGGACCCCACATTCTTTTTTGATGGTAACCAGAACTCAGATCCAACTTGGAGAATACTCTAGCCCTTCCCAACTCATCCAAGAGCTCTTCAATAACAGGCATGGGAAGCTTATCTTTAATTGTGATTTGCTTCAATCTCCTATAATCAATACACATTCTCCATGAATCATCTTTTTTCCTAACCATCACAATAGGAGATGAGAAAGCACTTGTACTATCCCTAATCACCCCTGTTTGTAACATCCCAGCCACCATTTTTTCAATGACATCTTTCTGAACATCGGGGTATCTATAGGGCTTCACCTTAATCACAGCATCTTCATTTATCAAAGAGATCCTATGGTCTTGAGCTCTCTCAGGTGGAAGAGCTTTTGGTTCTTCAAAGACATCCCAATACCTCTTCAGCAATTCTTAAATCCCCTGATCATCATTCTTAACTGCCCCTTTCATTTCCAGATGTGTATTGAGAGCCATTAGGGAAATGTTACAGGGACTATTTGTACCCCTCATCAACTTAGCACACACTTTAGCATCAGTCCATTGAAAGGACTCTGGCTTGCATCCCTTCAACTCTACAGATTCACCATTCAACATGAACTCCATTTTCAAGTCTGCAAAATCCCATTTAATTGTCCCCAGCTGAGAGAACCATTGTACTCATAACACTACATCACAGTTCCTTAGTGTGAGTACCAAAAATTCAGACTGAAAACTATGGCCTTGTGTCTTCCATTTCACCTTCAAGCATTCTCCCAATGTGCCCATGGAGTTACCATCTGCCACTGTGACTTTTAACTGTTTCCTTTTGTCTACCAGCAATCCCAGCTTCTTCACCACAGATAAGCTAATGAAATTGTGTGTACTTCCTGAGTCTAGCAAGGCAATACAGTCCACATTATCCACTCTAATCCTCAATTTCATTGTTTCCCACTGATCAGCACCCCACATAGCTTGTAGTGACAGTACAAGAGACTCTGACACGAGCCCTTCAATGTTATTCAGGTCTCCATGGTCCTCACAATCCAGAAATTCCTCCTGGTCACCTTCTTCTTCAATACCTTCCACCAAAATCTGGTACAGTTGAGACTTTTGGCATTTATGCCCTGATGAATATTTTACAGCACACCAGAAGCACAAGCCATTCATGCGTCTCTCCTCAATTTCAGCAGCTGACAAAGCCTTCCCTGTCCCTCTCGTATTGTTGTTACTAGGCCCTTTCGGATGAACTGGGCTCAACACCTTTGGGGTCGTGTTCTTAGAAGCTATCGATGGGGCAAAAGAGTTTACTCCACTCATTGATCCCTTAAACCCAACTAATGCAGGCCTAGGGGGAATCGAAATGGCTGAAGGCACTACGGTTCTACTGAAATTTGAATATGACCTTTTCGAACCAGGAAAGAACATACTCTCTAAATGCTTGGCCATTTGAAAGGCCTCAGATAATGATGCAGGGTGCAATAATTGAACATATTGGCTTATTTCTAATCTTAGATGCGCTTTAAACAAACTCAGTACATAATCATCGGGGAGATTTACCTGGTTCAGTAAGTCGATGAAGTCTTCATAATACTTCTCCACTGGATCTGTTTGCCATAGCCCAACCAGATCTGAAAACGGGTCCTCAAAACCTCCTGGGGCGAATCTTTCCTTCATTCTTGCTAGATACTGACTCCACGAGAGTTGATTCAGCTCAGAAGTGTTTTTGGTTGCGAAGTGATGCCATTGTAAAGCCTTTCCCTCCAAATGGAGCATCACCAATCTCACCTTAGCATTTTCAGGGATACGCTCCGCCTCAAAATACTGCTCCACTTTGCAAAGCCAGCCTTTGAAATCTGACCCATCGAACCTGGGACACATCAGCTTATATGCCAGGTTTCCGATGTAGTTATGGTCATCATTTAGCTCCTTAGGGGTTTCTGTATCTAATACAGTCACTTCCGGCCCAGTGTTGTTTGCCGATGTTCCGGTAGGAGTCGTATCGACTGGGTTCGAAGAATTTGGGGCCGTCCCCGACGTTCCCGGAGTAGTCGAAGTTGCGTTCGCCGAACTCAACAACTTCCCGATAGAATCATCCAGCAATTTCTTGAAGTCGACCATCAACTGAACCTTAAACTCCGCCAGTCTCGTCTTCACCTTCTCATCTAGCTTTGAAATTTCTGATTGCAGCCGTTCCGATTCCAACTGCCAAGTGGCCGCCTGACTTGATTGTTGCCTTGTCTCCACCATAATTCGGACCGATGATGGCTCTGATACCCTTGTAAGTTCAGCAAATGAAGAACTCGAAATCCAGTAATGAAATTAAAGGAAAAATAGAAAAGAGAAATAGACAGAGAAAAATCTCAAAAGAGATCCCAAATGACAAACATCCAAAACGATAGGGAGAGCTGCTTCCCAGCAAGCCCTTAAAACCCTACCTCACCAAACGACAGCGTTCCGACTTTTCTTATTAGACTCAATACGCACCGTTTCATTATACTCATTACAATTCTCAATTAAACGACAACAACTTAACAATAATTTAAATGTCCCAACGGCTAACACTGAAGTCTTCAGATCGAGCTCTTGCAGTTTCGAACAAAGATATAACAAGCTTCCTATAAGCAAAATAAAATGCTAGTATCCAAGCCAAGAACAAAAAAGAATACAAGAAACTGATGGCAAAATATTGAGTTCAATGAGCTAAGAAGAAGAAGAAGAAGAAGAATAAGACAAAAGTTCTCAATCATCTCAATCAAAACTATTGATCTTGTATATGACAATACCCTTGTCACAATTATCAAAACAAGAAAGAAAAATGAAGAAATCTTGATGAAGATCTCACCGACACAAGAATAGTTGCAAGATTTTTAAAGAAAATAATAGATCGCAAAATTTTATTCAAAAATTATTGGGGCCACGACCCCTCAAAATTTTAAAAATAAAAAAATTTAAGTTGAGTTAATAGTAAAATTATATTTTTAGTCTTCAAAATATATAATTTATATTGTTTTCCCCTAAATTTAATTTTTTAAATACCCCTTATAAATAACGTTGGGTGCTGCCACTGGCTTTATCGACGGAGACAACCAAAAGATAAAAGACAAATCTTGTAATAGTTTGCAATAGTAGAGATTCTATAACACCCAAAAAAATTAAGCCCAAATTGTAATTTCTAGATTCGAAATGTCCCTAATTTTGAAATCCCTAAATTTAAAAGCCTGGAAATTAAGAATTTAAATATGAAACTTTATTTTAGAAATTTGAGAATTAATTGATTTTTTAAACGAATTTAGTTACTTTTTATAAAGAATTGATATTAGGTACCTATTTTGTGAACCTTAGAAAAGTACAAGGTCTTACCTTGTAATTTATCCACAATTTTGGTTATATAATCCACGATTACCCTTTTCCCTGTGATTTTATTTGCCGCAGCCGTCTTCCCCCTCTCGATTTATATTCGAAACACATCTTCCTTTTCTTTCCTTTTTGTTATTTATTTAATTCGATCAAACTCCAAGCTTAGTCCTGTACTAATACAGTTGGATCTAATACTTTTGATCATGGAAAATCATGATATTCAATAGACTGAGTTTGCTTTGGCTAAGGTGTGTTTTCTTACTGTGCTAAATGTTTTCTCTATGTTGATGCATTATGGTTTGTATGGTTGACATCACATGCATATGATTTCAGCTGATTTTTTTATTAGTGACGTGTTGCGCGTTCTGATTGGTCAACCATTTTTTTTTAAACGAAGGTAAACGATAGGGGCCAATTGAGATCACGATTTTTAGTTTAAGGGGCAAAACATCCCAAAAAATACTTTAGAGGGCAGCTCGGTATTTTGTGTATACTTTAGGGGCCAAATGGATCATTAAGTCAAAAAATTAACGGTTAAGTTATGGTTAATAACCAATATAACAATTAACTAACCTTTTAAACTAAATGGTACGGTTAACCTACCATGAACACCGCTAATGACATGTACAACCTTTCTTGTTAAGCCGCAGACTTGGCTTATTAAATATTATTTTTTCCATGTAATTATTTTTTAAAAGTAAAACAAAATTTATTTTAAATGCAAAAGGACATAATATTAATAAAACATTTCTTTCTATCCCTAAAATTTCATTTCTACATTCCTTTTTTTTGTCTCATACAATCTTCAAAAACTTTATAACCCATTTTGTTCACCACCCACTTCTCCACTATGTTCAAACTCCTCAGCAAGAGAATCAAGCGCCTATGTTCCCACATCCAATGGTCGGTTCGCTGCTAGTCCAAGCCTATCGTCGTTATTAAAAGACTTATAAAACAAGCTCCAAAGTTCGTACCGATAATGAGTCTTCAAGAGTTCACTAAAATGGCAAATTAGATGGTTTAAACTCATTGAGGCCACGACTTTCAATGCTTTCCTGTTTTTATGGCTCCTATAATGCTTAAGCCAAACAAATTTTCGAGTTTTGACTACTTCAATGGTGGTTTTCCTAATGATAGGCTTTACCAAATAATGAGATATTTTTGTTGTAGAATCGATAACTAAGCTTTGCAGAAGTATGTGAAAATGATGGTTCTTTCAAGGGCTTAATTACAAAATCAGTGCTCAAACTATGTATCTTTTTTACTATAGGTGCCTAAAGTATTATTCTTGTTAAAATATGTGCCTAAAATTTTATTTTTGGCTAAAATAGGTGCCTAAAATATTTTTTGGTTGAAATAGGTGCCTAAAATTTTATTTTTAAAAAATAATTTCATTAAAAAAATAATATTTAATAAGCCAAGTCAACAACTTAACGACAAATGATATACATATTATCACATCGCCCATATTTTAACGGCGAGTAGTATGAGTGAAACTAAAATTTAAGTTTGGGGTACAAATACACCAATTCGAAGGTTGGTTGTAAGAATTAAGTTATCTCTTATAATCGGCTGGTACCTTGTATAATTTACCTTTAATTTTATATAAATTTTACGATAAAAAAAATTCATTTACTATAATATTTGTTTATTGTGCCATGAGACGTGCCGGCGATTCAACATAAAAATCATCAGCGATTGTTTCCTTGATTAGATTGACCAAAAATATGCATGCTCAACATTAGTTTAGGTTTTGGTTAAAAAAAATAGTTTAGGTTTTGGGCTTGTTGAATTTTGGTTTAAATTTGGGTCAAATATAAATGAGTTTTTTATATATATATTATTTAGATATTGGGTTAGTTTGGATATGCTGGTATTGTAGTTGGGCCCGGACAAAGTTAGACGACTATACTCTCCCATGTTGCCTTCATGTGGTGTTCATTCTTTGGTCCTTAGGGTGAACCTAGGAGCTTTTGTCTTTAATAACGATGAATAAAACTCGAATTTAAAAAATTAAAATTTAAACCCGACTCGAGGTAAAAAAATTGAATTGTCTTAATTCGACTCAAAATTTCATAAACTCAACTAGACTCGAGAAAAATTTAAATAAAATTTGAGTTGTAAAATAAAAACATGAATAACTCGAAATTTTTAATAATTAGTAGATTAATTTTTATGTTAGAGCTAAGCCCTCAATTTTTCCTTATATAATATATATATATATATATTCGTATGTGACATATATTTCTTTATAATTTTATATATATATAGTCATTTAAATTGAACTTAAACCGTATTATAACATAATAAATAATCACAATTAAATTTGTATAAGAATTAGAAAACTTGACTAAAATTTCATAAACTCGACTAGATTCGAATTTTTTTTAAATAGAGACGTAACATGAATTTTTTTTACTCAAACGCTCACCTCTAGTCCTTAAAATTGATTCCGATTTTTCTATTGATTATTTATTAGAAAAATAGTAATGTACAATGTCTACACTATTCAATTCATTTTTTCGGCTTTTGCTCTATCAGTATCGAGCACCGTGCGTCTCTGTTTTTTTTCTTTCATTTTGAATTTTTCCCTGCAAATCTTTTAAATAAAACTGATAATTAAATTACTAGAAATTCTGTTTTATCCCTAAATAAACACCAATGTAATTTCTTATACAAGAAACCTTTGATGGTCTAAAATCTCCTTTGGTAAAAAGGAAAATATCTCATTTGAATGATCTAATAAAGAAATCACTGCTCAAGTTATTTTAATTATAATATAGTTTTTAATTAAATTAATTGGACAATTAAACATTTTTGTTTTCAGCCCTGTTCTTCATTAGTTTCTTTAGTACCAAAAGCAATAAAATTTACACTAATATCATCTGACAGAGACCACCTCCCTGTTATGGGGTTGAACACAAATCCGGCCATCTCTTTCACCTACACATCCAACCATATAGCAACACAAACATCAGTCGTAAAGCTGGAAGAGTTCAGTTTCAGATATCAATGGGATTGATCGGTTTGCTTACATCGATCGAAGCTCGCTTTAAAATCATGGTCAGTTCTTCCGGGGTAAGGAAACTTGACCATTGATGTGTGCCTTTAGGAAGCTGCATAAAATCAAGAGACATTATGAATATACGTAAACGGCGACCGCAAATAAACAAAACAAATCTTAGAACTGACTGTGATTTAGAATTATAAAAAGGGAATGCTTTCTATAATTTCGGAGGTAACAGCAAACAGCTTCATCTTTGCTTGTTCCGGGGGCAGTAGCTATACATATATTTATGTGAATTTCTTCTTACAATCATAAAGCTGTCTCAAATCTCAATACAAAGTCTCTTACATGCTTTGCAGGACAATCAAGTTCTGAACTATTTCATTGGAAATTTATACTTAGTGTAGCCAAAACTTTGAAGACATGAAAAAACAAGGAATTAAGATCTCAATTAGATTAAATTTCAGACAATATGTGAAGATGAAAAGAAAACCGTAAAGGGTTAAATATCTCAAAGGCATTTGTATAGAACAGATACATAATTACACATTGAAGTTAAAAATAATAAAGTGTTGTACTTAAAAGATAACAAAATCATACCCAATGTAGCAGGTACTCTGCTGCAACAATGGCAGTTGCATATGATCTCAGAGAGCGGTTAATTGTTGAAACCACAGTAGCTCCTTCATGAGCAGTTAAAGCTGAGAGAGATTTGCAGAATTCAGCAGGATTGGCTACGTGCTCAATCACCTTAAGTAAAAATGACCATAAGGGGAAAAAAGACAGATTTATGATAATGAAAAGTTTATAAAGAATTAGCGAATGACCAAGTTATATGAAATGCTAGATAATTTGTTATGCCATAGTAAAAGAAATGGAGAGAGAGAGAGAGAGAGTTATTGTCCACAGAGAGGGCATACCTCTAAAGCAATCACTGCATCAAACTTTCTTTGCTCCTCAACCAGCTTTTCTGTTCATAAAAAGGTATCCGGCTATCCGCATAAGCTACCACTTAAAACCAAACACCAAACAAACTCATGAAAGGACAGAAAAGAGGAGCAGCTAAGAATGTTCAACTAATTCAAATCACCCAAGTCACGAGTGTGTAAAATGTGTCACAGTTATCAAACTTTATCAAAGTCAATTATAAAGGCACTCATTTAGAGCTACAAAAGTACATATGACCATTGCAGACATCAACAAAGAGTACAAGAAATTTGACCAAGTAGCAGTTATCATCGTTGTATTGAAATTTTTTCCATGTTATTTGCACTTTGGGAGTTAACCCAGCAACATTAAGTTCCTAGTAAAGTGCTACTTTGAATAGAATTGTATGTATGGCAGTTCTACCGTGATGGGTTTATTTGCATGAGAACTACTATAGATTTGGCAGCATATTCTCGTTCACATTTCAACCCGATTCAGTGTCAGAAGCAACCCAACAAATAATTTGTCCTCCACTGCCGCTCATCCAGAAATGTCACTACTTAATGATTTAAAAGTCTGAATGAAAAAACAGAGCAATTCTCATTTCAATTAATTAGACACCTAGATTAGCAGAGAGAATAACCTACAGAAGAAGAATTAAGCGCAGAATGTACCTGCAGTTGTACAACAATATTCGATATTTGAAGTTATTGGGTCCAAATTCTGTAGAAGCAGGTATACAGTATATTAAAAAATCCAAGTTCAGGCACTCAAAAAACAACTTGTAAGCAACAGTATTCAAATACAAAAGATTCATCTTAATCAAATTTGAAGCAGGAACCAAGTATCTATAATTAATAAATAAATCAATAAAGGGAATTTGATAAACAATGTGCAGTGCCAACTGCCAAGAAATTCTTATAACACAAGGAACAACTAATGAACTATAAGAATACAAGCAAAAATTTTCAATCACCTACCAACTAGCTAAGAGCTTTCCATTTCAAGAAGTTTTTCATATAAAGTAAGCCATGTCTGATAAAATATCATAATCCTATTTGACCATATTCTTTTAGAAGTACAAGCTACAGTTTCAAAGACAAAATGCAAGTAAAAATCCTTGAGACAACACGGTAACTTCAAAACCATAGACGTAAAATAGAGTTATCATTAAATAACCAAATAATCATCTTCCTTTATTTAACCCCATGTGTAGTTATTACTAAAATCATCCAAGATGCAGAAATGCTTAGACTAACATGAATGGAAGAAATAGTGCTGCAAAATCTGGAATATTTCTAGTAATAAGAAAATTATGAAAGTTTACACTTGCATGTACAAAAATGTAACACTATCTCCATATCATGAAATGGTTGAAAAAGAGAAAATAGCATACAGCATGAAGGCGAGCAATCTTGATGTTTTTCTCTACTGCATCAATTCCAGTGACAGTTGCTCCCATTCGAGCCAATGGCTAAGAGGAAAAAGAAGATAATAAGTACCAGAAATATAGCAAATCTAACTTGATCAGTGTGTATTAATGTCTACTAGAAGAGAAGGGAAAAAAGATCAAAAGCGGAACGATGACTTATTCTAGTAAATAAAGCTATTTTAATCATTTTGACAATTGGACTATTTTCAACCATTTTTAAATTTAATGGGTATAAAACATTGAAATAAAAACTTTCCTTAGTTCCAAAGTAGTAAAAGATCAAGGGCTTATTTGGGTATAAACCTTTTCTTTTTCCCCAACTAGTTAATATCCTGGTTGTTTACGAGAAATACACTCAACCATAGTTGTAATAAAAGAAAACGAGTGTATGTAATGCAACTTGTTGCAAAAGAGAAAGAGGAAGGAGAATTGGAGACAACAGTGGAAGTGCTGGACGTGGAAACTGACCTGTAGCTACTGTTACATGTAATGTGGACTTGGAAGGAACTCAAACTATGAAAATAAGAGGGGAATGTCAATAAATGAAGCTGCAAATTTTAACCAATACGAGGAGTACTCATGATTTTCTGAGTTCAAAGGCAGCTTGTAAAGTGAATTGTGAGCTTATTCCGGTAGCTACAGTACCAGTAGAGGTCACCAATGATAAGAATTTACACTGAAAAGCAAGTTTGAAGCGTTCTAGTGGAGTATGCAAGGTAATGCCTATGTGGCAACTGGCAAAGGTTTGTCATTGATCTCAATACCTATGATCTAATATCGAGGGTCCAATGGATATACATACTTGGCGAGATACATAGAATTTTCAGGCATAAACATGTCATTCCAATTGAGAGGTACGATTTACAAAGGGGTGCATGGAGGCCGAGCATTAAGCAAGTAGACAATTTAACAGTTGTATGAATTATGATGATGGATTTCAAAAACCAAAAACATTGCCCCAAAGTGGTTCCATAATCATAGGATTATGTTATACCAGTGGCAGGCATGTATAAATACCTCGGAGAGAATACCACCACCGCAACCGACATCGATAATCCTTAAACCTTCAAAGGGTCTAGCAGAGAGAGGATCCTTCCTACAATAACAAAACAGCATAAACAAACGTAATTAGGGATCAAATTGAATTTCCCAAAACAGGTTCAGCTAGTAAAAAGATTCAATCTTTTTGAAACACAAGCCACATACCGGAAATGCCGAACAAGAGTAGAGCGGATGAAGGCAAGCCTAGTAGGATTCATTTTATGCAATGGTTTAAATGGTCCTTCATAATCCCACCTGCAGGTAAGAAGAAAGCAACATAACATAACACAGTAGAGCATTTCAAAACCTTCATTGAATTGAGCTAAAAGAATCCCAATTTTGTTACTGACCAAGTATCGGCAATGGCAGAGAACTTGGCGAGTTCAGGCTCCTTCAATGAAGAGGGAGTTGAAGAAGCCTTTCTGGTGTTGTTGTTGGATTTGGGGTCCACACCATTGTTTTGGGGTTCAGAAACATGGCGTTGAGAAGGTAAATCGGAGAAGAGCCTGACACGGGAAAGGTTTCTCGGAAGGAAACGGTGCCACCGAGGTTGGCTTAGGAGCTTGGAAGAAGCCATTAGAGAATAGGTCAAATACAACAATGCCATCAATATGAATGAAAATATTTAAAATAATATTTAGGGTGAAGTACATGGTCACCGACCCTTTAGGGAGGGTTTATTTTGGTAATTAAACTTTTAAAATATTTATTGGAGTCATTTAGTTTTTAATTTGCTTTCATTTTGATCACATCTGTTAATTTTATTTAAAAACGCTAACGTGGCACGTTATTTTTCTTTCTTTCTTCTTTCATTTATTTTTTCTTTGCTCTATTTTTTTTCCATAACTTTCAAATACTTTCTTCCTCCATATTCTTCTAGGTGAAAGATTAGCTTGTCTCGTATCGATACGAGTTAAAGGAATTAACAGACTCCGTACCGATACACCTAGAGGGTGTATCGATACGGGTTGACTTAGTTTGACTTGACCATTGACCCTTGTTTCGATACGCTTGGGGGTTGTATCGATACCGGTTGACCATGGTTGACATGTTTCGATACACCCTAAGGTTGTATCAATACAGTTAAATTCACAAGGCTTACTGTCAAAATTTGTATCGATACACCTTGGACCTGTATCGATACGCTAAGGTTAACTTGAGCCTCGTTTGACCAAATATGCAAGGTCGTATTGATACAGCTTGACCTGTATCGAAATGCCCTATACTGAAATGACAAATTTTGTCTAGTTTTTGTTCGACTTAACCCATTAAACCTAATTCAAATGCAATGAAACTTTACCAGCAACATTTAATCGCCCTAATCTATTAGCATGTAAAACCTCAAGATCAAATGAATCCATTTACCATGTTTTCACGAATTAGGCCAAACATGCATATTAGGCTCATTTTATCAAAACACTAACACACCATAACTTGCACTTTTAACCTTTGCAACATAGTGGACCATTTATACACACAAAACGGGCTAAACTAACTTGTTTAGACCTTATGCCACCATTCTAGGAGTTCAAAGACTAGATTAACATTACATATAGGGTGTGACTTGCTCCAAAATGCTCTTTACTCCGATCCTTGATCCGACTATGCTTTAACCTAAAAATGCATGAAAATGAGATGCATTAGGCTTACTTAGCCTAGTGAGGTAGTCATAATCAACAATATGTACGTCAATAAAAATCATGGTATGTACCACAATGAAGGTGCATCCCATTTACGATGTTAACAACAATTGTAACACTTATTTGTATATTTTTCCTTGGATTGACATGCGAATTCCCAACCAACATCACCAACTATGAATGGTCATTATCCTCTAACATCGCCAATAGGACCAACACAATCATATCCTGCCATCATTGCCACATAGAGCCTTAGCTCAAGGACCGTAGTCCACTCCAAACAAATGAGCTCATGAATTCTATGGCATGCCAATTGTATCCCATATCCATTCGTATCCAATGATCCAGTACTTGTTATTAACAATTAACAATAACAATAGTCATAACAATAACGATAATAATAATAATATGATATCAATGACAATGACTTATAACATGTTCATTGTAGTTTATTTCAATTCTTTCATAGTATCAATA
This sequence comes from Hibiscus trionum, assembly GCA_030270665.1. NCBI lineage: Eukaryota > Viridiplantae > Streptophyta > Magnoliopsida > Malvales > Malvaceae > Hibiscus > Hibiscus trionum. The sequence continues at coordinate 14,062,376 of BSYR01000038.1, read as the reverse complement.
ATTATATGGTAACTCAATGATAAACTTAGCAATGGAATAAGCTTACCAAAGCTTACCGATATGGCCTTCCTACAGGGCTTCAATATAATATACTTTGGATGGTGATGATGACTATGCAATAAATTATTAAAAATGATATCGGGAAGGCACCTAGCCAATCTCTGAACTCCGACTACACTCACTGATGGTTTCGATACTTTTAAGGCTCCCAGATGACAACTCTCTTGTTCTTGGACTTGGCAAAATTTTGAGGATTTGGTGGTTCTTCACCTTGATTATCTTGAGCTACATAGAACCAAGATTACAAAGATTTCAATATCAATAGTGAATTCATAGCAACTCAATAGCTATGAAAAATGATAATAATCAAGCTATGTTATCCCTAGAAGATTTCTAGGGTTTATGGATTCTTAAACTTGAGATTTGATCATGATCTTTACCATGGAATTGATAAATCAAATTGGGGAAACACTTATCCGATCAATAACTATTAACTATGATCAAAGAACCTAAGGAAATCAAAACTTGACTTCACCTTCAATGGAGGTGTGTGCTTAGAGGTAGGAGATGAAGTTTAGGGAGAGATGCTTGCTTAATTAATGACCGGTGAGTTTCTTTCTTTATTTCATTAGTTTAACTATTGAAATTCCCTTAGGATGAAGGAATCATTCCTTGATCATCCACGTATGTGGTGATTAAGATTGATGAGGGGCTAATCGCAAGACTAGTCCCTCAACTTCCTATATTCTAAGCTCTTACCCCTAAACTTTTAATTTATATAATTTAGTCTCTAAACTAGGTTTCAAAGCTTGCAATAGGGTTTTTAAGCCATATCAATGCTTAATTGAGGTTTGATAAGCTAATATGTAACCCCCTCATCCCAATCTAGCCAACAGGCCGGTCCGAACGGGTTACACGTGGAAAATCGGGGCGAAACCCGCTAAGGCCTCACTCCGATTAGCAACCTTATTTTTTCATTTAGTTATCTTGTCTAAATATTATATTTAATCCTAAGTGCGAAGGCGACAGTAGAAAACGATAACGAATCAAACCAAGCAGAACGTATGGCAACTTAAATATACCAAGTAACATGTTAGTCCAATTTCATGCGTACAAAGCAAAACCGCTCATAAAAGATACATACGAACTTAACAAGGAAGCAAGCAAACATTAGGGACTAAAACACAACGTTCGAGAACCTTTGAAGATGCCAATTAGCCAATTTACTTGCATGCATTTCGAAACAGGCTTGCCTGTTCTGAAACGCGGGCTCCAGTTTAAAGGCCAGACCAAGTCGTTCTGATACGGTCCACTTTGTTCTGAAACGGAAGTCTACAGTGACAAAACGTTTCAGAACATGTTCTGAAACAGGGTTCTCAGTGGCAAACCGTATCGAAATGCGTACCGAAACGAGAGCTCACAGTGTCAAATCATATCAAAATGGCACCACCCTCGTTCCGATATGAGTATCCTAGAGCTACAACCGTTCTGAAACCACTTGGAGCGTTTCGAAACGCCTGCACACAGAGTGACCCAAAAATAGGTTTCTGCATCCTCAAACATCCCCACATTGCCCTAAAACATCAAAGATCACAAGCAACCATCATACAACCAAATCTAGAGGCAACACATCCTACTACGGAGCACAATTAAACAAACAAGCATGCATAACAAATCCATTTAGCCAAAAGAAACATGTAGCAACATGAGCATTACATATAACAAGGTTTACAACCCTTCAACACAAAAAAAACATGATCAATCAACAACATAAAGCCAACATAGGAGTCTAACACATGCTCCTACAACATTTAACATCCCCATTGATATCTATTACATTATTCAAAGAAAACCATACTTGAGCAGCAACACACGCTCTTGGGTGCCCCTTCCTTGCTCCTTGCTAACTTCCACACTAATGATCTGCATTGCTGGAAATGAGAGCGTAAGCTTGAAAGCTTAGTTAGGGAGATCAAAAACAAATATCGACAATGCAGGGTCCAAAGCATGGTATACATAAATCAACAACAAGGCATGCATTAACACCAACATAACGACATAGCCAACCGCTACAAGAATGCATGAACATGGCATCTTACCTCATGTTATGCTTAGCATAGATGTACGAAACATCTTATCACAACAACCACATATAAACAAGGTATATTGGCAACTATATAGCTTACTCGGATATGCGGATAGCTTCCGTTGGGATTCCCCCCCCCCCAACGTACTCAAACAACAATATTACCTTCCAGTGGCATTTCACACATCATCGTTTTCTTTTACGGATGGGATTCCACTCATCATCACACACAAACACTTTCCGGTGGAATGTTACTTCACCGTACTCCTCATTGGTGACTACACATCACCAAAGCCACGCGCGAATTTGACTCTTATCGTGTGCACACTCATCCTAATGATCGATCATTTATATCCGGTAATCAAGACTAGTGTCAACATACTAAACGAGTACTCACCATGATTTCACAATCATGTAATACAACACACAATTCACCATCATGCAACATAAATACCTCATAACATGCATAATCGGACATTCATCACACAAGATCACATTTATGCACATTTGGCAAGAAATACATAAGTTAAACAAGTGATTAAGCTACCAACTTAACCCCACATTAGATTGGCCTACCAAGCACAATCTAATACCTCCACAACATACTTTGAACCAATTTAAAACCATTGAAAATAGTCCACTCACCAAACACTCCCAAAACAAGCCAAGAATGTCGATAAAGCCTCCAAGTTCCCGGAATCGAGCCCGAAGCTTCTCCAACGATTTCCCTTGTTTCTAATCAACCAAAAACAGCGTATTACTCATCAAAACATCCACAAAATCACTGCCACAAATCAAATTACAATCTCAAGACCAATTCACTACATTTCCAAGCCAAGAACTAACCCAACTCTTCATTTTCGGACTTGAACACAACCCAACAAATTCCTATCAGTTTCATCACCCAAATCATCATTAAACATGTTCAAAACAACCCCCAAGCATAACCGTACCATTAGCCCAACTTTCGCTCACAATAGTACCTCAAAAACTCAAGATTTCTACCCTTAAACACACCCACAAATACCCATTTCGGGATTTCAACAAAACCTCACCATTTTAAGATATGTTACACTTAAAAGCAAGATTATAACATATTTAGACTTTACAAATCAAAAGCTCAATAAAAACCCAACCAAGTTTCCTCTTTTTTCTTAAAATTTGAACACTTGAAGAAATTCAAAAATGAAGTTTATGAAAATCTAAACCCATGTAAATGTTAAGGATGAAGAGGAGAAGTCAAAAACATCATTACCTTGATAAAAACACTTGAAATGGATGAGGAAGATGATGGAACAGTAACTTGGGTTGAAGGGAGGTTTTATGTCGTGAGTTTTGTTTGAAGAAAGAAGAAGATGGTAGCTTTTCTCAAAATATTCTTTTACTTGTCTTATTTCATTTATTTAGAAAACCCTCATTTTACCCTTAATGAAACCACAAGGCCTTTTTTTAACTCAAAACCAAGCCCATTTTATTTAAACCAAGCCCAAAGACCCGAACCCAATTAATTCACCTAACATCCGACCCCTAAACCCGAGTGTTTCAACTCTCCCCCACTTAAGGATTTTCGTCCCCAAAATTACCTGACTGTAAGAGATACGGAAACTATCTCTCCATATCCGTCTTTTTCTCCCAAGTGGCCTCTTCCACACCTCGCCGTTGCCACTTCACTTTGACCAACTCAATTTGTCTACCACGCAACACTTTGCTATCTGATTGCCAAGATCTCAACTGGTTCTTCATCGTACGTCAAGTCTGGGTTCAACTCAATCTCTTCCACAGGCATAACATGCGATGGATCTTATCTATACTTTCGAAGCATCGAAACATGGAACACATTGTGAATCTTCTCTAACTCAGATGGAAAACGTAACTGATAAGCAACTGGATCGATTCGCTTCACAATCTCATACGGCCCAATATATCTCGGACTCAATTTCTCTTTTCTGCCAAACCTCATAACTTTCTTCTACGGAGAGACTTTCAAGAATACTCTATCTCCCACGGCATACTCAACTTCTTTCCTCTTCAAATTGGCATAGGATTTCTGTCTATCCGAAGCTGCCTTCAAACTATCACAGATTAACTTCACCTTATCGGTAGTCCCCTTAAGCAAATCTGGCATTGGTAACAACTTCTGGCCTGCTTCGGCCCAACAAATCGGAGTTCTACATTTTCTACCATACAGTCCCTCATACGGAGCCATCTGAATGCTCGACTGATAACTGTTATTGTATACTAACTCGACCAACGGCAAGTGTTTCTCCCAAGTACCCTGAAAGTCAGTAATGCAACAACGCAACATGTCCTCCAAAATCTGTATAACCCTCTCTGACTGAACATCTGACTGAGGATGATAAGACGTACTGAAATTCAATCGTGTACCCAAAGCACTATGCAAACATTCCCAAAATCTGGCTGTAAATCTCGGATCTCTGTCAGACACAATCGACTTCGGCACACCATGCAGTCTCACAATCTCACTGATGTATAAATCGGCCAACTTATCTAAGGAGTAAGTCGTATGAATAGCTATAAAGTGAGCACACTTTGTGAAGCGGTCAACTATAACCCAAACTGAGTTCTTCTTCGAAGGAGTCAAATGCAAACTCAAAACGAAGTCCATGGTGATATTTTCCCACCTCCATTCCGGAATCCTCAACGGTTGCAACAAACCTGATGGAACCTGATGTTCTGCCTTCACTTCTGGCATATCATACACTTACTCACGAAATTGGCTACGTCTTTCTTCAAACCAACACAGTAGTATTCATTCTTCATATCACGATACATCTTTGTACTACCAGGATGCATGGTAAACTGGCTACTGTGTGCTTTGGTCAAGATAGTACGTCTCAAATCACTGTCATCCAGCACAACTATTCCGTCTCTGAAACACAAGACCCCATCAACATTGAAACTGGAGTCTGATGGTTTACCCTCGGCTATATCTTGCTCGTGAGGTACCAAAGATCTATCTAACAGTTGTTTTTCTCTAATCAACTGACCTAAGGTAGGTCTAACCTGAAGCTCAGCCACTAGACCACCATCACCGGAAAAGCTCAAACTACCAAACATGACTCTCAACTCGACAGCTACCTTCCTACTCAAAGCATCTGCCACTACATTAGCTTTACCCGGATGGTACTCAATCGTGAGATCGTAGTCTTTAAGCAACTCTAGCCACCTATGTTGTCTAAGGTTCAACTCTCTTTGTGTCATTATATACTTCAAACTCTTGTGATCCGTATACACTGTGCATTTCTCACCATACAAATAATGTCTCCAGATCTTCAAGGCAAACACAATTGCGGCTAGCTCTATGTCGTGTGTCGGATAATCGCGCTCGTGATTCTTTAATTGTCTTGAGGCATAAGCTACAACTCTTTCGTTCTGCATGAGCACACAACCTAATCCTACATATGAAGCATCACTGTAGATCACATAATCCTTCCCTAACTCTAGTTGAATCAAAATCGGTGCATCTGTCAAAGCTTCTTTAAGTTTCTCAAAGGCTTGTTGTCTCGCATCTGACCACTAAAACTGAACATTCTTCTGAAGCAATTTTGTCAAAGGAGCGGCTATCTTCGAGAACCCATTCACAAACCTCCTATAATAACCTGCTAAGCCTAGGAAACTACGAATCTCTGTCACAGACTTTGGTTGCTTCCACTCAACAATGGCTTCTATCTTCTTCGGATCAACTCTAATCCTCTCGGCTGACACTACATGTCCTAGAAAGACTACTTCTCTAATCCAAAACTCACACTTACTCAACTTAGCATACACCTGGTTGTCTAGCAAAGTCTGCAAAACTAACATCAAATGTCTGTCATGATCTTCCTCGGTTCGCGAATACACCAAAATATCATCTATGAATACAACCACAAATTGATCTAAGTACTGATTGAAGATTCTGTTCATCATGTTCATGAAAGCAGTCGATGCATTTGTCAACCCAAACGGCATAACCAAGAACTCGTAGTGACCATACCTAGTCCTAAAAGCTGTATTCGGTACATCAACCTCTTTTACCTTCAACTGGTAATAACCAGATCTCAAATCAATCTTCGAAAAGACTGATGCCCCTCTCAACTAATCAAACAAATCATTGATACGCGGTAAGGGATACTTATTTTTCACTGTCAGCTGATTCAACTGTCTATAATCGATGCACATCCTCATACTACCATCTTTCTTCTTCACAAATAATACCGGAGTGCCCCAAGGCGAAGAACTAGACAGATAAAACATTTGTTTGATAGCTATTGTAACTGAGTCTTCTACTCTTTCAGTTCTTTCGGTGCCATACGGTATGGAGCAATCGAAACGGGAGCAGAATCTGAGTATGTCTCTATAGCAAACTTTACTTCTCTGTCAGGCGGCAAACCAGGCAATTCTTCCAGAAACACACTCGGAAAATCACACACTGTTCTGATATCCTGCGGTCTAACTTCATTCATGTTCGGATTCATCAGTAAGCTAAGTACGCCTCACAACCCAACTCAACTAATCTCTGAGCCTCTAAGGCTGAAACAACATTCGATGAGAATTTTACATTCTCCCCTACTACCACAATCTCGTAGTCATCTACAAGCTTCAAGTAAACTCTCTTTGTCTCGAAATATATCCTAGCCCTATGCTCTGTAAGCCAGTACATACCCAAAATCACATCGAATCCATAGAACGGTAACTCCATCTTGTCCACTGGAAAAATATGCCCATGAACCATTAACGGACACCTTCTGTACATCTTCCTAACCACTAATGTATCCCCGAAGGAACTAGTAACACTAACACCTACCTCTAGTACCTCACAAGGTATATTTAACATCTTTGCATGGTCACTCAATATGTATGAATGCGTAGACCCGGAGTCAATCAAGGAAAGCAAACTTAGAGATTGTATCGAGAAATTACCTGCAATCACACCCGTGTCGTCCTGTCCCTCTCGCTGAGCATAAACTCTAGCCTGACCTCCGCCCTCTGGCTGAACCGCAACTACATGAGCTATATTCCTCTGGCCATCGTTCCTTGGCTGGAAGTTACCTCGACCGCGCCCACGGCCTCCCGGGTACTCGATAGCTCTAGCAGGAGCCTGAACCTGAACCGGTGCAAACCCAGTCTGATGTGGACAATCACGCCTAAGGTGATCTCTAGCTCCACAGTTCCAACACGCATGAAAGTTTCCCCAGCACTCCTCGGTGTGATGCCTCTCGCACCTAGCACACTCGGGTAAACGCCCACCAGCTCTCTTGTAACACCCGTGTTTAAGGGTCGGGTGAAGATAATATTTTAATATTATTTAGACTCGGTTTTATAATTTAAATAATGTTTCGGGTTTTGCTTTCAAATTAATTAATTGTGTTGACCATGTTTTGGGATTAAACCCCAAATAGCCATGGATTATATGCTCTTGTGAATATCCCATTTCATTAAGGGCAAAATGGTCTTTGGGCCTTTAAATTAAACCAAAACAAAACACCCAAATTTTCACTATTCGCCTTCTTCTTCAAAACACCCCAACGTGAAAAGAGAGAGCTCTCTACCCAATCACTATTCCATCACAAAGCTCCTCCATTTCAACTCATTTTTGAAAGGTAACACCGTTTTTGACTTCTCCCCAACTCCCTCTCTTCAAAAGTACCATTAGTTTTTATTTTCGTTAAAGTTTTGGAAATGAGGATTTCAAAAGATTTGATTAAAAATGATGCCTTTGTGTTGCTAAACCTAATATTTTGATTCAAGGTTATTAGTTATGAGGTTTAGGAGTTAAATGGTACCACATATGTGAATTTTTCTTGGTTTTAAGCAAATTCCCGAAATTGGGTTTAAAGGGGGGGTTTTGAGGGTTTTGAGGGTTGTTTTAGGTAGGAATTGATGGTCCAATGGTGGTACTATGGTTAGGGGTCGATTTGGGATCATTTATGGGTGAAAAAGGTGTTGGAAACATGGATTTTGGATGAGGTTTTGGGGCTGCCCGAGTTTGCTAAATGTGGGGTTTGTTCATGGTTTGAAACATTGTAATTTGTGTTTGAATTGTGTTCCGGGTTAGTATTTTAATGTTTGGGCTGATTTGAGGTTATTTGAATTGTGTTGAGGTTGTTTAGAAGCGAGAACTTGTGTCGGAGAAGCATCGGGAAGAAATCCGGAAGCTTGAGAGTGGTTGCTTGCTTGGCTTGGAGCTTGGAAGCTTAGGTGAGTGGTTAAAACTTTGAAGTGGTTTTAAATGGTTGGTTCGAGCATGTGGACAAGGTCGGGCTTGGTAGACCCACCTAGAGTTAGGATTGGGGTGGTAGCCTAATCCTAAACTTAATTAGAGCCATTGGTTGAACTTGTATTTGATGAATATGCCTCGTGATAATTGTGATATGATTGCTTATGTATAAGGTGTTATACATGTGAGATGAGGCATGATTTGTAATGCATTATGGCATGCATGTGAATGTTTCATGATTGTGATCATGGTGAGTACGTGCTAAGCACGGAATTGGTTGAAATGAATAATGTGGATTGAGTTAAATGTTGGCACTAGTATGCTTGAGTACAAATGATCGATCATTAGGATGATAGTGTGCACACATGAGTCTAAATTCGCGCGTGGCCTTGGTGGCGTTGAGTCACCAAGGAGGAGTACGGGTTCGCCCGGAAATTGTTATATATACATTAGTCGATGATGAGTGGAATCCCATCGACGGGGCGTGAGGATGAGTGGAATCCCCTCCGCGAGACCGGTGATGAGTGTAATCCCACTGTGAGGTAAAGTGGTTGTTGGATGTGAGTTCCAACGTGTTTATCCGCGTATTCAGGTCATAGCTAGGTGCCAATATTGATTGATATGTATATCAATGTGTTGTGGAATGTGATCTCTATTTGGATGTTTATATGTGATTACATATGTTGTGAAATAGAGCTTGTTGAGCATGGCATATAACTGGATATTGTTCATGCATCTTTAACTTTTGGCTCTTGAGGATCTTTGGTAATTTTGCTTTTACCTTGGTTGAGATCGTGCTTGGACCCTGCATTGTCGAGGTTTGTTTTTAAGGAGCTTACCCTCACTAAGCTTATTGCTTACGCTCTCTCTTTGTTCGACAATGCAGATCCTTAGTTCGTGGGTTGCTTGCGCAAGTGGAGGGCCTCCAAGTGTGGTTGTTGGCTTGAGTACATCAAGTATGAGTTGTTAATGTTTGAACATGTAATAGTTAAGCAATGGGATTTGTGTTATTTTGATGGATATTGTTGGTTGTTTAGGAGCTCGTTTAGACTCCATGTTTATGTTGCTTTTGTGTGGATTGTCGATGCCATGTTTGGATTGTAAACCATATCTAAATTGCTTACCATGTGTGTGTTGGCCAAGTGCCTTATGAGGATTCTCATGTGTATGGTTGTTGAAGCATGAACCCTTGAATACTTATATGCCATCTCTTGATCAATGCATGATTTCCTTGATGAATGTTGTTTGTTCTGGTTGAGTGCCTTGTATGACTAGATCATGGTTAATAGATGTTGTATGAATGCTTGTTTGAGTCTAGGAAAGTCTTAAATTGCATCTAGGTTCGAGTCTTGAATGTTTTAACTGAATTTGGGAGTCTTGCAGTGCAGGGCGTATCGGTACGCCTAAGGGCCGTATCGATACGGTCTTGTCTCCAGGACTCAAGTTTGGCTGGGCGTATCGATACGCGAGGGTGTATCGATACGGTTTTTGCTCACTAGAATTCTGAGATTTTGGTGAGTTATTACCGTATCGGTACGGCGTGTTAGCGTATCGGTACGGGTTTATCTCGTTGACCACGAGATGTTGACTGGAAAGGGCGTATCGATATGCTCAAGGGCTGTATCTATACGGTCTTCCTGTGTTGACTGTTGGGGGTTGACCTTGGTCAAGGCATATCGATACCCTTAACAGGTGTATCGATACTGCCTGCTTAATTTCAGAAAATGGGTTGTTTTAAAGGTGATGTCTTGAATGGTCGATCTTTGTATCACTCTTATTTCCGCTGACTTGTTTCACATAGGATATGGTAATGCATTTAGGCAAGATTAATAAAAGAAATTTTCTGGGTCGTTAACCGAGGAGGAACCTTAACGGGTTTCGCTTCGGTTTTCCCCGTGTGGCCCACTCGGACCGGTCAAGCGTCCGGACTGGGACAAGGGGGTTACACTTGTTGGTATCAGAGCCTAAGGTTACCGAGACCTTGGGCAGGTAAGTGAGGTAAGCTTAAGTTTTGTATTGTGTTGTTATGCACGGTGTTTGCTTGCCTTGAAAGCATGATTGCTTGTGTGACAAGTATGCTAGTTGTTTTGTTTAAAAGCATGTTGTGTAAGAGTCTCATTGCTACTATTACATTGGAAAAAGATTTTTTTTAAGTGAGGGAAACGTACTTGAACACTTGGAAGCCTTGCCTTGCTAACCCAATTTTGTATGTTTTGTTGTTGTGGTTGTAGTTAATATCTGTGAGAGCAATGTCTAGGCCGAGAGGTAGGTCGAGAGTGGTTCGTCAGGAACCACGTGTTGCGGCTCCTATTGAGCCGGTAGTTGGAGTGGATGCTCAAGTAGAGGGGCCTGCTGCTACTGGAGTTGGAGCTCCTCCACCACCTCCACCACCACCTCCTCCGCTTGGAGCTGGAGGCGAGGATGGAGCTGAAGGAGAGGGACCTCAAGGTGGCCAAGGTCCGGCCGGAATTGATATGACTCCGCTAGTGCAAGCCATAGCGGGAGCATTTCAGGCCGCAGTTGCGGGAGCACAGGCTGCAGTTCAGCCTAGGTGTGACGATGCTAGTCTACCTTTGGAGAGGCTTCGTAGCTTGGGGGCCGAAGAGTTCAGATGATCTACTCCGGAGAGGTCGGAGTTATGGTTGGAGAAGACAGTTCGCATCTTAGCTCAGATGGGTTGTGTAGGCGCACGTAGATTGGGTTGTGTGATCTCGTTGCTTCAGGGTGATGCCTACACCTGGTGGGTCACCATTACTACCGGAGTTCCAGAGGCAGAGATTGATTGGGGTTTCTTTGAGACCGCTTTCAGAAATAGGTACTTGGGACCGAGGTATCTTGATGAGAAGAAGCGAGAGTTTATGGCCCTTACTCAGGGAGATGCTTATGTGACTGATTATGAGATCCGTTTTGTTCGCTTGAGTCAGTATGCCCCAGAGTTGGTTCCTACTGAAGTGGAACGCTGTAACCGTTTCCGCTACGGGTTGAGCGAGGAGATCAAGAGGTACACGCTAGAGGTGGCAATCGGGTCATTCGGTTCGGGTTCGGTTCAGGTCGTTTCGGTTCGGGTCATTTCAGGTCTATCTAGAATTGATTTAGATTCGGTTCGGTTCGGGTTCGGGTCTAATTCGGGTCTGTGATGAGTCGGATTCGGTTCGGGTATTGGATCGGGTCAAAATCGGATCGGTTGTTTTCGGGTCGGGTCAATATCGGATTTGTCGCTTTCGGTTCGGGTCAAAATCGGGTCGTTCGGGTCGCTTTCGGTTTGGGTTAAAATCGAGTCAATTTCGGGTCAATTTCGGGTCGGGTCAACATTTAAATTTTCGGCTCAATTCGATTTGAGTTGGGTTAAAGGTTTGAGGTTTAGTATTTATGATTTAGTTTAGAGTTATTGGTGTATGAGATTAATTCTGATTCAACTTGCTAATCTATGCATTTGAATTTGATTAAATATTTAAATCAAAGCTTCATGTATCCATATAAATTTTTTTGTATAATTATATTAAATCAAAGTTTATAATAATAATAATAATAATAATAATAATAATAATGTCTGAAATGAATTAATTTATTAAACTTAGGATCTAATTGAACTAACTAAAATCTAAAAGCATAAATCACGGACATAATTAAAATAATTTTAAAACTAAATGTGAAATTTCAATTAAATTAATCTAAATTGAAACTCAATTAAATTAAGAAAAAGAGAAAGGCAATTGGTAAAAATAGAGAGGGAAAAAACAAAATTTTGGAGGGAAATAAGCCACCAATTTTTTAAGCTAGATTGAAAAAAAAAGACAATTGGAAAAAATAGAGAGAGAAAAGACAAAATTTTGGAGGGAAATAAGCCACCAATTTTTTAAGCTAGAGATTAATTACTTTTTAGGTCATGTTGGATTTAAAATGTTACATTTTAGTCAACTTTAAGTTTTAGTTTAATTTAATTTAGTCACAAGTATTCCCATAGTTTAGACTTCGGATATAGAATCCCCTCCCGGTAGTGATATTTAGTCTCTAAAATTTTACTTTTAGTTGAAATTAACTAATCTTTGTAATTTAGTCTATTAATTTAATATATTGATATTTTCGTTCATTTTAATTTCAAAGATTTAATTTTTAGCTAAAATTGACCCCTATTTATTTATATGGTATAATTACAAAATTGGTCATTGGACTCTCAAATTTCTCGACTTCCAAACTGTCAATTTAGTCTACAATTTCAATTTTATGCTATATTTTATGATGAAATTATAAAATTGGTCACCAAGATCTCAAATTTTCATACTTCATTTTATTATTTATTAAATTGTTAAAAATAGATATTCGGGTTAAAATCGGGTCAAAATCGGGTCAATATTCGGTTCAGCTTTTGGTTCAGCTTTCGGTTCGGGTAGCATTCGGTTCGGGTCCATTCGGTTCGGTCCATTTCGGTTCGGTTCGGTTCGGGTTTCGAGTCAACTTCGAATCATCATGTTCAGGTCAAAATCGGGTTTCGGTTCGGGTTTCGGGTCTCGGGTCAAGTTTGCCAGGTCTAGTACATGCTAGCTTTCGACTACTCGGATTTTGATGTATTGGTCGCGAGGGCCAAAGATTTAGAACTCAGTTTGGGTTCGGCCAAACGATCTGGAGGTTCTAGTTCTGGTAAGAGGCATAACCACTTTGATAGTAGAGATGCCAAGAGGCATAGAGGTGGCGGACATCAGTTTGACCATAGGTGTGGCGGTGGCCACCATGGTAGGGGCCATCAGGGCCACAGAGGTGGAGGGCGTTTGCTCGAGTGCACACGATGTGGGAGACAGCACGCTGGTGAGTGTTGGGGTAACTTTCATGCTTGTTGGAACTGTGGTTCGAGGGACCACTTTAGGAGGGAGTGCCCGCATCAGGCGGCACAGGCACCAAACATTGCTCAGGATCCTGCGAGAGCGAATGATTTTCAGAGAGCCCGTGGGCGCGGTCGTGGCTACTTCCAGCCTAGGGCTGATGCACCTAGGGTAGATGCTCAGAGGAACCTTGCTCATGTTGTGGCAGTGCAGCCAGAGGTAGGAGGACCAGCGAGAGTTTATGCTCAGAGAGAGGCCGGGAACGACACTGATGTGATAGCAGGTAATTTCGAGTTACAGTCTATGTCTTTGCTTTCTTTGGTTGATTCGGGTTCTACACATTCGTACATTTTGAGTGAGCATGCACGGAAGTTAGATATACCTGTTGAGGTATTAGATGTAGGTATGCATGTGACTAGTTCTTTTGGTGAGACCGTTGTGGTTAGACGTATGTATAGGAGATGTCCACTGAAGATTCAGGGTCATGTGTTCTCTGTTGATATGATGGAACTTCCTTTTTATGGTTTTGATATTATTTTGGGTATGAACTGGTTGGTTGAGCACCGGGCTAGCGTGGATTTTGAGACGAAGAGGATTTCCTTGAAACTTTCTGATGACTACGAGGTAGTAGTAGTAGGCGAGAACATTAAGTTCTTGTCCAATGTGGTGTCAGCTTTAGAGGCTCATAGGTTGATGGATTCCGGATGTGGGGCTTACTTAACTTATGTTATGAATCCGGATATGAGTGCAGCTAGACCGAAAGATATTAGAACAGTGTGTGACTTTCCGGATGTGTTTCTTGAAGAGTTGCCGGGTTTACCTCCTGACAGAGATGTTGAGTTTGTGATTGAGACTGTTTCAGGGTCTAATCCAGTTTCGATAGCTCCGTACCGCATGGCTCCGAAAGAGTTGAAAGAATTGAAGAGTCAGTTGCAAGAATTATTAGACCGTGGTTTCATTAGGCCTAGTAGTTCTCCTTGGGGTGCTCATGTGTTGTTTGTGAAAAAGAAAGATGGTAGTATGCGCATGTGTATTGACTACAGGCAGTTGAATCAGTTGACTGTGAAGAACAAGTATCCGTTGCCTCGAATAGATGTTTTGTTTGATCAGTTGAGAGGCGCTTCAGTGTTCTCGAAGATAGACTTGAGATCGGGGTACTATCAGTTGAAAGTGAAAGAGTGTGATGTTCCTAAGACAGCTTTTAGGACTAGATATGGTCACTATGAGTTCCTTGTGATGCCATTTGGGCTCACGAACGCACCTGCAACATTCATGGATATGATGAACAGGATTTTTAGGGACTATCTAGACCGTTTTGTAGTTGTCTTTATTGATGACATACTTGTATACTCGAAGACAGAAGAAGAGCATGATGAGCACTTGAGATTTGTGTTACAGAGATTGTTGAGCAATCAGTTGTATGCGAAGCTTAGTAAATGTGAGTTCTAGATTCGAGAGGTTGTATTTCTTGGCCATGTTGTTTCGGCCAAAGGTATCCGTGTTGATCCATCGAAGATTGAGGCTATTGTTGAGTGGAAACAACCTAAGTCTGTGACTGAGATTAGGAGTTTCCTAGGATTAGCCGGTTACTATAGGAGGTTTGTTGAGGGTTTCTCTAGGGTAGCCGCCCCTTTGACTAAGTTGTTGCAAAAAGGAGTTAAGTTTGAATGGTCAGATGCAAGACAGAAGGCCTTTGAGAATTTGAAAGAAGCTTTGACAAACGCTCCAGTGCTAGTGCAACCTGTTTCAGGTAAGGAATTTGTGATTTACAGTGATGCTTCCTATATAGGTTTAGGATGTGTTTTGATGCAAGAAAGAAGAGTTGTTGCTTATGCTTCTAGACAGTTGAAGGTTCATGAGAAGAACTATCCTACTCACGATATAGAGTTAGCCGCAGTTGTTTTTGCATTGAAGATTTGGCGTCATTACTTGTATGGTGAGAAGTGTATAGTTTACATCGATCATAAGAGCTTGAAGTATTTGATGACACAGAAAGAGTTGAATTTGAGACAGAGAAGATGGCTTGAGTTGCTAAAAGACTATGATTTGACCATCGAGTACCATCCGGGTAAGGCAAATGTAGTAGCCGATGCTTTGAGTAGAAAAGTTGCAGTTGAGTTGAGAGCTATGTTTGCTAGATTTAGTGTATCCGATGATGGTGGTTTGATCACCGAGTTGCAAGTGAAGCCTTCTTTGATTCAGTTGATTAGAGAGAAGCAGTTGCAAGATGTGACTCTAGTTTTTCATGTTCAGGACATAGCCGAAGGAAAATCGACCGAGTATAGTTTTGGTGGTGAGAACTTGTTGTGCTTTAGAGATAGAATTGTTGTACCAGAAGATGTTGAGTTGAGACGTCAGATTTTGAGTGAAGCACATTCAAGTCCTTTTTTTCTATGCATCCGGGTAGTACCAAGATGTACCGAGACTTGAAGAATGATTACTTTTGGGTTGGTTTAAAGAGGGATATAGCCGAGTATGTGAGCCGTTGTATGGTTTGTCAGCGAGTGAAGGCAGAACATCAGTTTCCTTCAGGTTTGTTACAGCCTTTGAAGATTCCGGAATGGAAATGGGAGCGGATCACCATGGATTTTGTGTTGGGGTTGCCTTTGTCTTCTTCGAGGAAGAATTCCGTTTGGGTGATTGTCGATAGGTTTACTAAGTGTGCTCACTTCTTAGCGGTGAACACTACAGATTCTTTGGACAAGTTGGCAAACTTGTACATCCGTGAGATTGTGAGACCTCATGGAGTTCCGAAGTCTATAGTTTCAGATAGGGATCCTAGATTTACTTCGAGATTCTGGGGTTGTTTGCATAGTGCTCTAGGTAGCCGTTTGCACTTCAGTACGTCTTATCATCCGCAGTCTGATGGGCAGTCAGAGCGAGTGATACAGATTTTAGAGGATATGCTTCGTTGTTGTGTGATTGACTTCCAGGGTTCTTGAGAGAAGCACTTACCGTTAGTTCAGTTTGCTTACAACAACAGTTATCAGTCTAGTATTCAGATGGCTCCTTATGAGGCTTTGTATGGTAGACGATGTAGGACTCCGACTTGTTGGGCTGAAATAGGTCAGAGATTGTTACCTATGCCGGATTTGCTTAAGAGGACTACCGACAAGGTGAAGTTGATTTGTGACCGTTTGAAAGCAGCTTCCGATCGTCAGAAGTCTTATGCGGATTTGAAGAGGAAAGAGATTGAGTTCTCCGTGGGTGAGAAAGTGTTTCTGAAAGTATCTCCGTGGAAGAAGGTAATGAGGTTTGGCCGGAAGGGCAAGTTGAGTCCGAGGTTCATTGGTCCGTATGAGATAGTTGAGCGGATTGGGCCGGTAGCTTACCGTTTGAGGTTACCTTCTGAGTTAGAGAAGATCCATGATGTTTTTCATGTGTCTATGCTTAGGAGATATAGGTCAGACCCTTCTCATGGTATGCCCGTTGAGGAGATAGAGTTGAATCCAGATTTGTCTTATAATGAAGAGCATGTTGAGATACTTGCTTCTGATAGCAAGGTGTTGCGTGGTAAGACCATAGAGTTGGTCAAGGTGTTGTGGAGACATAGAGGTGTGGAAGAGGCCACGTGGGAGAGGAAAGCTGATATGGTTGAGCAATTCCCGTATCTGTTTCCGTCAGGTAATTTCGGGGACGAAATTCCTTAAGTGGGGAGAGTTGTAGCACCCGGGTTTAGGGGTCGGGTGAAGATAATATTTTAATATTATTTGGGCTCAGTTTTATAATTTAAATAATGTTTCGGGTTTTGCTTTCAAATTAATTAATTGTGTTGACCATATTTTGGGATTAAACCCCAAATAGCCATGGATTATATGCTCTTGTGAATATCTCATTTCATTAAGGGCAAAATGGTCTTTGGGCCTTTAAATTAAAACAAAACAAAACACCCAAATTTTCACTATTCACCTTCTTCTTCAAAACACCCCAACGTGAAAAGAGAGAGCTCTCTACCCAATCATTATTCCATCACAAAGCTCCTCCATTTCAACTCATTTTTGAAAGGTAACACCGTTTTTGACTTCTCCCCAACTCCCTCTCTTCAAAAGTACCATTAGTTTTTATTTTCGTTAAAGTTTTGGAAATGAGGATTTCAAAAGATTTGATTAAAAATGATGCCTTTGTGTTGCTAAACCTAATATTTTGATTCAAGGTTATTAGTTATGAGGTTTAGGAGTTAAATGGTACCACATATGTGAATTTTTCTTGGTTTTAAGCAAATTCCCGAAGTTGGGTTTAAAGGGGGTTTTGGGGGTTGTTTTAGGTAAGAATTGATGGTCCAATGGTGGTACTATGGTTAGGGGTCGATTTGGGATCATTTGTGGGTGAAAAAGGTGTTGGAAACATGGATTTTGGATGAGGTTTTGGGGCTGCCCGAGTTTGCTAAATGTGGGGTTTGTTCATGGTTTGAAACATTGTAATTTGTGTTTGAACTGTGTTCTGGGTTAGTATTTTAATGTTTGGGCTGATTTGAGGTTATTTGAATTGTGTTGAGGTTGTTTAGAAGCGAGAACTTGTGTAGGAGAAGCATCGGGAAGAAATCCGGAAGCTTGAGAGTGGTTGCTTGCTTGGCTTGGAGCTTGGAAGCTTAGGTGAGTGGTTAAATGTTTAAAGTGGTTTTAAATGGTTGGTTCGAGCATGTGGACTAGGTCGGGATTGGTAGACCCACCTAGAGTTAGGATTGGGGTGGTAGCCTAATCCTAAACTTAATTAGAGCCATTGGTTGAACTTGTATTTGATGAATATGCCTCGTGATAATTGTGATATGATTGCTTATGTATAAGGTGTTATACATGTGAGATGAGGCATGATTTGTAATGCATTATGGCATGCATGTGAATGGTTCATGATTGTGATCATGGTGAGTACGTGCTAAGCACGGAATTGGTTGAAATGAATAATGTGGATTGAGTTAAATGTTGGCACTAGTATGCTTGAGTACAAATGATCGATCATTAGGATGATAGTGTGCACACATGAGTCTAAATTCGCGCGTGGCCTTGGTGGCGTTGAGTCACCAAGAAGGAGTACGGGTTTGCTCGGAAATTGTTATATATACATTAGTCGATGATGAGTGGAATCCCATCGACGGGGCGTGAGGATGAGTGGAATCCCCTCCGCGAGACCGATGATGAGTGTAATCCCACCGTGAGGTAAAGTGGTTGTTGGATGTGAGTTCCAACATGTTTATCCGCGTATTCGGGTCATAACTAGGTGCCAATATTGATTTATATGTATATCAATGTGTTGTGGAATGTGGTCTCTATTTGGATGTTTATATGTGATTACATATGTTGTGAAATAGAGCTTGTTGAGCATGGCATATAACTGGATATTTTTCTTGCATCTTTAACTTTTGGCTCTTGAGGATCTTTGGTAATTTTGCTTTTACCTTGGTTGAGATCGTGCTTGGACCCTGCATTGTCGAGGTTTGTTTTTAAGGAGCTTACCCTCACTAAGCTTATTGCTTACGCTCTCTCTTTGTTCGACAATGCAGATCCTTAGTTCGTGGGTTGCTTGCGCAAGTGGAGGGCCTCCAAGTGTGGTTGTTGGCTTGAGTACATCAAGTATGAGCTGTTAATGTTTGAACATGTAATAGTTAAGCAATGGGATTTGTGTTATTTTGATGGATATTGTTGGTTGTTTAGGAGCTCGTTTAGACTCCATGTTTATGTTGCTTTTGTGTGGATTGTCGATGCCATGTTTGGATTGTAAACCATATCTAAATTGCTTACCATGTGTGTGTTGGCCAAGTGCCTTATGAGGATTCTCATGTGTATGGTTGTTGAAGCATGAACCCTTGAATGCTTATATGCCATCTCTTGATCAATGCATGATTTCCTTGATGAATATTGTTTGTTCTGGTTGAGTGCCTTGTATGACTAGATCATGGTTAATAGATGTTGTATGAATGCTTGTTTGAGTCTAGGAAAGTCTTAAATTGCATCTAGGTTCGAGTCTTGAATGTTTTAGCTGAATTTGGGAGTCTTGCAGTGCAGGGCGTATCGGTACGCCTAAGGGCCGTATCGATACGGTCTTGCCTCCAGGACTCAAGTTTGGCTGGGCGTATCGATACGCGAGGGTGTATCGATACGGTTTTTGCTCACTGGAATTCTGAGATTTTGGTGAGTTATTACCGTATCGGTACGATGTGTTAGCGTATCGGTACGGGTTTATCTCGTTGACCACGAGATGTTGGCTGGAAAGGGCGTATCGATACGCTCAAGTGATGTATCGATACAGTCTTCCTGTGTTGACTGTTGGGGGTTGACCTTGGTCAAGGCGTATTGATACCCTTAATAGGTGTATCAATACTGCCTGCTTAATTTCAGAAAATGGGTTGTTTTAAAGGTGATGTCGTGAATGGTCGATCTTTGTATCACTCTTATTTCCGCTGACGTGTTTCACATAGGATATGGTAATGCATTTAGGCAAGATTAATAAAAGAAATTTTCTGGGTCGTTAACCGAGGAGGAACCTTAACGGGTTTCGCTTCGGCTTTCCCCGTGTGGCCCACTCGGACCGGTCAAGCGTCCGGACCGGGACGAGGGGGTTACATCTCTGGCCCTGATGGCCTCTTCCGTGGTTACCACCCCCACGTCTGTGATCAAAATGATGCCTATTGTACTTGTGCCTCTTGGCATCACCTCTATCAAAGTCAGCAGACCTCTTCCCTGAACCAGCCCCACCTGAACGTTTGGTCAGACCCAAACTATGCTCTATGTCCTTGGCCCTAGCAACAAAGACATCGAAGTCCGTGTAATCCGTAGCCAAAGTATACCTCTTCACTTCCTCACTCAACCCGTAACGAAAACGGTCGCATCGTTCCCTCTCAGTAGGAACTAGCTGCTGCCCGTGGTTCCAGATGAACCACCATAGGCATGTCTCTAGGTCTCATCTTACGGCTAACAAGATATCAACGACAAACAAAAATAAACACACAAGGATTGAGTTATAAAAGACAAGGGTCCAAGGTTCTCAAGTATTCCTTTACTTAAAATCTTTTCCAATAAGGTAATAGTAGCAATGGTAACTCGACAACTACGCCTCAATACAACAACCATACTAACACATGCTTTCAAACACCATGCAAGCAAGCGTACAACAAGCATACATAGCAAAAGCATTCATCATACAACATACTCCGAGATATTGCAACATAACACTTCAAACTTACCTTACTTACCTTCCTGAGGTCGCGGAAACCTCAGGCTCTGATACCAACAAATGTAACCCTACCGTCCTGGTCTAGCCGACAGGCCGGTCCGAACGGGTTACACGGGGAAAATTAGGGCGAAACCCACTAAGGCCTCACTCCGATTAGAAACCCTATTTTTTCATTTAATTATCTTGTCTAAATATCATATTTAATCCTAAGTGCGAAGACGACAACGGAAAATGATAACGAATCAAACCAAGCAGAACGTATGGCAACATAAATTTACCAAGCAACATGTTAGTCCAATTTCATGCGTACAAAGCAAAACCGCTCATAAAAGATACATACGAACTCAACAAGGAAGCAAACAAACATTAGGGACTAAAACACAACGTTCGAGAACCTTTGAAGATGCCAATTAGCCAATTTACTTGCATGCGTTTCGAAATAGGCTTGCCCATTTCGAAATGCGGGCTCCAGTTTAAAAGCCATACCAAGTCGTTCCGATACGGTCCACTTTGTTCCGGAATGGGGGTCTACAGTGACAAAACATTTCGGAACTTGTTCCAAAACAGTGCTTCTCAGTGGCAAACCGTATCGAAACACGTACCAAAACGAGAGCTCAAAATGTCAAATCGTATCGAAACAGCACCACCCTCGTTCCGATACGAGTATCCCTGGAGCTATAATCGTTCCAAAACCACTTGGAGCGTTTTGAAACGCCTGCACACAGAGTGACTCGAAAACATGTTTCTACATCCTCAAACATCCCCACATTGCCCCAAAACATCAAAGATCACAAGCAACCATCATACAACCAAATCTAGAGGCAACACATCCTACTACGGAGCACAATTAAACAAACAAGCATGCATAACAAATCCATTTAGCCAAAAGAAACATGTAGCAACATGAGCATCACATATAACAAGGTTTACAACCCTTCAACACAAAAAAAAAACATGATCATTCAACAATATAAAGCCAACATAGGAGTCTAAAACATGCTCCTACAACACTTAGCATCCTCATTGCTATCTATTACATTATTCAAAGAAAACCATACTTGAGCAACAACACACGCTCTTGGGTGCCCCTTCCTTACTCATTGCTAACTTCCACACTAATGATCTGCATTGCCGGAAATGAGAGCGTAAGCTTGAAAGCTTAGTGAGGGAGCTCAAAAACAAATATCGACAATGTAGGGTCCAAAGCATGGTATACATAAATCAACAACAAGGCATGCATTAACACCAACATAACGACATAGCCAACCGCTACAAGAATGCATGAACACGACATCTTACCTCATGTTATGCCTATCATAGATGTACGGAACATCTTATCACAACAACCACACATAAACAAGGTATATTGGCAACTATATAGCTTACTCGGATATGTGGATAGCTTCCGTTGGGATTCCCCCCAACGTACTCAAACAACAATATTACCTTCCAGTGGGATTTCACACATCACCGTTTTCTTTTACGGATGAGATTCCACTCATCATCACAAACAAACACTTTCCGATGGAATGTTACTTCACCGTACTCCTCCTTGGTGACTACACATCACCAAAGCCACACACGAATTTGACTCTTATCGTGTGCACACTCATCCTAATGATCGATCATTTATATCCGGTAATCAAGACTAGTGCCAACATACTAAACGAGTACTCACCATGATTTCACAATCATGCAATACCACACACAATTCACCATCATGCAACATAAATACCTCATATCATGCATAATCGGACATTCATCACACAAGATCACATTTATGCACATTTAGCAAGAAATACATAAGTTAAACAAGTGATTAAGCTACCAACTTAACCCCACATTAGATTGGCCTACCAAGCACAATCTAATACCTCCACAACATCTTTTTTCAAAAAAAAAATAATACCTCCACAACATACTTTGAACCAATTTAAAACCATTGAAAACAGTCCACTAACCAAACACTCCCAAAACAAGCCAATAATGTCGATAAAGCCTCCAAGTTCCCCGGAATCGAGCCCGAAGTTTCTCCAACGATTTACCTTGTTTCTAATCAACCAAAAATAGCGTATTACTCATCAAAACATCCACAAAATCACTGTCATAAATCAGATTACAATCTCAAGACCAATTCACTACATTTCCAAGCCAAGAACTAACCCAACTCTTCATTTTCGGACTTGAACACAACCCAGCAAATTCCCATCAGTTTCATCACCCAAATCATCATTAAACATGTTCAAAACAACCCCCAAGCATAACCATACCCTCAGCCCAACTTTCCCTCAAAATACTACCTCAAAAACTCAAGATTTCTACCCTTAAACACACCCACAAATACCCATTTCTGGATTTCAACAAAACCTCACCATTTTAAGATATGTTACACTTAAAAGCAAGATTATAACATATTTAGACTTTACAAATCAAAAGCTCAATAAAAACCCAACAAAGTTTCCTCTTTTTTCTTAAAATTTGAACACTTGAAGAAATTCAAAAATGAAGTTTATGAAAATCTAAACACATGGAAATGTTAAGGATGAAGAGGAGAAGTCAAAAACATCATTACCTTGATAAAAACACTTGAAATCGATGAGGAAGATGATGGAACAGTAACTTGGGTTGAATGGAGGTTTTATGTCGTGAGTTTTGTTTGAAGGAAGAAGAAGATGGTAGCTTTTCTCAAAACATTCTTTTGCTTGTCTTATTTCATTTATTTAGAAAACCCCCCTTTTACCCTTAATGAAACCACAAGGCCTTTTTAACTCAAAACCAAGCCCAAAGACCCGAACCCAATTAATTTACCTAACACCCGACACATAAACCTAGGTGTTACATAATAGTTGGCCAATTGGTCAAGAGTCAGCCTTACATTTTTTTAACTTTTCGATGTGGAATTTCCAATCACTAGAATCAAATTCCGACTAGGCTTAGTTTTTGGGGTGTTACACGGACTCCTGTATCCATCTTCTGCTTTCATCTACCAAAATCGTTGTTTACAAAAAATTTATAAAAATAAAATGTTATTAAAATAACTCGATTTTAATCTCGCCTCGAAAAATATTAGCGTCGACTCACGTTTTGTTTTTTTTCTAAAATTTCGTCAAACTTAAGGACCGTTCTAATAATAATGAATCGAATAAAATGATGAAACACAATGATATGATGGATGATGTTATTATATGCACAATTATAGGAGAGAAAATTGTTTTGTAAAAACATGTATTTGAAGAGTAATTGGGGATAAACACTAAAATCAAAAGACTTGAACTTAGTGAATGCACATATTCATTGCTAAAGAGGCAAATGATGATATTTGAACCAAGCTCATCAACAATACTACCAATTAATTAGAATGCCAATGAAAAGTTCAAGCTTCTAATATAAAAAAGAGTTTAGACTTTAGAATAAAACAGTGCATGAGAAAGAGATGCATAATTAGGGATGACAATGGGACAGAGCAGAGTGAATTTTCGGTCACCTCGAACCCGCCCTAACTTGGATTTAAATATTGATTTACTCATCCGAACTGAATGAGTTAGAAATTAATGATACTTATATAGTTTATTGTAAAATATATATATTATAGAGTTGTTCTTATACCATTTTAAAGTTAAAAAAACTAAAATTAGTATGTAATTTTACAGATAAATAAGTTATTCTGAAAAAGATATTATGTTAAAATTTGATCTACTCTTTCCGGAGAAAACTGAAAAACAAAAAGTAAAAAAATTGTTTCTCGGCAACCGAACAGAAAGCGCAAAAAAATGCATTATAAAAACATTTAACCAGTACATAAATCAATGGAAACATTTAACTAGAATCAATTTGTTAAACGCAATTTAAAAAATTAAAGACTTTCTAACCCTAAAATCTTCAATTTTTATCTATATTTTTATTTTTTTGTTCATATAATCGTTGTTGTTGTTGTTGTTGTTGTTGTTGTTGTTCTTGTTCTTCTTCTTCTTCTTCTTCTTCTTCTTCTTCTTCTTCTTCTTCTTCTTCTTCTTCTTCTTCTTCATCTTCTTCTTCTTCTTCTTCTTCTTCTTCTTCTTCTTCTTCTTCTTCTTCTTCTTCTTCTTCTTCTTCTTCTTCTTCTTCTTCTTCTTCTTCTTCTTTATTTATATGTTTCTAACTCATTCAATATTATAAATAAAGAAATAATTTAAGAAAGTAGAAGATAATAGTTAGGGGCGTCAGATCTAACTTTTTCGTGCTTGATTTTAATTTCTTTTAATATTTTTTGAGTTTTGTGATGGTTTTTTGTTACTTTATTTTATGTAAATTTGAATTGTTTTCTGATGTTGTTTTGATAAAAAAATTATTGGATTGATAAAAAAATAGAGAAAACTACATTGGTGGTCTCCAACTATCACTCTTTTTTTCATTTTGGTCACCCTACTAATTTTTTCGTCAAAATCGTCCCTCACGTTAGATATTTTTCCTATTTTGGTCCCTTTCTGTTAAAAAACTAACGGCAACGCTAGCGTGTCATTTTTAAAATATTTTTAATTATTTCTCTCTCCTTTATAATTAATTTATTTAATTTTATTCAACAAATCATGTGGTGACGCGTGTCTCCACCATATTAATTGAAGAAAATCAAAGAAAAATCAAAACAAAACAAAGTTAAGGACGCTAGGAATCGAACTTACACTCACAAATGTGAAAGGGCAACATAGAAACCAAATAAGCTAAGCCAAAATTTTGATTTAATGCTACTAACATTTATATTTAAGATAAATTTAATTACCAACACTACAAAATAAAATATAAAAGCTAGGGGAGTGACTTGAACACAAGACCTCATTGATAAAAAAATTAAATCTTTAACCACCAAGTTTAACTATTAAATTACAATAATTTTAACTTAAAAATATTTAACTAAATTGTATTTAAAATTAAAAATCAAACTAGATTTTTTTTTTCACTTTGTTTGATAATAAAAAATTAATTAAATATTTATTATTTCTATAAATTTAATATTAAATTAATAATATTTATTTATGATAGAATATAATTTTTTTAAATTATATTTAATAATTTTTTTAAATTATATTTAATAATTTTTTTAAATGACTTAAAATTTGGATGTAAATATTTATTTTTAAATATTATTTATTATAGAATATAAAATTTAAATTATTTAGATCCTAATTTAAAATCATTTAAAAATAAAAAAATAAATATTATTTAAAATTTTATATTCTATTCCTAGCGTCCACAAGTTTAGTTTATTTTGATTTTTCGTTGATTTTCTTCAATCAATATGGTGGAGGCATGTGTCACCACTTGATTGGTTGAATAAAAATAAATAAAAATAATGTGGGGAGGAGATAGAAATGATTAAAAAATTAAAATGTCACGTCAGCGCTACTGTTAGTTTTTTAATGGAGAGGGAGCAAAATAGGAAAGACATTTAATGTGAGAGACGATTTTGACGAAAAAATTAGTTGGGTGACCAAAATAGGAAAATGGTGATAGTTGGGTGACCACCCGTGTAGTTTTCACAAAAAAATTAACTTCAAATCTATTGGAGAAGATTAATATTTTTTTAGATTATCGGGTCGAAACGTTGTCGGGTTTAATGGTTGTTATGTCGGGTAGTAGTTAAATTACTATTTAAATTAGAATCGAGTCAGGGTCGGGTTTAGAGGTGAGTATGTCGGATCGAGACGGTAAAAAACCCGCCATGCCCTACTCCGTTGCCATCCCTAGCAAGAATCACAACTTTTTGAGGGAGAGTGAAAATAAATCAAACTTTTTTTTGGCAAATAGTGAAAATAAAATAATTAAAAAAATATAAATCAAACGTAGTTAAGAAGAAGATAGCTAGGTTTAGAGATTCATTCCATAATGAAATTCTATAATATTCAATCCGAATTAGTTGGTTAATGAGTTAAATACCAACAATTATAAAAAATATATAGGGTAAAATACACAAATGATCACTAAATTATCTCGAAAAATATAAAATGATCATCAAACTTTTAAAATTTACATAATGGGCATTAAACTTTAGTTTTTTATACAAAATTGATCACTAAGTTATTAACCGTTGTTAAATGAGTACGCGAAAGTTACAGAAATTTGAATAATAGAACTTTTAACCCTCCATATTGACACACTAAATCAATTTATTCTTAATTTAACCCTCATTATTGATGTCTAAATTATTGAATATGTAAATATTGAGGATTAAATATATTATTATACACATTTTCATAACTGCCACATCTCCCAGTTAACAACAATTAACAGCTTGGTGACTATTTTGTAATAAAAACTAAACTTTAATGCCTATTATGTAACTTTTGAAAGTTAAGTGACCATTTTGTATTTTTTAGGATATTTTAGTGGCCGTTTCCAAAAATGTAAAGTATAATTAATAATCAGAAAACAAAAAAAAAATTATTTTAATCATCGAACATTCAAAACAATATATATTTTTTAAAATATCAATAGTTATAAATTTAGTGACCATTTTAATTTTAATTTTACTTGTAAAAAAATTATAATTTTTTCTGTTTTTCTCGAAAATAAGCACGAAATCAATATCATGGTGTTGTTGCATGGTAATAATATAAAAATATGTAATAATAAAAATAAATGATATGACTTGTAAAGTTAATTGAGGTTTGGAGCAGTTTACCATTATTTTGAATAGTTGATTGAGTTGATATTACGAGTTAACGATAATTAATTTAATTATATTAAAAATATAAATTTAGTAAATGATATTAAATGAAATTAATAATACTTATATAATTTATGGTAAAAAATATTATTATAGAGTCGTTCTGATACCATTTTTAAAGTTAAAAACATCAAACTTAGTATATAATTCTACATAAAGATAAGTTATTATAAAAAAATATTATACTAAATTTGATCTATTCTTTTCATAGAAAACTGAAGAAAAAAAACAAATTATTTCTCGGCAACCGAACAAAAAGTGTAAAAAAACACATTAGATATACTCTTAAACAATAAATAAATTAACGAAAGCACACAAACAAATGATAATTTCAACTAGAATCAATTTGTTAAACGCAATATAAAAAAATAAAATGAAACAAAAACCTCAAAGATTCGAATACGATTATATTAATTGGATCTTGAAACAATCTTAAAATTAAAAAAAATGGTAATTCAGTTAAAAATCTAACACTTAAAAATAACAACAAAGTAAAAGAATGCAAAAAGAGAAATTATTACCAAAAATGGAGGGTTTTTTATGGTTTTGATTTTTCCTTTTAAATTTTTTGACAATGAAATGAAAATAGGGAGAAGAATATAGAGGGAAAGAGTCTATTTAATGTGCAAGAATCATAAATTTTTTAGGGAAAATAAAAATAATTCATTTTTTTGGTAAATAAAATAAATATAAAAATCACACGCAGTTAAGAAAGAGATAGCTAGGTTGAGAGATTCGTTCCATAATGAAAATTTACAATATTCGATCTGAATTAGTTGTTAATGAGTTAAATACCGATAATTATAAAAAATATAAAATATAACTCATAATCAGTAAACAAAAAAATTAATGTGGTCACTAATAATTAAAAACAATATATATATATATATATATATATATATATATAATATCAATAGATATAAATTTAATGATCATTTTAATTTTTATTGTACTTGTAAAAAAATTATAGCTTTTTCCATTTTTCTCGGTAGTAAGCATGGTATCTGTAACCCCCTCGTCCCGATCTGGACGGATGACCGATCCGAGTGGGCCACACGGGGAAAACCGAAGCGAAACCCGTTAAGATTCCCCCTCGGTTAGCAACCCTATTATTTTTTTTCTTTTCTAGATGCCTTTATTAAATCCTATGTGATAGGACACGCAGCGAACAAACACGGATACAAAACCCACAAGACATGTGATTAAACAACCAAATTTTCCTTTTTAAACAGGCCGTATCGATACACATACAGAGGGTATCGATACGCCTTGACCAAAGTCAACCCTCTCAGTCAACTCAGGGAAGACCGTATCGATACATCCTTGAGCGTATCGATACGCCCTTCTCGGTCAACTTTCAGAGGTCAACAAGATGGAACCGTACCGATACGCTACAACCCCGTATCGTTACAACCTAAACTCACCAATTTCTCTGAATTTCAGAGAGTTGGGACCGTATCGATACACCCTTTGTATCGATACGCTCATCCTGACTTGAAACTCAGAGAGTTGATACCGTATCGATACACCCCATTGTATCGATACTCCCTGCAAAAACTGGGTTCTGCAAGCAAGACCGTATCGATACACCCTTGAGCGTATCGATACGCCCTGTTTTGCAATACTCTAATTGCATCAAAAGCACATAAAACTCACACTCTAAATGCATAATAAGACCTCCATAGACACATCCAAGCATTCATAACACCTCTATTAACTTAATTATAGTCATACAAGGCACCCAACATTAACGAACATCATTCAAAGACATGGTTATAAGCCTCCCAACAAACACTTAGGCATCAGCATAAGACATTAACAACATATCATAAAGAACATGCCATCAAGAACAACCTTAATCATTTAAAAGGCATACATATTAAGACATATTTACACAAACAACATCTCAAGCTTAATTACAACTTTCTAAACTCTATACCCCATTGTCTAGGCAATTTATCAAAACACAAACCATACTTGTAACTAGCTTGAGAACTCCAAAAGCTCTTTCCTCACCCGCTTGCCTCCCGAACTCTAACGATCTGCACGTTGGAAACAAAGAGAGCGTAAGCCAAATAGCTTAGTGAGAGAGACTCTACATTTCACAACGTACAGTTTTCTTTTCAAAACACGTATATATATAAGAAGACAATGAATGAACAAGAATCAATCTCATGAACAACAACACACATGGTTTGCACAAGCACAACCAATCTACAAGTACGGTGGGACTACACATCACCGTTTCAACTAGTGAGTTTCCAATGGGACTACACATCAAAGGAATACCCAACCAGTGACTACCGGTGGGACTACACATCACCGGAGTCTTATACTTTTGCTACCGGCGGGACTACACATCACCAGAGCAACGACAACCATCACGTGAGGTACGAACTAAACTCAACTATACAATTTACCACTCAAATGCACTTAAAGCTCATGAATTATAAACATTCATCAAACCACAACAACATGAGATTAGAGAGGCTTACACAAGGGTTTAGGTGACCTTTAAGGTCCCACCCAACCCCAAGAGGATCCATATCGAGCATAATGCATAATTCAACAATTCCACTCACCGTTGCTACCCAAAAGAAGATCGAAGACCAAGCTCACAAATTCCAAAATCCTCAATCTGTCCCCGAAGCTTCACCAACCAACTTTCTCATTTCTACACATTTTAAATAATCCCAATTCAGTCCATATTCCAAAGTAACCAATACAATTACATACCAAGCACACAACATCAAAATCCATAATCTCGAGTAGCCCCTAAACACCCCTCAAACCAATGATTCCAAACTTTAATTTACTCCATAAAGCCTCCAAAACAACACTTACATATTGTCTAATCATCAGCCATCAAAATTTCACCCTAAACATCCCCAAAACTCAACTTAAAACCTCTCAAAAACCTCATTTTTCCCCAAATCCGAAAATTCCATAAAACTTTGTAAAAATCGATTTTTGTTGATCCTTTTTGAGTATAGACAACTCATATAACTTACACCAATAGAAACTTAGTTAAAGACATCATAAATAACATATTTGAATCCAAAACTCTCCAAACCTCAATTCTCAAAACATGTATAAAAATGAAAACAATTGGTATCAACATGTAGAGAATAACAAGGACAAGTCAAAAACGTCCTTACCTTTGAAAAATCTTCAAAAACGGATGAGTTATGGAATGAAATAGTATCTCTAAAGGGAGAGAGACTTTTGACGTTGGAATGAAAATGGAAGAGAAGTGAAGAAGATGATCACTCAATCCTTTTTTTATAATTGTTTAAAAGTTTATTGTTAAATGACCGAAATGCCCTTAAAGAAAAAGGGAAACCACAATAATGCCATCCATGGCTTTTGGGCTCAATTTAAAATTAGTCCAATCTTAAAACCCGAGGCCCAAACCATTATTTTAATAAATAAAATATTAAAGTCGAAACCCGAGACAATATTAAAATATTATTTTCACCTAGCCCCTAAACCCGGGCGTTACAGTATCATGGTGATGTCATGTATAAGCTGTTGGCAAAAGTTTGTGTTGCAGCTCAGTGTAGTCACGAAAAAGATCATAGGGGTTACCTAATTTGTTTTCTTCCTGGTAAGAAAATATTGGATGGCTCTTTAAATGCAAACGAGCTAATTAATCACACTAGAAGAAATGGTCTTGTTGGTATTATATTCAATGTTGCCTTCAGGAATGTCTACAATACGGTAGACTGAAATTTCCTTATCCTTATTATGAGTAAAATGGGTTCCAGACATGTTTGGTGTAATTGAATTATGTCTTGTATTTCTAAAGCTTCAATATCTATCTTGATTAATGACTCCCCTACTAAGGTCGTTGCAATTCATCGAGGGGTTTGGCAAGGGTGTCTGCTGTCCCCACTATTGTTCAATATTGTTGGGGAAGCTCTTAGTGTTATTCTTTCGAAAGCAGTGGCACGGGGATTCTTTAGTGGCATCTCATTTGGTAACAATGTCGTGGAGGTTTCTCATCTATAATTTTCGACTGATTTGATTTCGTTCTACGGTGTTAGTGAGTCATAGTTCAGGAACGTGATTCTTATCTTGAGAGGTTTTGAATTAGCCCCGGGTCTCAAGTTGAACTTAATAAAATCAAAGTTTCTGGGAATTAATGTTGGTGAGTCCTTGGTGGAGAGCTGAGCTTCTTTATTCCGTTGTCATAGTGAAAATTTCCCATGTCAGTACCTTGGTATTCTTTTGGGAGCTTCGAGAAATTCAGCCCAAATATGGCTTCCAGTGGTGGAAAAATTTAAGAAAGTTTTATCCGAGTGGAAATGAAAAATGTTGTCGTTTGGAGGACGTATAACTCTGATAAAGTCAGTGCTTTCTAATATGCCAATTTATTTTATTACTATTTTTACCACGTCGGCCTACATTAGCTCTCTTTTATCTCGATTGGTGGATAAATTTTTGTGGGGACTCTGGACCGTAAATCAATCTATTATGTGTAGGGATGGCCATTTAACACATACCTGATGGGTTCCGACCCAATCTGATCCTATAAGGTCAGGTTTATTAAAGAAAATTTTGGGTTCGAGTTTGATTTTTTGAGGATAAGGTCGGGTTTGGGTTTAAGGTGAAAATACCCTACCTCACATGACCCGACCTGAAATAATAATTTAATTTTATTCTAAATAGTTAGATATAATTGCTACAACGCCCCTCTCTTTATATATATATTTTAATTATCTCCCTATTTTATCTAATAAAAATAAATAATTATTATAACACTACCTCTTTTTTTATTTTTTTCAATTAGCTCTCTATTTTATCGAATAATAATGAAAAAATGATCATTTTTATTTATGTCGGGTTGGATTCGGATTTTTACTCTAGAATTCGGGTTCGAATTCAGGTCGGGTGAAATATCATAAAATGTCGGGCCGAATTTGAATAGAGGTGTTAAATTTTCGGGTCGGGTGCAGATCAGCCAAAAACCCGACCCATGGCCATCCCTAATTGGGTGAGCCATAAGATTATGTCTTTCAAAATCGTACAGTGTTTAGGGCTATGCGACTTTAAAGTTAAGAGTCGGGTTTTTCTCAATAAGTGGTTGTGGCGGTTTGGAACTGAAGTTGACAACCTCTGGCGCAAGATGGTTGTTGACAAAGATGAACGAAATTCTTATTCCTTGTTGCCATCAAATCTAAATTCGACTAACAAATCTTGGTTATGGAGAGGAATTGTTTCGCCTAAGTCCAAGCCTGCTAATGAATTATACCAGAACTTTAGGGCTGCTATTGGTGATGGCTCTCGAGTTGTGTTTTGGTCCGATGTTTGGGTGGGGTCTGTGCCTTTAAAATCAGCTTTTTTCAAGAATTTTTTCTTTGGCTACAAAGAAATCAGAGGTTGTCGCTGACTTTGGATCGTTTGTGGATAATGTGTGGTGTTGGGACATCCAATTGTGACGCTCATTGTTTGATTGGGAATTGCTATTTGGGATTCATTTTTAAACTTAATTAGCAATGTTTCAATTGGTGTTTCGAAAGTGGATAGCTTGTATTGTGCAGCTTCTCAAATGGTACTTATATTTCTAAATCGTTTTGTGCCTTGTCTTCTTCTAATGCAGCTATAAATGATGATGTTTGGTTGACGATTTGGTCTAGTGCCGTGTTTAAGGACTAGGGATATGACAGATGTCTGGTTCATATATTTCCGTATGGTTTTGTATAACATTTGCACTAGTTTGATTTGACCAGTTTAATGGAATAACCTTTATTTCAAAAAATATATAATTGACATTAAAAGTGCATTAGTTTTATAAAAAATATTTTTTTAAAATAAGTATATGTTCTAAAAATAATATTTATTTACTATTTGTATGATTTTACATAAAATATTTTTTATGTTTAATAATAGGGTAATTATTCCTTACACTACACAAGTGGTGGAAAAAAATTCTGCAAATGTCTTAGTTTTAAGGTTTAGAGGTTTATGTTTAAGGGTTTAGGTTTTAAGATTTGTGGTTAGAATTTAGGGTTTATAGGTTAAAATCCAAATCTCTAATTGTATTATACAAAACTCTAAATATTAACCTATAAAACCTAAACCCTAATCCTAAATCTTAAATTCTAACCATAAATCCTAAATTCTAAACATCTAAAACTAACCCATAAAATATAAATTCAAACCCTAAAACTAAAACATTTTGTGAAAAAAAATTATCGCCAGTATATTGAATATAAATCTTTAATTAAATTATATAGAAAATCTTTATTTTTTTTAACAATTTCTACTTAGGGGTACGGGAGTGGAATTGTATAAAAAAGTCTTAATTTATATTGTTATGCATCAAAACATTCCATGCTACTCCTTATTCAAAAATTGTATTTAACATGATTTTATTTATGATTACATCAAGCAATGTTTATTAATGACTAAATGCAACTTAAATCACATAAATCAATATACATATAAAAACTAGTTATTCGTGTATCTAAAAAATTGGTGTTCATGTTATAATATGATTTTTTTTCAACAGAATCACATAAGTTTAAATCCAAGTTATTAACGAGTTAGATTTATGAAATTTTATTTCTATAAATTTTCATTTTCAAATAAGGAAGGAAAAACAATAAAAAATATATTTTTATATAACTCTTGATATATGATTATTGACAATATAATCTGAATTAAATATTACAAAAAATTATTATAAGAATAATTCTTCAAATCCAACTTTATTTATTAGTATGAGACTATATTAAAGTATAGAAAAATACTAAATTTATTTATAGGGTGTTTTGAGACAATTTGAGTGCCAACTATCCCATTAAATTGAGGGGACCCAGGAACTGTGATCAGCGATGGATTGAGGTGCTAGAGGGTGCGGTCACCCCATTAAAAATTTAAAATCCGTATATAATTTAAAAAATTTCAAAAAAATATGTATTTTTTTTATTAAAAATTTATTTTTACCTCCCCTAAAATTTTATAAGTTTGACATTCCTTATAATTTTATAGGTTCGTCCCTTTTATAAAATTTTACATCTGTCACTAACTGTGACTTGGTAAGGCAAAGGGTAAGTTAACTAGTTAGGTCTTTCCTGGTTTAAATATTAATTAAATTAAATTAAATTAGTTAATTTGAATATTTATTTCTAAAAAAATAATTTATCCTTTCCAATATTTGATTTTAATATGATTTGAAGAATCTGAAGAGGTTCTTTAGCTTTACTTACTATTAGTATAGTTATTAGTAGGCTTAATACTAAAATAAGTATCTCAATTTTTCTTTTGGCCGAATTAGGTCCTTTAAATGAACTTTTTAAAGTTCACACATTTACCTTCAATTTTTTTAATTTTTTATATTAGTCATTAAATTTTTGTAATATTTGTGATTTGTGCCCACCCTAAAATTTTGAGATTTTATATTTACCCACCCTCAAATATATTTCTAGATCTATCACTGGGTGCTTAGAAAATTTTTTAAAAACAAAAAATAAAACATTAAACACGTATTTCAGCTAAATCCCTAATAAAATAATAATTAAAGTTCATTTAAAGGTAATAAAAAAAGTAAGCTTTTGAAAAAGATGGAATCATGCAAGCAAGGGCGTTGAATTGAACCCATGACGAATGGGTGGTGAATCCAAGCGTTAACCGTTTACACTAAAGACCACTCTTAGACTTCGTTCTCCATTACTGTCAAAACAGTTGTTTTGCGCGCAAACAGAGAAGCATTGCTGAACGTTCTGACAAAATCGCGTTACTGCCGATTTTTGCTAGAATTTATGCCTCAAACGCTGGATTTTTCACCGCCAATTTTTTCAGCTTCTCTGGCACCGCAACTTTTTCACCGCAAATTGGGTGCAGCAGCAATGGAGAACGAAGCCTTAGTTTAATCCTAAACCAACTCTAGATTAAATTATGTTTTACTGATCTAATCCAATAATAATTAAATGCCTGACCAACTACTCAATTCAATTAATGCTATGTTTGAATCTGGAAAAATATTTGGCTTATAGAGAAAACCAAAAGCTCTCACCAAACCCCCTTCACCGTCCTTTTTGATTTTGTCACTGCCGCATCGTCGTCGTCATCGCCGGTGTCGTTGAGACCACCGCCTCACCCCGACTTCAGCTCTAGCTACCACTAGCTTTGGTTCTACTTCGTTCTCCGTAGGATTTAGTTTAAAGGTTCGTCTGAAAACTTTGGTCGTCGTTCTATTTTTCGACATTTTTGCCGTTGTCCACCTTTCGTTCGCTGCACTACCACCATCAGTGAACTTCTCGTTCTGCGGCGAGCAAAATCCAGCTCACCGATCGTCGTTTCACCATTGTTTGAGGATCACTGGAAAATTTAATTTTCTCCATTTCTACCCAGTTCTACCGTTCCAAGGCCGTAGTAAGCTTCGATATCCAATAAAATCGAAATAGCTCGTTTTTTTTTTTCATTTTGCAGTGTTTTTCGGCCGATATAGGTCGCGCGTGGCTCACACGCACCACTGGAGGTGAATTCCAACCACCATGGTCGAATCTCCCTTGAACCGAACCAGTTCAGCCTTGAACCAGTCTGGCCTACTGAACCTACAGCAAGAACTATTAAGGCCTAATGGCCTTTAGCCTCAAACCCGTCTAGTGCAAGCCCAAAACCCAAACCCAACCTATCTGACCCGACCCAATCCCGTCTGACCCGACATGTTTCTCTATAACCCGACCTGTTTGAGTCAACTAACCGAGTTAACTCGTCTGAGTCAACTATGTTGACTTGAACCGTTGACTCTGACATGTTGACTTTGACCGTTGATTTTGACCAAAAAATCAAGTTTCTCTAAAACACATATTCTATGTTTTTTAACGTTTTGAAGCCCGTCTCGTGAAATTCTAACCCGAAAGCCTCCAAATTTGACTTTGAACCCGAGCATGCACATGTATTAAGTTAATTTATTTAAAAAAGTTATTGAAAAAGGTCTGACATGATATTATTTGTTTAAAGGTACTAGAGATTCTCTCGATCGTGCATCTGTCCAGCCCAACTCCTCTCGATATGTGCGACCACGTGAGCCCATTGTGACTCGAATGTATTGATACGTTGTGAATTGCCATAGAAGACAATTTCTCCCATATTGATTTAAGTTCGTTGTGTCTTAGGTTCTAGTACAGCTTCGAAGCGTAACACATGTGCTCAGTAGATCATCTGACCGACCTGATCTTTTGAGGCGTGTTTCTTGTATGCTATATTACTATTTTAAATGAACTGTTTGAAATGATTTCTCTTAATCGAACATGAAATATTTCCTCTGATTTATAGCATGACTATTTTATATGCCCGAAAGTTTGCCTCCATGTCTTATTGAAAGCATGTTCTCGTGTTATTGTTTTATTGAGAAACATATATGTCTGCCTCATGACTCTTTCCATTATTGTCTATTGTATAAACATTGATTTTTATCTGGGATTTATTATTGGGATATACTATGAAGTCTCTGCAGGTTCAACTCTGATCCAGTTGGTAATTCCTTATGAGCCCAAGGTATTCCCATGGGTAGGTTCTGACGCTTCGGCTCGAGTAATTCCTTATGGACCTAATACAACCCCTTAGGTTGGCTCCTACGCCCATTAAGACTAGAGTAAGTCCTTATGGATACAGTTTTAGGTACTGCATATCAGTGTACTGTTGGGGGTAGTTAGGTTTTAAATGAAAACTTTGGTTGCCCTTAAACATGTTTACTGAATGATTTATAAATGCATGAACTATTTAAAATATTTTATCTGTACTTATTGGAACACATTAAGCTCCCTAGCTCACTTTCCAAATTTTCTTTCTTTCAAATATATTGGATAGGCTACGTGTACCCGATATTCGAAGGATCGACACATTCAATACTCTACACTAGTTTGTAACGTTTTTATCCACCATTTTGTTTTGGTAGGGTGGCATGTGCCTATATTTTAAGATTTATGGAGTTAATGTTATGAGTATTTTGCTGTCACATTTGACATTACTTATTTTGTAACTATATATATATACTTTCATCGTCCTCCACCGATTTATGCTAGTATGTTTTTAAATTAGATACTTGAATTTCGACACATTTTCTATTTGGATTTTAAATTTGAGATGTGCCCTATTAAGCTGGTCATTTCGCATAGGCCGGTCTAGAGATTATAAAAATTTAAACACCCATCTTAAAAAAATGTATAGTTTAAACATTTATCTTAGTATTAATCCTTATTACTATCATGCATGCATTAGATTAGATGGGACATCTAATGATTTGCCAACTGTTAGGCACGCCAAATGACAATCATGATTAGAAGCCGGCGAAAACAAGAAAGAAACAATGGGCAATCCATATTAGAACTAGCAAATGAAAATTTATTATCTTGCCATGAGGAACACATGTACGTGACACTAGTTTGGTTTTTATTTCTTATCTAATCAAATCGTATGTGAAATCTAGTTAAGATTTAACAAAAAATGCAAATTAACTCATAACTTTTTGTTGGTAAGGCACGTAATCATTAAGTTCATTAACATAATATAATTTTATATATTAATCAAGTCTTAATTGGCATAGTTGTTATTGTAACATTTAGAAGGACACGATTTTAAGTGTATTTAGTTGTATATTATCCTTGATGAGATTTAGAATTGTATTAAAAAGCAGTACAATCTTATAGGGGTGTGTAAAATAAACTGTAATTGTTAACTGTAACCGTTAACAAGTATAACTGTTATATTTTATAGGTTAATTAACTTAACTGTTAAGGCTAAACGCTTTCGGTTAATCGAAACGCTAAAAATTATGGTTAATCGTTAACCTATAGGTATTGTATGGAGTTTTTATTTAAAATCTCTCTATTTAAGTATATTTTTTTGAAAATATTAATATATTAGTCTTTATCGAAGAGAGAATTTCATTATTCTCTAAAGAAGTAGTGAACATGTGAATTTATTTGTAATAAGTTACAAGTTAATATGTAATTGAACCGTTAAGAAACGATTAACTATTTCTTAAAGATTAGCAAAATTTGATAACCACTATAACGATTAACCAACGTTTAGCCTAAACGGTTGATTAGCCAAAAACTAGTTTTTGATCATATATATAAAAGTAGTGATGTTACTTAGAAGCAAATGAGAAAATCTCAATACCTAAACAAGTTTATTCTTTATTTCATAGGAGCGAAATAAAATAATTTATATTCGATGTACTGATGATGTATGATTCAATACAATATTAATAAGCAAGGTAATCATACGTCAATCAGATATTTTAAAAACAAAATTCATCCGACATTATTTCTAATAACATATCATCGTCTCATTCATTGATAATGTATGAAATTATATATAGTCATTGCATCGGATACTAATAAAATAAAAGTCTAAGTAACGAGGAAGGGAAGAACGTTGAGCAAGAACTCTCCGTACGTAAACGTGGTACTACCGGTGTACATGTTGTCGTCCTTCTTGAATTTCTCAGTTAAACCCTACACAGAAACCACAAAACCAAACATCATTCTAAAACTCCAAACCATTACTTACCCAAAAAACCAAAGGAACATAAATTCTTTATCATTTTTTGTGTCTCTATTTATGCTCCAACACTACAAATTAGATTTAGGGTTTAAGATTAGAGTTTAGAGTGTAGTTTTCAAGATTTAGAATTAGGACTTAGGATTTAGTATTAGGGTATAAATAGGAACACAAAAAAGTGCGGCGGACTTATGTTCAATGCAAAGTCTCGTTAAGAAACTGAAGGAGGAAAGCTTACTTTGACTATAAGGCAGCACCTGCGTCGAGAAGAGAACAACAATTTTGCAATAAAATTAAGAGAGATTAGTCAATGAAATATTCTGTTAAAAAAACAAGGCTTAAAACACAGAGTCGCTTCTGAACTCGATAAACTTGATCAAAAGAAATTCTGTTTAAGAAATTTATCAAGTTCAGAAGTCGTTTTGTGATTTAATTGTAAAACAAGGAGCAGCAATGAAAAGATAATGAATCGTACAGGATGAAGTTTTCATAGTCAACGGACTTGATTGGACCCAGAGTTTTACCAAACTTGGTTACAAGCAACTCCAAAACATTGGGAGGAACATCGATTCCTTGACTCAACAGGGCCTCGCTAAACTCATTGGCCCCGATTTCACCAGTTCTGTCCCTGTCGAATTTCTCAAAAATGGCCTACAAAAACATAAGCATGCCAATATTCTATTCTAAGCCATCGATGTAATAATAAGATGAAAAATAAAATAGAATCTTCTTATCATATGGAAATTACCCTCAAACTCTGAAGATTGTTGAACAATGAAGTAAACTCCTTAGGACCTGTATTAAGAAACAAACACTATTACAAAGTTTTTTTTTTTTTAACAAGGCCCTCTTTCATTTAAAAAGATACTTATCAGTTTAATTCGATTATTCAATTTAGTTTTTTTTTTCGAATTTTGGAGTGGTTTAATTAAAAATATGGCTCAAGGGTGTTGTAACTCCTTAATTTTTTTTTTTAAAATCAATTAAGCACATAATTTCTTTTTGCATTCAATTAAGCCCTTATACTTCAAAATTTCATCAATTTGACAACTTTGACTGTTAAATCCAACATCTTTTTGGATCAGTTGGTGCAACATGTCATGTTACAATGTTGTCACTTGACATTTCCATAACCTTTATAAAAAAAATTCTAAAATATCTTTAAATGTCACCTGACAAAACTGCAGTGTGTCATGTGGCAGTAATATATTAAGAAAAATATGTCAAAAATTGACGATCAAAATAGGTCAAAATACTTAATTAATTCAATTTATTGGTTCGGGGGCTTAATTAAGTGCAAAAAAGTTCAAAAGCTTAATTGTTTTTTTTCCGACAGTTCAAGGGCTTCAATCACACTTAAGCCTAAAAATATTTAAAATTTTAAAAGCTTAATATGAATTTTTAAAGATCTTAATAAAGACAAATTAATTTTTTTTATAAAATATAAGGGACTAAATTTAATTTCCCAAAATTTAGTTTGGGCCATATCCCCACTAGTCGCATTACCTCCCGCCCCTGTTTGGACACCACAACATAGCGATGAATAGTTGAATACTTCCGAAAATATCTTCCCCACGCAACGCATTAATTAGAAACCACTCAAATGGACGGAAACACCCCTCTAACATTGGCCTAATCTTGGAAAACAAAGGGCATACACGAACGGGGATATTTTAGTCATTATGGTGCATGGAGCTAAAAAGTAAACTCTACGTGCATGCTACGACTTTGACAAAA
This sequence comes from Hibiscus trionum, assembly GCA_030270665.1. Classification (NCBI taxonomy): domain Eukaryota; kingdom Viridiplantae; phylum Streptophyta; class Magnoliopsida; order Malvales; family Malvaceae; genus Hibiscus; species Hibiscus trionum. Next base: position 14,022,135 of record BSYR01000038.1, on the reverse strand, counting down.
GAATATAGACTTCGACTTGAACCTTTTATTTTTGTTAAATTTTTAATGAATATTCAACTAATGAATTAATTTATGTTAGTCATATATATATATATATAGGGATAGGATCAAATTACACTGTGTAAAATTCTTTTAAGTTTTACACGTTTTTGGGATCGTTGGATGAGTGAAACGGATGGATGAGATTAATAGTAAAATATGTGAAAATTATCACTTGGGAATTAAAAACACGGAGTTAATCTCAACCATCCATTTTCCCCATCCAACGATCTAAAAAACGTGCAAAACTTAAAAAATTTTACACAGTATAAGTTGATCCTAACCCATATATGTATATATATAAGTGATACGTTCTTGAGTATTTATTTGAGTGGTAACCTAGATAGATCACGTGTTTACCCCTTAATATAAAGTTGTGTGTATGTTCTTGTCGTTATGTATGGGTTTTGTTCATAATTAACGTAAATTAAGTTCACTAATACTTTATAATGGTTTATTCTATTTAATGGTGATTCGAATATGTATTGGTTATAACTATTAATTAATTTAATTATATTTATTCTCCTACAAGAAACCTCAACTTAAATTAAGTTTGCACAGCTGATGCAACCATACTAAAGTGTTCATATACAAAAAAATAAAATAAAATTGTGGTGAAAAGAAGTAATTTCACCCTACAGATAAATAGATTCGTAATTATTTGAATGTGCCTGTTTTTTTTTTGTTGTTGATAATTTTAAACTTTCATTTAAGTCGAATCAAATTCATGTTTTATAGCTTCGCGTTGCGATTAGTCCTACTCATATGTGAAAAGAATTTTAATTCGTGGGTTGATCCGGCCTGACTCGAATATAATCGAAGTAATATCAAGCATGTGTTGTTTAAATTTAATTATATGTTAATATTTATATTTTTAATGTTTTATTATTTTAAAATAAAAATAGATAATTTAGATGGTTTGAGTTGAACCAAAGCTCGAAAATAGTAATTCGACCTGATCCGATCCGGCACATTAACATCTTCGGTAAAAAAATATAATTTTTTAACTATAGTAATAGTAAAAGAAGAATACTAACCGATTTTTCTTGTGTCGCTATTAGTGAAGAGATAGATGAGCATATGAACAGTTCTCATACTGAAGCTTTGATTATAGGAGGAAAGAGCTCTCTGCAACCCCTTATCATCAATAAATCCACTTTCGTCTTGATCAGCCAATCGGAAGCAAGCCACGATGTTAGGATCCGTATCCGACGGAAACGTCGACGGGAATAGAGCCGAGAACGCGCTAACGTAACACCCTGCTGGAGGAGGACCATAGTTGGAAGAGTGTTGAGGCTGTTCATCAGACATGTTGGTAAATATGAGCCTTTAATTCGTTTGTTCTACTTTTTCCTGGACTCGTTGATGTAGTATTTATAAATCAAGAGTTTGTTAAGTTAGGTTTACTTTTGAACATTATTTGCTAAACTGCCATTTTTTATTAGTTTTTTTTAATTCAAATATTCGTCATCGGTAATAATAATATTAATAAATTAATTCCCTTAATTCAGATACTCTAATTAAGAGGATTATTTTATCTTTTAATCATTATTTCACTGGAGAGACTAGAATCAGGCTTTGTTTCGAAGCTCGGGTTTAGTTTTGATTTTATCGAATGTTTGAATTCTTTTTATAATTTCTATATTTATAGTTGATTTTCTCTCTCTCACCAATGGAGATATACAACTGAGGTCGAACCACGTTAAATATTTTATCTCGTGTGTACTTTTATTTTATGTTGATCTCGCATTGATTATTTTTTACTTATAAATTCTTAACATAACCACTTAGCCCTCAAACCACTAAATCTAAGGATATGGTACGTTTAAAGACCGAATCGACCGGACATTAGTTTTGATAAAATCTTAAACATTAATGTCAATTTTGATCAAATTGTAATATGTTAAGTGAAATTTGATTTGGTATAAATTACATAATTAAAATTTTTATTTTGGATAATTCTAATTATTTATGAATATCACACGTAAACATAAATTGAGCTAGCCTATGTCTAGTGGTTTATGAGAATTTAAATTATTCTTCATATGTATAATTATAAAGAATTTTAAAACTCGTATATTAAATTATGGATTTATATCTAATACACTGGCGGTGGAAACTTTTAGTTTTCACAAGTGCCTTAGTTTTAGGGTTTAGGGTATTAGTCTAGGGTGTAGGGTTTAGGGGTTTAGGTGTAGGGGTTTAGTTTTTAAGGATAGTGGTTAGAATTTAAGGTTTAGGGTTAGAATTTAGGGTTTAAAGGTCGAGGTTTAGTTTTCAGGGCAATATGGTTAGGATTTAGGTTTTAACTTATAAACCCTAAATTGTAACATTAAACCCTAAATTCTAACCACTATTCCTAAAAACTAAACCCCTAAACCCTACACTCTAAACTAAGATCTTAAACCCTAAAATTAATGCGCTTGTAGAAACTAAAAATTTCCACCGCCAGTGTAAAAGATAATAATCCTTAAATTATACAATAAACTAAAATTTGACTTAATGAATCTTTTGTTTAACGGCAATGTTAAAGTTTTTAAAAAATTGTTTAATCGAGTCACATATGTGGATTTTCTCTTAATTTTTATTTTATTATGTTCAGTTCTATTTGAGCATGTCTAAATTTCTTATGTTCTGAGTTCAAGCGTATTTTAATTTTTCAATTTAATTTTAAATTGTAATAATTGATTTCGGCCCTAAATTTTATATCTTAAATTAAGTCTCTAAACCTTAAAATTAAGGCGCTTGTAAATTTTAAAAGTTTCTACTTCCAGTGAATATATATATATATATATATATATATATATATATATATATATATATATATATATTATGTAAATAAGCCACACTATTTTAAAAATAAAATAATAAATAATTTTGAGATTTATTTGTGTATGTTCATTTTGCGAGTTGCAATTGAATTTAATATTTTTCGGCAAGCAGTTATTGCGGCACCATTGACCATTGACAAAATAGAGAAATATTTATTATAATAAATATAAGTTAGCCGTGTGGTCCTGACACTTAGTTATTTTCAGGTATAACTAATTTACATTCCTTAAGAATTAAGTAGAATGATTATTTTTATATAAAAAAATAGAATGTGTTGTGAATAAAATAAAGAAGAATAAGAGAGATAAACAAGAACAAAGACGAGAGACAAAGAGAAAGACATGTATTATATTTTCAATGTAGGATTGTGTACAATGAGTACTCCAAACTCTATATTTATAGGCATAAGATGAAAACTCTAATTCCAATAGGTATTAAACATTAATAATAAAGTACAATGAGACTTAATATATAGATATCCACCATAAATAAAGATATTGATAACACTCCCCCCTTGGATATCCATGAAGATAATGTGCCTCGTTAAAACCTTATTAAGATAAAAACCATGTGGGGAAAAAATTCTTAGTGAAGGAAAAAGAGTACACACATCTTGGATATGCATAACATGTTGCCTCATTAAAAACCTTACCAGGAAAACTCATTGGGACAAAACCTCGATTAAGGGAAAAAGAGTGCAACGCGTATTTACTCCCCGTCATGAAAACATCACATAAGATCTTTGAATCTTCATAATTCAGTCTTGAATATAATCTTCAAATGTTGAAGTAGACTATGCACCGATGAATAGATCTTTCAAATTACTGCTTGAAAGGATTCATCGAATAATATTCTTTTGAAGATTAAGAGGGACGAAACTTTGAAGAAATATGTTTCGTTTTTTCACATTTGATGTATCCACCTTTTGATTGAGATATATATTTTGCATTATCTCTACACAAGATAGCCTGCATCTTATCTTGTGAAAGCAATTCACATATCTTCTGGATATGTTTAACCAAACACATATTTCGGTTTTGCCTCGTGCATAGCAATTATTTACATAATTTGGAGAGGCATCGAGTTTTGAAAGATCTAAAGGTAAATGATCTTGTAACACTTAGATGGTACTTCTAGACCAATTAAGATCTGATGCATAACAATTATTTTTTTGACTTTGCTTTGTGCTCAACAGATGTGCGTTGTGCATGTAAAGTCTCTTTAAACATTTTTATACGTATGTCGATTGATGCACAAGGATTTTATTGTCAAGGAGATCTCTTCATGAGTCCCAATGATATTCAAATCATGAACATACACAACAACAATAACAAATCCGGAGCTAAACCTCTTAATAAAAGTGCTCGGGGAAATTAATCATTCTTATTGTCTTTCGCTAATAAGTATTCACTAAGGCGATTATATAACATGGTTCCAAATTGTTTTAATCCATAAATATATATGTTCAATTTGATTGAATAATGTTCTTGAGAACTTGAATTAACTGCTTCTGGCAATCTAAATCATTCCGGAAGTTTCATGTAAATATTATTATCAAGAGGTTCATACGAATAGGATATAACAACATCCATTAGGCGAAAACAAAGTCTTTTATTGTCAGACTAAAACTCTAAAAGTAGTTGCATCCACCACAGAGGAGAATGTTTCCTTATAATCGATTCTAGGTCTTTGTGAGAATCTTTGTGCAATTAAACGAACTTTATATCTCGCGATTTCCCCTTTTTCATTTCTCTTTCTCACAATGACTCATTTATATCCACGGGCTTTACGCATTCTGATGTACGGACTATAGGTCCAAAGACTTCTCTTTTCGAAAGAGATTTTAGTTTTGCCTCAATTGCCCCTTTTCATTTTGGCCAATCATTTCTTTGTTTACATTGTCCAATTGACAATGGCCCGTGATCCACATCATCATCCAAAATCTCTAGTGCTATATTGCATGAAAATATATTATTGACGTCGATTTGATTTCAGTTCCACTTATTACCAAACATGACATAATTTATTGAAATCTCTTTATTATCAGGTACTTGAGTCATATATAATGTCTCTTTTGGAGACCTTTTAATCTTTTCTTGAGATTTTCGTAATGTGTTGATTCCTCGATCAGACCATCATAAGATATAGCTCATTTTCTTTTTCGAAGATATTTATCTTTGGAACTTACTTGTCTACCACGCTTCAGGCGTGAGTTAGACTCATTAGACACTAGAGTTTGCCCTTTCGGGACATCAAATTTAATTGGAGCATTCATAGCTGGTATATGTGACTTAGTCACTCTTTTAGGGGTCAACAAAAGCATCTGGCAATTGATGTAACACCCGGGTTTAGGGGTTAGATGAAAATAATATTTTAATATTATTTGGGCTCGGTTTTATAATCAAAATGATTCTTTAAAATTTTGGGTTTCAAAATAAACATTTAAAATGTGACCAAATTGATTTAGTTTCAAAATTGAAGAGCTATTTAAAAACAAGGGAATAGCCATTCATTAATGGCCTTATTGTAATTTACCCATCTTTCCAAATCAAATCCCCTTATTTCAAATAAAACACCCATTCACTATTCATTGTCTTCTTCTTCAACGTTAGAAGAGCTCTCCCTCTCTAATCTACTATTCCATTTCAAAGCTCCCTCATTTCAACTCCATTTTGAAAGGTAAGGACGTTTTTGACTTCCCCTCAACTCCCTCTCTTTAAAAGTACCTTTTATTTTCATTTTCATGAAGGTTTTGGAAAATGGAAGTTTTGAATGTCTTGATTAAAAATGAGATCTTTATGTGGTTAAGTGAAGTATTTTGATTTAATATGTTTAGTTATGATGTATAAAGGTCAAATGATATAACATATGTGAATTTCAAATGATTTTGAGCAATTTTCGGATTTGGATTTCAAGGGGTTTTTTGGAGGGTTTTAAAGTGGTTTTTGGGGTGGTTTAATGTTGGTTTTTGAGGGCTGGTGTTAGTATCATATATGAGGGTCACTTTGGGTGTGTTTGATGGTTGTTTGGATGCTTGAATGGGAAGATTTCAGTGGGTTTTGTGGGTTGCTCGGAAATTCTGTTTTGGGCTTGATTTTGAGTGTTGGTTGCTTGAAAACGTTAATCCGGGTTAGTTCCGACGATGAGATATTGATTGTGGATGTTTTGTTTGTGTTTGGGATTGATTAGAATCGAGGTTGGACATCGGTGAGGCATCGGAAGTAAATCCGGGAAGTTGAAGGTGGTCGCTTGCTTGGTCTTTAAGCTTGGGAGCTTAGGTGAGTAGTTAATTGTTTTACTTGGTTTTAAAATGGTTGGTTCGAGTATATGGACTAGGTTGGGCTTGGTAGACCCACCTAGGGTTAGGATTAGGGTGGTAGCCTAATCCTAAGCTTGATCTAGAGCCTTTGGATGAACTCATTTATGTGGTTGTGTATGTCTCGTATGAAATGTGATATGAATGCTTATGTATATTGTGTTATACATGTGAGATGAGACATGATTTGTGATGCTTGAGACATGCATGATGATGGTTCTTGGTGAGTACGTGCTAAGCACGAAATTGGTTGAAATGAGTAAAATGTTGGCACTAGTATGCTTGAGTACAAATGATCGATCATTAGGATGTTAATGTGTACACATGAGTCAAAAGTCGCGCGTGGCCTTGGTGGCGTTGAGTCACCAAGGAGGAGTACGGGTTCGCCCGGAAATTGTAATTATATATAGTCGATGATGAGTGGAATCCCATCGACGGGGCGTGAGGATGAGTGGAATCCTCTCCGCGAGACCGGTGATGAGTGTAATCCCACCGTGAGGTAATGTGGTTGTTGGATGTGAATTCCAACGTGTTTATCCGCGTATTTGGGTCATAGCTAGGTGCCAATGTTGATTGATATGTGTATCAATGTGTTGAGATACATGAGCTTTAGTTGGATGTTTAAATGTGATTACATGTATTGTGGATTTGAGCTTATGATCATGGCATTTATATTGAATAATGCTCATGCATCTTTATCTTGTGGTGTGTGGATCCTTGGTATATTTGTGACTTGCCTTGGCTAGATCGTGCTCGGACCCTGCAATGTTGAGGTTTGTTTTAAGAGCTTACCCTCACTAAGCATCATTGCTTACGCTCTCTTTGTTCAACATTGCAGATCCTTAGTTCGTGGGTTGCTTGAGCAAGTGGAGGGCCTCCAAGTGTGGTTGCTAGCTTTGAGTACATCAAGTATGAGTTTTTAATGTTGAACATGTAATAGTTAAGCAATGGGACATGTGTTATTTTGTTGGATGATTGTTGATTGTCTAGGAGCTTGCTTAGACTCCATGTTATGTTGCTTTTGTATGGCTTGTGATGCCATGTTTGAATTGTAATCCATGCCTAAATTGCTTATCTTGAATGTTGGCCATGTGCCCTTGAAGTTGCCTATATGTTTGAATGTTGAAGTATGAACTTTGAATGCTTAAATGCCATCTTGAGTCCTTTGCATGAGTTCCTTGTTGTTTATACATGTTGGGTGCTTGTATGGCTATATGGTGGTATGTAAATGTTGTGTGAATGTTTGGTTGGGGCTAAGGGAGTCTTAAATTGCCATTAGATTCGAGTCTTGTTCGTTTTAGCTAAGTTTGGAGGTTTTGGCAGTGCAGGGGTATCGATACGGTTGGTCCCGTATCGATACGGCCTTCTTGTTTCAGGCTTCGTATTTCGATACGCGAGGGGGCGTATCGATACCTTTTTGGTCCCTGAAGCTACTGTCCATTCTGATATCGATACGGGTCTCTGGCGTATCGATACGGTCGTCTTAGCGTTGACCGTGAGAAGTCAACCGTTGGGGAGGGTATCGATACACTCCTTGAGTGTATCGATACAGTCTCCACTGGTTGACTCAGACCAGTTGACCTAGTCAAGGGGTATCGATACACCCCTTAGGTGTATCGATACCGCCTGCAGTTAAAGTTTAAAATTGGGCTGTAACCTGCTAGTTTGAGTTTGTTTGATTGTTTCGTGAATGTTGTTCCGCTGTATGATCACTTAGGACTTAATACTCATCTAGACAATGTTTAAAATGGAAAAAAAATTAGGGTTGTTAACCGAGGGGAACCTTAACGGGTTTCGCTTCGGTTTTCCCCGTGTGGCCCACTCGGACCGGCCATCCGGCCAGGCCAGGACAAGGGGGTTACAATTGATTTGCTAAGTTCTGCAAATGAATTATCATTTGAACTTCTAGTTCACATTTGTTTAGTATGTGGATCAAAATGAGATAATGATAATTCATTTCAACTTATTTCTTTTCCCAGCTATTTATTTTCTACCCCTAATGTTAGGAAAACTGATTCATTAAAATGACAGGAAATAAATCAAACTGTAAATAAATTCTCCATCAAAAGCTCGAGATTTTTAATTATCGAAGGGGATTCAAATCCGAGATATATTCCCAACCTCTTTTGAGGACTCATCTTTATGTGTTGTGGTGAAACAATTAGAACATATATTGCACACCCAAAAATTCTAAGATGAGAAATATTTGGTTCTTGACCAAAAACCCTTTGTAATGGGGAGAACTTATGATAATTTGTTGGCTTGATGCGAATTAATAATGTCGCATGTAAAATGGCATGTGACCAGCATTATCTAGACAAATTGTCTTTATAAGGTAATCTGGAAAATGTGCTCGTAATTTTATCAACTGAGCAAGTAACCTCGCAAACACTAAGTTGCGGGTTGATAACAAGGATACATATGACCATCTAGTCGATGCAACAATTAAAACCATAAAATATCTAAATGGTCCACAAAAGGGTGTATGAGCCCATATATATCACCATGTATCCGTTCCAGAAACTAATAGATTCATAATCTATCTTAGCTGGTGATGGTCGAATAAGTAGTTTGCTTTGAGAGCAAGTCATCATCCCCTTGACTAATAGTCTCAATATGATATTCATTTCTGCGAATATCTTTAAAATTCAATAAGTCTCTTTGCGACTTTGACGAGTATAACGCATTGTGAATATGAAATTGAGTTCCATTTGGAAATAACATATTTGCTCTTCTTGAGCCTTCTATGATATTAGTACTTCCGAATTTGATAATCACATTATTCTCTTGCATTGTTAAATGGGAAAATATGCACAATTATGCACCTTTCGATCAGTGCATTGTTCCATTCACTTCGGGAAATAAAAAATATTAAATATAACACATATCAAATTGATTATCTATCAAAGATAATGTCTTAATAATTTATTGCTCTTCCGGAGCATTGGTATTTTTAGTACTTTGAGATATAGTACTCATATTTTCCCTTGCATTTAAATGGGAAAAATATTTATTATGCTTAAGTATAGTATGAGTACTTGCATTGTCTATTAAGAATAAATCGTCATAATTTATTGCATATTGTATATTCTGGAAGTAATCATATCCTTCAAAGGATAATATGTAAAACAAATTAACATATTTAAATATATAATATTTAAAACAAATTAATATAAAGCAAAATAAATAAATGTTTTAACATATTTAAATATATAATATAAAAACATAAATAAATAATATGTAAAAAATTAACATAAAACAAAATAAATTAAAAGATCAATTATTCCTTTTTAGAGATTATAAGGAAATAAAATAAATGGAGAATTATTCACTTCAAGGGTTTTGAGGAAATCAACAATATCTAAATGAGTTGGACCAACAATGCCGTAATTTTTTTTCACCATTTTTGTAAACAATTTTTTTATATATTTTCTTTCCTTTATTATTCATGGTTGTACATAATACTTCAGCGTATGAAAAGTACGAGATCAATGGTTTGTACCATTGCATAAAAATTTCACTTTCTTATATATATTCTTGTTATCTTTATAAACCTGTTTCTAGTGGTTATAAGCATTCTTAAAATGATCATCTTGTCCATGTCTATGTTCATGGCCTCAATTGCGACCACAATTGCTAATGTGACATTTATTCTTTCCGCTATAAAATGTCGCATCCACTTCAAGGAATGGAGCGGAGTCAGTAGGTCTTAAAAAACTTTTTCATGATATTGTGTATACAGGACAACATTATTTGCGTGAAAAGTGGAGTATGTTTTCTAACATATCCTCATCGGTGATACTCTGACCACAAATTTTCAATTTAATTTGAAGCATTCACGTAGTTGAGTTTTATTCACTAACCATATATTGAATTATCATGTTTGCATTCACTTCACGGAATGAAACAAATCCAATAATCGCATGGAATAAACATCATGTTTGCATTCACTTCAGGGAATGAAACAAATCCAATAATCGCATTGAATAAACATCATGCTTGCATTCACTTCAGGGAATGCCTCCAATAAAAATTCTTGGATCAAGACTAATTTTCGTAACTTGAACTTGAGAGAAGTTTATATTCGAGTTTTTCGACACAGAAGAATTATTGCTTTCAAGCAAATATAGACTTTATAACACACTACACCAGATTTGTTCTATAGCGGTACTTTTAGTGTCGTTTTTGGATCAGACGCCGCCAGTAATGAACGTATCACGACATTTATAAATCAAACGCCACAAAACGAGAAAATAACATCGTTTTCTACCCAAACGCCGGTAAAGAGAGACAAAGAGTGGCGTTTTACGCTCAAACGCCGCTATAGGTTCATTGTAGGTGTCGTTTTTAGTGGCGTTTCCAGAGAAAACGCAGTAGTATATCTTCTTTTGCGGCATTTTTTAAAAAATTGCCACCATAGGTCCATTCTACATGTCGTTTATTGTGGTGCTTAGGGCAAAACACCACAGTATGTATCCGTTAGTGGCGTTTGTAAAGAAAACGCCACGATAGGTGGTATCGTTTTCAGTGGCATTTGTTGAAGAAACGCCACAATAGGTCTCCTTTAGCGGCGTTTAAGCATGCCGCGGTATGTCTCTTTTAGCGGCGTTTCCAATATGTATATGTTAAACTCACCGTTCTGACCACAAATAATATCCAAAATCTCAGACCCACCAAAATCCCCAAATCATTCGTGTGATAATCCCTAACTCCTCCTCACTGTCACTCCTCACCGTCACTCCTCCTCGCCGTCACTCCTCCTCACCGTCGCCCGCCACATTCTTCAGCAATTGCAGAATGTGAACATCATTGATATCGATCCTAAAGGTAAGCTTCGACTTCACCGTTTTGTTTTAATTATTTATTGTGTGTTACTTTAAAAAGAAAAGAAATCGCTTGGTCTAGTTGCAAAGTGTGGGAGAACGGTTATTGTTTAGCAAAATTTTAGATGAAACACTTTTCTGTTTTAAGTTCTGAGCTTAAATATTTTTTATGAATTTAATTTGTTTGAGTGATATGAGAAATGGGTTTTTCTTGGATTGTTGATTGCTGATTAGTACTGTTGTGATTTGTTACACATTTCCCTCGATTCAATCAAATTTGTATCTCAAATTCGAGTTAAGTTTAAACTCGAGCTTGACTTGGTTTTATAATAAGACATTATTTAATTACCCCCAAGAAAAAGAGGAAAATAGGGAAACCATGCAGCTCTAAATTATTGACTTGCAGTCTGCAGAGAGATAGGTCATCCCTTGCCTGTAAATGTCCCAATCAATTATGAATTACTTCTCGTTTAAACGTAATGCTCTGGCCTTTTTGTTGGACTTCCTCCTATGTGTTGTCCCCCACTGTAGTCTGAAAATATATCTATTATTGTAAAACGCGATTACTGATACATTACACTACTTTCAAAAGTTAGCCCAACTTTAACATGTTTTACCTGGGAATTTCTTTACTTCTTTCTAAATGAAGCTCTCACTACATTAATTAATAAGTTCAATTGAGGTTTTAGTCCAACTATGCAAGATTTTAGCTTTAATTTGATATGGTTTAATCTCTCTATTTTTGTCATATAATTAGTAGATACGAATTGATAATCCCATTAGTTGTTATCAAAATGACAAGGTTGATTTTTCCCCCTACTATTATCCAATCAATGGTAGCTTCACATATTAGTCGAGTATTCAAAGATATTTTTTAAAAATTTCACGAGCATCAACTAATGATTCTATCAATTTGGAAGTTATAACAAATAAAAGTAGAAGGGTCAAATATTAAAAATAATTATCAACCAATACATATATAATACTCACCAGACTTAAAAATCAAGTCGCCAAATAAAACACTTATAGGTATTGAACTTTCCTAGAGTCTTTTTCTTTTGAATGAGATTTTCAATCTAATAAAGTACCGCACTCGAACCTCGTTCATCCTGGGCGAACCATAAAATAATCACACCTTTTCATCACAGTGTTTTGTGAACCTTAAAATCAAAACGCCAAATTCAGAAAAATAATAATAAAATCTAATCTCATATATAACAAAAGTAATTGGGAAAATTGTTGAGATGCATATAGCCTGTGGAATTCGGAAAACGTCATTGTCATGTAGCATATTCAATCCACCGCTTTCTTCACTTTCCTTAAAGTAGCGATCGATCATTCTTCCATTATATAACACTATATTTTTTAAATTAAGTTGATCTCGTAAGTTTTGTTGAAGGCTTGATATATATATAAACTTGGTGCAAACAAAACGTCATTGAATATTAGAACGAAGTAATAATTAAATAATAGATCAAAATACACTGACTTTAATATAAGAGTGATTAACCAACCACTGTATCGATATATAAATAAGAAAACATATTAGACTTTCTAAGTTAAGTTGAATATACGGTAGATGTAGTAACCAATATCTTGTTGAAATCTTTTTCGGGAAATGCTGACAAGAACCACAGTAATTGAGCGAGATCGTGCTGATAACGTTTTGTGAATAAAATAAAGAAGAAAAAGAGAGATGAACAAGAACAATGATGGGAGACAAAGAGAGAGACTTGTATTATATTTTCAATGTAGGTTTGTGTACAATGCTTTCTCCAAACTCTACATTTATAGGCATAATATAGAAACCCTAATTTCAATAGGTATTAAACTCTAATAATAAAGTACATTAAAGTCTCATTTAATATATGAATATTCATCATAAATGAAGATATTTATAACAGAATGATTATTTTTTTAATTGTTTAAAAACCATTAATTTTATAGGTCGAATATAAAGGTGATGTGAAAATAATTTTAAATATAGTATGACAATCTTAAATAATGTGGTGTATTGAATGCAACGAGTGGTCCTAGTGAAAAAAAAATTATGTTCATCTTAGGATTATCTTAAATATATGTCCCTAAATCATATTAACGAACTAATCTATACTTAATGGGTTCAACAAATGAATCAAATTCGATTAAGATTACCTAATGAATAAAAAAAATATATGTCCTTTTTTGGCGTCTTTATGTATATCTCGACACTAAAAATTGAGTTTAGGACTTATAGTTGAGGTTTAGAGTGTATGATTTAGGGTTTAAGATATATAATTTAGTTTTTAAGATTTAAAATTAAAGTATAGGATTTAGTTTTTTTTTTTTGTGTTAGGACGTACATGGTGGCCTTAGAAACTCTTCCTAAGTTCTTTTGCTCTTTACTTAAAGCTTAAATCAATATTTATGTTAGTTAAATCATAATTATTTTATCTGAAAGCTATTTTTTGTTTTTTTAATATTATTGTTTTCGTAACTAATTTAAGGTTTTTATATAACATGCGTTGAAAGATTTTATTAATCAATTAAAATTTAACACGTGATAAGTTGTAAAAAATCTATTTTTTTAAAATAAAAACTTAAAATTTCTAATTCTATAAATCTAAAATTCCTAAATTTTAAAACCCTCTTAAAATCTTTACTACTAAATTTCTAATCCCAAAAGTTCATTGCCGTTGAGGGCCACCGTTGACCTCTCTTCCGTCATCAAGCTATCACCGTTCGATCACCCCGTTGTGGTCACTCTTAAATTTCTAAATTTCTAAAATTCATAAATTAGTATTACCAAACCTTAAATCTCTAATCTCAGTATTCGACCGCCGTGGACCACCATCTAATAACCCTCCTTATAATTTGGGCTTATTGTGTTCCCGTTGTTAAGCCCACAAGAAGAGGGATAAGAAATATTCAAACATGGATAACAACGGGACTTTACTGACTTGTTATCTCGAGTATACATAGACTAGATATCTCAAATTGGAACCAACTCTTTTGTCCAGGGGCAAAACGATAATTTTTGGTGGTCATAATTGAATTACAATTTTTTTAGATAGCCAAAATATAATTTATCAATTTAAAGGGGCTCAAATGAAATTTACCCTTGCATCTTTATATCTTGTAGGGACTAAGCTACATTTTTATCAATATGAAGGGAACAAAATGAAATCTACGCTTCTAATGAATCACTATAACTTTTAAAATTTCAAAGGGACCCAAATTCTAGGAGTGTTAAAATATACTCGGCCCGAACTACTTGATCTGCTGAAGCGATTAAAAATTATCAAGTATTTGTAATGAAAATACCCCAATTTTTTGGTTGGATACTCGACCCAATCCGGTACTTTTAATATATATTATTTTAAATTCTATTTTTATTTTAGGGTCCTTACTAGTTTTACCCTAAAACTAAATTTAAATTTCTAAACTATGCTTGTATTATGTACTTTTAAGTTTTAAAATTTTCAAAAATATCATATTATTTTTTCAATATAAGTTTCGAAGAGAAAAATCACGATCGAGATTAATATTTTGGGTAAAATACCCCATTGGTACATGAACTATACCCAATTCATCAGTTTAGTACATTTACTTTTTCCATTGTTACTTTCGTACATAAACTTTTATTCCGTCAACAGTTTTACACTTTTCCGTCACGGAGGGTGACGTGGCCTACACGAACCACTAATCCTTTGACACATGTGACTTTTTATATAAAAAGGGTCATTCTTTTATTCCACATATAATATTATCCTTTGAAAAGTGAAACACCCTTTCCCTATTATTTTCGTTCCCTTATTTGAATCCTTAAGAAATTGATAACATCTAAGATTAAACCTAATCTTTTATAGGGATTTAACGTAGAACATCGAAAGTTTAGGGCTAAAAACATAGAGAGTTTTTCGCAAACAACAATGAGAGTTTAGAGCGAATAACATCTGCATTTAGGATTAACTTAAGATTTTGTTTTATTTCGTAGAGAAAAACCATGTCTTCATATTCTTCAAACTCAAAAGAATGTCACTCTAAAGGAGAAATCTGATGCGATTGTAGGCATAGGGCTAAAATCTGAACTTCGAAGAAAAAATTAACGAAAGCACAAAGATTCTTTGGCTGCCCAAGGTGGTTTGAGGTAAATGATTTTGTTTATTATTTTTTTACATTTTTATAAAATATTTTTAGACAAAAATCTATTTGACGTTTGCGCAGAAAGATGAGTGTAATTTTTTGCTGGGTTGAAGACCAATATGAAAAGAATTTACTTATTGAGGTTATTAGTGAAAATAACATGCTTTTGAGGGAGAATCGAAAACTGAAGATTTCTGAAGTAATGATGAAATGCATAAAAGACTGGTGTAGTTTTGAGGGGACATAAATTCTTCAAAAGTATTAGAATTAGAAAAAAATTGAGGAGTGTAAAATTTAAAATTTTCTTGTATAAGATTGTCTTCTTTTTTTCTTCTTGTTTGTTGCTGTAATTTACTCTATGAGTAATGCTTAAGAAAATTATAATTGAAGAAAAGATTTGCAGCATGTACTCAGAAATGTGTTTTAGGATGAGCTAAAATGGTTATGATGGATGTATAAATTATTATGATGAACTTAAATGGTTAATGTAATTTTAAAGTCGTAAATTTACGTTAGGATAATGGCACATTTTTCTCATGTACTTTTATAAATTTGTCAATGTGGGGTCTGTAATTTGCCAATATGGTTTAGGTTCAATTTCATTGTATTGATTGCTGTAATAGTTTATGCCTTATGGTGAAAGTGAATTTGTGTTATTTATCGCAAATAGTTAGTTAGTTATTTGTAGTTTAGTAAAACTTACACCGATGTAAGTTAGTTATGTTTAGTTAGCTGTAGTTCAGTAGAACTTATACCAGTGTAAGTTATTCATATTTGGTTAGTTGTAGTTTAGTAGAACTTACACCGGTGTAAGTTAGTCATATTTAGTTAGTTAGATGTAGTTTAGTAAAACTTACACCGGTGTAAGTTACTCATAGTTAGTTATAGTTAAGAATAGTGTATACCGGTATAAATGTAATAACAATTAAAAGTACCGTTGAATCAGCATATAGATAATGTAATAATAAAATATAATTTAAGCCGATACATCATAGAAACCGTTATATTTTAAAATGAACCTGGAGACAATAATAACATAATAAAATAACTTGGTCTCATGCCCTAAATCAATCTTCAAATACCATTAGATAACAAAACATAATAACAAAATAAGACCATCAATCTCATATGTTTTGACAAGTACTTCTCACTTCCAGAGTTGTTTCCTCTTATGTACCCTTTCTTTGGTATGGTCATCAGTATTTTTTTAGCATAAGAGGTTCAGTCCTAGAACGTTGAAGTGTTCCCGGCCGGTGCATCAATTTTTTCTTTGCCCTTGGCCTACACATTTAGAGTTGAACATGTAACGGGTGCAGATCTTTGTGTAGGTACATCTTAACTATGCTTTGTTCTCTTAGTTTGCACATTCATCTTAGGAGTAGGGGGCTTGTTAGTTTTTGCAGCAGTTGCGGGTGTGTTTGTTGGTGAACGTTTACAAATTCGAACACTTCTCCTTTCACTTACCTGCATTTCACTTACCTGCAATTGTATACAATTTTTTTTTGTAAAAATATATTTGCTTGTGAACAATCCAAATATATAAGCCCCCATGTGCATTACCATTGTTGCTTTCTCCATCATAGTAATGCTACAGTAAAATTCTCTGATAATAGATACATATACAAATACACATGTATTAGACCCACACA
The DNA here is from genome assembly GCA_030270665.1 of Hibiscus trionum. NCBI lineage: Eukaryota > Viridiplantae > Streptophyta > Magnoliopsida > Malvales > Malvaceae > Hibiscus > Hibiscus trionum. The sequence continues at coordinate 14,005,351 of BSYR01000038.1, read as the reverse complement.
TACTTAATTAGAGAACACTAATTTTAATTTATATAAAAAATCAATAAAGAAATAACCCATCACTGTAAAAAAATGAGCGAGTAAAACTTACTATGTGTAACACCCGGGTTTGGGGGTCGGGTGAAAATAATATTTAAATAATGGTTCAGGTTTCGGTTTTATAATTAAAATAATAAAATATTATTTTGGGCTTCATATATTCGAAGCAAACAATTATGTTGGATTTAAATTGTTTTGGAAATCAAATTCCATGGATTTTAGAATTTGAAGATGACCATCTCATTAATGGCAAAGTTGTCATTTCTTGGTCTTGTAAAATAAAACCCATTTTCATTTTATTTCAAATACCCAAAAATCACACCCATCTTCTTCCTCCCCATTTTTGAATGTGAGTTTCTCCCCCATCTCCCATCACTATTCCATCACCAATCTTACTTGTTTTTTAGGGCTTTTCAAAGGTAAATACATTTTCTTATTACCATCATCTTCCTCTTTCTCCCCATGTAATTTGTTTTCATTAAAGCTCACTAGTTTGTATTTTAGGGTTTTGAGATTTGAGTTAAAAATGCTATCTTTGTTAGCTTCAACTAAAGCTTTTGATTTATTAATGTTATGTGAGTTGTTTACTACCTATAAGGTCCAACATATCCGATTTTTGTAAGGTTTTATGGTGAATCCCGAAATGGGTTTTAGGGGTATATTTAAAGTGTCAAAATTTGTGTTTTTGGGATGGTTTTGTGAGAAATTGATGGGCTGATGTTATAGTAACATTGGGTAGGTGTCTTTAGATGTTATTTGATGATTATTGAGTAGTTATGGTGTTGGTTTGAATGGATTCCCGTAGCTACAGCTGTAAGTGATTTTTGGAAGTGGAAAATGGGAGTTTTTAAGGTGTCTATGTGGGGAAATGAAGGGTTGATGGTTATACTATGGTTGGGTAGTGTTTTGAACATGTTTAAGAGTACTTTGGATGACTACATTGCTGATTTTTGATGGGTCTTTGTGGATGCACGAAAATGGGAATTTGAAGAAAGAAATTGGCTTTAAATTGTGAGAATTGTAGTAGATTTGTATGTTGGTGTTAAACCTTGGGTTTGTGATTGATTTTGGGGCTAATGTATTGTTTTTGAATGGTTAGAAGCAAGAGAAGACAATGGAGAAGCTTCGGGCTCGAATCCGGAATTTGGATGCTTGGTAGGCTAGTCGGCTTGTGCTAATGGAGTGGTCGGTGAGTGGTTAAAATGTTTTAAATGGTTTTGAGCAATTGGTTCAAGCATGTGGACTAGGTCGGGATTGGTGGACCCACCTAGAGTTGGGATTAAAGTGGTAGCCTAATCCCAAGCTTTAGTTAGAGACCTTGGTTGATCTTTAAAGTGTTGATTTATGCCTCTTGTTTAATTGTGTTTATGGTGGCTATGTATATGTTGTTATACATGTATGTTGAGGCATAGTTTGATGCATTGATACATGTGTGTTGAGGCATGGCTTAATGCATTGTTATATGTATGTTGATGATAAACGTGATGGAGATATACATATGTTTGAAATATGTTGTGATATTGTATTAATGATATACATGTAGTGTTGACATGTGAAATGTTATTATGAGGTGATTGTATGATCCGAGGATCATGGTGAGTACATGCTAGGCATGGAAATGTGGTTTGTGCATGACGGTAAGTCATGGTGAGTACGTGCTAAGCACGGAAGTTGTTATGCAATGATATTGTGAAAGGTTAATGAAATGTGTAGTATTGGCACTAGTATGCTTGGGTACAAATGATCGATCATTAGGATGTTTAGTGTGCACACGTGAGTCAAAATGCGCGCGTGGTCTTGATGATGGTAGTCATCAAGATGGAGTACGTGTTCGCCCATAAATCTTCTTATATATATTACTCGGTGATGAGTGGAATCCCATCGACGGGCGTGAGGATGAGTGGAATCCCCTCCGCGTGAAATGAGGCGTGAGGATGAGTGGAATCCCCTCCGCGTGAACGGTGATGAGTGTAATCCCACCGTCAAGTAATGGTTGTGTTGTTGGATGTGAGTTCCAACGGTTATCCGCGTATTCGAGTCATAGCTATGTGCCAATACGGATTGTGGATTATGATGCTCATATGTTGGTTATATGTGTTTCTATATGTTGTGGTTATGGATTTGTTGAGCATGGCATGATTTTGATAATATGTTCATGCATCATCTTTTATTTTGGCTCCTGAGGATTGGAGGTAAGATCATGCATTCTATTTTAATTCTTGCTCGTGCTTGGACCTTGCATTGTCGAAGGTTTGTTTTATGAGCTTACCCTCACTAAGCTTTTATGCTTACGCTCCTTTTTGTTCGACAATGCAGATCAGTAGCTTGTGGGTGGCAAGGGCAAGGAAAGGTCTCCAAGTGTTGCTTTAGGTTAGCTCAAGTATAATCTTTAAATTGTAGATTGTAATAGTCAAGCAATGGGATAGGTGTTTTTGATGTGAATGTTTGTTGTATGTTGATGTTGGTTTGGCCTTTGGATGCTTTGTTTGGATTGTAAACCTTGTTATGTTGCATGTCTTGAATGCTTATGTATATGTTGATCTTGTGCCTTTTGTGGATGTGCTTATGTATGTTTGCCTAAGCATGCTATCTTTAATGCCTAGAATGATCTTGTGAATGGAGGTCTTATCTTGCAATCTTATGTGTTTTAAGTGTGTTTGCAATAGGGTGCATGCCTCTAGAGTGTATTTGTATGTTGTGTATGCTTCTTGGAGTCGTTTAGGGCCTTTAGAGTTGTTAAGAGATGCTTAAAGTTGGTATTCGAAGGTTGCAGACAGCCAGTGTTTCGAAACGGGCTGGGCCGTTTCGGAACGGGTAAGGCTTTAGGGACCCCGTATCGGAACGCGTTTCGATACGGTTTGGCCACTGTGAGCCTCTGTTCCGATACGAGTTTCGGAACACTTTGGCTACTGGAAATCTGAGAAATTGCCGAGATGAAGGCGTTTCGAAACGAGTCTAAGGGTTTCGGAACAGTCAATATCTCGTTGACCATGAGAAGTTGACCATTGAGGGTGTTTCGGAACGGTTGACCTCCGTTCCGATACGGCCTTCTCGTGTGGACTTGGGGCTGTTGACCAAGTCAAGGTGTTTCGATACACATTAATGGTGTTTCGAAACGGCCTGCCTAATAAGTTAAAATTGGATCGTTTACTTGCTGTTTTGTGTCTAGTTGTATGTCCTTCTCAAATCTTTCCGCTGTCGTGATCACATAGGATTTAAATGTGCCTCTAGAGAAGATTAAATTAAAAGAAATTTTTAGGGTTGCTAACTGGGGTGGAACCTTAACGGGTTTCGCTTCGGTTTTCCCCGTGTGGCCCACTCGGACCGGTCAAGTGTCCGGACCGGGACGAGGGGGTTACATTTGTTGGTATCAGAGCCTAAGGTTACCGAGACCTTGGGCAGGTAAGTGAGGTGAGTTGTGTTTTATGATTGATATGCACGGTGTTTGCTTGCCTTGTAAGCATGATTGCTTGTGTATCAAGTTATGCTCGTTGTTTTATTTAAATCATGTTGTTTGGAGTCTAATTGCTACTATTACATCTAAAAAGAATTTTAAGTGAGGGAATCATACTTGAGCCACTTGGACCCTCTCCTTTGCTAACCCAGTTTGTATGTTAATTTGTTGTTGTTGTTGGTTTATTGCTTTTTAGTAAGTTTGAGGCCAAGGAGTGGGCTGTGAATCGGTAAGTGGGAGCTGTGGTTTCTGAATATGTGGATGATGTTGAGGGAGTTCATCGCTTTAGTCAGGAAGGTGTGGTTGTACCGGAGTTGAGGTACAATCTGTTTGTTTGAGTCAGTGTGTATGTGGGTTGATTCCGGTTGTTAGGGAACGAGGTGATTGATTCTGGTATTAGTTGGTAAAAAGAAGTGAAGACATGTGAGTGGGAGTCAGAGTGCTATCGATGTTATAGTAGATAAGCCCTTGGTACAGTTTTGAGCTTGTTCCCTCCGGATGATTCTGAATCAGTACTTCCGTATGTTGTTAGCAAGCATGCAAGATTTGAATATGCCCGATGAGGTGTTAGAGTTAGGTGTGAGCACCTTAGTTCTTTAGACGAGATCAAGGTAGGGGTCTCGTGTTAGTAATCTGAAACTCAGAAATGTTAGTTGGTGATCGTTGGGGTTCGGCCTATGGTTTTAATACAAGACAGCCGGTCAGTATCCGTGGGTAGGAATCGATTTGTGTGCTTGGGCCAGTGTACGTCTGAGTTGTCTTCCAGCAAGAAGGTGAGATGAATGTCACTTCCGATATAGTTGAGCCGAGAAGGGAGTCTTAAGCTTTGGCTTTAGATTGTTGGTAGTAGAATGTTTGGAGTCGCCAGGACCGACGTTATAGAACAAGTCCAAGCATGGTTGTTTGTGTGTGTAGTCAAAACTGAATTTTGAAGTTTCGAGATGCTCTAAGAACAGTTTAGAAAGGTCAGATTTTGTTGAAGGGACAACCTGAAAACAAGAGGACCGAAGACTATCGGCTGTGCACATGGGTAGTTGCAGTTCTGTGGATTCTTCCTTTTGTGTGAGCATGCGAAGAAAATTTGATGTACGTGTTGAGATTTTAGACGTAGGAACGCATGTGACTAGACCTTTTGGTGAGATATTGGTGGTCAGAAAGATGTACGGAAGATGCTTGTTGGTGGTTCAGGGTTACATGTTTCCAGTAGATGTGAAATATTTGTCTTTTACGGTTTCGATGTACCTTTTGACATGGTTTGGCTTGTAGAACACATAGCTAGGGTAAACTTTGAGATAAAGAGAGAGTTGCTTTGAAGTTGCAGATTTCTGTGAGACTGTAGTGTTAGGTAGAGATGTGAACTCCTTATTGAATGTTGATCCAGCTTTAGAGGTCAAAGATCGATTGAGTTTAGTTGACAGGCTTGCTTAGCAATTGTGATAGATTTGATTTTTGAATGAAGAGTAGACCGCAGAATGTTAGAATAATTTGTGTTTTATTTTCCTAGAACTGTTTGGAAGAATTGTCGGTTTGTCTCTTGATAGAGGAGAATAGTTTGTTATTGAGACCGCCTCCGAGTTCGCTCCTGTTTTGTTGCTCTGTATTTTAGGGTTCCCGAAAGAATTGAGAGTGTTGAAGAATCGACTTCGAGATTTGTTAGACCGTAGATTTATTAGGCCTAGCACCTCATCTTAGAGTACGACAGTGAAAATTGTGAAGAAGAGAGAAGACAATACGAGAATGTGTTTAGATTACAAGCAGTTGAAACAATTGACAGTGAATAGTTAGTATCCGTTTCCCACCATCAGTGATTTGTTGATCAGTTAGGGTGTGCCCCAGTCCTTTCGAAGATTAATTTGAGATCCGTTTACTACCAGTTGAAAGTGAGAGAAGTTGAAGTACCGAAGACAGCTTTCGAGGCAAGATGTGATCGCTTTGAGCTCCGAGTTATGCCGCTTTGTTTGACTAGTGTGTTAGTTACTTTTATACAGATGTCGAGCAGAATATTTCCTAAATTCCTTGATCAGTTGTAGTAGTCCTCATAGATGATACATGTGTGTATTCACGTACCGAGGAAGATCATGACAAGCTATGAAATTAGTGTTGTTGATCCTATTAGAGAATCAGTTGTATGCCAAGATGAGCAAACGTGAACTCCGAGTTAAGGAAGATGTCCTCCTAAGACATGTAGATTAGCCGAGTGTATTAGGGTAAATCCCAAGTAGACAGAAGAAGATGTGAGTTGGAAGAAATCGAAGACAGTGCCAGGTATCTTTAGTTCCTATGTTTAGCATTGTTACTTTCAGAGAATTGTGAATAGTCTTTCGAAGATAGCTGCTCCATTGAACAAGTTGCTACAGAAGAATGTTCAGTTTGGGTGGTAAGATGCAAGACAATGAGCCCTTGAGAAACCGAAAGAAACTTTGAAGAGAGCTTCGACCTTGAATCAACTTATATCAGAGAAGGAGTTTGTGAACCATAGTGATGTGTTACATGTAGGGTTAGGTTGTGTGCTACGCAAGACAGAAGATTGTGACCTATTCATTGAGATAGTTGAAAGACCTTGAAAAGAATTATCCGACACTAGACATAGAGTTAATTACAGTTGTATTTGCTTCGAAGACTTAGAGACAAAGCTGTACAGTAAGAAATGCACGATATTTACACATCATCAGAACTTGAAATATTAGACGACTTAGGAAGGGATGAAACTTGAATAACATGAGGTTTTAGAATTGCTTGAAGACTGTAATCTCAAGATTGAATACCATCCAAAGAGAGTTGACGTAGTAACCGATGTTCCGAGCTATGTTGTTGATAGATTAGTAGTAGAGTTGCGAGATGTATTTGCCAAATTCAGTTTACCGAATGATAGTATTCTTGTGGACGAGTTTCATGTTAAACCTACTTTGAGTCAGATACTTGAAGAGAAACAGTTGCAAGACAGGTTCTTGGCACCTCACGTGCAAGACATAGCGGAAGGAAGACCTTCAGAATACAATTTCAGAGATGATAGAGTTCCGCATTTTAGAGACATAATTGTTGCACCGATTGACTTAGTGTTTTGAGACGTATTGTTTTGGCCGAAGCACGGCAGTTCATTTGTATTGCATCAGAGTAGTATGAAGACGTATTGTGGGTTGAAGATGAGTACTTATGGATTGAGTTGATGAGTGACGTTGTTCAGTATGAGAGTAAGTGTGTAAATTGCCAGCGTGTCAAGACCGAGCATCAGTTTTCTTCTAGTTTGTTACATCCGTGGAAGATCCTTAATGGAAGTGAGTAATAGAGATTCGAGATCCCAACTAGATTTTTGAAGACGTCTACGTAGTGTTTGGTTACATGTTGAAGTCAGATGGTCAGTTAGAGAAGGTTATGGGTCAAGTATTCAAACAGTGCTGTATGAGATTGTGAATCAGGCTAGTTCTGTTATTTATTGTTGCGGTTATCACCAGAGTTAGAAAGAGCTTTGTGATGTGTTATGTATGTCTATGATTCGGAAGTGTGAGTCAGATCTGTCTCGTGCTATGTTTGTTGAAGAGGTTGAGTCGAGTTTGAAATTGACAAGCAATGGAGAACCAGTTGAGATCTTAGCATCAGATAGATAATGATGTGTGGTAAGTCTACCGAGTTGGCTAGAATGTTGTAGTGAGAAGGAAAGGGAAGTGTCCGGTCCGATAAATTTTGGGGACGAACTTTTCTTAAGTGGGGGAGAGTTGTAACACCCGGGTTTGGGGGTCGGGTGAAAATAATATTTAAATAATGGTTTGGGTTTCAGTTTTATAATTAAAATAATAAAATATTATTTTGGGCTTCATATATTCGAAGCAAACAATTATGTTGGATTTAAATTGTTTTGGAAATCAAATTCCATGGATTTTAGAATTTGAAGATGGCCATCTCATTAATGGCAAAGTTGTCATTTCTTGGTCTTGTAAAATAAAACCCATTTTCATTTTATTTCAAATACCCAAAAATCACACCCATCTTCTTCCTCCCCATTTTTGAATGTGAGTTTCTCCCCCCATCTCCCATCACTATTCCATCACCAATCTTACTTGTTTTTTAGGGCTTTTTAAAGGTAAATACATTTTCTTATTACCATCATCTTCCTCTTTCTCCCCATGTAATTTGTTTTCATTAAAGCTCACTAGTTTGCATTTTAGGGTTTTGAGATTTTGAGTTAAAAATGTTATCTTTGTTAGATTCAACTAAAGCTTTTGATTTATTAATTTTATGTGAGTTGTTTACTACCTATAAGGTCCAACATATCCGATTTTTGTAAGGTTTTATGGTGAATCCCGAAATGGGTTTTAGGGGTATATTTAAAGTGTCAAAATTTGTGTTTTTGGGATGGTTTTGTGAGAAATTGATGGGCTGATGTTATAGTAACATTGGGTAGGTGTCTTTAGATGTTATTTGATGATTTTTGAGTAGTTATGGTGTTGGTTTGAATGGATTCCCGTAGCTACTGCTGTAAGTGATTTTTGGAAGTGGAAAATGGGAGTTTTTAAGGTGTCTATGTGGGGAAATGAAGGGCTAATGGTTATACTATGGTTGGGTAGTGTTTTGAACATGTTTAAGAGTACTTTGGATGACTACATTGCTGATTTTTGATGGGTCTTTGTGGATGCACGAAAATGGGAATTTGAAGAAAGAAATTGGCTTTAAATTGTGAGAATTGTAGTAGATTTGTGTGTTGGTGTTAAACCTTGGGTTTGTGATTGATTTTGGGGCTAATGTATTGTTTTTGAATAGTTAGAAGCAAGATAAGACAATGGAGAAGCTTCGGGCTCGAATCCGGAATTTGGATGCTTGGTAGGCTAGTCGGCTTGTGCTAATGGAGTGGTCGGTGAGCGGTTAAAATGTTTTAAATGGTTTTGAGCAATTGGTTCAAGCATGTGGACTAGGTCGGGATTGGTGGACCCACCTAGAGTTGGGATTAAAGTGGTAGCCTAATCCCAAGCTTTAGTTAGAGACCTTGGTTGATCTTTAAAGTGTTGATTTATGCCTCTTGTTTAATTGTGTTTATGGTGGCTATGTATATGTTGTTATACATGTATGTTGAGGCATGATTTGATGCATTGATACATGTGTGTTGAGGCATGGCTTAATGCATTGTTATATGTATGTTGATGATAAACGTGATGGAGATATACATATGTTTGAAATATGTTGTGATATTGTATTAATGATATACATGTAGTGTTGGCATGTGAAATGATATTATGAGGTAATTGTATGATCCGAGGATCATGGTGAGTACATGCTAGGCATGGAAATGTGGTTTGTGCATGACGGTAAGTCATGGTGAGTACGTGCTAAGCACGGAAGTTGTTATGCAATGATATTGTGAAAGGTTAATAAAATGTGTAGTATTGGCACTAGTATGCTTGGGTACAAATGATCGATCATTAGGATGTTTAGTGTGCACACGTGAGTCAAAATGCGCGCGTGGTCTTGATGATGGTAGTCATCAAGATGGAGTACGGGTTCGCCCGGAAATCTTCTTATATATATTAGTCGGTGATGAGTGAAATCCCCTCCGCGTGAAATGAGGCGTGAGGATGAGTAGAATCCCCTCCGCGTGAACGGTGGTGAGTGTAATCCCACCGTCAGGTAATGGTTGTGTTGTTGGATGTGAGTTCCAACGGTTATCCGCGTATTCGAGTCATAGCTAGGTGCCAATACGGATTGTGGATTATGATGCTCATATGTTGGTTATATGTGTTTCTATATGTTGCGGTTATGGACTTGTTGAGCATGGCATGATTTTGATAATATGTTCATGCATCATCTTTTATTTTGGCTCCTGAGGATTGGAGGTAAGATCATGCATTCTATTTTAATTCTTGCTCGTGCTTGGACCCTGCATTGTCGAAGGTTTGTTTTATGAGCTTACCCTCACTAAGCTTTTATGCTTACGCTTATTTTTGTTCGACAATGCAGATCAGTAGCTTGTGGGTGGCAAGGGCAAGGAAAGGTCTCCAAGTGTTGCTTTAGGTTAGCTCAAGTATAATCTTTAAATTGTAGATTGTAATAGTCAAGCAATGGGATAGGTGTTGTTGATGTGAATGTTTGTTGTATGTTGATGTTGGTTTGGCCTTTGGATGCTTCGTTTGGATTGTAAACCTTGTTATGTTGCATGTCTTGAATGCTTATGTATATGTTGATCTTGTGCCTTTTGTGGATGTGCTTATGTATGTTTGCCTAAGCATGCTATCTTTAATGCCTAGAATGATCTTGTGAATGGAGGTCTTATCTTGCAATCATATGTGTTTTAAGTGTGTTTGCAATAGGGTGCATGCCTCTAGAGTGTATTTGTATGTTGTGTATGCTTCTTGGAGTCGTTTAGGGCCTTTAGAGTTGTTAAGAGATGCTTAAAGCTGGTCTTCGAAGGTTGCAGACAGCCAGTGTTTCGAAACGGGCTGGGTCGTTTCAGAACGGGTAAGGCTTCAAGGACCCCGTATCGGAACGCGTTTCGATACGGTTTGGCCACTGTGAGCCCCTGTTCCGATACGAGTTTCGAAACACTTTGGCTACTGGAAATCTGAGAAATTGCCGAGATGAAGGCGTTTCGAAACGGGTCTAAGGGTTTCGGAACGGTCAATATCTCGTTGACCACGAGAAGTTGACCGTTGAGGGTGTTTCGGAACGGTTGACCTTCGTTCCGATACGACCTTCTCGTGTGGACTTGGGGCTGTTGACCAAGTCAAGGTGTTTCGATACACCTTAATGGTGTTTCGAAACGGCCTGCCTAATAAGTTAAAATTGGATCGTTTACTTGCTGTTTTGTGTCCAGTTGCATGTCCTTCTCGAATCTTTCCGCTGTCGTGATCATATAGGATTTAAATGTGCCTCTAGAGAAGATTAAATTAAAAGAAATTTTTAGGGTTGCTAACTGGGGTGGAACCTTAACGGATTTCGCTTCGGTTTTCCCCTTGTGGCCCACTCGGACCGGTCAAGCGTTCGGACCGGGACGAGGGGGTTACACTATGTTGAAAGGAATCTTTTAGAGTACTCAGCTAGTCACTTGTCTAAATCGCTAACAGTTTTAAATCTCTAAAAGCAAAAAAATAGTTATCATCTTCTTTTTGAAAGAAATGAAAAGGATAAACCCTAGTTTAGAAACACATACCAGATAAATCGAAATAACTAATTTTTGAAACCCAAACACGATTTAACTCAAAAAAACCCAAACGCGATTACATAAAACCCTAAACCCAAACATGAATCAATAAACCCACTCAAATTCAAAAATACCCTAAACCCATTTTTTAAGAACACGAACTCAACTCGATTGATACCCCAAATTTCTATCGTGAAAAAGCCCTAATTTTTTTCAATCGGCTAATTTTTTTAAATTGAAAGGTGAGTTAAACGGTAAAAATAGAAAAATGTGTTTAAGACTTTTCAAGAGATAATATTACACGTGGCATAAAAAAGGGTGTTTTTTTATTTAAAAAAAAGTTCGCGTAGGCCACATCATCCTCCGTGACGGAAAAGTGTAAAACCGTTGACGGAATAAAAGTTCATGTATGAAAGTAGGAACGGAAAAAATAAATGTACTAAACTGATAAATTGGGTATAGTTCTTGTACCAATGGGGTATTTTACCCTAATATTTTTAACACCTTCTTTTGGTGATAAACTTTAATATATATATATATATATATATATATTCAAATATTTCTCCCTTAAACCTAACTTCAAATCACTAATCTTTGTGTTTGAATAATCTATTATGAAAATTTAAATTTTATATGTTTCTTATGTGATTTTTAATATAAATTTTGGATTTAAAAATTATAAATTAATAAACTAGATACGTGGTACTTTATTTTACTGGCACCCGATTTTTATGGGTCATGTCACGGGCCGAGTTTTTAGTAATCAATTAGGAACAAATATAGTTTGTTTATTTGTTTTTCATTTAGGAGGTTTCTGTTAGAACCAAACCATAATAGATATGAAATCTAAAACCCGGGATCTATCATGTCAAATCATCAAGAATAATAAATCGAATAAACTGAATGCGGAAGCGTACCTGAACTCATTAATAGATTGAAAATCTTGAATCGTTTGATGAAGATCGCCTAAAAAGTGGTTGTGATCTTCCAAGAAGATAGGTTAGCCCTTGAAGTAAAACTCTCTGACGGGGAAGGAGAGAAAAACAAGTTAACCTATTTCTTGGGGACCACTACCTCTTTATATAGTTGATTATTAAATTAAACTATTAAATATTTATAACTCTGCCCCTCATTGAATTATAAATATATCTTATGGTATCTACATTTTTATTTACATGACATTTTAATACCTATGATGCGTTTAACTTAATTGGTCACTTTATTTTGTGTCATACTTTATAATAGCAACATACATTTTACATATGTGCCCACAATTGCGGATTTTAATCCAACAATCTCCCACTTGGGCAACATATGTTTCCTGATAAATGTACAACCTTATGAGCTCAAAATTTTGCTATTATATAATAGATATTCTATAACAATCTCGTCCATCAACTATATCCACATAGGATCAAAGCGATCTTCGCCATATCAATCATGACTGGACCCATCAATGGTCACGTATACAAATATAGTCAAATGACATAGATCAATCATGGATGTGTAGCATGGAAAATTACAAGAAATGTGAACCGTACATGTCTATTTCCAACTGGTCCTCCTAAACCTTAATGAGATCAACTTTACTGAATTCAGAGTGTACATAAACCAAAAGAACTTTATTTCTGCAGAAAATAATCTTAAATAACTTTAAACTAAAGTAACTGAAATTGTGTCTAAACTGAATGAGCATTTTTTTAAAATTACAAACTCCCACTAAAATCGAATATCCTTAAATAACATTACACCCACATGAGTAGTGTGCTCATGAAAGACCTAGGGTGACAGTTTCTTAATATGCGCACAATTATGGAGTTTGTACCAACATGCTCTATAGACACACAACCACTCTGAATTTTCTTTAACAACTAGGAACGTAATATTTATGTGCTTCAAGTTTGAAGTGTTCCTATTGTGTATAGAATAAATGAATGTATATTTATTGCACAAAATAACTAGAGTGGTCTTTTTATTCAATCTAAAATTAGCAGCTCATGTGACAAAATTAGTTTGCATCAATATTCTATTAGAATCGAAGTCTGTAAACCTAATGATCTCTAACTTACCAGAACTTCGACATGTGAGCATGTAATTTTTATTCTCTAAAGTTATCTCATAACTCTATTGGCTGCTATCCAATAGTTCATACTAGAATTTCTTAAATATCTATCTAACATTCTAACAATGTACACAATTTCCGAACGCATACATACTTAAGCATAAATTAGATTCTCAATAACTTATGTATAGAGAATCTTTTGGATTTTCTAAATTTCAAGGTTACTTTTTAGGGCATTGAGCAAGATAATACTTATCTTCTTTAGCAATATGAGTGTCACTTGGTTTACTCCCACTGAACTTGTAGTATATACAAGTGCCAACCAAATTTATCTCAAAACCGAATGAGATAATCAACATGAAATTTATAATTTCATTAACGAGAGTCCTACTTAAGCTCATAGATAGATTTCTTTAATTTACATATCATTGATATTGTATCATAAGACACAACTTTATGATTGTACCATATAAATAGTTTCTTCAATGTCGCCATTGAAAAAAAAACAAGCTTAACATCTATCTAATGTAGCTTAAGACTAAAACAAGCAACAAGTGTAATAATTATCTTGAAAGAGTCTTTCAATAAAACTGAAGAGAAAGTCTCTAAAAAATCAATGACTTCTTTTAGAGTATATCCTTTAGAAACAAGACGTACTTTATACTTATCCACATTACCATTTCCATCCCTATTGGTTTTAAATATCCGTTTACAACCAATTGGTTTGCACCTTAAAGAAATGAGATAAGTTCTTAAATTTTATTGTCTTGCATAAAATTATACTCTTCTTGAATGACATCAATCCACTTGTGAGAGTTAAAACTTTTATGGTCTGATAAAAACGATTGAGTCATTTTCTATCATTCCATTGTTACCTTATTTTCTTAAAGAAATACAATATAATAATTCAAAATAGTATTTCATCTTCCTCTCGTGGACCTCTTTAATGACACTTATTTTTAAGGTTGTTGAGTTTGTTCTTCTGAAACAATTACCTTATCTTGAATGAGAGTTGTTCAACATTATTTTGCTGAGGTACTTGATTCACTTCTTGATTAGTGATAGGTGTGAAAACCCAAACACCATCAAAAGTGATAGTATGAATTAAATTATAATTCAATTTCTCCTCAATAACAATGCATCTAACCTTATTTCTCCCTCCAAACTCAACATCCTAAAAATTATAAATCTCTCCTTAAAATAATCTTAATTGTGGGATCATAAAATTTACAGCCCATGGATCACTCAAAATAACTGAAGTAGTTGCTCGCTTTTAAAGTTTAATTTCTTTACATGTGTCCTAACTTATACAAAAGAATCAACACTTAAAAACTTATTGTCGTTTCTTTTGGGTAGAACCCTTAGCAACTTTATTTAAATATTTTCTTTATTGTCCTTATTCTTAAAGACACTAACTAAATGAGCACTAACCAAATAATTATTCTTTTTACACTTATAATGCTTCAACTTTTCTTCCTCTTGAACACGATGAGAAATGAACCCAAATAGAGTATATTTCTCCCTTTGACACTTGTAACTTGAATTGGTTAAATTGTATAGGAAGCGATATCAAAACCATAAGAACAAACAATTATTAGAAAGTTTGATCTTATGTGCCTTAAATTTTGAAGCAATATAAAAAAAATTTATAATCTACTATCTCACATTTCCTTGACCCTTATACTTCATAGACATAAAAAAAAGCATAAGTGATGTCATCTTAACCTTAATATTTTGAGTAAAACATTTCTTAATTTTGTCAAGGAAACCCTTAGTTTGAGTAGTTTCTTTAAATTTGTGCTCCTAAAGACATCTAGAATGTTGTACTTTATGATCATTAGACTCACGCGATTCGAACGATTTCACCTCTCAAAATACCTTTTATAGGTGCTTACCGCAGTGAGAGGTGCAAGATGTTCTTTCCTTAGTGCAAAGCCTATGCTCATACAACCAAATACTATATGTAAGTGTCTCTTCTATTCCTTGAAATTAGTTTCACTAAACATTAGTGTAGAATGTTATTAACAAATATTGTGAAAGAAAAGATAGATTACCTAAATATAGAACAAAAATAAATAAATAAAATAAAAACAAGCTCACATAAATATGCATAAGTAAACAAATAAATTTAAAATAATGGCTAGTTCCCCTCAAGATACCAAGCACAACATTAATATCAAGTCTTTGGACAATAATATTAACTGTAAGCGGTACTCTTGTTATAGCAATCAAACATTGACAATAAACTATGTCAAACAATAGGCTAATCTTTAGACTAACGTATTGCTCACATAAAATACCTTATAATTGTCACACATTTATCGCCACAATTGTCGTTGTAATTCTGCCAAATATTAACTTTCCTTTGTGTCAATTAATAAACGCATGAATTACAAAAACCCATAAATATCTTGACATTTTAAATAAACTAATCTACACAAAAGCGGTCACTTTGGTGACATTATGTTTCAATTAATCCATTAAAATATTAGATATTCGAAGCCAAAATATGAATTTAATTGTTTCAAAATGTTTGTCTTAATTTTATCTTTTAATCAAATTAAAAGATAACCAAAATAATAATAAATTTGAATAAAGGTAAACCTCATATCAAGATATCGGACACTCCATTAATATTTTATCTTTGGACAAAACATTAACTTGCAAGTGATATCTTGGTACAGTAATCAAACATTGATAATAAGAACATGTCAAACAGAAATCTTCCTTTGGGCCGATTTATTGCTCACATATAAAATTGAATAATTATCACATGTTTATTACCACAGTTGCACATGTAATAATGTTAATCATTAACCTTCCTTTGGGCCGATTAATACTAACATAATCCGACTTACATGCACAAAACCTTCTATATTTTAAAACAAACTAATTTCCACAATAGAGGTCACTTTGGTGACTTAATGCTTCAATTAGTTTATCTCAAAATATACGACATAAATATACCAATATTCAAATTTAAAATTTTGTAACAATCAAAACTGAAATTTCTGATAACACTTAAGTTTTCGAAATAACCCAAAATAAGGTTGTCTGAATGGGGCTATCAGAACTCGAAAAGAAAAACTTAAATCTTTGACTGTTCCTTAAAAGAAATGTCTTAAATCTTAAACATACATTTAGCAAAATCAAAGTCGAATTCAAGACAATGAATCTTTAACTAAAAACCAAAACCAAAAGTATTATACAAATGAGTAATTCATATAATTATCACATAAAATTTTAATATATTCGTAATAACTGAATAATCAAAATTAAAAAAAATCTTGATCAAACTGAATCGGATATGAATACCATAAAATTAATGACATTGCGACAAATAACAACGTAACCAAAATAAATCCAGTCAAAACCGTAGTCATACAATTAATAGCATATTTTTAGACAACATGCATACAATTGCAAATAATAAAATTAATCAACCGTATATTATAATCCGATTAAAAACCAAACAAAAACTAAAATTAACTCAGACCTCATTTCCAGTGTATATCATTTAAAATAACATAATGAAAAATTAGACTGAATTAATAAAAACGGAAACTGTTTTGAGATTAAACCTGAATTACAAAAGATAAGCATGGACTAAACTGAATGACTTGAGAACTTGAAGAATTAAAGGTGTCGTTATCCCTTCCCCAAAAAACGCACATGCCTGACTTCTATGTATTCTTTTTATTATTAATTAAACGCTTAATTAAAACCTTAACTTGCCGTCAATATCAATGAAATTCAATTCCTAAAATTTCTTTATAATCAACCGTCGGTAATTTATGTCCGATAGAAATTATGAACACAAATCACCGTAAAACCCTAAAATCTGAACTAAAGAATCAATCCAAAATCAATTAAATAAATTAATTCTCAATGATTCAACACGACGAGGCTCTGATGCCACTTGTTAGAACCAAACCATAATAGATATGAAATCTAAAACCCGGGATCTATCATGTCAAATCATCAAGAATAATAAATCGAATAAACTGAATGCGGAAGCGTACCTGAATTCATTAATAGATTGAAAATCTTGAATCCTTTGATGAAGATCGCCTAAAAAGTGGTTGTGATCTTCCAAGAAGATTGATTAGCCCTTGAAGTAAAACTCTCTGACGGGGAAGGAGAGAAAAACAAGTTAACCTATTTCTTGGGGACCACTACCTCTTTATATAGTCGATTATTAAATCAAACTATTAAATATTTATAACTCTGCCCCTCATTGAATTATAAATATATCTTATGATATCTACATTTTTATTTCCATGACATTTTAATACCTATGACGCGCTTAACTTAATTGGTCACTTTATTTTGTGTCATACTTTATAATAGCAACATACATTTTACATATGTGCCCACAATTGCGGATTTTAATCCAACAGTTTCCTTTAGTGACATGAGTCAGTCAGATTTCTATCAATAGCACGTAAGTCGGGTTTCGCAATATAGTGGAAAAAAAATTAGAGAGTAGTTTTTAAAATATATTTCGAACTTTGAAACCATATGAATAAAACACCTGCCGCGATCATAGGGTGCTTGTGAACTCATTGTGCTTTCTAGTTTCTACTAGTAATGCATCAAATTATTTTTCAATTTTAAATATATTAGTTTATATATTTATTAAATTAATTATAGTTGTATATAAAAACTTAATGTTTTAAATTACATCTTCTTTTTTATTAAAAATATTATTCATCAACCAAGTATGTTGTATAATGGCAAGCAATATCAATAATCTTAATTGACGTTAAAAATTCAATTCGATCTCAAATAATATATATATTTTTTTTGAAATGTAATAATTCTTTATTCATAAGATACGACACATAATTGGAAACCTCATTAAAAAACCTCCATAACTCTATTGGAGGAAAAAACACAGAGACTAACAATAACACGTCCAACACTCTCCAAGATCGAAAGGACTAGAATCACCTAGAACACACTTGTAGACTTACAATGGGATAAATTACAAAATGCAAAGATGTACTGCAAAGCTCTCATAACTGGGGTAAAACATAGGAACAGAGCACTACTAGCGAAAGGGCTAAGCAGTAGAAATTGTCATGAACGGCCGTCTACTCCTCAGGACTTGGCTTCGACAATAAGAGTTGAGGTTCTGGAAATCTCTTTTTTGGCCAGAAAATCAGCACTTGTATTAAGCTCTCAAACAATATCTCTTTTATTAAAAATCATTAAAAAGAACAAATGTAACACACTTGTCTTGTCTGTTCCTTTTTCTTTCGATGTAAACTCTTTCATCAATGGCGGAACTTGGTGATTTGGTGATATGATTTGGGGGCCAACTCAATTTTTTTTAAAAAAATTAAAGGTTTTAAAATTTGTAATAATTTTTAAGGTTTCAATTTATATATATATTTTTTAAAAATTTGGGGTCTAACTAAAATTTTTGAAAATTTGAGAGACGTAAAGAAAACTTTTAAAAATTATAAGAGAGATTTAATTAAAAATATTAAAAAAATTTAAAACTTAATCTAAATTTCTAAAAATTTTGCGGGGCTAAATTATTTTTTTAATTTCAAGGATCTAAAATAAAATTTCTAAATTTTTGGGGGCCGTGGCCCGCACACATCCTTATTGTGTTTCTCCCATGCCTTTCATCATGTTTAATACAGTTATATGATCATGGATGGAGTCATTTGGTGACGGAAGGGGTTGTTATCCTTTCAAATTTTTTGGGTTATATAATAACATTTTAAGGTATTTTTATTTTAAATATTAGTCAAATATATACGATCTTTGTCCTTCTTACTTTTTAGATCTAATTCTTCAAAAAGAAATTAGCTCTAAAAACTTGATAGAGTCTTGTTCCTTTTAAGTTTTGCTTAGTTGTTGGAAAAGTGGAAAAAATAAAGGAGGGAAGAGAAAATTAGAAAGAAATGAATTTAAAGGTTGTTTCGTATAGTGAAAAATTAGAAGAAAATAAAATAGTGAGGGAGGTAGTTTTCCTTGCTCCTATACAAATAGTTTTCTTTCCAAAATTTGTGGAAATTAGGATAGAAAAATAAAAGTTATCATAATTTAATAATAAAATTATCAAATTGTATTTAAAAAAGCAGAGTTTTAATTTCACCATATTTATTATTAATTTTTATAATTTCATTCAATATTTTTATTATGATTTTAATTTTGTTCAGTTTAACCCCTAAATTTTTTATTTAATCTAAAATTTACCTTTATTTGTTTATAATTTTATTATTTAATTCAATATTTTTAATATAATAATATTTTTCACTTTAATCCCTAAAATATTTATTTAATTCATAATTGACCCCAATTTATTTCTAATTTTTATAAACTCATCTAATATTTTTACTATAGTTTTTTGTTCAATTTAATCCCTCAAAGTTTATTTAATTTGGAATTTACCCCTATATTTATTTCTATTTTATAATTGAATCCAATACCGTATAATGCAAACTTTATATTTTAGTCACTAATTTTATAATTGCAATTAAGGATGTTTTAGCTTGGATTAACCTGAAACTTGGTCTATATGGCAATTATGATATAGATTTCATAAAATAAGGTTTAATTTCACTTTTTTGCAAAATGGTCCCTGTATTTTATACATGTTTTTAAAATGGCACATAAACTACTTATTTTTGCAATTAACGCTCTATTTCAAATCCGATTTCAAACATATCTACCATTAAGTCTAATTGAAATTAATGATCCTAAAACGGACCTGAAACGGAGTTTTTAACTTTAAATATAACTTATGACTTATTTACATTTTAGTCCTTAAACCTCGATATGGTTAAATTTACTTCAATTTGAACTTTGTTTTTAGCAACAGAGGTATACAATGTTTCTACTTGTATCAAACGTGTATTTAAGTTTTGAATGTTTTCTGGGGTTTAAATTTTGTAAAATGACCAAAATATTAAACTAAATTATAAAAATAGAAATAAATAGAGGTCAATTTTAATTGAATACAAAATTTAGGGACTGAACTAGACAAAAATAAAAATATATTAAAAATATTAGACTAAATTATAAAAAAACTAAAATGGGTCAAATTTGAATTAAATAAAAATTTTAGGGATTAAATTGAACTAAAATAAAATCATATTAAAAATATTGGATGAAATCATAAAAATAGAAACAAATATGGGTTATTTTTGGATTAAATAAAAAAATTTAGAGACTTAAATGAACAAAAATATTGAATTAAATTATAATAATTAGAAACACAGGGATAAATTTAGTTCAAATAAACATTTTAAAGACTAAAGTAAATAAAAATAAAACCATATAAAAATAATGAATTAAATTATAAAAATTAGAATAAAAAATATGGGTAAATTTTGGATTAAATAATTTTTTAGGAACTAAATTGAGTAAAAATATTATCATATTAAACATTGGACTAAATTGTAAAAAGTATAAAAATAGGGGTTAATTTTAGATTAAATAAATATTTTAAGGACTAAAGTGAAAAAAATAAAACTATATTAAAAATATTAGACTAAATTATTAAAAGTTTTAACAGATATAAGCTAATTTTGGACTAAATAAATATTTTAAGGACTAATTTAAATAAAAATAATAATATTAAAAATATTAGACTAGATTATAAAAATTAAAAATAAATTTAAATTTTCAAACCTTAATTTTCTTTTCTCCCACTTTTTCATTGTACCAAGCAATAGAGAGAAAAGCCTAAATACATTTTTCATCCTTTCGATTTTCCTTCCTCTCTACCATGCAAAGCCTAAAATATAAAATAATTGAAATTTAATTGAAATAAAATCTAAAAGTAGTAAAATAATTACAAGTTAATTTAAATAAAATTTAACTAAAATTTTGTTTTAAAATTTTAAAATAATTACAAGTTAATTTAAATAAAATCTAAAATTAGTAAAATATTTTTTAGGTCTCAAATAAACACGTTTACCTCTAAAATTATTTTTCTAATCGTGTAATCGTCTTTATTTGGAAAAACTCTTCTAATTCAAACCATTTTGAAACCTAAATTCCTCTTTGATTTTTTTTTTGTTTCTAATAGATTGTAATCGATTTTAGTATTTGAAACCTAAAACGATTTTTATTTCGAAACCTTTCTAAAAAAGCCTAAAACTCCAAATTGGGTTTGAATATAAACTCGAATTGATTCTTCAATGTCAGTATGTCTCTGACTATAAACCATGTTTGCTTATACAACAATTATCACTTATTAATACATTATTACAAAAGGTATAAATTGATATTACACTGATCGGTGAACTACAAAATTTAAAATTTTAGATACGCCCATGATTAGAGACTCGGTTTTTTTTCTAATACTTGTTTGTTAGGGGTTTTTATTAGAAGCCTAATTTTTAGGTTCACCCTTGAGTCACCAAAATTTCAGGAATGGGTATGCTCGTTTATTAACTGAACATAAAAATTTTGTTCATACATGTTTATTTAACTTAATAAATGAACGTTATAAGAACAGTTCACGAACAATTCATCGTACGTTCTATTCATTTAAACTCCTTGTAAAAACTTCATTAATGAATGAGACTGGAACCTTTATTTTTATTAAGTTGTTAATGAATATTTATCTAGACGAATAATTTATGTTGGTCAAGACCCTAATAAAATTGATAAATATTAAAATGTTATGTTGTTGAGTTTTCATTTGGGTAGCAACCTCTATAAATCATGTGTTTGCTCTAAATCCCGTCATGTATAGGTTTTGTCCATGATTATTCATGACTAATTTTTTTAATAGTCTACAGATGATTATAAGGTAATATTTGTTTATACAAATTCTTAATTTTTAACAATACACACACATCTTGCAGACAAAGCGAATTAAACTCGACTCTCCTAGAATGAACATCATCATCTTTTCTATTGGGACAACTCGTTGGGTTCACTAGCACTTGGTAATGATTTTATTTTATTCAATGATGATTCAAATATGTTATTTGTTATAACTATTAATTAAATTAATTATATGTATTCTCCTACAAAAATCTCAATTTCAAGTTTGTATTTATCAAACAAATTAGTTATTCAAGGTCGGTTGAATGCAAGAATGGTTCGAGCACTCATAGGATCTCCTCAAAGGTTGTTAGACCGTCGATTTGATTCCCGCTCTAATACCAATTGAAAGGCTCGATGTCTTCAACCAAAATTAGCTCCGATGAAAGGTGTAGAGGTTTATTTGAATTTAGGAAAACAAAAACCGAAAAAGATTGACATTTTGACACGATCGATTTTAAAGTGGTTCAACCTTCTAACCAAGATCTATCCACTACCTTAGCATCCACACTAAGGGTGCATTTGGTTCGCGGAAAAGATGATTACCATAGGTAATAACCTTTTCAAAACTTACATTCCCATGTTTAGTTTAGGAGGATTCCCACTAGGAGATATTATTTTTTCCCAATAGTGGCTTTTTCCCCCCTCAAATGGTGGGAATGTTATTCCCCTCATTTTCTTAGGTAATACCCAATTCATTCCCCTTTGGACACTATTGCCCTTAAGATAATGAATTATGTTCATTTTGATCCTTTATTGCATTTTTAATTAGGTAACTAATTATTTATGGTGTAAATTTATTAAATATTTTTATTTAATACTATTTTAATATATAAATGATGTTGCATATTTTTAAATAATGTAATATTTAATATATTTTATTAATATTGTATTTATGATGTTTCTAGGGTTATATGATGAGATTGCATATTATTTGAGAGTGAATGTGTTACGAGTTGATGTTATTAATTTTATTATTTGATTTATAAGATATTTTCATATTTAAAACTTAGTAAGTTACTTTATTTTTACTATGTTTCACTACTTTTAGATTTGTTTTATTAGTTATTTTAATTTATTTGATAAATGGTCCAAAGTAATACAAAATTAAAATTTTAAACATATTAAACATTGGGTAATTATACCATGCACTGGCGGTGGAAACATTTTGTTTCCATAAGAGCCCTAGTTTTAAGGGTTAATGATTTAGTTTAGGGTTCATAGTTTAGGGGTTTAGGTTTATGTGCTTAGAATTTAGAGGCTGTGGTTTGAATTTAGAGTTTAGGGTTAGAATTTAGGGGTTATAAGTAAAAACCTAATTCCCTGACATATTACCCTAAAACCTAAACCCTAAACTCTAAATTCTAAGCTCAGGCCCTAAATTCTAAACTCATACACCTAAACCCCTAAACTAGATCCCTATCCCCTAAAATTAGGGCGCTTGTACAAACAAAATGTTTCCACCACCAGTGCATCATATATTTTCCCATTAAGCATTTAATATTTTACGGTTAAAAAAAATAAAAAGGGAATAATGATATAATATATATAACATTTTTTAAAAATAATTTAATATATTAATCATATAATAATATAAAGTTTTTGCAAAGTTTAGATAATGTAACGAAAATAGTTCTATAAATTTTTATGCAAATATTTTAAATTTAATAATTGAAAGTTAAACTTGTTAAAAAAAGAAAATATATCATAAGGACAAGTTGGTAAATTTTGCTTCAATTAATCTTATATTCCTCCAACCAAACACTATAATCTTATGTTCATACCAAATAAACTAAACAAGGTAATGTAACATTCCTAATAATGTGTCAGGTAATGTTACATTCCGATAATCCTATTCCCATAGGTAATCTTACATTCCGTGAACCAAATGCCCCCTAAGAATTTCCCAATTCACTAACAATGGATTCTTCCTTTTTACAGGCTCAAGGGATAACCTTTACAACCTATCTTTTCATGGGCTAAGATATGACCATCTCCCTAGTTTTTATAAGAATCAACTAGAACCTATCTCTCAACAATGAGGTCTTGACATTGTAAACTAATTACCTTTCTAGGTGGATGTTTACACATTTTAGCTCACTAGGATTGGACTAAAGAATTACAAGAGATTACAAAGAAATAAACAATGAAAAATTCTACTCTCTTGATCTTTCAGCTTAGATGTTCATCCTCTCATTCTTCAAGTTTCCTTGGCTTGTATTTATAGTGTGAAATGAAAAACTAGCTGTTAGAAACTAGCAATTAAAAACTTTAATTTCAGTCATAAATGCATTTTTACAACCTTGGGTATCGGTCCTCGAAAGTAGGTATCGGTACCTGCCAAAACAAGAAATAGCTGTTGCACATTAATGCAGAGCGTACCGGTACATGATATATTTGTATCGGTACGGTACTTCGCGTATCGGTACGAGAAGTGCTCAGTGGAAAACTTAAAACAAAAAGCGTATCGGTACAAGGCATAGTCGTACCGGTACGAGCAACTTCAAAATAGTGCTTGTAACACCCGAGTTTAGGGGTTGGAAGTTAAGTGTGTGTGAATCAGGTTTGAGTCGTGGGCTTATTTTAAATTAAAATGGGCTTTAGTGTAATTAAAAAGGGCTTGTGGTTCATTAAGGTCAAAAATGTAATTTTCAAATAAAGGAAATAAGATGGGTAAAAAGAGACTTTTTGAAAGTCTTCTTCCTCTTCTTCCTTCAACCTTTTTCACGACCAAAACCTCTCCAAACCCCCAAATCATTGTTCCATCAATTTCCTTCACGATTTCAAGAGCTTTCATCAAGGTAAAAGCGTTTTTAACTTCTCCTCATCATTCTAAACGTTTTCATGGCTTTAGATTTTCATAAGCTTCATTTTCGGGTTGTTCATGTTTTCAAAATTTTAAGTAAAAGGTGGGAGCTTTAATGGTTTTTCATTTAGCTTTTGATTTGTAAAGGTAATATATGTTATAATCTCACCTTTAAGTGCATCATATCTTAATTTGGTGAAGTTTTGTGAAAATCCCGAAATGGGTTTTTGTGGGTGTTTTAAAGGGTTGAAAACTTGGGTTTTTGAGGTAGTTTGGTGTAGGAGAGTTGGGCTGATGATATAGTGATGCTTGAGGGTTGTTTTGAAGGTGATTAATGATGATTTGAGTGTCGAGATTGATGGGTTTCTGCTGGGTTAAGTTCAAGTCCGAAAATGGGGATTTTGTGTTAGTTTTGGCTTGGAAATGTAGAGAAATAGTCTTGTGGTTGTAGTCTGAATTGTGACAGTGGTTTTGTGGATGATTTGTTGACTAATATGTTCTTTTTTATTGATTAGAATCAAGGGAAATCGTTGGAAAAGCTTCGGGCTCAATTCCGGAAAATTTGGAGGCTTGATCGGCTTTCTCGGTTTGCTTTAAGGGTGTTCGGTGAGTGGATTATTTAAAATGGTTTTAAATTGGTTCAAGTGTGTGGTTGAGTTATTAGATTGTGCTTGGTAGACCAATCTAATGTAGGGATTAAGTTTGTAGCTTAATCTCTTGTTTGACTTTATAAGTTATTGCTTAATGTGCATAAATGTGAACTTGTGTAGTATGTGTTCGTTATGCATGTTGATATATATATATTGATGTTATATAATGGTGAGGATATGTTGTGATGCATGATTGTGAAATCATGGTGAGACTTGTTTAGTTATAATTACCGGGTATAAATGATCGATCATTAGGATGGGTGTGCACACGGTAAGAGTCAAATTTGCGCGTGGCCTTGGTGACATGTAGTCATCAAGAAGGAGTACGGTGAGGTAACATTCCACCGGAAAATGTTAGTATGTGATGATGAGTGTAATCCCATCCATGTATGAAAACGGTGATGTGTGTAATCCCACCAGAAGGTAAAATGGTTGTTGAGTACGTTGGGGCGAAAATCCCAAGGAAGTTATCCGCATATCCGAGTAAGCTATATAGTTGCCAATATACATGTACATGTGTGGTTGTTGTGTAAGATATTTGTTATATCCTTGTTTAGCATAACATGAGGTAAGATGTCATGTTCATGCATTCTTTTAGTTGTGGCTATGTTGCTTGTTGGTGTATATGTATGCCTTGTGTATGTTTCATGGATGCCATGCTTGAACCCTGTATTGTCGATGTTTTTGTTTGAGCTCCCTCACAAAGCTTCTAGCTTACGCTCTCATTTTCGGCAATGCAGATCTTTAGTGTGGAGTTAGCAAGGAGCAAGGAATGGGCATCCAAGCGCGTTTGTGGTTGCTCAAGTATGGTTTTATGGAATAATGTAGTAGTTAGCAATGGGGATGCTATGTGTTGTAGGAGCATGTGTATACTCCTATTTTGTTAATGTTTTGTGTTAATGAATTGTAAACCATGCTTTATGAGATGTTTATGAGTTTGTGTGAAAAAACATGTAAACCTTGTTATTCAATATTTTTGTGGATGCATGTTTCTTATGAATGAAATGGCCTTTTCATGTATGTTTATATGTTTGACCATGTTTTTAGTAGGATGAAATGCCTTTAGATTATGTGCATGATTGTTGTTTCATGAATCTTGTTGATTTGGGGCATGTTTGGGAATATTTGGAGATGCAGAAAACTGTTTTCAGGGTCACTCAGAGTGCAGGCGTTTCGAAACGCTCGTGGCTGTTTTGGAACGAGTGTAGCTCTAGGGATACTCGTATCGAAACGGGGGTGGTGCAGTTTCGATACGATTTGAAACTGTGAGTCCTTGTTTCGGTACGCGTTTCGATACGGTTTACCTCTGTGAGTGCCTGTTTCGGAACGAGTTTCGAAACGCTTTGACGTTGTTGACCCCCGTACCGAAACGAAATGGACCGTATCGGTACGGCCTGATCTTGCTTTTAAACTAGAGCCCGCGTATCGAAACGGGCAAGCCTGTTTCGAAACGCATGCTTGTATTTGGGCTTTTTGGCATCTTCAAAGGTTCTCGGATGTGGCGTTTTAGCCCCGTTTGTTTGTTAGCTTCCTTGTTAAGTTTATATGCATCGTTTATGTATGGTTTGAGTTTATAAGCATGAAATCGGACTAACATGTCACTTGGTAAATTTAAATTACCTTACGTTCTGCTTGTATCTTCTCGTTATTGTTTTCCGCTGTCGTTTATCACTTAGGACTAAATGATACATTTAGACAAAATAATTAAAGAAAAATTTTCTAAGGTTGCTAATCGAAGTGGAGCCTTAACGGGTTTCGCTTCGGTTTTCCCCGTGTGACCCGTTTGATTCGGTCTATGGGCTAGACCGGGTCGAGGGGGTTACATTTGTTGGTATCAGAGCCTGAGGTTTCTGCGACCTTGGGTAGGTAAGTAAGGTAAGTTGAAGTGTTATGTTGCAATATCTTGGTGTATGTTGTACGGTGAATGTTTTGCTATGTTTGCTTGCTTGCACGATGTTTGAAAGCATGTGTTAGTATGGTTGTTGTGTTGAGGCGTAGTGTCGAGTTCCCATTGCTACTATTACTTATTTGAAAGGATTTTGTAAAGGAATAATTGAGCACGTTGGACCCTTGCCTTTGCTAACTTAATCCTTGCATGTTTATTTTGTTGTAGTTGTTATCTTGCTAGCCGTAAGATGAGACCTAGAGGCAGGCCTAGGATGGTTCATCCAGAACCACGGGCAGCAGCTCCGGAAGTTGAGCCGATTGTTGAGGCGGAGGCTCCTTCACCTCCTCTTTCTCCTCTTCGTCAAGAGGGATGTGAGGCGAGATCTGAGGGCGTAGGACCTTAGGTTGGCCAAGGTCCGGCCGGTATATATTTGGCTCCGTTAGTTCAGGCTATAGCTAGGGCTTTCCAAGCAGCTGTAGTTGGGGGACAAGCAGTGGCACAACCTCAGGGTGAGGGCACCGGTTTGCCACTTAAGAGGCTTCGCAATTTGGGAGGTGAAAAGTTCCGAGGGTGCCAACCTGAGAGATCAGAGGCTTGGTTTGACAAGACTGTTCGTATTTTGTCTTAGATGGGTTGTACTGGAGCACGCAGACTGGGGTGTGTTGTTTCTCTGCTTCAGGGTGATGCCTACACTTGTTGAGTTACCATTACTACCGACATGCCAGATGCCGAGGTCACTTGGGAGTTCTTCGAGTCTTCTTTCCGCAAGAAGTATCTGGGTCCCCGTTATCTTGATGAGAAGAAGAGAGAGTTCACGACATTACTTCAGGGGAACATGATAGTGACCGAGTATGAGATACGGTTTGTCAGATTGAGTCAGTATGCGTCCGAGCTAGTTCCTACTGAGAGAGAACGATGCGACCGTTTCCGTTACGGGTTGAGTGAGGAAGTGAAAAGGAATACTTTGGCTACGGATTATACATACTTTGATGTATTGGTCGCTAGGGCCAAGGACATAGAGCACAGTTTGGGTCTGTCCAAACGTTCAGGTGGTTCTAGTTCAAGGAAGAGGTCTGCTGACTTTGATAGAGGTGATGCCAAGAGGCATAGGGACAATAGGCCTCATTTTGATCACAGACGTGGTGGTGGTAACCACGGGAGAGGCCATCAGGTCCAGGGAACTGGTGGGCATTTGCCCGAGTGTGCTAGGTGCGGGAGGAATCACACCGGAGAGTGTTGGGGAAACTTTCATGCATGTTGGAACTGTGGAGCTAGAGATCACCTTAGGCGTGATTGTCCACATCAGGCTGGGTTTGCACCAGTTCAGGTTCAGGCTCCTACTAGAGCTATCGATTATCCGAGAGGCCGTGGGCGTGGTCGAGGTAGCTTCCAACCGAGGAATGATGGCCAGAGAAATGTAGCACATGTGGTTGCGGTTCAGCCGGAGGGCAGAGGTCTGGCTAGAGTCTATGCTCAACGAGAGGGGCAAAATGACACAGATGTGATTCCAGGTAATTTCACGATACAATATCTGAGTTTGCTTTCTTTGATTGACTCCGGGTCTACGCATTCATATATGTTGAGTGAGCATGCAAAGATGTTGAATTTACCTTGTGAGGTATTAGAGGTAGGTGTTAGTGTTACTAGTTTCTTCGGGGATACAGTAGTGGTTAGAAAGATGTACAGAAGGTGTCCGTTAATGGTTCAAGGGCATATATTTCCAGTGGACATGATGGAGTTACCGTTTTATGGCTTCGAAGTGATTTTGGGTATGGACTGGCTTACAGAACATAGAGCTAGGATAGATTTCGAAACTAAGAGAGTCTACTTGAAGCTTACAGGTGACTACGAGATTGCGGTAGTAGGTGAGAATGTGAAATTTTTATCGAATGTTGTTTCAGCCTTAGAGGCTCAGAAATTAGTTGTGGGTTGTGAGGCGTACTTGGCCTACGTGATGAATCCGAACATGAATGAAGTTAGACCGTAGGATATCAGAACAGTGTATGATTTTCCGAGTGTGTTTTCGGAAAAATTGTCGGGTTTACCGCTAGACAGAGAGGTAGAGTTTGCTATAGAGACATATTCAGATTCTGCTCCTATTTCGATTGCTCCGTACCGTATGACACCGAAAGAACTGAAAGAGTTGAAGACTCAGTTACAAGAGTTGTCAGATAGAGGTTTTATCCGTCCTAGTTCTTCGCCTTGGGGCGCTTCGGTATTGTTTGTGAAGAAGAAAGACGGTAGTATGAGAATGTGCATTGATTATAGACAGTTGAATCAGTTGATAGCGAAAAACAAGTATCCCTTGCCGCGTATTGATGATTTGTTTGATCAGTTGAGAGGGGCATCAGTCTTTTCGAAGATAGATTTGAGATTCGGGTATTACCAGTTGAAGATAAAAGAGGTTGATGTACCGAAGACAGCCTTCAGGACTAGGTATGGTCACTATGAGTTTTTAGTTATACCGTTTGGGTTGACAAATGCACCGGCTGCTTTCATGGATATGATGAACAGAATTTTCCATTAGTACTTAGATCAGTTTGTGGTTGTCTTCATAGATGATATTTTGGTGTATTCGCGTACCGAAGAAGACCATGACCGTCATTTGAGGTTAGTTTTACAGACTTTGCTAGAAAACCAGTTGTACGCTAAGTTGAGTAAGTGTGAGTTCTGGATATGAGAAGTAGTCTTTCTAGGACATGTAGTGTCAGCCGAGGGGATTAGAGTTGATCCGAAGAAGATAGAAGCCATTGTTGAGTGGAAGCAAACAAAGCCTGTGACGGAGATTCGTAGTTTCCTAGGCTTAGCAGGTTATTGTAGGAGGTTTGTGGATGGATTCTCGAAGATAGCCACTCCTTTGACAAAGTTGCTTCAGAAGAATATTCAGTTTGAGTGGTCAGATGCGAGATAGCAAGCCTTTGAGAATCTGAAAGAAGCTTTGATAGATGCACCGATTTTGGTTCAGCCAGACTCGGGGAAGGATTATATGATCTACAGTGATGCTTCATATGTAGGGTTAGGTTGTGTGCTCATGCAAGACGGAAGGGTTGTGGCTTATGCCTCGAGACAGCTGAAGACTCACGAGCGTAACTATCCGACACACGACATAGAGCTAGCCGTAGTTGTGTTTGCCCTGAAGATTTAGAGACACTATTTGTACGGTGAGAAATGCACCGTGTATACGGATCACAAGAGCCTGAAGTATATGATTACACAACGAGAGTTGAACCTTAGACAACTTAGGTGGCTAGAGTTGTTCATGGACTATGATCTCACGATTGAATCCCATCCGGGTAAAGCCAATGTAGTGGCAGATGCTTTGAGTAGGAAGGTAGCTATTGAGTTGAGAGCCATGTTTGCTAGTTTGAGCTTGTCTGGAGATGGTGGTCTAGTGGTCCAGGTTCAGGTTAGACCTACCTTAGGCCAGTTGATTAGAGAGAAACAGTTGTTAGATAGATCTTTGGCACCTCACGTGCAAGATATAGCCGATGGTAGACCATCAGACTATAGTTTCAGTGTTGATGGGGTCTTGTGTTTCACAGATAGAATAGTTGTGCCGGATGACAGTGATTTGAGACGTTGTATCTTGACCGAAGCACACAGTAGCCCGTTTGACATGCACCCAGGTAGTACGAAGATGTATTGTGATCTGAAGAATGAATACTATTGGGTTGGTTTGAAGAGAGACGTATCCGACTTCGTGAGTAAGTGTATGGTATGCCAGAGAGTGAAGGCAGAACATCAGGTTCCATCAGGTTTGTTGCAACCGTTGAGAATTCCGGAATGGAAGTGGGAAAATATCACCATGGATTTCATTTCAGGTTTTCCTTTGACTCCTTCGAAGAAGAACTCAGTTTGGGTTATAGTTGACCGTTTTATTAAGTGTGCTCACTTTTTAGCTGTTAATACGACTACTCCTTAGATAAGTTGGCCGACTTGTACATCGGCGAGATTGTGAGATTACATGGTGTGCCGAAGTCGATTGTGTCTGAACGAGATCTGAGATTTACAGCCAGATTTTGGGAGTTTTTGCATACTGCTTTGGGTACCAGATTGAATTTCAGTACGTCGTATCATCCTCAGTCAGATGGTCAGTTAGAGAGGGTTATAAAGATTTTAGAGGACATGTTGCGTTGTTGCATTATTGATTTTCAGGGTACTTGAGAGAAACACTTGTCGTTGGTTGAGTTCGAGTATAATAACAGTTATCAGTTGAGCATTCAGATGGATCCGTATGAGGCACTGTATGGTAGAAAATGTAGAACTCCAATTTATTGGGCCGAAGTAGGTCTAAAGTTGTTACCAATGCTGGATTTGCTTAAGGGGATCACCGATAAGGTAAAGTTAATCTATGATCGTTTGAAGGCGGTTTCGGATAGGCAGAAATCCTATGCCGATTTGAAGAGGAAAGAAGTTGAGTATGCCGTGGGAGATAGAGTGTTCTTGAAAGTCTCTCCGTGGAAGAAAGTTATGAGGTTTGGTAGAAAAGGGAAATTGAGTCCGAGGTACATTGGGCCGTATGAGATTGTGAAGTGAATCGGTCCGGTTGCTTATCAGTTACGTTTGCCATCCGAGTTAGAGAAGATTCACAATGTGTTCCATGTTTCGATGCTTCGAAAGTATAGATTAGATCTGACGCACGTTATGCCTAGGGAAGAGATTGAGTTGAATCTGAACTTGACGTACGGTGAAGAACCAGTTGAGATCTTAGCATCGGAATGCAAAGTGTTGCGTGGTAGATGGATTGAGTTGGTCAAAGTGAAGTGGCAAGGTCGAGGCCTGGAAAAGGCCACTTGGGAAAGAAATGAGGATATGGAGAGGCAGTTCTCGTATCTCTTTCAATAAGGTAATTTCAAGGACGAAATTCCTTAAGTGGGGGGGGGGGTTGTAACACTCGGGTTTAGGGGCCGGAAGTTAAGTGTGTGTGAATCGGGTTTGAGTCGTGGGCTTGTTTTAAATTAAAATGGGCTTTGGTTTAATTAAAAAGGGCTTGTGGTTCATTAAAGGCAAAAAGGTAATTTTTAAATAAAGGAAATAAGATGGATAAAAAAAGACTTTTTGAAAGTCTTCTTCCTCTTCTTCCTTCAACCTTTGTCACGACCAAAACCTCCCCAAATCACTGTTCCATCAATTTCCTTTACGATTTCAAGAGCTTTCATCAAGGTAACAACATTTTTGACTTCTCCTCATCATTCTAAATGTTTCCATGGCTTTAGATTTTCATAAGCTTCATTTTCGGGTTGTTCATGTTTTCAAAATTTTAAGTAAAAGGTGGGAGCTTTAATGGTTTTTCATTTAACTTTTGATTTGTAAAGGTAATATATGTTATAATCTCACCTTTAAGTGTATCATATCTTAATTTGGTGAAGTTTTGTGAAAATCCCGAAATGAGTTTTTGTGGGTGTTTTAAAGGGTTGAAAACTTGGGTTTTGAGGTAGTTTGGTGTAGGAGAGTTGGGCTGATGATATAGTGATGCTTGAGGGTTGTTTTGAAGGTGATTAATTATGATTTGAGTGTCGAGATTGATGGTTTTCTACTGGGTTAAGTTCAAGTCCGAAAATGGGGATTTTGTGTTAGTTTTGGCTTGGAAATGTAGAGAAATAGTCTTGTGGTTGTAGTCTGAATTGTGACAGTGGTTTTTTTGGATGATTTGTTGAGTAATATGTTGTTTTTGATTGATTAGAATCAAGGGAAATCGTTGGAGAAGTTTCAGGCTCGATTCCAGGAAATTTGGAGGCTTGGTCGGCTTTCTCGGTTTGCTTTAAGGGTGTTCGGTGAGTGGATTATTTAAAATGGTTTTAAATTGGTTCAAGTGTGTGGTTGAGGTATTAGATTGTTCTTGGTAGGCCAATCTAATGTAGGGATTAAGTTGGTAGCTTAATCTCTTGTTTGACTTTATGAGTTCTTGCTTAATGTGCATAAATGTGAACTTGTGTAGTATGTGTTCGTTATGCATGTTGATATATATATATATATATATTGATGTTGTATAATGGTGAGGATATGTTGTGATGCATGATTATGAAATCATGTTGAGACTTGTTTAGTATGTTGGCACTAGTTATAATTACCGGGTATAAATGATCGATCATTAGGATGAGTGTGCACACGGTAAGAGTCAAATTCCCGCGTGCCCTTGGTGACCTGTAGTCATCAAGGAGGAGTACGGTGAGGTAACATTCCATCGGAAAATGTTAGTATGTGATGATGAGTGTAATCCCATCCATGTATGAAAACGGTGATGTGTGTAATCCCACCGGAAGGTAAAATGGTTGTTGAGTACGTTGGGGCAAAAATTCCAACGGAAGTTATCCGTATATCCGAGTAAGCTATATAGTTGCCAATATACTTGTACATGTGTGGTTGTTGTGTAAGATATTTTTTATATCCTTGTTTAGCATAACATGAGGTAAGATGCCATGTTCATGCATTCTTGTAGTTGTGGCTATGTTGCTTGGTTGTGTATATGTATGCCTTGTGTATGTTTCATGGATGCCATGCTTGAACCCTGCATTGTCGATGTTTTTGTTTGAGCTCCCTCACTAAGCTTCTAGCTTACGCTCTCGTTTTCGGCAATGCAGATCTTTAGTGTGGAGTTAGCAAGGAGCAAGGAATGGGCATCCTAGCGCGTTTGTGGTTGCTCAAGTATGATTTTATGGAATAATGTAGTAGTTAGCAATGGGGATGCTACGTGTTGTAGGAGCATGTGTAGACTCATATTTTGTTAATGTTTTGTGTTAATGAATTGTAAACCATGCTTTATGAGATGTTTATGAGTTTGTGTGAAAAAGCATGTAAACCTTGTTATTTAATGTTTTTGTGGATGCATGTTTCTTATGAATGAAATGGCCTTGTCATGTATGTTTATGTGTTTGAGCATGTTTGTAGTAGGATGAAATGCCTTTAGATTATGTGTATGATTGATGTTTCATGAATCTTGTTGATTTGGGGTATGTTTGGGAATATTTGGAGATGTAGAAAACTTTTTTCAGGGTCACTCAGAGTGCAGGCGTTTCGAAACGCTCGTGACTGTTTAGGAACAGGTGTAGCTCCAGGGATACTCGTATTGGAACGGGGTGGTGCCGTTTCTATACGATTTGACAATGCGAGTCCTCGTTTCGATACGCGTTTTGATACGGTTTGCCTCTGTGAGTGCCTGTTTTGGAACGAGTTCCAGAACGCTTTGACATTGTTGACCCCCGTACCGAAACGAAGTGGACCATATCGGTACGGCCTGATCTTGCTTTTAAACTGGAGCCCGCGTATCGAAACGGG
Source organism: Hibiscus trionum (assembly GCA_030270665.1). NCBI lineage: Eukaryota > Viridiplantae > Streptophyta > Magnoliopsida > Malvales > Malvaceae > Hibiscus > Hibiscus trionum. Next base: position 13,971,255 of record BSYR01000038.1, on the reverse strand, counting down.
CAAGCATGTTTCGAAATGCAGGCTTGTATTTGGGCTTTTTGGCATCTTCAAAGGTTCTCGGATGTGGCGTTTTAGCCCCATTTGTTTGTTGGCTTCCTTGTTAAGTTTATATGCATCGTTTATGTATAGTTTGAGTTCATAAGCATGAAATTGGACTAACATGTCACTTGGTAAATTTAAATTACCTTACGCTCTGCTTGCATCTTCTCGTCATTGTTTTTCGCTGTTGTTTCTCACTTAGGACTAAATGATACATTTAGACAAGATAATTAACGAAAAATTTTCTAGGGTTGCTAATTGAAGTGGAGCCTTAACGGGTTTCGCTTCGGTTTTCCCCATGTGACCCGTTCGATTCGGTCTGTGGGCTAGACCGGGTCGAGGGGGTTACAGTGCTAGAAGGACTGTACCAGTACTCAAGGCCTGTTTTTTTAATTTTAAATCACTTGAAAATATTTGTTTGAGTCAAAAACCCTTTGAAACCCTTTCAAACATATTTTTCAAGTTAAATGGACATTGAATTGTTTTTTTTTCAATATTTGTTCAAGTCCAAAAACATTTTTCACTTTTTTTATATCAAAATAAATATATCAGCAGAAGTGAAAGCTATCATAATTTAATAATAAAATTATCAAATTATATTAAAAAAAGTATAGTTCTAATTTCACCATATTTATTATTAATTTTTATAATTTCATTTAATATTTTTATTATAATTTTATTTGTTTCGGTTTGACCCCTAAAATTTTTATTTAATCTAAAATTTATCTTTATTTGTTTTTAATTTTATCATTCAATTCAATATTTTTAATATAATAATATTTTTTACTTTAATCCCTAAAATATTTATTTAATCTAGAATTGACCCCTATTTGTTTCTAATTTATCTAATATTTTTACAATGGTTTTTTGTTCAATTTAATCCCTCAAACTTTATTTAATTTGGAATATACACCTATATTTATTTCTATTTTATAATTTAATCCAATACTATATAACGCAAACTTTAAATATACCATTAAGTCTATTTCAAATCTGATTTCAAACAAATCTACCATCAAGTCTAATTGAAATTAATGATCCTAAAACAGACCTGAAACTGAGTTTTTAACTTTAAATATAACTTATGAATTATTTACATTTTAGTCATTAAACCTTGATACAGTTAAATTTACTTCGATTTGAACTTTGTTTTTAGCAATAGAGGTATACGATTTTCTACTTCTATCAAACTTGTATTTGTTTTTTGAATGTTTTTTTGGGTTTAAACTTTGTAAAATTACCAAAATGCCTTTGGTTAAATCATTTATTTTACTAATGTTTTTAAAGGTATATTTTCTCAGGTGACTTTAGTTAATTTTTCTGCTTTATTTTCATGTTCATTGTTTGCTTTCATGTAATCGAATGTGCTTGTTTTTCTTAATCTGTTTTAGGCCACAAATGGGTCATTTGTAGCATTCGATATTCAGGTCGGATTCGTTTGGATCGGGTATTAGGTGTTACATTGACAATCATACTCTCATGATTAAATTATACAAATATTTTTTTTTGAAAGGAACTGGGCCTCGTTAAAAACCCCCTCTAACCCTATATAGGGGGAAAAGAGTGCCCTTAACTTTTATTAATCGAATCTCGGCGATGTAGTAAAGTCACATGATGGTAAAACACTCGATACAAACAACACTCTACTTATCCCCTAATTATCGGAAAGCCTGGACCTAGCTTACATAAACATGCAATCTCACTCAGTTCACTCCCAATTTATACAACATAATAAGCATTCCAATCAGGAAAACGAGGGACCCGTAATATCCCACCAACAAAGGTATCACAGCAAACAAGCGCGCATAGTACTCACTGTCTTTCGATCTCCACCCATTGACTGCACTTGACAAGTGTGGACCCCCTCTTTGCAAGATCGTGCGCTTCAGTATTCTCCTCTCTAAACACAAATGATATTTGGATACCCAATTTGTTTATGAAATATTGACATTCCTTTACCAAATCACTAAAGGCAACAGGACATTGGTTGTTATTTCTTACCCAATTAACGCCCAGTTGGCTATCAGTTTCGATGGTAAGGCCGAGCTTGTCCTTCCAGCTATTATCATTCCACAACAAACATGCTTTAAGGATGGCTTTTAACTCAGCCCCCGTGGGATCAGACAGTCCAATCTTTTCGGAGAACTTCAATAGGGTGTTTCCATTGTGATCGCGTGCTAATCCTCCGATTCCAGCTTCCTCGTAGCTACCCCTCACTGCAGAGTCAACATTGAACTTTACAATTCCTTCACAAGGGCGAACCCAAGATCCCATCCTCGGTCTACCGTTCTTTACCATGGGATTATTGTGATTAGATAACGTAGGATCTCGAACAAAATCAATACTGATTCATACTTTTCTGGCCATCTACATTTGCACCAAAAACCTGTTCTCGCCATAGCTATATCGAAGATACTTTGAGTGTTACACAGTTTAGCATTGAAAATTAGCTTGTTTCTACACAGCCACATTGTCCACGCAATGCCGAAAAAAGCCATCCACCACACTTCCTTCATTTTTGACTTCTCCGCATTCACATTCCAACTTAATAGAAAGGCTTTGAGATTAGCCGGCATCACTAAATTAAAATTCCACATCCTACCCCATTTTTGCCAAACGCTCCATGATATCGAACAATGACAAATAAGATGATCCACCATTTCAAGGCTTAAAGAACATAAGAAGCATTTACCTGCACTGGGGACATTAATTCCACGCTTCGCTAGTTCCGAAAGTGTAGGAATCCTATTTTGCACGGATCTCCATAAAAATGCCTCTACCTTTGGTGGGGCAACCTTTCTCCATACAAGACTCCAAAACGCTTTATCCGCAGTACCAATGTTGGATGACACTGAACAGAAAGATTTTGCATTGTAAGTGCCACTGGAATCCACAGACCATTTCAGTTTGTCCTTAACACCTAGAACATGAGTCGCTCGGTCTATAGTAACTTTGAACGAGTTCTAAACCCCTATTTCCCAATCGAACAATGGTCTTCTAAGCAATACTCTCCATACACATTGTCCCTCAATGTTAACCCAAAAATCAGCAACCTTACCTTCTTTTTTGACTGCTAGAGCAAAAATCCGTAGGAATTCCTCCCTAAGACTCTGAACTTCGGTCCACCAATCATCCAAAAAATTAATAGCTTTTCCATCGCCCAAATCAGTTCTGATATATTGTAAAAAAACTATTTGACGGACATTCCAAAGGTTTAGAAATGTTCCTCCAAATCCAAGAGACCTTCTTTTGATTCACACCCCACATGAGTAATCTATTCTCGTCCAACCCATACTTATCACACACGACTCTTCTCCACAAACTGTCTGGTTCATTACCAAACCTCCACAACCATTTGTTCAAAAGAGCAGTGTTTTTAATTTTCAGATCGACAAAACCTAGACCTCCATTGTCTGCGGGTTTGCACATATTTTCCCAACTTACCCAATGGATCGGTCGTTGGGAATTCGATCCCCATACAAACTTGGAGAATGTTCTGTTCAGAAGATTCGCCACCGTGCAGGGCATGCGGAACAGCGACAAATAGTATATGAGCAAATTGCTAAGAACAGTTTTCACTAGCATGATACGACCTGAAAAGGATAAAAATTTACCTTTCCATCCCGTAAGTTTTGATCTCACCTTTTCGACTATCGGTTCCCATAAAGCTGGGGAATTTTTTGCATATCCGAGTGGCAAACCCAGGTATTCAGTCGGTAGGTTATCTGGTTTACACTTGATTTTTCCCGCCCAAACATCCACAAGGTGAGGACTCACATTGATTCCGTAGATTATGGTTTTCTTCAGGTTAAGCCTTAACCCTGAGCAAATTTTAAACAAAGACAACAAACGTTTGATGTTCACCACGTTCTCAAGTGTTGCCGCTCCAAATAAGATTAGATCGTCGACGAACTGGATATGCGTTATCTTCAGACCTGTGTTGCCAATATTCACACCCTTGATAACACCTTGATCATCAGCTTCCTTGATTAGAGCACTAAGCGCCTCACCCACGATGTTAAACAACAATGGCGACAACGGGCATCCTTGTCTAAGCCCTCTGCTGATAGTGAATCTGTTACTCGGTACTCCATTTATCAAGACTAAAATGGATGCAGTTTCAATACAAAATCTGATCCAACCCCTCCACCTATCACCGAAACCCATAACTTTCAAGCAGTGGTCAAGAAAATACCAGTCGATAGTATCGTATGCCTTTTTAAAATCTGCTTTAAACACAAAAGCTTCGACTCTTTTCTGCTTCAAATCATCGATCACCTCATTGGCGATTAATGCACAATCTGCTATTTGTTTCCCAGCCGTAAATGCGAACTGCGTCTCCGCCACCACCTTGTTAATTACATTTGCAAGTCTCTTTGATAGTACCCTGGCTAAAATCTTGTACAAACTACTGATCAGTGAAATAAGCCTGTAATCTTCAATACACTACGGATTAGATACTTTCGGGATTAGCATGATAAACGAGTGGTTGAGATCTTTGTCTTTCAATTTCCCCTGATACACAGCTTCAAAGAAACACATAACTTTTCCTTTTACAATTGGCCAAAAACTTTGATAAAATTCCATCTTGAAACCGTCGGGTCCTGGCGCTTTATTTCCATCTACGGTTTTAATGGCATGCCAAACTTCTTCTTCTTCTGTAAAATTAGACTCGATCGACTTCACATCCATAATGTCCAGACATGGTAGCTTCACGCCCAAGTTTTTTATAGGAATGGTGCGGTTGGCATTGTAACACTTCCAAAAGTGGTTTTCGAAAGCCTTACTTATTTCCTCATGATTCTTCACAATTTTGTTCCCCAAATGAAGCGAATTGATTCTGTTACGGCTTCTCCTTAAAGACGCCGTTAAGTGGAAGAATTTGGTATTAAGGTCCCCCTCCTTAAACCATTTAAGTCTCGACTTTTGCAATCATTCCCTTTCTTCGTTCCTTAGGATTGCCCAAAACTCTGACTTCTTAACCTTCATAAGCTCTACTGCCTCCTGGTTGTAACCTTTAACACACAAGTCATTTTCTATATCAGCAATTTCTTTTTCCAGTGTTTCCATCGTTTTGGCATTAGCATCCCTTTTCTTGTTTGCCCATATTTTCACAACTCCTTTAATCTCTCGCAATGTCTGCCTCATCTCTTTCTTTCTCGTTTTCTCAACGATAGATTCGATTAACTTCTGTACCTCTGGATCCTCCGACCAGTTTGTGAACCATTTGAATGGTTTTGGTCCATTGTGCGTTTTAGAATTCTCTAAAATTATCGGTTTGTGATCCGATACTGCCGACTGCATTACTTTTTGCCTCACATTTAGTATTTCTGGGGATATAAGAAATCGATCAATTCTGCTTGCTGCTCCCCCATTTCCTCCCCTAAACCATATGAAGTCACTCCCATGTAATGGTAAATTGATCAAGTCATTTACCTGAATAAACTCTGCAAAGTGATGAATCTCTCCTATGTTCGTCGACGCCCCTGTCTTCTCTTCCAGTTTCAGCACAACATTGAAATCACCGCCCATTATGAATAGGATACTGCTGGACTGAATTAACTCAGTAAGATACTCAAACAACAGCTTCCGCTCCTTCGGGTCACTAGGAGCGTATACGTTGATGACTCCACACCGAAGATTGCTGTGAACCAAGCTTCCAAATAATGCAATTGATCTATCCGAAATCAATTTTTTTCTGCCACAAAAAAGTTGGATCCCACAGTGTTATCAGCCCTCCAGAAGATCCAATCGACCCAGCAATCTCTATATTCTCATAATTCCTCCCCATTAATCTTTTAGCCACCCTCGGATTAACAGTATCTATCTTTGATTCTTGTACCAACACCACCCTCGCCTTGATTTTGGCTAAGGCTTTTGACACTGCACGAACTTTTGCTGCACTCCCCAAACCCCTTACATTCCAACTCAGAGCTAATACTTCCACAAAAATACAGTCTTCAATCTCGGAACCTCCTGACAAAACAAAGGCAGATCAGTCTACCATATTTTCCTCTTCTAATTCCACTAACCTTGCTATCACCCTGTTATCTGGTACTTCAAATTGGACGCCAAGCCTTCTGCCCATTTTGAAGGTATGCACTGCTTCACAAATTGGATTTTGATCTTCCACGACTTCCACGGCCGGTGATTGCATGGGTAAAGAATTTTCTTCAAGATTTTGCTATCTAAGTGACGCACCTCTAACCTGCCGATACATCTCCTTCGATTCGGATGCCTTCGCTCTCTTCCTTGAGCCGACTAGACCTCGATTAAAATTGTCGAACCCAACCTTCAGACCCAGCATTCCACCTCTGCTAAAACTGAAATCTCCAATTCTTCCTTCCCCTGATTTAGCCCCTTCGTCTTGAGCCCTTCTAGATTCTTTCCCGTTCGATGATATTTCCTCCAAATATAAAATATTAACTCCCTGCAGCCTTGAATTGTTTGAAATGGACTCAGTTTGAGTCAAAGGGCTTGATATCTTAGGCCCACAACTCTCAAGTGGCCTATTGTTAGCTCCCCGTAAACTTGAGTCTCCATAAACTACCGTGACTTCAAATAAATTGTTCCTTCTCTCCTCTGCTCGACATTCACTGACTTGTCTCTCCACGTGGCAATCTTTCTGCGCATCATAACTAACCTGAAGAATCTGAACAGGTTTGACGGTGCCAACATTCTGCATGGCCGCATCTCGGGGAGATGATCCCTCATCATTACTGTCCCACTCACACTCATCCCCATGATCGGTCCTCACGCTCCCAATCTCGTCTGAATCATCCGCCGGAAAGCTGCCATCGATAAACTGATTGACTTCTTCGAACATTTTCGTGACGACCCTTACCTGATGAATCTTGCCACATGCTACTATTGCAATCTTATCTGGAATTATGGATGCTTTCTGGGTTTGAATTAGCACCCGAGCTACGTCGAACCTTGACAAATTCGTTGTGTCTTCATCGACTTTCAACACCTCACCCCACCTGTTTGCAAGTTCCCTGAAGAACTGAACGTTCCAAACTTCCAGCGGCACATCGAAGAGGTTAATCCAAACCTTTTCCTTTCTTTTAACCTCAAACCCCTCAAGGAATTCGAGTTCGTTGACCCACAGTCTCAATATTTCCTCTCTAATCTGCTATATACGATCCATTTCCTCTCTACTGGGACATCTGATAATGGTCGTCCTCCCAAACCACGAGCATACCGTTGCATTGATACCATCCGACCGAAGTGCCTCTTGAACCACTTCGGTGTTGTACATTAGTTTAACTCGACCTACTAAACACCATCTTCTCCATTCCATCGCTTTGTTGGGAAAGTAAATCGTCTTTGGCTTCTTGTCAATTTCTGCGACCCCAACGGACTGCACCAGATTAATCACTTGGAAAAATGTATCATTTGGTTTCTTACTTTGCTTCTCTGAACTAGTACCTTTCGGTGGTTCCGCCGAAGAATGCTCACTGTGTTCCACACCCAATAACACTTCTTTGAAAGACCTAAAGTCTCTTTGTTTCCACACGTTTCTATGGTTTTTTCGCATAGTGTTGCCAGTCGTTGCCTGTTTCGCCTGAACCTGTTTCGCAAAATCCACCTTAATTTGATAGCCATCCATTCTTCTTTCGTTTGCTTCTGTCACTGCTTTGTTAGCACCTTCCACATTTTTGAATCGCACGAAGGCAAAAGTTGTAGGTTTACCTACTCTCTTCAAATTTTTATACGCAATAAACACGTCCACAACGTTCCCGTAGATCCTAAACGCTTCCCCAAGTGCTTGTTGATGAATTCTGCGGCTTACATAGTTGATGAAGACGGACACTCCCCTTCTCCGGTGATGATTGACCCTTCCGCTTCCGCTCTCTCTCCCCCTCTCCCCCCTCTCTCTCTCCATTTAGAAATTAACTATCAATTAAATTATACAAATATTAGACTAAATTATAAAAAAACTAGAAATACAAATGGGTCAAATTTGAATTAAAGAAAAATTTTAGGGACTAAACTAAACTAAAATAAAATCATATTAAAAATAGTGGATGAAATCATAAAAATAAAAACAAATATGGGGTAAATTTTGGATTAAATAAAAATTTTAGAGACTAAATTGAACAAAAATATTGAATTAAATTATAAAAATTAGAAAATAGGGATAAATTTGGTTCAAATAAACATTATAAGGACTAAAGTAAATAAAACCATATTAAAAATATTGGATTACATTATAAAAATTAGAAGAAAAAATATGGGTCAATGTTGGATTAAATAAATTTTTAGGGACTAAATTGAGTAAAAATATTATCATATTAAAAATATTAGACTAAATTGTAAAAAGTATAAACAAATAGGGATTAATTTTGGATTAAATAAATATTTTAGAGACTAAAGTGAACAAAAATAAAATTATATTAAAAATATTAGACTAGATTATAAAAATTCTTAATAGATATGAGTCAATTTTGGACTAAATAAATATTTTTAAGGACTAAATTAAATAAAAATAATAATATTAAAAATATTAGACTAAATTATAAAAACTAAAAATAAATTATAATTTTCAAACCTTAATTTTCTTTACTCGCACTTTTCTATTGTACCAAGTAATAGAGAGGAAAGCCTAAATACATTTCTCATCCTTTCGATTTTCTTTCCTCTCTACCATGCAAAGCCTAAATATTTTATCATGGTTTCATCTCTGAATATGACCATAGATATAAAAATTGTGATGTGATTTACAAGCCAAAAGAAAGTCCCGATACCTAAAATAGTTTATTTTTTATTCCATATTCAAGAAGTGAAATAAAATGATTTATATTTGAAGTACCGATAACGAATAATTCAACACATTATCAAATGAATAAGATACACATCATCATATATTTTAGAAACTAAATTCACTCGACATTATTCCTAATGACGCATCATCATTTTATTCATTAATAGTGCATTGAATTATATACGATTTTTATACTAATAAAAAAATCTAAGTGACGAGGAAGGGCAGAACGTTGAACAAGAACTCCCCGTACGTAAACTTGGCACTACCAGTGTGCATGTTGTCATGCTCCTTGAATTTCTCAGTTAAACCCTACACATAAACCACAAAACCAAACATTATTTATAAAACTCCAAACTCCAATCAAATCAACCCATCAAGAAACAGGAAAGGGAAAGCTCACTTTGACGATAAGGCAACACCTGCATCGAGAATAAAATAAGAATTAAAACACAGAATCATTCCAAAACTCCACAAGTTTGGTCAAATTAACTCTAAACTTATTATTACAATTTATAAAGAAATTTATCAAGTTGAGTAGTTGTTTTGTGATTTAAGCTAAAAACAACAAGCCGAGGAGACAAGGAAAATCATACAGGATGAAGTTTTCATAATCAACGGACATGATTGAACCCAAAGTTTTATCAAACTTGGTTACAAGCAACTCCAAGACAGTGGGAGAAACAACGAGTCCTTGACTCAACAGTGCCTCGTTCAATTCATTTTCCCCGATTTTACCAGTTCTGTCCCTGTCGAATTTCTCAAAAATGGCCTACAAAACATAAACATGCCAGTATTCTAACCCATCGATGTAATCATAAAATGAAAATAAAACGAAATCCTCTTATCATATGGAAATTACCCTCAAACTCTGAAGACTGTTGAACAATGAAGTGAACTCCTTAGGACCTGTATTAAGAAACAAAACACTATTACAATGTTTTTTTTTTTTTACAACGCCCTCTTTCCAATAAAAAATTTCTAATTAATAAAATGGTCATTTTCAGGGAGGAAATGAAGATTAGGTTTTAAGGCAGCCGCGGAGCCAGGAATTTATATAAAGGGTGTCATTTTTAACGATAATTAAAAAAGTTAATTATTTATAAAGGGGTATTATTTTATTTATAAACGGATGTCAATTCTATATATTTTTAATTTTTATATACAAATTATAAGAAAAAATACAATTCAAAAAATTGGGGTGTCAACATACACCTCATTTGGGCAGATGTGTTTAAGAGGGTTAAATTATCTAATTAAATTATATCTCATAATAGTAAAATCATTAAAAAATTATTACTTGTCAGGTAAATATTAATGTGTATTATGTAATAATATAATGTGACATAAACAATATTTTGAAGCTTAATTAGAGCTTTCAAAAATTTGAAGATCGATTTAAAATAAAAAATCGTAGTTTAGAGAAAAAAACTGAAACATTTAAAAAATTTATAGACTACATTAAAATAAAAGTCATAATTTGAGGAGGGGTGATGAAATTATCTATAAATTAGATCCATTAAAAAGCGTAATACCCTTTTCCAAGTCACAAGACTAGCGAATAGCGATAGATACTTCCGAAAATATCTTCCTCGCGTAACGCACATTAATTAGAATTACTGGGCCGGCCTGGGCAGGGGCACCAAGGGCGCCCACCCAGGGCTCATTGTTCAGGAAAAATAAATATTGTATATTAGGGCCCATTGCTCAAGAATTTAAAGATTTAGTTTGTTTTAATATTTGTTATTAGAGCTTATTTTTTTAATATTTGTTAATAGGGGTTAAGATTTTTTCAACATTTATTATTAAAAATCTACTCTTAATATTTTTTTTTTCTAATACTTGTTATTAGGGGCCTATTTTTTATATTTGTTATTAGAGGCTGAGTATTTTTTTAATATTTATTAGTAGGGGTCTACTCTTAATATTCAATTTTTTTCTAATACTTGTTATTAAGGGCCCATTTTTTAATACTTGTTATTAGGGGCTGAGTTTATTCCGATATTTATTATTAGGGATCTACTCTTAATATTCAATTTTTTCTAGTACTTGTTATTAGGGCTCCAGTTTTTTTCCAATATTTGTTATTATGGGCATAGTTTTAAGGTAAAATTTTGATATACATGCTGGTAAAACTAATTTTACACAAACCTGCATATTTACATTATAAAACTCAAATCCTAAATTCTAACCTTAATTCTAAAAAACTAAACCATAAACCATAAACCATATACCCTAAATTCTCAACACTAATCTTAAATTCTAAACCCTACAACATTAACCCCTACACTTTAAACCTTAAACTAAAACCCTAACCCCTAAAACTAAAAGGCACATGTAAACTAAAGTTTACACGACATGTGTATCAAAGTTTTTTTAATAGTTTTAAATTTAATTTTTTCAATACTTGTTATTAGGGGACTAATTTTTTCAATACTTGTTACGATAGACCAACTCTTAAAATTTAATTTCTTTCATTACTTGCTATTAGGGACAAAGATTTAAATAGCGGCATGCAACCACAACAACGATCGTTATATGACGGTAGTGGCATCATCTAAAACCGCGATATATGGAATCATTATGTCCACAATAGCATATGTTACTAAAAAATTTCATAACCGCGATACTCGCAATAAACAAAATAACATCTATTATATCTACAATCATGATAAACACAACACAACCGAAAATACGACTGTAGCTATAATTACAATTTAAATCTTCAATTTAAGGCTCATTTTTTAAATTCGCCCCGGGCCTCCAAAAACCCAAGACCGGCCTTATTAGAAACCACTCAAATGGACGGAAACACCCCTCTGACATTGGCCAAATCTTAGAAAACAAAGGGAAAAATATACACAAACGGGATTATGTTGCATGGATCTAAAAAGTAAACTCTACGTGCATGTTACGACTTCGACAAAGAATTGAATTAAACAGACTTCAGTTGCAAACGAATCCTTTTAAATGTGAAAACCAAGGGTATAAATGAACCGAACTCGAACGAATAAAGTTGTGTTTTATGTTATTTTTTTAAGGTGTTTATGTTCGGTGCATATTCATTTAAATTTTTAACATCTTGTTTGTGTATTTTTTTTAAATGCGTTCGTATTCGTTTGTTTAGTGTTTGTGAACATGTTCGTTTAACATTCACGTACATGTTCGTTTAACGTTTGTGAACACTATCTTTTTACCCTCAGGCTTCAATGTGCGAACTTCAAAGTTCTCTATGTTTCAATTTAGTCTCTACCTTCATCAAAATTTAAAATGTAAAGAAAAGAAAAGAGGAACTGGGTAAACGAGTAGATAAACGAGCTTATAAACAAGCTCGTTTGTGAACATAAACGAACCGAACACACCTTTGTTTGTGTTCGCTCGTTTACAGTGTCGTCCCTAGAAATTGGCAAAAGGGGAGCCAATAAATGAACATTATAAAAACAATTCACGAACAATTCACGAACAATCCATCGAACGTTCTGTTTATTCACACTCTTTGTAAAAACTTCATTAATGAATGAGTCTGAAACCTTTATTTTTATTAAATTGTTAATAAATATTTATCCAACCGAATAATTTACGTTAGTCGAGACTCTGATAAAATTGATAAAGATTAAAAGGCTATGTTGTTGAGTTTTCATTTGAGTAGCAACCTGTATAAATCATGTGTTTGCTCTAAATCCCGTCATGTATAGGTTTTGTCCATAATTATTCTGGACTAATTTTTTCTTTTTTTATGTAGTTTAATGCACACACATCTTGAAGACAAAGTAAATTGAACTCAACTCTCCTAAAATAAACACCATCCTCTTTTCTACTAGAACTACTCATTGGGTTCACTAGCACTCGGTAATAATTTATTTTATTCAATGATGATTCGGATAAGTATTTGTTATAACTATTAATTAAATTAAGTATATGTATTCTCTTACAAAAAAACCTCAACTTCAAGTTTGTATAGCTGATGCAACCATACTAAAGTGTTTATATAAAAAATTGTGATGAAAATATGTAATTTGACCGTACAGATATAAATAAATTTATAATTATTTGGATGTCTTAATTTTTAATTAACTTTTTAGTATAATTATTGGTATTTAATTTTTTGATTGACTAATTTAAATCGGATACTATAAGAATTCGAACTCTTGATCGTGTTTAAGAAATTTAATGTCTAATCTCACTAAATCAACTGGTTGTTAATAATTTTTAATTAATTTTAAACTGTCATATTACTTCTATTCATATGAAAAGAATTTTAATTTGTAGGCTAATACGACTCGATTTGAATATAATTGAAATAATTTAAAATAATTTAAAAGTTTTTTTAATAATCTAAAGATGATTACAAGGTATCATATGTTCATATATATTTTTAACCCTTTGACAATGCGCATACACCTTGTAGACAAAACGATTTGAACTCGTGTTTCCTAAGATGAACATCATCCGCTTTTCCACTGAAACACTTGTTAAGTTCGCTTATGCAAGTTTTTAACAAGGCACACGTTAGTATTTTTTATGATTTTCGATCCAATAACAATCATACTTCAGCAGAAAATAAAACTTAGAGTTAAACAAAAGACTGAAAATATTTTAGAATGGAATCTCAACCTGATCTGATCTGACCAATTGACATCTTTGATCACAATTAAATGTGATTTTTGTAACTATAATAATAGTGAGTAGGGGTGAGCGTTCGATCGAGTCGAATTAAATTGAATTGGGTCAAAAAAATTTTGAGTTATTCGAGTTGATGTGTCATATTTTACGACTCAAGCTTTATTTGAATTTGTTTCGATTCAAGTCGATTTTATGAATTTCGAGTCGAGTTTTCAAGTTTCTATATAAATTTAAACGACTTGATTCCAATTTAAACGACTTTATTTGAATAATTTATCATGTTATAGTACGACTTGATTCCAACTTAAACGACTTTATCCAATCATATAATATATGTATATATATTTTTTCATATTATTTCATATGCGGCATATATTTCCTCATATATATATTAGGAAAAATTGAAGGACTCGACTCGAAGTTAAAAATTAATCTAAATTATTAAAAATTCGAGTTATTCGAATTTCTATTTTACAACTCAAACTTTATTTGAAATTTTTTCGAATCGTCGAGTCAAGACGAGTCGAGTTTTTTCGCCTCAAGTCGAGTCAAAAATTTTAATTTTTTCGAGTCTAGTTTTACTTGCCCCTAATAGTGAGGGACAAACCCTTATGTGGGCTACAGGGCCTCTGCCCCCAAGTTTTGAGAAATCAATATTTGACCCCTCAAAATTTTTAAAAATTTTAATTTGCTCCATCAAAAATTTTAAAAATTCTTATCATGTTCAAATTTAAAAAATGATATTTTTAGTTTAGTCAATTTCTAAAAATTTTAAACTAAACCCTTTAAAAATTTTGAGAATTTAAATTTAGACCTTCAAATTTTTGAAAATTTTAAGTATACAATATCAAAACTAAGTTGCCAAGATCCGCTTATGATAATAGTAAAAGATGAACATGATAATAGTTAAAGAAGAATACTGACCGATCTTTCTTGTGTAGTTGCTGGTGAAGAGATACATAAGCATATGGATAGTTCTCATACTGAAGCTTTCATTAATGGAGGAAAGAGCTCTTTGCAACCCCTTGTCATCAATAAATCCACTTTCGTCTTGATCAGCTAATTGAAAGCAAGCCACGATGTTTGGATTCGTATCCGGCGAAAACGTCGACGGGTATAGAGTCGGGAACGGGCTAGGGTAACACCCTGCAGGAGGAGGACCATAGTCGGAGGAGTGTTGAGGCTGTTCATCAGACATGTTGGTAAATATAAGCTTTTTAATTCCTTTTTTCTTCTACTTTTTCTTGGATTCGTTGATGTTGTATTTATAAACCAAGAGTTTGTTAAATTAGGTTTAGTTTTGAACATTATTTGCAAAACTGCCATTTTTATTAGATTTTTTTAATAAAATATTTATCGTGGATAGTAGCAATTAATTTCATCATCGTGTCTACTTTCATTAAGAGGATTTACTGTACTCTTTTATAATTTCTTTGTTTATAGTTGATTTTTCTCTCTCACCAATGGAGATACATAACTGAGGTCAAATCACGTTAAATATTTTTTCTCGTATGTGCTTTTATTTTATGTTGATCTCTCGTCGATTACTTAGATTTTACATTATCTGGTAGTGAATTATATTACTTGATAGTTGATAGTATTAGCTAATTTGACCAGCGGATTGCATTAGTTGATTGTATAAAAATGTATGGTAAAATTAACCGATAGTTGTTTAATTATTTGAAGCAAAATAACATACAAGGACCTGATTATATTCAATATGTGTCTGAATAATTTATAGTTTTCATTATTTTGTATCTATTAATATTAATAATATTATAAAAATTACATATATTAATTTCTTATTTATAAAAATTTCTTTTTAATAACTATTAAATTCAGATGTATATATTAATTTATTATTTATAAAATTATATTTTGAATATAATTTGAATAATTATTAAATTTAGTTTATATATTAATTTTTTATTTATGAAATTATCTTTTAATTTTATTAATTATTTATATTTATGTTATGCAAAGTTTTTTTAATTGTCAAAGACAAAAGAATTTTTACAATTATTTTATCTAATTATTTAACTCAAGAAGCTCTAAAAAGGAACTTTTTTAAATTAAAAAAATTACATTAATATGTTATTTACCAAATATTCAAATTAATTAGTTAAATTATTATAAAAGGATCAAAAATTTATTTTTGATAAAAAATTATTTACCAAATGTGATCTTAATGATTTTCGGCAAGCAGTTATTGTAGGACGACTGATCCATTGACAAAATAGAGAAATATTTATTGTAATATAATGAAGTTAGCCGTGTGGTCCTGACAATTAGTTATTTTCAGGTATAACTAATTTACGTTCCTTAAGAATTAAGTATAATGGTTATTTTTCTAATAGTTGAAAATTATTAATTTTATAGGTTGAATTTTTTTTTTGAAAGGATAGTAATCTTATTTCATTCAACTTTATTAAAAAATTTCCCTAAACCTAATCGGAAGAAAAAGAGTAAAAAAACATCTATGTTTACATAATAAGGTAACACATAATTCCTTGGCTCCACCAAAGTAGAAATCGACCCAGATCATTTTAGTAACCGAGACAGATATACCGTGTCTACCCTTAACCTTACAGAGATACAAAATGAATACTCCAATCTAGGCCATCACAACATTTTAGGCATAATGATATACTGGTTCTGAAGCATGTGGGGCAGTTTTGGGGCATTTTGATCCACTCCACCACTTGGAGGCAATCACTTTCAATGTATAGTTTGTGAGAGTTGCACCATGGAGACTCCTTGAATAAACTGCAGGCTTCCATAATTGCTTTTATTTCTGTCGTTGCTGCATCTAACATACCTGCAAACTTTGAAAAGACAATTAAGCATTTTCCTTGATCATTTCGCAGACAACCCAACGTATATTGTCTGGTACTTCAAGATTCGACTTGAAATCCTTTATAATGTTAAGAAGATCTTCCCAAGCAAACAAGCTTCGACGTAATTGTATATTCCAGCTCCATACTCCATTGTCAGCTTTTCCAAACTCGGCTATGACCCCGTTCTTGTTGGAGGCGAGTAAAAAGATTCTTGGGAACATTATTTTAAGTGCCCTCTCACCTATCCACTTATCCGACAACATATCGGATATTGTTAAGGAACAAATTATTATTCGTGGTGAGTGCAGCTACCATGACTTATGCTTGGGGTTTAAATTTTCAAGGAGTAAAGAGAGGCTATTACCTTCATATTTCACTTCGACTACCTTCCTCCAAAGATTATCCGGTTCCGATCCATACCGCCAAATCCATTTTAGTAGGAGTGCTTTGTTCTTGAGTTTGAAGTCTACGAGCCCAAGGCTGCCATGTGTCTTTGGCAAACAAATAGTTTCTCAGCTTAACTCCTTTGAATCCCACAAGAATTTGGAAATCATACTGGCTAAGATCGAGCATAGTTTCTTAGGAATGGGATATAATGACATGAAGTAGATTGGCATATTGGAAAGGGCATTCTTGATTAGGGTGATGCGGCCTCCAAAAGATAGGGATTTCGATCTCCATCCTGCTAGCTTTGTTCTGAATTTTTCAATTATAGGGTCCCAGATTTTCGCATCATTTTTGTTGTTTCTCAAGGGCAATCCCAAGTACAAGGACGAGAGTTTCTCACTTTGGCAATGGATAAGGGAGGCTCTAGATTCAACAATCGTATCATCTACATGCAATTTGGATTTCTGTAGGTTTAGTTTTAGGCCAGAGATCAACTAAGCAAACGGACCAAATTGTGTAAGAGGACTCTAGATGAAATTCCTTGCTTTCCTTATACCAGGATTTCGTTGTAGACTTGCACGATCTCAGTAAGGACATGATCTCCAATTCTTTGTTGTCTGCGCATAAACTTTTGATTTTCTCCACCAACTCCTTACTCTCTAGCCATGAATCGAACCACTTAAACGGCTTTGGACCTCCCGTTTCCTTATACCAATTCTTTGTTGACCAGCATCACTTTGTTTTGTATAAGATCGTTTTTTAGCCTATCCATCTTGGACCTGAGAGAGGAGGGGGTAACAGTAACACCTCTGAAGCAATTGGGCCTAATTTTGAACAACTCGGTATCTTTATCAAGGATAGGAATTGAGGGCTCGCTTGATCCGGACGACATATTAGGTGAATCTTGATTAGATAAAATAGGCACATCGAGCAACTCCTCCACGTTGACTTGTGGTGGGGCCTTATTTGATGAGGCAGTTGTTACATTAATTTTCTTACCTCACAGATATTCTGCCATCCTTTCAAAACTGTCGTTTCCCATGGTCTTGGAACTCTCGCCATTAATGTTGGTTTTATGATCATCGAGGCGTTGGCTGGACATTGCAACAGACTGAAACTCTGATTGCCCGTTCGCCTGAGTGTCTTCATTGATCCAACAATTTTCATCTTCGAAATCAGATACTGAGATTCGGATGTTGTGCATTATTCCATTGCGCAGTCAAATCTGCTCCTGTTTGATGTTTCAGCATCTATTTTAATAACTGAACCCCATTTGTTGACCATGGCTTCAAACACTTGATTATGCCAACCTTCTAAGGGGATGTTCTCCATACAAACCCAGATTTTTAACTTTTTGTTGCTGGAGAAGTGTTCTACCGTGTCTATATCGTCGAACCAGTCTTTTAAGTCCCATAGAATTTGGACATGTTCCTCTTCTTCAAAGAGGATCACCACGAACGGACCTGACCTATAAGACTGTTTCTTAACCATTTCAGGTCCTGAGTAGTGAAAAGGTGCACAACCGTTGAAGCTAGGGTTTTCTTCAGTGGAAGTTACAACTGGATGCTTCTGATTCTTTCCTTCAGTAGTCTTTGTTTGTTCATCAACACTTCTTTGTACGATCTGTCGTCCCTTAGCTTTGATAAATCGATTTTTGACATCATTGGTTTGTTGTTGGTTGGTGCTGTCGTTTCGTCTCTGGGTTTACTCTGCAGCTTCTAATTTTTTGCCATGAATACTTTGATGTAAAGACAATCCATTCTTTTGTTATTTCCCAACTCCACTGCCTTACAGGCTTCCTTCCAAGACCTAAACCTTATGAAAGCGAAAGTATGACTGTTATGAACTCTCTTTGGCTTGTTGTAGGCGATGTAGACATCAACAATCCTGCCGTAAATTGAGAATGCTTCCTTCAAGGTTGAGGTATGTATCCTTTTGATTATGTTACGTAATAATTTAAACTAATGTGACATTAAATTAAGACCAAAAATGCAATTCATACTCAAGTACAGAACATGTATATACTTTTGATTCATATCAAGATTACAAAATTTTTAATTTTGTCTAGAATATATTTATTTAAATAAATTTTGATAGGTTAGAAATTCTTTTTTCTAGGGAAAACAAAGTAATTTCATTGAATCATTCAACGGTGAATGGAATTACTTATATGTGATGGATACATTGCATGTCGTAAGAGAATTTGATCAACTTTAAAGAGGTGACGGTAAACTTTTTTTTTCTTATCAAAGTTATTTCATTTTTTATCGTAAAATTCGAGGATAATATATATATTCGATTTTAAATTTGATTAAAACTCACGCATATTTATAAATTAAATTGTTCAAACTCAAGTTATTTAAATAAAACACACCATTCTTTATTATTGGGGTCACTCCTTAATTTATACTCTTAATAAAGGGCACCCTAGATCATATTAATGAAATAATCAATACTTAATGGGATCAACAAATGAATCAAATTTGGGCTTATGTGCATGGTTGCCTTGGAAACTCTTCATTTGTTCTTTTGCTCTTTACTTGGATAAATAATAATTATTTTATCCGAAGCTCATTTTACGTTTATTTAATACTATTTTTTTCTAACTAATTTAAGGTTTAACGGACCTTAAAAATCTTCTGTTACCCAATTAAAATATAACATGTAACTGTTGTAAAAATTCTGAAAACTTTTTTTTTCTAAAAAAACATAAATTCTTTTAACCCAACAAGTTGTTCTAATGAAAAACGGCTAATGTTCATCTTAGGAGACCCGAATTCAATAATTTTATTTATAGGGTGTGTGTGCATTGTCAAAAGGTTAATAATATGTATGAACATATACCACCTTCTGATCACCTTTAGACTATTAAAAAACTTAAATTTTCTAATTTTATAATCACTAAATTTAAAAAAAAACCTTAAAATATATAATACCAAATTCCTAATCCCCAAACCCATTGTCATCGAAAACCTCTCCTCCGTTGCCGGACTATCACTATTCAATCACCCTACTACTAGTCACCCCTAAACTTAAATCCGTACATTTTCAAAATTCATAAAATCTTTATTACCAAACCTAAATCCCTAATCCCACGTGGACCACCACCCACTCACCCCTTCGTATAATTTGGGCTTATTGTGTTCCCGTTGTTAAGACCACAATCTGAACCAGAGGGGTAAGAAATATTCAAACATGGATAACAACGGGACCTTACTGACTTGTTAATTATCTCGAGTCTACATAGACTAGATTTCTCAAATTAAAACTAACTCTTTTGCCCAGGGGCAAAGCGATAATTTTTTTAGAGTTATAATTGAATTATATTTTTTTAGATATTCAAAGTATAATTTTATCAATTTAAGGGGGCTCAAATGAAATGTACCCTTGCATCCTTATGTTAACAATACTAAACCCAGAAGCTTCCAGGGCTTGACAGCTGGCCTGGAACTCTCTAGAGCATTTAACAGCTGGCCCGAAATTCTCTTGATAGCCCGATAACAGATTTTGGTTAATCTGTTATTGTTTTCTGTTTAGCATAAGTCTCTAGTATAAATAGGTGATTTGGGTTTCAAGCCCAATAGCGATTGTAATTCTGTTTGGCTCTTTTTCACAGATTAATAAAATAAGTAGCCCCATTCTTTACCCAAATTCTAGGGCTTAATTTCACCATTCGTATATTCCCTTTACATCGTGTTTCTCTTCCGATCTATCTCCGATCATCATCTCCAGTGTAGAGTCAACATGGTATCATTCGTCGGCGGTCATGCGGTCTCTCTTTCTTCTCCGTTGTGCTTGTTGTGCGTCCTCTACTGCGATTTTGCCTCTCTGCTTGCGACTCTGTGAGTCTCGTTTTTCTTTTACTTTTCGGATTCGGTGTTCGTTTCTCTGTTACTCCTTGTTTCACGGCGCGTTTTCTCTTTTCGAGCATGAAGATGCCTGTTAAAGTTACCGGCGATGCTTCCACTGGTGTTGTTCCGGCCTCTCCTCGTGGTGCTGATGATGCCACTGCGCAAATGTTTTCCAACAAACGAATTAATGTTTGTTTGGACGATTCGAACTTCCTTCTATGGAAGCAACAGGTGATTCTCACCATTCGTGGTCTTGGCTTGGAGGAATTCTTGGATCCTGAAACTCTGAAACCGTCCAAATATCTTCAGCGTCCTTCTGGAGAACAGACTGTCAATCCAGAATATACTCAGTTCACCAAGCATGACAACAGTCTTGCCTCGTGGCTTCTCTCAACGGTTAGCTCAGATATCCTTCCTCAGCTGGTCGGAGCTGAATCTTCAGCTGAAATTTGGCGAGTTATTTCTAGTTTATTCTCCAAACTTTCATCCACGAGAGTAATGCACCTTCTTTGCAAGTTGTGATCGATGCGGAAAGGCATGATGCGTATACGTGAGTATACTGTCAAAATTAAGGAGATTTGCGATCTCCTCTCTCTGTCTGGTCACAAGATTACTGAGATGCAGCACATAGCCACTATTCTCAACGGGCTTCCTCCAGAGTTTGCTCTATTTGTGGATGTCATTACAGCGAGCCGCGATCCATTTTCTCTTGATGGTGCCATTTCTGTCCTAGTTGATGCGGAATTAAGGTTGCTGGATCCACTTGAAGTCCCAATTGGTATTAATTTGTCTCATTATCAGCAGCCTGATACATCCTCTTACTTGCCTGGTGAATCTCAACATCAATCTCCCCGTGCTAAGTCGTTTCGAGCCTATTCAGCCTCTGATCGTGGCAGAGGTGGCCGCAATGGTGCTTTTCGTGGTGGTAGGTTTCGTGGATGACCACGGCCACAATTTCAGCTTTGTGGTAAACTTGGGCATATGGTTGATACTTGCTGGCATCGGTTCGACGAGAAATTCAAAGGTGTTACGTCTCAACACTCGCGTCAGACCGACTCTCCTCGGGCCAATACATATCACTACTATGCTGACTCATTTGAGCAGGGCTATGAGCCTTTTGTGAGTGCCACTGGTGGCACGCCTGATACTTCCGATGCTGCACAAGCTGCTGATTCAGCGCAGGTTAATTCTCTCACGGTTCCTACTGCTGGTTTTGATTCGACCTGGTGGTTTCCGGATTCCGGCGCGACGCATCACGTTACTAATTGTAAGTCTCACATGAGTTCTGTTGTCCCTTACAAAGGTCAGAGTAAGGTTCATTTGGGAGATAACACTGCCATTTCTATTGCTAATGTTGGCCATACTGATATGTCTGCATCTAGTATAAACTTGATTGTTGATAGATTATTACATGTGCCTGATATCTCTCGTAGCTTATTATATGTCTCTAAATTTGCCTCTGATAATAAGGTGTACTTTGAATTTCACTCCTCTGATTGTTGTGTGAATGATCAAAGTACATGGGAGGTACTTTTGCGTGGCAAACAGGAAGGTGGCTTATATAGTTTTCCCGTTCCTTGTCCAGTAGCTGTTCAGCATATTGTTCTGAATAATGAGGTTTCCAGCTTTTGGTTGTGGCATCAAAGGCTCGGGCATCCATCTTTAGAGGTTCTTCGTTCAGCTGTGAATAAAAAACTTAGTTCTACATCTAGTGTTTGTGAAGCATTCAAATGGGGAAGGCACATTCTTTACCTTTCCATTCTTCTGAAACAGTTTATAATGTTCCTTTTGAATTGATTGAAATGGATGTTTGGGGTCCCGCTCCTTTAGTTTCTGATGGTTTTTCCTATTACATATCCTTTGTTGATATGTGTACACGAAATTGTTGGACTTATCTTCTTCGGAATAAAAGTGAAGTTGCTTCTGTTTTTTATGCTTTTGTTGCTTTGGTGAATACACAATTCTCTTCTGTTATTAAAGATGTTCAAACCGAAGGTGGTGGTGAGTTTTAGGCTTTGAGAAGCAAACTATCTACCTTGGGTATGCAACATCGTGTAACTTGCCCGCATACATCTCAACAGAACGGAGTCGTTGAAAGGAAACACCGACATATTGTGGAGACTGCTCTTTGTCTGTTAGCCCAAGCATCGGTTCCTCTCAAGTTTTGGTCGCATGCTATCTTAAGTGCCACCTATATCATCAATCGGCTTCCATCGCGTATGTTGGGTAACATTTCGCCATATGAAAAGTTGACTGGTAAAAAGCCTGCCTATGATTTTATACGTGTATTCGGATGTGCCTGCTACCCCTATTTGCGTCCATACAATAAACATAAATTGGATTTTCATTCTCGACAGTGTGTTTTTCTGGGCTACTCTTCGAAACACTACGGTTATAAATGTTTAGATTCACGGGGGCGTATTTACATCACTCGACATGTTAAATTTGATGAATGCTTATTTCCATTTGCAGCTTCCTCTTCAACGGGCAAAAACACATCTCGTGACAACTTTCAATCTGTTTCAGTTCCTCTTGTCCCAACGTTTGCTGCTCGTATTCCCCACCAGGAGCATTCACCTCCAGAAATCCATATTCCTCATGCTTCAGCATCTGCTCAGGATGCCTCTGTCAATGTGCCAAATGTTCCAGCACCTCGAAATGACACTGATTCACAGCATAATTCAGCACAAACAGAACCTGCAACTTGTACTAATACTACTTCACCAGCACCTCGAAATGAAGCTGATGCACAACATAATTCAGCACAAACAGAACCTGCAACTTGTCCTAATACTACTTCACCAGCACCTCGATATGAAGTTGATGCTCCTTGCTCTGATGTTTCAACATCTATTTCTGACGATCACTGCCCCGCTTAGAACTTAACCTCTGAAGCTCCGACATCACCAGCATCTGTTGCTCCTTATCTTGATGTTCCAACATCACTTTCTGAAGATCATTGCCCAGCTGAGAACTTAGCCTCTGAAGCTCATTACCCAGCCGAGAGTTCTACAAATTCCTCTTTCAACTATGGACCTTCAAGTTCCAATTTGCACAACTTTGATACCACATCATCAGCACCTCATGGTTCTACTTTCTCTCCTCTAGATGCTTCAAATTTGGACTCTGGTATGCTGGGTTCTTCTGACTTAATCTCTACTAATGGAAATACACATCCAATGGTGACTCGCAGCAAGCGAGGAATTTTTAAGCCAAAGGTACTCTTGGCTGATTGTGATGAAGTTCCTCGATCAGTATATGAAGCCATGGAGAATGCAGACTGGAGGGATGCTGTGATGGCTGAGTATTCAGCGTTGATTGCTAACGGAACATGGGAATTAGTTGATATACCAAAAGAGCGTAAAGTCATCAGCTGCAAGTGGTTGTTTAAAGTGAAGCGGAATGCGGATGGATCCTTAAATCGCTATAAGGCACGACTTGTAGCAAAGGGGTTTTCCCAAATTCTCGGCCATGACTTTACGGATACATTTAGCCCAGTGGTCAAATCTCTCACGGTTAATGTTCTGATATCTCTTGTTGTGACGAACCGGTGGAGAATTTATCATGTTGATATCAACAACGCATTCTTGAACGGCAATCTTCAAGGTGAAATGTTTATGCGACAGCCGCCTGGGTTCGAACAAAATGATGCTAATGGTACACCACTTGTTTGCAAACTTGTGAAATCTTTATATGGCCTTCATCAAGCACCGCGACAGTGGTTCGTTAAGCTAAAAACCTTTCTCCTTACACTTCAATTTCGTTGCTCTCTTGCTGATTCTTCACTCTTCAACTACAAAGAGCAGAATATTATTATCTATCCTGTCATCTATGTTGACGACATTTTGCTCACCAGTAATTCAGAATTTCACATGCAACGTGTCAAGAAACAACTTCATGACAGATTTTCGCTTAAAGATCTTGGTGTAATACAATATTTCTTGGGTATTGAGGCATTGACATTTCCTAGTGGGATATTTTTAAATCAGCAGAAGTATATATCAGAACTACTGCAGCGAACACAAATGAGTGATGCAAATCAAGCTTGTACTCCTATGGTCGTCTAACCAAAGTTGAGCAAAATCGATGGTGAGTTATTTTCTGATGCTACTAAATATCGCAACATAATAGGTGCTTTATTATACATTTGCCATACTCGTCCTGACATTGCATATGCGGTGAATAAAGTTGCTCAGTATATGCAAAATCCTACTTATCCTCATTGGAATGCTGTGAAACGAATTTTGCGATATTTAAAAGGGACAATCAGCTATGGTCTGTGGTTTTCTACTCAGCCAAATTCAAGTCTTAGAATTGTTGCATTTTCTGATGCGGACTAGGGAAGTGATGAAGATGATAGGCGTTCTATCTTAGGCCATTGTGTGTACTATGGCAATCATCTTCTCTCTTGGAGTTCGAAAAAACAACGTTCAGTATCTCGGTCCACGACAGAAGCAGAGTATAGAAGTCTTGCCGATGCGACTGTGGATCTTATGCGGGTTCAGAATCTGTTAAAGGACATGGATATTGAGCAACATCACTTGCCGATGGTATGGTGTGATAACACCAGCACTATTGCAATGGCAGCGAATCTAGTGATGCATGCTAAGACGAAACATGTCGATTTAGATCTACATTTTGTCCGCGAAAAAGTTATGAGTGGTGTATTACAAGTCTCGTATGTGCCTACTATTTCACAAATTGCAGATTTGATGACTAAGCCCCTATCAACTCATCAATTTGCAGACTTGCGGAAAAAATTAAATGTGATCTCATCTCCAAGCTTGGAAGAAGAAAGAAGTGGGGTGAATGTTAACAATACTAAACCCAGAAGCTTCCAGGGCTTGACAGCTGGCCCACAGCTGGCCCGGAACTCTCTAGAGCATTTAACAGTTGGCCCGGAGTTCTCTAGATAGCCCGATAACAGATTTTGGTTAATCTGTTATTGTTTTCTGTTTAGCATAAGTCTCTAGTATAAATAGGTGATTTGGGTTTCAAGCCCAATAGCGATTGTAATTCTGTTTGGCTCTTTTTTACAGATTAATAAAATAAGTAGCCCTATTTTTTACCCAAATTCTAGGGCTTAATTTCACCATTCGTATATTCCCTTTACATCGTGTTTCTCTTCCGATCTATCTCCGATCATCATCTCCAGTGTAGAGTCAACACCTTATATCTGGCCGGGACTAATTACTTCTTTTTATCAATTTAAAGGAGTCAAAATGAATTTTACCCTTGGAATGAAAACTTTTAATATTTTAAAGAACTCAAATATAATTCCTTCGTTATACTAATTTGTATTTTTATGATGAATTTAATGGTAGTTGGATTTGATTGTTTTTTAAAATCCTATTACACGCCAGCTTTTTAATTGTGGTTTTTTTAATAGTCTATAGGTGATTACAAGATAATATATGTTTATAAATATTTTTAACCCTTTAACAATGCACATATACCTTGTAGATTATCGATAAAATGATTGAACCCGAGTCTCGTAAGATGAACATTATTTATTTTTCTACTGAGACAACTTGTTGGGTTCGATATTGGTATTATTTCAAAATTTAAACATATGTGATTTTATTATCACAAATAGTACTACCAAAATGACCTAGATAATTGAAATGTAGTAATACTCTGCATTCAATCATGTCTAAGAAATTATAATTCCCTATATTATGATAGAATATTCTATTTTCATAGGATTACAAAATAGTGTCTGAACACATCATAATTTTATTTTTATTTCAATAAAAAACTAAGTTATTAATTTTTTAAATATTTTAATCTAATTATAAATAATATCTTAATTTAATTTCACATGTAAATAAAAAGTCACACACACCAACAGACTACACAATAAATATTTAAAAATATCATCCTAGCATCCCCGCGTAATGCACATTAATTAGTAATAGGAGTCGTCAGACTTCTATCAATAACACCCAAGTTCGTTTTGCATTATGGTGAAAAAATAATTTTAGAGAGCAGATTTTAAAATATATTTACAATTTAAAAGTATATGAATAAAACATTTGTCGGGATCATAGTGTGCTTGTGAAATCATTATGTATTCTACCGATAATGCATCAACTTATTTTCCAATTTTAAATATAT
This sequence comes from Hibiscus trionum, assembly GCA_030270665.1. Classification (NCBI taxonomy): domain Eukaryota; kingdom Viridiplantae; phylum Streptophyta; class Magnoliopsida; order Malvales; family Malvaceae; genus Hibiscus; species Hibiscus trionum. Next base: position 13,944,634 of record BSYR01000038.1, on the reverse strand, counting down.
TAGTTTATATATTTATTAAATTAATTATATATTTATTGTACGGACCAGCTTACCTCATTGGTTAAGAGAACGATTGTTGTTCTTAAAGGTCACGGGTTCGAGCATCAACGACTGTAACAGGGTGATTGAGCATGCATTGTCAAATGGTTGAGAGTATATTCAGGACAAATACTACTTGTAATTACCAACAGTTTATTTCTTATTCCATATTTAAGAAGCGAAACAAAATGATTTATATTTGAGGTACCACTGATCTATAATTCAACACATTAATCATCATGTATTTTAAAAATTAAATTCATCTGACATTATTTATAATGGCGTATCATCGTCTCATTCATTGATAATGTATTGAATTATATATGATCGTTGCATCGAATACTAATAAAAGAAATCTAAGTAATGAGGAAGGGCAGAACAGCGAACATGAATTCCCCGTACGTAAACGCGGCACGACCACTACCAGTGTGCATGTTGTCGTACTCCTTAAATTTCTCGGTTAAACCCTACACATAACCACAAAACCAAACATCGTTTAAGAACTCCAAAGTCCAATCAAACCATCAAGAAACGAGAAGAGGAAATCTTACTTTGACCACAAGGCAGCACCTGCATGTTGAGAAGAAAACAATCATTTGGCAATAAAAATTAAGACAGATTAGTTGATATTATATACACAACTCAAGGCTTAAAACACAGAATCACACATGAACTCGGTAAATTTGATCAAATTCACCTTAAATTCTTTATAACAATTTATCAAGTTCAAAGGCTAATTTGACCAAAACATAACGGTATGCTAATTTTAAGTTTTATAAAAAACATCACATTTTTCTTCTAAAAATTATAAATACGCTACTCAATTAATATAATGTTGCAAACATATCACTTTTCTTTGCTATAATAACATTTTAGTCCCTAGAACTTATACATTGAATTATTTTTAATTATAATCAAATTGATAGGTTGTATAAGTTTTGAGGGACTAAAAACATTATTATACTCTGTCGTATTACAAAAAAAAAAGAGATTTATTTATAACAACAAGTTAGTTAAGTAACATGTTTGAAAACAGAATAATCTTTGATATAATTTACCAAACATAATTCGGGAGAGTCAACTTAAGAAATTTATCAATTTCAGAATTAGTTTTGTGATTTAATCGAAAAATAAGGAGCAGAGACGATGAATCGTACAGGATGAAGTTTTCGTAGTCAACGGACTTGATCGGACCCAAAGTTTTATCGAACTTGGTTACAAGCAGCTCGAAGACAGTGGGAGGAACAGCGATTCCTTGACTCAACAGAGCCTCGCTCAACTCATTTGCCCCGATTTTGCCAGTCCTGCCCCTGTCAAATTTCTCAAAAATGGCCTACACAAACAGAAACATGCAACATTATCATAAAATGAAAAATAAAATCTCCTTTATCATATGGAAGTTACCCTCAAACTCTGAAGACTATAGAACAATGAAGTGAACTCCTTAGGACCTGTATTAGAAACAAAACATGATCAAAGTTTTTAACGAGGCTCATTTTTCTTAAAAATTACTAATAAGTTCAACTTGATTATTCAATTTAATTTTTTTTTTCGAGTCTTAGAATATCTTTTTAGCTAAGTCTAACTCAACATAATCATTTTTTTAATTAATAAAAGGGTCATTTTAAGAGATGGAATCAAGATTAAATATTAAAAGGATTGAATTAACTTTAAAACAGAAATCTATTAATTATTTAAACTCAAAACTAGAAGGGGCAAACTTAATTTATATAATATTTGAATTTGTAGTAACCTAAATTGCCATTCCAGACGTTTTGTAGTTACATCCACGATCGCTTTTATTTTAAAATTAATTTTAAAATATATAATTAATAATATTAATTATAAACTTAAAGAGTGCAATTATGTGTGTAATTACATTGATTCTCAAATATAAATAATTAAATTCCTAATTTTATTTCCGTTTGAACACAAGATGTATATTATTTCAAAATTTAAATTTTATGTGATTGTGTAATTAAAACTTGTATTAACAAACACGACATAGAAAATTGCAATGTAATTACACTTAGATATGGAAAACGGGTTATTTAGATCGGATTATTTCGGTTCGAGTCGTTTTTGTTCGGGTCAGGTTCGGTTTTAAATCAGTATGGGTCGGATATCAGTCTGGATCGGGTCACATCGGTTCGGTTGATGTTCAGGTTGGTTGATTTCGAGTCAGATATTTTTGGATCGGGTCAAAATCGGTTCAACGAGAGATCAATATATTTTAGTCGAGTTTTTAGGCCGGATCAGCTTTTTAAACCCATATATTTTATAAAGCTATTATATATATTTGACTTTTTTGTGAGTTGTGCGACGATCCACATCAAATCTTTTATTATTTCTTTTAATATCTTTTCTTTATTTCGGGTTGCCGGTTCAGGTTTATTTGGTTCGGTTGAAAATCGGTTTGGGTCCATTCTGTTTGGTTGAAAAATTGGGCCGGTTTCAATTCGATTCATTTTTTTCGAATTTTGGATCAAGTTCGAATCATTCTATTTGGGTCGATATCGAATCTCGAATCAGATAAAATCAGCTCGGGTCTCGGGTCAGTTTGTCATCTCTAATTACACTACGTAAATAAGCATGCTTAGAAAATTAGAATCCTTATCAGATACGAAGCATAAGCAAGGCCCAAGGGACCTTAGCCCACAAAATTTTAAAAATTTCATAATAATTCCTTTAATTTTATAAAAATTTTGATTTGTCTCCCTTAAATTTTTTGAAATTCATATTAATATATATATATATATATAAATATTTTTAATTAAATTCTTTAAAATTTTAATTTGGTCCCTTCAATTTTTTGCTCTAATGACAATTTAAGTCCTATAAATTTAAGTATTATATAAATTAAACCTTACTCCTTAATTTTGAGTTTAGATACTTAATAAATCTTTACATCTTTAAAATTCAGTTAGTTGGTCCCTCCCTACATTTGATCCCGACTTCGTCCCTTTCTTTATGCTATAATAATAATAAAATTATTATACAATTACAAAGTAATGTCTAAACGCATTCTAATTTTACTTTCATTTTAACAGAAAAAATATTTAAAGTCATTAAATTAAAGGGAAAACTTTAGTTTACACGTACCTTTTAGTTTTTAGGGTTAAGGTTTTAGTTTATGGTTTAAAGTTTAAAATTTAAAGTTAGTGTTTAGAATTTAAGTATATGGTCTAAGGTTTGGGGTTTAGTTTTTTAGGGTTAAGATTAAAAATTTAGGTTTTAAAATTTAAAATATATATATATACAGGCTTGTATAAAATTAATTTTACACAACATATATATCAAAATTTTATCCAAAAATTAAATCTATTAAAAAGCCTAATAGAGTCCCTTTTCCAAGTAAAAAACATAGCGATAGATACTCCCGAAAATATCTCCCCTATAGCATCCCCGCGTAACGCACATTAATTAGAAACCACACAAATGGACGAAAACACCCCTCTAACATTGGCCAAATCTCGGAAAGAACAACAAAGGGCATAGTATACACAAACGGGGTTCTTTTAGTCATTATGTTGCATGGAGGCTGGAGCTAAAATTCATTCAAAAATTTTAGAAACTTTTATTATGTTTCAAACTTTTTGAATATTTTTAAGTCAGTCCATTCTTAAATTTTTTAAAAATTCTTATTAAATTTCAAATCATTTTAAAATTATATTTAGATCCCAGTTGTTTTTAAAAATTTAAATTAAATCCTTCAAACTTTTGAAAATTTAATTAAACACCCTAAAACTAAGTTGTCAAGATCCGTCCCGCATAATAGGAAAAGATGAACATAATAATAGTAAAAGAAGAATACTAACCGATCTTTCTTATGTCGCTGTTAGTGAAGAGATAGATGAGCATATGAACAGTTCTCATACTGAAGCTTTGATTATCGGAGGAAAGAGCTCTCTGCAGCCCCTTATCATCAATAAATCCACTTTCGTCTTGATCAGCCAATCGGAAGCAAGCCACGATGTTAGGATCCATATCCGACGGAAACGTCGACGGAAATAGAGCCGAGAACGCGCTCATGTAACACCCTACTGGAGGAGGACCATAGTTGGAGGAGTGTTGAGGTTGTTCATCAGACATGTTGATAATAAATATGAGCTTTTACTTCTACTTTTTTTCTGGATTCGTTGATATAGTATTTATAAACCAAGAGTTTGTTAAATTAGGTTTACTTTTGAACATTATTTGCAAAACTGCCATTTTTATTAGTTTTTGATCAAGTTATAATATGATAAATGAAATTTGATTTGATATAAATTATATAATTAAGAATTTTATTTTGTATAACTATAGTTATTTATATATAATAATAAAAATCGACCCTATGTCAAGTGGTTTATAAAATTTAAATCCGATTCTGAAATTTGAAATTGGCATATCAAATTATACAACAATTTTTTTAATATAATTATACAACAAATTAAATTTGTTATTGAGTCTTTTGTTTAATGGTAACGTTAAGGTCTTAGAAAACTTCGAGTCTTACATTCGAGTCGCGTAATATGTAAACCATGAGTAGATTTTCTCTTAATTTTATATTAGTTAAGTTTAACTCTCGTTGAGTATCTCTAGATTTTTTATGTTCCAAGTCCAAGTACATTTTAATTTTTTAAATCAATTGTATTATGTAATAATTATTTTTGGCACAATATCAAAAAATGCTCCAAACATTTTAATGAATGGTCATTTTGACACCTATTTTTTTGAATCAATTTAGCCTCCAACGTTTTATTTTAGGTCAAAATAGCCTTTTGCAGATGAAAATTGTTAGTCAACTGACAGTAAACAACTTGAAATAACTTGATAGAATGACACGTCAGTAGAAAAATAATTTTATATTTTATATAATTTTATAAAATTATTTTTTGACAGATGTGACATTCTTTCAAGTCAACATCTTTGTCTATATGAAATTGTCATGTCAGCGTGCATTGTTATGTAGGTTTGTCACATCATTTCAAGCCATTTATCGTAAGTTATCTAACAATTTTCATTCGTAAATGGGCCATTTTGACTCAAAATAAAACGTTGAGGGCTAAATTGGTTCAAGAAAAGAATATGAGCTAAAATAACTATCCAATCAAACGTCGGGGCAATTTTTTTGACATTATACCATTATTTTTTGTTAAGCATATTATTTGGATTTTCGACAAGTGGGGATACAAAATCATAAATAATTTATTTTTTATGTATATAATAAACAAAAGGTTAAAAAAATTTATGTGTGGTGGGCAAGAGCCCCTCCCACATTATACACAATTCTATCATTGATGGGAAGTGTGGATTGAGGGTGTGCATTCGATCAAGTTGAGTCAAATGAAAAAAAATGAGTTAATTGAATTGAAGAGTCATATTTTACAACTTAAACTTATTTGAAATTTTTCTGAATCAAGTTGTTCGAGTTTCTGTTCAAATTTAATTGTAAAACATTTATAATGTTATGATACTATCATATTAATTAGTTACAATTTAAACGATTTCTATAACCATATATAATACTCACATGTACTTTTTCATATTTTTCATATGTGATATATATATATGACAAAATCGAGAGACTCAACTCGGACTTAAAAATTGTTCACTTATTACTAAAAAATTCAAATTATTCAAAATTTTATTTTGTAACTCAAATTTTATCTGAAATTTTTTCCAGTCTAATATTTTCACATTGAACTAAATACTTTAATTTTTCGAGTCGAATTTTTTCTCACTCTAATGTGAATCATCTAGATCAAATGTGAATTGAATGTAGTAGCGGATTGGCTAGCTTCATTGAATGCAGTGACGTAACACACAAGGGACTAGTGGGGGCATGGCCCCCAAAAAATTTGAGAAATTAGAATTTGACCTTTATAATTTTAAAAAATATAATTCCCCCCTCAAAATTAAAAACAAAAAAATCATATTAAACTTCAAAATTTTAAATGTTTTTAACTAAATCACCTCTCATAATTTTTAAAAGTTGTCATTAAATCTCTCAAAATTATTAAAAAAATTTAGTTAAACCCTTAATTTTAAAAAAAAATAATTTAAGCCTTTAAATTTTTTACAATTTTAATTAACCCACAAATTCTTATCTCAAGTTTCGCCATTAAATGAATGGGAAACAAGTTTGTTTTGATACACCGTCGGCTGCAATTAAGCATCTAGTGCAGATAGAATCTGTCATGTTTATCTAGTATACTTGTGCTCTTTGTAATAAAATATAAAATATTAAATAATAAGTAATTTTGACATTTATTTGTGTATGTGCCATTTGCGAGTTGCAATTGAATTTAATATTTTTCGGCAAGCAATTATTGTGGGACCATTGCCCCATTGATAAAATGGAGAAAATATTTATTGCAATATAATGAAGTTAGCCGTGTGGTCCTGACAATTAGTTATTTTCAGGTATAATTAATTTACATTCCTTAATAATTAAGTACAATTGTTAAAAAAGTATAATGGTTATTTTCAAGTTTTATAAGGTGAATTTAAAAGTGATGCGAAAATAATTTAAAATACTTAAATAATGTGGTATATTCATTCTATTCATTGTACTTTAATTCAAAACGATTAATTATATCTTTATTCGAACTGTTATATTTAATCGATAAAATTCAAGTTAATCCACACTATAGTATAGAACATGTGTAATATTTTTTAATTATATCAAGATTATAGGGTTTTATCCTTTTTCTCTCTAAGGTTTTTTTTCTTTATTCTTGACTAGACGTAGGCGGCACCATCCTTACAGTTGATTGTTGACCGTCAATATTTTCTTCACTTAATTTTTTTATATCCGATTCTTATTTTTTTATATTTTGATTTTTTTTTAGTTTTTATTTGTCTTTGTGGCACGCTTTCCTTTGCTTTGTAGCACGTTTTGCCTTATAGCACGTTTTCGCCTACCTTTGTGGTAGATTTGCGTTCGTGGATAGATTTCTCACGATGTTCGGCTCTAATTTGCGGTTATACCCTTTTGTGGTTCCTTTTTTATGCAGTTAGATATGTTCTGCGAAGCAACCCGCAAGATTGTTGGTTTCGCTTACCGCTCCTACTTAGATCCTTAAGCGTGTAGGTGGATAGAGGCAAAGAGTTTTGTTTTCTGCTTTATTTCCTCCAGTGTTTCATCTCATCCCCGTCGTTGCAGCTCATTGGACGTGTTTTGCTAGTATGAAGTCATTATAAATTATATTGCGATGGATGCATTGCAGTTAATCATTAAACCAATAGTAACTGTAACACCTAAATCGATACGGTTTGCCCAATTCAATTTGAGGAGTCACATTTGGGCCATCGGAGCGACCCACGTTACAGTTTCAGATAAAATAAATTGTCAAACCATTTAAAACCATAAAATAATTTCAGAATAAAAAATTCAAGTGTAGAAATTATTCATTTAACATAACAATGTTCATAATACATGTTATAAAACGAGTTTCAAACGCAAATGTAAACAAGACATGGCATACATGCCCCCTAACTACACAAGTACCGCACTCTGCAAGCAATGCCGAAGGAACTCTCGTACTAATGTTGATAACTTGCAACATGTTTGATATTTTAACATGCGATGGTAAAAACAACATGAGCTTGAAAAAGCTCAGTTGTTGGGCTCGATGGTCACAACCGAAATGCTTGCCAAGTGTGGAAAAGATTGGATTTTTCGGAATTTTTGTGGAAGCTAAAAATATAAGCGTTAAACACAAGAATTTAGAGTCGTTCGGCTTTCTAACCCAAAGCCTACATCTACTACCTTAGCTTCCTACTAAGGATTTCAACCAAATTCATTGTTGAATTTCGTCCCCTTTTCTCGGCTTAGGAGGAAACCGTTACAACGATCAAGATTTCTTCCCAAAGCTTAATCCAACACACTCTCTTACAAGAGAATTTCAAAGCAAACTAGAAGTCCCTCTAATAGGTATATGTTTGCAACTCTAAGCACTCACCCAAAACCTATACACTTGAGCAAATCTGACAATTAAGCTCACAAGTGTTGTCTATACAAGGAATATACAATTTAGGCCCTAAAGACAATTTAACATCATAGTGTTGTTGACAATTGAAGCATTAACCATCTCTTGATGCTTGGGGGTCCCTTTTATAATCCTAATTGAGTTTGTAGTCGTTGAGGATCGTTGGGGTTGAATTAGAGCCGTTGGAGCCTTTATTTCCAGCCATAATGCAGTTTTGTAGCTTAGCGTATCGATACTCCTCAAACCATATCGATACGGTCCCGATAAGAAAATAACCGTTGAGACTTCCAGCTGGTGCATATCAGTACCGTCCTGCAATTTAAAAGACTGTTGGGAAAATAACCGTTGGGGGTAGTTGGGTGTATCGGTACGCGATACAACTGTATCGGTACGCGAACTAGCCGTTAGCTATTAAAACATACCATATCGATACGACAAAGCGTATCGGTACGAGTTTTGGCTACTGGAATTTTATTGTAGCTGAAACCCTAGGGCGTATCGATACAGTACCAGACTGTATCGGTACAGGTACTTGAAAAACACTTGTTTGGCTACTTTAAAAGCATTTTAAGTTATTCCAAAGCCTTTTAAAAAACCCTTAAACATAATTTCAAGTTGTTTTGACTAAAAGCATATTTTAAATTCTTTTCAATTTAGTCCAAAATATTTTTCAATTATTATATCAAAACATTTAGTTCTACAATCTCTCCCTTTTGATATAATAAAACCAACTTGAAAAATTATTTGAGATTCTCCCCCTTAGTATTTTTAAAAATTTGAATAAGAGATTAAAATTTTGAGTGAAATTAAAGCTCCCCCTTATTCTCTTGAAAAATCAATTTTTCAAACCATTTCTCCCCTTTTTGTTATATCAAAAAGAATTTAAAAAGACATTAGGCTCAAAATAACTTAGGAGGTAAAAAAATGACACAATTAAAATTTTTGATTTTAAAATTGGCTCCCCCTTACTTAAAGCATCAAACAATTTTAGTCCAACACATGATAATCTAGTTGAATTAAAAATTAATCAAATTAAACAAATAAAACAACTAGATTTTACCAACACTTGAACTTCAAGGGAGGATGTGAAGCCTTCATTCTTCAAGTGTTCTTCCTTGTGTGCATGAAGCTCCCCCTCAAATTTGGACTTGTTGATCAATCTACATCACACATAAACAAGACAATCAAGTAATTTTTTGTATCCAAATTGCTTTGGATCCACAGACATTAGTAGCACAAAATTTAGTCCCCTTAGGAATCAATTTTTCAATTTCATCCATTTTGTTTGAAGTGATTAGTTCTTTTGGAACCCAAACACTTCTAAAATATTTTCCTTTAATAAATCTAGAGGCACTAGATTGTCTAACATAAAAATTTGATTTTCCCAAATTGTTTTTCTTTTGAAGTTCATTGAAAACCAAATCTTTTTCATTCTTAAGATCATCAACTTCTTTTTTATGATCCTTTTCAATCGTTTGAAGTAATTCTTGTAAACTTAAGACTTTAAGTTCAAAATCTTTGATTTTTGCTTCAAACTCTAAATTGGTTTTAGAAAGCAAATCTTTTTCGGTTTTTAACTTTGAAATCAATTTCTTGTTTTTCGAAAATAAAACCTTGAATTCAAAAACCAATTCATCATAGGCTTCTTGTAACTCATCAAATGAATAAGAATTTGAACAAGATGAGTTAGAAGTTACCTCCCCCTCATTGAGGGCCATGAAGCATAGGTGGGTTACCTCATCATCGGTGGAGTCTTCATCACTCCATGCCGTCACGCATGCTTTCTTTGAAGATGATCCCTTTTTGTTGGACTTGTGGGAATTCTTCATCTTCTTCTTCGATTCATGCTTAGAATTCTTCAATTCGCTATTCATGAACCGAGTGAATTTCTTGAAGAGATAGGTCATCTCTTCATCTTCGCTTTCGTCCTCACTTAGTTCAACATGATGGCATGTGGAGGAATTGAGAGCAACGACACTTGCGTTTATGCCTAGCTCCATGACCTTCTTCTTCCCTATCTTTCTTATCTCTTCCTTCTTCTTCTCCTCTTCTTTGTTTTTCTTCATAATTTGGTGAGTGAGAAGTGACCCCATGAGTTCATCAAGCTTCAAGGTCTTGAGATTTTTGGCTTCGATGATGGCTGTCCTTTTTGAGTCCCATGACTCGGGAAGGGGGTAGATAAACTTTCGGACAAGTTTTTCTTCCGGAATGACTTCTCCATAACCTTTGAGTCAATTGGTTATGATGGAGAATCTATCAAACATCTTTGTGATGTCTTCATCTAGTTCCATTTTGAAGTTCTCATACTCGTAGTTGACGAGCCCGATCTTGATCTCCTTTACTTTGTTTGTTCCATCGTATGTAAATTCAAGTTTGTCCCATACTTCCTTGGCACTCTCACAAGAAAAGACTTGAGCATATACGTCCGGGCCTAAAGTACAAAAGATGAAGTGCAAGGCTTTGCAATTAAGCTCCATCATCTTCTTCTCGTTGGCATTCCACTCCACCTTTCTTCTTGTTGGCACGAACGATCCATCTTCAACAAGGTCCCATAGATGATAATCATTACCCTTGATGAAGAACTTCATCCTATTCTTCCAATAGGCATAATGTTCATCGTTGAAGAATGGTGGCTTGTCGATTGAGTGCGCCATTTCTTCGGTTGGATGGATTGATGTATCGAGCTTCTCGGATCACCTCAATAGGATGTTAATCCCGATCAATTGAGCCTTGCTCTGATACCAATTGTTGGGCTCGATGATCACAACCGAAATGCTTCCCAAGTGTGGAGAAGATTGGATTTTTGGGTGTTTTTGTGGAAGCTAAAAATATAAGAGTTAAACACAAGGATTTAGAGTGGTTCGGCTTTCTAACCCAAAGCCTACATCCAATACCTTAGCTTCCTACTAAGGATTTCAACCAAATTCACTATTGAATTTCATCCCCTTTTCTCGGCTTAGGAGGAAACATTACAACGATCAAGCTTTCTTCCCAAAGTTTAATCCAACACACTCTCTTACAAGAGAAATTTAAAGCAAACTAGAAATCCCTTTAATAGGTATATGTTTGCAACTCTAAGTACTCACCCAAAACCTATACACTTGAGCAAATTTAACAATTAAGCTCACAAGTGTTGTCTATACAAGGAATATACAATTTAGGCCCTAATCAAAATTTAATATCATAGTGTTGTTGACAATTGAAGCATTAACCATCTCTTGATACTTGGAGGTCCCTTTTATACTCCTAATTGAGTTTGTAGCCGTTGAGGACCGTTGGGGTTGAATTAGAGCCATTAGAGCCTTTATTTCCCACCATAGATGCAGTTCTATAGCTTAGCGTATCGATACTCCTCAAACCGTATCGATACGGTCCCAATAAGGAAATAGCCGTTAAGACTTCCAGCTGGTGCGTATCGGTACGGTCTTGCAATTTAAAAGACCGTTAGGGGTAGTTGGGCGTATTGGTACGCGATACAACCGTATCGGTACACAAACTAGCCGTTAGCTATTTAAAACATACCATATGGATACGGCAAAGCATATCGGTACGTGTTTTGGCTACTAGAATTTTACTGTAGCTGAAACCCTAGGGCGTATCGATACAGTACCAGACCGTATCGGTACGGGTACTTGAAAAACATTGGTTTGGATACTTTAAAAGCATTTTAAGTTATTCCAAAGCCTTTTAAAAACCCTTAAACATAATTTCAAGTTGTTTTGACTAAAAGCATATTTTAAATTCTTTTCAATTTAGTCCAAAACATTTTTCAATTATTATATTAAAACATTTAGTTCTACATCAGTAATACAGAACTACCAAAAGATGCAGTAAGCACAAGCATGTATAAGGCAAGGCAATAATACTGACATGAAATTTCATATTATCGAGGTACTTGAAGGTATCAAAGTTGTTCTTTATTTGATCACCCGAATACCAGATAAGATGCCTATAACCCGAATAATCAGAAGGAAGATAGATTACGGAAGTTGAGATAGGGAGTTTAGTGTGTTCCATAGAGTGTAGATGGGAACCATACATAAAGTTTCAGACATTCGTAACTTATTACGTAGGATAGATTTAATGAAGAGGGGAAGCTTTAATTGAAGCACCTAACTACCCTCCAACCGTAAACCGATATACAGTCCCCCAAAACTGCAACCATAAGGACTTATCTCAGGCCCATATGGTGTAGGAGCCAACCTAAAGGGATGCCTTCGGCCCATAAGGAATTATTCAAGCCGAAGCGTTAGATCCTACCCAAGGGGTTACCTTGCGTCCATAAGGAGTTACCAGCGCTGAACCTACATAGACTTCTTCCAATATCCCAGATAGTACCCCAGAAAATCAGATTAGTGCAGACAATAGTAATGGTGTAAATACAGAAATTAGACATATGTTTCCAGTATATCATAACATAAATAACATGACTTTCGAATCAGTCACAGAGGTATATTTCCGAACGAATAAAAGTCATGTTTCAAATCAGATGTACAATCTTGATTTCAAACTAGAGAAAATACTCATATGCATATGGAACACACCAGATGGATCAATTCATTTTTTTGGAGGCACATAACAATCACAAGTGATAACCTTGTAAAAAGCATGCATTTCATGCCTTTTTACTCAGTTATTTGTTTGTCTTTAAGCTCATTTCATTTTCATTTAGCCGCATTTAGTTCATATAGTTGCATTTGGTGTTGTTAGCTTGGTTGTTGTGATTTAATTAAGAAATGGGTGCTGCTTGAGAAATGGTTGTTTTGATATGGTGGTGTACAGGTAAGCAAGGGAGTGTGACTTAGCAAAGAAAAATGTTGTAGCATTTTGGACGGTAATTCTGGGCGCAGAAAAGGACAAAGCAACAAAGATATTTTCCAGCCCACGTGTGAGAACCCCCATTTGTCTGTTGTGCCTAGCATATTCTAGGGAATATTCTCTAGGACACACAAGGAATGTTTAGGGCACACAACCCTAGGAGCCTCCACTATATAAAGGACAAGATACCTATATTAAAGGGAGAGATGAAAAAGTGACTTTTGGGATGCTAAGAGTGAGGAGAAAAGGCGGCTACTTTATATCTTCTTCCTCAACTTGGTGTCCTTCATTGTTGAAGCTCCAAGGGGTGACCTTGTTAGCCTTTGAGAAAAGCAGCAAGTCTAGGGTGGTTCACGGTAGTCCAAGGCAACACGAGAGATTTCCTTTTCTTTGTTGTTTGCTTTAACACTTTATATTTTGGAAATGGGTTTTTTAAGACGAATGATGATGGATAAATTACACCAGCTATGAACTAACTTTAGATGGCTTGGGTATGTTTTGGATGATTTTGTTTTAGTTTTTAATGAATTTTTAGCATGTTTCCAGTTTTATATGCTTTGTCTACTGTTTTATTGCCCTAAGTTTGTAAGAGCTCTCGAAAGTTAGCCTTTACTTGGGTGTTAGATTAGCTTAATGGTCGAGAGAGTTAAGCTTAGATCCACGTAGACAATGGAGTTGGCTACTGAGAGGCACAACTCTAACTCACCTTAGAGATAAGGATAAGGTTTCCACGACTAAAAAGGGTAGCACGTCAACGATAAGTAGCTTGCTAGGGTTCACTGTGAGAGGTATTGCCGTAGCATTCTGGCTGTCAGGTTTCTTGCTAGAGATAGTTTAGAAACATCATAGGAAACCCTGTCGAGCATAGTTTGAATTGGAAAGTGTTAGACATACATTAGAACTAGGCGTATGACTCCTTAACAAGCCCATCTTGTCATTCCCAATAGAGAGTTTCACATACAATTGAGGACCTTGCAGCTTATTCAGTTCACTACAGTTTTAGTTAATTGCTTTTGCTACAACATTTCGGATATCTTGCGACATCAACCTTTCACTCAAATATTTACTTTTGTGTTAGTGTGCATGGACTTGACCTAAATTACCTCCAATCCCTGTGTAGATGAACTCACTTACCATTTTATTACTTGTCTCGACGTGTATACTTGCACTATTTACATATCGTTTATAGTACACCTATACACGCAACAACAAGAAAGGGGACACGGGTCTTCTGACAATATCAAACTGATTTTAAAAGCGAGATCCCTAATAAAAAAAGGTTCAAAACTAACGGCCCCAACAAGGCATTTAAGATTTGATACATCGAGATCGTTCATGATATCCAATATATCAAGATTGTTCCAATCATTTTGGCTAACAAGGGCATTTTAGTCATTTGACTGATGGGGGGTAATTTTGTAATTTAACCCAATAATAATAAAACAATGACATGTAATATTCAAGATTTCCAACGGCTTGTCAGGCTTTAAAGTCCATTCCAACTAAACATATTCCAACAATACGATACTCTCCAAGTATTCGAACATGGACACGTCACAAGTATTCATTTCTTAGAACCAATAGGAGTGACAGACGTACATAAGTCATGCTTCATAACCCACATGGGGATTACAATCATTTGCGGTCTATCAGAAATTTTAGAATTTCCATGCTTTCACATATCTCAAGTTACATGGGTATTTAATTATTTAAGTGCTTGATGGTAGTTCAGACATCATGATACCTACGGTCCTTACAAACAACTCATTCTTTTCAGAACTCGAGAGTATATCCATCATTTCAGTTAATTTGTTAATTTCAGTGCCTACGATTATTTCGGTCATTTCAATCATTCCGATCAATTCATTCTTTACTGTCATTTATATCAGTTCAGGAATACGAAGAACTTCTATTAAATTCATCTTCAGGTGTTTATCCAGAATTCGGGAAAAACCCAAGTGCTTTGTTATCACACATTGTAACATCCTGAACCTCAGGCTAGAAGAAAGTACTCATCTAAAGTAGACAACTAACTTGCCTAGCAAGTTAGTACTCGATCAAGCAACGAATGCTCAGTTAAGAGCCTTGAAGGTTGAGTTGCTATGCAAAAAACTAGAATAACAGAAGATCAAACTAAATCATATAATTTAGAGTCAATATAATACTATAATTTAAGGATCAAACATCTGATTATATGCTACACGAGAATACACCAAATCAACAAGTCATCCAATAAATCGAACTATACAAGGCATGCATAGGCAAAACTAAAAAAATTGTCATTTTAAAAGCAAGGAATTAACAATAAAAATAGGTCTAACTTATAAACTTTCTTGGATTCTTATCTAATAGCCCGGTGATTTAATTTCTTAGCCAATTATGTCATTTCATTTAAAGTGCTTGCAAACATTCGAAAAAGATCATGAATTCCACAAAAGCTATCAAGTCATGATTTAAACATAGAAGCTAAGTAGGTGATATTAAAATCTAATCAAGGCATTTGAAATCAACTACTATCATCAAGGCATACAAATTATAGGTACATGGTTTCGAAACAACAATCAAATTTTCATAGCCTATTGTAATATCGGCAAGCATAAGTCACTAAGCACATAAGATTTCTAGTCATGATCAAGAAGGTTGAACCCAATCATTCACTTAATACAAGTCTAAACTATTATCAACCAAGTACCTTAATTATCACACAAGGACTAAAAACTTAATGAGTCATCAACAATCATACATCCAAGGACAATTAAATCATTTAACTAAACCAAGATTATAAATTATGAGCATCAAAGCATGAATCTACAAACTTGATAATATTTATGCACAAACATTAAGAATATTTGTTATTTACATACCCTTTCTCGTGATCTATCTAACAAAACAAAGTCTAGTACGATTGCCACCTCCTAGGAGTTAACTTAAACAAAACAACATACATTTGAGCTTGGATGACCTTGCATAGCCTCCCCAAAATCAATCTATCTATCAACGTAACATGAAAGTATTCAGAGTGAGTAGTCAGGATATCGAAATAGATGCATCAATACATATACATACATTTTTTATATATTTAGAACCAAGGAAAGCAAAGCTATAATGAATCGAACAACCTAGTACAAGTTATGCTTAGCAATTTAGTCATGTACTACCAGTTCACCTCAAGGTAGTATCCCCCTTTTATCCCACAATCTAATTAACCAATGTAAGCACCCTTCTCAATTTCATGGCAGACTTCCATAGGAAGGATACAATGAAACATACTTCATACCAGTGATGTAATACGCAGATTTATCTTAACATACAACACAATTTTAGGACAATCTTGATTGAACATTTAGCCTTGACTAGTAATTAAACTAGAGATACAAACCACACATACAATATGAGACAATGGTAACTAGTACCATTGAAACAAGCATTCATTTCTGTTAATCAGAGGTATTTTAGTACCACACAGAGGACCTTGGTCCAATTCAGACTGAGCTCAGATGTTACATTGGCATGCCAATCAGACTAGGTTTAATACTAATCAAGGCTCATAAATTTCTCATAATCGATCATTAATATACTCTAATCTCTTCTCTAATTACTATTTTATTTAAACAGAATGTTATCACAAGCATGACAATCATTTAAGAGTTTCCTAGAATCTCATAACACGGTGAAGTCCATACTTATCTTAGCAACCTTGGTAACCTTATCGAAAATAGGCAACTTATGTCTCGACAATCAACCAAATATCTCAATATCAAATACAATCTATGCTAATAAACATAGCTATACTCACAAGAACTCCGAGCTAAAATTGATCTTGAATGACAATGCCTTTTTGTCTATCTTCTACTTGATCAATCTTTTCCTTATCTAAAATAATAATAAAGCAATGGTAGTACATTAGAACTAATCCATTGTCCAACATTCTTTCATAGATTGTTATTCGTACCAATTCAAGCTAATTTCACCAAGATGTTCACATACATAGCTTTCAAATTCATTATATTCATCATAATGGCAACTCCCTATAATTAACTATTTAATACAATGATGTCTAACACAATAGCTCTATTAAAACCACTCTTTGTACTATTTTACTGCCATTCTACTAATGCTCGAACATTCTAACAATGGCTCATAATTTATGTAGCTTTATACATATTAACCAATCATATTTCATTACATCGATGCACAAGACAACCATGGATCAAATTTCTATCAATTTTTCTTTAATTAAGACTATCTCTTGTTACTAATCAACATTTCCCTTGTTCAGCCCTTTTCAACAGCCTAGTACCGATGCACATATCAATTTACTCCAATCGAATTTTCTAAAAGGCTCTATGTCGAAACAGAGTAGTTTTGAAACTGCTTACATTGGGTTCAGGGCTGTTCGAATATATCATCAAACAACTCAATTTTATAGGTTACTACATAGCATTCCATCGAAACACCACAACATTGATCATCCATGAGATTAACATTTGTATCATATGATTCAATTCCATCCTAATAGCAATTCTAACATGTCTAAGTCCTAATTTCTACTAGACATCCTCTAGGCTCAAAATATTCGAATTAAGCTAATCATCAATCAAGAAATCAAGCTTTCAAGAGATAGGAACAAGAATCACTATACCTTGATTGATAATTAACACAATTTCCTCAAGCAACAAATTCCTTCTCTTGCAAAGCTTAAGTCGATAGTCCCTTTCCAAAGTTTCAAAGTCTTTCTCTTCTCACTTTCTCTCAAGGTGTTTCGGTCAAGGGATGAAGATGATGAGATATTGGTTTAATGGAATTCCACTAAGAATATGAAATCTCACGTGGATCGCATAGAAGATTGCCACATGGAAGATTTGTCATGTTTTATTGTTTTAGCACGCAAGCTTAATCTTATCTAAGTTGTTCAATCTAGTCCCTTTCGATTTAACTCTATAATGCGCCATCTCTTTTAATTTGGTCCTTCACCTAATTACTTATCATGACTATTATTCAATTCATGTCACAATTTAAGGGTTACTCCTTTAGATGATAATTTAGGATGTTACAAATCCCTCCCCCTTAAGAAAATTCGTCCTCAAATTTTTACCTGAGATGAAAAAAATCGGATATTGCTCCCTCATAATGGATTCTGGTTCCCAAGTAGCCTCTTTGCTTCTATGGTTCTTCCATAAGACCTTCACTAACGAGATTGTCTTATTTCTTAATCTTCTTTCTTCTCGATCAAGTATTTGAATTGGTTCTTCTTCATAAGATAGGTCCGGGTTCAGTTCAACTTCTTCTAGCTCAAGAATGTGAGAGGGGTCAGATCGATATCTTCTTAGCATAAACACATGGAATACATTATGGATCTTGTTGAATTCTTCAGGAATGACTAACCGATAAGCAACGAGGCCAATTCTTTCAGTATTCTCGAAAGGTCCTATAAACCGAGGACTAAGCTTCCCTTTCTTTCCGAATCTAAACACTTTCTTCCATGTAGACACTTTGAGAAATAGTTTATCACCTACTTGATAATGAATGTCCTTTCTCTTAGTGTCAACATAAGCCTTTTTTCGATCGAAAGCTTCATTCAACCGGCTGCAAATAATCTGAACTTGCTCTTTTGTTTCTCGAAGAAGTTTCGGTCCTAAGACCTTATTTTCTCCTAATTCTGACCAACACAGAAGGGTTATGCATTTTATACCATAAAGAGCTTCAAAAGGTGCCATTTGAATGGAGGATTGGTAGCTATTATTATAGGAGAATTTGGCCAATGGTAAGACTTTTTCCCAGTTCTTCCCAAAATCGAGTACACAAGCTCGAAGCGTGTCTTCTAGAATTTGAATGATCTTTTCAGATTGACCATCTGACTGAGGATGACATGTTGTACTAAGATTGGTTTTAGTTTTGATAGCCTTCTATAAGGATTTCCAGAACCTAGAAGTAAATCTGGAGTCCTAGACAGATATTATGGAAATAGGTATACCATGTAACCTTATAATTTCTCTAATGTAAAGCTCGGCTAATTGATCCAAATTCATGATCACCCGAACATGGAGAAAATGGGCTAACTTTGAGAACCTATCCGTGATTACCCATACTACATCATTCTTCTTTAGTAACGAGGGTAGTCCACTAACAAAATCTATTGTTATTAGCTCACATTTCCATTGTGGAATTTTCATAGGCTGTAGTAATTCCGAAGCGACCTGATGGTCTGCCTTCACCTTCTGACATACTAAACATTTAGATGCGAATTATATTATATTAGATTTCATCTCGGGCCACCAGTAGAGACTCTTCAAATTTCTATACTTCTTCACTGAACTCGGATGTATTAAAAAAGAGCTGTTGTGAGCTTCATGCAAAATTTCTCTCCTCAGATCAGAATCTCTAGAGACGCACATCCTATTCCTAAAATAGAGCAATCCATCCTCTTTTATAACAAAGTCGGATTCGGAATCCTTCTATAGTTGGGACTTAACTTCTTGTAATTCAGGATCTATTTGTTGTAGCATTCGAATTCTTGCTAGTATTTCAGATTGGATTCGAACCGAAGCTAAGATCCCTTTCTTCTTAATCATTCAAATATGGGCATTGATGGAGGAAGAAACTATATTGATTCGAAAGAAGAAAATATTTTAGATGTTATGAATAAGCAAATTTTGACTAAGACTAGGGAAAGATTTAATTAAATCGAATTCTTACACTGGAATGTTGGCGACTAAGTGCATCAGCCACAACATTGGCTTTCCCTAGATTGTAATATATGATTAGATCATAATCCTTAAGGAGTTCAATCCACCTCATTTGCCTAAGGTTAAGTTCCTTCTAGGTTAGGAAGTATTTTAAGCTCTTGTGATCAATGTACATGTGACATCTTTCCTCGAACAGATAATGTCTCCAAATTTTTAGAGCAAAAACCACTGTTGTGAGTTCCAGATCATGGGCTGAATAGTTCAATTCATGGGAATTTAATTGTTGAGAAGCATATGCCACTACCTTGCCTTCTTTCATTAGAACACACCCTAAGCCTAAATAGGAGGCATCACTAAACACCGCGTATTCCTTTCCCGATTCTGGTTGCGTCAACACTGGAGCTCAGGTAAGGACTTCTTTTAATTGATCAAAACTCCTTTGTTAATCTTCAGTCCAAGCAAAAGGTACACCTTTACGGAGGAGTTTGGTCAAAGGTGCGGCCAGAATTGAAAAGCCTTTAACAAATCTTCGATAGTACCCAGCCAAACCGAAGAAGCTTCGGACTTTATCTGTGTTCCTCAGAGATCTCCATTCAAGTACAGATTGGATCTTTTTTGGGTCAACTTTAATCCCTTTAGCTAAAATTACATGCCCGAGAAAGGATACTTCTGGCAACCAAAATTCGCATTTGTCAAATTGGGCATAGAGTTTATTTTCTCTAAGGGTTTGTAATACAATTCTGAGATGTCTTGAATGCTCATCTTCATCTTTCGAATAAACAAGGATATCGTCAACAAAGGCTACTACAAGTTTATCCACGTATAGTTTAAAGACCCGGTTCATTAGATCCATGAACGCAACATGGGTATTTTTTAGACCGAATGGTATTACTAAGAACTCGTAATGGCCATATCGAGTCCTAAAGGCAGTTTTGGGAATGTCTTACTCCTTTACTTTCATTTGGTAGTACCCTGATCTAAGGTCGATCTTAAAGAATACAATAGCCCCCTTTAATTGATCAAATAAGTCCTCAATCCTTGGAAGTGTGTACTTGTTTTTAATTGTCACTTGATTAAGTTTCCGGCAGTCTATACACAACCTCATTGATCCATCTTTCTTTTTAACAAAAAGTATCGGAGCACCTCACGGAGATGAGCTTGGTTGAATAAATCCCTTGTCATGCAGTTCTTGCAATTGCTTCTGGAGTTTTTTTAGTTCAATAGGGGCCATTCTGTCATGGGTGATAGATATAGGGTTGATTCTTGGTTGAGTCTTGATCTTGAACTATACTTCTCGGTTCAAAGGTAGCCTCGGGAGTTCCTCAGGAAAGACATCAAGATATTCAGACACAGTGGGAATGAATTTTAAGCCAAATTCAAATTCATCTCTTTTAATCATAGCAACAAAAATAGAGGTGGGTTTCTTATCGATCAACATAATGGATTCTTTACCCAAACCATGAAGAAAAAGCCTCATGTTTTGACAGTCTACCAAAGCATGGTGTTTTTCTAACCAGTCTAATACCAGAATTAAATCAAATTCACATAAGGGTAACACATATAGATCGATGGGGAAAGGAATGTTTTGAATGTACAATTGACAATCCCTACAAAGAACATTTAAAGTCAGACTCTTTCCTAAATGGTTCGAAACTATGAATGCTTGATCAAAAATTTCAGGATTGAGATTCAACTTTTTAATTAGAGGAAGATAGATAAAGGAATGAGTAGATCCCGGATCAATTAAAGCATATACAAGACTATCATTTAATTCAACAGTACATGTTATAACATCAGATTCTTCTTCATCGTCATGGCCTCTAATGTGATACATCCGAGTAGGGGCCCGAGATTCCTGATGAGTATTAGCATGGGCTTGGCCTCGAGTCCTTCCCGAATTCCCAGACTGAGCTTGCTTCGGCCCCTTGCCCCTATGAGAGGAGAATTGATTCGAATTTGAGGCTACTCTAGCCGAAGGCCTATCTAAGTCTTGGGGGCAATCTCGAACATAATGGTATGGACTTCCACAACGTAAACAAGTATTTGCTTGTTTCCTACATGGACCTGTGTGATACTTCTGACAGATATTGCAAAGTCGGGATTGTGAATCCTTGCCTAGATTTCTCGAGCTATTGATGGAGATTGCAGGTGCAGAAGATTTAATTATAGTTTGAGGCTTCGGAATATAGTTACCCCTTGGAAAAGCAATGTAACCTGAGGGGTTTCCTCCTTGATTCTTTGATTTCTTTGAAGACCATTGGGGCTGGTTATCATTTCTTGGTCTCTTTTCTTTCTTATAATAACTCTCCCTTCCTTTATGTGCAACTTTCATTCTAGATTTTGTAGCGATCCCTTAGTTCACCAAATCTTGGAAATCAGTTATTTCGAGAGCTACAAACATCGGGCTCAATTCATCATTCAACCCTTCAATGAACATTCTATATTTATCCTCATCTTTCTTAATGTACTCCAATCTATACTTGCAGTATTTACAGAAATTGCTAACATATTGTTCGATGGGTCTCCCGCCTTGCTTTAGATGCAAGAAACGTCTTCTTCTTTCAGCTAAGTATTGTTCACTTACATACTTCTTCCGGATTTCCTATAGAAAGGACTTCCAAGTGACTGAGTCTTCAGGAGCAGTAAGAATCGTGGTTTTCCACCAAATCAAGGCTTCATCAGCAAGCAAGGCCACAACACACTCCAACTTGTGATCATCCGAACACTGAAGTTGTTTAGTTAAGATCTTGGTGGTAGTCTCCAACCAGTATTTGGCTACTTCTGAGTTCTCATCATTCGTTCCCGTAAATGTATAGGCTCGATGCTGAGCCAACTTGTCAATATGAGCCCTAGATTTAGCTACTACAGTTTCTGGAGGATTATTTTGTTTCATGTTATTGATCAACTAGTTGAACATCTCAGTCATATTGAGAAGGCATTCTTTTTTAATTTGGTTGGGTTGAGTAGCTTCAGGCTGCGGTTCTACAACCTTTGAATGGTCTGCTTGCTTCTGACCCAATCTCACTCTACCTCCTTCATTGGAGGAGGCTGCCGGGCTATCTTCATCCCGAGCAAGATGTGTGTCAGACATCTGAAATTAACATTCAAGGAAAATATAATCAAACAAGGTCACAAGCATCCTTTAATTTAACTCCTAGATGGCACCTTACATAACTGGTTTAGTCCTAAGATCGACTAAACCTTAGCTTTGATTACCAAATTGTAACATCTCGAACCCCGTGCTAGAAGAAAGTACTTATCTAAAGTAGGCAACTAACTTGTCTAGCAAGTTAGTACTTGATCAAGCAAGGAATGCTCGGTTAAGAGCCTTGAAGGTTGAGTTGTTATGCAAACAACTAAAATAATAGAAGATCAATCTAAATCATATAATTTGGTATCAATATAATACTATAACTTAAGGATCAAACATCAGGTTATATGCTACACGAGAATACACCAAATGAACAAGTCATCCAATAAATCAAACTATACAAGGCATGCATAGGCAAAACTAAAAATTTGTCATTTTAAAAGCAAGGAATTAACAATAAAAATAGGTCTACCTTATAAACTTTCTTGGATTCTTATCTAATATCCTAGTGATTTAATTTCTTAGCCAATTACATCATTTCATTTAAAGTGCTTGCAACATTCGAAAAAGATCATGAATTGCACAAAAGCTATCAAGTCATGATTTAAACATAGAAGCTAAGTAGGCGATATTAAAATCTAATCAAGGCATTTGAACTCAACTACTATCATCAAGGCATACAAAATGTAGGTACATGGTTTCGAAACAACAATAAAATTTTCATAGCATATTGTAATATCGACAAGCATAAGTCACTAAGCACATAAGATTTCTAGTCATGATCAAGAAGGTCGAGCCTAATCATTCACTTAATACAAGTCTAAACTATTATCAACCAAGTACCTCAATTATCACACAAGGAGTAACAACTTAATGAGTCATCAACAATCATACATCCAAGGACAATTAAATCATTTAACTCAACCAATATTGATCAATTATAAGCAACCAAGCATGAACCTAAAACTTTATAATATTTACACACAAACATTAAGAATAATTGTTATTTACATGCCCCTTCTCGTGATCTATCTAACAAAACATAGTATAGTACGATTGCCACCTTCTAGGAGTTAACTTAAACAAAACAACATACATTGGAGCTTGGATGACCTTGCGTAGACTCCCCAAAATCAATCTATCTATCAACGTTACCTGAAAGTATTCAGAGTGAGTATTCAGGATATCGAAATAGATGCATCAATACATATACATACATTTTTTATATGTTCGGAACCGAGGAAAGCCAAGCTATAATGAATCGAACAACCTAGTACAAGTTATGCTTAGCAATTTAGTCAATGTACTAGTAGTTCAACTCAAGGTAGTATTCCCATTTTTATCCCACAATCTAATTAACCAATCTAGGCACCCTTCTCAATTTCATGGCAGACTTCCATAGGAAGGATACAATGCAACATACTTCATACCAGTGATGTAATACGCAGATTTATCTTAACATACAACACAGTTTTAGGACAATCTTGATTGAACATTCAGCCTTGACTAGTAGTTAACCTAGAAATACAAACCACACATACAATATCAGACAATGGTAACTAGTACCATTGAAACAAGCATTTATTTCTGTTAATCAGAGGTATCTTAGTACCACACAGAGGACCTTGGTCCAATTCAGACTGAGCTCAAACGTTACATTGGCATGCTAATCAGACTAGGTTTAATACTAATCAAGGCTCATAAATTTATCACAATCGATCATCAATGTACTCTAATCTCTTCTCTAATTACTATTTCATTTAAACAAAATGTTATCACAAGTATGACAATCATTTATATCATTCTTAGAATCTCATAACACAATGAAGTCCATACTTACCTTGGCAACCTTAGTAGCCTTATCGAAAATAGGCAACTTATGTCTCGACAATCAACCAAATATCTCAATATCAAATACAATCTATGCTAATAAACATAGCTATACTCACAAGAACTCCGAGCTAAACTTGATCTTGAATGACAATGCCTTTTTGTCTATCTTCTCCTTGATCAATCTTTTCCTTATCTAAAATAATAATAAAACAATGGTAGTACATTAGAACCAATCCATTGTCCATCATTCTTTCATAGATTGTTATTCGTACATATTCAAGCTAATTTCACCAAGATGTTCACATACATAGCTTTCTAATTCATTATATTCATCATAATAACAACTCCCTATAATTAACAATTTAATACAATGATAACTAACACAATAGCTATATTAAAACCACTATTTGTACCATTTTACTACCATTCTACTAATGCTCGAACATTCTAACAATGGCTCATAATTTATGTATCTTTATACATATTAACCTATCATATTTCATTACATCAATGCACAAGACAACCATGGATCGAATTTCTATCAAATTTTCTTTAATTAGGACTATCTCTTGTTACTAATCAACATTTCCCTTGTTCAGCCCTTTTCAATAGCCTAGTACCGAAGCACATATCAATTTACTCCAATCGAATTTTCCAAAAGGCTCTATGTCGAAATAAAGCAGTTTCGAAACTGCTTACATTGAGTTTAGGGAAGTTTGAATATATCATCAAACAACTCAATTTTATAGGTTACTACATAGCATTCCATCGAAACACCACAACATTGATCATCCATAAGATTAGCATTTGTATCGTATGATTCAATTTCATCCTAATAGCAATTCTAACATGTCTAAGTCCTAAGTTCTACTAGACATCTTCTAGGCTCAAAATGTTCAGATTAAGCTAATCATCAATCAAGAAATCAAGCTTTCAAGAGATAGGAACAAGAATCACTATACCTTGATTGATAATTAACACAATTTCCTCAAGCAACAAATTCCTTCTCTTGCAAAGCTTAAGTCGATAGTCCCTTTCCAAAGTTTCAAAGTCTTTCTCTCCTCACTCTCTCTCAAGGTGTTTCGGTCAAGGGATGAAGATGATGAGATATTGGTTTAATGGAATTCCACTAAGAATAAGAAATCTCACGTGGATTGCATAGAAGATTGCCACATGGACGATTTGCCATGTTTTATTGTTTTAGCATGCAAGCTTAATCTTGTCTAAGTTGTTCAATCCAGTCCCTCTCAATTTAACTCTATAATGTGCCATCTCATTTAATTTGGTCCTTCACCTAATTACTTATCATGACTATTATTCAATTCATGTCACAATTTAAGGGTTACTCCTTTAGATGATAATTTAGGATGTTACACACATATTTGCATCTTGATACCAAAGTCTTTTCTAATAGACTAGGGATTTCAAATGAAGTAGTTATTTTATTAGATCAAGTGCAAATGCAAGTCATTTCCTTTGTTAGGGGTATTTTAGTCATTCTGACGTCTCAAGGGTGTTATCATCATTTTTTAGCGAAATATTTCAGATATCAAATCCTTTAACACTATTAAGCGGATTAGGAGATTAATTGTCCTATTAATCACTTACTGAACTCAAGATCTCTTCGGTTTATTAGAATTCTCTTTCGAATAGCTTGATCTTATCTAGATTACCATTCTTTTATTTTTTTAATCAAACTGACTTAAGCAGAGGTGAAAGTACACTTAATTATAACCAAGCATACTTTAATCGAATACCATCATGTTTAATAAAGCATGCAACAAGTAGTAATGTATTACCTTGAATCCTTATTATAATGGTCGACCCTTGAAATGACATTCGAACACTCTCGAATCCAAATTCGACGTCCTCAACATCTCGGATACGAAGATATGCAAATACCTTCAATAAACATAATTCATAATCAATCCTTAGCTTGATCACACAAGTCTTCAATTGAAAAACTAAACACATGCATTCTCAAATTTAAGGTTAGATTTGGAGGCTTGTGGGTTAGAATTTTGCGAAACAAACCTAAAAATGAACTCATGACGTCAAAAAACTTAAAAATACAGGTTTTTCGAAAATTTGACTTTTTTTGTCAAAGTCAATGCTGACGTCATCAATCAATACTGGCGTCATCAGTTAACCCTAACGTCAGCGGTCAACGGGTCGGGTCCACGGGTCAACCGGATTGATTCAGCTAGGTTAACTCACTGAGTTGACTCGGACGGGTTGACTCAGTCTACGGGTTGGGTCAGAAACAGTTCGGGTTAGATGGGCCTGGTCGGATACATGTCAAACTCGGGTCAAGTTTGGGCTCAAACCGGGTTTGGTTAATGTGCTCGAACATGGTTTGGTTAATGTGCTCGAACCAGGTTTGATATAGACCGGTTTAGGCCAGTTAAACCCACTTACCCCCACAAATCTCTGCTCACCGGTCGGTCGCCAAAAAATCTCGTCGGTGACCCCAAAGGTCAATTTTTCTGCCATAAAATGAAGCCCAACATTCACTTAACTCAACCAAGTCAAAAACCTTCGAAATAAGCCAGAACACTCACTGAAGCTTACCCAAAACAAAACAAAAATGACTGAAATACTCACTTTCCTATTGAGTTGTTTTAATAATTATTTTATTCGAGTACAAGATAATTTGTATATATGTTCAACATCAAATTTAAATGAATTTATGTACATATGTAAATTAAACTGTTCGAACCTTGATCACTTAGATAGAACATACCATCCTTTACCACTGAGACCATTCCTTAATTTATATTCCTAATAAAGAGAAACTCTAGATCATATAAATAGGGTGGCAAAACTCGAATCGAAAAACTTGAATTATTCAACTCGACTCAGCGCGAAAAAACTCGACTCGTAATTTCATAAACTCGATACAAGTCGAAAATTTTCCAAATAAAGTTTCAGTTATAAAAAATTTGAATAACTCAAAAAATTTTGTAATTAGTTGATCAGTTTTTAAATTCAAGTCGAGTCTCTCAACTTTGTCCGATATTTATGATATCACATGTGAAAACATATAAATATGTAGGGATTTGATCCCTTAACCCATGCTTAGTGAACCTGAGCCTTAACCATTCGGGCTAAGGACTATTCTTGGCTAAATCTTGCATCAGCTTCCTTTTAAACTGCTTTTTAGTGACCCGATCCAATAAAAATTTAAAGTTTGGCCAATTCCCATCTACCTCATTTATTTGTTCATTTCGAATTTGAAAGAAATATCAGATTCCAGAGCCTTCCAAAACATTTCATCTACCCAAAAACCATGTTCGGTGTTTGATCTGCACTACCGAACTGTCGTGATATCCACCGCCCTTCCCATCAAAATCATCGCTTCACCCCCAACCAAGTCTCATCCATCACTCACAACGAAATGCAGTTCGCCGTGAAAATCTAGTTGAAGCTTCATCAAAAAACTTGGATCGTCGCCACTGTTCTGCGTAATTTCTGGCGCCGCTCGTAGTCCGTTCGTGACGCGGGCACCACCTATGAACTCCTCGTGTCAAGACAAGAAAACCTAGGTTACTGATCACTGGTCTGCAACCTCTTAACGCTCACTGGAGCTACGTTGTTTCAGACTCTATTTCCTCTATTTTGGGTAAGTTCGGTAAGATTCTGGCTTAAATCAAGGTTATTTAAGTTAGTCATTGACTTTGAAGTGATTTTTTCTGCTCGTTTCGGTGGTTTTTCGGCCGTTATAGGCCGCGCATGGCTCACACGCGCCGCCGGTGGCAATTTCCGGCCACCATGGTTGGTTCGCCCCTGAACCGTACCGGTTCAACGATGAGCCAGCCTGGCCAGACATGGTTTGGCCTTCGAATCGAGTCAGCTCGATCTAGTAAACTGGCTCGAACCCGTTTGACCGACCCGAGTCTGACCAAACTGACCCGAGTTCGAACCGAGTCAACTTAGTGAGTTAACTCGTCCGAGTCAACTTGCCCAAGTCAACTCGGTTGATTGTTGACTAGACCTGACCCGTGACCTGAGGACCCGACCCAGCCCGTTGACTAATGTTAGCGTTTACTGTTGATTGCTGACGTCGGCTTTGACTTTGACCAAAAAGTCAAATTTTCTGAAAACCCATATTTTTATGTTTTCGACGTCTTGAGTTTGTTTTTGAAGTCTGTTTCGTGAAATGCTAACCCGAAAGCCTCCTAATCTGAACTTGATCTCGAGCGAGTTTATGTATTTAATTATTTAGTTAAGAGTAATGTGAATAAAGACTGAAATTGGAAATTGTGCAATTGAAGGTATTCACAGCTCCTTGTATACGAGATTTCAAGGGACGTCGAATTCGGGTTCGAGAGTGATCGAATGGAGTATCACGATTGACCAATATAGCAATGATTAAAGGTAATACATTACTACCTCTTGCATGCTTTATGAAACATGTTGGTAATCGGCTAAGGTATGCATGATTATGATTAAGTGTACTTTCAACTCTTCTTGATTTAATTCGATTACGAAATAAAAGAATAGTAATATGGATAAGATCGAACTATTTGAAAGAGAAGTTTAATAGACCGAAAGAACCCTAAGTTCAAGAAATGATTAATAAGACAGATAATCTCCTGATCCGATTAATAGAGTTAAAGGATTTGATATTTGAAATATTTCATTAAGAAATGATGATAATACCCTTGAGAAGTAAGAATGACTTAAATACCCTTAAAAAGGAAATGATTTGGAATTTTGCACTCGATATGACAAAATGATTATTTTATCTGAAATCTATGTTCTATTGGGAAAAACTTCAGTATCTAGATGCAAATATGTTTGATAACAAAACACTTGGATTACCCAAACTCTGGACAAAGACCTGAAGATAAATTTACTGGAAGCTCCACGTATTCCTGAACTGATCTAAATGACAGTAGAGAATGAATTGATTGAAATGATTGAAATGACTGAAATAACCTCAGATACTGAAATTACCAAATTAACTAAAACGATGGATAAACTCTCGAGAATTGAAATGAATAAAGTGTTTGGAAATAATGAAAGTACCTAAATGACTGAAACACCCTTGGGCATCAAAGTGTTTGAAATACCCTCGAATACTAAAATGACTAAAAACACCTCTAAAACTTGGAATAAGAAATATCAATAAAGCTAAACGAGTGTGATGGTTTTAAAAATTGTATTATACAACCCGTGGTTGTTGTTCATTTATAATGCTAAGGTAATGTTGGAAGAATACTGTATAAAGGTATGTTCAATTTATATGGAGAAAGTACATTGTTAATTATGAGAATAACTTGTTCTAAAAGGCACATTTGGTGATAAGGATTGAGTTCATGTGATATGTACATGTTTGAATACTTGATAAGTACCACGATAATGAAAACTGTTCACTTTTAGTGAACTTGGAGGATAGATAATTCATTAGAAGTCTTGGATGCAAATGTCTGCAATGCCCCTACGTGATATAAAGTCTGACTCATGTACGACAGTCACTCATGATATTGTTATAGTATATGGAAAATACTATAAGAATACACGTTCGATTTCTCGTAACATGTCTAGTGATTAATTGGTGAAGGCGATCTACTTTGTCATACACTGTAGTTAGTTCTAAGAAACAAATACTTAAGGTGTGTATCTATCTGGCTGAATGGTAAACACTATAATGATGGGCTCCAATTAATACAAAGGGGCTTGGAAACCTGATGAGCAACTAAAATTTCAAAGTTCAGCAAATCACCGTTTATACCTTGTTGGTTTAAATTATCAAATTTCCCTTGAATGTCAAAATGACCATAATGCCCTTGTAGGCTTAAATGACTGGATCACCCATGATATATCTGAATTGTCAATGATCCTGATGTATCAACTTTTGAATGTCTGGTTTGAGCTGTTGGTACAAACCCCTTTTTATAGGGATCTCGCTCTAAAATTAGTCTAAAAAATTGTCAAATATTCAATATTCTCTTTCTGATAATTACTAAGTGTCTCCGAAAAATAAATTATTCCATTTAGTGTGTTTCAAGTGCACATGAATATTCTATTTGTTCTAAACCCAAGACTATCTCCTGATCTGAATCATAACCTTTGTCTGTCTGAAATATACCAATGTATTTGATCTGTAAAACATGCTCCCTGGTAACTATTTCACTGAAGACTATGATTTTTTTATATTTATTGTAATTACTGCTAGTATTGATTACTGTAATTATTGTTACTATTGATTACTAAAATTATTTCCTAGACTGTTACTAGGGTACTTGAGATAGAGTTTGAAGTTATCGCATGTTCAACCCTGATCTAGTTGGTAATTCTTTACCATTTCAGATTCCTATGCTTTGGCTAGGGTAATTTCTTACCGTTTCAGGTTCCTATGCTTTGGCTGGTGTAATTCATATTGTTTCAGGTTTTTATGCTTCGGCTAGTGTAATTCCTACAGTTTACAGGACTTAAGGTGTCCTCTTAGGATGGAACGTACGCCCAATGGGCCTGGGTTAATGACCCCTACAAGCAGTTCTGGGGAACTGCATACTAGAGTTCAGTTGGAGGGTAGATAGGGAAAACAAATGAACTACACTGTTACTTGATTTATGTGTTCAAAAATAAAATGTTTACTACACTGCTTACATTACATGTTTTAACTTTGCACTGTTGGAACACACTAAATTCTTTGGTTTAATTTCCTTAATCCATCGCTCTTCTGATTCTCTGGACGATAAGCTTCTCACCTGATACCCAATAATTAAATAAAGAACAATTATGTTATCTTCAAAAATAATGTTTTACTGAAATATCGAATTATAAATGGAGACTATTGTTTCCTGGAGCATCATGACAGTGTTATGCCTGTCATATACATGCATGTGCTTATAGCTTCATTTGTGATTCTGTATTACTGAACTTTTCTCAGCTCACGTTGTTTTTACCATCACAAGTTTAAAAGAAATCTATCATTGTATAGTGACCGACATCAGTGCTTGGAGTTCTCTCAGTGTTGCTTTTGGAGTACGGCACTGGTACAGTTACTGAGCATGTATGTCGTGTATTGTTTTATGATAGTGTTTTACAAACACTTCTAAAACTAATGTTGTATCATTAAATGATTTCCTGAGATGATATTTTAAACATAAGCTAGTTTTACAGTTTAATATGTATTTAAAGAAAAAAATATGTAGATTTTTATTGTGAGTTGCTCTTGTAACCCTAATGTGACCTCTCAGAATCAGGTGCAACGCATAGGCTGGTCTAGGGGGTTACATGGATATAGAAAGCCGTTTAAATTAGAATTAATCTGTATTATAACATAGAAACAATTACAATTAAATTTGTACAAAAACTCGAAAACTCGACTAGATTTGACTCGACTCAAATTTTATAAATTCAACTCGATTAAAAAATTCAAATAAAATTTGAATCGTAAAATAGGACTCGTAAACTCGACAAATGTAATTTTTTTTGACTCAACTCGACTTGATCGAACGCTCAACTCAAGATATAAATGATATAATCAATACTTAATGGGCTGAGCAAATAAATCGGAATTGATTAGGATTAACTAAGATTCTTAAATTTGGGCTTATGGGCATGGTGGCCTTAAAAACTCTTCGTAAGTTCTTTTCTTCCTCTTTACTTAAAGCTCAAATCAATATTTCATGTTAATTAAATCATAATTATATTATCTTGAATCTCGTTTTATGTTTATTTTATATTATTAATAATATTAAAATTAATTAAATTTTGAACCCAACAAGTGTCTCAGTGGATGATATTCATCCTAAGAGATACGGGTTCAATTCGTTCCCTCTATAAGGTGTATGGACATTGTCAAAATGTTAAAAATATATGTTAATAAATACTATATGAGAGAGAGAGTTAACAATAGCCAGAAGATGCTTTAATTTTTTTAAGAGTAATGAGGCACATATTGATTACTTCATTTTTATCATCATCCAAAGAGTCACAGTCACTCCATGATTTCTTCTTTTGCTTGTTTGCCCCTTTCATTTTTTATAAGGGTCTTTCGAGTTGCGATCGAACTTCTTGCATTTGTACCAAATAATTAATATTTTTTTCTTCTTACTAGACTCGTCTAGATGGTTTCTCTTCTTTGAGGTCTTTTCACTTTAATGAACTTTTTAAATATCCTTGAATACCTAATCGTTTTTTCATCTTCATTAACCTCATGATTAGAGTCATAATTATGTTCATGGGTTGAGGATTTGAAGGCTACACAAACTTTATTTGAAGCTTATTTGTGCCATTGACTATGATTTATTTTCATTTTATATGTGAGTACAGAACTAATAAGCTCGTCAAGAATATTTTGTTTTGATCTGTAAACTCTTTAATAGCTATCACTTTAACTTTTCTATGACTTTGGAAGACTATTTAGCATTTTCTTTGCCATCTTTTTTAGCCTTAAATAATTCATAATCCAAAATGAGCAAGTTTATATTGGTTTCTTTGATTCTATTAGTTTCCTCATGAGTTGTTTGGAATCTTCTTGCCATTGTCGCATAGACATCCTCTATTGTACTCATTTGGGCTAAAAACTTTATTGTAGATAACACCACTAAAATTTGCTTAAGATTTTCTACCCAAAAACCTCAACAAGAAAGGTGTGTGTTTGTAGTAGTTTGTTGACACAAACCCTACCTACACCGCAGATGTTCCAGGTCATAATATATGTTGTGGAAGTTGAGATGTTAAAAGGAAAGATTTTAAATTTTTTTTAAAAAAAAGTTTAAATTATTGGCATCTCAAACTTCCCAATGAACTTGTTATGTTTTCGATATTCTATTAGAGCCACGTGTATATTTTATGTACCAAGTGATGACTTGCATATTCTAACAAGTCCAGGCGTTTGTGTTCATGGCAAAGCATTAATGATGTTTGGTCACCCTCCAAGCTTGGAAATGATTAGAATTAGCAGAGCATTTCTCAGCAGTATTTTTCTCACTTGTTGAGAATCATCAAGGTAAATGTTTTTGACTGATTATGAGCCTTTTAAACCCAATTCTTGGTAACAACAAAGGTCAGAAATCAAAGGCAAGAATTACCAAATCATCTCAAATACCAGCTTTTATGGTTTCACCAACCTAGTCAAGGACTTCATCTGAGGACGGAAACGTCCAATGGGTTTGCTTCTATTCCATCTGCACCACATTATGACGTTAACATTAGCTGCAATAACAGCATATCTACTTGAATCAATTTGTCCCTGATCCAACAATGTATGCCCTGCGTCTCAACCCCCCTTCTCTTCTTGAATGTCACGAGATCCAGCCGAACTAGACCGATGGGGTCATGGAGTAAAAGTAATGCTTGTAGTTGTAACAAATTTCAGAAGCCCTGAGAGGTCCATCGGCAATGATAGCAAGAATGAACTTGAAAGTTTCAGATGCAACAGTAGATTCAGATAGATTGCATTGGGAAAGCTTATGATGATGATGCCCCTTATTCTATATTTTGATCAAAAAATGAAACATTAAGGGCTAAAGTGCTTTAAAAAAAGAATAAAAATCAAAATGACTATTCAATCAAACGCTAAGGATGGATTTTGACATTATGTCAAATCTTAATACCCAAGTGCGGTTACATAAGTAGTATTAACAAAGGGGCCTAATAACAAATATTGGCCGAGAACCAGACTCGATTGCCTGTTGCCAGCAACAGCGAATAACAAATATTATTGAACATATAAAGGACTAATGTTAAAAACATACAAAGGCATGATATATAGTATTTTCACCCTATTTTACAATCCCTAAACCAGAACCCGACTCTCCCTGCCAGGAAGGGTGTGAGTGCTTGTTGGGTCCCAACCTTGAACCAGCTTTCAGATTAATCATTAAAAGTTGGTTGAATTCTTAAAATGAAACTTACCATTCAGCAGTGGACGAGACATTGGATGGCAAGAAGCTCGACGGCGATCAGTGACTATTGGAACATTCTAAGGAAATTGTTTGCGTATGCCATCGGTTTGACGTCGGGGTGAGGCTGCAAATCGCAAAGTAATTATTATGTTGAATTTGTTTCACCTTCTCTAGGAGGGAAATGGTTATTGACAATACAAGTAAACAAAAAAAAAACTACTAACCACTGCTGCGAATGTAACAATATTTGGCTTCAAATCGGGGGCTTCGAACCGAATATATGCACCCTTGTTACCCATCTGAAACCATCAAATTCTCAACCAACATATTATGTTAAATGAGGAAACACATGATTCAGACAGTTTGATGATGACTCGTGTTAGAATACAACAAATTTTCTTTTCTTTTCTTCTTTTCTTTTTATTTTCAACTCCGGAAACAGACTCTCCGACCAAATCATTCGGATTCAACTTCAAACATAATGACAATTAAAAAGAGATTCAAAGATAAGATGTCTTGGGGACTAATCGATGACCGCAGAATGCTTCATTTGCAAGATAGCATAAACAGTTGTTTGTGTATAGAACATCTGAGTACAAGCAGCTGTAAGGATAAATTTTCCATTGAGAATTTAAGATTCAATTACCTGATCACAGTAATTTGGTGCAGAGAAAACGGTAATAAGTTTACCATCATGCTCAATCTCATAACCTTCATCTTTTACTTCATGAGATCGCACAATTAGATCTGTTGATTAAGCAAATAAGATCACCAATTCCTTTCTTTTCACTAAAAATAGGCACGCAAACTAAGAGATAAATACCTAGATTGTTATCCTGCAAAAAGTTTTTCGTCACATCTGCACCGAAACAAAGACCTACTCCCCTCTTGCTAGGACCTCGTCCAGGGAAAGGTTGTGGATCACTCCAAAGCAATTCACACATCAACCCTGATGAAATCAGTAGAGAACCATGAGATATACAGTCAATCGCTAATGGATAATTTATGAAATTGCATCAACCATCCAGAAACTGAAGGAAAAGTAAATGAAAAACACCGGTGCACTTTACCTTCCTCAGGAGGCTCACAAAATCGATCTATTGCTTTGATGTCAGAGAGTTTCACCCCATCAACACTAAAAAGGCCTCCATGAACGACAAAAACCTTTTGGTTTATTACATGAGCCAAAGGCAAATAACAGAATACTTCTGCAAAGAGTTCCACGAATGCCTCACTCAACTTGGACTTGACCTCGCCCTCAAAACCATATATCTTGTTCATGCTCTTACTCTCATGATTCCCTCTAGCAAGATAAATAGCTGAAAATTACCAAGTTAGATGCACCAAAGTGAAACTAAGCTTTTGTATGTATCATACTAATAGGGAAAACCAAGTCCTGAAGATAAGTTCAGAGAGCTTCAAAACTATCAAGTTAAGAATGTCCGGTCAATAAGATAATATAGGAGTGTTCAATCACAAAAATTGGTTTAGATTAGAGATGACCCCAAAAAAGTGCTCAGATAAAGCTCCATAATATTCCAGTGACAACTTGGTGGAAGCAAATAAGATTGAGAAAAGAATTAAGGAAATTGGAAAAGATTAATCTAAAGTATCTGAAATTAACAAGATTGAAAAGCAGGGAAAAAAGGACTATAATAATAATACATGTACAGGGCTGCAGGCCAGGGAGGAAATGTGCAGCAGAGAAAATAGGAAATAGGGTTCACCTGATGGACACATGCACTTAAGTGCAAAAAGTGTGAGGATGACCTCCACGGAGAAAGATCCTCTATCCACAAAGTCACCATTAAAGAGATACGGATTCTCTTCAGATGGGAGACCATTAAGCTCAAAAATATTTAACAAATCGTAGAACTACAACAGACATGGAAAAATAAACACATTAATTAACAAACACCACAAATAGAAAGAAGAAATATAAGCAACAAAATCAGGTCAACCAATTACTTATCCCTATTAGCCATATTAACATAGCTGTAGCTGATAGATAGCTCAGAAAAGCAACAAGCTAATTGCATTCAACATTACTAGATAGTGACGTTATGCATCACCATGACATTCAAGTGCATGCATTTATTTTCTATCAACAGGTTAATAAATATACCAGTATATCCTCTGTCAAATGATCTTATCTGGTAAGAACATATCTTGCAGATTAAACATAAGGATTATCAAGTTGTGAAATTACCTGACCATGTACATCACCACAGACGGTGAAATGACTGCCATCAGGAACATTAATATCAACAAGAGAGGGCTGAACTTGCAGCATTTCTCTCATTTGTAAGACAATCTGGAATGCATATCTATACCAAAACATTATTCAACAAAAATATAAGCAACATAACAATAACAAAATCCATAACTGCTCTTGCTAAACATACCTTTTATGCAAACACTTTTGATTCTTGAAGTCTTCCATCATTTTCTTAACAAAATCCAAAGTGACAACATCTCCCTCTATTTTTGCACCTGAATATTGTGGCTCCACCTCTATAATGGAAACAAAATAACAATTCAATTAATGCACCGAGACGATTTATTGTTAAGAAAATTCCATGAATTCAAGAAAGCGGCTACAACATTCAGTACTTCCAATATATATATATATATATATATATATATATATATATATATATGCTTTCCTCATTTGTATTTTATCAGCATATATACGAATGCAAATCAGTGCAATCAGTGTAATTTAAAGGCTTATAAGCAGCTTACGTATTAGCAATCAAATGACAGTTATAGCCTCTTTCTAGTGCCAGGATGAATTGCTACAATCAATTTCAATCCTTTCAGCATAAACCCATAAAATGCATGGTCTGTAAAAAGTAAACAGAACAAGCAAGTGCCCTCTCTCTCACGCACTGCTCTTAGTTAAACATACTAAAATACTACAATTAGTCGGTTGATTATGAATACTGATCGGTGTAAGTTAAATGTTTAAAATATGCAGCTTACATATTAGAAAGTAAATGTCAAACAAGCATTAGCCTCGTTCTAATGCCAGATTGAATTGCAACATTCAAGTCCGCAAATCCTTTCTCAACATAATCCATGCAAAGTGTGATCTATAAAAGGTAAATGAAATAAACTCTCTCTCATGCACTGATCCTAGTTATATATTCCTCAAGTACTAAAATTAATCTGTCGATAACACCAGGTGTTTGAAAGTTTTTCAATTGTAAAATGCTATATTCGATTTACAAATTCTTTCGAGGTCAATAATTATTACCTCACAAACCCATGGAAAACATAGGAAAAAAGAAATCAGCAGAAATTTTATTCTGTAAATAAATATTATAAATGCAATCAAAGCAAATATCAACTCCCATCTAGCCATATCGTCAGCATTAAGTACCCTAACACAGAAGAGTGCTCCAAATTTTCCCCAATGTTTCTATTGCACCAAGGAGTTAATAAGTAGCCAATAGCCATGCAACAGTTTTACTTTTCTCCCTTCTGCCTTGTGAAAATAAATGATGCTTGGTAGCATTTTTTAAGACGATTCTTATGAAATGAAAAATAAATATTTGTAAAACAAATAAATGGGCATAAAGAGAGATTTTCTAATAAGTTGTCGTGTTAAAATGCATCAATGATTTTAGTGAATTCACCAATTTAATATTTAAGTGCAGTTAAACTACTTCTCCTGAAGAAAAGATTTCCTGACTGGTTAATGAAACATGTGAGATTGACTTGTAGTACTGTCAAACCTAAGTCAAACATTTAACTCTCAGTAAAGACACCACTACCAGCAGATCCACCCCACCACCATGTCCCTAGAACCACGACCACTACTGCTGCCACCTTTGTGGCTGCTGCTGCCCCCAGTATCATCGCTAGTGCTGCCACAAATGCTACTGCAACTGCCGCTATGCCCACTTGGGTGGGCATGAATGATGACCTGGGGCTCGTCCCTATTATGATACAATATGTTAAAATAATATAAATGTTGATTAACCATAAATTTTATACTAGTTGATAAAAGCTACCCATTGTAAATTTAATCTTAGAATTAAAAGCAGATGAACCTGATGGGAAAACATCTCAAAGCCCTGCATCTAACCTTAAAACTATCAAAAGCCTCCAGACTTTCTTACAGAAATGACTGGAAGGTTAAGCATTACTAATTAGTAAGACCGAACAGATAACCTGGTTACATATAGACTACGTTGTGGCGTTATAAAAAGATAGTACAAATCCTCCTTGCAAAAGTAGAAGTGTGAAGTTCTGGATCTCAAACCAGAAGAATACAAAGAGCAGCATTAACCATTCTGTCAATTTACCTCTTTTCCCATGATATTACAAATACTATTAAAGCTTTTAACATTGATGAAAGCAATCAAACTCCAGGAAAACAACATCAAATCAAAGAAACAAGGGGCACTACATCACACCGTAGACCCCTTCTTGATGTGATTTAGAAGGAAAACAACATCAAATCAAAGAAACAAGGCTACAAACGAGTTTGAAAGAAACTGGAACTCCAGGGAAAAAAATAGGGTTTAAAAACCACTAGTTTTTTCTTCATTAATTCAAAAATAATAAGAATTCTTGGCTGTAAAGCCTACATCTTATTTATATAGACTTCTTTCTTGCAAGCAAAGTAACTAATACATCTAATATTTAAATCAAAGATAATAATAAAAATAATTATCTTGGCTGTAAAAGCCTACATCTTATTTATATCCCCAGATTCAAAACCCTAGTTGTCCATAATATATCTAATATTTAATAAATCAATCTGAAATAATAAAATATTATAGAATCAATAAATGCTCCTGCATCATTAAGCATTACTTCTGGTGAGACATATTTGATCAAGCGCATTTAGACCCACTTTTCATTAGGTACTAAGTGCGAAGAAAAGCCTACATATTTAAAAAAAAAACAAAATTTTCATTCATCGTACCTTTAATAGTAAAAAAAGTAGACAATATCAAACTCTCTAGTCTCTTTCTAAATGTTTCAGTACTGGACAACACAGGACCTTAAGCATATCATACATATTGGCAAACAAACAAAAAAGTAAGTTTTACAGGTAATCTAAGATAAACTAGACCACAATCATAATTATAGATTTAAAGTTATTTTATATATAAATATATACAAAAACACACAGAGAAGTCTATTTCTACTTCACACAGGCGAGCACCTTTCTACTTCATCTAGATTCAAATTACTCATCAAAATATGTTACTGTTCACCAATCAGCATGACAGCTAATGAGTTTCTAACACATAAAATTCCCTTTTGATAATACTAACTGCCTTGCAGCACCAGCCACTAAGCGAAGCATAAACAGCCCACCAGCATGCTAAACCACTTCAGTAAAGATAACAAAAAACTTGGCCAGAAACCTAAAGATAAACTAATTAACTGATCACCAAAAAGCAAAATTCCACCTCCAGGGAGGAACAAAAATAAAACATTTCATGACCCAAGTAGTTCACAGCCCATCAGAAATTTAAGAATATGAGGAATCCTTGAAAAATTAGGATCAATATTAGAAACATACGGGTTCCACCATCTTGAATGTTATTCCTTATCATTTGAGGGAATAAAGGTTATTATCTAGCTTCAAAGAAAGAAATATCATCACAGGTTAACTCTCTTACATCCAATGTCTTTACGCCATACATAACCAAAACATGTATCACATGAGTACAACTACAACCTAAAGTAGAGACTCAAAAAATTTACAATAATTGCAGAGTATAATGATCATAAGCAAGATGCAGCTCAAGGCCATACTTTATCAATAAGAACAAATTACCATAATTTCTCAAGAAAATTCCATCCCCAACAGGCCCAAGAATGACCATTTTTTAATCCAATTCACTTATCCACAACAAATAATAAAGAATTTGATTTCTATACACTGCTCGACTGCCGACCAAATTTAAAAAACTTCACTAGAGTTTAAGGAACTAACAAGTGACAAAGTCTTTTTTTTTTCGACAATACTCAACTGGGACATGTGTCACCCCGACTAAACCTGCTTAAGTTTTTAAACTCCACTAGCTGCAGATAAGCTAATAATTCTAATAATAAAGTTACCAATTAAGTTACCCAAGCTAGACGCTTAGAGATTGTTGATAGGAAATATGAAGTTGAATGAAGAGGATAAAAAGGTAAAATCTTAACTTCAGAAGGCACTGAAACCTAGCAGGAAAATTCCACAGCAGATGAACAATGGTGATAAGAGCTTCACTGCACATTATCTAACAAATTCGACAACAAGATGAAACGCGTCTTCCTAAATAATATTGGAGTATTCCTTTCAATCATTTCAGGTACATATGTTATAACGAATGTGAATCATACTGAATAGCTAAAGCACAACTTTAACAATAAGCTATAGATATTTGATCTTTTATTTTTTTAATTTTCTATTACCCAAAGCTGAAAAAAAGAAAAAGCAGTCCTAAGGAATCATGTCAATTTGGAAGACCATTTCCAGAAGATATCATAGAATACATAAATTAGGAATAAGTGGTAGAAATAAAGGGAAAAAGAAGATACCTATGCTGCGATAGTCAATAGAGTCAGCTACAGAATGCCTCTCAGACTCAGGTACAGAAATTGCTTCTTCAAATTTTAATTTCATTACTGCTTTCTCACATTCCTTTAATTTCTTGGTAGCATCAGG
Organism: Hibiscus trionum; assembly: GCA_030270665.1. Taxonomy (NCBI): domain Eukaryota; kingdom Viridiplantae; phylum Streptophyta; class Magnoliopsida; order Malvales; family Malvaceae; genus Hibiscus; species Hibiscus trionum. The sequence continues at coordinate 13,903,649 of BSYR01000038.1, read as the reverse complement.
ATCATTGGGACAAATCTTTTTGACCTTGAGTCCAAAGTGGAGAAAACATTTCTCAGACATCAGAAACCACATTTCACAAATTATATGTACAGAAATTATACATCTTTCATCCAAGAGAAGGGAAAAATCAAAAAGCAAAAGAATTGACATCTTATGCAAAATAAGAATGTGCAATAAAGAAAGTTACTTCTAAATTGAAACTTTGGAACTAGGTATTTCAGATGCAAGAAACTCCTTTAGGTCCTTAAGCTATTGACTTTTAAATTAGATCAGAGAGTAAGCCATATGTGAGCCATAGATTTCACTAGACCAATATTAGACAGCATGAGGTAGGAAAATTGAATCATTCTGCTACTCGTGTCTCACAATGATCTCAGACAAAACAGCTACAACAAAGCCATAGACGTTTTGTCACTCAAAAGAAAATGCATGCATATATGCGCATATATGTGAAGCTAATAAACTGGAGAATATCATATCGACTCTGATGAAACTCAAATCTATTTTGCAAGCACATCTCATCACCCCACGGCCCATACAATATCCAATACCAGAAAGGGGAGCAATTGATAATCTCTGTCATGAACGGAGCAAACATTCCATATAATCCAGGACTCAAAAGACTAAGATAATATATAATAAAACAAAAATTACTAATTACATGGGGAAATTTTTTTTCACAACTAAGGGTGACCTCTGAAACAAGCATATTTTGCAATATTTCAACCCTGAAAGAGAAAATACCTGTTGAAAATCCTTTAGTGCTTCCTTAAACTTCCCCATTGCAAGATAAGCAGCACCGCGTCTGTAATAACCCTGTAAGCAAGAACCATTAGAACAAGAGCAACAGTAGATTCTGCACAAGTAGCTGATTGTTGCACTAGATAAAGCATGCCTTTGAATATCTAGGATCAACTTCAATTGCCTTCGTAGCATCCTGTATGGCACTACCATACTCTTCCAATTTGGTGTGAGCAAATGCACGATTTGCCCAGTATACTGCATTCTGACTATTTAGTTCTATTGCGTGTGTGTACAAGTCAATAGCCTGACCATACTTGTGGGCTGGAAAAAGGAAAATCAACAACTTTAGCACAGCCAAACACAACGAAATTGCAAAAATCACCACTCATAAAATAAACTATGAACACATTCTCTACACAGAATCGAACACTTGAACTCATCAATATTTATTAAACAGTTCAAAAAGCCGCAATACCGAAGCACTATATGCTCATCAAGTCAGTACCTTTGAATGCTTCATTTGCTTGAATTTTGATTTCTTCGGCCCGGGAGACATTTTCATTTTCCATAATTGGCATAACCCTTTTATGTCTTGGCTAACTCCGGTGAAATGATAGTGAAATCTTCTTTTTACAAGCCTCCACATCATGCATAACAACATCAAACAATCAACAGATTAGCAAACCACCACGCTTTCATTACGGAAACAATAGCATCCGATTCAAAACTAACATGCATGAGAAAAATGTACAAGGACACAAAAAAAATCCATGAGAAGAAGAATAGCAAAACTTGGAAATGAAAATGCCTAAAATACACTAAACGGATAAAAAAAATCTAGATCCACAATACAATTCCTTTTTTTTTAACTTTATAAAAGGCTAATACAAATACAAATTGATTCAAAATTCCATGTTTTCTACAAAGATATTAAAATTTTCATATCTAGGTAGAGGAAATTAAGATTTTCCCTAAAAATAAGCGAGTTCAATCTAAGAGAAAAAAAGGCATAACTAAACAGAGGATTAATCTTAACAGTTATAGTGAAGGATAAATTAGTGAAGAAGAAAGTAAATTACCTGGGAAAAGAAAATTGAGGTCGTAATGGAGCTTGACTCGAGAGAAGAGAAAAGTAGTTAGTTAACTTAAATGACAACGAAACCCTAGTTAAAGCAACAAAAACTCGTATTCATTTTCCAGGTATTTTTTCCCTCAAATTATTTATTTGTCTGTTTTCATAGTTACTATTAGCTTTAAATATAACAATGGTTCCTATACTATTCCAAAATTAAAAATTTAGTTATTATACTTTATTTTTCAGAAATTGAGTCACTTTACTATTTTTCCATTTGAAAATCTCGATCCTTCCGATAAACAAAAGTCAGTATCCTGTTTAGGGGTAAGTATTCAATCGAGTCAAATTGAGTTAAGAAATTCGAGTTGATGAGTTTTATTTTATAATTCAAACTTTATTTCAATTTCTTTTTTGAGACAAGCCGAGTTAAAAATTTCGAGTTAGTTGAGTTGGTGAATTTTATTTTGTAACTCAAACTTTATTTGGCTTTTTTAAGTCGAGTTGAGTTTATGAAATTTGAGTTGAGTCAAGTCGAGACAAGTTGTTTGAGTTTCTGTTCAAATTTAATTTTAAATATTTATAATGTTAGGGTACTAACTGGTTCATATTTAAACGGTTTTCTATAATCATATACGGTACATATGCATTTTCTTTTCTTTCATATGTAATATACATATCTGGCAAAGTTGATGGACGCTTGAAAATCAATCCACTTATTACTAAAAATTTTGAGTTATTCAAATTTTATTTTATAACTCAAACTTTATTTGAAATTTTTTTCGTGTTGAGTCAAGAAGAGTCGAGTTTTACTTACCCCTAACTGTTTGATTTATAGTGTTTGTATCACCATTTTGTTTAAGGATAATGCCAAAAATGCCCCTAATGTTTTGACTGAATAGCCATTTTCGTTCATATTATTTTTTTGAAGCATTTTAACCCTCAATGTTTCACTTTGGGTCAAAATGGCCCCTCCGTGGATGAAAACTGTCAGTCAACTGACTATAAACAACTTGAAATGTCTTGATAGAATGACATGTCATCAAAAAAATAATTTTATATTTTATTAAATTTTATAAAATTATTTTTTGACGGATATGTCATGTTGTAAAGTCATCATGTTTGTTTATATGACACTGTTTATGTCAGCGCGCAATGTCGTGTAGGTTCATCATGTCATTTCAAGTCATTTATGTTAGTTGACTGACAATTTTCATCCAAAAAGAGTCATGTTGACCCAAAATGAAACATTGAGGGTTAAAATAGTTTAAAAAATAGGGACCAAAACGACTATTCGGTCAAACATTAGGACATTTTTAGACTTATCATATTGTCTAGGACCAATGTGGTTTGATGTCTCCATGCGGTTTTATTATAATCTCATCTTGTAGTTTGCATCATGATCATAAATCATATGTTTGACATCTCATATATATATTTATTTATCTATCCATCTATTTCTATAAATTGAATCGTTAAATTTTAACAATACTGGTGTTTGGAGCAAGCACATTTGGTCGGTTGGTCAAGCTGCTTATCTTTGTTCCCTCATTTTCCTTAGGTCATGAGTTCTAGACCCACTAGGAACATGTAACACCATCGACTCGGATGCCCACATTTGGGCCTCAAGCCTAAACCAAAAGCATAAAATTTCTCAAACTAGGTTTAGCCCAAACAAGATATTTCCAAAACATTTAGATCTAATAGTTGAAAACATAAATAAACAATTTAAATCGTTACAAAGGAGCTCTACTTTAATTTAAAACATTTAAACATTCGACTTAATTAATACAATTTCGTACTCTAAAAACGTCCACATGTTGGAATCTCGCACTAATAGTGCTCATCCAACCCACGATCTGATGATCAACCTACACACGGAAACAACGATTCTGAGCACTAAGCTTACAAAGCTTAGCCGTACACGTCTACTCTACTATACTTCATGATAATCATAAACATAAGCATGCAAGCTAGTACGAGCAAAAAGGAGAGATAAGTAAACATGTGGCGCTACCACTAGTCACCTAAACACATGCTCTCATCACATCAACACGTCAAGCATGGCACACATGGCCCAACAATACTCGAGATCTCACCAGATCATCTGAGAAAAAGCACACAAAGTCATACCACAAACCTGGAGTGAGGCCCGTTATCACATAGCCTCGGGAATTTACACTCTGATTGAGGCCCAGTGTCACACAACCTCGGGAACATACACTCTCTCTAGGTGAGGCCCGGTGTCACACAGCCTCGGGAACGTACATCCATATTCGGCATCTCTCCTCGAGTATCATCGAATGAGGCCCGGTGTCACACAACGTCGGGAATGTACATTCAGCATCTCTAACCACAATGTTGTAACACTCTTTCTCTGGGTATCCGGATCCCATCAATCAAAGGTGACTCAACCAATCAAGGTGTCCAAACCGCACACAACATTACTCGATCCACCAAGGATCTCCTATGATTGCTATTACCACAAGTCACCCAATTAAGTTTACCAACTTGTTAATACATTATGGAAGTGTATATTAATCATCCTTATTAATTATCTCCATTAATCTATATTATCTAATTAATATTTGTAAATAACAGGTATTTTGTGAAAAGAAGTAATTTTTCTTCTCATTTTCTATGTTTTCATTGATAAGAGTAGGACCTTTATAGTTTACAAAGAATACATAAATTAGGAAAGATATAATTACACAAAATTACAGCAGAAATTTAGTTCCTAATTTACAGCTAATATTAACTTGAATATTAGGGAAATAATTCCTAAATATCAATAGCCAGATATTGGGGAATATAATTTCCTAATTTTCTGCAATCTACACTCTCCCCTCAAGCTGGGGAGTATACATTATAAAGTCATAGCTTGGATGCAAACTTATCAAAAATGTCTCTTGGTAGTGTCTTGGTAAGAACATCAGCTAGCTAGTCCTTTGTAGGAATAAAATGTAGTTTAGTTGCTCCTCCATTGCCTTTTTCAACTATAAAATGTCGATCAATTTCCACATACTTTGTTCTGTCAAGATGAACCGAATGTTTGGCAATGCTGATAGCTGACTGGCTATCACTTTGCAACTCGAACTCTTCAAAATGCTTGATGTAAAACTAATAAATTGATTTTTGATATAACAAAGGATTTAAGGACTAAATTGAAAAAGAGAAAATGAATTTTTAAGTCCTCAAAACTTCTCTATATGTTTAAAGAAAAATGTACAAGTCAAAACCTTAACTTATCAAATATTTTCTAAGTGTTTACCAAGTCAAAACAATGATTTTTGAGTCACCGTTTCGGAACGGCCTTTGGCGTTTCGGAACACTTTGAAACTGTTAACCTCTGTTTCGGAACTAGCTTTCCCGTTTCGATACAGCTGTATCGATACAGCCGTATCGAAACGACCTCAAACGTTTCGAAATGAATTTCAAACTTGGTTTCCAAAATATGACCGTTGAAGTTTTATAACTGATTTTAAAATTATTGTTAAGGCGTATCGAAATGCTTTTAGCCGTTTCGATACAGGTTTTGATAGTGGCAAAATGTTTCGAATCGGTTTTGGAACAGGCTCCTATCGTATCGAAACGATCGTGCCCATTTCGGTACGATCTATTTATTACACCCCAACGGATCTTTCTATTTTGGTCTGTTTCGAAACAGGGTCGGGCGTTTCGGAATGGGTAGTTGCAGACTGCATTTATGGAGGAAAGATAACATCCCAACGTCTATAATAATGAAGGCAACAACCCCAACGGCTAGAATTCAATGAGAATGTATAAAAGGGATGTAACACCCGTGTTTTGGGGTTAGAAGTTAGTCGGGTTGGTTGGTCTGAGTTGGTAGAATTAATTTTAATCAAATTGATCTTAGTTTGAGCAAATTGAGTTTTAAATAAAAAGGGAGGGGTATTTTGGTAATTAAAAAAAAACTTTATATATAATAATAATAATAATCATAATCTTATCATCTTTTCTTCCTTCTTCTTCCCCCACCGAGAAACCCATTCCCAAACTTCCCCAAACCCCAACTTTCTTAATTCATCAAATTTCTTCATCAAATCAAGGGCGTTTTTGAAGGTAATCACATATTTGAATTCTCCTCTTCATCCTCTACGTTTGCATAGCTTTATATCTCGAAACTATCCACTTTTGTGATTTTCAAGTTTAATGGAAATTTGAGTTTTTAGTGAGTTTTTCAATTGATTTTGATTTATTGAGTTGGGTTTTGAGTTAGTCACCTTAAAATACACATAATATGTTAAAATGAGTAATTTTGAATGAAAATCCGAAATGGGTATTGGTGGCTATTTTTGAAGTGTTTAAAACTTGAATTTTGATGAGTTTTAGAGTTAAATTGAAGGGCTGATGGTATATGTATGATAGGAAAGTGTTTTGGAACCATTTAGATGTCATTTGGGTGATTGAAAATATGATTTTCTGCTGGGTACAATAGGAGTACGAAAATGAGAAATTTGGTGATTGTTTTAGTTGAAAATTGTTGAAGTGTGGCTTGTGTTTATGGATTGGAGTGGTGACTGAAATTTAGCATTGAATTATGAGTAATGGTTATGTTTTGATTGGCTAGAAACAAGAGGAAACACCGGAGAAGCATCGGGATCGAATCCGAGTATTTAGGAGGCTTGCTTGCTTGTTTGAGTTACTAAGGAAGGGTGGTGAGTAAAACTTAAAAAAATTGTTTTGAAGTTGGTTCAAGTGTGTAGTGGATGTGTGGGAATGAGCTTGGTAGGCCATTCCTAGGTGGGAGTTAAATTGGTAGTTTAACTCTTTAATTTTCCATTGATAAATGATATGTCATTGCCTACTTGTTCATGTGAAATGTGGATTGATTTGTATGTATGTATCTTGATATGCATATATGATGAGCATGATATATAATTGGTGGATATATGATGTGATGAAAGAAATTGGCACTAGTATGCTTGGGTACAATGATCGATCATTAGGATGAGTGTGCACACAAATTGAGTCAAAACGTACGTGGCCTTGGTGGCGTTAAGGCACCAAGGAGGAGTACGGTGATGTAATATTCCACCGGAAATTTATATATATTCTACGTGATGATGAGTGGAATCCCGTCCGTAGGGCATGTGGCGATGAGTGGAATCCCGTCCATGCAAGGCCGGTGATGAGTGTAATCCCACCGAGGTAAGGTTGATGTTGGAAAATGCGTTCCAACATGTTATCCGCGTATTCGAGTCATAACTAGGTGCCAAAATGAGAATTATGTTGTTGAACTTAATATGATGTAAGATGCCATATTATGATTCTTGAACATGTTATTCTTTCATGATTATGATGATGAGTTTAATATGATGTGGGATGCCATATTAGAACTCTTGAAAATGATATGATGATTATGCTGTCGAGTTTAATATGATGATTATGCTGTTGAGTTTAATATGATGTGAGATGCCATATTTTAACTCTTGAAAGACTAGTTAGGTTGACTTGTTGATACCTATGCATGTTGTATGTGAGATTTAGGGATGACACGATTGAACCCTGCATTGTTGTTGTTTTTGGATTTTAGAGCATCCTCACTAAGCTTTTAGCTTACGCTCTCATTTTCAACAATGCAGATCATTAGCGTGGTGTTAGCAAGGAGCAAGGCGAATGGGCTTTCCAAGTTGTTGTTGCTCAAGTATGGTTTTGTAATTAATGTGGTAGTTTAGCAATGGGGCAATTATGTGATTTGCATGAGCTATGTTTGACTCATAAATGGTGTTGATGTTTATGCTTGGCTTGATCTTGTAAACCATGCTATGCCTTGATGAATGCTTGTGTGTGTGAGGGTATGACCCTTTTGGATGTTTAGGTTGCTTAGCTAATATGTGTAAGTTTCATATGTGTTAACTTGTGCCTTTGGCATTGTTGAGATTTTGTGTATGTCCATATATGCATAAATTGCTCTTTATTTGGTATGCTATACATGAATGCTTTATTACATGATCAAATGACTCCCTTGGCTTGATTAGGTGCTCTTGCATGTGTGTATATGCTGTATTTCTATCTAAATTATGTTCATAGATTTCATACATATGTTCTTAATGTGTTTCTATCATAGAATGTCATTAGAATGAAGCAGAATATGCTCCCCTGCATCTAGGTTTCGAAACTAGGGGTAAAGTTTCGAAACCTTTGCAAATTTTTGGATTCCAGAGGCCACTGCCAGCCAAAGTTTCGAAACCTTTGGGCAAGGTTTCGAAACTATGGTCAAAGGTTTCGAAACCTTCCCAAGGTTTCGAAACTTTTGGTGAAAACTGCATTTTTGAGCGTGTTAGAGTCATTTCTGGAAAAAGTGTTCTTCTACAAAGTTGTAGAGGACAAAATTTTACATGAAATAGAGGTATGATTTGCTCAAAAATGTTAAGTATAGGTCTCTGAATTGTTGTTAGAAGTTGACGGGACTGAAACTGAATGAATATGGAATCTGCTGGACTAAATTGTGAAATTCGAAATGTTTAGGGGTTTAATTGATACCAATAAATTCTAAAAAAATTTATTAGAACAGGGGAGGTATTTTAGGAATGAAAAATAAATAATTTAGTTAGAATTATATATCAATTGATAGTTTAAATATCATTAGAACACATAGAAGATCAAAATGGACTAATTTGTAAGAATTGATAATTTGAGGACTTATATGCCCTGTTTGACCCTTGTAGGCCTTTTTTTTGAAGAGTGAAATACATAGGTATTAATATGCCTTTAGTCAAGATTAAAATTGGGATGTTTGAATGAAATTTGGAGGTTAGAATGTTGTCTCGTGTGTTATTTTCCGCTGCTTGATCACTTAAAATTTAATACTCGAATATGACAAGATTTAAAATAAAAAAAAAATAGGGTTGCTAACCGAGGGGGAACTTTAACAGGTTTCGCTTCGGTTTTCCCCGTGTGACTCACTCGGACCGGTCATCCGGCTAGACCGGGATGAGGGGGTTACAAGGGACCTCAAAAAGCATCAACAACAACTATTGATCCCAAAAGAATTATCCAAACATCAAATCCAAGCAATTGTGCAAAAATCCCATATTTTATTATAAACCCCAAATTGTGTTGTGTGTAATTCCAATCTTATTTTCCAATTTGGGTTGAGTGCTTGTAAAAAAGGGCTACATTTGTATTGAGAGATACTAGTCTTTAGCCTTAAACTTCTTTGTATTACTTGAGAGAGGATTGGGTCAAATTTTGGGTAGAAAATTTGACCGGTATTGTAAAAGTTACATCCTTAGCCTAGAAAAGGGGAAGAGCAATTAGTGGATTGTTGGAAAATCCTTAGTGGTAGCTAAGGTAGTGGATGTAGAGTTCAATTGGAACTTGAACCACTCTAAATTATCTTGTCTAGCAAATTTTAATTTTTCACTCCACCACCAAAATTCTTAAAAATCCAATTCACCCTCTCTTGGCTTAAATCGATTCTTCGATCCACTCAACAATTGATATCAGAGCCTACCTCTTTAAAGGATTAACAACCACAAGAGGAAATTCTAGAAAGAGTGTGATCAACTACAAGACAAGCCATGGCATCTACTTCAACCTCCCACCTCTATGAGTCACAATCAACCACTAAATCACCTTTCTTCAATGGGGACAACTACCCATATTGGAAGAATCGGATGCGTCTCTTCATCAAGTCAACGAATTACATGGTTTGGGATGTAGTGGAAGAAGAACCGATGAAGGAAGACTAATTCCGAAGGTATAATCGGAGATGACCAAGGAAGATAGACAGAAGATGCAAGTCAACGACAAAGCTCTACATATCATATTTTGTGCACTTGGTCCAGATATCTACTGAAAGGTTTCATCCATTGAAAGTGCAAAGGAAGTGTGGGACACATTGGAGACGACTTATGAGGGCACTAGCGATGTGAAAGAGACAAAGATTGGGTTGCTAAACTTGAGCTATGAGAATTTTAAGATGGATCCCGATGAGAGCGTCTCAAAGATGTTTGATCAGTTTTCGATCATCGCCAATGGCCTTAAAGGATTCGGTGAAGTAATTCCCGAAGATAAGCTAGTGAGGAAGCTTCTATACTCTCTCCCAGAGTCTTGGGATGGTAAGAGGATGACCATCATTGAAGCAAAGAATTTGAAAACTTTGAAGCTTGATGAGCTTGTTGGGTCTCTTCTTACACACGAGATAATGAAGCAAGGAAGAGAGGAAGAGAAGAAGAAGGAAGAGAGAAGGATAGAGAAGCATGAGGTAGAAAAGAAAAAGAAGCTAGTAGTTGCTCTAAAAGCCTCTCTACATGAGAAGAGTTCTTCTAGTGAGGAGGAAGACTTTGAGGAATTGGCTATGATAGCCAAACGATTCTCACGGTTCATGAAGTCCAACCGAGGGAGAAAGTTTCAAAGAAAGATGGACTTCAAGAAAAAAAAGCAAAGAAGAAGAGAGAGACCAAATCATTTGCTTTGAGTGCAAGAAGCCAGGTCACATACGTTCCGATTGCCCTCAACTCAAGAAGAAGGGCTTTGAGAAGAAGAAGAAGCTCAAAGCCAAGCTTGCTACTTGGAGTGATGAGGAGCCATCCGAGGATGAGGAACATGAAGTGGCCAACATTTGCCTCATGGCTCTTGAGGAGGATTCCTCTATGGTAACCTCTAACTCATCTTCTTTTGATTTTACATTTGGTGAATTGCATGATGCTTATGATGAGTTACAAGAGGTATACGATGAGTTAGTTGAGAAATTTAAGGAGTCCGTTTTAAAAAATAAAAAGATCATTTCTGATTTAAATGCTAAAACGACTTGCATTCTCAAGCTAACTTAAAATTCGAGAAAAAGATCTTAGGTTTACAAGATGAACTTGAATTCTTTCAAAATGAAAATGTAGACTTAAACAATCTTATTTCTTAATGTAATATTGAACACCACAAGGTGTTAGGTGAGCTTAAAAACTAAAAGAGTCTTTCAAAAGTGTTGTTAATGTGAAAAATGAAATAGGTGAATCATCTAGAACAAATCAACCTAAGAGAAAGACCTATAACTACAAACAAAGTGGCTCCTATAGGCATAATAAAACTAAAAGAATTAGAAATGTATGGGTTCCTAAGGAACTTGTCAAATCTAACAATGTTGATGCCATGTCACCTTGGATTCCTAAGGGAACCAAGCTTTGGGGAGCTAACACTCGTGGACCCAAAATGATTTGGGTACCAAAAATCAAAGTTTAACTCTTTGTTTGTAAGGGGAGCATTGCTACAAGGCTAAAGCACAAAGCCAAAACTCATGGTACCTTGATAGTGGATGCTCGAGACACATGACCAGAGACAATAGTCGATTCATGGACTTAAAGCCTAAAAGTGGAGGAGTAATGACATTTGGTGACAACTCCAAAGGCCACATTGAAGGTATTGGCTCCATAGGTAATCACTCTACTATACTCATTGAAAATGTTTTGTATGTCAATGGTCTAAAACACAATTTATTGAGTATTAGTCAATTGTGTGATAAAGGGTTTAATGTCTTATTTGATAAAAATGGGTGTAAAATTGTTGACATTAAATCAAATAAAATAATGCTCATCGGTCATCACATAGGTAACATTTATATGGTGCATCTAGATGACATTCATACATCCCATGCATGTTTTGTTGCTCAAGATGAAAATGATGCATGGTTATGGCATAGGAAACTAGGACATGCTAGCATTAGTGCTTTAGAAAAATTAGTTTCCCTAAATCTAGTTAGAGGTTTACCCAAGATCAAATTCTCAAATGATAAAATATGCGATGCATGCTCTAAGGGTAAACAACATAGATCATCATTTAAATCCATTAATGATGTTTCTACAAGTAGGTGTTTACAACTAATTCATATGAATATATTTGGGCCTATTAGAACTATGAGCTTGGGTGGTAAATCGTATGCTTTTGTACTTGTTGATGACTATTCTAGATTTACTTGGGTTCTATTCTTAAGTAAAAAAGATGAGGCTTTAGAAAAATTCATCACGTTTTCAAAATTAACTCAAAATGATCTTGAACTTAAGATTTCTCATATTAGAAGTGATCATGGAACCGAGTTTCAAAATCTAGGTTTTGAAGAGTTTTTAAATGAAAATGGTATTAGCCACAATTTTTCGGCTCCTCGAACTCCTCAACAAAGTGGGGTAGTTGAGAGGAAAAATAGGACTTTATAAGAAATGGCTAGAACCATGCTTTGTGAAAACAATTTACCTAAATATTTTTGGGTGGAAGCCACAAACACCGCTTGGTACATTGTAAAACGAGTAATGAATAGGCCACTTTTAAAGAAAACACCATATGAGATTTTAAAATCTAAAAAGCCTAACATTAACTATTTTCATCCATTTGGTTGCAAGTGTTTTGTTTTAAATAATGGTAAAGACAACTTAGGTAAATTTGATGCTAAAAGTGATGAAGCTATTTTCTTAGGGTATTCTTTAAACTCTAAAGCCTATCGTGTATTTAACAAAAGAACTTTAGTAGTATAAGAGTCTATTCATGTTGTTTTCGATGATAACCTCCTTCAGAGGAATGAATCTTGTGATGATGATGATGTAGGAATCCTTGATGCCTTTGATGGAGGACAAACTTCAAAGGAGGATGAGATTCCAACTAAATAGGAAGATGCACAAGATCCACCTCTTGAGGCCTTGAAGGACTTGGCTCTTAAGGAAAAGGAAGTGAGCTACCCAAGGGAGTACAACTATGTCAAAGGTGGTGAAATCTTGGGTGATCCATCCAAGGGGGTAATTACTCGCTCTTTTCTTAAAATGCTTAATCATGTTGCATTTATCTCATGCATTGAGCCTAAAAATATCAAAGATGCTTTAAAAGATGACTTTTAGATTATGGCCATGCAAGATGAGTTAAATCAATTTGAGAGAAGTAAAGTGTGGACATTAGTTGAAAGGCTTAGAAATTAATCTACTATAGGAACTAAATGGGTATTTAGGAATAAACTAGATGAGAGTGGTAACATAGTGAGAAACAAAGCTAGGCTAGTTGCTCAAGGTTACACTCAAGAAGAGGGAATTGATTTTGATGAAACTTATGCACATGTAGCTAGAATGGAAGCTATTAGGATGTTGCTTGCATATGCATGTTATCATGATTTCAAGCTTTTTCAAATGGATGTCAAAAATGCATTTTTAAATGGCTTTATAAATGAATAAGTGTATGTGGAACAACCACCGAGTTTTGAAGATCCATTTTTTCCAAACCATGTTTTTAAATTGTCATAAGCTTTATATGGTTTAAAACAAGCTCCTAGAGCTTGGTATGAAAGACTTTCGAGTTTTCTAGTTGGAAAAGGCTTTGAGAAAGGAAAGGTCAACACAACACTTTTTATTAAAAACAATGGAAAAGATATATTAGTAGTTCAAATTTATGTTGATGATATTATATTTGGTTCTACTAATGAATTGCTTTGTCAAGATTTTTCTAAGTTGATTCAAGGTGAATTTGAAATGAGCATGATGGGGGAGCTCTCATTCTTTTTGGGACTCCAAATCAAACAAATGAAGAATGAAATATTCATCAATCAAGCTAAGTACATCAAGGATATGCTCAAGAAGTTTGGCTTGGAGAATGTAAAGCCTCAGGCCACACCAATAAGCTCATCTACAAAGCTTGACAAAGATGAAGGAGGTAAGTGTGTTGACTCTAAGCTTTATCGCTCTATGATTGGATCTTTGCTTTACCTTACCGCAAGTAGACCAGATATATTGTTTAGTGTTTGCTTGTGTGCTAGGTTTCAAGCTAGTCCTAGAGAGTCTCACCTTATAGCCGTTTAGAGAATCTTTAGGTACCTTAGAGATACTCCTTGTCTAGGTCTTTGGTACCCTAGAGACTCAACCTTTAACCTTCATGCTTATTCGAATGCGGATTATGGGGGTTGTAAAATTGATAGGAAAAGTACTTCGGGAACTTGCCAATTCTTAGGTAGTATGCTCATATCTTGGTTCTCTAAGAAACAAAATAGTGTAGCTCTTTCTACCACCGAAGCCGAGTACATATCCTTAGGGAGTTGTTGTGCTCGAGTCCTTTGGATGAAGCAACAACTCTTAGATTATGGTGTTAAAGTTGAAACCATGCCCCTTAAGTGTGACAACACTAGTGCTATATGCCTAACTAAAAATCCCATCCAACACTCTAGAACCAAACATATAGAAATAAGACATCATTTCATTAGAGATCATGTCCTTAAGGAAGATGTTGTTTTAGAGTTCGTAGACACCTTAAATCAACTAGCGGGCATCTTTACAAAACCTCTAGATAAGGAGCGTTTTCGGTACCTTATGAGAGAGTTAGGTCTAACTAGCCTATATTGACCTTTTAGGACCTTTTTGTGTTTAAATTGCTTGATTTCTTGCTAAATGCCATGCTTATGTGTTTTTACTCCTAATTTCATCCATGCTTATAGTTAGGGGGAGTATGTTTGTGTTTTAGCATGTTATTCCTGCTCATTCATATCATTTATGCATCTAGGACTTCATAAAATTCAATTTTTCTGCAATATTAGAGCCTCATCTGCACCTCCAGGCCTAGGCGTATCGAAACGGGTCAATCGGTTTCGATACGGGTGCCTTAATAGAATGGTCTGTGACTAGGGTGTTTCAAAACGCCAAACAGGGTTCCGAAACCCTGTTTGGCATTTCAAAACCCTGTTTGGCATTTCGAAACGATTTGCCTCTGCCAAGAACTGTATCGAAACGACCCAAAAGCGTTTCGATACGGGTTACCATGTGGGATTTGATACGGTCAAAGCTGTATCGGAACGATCAACATGTTTCGAAACGTCAGTCAACGTTTCGGTACACACGTTTCGGAAAGATCGAGCCTGTTCCGAAACGCCTCTGCGGACAGCTTTTAAAGGGTTTTAATTGATAAAGTTGCTTTTCATTAAAACTCCTAAAAACCCTAAACCCAATTTTTCCTTATAAAAACCCTCTAAACCTCATTGTTTTTCATCAAATCTTGAGGGCATTTTCTCACAAACTAAAGTCTAAGCAAGCTTCAACAAACTTGTGCAACTTCTTCCATTCATTCATCCAAAATCCCTATTTGAGGTATTTTTCATCTTTTTCTTTTTCCTTTGATTTTATTCGAATCTTAGATTAGAAAATATTAATTTTGTACAGTTTATATGTTTTGCAAATTGGGTTTTTCAAAATTTTAAAAAAAAATTCAAAATCTTAAAATTTTTTATTCGAATATATTTTTTTACTCTTATTTTTTTTACTGTTTTTCAAAAGTTGTTACTTGTTCAAAACTTTCTTTGTTATATGTATATATGTTTTTAAAGTTTTTTTTAAAACCTAAATGGGATTTGTCATTGGATTGAATTAAGGATTAATATGCATACATTTAATTTTTCAATTGCTTGCTTTATATTTTTAGGAATCTAATGGAAAACATTAACAAAAAATGCAAGAAGACTCAAACGGGTGAAGCTTCAACCCAATCGAACATCTGTCCTAACCTCACTTTTCTTTTTCAAAAGAGTCTTCGGAATCAAGAGACTAAAGACCGTTTCAAAATCCTTAAAGATATAGTCGTTCACCGAGAGCGTGTTGTGGATATCGGGTTCCTTGACTCCGAGCGTTTTGAATTTCGCTATCTAGCTCGTTTGAGAGAATGGAGCTTCTTGGCCTTTTTTAGCATTCCAGATATTGTCTACAAGCATATGGTCCTCCTTTTCTACTCCAATGCCATTCTTATTGATAATGAAGATCATTCCGAGGTGATTGGCATTGAGTCGTACCTTTTGGGTAAGAAGTTCACCATTAGTATATCCGTTTTAGAGAATGCTCTTGGGCTCAAGAATGAAGGCATTGAGGATGAGAACCACTTTGGTGCTCACACTGGATCCGTTCTCTCATTGGATGCTCATGACCGGTTCCTCCATTTGATGATTTCTTGGTTCATCCGCCCTTCCAGAGGTAAATTCTCCCATGTTCGTAAAGTTGACTATTTTTTGTTAGAGTGCTTTCACCGAGGAGAACAACCAAATCTCGTCAAAATCATGTTCGCCGAGATGGTCCATAATGTGAAGATTCGCGAAACCGATGCTCTTACATCTTCCACTTATGGGGCTGTTTTAAACTATGTCTTTGGTACCCTCAACATTGATTGCACCTATGATTCTCCGGATCCCCGCAAGCGCAAGATTGGTGAATCCTCTCTCATTAAGTCCGGGTTTCGCTACACTCTTGGCCAATGGGTTCGTGTTGATAGGCAAACTCCGCCACCTCAAGTTGAACCACCACCTCAAGCTCCGGCTCCTAACAATGAAGCTCTTATGACTTTCCTTACCGAGCGGTTCAACTCGACCCTATACGACCATGACTTCAGGATTTTGGTGCTATCAACACTCATTTGCAATCCTTGGAGGATCGTGTTCTTGGAAACGAGAATCGTCTCACCGCTCTTGAGAATCAACAATCATCGATGGACTTGTCTTTCTCTACTTTCTATGGTGATTGGAGGAACTTTCGTCGTGCTCAAGCCAAAGACGATGATTCTCTTGATGATGATGGTGGTGACGATGATGACGAGGCTTAGAATTTGCATTGCATCTCATATTAGTCTATCATATTAGGAATAAGTTTTCACCTTTCTATCTTTTTATGCTTTAAGAACCTATGCTTTGCTTATTTTGTGTTTGAGATTGAGTTTAAACTCTATTGCTTTAAGTATTTGTGTTTGGTTATTTGTTGAACTTAATTCTATCTTTATTATGTTGTTTGGTTTCATGCTTTTAACCTTGTTTCTTCTCATGATTAGCCTTGATTATCATTCTTTTTGATCTAACACAAAGGGGGAGAAGTAATATAAGAGCCATTTTTTGTGGGTTTGAGTTTCAAACACTTGATTTTTAAATCTCTTTAAAACTTTAAAACCCATCTTACATTGAAGGGGCGTTAAAACGTTTTCAAGATTTCAAAATTCTTAAAAATTCAAACTTGGTTTTGTTATATCAAAAAGGGGGAGATTGTAAAACTATTAAATTGATTTTGATATAACAAAGGATTTAAGGACTAAATTGAAAAGGAGAAAATGAATTTTTAAGTCCTCAAAACCTTTCTATATGTTTAAAGAAAAATGTACAAGTCAAAACCTTAACTTATCAAATATTTTCTAAGTGTTTACCAAGTCAAAACAATGATTTTCGAGTCACCGTTTCGGAACAGCCTTTGGCGTTTCGGAACACTTTGAAACCGTTAACCTCTGTTTCGAAACTAGCTTTCCCGTTTTGATACGGGCGTATCGAAACAGCTAGTCGTTTTTCGAAACAGATGAAGAACAACGGAACGATTTAAACCATTTCGATACAGCCGTATCGAAATGACCTCAAACGTTTCGAAACGAATTTCAAACTTGGTTTCCAAAATATGACCGTTGAAGTTTTATAACTGATTTTAAAATTATTGTTAAGGCGTATCGAAACGCTTTTAGCCGTTTCAATACAGGTTTTGACAGTGGCAAAATGTTTCGAAACGAGTTTCGAAACAAGCTCTTATCGTATCAAAACGATCATGCCCGTTTAGGTACGGTCTATTTGTTGGGATGTGTGGGGCTTGATTCGTTCAACCGATTATGCTCACCAAGTGGTGGAGAGGTGGATTTTTTGGGTGGAAGGGTTTAGGAAGCTAGAAGAATAAAGACACAATGATTTATAGTGGTTCAACCTTCTAACCAAGGTCTACATCCACTACCTTAGCTCCCCACTAAGGATTTCACAACCAATTCCACTAATTGATTCGTCCCCTTTTCTAGGCTTAGGAGGAAACCCTTTACACCGATCAAGCTTCTACCCAAAGCCTTGATCAAAACCCTCTTTTACAAAGAGAAACAAGAAGCAAACTTAAACCCTCTAATATGTGTTTGTTTGCACAATTAAGCTCTCACCCAAAACCTAAAACACTTGAGCAAATTTGACAATTTTGGCTCACTAGTGTTTGTCTATACAATAATTGACACTTTAGGCTCTAAGACAATTCTTGATCATTTGTTGATTGACAATTGAAGCATTAGCCTTCTCTTGATTCTTGGAGGTCCCTTTTATACTCCCAATTGAGTTTGTAGCCGTTACTAGCCGTTGGGATCAAATTGGAGCCGTTGAGGACTTTAATTCCCACCATAAATGCATTCTGCAGCTCCCCGTTTCGAAACGCTCGAAGCCGTTTCGAAACACTCTCAATGTAGAAAGAGCCGTTGCAGTCTGTCAGGGCATCCGTTTCGGAACGCCTCCTGGCCGTTTCGGAACGCCTCATGTCTGTTTCGGAACGCCTACTGGCCGTTTCGAAACCCGTATCGAAACGCTATAGAACCGTATCGAAACGCCTGCATTTAAAAGTTGGTTGGAAAATAGCCGTTGGGGTTTATGACCGTTGGGGTCATTGCCACGTGGGCGTATCGAAACGGCCTAGCCCGTTTCGAAACGCTAGGCAAAAATCAAGTCCAGGGAAGGCCCGTTTCGAAACACGTTTCGAAACGAAATCGCTACTAGAATCCCCTATTTCGAAACACCTGGACAGGTTTGTATAATTTGGCCTTTGAAAACATGAAAAACCCATTTAGAAACATCCCTAAACATAGTTTCAGAATATTTGGACTTTGGAAATTGTTTTAAATACTTTTTAAATCAGTCCAAAACATTTTTCAATTATTATATCAAAACATTAGTTCTACAATCTCCCCCTTTTTGATATAATAAAACTCTCCTGAAAAATTGTTTGGGATTCTCCCCCTTTAACTTTAAAAATGTGAATAAGAGACTAAAAGTATGAAATCAAATAACGCTCCCCCTTATTCATTTGAAAATTCAATTTTTCAAACCATTTCTCCCCCTTTTTGTTATATCAAAAAGAATTTAAAACATTAAGTTCAAAAATAACAATAGAGGTAAAAGTTTGACAAAAGTAAGAATTTGGTTTTAAAATGGCTCCCCCTTACTCAAAGCATCATTAAAAATGTTAGTCCAACATATATGATCATCTAGTTGAATTTAAAAAAAATAAACAAAAGAAATCAAAAACAACTAGAATTTTACCAACACTTGAACTCAAGGTAGGATGTGAGGCCTTCCTTCTTCAAGTGTTCTTCCTTGTGTGCATGAAGCTCCTCCTTAATGTTTGACTTGTTGAACATCTCCATCCCATCTAGCAAAACACAATCAAGTAACTTTTGGTATCCAAATTGCTTTGGATCCATGAACGTTAGTAGCACAAATTTTTGACCCCTTTGGAATCCATTTTTCAATGTCATCCTTTTTAATTGAAGGGGTTAGTCCTTTTGGGACCCAAACACTTCTAAAACATTTACCATTTTTAAATCTAGGGGCACTAGATTGTCTAACATAAAAATTTGATTTTCCAAAATTGTTTTTCTTTTCAAGCTCTTTGGAAATCAAATCTTTTTCTTCTTGAACATTTTGAAGCAATTTTTGTAAATCAAAACATTTTAATTCAAACTCTTCAAGTTTTGCTTCAAGTTTGGTTTTAGAAAGCAAATCATTTTGAATTTTTAACTTTGAAATCAATTTTTTGTTTTTCAAAATGTGGCTTTTAAAATCTAAAACCAAATCATCATAGGCATCTTGTAATTCATCAAAAGAGTAAGAACATGAAGTAGATGAATTAGAAGTTACCCTTGAATCTTCTTCGATGGCCATAAGGCAAAGGTTGGCTTGTTCATCGTCGGTGGAGTCTTCATCACTCCAAGTAGCCACATATGCTTTCTTCTTATGGCTAGAAGTGCTTGCCCTCTCCTTTCTTTTAGGTTCTCGTTCAAGCTCTCTCAAGGCTTTCTTCATGAACGGGGCACACTTCTTGAAGAGATGAACTATCTCTTCATCTTCATCCTCCTCTTCACTTGAGTAGACATGATGACAAGTGGAGGACTTGAGAGCCATGGCACTTGCATTGATGCCAAGCCCTTTGATTTTCTTTTCTCCCATAGCTCTAATTTCTTCCCTCTTCTTCTCATCCTCTTTGTTCTTCTTCATGATTTGATGAGTAAGGAGTGACCCCATGAGTTCATCAAGCTTCAAGGTCTTCAAATTCTTGGCTTCGATGATGGCGGTCCTCTTTGAGTCCCAAGACTCGGGAAGTGAGCAGATGAGCTTTCGGACAAGCTTTTCCTCCGGGATGGCTTCTCCATAACCTTTAAGACCGTTGGTGATGGTAGAGAACCTATCAAACATCTTCTCGATGTTCTCTTCCGGATCCATCTTGAAGTTCTCATACTATAAGGTTAGGAGCCCAATCTTGGTCTCCTTGACTTCATCGGTCCCCTCGTATGTGACTTCAAGCTTGTCTCATACCTCCTTGGCACTCTCACAAGAAGACATCTTCTCATAGATGGATGGGCCAAAAGCACAAAACAAGATGTGCAAGGCCTTGCAATTGAGCTCCATCTTCTTGCGATCGTCGGCACTCCACTCCGCTTTGCTTCTTTGAGGCACGAATGGACCATCTTCAACTATGTCCCATAGCTTGTAATCTCTAGACTTGATGAAGAACTTCATCTTTATCTTCCAATGGGCATAGAATGTTCCGTCGAAGAAAGGCGGTTTGTCTATGGATTGCGCCATTTTGAGCCGGTTGGTGAACTAGTGATCGAGCTTGCCGGATCTTCTCAATAGGATGTTAATCCTCTTCGATTGAGCCAAGCTCTGATACCAATTGTTGGGATGTGTGGGGCTCGATTCGTTCAACCGATTATGCTCACCAAGTGGTGGAGAGGTGGATTTTTTGGGTGGAAGGGTTTAGGAAGCTAGAAGAATAAAGACACAATGATTTATAGTGGTTCAACCTTCTAACCAAGGTCTACATCCACTACCTTAGCTCCCCACTAAGGATTTCACAACCAATTCCACTAATTGATTCGTCCCCTTTTCTAGGCTTAGGAGGAAACCCTTTACACCAAACAAGCTTCTACCCAAAGCCTTGATCAAAACCCTCTTTTACAAAGAGAAACAAGAAGCAAACTTAAACCCTCTAATAGGTGTTTGTTTGCACAATTAAGCTCTCACCCAAAACCTAAAACACTTGAGCAAATTTGACAATTTTGGCTCACTAGTGTTTGTCTATACAATAATTGACACTTTAGGCTCTAAGACAATTCTTGATCATTTGTTGATTGACAATTGAAGCATTAGCCTTCTCTTGATGCTTGGAGGTCCCTTTTATACTCCCAATTAAGTTTGTAGCCGTTACTAGCCGTTGGGATCAAATTGGAGCCGTTGAGGACTTTAATTCCCACCATAAATGCATTCTGCAGCTCCCCGTTTCGAAACGCTCGAAGCCGTTTCGAAACACTCTCAATGTAGAAAGAGCCGTTGCAGTCTGTCAGGGCATCCGTTTCGGAACGCCTCCTGGCCGTTTCGGAACGCCTCATGTCTGTTTCGGAACGCCTATTGACCATTTCGAAACCCGTATCGAAACGCTATAGAACCGTATCGAAACGCATGCATTTAAAAGTTGGTTGGAAAATAGCCGTTGGGGTTTATGACCGTTGGGGTCATTGCCACGTGGGCGTATCGAAACGGCCTAGCCCGTTTCGAAACGCTGGGTAAAAATCAAGTCCAGGGAAGGCCAGTTTCGAAACACGTTTCGAAACGAAATCGCTACTGGAATCCCCTGTTTCGAAACGCCCTTAGGTGTTTCGAAACACCTAGACAGGTTTGTATAATTTGGCCTTTGAAAACATGAAAAACCCATTTAGAAACATCCCTAAACATAGTTTCAGAATATTTGGACTTTGGAAATTGTTTTAAATACTTTTTAAATCAGTCCAAAACATTTTTCAATTATTATATCAAAACATTAGTTCTACACTATTTATTACACCCCAACGTCTCTTTCTATTTTGGTTTGTTTCGAAACAGGGTCGGGCGTTTCGGAACGGGTAGTTGTAGACTGCATTTATGGAGGGAAGATAACATCCCAACGGCTATAATAATGAAGGCAACAACCCCAACAGCTAGAATTCAATGAGAAGGTATAAAAGGGACCTCAAAAAGCACCAGCAACAACTATTGATCCCAAAAGAATTATCCAAACATCAAATCCAAGCAATTGTGCAAAAATCCCATATTTTATTGTAAACCCTAAATTGTGTTGTGTGTAATTCCAATCTAATTTTCCAATTTGGGTTGAGTGCTTGTAAAAAAGGGTTACATTTGTATTGAGAGATACTAGTCTTTAGCCTTAAACTTCTTTGTATTACTTGAGTGAGGATTGGGTCAAATTTTGGGTAGAAAATTTGACAGGTATTGTAAAGGTTACCTCCTTAGCCTAGAAAAGGGGAAGAGCAATTAGTGGATTGTTGGAAAATCCTTAGTGGATGTAGAGTTCAATTGGAACTTGAATCACTCTAAATTCTCTTGTCTAGCAAATTTTAATTTTCCACTCCACCACCAAAATTCTTAAAAATCCAATTCACCCCCTCTTGGCTTAAATCGATTCTTCGATCTACTCAACACTTGAGTTCTAGTTCTGCCAACAATCTTTGTAACCACATTTCTTCACAGATTCCCAAAGCCATAGCTATATACTCAGCCTCAGCACTGCTTATGGCCACCATTGGTTGTTTCTTGCTCCTCCATGTGACTAAATTTCCCCACACAAATGAACAATAACCACTAAGTAGATTTTCTATCAGTTCGCTCACCTGCCCAACTTGAATCAGTAAATACTTTTACTGATATGTATTTATTCTTCTTGAAGATTAAAATGTGTCCATGAGTTATCTTCAAATACCTTAAGATTCTATACACAGCTTCAAGGTGTTCTTCCCTTGGATCACTCATGTATTGGCTAACAATACTTAGTGAGAAAGCTATGTCTAGTCGAGTAAGAGACAAATAAATTAGCTTTTCCACAAGTCTTTGATATTGCTCTTTGTTGACAGGACTGGCTATTTCTTCTCTTCGTAGTTTCATATTAGCCTCTATTGATGTTTCAGCTGGTTTGCACCCTAGCATTCTTGTTTCTGAAAGCAAATCAAGAACATATTTTCTTTGATTTATAACAATGCCAGCTTTAGACCCTGCTACATCCATCCCTAAGAAGTACCTAAGGCTATCTATCTCCTTTGTTTTGAACTCGGTTGAAAGTAGCTTTTTCAAGTTATTAATCTCACAAGTATCATCATCTGTAATAATGATATCGTCAACATTAGGGATGTTCAAACGGTTAGTTAAACCGAATTAACTGACCAAACCGAACTAATTTGATTAAACAGTCGGCCATCGAACTTTGTTCGGTCGGTGAGTGGTTAATTATTTTTTTGAAAGTTCAGTTAATGATTAATTCGGTGCAAAACGGGTTAATTAACTGAATTAGCTGAATTATCCAAAATATAATAAATATTATATATATATATATATATATATATATATTATTAAGCCCATACCCAAACGGAGAAACCCAACTTCTAAGTTTAACCCAAATGGAAAAATCCTAAACATCTAACAAAATTAAAAATCAAACCCTAAATAGGTAAAAAACTAAACATCATGTCATTCTTCCATTTTTAATCTTTCGACTTTCAGAATCAACTGTGCAAAACTAAGTTTAAGTGAGTAGTGAGCTCGAATCCTTCACTTTACCGAATCACCTCCAGAGTTTTAGTCTTAACCATTCATCGGAGCTTCATCGTAAGCTGTTTTGGTGTTTATGAAGGTTGGTTTTATGCTTTATATCTTCTGTTATAATTTTTTATGAATTATTTCTGTTTTTCTTTTTTGGACGTCAATATTTGCACTTATAAGCTATTTCAAAGTAGAGAAACAAATTTTAATCCGTAAGAAATAACAATATAACATTGGTTGCACTTGTAATTTTTGACAAAACCTCTTATTTCTCTTTTAGGGTTTATAGTGATAGTAATATTGTTTTCAAAGCACATGTATACATTATAGTATATATCTCACTGCCCCTCAGCTCATTTTTCTTTTCATTTATGCTTGACATTTTACAATCCATGTATACATTATAGTATATAGTGAACGAGTGATATATCCCACAAACATCATATTACAATAAATTATAGTACTAGTAACTAGAGAAATAATTGAAAGAGAAAAAAATAATACATTGGCTACATAGTAAGTACCATTGAATGTTATGAATGTATAAAAGTAGTAATTTGTCAAAACAGTAGTTATATTTTTTTAATATTGCTGCAACTTATTAATTTTATGTAATTTGATTAGTGTCTTACTTATATGACTATATAATTGTAACTGATCTAGGTTATACATTTTATTCGGTTAATTTGAAAACCGACCGAATTAATCGAAATTTATTCAGTTCGATTAATATATTTCGAAAAAAAGTTCGGTTCGGTTAACAGTTAAAGATTTAAAATGTTTGGTTAATTCGGTTTTGGGTAATTTGGTTCGGTCACCGACCGAATTAACTGTTTGAACACCCCTAGTCAACATATACAATCAGAATTGATTTCTTTTTACCTGAAGTCATTTTTACAAACATTGTGTGATCTTCTTGACACTGTTTGTACCCATTTTTTACGACTTTAGTAAACCTTTCGAACCAAGCTCCAGGGATTGCTTTAGTCCGTACAATGATTTTTCCAGCTTGCAAATAGTTTTCTGATCTTCTTCTTGTTTCATTCTCGGAGGAATTTGCATGTATACCTCTTCTTCTAATCTTCCATTTACAAAGGCATTCTTTATGTCTAGTTGGTGAAGTTCTCAGTCTTCATTAACAGCTAAGGATAACAACACTCTTATTGTATTCAGCTTGGCTATTAGGCAAATGTTTCTTGGTACTCAATTCCATAGGATTGTGTAAATCCCTTGGCCACCAGCCTGGCTTTGTACCTTTCCACACTACCATCAGACTTGTATTTGACCGTGAACACCCATTTACAACCCACTGGTCTCTTCCTTTGAGGAAGATGAGTCAGAATCCACATTTTATTGCTTTCAAGTGCATTTCCTATTCCACTGCTTTTCTCCATTTAGGATCTTTTAGAGCCTCTATTGTCCCTGGAATTTGAATTCTATCAACATTAGCAGTAAAGGTCTTGAATGAGGGCATCAAATTTCCATATGCAACATATCTCTGTATGGGGTGATTTGTGCATTTTCTTATCCATTTCCTTTAAGAAATAGGTAAATCAGTTGTATCAACAAGAGGAACATGAATTTTATTCTGAGATATGTCCATACCTTCGAAATGTTCTAAGGTAGTAGGATTGAGTTCCAACTCTCGACAATCTTCAGGTTGTATAATGATCTCTTTGGTGGACTTTTGTCTCCTTTTATAGACACTAAGTTCCCTTTTCTCAAGTTGCTCCGGTTGGGTTCTTTGAGAAGTTTGTGGTGAAGTAGGAATAGGAGGTAGTATAGTCTCTAAAGAAGAAGAATATGGTATAGGTTCTGAAGGAGGATCAATAGTATCATTGGGTAGATGTACAATGGGTTGGAATATAGGCTTTGAAGGAGGAGGTGGTATAGGTTTTAAATAAGGATCGATAGGATTAGTGGATATAAGTATAATGTGTTGGAATATAGAAGGCCGAAATTCATCCAAAATATGAGATTTTCCTAGACTCTCCCCCTGAATCTTAGTTTTTGGTTAATAAGGTTTGGTTTCAAGGAAAGTGATATCCATGGAATGTAGGTTCTTTTAGTGACGGATGAGTAACACTTGTAGCCATTCTTAGTGGAGGAATAATCTAAGAAGACACACTTAAAGGCTCTAGGATCTAGTTTAGAATTTAAGGGATGACGAATATGAACAAAGATAGTACACCCAAAGACCCATAAAGGAAGATTAGACCTAAAAGGTTTTAAATGAAGAAATTATTTAAGGAAGACATCTCGAGGTATTTGAAATTTTAAGGGTTTTCTTAGCATTCTATTGATGAGATATGTGACAGTAAAAACAACTTCTCCCCAAAAGAATTTAAGAACATTGGTAGAAAATAGCAAGGACCTAGCTAGCTCTAAAAGATGTCTGTTCTTTCTCTCGGTTACCCTATTCTGTTCAGGAGAAACAACGCAAAAGCTTATATGTATTATCCCTTATTCTTGAAGGTAGGATCCTAAAGCTCTAGTGAAATACTCACTATTATTATCACTACGAAGAATTTGAATTTTGCTGTTAAATTGAGGTTCTATCATATTTTAAAAAAAAATAAACACTCTCTAGGTTTTAGATTTTTCTCTCATTAAGAAAGTCGAAGTAAGACGAGAATTATCATCGATAAAGATAATAAAGCACCTAGAGCCATCTAAGTTTTTCACTCTTGAAGGGCCTTAAATGTCATTGTGTACAACGAAAAAGGGATGAGAATGTTCTTATTGGGATGGTCGATATGTACTTTTTGTGTGTTTAGCAAGGGGACAAATGTCACAAGTAAATAATTTATGACTTGTATTAAGAAATAGGCTAGGGGACATTTTTGCAAGGTAATGAAAATTGGGATGTCCTAACCTATAATGCCATAGCAAAATGTCTTTAGAAGAATTCAAATCGGTATTTTAAAAATACTGCGGTTTAGATGAACAACTTGAGTTGGCTTGTCTATATGGAGAGGGCTGCCCTTGAAGGATGCAGAGTCCACCATATAACCTAGCACCGCCAATCACATTTCCCGAGTCCATAGCCTGAAATTCACAAATATACGAAAAAAACTTAGTAGTGCACTATAAATCAGTAGTGAGTTTACTGACAGAGATAAGGTTGCAGACCAATTTAGGGACATATAGTACAGTTGACAATGCAATATTTTCAGAAATTTGAATAGAACCACTTCCTTCGATGGATGACAAAGAACCATCTGCATTCTTGATGTGGGATGTAGAAGTCAATTTCTGAAAATTTTGGAAAAGTGTCGCAACTTCAGTAATATGATCAGATGCCCCTGAATCTACAACTCATGTTGTATAATTATTATAGGCTGAATTGTAAAAAAAATTACTGCATTCATGAGTTGTAGAAGCCACATTGATTTGCTGAAAGGTTGAAGGTGGTTGTAAATTACCAACAAAGTGGGCTGTTAGGATATTGAAGATGGCTGAAAATTATCAACGACAGTGGGCTGTTAAAATCTGTTGAAATGTTAGATATTGCCAACAATAGTGGGCTGTTGGAGTTTGTTGAAAGTTTGAAATACATCATCTAAAATAGTTCCCAAACTAATTTCAGAGATAAAAGATGTATACATCTCACAAGTTTTAGGATCTAAAACCTAAGTTGATACTATGTAAATAATATGTATTTTGTGAAGAGAGGTAATTTTCCTAATTTACAACTAATATTGACTAGAATATAATTATAAAGAAGAAATAAACTAGGAAAGATATAATTACACAAAATTACAGTAGAAATTTAGTTTCTAATTTACAACTAATATTGACTAGAATATTAAGGAAATAATTCCTAAATATCAGTAGCTAGATATTTGGGAATATAATTCCCTAATTTTATGCAAATCTACAATATTCCACGTCAATTTTCATATTTTTATTAGCATAATAGATTGTATTCAGTGGGTACTGGTACTCGAACACGAGTATCGATATAGTATCCCTAATAACAGGTACTCAAACGCGTACGGATACAAATATTCCTTACTAGAAATCCTAGATTTCCACAAGTACCAATATGGGTTGACCCCTATCGATACGACCCATAATTCTGTATCGATACGGCCAAAGCTTGTACCGCTACCCTATTCACGGGTTCACACAATTTCTTTGAATTACGATATTGCAACGCTTATTCAATCCCTAAAGCCTGTGAAAATTATTAGGGTTTGTTTACTAACGCATTCATTCAATTAATATTAATTGTCGGCGTCATAATCATTTAATTGAGTATTTTAACCCCTAAGCATAATTCCCATCAAACTTCATCAATGTATTCGAACAAGCATACAAGGCATCACAATTATTTTAATCAATCAAACAATCATCAAATAATCATACGAGCATCTCAAACGACCCTACACGTGTAACACCCGTGTTTTGGGGCTAGGAGTTAGTCGGGTTTGTAGTTCGAGTCAATAAAACTAAATAAAAATAAATTCAACCTAAAGTGTGACCTAATTGGGTTTTAAAATAAAGAGGAGGGACCACCTTGGTGATTTAACCCAAATGTTTTGAAAAAGGGAGACCACTTTTAAAAAGGTAAAAAGAATAAAAAGAAATGTTATCATCTTTCCCCATTTCTTCTTCTCCACCATGAAGAACACCAAACTCATTCCCTAAACCCTAGTTACTATCCCCTTTGATTTCTTCACCAATTCAAAGGCGTTTTTAAAGGTAAAATCATTTTCTAACTCTCCTCTTCATTTCCTATTCATACATGGTCTTAGATTTTAAAAATATGAACTTTTGAAAATTAGAGTTTATATCAAGTTTGGATTTTTAAAGGGGTTTTCCAATTGGTTTTGATAAATTGAGTTGGGGCTTTAGTTAATCATGTTAAAAGGTGTAACATATATCAATTTGGTTGAGTTTTGTTGAAAATCCGAAGTGGGTTCTTAGACCCATTTTTAAGGTGTCAAAAAGATGATTTTTGGTGGGTTTTGAGTTGTAATTAAAGGGCTGATGGTATATGTATGCTATGGGGATGATTTGGGACCATTTAGATGTCATTTGGGTGTTTGAAAATGGAATTTTTTGCTGGGTAAAATATGAGTACGAAAATAGAGTTTTGGAGGGTTTTAGGTGAGTTTTGGGGGTTGTTTAAGGTGAGAATTGATAGCCCAATGGTAGTACTATGGTTAGGGATTGATTTGGGATCATTTGTGGGTGCAATGGATATTGGAAATATGGATTTTGGAAGAGGTATTGTGGCTGTCCGAAATTGCTAAGTTTGGGGTTTGGTCATGTCTTGCGGTGTTGTAAATTGTATTTGAATTGTGTTCCGGATTAGTATTTTGAGGTTGTGCTAATTTGAGGTTGTTTGAATTGTATGGAAGTTGTTTAGAAGCAAGAATTTGGGTCGGCGAAGCATCGGGAAGAAATCCGGAAACTTGAAGGTGATGTTTGCTTGGTAGTTGAGCTTGGAGGTAGAGGTGAGTGGTTAATGTTTTTAAATTGGTTTTTAAGTGGTTGGTTCAAGCATGTGAACTAGGTTGGGCTTGGTAGACCCACCTAGAGTTAGGATTAGGGTGGTAGCCTAATCCTAAGCTCTAGTTAGAGACCTTGGATGTACTCTTTAATCGTTGATATGCCTCCTGATGAGTATGTATAATGTGATACACATGTATGTGAAAGTATGGCTTAATGTATCGATTTTATATGCATGTTGATGACAAATAAAATGTGGATATATGATGAGATGATTGTTCGGTTGACATACATGTGGTGTTGGTTGTGAAATGAGGTTGTGTTGTGGATTGCATGATTTTGGAGAATCATGGTGAGTACGTGCTAGGCACGGAATTTATATTGAATTTGATATTGTAAAAAGTTGTGTAGTTTGATTTATATTGGCACTAGTATGCTTGGGTACAATGATCGATCATTAGGATGAGTGTGCACACAAATTGAGTCAAAACGTACGTGGCCTTGGTGGCATTAAGGCACCAAGGAGGAGTACGGTGATGTAATATTCCACCGGAAGCTTTTATATATTTCTACGTGATGATGAGTGGAATCCCATCCGTAGGGCATGTGGCGATGAGTGGAATCCCGCACATGCAAGGACCAGTGATGAGTGGAATCCCACCGAGGTAATGTTGTTGTTGGAAATGCGTTCCAACGGGTTATCCGTGTATTCGGGTCATAGCTAGGTGCCAATATGAGGTTGTATGTATATACCAATATGAGATTATGCAAATATGCTTATATGTTTCGAAATGTGATGCCCTTTGTGTATTGATGTATAATGTGATTAATGCATTGAGTTATGTATCGTAGTAAGTTGAGTTTACAAGATGTTGAGCATGACATAATGTTGAATATATGTCCATGCATCATGATCATTTTGACTTGTGCGGATCGGAGGTAAGAACATGCATTTCATTATGGAAATTGCTCGTGCTTGGACCCTGCATTGTCGAAGGTTTGTTTTATGAGCTTACCCTCACTAAGCCTTTATGCTTACGCTCTCTTTTGTTCGACAATGCAGATAAATAGCTTGTGGGTGGCAAGGGCAAGGAAAGGTCTCCAAGTGTTGCTTTTGGTGAGCTCAATGTATGAGTTTTGAGTAAATGAATGTAATAGTTAAGCAATGGGATAGGTTTTGATGATTGAGTTTTGATGTATGTCGATGTTGGTTTGATTCTTGGATGCCTTGTTTGATCTAAATATCGTTGTTGTTGCATGCCTTGAATGTCTATTTGTTTGGTTGCTAAGGCATGAAATCTTACGTGCTTGTATGACCATATATGCATAAGTTGCCCTTTGTATGAATGCTATGTATGGATGCCTTGTTAATTGCTTGGTTGCTATCTATGGTTCATGTATGGTTGCTTAAATGATAGTATGTGCAAGTCTTATGAGTGTTAATTCATGCCTTTGGTCCTTTTTAAGCTTTTATATGTGTCTATGCATGATCTTAGTGTTCTTCATAGTTAGGAAGTCTTAGAGTTGGGCAGTAAGTGATCCCCTGCACTATGGTTTCGAAACCATGGGTAAGGTTTCGAAACCTTTGCAGAAATCTGGGCTTCCAGACCTTAATGCCAGCCTAAGTTTCAAAACCTTTAGGGAAGGTTTCGAAACCTTTGCAAAATCTGGGATTCCAGACCTCAATGCCGGCCTAAGTTTCGAAACCTTTGAGGGAGGTTTCGAAACCATGGAAGAGGGTTTCGAAACCATGGGTAAGGTTTCGAAACCTTTGCAGAAATTTGGGTTCCAGACTGTAACGCCCCGGTTTTGGGCATGGAAGTTTTGGGTGTTGATCGGTTCGGTCAAAGTGCTGTTCGAATCTAAAAGGGTGGAATTATGAAAGCCTAGTTCGGGTTGCATTAAAAATATGGAAAAATGTTCTAAAATCATCTTTTAATATATATAAGTGAACTGTGAAATCAATTTTACAAAATGAGGTTTGGAAGGGTGACATTTTGGGCTAGTGACCAAAATGTAATTTTTGAAAACTGTGAGACTGTTTTAAAAAGGATTGAAACTTTGAATCTTTAAGGAGCTATTTACCCAATGGGAGTTTCTCCAGATTTTCTAAAGATATTAAATGATTAATTAAAAGGTTTTAAATAAAAACAAAGTGGAGGGAAGATATTTTGGTTTTAACTAACTTTTCTCTCAATTCTATTTTCTCTCATTTTCTCTCAAGCCAAACACCTTTTCTCCAGAGCTTTTCTCTCTGGTTTTGTCACCTAAATTCATCTTTTCAATTACCTTTTGATTGCTAATTATCTCTACAACAAAACCTCACCATTTGCTAAGTGGATTTTCAAGAAAACTTGATTCTAAAAGGGGAAACTCAAGTTTGGAGGTAAGAACGTCCTTCTCCTCTAAACTCTCAGTTCTTTACTGAAATTCCCAAGTTCTCAATCCTTAATTGATGTTTTATAAATGGTTTTTTAAAGTGGTGTAATTGATCTTGGCTTAAAATGCAAGATTTGATGATTTTTGATGGATTTTCGTATGATCTGATTGGGCTGGGTTTTAAAGTGTTAATTTGATGATAAATGAATGTTAATTTGATTGGAAATTGAGTTTTGATTAATGCAATCCAGGATAGGTTGAATTTCCTAAGTTTAGCTTGTGATTCTTGGTTGTTTTTGGAGTGATCTTGTGGATCTGTTGTTGCTGGAGGTATAAGGTTGTTGTTAGGTTCTTTTTAGGTGTTAAATGATGATAAAGGATGTTTAGTTTTGATGGTTTATGGCTGGG
Organism: Hibiscus trionum; assembly: GCA_030270665.1. Lineage (NCBI taxonomy): Eukaryota > Viridiplantae > Streptophyta > Magnoliopsida > Malvales > Malvaceae > Hibiscus > Hibiscus trionum. The sequence goes on along the minus strand of BSYR01000038.1, from coordinate 13,871,988 downwards.
CTTTGTTGAGGAGTTGTTTGGATGCATTTTCGGTTGTGTTTGGTGGCCGAAAATGGAGTGTGGATGAGAGCAGCGAGTTTAGGTGCTTTCATTGAAGCTATTAATGCATGATGATGCATTAATCCTCTGCTTTGATGTGTTTAAACAGAGGAGTCAGCTTTGGATCCAAGTGTTGGTGATCCGGAGGCTTGATTTGGTACTTCGGCAAGAGGCGAAGTGGAATCGGTGAGTGAAATTGGGTTTTCAGCTTTGAAACCAATGTCTTGGGAGCTTAGTTTAAGTCTAAACAACTTTGCTAAGCTCAAGTGTAAGTTTTCGGAAAAACTCTCTAGTGGTGGCCATGGTTTGGTTGTTGTGCAATGTGGTTATTGCATGTTTTAAATTCTGTTTTGAAAGCATGTTTTAGCATGATTATTGCTGATTTTATAAGCCATGTGTTGAAGGAAGCTCAAGGTAAGAGTTCCTTGTTTTTAAACATTTTTTAAATGTGGTTTAATGCCTAAAGATGCATGATGTTTATGGCTTGGTTTAATGCTTTAAAACAGTGGATTATTTGATGATAATGATGTATATTGGCAAGTGATGTTTTGAAAAGGTTAAGGTCACTAAGGTGGTTAAAAGTCCTTGAGTGAGCCTTGTGGATTCTAAGAACTTCATGGTGGTTAAAAGTCCATGATGATTCTTGTTAAGGTCACTAAGGTGGTTAAAAGTCCTTGAGTGAGCCTTGTTACTTAAGAACATCAAGGTGGTTAAAAGTCCTTGGATGGTTATTGTTAAGGACACAAAGGTGGTTAAAAGTCCTTGTGTAGTCCTTGCCATGGTGTTTAAAAGTCCATGGGCCAAGGTGTTTAAAAGTCCTTGGGGCCAAGGTGTTTAAAAGTCCTTGGGGTGAAACTTGTAAGGACACAAAGGTGGTTAAAAGTCCTTGTGTGGTCCTTGGAAATTATAAGATCACAATGGTGTTTAAAAGTCCATGTGTGAGTCTTATGTTGATCTTGTTTTAAAAAGATGGAACTTATCACTTGTGGCCAATATGACATGTATTGATATGGAAGCACGTATTGCTTGTTTAAGATTGCTTTTGAGCATGTTTAAATGGTGTTGAAGTATGATTTATAAAGTGTTTTTATAGATGCATTATTGAATGGTTTTAATGAGCATTCCTCACTAAGCTTTTGCTTACGCTCTCTTTCGTTTTCTTAAACCAATAATGCAGAACATTAAGGACTATTGAGGGCAGCAAGGAGGGCAAGCAATCAAGTGGAAATTAAGCTCAAGTATGGGAAGGTTTCTTTAAACACTTTTTAGCTTTTGGCATTTGGCAATGGGGGACCTTTGTGGATGTTTTTGGAGATGTTTTGAACTCCCTAAGTTTGTTAAGTGTTGATAAGAATGCTGGGTTTTGTAATTGGCCATTATATGTTGGTTCGGAGGTTTTATGCTTGTATGGTTTGCTTGTGTAGGAAGCATGCCTTTGGAATTGGGGTTTTTCATATGTGTTGATATTTTGATGATTGGTTGATGCAAATATGTCTCTTATATGTTGAATTTCTTGCTGGTAAAGTTTGGTAGCATTTGGAGCATGTATGGTTCATCAATTGTGTGTTTTAGTAGCCTTTTCTGAGCATTCTGTGCAGGCCGTATCGGAACAGTAGCCCTCATTTCGGAACGGGTGCCTTATAGCAACCCAGGCGTCCGAAACGGGAGACACCGTTCCGAAACGGAAAGGCCACTGCCAGCCTTCGTTTCGGTACGCGTTGCGGAACGGCCCCGCGTTTCGAAACAGGCTCTCCCTGTTTCGGAACACCTGACCGTTGGGGGTTGACATTGGCAGTTATATGTTTTGGAAAGTTTGCATTTTGGTCCTGAATCTTGTTTGTGCAATTTCATGAGTTTGAGATGTCCGTTTGAGCTGAAATTTGGCAGTGAAGCATGGAACCTGACTAATTACAAGTTGATAGCTTTATTTTGGGTTAAGTCCTTATAATTATCACAATTTACAATTTGGTCCCTAAAGTTGTAAATTGTTCAATTGGGTCCCTGTTTGATCTCTGATGTTTATGATCTTTGAGTATGTGATTTGTATGATCATAACTAGGGTTAATGTGCATCTAGACAAGATTTAAAAGAAAAAAAAGGGTCGTTAATCAAGGTTGACTTTCGGGTTGACTTTGGTTTTCCCCGTGTGACTTTCTTAATTCGGGTCAACCGTCTAGGCCGGGTTAAGGGGGTTACACAGACCTTACTGTCAGTCTAAGTTTCGAAACCTTTTGGGGAGGTTTCGAAACCTTTGCTTAAGACTGCACTGTTTTGTCTTGTTGGCCCTTTTAAAGAAAAAGACACATAGGATTTAAGATACCTTTAGTCAAGATTAAAATTTGGCTGTTTGAATGTGGTTTGGGGTTCGAATGTGACAAGATTTAAATGAAAAGAAAAAAAATTATAGGGTTGCTAACCGAGGGGGAACCTTTTGGGTTTCGCTTCGGTTTTCCCCGTGTGGCCCACTCAGATCGGTCATCCGGCCAGACCGGGACGAGGGGGTTACATTTGTTGGTATCAGAGCCTAAGGTTTCCGAGACCTTGGGCAGGTAAGTTTAAGTTTTGAATTGATATGCACAGTGTTTGCTTGCTCTGTAAGTATGATTGCTTGTATGACAAGTATGTTGATTGTTCGTTTAAAAGCATGTTGCTCGTTACCCGTGTATGTTGTGATGTGTGATTGTTTGATTGAGAACGTATGTTGTTTGATCGTACGCATATGTTTACTTGTTTAGCAAGTAAGCCTTGTTATACGCTTGGTTGAGCATGTATGTGTGTTGATTGGTTGAAACATGTTTAGTAGAGTCCCATTGCTACTATTACATTGAAAAAGAGATTTTAAGTGAGGGAAACATACTTGAACCACTTGGAAGCCTTGCCTTGCTAACCCAATCTTGTATGTTTTACTGTTGATATTGTTGTTGATTTAATTGCTTTTCGGTAAGTAGAAGTCGTAGTTTCTGAAAGGGTGGACTAGGTTGAGGGAGTCCATCACCTCAGTTAGAGAGGTATGGTTGTACCAGAATTGAGGTACAATTCGTCCGTTTGAGACAGTGTGTATGTGGGTTGATTTATGTGGATGAGGGACGATGTGATCAACTCTGGCATTAGTTAGTAAGAAGAAGTGAAGGCCTATGGGTGGGGGTCAGAGTAGTTTCGATGTTTTATCGAATGAGCCCTTGGTACAGTATCAAGTTGTTTCCTCCAGTTGATTCTGAATCCGTATCTCTGTACATTGTTAGCAAGTATGCAAGTTGAACATGCCTGGTGAAGTGTTAGTTGGTGACCGTTGGGGTTCGGCCTATGATTTTAATGCAAGACAGCCGGTCAGTGTCCGTGAGTGGGAGCTAGTTTGCGTGATTGGGTCAGTGTACGTTGAGTTGTTTTCCAGCAAGCGGAAGAGAAGAAGTCACTTCCGATATAGTTGAGCCGAGAAGGGAGCCTTGAGCTTTGACTTCAGGATTGTTTGGTAGGGGTAGAACAAGTCCAGCTAGACTGTTTGTGTGCGATCAGAATTGAGTCTTGAAGTTACGAGATGCTCTAAGAACAGTTTAGAAGATTCAGATTTTGTTGAAGAACCAGTCTGAAAACAAGAGGATCGAAGACTATCAGTGTGTACATGTGAAGTTGCAATTTCCGCGGAAACCTCCTTTGTGTGAGCATGTAAGAAATTAGATATCCTTGTTGAGACCTTAGATGTAGGGACACATGTGACTAGCCCTCTTTGGGAGACAGTAGTGATCAGAAAGATGTACAGAAGATGTTTGTTGGTGGTTTAGAGTTACTAGTTTCTAGTAGGTGTGAAGCGATCGTCTTCCTACGGTTTTGATGTATCTTTTGACAAGGTTCAGCTTGAAGAGCACAAAGTTAGTGTGTACGTTGAGACAAAGGGGGAGTTGCCTTGAAATTGCAGATTTTTGTGTGATTGTAGTGGTAGGTGAGGATGTGAGCTTCTTATTGAATGTTGATCCAGTTTTAGAGATCAAAGGTCGATTGAGTTTAGTTGACAGGCTTGCTAAGCAATTGTGATGGATTTGATTTTTGAACGAAGATTAGACCGCAGAATGTTAAAATAGTTTGTGATTCTTCCTAGAAGTGTTTAGAAGAAACACCCAGTTGTCTCCTAACAGAGAAGAAGAGTTTATTATTGATGTCGTCTCCGAGTTTGCTCGTGTTTTAGTTTGCTCTGTATCTTATGGTTTCCGACAGAATTGAGAATGTTGAAGAATTAGCTTCGAGACTTGTTAGACCTTAGATTCATTAGGCCTAGTGCATCATCTCAGAGTTCTACAGTGGAATTTGTGAAGAAGAGAGAAGACCATACAAAAATGTGATCAGATTACATACAGTCGAAACAAGTGTCAGTGATTTGTTGATCAGTTAGTGTGTGCTCCAGTCAAATTGAAGATTAATTTGAGTTCGATTATTACCAGTTGAAAGTGAGAGAAGTTGAAGTATCGAAGACAGCTTTCGAGGCAAGATATGATCGATCTGAGTTCCGAGTTATGCCGTTTTGTTTGACTAGTGTATTAGTTACCTTCATAGAGATGTTGAGCAGGATAATTTTCTGAGTTTCATGATCAGTTGTAGTAGCTCTTCTAGATGTCACGTGAGTATATTCAAGTACCGAGGAAGATCATGGCAAGTTTTGAAGTTAGTGTGGTAGATTCTATTAGAGAATTAATTGTACACCAAGTTGCGCAACATGAACTTCGAGTCAATGAAGATGTTCTCCTAGAACATGCAGATCACCCGAGTGTATTAGGGTAAATCCCAAGTAGGCAAAAGAAGACATGAGTTGGAAGAAATTGAAGACTGTGACAGATATCTATAGTTCCTAGGTCTAGCATTGTTACTTTCAGAGAATTGTAAATGGTCTTTTGAAGATAGTTGCTCCATTGATAGATTGCTATAGAAGAATGTTCAGTTGTGTGGTTAAATGCGAGATAATGAGCCCTAGATAAACTGAAAGAAACTTTGATGAAAACTTCGACCTTGATCCAGCCTATACTAGAGAAAGAGCTTGTGAACTGTAGTGACGTGTTGCATGTAGGGTTAGGTTGTGTGCTTATGCAAGACGGAAGATTGCGAAGTGTTCATCGAGTTAGTTGAAAGACCGTGAGAAGAGTTATCCGATATGAGACATAGAGTTAATTACAGTTGTAACTGCTTCGAAGACTTAGAGACAAAGCTTGTATAGTAAGAAATGCGCAGTGTATATGTACGTATCATTAGAGCTTGAAATATTTGAAGACTTGGGAATGGTTGGAACTTGAACAACATGAGTAGTTAGAATTGCTTGAAGACTGTGATATCAAGATTGAGTACTATCTGAAGAGAGTCTACGTAGCAACCGATGTTCCGAGTTGTATTTGCTGTTAGATTAGTAGTTGAGTTACGAGTTGCAATTGCCGAATTCCGTATATCAAATGATAGTAGTTTTGTGGCCGAGTTGCGGGTTGAGACTACTTTGAGTCAGAATGTTTGATGAGAAACAGTTGCAAGGCAGATTCTTGGCACCTCACGTGCAATACATAGCGGAAAGAAGACCTTCAGAATACAGTTTTAGAGATGATAGAGTTTTGCATTTCAGAGACAGAATAGTTGTACCGATTGACCTAGTGTTTTGAGATGTATTGTTTTAGCCGAAGCGCACGGTGGTTCATTTGTATTGCATCTGAGTAGTATGAAGACGTATTGTGGGTTGAAGATGAGTACTTCCTGAATGAGTGAGTGAATAATGTGGTTCAGTATGAGAGTAAGTGTGTAAATTGCCAGCGTGTCAAGACCGAGCTTCAGTTTCTTCTGGTTTGTTATATCCGTGGAAGATTCGCAGTAAAAGTGAGTAATAAAGATCCGAGATTTCAACTAGAATAATTTTGAAGACGTCTGCATAGTGTTTGGTTAATTGATGAAGACAGAGGACCAGTCAGAGAAAGTTATGAGTCAAGTGTTCAAGCAGTATTGTATGAGTTTGTGAATCGGGCTAGTTCTGTTGTTATCTGTTGCGGTTACCACCAGAGTTAGAAAGGGGTTTGAGATGTGTTCCGTGTATCCATGATTCAGAAATGTGAGTCAGATATGTTCCGTGCTATATTTGCTGAAGAGATTGAGTTGAGTTTAGAATTGGCATGTCTTGAAGAATCAGTTGAGATCTTAGTGTCAGATAGCTATTGTTGTGTGGTAAGTCTACTGAGTTGGTTAGTATGTTGTGGTGAGAAAGAAGTGTGGAGGGACAGTTCTACGATTCTTCATGTTCAATGAATTTCGGGGACGAAATTTCCTTAAGTGGGGGAGAGTTGTAACACCCGTGTTTTGGGGCTAGGAGTTAGTCGGGTTTGTAGTTCGAGTCAATAAAACTAAATAAAAATAAATTCAACCTAAAGTGTGACCTAATTGGGTTTTAAAATAAAGAGGGACCACCTAGGTGATTTAACCCAAATGTTTTGAAAAAGGGAGACCACTTTTAAAAAGGTAAAAAGAATAAAAAGAAATGTTATCATCTTTCCCCATTTCTTCTTCTCCACCATGAAGAACACCAAACCCATTCCCCAAACCCTAGTTACTATCCCCTTTGATTTCTTCACCAATTCAAGGGCGTTTTTAAAGGTAAAATCATTTTCTAACTCTCCTCTTCATTTCCTATTCATACATGGTCTTAGATTTTAAAAATATGAACTTTTGAAAATTAGGGTTTATATCAAGTTTGGATTTTTAAAGGGGTTTTCCAATTGGTTTTGATAAATTGACTTGGGGCTTTAGTTAATCATGTTAAAAGGTGTAACATATATCAATTTGGTTGAGTTTTGTTGAAAATCCGAAGTGGGTTCTTAGACCCATTTTTAATGTGTCAAAAAGATGATTTTTGGTGGGTTTTGAGTTGTAATTAAAGGGCTGATGGAATATGTATGCTATGGGGATGATTTGGGACCATTTAGATGTCATTTGGGTGTTTGAAAATGGAATTTTCTGCTGGGTAAAATATGAGTACGAAAATAGAGTTTTGGAGGGTTTTAGGTGAGTTTTGGGGGTTGTTTAAGGTGGGAATTGATAGCCCAATGGTAGTACTATGGTTAGGGATTGATTTGGGATCATTTTTGGGTGCAATAGATGTTGGAAACATGGATTTTGGAAGAGGTATTGGGGCTGTCCGAAATTGCTAAGTTTGGGGTTTGGTCATGTCTCGCGGTGTTGTAAATTGTATTTGAATTGTGTTCCGGATTGGTATTTTGAGGTTGGGCTAGTTTGAGGTTGTTTGAATTGTATGGAGGTTGTTTAGAAGCAAGAATTTGGGTCGGCGAAGCATCGGGAAGAAATCCGAAAACTTGAAGGTGATGTTTGCTTGGTAGTTGAGCTTGGAGGTAGAGGTGAGTGATTAATGTTTTTAAATTGGTTTTTAAGTGGTTGGTTCAAGCATGTGAACTAGGTTGGGCTTGGTAGACCCACCTAGAGTTAGGATTAGGGTGGTAGCCTAATCCTAAGCTCTAGTTAGAGACCTTGGATGTACTCTTTAATCGTTGATATGCCTCCTGATGAGTATGTATAATGTGATACACATGTATGTGAAAGTATGGCTTAATGTATCGATTTTATATGCATGTTGATGACAAATAAAATGTGGATATATGATAATATGATTGTTCGGTTGACATACATGTGGTGTTGGTTGTGAAATGAGGTTGTGTTGTGGATTGCATGATTTTGGAGAATCATGGTGAGTACGTGCTAGGCACGGAATTTATATTGAATTTGATATTGTAAAAAGTTGTGTAGTTTGATTTATATTGGCACTAGTATGCTTGGGTACAATGATCGATCATTAGGATGAGTGTGCACACAAATTGAGTCAAAACGTACGTGGCCTTGGTGGCGTTAAGGCACCAAGGAGGAGTACGGTGATGTAATATTCCACCGGAAGCTTTTATATATTTCTACGTGATGATGAGTGGAATCCCATCCGTAGGGCATGTGGCGATGAGTGGAATCCCGCACATGCAAGGACCGGTGATGAGTGGAATCCCACCGAGGTAATGTTGTTGTTGGAAATGCGTTCCAACGAGTTATCCGTGTATTCGAGTCATAGCTAGGTGCCAATATGAGGTTGTATGTATATACCAATATGAGATTATGCAAATATGCTTATATGTTTCGAAATGTGATGCCCTTTGTGTATTGATGTATAATGTGATTAATGCATTGAGTTATGTATCGTAGTAAGTTGAGTTTACAAGATGTTGAGCATGACATAATGTTGAATATATGTCCATGCATCATGATCATTTTGACTTGTGCGGATCGGAGGTAAGAACATGCATTTCATTATGGAAATTGCTCGTGCTTGGACCCTGCATTGTCGAAGGTTTATTTTATGAGCTTACCCTCACTAAGCCTTTATGCTTACGCTCTTTTTTGTTCGACAATGCAGATAAATAGCTTGTGGGTGGCAAGGGCAAGGAAAGGTCTCCAAGTGTTGCTTTTGGTGAGCTCAATGTATGAGTTTTGAGTAAATGAATGTAATAGTTAAGCAATGGGATAGGTTTTGATGATTGAGTTTTGATGTATGTCGATGTTGGTTTGATTCTTGGATGCCTTGTTTGATCTAAATATCGTTGTTGTTGCATGCCTTGAATGTCTATTTGTTTGGTTGCTAAGGCATGAAATCTTACGTGCTTGTATGACCATATATGCATAAGTTGCCCTTTGTATGAATGCTATGTATGGATGCCTTGTTAATTGCTTGGTTGCTATCTATGGTTCATGTATGGTTGCTTAAATGATAGTATGTGCAAGTCTTATGAGTGTTAATTCATGCCTTTGGTCCTTTTTAAGCTTTTATATGTGTCTATGCATGATCTTAGTGTTCTTCATAGTTAGGAAGTCTTAGAGTTGGGCAGTAAGTGATCCCCTGCACTATGGTTTCGAAACCATGGGTAAGGTTTCGAAACCTTTGCAGAAATCTGGGCTTCCAGACCTTACTGCCAGCCTAAGTTTCAAAACCTTTAGGGAAGGTTTCGAAACCTTTGCAAAATTTGGGATTCCAGACCTCACTGTCGGCCTAAGTTTCGAAACCTTTGAGAGAGGTCTCGAAACCATGGAAGAGGGTTTCGAAACCATGGGTAAGGTTTCGAAACCTTTGCAGAAATTTGGGTTCCAGACCTTACTGCCAGTCTAAGTTTCGAAACCTTTTGGGGAGGTTTCGAAACCTTTGCTTAAGACTGCACTGTTTTGTCTTGTTGGCCCTTTTAAAGAGAAAGACACATAGGATTTAAGATACCTTTAGTCAAGATTAAAATTTGGCTGTTTGAATGTGGTTTGGGGTTCGAATGTGACAAGATTTAAATGAAAAGAAAAAAAATTATAGGGTTGCTAACCGAGGGGGAACCCTTTGGGTTTCGCTTCGGTTTTCCCCGTGTGGCCCACTCGGATCGGTCATCCGGCCAGGCCGGGACGAGGGGGTTACAACACGGTTTCTAAAGCCTCTATGAGTCCCATCATATTCGCAATATCATTATGCATCTTACAAATACGACTACATAAGCAATTTCACATTATCAGACTAGTTTAGGGGATAAAACGCATAAAAACAACTTATCGGGTTCGAATATGGCGAAACATACTGCGTTAACGGACTCAGAACGTCGAGAAACCCCTAAGTAGGGTCCCTGAAAAAAGTCAACTCTAGTAAAAAAAGTCAACAGTCAACGACGATTGGTCAACGGCTCAGCTCAACGACTGGCTCGGCTCGACGGGTGACTCGGCTCAATGGGTGGCTCAGCTCAACCAAACCGACTGGGTCAAACCAGCTTAGATGGCTCTCATTACAGCAGAACCACGCCCACACGCGGTTGGTGGCGCGTGCGGCGCCTGTGGCGTTCTCCGACGGCAGATGGCGACCGAACTTCACTAGCTTGTAGATCTCGAGCCGGGGGTCCTAGTGGTGACAACGGCTCCCGGCGATGACCGATGCAAGGGGTCAATCCAGCTCACCTTTTCTTCCTCGGCTTCACTCCGAGAACTGTGGCTCCGATGACGACGGAAAGACCACCCACCGGCTGGCGCGAGATGGCAAGAGAAGTCGATTGGCAGTGGCGGTGACACCCACGACGGTCTAAACGACAATGAATCGAGACTTGAATGCTTCAACTATCTAAAACTATCTCTACCAATTTCCCCCCACTTTTCCCTCTTCTCTCTTCATAATATCTCATCCTTTTTCAGCCACTCACACCTATTTAAAATTTAAACACCACTAGTAAAAATCCACTCTTCCTCGTTATTTTCATTTTAGACACAAAATTTGTCCTCTAACCATTTAAACCCTTAATCTCCTTAACCTAGCTTCAATTTAATTTCTTTCTAATTTAATTCACCAACTTAAAGGACCCGAATCCGAGGCTTAATTTATTAACTCGAATATTTGGGTCGTTACAGAACACCCCATTCATTCCTCTAAAATTTTTCTTCTCCTTCTCTCTAGATAAGATTATGATTAGAATTAAGATTTGTCAAAAAAATATGAATATTTGTATTTTAGGAAAAAGAAATTTAAAATATATAAAAATATCAATATATTCTTTTTAAAACATAAGCTCGTAAAAGTTTGAAAATGAATATCCAACCCATCAATGAAGTATATAAGGAATACCCATTGCCACGTCAACATCTGTAAAATTTTAGTAATCTAGTTCATTTTTTGTCCAAACAGTGCTAATTTGACTATATTTTATAAAGGTTGTGGACAAAATGAAATAAAAAAATAGAATCATGGTAATAAAATACTTTTATCTTTGTGAAACGATTTTTATAATTTTATTGCACGTTTATTTCTGTCTATTAGCATGTTTATCTCTAGTTTTCTTCTATTCTTTCAGTCGTTTTGTCCATTCTTTATTTCATGTTTTTATCACGGTTGAATTTGACGACGCCACGACTGATCAAGATAGCGCTTATGTGTAATCTTGTTGATTTTTCTTGCTCTGGACCTTCGGTTTGAATTTGGATACACGGTTTGTGCTTGTGAAGAGTTTCTCACGGTGTTCGGCTCGGATTTGTATTTTTTTGGTGGTCTATCAATAGCTTCATCCCTTTTGTGGTTTGTTTTGCCGATACAGTCAGGTTTGTATCTATTTTTCGACCGAGTATTTGAATGGGTTTATAACCTTTTCATGTATGGTTCATTTCTGATCTAAAGTGGCTAGTTTTAGGAGAAAGTCCAAATTATATATTTAGTTTACAATGATAGTTTGTGAATCCTTATTGTGATTTTATGTATTTTCTCGTTAATAAAACTAGTGATTTCTTTTCAAACAAAATATCATGGTAATAAAAGGGTTAAATGTTAGGTGTTAAAGCTGTCATTATGCCCAAATATAAGATCACATCAAATGTTAATCTAGCCGCCTGTAATAGTGGGCAATTAATTTTAGTATTAGCTGTCGACCACTAGGTCTATTATTTTTTTTTATTTTTTTATATTTTAATAAGAATCTCTACCTTTGTGGCACACATTTCTTTTGTTTTTGTGACACGTTTTTTTTGTGGTTCGTTTCATCTGTCCTTGTGGCATATTTTCAACATACCTTAGCGGTCGGTTGGTGCTCATACAGAGATATTCACGATGCTAATCTCTGGTTATGGTTCTGTCGGTAATCTTAGAAAGATGGATCCCCACTCGGTTGATGGTTGGTTGCCGATGTAATCAGGCATGGGTAGCGGAGCAATCTGCCTAATAGTTTAGTTCGCTCATCACTCTTTTTCACCCCGTAAAGCGTCTCGTTTGGATAGAGACGAAGAGATTCAGGAAAGTTCCTAAAATTTGGTATGCTAATCTCGATGGAAGTGTTTGCTTTTCTTTGCACCATTGTAAAAGATTTTTAGTAAATTTGTCATTTTTCCTCTTTTTGATGTATTGTATTGTATTATTTCACGGTGATTAATAAAATTCAGATCTATTGTTTAAAAAAATTGTTTTGAAAAATTAGGCTTAATAATTTCGTAGATTGAACCAACTACCATTTGATTTAACGAGATGGAAACTTAAGTCCCTCAAACAATGTCATGGGGTCAAATTCTAACACATGAATAGAGAAAATTAGATTGGGAGAGCCTCATAATTAGCTTTTACAGTGCTCAATCAATTATTAGTCCATAGATGGGTCAAATACCTATTATTATAAAAAAATTAGTTATTATTTTTCAAAAATACGATATACATGAATCAAACAATTACATATGACAATCTTATTATAAGCGTAAGAAACATACGACAAAGCAAACTAGATAGATGCGTGCATGAAAGCATGCCATAACTAAAATTGCTAATGTATTTTCACCTTTTATTGTAAATAAGAGGATACAGCTCCCGAATCCCATGAAAAAGGAATTCAAATACAGGGTTATTGGACCTGTACTCAATGAACTAATTGATATAATTTACAGAAAGTTACTACAACCTATAGATTCATATTACAGTGCCATATGGAAATATTGATTTACACTTATACAGATTTCCATCATATACTTGAGACTGTCTGTAGATAAATTTTTTTACCTTTAGTTTAAACTATCTTTATGAGTCCTTAAGTCCATTAAAGCAACTGATCCACCAAAGCAGATGTCACAAAACGTACCGACTCGAGGTATTTGTACTTCTAAGCTTCTGGTATTGGAGGAAGTTGTCCCTGATACATGTAGATTTGCATAGTAAAAGTATGAACTCATGCAATAACTGTAAACATAAATATAAAGAAAAGCAAGTTATGAACTAAGAAGTTTACAGAAATTACCTCTGAAAACCGCAAACAGCCGTGATGCACATTAGAAGATCTAACAATGGTTTCCCACTTGATATAACTGGAAAGGGCTTTGTTGGCCAGAGATTCAGTATAGTTACATGTACCGAGAGAAGACCACGGGGATGAATTTCTCGACGGAACAGCGGGCAAGGTGCGCTTTAACCAAGATTCTGATGGGGCTTTTGGTAAAGGTAGGGCAAGAGGAAGTTTTAAGTTGCTGCCACTAGAACTTCCTCTGTTACTTGAATTGATTTGTGGGCGGCTTTGCAAATCAACCTTTCTACGCTCGCCTACTTTTGAGTGTGTAAATGTTTTAGAGTCATGTATGTGCTCTTGTTGACTTAACTCGAAGTTCACTGGGCATTCCGTATCATTGTTCCTGTTGTGAGCAACACCTAGGCATGTCAATTTACTAGAATCCTGAATCAAAGTTCGATCCCTTCTGGCGCCGCCTGATGCATCCACAGACTCCATGCTCTTATGCTGCACTGTTGCCTTCTCATCAACAACATGATTCGAGTGCTTGAAATCCTTTAATGAAGAATTCTCCTCCATTTCCCCCGGATTAACAGGGATCTCTAAATCATCCTTCATACATTGAGTTAGTTCTGTTTCGTCTGGAAAAGATGAATTGGATGATATTTTGTGTATGGAATCTACATATAGAGTTTTCTCAACAGGGCTTGCCGAACCTGAACCCTGGCTAATATTCTCACTTGCCAGCCATTCTTGAAAATTATTGCTTTCCGTTTTAAGTGGATCAACAGTACTAACCATGTAATTCTTAGCTCTTTCAGGAATACCAAGAAACCCTTTTTCATGATGTATCAACTGGGAAATTTGACTGGGAGAGGATACACTATTACCCTGCAAATGCCTAAAAGGAGAAGCTCCATCCGTATTCTGGCAATCACTTATATAACTCTTCTTGCTAGATTCACTCCCTAGATTATTCTTATCCTCAATAACCTCCTTTGCTTGAGCAATACCTGTTAAGCCTTTCTCACCAGCAGCCTCAGCATGCTACGAAAAAAAGAAATGAAAGCAAAAGAAAAAGTAAGGAAAAAGTTAAACTTAGACAATCCCATCAGGAGAAGCCATCATAAAGTACCTCATCTTCAGTTTCACTGCAAGGTCTCAAATATGAGGATGTGGCCTCTCGCCTACGAACTGAGCATGCAGGTTTCACTGGCTTTTGAGCCTGCATTTTCATCCCTGGTATTGGGTTCAAAAGGCAGAAGGAATTTTTAAGCAAGAACTGAGGAAATAAGCCACAGACATTTGCTGAATAGTTTTCAGATTGGCTATTGCAATCATCATAGGTTACTTCCAACCAGTCATCTTGTGCATGATGTGGGAGCTTGTTTGGACTGGACACACAATGTGCTTGCTGCTTATCTGTAATCAAGAGATCCTTTATCTGTCTTGGTGGCTCTCGTACTATAGGTTGTTTCCTAGTAGCATATGGAGGTATTTCTGATGCTACAGCTTTTGCTGCAGGCAGAAAACGGCCCATCATGAAATCCCGAGTTTGCGGATCCGATGAGAAGATTCTAGATGGTTTGATATCTGAACCATCCAACTCACTCAGGCCACTAACACTACAGTTCAAGAAGAACGAATATGACCGTGAAAGTGTATCAAGAACATCCACATATGCCTCATCACTATCCTTCGAGCCAGAGCTCCCAGTCTCCTCCATTTCTCCTTTTGCGCACTCATATTTAGTTTCATTGAGAGCCAATGATGAAACATTTTGAGAATCGGAAGGGACAATTTCAGTTTGGCATGATGCAAAAGTTTTAGCATCAGACCCTTTTATCGAAGGCTGCTGCTTATCATTCGAAGCCCTCCCAGGTGGAAGCTTTGGGGCAATGGGAGGCTTGTCGAGAGCATGAGTATGTATATTTTTTTCTTCCTTTGGTCTACCTGGGGTTTTCTCCCATACAAAAGGAACTGTTCCAGGGTTCCTAATTGGACCTGATTTCAGTTCTGATTTGTAAATGGGCGGACGGGGTATATTGTCGAGTGAATTATCAGTTTTCATGTTGCCCTCCGATTCAGAACCTGTGACATGGGGTGTGAAGCGCCTCACGGAGAGAAGTGGCCGGTTAAAGTTAAGTTGGTTGTCTTCCATCAAACTCTTTAGCGACATATATCTGTTCATTTGAAATAAATGCATCAGATGAGCAATATTAAGGAATGTAACAGGAACAACATACATGTGATCATTCAGTTTTGCGCTTTATCCCGAAGTGAATAAAATTTGTAATTTGTTGTAATCTAAAAGGCCAATTAGTTATATCTTGCATAGGATACAAGCATCTGTTCCCACGGGTATACTCATTGTTTCCTAAGCTTTTCCATATATCAAGAGGATTGCTCTTGAGGTGTCCGATTATGTGTCAAAAGTATTCACGAATTCTTCAATCGAACAGAATCCGATAGACTGTTATAGATTTATTTATTTTCCCAGTTGTTGCCAGAACCTCATATAGACAAATTGCTAAAGATAGAGGAATGCTAAAGTTTTTAATCCAAAACATGAGTAAACCCATATTAAAAACAACAGCTAAATAACACACATTGGAGTGGCACTGGCAGCAGCATCTTATTATCAGCAAATCCAGCATTAACAACAACTTAGATTTCAAACAAAATACTCACAGTAAAGCAGAGAAAACACAACAGCAACTTCCCCCTCCATTTCCAGAACATAATCAAATCCAGAAACATTTAAAGAAAAGAAAAGAATTAACAAGAAAGTACCAATTTCAGATTCAGATTTCTTACTGAAGCTAAATTTATGAAGAAATCAGCAGCCTCCTCGGATTTGAAAGGGAAAGAAACGGAGGAAAAAAAACAATATGAAATCAAGCGCAAAAAATACAGATCTTTCCCTTTAGAAAGTATGGAGAAGGAACATTTGCAGAGGATAGAAGAAACACAACCTAACCCCAGCTCTTTTCTGGGAAAATGAGCTGCCTAATTAATGCATAAGTTAATTAGAAGAGGAAGAGGAAGAGAAAAGAATCGATGCTTATTATAATAAAAATAATACATATAAATGAACAGAAAGAGAAAGATTAAAGAAGACAGAAGAGAACACTAAATTTGTCAGTACGCTTATAGCTGACAGCCGAGTGAAACTGAAGTGCAGCGATTAAGAGAAACAGCTTTTACCCGCCAATAATTGAAATGTTAAAAGTGGAGCAAACTATGATCCCAACCAATTAGTATTTTGGGTGTTCAAATAATAAACCGATTTCTTTAAAATTAAATTAATCAAACTCTCTAAAATTTTAACAGTTAATCGAAGTGATGTTTTTTGAAATTATTAACTGAATTGAATAAAATTCGATTAATTAAGTCAATTTTCGAATTAACTAAATTTTTTTAAGATACAGTACACCAAATCTTTAGGACGCTTTTATTTTAGTCGCCAAACTTTTAAAATTTTTATCGAAGTCACTCAACTTTTATTTCGCTTTCATTTTGGTCTCTTTTGTTTCCTTCCGTAAGAAAATGCTAACGTGGCCTGTTAGTTTTCCTTTTTTTTCAAGGGTAAACTATATAAATGGTTACCAAATTTTTAAAATACTTTCATTTGGTCACCAAATTTTAAAACTTTCATTGAAGTCACCCAACACAAAGGCATCTTTCAAAACAACACTGAACACTAAACATGATGACGAACAAGGACAAAGGGATGTATGGGTTGCCTCTCTCGATTTTAGGTATGATAGTATTTTAGGTCCTTATTAATTTAAATACGAATCAAATAAGATTTTTGTCTCTACCGATTTTTATATTTATTTAAATTTGTGGAACAACTTTTGGATACAACTTTCAGAAGTAAACTAAAATGCTATACTCTTTGTCAATAATTAACCTTAATGTTTTTTTATCTCCTTGTACTTATTAACCTTGAAGTAGCTTGAAGAAGAGGTTGCATACAATGTGATTAATAGATCAAAATAATGAGATTACATTACAAACAATATTCAAGAAAAAAATATTTTATGTTGGTAAATACATCAATCTACACAACTTTAAATATTGTTCATCGATAACCATAAGGTAAAATCTACTTCTTACTTTTGTTTTATACATTGAAAGAGTTTTTTCTTAAACCAACGAGGTTGCTTTAAAGCAAAACAAAAGTTGGGTGATTCCAATGAAAGTTTTAAAATTTTGGTGACCAAAATGAAAGTTAAAAGTTTGGTGACCGTTTATATAGTTTACCCTTGAAGAAAAGAAAAACTAACGGGCCACATCAGCATTTTCTAACGGAAGGTAACGAGGCCAAAATGAAAGTAAAATAAAAGTTAGTGACCCTATTAAAAAATTTAAAAGTTCAGTGACCAAAATAAAAGCGCCCTAAAAGTTTGGTGACCATTGGTGTGCTTTACCCAATTTTTAATAAGTTTTTTTTTAGCTTTGATTCAAAATAACAATGTAATATACAAGGCATCCTCGGATGTATATGTAGATTCTATGTTACATCAATGGCATATATCAACAATCCAACATTGTATAAAGTTGAAAGAATGATCACTCAATCTTGTGGTTCTGATTTTGTACGGTATGAAAGAGATTTGCAATTAGGCAATCTCAAAATTGCAAGAAATGATCCCTCCTTTATTACGTATGGAACATCATTGTAGTTTGTCTATGCTACTCCGACTCTTCATTTTCTTTTTTGAAAAAACGAAGTACTTGAATATGATATTCATCTCAGAATGACCTTCGAATATGTGGAGAAAGTCGGGTC
The DNA here is from genome assembly GCA_030270665.1 of Hibiscus trionum. Taxonomy (NCBI): domain Eukaryota; kingdom Viridiplantae; phylum Streptophyta; class Magnoliopsida; order Malvales; family Malvaceae; genus Hibiscus; species Hibiscus trionum. Next base: position 13,854,381 of record BSYR01000038.1, on the reverse strand, counting down.
GGACACTTCGTTTAATCGAATCTCGCACTAAAACCCGAGTGAGATAATAGTTAGTCACTATCCATGAGATCAGCAACTGTAATTTTCCCACAGTTGCTACTGTCTAGTGCATCAAATTGGTTGCAGATCTGCAAAATGTCTTTCTCTGAAACTCTGCCCATCTCCTTGAGCTTGTAGATTACAAATTCAGATTTACTGCAACAAATACACAACTAATATGGTTTTATTACATCACCATAAAATTGCATATATACAATGCTGAGAGGGATATGTCCTAATGATCTGCTATGGGAAAAATTGAACATACTTGTATATGGAGTTTAAACCCGAATCCGAATAACATGTTCATGTGTATTGTAATGCCAGTTTAAACCCGATAAAAATCCGAATAACAAGATGAGAGGAGAGGGATATGTCCTAATTATCTGTGTCTAGTCACTAGTGCATGTGATCTGTTACTGTAATGTGACACAAGTCCGTGTAACATGGTACCTGATGGATCCATCATTGTCGAGGTCCGCAGCAACCAAATCCCCCAGAGTCATCTTCTTCTGAAGAACCCATTTTGCTATCTTCCGATTTCGCTTCTCGATCCTCAGCTCCGTCAAGTAAAGAAACGCCCTTGCGACAGCTAACGTACTAACCAGCAACCATAGAACTGCGAAACACCTCCCCGTTAACGTCGTGAAAGCGATATCACCGTAACCGACGGTCGTCACCGATGTAACAGCGAGATAAAAGCTATTGACCCAATCCAAGTTCTCTAGAAAATGAGCGGCTACGGTTCCGATGGCGATGCACCCGATGACTACTCCCAGTGCTAGGCTCACTTTCATTCGTATCCTCATCCTTCCTTTGGCTTTATCTATCATGTACGTTTGAACCATAGTGTTGAATCGGTTCTCATCGACCGTGCTCAAAAGGACCGATTCTTGTCGATCACAAATGTAAGTAACCAATCCGTTGAGCAAAATATCGATGAATCCGAAGCCAATTAGTATAAAGAAACATGTGAAGAGCTTGGTGAATGTTGTGTCGGGGACGATATCACCGTATCCGATGGTACATAGAGTGACCACGATGAAGTACAAGGCATCTAGGGGCTTGAAGGTTTCAGTGTCTTTGAAACCGCCACTGACTAAAAACATTACAATGCCGGTTAATACGTATATGATTAGCCAAATGAAGGCCTGGCGGACGATGAAAGGAGTCGAGGCCAAGTCTCCATCCTCGGAGGAGCCTCCGAATGCTTCCCTGACGTCGGTGAAAACGGATGGAGCCGAATGTGAGCGACGGGGAAGCCTCGTTTTCTTGTTTTTCAAATTGGCAATGAGATTTATGTAGGATGAGGAGGTGGGTGGCGGGATTATGGTGTGGTTGGAGATGAGATGTGGAGTGGATTGGCAGAGCTTGGGGAGTAATGGTTGATCCATGTTGCGTTGACATTAAGAGTTCAGTTGGAGTTTTGGTAAGAAATGGAGTTTGTTTGAGACAAGAGTTGGGGCTTAGTTGGTGCTTCATCTAACGGTCATACGGGGGAGAAAGTAATGAATGTGTGAAACCAACCATTCAAGAGATAAGATTTCACATCAAATATTTCCTTAATTTACCTGCTTGCTCCCACGGCTGATTCATGTATCTGTTACTTTTCAGTGTTCCTGTTTATGTTTCTATATCAAAAAATTATGTTTAGGCTTAGAGGTATAAAATTAGAGTATAAGAAATTTGGGATAAAATATATTTTTAAGGTTTAGAGTTCAAGGTTTACGGATTAAAATTTAGGATTAACATTTAAAATTTATTTTTTAATATTGAGGCATAGGATTAGGAAGAGGCACCAAAAAAAGGCAGAAAAATTTTGTCTGTATACTTTCACCATTAAGATTTGACAAGCAAATAATTAAGACATGAAATGATATAAAATTTTACAAATGCAATCTAAATGCATAAAATATATTAAAATCTATATAATTATAAAAGGAAAATTATTTGATACACACATGGGGAATTTACTCTAACATTAGGAGGGATTCTTCATGAATGGAGTTACGATTTGGGGTTGAGAGAGAAAACATATATATAAATAAATCAATTCTTTTAAAACAAATTAAACTAGGACAAAGGCCTCCCCACCCTATACAGCTACGTCCTTGGGGCTCTTATTCCGAATAAAAAATATTTTTTATCTTTAATATATATATATTTATTAAAAATTAATTAATTTATAAATTTATCTCTCTTTTTTTCAAAATTTATATTCTGCCACCCTCAACCTCCTATCCTAATTCCGTTCCGGTCACCAACCATTCAAAGCTTACTCTGTGTTTTCCTTGTTAACTTCAGCATGCTCTTATTAGAGACAGATTGGTCAGTGGATTAATGTCTAAACCCAACTTGAATATAATAGGGGCATCATCTGCATTTGCGGCTTGTTATTATTATTATTTACGGATCTATTGTTTTTTTATGAAAATGTTATTATTATTATTATTATTATTATTATTTACGTATAGTCATGGTTAATGTCAATCGCTATGATTTTCGTTAATACATAAAATTAAAAAAAAAAAATTTAATATACATGTTGTGGAAACATAAAAAATTCTACGAACGTCTTAGTTTTATGGTTTATTATTAGAATTAGAGTTTAGATATTAGGAGTTTAGGATTTTAGAATTTAAGAGTTGTGGTTAGAATTGAGGGTTTAGAGTTTATAGTAATATGGTTAGGGATTTATGTTTTAACATATAAACCCTAAATTCTAGCCACAACCCATCAATTCTAAACAACTAAACATAAACTCCTAAACTCTAAACACTAAACCTAAAAACTAAGACGTTTGTGAGAACTTTTTGTTTTCACCGCCTAGGTATAAAATAATTACCTAAAATTATTATTGCAGTAAGTATTGGGCACATATATAAATCTGTCAACATTTTTTTGAATGTAAGTACACTAGTTTTATTAAAAGAGGAAAATCTAAAAACATTGAGAGTTTACAACTCAGGTAAATAAACTTGATCTGGACATATTCCTAAAAACACGAAAACTAGCGTCTCCAGATCATAAACATTTTTTTGGCCAACTAGATCATAAACATGACCATACAAAGAAATGGTAAAACCCTAACTCAAAGACTTGAAACAAATAGATGCAAATATCATCAACGCTCGACGATGAAATGTAAAAACTAACAACAAATGACATTAAAAAAATACATATTGTAACTTCATAGACCGACCTATGCGAAATGACCATGTCTAACATGCACAACTCAACTTTAAAATTCAAGTAAAAAATATGTCGAAAAATTCAAGCATCTAATTTGAAACCATATTTTCGTAAACCAATATAGGACGATGAATATATATATAATAGATGATAGTTACACAATAAGTAATGTCTAGTTTGGTAGCAAAATACTCGTAACATTAACTTCACACATCCCAAAGTATAGACACATGTCACCTTGAAAGAATAAAACAATTGATAGAAACATTACATCTAGATGGAGTACTGAATGTGTCGATCCTCCAAATGTCAGGTACAAGGTAGCCTATCCAAAATATCTAAAAGGGAGAAAATTTGGGGAGTGAGCTAGAGAGCTCAGTGTGTTCTAACAATGTAGGTAAAAATATTTATATAATTTAGATAAATAAAAACATTTCAGGAAAACATGTTATAAGAGCATCCAAAGTTTTCATGTAAACCTATCTACCCTCCGACCGAACTCCAGGATACAGTTCCCCAGAACTGTATCATATACACGCATTAACACGAGTTCATTGGGTGTGGGTGTCGTCCTAAGGGAATACCTTAGGTGCTGGCGGAATTATCCTAGTCGAAGCGTAGGAACCGAATACGGGCGGAATTACTCTAGCCGAAGCATAGAAACCTTATAAGGAGGAACTACCAGCCGGATCAGGGCTGAACCTTTAGAGACTTCATATCATACCCCAAGTACCCCAATGAATCAGTCCAAACAGTATTACAATATGCGATAATAAACAGTGATAATAATAATAATTAATAAACACATTTGTAAATGGATAAATAGTAACTAGAGAGCATGCTTGTCATATCGAGTGTAACCCCCTAGACCCGCCTATGCGTTACCATGGATCCTAAGGAGTCACATTAGGGTCACCAGAGCGATCCACAATAAAATTTCAAGTAAAACCAAATGTCAAACCATTTGAAACCATAAAACAAGTTCAGAATTAAAATACAATTTTAGAAATCGTTCAAACAGTAAAACAAAAATTATAATACAAGTTACTAAAAGTAGATTTCAAACTCAATTATGAACAAGACGACACATACATGCCCCTTAATTACACATGTACCGTACTCTGCAAGAAAAACTGAAGAACTCTCATACCGACGTTGATAGCCGCAACATGATCGATCTTTTAACCTATGATGGTAAAAACAACGTGAGCTTCGAAAAGCTCAGTAATACAAACTACCAGGAGATGCTAAAGGTACAAGCAGGTATATGGCAACTTAACATTGTCATGAAGATATGAGAAACGGTAAGCTCAAATTACGATTCGATAATTCAGTGAAGCATTATTTAGGAGGTCACAGAGTTGTTCTATCACCCGAATCTTAGGAGATGAGTCTAAAGCTGAAGATTCAGAAGATTTAGGTTCCAAAAGTTGAATCAAGGAGTTCAGAGTGGTTCATTAAGCGCGAATTGTAGTTTTACTGAGATTTCAACTTTGATACGTTAATTTAGTAGGGTATGTTTCAGAAGAGGTCAGAAAGTTTTATTAATTTACTTAACTACCCTCCAACCGAACTCCAGAATGCAATTCCCCCTGAACTGCATACAGAAGGTCTTACCCTAGGCCTGAGGCATAAGAGTCTACCTAAGGGAATGTCTTAGGTCCAGAAAGACTTACCATAGGCCCATTGGGCGTAGGGGCTTAGGTTCAGAAGGGCTTACTAGCACTGAGCCTACAAATCTTCATTTATATCTCAGACAATATACCCTAGATGAAATTTAGTTTATATTTAAAAGACAGTAATATCAGAAAACAGATATCAGATATATTTTTATATCAAAAGACATATATCAGATCTATTTTTTTGTATCAAAAGACGGATATCAGATATATTTATTTATTAGAAGACAGAAGCCAAGAGTTGAGCTTTCATTACGGGTAACAAAGTCATACTTTTCATTCAGAGCAGATAATCTCAGTTTAAAGCAGAGTGTATTCACGGACATAGGGTACACACTTTATGGTTCAATATATTTCTCAGAGGCACTTGATAATTAACAGAAAGGGGGCATAGAACGTCTAACAATTTTGGACTGATTTCAGAACGAGGTCCATAGGCGAGGGGGCTCGACACTAACAACTCAAACCAATATTCGGAAGTTGACACATTGAGAACAACGAGATTTCAGATGTATCGAGAGTGATCCAATCATTTAAGCCTACGAAGGCATTCTGGTCATTTTGACCTTCAAGGGTAATTTGGTAATTAGGCTATCGAGTAATATTAGTGACGTTCTTGGTGAAGAATTTCCGGTTACTTATCAGGTTTCCGAGTCCCTTTGAACTAATCGTAAACCATCGCACAAGGTTTATTGTTTAATCGGATCAGTACACCGCAAGTACTCACTTCTCAGAATTGACTACATTGTATAACAAAAACTCGTCTTCGCCAAGCAACTGTTGCGTGTAAAAGTGTCTATCGCAATGTAGTGCAAGTGTACACGACGCAAGTAGTAAAGTGATACTGGAGTATCGGATATCGTCTCCACAGGGACTGGGCTAACCCTTTCCTTTGCTATCTGCACAAGGGGAAAAGAAGAGATTTAATAGTTTGTCACGAAAATAATAAAAAGAACTGGAAATAAGAGTAAAGAAATAGAGATAGAGAGAATGGGCTGGAATTGAATTGCTCAGTAGTGCAGGTATTGAATTGCTTAGGATCTCCAGTTCTGTCGTCGCGCCCGTCGCCGACAGCACCTGTCGTGGCGGCTGTCCGTTAGCTGTCGCGGCAGCGAACACTAACTCCGTACTTCAAGCTTGGCAAGAATCCCAGATCTGCCTTGCCCTATCCCTAGGCACAAGTCTGTCGATGATCACGTCTTTGATGATACCTCCCGGCGTTAATCGAAGGATGAACACCGATGTGTATGAATTCTTCCTTAGCCACTTAACCTCGCCATATCCCTAGGCACGAGATGGTTCAACTATAAACTAGAGAACGCGCTCTTATCTCTTTCATATACTTAACTCTCCCGATGCTAAGTAAATAGATAACCTCACAATGCTCTCCCGATGCTCTTGCAAGATATTAAAACCAAAATAAGAGAACTTGAAGTTTATTTTATTGAACTTGGAAAATCCTAAAACAAAACAACCCTTGCAACTACTTTACAAAACAACCCGTGGCCCTAGGGGGGATTTAGAACATGCCGGTGACGGGTGGACGACAGGGGGGTTTAGGTTTCGGTTATGGGGTAATCGGTTTTGCCCTAGGTTTAATCTATGCCCTTATATAAGCTTTGGGCTCAAGTTATCTAAGGTAACAAGGATTACAACTTTAATTAAAAGTAAGATTCTAATAAAGACTAAATCTCTAAAGTCTCCTACTTTCCAGCCGCATCCTTGTTTCTAGGAATTTCTTCTCCTTGAGCTTTGGCTTGACATATCTTTTGATCCGGGGCTTGGAAAAATATTTGGCTTCCACACGACAGACGAGCAGATTTTTCTCTTTCTATCGAGATCCACTTTACTTTTCCTCTTCATAAGTCTGCTGTCACCTTGCTGTCACGACAGGTCCATGACAGGTTCGTCTTCTTCGGCTGCTTGTCCAATTCAGCTCTTCTGCTTATCTGCCCTGCGCCTGCCTTCTCCGTCTTCTATGGCAGATACCTACAAAAACAGCCATTTTTAGTAGAATCTGTGCCTTTTAATATATTTGTGATGTTTTGCTGTAAACTGACCTAAATGCAATGAATAATGCTTGAATGCAGCAGAAATATGGGTTAAAAAGGGTGTAAATAATAGAACTTTTAAACACTCATCACACCCCCAAACTCAAGTTTTTGCTTGTCCTCAAGCAATTAAGACTTAAAAGAAGAATGAAAATTTTTGTGTTGGCCTTCAAACAGTGAACTGTCCCTTACCCGTCGCTCATTCTCTATGGTGGCAGCAACCTGTCGGAAAGATTAGGATCTGTCCGGAATCTCCCTATAGCCTTCGTGCAGTGTGTGCATGCTTGTGAACAGTTATATGCTAAGACTCTCTTAGTTTCACTAGAATATTCAACTCTTTAACTCGAATTTTTATGCCAAAGTTTATTTTCTTGAAGACACACTTTCATGCTTCTTTTTCTTCTATTTTCAAGCTAAATTTTTCTAGAGCCAGTTTTGGGCACCTCTAGTTAGCTTCCTAGAGCCGGTTTCGGGCACCTCTAGGTTTTTGAGTTTCTTTTGCTAAACTTCTTTCCTAGAGCCAGTGTTAGGCACCTCTAGGGGCTATTCAAGTACTAAGCATCCTATTCTAGTTTGGCTTAAAAGAAATCTAAGCAATATAACAATCACAAATGGTGTTTTAAGTTTTTTTTTCAGAACTATAGAAAGGCTCTAAACTTCTCCTTAAACTGTCCTAAAGATGCTGCCATGACAGAGCTGTCATGACAGGTAAGTTTACTTCACAGTTTTAAGCCAACAGTTTTTTTCAGTCTTTTCTGGTTTTTTTTTAAGAGAAAAAAAACAACTAAGTAAAAGACGCAAAATTTAACTACTAAAATGGACTCTATTACTGGAGGGATGTCACCCCCAAACTCGAGGGTTGCATTGCCCTCAATGCAAATGACAAAATAAAAATGAAAACATATGAAGGCAGTACATCACAAAATATAAATGGCAGGCAGCAGTAATAAGATAAGAAACTTAAATTTAGGCGTTGTCTTCGCTGCTGCTGCTAAGGCGGCGGCAGATTCTGGTTCTCGGGGCGGGCTGGGCAGGTTGTTCCACGACCTGGATGTCGGAGCTGCTGCCGCTGAGAAAGTGGAGGCAGCATTGCGTCGGGTTTTCCTATAAGACATGTTAGTGCAAGGGTTGTGAAAAGTAAATGAAAGCAAATGAAAACTAAAAAGGGAGAGCAAGTAAGGAAGACAGAAGTGAGTGAAAATGAAAATGAAACGGGGTTTTATAGCGGTCGAGTTGCTGCCCGTTTAATGCTGTAACGGCAGGCGTGAATAACGGAGCGGCAGATTGGATTTAGCGTGTCTGACGCGTCTGACACGCATTTATTCGTCTGTTACGCGTCTGCCGCACGCTTCTGCGTCTGCCGTGTCAGTCTGTTGACAGCCTGTCATATCCGTCCACGGCGGCAGCCGAAACGACAGGTTTCCATAAATGGGCTTCAATGGGCTGATGGATGGGCGGTGGGCTTGGGTCACTTCTCCTTTTCTTCTTGACTCCTATATTTCCTAAAAACATAAAAATAGAAAAACATTATTTGAATAAAATAAACCTTATTTCCTAATAATAAATAAGTAATAAAAATACTCCATGTTCTATCGATGTTTGAGGGGTCGTTTCCGGTACTTCTCTAAGTCCATCTGTACCCTCCATCTGGTGATTTTTCTCATGGTGGGGGCTCCTTTCTTTCTCTTCCCTTTGTAGTCCATGAAGTCCTCCCTTCTTGGTAATGTTTCTGAGGGCATGAATATATGATTAGAAAAAATCAAATTGACATTCGACCACAAACTTACCTTGTTTTTGTTGAATATTGTTGTGGTTGAATGTAGCCCTTGCTGTCGTGCCTGCTGCTGTGGCAGGCAGTTATTTTGACAGTCCGTTGGCAGGTTACTTTGCAGGTCAATGGGACATTGGTAAGTGCCATCGCTCTCTATACTAAATTCTGTTGACCACTCGTAAATCTCCATCAGTAGAGACTTTGATGATTCTATGTCCACCGGCTTTGGTTCCTCTAATACCTGCATTGGAATTGGTGAGTTTTCATATAATTCAAAAGGTTCGTTTATTACCTGCTCATATTCCATTGGCGAGGCATTGTCATTGGGTGGCTCTTCTAGGTGGTCGTGCGAGTGCCATGACAGGGATGGATGTGTGCAATCTTGGTCAGGCATAATCGAGGTAGTGGGTTGAGAATTTGCCTCTGATGTGGTTGCTGCTGCATCATCAGTTGTTGTCGAGGCGGCAGTTTCTGTCGAGGCGGCAGTTGCTGTCGAGGCGGCAGTTTCTGTCGAGGCGGCAGTTTCTGTCGAGGCGGCAGTTTCCGCTTTGACTGGAGTTTCTGCCTCAAAAGTTGTTGCTGCCGTGACATTCTCTTGAATTTCACTAAGCATTGTCGCGGTGTTGCTCCATTCCGGCTCCTCGGTCATTGCCATGGCAGGTTGTTGCTCAGACTCATCATATGTTGGGTATTCCTTCACATGGGCATCCTCGTCGTCTTGCCTCAGGATTTCAGGTTCATCTGTGGCATGAATGAGGACTGGTCTGCTCAAGAGTTCATCCATCTTGGCGATACTTGCGTTCGTAGAGGCTGACACTTTTTGAGTGATTGCCAAGAAGGCTTGCAGTGTGTCTTCTAAGGATTTTGACTGCTCTTGAGGATGATGACATTGCCAGGGCAGGTCGGGTTCTGTAGCAAAACTGTCATGATATAAAAAATTTTGTGGGTTTTGATCGTACCATAAAAAATTTTGCTGCTGCGGCGTTGGCAATTGCTGCCCCTGTTGCTGCCACGGCTGCTGCCCTGGCAGCATGTCTTTACGGTAATTGCAAGAACTTTCCCACATCAACTCTCGAATGGTTTTTCCTGGCATGTTGATGCCCTTGAACCTGTATTTTCACCTGAGAGTTTTTTTTTTTGTTAAAAAAATAAATAAATAAAAAAAAAAGAAAAGTGCAGAAGCTAGGGTAAGAGTGTGTTGCCAGTCCCCGGCAACGGCGCCAAAAACTTGTTGCGTGTAAAAGTGTCTATCGCAATGTAGTGCAAGTGTACACGACGCAAGTAGTAAAGTGATACTGGAGTATCGGATATCGTCTCCACAGGGACTGGGCTAACCCTTTCCTTTGCTATCTGCACAAGGGGAAAAGAAGAGATTTAATAGTTTGTCACGAAAATAATAAAAAGAACTGGAAATAAGAGTAAAGAAATAGAGATAGAGAGAATGGGCTGGAATTGAATTGCTCAGTAGTGCAGGTATTGAATTGCTTAGGATCTCCAGTTCTGTCGTCGCGCCCGTCGCCGACAGCACCTGTCGTGGCGGCTGTCCGTTAGCTGTCGCGGCAGCGAACACTAACTCCGTACTTCAAGCTTGGCAAGAATCCCAGATCTGCCTTGCCCTATCCCTAGGCACAAGTCTGTCGATGATCACGTCTTTGATGATACCTCCCGGCGTTAATCGAAGGATGAACACCGATGTGTATGAATTCTTCCTTAGCCACTTAACCTCGCCATATCCCTAGGCACGAGATGGTTCAACTATAAACTAGAGAACGCGCTCTTATCTCTTTCATATACTTAACTCTCCCGATGCTAAGTAAATAGATAACCTCACAATGCTCTCCCGATGCTCTTGCAAGATATTAAAACCAAAATAAGAGAACTTGAAGTTTATTTTATTGAACTTGGAAAATCCTAAAACAAAACAACCCTTGCAACTACTTTACAAAACAACCCGTGGCCCTAGGGGGGATTTAGAACATGTCGGTGACGGGTGGACGACAGGGGGGTTTAGGTTTCGGTTATGGGGTAATCGGTTTTGCCCTAGGTTTAATCTATGCCCTTATATAAGCTTTGGGCTCAAGTTATCTAAGGTAACAAGGATTACAACTTTAATTAAAAGTAAGATTCTAATAAAGACTAAATCTCTAAAGTCTCCTACTTTCCAGCCGCATCCTTGTTTCTAGGAATTTCTTCTCCTTGAGCTTTGGCTTGACATATCTTTTGATCCGGGGCTTGGAAAAATATTTGGCTTCCACACGACAGACGAGCAGATTTTTCTCTTTCTATCGAGATCCACTTTACTTTTCCTCTTCATAAGTCTGCTGTCACCTTGCTGTCACGACAGGTCCATGACAGGTTCGTCTTCTTCGGCTGCTTGTCCAGTTCAGCTCTTCTGCTTATCTGCCCTGCGCCTGCCTTCTCCGTCTTCTATGGCAGATACCTACAAAAACAGCCATTTTTAGTAGAATCTGTGCCTTTTAATATATTTGTGATGTTTTGCTGTAAACTGACCTAAATGCAATGAATAATGCTTGAATGCAGCAGAAATATGGGTTAAAAAGGGTGTAAATAATAGAACTTTTAAACACTCATCAGCAACCATTAAACATACAACGAGAAATCGAACAAGTATTCAAATGGTACATCCCAAGTAATCGAGCATGTGTAATGCATCTGAACACGATCCATAGCATCGAATACACACGAGAACATGTTGATCTTACCTTTGACCTATGTACTTTCTCCAAATAACTTGAACATGCCTTTATATGATATTCTTCCAACATCACAAAAGTTATCGAAACGACCAACCAACAAGGGTCCTGTATTACCACTTTCAGAGCTTTAGCCTTTGCTTGGCTTTATTGATATTTCTCATTCCATGTCTTAGAGGTATTTTCAGTCACCTCGATGTCTGAAGGTGTTTCAATTATTCTGAGCCTTTCGGTTCTTCCAACTATTCCTTCATTTCAGATCTCGATGGTATATCCATCATTTCAGAAAATTGATAGTTATTACCCGAGGATATTTTAGTCTTCTGGTCATTACGTTCATTCCGATTACTTCATCCTTTTTGATGTTTTCAAACCTCTTTGGTCAAGCCAGTTAGTTCGGTCTTTTATGCCACTTTGATTAGTTCAGATATACGAATATATATATATATAAGCTACTTTACCAGATTTAGTGAAGACTCTCAAATTATTTTGTGGTCAGGGGTATTTTAGTCCTTCTTGAGCCTTAAGGGCATTTTTGTAATTTTTTTGTAACAGAGCATTTCGAAAGTTAGATCATTAACAGGCAATCAGATCTAGAGTATAACAGTCCTATGAATTATTCTTGGGTATCAGAAGCTCTTACAAGTCCCTTATCTTCCTAACCAAGCAATTTCGTCTAATCAATATACTATCATTTTTCTGCAATCAACTTGACTAAAACAGAATTAAACATAAACTTATCAGGATCATTCAGTCATTTGGCGATACCAACATGTTCCATAACGTATACAAGAGGTAGTAATGTATTACCTTAACTCCAAGCTACATCGGTCGATTCATGAAACCCCATTCGATTGCACTCAAACCTGAATTCGACGTCCATCAAAAATTCGTATTCAAGGAGATATGAGTACCTTCAATTACACAAATTCACATTTCAGTCCTTACTCATAGTACTCCTAATTGAATAATTAATACATATACAAGTTCAGGTTCAAGGTCAGATTCGGAGGCTTTCAGGTTAGAATTTCGCGAAACGAGTTTCAAAAATGAACTCAGGACGTCGAGAAACATAAAATGGGAGTTTTCAGAAAAGTTGACTTTTTGGTCAACGGTCAAAGTCAACGCAGACGTCAGTAGTCAATGGTCAAAGTCAACGCTGGTGTCATACTGACGTCAGCAGTCAACGGTCAACTGAGTTGATTCAGACGAGTTGACTCACTGAGTTGACATGGGCTGACTCGGATGAGCTGACTCGGGTTGACAGGTCGTGTCGGACTCGGGTTTGGGTCGAACTGGGCCGACCGATTCAATCGGTCTAATCGGTTCAGGCCGGATCGGGCAGTTGAGACCTGGTTCACTTACCGAAAAAAATCAAGCTCGCCGGCCGATCGTCAGAACAGGTCGCCGGAGATGCCCTCCTAGTTCGATTCTGCCATAAAACAGAAGCTAATCAATCCTAAACTCCAACCCTAGGCTTCTCCCAGTGTCAAAACGACGAGCGGTCAGATGGGTTTTGCTCGTTGTGATGTGAGGAATCAATTGACGGTTGCAGCGCGGTGATAGAACGACCGAGGTGGCCGGAATCAGAGAAAAAAAAGACGGAAACCCTAGGCTTTTGTACGAACCTTCAATTGGCCTTCCACGACGACCGGCGATGACTCACCGTGAGTGGCTAATGGCATCATGATCGGAGCAAGGTGAGGAATCGAACGGGGAGGGCGGTGTCATGCACGGGGCAGCAGTGAGAGCGGTCGCAGGTTGCCGAAAAATTGGGAAAGATGGAGAGTTTGGGGAAAGAGAAAAACATTAAGATATCCCCCTTTTTTCATTCGAATGGGTAAATGTTTTGGCATGTGAAAAGTCAGATTTGACTTTAATTATCTTAGGTACACTACCAGAAGGGTTCAAAAGAAAGATGGGGAACCTTAGACACTAAGAGCTGTCTAGCTCAGTTGGCTGGGTCAAAAGCTTGGCTACCAAGAGGTTGCGAGTTCAAACCCCTACAACCACAAACCTTCTACTCTTCTTTTCTTTTTTTAATTATGAATTTCATTTCAAGCTACAAAAATAAAGTGTTACAACTCTCTCCCCCTTAAAAGAAATTTCGTCCTCGAAATTTACTCGAGCCGGAGAAATGCAAAAGCTGCTCTTTCATCCCTTCATGTACTCAAACTATTCCATCAGGGTATCCTTATTCCTCGGGACTCCAAGATAGTCACAGATCAATCTAGCAATGTTCTTAGCAACTCGGATTTTCCTTTAGGCCCAAAGTCATCCTATTATACATCTCAGACCAACCAATCAGAATAAAACATACGTATCCATACAGAACTTACGAAGTTAAACGAACACTGGTCTCATAATTGTTATTATAATGGTCTAAGCCATGGGTCAAAATCTTCCCATTTACCACAGAAGTCAATCTTACAACCCTGAAGTATCTTCTCTATAATCTTAATCATTCTACTAGGTTGAATATCAATTTACAGAGAAAAAAAAAACGGTACCTAAAATACAGATGAGTACTCAAGGCCTCCACCAGGGCATCCCAGAATCAGGATGTAACACCAAATTTCAGTCAAGGATGATATAACGATGCACCATGCCACATTTTCATATGAGGGACTTTGTTCAAGTCGAAGCATAACCAAGGTTTTATACGGATATCACTTACCTTCAACGAAATTTTCAAAAAAATTGCTTCCTTCGTATATTATAGAGTCGCAATAGAACTTACACTTTCGTCACATTCACAAACACCTTTCTTTTAAATTAAACTACTTTTTATCAAACTTCCATCAAGATATCTCAAACATAATCATCATCGCCGGATAGCATTACGTGAAATCTTATATCTGTTACCTCACATGATCGAATATTTATTCTTAATCTGATTCAAATCTTCAATTTCACATGCATAAACCATCTTAGGTTCTTTATCCAGATTCATATCCATCAGTTTAATCCAAATCGCAGCTGAACTTATAGACATTTCTTGCCAGTACAGATCGATCTATGGAAGGCAGAATACTTAGATTCACTTAATTCAGAAAAAAAAGGGTTTGACATCAGAGTTTCGACTCAGAGGAGTACGCTTAGACAAGGGGCATGCACAGACCATGCACCCTATGACAGACGATCGGCCAATCTACCCAGAGTGACGCAACTCTAAGCTCTAATACAACTAAATGTAACCCCCTAGACCCGCCTATGAGTTACCACGGATCTTAGGGAGTCACATTAGGGTCATCAGAGCGACCCACATTAAAATTTCAAGTAAAACCAATTGTAAAACCAATTGAAATCATAAAACAAGTTCAGAATTAAAATACAATTTTAGAAATCGTTCAAACTATGAAACAGAAATTATAATACAAGTTACTAAAAGTAGATTTCAAACTCAATTATGAACAAGACGACACATACATGCCCCTTAATTACACAGGTACCGTACTCCACAAGCAAAACTGAAGAACTCCCATCTCGACGTTGACAGCCGCAACATGATCGATCTTTTAACCTTTGATGGTAAAAACAATGCGAGCTTCAAAAAGCTCAGTAATACAAACTACCAGGAGATGCTAAAGGTACAAGCAAGTATATGGAAACTTAACATTGTCATGAAGAAATGAGCAACGGTAAGCTGAAATTACGATTTGATAATTCAGTGAAGCATTATATTAGGAGGTCATAGAGTTGTTCTTTATTTGATCACCCGAATCTTAGGAGATGGGTCTAAAGCCGAAGATTCGGAAGATTTAGGTTCCAAAAGTTGAATCAAGGAGTTCAGAGTGGTTCATTAAGAGTGAATTGTAGTTTTACTGAGATTTAAACTTTGATACGTTAATTTAGTAGGGTAAGTTTCAGAAAAGGTCAAAAAGTTTTATTAATTTACTTAACTACCCTCCAACCGAACTCCAAAATGCAATTCCCCCTAAACTGGATACAGATGGTCTTACCCTAGGCCTAAGGCGTAGGAGTCTACCTAAGGGAATGCCTTAGGTCCAGAAAGACTTACTCTAGGCCCATTGGGCGTAGGAGCTTAGGTCCAAAAGGGCTTACTAACGCTGAGCCTACAGATCTTCATTTATATCTCATACAATATACCCTAGATGAAATTTAGTGTATATTCAAAAGACAATAATATTAGAAAACATATATCAGATATATTTTTATATCAGAAGACATATATCAGATCTATTTTTTATATCAAAAGACGGATATCCGATATATTTATGTATCAGAATACAAAAGCCAAGAGTTGAGCTTTCAATACGGGTAACAGAGTCATACTTTTATTTCAGAGCATATAATCTTAGTTTAAAGCAAAGTGTATTCACGGACATAGGGTACACACTTTATGGTTCAATATATTTCTCAGAGGCACTTGATAATTATCAGAAAGGGGGCATAAAATGTTTGAAAATTTTGGACTGAATTCAGAACGAGGTCCCTAGGCGAGGGGGCTCAGTACTAACAGCTCAAACCAACATTCGGAAGTTGACACATTGAGAACATTGAGATTTCAGATGTATCGAGAGTGATCCAATCAATTATGCATATGAGGGCATTCTGGTCATTTCAACCTTCAAGGGTAATTTGGTAATTAGGCTATCGGGTAATATCGGTGACGTCCGAGGTGCAGAATTTCTAGTTACTTATCAAGTTTCCGAGTCCGTTTGAACTAATCGTAAACCATCGCACAAGGTTTATTGTTTAACCGGATCAATACACCGCAAGTACTCACTTCTCAGAACTGACTACATTGTATAACAAAAACTCGTCTTCGCCAAGCAACCACTAAACATACAACGAGAAATTGAAAAAGTATTCAAATGGTACATCCCAAGTAATCGAGCATGTGTAATTAGGGGTGGGAATTGTCGGGTACCCGGGATTCGGGTACCCGGAAAACCGGGTACCCGGTTCATCCGGGTACCTCATTAAACGGCCCGTGTCCCGGCCCATTATATTCGGGTACCCGGGATTCGGGTACCCGGGTAATCGGGTACCGGGTACCCGGTTCCTATTTTTTTTATTTTTTTTTATTTTAAAATTAAAAAAATTACACGTTAAACACAAAAATATTTTAAAAAAATTAAACTTAAAACTTAAAAAATATAATACAAACATAGAAAAAATGTAGGGATTTAAACTTAATTTTAGAGTGAAAATATTAAGAAACATAAAATAAAAATATAATTTTAAATATAAAAAAATATATATTAAATTTTATTGGGTCGGGTCGGGTACCCGGTAAGGGGAAACTTTCGGCCCGTGTCCCGGCCCGTGTCCCGGGAAATTTGCCGGGTCGGGTACCCGGTCCGGTCGGGTAATTTTTTTCGAGAATTACCCGGTAATTTAATTTTGGGTCGTCGGGTTTTCGGGTCGGGTCAATCGGGTCGGGTATTTTCTCCCACCCCTATGTGTAATGCATCTGAACTCGATCCATAGCATCGAATACACATGAGAACATGTTGCTGTTACCATTGACCTAGGTACTTTCTCCAAATAACTTGAACATGCATTTATATGGTATTCTTCCAACATCACAAAAGTTCTCGAAACGACCAACCAAAAAGGGTCGTGTATTACCACTTTCAGAGCTTTAGCCTTTGCTTGGCTTTATTGATATTTCTCATTCCATGTCTTAGAGGTATTTTCAGTCACCTCGATGTCCGAAGGTGTTTCAATTATTCCGAGCCTTTCGGTTCTTCCAACTATTCCTTCATTTCAGATCTCGATGGTATATCTATCATTTCAGAAAATTGACAGTTAGTACCCTAGGATATTTTAGTCTTCTAGTCATTACGTTTATTCCGATTACTTTAGCCTTTTTGATGTTTTCAAACGTCTTTGGTCAAGCCAATCAGTTCGGTATTTTATGCCACTTTGATTAGTTCAGATATACAAATATATATATATATATATATATATATGTGTGTGTGTGTGTGTGTGTGTGTTTAGAGTTATTTTCAGAGATTTATTCGGTGTTCAAATACAATCCAAGTACTCTACAATTCGAGGGTTAAAGCTCTGATCTACAACTTTTCAAGCAAAACGAGGTTTTTAGATAAATAAGCTACTTCACCAGATTTAGTGCAGACTCTCAAATTATTTTGTGGTCAGGAGTATTTTAGTCCTTCTTGCGCCTTAAGGGCATTTTCATAATTTTTTTGTAACAGAGCATTTCGAAAGTTAGATCATTAACAGACAATCAGATCTAGAGTATAACAGTCCTGTGAATTATTCTTGGGTATCAGAAGCTCTTACAAGTCCCTTATCTTCCTAACCGAGCAATTCAGTCTATTCAAGATACTATCATTTTTCTGCAATCAACTTGACTAAAACAAAATTAAACATAAACTTATCAGGATCATTCAGTCATTTGGCGGATACCAACATGTTCCATAACGCATACAAGAGGTAGTAATGTATTACCTTAACTCCAAGCTACATCGGTCGATTCATGTAACCCCAT
Source organism: Hibiscus trionum (assembly GCA_030270665.1). Lineage (NCBI taxonomy): Eukaryota > Viridiplantae > Streptophyta > Magnoliopsida > Malvales > Malvaceae > Hibiscus > Hibiscus trionum. The sequence goes on along the minus strand of BSYR01000038.1, from coordinate 13,836,451 downwards.
TCGATTGCACTCGAACCCGAATTCGACGTCCATCAAAAATTCGTATTCAAGGAGCTATGAGTACCTTCAATTACACAAATTCACATTTCAGTCCTTACTCATTGTACTCCTAATTGAATAATTAATACAGATACAAGTTCAGGTTCAAGGTCAGATTCGAAGGCTTTCGGGTTAGAATTTCGTGAAACGGGCTTCAAAAACGGACTCAAGACTTCGAAAAACATAAAATGGGAGTTTTCGGAAAAGTTGACTTTTTGGTCAACAGTCAAAGTCAATGCCGACGTCGGTAGTCAACGGTCAAAGTCAACGCTGACGTCATACTTACGTCAGCAGTCAACAGTCAACTGAGTTGGTTCGGACGAGTTGACTCACTTAGTTGACTCGGGCTGACTCAGACGAGCTGACTCGGGCTGACTCGAACGAGTTGACTCGGGTTGACGGGTCATACTCGAGTTTGGGTCAAACTGGGCCGACCGGTTCAGGCCAGATCGGGCAGTTTGGACCCGATTCACTTACCAAAAAAAATCAAGCTCGCCGGCCGATCGTCGGAACAGGTCGCTAGAGATGCCCTCCTAGTTCGATTCTACCGGAAAACAGAAGCTAATCAATCCTAAACACCAACCCATACGATGGTGACATAAAATAAACCGGAATCTAACCGGAACTTACCCAAATCAAACCAAAACAACCAGAAAGTATGAAGCCCCATCGAGGCTTCTCCCGGCTTCAAAACGACAAGCGGTTAGAGGGGTTTTTCTCGTCGTGACGTGAGGAATCCATTGACGGTGGCGGCGCGGCGATAGAACAGTCGAGGTGGCCGGAATCAGACAAAAACAAAGGCGGCAACCCTAGGCTTTTGTACGAACCTTCAACTGGCCTTCCACAGCGACCGACGATGTCTCACCGCGAGTGGCTAATGGCATCATGATCGGAGCAAGGTGGCGGATTGAACGGCAAGGACGGTGTCACACACGGGGTGACGGTGAGGGCAGTAGCGGGTTGCCAAAAAATTGGGGAAGATGGAGAGTTTGGGGAAAGAGAAAAAACATTAGGATATCCCCCTTTTTTTCATTCGAATGGGTAAATGTTTTGGTAGGTGAAAAGTCAGATTGGACTTTAATTATCTTAGGTACACTACCAGAAGGGTTCAAAAGAAAGATGAGGACTTTAGACACTAAGAGTTGTCTAGCTCAGTTGGCTGGGTCAAAAGCTTAGCTACCAAGAGGTTACAGGTTCAAACCCCTACAACCACTAACCTTCTTCTCTTTTTTTCTTTTTTTAATTATGGATTTCATTTCAAGCTACAAAATCAGAGTGTTACATCGGATACTAGGGCGTATATCAGACATACAATATAATCACACTTAAATTTAGAAAAGTTGTAGGTTTATGCGAAATCAAGCATATCAGTCATGTGCACATGATCAGTTTAATAAAACATGTAAAACAATATGCAAAACAGTCGTATAGCACACAAGGAACACACCTCAAAACGTCAGGTAGGTCTGATAATCTACTGGGCACCGGAACCACGCTCAGCTACGATACTAAAACCTAGATCGACAAAGATTAGTGTTACTACAAAAATTATGTTTTTATCAGGACAATTTACTAAGTATTAAAACCATATGGGTCACTATAGGTTCATGCGGCTGAGCAGATCGGGACGAGCTGGGCTGGATGAAAATGGGATCGGGAGAGCCGTGAGTACCTATAATCAAACAACTGTTCATATCAGTCCTTTATTCGATAGCAATATGCTACATAAATTAACTTGATAAAATGCATGCTCGGGTTTAAGGTTAGATTCAGATGCTTTTGGGTTTGAATTTCACAAAATAGACTTCAAAAATAGACTAAGGACGTCGAAAAACGTAAAATAAGGGTTTTCGAAAAATTTGACTTTTTGGTCAAAGTCAACTCTAACGTCACCAGTCAACACTAACGTCATACTGAGGTCATCGGTCAATGGGTCAAAGTCAACGTTGGCGTTATGCTGACATCATCAGTCAACGGGTCAGAGTCAACTGATTTGACTTAGTTAACGAGTTAACTCGGTCAACGAGTCAGGTCAGACTCAGATCGGGTCGGATCGGGCAGATTCGGGTCTGGACCGGGTCATAAATTGGCTCCATTTACCATTGGGCTTAGGTCGGTTTGGTTTGGTTTGATCCGATTCGGCTCGATCTATAGGTAAGGCTGGGTCTGGCCAAACCGATTCAATGGCTACCGTCCAGCGCGGCCGGAAAATTGCCCTAGACGGCGCATGAGCATCACGCATGTTGAGTGCATAAATGTTCTATATTTTAGCCCTCATTTATACATATTATTGATGCACTCAAGCATGTTTAGTTGCATTTTAGGATAGAATTTGCATAAACATCACAGATGGATAATTTCACACAGATGCTGCTGATTTCGATCAACTCTTGCAGGTACCTACCGTGGCAGCATCCAGGACAACAGAGGAACAGAAGATAACCGCAGAGCTAGAGTGAAGGTTTGAAGAAAACTGCCTCATACATCACTGTCGTGACAGTTGCCGTGACAAAAGTGGCGACAGTGAAAAAGAAAACTGCCTCATACATCACTGTCGCGACAGTTGTCGTGACAGAAGTGGCGACAGTGAAGAAGAAAACTGCCTCATACATCACTGTTGTGACAGTTTCCGTGACAGAAGTGGCGACAGTGAAGACAAAAGAGATGGAAAATGCAAAATGGAGTTCGACTGATAGAGGATTTCAAGCCTGATTTTTGTAGACCACTCGCATAATTTTTTGAGCCGAGAAGCACAAGGAAGACCTTGCATAAAGTTTGAGGAGAAAGTCAAAGCAAGAAGATAGGGCGAACTAAGGGACGTTTATTCAGAGATTTAGTCTTTAAATAAATTGTACTTTAATTCAAACTAGTATTCTTGGCCATTAAGAAAGCTTACACCCAAGGCCTATATATATACTTGTATTTCGACAAAGGAAGATAACCTAGCTTATAGCCGTCTTCCATCATAAACCCTAGATGTTCTCTTCTTCATCATGTTCTAAATCTTCCCCAGGGCTAAGGGTTGATCTTGTAAAGTAGTTGTAAGGGTTAAACTGTTTCTTAGGTTTTTTCTGTTCAATTAATAAAACTTCAAGTTTATTTACTCTGGTTTTAATATCTCATAAGAGTATCAGGAGAGCATTGTGAGGTTATCTATTTACTTAATATCGGGAGAGTTAAGTATACGAAAGGAGTAAATACAGATTTCCAGTTTATGGTTAAACTATCTTGGCCTAGGGATAGGTACAAGGTTAAGCGGCTAAAGAAGAATTCACAATCATCGGTGTTCATCCTTCGATTCACGCCGGGAGGTATCATCCAAGACGTGCTCGCCTGCAGAATTTGGAGCTAGGGATAGGACAAGTCACAACAGGGGTTCTTGTCGAACTTGAAGTAACAGAGTTGTTGATCGCTGTCGCGACAACAACAGACCTCTGCCGCGACACGTTCCACGACATAAGCAACAGAAGTCCTATGAACAGTGCAATACCTGCACTACGGAACAAATCAATATCAGCCTACTTTATCAATCTGATTTCCTCCTCTATTTCCCTTGTCTACTTTAGTTTTACTTCAATCCAACCAATTATCAATTATCTGTGTTTTTATTTTTCTTGTGCAGGAAAATTAATTCTAAAGTTGTCTCAATCCCTGCGGAGACGATATCTTTTATACTATAACTTGACACGAGTGTACACTTGCGCTCCAATTTAATAGGACTCTTTTACATGCATCAAGTTTTTGGCGTCGTTGCCGGGGATTGGCGCACAACTTCGTGTTTTTTTTCTACACTTATATTTATTTTTTTGCCTTATTTTATTCGGTTTTTTTCTTAGAAAAAAACTCATGTGCAATACAGGTTCAAGGGCATCAACATGTCAGGAAAAACCATTCGAGAGCTAATGTGGGAAAGTTCTTGCAATTACCGTGAAGGTAATCATGCACTCGAAAGTTGTCCCCATTTTTTCGGTGAATATATGGACAACCAACGATAGAACCAACAAGAACAAGATATGTCGCCACAGCAGCAACAGGGGCAACAGATGCCGCAGCCGTAGCAACAAAAGTTTTTATGTTATGATCAAAACCCGCAAATATTTTTTACCATAACAGTTTTGCTGCAGAACTTGACATGCTCTGGCAATGCCATCATCCTCAAGAGCAGTCAAAATTCTTAGAAGACACACTGCAAGCCTTCATGGCACTCACTCAAGAATTGTCGGCTTCTATGGACAAAAGAATAGCCAAGGTGGATGCAATCTTGAGCACACCGGTCCTCATTCATGCCACAAATGAACCTGAAATCTCAAGGCAAGATGACAAGGATGCCAATGAAAGAGACTGCCCAACACATGATGATCCTGAGCAGCAACTTGCCTTGGTAATGATCGAGGAGCCTGAACGGAACAACACCTAGTGAAGTTGAGAAAAATGTCACGACGACAACCACTTCCAAGGCAGAAGCCCCGGTCGAAGCGGCAACCGCCGCCTCGGCAGCGACTGATGCTGAAGCAGCAACCACTGCCGAGGCAAAACCTCAACCCACTGCCTCGGCTATGCCCGACAAAGATTGCATACATCCACCTTCGCCATGGCACTCGCACAACCACATGCAAGAGCAACCCGATGACAATGCCTCGCCAATGGAATATGAGCAGATAATAAACGAACCTTTTGAATTCTTTGAAAACTCACCAATTCCATTGCAGGTATTTGAGGAACCAACGCCGGTGGATTTAGAATCATCGAGATCTCTACTGATGGAGACCTACGAGTGGCCAATAGAAATTGATATGGGGAGTCATGACACTTTCCAATGTCCCTTTAACCTGCAAAGCAACCTGACAAAGGATTGTCAAAATAACTGGCTGCCGTAGCAGTAGACACGACAGCAATGGCTACTTTCCACCATAACAAACTTCGACGAGAATAAGGTAAGTACATGGTTGGATATAGATATAATTTTTCCTAAGCATATGTTCACGTGTTCAGGAACAATGCCAAGATATGAGGACTTTATGGACTACAAAGGAACCAGAAAGAAAGTCACCTCCACCATGATAAAACAAAAAGGAGTAGCCACGAGCACATCCAACCCTTTTTGGGCAAAATTGTAACTCGATGGAGGGTGCAGATGGACCATAAGAAATACGGAAACGATGCTCCTCAAATTTTATTTAGTTTCAGTTTTTAATTTTGTTATTTTAGGATAAGAGTTTCAAGGATTAATTCCCTCTTGAACTCTTAAGTTTTTATTTTATTTGTTTTTCTTATCTTTTCCAATAAAGAACTCACAGCAACCTAAAAACCCAAGGCCATCAAGACATGATGTTCTCTGCCTCGACATTATCTAGTTTCGCTGCCCTGGCAGTAGAGGAGGCATCCTTTGAAAGATCGGCAACCTAAGCACCCACCACCCGGCAGTACTGATGTTGCCGCCCTGCGCCCGCCGCCCAGCATCACCTACCCATCCTGCCACCTCAGCATCACCAGCTGCATCTACCGCTACAACACCCTCGGCCGCCCAAACCGCCTCAGCATTCGCCAAGGGAAGCAAAGATACTTGCCAGAGTAGGATGTGGTAGCAGCAGCTGAAAGGAAGAAAGCAGAGCAAACGGACAAAGCTCGAGGTTCTGGACAAAGCTCAAAAAAATTCAACTATCATAATCCAACTGGCTCGAGAGGCAAAGTAAAAGGCAGCCTCATCCTCTCCAACCACGAAGGCAGCACCCAAACTTCCCCAGAAGAAATCAAAAGTAACTACCCGCCGACAGCTCCGTATAGTCGACATCAGTGATGACAACAATGTTGGCACTACAAATTAAGTTTCTTGCTCCTTATATTTTCTGTGTTTCTCTTTTCTATTTGTGATGTTTTTATCGTTTTGTTTTTATTTGTCATGCATTGAGGACAATGCAACCCTCGAGTTTGGGGGTAGGCAGTCCTCCTATTATTAATGGACTAATTATATTTTGTGTTTATAACTATTTATTTTTGTGTCTAAAAAAATTGGCTTAAGTTTTTGAACTTCTCTTACCTGCCGCGGTCTTCACTGTCGTGATAGTAGCTTTAGAATGTTTTAGGAAGTATTTAGAGCCTTACTATAGTTCTGAACTCTTAAAACACCTTTGTGATTTATATGTTGTTAAGACTTCTGTTAGTAAACTTAGAATAGGAAGCTTAGCCACTTGAGTAAGAAAAAAAACTTAGACTCGGTTTACTCCTAGAGGTGCCTAACACTGGCTCTAGGAAGATAACTAGAGGTACTCCTAGAGGTGCCTAACACTGGCTCTAGGAAGATAACTAGAGGTGCCTGAAACTGGCTCTAGTAGAAATAGAAAGACTTCAATCTAAGTTAGGAAGAAAACTAGAGGTGCCCGAAATTGGCTCTAGTTAAGAATTATTTATTTTGAAGTAAAACTCAAGTGAATTGAGTAACTATTCTGGTTGCTAAAGAGTCTAGGCTCATATTTGTTCACAAAACCTGCACACACACACACGAGAGATATAATATTACTCCGAATAAGTCCGTAAACATCCGAAAAGGTATTGATCTTGATGGTGAAGGTGTTGTAGGTAATGGTTGTTCATTGAGTTAAGCCAAAGCCAAAAAGTTTCATTCTTAGTTAGATTGCATTTGTTTGAGGACAAGCAATAATTCGAGTTTAGGGGTGTGTTGAGTGCATAAATGTTCTATATTTTAGCCCTCATTTATCCATATTATTGACGCACTAAAGCATGTTTAGTTTCATTTTAGGATAGAATTTACATAAACATCAGAAATGGATAGTTTCGGACAGATGCTGCTGATTTCGATCAACTCTTGTAGGTACCTGCCGTGGCAGCATCCAGGGCAGCAGAGGAATAGAAGATAACCGCAGAGCTGGAGTGAAGGTTTGAAGAAAACTACCTCATACATCACTGTCGTGACAGTTGCCATGACAGAAGTGGCGACAGTGAAGAAGAAAACTGCCTCATACATCACTGTCGCGACAGTTGCCGTGACAGAAGTGGTGACAGTGAAGAAGAAAATTGCCTCATACATCACTGTCGTGATAGTTGCCATGAATGAAGTGGCGACAGTGAAGACAACAAATATGGAAAATGCAAAGTGGAGTTCGACTGATAGAGGATTTCAAGCCTGATTTTTGTAGACCACTCGTATAATTTTTGGAGCCCAGAAGCACAAGAAAGGTCTTGCCCAAAGTTTGAGGAGAAAGTCAAAGCAAGAAGATAGGGTGAACTAAGGGACGTTTATTCAGAGATTTAGTCTTTAAATAAATTGTACTTTAATTCAAACTAGTATTCTTGGTCATTAAGAAAGCTTACACCCAAGGCCTATATATATGCTTGTATTTCGACAAGGGAAGATAACCTAGCTTCTAGACGTCTTCCATCATAAACCCTAGCTGTTCTCTTCTTCATCATGTTCTAAATCTTCCCCAGGGCTAAGGGTTGATCTTGTAAAGTAGTTGTAAGGTTTAAACTGTTTCTTAGGTTTTTTTGTTCAATCAATAAAACTTCAAGTTTATTTACTCTGGTTTTAATATCTCATAAGAGTATCGGGGGAGCATTGTGAGGTTATCTATTTACTTAATATCGGGAGAGTTAAGTATACGAAAGGAGTAAATACAGATTTCCAGTTTATGGTTAAACTATCTTGGCCTAAGGATAGGTACAAGGTTAAGCGGCTAAAGAATAATTCACAAACATCGGTGTTCATCCTTCGATTCACGTCGGGAGGTATCATCCAAGACGTGTTCGTCGGCAGAACTTGGACCTAGGGATAGGACAAGTCACAACAGGGGTTCTTGTCGAACTTGAAGTAACATAGTTGTTGATCGCTACCGCGACAACAGCAGACCTCTGCCACGACAGGTTCCACGACATAAGCAACAGAAGTCCTCTGAACAGTGCAATACCTGGACTACGGAACAAATCAATACCATCCTACTTTATCAATCTGATTTCCTTCTCTATTTCCCTTGTCTACTTTAGTTTTACTTCAATCCAACCAATTATCAATTATCTGTGTTTTTATTTTTCTTGTGCAGGAAAATTAATTCTGAAGTTGTCCCAATCCTTGTGAAGACGATATCTTTTATCCTTGTCAAAAACCGAAATTGAGCTAAAAACTTACTAACTTACCAGAACTAGGGAAAAATCGTCGAGAGAGTGCGTAGCTCCGATATGGTCCTTGCCGAAGTCAGAATGGAGAGCTACGACCTGGGTTTAGCTTGCCTCGGCCTCCTAAGTATGGCGGTGGCCTCAACTTCACGCCACGACGTTGGACAACGTCGGAAAACAGGAAGAACAGTGGAGGACTTGGTTTTCCGTCGGGCTTCTCGACGAGAGTGGTGGTCAGGGGAGCGATCGGGATGAGGCGACAGACACTCGGGTGATGGCGGTGCATGCCACGGGCGATGGCAAGGACAATGGTCGTGGTTCGAACGGGAAAGAAAGGTGGGTTAGGTGAGAAGTGAATGGTCAAAACTTTTTAGATTTGGATATCCTGATTTTTGGGCGAATAGACTGAAATAAATGAGCCATAAAGGGGGTAGTTGAGATATTTCAGACTTATTATTAATTTTATTTTCGGATATCTCAAGGCATTGAGTTAAAATAAAATCTAGTCAATCTATACCAAGACTAATCTCAGTTCAAATGGTTAAAGCTTCCACCTTTCATATCAAGGGGTGTGGGTTTGAGACCCCTTGTTAACACCTCTTTACTCTTTTTTTAGACAACTAACATACTAATTTATTAGGGGTGTTACACATATTACAATAATAAGGCACGTTGACAACACAGTCATTACCACAACTCAATCGCGAATAAGAACGATGACTGTGAGCTCGTATTCGAATTCAGTTCGAGGGTCCAAACAGGGAGATCAACATGATAATTAAAGAGCGCCATCTTGATCAGTTGTTGTGACGTCAAATCCAACTCTGATAAGAAATTAAAGAAAAAAAAGAACATATAACTGAATAAAAAAATAAAAGTGTGTCAAAATGCAGAGGATACATACCAAAAAGTAGAGAAAAAGCGTGTTACAAGGACAAAGTTATTGAAATTAAAAAAGAGAACATGAAAAATGAAATAAAAAAGAAACAATTATTGGCAATCGACAACCAACATCAAAACTTGTGTCGTCGCTAACACCTCTTTAATTTATATATATTTTTTGCTTTAGACAACTAACATACTAATTTATTAGGGGTGTTACACATATTACAATAATAAGGCTCAACACGGTCATTACTACAACTCAATCGCGAACAAGAACAGTGATTGTGAGCTCGTATCTGAATCCAGTTTGAGTGTCCAAACAAACAGATCAATAAGATAATTAAAGAGCGTCATCTTGATCAGTCGTTGCGACGTCAAATCCAACTCTGATAAGAAATCAAAGAAAAATAGAACAAACGACCGAATAAAAAAATAAAAGTATGTCAAAAGGCAGAGGATACGTACCAAAAAGTAGAAAAAAACGTATCACAAGGACAAAGTTATTGAAATTAAAAAGGAAAACATAAAAATAAAATAAAAAACAATTATTCGCAATCGGCAACCAACATTAAAGCGTATGACGTCGCTAACCATTTGAAAAAGAAAAGAAAGCTTTTTCAAAACGAAATCAAGTGATTTTATGTTAATGGTATGAAAAGTATACTAATAGTTTGCTGGTGATTGAAAAAAATTTAAAACTACACATAAGTTTCCATTAGAGGTAAAATGTTATATATAAACTTTTATTTGGTTCAATTATATGTATAAAATTTTAATTTAAATTAATATGTGTCAACAACTTTTGGAGCATGGGTTAAAAGTTTTTAGTTAACATTTTTTTCCTTAGGTTGTGGGTTCTAGACCCAATAGGAGTAAATTTAGCCTTCCCCTTCCCTAAGGGTTTATTTCTAACTTGATCCCTCTGTTTTTCATATTAAATCCCATTAGTTTACTTCCAACATTTCCTTATAATTCCAGTACTTTTAAGTATCTCATGTTTAATCACCATTTCAAACTAGTCCATGCTCAAATTTTTTGTTAGTATATTTCTGGCATTTAATCATGATTTTTTTAGAGGAGTGTAAAACTACAGATCTGCGGTAAACAATACTTGTGTTTCACTAATCTGACAAAAACAATTAAAAATCCTTCGAATCTTGGATGTAATCAGGACCAACGTAAAAATTTATGTTAGGGGTGTACAAATAAAATTATAAGGGAATGAAGTTATAAATTTTAAAGGGACAAAAATAAATTTTCAATAGAAAATTTTTATTTTTTTTCTAAATTATATAAAAAATTTAAATTACTAGAGGTGACTGCCCCCTCTAGCTCCTAGTCCATCCCTGAATGTCATTGAAGCTCGATTCTCTTCGGACATTTTGGAAAAAAGCACAAAAAAACACATACTCCATTATTTCAGGGTTTGTCTAACGTAAGGTATGGTGCGGTGCAGCTACTGTGTGGTACCAACCAAAAATGTTACAAGACACAGAATACGGAACTGAAAAAGTTACACTTTCTGATAACATTTTAAGTTTTTGAAAGTAGTAAAACTTGTCTTTAAGTATCGATATTGTCGCAAGACACCTAACCTAAAATGTTATCAAAAAAGTATAGCAATTTCAATTATGTATTCCATATTTTTTAACATTTTTAGTTGATGCCGCACTGTAGCCGTACTGTGACTATACCGCACCGTATACCTACCAATTATTTCACAGATAATGCCAAGAAAATTCTCTGCTTCATATTATAGTAGTAATTATTACAAACAAAGGTGAAATAAAAAATTGCAGTGTTAGAACTTAAAAAAAAATAATGAAATAGTATTTGATGTCAGTTTTATTTTTTTTATATCAGTTTTCAAAATCTATAAAGAGTTTTGTAAAATTCTACTCATGGATGGAAGAGGTTCGTGTCCTAGATAAATTGAATATTTGTTAAAATAAGTTTTTTTGACACGTGCCTTAAATAGTTTGAATATTTATCAGATTAATTCTTTATTTTCTAAATGTTAGAATAAATTTTTATCAAATCCTTGTTAATTTTAAAGTCAGAGTATTTTACTTTCTCCTTCTCCTGCCCTTCTTGACGACTAGGGGTGAGCGTTCGATCGAGTCGAGTCAAAAATTTTGAGTTATTCGAGTTGACGAGTCATATTTTACAACTCAAACTTTATTTGAAATTTTTTCGATTCGAGTCGAGTTTAAGAAATTCGAGTCGAGTCAAGTTTTCGAGTTCCTATAAAAATTTAACTGTAATTATTTATCATGTTATAGTAGGGTTTGATTCTGATTTAAACTCCTTTCTCTACTCATATAAGATATGCACATATATATTTTTTTTCACATGTGACAATATTTCTTCATATTTTTATATATCATTATGTATATATCATAAAAAATAGAGGGACTCGTCTCAAACTTAAAAATAAATCCACTAATTATTAAAAATTTCGAGTTATTCGAATTTTCATTTTACAACTCAAACTTTATTTGAAATTTTTTCGAGTCATTCGAGTTTATGAAATTTCGAGTCGAGTCAAGACGAGTCGAGTATTTTTGCCTCGAGTCGAGTTATTCGATTTTTTCGAGTCGAGTCTTGCTCACCGCTATTGACGACTGTTCTCTTGTATTGAGTTGTCTGATGTAATGCTTCCTTTTGGTACGAAATTCTAAAAAATGACGTTATAATTTAAGCTTAAATATACTACTTATGGAAAAGCATCAATTATTTTCCTTATTTTAATGGAAGGAAATTATTTTTCTTATAAAATTAAATGTATACAGATTCCATAGGCATAGTTTCTCATTTACCAAACTCAATAAAAGCCTATGTTTTACCTGAGAATGCTACCTCTCCTTTTTTACATTATTTTTCCCTCTGTGCCATTGCAAAATGATCTTACTTAAAAAAACCTTCTCCATTATTGGCTAATACATCCTTGTCATGCCATACCGAACACTTCCAACCTTCCTATGAGCAGTGGCAGCAACACCTATTCCACCATAATGAGATTTCGCCTGCAACAAGTTTGTATCGATGCTAATCCTGTCATTACCGGGTTCCACCTTGTTAACTCTGGTCATGAAAAATGGGTTCGAGTCAATGTTGATAGCTATGTCTGGTGCAAATTTGGCTGTCATGCCGTATTGAGGAACTTGTTTAGTTTCGGAGGGTAAATCCCTCACAGACTCCATTGTTGTTCTTTCAAGCTTTCCGGATTTGTGATACGAATATGCAGGGTGGACAGCCTGGGGTGGAACAACCATGCTTCTTATCAAAGTTCTTGGATTATATGCATCTTTCATGATTGTTCTATTCTCGTAAGGCACAACCGGACCGACAACCGTTCCTGGTTTCATCGAACACAGAGTATTTCAGTTCAAGTACTATATATATATACAAGAAAAATAGCAAAGGGTGGGCGAGGATATTCTAAAAGAATACCCAGTGGAAATTTTGGTTGTGCCTGTAAGGTCCTTGATAAATGTAGAGGAATAGCTTCAGTTTCCCTGGAAGTTTTGATGTATGCCTCTTCTGCATTTTGTTTATCTTTCAAGGGATTGATGCTTGGTTGCTCTTTGGGGGGAATTGTTTTAAAATGTACAATTGTTGACCTGCAAATTCATTGGATTACAGTGCCAATCATCAAAACTAAAGCAGAAGATAACGTCGCCCTAACAACAACCTATATTCCTTTCTTTTGGCCTGAAAGAAAACAGCCTATTGATTGAAGGTGACCTAACATATTGGTGATGAGGAAAATGAATGTCATGTAAGACTCGAACAACACGAAGCTGCCACCATGCTACACTCAACAGAGACAAAAATGGAAAAATAAACCTAGACAAGGAAAAAAGGAGCAATCCAGAAAACAGTTGAGAAAAGAAAATGACAAGAAAACTTGGACAGTCAAACTTATCCACAATTTTCTGGTTGTGCTCATGGGAGTGTTGCTATCTGTGCATAAATCAATGTTACTAGAACATCGACCCCTAGCTGAAGTTTTATAGGATAATTTCACCATATTCACTTTTTCATGTACAATTACTGAGTTGTTGAAAGACCTCATTTCATCCTGAGTTCTCCAAAATGAGCCGACAAGCCTATTTTCTTTTACTGACTGAACCTCATACATAATAGCTTTAGCTTTGTGTTTTCTGTTTCTAAATTCTAATTCAGATATTCAACATTTCAATTATGAGATTAGGGGTTTTGGGAATGAATGATAAACCTTGAAATATAATCATTATGATAATATTTAGTATTAATAGCATTAAGAGTTTCTTTCTTCACTTTCATTATTATTAGCACTAAGATTTATTATTCCAGTTTCAAACCCCATTGAGTGCAAATCTTTTCCTTCAAAAGAAAAAGGAGTTTAGCCCGGTTTATGGAAGAGCATTTCTATTAAAAAAGTAGTATACATTTACAGCATGCTTTCATATGTATATTTTAACTATATCTTTATTTGCAAAAGTTCCCTTGCTCTAATAAGGAGAGAATTCTATTAATCTAGATGCAGTTACTTTCATATGCGAATTGCCTATAAAGAAAAGGAACAATGCTTTGGCAAGAATCACGTATATATGCCGAATGCCTGATACAATACACTATGCAGCAGAGGTACAAGTATGTGTATTATTTCTCAGCCACAAGCACAACTTTGGGCATGGTAATAACAAACTGGAAGTGAAAATAATATGTCTATATCTACCTGGGAAGAGAGACATGCTTTCTTTCAAGTGGAACAACTGGCCCACTTTTACCAACATTTTCCTCAAGATGTGCAAACTGTTTCCTGAATTGGTCAACCGCACTGCATAAAATATATATATTAGAAATAAGCTATATAAGTAGCAGCAGAGTTCGTACTATTGAATCTTGGTTAAGATTAGAAAAGCAACGGAAACACGGCATAAAACCTTGGATAGAGAAAGTTTGTTCTCTCAGTTCCATTTTTATAGTCTTTGAGCAGCTGAGGATGGTACTCAAGTATCCCGTGGAAAATTAGTTCCCGTATATCCTCCTTTGTGACCCTTCTTCTCTCAAATTCAAACTCCATCTTTGTAATTGGCTGACAAGAAGGCTCCCTCTCAACTTTTGCCAGTCCCTTAAAGTAAGGATCAGCAAGGGCCTGAAATATACCAAATCAAAAGATGATATAGTTCTAACTTACATTTAATAAGCAAAATGATACCGTGCATGTTAAAGTTCAAAGAAAATTTGCAGCACAAATTTTCAGAAAAAAAATTAAATACTTTACCGTACAACAACATACCTCTTCAGCAGTTGGCCGGTCTTTGGGATCAAAGGCAAGCAATCTTTGCAGTAAACGTAGGGCCAAGGGATCTACATTTGGGAATTTTTGTTCAAATGGGACTGGTAGCTTTATTCCCATGCTTGTTAAGTATCTTCTTGCCTTGTCATTTCGAACCTGTGATTGACAAGAAAAAAAATTAACAGCGGTCGTTTCTTGACAATCCAAAACAGCTCAGAAGCCCTAGTATGCATACCCGAGAGATGGTATCTAATGAAGGTGTACCCAGCAAATCAGTCATCAAATCCAGCTGGTGGACAACATTTTTCCCAGGAAATAGTGGCTTCCCAGTTAATACCTCAGCAAAGATGCACCCTATACTCCATATATCAATTGCAGGTGTATACTGCATTAATGTGAAGCAATAAGAACAGGAACCGTAAAATGAACAGAGACACTTCGCAACTCCTTAATTTGGTACATTACTAACATGGGAAAGGATATATAGGATGAAGGATACATCTGCAACATACTCACAAGCTAAGTTGGTATCAAAATGGGCTTTTAATAATTCTTAAATCTATTATTTGAAGTTCATATAATCATACGGAATAATAAATTTGCACATTTAGGTTAGATATAAGAAAAGCGAAAAGTAACCACATCCTATGCAATACCAATACATATTAACCTGATAATTCACCTACATTCTAGAAGGAACTTGAGCAGTTGGTGAAATATTCGATTATAGCCATACTTTTATTAAAATTTAGTAATTTGATCCAAATGAAAGAAATAAGCAGATGAGATGTGCACACGAAGCTGAATAGCTTGAAAGAAATTGTATGCACCGGACAATGAATGGTCTAAGCTTTACTTCATCAAATGCAACATAGATCCAAAAGATATCTTCATAGGCTCCAAAAAAGGAATAAATACATGACATCACTTTTCATTTTTAGCATTCCAAGCTTTAATGCCCATATATGGACCCCTTTACCTTGGAAAAAAAGGATCCACAGAGCTCCGGAGCTCTGTACCATCTTGTAGCAACATAATCCTGTAAATGTACCACAAATATGTCGAGAGAAATCAGCTCTTGTTATTGTGATATACATAGAGAACAGTTAAAATATGAAAACACAAAAGATTAGTTACTTTAAACGGCATACCGTCCAGAATACTGATGTTGGTGTATCATTGAATGCAACTCTAGCTAAACCAAAATCACATATCTTAAGCTTGCAGTTTGCATTTGCCAAAATATTCTTTGGTTTTAAATCTCGATGGTAGACATTGGCTGCAGCCAAATAGGCAAAATATCAGATACATTCTGCAGTATACAAATATAGTTACCTTCCCACAACATAAGACATCAAGTGTGATGAAAAGAGAACAGAAAACAATATTTAAAAAAATGGAATATGAACAACAGTAATAGAGAAAAATAGCAAGTAGATGATTGAATATAACACATGCAACTAGAAGCGGTCGTGACCGAAGAGTACAACTGTAAATGCTGAAAATTGAAAACTGACTGTCCAAAACTTCAAAATAGTAGGATAAGACAAAAGTATTTACGAGTGCTGTTATTAAAGTGTGCACCTTAAGGTCAGACAACAAAAGCACCTCAACCCTTTCAGGTGAGATGCATTTGATCAGGCTTATGGCTAAAGCGCTTATGCACTTTGTTTTTATGCAAGTGACACACGAAAAGAGCCCACTAGTATGGGGATAATATCCAATCCTACACCTATCAATAATTTAGTATTCAATAACAAACTAGGGCCATAAGATATCATGCATACTGATCGAAAAGAAAATATATTTATATGTTTCGAATGATCAACTAGACCATTCTTTAGAATTTATTGTCATAACTACATATCTTAAAGCTTATTTTATACATACACTCGGAGGAGAACCTTTTTTATGCCTCAAGCAATATAAGGGTTTAAGTGCCTAGTGTGCACCTTGCACCATTGACAACACTGTTTAGGAGAAATATGTTAAACAAATATTATGGCATAATGGAAGGAGTTTGAGAGAAAACAAATTGTGGTTGGCATTAAAATTGTCAGGCATGACAAACCTTATTCCAACAAATCACCTATGATTATCAATATTAATAAATCCAATCAACATAGTTACAGCTATAAACCAAGTTCAAGTCTCAGACAAAGCAATATAACCAATATAGCGACAATTACCGGTATGGATATACTTCAATGCACGAAGTAGCTGGTAGAGAAAAAACTGATAGTGTTCTCTAGTCAAGTCATCATTAGCTTTAATAACTTGATGAAGATCTGACTCCATGAGCTCAAAAACAACATAAATATCTTTGAAGTCCCTTCGGGAAGGAGGTAGCATAATGTGTTTAATCTCAACAATATCAGGATGCCGAAGAAGTCTGAGCAGCTTTATCTCACGAAGAATTCGGGTAGCATCAGAAAGATGCTCAAAAATATCATGTATTTTCTTTATCGCCACTTTTTCACCAGTATGGGTGTCAATTGCTGAGCAAACAACACCATAACTGCCTTTTCCTATAACTTCTTGAATCTTATACCTATTGGCATCACCATATTCAGAGAAAAACTCCATCTCTGCTGAATTCTGTGGCAGGAGAATACAAGTAAGACAAGATTGCCAAGCATAGTTTTTCAACAAATGCAAAGGCATGTAGCTCAAAGCAGCATGATCTCATAAATCTCCACAGGTAAATACATGCATATATTGAGGCATTCAAATTCATTACTAATGACACTAAATTCAATTGGAAACAGAGATCAACACACAAATGTAGGACAAATGATATGAAAACGCAACCATTAATAACAAATAGTAAAGGAAAAAAAATATGAAAAATGAACACAAAGCAATCCAGTTTAAATTCATCAGTCTATGAATGTATGCAACCAAACAAAATCAAATGATTCCCAACAGTCGGCGTCTTTAATAACTACACGATCATCAAGACTTCAAACTCATAACCTAAGCAATTCTTTCCGAAACTGCGGAGGCAACTAATGCTCAAGATGAAAAAAAAAGGTTCATAATTGCGCAGATAATGTTATTCCTATATAAACAATCAAGTTTCACCCTGCCAACATAGCAACAGACTAGAAAAGAAGACAACTTCATTGGGGGTAAAGTATCTATAATGGACTCTAAATCATTAATTTCTATACAAATACATATATTACCATCTAGAATAAAACAAAAAAGGAGATAAGCCAAGGAAATCAAACCCCATATTTCATGTTCTTACAAAACTACCAACATCATAACTCAACCGCTGAATTCAATACCATTTGAGTAATCAGAAAATATAATTCATCATCAATCAGATAAAGGGTGAAGAAAATAAAATCCCAAAAATCACCTTCTTTCGGTGATCTTGCTGCATTTCGTGAAAAAAGAATCCAAATCTAAATCCCAGTGAAGATCATGAAGAAAAAGAGAATTTGAGAAGAAGAAAAAACAGCAGTTTGAATAAAACAAAGTGAAGAAATCTTAAGAAATCAACCACATTTGTTCCATCGCCCTCGACTCCGAATCAGAACTCCATAGTCCCACAAATTTCTCCAATACAATAAAACCCAAACCAAATCCTTCTTTCTTTCTTCTTCTTCTTCCTCCTCCTCGTCTTCTTTTACTGCTACAATTTCAATTCAACCACCATTAAAAAGTGGCTATCAAAACCACCCTTTGACAATTCAGTCTTAAAAACTCTCCTACCATTGTTTTTTTCTTCCCTTTCCCTTCAAGTCTTCAAAATCTAAACCAAAAACCCAGAATTCTTGCCATTTCCCTCTTCAATCCAAATATAAATATAGATGAGTAAGAAGAGGTGAAATGTGTGATAACAATAAGGAAAGAGTCGAAGCTGCAAGATCTGAACAGCTTCAGAAAGGAAAGAGGAAAAAATAGAAAACTAATGTAGCTTTTTGAAGGCATGAATCTAGGGAGACATACGAGTGGAGCGGCTAGAGATGGCAACGGGTGGAGTTTTGCCTACCCGACCCAGAATCGATATAATAGGGTAAACTACATGAATGACCATCTAACTATGTGTGAGGTTTTATTTTGATCACTAAACTTTCAATTTTTTTAATAGGACCATTTAAATATTTAAATGATATCAATTAAATCACTTGCCGTTAAAACCTGACAGAAAAGGTGATGTTACCGTTAACAAAAAACTATAATTTTAATTTAATAAGTTTAATGTGGTGTGATTACGTGATAATCTGTTTAGTTTTTTTAGTCATTTGATAAACAAACTGTGCACACATGGTACTCGAACCCGGGTCACCCGGATGGAACACGCCATCCTTTATCACTAGAACCACTCCACAGTTCTAATGCATCAGAATGTTAAACACGGATAAAAATCCTCTGCCCCTTTTCGGTGCCCCTACTTATGCCCCAATACTAAAAAACACTACAAAATTAAATTCCAAGCCCTAACCCTAAATTCTAACTCCTAAACCCTACACCCTATACCCTAAAAAATACACCATACTCTAAATTCCTTAAATCCTAACCATAATCCTAACTTAAAACTCTAAACCCCAAACCTAATTTTGAGCATGTGACATAAGTAGAGACACCGAAAAGGGACAAAACATTTCCATCCGTTAAACACGAAGCAAACCAATTTGTTAATTCCTTAGCCAGGTCTAGTGATTCCTCCTATTATTGTATGAAACATTTTGATGAACCTTAAGCTTTTGTACTGGTCCTAGCTACTAGAGTTGAGTTAGGCTTAAGTATGAAAGGTGTGTATAGTTCTTGGGTTTATATGGTAAGCCTACTTTAAATTGAGAAAAAATGACCAACTTAAAAACATTTAGAACAATATAAAACAATTGAATTCAACCATTGCTCCTAGTAGAAAAGAGAATGATGTTCAATTGTTTATGTTAGAAGATTTAAGTTTGAACAACTTTATTTAAAAGATGTATATGCCTTGCCAAAGGGTTAAGGAAAAGTATGACGTAATTTCATTCCCTAATGTTGTCATTCAAAAGTTTATAAAAACAAATCTAACAATAGTTGATTCTATTTTGATCATGTTAAAAGACGTGTTAGAACATACATATGTATAAAATATAGAGATAAATATTAAAATTACACGTGAAGTTTGATTAAATAAGGAATGTTATATATGAATTTTGAGTTTGTGCGATTGTATATTTATGAAGTTTTGATTTAATTAATTTTTCACAAATTACTAAAATCATTTGCGGCTTATCATGGTTTACATTTACATATTACATGCACAAATAAATATATTTACTCAATATAAAAATAAATTGATATACATTTTTTTGATGTAATTGATATACATTTTTTGAATGTGTAAAGCTGAAGAAAAGATTTAAAATTAAAATTTTATGTGTATAATTGTACCAAATCAAATTCATGTATAATATTACGAATTTGATCAAAGTTCAGGTGTAGTTTTGACATGGTTAAAATATGCTCCAAGTTCATGCACTCTTCTCACATTTGAAATTTAATTCCTCTACTTTTATCTTCAGGAATTTAGTACATCTACTTCTCTAATTTAAAAAATCAAATACAATTATTAATACTGTTAATTATTTTTAAATTTAGGTCCATTACAATTCATCTTTTTTGGTCATATGATTAACTGGTTAGTATCTTTTATGTAACGACTCGAACTTCGAGTTAGCGAATCAAGTCTCAGACCCGGGTATTGCACCTTTATTTTGGAAGCCTAGTTAAGAATATTAAGTTGGGCTCATTACATTGGTGGGGGAGGTTTGAATTTTAAAAAGGATGAGGATAGGAGGAAGAGGGAGATATTTTTGTTGGTGGGAGAGAACAAGTAAATAGGAGGGAGAAAATGGAAAAGGGGGGGAGAGAAAGTAAAGGGGAGAATTTTAAACTCTGATCTATAGAGATCGAGTCATCCGTTGTTGACACCGCCGACACCATTGAGTTCCCCTCGCCAAGACGAGTCCACTGATGGTCGGGGCGTCGATGCCAGAGCCGCCATGAAGGGAGGTGAAGAGTTTGAATTTTTGGGTTGCTTGAAAGGAGGCACTTCCGGTGCCCAAACCGCAAAACGAAGAGTACCACTGTGTTCATCGGCGTCGGGACAGCGGGGCTAGAGCTTGCTGCCGCCGTCTGACCACTAGAGCAACCTTCATGTGCCCTCACACGCGTGGGCGAGGTACATCTGCAGTGGGTAGAAATAACCGGTTGGGCCAAGCCGTTTGGAACGAGCCGGTCTACCAAGCTGAGTCGAGGCGTTGACATTTTTCAAGGGCTCCTACCCGGGGGTTGCTCGACGTTCTGAGTCCGTTGGTGCAGTCTGTTTTGCCAAATTCGAACCATGTAAGCTGTTTTTACGCGTTTGACCTTGTGAATTGCATAATAAAGGTGGAAAATTAATGCATAATATATCCATATTTGTTCGAGGAATATTCGGGATCAAATATCGAAACCAGTGGAGTATTTGGGAAACATATATGAGGATTTATCCCTAATGCTTGAGGTTAGTACATTTGGAACTCTTATTGCTTCATGAGCATCAAAAATGTGATTGCCTTGCTTGTTAGTGTTCGCAAAAATAGGTAGACAATGAATAAGCATGTTGTGAGACCGGTACCATGAGACTTGAAATATCTGAGATGCATGATGATGTTATGAATATGATGAGACTTGTGGAGGCTTTAGAGACCATGTAGGGTCGTTTGAGATGCTCTTATAATTACTTGATGATTGTTTGACTGGTTGATAATCGTGATGCCTTGTATGCTTGATCGAATAGATTAATGTATTCGATGGAAATTGTGTAAGGGATGAATAATGAAAATATTTGAATAAATGATTATGAAGCTGGTAATTAATGTTAATTAATTAAATGCGTTAGTAAACTGTTGAGCTCGATGGTCACAACCGAGATGCTTTCCAAGTGTGGAGAAGATTGAAATTTGGGTGTTTTTGTGGAAGCTAAAAGATAAAGAAAATTGACAAGAGATTTAGAGTGGTTCAGTTTTCTAACCCAAAGCCTACATCCACTACCTTAGCTTCCTACTAAGGATTTCAACCAAATTCACTAAGAATTTCGTCCCCTTTTCTCATATTAGGAGGAAACCGTTACAACGATCAAGCTTTCTACCTAAAGCTTGATCAAGCACTCTCTTACAAGAGAAATTCTAAGCAAACTTGAAATCCCTCTAATAGGTATTTGTTTGCATTATTGAGCACTCACCCAAAACCTAAACACTTGAGCAAATTTGACAATTAAGCTCACAAGTGTTGTCTATACAAGAAATATACAATGAAGCTCTAAAGACAATCTTTTATCATAAAGTTGTTTACAATTGAAGCATTAACCTATCCTTGATGTTTGGAGGTCCCTTTTATACTCCCAAATGAGTTTGTAGCCGTTGAGGACCGTTGGGATTGAATTGGAGCCGTTAGAGACTTTATGTCCCTCATTAATTGTAGTTTTGGAGTTGTCCGTATCGGAACATGTGAGCCCGTATCGAAACGATCTTCTTTAGAACTAGCCGTTGAAGCCTGATGCAGCAAGCCGTATCAAAACGCCTCTGGCCGTATCGAAACGATATTGAGCTGTATCGAAACGGTTACAAACCATTTCGGTACGGGTGACAGTTGATCTGCAATTTAAAATACCGTTGGAAAATAGCCGTTGGGGGTTTTGACCGTTGAGGTCTTTGCCATATAAGTGTATCGAAATGGTGAAGCCCGTATCAAAACGCTATGTAAAAACCCTCACCCAGATTAAGCCCGTTTTGAAACAAACAGAGCTGTATCGAAATGTTTTGACACTATAAATGGTCGTATCGAAACACCTGGGTGGTTTTGTAAAATTTGGCTTTAGAAAACGCATTAAAACCCCTTTAAGAATTCCTCAAACATATTTTCAAGTTGTTTGGACTTAAAAGCATTTTGAAATCTTTTCAATTTAGTCTAAAACTATTTTTCAATTATTATATCAAAACACATATTTCTACAATCTCCCCCTTTTTGATATAATAAAACCAATCTTGAAAAATTGTTTGGGATTCTTACCCTTAGTGAAATAAATTTTGAATAAGAGAATTAAAATTTAAAATCAATTAAATCTCCCCCTTATTCATTTGAAAATTCAAGTTTTCAAAACATTCTCCCCCTTTTTGTTATATGAAAAATGGTTCAAACAATGTTTGAAAACTTTGAAGTCAATAACAATGGAGAGTTTTTAAAACAAATTTGACAAAAATGATAATTTTTAAAATTGACTCTCCCTTACTCAAAACATCATTAAGAGTTAGTTCAACACATGATAATCTAGTTGAATTAAAAACAAATCAAATTAAGCAAATAAAGCAACTAGATTTTACCACACTTGAACTCAATGGAGGATGTGAAGCTTTCATTCTTCAAGTGTTCTTCCTTGTGTGCATGGAGCTCCCCTTCAAATTTGGACTTGTTGATCAATCTCCATCACACCTAAACAAGACAATCAAGTAATTTTTGGTATCCAAATTGCTTTGGATCCATAGACGTTAGTTGCACATAGTTTAGTCCCCTTAGGAATCCATTTTTCAATTTCATCCTTTTTAGTTGAAGTGATTAGTTCTTTTGGAACCTAAACACTTATAAAACATTTTCCATTAAAAAAATATAGGGGCACTAGATTGTCTAACATAAAAATTTGATTTTCCTAAATCATTTTTCTTTTCTAGTTCCTTGGAAATCAAAATCTTTTCTTTCTTAAGATAATTGATTTCCTTTTAATAATCTTTTTCCATGGTTTGAAGCAATTCTTGTAAATTTGAAATTTTAAGTTTGAAATCTTTGATTTTAGCTTCAAACTCAAAATTGGTTTTTAAAAGCAAATCATTTTTGTTTTTCAATTTTGAAATTAATTTTTTGTTTTTCGAAAATGAAGCATTGAATTCAAAAACCAATTCATCATAGGCATCTTGTAACTCATCAAAAGTATATGAATTTGAAATAGATGAGTTAGAAGTTACCTCCCCCTCATTGAGTTCCATGAAGCATATGTGGGCTACCTTTTCATCGGTAGAGTCTTCATCACTCCATGTCGCCACATATGCTTTCTTTGAAGATGATCCCTTTTTGTTGGACTTGTGGGAATCTTTCATCTTCTTCTTCGATTCATGCTTGGATTTAGCCATCTCACTCTTCATGAATCAGGAGAATTTCTTGAAGAGATGAACCATCTTTTCATCTTCACTTTCCTTCTCACTTGATTCAACATGATTGCACTTGGAGGATTTGAGAGTAATGACATTAGTGTTGGTTCATCAAGCTTCAAGGTCTTGAGATTTTTGGCTTCGATGATGGTGGTCTTTTTCGAGTCTCATGACTCGGGAAGGGAGTAGATAAGCTTTCGAATAAGTTTTTCTTCCAGAATGACTTCTCCATAACCTTTGAGTCCATTGGTGATGGTGGAGAATCTATCGAACATCTTCGTGATGTCTTCATCCGGTTCTATTTTGAAGTTCTCATACTCGTAGTTGAGGAGGCCGATCTTGATCTCCTTTACTTTGTTTGTTCCCTCGTATGTGACTTCAAGATTGTCCCATACTTCCTTGGCACTCTCACAAGAAGAGACTTGGGCATATACGTTCGGGCCTAAAGCACAAAAGATGAAGTGCAAGGCTTTGCAATTAAGCTCCATCATCTTCTTGTCGTTGGCATTCCACTCCGCCTTTATTCTTGTTGGTACGAACGGTCCATTTCCAACAAGGTACCATAGATGATAATCTTTACCCTTAATGAAGAACTTCATCCTATTCTTCCAATAGGCATAATGTTCACCGTTGAAGAATGGTGGCTTGTCGATTGAGTGTGCCATTGATTCGGTATGTTGGATTGATGTATCGAGCTTCCCGGATCACCTTAATAGGATGTTAATCCCGATCAATTGAGCCTCGTTCTGATACTAATTGTTGAGCTCGATGGTCACAACCGAGATGCTTGCCAAGTGTGGAGAAGATTGAAATTTGGGTGTTTTTGTGGAAGCTAAAAGATAAAGAAAATTAACAAGAGATTTATAGTGGTTCGGCTTTCTAACCCAAAGCCTACATCCACTACCTTAGCTTCCTACTAAGGATTTCAACCAAATTCACTAAGAATTTCGTCCCATTTTCTCGGATTAGGAGGAAACCGTTACAACGATCAAGCTTTCTACCCAAAGCTTGATCAAGCACTCTCTTACAAGAGAAATTCTAAGAAAACTTGAAATCCCTCTAATAGGTATTTGTTTGCACTATTAAGCACTCACCCAAAACCTAAACACTTGAGCAAATTTGACAATTAAAATCACAAGTGTTGTCTGTATAAGAAATATACAATAAAGCTCTAAAGACAATCTTTTATCATAATGTTGTTGACAATTGAAGCATTAACCTATCATTGATGCTTGAAGGTCCCTTTTATACTCCCAAATGAGTTTGTAGCCGTTGAGGACCGTTGGGATTGAATTGGAGACTTTATTTCCCTAATTAATTGCAGTTCTAGAGCTGTCCGTATCAGAACAGGTGAGCCCGTATCGGAACGATCTTATTCAGAACTAGCTGTTGAAGCCTGATGCAACAAGCCGTATCGAAACGCCTCTGGCCGTATCGAAATGGTATTGAGCTGTACCGAAACAGTTACAAACTGTTTCGGTACGAGTGACAGTTGAGCTGCAATTTAAAATACCGTTGGGAAATAGCCGTTGGGGGTTTTGACCGTTGAGGTCTTTTGCCATATAGGCATATCGAAACGGTGAAGCCCGTATCGAAACGCTATGTAAAAACCCTTACCTAGATTAAGCTCGTTTCGAAACAGATAAAGATGTATCGAAACGTTTTGACATTGTAAATGGTCGTATCAAAACACCTAGGGGGTGTTTCGAAACACCTGGGTGGTTTTGTAAAATTTGGCTTTAGAAAACGCATTAAAACCCCTTTAAGAATTATTCAAACATATTTTCAAGTTGTTTGGACTTAAATGCATTTTGAAATCTTTTCAATTTAGTCTAAAACTATTTTTCAATTATTATATCAAAACATATATTTCTACATAGACAAACCCTAATGACTTCCATAAGCTTTAAGAATCGAATAAAGCGTGTTAATATGTAGTTCAAGGGAATGGTGCGAACCTGTGAATAGGGTATCGATACGAGCTTTGGTCGTACCGGTACTAGTGGAAATCTAGGATTTCTAGTAAGCAATTTATATATCGGTACGTGTGTGAGTACCGATACTATATAATACCTCAAAATATGGTCTAGGAGTATGACACTAATTCTAGTATGTTTTAAATTGATTTGAGAAATCTTTAAAGTAGATAACTAAATGAGTTAACAGCCAACTATGGAGTTTGCAAAGTATGCTAACTAAATTAGAGAGGACTAAATTGAAAGTTTTGATTAATTGAAAGAATGTATGTAATCTTAGGGGAAATGAAGGACATGTACACATGTTAAGAATTTGAAATGGACATGTGTGGACGTTTCGGCCAAGTGGGAGACAATCAAACATTTTTTTTCCTTTCTTTCCAAATGGCCGAAACTAACCAAAAAATTTAGAGAGGAGGGAGAGAGCTTAATGGTTAGTCATGGAAGCTTGAAGTGGAGCTTTTGTTTAGCATGATTCATGAATATATACTTGACAAACTTAAGGAAGAAGGTGAAATTCTCTCCCTCTCACCTTAGATCAATTGAATTTGAATAGAAAGAAATTGAATGAGAACTTTGCTTAAATCATATGTTGCCAGATTCGGTTGAAGGTCATTTTTTGTTAAGAAAATCCTTAGTTTTGTTTGAATGATCTGATGAGTAAACTGCCTTGTTTTAGTGATATGATAAAACTCGGTTAAGATGTTGAGTGAATGCCTTGAATTTTAGAAAATTTTCATGATAATTGACTATTGGGTTGGAACATTCTGTAACCAAGTAGAGTAGGATGTTTGAGTTGGGAAATTAGACACTTTTGCTTGTTGGTAATGAAAGTTTGATAATATAAACTTAAAATGGTCAATTAGGGACTGATTCGATGCTTTCTTGGACTGTTTGGTAAACACTGGAATTAGAGGCTGTTTTTATGAAAGTAAGGGAATATTTTGGGATGTTTTGATTAAGAAAAATGGGCTAATTTGGTGATTTAAAACAGAGGACTGTTTTTACAAATATATAAAGGGCTATTTTCACAAGTTTAGGGGTTGTTTATAAATAAAATTAATGGACAAATTTACACCTTGAAGGAGAGCAGTTTGTGTTAATTTAAAAATTATTTTGAGTTTGAATTTGTGCATATATGAAAACAGGGCAGTTTTGCATTTACATGAACATTATAGGGCTGTTTTGAGCATGAATATGTACTCGTATGAAAATGAACTGTTCTGCATATTTGAAAACATTAGCGAACTGTATATATATATATATATATATATATATATATATATATATATATATATATATACATATATATGAGTAATGGACTACTTTGTCTAAATAAGAAAAATATAAGGACTGTTTTGATGACAGTATATATGTATATTTGAATGCTGGACTGTTTTGCCTAAATAAGCTAATTTAAAAGACTGTTTTGCAAGCAATTAGAAATTGTTTTGTCATTAATTAAACTAATGGAACTATTTCTATATTTGCAATGAAATTAGGATGTTTTAGGGACTGTTATGAATGTATATGGAATTATAAAGGACTATTTCGATACACATATTTATGTGAACACGTGTAACTAGGGCTGCTATGAATGTATATGAAATTATATGGATTGATTCGGGTAATTAAAAGGGGCTGGGTATGTGAAGTACATAAAGCTGTCATATAAGTCTAGGGACTGCTTTGAATGTGTTTAAAAATGTTAGGGGTTGTTTTTGAGATAATTCAAGACTGTTTTGAATAATTAAGGGCTGATTTTAAGATTTAAAAATAGGGATAAATTGTTTGGTTAACTAGGTGGACTGTTTTTTAGTATAAAAATGTACATATATGTAATCTAGAATGTTTTGATGTATAAGAATGTGTATACATGTGTTATGGACTGTTTTGCTTGGTTAAGAACATTAATGGACTGATTTGTATGTATATATGTATATGTGTGCAATAGCACTGTTGGTAAATGATTTGAATTGATGTTGATGATTTGTTATTTAATTGAGGTACATACCATGATAAGGAAGTGGGTAATGGCATGAAGGCTAGAAAGGGAAACCAATTAGGAGTATAAGGAAATGTGGATTCTGGTATCCCGTAACTTCGGGATAAGAGGTGAGTGTAGTCGTATGTTTCGAATGACACGGTGTCATTCTGATTTCTGAATTTATATTTTGGTATATGAATTATGTAAGTATAAATGCTTATGATCAGTTTGCATGAGGCTCAAGTAGAGAAAATTGGTGAAAGGGCATTCAAGCATGACATCTTTGATAGGTTCTTGTTGATGTTGCATTTCATGTACATCACGTGCCTTGCTATGCTTGATATGATTTCTTCTATAAATGATAGTATACTTGTGTTGAAAGCATAGGAATCAAACTATGAACTTCTTTACCATAAGACTTTAATAAAACAAATCAAATCTTAAAATGTGATAAGTTAAGAATCCTTAAGCCTTCCGGAGCTATTAGCTCATCTTTGCTATAAGATACTAAGTAAGGATATAAATAAGTTTACTTGTGTCATAAGATACTCCTCCTAACTTCAAAGCATAAAATATCTAAGTTGCCTATACAATAGAAGCCCTTGGACACTTTGGCATAGTACATGGTATAATTCAGGACTACGGTTCATGAGCTACGACTCAAGGGTGACGACCTTATATATATGTGATATATTGACGATAGTAGGACGTAACGGGGGAGATGATAAGAAGATTGGTGATAGTTGGTTGAATAGAGAAGAAAAGCTAGGTTTGTCATGATTTGACACTAGCCACTTTTATGTTCTTTGTGCTATGTGTAACACGGACAATGCTACCTATGTCTAAATGTGATCCAAGGCAAATTTTCTAAAAGATATGAATTCATGTATTAAGCTCCGATAAGAAACTTTGATAAGCAATGTTAAGAACTCAGATAAGCCCTACTAAGAATTCCGAAAGCTTGATAAAAACTCCGAAAGCATTGATAAGTACTTTGATAAGCCTTGATAAGACTTCAACAATACAAGTTATGAACTTTGATAAGTCCAATAAGAAATTTGAAAGAACTCAGCTGAAAACCCTAAAGGATATTCAAACCAGATTTGAAAGAACTCTGAAATAAATCTTATAATAATCAAAACCTTGTTTATGTTATGTATAAGACATAAGTATCAACTGCTAACTTATGTTTATGTTCTTTAATTTGTTTCAATACTTGCATTATGTTTTGTTATTCTAATGGCACTACCTCACTTAAGCTATATCAACCTAATGCATTCACTATTCAAACGTGTGCATGTTGATTAAAGTTTGTGTATTTCAATCGTAGTCAAGTGTTACAAGTCACTGCCTAAACTCCCAAGTAAAGTCTAGACTTTCCTTAGTTGAAACTCCATAGATGGTGGCTTAGTGATCATAAAGAAGTGCATCGAATAAATTGTTGTTGTATTGTTTTTTTCAATGCAAAGTTGTAAATGGCTTATCTATTTCTTGATAATGTTTAAGAAGTTAGTGTTGAATGATCACTTTGGTTAATTAATCAGTGAATAACATAGAAGTATGTATGAATTAGCTAAATGGTTCGAATGAGACTAGTATGCATGTTTAAGTGGTAACATGATCATATGGTAATTACTTGTATGCTTAGGTTGTTATAAAAACTTGACATGCTTTATTTGTTTTTCTAAAAGTAATAATTTGTAAAATCATGGCATTAGATACTCTTATATTGTTGATTTAATCTGACATGTGATTAAGAATTGCAGTGAACTAGTATGAATCATGTTTCTATTGGAGATTAGCATGATATTAAGGTGTCGCGGCTATTTTAAAAACTGAGTGTAAAAATAGCTTGACGATTGATTTTTTTTAAAATTAGGGTTTTTTATATTTTAAATCAAGTTTCTCTTTATTTATTCTTGAAATTCAATTTGGAGTCGCCACCGGTCACTTTGGTAGACCGGACACCATAGAATAAACCAGATATTCTTTTTTATTAAAATTAGGGTTTGGGAGTCAGTTACATGTGGGGAAGGATTAGAACCCCACAAACGCTCGTTATTAGTACCTTATTAATTTCACGCGACATTTTGGCATTTCGAACAATAATTTGAATTTAATTGAATCCTTAATTGTTAATTGAATTTCATTCCGAGTGGAGATATCTTTTTGTAAGAAAATACATTTTTACTGAATATAAGTTTTGAAACATCCAATTACTTTAGGATACTTCAATTTATATTCAAAATGTATCTCAACACAAAAGGTTTTAATGCATGTCCATTTATTTTCTTGTCAATTTTAAGTTCAAACCTAATTAGGACTCCAATTGATTTAATTAATTAAAAAAAACTATGAATATTATCAAGTTTAGGGTTTATGTGATAACACCCAAATAATTGAGCACTATCCATACTAGGCCCTAAATTAATAGCATTCCTAATTATTTAGTTGCACTAACTATTTGAACATAATCCTAATTATTTTAATTAGACTAACTATGTGTGATTACACTGTTATAAGTTTAAATGGGATATTAAATATTCAACTAAAATGTCCCATTGATTAACATCTCATTACAATGAGACACTAACCAACTTAGAACATTAAAGTTTCCATTCAATATTCATTTATTTTTTTACAATTTTCTCCCTATTTAAATTAATTAATTAATTAAAGTACTTAAGTTAAAAGGCTCTAATTATTTATTCTAAGTGAATTAGCCACCTAAACAAATATACTACATACCCATTTTAAATTATGCAAGCATACATTCAATTAAGCAACAAAAATTAAAGTTGAAACAAGGATCAAATTGAATTAAATTCAAGCTTGGGTGTCAAATTACAAGCCAAAAGGACTAAAT
Organism: Hibiscus trionum; assembly: GCA_030270665.1. Classification (NCBI taxonomy): domain Eukaryota; kingdom Viridiplantae; phylum Streptophyta; class Magnoliopsida; order Malvales; family Malvaceae; genus Hibiscus; species Hibiscus trionum. Next base: position 13,806,093 of record BSYR01000038.1, on the reverse strand, counting down.
TGAAACAAATGCAAACTGATCACCCAAACCATAAAAAGACAAAAGAAGGGCGTGAATCCTAAGACCCGACCCGAACCCTACGCGCGGATCTCCCAAACCCGACTTCTAAAACGGTGCCATTTAACTCACCTATAAAAACCCTTATACCGAGTTCACTCGGTCATTTACCATCTCCCCACTCTCTCTCTTCCCTCTCACTCTCTCAATTCTCTCTAAAGCTAATAGAATCAAATCCCAGAAAATGCCCAAACAAGATCAAAACACCCATTTTTTAGTTAAGTATAATCGATGTTCTTCAACTTTTGCGATGAACGCAAATTGTCGGCCATAAACCACCACCAACTCCGCCGCTAGATCTCTAACCACCCAACTCCGATCACAATTTGGTGTTTCCCGACCACCGCGAGTTGGCGCTGGCCGCCCGCCACTCGCCGAAACCCTAACCAATGAGTCAACTCGTCCAAGTCAACCTAGTGAGTCAACTCGTCCGAGTTAACCCAGTGAGTCAACTCATCGAGTCAGCCGTTGGACTAGTGACGTCAGCGTTGACTTTGACCGTTGACGTTAGCGTTAACTTTGACCAAAAAGTCAACTTTTCCCAAAAACTCCCGTTTTATGTTTTTCGACGTCCTGAGTCTGATTTTGATGCCCGTTTCGCAAAATTCTAACTCGAAAGCCTCTGAATTTGACCTTGAACCCGAACTTGTATATGTACTTAATTATTTAGTTAATAGTAATGTGAATAAGGACTGAAATAGAAATTTGTGTAATTGAAGGTATTCACGGTTCCTTGAATAAGAGATGTTGAGGGACATCAAATTCGGGTTCAAGAGTTTTCGAATGTCAATTTCAAGGATCGACCGATATAGCAAGGATTTAAGGTAATACATTACACCATCTTGTATGCTTTATGAACATGTTGGTAATCGGTTAATGCATGCATAAATATGATGAGGAGTGATGTTAACTCTGTATAACTCAAATCGGATATGAAATTGAATATGATAACCTGGATAAGATTGAAATACTCGAACGAGAAAGTTAATAAATGTAAGGATCTGGAGTTCAATAAATAATTAATAAGGCAGCTAATCTCCAAATTTGATTATTAGTGTCAAATGATTAAATGTTAAAAATATTTGGATATGAAATTACAAAAATGCCCTTAAGGTATGAGAATGACTAAAATACCCTTGGAATTGGAAGCGATCTAGAAATCTACGCTAGATATGGTAAAACAACCTAATTCATTTAAAAACCTCGAACTACTTGGAAAGTTATGGTAACAAGATTTAAACCTTTGAGATTGTAAGGTGTTAGGTTTCCTTGAATTTGGAATGAATCTCCGAATATAGATTTACGGGAAACTATCCATACCTCTGAATTAATCAAGCGACTCAAAATATTGAATTGATTGAAACGACTAAAAGTATTGGAAATATTGTTATGGTTAAATTAATCAGAAGGATCATATTGACCAAAAAGGCTGAAGTGTCCTCAGACACAGAGGTTTGCAAGTTAACTGGAATGATGAATAAACATGTGAGTTCTGAAATGAATGAAGTGATTGGAGGCACCGAAATTACTTGAATGGCTGAAACACCCACTAGTACTTAAATGATCGAAATGCTATATATGGTTCAATTGAAAGGAACAATGGATATCCTGAGCTTCAAAATGACTAAAATACCTTCCATGACTTGAATAAGTAAATTGCATTTGATAAAATTCTGGAAATGTCAATAAAGCTAAAATGACTAAAATGCCCCTAAGAGTTGATGCATGACTCATGTATTTCAATCACTCCTGATATTAATATAAGGTTGGAAGTTTTTCTGCACAGAATATAAGTTCTACTACTCCGTCGCAAGTCCTATGATGAAATATGAAATCAACCGTTCAGATATACGATACAGCCGGATACATTAGAAGGGTTGGTTAGTACTGCAAGGTTGGGATATGTTAGTTCGGATGGTTTTGGAGGCTCGATAAACTTGTGGAAATCTTAAATATTGTAAATCGTCATTTTATCATTATTGGGCTAAATTACAAAATCACACCTGATAGTTAAATGACCAAAGTGCCATCGTTGGCCAAAGTAATCAAAATAGCCCTGAATGTATCTAATATCCTGAAAGATCTTGACATAGTAATCTCTGAATGCCTGGTTGGAAACCTGATGAGCAAATAGAATTCCCAAGCCATTGTTTATGCCTTGTTGGTATAAATTAAAAAAATGCCCATGTATGATAAAATGACCATAATGCCCTTGTAGGCTTAAATGACTAAATCACTCATGATATGTCAAAACTCTCAAAGATCTTGATGTATCATCTCCTGAATATTTGGTTTGAACCGTTAGTATGAACCCCCTTTTTATAGGGACCTCGTTCCAAAAATCCGTTCAAATTGTCAAAAGTTTAATGTGTTCCCTTCCGTAAATGTCAAGTATCTCCAAGAAATAAATTGCTCCACCTAGTGTGTTCCATGTGTGCTACACGACTGTTTTTGCATACTGATTTACATGTTATAATACCGATCACATGCACATGACTGACATACTTGAATTCATAAGAACATGACATGTTTTATAAATTAAGCATGACCGTACTGTATTTCTGATATATGCCTATGCACCTGATATAGCAAACATGCTATATGGATAATGTATTACTGAAAATATTGTTATTGATTAATGAACTATTGATGATCTAATTCACTGGGGTACTTGGGATATGATATGAAGTTATTGACGGCTCAGCCCTGATCCAGTTGGTAAGTCCGCCCATTTTCGGTTCTTATGCTTCGGCTAGGTCCGCCCATTTTCGGTTACTATGCTTTGGCTAGGTCCGCCCGTATTCGGTTCCTATGCTTTGGCTAGGGCCGCCCATATTCTACGGTATTCCCTTAGGATGGTACCCACGCCCAATGGGCTCGGGTTAATGCATGTACATGATACCACACTGGGGAAACTATATACTGGAGTATGGTTGGAGGGTAAATAAAGAATTAAAATGAACTTTACTGCTACTTGAAACAAAAGGTGTACTGCATTGTTACATTTCATGCATTAACATTTCATTGTTGGAACACACTAGACAATAAACTCTTTGATTCCACCTCCGTATGTTATCAGTTTATATAATTCCCATCTAATTCTCGATGTTTGAATAAAGAACAAATATCGTTATTCTCGAGTATGATGCTACCTTGAAATAGTAGAATAGAAATTGAGACTGTTACTACATGGAACATCATGAAAATGTTATGCCTACCATATATCTGCATGAGCTTATAACATCATTTGGTAGTTCTGTATTACTGAGCTTTTCCAAGCTCACGTTATTTTTACCATCGTAGGTTAAAAGAATATATCATGGTATAATGGTTGACATCAGTGTTCGGAGTTCTCTCAGTGTTGCCTTTGGAGTACAGTACAGTATAGTTAGTGGGCATGTGTGTCATGTATTGTTTTATGATAGTGTTTGTAAAACACGTTCTGAAATTTCTATTATGTGTTTAAATGACTTCCTGAAATGGTATTTTAAACAGTAGTTGATTTTACAGTTTAATAAGTGTTTTGAGGAAAAATGTTTTATGTGTATTTTTACTGTGGGTCGCTCTTGTGTCCCTAATGTGACTTCCTAGGATCCGTTGTAATGCATAGGCGGGTCTTGAGGGTTACACTCCTTAAGCTCGATGTTTCAATTTCGAATAAGACCTTAAGGTGTATAAGACAATTAATTACTAAAGAAATTAAACTCTGGTTAATGAATAAAGAAATTTTTACTCCTTAACCTTGTGTTACTTTTGAGGTTTGATCCAAGAGCTTTATTAAATTAGTTAATTCATTGTTTGTTTCTTAAAACCTCTTAGTTCGTTTTACTCATAAATCGGGTTAGGGGTGTTATAGATACCCAAGGGTTCTATATCGATACTTGTGTTTGAGTATCGGTACCCATTATGCTAAATAATGAATAAAGGTAAATTAAGGGTGAAAGTTGATGTGTATATTAATAATCGAACTATGCCTTAATAAATGAGATAACGAGGATCAATGGAGACAATAAATGAGATTAATTATATACTTCTTCATAATGCATTAACAACTCGGTAATATAAAATAAATAATGTGACGATGATTAGCAACAATAGGGAGATCCTTGGGATCGCGTTGCTTGTATGTCGGGTAGGCATTTGATTGGTTGTGTCTTCTTGATTGATGAGATTCAGATATGTATAGAAAGAGCATTACAACACCATGGTTGAAGATTTTCGAATGTAGGATCCCGATGCTATGTGGACGCGGGCCTCATTCGATGATGCTTGATGCAAGATCCTGATAATGGATGTAGGATCCCGATGTTGTGTGGATGCGAGACTCATCCCTACGAGTGTAGGATCTCGATGTCGTGTGGACGCAAGCCTCACTCGGAGTGTAGGATCCCGATGTTGTGTAGACGCGGGCCTCACTCAAGAGCCTACGATCTCGATGTTGTGTGGACGCGGGCCTCACTCAAGAGCCTACGATCTCGATGTTGTGTGGATGCGAGTGTCACTCCAGGTTTGTGGTATGACTTGTGTGCTTTTGCTCGGATGATTTAGTGAGATCCAAAGTATGGTTAGGCCTTGTGGGGGCATGTATGATGATTTTCTATTATGAGAGCATGTGTTTAGGCGACTAGTGGTAGCGCCACATGTTTATTTATGTTTATGATTTTATGTTTATGATTTTCATGAAGTATAGTAGAATAGATGTGTACCACTGAGCTTTGTAAGCTCAGCGCTCGAAATCGTTGTTTTCGCACGTAGGTTGATCATCAGATCGTGGGATCGAGAAGCACCATTGGTACGGGATTCTAGCATGTGCCGATCTCCAGAGTATGATACTTGTGTTTAGTGAGCTATGTATTCATATGACCTTACGTGATGGAGTCTGTAATCTTTACTTTTGAAATTGTATTAATCAAGTCAAATATTTAAATGTTTTAAATTAAAGTGGAGCTCCTTTGTAACGATTTAAATTGTTTATCTATGTTTTCAACTCTTGGATCTAAATGTTTTGGAAAAACCTTGTTGGGCTAAATCAAGTTGAGAAATTTTATGGGTTTGGGTTGAGCTTGAGGCCCAAATGTGACATCCGGGTCGAGGGTGTTGCATTTTATATCAAAATGCTAAATTAATGAATTTAACAAAAGAATTTCAATGTTGCTACCGATTGCACTTGAATTTCAAATTTAAAAAGTATAGGGGCTAAATTCCAAATATATTAAAAGTTGTGCTCTTTATTTTTTATATTTTTATTCATATTATTATAGATTTATCTTTATAAATGTATATTTTAGTATTTTTCATATATTTATAAGTTATTTCTTTTATATTTTTACATGTAAAAATGGTTTTGTTTAAATTATGATACATGCATTTATATCATTATCATGTTTGGATTATCTTTTACGGTTAAACCACTATAATGTTCTCAATATAAATGACATGTTAATCTCGACCTAACTTCACGTTAGTTGTAGGTGCTCTTTCGTGCAATATTATCTTAGATATTATCTTCCCCAAATAATTTATATTGATTAATTAACACTCACGGATACGGGATACAACAATGATCTATCCTCACAAAACATGCACCTACCTACGACTACAATTTTTCTAGATAAATGAATTTGTGCAAAAATAATAAAAACTCTTTGGACAAAGTTACTCGAACAAGGTATTTATAATGACAACATGCATCCTTATAGTAAGGCAGTTCTAAAGGGATATAAAGTCCTATTTATCTCTTCGAGAATTATCTTTAAATTGTAATGTGCAGCAGTGTTGTGAACATGCATGTTAAACAGTTTTATGTTATTTAATTATTCTTGAAATGATTAACTCATAATTAAACAGAACAATGTATTAATCAATTGCGTTAGGATAGTTGTGTGGGGAAAATACAAGTAATCATAAGACTACATAGCATTTAGGGATGATCATGTGTTAGGTTGGGTCGAGTCGGGTTTTTGGTTAATTTGCACCCGACTTAAAAATTTAACACATCCATCCAAATCCGACCCGACCCGACCCGATACTTTATGATGATTCACAAGACCAAATTCGAACCTGAATTTTAGAGTAAAAACTCGAACCCGACCCGACATAAATAAAAATGATCAATTTTCATTATTATTCTATAAAAATACAAAACTAATTGTAAAAATAAAAATAGAGATGGAGCATTATAATAACTATTCTACTTTTATTAGACAATTATACCTAAATATTTATAATAAAATTAAACTATTATCCCGGGTCGAATCGAGTAAGTTATTTTTCACCTTAAACCCAAATCCGACATCATCTTCAAAAAATCAAACTCGAACCCAACCCGAACCCAAAATTTTCTTTAAAAACCCGACCCCATAAGATTAGGTCGGGTCGAAACCCATTGAGCATGGTTCAAATGACCATCCCTAATAACGTTATAAAACCTTCAACAAGTATATACTTTTAGCATAAAATCAAAAGCCTACTAACAACCATGGCCTAAAACCTGATCCGTAATCTATGAAGTGTCCGATACACGGGTATAATGAATTTTTGCATATATTAAAAAGATCATATATCGTTATACCCATGTCTAAACATAACGTGCATTCGATATGGATAAACCCGAATAACATGGATTTCATCTATTCTATTGATAGTATGTAGCCAGCAGCAGAATGAGGCATGCCATGGTGGTGAAGATAGATGGCATGGGATTTAGTTTGGTGGCGGAGGCGGCTGATGGGGATGGGAGTGGAGGCACGGCACCGAAAACATTCGAACCATTTGCAGTGGAGGTGTCTAAGATGGAAGAAGCAGTGCTGCAGTTTTCACCATTGCCATTTCCAGTGATTTAAGAAGTTAAAAGAGAAGCAAATGTAAATTGAAGGGGATGGGGAAGTTTACCTTGTGGATTGGTACTCACATGTCCCTCTACCCAAATTCTATTTCAAACTTGAATCACATGTACTAATTCCATTCTCATTGAACTTTTTCTTCAAATTGTATTGTTGAAAAATGTTTTAGACTTATAACAGTTGGGTACCAAGACAGTAATGCAGACATAGTTAGGGTACTAAATATGAAGTTTTTTTTAAATAAAAGTATGGCTTAACAGTAAAAAAGTGACCAACCTATACCTTTTTCCAGTTTGGTGCCTAACATTTTTTTCGGGCCGCTTTGGTGCCTAACGTCATTCCGTAACTCAAATAAGGTTTTTTCGTCAACGGTCGTTAAAAATCTTCTTTATCCAATAAAAACACGGCACATGGCTTGTTTTATTTATTTATTTATTTAATTTTTAAATTTCTTTAAAATATAAACTTCTTAAAAAAACCCAAAGTTTTAATTGCTTTCAATCAAACCCTCAAATCACATCTCCCTCACCGTCTGGCATCCCCCACACATTGGCGGTTCCGTTCACCACTCAAACGCCGTGTACCTCACCGTTCAACATCTCCCACCCTCTAGTCATCGACTAGAAGCCCAATCGGTCTCTTTTTCTTCATTTTCGGGTGTTTATCGACGAAACAATTGACGGTTCATTTGTCGATTTTCGACGACGAAATGATAAGGGTTTCAATCGTGGTGTGCGAATGTAACACCCCTAAAAAGATAGAATATATTTAAAGTTAAGAGGTGAAAAAATGAAAAATGGTTGTGTATGGGGTTTGAACCCTTAACCTTAAGTTTAGTGAAGCCAAGCTTTAACCGTTTGGGCTAAGGACTACTATTGGTTTAATCCTACACTAGCATTTTATAATGCAATGTTTTGTAAAGTTTGTGCCAATAATAAATCTGATCTAACTCCTCACCTACTGATATGGATTGCCTTTCGAATAGGGAAACTAAAAGAGAGAAATCCAGATTTATTTTCTCTCAAGCTTTTCACCTCCCCATAGTTTCGGTTACCATCTCTGATCTCTGTCACCGCCGCGCCGTGACCATCATCGTCGCTGCTACTGTATTCGTCGCGTCAAGGAGCTTTCGTTCGCCGTGAAAATCCAGTCAAAGGGTCGTCAAAAGCCTTGGATCTACCACAACTGTTTTTCCTAATTTCCAACGTCGTTCGTCGTCCGTTCAAAAGCAAACGCCACCGTCGTCTTCCTTGTGTCAATGCGAACAAAACCTGCACAGCCAATCGACTATCCATCGACGTTTGGAGGGTCGTCAGAGGTTCGAGGAAACCGATCATTTTCCTCCTTTCCTGCCACGTTTCAAGTTGTTTTAACCTCGGTAAGCTTTACAAACGTAGTTGAAAGTGTTTTTTGCGTCATTTCCCACAGTCTAGTGGTGTTTTCAGACCGATATAGGGCGTGTGTGGCTCACACGCGCCGGCGGAGGCGATCTCCGACCACCATGGTTGATTTAGCCCTAAATCGGTTTGGCTAGAACCGATTCGACCCAAACAACCGGGGCATGCCAATTTATTTACAGTTTGGGTCGGCCCGTCTATTAAGGCCCTATAGCCTTTGAGTCTTAAACCCAAATCGGTCCAAGCCCAATACCCGACCCGAGTTCGACCTGACCTGACTGACCTGAGTTCGAGCCAGTCTGAACCGACCTGACAAGTTAACCCAACTGAGTCAACTTGTAACAACCCTAATTTTGTTATTTTAAAAAGAAGAAGAGAAAATGGGGAAATGGCAGCCAAGGGGTTTTGAACTTGTAACCCTTGGCTGCATGGACTTACGGATATAAAAAAAAAAATAATCTGATATAGCCCAACCACCCTATTTATTGCCATTAATGATTCACCGTGAATTTGGAAATATCTAGAGGATCCCAAAAGTCACTCCCCAAAATTGCTTCACTGTCCACCGTCCAGTCTCCCCCACCGCCGCGTAGTGGCCATCACCGCCACCACCGACGTGATTGCCGTCGCAGCCCGAGCCTAACCCCGTCGGCCACTCTCGCATTAAAGCAGTCGTTTGCCGTGAAAATTGCCTCAAAGCTCCGATTAGAACCCAAGTCTCCTCCACCTCTGTCATTGACGTTTCCGGCTGCCAAAACCGCCCGTTTGGGATGCTACCGCCCCTTGATCAGAACCCCAACCACCACGCGCAGAGTCGTTGTTCTATCGCCACAAAAGCATGGTTGGAAGTTCCGTTAGAAAACCCTAACCTTGATCCCCTATTTTTCACCATTTCCGACCACAGTCACCATCCGTCTAAGTCGCGATTGCCACCATCGTCCTCCTCAGGACGAAACGAACAAAATCCAACCGATCAATAGTCGGTTCGTGGTTGTTTCAAGGTTGTCGGTGTTCGCCCAATAGGGGTAAGTTAGGTAAGGAATTTACTTCGGTTTGGGTTTAATGAACATTAGTTGGTTGAATTTTCAATGTTTGGAGGCTTAATCGAGTTGTTGCCGTCGTTTGGGGCGTTTTTCGGTCGATTTGAGGTCGCGCGTGGTGAGCACGCACCGCCGAAGATGAATTCGGCCATCGCTTGGTTACCCAGCAGTCGAACCGATTGTGAACCAGTCTAACCCATCGAGTCAACCGAACCGGCCCAAACTAAACCAGATCGTCCTGATCCCATTAATAAACCAAAGCCCGAACCCGACCCGAGTTGACTTGAACACGACTCATTTGACCCATACCCGACTCGAACTGAGTCAACCCGTTTGACCCGAGTCAACCTAGTGAGTCAACTCGCCCGAGTCAACCGAGTGAGTCAACTCGCCCGAGTCAACCCAGTTAGCCAGTGACATCAGCATGACGTCGGCATTGACTTGACCATTGATGTCGGCGTTGACTTTGACCGATGAAGTCAATGTTGACTTTGACTATTGACGTCGGTGTTGACTTTGACCAAAAAGTCAACTTTTCTCGAAAAGTCATATTTTATGTTTTTCAACGCCACGAGTCCGATTTTGAAACCCGTTTTATGAAATTCTAACCTGAAAGCCTCCAGATCTGACCTTAAACCTCGAACTTATGTATGTACTTAATTGTTCAGTTAAGAGTAATGTGAATAAGGACTGAAATTGGAATTTGTACGATTGAAGGTATTCACAGTTCCTTGTATTCGAGATGTTGAGGACGTCGCATTCGGGTCTGAGAGTGATCGAACGGAGTATCATGATTGACCAATATAGCAAGGATTAAAGGTAATACATTACTACCTCTTGCATGCTTTATGAAACATGTTGGTATTCGGTTAAGGTATACATGATTATGATTAAGAGTACTTTCAGCTCTGCTGGAATTAATTCGATTACAAAATAAAAGAATAGTAATCTGGATAAAATCGAATTATACGAAAGATAAGTTTAATAGACCGAAAGGATCCTGGGTTCAGCAAGGGAATAATAAGACATTTAATCTCCAATCCGATAAATAGTATTAAAGGATTTGATATCTGAAATATTTCATTAAGAAATAATGATAATACCCTTGAGATGTAAGAATGCCTAAAATACCCCTAATAGAAGAAATGACCTGGAATGTACACTCGATCTGATAAAATAATTACTTCATCTAAAATCCTTGATCTATTGGGAAAGACTTTGATAGCAAGATGCAAAAATGTGTGATAACAAAACACTTGTATTTTTCCTAAATTCTGGATAAACACCTGAAGATAAATTTACTGAAAGTTCTTCGTATTCCTGAACTGATCTAAATGACAGTAATGAATGAATTGATCAGAATGATTGAAATGACCGAAATAACCTCAGGCACTAAAATTTTCCAAATTGATAGAAATGACGGGTATACTCTTGAGTTCTGAAATGAATGAATTGTTGTAAGGACCATAAGGATCATAATGTTTGAACTACTATCAAGCACGTGACTTGAGATAAATGGAAACTTGGACAATCCTAAAATTTCTGATAGATTGCAAATGACTGTAACGCCTCTGTGAATTTGAAGCATAACTTATGTATATAAGTCACTTCTGATATTGATACAACATTGAAAGAATACCGTTTGAATGCATGTTTGACTGCTCGGGGTAAGTTCAGTGATGTCTTAAGGAAGTGACACGTTCAACTATACAATGCAGTTAGTATTGGGAAATGCATACGTGTGAGGTACATATGTTCGAATACTTGGTAAATATCGCAATGTTGAGATCCGTAAGTTCGACTGAATTTGGAAACCTAATAAACTGTAGAGATCTTCATGTATGCAGATTACCAATCTGCCCTTATTATGTGGAATTACAAAATCATCCCTAATAGTCAAATGACCAAAATGTCCTCGTTGATCAAAATGATCGAAATAGCCTTGAATGTATCTGATATCGTGAAAGATCTTGATTTAGAAATTCCTGAATGCTAGGTTGGAAACCTGATGAGAAAATTAGAATTTCTAAGTCACTGTTTATGCCTTGTTGGTATAAATTACCAAAATGCCCATGTATGATAAAATGGCCATAATGCCCTTGTAGGCTTAAATGATTGACTCACTCATGAAATATATAAACTTTTAAGGATCCTGATGTATCGATTCCTGAATATCTGGTTTGAACCCCCTTTTAATAGGGACTTCGTTTCTGAAATTTGTCCAAATTGTCAAAAGTTCAATGTGTCCCCTTCCGTAAATACCAAGTATCTTCAAGAAATAAATTGTTCCATCTAGTGTGTTCCATGTGTGCTACAGAATTATTTTTGCATATTGTTTTACATGCTTTATCATACTGATCATGTGCACATGACTGATATGTAGTTTTCGCATGAAAATAACATGTTTTATAATTTAACCGTATTATATGTCTGATATAGACCTTAGTACCCGATATGACAAACATGTTATATGGATAATGTATTACTGAAAATACTGTTATTGATTAATGAACTATTGATGATCTGATTCACCGAGGTATTTGGGATATGGTATGAAGTGTTTTAAGGTACAACCCTAATTAGACTGGTAATTCCGCCCGTATTAGGTTCCTAGCATAGACTAAGGTAATTCTGCTCATACTAGGTTCCTAGCTTCAGCTAGGGTAATTCCACCCGTGACCTAAGGTAACCCCTTAGCGGTACCTACGCCCACTAGGCCTAGGTTAACGCCCGTATAAGTTTCCTACGCTTCGGCTAGGGTAATTCCACCCGTGACATAAGGTAATCCCTAAGGATGGTACCCCCGCCCAATGGGCCTAGGTTATTGCCCCTATATAGTTGCAATTCGGGGAATTGTATGCTAGAGTATGGTTGGAGGGTGAATAAAAAATTAAAATGAACTTTACTACTACTACTTGAAACAAATGTATTTGAAATAAAAAGGTTATTGCATTGTTATATTTCCTGCATTAACATTGCACTGTTGGAACACACTAGACACTAAATTTTTCGATTCCACCTCCGTAATTTTATTAGCTTATATAATTCTCGTCTGATACTCGATGATTGAATAAAGAACAAATACCGTTACTCTCAAGTATAACGCTACCCTAAAATAGCAAAACGAAAAATGGAGACTGTTACTTCATAGAATATCATGAAAATGCTATGTCTGCCATATATCTGCATGAGCTTATAACATCTTTTGGTAGTTCTGTATTATTGAGCTTTTCCAAGCTCACGTTGTTTTTACCATCGCAGGTCAAAAGAATGTATCATGGTATAATGTCTGACATCAGTGTTCGAAGTTCTCTCGGCGTCGCTTTTGGAGTACGGTATTGTACAGTTAGTGGGCATGTATGTCATGTATAGTTTTATGATAGTGTCTGTAAAACGTTTTCTGAAATCTTATTTTATGTTTAAATGATTTCATGAAAGGGTATGTTAAACAGAAGTTTGTTTTGCAATTTAATAAGTGTTTTGAGGAAAAATGTTTTTATGTGTATTTTTACTGTGGGTCGCTCTTGTGACCCTAATGTGACTTCCTAAGATCCGTGGTAACGCATAGGCAGGTCTAGGGGGTTACACAACCTGACCCGTGACCCATTGACCGACGTCATCATTGACCGTTGACCGACATCGTCATTAACCGTTGACTGGCATCAGCGTTGATTGTTGACCAAAAATGTCACTTTTTGTTTTACGAAAACCCTTATTTTATGTTTTTTGATGTCACGAGTTTGTTTTTGAAGTCTTTTTCGTAAAATTCTATCTCGAATACCTCCAAATCTGACCTTGAACCCGAGAGTGCATGTGTTAGTTTTTCAGTTTTAAAAGTTATGTGATCGATCTAAAATGACTTACTTGATCGGTATTATCATAATAACCAAAAAGATTGAAGTATCCTCGGGCACCAAAATTTTCAAATTAAGTAGAATGATGAATAAACCCCCGAGTTATAGAATGAATGAATTGTTCGGAAGTACCAAAAGTACATGAATGCCTGAAACACCAGCGAGTACTTAAATGATTGAAATACCTACGTGACTTGGGATAAGTGGAAGCTTGGAAAATCCTGAAATTTTTTATAGATCACAAATGACTGTAATGCCCTTGTGGGTTTGAAGCTAGACTTATGTAAATCAATCATTCTTAATACTGTTACAATATTGCACAGTTACATGTTCAACCATTCGAGGCTCGTTCTAGGATAATTTGTGATGGTGACCTGTTCAACTATACCACGCAGCTAGAACTATAAATATTGACCACATGTGAGGTGTACTTATTTGAATGCTTGGAAAGTAACGCATTGATGAGACGTGTTTAATGGAATGGACTTGGAAGCCTGGCAAGCCGTTAGTAATCTTCAACACAGCAAATTACCAGCTTACCCTATCGGGGTTAAATTATGAAAATGCCCCTAAAAGTCAAATGACTAAAATGCCCTTGTTAGCCAAAATGATCGGAACATTCTTGATATATCTAATACTCTGAATGATCCTAATGTATCAATTCCCTAATGTCGGGTAGGAGACGGTTACCAAGCTTCCTTTTAATAGGGACCTTGTTTTTGAAATCAGTTCAAAATTTTTAGAAGTTCAGTGTTTCCCTTTTCTGGTAAATACCAAGTATCTCCGAGAAATAAATTGTTCTATCTAGTGTGTTCAAAGTGCACATAAATATTCTCTCCGTTTTGAACCAAAGACTGTCTCTCTAATTTGAATCATGACTTTTATCTGTCTGAAATAAACTTCTGTATCTGATCTGAAAAGCATGCTCTCTGTTACTGTTTCATTGAAAACAATTGTTTGCTTTATATTTACTAGTACTCATGTTTACTACTGATTACTTTTATTACTGTTATTACTGCCTAGATTGTTTTAATGGGGTACTTGGGATAGAGTATGAAGTCACTATAGGTTCAACCCTGATCTGACTGGTAATTCCTACTGTTTTAGGTTCCTATGCTTCGGCTAGGGTAATTCCTATTATTTCAGGTTCCTATGCTTCTGCTAGGGTGATTCCTACTAGACCTAAGGTATCCCCTTAGGATGGCACCTACACCCAATGGGCCTATGTTAATGCCCCTCATAAATGCAGTTATGGGGAAGTACATACTAGAGTTTGGTTGGAGGGTAGATATGTATTTAAATGAACTTTACTGCTAATTGAATTATGTGTTTGTGAAATAAATTGTTTACTGCACTGTCACATTGTATGTATTAGCTTATCACTATTGGAACATACTAAACTCCCTGATTTAATTTAATTCATCACTCTTTTGATTCTCCGGTTTATAGGCTTCTCACCTGATACTCAGTGATCGAATAGAGAACAACTCTATTACCTTCAGATATAACGTTTATTTGAAATAATGAACCATAATTGGAACATGTTGTTACCCGAAAGACCATGATAGTTTTATGCTCTGCCATATACCCTCTTGTGCCTTTAGCGTCTCTTGCTAGTTTTGTATTACTGAGCTTTTCCAAGCTCACGTTGTTTTTACCATCGTAGGTTAGAAGAAATCTATCATGGTATAGTGACTGACATCAATGTTTGGAGTTCTCCCGGTGTTGTTTTTGGAGTATGGTACTGTTACAGTTAGTGGGTATGTATGTCGTGTCTTATTTTATTTCAGAGACTGTAGTATTCTTTCTTTAGATTTTTGTTTTATGATTTTCTGTATTGATGTTCTGACAAAGATTCTTATTTTACGGTTTTAAATGTATTAGTAAGAAAAGAATTTTATTTGGGCTTTTATTGTGTGTTGCTTTTGTGACCCTAATGTGACCTCCTAGAATTGGGTGTAATGCATAGGCGGGTCTAGGGGGTTACAATGACGAAGGCAATGGTGGTCGGTGTTGAATCGGTGGTGGGAGGGGATGAATTTAAGGATTTACGGTTTGGGTTTGGGTTTGGGGTTTTAGAGAAATTAAAGATTTTGGGGTTTTTTAATAAAATTAAATATTTTTCGATTTTTAAAAAATAAAAATCAAAGAAAATACCAGAAATATGCCACGTGTCATGTTTTTATTGGATAACAAAAAAATTTAACGTCTGTCACAGAAAACCCTGATTTGAGTTACGGAATAAAACGTTAAGCACCAAAGTGGTCTGAAAAAAAAACATTAGGCACCAAACTGAAAAAATGTATAGGTTATACACCTTTTTGACTGTTAAGCCTAAAATTATGCTTAAACAATTATCAACCACACACATGTCTACGTGAATGGTAATCTTCTGTGCTTTTCTTAAATGTCCTTATGTATACTTCAATGTTAGAAAAAAAATGGATTTAAAATATTAGTACTTAAGGTGTAGAGTTTTGTTTTTGAGTGTAAGGTTTAATTTTTAGACTTTAGTGTTTATGATTTAAAATTAAAGTGTAGAGTAAAAAAAATTATTGTTGGAGACATACATAGAACACCAAAAAGAATAAATGATTTTTACTCCATCTACATAATACAAATGACTGATATTCGATAACTTTATATACAATCAATAAATTATATGATACTAAATCATTTTAAGATATCAAACCTAAATTGATAAAATGTAATCATTTGATTCATTAATGTGCATAAAATTATACATCATCAATGTACTAAATATTTTATTCCAATACAAATATAAAATAAAATTACAAGTGGAGTAAGAAACTTCACAAATGGAAGTTGAGAAGTTGTCAATATTAGTTATGCTATATTACTTAAAGTCTATAGTTCAAATCTCGATGTTACAAATGGAGCAAATTAAATTAAGAGGATCGTCGTTATAATGAGTCTCTATAATATTTGATTTAGAATAATAAGTCAATGGATCGTATATCGATAATTACACAAAAATAGTTAAACAAAAAAAAAAGCTAAATTAAGTGCTAAAAAAATCAAGTAATTTTCTCTCTGCTCTTTTGCACGATTCTCTCTGCTCTTTTGCACGACCTCCTCTGCTCTTTTGCACGACTGTCCTTTCTCTTCTGGTTTTCTTCTGTTTTTTAACACGTGCTCTTCCTTGGCGTTGTTGCTCCTTCTCTGGTTTTCTTTGCTTGATCCGGGATCTTGTTTTTGGTTTTCATGGCGGGAGTGGAAAATGAGCTGGCTGGCTTGTCCATTAACTGCGGGGAAGATGATGTTTTAGAGGTTGATTCCTTTGATGCTGAAAATCAGATCTGCTATGATCACTGCTTTGTGGGGTCTTTTTCACTAATAGCGTCATCCATTTCCATTCAATGAAAGCTACCCTTGCCAATGTCTGGCACCCTGTGGATGGCATCTCCATTTCGGAACTAGGTGCGGGCCGATTCCTTTTTCAACTGTATAATGTGGTCGACGCTGACAGGATTGATGTGGGAGGACCCTGGAATTTCAATTCTCACTTACTTATCCTTCACCGTCTTCAACGAGGAGAGGATCCGAATCTGGTCCCTCTGACACATTCTTATTTTTGGGTCCTTATTCACGACGTTCCCCATGGTTTTATGTCGGAAAAAGTGGCTCGTTCTTTCGGCACTTTTATGGGTTCTTTTGTGGAATATGACTCAAACTCGGTCTCATTAGGATACAAAGGAATTATGCGTATTCGAGTAAGGCTGGATATTCGTCTTCCACTAAAGAGACGCAAAAAACTACTTTTACCAAATGGAATATCTCACTATGTACGGTTTGAATATGAGAAGCTCACTCTCTTTTGCTTCATCTGCGGCAGACTTGGCCACGGCGAGAGCTTCTGTCCGATTCGGGTGGCTAATAATTCTAAAAATATCAGTTTCGGCTGGGACATCTCTCTCCGGGCTTCTAATCGGAGAAATCAACGTCCGGTCAGCATCTGGTTGAGGGAACCACCCACATTAATTGAAAATAATTCATCGGAATCTTTGAGAGCAATTAAGGGGAAATCATAGATCCCTCCAGGTTTCACGCCCAATCACCCACCTAACTCCCAGCCTTCAACACATTTAAAGGGATTTCAACCTGCTAATTTCCCGCGACATCTTAGAGCTGCAGATTTGGCTTTCCCAGCTGGATCCTCCATTGGGCCTTCTAATGGGATGAATATTATAATGGGAAACGTTCAAGAAGATGTCCCACTTGGGCCCATTGAAATGTCCAAACGGGCTCGGACCCAAGTAACTCCATCAGAAGTTTCTGCCTCACCGGATTCAACTGATGTCCCAAATTCTTTTTCGGCCGGCCTTGATAATCAGGCCCGCCGTCCGCAATGAAAATTCTCAGCTGGAACGCCCGTGGCTTGGGGAAGCTACGGGCCGTTAGACGTCTCAGGAATAAACTGAGAGAGGTTCGTCCCCAAATTATGTTCCTTATGGAAACGAAGCTTTCGGCCCATAGAATGGAACAAGTTCGAAGGAAATGTGGTTTTGTTAACGGTTTCGATGTCTCGGCGGATGGGTCACGAGGTGGCCTTTCGATAGGATGGTCTCACGACCTATCGGTTACTCTCCATAGTTACTCTCTTTCACATATTGACATAGAAGTTTTTGATCCGGATTGCTCTTCCCCGTGGAGAATCACCGGTTTCTACGGTAATCCGGTGGATAGCCAGAGAGAAGCTTCTTGGCAACTTTTGCGTTCTCTTAGTGCGAATCAGTCTCTTCCCTGGTTAGTACTAGGGGACTTTAATGAAATTTTATTGGCTAGTGAAAAACAAGGCGGCAGAGTTCGATCGGATCGAAATATGACGGCTTTTAGAAACGCCTTGCAAGACTCACATCTTACAGACTTGGGTTATGAGGGGCCCTGGTACACTTGGCAAAAGGGTCGTATTCCAAGCACAAACATCCGCGAAAGATTAGATAGGGGAGTTGCAAATCCTTCCTGGTGGGATTTATTTCCAAATTACAGTGTCTCCCATCTTCTACATTCAATTTCAGACCATTGCCCAGTCGTAGTTAACACTTTGCCCTCGGATCCTCGCAACAACTCATCCCTTTCGTTTCGGTTCGATGCGAATTGGATTCTTGAGGATGACTTTGAGGCCTTAGTTCGTTCAACATGGCTGTCTTCATCATTAGATGTTCCAGCCAAGCTTCACTATTTGAGCACAGTGATCAAATCATGGAGCCGTGAGTTTAAAGGCCGACAGAAGAAGTATAGAGAGTCCCTAAATTCAAGGTTAGCCGATCTTTCCATTAAAGATCTGGATGATGAGACTCTTGCTGAATTGCTTGATGTCAAGATAGCATTGAATTTAGAAGCGGATAAAGATGAACTTTTTTGGGAGCTGCGTGCCCGTGTTAATTGGCTCCAACACGGTGACCGCAATACTTCTTTCTTTCATAATTGGGCTACTTTCAGAAAGAAGAAAAGTTTTATTCGAAGTCTCAAGAATGAAGACGGTGCTTGGATTTCGGATGAAACTGAGTTGTCCTCCCTTGCTGATAGGTATTTCCAAAAGCTCTTTTCGGCTTCTGCTGTTGCTGACCCTACCCCCTTGCTCAGTAAAGTTCGGCCAACTATTTCCTCAGACATGAATGATCTACTCCTACGCAGCTTCTCCAAAGAGGAGATTTTTATGGCAGTAAAACACATGGCTCCGCTCAAAGCTTCGGATAAAGATGGATATCCAGCCATTTTTTATCAAAAATACTGGCCAATTATAGGTAATGAGATTTCGGATTACTGTATTTCTGTCTTATCGGGTACTACTAGTATTGAGGACATAAATGAAACATCTATTGTGCTGATCCCTAAAGTTAATCCGCCCACTTCCATGGACCAGTTTCGTCCAATTGCACTATGTACTGTTCTGTACAAAATTATAGCAAAAGCTGTTGCTAACAGATTTCGGCTAGTATTGGATAGTTGCATTGATCAAACTCAAAGTGCATTCGTCCCGGGAAGATTAATTTCAGATAATGTTTTGATAGCTTATGAATTATTACATTCGATGAAGCTAAAAAGATCTGGATCTAAAGGGTCTTTTGCTCTCAAATTGGACATGGCCAAAGCTTATGACAGAGTTAGCTGGGCTTTTCTTGAAAAGATTCTACTCTGCATGGGCTTTGATTCTTTATGGGTTAACTTGATTCTTAAATGTGTAACTTCAGTTTCTTATTCCGTTTCTTTTAATAGACTCAATGGAACCTCTTTCAAGCCCACACGTGGACTCCGGCAGGGTGACCCCTTAAGTCCATATTTATTTCTGGTGGTGGCGGAAGGTTTATCTTCCTTATTAAATGAAGCGAAAACCGAAGGTGAAATTCATGGCGTCAAAGCTGGTCGTCGTGGTGTTCCTATCACGCATTTATTTTTTGTTGACGACAGCATTCTGTTCGGAGAGGGATCCTTAGAGGAAGCTACTCATATCAAGAACTTGCTCTCAATCTATGAACAAGTCTCGGGGCAACATGTCAACTTCTCTAAATCCCTGATTTACTTCAGTAATAATGTGAATTCCCACACTGCTATATCTATTGGCATGCTCTTCAACGTCCGGCGATCATCGAACCCCGAGAAGTATCTCGGCTTACCCACAATGGTAGGTCGAAGGAAAAAAGAAGCTTTCGCTGGTTTTAAAGATAACATGCATAAAAAGACTGACAGTTGGAGCTCTCGACACCTATCTATGGGAGGTAAAGAAGTCTATCTTAAGTCTGTTTTACAAGCTACGCCCATATATGCTATGCATTGTTTTTTATTCCCAAAATCTTTGTGTCATGATCTAGAGTCTATTATGTGCAAGTTTTGGTGGCGCAACAGTGGTTCTAAAAAGGGAATTCATTGGGCAAGTTGGAACAAGCTTTGTCTCCCTAAGAAATCTGGAGGTATGGGCTTCCGCGACCTCGCTAAGTTTAATATAGCCCTTCTTGCTAAACAAGGTTGGAATCTTATTACTAGACTAGACAGTCTGTTAACTAAGGTTCTAAAGGCCCGTTATTTTCCTAGCTTAGACTTTATACATGCTAATCTGGGCTCTAATCCGTCTTATACTTGGCGAAGCATATGGTGTGCGAGGGGTTTACTTGAGCTAGGTCTCGGCTGGAGAGTTACTGATGGCTCTTCTATAAACATCTGGAATGATGCTTGGATAGCTGGACCTGGGAATGGTAGAGTTAATGTTACCAACATTGATCTGAATTATACCTATGTTTCTGATCTAATCGATAAAGAAACCCATACTTGGAAAACAGATATTATTTACTCTATCTTTGAGCCTCAACAAGCTTTACAGATCTTGTGTATGCCTCTCTCCTCAGTTAACTCAGCCGGTATACGAATATGGAGAGGTGATGATTCAGGAGTTTACTCTGTACGCAGTGGATATCGCTGGCTTATTAACACATCAGATACTCAATCAGGGGACCCTAATCTTTTGCGAACAAACATACTGGACAGTTTCTATAGTACTCTATGGGCTCTAAAGTTACCATCAAAGATTAGAATTTTGTTCTGGAAATTTGCCAACAATTATATGCCTACTCTTACTAATCTTTCGATTCGCCACATCCAAGTTAACGCAACATGTCTCATGTGTTCTACAGGCCCGAAGTCAGTGTTTCACTTTTCCCAGGAGTGCTCCTTTGTCAAACAAGTTTTAGCAAGGTTTCATATTAATCTAGTTCCTAATACAGATAATATTTCCTTTCTAACTTGGTTGGCTAAGCTTTTCAAAGATTTATCCTCTACAAGTTGCAGAATATTTGTTACAATGATATGGGCAATTTGGTGGGCTCGCAATAAACAACAACATGAAGGTAAAAAGAGCTCTGTAGAAGATGTGTACAGATTTGTGCTCACCTTTCTGCAGGAAGTGGATGCATCTTCCTTAGTTTCACTTACCCCTCCCAGACGGTTAGCTGAGCGCTGGTCCCCTCCAGATACGGACGTAATCAAGGCCAATGTTGATGCCAGCTATGATCTTCAAAATTCCTCTTCGGTTTCCGGTGTCATCTTTCGGGACAGTAACAGACTCATCATGGCGGCCGGCACCACGCCACATACCTTTGTCCCAAATCCAGAAATCGCTGAAGCCCTAGCTTGTGATTTAGCACTTGATCTATCGATAGCCCTGGGATTCCGAAGGGTTTTAATTGAAGGAGATTCCTTGAATGTCATCAACAAAATAAAAGCCCCTTTTTCTTCCAGATCTCAAATCAGCTCAATTTTATTGGATATTGAAGAGAAGAAGAAGGCTTTTACGCACCTTGAATTCTTGCATGTCTCCAGAAGATCAAATGTAGCAGCCCACACCCTTGCCAGCTTCGGGAAATCTTTTACCCATCCGATGGTCTGGGTAGAGGAAGCGCCGGAGCCAGTAGAAGCAGTGGCGAAGCAGGACATTTGGTGGGAAAACTCCGCCGCCTAAAGTTTACCGATTTGCCTCCAGGATAAACGGAACACACTCATTCTTCCCTCCGTTTTTCTCTCCGACGAGGTTGCTCTCATCCTTTCTTCAGCTTACAGATGCTCTGTCTTCCAGAGGTTTTCCATGGATGAGTCTTTTAGTTTTTCTGATCCGTTGTTTCTTTATGTTTTATCTGGACGTTTCATCTTATTGGGACTTATTTTTTCACCGCTTTATTTATTAATAATAAAGGATCAGTATTACCGTTCAAAAAAAAAGCTAAATTACCTTTTTTCAGTTTTGCATAGGCTTAAACCTAAATTAATTCTAAAAAGATAGGATATATCTTACTTTCACACTCAAAACTCCCTTGTATATAAAAATATATAGTTTATCCCTCGATTTCAATTCGTTATAACTCTAATTCCTTTGATTTTTAATAAGAAAAATCGCATGTCCTAATCAAGTTTTGACACATGTAACAAATGTTTTTTTTTCTTTTTACTTATGTCATAATAAGATAGGCACTTGTTTTCAAACTTTTTGATCGATAACAATTTAAGATCTTATAAGTTTAAATATTAGATAAATTAGTCAATGTCTCTTAGATTTTTGAGTTTAAATACTAAATAAGTCATTGTATTTTTTAAATTTAATATTTTGACCCCTTCCAATATTAATCCCGGATTTGTCCCTAGTTTGTAGGTAAGTATTTGTTGGGGGATCCAAATCCCAAGGTTTCATGGTTGTCAACAGACTTTAGAGTCAAAATACTACGATATAATTGCACAAAGACAACCGTTGCCATTCTCTCTCGTTTTGTACTCCCTTGGCAACTCTTTTTTGACGGCCTCGACTTCACCGAGAGTTTTTCAACCACACCCTTTTTTTCTTTGTTCTCCACGAGCTTTCTTTATGTGTCTTTCTTTTCGTTTCGTTTTGTTTGGTGGTTTCTCGGATTCTCCTCCTTGGTCAGTCGTTGGGGTTTTGTCTCCCCCGACGTCCTTGGTTTGAGATCGGTCCTTTTGCTAAGCGGAGGAAGATCGATCTATTGTTGAGTGGGTCGTGGATGAAAATGAGGCTTGGTGCTTCCAGTTTTGTGCTTCGTTTTTGCAGGTTTCATCCTTGGTTTCGTCGTCGGCTCGGTGGCTCTATCCCCCTCCTACTTGCTTGACGGTTCTCTGCTTGGTTAGCAGTTTATCGGCGAGTTTGGTGAAGGTTTTTCTAGCCTTTATGGCCAGTCTTTTGTTGGTTACGTCTTCCCGGCCCCTTGGATCACCCGTCGATTCGTCCGGCCGCCAAGGACTTCCCGTTTGGATTAGACGACCGGCGCTCGCTCTCCTCTACCGGAGCTGTTCAATGACTGCCTTCTTCATCCTTCAGTTTGTTTTCTGGCTTATCTGTTTGGCCTTGCTTTGTTGTGTATCTTGGGTCTATAATGAACCCATTGTGTTTGGGACTAAGTTTACCCATCGTCTTTGGGACTAAGTTGCCCATTGTTTCTTGTTTCTTCTTTGTCTTGGTTTGAATGAAATATGGATTATCTTTTAAAAAAAACAGACCCTGGAGTCTTGGAAAATGTAATTTGCAGCAGTGTTGTGAACATGCATATCGAACAATTTTATGTTATTTAATTATTCTTGAAATGATTAGATTATACTTAAACATAACATTGTTATAATAAATTGCGTTAGAACATTTGTGTGGGTGGGTGGGGGGGGGGGGGATTACAAGTAATCATAAGACTACATAACATTATAAAACCTTCAAAAAAGTATATACTTTTAGCATAAAGTCAAAAGCCTACTAACAACATGGCCATGGTTACTCGGATTTAGAACTGCAGGATACAAGTATATTAAAAAGATCATATCGTTATACCCATGTTCAACCACATCGTGCATTCGATTCGGATGAACCCGAATAACATGGATTTCATCGATCTATTCTATCGGTAGTATCTACCCAGAAGCAGAAGGAGGCATGCCATAGTGATGAGAATAGATTGCATGGGATTTAGTTTGGTGGCGGAGGCAGCTGATGAGGATGGGCGTGAAGGCACAGCACCGAAAACATTTGAACCATTTGCAGTGGTAGTGTCTAAGATGGAAGAAGCAGTGCTGCAGTTTTCACCATTCCCAGTGGTTTAATCAGATCACAAAAGAGAATTCTATATTTTTTTAAAGGGTTAAAGAACAAGTTGACTATAAATTTTTTCTGATTTTTAATATTTTTGTGAGATGAATGGGGGATAGGGAAGTTTACCTTGTGGACTGGTACTGACATGTCCCTCTACCTGAAATCAATGGCCAAAGATGAGTCTATACACAAATTATATTTCTAACTTAAATCACATGTACTAATTCAATTTTCATTGAAATTTTTCTTCAAACTTTTACTGACTTATTCATTAGAGAGGTTACGGAGCGCACACGTTAGTGAGGAGTGAGGAAAACTCGATTCGACTCAAAAAAACTCAAATCGAACTGATTTGAATTGTTATTTTATAAATTAGGCTCGAAAAAAATTTAAATAAAGTTTGAGTTATAAAATAAGTAACTTGATTGTTTTAGTAATTAGTGAATTAATTTTCAAGTTCAAGTTGAGTCCCTTAAATCTGTCTGATGTATATCACATATGAAAAATATAAAGAAATGCATTTGCATATTGTATATTGTTATAGAAAGTCGTTCAAATTGAAACCAATTAGTATCGTAATATTATAAATATTTGTAATTAAATTTGAACAGAAACTCGAACGACACGATTCGACTTAAATTTCATAAACTCGACTTGATTTTTTTATTCAATTGAACTCGATCGAATAGTCATTCATAACCAGCACTATGATATCTCATAGAAAATGTCTCACTCACCTTGCACACAGATACAACCCAATTCCAATTTTAAAATACCAAAAAAATGAATTCAATCTAGAAATGACAGACGAATACAATTTTTACGAATTTCACATCGTACCTACTCTAATTGAGGCGAGGATAGGTATGAGTTTAGTAGGTAATGGGCGGGTGTGGATGTAAAGAGTTATACCCGCCGTGGGTAGTGGGTAAGTGATAGAGTTAAGACCTTACCCGCACTGTATCCGCCCACATCAACCCGCCCCACATCTGCCTGTCCCGCCCACTAACTACCTACCATATGAATTTTGGACCATTATGAATTTAGAAATAAGTTCACAACCTATTCTATAAACCCTAAGATTTTAAAGGACGTGCCTTATAATTTAACCAAATCTTAGGGTATAAACATTATTTATAATTGTCTACCGTCGTTAGTTAGTTAGATGTAGTTAAGTAAATTTTATACCAACATAAATGTGCTTTAGTTAAGTTAGCTATAGTTAGTTAGTTAGTTAGATGTAGTTAAATTTATACATGTGTACATGTATTATATATATATATATATATATATATATATATATATATATATATATATATGCACTAAATCAATCAATAAAATATGAGAAGTTTTACTCTTCTTTACACAAGTCTATAGTTTGTTTTTACATAATTCGATATTAGTGATTACTTGCCAAGTGGGTACGGGCGGGTACGAGTTGGGTGGTGGGCATCAAGTTAGATAATGGGTGTGAGGTGGATTTAAAAATATACCTTATGTGGGTGTGGATTTAAAAAATAGTACCCACCGTGAGTGGTAGGTAGGTGATGAATATAAAAATTTTAAGTAAATATAAACATGAAGAAAGACATATTTGCGGACCACACATGTCACACCCAATTGTCATCCCTAATTCAATCTTTTCAAAACATGGACCACAACTATCCATATCTTA
The DNA here is from genome assembly GCA_030270665.1 of Hibiscus trionum. Classification (NCBI taxonomy): domain Eukaryota; kingdom Viridiplantae; phylum Streptophyta; class Magnoliopsida; order Malvales; family Malvaceae; genus Hibiscus; species Hibiscus trionum. The sequence goes on along the minus strand of BSYR01000038.1, from coordinate 13,780,637 downwards.
ACCAGTAAAGATGGGAAATCAAAAGGTAATAGCAAAATAGAAGTGATAAACAAGAACTTTGTATAGTATAGTTTATTTATAAAGCTATTATTTAAAAGTGATAGCTTACGGAAAGTTTATCATCTCTTATTCTACTCTCTTTTTTACCGGTAATTTTTTTTTTATACACAGTTCGTGTAAATTTTAGTTTATACGTACCTGTCAAATTTTGGAGTTAAGGGTTTAGATTATAGAGTTTAAAATTTAATATTTAAGGTTAGACCTGGCAAACTTGACCCGAGAACCGAAACCCGAACCGAATTATCCGAACCCAGACCCGAACCGAAACCAAAAATCAACCCGAAATTTAATCCGAAACCCGAAATAAAACGAACCGAAACTGAACCGAATTTAGTTGAACCGAATGGATCCGAACCGAATAGACCCGAACCGAATGGACCCGAACCGAATAGACCCGAACCGAATGGATCCGAACCGAATAGACCCGAACCGAATGGACCCGATTAATAGAAATAAAGAAAGATAAAATAGGAACAGCCGCACAAATCACTAAAATGTCAAATATATTGACTTTATAAAGTCATATATAGGGTGTAAAAATCTGACCAACCTAAAAATTTAATTAAAAACGACTGATCTCTCATTGAATCGAAAATAACCGAACCGAAATCAACCGAACCGAAAATAACCGAACCGAAATAAACCGACCCGAAATGACCCGAAACACAATTGACCCGAACTAAAACCGAACCGAAACCGAAACCAAATCTGAACCGAAAATATCAGACCCGAAATAACCGAAACCGAAATGACCTGAACCGAACCCGAACCGATTGACTCGTTTGCCACCTCTATTTAAGGTTAGAGTTTAGAGTGTTAGGATTTAGAGTTTAGGTTGTTAGGATTTAGAGTTTAGATATAAAGAAAATGTTGTGTAAGAAAATATTTACAAGGATTGTGTATCAAAATATAACACTAAAAAATAAGTTTAAGTATAAGTTTTCGAACTTTAAAAAAATCAAATAAATTTTTGAAGTTTTTAAATTCAATTAAGTCTTTATACTCTTAAATTCCATCAGTTTCACACATAAATTTTCCAAAAAAAATTATTGTTGTCAGGAATAAAGAAAAAGGTTTAAATATGTCGGGGTCCCTATCCTATTTCAAAACTTAAATTTCAGTCCATATACAGGCGTGAGCCCCTTCGCAGGCGGATTCTTCCTTTTGTTCTTCAGCCTACAGGATATTAGCAGCGTTTTAAGCTATTGTTTTCCTTTCAAGGGCAGGTTCTTACGCGTTACTCACTCGTCTGTCATTGAAAAAACCACTTTCCGTCCGACTTGCATGTGTTAAGCATGCCACCAACGTTCATGTTGGGCCAAGATCGTACTTTTTATGAGATTCATAGTTGCATTACTTATAGCTTCCTTGTTCATAGACAAAGCCGGTTTATAATTGTCTTTCATTCCAAGGCATAACTTGTATTCATGCGCTTCATATTCGTCTGGAGTTCGCTCCCTGAAATATAGCCATCCCTGCCCTCTCACGTCAATCCCACGAGCCTCTTGTCCGTTCTTATTCGATCGCGGCAGGGGAGCAAGGGAAAATAGAAAACTCACGTTGGGTTTAGCGATAATCATACTTGAACTGATAACTTCCACCACGTCAAGGTGACACTCTACTGCTGAGTTATATCCCTTCCTTGCCCCATCAAGAAATATAACTGGCTAATCATAAGCCAAAGGATCGAGAAACTCAACAACGCTACTATTCTTGAACAATTTGGAGCCAGGCTTTTCTTTCGCACTATTACGAATACGAAAATAATGGAAAAAGTTAGATTCAATTGTCAACTGCTCCTATCGAAAATAGGATTGATTACGGATCTGAGCCATATACACATGATTTCATAAAACTGTACGATTCTCCCGATCTAAATCAAACAGGTTTTACATGGAAAAAAGTTTACCTTAACATATTTTATTCGATATTAGTAGGAGTAGTGGTCTTTTCCAAGTACTGATATTATTATATTAAGTCCAAGTACTGTTTTTATTTAAAAACCGTGGTCTTTTCCCAAAACAATTATAGTATAAGACACTCAACTTTTATCACGAAAAACAACAACAATAGTTTTTCCGATAAAGGAAAATCTTGTTGTTCCGGGATAAAAAAAAATTTAAATATCCCGAGATCTGTTTTTTATTTCAAAAAATTTAGTTTATATACTTTAATTTTATGATATTGACTTAATGTACTATTTATATTTAAAAACTATGATTTCCCCCAAGTTTCATTCAATTTTTCCGTTATCCGTTGATATGACTAGGGGTGAGCGTTCGATCGAGTCGAGTCGGGTCAAAAAATTTCGAGTTATTCGAGTTGACGAGTCATATTTTACAATTTAAACTTTATTTGAAATTTTTTTGATTCGAGTCGAGTTTAAGAAATTCGATTCGAGTCGAGTTTTCGAGTTCTTATAAAAATTTAATTTTAATTATTTATCATGTTATAGTAGGGTTTGATTCCAATTTAAACTCCTTTCTCTAATCATATAAGATATGCACATATATATTTTTTTCGCATGTGACAATATTTCTTCATATTTTTATATATCAGTATGTATATATCATAAAAAATAGAGAGACTCGTCTCAAACTTAAAAATAAATCCACTAATTACTAAGAATTTCGAGTTATTCGAGTTATTTGAATTTCCATTTTACAACTCAAACTTTATTTGAAAATTTTTCGATTTATTCGAGTTTATGAAATTTCGAGTCGAGTCAAGACGAGTCGAGTCGAGTTATTCGGTTTTTTCGAGTCGAGTCGAGTTTTGCTCACCCCTAAATATGACTACAATAAAATGCCAAAATGTCTTGAGTATAATTTTTATCAGTTTGATCACTGATCTTTAAAAATAAATAAAAATTATCATTAATTAAACAATACATTATTTTAATCATCTTGTTTGCAATCTTTAAGGTCAAATTAATGAAAATTATAAACGTGAAAGACTAAAAAAAGTTATTTTTACTGTCATTTTATAGTAAATTATAAGAGTCATTAAACTTTAACATGTGTATTGAAAGTACCATTGAACTATAAATTAATATTATTATATCGTTAAATTTAGATTTTGGCTTCAATCGAAGCACTACGTCGTTTAACCATGTAAAGGAACTTTAAATCAAAACGACGTTGTTTGGGTATAATTGTTTTAATGTCTAAGAAGTTAAACTAAAACGATGACGTTTTGATAGAGGAAAAATCAAGAAAACATTGCACTCAAGGAGATTCAAAACAAAGACATTAAAAACAGAAAACTAGCACCTAACTAGGGGTGTAAACGAGCCGAGTCGAGCTCGAGTAGTGCTGAGCTCGACTCGAGCTCGAAAAGCTCGAAGCTGAGCTCGACTCGACTCGAAAGCTCGCGAGCTCAAAATTATTGAGCTCAAGCTCGAACTCGAAATCAAAAATGAAACTCGAACTCGAACTCGAAAAGCTCGAACTCGAAAAATCGAAAGGCTCGAATTCCAAAAGCTCGAAAAGCTCGAATTCCAAAAGCTCGAAAAGCTCGAACTCGAAAAGCTCGAACTCGAAATATTCTCAAACTTATGTAGGAGCTCGATTCAAGATTGAAAATCTCAAATATTATGTCTATTATTACTAGAATATTTTTTTTAAAAATTAAATAACTTAAAACTAAATTTTATTAACCAATTATTTTTAAAAATAAAAAATATATATTTAAATATTATTTTTTCGAGTAGCTCATGAGCTTTTCGAGTCGAGTATCGAGTAGCTCGACTCGGCTCGTTAAGAACTCGAGTCGAGTTCGAATTCGAGTCGAGTCCAATCGAGTCGAGCTTTGACCGAGCTTTGACCGAGTCGATCTCGAGTAGCTTGCGATCTGTCTCGTATCATTTACAGCCCTACACCTAACCACATAGCCAACTTAGAATCTTATTATAATTTCAACGCTAATATATATATATATATATATATATATATATATATATATAATTGCAGTTAAACTTAATTTAATCTATCTCATGATAAAATTTTATAATATTTATAATATTTTATAATTATATATAATATTTGTAAATATTATTTTTATAATATATATATATATATAACTAAACCCAAAATTTTAAACTTTAAATCTTAAACTCCAAACCCTCAACCATAAAACACCAAATCCACGGCTCTAAACCCTAAACTAAAATATTATTTATAATATATATAACTAAACCATAAACCCCAAATCCTAAACCCTTTATCCCAAGGTTTAGAGTTTTAAAATTTAAGGTTTGTGGTTTAGTGTTTGTCATTTATGGTTTAGTTATATATATATTATAAAATGATTTTTATAAATATTATATATAAATTATAAATATTATAAAAACTGCGATTATATGAGTATATTATTAGCGTTGAAATTATATTTAGAATTTAAGTTGGCTATGTGGTTAGGTGCTAGCTTTCCATTCTTGAGGTCTTTAGTTTCAGTCTCTTTGAGTGTAATATTTTTTTTAATTTTTCCTCTATTAAAACATCATCATTTGGGGTATTTTAGGTATAAAATCAACTATGTCGTTATGATTGAAGCTAAATTCTAAGTTTAATGGTATAATAATATTATTTTATAGTTCAATGATATTTTCAGTTCATATGTTAAAGTTCAATGGCATTTCGTGTAGGTTATCATTTTTTATTACCAATTTGTATTCGGACTGAGCAATCAGAGCTCCAGATTGGGCTTTATCCAACTTGAATTAAAATATCAAGTAATGGCCTGGCTCATGAGCTTCTCAACTCAAGACCCAGAAAATGTAAAACATGACAACTTACTTGGATCAGTGCGGGTAGTAACAGCAGTTCCTCCAAAATTACAGCTGCTAGGAATCGGGTTCTTCTGAAAGTAGCTGTTAAATGCATAAGAAGCATGAGCACGAACCGTGTCGGGGTTGTAACAGCTTCCACCGGGCTGAATTGCTCGACAGTCAGCTCCGCCATGCCCACATGCATAGTCTAAAGCAACCTGTAATGCAGTTTGTGATGCACTCTGGCTAGCCACACACCAGCTGCCCCCTGAAGATACCGGACTCGTTGGAACCGTCATCGGTGTCATGGTCACCGGAGACGTCGAATCCGGGTTCAACACCGGACTGGATGATCCAGGAGTTGTCGGTGTTATTGTAGGTACTGTTGTTAATGGAGTGGTGATGTCCTTTTGCTCACTGGAAATCTCAACCTTCCTTGCATCACTTGGACCTGAATCAAGAATTATAAGCATAGTCCGAAATCGTTATTACAGAAAATAAAAGTCTACAATGACCGCAATAACATTTGTTATGTATGTAACTGCGATCGAAAACACGACTGCAACCAAAATTTAAACCTTTATGGTTGATTTAAAAAAAGCAAGTTACCTGGAAAGAATATGAGGCAGTGCAAGAGGAATATCTTAGTGAAAACTCCCATGCTCTTCAATGTGTTATCTGCTGCTGTTGTTGGGACATAGAAAGCAAGGGCTGTGATAAACTCAGAGAAACATCAAATGATTTTGGGAAAAGAGACAAGATTTTGCCGTGTATATATATATATTATGAATATATAAACAATATGGAAGAAAAATGCAGTCTTGGGATTGTGAAGAGAGAAAGATGGAAGGAGGCATGAGGGGAAAGTATGAAGTAAAGAGAGAAGAGTTGCTAAAGGAAGTAAAGAGAGATTTCTTTTGGATTTTAGTATTTGTTTAGTGACGAGAGTAATGATGGCACTTTCACTTTTTCTTTAAAAGAAAAAGAAAAATTAAAATTTTAGTACTTAGAAAATTATCAACCACAAACACGTCTATGTAATGCAACACATCTATATGATGTAAAGGTTTGAAATTTGATAACTTTATATAATATCAAACCTTATAATTGATATTATTTCTTTATTTGATTCATTTATGTGCATAAAATTATATAAAAATAATAATTACTATTTTGACGATGTGGATGAAGTAAATTGAGTTAAAAGAATCATTCGTATAATAAATTTTTATAATATTCGATATGGAGTAGTCAGTCAATGATTTAGATATCGATAATTATCTGTATAATTACTATTTTTAGTTTTACATAAGTTTAGACCTAAATTAATTCTTCAAAAATGTAATATACCTTACCAATTACCATCACACTCAATACTCCCTTGTATATAAAATTATATAGATTTAATACATAAAATGACTTCTCTACTTTAGTGAATTTTTTACTTTGATCATTTTATTAATTTTAGAATCAGTTTATCCCTCAACTTTTAATTGGTTATAATTTTATTCTCTTTAATTTTTAATAAAAATGTCACAAAACCCAATCAAATTTGCTACGTGTAATAAATGTTTCTTATTTGTCTTTTTACACGTGATAAAACATGATTGTGCCACGTCATTATTTTCGAAAGAAACTATCTAGAGGCTAAAATGATAAGTCAATTGAAAGTTTAGGCAATTTTGGGTGAAAAACCCCTTTTTAATTATTATCTGAAAAAATGGCTCACAAACACTTTTATTTGGCAAAATGACCCCCTTTCTTGCCAGGTCGGCCGACCTCGCGTTTTGTAGGACGCGATTTTAGTCGACGTGGCGTTGCAGTTCGTGGTAACGGTTTCACAGTAACTCGCGTTCTGCAGAACGCGAGGTCCCCGAGAAATTGAAAAGGCGGCTGGAATATATCGCACGGACCTCGCGTTCTGTAGGACGCGAGGTCTGTGCATTTCCAGCCTGAACCACAAGCAAAAATATGCCTAAGTAGGCCTGTTCGAACCCAATTTCGAGCGTGTAAATGGTATATTTTTAGCGATCATCGAGTTTGGGGTCGTAGTACTGAAAATTGTCTATCGTATGATACCAACATGGTTAATTTCCGTCCATTCTACAATTGTTTAAAATGGCTTCGAAAATCCTATGCTAGCATACTTTTTTTGATTGAAGTTGTATTTCAACTAATGTCGATAGGCATGTTCGAGAAGAATTTCATACGTATAAATTTTAAATTTTTAGGTAACATTGAGTTTGGGGTTGTAGTATTGGAAATTCTCTATCGTATGACACTGACACGGTCAATTTTCGTCCATTGTACGCTGATTTAAAGTTGTTCGAAAACACTATCATAACATATTTTTTTGAATGATTGAAAATATAAGATGACGAATTGTATAAATCGAAGTGGACTGACTTTATTGATTAGATTGTCATGTGCGAACTCACATATACAAATGAAAAATAATTAATTAATACGAGGGGCTGAGCGATTAGGACACTTAGGAGCTGTGTGCCCAAGATTTCGACATATAGAACAATGCTTCTTTTGTCCGGTTTTCTCTCGATGTTCGACCAAATCCTCGGCACAATATATTCTTGTAGAAGGTGGACGTCCTTTGGCTCGTAGTAGTGCTGGATCTGGGCGTATGATCGGTTCAGTGTCCACAGTATTTGGATCAACCTCATTTTCGATTGGAGGAAACTCTTTTTCGTAAACTTTAAGCACCGTTTTGAGTAAGTATACCGGATCAACCATATGTATGTATTCTATTCGTTGGTTAGTGCAAGCAGCAATGGCGTGTGCGCACGGGTATTTGAAAGTTTGGAATATTCCGCACTCGCAGGTTTTTTCCCTCAGATCTACAACGTAAGCGTTGTGCTGAATGCCTTCTATCCGCCTGGAAAATTCCGCAACACGAAACAAGTGTCCTTCTCGCGAGAAGAGAGTTGCTTGCACCTGTCTTGATTGGGCCAACTGAATATGCAGTCTTGAGCGGAAATCTGGATGGACTTTGTGTCCACCTGCCATGTACTCAGCTGCTTGCCTGCCCAAGGTTGCAAAAAGGGTAGCTAAACGATAATAGGTGGCTTTGACAATGGAAGTGATAGGCAACTGCTGAACTCCCTTCAGTGATGAGTTCACTGCCTCAGCTAAGTTCGTTGTCATGTGACCATAACGTTTGCCCTCGTCATACGATCGAAGTCATTTTTCCTTTGGGATTTTTTCAAGGTATTCTGCGCCTTTTTTGTTTCTCGCTCTCAATTCCTCGAGCAGCTCAGCCACCTCTTGTTTGTAGTGCGAGTTGCCTACGGAATGACAGTTGAATAGTTATGGGAGTAAGAAATAATAAAAGGGAGTAAGAAATAATATAGTAAATGAAAATGCCATAAGGACGTACCCATATCGAGCACCATTTGACGTTCATCACGGTTCTTGTATTGCAGCAGGTAGTTTGCGGCTATGTGCCGCAAGCAGAAACGATGGTGAATGTATGGAGGCTTCCAATAGTCACCCAAATTTTGTATCGCCCACAGCAGCGCTGTGCCTCTGTCAGAAATAACACACACCCCTTCATCCCTTCTTCTTCGTATTACAGGATCAAGGACATATTTTCGTAGGTTCGTAAGGAAGAACGTCCAAGACTCCATATCCTCCTTCGGGACGATTGCGAATGCAACAGGAACGCATTTGCGATTGTCGTCCTGTGCTATAACTAGAAGTAGGATCTGTGTATATTTTCCGTACAACCATGTGCCGTCGATTTGGACCATCGGTTTGCAGTGCTTGAATGCGTTGATGCACTGGGGAAAGTCCAAAATAACCGGTGGAATTGACAAACACCTCGGACGACACGATCATTTTCGTATGCCAGAACCGTATCAAGTTTGACAACCATTCTGGGGATGTGTTTCTGCATGAGATTAAGCCACGGGCGCAACTCTATGTAAGATTCCTCCCACCGGCCATACAATTCCTCTTTGGCCTTTTTCCTTGCATACCATGCTTTCGAATAACCTGGACGGAAGCCGGTGACAGCTTGAGCTGCAGCCTGACATGTGGAGACCGACACAGTGGGATTTGTTTTCACCAGTGTGGAAAAGATGTCCGCGAGGTACTTTGCATCCAGGTTCTTGTGATCCTGGTTGAGGCTAGAAACGGTGCATGTATGGGGCCCCTCAAGTTTTGTTATTTTCCAACGGTTGCCTGCCCTCTTCAACTCTGATATACGAATTTTCCATTTACAGCCTTGATCCTTTTGGACGCAGTGAGCCTTGTAGTATTTGGCTTGGGTTTTCTTAACCGTCGTCTCAACATTATGACGAAGGTTGTACTGCTTAACTGCCGCCACCGCAATTTCCTTCTTCGCGAACGCCATACCAATTCTTAGTTCACCATCAGAACGGTGGACTCGGCCATCTATTGTGTCGTCATGGAGAAAATCAAGGACGTCCATTGCATCCATATCAACCGTTGTGAAGTGGGATGGTGGCTGGAACATAGAAATTGGTCTTGCGTCTACAGGATAGTTGGTCGCAGTCGGTTCTTCGTCCAAATCTGGTGGTGGAATGACAGTGTCTTCTGGGTCTGCTGGTAACTCTGTCAAGTCTTCTGGTTCGGGATAGAATGGCCCCAGCTCGTCTCCGTCTGGCCCGGGTTCTCTAATCGGTTCTTCGTCAGAAGCATCCTCCGGGAGCTGGAATAGTAGAGCTTCTGGAATCACTACCCTTTGAGGCGAGGATTGGGGTCGATGAGCGGGAGACCTCTCACGAGATCGCTCAGGAACCTCATTTCGAAGACCAAAATCAAGATCACCATAAGAAGAATGTATTCCCATTGATGGTTGAACGTACTCCGTGCTAGGGACATACGTTGAGTGTCGTCCATATGATGAATCATGGTCGTGCATAGCGTAAGAAGACGACGCTCCCTCACCCCTAAAAGAAGAATGTCTCCCCATAGATGGTTGACCGTAGTCGGTGCCAGAGACATACATTGAGTGCCGGCCATATGATGCTTCATGGTCGTGCGTAACGTAAGGAGCCGTCGTTCCCTCCCCCCCAAAACTATAAGGATTGTATGGATTGTATGTATTGTATGGACTGTATGATGCATTTGTTGGTGCATCGAATTCATCGTTTGGGGGTTGGTTCAGGTCGAACCCGATACTAGCTACGCAGGACTGCCTTGGAGGAGCAGATGACGATGCACCAACTTCGTTGTCTCGACAGAGTAGGCCAAAATCACGTCGTAGACCTGCGGTCGGGCTATCAACGTTGGCATTCGGATCGAAGTTGAAATTCGCCCGGCCCCAACTTGGTATTTCGACAACTGGATTAGACTCGGAGAACGATACATACAGCTCGAGGGGCCCCCCAATTGAATACTCGAAGTGGGCTTCCATCATCATTTGCACATCAGCATTTTCCGCAGTTTGGCATACAGAGTACTCTAAAGGGTTTACAGATATTGGCACTCGATACTTCACGTCGGACAAATGATGATTATCGAAATGAGGAACTTTTGCCTCCAGTTTCTTGACCAACTTCTTGAACGATAATCTCCTCGGAAGCTTTATCGTTACCGGATCTTCGCAGTGAAAAAGGACGCCGAGTTCGGTACCCTCGAATATCTGACCATCGTAGTAAACTTTCGTAGTAACGCCTCGTCCGGCCATTTGAATATTTTATGAAAGACTTTTGAAATTGGGATACTTAGAAAATTCTAGGAATTAATTGCCAATTGAAACTTATATTTTCGGTTTATGGTTCTTCTTCATATATAGGCAAAATTATTGGCCCTTGCAATCTAGGAGAATCTGGTTGTGTAAGGCAAATAATGGTTCAGAGAGGTAACTTTGCTTGTCCATTACCTAAAACCGATAAGCAGGTAAGGGATAGATTTGATGGGAGGCAGGAATGGCGTGTGTGTGCCTGGGAGGCAGTCCCCTAACTTTCGACAAGTAAGGGATAGATTTGATGAGAGGCAGGGTAAACCAGTACCTCGCGTTCTATAGAACGCGATATTCGTACCTCGCGTTCTGTAGAATGCGATGTTCTATGGATATCGCGTTCTATAGAACGCGAGGTCACTTTAAATGCTTTGTTTCAGATATTCCGTCAGAAGTTATAATAACCGTACTATTTACTATTTGTTTGTTTGTGTAATTGAGAACATGTTCGAGAATTTGAGACAATTGTAGTCTTGTAATTGAATACTACTACTGTTGCCTATAATGTAATTGAGTACTAGTAGTTTTACATAACTTGAAGTCCGTTTAACATTAATAAAGGTAGAAATAAGACGTCATATAACATAATTGGAAGATCATTTCATAAGTTAATGGTTAATCCGAATCATCGTAGTCAGTGGACACGTCTGAACTTAGGTTTAGTTCTTCGATCATCTGTTGTTTTCTTTCTCTACGCCTGTACATAAAAAGTTGCAGCTCCTCCACAGCCGCATCAACATCCGGTGAAGACGGTGCATGTTCAGTGTTCGGAGCAGGTTCTACGGGTGCAGACGTACTACCTTCGCCGGCGTTGACAAACTTAACATTGAAATCGACGTCTCTAGCTCCGACGGAATTGAGCCGGTCATACATGTTACGAACATCTGTTTCGTTCGTAAGCTTCATAACGTAGTGCGTTTCATTAGCTGACGGTGTTGGGATTCGACATTCCATGCCCGCAATTTGTTTCTCGGTGTGTTTACTAACCTCGATTGTTATCAACTGTATTAAATCTTTCAGTGACATTTTGCCGGTGATTGTTGACTCAAAATAAGTATCGAGAAAATAAAATGTTGCCTTAAATTTTGCCATAAGGTGAGCAAGGATTGGGTGTTTAGAGAGAATTTGGAATGAGTAAATGATGGTGGAATTCGTGGGTATTTAAAGGAAATGAAAAACACCACATAAGTAAATTTAAGTCGAATTTCATTTAACAAAACTTTCAACATGTATTCTTTAATAAGTAAATGGAGACAACTACATAAATTATCTACAAAATTCGAAACAATATATTCAGCAGCTCCGGCGGGCAAATTTGATCGGAGGTCCCGACTGAAAGAAGCAGAGAGCGAAATCCAGATGTAAATGTTGGCTGCCACGCCGCATCTGAAATGAGTAAATGGTAGCAGCTTTGATCCACATTAACAAATGTAATCGGCACCCGCCGCATCTGAAAATGTCGATCTGAATCCGCCCCCGCTTCCTAAAAGTCCTTTCTTTTCAAAACTGTAGCCGGGGATCCTCTCGACGGCGGCTACAGAAGCTGCCATTGAAGCCACTACTGCAGCATACAACCTTCAAAATATTGCGATATGTCGGTAAATATAAAGGTATGTACCCCCGATGAACACAAATCTTTAAGTGAACTCCAACTATCATAAAGGAACAATATTTCGGACATAAAAATTGCAACGGAAAAAAACTCAGCATTACACGAACTCATATTCAACTGACCTAAACTAAACTTAACTTCTTACAAAAATTCATCTCCCTGCATATATATATATATATATATACTAACATCTCATAGACCTCGCGTTCTGTACAACGCGATGTAATAGTGACCTCGCGTCCTACAGAACGCGAGGTTGCCACGTCATCATATTCACCTCTATAAATAGAAAACTCTTGGAGAGGCACGGAGCACCGACATAGATTTTTTCCTGTATTCACGTACGCAGTTTTCGCTTGCAGCTACTAATGGCAACATAGCGCATATTTTGGAAGTTTTGTTTTAATTTAACTTCCAAAATATTGCGCTATGTCGTTATTTTTAGTTACTACTGAAAATATAACGCGTATTTAGTATGATTCATTGTTGTTATTATTATTATTGTTATTGTTCTTATTATTATTGTTATTATTATTACTATCATACTAATAATTTTTATTGTTAGTATCATTTATTATTATTGTTGTTTTTATTATTAATATTATTATAATTTTTATTATAATTTTTATTTTTTTTATTGTTATTATTATAAATCAAAAACCCTTATTTAAAAACCCTAATTGCTTCGAATCTAACACCTGTTTTAGTCTCTCTTTGTGGTGACAGAAGTCCCTCCCTACAACTCATGAATTAAGAATTCTCGCAACAACAAAGTCTACTCGACATAAATGATATAATAGAATTAATTAGAATATATAAATATATAATATAAAATTACTCATTAATTAGAATATATATTAGAATATATAAATATATAATAGAATTAATATTCTAATATCTAATATAAATTATAAAATTATATAATATAAACTCAATAATAAGAAATCAATAATAAAAGTTATCATAGTAATAATGAGTTTCCCGCTTTAAAAACCCAAATTTAAAAAACCCCACGACCTCGCGTTCTGTAGAACGCGATTTCTTTAGAACCTCGCGTTCTATAGAACGCGAGGTCCCTTCTGACCGTTCAGTTCACGCGTCTGATCACTGACGCGCCTTTTCAGTGAACCTCGCTTCCCAAACGACGCGAGGTGTTCTATAAATTGGAGGTTTTTTTTTCTAAAAACCTCCACAGAACGCGAGTTCTATAGAAATTTTACAAAATATTGTCAGCAATTTTTATATATCGTTCGATCACATGGAGCCCTTGCTACGCAACCAAGCGCGTCACTGCAGTGAATATTGGCGAAACAGTCCAGAGGTATTATTTTTTTCCCTATTAATTTCTAAAAAAATTTATTTAATTAACTTTTTTTATTTGACTAACTATTATTTTTTTTTTCAGGGATACGAACGTAACTTACAATGTTACCTTAATCGTATCACCGTCGAACCCGTTCCTGCTGTTATGCGTTTGATTGAGCGGGCTGGTTTTGGGCACATAACTCGCTATATAGGGGGTCAAGGTTAGACCGTCGTTGATCAGCGCGCTGATAGAACGGTGGAGACCCGAGACGCACACGTTTCATCTTCCATTTGGCGAGGCAACAATTACGTTGCAGGATGTTGCCTTCATTCTCGGGTTGCCTATAAATGGCAGCGTTATTACTGGTATAGCGATGACGGATTGGCGAACCCTATTTGCTGATCAATTGGGCGTGATGCCCCCTGATAGAGCGTGAGACGGAGGGAAAATTTCTCTACCGTACTTGGAGGAAGAGTTTGGAATCCCTCCCCCCGATGCGGATGACGTTGCACTTCAGGTATTTTTTTATTATATTTAGTATGCTATTATTACATTTATTATTAAATTAAAATTATTTATTTAGGATGAATTATAAATATGTAGGATAAATTTTTAGGATGAATTCAGTAACTATTTAGGATACTTTATTAAATATTTAGGTTGCCTACATTAAATTATTTATTTGCACATTAGGCTGCTTTATAAATTTTTTATGATGAATCCAGACAATATTTAGGATCTTTTTAATAAATATTTCGGATGAATTATAAATATGTAGGATGAACTTACAATTTTTTTTATTTAGGATGAACTTACAATTTTTTTAATTAGGATGCCTTTATTAATTTATATTTTCACAGCGGTGTGCGCGAGCCCACATCTTGCGCATTATTGGCGGGATATTAATGCCCGACAAAACTCGCAACAAAGTGCACGTTATATGGCTTCGTCATCTGACAAATTTAGACGAGTCTGGACGAAAATCTTGGGGGTCAGCTGTCTTGGCGTTTCTTATCAGAGACCTCTGCAGAAACGTTGACGCCTCCAAAGCATCGATGGGAGGATGCTGTTTATTCCTGCAGGCTTGGGTTTGGCTTCGGATCCCTACTTTGGCACCACAGCTTAGGATTCCCAGTCCTCTGTCATTTCCGCTTCTACGGAGGTACTGCATAATCTACTATATTTTTTTTAAATTATTTTATTTAACGATCTTTTTCATTATTTAAAGGTGGAGCACCACAGTAACCCACGTCGGCCTGCCGGACTCCCAGAAAGCATACAGACATTCATTCGATGCCTTGACGGAGGACAAGGTAATTCAACAATTATTTTGGTTTTTTCCATACTATTTTTTCCAATAATATTTCATATAGAAATTTTACTAACTTTTTCATTCTTTTTAGTTCGTGTGGAGGCCCTACGATTCAGAGGAGATTCGCATCATTACTCCAGCAGATATTTTGCAAGAGCGAGACCTCTGGATTTCCGTCGTGCCGCTGCTGAACTACGAAATTTGCGTGTGGCATTCTGCGGATAGGGTACTCCGACAGTTCGGGTACGTACAAAATGTTCCACGCCCTCCGCAAAATATGGACGAGTTCCACAATCTTACGCGTCAGGGGAAGACGGAGATTGACTGGGCCGAGCACCACGCTAGCTGGATAGCGCAATGGGCTGAACGATTTTTCAGACGCCCAGAGTTTCTCCAACCAATTATGGTAGGGGGTCCTTTGGTCACTTTCAATTATGAGCAGTGGTATAGGAACAATGGGATGCCACATATCCTTACTCCGGCCGAGCTCGAAGCAGGG
Source organism: Hibiscus trionum (assembly GCA_030270665.1). Taxonomy (NCBI): domain Eukaryota; kingdom Viridiplantae; phylum Streptophyta; class Magnoliopsida; order Malvales; family Malvaceae; genus Hibiscus; species Hibiscus trionum. Next base: position 13,765,358 of record BSYR01000038.1, on the reverse strand, counting down.
CTTCCCCAGCGACCCCAAAACCGCCCACGCGGGAGCGAGCGAGCGAGCCAGACCCAGAGCCAGTCCCAGACCCAGAGGCAGACCCAGAGGCAAACCCAGAGGCAAACCCAGAGGCAGTCGCCGCAGCGCGGTCCGAGACCACGATATGACACTCCAGGGGCATCATCTTCTGCCCCACCATTGCATAGCGGTCCATCGACTTTCGAGCAGACGATGCCTCCACCCCAGTTCGGCTCCACTGATGCCTATCGCCCCCATACGCCCACGACTGACCTTCTACTTATCGATTATCCACCTCAGTATGAGTTTCCGATGGTGGAGAATACGCCGATAGGTAGTTTGTTTTACTCCCCGCCTAGGCCCAGCACAGATCCGCAGATCGCGCACGATGGTCAGGATGATAGGGACCAGGGACCACCACACGATGGACCGAGGAGGAATCCGGATCGCCAGCGTCATCCACCCGACTGCGGAACCGGTGGACATAGGCATTTTTAGTTTTTTTTGTTGTTTTCTACTTATGTTTTTAATATTTATGTTAAACACTTTTAAATTTTATAATGTCGTATTTTAATTTTGTTTGCATATTATAATTTAACTTTATAATGTTTATTTAATTTTTGTTTTTACTAAATTTAATAGGATTAAAAAAACCAAAAATCGACATTAGTTGAAATACAACTTCAATCAAAAAAAGTATGCTAGCATAGGGTTTTCGAAGCCATTTTAAACAATTGTAGAATGGACGGAAATTAACCATGTTGGTATCATACGATAGACAATTTTCAGTACTACAACCCCAAACTCGATGATCGCTAAAAATATACCATTTACACGCTCGAAATTGGGTTCGAACAGGCCTACTTACGCATGTTTTTGCTTGTGGTTCAGGCTGGAAATGCACAGACCTCGCGTCCTACAGAACGCGAGGTCCGTGCGATATATTCCAGCCGCCTTTTCATTTTCTCGGGGACCTCGCGTTCTGCAGAACGCGAGGTCCTACCTCGCGTCCTACAAAACGCGAGGTCGTCCGATCTGGCAAGAAAGGGGGTCATTTTGCCAAATAAAAGGGTTTGGGAGCCATTTTTTCAGATAATAATAAAATAGGGGTTTTTCACCCAAAATTGCCGAAAGTTTAGGTATTAAACTATTCAAAATAATAATAAAATGATCAAATAAATTTCTTTTCTAAAGTGGAGAGATTAAAGTAGATATTAAACCCATATATATATATATATATATATATAACAAATTAAGGTTATCTTAATTATTGCAAAAAGGGATATCAAACTGCAAAATAGGATCTGTGAATAATAGAACAAATTGAAGGCATGTGTTTCAAATTATTCCATAGGTCGATCTGAGTCAGCTTGAATTCTCGTAGAACTGCCAGTCTGCCACCTCAATTTTTTTTTTTTTTGCGTAAAAACCCTTGGTTTCATATATCATTTCATTTCTCAACCATGAAGTATATTCTTCTAAATCCCAATGCTGAAGAAGTGGAGAATGAGGAAGTGAGCAGTATATCCTGAATCTATATTTTGATCGAATAGTGGATATTGTATATTATAGTAATTTGGGGTTTTGTGTGTTTTAAGTTTTTTGTTGAGTTTTTTTAGTTTTAAAGTGATTTTGAGAAAATCTAAACTGATACAGTGGTAGGAGACAATGAGACGAATTTGATGGTGTCTTGAGTGGTTGAAGAAGACATCAAAGAATGGTTATTTCAGCATCGATGCGACATAAGGGTGAAACTGTAAAATATTTATTTTTGGAGGAAGAAGATAAAATAAAAAAAAGAATAAAAAGGAAAAATGACGTGGATGAAAAATGCAGTCTGCATCAGCACACGTGGTTGTTATGTCTCTTCCATTTCTGATTCAACGCTCAAGTGACTAAAATAAAATAAAATCAAATTTTAGTGATATAATTAAAATTTTTAAATTTGAATGACCAAAATAAGAGTAAAAAAAGTTGAATGATGAAATTATAATTTACCCTATAAAACAAAACCTAAGTTTTGAGAGAATCTTTGTTGGTGGGTTGTTGTGCGAGTGTGACTGCAAAATTTTCTTATCTTTTTCAATTTTTACTTACTCCTTCCGTTTTATTAAATTTCTCCATTGTTTTAAAATTGTCCCCATCTAAAATACTCCATTAGAAAAATCAACAATTTTTTAAAGACATGTTTCCCTTTATATCATTTCTTTTATTTTTCAACAAAAAAAATTAACATTTTGGTCACCATACTTTTAAAATATTCGAACTAAAGGTTGGATGACCTTATCAAATATTTTAAAAGTACAGTGACCAAAATGAATCTATCCTAAAAACTCAGTGACCATTTATGTAGTTTACCCATAATATAGACATTGAATCAAACTATATATTAAAAAAATACACTTAATGAAAAGTATATATTCTCTATATTAATTTATTTGAATTTATAATATGTAAATCGTAATTATCATAAAATATGCAATTTCAACCTTTACAATGTGATTATAATAACAAATTGTAAAAACAATAGACAGTCAAGGAAGAAAAATCAAGGTGAATAGTATAAAGACATATATACTCTCTCTAATTTGAAATAAAAAAAACTAAGTAAATATTTTGTAGTTTACTTTTCTCACCATGAATATATTTCTTTTATCACGTAAATAGGTAGTGATTTTAAATTTTAATAAAATACAAATATTTTAATTAAAATATTATAAAATCAAAATAAATGAATATATTTTAACTATAAAATAACATAAAGAAAATTTGTGCATTGTACGAGATTTTAAAAATGTTTATTTTAAAATGGATAAATTATTGGAGGTAATAAATTATCTTATATCACTAGCAGGGAGGAAGGCAGTGAGACCATACACCCACAAAAAATTGGAAAAGTAAAATTTGATCCTTTGACATTTTTAAAAAAATTTAATTTAACATCTCAATTTTTTAAAAAATTCCTATTAAGCTTAAATTTTTAAACACTTTTAATTAAATCATCTTCCATAATTTTAAAAAAAATTCTCATTAAGCATCTCAAAATTATTAAAAAAATAGTTAAACCCCATATTATTAAAAAAATATAAATTAAACCCTTCAAAATTTTTAAAAATTTAAGTTTAAGTGTAACACCCGGGTTTAGGGGTTAGGTGAAAATAATATTTTAATATTATTTGGGCTCGGGTTTATAATTAAACTAATCCTTTAAGTTTCGGGTTTCAAAAATAAATATTTGAAATGGGACCAAATTGATTAAATTGCAAATCGAAGAGCTTTTGAAGAATAAAGGGGATAGCCATTCATTAATGGCCTTTTGGTAATTTGCCCATCTTTTAATTTAAATCCCCCTTTCCACCAAATAAACACTATTCACTCTCTTCCTCATCCAAACATAACGTGAAATAGAGCTCTTCCTCCTCTATCACTATTCCATCCAAAAAGCTCCTCCATTTCAACTCATTTTCGAAAGGTAACACCGTTTTTGACTTCTCCTCAACTCTCTCTCTTTAAAAGTACCATTTGTTTTCATTTTCATTGAAGTTTTGGAAAATGGAGTTTTGAAGTTTTTGGATTAAAAATGGAAACTTTATGTTATTAAGCTTAATGTTTTGATTTAATATGGTTAGTTATGAAGTCTAGGAACTAAATGGTACCACATATATGAATTTTGAATGATTTCGAGCAATTCCCGAATTTGGGTAAAAATGGGGTTTTTAGAGGGTTTTGGGTGAGTTTTTGGGGTTGTTTTTTGTGGGAATTGATAGACTTTTGATAGTACTGTGGATAGGGGTTGAATTGGGATCATTTTTGAGTGCTATGGATGTTGGAAACATGGATTTTGGATGTGGTTTTGGGGCTGCCCGAGTTTGCTAAAATGGGGTTTGTTCATGGCTTGCAACATTGTAAATTGTACTTGAATTGTGTTCCGGGTTGGTCTTTTGATGTTGGGCTGATTTGAAATTGTTTGAATTGTGATTGAGGTTGTTTAGAAGCGGGAACTTGTGTTGGTGAAGCATCGAGAGGAAATCCGGGAACTTGAGGGTGGTTGCTTGCTTGGCTTGGAGCTTGGAAGCTTAAGTGAGTGGTTAAATGTTTAAAGTGGTTTTTAAATGGTTGGTTCGAGTATGTTGACTAGGTTGGGCTTGGTAGACCCACCTAGAGTTAGGATTAGGGTGGTAGCCTAATCCTAAACTTGATCTAGAGCCATTGGATGAACTTGTATTTGGATGTTTATGCCTCGTATGATTTGTGTTATGATTGATTTATGTATATTGTGTTATACATGTGAGATGAGGCATGATTTGTGATGCTTATGGCATGCATGGAAATGGTTCATGATTGTGATCATGGTGAGTACGTGCTAAGCACGGAATTGATTGAAATGAATAATGTGGAATGAGTTAAATGTTGGCACTAGTATGCTTGAGTACAAATGATCGATCATTATGATGTTAGTGTGCACACATGAGTCTAAATTCGCGCGTGGCCTTGGTGGCGTTGAGTCACCAAGGAGGAGTACGGGTTCGCCCGGAAATTGTTTATATATATTAGTCGGTGATGAGTGGAATCCCATCGACGGGGCGTGAGGATGAGTGGAATCCCCTCCGCGAGACCGGTGATGAGTGTAATCCCACCGTGAGGTAAAGTGGTTGTTGGATGTGAGTTCCAACGGGTTTATCCGCGTATTCGGATCATAGCTAGGTGCCAATGTTGATTGATATGTGTATCAATGTGTTGTAGAATGTGATTTCTACTTGGATGTTTATATGTGTATACATATGTTGTGAAATAGAGCTTGTTGAGCATGGCATGTAACTGAATATTGTTCATGCATCTTTAACTCTTGGCTCTTGTGGATCAATGGTATATTTATGCATTACCTTGGTTGAGATCGTGCTTGGACCCTGCGTTGTCGAGGTTTGTTTTTAAAGAGCTTACCCTCACTAAGCTTATTGCTTACGCTCTCCCTTTGTTCGACAATGCAGATCCTTAGTTCGTGGGTTGCTTGCGCAAGTGGAGGGCCTCCAAGTGTGGTTGTTGGCTTTGAGTTTATCAAGTATGGGTTTTAATGCTTTGGACATGTAATAGTTAAGCAATGGGATTTGTGCTATTGTTGGTTGTTTATGAGCATGTTTAGACTCCTTAATTATGTTGTTTTTGTGTGGCTTGTTGATGCCATGTTTGGATTGTAAAACCATGTCTTAATTGCTTACCATGTGGGTTGGCCATGTGCCTTTTGAGGTTGCCTTTGTGTTTGAATGTTGAAGTATGAGACCTTGAATGCTTAAATGTCATCTTTGATCAAATGCATGATTTCCTTGATGTATGTACATGATGGGTGCTTGTATGGCTAAATATTGGTCCGTAAATGTTGTATGAATGCTTGTTTGAGTCCAAGAAAGTCTTAAATTGCATTTAGGTTCGAGTCTTGTATGTTTTAGCTGAATTTGGGAGTCTTGCAGTGTAGGGCGTATCGGTACGCCTAAGGGCCGTATCGATACGGTCTTGCCTCCAGGACTCAAGTTTGGCTGGGCGTATCGATACGCGAGGGTGTATCGATACAGTTTTTGCTCACTGGAATTCTGAGATTTTGGTGAGTTATTATCGTATCGGTACGGTGTGTTAGCGTATCGGTACGTGTTTATCTCGTTGACCACGAGATGTTGACTGGAAGGGCGTATCGGTACGCTCAAGGGCTGTATCGATACGGTCTTCCTGTGTTGACCCTTGAGTGTTGACTTTGGTCAAGGCGTATCGATACCCTTAATAGGTGTATCGATACGGCCTGCTTAATTACAGAAAATGGGCTGTTTTATGAATGATGTCTTGAATGGTCGATCTTTGTATTGCTCTTGTTTCCGCTGACGTGTTTCACATAGGTGATGGTAATGCATTTAGACAAGATAAATAAAAAAAAAATTTGGGTCGTTAACCGATGAGGAACCTTAACGGGTTTCGCTTCGGTTTTCCCCGTATGGCCCACTCGGACCGGTCAAGCGTCCGGACCGGGACGAGAGGGTTACACTTGTTGGTATCAGAGCCTAAGGTTACCGAAACCTTGGGTAGGTAAGTGAGGTAAGTTTAAGTTTTGAATTGATATGCACGATGTTTGCTTGCTTTGTAAGTATGATTGCTTGTGTGACAAGTATGTTGACTGTTTGTTTAAAAGCATGTTGTGTAAGAGTCCCATTGCTACTATTACATTGGAAAAAGTATTTTTAAAGTGAGGGAAACGTACTTGAACACTTGGAAGCCTTGCCTTGCTAACCCAACTTTGTATGTTTTGTTTTTGTGGTTGTAGTTAATATCTGTGAGAGCGATGTCTAGACCGAGAGGTAGGCCGAGAGTGGTTCGTCAGGAACCACGTGTTGCGGCTCTTGTTGAGCCGGTAGTTGGTGTGGAGGCTCATATAGAAGGGCCGGTGGCCGCGGGAGTTAGAGCTCCTCCACCACCTCAACCACCACCACCTCCTCCGCCTGGAGCTGGAGGCGAGGATGGAGCTGAAGGAGAGGGACCTCAAGGTGGCCAAGGTCCGGCCGGAATCGATATGACTCCGCTAGTACAAGCTATAGCAGGAGCATTTCAGGCCGCAGTTGCGGGAGCTCAGGCTGCAGCTCAGCCTAGGTGTGATGATGCTAGTCTACCTTTGGAGAGGCTCTGTAGTTTGGGGGCCGAAGAGTTCAGAGGATCTACTCCGGAGAGGTCGGAGTTATGGTTGGAGAAGACGGTCCGTATCTTAGCTCAGATGGGTTGTGTGGGCGCACGTAGATTGGGCTGTGTGATTTCCTTGCTTCAGGGTAATGCCTACACCTGATGGGTCACCATTACTACTGGGGTTCCAGAGGCAGAGATTGGTTGGGATTTCTTTGAGTCCGCTTTCAGAAAGAGGTACTTGGGACCGAGGTACTTAGATGAGAAGAAGCGAGAGTTTATGGCCCTTACTCAGGGAGGTGCTTCTGTGACTGATTATAAGATTCGTTTTGTTCGCTTGAGTCAGTACGCTCCAGAGTTGGTTCCTACTGAAGTGGAATGTTGTAACCGTTTCCGCTACGGGTTGAACGAAGAGGTCAAGAGATACACGTTAGCTTCTGACTACTCAGACTTTGATGTATTGGCCGCGAGGGCCAAAGACTTAGAGCACAGTTTGGGTTCGGCCAAACGATCTGGTGGTTCCAGTTTTGGTAAGAGGCATAACCACTTTGACAGTAGAGATGCCAAGAGGCATAGAGGTGGCGGACATCAGTTTGACCATAGACGTGGCGGTGGCCATCATGGTAGGGGCCATCAAGACCATAGAGGAGGAGGGCGCTTGCCCGAGTGTACACGATGTGGGAGACAGCACGCTGGTGAGTGTTGGGGTAACTTTCATGCTTGTTGGAACTGTGGTTCGAGGGACCACTTTAGGAGGGAGTGCCCGCATCAGGTGGCACAGGCACCGAACATTGCTCAGGCTCCTGCGAGAGTGACTGATTTTCAGAGAGGCCGTGGGCGCGGTCGTGGCTACTTCCAGCCTAGGGCTGATGTACCTAGGGTAGATGCTCAGAGGAACCTTGTCATGTTGTGGCAGTGCAGCCAGAGGCAGGAGGACCAGCAAGAGTTTATGCTCAGAGAGAGGCCGGGAACGACACTGATGTGATAGCAGGTAATTTTGAGTTACAGTCTATGTCTATGCTTTCTTTGGTTGATTCGGGTTCTACACATTCGTACATTTTGAGTGAGCATGCACGGAAGTTATATATACCTGTTGAGATATTAGATGTAGGTATGCATGTGACTAGTTCTTTTGGTGAGACAGTTGTGGTTAGACGTATGTATAGGAGATGTCCACTGAAGATTCAGTGTCATGTGTTCTCTGTTGATATGATGGAACTTCATTTCTATGGCTTTGATATTATTTTGGGTATGGACTGGTTAGTTGAGCACCGAGCTAGTGTGGATTTTGAGACGAAGAGAATTTCTTTGAAACTTTCGGATGACTACGAGGTAGTGGTAGTAGGCGAGAACATTAAGTTCTTGTCTAATGTTGTGTCAGCTTTAGAGGCTCATAGGTTGATGGATTCCGAATGTTGGGCTTACTTAGCTTATGTTATGAATCCGAATATGAGTGAAGCTAGACCGAAAGATATTAGGACAGTGTGTGACTTTCCGGATGTGTTTCCTGAAGAGTTACCGGGTTTGCCTCATGATAGAGATGTTGAGTTTGTGATTGAGAGTATTTCAGGGTCTAATCCAGTTTCGATAGCTCCGTATCGTATGGCTCCGAAAGAATTGAAAGAATTGAAGAGTCAGTTGCAAGAATTATTAGACCGTGGTTTCATTAGGCCTAGTAGTTCTCCTTGGGGTGCTCCCGTATTGTTTGTGAAAAATAAAGATGGTAGTATGCGCATGTGTATTGACTACAGGCAGTTGAATCAGTTGGCTGTGAAGAACAAGTATCCGTTGCCTCGCATAGATGATTTGTTTGATCAGTTGAGAGGTGCTTCAGTGTTCTCGAAGATAGATTTGAGATCCGGGTACTATTAGTTGAAAGTGAAAGAGTGTGATGTTCCGAAGACAGCTTTTAGGAATATATATGGTCACTACGAGTTTCTTGTGATGTCGTTCGGGCTCACGAATGCGCCTGCAGCATTCATGGACATGATGAACAGAATTTTTAGAGACTATCTAGACCGTTTTGTAGTTGTTTTCATTGATGACATACTTGTGTACTCGAAGACCGAAGAAGAGCATGATGAGCACTTGAGATTTGTTTTACAGAGATTGTTGAGCAATCAGTTGTATGCGAAGCTTAGTAAATGTGAGTTCTGGATTCGAGATGTTGTATTTCTTGGCCATGTTGTTTCGGCCGAAGGTATCCGTGTTGATCCAGTGAAGATTGAGGCCATTGTTGAGTGGAAATAACCTAAGTCTGTGACCGAGATTAGGAGTTTCCTAGGATTAGCCGGTTACTATAGGAGATTTGTTGATGGTTTCTCTAGAGTAGATGCTCCTTTGACTAAATTGTTGCAAAAAAGAGTTAAGTTTGAATGGTCAGATGCGAGACAGAAGGCCTTTGAGAAATTCAAAGAAGCTTTGACAAACGCTCCAGTGTTAGTGCAACCTGTTTCAGGTAAAGAGTTTGTGATTTACAATGATGCTTCCTACGTAGGTTTAGGATGTGTTTTGATGCAAGAAAGGAGAGTTGTTGCTTATGCTTCTAGACAGTTGAAGGTTCATGAGAAGAACTATCCTACTCATGATATAGAGTTAGCCGCGGTTGTGTTTGCATTGAAAATTTGGCGTCATTATTTGTATAGTGAGAAGTGTGTAGTTTACACCGATCACAAGAGCTTGAAGTACTTGATGACACAGAAAGAGTTGAACTTGAGACAAAGAAGATGGCTAGAGTTACTAAAAGATTATGATTTGACCATTGAGTACCATCCGGGTAAGGCAAATGTAGTAGCCGATGCTTTGAGTAGAAAAATGGTCGTTGAGTTGAGAGCTATGTTTGCTAGATTGAGTGTGTCCGATGATGGTGGTTTGATCACCGAGTTGCAAGCGAAGCCTTCTTTGATTCAGTTGATTAGAGAGAAGCAGTTGCAAGATGTGACTTTAGTTCCTCATGTTCAGGACATAGCCGAAGGAAGACCGACCGAGTATAGTTTCAGTGGTGAGAGCTTGTTGTGCTTTAGAGATAGAATTGTTGTACCAGAAGATGTTGAGTTGAGGCGTCAGATATTGAGTGAAGTACATTCGAGTCCCTTTTCTATGCATCCGGGTAGTACCAAAATGTATCGTGACTTAAAGAATGATTACTTTTGGGTTGGTTTGAAGAAAGATGTAGCCGAGTATGTGAGCCGTTGTATGGTTTGTCAGAGAGTGAAGGCAGAACATCAGGTTCCTTCAGGTTTGTTACAGCCTTTGAAGATTCCGGAATGGAAATAGGAGAGGATCACCATGGATTTTGTGTCGGGGTTGCCTTTGTCTCCTTCGAAGAGGAATTCGGTTTGGGTGATTGTGGATAGGTTCACTAAGTGTGCTTACTTCTTAGCAGTGAACACTACGGATTCCTTAGACAAGTTGGCAAACTTGTACATCCGTGAGATTGTGAGACTTCATGGAGTTCCGAAGTCTATTGTTTCAGATAGAGATCCTAGATTTACTTCGAGATTCTAGGGTTGCTTGCATAGTGCTCTAGGCAGCCGTTTGCATTTCAGTACGTCTTATCATCCGCAGTCCGATGGGCAGTCAGAGCGAGTCATACAGATTCTAGAGGATATGCTTCGTTGTTGTGTGATTGACTTCCAGGGTTCTTGGGAGAAGCACTTACCGTTGGTTGAGTTTGCTTACAACAACAATTATCAGTCTAGTATTCAGATGGCTCCCTATGAGGCTTTGTATGGTAGACGATGTAGGACTCCGATTTGTTGGGCTGAAACAGGTCAGAGATTGTTACCTATGCCGGATTTGCTTAAGGGGACTACCGACAAAGTGAAGTTGATCTGTGACCGTTTGAAAGCAGCTTCCGATCGTCAGAAGTCTTATGCGGATTTGAAGAGGAAAGAGATTGCGTACTCCGTGGGTGAGAAAGTGTTTCTGAAAGTATCTCCGTGGAAGAAGGTAATGAGATTTGACCGGAAGGGCAAGTTGAGTCTGAGGTTCATTGGTCCGTATGAGATAGTTGAGCAGATTGGGCCTGTAGCTTATCGTTTGAGGTTACCTTCTGAGTTAGAGAAGATCCATGATGTTTTTCATGTGTCCATGCTTAGGAGATATAGATCGGATCCATCTCATGTTATGCCCGTAGAGGAGATAGAGTTGAATCCAGATTTGTCTAATAATGAAGAGCCTGTTGAGATACTCGCTTCTGATAGCAAGGTGTTGCGTGGTAAGACCATAGAGTTGGTCAAAGTGTTGTGGAGACATAGAGGTGTGGAAGAGGCCACGTGGGAGAGGAAAGCGGATATGGTCGAACAGTTTCCGTATTTGTTTCCGTCAGGTAATTTTGGGGACGAAATTCCTTAAGTGGGGGAGAGTTGTAACACCCGAGTTTAGGGGTTAGGTGAAAATAATATTTTAATATTATTTGGGCTCGAGTTTATAATTAAACTAATCCTTTAAGTTTCGGGTTTCAAAAATAAATATTTGAAATGGGACCAAATTGATTAAATTGCAAATCGAAGAGCTTTTGAAGAATAAAGGGGATAGCCATTCATTAATGGCCTTTTGGTAATTTGCCCATCTTTTAATTTAAATCCCCCTTTCCACCAAATAAACACTATTCACTCTCTTCCTCATCCAAACATAACGTGAAATAGAGCTCTTCCTCCTCTATCACTATTCCATCCAAAAAGCTCCTTCATTTCAACTCATTTTCGAAAGGTAACACCGTTTTTGACTTCTCCTCAACTCTCTCTCTTTAAAAATACCATTTGTTTTCATTTTCATTGAAGTTTTGGAAAATGGAGTTTTGAAGTTTTTGGATTAAAAATGGAAACTTTATGTTGTTAAGCTTAATGTTTTGATTTAATATGGTTGATTATGAAGTCTAGGAACTAAATGGTACCACATATGTGAATTTTGAATGATTTCGAGCAATTCCCGAATTTGGGTAAAAATGGGGTTTTTAGAGGGTTTTGGGTGAGTTTTGGGGGTTGTTTTTTGGTGGGAATTGATAGGCTTTTGATAGTACTATGGATAGGGGTTGAATTGGGATCATTTGTGAGTGCTATGGATGTTGGAAACATGGATTTTGGATGTGGTTTTGGGGCTGCCCGAGTTTGCTAAAAATGGGCTTTGTTCATGGCTTGCAACATTGTAAATTGTACTTGAATTGTGTTCCGGGTTGGTCTTTTGATGTTGGGCTGATTTGAGATTGTTTGAATTGTGATTGAGGTTGTTTAGAAGCGGGAACTTGTGTTGGTGAAGCATCGAGAGGAAATCCGGGAACTTGAGGGTGGTTGCTTGCTTGGCTTGGAGCTTGGAAGCTTAGGTGAGTGGTTAAATGTTTAAAGTGGTTTTTAAATGGTTGGTTCGAGTATGTTGACTAGGTTGGGCTTGGTAGACCCACTTAGAGTTAGGATTAGGGTGGTAGCCTAATCCTAAACTTGATCTAGAGCCATTGGATGAACTTGTATTTGGATGTTTATGCCTCGTATGATTTGTGTTATGATTGATTTATGTATATTGTGTTATACATGTGAGATGAGGCATGATTTGTGATGCTTATGGCATGCATGGAAATGGTTCATGATTGTGATCATGATGAGTACGTGCTAAGCACGGAATTGATTGAAATGAATAATGTGGAATGAGTTAAATGTTGGCACTAGTATGCTTGAGTACAAATGATCGATCATTAGGATGTTAGTGTGCACACATGAGTCTAAATTCGCACGTGGCCTTGGTGGCGTTGAGTCACCAAGGAGGAGTACGGGTTCGCCCGGAAATTGTTTATATATATTAGTCGATGATGAGTGGAATACCATCGACGGGGCGTGAGGATGAGTGGAATCCCCTCCGCGAGACCGGTGATGAGTGTAATCCCACCGTGAGGTAAAGTGGTTGTTGGATGTGAGTTCCAACGGGTTTATCCGCGTATTCGGGTCATAGCTAGGTGCCAATGTTGATTGATATGTGTATCAATGTGTTGTAGAATGTGATTTCTACTTGGATGTTTATATGTGTATACATATGTTGTGAAATAGAGCTTGTTGAGCATGGCATGTAACTGAATATTGTTCATGCATCTTTAACTCTTGGCTCTTGTGGATCAATGGTATATTTATGCATTACCTTGGTTGAGATCGTGCTTGGACCCTGCGTTGTCGATGTTTGTTTTTAAAGAGCTTACCCTCACTAAGCTTATTGCTTACGCTCTCCCTTTGTTCGACAATGCAGATCCTTAGTTCGTGGGTTGCTTGCGCAAGTGGAGGGCCTCCAAGTGTGGTTGTTGGCTTTGAGTTTATCAAGTATGGGTTTTAATGCTTTGGACATGTAATAGTTAAGCAATGAGATTTGTGCTATTGTTGGTTGTTTAGGAGCATGTTTAGACTCCTTAATTATGTTGTTTTTGTGTGGCTTGTTGGTGCCATGTTTGGATTGTAAAACCATGTTTTAATTGCTTACCATGTGGGTTGGCCATGTGCCTTTTGAGGTTGCCTTTGTGTTTGAATGTTGAAGTATGAGACCTTGAATGCTCAAATGTCATTTTTGATCAATTACATGATTTCCTTGATGTATGTACATGATGGGTGCTTGTATGGCTAAATATTTGTCCGTAAATGTTGTATGAATGCTTGTTTGAGTCCAAGGAAGTCTTAAATTGCATTTAGGTTCGAGTCTTGTATGTTTTAGCTGAATTTGGGAGTCTTGCAGTGCAGGGCGTATCGGTACGCCTAAGGGCCGTATCGATACGGTCTTGCCTCCATGACTCAAGTTTGGCTGGGCGTATCGATACGCGAGGGTGTATCGATACAGTTTTTGCTCACTGGAATTCTGAGATTTTGGTGAGTTATTACCGTATCGGTACGGTGTGTTAGCGTATCGGTACGTGTTTATCTCGTTGACCACGAGATGTTGACTGGAAGGGCGTATCGGTACGCTCAAGGGCTGTATCAATACGATCTTCCTGTGTTGACCCTTGAGTGTTGACTTTGGTCAAGGCGTATCGATACCCTTAACAGGTGTATCGATACGGCCTGCTTAATTACAGAAAATGGGCTGTTTTATGAATGATGTCTTGAATGGTCGATCTTTGTATTGCTCTTGTTTCCGCTGACGTGTTTCACATAGGTGATGGTAATGCATTTAGACAAGATAAATAAAAGAAATTTTCTGGGTCGTTAACCGAGGAGGAACCTTAACGGGTTTCGCTTCGGTTTTCCCCGTGTGGCTCACTCGGACCGGTCAAGCGTCCGGACCGGGACGAGGGGGTTACATTAAGCCTCTAAAAAAATATGAATTTTTTTAATTTCCACCAAACTCTTTCGTCAAATTCCACCACTATTACTAAGATCACTCCTTAAATTGGAGTATTTTGCCTTCTTTTAATAACTAGGGAACCATCATATTTGAAATGGCTTATGGGTGTAAGAAGCTCTTGAACTTTTGAAAAAAAAATAATTAAGCCCCTGAACTTTTTTTACACCCAATTAAGCCATTAAACCAAGAAATTGAATCAATTAAGTCATTGAACCAAGAAATCGAATCAATTAAGTCATTGGACCAATTTTAACCATTAAATCTTGACATTTTTTTCTTCAGATATTACTGGCACATGGATACACTATAATTCTATCATGCTGCAGTTACAGATTTTTTTTCAAAAAGTATTTTTTTATAATTTTTATAAGTCTTTTTTAAAAATTTAGAAATTTTAAAAAATTTAAATAAAATAATAGAAAATGAAACTGTCAAGTGGGAACATATCCAAAATAACTACCAAAATTTAATGGTCAAAGGGTTTAATTGATTTAATTTCTTGTTTCAAGTGCTTAGTTGATTTAATTTTTTAGTTTAAAGACTTAATTGAGTTAAAAAAAATTAAGAACTTAATTTTTTATCTTCAAAAATTCAAGACCTTCTTGCCCCGCTTTTAATGGCCACAATGGCCGAAAGCTAAGGTGAAATAGGCTATATTATTAACATATTTAAAGTAGAAATTATTGGGGGAGGAGACAATGGGTTAAGGAAGAAACTAGATTGGTGAGAATGGTTGTCAAAGTCGACCGTCCAACATTCTATCCATGAAATCCACTTTTGACCATTTGGATACACTACTTATTTATATATAATATACTCCTACATCCCTTCATTTTAAACCAAAATAAAGCCACTTCTTAATGGTTACTTTTATTCATTAATAAATTTATTTGAATTTTGAGGAATTTGTTTGATGGAGACAACAAATTATAAAAATTTCTTAAGCGCCAATAATTAAGGTATGTTTCCATTATCCATAGTTGATAATAATGATCATTTTTTTTTTCTGTTGTAGGTGTTCTTTGAAAAAAAATAGTTAGTCACCAAATATGTTTCATTCTCAAGAATGGAGCTAGAATCCTTAAATACGTAACTAAAAAACAAGATGAACAACCATTGCGTCGCACATCGTAGTTAATAATTCATATGGAGATACACTTTTTTAACTAATTATCATTTTGTCTAGTGAGATGAAACCGTTACGGTGTCTAATTTAAATTAATTGATTAATAAATTAGATACAAGTAATTATAGAAAAAAATACATGAAAATATATTTTTTAACTAATTATCAGTTAATCTAGTAAAATGAATTCAGAGTAAACTGAATTGATATATTAGCGGATAGTTGATAGCTGATAACATATTACATTAGCTGATAGCTGATAGTAGATTACATTAGCTGATTTGACTAGCGGATTGTACTAGCTGATTGTATAAAAGTGTTTGGTAAAATTAAATGATAGCTGATAGCTGTTAGATTATTAAAACAAGCAAAATGTCATATAAAGACATGATTATATTCAATACTTGTTTTAATAGTTTATTAGTTATCAATATTTTGTATCTAATTAATATTAATTAGATTTATAAAAATTATTTTTAATATAACTTTTCTAAACATATTCGAATGATTTATATATTAATTTATTATTTATATAATCATTTTAATATAATTTAATTAATTAATAAAATTTAAATACACATATAAATATGAAATAAAAAATAGGATTAGCTTATAAATAAGGTGAGAAAATATTTAATTTAGGTTATTTGGAGATTTTTTGGTAATTAGTAAGGGTAAAAGAGTCTTTACAACTTTAATATCAAATTTCTAATCTCAAAAAGCTCCTATTATGAGCTTTTTCAAAATTAACGGTTTCACCTCAACCCGTTGTTCACCAAACAACAATATTAGCGGATTTGACTAAACAAATCTCTAATTATGCCTCAAACCTCTAATTTTTACTCAAACAGCTATTTACCAAATATGGTCATAACCATCTCCATATGAACCATTACAGTGTCTGATATAAATTAGTTGAACAATAAATAATATATAAGTAGTTATTTAAAAAATTCATTTTTATATGTGCATATATATCTTAGAATCTTCGGGCCATAATCTCAAATTTGCCTTCAACTTTTTTATACATGGTGAGTCAGAATGGGATTAAATTAAGCATGAACTTCACTTTTTGAAAAACAAAAATTGAATCCCTAGCTAGCATTAATTAATTAGGTCTAAGGAAAAAGAAAGATTCTTGGAGATGTGGGGGAGCCAAAAAGTCATAATTACCGTTATTTAAACTAGAATTTTCTTTGCAAATTGCAATAGACAAAGATTACTAACAAATTGAATTCATTTCAACACCAAGAATGAGACGTTGAGGGGAGAGGGGACATGGTGATGGAATCCGAAGATACACATATTAAAATAATATTCAGTGTTATGTGCTTATCATTTAATTTTTTTTTGTTATTCTTTCGATTTCAATACTAACCCAAACTCGAGACATACTTAAGCGATACCAAGCTAATTACCACTTAATTATAGGTACTATTATATTTGGGTCATTTAATTTTTAAAAGTTTTATTTAAGTCACTCAAATATGAGTAATGTTACATTTGAGTCATTCAAATATGGGTAAGGTTACATTTCGCTCACTCAATTATGGGTAAGGTTACACTTGGGTCACCCTTCATACTTAAAAAAATTACTGCTACAAAAATTACATTTGGGTCAATCCTCAAATGCTTGAACTTTTGATAACATTTGTCTTTGAAACTCGGAAGAACTTCAATGATATCACACTTATCTCTTTCAACCTTCTATTTGACAAGAAAAAATGGTTGATTCTAAATTTCTCTACTCATCCCTTTATCAATTCAACTTTTTCGTCACTTTTATCAATTGAAGATTGTTATTACTTTTTTAATTCTTTTTTAAGTAGAGAGATTTCTTTAACAATGTTTTTTTTATGTTTGGTTAGTCTGTTGTAGTCAAATTGATTGCATGGAGGGATTCAAAGCCTTAAACCTCTAAATAAGGTAAATAGGTGAACCACCAAACTTAAATTTCTAGATCTGCCCCTGTCCAGTGGGATGTTATTTTAGGTGGTATGAATTCGAACAATATAATCTATAGGTATACGTGAATTTAGTCAGATATAAAACCGGACGAAGATACTACCAAACTTTTAGCTCGAATCCTTTGTATTGTATTTCATTTCAAATTTGAGCTATTTTTAATTGGGATTATTTTTAGGTTGTGTACGTCTCATTTGAATGAGTTAACTGAGTTTAATTTAAGTCATTTCAAGTTTTTATAGTTTTTGAATTCGAAAAATTTTTATTGTAAATATTTTAAGTTAAAAAAATGTTATGTTAGTGAATGGAAAAAGTAACGCGTTTTCTAAAAAGAAAATTGTGATTTTTTTCCGCAAGTCACCTTCCAACATAATATAAGAAACAAACACTCCTTTATAAAGATGTTTATAATTTAGTGCATGTTATAATTGAATCTTATCACATAATATTACGTAGGTTAGTTGTTTGTAGAGTTAACCAAGACGTTTATATATCTTTTTATTAGTTGGAGTAATTCAAAGATCTGCGCTCTTCAGGTGAGCACTCTAAGATTTAGCTATGATGTTAGATTTAAATAACACTATTAAAATTTTATGAGAAGATTTGAATTTGCTATTCACGTTTGCATACTCTTTGTTTCTTTACGTTTATTTTTTGTAACACCCGGGTTTAGGGGTCAGGTGAAAATAATATTTTAATATTATTTGGGGCTCGGGTTTATAATTAAAACGATCCTTTGAAATTTCGGGTTTCAAAATAAATATTTGAAATGGGACCAAATTGATTTAATTGCAAAGTGAAGAGCTATTTTAAAAACAAGGGAATAGCCATTCATTAATGGCCTTTTTGTAATTTACCCCTTTTCTAATTTAAATCCCCTTATTACAAATAAAACACCCATTCACTATTCATCCTCTTCTTCTTTAACGTTAGAAGAGCTCTTCCTCCCCAATCTACTATTCCATTCAAAAGCTCCCTCATTTCAACTCCATTTTGAAAGGTAATGATATTTTTGACTTCCCCTCATCTCCATCTCCTTGAAAGTACCTTTTATTTTGATTTTCATGAAAGTTTTGGAAATGGAAGTTTTGAATGTTTTGATTAAAAATGAAAGCTTTATGATGTTAAGTGGAATGTTTTAATTTAATATGTTTAGTTATGGTATATAGAGGTCAAATGATATATCATATGTGAATTTCAAATGATTTTGAACAATTTTCGGAATTGGGTTTCAAGGGGGTTTTTGGAGGGTTTTAAAGTGATTTTTGGGGTGGTTTAATGTTGGGTTTTGAGGGCTGGTGTTAGTATGATATATGAGGGTCACTTTGGGTGTATTAGATGGTTGTTTGGATGCTTGGAATGGAAGATTTCAGTGGGTTTTATGGGTTGCTCGGGAATTCTGTTTTGGACTTGATTTTGAGTGTTGGAAGCTTGAAAATGTTAATCCGGGTTAGTTCCGATGATGAGTTATTGATTGTGGATGTTTTGTTTGTGTCTGGGATTGATTAGAATCGAGTTCGGGCAACGGTGAAGCATCGGAAGTAAATCCGGGAAGTTGAAGGTGGTCGCTTGCTTGGTCTTTGAGCTTGGGAGCTTAGGTGAGTGGTTAATTGTTTTACTTGGTTTTAAAATGGTTGGTTCGAGTATATGGACTAGGTCGGGCTTGGTAGACCCACCTAGAGTTAGGGTTAGGGTGGTAGCCTAATCCTAAACTTGATCTAGAGCCTTTGGATGAACTCATGTATGTGGTTGTGTATGTCTCGTATGAAATGTGATATGAATGCTTATGTATATTGTACTATACATGTGAGTTGAGGCATGAATTGTGATGCTTGAGACATGCATGATGATGGTTCATGGTGAGTACGTGCTAAGCACGGAATTGATTGAAATGAGTAATGTGAAATGAGTAACGTGAAATGAGTAAAATGTTGGCACTAGTATGCTTGAGTACAAATGATCGATCATTAGGATGTTAGTGTGTACACATGAGTCAAAAGTCACGCGTGGCCTTGGTGGCGTTGAGTCACCAAGGAGGAGTACGGGTTCGCCCGGAAATTGTATTTAAATATAGTCAGTGATGAGTGAAATCCCATCGACGGGGCGTGAGGATGAGTGGAATCCCCTCCGCGAGACCGGTGATGAGTGTAATCCTACCGTGAGGTAATGTGGTTGTTGGATGTGAGTTCCAACGTGTTTATCCGCGTATTCGGGTCATAGCTAAGTGTCAATGTTGATTGATATGTGTATCAATGTGTTGAGATATATGAGCTTTAATTGGATGTTCAATTGTGGTTATATGTGTTATGGAATTGGGCTTATGATCATGGCATATTATATTGAATAGTGCTCATGCATCTCTATCTTGTGGTTTGTGGATCCTTGGTAAATATGTGAATTGCCTTGGCTAGATCGTGCTCGGACCCTGCAATGTTGAGGTTTGTTTTTAGAGCTTACCCTCACTAAGCATCATTGCTTACGCTCTCCTTGTTCAACATTGCAGATCCTTAGTTCGTGGGTTGCTTGAGCAAGTGGAGGGCCTCCAAGTGTGGTTGTTGGCTTGAGTACATCAAGTATG
The DNA here is from genome assembly GCA_030270665.1 of Hibiscus trionum. Taxonomy (NCBI): domain Eukaryota; kingdom Viridiplantae; phylum Streptophyta; class Magnoliopsida; order Malvales; family Malvaceae; genus Hibiscus; species Hibiscus trionum. Next base: position 13,745,722 of record BSYR01000038.1, on the reverse strand, counting down.
AACTTTTAAATGATGAACATGTAATAGTTTAAGCAATGGGACATGTGTTATTTTGATGGCTATGTTGTGGTTGATGTTGCTTAGGAGCATGTTAGACTCCTCGTATGTGTTGGCCATTTTGACTTGGGATGTATGCCTTGCTTGATACCTTGTTAACATGTTGCTATTTTGAAGTTGTCTAAATGTTGACCTTTGAATGCTTAATTCCTTAAATGAGTTGTATGTATGCATGCCTTGTGTTGTTGTGCCTTGGTGTTTAGTTCGTTTTGTTGATGTTGAAGCATGCTTGTATGTTGGTCTGCCTTAAGTTTTATTGCTAGTGTGTTGTTAGAGGTTGTGGAGGTGTTTTGGGGCACCCTTGTGCCTTAAAACAGCCAAAACGAGTTTGCAGACATGGGGCGTTTCGAAACGGGCCACCCTGTTTCGATACGGTCCCTTTGCATTGGCCAGCCGTTTCGAAACGGATAGGGGTCGTTTCGGAACATTTTTGCTACTGGAATTTTGAGAAATTGACGAGATAAAGGCGTTCCGAAACGGGCCTTTGATGTTTCGAAACGGTCAAATCTCGTTGACCACGAGAAGTTGACCGTTGGGGTCGTTTCGATACGGGTCACCCCTGTTTCGGAACGGTCTCCCTATGGTCGACCCTGGCCTGTTGACTAAGTCAAGGCATTTCGAAACACCCCAAGGGCGTTTCGATACGGCCTGCTGAAAAGGGCTAAAATGAGCTGTTTATTGTATCGTCTTGATGAGTCGATGTTGAATTGTTGCTCCTTCCGCTGTTGTGCTTCACATAGGATTTAATCATGCCTATAAATAAGATAAAGTTAAAAGAATTTTCTGGGTCGTTAACCGAGGAGGAACCTTAACGGGTTTCGCTTCAGTTTTCCCCGTGTGGCCCACTCGGACCGGTCATCCGGCCAGACCGGGACGAGGGGGTTACATTTTTATATTTGAGAGTATACTTATTTGTATATTTCTTCTCATTCTTTTTAATAAAATCTGATGTTTGATTAAAAAAACAAACAAACACTCTCTTACAAATGTTCATAGCTCAAGCTGGGTTCGGGTTGTACAGTATGTACTTAGCGGGTAAAAATCTCCTGCCCCTAACCATGCCTTCTTTTATGCCCCCTGCCTAAAAATACTTAAAAATTAAATCTTGCCCCATAACCCTAATTTTTATATTCTAAACCCTAAACCCTAAAAAATACACCCTACCCCTAATTCCCTACACCCTAACCCTAAGCCCCAACCTTAAACTCCAAACCCTAAACCCACTATTTTAAAGTAGGGGCACAAATGGGGGCATACTTTGGGGCAGATGATTTCCATCCGTACTTAGCACATAAATGATTGTCAAAGTCTATCTCGACCTGATCTGTAATATGGACCTCAATTTTTTTTAAAAGTTCGTCGTGGTTAACTCAAACTTATTTTTGGCATGCCCATAAAATTTATAATTTTTAAAATATATTTATTCTATTTTAATTTATTTTTGACTAAATTCATACAATTTTTTTATTTATTGAAATTATTTTTTACTATTTTATACATTAACAACCTGATACATTTTTTAACAGTCTAAAGGTGGTTACAAGGTAGTTTCTGTTCATAGATATTCTTAACCATTTGATAAAGTACACATACTTTGCAGACATTACGATTGAACCTAGTTCTCTTAAGAAGAACATCATTCGCTTTTCTATTGGGACCACTTGTTGGGTTCAACAACTTTACACATTTTCTAATACTTACATTATAGTACTATACATTAATATAAATTTAATTTTCACATTATACATATTATATAATAGATTACAATAAGATAATATACATTGTAAACATAGAAATTGGGCTGGATTTGGATTTTAAAGGTTGGTTCCCGAGCTCGACACATTTTAAACTAGCCTGATTTTTTTTATTGTCCGAGTCTATTTTCAGGCATAATTTAGTAATATTTACCACTCTCCTAAATTTGGGACATGACTTTGGGCTTCAAAAGATAGTCCAACCTATAAACATGACTACTCTCAAGTAGGAGTGTTTAAAATTATCTAGCCTGATTACTCGACGACCCGAAAAGAAAAAATGGGTATTTTACTAAAAAAAATTATTCGATAGTGCCGAATACCCTATTTGGGATTTTTTTGGTAGTTGTGCCGGGTTTGAGCCGGATTTTTTTTGGTAACCGGGTACCCGAATTGACCCGATACTTTTAATATATTTATTTTTTAGTTTTAAATTATATTTTTATTTTAGGTCCCTTAATATTTTTACCTAAAAGTAAATTTAAATCTCTAAATTATTTCTTTATTTGTATTATGTAATTTTAAGTTTTAAAATTTTCAAATATATTTTTATTAATTTGTTAATACAAGATTCGAAAAAAAACAAGATTGATATTTTTAATGTCTTTTTGATAAACTTTAATATATATATGTACTCAATACATCGATATTGAGAGCCTTTTAGAGAGGGCTCCGTCCTCTTTTACAACTATTTTTTCTTACTATTTAATACAATGGTGGGAATCGTTACTATTCACCCATTTTTTTTGCTTTTGAAATTTTTTCACCATTATTGCTTTCATTTTGGCAACCATTTGGCTTTCATCGGTAAATTTTTTGGCATTTGGTATCTTTTTTGAAAAGCTTGGCACCACCAATATTTTTGAAGGATCTTGAAAATCTTGCCACCACTTGGTCATTATCATCTTTTGGCTTCTTGTTATCTCCAAGATCAATGGTTTTGATTGAAGATGACTGTAAACCTTTATCTCCATTCTCTTCTTCTTCTGATTCAGAACTGTAACACACAAAATTTTGTCTATTTTTAAAACCCTAAATTGATTGAAATCTCTAATCAAAATCCCTAATAATTGGAAATTTTAATTTAAAACTTAGTTGAATTTCAATGGCTAAATTGAACGTTTTCGGAATTTCAATGACCAATTTACAAGTGTTTCAAAACTTGAGTGCTACTTTGTAACCCCTAGGAAGTGTGATGGCACGCCTTGTAGTTTACCCATTTTTGTGTGATTTAAAATCACATTTTCAGCTTTTTGAACTGGCTTTTCGGTTTCCCATTTTTGCAGCCGAACCTCTTTCCCTCTCCCTCCCTGTTCTCTACGAAAACCCCAAAATACTTCCCATTAAATTTTGATTATGTAACACTGTAAATCTAACCGAAGAATCAGAAAGAGAGGAGAAGCAGATAGATTTAGTTGAGAGGAGAAAAAGAAATATTCGAGAGAGACAAAATGGGTTCATACATTCATAACCAAGACTTAGAAACGGCTAGGGTTACATATCACATTCCGTAACCGAAATGATGCCATCTTATCTATTTATAAGCACCTATGAAACACAGCGTTTCATTAAACCATTTAAAACATAACAGAAAATTAAACTCTGACGGTAAAGAAATGTCCCTTCTAATTAGCTCGATTGCAATGCCTCTTTCTTCAAACATTTCTTGACCTCAAGGATTAAAGTATGATAATTGTTACTGCAGCTGATACAGTATCTCCCAGGTGGCATCTTCTGGGAAAGTGTTTGACCATTCCACCAGAACCTCTGTAACAGCTCGGTTTCCCCTCTTCCCAATTCTGCGGTCAATAATCTTGACTGGTTTCTTACTGATTCCTCCATCTGGCCCAATCAGAGGCTACTGACTTTGAACCTCATGAAATCCCACTTACTTCTTTAGTTGAGAGACATGAAATACAGGGTAGATTTTGGACCCAAATGGCAACTCTAACTTGTATACAACTGCCCCAATCTTTTCCACAATTTTAAATGGTCCAAACCATTTTGGTGCCAACTTTTAAGAACTCATGTTTTGTACTGATTGCTGCCTATAAGGTTGCATCTTGAAGAAAACCTTATCCCCTATCTGAAACTCACATTCCAACCTCTTCTTGTCAGCTTACCGCTTCATTATGCCTTGAGCTCTCTTGAGATAGAACTTAAGCATCTTAAGAGCTGCTTCTCTTTGCTGTAACCCGTTGTCCACTGAGGCTACAATTGACTCTCCAGCTATATAGGGCACATGAACAGCTGGTTCTTGTCCATAGAGAGCCTGAAAAGGTGAAGTTCCAATGGAAGCATGGTATGATGTGTTATACCATCACTCAGCCAAATGCATCCAATCATTTCACTCTTTTGGCTTTTCCCCTGACATGCACTTGAGGTAGGTTTCCAAGCATTGATTCACCATCTCTGTTTGACCATCAGTTTTTGGGTAGTAAGCTGTTGAGGGTGTAATCACAGTTCTCAACTTCATAAATGATTCTTTCCAGAACTGACTCATAAAGATCTTGTCTCTATCACAGATAATTGTGTGTGGCATGCCATGTAGTTTAAATACGTTCTCCAAAAACACTTGGGCAACATCTTTTGTTGTATAGGGATGACTAAGTGCAATGAAGTGCCCATACTTAGTCAGCCTGTCCACCACCACTAGGATTGTATCTTTCCTTCTAGAGTTTGGTAATCCATCCACAAAATCCATGCTTATGGAGGTCCACACTGTGTCAGGTATGGGAAGGGGCTGTAGTAAGCCTCTAGGATGGTTCAGATCACCTTTATTCCTCTGAAAAATCCTACACTCCCCCATAAAGGATTTCACATTTTTTAAGTCCCTTCCAATAAAAAATGCTGCTTAACCTTCTTGTTGTGACCTCAGCTCCTGAATGACCACCAATAGGACTACAATGGAAATAGATCATTAAATATTTCCTCAATTCCTCATTTTGCTCCACAACTACCTTCCCCTTTCTTTTAAGCAATTTCCCATCCCAAGAGTACTTAGCATAATGAGGAGAGCCTCCCTGAATTGCATCCACAATTTTTCTTAATTTATCATCTGCTTGCCAGGATTCAGCAACTCTGGCCATTACATTGGTGTTAACACTGCTAATAGCCATCAATTGACCCTCTCCACTTTCTAGTTTTCTTGATAGAGCATCATCTATCACATTGGTGCTCCCTTTCTGTAGAACTAAGTTTTGATATAATATTTGAAAAATGTTTTGGACTAAATTGCAAAGAATTTAAAATAAGTTTTTAGTCAAAAACAACTTGAAAATATGTTTAAGGGTTTTCAAAAGGCTTTGGAATGTTTTAAAGTGTATTTAAAGTAGTCAAAACCAGGCTTTTAAAGTGACTGTACCGATATGGTATTGAACTGTACCGATACGCCTTAGGGTTTTCAAACTACCAGAATTCTAGTAGCCAAAACTCGTACCGATACGCTTAGCCGTATCGATACGGTGTGCTTTGAAAGAGCCCAACGGCTAGTCACGTACCGATACGGTTGTATCGCGTACCGATACGCCTAACTACCCCAACGGTCATTTCCCAACGGTCATTTGAATTTGCAGGACCGTACCGATACGCTAGGTAAGCGTATCGATACGCATCAGCTGAAGAAGCCCAACGACTCTTTCCTCATTGAGACCGTATCGATACGGTTGGACGAGTACCGATACACCAAGCTGCAGAACTGCATTTATGGTGGGAAATAAAGACTCAAACGGCTCCAATTCAATCCCAACGGCTAGTAACAGCTATAAACTCAATTTGGAGTATAAAAGGGACCTCCAAGCATCTTGTAATGGTTAATGCTTCAATTGTTACAACATTATGATGTCAAAATTTGTCTAGAGCTTAAATTGTTTATTTCTTGCTTAGACAACACTTGTGAGCTTACATTGTTAAATTTGCTCAAGTGTTTAGGTTTTGGGTGAGTGCTTAGAATTGCAAACAAACACCTTTTAGAGGGATTTCTAGTTTGCTAAGTCTTTCTTTGTAAAGAGAGTGTTCCTTCAAGCTTTGGGTAGAAACCTTTAAGGGTTGTAACGGTTTCCTCCTAATCCGAGAAAAGGTGACGAAATTCTTAGTGAATTTGTTGGAAATCCTTAGTGGGGAGCTAAGGAAGTGGATGTAGACCTTGGTTAGAAGGTTGAACCACTATAAATCCTTGTGTCAAATTGCCAATTTTTCACCTCCCACTAAAACACCCAACTATCCAACTTCTCCACACTTGGCGAGCAAGAACGGTTGATCGAATCGAGCCCCTAAAATCTCAACAATTGGTATCAGAGCTTGGCTCAATCGAAGGGGATTCACATCCTATTGAGAAGATCCGGCAAGCTTGATCGAATTTTCACCAACCGGCTCAAATGGCGCAATCCATCGACGAACCGCCCTTCTTCGACGGAAATCACTATGCCCATTGGAAGACAAAGATGAAATTCTTCTTGAAGTCAAGAGATTACAAGCTATGGGACATAGTTGAAGATGGTTCGTTCGTGCCTCAAGCAAGCAAAGCGGAATGGAGTGCCGACGATCGCAAGAAGATGGAGCTTAATTGCAAAGCCTTGCACATGCTCTTTTGTGCTTTTGGCCCAACCATCTATGAGAAGATGTCTTCTTGTGAGAGTTCCAAGGAAGTATGGGACAAGCTTGAAGTCACATACGAAGGAACCGATGAAGTCAAGGAGACCAAGATTGGGCTCCTCACCTTAGAGTATGAGAACTTCAAGATGGACCCGGAAGAGAACATCGAGAAGATGTTTGATAGGTTCTCCACCATCACCAATGGTCTTAAAGGTTATGGAGAAGCCATCCCGGAAGAGAAGCTTGTTCGAAAGCTCATCTGCTCCCTTCCTGAGTCATGGGACTCAAAGAGGACCGCCATCATCGAAGCCAAGAATCTCAAAACCTTGAAGCTTGATGAACTCGTGGGGTCACTTCTCACTCATCAAATAATGAAGAAAAACAAAGAAGAGGAGAAGAAGAAGGAAGAGATTAGAGCAATGGGGAAGAAGAAGATCATGGAGCTAGGCATCAATGCAAGTGTCGTAGCTCTCAAATCCTCCACATGCCATCATGTAGATTCAAGTGAGAAGGAAAGTGAAGATGAAGAGATGACCTATCTCTTCAACAAATTTGCCCGGTTCATGAAGAGCAAAATGGAAAAATCCAAGCATGAATCGATGAAGAAGATGAAGGACTCCCACAAATCCAAAAAGAAGGGATCATCTTCAAAACAAGCATATGTGGCCACATGGAGTGATGAAGACTCCACTGATGATGAAGTAGCCCACCTATGCTTGATGGCCCTCAATGAGGGGGAGGTAACTTCTAACTCATCTATTTCAAATTCATATACATTTGATGAGTTACAAGATGCCTATGATGATTTGCTTTTGGAATTCAAGGCATCATTTTCCAAGAACAAAAAGTTGATTTCAAAAATAAAAATTGAAAATGATTTGCTTTCCAAAACAAATCTTGAACTTGAAGCAAAGTTGAAAGATTTTGAACAAAAATGTTTTAATTTACAAAATTTGCTTCTTAAAGTTCAAAAAGAAAAATATTTTATTTCCAATGAACTCGAAAAGAAAAATAGTTTTGGAAAATCTAACTTTTATGTAAGACAATCTAGTGCCCCTAGATTTATGAATGGAAAATGTTTTAGAAGTGTTTGGGTCCCAAAGGGACTAACCACTTCAACTAAAAAGGATGAAATTGAAAAATGGATTCCTAAAGGGACTAAACTTTGTGCTACTAATGTATATGGATCCAAAGCAATTTGGATACCAAAAATTACTTGATTGTCTTGTGCTAGGTGTGATGGAGAGTGATCAACAAGTCAAAAATTGAGGGGGAGCTCCATGCACACAAAGGAAGAACACTTGAAGAAGGAAGGCTTCACATCCTCCCTTGAGTTCAAGTGTGGTAAAATCTAGTTGCTTTTGTGTTTATTTGATTTATATTCATTTATGTCAACTAGATAACCATATATGTTGAACTAACATTCTTATGATGCTTTGAGTAAGGGGGAGCCAATTTTAAACCAAAATTTTAGGTGTGTCAAATTTTTTTTGCCTCCTATGTTATCTTGAACTCAATGTCATTTTAAATTCTTTTTGATATAACAAAAAGGGGAGAAATTGGTTTGAAAAATTGAATTTTCAAATGAATAAAGGGGAGCTTTATTTGATTTCACTTTTAATCCTCTCATTCACAATTTTAAAGTTAAAGGGGGGGAATTCCAAACAATTTTTCAAGTTGGTTTTATTATATCAAAAAGGGGGAGATTGTACAACTAAGTTTTGATATAATATTTGAAAAATGTTTTGGACTAAATTGCAAAGAATTTAAAATAAATTTTTAGTCAAAAACAACTTGAAAATATGTTTAAGGGTTTTCAAAAGGCTTTGGAATGTTTTAAAGTGTATTTAAAGTAGTCAAAACCAGGCTTTTAAAGTGACCGTACCGATACGGTATTGAGCTGTATCGATACGCCTTAGGGTTTTCAAACTACCAGAATTCCAGTAGCCAAAACCCGTACCGATACGCTTAGCCGTATCGATACGGTGTGCTTTGAAAGAGCCCAACGGCTAGTCACGTACCGATACGGTTGTATCGCGTACCGATACGCCTAACTACCCTAACGGTCATTTTCCAACGGTCATTTGAATTTGCAGGACCGTACCGATACGCTAGGTAAGCGTATCGATACGCATCAGCTGAAGAAGCCCAACGGCTCTTTCCTCATTGAGACCGTATCGATACGATTGGACGAGTATCGATACACCAAGCTGCAGAACTGCATTTATGGTGGGAAATAAAGACTCAAACGGCTCTAATTCAATCCCAACGGCTAGTAACGGCTACAAACTCAATTGGGAGTATAAAAGGGACCTCCAAGCATCTTGTGATGGTTAATGCTTCAATTGTTACAACATTATGATGTCAAAATTTGTCTAGAGCTTAAATTGTTTATTTCTTGCTTAGACAACACTTGTGAGCTTACATTGTTAAATTTGCTCAAGTGTTTAGGTTTTGGGTGAGTGCTTAGAATTGCAAACAAACACCTTTTAGAGGGATTTCTAGTTTGCTAAGTCTTTCTTTGTAAAGAGAGTGTTCCTTCAAGCTTTGGGTAGAAAGCTTTGAGGGTTGTAACGGTTTCCTCCTAATCCGAGAAAAGGGGACGAAATTCTTAGTGAATTTGTTGGAAATCCTTAGTGGGGAGCTAAGGTAGTGGATGTAGACCTTGGTTAGAAGGTTGAACCACTATAAATCCTTGTGTCAAATTGCCAAATTTTCACCTCCCACTAAAACATCCAACTATCCAACTTCTCCACACTTGGCGAGCAAGAACGGTTGATCGAATCGAGCCCCTAAAATCTCAACACTTTCTTATAAATAACCTCATAATCATACCCAAGCATCTTAACCACACAATTTTCCTGTGCTGGGGTCTCTACCTGGTTCTATGCCAAGAACTTAAGGCTCTGGTGGTCAGTTCTAATTTTGAAGTGCCTCCCCACAATGTATGCTGACCATTTTTTCACTTCCATGAGAACAACCAACATCCCCTTCTCATATACTGAGAGACCCTGGTGTCTCACCCCCAAACCTCTACTGAAGAAAGCCAAGGGTTTCCCCTTTTGCACCAAAACTGCTCCTACTCCCATTTCTGAGGCATCAATTTCAATGCTAAGTTCTGCACTAAAATCAGGTAGTGCCAACACATGGGCACTACTTATAGCTCTTTTCAACTTATCAAAAGCAGCTCCTTCTGTATCTGACCATTTTCTTTGGCTTTCGGCCTAATGTCATATCATTTCTCAAAGCTGAGAAAATGATCAGGAAAGAGTCTATTGCTTATCTTACTTATATTCTTGATCCGAGACAGTCTGATTCTGGGTTGGATAAGATTCGTGTTGTGAGAGAATTTCTAAATATTTTTCTGGAAGAATTGCCAAGGGTACCACTGAAACGTGATGAGGTTGAGTTTGGCATCAAAGTTTATCCGGGTACAACTCTTGTGTCTATGTCTCCTTACTGGATGACACCAAAAGAACTTAAAGAGTTAAAAATTCAGTTGTAAGAATTGCTAGACCGGGGTTTCATTTGACCTAGTGTTTCACCTTAGGGAGCTCATGTTCTATTTGTTAAGAAGAAAGATGGGACACTTCAACTCTGTATCGACTATTAGAAGCTGAATAAGCTAAAAATCAAGAACAAGTATCCCATTCCCCACATTGATGTTCTCTTCGATCAATTTCAGGAAGCTACGATATTTTCTTAGATAGACCTTAGATCTGGTTACTACCAACTTAAGGTTAAAGATTATGATGTGTTCAAAACAACATTCCGGATACGTTATGGTCACTACGAGTTTCTTGTAATGCCTTTCGAATTGACTAGCGCCCCTGCCACATTTATGGACATGGTGAACATGGTGTTTCAACCCTATCTTAACCAGTTTGTTGTGGTATTTATAGATGATATTCTGGTATATTCTAAATCTGAGGCTGAACATGAGGAACATCTTCGAATTGTATTACAAACTCTGAGAGAGAAACAATTATATGAAAAATTCAACAAGTGTGAATTCTGGCTGTCAGAGGTTATGTTTTCGGGGTATATAGTTTCTGCCGAGGGTATTCAGGTTGACCCGAAGAAAATTGAAGCTATTATGAGCTGGAAATAGCCTAAGAATGTTCTTTAGATTCGAAGATTCTTGGGTTTAGTTGGCTATTATAGGAGGTTTGTTGAGGGTTTCTCTACTATTGCAGCTCCGTTGACTAAGCTTCTGAGGAAGGATGTTCCCTTTGTATGGAGTGAGGCTTAAGACTATTTTGACTGAAGCACCGGTTTTGATCCAGCCTGAGCCTGGTAAGGCTTATACCGTTTACAGTGATGCTTCTTACACCAGATTGGGATGTGTTTTGATGCAGGATGGGAAGGTAGTGGCTTATGCGTCCCGACAGTTGAACCGCATAAGAAAAACGGTATATACACAATTCCTTATAAAGTAACAAATTGTGTTTGTACACAATTTCTTACCAAATATACCTAAGAAATTAAATATATACTCAATTCCTTACGAATTTTTAAGTTGGGGTAAAGTTGCTCAAATTTTTGTAAGAAATTGTGTTTGTACTCAATTTCTTACAATAATGCACAATTTGGTACAAAATAGGTAAAGAATTGTGTTTGTACACAATTTCGTACCAAATATACCTAATTTCTTACTAAAATTGTAAGAAATTAGGTATATACTCAATTCCTTACGAATTTTTAAGTTGGGGTAAAGTTGCTCAAACCTTTGTAAGAAATTGTGTTTGTACTTAATTTCTTACAAGAATGCACAATTTGGTACAAAATAGGTAAGGAATTGTGTTTGTACACAATTTCTTACCAAATATACCTAATTTATTACTGAAATTGTAAGAAATTAGGTATATACCCAATTCCTTACGAAATTTTAAGTTGGAGTAAAGTTGCTCAAACCTTTGTAAGAAATTGTGTTTGTACTTAATTTCTTACAAGAATGCACAATTTAGTACAAAATAGGTAAGGAATTGTGTTTGTACACAATTTCTTACCAAATATACCTAATTTATTACTGAAATTGTAAGAAATTAGGTATATACCCAATTCCTTACGAATTTTTTAGTTGGGGTAAAGTTGCTCAAACCTTTGTAAGAAATTGTGTTTGTACTCAATTTCTTAAAAGAATGCACAATTTGGTACAAAATAGGTAAGGAATTGTGTTTGTACACAATTTCTTACCAAATGTACCTATTTTCTTACTAAAATTGTAAGAAATTATGTATATACCCAATTCCTTACGAATTTTTAAGTTGGGGTAAAGTTACTCAAACCTTTGTAAGAAATTGTGTTTGTACTCAATTTCTTACAAGAATGCACAATTTGGTACAAGAATGCCCAAGCTGGTATGAAAGTATGGGCAAAATCTTTTCATTTCAGTAGGTGGCATCGAAACCACCTATATGGGGTTTCAGTGTCGGTTTGACAGTATGGGCAAAATTTTCATTCCAGTAGGTAGCATCGAAACCACCTATATGGGGTTTCGATGCTGGTCTGAAAGTATGGGCAAAATTTTTTCATTCCAGTAGGTGGCATCGAAACCACCTATATGGGGTTTCGGTGTTGGTTTGACAGTATGGGCAAAATTTTCATTCCAGTAGGTAGCATTGAAACCACCTATATGAGATTTCGGTGTTGGTTCGAAAGTATGGAAAAAAAATGTCATTCCAGTAGGTGGCATCAGAACCACCTATATGGGGTTTCAATGCTGGTTTAGGGATTCTTTATAAATTTTGGCAAGGTTTGTTGTTTGTGTACATTGCCAAAGTGGTTCCGAAACCATAATTAGGGTTTTGAAACCCCTAGTTTGACGTGTATGTACACATTTTACTACGAAATGTACCAGATTTACCATAAGTGTGGTAGGGGTGGTTTCGAAACCGCAATTGTTGGTTTCGAAACCTCTTGAGTAGACATGGATTTAATGGCATACTGCGAAAGTGATTCCGAAACCACAATGGTGGTTTTGAAACCTCTACTTTGACGTGTATGTACACATTTTACTACAAAATGTACCAGATTTAGTACATGTTTTATAAGAAAAACGGTATATACCGAATTTCTTACACCTACCCAACATGGTCCAAATTAGCCTTAAATTGAATATTCAGTAGAGGTTTCGAAACCAATTTTCATGGTTTCGGTTCTAGAGTGGCAGAATGCTTGGAAATTGATATTCAGTAAGGGGTTTCGAAACCCTCATACAATGTTTTCGAAACTGGTTAGGCAAATTGTCCTGAAATTGAAATTCCAGGCCTGGTTTCAAAACCCTTTATCATGGTTTCGATACTAGCGTGACAGATTGCATCTCAATTGATGAACACGAGAGGGTTTCGAAACCCCATATATTGGTTTCAAAACTTAAAAGGCAGATGTATTGTTTCTACTTATCCACTTTTTTACTATTCGTATCTAACACAAGTACGGGTATGTGATCCATCTACGACCTTCTACATGTATTGTTTCTACTTATCCACCTAAATCTGTTTCCAGTAAAACAGAAAAACCCTTAAATCAATTGAACAAGTTATTTGGTCCGAAAATCAGCATCGCATTCAATAACCAAATGAACTTATTAAAAATTTACATGACTACCACTATCAAAATATGGGTACAATGACAAAACGAACAAATTTGATTGCATCAAAATCCAAAACCGAAATCAATATAAGTTGCCAACTTATGCAAGCGGAGGGCGGAGTACATGATCCTGTGAGGTATCCACTGCTGCAGGTGGCATGAACTGCTACATAGCGACTCCAAGATAACCAATGAAAGGAACCAACTTGTTCCCTGGTGCTTGACCTTGGGCATCAGGGAATGCCGGTGTGGGAGGCATGAAGCTAGGTTGTGCATTCAAATGCAATGGATATACGATTCAAGAATATCCTAGTTCAAAATTTATTAATGAGAAAGAACAATTAGTAAAAGAGATCAGAGCTTCCCCTAAAACAATTCCCATTGAAAACAGCAAACAGGTAAGTTAGAGTCTTAAAGAAAACTTCTTAGAGACGTCACAATAAAAATGTAATGCGGATACAAGGGACAGCTACATAATGTGATATTTTGAAAGAGGTCAAAGTATAGGACATCGGTTTTAATTAGAGTTCAAGACTCTCTCAGAACATGAAACATCGTGCTACACCTAAAGAAATAGTCCAATGCAAATCATTTCTGAAAATTCACAAACCTGAAGTTTCATTTGAATTTCCAGCTTTCTTAGAATTCTTTGACAATAGAGCAATATTCATTATGTCCAGCACCAAGCGCAAAAACTACATTCTCAGAGTATATCTTAGAAATTTTAAAGAGAAAACCGAGAGGAAGAACAGATCTTGTAACTCACCCTTTCACACCATTGTACATCTATACTGATGATGTCAACTGATGTCCTCCACAAAACTCCTTCGTTGTAAGAAAATCATACCGCTTGATTCGCCACCGTTTGGTTCGCACTTCTTCTTAATCTTTCTCCACAAACCCTTTCGTTGTAAGAAAATTACGCCACTTGATTCGCCGCCGTTTATGCTCTCAATGGGTTTGAGAGTATCGAAACCCTAAAAAATTCTTTCCAGCTCAATAGCCCCTCTTCAAACTCACGTTTTTATTTTTTTTAACACAAAACAACGGTTACCGGTTCACCGAGTAACCTTTTTTTTTGTAATCCTACGGTTGTTATTTAACCGGCTTAACCCAACAAGTGAGATTTAGGAGCTAATTTTTAGTTGTCATTTAAGCAGTTGTTTTTTAAAATTTTCCATAATATAATTTCTCCATTTATAGGTAAAGTTCGAGTAAGATGCATTGCCTTCAAAAAATATTATATATTTTCAGGTTAATCAGCTTTATTGTTAATTAAAATATGCCAACGTAATAATTTAATGACATACATTTATCTACAATCTAGTATTATGTGGCATTAATTGATATAGAAAATTAGTCCAACAATGAAACTTACATCATTCATACTCTTCTTTACAAAAATTTGTTAAGTACAATAATTTCGATTATTTACCACAAACACTTACTTAATAAAGGAATAAATTAATGCAAAAAGTAAATCGAGATAGTAGAACGCATTTAATAGAAGGAAAATAAATTTACACGTGGATCCTTGTGTGATTATCTAATAGATGCAGAAACAAGGCAACATAAAAAACAATGGAGTTGAAGGGGTCGACAGCAGATATATTCTCCAAGCATCCATCCAGCGGCCCCAGCAAGATCATCAACCAGGTAAAGGGTGACCGTTTATAAGACAGTTGTAAGGTTTTTTTGACATGCATTACTGCAGTTATATAAGAAACAAAATCATATTTCAATGAAAGAAATGATAAACTGCAGAGTTATAGAAGAAACAAATTCAGAATCATATCTTATCTTATTTCAATGAAACAAATGATATACTGCAGTTATAGAAGAAAATCCGGAGCAAAAATGTAAATACAAGAAAGCAATCTGAAGTGACTTACTTCGCATTTTTTATCCAAGTTTTTCACAGCATCAGACATTGCATGTATAATCATTTTCTTCACCTGTTACAAATGGCAGATAGAAGAAGAATGGTCTAAGCAGCAATGATCCACGGTAATGTTGCAGATCCGGAGTAGGTATACACGTATAGTATTCAAATATCAGTTAAAAAAGCTAAAAGTCTCTGTACGGCAAGATACTAGTAAGGCTAGCCATTTGCCCTACTGCTATAGGGCTAACAGAAACTATTGCTTCAACTTTTCAATACTGAGGACCTATGCAACATACCTCCAATTTATCCTCGTTCGTCCTATGTTCATGAGGGAGCACACGGAATTCATCAGTCAAGCGAACACACTCACCAACATTTTCAGGTGAAACAAAATCAAGAGCAACCTTTATGCATGACTGTCATAAACAAATATAAAGATAAGCATAAGCATATTAAACCATCATCACAGGAAATCATCTCTTGCATCATGGTTGCTAACAGAATGAACCTTACAGCAGTATTAGTTTTCACTGTATATAGCGTTTTAGGACTGAAAAGAAAAAGAAAACTCTTGGTGGGAGATTAAGGTTTTTAACACAATATGTGCCCAAACACAAAAGAATCCATCAAGGATATCAGACAAGACAGAAAAAAAAAGTGCTTCAGAATTTTAGAAATGTCACAATATTGCTTCCTTATTACTATGTAAAACCATTGTTAAGAATCTCGAATCTATACACAATTCAAATTGATTAAAGAGCAAGATTCATAAATCTTTTTTCCAATCACTATGAGAACGATTACTATTATTTGCACCAAGGATTCCTTCTTTGCATTTGATGTTTGCCAAGGCTTGACCCCATCTAACACCACCAACAGACCACATGACTGTTATCAGCACCAAGGATTCCTAATCAAGACAAGTGCTCAAATGAGCACACACCATCACAGAAAAGAGTAATGAGAAAAAGAAGAAACCACTTCAGAACTTTGATTTCTTAAATTTACAAACTGCATCTTTAGGCAATTGGTTTTAGGATGATGATCTGATGAACTTATTTCCTTCTTAAAGCTGCAAAAGCATATACTAAATGAGATGCATACCGATAAAAACATTAGACACAATATAATCTACCGCACCCTTTTCCTTGAGTAGGTTCCAAAAGAATTTTACATGCTTAATGTTTAAGGGTGTAAATGAACAGAATGTTCGAGGAACCGTTCGTGAGTTTGAACAAAACTTTTATGTTCATTTAATAAACAAACGAAATCAAACAAAAGTGTGTTTGGTTCGTTTATGTTCACGAATAAACTCGTTTATTTATTAATGATAATTTTTTATGAAATATTAAAATAATATCTCCCTCTATTTTTATATTTGAATTTCAACTCATTAATCTATGAAATATGTATATTATATTTGCAATTACCATTGACAAAACTAGTCGCTGAAGCTAATCTTCAATAAAATATACCGTTATAAATAATAGTAAAAAACATAAATACCAAATACATTGATACTTATTTACATCATTGTAAATAAGCATTGATCATTTATTTACACTGTTGTAAATAAGCATTGATCACTTATTTACACCGTTGTAAATAAGTATTTTTTAACTTAGTTTACACCTTGTCACTTGTCTTCACGAACACTAAACTAACATGTTCGCAAACGCTAAACTAACCGAACCCAAACACACCAAATAAAATACTAAGTTCAGACATGATATTAAAAAGTCAAACGAACACGAACTGAACATGAACAATTTCAAAATTAAACAAGCGGACACGAACAGAGCCTTGTTCGTTTGAGACCGGTTCATTTACACGCCTACTAATGTTCAAACATACATAACATATCTAGTTCATATTGTTCAAGAGATTAGCTACACAAGTAAAATGATACTGACGTTGAAAGCAGTAGAGATACATAATCTCTCTCAAGCAAAAGCATATAGCAGAAAAATCAAGTAGCTTGTGTCACCTTAATGTTCCGCACTTGATGAGGACAACCTGCAGGTATCAAAACAGCTTCCCCAAGCTTTTGAACGAAAGTCCATGGTTCAATTCCTGCGCGACAGCATTTCAAATAACCATAACCAAAGATTAAGTTTTCTATTACTGGTACAGTAATATTTATCATACATTTTAACATACCGTATTCCTTCTTAAGCTTTGCTTTATGATCCATAGTAAGAAAAAAAGACTGATCATGTATAGGGTGAAAAACCTGAATCACCAAGAGACAGTAAGTAAATTGTATAATAACTCATCAAAGGCACAAAAGTATGAATCAACTGCCTATAACGCGGTACATGAGATGCAGGAGTTACCAATTCTCCAAGTCTAAGAATCAATTGCCTAAAATAATTAATGCGTGAAAGTTTAGAGCATATAAATATTACTAATATCAAAATTTAAGGGCCCTCTCTGAATTCCCATTAGATTATATTCTTTTCCCTGCTAAATATGGACAGGCATTGAATGTTGAAGAAGTCACCAATTTCTCCAAAGTGCAAATGTTGTGACTACAGATTCAATGACATTTCTAGATGTGTGCACAAGTCGACACCAATAAAGATCCATTTCTTTCATTGTTCTCAAGGAATCATAATAGGCACCTCTTAAATAGCAAATGATATCAATCTTTCCGCCACAGCTTTGAGATCGGTGGATTTCAAAAAAAATAATGAAATGGGATATGAGGGGCTAGTAATCATTTAGGAAGATCCATTCACTAGAAAGTATTGTACCTCCCTTATAATATAGAAAAACCAAAATGTTTCAAGCACCATATATAATGTAGAAAAGGTACCTGTGACACTGGGCAACAATGGACATATCTAAACTCCCTAAAATGATTCTTAAGGTAATCCTGCAGCTTAGGAACATCTTGCCTACGGAAAATGTCCCAGATAGCACCCCCCTCAACAGCTTCCACCTCTTCAATCCTATTACCAGAAGTTTCAGATGATCTGTCATTATCCCGACATTCTTCCGTAACTATTTTCATCTTCCCACTCTCTTCCATTTCAAATTCCCTCACCAAATTATTGCCACTCAGGCTTGAATAATCATCTTGACCTTGTTCAACGATAACTTCACCTTCTTGAAAACATCCTCTATCACTAGACTGCTTGTTGCAGGTAGAGAAGTCTGAAGACCCATCGCCAGGCTTATTCTGTTTAACCTTTGAACATATTCCATAAAGTTCCTGCTGGTCTTGCACATGGTGCCTTTCTTTTGACTTGGTGATGCTAGCCAGCTGCTTTTTTGTAAGCTTCACCTCAGCAATGTGTGTTAAAACATTCACCTTAACAGAAATTTCAATACAAATAAACATGCATTAGGAACTAGCTAATAACAATTATTAGTTTGTCTGACATTCACCGCACAGGTGGAGAAGCAAACAGAGCCACAGCCACATCTGCAGGCTGCAATCTGTTTGAATAGCAATCTGTTTGAATAGCAAAAAAAACACCTAATCTCCTGAAGCAAACACAGAAACAATAAAACTACAACATTCAAACCCAAATACTTCTTTTACTAATTATTAAGAAAAGTGGATATTTGAACATGAGAAACAGCGGAACTATGTTAGCAGAATGTAGCAACACCTCATTAATGGAAAATAGATAGTACTCAATACCCACACACAGTTAATTGATCTGTTCCTTGAGTTATAACTTGTAATATCCAAAAGTTTACCCACTAGTTTTTGCAGTCGATTTAGTCAATCAATGCCATGCCCTTACAACCCACAACCAACACCCAAGGCAAAGATAATGGAGCTATGCAAATGCATAAACAACTAGAATAAATGAAAAAACATTGTTAGAAGAAGCTAGGCCAGATCGGATTTTGTCCTTTAAAGGCATAGAAGGAACAGGAATTGTTCAAGAATTACGGATCAAGGATGAACAAGGACAGGATATAATCAAACAACAAAACTGAAAGAACAGTCTGTAATTCAAAGCAGTAAGGTTTCCATTTTGAATACTGTATGATGTAAAGTTAGTGGTTACAGAACCAAAAGACACCTATTTACTAAAAGATGGCATTAGAAAAGCACTTGTATGATCTATTTTATCTGTCCACTTTACTATAATTCCACAAACGCTTACTTTATTGATCAACATGACATAAAATTCTGGTATAAATGTGGATATATAGATACTTGTACAGGAACGGGCATGAGGTCGCTAGTTTGACACCTAACTTAAATCTCATTTGCCCGTGATTATATAGATATATCAATTGCTCATAAAAATAAGCAAGCCACAAAATGAAAGCCCCTACCAGCTACACAAGCTAATTAACATTCTTTACTCCATCCAAATAATAATCAATCAACTATTTATTAACATTAAATTTTTGTTAAAAAATAAAGGAGAAAACTGAGAGTAATACCGCATCAGACATATCACAATGTAGCCTGGTTACAGAGTCTCCACGCCCCAGCTCTTGAGTAACTCCATATGCAATATATGACTTCGGCCCCATATCTGGTCTTAGAGCACCCTCTGGCAACTTGGTAGCAATATTAAGAAGCCCTTTTGTAGGATGTGTATATTCTTTAAAAGGCAAAAAATGAAGAAACTCAACATGATGACGTGGAAGGAGGTTCTTGAATTCATTAGATGGAGGCCAATCTTTCAGCTTCAGTATCTGGGGCCATTCTTTATCAAAACGAACATCTTTGTACCCTTTAAAGAATTGGTGAATATTGACCACTACCTATATTTTATCAACAGAGCTGATTATAGAACCAAAGTAATTCAGCTACCAAGCAATTGAGAAAAGACGAGCATTCTTCGTTAATTCACCATACTAGTTGAAATTCTAGGAAGATAAGATGCTAAAAATAGCAATGATATTATAGAAGCAACAAAGAATAAACATGTCTCTACTATTCTGCTATACAGGATACCACCAAATCATAAAAGATTGGAAGTCATTATTTCTCAAACACGACGACAGTAGCCAAAATATATTATAATAAGAAAGTCATTTGAAGTGATCAAAGATTAACTTGACTTCTGAAGTACTCAGTTTGACTCACACAAGTTGGTACGATAAACAGCAAATAATCAAGTTGATCATCATATGCTAATAATAAGAACTACTTTAGTTGATACCAAACTGACCTCAGACCAATCTAAGCAATCAAGTGCCTTAACATCCAACTGTTGTTCGTGTTTAGTATTTGTAATCTGACGAAAAGCACGCCACATAACCATTGGCTCCCAACTCAAACCAGATGCATTATCAAGTACACCACTGACAATAACAGGCTCACCATTAGCCCAGTGCCTTTGGAAATGTTTCAAATCTCCACTATGAATATCTTTAGATTTTGGACAATATAAATAGTTGTCAGTGGAATCTTCACGAGAAGCTGATTTCCTTAAACTATTATTGCCAATGTCAACTTCTCCCAATGAATTGTAACACGTGCACAGTGGGTTAGAAAATTGAGGAACATGCCCAAGATTGAGATCTTTGGCTATTTCCTCGGCCTTTTCTGTTAACTCAACAAGAGCATATTTTGTAAGCATACACCTTATCTCTAAAAGGCCATTACCACACCCACCCAAATCCTCCGGGGGGCAAGGAATGCTACCATTTTCATTTGCTTTCCATACAGAGGTTGCAGCAGTATGTTCTTGAGAGTTAATTTCCAGAGGATTCCCCACTTCTGAAGGCAAAGGGAACTTAACATCTCCATGCAAGTATTTGGAACCCCTATCAATATATTCTGTAAATATTTCCTTTTGTCCACCCTGTAAATGTCCATCACGTATTTCAGAGCAACACGTAAGGCACAGATCATAGTTACAGTTAGGACAGCTTCTATGAAAGTCAGCAATTGAAGTTCTGCAGTTGTTACTGCAAAAACGCGTATTGGCATCAGGAACTTGATTAAAATGAATTTCAACAAGAAACAGAAAGATCACCATTTAATTTCACCATCAAAGCAACAATAATAAGAACCTACCAATATACACGCTCATCATTAGGACAAACTGTCTGTGTAAGCTGTACTTGTTCTGGGAGCAGCCCTACTCATCCAAGAGGTGTTAAAAATGAATTATAAATTTGGGGATAAAAAAAATAACACTGTACTAACAGGCCACATATATATTAAGAAAGCCAAAAGTTTAGTCCTTGTTGCTGGTTCAGTTTCCTGATATCGATAAGGCTCAAGAAATAACATGTTGAGAAATAACAGTGGTAAAGATGATTCTTAATAAAGCAACCAGTATACTGCACCAAACAAAGGTGAAAATTGATATAGTAATTAAAAAAATTCATTTAGTGCCCTATTACTTAAGGAAGAGTAGGTTTAATAGGGCCTAGCTGCTATGAAGATGCCTCAGTGGCAGATCACTTCAAGTCAAGAACAGTAACAAAAGAACTTTACATATCAAGAAGAATCCAATTTGAAAGGTTTTTTAGCATAACAAACTCCGGGAGTTACATAGACACTTCCTTTTACAAGTTTCTTTCCTATAAATAAGTGGATAGTAAGATCCAAAGTAAACAAAATCACCTTCAGTTTCTAAATCAACAAGAGAAGCAGAACTTTAACATTACTTTAGGACCCTATTCCTTAAGATCTTAATGATTATTTTTAAGAATGAACTTCAACATTAAAATAAAAGACTGCAATGATGCTCTCGCGTGAGACCCTAGTTAGTTTGCAGAGAATATCAGAAAATTAGCACAAAAGTATGTTCCCGCGGAGATACACATACCTTGAATCTTTGCCTCAATGACCACTTCTTTCATTTGTTTTTGACTAAATTCTTTAATGTGTGGAAGAAGTGTTTGAAGCAAGTATTTAGAGTGCTGAATTTTTTCACCTTCATTGAACTCCAAGTCTATCATGTTCTCCAACATCTGCATATCATCAAGTACACAATATCATAAATCAAGTATGAGATTATGTGTGCAATTATGCATCAATTGGAGCAGTAGAGCCATGAATTTCAGAACTAACTTTATGAAGGCCAGTCATGCGCAAGCATGCCTTGCAATTGCAGTTCTTTCGACAAAATGGGCAGGCATCAGCAATTGCTTCCTCTGACATGTTGGGATACCTAGTCCCAGAAGAACAAGTACATAATGAGTTAGATGGGAAATCAACAAGATAAAATCTAGTTCACTGGCAGCCACAAGTGGGGTTAAAAAAGCAGAGGGATTTGTTCATTAAAAAAACACTCTACTATGAGTTTACCAAATAATTTTCCAAACTAGTAAATGCTTGCAAGCAATGCACGTACATTTTGCCCAAAATCAATCTTGATAAATGAAGTCAAAACATGAATTGCAAAGAGCAGAAATTTATTAACTAGTTGAGGAAAGGAAACATAGTAGTTTGTTGCGAAAGAATACCAATTTGTTAAGCAGGGGATGCAATATCGTTTCCGGTTGCAGAGCTTGCATCTCACAACCCTGCCTTTATCATTCCTCTGGCACTGATGGCACATTAACGATTCTCCTTCAACCCGCTGTTAAAAGAAGAAAAAACAAACACATGGACACCTGAGTTCATGAGGTAAACAAAATGAAAAAGACATTATAAAAACAAGGAAACCTTATCCTTCATTCTATTTGTGCACGGCACAGGCTCTTCTTTCATGGCCCTAAGGGAATATTTTGCCTCAGTGTTCCTTCTCAAAGACTCATCCTCCTTTACATTTTTGCCTTCATTGCCAGAACCTTGTTTCCTTGCCCTGCCCCTTCTTCCTTGCTTCTCTCCATTGTCATTGTAATCATCTTGTTGAGGTTCAGTATGAGTGACTTTCCTCTTTTTCCTGCCCCTTGTTCCACGCTTCTTTTCTTCAAATTCATCATCCTCGTATTCTAGAATCTCAGCATAGTTAATCCTACTAGAAACTTCTCTGAGTCTCCTCTTCAAATCATCCCCACTATTTCCTTTCACATTAGCGGCAGCACCCAAATCAACCAATTTCTCCCCGCTTTCTTCTTCTTCTTCCGCAATATCCTTTTCGGCTCTCATGGAAGGACCAGCCGCTCCATTCTTCCTACCTCTTTTCTTAGGCTTATTTACCGGACCCCCTTCTATATCCCCACTTTTCTTCCCGTCTCCCTCAATCCCATCCTCTCCACCGGCATCTCTATTCTGTCCCTCCTCTCTCCCTTCAACTTGCTCCTCCGCAGAACCGCAGTTTTCTTCACTTCCCATATGCTCACCGTCGCTTTGCCACACTCCTCCGACTACTGTCTCTACAAACTAAGTAGTAGAACAAGACGAGGCCTTGTCTGTTTTTGGCCTGGGGTGGGAGTTTATAAATAAGTTGGTAATAGTACTAACGTAGTACAAGTAGAAGGTTTTTTCTTTTAAATAGAAGACAAATGACAGAGAAAGGGAGCAAATAGCTTAAAAACCGCCTTTGATTTTACATTAGGGTTTGGGTTTGGGTTTAAAAATTAAAAATAAATTACAAGAATCATCACTCAACTATCTTCTTTTTCTTATTTTGATCATTTAACTTTAAAATTTTTTATTTTAATAACTGAACTTTTGAATGGTTCCTATTTTGATCACTCTCTATTATTTTATTATTATTTTCTAATGACGTGAGATTTTTTAATATTATTAAATATAAAAATAATTTAAAATAAATAATATTTTATTATTATTAAATTTAAAAATATTTAAAATAATCATTGCCGGCTACCGTTATCGTCGACCACCGGCGGCTTTCAAAACCGACGGTCGTTTGATCTCAAATTGCACTGGAAGACTTATTTTGACACATTGAGCTCGAATTCGGTGGTTGTTTCACCAGAAAATGACCCGTACCTTGCAAATCTATCTGAAACCTTTTAGTTTTCTCACTTCTGATCTCTTTTTCATGGACTTCGGAGCATTTTCGGTAAAATGGAGGTCAAATTCGAACTCATGGGGTTAAGAAAAAATGACCAGTGAAATTTGAGATCGAACGACCACCATCTATAGTTGTCGGCAGTGGCATTCGACGACGGCGAATAATAGCCGGTGAACAATTGAGTTTTATTTTTTAGAAATTATTTTTATATTAAATAATAATAATAAATGTCATGTCATACAAAAATAATTATAAAATAATAGAGAATGGCCAAAACAAAAACAAACCAAAAGTTTAATTATTAAATTGAAAAGTTTTAAAGTTAAGTGACCAAAATAAGAGAGAAGATAGTTGAATGATAATTTTTGTATTTTATCCTTAAAATGGAAAGTTTAGGAGGGAAATCAAAATTGTGTGTGTTGATGTGAGACGAACGTACGGCCTCTGTCTCTCTTCCATGGTGCAGTGCTCGAGAAATGGAACACTAATCAATCATCTGAAACCTGAGTTTTCCGAAGCTCCACAAGCTTACTATTTTGTTTGGTGTTATTATATAAAAAATTTATTTTAAATAATTATTTATAAAAATAATCTTCGGCTAATGTTATTTAAAAAATATCACTAAATCGTCTACGTAAGACGACCTCATGTTCTGGAAAACGTGAACTATAATTTCGCGTTATATACGTAGCGAGATCCGTTGGACATGAACCGTCTTTTTATATTCTGTAATTTAAAACTACTGGATAAAACCTCGTGTTTTTCAAAACGCGAAGTCCACAAGATTTTGAAGAGACACATTAATATATCGCGTTAATTACTGTAAAGACCTCACATTCTACATATAGTAAGGTCCAATTAATTGTTTCATAATGAATGTATTTAAAAGGTTAAAATTATTTGACTTAAATAAAATATCTAACTTAATTGACTTAATTTTTTAATGTGTAAAATATATATTAAAAATATTGAAATATATAATTTGGCGTAATTATTTGAAAAATCTAAAGTATTCGGAAGATGATGTTTAACCGTATACAAAAAGTAATTTGAAGTAATTATTTGAAAGATCCTAATTTTTTGAAAGATGATTTTAGTAGATGAAAAATTATAATTATATGTAAAGATCCTAATTATTTGAAAAGATTCTAAAGCAGGGTAATTTGACGTAATTATCATTAAATAAGAATCTTTAATAAAAATCTTTGATAAAAATCATTTGTTGTCCTAATTTTTTTTTTGAAAGGTGCTGGTTTTATAAATACGATTAAAAGAGAAGAAATACAAATGTATATGTAGAACAACCCAAGCAAGTCTTCTCCAATCTAAACCTAAAGAAAAAGAAAACCAGCATGTAGATCTAAAACCTCGGGATGCATCTAAAAATGCAGATAAAAGAGGAGAACCGAGAAACAATAAACGATAAACACCCATCCCTTGATCGCTTGAGAAACAACAGGAAACAAAAAACTGCAGACAGCTCTTAATCAAGGCCAGGAAGGTGTTGTCTATCCCTTTCTGCTACCAAGGTGGTTGATGCAGGAGCTTCTTCCATCCAATATACTGGCGGATCATGAAAACGCCCCTCTTGTGCAAGTGTGTGTAGCCATATTTCCTTCGCGTCGTACATAGCAGAAATGTGCTTTATGGAGACCTCTAATTGCTTCCTTAATGTCCATAATCAAAGGCCTAACTTGTGAGAGGTCAGCACCACCCGAGTCCATCTTCTTGATTATGGTTAAAGAGTCCCCCTCAAAAACAGCCCTAGCAAAACCCAGATCTTTAGTAAAATCCACCGCATCCCTGCAAGCTAAAGCTTCTGCCATGAATGCATTCACAACATGAGAGTGTTTCAAAACGCAAGCTGCCATTATTTGCCCTGCACTGTTTCTACAAATAATACCTGATACCAAAACTTGTAAATGCTCGTTAAAAGCAGCATCAAAGTTCGTTTTCACAAGGTTCCCCAATGGTGGATGCCAATATGATTGTCTCATACTTGGTGTTGGTAATACAACTCGTTGTAAACCCTCTTGTTCCCGCAGAAATGCCTGGACAAAATAAATCGCCTCATGTGTGGTAATTACCTGGTTTTCATGCACTGATTTGTTCCGGGCATACCAGATAACCCAACAGGACACAACAAAACACATTTTTATCTTTGTTATTCAACGCATTGAAAAGGGTGGCTACCCATTCTTTCCATATCAAATCTGCACTAATAGAGGAAAAAGAGATACCCTGAGCTGCAAAAATTTCATTTGAATACCAGCAATCACGTATTACATGAACTATATCCTCACCAGCAGCTCGACAAAACCCACACATGTTATTTACTTGCAATCTTCGAGCTTGTAAATTTTCAAAGGTAGGCACAAAATTATTGATTATCCTCCACATCGTGATCTTCACTTTTTCTAGCAGTTCCAAAGCCCACATACACTTAGAATCTCTTCACACACGTATTAGGTTCAATATGACATGAACCTGAGTTATTAGCAGATTCGTTTTGGAGCAATTTGTAACCACTTTTGACTGTATAGGAGCCTGAACCATCATACCTCCACACCAAAGCATCACTCAGATTCGCTTTCGCCAGAGGAATGCCACAAACTTTAGACACAAGATCCTCCGAAACCAATTTGTGAATTACATCCATTTTCCAGCTTTTTGTAGGTGAGTCTATTAGGTCTGCCACCTTAGTATAATTTACATCAATTACGTCAGCTCTAAGTCTACCATCACCAGCATCCGGGAGCCATGAATCATTCCATATGTTGACACTTACACCATTGCCAATTCGCCATGTAAGACCTTTGTCAAGAAGGCCTCTTGCACTCAATATGATGCGCCATGTATAAGAAGGATTTGAGCCCAAGTTTGCATGAAGAAATTCACTTGTTGGGTAATACCTGGCTTTCAAGACTCTAGCCAATAAAGTATCTGGGTTGTTAAGTAGTCTCCAGCACTGCTTAGCTAATAAAGCCACGTTGAATTGACCAAGCTCTCAGAAACCAACACCACCATCTTTCTTCGAACAAGCTAGCTGAGTCCAAGTGGTTCAGTGTATTCCTTTGCTT
The DNA here is from genome assembly GCA_030270665.1 of Hibiscus trionum. Lineage (NCBI taxonomy): Eukaryota > Viridiplantae > Streptophyta > Magnoliopsida > Malvales > Malvaceae > Hibiscus > Hibiscus trionum. The sequence goes on along the minus strand of BSYR01000038.1, from coordinate 13,718,898 downwards.
GTACCTGCATTCTTCCACCAGAATTTTGCCATTGTCTGTTCCAAAGCATGGCATAGAGAAGAAGGCAACAGGAAACAGTGCATCACGTAAACCGGAACAGCCTGCAAGACACTCCTGATTAAAGTTGCTTTCCCACCCATGGATAAGAACTTAACACCATAATTGCCCGTTTTATTGTTTAGCCTATCCAAATAGTAGCCAAAAGCCTCTCGCTTGTTACGACCAACCATTATAGGCAGTCCCAAGTACTTCTCTGGGTTAGATTATACACGGACACCTAAAATGGAACTAATGGATTCTTGATCCGCATGGGACACATTATTGCTGAAGAAAATGAGAGATTTATCATAGTTCACTTTCTGGCTCGAGGCATTTCCAAATTGAGCCAATAGATTCTTCATATTCATCGCACCCTCATTTGTTGCATTAGCAAAACATATGCTATCATTGGCAAATAAAAGGTGGCCTATCTCTAGTCTCTCACGGCCGATGGTAATTCCTCTTAAAATTCTGGTTTGATTAGCATGATTTAGCAAAACCGACAGCCCCTCTGCACAAACAAGGAACAAATAAGGGCTTAGGGGGCAGCCTTGGCGTAGCCCTCGGGAAGGAGCAAATCTCTCACCAACAACACCATTTAAACTGACATAATAAGAAATTGTTGTAATGCAATCCATGACAAGGTTCACCCAATGATGAGCATACCCCAGATGCAGAAGCATTCCTTGGAGAAATGGCCATTCGACACGATCATAGGCCTTACTCAGGTCGGCTTTTAATGCAAACGAACCCACCTTCCTTGTTCTTTTGTTCTTCATAGAGCTCAATAACTCATATGCTATCAGAATGTTATCTGATATTTGTCTGCTTGGAATGAAAGCTCTTTGGCACTTGTCAATGCACGCATCCAAAGTTGAGGAGAAACGAATAGCCAGGACCTTAGCTATTATCTTATATATCACATTACAGAGGCTAATAGGCCGAAAATGTGACATATTTTCAGGCTTTTTGATCTTAGGAATTAGTACAATTAAGGTGTCATTCATCTCCTTAACACTTGAAGTACCATTCAATATAGACAAACAATAGGCAGAAACATCTGATCCTATAATGTGCCAATACTTTTGATAGAAAATTGCTGGAAAACCATCAAGACCACACGCTTTCATAGGTGCCATGCATTTAACAGCATGCCATACCTCGTCAGTTGTGAAGGGCTGCAACAACATGTCGTTAACCTCATTAGAAACCTTAGTATGTATCTTGTCAAAGATGAATGAAGCATCAGCAGGAGATGAAGTCGCAAACAAATCCTTAAAGTAGGAGCTAGCCATAGCAAGCATTTCACTGTCTGTTGTGATCCAACTTCCATCAGCATCAAACAACCCTTGAATTGAATTTTGCCTTCTACGATACGATGCAAATTTATGGAAGTATGAAGTGTTGTTGTCACCGTGAGATAGCCAATTAGATCGAGCCCTCTGCTCCCAAAATAATTCTTCCTTGTCCGCCTCTAGATTCAATCCAAGCTTGACTTCATTAGTTCTTGAAGCTTATCTTCCTCCGGATCAAAACAAACCAACTCATGCAGTCTATGAAGCAAATCCTTCTTAGAAGCATTTTGTTTCCTCTTGTTTTCTCTACTCTAATTTAACAACCTGCATCCCACATTGGTCAGCTTCCCCAGCACGTTATTAGAAACTTCCCATGCACTTTTAATTACTTCATCAACTTATTTCTCTAGAACCCAATTGGCTTCAAAACGAAACTTATCTTGAGATGTTCTTCTTTGAGCACTCACATGTCCCACAGTATCTATTAACAAGGGGCAATGATCTGAAATAGCATGTACCAAGTGAGTTACACAATATGAAGGATGCATGTTCCACCAATCTTGGTTTGCAACTGCCCTATCGAGGCGTTCACGTACGTTGTTTTGAGGAAGCTTGCCTCTCTCCCAAGTAAAGCATGCTCCATTAAATCCAAGATCCCTGAGATCACATTCACTCAAAGTATCTCGAAAAACCACCATATTTCTTTCAGGTCTAACTCGTCTTCCCTTCTTCTCGAACGAGTACATGATCTCGTTGAAATCACTCGTAACTAGCCATGGCATGTCATTGTGAGAGTTCAATTGGCGCAATAACTCCCAAGAAGAAAGTCTTTCTCTTTTGATTGGGTTGCCATAAAACCCTGTAAATCTCCACTTCACAGTATCAGATTTTTGGATAATTACATCTATATGGTGTCGTGAATAACTCAACAGTGTCACGTCACACTCCGGTTTCCACCCCAGGGATAGGCTTCCCCTCGAACCTTCAGCTCCAACGTCAATACCAAACCTATAACCACACTTGTGTCTTGCCTTCTCCATTCGACGAACGTTTAATTTTGTTTCAATTAGAAACAAAATTTGGGGATTAATGCCTCTCAGTGTGTTCTTGAGGCGATTAACTGCCCGTGGCTTCCCCAACCCACGAACGTTCCAACTAACAATCTTCATGGCTGCCGGTTGCCCTGCACCACAGGGCTAGCCGATAATTCATGTGTATCTATTGGTGTCACAGAATCCTTATTACCAGAAACCGATGAAACCTCCCCAGCAACCCTTTGCCTTTTGTTTCCATCCTGGACGGTCAGAGGGTTATCTTCAGCATCCGAGCCTAGCTCCATGTTGCCTTCCACCAAGGGCCCTTTCGCATGACTGCTAGAGACAAATCCATGCAGCAGGTTCCCAGTTACTACATTACCTGGTACGTGCTCCTTCCCATGCAACCACGTTCCACCATGCAGTTGAGTAACTGTTTTTGCATCCACCAACGATAGGCCAGAAACCTCATCTCTCAACCATCGACTTGGTGCCGGAGGCCCTCTCCTAGACGGTGCACGCAATGATAGATCCCATCCAAAAACCACTTCATCTGGTTGCAGCGTTAATCGCAAGGGCCAAAAAATTTCTCCATGCCCGATCTTACCACAAATAAAGCAAAAAATAGGAAGACGCTCATACTGAAATCTCACATATACGCTTCGATTCTTATCCAATGCAACTTTCTTCTTCCTCTTAAGCGGCTGGTTAACATTCAAAAACACTTTGATCCTCAAAAATTCTTTCTTCCCAGATAGAATTAGTTTCGAGTCGTACTCAATGAATCTGCCTATAAAATTTCCAAATTGCTTTGCCATGATCTCAGACATTAGACCAGTTGGTAAATCATATATTTGGACCCAGAACATAGCAAGATCCAACGAAACCTGTAAAGGGTCCTCCCCTTGTTGCAACTTGTGAAGTAGCAATAGATGGTTATTAAAAAACCATGGACAACCAGATAGAACTCTATTCATATCTACCTCATTGTAGAACTTGAAGCAGTACCGTTTGTCCCCTAATTCAGTAATGGATACACCCCCTAAAGGATGCCAAATGTCATCTAGGGTGTTCCACATTGAGAAGAAATGAATGATACTCGATGTGTGAAAAGTTCCAACCAGGCAAAACTCATAATCCTCTTTAATCGTCTCCAACTCTGGAGGGAGTTCCAAAACTTCCTTCTCACCATCATCTATTGAAAGACCAGCCAGTTCTGATTCCATATTGATGCTTCACCCACTTGTCACCGCAAAGAACAGAAAAAGACAACCACCATAGAACGGAGACTTTGCGTTTACAATAACCGTGCAAAACTGCAGACAAAATCGTGCAAAACTGCAGACCTTGTTGTCTTAAATTAATTATCCTACTTATTGTAGAATATTTGAAATCAAAATCTCCTAATGTAAAAGCGTTTTATATTTATTGGGATCAAGATGTTTTATACAAAAAGATATTATGTAAAAGAAAATATGGTATTAAAATTTTATTAGTATTTAATATGTTGTATTAGTAATTAATTATTCCAATTAAATTATTCTTTATTTTGTAATTACAGTAAGAAATTAACATTTTATTCGAATCAGGAATTAAAGTATGATATTTAAATTTTATTATTTTTTTATATTTTGTATTAGTAATTAGTTATCCCAATTAAATTAGTGTTGAATTTTTAATTACAGTAAGACATTAAAAATTTATTCGAATCATCAAATAAGGATAAAAAATAAAATTAAAAACCCTTGGAACTCGCTATCTGCAGAAAACGAGTTCCATTGAAACAATTGAATTCCGTCCGGACTGAATCGTCGCGGCTTTTCAACGGACCTCGCATTTTGTAGAGAGCGAGGTCCATTGATATCGCTTTGTATGGGGTGCGAGGACTCTTATAAATATGGCACATTCTTTCAACTTTTATCATATCAAATTTTTTTCTCTTGTTCTTCAATTACTAGTCTCCATTGTTTTTATTTTAAAGTCTTCGAATTTTTGGTACTATGACGAGATTGTTGAGGCTCGACGATAGACACATGTGAAATTACTAGTGCTCAAATGCCGATGTAAGCTTTTTAATTTAATTTTTGTAATTATTTGTTTATTAATTTTTTTAATTTTTAATATTTTATTTCGTAATTTATGAATTTTAAGTTTTATTTTGAAGGGGTATGAACGTGCCTTGAGTTGTTTCATCAACCGCATAGGACCACCGCATCCGGATATTGTCGATTATTTGCATGAATTCGGTTTTGGCTATGTTTCCCACCTATTTGGCAGCCCAAAGTTGAATCGTCGATGATTAAAGCATTACTAGAGAGGTGGAGGCCCGAGACACACATTGCATCTTCCCTGCGATGAGGCAACTATTACCTTGTAAGATGTTGCATTTATTCTTGGTCTGCCCGTTGACGGCGAGGTTATCACCGAGATTGTGGAGGCAAACTGGTCAGGAGTGTGTAAAGCCTTGCTTGGAGTGAGGCCGGAAGAGGATAATTTCAACGGTGGCAAACTGAAAACAGTATTTTTGGACAATAATTTGACCAATCTACCCCCAGACACTGATGAAGTAACGAAGATGGTATAATTTATTTTTATTGTTTATTATTATTTATTTATTGTGAAATTTTATTTTATAGAAAAATAATTTAATATTAAAAAAATTGGTTTTACAGCGGTTTGCTCGTGCACATATTCTACGAGTTATTGGAGGGGTCTTAATGCCATATAAATTTCACAACAAGGTCCATTTGATGTGGTTGCCTCATCTGGCGAATATTGTGAAATCCAAAAACAAATGTTGGGGAGGGGCTGTGTTGGCATATTTATTTCGGGAGTTATGTAGAATCGTCGACCCGAAAAGACGTGTCATTGACGGGTGTCTTTGGTTGCTGCAGTCTTGGGCATGGATTCGTATGCCGTTTTTAAGCTCGACGCCTCAAAACTCGACCTCAATCCAATTCCCACTTGTTCAGAGGTACTAATAAATATTGATTTTATTATTTTGTTTTTTAATATTATAATACTTAGAATTGTTTTTTTAATTATAGGTGGCTGGGTCAATTAACACATGTGGGACTACCGACCACCCAACAGGATTATCGACTGTTGATAGATAAGATAAATGGGGTAAATTATGAGGTTTGAAATTTAGCTAACTAAATTTTATTAAATCAAAAATTTTTAATCGAATTTTTTAATTTAATTTTTTATGAGGTTCGAGTTTAGCTAACTGATTTTACATATTTTATGTAGTTCTTGTGGACGCCGTACGCGGATCCTGATATTCGGGCATGCATTCCGCAAAAAATAATGTTAAGTGAGGGCGTTTGGATTCTGATGGTTCCGCTCATACTACGAGGTAGTCGAGTGGCATCCTACCGACCGCGTGATGTGGCAATTCAACTATATCCAAGGGATTCCGGATGTGCCACCCAATTTGGACGCATTGCACATGTTAACGCGACAAGGCAAGGAAGTCCATTGATGCCATCATCACACGGACTGGATGCAGCAGTGGATAACTCGTTTCTATCGTCGACCCCATTTTTTGGAAACCATTATGGACTACACCGTTACATATGAGTATATGTTGTGGTACCATCAAAATGGGAAGCTACATCTATTAACCCCGGAGGAGCGACAATGAGAAATATAAGTGCCTCCCTAAAATCGTCTACTGACGCAGCGTCCCCCGATGCAACGTGGTACCCGTACGGGGGGAGGTGGCCAGAGAAAAAGAACACACGCTCTCGGGGCATCGTCATCAGGAACAGCGCAGACGCCTGCCCAATCAGCCGCCCAGCCAGAGACACTGGTGCCAGCACCTACATTCCAGTAGTTGCCTTTCTTAGCATTTCACCCCACGGGTAGTAGTCCATTGTTTCAGCAAAACGGGGAGTCTGAAGAACTAATGTTTTGATATAATAATTTGAAAAATGTTTTTGGACTTGTTTGAATATTTTGAAAACTTATTTAAAGTCCAAACAACTTGAAAATATGTTTGAAATGGTTTCATAGGTTTTTAACATGTCTAAAACGCTTTTTAAATGGCCAAAATATCATTTTTACGAGGCCCGTATCGATACACCTTGATCCGTATCGATACCACAATTTCCAATAAGCAAAACCCAGATGCATGGAAAATGGTATCGAAACCAGCCTGACTTTTTCAGCCTCTAACGGCTATTTCCATAATAGGACAGTATCGATACGCCCACGCGAGTATCGATACTGAAAGCACCATATATGGAAATTTTACATGGAAATCAGTCTCCAACGGCTCCAAACTATCCCTAACGGCTAGTAACGACCATAAGCTCATTTCACTCAATAAAATGAAGGCTAGAACACTTGAAGATGGTAAGAGACAACATCCAAGCAACATGGTCAAGAGAATTAGAGTCTAAATCTTTATTTTACTATTCTCTTGTACATAGTCTTTAGAGAGAGCTTAATTGTAAATCATTTGTTCTCGTGTGAGCTTAAATTTGTGTAAACATCCACCTTGTGAGGTATTAAGTTTACCAAACAAATCCCTTGTAAAAGGAGAGGTTCTAGTTTAGCCTTGAGAAAAAAACATGAGTTGGTTCTATCTTAGCCAAGTCCAAAAGATAGGGTTGTAACGGTTTCCTCCTAAACTGGTAAAAGGGGATGAATTCATTGTTGAGTGAATTGGGAAATCCTTAGTGGTATGCTAAGGTAGTGGATGTAGGTGCTTAGTTAATAGCCCGAACCACTCTAAAATCATTATGTCACTTGTCTACTTTTATTTCGATTTTAGCCAATTCAACCACCAAACATTTACAACCCTCCTTGACGGTTTCGATGATCGATTCGAGCATGCTATAAACCCAATAATTGGTATTAGAGCCCCGTCTCCATCGAAGTACTAACATCCGAGAGTAAAGATCCAACGCTCGTAGTCCACCGTTCAAGAAAATGGCAAGATTTGAATAAGGCCGCTCTATCTCGTGCCTTTCGCTCTTCAAAGGAGAAGCATACTTCCAATGAGAAATTATCATGAAATTCTTCATCAAGTCTCAATACTATGAGGTTTGGGACATCATTAAAGATGGGTACTTGGAAGCTCCGAAAAAGAAGAAAAAGCAAAGAAGTGTCAACGAGACGAAGGCAAAGCTAAACACCAAGGCGATGCACATTCTCTATTGTGGCCTTAACGAAGAAGTTTCCAAAAGGATCTCCACATGCAAAAGTGCCAAAGAATTATGGGAAAACTTGAGAAGCTTTATGGCAACAAGAAGAGAGAAAAGAAAGATGATGATCAATCATGTGCAAACCTTCTCTTCAATCCAAAGGTGGATGGTGTTTTGGCTCTCGATGAGCCTAAGGTATCTTCTAACTCAAATGAGCATAATTCTTACTCTTTCGATGAGTTGCAAGATGCTTTCGATGAATTATTTTTGGAATTTGAGACCATGAATTCCAAATTTAAGAAAATGATTTCAAAACTTGAATTTGAAAATAATTTTCTTTTGAAAACAAAAGTGGATCTTGAAAACCAAAATGAAATTTTGAAAAATGATTTAGAGTTCTCAAAAACAAGTAAAGATGTTTTAGAAAAAGAAAACCTTGATTTGAAAGTTAAGCTTGAAAGCTTAACAAAAAAAAAAGAAATTGTTTTCAATAATTCATCTTGTCGCATAATGGAAAAATGCTCACATTGCCATTATCATGGTCATTCCTTACATACTTATCCTATTAGGAAGAGAAAATCTTATAAGATTAGACAAGTATGGGTTCCCAAGGGAACTAAAGACATTGTGACTAACGTAAATGGATCCAAAGCAATTTGGATACCAAAAATCAAGTGAATGTCTTTTGTAGGTGTGTTGGAGCAAATGAAAAGCAAAGCAAAGCAAATCAAATAATGCTCAAATCACACATGAGAAGAACATTAGGAAACCTGTAAGCTTAATGCTTTCATTTTATATATAGTTGGTTATCTAACTTTTGTTTAAAGTCTTGGATTATTTGTTAAGCCTAATATGATGCAATAAGTAAGGGGGAGCCAATTTTTAAGACCACGAAGAAGTTCGAAAAAAAGCATTCGAAAAAAATAATAAAAAATGCTTTGCTAGAGGTGTCTAATACTGACTCTAGCAAATAAAAAAGGGTAGAATGAAAATAAAAAAAAAACGTTTGTTTGATTTTTTTTTGCATTTGTTTACTTTTCTTGGTTCATGACTTATTTGCATCTCTTGTCTTGAAATTTAAACCTATTTCTTTAGCCTTATCCCTACCCTAACCTAAGCCCCGTTGCAACCTTATTAAAGACCCTTTGATTCATTCTATTAGTGGAGACTTGATTTCCTTACAAGCCCGTGGTAATGTCTTTATTGATCTTGGCTTTGAGAAATTTCTTTACTCGAAACAATTTGAGCAATAATGAGTGAATCCTTGTGAGGCATTGAGTCTTATTACATTGGAATTGATGGATAATTGGAATGTCTTGGCTTTTGCTTAAACTTGTTACTAGTTGTTCTTACTTGCTTGATTGTCACCTTATTTTTGATAATTGATGTGATCATTGATTCGTTTGGTATTCCTTAATATACTGTGAGATGAAAGATTGGTAATTTGAGATTTTTATGATTGATTAAGGCATGCTTAAGGAGAAACATTGAATAAGTGAGGGGGAATTTGATGAGTGCTTTAATTTGTTAATGTTTTGTTACTAATTACACATCATCGATTCTTTGATATTGCTAATTCAGGTTGTTTTTATTCATTTTTGTGCAGGACTTTAATTCCTAGAAATTAGCGTCAAAAGAACACATTCTGCAGTTTTTTTTCGAATCAAGGCTAGACACATGGGCATGACCTGAGACATGACGATTTCCGACATGGCAAATTCTGGCAGTCCAGTCCATGATAGCTTATAAAACACAACCCAATCCACTAGATCAAGAAAGAAGGACGAACGAAATCACCTAAAGTTACAATTTGAGTTGGATTTAAATATTTGGGAATTACAACTTTGTTTAGGATTTTATCTTTCAATTATATATGTTTTTATTTGAATATTTTTAGGATTTTCTTTAGGTATTTTATTATTCTTAGGTATTTTATTATCTTTAGGTTTTCTCAAGTTATAAATGCCCTCTAGGATGAAGCTTGAAAACACATCATTCTACTTAGCTTTTGTTCTGTTTTGGGGAATTTAATTATTTTCTTCTTCATCTTCTTTTGTTCACTTATTTTTCTTTTGTTTTGAAGTATGATTTCTATCATGCTTAGCTAAACCTCCATTTAGCCGATAGCTACGTAACAAATCAATCCGTTTTGTGAGAACCGCAATAGCACTTCATACCTTCAAATTTCTTTCTTGATTTTTGGCAATATTAGAATGACAATCGGCCTTTCCTTTAAGCATCTCAACACCTTCAATCCAAAAAGCGCGCGTTAGTTTGATCAACGTTTAATCTACCGTTGGGGAGAAGCTTTGGCTTGTAGCAAATTCAACTACCTAAGAACACACTTAGCGGTGGTTCGTTAAGGGAAATCAAGATAGAGTTTGATTCTCACTGAGACACCATAATCTGAGCACAGGCGTTTCTAGCACAGAAGAAGCATTGGCGTTAACATCGATAACCGTTGTTGATCCAAACAAGAAATTATGGGACAAATCAACAAAGGTGAATTCGTTCAAGTAAGAAATGTTCCTTTTTATGGCCGCCTTCTCCCTCAAATCTCTTTAAAGGAAACTAGGAACACTACATATAGTATTTATATAAAAGCGCCGCTACACGTATCTATATTTTGTTCGAGTCTTTTGGTTTCGCTTTTTTAACCTTTTTGTTTTATGGTCCTTGTATGATCTCAAGTGGCTCTTTTATTATTGTAACACCCGTGTTTTGGGGTTAGGAGTTAGACGCGTGAGTTGGTTTGAGTCGTTAAAATCGATTTTAAATAAATAGACCTTAGTTTTGATTTAATTGAGATTTAAAATAAAAGGAGTAGCATTTTTGTAATTAAAGGGAAAAGTGGAAGACCACCTTTTTGAATAAAAAAGAACAAAAAAAATGTTGTCTTCCTCCCCTTTCTTTCTTTCCAACATGAGAAAACCCCCAAACCCTCCCTAAACCTCTAAAACACTATTCCATTTGATTTCTTCATCTAATCAATGGCATTTTCGAAGGTAATCTCATTTCTCAACTCTCCTTATCATCCCCATCATTTTCCTTGTCTTAGATTTCAAAACTACCCACATTTTCATTTTTCAAGTTTGATGAAAGTTTGATTTTTAATGGGTTTTTCAATTGTGGTTGATTTGTTGAGTTGGGTTTTGGGTTAATCTCACCTAAATACACTTAATACCTTAAGATGGATGGATTAGGGAGAAATCCCGAAGTGGGTCTTTGGGGAAATTTTTGAAGTGTCTAAAGTTGAGTTTTTGAGTTGTTTTTGTGTTGGGTTGAAGGGATGATGGTATAGGGTCATTAGGGAAGTGATTTGGGACCTTTTAGATGTCATTTGGGTGTTAGAAACCATAGTTTTCAGCTGGGTATTTGGGGAGCACGAAAATGGAAGTTTTGTGATTAGTTGAGTTTGAAAATGGAAGTTTTGTGATTAGTTGAATTTAAATTGGTAGTTTAACTCCTTGATTGTTAATGATGCTTTATATGCCATTGCCTATTTTGATCTTGTGAGATATGAATTGATTCGTATGTGTATACCTTGATATGTGTGATGATGAATATGTGTTATAGTTGATGGATGTGTGATGTGGTTTAAAGAAATTGGCACTAATTAACTTACCGGGTGTAAATGATCGATCATTAGGATTAATGTGCACACGATTGAGTCAAAACGCGCGTGGCCTTGATGGCGTTCAGTCATCAAGAAGGAGTACGGTGATGTAATATTCCACCAGAAATTTATTTATATTATACGTGATGATGAGTGGAATCCCATCCGTAGGGCATGTGGTGATGAGTGGAATCCCACCCATGCAAGGTCCGGTGATGAGTGTAATCCCACCGAGGTTATGTTGTTGTTGAGAGTAAATCCGCACATCCGAGTAAACTAATGGTGGCCAATGTAATTGCTCTTATGATTATGATGTTGAGATAATTGATTTATATTGTTGAGCTTAATATGATGTAAGATGCCATATTTATGACTCTTGAGACACTAGATAGGTTGCTATGTTGATGCCTATGTATGTTGTGTGTGATGTTGAGGATTGCATGCTTGGACCCTGCATTGTTGTTGTTTTTTATTTTAGAGCATCCTCACTAAGCTTCCAGCTTACGTTCTCATTTTCAACACTGCAGATCATTAGCGTGGTGTTAGCAAGGAGCAAGGCGAAGGGGCTTTCCAAGTTTGTAGTTGCTCAAGTATGATTTAGTAATTAATGTGGTAGTTTAGCAATGGGGCTACTAGGTGTTTTGTATGAGCATTGTATGACTCATGGATGCTGTTGATGTTTATGCCTTGCTTGGATATGTAAACCATGTTATGTGTTGGTCAAATGTTTGTATTGAGATGCTATGCTTTTGGTTGAGTGCATGTGTCGTAGTTGCATGTAAACTCTATGTGTGGAGAAATGTGCCTTAGAGGCTATTAATGTTTAAGTATGCCTTGAATGATATTTGAATGTGATGCAAGAATCCTTGTTATGCATATTGATTTGTTGATGTTTGGCTTTACATGTTTATTGTGTGCTAAGCATGTGTTTTTAGGGTGCCTTTCATCTAGATGGATTGTATGTTGAGTCTTGAGTGTTTTGGCGGAGTTTTGGGGCTGCCTAGTATCTTAAACCAGCAAAAATCTGTCTTTTCGCAGCCCGTGTATCGAAACGGTTGGTCTCGTTTCGATACGACCTCTTGTTTCAGGCCAGGCGTTTCGATACGCCTAGGGTCCGTTTCGGTACAGATTTGCTACTGGAAATTTGAGAAATTGCCGATATTTTGGGGTTTCAAAACGGGTCCAGGTGTTTCGGAACGATCAATATGTCGTTGACCACGAGAAGTTGACCGTTGGGGGTGTTTCGGAACGGTTGACCTCCGTTCCGATATGGCCTTCTTGTGTGGACTTGGGGCTGTTGACCAAGTCAAGGTGTTTCGATACACCTCAAGGGTGTTTCGAAACGGCCTGCCTAATAACTTAAAATTGGGTTGTTTAGCATGATGTTTGGGCTTGGTTGCTTTTATCCCGTATTGTATTCCGCTGTCGTAATCACATAGGATTTAAATGTGCCTTTAGAGAAGATTAAATTAAAAGAAAGATTTTTAGGGTTGCTAACTGAGGTGGAATCCTTAACGGGTTTCGCATCGTTTTTCCCCGTGTAGCCTACTCGAACCGGTCAGCCGACCAGACCGGGGCGAGGGGGCTACATTTGTTGGTATCAGAGCGTGAGGTTACCGAGACCTCGGGCAGGTAAGTGAGGTAAGTTTAATGTGTTAAGCAATTGTTATGTCTTGGTATGTGCTTTGCCATGAATTCTTGTTGTTTGGTCGCTCATATGATGATTGGAAGCATGAATTGTTGCGTTTGGTGTAGTGTCGAGTGCCCATTGCTACTATTACTTAATTTAAAAAGGTTTTGTAAAGGAAAGTAATTGAGCACAGTTGGACCCTTGCCTTTGCTAACTTAATCCTTATCTGTTTGTTGTTGTAGTTATTATCTTGCTAGCTGTATCATAAGACCACGTGGGAGGCCTAGGATGGTTCAGCCGGAACCACGGGCACAAGCTCCGGGGATTGAGCAGATTGGTGGAGCACCGGCTCCTCAATCTCCTCCATCTCCTCCTCATCAAGAGGGAGGTGAGGCGGGAGCCGAGGGTGTTGGACCTCAAGTAGGCCAAGGACCGACTGGAATTGATTTAGCTCCCTTAGTTCAGGCGATAGACGGGGCTTTCCAGGCTGCAGTGGCTGGGGGTCAGGCAGTGGCACAACCCCAGGGAGAGGGTACTGGTTTGCCATTAGAGAGACTCCGCGGTTTGGGAGATGAAGAGTTCAGAGGGTCGACACCGGAGAGGTCTAAGATGTGGTTAGAGAAGACCGTCCGTATCTTGTCACAGATGTGATGTACTGGGAGGCGCAAGTTAGGGTGTGTTGAGTCTTTGCTTCAGGGTGATGCCTACACTTGGTGGTTCACCATCACTATGGGTATGGAGGAGGCCGAGATCACTTGGGAGTTCTTTGAGTCAGCATTCCGTAAGAAGTATCTGGGTCCTCGATATCTCGATGAGAAGAAGAGGGAATTTATGGCTTTGCTTCAAGGGAGTATGACTGTGACAGACTATGAGATTCGATTTGTTAGGCTGAGTTAGTATGCATCTGAGCTTGTTCCTACTGAGGTGGAACGTTGTAACTGTTTCTGTTATGGGCTGAATGAAGAAATCAAGAGGTACACTCTAGCTTCGGACTACACTGATTTTGATGTCTTGGTCGCGAGGGCCAAGGACTTGGAGCACAGTTTGGGCTTGACCAAACGATCTGGTGGTTCTAGTTCTGGTAAGAGGTCTAGTGACTTTGATAGAGGGGATGTCAAGAGGCATCGGGACAACCGGCATCACTATGACCATAGACGTGGTGGAGGTAACCACGGCAGGGGCCAACATGGCCAGAGGGCTGGTAGGAAGTTGCCCACGTGTGCTAATTGCGGGAGGAACCACACCGGTGAGTGTTGGGGGAATTTCCACTCGTGTTGGAGTTGTGGAGCTAGGGATCATATTAGGCGTGACTGTCCACATCAGGTGGGGCAGGCACCAGCTCAGGCTCCTGCTAGAGCCAATGACTTTCAGAGAGGCCGCGGGCGCGGTAGAGTTAACTTCCAGCCGAGAAATGATGGCCAGAGGAACATAGCACATGTAGTTGCAGTCCAGCCAGAGGGCGGAGGTCAGGCCAGAGTTTACGCTCAGCGTGGGGATCAACATGACACAGATGTGATCGCAGGTAACTTCTCGATACAGTCTTTGGGTTTGCTTTCTTTGATTGACTCCGGGTTTACACATTCTTATATATTGAGTGAGCATGCACAGTCGTTGAAATTGCCTTGTGAAACATTAGAGGTAGGAGTTAGTGTTACTAGTTCTTTTGGGGACACGGTAGTAGTTAGAAAGATGTACAGAAGGTGTTCGTTGATGGTTCAGGGACATGTGTTTCCAGTGGATATGATGGAGCTACCTTTTATGGATTTGATATGATTCTGGGTATGGACTGGCTCACTGAGCATAGAGCTAGGATAGACTTTGAAACTAAGAGGATTTCTTTGAGACTCACAGATGATTATGAGATTGTAGTGGTGGGTGAGAACGTGAAGTTCTTATCCAATGTAGTCTCAGTTCTAGAGGCTAAGAGGTTAGTTGAGTTGGGTTGCGAAGCATACTTGGCATATGTGATGAATCCAAAAATGAGTGAGGTTAGACCTCAAGACATTTGGACAGTGTGTGACTTTCCTAGTGTGTTTCCGGAAGAGTTGTCGGGTTTACCGCCTGATAGAGAGGTAGAGTTTACTATAGAGACTTATTCTGATTCAGCTCATGTTTCGATTGCTCCGTATCGTATGTCACCGAAAGAACTGAAAGAGTTGAAGACTCAGTTGCAAGAGTTGACATATAAGGGATTCATTCGACCTAGTTCCTTACCGTGGGGTGCACCAGTTTTGTTTGTGAAGAAGAAAGATGGAAGCATGAGAATGTGTATAGACTACAGACAGTTGAATCAGTTAACGGTGAAGAACAAGCATCCATTGCCTAGAATTGATGATTTGTTTGACCAGTTGAGAGGGGCATCAGTCTTTTCAAAGATTAACTTGAGATCAGGTTACTACCAGCTAAAGGTAAGAGAGGTTGATGTACCAAAGACGACCTTTAGGACTAGATATGGTAACTATGAGTTCTTAGTCATGCCTTTTGGGTTGACTAACACACCGACTGCTTTCATGGATATGATGAATATGATCTTCCATCAGTACCTAGATTAGTTTGTAGTTGTTTTTATAGATGATATCTTGGTGTATTCGCGAACCGAAGAAGACCATGATCGACACTTGAGGTTAGTTTTGAAGACTTTGCTAGATAATCAGTTGTATACGAAGTTGAGCAAGTGTGAGTTCTGGATCCGAGAGGTAGTCTTCCTAGGGCATGTAGTGTTTGCCGATGGGAATAGAGTTGATCCGAAGAAAATAGAGGCCATTGTTGAATGGAAGCAACCGAAGTCTGTAACAGAGGTACGTAGCTTTCTAGGATTAGCTGGATATTATAGAACATTCGTAGAAGGTTTCTCGAAGTTAGTCGCTCCTTTGACACAGTTGCTTCAGAAGAGTGTTCAGTTTGAGTGGACAGATGCAAGATAGAGAGCCTTTGAGAAATTGAAAGAAGCTTTGACCCAAGCACCGATCTTGATTCAGCCAGAGTCTGGGAAAGACTACGTAGTTTACAGTGATGCTTCCTATGTAGGCCTAGGTTGTGTTCTCATGCAAGACAAGAGAGTAGTGGCTTATGCCTCAAGACAGTTGAAGACTCACGAGCGCAACTATCCGACCCATGATATAGAGTTAGCTGCAGTTATGTTTGCTCTGAAGATTTGGAGACATTATTTGTACGGTGAGAGATGCACAGTGTACAAAGATCACAAGAGTTTGAAGTACATCATGACTCAGCGAGATTTGAATCTTAGACAGCGTAGGTGATTAGAGTTGCTAAAGGACTATGATCTTACGATTGAGTACCATCCGGGTAAGGCCAATGTAGTAGCCGATGCTTTGAGTAGAAAGGTAGCTATAGATTTGAGAGCCATGTGTGCTAGATTGAGCTTGTCCGGAGATGGTGGCTTGGTAGCCGAGCTTCAGGTTAGACCTACTCTAGGTCAGTTGATTAGAGAGAAGCAGCTCTTAGATAGATCTTTGGCACCTCACGTGCAAGATGTAGTCAAGGGTAGACCTTCAAACTACAGTTTCAGTACCGGTGGAGTCTTGTGTTTCAAAAATAGGATAGTTGTGCCAGAAGACAGTGACTTGAGACGTATGATCTTGACTGAAGCACACAGTAGTCCTTTGCTATGCATTCTGGAAGTACGAAGATGTACCGCGATTTGAAGAATGAGTACTTTTGGGTTGGTTTGAAGAGAGATGTAGCCGACTTCGTGAGTAAGTGTATGGTGTGTCAGAGAGTGAAGGCGAAACATCAGGTTCCCTCAGGTTTGTTGCAACCATTGAGAATTCCGGAATGGAAATGGGAGAACATTACCATGGATTTTGTTTCGGGTTTGCCTTTGACTCCTACGAAGAAGAACTCAGTTTGGGTAATAGTGGACCGTTTCACGAAGTGTGCTCACTTCTTAGCAGTCAATACCACTTATACATTAGATAGATTGGTCGATCTGTACATTGGTGAGATTGTTAGACTGCATGGTGTGCCGAAGTCTATTGTATCTGATAGAGATCCGAGGTTTACAGCTCGATTTTGTGAGTGTCTGCATACAGCTTTGGGTACCCGTTTGAATTTCAGCACGTCTTATCATCCTCAGTCAGATGGTCAGTCAGAGAGAGTTATCCAGATTCTAGAGGATATGTTGTGTTGTTGCATCATTGATTTTCAGGGTACATGGGAGAAGCACTTGCCTCTAGTTGAGTTTGCGTACAATAATAGCTTCCAGTCGAGTATTCAGATGGCTCCGTATGAGGCCTTGTATGGTAAGAAGTGTAGAACTCAAGTTTGTTGGGCCGAAGTGGGACAGAAGTTGCTACCTATGCCGGATTTACTCAAGGGGACAACTGACAAGGTGAAATTGATTTGTGATCGCTTGAAGGCAGCTTCGGATAGGCAGAAGTCCTATGCCGACTTGAAGAGAAAGAAAGTTGAGTTCTCAGTGGGTGAGAAAGTGTTCTTGAAAGTGTCTCCATGGAAGAAAGTAATGAGATTTGGCCGAAAAGGGAAGTTGAGTCCGAGTTACACAAGACCGTATGAGATTGTGAAGAGGGTTGGCCCAGTTGCCTATCAGTTGCGTTTGCCATCCGAGCTAGAGAAGATACACGATGTGTTTCATGTTTCGATGCTCCGTAAGTATAGGTCAGATCCATCGCATGTTATGCCGGTAGAAGAGATTGAATTGAATCCGGATTTGACTTATGAGGAAGAACCAGTTGAGATCCTAGCTTCTAATAGTAAGGTGTTGCGGGGTAGATCGATTGAGTTAGTGAAGGTGCGATGGCAACGTCAAGGGGTGGACGAGGCCACTTGGGAGAGGAAGGAGGATATGAAAAGGCAGTTTCCTTATCTCTTTCAGTCAGGTAATTTCGGGGATGAAATCCCTTAAGTGGGAGAGAGTTGTAACACCCGTGTTTTGGGGGTTAGGAGTTAGACGCGTGAGTTGGTTCGAGTCGTTAAAATCGATTTTAATTAAATTGACCTTAGTTTT
This sequence comes from Hibiscus trionum, assembly GCA_030270665.1. Taxonomy (NCBI): domain Eukaryota; kingdom Viridiplantae; phylum Streptophyta; class Magnoliopsida; order Malvales; family Malvaceae; genus Hibiscus; species Hibiscus trionum. The sequence continues at coordinate 13,701,144 of BSYR01000038.1, read as the reverse complement.
TATTTGATTGAGATTTAAAATAAAAGGAGTGACATTTTTGTAATTAAAGGGAAAAGTGGAAGACCACCTTTTTGAATCAAAAAGAACAAAAAAAAATGTTGTCTTCCTCCCCATTCTTTCTTTCCAACGTGAGAAAACCTCCAAACCCTCCCTAAACCTTTAAAACACTATTCCATTTGATTTCTTCATCTACTCAAGGGCATTTTCGAAGGTAATCTCATTTCTCAACTCTCCTCATCATCCCCATCATTTTCCTTGTCTTAGATTTCAAAACTACCCACATTTGCATTTTTCAAGTTTGATGAAAGTTTGAATTTTTAATGGGGTTTTCAATTGTGGTTTATTTGTTGAGTTGGGTTTTGGGTTAATCTCACCTAAATACACTTAATACCTTAAAATGGATGGATTTGGGAGAAATCCCGAAGTGGGTCTTTGGGGAAATTTTTGAAGTGTCTAAAGTTGAGTTTTTGAGTTGTTTTTGTGTTGGGTTGAAGGGCTGATGGTATAGGGTCAATAGGGAAGTGATTTGGGACCTTTTAGATGTCATTTGGGTGTTAGAAATCATAGCTTTCAGCTGGGTATTTGGGGAGCACGAAAATGGAAGTTTTGTGATTAGTTGAGTTTGAAAATGGTGAAGTTTGGCTTGTGTTTATGGGTTGGGGTTTGTGACTGAATTTAGCATTGAATTGGTGAGTAATGATTGTGTTTTGATTGGTTAGAAGCAAGAGGAAACACCGGAGAAGGATCGGGACCGAATCCGGGAATCGAAGAGGCTTGACTTGCTTGCTTGGTTTGCTAAGGAAGGGTGGTGAGTAAAACTTTAAATTGTTTTAAAGTTGGTTCAAGTGTGTGTAGTGGAAGTGTTGGAATGAGCTTGGTAGGCCATTCCGAGGCGGAAGTTAAATTGGTAGTTTAACTCTTTGATTGTTAATGATGCTTTATATGCCATTGCCTATTTTGATCTTGTGAGATATGAATTGATTCATATGTGTATACCTTGATATGTGTGATGATGAATATGTGTTATAATTGATGGATGTGTGATGTGGTTTAAAGAAATTGGCACTAATTAACTTATCGGGTGTAAATGATCGATCATTAGGATTAGTGTGCACACGATTGAGTCAAAACGCGCGTGGCCTTGATGGCGTTGAGTCATCAAGGAGGAGTATGGTGATGTAATATTCCACCAGAAATTTATTTATATTATACGTGATGATGAGTGGAATCCCATCCGTAGGGCATGTGGTGATGAGTGGAATCCCACCCATGCAAGGTCCGGTGATGAGTGTAATCCCACCGAGGTTATGTTGTTGTTAAGAGTAAATCCGCACATCCGAGTAAACTAATGGTGACCAATGTAATTGCTCTTATGATTATGATGTTGAGATAATTGATTTATATTGTTGAGCTTAATATGATGTAAGATGCCATATTTATGACTCTTGAGACACTAGATAGGTTGCTATGTTGATGCCTATGTATGTTGTGTGTGATGTTGAGGATTGCATGCTTGGACCCTGCATTGTTGTTGTTTTTTATTTTAGAGCATCCTCACTAAGCTTCTAGCTTACGTTCTCATTTTCAACAATGTAGATCATTTGCGTGGTGTTAGCAAGGAGCAAGGCGAATGGGCTTTCCAAGTTTGTAGTTGCTCAAGTATGATTTAGTAATTAATGTGGTAGTTTAGCAATGGGGCTACTAAGTGTTTTGTATGAGCATTGTATGACTCATGGATGCTGTTGATGCTTATGCCTTGCTTGGATATGTAAACCATGTTATGTGTTGGTCAAATGTTTGTATTGAGATGCTATGCTTTTTGTTGAGTGCATATGTCGTAGTTGCATGTAAACTCTATGTGTGGAGAAATGTGCCTTAGTGGCTATTAATGTTTAAGTATGCCTTGAATGATATTTGAATGTGATGCAAGAATCCTTGTTATGCATATTGATTTGTTGATGTTTGGCTTTACATGTTTATTGTGTGCTAAGCATGTGTTTTTAGGGTGCCATTCATCTAGATGGATTGTATGTTGAGTCTTGAGTGTTTTGGTGGAGTTTTGGGGCTGTCTAGAGTCTTAAACTAGCAAAAATCAGTCTTTTCGCAGCCCGTGTATCGAAACGGTTGGTCTCATTTCGATACGGCCTCTTGTTTCAGGCCAGGCGTTTCGATACGCCTAGGGTCCGTTTCGGTACATATTTGCTACTGGTAATCTGAGAAATTGCCGATATTTTGGGGTTTCGAAACGGGTCCAGGTGTTTCGGAACGGTTAATATGTCGTTGACCACAAGAAGTTGACCGTTGGGGGTGTTTCGGAACGGTTGACCTCTGTTCCGATACGGCATTCTCGTGTGGACTTGGGGCTATTGACCAAGTCAAGGTGTTTCGATACACCTCAAGGGTGTTTCGAAACGGCCTGCCTAATAACTTAAAAATGGGCTGTTTAGCATGATGTTTGAGCTTGGTTGCTTTTATCCTGTATTGTATTCCGCTGTCGTAATCACATATGATTTAAATGTGCCTTTGGAGAAGATTAAATTAAAAGAAAGATTTTTAGGGTTGCTAACCGAGGTGGAATTCTTAACTGGTTTCGCATCGATTTTTCCCGTGTAGCCTACTCGAACCGGTCAGCCGACCAGACCGGGACGAGGGGGCTACAATTATGCAATAAGATAGTTGCAATTGATGGTGTGACTCACTTTGTCGTTTCACTGTTATACCTCTAGTTGCAGACTTAATTACAAAAGATGACTTGCACATTAAGTTTTTCTTACACTTATTCAACCTTTTAACCAAGAGAACATTCTTGGTTTTAAGCATTTCCTTCACATTAAGTATTATTTTCCCAATAATTCTCCCTTTCTTGTCATCATTCAATGTCATTTTTCCTTCATAGCTTTCTTGGAACAACCAATATTGAAATTCTAAATATTATTAATGGATGCTTTTAGAGATTTATGAGCAATCAAGTAACATTTCTCCTCTTTCTTGTATAGGATATACTTTTTCTCTTATAACCTCTAATTGTAGACTTAATTCCAACAAAGGGTGAAATTATCCAATTATTTCTGAGACGGTTCAAGATCTTATATTGTCTGAGTTGTATGTGTCTTGAGACTCCATAGTAATGCCACACTATCTTTTTTTCCTGCTTCTACAACTTCTGACTATTAGTTGCCCTTGTGAAATTCTTGGGGATTTCAAAATTTTCCTTTCTCATATGAAAGTAGGGACTAATTTGATAATTTAAAAGTGAATAAATTTGAGAGCCAAGTGACCAATTTAACAAATTTACCATACAATATAACCTAAAATTAAAATTTAACCAATTTAAATTATTTAAATTTAACCACAAATAAATATGAAATCTCATCATGTGGTGCATAAACGTTTGGAGTCGCCATCGACCATTTTAGTTGGGTATGACCGAAAACCTGTAAAACTAGTCTACGTCAACACTAAAATCATCGTCGGGTTAGGTCAACACCAAGATTCTTTCGTTAGATTTTAACCGCTGGAGGGTTAAAATAAATCCAATTAAATAATTGAGTAGTCAAATTTTAAATTTTTATAGTTTGGTGGTCAAAACAAATCAGGTCCAATAGTTAGATAGTTACCCAGATAGTTTACCTCCCAAATGACCCCTAAACTAAATTTTTTTGCAGTTTGATGTGTTCAAAAATTTTAAAATTTTGAGGTTTGTTTGTTTGGAGTTTAAAGTTTGGGTTTATATTTTTGGGTATGTGTCCAATATTCATTAATCAATCAAAAATTAATGTGTAGACCGAGAGCTTAATTTTTTACAAAAAAAATTCTTTATTCATTTATAATTTTTAAGTTTATTAAGTTTTAATAAATTTAATATTATCTTATTTTTTAATTTCAGTTTGTACATTTGTAATCTAATATGATAGCAAGGATAAAAAATAACTTAAAAAATTGCATTTTGCAATACTTTTACTCATAAACTTTTATCTAACCTCAATGGAAAACGATACTTTAGTATCAATTAAAATTGTATTTTTGCCAAAATTATTTATCACTAGTATAAATTTACGTATGATAATTAAACATTATGATACTTTAATTACAATTATGAATTTAAATCAACAAATAATTTCAAATCCTCTCCAATAAAATTTGGCAAAGACAATAAGAAAAAAGACAAATAAATTTCTATTCGTAAGGTAATATTGTAGTGGAAGATGATAAAGCCGGGTTAAATTTTTATTTGATAGATTAAATTTTAACCTTCCTTTTTTTAATGTTTTTTATTCAAGATTAATTTACTTGGTTGTTTATAACATAGACATAAATATAGTTTACATTTATGAACACTTTAAATTGATTATATATATATATAATTCAATAAATTAATAATCAATTATTAAATTATTTAACAAAAATATTTTAAATAAAAATTAATAATTTAAATGGTAAAAAAATAGTTTTTCAAATTATAATATAATAAATTAATAATTTCTCAAATATTTTCATTTTTCTCTTGAAAATCATCAAATCATAGACTTTCTCAATTACATTTCAGGTAAATATCAAGTCAGGTCAATATTAGTTCATGTCAACATTAGGTCGAGTTCAAAACAAGTCAGGACAATTAACAGGTCGGGTAAAATAGGATCTCGGGTCGATTCAGTCGGGTAATATCGGTTATCTGCCATGTCAGTCTCGGGTTTGGGTTCGTTTCAGTCGGGTGCAAGTCGGGTTTCGGGTCCACAATAACATGTTCAATTCGGGTTTGGGTCGTTCTTGGTCGAACGCATGTCGGGTTCGGTTACTACAGTAACAGGTCCAACTCGGGTTTGGGTCAACAACAGTCGATTACAGATCGGTTTCGGGTCACCGCATCCTCGGGTCAAACCAAGTTCTGACTCGAGCAGATTTCAGTCGAGCTTTCGGGTTGGGTCAGCTTTTTACATCCCTACTTGTATCCGAATAAAAATTTTCTATCCCCTTTTTAGTGTCTCTATGTATGTCCTAACACTAAAAAATGAGTTTAGGGTTTATGGTGTAGAGTTGAGGATTTAGGTTTAGAGGGTAGGATTTAGTTTCTTTAGTGCATGGCATACATCAAGACATTGGACTACCACGTCAGCACCATTAACTGTCACGTCACCACTGTAATGGCCAACATCGGTCAAAGGGTAAAATTGATACAATTGAATGATTGCGAGGGAAAATTGATGCAATTAAAAAGTAGGGACATTATTGCTGATTTTAGTTTACTTCAAGGGCGAAATGACCCTTAAGCAAAAAGTTAACTATAAATATATTTACATTATGTATTCGATTAATTAATGATTTCGAATGAAGTACTATAGGTTTAACGAGGGTACCCAAGTATTGATGATGGTGAACAATGAAGAAAAATAATTTGGGAGAAGAACAAGGACTAAAAATTGTATAAGTTTATTGAATTATTTCTTAATTATTACCAAATTGATAAAAATTACAAGTTTTGAAGACTAAAATTATTTTCATTTCAAGTCATTTTTAATTTTAACAAACATGTTTATCACAAAACTTTAATTGAATGATTAAATTGTAACATTTAGAAGAAAATTATATGTTTATTATCAACCCTATAAATAAACGACGTGTTATATTTACCAAAAAAATCAATGCCAATAACTTTTTTTCTACCACAAACTTAATTAAAGGAGATATGATTGATAAAAAAAATTCAAAGAAATCCAAAAAAACCCGAAGCTGCGTGTTATATTTACCAAAAAAATCAATGCCAATAACTTTTTTTCTACCACAAACTTAATTAAAGGAGATATGATTGATAAAAAAAATTCAAAGAAATCCAAAAAAACCCGAAGCTGCTTCCAAAAAATTTCGAAGCTGCCTTCCAAGGAGCTGCTTCTAATTCGGGGTAGAGTTAGAAAATTTAAATTGTGATTTTAGAGTTTAAATTTTTTTAAGAGTTTTGTTAGTGAGTGAAACAAACTAGGTGTGTTAATTTTCTTTAAGAGGTGTCAATATATTTGTAGATTAGTGTCAATATTATTCTAAAGTACTGTTTATTTGTTAATATTTTTATATAGATTTTACAAAAAATAGTGTATTTTTCAAAAGGTTTGGAGTGTCAGTATTATCAATCAAATTTATTGTGCAATGATAAATATGTTTTTAAATGAGATTTTGACTTAAACTTAAGAATGTTAAATCAAAAGCTATTTTATACGATGCATAAAATATTAACAGGTAGATGTGTTGATATATAATTTTACTGTCACAAATCAAACAACTTGTGGCTGTAGTTTAGTGGTAAGAATTAATGCACTTGTATCCAACAGGTTCCTCAGCTTCGTCACCAACTGTTGTTGTACCTCAAGGGAAGACGTTTCTGCTGCAACCCTCAACTTTCAATGGCAAATGCAACTTTAATAACATTACTTTCCAACTAATACTATCTTTATCTTTCTCTAATATAATATAACATAATGAATGTGTTTTGTATTGAAATCCAAATTGTTTAAACTTTGCATCTAAATTGTGCTTTATCAACTAATGGAGTTCGAATAAAGACGTGGCATGTATATATAGTTACTTTAATGCGTATCTTTAATACATACAGATTAGTAATTAATTTACAACTAACCAATTTGCTTTATTATGTATTTAGGGAGGAACATTAAATTTGAACGCATAACTTCTTATGCTTCAACACGACCTATTGTCATCGATCAAATTTATTGTCCTCATAAACACTTCAAGGACCAAGTAAGTGGTTGATTTTAAAGAAATTTTTGTATTTATCGATAGCGAATAGTTAGCTTTCGGCCTTTAATCTTCCACATGTATACATTAAAAACGAAGCAATGTTAATTTTGAGTTCTATATATGTTTTTGCAGACATCGGCTGTGGAGATTAGCAGTGCAGCTTTCTTGCAGCGAGTCCACTCCATGCAAAATCATCACCATGAAAAACATCAATTTGAGAAAGAAAGACCAAAACGACAACGCTTCATCGTATTGTCTCAATGCTCATGGCCTTAAAAATGGAAGGGTTCATCCAAATGTTCCTTGTTTACGATATGATGATAATTTCAAAGCTTTTCTTCTCATTGTACACCACATGAACGGCTCAGCCTAATTTGTTTCACTCGTATTCTTTTAGTAATCGAACATTTCTTTGAATATTTGATTATGTTTTTTTTTTAATTGAGTATTTGATTATGCTTTGATTCTCTGTATTATTAAACTCTCTTCATAGTAACATATAAAAATCTTTTCACTTTGATTTTTTCAATTTACTTCTCATTATTTAAATAAATAACCACAATGGTGCATGACAAAATGAAGAGAAAAAAAGAAGACAAAGATATAATGATCATCAAAACTCATGGATTAGTTGTTAACTTCATTAGTTAGTTATATTTATTTATGCAGAAGCAGAAGTTTTGATGTGGGTTTTTGTTGGGAAAGGCAATTAACATGATTGAATGATCAGTTTGGAGGTTGGTGTCACTTAATCATCTCCTACCTTCAATCATTCTTTCTGCTTGTCACAATAAAATTATTGATTGAAATCCACTATTTAAACAGACACGGGGACCTGAGTTTTCGGCATCGGTTTCGGGAAATTTGAGTGTGCATGAATGGGGCAAAGCACAGAGTTGAGAGCACCCATGGATCAAATTCAGAACCAAGAACAAGATAAGGGGAATCTCCATAGACAAATGCCCAAGGCAGTGACACCGGTCTCTACAGCCAAGGCCGAGAACATTAGGCGGCCTCGAGGGAGACCGGCAGGCTCGAAGAACAAACCGAAACCACCCATTATCGTCACTCGCGACAGTGCTAATGCCTTACGAGCCCATGCAATGGAGGTGAGTTCAGGTTGTGATGTGCATGAGAGTTTGGCTAGTTTTGCAAGGAGAAAGCAGCGTGGCATTTGTGTTCTTAGTGGTAGTGGCTTTGTAACTAATGTCACACTCAAACAACCAGCCTCATCCGGTGCAATTGTTACCTTACATGGACGGTACGAGATTCTGTCGTTGCTTGGCTCGATCCTTCCACCTCCTGCCCCGCCCGGGATTTCTGGCCTGACCATTTACCTTGCTGGGGCACAGGGGCAGGTTGTCGGCGGAGGTGTAGTGGGTGCACTGTTAGCTTCCGGTCCTGTTCTCATCATGGCTGCATCCTTTATGAATGCCACCTTTGATCGTCTACCATTGGACGAAACCGATGACATTACAACAGCAGCAGCAGCTATGCAGAACCAATATCATCAGCAGAATGGTTTACACCACCATCTGCACATTTCGGATTTGTATGGGATGATGCCGCAGAACTTGATCACCAATGGGACTAACCCTCCTGAGATATACTCTTGGGCACCGAGACCAACCATGTCGAAAACCTAACCTGAATGATCCACTAGCAAGCAGTAGCTGGGAGTGATTGTTTATTTATCCTTTTTTCTCATATCCTTGTGGAATTTATTGCTTTGGTTCATCAGCCTCAGCAAATCAAATCCTGTGTTGAGCGCAATTGTGTGATTTTAAATAGATTGGATCTCCATTAATCTTTTATCTTCTTAAGCATCACAAGTAAAGAACAATTCCTCATCTAAACAACTTGCAGAAGAAGCATGATTAGGATTGTTTAGTTAATCTGTTAGCTTCTTTTTTCATTTCTTACATGGAATATAATTAATCTGTATATGATTTAGATTAGATTTTTATTCTTCTGCCCGAATCCATTCAATGGATGATGTAAGCGTCAAATATTTTCTTGTTCATATTTAAATATATTAGGAGTTTGCATGTTTGGTTTCATCTTATGAATCTCAGCTTGCAATAACACAGAAGAGAAGCCAACGCCTTTATGGAATCCAATAAGCCATTCTTCTGCACAATACCACCTGCTGAGCCTGAGCCTGAGCCTGAGATGGAACAAAAATGCACTCATCCCATGAGGGATCAAACTATCGACCTCATAATTAAGGGATGACATGAACAACCACCACGGCACATAGTTTACACCAACAATATTAAATTATTAATTAAGCATTTAAATCAACTCAATAACAAAATAAGGATTCAATGAAATAGGTGAAATTGCATTAGAAATTCCTAGTTACTTTTGTGATTGGAAACAAACTTATCACCATGGAGAATTTATGGCCTTTGGTTTGCAATTCAGGTCAAATTCAAGTGGCTATCAATTTTACCAGAATTGCAAAGTATGATAGCCATGCTTTCAAGTTCTAGACTACAATTCTATCATCCTAATTGTAGGATGTGGTTTATTGATCCCATTCTTGTTCATGCATTCTAAAGGTAAATGTTCCTATGTATTGGGAGAGAGAAATGATAAGCACAGAAGGCAGACAAAGTTTAAACAAGATTAACAAAGGAGGGACCGAGCCTGCGTCTAAAAAGGATCACAAGGATGCAGCTTTCTCCTTGAGGGATTCTCTAACTGCATTATGCAGTAATGGCATCAACTTCTGGTTGGTGACAATGATCCCTGTGTCCAAATCAAGATACTTTCCCATCGAAAAATCCAATGGCTTCCCTGCAGCATCTGTGACCACACCCCCAGCTTCTGCAAATCATGAATTGCAAAGGATATATCAAAAAACAGGGAGTGGATGGGTGAGGATACACGGAAAGAATCGAAAGACTCGAAGGGAAGCACAATAATAAACCTATGTCAGTCAAACAACTTGAGACAAAGATAATAGCAGATAGTGAAATCGGTCCATACCTATAAATGAAAGTTTTCTTGATAATAAATCTCATTCGAAATTAGTCTTACGAACTATACTCAAGTGGCAACATCATTTGTATACAAGATGGCAAGCCTCACTTTTTATTCTCTCTTAGTTATTTTATTCATTATGGTCGGTGCAGTGACGGCTACAAACGAGAATGAAAAGATTATCATGAAAAATAATTGTGAAGCTAAAATTGACATGCCTTGTGCTGGGGAAGTTTTCGATAGTATATTCAAAACTGGGAGCGTTTCAAGCAAGTGTTGCGGTGAACTCCTTGTATTAGGAAGAAAGTGCCACTACGCATTGGTAAAGAGGACACTTGAAGATCCCTTTTTCAAAAAACTAGACCACAAGACAATCATTCGAAAAAGTGCGAAGACTTGGAAAAATTGCCTTGTACTTACCCCATCACCATCACCGTCTGCTTGAAGACGTAGTGTTGCTTCACTTTGAAAAAGGTTGTAAGACGTAACATCTTCAAATCAGTAACATGTTTTCCGATTACGATATTGTTGCATGAAATTACTAAGTAAAATTAAATTTAATTCATGTCAAGTTGAATAGAAATGATATATATGTAAGTGGTAACAAAATGTTTCTATTGAAGCTATTACATAATACAATAAGATTTTTTTTGTGTCGAAACATCTCTATTTGGTTGCTTCAAATATCTTTTTTTTGCTTTTAAACACAGTAACTATTCGAGTTATACACATCAATTTATTTGGTTTTGATTTTAAAAAATATCATGTTTCTGCATATTTGATTCATTCTTACAATTAGGAATTAGTTACTTGATGGAAGGGTTATAAATTCAAATATTTTTCATCGTTGAATTTTACGTATTGTATAATCTTGTGTTGTCTTTCTAACAATCAATGAATAGTGACAAATTCTCGTTTCTTTGATCAATGGATCGTCAAAAAATTGAAATATTTTGTATTTACTAAAATAGTTTTGTCGACAACATCTCCAGTCAATTACACGTTTGATGGGAGTATATAGACTTTCGACGTTCATGGCTTGTCTGTGACTTGTCTCTAAATGATATGCTTTTCCTTTTGTAATCGACGGATCGTATCGTACTCTTTTCCTCCAATAGGTTTAGGGAGGTTTTTAACGAGGCGTGCGATTTCGTCAAGCTGTATGTTTTTACTTATTTCTTAATAAAAAACATACAGTTGCTGATAAAAAAAAAATTACACGTTTGATTCATCGATGCATTGCTTTTAAGAGGATGTTATTTTCATTTTGTTATGGAATGGTTGAATTTTTAATCATAAAGTTCCATGGTAAGATCGAATTAATCGAAATGAAAAGAAAGTATGAATGGAGGTTACATGTAACAAGCATTTTTAGTTTAAGAAATAACACGGATTCAATAGCTCATGGTTATTTAATAAAATACATTTTTGCAAATCAACACTATATGCGATCATGTGTTAAACCAAATAGAATATTTTGTCCGACAAGAACGTCGTTTTTTGTACTTACCCTAAAAATACACTATTAATGCTTATTCTATTATTTTTTTATTTGTCCGTATCAACAGTGTATCCAAGAAGAACCTAATAGAAGACACTAAAAACAAAAGAAAATATAAAAATTGAGTTTGTGGTAATCAATTTAATTAACATTTTATTCTTTTTTTCGGGTTTTGTAAATCGAACATAGATGTTTAGGACCTAAGAAAAAAATGGTTGTTTATAGCTTGGCTAATATAAAAATTAGTTAGTTTCCTTAATATAATAATCATTTTTGAATAAGGTTATTACCTAAAAATACTTGTAGCTCTTCTTACACAATAACGACATACGCCTCACTCTATGTTGATAATAAAATGTTATTACACGAAGACAATATCTTATTGTCGTCACAAACAAATTACCCTTTAGTTCAAGTTTCTCTCAATGTTTTAGATCAACTTTTTTTGACTTTTAAACATCGAATTATATTTTTTCTTTTTTTTGATAAGCAAACTGTATGATTTTATTCATAGGGAAAAAGCATACAGCGTGACAAGTCATACGCCTCGTTAAAAACCTCCCTAGTGGAGGAAAAGAGTACGATATGACCCGTCAAATAAACAAACACCACCAAGACTATCATAAACAAGCCACAAAAAGTGAGCAACGATCCACACCCTCCTTTGCCAATACATCGGCGAAACCATTAGCCTCTCTAGGCGCATAACAAAATTGTATCTCGTATGAGGCCTGACAAGCTTGATCAATCGCAATAAACACGTCCCACAAACGTCATGGCCTTTTCGCCGCTCGTGTAGCCCAACTCGATGCAACCTGCGAATCCGACTCAATAATCACACATTGATTTCGCCAACTCCTGTCCACCACCAAACTCAAGGTGAATTCTATAGCCCGTATTTCAGCTTCATTCGATTCCATTGCTCCCAGCGGCCCCGAGAACAGCCCCAGAATCTGACTCTCCCCGTCTCGCATCACGCCCCCAAACCCCGCAAGACCCGACTTACCCCTCGCAGAGCCATCTACATTGAACTTCAATACCCCCAAAACCGGTGGCTGCCAACACACCCCACTCCGCACCTTCCTCGTTGTCGAACTAAGTACAAGGGTGGACGGACACATCCACCAAACAGACTCAGGCATCAACTCTCCCCCTGCACCAACTTTAATCCAATAGAATGATCTCAACTTCACCAAGAAGCATAGTTCTTCCATCGACACACATTTGCCGCGAAAAACAAGTTCATTCCTAGCTAGCCATAATGACCATAACAAGGCACTAACACTCGCCACCCACCACCGCTTCATGCTACCAGTAAAAGAGCAATGCAGATGTTCAACATAAAAGTCAGCAAAACTAATCGGGAAAGGTGTCGATACATCCCACCAATTGCGCAACCAAACCCAAAATTTCAGCACACGCGGACATTCATAGAAGAGGTGCGCAATCGATTCTTCCGATGTCGCGCACCACATACATTTACCTTGATCTTCACTCAGTGGCAGCCCGCGCATTCGCAAGAAATCCGCTGTCGGTAATATCCGTAACCATATAAACCAAAGAAATGTCTGAACCTTTGGCGGTACCAAGACTTGCCAAGCGAAACACTATCTAATGTCATCATCGCCAGCTTTATCCAACATCAACAATTTGGACAATGCCTTTACCGAAAAATCCCCATGTTCATCCGGACGCCAAATGAGAGTGTCAAGTCGATCCCCCCACAAACGCACCTCTGACACCAACTCGCGCAACACCCTCAACCGGTCTAGCTTAAAGACACGCAAATGTCGGCGAAAAAGAATTTCCCACTGCTCGTGCTCAAGCTTCTCATCCACTGCATAATCACTAACCCATGCCAATTTGTTTAATGCCAACGAGTACAATCACGGAAACATATCTTTTAGAGGTTGTTGCGTTATCCACGGATCGAACCAGAATAAAACCATCCGCCCATTACCAATCTTCCACTGAAAACCCGACATTCCCACATGTCGATCGATGCTAGCATCACAAGAATTAAGCACAATCTGTTTCCACACTATAGACATTGCCGATAATCTTTCCGTATTAAATCGCCACCATTGAGTTTGTTCTCCATACTTCGATGTGATTAATCTACGCCACAACGAGTCACGATCATTTGCATAACGCCAAACCTACTTGGATCACAACGCCATATTTTTCACCCTCAAATCCGCCACACTCAAACCTCCTAAATGTCGAGGCCGACACACAACCTCCCAACCTACCCTACTCATCTTTCGTTCAAGCCCAACACCACCCCAAAGGAACGCACGACGAATCCTATCCAATTATGCTATTACCCCTTTAGGAACCATAAACAATTCCATATAAAAAATAGGTAACGTTGATAGCATTGAGTTTACCAATGTGACTCGTGCAACAAAAGACAGTGATGTGCGCTTCCATCCGGCTAACTTGCGTCGAAAGTTAGCTATGACAGGCTCCCATACCGATAGTATCCGCGGATTAGCCCCTAACAGAAAACCCAAATAAGTAAACGGCAACACCCCATGTTTACAACCCAACATCTCGGCCACTGATGCACCCAACTCTTCTTCCACTCCAATGGCATACAACGAACTCTTAGCAAAATTAATCTGCAAGCCAGAACATGCCTAAAAACAATGCAAAATGCGTTTGATGTTGCGTGCAACTTCTACTGATGCTTCAAAAAACAAAATTGTGTCGTCGGCAAACTGTAAGTGAGATAAAAACACCCCCGACACTACCTCCACCCCACGCACTAAGCCAGCCGACTCGGCATTACCCAACATCAAGTGCAATGCTTCTGCAACTACAACAAATAGCAAGGGCGAAAGCGGACAACCCTGGCACAATCCATGCCCCATCCTAAATTCCTTAGTCGCGCTGCCATTTAGCAAGACCGACAAACGAGCTGAACCAATACATTCCTTAACCCACGTTCGCCAAACTGCGCAGAACCCCATCCGAGATAACACTGAGTCAAGAAAAGTCCAGCTTACACAGTCATAAGCTTTAGCGAAGTCTAGCTTCAAAATAAAACCCCCTTCACCTCTTTTACGCAGCGAATGTATCACCTCCATGGCCAAAAGAACCCCATCCACTAACTGTCAACCTTTAACGAACGCAGATTGCGTATCACTGATTAAACCCCCAGCACTAACTGAAGTCTATTCGCTAAGCACTTAGCCAACAATTTATACATTGAATTCACCAAACATATGGGTCGATACTCACCTAACCATTGAGGCGATGCCACCTTTGGTAACAACACTATAAAGGTGCAATTTGCACCCTTCGGCAACACACCACTCGTGTGAAATTGTTTAAAGAAACGAAACACATCGTGTTGCACCACCTCTCAGCCTTTCTTATAAAAATCTAGAGTAAAACCATCCGGGCCTGGTGCCTTCGATCCATCACACTCCCATAGTACCTTTTTAATTTCATCCATCGTGAAAGGCATTATCAAATGCTGCCTATCAGCCTCTGTTAACATTCGAAAACCACCATCAAAAGGCCAATCTCCCGCCCGCACATCACCAGCAAAGTGTTTAATAAACTCTGCAACCACAAATTTACGAATAGTTACAGGCGTTCTAATCATCTTTCCCTCAATCACCAAAGCTGGTATATAATTTCTAGCTGTACGTAACTTTGCCGCTCTGTGGAAATACACTGTGTTACGGTCTCCCAAGCGTAACCATGTAGCTCTCGACTTTTGACGCCACATAGCTTCCTTATTTCGCATAGCACACCATAATGCCCTCATCCACCGTCGTCTCGTGTCCTCCACCTCCTCAATATCCCCCCTCGACCATAGCTTCATCCGCCTTGTCAAGTTGTTGTTACATGTCAACTATGATTTTATTCACATCCCCAAAGCTGTCTTTGTTCCATCGTTTCAGAAACCTCTTCAAATGTCTCAATTTAACCACTATGTTATCATTACCAACACCCAAAATAGTCAGCCGACACCATTTATCTGTTATCTGCCTAACATTTGATCGCCCATCCATCCAACAATTGAAAAATCTAAACGGACGTGGCCCCCAATCACAATCGTCGCATTTTAACAACAATGGTGTGTGATCAGAAACTCCCCTCGCCAACGCTTCCTGTTGTATTGAATTAAATCCATCTAGCAAAGCTGAAGATATCAAATATCGGTCTATCCGACTACATCGATTTCCGTAGCCAAACCATGTAAATCTCTTGCCCATTAATGGTAAATCTATCAATCCCGCACCATGTACGAATTCCCCAAAGGCTTCCATCTCTGCACCCCTGTCGGATACCCCTATGCGATCCGACTCATGTAATATGGCATTGAAATCGCCTGCGACACACCACGGTCCCTCAAAACCACTCAGCTGATTTAATATTGAATCCCATACTACTCTATATCCAGCAATATCCGTTGGGGCATATATTGCCACTATGCAACACACCACATCCTCTTGTTGCCAACGACCCTGAAGCACAATATAGTTATGTTTAATATCAACATTATCCAAATGAAATCTGTTACCTTCCCATATAATCAAGATGCCCCGGGAAGCTCCCACTGAAGGCGAGAATGCCATCTCAAAATTATCCGAATACCACAAATTAGACACCCATGTGGACGGCACCTCCTCTAGTTTTGTCTCTTGCAACAGCACCATATCCACACAATTTTTCCTTATCACTTCTCGAACACTTCGACGCTTCGCGCCACCGCCCAAACCCCTAACATTCCATGATAGTAATCTCATCAGTCACAAACCTCGACTTTCCCCGGCAATAATCCGAGAAATGTCGTTGATAATGTCTTCCTCTCTCCCGCTCGATTTCACGCTAATTAGAGAGCCCAATTTTACCGTTGCTGCTGCCTCACACTCTATATCGCGGGACCTTGATGGAACACTCTCGTTAGCCCCTTCCCCCACTGTTTTTGTTGAATATTTTGATCGACACCCCCCAAAATATTCCCCTTCCTTACTCGAACATCACGGCTGGCCCCTTGCAATTGTTCATTCCCAATTATCCTCCTAATTTTACAATATGCTTGTCCTATTCGAATCAATTCAGGTGTGCCTAACCCGGATGTTGGTGCAGTCGAATGGATAATAGGAGCAGAGTTTAGTACCTCATGAATTTTCTTGCCTGAGTTGATCAAATCCCCTGTCCCCACGTCATCCAAATTATTTGAATTAGCAATTCCAGCTATGGATAAACTCTCACATTGTGGGATATTCTCAACAAACTCTAGAGTCCTAATGCCACCATCCTTCTCAATTGACGGACTGTCTACTCTCACCGGAACTGGCGGCTGCCCATCCGACGGCCGGACCTCCACCTGGAAAGTCTGCTGATCTGACGACCGGTCCTCCACTTGGACATCATCATGCGCATATGTATCTTGTTCCCCTGCACCCACTTGTAATTTTGTCCCTTGCGGATCAATCCAAGCATCATTCATCACCCAATTCACCCGATCAACCCCATGAAAATCTTGTGCCTCCGGTTCTAGCCCACACGGACCATGCAAAGAATCCGTGGAGATTAGCAATGTAGCCTATGAAAAAATCCATGGAACCTCACGTAAAGAAACGGCAGTGCAGCTTTCTTGCAGCGAGTCCACTCCATGCAAAAACATCAATCTGAGAAACGAAGACCAAAACGACAACACTTCATCATATTGTCTCAGTGCTGATGGCCTTAAAAATGGAAGGGTTCATCCAAATGTTCCTTGTTTACGGTATGATGATACTTTCTAAGCTTTTATTCTCATAGTACACCACATGTACGGCTCAGCCTAATTTGTTTCACTCGTATTCTTTTAGTAATTGAACATTTCTTTGAGTAATTGATTATGCTTTGATTCTCTTCATAGTAGCATATGAAAATCCTTTCACTTTGATTTGTTCCAATTTACTTATGCCCCCAGTCTAAAAATTAGTGTTTAGGGTTAAGGTTTATAGATATGATTAATATTTAGGGTTTAGGAAATTAGTAAGGTATAATTTTAGGATGATTGATTTAGGGTTTAAAATTTAAATTTAGAGTTAAAATATAAAATTTAATTTTTTAGTATTGAGGTATAGAAAGGAGTAGGGTTGTAAAAACAAGTCAGGACCTGAAAACCTGCCTGAAACCTGCTCGAGTCAGAACCTGATTTGACCCGAGAATTTGATGATCCGAACCCGAACTGTAAATGATTGTTGCTGACCCGAACCCGAGTAGAACCTGTTACTGTAGCAACCGAACCCGATCTGCGTCCGACTGAAAACGACCCGAACCCGAATCTGACCTGTTAATTTTGACCTGAAACCCGACCTGCATCTGACTGAAACGAACCCGAACCCGAGACCGACCTGGCAAATTACCTGATACTATCCGACTGAATTGACCCGAGATCCGATTTTACCCGGCCTGTTTTGAACCCGACCTGTTTTGAACCCGACCTGTTAATGGACCCGACCTGTTTTGAACCTGAACTGTTGTTGACCTGAACTAATGTAGACCTGGCTAAAAATGTTAAATAATTTAAAGTGTAAACTGTTCATTATATAAACTTAATAATTTTTTAGTAGATTATGTTAATTTCATTACATAGAAAATTTTTATCTTCCATTATACTTAGAAATTTGCCTTAATTTGTAACTACATTATGTATAATAAAATTATATTGTTTAAGTATAAAAATATATATTATGTATAATAAAATTATATACTTAAAAGATTTGTCATAATTTTTACTAAGTATATAATATATTAGTAATATATAGATAATATAATATATTAAACTTATTATGCTTTATTATATAATATATATTATGTTAACTTTATTATGTTCATAAAATTAAAATAAATACAAAATATAAGTTAGTATTATGTTTAACATAAAGTTAATGTTATTATACTTATATAACATGTGAAACAATTGTCTTTCAATTATATAATGTATTTTAGATGGGCCCCTAAAACCTATAATGTATAAATAATATATATATATATATATATAAACTTATAACTTATAAGTTATATAATGTATTTATAATATAATAAATAATAATTAGTAATAGTTTGGGCCTTGGACCTTTGGGCTCATATCCCACCACCCATTTAATTGAGATGTGCCCCTAAAACCTATAATGTATATATATAATATATATATATATATATATATATATATATATTATATATATAAACTTATAACTTATAATTTATATAATGTATTTATAATATAATAATTAATAATAAATAATAATTAGTAATAGTTTGGGCCTTGGGCCTTTGGGCTCATATCCCACCACCCATTTATTTGAGATGGGCCCCTAAAACCTATAATGTATATATATATATAAACTTATAACTTATAAGTTATATAATGTATTTATAATATAATGATTAATAATAAATAATAATTAGTAATAGTTTGGGCCTTGGGCCTTTGGGCTCATATCCCACCACCCATTTATTTGAGATGGGCCCCTAAAACCTATAATGTATAAATATAATATATATATATATATATTATATAAACTTATAACTTATAATTTATATAATGTATTTATAATATAATAATTAATAATAAATAATAATTAGTAATAGTTTGGGCCTTGGACCTTTGGGCTCATATCCCACCACCCATTTATTTGAGATGGGCTCCTAAAACCTATAATGTATAAATAATATATATATATATATATATATATATATATATAACTTATAACTTATAAGTTATATAATGTATTTATAATATAATAATTAATAATAAATAATAATTAGTAATAGTTTGGGCCTTGGGCCTTTGGGCTCATATCTCAACACCCATTTATTTGAGATGAGCCCCTAAAACCTATAATAAATATAATATATATATATATATTATATATAAACTTATAACTTATAATTTATATAATGTATTTATAATATAATAATTAATAATAAATAATAATTAGTAATAGTTTGGGACTTGGGCCTTTGGGCTCATATCCCACCACCCATTTATTTTAGATGGCCCCCTAAAACCTATACTGTATAAATATATATATATATATATATATATATATAAACTTATAACTTATAATTTATATAATAATTAATAATAAATATTAATTAGTAATAGTTTGGGCCTTGGGCCTTTGTGCTCATATCCTACCACCCATTTATTTGAGATGGGCCCCTAAAACCTATAATGTATAAATATATATATATATATATATATATATATATATATATACCGCCAATGAAAATTTTTTAGGCTCGCCATAGTATTTTATAACTTATAAGTTATATAATGTATTTATAATATAATAAATAATAATTAGTAATAGTTTGGGCCTTGGGCTTTTGGGCTCATATCTCACCACCCATTTATTTGAGACGGGCCCTAAAACCTATAATGTATAAATATAATATATATATATATATATTATATAAACTTATAACTTATAATTTATATAATGTATTTATAATATAATAATTAATAATAAATAATAATTAGTAATAGTTTGGGCCTTGGGCCTTTGGGCTCATATCCCACCACCCATTTATTTGAGATGGGCCCCTAAAACCTATAATGTATAAATATATATATATATATATATATATATATATATATATAACTTATAACTTATAAGTTATATAATGTATTTATAATATAATAATTAATAATAAATAATAATTAGTAATAGTTTGGGCCTTGGGCCTTTAGGCTCATATCCTACCACCCATTTATTTGAGATGGACCCCTAAAACCTATAATGTACAAATATATATATATATATATATATATATATATTATATAAACTTATAACTTATAATTTTTATAATGTATTTATAATATAATAATTAATAATAAATAATAATTAGTAATAGTTTGGGGCTTGGGCCTTTGGGCTCATATCCCACCACCCATTTATTTGAGATGGGCCCCTAAAACCTATAATGTATATATATATATATATATAAACTTATAACTTATAAGTTATATAATGTATTTATAGTATAATAAATAATAATTAGTAATAGTTTGGGCCTTGGGCCTTTGGGTTCATATCCCACCACCCATTTATTTGAGATGGGCCCCTAAAACCTATAATGTATAAATATGATATATTATATATATATATATATATATATAAACTTATAAGTTATAATTTATATAATGTATTTATAATATAATAATAAATAATAATTGGTAATAGTTTGGGCCTTGGGCCTTTGGGCTCATATCCCACCACCCATTTATTTTAGATGGCCCCCTAAAACCTATAATGTATATATATATAAAAACTTATAACTTATAATTTATATAATAATTAATAATAAATATTAATTAGTAATAGTTTGGGCCTTGGGCCTTTGGGCTCATATCCCACCACCCATTTATTTTAGATGGGCACCTAAAACCTAAAATGTATAAATATAATATATATATATATATATATATATATATTTATAACTTATAATTTATATAATGTATTTATAATATAATAAATAATAATAAATATTAATTAGTAATAGTTTGGGCCTTGGGCCTTTAGGCTCATATCCCACCACCCATTTATTTTAGATGGGCCCCTAAAACCTATAATGTATAAATAATATAATATATATATATATATATATATATATATATATAAACTTATAACTTATAAGTTATATAATGTATTTATAATATAATTATTAATAATAAATAATAATTAGTAATAGTTTGGGCCTTTGGGCTCATATCCCACCACCCATTTATTTGAGATGCCCCCCTAAAACCTATAATGTATAAATATAATATATATATATATATATATAAACTTATAACTTATAAGTTATATAATGTATTTATAATATAATAATTAATAATAAATAATAATTAGTAATAGTTTGGGCCTTGGGCCTTTGGGCTCATATCCCACCACCCATTTATTTTAGATGGGCTCTAAAACCTATAATGTATATATATATAATAATTAGTAATAGTTTGGGCCTTGGGCCTTTGGGCTCATATCCCACCACCCATTTACAATAATTAATAATATCAATAACAAATAATAATTATTAATTGTTGGGCTTTGGACTAAATATTTTAGATGAGCTAAATATAATAATTAATAATAATTATTAATTGTTGGGCTTTGGGCTAAAAATTTTAGATGGGCTAAATATTTTGTAGCCCTTTGAATTTTAGATGGGCTAAATATTTTGTGGCCCTTTAAATTTTAGATGTTTTTCATTTAAGTCCTTTAAGTTTTAGTTCAATTCAATTTATGTATTTAAATACATATATAAATACATATATTTTATAATTTTATAAATACATATATTTATATATATATACATATATTTTATATGTATATTTATGTATTTATATACATATATACACACATATATACACACACATATATATATACATGTACATTATATATTATATATTAACATACATATATTTGTATAATATGTATTCATTATTATGTATGATATGTTATATGTTATATGTATTAATAATTTAATATATACATATGTTTGTATAATATATATATATATATATATATATATATATACATGTATATATACATGTATGTTGTTAGTATCATAGTATGTATTATGTATATACATATACATGTATTTATGTATAATACATTACATATACATAAATACATACATGTTTGTATAATATATAATTATATATTGTAATTTATATACATGTGAATACATAAAAATACATATATATACACATAATCACATATATTTATACTTATAAAGTTATTATAATAATTAATAAGTTATATTATATTATAATAAATAATAAATAATATTAAATTATAATATATATATGGGCGGGAAAATTTATTTTGAAACCGCCCAATTCCCAAATTGAATTTCAATTTGGGGTAAATTATAAATAAAGCCCTTTATATTATATAAGTTTTTATTCAAATCCTTTAAGTTTTAATTCAATTCAATTGAGTCCTTAAAACTTTATTTTTACTTCAAATTAACTCTTATTTATTATTTTTTAATATAGTCCATAAAACTTTGTTTTTATTCAAAATTGAGCCTATTATAGTCCATAAAACTTTATTTTAGTCTAAATTAGCTCTTATTTATTATTATTTTTATCACTATAGTCCATAAAACTTTGTTTTTATTCAAAATTGTTCATTTCTGGTGAACCTGAATTAACCCAAACTGAAATGAACCCGACGACCTGAAATTACCCGACTTGAAATGAACCCGACCTGAAATGAAACCGACCTGAAATGAACCCGAACTGAAATGAACCCGACCTGAAATTTACCCGACCTGCAATTTACCTGCCAATTAACTGATTTTACCCGACCTGTTTAATTGACCCGACCTGCAAATTACCCGACTGCAATGGACCCGCACCCGACCCGAGTCGAGTCAAAATTTTTTTTTTTACCTGAAATGACCTGTATCCAATTTTACCCGACCTGACAGAACCCGACCTGAAACCTGTCCGATTACCTGTTTTTACATCCCTAGAAAGGAGCACAAAAAATAGAGGATTTTTGGGTAAACAATGTTAATTTTGAGTTCTATATACGTTTTTGCAGACCTCGGCTGGTGGAGATTAGCAATGTAGCCTATGAAAAAATCCATGGAACGTCACGTAAAGAAATGGCAGTGCAGCTTTTTTGCAGCGAGTCCACTCCATGCAAAAACATCACCATGAAAAACATCAATCTGAGAAACGAAGACCAAAACGACAACACTTCATCATATTGTCTCAGTGCTCATGGCCTTAAAAATGGAAGGGTTCATCCAAATGTTCCTTGTAGCCTAATTTGTTTCACTCGTATTCTTTTAGTAATTGAACATTTCTTTGAGTAATTGATTATGCTTTGGTTCTCTGTATTATTAAACTCTTTTCATAGTAGCATATGAAAATCCTTTCACTTTGATTTGTTCCAATTTACTTATGCCCCTCACTCTAGAAATTAGTGTTTTGGGTTAAGGTTTATAGATATGATTAATATTTAGGGTTTAGGAAATTAGGTAAGGTATAATTTTAGGATATATGGTTTCGGGTTTAAGATTTAAATTTAGAGTTAAAACATAAAATTTAATTTTTTAGTATTGAGGTATAAAAAGGAGCACAAAAAATAGAGGATTTTTGTTCAATACTTGGTGGCCTGTTTCACAATTCATGTTCACCCCTCAAGCCTCAAGAACCAAGTCACTGCTTGATGCTCGTTACGTCCCAACTTAACAAGTTATTTCACTATTCTAGTTAAGTTATTTCGCTATTCTAAATGTGCCTTGTAAACTAATAAAATTTGTCTTTCATTTTTCTGTGTTACTTTATATGTCCTACCAACTCATAACTTTAAAACGACATATATGTATTAATCTATTAGTAATATCCAGCTATTTTAACCAAATTAACCTAGCCGTTAATTTCTCTGCACAGCTCCGCTTGCTTCTTCTTTTTTCCCCCTTGTCCCATATCATAATGGAATGCATCAACTACTTCCACAGGCGGTGCCGTTCACCCAACTGAGCTCCCCGGATCATCGCAGCCAGACGATCAGCAGTTCCGTTGGCTGTACGGCCAATGTGGTGCGTTCGAACCTCCCAACAACGATCCAACATACCTTGAATGCTTGCTATCAAAACATTGCCATTAAGCGCCATCGACTTCCCATTGAGGATATCAACAACCGTTCTATTATCGGTCACGAGCACAACCATACGCAACCCCATTCTCTTGGCATGAAGAAGCGCATCTGAGACTGAAAAAACTCTTACAGTACTTGAACATCCCAAATAGTACTAGTAATTAGAATTTGAAAGAAGAAAACAAATAAAAGTAATATCAATCCTCAACTTCTGGTATATCCGCAAAGAACTCATCCGACAAAAAAGTTTGATCCTTCATCAGCTCATCCAAATCCGGGATTGGTCCCGGAGGAATCGCAAGATTCGAAGAGTTTATCGAAAACATGTGTAATGCCGACGACGAAATCAATCCTTTATCTCCATCTCTTTTACTGCTACTATTGTCGCTTATCGCCGTCTTTGCTACTGATTGTGAAGTGAATGGCAAATACATTGTTCTCTTTTTAATGGTCCAAGGTTTCTGCATTATAATTTGTCCTAAACTATTCCCCCAAAATTTTAAACCCAAGTAGTCGTACGAGCTCCTACATGGGATTCCTCCACCGTCGTTGGAAGTATTCATTAGTGGTTTCGTTCGACGTCGGCGGCTTGTCATCATAGTTCTCATTCAATCAATGGATTTGTTTCTTAACACGGAATCAAGTTTATAGATTTATATTTTCTATATTGAATAAAGAAATAGCAAGTTTACGAAAAAGATTAGGGTATACAAATGGATCTTAGTTTATATTCAAAATCAAATCCTAATCCAACAACAAGTCCAACTATACTTCATATTTTCCATAAAAAAAACAAGTCCAACTATAGTCTATATATATTACCTCCTAATGACTTATTTATCAATAATAATCTGTATCTATGTGGAATTTAAATTATATTAAAAAAATTCCAAAAAAATCATATTAAAAACTCAAATTATATAAAATTGTATATAATGTTTATTTTAATAAAAAACAATCCTTCCAAAATATACATTCAAAGACAATATATTACCAATGTTATGAATATTTATCTATGTGGATGTCTATCATGATTAGAACTTTTCTAAGGAGTTTGATTTATTTATTATTAGGAATATTATCTCTATTAATTAGAGTTTAATGTATTATGTACTTCTTATGCCTATAAATAGATGATTCATTGAAGGCATTGGATATACAAGTCTATATTTGAGAATAATACAAATGTAACCCCTAGACCCGCCTATGCGTTACAACGGATCCTAGGAAGTCACATTAGGATCACTAGAGCGACCCACGATAATATTTCAAATAAATATATATATTTAAACCTTTAAAATCATAAAACAAATATCTGATTTAAAATACAATTTCAGAAATCGTTCAAAACGATAAAACAATCATAATACCAGTTGCGGAAATAAGTTTCAGACTCATTTGTATAATACAAACACGACACACATGCCCCCTAGTTACACAGATACCATACTCCTTGACGAGACGAAGAAACTCACATACCGAAGTTGATAGGTGTAACTTGTCTGATCTTTTATCCTGAGATGGTAAAAAAACAACATGAGCTTGGGAAAGCTCAGTAATACAGAACTACCAAAAGATGCTATAAGCTCATGCAGACATACATATGGTAAGCATAACATTCTCATGGTGATCCAAGAAGTAACAATTCTCTTTTCCCTTTCCGTTATTTCAGGGTAACGTTAAACTTGAGAATAATGGCACTTGTTCTTTATTCACTCATCGAGTAACAGACGAGAATTTTACAAGCTGATAGATTACGAAGATAGAAACAACAAGTTTAAATATCTAGTGTGTTCTTTAATCAGACCTTGAGAATTAGACGGAAATTATATAGGCTGATAACATACGAGGTAGAAATCAGAGAGTTTGGCATCTAGTGTGTTCCGATAAGTACAGAAACAACATACATAAGTACTTAACATCATATCATATGAGCACATAACAGATTAAATGCAAATGTCCATTGTTCATACAGAAGTTTACAAGAAATACCCTCCAACCTTACACCAATGTGCAATCCCCCAGAACTGTATACAGAAGGTCTTACCCTACGCCTGAGACGTAGGAGCCTACCTAAGGGAATGCCTTAGGTCCAGAAAGACTTACCCTAGGCCCGTGGGCGAAGGAGCTTAACAGAACAACTGGATCAGGGCTGTGACAGACACTTCAATCATAACCCGAGAGTATACCCCAGACAGTAATCAGTGTTCAGATTCCAGACATGAATAACATAATACATGTAACAGACATATTCTATTCAGATTATCAAAAACAGAAGTTCATGCTTTTGACAGATAAATAGGCATACTATTGAGCAGAGCAGACACTCGTTATTCATCATGCAAACAGATTGTACCATCATAGGTCAAACTAACAGATCATACTATCGAGTTTATCGGACAATCAGACAATACCATTACAGATCAAGCAATCACATAGCAAGTATACAAATTGAGCAAACATATATCATGTAGGCAGAAAATGTCATCAAACATAATATTATTCATGATTTATTTAATTATACAGTTCATTCAACAGAATATAGCACACATGGAACACACTAGGTGGGACATATCATTTCTTGGAGATACTTGGCATTTACGGAATGAGACATATTGAACTCTTGACAACTTGAACGGATTTCTGAAACGTGGCCCCTCTTAAAAAGGGGGTTCATACTAACGGTTTAACCCAGATATTCAGAAGGTGATACATTAAGATCTTAGAAAGTTCAGATATATTATGGGTACTTTAGTCTTTTAAGCATACAAGGGCATTATGGTCACTTCGACGTTCATAGACATTCTGGTAATTATACCGACATTGAGGGAAATGGTTCACAGAACTCGGGTATCCTATTTGCTCATTAGTTTTCTAACCAGACATTCAAGAATCTCTAAATTAAAGTCTTTTAAGTTATCGGATATTTTCAGTGATGTTCCGATTATTTAGTCTATCATGGCCTTTATTTATTTTAGTTTTATTAACAAATCCAGAATTTTGTCAAATATATAGTTACCGATTAACTCAGGAGGGTATTTCGGTTATTTTAGACTGAGATAGATCTACCATTTCTTTCTGAATTACCATTTGGTACCTCCATCATTCACGTACTCAAACGAGATTAAGTCATCCTAACTCTCCGGCCCCTTTACAGACGTTTCATTCATTACAGAACTTGAGGGTATAACTTCATTCAAATTAATCAGACATTTCAGTGCTCGAGGGCATTCTCATCTTTTTGGTCATTACGAACATTCTCATTTAATTCATGTGTTATACTGAGTTAGAGGGATTATCCAAGTTTGTATCACACGTATTGCATAATAATGCCGAAGTCTTTCCATTAAATCATACATCTTGGATAGTATAAATTGCATAATCAGGTCAAATGCAGATTTTTTGGTCATTTCCTTTATCAGAGGGGTAGTTTAGTCATACTATGCTCCAAGGGCATTTTCGTACTTTCATAAATAATATCTCTCACTCCGAATCTTGGGCCTCGATTCTTACACTTTGTTGATTGAGTTGCGGATTTAACTGAATTTAACTATTAGAACTTCTGATACTGTTAGCCCATTAGTAATCTTATTCGAATACTTTGGTCCTATAAATTTCCATACTTATTGCTCGAATTTGATTCAAATTAAACATAATTTATAGTATACGACATCATAAGCATGCATGCGTTAACCAGATATCGACATGTACATAAAGCATACAAGGAGTAGTAGTGTATTACCTTAGTTCCGAGTTATACCGGTTGACTCATGATACTATATTCGATCGCATTCGAATCCAGACTGGATGTCCCATGACATTTCGAATACCAAGATACTTGCATACCTTCAATTACACAAATTAACATTTCAGTTCTTATCCATAGAGCTCTTAACAAAATTAAACACTTTCGGTTTCAAGGTCAGATTCGGAGGCCTTCCGGTAAGAATTTTGCAAAACGGGCTTCAAAATCGGACTCAGGACGTCGAAAAACATAAAATATGAGTTTTCGGAAAATTTGACTTTTTGGTCAACGGTCAACGGTCAACGGTCAACGCTGACGTCAGCGATCAAAGTCAACGATGACGTCATGCTGACGTCACTGGTTGACCGGTTTGACTCACTAGGTTAACTCACTGAGTTGACTCGGGCGAGTTGACTCACTGGGTTGACTCGGTCGAGTTGACTCGGTCAACGGGTCGGGTCAGATTGATTTGGGTCGGATACGGGTTTGGGCCAGGATTGGGCTTAGGCTAAACGGGTTGGGTATTATGAGTTTGGGCTTGGTTCACTGAACCGGTTCGGGTCGAGACTCAAATCGGGTTAAACCGGTTTGGACCCGGTTCACTCACCCAAAACTCTGGTCGTCGGAAGCTGCCGGAAAACTTCTTTCGCGTCGAATCTGCCGGAAAAACGAAGACCATGAATTTCTACACTCTATACCACATAAAATCGGTACAAACCAAGTCGGAAACAAGCCGAAAATTACCTTAAATGGTGCAATTACGCCAGAAAATCGCGAAGCTCCGACGAAGGCTCTATCGATATCGGACGGAGAATCGGCCGGCTGGGTTTTGCTCGCCGCGGTGCGAGGAGCCCAGATCTGGTGGTTGTGCGACCATGGGACTCCGGAGGCGGCCGGAAAACACGTAAAACAGAGGGTGCGTTGGGCGTCTCCGACGAAGCTACTACCGGTGTCGAACGGACGATCTACCGGTTGGGTTTTGGTCTCCACATCACGCCGAGCACGTTGGCAAGATCGGCGCAACGATCGGACACCAGGAGCGGCCGGAATCGAAGCTGGAAACTCAAGGTTTCCGATAAAGCTTCGAACAAGCTTCCGTCGTCGGTGGTGGCTCAATTACGCGCGTGGCTGTCGGGATCGAGCTCAGGGCACAACAACGATCCCGCCGACGGCGACGGTGGCGGTCACGGTGGAGCGGTGGCGCCGATCAGAGAGTGAGACGAACGGTGGGGGAAAAATGAGAAGCTTGAGAGTCGAGAGTTTTGGGTACCTCTCTCCTGGTTATCAGATACATTCAATGTCCAAAAGGGATAGTTGAACGGTTAACAAATTTTAGTTAATACTAGTAGGTATGGATTAAAATTAATTTAGGTTAGCTAAGAACCAATACCAGACTTAGCTCAAATGGTTAGAGCTTAAGAGTACAAGGCCAAGGCCACGAGTTCGACTCTTTGTGGAAGCAAATCCACTTTCCTTACTCTTTTTTTTTACCATAATTATCAGGGTGTTACAACAAATCTCTCTCTCTCATCTCTTTATTCTTTTATACTTGTTCGTTGTTCTTCATTATTTTGTTCATAACACGTTATCAGCATGATCTCGCTCAAGTACCGTAGTTGTTATTGGTGATTCTCGAAAAGAATTTTAATTTGATATTAGTTTCAACATAGGAGAAGTCGATAGCCGCTCTCGAGCTTCTTTCGTTTTCTATCTTCCTTTTTTTTCTCAGATCTTGAGATATCATCGTTTAAATTTTCGTTGCGAATTCAATCACAAGTTTACCGAATCCAATTATTGAATTTGTTTCCTTTCATTTTTGCGTGAATTGCATGTTTTGTTTGGTAATTCTCTGTGTGTATGAAAATGTATTGATTTAATTTCACTTTCTGGCGATGATTGAAATGTATTTTCCTATGAAAAGACTTTGTTGGGTAAATCAAGGCTGGAGTCTCGAAAAAGGGTTTATCTTGGGTTTTGATGTTATTTTGATAAAAAGAAAATGTTATTTTAATGTATTTTCATCAAATGTCGTTTGGTCCTAAGTAGGGTGGTTTATACTTTGATCGTGTCACTTATATGGTAATGCTTAGTTCAATTTGATCCATGATTACTTTTATACATTTTGATCGGACATTAAATGATTTTTATTATTATATATTTTTATTCTATTGATAAAAGTCGATGCTTTTAACCGTGTTTTGAGTTTTACATGTATTCAAATGAGTTGGAAAGAGACATGGCGTAAAAAAGATTATGAGAAGATGCCTTGGTTCATTTGCCACGTCATCATTGTCTTTGAGACGAAATTCAATATCGGTAAACTCTATTTTTATTTTTATCTTTTAAAATAGAATTTTAAAGTGCGATAAATCATGATGATTTTGAATTTACAAGAAGATTATTATAAAGTCTATATTTGCTCGAAAGCAATATTTTTTTCTTCGTCGAAAAACTCGACCATAGACTTCTCCCAATTTCAAGTTACGAAAATTCGTCTTGATCCAAAAAGTTTTATGGGAGGCATTCCCTGAAGTGAATGCAAAGCATGATGTTTTATTCCATGCGATTATCAATGATGGGGCATTCCCTGAAGTGAATGCAAGCATGATGTTTATTCCATGCGATTATTGGAACTGTTTCATTCCCTGAAGTGAATGCAAACATGATAAATCATTATTCAATTAGAGACATAATTTCGATATAATCCAAGTATATTGGTTGGACATCCCGTTCTGCGAAGCTACTGGTCTCAAATGAGGTTTTTAAAGGACCTTGTGGACATGTTTAACAATGCCGCGTACGAGGATTAAATCTTTGTTCTCTGTGATAAGGATATGTGAAAAAGGTTTCAAAGGCTCACTGGCTCTACTCCATTCCCTGAAGTGAATGTGAGATTATATTGTGGAAGAAATAAAAACCACATTAGAAGTTGTGGTCATGGTCGAGGCTATGAATATAGACATGAAAAATATGGTCATTTTAAGAATACTTCTACCCACCAGTAGTGAGGTTATAAGGATGACAAGAGTGATAAAGATCATTCTATTGAAGTAAAACTCTTCTTATTACCAATGCGATGTTATAAACCATTGGTCTCGTACGTGTTGTACGTTGAATAATAAAAAATCATTGAATGATAAAGGAAAGAAAATAGAAGCAATTTTGTTTGCGAAACATGACGAAGATGATACTGGTCCAACTTTATTTGGACATTGTTGGTCCAACTCTTTTGGACGTTGTTGATTTTCTTATAACCCTCGAAAGGAATAAATCATCTTCTAATTATTCTCATAACTTTGAAGAGAATTATTTATTTATTTTATTTATTTTACTTTACGTTTATTTATTTTACACACATTAATTATTTACGTTTTATATTTATATTTATATATTATGATATTTATTTATTTTGTTTAACATGATTACTTGTCAAATACAATCTATGGTGACGATTTATGCTCAACATAAGCATAAAATATATTTTCCCATTTTAATGCAAGAGAATAATATGAGTACTAAGTACTGAAAATATTGATGCTCTAGAAGAGCAATAAATTCTTGAGAGAAAGTGCATTATGAAAAGTGCAGAATTGCGAATATTGCAATAGTTACCGTTAATGGTAATAATATCGTCACCACTATAAGTGGAAGTTTTAAGAGAGCAATATGAGTTCGCAAAATATCCCTTTGGGAATTATAGATAACATATGTTATCAATTGGCATTTGAAATAAGCCAATATGGATAGAAGTTCTGGTAGCCAAAAAGTCAGTTGAAAGCTCTAGAAGAGCTATATATTGCTACCAAGAGATAATTTTAATTGAAAGCTCCGAAAGAGCTAAATATATTCCTATTTAAAGGAAAAATTTTGATGGTCGTACTAGACATGTACAAGTGAGATTGAATTACATGTTATGGTAAACAAGAAGTTTACAAATTTAGAGATATATACACATATATATAGTTGGCATGATCGGTTAGACCATATTGATCAATAATGGTGCAGAAATTATTGAGATTTACATGCACATGTATTAAAAGAACCTGTAGCTCTTGTGGTGCTTATTCTCAAAGGAATGAATTAAATTCCACTTATTAAAGAACGTGAAGTTCTTGTGTTGCTTAAAGGAATTCATTAAATTCCACTTACTAAAAGAACCTGAAGTTCTTATGTTGTTTGTTCTCAAAGGATATAGATGATCTCACTTACCAAAAGAATTAGAACTTAAAGTTCTTGTACTGAAGTTGAGACTGTATGTCTTGCATATCTGAACGAAATATGGGCCCATATATCCACAAATGTGGAAAGTTTTACATGATTTTAGTAGATGCATCTACGTTGTTTTATCGACTTACAACCATAAGTTTGTGAGATTGATTCTAAAAAGATTCAGATTATGCAGTTAGACTATTCGTCTTGAAAAGCTAGTGGGTTTATATTTTAGGCTATCTCGGTTGTTACAAGCCTATTGATTATGAAAAATACGGTTTAGCAAATTTTTAATTGGATGCCTCCTATTTAATAGCTAAACTGTGAGAACAAAACATTTATTATTTATATGGTATTTCCATAGAGCAACACTTATACGCATCAAGCCAACGAGTTATAATAAACTCCCCATTATGATTTGACTTTTGGTCAGAAGTCATATTTCAAATTTTTTGAATCTTTGAATGTGCGATATATAGTTAAATTGTTCCACCATAACGCACAAAATGGGCAAGTAAAAAGGGTTGAGAATATATATTGAGTACGAGTCTCCTTTTATGTTTAAATTCTTAAACATTAATTGGAGAATCATTTATGACATGATTTTTCTCAACATTAGGGGAGATAATAATCAGCTGGATAGAGAAAAATGAATTATCATTATCTAGATCCTCGTATATGAACTAGAAGTTCATAAGATAATTCATGTTATTACATGTCAACTGCTAGACATATTTACTGACCTAATGAGAGTAATTAAGTCTCATATACCAGCTGAAATGCTCTAAGTTTAAATTACATGTCATAGCAAGTGGATGTAAATCATGCTTGAAGCATGATAGTTGAAATGGTTCCAATGATCAAAATTCTCGTAAATAAAAAGTATTATGAGATGGTCATATATTGGAGGCGGGTGCTCCTGAAGAGACCCAAGACATAACTAATAATAAAACTCTTGAAGAGTTTCAGGTACCTGAAATAAATATTGAAATCTTAAAGAGATCTCGATGAGTTATGTCACTACGAGAATGGAACTAGAAAATTGGAAAGTTGTCGACAACGATTTTACAAACAATTTTATATAAAACACTTTTATAGAACTAAAGAAAGAAATCGAGGATATTGTATAGAAATCTATCAAGAAGTATAGATATTGAATTGGCTAATATAGAAAGACGCTTTGAACTTCTAAAAGAGAAGTATTTGGACCAACAGTCCAAACACCTAAAGGTGTAATGCAAGTGAGGCATAAATAAGTAGTCGTAAATATGACTTGAACTATGATTTATGGAAAGTTTTAATTACTTCATGGTGGATGCAATTACTTTGGCAGTTATAAAAATTTTTACACGCGTCTAATTATTTGTGGATTCATATTTGTCCATGAAGGATTTAAAATGCTAGAAGCATTTGGAAATTTCCGAGGAAATTTATTTAGACATGTCTCATGAATATTTTGGCGCATTTGGTATAATCGCCTTAGTGAATACTAATTGAGAAAATACTATAAGAATGATCAGATTTCCTTATGTATTTTATAAATGAGTTTGGATCAAGATCCATTATGATAATTTTAGAACTCCTAAAGAGCTTCAAATTGGAAACTCATGAAGTACTTTCAATACAAGTACTTGAATCTTGACATCAAGTTTATCTCGACCCGAAGATCGAGTATTTTTATATATTTCTTTTGTCTATGAATGGACATAAGTTGAAAGAATCTTAAAAAAGATTCAATATGAATGGAGCATATCTATTGAGTATCCCAATAGTTGTAAGATTGTTGGATGTGAATAAAGATACTTATATCTTTTCTTGGTCTTGAAGCACTATATATTAGTTGGTCAAGAAATATCTATGAATATACAAAGATCATTACATTTAGATCTTCAAACATTCGTTGATGCCTCCTCAAATGTCGTAGAAATAATTGTTATGCACGAGGCAAGCCAAAAAAATGTGTTTGACTAAGACCATTGACCCAACATATCCAAAAGATACGTGGATTTACTTTTACAAGATATGATAAAAGCTATCTTATGTGAAGATAATGAAAGATGTATATCTCAGTTTGAAAGTGGATACATCATGGAACATATTACTCCAAAGTTTCATCCCTCACGATCTTTAGAAAAATAATATTCAAGATTAAATTATGAAGATTTAAAGATCTTCTGTGATGTTTTCATGAGGGGGGGTAAATACGCTTTGCACTCTTTTTCCCTTAACCGAGGTTTTGTCCCAATGGGTTTTCCTGGTAAAGTTTTTAATGAGGCAACATGTTATGCGTATCAAAGATGTGTGTACTCTTTTTCCTTCACTAAAGAATTTTTTTTCCCACTGGTTTTTATCTTAGTAAGGTTTTAACGAGGCACATTATCTTCATAGACATCCAAGGGGAGTGTTATGAATATTTATCTATGTGGATGTCTATCATGATTAGAACTTTATCTAAGGAGTTTGATTTATTTATTATTAGGAATATTATCTCTATTAATTAGAGTTTAATGCATTATATACTTCTTATGCCTATAAATAGATAATTCATTGAAGGCATTGGATATACAAGTCTATATTTGAGAATAATACAAATCTCTCTCTTTCTCTCATCTCTTTATTCTTTTATACTTGCTCGTTGTTCTTCATTATTTTGTTCACAACAACTAACTCGAATTATCCATACTGTTTTTTATTTTACTTTATTTTTAAATCAAATATATATGATCTCTTCCAACGTTCTGCACCTCTAATTTTTAACCAGAGGCAAAAAATCCTAGATGGGCCAATCTTTATCCATGATCGGAAATCCTCTTACAAGCCAATGATTAAAAGGTGACTGAAAAAACTCATTGCTCCATGTCGGTTTTATTAATTTCAACCATAATCGTCTTAGACGTAGTAAGATGGCGCCTGCATCGCTCTTTATTTGTCAATAAGCGATTATGCATTGTGAGCCAAAGAAAAGTTTGGACTGCCAGATCATCTTCCATTTAGCATCAATCGCATGTGGTGGCTCTGGGGATAAAGCCTTATATGCAGATTTTTAGAAAAAACTTCTAGAATCTTAATTTTCATTTTAATACTAACGAACTGATCATATTTTGCAAAAATAGAACTGTGGGTTCAAGTTAAGCTTTATAGATTTTATTCTGAAATTACTTTATGAATTTGAATTAAGGTTTTTAGTAGATTTGTCGAATGTTCGTTTTCCTCATTTCCAATGCAAGCTACCTAGAGGCTAGATTGATCAAATATAGTCCTCTAAATTCTAGACTCTGATTTCAATTTAAGTTTCTTATATTTGGAAACACCCTTATCTTTTTAGAAATTATAGTTGAATTGCATTCTATGGTTTGGAAATTTTGTGAAGTTGATGAACCTAAACTACTTTATTATCCATACTTCTCTGGTATGTTCGTCTATTTTAGTAATTGTGCTGATTTTGAGCCTTGTACAGTTTACGGGAGACAACATACTACTGAGAAAAGGAAGAGTAGAGTGAAGGAAATTGGTGAGCCCTTGAGTTGCATTTTTGAAACGAGTATTCCCGACATAAGGTGGTTTTGTAACACCCCAACTTTATTTAAAAAAAGAGTGAAAATGATGAGATAAATAAATATGAGTTTTTGCAATCAAGAGGAGTTAAACTCATGACCTTTGAAGTAGTTTTCTTAAGGCTTAACCATCTAAGCTAAGCCCATCTTTGGTCTAAGTCTGCACCGACTTAATAATAATTGGTACTCAAAATGTTTCAATCAGATTAAATAATAAACAAATACAAAATATCTGAACTACCCCCTTTTCTTTCGAATAAAAACGCCAATCTAGAAATGTCCATATCCAAAATATACAACCTTTCATCTTCCCAAAAACACCCAAACTTCGGTATCCGTTCGATCACCTCCACCGCCCGACTGTAGCTAACACCGCTGCCATCAAAGTGCTCGCCGCCCTACGCCGATCACACCCTAGCCGCCACTCACGAGGACTCGTCGTCGTTCGTCGTGAAAAAGACCTAGAAGGTTCGGTAAAAACCCCCGCTCATCGTCCCTATTTTAGTGTTTTCCGTCGCCGTCCGACTTTGTGGCGTGAAGTTGAGGCTGCCACCGTACTCAGCAAATCGAGGCGAGCAAAATCCAACCGGTCGATCGGTTGACCGACACCGTCAAGGGTTTCATCAGAGCTTCGTCATTTTCGAACTTGACTCCTCCATTTTGGTAAGTCTGGTGAGATTTCTGGCATGATTTCAGCCTTCTTTGGTTGATTTTTGAGTTGGGTTGAAATAGTTATCTAAAAAACTATGTTTTCCAACAGTTTGTCGACCATTGCGGCCTCCGACGACCATTTCCAATGATCAGTCGATGAGCCTCTAACAAAAGGTAAAGGATTTAACTCGTCCAGGCCCAAACTCGACCTGACCCGTTGACCAGAACTCGTCCGACCTGACTCGACTGAGTCAACCCGTCCGAGTCAACTCAGTGATTCAACTCACCCGAGTCAACCCGATTGAGCGTTAACCGCTAACGTCAGTGTTGACTGCTGACATCAGCATTGACCGATGTTGACGTTAGCGTTGATTGATGATGGTGTCAGCGTTGACTTTGACCAAAAGTTAACTTTTTCCAAAAACCCCTAATCTATGTTTTTCAACGTCCTGAGTCCATTTTTAAAGTCCGTTTTGTCAAATTCTAACCCGAAAACCTCCGAATCTAACCTTGAACCGAACTTGCTTATGTATTTAATTATTCAATTAAGTGCAATGCGAATAAGGATTGATTATGGATTTTGATTAATTGAAGGTAATCACATTTCATGGTATCTGATATTTTGAGGGACGTCGAATTCGAGTTCGTGAGTGATTGAATGTCGTTTTAAGGGTTGACCTATATAGCAATGATTCAAGGTAATACATTTCTACCTCTTGTTTGCTTTATGGTCATGTTGGTATTCAGTTAATGTATGCATAATTATGATGAAGTGTACTATTAACCCTGCTTAAGTCAAATCAGATACAAAATATAAACATGATAAACTAGATAAGATCGAAAATACTCGAATGAGAGGATTAATAAATCAGAATGATCTGGAGTTCAATAAATGATTAATAAGGTAGTTAATCTCCAAACCCAATTAAAAGTGTTGAAGGATTCTACGTCAAAATTATCTGGACATGAAATTACAAAAATACCCTTGAGTAATAAAAAATGACTAAAATACCCCCAACAAGGAAAGCGATATGGAAATCTACACTATATCTTTAAACATTAGATTCATCTGAAAACCTCAAATTATTTGGAAAGTTATGGAAACAAAACTTAAGCCTTCGAGATTGTAAAGTACTTGAATTTTTCTGAATTCTGAATAAATTCTCCAAAGATAAATTTTACAAAAATTTATTCGTATGTTTGAATTAATCAAACTGGCGTAATACTGAATTGATTGAAATGACTAAAAGGATTGGAAATACTGGTAAGGCTGAATTGATCAGAATGATAGATAAACCCCAAGTTCTGAAATGAATGAATTGTTTGAAAGTAGCGAAAGTACCTGAATGACTGAAACACTATCGAGTACTTAATTGATTGAAATACCTACGTGACTTGAGATAAGTGGAAGCTTGAAAAATCCTGAAATTTCTGATGAATAGAAAATGACTTGTAATGGCCCTGTGATTTGAAGCTTGACTTATGTAAATCAGTCATTCTTAATATTGTTACAATAGTGAAAGAATACTGCATAAATACATGTTCAACTATTTGAGGCTCGTTCCAAGATAAATTGTGACAGTAAGGTGTACTTATTCGAATGTTTGGAAAGTAACCCGTTGATGAGACATGTTTAATGGAATTGACTTGGAAGCCTGGCAAGACATCAACAAGCTTCAGCAAAAAAATTCACTGACTTACCCTATCAGGGTTAAACTACGAAATTGCCCCTGACTATTAAAATAACCAAAATGCACTTTTGAGCAAGGTTGACAGGAACTCACTTGATATATCCGGAATCTTGATTGATCATAATCTACCCGAACTCTTAAAATTTGTTCTAATATATTTGAATGTCTGCATAATCATGATATACCAGAAATACTAAATGATCTTGAAGTATAATTTCTGAATGCCTAGATGAAGTTGATAATTATCGAATTCCTTCAAATACGTTTCATGATTCTAAAGTCAGTCTATAATGGACTATAATTCAGTGTCTCCTTTCTATAATTAGTAAGGATTCCTAAGTAATAAATTGGACCATTTAGTGTGTCCCATGATTACATGATTAATCCACATGATTGGAAACCAGTCTATCCATTCAATTCCCAAGTGATCCTATTATCTTAAGTAAAAACATGACTTCTGGTTCCTGATTTCTGATACAAGTATCACTACAAAAAAAGTGATATATACCGACGGACAAGAATTTGTCGGTAAAACACCAAATATCCGTCGGTATATACCCTAAACACTTTTACCGACAGACAAAAGGGAAATTCCGACGGACAAAACGCCGTCGGTAATACGCTTGTCGGTATAACGTTATACCGACGGACAAAACCGTCGGTATAGATATTCTGAACCTATACCGACGGACACAGCCGTAGGTATAGGTGTGGACTACCCCGACAAATTAGGGTATATATTCCGACGCATTCGGTCCGTCGGTATAGGCTCAGAATAGCTATACCAACGGTTTTGTCTGTCCGTCGGTATAGGGGTATAGATCTATACCAACGGTTGTGTCCGTTGGTATAGCTATTATCTATAGTGACGGTTTGTCCGTCGGTATAGGGGTATAGATCTATACCAACGGTTGTGTCCGTTGGTATATCTATTATCTATAATGACGGTATGTCCGTCGGTATAGGGGTATAGATCTATACCAACGGTTGTGTCCGTTGGTATAGCTGTTATATATAATGACGGTTTGTCCGTCGGTATAGCTCGTAGCGGTTATCTTTTACTGACAGTTTTGTCCGTCGGTATAGGTTTAATTGGTATTTTTTGTTTTTTTAAATATTAAATAATTATTAATATATTCCATTTTTTTATTTAATATTTTTTATTTTAAATATTAAAATTACTAAAACTACTATAACAAAAATAATTTCATTTTAAAGGGAAAATATTAGATTTAATGTTCGAATAAAAAAAGTATGCAATACATAATCAATAAAACAAGTACCTACGAGTTTAGTACAAACAAAAGTAATATGCAAACAAGTACCTACGAGTTTAGTACAAACAAAAGTAATATGCAAACAAGTACCTACGAGTTTATTACAATCACCCTCTATTGTCTACCAGCATCATTTCCACTTGTATTTTGTTGATTTGTTGAAGGCAAGGATGGACTGATACAATTGACTGGTGCTGAAGCACTACCAGCATCAGGTGTTGCCTATTAAAAGTAATTAAAATAATGAATTTAAATAAAAAATGAATGGAGTAATAAGAAAGAAAAATATTTTGAATACCTCTGTATCAACCATACGAAGCAAAGCATCCATATCGGGCACATGTAGATCTGGACGTTGTTGTTGAAAGTAGGGTAGAAAGCAAGTTTCAAAAAGTTTTTCTAATTTCGCAACCTTAGATTTCAACCCTTCCACTTCTTCAGTATTTTGAACTGATTGTGAAGGTCCAGATTCTTGAGAAGAACGGGTGTGAACCGCCCCTACACAACGAACACGTCCTCTTCTTTCCGGTCCCTTAACTTGAGCAAACACATCATTTGACCATGAAGTTTGTGATAAATTCTCAGAAGGCGAGCTTTCATTTCTCTTCTCTTGAATGCGTTCCAATGAAGCGACATAAGCAAGTTGATTCTTCACCCACAGGTTGATATAAATTGTTAATTTTAACATTAACGCGTTGTCCCTTTGGTAGCTCCCAAATATCCGGCATAAGTGTTGCTCCTCGAACTTTCTTACAATTAATGTTCCCTACATGAATATGATTAAGTGTAAATGAAACTCAAACAAATAATTGTATTTGAACCGTTGATTTGAGGTGAACATATCATACCTGATGAAGGTTGTGATTGTTCTTCGCAGGATTGTTCTCCACCTACTCCTTGAATTTCTTCAGATTGTTGTGATTGTTGTGCTTGAGATTGTTCATGACGTTGCACAGATGTTGCATGTTGTTCTTCACTTTGAGCACGGGATTCAGAATTTCTGATTGTTGAAACAATGTTAAGACGTTTTCGTTTCGCCATATTGTTTAAAGTCCTGCAAAATTCAATATCTTGTTATTTATCCAAATTCTTTCGTAGCTTCTTCTTGGTCTAATATAACAAAAAGTGCAACCATGTATTATCACAATTCCTAACAATCAATCACATGCAAATCTATTCATTACTCATGGATACATATATTTTAACACAAAGCAGCCCATACATTAGCACTCATGCTTAATTCCTAACAACCAATCACATGCAAATCTATTCATTACTCATGGATACATATATTTTAACACAAAGCAGCCCATACATTAGCACTCATGCTTAATTACTTCAAAATAGCCTCTAGGCTTCAATTCTAGTGGCTTCCCATTCACTATCCATTTGTCTATTTCCATTACTCATTTGTTTTATTTACCAGTTAGTTCATCTCCAACATTTTGTTTTGACTTGTAGCAATTCTTATTCCTATTTTATGCAATAAGGGGGCACGCTTGGGTTATCCTCTTATCTACCCCATACAATTATTGTTCTACTAATATTCAACTGGAATTCGATTTCATTGTTGACTTTAGAAGTCTTAATCACTTTTTAATGGTAGGACAAATCTTGAACAAAAATTAACACTATATATAGAGATCAACAATTTGACCTTAGATTTCTTCATACGTACCTCTCTATCTATAGGGCAATTTGGCTTATGTTTTGGCAAATAAAAAGAACTAAAATAAGTGTCAACCGAACAAAGCCTTTGCCATTCCAACAAATATTTGTGTTAACTGTTAAGTTGGGTGATCAATAATCTAAGAGTTTAAGCTTTTAAGAAATGCCTACTTTTTTTTATTATGTAATTTTAGCATTAGAAGGAGGGTTTCTTGAAGTTCTCATGTCACCGTGGATGTGAAGTTAAACGAGAGATGTTATCTAGAATTTTTTTTCTAAGTCAACGCTAATTTTCTATCTATCTACAGATTCATATGGCTGACATTTTACAATTAAACTTAGTGGAAAAAGAAAACCAGTTTACTAATTTGTAGAAATGAAGAATTTACATTAAAAGAAGTTTTCTTTTTTTGATGTGGAGAGAAGAAATCCACATAAATAGAACCAATGCAAGAAAGTTAAATCACCAGGGCCATAAAAAAGGTTTTATTTAGCCAATCAACGGAAGAAAATGCAAGAAATTAGAAGTGAATGCCTTCCTTATTCTACATTTTCTCAGTTACCACACTGGAAATTCAAATTTACAAAATGAATGGCAATGTAAAGTAGACCTAGATCATAAAGACCATGAAATTTCATTCCATAAAATGAAACGCAATTCCCAAGCAAAATTGAAGTGTAAAATACAAAATGCCCATCTTTACCCCAGATTTTCTCAAGCGGCAAATCTAGTAAACACTCGTTAAAAAATAAAAAAACTTGCTTCATACTTACTCCAAAATCAGAAGCTTTATTTCCAAAAGCAGCTCCAAATTCATTACAGAAACAGAACATAATAAAATGCTACTAATTCAAAAATAAAATAAAATAAGACATTTATTTGCTATCACTCTGAAAATACAATCGGTGAGGCACTTATCCTCTGAAAATACAATGTCTAGAGATCAATCTTTGGCTTGCAGCAATTCTTATTCCTATTTTATCTTTTCACATACAAGTACCAATGAGGAAATAAGACATTTATTTGCTATCACAAACAAAATTTACATAATTCTTTCCAAAAGAATTATACCGACTACTTGAAACAAACTAGTCGAGCTAATATCAGTATTTATTAAATTCTAACCGATAATAAAATAACCACATTTGCACAAACTCGTATGTGAATATTGAATATACTCAATGAGAGGAAAAGAAAAGGAAATTATCCTCCCAATATCATAGATTTACAACCAAAAAGGCTGTTGAAATTTGAAACCATCACAAAGTAAATAAATTCCCCAGAAAGGAAGATCTATCACTGTGGGGATTATTGAAGCACCTCAACAAAACATTCAAAGGGAAGCACCATGAAAGTCCAGAGAAACAATGCACTTACTTTTTATTTCGTCACTGTCGGAAAAAGAAACTACAGCGGAAAATATTTGAAATTAACCCTCCAATGCCGATGCTCCGGATATAATCTCAATCAACTCGGTGGTAATCGAAGCTTGACGGGTTCTGTAACACACAATATAAGACCAAAACATATGTACTTCAGCCATGAAAAAGCAGTAAAAAGTTAAAACTAATCAAGTGTAGAACCCAATTCAAATTAACATTATGACCGAAAGAGCTTATTATTTCCAAAAAGCATCCAACCTTTTTATGGCACTTTTATGTTTTTGGAGTACCTGGTCATTGAGGTTAATGCTGGTCATCTCTTTTCTATGATTCAGATTATTGAAGCACCAAATGAGGAAGAGATTTCTCTGCTCCAGCAGTTGTATCGGTAAGTCTTCTCACTTTATGAAG
Source organism: Hibiscus trionum (assembly GCA_030270665.1). Lineage (NCBI taxonomy): Eukaryota > Viridiplantae > Streptophyta > Magnoliopsida > Malvales > Malvaceae > Hibiscus > Hibiscus trionum. Next base: position 13,658,678 of record BSYR01000038.1, on the reverse strand, counting down.
GCCACGGAACTCCTGCCGCCGGAGGTTTGGAGTCGAGATGCGCGTCAAAACGACGACCGGCGAGATGAGCGCAGTATTTTGTTAATGACCGAGAGAGGAGAGCTATCTGGAGGGGTCTGGGTCGAGCATTTTCTGATGATTTCTAATTCTAGGGATTTTAATTTTTGGGGGTAAATATTTTAACCACCCTATACCGACGGACACAACAACTGTCGGTATAGTATATGTATACCGACAAACAATTTAAACCGTTGGTATACTCTATGACCTATACCGACACACAACAAAATCCGTCGTTATATGGTACACTTATACCGACGGCTGTTGTAGAGCGTCGGTATAAATTAAACATATACCGATGATACACTCTTTTCCGTCGATATAAATGCTGCCTATACCGACGAACAATTGTTCCGTCGGTAAAAATTAAAACTTTTATCGACACTTCTTTTAGCCGTCGGTATATGTATTGTATACCAACAGATTTTGTCCGTCGGTATAGACAAGCGTTGGTATATGTCATTTTTTTTGTAGTGTATACCTGATTCATGGTTCCTGATACTTGAGTTCTATTAATTCAACATCTGTCCGGGTCTTAAATTTCTGACATACTGCTACTGAGTACTAAATTGACTGTTACCGTTCAAAACTGTCTTAATGGGTGTAACGCCCTGGGTTCAGGGGTCGGATTTTACTCGGGTAAATCGAGTTCGAGTCGTGGGCTCGTTCTAAAATTTTATTAAGCTTTGGTTTAAATTAAAAGGGTTTGAATTCATTAATGACGTTTTGGTAATTTTAAAATAAAGGAAATTAAGATGTGAAAAAGGGGCTTTTAACATTTGCTATTCATCTTCTTCTTCCTCAAGCATTTCACGTTAAAACCTCCCCAAACCCCTTGTCACTATTCCATCAAATCCCACCCTCATTCCAAGTGCTTTCATCAAGGTAAGACCATTTTTGACTTGTCCTCTCAATTCCTAACACTTTGATGCTTTTAGTTTTTGTAAAATGCCATTGTAGAGATTTTTCAAGATTTCAAAGTTTGAAGAAAAGTATGAAACTTTAATGGCTTCTTGGGTTGTTTTTGAATTGTAGAGTTAAGTTTTGAACTAATCTTTCCCTAAGGTACATCATATCTCAATTTGGTTGGTTTTTATTAAGAATCCCGAAATGGGTATTCATGGGTGTTTTTAAAGTGTCAAAACTTGTGTTTTTGGTGTGGTTTTGTGAAAGAGAGTTGGGCTGGTGTTATAGTGATGCTAGAAGGGTGTTTTGAAGGTGTTTGGAGGTGTTTTGGGTGTTGGAATTAGTAGTTTTCTGTTGGGTTATTAGGGAGTACGAAAATGAAGAAGTTTTGTTAGCTCATGGGTTGGAAATGTGGTAAATGGGTCTTGAAATTGTATCTTGATTGTGATAGTGGTTTTGGGGCTAAATGATTGAGTAAATTGTTGTTTTTGAATGACTAGAATCAAGGGAAACCATCATAGAGGCTTCGGGCACGATTCCGGGGAATTTGGAGACGTGAGTTTGGTGTTTCGGCATCCGGTCGGGCTTCATCGGTGAGTGAAAATGGTTTGAACTTGATTTGATTTCGAAATGGGTTCTTGGGGGTTTGGGTGGAGCCTTGTGGGCTAACCTAAACCCAAGTGTAAGTTTACTAATCCTACCTTGATGGTTAAGTGATGATGTATGGTTTTAATTGTTGTGATATCGTATGCATTGTGGATTCCTTTTACATTCGTTGTTATGGTGTAGTCGTCGTTGGTGTCGAGCCTCACGTGATGGTTGTCATAACTACGGTGATGTGTAGTCCCACCGGTAGTGACTAGTGGAAGAGTACGTTGATGTGTAGTCCCAACGGAAAACTACTAGTCGAAATGGTGATGTGTAGTTCCACCGTGTTTTGGGTTGTGCTTGTGCAAACCTTGTAATTGTGTTGTTGTGTTTCATTTCGTGCATATAAATGGGTTACTTATCTTTTAAGAAATATGTTTTGAAAACTGCATGATTGATGAGTTTTAGAGCTTCGCTCACTAAACTGTCAAGCTTACTGTCACGGACTAATTCACTCAAACCCGATCCGTGCGGCGTTAGCAAGTCTTGATGGTGCTAACCAGCCTTGATCCTTCACGCAACGCAATGGCTAACAAAGAACACAAGAGAAGGCTAGAGTTTACAAGTAAGAAACTTGTATTGAACTAAGAAGGAAGCTTTACAAAGTATGCTTTACAAGAAGGCTTTAGTGGCTAATTGCTTGAGTGATTACAAAATGAAGGGGGTGGCCCTATTTATAGGCTCCCACCTCCTCAATGGACGGTTGAGATCGATTTGATCCAACGGTCCAAATGTTGCCTCCTAAAATATCTCCTAAGAGACTACACTAATCTAGAGAGTTCTACATATGTGTATACATATCTACATGTATCCAAAAGGTTCTAGAAAGCTCCAGGGTCTTCCAGAGTTGTCCCGAGCTTTCCCGAGTCTTCCCGAGCCTTCTGGGTCCTCCCGGGTGTGTCTAGACTTAGAGAGAACGTCCCGGATCTTTCTAGAACGCTGCGGCATATCTCTAGAGTCTTCATGGCCGTCCTAGGCCTTTATAGTGCCTTCCTTGTTGCTAGCTTGCCTCAAAAGTGCCCAAGGGTGGCAAGAACCTCGGTTTGGATTTTAGGGAAAAATGGCGGGGTGTGACATTACGCTCTCCTTTTTCCAACATGCAGATCGTTAGAGTTCGGAAGGCAAGTGGGCAAGGGAGGAGCTTTTTGGAGTTCTCAAGTAGCTCAAGTATGATTTAAGTATTTGTAATAACGCCTAGACAATGGGGGTGTAGACTTGTATGGAGTTGGTGTCAAACTCCTTAGTTTGATTCTGTTGATGTTCTAGCATGTTGAGTGATGATACTATGTTGAGTATGTTATGCTTCTATGTCATGGATTGTAAACCATGTTTATTTTGTTGCTTAAATGCCTTGTGTTTGAAGGCTTAGGACCATATTCCATGAATGTTATGTGTGTTTGTTTAAAGGCATGTAGACTTGATGTGTAATGTATTTTGGTGAATGCTTGCATTTCTTTATGGATGGCTTTTTATGTATGTTTAGTGTTCGGACATGTTTGTAGTAGGGTGTATGCCTCTAGAGTATGTATATGCATATTGTATCTTGATTCTTGATGTTTGAGGTGTGTTGGGGACGTTTGGAGATGCCTAGAACCGATTTTAGAAACACACAGACTGCAGGTGTTTCGAAACGGGTAATGTTGTTTTGAAACGGGTGTGGTTCTAGGGACACCCGTATCGGAACACATTCCGGTACAGTTTGGCTACTGTGAACCCCTATTCCGATACGCGTACCGAAACCATTTGGCTATTGTGATGGCATGTTTCGGAACGTGTTTCGGAACGTCTAGGCGAAAAAGTACCCTGTACCGAAACGAGGTGGGCCGTATCGGTACGGGTGGTCTGGCTTTTAAAACTGGGGCCCGTGTATCTAAACGGGCAAGCCGTTTCACACATAGTATTTAATGATCCATCTAGACAAGATAATTAAAACTGTCGTTTCACACATAGGATTTAATGATCCATCTAGACAAGATAATTAAAAAAAATTTCCAGGGTTGCTAACCGAAGGGGAGCCTTAACGGGTTTCACTTCGGTTTTCCTCGTGTAGCCTACCTGGACCGGTCAGTCGTCCAGACCGAGACGAGAGGGTTACATTTGGTGGTATCAGAGCCTGAGGTTTCTGAGACCTCAGGTAGGTAAGTGAGGTAAGTTTGATGTGTTATGTTGTTGCTTTGTATCGATGAGTGTTTTACCATGTATTGCTTGAAGTTTGCTTGCTAGTACGTTGTTTGAAAACATGTTTTAGTGGCCTTGTTGTTGGTTAAAGGTTAGTCCAATGTCCCCATTGTTAGGTGTTGTTGTCAAAAAAATGGTTTTTGGTTTAACGAGCTTGAGAACCTAAGTCCTTGCCCTTTTGCTAACCTAACGTTTTCTTGTGTGTTGTGTGTTTGCTGTTTTAGATTCTATCTTGATATGGTGAGACTGGGGGGGCGACCTAGAGCGGGTGACCAGGCACCCGGGGGTGAGCCTCCTGTTCCTCCTGCTCCCGATGGTAATGGAGTAGGTGGCGAAGGTAATGTGCCTCAGGCTGGTGCGCAAGTCGGAGGTGATGGTAATGGGCCTCATGTCGGTGCTAATGTTGGAGGTGTTGGGGCTCAGGCGGGTCAGGGTCCAGTGGGCGCGGACATGACCCATTTGATTCAGACCATAGCCGGAGCTTTTCAGACAGCTTTGGCCGGTATGCAAGCTGCAGCACCACCTCAGGGTGCGGGGACAGGTCTACCCTTCGAGAGGCTTCGTAGCTTAGGAGCAGTTGAGTTTCGTGGGTTGACTCCCGAGGGTTCAGAGGTGTGGCTTGAGAGTACTACACGCATCTTGGGTCAGATGGAATGCTCAGACGCCCGTAAGTTGGGTTACGTTGTCTCCTTGCTTCAAGGGGACGCATATACTTGGTGGACCACTGTTACATCGGGTATGGCCAAAGCGTATATCACGTGGGAGTTCTTCAGAAATGCCTTCAAGAGGAAGTATCTCGGAGTGCAATATTTGGATGAGAAGAAGAGGGAGTTTATGGCATTGGTTCAGGGTAACAGGACCGTGTCAAAGTACGAGATTTAGTTTGTGAGATTCAGTCAGTATGCACCTGAGTTGGTTCCTAGTGAGAGGGAGCGGTGTGAGCGCTTCCGCTATGGGTTGACTAGGGATGTGAAGACCTACCAAAACATTTTTTTAAAGGCTAACACATTTTTTAAAGGCTCTTATAAACACCACGGATCCCACCAAAACATAACTTTCAAGTCCTCACCCACCTTCCACAAAAAACTCGAAGCATCTATCTTCGAGCTAAGATCAGAAAAAGACGCCGACTGAACAATTTGCTTCCATACAGTAGACATCACATTAGTCCGCGCCGTGTTAAAACGCACCCACGAGGTTGCCTCTCCATATTTGGCCACAATAAGAGATCGTCACAAAGAGTTTGGGTTTTGGGCATACCTCCAACACCACTTTGATAGCAAAGCAATATTTCGCACTTGAAGATCAACGATTCCCACCCCACCAAGATGCTTAGGCCGACATACTTTTTCCCAACAAACACGGCTCAGCTTGCGTTTCAACTCCACGCCACCCCAAAGAAACTCTCCGCGAATCTGATCAATTTTCGCAATAACCCCCATCGGAACAACAAAGAGACCCATGTAATAAATAGGCAAAGAAAATAACACATAATTGACCAAAACTACTCTTGCCGCAAACATCAAAGAGGATCGCTTCCAACCTGCCAACTTGGACCGAACCTTCATAACCACAAGCTCCCACATATCCTTGCAATGTGGATTTAAGCCTAACTGAAAACCAAGGTACTTAATAGGCAAATGACCATTATTGTAACCCAATAGATTTGCTGCCGAACAACCGAGTCCTCAACACCAAAGGCAAACATCAAGGATTTGTTGAAGTTAATTTTGAGGTTTGTACATACCTGAAAGACATTAAAAAAATCCCAAATATTTCGAACATAATCCATAGAAGCCTCAAAAAATAAGATGGATTCATCTGCAAACTGAAGATGAGAAATGGTAAAAGACGGGGCCACTGTAACACCCTTAAAAACACCTCTTTCAATCGCATTTTTGATCAACTGATGAAGAGCTTCAGTAACAATAACGAATAACAACATAGATAACGGATCTCACTGGCGTAGGCCACGACCCATACCAAACTTTTTGGTCACATTCCCATTGAGAAGAACCGATAACCTTGTCGAACTAACACACAACTTCATCCAACAACACCAAGTGCGACCAAACCCCATTCGAAGCATCACCCGCTCCAAAAATTCCCAGCACACACAGTCATAAGCTTTCTCAAAATCTAATTTCAACATGAAACCTCCCATTGAAGAAGCTGATTTACGGAGCGAATGAATAACCTCATTCACAAGAAGGAGCCCATCCACTATTTATCGTCCCCGGATAAAAGCTGACTGCGTATCGCTAATCACACTATCTAGAGCACCTTGCAAGCGACGAGCCAATGATTTTGCCAACATTTTATATACCGAAATTATCAAGCTTATGGGACAAAAATTGCCGTGCACCTTCGGATCATCTTCTTTTGGAATAAGGATTAGAAACATCGAGTTAGAGCCAAGAGGCAATTAGCCAAACTCATAAAAATAATTCATAAATCCCATCACATCCTCCTGTACAAATTCCCAACCTTTCCGAAAGATTTCGAAATTGAATCCATTTGGTCCTGGATATTTTGACCCATCGCAACTCCATACAGCAGATTTAATATCTTCTCGAGTGAAAGGGATCGTCAAAGCCTCAGCAACATCGGGTGATAAAGATAAAAAAATTAGCATCAAAATCCCAAATACAGAAACGATAAACATGTTCAAAATGTCGTCAAAATTCCTTAATAACAAAACCGTGCAACCTCCCCGGATCTGTCTCCCACCTACCATTAATTAACAAACCAGAAATCGAATTCCTCATAGCCCGAAGCTTTGCCGATCTATGAAAAAAGGAAGTGTTTCTATCTCCCTCACGTAACCAAGTCGCTCGTGATTTTTGACGCCACAATGCTTCCTTTCTCCTCAACGCCTTCCAAAGAGCATTAAACCAATGACGCCGTAACTCTAGCATCTCATCGCTAACTCCCCCTTCAGCCACTTCTAAATCAATTTTGTCAATGCAACCTTGAAATTTCGCAAAACACTCATCAATATCACCAAATTCCGATCGGTTCCACTTCTTTAAAAACTATTTCAAGGCTCTCAATTTAACCATCACATTATCTGACCCTATACCAGGTTCAGTTAACTTCACCCCCGCTATCCTAACAATATTCCTCTTATCGTCAAACCAACAATTTAAAACCGGAACCGCTTCAGTTCCCAATCTTGCTCATCATCCAAAAAACGAATCGGACAATGGTCAGATAAAGAATGCAACAAAGTTACATGCCGTAAGTTGGAGAAAAAATCCAACCATGCACCCGAGACCAAGAAGCGATCCAGCCGACTGTAGCGACTACCAGGACCGAACAAAGTAAAAGCCTTTCCCGAAACCTAGACATCAATGAGACCTGTCTCACAAATAAAATCACATAATTCAGCCATTCCTTTCGATGCTGAGGAACAGCCCGATCTCTCCGAGGACACTCTAACCACATTAAAATCGCCCCCAATGCACCAAGGTCCCTCAAAGTTGCCCATCACATTTGATATTTCCTCCCAAAGGCGTAATTGATCACCAACCGAACAAGGAGCATAAACTGCAATGAGACAACAATCCAAACCCAAGCGAATCCAAAAAACCTTTATTAAAACAAACCAACACGATGCCATAGCAAATTCTAGACGAAAGCACCCAAAGTCCCAAATCACTATTATGCCCCCACTCGCCCCAATCAATGGAGCAAATTCAAACCCAAAGTTATCGGATGGCCAAAGTCGAGCTACCCTAGACAATTCAAGCTTGCTTTCCTGGAAGAAAACCATATCACAACGTTGTTTCTGTACTACCTCCCGCACACCCTTGTTCTTAGTAGAACCCCCAACCCCCTCACATTCCATGATAGAATCTTCATACCTTAGAGATCCTTCCGGCGATCAATAAGAACACACGAAATATTCTTAATCACGTCCTCTTCCCGTCCAATGGTCGATACTCCTACCAATTTGCTTAGCCTACACGTTGATTCGGCGTCTCGTCCTTTTTAGATTTACCCTTCAAATTCAACAGACTCTCAGTTACCTTCCCCTCCGACTTAAGTGGTCTACCTCGACCCCTCTTTACCAGAGAAAACATTTCATTTCCCTGACCACCTCCCGTATTTTTCTTACAAGGTCCCACATTCGATAGAGAATCCACAACCAACTTATCATGAATTGCGCTCTTCTTCAAAATTTCCACTGATTCCATATCCTTTTCACCAAGCACCTGACGCAGGGTCTCCACCTGCTCACCCTCTTTCTCATGACCAATAGAATTCCATCCATTCCCTTTTGATGTCGATGATAATTGTCCTGGTAATTTCTTCCAGAACTTTTGCCTCACTCCATGTTTCGCTTCAGAATCAGAAACCACCGATCCAAACAAGCGAAAGCCATGGAATCTCTATCCTTACCCTGCGATGGCATCCTAACAAAACCAAAATACCTTCCATTCTGATCCCTTTTCCAACGAATGAAAGCATCCACCAACTCACCACTGCAATCAAATGCAAGCCGTAATCCTTTCCAGTGTAAAAATTCTAACAAATTCACCCAAAACGGACTACAAACGTCTTGCCAAATACTTTAGCCAATATCTTGTAGATTGAATTAACCAAACTTATAGGCCGAAAGTCACCCAAACCCAACGGCGAGTCTACCTTCGGCTAGTTTCATCAATAATCTATCAAGCCGAATCTTGTGACAACTGACAACCACTTCTGAACCAAGTAAACCGTTTACCTATTAACCACAAATCCACAAGACTAGTTTCATCAATAAATTGCAAAAACGCTTCCATACCTTGCGATGCCGAACTACAACCAACCCTTTCTGTAGACCATCGAATCGAGTTAAAGTCCCCTGCCATGCACCACGGTCTAGCAAAGTTGGCAACCCTATCCCCTATCCGTAGCCACAACACCTCTTGTTCCACATAGTCGCAAGGTGCATAAACCGACATGACACAACATGAAATATCTTCTTGAACCCAAAGGCCCTAAATCAAAATAAAATGGCGTTCAACTTCCAGAGATTCCAATCTAAATCGCGCACCCTCCCAAATTGCTTCAATCCCTCCCGGCGCTCCAATCGAAGGCGAATAAACAAATTCATACCTATCCGAAGACCACAAATTCACAATCACCAACGATGTAATTTCCTCGAGATTAGATTCCTGCAAAAGGACCATATCGGCTCTTTGTTTCTTGAACACGTCTCGAATCCATCGTCTCTTAGCCGCATTCCCTAGACCCCGGACGTTCCAAGAAAGAATTCTCATTGTTCACAAGGCTCGAGCCCCCCCGGACATCACTCGAGAGATATCTCTAATTATATCTTCTTCTCGCCCGATTGATTTCACTCCAACTAAATTTTTCAGAGCCATAGTTACCTCTATCTCCCTTTAAAAAACCTCCTTCCTATTCTGAAAATCTGAAACCCACAGTGATTTATTCGCGAAATTTGCCAAGACTTTGCGTCGTAACATCTTTGTTTGGTTTCTTCAAATATCTTTTTTTGCTATTAAACACGGTAACCATTCGAGTTCTACACATCAATTTATTTGGTTTTGATTTTATTCATTCTTATAGTTAGGAATTAGTTACTTGATGGAAAGTTTATAAATTCAAATATTCGCCATCGTTGAATTTTACGTATTGTATAATCTTGTATTGTCTTTCTAACAATAAAAAATACTGACAAGTTCTCGTTTCTTTGATCAATTGATTGTTAAAAAATGAAATATTATGTATTTACTGAAATAGTTTTGTTGACAACATCTCATAGTGAGTTACACGTTTTGATTCATCGATGCATTGCTTTTAAGAGGATGTTATTTTCATTTTATTATGGAAATGGTTGAATTTTTAATCGTAAAATTCTATCGTAAGAACCAATTAATCGAAAAAAAATAAAGTATGAATGGAGGTTGCTTGTAACAAGCTTTTTTAGTTAAAGAAATAATGCACATTCAATAGCTCATGGTTATTTAATAAAACACATTTTTGTAAATCAACAATATTTGCGATCATGTGTTAAACCAAATATAATATTTTATCCCACAAGAACAATTTCATTTTATCGATTTTTTTGTACTTACCCTAAAAATCCACTATTAATGCTTATTCTATTAGTTTTTTTATTTATCTGTATCAATAGTGAATCCAAGAAGAACCTAATAGAAGACACTAAAAATGCAAGAAAATATAAAAAATTGAGTTTGAGGTAATCAATTTAATTGACATTTTATACATTTTTTGTGTTTTGTAAATCGAACATAAATGTTTAGGACCTAAGAAAAAAAACGGTTGTTTATAGCTTTGCTAATATAAAAATTAGTTAGTTTCCTCAATATAATAATTTTTTAATAAGGTTGTTACCTAAAAATACTTTTTTTATCGGTAGAAAATATGATTTTATCAAGTTCATACAAGCCAAAGCACTCTCACGAGCCTCGTTAAAAACCTCCTTAGTCCTAAATGAAAGAAAAGAGTACTATTGGTAGTGTAATCAAGAGACAAAACACCATTAGACCATAACACGAAACTAGGATTTTCGCTCTACACCACTCTTTGCTAAGGCAACCGCCAAACTAATGGCTTCGCAAAACACATTTGAAAACAAAACTCTTGGTACAACCATATGATCTTCATCAATTTGGCGAAAATACTTCCATAATTTCCACATACGTCGCTCCAAATTCAATATCCACAACACTCGCATAACCATGGACATTCCCACCAACTAGCTTCTGCAACCAGATATCCACCATCTCATCATTGTACCCGAGAAGAAACTATGCATATAAGACAATAAAAAATCACTCAACGAAGCAGGCCAAACAGTTTCCATCCGCCACCATTGCAAAAACAAGTGATTTATCTCAAAACAATAAAATCCCTCCTGAAATACCAAGTGATGGCGCATATGCATATTCAAAAGTATCGGAAATCCAGATTCTACTTACCACATTATCCGACACTACCTCCAATTTCATTTCCTGAATAATTATCATCTCACATCGATGTTACTTGTAGCTCTTCTTACACAATGACGACATGCATCTCACTTTATGTTGATAATAAAATGTTATATTACATGAAGACAATATCTTATTGTCGTCACAAGCAAATTTCTCTTTAGTTCAAGTTTCTCTCAATGTTTTAGATCTACTTGTTTTTATTTTTAAACATCGAATTATATTTTTTCTTAGTCAAATATGTTAAACAATAAGCTTAATTACTAACCAAACTAAGCGTATATGATTTTATGTTTCCCAAAATTTTTTAACTTTACGTTGCATTTTTTTGTAAATACGAATTTAATGTAACTCTTTGTAATTCTTAGTTAAAAGGGTTCGGTGGGATGAAACAATGAAGATGAAAATGGTAAAGAGGATGGTTGCGTGGATGGTGGTGGAAGGGAGTGGACGTTTGGATAGATTAAAGGATATTTTGGATGGATTAAAGGATAGTTTGAATGGAACGTGACCCGCTAGATATAGAGATCTAGGAACCAACGCTATAATTTGATGGAAAGATGGATGATGGAACGCGGCCCACTAGTTATATGCAACTAGGAACCAACGTTATAAGATGATGAAAAGTAGAAATTGACAATCACAAGAACAAGCTTGGAAGTCAAGAAGTTCAATGAAGAACAATGAGGAGAACAATCTCACAAGTATATTCAAATTCTAAGCTGTATTTACAAATGACCAAAAGCCTTCTACTCATAGGCTCACAAAGGATATGAAAGGCTGAAATTCCTTCATTCAATATGATGCATAAAGCCTCATCCTTAGTGTTGAAATATGAATGGGGATGCCTTTTGAAAGTGAATGGTTGCAAATCCCGTATGACTTTTCAGCCTGCACTACTTTCGGTAATCTGGACTTTTCTCAAGCTCTCGATATCGGATTGATGCGATTCAAAATGCGTTGAAAAGTTAAGAGATAAGAGATTAAGTTTTATGAAAATTTCAGAACCAATTATGCTTTGATCCTGCTCAAAAATGGCAAAAAATCTGATGGACGTTTTTGGTGATGAATCTGCCCAATAAATATGAATGGACATCATATGAAAAGGCACTGGCTTTCCTTCTTCCATCTCTTGCTATTCCAATCCTCTTCAAATGACATGGACAATACTTCCTCTCTAAGCTCCAAGTTGGCATGCCACTTGTACCCCTATATGGTCAAATAAAACACATTAATGTGTGACATATAAATGCTAAAATTAAATTGTAAAATATGGTTTTAAAACATATAAAAGAAGCCACATGACTCACTAAATAAAATGCTGGAAATTTAAAGAGAAAACTAGGCACAAAAGAAATAACAATGTGTCCCAAGATTAAACAAATAACGATATGTAAAATTTAAACTAAATGCAACAAAGTGCATGGCTCTTCATTCCCATTGCCTTCAAGTCCAACACCCTTTTGAAACCCAACGTCCCAAACTCGCTTGATTAACATTGAGAGAGCGTCCTTGAATTATTTATAGCCCTTGCCCGAGTGATTGGACCTTAAGAAACTTCTATCGAGTCTCTCTTAGGTGTAGTACTTATGTCTGCGTCAATAGTGACAAGTTCTTGTTTCTTTTATCAATTGATCGTTAAAAAATAAAATATTATGTATTTACTGAAATAGTTTTGTCGACAACATCTCGTAGTCAATTACACGTTTTGATTCATCGATGCATTGCTTTTAAGAGGATTTTATTTTCATTTTATTATGGTATGGTTTAATTTTTAATCGTAAAGTTCCATGGCAAGAACGAATTAATTGAAATGAAAAGAAAGTATAAACGGAGGTTGCTTGTAACAAGCTTTTTTAGTTAAAGAAATAACGCGTATTCAATAGCTCATGGTCATGTAAAAAAACACATTTTTGCAAATCAACACTATTTGTGATCATGTGTTAAACCAAATAAAATATTTTATCCCACAAGAATAATTTCATTTTATCGGTGTTTTTGTACTTGTTGGGGAAACCGGGTTATTTCCCACACGAACGTAGCTTCAAATCTGAGCTGAAATGTCGAGATTGAAACTACCGAAATTTGCACAGCGGACAAACCCGTCAACTATTGAATATTGAAACCTAATGGAAAAACCCAATAATAAGCAAGCGAAATAAATAATGGAGAGAACACACCGAATTTACGAGGTTCGACAAAATGTCGTCTACTCCTCGGGCACCACCACCGGATGATAACTTCACTAATACCAAAATGGTACAAACAAATGGAATTCCTAAGAATTCCCAAATAAGAGAGAAGAGAAACAAATGGGAGAGATGGATGTTGGGATGATTTCAAATGACAAATGCTAGGCCTATTTATAGTTGAACTTTAAGGACTAAACTTGTAAATAGCCTAAACTTTAGGGACCAAAAAAGTAATTTCCCCATTGGTCTTTTTCAACCTTTGCTGCTGCCTACCTTTCACCCACTTTTCGGTGCAGCCTTTGTTGAAACCTTTCAAGCCAATTTTCAACAAATCTCCACCTTGGCTTGAAATTTCACCAAGCTTTTCAAAATTTCTTCTCTCCAAACGTTATCTTTTGTAGTGCCTCCAAATGCGCCTACGAGCGCCATACACCCGAAGGTGCTCAAACTTGCAAGATGTTAATCAAGTTCAAACAATGATTGAACTTGATTGATGTTACCACCTTGGTCAACATATCTGCAGGATTTTCTGCCGTAGCAATCTTCTGAAGTAGAACCTTTCCTTCTTCAAAGATCTCCCGCACAAAGTGATACCTCACGTCGATGTGCTTGGTTCTTGAATGGTAGACTTGATTTTTCGCTAAATGAATAGCACTCTGACTGTCACAATAGAGACTAATGTGACTTTGAACAACTCCCAAGTCTTCCAACAATCCGTTAAGCCAAATCGCCTCTTTAACAGCCTCTGCAACTGCCATGTACTCTGCCTCTGTAGTTGACAAAGCCACCGTTGACTGTAAAGTAGACCTCCAACTAACTGGGGCTTTTGCTAGAGTAAACAAATACCCAGTAGTAGACCGACGCTTATCCAAATCACCAGCATAGTCAGAATCAACATATCCAACCACAAACTGACCAAGTGTTTCATCTTGCTCAAACACTAAACCAACATCTACGGTTTGTTGGAGATACCGTAGAATCCATTTCACAGCTTGCCAATGTCCTTTTCCAGGATCATGCATGTACCTGCTCACAACTCCAACTGCTTGTGAAATGTCAGGCCGCGTACACACCATCGCATACATCAAGCTCCCTACTACATTAGCATATGGAACTTTTGCCATATATTCTCGCTCTTCATCAGTTTTAGGAGATAATTGAGAACTGAGTTTCAAATGAGAAGCAAGTGGGGTACTTACATGTTTTGTGCTTTCATTCATGTCAAAACATTGTAATACCTTTTTCAGATATTGCTTCTGAGTCAAACAAAGCTTGCCTCTCCGTCTGTCTCTACTTATCTCCATGCCGAGAATCTTCTTGGCCTCACCTAGATCTTTCATCTCAAACTCTTGATTCAACTGAGCCTTCAATTTGTCTATCCCTTGTTGACTCTTTGAAGCGATCAACATATCATCAACATACAAGAGAAGATAAATGAAAGATCCATCTTGTAGCTTTCGCAAATACACGCAATGGTCGTATTTGCTTCTTGTGTACTTCTGCCTCCTCATAAAGCTATCAAATCGCTTGTACCACTGCCTCGGAGATTGCTTCAATCCATATAGCGATTTGTTCAGCTTACAAACCCATTTCTTACCACCAGCATCTACATATCCTTCTGGCTGAGTCATATAGATCTCCTCTTCCAAATCACCGTGCAAGAAAGCCGTCTTTACATCGAGTTGAGCTAGCTCCAAATTCAACTGTGCTACCAAGGCCAACAATATTCTAATGGAGGAATGCTTCACAACAGGGGAAAATACTTCGTTGTAGTCGATTCCCTCCTTCTGAGCGTAGCCTTTAGCTACCAACCTTGCCTTGTAGCGAACATCTTTCTTGCTGGGAGATCCGTCTTTCTTTGCAAACACCCACTTGCATCCAATTGCCCTTTTACCTTCTGGTAAATGTGCCAAATCCCAGGTGTTGTTCTTCTGGAGAGATTGCATTTCTTCATCCATGGCACTTTTCCACTTGTCATTTTCTAAGCTTTGCATTGCTTCTTGATAAGTGACAGGGATATCATCATCAACAACTGGAAGGGCATAAGCCACTGTATCTGTAAATCGAGCAGGTCTACGAATTTCTCTCCTTGGCCTTGTAACTGCAAGTGGTTCTGGTGTCTCCAATGGTTCTTGGGTTTGAACCTCTTCATCTTCTGATTCCTCCATTGGAGTTGGAGAATCAGTAACATTAATTGCTGGACTAATCACCGTCTCTTGAAACTCCACCTGGTTTGGAGTATACTCCACCTGTTGTGGAGTACTACTTGTCTGAACAGCTCCATTTGTTACCTTCTTCAACATGACAGATTCATCAAAGGTAACATCTCTGCTACAAATTATCTTCTTTGTGTCTAAGCACCAAAGTCGAAATCCCTTCACTCCATGAGTGATTCCCATGAAGATAGCCTTTTTTGCTCTAGGATCAAGTTTTGACTCCTTCACATAATAATACGCAGTGGATCCAAATACATGTAAGGAATCATAATCTGTAGCGGGTACTCCAGACCATACCTCCAACGGTGTTTTTCCTCCAATCGCCGATGACGGTAGACGATTGATGAGATGGCCAGCATATGTCACAGCCTCAGCCCAAAATGGTTTGCCCAACCCAGCATTGGACAACATACATCGAACTTTCTCAAGTAGTGTTCGATTCATACGCTCTGCCACCCCATTCTGCTGTGGTGTATGTCTAACAGTGAAGTGTCGAACAATACCATGCTCCTGGCAAACGTCAAAGAGCGGATCACTTCTATATTCCCCTCCATTGTCCGTCCTAAGCCGTTTGATCTTCTTGCCAGTCTGGTTCTCAATCATATTTTTCCACTTCAGGAAAACTTTGAGCACTTCATCTTTAGACTTCATCGTATACACCCAAACTCTTCTGGAAAAATCATCAACAAAAGTTACAAAATAGTGTTTTCCTCCCAGCGACATTGTTTTTGAAGGACCCCACACATCTGAGTGAACATAATCCAAAATACCTTTCGTATTATGGATAGCGGTGCCGAATTTCACTCTATTCTGCTTTCCCAGAACACAATGCTCACAAAAATTTAACTTGCAAGCCTTTGCACCTTTCAACAATTCTTGCTTTGCCAAAATTTGCAAGGATTTCTCACCAGCGTGTCCCAACCGCATGTGCCACAACTGAGAAGAATCCAATTTGTCTCCACCGGAAGCTGCTGCTACTGCTCCAATAACTGTACTACCTTGGTAGTAATACAAGTTATTTTTCCTGATGCCATTCATTATCACGAGTGCGCCTGATGTGACTTTCAAAATTCCATCTCTCATAGTGACAATCGAGCCTTTGGATTCCAAAGCTCCCAACGAGATGAGATTTTTTCTTCAAACTAGGCACGTATCGGACATCAGTCAAAATTCTGGTTGATCCATCTTGATTCTTCAATCGGATTGAACCTATCCCAATCGTTTTACAGGCGTTGTCATTGCCCATATAAACAACTCCTCCATTTAGTTCTACTAAATCGAAGAACCACTCCCGATTAGGGGACATATGATAGGTACAACCCGAATCCAATATCCACTCGTCTGAGCGGAATGCTGACGATGAAGCAACCAGTGATATTTCAGAGTCACTAGTATCATGCTCTGCAACACATACATCTGGAGCAGCTTTTCCTTTCTTCTTCAGCTTCGGACAATCTTTCTTCCAATGACCTTTTTCATGACAAAAGGCACATTCATCTTTCCCAAGTCTGGACTTTGACTTTGATCTCCCTCTCATTTTTGGCTTTTGGCTTTTCGAGCGACCTCTTACCACCATGGCCTCTGCTGCATTGTACTTGCTCTCCATCTTGGTTTTCTTTCTGAGCTCGTAACTATACAGAGCAGCAGTTACTTCTTTAAGGGTCACCTCATCCTTTCCATGAAGTAACGTTGTTTCAAGGTGCTCAAATTCATCTGGAAGAGATGACAACAACATTAAAGCCAAATCTTCATCTTTGAAAGTTTCATCCATGCCTAACAGATCTACCACTAACTCATTGAAGGCAGTGATGTGTTCATTCATATTGGTGCCTGGTTGATAATCAAATCTGAACAATCTTTTCTTCATGTGAAGACGATTCTGAGAGCTTTTCTTTAGGAATTTTTCCTCCAACGCTTTCCACAGTTTACTTGCAGAAGTCTCATTCTTGTAGGCATACTTATGCTCCCTGGAAAGACAAGATCGAATCGTACTGCACGCCATACGGTTGATTGTTCTCCAATCTTTCTCCACCATATCTACGGGTTTTTCTTCCTCAATGGCAATGTCTAGACCTTGTTGAAATAAAGAGTCTAGCACCTCGCCTTGCCACATGCCGAAATGACCGGATCCATCGAACAACTCCACCGAGAAGTTTGCATTTGACATTATCCTCCTCACCGGTATAGAGGAAGAGCTTGATGTCCCTTCTGATCCGTCTTTTGTCATGGCAACGAATAATATTCAACAGCACGAACTGGATATTGAAACACTGCACCAGGTAAGTTCCCAGGAAAGAGAGGTGGATCACACGGATCGCTTAAATACCCAGTCTTTACTAGCCAGAACTTTCCTAGACATGCACTGTCACAACACCACACTTCTTTGCAGCAACCGAGCGACCGGGATAGCTTTAACCGAAGCTCTGATACCAATTGTTGGGGAAACCGGGTTATTTCCCACACGAACGTAGCTTCAAATCTGAGCTGAAATGTCGAGATTGAAACTACCGAAATTTGCACAGCGGACAAACCCGTCAACTATTGAATATTGAAACCTAATGGAAAAACCCAATAATAAGCAAGCGAAATAAATAATGGAGAGAACACACCGAATTTACGAGGTTCGACAAAATGTCGTCTACTCCTCGGGCACCACCACCGGATGATAACTTCACTAATACCAAAATGGTACAAACAAATGGAATTCCTAAGAATTCCCAAATATGAGAGAAGAGAAACAAATGGGAGAGATGGATGTTGGGATGATTTCAAATGACAAATGCTAGGCCTATTTATAGTTGAACTTTAAGGACTAAACTTGTAAATAGCCTAAACTTTAGGGACCAAAAAAGTAATTTCCCCATTGGTCTTTTTCAACCTTTGCTGCTGCCTACCTTTCACCCACTTTTCGGTGCAGCCTTTGTTGAAACCTTTCAAGCCAATTTTCAACGGTACTTACCCTAAAAATCCACTATTAATGCTTATTCTATTAAATTTTTTATTTATCCGTATCAACAGTGAATCCAAGAAGAACCTAATAGAAGACACTAAAACGCAAGAAATTATCAAAAATTGAGTTTAAGGTAATCAATTTAATCGACATTTTATACATTTTTTTGTGTTTTGTAAATCGAACATAAATATTTAGGACCTAAGAAAACAAATGGTTGTTTATAGCTTGGCTAATATAAAAATTTGTTAGTTTCCTCAATATAATAATCATTTTTGAATAAGGTTGTTACCTAAAAATACTTAGTAGCTCTTCTTACACAATGACGACATACGCCTCACTTCGTGCTTAATTACTAACCAAACTAAGCGTATATGATTTTATGTTTCCCAAAATTTTTAAACTTTACGTTGCATATTTATTTTGTAAATACGAATTTAATGTCACTCTTTGTATTTCACACTATTATGAATTTCTATACATTAACACCAACATATTTTTACCTTTCATTTTACGAAATTTGCTAAAAAGTATGATTGAAATACTAAAAGCCATAACAAAAGATTTGTTTTGTTAGATAAATTGTAATATCTCGATTTACTTTACGCATTAAATTTTTTTCCTTTATTCAGTGTTTTGGTAAATAGTCAGAATTATTGTACTATGCAAGTTTTTGTAAAGAAGCGTACGAATGATGTAAGTTTCATTATTGGACCCAATTTTATATATCAATTAATGCCACATAATACAAAATTGTAAATAAAGGTATGTTATCAAATTATTACGTTGTCATATCGTAATTAATATTAAATCTGATTAACCTGAAATATATACTGTTTTATTTTATGGAAACGCATCTTACTCACATGGGCTTACAACTTTGCCTATAAAAGATAGTTTTATTGGTAACAAATCTTATTCGAAATTAATCTTACGAACCATACTCAAGTGGCAACATCATTTGTATACAAGATGGCGAGCCTCACTTTTTATTCTCTCTTAGTTGTTTTATTCATAACTAGCGACGTTTTTTGAAATTTACATGTTACTCCTCACCTTTTGTAAGAAGTTGAATTTTGAGGGGGATTTCTTTTGAAGATTCGTGTTTTGAAAACAAAGAAGATTTGGAGTCACCACCGGCCACTTAGGTAGGCTGGACACCATAAAAACCATAGATTCGTTTTGAAAAGGGTTCAGGAGTTGGTTACGTGTGGGGAATGATTAGCACCCCCATCACTCCCAAAAATCAGTACTAAAAATATATGTTGCTTTTAATTGATGGAAATTGTTGAAATTTGAATTGAATTTAATTAAGGGTTCTTAATTGAAAATCTACCTTAATTGAATGAGCTTTATCAAATTGGTGAGTTCAAATTAATTGGACATTTAATTAGTAAGGATTAAGATACATTAGACCATATATTAAACCGACATCGAATAAGCCCAAATGCCGTGTTAATTTATGGTTCGACCTTCGGACATCATCTTTATACATGATGCAAACTTTTAAGTATGATGTTATGAATTGTCAACTTTTAATTAACATTTACCTCGAAGCGGTAAGGATTAATTCAAATATTCGGTCAACATCCATTAAACTCGGACTGTTTCAACACAAATATTAAAATTAATAAATATCTCCTTTTTATAATTTAAAATTAATTATCAAGATAAACATGAAATTAAAAGGTTAAATGAATGACAAATAAAATGAATATCAAAAAAATTAAAGAGATTAAACATAAGCATGGAAAAAACAAAAAAGAACCCGAAAAAGGAACGTATCAAACAAAAGAAAAGTGTAAAGTAAATGCGAGAAATAAAGGAGAAAATTAAAGCGAAAATTAAATGTTAAAAGTTAGTAAGTTAGGGGTTAGTTGATAACGCTAAATGAGACATAAATAATACTGATTATACCTCGTTGCAGGTCACCGTAAGGTCGATTCCAACAAAGATATGAAATAAGATAATACATATATATATAAGAACAAAGAAACATATAATAGCGTACTATTAATATATGTTGGATTAAAATTCGTAATTGTGGGCACATATGTAAAATGTATGTTGCTATTATAAAGTATGACACAAAAATAAAGTGACCAATTAAGTTAAGGGTGTTATAGGTATTAAAATGTCATGGAAATAAAAGTGTAGATACCATAAGATATATTTATAATTCAATGAGGGGCAGAGTTATAAATATTTAATAGTTTGATTTAATAATCAACTATATAAAGAGGTAGTGGTCCCCAAGAAATAGGTTAACTTGTTTTTCTCTCCTTCCCCGTCAGAGAGTTTTACTTTAAGAGATAACCTATATTCTTAGAAGATCAATACCAAAGTTTTGGGATTTCCACATCAAGATTCAAGATTTTCAATCTATCAATGAATTCAGGTATGCTTCCGCATTCAGTTTATTATTCTTGATGATTTGACATGATAGATCCTGAGTTTTAGATTTCATATTAATTTATGATTTAATTCTAACAAGTGGCATCAGAGCCTATGTTGAATCATTGAGAATTAACTGTTGTTTTATTATTCTTCATGAAGATTTTATATATCTCATGATTTACGGTTTATTTATGGTGTGAAAGCACATTATGCTTTTATTATTAGGGTTTCGATTTTGTTAATTTTTCGAATACGACACTTTTAGTTTATATATTTATGCGATTAATTTACAGAATTACATTAGAAACAAAGTTTTCGGTTGAATTATATGTCTTAAAGAGAATTCAAAATTGTGCTATCGATATGCTTTATGTATGATTGAATTTATGCAAATACAGCTTATCGATTTATATATTGTAATTGACATATGGTTGCTTAATTTAGGGTTCATCTATTCGATGAGTTTTTTTTACTGTTTAAGCGCATTATGTTTTCGGTGCAATTTTCCTTAAACTATGCTAATGACCATTGAATTCAAGTCTGGCATATTGTATTTTTTTAACCTTTTAGAACCAGTAAGACTATTTTTTTTTATATTTTAGGGTTCTAATTGATGGTTATTTTGGTTGTTATACTTCGGTATTAATTGTTTGTCAGTGATATATACATTTGGTTTTAATTTTAGAAAGCATGTAATTAATTTTATGGAATATATATTCGTTTCGGTTTGATTAAAATTTCAATTTTGATCATTAGGTTATTATAGATATTTAAAGGTTTTATGTGGTTATTATATGAATTACTCATTTGTATAATACTACTGTTTTTTTACTTTTAATTAAAGTTTGATTGTTTGGAATTTTACTTTAATTTCGGCAAATGCATGCTTAAGGAATTTTTAAAGAAACAGTCAAGGATTTAGGTTTTTCGATTTCTGATAGCCCCATTCAGACAACCTTATTTTAGGTTATTTCGGGAAACTCAAGTGTTATCAGAAATTTCAGTTTTGACTGTTACAAAATTTTAAATTTGGATATCAGTATATTGATTGTATATATTTTAAAATAATTTAATTGAAACATTAAGTCACCAAAGTGACCTCTATTGTGGAAATTATTTTATTTTAAAATATAGAAGGTTTTGTGCATGTAAGTCGGATTATGTTAGTATTAATCGGCCCAAAGGAAGGTTAATAATTAACATTATTACATGTGCAACTGTGGTAATAAACATGTGATAATTATTCAGCTTTATATGTGAGCAATAAATCGGCCCAAAGGAAGATTTCTGTTTGACATGTTCTTATTATCAATGTTTGATTACTATACCAAGATATCACTTGCAAGTTAATGTTTTGTCCAACGATGAAATATTAATGGAGTGTTCGATATCTTAATATGAGGTTTACCTTTATTCAAATTTATTATTATTTTGGTTATCTTTTAATTTAATTGAAAGATAAAAAAAATTAAGGAATTTTTTTTGAAATAAATAAATTCATATTTTGGCTTCAGACATCTAATGTTTTAATAGATTAGTTGAAACATAATGTCACCAAAGTGACCGCTTTTGTGTAGATTAGTTTATTTAAAATATTAAGATGATTATGGATTTTTGTAATTCATGCGTTTATTAATTGGCCCAAAGGAAAGTTGATATTTGGCAGAATTACAACGACAACTGTGGCGATAAATGTGTGACAATTATAAGGTATTTTATGTGAGCAATACGTTAGTCCAAAGATTAGCCTATTGTTTGACATAGTTTATTGTCAATGTTTGATTGCTGCAACAAGAGTACCGCTTACAGTTAATATTACTGTCCAAAGACTTGATATTAATGTTGTGCTCGGTATCTTGATGGAAACTAGAAATAATTTTGAATTTATTTGTTTACTTATGAATATTTATGTGAGCATGTTTTATTTTTTTTTTCTATATTTAGGTAATTTATCTTTGTTATCACAATATCTGTTAAATGCATTCTACACTCATGTTTAGTGAAACTAATTTCAAGGAATAAGAAAAGACACTTACATATAGTATTTGGTTGTATGAACTTAGACTTTGCACTAAGGAAAGAATATTTTGCACCTCTCACAGCGGTAAGCACCCATAAAAGGTATTTTGAGAGGTGAGATCGTTCGAATCGCATGAGTCTAATGATCATAAAACACAACATTCTAGATGTCTTTAGGAGCACAAATCTAAAGTGATTACTCATACTAAGTGTTTCCTTGACGAAATTAAAAAATATTTTACCCAAAACATTAAGGTTAAGATGACATCACCTATGCCTTGTTTGATGTCTATCAAGTATAAGGGTCAAGGAAATGTGGGGGAGTACATTGTGAAAATGTTTAATATTGCTTCAAAACTTAAGGAACATAAGATCGAACTTTCTAATAATTGTTTGTTCTTATGATTTTGACATCGCTTCCTATACAGTTTAACCAATTCAAGTTACAATTATCAAAGGGAGAAATATACTCTATTTGGGTTCATTTCTCATCGTGTTCAAGAGGAAGAAAGGTTGAAGCATTATAAGTGTAAAAATAATTATTTTGTTAGTGCTCATTTAGTTAGTGTTTTTAAGAATAAGGGCAATAAAAAAAATATATTAAATAAAGTTGCTAAGGGTTCTAGCCAAAAGAAATGATAATAAGTTTTTAAGTGTTGATTCTTTTGTTTAAGTTAGGACACATGTAAAGAAATTAAACTTTAAAAGCGAGCAACTACTTCGGTTATTTTGAGTGATCCATGGACTGTAAATTTTATGATCCCACAATTAAAATTACTTTAAGGAGAGATTTATAACTTTTTTTTAGGATGTTGAGTTTGGAGGGAGAAATAAGGTTAGATGCATTGTTATTGAAGAAAAATGAATTATAATTTAATTTATACTATCACTTTTGATGATGTTTAGGTTTTCACACCTATCATTAATCAAGAAGTGAATTAAGTACCTCAACAAAACAATGTTGAACAACTCTCATTCAAGATAAGATAATTGTTTCAGAAGAACAAACTCAACAACCTTAAAAAATAAGTGTCATTAAAGATGTCCACGAGAGGAAGATGAAATACTATTCCGGATTATTATATTGTATTTCTTCAAGAAAATAAGGTAACAATGGAATGATAGAAAATGTTTAATCATTTTTTTTATCAGACCATAAAAGTTCTAACTCTCAAAAGTGGATTGATGTCATTCAAAAAGAGTATAATTTTGTGCAATACAATAAAGTTTAGGAACTTGTCTCATTACCTTAAGGTGCAAACCAATTGGTTGTAAATGGATATTTAAAACCAATAGGGATAGAAATGGTAATGTGGATAAGTATAAAGCACGTCTTGTATCTAAAGGATATACTCTAAAAGAAGACATTGATTTTGTAGAGACTTTCTCTCAAGTTTTTATTGAAAGACTCTTTCAAGATAATTATTTCACTTGTTGCTTGTTTTAGTCTTAAGCTACATTAGATAGATGTTAAGCTTGTTTTTTTTCAATGACGACATTGAAGAAACTATTTATATGGTACAATCATAGAGTTGTGTCTTATGATACAATGTCAATGATATGTAAATTAAAGACATCTTACCTATGAGCTTATGTAAGACTCTTATTAATAAAATTATAAATTTCATGTTGATTATCTCATTCGGTTTTGAGATAAATTTGGTTGACACTTGTATATACTACAAGTTCAGTGGGAGTAAACCAAGTGACACTCATATTGCTAAAGAAGATAAGTATTATCTTACTCAATGTCCTAAAAGTAACCTTGAAATTTAGAAAATCCAAAAGATTCTCTATACATAAGCTATTGAGAATCTAATTTATGCTTAAGTATGTATGCATTTGGAAATTGTGTACATTGTTGGAATGTTAGACAGATATTTGAGGAATCATATTATGTGTAACACCCGTGTTTTGGGCCTAGGAGTAAACCGAGTTTATAGTCGAGTTAAAAAAAATTTAATTAGAATCAACTCAACTTATGTTGTGGTGTAATTGAGCTTTAATAAAAGGGGAGGGACCTATGTTGCGATTTTACCCAAAACTTTTAATTAAAGTAAGATAACTATTAAAATATAAGTCATCATCTTCTTCTTCTCTTCTATTTTTTCTTTCCAAACGTGAAAACACCATCTCTATAACTCTCTCAAGCTATTCACTATTTGATTGGTCATACTACTTGATTTCAACATCGTTTTGAAAGGTAAATTATGTTTTCCGACTCTCCTCCTTATTCTCTATCTATATTTGGTCTTAAAATTCAAAAATATGAGACTTTGAAAAATTATGGTTTTATGTTAAAGTTTGGATTTTAGGTGGTTTTCCAAATGGTTTTAATGTTTTGAGTTGGGATTTAGCTTAATCATGATGAAATACACATTATATGTCAATTTGGTTAATTTTGGATGAAAATTCGTATTATGCTCATAGGGTAAATTTTAAAGTGTTAAAACTTGGTTTTTGGTGAAGTTTATGTTGAAAACTAAGGGCTGATGGTTAGGGTATGATATGAGAGTGATTTGGGATGTGTTAGAGGTCATTTGGGTGTTTGGAAGTGGAGTTTTCAGCAAGGTGTTTGAGGAGTACGAAAATTGAGTTTTTGGATGATTGTGGATTGAGAAATTGAAGAATATGGCTTATGTTTGTGAAGTGAGTTGTTAGTTGAGTTTTAGCATTGAATTGTGGTGTAATAAGTGTGTTTTGTTTGGTTAGAAGCAAGAAGAAACGTTGAAGGAGCTTTGGAGCCGAATACGAGATCGTAGGAGGATTGTTTCGATTGGCTAAGGAAGGGCGGTGAGTGGTTTTAAACTTATCCTAAAGTTGGTTCGAGTATGTGTAGTGTGCTTGTGTAAAGTGTGCTTGGTAGGCCACTTATAGTTAATTCGAGTTGTTAGTTATCCGTTGATATCCATATATGCTATTGTGCTTACTTAACTATGCTTTTGTGATCTTGGTGGTTTTGTACATGTATATTCATGAGGTGTATATATATGTGATGAGCATGAGTTATGATTGATGGAAAACGTGATGTGGTAAATGATAATTGGCACTAAATAATTACCGGTTGTAAATGATCGATCATTAGGATTAGTGTGCACACAAATTGAGTCAAAACGTACGTGGCCTTGGTGGCGTTGAGGCACCAAGGAGGAGTACGGTAATGTAATATTCTACCGGAAGCTTTTATTCATTTCTACGTGATGATGAGTGGAATCCCATCCGTAGGGCATGTGGCGATGAGTGGAATCCCGTCCATGCAAGGCCGGTGATGAGTGAAATCCCACCGAGGTAAAGTGTTGTTGAGTTTCAAATCCGCACAATCGGGGTAATTTAAAGTGGCCAATTAACTTATTCATATATGGTGATATATGGTGTTGAAACATGACTATTGTTATTGATGCTTGGTGCTTAGTATGAGGTAATATGCCATATTATGCCACTTGATGGACTGGCTAGGACTACTTGTGATGTTGCCTATGCATGTTAGATATGAGGTTTAGGGATTACATGCTTGAACCCTGCATTGTTGTTGCTTTCGTTTTAGAGCACCCTCACTAAGCTTATAGCTTACGCTCTCAATGTTCAACAATGCAGATCATTAGCGTGGCGTTAGCTCGGAGCAAGGCAAGAAGGGCTTCCAAGTGTTGTAACTCAAGTACGGTGGTAATTTTGTACTAGTTAGCAATGTGGCAAAAAGGGTTGTTGTATAAGCTTTTTATAACTCTTTGTTATATATGATGTTTTGGATTGTAAAGCATGAATTACTTTGATGAATGTTAAGGGGATGGTATGTTTTAAATGATTAGGTGCCTTGTTGTATGAATTCTTGAGATGCATGATCCTTGTGTGTTTGAATGCCATGTGTGTTGACATCTTGGTTGTTAAAGGTTGTTTGTGTGTTGTTTGGGTCTAGGGAGGTTTAGTTATGCATCTTTAGTGTGTGCCTTATGTGTTTTTGCTGAAAACAGAGTATTGTAAAGTAGGGCGTATCGATACACCCCTGTGTATCGATACGGTCTCAACTCTCTGAGATTCAAATCAGGCTGAGCGTATCGATACACAGGAGTGTATCGATACGGTCCCAACTCTCTGAAATCCTGGGGAGTTGTGGAGTGCAGGGCGTATCGATACGGGGTGAAGTGTATCGATACGGTTCAACATAGTTGACCGAGTGATGTTGACCGAGAGGTGTGTATCGATACGCTTAATGGTGTATCGATACGGTCTTCCCTGAGTCGACGGAGAGGGTTGACTTTGGTCAAGGCGTATCGATACCCTATGTAGGTGTATCGATACGTCCTATTTAAAATGGAAAATTTGGTTGTTTAATTGCAGGCTTGTGAGTTTTGTGTCCGTGTTTGTTCGCTGCGTGTCCCCTCACATAGGATTTAATACAGGCATCTAGAAAAGAAAAGAAAAAAAATATAGGGTTGCTAACCGAGGGGGAACCTTAATTGGTTTTCGCTCGGTTTTCCCCGTGTGGCCCACTTGGACCGGTCATTCGGCTAGACCGGGACGAGGGGGTTACATTTGTTGGTATCAGAGCCTGAGGTTATCGAGACCTCGGGCAGGTAAGTGAGGTAAACTTGTTATGTTGAATAATTGTGTTGTTCGATGCATACCTTGCCATGAATCTTTGATATTTGACTGTTCGCATGATGTTTTGAAGCATGAATTGATGTGTCTGGTGTAGAGTGTGTGCCCATTGCTACTATTACTTAATTTACAAAGATTTTTGAAAAGAGGAGTACTTGAGCACTATTGGACCCTTGCTTTGACTAACGAAATCCTTATATGTTTCTTGTTGTAGTTTATACCTTGATAGCTGTACCATGAGACCACGTGGGAGGCCTAGGAGGTTTCGACCGGAACCACGGGCAGAGGCTCCAGGAGTAGAGCCAGTGGTTAGAGTTGAGGCTCAAGTGGGAGAGCCTGTGATTGGAATTGGAGCTCCTCCACCACCTCCACCACCACCACCTGCTCCACCGGGAGTTGGGGGCGAGGCTGAGGCCGGAGGAGAGGGACCACTAGGAGGTCAGGGTGGCCAAGGTGGCCAAGGACCAGCAGGGATTGACTTAGCTCCGTTGGTTCAGGCGATAGCCGGGGCTTTTCAGGCTGCAGTAGCTGGAGGACAGGCAGCACATCATCATGGTGAGGGCACCGGATTGCCATTAGAGAGACTTCGGGGTCTTGGGGCTGAAGAGTTCAGGGGGTCTACTCCGGAGAGGTCAGAGTTATGGCTTGAGAAGACCGTTCGTATCCTGGCTCAGATAGGGTGTACTGGTGATCGCAAGTTGGGCTGTGTTGAGTCCTTGCTTCAAGGCGATGCCTACACTTGGTGGGTCACTGTTACTTCAAGTATGGATGATGCTGAGATCACTTGGGAGTTCTTTGAGTCAGCATTCCGGAAGAAATATCTAGGTCCACGATACATCGACGAGAGGAAGAGAGAGTTCATGGCTTTGATTCAGGGACTTAGATCCGTGACAGACTATGAGATTAGATTTGTCAGACTAAGCCAGTATGCACTGAACTTGTTCCTACTGAGGTGGAACGCTGTAACCGGTTCCGTTATGGATTGAATGAAGAAATCAAGACATATACTCTAGCTACAGATTACACTGATTTTGATGTCTTGGTTTCGAGGGCCAAGGACTTGGAGCACAGTTTGAGTCTGACCAGGCGGTCAGGTGGATCTAGTTCGAGTAAGAGATCCAGTAACTTTGATAGAGATGATGCCAAGAGGCATCGAGACAACAAACCTCATTATGATAATAGGCGTGGTGGCGGTAACCACGGTAAAGGCCATCAAAACCAGAAGGCTGGTGGGAAGTTGCCTACATGTGCTACTTGTGGGAGGAACCACACCGGTGAGTGTTGGGGAAATTTCCATTCTTGTTGGAATTGTGGGGCTAGAGACCACATGAGGCGTAACTGTCCACATCCAGTGGGACAGGCAGCAGCACAGGCTCCTGCTAG
Source organism: Hibiscus trionum (assembly GCA_030270665.1). Classification (NCBI taxonomy): domain Eukaryota; kingdom Viridiplantae; phylum Streptophyta; class Magnoliopsida; order Malvales; family Malvaceae; genus Hibiscus; species Hibiscus trionum. The sequence continues at coordinate 13,630,165 of BSYR01000038.1, read as the reverse complement.
AGCCAATGATTTTCAGAGAGGCCGTGGGCGCGGTCGTGGCTACTTCCAACCTAGGATAGATGCACCTAGGGTGGATGCTCAGAGGAATCTTGCTCATGTTGTGGCAGTGCAGCCAGAGGCAGGAGGACCAGCGAGAGTTTATGCTCAGAGAGAGGCTGGGAACGACACTGATGTGATAGCAGGTAATTTCGAGTTACGGTCTATGTCTTTGCTTTCTTTGGTTGATTCGGGTTCTACGCATTCCAACATTTTGAGTGAGCATGCACAGAAGTTAGATATCCCTGTTGAGATCTTAGATGTAGGTATGCATGTCACTAGCTCTTTTGGTGAGACAGTTGTGGTTAGACGTATGTATAGGAGATGTCCACTAAAGATTCAGGGTTATGTGTTTCCAGTTGATATGATGGAACTTCCTTTTTATGGTTTCGATATAATTCTGGGTATGGATTGGTTGGTTGAGCATCGGGCTAGTGTGGATTTTGAAACAAAGAGAATTTCTCTGAAACTTTCTGATGACTACGAGGTAGTAGTAGTAGGCGAGAACATTAAGTTCTTGTCTAATGTAGTGTCAGCTTTAGAGGCTCACAAGTTGATGGACTCTGGATGTGGGGCTTATTTAGCTTATGTTATGAATCCGGATATGAATGAAGCTAGACCAAAAGATATCAGGACAGTGTGTGACTTTCCGGATGTATTCCCTGAAGAGTTGCCGGGTTTACCTCCTGACAGAGATGTTGAGTTTGTGATTGAGACCATTTCAGGGTCTAATCTAGTTTCGATAGCTCCGTATCGTATGGCTCCAAAGGAGTTGAAAGAGTTGAAGAACCAGTTGCAAGAATTATAGGACCGTGGATTCATCAGGCCTAGTAGTTCTCCGTGGGGTGCTCCCGTGTTATTCGTGAAAAAGAAGGATGGTAGTATGCGTATGTGTATTGACTATAGACAATTGAATCAGTTGACTATGAAGAACAAGTATCCGTTACCTCGCATAGATGATTTGTTTGATCAGTTGAGAGGTGCTTCAGTGTTCTCGAAGATAGATTTGAGATCCGGATACTATCAGTTAAAGGTGAAAGAGTGTGATGTGCCGAAGACAGCTTTTAGGACTAGATATGGTCACTATGAGTTTCTTGTGATGCCATTTGGGCTCACGAATGCACCTGCAGCATTCATGGACATGATGAACAGAATTTTTAGAGACTATCTAGACTGTTTTGTAGTTGTTTTCATTGATGACATACTTGTGTACTCGAAGACGGAAGAAGAACATGACGAGCACTTGAGGGTTGTTTTACAGAAATTGATGAACAATCAGTTGTATGCTAAGCTTAGTAAATATGAGTTCTGGATTCGAGAAGTGGTATTTCTTGGTCATGTTGTTTCGGCCGAAGGTATCCGTGTTGATCCATCGAAGATTGAGGCTATTGTTGAGTGGAAACAGCCTAAGTCCGTGACAGAGATTAGGAGTTTCCTGGGATTAGCCGGTTACTATAGAAGATTTGTTGATGGTTTCTCTAGAGTAGCTGCTCCTTTGACTAAACTGTTGCAAAAAGGAGTTAAGTTTGAATGGTCTGATGCAAGACAAAAAGCCTTTAAGAATTTAAAAGAAGCTTTGACAAATGCTCCAGTGTTAGTACAACCTGTTTCAGGTAAGGAGTTTGTAATTTACAGTGATGCTTCCTACGTAGGTTTAGGATGTGTTCTGATGCAAGAGAGAAAGGTTGTTGCTTATGCTTCTAGACAATTGAAGGTTCATGAGAAGAACTATCCTACTCATGATATCGAGCTAGCCGCAGTTGTGTTTGCATTGAAGATTTGGCGTCATTACTTGTATGGTGAGAAGTGTATTGTTTACACCGATCACAAGAGCTTGAAGTACTTGATGACACAGAAGGAGTTAAACTTGAGACAGAGAAGATGGCTTGAGTTGCTAAAAGATTATGATTTGACCATCGAGTACCATCCGGGTAAAGCGAATGTAGTCGCCGATGCTTTGAGTAGGAAAGTGGCCATAGAGTTGAGGGCTATGTTTGCTAAATTGAGAGTGTCCGATGATGGTGGTTTGATCACCGAGTTGCAAGTGAAGCCTTCTTTGATACAATTGATTAGAGAGAAGCAAATGCAAGATGAGAGTTTAATTCCTCATGTCCAGGACATAGCCGAAGGAAGACCGACCGATTACAGTTTCAGTGGTGAGGGCTTGTTGTGCTTTAGGGATAGAATTGTTGTACCAGGAGATGTTGAGTTGAGACGTCAGATTCTGAGTGAAGCACATTCGAGTCCCTTTTCTATGCATCCGGGTAGTACCAAAATGTATTGTGACTTGAAGAATGATTACTTCTGGGTTGGTTTGAAGAAAGATGTAGCTGAGTATGTGAGCCGTTGTATGGTTTGTCAGAGAGTGAAGGCAGAACATCAGGTTCCTTCAGGTTTGTTACAGCCTTTGAAGATTCCGGAATGGAAATGGGAGAGGATCACCATGGATTTTGTATCGGGATTACCCTTGTCTCCTTCAAAGAAGAATTCAGTTTGGGTGATTGTTGATAGATTCACTAAATGTGCTCACTTCTTAGCAGTGAACACTACGGATTCCTTAGACAAGTTGGCAAACTTGTACATCCGTGAGATTGTGAGACTTCATGGAGTACCGAAGTCTATTGTTTCAGACAGGGATCCTAGGTTTACTTCGAGGTTCTGGGGTTGTTTGCATAGTGCCCTAGGTAGCCGTTTGCATTTCAGCACTTCCTATCATCCACAGTCTGATGGGCAGTCAGAGCGAGTAATACAGATTCTAGAGGATATGCTTCGTTGTTGTGTGATTGACTTCCAGGGTTCTTGGGAGAAGCACTTACCGTTGGTTGAGTTTGCTTACAACAACAGTTATCAATCTAGCATTCAGATGGCTCCTTATGAGGCTTTATATGGTAGACGATGTAGGACTCCGATCTGTTGGGCTGAAACAGGTCAGAGATTGTTACCTATGCCAGATTTGCTTAAGGGGACTACCGACAAGGTAAAGCTGATTTGTGACCGTTTGAAAGCAGCTTCCAATCGTCAGAAATCTTATGCAGATTTGAAGAGGAAAGAGATAGAGTACTCAGTGGGTGAGAAAGTGTTTCTGAAGGTGTCTCCTTGGAAGAAAGTAATGAGATTCGGCCGAAGGGGCAAGCTGAGTCCGAGGTTCATTGGTCCGTATGAGGTAGTTGAGCGGATTGGGCCTGTAGCTTATCGTTTGAGGTTACCTTCTGAGTTAGAGAAGATCCATGATGTTTTCCATGTGTCTATGCTTAGGAGATATAGATCAGATCCTTCTCATGTGATGCCCGTTGAGGAGATAGAGTTAAATCTGGATTTGTCCTATACTGAAGAACCCATTGAGATACTTGCTTCTGATAGCAAGGTTTTACGTGGCAAGACCATAGAGTTGGTCAAAGTATTGTGGAGACATAGAGGTGTAGAAGAGGCCACGTGGGAGAGAAAAGCAGATATGATTGAGCAGTTTCCGTATTTGTTTCCACCAGGTAATTTCGGGGACGAAATTTCTTAAGTGGGAGAGAGTTGTAACACCCGTGTTTTGGGCCTAGGAGTAAACCGAGTTTATAGTCGAGTTAAAAAAAAATTTAATTAGAATCAACTCAACTTATGTTGTGGTGTAATTGAGCTTTAATAAAAGGGGAGGGACCTATGTTGCGATTTTACCCAAAACTTTTAATTAAAGTAAGATAACTATTAAAATATAAGTCATCATCTTCTTCTTCTCTTCTATTTTTTCTTTCCAAACGTGAAAACACCATCTCTATAACTCTCTCAAGCTATTCACTATTTGATTGGTCATACTACTTGATTTCAACATCGTTTTGAAAGGTAAATTATGTTTTCCGACTCTCCTCCTTATTCTCTATCTATATTTGGTCTTAAAATTCAAAAATATGAGACTTTGAAAAATTATGGTTTTATGTTAAAGTTTGGATTTTAGGTGGTTTTCCAAATGGTTTTAATGTTTTGAGTTGGGATTTAGCTTAATCATGATGAAATACACATTATATGTCAATTTGGTTAATTTTGGATGAAAATTCGTATTATGCTCATAGGGTAAATTTTAAAGTGTTAAAACTTGGTTTTTGGTGAAGTTTATGTTGAAAACTAAGGGCTGATGGTTAGGGTATGATATGAGAGTGATTTGGGATGTGTTAGAGGTCATTTGGGTGTTTGGAAGTGGAGTTTTCAGCAAGGTGTTTGAGGAGTACGAAAATTGAGTTTTTGGATGATTGTGGATTGAGAAATTGAAGAATATGGCTTATGTTTGTGAAGTGAGTTGTTAGTTGAGTTTTAGCATTGAATTGTGGTGTAATAAGTGTGTTTTGTTTGGTTAGAAGCAAGAAGAAACGTTGAAGGAGCTTTGGAGCCGAATACGAGATCGTAGGAGGATTGTTTCGATTGGCTAAGGAAGGGCGGTGAGTGGTTTTAAACTTATCCTAAAGTTGGTTCGAGTATGTGTAGTGTGCTTGTGTAAAGTGTGCTTGGTAGGCCACTTATAGTTAATTCGAGTTGTTAGTTATCCGTTGATATCCATATATGCTATTGTGCTTACTTAACTATGCTTTTGTGATCTTGGTGGTTTTGTACATGTATATTCATGAGGTGTATATATATGTGATGAGCATGAGTTATGATTGATGGAAAACGTGATGTGGTAAATGATAATTGGCACTAAATAATTACCGGTTGTAAATGATCGATCATTAGGATTAGTGTGCACACAAATTGAGTCAAAACGTACGTGGCCTTGGTGGCGTTGAGGCACCAAGGAGGAGTACGGTAATGTAATATTCTACCGGAAGCTTTTATTCATTTCTACGTGATGATGAGTGGAATCCCATCCGTAGGGCATGTGGCGATGAGTGGAATCCCGTCCATGCAAGGCCGGTGATGAGTGAAATCCCACCGAGGTAAAGTGTTGTTGAGTTTCAAATCCGCACAATCGGGGTAATTTAAAGTGGCCAATTAACTTATTCATATATGGTGATATATGGTGTTGAAACATGACTATTGTTATTGATGCTTGGTGCTTAGTATGAGGTAATATGCCATATTATGCCACTTGATGGACTGGCTAGGACTACTTGTGATGTTGCCTATGCATGTTAGATATGAGGTTTAAGGATTACATGCTTGAACCCTGCATTGTTGTTGCTTTCGTTTTAGAGCACCCTCACTAAGCTTATAGCTTACGCTCTCAATGTTCAACAATGCAGATCATTAGCGTGGCGTTAGCTCGGAGCAAGGCAAGAAGGGCTTCCAAGTGTTGTAACTCAAGTACGGTGGTAATTTTGTACTAGTTAGCAATGTGGCAAAAAGGGTTGTTGTATAAGCTTTTTATAACTCTTTGTTATATATGATGTTTTGGATTGTAAAGCATGAATTACTTTGATGAATGTTAAGGGGATGGTATGTTTTAAATGCTTAGGTGCCTTGTTGTATGAATTCTTGAGATGCATGATCCTTGTGTGTTTGAATGCCATGTGTGTTGACATCTTGGTTGTTAAAGGTTGTTTGTGTGTTGTTTGGGTCTAGGGAGGTTTAGTTATGCATCTTTAGTGTGTGCCTTATGTGTTTTTGCTGAAAACAGAGTATTGTAAAGCAGGGCGTATCGATACACCCCTGTGTATCGATACGGTCTCAACTCTCTGAGATTCAAATCAGGCTGAGCGTATCGATACACAGGAGTGTATCGATACGGTCCCAACTCTCTGAAATCCTGGGGAGTTGTGGAGTGCAGGGCGTATCGATACGGGGTGAAGTGTATCGATACGGTTCAACATAGTTGACCGAGTGATGTTGACCGAGAGGTGTGTATCGATACGCTTAATGGTGTATCGATACGGTCTTCCCTGAGTCGACGGAGAGGGTTGACTTTGGTCAAGGCGTATCGATACCCTATGTAGGTGTATCGATACGTCCTATTTAAAATGGAAAATTTGGTTGTTTAATTGCAGGCTTGTGAGTTTTGTGTCCGTGTTTGTTCGCTGCGTGTCCCCTCACATAGGATTTAATACAAGCATCTAGAAAAGAAAAGAAAAAAAAATATAGGGTTTCTAACCGAGGGGGAACCTTAATTGGTTTTCGCTCGGTTTTCCCCGTGTGGCCCACTTGGACCGGTCATTCGGCCAGACCGGGACGAGGGGGTTACATTATGGACCATTGGATAGCGGCCAATGGGGTTATGAGATATGTTCAGAGAACAAAAAAAATTACTTGCTCACATATCGGAGTTCTGGTAAGTTAGAGATCATCAGGTTTACAGACTTCGATTCTATTTGAATATTGATGCAAAAGAATTCAGTCACATGAACTGCTACTTATAGATTGAATAGAAAGACCACTTCAGTTATTTTGTGACAATAAATATGCATTCATTTATTCTATAAACAATAGGAACACTTCAAATTTAAAGCACATAAATATTAAGTTTTTAGTTGTTAAAGAAAATTCAGAGTGGTTGTGTGTCTATAGAGCATGTTGGTACAAACTCCATAATTGCGTGCATATTAAGAAACTGTCACCCTAGGTCTTTCATGAGCACACTACTCATGTGGGTGTAATGTTATTTAAGGATATTCGGTTTTAGTGGGAGTTTGTAATTTTGAAATAATGTTCATTCGGTTTAGACACAATTTCAGTTACTTCAGTTTAAAGTTATTTTAAGTTTTTTTTCTGCAGAAATAAAGTTCTTTTGGTTTATGCACACTCTGAATTCAGTAAAGTTGATCTCACTAAGGTTTAGGAGGACCAGTTGGAAATAGACATGTTCGGTTCACATTTCATGTAATTTTCCATGCTACACATCCATGATTGATCTATGTCATTTGATTATGTTTGTATACGTGACCATTGATGGGTCCAGTCATGATTGATATGGCGAAGACCGCTTTGATCCTATATGGATATAATTGATGGACGAGATTGTTATAGAATACCTATTATATAATAGCAAAAATTTTGAGCTCATAAGGTTGTACATTTATCAGGAAACATATGTTGCCCAAGTGGGAGATTGTTGGATTAAAATCCGTAATTGTGGGCACATATGTAAAATGTATGTTGCTATTATAAAGTATGACACAAAAATAAAGTGACCAATTAAGTTAAGGGTGTTATAGGTATTAAAATGTCATGGAAATAAAAGTGTAGATACCATAAGATATATTTATAATTCAATGAGGGGCAGAGTTATAAATATTAAATAGTTTGATTTAATAATCAACTATATAAAGAGGTAGTGGTCCCCAAGAAATAGGTTAACTTGTTTTTCTCTCCTTCCCCGTCAGAGAGTTTTACTTTAAGAGATAACATATCTTCTTAGAAGATCAATACCAAAGTTTTGGGATTTCCACATCAAGATTCAAGATTTTCAATCTATCAATGAATTCAGGTACGCTTCCGCATTCAGTTTATTATTCTTGATGATTTGACATGATAGATCCTGGGTTTTAGATTTCATATTAATTTATGATTTAATTCTAACAATATATACATATATTATAAAGTAATATATATATATATTGAATATAAACTAATATATATTTATATAGCTTATACGTAATATAAAGGACATATGTGCTAATATGTATATGTATATAATATAATAAGGTAACTGGAAAGAAAAGGAAACAAAAGTTGAATATAAATATATATATATATATATACATACATACATTGTACCATAATATATATATATATATATATATATATATATATATATATATATATATATATATATATATTGTGCATATAATAAGAAACTAATATATATAAAATAACACGGTATTTAAAGAAAGAAAGAAAACTAATGTAATACATATAATAAGATTAACCCGTAAAAGGAGAGCCAAACAATTTAAGAATAAAGAGGGAAACGGCTGTTAAATCTTTAAAAAGAACACAAAATTTAAGGGGAGAAAAACGCATTTAAATGATTTAAAAAAAAGGAGGTTCGAGTAACGTCCCTTAATTGAAGGCTAAATGAAGTTCGACTGGTTAACCGAGTAAAATGTGTACATAAATTCTTACGATGTTTTTACATAATTCTTAAAAAATAGTAAGAAAAACGGTATATACATAAAATGTTGCAACGTAAGGATTTGGTTACAAACAAAATTAATTACAAAAACTGTAAGAAAAACGGTATATACATAAAATGTAACAACGTAACGATTTGTGTACATGGACAATATCCTACGAAAAAACATAATTTGGTGCACGAAATGTAAGGATTTGTGTATGTACACAAATTACAACAAAGTATACATAAATCCTTACACAAGATGTATGAAAAACGGTAAGTACTGAATTTCTTACAAAATTTCACCAAGGACCAAAGGGGCTTAACTTAGTGTAAGGTTTTGTGTACATACACATTTTCCTACGAGAAAAGTTAATTTTGTACAAGAAATGTAAGGATTTGTGTATGTACATAAATTACTACAAAGTATATACAATTCCTTACCAATTCCGTAAGAAAAACGGTATATACCGCATTTCTAACAAAATTTCACCAAGGGACAAAGGCGCCCAACTTAGTGTAAGGATTTGTGTACATACACAATTTCCTACGAGAAAACATAATTTCGTACAAGAAATATAAGGATTTGTGTATAAACAAAAATTACTACAAAGCATGCACAAATCCTTACACAAGTTATAAGAAAAACGACATGTACCGAATTTCTTACAAAATTTCACCAAGGACCAAAGGGGCGTAACTTAGTGTAAGGATTTGTGTACATACACAATTTCCTACGTGTAATCACTAATTTTGTCCGGGACACACCATTCTTTTCTTTCGTTTTATAATAATGGGCTTATATAAATATTTGGGCTTCGTTTATTCCCTTTTAAACTTTAAAACAAAAAAATTACTATCTTTTAGTTTAGCATTTATACGTTTTTTTTTTCTTTCTTCGTTAGTATGTGTTTATTATATTGTCTATGTTTATATATGTATTATGTATTGTATTATTATATATGTGTTCTTGTATGTTAACATGTTTTCTATTGTTTGTATATTAGGTACCTATATGTTAATATGATTATATATATATATATATATATCTATTGCATTCTTAAATAGTGTATGTTGTCATATGCGTACTTATTATGTATGATATGTACTAACATTTGTGCTTTCGTTTACATATGTTATTATGTATTGTGGTTATATGTGTGTTAGGGTGTTTATTGTTTTCTTTATTCGTACATATGTTTATCATGTTTTTTTATCACTGTTGCTGTTATTATGGTTATTATTACTAGTATTGTTAGTAATATTGTTATTATTGTGGCCTTTCTTATTATTATTAATATTGCTATTATTAGGAGATATTATTGATGTCATAATACTAAATTAGGAGCCCAAATAGATAATAAATGAAAAGCCCTTTTAATTTAAAACAGTCCAAGTCCAGTATAAGTTTTTAAATGTTTACATAGTCCATTTCAAGCCCAATAAAAAATTAAACCTAAGTCTAATTAAAAAAACCCTAAAAATAATATAAACACGCCTTTTTTTCTTTTACAGCCGCCATGATTCTAACCGTTGGATCAGATCTGATCCAACGGTTCAGATTAAACCGAAACCGATTGCACAGCTTCCACTATTCGCGCGAGGAAATCACCGCCGATCGTTCATCTTCTTCACACGCCCTCACGCGCGACCGTTTGGATACCCCACGCGCGAGTGGCCTTAACGCACCAACTCTCTAGATCCTTCCGACGGTTGGATGCCGGCCACGTGGCTTTAGAGGTACGAATCTGAACCGTTCGTTCGCGGGTCAACCCAGCCTCTGATCCGATCTCCACCAATGGCCCGGATTGCGGCCTCCAGCGTCCTCTAGTCCCCTCCTCACGACCAGTACATGCAAACAAAAACAACAAACAGAAATGTCAGCGGAAATAACCGACTTCTCAGAGGCAATCCAGCCAAAATCAGAACGAATGCAAACAAGAAAATAACAGCAACCAATAGCAATTTTGGTTCGAATTTCATGTAATTACAAAAATTGTAATTTCCGGGCTTATAAAAGTCGAAACAACAAATGTAAACCCTAAGCATCAAGGGGGAAATTTCAGAGAGCAATAGAAGCAAAACACCTCAATTTTAGAGGTATATCTCTTCCACTTTCGCATTCGAAATCATAAACAGAAAGGGGAGTTAGGGTCTCGGTTTTTCTAAAAAAATAGAGCTAGGGTGTAGATTTTACCTTCGAAGCACGGCCGTCGTTGTCAAGCACCTTTCGTCCGGTGACAAGCCTAAGCCTTTGAGCTAGAACGGGTGAACCGACGAAGAGGTTGCTCTTTAGGGCTTTCAGTTTTCAAAGGGGAAGGGTTTCTTTGGTTTCTCTTTCTGTAAAGATGAAAGAAGTGATGTCGTTTTTCTATTTTTCGGGCACTGGTCGGGTTTGAAACATAGGAAAAAGGGGCGTTTGGGCGTGTAAGGGCTCACCGGCCGTCGATTAACGATGACTGACGTTTCAGGTGTCTTGGTCGAGAGAAAAGAGGGATGTCTGAGAGAGCTTAGGGTTAACGAAAAGAGCCTAAAATGGTTTTAAGTTTGGTTTTATAATGTTTTAGCGTTTTAAAAATGGCAAAATCCCGTTAAAACCCCTCTGTGTTCTTTTAATCCCGCGTTAAGCCATCCCGTGTTCTAAAACCACGCCCATGGTTCCTCAAGTTTGTTAAATGTTTTTTTAATTACGTCCTTAATTTGATTCTAGATGAATTTCGAGTGGTTAAATTACCTTTAGGGTCCCTAGAATCGGTTTAGAGTTCAATTTTGGTCCCAATTCCAGTGTCTTCTCCATTTAATCGTGCATGTTTTAAATGTTTTTATCCTTATAATTCCTGTTCTTTAATTTCCAGTCCTTAGTTGCTGATGTTTAATGTACTTATTTTTTATTCTTGCTTAATTATATTGTAGGTTTATATGATTTATGGTTTGTGGCTTGATATGTATATATATTATATGTGGAATATAATGTGTAGTATAATACATTTTTTAGTACATAATATATGACATATATGTATAAATTATGTAACTATTTTTATACATTATATAGTATAGTATATGGTTTTATAGTATATAGTTTATACATAATGTTTTAAAAAACATATAAAATATATTATATAACCTTATGTATAAGATACAATTTTAGTATAACATAGATTGTATATGTATATAATATAAGGATTTTTATATGGCATAGTTTTTATTTAATATATAGTTTAAAATATAGATTTTAACACATGGTAAAATATGTTGTTTTAATGTGATATTCATATGTGATATGCATTCTTAGATGCCATTCATGTGACTTTTGGTATCTCGATTGCCTGCTAATTAATCAATTTAAAACAATTAAAAGAGAGGTGTCAATTAACTCTGGTATTCGTGTCAAAATAGTCCAAGCTTAATGGATGTCGACCGAATATTTGGGTTAATCTTCACTGTCTCTAGGTAAGCAGTAATATAAAAATGGAAATATCATGACATCATCCTTTGCTTGCTTGCATCATGCATAAAGGTGACGTACGGGATCCGAACCCTAAACTAACACGACAATCAGTCTTATATGATGTCGGTTTAGTCTATGGTCCGGTGTACCGCCATCCTTTATAATTAATATGCTTAATTAATTCTAAAGTCACGATTTGATAAAACCCGCACTATTTAAGTCAAATTTTCATTTAAGATCGCTTAATTAAATTCACTTTAAGTTTTAAATAATTTTTATCGATTAAAGGCAACAAGTTATTTGGTACCGATTTCCGGGTGTGATGGGGGTGCTAACCCTTCCCCACACGTAACCAACTCTCGAACCCTTTTTTTGAATCTCTAGTTTTTGTGGTGTCTGGACTACCTTAGTGGCCAGTGGCGACTCCAAAATTTTTACTGTTTTCCGAAGTACGAATTTTCCCCTTTTAATAAATCTCTTTCAAAAAATGAAACCCTTAAAAGTTTTTTGTTTTCGAAAAAACGTCATTACAGTTTGGCGACTCCGCTGGGGATGAAATTTTTTGTTTTTTTAAAACAAAAAAAAGAGAGTTAAGCCAATAAAACACTTGTTGCCTTTAATCGATAGAAACTATTTAAAATTTAGAGTGAATTTAATAAGTTTGTTCTTTCTTGAAAATATGACTTAAATTGAACGGGCTTTGAAAATTTGTGGCATTCGAATTAATTCTTCATTTAATTTCTAAGGAGTCACCGACATGTGTTGCATCATGATCATCAAGCTCTATACCCGAGCTATCCCTCTTAAGTGGGAGTGAAACGTCCATACCCACGTGAGTATCCCTCCACAGGTCGGTAATTCACTTTCAGAATCCACGCCCATGACATGTGAGCAGCCCTCCACGTCATTAGGTCGTGCTTTCCCTCGAACCGAAACCAATTCGCAAGCTTGTAATGGGCCAGAATTGGGGTTCTTGTCGCCTTAGTAGGTGATAAGATAGGTTCGACTACCCTTGTTAGAACTGAACCCATGCGTGAGAATATAAGAAGCCCACCCCATTAGAGCCATGCAGATAACCATAGAGCTTAGAATGGCTAGGGTCGTCTTGTTAATTGCTTGCCTTCTTTATTTTGCTTGTATTTAATTTTCATTGCCTTCTAATTTATGATTATCGTGTAACTAATGCATTTTCTTTCCTTGTTCTTTCCTCTTTATTTTGCATAGTGTATTATGGCATAAAGAGCACATTGAGTTGGAAATAGTTTGAAATTAAAGACTTGATCAGTGAGAAATTTGGTATGTAATAATAATGAGAAGGATCTCGACGTACAAATATAGCCATAAAGAGAGCGACTACATGATTGGGTTTCCGAGACGAGAAAGGCTTTCAAAAAAGGGGGGCACCTCACTTATTTGTTAGATGTTCTAGACAAGTGACCATTACTTCAAACCTTGGAATTCAACTTACATTTGTTCTATGATTGACAGCTTTGATTTGACTACAACAGTTGGGAAATACCGAGTCTTGCAAGGAAATTAGCGAGAACTACACCAAACAAGAACTAAGCTTTCCGGGGCAAGATCGGAAGTTTCTTGGGCACTCTGCCATCTTGGGCCGACAATCAAGTCTCAACCTAGAACAAGAAAAAATACTTCAAGTTAGAAGGTGGGGTTCAGCGGGACCCTTTCAAAGTGCAAGTTAAGAGTATCAAATCTCGACATGGGATCAATCATGATTCGTCGTTTACACCACTTGGAGGCAAGGCCAAGAATGGGCACATTTGATAATTTAGGGATCATTAGAGGTTACAATTCCTAACGAAGGATGTTGCCAAGCTTCCAAGAAAGAAGAAGGGATTGTTTGGATGCTACCTTAGGGACCACATAGGTAGTGGGTTCCTTCGATCATTGTAACAGACCAGGGTTCCCATTGATACAAGTCGTTTAACGAGGATATTCGTCGAACTCAGTGTTGCTCTTCGCGTACATTCATATGTTCATAAGTAGCATTATTTTGTGATGTGTTTCAATTTCTTGTCTTGTTCAATTCTCTTTATGCATATTCATAGCGGTTTGCATATGAAATGTTGATCCAAGAACAATTCGAAATTTAAGAGTTTCATAATGGGAGAAAGAATCTATGACGATGAACAAAAGAATCTCAAAGCCTAGGGTTGATCACAAGATGAGCAAAGGCAAACCCAACTATCAGTGAAGAAGGAACTTGAGTTTCAATTATGCCTTGTATGGAAATTACTTTTTCTTTCCCGTTGTGACGAGACCCGATCCTCGTTATGAAAGTTATTAAACGAGAATGTTCGTTGAATTAGTGCATCTTTTCACTCAGTTATACCTTTTGATTGATTACCTTTCGTTATGTGTTTCGTTGTACATAAGACACATTCATTCATTTATTCGTTCATTCATTCATAAAACAAATAAATTTAGTGTTTGTCAAATCAATGCATCTTTGCATTTAATTTTACATGTCTGTTTGATTACCTTTAATCATCTATCCTGTTGTGCATACAACACTTTTAGTATTTTTCCTCGTATACTTGTCTTTAAATTATCTTATTTTCATACACATGATACATTTTGCATACATCAATTAATCATTGAATTAATTACGAGAAATGTCATGCCAGAAAGTGAAAGTTTAATCTGCAACCATTCCTAATTCATATGTTACCCGTTTGCAAACCCGAGAAATGGAAGAGAGATTGGCCAAGGTAGAAAAGGGGCAGAAGGACCTCGAAACTCGTTTGGACGGGGTCAGTAAGAGTATCAGCGATCAAATCGCATAGTTGCAAGCTTCTATTATTGCTCAGATGACTAACCTGTTATTGAAGATGAAAAGCGAGGAAAGAGTTTCTATGGATAGCTCAAGCTTTGAAGAACACGAGGGTACTGCATCCCGTGTGAAGGGTCAACCAGTATTTCCAAAACCTGGAGAAAGAGCCCACATTAATCTCGTGGGAGTTTCTGCCAACCCCGCTATTGGAATGCCTGTTAGCTACCACGAGGGAGCCTCAACAAATCAGCTCCTTGACATAGAGGCAGGATATGAGGATGAAGTGGAGAGGATTAAGGTCAAGATGGACGAGAAACATGATGAGAGGTTTCGTTTCTTTGAACAAAGATTCAAGATCTTACGAGGGGTGGATGAGCAAGGGAATGATGCCAGTGATTTGAGCCTTGTAACAGATTTAGTCCTTCTGCCGAAATTCAAAGTTCCCAATTTTGAGAAGTACGACGGAACTACTTTCCCCTTAGCGCAAATTACTATGTATTGCCGGAGGATGTCAGCCTTTATAAGAGATGAGAAGCTACTTATTCACTGTTTTCAAGACAGTTTAACTGGTTCCGCAATTCGTTAGTATACTCAACTTAGTCGAGTCGACATAAAGTTATGTAGAGATCTTTCAAAAGCCTTCATTGGTCAGTACAAGCATTTAACTGATATGATTCCAAATCGGCTCATGCTACAAGGTTTGGAAAAGGAACGCAATGAGAGTTTCTGTGAGTATGCCCAATGTTGGCGAGATATGTCAGCTCAGGTCTAGCCCTCACTGCCAGAAGGTGAAATCATTCATATGTTTGTGAACACTCTGAATGGAGTCTTGTATGATCGCTTGATCAACAATTCCGCCAATAGCTTTGCGGACATGGTCATGACGAGAGAACGTATTGAGGATGCTATCAAGAAAGGGAAGATAACGGATCCCTATAGCACAACCGCCCACAAGGGGCATGAGTCCCAAGTTCATATGGTGGGCTCTCGTCCAAACAACCAGTCTCATGGCCGCTACCATAATCAAGCATCCTGGTCTGCAAAGCCTCTAGGGGTCCTTCAATCGGTTCCTATGTCGTTCACTGATCTGCTCCCAATGCTTATTAAGAAGAAGCTTCTGACCTCGGTTCAGTCCAAACCAAAGGATCCTCCCTATCCTGAAGGTTATGATGTTAGTGCCATATGTGACTACCATGTGGGAAGCACGGGCCACGCCATGGAGAATTGTGGGGCACTGAAAAACAAGGTTCAGGGACTTATCGAGAACGGTCTGTTGAGGTTCTGAAAAAAGGAATGATGAGCATGACTTTTTGGGAGCTGTTGTTTCTCGGCTTTTTAAGAGCTCGTGTGTTTCAGCTTTCTTTCATGTTGCATTTTCTCTTGAAGTAATGCATCAAACAAACATTGCTATCATTTGCCCGAAAATAGCAATGATCTTTTTAAGGGCACTTGTTATGTTTGCGGATTTTCTTTCTAATGAAAATGCATTTTGCTTAACATACAATGACCTTGAAATCATATATATGTATATCCCTCCTTACCTCCGTAGGTCCTCCGATATCACATGCATGATGCAACATTGATTCTAGTAAAAGAGAACGATTGAATGTTATGATAACGATGAAGTGAGATTTCCCGCTCCGTCCGCCCTGGTCGGTAAAACGAGAGAAGCAAGATTACTATTCCTTCGATGATTAGAAAATCTCCTAAGAAAGCCCAAATAGAGTTGCTTGAATGTGCCTGAAAGAAAAAAAAGAAAAGAAAAAAAGAGAAGAAAAAAGAAGAAGAGGAAAATAGACTATTTCAAAATAAAATGTTTTTAACTTTTGAGCATGGTAATAAGCACTAACAAAAAGCACTCTAATTTTCGAAACCTGGTAATAGGAATTCTCAGATATGAGTGTGGAATTTTAGGGGTACTCCGCTGAAGCCGAAACTCTTCGCTTCATAAGTGATGGTAATATTTTCAAAATCGTGACCATGCCAAGTAACTCGGGGTATCGTTGTGTGCTCCATCTTTATCCTCGAGCCAAAGGACTGTGACGAGTTGAATTCCCTTAAGAAAACGAAATGAATGAACGAATTGAATAAGTTCCAAAGAGGAATCCTTGAGGACACTGACGCAAAATCAATGGTAATCACGAGCACACATGTTCTATGAGCCTAAGTTGAAAGTTTAAACATACATATGACTCATATGATATGAGTGGAGAAACATGATGAGAACTAGAAGGAATAATAATCGAGATGATCAAGCAAGTACCATAATCATGAGGATAAACCGGGCGATTTGGGAGGAGTTTCACAACTTCAAATATCGCCACAACATTCAAAGTCTTCATAGACACAAGCTATGCTTGAAATGATCATCGAAAAGTTGAATCTAAGACTCTCTTGCATTTGATATCCGGGGCAACCTATTTTGTTTTTCTTTTAATTAGAATTTTGGCTTCAAGGTTCTGTATGTTAATATGAAATTTCATCCTTAATTAAAATGGCGACAAACGGATTGATATATTTTAAACAAAGAGATTTCCTTGTATTACTTCAGAGATAAATGCGTCGCCGTCAGTGGAGACCAAAATTGAGAGGCACTACATGATGATGAAGGACCATTGGGGCATCATTGTCCATAGAACAATGGGAGCTTTGGCACATAGGATTTCGAATCAGAATAGATGGGAGATGGAATACGACTTGAAAGTATTTGATTAATGATTATGATTACGACTAAGGTCATTGGACTCGGGTAATGAGCAACAATAGACGGGAGCAAAGTTTGTCAGGACATGTGACTGATGAGTGGTTGTAGTCCCAAGATGATGACCACCAATCCTAGAGAACGGAGACGAGCTAAAGCCATGCATCTTTGCATTCTCATGACCATACGCATCTTTGCATCATGAAACACGCTCATGCAACATTAATAGCTAGACATCCCTACGCTAGAAGCATGCTAACTCATACATCATAGCATTTTGGCTCTTTTTGAATAGGTGTTCAAAGACTGGTAAAAGGATGGACCTACGACTTCGCGAGAGGAGAAATAGATCTCATAAGAACCAAGAGTCCTTTGACTGGTATCAAGATCTTTAATTCCTGATGATGTTTTTCTTAAAACTTAAATTTCTTAATATTATCCTTCAAAAAGGATGTTTTACTCAAAACTCAAATCCCTCAATCTCATTCCTTCCTAAAGAGTGTTTTTCTCGAAACTCAATTTCTCAATTTTATTCCTTCCTAAAGGATGTTTTTCTCAAAACTCAAATTTTCAATTAATTCCTTCCTAAAGGGATTTTTTCTCAAAAACCCAAATTCCTCAATTTTTTCCTTTCCAAAAGGACGTTTTCCTCAAAATTCAAAATTCTCAATTTTATCCTCCTTTAGGATGTTTGTTTGTTTTTATTTTTTTATTTTTTATTTCATTCAGGTTTCCTGATTTTTAAAAATTAAATTTCAAAAAAAAAAGAAAGAAGAAGAAGAGAAAAGAAAAAATGAAAAGAAGAGAATGAGAGAAAAGAAAAGAACGAGAGGAAAGAAGAAGAGAAAAAGGAAGGAAGCAAAAGAGAGAGAGAGAGAGATAAAAAAAGAAGAAAAGAAGAAAAAGAAGAAGAAAAGAAGAAGAAGAAGAAGAAGAAGAAGAAGAAGAAGAAGAAGAAGAAGAAGAAGAAGAAGAAGAAGAAGAAGAAGAAGAAGAAGAAGAAGAAGAAGAAGAAGAAGAAGAAGAAGAAGAAGAAGAAGAAATAGAATGAGAAAAAGAAAAGAAAAGAGAAGAAGGAAAAAAAGAAAAAAAGAAAGAAGAATAAGAAGATAGAAAGAGAAAAAGAAGAAAAGAAAAGAGACCCATAGCTTAAGAATTTCAGAGCAAAAGAGACAGATACTCATAGCTCAAAACTTCGGGCGAAGGATTTCAGACTCGCCACACTAGATTCTCCGAGCAAGAGAGGTAGATATTCATAGTTCAAAACTTCGGGTGAAGGATTTCAGACTCGCCACATTAGATTTTAGAGCAAAGGAGGTAGGTACTCATAGCTCAAGATTTCGGGTGAAGAATTTCAGACTCATCATAATCAGGACTTCCGAGCAAGAGAGGCAGATACTCATGACTCAAGGTGAAGAATTACAGACTCACCATAATCAGGACTTCCGAGCAAAGGAGACAGATACTCATAGCTCAAGGTGAAGAATTACATACTCACCATATTGAGGACTTCCGAGCAATGGAGGTAGATACTCATAGCTCAAGGTGAAGAGTTTCAAATTCACCAAAATCAGGACTTCCGAGCAAAAGAGACAAATACTAATAGCTCAAGGCGAAGAATTTCAAATTTGCCACATCAAGTTTTCAGAGGGAAGGAGGCAGATACTCAAAGCTTAAGGACTTCAGGCGAAAGATTTCGAACTCGCCGCATCAGGATTTAAGAGCAAACGAGCTCAAGGATTTCCGTGCAGAAAAACCGGAAGGCCTACTCAGTTTGTTTTTGTCGTTTCAAGAAAGCAAGTTATTTGGGTTTGTTCTCTGCCGCTTCAGAAGAATAAATCAATTGGTATCTGATCTGTCCCTTTCCGTTCTGTAAGGACATGCCAACACTACCCACTTTGTTTCTGCCGCTTCGGAGGAGCAAATCACCCAAACAGGGAAGTTGGACAAAATTAGTGCTTATGGTCTTTGCTTTATTCTTGTTCCACAAGTACAAGCAAAGAGGGGCATCTGTAATTACTAATTTTGTTCAGGGCACACCATTTTTTTCTTTCGTTTTATAATAATGGGCCTATATAAATATATATATTGGGCTTCGTTTATTCCCTTTTAAACTTTAAAACCAAAAAAAATTACTACCTTTTAGTTTAGCATTTATACGTTTTTTCTTTCTTCGTTAGTATGTGTTTATTATATTATCTAGGTTTATATATATATTATGTATTGTATTATTATATATGTGTTCTTGTATGTTAACATGTTTTCTATTGTTTGTATATTAGGTACCTATATGTTAATATGATTATGCATATATATCAATTGCATTCTTAAATAGCGTATGTTGTCATATGTATACTTATTATGTATGATATGTACTAACATTTGTGCTTTCATTTACATATGTTATTATGTATTGTGGTTATATGTGTGTTAAGGTGTTTATTGTTGTCTTTATTCGTACATATGTTTATCATGTTTTTTTTTATCACTGTTGCTGGTTATTATGGTTATTATTACTAGTATTGTTAGTAATATTGTTATTATTATGCCTTTCTTATTATTATTAATATTGCTATTATTAGGAGATATTATTGTTGTCATTATACTAAATTAGGAGCCCAAATAGATAATAAATGAAAAGCCCTTTTAATTTAAAACAGTCCAAGTCCAGTACAAGTTTTTAAATGTTTGCATAGCCCATTTCAAGCCCAATAAAAAATTAAACCTAAGTCTAATTAAAAAAACCCGAAAAATAATCTGATCACACCTTTTTTTCTTCTTTTGCACCCGCCATAAATCTAACTGTTGGATCAGATCTGATCAAACGGTTCAGATTATACCGAAACCGATTGCACAGCTTCCACCATTCGCGCGTGATAATCACCGCTGACCGATCATCTTCTTCACGCGCCCCACGCGCGACTGTTTGGATACCCCACGCGCCAACTCTTTAGATCCTTCCAACGGTTGGATGTCGGCCACTTGGCTTTGGAGGTACGGATCTGAACCGTTCGTTCGCGAGTCATCCCAGCCTCTGATCCGATCACCACCAACGACCCGGATTGCGGCCTTCAGCGTCCTCTGGTCCCCTCCTCACGGCCAGTACATGCAAACAAAAACAACAAACATAAATGTCAGCGGAAATAACCGACTTCTCAGAGGCAATCCAACCAAAATCAGAACGAATGCAAACAAGAAAATAGCAGCAACCAATAGCAATTTTGGTTCGAATTTCATGTAATTCCAAAAATTGTAATTTCCGGGCTTATAAAAGGTGAAACAACAAATGTAAACCCTAAGCATCAAGGGGGAAATTTAACAGAGCAATAGAAGCAAAACACCTCATTTTAGAGGTATATCTCTTCCACTTTCGCATTTGAAATCATAAACAAAAAGGGGAGTTAGGGTCTCGGTTTTTCTAAAAAAATAGAGCTAGGGTGTAGATTTTACCTTCGAAGCACGACCGCCGTTGTCAAGCACCTTTCGTCCGGTGACAAGCCTAAGCCTTTGAGCCTAGAACGGGTGAACCGACGAAGAGGTTGCTCTTTAGGTCTTTCGGTTTTCAAAGAGGAAGGGTTTCTTTGGTATCTGTTTCTGCAAAGATGAAAGAAGTGACGCCGTTTTTCTGTTTTTCGGGCACTGGTCAGGTTTGAAACATAGAAAAAAAGGGCGTTTGGGCATTTAGGGGCTCGCCAACCGTCGATTAACGACGGTCGACGTTTCAGGTGCCGTGGTCGAGAGAAAAGAGGAATGTCTGAGATAGCTTAGGGTTAACGAAAAGAGCCTAAAATGGTTTTAAGTTTAATTTTATAATGTTTTAGCGTTTTAAAAATGGCAAAATCCCGTTAAAACCCCTCTGTGTTCTTTTAATCCCGCGTTAAGCCATCCCGTGTTCTAAAACCACGCCCATGAGCCCTCAAGTTTGTTAAATGTTTTAAATTACGTCCTTAATTTGATTTTAGATGAATTTCGAGTGGTTAAATTACCTCCAGGGTCCCTAGAATCGGTTTAGTGTTCAATTTTGGTCCAAATTCCATTGTCTAGTCCTTTTAATCATGCATGGTTTAATTTTTTTTGCCTTATAATTCATGTTCTTTAAATTCCAGTCCTTAGTTGTTGATGTTTAATGTACTTATTTGTTATTCTTGCTTAATTATATTGTAGGTTTATATGATTTATGGTTTGGGGCTTGATATGTATATATATTATATGTGGAATCTAATGTGTAGTATAATTCATTTTTAGTACATAATATATGGCATATATGTATAACTTATGTAACTATTTTTTATACATTATATAGTATAGTATATGGTTTTGTAGTATATAGCTTATACATAATGTTTAAAAAAACATTTAAAATATATTATATAGCCTTATGTATAAGATACAGTTTTAGTATAACATATAGTGTATATGTATATAATATAAGGATTTTTATATGACATAGTTTTTATTTAATATATAGTTTAAAATATAGACTTTAATACATGGTAAAATATGTTGTTTTAATGTTATGTTCATATGTGACATGCATTCTTAGATACCATTCATGAGACCTTTGGTATCTCGATTGCATGCTAATTAATCAATTTAAAACATACAAAAGAGAGGTGTCAATTAACTCTGGTATTCGTGTCAAAACTGTCCAAGCTTAATGGATGTCGACCGAATATTTGAGTTTATTATCACCGTCTCTAGGTAAGCGGTAATATAAAAATGGAAATATCACGACATCATCCTTTGCTTGCTTGCATCATGCATAAAGGTGACGTACGAGATCCGAACCCTAAACTAACACGACAGCTAATCTTATATGATGTCGGTTTAGTCTATGGTCTGGTGTACTGTCATCCTTTATAATTAAATGCTTAATTAATTCTAAAGTCACGATTTGATAAAGCCCGCACTATTTAAGTCAAATTTTCATTTAAGAGCGCTTAATTAAATTCACTTTAGGTTTTAAATAATTTTTATCGATTAAAGGCATCAAATTATTTGGTACCAATTTCCGGGCGTGATGGGGGTGCTAACCCTACCCCACGCGTAATCAACTCCCGAACACTTTTGTTTGAATCCTTGGTTTTTGTGGTGTCTAGCCTACCTCAGTGGCCGATGGCGACTTCAATTTTTTTACTGTTTTCCAAAGTACGAATTTTCCCCTTTTAATAAATCCCTTTCAAAAAATGAAACCCTTAGAAGTTTTTTGTTTTTCGAAGAAAACGTCATTACACTACGAGAAAACATAATTTGGTAAAGGAAATGTAAAGATTTGTGTCTGTACACAAATTACTACAAAGCATACACAAATCCTTAAACAAGTTATAAGAAAAACAGTATGTACACAAGTTCTTACAAAATATCACCAAGGACCAAAGGGGCTCAACTTAGTGTAAGGATTTGAGTACATACACAATTTCAGACGAGAAAACATAATTTCGTACAAGAAATGTAAGGATTTGTGTATGTACACAAATTAGTACAAAAAATACAAAAATCAATACATTAGTTGTAAGAAAAAGAGAATGTACCGAATCTCTTACAAAATTTCACCAAGGGCCAAAGGAGCTCAACTTAGTGTAAGGATTTGTGTACATGCACAATTTCCTACGAGAAAATATAATTTGGTACAAGGAATGTAAGGATTTGTGTATGTACACAAATTCTTACATAAGTTGTAAGAGAAACAATATGTACCGAATTTCTTACAAAATTTCACCAAGGGCCAAAAGGGCTCAACTTAGTGTAAGGATTTGGGTACATACAAAAGTAATTAACAAAACTGTAAGAAAAACGATATATACATAAAATGTAACAACGTAACGATTTGTGTACATAGACAATTTTCTACGAAAAAACATAAATTGGTACACAAAATGTAAGGATTTGTGTATGTACACAAATTACAACAAAGTATACATAAATCCTTACACAAGTTGTAAGAAAAACAGTATGTACTGAATTTATTACAAAATTTCACCAACGACCAAAGGAGCTTAACTTAGTGTAAGGATTTGTGTACATACACATTTTCTTACGAGAAAACTTTATTTGGTACAAGAATGTAAGGATTTGTGTATGTACACAAATTATTAAAAAGTATACACAAATCCTTACCAATGCTGCAAGAAAAATGATATATACCGAATTTCTTACAAAATTTCACCAAGGGACAAAGGGGCCCAACTTAGTGTAAGGATTTTTGTACATACACGATTTCCTACGAGAAAACATAATTTGGTTCAAGAAATATAAGGATTTGTGTATGTACAAAAATTACTACAAAGCATACACAAATCCTTACACAAGTTATAAGAAAAACAACATGTACCGAATTTCTTACAAAATTTCACCAAGGACCAAAGGGGCTTAACTTAGTGTAAGGATTTGTGTACATACACATTTTCCTACTAGAAAAACATAATTTGGTACAGGAAATGTAAGGATTTTTGTATGTACAAAAATTACTACAAAGCATACACAAATCCTAACACAAGTTGTAAGAAAAATGATAAGTACAAAAGTTCTTACAAAATATCACAAAGAACCAAAGGGGCTGAACTTAGTGTAAGGATTTGATTACATACAAAATTTTCGACGAGAAATCAAAATTTAGTATAAGAAATGTAAGGATTTTTGCATGTACACAAATTACTAAAAAGAATACAAAAATCCTTACATTAGTTGTAAGAACAAGAGAATGTACCAAATTTTTTACAAATTTTCACCAAGGGCCAAAGGGATTCAACTTAGTGTAAGGATTTGTGTACATACACAATTTCCTACGAGAAAACATAATTTTGTACAAGGAATGTAAGGATTTGTGTATGTACACAAATTACTACAAAGAATACACAAATCCTTACACAAGTTGTAAGAGAAACAATATGTACGTAATTTCTTACAAAATTTCACCATGGGCAAAAGGGGCTCAACTTAGTGTAAGGATTTGTGTACATACACATTTTCCTACGAGAAAACATAATTTGGTACAAGAAATGTAAGGATTTGTGTATGTACACAAATTGCTACAAAGTATACACAAATCCTTACCAATGTTGTAAGAAAAACGGTATGTACCTAATTTCTAACAAAATTTCACCATGGGCGAATGGTGCTCAACTTTGTGTAAGGATTTGTGTACATACAAAATTTCCTACGAGAAAACATAATTTGGTACAAGAGATGTAAGGATTTGTGTATGTCCGTAAATTACTAAAAAGCATACACAAATCCTTACACAAGTTGTAAGAAACACGCTATGTACCAAATTTCTTAATAATTTCACCAAGGACCAAAGGGACTCAACTTAGGTTAAGGATTTGTGTACATACACAATTTCCTACGAGAAAACATAATTTGGTACAAGAAATATAAGGATTTGTGTATTTACACAAATTATTACAAAGTATACACAAATCCTTACCAATGTTGTAAGAAAAACGGTATGTATCGAATTTCTAACAAAATTTCACCATGGGCCAATGGTGCTCAACTTTGATAAGGATTTGTGTACATACACAATTTCCTACGAGAAAACATAATTTGGTACAAGAAATGTAAGGATTTGTTTAAGTACACAAACGAATAAAAAGCTTACACAAATTGTAAGAAACACGATATGTACCAAATTTCTTACAAAAATTCACCAATGACAAAATAGACTCAATTTAGGTTAAGGATTTGTGTACATACACAATTTCCTATGAGAAATCATAATTTGGTACAAGAAATGTAAGGATTTGTGTATGTACACAAATTACTACAAAGAATACACAAATCCTTAAATAAGTTGTAAGAGAAACAACATGTACCGAATTTCTTACAAAATTTCACCAAAGGCCAAAGGGGCTCAACTTAGTGTAAGGATTTGTGTACATACACAATTTCCTACGAGAAAACATAATTTGGTATAAGAAATGTAAGGATTTGTGTATGACTACAAAGTATACAGAAATCCTTAAAAAAGTTGTATGAAATACGGTATGTACCGAATTTCTCACACCTACTCACCAAGGCCAAAGAGGCTCAACTTAGTGTATGGTTTTGTGTACATACATAATTTCCTACGAGAAAACATAATTTGGAACAAGAAATGTAAGAATTTGTGTATGGACACAAATTACTACAAAGTATACACAAGTCCTTACAAAATTTGTAAGAAATATTGTATGTACCGAATTTCTTACACCTACTCACCATGGCCCAAACGGGTTCAACTTAGAGTAAGGAATATTGTATGTACACAAATTACTACAAAGACTACAAAAATCCTTACATCAGTTTTAAAAACAAGAGAATGTACCGAATTTCATACAAAATTTCACCAAGGGCCAAAGGGGCTCAACTTAGTGTAAGGATTTGTGTACATACACAATTTCCTACGAGAAAACATAATTTTGTACAAGGAATGTAAGGATTTGTGTATGTACACAAATTACTACAAAGAATACACAAATCCTTACATCGGTTGTAAGAGAAACAATATGTACCAAATTTCTTACAAAATTTCACCAAGGGCCAAAGGGCTCAACTTAGTGTAAGGATTTATCTATATACACACTACAACAAATTTATCAATTTATGACGAAATTTGTATATGACGACGCGTATAACGTCACAAAATACACCATAAACGTGACGATTTTTTATTTTCGTCACATATACTGATTAATGGTATATCTTTTATGACAAATTTAAAAAACGTCATTGATTTTCGTCACTATATGTTTGGAGCCAAATTTTACCACCAAAAAATTTGGCGGGAAACTTTTTTATGACGTTTTGATAAAATAGTGACGTTGTAAAGTCGTCTCTAATAAAATTGAAGTATTAGTAACGATTTATTATTATGACCATTCGATTTCAAATAGTGACATTAAGATTTTGTCACCAATAAATTTTATTTATGACAATTTGATTTGCTATATTTTAACATATAAAAATGTGACATTTTATTCGTGTCACATAAAATAAGTTTAATATGAAAAAATAATTATTTGTCACTCATTATTATATCTCTTGTCTTTCTATATGACGATTTTGCAATGCAAATGTGACTGCATCACTTAATGTTTGACGTCAAGAATTAATATAAAAAATTAGTAGGAAATTTTTTAAAATTTACTTAAAAATTAAAATTATTACAGTGACGGTCAAACTAAGTTATTTGGAAACAAATTAGGTGTAATTTGAATTATGAGGAATAAATTGGGTGCAAATTTTTTATAAGAGCTTAATTGATTTTTTGATTTTTTGTTGAGTGCGAATTTGACCTTTAAACCTTTAGAATATATGAAAATTTTAATATAATAAATAATTTGTACAAGTCTCGATAAAAGTCATGCAGTAACTTAAAATAAAAAAATACATTTTTAGTATTTCTTTTATCTTTTTCTAAAAAATATATTTACAATTTTATTATTTTAAACCCTAATTAAATACGCCACCCTCTTTCTTGTTTTCATTCCAGCCTTTCTTTTTATCCTCTCCTTTTCCTTTTTAATCTTTTTTATAACTTTTTTTATCTTTTTTTTTTTCATTCCACTTGAAAAATAAGTTTATTATCTAAAGTGAAACCCTAGCAGCAACCCCATATTTCCACCATTGTCGGCGTCTCCTCGGACCTGTAACCGAACTATGTTGAGGCTTTGGTCGTCCTATTATTTTCCAGCGTTGAGATTGTCTAAAGAAGGCTGTGGTCGCCGGTGACAAGTCTTGGTCGAAGGTAACCTTGTTCACTTTTTTTCCTTTTCTGATTTTGATTTTTTACTTTGATTATTTGTACCTTTTGTTTTAATATGCTGCTTACTAAGGTGATTGTTATACGAACTGGTTTGGTGTGGGGGAGGGACTGGCGAGGTTTTGTTTGCTACAATGTTGTTTGGTATTGGTTCGGATGAGTGAGGGGCAGTGTTGAGGTTGATGGTTGAAGGTATATGGTTGTCAACAGTTCAACAAAGGGGAACAATACTACAGTGAAAGAGGGCGATGGTTGTGGGTGAGGAGGTTGGATTTTGATGGGCGATGACATTTTCTTTTGTGAAATTATTTTTGATGAATTTTTAACCCTCTTCTCATGGTGGCCGGCGACAAGGGTGACCAAGACGTGATGGTGACCGAGAAGACTAGGAGAAACAGGCTTAAGATCTATGGACTAGATCTAGCTGCTAGTTTTTGGCATTTTAGAAGAAGGGGTCAAATTCTAATATTTGTAAAATCTTGGGCCTTCATAAAAAAATTGAAGGAAGTATGAGGTTTTATTGTTATTTGTAAAAATGTGAGCTTCTATTGTAAATTTTTACAAAAAGTGATGACATTTATTGTAATTTAAAAATTGTGTTGACCTTTATTATAATTTATAAAAAATGTGTCCTTTATTATAATTTATAAAGCATTTAGTCCTTTATTATAATTCATAAAAAATTTTGCCCTTTATAATATAATTTATGAAACATTTGGATTTTATTGCAATTTATATAAAAATTTAAACTTTTATTGTAATTTTATTATTTTTAATAAAATATTATAAAATATTTAATAAAAATTATGACGATCTTTTTGTCATTTATATAATATTTTTTTTATTTTTATAGTGACGATAGAATTGATTAATGACAAATTTTTATACCATCTAGTGACACAATTAATTGTCATTGAATTAAATTTTAAGGTGACGTTATACATAAATGTCACTACATCTTTAATAATATGTGACGAAAAAAGATACATCGTCAGGCTAGACATTTAGCGACACACCTATCGTGACGATCATCGTGACGCCAAAATTTATGTTACAAAATATAAATAGTGACGTAAATGTAAGTTTCAATGACATTATTTTCAACGTCAATAATGAACAAATTTGTTGTAGTGACACAATTTCTTACGAGAAAACATAATTTGGCACAAGAAATGTAAGGATTTGTGTATGTACACAAATTACTACAAATAATACACAAATCTTTTCAAAAGTTTTAAGTGAAACAGTGTGTGCCAAATTTCTTACAAAATTTCATCAAGGGCCAAAGGGGCTCAACTTAGAGTAAGGAATTGTGTACATACACAATTTCCTACGAGAAAACATAATTTGGTACCATAAATGTAAGGATTTGTGTATATACACAAATTACTACAAAGAATACACAAATCATTACCAATCTTGTATTAAAAATAGTATGTACCGAATTTCTTACAAAAATTTACAAATGGCCAAAGGTGCTCCACTTAGTGTAAGAATTTGTGTACAAACACAAATTCCTACGAGAAAACATAATTTGGTACAAGATATGTAAGAATTTGTGTATGTACACAAAATATTACAAAGCATACACAAATCCTTACACAAGTTGTAAGAAAAACGGTATGTTCCGAATTTCTTACAAAATTTCACCAAGGACCAAAGGGCCTTAACTTAGTGTAAGGGTTTGAGTACATACACAATTTCCTACGAGAAAACATAATTTGGTACGAGAAATGTAAGTATTTGTGTATGTACACAAATTACTACAAAGCATATACAAATCCTTACACAACTTGTAAGAAAAACGACATGTACCGAATTTCTTACAAAATTTCACCAAGGACCAGAGAGTCTCAACTTAGCGTAAGGATTTGTGTACATACAAAATTTCATAAGAGAAAACATAATTTGGTACAAGAAATGGAAGGATTTGTGCATGTACACAATTCACTACAAAGTATACACAAATCCTTACAATAGTTGTTAGAGAAACAATATGTAAAGAATTTCTTACACAATTTCACTAATGACCAAAGGAGCTTAACTTAGTGTAAGGATTTGTGTACATACATAATTTCCCAGGAGAAAACATAATTTGGTACAAGAAATGTAAGGATTTGTGTATCTACAAAAATTTCAACAAATAATACACAAATCCTTACAGAAGTTGTAAGAGAAATTGTATGTACCGAACTTTTTACGAAATTTCACCGAGGGCCAAAGGGGCTCAACTTAGTGTAAGGATTTGTGTACATACACAATTTCCTACGAGAAAACTTAATTTGGTACAAGAAATGTAAGGATTTTTGTATGTACACAAATTACTACAATGTATACACAAACCCTTACCAATGTTGTAAGAAAAACAATATGTACCGAATTTCTTACAAAATTTCACCAAGGGCCAATGGTGCTCAACTTAGTTTAAGGATTTGTGTACATACACAATTTCCAATGAGAAAACTTAATTTCGTACAAGAAATGTAAAGATTTTTGTATGTACACAAATTACTACAAAGTATACACAAATCCTTACCAATGTTGTATGTAGAACAGTATGTACCGCGTTGCTTACAAAATTTTAGCAAGAGCCAAAGGTGCACAACTTAGTGTAAGGATTTGTGTACATACACAATTTCCTATGAGAAAACATAATTTGATACAAGAAATGTAAGGATTAGTGTATGTACACAAATAACTATAGAGAATACACAATTCCTTACAGAAGTTGTAAGAAAAACGTTATGTACCGAATTTCTCACAAAATTTCACCAAGGGCTCAACTTAGTGTAAGGATTTATGTACATACACAATTTCTTACGATAAAACATAATTTGGTACAAGAAATGGAAGGATTTGTGTATGTACACAATTTACTACAAAGTATATACAAATCCTTACACAAGTTGTTAGAGAAACAACATGTAACGAATATCTTACAAAATTTCACCAATGACCAAAGGAGCTTAACTTAGGTTAAGGATTTGTGTACAAACACAATTTCTTATGAGAAAACGTAATTTGGTACAAGAAATGTAAGGATTTGTGTATCTACACAAATTACAACAAAGAATACACAACTCCTCACTAAAGTTGTAAGAGTAATGGTATGTACCGAAGTTTTTACAAAATTTCAGCAATGGCCAATGGTGCTCAACTTAGTGTAAGGATTTGTGTACATAGACAATTTCCTACGAGAAAACTTAATTTGGTACAAGAAATGTAAGGATTTTTGTATGTACACAAATTACTACAAAGTATACACAAATCCTTACCAATGTTGTATGTAAAATAGTATGTACCGAATTTCTCACAAAATTTTACCAAGGACCAAACGGGCTCAACATAGTGTAAGGATTTATGTACATACACAATTTCTTTCGAGAAAACATAATTTGGTACAAGAAATGTAAGCATTTGTGTAGGTACACAAATTACTACAAAGAATACACAAATCCTTACACAAGTTGTAAGAGAAACAATATGTACCGAATTCCTTACAAAATTTCACTAAGGGCCAAAGAGGCTCAACTTAGTGTAAGGATTTGTGTACGTACACAATTTCCTACGAGAAAACATAATATGGTATAAGAAATGTAAGGAATTGTGTATTACTACAAAGTATACAGAAATCCTTAAAAAAGTTGTATGAAATACGGTATGTACCGAATTTCTTACACCTACACACCAAGGCCAAAGAGCCTCAGCTTAGTGTATGGTTTTGTGTACATACATAATTTCCTACGAGAAAACATAATTTGGTACAAGGAATGTAAAAATTTGTGTATGTATACAAATTACTACAAAATATATACAAGTCCTTACAAAAGTTGTAAGAAATATGGTATGTATAGAATTTCATACACCTACTCACCATGGCCCAAATGGGTTCAACTTAGTGTAATGATTTGTGTACATACATAATTTCCTACGGAAAAATATAGTTTGGTACAAGAAATGTAAGGATTAGTGTACGTACACCCAATCCTTCCTAATTTCCTTGGAAACATATTTTTATTATTAATGAGGGAACTTTAAATTTAAACAGAAAATTACAAGTAAATTTATAAGCATAATTATAATTACAATAAAACACAATTATATTATGTTTACTGAAACTTTAAAAATCAAATTATTAAAACCATGCAACAACAATCTCAACTTTTATAATGGAAAAACTCACCATTCATACCAAAACACAAAATTAAATAAAAAACTATCCAAAACATAATATGAAGAAACAAAAAATAGATATTACAAAGTAGTGAACCAACAAACTATAATCAGTTCCAAAGAAGATAAACAAACTTCGATTCCTAAACAATGGCATTGGCTGCACTTGCACAACTTAAATATCCCAACTCAAATATTTCTAGAAAAATGAAGCTCAAGACACCATTGTAATCAAATTTTGAGACATCCTACCTTTCATTTCTCCTTTTGTCTTCAACATGACACCAACACTATATGCAAATAATACAAGACTAGAATTAGTAGTTTTTTTGATAATCAAAAATGAAATGAGCAGGTATTTCTGATCTATAATATGTGTGTTATGACAAAATTTCTGGGCAACTTATTGCTACCATTTTGGTTCAAAATTGAGTATCTAAATGATTAACTAACGTGACTTCATAATAAACTTACAATCAGCAGATATTTGCTGTATTTAAACACTAAAATTGTAGACTTTGCACAACCTAATCTCAACAAAGCAGTTCTTAAACATGTTAGAGTTTGCCAAACATGTTGAACCTAATATCTAACCATTCTAACAAAACAACATATTTAGACTGAACCATATTCAACATTGTTGCCTTTCTTCTTTCTACTTCTTTTTTTCAATTTACTTACAAACATGCACATCTAGATATGCAAGATTTTTCACAATATAGCCTTATATAGCCATGTTTCTTGAACAGTTAATAATTCAGCATCTAAACACCACATTTTCATATTACAAAACAACTCTAAACATGATCGGGACAAAATAGTTTATAAACTTCATTTCCAGCATATATATCCAATAATTTATTTAAGAAAAAAATGCAGCAGCTAGGCAGTAAGTACTTGTACTCTTAAACATGATCCTTAATTCCTAAACTAGTACACATGAACAATAACTAACAGTTTTCCAAATATCCTTCACAATTTTAAGCTTAAACTTATAGTTAACATTATTCGAACAACAATATCTTATCATTTAGTATGTATATCACATTCCGAACATGCTCAAACATATCAAGTACACAACGAATATCACTTCTGAGTCAAAATACATACCTCGTTTAACACATAGTATATCTTAACATCTCGATTCATATTCGAATGTTAATTTAGCATCACAACCAATCCAAAACCTACGCAGGGATAAACACACCATAAGGAAAACATCCACATAAATCAATTTAAAACTACACTCACCTACAAACTAAGCTTAAGATATGTATTGGTTTGTCGATTGAATTATCATTCCCCTGATAATTGGTCTTAGATAAATTATTTGACCATTTGTGCTCATCTTGCTGGTCTCAGAAAGCATCAAATCATATCAAGTACGAGGTATGGCACTTATTATGACATTGCTTAACCAATAAAGACTCTATTCTAAATTATGCTAGCTCCATGTCTAACAAATATCCAGAAACAAGAATACGAGTATTATCATATTGAACATCCAAAATTCAAACTCGGATCTAAGCAAAAAAGTGCATAACAAAAACCAATAACCCTGTGGGATCAGAAAGTAAGTTTTTTTCCTTCAAAGTATATGTAAACACCATTCTTTCGGTGCCAGGGCTTGCGCTACCTCACAATGACAACATGCAAGACCTTATTCCAGATATCAAGCTTCCCTTTCTTGACGGTGGCCATCACCATATCTCTGACACAAGCAGAGGGCAACTTGTTAAGGCAATCCTTGATTCCCTTCACTGAGATGATGAAACGGTTCTTAGCGCCAATGTTATTGGCACAGTTCACTGTGACTGCCACTGACAAACCCAGTTCAGAAGTTGAACCTTCATGTCCTGATAACCCATTTTCAGCTATCTAAAATCCATGGAAATAAAAAGTAGTGCAAATGTAAATAACTAAATGGATCTTTTTCTAAGGAAACAAATGAAAAATTCAAAATAAAACAAACAATAGATTAAAAACAAGAAAGAATAAATGAATACTGACCTCGCTTCGACATTTTTACGGCTGAAACAAAATTGGTTGCAAAAGGTAGGGTTTTTACCCTATTTATAAGGTAACCGGTTAACCAATTTCTATTTAACTTTTTTCCTTTTTTTAATCCAACGCTTAATATTGGTTAGGCTCGATCCAACGGTCTAAAAAGAAGGTCTCTTTTTAGTCTTCATCTAAGCCGTCTGTTTTTAGAATTTGCCTAAAAAAGAAAAAAAGAAAGAAGTTACAAAGGAAGTCATTTCCATTTCCAAAATCGAAACCCAAATCAAATGAGCAAACGCTCTGTTTTTTAACCCTTCCCCAAACGTTGGGTTCCGATGATGGGCACCATTCATTGGCGACGGTGACGACCGCCTCTGGTGGTAGAAAACAAGCCTTGGATTCAACCGTAAATCCCCAATATACCTCCTTTTCCAACAAAAACCAAAAGGAAAATGAAAGATCGAAGAAAATCGAATCAGTTTCTACCTTCTTTCAAAACCAGACGCTGATTAGTGGACTCTAACCACCCGAGGTGTGCCTCACTCTAGACGACGTATGTAAGTTTTGTTGGAAAAATAGACTGCTGCAAAACGAGGCGTTAACAATGACTGGAAAATAATAAAATAATGATATAAAACCAAACCGTGTCGTGGTATTAACCACTGCCTTAGAAGCGAATTCGCCCCAATGTGTGTAATCGCTACAATAGACGAACGGCCCCCCAAGGTTAGCACGACTCTCCAAATTTCGTACACCCGAAAGATGGAGCGGACTTTGATGGTACTGCTCTTCTCTCAACTCAAAATCAACACTCGTGATAGGTTTATAAAAACCAAAAAGAGTGTTTCTAAAGCAAACTCTATTGCTTAGGTATTTCTCAAATGTGTGAAATTGCGCACTATTTATATGCTAAACAGTGAGGGCAAAATCGTCATTTTCACATCACAAATTAATTCTATCAATAATAGAATTAAATATCATTATTATATGAGTTACATTTTGAGTATTAACAACAATCCCCCACCAATGCGAAAAAATATCCTTCGTAGATATGAGAGCATTGAAGTTAAAACATGAGAAGAGCAATAGTGAGATTAGTTGCTTAAGCACTAGTGAACGTGTCTTGAACTAGTACATAGTGATGATGAGCAATCCCTCTCTTAGACAAGTGAAACTAGTCTTGAACTTTCTAAGATTAGGGTAAACTAATAACACACAACTAACCCCTTCATCCACCGAAGTCCTCGACGTGTCTACAAAGTATATATACAAATGTATATATATATAACCTATTTCCTCATGATTCTAGTAAGTGTACTAGAAAAATGGCCCAACGTTTTTCATAGAAGGTGGCTAGTCCTTCTCACTTATATAGGTTATTTCATCAAGTTTATCTCAACATAAACCACTCAAATAAGAGCTATGAAATAATTAAGAGCTTTTTCCTTAAGCTCATCCTCTCAAATAAATAGGTGAATTCTTCAAGTTTAATTATAAAATGAACCACCCAAACTCTGGGATAAGAATTCATTCAGAATAAAAACTCAACCTCTTTAATCGGTGAATTCAATAAGTTCTTCTCAATAGAACAACCGAAACTCTTGGGATTGAATTCTTTAAGAGTTTTAAGAAAACTCATCCTTTCTAGCGGCAAGTTCATTCAGTCCCTCGCGATAGGACTTCCCACTCAACACGGGGCAGTCCTTCGCGATAGGACTACCCACTCAATACTGGGAAATGAACTTATTAAGAGTAGTTTATTCAACCAAAGTCGGTAAATTCATCAAGTCTTTCTCACTAAGACCACCAAAACCTGGGCCATGAATTTATTAAGAGCAACAATGCTCAACCTGTGCATGTACATTATTGGTCATAGGGATACGTAATAAGAAATGTACACTATGAGTATTTCCTGGGTTTCGTTTGACCACATTGAACTTAGATAACTAAGTTGGGTATCCGCCATGAATTCCTCAACCAATGGGCTTTAAACCCATCCCCCTCGATGAATCTAGGACCAGTTTCCGACTTAACCTTTTGGTAAGCGGATCTACTAGGTTCCTTTCTGACTTCACATACTCTAAAGAGAATACTTCGTTCCTTATTAAGTATCTCATTGATTCATATCTTATGTGAATGTGTCTTTTCTTACCATTGTAAGCTTGGCTTTTAGCCACACATATCGATGCTTGTGAATCACACAACAAGGACACCGGAGGAGTCAGTTTTTCCCATAATGGAATTTCTGCTAACAAATTTCTAAGCCATTCGTCTTCTTGCCCAGCTAGGTCAAGAGCAATTAACTCCGATTCCATGGTAGAGCGAGTGATACAAGTCTGCTTAGCAGACTTCCATGAAATCGCTACACCGCCTAAGGTAAAGACATACCCACTCGTGAAGCTTACTTCATCATTATCAGTAACCCAGTTGACGTCACAATATCCCTCTAAGACTGAAGGAAAGCCAACAAAAACGAGGTTCCAGTCAATAGTATCTTTAAGATACTTATGTAAGCGTCTGAGTGCAATCCAGTGCTCTCCACTAGGATTATGAGTATATATGCTTAACCTACTCACTGCATAGGCAATATTATGCCAAGTATAGTTCATTAAGAACATAATGCTTCAAATAATTTTAGCATACTCTTCTTGGGAAACACTACTTCCTTTATTCTTAAAAAGATGGATACTAGAGTCATAAGGAGTTCGAACATGGATGACATCAAAACTGTCAATTTTTTAACACCTTCTCAATATAGTGTGTTTGATTTAAAGAAAATCTTTTTTCAGTTTTGGTAACTTTTACTCCTAAGATCACATCAACCTCTCCCAAATCAGTCATCTCAAATTTAGTAGACAAGAAATTTTTCGTTTTGTTAATAGATTCAATGTTAGTACTGAATATCAACATGTCATCCACATTTAAGCTTATGATGACACAATCAGTTCCAAACATTTTCGAATACACGCATGCATTAGATCCATTAACAATAAAACAAAAACTCAAAATGGTTTTATAAAATTTCTCGTACCACTGCTTTGGAGCTTGTTTAAGACCATAGAAAGACTTTTTAAGTCTACACACGTTGCCTTCCATACCAGGTGTCTCAAAACCTGGTGGTTGCTCCATATAGAACTCCCCATCTAGATCTCCATTCAAAAATGCAGTTTTTACATCCATTTGGTGTAATGCAGCTTATGAATGGATGCGATTGCAAACAAGGCACGAATTGTTGAGATTTTTGTCACGGGAGAGTACGTATCAAAGAAGTTAATACCAAACTTCTGAGTGAACCCTTTGACTACTTGTCTTGCCTTATACTTCTACATTGAGCCATATGGTTTAAGTTTCTTTCTAAAGACCAATTTATTATTGATAGGTTTATATCCTCTAGGCAAGTCAACCAACTCCCAAGTGTGATTAGACATTATTGATTCTAGTTCATCATCAATAGCATTTCTCCAAAAACTAGCATCAATTGAACTTATAGCTTCATTATATGTCTTTGGATCCTCATCTAAAAGAAAAGATTGAGCTATAGGTTCGGTTATAAAGTCTAAATCACTAATTTCTGTAATAAAGGAAGTTTATAAAATCCGGTCCGAAGTTAGTTGTTATCCTTTGTCTTTTACTTCGTCTATGCTCTAATTCAAACTCTAGAGTTTCCTTGGCAGGAATACTAGAAGAAGCAAAAGTATGACTTTCTCGTTGTGTTTCAACATTTAATCTAGGTTTCTTAAGAGGAAAGGAGTCCTCAAAGAACACATCATCCCTAGATTCACAAATTGAGAAGTTATGTAAAGACATAAACCAATATGCGACACTATTTGTAGCATACCCTATAAACATTGCATCAACGGTTTTAGAACCGATTGTGGTTTTCTTAAAGTCAGGTAAACCGACTTTTGCTAGACACCCCACATTTCTGACATTTTAAGATAGAAACAAATCCATAATTGTCTTGAACAACGTGTAAACAAATACTCAATCATACTAGAGTAAATTTTTTTTATGAGTTTTAACCATAAAACGATATTTTAACAAACTCAAATCTTGTTTACACATGATTATATTCTCAAGCTTTTGAGAAATATTAATCATTAAGATTATATACATAATCTCAAACGATTATGAAATTTCTTTTATCTCATTCAAAGAGAATTTTAACTTTCTCCTAATTCGAGAAATTAAAAATATTATGCAAATATTTATAAAGAGTTTACAAATTTTCCTAGCAACAGGAAAAATTATCTCAAGTTTATTACAAGAGATTTCAACACAACTCTTAAGATAGATCATCTATTTTCTTTCATCTACTTAGGAAAAGAACTCAAAGAGATTTGATTGCTACAACATACTTTTAGTAGTACTAATGTCTATCATATTCTCATTCATATTATTCAGCATATTGGCCCTGAAGAGACCATCACATATTTTATTTACTATGACTAAATTTGGTATTCTGCTCAACCAAATTAATCTCAACTCTTTTAACTTCTACACTAAGTTCGAAGAGATCTTATTTGTCATAGTATTTTTATAAAAGTTAGCACATTAAAGAACAATGCACCAGGTAGGTTACCATGAAAGAGAGGTGGTGCACTAGGCACACTTAAATACCAAGTCTTTGATAGAACCAATCTTAGACATGCATTTTCATAGTGTTTTTCTATAAGCCATTTATGAAATTTTTTCTTTATTTAATTAAGGTCTCTTAACGAATTATGCTTGATACTTTTACTCACAATAGTATCTTATAAAGCAATCACATTTTGGCTTACTACTACCTTAGTCTTAGTCCTTATACTAGTGGTTTATCTCAGTCCATAACATATCCACTAAGTTTTAAAGGCTAACTTAAAGGATCAATATAAATTCATGTATATAAAAGCATGAATTAATAGACAAGTCTAAATAATCTGACTTTATAGGTAGAACCACAATTTCAAGTAGACTTTGTTCATTCTCACCATGCATATGATCTTCACTCTTCTCATCATTATCTTTTAATCAAAATGATCTCGGAATCTACCAAGATGATTACATAAACTCAAATGAAGATTGTACATGGTTAGCCTAAAAAATAATTTACTAACAGTAAAATTCAAGATAATTAACTGATAGTAATAGATCTTATCTTTAGTAGCTTTCGGTAATCAAAACAACCATTGGATAAGAACATTTGATATGGAGAATTTTTCATTTCAACATCTATTAGATCTGTTCATCTTCTCCAATGAATCAAACTTGGTCATTGACATATTTGTTTTGATAAACCTCCATTCCTCATGTTGACTTATAAATTTCTCAAAAGAAATTATTAGTACGACAATTATATATATATATATATATATATATATATAGCCCTCTTTACAAATTATAGTAATACTTACTCATGCTTTTCAAAAAACAAGAACAATCTCCTTCATCAAATAATAATTATAATGTTTAATAACTATTATTAAAGCCAAGGTCATAAGCATACTTCGTAAAACACTATAATGTCTTATAAAAGACATTAAAAAGCTAATGTTAAAAAACATGTAACCTCCCCTCATATCAATAACGCTACAACTTTAAAATAATTTTTAAAGTCATGACACATAGACGTTTATCGTCTTTATAAGCAATAAAAGCTAATTAAAAACATTTACCCCTCATAATAGTAAATTGTTTCATTGTCCAAAAAATTAAAAGTAAATTTTCTTTTAATATTTAACTTATATAGTCTTTTCAAAAGCAAAGACCGTTTCCTTCACAAAATAGCATTACCAAAACTGAAAACATGCTATCATTGATTCAATATGCCTTTTAATCAAATTACTTCAATTTGCTATACATTAAAAAACGGTAAAATGTTCTAATTATTTGAACTTTTTCGTTAATCAACACAAA
Organism: Hibiscus trionum; assembly: GCA_030270665.1. Classification (NCBI taxonomy): domain Eukaryota; kingdom Viridiplantae; phylum Streptophyta; class Magnoliopsida; order Malvales; family Malvaceae; genus Hibiscus; species Hibiscus trionum. The sequence goes on along the minus strand of BSYR01000038.1, from coordinate 13,591,349 downwards.
TAATTTTGTCAACTACTCGAACATTATAATTTGTGTATAACAAAACGATGAAGACAATATTTGATAAAAATAACTTTTAAATATGTTATTATAATATGGTAATATTATATGATAACAGTAACAATCATAATTAATGACTGCATGCATATAATAATTATGGCGGCACAGGGTAGAAAGGTCGACGGCGGAAGAGAAACGAGTTCACGGAGGGGCAACGGTAGAGGACGGGTTTGGTCTCTCTTCATCTATAATCTCCCAGATCAACTTCATTGGAAGGGTGTTTGGCAGGTATTTGATCGACATGGAGTGGTGGTGGATGTTTTCGTACCTACAAAGCGATCAAAAGATGGAGCCCGATTCGGTTTTGTACGGATGGAATCGCAACAGGACGCGGAGAGAGTTATTGAACGATTCGATGGGTTTCGTCTCTACGGATCGAGAATCAGGGTATCGCTAGTAAGGGAAGGAGGACGTGAGCAGTGGTATAAAGAAGGGGAAAAAGGAGTTTCGCCCAATATCAATGGCGACAATAAGGGGATTCGACCAAAGGAAAACAAACAGCAACCTAGGCGATGGGAGGATAGGGGGCATTCCCCAGCGTCAAAACCCCAAATTAAGCAAGCTACGGGAATTGTCGATATGGATAAATGGCGAATTTTGCAATCATGTGCAATAGGTTTTTGCCGTCAAACCTGCTCAATTGAGGAATTGGCTAGAGAATTCAAACGGGAGGAATTGAAGGGGTTATCCGTGATGAGAGTGGCGGGATCGCTAGTGCTATTGATGTTTGACAATTGCCAATTACGAGAGTCGACGATTAAATCAGGGAAACTTCAGCGGTGGCTGGAAAATGTAATGGAATGGACGCCGTCGATGGCAATACCAAATCGACGAGCATGGCTCTCTTTGTGTGGACTGCCCATACACTTATGGTCGAATGATACGTTTAGAAATATTGCAAATTTATGGGGTGAATTGGTGCGTGTGGATTCGGAAACGAATGCTCCTGCGTCATTCGAGCGAGCTCGAATCCTAATTGAAACGGATTGGGTCTATCGGATTGACAAAATGGTGGAAATTACAGAGGGAGAATCGACTTTCTTGATCCGAGTCACTGATTTTGAGGAAGGATTCGGCATGAAGAGGGAGTGTAATTGTGACACGGGGTCGTGCTCGGAAAAAGGGGATAGCCTTAGGGAGAGGGAAGTGGAATGGAAGTCCAATTCGGTGTTCGCACATGATGATGACTCCGATGGTGAAACAATTGTGCCGAATTCTATCGATAGGGAGGAGTATCAAGTGGAAACCGGAAATGGCAGCGTTCGAGATAAGACTTATATCGATCACATGTGGGAGGACAATGCTAGGGAGGATGATAGGGTGCGATCGATGGAGAGTGTAAGTGAAGAGGAGCAGCTGGTTTTGTTGAATAGGGATTTAGAGGTGTCGTTTCCGTGCGAAACAAGTTTACGTGTGGATGAATTGGAGAAGGAGACAGTAACTAGGGGGGACGTACATCCACACCTTATAATGGATAGCGGATGTGAGGAGGAGTCATTGGGATTGATTAATCGCGAATTAGAGAAACTACCGGCTGAAGAGGAACGTTGTTTATTGGAGGCTACAACGATTGGGGGAGGGAGGGAAGAGGGGTAGGCGGTTGCCTCGGATGAGGACGGTGTGCTTATGATCGCGGACCAGGTGAATGTTGGGTCCATGGGCGGGGACAGCAGAAAGTCTAAGGCATCTGTGCTTGAAGTAAATGGAGAGAGGAGAAGAGTTCGACTCCTATCAGAACTCAACCCTCCTCAAGTGGTTGACTCATCGTCAAAGACCAAAGTAGTGAAAAGGGGGCGTGGCCGTCCGAGGAAAAATAAAGAAGAAGGACAACAACAACCGATTGAAATAGCGAACAGATCTTTGTCTGATTCGGATTTTATTTTTCGGAAGCAAGCTATTATTCGTGAGGCTGCGGAAACATCGAGAGTGGGTGATCTAATTGGGGCGGTGACAGCGGGTAGAGAAGACGAAGTGCTACAAGATATCGCGTGCTTATTGGAGGCGCGAGAGGTTTCGAAATACCAGCATATGAGGTTGTTGTCGTGGAACGTGCGGGGTCTAGGGGCAGCGGCGAAACGACGTTCAATTGGACGTGTTCTACGGCAACAACGATGCGGATTGGCTCTCTTTCAGGAGACAAAGATGGAGAGCATATCAGAGAGGTTAGTTAGTCAATTATGGTTTTCCGATTCGTTTGAATTCCTTTTTGCTCCTTCGGAGGGTCGGTCGGGAGGGGTACTTATGGTGTGGGATCCTGTGAGTTTTTATGTTTCGGAGTCAGAGATTGGGCGTAATTTAATTATGGTTATTGGGAAATGGATGAGAGAAGAGTGGGATTGTGGTTTTATTGGGGCTTATGCGCCTTGTGGGGTAACGGAACAGGTCACTTTTTGGGAGGGAATTAAAGAGATTGTTTAACGTAGGCCAATCGAATGGTGTGTGGGAGGTGATTTTAATGTGGTAAAATGTCAAGAGGAAAGGCGTGGGAGGGGGAATGGATATCCGGGGTTGGACAGATTTTGTGAGTTTATTGAGCAGCTTGCATTGATTGATATTCCGGTAAAAGGGAATTTATTCACGTGGTTCGGTCCTGAGGGGAGGTGTAGTCGCCTAGATCGATTTTTGGTCACGGATGGATGGATTCAGAGGTTTGAGTCGTTAGTGAATTTGCATCTGCCGAAGGAATTGTCGGACCATTCGCCTATTGTCTTGGTGAGCGAGATGGAGGACAGTGGCCCCAAACCGTTTCGCTTTGTGAATGCTTGGTTGAATGATATTCCACGCTTAGAAAAGGAATGGAAGCAGTTATCTACGGGAGCTGAATGTATGTCAATTCGATTGAAATTGAAGGGTTTAAAGCAGATTTTAAAGGGTTGGAATCGATCCCAATTTGGCGTTTTGGATAGGGAATATGAGGATTTAGCGAAGAAAATTGAGTGTTGTGATAATAAGCTGGGTACTAAAGCTAGGACGAGGGCCGAGGAAGTGGAATACCGGCGTTTACACACTCGATTATGGAAGGTGGCGAGTTTGCGGGAATCCATTTGGCGTCAGAAATCGAGGGCTTTATGGCTAGCAGAAGGTGACCGAAACACATCGTTTTTTCACAAAGCGGCAAAAATCCGACAAGCACAAAACACAATTAGAGGTATCCAATTTGGTGAGGTATGGGTCACGGAAATTGGGCGCCTAAAACAGCTGGTGGGAATGGATTTTATTAAGCATTTTGGGCAGCAGCCGGAAGGTGGTATTTTAGTGCCTGAAGTTTGTTTTTCACATATTTCGACACAGCAACGAGAAGTGTTGGAAAGACCGTTTACGGAAGAGGAAGTTAAAAAAGCGATATGGAGTAGCGAGGGGGCTAAAGCGCCGGGACCGGATGGCTTTCCCTTTGAATTTTTTCGGAAGGGTTGGGAGTTTGTGCGTGGTGACTTAATGGCTTTTATAGAGGATTTCCATGGTACGGGTCGGCTTCCGCGGGGTTATAATTCGACTTTTGTTGTGCTGATAGCGAAGAAGGAGCACCCTCGGATGTTGGGGGATTTTCGTCCGATTTGCTTACTTAACTCGGTGTATAAGATTCTAGCCAAGTGTTTAGCTCGTGGCCTTCAAGTGGTATTGCCTCATCTTATTAGTGACGTACAGTCCGCATTTATTGATGGGCGACAAATCTTAGATGGGATCATGTTAGCTAACGAAGTAATTCATTCTATGAAGTCTTCGGGTGATCGGATAGGTAGTTATGTGCTGAAACTTGACTTCGCTAAAGCCTACGATTGCATTGATTGGGGCTGTTTGCAGATTGTACTCACTAGAATGGGTTTTAGGGAGACATGGTGCCGATGGATGTCTGAATGTGTGGAAACAGCGAGGCTTTCAGTGTTGATTAATGGAAGTCCGACGGAGGAATTCCCTATGAGGAGAGGGCTGCGGCAAGGTGATCCAATTTCGCCACTGCAGTTTGTTATTGTGGCCGAGGTGCTTCATATTTATTTGACTAATGCTGAACGTAGGGGCTTAATTTCTGGGGTTCGGGTGGTAGGGGAGGTATCGGTGTCGCACCTACAGTTCGCGGACGATACTGTGCTATTTATACGAGGCGATGTAGAGATGGCTCGCAACTTGAAACGGGTGCTTACTTGCTTTGAGCTTACAACAAGTTTAAAGATAAACTATGATAAGTCATGCCTAATTGGAGTTGGATTAGAGGACTCGGTTCTTGATAGAGTGGGAAGTGTTTTGGGTTGTCCGAAGGGAGTATTGCCGATGAAATACTTGGGAATTCCCATCGGTGTAAGTCCTAGGGACATGGAATTATGGGATCAGTTAATTCAGAGATTTCGTCGGCGTTTGGCGGGATGGAAACGCGACTCGCTTTCGTTTGCGGGGCATCTAGTGTTGGTCAATTCGGTGTTATCGGCCCTTCCGGTGTATTACATGGGTGTCTTTATGATACCGAAGCGTATCATTCTGAAAATTGATCGGATTCGGCGGAACTTCTTATGGGGAGGTAAAGAAGAGCGAGCTAAATTGAGTCGAGTTGGGTGGGAAGTGGCTTGTCGTCCGAAACAGCTAGGAGGTTTAGGGGTGATAAATTTACATGTCCGCAACTTAGCATTGTTGGCAAAATGGGCATGTAAATATGCGGTTGAAGAAGGATCGCTTTGGAGTAAGATTGTATCCGCAAAGTATGGATCCGAGGTGCTGTCGTGGAGGATCCATAAGCAAAGTACACGGTCTATGTCATCAATGTGGAAACAAGTGGTTGATGTTCAGCAAAATGAAGTGGTCGAAAGGTTCATGAATTCTTCTCAATTCGTGTGGATTGTAGGGAATGGTGAGAGTGTGATGTTTTGGCATGATCGTTGGTGTGTGGCTGAACCGTTGAAGCTGGTTTTCCCGCGGTTGTATGGGCTGGTTGTGGATAAAATTGAGCGTGTTGGTGAGGTGTTGGGACGGTCAGAGGCAAATTGGGGTGGCTGTTTTCGCAGAGAGTTGAGGGCGTTCGAGGGGGGTATGCTGAGGGACTTGCTGGCTTGTATTCAGGGTTTTGTGCTGAGGCATGGAGTGGCGGATCGGCTCATTTGGACCCCGGAGACAGCGGGGGAATTTTCGGTAAGGGTGTTAAACAAATTAATGTCATCATTGGGTGTGTCGGACATGTCGGAAGTGAATTGGCCGTGGCGTCTACCGGTGTTGCCAAAATTGCAATGTTTTATTTGGTTTATTTTACTTGATCGCCTGCCTACTTTGTCTATGTTGATAGCCTGAGGCTTACCATTGGGGGAAACGTCCGTATTATGCCGTTTTTGTAGGGCAGGCGAGGACGCGATAGATCACATCCTGTGGCATTGTTCGACGGCGTGGAAGATTTGGGACTGTTACTTTGCATGGTGGGGAGTGGCAGTGACTCGTCCGAGGCAGGTGAGGGAGTTTATTGTTATGCATTTCAACAGCTTCTTTTATGGTGATTTGAGGGAATGGTGGCTTATCAGATGTACGAGTGTGCTGTGGTCTATTTGGCTCGCACGTAATGAACTAATGTTCCAGGCCAAGAGGCTGACGATTAGGGGGATTTTCTTTTTGATTCAATTGCGTTCGTTCCATTGGACTCGTATTCGTTTTGATAAGGTAGACATACGTGAGGCAACATGGTGGGAATGCCCTTTGCTTTGCGTAAACGATGCAGCGGGGGGGGGGGGGGGGGGCTATCGGTTCGAGGTGGTGTGGATTGGGTACCACCTTGGAAAGGAATGTGGAAGTTCAATGTCGATGGGGCAGCTCGGGGTAAGCCGGGCTTGGCGGGGTGTGGGGGCGTGCTCCGAGATTGGGAGAGTCGAATCCGAGGTTTGTTTTCCGGGGCGATCGGAATGGCGGACTCGAATGAGGCCAAGGTCCAAGCAATAGCATTTGCTCTGAAGTTGTTGAGGGAATCATCGTGGGAGGGGGTACAGTCGATAGTCATTGAATTTGATTCGAGGGTGGCACTTGCATGGATTCAAGGGGTTGAATGGAGGCCTTGGCCATTGTGGCGTTGGTTTTTTCAGATCGACGACGCTTGTGAGTCTTTGCCAAATGTGTGTTTCGCGCATGTGTTTCGGGAGGGAAATCAATTGGCGGATGCCCTTGCCAAGGGGGGTGTCGATCGGGGGTCGTGGCTTTGGGTAACGGCGTGAGTTGTATTCGTGTTTGTCCTTCGTTTTGACACTACTAATGGTACTCTTTTCCCCCAATTAGGATTAGGGGGGTTTTTAACGAGGCTATTAGTAGTGCTTTGTATGATTTTGCTTTAATAAAATCATATTGCTTTTCAAAAAAAAAAGTTTGCCTTCAGAATTTAAAACATACGTTTAGGAATTAAAATTATATAATATATAATTTAAGCCATGTATGCAACACATGAATTTTCAAAAGTTACCTTAAGCCATGTATGAATTTCAACATGAAACCTACTCTTTTATTCATGCAATTCCACGCATTCGCATCGACATCATAACCAGTGTTTGCTATTGAGTTTACCTCCGGAATTTGCTTTGAATTTTAACTATGTTTCAACAGCAGTAAAATTCACTTCTAAACTGTTGGAAAAATAGACTGCTGTAAAACGAGGCGTTAACATTGACTGGAAAATAATAAAATAACTATACAAAACCAAACCGTGTCGTGGTTTTAACCACTGCCTTAGAAGCGAATTCGCCCCGATGTGTATAATCGCTACAATGGACGAACGGCCCCCCGAGGTTAGCACGACTCTCCAAATTTCGTACACCTGAAAGATGGAGCGGACTTTGATGGTACTGCTCTTCTCTCAACTCAAAATCAACACTCGTGATAGGTTTATAAAAACTAAAGAGAGTGTTTCTAAAGCAAACTCTATTGCTTAGGTATTTCTCAAATGAGTGAAATTTCCCACTATTTATAGGCTAAATAGTGACAGTAAAATCGTCATTTCCACATCACAAATTAATTCTATTAATAATTGAATTAAATATCATTATTATATGAGTCACATTTTGAGTATTAACAACAAGTTTCAAACATCTCTTTTTGTTTTAAAATGGTTTTTAAGAGAATAAAACCTTTGCTTCCGGTTTTGGAGAAGGAAAAAAATATGAACCCTAACTTTTTATTTATATATTTTATATGCTTTGAAATAAAAAGAAAGAAAGAAAGAGGAGATACCTCTTAAATTTGTTTTTTTTGTATTGCTTGTTCTATGAAATTCCCCCAATTGATGCTTCGGGGTTACAATGTTTTGGGTTCGGTCTTTATAGCATCGAAATTATAATTTTTAGAAAAATAGAAAAACCTAAGAAAATGCTATTGGTAGCATATTCTCTTGTTTATATTCATATTTGTAATGATAACAATCAAGTAACCAGAATTAAAAGGGATAGAGATGAGCATAAATAGTCTTGGGTAGGGAAGAAGAAGAGAGAATCAAGAGAGACAATATTCATTCACTTTTAGGATAAGAAAACGATAAGGGTGTTGAGCCCCTATTACCCTAATTACAACAATCATCAAACGAAATCGTTCCACTAGAGAAAAATAAAAAAAATATAGCAAACCAACTCAGCCATTAATTAAAAGAAAACAAGAATTAACAGGAAATAACGATCATCAATTAACAGCTCCTTACAATACTCCCTACTCAACATGATCCTTGACCTCAAGGATCAAAATCTGGAAACTGTTGTTGCAAACGATAAATGACCTCCCAAGTTGCATCTTCAAGGAAAAGAGTTAGTCCACTCTACTCGCACTTCAGTCACTGCCTTGTTCCCTCTTTTCACCATCCTACTTTCTAGAATTCTCTATGGTTCATTGGCAATCGAACCATCATCATCTACCACTGGCAAGTCACTTTGAAATATTTCTGCCCTAATGTGTTTCTTTAACTGGGAAACATGGAACATCGAGTGCACCCTTGATCCTGCGTGTAACTTCAACTGATAAGCTACTATCCCAACCCTGTTTATTATCTGAAATGGTCCAAACCATTTCAGAGCAAGCTTCTAGCATCCTCTTACTTGAACTATTTGCTGTCTATAAGGTTGAAGTTTCAAGTAAACCCAATCTCTTACCTAAAATTCACAGTCCCCTCTTCCCTTTGTCTGCATGTTGTTACATTTTAACTAGGGCTCACTGTAAAGTTCTATCTAAAACAGCCACCATGGATTCGCCAGCTATGTAAGGTAAATGGACTGGGGGTTATTGTCCATACAAAGCACTGTAAGGAGTTGCATTAATGGCTGAGTGGTGGGAGGTGTTGTACCACCATTCAACAAGATGCAACCATTTGCTCCAATCCTTTGGCCTTTCTCCAGTCATGTACCTCAGATATGTTTCTAATCATTTATTCACCCTTTCATTCTGCCCATCAGTTTCTGGGTGATATGCTGTAGAGGGTGTGATGGAAACCCCTAATTTCTTAAACAGTTCTTTCTAGAATAAACTCATGAACACTTGGTTTCTATTGCAAACTATGTTACCAGGCAGCCCCTGTAATTTAAACACATTCTCCATAAAAACCTGAGCAATATTTGCTGCTGAAAAAGAATGGTTTAAAGCTATAAAATGTGCTTACTTGGTCAGACGGTCCACAACTACCATGATGATATTTTTCCCTTCGAATTCGGAAGCCCTTTGATGAAATCCATGCTAATAGAAGACCATGCCGATTCTGGAACTGGGAGAGGCTGAAGTAATCCCCTACGATGTTGAATATCTCCATTGTTTTTCTAGCAAACTGTGCATTCCCTCATAAAATGTCTGATATCTTTTCTCAAACCCTTCCAATACATGACTGATGAAGCTCTTTTGATGATGACATGGGCTCCTAAATGCCCCCCATAGGACTGCTATGAAAGTACTGTATTAGCTTCTTTCTCAAATTTAGATCCTCCCCACTATTAACTTGCCCTTCCTCTTTAATACCTTCCCATCCCAAACATATTTAGAGTGACTATGCTCCTATCTTCCAATTCAAAAATTAATTTTTGAATTTTACTATATGTTTTTCATGTGTCAGCAATCTTAGATAGTAAATGAGTAGTGACACAACTAATTTCCATGGACTGACTAGTTCCAAACAAAGGGTTACTTGATAGTACATCACCAACCCTATTATGAATTCCCCTTCTATAGCACACTTCGAAGTCATACCCCTATCATTTTTACTACCCATTTCTGTTGAGAAGGTTCTGATGACCTGTCTTAATTTTAAAGTGCATGTCCAAAAGATAAGAAGACCATTTCTTTACAGCCATCAAGGCTGCCAACATCTCTTTCTCATAAATAGATATCCCTTGATGTCTCACTCTCAAACCTTTACTAAAAAAGGCCAAGGGCTTCCCTCCATGAGTCAAAACTGCTCCCACCCCCATGTCGGATGCATCTGTTTCCACCACAAACTCATCTTCAAAATTTGGTAGGGTAAGTACAGGGGGTGATTGTACTATTCATTTCAATGCCTCGAATGCTAATTGTTCCTTCTCTGACCATAACCAAGCCCCTTTTTCAGCAAGTCATTCAAGGGTCTCACTATGCTCCCATATCCTCGAATGAAATGTCGGTAGTAACCATATAATCCAAGAAAACCCCTCAACTTTTTGACTGTCCTGGGACTAGGCCACTCTAAAATGCATTAGACTTTAGACTGTTCCATGGCTATAACACCCCCAGAAATAACATATCCTAGATAATCCGCTTCTTTAGCTTCAAAACTGCATTTACTCATCTTGGCATATAATTTGTCTTCTCAAAACTTCCAATACTTCTCTAACATGCTTCAACTGGTCCTCGTTGCCAGAATAATAAATCAAGATAACGTCCAAGAACACTAATATAGATTTTCTCAACATTTTCTTGAAGATCTTGTTCATCAATCCTTACAAGGTTGCAGGGGCGTTAGTAAGCCCAAATGGCATCACAACAAACTCGAATTGTCCCTTTTGAGTCTTGAAAGTAGTCTTGGGAATATCAGGTTCCCACATTCTTATCTGATGGTAACCTGATCTCAAATCTAGCTTAGAAAAAATAGTAGCATTCCCCAGTTCATCTAAAACTTCCTCAATAATCGGCATTGGAAATTTGTCCTTCCAGGTTACTTGATTCAACTCCTATAATCGACACACATCCTCCATGAACCATCTTTTTTTCACCATCACTACTGGAGATGCAAAAGGGTTGTTGTTGTCCCTTATCACCCCAGTGCTCGACACCTCTCTAATCAACTTTTCTATCTCATTTTTCTGGAAGGGGAGATACCTATATGGTTTTAGTTTTACCACATCCCTTTCATCCACTAGTGGTATTCTGTGGTCCTGGCCTCTCCCAAGAGGTAACCCTTTTGGTTCTTCGAATACATCTATGAATTCCTCCAACAACTCTGCATCTCTACTGTCAATGGCTCTTTTCCAGTTTTCACATCCAATTTAGCATTCAAAAATAAAACACATGTACTATATGGGCTAACATTGCCTCTCAACATTTTTTAACAGGATTTGGGCTCAATTTTAGAAATAGGAATCAGATTAATACCTTCCAGCTTCACTTTTTTTTAGCATGCTGAAACTCCATGGACAGTTTTGAAAAATCCCATCTAATTGGTCCAAGTGTTGGTAACCATTGTACCCCTAACACAACATCACTTCCTTTAAAGGGTAGCACCATAAAATCTGTCACCAATTTATGATTATGTGTTTCCCACTCCACATCCTTACGAACTCCTAAAGTTTCCAACAGTCCCTCATCTGCCACTATCACTCTCATGTTACATTTCCTCTTTATTCTCAATTCCAACCTCTTAGCTGCTGACAAGCTAATGAAGTTGTGTGTGCTTCCATAATTAACCAACACAATGATCTCCAATCCTTGAATAAACATTTTGAACCTCATGGTCTCCCAAGAAGCCATACCCCACATAGCTTGCAAAGATAATATCGGACCTTCTGTTTTGGATCATTCCCCAATCTCACTAGTATCTTCACAATCCAAAAATTCTTTTGTGTCTACCTCTTCCTCAATCCTTTCTACTAATATCTGAAAAACTTGGGTCTTAGCACACTTGTGTCCTGGTTTGTACTTTGCAGCACACTAGAAGCACAATCACTTCTTCCTTCGATCATCAGTTTCAGTAGAAGTAAGGGTCTTCTCATTGTTTCTGGGGTTGGGATTTGAACTTTATGCTTTATGGTTTTGGGGTTAAGAGCATTTGAGGACACATTCCTAGGCCCATAATTCTATCCAATCTAGGATACACCAACACCAGTTCTAGGTAACAATCCAGAAAATTTAGCAGGCAATGACAAATTAGATGGAATCACTAATTTGTTTGGGGGAACAAAATCTTTCTTCTAGGGAGGGTAAAAGATCATTTACTAATTTGTTTAGGTTGCAACAATTTAAAAAATTGATTAGTCTCCAAACGTAAATGATTTTTGGAAATGCTAAGAACTTGATTCAACAACAACACAAAGTCCTCGTAGTATTTCTCCACCAACTTTGTATGGTAGAGTGTAACAAACTCTGCAAAAGGGTCCTCGAATCCTTCTGGAGCAAATCTGTCACGCAACAAAGTCAGGTATTGAATCCATGTCAATTTCCCCAAATCCCATATAACCCCCTTAGCCCAACCTAGACGCCTGACCCGATCTAAGAAGATTACACGGGGAAAACCAAAGTCAACTCGTTAAAGTCAACCTTGATTAACGACCTTTTTTGTTTTTATCTTCTCTAGATACACAATATTAACCTATGTGTTCATCAAGACCATTAGGAAGAAACGACACAACGATCGGAGTTCAATTAGGGGTTCAATTGCATACTTATGACTTTTAGGGACCATTTCACAAATTACATAAATTACAGGGACTTTTAAGATTTTAGAGTTACCAATCCTCAATTAGTCATATAACATGCTACCACGTAAAATTTCAGCTCAAATCGATCATCCAAACTCATCCAGCTGATCAAATAACATTCAAGGACCAAAACGTAACATTTCAAGACTTACAAAGATACTTTTAACCGAATTTTAACTACCCATATCGATACACTTGAGCTTGTATCGATACGCGGGAAGGCAGTTGCCAAAGATGGGAAGAGCGTATCGAAACGCTTCCCCGCGTATCGGTACGATCTTAAAACCTGGCTTGGGAGTATCGATACGCGGGCAGTCCATACCAATACCCATGTACTAAAATGCCTGAATTTTGCCTTAGTGTATCGATACACTTCCCCGTGTATCGATACGCATACCAGAAAGGCTCATCCCAACATCATTTAAACATACTTAAACATATCCAATCAAGCTTAAATCATGCATACAAGTTATAATCTACCTATTAGACATGCAACAGTAAATCACACTCATCAAACCATGATGATATGTTAGTTATTCAAGCATTCTTAAGAAACCAAACTAAAGCATAGTCAAAACACCATAAGCAAAACATGAAACTAATTAGAGGTCGATTACAAGTCCAAAATCAGAAACCAAACTTGCTTAAGATAACAAACATCACCAACATATCCAGAAAGTAAGATTTCCCACCCATTGCCACTTATTACACTAAGGGTGAACCACATACATTGCTTAACCAAAACTCTTGGAATCCCCTTGCTATTGGGCTGCCTTGAAATGCTCAATTCTTTTCATTGATGAAACAAATGAGCGTAAGCATAAAGCTTAGTGAGGGTCGCTAGAACAACATTCATCAATGCAGTACATAAAACCTTTGCAACATCATTTGTAAACTCATGCCTTTCTTTAATACTTGCTCAATTAGGCATTCAATGCACCTTTAAAACCACATGCATATTGCATCTTTCAAACAACAACAAAATCCTTCACTCATGCTTAAACCAAGCATCACATGCATTATTGCATCATTCACAAGCATCTCATGCTTAATCATTAAGCATTATCATTATATTGGCTCGCAAGTGATAATTCTCAAACCACACCAAAACACATGACACAATCAGATACGCGGATTACAAGTGTTGTCCCACACGCTTCATACATACTACCGGACAACACAAGGTGGAGATAAATGGCATAATCACAACCCCTCAACACCCGTGATGGAGATTAATGGCACAATCACAACCCCTCAACATCACTCATCGATAGTTGTATATTTCCACTAATGAGAGTACGAGATACATACCACAAGACTTACACACGGGATTAAACCATTCACCGTTGTGATCTTAGCCTCAATCGTTAGGGTACTTGGATGGAGATTACGGCACAATCACAACCCCTCGACATCCAAGGCAACTTTATTCACGGTGCACCCAATCCTATAGCCGGCTATCTATATCCGATTAAAGTAACCAAAAACCATTTCCATCACTTGCCAATATAATCATTTAACATCAATATTCCACTGTTTTACAAGCATAAACACAATGTCATTTCCACAAGCATAAACATGCTTAACATCATATGCATTTACCACATAAAACCAAGGATCACTTACCTAGTGCATCTTTAACATAATGGCATTAAAATCCAACATTAACCATGCTTTAAAACAATAATCAAAACCACATTAACTCAAGTGCATTTCCATCAAATCATAGCACATTTCCGAGAGAAGCTTTCGAATCACTTACTCTTGAGCTTAGCTAAGTGTTTCAAACTTACACTAAGCTCCCAAGACCACGTTCAAAGCATTACAAAGCTGGAAAATCCATGTCCACTCACCGATACGCGAAGCCTTGCTCGCCGACACGGAAATTACTCTTCTGGAGCCTCCAACAACGTCTCGTTTGCTCTCGGATCAAGATCCCCTGTTTTCACATCATCAAAACAGAGATCCAAATGCATTAAAATGCATTTCAACACCAACAACCAATCACAAACTCGTTGCTCACCCAAACTACACCAACTTACCCATCCGAAACAACCGAAAATTCAATCGATTGCTTTCTAAACCAAGCCCAGCCAACATACATCACTTCCGATCAATTATAAACATCAAAACACATCTAAAATCAACCTAAACCCTTCCTTATACCTTCAGCCAGCATTACTCTCACATATCACCTCAAAACCCAACTAGAACTATCAAGAAGCTCAAGGATTTCGGGATCTATATCAACAAAACCTGTTTTCAACATATTAACCATCTCAAAAATCAATTAAAATCAATCCAAAATAGAGCTTAACAAAAGAAGTTTGAAAATCAAGAATTTTATATTATTTTTGCAAGATTTCAATCTCAAATCAATACCACATTGAAAACCCAACTAAAAACATTAGTTAGAAGCCAAAGATCTTGAGAATTTCAATAAAGAACCTAGATTGAAGGTTGAGAACGAGATTTACCTCCAATCCTTGCTTTCCTCAATGAATGACAAGTTTCCCTTAGCAAAAATCTTGAAGAATTTGAAAGGTCTCTTGAAATTTGTTTAGAAAATATTGAGAGAGTGTTTGGGAGAAAATAATTCTGGAGAAAATGAGTTAGAATTGTGTTTGGCTGAAAATGATTAGAGAAAGGTAGTTACGTCAAGCGAAATCTCATTTTTCTAATATATTAATTTTAATTCAATAAAAATCCTTTTATTAAATCACTTTAAAAAATCTCTTTTAAAACACATGTCATATTAAGGAAAGGCTAAATTGCCATAAAGCTCCCTAAAGATTCTAAGATTTTGGCTCCTCTTTTAAAAATCACATTTTCCCACAGTTTTGAAACTTTACATTTTGGTCATTATCCAAAATGTACCTCTTCCGAAACTCTTTTTGTGAAATTGATTTGACCAACCTCTTAAACATAATTTTAGAGGATTTTAGCAATTTTTACCATATTTTTATCATATTCTGATCCTTGATTTCCTTAAATCACCAACCTCGATTCGAACCGTTTCCGACCGGTCCGATTCGATGTCCAAAACATTTAGGCCCAAAACCAAGGCATTACATCCCCCTTGTTCTGAGTAACCAACTGGTGCCATTGGAGAGCCTTTCCTTCCAAGTGCAACATCACAAACCTAATTTTAGCTCCTTCAGGCACGTTCTCTGCTTTAAAATATTGTTCTAACTTAGAAAGCCAACCTTTGAAATCTATCCCATCAAATCTAGGGCACATCAGCTTATATGCGAAATTTTGTGACTGTGAAATCTCCCCTGTCTGAGTGACCTGAACTTCATCATCAACAACAGTTACCAGTGGAATGGCACAATGCTTACTGCTAGGAGCTTGAGTTCGTGGGGGAACGTTGACCCTATGGTCGGGTTGCGAAGCCGGTGTTATAATGGGTTGAGCCCCCAAAACTCCTTGAGTCTGAATCTAAATACCCACTACCTTCGGGGTTGTCTCGATCTCCGGAACGAGTGTCTTTCCCAGGGCGATAGAAATCCCTTCTAGATTTCAGTCAGGATGGAAGTCCTCATCTAAGTCATTCAATTTTCCATCTTGGTGTTGAGCAAAGCGATGTACGATTTCAGCTGTGAAACTGATAACTGCATGAATATCCTTGTTTTCATACCTTTTTGTTATAGCATTTTCCTGTTCTTGAGTCCATACCATAGCATTTAGGTTGCATTTTCTTCTTCTAGGTGCATCTTTAGATTTGTTGGTTATTAATCCATATTGAGGGGTACTGCTCAGAAGGTTGGTTTTGGGTTTGATGGTGCGCAGGAAAGGAGTCAAGAGAGAAAGCTTGTGTCGAGAATTGCTATAGAATAGTGGAAGTGGAAATCAGCCAAAACGTGAGAAGCACGTGAGCTGCAGAAGCACGTGAATATACAGAAAAGGATGACCTGACACGTGCAGCAGTCGGTACCCACCTGCAGACTGTCCTCCTTGTCCCCTCGTGGCAGAGCTTGTCGGTGGATATTCCTTGGGATTACCAAGGAATCTTTATGGCACAAAACCCTAGAAGCCTCCACTGTATAAAGAGGGGGAGAAGCTTGGAAAGAACACACGCGAAAGAGAGGCAGAAGAGAGCTTAGAGAGAGAAAAGGAGAGAGAAGTTTTCATCTTCATCTTCTCCGCTTGGTGTCATCCATCGTTGTATCTCCAAGGAGTGGCCTCGCTGGCCTCGAGAGAGGCAGTGGGCCTAAGACAGTCGGGAAGTCCATGGCGGAGAGGGAGTTCACCTTTCTCTCTGTCGCTTTAGCAATTTCTTTTCATATTTTTATATTTGGTGATGTTATCACAATGATACGTTGGATGATGTTGCCCAACCATGAATTGTTTTAGGTGGCTTGGGTTTGATGGATGATTTTATTTTGAGTACTTTTTAATGCATGCTATAGCTTTTCAGTGTTTATCATGTTCTATGCTTTGCTTATGCGTTTTATTTCCTTAAAGTTGTAAGAGCC
This sequence comes from Hibiscus trionum, assembly GCA_030270665.1. NCBI lineage: Eukaryota > Viridiplantae > Streptophyta > Magnoliopsida > Malvales > Malvaceae > Hibiscus > Hibiscus trionum. The sequence goes on along the minus strand of BSYR01000038.1, from coordinate 13,574,944 downwards.
ATCGAGAGTTGGGCGTTCTTTAAGTGTGTGTTGAGGTTAGTAATCGATAGAGCTAGCCTTAGAACCCCCATAAGCAATGGAGTGACTGTCGAGAGGTAGACTCTAGCATACCTTAGAGATAAGTGATATGTTTCAAGGGCTAAAAAGGATAGTTCGTAAAGAGTAGGGGAGTGTTAAGAGTTTACGTCGAGAGGTATTGTTGTAGCATTTCTGACTCCCAGTTTCCTGGCTAGAGATAGTTTAAGAGCAGTTTTAGCAAATCCTGCCTAGCATAGAAGATAGCTGAAGAGTCTTAGTGTCATTAAGAAGTTTAAGTTAGGTTGTCCATCATTCCCAGCCAGTCATTCCGTAGTGAGTTTCGCATACGAAAGGGGACCTGTTCATCATATTGCTATCTTATCTTTCTCTACACTATTTTGCTCAGCATTATTTTACATCATCTCTTTTACTATAGCATTGTCATCTACAAAAAGTTCAATCAATATTGTTACAGCAAACCGTGAATACCTCCAATCCCTGTGGATACTCACTCACTCACTCACTTTATTACTCGTTCGACATGTATACTTGCACTATATTTGCGTATCATTTATAGTACACTACACACAAGCAACAAGTTTTTGGCGCCGTTGCCGGGGATTGGCAATTGGTTGTTTACGGTTTTTTTTGTTTATATTGCTTGTTCTTTTTGTTTTTGTACATATTTATCTAGGATTTTTCTTTTTTTCTTTTCAGGTGTCCTGCTAGTGCATGACCAGAAGGCAACCTAGAGGACCCATGCAATCACCTATTTATGAGATCGAGCATTTCTTGAGACATAGGAGACATGTTCGAAAAGAAGAGACCAGAAACATGAATCAAGAGGTACCACAGCCTCAAGGTAACGAAGATGTTATGGCAAATGGCCAAGGAGAAGCGGCTCGACCTCAAGCCATTAGAGATCATTTAACTCCTATCTTGGACGATCTCTATCCCAGAATAGTAGCTCCAGAAATTCAGGCAGCCCAGTTTGAGCTTAAACCTGTTATGTTCAACATGCTGAACACTATTGATTAATTTGGAGGTATGCCTCTCGAAGATGTAAGACAACATATTTGTGCTTTCTTGGAAGTTTGTGACTCGTTCAGACAACAAGGAGTGCACGATGATGTGCTAAAGCTTAAACTGTTTCTATATTCTTTACGTGATCGTGCTAGAGCATGGCTAAGTGGAGTGCCAGCTGGATCAATGGAGACTTGGGCAGATCTATGCAAAAATTTTCTGCTACGGTATAATCCACCCAATAGAAACACTCAGTTGAGAAATGATATTGCTTCTTTACGTCAAGCTGATGACGAATCCATGTGCGAGTGTTGGGATCGATTCAAGGGATTATTGAGGAAATGCACTAATCATGGTTTTCATGATTGGACCCAAGTGGTTATGTTCTATAATGGGGTGAATGCTCCCACAAGGATGATGTTAGATGCTTCAACAAATAGAACCTTATTAGACAAATCACCGGAGGAAGCATTCAACATTCTTTTTAGGGTAGCCAACAATGACTACCAGTTTCCGACCACAAGGCTTGGAACGGGGAGGAGAACCCAAGTAGTTCGATAGAGTGAAGCTGATGACTCGGTAGCCACCCAGTTAGCTGCTATCACCAATATGCTAAAGAACCTCCAATGTCCCAACGAAGTCAAGGAAGTGAAATCCGCAACCTCATGTCTCAGATGCGATGGCAATCACCATTTGAGTGAGTGCCCTAACAATCAAGAGTCAGCCAACTATGAGGGGAATTATAACCGCAACAACAATCCATACTCTAATACCTACAACCCAGGATGACATCAGCATCCAAATTTCAGTTGGGGTAATCAAGGGCACATCAATTCTGCACAGCCAGTGCCACAGAAAAATCTGATCGAAGCACCACCTTTTAATCAGATGATACCATGGCAAGGTCACAAGGGAGCAACATCTTCATCGAACAGTTCGCTAGAGACCACATTCAAAGAATTTATGGCTATAACAAAAGATTTCATGGGAACCACGAAAGTTTTGCTACAAGATCATGAAGCAAACATTAAGAATCAAGGAGCCTTATTGCAAAGCCATAGTTCCTCTCTCCAGGCCCTAAAAACACAAGTTGGTCAAATAGCTCAAACCTTGCATGCGCGACCTCAAGGAAGTTTGCCTAGTGACACTGAAGCCACTAAGTACCATAGCAAGGAGCAATGCAGCATACTAACATTAAGGAGTGGCAAGGAAATTAGCAAGGAAGACAAGTTTGGGGGAAAAGAGAAGGAGGAATCTCAGCCTAACTTGACTCAGGAAGAAGATAACTCACAAGATCCTCCAGGCGAAGAGAAGGTTGAGGAAGTCATAGCAAAAAAAACACCGGAGGAGGAGCCTACTTTTGTTACAACAAAAGATGCAACTCCACCAGTCTAGATAAATGAAGTTAGACCCCCACCTCCTTTTCCTCAACGACTCAGGAAGCATAAAGAAGACATTCAATTCCAGAAATTCGTACATATCCTGGACAAGTTACATATCAATGTTGCATTTCTAGAGGCCATTGATCAGATGCCAACATATGCCAAGTTCCTTAAGGATATAGTCACAAAAAAGAGGAAGGTCGAGAAGCAAGAAATTGTCGCTATAATAGAAGAATGCTATTATATGTGGAGTAAGCTGCCATCTAAGAGGAAGGACCAATGTAGCTTTGTCATCCCATGCTCTATTGCATTTTTAGCCACCGGACAAGCTTTAATCGATTGTGTGAAGGGTGAATTCACGATGCGAGTGGCTGATCAGACGGTCACGATCAATATTCATGACACCCTCAAGTATGTAGGCAATCTAGAAGTATGCCAATATATAGATGCTACAGCAGAGAATGTGATTGATGAGTTTTGCTGTAGCAATGAGATGCAAATGGAAGAGTTTGAAGCACTATGCAAAGATGATGATTTAGACCTAGAAGAGCTCTCAAGGGAAATGGAGAAGTCTAGTCGACTCGAGGCTAGACCATGTACGCACTTTGAATCTCTTGATTTTTCAGAATTTGTACCTCCTAAGCCTTCCCTTGAGCATGCACCTACTCTAGAACTGAAACCTTTGCCATCACATCTTAAATATGTTTAATTGGGGACCAATGAAACTTTTCCTTTGATAATCTCATCTAGTCTCACACCTAAGCAAGAAACTAGTTTAGTAAATATGTTGAGACAACATAAAAATGCTCTAAGGTGGACTATGGCTGATTTGAAGGGTATAAGCCCTGCTATATGTATGCACAAAATTTTTCTTGATGATTGTCACAACAATTCTGTTGAGCCCCAGAGGAGATTAAACCCAAACATGAAGAATGTGGTGATGAAAGAGATAATCAAGTGGCTTGATGATGGAGTAATCTACCCGATATCCGATAGCTCATGGGTCAACCCAGCGCAATGTGTGCCGAAGAAGGGAGGCGTGACTGTGGTAAGCAATGAGGAGAATGAACTATTGCCTACTAGAACCGTCACAGTGTGGAGGATTTGCATGGACTATAGGTAGCTCAACAAGGCAACCAAGAAGGACCATTTCCCCTCCCATTCATTGATCAGATGTTGGATCGACTAGTAGGCAAGGCATTCTACTGCTTCCTCGACGGGTATTCTGGGAACAATCAGATAGCTATAACACTCGAAGACCAAGAGAAGACAAATTTCACATGCCTTTATGGAACTTACGCTTTTCGGAATTGTCTTGTTTTAACCCGTCTAAATGTGATGTTAATTTTATCTTAAAAAGGTTAAGAATGGCTTAACCGATCTAATGGGCTTAATATCCATCCTGATAAGACAAGGATGAATGTAAGCTAACTAAACCGGTTAAAACCCTAAACTTAATTAAAGCTCTAAACCTAAACCAACCTAATTGTACGGATCGTGCCCCTATGAGACGAGCACACGATTTGAAACAATTAAATTGATCATAAAAAATGAAAATAAAAAAACCTAAAGGTCTAATCTACCTAGCCCAAGCCCACCTAAACTAAGCAAAGCCCCAATTACCTAATCCTAATATTCTAACCCTCAAAGCCCAAGGCCCAAACTTATAAATGTAAATACTCACAACATATTCTATACTAACAATATATTATATATGTAATACTATACCACGTATCATAAAAATATATATTATGCATGTTTAAAAAAACTTTGTATGAAGAATTTATATCATTTGTCAAGAAAATGTATATTGTACATTTCATAACACTATATACTTCTCTTTTTATAAAAGGCTATATGTTATACATTTTATAAGAAAACTATAGATTATATACTTTACTAACTATAAGTTATATACGTTATAAAAAAGGTATCATATAAAACATATATTATATACATGACAACCACATATGTTCACATTATCAACCAAAGCCCTAATCACTACACATATCATACGTTCTTCACATCACATCATAAAAAAAGGGGGGAAAAGACTGAAATTAAAGAAACTAAAATATAGTGGTAGAAATTAAAAAAGCATGATAAAGGAAAGAACATTAGAATTAGGACTAAAATTAACAGAAAATAAACCCTGAGGGCCAGTTTTAAAAGAAAAACATATTTGATTAAAATAGGGGCGAGATTCAAAAGCATTTAAAAGTTACAAGGTCTATGTGAGTAGTTTTGAAACACGAAGACCCTCCCGCTCGTAAATAGCGCGACACAGAAGGGTTAAAACGCCATTAATCCTATTTTAAAAGCTAAAATACTATAAAAGCTAATCTAAAGTCATTTCGACCCCTTTTCGCAAACCCTAGCCCCCTTCTTTCTCTCGTCTGTCGAGCGTTGCTTCATCGATCGTCGTTAACTGGCGCCGGAAACCATAAAAAAACTCCAAAGCCTATTTTCTTTGTAGATCCCAAACTTGACGCTCTCTTTTAGAAAACCAGAACGAAAACCCCTCTTTGTTTTAGAAAATGAGACTAAAAAAACCACCCCCTAAAGGCTACTGTTCCGTCCGACTCACCATTTGTGGCCTCAAAAGAGCCGGTAGGCTTGTCGCCGGGGAGAAACGACACCAATCGTATAGAAGATGAATCGTCCAAAGGTGGATCGACGCGGAAGGGGATACGAACCGACAAAGGTAAAAAAAAAACTCTAAATTTGCATGCTTTTATGCTTCGAAATAGGGGAGAAAAAATACCTCAGAAGGCTTTTGTATTTATGAATCTGATTTTCCCCGTTTGATTGCTTGGGATTACAATGGATTGTTTCGGGCTTTTATAGACGTATTTACATGGATTTAGAAAAATAGGAAAAAAATCCTGTAAATTGCTATTGGATGCCTCTGATGTTTCTTGTTTGTATTCGCATGGCCGTTTTGATCTTTCTTGTTTGCCTCTGAGTTTGTTGTGTGTTTTTTCTCTGACATTTTTGTTGTTTGTTTTCATACATCGTGACTGCCGACAGGGGACCAGAGAGAGCTTCGAATGGCCGTGCACCAACGTGGCAAATGGTGATCCCTCCGATCGATGTGGAGAAGATATGGACGGCCTGAAGAGCTGAGGAGTCTAGCGTGTGAGTCACACACGCACGTGGGGAATTCGGAAGGTTCCCGCTTCAATCTCGAGTCGTCCAATCATGAACCATATCCGATGGTTGGGATCTTGCGGCGCTAGGGCAAAAGAGGGGCTTTAGCTTTTCTTTGATCAGAGGCCATCTGGACCGTTCGATTAGCAACCCTTGATCTGACGGTCCAGATGCAGCTGCGCAAAAATAGAAGATTAGGAATTAGGGTTTTTCCATGTTATCATATTAGGGCCTTTGGGCCAAACAGGCTCCATTATATATACATTTTTGGGCTTTTTGAATGTAATATGGATTGATATACATATGTACTAATTTTTATTTATTTAAATTGGGCTTTGAATTTAATTATTTTTTTTGTTTGTTGTTTTTGTGGTTTCAGATTTGTTTTTATAATAATAATAATAAGGACACTAATAATAATAATAATAATAATAATAATAATAATAATAATAATAATAATAATAATAATAATAACAATAATAATAATAACAACAATATAGCATATGATAACAAGATAATATGGTAGTGGGGTAATAATAATAATAATAATAATAATAATAATAATAATAATAATAATAATAATAATAATAATAATAATAATAATAATAATAATAATAATAATAATAATAATAATGTTGATGATGATAATGATAATAATAATAGTAGTAGTAATTGAATGTAAACATAGTAATAATAACAGGATATGAAGGATATTAATATAATATACTAACATTTTGGGTTTTTTTTATAAAATAGTATAACATATATAAACTAATTTAAGTTGAACAAAGCCCACACACATATATGAAAAAGCCCATTATTATAAAATGAAATAGAAAGAGGTTAACCCGGACAAAATTAGTGATTACAGTTGCCCCTCTTTGCTTGTACTTGTGGAACAAGAATAAAGCAAAGACCATAAGCATTAATTTTGTCCAACTTCCCTGTTTGGGTGATTTGCTCCTCCGAAAAGGCAGAATCAAAGTGGGAAGCGTTGGCATGTCCTTCTGAAACGGCAAGGGACATATCAAACAATAATTGATTCATTCTTCTGAAGCGGCAGAGAACAAACCCAAATAACTTGCTTTCCCAAAACAGCAAAAACAAACTGAGTAGGCCTTCTTGTTTTTCTGCACGCAAATCCTTGAGCTCTTTTGCTCTTAAATCCTAATGCGGCGAGTTCGAAATCCTTCGCCTAAATCCTTAAGCTATGAGTATCTCCCTCATTTGCTCTGAAAGCTTGACGTGGCAAATTTGAAATTCTTCGCCTTGAGCTACGAGTATCTGTCTCTTTTGCTCGGAAGTCCTGCTTATGGTGAATTTGAAACTCTTCACCTTGAGCTATGAGTATCTGTCACCTTTGCTCGGAAGTCCTAATTATGGTGAGTCTGTAATTCTTCACCTTGAGCTATGAGTATCTGTCTCTCTTGCTCGAAAATCCTGATTATGGTGAATTTGAAACTCTTCACCTTGAGCTATGAGTATCTGTCTCCTTTGCTCGGAAGTCCTGATTATAGTGAGTCTGTAATTCTTCACCTTGAGCTATGAGTACCTGCCTCTCTCACTCGGAAAATCTAATGTGGCGAGTCTGAAATCCTTCGCCCGAAGTTTTGAGCTATGACTATCTGCCTATTTTGCTTTGAAATTCTAAAGTTGTGGTTCTCCTTTCTTTTCTTCTTTCTTCTCTCTTCTCTCTTTTTCCTTCTTTCTTTATTCTCCTTTTCTTCTTCTTCTTCTTCTTCTTCTTCTTCTTCTTCTTCTTATTCTTCTTCTTCTTCTTCTTCTTCTTCTTCTTCTTCTTCTTCTTCTTCTTCTTCTTCTTCTTCTTCTTATTTCTTCTTTTTATCTATCTCTCCCTCTCTTTTGCTTCCTTCCTTTTTCTCTTTCTCTCTTCTTCTTTCCTCTCGTTCTTTTTTCTTATTCTTATTCTTATTCTTTCCTTTTTCCTTTTTTTCCTTTTTTTCCTTTTTTTTCTTTTCTTTTTCTTTCTTTCTTTCTTTTCTTTTTTTTTCTCTAACTTTTTCTCTCTTCTCTTTTTCTTTTCTTTTAATTTAAAAACCAGGAAACCTGAATTTTTTTTAAAAAAACATTCCAAGGGGGATAAAATTAAGAATTTTGAATTATGAAGACAACATCCTTTTGGAAAGGACCAAATTGAGGAATTTAAATTTTTGAGAAAAACATCCTTTAAGAAGGATAACATCGAGAAATTGGAATTTTAAGAAAAAACATCCTTTAGGAAGGATAAAATTGATAAATTGAGTTTTAAGAAAAACATCCTTTAGGAAGGATAAAATTGAGAAATTGAGTTATAAGAAAAAAACCCCTTTTGAAAGGATAAAATTGAGAAATTGAAGTTTTAAGAAAAACATCCTTCATGAAGGATAAATTGAGAAATTGAAATTTTAAGAAAAACATCATTTTGGAAGGATAAAATTGAGAAATTGTGTTTTAAGAAGAACCTCCTTTTGAAAGGAATAAAATTGAGAAATTTGAATTCTAAGGAAAACATTCTTTTGGAAGGATACCATTAACAAATTTGAGTTTTGAGGAAAACATCATTTGGGAGATCAGAATCAGGGATTAAAATCATAATACCAGTCAAAGGACTCTTGGTTCTTATGATATCTATTTCCTCTCTCGTGAAGTGGTAGATCCCTCTTTTTATCAACCTTCAAATTCCTGTTTAAAATAAACAAAATGCTATGATGGTATGAGTTAGCATTCTCCTAACATAGGGATATCTAACTATCAATGATGCATGAGCATATTTTATGATGCAAAGATGCGTGTTCATGAGAATGCAAAGATGCATGAATTTAGCTCATCTCGTTCTCTAGGGTTGGTGGTCGTCATCTTGGGACTACAACCACTCCTCGGTCACATGTCTTGACAAGATTTGCTTTCAACTTGTGTTGCTCGTTCCCCGAGTTCAATGACTCTAGTCGTAATCAGAATCATTAACCAAGTTCTTTCAAGCCTTGCGCCATCTCCCATCTATTCTGATTCGAAGTCTCATGCGCAGAAGCTCTCGTTGTCCCACGGAAAATGATGCCGAATGGTCCTTCATCATCATGTAGTGCCTCTCAATTTTGGTCTCTACTGACGGCGACACATTTATCTCTGAAGTAATACAAGGAAATCTCTTTATTTTGAAATATGTCAATTTGTTGGTTGTCATTCTAATGAAGAATGGATTTTCAAATTAATATGCAAAACCTTGAAACCAAAATTCTAATTAAAATAAAAAATAGAATAGGATGCCCCGGATATCAAATGCAAGAGCGTCTTAGATTCAACTTTCCGGTGATCACTTCAAGCATAGCTTGCGTCTATGAAGACTTTGAATGTTGTAGCGATATTTGAAGTTGTGAAACTCCTCCCAAATTGATCGGTTCATCCTCATGATTATGGTACTTGCTGGATCAGCTCGATTACTATTCCTTCTAGTTCTCATCATGTTTCTCCACTCATGTGTATGTTTAAATTTTCAACTTTTGTTTAGCCCCTAAAACATGCGTGCCTATGATTACCACTGATTTTGTGTCAGTGTCTCGAGGATTCTTCTTCGGGTCTTATTCAATTTGTTCATTCATTTCATTCTCTTAGGGGAATTCAACTCGTCACAGTCCTTTTTGACTCGAGAATAAAGATGGAGCATACAACGATACCCCGAGTTACTCAGCATCGTCACGATTTTGAAAATATTACCATCACTCATGAAGCGAAGAGTTTCGGCTTCAGCGGAGTGCCCCTAAAATTCCACACTCATATCCGAAAATTCCTATTACCAAGTTTCGAACATTGGAGTGCTTTTTGTTAATGCTCGTTACCAAGTTCTGAAGTTAAAAACATTTTATTTTTAAATAGTCTATTTTTCTCTTCTTTTTTATTTTCTCTTTTCTTTTTTTCTTTCAGGCACATTCAAGTAACTCTATTTGGGCTTTCTTAGGAGATTTTCTTATCATCAAACATCATCGAAGGAATAGTAATCTTGCTTCTCTCGTTTTACCGACCAGAGCGGACGGAGCGGGAAATCTCACTTCATCGTTATTACAACATTCAATCGATCTTTTTCATTAGAATCAATCCCACATCAAGCATGTGATATCCGATGACCTACGGAGGTAAGGAGGTATATTCATATATATATATATGATTTCAAGGTCATTGCATGATAAGCAAAGATGAATTTTCATTAGAAAGAAAATCCGCAAACTTAACAAGTGCCCCTAAAAAGATCATTGTTATCTTCGGGAAAATTATAGCAATGTTGGTTCTGTAACACCCCAAATTTTTGCCCAATTTAAAAATTCTTAATTTTGAAATACCTAGATTCAAAATCCTAACATTTGGGAATTTTGTTTTAGAAACCCTAATTCGATTTTGTGGACTTAATTGGAAATAAATCATATTTGAGTGACTAAATGATAGAAATTGAAACTTTGGTGACCGTTCTGTAATGCGGGTAAAAGTCAGGACCCTGTTTCATGATTAACCCACTTGTTAGGGTAAATGTTAAATCCCTAAAAGTCTATTCAGCTTCTAATTAGGAATTTGGTCAGCCGCTCTCCCTCACCCCTTCTCTCTCGACATCTCCCTCTCATGTAACCCGTAAGGTTCGGCGAAGCTCCGATCAGCTCCCTTTCCTCTCGCGAACCAACCCCGGTCCTCGTTGCTCCATCGGCCCCTTTTTGCGAGTAAACAGTGAGAAACTCTTCGACTTCGCTTGGGCGCCGACCTTCACCACCGCGTGCTCCTTCGCCGTTCACACCACCATCGTGACCACCAGCGTTGTGCGTTTAAACCCCGACCCTTGGCTCTTTTCCACCAGCCATTGTTTGCTCGAAAATCATGGAAAATCGTTCGGGATTCCCTTGTTCTCCGTCATCTTTTGCTCGAAAAATAGAAAAGAACCGTTCGGTTCTCCTTTGCGCCATCGTTCACTGCCGTGTCCTCCATCGTGGTTTCACCGTTTTAGTTTGAGTAAGCCTTGCATCTGTGTTCTTGGTTGTTTAGATATCATATTTGTTAGTTTTGGCCGGAAATTGACTCTTTGGGATGTTGTTTTGTTATCGGAGCATGCTGCCTTTGTTTGGGTTGTCGTCGTCGTCGTTGTAGGTTCTGTCGCCGCCGCCGTTCGTGGAGCTTGCCGCCGCCATCAAAGGTTCTGGAAACCCTAGTGTAGTTTTGGTAAAAGTGTAGAGTTGGGCTGAGTGTGTTGTGGGTTGAGCCTAAGTGTTAGTGAAGCTAAGTAGGTTGTGTGGGTTGGTGTTTTTGAGATGGTAAACCCAACGAGTTTGTGAGTGTGGGTGAATGGAGTTGGGTGTTGTGGCCCGTGTGTGTGTGTTATGTGAGCCCATAATTATGAGTAAATCAGACCCATGATCTGATCAGACCACGTGACCAAACCATTATTGAACCGAACCGGATTAAGTTGTGAACCGAAATGCTATTGTGAATCGAACCAGTTTTGACCGAACCGTTTACCATATTTGACCAGTTGACCTATTTGACCGAATTCGACCAATTGACTTTGACCAGTCAAGTCAGTGTTGACCGTTGACCTTGGATAGTTGACTTTAACCAGTTTGACCTGTTGACTTTGACCAGCGTTGACCAATAGTTGACTTTTCAGAAAACGTTCATCTTAACCTTTCGCAACGTCCTTAGTCCGTATCCGTTGCCCGTTTTGTCAAATTAGATCCTGAATGCTCCGTTTTGTTATCTTTAAGTAATTGTTATTAGAATATAATAAGTTATGATTTCAGAATTTAATTCGGAATATTCTCGTGTTCAGGTGCCGACTTTGGGATCGTTGGGTTGCCTCTAGTTGTTTAGACCGACCGTGCACGTTCTTCGAGATCTTCACGTGAGTATATCTTTAGTTCGATTTTTAGTGTTTTAGTCGGTGGCTTAGTGTTAGTATTACATACTAATATAGTATTCATACCTTCGTAGGTCCTGATTCAGCTAGATCTAAGCATGAGATGCATTTTTCTCGACATTAGAGCTTATGTTGCTTAAGGTGTGTCTCTTCCTGTTTTATAAACTTATGTGTTTCTTTCTGTGCTATAAATTTTATGTGCTTTTTTGGATTAATATAAGTAAATGTTTTGTACATTTTGTGTGGATACTCTGTTGTGATTGGGTGAAGGTTTTCAGACATCATGCATAACATGTCATACTGTGATTTAAGTGAAATATCAGATTTTCGGAATTGTAAAACATTGGATTTATAGTATTGAGCAACTTGAATTTTCATAATTCAAGTTTCGGATCAGACTCGGATTTTAAAATCTGCATCATATCATTGTGGGTATATGGTTTGAGATTTGTTCGGGGAAGTTCAGTGGTTTCACCCTTAGGGATGAATTCTACTTCAGATCAGTGGTTCCACCCTTCGGGCTGAGTTCCACTTCGGATGGTGACGATGGAGAAAGTAGGTTCTGGGGAACCTTACTTTTCGGTGTATCGGAGATGGGTACTATGATTCATGTGCATCAGACATCATATCATCACGATTCAGTTTTATTGTGTTATCAGAAAAGCATTTGTCAGAAAATAAAATATTGTTTTGTTTTTGTTTTGTTTTCGTTGCACTTTAGAGACACACTAAGCTCTTTAGCTTACACCCCTTAGTTTTTACTTTTCAGATATCTCAGACTTTTTAGGCGATCGGTACTTGGAGCATCTCTTGTTTATTCAGAGAAATTATGATTCAGTACGAACTTTTACGTTACCTCATAATTATTATTTTAATATGTTTCGGGATATTTGTGTAATATGGACATTGGATCTGTTTTTAATTTGGGTTTTATTAAATGCATGCATCTATGAAGTTACTTTCGGATTTTTAATTAATTATCGGAACATCGTTCAAAAGATTGAGTTTTATTTTAATCGGAATATTTGTTGAGTTTTACTTATTTAATCGATTCTTTTGATTTACAAAATATGTTAACCTAAATTGTTTCTTGAGGGACAAGTTTCCAATCGATACTTCCTAGATCCGACCCATTTCTTCTAGGCTGAGTTTAGGGGGTTACATGTTCCATGTATTACTTCAAGAGAAAATGAAACATGAAAGAAAACCTGAACATACGAGCTCCTAAAAACCCGGGAAACAACACCTCCCAAAAGTCATGCTCATCATTCTTTCTTTTCAAAACTTTAACAGACCGTTCTCAACCAGTCCTTGAACTTTATTTTTCAGTGCCCCACAATTCTTTGTGGCGTGGCCCATGCTTCCCACATGGTAGTCACATACCACACTAACATCATAATATTCAGGATATGGAGGATCCTTTGGTTTGGACTGAACTGGGGTCAGAAGCTTCTTCTCAATAAGCATGGGAGCAAATCAGTGTACGACATAGGAACATGGTGAAGGACCCTTGGAGGCTTTGTAGACCAGGATGCTTGATTATGGTAGCAGCCATGAGACTGGTTGTTTGGGGGAGAATCCACCATATGAACTTGGGATTCATGCCCCTTGTGGGCGGTTGTGCTATAGGGATCCACTATCTTCCCTTTCTTAATAGCATCCTCATTACGTTCTCCCGTCATGACCATTTCCGCAAAGCTATTGGCGAGATTGCTTATCAAGCAATCATACAAGACTCCATTCAGAGTGTTCACAAACATAGGAATGATTTCACCTTCTGGAAATGGGGGCTGGACCTAAGCTGCCACGTCTCACCAACGCTGGGCATACTCACGGAAACTCTCATTGTGTTTTTGTTCCAAACCTTGTAGCATGAGCCGATTTGGAATCATATCACTTACATGCTTGTACTGACCGATGAAGGCTTTTGAAAAATCTCTCCATGACTTGATGTCGACTCGACTAAGTTGAGTATACAACAAATCGTGCAACCAGTTAAATTGTCTTGAAAACAGTGAATGAGTAGATTCTCATCTTTTATAAAAGCTGCCATCCTCCGAGAATACATAGTAATGTGCGCTAAGGGGCAAGTAGTTCCATCGTACTTCTCAAAATTAGGAACATTGAATTTTGGCAGAAGGACTAAATCCGTTACAAGGCTCAAATCACCGGCATCATTCCCTTGCTCATCCGTCCCTTGTAAGGTCCTGAAACTTTCTTCAAGGAAGCGAAACCTCTCTTCACGCATCTCTTCCATCTTGGCCTTAATCCTCTCCACTTCATCCTTATACCCTACCCCTAAGTCGATGAGCTGGTTCATTGAGGTTCCTCTGTGGTGGCTAATAGTCGTTCGAACAACAGTCTTGGCACAGATTCTCGCATAGACTCTTTTTCCGGGGTTTGGCACTTCCGGTTGATCCTTCACATGGGATGCAATACCCTTGTGTCCTTCGATGTTTGAGATATCTACGAAAACTCCTTCCTCACCTTTCATCTTTAATAACATGTTGGTCATCTTAGCAATAATAGAAGCTTGCGACTGTGCGATCTGATCGCTGATATTCTTACTGACCCCATCCAAACTAGTTTCGAGGTCCCTCTGCCCCTTCTCTACCTTGGCCAATCTCTCTTCCATCGCTCGGGTTTGCCAACGGGTAACGTATGAATGAGGAATGATTGCAGGTTAAACTTTCACTTTCTGTCATGATGATTGATTAATGTAAGCAATGTATTATATGTGTGAAAATGAGATAATTTAAAAAACAGGTATGCAAGGAATAATGCGTGTAATGTGTCGTATGCAAAACAAGGATAGATTATTAAAGATAATCAAACAAAAGGTATAATCAGGTGCAAAGATGCATTGAACATTAATTTTATGAATACAATGTGTCGTATGTACACCATATTATTAAAGGTAATCAACCAAAATACATAATTGACTGCAAAGGTGCAATGATTCAATGAACATTCTCATTTAACAACTTTCATAATGAAGATCGGGTCTCGTTACAACGGGAAAAGAAAAGTAATTTCCATACAAGGCATAATTGAAACTCGAGTTCATTCTTCGCTGATCGCTGGGTTTGCTTTTGTTCATCTTTTGATCAACCCTAGGCTTTGTGATTCTTTGATTTGCCTTTACCGATTCTTTCTCCCGTTATGAAAGTCTTAAATTTTGAACTGTTCTCGAATCAACATTTCATATGCAAAGTGCAATGAATATGCATAAAGAGAATTGAATGGGACAAGAAATTGAGATTAAACACGTCACAAAATAATGATACTTATGAACATATGAATGTATGCAAAGAGCGACACTGAGTTTGACAAATATCCTCGTTAAACGACTTGTATTAATGGGAACCTTGGTCTGCTACAATGATCGAATGAAACCCACTACATATGGTTCTCAAGCTAGCATCTAAGTCGACAACTTTCTTCAAGATTCACTCAATCCCTTCTTCTTTCTATAGGAATGGGCGTTCTCTCATATCCACGTTAACAAATATGCCAACTCTAGGCCCTGCCCCCAAGTGGTGTAGGCGACGAATTATGATTGATCCAATGTCGACATTTGGTACTCTTGACTTGCCCTTTGAAAGGGTCCCATTGAGCCCAACCTTCAGGGCATATCGGAGCTGAGGTCAGAATTCCCTCTAACTTGAAGTTTTATTTAGGTTGAGACTTGATTGTCAACCCAAGATGGCAAAGTATCCGAGAAACTTTCGATCTTAACCCAAAAAGCTTAGTTTTGGTTTGGTGTGGTTCTCACTAATTTCCTTACAAGACTTGGTATTTCCTAACTATTGCAGTCAAATCAAAGCTGCAAATCATAGAACAAATGTAGGTTGAACGCCAAGGTTTGAAGTAATGGTCACTTACCTGGAACGTCTAACAAATAAGTGAGGTGGCCCGCCTTCCCCTTTTTTTGAAAGCCTTTCCTGTCTCGGAAACCCAACCATGTAGTCGCTTTCTTTATGGCTATATTTGTACATCAAGTCTTTAATTTCAAACCATTTCCAACTCAATGTGCTCTTTATGCAATGATGAAATATGCAAAATAAAAGAAAAGGGAAAAAAAGGAAAGGCGTTAGTTACAAGATAAACAAGGGGAATTAAATACAAACAAAATAAAGACGGCAAGCAATTACCAAGGTGACCCTAGCCACTCTACACTCTACGGTTATCCGCATGGCTCTAATGGGGTGGGCTTCTTATATTCTCACACATGAGTTTAGTTCTAACAAGGGTACCCGAACCTATCTCATCACATCTTAAGGCAACAAGAACCCCAATTCTGGCCCAATACAAGCTTGCGAATTGATTTCGGTTCAAGGGAAATCACGACCTAATGACGTGGAAGGCTGCACATGTGTCAAAAGCGTGGATTCCGGAAGTGAATTACCGACCTGCGGAGGGAGACTCACGTGAGTATGGGCGTTTCACTCCCACTTAAGAGGGATAGCTCGGGTATAGAGCTTGATGGTCATGATGCAACATATGTTGGTGACTCCTTAGAAATTAAATGAAGAATTAATTCGAATGCAACAAATTTTCAAAGCCCGTTCAACTTAAGTCATATTTTCAAGGAAGAACAAACTTATTAACTTCACTTTGAACTTTAAATAGTTTCTATCGATTAAAGGCAAAAAGTGTTTTATTGGCTTAACTCTCTTTTTTTGTTTTGTAAAAACAAAATTTTGTCCCTAACGGAGTCGCCAAACTGTGATAAGGTTCTTTTTTCTAGAAAAACCAAAGAACTTTATGGGGTTTCATTTTTTGAAATTGGTTTATTAAAAAGAAAAGAGGGAAATTTTGAATTTTGGAGAATAGTGAAAATTTGGAGACGCCACTGGCCACTAAGGTATGTCGGACACCCCAAAACCAGAGATTCGTTTTAAAACAGGTTCGGGAGTTGATTACGTGTGGGGAAGGGTTAGCACCCCCATCACGCCCGGAAATTGGTACAAAACATGCTCGATTATTAGCGGGCTCGTGAATGAAAAGTATAAAATGCATGTCATAGAAGAGCTTGGAAATAAACATACAAAAGCTCACCCAATGCTCTATCTTAAAGGCTCGGATTATGGAAGCTTAGTTAATGATCTAATTATTTATTAGACGGTTCTAATATTAAATCCTAGATTATTTAAATCCTAAATGGTTATAAGACTAAAATAAATTATGAATTGTCTTGTTTTCACCCGTCTAAATGTGATGTTAATTTTATCTTAAAAAGGTTAAGAATGGCTTAACCGATCTAATGGGCTTAATATACATCCTGATAAGACAAGGATGAATTTAATCTAATTAAACCGGTTAAAACCCTAAACTTAATTAAAGCTCTAAACCTAAACCGACCTAATTGTACGGATCATGCCCCTACGAGACGGGCACACGATTCGAAACAATTAAATTATCATAAAAAAAACCTAAAGGCCTAATCTACCTAGCCCAAGCCCGCCTAAACTAAGCAGCCCCAATTACCTAATCCTAATATTCTAAGCCTCAAAGCCCAAGGCCCAAACTTATAAATGTAAATACTCACAACATATTATATACTAACAATATATTATATATGTAATACTATACCACGTATCATAAAAATATATCTTATGCATGTTTAAAAAAACTTCGTATGAAGAATTTATATCATTTGTCAAGAAATTGTATATTGGACATTTCATAACACTATATACTTCTTTTTTTATAAAAGGCTATATGTTATACATTTTATAAGAAAAATTATAGATTATATACTTTACTAACTATAAGTTATATACGTTATAAAAATGTATCATATAAAACATATATTATGTACATGACAACCACATATGTTCACATTATCAACCAAAGCCCTAATCACTACACATATCATACGCTCTTCACATCACATAATAAAAAAGGGGAAAAGACCAAAATTAAAGAAACTAAAATATAGTGGTAGAAATTAAAAAATCATGATAAAGAAAAGAACATAAGAATTAGGACTAAAATTAACAGAAAATAAACCTTGAGGGCCAGTTTTAAAAGAAAAACAGATTTGATCAAAGCAGGGGCAAGATTGAAAAGCATTTAAAAGTTACAAGGACTATGTGAGTAGTTTTGAAACACAGAGACCCTCCCGCTCATAAATAGCGCGACACAGAAGGGTTAAAACGTCATTAATCCTATTTTAAAAAGATGAAATACTATAAAAGCTAATTTAAAGTCATTTCGACCCCTTTTTGCAAACTATAGCCCACTTCTTTCTTTTGTTTGCCGAGCATTGCTTCATCGACCATCACTCCGGTCGCCGTTAACCGGCTCCAGAAACCGTAAAAAAAACTCCAAAACCTTTGTTCTCTTTAGATCCCAAACTTGATGCTCTCTTTTAGAAAACCAGAACGAAAACCCCTCTTTATTTTAGAAAACGAGACTAAAAAAAACCAACCCCCTAAAGGTTATTGTTCCGTCCAACTAACCATTCGTGGCCTCGAAAGAGCCGGTAGGCTTGTCGCCGGGGAGAAACGGCACCAATTGTATAGAACATGAATCGTCTGAAGGCAGATTGATGCGGAAGGGGATACAAATCGACAAAGGTAAAAAAACTCTAAATTTGCATGCGTTTATGCTTCGAAATAGGGGAGAAAAAATACCTCAGAAGGCTTTTGTATTTATGAATCCTATTTTTCCCGTTTGATTGCTTGGGATTACAATGGATTGTTTCGGGCTTTTATAGCCGTAATTACATGGATTTAGAAAAATAGGAAAAAAAATCATGTAAATTGTTATCGGATGCCTATGATGTTTCTTTTTTGTATTCGCATGGCCGTTTTGATTTTGCTTGTTTGCCTCTGAATTTGTTGTGCGTTTTTTCTCTGACATTTTTGTTGTTTGTTTGCATGCATCGTGGCTGCTGAGAGGGGACTAGAGAGAGCTTCGAATGGTCGTGCACTGACGTGGCCAATGGTGATCCCTCCGATCGATGTGGAGAAGATCTGGACTGCCTGAAGAGCTGAGGAGTCCAGCGTGTGAGTCACACGCGCGCGTGGGTGACACCAAAGGTCGCGCGTGAGCGCATGGGGAATTCGGAAGGTTCTCACTTCGATCTCGAGTCTTCCGATCGCGAACCAGATCTGATGGTTGGGATCTTGCGGCGCTAGAGCAAAAGAGGGACTTTATGGTTTCTTTGATCAGCAACCTTTGATATGACGATCTAGATGCAGCTGCGCAAAAATAGAAGATTAGGAATTAGGGTTTTTCCATGTTATCATATTAGGGCCTTTGGGCCAAACGAGCTCCATTATATATATATATTTGGGCTTTTCGAATGTAATATGGACTGATATACATATGGACTAATTTTTATTTATTTAAATTGGGCTTTTAATTTAATTATTTGTTTTGTTTTGTTTTTTTTGTGGTTTCAGATTTGTTTTTATAATAATAATAATAATAATAATAATAATAATAATACTAATAATAATAATATAGCATATGATAACAAGATAGTATGGTAGTGAGGTAATAATAATATGATAATAATAATAATAATGAGGATAATGATAATGTTAGTAATAGTAATAGTAATAGTAATAGTAATAGTAATAGTAATAGTAATTGAATGTAAACATAGTAATAATAACAAGATATAAAGGATATTAATATAATATACTAACATTTTGGGTTTTTTATAAAATAGTATAACATATATAAACTAATTTAAGTTAAACAAAGCCCACACACATATATCAAAAACCCATTATTATAAAATGAAATAGAAAGAGGTTAACCCGGAAAAAATTAGTGATTACAGAGTGTTGCATGAGTTTTTGGACAGGTTTGTGGTAGTGTTCATAGATGATATCTTAGTGTACGCTAGGACCGAGGAATAGCATGATGAGCATTTGCGGCTAGTGCTTCAGACTTTGCTTGAGAATCAGTTGTATGCCAAGTTAAGTAAGTGCGAGTTTTGGATTAAGGAGGTAGTCTTCTAAGGTCATGTGATCTCGGCCAACGGAATTAGTGTGGATCCCAAGAAGATAGAAGTTGTAGTGAGTTGGAAGCAACCGAAGTCAGTTACAGAAATCTGTAGTTTCCTAGGCTTGGCGGGGTATTATCGCCTATTTGTCGAGGGATTTTCGAAGATTGCGGCACCCTTAACTAAGTTGCTTCAGAAGAATGTTCCGTATGAATGGTTAGATGCGAGACAACAAGCGTTTGAGAAGTTGAAGAAAGCTTTGACCGAAGCTCCTATTTTGATTCAGCCTGAACCGGGAAAAGAGTGTGATTTACAGTGACGCATCATATGTAGGTTTAGGTTGTGTGCTTATGCAAGAAGGTAAAGTTGTAGCTTATGCTTTGAGACAGTTGAAAGTTCACGAGAAGAACTACTCCACTCATGACATTGAGTTAGCCGCAGTAGTGTTTGCTTTGAAGATTTGGAGACACCATATTTATGGTGAGAAGTGCACCGTTTATACCGACCACAAGAGTTTGAAGTACTTGATGTCTCAGAGAGAGTTGAATCTTAGACAGCGTAGGTGGATAGAACTTCTTAAGGATTATGACCTTACGATAGAGTACCATCCGGGTAAGGCAAACGTGGTGGCCGATGCCTTGAGTAGAAAAGTGACAGTTGAGTTGCGAGCTATGTTTGCGAGATTGAGTGTGTCACGAGATGGTGGTTTGTTAGCTGAGTTACAGGTCAAGCCTTCGTTGGTTCAGTTGATTCGAGAGAAACAGTTGCAAGATGAGTCTCTGGCACCTCACGTGCAAGATATAGCCGAGGATAGACCTACAAATTTTTTGTTTTGGTGATAATGGGATCCTATGTTTAAAGGATAGGATAATAGTCCTGGAAGATGCCGAGTGAAGGCGTATTATCTTGAATGAAGCACATAACAGTCCTTTTGCTATGCATTCAGGTAGTACGAAGATGTATTGTGGGTTAAAGGAGGAGTACTACTGGATTGGGTTGAAGAAGGATGTGACCGAGTTTGTGTAACCCCCTCATCCTGGGCTAGACGACAGACCGGTCTGAGCAGGTTACACGGGGAAAACCGAAGTGAAATCCGTTAAGGCTCCACTTCGATTAGCAACCCTAGAAAATTTCATTAATTATCTTGTCTAAATATTACATTTAGTCCTATGTGTGAGAACGACAATGGAAAACGATAACGAGACGATGCAAGCAGAACGTAAGGTAACTTAAATTTACCGAGTGGCATGTTAGTCCATTTGCATGCTTACGAACTAAACATGGAGCTTACAACCAAACGAGACTAAAACACAACATCCGAGAACCTTTGAAGATGCCAAAAAGCCCAATTACAGGCATGCGTTTTGAAACAGGCTTGCTCGTTTCGATACGCGGGTTCCAGTTTAAAATTCAGACTAGGCCGTACCGATACGTTCCACTCCGTTCCGATACAGGGGTCTCTAGTAACAAAACATTCCGAAACTCGTTCCGAAACAGGCACTCACAGAGGCAAGCCGTATCGAAACACTTACCGAAACGAGAGCTCACATTGTCAAATCGTATCGAAACGGCACCACCCTCGTTTCGATACAAGTATCCCTAGAGCTACACCCGTTCCGAAACAACCACAAGCGTTTTAAAACGCCTACACTCTGAGTGACCCTGAAAACAGTTTTCTACATCTCCAAATGTTCCCAAACATACCCCAAAACAACAAGAATCATGAAACAACAACATACACATAATCTAAAGGCATTTCATCCTACCACATACATGATCAAGCCCATAAACATACATGACAAGGCCATTTCATTCAAAGGAAACATACATCCACATAAGCATTGCATAACAAGGTTGACATGTTTTTTCACACAAAACATTTAGACATCTCATAAAACATGGTTTACAATTCCTCAACACAAAAGCATTAACAAAATAGGAGTTAACACATGCTCCTATAACACGTAGCATCCCCATTTCTAACTATTACATTATTCAATAAAACCATACTTGAGCAACTACCACGTGCTTGGATGCCCCTTCCTTGCTCCTTGCTAACTCCACACTAATGATTTACATTGCCGAAAACGAGAGTGTAAGCTAGAAGCTTAGTGAGGGAGCTCAAAATAAAACATCGACAATGCAGGGTTCAAGCATGGCATTCATGAAACTTTTACAAGGCATACATATACACCAACAAACAACATAGCCACAACTACAAGAATGCATGAACATGACATCTTACCTCATGTTATGCTAAACAAGGATGTAACATAACATCTTATCACAACCACCACACATAGACAAGTATATTGGCAACTATATAGCTTACTCGGATATGCGAATAACTTCCGTTGGGATTTTCGCCCCAACGTACTCAATAACAATATTACCCTCTGGCGGGATTACACACATCACCGTTTTTCATTTATGGATGGGATTACACACATCATCACTGTAAAACCTATGTTTGATTTTGATATAACTAAATATGTTAAGGATTAAATTGAAAACTTGAAATAGATTTCTAAGTCCCTCAAATGATTTATAAATCACCAAGACTTTAATCTGATTTGAAAAACTCAAACTCCAAATATTTTCTAAGTGTTCCAAGGCCAAAGTATTGCAAAACGTCTAGGCGTGTCGATAAGCTTCAAGCCGTATCGATACCTTTTTTACAAAGTTGGCTACTGGAAAGACGCATTTCGATACGCTCCTCACCGTATCGAAACAAATTGAATCTGTATCGATACGCCCCACTGTAAAAACTAAAGGAGTTTGAATAGCATACCGATACGATTCCACCCGTATCGATACGAATTTAATGGAATTTTTAATTCGAAAAGCTTTAAATGTTGTCGACCGTTAGTGTCAGTTGTTAGGTAACCAAAATTTAAAGTGGTAGTTGACTCGTACCGATACGCTCTTATTCGTATCGATACGAAAACTTCCAGTGAGCTAAGTTGAGAAAAAAG
The DNA here is from genome assembly GCA_030270665.1 of Hibiscus trionum. Classification (NCBI taxonomy): domain Eukaryota; kingdom Viridiplantae; phylum Streptophyta; class Magnoliopsida; order Malvales; family Malvaceae; genus Hibiscus; species Hibiscus trionum. Next base: position 13,552,543 of record BSYR01000038.1, on the reverse strand, counting down.
GTATCGAAACGGTCTTATCCGTATCGAAACAATTCAAGTTCTGTACCGATACGCTTCCACGTGTATTGATACACACTCTTGTAATTGTGCAACGACTCTTTCTGTTTTGAGACAGGTATCGATACAGGTACATGTGTACGGATACAGTAAGCTGCAAAAGTGCATTTATGGTGAAAATAGAGGGTCCCAACGGCTATAATCAATACCTTAACCACCCAAACGGCTAGAATTGATAGAGAAGGTATAAATTGAAGCTAATTGAAGACAAGCAAAACTATTGCATCAAATATAAACATCCAATAAAAAATCCAAGCTCAAAGTTCTTATTTTCTAATCTCTAGTAAAACCCCAAATTGTGTAGTGTTCAATTTTGATGCTGTGATCAAATTTGGGTTGAGTGTTTGTACTTAAAAGAAAAATCTTGTATTGAGAGATATCTTTCTTGCCTTTAATTCTTCTTTGTACTCTTGTGAGGGTTTGGTCAAATTTTGGGTAGAAAAATTGACCGGTTGTGTAAAGGTTACCTCCTAAGCCTTGAAAAGGGGAAGAACAAATTAGTGAATTGTTGGAAATCCTTAGTGGTAGCTAAGGTAGTGGATGTAGAGTTCATTTGTAACTTCAACCACTCTAAAATTCCTTGTTCTTCATTGGACCACTCAACAATTGGTATCAGAGCCTACCTCTTTGAAGGATTAACAACCACAAGAGGAGTTCCTTGGAAGAGTGTGATCATCAAAAAATCAAGCCATGGCATCTACCTCCGGGTCAAGCATGTACGAGTCTCAATCAACCACAAAACTGCATTTCTTCAACGGTGATAACTATCCATTTTGGAAGAACCAGATGCGCCTCTTCATCAAATCCAACGATTATCTAGTTTGTGATACCATTTAAGATGGTCCCTATGTTCCAATGAAGAGAGTCGAAGAAGGAAGATTGGTGCTAAAGAAGAAAATTGAGATGAGTGAAGAAGAGAGAAAGAAGATTCAAATCATTGATAAAGCTATTCACATGTTGTTTTGCTCTTTCGGTCCCGATATCTACTCCAAAGTCTCCTCCATTGAAAGTGCCAAGGAAGTGTGGGTATACACTAGAGACCACTTATTAAGGAACAAGTGATGTGAAGGAGACCAAGACTGGAATTCGCAATCTTAGCTATGAGAATTTCAAAATGGAGCCCGATGAAACCGTGTCCAAGATGTTCGATCGCTTCTCAACAATCGTTAACGGGCTTAAGGGTTTTGGAGGGATAATCCCGGAAAACAAACTTGTCCGGAAGCTACTCTACTCACTTCCCGAGTCTTGGGATAGGAAGAGAACCGCCATTATTGAGGCAAAAAAACTTGAAGACACTCAAGCTTGATGAGCTAGTGGGTTCTCTCCTTACTCATGAGATAATGAAGCAAGGAAGGGAAGATGAAAAGAAAAAGGAAGAGAGAAGAGTGGAGAAGCTAGAAGTAGAAAAGAAGAAGAAGATATGAGTGGCTCTCAAAGCTTCACTACATGAGGAGAGCACTTCTAGTGAGGAGGAAGACCTAGAAGAATTGGCTATGATAGCCAAAAGGTTCTCACGGTTTACGAGGTCCAACCGAGGAAGGAAGACGCAAAGAAAAATGGACTTCAAAACCAAAACCAAAGAAGAAGAGAGGGATCAAATCATTTGCTTCGAGTGCAAAAAACTCAATCACATTCGTTCGAAATGCCCTCAACTCAAGAAGAAGGGCTTTGAGAAGAAGAAGAAGCTCAAACCCAAGCTTGCTACTTGGAGAGACGAGGAGTCATCCGAGGATGACGAGGAGTCATCCGAGGATGACGAACACGAAGTGGCCAACCTTTGCCTTATGGCACTTGAGGAGGATTCCTCCATGGTAATCTCTAACTCATCATCTTTTGATTTTACATTTGATGAATTGCATGATGCTTATGATGAGTTACAAGAGGTATATGATGAGTTAGTTGAGAAGTACAAATAGTCGGCCATTAGAAATAAAAGGATTATTTCCGAATTAAATGCTAAAAATGACTCACATTCTTAAGTTAACTTAAAATTTGAGAAAAAAGATCTTAGGTTTACAAGATGAACTTAAATTCTTTCAAGATGAAAACGTAGACCTAAATAATCTTATTTCCCAATGCAATAGTGAACACCAAAAGGTGTTAGATGAGTTTAACAAGCTCAAGGAGCCTTTAAAAAATGTTGGTAATGTGAAACATGAAAAAGGTGAATCATCTAAAACAAACCAACCTAGGAGAAAGACATATAACTACAAACAAAGTGGTTTTCATAGACATAATAGAACTAAGAAGATTATGAGTGTATGGGTTCCTAAGGAGCTCATCAAGTCTAATAATGTTGTTGCTATGTCACATTGGATTCCTAAGGGAACCAAGCTTTTGGGAGCTAACACTCGTGGACCCAAAATGATTTGGGTACCAAAAACAAAAGTTTAATATCTTTGTTTGTAGGGGGAGCATTGCTACAAGGCCAAAGCACAAAGTCAAAATTCATGGTACCTTGATAGTGGATGCTCGAGGCATATGACCGGAGACAAGAGTCGATTCATGGACTTAAAGCCAAAAAGTGGAGGAGTGATGACATTTGGTGACAACTCCAAAGGCCACATTAAAGGTATTGGATCCATAGGTAATCACTCTACTATTCTCATTGAAAATGTTTTATATGTCGATGGTCTAAAACATAACTTATTGAGCATTAGTCAATTATGTGACAAAGGGTTTAATGTCTTATTTGATAAAAATAGGTGCAAAATTATTGACATTAAATCAAATAATATAATGCTCATTGGTCATCGCATAGGTAATATATACATGGTGCATTTAGATGACATTCATACATCCCATGCATGCTTTGTTGCTCAAAATGAAAATGATGCATGGCTGTGGCATAGGAAACTAGGACATGCTAGCATTAGTGTTTTAGAAAAAATAGTTTCCCTAGATCTAGTTAGAGGTTTACCCAAAATTAAGTTCTCAAATGACAAAATTTGTGATGCATGCTCTAAGGGTAAACAACATAAATCATCCATTAAATCCATTAATGATGTTTCTACAAGTATGTGTTTACAACTTATTCACATTGAGTTATTTGAGCCTATTAGAACTATGAGCTTGGGTGGTAAATCATATGCATTTGTACTTGTTGATGACTACTCTAGATTTACTTGGGTTCTATTCTTAAGTACTAAAGATGAGGCTTTAGAAAAAATCATCACGTTTTCAAAATTGACTCAAAATGATCTTGAACTTAAAATTTCTCATATTAGAAGTGATCATGGAACCGAATTTCAAAATCTTGGGTTTGAAGAGTTTTTAAATGAAAATGGTATTAGCCACAATTTTTCGGATCTTCGAACTATTCAACAAAATGGGGTAGTTGAAAGGAAAAATAGAACTTTACAAGAAATGGCTAGAACCATGCTTTGTGAAAACAATTTGCATAAATATTTTTGGGCGGAAGCCACAAACACCGTTCGCCGCATTGTAAACCGAGTAATGATTAGGCCACATTTAAAGAAAACACCATATGAGATTTTAAAATCTAAAAATCCTAACATTAGCTATTTTAATTCATTTGGTTGCAAGTGTTTTGTTTTAAACAATGGAAAAGATAACTTAGGTAAATTTGATGCTAAAAGTGATAAAGCTATTTTCTTAGGTTATTCCATAAACTCTAAAGCCTATCGTGTATTTAATAAGGGAACTTTAGTAGTATAAGAGTCTATTCATGTTGTATTCGATGATAACCTCCTTCCGAGGAAGGATTCTTGTGATGATGATGATGATGTAGGAATCCTTGATGCCTTTGATGGAGGACAAACTTCAAAGGAGGATGATATTCCAACAAAAGAAGAGGATACACAAGATCCACCTCTTGAAGCCTTGAAGGACTTGGCTCTTGAGGAAAGGGAAGTGAGCTACCTAAGGGAGTACAACTATGTCAAAGGTGGTGAAATCTTGGGTGATCCATCCAAGGGGGAAACTACTAGATCTTCTCTTAAACTCATGAATCATGTTGTTTTTATCTCATGCATAGAGCCTAAGAACATTAAAGAAGCATTCAAAGATGACTTTTGGATTATGGCTATGCAAGAAGAGTTAAATCAAATTGAGATAAGTAATGTTTGGATTAGTTGAAAGGCCTAGTAATCAATCTACTATAGGAACTAAATGGGTATTTAGGAACAAACTAGATGAGAGTGGTAACATTTTGAGAAATAAAGCTAGATTAGTTGCACAAGTTACACTCAAGAAGAGGGAATAAATTTTGATGAAACCTATGCACCCGTAGCTAGAATGGAGGCTATTAGGATGTTGCTTGGATATGCATGTTATCATGATTTTAAGCTTTTTCAAATGGATGTTAAAAGCGCATTTTTAAATGGTTTTATAAATAAGGAAGTGTATGTGGAACAACCACCGGGTTTTGAAGACTCTAAATTTCCAAATCATGTTTTCAAACTAACTAAAGTATTTTATGGTTTAAAACAAGCTCCTAAAGCTTGATATGAAAGACTTTCAAACTTTTTGATTGAAAAAGGTTTTGAAAAAGATAAGGTAGACACTACACTCTTCATAAAAAAGTATAAAAATGACATCTTAGTAGTACAAATATATGTTGATGATATTATTTTTGGATCTACTAATGAGTGTCATTGCAAAGAGATTGCTAAGTTAATGCAAGGTGAATTCGAGATGAGCATGATGGGGGAGCTCTCATTCTTTTTGGGACTCCAAATCAAGCAAAGGAAGGATGACACCTTCATCAATCAAGCAAAGTACATCAAGGATATGCTCAAGAAGTTTGGCTTGGAGAATGCAAAGCCTCAAGCCACACCTATGAGCTCATCTACAAAGCTTGACAAAGATGAAGGAGGTAAGTGTGTTGACTCTAAGCTTTATCGTTCTATGATTGGATCTTTGCTTTACCTTACCGCAAGTGGACCAGATATTTTGTTTAGTGTTTGCTTGTGTGCTAGGTTTCAAGCTAGTCCTAGAGAGTCTCACCTTATAGCCGTTAAGAGAATCTTTAGGTACCTTAGAGATACTCCTTGTTTAGGTCTTTGGTACCCTAGAGACTCAACCTTCAACCTTCAACCTTCATGCTTATTCGGATGCGAATTATGTGGGGTGAAAATCGATAAGAAGAGTACTTCGGGAACATGTCAATTTTAGGTAGTATGCTCATATCTTGGTTCTCTAAGAAACAAAATAGTGTAGCTCTAGCTACCACCGAAGCCGAGTACATATCCTTAGGGAGTTGTTGTGCTCAAGTCCTTTGGATGAAGCAACAACTCTTAGATTATGGTATTAAAGTTGAAACCATACCCCTTAAGTGTGATAACAACAGTGCCATATACTTAACAAAAAATCCCATCAAACAATCTAGAACCAAACATATAGAGATAAGACATCATTTCATTAGAGATCATGTCCTTAAGGAAGATGTTGTTATAGAGTACGTTGACACCTAAAAACAACAAGCAGACATCTTTACAAAGCCTTTGGATAAAGAGCGTTTTTGGTCCCTTAGGAGAGAGTTAGGTCTAACTAGCCTTCCTTGACCTTCTAGGACCCTTTTGAGCTAAAAATTGCTTGAATTTGTGAAATTGCATGTTTATGTGTTGGTGCTCTTGAAAATATCCATGCTTATAGCTAGGGGATTATGTTTATGTTAGAATATGCTTAGAACTACTCATTCATCATTTGCATTCATTTAGGAGGTGTTAAAATCGAGCATTTGGTTGTTCTTAAAGCCTAAAATGTATTTCTGGGCATAGGATATCGATACGGCCTTAAGCGTATCGTTACGAGTACTGTATTAGCTTCCCAAACTACATTTTGCCTAAAACGGGTATCGATACGGTTAAACTCGTTTCGATACAAGATACAACGTTTCGATTCGGATTGCATCCATTTCGATACGGACCTTCAACGGGCGTTTCAAAGGGAATTACGATTTTACCCCCGTACGTTACACCCTCAGGCGTATTGATACGCGATTGCGCAGACAACTTCTTAATGGCATTTAAAGAGTCCTACTTTTACCAAAATTGAATTTTCAAATCCCTAGCCGTTTTTCACTCTATAAATAGCCTCTCAATCCCTCATATTTTCACACAACTCAAAATCTCTTGAGGGTTTTCAAAATCAAGCAAAGCTAATCAAGCTTTTCATCAATTTGGTGCAAAGTTCTTCTCCCATTCTTCTCTATCAATATCAAGGTAAAAATTTCTCTTTTCTTTTTATTTAATTTGATTTTCGTTCTAAATTCTTGTTTTTGTTTTGTTTTGCTTTCTCAAAAACAATTTTTTTTAAACCTTTTATCTTTGTTTTGTTTTTTTAACAAAAACATTGGTTATTGATTTTCAATGGGTTGAATGAGAAAGTTAACACATACACTATTTTTGATCTTTTCTCTAGTCAATGGCACCTAAAAAGAGAGCACGTACTAGTGAAGCCGGTGAAGGTTCCAATACCGGAGATGGTACTCGCCCGGCCCTCACTCTTATCTATCAACAATTTTTTAAGTCCACCAGAGATCTCACCTATTTCCGACAATTTCAAAACTACAAAATCCGTCCGGAGAGGGTAATTTCCATTCTTTTTCTTAACTCGGAGCGTTTCAAGTTTGATTACTTATCTTTGCTCCTCGAATGGAAATTTATGGATTTTCTCCAAATTCTCGGTTTCTTCTATCGCACTTTAGTGTTGATTTTCTATGCTAATGCCAAGTGTGTCCCCAATAGAGATTGTGTTGTTACGACCGTTAATTCCTATCTAATGGGTAAAAAGATCAACATCGATGTTCAATCCATTTGTGATGTGTTCAAGTTAGAGAATGAAGGTCTTGATGATAAGAATGCTCTTGGTCATGTCTTGGAGGTTCCGTCACCGCTCTTAATGCTCAAGATCAGATCCTACATTTGATGGTTTCATGGTGGATTAGGCCATTGGGAGGAAAGTACTCCACTATCTGCCAAGTTGATGACTTTTGGATTCGATGCTTCCGTCAAACACAACGGCCAAATCTTGCTCGAATTATATTTGCGAAGATTGTCTATCTCATGCAACATCGCCACACTACTCTCGTCACTTCCTTCATGTATGGTACGACTTTGAGTTATTTCTTCACATAAAAAGAGATAGATTGCTCACATGACTACCCAACTCCCCTCACCGATCCTATCGATGAAAGATCTCTTTCAATGGGTAAATTTCATTACTTTAATGGTAGTTGGCTTCGACTATCCGAGCTCCCTAGTGATGTCATTTCGGAAGAAATTGCTAATCCTAAAGCCTCTCAAGCTCCTCAAGCTCCTCCTCCACCTTCCATGGATACTCTCATGGCTTTTCTAAACGAGCAATTCACAGGTTTGCGCACGGGAATTGCCTCCATAGATCAAGTGATGAATTTAGGGTTTACCGCTATTAACACACGGTTTACAAGCCTTGAAGATCGAATGAAGAATGTGGAGACGCGCCTCACTTCCCTTGAAGAAGGTCATAACTCGATGAACATCTCTCTTACCGCTTTTCATGACGAGTGGCGTCAAACTAGGAGGAATGATGATGCAAATGAGGAGGATGATGAAGATGGCGATGGAGATGCATATTAGTTCATCTTTGCATATCATTTATGTCATTTAGGATATTTATGCACTTTCGTTTATGTTTTTTAGGATTAAGTTTGCATTCTAAAACCTATACTTTGGTTTTCTGTTATTTGGATTTTATGATTAATGTTATCTTTATTTTGAACTTAATGATTATCAATATTATGTTACTTGGTTATTATTTATGCCTTTTGCCTATATTTATCAATGTCTCTATTTTTTGATCTAACAAAAAGGGGGAGAGGGAACAAGCTCACACTTAAAATATTTTGATTTTCAACTTAAAGTTTACCTAGCTAATATTAAGGGGGAGTTATTTTGCAAAGTTTTTCAAAGTGTCAAAAATTTAAAGATTTGGTTTTGCTATATCAAAAAGGGGGAGATTGTAAAACCTATGTTTGATTTTGATATAACTAAATATGTTAAGGATTAAATTGAAAACTTAAAATAGATTTCTAAGTCCCTCAAATGATTTATAAATCACCAAGACTTTAATCTAATTTGAAAAAATCAAACTCCAAATATATTTTAAGTGTTCCAAGGCCAAAGTATTGAAAAACGTCCAGGCGTATCGATACGCTTCCAGCCGTATCGATGCCTTTTTTACAAAGTTGGCTACTGGAAAGACGCGTTTCGATACGCTCCTCACCGTATCGAAACATCATATCGAAACAGATTGAATATGTATCGATACGCCCCTCTGTAAAAACTGAAGGAGTTTGAATAGCGTATCGATACGGTTCCACCCGTATCGATATGGATTTAATGGAATTTTTAATTCGAAAAGCTTTAAATGTTTTCGACTGTTGGTGTCAGTTGTTAGGTAACCAAAATTTAAAATGGTAGTTGACCCGTACCGATACGCTCTTAGCCGTATCGATACAGAAACTTCCACTGAGCTAAGTTGAGAAAAAGGTATCGAAACGATCTTACCCGTATCGAAACGATTCCTGTCCCATACCGATACGCTTCCACGCGTATTGATACACCCTCTTGTAATTGTGCAACGATTTTTTCTGTTTTGAGACAAGTATCGATACATGTATACGCGTACCGATATGGTAAGCTACAGAAGTGCATTTATGGTGGAAAGAGAGGGTCCCAACGGCTATAATCAATACCCTAACCACCCAAACAGCTAGGATTGATAGAGAATGTATAATTGAAGCTAATTGAAGACCAACAACAACTATTGCATCAAAGATAAACATCCAAGCAAAAATCTAAGCTCAAAGTGCTTATTTTCTAATCTCTAGTAAAACCCCAAATTGTGTAGTGTTCAATTATGATCTTGTGATCAAATTTGGGTTGAGTGTTTGTACTTAAAAGGGAAATCTTGTATTGAGAGATATCTTTCTTGCCTTTAATTCTTCTTTGTACTCTTGTGAGGGTTTGGTCAAATTTTGGGTAGAAAATTTGACCGGTTGTGTAAAAGTTACCTCCTAAGCCTTGAAAAGGGGAAGAACAAATTAGTGAATTGTTGGAAATCCTTATTGGTAGCTAAGGTAGTGGATGAAGAGTACATTTGGAACTTGAACCACTCTAAAATTCTCTGTTCTTTATTTTTAGTTATCCCTTTACTCCAACAAATTTTTAAAAACCCAATTCACCCTCTCTTGGCTTTGATCAATCCATTGATCACCGTACTCCTCCTTGATGACTACACGTCACCGTACTCCTCCTTGATGACTACACGTCACCAAGGCCACGCGCGAATTTGACTCTTACCGTGTGCACACTCATCCTAATGTTCGATCATTTATACCCGGTAATTATAACTAGTGTCGACATACTAAACAAGTCTAACCATGATTTCACAATCATGCAACACAACATATCATCACCATTATACAGCATCAACATATATATAGCAACATGCATAAACGTACATGTATCGCACAAACCACATTTGCATAATTAACATGAAACTCATAAAGTCAAACTAGGGATTAAGCTACGAACTTAATCTCCACGTTAGATTGGCCTACCAAGTACAATCTAACACCTCAACCACACACTTGAACCAATTTAAAACCATTTTAAACATTCCACTCACCGAACACCCTTAAAGGAAACCGAGAAAGCTGATCAAGCCTCCAAATTTCCCAGAATCGAGCCCGAAGCTTCTCCAACGATTTCCCTTGATTCTAATCAATAAAAAACAACATATTACTCAACAAATCATCCACAAAACCACTGTCACAAATCAGACTACAACCACAAGACCATTCTCTACATTTCCAAGCCATGAATTAACCCAAAATCCTCATTTTCGGACTTGAGCTTAACCTAGTAGAAACCCATCAATTTCAACACCCAAATCATCATTAAACACACACAAAACAACCATCAAGCATCACCATATCATCAGACCAACTTTCATACACCAAACTACCTCAAAAACCCAAGTTTTCTACCCTTTAAAACACCCACGAAAACCCATTTCGGGATTTTCATCAAAACACCACCATTTTCACATATGATACACCTAAGGGCAAGAGTTTAACATAAATCAACTTTACAAATCAAAAACCAAACGAAAATCCATTAAAGCTTCTTCCTTTCTCTTAAAACTTGAAAACATGAAATGTCACAAAAATGGGGTTATGAAAATCTAAAGCTATAGAAATGTTAAGAACGACGAGGAGAAGTCAAAAACGTATTTACCTTGATGAAAGCTCTTGCAATCGTGAAGAAAATGGATGAAACATTGTTTTGTGGTTTGGAGAGGTTTTGTCGTGAGAAAGCGTGAAGAAAGAAGAAGATGAAGACTTTTCAAAAAGTCCCTTTTTACTTAGCTTATTCCCTTTTATTTAGAAAATTACTATTTTGCCCTTAATGAAATCTCATGGCCATTTTTTAATTAAAATCAAGCCCATTTTAATTTAAAACAAGCCCACGACTCGAACCCGATTCACACACTTTACATCCGACCCCTAAACCTAGGTGTTACAGTTTGTGAGTAAGTGTATGGTTTGTCAGCGAGTTAAGGCCGAGCATCAGTTTTCTTCAGGTTTGTTACAGCCGTTGAAGATTTCGGAATTGAAGTGGAAACGCATTACCATGGACTTTGTGTCAGGTTTACCATTGACTCCTTTGAAGAAGAATTCGGTATGGGTGATAGTCGATAGATTCACTAAGTGTGCTCATTTCATACCCGTTCATACTACCTACACCTTAGATAAGTTGGCCGATCTGTACATCAGTGAGATAGTGAGGTTGTATGGGGTACCGAAATCGATAGTATCAGACCGAGATTCGAGGTTTACAACTAGATTTTGGGAGTGTTTGCATCATGCCTTGGGTACTTGGTTGAACTTCAGAAATTCATATCATCCACAATCAGATGGTCAGTCCGAGAGAGTGATTCAGGTGTTGGAAGATATGTTGAGGTGTTGCATCATCGACTTTCAGGGTTCTTGGGAGAAGCATCTACCGCTCGTAGAGTTTGCATACAACAATAGTTATCAAGCTAGCATTCAGATGGCACCGTATGAGGCTTTGTATGGTAGGAGGTGTAGAACACCTATTTGTTGGGCTGAGGCCGAACATAAGCTTGTATTGATGCCCTACTTGCTTAAGGGCACTACTAAGAAGGTAAAACTGATATGTGATCGCTTGAAGGCAGCTTCAAACCGATAGAAGTTGTATGTAGATTTGAAAAGAAAAGAGATAGAGTATGTCGTAGGCGAAAAGGTGTTCTTGAAAGTCTCACCTTGGAAGAAGGTGATGAGGTTTTGTAGGAAAGGTAAATTGAGTCTGAGATTCATTGGCCCTTACGAGGTAGTTGAAAGGATCGATCTCGTTGCGTATAGATTGAGACTGCCGACAGAGTTAGAGACGATTCATGATGTGTTCCATGTTTCGATGCTCCGAAAGTATAGATCGAATTTGTCTCACGTAATGCTAGTGGAAGAAATTGAGTTGAACCCCGACTTGTCATATGATGAAGAGCCAGTTGAGATTCTTGCTACAGACAAGAAAGTGTTGCGCGGGAGGTCTATCGAGTTAGTCAAGGTTTTGTGGAGACACCGAGGTGTGGAAGAGGCTACTTGGGAGAGGAAGGAAGACATGGAAAGACATTTTCCGTATCTCTTTCCTCCAGATAATTTTGGAGAGGAAATTCCTTAAGTGGGGGAGAATTGTAACGCCTCGGTTTAGGGCCTGAGAGTTTATCGGTGTTGATCTAGGATTAGTCCGGGTTAAAATTAGATTTAAAATGATGATTTAATAAAAATTATCTTTATTTACAAAAATTCCATTAATGAAATTTGAGGATGAGAATTTGAGTAAAAAGAAAAGTTTGAAAAAGGAGTTTGAAAAAGGTGTCATCTTCTTAAAAATCCCGTTTTCTCCAAAACCTCTCCAAAACCCTAAACCACTATTCCATTGCCTCAAATCCCTCATCCAAGCATGAATTTTGAAGGTAATCTCTTCCTTGTTTCAGTTCTTACATATCTAGCTTGTGCTCTTTGAAAACTTTCTTTTAAAAGCCATTAAAATGCATTTTAATTTGGTGTTGGGTTTGAGAAAATGGGTTTTTCTATGGGTTTTCGTGTGGTTATTCTAATGTAATGTTTAAGGGTGTTTTTAATCATGCTTGGGTGTCTTAAAAATGTTAAAATGATGGCTAATGGTGGGAAACCTGAAATGGGTATAAAAATGGGATTTTGGGGTTGAAAAGGTTGAGTTTTTGGCTTGGTTTTGGGTTGAAAACGTGGCTGGTGGTTTCTTTGATGTTGGGGGATGTTTCGAGATGATTTTGGATGTGTTTTGATGGTTGAAATGGATGATTTCAGTGCGGGGGTTTTCTAGAACAAAAATAGTGAAGTTATGGATGAAACTTGGGTTTGAATTAATGTGTTGTGGTTGCAAGAGTTAGTTTCCGGGTTGTTGCTGGTTTACAAGTGTATTAGTGTCCTAATAGTTTGTTTTGGGTTGATTAAAATAGAGGAATTGGGTTCGGGTACTTCGGGTGCGATACCGGGTGCTACGGAGACTTGAGATCGGCCTTTCGGCTTTCGTTTGGGTTCAATCAGTGAGTAGTGATATTTGATGTTTTAAATGATTTCAATGTGGGTTCTTGGGGGTTTGGGTAGGGCCTTAAAGTCTAACCTAAACCCAAGTGTAAGTTTGCTAATTCATCTTGTTCGTTAGGTGTTGGTGTGTGCGATTAATTGCGTTGTTGTGTGAAATGTGGATTGCCTTTACACTCCGTTTAATGTTGTTGTGTAGTCGTTGTTGGTGTCGAGCCTCACGTGATGGTTGTCGTTGCTACGGTGATGTGTAGTCCCACCGGTAGTGACTAGTAGAAGAGTACGATGATGTGTAGTCCCACAGGGTTTTGGTTATGCATATACATACCATGTATGATTTATGTTGTGTTTCATTTCATCCTTTCCTTAAATGGTTTTGCACCAAATCTAAGATTTATGTTTTAAAACTGCATTGTTATTGTTTTTAGAGCTCCGCTCACTAAGCTTTTAAGCTTACACTCTCTCCTTTTCCAACAATGCATATCGCTAGAGGCTATGGGAGGCAAGTGGGCAGGGAAGGAATTCTCGGAGTTCTCGGGTGGCTCAAAGTATGGTTTATTAGTTGTAATGACATTTAGACAATGAAATTGCTAGGCTTGTTGTTAGGGAGTTGGTGTTTCAAACTCCTTTTCCAACAATGCATCATGTTATGTTGATGTATGTTGTGGCCTTGTATGGATTGCTTAGTATTTTGACTTGTTAGTGTTTTAAATCTAAGTGTTCTTGTGAGCTTTGGGCTTGATTTCCATCTTGTTGCTTGAATGCATGTTTGATGATGCGTATATGATGCTTTGCCTCTAGTTCGTATGTATGATATATAGCTATGTGGTTTTTGGATGTCTCGGGCAAGTTTGGGGACGTTTGGAGGTGCCAAACTGTGTGCATGCATTTCGGAACGCTCGATATGGTTTTAGAACGGTCGTAGCTCCAGGGGTACTCGTATTGGAACGGGGGTGGTGCCGTTTCGATACGATTTGCCACTGTTAGCCACTGTTTTGGAACTCGTTTCGATACGTTTTGCCACTGTGAGCCCTTGTTTCAGAACTAGTTTCGATACGTTTCGTCACTGTAGACTCCCGTTCCGGAACAAGGTGGCACCGTTTTGCAACTAGCTTGGTCTTGCTTTTTAAATGGAGTCCGCGTTTTAGAACGGGCAAGCTTGTTTCGAAACGCAGGCAGTTAAATCGGTTACATGGCATCTTCAAGGCTTTCTAAATGTTGCATTTTAGTCCCTAAAGCGTGTATGCTTCCTAATCAAGTTTATATGTATCCCTTATGATGGTTTTTGCCTCGTGTGCATGGAACTTGACCAATTAAGCTAATTGGTAAATTTAAGTCATCGTATTCTCTGCTTGGATTGTATTCGTTTTCGTTTTTCCGTTGATGTCTTCACATTTAGGATTAAATTTGATATTTAGGAAAGATAAATAAAATGAAAAAATAGGGTTGCTAATCGGAGTGAGATCCTAATGAGTTTCACTTCGGTTTTCCCTGTGTAACTCGTTCGGTTCGGTCTGTTGGCTGGACCGGGATGAGGGGGTTACAATGTCACCATTTGTATTTCCCAATATTACGAATTTCTATACATTAACACAAACCTATTTTTACCTTTTGTTTTACCAAATTTGCTACAAAAGTATGATTGAAATACTAAAAGTCATAACAAAATATTTGTTCTGTTAGATAAGTTGTAATATCTCGATTTACATTTCGCATTAATTTTTTCCTTTATTCAGTGTTTGTGTTAAATAGTCGTTATTATTGTAGATAAATTTATGTTATCAATTAATGCCACATAATATAAAATTGTAGATAAATTTATGTTATCAAATTATTACGTTGCCTTATCAGTATTAACATTAAATCTGATTAACCTGAAATATATAATGTTTTATTTTATGGAAACGCTTCTTACTAACATGGGCTTACAAGTTTGCCTATAAATGATAGTTTACTTGATAACAAATCTCAATCGAAATTAGTCTTACGAACCATACTCAAGTGGCAACATCATTTGTATACAACATGGCAAGCCTTACTTTTTATTATCTCTTAGTTATTTTATTCACAACGGGTGGTGCAGTGACAGCTACAAATGAGAATGACAAGATTATCATGAAAAATAATTGTGAAGCTAAAATAGGCATGCCTTGTGCTTGGGAAGTTTTCGATAGTATATTCAAAACCGGGAGTGTTTCAAGCAAGTGTTGCGGTGAACTCCTTGTATTAGGAAAAAAGTGCCACTCCGCAATGGTAAAGAGGACACTTGAAAATCCCTTATTCAAAAATTTAGACCACAAGACAATCATTCTAAAAAGTGTGAAGACTTGGAAAAATTGCCTTGTACTTACCCATTCACCATCACCGTCTGCTTGAAGACGTAGTGTTGCTTCACTTTGAAATAGGTTGTAAGACGTAACACCTTCAAATCAGTAACATGTTTTCTGTTTACGATATTGTTGCCTGGAATTACTAATTAACATTAAATTTAATTCATGCCAAGTTTAATAGAAATGATATATATGTAAGTGGTAACAAAATGTTTCTATTGAAGCTATTACATAATACAATAAGATTTTTTTTGTCGTAACATCTCTGTTTGGTTGCTTCAAATATATTTTTTTTTTGCTTTTAAACACAACAAC
This sequence comes from Hibiscus trionum, assembly GCA_030270665.1. Classification (NCBI taxonomy): domain Eukaryota; kingdom Viridiplantae; phylum Streptophyta; class Magnoliopsida; order Malvales; family Malvaceae; genus Hibiscus; species Hibiscus trionum. The sequence continues at coordinate 13,537,228 of BSYR01000038.1, read as the reverse complement.
TATTCGAGTTCTACACATCAATTTATTTGGTTTTGATTTTAAAAAATATCATGTTTCTGCATATTTGATTCATTCTTACAATTAGGAATTATTTACTTGATGGAAGGGTTATAAATTCAAATATTTTTCATCGTTGAATTTTACGTATTGTATAATCTTGTGTTTTCTTTCTAACAATCAATGAATAGTGACAAGTTCTCGTTTCTTTGATCAATGGATCGTCAAAAATTGAAATATTTTGTATTTACTGAAATAGTTTTATCGACAACATCTCCTGTCAATTACATGTTTGATTCATCGGTGCATTGCTTTTAAGAGGATGTTATTTTCATTTTGTTATGGAATGGTTGAATTTTTAATCATAAAGTTCCATGCTAAGAACGAATTAATCGAAATGAAAAGAAAGTATGAATGGAGGTTGCTTGTAACAAGATTTTTTAGTTTAAGAAATAACACGAAATCAATAGCTCATGGTTATTTAATAAAATACATTTTTGTAAATCAACGCTATATGCGATCATGTGCTAAACCAAATAGAATATTTTATCAGACAAGAACGTCATTTTTTGTACTTACCCTAAAAATCAACTTTTAATGCTTATTCTATTAATTTTTTTTTTCCGTATCAACAGTGAATCCAAGAAGAACCTAATAGAAGACACTAAAAACAAAAGAAAATATAAACAATTGAGTTTGTGGTAATCAATTTAATTAACATTTTTTTCGTGTTTTGTAAATCGAACATAAATGTTTAGGACCTAAGAAAAAAATGGTTGTTTATAGCTTCGCTAATATAAAAATTAGTTAGTTTCCTTAATATAATAATCATTTTTGAATAAGGTTATTACCTAAAAATACTTGTAGCTCTTCTTACACAATAACGACATACGCCTCACTTGGTGCTGATAATAAAATGTTATTACACGAAGACAATATTTTATTGTCGTCACAAGCAAATTACCCATTAGTTCAAGTTTCACTCAATGTTTTAAATCAACTTGTTTTGACTTTCGAACATCGAATTATATTTTTTCTTAGTAAAATATGTTAAACATTAAGCTTAATTACTAACAAACTAAGCGCATATGATTTTATATTTCCCAAATTTTTTTAACTTTACGTTGCATACTATTTTGTAAATACGAATTTAATGTCACCCTTTGTATTTCACAATATTATGAATTTCTATACATTAACACCAACATAAAGTATGATTGAAATACGAAAAGCCATAACAAAAGATTTGTTCTGTTAGATAAGTTGTAACATCTCGATTTACATTTCGCATTAATTTTTTCCTCTATTCAGTTTTTGTGGTAAATAGCCGTTATTATTGTACTTTGCAAGTATTTATAAAGAAGCGTATGAATGATGTAAGTTTCATTGTTGGACCCAATGTTGTATATCAATTAATGCCACATAATACAAAATTGTAGATAAATGTATGTTATCAAATTATTACGTTGCCATATCAGTGTTAACATTAAATCTGATTAACCTGAAATATATAATGTTTTATTTTATGGAAACGCTTCTTACTCACATGGGCTTACAACTTTACCTATAAATGATAGTTTTCTTGATAACAAATCTCATTCGAAATTAGTCTTACAAACCATACTCAAGTGGCAACATCATTTGTATACAAGATGGCAAGCCTCACTTTTTATTCTCTCTTAGTTATTTTATACATAACGGTTGGTGCAGTGACAGCTACAAACGAGAATGACAAGATTATCATGAAAAATAATTGTGAAGCTAAAATTGACATGCCTTGTGCTTGGGAAGTTTTCGATAGTATATTCAAAACTGGGAGTGTTTCAAGCAAGTGTTGCGCTGAACTCCTTGTATTAGGAAGAAAGTGCCACTCCGCATTGGTAAAGAGGACACTTGAAAATCCCTTATTCAAAAAACTAGACCACAAGACAATCATTCGAAAAAGTGTGAATACTTGGAAAATTTGCCTTGTACTTACCCCTTCACCATCACCGTCTACTTGAAGACGTAGTGTTGCTTCACTTTAAAAAAGGTTATAAGACGTAACACCTTGAAATCAATAACATGTTTTCCGTTTACGATATTGTTGCCTTAAATTACTAAGTAACATTAAATTTAATTCATGTCAAGTTGAATAGAAATGATATATATGTAAGTGGTAACAAAATGTTTCTATTAAAGCTATTACATAATACAATAAGATTTTAAAATTTAATTCATGTCAAGTTGAATAGAAATGATATATATGTAAGTGGTAACAAAATTTGTGTCGTAACATCTCTGTTTGGTTGTTTCAAATATCTTTTTTTTTGCTTTTAAACACTTTAATTATTCGAGTTCTACACATCAATTTATTTGGTTTTGATTTTAAGAAATATCATGTTTCTGCATATTTGATTCATTCTTACAATTAGGAATTAGTTACTTGATGGAAGGGTTATAAATTCAAATATTTTTCACCGTTGAATTTTACGTATTGTATAATCTTTTGTTGTCTTTCTAACAATCAATGAATACTGACAAGTTCTCGTTTCTTTGATCAATGGATCGTCAAAAAATTGAAATATTTTGTATTTACTGAAATAGTTTTGTCGACAACATCTCTTGTCAATTACACGTTTGATTCATCGATGCATTGCTTTTAAGAGGATGTTATTTTCATTTTGTTATGGAATGGTTGAATTTTTAATTATAAAGTTCCATGGTAAGAACGAACCGCGATCAATAATGGAACTAGCATCGGATTTGCGAACAACCAAGAGGGAGTTCTCATTAATGCGTGTTGCGGGATCACTCGTGCTTTTAATGTTTCCCAATGGGGAAACAAGGGATGAGTGCATTAAATCTGGGTGTTTTACACCATGGTTAGAAAATGTTTCCGAATGGTCACCAGAGTGTGTGATTCCAAATAGAAGAGTATGGGTGTCGGTGTGTGGATTGCCGATACATGCCTGGTCCGAGGGCACATTTCGAAACATCGCAGCGCTATGGGGTGAGTTGATTTGTGTAGACGATAAGACTGAAGCACCTGCATCGTTTGAGAAAGCGCTATTACTTATCGAAAGGGACTGGTTATCGTAGGGTTTTGTTTGAATTTCCTACACACAATACCATGTCGGTAAACGGCGGGAGAGCATCACGGCAGTGCTGGACCCTATTCGTCGGAAACCTACCGACACAGCTACATTGGAAAGGGGTTTGGCAAGTATTTGATAGACATGGGGTGGTGGTGGATGTGTTTGTGCCGACGAAGAGGGCTAGGGATGGGTCTAGGTTTGGTTTTGTTCGAATGAAGACAAAGGTTGAGGCGGATCGCGTGATAGAGAGATTCAATGGGTTTCGCTTGTATGGATCAAAATTGACAGTACAATTGGCGCAACGCGATACGAGAGATGCGTTTTGGCACCGTCGACAAGGGTTATCTAGGGTTGATGGGGGTGAATCGACGAGGGATAAAAAGGAACATAAGGCAGCGGCAAGTGGTAATACAAAAGGGGATCAAACGGCGACAACAAAAGAGTATCGTAGGGTTGAGGGTGTAATTGATGAGGAAAAAATGACTATACTAAAGAATTGTGCAGTGGGATTCTGTCGACAACCGCGATCAATAATGGAACTAGCATCGGATTTGCGAACAACCAAGAGGGAGTTCTCATTAATGCGTGTTGCGGGATCACTCGTGCTTTTAATGTTTCCAAATGGGGAAACAAGGGATGAGTGCATTAAATCTGGGTGTTTTACACCATGGTTAGAAAATGTTTCCGAATGGTCACCAGAGTGTGTGATTCCAAATAGAAGAGTATGGGTGTCGGTGTGTGGATTGCCGATACATGCCTGGTCCGAGGGCACATTTCGAAACATCGCAGCGCTATGGGATTAGTTGATTTGTGTAGACGATAAGACTGAAGCACCTGCATCGTTTGAGAAAGCGCTATTCCTTATCAAAACGGTCTGGTTCTTCCCGATAGAGGAAACAATTGATGTCGCTGTTGGCGAGAAACAATATCGAATTCGGGTACATGAAGTCTCTGGCCCCAATTTGATAGATCGAAATGGGGACGAAGAGGGGAGTGTTGAAAATTTGGAGGGGGAGGAACTTACGATGGAAATGGAAGAGCAGGGTGCGACAAGTGTGCCAACAGCAACCAAGGAAGATTGTGATGACAAGGAGGAGACAATGGTCCCAAACTCGATCAGTATGCCTTCACCGAAGAGTTGGATGATCAATAAATTATGGGACGACAACAAAAGGCGAGATGATCGGGTACTTGAACCAAACCCGAGTGAGGAAGTAAACTCGGGACGGGCAAATTCGGGTTATGGCGGATGAGGAGGTGGGCATCGTCGAAAAGGAGATAGTAGAATACCGTAGCATGGACATTAGTGAATGTGAATTACCCGACGGCAGTGGTGACAAGGTATTGGACAGGGACAGTAGCGAGGGTGAATTACCCGACGGCAGTGGGAACAAGGGTTTGGACAGGGAGACGGATGCGATGCAACATGAGAATACTGTGGAAACTGGGCCTATTTTTGATTCGTCTAGGGCTGGGATTTCCGCATTAATAGAGTATAAAGGAAGACAACGACGAGTACGACATCTTTCGGAGATTTTACAATCGTCGGGGCAGAAAGCTAACGCGGAGGAAAAAGGCGCGGCAGTGGAGAAGAGGGGGAGAGGCCGTCCACGGAAAAATCCAAAACCAGCATCGACGGAATTGGCGAATGGGTCTCTATCGGATTCGGATTTCATACAACGTAAACGGAGTATTCTTAGGGAGGCACAGGAAACGTGGGAGTTGGGAAAATTGCTGGGTGCAGAGACAATTGGGAACGAAGAGAACGTCATCAAAGACATTGCTCGCCTTATTGAGGCGAGAGAGCCGATCCAATTGTAATCGAATTATGCGGATGTTGTCGTGGAATGTGCGGGGTTTGGGTACTGCAGCGAAGAGGAGAGGGGTACGTAATCTAATACGGCAACATCGGGGGGAATGTGTGATTATTGTGGAGACGAAGATGGAAGCTGTCACAGAATTGATGTTGAGGAGTATTTGGGTATCGGATACTTTTGACTTTGTTTTTTCTCCATCGATAGGGCGATCGGGGGGAATTTTAATGTTCTGGGAGACGAATATATTTAAAGCTGATCGGAAGGTTGTGAGGGAGCGCTTCGTGGCGATTGAGGGTCGTTGGACAAACGAGAATTGGAAATGTGGGATGGTAGGTGTATATGCACCATGTGATGCAACGCAACAAGGACTACTTTGGACCGAAATTGAGATGGAGATACTGTCCCGTGACATCCCGTGGTGTCTATTTGGAGACTTTAATGCGGTGACGGCGATAACGGAGCGACAAGGCTGTATATCGACGGATAGAGGTATGGAAATTTTTGTGAATTTCATTCAAGATAATGGTTTATGAGATTTACCTTTGCATGGCTTATCATACACGTGGTTTGGTCCGGATAGTAAATGTAGCAGAATTGATAGATGTTTGGTTTCACTGCATTGGGTGGATAAATTTAGCAATTTGAGTTTATCATCTTTACCGAGGGGATTGTCGGATCACACGCTGTTATTACTTGTGAGTGATATGTTGGATTGGGGACCGAAGCCGTTTAAATTTCTTAATGTTTGGATAGAGGATAGGGGCTGTTTACGTTACTTGGAAGCAGAATGGGGGAGGTTGTCGAACATGCTGGATGGTGGGGATGTGGTTTCAAAGTTACGTGGTATGAAAATCTTTTTACGGGATTGGAACAAGAGGGTGTTTGGTAATATAGACCATCGTATTGAGGCCACGACCAATGCTATTAACTTAATTGATGGGATGATAAGTACAAATGCAGTTTTAGATTCTCAATTGAAGCAACGTCGAATTTACCAACAGGATTTGTGGTCTCTAGCAAGGATGCGTGAGTCGGTATGGAGACAAAAAACAAGGGTGCGATGGCTGCAAGAGGGGGATGGGAATACGGCATATTTTCATCTCTCCGCCAAATTGAGAGCGCTAAGAAATGGCATTACGAGTCTGCTCATCAATGGCGTATGAGAAACAAATCCGGAGCGCCTGCGACACATGGTTTATGAAGAGTTTAGAAAACATTTTGCTGCCCCATTTTGCTTAGGGGAAGTAGATATGGCAGTGGCGTTTCAACAGTTACCGGGGGAGATGGCAGCCGGTTTAGAGGTTGCTTTTAGTGAGGAAGAAGTGCGTGCCGTGGTATGGGGTTGTGATGGGAAAAAGGCGCCGGGACCTGATGGCTTCACATTTGATTTTTTCAAGAAGGGCTGGAACTTTTTGAAGAACGATGTGATGCAAGTATTGACTGAGTTTCATGTGTCGGGGGAGTTACCAAAGGGCGTGAACTCAACATTTGTGACCTTGATTGCGAAGAAAGACAATCCGAAAGAAATTGGGAACTTTCGGCCGATTTGCTTATTGAACTCGATATATAAGATTGTGGCGAAGTGCTTAGCTAAGCGATTACAAAAGGTGCTGGCGTTGGTTATTAGTGATGTCCAATCCGCATTTGTCCGAGGACGTCAGATTGTTGATGGGATTATGCTGGCGAATGAGGTGTTACACTCGTTGCAGCAAAATGCTGACAGCGAGGGAGGGGTATTGTTGAAGCTTGACTTCGCCAAAGCCTATGGTTGTGTGAAATGGGGGTGTTTAGAGAAAATTCAGCAGCGAATGGGTTTTGGGAAAGTATGGATGAATTGGATGCGCACATGTTTTAGCACAGCACGTTTGTCGATCTTACTGAATGGCTGCCCGACAAAAGAATTTCTGATGAAGCGGGGAGTGCGACAGGGTGATCCTTTATCACCGTTATTATTTGTGATGGTGGCTGAGTTGTTGCACGTTTTATTGATAGAGGCGGAGAAGGGGGGTTGATAAGGAGAGTGCGTGTGGTGGATGAGTGCTTTGTGTCGCACTTGCAATTTGCGGACGACACAGTCCTATTCTTTCAGGGGGATATATGGATGGCGCAAAACTTGAAGAGAATTCTGACTTGCTTTGAGTATAGCTCAGGTTTGAAGATCAATTACGCCAAGTCGTGCTTGTATGGAATAGGCGTTGAGGATGGTATTTTGTGTGCGATGGCAGATGTTTTGGGCTGCGGTTTAGGAAACTTGTCGATGACGTACCTTGGCCTGCCGCTGGGTGTAAATCCACGCAGTGTTAACGTGTGGGAGCCTTTGATACAGCGCTTTCGGAAAAGCTTGGCAGGTTGGAAGAGGGATTCATTGTCCTTTGCCGCTCGCTTGACATTATTGAATTCGGTGTTATTTGCTCTTCCTATCTACTACATGGGTGTATTTGTAGTGCCCAAAGGCGTTATTAAACGACTGGATCATATCCGTAGAAGCTTTTTATGGGGTGGCACGGAGGAGAAGCGTAAGATGAGCAGGGTTAGCTGGAAGGTGGTGTGTCGGCCGCGACAATTTGGCGGTTTGGGAGTGGTAGACTTGAATAAGAGAAATTTGGCTCTCTTGGCAAAATGGTTGTGGCGATTTACGTTGGATGATGGATCGTTGTGGAAGGATATTCTGACTGCGAAATATGGGGCAGATGTATTACATAGGAGGATGACGTTAGGCCAAAAGCGAGCTATGTCGACTGTATGGCGGCAAATTGTGGAGATACAATACGAGGTTAGTCTAAATCGTTTTATGGGGCTGCCTAATTTCTTATGGTTGATTGGAAATGGGAAGAAGGTTCTTTTTTGGCGCGATAGATGGTGTTTGGAGGTACCGTTATGTGAGGTATTTCCACGCCTATATCGGATTGCGGTGAATAAATGGGCGTTGGTTTATGATTACTCACTTGGCCACTCACTGGGGCATGCGAATTGGGATGGATTTTTTTCACGACAGTTGCGCGCGTTTGAGGCGACACAACTGTGTGAGTTGCAAAGTGTGGTGGGAACGGTGCAACTTGTTGAGGAGGTGGTGGACAAATGGGTTTGGAAACACACCCCGACTGGAACGTTCTCGGTAGCAAAGTTGTCAAGCTTAATGGCGACTTTTGGTTTGGAAGGGGAAGCCGAATGGGATAGTGTAGGAATTTGGTCGTTGTTAACGCCGCCGAAGGTACAATGCTTTGTGTGGTTTGTACTCCTTGAACGATTACCCACTTTATGCTTGTTGCGGGACCGTGGGATGTAATTAGAGGTGCGAGATTTCTCTTGTCGATGGTGTGGGGAGGGGGAGGATAAGGCGAATCATATTTTGCTTCAATGCCGGTGGATGTGGCATGTGTGGTCATTGTTTTTTGCTTGGTGGAAGGTGGAGGTGGTTCGGCTGGCGTCGGTAGTGGCATTTGTGCATATGGTCCTTGATGGTTTTTTTCTAGGAATGGTTAGACAATTGTGGATGTCGAGCTGTGCAGCGGCATTGTGGTCGATGTGGCTCGCACGCAACGACTTGTTGTTCAATGGTAAGAGGGTTTCGCCGTCGGATTTATTCTTTACCATTAAATTGCGAGCTTTCTCTTGGGTGAATGTGCTGGACCACAACACGATGCTTTTGGAATCGGTGTGGTGGGATTGTCCTTGGTGGTGTGAGATTAGGGGACATGTCAACGCCCCTCGGGTGGGAGTGATATGGGTGCCACCATTGGTTAATATGGTCAAGCTTAATGTCGATGGTTCGCTAGAGGAAAACCGGGACTAGCGGGCTGTGGTGGGGTTTTACGCGATGCAGGGGGTAAGGTGTTGGCGATGTTTGCAGGTCCTTTGGGGATTCTTGATTCGAACGAGGCTGAACTTCATGCGATATGTTATGCTCTTGAGGCCTTTGGTGGATCGCAATGGCGTGCATGGCCTTGCGTAATTGAATCTGATTCTTTAGTAGCTCTTTCTTGGGTGTTAAATATTGAGAATAGACCATGGAAGTATAATTGGTTGTTTCGGAGGATTGATAGTGCATGTCGTGAGTTGCGTTGCACGTTTCAACATGCAAATCGTGAAGCTAATGGTATTGCGGATAAGTTAGCTAAGGGGGGTGTCGATCGGCGGGATTGGTTGCGTGTGGGATTCTAGTTGACTACCGGGGGAACAGTACGTGTGGATCGGCACTTGAGCAGAGGGGTCGACTGTAAGGCCCCTGCGCCTGGGAGTGGGTGTGGTGCAGCCGGTGAGGGTGCATGGGAAGCAGGGTACAGGTGCTATAATCGGGAGGGTGGGTGTGTTGTTTGATTTTTCTTTTCTTTTCGAGGGAGGGGTGAACATTACTTGTTTTCGAGTTTGTTTCCGTGTTCAACTTGGGTACTCTTTTCCTCCATTTAGGCGTAGGGAGGTTTTTAATGAGGCCCGAGTTTGGACATTTTTGTATGATTTTTTCTTCAATAAAATCATACGATTGAGCAAAAAAAAAAAAGAACGAATTAATCGAAATGAAAAGAAAGTATGAATGGAGGTTGCTTGTAACAAGCTTTTTTAGTTTAAGAAATAACACGGAATAAATAGCTCATGGTTATTTAATAAAATACATTTTTGCAAATCAACACTATATGCGATCATGTGCTAAACCAAATAGAATAATTTATCCGACAAGAACGTCATTTTTTGTACTTACCCTAAAAATCCACTATTAATGCTTATTCTATTAATTTTTTTTATTTTTCCGTATCAACAATGAAACCAAGAAGAACCTAATAGAAGACACTAAAAAAAAAAGAAAATATAAATATTTGAGTTTGTGGTAATCAATTTAATTAACATTTTATACATTTTTTCGTGTTTTGTAAATCGAACATAAATGTTTAGGACCTAAGAAAAAAATGGTTGTTTATAGCTTCGCTAATATAAAAATTAGTTAGTTTCCTTAATATAATAATCATTTTTGAATAAGTGCCACTCTGCATTGGTAAAGAGGACACTTGAAAATCCCTTATTCAAAAAACTAGACCACAAGAGAATCATTCGAAAAAATGCGAAGACTTGGAAAAATTGCCTTGTACTTACCCCTTCACTATCACCTTCTGCTTGAAGACGTAGTGTGGCTTCACTTTGAAAAAGGTTGTAAGACGTAACACCTTCAAATCAGTAACATGTTTTCCCTTTACGATATTGTTGCCTGAAATTACTAAGTAACATTAAATTTAATTCATGCCAAGTTGAATAGAAATGATATATAGTAAGTGGTAACAAAATGTTTCTATTGAAGCTATTACATAATACAATAAGATTTTGTTGTGTCGTAACATCTCTGTTTGGTTGCTTCAAATATCTTTTTTTTTTGCATTTAAACACAGTATCTATTCGAGTTCTACACATCAATTTATTTGGTTTTGATTTTAGAAAATATCAGGTTTCTGCATATTTGATTCATTCTTACAATTAGGACTTAGTTACTTGATGGAAGGGTTATAAATTCAAATATTTTTCAACGTTGAATTTTATGTATTGTATAATCTTGTGTTGTCTTTCTAACAATCAATGAATAGTGACAAGTTCTCGTTTCTTTGATCAATGGATCGTCAAAAAATTGAAATATTTTGTATTTACTGAAATAGTTTTGTCGACAACATCTCCTGTCAATTACACGTTTGATTCATCGATGCATTGCTTTTAAGAGGATGTTATTTTCATTTTGTTACGGAATGGTTGAATTTTTAATCGTAAAGTTCCATGGTAAGAACGAATTAATCGAAATGAAAAGAAAGTATGAAATGAGGTTGCTTGTAACAAGCTTTTTTAGTTTAAGAAATAACACGGATGCAGTAGATCATGGTTATTTAATAAAATACATTTTTGCAAATCAACACTATATGCGGTCATGTGTTAAACCAAATAGAATATTTTATCCTACAAGAACATCGTTTTTTTGTACTTACCCTAAAAATCCACAATTAATGCTTATTCTATTAATTTTTTGATTTTTCCGTATCAGCAGTGAATCCAAGAAGAACCTAATAGAAGACACTAAGAAGAAAAGAAAATATAAAAAAATTGAGTTTGTGGTAATCAATTCAATTCAACATTTTCTACATTTTTTCGTGTTTTGAACATCGAACATAAATGTTTAGGACCTAAGAAAAAAATGGTTGTTTATAGCCTGGCTAATATAAAAATTAGTTAGTTTCCTTAATATAATAATCATTTTTGAATAAGGTTATTACCTAAAAATACTTGTAGCTCTTCTTACACAATAACAACATACGCCTCACTCTATGCTGATAATAAAATGTTATTACACGAAAACAATATCTTATTGTCGTCACAAGCAAATTACCCTTTAGTTCAAGTTTCTCTCAATGTTTTAGATCAACTTGTTTTGACTTTTAAACATCGAATTATATTTTTTCTTAGTCAAATATGTTAAACATTAAGCTTAATTACTAACAAACTAAGCGCAAAGAAATCTAAAGAGATTTTCTAAGGAAACCATGGACGGCACAAAAGGGACTGGCCGCCGGCAGTTTTGGACAGTGGTTGTGGGAAGGATATCAAAATCTCTACATTGGAAGCGTTTGTGGCAAGTATTTGACAGGCACGGTGTGGTGATAGATGCGTTCCTTCCTCATAAAAGGGCAAGAATGGATCGAGGTTTGGTTTTGTTAGATTGGAGAGTCGCCCTGATGTTGATCAGGTTATAGAACGGTTGCACAACAAATGAATCTATGGATCACGTTTATCGGTGACCATGGTGAGGTATGATGATCGTGGTTTCCTTTGGAGAGATAAAAGGAGAAGTGTGGGGTTAGGATGATCACAACTAGCATCTTAGAGTAAAGTGAAAGGACAATCGGAGTCTAGAAGTATCGATTCAAAAAAGAAGATCGATTTGGTTGAGGTTGTTCAGGGACACGTCGATGAGGAAAAATTGAAGGTCTTATAGAACTGTATGCTGGGGTGGTGTAAGCAACATTGGAAACTTAAGGAACTCGCATCACGGATGAATCTTCATTGCTACCAAGGCTTTTCCATTCTGCGTATTGCAGGGACAGCGATTATGTTGATGTTCACTGATTCCAATATCCGGGAGAAGGTAGCGGGGATGACGGTGGTTCTTGAATGCTTCTCCAAACTAGAAAGGTGGTCACCGAATTTGGTTTTATCGTCAAGGAGGGCATGGATATCGGTGAGAAGCTTAACTATTCATGTGTGGTCACAAGCGACATTCACAAGTATTGCGAAAGTATGGGGCTCTCTTGTGCATGTGGCTGATGCAACAAAATCACCAACATCCTTCGAATGTGGCTGGATGTTGAAAGAAACGAATATGATGGAGTTCATTGATTCATGCATAAAGCTGGAGATCGAGGGGCTGTCGTATGCTTTGTACATTAAAGAGGTGAGTATGTTTGGGCCGCTAGTAGATTGTGAATGTACAACGGCCATCGTTGATGATAGTAATAAGTCACTGTAACACCCCAAATTTTTGCCCAATTTAAAAATCCCTAATTTTGAAATCCTAGATTCAAAATCCTAACATTTTGGAATTTTGTTTTAGAAACCCTAATTCGATTTTATGGATTTAATTGGGGGAAAATCAAAGTTTAGAGATTAATTGGAAATAATTTAGAACTTTAGTGACCATTTTGTCAATCGGGTAATCTTTGGTGCCTTACTCGTGAACCCTAGAACTTTGAAGGTTTTGCCTTGTAGTTTACCCTTTAAATGAGATATAAAATCTCTTTTTTAGTTCAGAAACCCTTGTTTTTGGAGTTGGCAGCCGCACCCTTTCCTTACCCCTTCCCATCATTTTTTTTCATCTCTCGACATCACCCCCTCCTTGGTTCTCCAGTTAAGCTCCGATGAGGGAGTTTGTATAGTCCGATCAAAGAGTCACCGCTGCCATTCGAATCTCCTACGCCGTCCGACAAAAACCCATCCACCTGTTTATCACCTTTCCTCATTATTTGCTCGGAAACTGTGAGGAACCGTTCGAATCTTTCTCATTGCGCCGCAGTCCGCACCGCCCCTCCTCTTGTCGAATCAGAGTCTGGGCACCAGCAAGCTGCGTTGTTCATGCCGACTCCGTCGAGTCTTGCCGCCATGTTTGGTGGCGGTACCACCGTGTCTTATCGTTGCTGTCATCGTTAAACCTTTCGCTGCCAATTGCCTTTTTCTTGTCACCGCTTTGCTCCGATCGTGTGTGGCGGGTTGCACCGTCCTTACCGTTCTCTGCCGCCATTGTGCACCGTGACGAGCCGCAGCCGGTGAAGGTGCCAACTTTGGGATCGTTGGGTTACCTCCAATTGTTCAGACCGATCGTGCACGTTCTTCGAGATCTTCACGTGAGTATATCTTCAGTTTGGTTTTTAGTGTTTTAGTCGGTGGCTTAGTGTTAGTAATAAATACTAATATAGTATTCATACCTCATAGGTCCTGATTCAGCTAGATCTGAGCGTAAGACGCGCTTTTCTCGGCATTAGAGCTTCTGTTGCTTAAGGTGTGTCTCTTCCTGTTTTATAAACTTATGTGTTTCTTTCTGTGCTATAAATTTTATGTGCTTTTCTGGATTAATATAAGTAAATGTTTTGTACATTTTGTGTGCATACTCTGTTGTGATTGGGTGAATGTTTTCAGACATCATGCATAACATGTCATACTGTGATTTAAGTGAAATATCAAATTTTCGGAATCGTAAAATATCGGATTTATAGTATTGTGCAACTTGAATTTTCATGATTCAAGTTTCAGATCAGACTCGGATTTTAAAATCTGCATCATATCATTGTGGGTATATGGTTTGGAATTTGTTCGGGGAAGTTCAGTGGTTGCAACCTTCGGGCTGAATTCCGCTTTGGATTAGTGGTTTCACCCTTTGGGGTTGAATTCCGCTTCGGATCAGTGGTTCCACCCTTCGGGCTGAGTTCCACTTCGGATGGTGATGATGGAGAAAGTAGGTTATGAGGAACCTTACTTTTCGGTGTATCGGAGATGGGTACTATGATTCATGTGCATCAGACATCATATCATCATGATTCGGTTTTGTTGTGTTTTCAGAAAAGTTTTTATCAGAAAATAAAATACTGGTTTGTTTTGTTTTGTTTTCGGTTGCACTTTAGAGACACACTAAGCTCTTTAGCTTACACCCATTAGTTTTTACTTTTCAGATATCTCAGACTTTTTAGGCAATCGGTACTTGGAGCTTCTCTTATTTATTCAGATAAAATATTATTCAGTACGAACTTTTCTGTTACCTCAGAATTATTATTTTAATATTGTTTGGAATATCTGTGTAATACGGACATTGGAACTATTTTTAATTTGGGTTTTATTAAATGCATGCATCTACAAAGTTACTTTCGGAATTTTAATTAAATATTAGAATATCGTTTAAAAGATTGTGTTTTATTTTAATTGAAATATTTGTTGACTTTTACTTAATTGATTCTTTTGAATTACAAAATATTTTAACCTAAATTGTTTCTTGAGGGACAAGTTTCCAATTGTTACTTCCTAAATTCAGCCCATTCCTTCTGGGCCGGGTTTAGGGGGTTACATTTAGTGGTATCAGAGCCAGATTCAACCCTCGGACTGTGAGGCTCACAAAAGTTGTTTTCAAAATGCTTTCGACTTTTGCATGCATCAGAAATATTTTGGGATAAATGGGAATTTTCTGGAAAAAAAACTACTACGGTATTCTGTGATTTTGATTTCAACGTTTTCAATGTGTTTTAAATCCGAGACTCCGGTACCGAATCTGACTCTAGGTTATTACCTTCTGTAGATAGTTACTGAGCCACCGCGTAGGAATCTTAAGCTATCGTTTGTTCGAGATCGTGATCGAGGTCGTACTGTTGCTTCTGGTAGTGATCACCCACTTTTTGTTGGGCGAGCAGAATTTCAGAATAATTTACATGTTGATGGGAACCATTCGTTAGGAGGATATCAGATCGGTACTGATAACTCGCTTGATATTGAGAACATTGATCGATATGTGGGAGACGAGCTCTTAGCGAAATGTTAAGATTATTTTATGAATTTGAAAAGAATAGCAAGCCAGTGAATGATTATGAGATAGGGTTTCGGAGGTTGGCCAAGTATGCTCTTGAGTTAGTTGTGACTAAGAAAGATAAGTATGATTTTTTTAGGAACTTCGATTACCGATTCAGAGAGATGTTACAACACATCGTGATAAAGTGTTCAGTGTGATGGTTGATTGAGCTAAAACTGCATAGAGAATTCTTGCACTATTGAAAAAAAAAGAACTTCATAATTCTGACCAAGTCGTGAAGCAACCGAAAATATCTGTTCAGCCTAGTTTTGTCAACTCGTCTGGAAAGAGGCCTGGAGATGTGTCTGTCCCTCTTAAGTTATTAGAATGTAAGACCTGCAATATCGACAGTTCCGTCTGACAATCATGGTAGTTCAAAAGTTCGTCGGCCTATTTTTGTATGTGGTTTTTACAACAAAAAGCATAACGTAGAGTGCAGATTGATGAACATAATGTGTTTTAGATGTGGTTCTCGGGATTACTACTTAAAGAATTGTCCACGTTCAGCTATTGGTTCATCCGTTCAGATTCAGAGTCATGCATCAGTTCAGGCACCTCACCGAGGTAGAGGGCAGTTTAGGTCAGTTGCTTCTGGTACTGCTAGTAGAGGTAGACATGCTCCGAGTGGTAGATCAGCTAGATTCGAGATTAGACATCCAGGTTCAGTACATCCAACCGGAGCTCGTGTTGGATACGACGGTATACATGATGACATGAAAGGTACATTTTAATATGTTTCAGTTCTATGTTTCAGTATTTTCGGTTATGATAGATCATGAATTCAGAATGGGAAAGTATATGCGTGTTTTAGTTGGTTTTGAGATCTGTTGTTAAATCTGAAAATTTCGAGGACGAAATTTCTTTTAAGGGAGGGAGAGTTGTAACACCCCAAATTTTTGCCCAATTTAAAAATCCCTAATTTTGAAATCCCTAGATTCAAAATCCTAACATTTGGGAATTTTGTTTTAGAAACCCTAATTCGATTTTATGGATTTAATTGGGGGAAAATCAAAGTTTAGAGATTAATTGGAAATAATTCAGAACTTTAGTGACCATTTTGTCAATCGGGTAATCTTTGGTGCCTTACTCGTGAACCCTAGAACTTTGAAGGTTTTGCCTTGTAGTTTTTTCTTTAAACGAGATATAAAATCTCATTTTTAGTTCAGAAACCCTTGTTTTTGGAGTTGGCAGCCGCACCCTTTCCTTACCCCTTCCCATCGTTTTTTTTCATCTCTCGACATCACCCCCTCCTTGGTTCTCCGGTTAAGCTCCGATGAGGGAGTTTGTATAGTCCGATCAAAGAGTCACCGCTGCCATTCGGATCTCCTACGCCGTCCGACCAAAACCCATCCACCCGTTTATCACCGTTCCTCATTATTTGCTCGGAAACTGTGAGGAACCGTTTGAATCTTTCTCATTGCGCCGCCGTCCGCACCGCCCCTCCCCTTGTCGAATCAGAGTCTGGGCACCAGCAAGCTGCGTTGTTCATGCCGACTCCGTCGAGTCTTGCCGCCATGTTTGGTGGCGCTACCACCGTGTCTTATCGTTGCCGTCATCGTTAAACCTTTGGTTGCCGCTTGCCTTTTTCTTGTCACCGCTTCGCTCCGATCGTGTGTGGCGGGTTGCACCGTCCTTACCGTTCTCTGCCGCCATTGTGCACCGTGACGAGCCGCCGCCGGTGAAGGTGCAAACTTTGGGATCGTTGGGTTACCTCCAATTGTTCAGACCGATCGTACACGTTCTTCGAGATCTTCACGTGAGTATATCTTCAGTTTGGTTTTTAGTGTTTTAGTCGGTGGCTTAGTGTTAGTAATAAATACTAATATAGTATTCATACCTCGTAGGTCCTGATTCAGCAAGATCTGAGCGTAAGACGCGCTTTTCTCGGCATTAGAGCTTCTGTTGCTTAACGTGTGTCTCTTCCTGTTTTATAAACTTATGTGTTTCTTTTTGTGCTATAAATTTTATGTGCTTTTCTGGATTAATATAAGTAAATGTTTTGTACATTTTGTGTGCATACTCTGTTGTGATTTGGTGAATGTTTTCAGACATCATGCATACCATGTCATACTGTGATTTAAGTGAAATATCAGATTTTTGGAATCGTAAAATATCGAATTTATAGTATTGTGCAACTTGAATTTTCATGATTCAAGTTTCAGATCAGACTCGGATTTTAAAATCTGCACCATATCATTGTGGGTATATGGTTTGGAATTTGTTCGGGGAAGTTCAGTGGTTTCAACCTTCGGGCTGAATTCCGCTTCGGATTAGTGGTTTCACCCTTTGGGGTTGAATTCCGCTTCGGATCAGTGGTTCCACCCTTCGGGCTGAGTTCCACTTCGGATGGTGATGATGGAGAAAGTAGGTTATGGGGAACCTTACTTTTCGGTGTAATGGAGATGGGTACTATGATTCATGTGCATCAGACATCATATCATCATGATTCGGTTTTGTTGTGTTTATCAGAAAATAAAATACTGGTTTGTTTTGTTTTGTTTTCGGTTGCACTTTAGAGACACACTAAGCTCTTTAGCTTACACCCGTTAGTTTTTACTTTTCAGATATCTAAGACTTTTTAGGCGATCGGTACTTGGAGCTTCTCTTGTTTATTCAGATAAAATATTATTCAGTACGAACTTTTCTGTTACCTCAGAATAATTATTTTAATATTGTTTGGAATATCTGTGTAATACGGACATTGGAACTATTTTTAATTTGGGTTTTACTAAATGTATGCATCTACAAAGTTACTTTCGGAATTTTATTTAAATATCAGAATATCGTTTAAAAGATTGTGTTTTATTTTAATCGAAATATTTGTTGAGTTTTAATTACTTAATCAATTCTTTTGAATTACAAAATATTTTAACCTAAATTGTTTCTTGAGGGACAAGTTTCCAATTGTTACTTCCTAAATTCGGCCCATTCCTTCTAGGCCGGGTTTAGGGGGTTACAAATGAATCACCGGAGGTGAGTTCATCTGAATGTTTGCCTGAGTCAAGGTTGGGAGATGAGATGCAGATTGAGGACCTTGTGGAATTAGAAAAAATGATGCCTCAGGACTGGCATTGTAATCTCCTTTGGGAGGATAACAGTCGGGAGGATCTTCGAATTGAGAGTATCTCGTTTGATTGCTTTGGGTCGTCGTCGAGACGAAATGTTGACAAACCAGAGGTGGAGGTGGCCGGTGAAGCTGACTTGCCGGCTGTTTCTTCACCGTTATGTGCGGTTGACGAGGAAGCAAAGAGTCCTCTTTCAGACGGACACCAAGAGGGAGTTGGAATTTTGAATTCAAAGGATAAGTTGTTGCAACCACTCAGTTTGAACGCAGAAAATCAATTTCAAACCCAAAATCAGGGGGATTTGGAGAGTGAAAGAATCGAACTAGAAGGTTTAGTTAATATTCTCGTTGGGGAGATTCTTAGTGAGCAGGTAGATTTTCAACAAAGTTTTGAGGGAGACAAAGTTGTCTCGCTGTGGATAAACGGTACGGTTAGAAAGACAAAATCTGTAAATGCATTGTCGGGTGTAGCAAGTCCTTCGAACCTTAGAGGGGGAGACTGAGGAAGGGATTGGGGAGTGACACAACTACAGCGGCCGACGCCTCGTTAACGGACTCAGATTTGCAACATCGGCAGTGTATTCTTCAGCGAGAAATTGCAGCAACAGTGGCGTTAGGAAACCATGTGGGTGTGAAATCGGTTGGGCGCGAGGAGGAAATTATTAAAGATTTAACTCGGGTGCTTACCGACGGCACCCGAGCGTCATAGTCATGCATATTTTGAGCTGGAACGTTAGGGGTTGGGTTCCATTTTGAAAAGGCGAAGGGTGGGTGACGTTATTAAAAAACAACATATAGACATGGTGTTATTGCAGGAATCGAAGATAGAGGAGATATCGCCTTCGATAGTTGCTAGCTTATGGTTTAGTGATGGCTTTGAGCATTCTTTTTCGCCATCTATAGGTGCTTTGGGAGGGTTGTTGTTGGTGTGGGAGGGTGCATGATTTTTGTTGGAGTTGGTAGAGGTGGATCGTTATTTTGTTGTAATTCAGGGTAGTTGGAAACTGGAAGACTTTGTGTGCTGCATCATGGCTGTGTATGCTTCATGTGACGTGAATGAGCAAGATATTTTGTGGTCACGAATGAGGGAAGTGATTAATTGTTTACCGGGTCCGTGGTGTGTGGCGGGGGATTTCAATTCGGTTCTTTTGACGTCGGAAAGAGTCGAGTGTAGCTCGGTGCCGAGAGGTATGGATGCTTTTGCTAATTTTTTAAATTCGGTGGGTTTAGTTGATTTGCCATTGCGGGGGAAGCAATTCACCTGGTTTGAAAGGGATAACCGTAGAACTCGCATTGATAGAATTTTAGTGTCATCTCTCTGGATGGACTATTTTTCCAACATTGAGCTGGTATCTCTTCCTAGAGGGATATCGGATCATGCCCCGTTACTTTTTTTGTGTGATGATAAAGATTGGGGCCCTCGCCCTTTCCGATTTATTAACTGCTGGTTAGATGAAAAGCGAAACATTCGCGACATGGCTGAGGAGTGGTGCCGTTTGACGGGGTTGGGAATTGGTAATTCTAATATTTTAGTGAAGCTTCGGCACTTGAAAAATTTTCTGCGTCAGTGGAATAGATCAGATTTTGGGGACATTGAGAAAGAGATTGTGCTAATCCAAAATCGCCTAATTATTTGGATAGTGGTGGTATGAAGGAAGCGAATAGGGATGTATCCGAGCTGTCTGATCAGAAGCGAGTTTGGCTGCATGCATTATGGCAAGCTATCCGCCGTAAGGAGTCTCTTTGGTGCCAAAAGTCGAGAGCGAATTGGCTACGGTTGGGGGGACAGAAACACGACATTTTTCCATTGAGCTGTGAATCTACGAGCAGTGCGTAATGCTATTTTTGGCTTGAACATCAGAGGCATTTGTGTAACGGATCCGTCTCGGTTGCGAAAACATATAGCGTCGTTCTTTTCTCAACCTTTTGCCGAGGATGAAAGGTCTTGTGTTTGGAGCTTTGAGGGGAATTTTCATCGGGTGAGTGAAGCTGAAAATAGGGGGTTGGTGGCGCCTTTCTCTCTTGATGAGGCATGGGCGGTTGTTCGTGGGTGTGAGGGCTCGAAGTCATCGAGGCCGGACGGCTACAATATGGAATTTTTTAAGAAGTGTTGGGAGGTAGTATGTGATGATGTTGGGCGGTTTTTAGATGATTTTTTCACATCCGGCAAGTTACATGTGGATGTGAACAAAAATTTCCTTTTGCTTTTGCCTAAGGTTGATTCACAGGTCACTTTGAGTGATTTTCGACCAATTAGCCTGCTTAATTCGATATATAAGATTCTTGCCAAAATTCTGGCTCGAAGGTTGCAGTCGGTGTTGGGAGGTTTAATTAGCGATCACCAATTGGCTTTTGGACGTGGGTGTCAAATAGTTGATGGTATATTATTGGCGAATGAAACAATTCATTCTATGCGATATAGTTCGTCAGGCGGATGTATCCTGAAATTGGATTTCAGAAAAGCTTACGACTGCGTTCGATGGAAATTTTTAGAGCACATTTTATGGTCGATGGGATTTTGTGATTCTTGGTGACGTTGGATTACTGAGTGTATCAACACAGTCTGGTTGTCAGTTTTGTTAAACGGTAGCGCCACTAAGGAGTTCGGTATGGGGCGTGGTCGGCGGCAAGGCTGCCCGTTGTCGCCTTTGCTGTTTGTTATTGTTGCGGAAGCATTGCATAGGATGTTCGTTCAAGCGGAGGAGTTGGGGCTCATCCGTGGGGTTTCGTTGGCTCCGGGGGTGTCGCTATCGCATCTTTATTTTGCTGACGACACCATTCTTTTCTTTGAAGCCTCCATTGAAAGCGCTACGACTATTCGCAGGTTACTTTGTTGCTTTCAAGTTTGTTCTAGTTTGAAAATTAACTTCAATAAGTCTTCTTTTTATACTATTGGCGTGGAGGAGGGGTTATTTGATTCAATGGCGGCTGTCTTGTGTTGTCGGAAATGTGAATTGCCTTTTGTTTATTTGGGGCTGCCGTTGGGGGTTAATCCTCGCAACATTTCTCTTTGGGAACCGATTATAGCTTCGGTTCGACGGAAGCTCGCTGGTTGGAAACAGACATCTTTATCATTTGCTGCTCGCGTCACACTGGTAAACTCTGTTCTTTCGTCACTTACAGTTTATTATATGGGTTTATTTCGGGTGCCGAAGGGTGTTATTGCTGCAATAGATAAAGTGAGGCGTGCCTTTCTGTGGGGTGGGTGAGATTACAACGGAAAATGTGTCGAGTAAGTTGGAGTATGGTTTGTCGGCCTCGTCATCTAGGTGGGTTGGGGATGGCGGATTTGGAGGTTCAGAATAGAGCATTATTGGCAAAATGGTCCTTGTGGTATGCTAGGGATGAATCGTCTTTGTGGAGGGCCATCATCATGGCAAAATACGGCGAGGCAGCCCAGTGGTGGCATTTTAACTCTGCCTACAGGGGTTCGAGGTCAGTTGTTTGGAAACAGATTGTCCAAACTGTGAGCTCGAACAGTGTGCAAAAGTTCATGGGTGAGCCTAGTTTTGTTTGGAAGGTTGGGGATGGTTCGCGAGTTTTATTTTGGTTCGACGCGTGGTGTGTTGAAAAACCGTTGAAGGATATTTTCCCACGTCTCTTTTCGATAGTGGTGAATCGTTTGGCTTTATTCGCTGACCTTTCTGATGGGGGTAGCTTTCAACATGATTGTTGGGATAGTTTCTTTCGTAGAGGCTTGCGTTCGTTTGAGCTTCGACAACTCAGGGAGCTAATCTCGCTCTTGGGACCTGTGAGGTTACGGCATGGTGCAGTTGATATGTTAGTATGGACACCTGATGCGCACGGGAACTTTTCAGTAAAGGCTCTCTCACGACTGCTTATGTTGGATAAGGTGGGAGGGAGCGACTTTGGTGAGTGTTTTGCGTGGAAAGTTTTGTAGACAACATCTCCTATCAATTACACGTTTGATTCAACGATGCATTGCTTTTAAGAGGATGTTATTTTCATTTTGTTATTGAATGGTTGAATTTTTAATCATAATGTTCCATGATAAGAATGAATTAATCGAAATGAAAAGAAAGTATGAATGGAGTTTGCTTGTAACAATCTTTTTTAGTTTAAGAAATCACACGGATTCAATAGCTCATGGTTATTTAAAAAATACATTTTTGCAAATCAACACTATATGCGATCATGTGTTAAACCAAATAGAATATTTTATCTGACAAGAACGTCGTTTTTTTGTACTTACCCTAAAAAACCACTATTAATGCTTATTCTATTAATTTTTTTATTTTTCATTATCAACAGTGTATCCAAGAAGAACCTAATAGAAGACACTAAAAACAAAAGAAAATATAAAAAATGAGTTTGTGGTAATCAATTTAATTAACATTTTATACATTTTTTCGTGTTTTGTAAATTGAACATAAATGTTTAGGACCTAAGAAAAATGGTTGTTAATAGCTTGGCTAATATAAAAATTAGTTTTTTTATCGGCAAAAAAGTTGTATATTAAAGGGAAATATACAACTCGAGTCGCACGTGCGCCTCATTATAACCTCCCTAAGTCTAACGGAGGAAAAGAGTACGACACGTGGACAAAAAGGAAATAATCAAACAAAGAGAACAACGCCCCTCACAAAGTTAAAAATCACACAGAAGTCTGCAATAAAGATGCCCAAGTCACCCCTTCCTTTTCAAAAGCATCTGCTAATCCATTCGCCTCACGGAAAATGTCGTTAAAGCAGACGGACCCCAAAGTGAAACATGCTTGATCGATCAAACAAAAAATCTCCCACATACGCCAAGGTCGTCGATCCAAGTGCAACACCCAACCAAGAGCAATTTTGGAATCTGACTCCACCACGAGGGGGCTAGATGCCCATTTAGAAGCTGCAAAGAAATTAAACTCAAAGGCAATTGCACGTAACTCCGCTACATTAGAATCAGGGAACCAAGCGGACTCGAGAAGAGAGCTAGAATTCTGCCATGTGCATCACGCAAAACACCCCCAAAGCCCGCAGGCCCTGGCTTACCACGAGCAGAACCATCAACCGAAAATTTCAGTGTGTCCCCAATTGGAGGCTCCCAACTCACCCCCAAGCGACATGGCCTAGCAGCCAAGGACTCACTGAACAAGCTCGGGCAATCCCACCATAAAGACTCACTGACGGACAACCCCTCTTTTAACGTCTTCACCCAGTAAAATGAGTACATTTTAATCAAGAAGCAAATCTCAGAAGCCAGTAGTAGCTTACCGTTAAAAACACACTCATTTCGCGCAAGCCATAGAGACCACAGCAATGCTGCAACGCTCGACACCCACAGAAGCCTTAACGTGCCCGTGAAAGAACAGTGAATTCCCGGGAGGAAGAAGTCAGAAAAAGTCCTCGGCAACTGCATTGACACCCCCACCAACGCCTAAACCAATCCCAAATTCCTTGGGCAAACGGGCATAGGAAAAACAAGTGATCAATCTCCTCCTCCATCTCACGACACCGAGTACACAAACCTTGATGATCATCCAACACGATGCCATGATGCTTCAAAAAATCAAAAGTGGGTAAACGGCGCAGCTAAGTGAACCACAAAAACACCTGAACCTTCGGAGGTACGAGAACTTTCCACGCAAAATAGTCAACAAAGTCGCTCCCTCCCACCTTATCCAACATAAGCAGTCGTGAAAGAACCTTTACTGAAAAGTTCTCGTGCGCATCAGGTGTCCAGACTAACCTATCAATTGCACCATGCCGTAACCTCACATGTCCCAAGTGCGAGATGAGCTCCCTGAGTTGTCGAAGCTAAACGAACGCAAGCCTCTACGAAAGAAACTATCCCAACGATCATGCTGAAAGCTACCCCTATCAGAAAGGTCAGCGGCTAAAGCCAGACGATTCACCACTATCGAAAAGAGACGTGGGGAAATATCCTCCAACGGTTTTTCAACACATCACGCGTCGAACCAAAATAAAACTCGCAAACCATCCCCAACCTTCCAAACAAAACTAGGCTCACCCATGAACTTTTGCATACTGTCCAAGCTCACAGTTTGGACAATTTGTTTCCAATCAATTGACATCGAACCCCTGTAGGCAGAGTTAAAACGCTACCACTGGGTTGCCTCGCCGTATTTTGCCACGATGATGGCCCTCCACAAAGAAGATTCATCCTTAGCATACATCCAGGACCTTTTTCCCAATTATGCTCTATTCCGAACCTCCAAATCCGCAATCCCCAACCCACCTAGATGACGAGGCCGACAAACCATACTCTAGTTTACTTGACACATTTTCCGTTGTAAACTCACCCCACCCCACAGAAAGGCACGCCTCACTTTATCTATTGCAGCGATAACACCCTTCGGCACCCAAAATAAACCCATATAATAAACTGGAAGTGACAAAAGCACAAAGTTTACCAGTGTGACGCGAGCAGCAAAGGATAAATATGTCTGTTTCCAACTAGCGAGCTTCCGTCGAACCGAGGGTATAACCGGTTCCCAAACATCAATGTTGCAAGGATTAACCCCCAACGGCAGCCCCAAATAAACAAAAGGCAATTCACCTTTCCGACAATACAAGACAACCGCCATTGAATCAAATAACCTCTCATCCACGCCAATAGTATAAAGAGAAGACTTATTGAAGTTAATTTTCAAACTAGAACAAACTTGAAAGCAACAAAGTAACCTGTGAATAGTCGTAGCGCTTTCAATGGAGGCTTCGAAGAAAAAAATGGTGTGGTCAGAAAACTGAAGATGCGATAGCGACACCCCCGGAGCCAACGAAACCCCACGGATGAGCCCCAACTCCTCCGCTTGAACAAACATCCTATGCAATGCTTCGGCAACAATAACAAACAGCAAAGGTGACAACGGGCAGCCTTGCCGCAAACCACGCCCCATACAAAACTCCTTAGTGGCGCTACCGTTTAACAAAACTGACAACCTGACTGTGTTGATACACTCAATAATCCAACGTCGCCAAGAATCACAAAATCCCATCGGCCATAAAATGTGCTCTAAAAATTCCCATCGAACGCAGTCATAAGCTTTTGTGAAATCCAATTTCAGGATACATCCGCCCGACAAACTCTGTTGCATAGAATGAATTGTCTCATTCGCCAATAATATATCATCCACTATTTGACGCACACACACAAAAGTCGATTGGTGATCGCTAATTAAACCTCCCAACACCGACTGCAACCTTCGAGCCAGAATTTTGGCAAGAATCTTATATATCGAATTAAGCAGGCTAATTGATCGAAAATCACTCAAAGTGACCGGTGAATCAACCTTAGGCAAAAGCACAAGGAAAGTGTTGTTCGCACCCACAGGTAACTTGCCGAATGCGAAAATATCATCTAAAAACCGCCCAACTTCATCACATACTACCACCCAACACTTCTTAAAAAAATCCATATTGTAGCCGTCCAGCCCCGGTGACTTCGAGCCCTTACACCCACGAACAACCGCCCATGCCTCATCAAGAGAGAAAGGCGCCACCAACCCCCAATTTTCAGCTTCACTCACCCGATGAAAATTCCCCTCAAAGCTCCAAACACAAGACCTTTCATCCTCGGCAAAATGTTGAAAAAAGAACGACACTATATGGTTTTGCAACCGAGACGGATTCGTTACCCAAATGCCTCTGATGTTCAAGCCGAAAATAGCATTACGAACTGCTCGCAGCTTCGCATCTCTATGGAAAAATGTCGTGTTTCTATCCCCCAACCGTAGCCAGTTCGCTCTCGACTTTTGGCGCCAAAGATACTTCTTACGGTGGATAGCTTACCACAATGCTTGTAGCCATACTCGCTTCTGATCAGACAGCTCGGATACATCCCAATTCGCTTCCTCCATACCACCACTATCCAAATTATCAAGGCGATTTTGGAGTAATACAATCTCTTTCTCAATGTCCCCAAAATCTGACCTATTCCACTGACGCAAAAACCTTTTCAAGTGCCGTAGCTTCACCAAGATATTTGAGTTACCAATTCCCAACCCTGTCAAACGGCACCACTCCTCAGCCATGCAGCGAATGTTTCACTTTTCATCTAACCAACAATTAATAAAGCGGAAAGGATGAGGGCCCAAATCTTTATCATCACACAACAAAAGCAACGAGGCATGATCTGATATCCCTCTAGGAAGAGATACCTGCTCAATGTTGGAGAAACAGTCCATCCAGAGAGATGACACTAGAAATCTATCAATGTGACTTCTACGGTTATCCCTTCCAAACCATGTGAATTGCTTCCCCCGTAATGGCAAATCAACTAAACCCACCGAATTTACAAAAGTAGCAAAAGAATCCATACCTCTCGACACCAAGCAACAACCGACCTTTTCCGACGCCCAAAGAACCGAGTTGAAATCCCCCGCCACACACCACGGACCCGGAAAACCACTAATCACTTCCCTCATGCGTGACCACAAAATCTCTTGCTCATTTATGTCACAAGGAGCATAGACGACCATGATGCAACACACAAAATCTTCCGGTTTCCAACACCCTAAATTACAACAAAATTGCGATCCACCTCTACCGACTCCAACAAAAATCGTGCACCCTCCCTAACCAACAACAACCCTCCCGAAGCACCTACAGATGGCGAAAAAGAATTCTCAAAGCCATCACTAAACCATAAGCTAGCAACTATCGAAGGCGATATCTCCTCTATCTTCGATTCTTGCAATAACACCATGTCTATATGATGTTTTTTAATAACGTCACCCACCCTTCGCCTTTTCAAAATGGAACCCAACCCCCTAACATTCCAGCTCAAAATACGCATGACTATGACGCTCGGGTGCCATCGGTAAGCACTCGTGATAAATCTTTAATAATTTCCTCCTCGCGCCCAACTGATTTCACACCACAAGGTTTCCTAATGCCACTGTTGCTGCAATTTCTCGCTGAAGAATACGCTACCAATGTTGCCTATCCTAGTCCATTAACGAGGCGTCGTCCACTGTAGTTGTGTCACGCCCCAATCCCTTCCTCGGTCTCCCACTCCCAGGTTTCGAAGGCCTTGCTACACCCGACAATGCATTTACAGATTTTGTCTTTCTAACCGTACCGTTTATCCACAACGAGACAACTTTGTCTCCCTCAGAACTTTGTTGAAAATCTGCCTGCTCACTAAGAATCTCCCCAACGGGAATATTAACTAAACCTTCTAGTTCGATTCTGTCACTCTCCAAATCCCCCTGATTTTGGGTTTGAAATTGATTTCTTGCGTTCAAACTGAGTGGTTGCAACAACTTATCCCTTGAATTCAAAATTTCAACTCCCTCTTGGTGTCCATCCGAAAGAGGACTCTTTGCTTCCTCGTCAACCGCACATAACGGTGAAGAAACAGCAGGCAAGTCATCTTTAACGGCCACCTCCACCTCCTTTTTGTCAACATTTCATCCCGACGACGACCCAGAGCAATCAGACGAGATACTCTCAATTCGAAGATCCTCCCGACGGTTATCCTCCCAAAGGCGATTACAATGCCAGTCCCGAGGCACCATTTTTTCTAATTCCACAAGTTCCTCAATCTGCCTCTCGTCTCCCAACCTCGACTTAGGCACACATTCGGATGAACTCACCTCCGACGACTCATTACTATCATCAACGGTGGCCATTGTACACTCACAATCTACTAGCGGCCCAAACATACTCACCTCTTTAACGTACAAAGTATACGACAGTCCCTCGACCTCCAACTTTATGCGTGAATCAATAAACTCCATCATATCCGTTTCTATCAACATCCAGCAACATTCGAAGTATGTTGGAGATTATGTTGCATCAGCCACACGCACAAGAGAGCCCCATACTTTCGCAATACTTGTGAATGACGCTTGCAACCACACATGAATAGGTAAGCCTCTCACCGATATCCATGCCCTCCTTGACGATAAAACCAAATCCGACGACCACCTTTCTAGTTTTGAGAAGCATTCACGAACCACCGTCATCACCGCTACCTTCTCCCGAATGTTGGAATAAGTGAACATTAACAGAATCGTTGGTCCTAAAATACGCAGAATGGAAAAGCCTTGGATGCAATGAAGATTCATCCGTGATGTGAGTTTCCTAAGGCTCCAATGTTGCTTACACCACCCCACCATACAATTTTGTAAGACCTTCAATTTTTCCTCATCCACATGTCCCTGAACCACCTCAACCAGATCGATCTTCTTCTTTGAATCGACACTTCTAGATTCCGATTGTCCCTTCACTTTACTCTGAGATGCTTGTTGTGATCGTCCTAACCCCACACTTCTCCTTTTATCTCTCCAAAGGAAACCACGATCACCATACCTCGCCATGGTCACCGATAAACGTGATCCATAGATCCATTTATTGTGCAAACGTTCTATAACCTGATCAGCACCAGGGCGACTCTCCATTCTAACAAAACCAAACCCCGATCCATCCTTTGCCCTTTTCTAAGGGATGAACGCATCTATCACCACACAGTGTCTGTCAAATACTTGCCACAAACCCTTCCAATGTATAGATTCCAATATCCTTCCCACAAACACGGTCCAAAACTGCCGGCGGCCAGTCCCTTTTGCGCCGTCCATGGTTGCCTTAGAAAATTTCTCTAGATTTCTTTACCTTAGAGGAATGGACTGTTATGTTATCATGCTTATATAAAAATTAGTTAGTTTTCTTAATATAATAATCATTTTTAATAAGGTTATTACCTAAAAAGACTTGTAGCTCTTCTTACACAATAACGACATACGCCTCACACTATGCTGATAATAAAATGTTATTACACGTAGACAATATCTTATTGTCGTCACAAGAAAATTACCCTTTAGTTCAAGTTTCTCTCAATGTTTTAGATCAACTTGTTTTGACTTTTAAACATCGAATTATATTTTATCTTAGTCAAATATGTTAAACATTAAGCTTAATTACTAACAAACTAAGCGCATATGATTTTATGTTTCCCAATTTTTTTTAACTTTACGTCGCATACTATTTTGTAAGTACGAATTTAATGTCACCCTTTGTATTTCACAATATTACAAATTTCTATACATTAACACCAACATATTTTTACCTTTCGTTTTACCAAATTTGCTACAAAAGTATGATTGAAATACTAAAAGCCATAACAAAAGATTTGTTTTGTTAGATAAGTTGTAATATCTCGATTTACATTTCACATAAATTTTTTCCTCTATTTAGTGTTTGTGGTAAATAGCTGTTATTATTGTACTTTGCAAGTATTTATAAAGAAGCGTATTAATGATGTAAATTTCATTGTTGGACCCAATTTTGTATATCAATTAATGCCACATAATACAAAATTGTAGACAAATGTATGTTATCAAATTATTACGTTTCCATATCAGTATCAACATTAAACCTGATTAACCTGAAATATATAATGTTTTATTTTATGGAAACGCTTCTTACTCACATGGGCTTACAACTTAACCTATAAATGATAGTTTTCTTGATAACAAATCTCATTCGAAATTAGTCTTACGAACCATACTCAAGTGGCAACATCATTTGTATACAAGATGGCAAGCCTCACTTTTTATTCTCTCTTAGTTATTTTATTCAAAACGGTTGGTGCAGTGACAACTTCAAACGAGAATGACAAGATTATCATGAAAAATAATTGTGAAGCTAAAATTGACATGCCTTGTGCTTGGGAAGTTTTCGATATTATATTCAAAACTGGGAGCGTTTCAAGCAAGTGTTGCGGTGAACTCCTTGTATTAGGAAGAAAGTGCCACTCCGCATTAGTAAAGAGGACACTTGAAAATCCCTTATTCAAAAAACTAGACCACAAGACAAGCATTCAAAAAAGTGTGAATAGTTGGAAAATTGCCTTGTACTTACCCCTTCACCAGCACTGTCCACTTGAAGACGTAGTGCTGCTTCACTTTGAAAAAGGTTGTAAGAGGTAACACCTTCAAATCAGTAACATGTTTTCCGTTTACAATATTGTTTCCTGAAATTACTAAGTAACATTAAATTTAATTCATGTCAAGTTTAATAGAAATGATATATATGTAAGTGGTAACAAAATGTTTCTATTGAAGCTATTACATAATTCAATAAGATTTTTTTGTGTCGTAACATCTCTGTTTGGTTGCTTCAAATATCTTTTTTTTTTTTGCTTTTAAACACAGTAACTATTCGAGTTCTACACATCAATTTATTTTGTTTTGATTTTAAAAAATATCATGTTTCTACATATTTGATTCATTCTTACAGTAACAACCTGGAAAAAAGGGGAAATGAATGTGAGGGTGTGGAGGCTCAAACCCACCGCCTACACTGGCGAACGCGCCTCACCACTCTGAGCTCTTCGTCGTCGGCCACCTGCGCTCCCGTGTCACCGTCTGCAGCAAAAACAAAGCCGAAAGTTCGACGAGTTAGCCGCCTGTTCTCCAAAAATTTTCGATTGTGCCGCCGTCGTTTCGCCACACCGTCGGTACGGTCGGGTGGCTAGCGTCGAGTCAAGCAAACCCTAGGTGCTCCTTTCTTCGATCGATGCCGGCAAGGCCATCAACGGAGCTTCGTGGTTTCTGACGACCTTTCTACTTCTTCCTAAGATTTCGGCATGATTCCGGTGAATATCGGTTATGCGTAGTTTGGGTTCAATCATGTAATCACAGATCTGTCCAATTTCAGGTAAATGGTGACGTTTTCGACTCTCCGGCGAATTTCTAGTGACCGGCCGACTAAGCATTTTTGAATGGTAAGTGGATCGGTCTGAACCGGCTAGACCAGTTATACCGGTCAGCCCATAAACAAGACCCGAACCATCCCGACCCGAGTTCGACCTGACCCGCTCTGTCCCATATCCAACCCGACTAAGTCAACGCGCTGAGGCAAATCAGTGAGTCAACTCGCCGAGTTGACTCAGTGAGTTAACCCATCGAGTCAACTCAGTTTACCCTCTGTTGACTGCTGATGTCAGCGTTGACTTTGACTGTTGACCAAAAGTCAAAATTTTTTTAAAACTCCTATTTTATATTTTTCGACGTCCTAAGCCTGTTTTTGAAGCTCGTTTTGCAAAATTCTGACCCGAAGGCCTCCAAATCTTACTTTGAACCCGAAAACTCAGTGGCATGTCCTGTGGTGAAATATGAAAGCAACCGTTCAGATATACGATACAGTTGGATACATTAATAGCGTTTGTTAGTACTGCAAGGTTGAGATATGTCAGTTTGAATGGTTTTGGAGCCTCGATAAACTTCTGGAAATCATAAGTATTGTAAATTGTCATTTTATCATTATTGGGCTAAATTACAAAATCACCCCTAATAGTTAAAAGACCAAAATGCCCTCGTTGGCCAAAGTAATCAAAATAGCCCTGAATGTATCCGATATCATGAAAGATCTTGACATAGAAATCCCTGAATGCTTGGTTGGAAACCTTATGAGCAAATAGAATTTCCTTAGCTACTACTATGTCTTGTTGGTGTAAATTACCAAAACGCCCATGTATGATAAAATGGCCATAATGCACTTGTAGGCTTAAATGACTGAATCACTCATGATATATTTGAACTCTCTAAGTTCTTGATGTATTAATTCCTGAATATCTGGTTTGAATCATTAGTACGAACCCTTTTTATTAGGGATCTCATTTTTGAAATTCGTCCAAATTGTCAAAAGTTCAATGTGTCCCCCTCTGTAAATACCGAGTATCTTCAAGAAATAAGCTATTCTATCTAGTGCGTTCCATGTGTGCTACATTCCGTTGAATTGTTATATGATTATTACATGCTAGTAAACAATTTAACGACTTAACTATGAACGATGATATGTTTGATGAATTGATGAACTAGACTTATGATAACATTTTCTACCTACTTGTTATAAGTCTGCTTGATCTATATACATAGTATATTATTGTGATATGTGGTTATTTGATCTGTGATAATATTGTTTGTCTGTCTGATGTAAGTAATAGTATAATTTGTTAGCTTGACCTACGATGGTACAATCTGTTTGCATGTTGAATGATGAAAATGTCTGATCTGCTCAATAGTATGCCCATTTATCTGTTAAAAGCATGAATCTTCCATTTCTGATATTCTGAATAGAATATGTCTGTCACATGTATTCTGTTACCCATGTTTGGAATCTGAACACAAATTACTATATGGGGTATACTGTTGGGTTATGTTATGATGTTTCTGCAGGTGCAGCCCTGATCCAGCTGGTAAATCCTTATGGACTCAAGGTCTCCCCTTGGGTAGGTTCCGATTCTTTAGCACGTGTAAATCCTTATGGACCTAAGGCCGCCCCTTAGGTGGCACCTATGCCCATCGAGCCTAGGGTAAGTCCTTATGGATGTAGTTCTGGGGGACTGCATATTGGTGTAAGGTTGGAGGGTAGTTACTAGTAAACCCTTGTATATACTTGAGCATTTGCATTGAATTGTTACATGTTCTTATGATATGGCTAGTATGTATTTATGCCTGTTTGATCTGCACTTATTGGAACACACTAGACGCTAAACTCTTTGTTTCCATCTTCGTAATCTATTATCTTGAATAATTCTCGTTTGTTACTCGATGATTGAATAAAGAACAAGTATCGTTATTCTCAAGTATAACATTACTCTGAAATAGCGGAAAGGAAATGAAGAATGTTACTACTTGGAACATCATGAAAATGTTATGCCTACCATGTATCTGCATAAGCTTATAGCATCTTTTGGTAGTTCTGTATTACTGAGCTTTTCCAAGCTCATGTTGTTTTTACATTCGTATGTTAAAAGAATATATCATGGTATAACGTTTGGCATCAGAGTTCTCCCTGCGTTGCTTTTGGAGTACGGTATTGTATAGTTAGTGGGTATGTATGTCATGTTTTGTTCCATGATAGAGTCTGTAAAGCACTTTCTGAAATTTTCGTTATTTATTTAAATGACTTTCTGAAATGGTATTTTAAACAAAAGTTGGTTTTATAGTTTGATAAGTGTTTTGAGGGAAAATGTTTTTATGTGTACTTTTACCGTGGGTCGCTCTTGTGACCCTAATGTGACTTCCTAGGATCCGTTGTATCGCATAGGCGGGTCTAGGGGTTACATTTAGTGGTATTAGAGCTTAGATTTGCGTCATTCTGGGTAGATCAGCCGATCTTCAGTCAAAGGGTGTATGGTATGTGCATGCCCCTAAATCATGACCGTACTCCACCATGCCGGGACTCTGATGTCGAATCGTTTTTGTAAAATAACTGAATCTAAGTTTTTTGTCCGCTATAGCTCGAATCGTACTGACAAGGAATGGATGTAACATTCGTTTGTGATTTGGATTAACTTAATTGATCTAGATCTGGATAAAGAACCTGAGATGATTTATGCATGTGAAATTGAAGATCTGAATCAGATTAAGAATAAATGTCTGATCAAATGAGGTAACCGTTATAAGATTACATGTAAAGTAGCTCGGTGATAATGATTGCGTTTGAGAATAATCTGATGAAAAATTTGGTAAAAGTATTACGATTTTAAAAGAAAGGTGTCTATGAGATTGGTGAAAGAATAGCTTATGTGGTGACCCCGTTATACACGTAGGAAACAGTTGCCTGAACATTCCGCTAAAAGTAAGTGACCTTTATTTAGAATCTTGGTTATGTTTGCCTGGCTTGAAGAAAGTCTGTTTCTTTTAAATTTGAGGCATGGTTGACCGTTGTGTATCACTTTTGACTGAAAATTTGATGTTTACATCTTGATTCCGGAAAGCCTTACGGGAGGCCTTGGGTACTTGTTTGAATTTTAGTTAAAGTTCTTCGTTCGTAAACTTATGGTCAACTTGGAAGAGTAATTCGGATTCTGGAAGATATACCTTTGGGTTGTTTGATTGACTTCTGTGGTAGATGGGAAAGTTTCTTGTCCATGATAGAGATTGTTTATAAGAAAAGTTGTGAGACAAGTGTTTTCTTGACTCCGTATGAGGTTTTGTATAGATTCATCTACTGCATTCTGATAAGTTGGTCTGAGGTGTATGAAAGAGATGGTTGTGGGCCAAAGTCAGTCTAAGTGATTGAGGACACTACCAGATTGGTTGGTGACCATTTGAGAGTCTCGAGAAACAAGCATGCTCTGATAGATAAGCTTCAGTACAAGAATGGATGAAAGAGAAATTTCTGCTATTCCTCCCACTCTGGAAAATTTCGAGGACGAAATTTTTTTAGGGGGGGAGAATTGTAACAACCTGAAGAAAAAGGGAAATGAATGTGAGGGTGTGGAGGCTCAAACCCACGACCTCACCCTCACCATTCAAAGTTCAAGCCATTGAGCTAAAGGCTCACTTCTGATATTGCCTCCCTTTTATGCTCTTTAAGGTTAACGCGGGGTCATTTAAATCTGCATTTAATAAACACGTGTTTGTTCACCTACCTTTTTGATTTTTGTCCCATCTTTTTGAATTACAGATCGTCTCTCTCTCTCTCACCGAACCATCCTCTCTCCAGTTCCGACGAACCGTCGTCTATCCTCACCGTCGTTCGGCGCACGCCACCGCCTGCACTGGCGAACGCGCC
This sequence comes from Hibiscus trionum, assembly GCA_030270665.1. Classification (NCBI taxonomy): domain Eukaryota; kingdom Viridiplantae; phylum Streptophyta; class Magnoliopsida; order Malvales; family Malvaceae; genus Hibiscus; species Hibiscus trionum. Next base: position 13,502,705 of record BSYR01000038.1, on the reverse strand, counting down.
TCGCACTCTGAGCTCTCTGTCGTCGGCCATGCGCGCTCCCGTGCCGCCGTCTGTAGCAAAAACCAAGCTGAAAGTTCGGAGAGTTGGCCGCCTGTTCTCCCAAAATTTTCCGATCGTGCCGTCGTCGTTTCACCACACCGTTGGTACGACCATGTTGCTCGCGTCGAGTCACGCAAACCCTAGGTGCATTTTTCTCTGATCGACGCCGGCAAGGCCAGCAACGGAGCTTCATGGTTTCCGACGACCTTTCTACTTCTTCGTAAGATTTCGGTATGATTCTGGTGAATAATTGTAACCCCCTAAACCCGACCAAAGGCTATGGGCCGAATCTAGGAAGTTAGATTGAAAACGTAACCCTCAAGTAATTTATTTATTAGGTTTACGGAAATTAATAAACAATATAATAATTTAAAACAGTGTCGTTTATCATTGAAATTTTTATCTCGAAAACATAGTCGTATATATAAGATAATCCAAAACAGAGTATTATTTTCTTAAAATCCTTTTAAAAAATATGATACAATATCACAAGCGTAATGCAATGCACCCAACTACGTCCGCCATAAATGAGGAAGGTTCCCATAACCTCCTCCCTACGTCCGCCAATCCGAAGTGGAATTCAGCCCGAAGGGTGAAACCACTGAACTTCCTCCTTACAAATCCCAACCCTTGCTCATACACATATGATGTTTAAAATTCAAGTTTCATAAAAACTAATTCCATAAATCCGATATTCCATAAACATAATTCATAAATCATAGTCCATAAATCCATAAATCATAGTTTCGTAAATCCGATATTTCATAAATCATACTTAAAACACATTCCAAAATCATATGCATGTGATGTCAACCATACAAACCATAATGCATCAACACAAAGAAAATATGTAGCACAATAAGAAAGCACACCTTAGCCAAGCTATACTCAACCTAGAGAATGATGTGATTTTCCATGATCAGAAGTATTAAATTCAGCTGTATCGGTACCGAACTAAACTTGGGGTTGAAAGGATTAACGAACAAGAAGGGGTATAGAGCGGTGGAGATTAAAAGATAAGAATTTAACAGATCAATAAGGGATTTTGGCTGCATGAAACTATATAAAAATTAGGGTTCTTGGGTGATCTTATTTGAACTAAGTGTGTGCATATATATATGGAGGGGAAATTTACATAGATATTGTTGTGGGATTATTTTTTTCCAAAATATTGCATGTTCATTTTTATTTCCTAATATATTGCACTTTCTACAGTAAAAATAAAGAAGGACTCATCTAAGTCCGACTTTGAATAGTGATTTCAATTTTCGAAAAAAAATTAAAGACTCACCCAGGTGAGTCCGACTTTGAACAGTAAAAAATTTAAAGACTCACCTAGGTGAGTCCGACTTTCAATAGTGAAAGACTCACCCAGGTGAGTCCCAATATATTGCATTCCCACCTGAGTCCCAATATATTGCATTCTACGTGTCTTTCACTATTCAAAGTTGGACTCACCTGGGTGAGTCTTTAAATTTTTTACTGTTCAAAGTCGGACTCACCTGAGTGAGTCTTTACTTTTTTTATTCGAAAATTGAAATCACTGTTCAAAGTCGGACTCAGATGAGTCCTACTTTATTTTTACTGTAGAAAGTGCAATATATTAAGAAATAAAAATGAACATGCAATATTTTGGGAAAAAAAATAATCACACAACAATATCTATGTAAATTGTCCATATAGGGAGAGTAAACCTAATTTAAGTAAAATAATGAAAGTGATATAGGATAAAAATAATAAAAGTAAATAAAATAATTAAAAGAAGACAAGCAGAATAGAAGATTAGAATTCAATTTAAATTTAAAGTACTATATATATATAACATAATAATAATAATAATAATAATAATAATAATAATAATAATAATAATAATAATAATAATAATAATAATAAAAGAAGACGATTTGGATGCTATGCGTACAATTCAAATTCAATTCAAATTCAATTTAAAATTAGTACTATATATATATATATTAAACAATAAAAAAAACGGGATGAAGAAAACAAAGTATTTAAAATTCAATATGATAAAAGGTTATTTATGGAGCTAGTCCTTAAACTTTTAAGAAATTTCATATTAAGAATTTAGTCCATCATAGAAAATTAGGGTTTTTTAAAAATTAGGGATTTTGAAATTATGTTTCTAAATTAGGGATTTTTCAAATCTAGGGTTTACAATTTGAGCATAAATTTTGGGGTGTTACAATATTGGTTATTTGTAGTTTGGTTTATATCATGTAATCACAAATTTGTCCATTTTCAGGTAAAAGGTGGCGTTTTCGACTCTCCGTCGAATTTCCGGTGACCAGCCGACGAAGCTTTTTTGAATGGTAAGTGGACCGGTCTGTGTTGGAGTATGCCCAAAGACCAATCATATGATGATTGAATAGACATACTATTTTACTAGATTTATCAAGTAATGGCATTGTCGTTATTATCATTTGGTATGTTTCTGTGCATCAAACTAACCATTGGATAATAACGTCCATACAATAATACAATTATTGTTAAATAGAATCCTTTGTCGAATATTATTACGGGTATGGACCGTGATAATATATAAAGACTAATATGTGGTTGATTGATAACAAGTGTTGTCATTGACACATAGATGTCAAAATCAACACATAAGTATTTGTTAGAGAACAACATACTGGATTGACCCGCTATGAGCATGTTTCTTGGGTAATTGTAACACCCCAAAATTCCCCTAATTCGAAAATCTAAAATTTGAAAACCTTAATTCGGAAACCCTAAAATTTGAGAATTTTAATTTTGAAACCCTAATTTGATTAAGGGGTTAAATTGAACAGCATCAGAAATTTAGGGCTTAATTTATGAAGTTTAGGGGTTATTTGGTAAAGTTGGGGAAATTTTGATGTTATTTCGTGAACCCTAAAAAGCTTGGTGACCACATATGTGATTTACCCATTTAATAGGGTAATTTAAACCCATTAAACCTTTTCAGCTTCTTTTTTTCCTTTGAAAATTTTCAGCCGACTCTCTCTCCCTCACCTTTTTTTCTCGACTTATCCCTCTCCTCTAACCCTTAAGGTATGGCAAAGCTCCGATCAGCCACCATCTGCCGTCCGTTTCACGTTTTGTCACCACCGTTCGGCTCCCTTTCCTCTCGTGAACCAACCCCGGTCCTCGTTTCTCCTTCATCGACCTCCATTTGTGAGTTAACGGTGAGAAACTCTTCATTTTCGCTTGGGTGCCGACGTTCACCACCGCGTGCTCCTCCGCTCGTCTCTTTCGTTTGGTTTGGGGTAAGCCTCGCTAGTTTTTGTTTTGTTCATGCATTGTTGGTTGTGGATTCCTTTGCCTTTCCCGTTTATTTCTGATCGAAAACGTTCGTTTTGCTCATCAGAATATATGTTTCTTTTGCGAATTGTCGTCGTCGCGTCATCTCTGACGAGTTTGTGTAACCGCGTCTCTGTTCGTCGGATAGGTGAGCCGCTGTCTTCCTTTGTTGATAAAGGTTGCGCCGCCATTCTCGTCTGGATCTGCCACCATCGTTGTTTGGTCGTGCCGCCGCTGCCGTCGTTTTGTATTCGCGTCGCCGCCTTTGGTTGCTAAAAACCCTAGCCGCCAGTGGCATTCTGGAAACCCTAGTTTAATTTTGGTAAAGGTGAATCGTTGGGCTTGATGTGTTTGGATATGTGTGTTGGGCTTTGGGTTGTTCTGATGGGTTGTATGAGGGTAAGTGTTGGGCCAACAGTTTTGCCCAAGCTTTGTGAGAACATATAAGAAGTGGGCTTTGTGTGCTTGGTTGAACCCAACACCATGAGAGCCAACCAGTGTTGAGCTAGATATGTGTAAATCGGACCAATTGAGTGAACCGTCTAACCTGAACTAAACCGGACCCTTAACCAGTGAAACAATTATGAACTGAACTGGGCCGGACTTTGACTCGTTTGACTTTGACTTGACTGTTGACCAGACCTGACCTGTGACTAAGTTTGACCCTTTGACTGTTGACCTATTTGACCAGAGTTGACCATTGACCTTGGACCGTTGACCGTCAGAGTTGACTTTGACTAGTTTGACTTTGACTCTGACCAGAGTTGACTTTTTCGGGAAACATTCCTCTTGACCTTTTTCGACGTCCTGAGTCCGTATCCGCTGCCCGTTTTTTCAAATTCAAATCCGAAAGCCCCGTTCTGCTAATTTCAGTAAATTATTCATAGAATCTATTAAGTTGTGAATTTCAGAATCTGATTCGGAATATTCTTGTGTTCAGGTGATAACGTCTTCGAGGTCGACGAGTTACCTCTAGTTGTTCAGATCGATCGTGCACGTTCTTCGAGATCTTCACGTGAGTATATTTTTCAGTTTAGTTCTTAGTGTTTTAGTCGGTGGCTTAATGTTAGTAATAAATACTAATATAGTATTCATACCTTCGTAGGTCCTGATTCAGCTAGATCTGAGCGTGAGATGCGCTTTTCTCGGTATTAGAGCTTCTGTTGCTTAAAGGTGTGTCTCTTCCTGTTTTATAAACTTATGTGTTTCTTTCTGTGCTATAAATTGTATGCGCTTTTCTGGATTAATATAAGTAAATGTTTTGTACATTTTGTGTGCATACTCTGTTGTGATTGGGTGAATGTTTCCAGACATCATGCATAACATGTCATAATGTGATTTAAGTGAAATATTAGATTTTCGGAATCGTAAAACATTGGATTTATAGTATTGTGCAACTTGAATTTTCATAATTCAAGTTTCGGATCAGACTCGGATTTTAAAATCTGCATCATATCATTGTGGGTATATGGTTTGAGATTTGTTCGGGGAAGTTCAGTGGTTTCACCCTTCGGACTGAATTCCGCTTCGGATAAGTGGTTCCACCCTTCGGGCTGAGTTGCACTTCGGATGGTGACGATGGAGAAAGTAGGTTCTGGGGAACCTTACTTTTCGGTGTATCAGAGATGGGTACTATGATTCATGTGCATCAGACATCATATCATCATGATTCAGTTTTATTGTGTTTTCAGAAAAGTCTTTATTAGAAAATAAAATTTTGTTTTCTTTTGTTTTGTTTTCGGTTGCACTTTAGAGACACACTAAGCTCTTTAGCTTACACCCCTTAGTTTTTACTTTTCATATATCTCAGACTTTTTAGGCGATCGATACTTGGAGCATCTCTTATTTATTCAGATAAATTATCATTCAGTATGAACTCTTTTGACTACCTTGGATTTATGTTTTAACATTGTTTGAGATATTTGTGTAATATGGACATTGGAACTGTCTATAATTTGGGATTTATTGGACGCATGAATTTACGAATTTATTTTCAGAGGTTTTAATTAATAATCGGAACATCGTTTAAAAGATTGAGTTTTACTTTAATCGGAGTATTTATTGAGTTTTACTTATTTAATCGATTCTTGTGAATTATAAAATATTTTAACCTAAATTGTATCTTAAGGGACAAGTTTTCAATCGCTACTTCTTAGATTCGGCCAATTTCTTCTGGGTCGAGTTTAGGGGGTTTCAGTAATTATGTGACAGTCACAATTGCTCATGATAAACATATGTATGATCCTCAGACTTGAGATCAACATGATTTCAACATAAAGATTTACGTATTTTGACATAGTCAAACGTGTGTCGTAACTGACTACATTATAAAGACTGATGATTGGATACGTGATGACCTATGTAGTGAAATATGGTTGATCAAGAAAGGATTTGTCCCTCCTACATAATGGGAGAAATATCTTCGACCACTTGATTGAGTGAGATTAGAAAATGCATGTCCATGCTCGAATATTATGATATGAGATATCATAGAGATTCGTTTATAATAATCTACTCATGACATCAAGAAACACTAGATGGACAACGCAAGTGTGACTAACCCATAACTTGTGTTCATCTAAGATATAAAAGACAAAAGGATAAAATACATAAAGAAAGTTTATTCAGGAATTAGGAAAGTCAAACCATGACTTCATGCAACATAGGTAGCAATGATGTATTACTAGATGCCACTCATTGTTTGTAAAATTAGAACAGTTCTAATTTTGTTGCTAACGTTGCATGAACCTAAAAGGGTCACACCATTCGAATGAAACGGACAAAAATGGAAACCATACTCCCTATTTTAGGGAGGTTGCCGAAAATCCCCTATGGGATAGGGAAATCGGCAACTCCCTTAAAAAGGGATAATATTCGATAAATAATGTATTTATCAGATATTATTTAGAGTATGGAAAATATTTAGAGACTTAAATATTATAGAATAAGATTCTAGAAATTTAAATATATATTTGGAATTTATATAATGTATATTTAATTCCAAGTATATGTAGAATTAGATTCTACATAATTAAAAATATATATTTAAATATATTTAAATCCAAGTAAAGATAGAATGAGATTCTATATAATAAAAAAAATATATTTGGATTAAATATAATGTATATTTAAATCCATGTTTTATGTAGAATAAGATTCTATATAATTAAATATATATATATATATATTTCATTTAATATTATTAAATATAATGTATATTTAATATAAACCAATTTCAAGTAGAATTAGATTCTATGACTTTTGGTTGAACTTGGATTTAATAAATTAAACTAGAATTAAGTCTCCGAATACTATTTAAAGGGACAAGGGCTAGCAACCAAATCATCCCTATTCCTCCTTGCAAATTTCGACATATCCATGGGAATTCCCCCTATGGAATTTTCAACAAGTCCTAGATTTCTTCTGAGAAGTTGTTCGACATTTTTTTGGTGTTCCTCTTGCCCCCTGGCAAATTCCTGGTGATTTCCTAGTTCAAATCCATGTCCCGGTAGAACCCCTGGTCGATTTTGGACTCCCTCAGGAATCCCTGGAGGGATTTCGACTTCTCTTTGGAAGGTGTTCAAACATGTCGAAATTTATCCCAAAGTGTTAGGGAGGCAGAAACTTTGTCCGTTTTGTTCGGGTGGACTCCGTAGAGGTCGTTGCGAACCTGTGACGATTCCAGTTTTACTTGACGTGGTTATTCCGACATACCGTCAGTTTTCCAGTTCCCAGAGTTTTAAATAGTAACCCTTCAACTTTTCACCCCAGATTCGTTCTTGTACATGGATCTTGGCTGGATTACGTCGTATTAATTTTCTGCTGCGCCACGGGGCGTGCCGACGTGACCAAACAATGGTATCAGAGCCACTTGTATCATACGAATTCAGACTTAAATTCTTGGGTGATGTTTATGTATGAGATGCATGTTGTTTGATTCGATTTAGATATTTATCATTTATCGTATCACACCTAATAAAGACTTATTTCAATTATCACTAGATGATTAAGAGTTAATCATAACTATGTTAGGTTGCTTCAATGTTAAATGTTAACATGTTGAGACTAATAGTAAGCCTAGAGAACAAGTAGTTGTTCGTAGTTTCATAGATTTATGAAATCTCTGAAAGGGCTTCTAATTTGATAAAAGTTATCAGACTATCTTTCACGGTGAATCCATAAGAGTTATGGTTAGACGTTATGAAAAATTCATGTCTAAGATTGGCATCATCAAAGACCTGGTACTTAAGTGTGCCTAGTGCGCCACCTCTCTTTCATGTTGACCTACCTGGTGCATTTGTTCGTTAACGCAAATGGTTTATGAAACCTCGTGATCCTTCTTTGGTTCATTAACCGCAACATAGGGATAATCAGTTTAAAACTCCGTAAACATGTCGTTACTTTGTACGCACGATGTTTGAAATGCATGTTAGATTGCACGGTGTTTGTTTTGCATGGTTATAACCCATAGCCTTTATAGTTTTGGTTTTTATAAATATGGCCTACGTGTCGTGACTTTCTCTATCTTCTATTGTACTTCTCTTCTCATCTCACTCCCTCGCATGTAACGCGAGTTTCTGAAAATTGTAAATACTCATGAAGATAAAGCAAGGACCAACATAGCAACGTGGTGGGCCTTCCCTGGTGGACCAGGCGTTTCAGAAGCAGATTCTATCTTCAGTAGAATGGTCCTCCCATTGGCTTGGGACGGGTCGCCTTAGGTTAAGAAGGGCTATAATCATTGCATATTTATTTACCGCTTATTTTTACCTTGTATGCGATGCAATGGATGTTTTATAAGCATGATTAAACATAGTTCCATTGATAGGATCAATGTTAAAATGATGAGATAATTAAGTAAATCCCTCACTATAATTCAAAATCTGTTTTAAGCATCCAATATTTACCCTCGTTAAAGCTTTGATCGATATAATACGAGCTTTGCCAAAGCAATGTCACATTTATCTATCTTAGTTAAACTCGAAGAATAAGCTAGTGATATTCGCCGGTTGAGATATTGGTATTGACTTAGCTGGGTTGTTGTAATAGGATTAGAAAACCCAGTGGTTAAAAGTTTTGGTTAATCATAAGATGATTTAAAGAACAAGAGTTGTTCGCCAAAAGATGAGGAATTACATGAGATGTAATTAGTAAGGTGTTACTTACCTAAATAACAATTTCCTAAAGGACTGGCCAAAGCTGATTTAGGAAAGGTGAAATACGGATCCTCACTCACTAGTAAACTATCAAAACGTTTTCCGAAATTAAAACTAGAGGGTTTTTAATAGTGGGAGTAAATTTATAGTAAAGACCTATCTATAAATTTTAAAATTTAGTAAAACTTATGTAGCATATTTTCTTTGTTGTAGAATTAATGGCAAATAATACTCTATCTCTGCGATCTATCCTTGAGAAGGATAAGCTCAATGGCATAAACTTCCTTGACTGGTTCCGCAATTTGAGAATTGTTCTCAAACAGGAAAAGAAGGAATATGTCATTGAAGAACCTGTTCCTGATGAACCGGTTGCCACTGCTTCCAGAGCTGACAAAGACAAGTTTAAGAAACACATGGACGACATGCTGGATGTCGGTTGTCTTATGCTTGCCTCCATGACCCCTGAGCTTCAGAAGCAACATGAGGACATGGTAGCTTATGACATGATTCAAAATCTCAAGGAGATTTATGAAGGGCAAGCTCGTCAAGAGAGGTACGAGACCTCTAAAGCTCTATTTCAATGCAAGATGAGTGAGGGATCTCCCGTAGGAGCTCACATCATCAAAATGATGGGCTACATCCAAACGTTGGAGAACCTCAGCTTTCCGCTGAAAGACGAATTAGCTACTGATGTCATCCTGCAATCGTTGCCGGATAGTTTCAATCAGTTCCTCCTTAATTTCAATATGAATGGAATTAACAAGACGCTGCCACATTTGCTCAGCATGTTGAGAACTACTGAAATCAACCTCAAGAAGGTAGGACCTAAACATGTTCTGATGGTCCGCAAGGGCAAGAAGAAAGGTAAATCGACAGAAAAGTCTAAAGGTGATGGTAAGACCAAAATCGATGGAAAGGAGGCATTGAAACCTAAGAAGGGAATCAAGAAGGATGGAAAATGTTTTCATTGCAGCAACAACAGACATTGGAAGAGGAACTGCCCCACACACCTACTAGAAGTCAAGAAAGCAAAAACGAGTGAGGCATCAACCTCAGAGGCTTCTAAAGAGAAGACATCAGAATAGACATGGACTTGCGAATGGAAATAAAGCAAGAGTTGCTACATCATCCATTAGGACATGTGTTTTTGCTTAAATAGATTTGTTTTAGTTTTTTAAGATTATTATTTTGTGCCTAAGTTTTAGTTAACTTGTAAAGACAAGATATTTTAATTTTAAGATTATTTAAATAAATGTTATTCTTTTTATCTTTTATGGCACAACGAATCAATGATCTTTAAACTAATCAAATCAATAATATTTATAAGATAAATAAAACAAATGACTAATCTCAAACTCGTAAAAAGTATTAAGGTAATTTGATGAGATCAAATTCCAGAATATTTAAAGTTTGATGAACTTTCAAAGAATATGGGATTGTCCCATAATTGAATCCCACAAGTGGAACGAAAAGTCTTTGAAAGAGAATCAAATATGTTAGACATGTTTTGATTCAGAACAAGTCATTTTCGACTTCTTTACACACTAGAAAAACAACTCTCATGCTTAATCGTTTTTTTAAACTTGGTTCGAAACGCCATATAAGATATGGACTAAGAATTGTTCTAGAATACCTTTGGAGTTTTAAGGTTACTTAAATATTAAAATGTTTACAAAGTTCGAACCTTAAAAACTCCATTTGTTGTTTATCCTAACGAGAACAAAGCGTTTGTTTCTCAAACGAGAGTTTATCTTGAAAGAGATTAATTCTCACAAAGGGATATTATTTCTTCAACTTTAACGAGAACAAAATATTTGTTGCTCAAACGATAGTTTATCTTGAAAGAGAATACTTATCACTAAGGGATTTCATTTTTCAACGAGAAGAAAATGTTTGTTGCTCAAACGAGAGTTTCTCTCGAAAGAGATTACCTCTCACAAAAAGGAAAAAATGGAATTTGAAATGTGAAGAAATTTTAGACAACAAATTTATGAACCAAAGATTAAGAATGTTCCACAAATGATCAAGGAACATTGGAACAAAACACAACCATTGTGTTGATCCTTAAGAGAATACCATCTACTTGAGAAATATGGATTTCTCACTATTCGTACATGGAAACACTCTTCTTTTAGGATCAAGATAAAGACTAGGTCTTATCAGAAAGCAATGGTGAGCCCAAAATTCGAGAAATGGCTAAGAGCCATGAGAGATGAGATGAAATCCATGTCTAAAACCAAGTATAGACTTTGGTTACCTAAAAGGGTAAAACCTAAGAGGTATGGATAAGTTTTTCAAAAAGGAAAAACCGACATGGATGATAAAACATACAAAAGATGATTCGTCGCTAAAAGTTTTCGACAAACTTCATAGTATAGACTATGATAAAGCATCTTCCTTGTAGCTATGTTTAATCCATCTTAATCTCACTTGCAAGTAGTTACATACGATGATTATAGAATCGAATAAAGGAATGTCAAAACCACTTTCCTAAGGGAAAACTTGAAACAGATGTGTACACGACACATCTAGAAGGTTTTGTCACTCCAGTAAACACTTGGAAGGTATGTAAGCTACAAAGTTCTATCCGTAGACTAAGGCAAGCTTCTCGAAGTTGGGATATTCGTTTCAGAAGATACAATCAAAAGGTTTGATTTATCTAGAAACAAAGGGGAGTCTTGTTTTCAAAAGAGCTAGTGGGAGCATTGTTACTTTCCTAAATATTGTATGTAGATAACATACTCATCAAAAGGAACTAAAGATCGCAATCCGTTTTGCATTAATAAAAGATACTGCGAGTTAGCAATATGAGACAGTATATAACTCTACAACATAGGCTGAATATATTACAGTAGACATAGCAATAAAGAAGGATGTTTGGATCTAAAGGGTTCACTTCTGAACTAAGGGTTGTTCCTAGCATATTAGATGCTACATAACTCTGTTATGATGGAACCTTTGCATAAGCAAATAAAACCCAGATCTCGTCAATAAATCCAAACATACTCTAAAGTGCTTACATCTTGGAGATGTGAAAGTATGCAACATACGCACAAAGTTGATAACTTTGTCAACTCCCTGACAAAGCTTTTGACACAGCATAAGCATGTCAATTACACAAAGCCATATCGTATTAGATACGAGAATGATTGGTCTTAGTGCTAGTGGGAGATTGTTGGAGTATGCCCAAAGACCAATCATATGATGATTGAATAGACATACTATTTTACTAGATTTATCAAGTAATGGCATTGTCGTTATTATCATTTGGTATGTTTCTGTGCATCAAACTAACCATTGGATAATAATGTCCATACAATAATATGATTATTGTTAAATAGAATCCTTAGTCGAATATTATTACGGGTATGGACAGTGATAATATATAAAGACTAATATGTGGTTGATTGATAACAAGTGTTGTCATCGACATAGAGATGTCAAAATCAACACATAAGTATTTGTTAGAGAACAACATACTAGATTGACCCGCTATGAGCATGTTTCTTGGGTAATTATATGACAATCACAACATTGCTCATGATAAACATATATGTATGATCCTCAGACTTGAGATCAACATGATTTCAACATAAAGATTTATGTATTTTGACATAGTCAAACCTGTGTCGTAACTGACTACATTATAAAGACTGATGATTGGATACGTGATGACCTATGTAGTGAAATATGGTTGATCAAGAAAGGATTTGTCCCTCCTACATAATGGGAGAAATATCTTTGGCCACTTGATTGAGTGAGATTAGAAAATGTATGGCCATGCTAGAATATTATGATATGATATATCATAGAGATTCGTTTAAAATAATCTACTCAAGACATCAAGAAACACTAGATGGACAACGCAAGTGTGACTAACCCATGACTTGTGTTCATCGAAGATATAAAGGACAAAAGGATAAAATACATAAAGAAAGTTTATTCAGGAATTAGGAAAGTCAAACAATGACTTCGTGCAACTTAGGTAACAATTATGTATTGCTAGATGCCACTCATTGTTTGTAAAAATAGAACAGTTCTAATTTTGCTGCTAACGTTGCATGAACCTACAAGGGTCACACCCTTCGAATGAAACGAACAAAAATGGAAATCATACTCCCTATTTTTGGGAGGTTGCCGAAAATCTCCTATGGGATAGGGGAAATCGACAACTCCTTTAAAAAGGGATAATATGTGATACATAATGTATTTATCAGATATTATTTAGAGCATGGAAAATATTTAGAGACTTAAATATTATAGAATAAGATTCTAGAAATTTAAATATATATTTGGAATTTATATAATGTATATTTAATTCCAAGTTTATGTAGAATTAGATTCTACATAATTAAAAATATATATTTAAATATATTTAAATCCAAGTAAAGATAGAATGAGATTCTATATAATAAAAATATATATATTTGGATTAAATATAATGTATATTTAAATCCATGTTTTATGTAGAATAAGATTCTACATAATTAAATATATATTTCATTTAATATTTTTAAATATAATGTATATTTAATATAAACCAATTTCAAGTAGAATTAGATTCTATGAATTTCGGTTGAACTTGGATTTAAGGAATTCAACTAGAATTAAGTCTCTGAATACTATTTAAAGGGACAAGGGCTAGCAACCAAATCATCCCTATTCCTCCTTGCAAATTTCGACATATCCCTGGGAATTCCCCTCTGGAATTATCGACAAGTCCCAGATTTCTTCTGAAAAGTTGTTCGATATTTTTCTGGTGTTCCTCTTGCCCCCTGGAAAATTCCTGGCGATTTCCTAGTTCGAATCCATGTCCCGGTAGAACCCCTGGTCGATTTCAGACTCCCTCAGGAATCCCTGGAGGGATTTCGACTTCTCCCTGGAAGGTGTTCAAACCAGTCGAAATTTATCCCTAAGTGTTAGGGAGGCAGAAACTTTGTTCGTTTTGTTCAGGTGGACTCCGTAGAGGTCGTTGCGAACCTGTGACGATTCTGGTTTTACTTGACGTGGTTATTCCGACATACCATCGGTTTTACAGTTTCTAGAGTTTTAAAAGGTAACTCTTCATCTTTTCACCCCAAATTCGTTCATGCACATGGATCCTGGCTGGATTACGTCGAATTAATTTTTTCGCTGCGCCACGGGGCGTGCCGACGTGACCCAACAATCTGAACCGGCTAGACCGGTTATACTAGTCAGCCCATGAACCAGACCCGAGTTCGACCCGACTCGCTCTTTCCCATATCCGACCCGACTGAGTCAACTCGCTGAGGCAACTCAGTGAGTCAACTCGCCCAAGTTGACTCAGTGAGTTAACCCATCGAGTCAACTCAGTTGACCCTCTGTTGACTGTTGAAGTCAGCGTTGACTTTGACCATTGACCAAAAGTCAAAATTTTCCGAAAACTCCTATTTTATGTTTTTCGACGTCCTGAGCCTGTTTCGTAAAATTCTGACCCGAAGGCCTCCAAATCTTACTTTGAACCTGAGAGTGCATGAGTTAAATATTTAGTATAAGAGCAATGTAATTGAGGACTGATTAAGGGTATTGTTGTACTGAAGGTATTCTCGGTTTCTGGAATACAATGTTGAGGAATGTCGAATTTGGGTTCGAGGGTGTTCGAATGTCGTATCAAGAATCGACTGAAGTAGCTCGGAGTTAAGGTAATAAAATACTACCCCTTGTATGCTTTATGTACATGTTGATATCCGGTTAACGTATGCATTCTTATGATGAAGTGTTTTGTAAACTCTGCTTAAGCCGAATTAGATACGAGAAATAAGTATGGAAATTATTAAAACCAAAATATTCGAATAAGAATACTAATAGACCAGAAGTATCGAAAGTTAATAGTAATAAATAATATAGTTAAACCCACAACTCGATCAATAGTGCCTAAGATTCAATGCCCATAATATGGAGTAAAGGATATTGGATATGAGATTACAGAAATGCCTTTGAGGTATAATAATGACTAAATTGCTCCTAATAAAGAAAGTGACTAGAAATCTTCATTCGATCTGATTAAAAAATTACCCTACCTGAGATGTATGTTCTATTGGAAAAGACTTCGACATCATTATCAAATGTGTGTGATACTAAAAGAAAGTTGGATTTTTCCCCCGAGCTCTATATAAGACATGAAGGTGAATTTACTGGAAATATCGTTGTATTCTTGAGCTGATCCTTACGAAAGTAATGGATGAATTAATTGAAATGATCGTAATGACCAAAAGATTGTAGTGCCTTCGAGCACCGAAATTCTTAATTAATCAGAATGACAATTATACCCTTAAGTTCTAAAATGAGTAAAATGTCTGTAAGGGCCGAAGGGATTAGAACGACTTAATCTCTACCGAGTACGTAAATGATGGATGTGCTAAATAGTAAAATTGACAAAAATGGTGGATTTATCCCAATTTCGAAAATGACTGAAATGCCCTCTTGAGTTAAATAGGCAGTTATGCACTTGATGAAATTCTGGGATTTCTAATAAGACTTTAAGGGCTAAAGTGCCCCTAAGTGTTAGGAAGCACACTCATGTATGTTAATCACTCATGATATTAATATAAGGTTAGAAGTTTTTCCGCACAAAATATAAGTTCGGCTACTCCGTGGCAAGTCCTGTGGTGAAATATGAAAGTAATCGTTCAGATATACGATACAGTTGGATACATTAGTAGTGTTGGTTAGTACTGCAAGGTTGAGATATGTCAGTTTGAATGGTTTTGGAGTCTCGATAAACTTCTAGAAATCTTAAGTATTGTAAATTGTCATTTTATCATTATTGGGCTAAATTACAAAATCACTCCTGATAGTTAAAAGACCAAAATGACCTCGTTGTCCAAAGTAATCAAAATAGCCCTGAATGTATCCGATATCGTGAAAGATCTTGACATAGAAATCCCTTAATGCCTGGTTGGAAACCTGATGAGCAAATAGAATTTCCTGAGCGATTGTTATGCCTCGTTGGTATAAATTACCAAAACGCCCATGTATGATAAAATGGCCATAATGCCCTTGTAGGCTTAAATGACTGAATCACTCATGATATATCTGAACTCTCTAAGATCTTGATGTATTAATTCCTGAATATATAGTTTGAATCGTTAGTACGAACCCTTTTTATTAGGGATCTCATTTTTGAAATTCGTCCAAATTGTCAAAAGTTCAATGTGTCCCCCTATGTAAATACCAAGTATCTTCAAGAAATAAGCTGTGCTATCTAGTGTGTTCCATGTGTGCTACATTCAGTTGAATGTGTTATATGATTATTACATTTTAGTAAACAATTTAATGACTTAAATGTGAACGATGATATGCTTGATGAAATGATGAACTGGACTTATGATAACATTTTCTGCCTACTCGTTATAAGTCTGCTTGATTTGTATACATTGTATATGATTGTGATATATGGTTATTTGATCTGTGATAATATTGGTTGTCTGTCTGATGTAAGTAATAGTATAATCTGTTAGCTTGGCCTATGATGGTACAATCTGTTTGCATGTTGAATGATGAAAATGTCTTCTCTGCTCAATGGTATGCCCATTTATCTGTTAAAAGCATGAATCTTTCGTTTTTGATATTCTGAATAGAATATGTTTGTCACATGTATTTTGTTACTCATGTCTGGAATCTGAACATCGATTACTATCTGGGGTATACTGTTGGGTTATGTTATGAAGTTTCTGCAGGTGCAGCCCTGATCCAGTTGGTAAATCCTTATGGACTCAAGGTCTCCCCTTGGGTAGGTTCCGATGCGTTAGCACGGGTAAATCCTTATGGACCTAAGGTAGCCCCTTAGGTGGCACCTATGCCCATCGGGCCTAGGGTCAGTCCTTGTGGATGCAGTTCTGGGGGACTGCATATTGGTGTAAGGTTGGAGGGTAGTTACTAGTAAACTCTTGTATATACTTGACCATTTGCATTGAATTGTTACATGTTCTTATGATATGGCTAGTATGTATTTATGCCTGTTTGATCTGCACTTATTGGAACACACTAGACGCTAAACTCTTTGTTTCCATCTTCGTCATCTATTAGCTTGAATAATTCTCGTTTGTTACTCGATGATTGAATAAAGAACAAGTACCGTTATTCTCAAATATAACGTTACTCTGAAATAGCGGAAAGGAAATGAAGATTGTTACTATTTAGAACATCATGAAAATGTTATGCCTACCATGTATCTGCATAAAGCTTATAACATCTTTTGGTAGTTTTGTATTACTTAGCTTTTCCAAGCTCATGTTGTTTTTACCATCGTAGGTTAAAAGAATATATCATGATATAACGTTCGACATCAGTATTCGGAGTTCTCTCGGTGCTACTTTTGGAGTACGGTACTGTATAGTTAGTGGGCATGTATGTCATGTATTGTTCTATGATAGAGTCTGTAAAGCACTTTTTGAAATTTTCGTTATTTATTTAAATGACTTCATGAAATTGTATATTAAACAAAAGTTGGTTTTACAGTTTAATATGTCTTTTGAGGAAAAATGTTTTTATGTGTATTTTTACTGTGGGTCGCTCTTGTGACCCTAATGTGACTTCTTAGGATCTGTTGTAATGCATAGGCAGGTATAGGGGGTTACACTTACAATTAGGAATTAGTTACTTGATGGAAGGGTTATAAATTCAAATATTTTTCATCGTTGAACTTTACGTATTGTATAATATTGTGTTGTCTTTCTAACAATCAATGAATAGTGACAAGTTCTCGTTTCTTTTATCAATGGATTGTCAAAAAATTGAAATATTTTGTATTTAGTGAAATAGTTTTGTCGACAATATCTCCTGTCAATTACACGTTTGATTCATCGATGCATTGCTTTTAAGAGGATGTTATTTTCATTTTGTTATTGAATGGTTGAATTTTTAATCATAAAGTTCCATGGTAAGAACGAATTAATCGAAATGAAAAGAAAGTATGAATGGAGGTTGCTTGTAACAAACTTTTTTAGTTTAAGAAATAACACTGATTCAATAGCTCATGGTTAATTAATAAAATAAATTTTTGCAAATCAACACTATATGCGATCATGTGTTAAACCAAATAGAATATTTTATCCGACAAGAACGTCCTTTTTTGTACTTACCCTAAAAATCCACTATTAATGCTTATTCTATTATTTTTTTATTTTTCTGTATCAACAGTGTATCCAAGAAGAACCTAATAGAAGACACTAAAAACAAAAGAAAATATAAAAAAATTGATTTTGTGGTAATCAATTTAATTAACATTTTATACATTTTTTCGTGTTTTGTAAATCGAACATAAATGTTTAGGACCTAAGAAAAAATGGTTCTTTATAGCTTTGCTAATATAAAAATTAGTTAGTTTCCTTAATATAATATTCATTTTTGAATAAGGTTATTACCTAAAAATACTTGTAGCTCTTCTTACACAATAACGAAATACGTTGTAACCCCCTATTTTGACCTAAAAGGTTTACTTAAATTATATTTCTCGTTTTAGGAAACTTGCCCCTCAAGAAAGATCAATTAAAAGAAAACATGTCGAAATTTATTATTCAATTATAAAAGTCCTTTGAAGTCTTGTCGTAAAACAATGCATGCATAAATTAGTTCATCAATCCCAAAATAAGAGTCCAAAGTCCAAATTACAACCAAATCCGAAATACATAAATAAAGAAAGAAAACTTAAAATAATCCATACTGAATAATAAATTCAATCCGTTCGAATGAGGTCCTCCAAGTACCGAAACCTAAGTTTGAAAATCTAAAACAGATACTAAGGGGAGTCAGCTATAAAGCTCGGTGTCTCTAAAGTGCATAACAAAAGTCAATCCAACAGTCAAACAACAAATCAAGAATTAACAAATATTCCGAAGTATTACAAGCAAGGCATATAGATATCATAACATGGCATGCACCCATCTACATCACCGTCCGAAGAGTGAGGTTCCCCTGAACCACTTCACACCGCAACACCATGTCCGAAGCAGAACTCATCTCGAAAGATGGAACTACTAATCCGAAGCGAAGTTCAACCCGAAGGATGATGTCGCTGAGCTTCCTCCATACAATATCCCAACCCAATGATATGACATGTTATCTGATTTCAGAGTCCGAATGCAATCTTGTTAAATAACTAAGATGCATGTACATAATAGTCTGATTCCGATATGTGTTACATAACATGGTCACAACATTCGAGTCATATAATATTTATCAGATAACAGAGCAGAATAACACACAGTCGAATCATATAATATTTATCAGATAACAGAGCAGAATAGCACACAGACATATATATATATATATAACATACAAATCATGCAATCAGACAACAGAGACATGTAGCACAGACAGAGAACACACCTTAGGCAACTAAACTATCAACGTCGATAGTGACGTCTCCCACGCTCAGCCCTAGCGAAAGGTGGAACAGAATTAGCTCCTAAAAACAAAGAACACTATATAAGATTTCCTACTATGCCACATTCGAATAAACTACGCTTAACAAAAATCTTACTAGCAGATCTCGAAGACTGTGCCACTGGAGGCCTGCCTGGCGGAGGAGGAGGTAAAGTCTCGGGGTCAGAGTCCACGTCACCTGAACACAAAAATAACTGAGTCAAACTCTGATGCAACATTTAACAAAATTCTGAGTTCAACAAATAAACGTGATCCAAAAAGGTATTTCGGGTTCGAATTTGAAGAAACGGATAGCGGCAACGGAACCAGAACATCGAAAAACATTGAGGTGAACTCGGCCGAAAAAGTCAACCCAAAAGTCAACGATGACGCTATCGCTGACGTCATCATTGACCAGGATGACGTCAGCCTACATCAGCAACAACGTCAGATGACGTCAGCCTGCATCAGCCCACTTGTCCGGTTCAACTCAGCCGCCCGGTCCGGTTCAACAAATCTCGGTTCAGTTTCATCACATAATTTCCTAAATCAGATTCAAAACCCTAAATTCCCAAATCAACCAACACTAACATCATCCCCCAAAACCTAAACCTAATCGACTAACCCAACCTATCGGCAACCAGCAAAGGTCCACAATGGCCGGCAACCCGAAGCCCAACTGACTCGACCACAACACTCACCCAAACCCGGGACGAAGGCGGCACACGCAGAGGACAGTGGCGGCAGAGCACGTTTCCACGAACGGTTTCGAACCCGTTTCCAGCTAAGAACGACTACGCGACGGAAGTTGGGTGGTCGGGTTTTGTTCGCATGGTGACGAGGAGCGCACCGGTAGTCTTGAAACATTGAACGGGCGATGATGGCCCCTTGGCCGGACCTTCAACGGTAAATGGGAAAGGGGTTTGATTATTTTATTAATTTTGTTTTTGAGAGAAAATGGGAAGGAGAGCGGCGCACAAATACCAAATAGAGGCAAAAAGGGTGTTTACCCTAAACAAATGGGTTAATTAAAGAAGGGTCCCAACTCTAGCCCGCCTAACAACTTGACCTCTATACTTTAACTTTATTCAATTAGGTCCCTAATTCCAATTAGGTTAAAATCCGAGATTTCCCCAAATTCTAGGGTTTCTAATTGGGAATTTTTACGATTTAAGGTTTATAAATTGAGGTGTTACAACTCTCCCCCCGTAAAAAATGAAATTTCGACCTCGAAATTTACCTGGAGCAAACAAATGCGGATACTGAGCTCTGATGACAGCTTTGGGCTCCCAGGTAGCCTCATCATGACTGCGACCACGCCACAAGACTTTGACCATCCCGCGCAAGAATCTCGATAGGCTCCTCCTCAAAGCGCAGATAAGGACGAATCTCAATCTCCTCCACAGGCAATACATGAGATGGGTCAGCATGGTAGCGTCTCAACACAGAAACATGAAAAACATCATGAATACGCTGAAGCTCTGGTGGTAACTCAAGCTGATAAGCAATAGGTCCAACCCGACGAAGAATCCGATAAGGACCAATATATCGAGGACTCAGCTTACCCTTCTGACCAAAGCGAAGTACCTTCCTCCAAGGAGACACTTTCAGGAAAACCTCATCACCAACCTCAAATTCAAGATCTCGACGTCTCAAGTCAGCATGAGACTTATGTCTGTAAAAAGCAACCTTAAGCCGATCTCGAATCAATCTGACTGTCTGCTCGGCCTCACGGACTATGTTTGGTCCCAACAATCTATGCTCATTACGTTCAGTCCATCCAATCGGCGACCCACACCTACGCCCATACAGAGCCTCGTACAGTGCCATCTTGATACTGGCCTGGTAGCTGTTATTATATGCAAACTCTGCGATCGGCAAGAAATCCTCCCAACTACCACTGTAATCGAGAACACAAACCCTCAACATGTCCTCCAGAATCTGAATCACACGCTCGGACTACCCGTCGTCTGCGGATGATAAGATGTACTAAAGTTCAATCGGGTACCCAAAGTAGAGTGAAGTGCCTTCCAGAACTTCACTGTAAATCTCGAATCACGATCAGAAATAATCGATATCGGTACCCCATGAAGTCGAACAATCTCAGAAATATAGAGCCGAGCTAACTTACTCAAAGGATAGTTAAATCGAACCGGAATGAAATGCGCGGACTTAGTCAAATGGTCCACTATAACCCAGACATAGTCCTTCTTGGACGGAGCCATCGGAAGACCAGTAACAAAATCCATAGTCACACGCTCCCATTTCCACTAAGGAATCTCGATGTGCTGAAGCAACCCAGATGGACGCTGATGCTCTGCCTTGACTCTCTGACAAGTCATACACTTAAACACAAATTCGACATCATCCCGTTTAAGACCTTTCCACTAGTACCTCTGACGAAGGTTCTTGTACATCTTATCACCACCAGGATGCATAGAATAGGGGCTGTCATGTGCCTCGCGAAGAATAACCTGTTTCAACCCAGATTTCCTCGGAATGCAATACAGGCCTCGGAAACACAAAACACCATCCTGATCAATAGTAAAATCCACAGACGTACCCTCAGAAACCTCCCTGATACGGTGCATAAGAAAAGGATCAGTGGGGTTACTCAGCTCTAATATCAGATATCAGCGTAGGAATAACCCGAAGTTCTGCCATCAAACTACCATCCTCAAACAAACTCATCCGAGCAAACAAGGTCCTCAATTCTGAAATGGTGTTACGACTCAAGGCGTCAACAACCACGTTCGCCTTCCCCGGGTGATACTTTATCTCACAGTCATAATTCTTGAGAAGTTCCAACCAGCGACGATGTCTAAGATTCAACTCTTTCTGCGTAAGGAGGTACTTTAGACTTTTGTGACCGGTGAAGATATAGCACTTCTCTCCGTAGAGATAGTGTCTCCAGATTTTCAAAGCAAAGATCACAGCAGCAAGCTCCAAATCATGGGTAGGGTAGTTGCACTCGTGCGCTTTCAACTGACGAGACGCATAGGCCACTACCTTCCCCTCCTGCATCAAAACACATCCCAACCCCGTGTGGGAGGCATCAATGTATATCGTATAAGCCTTCCCAGGCTCAGGCTGAATCAGAACCGGTGCTTCAGTCAACACAGTCTTAAGCTTCTAAAAACTGATCTGCTAAGCCTCAGTCCAGACAAAAGGAATATCCTTCCTCATAAGTTTAGTCAAAGGAGCTGCAATAATCGAGAAACCCTCCACAAACCTCCAATAATAGCAAACTAAACCCAAGAAGCTTCGAATATCAGGAACATTCTTGGGTTGCTTCCAACCCAAAATAGCATCAATCTTCTTTGGATCAACCTGAATACCATTACCAGAAACCACGTGCCCAAGAAAGTAACCTCGGTCAACCAAAATTCACACTTACTGAACTTTGCATACAAATGCTTCTCTCGCAAAGTCTGTAGGACAATCCGAAGATGTTCCTCATGCTCTGCCTCCGATTTGGAATAAACCGGTATGTCGTCAATGAAAACCACCACGAACTGATCCAGGTAGGGTTGAAACACCCGATTCATCATATCCATAAATGTTGCAGGGGCATTAGTCAATCCAAACGGCATCACCAGAAACTCCTAATGACCATAACAAATCCGAAAAGCAGTCTTGAAGACATCAGAATCCTTAACCTTGAGTTGGTATTAACACGATCTCAGGTCTATCTTAAAGAATACTGTAGCTCCCCGGAACTGGTTGAACAAGTCATCAATACGAGGAAAGGGATACTTGTTCTTGATCGTTAGCTTGTTCAGCTTCTTGTAGTCAATACAAAGCCGAAGTGATCTGTCCTTCTTCTTCACAAACAAAATAGGGGCTCCCCAGGGAGAAACACTAGGTCGGATGAAACCCCTATCCAGCAATTCCTGCAACTGAATCTTCAATTCTTTAAGCTCTTTCGGAGCCATCCTGTAAGGAGACATAGAAACAAGGGCTGTACCCGGATAAACATCTATGCCAAACTCAACCTCATCACGTTTTGGCGGTACCCCCGACAATTCCTCCGGAAAAACATCTGGAAAATCCCTAACCACCCAGATCTTATCCAAACTAGAATCTGACTGCCTCAAGTCAAGAATATAAGCAAGGTAGGCAGTAGCCCCATGTCGAATCATCTTTTCTGCTTTAAGAGCTGAAACAACATTGGACATGTAACCTCTACGCTCTCCCACCATAATCACCTCACACCCATTTGAGGTTTTCAGAGTCGCCCATTTCTTTTCACAATCCAAACGGACTCGATGAGCGGATAACCAATCCATTCCAAGAATAAGGTCGAACTCTCTGAAAGGTAACTCCATCAAATCAGCAGAGAATATTTTCCCTTGAATTTCCAAAGGGCAAATCTTGTACACCTTAGTAACCTTGACATGGTCACCAACTGGACTATAAACTGAAACCACATTTACAGTATTCTCAACTGGAATTTCAAGTCCCCCAGATACCGAACTCGCAACATATGAATGGGTAGAACCAATTTCCAATAATGCAAAATATAAGATAGAGTGAATAGAAAATGTACCAGCAATAACATTTGGCTCATCACGGTCCTCATGTCTCCTGGTAGAATAAACCAAACCTGGATGTCTCACCACAGATCCAACTGATCCTCCACTATGAGCTGGCCTACCCCTACCAGTAGAAACTGTAGTATCAGGTCTACTTCGACCTCTACCCCTAGCAAGAGCCTGCACCGATGCCCGTGACTAACTCATCATATGAGCTGATGGAGGTGCAAGCGGACAATCTCCGAAAAGATGGTCGAACGATCCACAACATAAACAAGCCCCAGAGTGTCTCCTACACTCTCCTGAATGCGATTTCTTGCAGAAAGAACATTGCGGTGCCCCTCGTGTGCTAGTCGAACCTCCAACACTAGAAGTCGGAACAACAATGGTCACCGGTCTGGTTCTGGAATAACTCTGATAATCACTCTCATCTCTTGCCCTCTTCCTGTTCTGGTTACCCTGACTATACTTAACTGACGCGGTCGACTGCCTCTTACCCCGATCCATACCCTGAGACTCAGCTTGCCTCAACTCTGCCTCATTGCATTCAGCAGTCCTAGCTCGTAAGGTAATATCCTTGTACTCTTTGTCCAAATGCAAAGAAACACCAGTCTTGATCGAAGGTCGCAGACCCTTCAGAAACCAGTCGCACTTCTCTTTCTATTTAGTAACTAACCTAGGGATGTACTGTACAATCATTAAAAACTCGATCTCATAGTGATTCACGATCATGTCATTTTGCTTTAGATTTATAAAGTCCTCTCGACACTTGGCTAGATACACTGCCCCAACATATCTGTCTCGGAAAGCCTGACGAAAATGATCCCATATGACCCGACTTGCAGAAATAACGATCATCTCAGCTTCCCACCAGTTCAGGGCTTCACCCTTCAATAAAGATACAGCCGCTCTTAATTTCCTGTCGGTAGGGTAGTCCATCTCATCAAATAATTGCTGTAATTTCTTCAGCCAATACTATGCATCAGCTGGATCTGCAACCGTCTTACCATCAAACATCGACATCTCAACAGCCAAAAACTCAGCAGATATGGGTCTCCTAGAACCCTGTCGAAGATACTCAAGTAGCTCCAAATGCATTGCAACAACATCAACTCCAGCAGTCTCACTGTTACCGATTGCACGAGGACCTTCACTCTGAGTCTGCTGACCAGGGTGATCAGTCTGTTGTCCACTCGTATGAACCTCAAGTTGCTCCTCAGCCTGCTCATATTATGGGTCCTCCTGATGCTGTGGCGAATGCTCAGGAGGATTAATGTCACTCGTATCAACAGCGGTACGACCTCGGCCAGCCGTAACTCTAGTTCTCCTGTGGGGTGGCATAGTAGTCTATCTACAAAAAGAAGAATCCTAAAGTCAAAATTGGTACTTGGAGACTTTAATTAAGACTTAAATTGCTTCTTTAAAATTCAAAAATTTGCCTAAAAATCTCATAGTTCCCAAAAACATTTATTATGCATGAAAAATTTTGAAAACTTTAAAATCAAATTTTTATCGAGCCTCACAGGCCGAGGGGTGTAACATGGCTCTGATACCACTAAATGTAACCCCCTATTTTGACCTAAGAGGTTTACTTAAATTATATTTTTCGTTTTAGGAAACTTGGCCCTCAAGAAAGATCACTTAAAAGAAAACCTGTCGAAATTTATTATTCAATTATAAAAGTACGTTGAAGTCTTGTCGTAAAACAATGCATGCATAAATTAGTTCATCAATCCCAAAATAACAGTCCAAAGTCCAAATTAAAACCAAATCCGAAATACATAAATAAAGAAATAAAACTTCAAATAATCCATACTGAATAATAAATTCAATCCGTTCGAATGAGGTCCTCCAAGTACCGAAACCTAAGTCTGAAAATCTGAAACAGATACTAAGAGGGAGTCAGCTATAAAGCTCAGTGTGCCTCTAAAGTGCATAATAGAAGTCAATCCAACAAATCAAGAATTAACAGATATTCCGAAGTATTACAAGCAAGGCATATAGATATCATAACATGACATGCACCCATCTACATCACCGTCCGAAGAGTGAGGTTCCCTTGAACCACTCTACACCGCAACACCATGTCCGAACCAGAACTCATCCCGAAGGATGGAACTACTAATCCGAAGCGAAGTTCAACCCGAAGGATGAAGTCGCTGAGCTTCCTCCATACAATATCCCAACCCAATGATATGACATGTTATCTGATTTCAGAGTCTGAATGCAATCTTGTTAAATAACTAAGATACATGTACATAGTAGTTCGATTCTGATATCTGTTACATAACATGGTCACAACATTCGAGTCATATAATATTTATCAGATAACAAAGCATAATAACACACAGTCGAATCATATAATATTTATCAGATAACATAGCAGAATAACACACAGACATATATATATATATATATATATATATATATATATATAACATACATATCATGCAATCAGACAGTAGAGACATGTAGCACAGATATAGAACACACCTTAGGCAACTAAACTATCAACGTCGATTGTGACGTCTCCCACGCTTATCCCTAGCGGAATGTTGAACAGAATCAGCTCCTAAAAACAAAGAACACTATATAAGATTCTCTACTATGCCACATTCGAATAAACTATGCTTAACAGAAATCTTACAAGCAGATCCCGAAGACTGTGCCACCGGAGGCCTGCCTGGCGGAGGAGGAGGTAATGTCTCGGGGTTAGAGTCCACGTCACCTGAACACAAAAATAACTGAGTCAAACTATGATGCAATATTTAACAAAATTCGGAGTTCAACAAATAAAATTGATCCAAAAAGGTATTTCAGGTTCGAATTTGAAGAAACAGACAGCGACAACGGAACCAGAACGTCGAAAAACACTAAGGTGAACTCGGCCGAAAAAGTAAACCCAAAAGTCAACGCTGACGTCATCGCTGACGTCAGCCTACATCAGCAACAACGTCAGATGATGTTAGCTTGCATCAGCCCACTAGTCCAGTTCAAACAGCCGCTCAGTCCAGTTCAACAAAACCCGGTTCAATTTCATCACATAATTTCCCAAATCAGATTCAAAACCCTAAATTCCCAAATTAACCAAACCCTAACATCATCCCCCAAAACCTAACCCTAATCGATGAACCCAACCCATCAGCAACTGGCAAAGATCCACGGTGGCCGGCAAACCGATGGCGGCGGCAAGCCAAAGCCCAACCGACTCGACCAAAACACTCACCCAAACCTGGGACGGAGGTGGCACATGCATAGGACGTTGGCGTCAGAGCACGTTTCCACGAACGGTTTTGAACCCGTTTGCAGCGAAGAACGGCGGCGCGACGGAAGTTGGGTGGTCAGGTTTTGTTCGCGCGGTGACGACGAGCGCACTGGTGGTCTTGAAACACTGAACGGACGATGATGGCCCCTTGTCCGGAGCTTCAACGGAAAATGGGAAAGGGGTTTGATTATTTTATTAGTTTTCTTTTTGAGAGAAAATGGGAAGGAGAGCGGCACACAAATACCAAATGGGTAAATTACAGAACAAGGGTCCCAACTTTAGCCTGCCTAACAACTTGACCTCTATACTTTAACTTTATTCAATTAGGTCCCTAATTCCAATTAGGTTAAGATCCGAGATTTCCCCAAATTCTAGGGTTTCCAATTGGGAATTTTTATGATTTAGGGTTTATAAATTGCGGCTAAATTGGGGTGTTACATACGCCTCACTCTATGCTGATAATAAAATGTTATTACACGAAGACAATATCTTATTGTCGTCACAAGCAAATTACACTTTAGTTCAAGTTTCTCTCAATGTTTTAGATCAACTTGTTTTGACTTTTAAACATCGAATTATATTTTTTCTTAGTAAAATATGTTAAACATTAAGCTTAATTACTAACAAACTAAGCACATATGATTGTATGTTTCCCAAATTTTTTTAACTTTACGTTGCATACTATTTTGTAAATACGAATTTAATGTCACCCTTTGTATTTCACAATATTACGAATTTCTATAAATTAACACCAACATATTTTTACCTTTCGTTTTACCAAATTTGCTACAAAAGTATGATTGAAATACTAAAAGCCATAACAAACGATTTGTTCTGTTAGATTAGTTGTAATATCTCGATTTACATTTCGCATTAATTTTTTCCTCTATTCAGTGTTTGCGGTAAATAGCAGTTATTATTGTACTTTGCAAGTATTTATAAAGAAGCGTATGAATGATGTAAGTTTCATTGTTGGACCCAATTTTGTATATCAATTAATGCCACATAATACAAAATTGTAGATAAATGTATGTTATCAAATTATTACGTTGCCATATCAGTATCAACATTAAATTTGATTAACATGAAATATATAGTGTTTTATTTTATGGAAACTCTTCTTACTCACATGGGCTTACAACTTTACCTATGAAGGATAGTTTTCTTGATAACAAATCTCATTCGAAATTAGTCTTGCGAACTATACTCGAGTGGCAACATCATTTGTATACAAGATCCTCACTTTTTATTCTCTCTTAGTTATTTTATTCATAACGGTTGGTGCAGTGACACCTACAAACGAGGATGACAAGATTATCATGAAATATAACTGTGAAGCTAAAATTGACATGCCTTGTGCTTGGGAAGTTTTCGATAGTATATTCAAAACTGGGAGCGTTTCAAGCAAGTGTTGCGGTGAACTCCTTGTATTAGGAAGAAAGTGCAACACCGCATTGGTAAAGAGGACACTTGAAAATCCCTTATTCAAAAAACTAGACCACAAGACAATCATTCGAAAAAGTGTGAAGACTTGGAAAAATTGCCTTGTACTTACCCCTTCACCATCACCGTCTGCTTGAAGACGTAGTGTTGCTTCACTTTGAAAAAGGTTGTAAGACGTAACACCTTCAAATGATGTTTACTGTTTACGATATTGTTGCCTGAAATTACTAAGTAACATTAAATTTAATTCATGTCAAGTTGAATAGAAATGATATATATGTAAGTGGTAAAAAAATATTTCTATTGAAGCTATTACATAATACAATAAGATTTTTTTGTGTCGTAACATCTATGTTTGGTTGTTTCGAATATCTTTTTTTTTTGCTTTTAAACACAGTAACTATTCGAGTTCTACACATCAATTTATTTGGTTTTGATTTTAAAAAATATCATGTTTCTGCATATTTGATTCATTTTTACAATTATGAATTAGTTACTTGATGGAAGGGTTATAAATTCAAACCTTTTTCATCGTTGAATTTTACGTATTGTATAATCTTGTGTTGTCTTTCTAACAATCAATGAATAGTGACAAGTTCTCGTTTCTTTGATCAATGTATCGTCAAAAAATTGAAATATTTTGTATTTACTAAAATAGTTTTGTAGACAACATCTCCTGTCAATTACATGTTTGATTCATCGATGCATTGCTTTTAAGAGGATGTTATTTTCATTTTGTTATGAAATGGTTGAATTTTTAATCATAAAGTTCCATGGTAAGAACAAATTAATCGAAATGAAAAGAAAGTATGAATGGAGATTGCTTGTAACAAGCTTTTTTAGTTTAAAAAATAACACTGATTCAATAGCTCATGGTTATTTAATAAAATACATTTTTGCAAATCAACACTATTTGCGATCGTGTGTTAAACCAAATAGAATATTTTATTCGACAAGAACGTCGTTTTTTGTACGTACCCAAAAAATCCACTATTAATGCTTATTCTTTTAATTTTTTTTTTTATTTTTCCGTATCAACAGTGTATCCAAGAAGAACCTAATAGAAGACACTAAAAACAAAAGAAAATATAAAAAATTGAGTTTGTGGTAATCAATTTAATTAACATTTTATACATTTTTTCGTGTTTTGCAAATCGAACATAAATGTTTCTTTATATCTTGGCTAATATAAAAAATTAGTAAGTTTCCTTAATATAATAATCATTTTTGAATAAGGTTATAACCTAAAAATACTTGTAGCTCTTCTTACATAATAACGATATACGCCTCACTCTATGCTGATAATAAAATGTTATTACACGAAGACAATATCTTACTGTCGTCACAAGCAAATTACCCTTTAGTTCAAGTTTCTCTCAATGTTTTAGATCAACTTGTTTTGACTTTTAAACATCGAATTATATTTTTTCTTAGTCAAATATGTTAAACATTAAGCTTAATTACTAACAAACTAAGAGCATATGATTTTATGTTTGCCAATTTTTTTTTTAATTTTACGTTGCATACTATTTTGTAAATACAAATTTAATGTCATCCTTTGTATTTTACAATATTACGAATTTCTATACATTAACACCAACATATTTTTACCTTTCGTTTTGCCAAATTTGCTACAAAAGTATGATTGAAATACTAAAAGCCATAACAAAAGATTTGTTCTGTTAGATAAGTTGTAATATCTCGATTGACATTACACATTAATTTTTTCCTCTATTCAGTGTTTGTGGTAAATAGCCGTTATTATTGTACTTTGCAAGTATTTATAAAGAAGTGTATGAATGATGTAAGTTTCATTGTTGGACCCAATTTTGTATATCAATTAATTCCACATAATACAAAATTGTAGATAAATGTATGTTATCAAATTATTACGTTGCCATATCAGTATTAACATTAAATCTGATTAACTTGAAATATATAATGTTTTATTTTATTGAAACGCTTCTTACTCACATGGGCTTACAACTTTACCTATAAATGATAGTTTCCTTGATAACAAATCTCATTCGAAATTAGTCTTACGAACCATATTCAAGTGGCAACATCATTTGTATACAAGATGGCAAGCCTCACTTTTTATTCTCTCCTAGTTATTTTATTCATAACAGTTGGTGCAGCGACAGCTACAAACGAGAATGACAAGATTATCATGAAAAATAATTGAGAAGCTAAAATTGACATGCCTTGTGCTTGGGAAGTTTTCAATAGTATATTCAAAACTGGGAGCGTTTCAAGCAAGTGTTGCGGTGAACTCCTTATATTAGGAAGAAAGTGCCACTACGCATTGGTAAAGAGGACACTTGAAGATCCCTTATTCAAAAAACTAGACCACAAGACAATCCTTCGAAAAAGTGTGAAGACTTGGAAAAATTGCCTTGTACTTACCCCTTCACCATCACCGTCTGCTTGAAGACGTAGTGTTGCTTCACTTTAAAAAAGGTTGTAAGACGTAACATCTTCAAATCTGTAACATGTTTTCCGTTTACGATATTGTTGCATGATTTTACTAAGTAAGATTAAATTTATTTCATGTCAAGTTAAATAGAAATGATATATATGTAAGTGGTAACGAAATGTTTCTATTGAAGCTATTACATAATACAATAAGATTTTTTTTTGTATGGTAACATCTCTGTTTGGTTGTTCAAATATCTTTTTTTTTTTTGCTTTTAAACACAGTAACTATTCGAGTTCTACACATCAATTTATTTGGTTTTATTATTAAAATAATGTTTCGGGTTTCGGGTTTATAATTAAAATAATAAAATATTAATTGGGCTTCATATTTTCAAAGCAAACATTTTATGTTGGACTCAAATTGATTTGAAACTCAATTTTCCATGGATTTTAAAATTAATGAGATTGCCATCTCATTAATGGAAAAACCGTAAATAGATGAACTTTCAATTTAAATTCCCTTTTCATTAAAATAAACCCTTGTCTTCTTCTTTCTCACTTCCACCATTTTCATATCAACACACAAAGAGCTCTCTACACCAAGTTACTATTCCATCCCCTTTCATCTTCATCTTTGGAGCTTTTCAAAAGGTAACTACATTTTTTACTTGGCCTTGCCATCCTCTACATTTTGGTACCTTTAGTTTTAATTAAATCTATGTATTTTGCATTTTGGGGTTTTCAAAGTTTTTATCAAAGGTTAAAGCTTTATAAACTTTTAACAAAGCTTTTGATTATTTATTGTTAGATACGTTGTTTATGAACCATAAGGTTCAACATATGTGAATTTTAACGTGTTTTATAAAGATTCTCGGATTTGAGTTTTAATGAGGTTTTTGAAGAGTTTAAAGGCTATTTTTTGGTGTGTTTAATGTTGGAAATTGAGGGCTATTGATTGTATGTTGGTTGATGGTTGTTTTTGGAAGCTTTTAGAGGTGTTAAAAGTGGTTGAAACAAGAGTTTTGGATTGGGTTTGAGGGCTCCTCGGGTCTGGAGTTTTGGGGTTGTTCTTGGATTGAAAATCATGTGTTTTATGCTTGAGTAGTGTTCCAGGTTTGCTACATTGATGTGTGATCTGATTCAAGGTTGTTTTGTTTGTGTTGAGTTGTTTAGAAGCAAGAGTTTGTGTTGGTGAAGCATCGGGAACGAATCTGAAACCGTTGGAAGCTTGATCGGCTAGTGGGTTGAGCTTGGAATAGTCGGTGAGCGGTTAAATATTTTTAAATGGTTTTCGAGTACTTGGTTCAAGCATGTGGACTAGGTCGGGCTTGGTAGACCCACCTAGAGTTGATATTAGAGTGGTAGCCTAATCCCAAGCTTTAAATAGAGACTTCGGTTGACCTTTAGTTGATGTGTATGCCTCTTGTATACTTGTGCTTATGGTGGCTATGTATAATGTGTTATACATGTTGTTGAGGCATGGTTTGATGCATTGATATATGCATGTGTTTTGGATTGTGGATTGTGCATGATGGTGATCATGGTGAGTACGTGCTAAGCACGGAAGTTGATATTAAATGATGTTGTGGATTGTCTTTAATATTGGCACTAGTATTCTTGGGTAAAAATGATCGATCATTAGGATGTTACTGTGCACACGTGAGTCAAATGCGCGCGTGGTCTTGGTGATGGTAGTCATCAAGATGGAGTACGGGTTCGCCCGGAAAACCTTCTTATATATATGATAGTCGATGATGAGTGTAATCCCATCGACGGGGCGTGAGAATGAGTGGAATCCCCTCCGCGTGAACGGTGATGAGTGTAATCCCACCGTAAGGTAATGGTTGTTGTTGGATGTGAGTACCAACGTGTTATTCGCGTATTCGAGTCATAGCTCGGTGCCAATATGTGATGATATGTGTACCAATATGGATTATTATATGTGTTTACATATGATGTGGATTTGAGCTTGTTGAGCATGGCATAATGTTGAATATATGTTCATGCATCATGTGTATTTTGGCTCATGTGGATCGAAGGTATGAACATGCATTTTACCTTGGTTGTTCTCGTGCTTGGACCCTGCATTATCGAGGTTTGTTTTAATGAGCTTACCCTCACTAAGATTTATGCTTACGCTCTCTTTTGTTCGACAATGCAGATCCGTAGTTCGTGGGTTGCTAGTTCAAGAGGAGGGCCTCCAAGTGTGCTTGTTGGCTTTTGAGTTTATCAAGTATGGATTTTAAGTTATGAACATGTAATAGTCAAGCAATGAGATTTGTGCTTTTGATGGGTATTGTTGGTTGTTTAGGAGCATGTTTAGACTCCTTATTAAGTTGATGTTGGTGTGGCTTGTTGATGCCATGTTTGGTTTGTAAACCATGTTTGAATTGCTTGTCATGAATGCTTTATGTATGGATGTTTAAGGTATGAACCTTTTAAGTGCTTTGTATGTCATCTTTTGGTAAATGCATGAATCCCTTGAATGAATGATGTTTGTTCGTGTTGGATGCATCGTATGCTTAGATCTTGTTTGTTAAGTGTCATATGTATGTTTTTATGTGCCTAGGGAAGTCTTAAAATGCATCTAGACTGGTGTTTTAGAGTCTTAGGCTGCAAAATTGAGCATGGCAGTGCAGGGCGTATCGATACGGTCCTACACTTTGGGACTCAAGTTGGCCTAGCGTACCGATACACGATGGCGTATCGATATGCCAAATCCTCTATGGAAATATGAGTTATTGACGAGATTTTGGCGTACCGGTACGGGTCGAGGGTCTATCGATACGGTCTTATATCGTTGGCCGTGAGAAGTTGACCAGTCAGGGCAAATCGGTACGGTCAACCTGTGTATCGATACGGTCTCCCTGGTTTGACCTTGGGTTGTTGACCTAGTCAAGGCGTATCGATACCCTCTTCTAGTGTATCGATACGGCCTGCTTTAAAAAGGTAAAATGGGTTGTTTTATGTCTTATGTTCGTTTGTTCGCTTTGCTTGTGGCTTCCGCTATCATTTATTCACATAGGATATATAATAAAGCATCTAGAGAAGATAATTAATGAAAAAGTTTTCCTTGGGTCGGTAACTGAAGTGAAGCCTTAACGGGTTTCGCCTTGGTTATTCCCGTGTAGCCCACTCGGATCGGTCAAGCATCTGGACTGGGACGAGGGGGTTTCACTTGTTGGTATCAAAGCCTAAGGTTTCCGAGACCTTGGGCAGGTAAGTGAGGTAAGTTGAGTTTTTGTATCGAAATGCACGGTGTTTGCTTGTCATGTAAGCATGTTTGCTTGTTTATCAAGTATGTCTTGTTGTATGCTTGTTTGAGCATGTATGTGTGTTGTTTTGTTTGAAGCATGTTGTGAAGAGTCCCATTGCTACTATTACATCTGAAAAAAGATTTTTAAAGTGAGGGAACATACTTGAGCCACTTGGAACCCTTGCCTTGTTAACCATATCTTTTGTGCTTTGTTGTTGTTGTTGTTTGTGAGCACGTATGTCGAGGCCTAGGGGTAGAACGAGGGTGGTTCGTCAGGAACCACGTGTTGCGGCTCTTGTTAATGAGCTGGTGGTCAGAGTTGAGGCTCGTGTGGAAGAGCCTGCTGCTGCTGGAGTTGGAGCTCCTCCACCACCTCCACCACCACCACCTCCTCAGCCTGGAGTAGGGGGCGAGGCTGGAGCTGAGGGAGAGGGACCTCAGGTTAGCCAAGGTCTTGCCGGGATAGATATGGCTCCGCTAGTGCAAGCTATAGCGAGA
The DNA here is from genome assembly GCA_030270665.1 of Hibiscus trionum. Lineage (NCBI taxonomy): Eukaryota > Viridiplantae > Streptophyta > Magnoliopsida > Malvales > Malvaceae > Hibiscus > Hibiscus trionum. The sequence goes on along the minus strand of BSYR01000038.1, from coordinate 13,468,406 downwards.
GCATTTCAGGCTGCAGTTGCCGGAGCACAGGCTGCATGTAACCCCCTTAGCCCGGCCTAGACGGTTAACCCAAACTACGAAGGTTACACGGGGAAAACCAAAGTCAGCCCGAAAGTCAACCTTGATTAACGACCCTTTTTTTTCTTTTTAAACTTGTCTAGATGCACATTAACCCTAGGCGTACTCTTGAGATAAGCATACTCAAAAACCACAGCAATCGGAAAGCAAAAAGGTACTCAATTGCACAACATACAAATTTAGGGACCAAATTTTAATTTTAGAAATTAAGAGGACTTTACCAATTTTTAGGATATCATTATGAAATTAGTCATGTTTCATGCTTCACGGCCAAATTTCACCTCAAACGGAAATCCCAAACTCAAGCAATTGCATAAACGAAGTTCAGGACTAAAACGTGAAGATTTCAAAACATAAAACCATATAATTCAGTGCCCAACGGTCAAGTGTTCCGGAACGGGGGTTGACCGTTCCGAAACGCGGGACCGTTTCGAAACCTGTTCCGAAACAAGGCTTGGTAGTAGCAAAAGTGTTACGGAACGACTCTACCCGTTTCGAAACACCAAGGCCATTTCAGACCCCTGTTTCGAAACAGTAGTACCCGTTCCGATACGGGCTGCCCAGAAGTGCAGAAATTTTCTGGTTTAACACACATTCGACCCATCAAACACATCCCTATGACCTCCTAATCATGCCAACAAGTCATCATGCATAAAAGGAACATATTTGCATCAACAAAACATATTCATGGCATCAATTAAAGAAAACCTCAAACTATAGGCATGCAACCTATTACTCCAAATCAACCAAACATCAAACCAACAAAGCAAACACCATAATAGCCAATTACATATCCAAAACATCATAGGCATCATGCCAAACTTAGGGAGTCCAGAACATCTCCCAAAAACACAACCTAGGTTCCCATTGCCAAATACCAAAAACTAATAGTGTTGTAAAAATGGTCACCATACATGAGCTTAGTCTTTCTCTTGGATTCTTGACCTCCTTGCTGCCTTTAAAGCACTTCAATTCTCTGCATTATTGGTTCAAGAAAGAGAGCGTAAGCACAAATGCTTAGTGATAAATGCTCTAATGAAACAACACAATAATGCACTTAATAAAACACCTTTCAAGGCTTTTAAATTCATAAACATCATTACTCAAGCAACAATGCATACACAACAAGCATCTCATCAACATGTCATATTGGCTTTCAAGTGATACCATAACCATTTTTTTACGACAAAACACAATCGGATACGCGGATTACAAGCGTTGTCCCATACGCTTCATACACACTACCAAACACACAAGGTGGAGTTTATCGGTACAATCACAACCCCTCAACACCCGTGATGGAGTCTAACAGTACAATCACAACCCCTCCACATCACTCATTGGTAGTGGTATAACATCACTAAAGAGAACACGGGACACACAACACAAGATCCTCACATGGCATTTTAACCACCATTATGATCTTAGACATCTCGTTAGTGTACTTGGATGGAGTTTACGGTACCATTACAATCCCTCAACATCCAAGGCGACTTTATTCACGGTGCACCCAATCCTATAGCCGGCTAACTATATCCGATTCAAGTTCTTTTAAACCAACACATCACTTGCCATATTACATCATTTACCATCATCAATCCACTGTTTTAAAGCATTAAAAAAAGCCATTAAACAATCATGCATCACTATGCATCAAACCACATTTATCAATGTCAAACCAAGGATCTCTTACCTTGAGCATCCTTCAACACATGGCTTTCAAAACCAGCATTAAACATGCTAAAATATGCTTTCAAAACAGAATTTAAAACATGTAAATTAAACACATTGCATCCAACCATCTCATGGTTCATCAAAGAGAGAGAGTTTCTCCGAAATCTTACTCTTGAGCTTAATTAAGTTGCTTAGACTTAAACTAAGCTCCCAAAACCTTCAAACATTGGTTTCAAAGCTGAAAACCAAACTTCACTCACCAATTCCATTTCGCAAGATTTGCGAAACGCCGTTCAAGCCCCCGGATCAACACCACAAGGATCCGAAGATGTCTCCCATGTTTTAAACACATCAAAGCAGAGGATTAATGCATCATCATGCATTTAAATCTTCAGCCATTACACCTAAACTCGTTGCTCTCACCAAAACTCGCATTTCGGCTACCAAACACAACCGAAAACACATCCAAACACTTCCACAACATTACCCAACCAAGATCCATCACTTCTAAACATTCTTAGACATCAATTATCATCCAAAAAGGACCTAATCACGTCCTTATACCTCTAGCTATAACAGAACACTAAAATCACCCCAAAACCCACCATTTTCACAAGTAAAAACTTAGGAAAATCAACCTATTCGGGATTGCATTGATTAAACCTCAATTACACATCATTAAACATCCAAAATACATTAAAAAGGCATCTCAAAATAGAGCCCAAACAACCTCCACGAAATTCTTCAAGATTTGATCAAAATCTCAAGTTTTAAGCCAAAATCAAGATCATAACGTTAAAACATTTAATAAAACTTAATTTAAGGATTGAGAACTTGGGAATTTCAGTAAAGAACTGAGTATTTAGAGGAGAAGGACGTTCATACCTCTAAATGTGGATTTCTCCTTGTTTAGAGCTAAAATCCTTGAAAATCCAATATGCAAATGAAGAGGATTTGATGTAGAAATTATTAGGAATCATTTGGGAATTGAAATCTCATCATTTGGTGTGAAAATCAAAAGAAAATCTGCTGTGGAAATGTGTTTGGCTGAGGGAATTTTGAGAGAAAATGAAATGGGAAATTTTTTAGCAAAAGTTAGTTATGAAACTAAAATATGGTTTTTCCCTCTTTTCTTTTTATTAATTAAACATTAAATGAGTCTTTAAAAATCAAGAAAAATCTGGAGAAATCCTCCCTTGGGTAAATTAGCTCATTAAAGATTCAAAGTTTCAATCCTTTCAAAACAGTCACGAACTTTTCAAAAATTACATTTTAGTCACTAATTCGAAATGTCATATTTCCAAGCCTCATTTTGTAAAATTGATTTCACCAATCTCTTATAGATATTAAAAGAGGATTTTTAGATATTTTTCCATATTTTTAATGCATCCAGAACTAGGCTTTCCCTAAAACCACCTTTTATATTCGAACCGAAATTTAGACCAGTCCGGTTCAGACCTTAAACTTCCAATCCCAAAATTGGGGTGTTACAACTCTCCCCCCTTAAGAAATTTCGTCCTCGAAATTTACCTGGAGGAAAAAGGTATGGAAACTGCTTCACCGTGTCATCCTTTCGTTCCCACGTGGCTTCCTCAACACCACGATGCTTCCACAACACCTTTACCAAATCAATGGTCTTGCCTCGAAGAACTTTATTGTTCGAATCCAGAATTTCCACCGGTTCCTCTTCATAGGTCAAATCCGGATTCAACTCCACTTCCTCCACAGGCATGACATGCGAAGGATCCGATCTATACCTCCGAAGCATAGAGATATGAAACACATCATGAATCTTTTCCAACTCTCGCGGTAACCTCAACTTGTACGCAACAGGACCCACACGCTCAATCACCTCGTATGGTCCAATGTACCTAGGGCTCAACTTACCCTTTCGGCCAAACCTCATCACCTTTTTCCAAGGCGAAACTTTCAAAAACACACGGTCACCCACCACATACTCAATCTCTTTACGCTTCAAATCCGCGTAAGACTTCTGTCGATCAGAAGCTGCCTTCAATCGCTCACAAATGAGCTTCACCTTCTCGGTGGTTCCTTTCAACAAAGCTGGCATCGAAACCAACTTCTAACCTGTTTCAGCCCAACAAAGAGGAGTCCTACACTTCCTCTCGTACAAAGCTTCATAAGGTGCCATTTGAATACTTGCCTGATAGCTATTATTATAGGCAAACTCCACCAAAGGCAAATGTTTCTCCCAAGAGCCCTGAAACTCAATCACACAGCACCTCAACATATCCTCCAGCACTTGAATAACTCGCTCAGGCTGTCCATCCGACTGTGGATGATAAGATGTACTGAAATTCAACCGTGTACCCAAAGCCTGATGCAAACACTGCCAGAAACGCGATGTAAACCTCGGATCTCTGTCCAACACAATCGACTTTGGCACACCATGCAGCCGCACAATCTCAGCAATGTACAGCTCCGCAAGCTTGTCCAAAGTGTACGTAGTATGCACATGCAAGAAATGCGCACACTTCGTAAGGCGATCCACAATCAGCCACACCGAATTCTTCTTCGATGGCGACAAAGGCAAACCAGACACGAAGTCCATGGTAATCCTTTCCCACTTCCACTCAGGAATCCTCAACGGTTGCAACAACCTAGAAGGAAATAGATGCTCAGCCTTAACTCGCTGACACACCATGCACTTGCTCACAAACTCAGCAACATCTTTCTTTAAACCCACCCAATAGTACTCATCACGAAGATCACGGTACATCTTAGTACTACCAGGGTGCATAGCAAAAGGACTACTATGAGCTTCAGTCAGAATAGCACGCCTCAACTCAGCATCATTGGGCACTACTATCCGACTCCCAAAGCATAAGACTCTATCATCATTAAAGCAGAAATCCGATGGCCTATCCTCAGCAATATCCTGAACATGTGGCACCAAGGAATCATCCAACAACTGCTTATCCTTTATCAACTGAACCAAGGATGGTTTAACTTGCAACTCAGCCACAAGACCACCATCACGCGAAATGCTCAAACTGGCAAACATAGCCCTCAACTCCACTGCCACCTTCCTACTCAAGGCATCCGCTACAACATTAGCTTTACCCGGATGGTACTCGATCGTCAAATCGTAATCCTTAAGCAACTCCACCCAACGTCGTTGCCTAAGATTCAACTCTTTCTAAGACATCAAATACTTCAAACTCTTGTGATCCGTGTACACAGTACACTTCTCACCATACAAGTAATGTCTCCAAATTTTAAAAGCAAAAACCACCACAGCTAACTCAATATCATGCGTAGGATAATTGCGCTCATGCACCTTCAACTGGCGTGATGCATAAGCCACCACCTTACCCTCTTGCATCAACATACATCCCAAACCAACGTAGGACGCGTCACTATACACCACAAACTCTTTCCCTAATTCAGGCTTAACCAGGATAGGAGCTTGCGTCAAAGCTGCCTTAAGCTTCTCAAAAGCTTGTTGTCTCGCTTCCGTCCACTCATACTTAACATCCTTCTGCAACAACTTCTTCAAAGGTGCAGCAATCTTTGAAAACCCATCCATGAACCTCTGATAGTATCCCGCCAAACCAAGGAAACTACAGACTTCATGAACAGACTTAGGAGGCTTCCAATTCATCACTGCCTCAATCTTCTGAGGATCAACATGAATCCCTTCAGCAGAAACCACATGACCAAAAACACAACTTCTCTAAGCCAAAACTCACACTTGCTCAGCTTGGCATAAAGTTGATTCTCCAACAAAGCCTGCAACACAATCCTCAAATGACCCTCATGCTCCTCCTCAGTACGAGAGTACACGAGAATATCATCAATGAACACCACAACAAATTTATCCAAGTATTCTTGGAACACTCTATTCATCATGTCCATGAAAGCTGCAGGAGCATTTGTTAACCCAAACGGCATCACAAGAAACTCATAATGCCCATACCTCGTTCTGAAAGCTGTCTTTGGCACATCCACATCATTCACCTTCAACTGGTAATACCCTGACCTTAAGTCAATTTTAGAGAACACAACCGCACCCCGAAATTGATCAAAAAGATCATCAATTCTCAGCAATGGATACCGATTCTTGATAGTCATCTTGTTAAGCTGACGGTAATCGATGCACATTCTCATAGTGCCATCCTTTTTCTTCACAAATAAGACTGGTGCACCCCAAGGTGACACACTCGGCCGAATGAAACCACGATCAAGCAACTTCTGAAGTTGCGTCTTCAGCTCCTTCAACTCTTTAGGTGCCATTCGATAAGGAGTAATGGACACTGGAGTTGTGTTTTCATACAGCTCAATTCTAAACTCCACTTCGCGATTAGGAGGCAATCCGAGCAACTCCTCCGGAAACACACCAGGAAACTCTAGCACAGTCCTGATATCTTTCACTCGCAACTCCTTAGAGCTAGGATTCATCACAAAGGCTAGGTAGGCTTCACAACCTTGCCTCAGCATCCGGCTCGCTTCCAATGTAGACACCACATTGGAAAGAAACTTCACATTCTCACCCACCACCACTACCTCATAGTCATCCGCAAGCTTCAACGAAACTCGCTTATTCTCAAAATCCACCACAGCTCGATGTTCAACAAGCCAATCCATACCAAGGATCACATCAAAACCATAGAAAGGCAATTTCATAAGATCAACATGAAAAACATGGTCTTGCACAACCAAGGGACATCTTCTATAAAGCTTTCGTGTCACAACAGTCTCACCAAAAGAACTAGTTACATGCATACCAACATCCAAAGACTCAATAGGCAAACCAAGCAATTGAGCATGTTCACGCAATATGTATGAGTGTGTAGATCCAGAATCAATCAAGGAAAGTAAGGACAAGGATTGCAAAGTGAAAGTACCTGCTATCACATCTGTGTCATTCCTCCCCTCCCTTTGAGCATACACTCGGGCCTGGCCACCACCCTCAGGCTGAACAGCCACCACATGAGCCACATTCCTTCCACCATCCTCTCTGCGCTGGAAGTTACCACGGCCGCGCCCACGACCTCTTTGTGGTGCAACAACTCCAGGAGCACGTCCCTGACCACCACCGGCCAACAGAGGACACTCCCTCCTCATGTGATCCGCCAAACCACAGTTCCAGCACGAATTACCGGTCACCACAACAGGAGCCTGCACCTCTCTCGCTGCCTGAGGACAATCACGCCTCAAATGACCACGCGATCCACACGCCCAGCATGTGTTCTGATCAGCTCTTGCCCTGTCTCCCTGAACAGGCGCACCTTGCCCTCCACCACCACGCCTAGCCGAAGACTGATACCTCCGATCACGTCCTCTCTTGTTCCGTCCACCACCAGAACTATACTCAGCAGCTCTCTTGCCCGCACGAGAACCAGCACTCCTAGAGGACAAGCTCAGATTCAGCTCAATATCCTTCGCTCTACTAACCAGCACATCAAAGTCAGTGTACTCAGCGGCCATCATATAGGTCTTTACATCCGTCACCAAACCATAACGGAAACGTTCACACCTCTCCCGCTCATCAGGGATAAGCTCAGGTGTGTACTGACTGAGACGGACAAACTGAACCTCGTACTCAGCCACTGTCATACTTCCTTGTGTTAGAGACATGAACTCTCTTTTCTTTTCATCCAGATATCGCACACCCAGATACTTCCTCTTGAACGCGTTCAGAAAGAACGTCCAAGTCACATCAGCATCCTCCAATCCGAAGATAGTGGTTGTCCAAAATGTATACGCATCATCATGTAACAGCGATATCACACAGCCTAGCTTCTGCACATCATTGCAGTTCATTTGTCCCAAAATTCTCTTGGTACTTTCCAACCAAGACTCGGAACCCTCCGCAGACAAACCTCTGAACTCAGTCCCTCCCAGACTGCGCAAACGTTCCAAAGGTAGTCTAGCATTAGCATCGCTCTGATGCCCAGCTCCATGAGCCCCAGCTACTGCCGCCTGAAAGGCTCCAGCAATAGCCTGTATTAACTATGTCATGTCAGGAGCAACTTGCCCCTGCCTAGCTTCAGGTCCAGCGACCCCAGCACCAGCACCAGCACCAGCTCCATCACCTCCAGCACCACCACCACCAGGTGGAGGAGGTAAATCCACTACATTCTCTGCTTTCTCTTCATTCTCGTTTTGAGCAATAGCTCGCGTATTAATCCTCGTCTCTCTACGAGGTCTCATTCACTAAACAATGCACTAACACAAATGCAATAAACATAATCAGGCTCAGCAAGGTAAGAAATCCAAGTACTGAAGCTCATTTTCAAATAAAAACAAGTCATTTCATTAGTTTCGGTATGGCAATGGGTCCCTCTAACATGCTTCATCTCAGCATACATCACAATTGTAACATTCTTTACAATTCACACATCATACTTCATTCACAAAAGCACATCATGCATTCATACATACATCACCCACATAATCATTCCAAATTACACAAGAACTCGGCTCTGATACCACCAAATATAACCCCCTCAGCCCGACCTAGACGGTTGACCAGAACTACGAAGGTTACACGGGGAAAACCAAAGTCAACCCGAAAGTCAACCTTGACTAACGACCCTTTTTTTTCTTTTTAAACTTGTCTAGATGCACATTAACCCTAGGCATACTCTTGAGATAAGCATACTCAAAAATCACAGCAATCGGAAAGCAAAAAGGTACTCAATTGCACAACATACGAATTTAGGGACCAAATTGTAAATTCTGGAAATTAAGAGGACTTTACAAATTTTTAGGATATAATTATGAAATTAGTCATGTTTCATGCTTCACTGCCAAATTTCACCTCAAACGGACATCCCAAACTCAAGCAATTGCATAAACGAAGTTCAGGACTAAAACGTGAAGATTTCAAAACATAAAACCATATAATTCAGTGCCCAACGGTCAAGTGTTCCGGAACGGGGGTTGACCGTTCTAAAATGCGGGACCGTTTTGAAACATGTTCCGAAACAAGGCTTGGCAGTAGCAAAAGTGTTACGGAACGGCTCTACCCGTTTCGAAACACCAAGGCCATTTCAGACCCCTGTTTCGAAACAGTAGTACCCGTTCCGATACGGGCTGCCCAGAAGTGCAGAAATTTTCTGGTTTAACACACATTCGACCCATCAAACACATCCCTATGACCACCTAATCATGCCAACAAGTCATCATGCATAAAAGGAACATATTTGCATCAACAAAACATATTCATGGCATCAATTAGAGAAAACCTCAAACTATAGGCATGCAACCTATTACTCCAAACCAACCAAACATCAAACCAACAAAGCAAACACCATAATGGCCAATTACATATCCAAAACATCATAGGCATCATGCCAAACTTAGGGAGTCCAGAACATCTCCCAAAAACACAACCTAGGTTCCCATTGCCAAATACCAAAAACTAATAGTGTTGTAAAAATAGTAACCATACATGAGCTTAGTCTTTCTCTTGGATTCTTGACCTCCTTGCTGCCCTTAAAGCACTTCAATTCTCTGCATTATTGGTTCAAGAAAGAGAGTGTAAGCACATATGCTTAGTGAGAAATGCTCTAATGAAACAACACAATAATGCACTTAATAAAACACCTTTCAAGGCTTTTAAATTCATAAACATCATTACTCATGCAACAATGCATACACAACAAGCATCTCATGCTTCATTTCATCAGCATGTCATATTGGCTTTCAAATGATACCATAACCATTTTTTTACAACAAAACACAATCGGATACGCAGATTACAAGCGTTGTCCCGTACGCTTCATACACACTACCAAACACACAAGGTGGAGTTTATCGGTACAATCACGACCCCTCAACACCCGTGATGGAGTCTAACGGTACAATCACAACCCCTACACATCACTCATTGGTAGTGGTATAACATCACTAACGAGAACACGGGACACACAACACATGATCCTCACATGGCATTTTAACCACCATTATGATCTTAGACATCTCGTTAGTGTACTTGGATGGAGTTTACGGTACCATTACAACCCCTCAACATCCAAGGCGACTTTATTCACGGTGCACCCAATCCTATAGCCGGGTAACTATATCCGATTCAAGTTCTTTTAAACCAACACATCACTTGCCAATATACATCATTTACCATCATCAATCCACTGTTTTAAAGCATTAAACAAAGCCATTAAACAATCATGCATCATTATGCATCAAACCACATTTATCAATGTCAAACCAAAGATCTCTTACCTTGAGCATCCTTCAACACATGGCTTTCAAAACCAGCATTAAACATGCTAAAATATGCTTTCAAAACAGAATTTAAAACATACAAATTAAACACATTGCATCCAACCATCTCATGGTTCATCAAAGAGAGAGAGTTTCTCCGAAAACTTACTCTTGAGCTTAGTTAAGTTGCTTAGACTTAAACTAAGCTCCCAAAACCTTCAAACATTGGTGTCAAAGCTGAAAACCAAACTTCACTCACCAATTTCGTTTCGCAAGATTGCCGAAACGCCGTTCAAGCCCCCGGATCAACACCACAAGGATCTGAAGATGTCTCCCCTGTTTTAAACACATCAAAGCAAAAGATTAATGCATCATCATGCATTTAAATCTTCAACCATTACACCTAAACTTCCAAGCCCAAAATTGGGGTGTTACACTGCAGCTCAGCCTAGAGGTGATGATACTAGTTTACCGTTAGAGAGGCTTCGTAGCCTAGGGGCAGAAGAGTTCAGAGGGTCTACACCTGAGAGATCCGAGTTGTGGTTGGAGAAGACATTCCGCATCCTAGCTCAGATGGGTTGTGTGGGTGCTCACAAGTTGGGCTGTGTGATTTCTTTGCTACAGGGTGACGCCTACACCTGATGGGTCACCATTACTACTGGGGTTCCTGAGGCTGAGATTGGATGGGATTTCTTTGAGTCTGCTTTCTGGAAGAGATACTTGGGGCCGAGATATCTTAATGAGAAGAAGCGAGAGTTCATAGCTCTTGTTCATGGAGATGCTTCAGTGACTGACTATGAGATCTGTTTTGTTCGTTTGAGTCAGTACGCTCCAGAGTTAGTTCCTACTGAGAGGGACTGTTGTAACCGTTTTAGATATGGGCTTCATGAGGAAGTTAAGAGGTATACCTTAGCTTCAGATTATTCATATTTTGATGTCTTGGTTGCTAGGGCCAAGGACATCGAGTATAGCTTGGGGCTGACCTAGCGTTCAGGAGGATCTAGTTCTGGAAAGAGGCATAAGAACTTTGACCGTGGTGATGCCAAGAGGCATCGGGGTGGCAGACAATAGTTTGACCATAGGCGTGGTGGTGGCCACCATAGTAGAGGCCACAAGGGCCATAGAGTTGGATGGCGTTTGCCTGAGTGTACACATTGTGGGGGACAACATTCTAGAGAGTGTTGGGGTAACTTCCATGCTTGTTGGAACTGTGGTTCGAGGGACCACTTCAAGAGAGAGTGTCCGCATCAGGCGGTACAGGCACCGAACATAGCACAGGCTCCTGCGAGAGCGATTGACTATCAGAGAGGCCGTGAGCACGGTCGTGGCTACTTCCAGCCTAGGGATGATGCACCTAGGGTAGAGGCTCAGAGGAACCTTGCTCATGTTGTGGTATTGCAACCAGAGGCGGGTGGACCAACGAGAGTCTATGTTGGAGTATGCCCAAAGACCAATATGATGATTGAATAGACATACTATTTTACTAGATTTATCAAGTAATGGCATTTCCGTAATTATCATTTGGTATGTTTCTGTGCATCAAACTAACCATTGGATAATAATGTCCATACAATAATACGATTATTGTTATATAGGATCCTTAGTCGAATATTATTACGGGTATGGACAGTGATAATATATAAAGACTAATATGTGGTTGATGACAAGCGTTGTCATTGGCATAGAGATGTCAAAATCAACACATAAGTATTTGTTAGAGAACAACATACTGGATTGACCCGCTATGAGCATGTTTCTTGGGTAATTATGTGACAGTCACAACATTGCTCATGATTAACATATGTATAATCCTAAGACTTGAGATCAACATGATTTCAACACAAAGATTTATGTATTTTGACATAGTCAAACGTGTGTCGTAACTGACTACATTATAAAGACTGGTGATTGGAAACGTGATGACCTATGTAGTGAAATATGGTTGATCAAGAAAGGATTTGTCCCTCATACATAATGGGAGAAATATCTTCGGCCACTTTATTGAGTGAGATTAGAAAATGCATGGCCATTCTCGAATATTATGATATGAGATATCATAGAGATTCGTTTATCATAATCTACTCAAGACATCAAGAAACACTAGATGGACAACACAAGTGTGACTAACCCATTACTTGTGTTCATCTAAGATATAAAGGACAAAAGGATGAAATACATAAAGGAAGTTTATTCAGGAATTAGGAAAGTCAAACCATGACTTTATGGAACTTAGGTAGCAATGATGTATTGCTAGATGCCACACATTGTTTGTAAAAATTAGAACAGTTCTAATTTTGCTGCTAACGTTGCATGAACCTACAAGGGTCACACCCTTTGAATGAAACGAACAAAACTTGGAAACCATACTCCCTATTTTAGGGAGGTTGCCAAAAAACCCCAATGGGATAGGGGAAATCGGTAACTCCCTTAAATGGGAATAATATTGGATAAATATTGTATTTGTCAAATATTATTTACAGTATGGAAAATATTTAGAGACTTAAATACTATAGAATAAGATTCTAGATATTTAAATATATATTTGGAATTTATATAATGTATATTTAATTCCAAGTGTATGTAGAATTAGATTCCACATAATTAAAAATATATATTTAAATATATTTAAATCCAAGTAAAGATAGAATGAGATTCTATATAATAAAAAATATATTTGGATTAAATATAATGTATATTTAAATCCATGTTTTATGTAGAATAAGATTCTACATAATTAAATATATATATTTCATTTAATATTATTAAATATAATGTATATTTAATATAAACCAATTTCAAGTAGAATTAGATTCTATGAATTTTGGTTGAACTTGGATTTAAGGAATTCAACTAGAATTAAGTCTCTGAATACTATTTAAAGGGACAAGGGCTAGTAACCAAATCATCCCTATTCCCCCTTGCAAATTTCAACATAACCCTGGGAATTCCCCTCTGGAATTTTCGACAAGTCCCAGATTTCTTCTGAGAAGCTGTTTGATATTTTTCTGGTGTTCCTCTTGCCCCCTGGCAATTTCTTGGCGATTTCCTAGTTCGAATCCAAGTCCCGGTAAAACCCTTGGTCGATTTCTGACTCCATCGGAAATCCCTGGAGGGATTTCGACTTCTCCCTGGAAGGTGTTCAAACATGTCGAAATTTATCCCTAAGTGTTAGGGAGGCGGAAAATTTGTTCGTTTTGTTCGGGTGGACTTCGTAGTGGTCGTTGCGAACCTGTGACGATTCTGGTTTTACTTGACGTGGTTATTCCGACATACCGTCGGTTTTCCAGTTTCCAGAGTTTTAAAAGGTAACTCTTCATCTTTTCACCCTGAATTCGTTCTTGTACATGGATCCTGGCTGGATTACATCGAATTAATTTTTCCGCTACGCCACGGGGCGTGCCGACGTGACCCAACAATGGTATCAGAGCCACTTGTATCATACGAATTCAGACTTAAATTCTTGGGTGATGTTTATGTATGAGATGCATGATGTTTGATTCGATTTAAATATTTATCGGTTATCGTATCACACCGAATAAAGACATATTTCGATTATCACTGAATGATTAAGAGTTAATCATAACTATGTTAGGTTTCTTCAATGTTAAATGTTAACATGTTGAGACTAATAGTTAGTCTAGAGAACATGTAGTTGTTCGTACTTTCATAGATTTATGAAATCTCTGAAAGGGCTTCTAATTTGATAAAAGTTATCAAACTATCTTTCACGGTGAATCCATAAAAGTTATGGTTAGACATTATGAAAAATGCATGTCTAGGATTGGCATCATCAAAGACCTAATACTTAAGTGTGCCTAGTGCGCCACCTCTCTTTCATGTTGACCTACCTGGTGCATTTGTTCGTTAACGCAAATGTTTATAAAACCTCGTGATCCTTCTTTGGCCCATTAACCGCAACATAGGGATAATCTGTAACCCCTAAACCTGGCCTAGAAGAATAGACCAAATTTAGGAAGTTACATTTGAAAACTTTTCCCTCAAAAAGTCCAATTTTGAAAATTATACTTGAATTAAAATAAATCTAATAATAAATAAAAATATAATATCATAATAAATATTCTAATATTTATATAAAATCTCTGAATTAAAATAACAGTATATGAATGCTAAAAATAATCCTAAAACATAAATAGTCTAAAATTATATCCATGTCCCAAAATAATAAATAGAAATCTGATTAAACAAAAAAAATAGTTTCGTGCTGAATAATAAAATAACCGGATAAAATCTGAGATCCTCCAAGTACCACGTCGCCTAAAGAGTCTGAGTATATCTAAAAAGAGAAACTATGGGGGAGTAAGCTAAAGAGCTTAGTGTGTCTCTAAAGTGCAAGAAAATCATAGTCGTAAAAACATAGTAATATTTTCTTAAAATTCTTTAAAGTACAACACATAAATCACAAGCGCAATGCAATGCACCCAACTACAACCGCCAAGAGGAAAGTTCCCCAGAAATCCTCACTACAACCGCCAATCCGAAGTGAAATTCAGCCCGAAGGGTGAAACCACTGAACTTCCCCGAACAAATCCCAACCCATGCTCATACAATGATATGATGATTAAAAATCAAATTTCATAAATAAAATTCCATAAATCGATATTCCGTAAACATACTTCATAAATCATAGTCCATAAGCCCGTAAATCATAGTTCATAAATCGTAGTCCATAAATCATAGTTCATAAATCGTAGTCCATAAATCATAGTTCCATAAATCTGATGTTTCATAAATCATACTTAAAACACATTCTGAAAACATATGCATGTGATACCAACCATACAAACAATAATGCATCAACACAGAGAAAACATGTAGCACAGTAAGAAAACACACCTTAAGCAGCAATAGCTCTAACGTCGGGATGAACGCCTCTCGCGTTCGGATCTAGTTAAATCGAAACCTATGATATAAAATTCTACATCAGAATCTAACACTATGCCACCAATTAACACTAGTACTAATCTAAAAGAATACTCACGTATAATCCTTGTGGTACGTGCACGGTTAGATCGAACAGGCGAAAGAGGTGGTAGTTCGTCTTCTTCAAAATCAATGTCGTCTAAAACACATATTTAAACTGCATCAAATCTTATATCCAAATCCTTCAAAAATTAAGGTTGTGCGATGCTAGAGACTCACCAAAGTTCGATTGAAATAAGAAGAAAGAAAAATATTATCGATAGGGAGAGAGAGGCGTGCGGCTGCGCATGGTTTTGAAATTGTTTACACGTTTAATGTAATAAATAGGTTGTAATACCTAAAATTTTGGGTAAATTGCAAAGGAAGCTATTGCAATTAATAAGGGTTTGTAAAGTAGCACCTAATTTTACTTAATTTATATAATGGCCTCTAAAATTCTTAATTAACTCAATTAAATCCTTTAACAACAATTAGGTTCCCAAATTCGAATTCCTAAAATTAATTTAGGGTTTTTAATCTAAATTCCCAAATTTCTTAATTATGGTTTCACATCAAAATTCTCAATTCCTAGGGTTTTGAATTTAGTGATTTCAAAATTAGGGTTTTTAATTGGGGCTAAATTTTAGGGTGTTACATAATCAGTTTAAAACTCTGTAAACACGTCGTTACTTTGTTCGCATGATGTTTGAAATGCATGTTCGATTGCACGGTGTTTGTTTTGCATGGTTATAGCCCATAGCCTTTATAGTTTTGGTTTTTATAAATACGGCCTGCGTGTCGTGCCTTTCTCTATCTTCTATTGTACTTCTCTTCTCATCTCACTCCCTCGCGTGTAACGCGAGTTTCTGAAAATTGTAAATACTCATGGAGATAAAGCAAGGACCAACATAGCAGCGTGGTGGGCCTTCCCTGGTGGACCAGGCGTTTCAGAAGCAGATTCTATCTTCAGTAGAATGGTCCTCCCATTGGCTTGGGACGGGTCGCCTTAGGTTAAGAAGGGCTATAATCATTGCATATTTATTTACCGCTTATTTTTACCTTGTATGTGATGCAATGGATGTTTTATAAGCATGATTAAACATAGTTCTATTGATAGGATCAATGTTAAAATGATGAGATAATTAAGTAAATCCCTCACTATAATTCTAAGTCTGATTTAACCATCCAATATTTACCCTCGTTAAAGCTTCGACCGATATAATGCGAGGTTTGCCAAAGCAATGTCACATTTATCTATCATAGTTAAACGCTAAGAATAAGATGGTTTGTTCTAATAGGATTAGAAAACCTAGTGGTTAAAAGTTTTGGATAATCATAAGATGATTTAAAGAACAAGAGTTGTTCGCCAAAAGATGAAGAATTACATGAGATGTAATTAGTAAGGTGTTACTTACCTAAATAACCATTTCCTAAAAAACTGGCCAAAGCTGATTTAGGAATGGTGAAATACGAATCCTCACTCACTAGAAAAACTATCGAAACGTTTTTCCGAAATTAAAACTAGAGGGTTTTTAATTTTGAAGAAAATAATAGGAGTAAATTTATAGTAAAGACCTATCAATAAAATTTAAAATTTAGTAAAACTTATGTAGCATATTTTCTTTGTTGTAGAATTAATGACAAATAATACTCTATCTCTGCGATCTATCCTTGAGAAGGATAGGCTCAATGGCATAAACTTCCTTGACTGGTTCTGCAATTTGAGAATTGTTCTCAAATAGGAAAAGAAGGAATATGTCATTGAAGAACCTATTCTTGATGAACCGGTTGCCACTGCTTCCATAGCTGACAAAGACAAGTTTAAGAAACACATGGACGACATGCTGGATGTCGGTTGTCTTATGCTTGCCTCCATGACCCCTGAGGTTCAGAAGCAACATGAGGACATGGTAGCTTATGATATGATTCAAAATCTCAAGGAGATTTATGAAGGGAAAGCTCGTCAAGAGAGGTACGAGACCTCTAAAGCTCTGTTTCAATGCAAGATGAGTGAGGGATCTCCCGTAGGAGCTCACGTCATCAAAATGATGGGCTACATCCAAACGTTGGAGAAGCTCGACTTTCCGCTGAAAGACGAATTAGCTACTGATGTCATCCTGCAATCGTTGCCGGATAGTTTCAATCAGTTTGTCCTTAATTTCAATATGAATGAAATTAACAAGACGGTGCCACAGTTGCTCGGCATGTTGAGAACTGCTGAAATCAACCTAAATAAGGTAGGGCCTAAACCTGTTCTGATGGTCCGCAAGGGCAAGAAGAAAGGTAAATCGGCAGCAAATTCTAAAGGTGATGGCAGTACCAAAACCGATGGAAAGGAGGCATTGAAACCTAAGAAGGGAATTAAGAAGGATGGAAAATGTTTCCATCGCGGCAAGACTAGACATTAGAAGAGAAACTGCCCCGCACACCTACAAGAAGTCAAGAAAGCAAAAACGAGTGAGGCATCAACCTCAGATGATTCTAAAGAGAAGGCATCAGAATAGACATGGACCTGCGAATGGAAATAAAGAATATGGGATTGTCCCATAAAAAGTATTAAGGTAATTTGATGACATCAAATTCAAGAATATTTAAAGTTTGATGAACTTTTAAAGAATATGGGATTGTTCCATAATTAAATCCCACAAGTGGAACGAAAAAGTCTTTGAAAGAGAATCAAATATGTTAGACATGTTTTGATTCAGAACAAGTCATTTTCGACTTCTTTACACACTAGAAAAACAACTCTCATACTTAATCGTGTTTTTTCCCCCGAAACGTCATATAAGATATAGACTAAGAATTGTTCTAGAATACCTTTGAAGTTTTAAGGTTACTTATATGTTAAAATGTTTACAAAGTTCGAACCTTAAAAACACCTTTTGTTGTTTATCCTAACGAGAACAAAGCGTTTGTTTCTCAAACGAGACTTTATCTTGATAGAGATTAATTCTCACAAAGGGATATTATTTCTTCAACTTTAACGAGAACAAGATATTTGTTGCTCAAACGATAGTTTATCTCGAAAGAGAATACTTATCACTAAGGGATTTCATTTTTCAACGAGAAGAAAATGTTTGTTGCTCAAACGAGAGTTTCTCTCGAAAGAGATTACCTCTCACAAAAAAAAAGGAATTTGGAATGTGAAGAAATTTTAGACAACAAATTTATGAACCAAAGATTGAGAATGCTCCACAAATGATCAATGAACATTGGAACAAAACACAACTATTGTGTTGATCCTTAAGAGAATATCATATACTTGAGAAATATGGATTTCTCACTATCCCTGCATGGAAACACTCTTATTTTCGGATCAAGATAAAGACTAGGTCTTATCAGAAAGCAATGGTGAGCCCAAAATTCGAGAAATGGCTAAGAGCCATGAGATATGAGATGGTATCCATGTCTAAAACCAAGTATAGACTTTGGTTACCTAAAAGGGTAAAACCTAAGAGGTATGGATGAGTTTTTCAAAAAGGAAAAACCGACATGGATGATAAAACATACAAAGGATGGTTCGTCGCTAAAAGTATTCGACAAACTTCATAGTATAGACTATGATAAAGCATCTTCCTTGTAGCTATGTTTAATCCATCTTAATCTCACTTGCAAGTTGTTACATACGATGATTATGGAATCAAATAAACGAATGTCAAAACCACTTTCCTAAGGGAAAACTTGAAACAATTGTGTACATGACACATCTAGAAGGTTTTGTCACTCCAGTAAACACTTGAAAGGTATGTAAGCTACAAAGGTCTATCTGTAGACTAAGGCAAGCTTTTCGAAGTTGGGATATTCGTTTCAGAAGATACAATCAAAAGGTTTGGTTTATCTAGAAACAAAGGGGAGTCTTGTTTTCAAAAGAGCTAGTGGGAGCATTGTTACTTTCCTAAGTATTGTATGTAGATGACATACTCATCAAAAGAAACTAAAGATCGCAATTTGTTTTGCGTTAATAAAAGATACTGCGAGTTAGCAACATGAGACAATATCTAACTCTACAACATATGCTGAATGTATTACAGTTGACATAGAAATAAAGAAGGATGTTTGGATCTAAAGGGTTCACTTCTGAACTAAGGGTTGTTCCCAGCATATTAGATGCTACATAACTCTGTTATGATGGAACCTTTGCGTAAGCAAATAAAACCCAGATCTCATCAATAAATCCAAACATATTCTAAAGTACTTACATCTTGGAGATGTGAAAGTATGCAACATACGCACAAAGTTGATAACTTTGTCAACTCCCTGACAAAGCCTTTGACACAACATAAGCATGTCAGTTACACTAAGCCATATCGTATTAGATACGAGAATGATTGGTCTTAGTGCTAGTGGGAGATTGTTGGAGTATGCCCAAAGACCAATCATATGATGATTGAATAGACATACTATTTTACTAGATTTATCAAGTAATGACATTGTCGTTATTATCATTTGGTATGTTTCTGTACATCAAACTAACCATTGGATAATAATGTCCATACAATAATACGATTATTGTTAAATAGGAGCCTTAGTCTAATATTATTACGGGTATGGACAATGATAATATATAAAGACTAATATCTGGTTGATGACAAGCATTGTCATTGGCATAGAGATGTCAAAATCAACACATAAATATTTGTTAGAGAACAACATACTGGATTGACCCGCTATGAGCATGTTTCTTGGGTAATTATGTGACAGTCACAACATTGCTCATGATAAACATATGTATAATCCTCAGACTTGAGATCAACATGATTTCAACATAAAGATTTACGTATTTTGACATAGTCAAACGTATGTCGTAACTGACTACATTATAAAGACTGGTGATTGGATACGTGATGACCTATGTAGTGAAATATGGTTGATCAAAAAAGGATTTGTCCCTCCTACATAATGGGAGAAATATCTTCGGCCACTTGATTGAGTGAGATTAGAAAATGCATGGTCATGCTCAAATATTATGATATGATATACTCCCTCTGTCCCATAAAAATGTCCCTTAATTTTTAAATTTTGACTATTATTATATTAAATATTTTAAATAATTAAATTTTATAAAATATATATTTGAAAACTACTCGATTAGAAGTTTTTAAAATATATTTTTTCTTATTTTTATCAATGATACATTTTAAATAATTATGAGTCAAAATTAAAAAAAATTTGACTAAAAAAAATCAATAAGAGACAAAAATTGTGGGACGGAGGGAGTATCATAGAGATTCGTTTATCATAATCTACTCAAGACATCAAGAAACACTAGATGGACAACGCAAGTGTGACTAACCCATGACTTGTGTTCATCTATGATAAAAAGGACAAAAGGATGAAATATATAAAGGAAGTTTATTCAGGAATTAGGAAAGTCAAACCATGACTTCATGCAACTTAGGTAGAAATGATGTATTGCTAGATGTCACTCATTGTTTTTAAAAATTAGAACATTTCTAATTTTGCTGCTAACGTTGCATGAACCTACAAGGGTCACACCCTTCGAATGAAACGAACAAAAATTGGAAACCATACTCCCTATTTTAGGGAGGTTGCTGAAAAAACCCTATGGGATAGGAGAAATCGACAACTCCCTTAAATGAGAATAATATTGGATAAATATTGTATTTTTCAAATAATATTTAGAGTATGGAAAATATTTAGAGACTTAAATATTATAGAATAAGATTCTAGAAATTTAAATATATATTTGGAATTTATATAATGTATTTAATTCCAAGTTTATGTAGAATTAGATTCCACATAATTAAAAATATATATTTAAATATATTTAAATCCAAGTAAAGATAGAATGAGATTCTATATAATAAAAAAAAAATATTTTGATTAAATATAATGTATATTTAAATCCATGTTTTATGTAGAATAAGATTCTACATAATTAAATATATATTTCATTTAATATTATTAAATATGATGTATATTTAATATAAACCAATTTCAAGTAGAATTAGATTCTATGAATTTTGGTTGAACTTGGATTTAAGAAATTCAACTAGAATTAAGTCTTTGAATACTATTTAAAGGGACAAGGGCTAGCAACCAAATCATCCCTATTCCTCCTTGCAAATTTCTACATATACCTAGGAATTCCTCTCTGGAATTTTCGACAATTCTCAGATTTCTTCTGAGAAGTAGTTCGATATTTTTCTGGTGTTCCTCTTGCCCCCTGGCAAATTCCTGGCGATTTCCTAGTTCGAATCCAAGTCCCGATATAACCCTTGTTCGATTTCAGACTCTCTCAGGAATCCCTGGAGGGATTTCGACTTCTCCCTAGAAGGTGTTCAAACCTGTCGAAATTTATCCCTAAGTGTTAGGGAGGCGGAAACTTTGTTCGTTTTGTTCGGGTGGACTCCGTAGAGGTTGTTGCGAACCTATGACGATTCCGGTTTTACTTGACGTGGTTATTACGACATACCGTCGGTTTTCCAGTTTCCAGAGTTTTAAAAGGTAACTCTTCATCTTTTCACCTCGGATTCGTTCCTGTACATGGATCCTGGCTGGATTACGTCGAATTAATTTTTTCGCTGCGCCACAGGGCGTGCTGACGTGACCCAACAGTCTATGCTCAGAGAGAGGCCGGGAACGACACAGATGTGATAGCAGGTAATTTTGAGTTACAGTCTATCTCTTTGCTTTCCTTAGTTGATTCGGGTTCTACGCATTCCTATATTTTGAGTGAGCATTCAAGGAAGTTAGATATACCTGTTGAGATCTTAGATGTAGGTATGCATGTGACTAGTTCCTTTGGTGAGACAATTGTAGTTAGACGAATATATAGGAGGTGTCCGCTGAAGATTCAGGGTCATGTGTTTCTCGTTGAGATGATGGAGCTTCCGTTTTATAGCTTTGATATTATTCTGGGTATGGACTGGTTAGTTGAGCACAAAGCTAGTGTATACTTTGAGACGAAGAGAATTGCTTTGAAACTTTCTGATGACTGCGAGGTAGTAGTAGTAGGTGAGAACATTAAGTTCTTGGCGAATGTTGTGTCAGCTTTAGAGGCTCATAGGTTGATGGATTCCGGTTGTGGGGCTTACTTAGCTTATGTTATGAATCCGAATATGAGTGAGGTCAGACCAAAGGACATTAGAACAGTTTGTGATTTTCCGGATGTGTTTCCAGAAGAGTTACTAGGTTTGCCTCCTGATAGAGATGTAGAGTTTGTGATTGAGACTGTTTCAGGGTCAGCTCCAGTTTCTATAGCTTCGTATCGTATGGCTCTGAAAGAGTTGAAAGAATTGAAGAGTCAGCTTCAAGAGTTGTTAGACCGTGGTTTCATTAGGCCTAGTAGTTCACCTTTGGGTGCTCCTGTGTTGTTTGTAAAGAAGAAAGATGGCAGTATGCGAATGTGTATTGACTACAGGCAGTTGAATCAGTTGACTGTGAAGAACAAGTATCTGTTGCCTCGTATAGATGATTTGTTTGATCAGTTGAGAGGTGCTTCAGTGTTCTCGATGATAGACTTGAGATCAGGGTACTATCAGTTGAAAGTGAAAGAGTGTGATGTTCTGAAAACAGCTTTTAGGACTAGATATGGTAACTATGAGTTCCTTGTGATGTCGTTTGGGCTCATGAATGCACCTGTAGCATTCATGGATATGATGAACAGAGTTTTTAGAGACTATCTAGACCGTTTTGTAGTTGTTTTCATAGATGACATCCTTGTGTACTCGAGATCAGAAGAAGAGCATGATGAGCACTTGAGATTTGTTTTACAGAGATTGATGAGTAATCAGTTGTATGCTAAGCTTAGTAAATGTGAGTTATGGATTCGAGAAGTAGTGTTCCTTGGCCATGTTGTGTCAGTTGAGGGTATCTGGGTTGATCCGTCGAAGATTGAGGCTATTGTTGAGTGGAAACAACCTAAGTCAGTGACTGAAATTAGGAGTTTCCTAGGATTAGCCGGTTACTATAGGAGATTTGTTGATGGTTTCTCTAGAGTAGTTGCTCCTTTGACTAAATTGTTGCAAAAGGGAGTTAAGTTTGAGTGGTCAGATGCGAGACATAAGGCCTTTGAGAAATTGAAAGAAGCTTTGACGAATGCTCCCGTGTTGGTACAACCAGTTTCAGGTAAAGAATTTGTGATCTATAGTGATGCTTCCTACATGGGTTTAGGTTGTGTTCTAATTCAAGAAAGAAGAGTTGTTGCTTATGCTTCGAGACAGTTGAAAGTGCATGAGAAGAACTATCCTACTCACGATATTGAGTTAGCCGCAGTTGTTTTTGCATTGAAGATTTGGCGTCACTACTTGTATGGTGAGAAGTGTATAGTTTACACCGATCATAAGAGCTTGAAGTATTTGATGACACTGAGAGAGTTGAACTTGAGACAGAGAAGATGACTTGAGTTGTTGAAAGATTATGATTTGACAATAGAGTACCATCCAGGTAAGGCAAATGTAGTAGCCGATGCTTTGAGCAAATAAGTTGCGGTTGAGTTGCGAGCTATGTTTGCTAGATTGAGTGTATCCGTGATGGTGGTTTGATCACAGAGTTGCAAGTGAAGCCTTCATTGATTCAGTTGATTAGAGAGAAGCAGTTGCAAGATGTGTCTTTAGTTTTGCATGTTCAGGACATAACCGAAGGTCGACCGACCAAGTATAGTTTTAGTGGTGAGAATGTGTTGTGCTTTAGAGATAGAGTTGTAGTACCTGAAGATGTTTAGGTTAGATGTCTGATTCTGAGTGAAGCACATTCGAGTCCTTTTTCTATGCATCCGGGTAGTACCAAGATGTACTGTGACTTGAAGAATGATTATTTCTGGGTTGGTTTGAAGAAGGATGTAGCCGAGTATGTGAGTCGTTGTATGGTTTGTTAGAGAGTGAAGGCATAACATCAGGTTCCTTCAGGTTTGTTACAGCCTTTGAAGATTCCGGAATGGAAATGGGAGAGGATCACTATGGACTTTGTGTCGGGGTTACCATTGTCTCCTTCGAAGAAGAATTCTGTTTGGGTGATAGTTGATAGATTCACTAAGTGTGCTCACTTCTTAGCAATGAACATTACAGATTCTTTAGACAAGTTAGCGAATTTGTATATTCGCGAGATTGTGAGACTTCATGGAGTTCCAAAGTCTATTGTTTCAGACAGAGATTCGAGATTTACTTCGAGGTTCTAGAGTTGTTTGCATAGTGCTCTAGGTAGCCGTTTGCATTTCAGTACTTCTTATCATCCTCAGTCAGATGGGCAGTCAGAGCGAGTGATACAGATTTTAGAGGATATGCTTCGTTATTGTGTGATTGACTTCTGGGTTCTTGGGAGAAGCGCTTGCCTTTAGTTGAGTTTGCTTACAACAACAGTTACCAGTCTAGTATACATATGGCTCCTTATGAGGCTTTGTATGGTAGACGATGTAGGACTCCGATCTGTTGGGCTGAAACGGGACAGAGGTTGTTACCTATGCCGGATTTGCTCAAGGGAACTACCGATAAAGTGAAGTTGGTCTGTGACCGTTTGAAAGCAGCTTCCGATCGTCAGAAGTCTTATGCAGATTTGAAGAGAAAAGAGATTGAGTTCTCAGTGGGTGAGAAAGTGTTTTTGAAAGTATCTCCGTGGAAGAAGGTGATGAGATTTGGCCGGAAGGGCAAGTTGAGTCCGAGGTTTATTGGTCCGTATGAGATAGTTGAGCGGATTGGGCCAATAGCTTACCGTTTGAGATTGCCTTCTGAGTTAGAGAAGATCCATGATGTTTTTTATGTGTCGATGCTTAGGAGATATAGATCAGATCCGTCTCATGTTATGCCTGTTGAAGAGATAAAGCTGAATCCGAATTTGTCTTACAATGAAGAGCCTGTTGAGATACTTGCTTCTGATAGCAAGGTGTTGTGTGGTAAGACCATAGAGTTGGTCAAGGTGTTGTGGAGACATAGAGGTGTGGAAGAGGCCACGTGTGAGAGGAAAGCTGATACGCTTGAGCAGTTTCCGTACTTGTTTCCGTCAGGTAATTTCGGGGACGAAATTCCTTAAGTGGGGGAGAGTTGTAACACCCGGGTTTGGGGGTCGGGTGAAAATAATATTAAAATAATGTTTCAAGTTTCGGGTTTATAATTAAAATAATAAAATATTACTTGGGCTTCATAATTTCAAAGCAAACATTTTATGTTGGACTCAAATTGATTTGAAACTCAATTTTCCATGGATTTTAGAATTAATGAGATTGCCATCTCATTAATGGCAAAACCGTAAATAGATGAACTTTCAATTTAAATTCCCTTTTCATTAAAATAAACCTCTATCTTCTTCTTTCTCACTTCCCCCATTTTCATTTCAACGACAAAAAGAGCTCTCTACACCAAGTTACTATTTCATCCCCTTTCATCTTCATCTTTGGAGCTTTTCAAAAGGTAACTACATTTTTGACTTGACCTTGCCATCCTATATCTTTTGGTACCTTTAGTTTTAATTAAAACTATGTATTTTGTATTTTGGGGTTTTCAAAGTTTTTATCAAAGGTTGAGGCTTTATGAACTTTTAACAAAGCTTTTGATTATTTATTGTTAGATACGTTGTTTATGAACCATAAGGTCCAACATATGTGAATTTTAAGGTGTTTTATAAATATTCTTGGATTTGGGTTTTGATGGAGTTTTTGAAGGGTTTAAAGGCTAGTTTTGGGTGTGTTTAATGTTGGAAATTGAGGGCTATTGGTTGTATGTTGGTTGAGGGTTGTTTTGGAAGCTTTTAGAGGTGTTAAAAGTGGTTGAAATAAGAGTTTTGGATTGGGTTTGAGGGCCGCTCGGGTTTGGAGTTTTGGGGTTGTTCTTGGATTGAAAATCATGTGTTTTATGCTTGAGTAGTGTTCCGGGTTTGCTACATTGATGTGTGATCTTATTCAAGGTTGTTTTGTTTGTGTTGATTTGTTTAGAAGCACGAGTTTGTGTTGGTGAAGCATCAGGAAAGAATCCGGAACCATTGGAAGCTTGATCGGCTAGTGGGTTGAGCTTGGAATAGTCGGTGAGTGGTTAAATGTTTTTAAATGGTTTTCGAGTATTTGGTTCAAGCATGTGGACTAGGTCTGTAACCCCCTAAACCCGACCCAGAAGGAATAGGCCGAATCTAGGAAGTAGCGATTAGAAACTTGTCCCTCAAGAAACAATTTAGGTTAAAATATTTTGTAATTCAAAAGAATCGATTACATAAGTAAAACTCAACAAATACTCCAATTAAAATAAAACTCAATCTTTTAAACGATGTTCCGATAATTAATTAAAAAATCCAAAAGTAACTTCATAGATGCATACATTTAATAAACCACAAATTAAAAACAGTTCCAATGTACATATTACACAAATATCCCAAACAATATTAAAACAATAATTCTGAGGTAACAAAAAGGTTCGTACTGAATAATAATTTATCTGAATAAACAAGAGATGCTCCAAGTACCGATCGCCTAAAAAGTCTGAGATATCTGAAAAGTAAAAACTAAGGTGTGTAAGCTAAAAAGCTTAGTGTGTCTCTAAAGTGCAAACGAAAACAAAACAAATCAAAACAATATTTTATTTTTCTGATAAAGACTTTTCTGAAAACACAACGAAACCGAATCATGATGATATGATGTCTTATGCACATGAATCATAGTACCCATCTCCGAAACACCGAAAAGTAAGGTTCCCCCAGAACCTACTTTCTCCATCATCACCATCCGAAGTGGAACTCAGCCTGAAAGGTGGAACCACTGATCCGAAGCAAAATTCATCCCGAAGGGTGAAACCACTAGACTTCCCCGAACAAATCCCAAACCATATACCCACAATGATATGATGCAGATTTTAAAATCCGAGTCTCATCCGAAACTTGAATTATGAAAATTCAAGTTGCACAATACTATACATCTGATGTTTTACGATTCCGAAAATCTGATATTTCACTTAAATCACAGTATGACATGTTATGCATGATGTCTGAAAACATTCACCCAATCACAACAGAGTATGCTCACAAAATGTACAAAACATTTACTTATATTAATACCAGAAAAGCATATAAAATTTATAGCACAGAAAGAAACACACAAGTTTATAAATCAGGAAGAGACACACCTTAGCAACAGTAGCTCCAATGCCGAGAAAAACGTGTCTCACGCTTAGATCTAGTTGAAACAGGACCTACGAGGTATGAATACTATATTAGTATTTATTACTAACACTAAGCCACCGACTAAAACACTAAAAACCGAACTGAAGATATACTCATGTGAAGATCTCAAAGAACATGCACGATCGGTTTGAACAATTGGAGGTAACCCAACGGTCCCAAAGTCGGCACCTGAACACGAGAATATTCCGAATTAAATTCTGAAATCCATAACTTATCAGATTCCAATAACAATACTTAAAATGAGCAAAACTGAGCTTTCGGAAACTAATTAAGCAGAACGGGCACCTGATACGGACTCAGGATGTCGAGAAAGGTTAAGATGAATGTTTTCTGAAAAAGTCAACTCTTGGTCAACCTTGGTCAAAGTCAAAGTCAACTGCCCAAGGTCAACGGTCAACACTAACTTGACTAGTCAAAGTCAACTCGTCAAACTAATACTGGTCAAAGGGTCAAACTAGTCAACAATTCAGATCTGGTCAAGGTCAACAAGTCAAACAGTCCGGTTCAAGACTTATGGTTCAGTTCAACAATCTGGTTCGGTTCACAAATTCAAATTCGGTTCATCTCACTGGTTCGGGTAACTGATTCAATTCAACATGTCAAACCGGTTTAGATTTATGGGTCCAATTCAACACTTTCTTGGGTTACATTTGGGCTTACAGATCCGATCTGGTCAATTCACAAGTTGGGCTCTCTCTATTCCCACACATACACACACAACCTACTCTAGCCCAAATACCAAACCCAAACTACATACCCACAGTTGGGCTCAACCGACCACACCCAACTCACCCAGCCCAACATCTGGTTATTGCAATCAGATCTAGGGTTTCCAGAACCCTTTTACGGCGCTAGCGTCAACAACACAGCAACAACAGTGGTGCAACAATACGCGGTGGTGGCAGATCAACAAGGGTCGCGATGGCTCACCGGCGGCGTGACAAACACGACGACGACGGCACAAATCGGAAACGACGACGGTGGTAGTACCTCTGATGCCAAACAACAACACAACCAAATTCATTACTCAACACTACATATCAAAACTCTCAAACAAACAATCTAACATAAAACCACTGGAGAAGAGCTTACCCAAAGTCTCACACGGAAAAGAGGGGCAAAGTACACGACGGGGGAAAGGTGGCGCAAAGGAAAACTGAAGGGTTTTGTTCCCTTTCGAACAAACGGTGGCCGGCAAGAGAGAACCAAAGGTCAGGGTTGGTTCGCAGTCAAAAGGGAAGCCGAACGGTGGTGGTGCGGATGGCAGAGGCGGACGGGGCAGGGTAAATCGAACGGTTTTTCTACCGTTACTGACACACGACGGCCGATGATGGGGGAACCGAGGCCTGGGCTTTGGTCGCGAAGAGAAGACGAGCAACCTGGTGGTCTTAGATCGACGGTCGGACGACGAGAGAGGCTTGGCCGGAGCTTCGTCGGAGAACAAGGGTGTGAGGGAGAGATATCGACAGAAGAAAAAAAGGGAGGAGTGCGGCTGAAATTAACGAGTAGCTGAAAGGGTTAAATTACACATGAAGCCACTGAATTACAATAGGGTTTGCAAAAGAGCACTTGAGTTTTCTCAAGATTTCAAAAAGACCCATGAATTCCTAAATTAAGCCTTTTGATTATGAATTTATTCAATTTAATCCCTCAATCAAATTAGGGTTCCAAGACTAAAATTCCCAAATCTTTGGGTTTCATATTAGGGATTCTAAAATTTAGGGATTTTCAAATTAGCAAAATTTGGGGTGTTACAACTCTCCCTCCCTTAAAAGAAATTTCGTCCTCGAAATTTTCAGACTTAGCAACAGATGTCACAACTGACTAACACATTCAATACTTTCTTATTCTGAATTCAAAATCCATCATAACCAAAAATAGAACAGAAAACATCATAAATGTAGTTGTTACGTCATTTTGCATATCATCACATCCAACACAAACTCTGATCGATTATACTGAACTCGGTCGTCTAATCTCATATCCAGCTGACCTATCACTATAAGAAGGTCTACCTCTACTAACAGTACCATAAGCAACTGATCTAAACTTCCCTCTACCTCGGTGAGGTGCCTGAACTGATGCATGACTCTAAATCTGAACGGATGAACCAGTAGATAAACATGGACAATTCTTTAAGTGGTGATCCTAAGAACCACATCTAAAACACGTTCCGTTCATCAATCCGCACTCTCCATTATGATTTTTGTTGTAAAAAATCACATACAAAAATAGGCCGACGAACTTTTGAACTACCCTGACTACCAAACGGAACTGTCGATATTGTGGGTATTACATTCCGATAACTATGAGGGATAGACTCATCTCTAGGCCTATTTCCAGACGAGTTGACAAAACTAGGCTGAGCAGATATGTCTGGTTGCTTCACGACTTAGTCAGAATTCTGAAGTTCATTTTTTTCAATAGTGCAAGAATCCTCTCTGCAGTTTTAGCTCGATCAACCATCACACTGAACACTTTATCATGATGTATTGCAGCATCTCTCTGAATCGGTAGTCGGAGTACCTTAAAAAATCACATTTATCTTTCTCAGTCACAACTAACTCAGGAGCATACTAGACCAACCTTTGAAAATCTATCTCATAATCATTTACTGACATGTTATTCTATTTCAAATTCATAAAGTAATCTTAACAGTTCGCTAAGAGCTCGGCTCCCACATTTCGATCAGTGTTCTCAATATCAAGTGAGTTATCACTTCCGATATGATATCCTCCTAACGAATGGTTCTCATCAACATGTAACTTTTTTGAATTTCTGCTTGCCCAACAATAGGCGGGTGATCACTACCAGAAGTAGCAGTACGGCCTCGGCCACGACCCCGAACAAACGATAAATTAAAACTCCTACGCGGTGGCATAATAAACTATCTACCAAAATGTAATAACCTAGTGTCAGAATCGGTACTGGAGTCTTATATTTAAAACACATTGAAAACGTTGAAGTCAAAATCATAGAATACCATAGTATTTTTTTTAAGGAAATTATCATCCGTCCCAAAATATTTTAAATGCATGCAAAAGTTGAAAACATTTCGAAAACAACTTTTATAAGCCTCACAGTCTGAGGGTTGAACCTAGGCTCTAATACCACTAAATGTAACCCCCTAAACCCAACCCAGAATGAATAGGTCGAATCTAGGAAGTAGCAATTGGAAACTTGTCCCTCAAGAAACAATTTAGGTTAAAATATTTTGTAATTCAAAATAATCGATTACATAAGTAAAACTCAATAAATACTCTGATTAAAATAAAACTCAATCTTTTAAATGATGTTCCGATAATTAATTAAAAAAATCCAAAAGTAACTTCATAGATGCATGCATTTAATAAAACGTAAATTAAAAACAAGAGAAAGGTAACAGAAAGGTTCGTACTAAATAATAATTTATCTGAATAAACAAGAGATGCTCCAAGTACTGATCGCCTAAAAAGTCTAAGATATCTGAAAAGTAAAAACTAAGGTGTGTAAGCTAAAGAGCTCAGTGTATCTCTAAAGTTTAAACGAAAACAAAACAAATCAAAACAATAATTTATTCTTCTGATAAAGACTTTTCTGAAAACACAACGAAACCGAATCATGATAATATGATGTCTTGTGCACATGAATTATAGTACCCATCTCCGAAACACCGAAAAGTAAGGTTCCCCAGAACCTACTTTCTCCATCGTCACCATCCAAAGTGGAACTCAGCCCGAAGGGTGGAACCACTGATCCGAAGCGGAATTCAGTCCGAAGGGTGAAACCACTAAACTTCCCCGAACAAATCCCAAACCATATACCCACAATGATATGATGCAGATTTTAAAATCCGAGTCTCATTCGAAACTTGAATTATGAAAATTCAGGTTGCACAATACTATAAATCTGATGTTTTACGATTCCGAAAATCTGATATTTCACTTAAATCACAGTATGACATGTTATGCATGATGTCTGAAAACATTCACCCAATCACAACAGAGTATGCACACAAAATGTACAAAACATTTACTTATATTAATACCAGAAAAGCATATAAAATTTATAGCACAGAAAGAAACACACAAGTTTATAAATCAGGAAGAGACACACCTTAGCAATAGTAGCTCTAATGCCGAGAAAAAACGCGTCTCACGCTCAGATCTAGTTGAAACAGGACCTACGAGGAATGAATACTATATTAGTACTTATTACTAACACTAAGCCACCAACTAAAACACTAAAAACCGAACTGAAGATATACTCACGTGAAGATCTCGAAGAACGTGCACGATCGGTCTAAACAATTGGAGATAACCCAATGGTCCCAAAGTCGGCACCTGAACACGTGAATATTCCGAATTAAATTCTGAAATCCATAACTTATCAAATTCCAATAATAATACTTAAAATGAGCAAAACTGAGCTTTCAGAAACTAATTAAGCAGAACGGGCAGCGGATATAGACTCAGGACGTCGAGAAAGGTTAAGATGAATGTTTTCTGAAAAAGTCAACTCTTGGTCAAACTTGGCCAAAGTCAAAGTCAACTATGTCGGTCAAAGTCAACTATCCAAGGTCAACGGTCAACACTGACTTGACTGGTCAAAGTCAACTTGTCAAACTGATACTGGCCAAACTAGTCAACAATTCAGATCCGGTAAGGTCAACAAGTCAAACAGTCCGGTTCAAGACTTATGGTTCGGTTCAACAATCCGGTTCGGTTCACAAATTCAAATACGGTTTAGCTCACTGGTTCGGGTTACCGATTCAATTCCACATGTCAAATTGGTTTAGATTTATGGGTCTAATTCAACACTTGCTTGGGTTACATTTGGGCTTACAGATCCGATCTGGTCAATTCACAAGTTGGGCTCTCTCTATTCCCACACATACACACACAACCTACTCTAGCCCAAATACCAAACCCAAACTACATACCCACAGTTGGGCTCAACCGACAACACCCAACTCACCCAGCCCAACATCTGATTATGGCAATCAGATCTAGGGTTTCCAAAACCCTTTGACGGCGCTAGCGTCAACAACACAGCAACAACGGCGGTGCAACAACTCGCGGTGGTGGCAGATCAACAAGGGTGGTGATGGCTCACCGGCGACGCGACAAACGCGACGACGACGACACAAATCGGCAACGACGACGGTGGTAGTACCTCTGATGCCAAACAACAACACAACCAAATTCATCACTCAACACTACATATCAAAAATCTCAAACAAACAATCGGACATAAAACCACTGGAGAAGAGCTTACCCAAAGTCTCACACGGAAAAGAGGGGCGGAGCACACGACGGGGGAAAGGTGGCGCAAAGGAAAACTGAAGGGTTTTGTTCCCTTCCGAACAAACGGTGGCCGGCAAGAGAGAACCAAAGGTCGGGGTTGGTTCACAAGGAAAAGGGAAGTTGAACGGTGGTGGTGTGGATGGCAGAGGCGGACGGAGCAGGGGAAACCGAACGGTTTTTCTACCGTTACTAACACACGACGACCGATGACGAGGGAACCAAGGTATGGGCTTTGGTTGCAAAGAGAAGACGAGCAACCCGATGGTCTTAGATCGACAGTCGGACGACGAGAGAGGCTTGGCCGGAGCTTCGTAGGAGAACAAAGGGGTGAGGGAGAGATATCGACAGAAGAAAAAAAAGGGAGGAGTGCGGCTGAAATTAACGACTTGCTGAAAGGGTTTAAAAGCTGATAACAAGGGTTAAATACCCTACTTAAAGGTTAAATTACTCATGAAGCCACTGAATTACAATAGGATTTGTAAAAGAGCACTTGAGTTTTCTTAAGATTTCAAAAAGACCCATGAATTCCTAAATTAAGCCTCTTGATTCTGAATTATTCAATTTAATCCCTCAGTCAAATTAGGGTTCCTAGACTAAAATTCCCAAATCTTAGGGTTTCAAATTAGGGATTTTCAAATTGGCAACATTTGGGGTGTTACAAGGTCGGGCTTGGTAGACCTACCTAGAGTTGTGATTAGAGTAGTAGCCTAATCCTAAGCTTTAAATAAAGACTTTGGTTGACCTTTAGTTGATGTGTATGCCTCTTGTATACTTGTGCTTACGGTGGCTATGTAAAATGTGTTATACATGTTGTTGAGGCATGGTTTGATGCATTGATATATGCATGTGTTTTGGATTGTGCATGATGGTGATCATGGTGAGTACGTGCTAGGCACAAAAGTTGATATTAAATGATGTTGTGGATTGTATTTAATATTGGCACTAGTATGCTTGGGTACAAATGATCGATCATTAGGATGTTAGTGTGCACACGTGAGTCAAATGCGCGCGTGGTCTTGGTGATGGTAGTCATCAATATGTAGTATGGGTTCTCCCGGAAAACCTTTTTATATATATGATAGTCGATGATGAGTGTAATCCCATCGACGGGGCGTGAGGATGAGTGGAATCCCCTCCGCGTGAACGGTGATGAGTGTAATCCCACCGTAAGGTAATGGTTGTTGTTGGATGTGAGTTCTAACGTGCTATCCGCGTATTCGAGTCATAGCTAGGTGCCAATATGTGATGATATGTGTACCAATATGAATTATTATATGTGTTTACATATGATGTGGATTTGAGCTTGTTGAGCATGACATAATGTTGAATATATGTTCATGCATCATGTGTATTATGGCTCATGTGGATCGAAGGTATGAACATGCATTTTACCTTTGTTGTGCTCGTGCTTGGACCCTACATTATCGAGGTTTGTTTTAATGAGCTTACCCTCGCTAAGCTTTATGCGTACGCTCTCTTTTGTTCGACAATGCAGATCCGTAGTCCGTGGGTTGCTAGTGCAAGAGGAGGGCCTCCAAGTGTGCTTGTTGGCTTTTGAGTTTATCAAGTATGGATTTTAAGTTATGAACATGTAATAGTCAAGCAATGGGATTTGTGCTTTTGATGGGTATTGTTGGTTGTTTAGGAGCATGTTTAGACTCCTTATTAAGTTGATGTTGGTGTGGCTTGTTGATGCCATGTTTGGTTTGTAAACCATGTTTAAATTGCTTGCTATGAATGCTTTATGTATGGATGTTTAAGGTATGAACCTTTTAAGTGCTTTGTATGTCATCTTTTGGTAAATGCATGAATCCCTTGAATGAATGATGTTTGTTCGTGTTGGCTGCCTCGTATGCTTAGATCTTGTTTGTTAAGTGTCATATGTATGTTTGTATGTGGCTAGGGAAGTCTTAAAATGCATCTAGAGTCGCGTTTTAGAGTCTTAGGGTGCAAAATTGAGCATTGCAGTGCAGTGCAGGGCGTATCGGTACGCCTAAGGGCCGTATCGATACGGTCCTACACTTTGGGACTCAAGTTGGCCTAGCGTACCGATACACGAGGGCGTATCGATACACAAAATCCTCTCTGAAAATCCGAGTTATTGATGAGATTTTGGCGTACCGGTATGGGTCGAGGGTGTATCGATACGGTCTTGTATCGTTGACCATGAGAAGTTAACCAGTCAGGGTGTATCGGTACGGTCAACCTGTGTACCGATACGGTCTCCCTGGTTTGACCTTAGGCTGTTGACCTAGTCAAGGCGTATCGATATGGTCTTGTTTTATGTCTTATGTTCGTTTGTTCGCTTTGCTTGTTGCTTCCGCTGTCGTTTATTCATATAGGATATATAATAAAGCATCTAGAGAAGAAAATTAATGAAAAAGTTTTCCTTGGGTCTGTAACCGAAGTGGAGCCTTAACGGGTTTCGCCTCGGTTATCCCCGTGTAGCCCACTCGGATCGGTCAAGCGTCCGGACCGGGAGGAGGGGGTTACAATGTTTCTGTATATTTTATTCATTCTTACAATTAGGAATTAGTTACTAATGGAAGGGTTATAAATTCAAATATTTTTCATCGTTGAACTTTACGTTTTGTATAATCTTGTGTTGTATTTCTAACAATCAATGAATAGTGACAAGTTCTTATTTCTTTGATCAATGGATCGTCAAAAAATTGAAATATTTTGCATTTACTGAAATAGTTTTGTCGACAACATATCCTATCAATTACACGTTTGATTCATCGATACATTGCTTTTAAGAGGATGTTATATTCATTTTGTTATGGAATAGTTGAATTTTTAATCATAATGTTCCATGGTAAGAACGGATTAATCGAAATGAAAAGAAAGTATGAATGGAGTTTGCATGTAACAAGCATTTTAATTAACAAAAGAAAATCGAACATAGATGTTTAGGATAAAAGAAAATCGAAATGAAAATGGATGTTATATGCATTGCTTTTATTTTTCCGTATCAACAGTGTATCCAAGAAGAACCTAATAGAAGACACTAAAAACAAAAGAAAATATAAAAAAATTGAGTTTGTGGTAATCAATTTAATAAACATTTTATTCATTTTTTCGGGTTTTGTAAATCGAACATAGATGTTTAGGACCTAAGAAAAAAATGGTTGTTTATAGCTTGGCTAATATAAAAATTAGTTAGTTTCCTTAATATAATAATCATTTTTGAATAAGGTTATTACCTAAAAAGACTTGTAGCTCTTCTTACACAATAACGACATACGCATCACTCTATAATGATAATAAAATGTTATTACACGAAGACAATATCTTATTATCGTCACAAGCAAATTACCCTTTAGTTCAAGTTTCTCTCAATGTTTTAGATCAACTTGTTTTGACTTTTAAACATCGAATTATATTTTTTCTTAGTCAAATATGTTAAACATTAAGCTTAATTACTAACAAACTAAGCACATATGATTTTATGTTTCCCAAATTTTTTTAACTTTACGTTGCATACTATTTTGTAAATGCGAATTTAATGTCACCCTTTGTTTTTTACAATATTACGAATTTTTAACAAACAATAGTAATCAGGAACATTTCACTTCCCAAACACAAGGCATGGTGGGGAGATTATGGATTCGCCTGAATCAAGAACAGGGAGATGGTGTGGAGATCCGTTCAAGGCAACGCCCTGCCACCGACGATCAGCGGGGATGTACACAGAATTCGCAAAGGGTGTGGACCTTATACGTGGACAGGATCTCTGCTTCTCTTCATTGGAAGGGATTATGGCAGGTATTCGATCGACATGGGATTGTCTGAGATGTGTTTATACCAAATAAGAGGGCTCGAGATGGTGCACGATTCGATTTCGTTCGAATGGCATCACAGTCGGATGCTGATAGGATGATCGAACGACTACATGGGAAGTGGATTTATGGTACACGTATGCGTGTGTCTATGGCCTGGAATGGTTTTACAGATTTCAAGAAGAAGACAAAGGGTATAGAAACAAAGATGGAATAGAGGGCGGGTATTGAGGCTGATTCAGCAGTGTTTTCACAAAAATCATCGGAAAAGGGGGAGTCAATAATGGTGTCAATCGGAGAGTAATTGATGGCGTGTTGGATGAAGATAAATGGGCGATC
Organism: Hibiscus trionum; assembly: GCA_030270665.1. Classification (NCBI taxonomy): domain Eukaryota; kingdom Viridiplantae; phylum Streptophyta; class Magnoliopsida; order Malvales; family Malvaceae; genus Hibiscus; species Hibiscus trionum. Next base: position 13,432,015 of record BSYR01000038.1, on the reverse strand, counting down.
CTTCAATGGTGTGCGATTCGGTGGTGCACTAAACCGTGTAGTTTAAAAGATCTGGCAGAAAGATTGGAGGTAGAGAATTATGATGGTTTTTCGATTATGCGTTTATCGGGGTCCATGATCTATTGATGTGCACATCGGCTAAAGTTCGGGAACAGGTGATGAACATGAAACGTGTGAAGGAGTGCTTCACGAGAGTAACACTTCACAAGTTGCTGGCCCTCACGAGGGAGTCAGTGTTGGGCATGGGGCTGATGAGCGCTCTAGTCAAAAGATGGAAGAGTCATACAGTCTTGGCATTTCAGAGGAGACACCTGCTCAAGTAGAGGTGGATGCGTTGGGTGATGCAACACAAGAGGAATCAGATCATATGGTTGGGCAGCGGAATTTGATGGTTGTGGTGCAGGAGGAATCGAGTCCGATGGATACCGAGGGGTCTGAATGTAGGGAGGTGGGGGTTATGCCGGTGCAACAATCGAATTCTTTGATCGGATTCGCCAGTCCGGGTGGGGAGAAGTTGAGTCAATGTAGGACTCTGGAGGAGAGTCCTGATATAGCAGGGATAGTAAATTCAAATTCCAACTCTATGGATTATGTGGGGTCAGCTGCTATGTTGATCGATAGTGTTAATTCAAAGGCAATAATTTTGGACAAACCAAATTCCCAGGCAGTTTCGACTGAACAAGGATTGGGACAAACTGAGCTGATCCGTGTGGGGAGAGCATTTTGTAAGGTCAGGAAATTGGTGGGAGGTGAGCCCATTGCTGCTGTTGGTCGAGCGCCACGATCAAGGAAGGTGAACAGTGTTGGGGGTTGCCGGGCAGCGGAGAAGAAGGGGACGGTGTCGAAAAATTTAAAGGGCGGTAGTGAGTTCGGTGGTGATCATATCGTGCAGCAAGATATAGTAAATGAGGCTAAGGCGACGATTAAATTAGGGGCACTCATTGGGGTGAAGTCAAGTGGGCGTGAAGAGGATATAATTAAGGACATTTCTCGGGTCATTACCGGTTAGTGTCGTGGTTTTTGACTAATGAAGTTGTTATCATGGAATATAAGGGGGTTTGGGCGGTAGCGCGAAACAGCGTAGTGTTCGCGAGGTGATTCGGAAAAATCAGTTCGATATGGTGTTGCTGTAGGAGACGAAATTGGAAGAGATTCCGGCAATGTTAGGGGCGAATTTGTGGTATTCTGATAGCTTCGAGATGGTGTTTGCACCATCGCTTGGGGCCTCCGGAGGCATCTTAGTCATATGGGAAGGTAATCGCTTTACTTTAGAGTCGATAGAGGTTGATCGTTATTATGTTATGATTCAAGGGAAATGGAAATTAGAGGATTTGGTTTGTGGTATAGTGGTAATATATGCTCCTTGTGAGGTGGCTGGTCAATGTGTGCTATGGGATGCATTGTTGGCTAGTATGTGTACGTTTCAGGGGCCGTGGTGTGTTACAGGGGACTTCAACGCTATTTGAAGGATACAGATCGGATAGGGGTCTCGGATAGAGGTGCTGAGATGGAGGCTTTTGCAGATTTTTTCAATAACGCGGGTTTAGTGGACTTGCCTTTGCTTGGTAAACGCTTCACATGGTTTGGCCCGGGAAATTGGTGTAGCCGCATTGACCGATTCTTGATTTCAGCGGCTTGGTTAGATTGTTTCAGCAGTGTGCAACAGGTAGCTTTGTCGAGGGGGGTATCCGATCATACTCCTCTAGTTCTTACATGTGATGATTGTGATTGGGGGCCACGGCCATTTCGATTCTTTAATTGCTGGATGGAAGGGAGGTCGAATGTGCTGGAAATTGCAAACGAATGGTGTATGTTGACGGGTTTAGGGGTGGGGAATGAGAATATTGTGCCGAAGTTGCGACATTTGAAATTATTTCTGAAATAATGGAACAAGGATAGCTTTGGTGATGTTAATAAGATCATTGTGGAAATGCAGCAGAAGATCGATAGAGTGGATGATGATTTGATAGAGAATGGTGGGGATGGGGAGGTGGAGATTGAACGTCGTAGGTGGATACATGCATTATGGCGTTCTATGCGTAATAAAGAGGCGATGTGGCGTCAGAAAGCACGGGTAACATGGTTGAGATTAGGAGATCGTAACACGGCCTTTTTCCACAGAACGACTAAGTTACGCACGACTAGAAATTTCATTCCAGGCTTATTGATTGATGGGAAATGGTGTACATCACCGGCGATATTACGTAAATTTGTAGTTACTGCGTTCACTGCCCATTTTGCTTGTGATGCTCGGGCGGGTCAGTGGAGTTTTGAGGGAGAGTTTCAACAAGTGCAAGAGGCTGCTAGTTCGCGCTTGGTTGCACCTTTCACAGTTGGGGAAATTAAGCGTGTGTTATGGGATTGTGACGGATCGAAGGCACCAGGCCCGGACGATTTTACGCTAGAATTCTACAAAAAGAGTTGGGATGTGGTGATGGATGATGTGCTACGGTTTTTTAATCAATTCCATGATAGAGGGGTGTTGCCGAAAGGAGCTAATTGCGCTTTTATTATGTTATTGCCAAAGGTGGCGGCACCTCAATTGCTAGCTGAGTATCACCCTATTTGTTTGGTGAATTCGATGTATAAGCTATTGGCTAAGTTTTTGGCGAACCGTTTGCAATCTGTGCTGAATGGTCTAATTAGCGAAACACAATCGGCTTTTGTTAAAGGGCGACAACTTGTAGAATGTATTTTGTTGGCTACTGAGGTGATTCATTCACTTCGGAAACATGGAGCTAGTGGTTTCATATTAAAATTAGACTTTGCTAAGGCGTACGACTGTGTAAGCTGGGCTTTTCTAGATTCAGTGTTATATCAGATGGGATTTTGTGAAGTTTGGCGACAGTGGATAAGAGAATGTGTTAGCTCCGTCCGTTTGTAAGTGTTATTGAATGGGAGCGCGACAAAGGAATTCAGGATAGGACGTGGGTTGAGACAAGGATGTCCGTTATCACCGTTGTTGTTTGTGATTGTGGCGGAGGCATTACATATGATGTTGGTTAAAGCTAAAACGTCCGGTTTGATTCGAGGGGTGGAGGTGGTATCAGATATATGGTTGACACATTTACAGTTTGGCGACGATACGATTTTGTTTTTTGATGCAAATGTAGAGATTGCTCGGAGTATAAAGAGAATTTTGCATTGTTTTCAAGTTTGTTCCGGCTTACAGATTAATTTCGCTAAGAGTTCTTTATATGCGATTGGAGTGAAGGGGGAGCTTAGCGCATCAGTGGCTGCCTTCTTGGGTTGCCGTTTGGGGGAATTCCCATTTGTGTACCTCAGTTTTCCATTGGGGGCTGATCCGAGACGATTATCAGTGTGGGATCTGGTTATTGCTAACTTCAAGCGCAAGTTAGCAGGGTGGAAGCGTACTTCTTTGTCATTTGCAGCTAGAGTGACGCTGGTAAATTCGGTCCTATCATATTTGCCTATATTTTACTTGGGATTATTTGTAGCACCGAAAGGAGTGATAGAGCAGCTGGATCGTATTCGTCGTGCATTTCTTTGGGGTGGTGTTGGTCTTGAACGACGGATGAGTATAGTGGGTTGGGAAACAGTGTGTAGACCGCGGCATTTAGGAGGTTTGGGGTGGCGGATCTTCGGGTGAAAAACATGGCGTTGTTGTCCAAATGGGTGTGGAGATATGCATGCGATCGTGATTCGCTTTGGCGCCGTTTGATTACGGCTAAATATGGCGAACATACTCCTTGGTGGAGATTTAATACAGAGAATTTGTCGGCCATGTCTATTGTATGACGTCAAATTGTGGCCAATTCATGTTGTCCGAGTGTGGTTTCGCATGTGGGGGGGGGGGGGCGAGTTTTCAATGGAAAATTGGTAATGGGCAGCTAGTGTTATTTTGGTTTGATTCATGGATTATGCAACAACCATTGAAGGATGTGTTCCCACGCTTATTTTCTTTAGCACTGAATAAATTAGCATGGGTACGTGACTATACAGTGAATGGATGTTTCAACCATGGGCAGTGGGCGGGATATTTTAGGGGACGATTATGGCTATTCGAGCAAGAATAGGTGCGAACTTTGTGCGATTTGGTTCGTGATGTTAGTCTTTGGGAGTCTCGAATTGATACTCTCATTTGGCTCCCGGATGAGCATGATGAGTTTTCGGTTCATGCTTTGTCAAAGTCGTTATTGTTGGACAAGGTTGGGGACAACGACTTCGGGGGTTGTTTTGCGTGGCGCGTGCTCGTCCCGCCTAAAGTTCAAGCATTCTTATGGTTCATTTGGTTGAAACGGTTGCTGACGGTGGATTTTTTGAGAACTCGAGGGGTTCCTTTGTCGGAGGGGCAAGGTTTGTGTCCGTGGTGTGTAACGGTGGAGGAATCGATTGCACATTTATTCTATGATTGTCCTTGTGTGCAGCAGATTTGGGATTGGTTGCGCGGTTGGTGGGGCGTATCACTACCTTTACCTGTGAGTTTTGCTGAATTTTTTGTCGTGGATGTTCATAGTTCGTTTCATGGTTGTAAGTTACAGTGGAGGGTGGGTGGTGTTAGTTCAATGCTATGGTCATTATGGCTAGCTCGCAATGAGTTTATTTTTCGGGGCAAACGTTCATCGTTGGCAGAATTATTCTTCCTCGTCAAACTACGATCTTTCTATTGGATAAAGGTTGATGGTACGAGTGAGATAATGACTGAATCAGTTTGGTGGTCTTGTCCGTCTGCATTTGTTGTCAATCCACCTCCGCGGAAGATACATGTTGGGATTTGTTGGCAGCTGCCAGTTCAGGGGGCACTAAAGTTTAATGTTGACGGTTCAGCACGCGGTAAGCCCGGGCCTGCGGGTATTGGGGGTGTTCTGCGCGATGTAGAGAGTCGTATCTTGGGGATGTTTTCCGGACCGGTGAGACGGTTGGATTCCAATGAGGCTGAAGTGCGAGCTATAGAGTTGGCGGTAAGGTTGCTTGCGGAAGGAAAATGGCGCTAGAAGTGTGTGGTGATTGAGTCGGACTCTCAGGTTGCGTTGAGTTGGGTTGTGCGATCGGCGAAACGACCATGGCGTCTGTGGGAGATTTTCACTGCGATTGATCAGGCCTGTCAAGTCATCTCTGAGATTCATTTTCGTTACGTGCCGCGTGAGGCGAATGGTTTCGCTGATGTGTTAGCCAAGGAAGGTGTTGATCGATGCTCACTATTTCTGGCTTGTATGTAGGTGTGGTTTTGTTTTTTGACGTGCCATTACATACTCTTTTCCTCCACTAGGGAGGTTTTTAACGAGGCGTATCGTTGCGTCACGCTGTATGTTTTTTCTTAATGAATAAAATTCATACAGTTACTGATCAAAAAAATATTACGAATTTTTATACATTATCACCAACATACTTTAACCTTTCGTTTTACCAAATTTGCTACAAAAGTATGATTGAAATACTAAAAGCCATAACAAAAGATTTGTTCTCTTAGATAAGTTGTAATATCTCGACTTACATTTCGCATTAATTTTTTCCTCTATTTAGTGTTTGTGGTAAATAGCCGTTATTATTGTACTTTGCAAGTATTTATAAAGAAGCATATGAATGATGTAAGTTTCATTGTTGGACCCAATTTTGTATATCAATTAATGCCACATAATACAAAATTGTAGATAAATGTATGTTATCAAATTATTACGTTGCCATATCAGTATTAACATTAAATCTGATTAACCTGAAATATATAATGTTTTATTTTATGGAAACGCTTCTTACTCACATGGGCTTACAACTTTACCTATAAATGATAGTTTTCTTGATAATAAATCTCATTCGAAATTAGTCTTACGAACAATACTCAAGTGGCAACAGCATTTGTATACAAGATGGCAAGCTTCACTTTTTATTCTCTCTTGGTTATTTTATTCATTATGGTTGGTGCAGTGACAGCTACAAACAAGAATGACAAGATTATCATGAAAAATAATTGTGAAGCTAAAATTGACATGCGTTGTGCATGGGAAGTTTTCGATAGTATATTCAAAACTGGGAGCGTTTCAAGTAAGTGTTGCGGTGAACTCCTTGTATTAGGAAGAAAGTGCCACTACGCATTGGTAAATATGACACTTGAAGATCCCTTATTCAAAAAACTAGACCACAAGAAAACAATTCGAAAAAGTGTGAAGACTTGGAAAAATTGCCTTGTACTTACCCCTTCACCATCACCGTCTGCTTGAAGACGTAGTGTTGCTTCACATTGAAAAAAATTGTAAAACGTAACATCTTCAAATTAGTAACATGCTTTCCGTTTACGATATTGTTGCATGAAATTACTAAGTAAAATTAAATTTAATTCATGTCAAGTTGAATAGGAATGATATATATGTAAGTGGTAACAAAATGTTTCTATTGAAGCTATTACATAATACAATAAGATTTTTTTTGTGTCGTAACATCTCTATTTGGTTGCTTCAAATATCTTTTTTTTTTGCTTTTAAACACAGTAACTATTCGAGTTCTACACATCAATTTATTTGGTTTTGATTTTAAAAAATATCATGTTTCTGCATATTTGATTCATTCTTACAATTAGGAATTAGTTACTTGATGGAAGGGTTATAAATTCAAATATTTTTCATCGTTGAATTTTACGTATTGTATAATCTTGTGTTGTCTTTCTAACATTCAAATATTTTGTATTTACTAAAATAGTTTTGTCGACAACATCTCCTGTCAATTACACGTTTGATTCATCGATGCATTGCTTTTAAGAGGATGTTATTTTCATTTTGTTATGGAATGGTTGAATTTTTAATCATAAAGTTCCATGGTAAGAACGAATTAATCAAAATGAAAGGAAAGTATGAATAGAGGTTGCATGTAACAAGCATTTTTAGTTTAAGAAATAACACGGATTCAATAGCTCATGGTTATTTAAAAAAAAATACATTTTTGCAAATCAACACTATATGCGATCATGTGTTAAACCAAATAGAATATTTTGTCCGACAAGAACGTCGTTTTTTGTACTTACCCTAAAAATCCACTATTAATGCTTATTCTATTATTTTTTTCCGTATCAACAGTGTATCCAAGAAGAACCTAATAGAAGACACTAAAACCAAAGAAAATATAAAAAATTGAGTTTGTGGTAATCAATTTAATTAACATTTTATTCATTTTTTCGAGTTTTTTAAATCAACCATTACCTGAAGAAGAAATCATACAAAAATGTCCAAACTCGGGGCTCATTAAAATCTCCCTACGCCTAAATGGAGGAAAAGAGTACCCAAGTTGAACACGGAACCAAACTCGAAAACAGGCAATGCTCTCCCCGCCCTCGAAAATTAAAAGCAAAATAAAACAACACACCCACCATCCCGATTACAGCACCCGCACCCTACTTCACTCACACGCACCCCCACCGGCTGCACCACCCCCACTCTCAGGCACAGGGGCCTTACAGCCGACACCCCCTGCACAAGTGTTGGTCCATACGTACTGCACCCCCGGCAGTCTACTAGAAGCCCACTCGCAACCAATCCCGCCGATCGACACCCCCCTTAGCTAGCTTATCCGCAATACCATTAGCTTCACGATGCGCATGTTGAAACGTGCAACGCAACTCACGACATGCACTGTCAATCCTCCGAAACAGCCAATAATATTTCCATGGTCTATTCTCAATATTCAAAACCCAAGATAGAGCTACTAAAGAATCAGATTCAATTACGCAAGACCAGTCACGCCATTGCGATCCACCAAATGCCTCAAGAGCATAGCATATCGCATGAAGTTCAGCCTCGTTCGAATCAAGTATCCTCAAAGGTCCCGCGAACATCGCCAACACCTTACCCCCTACATTGCGTAAAACCCCACCACAGCCCGCTAGTCCCGGTTTTCCTCTAGCCGAACCATCGACATTAAACTTGACCATATTAACCAACGGCGGTACCCATGTCACTCCCTCCCGCGGGACGTTGACACGTCCCCTAATCTCACACCACCAAGGACAATCCCACCACACCGATTCCACAAGCATCACGTTGTGATCCAGCACATTCACCCAAGAGAAAGCTCACAATTTAATTGTAAAGAATAAGTCCGACGGCGATACCCTCTTACTATTAAACATCAAGTCATTGCGTGCGAGCCACATCGACCACAATGCCGCTGCACAACTCGACATCCACCATTGTCTAACCATCCCCCGAAAAAAGCCATCAAGGACCATATGCACAAAAGCCACTACCGACGCCGGCCGAACCACCTCCACCTTCCATCAGGCAAAAAACAATGACCACACATACCACATCCACGGGCATTGAAACAAAATATGATTCGCCTCATCCTCACCCTCCCCACACCATCGACAAGAGAAGTCACGCACCTCTAAATGTATCCCACGGTCCCACAACAAACATAAAGTGGGTAATCGTTCAAGGAGTACAAACCACACAAAGCACTGTACCTTCGGCGGCGCTAACAACGACCAAATTCCTACACTATCCCTTTCGGCTTCCCCTTCCAAACCAAAAGTCGCCATTAAGCTTGACAACTTTGCCACCGAGAACGTTCCAGTCAGGGTGTGTTTCCAAACCCATTTATCCACCACCTCCTCAACAAGCCGCAGCGCTCCCACCACACTTCGCAACTCACATAGTTGTGCCAACTCAAACGCGCGCAACTGTCGTGAAAAAAATCCATTCCAATTCGCATGTCCCAGTGAGTGGTCATGTGAATAATCATAAACCAAGGCCCATTTATTCACTGCAATCTGATATAGACGTGGAAATACCTCACAAAACGGTACCTCCAAACACCATCTATCGCGCCAAAAAAGAACCTTTCTCCCATTTCCAATCAACCATAAGAAATTAGGCAGCCCCATAAATCTATTTAGACTAACCTCATGTTGTATCTCCACAATTTGCCGCCATACAGGCGACATAGCTCGCTTTTGTCCTAACATCATCCTCCTATGTAACACATCTGCCCCATATTTCGCAATCAGAATATCCTTCCACAACGATCCATCATCCAACATAAATCGCCACAACCATTTTGCCAAGAGAGCCAAATTTCGCTTGTTCAAGTCTACCACCCTGTAACACCCCTAAAGTTTTAAGTTAAATAAAATAAAAATAAAAATAATGGAATGGTGAAAAAAAAGGGGGATTTACAACTAAGGAGAATTGAACCCATGTCCTTTAGCTTCGAGAGTGGTAAGCTTAACCATTTGGACTAAGAGTAGTCTTTGTTATATGTTAATCAGAAATATTTTTAATCGTTGCCTTGGAAACCTGATAATAAAAATAATAATATTAAATTCAAAATATCCCAACCACCCCCTTTTCCCAAATTAAATGCATCAGTCAAAAAAAAGGAAAAAAAAAGAAAAGGAAATCAGATCTGAAATTTTGGAGACCCTTCCCATTCTCGCTCAACCGTTCCCCTTTCCACCGTCCGCCTCGATCTCCGGCACCGCTTAGCAGTGGTCGACACCGCTGCCGTCGACGTGTTCTCCGTTGCACCACCAGTTTAGCTACGGCCGCCACTCGCCCTGGATCGACGTCGTGCGCCGTGGAGAGCAGCCGACAGGTGCGACTGCAACCCCAAACCCGCACTACCTCCGTTCGTCGTTTCCGGGGTAGATCGGCGTCCATTCGCTGCGTTCTCACCGGCGTTAGATTCCCCGTAGCAAAGCGAGCAAAACCCGACCGACCGATCGCGTGTTCGACGCCGGCAAGCCCTTCATCGGAGCTTCGTCGAATCCGGCAACCTCGAATTCATTTTGGGTAAGTTTGGTAAGTTTTCGATTTGATTTTTGGGTAAAAGACTTGATGGTGGGATGAATCGAATTAAAAATATACATTTTGGTGCATTTTCGAGCCATTTTAGGCCGCGCGTGGGCCTCACGCGCCGTCCGGGGCGATTTCCGGCCGCCCTGGACGGTGGCCGTTGACCGGCCGGCTAAGACCCGGTCTACCCGTGAACCGGTCCAACCTAAACCGGCACAGCCCAACAGTAAACCAACCCGACCCGTTGACCGACCCGACCCGACCCGTTGACCGACCCGACCCGACCCGACCCGTTGACCGAGTCAACCCAGTGAGTCAACTCGCTCGAGTCAACTCAGTGAGTCAAACCGGTTAACCAGTGATGTCAGCATGACGTCAGTGTTGACTGCTGACGTCAACGTTGACTTTGACTGTTGACCTTTGACTTTGACCAAAAAGTTGACTTTTTCTGAAAACTCATATTTTATGTTTTTCGACGTCCTGAGTCCGTTTTTGAAGTCTGTTTTGCCAAATTCAAACCCGTTAAGCTGTTAATCAGTATTTGACCTTCTAATGAAATTTGATTTCTGTGATTAAATTCTGCTTCTGATGTAAATTGTTTTACCATGTATCTGGGGTAACGAGGGACGTCTAATTCGGGCCCGAGAGCGATCGATTGGGGCTTCAAGGGTCGACCAGTGTAGCTCGGAGTCGAGGTAATGCCCACTACTTCTTGTGTACTATAATAAACTTGTTAACTGAAATTTAATGCATGAGATATAGGATGAAGTATAATACAACATAAAAATATTAATAAGGACCCTCGTGTCAAAATTATGAATTATATGACACGTATAACTACTTAAGAACTGTAAACTAATTGACAACTTGGCTATCTCGATATACATGTTAAAACCTCAGATAATGAAACCATTTTCATAAGGGGCTCAATTTAAGAGTGAATTCGATGGATGGAAAATATGCGTATTTTCTTTTAGTAACTATCAAGTAAATCTGAAAAAAAATGAAAATGAACTATGACCGACTCCCTAATCTAATAAGTGACGTCGATCGGTCCAAAAACATGCCCTTGTGCTTGATCGAAAGGTGTACTCCCTGGCTACCGTTACACTAAAAATATGTATTATGTATATATATATATATATATGAAATGTTTCGACTAATTTGTTCATGAGCATATGACTGATGTTCCTTGGGCGTTATATACATATTTTAAATGTCGTGACCGAGCTAAACATGTGCACATGACTGATAACTTATGATTCTGGAAGACGTAACATGTTTCTGATTTTTTTTAGTATGATAGTTCTATCCATCTGAATTATGCTTAAGTACTTGATTGAGCAACATGATCTTTGATTTTTGTTTTACCTGATTAATAGCATGCTCTCTGATTATTATTTACCAAAAACATGATTGTTTTATGTTTACCGTAATTGTTGCTTCTTCTAAATTCTGACATTACGACATCAACGATTATTGGGGTGCTTGAGATAGGTTATGAAGATACCGCAGGTTCCTCAGCTTCGGCGAGGGTAATTCCTTACTGTTATCGTTACAGGTTCCTCAGCTTCGGCGAGGGTAATCCCTTACTGTTATCGTTACAGGTTCCTCAGCTTCGGCGAGGGTAATTCCTTACTGTTATCGTTACAGGTTCCTCAGCTTCGGCGAGGGTAATCCCTTACTGTTATCGTTACAGGTTCCTCAGCTTCGATGAGGGTAATTCCTTACTATTATCGTTACAGGTTCCTCTGTTTCGATGAGGGTAATTCCTTACTGTTATCGTTACAGGTTCCTCAGCTTCGGCGAGGGTAATTCCTTACTGTTATCGTTACAGGTTCCTCAGCTTCGGCGAGGGTAATTCCTTACTGTTATCGTTACAGGTTCCTCAGCTTCGGCGAGGGTAATCCCTTACTGTTATCGTTACAGGTTCCTCAGCTTCGATGAGGGTAATTCCTTACTGTTATCGTTACAGGTTCCTCAGCTTCGGCGAGGGTAATTCCTTACTGTTATCGTTACAGGTTCCTCAGCTTCGATGAGGGTAATTCCTTACTGTTATCGTTACAGGTTCCTCAGCTTCGATGAGGGTAATTCCTTACTGTTATCGTTACAGGTTCCTCAGCTTCGATGAGGGTAATTCCATACTGTTATCGTTACAGGTTCCTCAGCTTCGATGAGGGTAATTCCTTACTGTTATTGTTACAGGTTCCTATGTTTCGGCTAGGGTAATACCTATCACACCGTACCGTACCGTTCCTAAGGTAATCCCTTAGGATGGCACCTATGCCCAATGAGCACTGGTTAACGCCTTTGACGTAGTTTTGGGGAACTGCCTCTTGGAGTGTGGTTGGAGGGTAGATAAAAGATTAAACCGTACCGTATTGTTACTTGAACTTTATGTTTTAGAACTGGAAATGTATATTATACAGTTATTGTACATGTTTTACTTGCACTGTTGGAACACACTAGGAACCGAACTCTCTAATTCCACCTTCGTACATTAAAAGCCTATAATTCCCGTCTAATTCTCGATGATTGAATAAAGAACAAGTACCGTTATTCTCAAGTATAACGTTACCCTGAAAGATCGAAAAAGAAATGAAAACCGTTACCGCGTGGAACATCATGAAAATGTTATGCCTACCATATATCTGCATGAGCTTATAGCATCTTTTGATAATTTTGTATTATTGAGCTTTTCCAAGCTCACGTTGTTTTTACCATCGCATGTTAAAGGAATATATCATGGTATAACATTTGACATCAGTGTTGGGAGTTCTCTCTGCGTTGCTTTTGGAGTACGGTACCGACATAGTTAGTGGGCATGCATATCATTATTGTTTCATGATAATGTCTGTAAAATGTTTTCTGAAATTCTGTTATATGTTTAAATGATTTCATGAAAGAGTATTTTCAACAAAAGTTATCGTTATAATTTAATATGTATTTTTTATATAGAAAATGTTTTATGTGTATTTTTACTGTGGGTCGCTCCTGTGACCCTAATGTGGCTTCCTAGGATCCGTCGTAACGCATAGGCGGGTCTAGGGGGTTACATTTAGTGGTATCAGAGCTTAGAGTTGCATCTTTCTGGGTAGATCGGCCGATCGTCTGTCATAGGGTGTTTGGTCTGTGCATGCCCCTAGATCATAACTGTATTCCTCTGTGCCGAGACTCCGATGTTGAATCCTTTCCTGTAATAAGTACATCTAACTCTTCTGTCCATAATAGCTTGATCTGTACTGGAAAGGAAAATCGGTAATGTTTGTCTACGAATTGGATGAAATTGATGGATTTGAATCTGGATAGAGAACCTGTGATGGTTTATGCATGTGAAATAGAAGATCTGAAACAGATTAAGAATAAATGTTTGATCAAACGAGGAAATCGATATAAGATTACAAGTAAAGTAGCTCCGTGATAATGAGTGTGATTGAGAATATTCTGACAAAAATTTGATAAAAGTATTACGAATTTAAAAGAAAAGTGTCTGTGAGATAGGTAGAAGTATAGATTATGTGGTGGCTCTGCTATGCACGAAGGAAACAATTATCGGTGTATTTTAATGAATGTAAGAGATATTCGTTTAAAACCTTTGTTATACTTGTCTGGTATGAAGAAAGACATTTTGGGGAAAAGTGACGCAATGTACCGTTATATGTATCATACTTATTGAATTTTGATGTTTACATCTTGATTCTGGAGGGCTCTGGTTGATGCCTTGAGTACTCGCATAAACTTTACGCACAGTTGTTCATCTGTAAATTGAGTGTCAACCCAGTAGAGTAATTCAGATTCTGAAAGACGTACTTTCAGTCTGTATGATCAACTTATGTGGTGGCGACAATGTTTTGTATTCTTGACTGAGTATGCTATAATCATAGCAGCTACGAGACAAGTGTTCGTTCGGCACCGTATAAAGTTCTTTATGGGTTCAAATATTGTATCTTGATTAGCCGATCTGAGAGGTATGGTGGGATGACTCTGAGTCCAAAATCAGTTTGAGTGACTGAGGACACCGATAGCTTGATCTGTGACCATTTGAGAGTCCCGAGAAATAATGATACTCTAATGGATAAGTTTCAGTACAAAAATGGAATGAAAAGGCAATGTTTACATATCTTCGTCTTAGATAAATTTCGAGGACGAAATTTCTTTTTAGGAGGGGAGAGTTGTAACACCCCTAAAGTTTTAAGTTAAATAAAATAAAAATAAAAATAATGGAATGGTGAAAAAAAGGGGGATTTACAACTAAGGAGAATTGAACCCATGTCCTTTAGCTTCGAGAGTGGTAAGTTTAACCATTTGGACTAAGAGTAGTCTTTGTTATATGTTAATCAGAAATATTTTTAATCGTTGCCTTGGAAACCTGATAATAAAAATAATAATATTAAATTCAAAATATCCCAACCACCCCCTTTTCCCAAATTAAATGCATCAGTCAAAAAAAAGGAAAAAAAAGAAAAGGAAATCAGATCTGAAATTTTGGAGACCCTTCCCATTCTCGTTCAACCGTTCCCCTTTCCACCGTCTGCCTCGATCTCCGGCACCCTTAGCAGTGGTAGACACCGCTGCCGTCGACGTGTTCTCCGTTGCACCACCAGTTTAGCTACGGCCGCCACTCGCCCTGGATCGACGTCGTGCGCCGTGAAGAGCAGCCGAAAGGTGCGACTGCAGCCCCAAACCCGCACTACCTCCGTTCGTCGTTTCCGGGGTAGATCGGCGTCCGTTCACTGCGTTCTCACTGGCGTTGGATTCCCCGTAGCAAGGCGAGCAAAACCCGACCGACCGATCGCGTGTTTGACGCCGGCAAGCCCTTCATCGGAGCTTCGTCGAATCCGGCAACCTCGGATTCATTTTGGGTAAGTTTGGTAAGTTTTCGATTTGATTTTTGGGTAAAAGACTTGATGGTGGGATGAATCGAATTAAAAATATACATTTTGGTGCATTTTCAAGCCATTTTAGGCCGCGCGTGGGCCTCACGCGCCGTCCGGGGCGATTTCCGGCCGCCCTGGACGGTGGCCGTTGACCGGCCGGCTAAGACCCGGTCAACCCGTGAACCGGTCCAACCTAAACCGGCCCAGCCCAACAGTAAACCAACCTGACCCGTTGACCGACCCGACCCGTTGACCGACCCGACCCGTTGACCCAACCCGTTGACTCGTTGACCGACCCGACCCGTTGACCCGTTGACCGACCCGACCCGACCCGTTGACCGAGTCAACCCAGTGAGTCAACTCGCTCGAGTCAACTCAGTGAGTCAAACCGGTTAACTAGTGACGTCAGCATGACGTCAGCGTTGACTTTGACTGCTGACGTCAGCGTTGACTTTGACTGTTGACCTGCCCGTTGACCGTTGACTTTGACCAAAAAGTTGACTTTTTCTGAAAACTCATATTTTATGTTTTTCGACGTCCTGAGTCCGTTTTTGAAGTCTATTTTGCCAAATTCAAACCCGTTAAGCTGTTAATCAGTATTTGACCTTCTAATGAAATTTGATTTCTGTGATTAAATTTTGCTTCTGATGTAAATTGTTTTACCATGTATTTGGGGTAACGAGAGACGTCTAATTCAGGCCCGAGAGCGATCGATTGGGGCTTCAAGGGTCGACCAGTGTAGCTCGGAGTCGAGGTAATGCCCACTACTTCTTGTGTACTATAATAAACTTGTTAACTGAAATTTAATGCATGAGATATAGGATGAAGTATAATACAACATAAAAATATTAATAAGGACCCTCGTGTCAAAATTATGAATTATATGACACGTATAACTACTTAAGAACTGTAAACTAATTGACAACTTGGCTATCTCGATATACATGTTAAAACCTCAGATAATGAAACCATTTTCATAAGGGGCTCAATTTAAGAGTGAATTCTTTTTTTTTTGATCAACTACTGTATGAATTTATTGAAATAAAAAACATACAGCTCGACGCAGCCCTTACGCCTCGTTAAAAACCTCCCTAAGCCTAATGGAGGAAAAGAGTACGTAAGTGCTCGTCTAAAAATGAAAACGCCTAAATACAAGCTATGAAAAGAGTACTCCTATCTACACCCTCCTTGGCAAGCACATCGGCAAAACCATTTGCTTCCCTCGGTGTATATTGAAAATGAATCTCCGATATAGTTTGGCATGCCTGATCAATCGAGATAAAAGAGTCCCATAATCTCCACGGGCGTTTTGCCAAGCCCATTACCCAACTCAATGCTACTTGGGAATCCGATTCAATCACCACACATCTCTCGCGCCACACCCCTTCCGCCACTACCTTCACTGCAAGTTCGATAGCCTTTACTTCCGCCACATTAGAGTCCAAACATCCCATAGGCCCAGAAAATAGTACTAGAATGCGGCTGTCCGCGTCGCGCATCACACCCCCGACGCCCGCCGGACCAGGCTTGCCACGCGCCGAGCCATCGACGTTGAATTTCAAAGTTCCCGCAACAGGTGGCTGCCATACCAAACCAGCACGCACCTTCTTTGGGCGTCGGCTAACCACACACATCGATGGGCACGACCACCACACTGATTCAGGCATACAATCACTATCGGCATCCACTTTTATCCAATAGAAAGATCTAAGTTTCACAAGGAAGCACACTTCCGCTACCGTCGATCGTTTGCCTTTAAAAATGTATTCGTTACGGGTGAGCCATAACGACCAAAGCATAGCACTCACGCTAGCCACCCACCACTTTAGTTGACAGCCATGAAAAGAGCTGTGGAAATTCACAATGAAGAACTCGAAAAAACATGCTGGTAACGGTAATGCAATACCCCACCAATCTCGCAACCAGTCCCAAACTTGTTGGATGCATGGGCAATCGTAAAATAAATGGGCTATCGACTCCTCCACCCGTACACACCACGGACACAAACCTTGTCCTTCCGCCAAAGGAACTCCCCTCATGCGCAAAAAATCAGCAGTCGGTAACCTCTTCAACCAAATGAACCATAAGAAAACTTGTACCTTTGGTGGAACGAGCAATTTCCAAGCGAAACAACCACCAAAATCGCCATCTCCCACCCTCTCTAATAGCAATGCCTTAGTGATAGCTTGTACCGAAAATTCCCCATTCTCATCCGGAGTCCAAAACAGTGTGTCCAACCGATCCATTCTCAAGCGAACATCACACACTATGTCACATAGCGAATGCAACTGTTCTTGTTCGAAACTCCAAAGTTGCCGTCGGAAAAATCCATCTCAATTAGCATGAACGAAATGGCCATCCGACGTATAATCTTGTACCCAAGCCAATTTATTCAATGCCAAGGCGAATAAACGTGGAAACGCCTCCTTTAACGGCTGTTGCATCGCCCAAATATCAAACCAAAAAAGAACCATCTGTCCACTGCCAATGTGCCACTGAAAATTATTATCCCCCACGTGTGAATTCACAACCGGGCAGCATGCATTTGCCACTATTTGGCGCCACACCACCGACATCGAAGACAGATTTTCTGTGTTGAATCTCCACCATTGAACATTATCCCCATATTTGGCCGTTATTAGACGATGCCAAAGCGAATCATGGTCGCGTGCATATCGCCAAACCCATTTGGACAGAAGCGCCATGTTCTTCACTCTCAAGTCCGCCACCCCTAAACCCCCTAGATGTCGAGGTCGACAAACAATGTCCCATCCTACCCTACTCATTCGTCTCTCTAAATTCACGCCACCCCAAAGGAACGCTCTTCGTATCTTGTCGAGCTTCTCAACAACCCCTTTTGGCACAACAAATAAGCCGAAATAAAAAATAGGGAGTGACGAGAGTACCGAATTGACTAGAGTCACCCTAGCAGCAAATGATAGAGAAGTGCGCTTCCACCCTGCTAACTTGCGTCTGAAGTTTGCTACGATCGGATCCCACACTGAAAGACGCCTCGGATCAGCTCCCAACGGAAATCCTAGATAGACAAATGGTAGTTCCCCTAGCCGACAACCCAGAATAGACGCGACCGATGTACTCAACTCTTCTATCACACCAATCGCATATAAAGAGCTCTTTGCAAAGTTTATTTGTAACCCGAAGCATAATTGAAAACAGTGAAGGATCCGCTTGACAATACGTGCATACTCCACATTGGCATCAATAAACAATATTGTATCATCGGCAAATTGGAGGTGAGTAAGCCTTATGTTCGAAACCACCTCCACCCCTCTAATCAGCCCTCTTGTGTCCGCGTTGATCAGCATCAAATGCAGAACCTCCGCAACAATCACAAACAGTAGCGGTGATAAGGGACAACCCTGTCTCAATCCTCGACCCATCCTGAATTCGCTCGTCGCGCTACCATTAAGTAGAACAGATAAGCGTGCTGAACCGATACAAACCTGTATCCAATGACGCCATGTTGCGCAGAACCCCATCTTTGCGAGTACAGAATCTAAAAATGACCAGCTCACGCAATCATACGCTTTGGCGAAATCCAGCTTTAAAATGAAACCGCCCATTCCATTACTTCGAAGAGAATGAATTACCTCTGATGCTAGCAAGACACCATCTACCAATTGGCGGCCCTTGATGAAAGCTGATTGAGTGTCGCTAATCAGAGAATTTAGTACTGATTGTAACCGAGTCGCAAGGCACTTGGCTAATAGTTTGTACATTGAATTCACCAAACCAATCGGACGATATTCGCCTAGTACTCGCGGTGTCGTCACCTTAGGTAGAAGTACAATGAAAGTGCAGTTCGCTCCCTTTGGTAAAGTCCCTCGTTCATGAAATTGAGTGAAGAAGTTCATCATATCATCTTTTACCACCTCCCAACTTTTCTTGTAAAATTCGAGAGTAAATCCATCTGGACCTGGAGCTTTTGAACCATCGCAATTCCACAGAGTTCGTTTTATTTCATCAATTGTAAAAGGTGCTGTCAACATGTCTCTTGCCTCTGCTTGTATTCTACGGAACTGACCCTCAAATTCCCACAATCCACTTCGATCCTCACTAGCAAAGTGAGCAGAAAGTGCCTTAACAACAAAAGCGCGTAAAACAGCCGGTGTTGTAACCCAACGTCCGTTAATCAACAGTCCAGGTATAAAGTTTCTAGCGGTCCGTAGCTTCGCTGTTCTATGAAAATAAGCTGTGTTTCGATCGCCTAACCTTAACCAGTTTGCCCGAGATTTTTGACGCCACATAGCTTCTTTGTTGCGCATTGCTTTCCATAGTGCTTGCATCCATTGTCGTCGTTCGCATTCTAACCCGTTATTACCCTCATCCGTTGTCAACAAGTCATCCGCCTTTTCTATTTGTTGCTGTAATTGTTCAATTTTCAAGTTCACATCACCAAATATATCTGTGTTCCAACGTTTCAGAAATGACTTCAAATGTCTCAGTTTCACCATAATGTTGTCTTTTCCCAAACCAGCTGTAGTCAGACGACACCACTCTCTAGCGAGGTCCATCACATTTGATTTTCCTTCTAACCAGCAATTGAAGAAACGAAAAGGTCTTGGACCCCAATCACAATCGTCACACGCCAATATCAACGGTGTGTGATCAGATACTCCTCGCGCCAAAGCCACCTGCTGTATGCTATTGAAATTATCAAACCAAGTTGCTGAAATTAGAAACCTGTCAATTCGGCTGCATCTACTACCCGGACCAAACCACGTGAACCGTTTACCAGACATCGGTAAATCTATCAAACCAGCATTGTTGACGAAATCCCCAAAGTTTTCCATTTCAGCTTCTCTATCCGATACCCCTATCCTGTCCGAATTTTTCAATATAGCGTTGAAATCACCTGCCACACACCAAGGCCCCTGAAACGTGCCCATACTAGACAACAAATTGTTCCATAACACACATTGACTCGTTACTTCACAAGGTGCATATATCGCAACAATACCACATACTAGTTCTTCAATAGACCATTTCCCCAACAGCATGATATAGTGGCGATCAACATGAAAAGATTCTAAAATAAATTTCGTACCTTCCCATATTGCCAATACGCCTCCGGATGCACCAACCGACGGTGAGAATGCCAATTCAAAATTATCCGAGTACCACAAATTAGCTCCCAACAATGCAGGAATCTCCTCCAACTTAGTCTCCTGTAATAACGCCATGTCGCAATGATTTTTCCGAATGACCTCGCGAACAAAACGCCGTTTCGTCCTCCCGCCCAAACCCCTTACATTCCACATTAGTATTTTCATGAGTCAAAAACCCCGGCACTCCCCGGCGATAACCCGCGAAATGTCTTTGATGATGTCTTCTTCCCTGCCGACTGATTTAACTCCAATCAACGCTCCCAACTTTACTGTTTTGGTCACCTCGTTTGTACCTTGTTTTTGCCCCACGCACATAACATAATTCTCATGCCCCTGCTCAATCGCAGCTGCCTGTACGGCCTTCTTCCCCGACCCTCGACCACGGCTGGATAGAGAGTATCCTGAGTTTTCGGCAATCTCGCCTCCTACCACCCTTCGAACTTTGCAGTATGAGTTTCCCACACGAATCACCTCTGTGTTGCCCAATCCCTGTGCTGCTGAGTTGTTTGCATATGTGGTAATTTTGGAAATTTCATTGTCATCCACCTCCGTAAACCCCCTGTTTTCCTTAGAGTTTGATTCTGAATTCACCACCCCAGCTATAGTTGGACTCTCCACTAGAGTCCTATTATCAATTAACCTCTCACTCTCCAAACTGTCAGAGCTGATCGAAGTGATCAGCTGTTGCACCGGCACAATTTCTGCCGTTGTGATAGCCAGCGTGTGCTCCACGTTTACATCACCGTGAGGCGCTGTTGTATCAATCCCCCCAGTCAAATGTGTTTCGTCTACCATTGTTGTATTTTCCTCCACCTCTCCTATCCGAATCTTCAACGGACGACTTGTACTGCTTCCTTCCTTCTGCTGTTTCGATTGTGACGCGTTTCCCTCGTAACAGCCACATTCTATCGTAGGCCCTTGTCCATCCGATTCAAACACCCTCACCATGTACTCCGCGGCTGCTAATTTCACCTTGATGGTTTCCTCGATGAGGTCCATCATTGTCGTTTCCACTAGAATACGACCGCAATCAAAGGATGAGGGGGTTTCCGTATCGTCATCCATGCATATGAAGGACCCCCATAAGCCTGCTATGTTCGCAAATGTCTTCCTGTGCCACAAGTGGATCGGTAATCCCACCACGGACAACCAAACCCGACGAGATTCTGTCGTAATTGATGGCGACCATTCGATCACCTTGGAGAAACACTCTCTAATACAATTCATCTTTAACACATCCTCGCGAATTTTCGCCGATGTGCACATTAACAGTATCATAGACCCCGATAACCTCATGATCGAAAATCCCTCCTTTTTTTCCACTTCCAATCGATCCGCAAGAGTTTTCAAATTCCAAGGCTTAATACTTCATCCGATCGCACACCATTGGAGAATTGCCCATTTATCCTCATCTAATACCCCTTCTATCACTCGCCGATTTGATCCACTTTCACATTCCCCTTGTATTGCTGATTTCTCTGATTTTGAGCCTGAATTTTTGTCGTTTGTCGGCTGTTGAGACTTCTTCCTTATCAATGTATCCTTCAAATTGTTTATCCCCTTCCACGCCAGCGTCACTCTCAACTTTGCCCCATAAATCCACTTTCCGTGTAGCCGTTCAATCACTCTTTCCGCATCCTCCTTTGATGCCATTCGAACAAAACCAAAGCGTGCCCCGTCTCGAGCCCTCTTACGTGGTATAAACGCATCTCGTACCACTCCATGGTATAAACCCTTCCAGTGTAAGGTCTCCGATATTCCTCCCACATATATGGTCCAAACCTGGTCGATGGACGATTGTGGGTTGGCTGTATTTCGGTCGCCGCTGCCTTGATCACTGCCGTCTTGTTCCTTGTTTAGCCGTTGCCAAAGACTCCCGTCCGCCGTTTTCTTTCCCTTAATTTTTAATTCTTAAACATTTAAGAGTGAATTCGATGGATGGAAAATATGCGTATTTTCTTTTAGTAACTATCAAGTAAATCTGAAAAAAAATGAAAATGAACTATGACCGACTCCCTAATCTAATAAGTGACGTCGATCGGTCCAAAAACATGCCCTTGTGCTTGATCGAAAGGTGTACACCCTTGAGCATATGACTGATGTTCCTTGGGCATTATATACATATTTTAAATGTCGTGACCGAGCTAAACATGTGCACATGACTGATAACTTATGATTCTGGAAGACGTAACATGTTTCTGATTTTTTTTAGTATGATAGTTCTATCCATCTGAATTATGCTTAAGTACTTGATTGAGCAACATGATCTTTGATTTTTGTTTTACCTGATTAATAGCATGCTCTCTGATTATTATTTACCAAAAAAATGATTGTTTTATGTTTACCGTAATTGTTGCTTCTTCTAAATTTTGACATTACGACATCAGCGATTATTGGGGTGCTTGAGATAGGTTATGAAGATACCGCAGGTTCCTCAGCTTCGGCGAGGATAATTCCTTACTGTTATCGTTACAGGTTCCTCAGCTTCGGCGAGGGTAATTCCTTACTGTTATCGTTACAGGTTCCTCAGCTTCGATGAGGGTAAGTCCTTACTGTTATCGTTACAGGTTCCTCAGCTTCGGCGAGGGTAATTCCTTACTGTTATCGTTACAGGTTCCTCAGCTTCGATGAGGGTAATTCCTTACTGTTATCGTTACAGGTTCCTCAGCTTCGATGAGGGTAATTCCTTACTGTTATCGTTACAGGTTCCTCAGCTTCGGCGAGGGTAATTCCTTACTGTTATCGTTACAGGTTCCTCAGCTTCGGCGAGGGTAATCCCTTACTGTTATCGTTACAGGTTCCTCAGCTTCGATGAGGGTAATTCCTTACTGTTATCGTTACAGGTTCCTCAGCTTCGGCGAGGGTAATTCCTTACTGTTATCGTTACAGGTTCCTCAGCTTCGATGAGGGTAATTCCTTACTGTTATCGTTACAGGTTCCTCAGCTTCGATGAGGGTAATTCCTTACTGTTATCGTTACAGGTTCCTCAGCTTCGATGAGGGTAATTCCTTACTGTTATCGTTACAGGTTCCTCAGCTTCGATGAGGGTAATTCCTTACTGTTATCGTTACAGGTTCCTTAGCTTCGATGAGGGTAATTCCTTACTTTTATTGTTACAGGTTCCTATGTTTCGGCTAGGGTAATACCTATCACACCGTACCGTACCGTTCCTAAGGTAATCCCTTAGGATGGCACCTATGCCCAATGAGCACTGGTTAACGCCTTTGACGTAGTTTTGGGGAACTGCCTCTTGGAGTGTGGTTGGAGGGTAGATAAAAGATTAAACTGTACCGTATTGTTACTTGAACTTTATGTTTTAGAACTGGAAATGTATATTATACAGTTATTGTACATGTTTTACTTGCACTGTTGGAACACACTAGGAACCGAACTCTCTAATTCCACCTTCGTACATTAAAAGCCTATAATTCCCGTCTAATTCTCGATGATTGAATAAAGAACAAGTACCGTTATTCTCAAGTATAACGTTACCCTGAAAGATCGAAAAAGAAATGAAAACCGTTACCGCGTGGAACATCATGAAAATGTTATGCCTACCATATATCTGCATGAGCTTATAGCATCTTTTGATAATTTTGTATTATTGAGCTTTTCCAAGCTCACGTTGTTTTTACCATCGCATGTTAAAGGAATATATCATGGTATAACATTTGACATCAGTGTTGGGAGTTCTCTCGGCGTTGCTTTTGGAGTACGGTACCGACATAGTTAATGGGCATGCATATCATTATTGTTTCATGATAATGTCTGTAAAATGTTTTCTGAAATTCTGTTATATGTTTAAATGATTTCATGAAAGAGTATTTTCAACAAAAGTTATCGTTATAATTTAATATGTATTTTTTTTATATAGAAAATGTTTTATGTGTATTTTTACTGTGGGTCGCTCCTGTGACCCTAATGTGGCTTCCTAGGATCCGTCGTAACGCATAGGCGGGTCTAGGGGGTTACACACCCCCAAACCGCCAAACTGTCACGGCCGACACACCACCTTCCAGCTAACCCTGCTCATCTTACGCTTATCCTCCGTGCCACCCCATAGAAAGCTCCTATGGATACGATCCAACCGTTTAATAACGCCTTTGGGCACTACAAAGATACCCATGTAGTAGATAGGAAGAGCAGATAACACCGAGTTCAATAATGTCAAGCGAGTGGCAAAGGATAATGAATCCCTCTTCCAACCTTCCAAGCTTTTCCGAAAGCGATGTATCAATGGTTCCCACACGTTAACACTGCGTGGATTCACACCCAACGGCAGGCCAAGGTACATCATCGGCAAGCTCCCTAAACCGCAGCCCAAAACATCTGCCATCGCACACAAAGTACCCTCCTCAACGCCTATTCAATACAAACACGACTTGGCATAATTGATCTTCAAACCTGAGCTATACTCAAAGCAAGTAAGAACCCTCTTCAAGTTCTGCGCCATCCATAGATCCCCCTGAAAGAACAGGACTGTGTCGTCCGCAAATTGCAAGTGCGACACAAAGCACTCATCCACCACATGCACTCCCCATATCAACCCACCCTTCTCCGCCTTCACCAATAAAACGTGCAACAACTCAGCCACCATCACAAATAATAACGGTGATAAAGGATCACCCTGTCGCACTCCCCGCTTCATCGAAAATTCTTTTGTCGGGCAGCCATTAAGTAAGATCGACAAACGTGCTGTGCTAAAACATGTGCGTATCCAATTCATCCATACTTTCCCAAAACCCATCCGCTGCTGAATTTGCTCTAAACACACCCATTTCACGCAATCATAGGCTTTGGCGAAGTCAAGCTTCAACAATACCCCTCCCTCTTTGTCAGCATTTCGCTGCAATGAGTGTAACACCTCATTCGCCAGCATAATCCTATCTACAATCTGACGTCCTCGGACAAATGCGGATTGAACATCACTAATAACCAATGGCAGCACCTTTTGTAATCGCTTAGCTAAGCACTTCGCCACAATCTTATATATACAGTTCAATAGGCAAATCGGCCGAAAGTCCCCAATTTCTTTTGGATTGTCTTTCTTCGCGATCAAGGTCACAAATGTTGAGTTCACGCCCTTCGGTAACTCCCCCGACACATGAAACTCATTCAATACCTGCATCACATCGCTCTTCAAAAAACTCCAGCCCTTCTTGAAAAATTCAAAGGTGAAACCATCAGGTCCCGGCGCCTTCGTCCCATCACAACTCCATACCACGGCACGTACTTCTTCCTCACTAAAAGCAACCTCTAAACCGGCTGCCACCTCCCCCGGTAGTTGTTTAAACGCCACTGCCATATCTACTTCCCCTAAGCAAAACGGGGTAGCAAAGTGCTTTCTAAACTCCTCATAAACCATGTGTCGAAGTCGCTCCGGATTTGTTTCCCATACTCCATTGATGAGCAGACCCGTAATGCCATTTCTTAGCGCTCTCAATTTTGCCGAGCGATGAAAATATGCCGTATTCACATCCCCCTCTCGCAGCCATCGCACCCTAGCTTTTTGTCTCCATACCGACTCACGCATCCGAGCTAGAGACCATAAATCCTGTTGGTAAACTCGACGTTGCTGCAATTGAGAATCCGAAACTGCATTTGTACTTATCATCCCATCAATTAAGTTAATAGCATTGGTCGTCGCCTCAATACGATGGTCTATATTACCAAACACCCTCTTGTTCCAAACCCGTAAAAAGTTCTTCATACCACGTAATTTCGAGACCACATCCCCACCATCCAGCAACTTCGACAACCTCCCCATTCTACTTCCAAGTCACGTAAACAGCCCCTATCCTCTACCCTAACATTAAGAAATTTAAACGGCTTCGGTCCCCAATCCAACATATCACTCACAAGTAATAACGGCATGTGATCAGACAATCCCCTCGGCAAAGATGATAATCTCAAATTGCTAAATTTATCCACCCAATGCAGTGAAACCAAACATCTATCAATTCTGCTAGATTTACTATTCGGACCAAACCACGTGTAGGATAAGCCATGCAAAGGTAAATCGCATAAACCATTATCTTAAATGAAATTCACAAAAATTTCCATACCTCTATCCGTCGATATACAGCCTTGTCGCTTCGTCATCGTCATTACCGCATTAAAGTCTCCAAATAGACACCATGGGATGTCACGAGACAGTATCTCAATCTCAATTTCGGTCCAAAGTAATCCTTGTTACGTCGCATCACATGGTGCATATACACCTACCATCCCACATTTCCAATTCTCGTTTGTCCAACACCCCTCAATCGCCACGAAGCGCTCCCTCACAACCTTCCGATCAGCTTTAAATCTATTTGTCCCCCAGCACATTAAAATTCCCCCCCGATCTCCCTATCGATGGCGAAAAAACAAAGTCAAAATTATCAGATACCCAAATATTCCTCAACATCAATTCTGTGACAGCTTCCATCTTCGTCTCCACAATAATCACACATTCCCCAAGATGTTGCCGTATTAGATTACGCACCCCTCTCCTCTTCGCTGCTGTACCCAAACCCCGCACATTCCACGACAACATCCGCATAGTTCGTTTATGTTGAGTTGATCGAACACTTGCAAATGGCCAAGAGGGGGGTGAATTGGCAATTAAAAATTTTGGTGAAGTTCAAGATAGAAAATAAAAGTGACACAAGGGGTTATAGTGGTTCAAGTTCTCCAATTGAACTCTACATCCACTACCTTAGCTACCACTAAGGATTTTCAAACAATTCACTACTAGAATTCGTCCCCTTTTCTTGGATGAAGAGGAAACCTTACAATTTTGATTAAGCTTTCTACCCAAAGCTTAATCCACTCAAATACAAGAGATATTTTGGTAAACTTAAATGTTTCCTCTCAAAGGATGATTGTCTACCCAAATACAATTTAAACAATCCCAAACTCACAATACAAATTGACAATTTGCAATACACTAGAGTTGGGTACAAAGATTTGACTCTTAATAGCTCAAGGGTTTGGATTTTTGCTTTGATGATGCTTGAAGGTTCAATAGTTGTTGCTGATGCTTTAGAGTGTCTCTTTTATACCTCTTCATTAATTTCTAGCCGTTTGGGTGGTTGGAGATGTAAATGGAGCCGTTGGAACCCTCTCTTACCACCATAAATGCACCTCTGCAGCTACGAGTATCGGTACTCGGGAATGGGTATCGATACCTGTCTCACAAAGAAAATAGCCGTTGTGTGTAATTAATGGGGCGTATCGATACGCACGTAAGCGTATCGGTACCGGGTATCGAAACGGCAAAGGCCGTATCGATACCTTTTTCTCAACATAGCTCACTGCCAAAACGCGTATCGATACCGGGGTTAGGCGTATCGATACCGGTCAACGACCTTTTAAAATTTGGTTACCAACCAACTGACACCAACGGTCATATTTTTAAACCGACTTAAATGCTTTAAAAATCTTTAAACCAGTATCGATACTAGTGTTACCGTATCGATACACTCTTTCAAACTCTTTGAAGTTTAACACAGGGGCGTATCGATACGAGGGTTTTCCGTATCGATACGTGTTCCGACAGTAGCCAATTTTGGCAAAAAGGTATCGATACTCCTCCATGGGTATCGATACTCTCTGACGATTTTCAATAGATTTGGCTTGGAACACTTAGAAAATATTTTGAGATTGAGTTTTACAAATCAGTTTTAAAGTGTTGGTGTTTCAAAACTTGTTAAGTGACTTGTAAAAACAATTTTAAGTTTTTCAAATTGATCCTTAAAGATCTAGTTATATCAAAATCAAACATAGGTTTTACAATCTCCCCCTTTTTGATATAACAAAACCAAAACTTAAAATTTTGACACTTTTGAATAACCTTTACAAAGTAACTCCCCCTTAATATAAGCTTGGTAACCTTTGAGTTAAAATCAAAATATTTTAAAGATGTGAGCAAGTTTCTTCTCCCCCTTTTTGTTAGATCAAAAATGCATTGAGACAATAAAGTGCATAATGAAATCAAAGGTATAATAATAATAAGCAACATAATTTTATTCATCATAGCATAAAAAAGGAAAATCCAAACAAAAACAAACAAGAAATCAAAGCATAGGTTTTTAATCCTAAAACAAACTTAATCCTAAAAACAGAAACATAGGTGCATAAAAATAGAAAATCCTAGATGATTATGAATGATATGCAAGAAGAGATGTCTAAGCATTGTCTTCGTCGTCTTCATCATCTTCATCATCATCGACCATAGGCTCATTGCTCCGCATGCTATTACGCCATTCATCATGGAAAGCGGCAACGGAAATATTCAAGGAATTTTGCCCGCTTTCAAGGGATGTAAGGCGATTCTCCATACCCGTCATCCTTGTATCGAAGGTGGTTTCCATGGAGGTTAGACGAGTGTTCATGTCCGTGCATAGCCCGGTAAATTGCTCATTGAGATAGGTCATGAGAGCATCCAAATTGGGCTGAGGGACTTGAGGAGCCTGAGGAGCTTGAGGAGCTTGTGGTTGTTCCAATACGGCTGCGGCCTCGGGTGGAAGCTCGGAAAGACGTAACCAACTTCCATTAAAGTAATGGAACTTACCCCGAGCAAGGGATCGCTCATCAATAGGATCGGTAAGAGGAGATGTAAGATCAAATGAGCAATCAATATCTTTTTTCACAAAATAGTAACTTAAAGCCGTACCGTAGATAAAAGATGTGATGAGAGTGGTGTGGCGATTTTGAACATGATAGACGATCTCATTGAACATGATTCGAGCTAGGTTTGGGCGCTGTCGTTGACGGAAACAACGGATCCAAAAATCATCCACTTGACGGATGGTAGAGTATTTGCCACCGGAGGGACGTAACCACCAAGACACCATCAAATGTAGGATTCGATCGTGAGCATTGAGGACGGTTACGGAACCACCGAGAACATGGCCCAAGGCATTCTCATCATCTAAGCCTTCATCCTCTAACTTAAAACCATCACAAATCCCTTTGACATCGAGAATGATTTGCTTCCCCATAAGATAAGAGCGGATGGCAACAACTTCCCCATTGCGAGTAATAACTTTGGCATTAGAATAGAAAATTAAAACCAAAAGACGATAGTAAATACCGGGGATAGATAGAAACTCCATGAAATTCCAATTGCGAAGCAACGGAAGATATTCAAACTTGAAGCGCTCGGAGTCGAGAAAAGGAATGGAGACGACCCTTTCCGCATGAATTTTGTAGTTCTCAAATTGGCGAAAATAGGGAAGACCCGCGGAAGTTTCAAAGGATCTGTTATAAATTGTAGCATAATCCGGGCGTGCAACCGTTCCGGGAGTTGAAGATTCACCGGCATGAGTAACCCTCGGTCGCTTCCTCGAATGTTCTTTAGGTGCCATAATCTAAAAGAAAATTAAGCAAGAAAAAAAAGTTTCTTCAATTTGAGTAAAAAAATCAAGGTAAAAAGGATTTTTTAAGAAAAAAAATTTTGAAAAGCAAAGAGATTTAAGAAAACAAAGGGTAAAAAAAAACAGAACAAAAAAGAGTAAAAAGAAGAGATTACCTTGAAGGAAACTTTGAAGATTGAAGAAAATCTTGAGAGAGAGCACAATTCTTTGCTTGATGCAAAAATTCTTTTAGAATTGAGTTGTAGTGTGAAAAATATGAAGGAGGAAGGGCCTTTTTATAGGCAAAAACGGCTAGGGTTTGTTAGGGTTAAAGAGTTTTAATTTTGGTAAAATTAGATCTCATTTAAGACTGATTTAATGCCATCTGCGCGATAGGGTATCGATACTCCTGAGGGGGTATCGATACGGGGATAGAATTGTCTTTTCTCAAAAATGCCCGTTGGAAAGTCGTATCGAAACGATGGGGCCCGTATCGAAACGACCAGTATCGATACGATATTAAGTGTATCGATACCCGTGAAGTGAGGAAAATTCTGGGAACCAGAATGAAGAACACGTATCGATACGCGTATAGCCGTATCGATACCTTATGCCCAGAATGACCTGTTTGGTTCTAAGAACAACCAAAGGCTCGAACTTAACACCTCCTAAAAGTATGCAAATGATGAATGAACAGTTCTAAGCATGTTTTAACAGAAGCATACTCCCCCTAACTATAGGCATGGATAAAAATAGGAGTTTAAACACATAAACATGGCAATTTCACAAAATCAAGCATTTTAAGCACAAAAGAGGTCCTAAAAGGTCAAGATAGGCTAGCTAGACCTAACTCTCTCCTAAGGGACCAAAAACGCTCTTTGTCTAAGGGTTTTGTAAATATATCCGCTAATTGGTTCAAGGTATCAACATATTCAATAACAACATCATTTTTCAAAACATGATCTCTAATAAAGTGATGTTGAATTTCTATGTGTTTAGTTCTAGAGTGTTGGATGGGATTCTTAGTAAGACAAATGGCACTTGTGTTGTCACACTTAAGGGGTATGGTTTCTACTTTAACACCATAGTCTAAGAGTTGTTGCTTCATCCAAAGGACTTGAGCACAACAACTCCCTAAGGATATGTACTCCGCTTCGGTGGTAGATAAGGCTACGCTAATTTGTTTCTTAGAGAACCAAGATACTAGCATACTACCTAAGAATTGGCATGTCCTGGAAGTACTTTTCCTATCTATCTTACACTCCCCATAATCCGCATCCGAATAAGCATGAAGGCTAAAGGAAGAATCCTTAGGATACCAAAGGCCTAAAGTAGGTGTGTCTCTAAGGTATCTAAAAATTCTCTTAATGGCAACTAAGTGTGATTCTCTAGGACTAGCTTGAAACCTAGCACACAAGCAAACACTAAACATAATATCCGGTCTACTTGCGGTAAGGTAAAGCAAAGAACCTATCATGGATCTATAAAGCTTAGAATCAACACACTTACCTCCTTCATCTTTGTCAAGCTTTATGGATGAGCTCATAGGAGTAGCTTGAGGTTTTGCATTCTCCAAGCCGAACTTCGTGAGCATATCATTCACGTACTTGGCTTGATTTATGAAGTTGCCATCCTTCCTTTGTTTAATTTGGAGTCCCAAAAAGAATGAGAGCTCCCCCATCATGCTCATCTCGAACTCACCTTGCATTAGCTTAGAAAACTCCTTACAATAACACTCATTAGTAGAACCAAAAATAATATCATCAACATAAATTTGAACTACTAAGATGTCATTGTTATATCTTTTTATGAAGAGTGTTGTATCCACCTTTCCCTTTTCAAAACCTTTTTCAATTAAGAAATTTGAAAGTCTCTCATACCAAGCTCTTGGAGCTTGTTTTAAACCATAGAGAGCTTTTGTAAGTTTAAACAGATGGTTTGGAAAATTTGAATCCTCAAAACCCGGTGGTTGTTCAACATACACCTCTTCATTTATAAAACCATTTAGAAAGGCACTTTTTACATCCATTTGAAAAAGCTTGAAATCATGATAACATGCATATGCAAGCAACATCCTAATAGCTTCCATCCTAGCTACGGGTGCATAGGTTTCATCAAAATCTATTCCCTCTTCTTGAGTGTAACCTTGAGCAACTAGTCTAGCTTTATTTCTCACAATGTTACCACTCTCATCTAGTTTGTTCCTAAAGACCCATTTAGTTCCTATTGTAGATTGATTACTAGGCCTATCAACTAATGTCCATACATTACTTCTCTCAAATTGATTTAATTCTTCTTGCATAGCCAAAATCCAAAAGTCATCTTTCAATGCTTCTTTTATATTTTTAGGCTCTATGCATGAGATAAATGCAAC
Organism: Hibiscus trionum; assembly: GCA_030270665.1. Classification (NCBI taxonomy): domain Eukaryota; kingdom Viridiplantae; phylum Streptophyta; class Magnoliopsida; order Malvales; family Malvaceae; genus Hibiscus; species Hibiscus trionum. The sequence goes on along the minus strand of BSYR01000038.1, from coordinate 13,400,554 downwards.
ATGGTTCATTAATCTAAGAGAAGAACGAGTGGTTACCCCCTTGGATGGATCACCCAAGATTTCACCATCTTTGACATAGTTTAACTCCCTTGGGTAGCTCACTTCCTTTTCCTCAATAGCCAAGTCCTTCAAGGCTTCAAGAGGTGGATCTTGTGAGTCCTCTTCTTTTGTTGAAATTTCATCCTCCTTTGAAGTTTGACCTCCATCAAAGGCATTTATGATTCCTACATCATCATCATCACAAGAATCCTTCCTAGGAAGGAGGTTATCATCGAATACAACATGAATAGATTCTTCTACTACTAAAGTTCTTTTGTTAAATACTCGATAGGCTTTAGAGGTTAAAGAGTAACCTATAAAAATGACTTCATCACTTTTTGCATCAAATTTACCTAAGTTGTCTTTTCCATTGTTTAAAACAAAACACTTGCAACCAAAAGGGTGAAAATAGCTAATGTTAGGCTTTTTAGATTTTAAAAGTTCATAAGGTGTTTTCTTTAAAATTGGCCTAATCATTACTCGATTTATGATGTAGCAAGCGGTGTTTGTGGCTTCCGCCCAAAAATATTTAGGTAAATTGTTTTCACAAAGCATAGTTCTAGCCATTTCTTGTAAAGTTCTATTTTTCCTCTCAACTACCCCATTTTGTTGAGGAGTTCGAGGAGCCGAAAAATTATGGCTAATACCGTTTTCATTTAAAAAATCTTCAAACCCTAAATTTTGAAACTCGGTTCCATGATCACTTCTAATGTGTGAAATTCTAAGTTCAAGATCATTTTGGGTTGTTTTTGAAAATGTGATGAATTTTTCCAAAGCCTCATCTTTAGTACTTAAAAATAAAACCCAAGTATATCTAGAAAAATCATCAACAAGCACAAATGCATAAGATTTACCACCCAAGCTCATAGTCCTAATTGGCCCAAATAAATCCATGTGGATAAGTTGTAAGCATCTACTAGTAGAAACATCATTAATGGACTTAAAAGAAGACCTATGTTGTTTACCCTTTGAGCATGCATCACAAATTTTATCATTTGAAAATTTTATCTTGGGTAAACCTCTAACTAGGTTAAGAGAGACTAGTTTTTCCAAAACACTTATGCTAGCATGTCCTAGTTTCTTATGCCACAACCATGCATCATTTTCATTATGAGCAACTAAGCATGCATGAGATGTATGTATGTCATCTAGATGCACCATGTATATATTCCCTATGCGATGACCAATGAGCATAATGTTATTAGATTTAATGTCTACAATTTTGCATCCATTTTTATCAAATAAAACATTAAATCCTTTATCACATAATTGACTTATGCTCAATAGATTGTGTTTAAGACCATCGACATATAACACATTTTCAATGAGAATAGTAGAGTGATTACCTATGGAGCCAATACCTTTAATGTGGCCTTTGGAGTTGTCACCAAATGTTACTACTCCTCCACCTTTTGGCTTTAGATCCATGAATCGACTCTTGTCTCCGGTCATGTGCCTCGAGCATCCACTATCAAGGTACCATGAGTTTTGACTTTGTGCTTTGGCCTTGTAGCAATGCTCCCCCTACAAACAAAGAAATTAGGCTTTGATTTTTGGTACCCAAATCATTTTGGGTCCATGAGTGTTAGCCTTCAACATTTTGGTTCCCTTAGGAATCCAAGAAGCAATAGCATTTATATCATTAGAAATAATGAGTTCCTTAGGAACCCAAACACTCCTAACTCTATGACCTCTAGTTTGCTTATTAAAATTTCTTTGTTTAGGTACAAAATGTTTTCTTTTTACATATTGGGATTTAGAGTGATTTCCTTTTTCAAACTTGTTTTTCCCAATAGCAATAGATGTTTTAAGATTATCCACTTCCTTTGTGTGATAATCTTGAAATTCGGAAAGAAATTTTTCAAGCTCAAGGTTATTAGTTTTAAGATCATTTGAAAGATTAACTAAAAACAAAACCTTCTTTTCCAATTCGGAGTTAGATTTTGAAAACGTCTCATTTTGAATTTTTAAATCGGAAATTGTTTTCTTGTTTTTCAAAATGGACTCTTTATATTTTCCTACTAACTCATCATACACTTCTTGCAATTCATCGTAAGCATCTTGAAGTTCATCTATAGTAAAATCAAAATTAGATGAATTAGAGTTTACCTTAGGTTCATCATCGATGGCCATGAGACATAGGTTGGCCACTTCATCCTCTTCCTCGGAAGACTCATCGTCACTCCAAGTAGCTACTTGTGCTTTGAGGTTCTTCTTCTTCCCAAAGCTTTTCCTCTTCAATTGAGGACACTCGGAACGGATGTGACCCGGTTTCTTGCATTCATAGCAAGTAATTGGATCCTTCTCCTCTTCCTTGCTTTTACTCTTGAAGTCTCCCTTTCTAATGAACTTTCTTCCACGATTTGACTTCATGAACCGAGTAAAGCGTTTGGCCAACATAGCCATCTCCTCATCTTCATCCTCACTAGAATCGCTTTCTTGATATGAAGCTTTTAGTGCGATTCCCACTTTCTTCTTCTCAACTTCCTTCTTCTCCTCTATCTTCTTCTCTTCTTCTCTTCCCTTCCTCATGATCTCATGGGTGAGTAGAGATCCAACAAGAGCATCAAGCTTGAGAGTCTTCAAATCTCTAGCTTCAATAATGGCCGTTCTCTTGCCATCCCATGACTCCGGAAGAGAGTATAACAACTTTCTCACTAGTTTGTCTTCGGGAATGATTTCGCCGAAACCTTTCAAACCGTTGACAATGACCGAGAAACGATCAAACATCTTGGAGACGCTTTCTTCGGGATCCATCTTGAAGTTCTCATAGCTTAGATTGAGTAGCCCAATCTTTGTCTCCTTGACATCACTAGTTCCCTCATAAGTTGTCTCGAGGGTGTCCCAAACCTCCTTGGCACTTTCGATTGAAGACACCTTGGAGTAGATATCCGGACCAAGTGCACAAAATATTACATGTAGAGCTTTGTCATTCACTTGCATCCTTCTTCTATCATCATCCGTCATCTCGACTTTGACTTTAGGGACAAGTCTTTCTCCATCTCTCTTCATGGGAATGAATGGACCTTCTTCAACTACATCCCACACCATGTAGTCGGTAGACTTGATGAAAAGCCTCATCCTATTCTTCCAATAAGGATAGTTATCCCCATTGAAGAATGGTGGCTTGGTGGTGGATTGGGACTCATAGTTTGAGGTGGATGCCATTGCTTGACTTGTTGTTGATCAAACTCGCCTAGAATCGACTCAAGAGGGTTGTAATCCTTCCAATGAATGTAGCTCTGATACCAATTGTTGAGTTGATCGAACACTTGCAAATGGCCAAGAGGGGGTGAATTGGCAATTAAAATTTTTGGTGAAGTTCAAGATAGAAAATAAAAGTGACACAAGGGGTTATAGTGGTTCAAGTTCTCCAATTGAACTCTACATCCACTACCTTAGCTACCACTAAGGATTTTCAAACAATTCACTACTAGAATTCGTCCCCTTTTCTTGGATGAGGAGGAAACCTTACAATTTCGATTAAGCTTTCTACCCAAAGCTTAATCCACTCAAATACAAGAGATATTTTGGTAAACTTAAATGTTTCCTCTCAAAGGATGATTGTCTACCCAAATACAATTTAAACAATCCCAAACTCACAATACAAATTGACAATTTGAAATACACTAGAGTTGGGTACAAAGATTTGACTCTTAATAGCTCAAGGGTTTGGATTTTTGCTTTGATGATGCTTGAAGGTTCAATAGTTGTTGTTGATGCTTTAGAGTGTCTCTTTTATACCTCTTCATTAATTTCTAGCCGTTTGGGTGGTTGGAGATGTAAATGGAGCCGTTGGAACCCTCTCTTACCACCATAAATGCACCTCTGCAGCTACGAGTATCGGTACTCGGGAATGGGTATCGATACCTGTCTCACAAAGAAAATAGCCGTTGTGTGTAATTAATGGGGCGTATCGATATGCACGTAAGCGTATCGGTACCGGGTATCGAAACGGCAAAGGCCGTATCGATACCTTTTTCTCAACATAGCTCACTGCCAAAACGCGTATCGATACTGGGGTTAGGCGTATCGATACCGGTCAACGACCTTTTAAAATTTGGTTACCAACCAACTGACACCAACGGTCATATTTTTAAACCGACTTAAATGCTTTAAAAATCTTTAAACCAGTATCGATACTGGTGTTACCGTATCGATACACTCTTTCAAACTCTTTGAAGTTTAACACAGGGGCGTATCGATACGAGGGTTTTCCGTATCGATACGTGTTCCGACAGTAGCCAATTTTGGCAAAAAGGTATCGATACTCCTCCATGGGTATCGATACTCTCTGACGATTTTCAATAGATTTGGCTTGGAACACTTAGAAAATATTTTGAGTTTGAGTTTTACAAATCAGTTTTAAAGTGTTGGTGTTTCAAAACTTGTTAAGGGACTTGTAAAAACAATTTTAAGTTTTTCAAATTGATCCTTAAAGATCTAGTTATATCAAAATCAAACATAGGTTTTACAGTTTACAATTGGATCGGCTCTCTCGCCTCAATAAGGCAAGCAATGTCTTTGATGACGTTCTCTTCGTTCCCAATTGTCTCTGCGCCCAGCAATTTTCCCAACTCCCACGTCTCCTGTGCCTCCCTAAGAATACTCCGTTTACGTTGTATGAAATCCGAATCCGATAGTGATCCGTTCGCCAATTTCGTCGATGCTGGTTTTGGATTTTTCTGTGGACGGCCTCTTCCCCTCTTCTCCACTGCCATGCCTTTTTCCTCTGCGTTAGCTTCCTGCCCCGACGATTGTAAGATCTCCGAAAGATGTCGTACTCGTCGTTGTCTTCCTTTATACTCTATTAACGTTGCAATCCCAGCCCTATACGAATCAAAAATAGGCCCAGTTTCCACGATTTTCTCATGTTGCATCGTATCCGTCTCCCTGTCCACACCCTTGTTACCACTGCCGTCGGGTAATTCACCCTAACTAATGTCCCTGTCCAAAACCTTGTCACCACTGCCGTCAGGTAATTCACACTCACTGATGTCCATGCTACGGTACTCTACTATCTCCCTTTCGACTATGCCCACCTCCTCATCTGCCTTTCTCGACTTCGCCCGTCCCGAGTTTACTTCCTCACTCGGATTTGAGTCAAGTACCCGATCATCTCGCCTTTTGTTGTCGTCCCACAATTTGTTGATCATCCAACTCTTCGGCGAAGGCATACTGATCGAGTTTGGTACCAATGTCTCCTCTTCGTCATCACAACCCGCCTTGGTTGCTGTTGGCACCCCTCTCACACCCTGCACTTCCATCTCCATCGTATGTTCCTCCCCCTCCGAATTTTCAACACTCCCCTCCTCATCCCCATTCCGATCCGTCAAATTGGGGCCAGAGACTTCATGTACCCGAATTCTGTATTGCTTGTCGCCAACAGCGACATCTATTGTTTCCTCAATCAGGAAGAACCAGTCCGTTTCGATAAGGAATAGCGCTTTCTCAAACGATGCAGGTGCTTCAGTCTTATCGTCTACACAAATCAATTCACCCCATAGTGCTGCGATGTTTCGAAATGTGCCCTCGGACCAGGCATGTATCGGCAATCCACACACCGACACCCATACTCGTCTATTTGGGATCACACACTCCGGCGACCATTCGGAAACATTTTCTAACCATGGTGTAAAACACCCAGATTTAATGCACTCATCCCTTGTTTCCCTATTGGGGAACATTAAAAGCACGAGTGATCCCGCAACACGCATTAATGAGAATTCCCTCTTGGTTGTTCGCAAATTCGATGCTAGTTCCATTATTGATCGCGGTTGTCGACAGAATCCCACTGCACAATTCTTTAGTATCGTCATTTTGTCCGCATCAATTACACCTTCAACCCTACGATACTCTTTTGTTGTCGCCGTTTGATCCCCCTTTGTATTACCACTTGCCGCTGCCTTATGTTCCTTTTTATCCTTCGCCGATTCACCCCATCAGCCCTAGATAATCCTTGTCGACGGTGCTAAAAAGCATCTCTCGTATCGCGTTGTGCCAATTGCACTGTCAATTTCGATCCATACAAGCGAAACCCATTGAATCTCTCTATCACGCGATCCGCCTCTACCGTTGTCTTCATTCGAACAAAACCAAACCTAGACCCATCCCTAGCCCTCTTCGTCGTCACAAACACATCCACCACCACCCCATGTCTATCAAACACTTGCCAAACTCCTTTCTAATGTAGCTGTGCCGGTAGATTGCCGACGAACAGGGTCCAGCACTGTCGTGATGCTCTCCCGCCGTTTTCCCTCATTTTGATAAATGAATTTTCTTTATAGCTTGGCTAATATAAAAATTAGTTAGTTTCCTTAATATAATAATCATTTTTGAATAAGGTTATTACCTAAAAAGACTTGTAGCTCTTCTTACACAATAACGACATACGCCTCACTCTATGCTGATAATAAAATGTTATTACACGAAGACAATATCTTATTGTTGTCACAAGCAAATTACCCTTTAGTTCAAGTTTCTCTCAATGTTTTAGATCAACTTGTTTTGTCTTTTAAACATCGAATTATATTTTTTCTTAGTCAAATATGTTAAACATTAAGCTTAATTACTAACAAACTAAACGCATATGATTTTATGTTTCCCAAATTTTTTTAACTTTACGTTGCATACTATTTTGTAAATGCGGATTTAATGTCACCCTTTGTTTTTTACAATATTACAAATTTTTATACATTATCACCAACATATTTTAACCTTTCGTTTTACCAAATTGTCTACAAAAGTATGATTGAAATACTAAAAGCCATAACAAAAGATTTGTTCTGTTAGATAAGTTGTAATATCTCGATTTACATTTCGCATTAATTTTTTCCTCTATTTAGTGTTTGTGGTAAATAGCCGTTATTATTGTACTTTGCAAGTATTTATAAAGAAGCTTATGAATGATGTAAGTTTCATTGTTGGACCCAATTTTGTATATCAATTAATGCCACATAATACAAAATTGTAGATAAATGTATGTTATCAAATTATTACGTTGCCATATCAGTATTAACATTAAATCTGATTAACCTGAAATATATAATGTTTTATTTTATGGAAACGCTTCTTACTCACATGGGCTTACAACTTTACCTATAAATGATAGTTTTCTTGATAATAAATCTCATTCGAAATTAGTCTTACGAACTATACTCAAGTGGCAACATCATTTGTATACAAGATGGCAAGACTCACTTTTTATTCTCTCTTAGTTATTTTATTCATTATGGTTGGTGCAGTGACAGCTACAAACGAGAATGACAAGATTATCATGAAAAATAATTGTGAAGCTAAAATTGACATGCCTTGTGCTTGGGAAGTTTTCGATAGTATATTCAAAACTGGGAGCGTTTCAAGCAAGTGTTGCGGTGAACTCCTTGTATTAGGAAGAAAGTGCCACTACGCATTGGTAAAGAGGACACTTGAAGATCCCTTATTCAAAAAACTAGACCACAAGACAATCATTCGAAAAAGTGTGAAGAGTTGGAAAAATTGCCTTGTACTTACCCCTTCACCATCACCGTCTGCTTGAAGACGTAGTGTTGCTTCACTTTGAAAAAGGTTGTAAAACGTAACATCTTTAAATCAGTAATATGTTTTCCGTTTACGATATTGTTGCATGAAATTACTAAGTAATATTAAATTTAATTCATGTCAAGTTGAATAGAAATGATATATATGTAAGTGGTAACAAAATGTTTCGATTGAAGCTATTACATAATACAATAAGATTTTTTTGTGTCGTAACATCTCTATTTGGTTGCTTCAAATATCTTTTTTTTGCTTTTAAACACAGTAACTTTTCGAGTTCTACACAACAATTTATTTGGTTTTGATTTTAAAAAATATCATGTTTCTGCATATTTGATTCATTCTTACAATTAGGAATTACTTACTTGATGGAAGGGTTATAAATTCAAATAGTTTTCATCGTTGAATTTTACGTATTGAATAATCTTTTGTTGTCCTTCTAACAATCAATGAATAGTGACAAGTTCTCGTTTCTTTGATCAATGGATCGTAAAAAAATTGAAATATTTTGTATTTACTAAAATAGTTTTGTCGACAACATCTCCTGTCAATTACACGTTTGATTCATCGATGCATTGCTTTTAAGAGGATGTTATTTTCATTTTGTTATGGAATGGTTGAATTTTTAATCATAAAGTATCGATTGGGCGATCGTAATGGCAGTATCGCCTTCGATGGGAGCATCCGGGGGCATTTTGATTATATGGGAAGGTAACAAATTTAATTTGATTAATATTGTTGTTCATCATAATTATATTGTGCTTCAAGGCCGTTGGCAGCAAGAAGATATGGTGTGCTGCATTGTTGGGATATATGCTCCTACGGATGTTGCCGGGCAAAAATTAGTATGGGAGTCATTATTAACTCAGCTGAATAATTTTGAGGGGCCATGTTGCGTAGCGGGCGATTTCAACGCCATATTATATGAGTCAGATCGTATAGGGGTTTCGGACAGGAATGCGGAGATGGATGCTTTTGGGGAGTTCGTACATGGCGCGGGATTGATTGATTTACCGTTAGTAGGTAAAAGATTTACTTGGTTCGGCTATGGCAACCGGTGTAGCCGGATTGATCGTTATTTAATCTCTTCTAGTTGGCTTGATGCTTTTAAATCTATACAACAAGAATCGTTGAAGAGGGGAGTTTCTGACCATACTTCGTTGTTGTTGAAGTGCGATGATAGTGATTGAGGACCACATTCTTTCAGGTTTTTCAACTGTTGGATGGATGGGCGATCGAACATTAGGCAGATTTTAGAAGAATGGTGCCGGTTAACCAATGTGGGTGTGGGAAATGAAAATATTGTCGTTAAATTGAGACATTTGAAGAAGTTTTTGAAAAGGTGGAATAAGGACAGTTTTGGTGATGTGAATAAACTGATTGCGGATATGCAACAACAATTGGATAGCGCGGATGAGGCCATGGTAGAGGGGGGTGCGAGTGAAGATATAGAGGCTGCGAGGCGTAGGTGGATGTGCGCATTATGGCGTGCAATGAGAAATAAAGAATCAATGTGGCGGCAAAAATCAAGAGCAACATGGTTACGATTGGGCGATCGTAATACGTCGTATTTTCATAGGACAGCAAAGTTAAGAATAGCTAGAAATTATATGTCGGGGCTGGTGATTGCGGGTGTGTGGACAACTGAGCCTTCGGTGATCCGAAACTTTGTGGTGGCGGAATTTACCAAACATTTTGCTAGTGATAAGTGGGCGGGCGAGTGGCAATTTGAGGGAGTTTTTCGTAGAGTAAATGAAATGGATAGACAATAATTGGTCCAGCCTTTCACGATGGATGAGATTAAAATTTTTTTATGGGAATGCGATGGTTCGAAGGCGCCGGGTCTGGATGGTTTCACGCTTGAATTTTATTAAAAAGGATGGGAGGTGGTGCGATTCGATGTGCTGAATTTTTTTGAACAGTTTCACGCAAAGGGGGTGTTACCGAAGGGTGCAAATTATGCTTTCATAGTGTTGTTTCCGAAAGTGGAATCGCCTCAATGTTTAGGTGAGTATCGTCCTATATGTTTAGTGAATTCCATGTATAAAATGTTGGCTAAGTGCTTAGCAAATAGGCTCCAATATTACGCGTTTGTAAAAGGTCGTCAACTGGTAGATGGGGTTTTATTGGCAACATAAGTAATTCATTCGTTGCGGAAGAGAGGTGGTGGGGGATTTATTTTGAAGCTTGATTTCGCCAAAGCTTACGATTGTGTAAGCTGGATTTTCCTTGATTCGGTATTGGATCGTATGGGATTTTGTAGTAGGTGGAGGGAGTGGGTTAAGGAGTGCATCAGCTCATCTCGCCTATGAGTTTTGGTAAATGGCAGCGCGACTAAAGAGTTTCGGATGGGGCATGGATTACGCCAAGGCTGCCCGCTCTCGCCTCTGTTATTCGTCATAGTTGCTGAAGCACTGCACTTGATGTTGTGTAATGCTGAGTCGGCTGGTTTGGTGCGTGGGGTGGAGGTAGTGCCGGGGGTATCTTTAACTCATTTACAGTTCACCGACGACACCATCTTATTTTTTGAGGCATCGTTTGAAGTGGCACGAAACATCAAGAGAATTTTGCATTGCTTTCAGGTGTGTTCGGGCTTGCGGGTTAATTTCGCAAAAAGTTCGTTGTATGCAATTGATGTGGAAGATGGATTAGTAAATTTGGTGGCAGAGATGTTGGGATGCAAGCAGGGGGGCTGCCGTTTACTTATCTAGGCTTTCCTTTAGGAGCTAATCCGCGAAATTTGTCGGTGTGGGAGCCTATTATAGCTGACTTTCGGTGCAAGCTAGCCGGATGGAAGCGCACATCACTCTCATTTGCTGCACGCGTAACTTTGGTAAACTCCGTACTTTCATCACTTCCTATTTTTTATATGGGGTTATTCATGGTTCCTAAAGGGGTTATAGCACAATTGGATAAAATTAGACGAGCATTTTTGTGGGGGGGTGTTGGACTCGAGCGGAAGATGAGTAGGGTGGGCTAGGATGTTGTGTGTCGGCCTAGACATTTGGGTGGTTTGGGTGTGGCGGATTTGCGGATAAAAAATAAGGCATTGCCGTCCAAGTGGATGTGGCGTTACTCACAGGATTGTGACTCGTTGTGGCGAAGATTGATCACAACCAAGTATGGGGTAAATATTCAATGGTGGCGTTTCAATACATAAAATTTTTCGACAATGTCGGGGGTGTGGAAACAGATTGTGTTAAACTCTTGTGACATTAGCATTGATCGACATGTGGGAATCGCAGGTTTTCAGTGGAAAATTGGGAATGGGAGGATGGTCTTATTTTGGTTCGATCCATGGATTACGCAGCAGCCGCTAAAAGACATCTTTTCGCGATTATTCATGTTGTCTATTAATAAGTTGGCATGGGTACATGATTATACTGTGGGGGGGGACGTTGGAACATGGGCAGTGGGCATCATTTTTTAGACGACAGTTGCGTGGTTTTGAGTTGGACCGGTTGCATGGGTTACAAGAGTTGGTGCGGGTGGTACCGTTATGGGAGGCTCGACAGGATACGTTAATTTGGCAACCGGATGAGCATGGTATTTTCTCGGTGAAGGCCTTATCCAAATTGCTGCTGATGGATAAGTTTGGCGATGTTGATTTGGGGGAATGTTTCGCTTGGCATGTATTGGTACCACCAAAGGTACAACCGTTCCTTTGGTTCATATGGTTAAGGAGATTACCAACTGCGGATTTTTTGCGACATCGCGGGCTTTCATTGAGTGCCGAACAAAGTAGATGCTCGTGGTGCGAGTCATCGGAAGAATCGATTGCACATCTTTTTTATGAATGTCCGAGTGTGCTGCACTATTGGGTGTGGTTGCGCAATTGGTGGAATATATCGACGCCTTTCCCGGTCAGTTTTACTGATTTTTTTGTCGAACACTTGCATTGTCCTTTTTTGGGTAGCATGAAACTATTGTGGGTGGCCTGTGTTAGTGCTTTGTTATGGTCACTATGGTTGGCTAGAAATGAGCGGATATTTCGCGGCAAACGCTTGACGATGGAAAAAATATGTTTTTTTGGTGAAGTTGAGATCGTTTTATTGGATTAAAGTGGGCGTGGAAGGGGAGTTACTGCCCGAGGCAGTTTGGTGGACATGCCCGTCTACTCATGTGTTTAGCGTGGCGGAAAAGAAGGTGAGGCGTGGGGTGTTTTGGCAGCCACCGGTCATGGGAGTTTTGAAATTTAACATTGACGGTGCGGCGAGGGGTAAGCCGGGGCCTACGGGATTTGGGGGATTGATGAGGGACGGGGAGAGTCGGATATTGGGGCTGTTTTCGGGGCCATTGGGGGTGATGGACTCAAACGAAGCCGAAATTTAGGCTATAGCGTTCGCATTGAGTTTGGTGGTGGAGGGGAGTTGGCGACATCATTGTGTGATAATCGAGTCAGATTCACAGGTGGCTTTGAGTTGGGTTACACGATCGGCAAATAGGCCATGGCGGTTGTGGGATGTGTTCACGGCGATTGATCAAGCGCCGCAGGTTACGTATGAGTTACAATTTTGTTATGTGCCTAGGGAGGCTAATGGATTCTCTGATGTTTTGGCCAAGTAGGGCGTCGATCGTGTGTCATTATTCGTGGTGTGCTTGTGATAAGAGTCGAGAGATATTGTATTATGTTTAGACAAGTCATATCGTACTCTTTTCCTCCACTAGAGAGGTTTTTAATGAGGCTATGGCTTGTCGCGCTGTATGTTTTTTCTTTCTATTGAATAAAAATCATAAACGGACGACTCAATGCAAATTATGGACATTATCGCAGTTGAGGGAATCCGTATGGAAGCAGAAATCGGGAGTCAAATGGTGGCGGGAGGGGGATGGTAATACGGCTTTTTTCATAGAGCGGCGAAGTTGAGAGCTATGCGTAATGAATTTTCAGGATTGATGATTGAGGGGGTATGGGAAACCAATCCCAATAGATTACGACAGGTGGTGCTTTCGGAGTTCAAAGCACATTTTTCACTACCAAGACCATGGGGACTATGACGATGGGATTGAATTTCAAATGTTTATCCGAGGGTTTGGGTGTCGAGCTGGAGAAATCATTCGAGGAGGAGGAAGTACGGGCTGTTATATGGGGAAGTGAAGGTTCGAAGGCACCGGGTCCCAATAGATATACCTTCGAATTCTATAAGAAAGGTTGGGAGATCTTGAAGGGAGATGTGATGGAGGTGCTGACTCGATTTCATGAGACAAATTTGCTGCCGAAGGGGTGTAATTCGGCATTTGTAGTGCTAATCCCAAAGGTGGAACAACCGCCAAAGCTGGGTGATTATAGGCCTATTTGCCTATTGAATTCGATCTATAAAATACTTGCTAAATGCTTGGCGAAGAGGCTGCAAAAGGTACTACCAGGGATAATCAGTGATGTTCAGTCGGCATTTGTGAAGGGGCGTCAAATTGTTGATGGAATTATGTTAGCGAATGAAGTGTTACACTCAATGCAAAAGAGGTCATATGGTGAGGGAGGGGTGCTGCTGAAACTTGATTTTGCCAAGGCATATGACTGTGTTAAATGGGAGTGTGTAGAGGCAATTAAGTGTAGAATGGGGTTCGGTTCGAAATGGCGTGAGTGGATGAGAATCTGTGTGAGTACGGCGAGATTGTCAATATTATTCAATGGTAGTCCGACTCCGGAATTCCCTATGCAACGAGGATTGCGGCAAGGGGATCCGTTATCGCCCCTTCTATTTGTCATTGTAGCCGAGTTATTGCATCAATTGTTAAGTGAGGCAGAAAAATCAGGGTTGATAAGGGGTGTACGTGTCGTGAATGACTGACGGATATCCCACCTCCAATTTGCGGATGACACGATTATCTTTTTACAAGGTGAGGTACGCTATGCTGAAAATTTAAAAAAGGTATTAACATGTTTTGAGTATGTTTCGGGGTTACATATTAACTACTTGAAGTCATCCTTGTATGGTGTGGGAGTGGACGAGGGGGTGGTGAATGAAATTGCTGCTATTATGGGTTGTAAAAGGGGCGAGTTGCCGGTGGTATATATCGGGCTTCCACTTGGGGTAGATCCGCGTAGTTTGAGTATGTGGGAACCGTTATTACAACGGTTTCGAAAGAGTTTGGCGGGATGGAAAAGGGACTCATTATCTTTTTCGGCTCGATTGACTCTATTAAACTCAGTGTTATCTGCTTTGCCGATTTATTATATGGGCATGTTTTTGGTTCCGAAGGGGATTGTTAGAAGAATTGATAGGATTAGGAGGTCATTCTTATGGGGGGTTCGGAGGAAAGGCGACGCATGAGCTGGGTGAGTTGGAAGATTGTTTGTCGTCTGCGAAAATTTGGGGGACTGGGGGTTGTGGACTTACACCAGCGCAATATGGCTCTCTTGGCAAGATGGCGGTTTGCGTTAGAGGGGGAATCGTTGTGGCGTTTAGTGTTGCTGGCTAAATATGGGGCGGATGTCTTTGATAGGAGAATGCCATTGGTTCGGAAAAAGGCGATGTCAACGGTATGGAAGCAAATCGTAACTTTGCATGAGCGGGAGGAGGTACATCGATACATGGCGCATTCTAATTTTATATGGTTGATTGGGAATGGGCGTAAAATATTGTTTTGGCGGGATGCATGGTCCGCGGATGTGCCATTATGTATGGTGTTTCCACGGCTGTTTTGCCTTGCGAAGAACACATGGGCGTTGGTTCATGAGTATGCATCGGGAACCTTGTTGGTACATGGGAGGTGGGACGAGTTTTTCGTACGTCCCCTTAGATTGTTTGAGGCGAATATGTTGAAGGAACTATGGGGGATAGTGGGAGCGGTTAATTTGAATGATGCGAAGGTGGACTTGCTGGTTTGGAGACATTCGACGACGGGACAATTTTCGGTCGCGAGTTTATATAGATTGATGTCTTCTTTCGGGTTGGATGGAGATCGGACAGTTTCAGCAATATGGTCGGCGCGAATGCCACCTAAAATACAGTGCTTTGTGTGGTTTATCATGTTGGATCGGTTGCCTACTTTATGTTATTTGCGGGATAGGGGAATAAGGTTGGATGCTAATGATTATAGTTGCCGATGGTGTGGCGTGGGGGAGGATACAGTGGATCACATTTTATATATTTGTCTGGTGGCATGGGAGGTTTGGTCGTGCTTTTTAGCGTGGTGGCAGATTGTTTTGATGCGACCAGCAACCATTATAGAGTTTTTGATGGTGGTGCTGGAAGGTACTTTTAGTGGTCCGCTGCGGGATAGATGGTTTTCGGGATGTGCTGCCACGTTGTGGTCACTATGGTTAGCAAGGAACGCGTTAATTTTCCAGGATAAGCGTGTATCAGTGCTAGAATTAATCTTTTTAATTAAGCTCCGAGCATTTTATTGGGTGCGAGCATTTGAGCCGCATGACTTAATTCTTGAATCCGAATGGTGGAATTGTCCGAGGTGGGGGGTGGAACCGATTAGGCCACGGAGGCCGCGAGAGGGTTATGTTTGGTCCCCTCCGAGGGCTGGTTGTGTGAAGTTTAATGTCGATGGATCGACAAGAGGGAAATCGGGCCCAGCGGGATGTGGAGGTGTGTTACGTGACGAGATGGGGAGGGTGCTGGCTTTGTTCTCGGGTCCGTTGGGCGTATTGGATTCCAATGAGGCTGAGTTGTATGCCATTTTATTTGCGTTGGAGTCATTTAGGGAGTCGAAATGGTGTACGTTACCTTGTATTATAGAGTCTGATTCGCTGGTTGCGACATCGTGGGTGGGTCGTGGGGAGACGCGGTGATGAGTGCTCAAATATGACATATTTCATTTGTTATTTTTCTAGCTACTGGGACTTCTTGCTGCTTAATCCATGTTGTTTTCGTTATATTTTGTGCAGGGACCTAATTCTGGAAATAGCAGTGAAAATGAGGCATTTCTGCAGTTTTTATTATAATTCTGTCATGACTAGCATCATGGGCACGACACCGGGCACGACGCATCTGACGTGGCAGTGACGTGACAATGACGTGGCGACTTCTAGAAGCTTCTGGAACGTTCTGAGAGATCTTATCAGCTTATCCGATTATATTCCTGCATTTAAATTTCAAAACATTTGAATTGTTTTATCTTTTGTTTATTATTTTGAATTATCTCATCATTTTATCTTTGTAAATCTAAGCCTATAAATACCACCCTTGGTAAAGGCTTAGATCATCCATCCATCAATCATTTTAGTTTTTACCTTTTGTAAACATTTTAGTTTTAATTCAAGTTCTTTTTCTTCATTTTCTTGTTTCATTTATTTTATGTTATTTAATTATTTTTTTAAAACCGAGTTAAGCATGATAATCAATATCATGCTTAGATAAATTTCTTGAGCCAAGAGCTAGCTAAATCAATTCTAATCGTGAGAATTGAACATTGCCTAAATTCCTTCGGGAATACATTTTTATCTTTCGGTTTAGATAGTTTGGAAATCGGCCTTACTAAAGTTTTTAATCGTTTTTCAAATCAAAAAGAGCTCGTTGATCTGGAATCGTTTAAAACATAGCTGGGAGGAAGGATCGGCCTGTGGCAATTTCGACTTCCTGTGAACACTCTTAGCGGCGGTCCGCTAAGGAAAGATAAAATCAGAAGCGATTCTTTTTAAGACAATTTCTGAGTCGGGCTTTTCCTGCTTTCAAAACTAAACACTTTAACGGCGATAGACGTGGCTAATTTGTTTAAGAATCAACCTTCGAAGATAGTCTTGGGAGGATTGGTTACCCGAGAGAGAAGCAAGTTGCGACGGGTTGGGCCTCGCAGACTATAACCGACATGATCCCCGGAGTAAAAATCTATTTCAATGATCGAAGGAATTGACAAGGCTAGCTCGAGGCTATTTCACATATTTGGTTTTCCTTATTTTTAATTTGTGCATTTTATTTCATTACTTCACTCAATATCAGATCACCCCCCCTTTTTTTTATTTCCTTGTCTTGCAGATATTCCTGGGAATCCAAATCCGACAAAATTCAAGTCAAGAAATTCGACTAATCTCCCTGTGGATCGACCCTCTTTCCTTATACTACTTAATTTCTTTATTTTATTAATTGTTGAAAGAGGTTAAATATTTATTTATTTTTGACCGGTTAAACAACGACTTGTCACGCGGCCATGGAGACTTTATGACCTGTTTCGCCGTGTTGATGAAGCTTGCTTGGGGATGGCTTTTGTCTTTAATCATGTGGTCCGTGAGGTGAATGGTGTGGCTGACATCTTAGCAAAGGGTGGGGTTGATCAGAAGGCTTGGTTGCGGATGGGGGTTTGAGGAGGGTAGGTGCTTGACATGTGTGTGCTGGTTGCTGTGTGCGGGAGGGGTGCTGGTTAATCAAGTTGTTGTGTGGGATGGTGTTTCACGGGAGTTGGGTGTTGTAGGGTGCTGATGGGTGCGGGGGTTGGGCGACGTTGTGTTGCTGTTGGGCAGCGGACATAATGGGGTGTGGAGTGCTTCCAGGGGGTTCGGACATGGGGGGTCAAGTCGTTTTGGATTGGTTTTTTTTGGAGTTATGTTGAATATATGTCCCGGGTACTCTTTTCCTCCAGCTAGGTTTAGGGAGGTTTTTAATGAGGCTCGGTGCTGATATGTTGTATGATTTTTTCACTTAATAAAAATCATACTTTTGAGCAAAAAAAAAAATCATACAGTTTGCTGATAAAAAAAACTAGACCACAAGACAATCATTCGAAAAAGTGTGAAGACTTGGAAAAATTGCCTTGTACTTACCCCTTCACCATCACCGTCTGTTTGAAGACGTAGTGTTGCTTCACATTGAAAAAGGTTGTAAAACGTAACATCTTCAAATCAGTAACATGTTTTCCGTTTACGATATTGTTGCATGAAATTACTAAGTAAAATTAAATTTAATTCATGTCAAGTTGAATAGAAATGATATATATGTAAGTGGTAACAAAATGTTTCTATTGAAGCTATTACATAATACAATAAGATTTTTTTTGTGTCTTAACATCTCTATTTGGTTGCTTCAAAATATCTTTTTTTTTGCTTTTAAACACAGTAACTATTCAAGTTCTACGCATCAATTTATTTGGTTTTGATTTTAAAAAATATCATGTTTCTGCATATTTGATTCATTCTTACAATTAGGAATTAGTTACTTGATGGAAGGGTTATAAATTCAAATATTTTTCATCGTTGAACTTTACGTATTGAATAATCTTGTGCTGTCTTTCTAACAATCAATGAATAGTGACAAGTTCTCGTTTCTTTGATCAATGGATCGTCAAAAAATTGAAATATTTTGTATTTACTAAAATAGTTTTGTCGACAACATCTCCTGTGAATTACACGTTTGATTCATCGATGCATTGCTTTTAAGAGGATGTTATTTTCATTTTGTTATGGAATGGTTGAATTTTTAATCATAAAGTTCCATGGTAAGAACGAATTAATCGAAATGAAAAGAAAGTATGAATGGAGGTTGCATGTAACAAGCATTTTTAGTTTAAGAAATAACACGGATTCAATAGCTCATGGTTATTTAAAAAAATACATTTTTTGAAAATCAACAATATATGCGATCATGTGTTAAACCAAATAGAATATTTTGTCCGAAAATAACGTCGTGTTTTGTACTTACCCTAAAAATCCACTATTAATGCTTATTCTATTATTTTTTTTCCGTATCAACAGTGTATCCAAGAAGAACCTAATAGAAGACACTAAAAACAAAAGAAAATATAAAAAATTGAGTTTGTGGTAATCAATTTAATTAACATTTTATTCATTTTTTCGAGTTTTTTAAATCAAACATATATGTTGAGGACCTAAGAAAAAAATGGTTGTTTATAGCTTGCCTAATATAAAAATTAGTTAGTTTCCTTAATATAATAATCATTTTTGAATAAGGTTATTACCTAAAAAGACTTGTAGCTCTTCTTACACAATAACGACATACGCCTCACTCTATGTTGATAATAAAATGTTATTACACGAAGACAATATCTTATTGTCGTCACAAGCAAATTACCCTTTAGTTCAAGTTTCTCTCAATGTTTTAGATCAACTTGTTTTCTCTCCATGGGTTTGTGGAAACGCCTGGCAAAGGAGCAAAAAGCGGAACATGATGCCGGCGAGCACCGTGAAACAGGTAAGGGTGATCAATCGGAGGAAAAAGATCAGGGCACTCAACGGGTGTGGACCTTATATGTCGGAGGTCTCTCTCAAACAATACACTGGAAAGGACTATGGCAGGTATGTGATAGACATGGGGTCGTCAAAGATGTGTTTATTCCGAATAGAGTGGCTAGGGATGGGCAGCGATTTGGCTTTGTTCGGATGGCATCACAAGATGATGACAATCGGGTAATCGAGAGATTGCATGGAAAATGGATTCACGGCGCTCGGATGAGTGTCGCTATGGCGTGGAAGGGCAAAACGGAATTGGTTAGGAGAAAAGGGGGAGAAAGGAAAAGCGGGGAACATCGTGAGACAGTGGAGATTGGAGATTCAAAGGCGTCACCCACTTCGATTTCGACAAGGAGAGGAGGGGTGAGTGAAAATCGCAGGATAATTCCGGGAATAGTAGATGAAGACAAATGAGCGATCCTACAATGGTGCACGGTGGGATGGTGCTCGAATCCGTGTAGCATAAAATCATTGGCGGAGCGATTGGAGGTTGGGAAGCACGTCGGATTCTCCATCATGAGATTGTCAGGGTCCATGATTTTGTTAATGTGCACGTCGGCGAGTGTTCGAGAACGTGTGTTGAAGCTAGACCGCGTGAAAGAATGTTTTGCGAGGGTAGAGGCGTGGTCGCCAGCAATCAAAGTGGAATCGCGCCGGATATGGTTATCAATTGTGGGTCTTCCAATTCACTTATGGAACAAACGGACATTCATGAATATCGCAAATATATGGGGATCTTTTATTTGTATGGACGATGCTACGGAAACGCCGACATCTTTTGATAGCGGCAGAATTATGGTGGAGACAACTGCTTTTGATCGAATTGAGGAACAAATACCTATCCAATTTGAGGAGGAGATATATCTGGTCCGAGTGTTGGAAATGGACGGCAAAACTCCAGTGATTGAATGTGATTGTGGCGACTATGAGTCGATCGATGGAGAGGAGAGTCTCGCACATGATACCTCTAACGACATTGCCGGGGTGGAAGAAAAGATTGATGGCACTACAAATAATCGGAGGGAGGTAATCGAACCGGTTTTGTGGCTAGCGAACGAAGTTTGGGAGGGACAACAAGGGGCCATGAACGGTGCAATAAATATAGAACAGAGAGCAGATTTAATTAAAAATGTGGAACGGGGGTCGACGCAACATTTGGAACAGTCACCGGACAGGCAGACGGAAGAGCTGCCGAAACGGAATGAGCTGACGATAGGAGGTGGGATGAGTGGGGAGAAGGACAGTGGCGATAGGAGTCTAGAGGTGGTAGGTAACGTCCCAATTTGTGAGAGTTTGGATATCGCTGGGATTGTGAATTCAAAGTCTAGTGATTCAGTGGGGTAGGATTCTCAGTTACATACAGGGGATAAGGTAGAGGAATTCAACTCATATCCAAATATCCATTCGAATGCTCCACATCCAGGTCTGGGTAATACCGAATTAATACAAGTGGGTCGGGCATTTTGTAAAATCCGACGGGTCCTAGGAGGCGAACAAATCATAGGTGGCTGTCGGGTATATCGGAAAAAGAAGGGCAATCGATTGAGTGGATTTCGACAAGGAAATTTGAACGGGGAAAGGGAGTTAGAAGACGGATTGAATGCACCCCAAAATATAGAAAGCGAGGCAGTCGCAACATTAAAATTGGGTTCGTTGATTGGGGTAAATTCCAACGGACGTGAGAGGAGATAATTCGCGACATTTCACGGGTGATCAACGGGGATAGTCGGGGCTTGTGACTAATGAAATTGCTATCGTGGAATGTTCGGGGATGGAGAGGGAGTGCAAAGCGACAGTATGTACGTGAGGTGTTACGGAAAAATAATGTGGACATGGCGATGTTGCAGGAAACGAAGATGGAGGAGTGGCCGACGTTATGGGTAGCAAACTTATAGGGAACGGACAGTTTTGAATCAGTTTTCGCGCCATCAATTGGAGCTTCAGAAGGTATATTGGTGGTGTGGGAAGCAAGCAGATTTAGCACTGAAAAGGTTGAGGTAAAACGACATTTTATTGTATTACGGGGATGGTGGACACAAGAAGACATGGCTTGCGTGATAATAGTGGTATATGCCCCATCGGAGGTCGAGGGTCAGCGAGCAGTATGGGCAGCGATACTAGATAAAATTAGCGATCAAGAGGGGCCGTGGTGTATCGCAGGTGACTTCAACGCAATCTTACATGATCCTGATAGAGTTGGGGTATCGGACAAGAATGTTGAAATGGAATTATTTGGTGAATTTGTACTTCACGCGGGGCTAATGGATTTGCCGCTATTGTGAAAACGATACACATGGTTTGGTCCAATGAATAGGTGCAGTAGAATCGATTGTTTCTTGATCTCGGCAGGTTGGGTGGATGTTTTCAGCTCAATCCAATAGGAAGCTTTGGCGAGGGGTGTATCAGATCATACGCCCTTGTTGTTGAAATGTGATGAGAGTGATTGGGGACCTAGGCCTTTTTTATTCTTTAATTGCTGGATGGAGGGTCGATATCATGCTCGCCAAATTGTTGAAGAATGGGTCCGATTGACAGGTTTGGGCATTGGTAACGGGAACATTATGGTAAAATTGCGGCAACTGAAATTATTCTTGAAAAAGTGGAATCGTGATAGTTTTGGGGATGTGAATGAGATTATTGCTGAGATGCAAGGTAAGATTGATCATGCAGATGAAACGGTAACTACGGATAGTGACGGTGAGGGAGTTGAGGTGGAGCGAAGACAGTGGATGCAGGCATTATGGAGAGCTATGCGAAATAAGGAAGCAATGTGGAGACAAAAATCGCGTGCAACATGGCTTCGATTGGGTGACCAAAATACGGCCTTTTTCCACCGATCCGCTAAATTGTGTGCTGCTAGGAATTACATACCTGGTTTCTTGATAAATGACAGGTGGATAACATCACTGACACAAATGCGTCGATATGTGGTGCAAGCGTTCACTAGACATTTTGCTAGTGATACGCGAGAGAGTGTATGGCATTTTGATGGCGAGTTCCGACAATTATCTACGACTGCTAGTGAAAGGTTGGTTTCAGTTTTCTCATTGGAGGAAATTCAGGGTGTGGTGCGGGAATGCGACGGTTCGAAGGCGCCAGGCCCAGACGGATTTACTTTAGACTTTTATAAGAAAGGGTGGGAGGTGGTAAGTGGTGACGTCTTCCGTTTTTTCGAAAGTTTCCATGATAGCGGACTTTTACCCAAGGGTGCGAATTGCGCGTTTATCGTCTTGCTGCCTAAGGTATCATCCCCTAAAACAATTGGTGAATATAGACCTATCTGTTTGGTTAATTCGGTGTACAAAATATTGGCGAAATGTCTAGCTAATCGCTTGCAGTTAGTTTTGGGTGAGTTAATCGTGACACGCAATCAACATTTATTAAGGGTCGTCAATTAGTGGATGGGGTACTTCTAGCTATTGAGGTTGTTCATTCCCTTCGTCAGAGGGGAGCGAGTTGTTTTTTGTTGAAACTAGATTTCGCGAAGGCCTATGACTGTGTCAGTTGGCGTTTCTTGGATGAGGTACTAGCTAAAATGGGATTCTGTGACATTTGGCAAAATTGGGTTAGAGAATGTATCAGTTTTGCCCGACTATCAGTGTTACTTAACGGTAATGCGACGAAGGAATTCAGAATGGGTCGGGGTTTGCGCCAAGGCTGTCCGTTATCGCCATTACTGTTTGTGGTGGTCGCGGAGGCGATGCACTTGATGTTGCGGTAAGGCCGAGTCGGAGGGTCTAATTCGTGGGGTTGAGGTGGCGTCAGGGATATTCCTGACACACTTACAGTTTGCTGACGATACACTGTTATTCTTTGAGGCATCATTAGAGATAGCGCGAAATTTAAAACAGATTCTACACTGTTTTCAAGTTTATTCTGGGTTGAAGATAAACTTTGGTAAGAGTTCGTTATATCCTATTGGTATTGGCGATGAGCTGAGTGATAGTGTGGCCGAAGTGATGGGTTGTAGACGAGCAGATTTGCCGTTTGTGTATCTAGGTTTTCCGATAGGAGCGAATCTGAGGTTGGTTGCTACATGGGAACCTATAATTGCAAACTTCAGGCGCAAGCTAGCGGGGTGGAAACGATCGTCTTTGTCCTTTGCTGCTCGTGTCGTATTGGTGAACTCGGTACTTTCCTCTTTACCTATTTTTTATATGGGATTATTTGTGGCTCTGAAGGGGGTGATTGAAAGGCTAGATCGGATTCGGAGGGCATTCTTATGGGGAGGTGTTGGATTAGAAAGACGAATGAGTAGGGTAGGGTGGGAGGTTGTATGTCGGCCAAAACAGTTTGGGGGATTGGGAGTCGCGGACTTACGGGTGAAGAATATGGCTTTGTTATCAAAATGGGTTTGGAGGTACGCTCGTGATAAAGATTCTTTATGGCGAAAGCTGATTGTAGCTAAATATGGCGAGCATACGCAGTGGTGGCGATTTAATACGGAAAAGCTCTCGTCGATGTCGACAGTATGGCGACAAATTGTGGCAAACTCGTGTGTAGCGCAAGTGGAAAAGCACATGGGCATGTCGGGTTTTTTTTTGGAAACTTGGTAATGGGCGGTCAGTCCTTTTTTGGTTCGATCCGTGGGTTGACCAGCTAGCATTGAATGATGTTTTTCCGCGTCTCTTTTCTTTGGCTATTGACAAACTAGCTCGGGTGTGTGATTACACGGAGGACGATGGCTTTTTTCATCAGCATTGGGATGGATTTTTAGGAGGCAATTGAGGGTGTTTGAGCATGGGCAGTTGCGGGAGTTGTATGCTTTGCTGTCCAAGTTTCGATTATGGGAAGGCGGGATGGATACATTAATTTGGAGGCCGGGTGCTCATGGTCTTTTTTCGGTTCAGGCTTTGTCGAAGTTGATCTTGTTAGATAAGGTTGGGGATGTGGGCCTAGGTGAATGCTTCGCTTGGAAAGTGTTGGTACCGCCTAAAGTTCAAGCCTTCTTGTGGTTCATATGGCTACGACGGTTACCCACGGCTGATTTCTTGCGCGCTAGAGGGGTCCCTTTTCCGGATGATCAGGGACGTTGTCCATGGTGTGTGACAGAGGAGGAGAGCATCGCTCACATATTGTATGAGTGTTCTTTTGCGCAGACAGCATGGGATTGGATGAGACAATGGTGGGGCGTCGACACAATTTTCCCGGTCAGTTTTGAAGCATTTTTTGTGATTGATTTTCATTGCGTTTTTACTGGATGCATGAGAATGTGGTGGGTAGCGAGCGTTAGTGCATTGTTGTGGTCGCTATGGTTAGCGAGAAATGAGTTCGTTTTCTGTGGGAAACATTTGTCATTGTCTGAATTATGTTTCTTGGTTAAGTTGAGATCGTTCTACTGGATAAAGGTTGATAGGAGGGGCGAAATGTTTCCGGAATCCATTTGGTGAGAATGTCCAGCTAATTTTGTTGTTAGCGCGCAACCGAGAAAGCTGAGGGTGGGAAGGAGCTGGCAGCCACCTTTAAAGGGTGTGTTAAAGTTTAATACGGATGGATCGGCGCGTGGTAAACCGGGGCCATCAGGGTTTGGTGGAGTAATGCGGGATGGGGATAGTCGAATATTGGGACTGTTTTTAGGCCCTTTAGGGGTGATGGAGTCGAACGAAGCCGAAGTGCGAGCGATAGCTTTTGCTTTGGGTTTGGTGCAGGAGAGGGAATGGCGGAAAGGTTGTGTCATTATAGAGTCGAACTCTCAGGGGGCGTTGAGCTGGGCTACACATTCGGCAAAACGTCCGTGGAGGTTATAGGAGGTCTTCTTAGCGATTGATCAGGCTTGTCAGGTAGCGTATGAGGCGAATGGCTTTGCGGATGTATTAGCGAAAGAAGGAGTGGATAGATGTTCGCTCTTTGTGGCACGTCTATGAGTTGGTTGTTCGTTTATTTGTTCTCTTCGGTGGATCTTATCGTACTCTTTTCCTCCATTAGGTTTAAGGAGGTTTTTAACGAGGCGTGAGATCCGTCAAGCTGTATGTTTTTTCTTATTCTAATAAAATCATACAGTTGCTGATAAAAAAAACTTGTTTTGACTTTTAAAATCAAATTACATTTTTTCTTAGTCAAATATGTTAAACATTAAGCTTAATTACTAACAAACTAAGCGCATGTGATTTTATGTTTCCCAAATTTTTTTAACTTTACGTTGCATACTATTTTGTAAATGCGAATTTAATGTCACCCTTTGTTTTTTTACAATATTACGAATTTTTATACATTATCACCAACATATTTTAACCTTTCGTTTTACCAAATTGTCTACAAAAGTATGATTGAAATACTAAAAGCCATAACAAAAGATTTGTTCTGTTAGATAAGTTGTAATATCTCGATTTACATTTCGCATTAATTTTTTCCTCTATTCAGTGTTTGTGGTAAATAGCCGTTATTATTGTACTTTGCAAGTATTTATAAAGAAGTGTATGAATGATGTAAGTTTCATTGTTTGACCCAATTTTGTATATCAATTAATTCCACATAATACAAAATTGTAGATAAATGTATGTTATCAAATTATTACGTTGCCATATCAGTATTAACATTAAATTTGATTAACCTGAAATATATAATGTTTTATTTTATGGAAACGCTTCTTACTCACATGGGCTTACAACTTTACCTATAAATGATAGTTTTCTTGATAATAAATCTCATTCGAAATTAGTCTTACGAACTATACTCAAGTGGCAACATCATTTGTATACAAGATGGCAACCCTCACTTTTTATTCTCTCTTAGTTATTTTATTCATTATGGTTGGTGCAGTGACAGCTACAAACGAGAATGACAAGATTATCATGAAAAATAATTGTGAAGCTAAAATTGACATGCCTTGTGCTTGGGAAGTTTTCGATAGTATATTCAAAACTGGGAGCGTTTCAAGCAAGTGTTGCGGTGAACTCCTTGTATTAGGAAGAAAGTGCCACTACGCATTGGTAAAAAGGACACTTGAAGATCCCTTATTCAAAAAACTAGACCACAAGACAATCATTCAAAAAAGTGTGAAGACTTGGAAAAATTGCCTTGTACTTACCCCTTCACCATCACCGTCTGCTTGAAGACGTAGTGTTGCTTCACATTGAAAAAGGTTGTAAAACGTAACATCTTCAAATCAGTAACATGTTTTCCGTTTATGATATTGCTGCATGAAATTACTAAGTAAAATTAAATTTAATTAGTGTCAAGTTGAATAGAAATGATATATATGTAAGTGGTAACAAAATGTTTCTATTGAAGATATTACATAATACAATAAGATTTTTTTTTGTGTCGTAACATCTCTATTTGTTTGCTTCAAATATCTTTTTTTTGCTTTTAAACACAGTACCTATTCGAGTTCTACACATCAATTTATTTGGTTTTGATTTTAAAAATATCATGTTTCTGCATATTTGATTCATTCTTACAATTAGGAATTAGTTACTTGATGGAAGGGTTATAAATTCAAATATTTTTCATCGTTGAATTTTACGTATTGTATAATCTTGTGTTGTCTTTCTAACAATCAATGAATAGTGACAAGTTCTCGTTTCTTTGATCAATGGATCGTCAAAAAATTTAAATATTTTGTATTTACTAAAATAGTTTTGTCGACAACATCTCCTGTCAATTACACGTTTGATTCATCGATGCATTGCTTTTAAGAGGATGTTATTTTCATTTTGTTATGGAATGGTTGAATTTTTAATCATAAAGTTCCATGGTAAGAACGAATTAATCGAAATGAAAAGAAAGTATGAATGGAGGTTGCATGTAACAAGCATTTTTAGTTTAAGAAATAAGACGGATTCAATAGCTCATGGTTATTTAAAAAATACATTTTTTCAAATCAACACTATATGCGATCATGTGTTAAACCAAATAGAATATTTTGTCCGACAAGAACGTCGTTTTTTGTACTTACCCTAAAAATCCACTATTAATGCTTATTCTATTATTTTTTTATTTTTCCGTATCAACAGTGTATCCAAGAAGAACCTAATAGTAGACACTAAGAACAAAAGAAAATATAAAAAATTGAGTTTGTGGTAATCAATTTAATTAACATTTTATTCATTTTTTCGGGTTTTGTAAATCGAACATAGATGTTTAGGACCTAAGAAAAAAAATGGTTGTTTATAGCTTGTCTAATATAAAAATTAGTTAGTTTCCTTAATATAATAATCATTTTTGAATAAGGTTATTACTTAAAAATACTTGTAGCTATGAGGCTTTGGCGAATCAAATTGCGGAGTGTGATTCGAAATTGTTGTCGACGCTTAGGACGAGGGCTGAGGAAGTCGAGTATCGGAGTTTACATACGCGGTTATGGAAGGTGGCGAATTTGCGGGAATCCGTATGGCGCCAAAGATCGAGGGCATTATGGTTAGCGGAAGGTGACAGAAATACATCTTTTTTTCACAAAGCGGCAAAAATAAGACAAGCACAAAACACAATTAGAGGCCTCCTTTTTGGTGAGTTATGGGTGAACGAAATTGGCCAATTAAAACAGTTGGTGCGATTGGAATTTTTGAACCATTTTGGACAGCAACCGACAGGGGGAATTCTTGTGCCTGAGGTGGGATTCTTACGTATTTCGGATCAGCAACGAGAGGTGCTGGTCAGGCCGTTTACGGAAGAGGAAGCTAAACACGCGGTATGGAGTTGCGAGGGGTCTAAAGCGCCGGGTCCGAATGGATTTCCTTTTGAATTTTTCGAAAGGGGTGGGAATTTGTGCGTGAAGATGTAATGGCTTTTTTGGAGGAATTCCATAGTACAGGTCGACTTGCAAGGGGCTATAATTCGGCTTTTGTTGTGTTGATTGCAAAGAAGGAACATCCCCGGATGTTGGGGGATTTTCGTCCGATTTGCTTGCTTAACTCGGTGTATAAGATTTTAGCGAAATGTTTAGCGCGTCGTCTTCAAGTGGTATTGCCTCAGCTTATTAGTGATGTTCAGTCCGCTTTTATTGATGGGCGACAAATTTTGGATGGGATCATGTTAGCTAATGAAATTATTCATTCTATGAAGATTTCGGGGGATCGTACGGGTAGCTATGTGCTGAAACTTGACTTCGCTAAAGCCTACGACTGCATTGATTGGGGTTGTTTGCGGTTTGTTCTCACAAAAATGGGGTTTGGGGAGACATGGTGCGGATGGATATCGGAATGTGTGGAAACAGCGAGGCTTTCAGTGTTGATTAACGGCAGCCCGACGGAGGAATTCCCGATGCGGCGAGGGTTGAGGCAAGGGGATCCCATTTCGCCTCTGCTGTTTGTGATTGTGGCTGAGGTATTGCACATTTGTTTTTTGAATGCTGAACGAAGGGGTCTAATTGCTGGGGTTCGGGTAGCAGGGGATGTATCGGTGTCGCACCTTCAATTCGCGGATGATACGGTATTATTCTTGCGAGGTGATGTTGAGATGGCGAGGAACTTAAAAAGGGTGCTGACCTGCTTTGAGCTCACCACGGGTCTGAAGATTAACTTTGATAAGTCTTGCCTTTTTGGAGTTGGTTTAGAGGATTCGATTTTTGAGGGTGTGAGCAGCGTTTTGGGTTGTCCGAAAGGTGTGTTGCCGATGACGTACCTGGGGATTCCGATTGGGGTAAATCCGAGAGGCATGGCTATATGGGAGCCATTAATTCAGCGTTTCCGCCGGCGTTTGGCGGGGTGGAAACGGGACGCGCTATCATTTGCGGGACGTTTAGTGTTGGTTAATTCGGTTTTGTCAGCCCTTCCGGTATACTATATGGGAGTCTTTATGATCCCAAAGCGAATAATTTTGAAAATTGATCGGATTCGGCGGAACTTCTTATGGGGAGGTAAGGAAGAGAGAGCTAAATTTAGCCGTGTGGGATGGGAAGTGGCATGCCGCCCGAAAAAGCTAGGAGGGTTAGGGGTGATTAATTTGCATGACCGAAACTTAGCGTTGTTGGCAAAATGGGCATGGAAGTACGCGGTGGAAGACGAGTCGCTGTGGAGGAAGATTGTAGTCGCAAAATATGGCTCCGAGGTGCTGTCTTGGCGGATTCATCAGCGAAGTTCACGATCGATGTCAGCAATGTGGAAGCATGTGGTAGATGTTCAGCAAAATGAGCTAGTTGGAAGGTTCATGAATGGTTCCCAATTCGTATGGATTATAGGAAATGGGGTGCGAGTGTTGTTTTGGCATGACCGTTGGTGTGTGGCCGAGCCGTTGAAGGTGGTTTTCCCACGGTTATATGGGCTGGTTGTGAATAAAATTGAGCGTGTTAGTGAGGTGTTGGGACGGACAGAGGCAGATTGGAGTGGCTGTTTTCGCAGGGATTTGAGAGCTTTTGAGAGGGATTTGTTGCGGGACTTGCTGGCTTGTCTTCATGGATGGGTGCTGAGACATGACGTAGAGGATCGACTCATTTGGACCCCGGAGACAACGGGGGAATTTTCGGTGAAGACTTTAAATAAATTAATGTCCTTGTTGGGTATGTCGGATATGTCGGATGTCAGTTGGCCGTGGAATTTGCCAGTGCTACCAAAATTACAATGCTTTATTTGGTTTATTCTTATTGATCGACTGCCTACGTTGGCTATGCTGATGGCACGAGGTGTACCGTTGGGGGAAACATCTGTCGTTTGTCGATTTTGTGGGGCAGGTGAGGATGCGATAGATCATATTTTTTGGGAATGCCCAACGGCATGGATGATTTGGGACAGCTTCTTTGCGTGGTGGGGAGTGGCGGTGGCACGTCCGAGGAAGGTACGAGATTTCATTGTGATGTGTTACAGTAGCTTCTTTTATGGGGATTTGAGGGAGTGGTGGCTAATCGGATGTACGAGTGTATTGTGGTCTATTTGGCTCGCAAGAAATGCGATATTATTCCAGGACAAGAGAATGACGATTGGGGGGATTATATTCTTAATCCAATTGCGGTCGTTCCATTGGACACGCATTAGATTTGAGAAGGGTGACATCCGTGAGGCGGCATGGTGGGACTGCCCTTTGTTGTGCGTGAATGAAGCAGCGGGACGACATGCGTGCAGGGGACCGGTGTCGTGGGTACCGCCTTGGAAAGGGACGTGGAAATGCAATGTCGATGGAGCAGCTCGAGGAAAGCCGGGCCTAGCGGGGTGTGGGGGAGTGATCCGAGATTGGGAAAGCCGAATACGTGGCTTGTTTTCTGGGGCAATCGGTATAGCAGACTCGAACGAGGCCGAGGTCCAAGCGATTGCTTTTGCGCTGAAGCTGTTGTGGGAATCGTTGCGTGAGGGGGTCCAGTCGATAGTAATTGAATCTGATTCGAGGGTGGCTCTTGCGTGGATTCAAGGGATTGATCGTAGACCGTGGCGATTGTGGCGTTGGTTTTTTCATATTGATGAAGCTTGTGAGGCTCTACCGAATGTGTGTTTTGCGCATGTTCTACGGGAAGGTAATCAATTGGCGGATGCACTAGCCAAGGGGGGTGTAGATCGGAGATCGTGGCTATGGGTTTTGGCGTGAGTTGTATGCGTGTTTGTTCTCATTTGTGACATTACTAATGGTACTCTTTTCCCCCATTTAGGATTAGGGGGTTTTTAACGAGGCCATTAGTAGTGCTCTGTATGATTTTGCTTCAATAAAATCATATCGCTTTTCAAAAAAAAAAATACTTGTAGCTCTTCTTACACAATAATGACATACGCCTCACTCTATACTGATTTCTACAAGAAAGGTTGGGAGGTGGTGAGGGGTGACGTTATCCGATTCTTTGAGTGTTTTCATGCTAGCGGTTTGTTGCCCAAAGGAGCGAACTGTGCTTTCATCGTGTTGTTACCTAAGGTGTCGGCTCCTAAAACATTAGGTGAGTATCGTCCTATTTGTCTGGTCAATTTGATGTATAAATTGCTGGCAAAATGTTTAGCAAATCGGCTACAATTAGTGTTGGGTGGTCTAATTAGTGACACGCAATCAACTTTCATTAAGGGGCGACAGTTAGTGGATGGGGTATTATTGGCTATTGAGGTTATTCATTCGCTTAGACAAAGAGGCACTGGTGTTTTTCTTTTGAAATTGGACTTTGCTAAAGCCTACGACTGTGTCAGTTGGTATTTTTTAGATGCAGTATTAACTCGGATGGGGTTTTGTGTAACTTGGCGTGCTTGGGTTAGAGAATGCATTAGTTCTGCCTGCCTATCGGTATTACTTAATGGCAGTGCGACGAAGGAATTCATGATGGGTCGTGGTTTGCGCCAAGGCTGACCGTTATCCTCTTTACTGTTCATTGTGGTTGCGGAGGCATTACATTTGATGCTGGGTAAAGCAGAGTCCGAGGGATTAATTCGGGGGGTTGAGGTGGTGCCGGATGTGTTCTTAACGCACCTACAGTTTGCTGATGATACACTCCTATTTTTTGAGGCCTCATTAGAAGTTACATGTAATATCAAGCGTATCTTACACTGCTTTCAAGTATGCTTTGGCTTGAGGATTATTTTTTCTAAGAGCTCGCTACATGCAATTGGCGTGGAAGAGGAGTTGGGAGTAGTAGTGGCCGAAGTGCTGGGATGTAGACAGGGTATGTTGCCGTTTATTTACCTTGGGTTTCCTGTAGGAGCTAATCCGAGGCTGTTATCGATGTGGGAACCGGTTATCGCTAACTTTCGACGCAAGCTAGCAGGGTGGAAGCGAACGCCATTATCTTTTGCTGCCCGTATAATTTTGGTAAATTCAGTACTTTCATCTCTGCCTATTTCTTACATGGGCTTGTTTGTGGCTCCAAAGGGGGTGATTGAGAAATTGGATCGTATACGTAGAGCATTCCTTTGGGGAGGCGTTGGCCTTGAATGGAGGATGAGTATGGTAGGGTGGGAGGTTGTGTGTAGACCGCGGCATTTGGGAGGCTTGGGAGTGGCATATTTACAGGTGAAAATATGGCATTATTATCGAAGTGGGTTTGGCGATATGCTCGTGATCGCGACTCACTGAGGCGGCGGTTAATTGTAGCTAAGTATGGTGAACATACTCAGTGGTGGCGTTTCAACACGAAAAAGCTGTCAACTCTGTCAATTGCGTGGCGACAGATTGTGGCCAATTCTTGTTCTGCGAAAATTGATAAACATTTGGGGATGTCGGGTTTTCAATGAAAAATAGGCAATGGGCGGACAACATTATTTTGGTTTGATCCGTCGATAACACAACAACCTTTGAAAGATACATTTCCGCGACAATTTTCCTTGGCGATAAATAAGCTAGCATGTGTGTGTGATTATTCGGAGGGTGTAAGTCTCGATCATCAAGAATGGGAAGGGTTCTTTAGACGTCAATTGAGGCTGTTCGAGCATGAGCAGTTGAGGGATTTATGTGCCCTGGTTAGCGAGGTTCGGTTATAGGAATGTCGACTTGATACTTTAATTTGGAGACCGGACACATATGGGGAATTCTCAGTCAGTGCATTGTCGAAGCTGTTGATGCTGGTCCCGCCTAAAGTCCAGGCGTTCTTGTGGTTTATATGGTTACGAAGGTTGCCTACGGCAGATTTCTTGAGAGCACGTGGGGTGCCTTTGCGTGATGAGCAAGGAAGATGTCCATGGTGTGCATCATCGGAGGAATGTATCGCACACCTCTTCTATGAATGCCCCTGTGTGCGGAAAGTATGGGAGTGGTTGCGGCATTGGTGGGGTGTAGAGATATCTTTCCCGGTGAGTTTCGATGACTTTTTTGTTGTAAACTTTCATTGTTCCTTTACCGGTTGCATGAGAAAATGGTGGGTGGCGAGTGTTAGTGCGTTGTTGTGGTCATTATGGTTAGCTAGAATCGAGTTTATCTTTCGTGGAAAATGTATGTCGATGACTGTGTTGTGCTTTTTGGTTAAGTTGAGGTCTTTTTATTGGATTAAGGTTGATAGTGAGGGTGAGTTGTTATCCGAATCGGTTTGGTGGTCATGTCCGTCTGCGTTTGTAGTTAGTCCAGCACCGCGGAAGGTGAGGGCAGGGGTAGGTTGGCAGCCACCAATGCAGGGTGTTTTAAAATTTAATACTGATGGTTCGGCGCAAGGAAAACCGGGTCCTGCGGGGTTTGGTGGTGTGATGCGTGACGGGGGGAGTAAGATTTTGGGATTGTATTCAGGACCGTTAGGTGTGATGGATTCAAATGAAACTGAAGTGCGGGCGATAGCATTTGTGTTGAGATTGGTTATGGACAGGGAGTGGCGTGACAGATGTGTGATTATAGAGTCAGATTCGCAAGTAGCTTTGAGTTGGGCTACACGTTCGGTGAAACGGCCTTGGCGATTGTGGGAGGTATTTACAGTGATCGATCAGGCTTGTCAGGTCTCGTATGAGATACACTTTTGTCACGTGCCAAGGGAGGCAAATGGCTTTGCGGATGTGCTAGCGAAAGAAGGCGTGGATCGATGTTCGCTTTTTGTGGCTTGCTTATGACAGGCCTGGTTTTTTCTATGTATTCTTGGCGGATCTTATCGTACTCTTTTCCTCCACTAGGGAGGTTTTTAACGTGGCGTAGGATCCGTCACGCTGTATGCTTTTATGCTAATAAATAAAATCATACAGTCGCTGATAAAAAATGTTATTACACGAAGACAATATCTTATTGTCGTCACAAGCAAATTACCCTTTCGTTCAAGTTTCTCTCAATGTTTTAGATCAACTTGTTTTGACTTTTAAACATCGAATTATATTTTTTCTTAGTCAAATATGTTAAACATTAAGCTTAATTACTAACAAACTAAGCGCATATGATTTTATGTTTCCCAATTTTTTTTAACTTTACGTTGCATACTATTTTGTAAATGCGAATTTAATGTCACCCTTTGTTTTTTACAATATTACGAATTTTTATACATTGTCTACAAAAGTATGATTGAAATACTAAAAGCCATAACAAAAGATTTGTTCTGTTAGATAAGTTGTAATATCTCGATTTACATTTCGCATTAATTTTTTCCTCTATTCAGTGTTTGTGGTAAATAGCCGTTATTATTGTACTTTGCAAGTATTTATAAAGAAGTGTATGAATGATGTAAGTTTCATTGTTTGACCCAATTTTGTATATCAATTAATTCCACATAATACAAAATTGTAGATAAATGTATGTTATCAAATTATTACGTTGCCATATCAGTATTAACATTAAATTTGATTAACCTGAAATATATAATGTTTTATTTTATGGAAACGCTTCTTACTCACATGGGCTTACAACTTTACCTATAAATGATAGTTTTCTTGATAATAAATCTCATTCGAAATTAGTCTTACGAACTATACTCAAGTGGCAACATCATTTGTATACAAGATGGCAACCCTCACTTTTTATTCTCTCTTAGTTATTTTATTCATTATGGTTGGTGCAGTGACAGCTACAAACGAGAATGACAAGATTATCATGAAAAATAATTGTGAAGCTAAAATTGACATGCCATGTGCTGGGGAAGTTTTCGATAGTATATTCAAAACTGGGAGCGTTTCAAGCAAGTGTTGCGGTGAACTCCTTGTATTAGGAAGAAAGTGCCACTACGCATTGGTAAAAAGGACACTTGAAGATCCCTTTTTCAAAAAACTAGACCACAATACAATCATTCGAAAAAGTGTGAAGACTTGGAAAAATTGCCTTGTACTTACCCCTTCACCATCACCGTCTGCTTGAAGACGTAGTGTTGCTTCACTTTGAAAAAAGGTTGTAAGAAGTAACATCTTCAAATCAGTAACACGTTTTCCGTTTACGATATTGTTGCATGAAATTACTAAGTAAAATTAAATTTAATTCATGTCAAGTTGAATAGAAACGATATATATGTAAGTGGTAACAAAATGTTTCTATTGAAGATATTACATAATACAATAAGATTTTTTTTGTGTCGTAACATCTCTATTTGGTTGCTTCAGATATCTTTTTTTTTTTGCTTTTAAACACAGTACCTATTCGAGTTCTACATATCAATTTATTTGGGGTTTTGATTTTAAAAAATATAATGTTTCTGCATATTTGATTCATTCTTACAATTAGGAATTAGTTACCTGATGGAAGGGTTATAAATTCAAATATTTTTCATCGTTGAATTTTACGTATTGTATAATCTTGTGTTGTCTTTCTAACAATCAATGAATAGTGACAAGTTCTCGTTTCTTTGATCAATGGATCATCAAAAAATTGAAATATTTTGTATTTACTAAAATAGTTTTGTCGACAACATCTCCTGTCAATTACACGTTTGATTCATCGATGCATTGCTTTTAAAAGGATGTTATTTTCATTTTTTATGGAATGGTTGAATTTTTAATCATAAAGTTCCATGGTAAGAACGAATTAATCGAAATGAAAAGAAAGTATGAATGGAGGTTGCATGTAACAAGCATTTTTAGTTTAAGAAATAACACGGATTCAATAGCTCATGTTTATTTAAAAAAATACATTTTTGCAAATCAAAACTATCTGTGATCATGTGTTAAACCAAATAGAATATTTTGTCCGACAAGGACGTCGTTTTTTGTACTTACCCTAAAAATCCACTATTAATGCTTATTCTATTATTATTTTTCCGTATCAACAGTGTGTCCAAGAAGAACCTAATAGAAGACACTAAAAACAAAAGAAAATATAAAAAATTGAGTTTGTGGTAATCAATTTAATTAACATTTTATTCATTTTTTCGAGTTTTTAAATCAAACATTGATGTTTAGGAGAACATACGCAGTGGTGGCGTTTTAATACAGAGAAGTTGTCGTAGATGTTGATAGTATGGAGACAAATTGTTGCAAATTCATGCGCAGCACAAGTGGAAAAACACGTGGGCATGACCGGTTTTTTGTGGAAACTTGGTAATTCGAGATCAATCCTTTTTTGGTTCGATCCGTGGGTTGAACAGTTTGCCTTAAAAGATATTGTTTTCCCGCGTCTATTCTCGTTGGCGGTTGACAAATTAGCGCGGGTGTGTGATTACGCGATGGACGACAGATTCTCTCACCAGCATTGGGACGGTTTCTTTAGGAGGCAATTAAGGGTTTTCGAGCACGGGCAGCTGCGGGAGTTACATAATTTGGTGTCCAATTTTCGGGTATGGGAAGGAAAGATGGACACTTTTATTTGGAGGCCGGGTGATCATGGAAATTTTTCGGTTCAGACCTTGTCGAAGCTGATTATGTTTGATAAGGTTGGGGATATGGGTTTAGGTGAATGCTTTGCTTGGAAAGTGCTGGTACCGCCTAAGGTTCAGGCCTTCTTGTGGTTCATATGGCTACGGCGGTTACCCACGGCTGACTTCTTGCGTGCTCGTGGGATTCCACTGCCGGATGATCAAGGACGTTGTCCTTGGTGTATGACGGAGGAGGAGAGCATCGCTCACATTTTGTACGAATGTTCCTTTGCGCGATCAGCTTGGGTATGGATGAGACAATGGTGGGGAATCGACACAACTTTCCCGGTCAGTTTTGATGCATTTTTTGTGATTGATTTCCATAGCGTTTTTACTGGTTGCATGAAAATGTGGTGGGTAGCGAGCGTTAGTGGATTATTGTGGTCGCTATGGTTAGCGAGAAATGAGTATATCTTCCGTGGGAAACGTTTGAATTTATCTGAATTATGCTTCTTGGTGAAATTGCGATCATACTACTGGATAAAAGTTGATAGGCGAGGTGAGGTGTTTCCGGAATCCATCTGGTGGACATGTCCTGCTCAGTTTGAGGTTAGTGCGCAACCGAAAAAAGTGAGGGTGGGACGGTGCTGGCAGCCTCCTTTAAAGGGCGTGTTAAAATTTAACACGGATGGATCGGCGCGTGGTAAGCCGGGTCCAGCGGGGTTTGGTGGCGTAATGCGAGATGAAGATAGCCGTATATTGGGATTGTTGTCAGCACCTTTAGGTGTGATAGATTCGAACGAAGCGGAAGTGCGAGCGATAGCTTTTGCATTGGGTCTGATACAGGAGAGGGAAGGGCGGAAGGGCTGTGTTATCATAGAGTCGGACTCTCAAGTGGCGTTGAGCTGGGTTACACAATCCGCAAAACGTCCTTGGCGGTTGTGGGAGGTTTTCTTAGCGTTAGATCAGGCTTGTCAAGTCGCGTATGACATTCAATTCTGTTATGTGCCGAGGGAGGCGAATGGCTTCGCGGATGTCTTAGCGAAAGAGGGTGTGGACAGATGTTCGATTTTTGTGGCATGTATATGAGTTGGTGTTTTGTTCTTTTTGTTATTTCGACGGATCTCATCGTACTATTTTCCTCCATTAGGCTTAGGGAGGTTTTTAATGAGGCGTGTGATCCGTCAAGCTGTATGTTTTTTATATCTATATTAAAATCATACAGTTGCCGATCAAAAAAAAAACATAGATGTTTAGGACCTAAGAAAAAAATGGTTGTTTATAGCTTGGCTAATATAAAATTTTCCTTAATATAATAATCATTTTTGAATAAGGTTATTACCTAAAACGACTTGTTGCTCTTCTTACACAATAACAACAAACGCCTCACTCTATGCTGATAATAAAATGTTATTACACGAAGACAATATCTTATTGTCGTCACAAGCAAATTACCCTTTAGTTCAAGTTTCTCTCAATGTTTTAGATCAACTTGTTTTGACTTTTAAACATCGAATTATATTTTTTCTTAGTCAAATATGTTAAACATTAAGCTTAATTACTAACAAACTAAGCGCATATGATTTTATGTTTCCCAATTTTTTTTAACTTTACGTTGCATACTATTTTGTAAATGCGAGTTTAATGTCACCCTTTGTTTTTTACAATATTACGAATTTTTATACATTGTCTACAAAAGTATGATTGAAATACTAAAAGCCATAACAAAAGATTTGTTCTGTTAGATAAGTTGTAATATCTCGATTTACATTTCGCATTAATTTTTTCCTCTATTCAGTGTTTGTGGTAAATAGCCGTTATTATTGTACTTTGCAAGTATTTATAAAGAAGCGTATGAATGATGTAAGTTTCATTGTTGGAACCAATTTTGTATATCAATTAATGCCACATAATACAAAATTGTAGATAAATGTATGTTATCAAATTATTACGTTGCCATATCAGTATTAACATTAAATCTGATTAACCTGAAATATATAATGTTTTATTTTATGGAAACGCTTCTTACTCACATGGGCTTACAACTTTACCTATAAATGATAGTTTTCTTGGTAATAAATCTCATTCGAAATTAGTCTTACGAACTATACTCAAGTGGCAACATCATTTGTATACAAGATGGCAAGCCTCACTTTTTATTCTCTCTTAGTTATTTTATTCATTATGTTTGGTGCAGTGACGGCTACAAACGAGAATGAAAAGATTATCATGAAAAATAATTGTGAAGCTAAAATTGACATGCCTTGTGCTGGGGAAGTTTTCGATAGTATATTCAAAACTGGGAGCGTTTCAAGCAAGTGTTGCGGTGAACTCCTTGTATTAGGAAGAAAGTGCCACTACGCATTGGTAAAGAGGACACTTGAAGATCCCTTTTTCAAAAAACTAGACCACAAGACAATCATTCGAAAAAGTGTGAAGACTTGGAAAAATTGCCTTGTACTTACCCCTTCACCATCACCGTCTGCTTGAAGACGTAGTGTTGCTTCACTTTGAAAAAGGTTGTAAGACGTAACATCTTCAAATCAGTAACATGTTTTCCGTTTACGATATTGTTGCATGAAATTACTAAGTAAAATTAAATTTAATTCATGTCAAGTTGAATAGAAATGATATATATATAAGTGGTAACAAAATGTTTCTATTGAAGCTATTACATAATACAATAAGATTTTTTTTTTGGTCGAAACATCTCTATTTGGTTGCTTCAAATATCTTTTTTTTTTGCTTTTAAACACAATAACTATTCAGGTTCTACACATCAATTTATTTGGTTATGATTTTAAAAAATATCATGTTTCTGCATATTTGATTCATTCTTACAATTAGGAATTAGTTACTTGATGGAAGGGTTATAAATTCAAATATTTTTCATCGTTAAATTTTACGTATTGTATAATCTTGTGTTGTCTTTCTAACAATCAATGAATACTGACAAGTTCTCGTTTCTTTGATCAATAGATCGTCGAAAAATTGAAATATTTTGTATTTACTAAAAAAGTTTTGTCGACAACATCTCCTGTCAATTACACGTTTGATTCATTGATGCATTTCTTTTAAGAGGATGTTATTTTCATTTTGTTATGGAATGGTTGAATTTTTAATCATAAAGTTCCATGGTAAGAACAAATTAATCGAAATGAAAAGAAAGTATGAATGGAATTTGCATGTAACAAGCATTTTTAGTTTAAGAAATAACACGGATTCAATAGCTCATGGTTATTTAAAAAAAATACATTTTTGCAAATCAACACTATATGCGATCATATGTTAAACCAAATAGAATATTTTGTCCGACAAGAACGTCGTTTTTTGTACTTACCCTAAAAATCCACTATTAATGCTTATTCTATTATTTTTTTATTTTTCCGTATCAACAGTGTATCCAAGAAGAACCTAATAGTAGACACTAAGAACAAAAGAAAATATAAAAAATTGAGTTTGTGGTAATCAATTTAATTATCATTTTATTCATTTTTTCGGGTTTTGTAAATCGAACCTAGATGTTTAGGACCTAAGAAAAAAATGGTTGTTTATAGCTTGTCTAATATAAAAATTAGTTAGTTTCCTTAATATAATAATCATTTTTGAATAAGGTTATTACTTAAAAATACTTGTAGCTCTTCTTACACAATAACGACATACGCCTCACTCTATGCTGATTTCTACAAGAAAGGTTGGGAGGTGGTGAGGGATGACGTTATCCGATTCTTTGAGTGTTTTCATGCTAGCGGTTTGTTGCCCAAAGGAGCGAACTGTGCTTTCATCGTGCTGTTACCTAAGGTGTCGGCTCCTAAAACATTAGGTGAGTATCGTCCTATCTGTCTGGTCAATTTGATGTATAAATTGCTAGCAAAATGTTTAGCAAATCGGCTACAATTAGTGTTGGGTGGTCTAATTAGCGACATGCAATCAACTTTCATTAAGGGGGGACAGATAGTGGATGGGGTATTATTGGCTATTGAGGTTATTCATTCGCTTAGACAAAGAGGCGCTGGTGTTTTTCTTTTTAAATTGGACTTTGCTAAAGCCTACGACTGTGTCAGTTGGCATTTTTTAGATGCAGTATTAACTCGGATGGGGTTTTGTGTAACTTGGCGTGCTTGGGTTAGAGAATGCATTAGTTCTGCCCTCCTATCGGTATTACTTAATGGCAGTGCGACGAAGGAATTCATGATGGGTCGCGTTTGCGCCAAGGCTGACCATTATCCTCTTTACTGTTCATTGTGGTTGCGGAGGCATTACATTTGATGCTGGGTAAAGCAGAGTCCGAGGGATTAATTCGGGGGGTTGAGGTGGTGTCGGATGTGTTCTTAACGCACCTACAGTTTGCTGATGATACACTCCTATTTTTTGAGGCCTCATTGGAAGTTGCATGTAATATCAAGCGTATCTTACACTGCTTTCAAGTATGCTTTGGCTTGAGGATTAATTTTGCTAAGAGCTCGCTACATGCAATTGGCGTGGAAGAGGAGTTGGGAGTAGTAGTGGCTGAAGTGCTGGGATGTAGACAGGGTATGCTGCCGTTTATTTACCTTGGGTTTCTTGTAGGAGCTAATCCGAGGCTGTTATCGATGTGGGAACCGGTTATCGCTAACTTTCGACGCAAGCTAGCCGGGTGGAAGCGAACGCCATTATCTTTTGCTGCCCGTATAATTTTTGTAAATTCAGTACTTTCATCTCTGCCTATTTTTTACATGGGCTTGTTTGTGGCTCCAAAGGGGGTGATTGAGAAATTGGATCGTATACGTAGAGCATTCCTTTGGGGAGGCGTTGGCCTTGAATGGAGGATGAGTAGGGTAGGGTGGGAGGTTGTGTGTAGACCGCGGCATTTGGGAGGCTTGGGAGTGGCATATTTACATGTGAAAATATGGCATTATTATTGAAGTGGGTTTGGCGATATGGTCGTGATCGCGACTCACTGAGGCGGCGGTTAATTGTAGCTAAGTATGGTGAACATACTCAGTGGTGGCGTTTCAACACGAAAAAGCTGTCAACTATGTCGATTGTGTGGCGACAGATTGTGGCCAATTCTTGTTCTGCGAAAATTGATAAACATTTGGGGATGTCGGGTTTTCAATGAAAAATAGGCAATGGGTGGACAGCATTATTTTGGTTTGATCCGTCGATAACACAGCAACCTTTGAAAGATACGTTTCCGCGACTATTTTCCTTGGCGATAAATAAGCTAGCATGTGTGTGTGATTATTCGGAGGGTGTAAGTCTCGATCATCAACAATGGGAAGGGTTCTTTAGACGTCAATTGGGGTTGTTCGAGCATGAGCAGTTGAGGGAGTTATGTGCCTTGGTTAGCGAGGTTCGGTTATGGGAATGTCGACTTGATACTTTAATTTGGAGACCGGACACACATGGGGAATTCTCAGTCAGTGCATTGTCGAAGCTGTTGATGCTGGATAAGGATGGCGATGATGCTATTGGCGAATGTTTTGCTTGGCAAGTGCTGGTCCCGCCTAAAGTCCAGGCGTTCTTGTGGTTTATATGGTTACGAAGGTTGCCTACGGCAGATTTCTTGAGAGCACGGGGGGTGCCTTTGCGTGATGAGCAATGAAGATGTCCATAGAGTGCATCATCGGAGGAATGTATCGCACACCTCTTCTATGAATGCCCCTGTGTGCGGAAAGTATGGGAGTGGTTGCGACATTGGTGGGGTGTAGCGATATCTTTCCCGGTGAGTTTCGATGACTTTTTCGTTGTAAACTTTCATTGTTCCTTTACCGGTTGCATGAGAAAATGGTGGGTGGCGAGTGTTAGTGCGTTGTTGTGGTCATTATGGTTGGCTAGAATCGAGTTCATCTTTCGTGGAAAATGTATGTCGATGACTGTGTTGTGCTTTTTGGTTAAGTTGAGGTCTTTTTATTGGATTAAGGTTGATAGTGAGGGTGAGTTGTTATCCGAATCGGTTTGGTGGTCATGTCCGTCTGCGTTTGTAGTTAGTCCAGCACCGCGGAAGGTGAGGGCAGGGGTAGGTTGGCAGCCACCAATGCAGGGTGTTTTAAAATTTAATATTGATGGTTCGGCGCGAGGAAAACCGGGTCCTGCGGGGTTTGGTGGTGTGATGCATGACGGGGGGAGTAAGATTTTGGGATTGTATTCAGGACCATTAGGTGTGATGGATTCAAATGAAGCTGAAGTGCAGGCGATAGCATTTGCGTTGAGTTTGGTTATGGACAGGGAGTGGCGTGACAGATGTGTGATTATAGAGTCAGATTCGCAAGTAGCTTTGAGTTGGGCTACACGTTCGGTGAAACGGCCTTGGCGATTGTGGGAGGTATTTACAGTGATCGATCAAGCTTGTCAGGTCTCGTATGAGATACACTTTTGTCACGTGCCAAGGGAGGCAAATGGCTTTGCGGATGTGCTAGCGAAAGAAGGTGTGGAATGATGTTCGCTTTTTGTGGCTTGCTTATGACAGGCCTGGTTTTTTCTATGTATTCTTCGCAGATCTTATCGTACTCTTTTCCTCCACTAGGGAGGTTTTTAACGAGACGTAGGATCCGTCACGCTGTATGCTTTTATGCTAATAAATAAAATCATACAATCGTTGATAAAAAAATGTTATTACACGAAGACAATATCTTATTGTCGTCACAAGCAAATTACCCATTAGTTCAAGTTTCTCTCAATGTTTTAGATCAACTTGTTTTGAATTTTAAACATCGAATTATATTTTTTCTTAGTCAAATATGTTAAACATTAAGCTTAATTACTAACAAACTAAGCGCATATGATTTTATGTTTCCCAAATTTTTTTAACTTTACGTTGCATACTATTTTGTAAATGTGAA
Source organism: Hibiscus trionum (assembly GCA_030270665.1). Taxonomy (NCBI): domain Eukaryota; kingdom Viridiplantae; phylum Streptophyta; class Magnoliopsida; order Malvales; family Malvaceae; genus Hibiscus; species Hibiscus trionum. The sequence continues at coordinate 13,358,004 of BSYR01000038.1, read as the reverse complement.
TTTAATGTCACCCTTTGTTTTTTACAATATTACGAATTTTTATACATTATCACCAACATATTTTAACCTTTCGTTTTACCAAATTGTCTACAAAAGTATGATTGAAATACTAAAAGCCATAACAAAAGATTTGTTCTGTTAGATAAGTTGTAATATCTCGATTTACATTTCGCATTAATTTTTTCCTCTATTCAGTGTTTGTGGTAAATAGCTGTTATTATTGTACTTTGCAAGTATTTATAAAGAAGCGTATGAATTATGTAAGTTTCATTGTTGGACCCAATTTTGTATATCAATTTTTTTTTTGATCAGCAACTATATGTTTTTATTAATAAGTAAAAATAAAAACATACAGCTTGACGAAATCGCACGTCTCGTTAAAAACCTCCCTAAACCTATTGGAGGAAAAGAGTACGATACGATCCGTCGATTACAAAATGCAAAAAATGCCGCGTAGGGACAAGTCACGTACAAGCCATGAACATTGAAAGCCTATCTACGCCCTCTTTCGCCAGTGCGTCCGCAAATCCGTTCGCTTCCCTCGGCACGTAGCAGAATTGAGTATCATGTATGACTTGACAAGCTTGATCAATTTCCAAAAATACTTCCCATAAACGCCACGGTCGTTTTGCATTCTGGTTGATCCAGCTCAACGCGACTTGAGAGTCCGTCTCCATAATCACACAAAACTGTCGCCATTCTTTCTCTTTGATCATTCCCAACGCAAAGGCTATCGCTCGGACCTCTGCTTCATTTGATTCCATCACGCCTATAGGGCCTGAAAAGAGACCCAAAATACGACTATCCGCATCTCGTAACACACCACCAATCCCTGCCGGACCCGGCTTTCCTCGCGCCGATCCATCCGTGTTAAATTTTAGAATATTTTGTAACGGGGGCTGCCAGCATCTTTCTCCCCTCGTCCCCTTTGGTTTGGCAGCAACCTCAATTTTAGAAGGACATGTCCACCAAGCTGCCTCCGCTACCAATTCTCCCCGCCTATCAGCTTTTGTCCAATAATAGGATCTCAATTTCACCAAGAAACATAATTCAGCCAAGTTCCATCTCTTCCCTCGGAAAATAAATTCATTTCGTGCAATCCATAAAGACCATAAAACAGCGGCAACACATGCTATCCACCACATATTCATACATCCCTTGAAAATACTATGAAAATCAAGAACGTAGAATGCATCAAAACTAACCGGTAAAGTCGTGTCTATTCCCCACCATTTTCGCATCCAGAGCCAAACCGATTGCGCAAACGGACATTCATAGAGGATGTGGGCGATGCTCTCCTCTACCATCGCACACCAAGGGCATCGGCCTTGATCTTCCGGTAGTGGAACCCCACGTGCTCGCAAGAAGTCAGCAGTGGGTAATCGGCGTAACCATGCAAACCATAGGAAAGCTTGAACTTTCGGCGGCACCAGCACCTTCCAAGCGAAACATTCTCCAAAGTCCATTTCCCCCACCTTATCTAGCATGAGCAGTTTCGATAAAGTCCCCACTGAAAAAATTCCACGCTCATCCGATCGCCAACATAACATGTCCAGCTTTCCTTCCCATGCGCGGAAATTGGATACCGTTTGAACCAAATCACGTAACATTCCCAATTCAAAAACTCGAAGTGGGCGTCTAAAAAAATCATTCCAACCATGGTGCGATAATCTACCCTCCACCATATAGTCCTCCACTCTCGCTAATTTATCACTTGCTAATGAGAATAGGCGCGGATATGAATCTTTTAATGCCACTTGATCAACCCACGGATCGAACCAAAACAAAATCGATTTACCATCCCCAAGCTTCCATAGAAAACCGGTCATGCCCATATGCTTTTCAACTTGTGCATCGCATGGGAGAGCTACGATTTGCCGCCATACAAGCGACATAGATGACATCCTTTCCGTGTTGAAACGCCACCATTGTGGATGTTCGCCATATTTTGCAATTATCAAGCCACGCCACAATGAATCTCTATCTTGTGCATAACGCCACATCCATTTTGATAGCATCGCCATGTTCTTAACTCGCAAATCCGCGACTCCCAAACCCCCTAACTGTTTCGGACGGCAAACTACCTCCCATCCGACTCTGCTCATCCGCCGTTCCAAACCCACACCCCCCACAAGAAAGCTCTTCTAATTTTATCGATCTTCTCAATTACTCCTCGGGGAGCGACAAATAATCCCATGTAGAATATTGGTAACGACGAGAGGACTGAATTGACTAACACCACTCGAGCTGCAAAGGATAGAGAGGTCCTTTTCCAACCTGCTAATTTGCGCCGGAAATTCGCGATCACAGGTTCCCACGTAGCTATTAGTCTCGGACTTGCGCCTATTGGAAATCCCAAATATACGAAAGGAAATTCAGCATTTCTACAACCCATTACCTCGGCTACGTTGCTGCCCAGCTCATCTTCTATACCAATTGAGTATAAGGAACTTTTACTGAAGTTAATCTTCAAACCCGAGCAAACTTGAAAGCAGTGCAGAATTCGCTTCACGTTTCTCGCAATTTCTAACGATCCCTCAAAGAACAAGAGTGTGTTATCGGCAAACTGTAAATGTGTCACGGATATCCCTGCCGCTACCTGAACTCCACGAATTAGACCCTCTAATTCCGCCCTTCGCAGCATCAAATGCAATGCTTCCGCGACTATCACAAACAACAAAGGTGATAGCGGACAGCCTTGTCGCAAGCCTCTGCTCATTCTGAATTCCTTGGTGGCATTGCCATTGAGAAGCACCGACAACCTGACTGAACCGATACATTCCTGAATCCATTTTCCCCATGTGTCACAAAATCCCATTCTTCCTAACACCTCATCCAAAAAACACCAGCTCACGCAGTCATACGCCTTGGCAAAATCAAGTTTCAGTAAAAAGCCACGTGCACCCCATTGTCGTAAAGAATGTACCACCTCAAGTGCTAGAAGTACACCATCCACCAATTGTCGACCATTAATAAACGCCGACTGGGTATCACTTATTAAATCTGCCAATACCCCTTGTAGACGAGTCGCAAGGCATTTTGCCAAAATTTTGTACACTGAGTTTACTAGACATATCGGCCTATATTCACCAAGGGTCGTGGGAGATGTTACCTTAGGAATTAACACGATGAAAGTGCAATTTACGTCCTTAGGTAGCCGCCCACTTGCATGGAAATTCTCAAAAAATCGTAAAATATCAGCATTGATCACATCCCATCCTTTCTTGTAAAAATCAAGCGTAAAACCGTCCGGGCCCGGTGCCTTCGATCCATCACAACCTCTCACTATACCGTGTATTTCTGTCAATGTGAATGTCGCCACCAAATTTCCCCTAGCTGTCTGCGATATCATCCTAAAATCCCCCTCAAATTGCCATACGCATTCCCTCTTATCACAAGAGTAATGTTTCCTGAAAAATTGAACTATGTGGCGTCGCATAAGAGGTGGTGAGCTGATCCAATTGTCATTAATCATGAATCCCGGAATATAATTTCTTGCCGCTCTCAGCTTAGCGGATCGATGAAAGTAGGCTGTGTTTCGATCCCCCAGACGCAGCCATGTCGCTCTGGATTTTTGTCTCCACATCGCTTCCTTGTGTCTCATAGCTTTCCACAAAGCCTGTAGCCATTGCCTCCTTTCCCCCTCTATCTCCTCATCAATACTAGCTGTAGAAATTGTGGAATCCGCCCGGTCAATTTTCTCTTGCAACTCGGATATTCTCTCATTTACATCCCCAAAGCTGTCCCTATTCCATTTCTTCAAAAATGCCTTCAAATGTCGCAGCTTCACCATTATATTTATCGTGCCAATATCTAATTCAGTAAGTCGGATCCATTCCTCAATAATCTGCCTCATGTGATATTTACCCTCCATCCAACAATTAAAGAAACGGAACGGACGAGGACCCCAGTCATTTTCATCGCATTTCAACACTAGGGGTGTGTGGTCTGATACACCCCGTGCTAGTGCCACTTGCTGGATTGAGCTGAATGCATCCATCCATTTTGACGATATCAGAAATCTGTCAATTCAGCTACATCGTTTCTTTGGACCAAACCATGTATAACGTTTGCCTAAGAGAGGTAAATCCATCAGACCTGCTTGTAGAACAAAATCCCCAAACGCTTCCATCTCCATAGTCCTGTCTGAAGTGCCAATTCTATCCGACTCTTGTAATATGGCATTAAAGTCTCTCGCTATGCACCACGGGCCTTCTTGTTCACTAATTTTACTCAAAATTGCCGTCCAAACAGCTTGTTGCCCTTCCAATTCGGACGGTGCATACACCACTATCAAACCACAGCTTAAATCATCCTGTAACCATCTACCTCGCAGCATAATAAAATTCCGTTCAATTGCTACCACATCTAAATGAAATTTACTAACCTCCCATATCACTATAATACCGCCCGACGCACCAATTGATGGCATAATCACGGATTCGTAATTATCACTTCCCCAAAGATTGGCTAGCCACAATTTCGGACACTCCTCCATCTTTGTTTCTTGTAGCATTGCCATATCCGCATCGTTTTTCCGAATTACATCTCGAACAAACCGGCGTTTAGCACTTCCTCCCAAGCCCCTCACATTCCATGATAATATTTTCATGAGTCACAAAACGCGTAGGTCGCCACCAATTACTTTTGATATGTCGCGGATAATTTCTTCTTCCCGGCCGTTGGAATGTACACCAATCAGAGAGCCCAGTTTCACCGTTGCAATCGCTTCTCTTTTAATGTTGTTTGTTGTCTGACCGTCATCCCCTCCACCTCCCGTATTTGATACTACTTGGTTGGTTTTATAAATTCGGTTAGTCTTCTTTTTTCTAGAAATCCGACACCCTTCCAAGCTTCCCCCTATAAACCGTCGAATTTTGCAATAAGCCTGACCCACCTGGACGATTTCTGTTTTACTCAAATCTGGATGTTCAACTGTCGAAAAAAGTGTAGGATAATGGTTTAATTTAGAATTTAATTTTGAATTAAATTCTGAATTATCTTCCCTTTGTAAATTAGACTCCTGCTCATTTGAATCACTTGCTTTAGAATTAGCAATTCCCGCTATATCAAAACTCTTGCAAATTTGAATGTCTCCTAGTCCTGCAGGACTCCTATCACCACCGTCCTTCTCCCCACTCACACCTCTTTCCGCTGTGTCCACTAACCGTTCCGGTGAACTCATCGTAGGCCTGTCCGGCAATGGGGATGATTTGTTGGATGCCCTTTGTTCATCGTTGCTGTTCTGATCGGACTGTCTTTCTACATTTGTTTTTTCGTGTTGATCATCTTTTGGCCCTTCCCATGCTTCGTTTGCAAGCCAAAGCACTGAATTTGTATTCTCTTTTATGATTTCTTCATCCTCTCTGTTTCCCACTTGTGTATGCTGTAGTAAATTATTTTCACTGCTCCCTTCTTCGTCCGTCGAATCAAACTCCCCGCAATCGCATTCCACCGTAGGGGAGGTGCCATCCATCTCTAACACTCGGATGTTATATGTTTCCCCCTCAAAATGAACTTCAATGCGTTCTTCAATCCGGTTGAATTGGGATATTTCGACCATAATTCTACCACAATCAAAAGACGATGGTGTTTCCGTATCGTCATCCATTCGAATAAAAACACCCCAAAGGCTTGCTATGTTCATGAATGTCTGTTTGTGCCATAGGTGTATCGGGAGGCCAATTATCGACATCCAAATCCGTCGCGATTCCACTTTGATCGCTGGAGACCATTTCACTACTTTGGCGAAACATTCCTTCACCCGGTCCAGTTGCATGATTTTGTCACGGACGGCTGCCGATGTACACATTAGCAATATCATTGCTCCGGATAAACGCATGATCGAGAAACCATCGTGTTTGTCTACCTCCAACCTTTCCGCTAGGGACTTTATGCTACAAGGGTTTTGGCACCAACCCACCGCACACCATCGCAATATTGCCCATTTGTCTTCATCCACTATCCCTACGACTTGCGATTTATTTTGTTTCACTTCGTTTCTTATTGCCGTTTCTGATTTTCTTGATTCCGCACTGTCCTTCTTCTCGTGTTGTTCTATGTTTCTTCCGTTTTTACTGTGCCATTCCGTTTTGCCTCTCCACGCCATAGCAACTCTCAATCTGCCGCCGTGTATCCATTTGCCGTTTAATCTCTCTATCACCCTGTTTGCATCCTCCTCTGACACCATTCTAACGAAACCAAACCGCTGTCCATTCCTTGCTCTTTTGTTTGGTATGAAGGTATCTTTTACAATTCCATGTCTGTCACATACTTGCCACAATCCTTTCCAGTGGATTGTCCGAGATAAACCGCTGATGAATAAGGTCCAAACTCGTTGATGTTGCTGATCTCGGTGCACTGTCCTGCTGCTCGTATGTGCTTCATTTTTCCGGCCGGAGCTATTTTCCTGTTCGGCGGCTAGGCGTTTCCAAATTCCCTTTGAGTTTGAATGTTGAGGCATAGAAAGGGGCACCGAAAAGAGTAAAAGATTTTTGTTCAAGAAACGCCACCCTAAGAAGGTTTTTAGAAAATGCGTGAAAGTTCAAATGTATTTGAAAACCCGAATTCTAAAATAAAAACAGAGTCATCACCAATTTCTTGAAGTTATGCGAGATAGGTCACCAATAAAAACATTTAAAAAAGGAATTTATTTTGAAAAATCTCTTTCAAAAATAATTTTTAAGTCTGTGTTTGAAAACCAGAAAAAATGAATTAGATTCGAGAGTCAATTATATTTTGTATATCAATTAATGCCACATAATACAAAATTGTAGATAAATGTATGTTATCAAATTATTACGTTGCCATATCAGTATTAACATTAAATCTGATTAACCTGAAATATATAATGTTTTATTTTATGGAAACACTTCTTACTCACATGGGCTTACAACTTTACCTATAAATGATAGTTTTCTTGATAATAAATCTCATTCGAAATTAGTCTTACGAACTATACTCAAGTGGCAACATCATTTGTATACAAGATGGCAAGCCTCACTTTTTATTCTCTCTTAGTTATTTTATTCATTATGGTTGGTGCAGTGACAGCTACAAACGAGAATGAAAAGATTATCATGAAAAATAATTGTGAAGCTAAAATTGACATGCCTTGTGCTGGGGAAGTTTTCGATAGTATATTCAAAACTGGGAGCGTTTCAAGCAAGTGTTGCGGTGAACTCCTTGTATTAGGAAGAAAGTGCCACTACGCATTGGTAAAGAGGACACTTGAAGATCCCTTTTTCAAAAAACTAGACCACAAGAGAATCATTCGAAAAAGTGTGAAGACTTGGAAAAATTGCCTTGTACTTACCCCTTCACCATCACCGTCTGCTTGAAGACGTAGTGTTGCTTCACTTTGAAAAAGGTTGTAAGACGTAACATCTTCAAATCAGTAACACGTTTTCCGTTTACGATATTGTTGCATGAAATTACTAAGTAAAATTAAATTTAATTCATGTCAAGTTGAATAGGAATGATATATATGTAAGTGGTAACAAAATGTTTCTATTGAAGCTATTACATAATACAATAAGATTTTTTTTGTGTCGAAACATCTCTATTTGGTTGCTTCAAATATCTTTTTTTTTTTGCTTTTAAACACAGTAACTATTCGAGTTCTACACATCAATTTATTTGGTTTTGATTTTAAAAAATATCATGTTTCTGCATATTTGATTCATTCTTACAATTAGGAATTAGTTACTTGATGGAAGGGTTATAAATTCAAATATTTTTTCATCTTTAAATTTTACGTATTGTATAATCTTGTGCTGTCTTTCTAACAATCAATGAATAGTGAAAAGTTCTCGTTTCTTTGATCAATGGATCGTCAAAAATTGAAATATTTTGTATTTACTAAAATAGTTTTGTCGACAACATCTCCTGTCAATTACACGTTTAATTCATCGATGCATTGCTTTTAAGAGGATGTTATTTTCATTTTGTTATGGAATGGTTGAATTTTTAATCATAAAGTTCCATGGTAAGAGCGAATTAATCGAAATGAAAAGAAATTATGAATGGAGGTTGCATGTAACAAGCATTTTTAGTTTAAGAAATAACACGGATTCAATAGCTCATGGTTATTTTAAAAACAAAAATACATTTTTGCAAATCAACACTATATGCGATCATGTGTTAAACCAAATAGAATATTTTGTCCGACAAGAACGTTGTTTTTTGTACTTACCCTAAAAATCCACTATTAATGCTTATTCTATTATTTTTTTTTCCGAATCAACAATGTATCCAAGAAGAACCTAATAGAAGACACTAAAAACAAAAGAAAATATAAAAAATTGAGTTTGTGGTAATCAATTTAATTAACATTTTATTTATTTTTTTCGAGTTTTTTAAATCAAACATAGATGTTTAGGACCTAAGAAAAAAAATGGTTGTTTATAGCTTGGCTAATATAAAAATTAGTTTTATTTAATCGGCAACATGCATGTTTTATTGAGAAGAGAACATACATGACCATCACGCTCACAAGCCTCGTTAAAAACCTCTCTAAATCCTACAGAGGAAAAGAGTACTCATGAGCGTGTACACAGAACAAACACCAATGAAAAAATATCAAAAATGCTAGGCACATTGTTTAAACCAACTCGGTCTATCGACACCACTTTTTGCCAAAACATCCGCTAGCCTATTCGCCTCTCTGAAAACATGTTGGAAGCATACATCATTTAGTGCCTCACACGCTTCATCAATTCGCCGGAACCAGCGCCAAAACTTCCACGATCGCTTCTCCAAATGCATGACCCAAGCCACAGCCATAGTGGAGTCCGATTCCACCACCAACGGACTTTGTTCCCACCCCGAGCCAACCACCATCTCCAATGCATGACAAATAGCTTGCAGCTCAGCTTCATTTGAATCCGCAACCCCTATCGGACCTGAACATAATGCAAAAATACGTCCAATTTCATCTCTTAGCACGCCCCCACATCCAGCTTTACCCGGTTTTCCTCTCGCCGACCCATCGACATTGAATTTAAACACCCCCACCGGTGGCCTCTCCCATTGTATATTCACCCGTGTTAAATTACTTGGTACACTAGCCGTACACTTCAAAGGAGAATCCCACCATGCCGATTCCAAAATCACACACTCATTATTTATCATCCGCACCCAATACATCGACCTCAGCTTGATGAGAAAAACAATTTCCTCCGCTGACGCCCGAATACTATTGAACAAAGCATTATTTCGCGCTAACCATAGTGACCAAAATGTCGCTGCACACCCCGCCATCCACCAATCACGCAAGAGTCCCATAAACAAGGAACCAAAGCACATCTCCAGTAAAGTATTCACACTCCACGGCTGTACCATATCCATACCCCACCATCGGAAAAAATCTGTCCAAACTGCCCAAGCCGCTGGGCAGTGAATCAAGATATGATCGAGTGTCTCTTCTCGCGTCCGACACCATATACAGCAGGCCCCTTCCCCCGTGATCGGCATCCCCCGTGCGCTCAACATCTCCATCATTGGCAAACGATTCAGCCACGCAAACCATAAAAAATGTTGAACCTTCGGAGGTATTGGCAGCCTCCAAAACATATTCAGTTCATAATTCACCACCAACCCAAACGATTGCATTAATTTAGCCAAATTCGCCACATAAAATTCACCCGTCTTGGAATGTATCCATACTAGACGATCACACGGAGCCGGAAAAAGATGAAAGCTCCAGCATAACGCACAGACCTCCTGGAGCTGCTCAAGTTCCAAAGATCGCAATGGCCGAACAAAGAATTTATCCCAATCATCATGTTCAAAATTACCCCCCTTCGTGTACTTCTTCACTGTCAATCCTTTCTCGATCACAAGGCGATACAATCTTGGGAACAAATCAGCCAACGGCATATCACTACACCACACATCGTGCCAAAAAATAATTTTTTCGCCATCACCCAATTGCCACATAAAACCTCTCTACCCATCAAACCATTCATCTCACTCGCTTCATTAATATTAACAATTTGACGCCAAACGGATGACATTTTTTGCAGCCCCACATCTCTCGGCCACCATTTCCTAACATCACAACCATATTCCGCATCAATAATTTCCCTCCAAAGAGAATTTTCTTGCATCGCATACCTCCACCGCCATTTCGCTAAAAGCGCTAGATTTCTTGCGCGCAAATTCACCACTCCCAATCCTCCAAACCGACGTGGTCTACAAGCAATTGACCAACTCACTCGACTCAATTTCATTTTAGTATCCGAACCACCCCACAGAAATCTCCGTCGGATCCGATCAATCTTATTTAATACACCCCTTGGCACCATAAACAAGCTCATATAATATAAAGGTAAAGCGGATAAAACAGAATTAATCAACACTAACCTCCCCGCAAAGGACAATGTGTCGCGTTTCCAACCCGCCAAACTATCTCTGAAACGCTGGATAAGTGGATCCCACATCTGTAGGCTGCGCGGATTGACTCCTAAAGGCAGTCCCAAGTAAATAAAAGGAAGCGTATCACGTTCACACCCCAAAACAGCAGCTAGTCGCGCCATCGAAACATCGTCTACCCCTACTCCGTACAACCGCGATTTAGCAAAATTAATTTTCAAACCAGTAGTGTACTCAAAACACGTCAAGAAACGCTTCAAATCACGTGCAAACTCAAGCTTTACCGGGAAAAAAAGGATTGTGTCATCCGCAAATTGCAAATGTGACACAACACATCCCTCGGCCACTACGACCCCATCAAACACTCCCATTCTCTTCGCGTTACTCAAGAATTGATGAAGTAGTTCGGCCACAATAACAAATAGGAGGGGCGATAGCGGATCACCCTGTCGTAATCCCCTCTGCATTTCAAATTCTCCCGTCGGCGAGCCATTTACAAGAATCGACAACCTTGCTGTAGTGACACACTCCATCACCCACTTACGCCATAACTCGCCAAACCCCATTTTGCACAAAATATGATCTAAACAATCCCACTTAATGCAATCATACGCTTTCGAAAAATCCAGTTTTAAAATAAGGCCCCCCTCACCACCTCGTCGTTTCTGCATCGAATGTATCGTTTCATTTGCCAATAAAACACCATCTAAAATCTGCCTACCTCTCACAAAACCAGATTGCACATCGCTAATCAATTTCGGCAACACCTCCTGTAACCTTTTTGCTAGACATTTAGCTAGAATTTTGTACAGCGAATTCAAGAGGCATATAGGTCTATAATCACTAACCACTTTCGGATTCACCTTTTTCGGAATTAGTACCACAAAAGAGGAATTAACCCCCGACGGCAGTTTACTCGTTTGCACAAAATCTGCTATGAATTTCAGCACATCCTTCTTTAAAAACGCCCATCCCTTTTTATAAAACTCAAAGGTGAAGCCATCCGGACCTGGTGTTTTTGATCCTTCACAACTCCATACTACTTCTCGAATTTCAACTTCAGCGAAATCCACTTCCAAACATGACGCATCAAACTCACTCAAGCAAGGAAAATCAATCATCGCTTCCATCGAACCCGCCATCTCAATACGCTGAAAATGCTTTCGAAATTCACTGAAAAAATACGCTTTCAATTGCGTCGGCTCCATTACCCAACGGCCATGCCACAATGACCCTCTAATCGAGTTACGCATCATGCGTATCTTCACAGCCCGGTGGAAAAAATGAGTATTTTGATCACCATCCTTTAACCATGACCCTCTCGATTTTTGGCGCCAATGCACCTCACGTATTTTCGATAGCCTCCACAATTCCAAATTAAGCTTCCATCGTTCCTCTATGTCCTTCCATGAAGCCGAGTCATTCTCTACCATATCATAAATAACATCCAATTTAATAGTCGACATTTTGATACGACCATCAATGTTTCCAAACGATTGGTCATTCCACCTCTTAAGATAAGACTTCATCCCTCTCAATTTTTCCGAAATACTCAATCTCCCCCACCCCACATCCGAGGATCCTAATCTCTCCCATTCATGTCCCATTTTGTCCAACGCCTCCTTTGATAATAACCAAGCATTCATAAAGCGGAATGGCTTCGGTCCACTGTCCCTAGGATCACTAACCAATAACAGCGGCACATGGTCCGACACACCCCTTGATAAACCAGTCAATTGCAACTCTTGGAATTTGTCTAGCCAATCCGATGTCAATAAAAATCTATCAAGCCGGCTGCACTGCTTACCCGGTCCAAACCATGTATAACACCTCTCCCGCAACGGTATATCCAGCAGTGCGTTCAATTCTATAAACTCCTGAAACTGAATCATACCCCTCGTCCGTATGACACCACCTCGCCTCTCATTCGGATGTAGCACTTCATTAAAATCTCCTCCCACACACCATGGGATTGATTTGTTCTTCATATCCTTCGACATTCGGGACCACAAATCTCCTTGTTCAGCAACCACACAAGGCGCGTATAAACCAATTACACCACAACGCCAATCGTCGTTGATCCACGCACCTTCCACCGTCACATAACGATCACCAATTCGTACCAAATCAGCCTTGAACCGCTTCGTATCCCAAATCACTACCACACCTCCGGATCGTCCCCTAGCTGGAGCATAAGCGAATTCGAACTCATCCGATGGCCACAATCGACTTACCGTATCACCCAAAATTTCCCCCGTTTTTGTTTCCTGTAAAATCAACAATTCACAACGATGTTGTCGAACCAAATTTTGCACTGCTCTCCTCTTCACACTCGAACCCAAACCCCTTATGTTCCACGACAACATCCGCATCCCTATTTGCTATTGATTTTCCTCACGATTCGCAATTAGCCTTGCCAAATCCTGGACTATGTGATCTTCGTTGCCAATTGCCTCCGTGCCAATGTACTTCCCTAAAGCTAATGTCTCCCTCGCCTCCTTAATTATCGATCTCTTCCTATTCTCAAAATCAGAATCCGAGAGGGATATGTTTGCAAAATCCTGTGAATCAGTCACCTTCTTTTTTGGCCGGCCTCTACCCCTCTTCACCAATTTTTTCTCTGCTTCTATCCTCTTTTCAGGGGATAATTCATCTAATAAGAGTTCTGATAGGTTCCTCACCCTTCTAAGTTCCCCATTTTTTTCAACAACTATTGCCTTTCCAACTCTATCAATTTCCGATCTTATCACTTGCTGCCGTCGATGATCATCTACTCCCATCTCCACCGGTGTATCATGGATTTCCTCGCTCAAGGCTCTTGCATATTCATCTCCCACAATCTGTAATTGGTCCGTTGTATGGCGTGAGACCAATCTGATATCTTCATTCGCTACCCAAGAATTATCCTTAGTCGAGGCCTCCTTAATTTCCAACGCAACACCTTGATTGTCCTTCCATAATTCGTTATAGTGCATCACCGTTGGAGTTGCCCCTGAAATTGAATCCGGCACAAATGTTTCCTCCTTCGTGTGTTCACTGTCACCTACACCATCGCAATTCAATTGCATCTCGCTCGAGTCACCATCATTGCCCGTCGATACGTCCCTAGACGCATCCTCCATCCCGCAGCAACAATCACACTTGATGCCCAAAATTTCCTCTGCCTCCATAACACGTATCCTGAACGATTGATCCCCAACATTCAAGGTCAGCACCTCATCTATTGTTTCCAAAAAATCTGTCTCAATTAGGAATCGACATTGTTCAAACGACGACGGCGCAATCGTATCCCCATCCAATTGTATGAATTCACCCCATAACTCAGCAATATTCCGGCAAGTACCTTCGGACCAAGCGTGTATAGGGATTCCACTAGCGGACAACCAAACTCTTCTATTCGGCAGTCCCAAAGTTGCATTCCACGACATCACATTTTCCAGCCAATCCGAAAAAGCCTGATTTGCTAAAAGTCGCGATCGAGTATCGACGTTCTCAAACATCAACAAAATCATAGAACCCGCCACTCTCATAATCGAGAAACCGTCCAGCTTTGACCTCCGAAATTCCATCGCAAGGTCACGGATTTTGTATGGCGATTTACAAAATCCCACGGAGCAACAACCAAGTATTTCCATTTTATCGGCATCCACCACGCCTTCCACAATTCTGTCATCTCTTTTCATATTTCTCTTCCCCTTGTTCTTGTCTAATTCATGCGCCGTTTCCGACTTTTGCTTTGTGGAATTCACTTCTTTCGCAATTTATTTCTGTGAAATCGAATTCGAGTGCTTCTCCATCGGTTTCTTTTTCCAATATTCTGATCTCGCCTCCCTTTTTCCATACGAGACCTGACAAGTCGTCGTTAACCGGTCAAAATAAATATAAATTTAACCTCTTTCAATAATTAATAAAATAAAGAAATTAAGTAGTATAAGGAAAGAGGGTCGATCCGCAGGGAGATTAGATGGAATTGTTGACTTGAATTTGTTGAATCCGAAATCCCAGGAATATCTGAAAAGGCAAATAAATAAAAGAAGGGGGTGATATGATTTGTGATGAAGTAATAAAATAAAATGCACAAATTAAAAATAAGGAAAACCAAGTATGTGAAATAGCCTCGAGCTAGCCTTGTCAATTCCTTCGATCATTGAAATAGATTTTTACTCCGGGGATCATGTCGGTTACAGTCTGCGAGGCCCAACCCGTCGCAACTTGCTTCTCTCTCGGGTAACCAATCCTCCCAAGACTATCTTCGAAGGTTGATTCTTAAACAAATTAGCAACGTCTATCGCCGTTAAAGTGTTTAGTTTTGAAAGCAGGAAAAGCCCGACTCAGAAATTGTCTTAAAAAAGAATCGCTTCTGATTTTATCTTTCCTTAGCGGACCGCCGCTAAGAGTGTTCACAGGAAGTCGAAATTGCCACAGGCCGATCCTTCCTCCCAACTATGTTTTTAAACGATTCCAGATCAACGAGCTCTTTTTGATTCGAAAAGCGATTAAAAACTTTAGTAAGGCCGATTGCCAAACTATCTAAACCGAAAGATAAAAATGTATTCCCGAAGGAATTTAGGCAATGTTCAATTCTCACGATTAGAATTGATTTAGCTAGCTCTTGGCTCAAGAAATTTAGCTAAGCATGATATTGATTATCATGCTTAACTTGGTTTTGAAAAAATAATTAAATAACATAAAATAAATGAAACAAGAAAATAAAGAAAAAGAACTTGAATTAAAACTGAAAATGTTTACAAAGGTAAAAACTAAAAATGATTCATGGATGGATGATCTAAGCCTTTACCAAGGGTGGTATTTATAGGCTTAGATTTACAAAGATAAAATGATGAGATAATTCAAAATAATAAACAAAAGATAAAACAACTCAAATGTTTTGAAATTTAAATGCAGGAATATAATCGGATAAGCTGATAAGATCTCTCAGAACTTTCCAGAAGCTTCTAGAAGTCGCCACGTCATTGCCACGTCACTGCCACGTCAGACGCGTCGTGCCCGGTGTCGTGCCCATGATGCCAGTCATGACAGAATTATAATAAAAACTGCAGAAATGCCTCATTTTCACTGCTATTTCCAGAATTGGGTCCCTGCACAAAATATAACCAAAACAACATGTATTAAGTAGCAAGAAGTCCCAATAGCTAGAAAAATAACAAATGAAATATGTCATATTTGAGCACTCATCAAATTCCCCCTCACTTGTCTCATACTTGTCCTCAAGTATGTCCGAAAAAACATAAACCAAAGAATGCATTTCTCAAGCCATTACATGCATCAAACATAATCATAAGAGTTCTAGCGCAATTGGAGTATCATGAAAGAAAACATTATCAAACCAAATGGATGCGAGCAAAGATCAGTCCTTATCTCTTCCAATTACCTATCAAGCACTAATCAAATCCTAACCTAGTCTTAATCCTCACCAAGGTACACTCAAGAGCACTCAAAGTGTTTTAAAGGTAAATTTAAAGCAGAAACACTCAAAGTCATGCATGAACAAAGGTTTCCATAAGCTTGTAACAAGTTCAATTCTCCACTACTTTATTAGAATCAAGGTGCAAAAATCATTAGGTCTTTTATTCAAGGTGTAATGAGGGTTTAGAGAAAAAAGGTAGAAAGATGGAAAGAAAAAGAGAATGATCAAAGCAAGATATTTCAAACATAAGCAAGATATTTTAAATACATCTAAAATTTCCTTCTCTTCCTCCTTTTTATCTCATTTCGCCAATCTACCTGGAAAAGGAGGAACAGGTTCGTAAGTAGAAACAAAAATATTGGATTTAGAGTTACCTGCAATGGGTGGAGACTTTTCGTTCTGGTCCTTCGAAGAGCTGCCTTGCTCGTCGGATTTTTGCTCATCTTGCTTTGGCGGTTTAGGCGTTATCACTGTTCCACTACGCAAAGTTATCGCACTAACGTTTTCCCTTGGATTGGTTTCAGTTTGTGATGGTAACTTCCCATGGGATTCTAGACGGTTAACGGCTTGAGCTAGTTGGCTTATTTGTTTGTCGATTTGCTGGAGATGGGATTGTGTTTGGGTTTGGAATTTTTCCTGCGAAACTGCCAATCTCTCAACAATAGACTCAAGCGAGGATTTTTGGGGTGCTTGGTTTTGGTAGGGAGGTTGTTGCCTAGGTTGGTAATTTGGGTTCTGATTACCGTAGCTCAAGTTTGGGTGATCTCTCCAACCGGGATTGAAGGTATTGCTATGTGGGTTATAGGGTCTTTGGGGAGGTCTGGGAAATATGGCGTTAACCTGGGCACTAGATGTATCTTGGAGTAAGGGACATAGATCAGTTACATGATCGGACATGGTACATACTCCACAAACTTTGGCAGCTCCTACTTTCCCTGAAACAAGTGAATGCACAATATTAGTCAAATTATCAATCTTATTTTCTAATGTAATTGTGCTTACTGTCTGAACCCGACGACTGGGTTCACTTGCAGAACCAAATTGTTGCGAATTTGCAGCCATTGTGGAAATTAATGTCTTTGCCGCAGTAGGAGTCATGTTAACGAGCGCGCCACCGCTTGCTGCATCTACCATCTTTTTGTCCATCGGTAACATTCCTTCGTATAGGTATTGAAGGAGTGTTTGCTCAGATAAGCCATGTTGCGGACAGCTTGCGCACAACTTCTTGAATCTTTCCCAATAATCATATAGGGATTCGTCGTGCATTTGTTGGATGCTCAAAATGATTCGCCTAAGTTCAGTCGCTTTTGCTGCAGGGAAATACCTGTCAAGGAAAACACGAGAAAGATCAGCCCATGTATTAATAGAATTCGGAGGTAAATAAAATAACCATTCTTTAGCCATTCCGGCTAAAGAAAAAGGAAATGCCCTTAGTTTTATCTGATCCTCCGAAACTCCTTGCGGTTTCATGCTGCTGCACACCATGTGAAATTCGGCAAGGTGTTTATGTGGGCTTTCAGTAGGGAGGCCATTAAAAGTTGGGAGTAAGTGGATTAATCCCGTTTTGAGCTGGAAGGGAGTATCGCCTTGAGGAAAAGCAATACAGAGTGGTTGTTGCACGGTAGGGGCTGCATTCAGCTCTCGAATTGTTTGATCTGCCATCGGTTCTGGTTCTTGTGTAGGTTCGTCGATTGGTGTGGTCTCGGAGGTGGATTCTTGTTCAGATCGTCGTGTGCTTTGTTGTTGTTTCTTTCGTCGAAGTGTTTCGCCGTGAGTTCTACGAGCGGTTGCTTCAATTTCTGGGTTATATGGAGCAAAAGTACCCAGATTCTTCCTGGTCATAAAATAAGACAAAAATCAGTCAAAAATTGCCGAAAATAAATCTCCCCGGCAACGGCGCCAATTTTGACAAGTCGTTGTTAACCGGTCAAAATAAATATAAATTTAACCTCTTTCAATAATTAATAAAATAAAGAAATTAAGTAGTATAAGGAAAGAGGGTCGATCCGCAGGGAGATTAGATGGAATTGTTGACTTGAATTTGTTGAATCCGAAATCCCAGGAATATCTGAAAAGGCAAATAAATAAAAGAAGGGGGTGATATGATTTGTGATGAAGTAATAAAATAAAATGCACAAATTAAAAATAAGGAAAACCAAGTATGTGAAATAGCCTCGAGCTAGCCTTGTCAATTCCTTCGATCATTGAAATAGATTTTTACTCCAGGGATCATGTCGGTTACAGTCTGCGAGGCCCAACCCGTCGCAACTTGCTTCTCTCTCGGGTAACCAATCCTCCCAAGACTATCTTCGAAGGTTGATTCTTAAACAAATTAGCCACGTCTATCGCCGTTAAAGTGTTTAGTTTTGAAAGCAGGAAAAGCCCGACTCAGAAATTGTCTTAAAAAAGAATCGCTTCTGATTTTATCTTTCCTTCCTCCCAACTATGTTTTTAAACGATTCCAGATCAACGAGCTCTTTTTGATTCGAAAAGCGATTAAAAACTTTAGTAAGGCCGATTGCCAAACTATCTAAACCGAAAGATAAAAATGTATTCCCGAAGGAATTTAGGCAATGTTCAATTCTCACGATTAGAATTGATTTAGCTAGCTCTTGGCTCAAGAAATTTAGCTAAGCATGATATTGATTATCATGCTTAACTTGGTTTTGAAAAAATAATTAAATAACATAAAATAAATGAAACAAGAAAATAAAGAAAAAGAACTTGAATTAAAACTGAAAATGTTTACAAAGGTAAAAACTAAAAATGATTCATGGATGGATGATCTAAGCCTTTACCAAGGGTGGTATTTATAGGCTTAGATTTACAAAGATAAAATGATGAGATAATTCAAAATAATAAACAAGAGATAAAACAACTCAAATGTTTTGAAATTTAAATGCAGGAATATAATCGGATAAGCTGATAAGATCTCTCAGAACTTTCCAGAAGCTTCTAGAAGTCGCCATGTCATTGCCACGTCACTGCCACGTCAGACGCGCCGTGCCCGGTGTCGTGCCCATGATGCCAGTCATGACAGAATTATAATAAAAACTGCAGAAATGCCCCATTTTCACTGCTATTTCCAGAATTGGGTCCCTGCACAAAATATAACGAAAACAACATGTATTAAGTAGCAAGAAGTCCCAATAGCTAGAAAAATAACAAATGAAATATGTCATATTTGAGCACTCATCAAGACCCTAACCCAAGACCCATACAATCTGAACCCGTTCAACCCCTCAATAACCCTGTCTGCATCCGTTTTGGATCCCATTCGCACGAATCCAAACCTTTTCCCTTCCCTCGATTTCTTTTTGGGTATAAAGACATCCAGCACTCTCCCATGTCTGTCAAACACTAGCCACACACCCTTCCAATGCAATTGTAATGGGAGATTCATCACAAACAATGTCCATACCTGGTATTGAGATCGCTCTCGGGTCTGCTCCGATCGCCCACTCCTTTGATTCTGATCTGATCGCCCTCTCCCTTGGAAGGAATCCGATCGCATGCTTTCTTTCCTGTTCTTGGTTTTAACTAAAACTTTTAAAATGTTAAGAGTCTTAATAGTTCTTTTCGCTCTTCTATTACCATCACATTTTTATGTTTGCTATATAAAAATTAGTTAGTTTCCTTAATATAATAATCATTTTTGAATAAGGTTATTACCTAAAAAGACTTGTAGCTCTTCTTACACAATAACGACATACGCCTCACTCTATGCAGATAATAAAATGTTATTACACGAAGACAATATCTTATTGTCGTCACAAGAAAATTACCCTTTAGTTCAAGTTTCTCTCAATGTTTTAGATCAACTTGTTTTGACTTTTAAACATCGAATTATATTTTTTCTTAGTCAAATATGTTAAACATTAAGCTTAATTACTAACAAACTAAGCGCATATGATTTTATGTTTCCCAAAAATTTTTTAACTTTACGTTGCATACTATTTTGTAAATGCGAATTTAATGTCACCCTTTGTTTTTTACAATATTACGAATTTTTATACATTATCACCAACATATTTTAACCTTTCGTTTTACCAAATTGTGTACAAAAGTATGATTGAAATACTAAAAGCCATAACAAAAGATTTGTTCTGTTAGATAAATTGTAATATCTCGATTTGCATTTCGCATTAATTTTTTCCTCTATTCAGTGTTTGTGGTAAATAGCTGTTATTATTGTACTTTGCAAGTATTTATAAAGAAGCGTATGAATGATGTAAGTTTCATTGTTATATTTTGTAAAACGAAAAAAATAAAGAAAAATTGAGTAAACAACAAAATGGCGATCGGAACGGGGAGATCCGATTGGAGACCGGAAAAATATTTAGGGAAAGGGCGATCAGAGCAAAATCAAAGGAGCGGGCAATCGGAGCGATCTCAAGGTCAGGTATGGACGTTATTCGTGATGAACTTACCCTTACAATTGCACTGGAAGGGTGTATGGCAAGTGTTTGATAGACATGGGAGAGTTGTGGATGTTTTCATACCGAATAAAAGATCGAAAGAGGGAAAAAGATTCGGATTCGTGAGAATGGGATCCAAAACAGATGCGGACAGAGTTATTGAGAGGTTGAATGGATTCAGATTATATGGATCGTGGATTAGGGTTTCTTATGCAAAAAGGGAGGCAAGATCAGAATATTGGAAGAAAAAACCGATGGAGCAGCAATTGAAGTCACAAAAATCATTGGTGAAGGAAGGGAATTCCACAATACAAAAATCGACTACGGCACAGGAATCTGATGTGCTCAAGGAGACGGAAAATATACAAAGAGAAGAGAGGAGTGTGGAAGGCGTGGTGGATGCTGATAAAATGGGAATACTGGGATGTTGTGCAGTCGGTTTCTGTAAAAAACCATCCAAAATTCGGGACCTAGCATTGGAATTTCGGAGAGCAAACTTGAATGGTTTATCGATAATGCGAGTGGCGGGATCGATGGTCTTGCTGATGTTTGAGAACACTGAAATTCGAACAAGACTTCTAGATAAACAGGCCTTTTCGGACTGGTTGGAAAATGTAATGCCATGGAATGAATCTTTGGGACTGCCGAATAGGAGAGTTTGGCTATCCGCTAGTGGAATCCCCATACATGCTTGGTCAGAAGGGACGTGCAAGAACATTGCAGAATTGTGGGGTGAATTCATTAAATTGGATGGGGATACGAATGCGCCGTCGTCGTTTGAACGATGTAGATTCCTTATTGAGACAGATTTCTTGGAAAGAATTGATGAGGTGATAACCTTGAATATTGGGGGATGTTCATTTAGAGTGCGTGTGATGGAATCGGAGGAATTAATGGGAATAAAATGTGATTGCTGTTGCGGGATGGAGGGGACGGCTGGGGAGATATCGACGAACAAGGAGGGGGATTCGAGCGAGAGGCAAGGGCATGGTGATAGTGTTGCCGATAGTGAGTACATGGGGGAGGAATCGTTTGTGCCGGATTCACTTTGCGAGGACACTCCTACAGTGATGCATTATAATGAATTATGGAAGGAGCAACAAGTCGGTCAGTTGGTAATTAATGATAATCCGGTGAAGGTGAATTCCGGGATAGCGGATGAAGATATAGGGATGGTCCCGCGAGATTCAGAGGAACAATTACAAATTGTGGGTGAGGAATACTCACGTGCCTTGAGTGAAGAGATCCATGCGACATCGGTGGAGTGGGGATATGATGAACAGCGACGGCAGCAAGGGATAAGGCTGGAAATTGATAGAGTTGAAAAGGCGATAGTGGTTGAAAATAATGGGGAACTTCGAAGGGTAAGGAACTTATCAGAACTCTTATTAGATGATTTATCCCATGAAAAGAGGATAGAAGCTGAGAAAAAGTTGGTGAAGAGGGGTCGAGGCAGACCAAAAAAGAAGGTGAACGATATACAAGATTTTGCAAACATATCACTCTCGGATTCTGATTTTGAAAATAGAAAAAGATCGATAATTAAGGAGGCGAAAGAGACTTTGGCATTAGGTAAATACATTGGGGCGGAAGCAATTGGAAATGAAGAGAACATAGTCCAGGATTTGGCGAAACTAATTGCCGACCGGGAAGTAAATCAATAGCAAAGAGAGATGCGGATGTTGTCATGGAACATAAGGGGGTTGGGTTCGAGTGTGAAGCGAAGAGCAGTGCAAAATTTAGTTCGACAACATCGTGGAGAATTGATGATTTTAATGGAAACAAAAATGGAGGAAATCTTGGGTGACACGGTAGGACGAGTATGGCCATCGGATGAGTATGAATTCGCCTATGCTCCAGCTAGGGGCAGATCTGGAGGCGTGTTAGTGGTTTGGGATACAAAGCAGTTTAAGGCTGCTTCGATTTGTATTGGTGAGCGATATGTAATGGTGGAGGGGGACTGGATTCACGAGGATTGGCATTGTGGGGTGATTGGTATTTGCGCACCCTGTGGAACGGCTGATCAAGGGGTTTTATGGGCTAGCTTATCGGAGGTTTTGCAGAATAATCCAATCTCATGGTGCGTGGTAGGGGACTATAATGAAGTACTGCATCCACATGAGAGGAGAGGGGGTGTTGCACGAACGAGGGGAATGATTATGCTCAAGGAATTTGTTGAATCACACGCACTGCTGGACATTCCGTTGCGGGGAAGGTACTTTACGTGGTTTGGTCCGGGTAAGCAGTGCAGCAAGTTGGACAGAGTTTTGTTGACCCCAGATTGGTTAGATAAATTCCAAGCATTACAATTGCAGGGCCTATCGAGGGGAGTGTCGGATCATGTGCCGCTGCTGTTGGTTAGTGATCCTAGCGATAGCGGACCGAAGCCATTCCGTTTTATGAATGCTTGGTTGTATTCGAAGGATGCTTTGGTAAAAATGGGACAGGAATGGGAACGATTGGGAGCGTCGGATGTGGGGTGGGGGAGGTTGAGTATTTCGACAAAATTGAGAGGGATGAAATCTTTTTTAAAGAGATGGAATGCACATTCATTTGGCAACATTGATGGCCAAATTAAAATTTCGACAAGTAAATTGGATGCATTAGATGTCATGGTAGAAAAGGATTCAGCTACATGGGAGGATATTGAGGAAAGATGGAAATTGAATTCTGAGTTATGGAGGCTATCGAAACTTAGGGAGGTACATTGGCGCCAAAAATCGAGAGGGGCGTGGTTAAAGGATGGTGACCAGAATACTCACTTTTTCCACCGGGCGGTTAAAATTCGCATGATGCGGAATTCAATTAAGGGAGCTTTGTGGCGGGGTCGTTGGGTAATGGAGCCGACGGAATTAAAATCATATTTTTTCAGTGAGTTTAGGAAGCATTTTCAGCGTGTGGAGATGGCGGGGTCGATGGGAGCGATGGTTGACTTTTCTTGTTTGAGTGAATTGGATGCGTCATGTTTGGAAGTGGATTTTGCCGAGGAGGAAATTAAATCAGTAGTGTGGAATTGTGAAGGCTCCAAAACCCCGGGACCGGATGGATTCACCTTCGAGTTTTATAAAAAGGGCTGGGCACTTTTAAAGAAGGATGTAATGAATTTTATAGCAGAATTTGTGCAGACGTGCAAGTTGCCGCCGGGGATTAATTCCTCATTTGTGGTATTAATTCCGAAAAAGGAGAGTCCGACAGTGGTTAGTGATTATCGTCCTATTTGTCTTTTGAATTCGCTGTACAAAATCCTAGCCAAATGTTTAGCAAAAAGATTACAGGAGGTGTTGCCAAAGTTGATTAGCGACGTACAATCTGGCTTTGTTAAGGGTCGACAGATTTTAGATGGAATTCTATTGGCGAATGAAACAATTCATTCGATGCAACGGAGACGAAGGACGGAGGGGGGCTTTATTTTAAAATTGGATTTCTCGAAGGCTTATGATTGCATTAAGTGGGAATGCTTAGACCATATCATGTGGAAGATGGGGTTTGGTGATTTGTGGCGCAAGTGGGTGATGGAATGTGTCACTACGGCAAGATTGTCGATCCTTGTAAATGGCTCGCCGACGGGTGAATTTAGTATGCA
Source organism: Hibiscus trionum (assembly GCA_030270665.1). NCBI lineage: Eukaryota > Viridiplantae > Streptophyta > Magnoliopsida > Malvales > Malvaceae > Hibiscus > Hibiscus trionum. Next base: position 13,334,201 of record BSYR01000038.1, on the reverse strand, counting down.
GCGGGGATTACGGCAGGGCGATCCTCTCTCGCCACTATTATTTGTGATTGTGGCTGAACTCCTTCATCAATTTCTGATTAATGCAAAGCGATTAGGCGTGTTTGAAGGGGTTGTAGTTGCCGACGGATGTATTGTGTCACATTTGCAATTTGCGGATGACACAATCCTTTTTTTCCCGGCAAGGATTGAGTTTGCACGTGATTTGAAGCGTCTTCTGACATGCTTCGAGTATACTACTGGTTTGAAGATTAATTTTGCTAAATCGCGATTGTATGGAATAGGGGTGAGCGATGAATTGATGCTGAGCACAGCAGCAATGTTGGGGTGCGATCGTGCCACGCTCCCATTTGTTTATTTGGGAATGCCTTTGGGAGTCAATTCGCGCAGTATGCAGATGTGGGATCCACTTATACAACACTTCAGGGATAGCTTGGCGGGGTGGAAGCGCGACACATTATCCTTTGCGGGAAGGTTAGTGTTGATTAATACTGTTTTGTCTGCTTTGCCTCTTTATTATATGAGTTTGTTTATGGTGCCAAGGGGTGTGTTAAGTAAGATAGATAGGATACGGAGGAGGTTTCTGTGTGGAGGTTCGGATAATAAGGAGAAGTTGAGTCGGGTGAGCTGGACAATAGCTTGTAGACCTCGTCGGTTTGGGGGGTTGGGAGTAGTGAATTTGCGCGTAAGAAATATTGCGCTTTTAGCAAAATGGAGGTGGAGGTACGCGACGCAAGCGGATTCCCTTTGGAAGACAATTATAGATGCAAAATATGGTTGTGATATTAGGAAGTGGTGGCCGAGAGAGGTGGGATTGCAAAACATGTCCTTTGTTTGGCGGCAAATTGTGAATCTAAATGCAGCGCAGGATTTACATGGTTTAATGGGTAGTGACGCTTTTATGTGGCAATTGGGGGATGGCGAAAAAATAATTTTTTGGCACGATATGTGGTGTAGTGAAAGACCGTTGGCTGAATTGTTTCCAAGATTATATCGGCTAGTGGTTGAGAAAGAGTCAACAGTGAAAAAGTACACGATAGATGGTACGTTTGAACATGAGGAATGGGAGAATTTCTTTGTCCGACCATTGCGTTCTTTAGAACTTGAGCAGCTTATGGAGGTCCGTGTGCTTTGTGGGAGTTTTCATCTCTTCCCACCTCAAGGTGATCGCATTGTGTGGCTACATTCTACGACGGGGGAATTTTGTGTTGCGAATTTGGCGAAATTGATGCAATCATTTGGTTTGGTGGTGAGTGATGAATTGAATATGATTTGGAAATTGCCGATACCTCCAAGGGTGCAACATTTTCTCTGGTTTGCATGGCTGAATCGATTACCAACTATGGCGATGTTGAGGGCACGAGGGATGCCGATCACGGGGGAGGGGGTCTGTTGCGTGTGGTGCCGGGCGGGTGAAGAAACGCTCGAGCACCTCCTGATCCACTGCCCAGCAGCTTGGGCTGTTTGGACAGCGTACTTTCGATGGTGGGGGACGGATATGGTCCAGCCTTGGCGTGTGGGGACTTGGTTAGAGATGTGTTTTGGATCCGTATTTATGGGGCATCTGCGGGACTGGTGGATAGCAGGGTGTGCAGCGACTCTGTGGTCGATTTGGTTGGCGCGTAACAATGCATTATTCAATAATATTCGGGCAGAAGCATGGGAAATTATTTTTCTCATCAAATTGAGGTCGATGTGTTGGGTGCGGTTGTTACATAGTGAGAGTGTGATTGTGGAATCAGTTTGGTGGAATTCGCCTTTGAATTGCTTGGTACATGGTCCGAACAATGACACGCGGAGGAACATCAAATGGGAGAGGCCGCCGATGGGGGTTTTTAAATTTAATGTGGATGGATCGGCGCGAGGAAAACCGGGTAAAGCAGGATGTGGGGGTGTGTTACGAGACGAATTCGGACGTATCTGCGCATTATTTTCAGGTCCGATAGGGGTTGCGGATTCTAACGAAGCTGAATTGCAAGCTATTTGCCACGCATTGGAGATGGTGGTGGGATCGGGCTGGGAACAACGACCGTTGGTGGTGGAATCGGACTCCACCACTGCCGTGGCTTGGGTCATGCATTTGGAGAAGCGACCGTGGAAATTTTGGCGCTGGTTCCGACGAATTGACGAAGCGTGTGCGGCACTAAACGATGTATGTTTCCAACACGTTTTTAGAGAGGGTAATAGACTTGCAGATGTTTTGGCTAAAACGGGTGTTGATAGATCGAGTTGGTTTAAGAAAGGTGCCTAGCAGGAGGTTTTTCTTTTTACCTTTGGTGTTTGTACTGGTTACACGCTCACGAGTACTCTTTTCCTCTGTAGGATTTAGAGAGGTTTTTAACGAGGCTTGTGAGCGTGTTGGTCATGTATGTTGGAATTATTAATAATACATACATGTGGCTGATTAAAAAAAATTAATGCCACATAATGCAAAATTGTAGATAAATGTATGTTATCAAATTATTACGTTGCCATATCAGTATTAACATTTAATATGATTAAACTGAAATATATAATGTTTTTTTTTAGGGAAACGCTTCTTACTCACATGGGCTTACAACTTACCTATAAATGATAGTTTTCTTGATAATAAATCTCTTTCGAAATTAGTCTTACGAACTATACTCAAGTGGCAACATCATTTGTATACAAGATGGCAAGCCTGACTTTTTATTTTCTCTTAGTTATTTTATTCATTATGGTTGGTGCAGTGACGGCTACAAACGAGAATGAAAAGATTATCATGAAAAATAATTGTGAAGCTAAAATTGACATGCCTTGTGCTGGGGAAGTTTTTGATAGTATATTCAAAACTGGGAGCGTTTCAAGCAAGTGTTGCGGTGAACTCCTTGTATTAGGAAGAAAGTGCCACTACGCATTGGTAAAGAGGACACTTGAAGATCCCTTTTTCAAAAAACTAGACCACAAGACAATCATTCGAAAAAGTGTGAAGACTTGGAAAAATTGCCTTGTACTTACCCCTTCACCATCACAGTCTGCTTGAAGACGTAGTGTTGCTTCACTTTGAAAAAGGTTGTAAGACGTAACATCTTCAAATCAGTAACACGTTTTCCGTTTACGATATTGTTGCATGAAATTACTAAGTAAAATTAAATTTAATTCATGTCAAGTTGAATAGAAATGATATATATGTAAGTGGTAACAAAATGTTTCTATTGAAGCTATTACATAATACAATAAGATTTTTTTTGTGTCGAAACATCTCTATTTGGTTGCTTCAAATATCTTTTTTTTTGCTTTTAAACACAGTAACTATTCGAGTTCTACACATCAATTTATTTGGTTTTGATTTTAAAAAATATCATGTTTCTGCATATTTGATTCATTCTTACAATTAGGAATTAGTTACTTGATGGAAGGGTTATAAATTCAAATATTTTTTCATCGTTAAATTTTACGTATTGTATAATCTTGTGCTGTCTTTCTAACAATCAATGAATAGTGACAAGTTCTCGTTTCTTTGATCAATGGATCGTCAAAAATTGAAATATTTTGTATTTACTAAAATAGTTTTGTCGACAACATCTCCTGTCAATTACACATTTAATTCATCGATGCATTGCTTTTAAGAGGATGTTATTTTCATTTTGTTATGGAATGGTTGAATTTTTAATCATAAAGTTCCATGGTAAGAACGAATTAATCGAAATGAAAAGAAATTATGAATGGAGGTTGCATGTAACAAGCATTTTTAGTTTAAGAAATAACACGGATTCAATAGCTCATGGTTATTTAAAAAAAATACATTTTTGCAAATCAACACTATATGCGATCATGTGTTAAACCAAATAGAATATTTTGTCCGACAAGAACGTCGTTTTTTGTACTTACCCTAAAAATCCACTATTAATGCTTATTCTATTATTTTTTTTCCGAATCAACAGTGTATCCAAGAAGAACCTAATAGAAGACACTAAAAACAAAAGAAAATATAAAAAAAATTGAGTTTGTGGTAATCAATTTAATTAACATTTTATTTATTTTTTTGAGTTTTTTAAATCAAACATAGATGTTTAGGACCTAAGAAAAAATGGTTGTTTATAGCTTGGCTAATATAAAAATTAGTTAGTTTCCTTAATATAATAATCATTTTTGAATAAGGTTATTACCTAAAAAGACTTGTAGCTCTTCTTACACAATAACGACATACGCCTCACTCTATGCTGATAATAAAATGCTATTACACGAAGACAATATCTTATTGTCGTCACAAGAAAATTACACTTTAGTTCAAGTTTCTCTCAATGTTTTAGATCAACTTGTTTTGACTTTTAAACATCGAATTATATTTTTTCTCAGTCAAATATGTTAAACATTAAGCTTAATTACTAACAAACTAAGCGCATATGATTTTATGTTTCCCAAATTTTTTTTAACTTTACGTTGCATACTATTTTGTAAATGCGAATTTAATGTCACCCTTTATTTTTTACAATATTACGATTTTTTATACATTATCACCAACATATTTTAACCTTTCGTTTTACCAAATTGTGTACAAAAGTATGATTGAAATACGAAAAGCCATAACAAAAGATTTGTTCTGTTAGATAAGTTGTAATATCTCGATTTGCATTTCGCATTAATTTTTTCCTCTATTCAGTGTTTGTGGTAAATAGCTACCGGCGCATTAATTTATAAATATCAACCCTCAACATGAGAGCATCACGATCATCTCGATCATGTTGGACATTATTCATCGGAAACCTACCGGCGCAACTCCATTGGAAAGGAGTCTGGAAAGTGTTCGACCGACATGGAGTGGTGGTGGATGTATTTGTGCCAACGAAAAGGGCTAGAGATGGTTCTAGGTTTGGATTCGTTCGAATGAAAACAAAAACTGTTGCAGATCGTGTAATTGAGAGATTCCATGGGTTTCGTTTGTATGGATCAAAATTGACGGTACAATTGGCTCAAAGAGATACGAGAGATGCGTTTGGGCAACGGCGACAAGGTTTCTCTAGGGCTGAAGGGGGGATTTCGACGAGGGATTCCAAGGAGGAAAAACAGGCGGCTCGCGGCAGCACAAAGGGGGATAAAAGAGAGGCGATGAAAGACTATCGGAGGTTGAAGGTGTAATCGACAAGGACAAATTGACGATATTACAAACCTGCGCGATAGGTTTCTGCCGTCAACCGCGATCAATTATGGAATTGGCAACTGAATTGAAAGCAACAAGAAGGGAATTATCTTTAATGCGAATTTCAGGTTCATTAGTACTGCTAATGTTCCCCAATAAGGAGACAAGGGATGAATGTATTAAATCCGACTGCCTGGCACCATGGCTAGAGAATGTGACGGAATGGTCGACAGATTGTGTGATTCCCCATCGACGAGTATGGGTGTCGGTATGTGGCTTGCCGATACATGCCTGGTCCGAGGGCACATATCGAAACATAGCAGCGTTGTGGGGCGAGTTGATTTGTGTGGATGAGAAGACGGACGCTCCTACATCGTTTGAAAACGCACAATTCCTCCTTGAAACGGACTGGTTCTTCCCGATAGAGGAAACGATTGATGTTGCAATCGGCAATAACCAATATAGAGTTCGCGTTCATGAAATTTCGGACCCTAATTTGGAGAAGCAAAATGGTGATGATGAGGGGAGTGTGGAGCAATCGGAGGGGGGAGACCAACAGAGGAAGATGGAAGACAAAGAGGAACCAAAGGTACAAATAACAACTAAAACGGACGGTGTTGATGAGGAGGAGACAGTGGTCCCAAACTCAATTAGTTTGCCATCCCCGAAAAGCTGGATGATCAATAAATTATGGGATGACAACAAAAGGCGAGATGATAGAGTTTTGGCACCGAATTCGAGTGAAGAAGTAATGTCGCGAAGGGCAAATTCGGGTAAGGCGGATGAGGAAGTAGGCATCGTCGAAAGAGAGGTTGTCGAATATCGTAGTATGGATATTAGTGCATGCGAGGTACGAGAGGGCAGTGGCAATAAAACACACGATGGCGATGGTGATGGATTGGCCGTAGTCGATAGTGAGGGAGACATACCGATGGGCGGTGGGAATAAGGAGTTTCAGGCAGTGATGGATGCGATGCAACAAGAGAACATCATAGAATCTGGGCCTAAATCTAGGGCTGGCATAGCCGCCTTAATAGAGTATAAAGGCAAACAACGACGAGTGCGACAAATCTCGGAAATTTTACAATCATCGGGGAAGGAAAACAACACAGAGGAAAAGGGATTGGCGGTGGAGAAAAGAAGCAGGGGTCGCCCAAGAAAAAATCCGAAACCACCGTCGACAGAGTTGGCTAACGGATCGCTTTCGGACTCGGATTTTTTACAGCGGAAAAGGAGTATCCTTAGGGAGGCACAGGAAACGTGGGAGGTGGGAAAACTGTTGGGGGCTGAAACGATTGGGAACGAGGAAAACGTCATCAAAGACATTGCTCGCCTTATTGAGGCGCGAAACAACCCACTTGTAATCCAAAGATGCGGATGTTGTCGTGGAATGTGCGGGGGTTGGGTACGGCAGCGAAGAGGAGAGGGGTAAGGAATTTACTACGACAACATAGGGGAGATTGTGTGGTAATCGTGGAAACAAAATTGGAATGTATCACACCATTGCTGTTAAGGAGTGTTTGGATATCGGGGGGTATATTGTTGTGTTGGGAGACGACTAAATTTCAGGTTAATCAAAAGATTGTGAGGGAACGGTTTGTGGCGATAGAGGGATGCTGGACGTATGAGGGTTAGACTTGTGGTTTGGTAGGCGTTTATGCACCATGTGATGCAACACAACAAGGGCTGCTGTGGACCGAAATTGAGAGGGAAGTTTTATCGCGTGACATACCGTGGTGCCTTATTGGTGATTTCAATGCCGTGACGAAGCTATCGGAGCGCCAAGGTTGTGTTGCGACGGATAGAGGTATAGATGGTTTTGTGACTTTCATTCAGAATAATGGTCTTTGTGATTTTCCTATACATTGATTATCTTTTACTTGGTTTGGCCCGGATAGTAAGTGTAGTAGAATTGATAGGTGCTTGGTGACTATGCATTGGGTGGATAAATTCAATAATTTGCGATTATCATCTTTACCAAGGGGTTTGTCGGATCACACACCACTATTACTTGTGAATGATGTTTTGGATTGGGGACCGAAACCGTTTAAATTTCTAAATGTGTGGATGGAGGATAGGGGATGCTTGCGGGACTTGGAGGAGGAATGGGGGAGATTGTCGGTTAATAAGGAGGGTGGGGATGTGGTGTCTAAGCTACGGGGTATGAAAGTGTTTTTGCGAGATTGGAATAAACGGGTGTTCGGTAATATTGACAGTAGAATCGAATCCGCGACAAGTGCTATTAATCGATTTGACGAATTAATTAGCACAAATGCAATCACGGATTCACAATTGAAGCAACGCCAAAATCATCACCAAGAGTTGTGGTCTTTATCGAGGATGAGGGAGTCGATATGGAGACAAAAAGCGAGGGTGAGATGGCTGCGAGAGGGGGATGGAAATACGGCTTTCTTCCATCGTTCGGCAAAATTGAGAGCTTTAAAAAATGGTATTACGGGGCTGCTCGTTAATGGCATTTGGGAGACGAATCCGGATCGGCTTAGACACTTGGTTTATGATGAATTTAGGAAACACTTTGCTGCTACAAGATGCTTAGGTGATGTCGATATGGCTGTAGTGTTTAAACGGGTACCCGAGACAATGGTAGCGGGGCTAGAGGTGGCGTTTTGTGAGGAGGAAGTAAGGGTTGTGGTATGGAGTTGTGACGGATCGAAGGCACCGGGTCCTGATGGCTTCACTTTCGATTTTTTCAAGAAGGGTTGGAATTTTTTGAAGGAAGATGTGATGCAAGTGCTACACGAATTTCATGATTCGGGTGAATTGCCGAGGGGTGTGAATTCCACCTTTGTTACTTTACTGCCGAAGAAGGACAATCCGAGAGAAATAGGGGATTTTCGACCTATCTGCCTGTTGAACTCAATTTATAAAATTGTGGCGAAATGTCTTGCTAAAAGGTTACAAAAGGTGCTGCCGTGGATCATTAGCGATGTGCAATCCGCTTTTGTCAGAGGAAGGCAAATTGTCGATGAGATTATGTTGGCAAATGAGGTGTTACATTCGATACAAAGAAGTGAGGAAGGTGGCGTGTTACTGAAGCTTGACTTCGCCAAAGCCTATGACTGCGTGAAATGGGGCTGTTTAGAGAGTATTCAGTAACAGATGGGGTTTGGAGGGAGGTGGATGCATTGGATGCGCACGTGTTTTAGCACGGCGCGGTTGTCGATCTTGCTTAATGGCTGCCCAACAAAAGAATTTTCGATGAAGCGAGGGGTGCGACAAGGTGATCCACTATCACCGTTATTATTTGTGATGGTGGCCGAATTGCTACATGTCCTATTGATTGAGGCTGAGAAGGGGGGATTGATAAGGGGTGTGCGAGTGGTGGATGGATGCTTTGTGTCGCACTTACAATTTGCGGACGACACAATGTTATTCTTTCAAGGGGATGTCGTGATGGCACGAAATTTAAAGAGAATTCTTACTTGTTTTGAATACAGTTCGGGTTTAAAGATTAATTATATCAAGTCCTGTTTGTATGGAATTGGTGTGGAGGAGGCATTGGTAGGGGAGATGGCCGATGTTTTGGGTTGTGGTCTAGGTTGCTTGCCGATGACATATCTAGGATTGCCGTTGGGTGACAATCCACGCAGCATTAAAGTATGGGAGCCTTTGATACAGAGGTTTCGGAAAAATCTAGCTGGGTGGAAGAGGGATGCATTGTCGTTTGCTGCTCGTTTAACTTTGTTAAATTCGGTATTATCTGCCCTTCCTATCTATTATATGGGAGTTTTTGTTGTGCCTAAAGGAGTGATTAAACGTTTGGATCGTATCCGGCGTAGCTTTCTATGGGGGGGCACGGAGGAGAAATGAAAAATGAGCCGAGTTAGCTGGAAGGTAGTATGTCGGCCGAGACAATTTGGTGGGTTGGGAGTGGTTGATTTGAATAAGAAAAATTTGGCGCTTCTAGCGAAATGGTTGTGGCGTGCTAAGATGGAGGAGGGATCGTTGTGGAAGGGTATTTTGGAGGCGAAATATGGGGCTGATATGTTACATCGCAGGATGACGATCAAACAAAAGCAAGATATGTCGACGGTATGGCGACAGATTCTTGAAATTCAGAACGAGGTGAGCGTACATAAGTTTATGGGACTGCCAAATTTCGTATGGTTGGTTGGGGACGGGAAGAAGGTTTTATTTTGGCGAGATAGGTGGTGCTTGGAGGTTCCGCTATGTGAGGTGTTCCCGCGATTATACAGTATTGCGGTAAACAAATGGGCTCTGATATATGAGTATGCTTTGGATTTTTCATTAGGTCATTCGAGATGGGAAGCGTTCTTTTCGCGCCACTTGCGAGGGTTTGAAGAGGTACAATTAAGTGAATTGCGTAGCTTGGTGGGCGCGATTCAACTTGTTGAGGAGGAGGTGGACAAATGGATTTGGAAGCATACTCCGACGGGTACATTTTCCGTGGCTAAGCTGTCGCGCTTAATGGCGACTTTTGGACTGGAGGAGGAAGACGAATGGGAGAATATGGGTATATGGTCGATGTTAACACCACCGAAGGTGCAATGTTTTGTGTGGTTTGTCCTTCTTGATCGGTTACCGACATTGTGCTTATTGCGTGATCGTGGGGTGCATGTAGAGGTCCAGGATTCTGGTTGTCGATGGTGTGGAGAGGGGGAGGATGAGACGAATCATATATTATTGCATTGTCGATGGATGTGGCAAGTATGGTCATTGTTTTTTAGATGGTGGAAGGTGGAAGTGGTTCGGCCGGCGTCGGTAGTGGCGTATGTGCATATGCTACTAGATGGACCGTTTAGCGGGATGGTTAGACATTGGTGGATGTCAAGTTGTGCAGCGGTGTTTTGGTCCATGTGGCTCGCTCGCAACGATTTACTATTTAATGGTAAGAGACTTTCCTCATCGGATTTATTCTTTGCCATTAAATTGCGCGCCTTCTCTTGGGTTAATGTGCTGGACCGCAATGCATTGTTGGTGGAGTCGGTGTGGTGGGACTGCCCGTGGTGGTGCGAGGCTAGGAGTCGGATTGAGCGACCTCGGATAGGGGTAGTGTGGGTGCCGCCATTGCCGAATACGGTTAAGCTCAATGTGGATGGTTCGGCTAGAGGAAAACCGGGGTTAGCGGGATGTGGTGGGGTGCTACGGGATGCGGGGGGTAGGTTGTTGGCACTGTTTGCTGGTCCATTGGGTGTTATCGATTCAAACGAAGCTGAAATTACTGCGATTTGCTACGCACTTGAGGCATTTAACGGTTCGCAGTGGCGGGCATGGCCTTGTGTTCTTGAGTCTGATTCCTTAGTGGCCCTTTCCTGGGTCATGAACAAGGAGAGTAGACCTTGGAAATACGATTGGTTGCTTCGGAGGATAGCTCGAGTTTGTCGAGCTGTGAATTGCAGTTTCCAACATACGCATCGGGAAGCTAATGGAATTGCGGATATGCTGGCCAAAGGTGGAGTAGATAGGCGGGACTGGTTGCGTGTGGGATTTTAGTTGCCTCGTGGGCGTCGAGCGCTCGAGGCTGGCTGCTGGGCAGGGGCTTGAGGGCAGCAGGGTGCAGCGGGGCGTTATGGGTGCTGGTTCGTGCGAGGTGCAGGGGTGGACAGTGTGCTCGCTGTGTGAACATGGGAAGGGTGAGTATAGGCTGTTTCTTTTCGCTGGAGGGGGTCGGGGATTTGGGTTGATTCCGGGTCTTAGCGTGTATGTCCGAATCCTACGTGAGTACTCTTTTCCTCCAATTAGGCTTAGGGAGGTTTTTAATGAGGCTCAAGCTTGGATGTTTTGTATGATTTTGATCCCAATAAATAAATCATACGATTGATCGAAAAAAAAATAGCTGTTATTATTGTACTTTGCAAGTATTTATAAAGAAGCGTATGAATGATGTAAGTTTCATTGTTGGACCCAATTTTGTATATCAATTAATGCCACATAATGCAAAATTGTAGATAAATGTATGTTATCAAATTATTACGTTGCCATATCAGTATTAACATTAAATATAATTAACCTGAAATATATAATGTTTTATTTTACGGAAACGCTTCTTACTCACATGGGCTTACAACTTTACCTATAAATGATAGTTTTCTTGATAATAAATCTCATTCGAAATTAGTCTTACGAACTATACTCAAGTGGCAACATCATTTGTATACAAGATGGCAAGCCTCACTTTTTATTCTCTCTTAGTTATTTTATTCATTATGGTTGGTGCAGTGACGGCTACAAACGAGAATGAAAAAATTATCATGAAAAATAATTGTGAAGCTAAAATTGACATGCCTTGTGCTGGGGAAGTTTTTGATAGTATATTCAAAACTGGGAGCGTTTCAAGCAAGTGTTGCGGTGAACTCCTTGTATTAGGAAGAAAGTGCCACTACACATTGGTAAGGAGGACACTTGAAGATCCCTTTTTCAAAAAACTAGACCACAAGACAATCATTCGAAAAAGTGTGAAGACTTGGAAAAATTGCCTTGTACTTACCCCTTCACCATCACCGTCTGCTTGAAGACGTAGTGTTGCTTCACTTTGAAAAAGGTTGTAAGACGTATCATCTTCAAATCAGTAACACGTTTTCCGTTTACGATATTGTTGCATGAAATTACTAAGTAAAATTAAATTTAATTCATGTCAAGTTGAATAGAAATGATATATATGTAAGTGGTAACAAAATGTTTCTATTGAAGCTATTACATAATACAATAAGATTTTTTTTGTGTCGAAACATCTCTATTTGGTTGCTTCAAATATCTTTTTTTTTTTGCTTTTAAACACAGTAACTATTCGAGTTCTACACATCAATTTATTTGGTTTTGATTTTAAAAAATATCATGTTTCTGCATGATTCATTCTTACAATTAGGAATTAGTTACTTGATGGAAGGGTTATAAATTCAAATATTTTTTCATCGTTAAATTTTACGTATTGTATAATCTTGTGCTGTCTTTCTAACAATCAATGAATAGTGACAAGTTCTCGTTTCTTTGATCAATGGATCGTCAAAAATTGAAATATTTTTTATTTACTAAAATAGTTTTGTCGACAACATCTCCTGTCAATTACACGTTTAATTCATCGATGCATTGCTTTTAAGAGGATGTTATTTTCATTTTGTTATGGAATGGTTGAATTTTTAATCATAAAGTTCCATGGTAAGAACGAATTAATCGAAATGAAAAGAAATTATGAATGGAGGTTACATGTAACAAGCATTTTTAGTTTAAGAAATAACACGGATTCAATAGCTCATGGTTATTTAAAAAAAAATGCATTTTTGCAAATCAACACTATATGCGATCATGTGTTAAACCAAATAGAATATTTTGTCCGACAAGAACGTCGTTTTTTGTACTTACCCTAAAAATCCACTATTAATGCTTATTCTATTTTTTTTCCGAATCAACAGTGTATCCAAGAAGAACCTTATAGAAGACACTAGAAACAAAAGAAAATATAAAAAAATTGAGTTTGTGGTAATCAATTTAATTAACATTTTATTTATTTTTTGAGTTTTTTAAATCAAACATAGATGTTTAGGACCTAAGAAAAAAATGGTTGTTTATAGCTTGGCTAATATAAAAATTAGTTAGTTTCCTTAATATAATAATCATTTTTGAATAAGGTTATTACCTAAAAAGACTTGTAGCTCTTCTTACACAATAACGACATACGCCTCACTCTATGCTGATAATAAAATGTTATTACACGAAGACAATATCTTATTGTCGTCACAAGAAAATTACCCTTTAGATCAAGTTTCTCTCAATGTTTTAGATCAACTTGTTTTGACTTTTAAACATCGAATTATATTTTTTCTTAGCCAAATATGTTAAACATTAAGCTTAATTACTAACAAACTAAGCGCATATGATTTTATGTTTCCCAAATTTTTTTTAACTTTACGTTGCATACTATTTTGTAAATGCGAATTTAATGTCACCCTTTGTTTTTTACAATATTACGAATTTTTATACATTATCACCAACATATTTTAACCTTTCGTTTTACCAAATTCTCTACAAAAGTATGATTGAAATACTAAAAGCCATAACAAAAGATTTGTTCTGTTAGATAAGTTGTAATATCTCGATTTGCATTTCGCATTAATTTTTTCCTCTATTCAGTGTTTGTGGTAAATAGCTGTTATTATTATTTTTTGATCGGCAACCGTATGTTTTTATTAAGTAGAGAAAAAACATACAGCTTGACGAAATCGCACGCCTCGTTAAAAACCTCCCTAAACCTATTGGAGGAAAAGAGTACGATACGATCCGTCGATTACAAAAGAAAAAAACACATAAGGCCAAGTCACAAACATGCCACAAACATCGAAAGCCTATCTACTCCCTCTTTCGCCAATGCATCCGCAAATCCATTCGCTTCCCTCGGCACATAGCAGAATTGGATATCATAAATGACTTGACAAGCCTGATCAATTGCCAAAAATACCTCCCAAAGCCGCCAAGGTCGTTTTGCGGACTGAGTAATCCAACTCAACGCAACTTGAGAGTCCGACTCCAAAATCACACAACCCTGTCGCCATTCCCTTTCCTGTATTATACCCAAGGCAAAAGCTATCGCTCGTACCTCTGCTTCATTCGACTCCATCACTCCTAAAGGTCCTGAAAAAAGACCCAGAATACGACTGTCTGCATCTCGTAGCACACCACCAAAACCTGCCGGGCCCGGTTTTCCCCGCGCCGATCCATCCGTGTTAAATTTTAACACATTTCGTAGCGGAGGCTGCCAGCACCTTCCCCCCTTCACCCTTTTTGGAAGGACAGTAACCTCAATTTCGGAAGGACAAGTCCACCAAACTGCCTCGGGTACCAATTCCCCCCGCCTATCCGCTTTGATCCAATAATACGATCTCAATTTAATCAAGAAGCATAATTCAGCCAAATTCCATCGTTTCCCACGAAAAATAAATTCATTCCTTGCAATCCATAATGACCACAACACAGCAGCAACACATGCTATCCACCACAACTTCATGCATCCCGTGAAAATACTATAAAAATCAAGAACGAAGAATGTATCGAAACTAACCGGTAAGCTGGATTCAATTCCCCACCATTGGCGCATCCATAGCCATACTGATTGCGCAAAAGGGCATTCGTAGAGGATGTGGGCAATGTTTTCCTCGACCATCGCACACCAAGGGCATCGGCCTTGGTCATCCGGTAGTGGGATCCCACGTGCTCGCAAGAAATCGGCAGTGGGTAGTCGACGCAACCATGTAAACCATAAGAAAGCTTGAACTTTCGGCGGCACCAGCACCTTCCAAGCGAAACAATCACCAAACTCCATCTCCCCCGCCTTGTCGAACATGAGCAGTTTCGATAAAGTCCCAACCGAAAAAATTCCACGCTCGTCCGGCATCCAAATTAACATGTCTAGCTTGCCTTCCCATGCGCGAAAATTTGACACCATCTTCATTAAATCGCGTAGCATTTCTAACTCAAAAATTCGCAATGGGCGTCTAAAGAACTCTGCCCATATGTGATGTGATAAACTGCCCTCCACCATATAATCGCACACCCTTGCTAATTTGTCACAAGCCAACGAGAATAAGCGCGGAAATACATCTTTTATGGCTGCTTGATCGACCCACTGATCAAACCAAAAAAGAATTGATCTACCATCACCAAGTTTCCATAAAAAACCGGTCGTTCCCATATGTTTTTCAACCTGTGCATAGCTGTTATTATTGTACTTTGCAAGTATTTATAAAGAAGCGTATGAATGATGTAAGTTTCATTGTTGGACCCAATTTTGTATATCAATTAATGCCACATAATGCAAAATTGTAGATAAATGTATGTTATCAAATTATTACGTTGCCATATCAGTATTAACATTAAATATGATTAACATGAAATATATAATGTTTTATTTTAGCCTTTTTTTCTCTCTCAAATTGAGATATGATTGCACTACCGTCGAGCACGTCGGACTACCGTCGAACACTCAAAACCACTGTAACAACGTTTCGAATCATCGTCGAATATAAGAAATTCGACTAACAAAACTCAAATCGCAAAGTGTCCCCTAACGTTTCAATCGTTACTCATTTTCGTTAAAGAGCTGTTAACAAAAATTTTCAGCCACCAAAAAGGAAATGGGCCGGAAAAGTGAATCACACACAGGCAGCAGATCGGTGCAACGAGACCAGGAAAATCAGCAAGTTTGGAATCTATTCATCGGAGGTCTCTCTCGGACAATCCACTGGAAAGGATTGTGGCAAGTGTGTGATAGACATGGGGTTGTCAAAGATGCATTCATACCGAACAAAAGGGCCAGGGATGGACAGCGGTTTGGGTTCGTTAGAATGGCGTCGAAAGAAGATGCAAACAGGGTGATAGAGAGATTAAACGGTAAATGGATCTACGGTGGCCGATTGAGAGTTTCCATGGCGTGGAAGGGCAAAACGGTGTGGTACCGTAAGAGAGAGGGGAACTCAGAACAACATGGGAAGAAGGAAAATGAGGAATCAAGAAAATCAGAAACGTCGATAGGGAGAGAAGAGGCGAAACAAAACAGAACGAAAGTACCAGGGATAGTGGATGAAGACAAATGGGCAATATTACAATGGTGTGCGGTGGGCTGGTGCCTGAATCCATGCAGCATAAAGACTCTAGCGGAACGATTGGAGGTCGACAAACAAGATGGATTCTCTATCATGCGACTATCCGGTTCAATGATCTTGCTAATGTGTACATCGGCAACCATACGTGATAAAATCATGCAACTTGAACGTGTGAAAGAATGTTTCGCGAAGGTAGAAAAATGGTCTCCAGCGATCAAAGTGGAATCGCGACGGGTATGGATGTCGATAATCGGTCTTCCGATACACTTATGGCACAAGAGGACTTTCATGAACATTGCAAATATATGGGGTGTTTTCATTCGAATGGATGATGCAACGGAAACACCATCTTCATTCGATAGCGGTAGAATTATGGTAGAAACATCCATATTCAATCGGATAAAAGAACACATTGAAGTTCAATTTGGGGGAGAATCATATATTATCCGCGTGTCCAAGATGGATGGCACATCCCCCGCTGTGGAATGTGATTGCGGGGAATTAGATTCGTCGGACGAAGAAGGAAGTAGCGATCACAATACATCACCGCCTAAGATAGTGGAAAACGTAGAAGATACAACAAAAATAAAAGAAACTCCAAATTCGGTGTTATGGCTTGCGAATGAAGCTTGGGAAGGACAACAGGGTGATCCGTCCGAAGAAACCAATGAAGAACAACATTGTGACCGAAATTGCAATGAAGAACAAGGGGCTTCAAACAAATCCACTCGATCGCCGGACAGGCCATCGGCGAGTCTGCCGGCACAGACAATGGAGGTGACGGAAAGAAGTCTGAGCGGGGAGAAGGACTGTTGTGATAGGAGTCCTACAGAGATAGGAGACTTTCAAAATTGCAAGAGTTCGGATATAGCAGGGATTGCTAACTCTAAATCTAGTGATTCCAAAGAACAGGAGTCTAATCATGCTGTGGATAATTCAGAATTTAATTCTAAATTAAACTCTGAATTAAATTATATTCCTCCTATTTTTTCGACAATTGCACAGTCAGACTTGGGCAAAACCGAAATAATTCAGGTGGGTCAGGCTTATTGCAAAATCAGACGGATATTAGGTGGAAATTTGGAAGGTTGTCGGTTTTATAGAAAAAAGAAGAACGGCCGATTGAATAATGTCAGACAAGAAATATCAAATACGGGAAGGGTGGACGACGGTCAAGCAACAAACAATTAGAAATAGAAGCAATAGAAATGGTGAAGCTGGGTTCATTGATTGGGGTTAATTCCAACGGCCGGGAAGAAGAGATTATTCGAGACATATCAAGAGTGATTACCGGCGATCGTCGGGGTTTGTGACTCATGAAATTGCTATAGTGGAATGTTAGGGGCTTGGGAGGGAGTGCTAAACGCCGGTTTGTTCGAGATGTATTAAGGAAGAATGCTGCGGATATGGCAATGTTGCAAGAAACAAAGTTGGAGGAGTGTCCGAATTTGTGGCTAGCAAGTCTATGGGGAACCGATAGTTTCAAATCAGTGATCGCGCCATCAATTGGTGCTTCGGGCGGCATTTTAGTGATATGGGAGGTAAGTAAATTTCAATTAGATGTTGTTGAGATAGAACGAAATTTCATTGTAATGAGAGGTAGATGGTTGCATGATGATTTATATTGTGGTCTAGTCGTGGTATATGCCCCATCCGACTTGGAAGGGCAGCAAGTTGTATGGGCAGCGATTTTGAGTAAATTTAGCAATCAAGAGGGTCCGTGGTGCATAGCGGGTGATTTTAATGCCATACTTCTTGAGTCGGATAGAATTGGCACATCGGACAGGAATATGGAGATGGAAGCTTTTGGCGATTTTGTGTTACAAGCAGGGTTGATGGATTTACCACTTTCGGGGAAACGTTATACATGGTTTGGCCCAAAGAACAGATGTAGCAGAATCGATAGATTCTTGATATCGACAAGCTGGTTGGATGCTTTCAGCTCAATTTTTGGTAATTGATCAGGCTTGTCAAGTCATATATGATATACAATTCTGCTACGTGCCGAGGGAAGTGAATGGATTTGCGGATGCATTGGCAAAAGAGAGAGTAGATAGACGTTCGACGTTTGTGGCATGTTTGTGACTTGGACTCATGTGATTTTATTTTTCATTTGTAATCGACGTATCGTATCGTACTCTTTTCCTCCAATAGGTTTAGGGAGGTTTTTAACGAGGCGTGCGATTTCGTCAAGCTGTATGTTTTCTATTATTCAATAAAAACATACGGTTACCGATAAAAAAAAATAATGTTTTATTTTATGGAAACACTTCTTACTCACATGGGCTTACAACTTTACCTATAAATGATAGTTTTCTTGATAATAAATCTCATTTGAAATTAGTCTTACGAACTATACTCAAGTGGCAACATCATTTGTATACAAGATGGCAAGCCTCACTTTTTATTCTCTCTTAGTTATTTTATTCATTATGATTGGTGCAGTGACGGCTACAAACGAGAATGAAAAGATTATCATGAAAAATAATTGTGAAGCTAAAATTGACATGCCTTGTGCTGGGGAAGTTTTCGATAGTATATTCAAAACTGGGAGCGTTTCAAGCAAGTGTTGCGGTGAACTCCTTGTATTAGGAAGAAAGTGCCACTACGCATTGGTAAAGAGGACACTTGAAGATCCCTTATTCAAAAAACTAGACCACAAGACAATCATTCGAAAAAGAGTGAAGACTTGGAAAAATTGCCTTGTACTTACCCCTTCACCATCACCGTCTGCTTGAAGACGTAGTGTTGCTTCACTTTGAAAAAGGTTGTAAGACGTAACATCTTCAAATCAGTAACACGTTTTCCGTTTACGATATTGTTGCATGAAATTACAAAGTAAAATTAAATTTAATTCATGTCAAGTTGAATAGAAATGATATATATGTAAGTGGTAACAAAATGTTTCTATTGAAGATATTACATAATACAATAAGATTTTTTTTTGTGTCGTAACATCTCTATTTGGTTGCTTCAAATATCTTTTTTTTTTGCTTTTAAACACAGTACCTATTCGAGTTCTACACATCAATTTATTTGGTTTTGATTTTAAAAAAAATATCATGTTTCTGCATATTTGATTCATTCTTACAATTAGGAATTAGTTACTTGATGGAAGGGTTATAAATTCAAATATTTTTCATCGTTGAATTTCACGTATTGTATAATCTTGTGTTGTCTTTCTAACAATCAATGAATAGTGACAAGTTCTCGTTTCTTTGATCAATGGATCGTCAAAAAATTGAAATATTTTGTATTTACTAAAATAGTTTTGTCGACAACATCTCCTGTCAATTACATGTTTGATTCATCGATGTATTGCTTTTAAGAGGATGTTATTTTCATTTTGTTATGGAATGGTTGAATTTTTAATCATAAAGTTCCATGGTAAGAACGAATTAATCGAAATGAAAAGAAAGTATGAATGGAGGTTACATGTAACAAGCATTTTTAGTTTAAGAGATAACACGGATTCAATAGCTCATGGTTATATATCATTGTCGAGTGATTTCCAACCCCAACTCGGACTTAAGATTTGATGGAATATAGAGCTGAAATTCTTTTAGGCTTTGTTTAGCGGAGAGGAAAGAAAAATAAGCTTCTCAACCAAAAACCTCTATCAGCCGCACCCTCCCCAAAAATGGGATTGTGGGAACGCCTAGCAAGGGAACAAGCAGCGGAGCATCGCACCGCCAGCGATCGTCAAGCAAACCATAGGGATTTTCCTCAGGGACATCGTGATCAGTTTGTGCAACGGGTATGTACTCTGTACGTGGGAGGATTGTCGCGTTCAATACATTGGAAGGGTTTATGGCAAGTATTCGACAGGCATGGGATTGTCAAGGATGTGTTCATCCCCAATCGAATGGCGCGAGACGGACATCGATTTGGTTTCGTTCGAATGGCATCGCAAGAGGATGCTGATCGAGTGATTGAAAGATTAAATGGGAAATGGATTTATGGTGCCCGTATAAGAGTTACGATGGCTTGGAAAGGAAGAACGGAACTGATCAAGAGGAAAGGGGATGGTGAGGTGAGCCGGGTGTCGCGAGGGGAGTCGAAGTCGGATCGGAACAAGGAAAATAGATCATCAGCGATACCATTGGGGGAGGGGGGAAACGATAATTGCAGAGAAATCAAGGGCATCGTGGATGAAGATAAATGGGCTGTTCTTCAATGGTGCGCGGTAGGGTGGTGTTTGAATCCTTGTAGTATTAAGACGTTGGCGGAGAGATGGGAGGTGGATAAACACGACGGCTTTTCAATCATGAGATTTTCCGGACACATGGTGTTATTGATGTGTACATCGGCGACCGTCCGGGACAGGGTGATGCAAATGGATCGTGTCAAAGAATGCTTCGATAGAGTGGAGATTTGGTCGCCATCGCTTACAGTCGAGTCACGAAGGGTTTGGTTGTCGATAGTGGGTCTGCCGATACATCTTTGGCACAAACAAACATTTATGAACATTGCTCACCTGTGGGGATCTTTAATTTGCCTGGATGATGACACGGAAACGCCAACATCGTTTGATTGTGGCAGAATCATGGTGGAGACAACATCATTCACCCGCATTGAGGAACGAATCCGTGTCAAGGTAAATAACGCAGTGTATTGGGTACGTGTGTTAGAAATGGATGGAAAAGGTCCGGAGGTCGAATGCGATTGTTATGAATGGAAGACGACAGAGGATGGGGAGAATTCTGCTCAGGGGTCCGAGTTAGGAGGGGAAGAGTGTACTGGGTAGTTGGCTGCGACCATACACGATCCGAGAGGGCTTGAATCGGAGGCACAAAGGTCTCATGGGGAAGATCGGGTGAATTGGGTGATGAATGCTGCTTGGATTGATCCGCAAGGGACAAGGTCGCAAGCGTGTGCAGATGAGCAGGGTGTAAATGTGCAAGATGACGATCAGGTGGGGGACCGGTTGTCGGACCAGTTGTCAGCTCCGGTTAGTCTGGTCAGCCCGTTAATTGAGAAGGATGGTGGGAATAGGACTCTAGAGTTGGTTGAGAATATCCCACAATGTGAGAGTTTGTCTATAGCTGGGATTGCTAATTCAAATTATGTGGATGAAGTGGGGACGGGAGATTTGATTCCTACAGGTGAAAATTTACAAGAGGTACAAAGTTCTCCTTCTATTATACATTCGATTGCGCCAAAATCTGGTTTTGGCCAAACTGAATTAATTCGAGTAGGACATGCGTTTTGCAAAGTTAGGAAGATAATTGGGAGTGAGCAGCTGCAAGGTGCTGGTCGTGAATCTCGTGTGAAGAAGGGGACTATTTTGGGGGGTTGTTGAACAAAGAAAAATTCGACAAAAACAGTGGTGGAAGGGGACAACGTCAGTGGATACATACTGCCACGAGACATAGCGAGTGAGGCAGCGGCAACGGTGAAATTGGGTTCTTTAATTAGCGTTAAATCGAGCGGGCGAGAGGAAGATATGATCAAAGACATTTCTCGGATTATTGTCGGGGACAGTCGAGGTTTGTGACTGATGAAGTTATTGTCATGGAATGTCAGGGGTTTGGGCGGTAGCGCGAAGCGTCGCAATGTTCGCGAGGTGATACGGAAAAATTATGTAGATATGGTGTTGTTACAGGAGACGAAACTTGAGGAGGTATCGTCGTTATGGGTGTCTAATCTGTGGTATTCTGATAGCTTTGTGATGGTGATTTCACCATCGGTGGGAGCTTCTGGAGGCATTTTGGTTATTTGGGAAGGTAATCGATTTCGTTTGGAAAATGTTGATATTAAACGCAAGTACATTGTGCTTCAGGGGCGTTGGCAGCAAGAGGATGTGGTGTGTTGCATAGTTGCGATATATGCCCCTATGTATGTTGCTGGACAGAGAGTAGTTTGGGATTCGCTATTAGCTCAGATGAGTGGATTTGAGGGACCGTGGTGCGTCGCAGGCGATTTCAATGCAATTTTAAATTAGTCGGGTCGCATAGGGGTAGGTGCAATCAATGCGTGATTATTGAGTCGGATTCGCAGGTTGCATTGAGTTGGGCTACACGTTCGGCGAAACGACCGTGGCATTTGTGGGATGTATTTACAGCGATCGATCAAGCTAGTCGGGTCTCCTACGAGATACAAGTTTGCTATGTGCCTAGACTTGGTGTTTATGATAAACTTGGTGTTTTGTATATTTTTTGACGGGTCATATCGTACTCTTTTCCTTCACTAGGGAGGTTTTTAACGAGGCGTTTGACTCGTCACGCTGTATGCTTTTAATGAATAAAATCATACAGATTGCTGATAAAAAAATAGCTCATGGTTATTTAAAAAAATACATTTTTGCAAATCAACACTATCTGCGATCATGTGTTAAACCAAATAGAATATTTTGTCCGACAAGAACGTCGTTTTTTGTACTTACCCTAAAAATCCACTATTAATGCTTATTCTATTATTATTTTTCCGTATCAACAGTGTGTCCAAGAAGAACCTAATAGAAGACACTAAAAACAAAAGAAAATATAAAAACTGAGTTTGTGGTAATCAATTTAATTAACATTTTATTCATTTTTTCGAGTTTTTAAATCAAACATTGATGTTTAGGAGAACATACGCAGTGGTGGCGTTTTAATATAGAGAAGCTGTCATCGATGTTGATAGTATGGAGACAAATTGTTGCAAATTCATGCGCAGCACAAGTGGAAAAACACATGGGCATGACCGGTTTTTTGTGGAAACTTGGTAATGGGAGATCAATCTTTATCTGGTTCGATCCGTGGGTTGAACAGTTTGCCTTAAAATATGTTTTCCCGCGTCTATTCTCGTTGGCGATTGACAAATTAGCGCGGGTGTGTGATTACACGATGGACGAGAGATTCTCTGACCAGCATTGGAACGGTTTCTTTAGGAGGCAATTAAGGGTTTTCGAGCACGGGCAGTTGCGGGAGTTACATAATTTGGTGTCCAATTTTCGGGTATGGGAAGGAAAGATGGACACTTTTATTTGGAGGCCGGGTGATCATGGAAATTTTTCGGTTCAGACCTTGTCGAAGCTGATTATGTTTGATAAGGTTGGGGATATGGGTTTAGGTGAATGTTTTGCTTGGAAAGTGCTGGTACCGCCTAAGGTTCAGGCCTTCTTGTGGTTCATATGGCTACGGCGGTTACCCACGGCTGACTTCTTGCGTGCTCATGGGATTCCATTGCCGGATGATCAAGGACGTTGTCCTTGGTGTACGACGGAGGAGGAGAGCATCGCTCACATTTTGTACGAATGTTCCTTTGCGCGATCAGCTTGGGTATGGATGAGACAATGGTGGGGAATCGACACAACTTTCCCGGTCAGTTTTGATGCATTTTTTGTGATTGATTTCCATAGCGTTTTTACTGGTTGCATGAAAATGTGGTGGGTAGCGAGCGTTAGTGCATTATTGTGGTCGCTATGGTTAGCGAGAAATGAGTATATCTTCCGTGGGAACCGTTTGAATTTATCTGAATTACGCTTCTTGGTGAAATTGCGATCATACTACTGGATAAAAGTTGATAGGCGAGGTGAGGTGTTTCCGGAATCCATATGGTGGACTTGTCCTGCTCAGTTTGAGGTTAGTGCGCAACCGAAAAAAGTGAGGGTGGGACGGTGCTGGCAGCCTCCTTTAAAGGGCGTGTTAAAATTTAACACGGATGGATCGGCGTGTGGTAAGCCGGGTCCAGCGGGGTTTGGTGGCGTAATGCGAGATGAAGATAGCCGTATATTGGGATTGTTGTCAGGACCTTTAGGTGTGATGGATTCGAACGAAGCGGAAGTGCGAGCGATAGCTTTTGCCTTGGGTCTGATACAGGAGAGGGAATGGCGGAAGGGCTGTGTTATTATAGAGTCGGACTCTCAAGTGGCGTTGAGCTGGGTTACACAATCCGCAAAACGTCCTTGGCGATTGTGGGAGGTTTTCTTAGTGATAGATCAGGCTTGTCAAGTCGCGTATGACATTCAATTCTGTTATGTGCCGAGGGAGGCGAATGGCTTTGCGGATGTCTTAGCGAAAGAGGGTGTGGACAGATGTTCGATTTTTGTGGCATGTATAAGAGTTGGTGTTTTGTTCTTTTTGTTATTTCGACGGATCTCATCGTACTCTTTTCCTCCATTAGGCTTAGGGAGGTTTTTAATGAGGCGTGTGATCCGTCAAGCTGTATGTTTTTTATATCTATATTAAAATCATACAGTTGCCGATCAAAAAAAAAAAACATAGATGTTTAGGACCTAAGAAAAAAATGGTTGTTTATAGCTTGGCTAATATAAAATTTTCCTTAATATAATAATCATATTTGAATAAAGTTATTACCTAAAAAGACTTGTTGCTCTTCTTACACAATAACAACAAACGCCTCACTCTATGCTGATAATAAAATGTTATTACACGAAGACAATATCTTATTGTCGTCACAAGCAAATTACCCTTTAGTTCAAGTTTCTCTCAATGTTTTAGATCAACTTGTTTTGACTTTTAAACATCGAATTATATTTTTTCTTAGTCAAATATGTTAAACATTAAGCTTAATTACTAACAAACTAAGCGCATATGATTTTATGTTTCCCAAATTTTTTAACTTTACGTTGCATACTATTTTGTAAATGCTAATTTAATGTCACCCTTTGTTTTTTACAATATTACGAATTTTTATACATTATCACCAACATATTTTAACCTTTCGTTTTACCAAATTGTCTACAAAAGTATGATTGAAATACTAAAAGCCATAACAAAAGATTTGTTCTGTTAGATAAGTTGTAATATCTCGATTTACATTTCGCATTAATTTTTTCCTCTATTCAGTGTTTGTGGTAAATAGCCGTTATTATTGTACTTTGCAAGTATTTATAAAGAAGCGTATGAATGATGTAAGTTTCATTGTTGGAACCAATTTTGTATATCAATTAATGCCACATAATACAAAATTGTAGATAAATGTATGTTATCAAATTATTACGTTGCCATATCAGTATTAACATTAAATCTGATTAACCTGAAATATATAATGTTTTATTTTATGGAAACGCTTCTTACTCACATGGGCTTACAACTCTACCTATAAATGATAGTTTTCTTGATAATAAATCTCATTCGAAATTAGTCTTACGAACTATACTCAAGTGGCAACATCATTTGTATACAAGATGGCAAGCCTCACTTTTTATTCTCTCTTAGTTATTTTATTCATTATGTTTGGTGCAGTGACGGCTACAAACGAGAATGAAAAGATTATCATGAAAAATAATTGTGAAGCTAAAATTGACATGCCTTGTGCTGGGGAAGTTTTCGATAGTATATTCAAAACTGGGAGCGTTTCAAGCAAGTGTTGCGGTGAACTCCTTGTATTAGGAAGAAAGTGCCACTACGCATTGGTAAAGAGGACACTTGAAGATCCCTTTTTCAAAAAACTAGACCACAAGACAATCATTCGAAAAAGTGTGAAGACTTGGAAAAATTGCCTTGTACTTACCCCTTCACCATCACCGTTTACTTGAAGACGTAGTGTTGCTTCACTTTGAAAAAGGTTGTAAGACGTAACATCTTCAAATCAGTAACATGTTTTCCGTTAACGATATTGTTGCATGAAATTACTAAGTAAAATTAAATTTAATTCATGTCAAGTTGAATAGAAATGATATATATGTAAGTGGTAACAAAATGTTTCTATTGAAGCTATTGCATAATACAATAAGATTTTTTTTTGTGTCGAAACATCTCTATTTGGTTGCTTCAAGTGTCTTTTTTTTTGGCTTTTAAACACAGTAACTATTCGAGTTCTACACATCAATTTATTTGGTTTTGATTTTAAAAAATATCATGTTTCTGCATATTTGATTCATTCTTACAATTAGGAATTAGTTACTTGATGGAAGGGTTATAAATTCAAATATTTTTCATCGTTGAATTTTACGTATTGTATAATCTTGTGTTGTCTTTCTAACAATTAATGATAGTGACAAGTTCTCGTTTCTTTGATCAATGGATCGTCAAAAAATTGAAATATTTTGTATTTACTAAAATAGTTTTGTCGACAACATCTCCTGTCAATTACACGTTTGATTCATCGATGCATTGCTTTTAAGAGGATGTTATTTTCATTTTGTTATGGAATGGTTGAATTTTTATTCATAAAGTTCCATGGTAAGAACGAATTAATCGAAATGAAAAGAAAGTATGAATGGAGGTTACATGTAAGAAGCATTTTTAGTTTAAGAAATAACACGGATTCAATAGCTCATGGTTATTTAATAAAATATATTTTTGCAAATCAACACTATATGCGATCATGTGTTAAACCAAATAGAATATTTTGTCCGACAAGAACGTCGTTTTTTGTACTTACCCTAAAAATACACTATTAATGCTTATTCTATTATTTTTTTATTTTTCCGTATCAACAGTGTATCCAAGAAGAACCTAATAGAAGACACTAAAAACAAAAGAAAATATAAAAATTGAGTTTGTGGTAATCAATTTAATTAACATTTTATTCATTTTTTTGGGTTTTGTAAATCGAACATAGATGTTTAGGACCTAAGAAAAAATGGTTGTTTATAGCTTGGCTAATATAAAAATTAGTTAGTTTCCTTAATATAATAATCATTTTTGAATAAGGTTATTACCTAAAAATACTTGTAGCTCTTCTTACACAATAACGACATACGCCCCACTCTATGCTGATAATAAAATGTTATTACACGAAGACAATATCTTATTGTCATCACAAGCAAATTACCCTTTAGTTCAAGTTTCTCTAAATGTTTTTAGATCAACTTGTTTTGACTTTTAAACATCGAATTATATTTTTTCTTTTTTTTGATCAGCAAACTGTATGATTTTATTCATAGGGAAAAAGCATACAGCGTGACAAGTCATACGCCTCGTTAAAAACCTCCCTAGTGGAGGAAAAGAGTACGATATGACCCGTCAAATAAACAAACACCACCAAGACTATCATAAATAAGCCAGAAAAGTGAGCAACGATCCACACCCTCCTTTGCCAATATTCGGCGAAACCATTAGCCTCTCTAGGCGCATAACAAAATTGTATCTCATATGAGGCCTAACAAGCTTGATCAATCGCAATAAAAACATCCCACAAACGCCATGGCCTTTTCGCCGCTCGTGTAGCCCAACTCAATGCAACCTGCGAATCCGACTCAATAATCACACATTGATTTCGCCAACTCCTTTCCACCACCAAACTCAAGGTGAATTCTATAGCCCGTATTTCAGCTTCATTCGATTCCATCGCTCCCAGCGGCCCCGAGAGCAGCCCCAGAATCTGACTCTCCCCATCTCGCATCACGCCCCCAAACCCCGCAAGACCCGGCTTACCCCTCGCAGAGCCATCTACATTGAACTTCAATACCCCCAAAACCGGTGGCTGCCAACACACCCCACTCCGCACCTTCCTCACTGTCAAACTAAGTACAAGGGCGGACGGACACGTCCACCAAACAGAATCAGGCATCAACTCTCCCTCTGCACCAACTTTAATCCAATAGAAAGATCTCAGCTTCACCAAGAAGCATAGTTCTTCCATGGACACACATTTGCCGCGAAAAACAAGTTCATTCCTAGCTAGCCATAATGACCATAACAAGGCACTGACACTCGCCACCCACCACCGCTTCATGCTACCAGTAAAAGAGCAATGCAGATGTTCAACATAAAAGTCAGCAAAACTAACCGAGAAAGGTGTCGATACATCCCACCAATTGCGCAACCAAACCCAAAATTTCAGCACACGCGGACATTCATAGAAGAGGTGTGCAATCGATTCTTTCCATGTCGCGCACCACGGACATTTACCTTGATCTTCACTCAGTGGCAGCCCGCGCATTCGCAAGAAATCCGCTGTCAGCAATCTCCGCAACCATATAAACCAAAGAAATGCCTAAACCTTTGGCGGTACCAAGACTTGCCAAGCGAAATACTCTCTAATGTCATCATCGCCAACTTTATCCAACATCAACAGTTTGGACAATGCCTTTACCGAAAAATCCCCATGTTCATCCGGACGCCAAATGAGAGTGTCAAGTCGATCCCCCCACAAACTCACCTCTGACACCAACTCGCGCAACACCCTCAACCGGTCCAGCTCAAAGACACACAAATGTCGGCGAAAAAGAATTTCCCACTGCCCGTGCTCAAGCTTCTCATCCACTGCATAATCACTAACCCATGCCAATTTGTTTAATGCCAAAGAGTACAATCGCGGAAACATATCTTTTAGAGGTTGCTGCGTTATCCACGGATTGAACCAGAATAAAACCATCCGCCCATTACCAATCTTCCACTGAAAACCCGACATTCCCACATGTCGATCGATGCTAGCATCACAAGAATTAAGCACAATCTGTTTCCACACTATAGACATTGCCGATAATATTTCCGTATTAAATCGCCACCATTGAGTATGTTCTCCATACTTCGCTGTGATTAATCTACGCCACAACGAGTCACGATCATTTGCATAACGCCAAACCCACTTGGATAACAACGACATATTTTTCACCCTCAAATCCGCCACACCCAAACCTCCTAAATGTCGAGGCCGACACACAACCTCCCAACCTACCCTACTCATCTTTCGTTCAAGCCCAACACCACCCCAAAGGAACGCACGACGAATCCTATCCAATTATGCTATTACCCCTTTAGGAACCATAAACAATCCCATATAAAAAATAGGTAATGCTGATAGCATTGAGTTTACCAATGTGACTCGTGCAACAAAAGACATTGATGTGTGCTTCCATCCGGCTAACTTGCATCGAAAGTTAGCTATGACAGGCTCCCATACCGATAGTATCCGCGGATTAGCCCCTAACGGAAAACCCAAATAAGTAAACGGCAACACCCCCTGTTTACAACCCAACATCTCGGCCACTGATGCACCCAACTCTTCTTCCACTCCAATGGCATACATCGAACTCTTAGCAAAATTAATTCGCAAGCCAGAACATGCCTGAAAACAATGCAAAATGCGTTTGATGTTGCGTGCAACTTCTACTGATGCTTCAAAAAACAAAATTGTGTCGTCGGCAAACTGTAAGTGAGATAAAAACACCCCCGACACTACCTCCACCCCACGCACTAAGCCAGCCGACTCGGCATTACCCAATATCAAGTGCAATGCTTCTGCAACTACAACAAATAGCAAGGGCGAAAGCGGACAACCCTGCCGCAATCCACGCCCCATCCTAAATTCCTTAGTCGCGCTGCCATTTAGCAAGACCGACAAACGAGCTGAACCGATACATTCCTTAACCCACGTTCCCCAAACTGTGCAGAACCCCATCCGAGATAACACTGAGTCAAGAAAAGTCCAGCTTACACAGTCATAAGCTTTAGCAAAGTCTAGCTTCAAAATAAAACCCCCTTCACCTCTTTTACGCAGCGAATGTATCACCTCCGTGGCCAAAAGAACCCCATCCACTAACTGTCGGCCTTTAACGAACGCAGATTGTGTATCGCTGATTAAACCCCCCAGCACTAGCTGAAGTCTATTCGCTAAGCACTTAGCCAACAATTTATACATTGAATTCACCAAACATATGAGTCGATACTCACCTAACCGTTGAGGCGATGCTACCTTTGGTAACAACACTATAAAGGCGCAATTTGCACCCTTCGGCAACACACCACTCGCGTGAAATTGTTCAAAGAAATGAAACACATCGTGTTGCACCACCTCCCAGCCTTTCTTATAAAAATCTAGAGTAAAACCATCCGGGCCTGGTGCCATCGATCCATCACACTCCCATAGTACCTTTTTAATTTCATCCATCGTGAAAGGCATTATCAAATGTTGCCTATCAGCCTCTGTTAACATTCAAAAACCACCATCAAATTGCCAATCTCCCGCCCGCACATCACCAGCAAAGTGTTTAATAAACTCTGCAACCACAAATTTACGAATAGTTACAGGCGTTGTAATCCACTTTCCCTCAATCACCAAACCTGGTATATAAAATCTAGTTGTACGTAACTTTGCCGCTCTGTGGAAATACGCTGTGTTACGGTCTCCCAAGCGTAACCATGTAGCTCTCGACTTTTGACGCCACATAGATTCCTTATTTCGCATAGCACACCATAATGCCCTCATCCACCGTCGTCTCGCGTCCTCCACCTCCTCAATATCCCCCCCTCGACCATAGCTTCATCCGCCTTGTCAAGTTGTTGTTGCATGTCCACTATGATTTTATTCACATCCCCAAAGCTGTCTTTGTTCCATCGTTTAAGAAACCTCTTCAAATTTCTCAATTTAACCACTATGTTATCATTACCAACACCCAAAATAGTCAGCCGACACCATTCATCTGTTATCTGCCTAACATTTGATCGCCCATCCATCCAACAATTGAAAAATCTAAATGGACGTGGCCCCCAATCACAATCATCGGAAACACATTCATCGAACAAGTCTTCAATTGTATGGTAAAAGTTGTTAATACAGGAAAAATGGGGGTAAGGCGAGAGGGAATTGGGAACCGAGTATGGACGTTGTTCGTAGCGAATCTACCGAATCAGCTACACTGGCAGGGTGTTTGGCAGGTATTTGATCGCCATGGGGTGGTGGTCGACGTGTTTGTTCCCCGGAAAAGAGCGAGAGACGGTTCCCGATTTGGATTTGTGAGAATGGCCTCCGCAATTGACGCAGATAGAGTGATCGAACAGCTTGATGGTTTTTGGCTTTATGGCTCCAAGATTAGGATTTCTATGGCATATGATGGGGGGAAGGATTTTCGATACCGGAAGAAGGCTGCATCCCAACCCCAATTTGATAGAGAGCAGCGGCCGATGGAGCCAAAACCAAAACCTAAGGACAGCGTCGATCGCCAGGGTTTGGCAGGAGATAGAGGGGGAAAGGGAAGTAATTCAATTTCACACGATACTCCAATAGAAGAGGAAAAACAACAGGGCATGACCCCTCGGAAAAAAGCGGTAGGGGTAATTGACGAGGAAAAATCAGAAATCCTCCAAACGTGTGCTATTGGATTCTGCCGAAGACCATATCAAATTGCAGAATTAGCGAAAGAATTCCATAGCGCAGGTTTAATAGGTCTATCCGTAATGCGAGTAGCGGGGGCAGTAGTGTTGTTGATGTTCGACACAGTGGAAAACAGGGAAGCAACAATACAATCAAATCAGCTTGATCAGTGGCTTGAGAGTGTTTCACCATGGTCGCCAACGACAGTAATCCCAAGCCGAAGAATTTGGATCTCAATTGGGAACATGCCGATACATGCCTGGTCGGAGGAAACATTCAAAAACATCGCGGCTCTTTGGGGAGAATTGACGCGGATCGACATTGAAACATTAGCGTCGTCATCGTTTGAAAGAGCACGAATTCAAGTCGAAACGGACTGGACCTTCCACATCGATGAGATAATTGAATTAGAAGTGGGGAAGGAGACATATCATGTCCGTGTGATGGAATTTGAGGAAGCAATAGGCCCCAAATGCGAGTGCAATTGCGAGGTCGATCCAAGCGAGAGTAATGCAGAGGAGGGGGACAATGAAGTAAATTGGAAAACTAATTCAGCTTACAATGATAATGAGTCAATAGGGGACACAGTGGTACCAAACTCTATTTCGATACATGATACGAAGGCATTGGAAGACATCATGGTTGACCGGAGTTAGCTCGATCGCATTTGGAAGGACAATCAACGAGAGGAATGGGGGGTAGTTGAGATATCAAGCTGGATGAACGATGAAATGGTGGGTATGGTTAGCAGAGATGAGGGCGAACGGTGTAGTGGTGAGATTTTAGGCGCAGTACAGGAAATTGATAGAATATGTGTTAATCAATCGCAAGAGTACCGGAAAGAATTGAGCCCAGCATTGAATGGCCCACATATAGAAATTCCAAGAGCAAATAAAGCAACAGTAGTTGAAATAAATGGGGAACAGAAACGTATCAACAAACGAAAAGGGGGCGTGGAAGACCGCGGAAAAAGAAGGATTTGCCTGCTGAAAATGAGGTAATTGTGAACGGGTCTCTCTCTGATTCTGATTTTGTTATTCGTAAACAAGGATTGTTGCGTGAGGCTAGGGAGACAGTTGATCTGGGAAATTTAATTGGGGCTGTAACGGAGGGACGTGAAGACAAAATTATCAGTGATATAGCGCGCCTAATTGAAGCGCGCAAACAAAAACACTAGCAAACAATGAAAATGTTGTCGTGGAATGTTCGGGGGATAGGAGCGTTGTCGAAAAGGAGATCGATCCAACGCGTTCTACGTCAACATAGGTGTATTTTGGCTCTTCTACAAGAGACCAAAATGGAGAATGTAACGGTAGAGGTTGTTCGACAAATGTGGTATGAAGATGTTGTGGAATTTTGTTATGTACCTTCGGATGGGAGAGTAGGGGGTAATCGCAATTTGGGATCCAAAGGGCTTTCATTTAGAGTCGAAGGATAGGCGAGAGAACATGATTATTCTAATTGGACGTTGGATACATGATGATTGGGAGGTAGGTTTGATTGGGGTGTATGCGCCGTGCACAAGCTTGGAGCAAAATTGCTATTGGGAGGAAATTAAAAACGTGGTGAAAGAACATCACGTCGAATGGTGCATCTGTGGCGATTTCAATATGGTAACTAAAGAGGGGGAACGCACAGGCTTGGCACACAATGCTAGAGGTACGAGTATTTTTTGTAATTTCATAGAACATATTGGGGTAATTGACGTGCCAATGCAGGGGAAGAAATATACTTGGTTCGGTCCGGGGGGTAAAGGAAGTCGATTGGATCGATTCCTTGTGACACAAGGATGGGTAAACAGGTTCGAGGGGTTGACAGTCGTAAATTTGCCGAAGGAGTTGTCCGACCACTCGCCAATTTTACTGGTGGGGGATGTATTAGATAGCGGACCAAAACCATTTCGTTTCTACAATATATGGCTGAAAGATATATCAACAATTGAGGAGGAATGGAAACGGTTAACTATGGTTAAGGAGGGTGCGGATATATCACAGAAACTAAAAGGCTTAAAAAGGATGTTGAAAGGTTGGAATAGGGGGGTTGCGGATATAGAAAATCAGTATAAAAAGGTGGTTGCGGAATTGGATGAGTTGGATGCAAAGGTAGGGAACATGGGGCAGTCGAGGGATGATGTATCGCGGGCAAGGGAGTTATATCAGCGGCTATGGAAGGTATCGAAATTGCGTGATTCCATTTGGCGGCAAAAATCACGCATGATTTGGCTAGTGGAGGGTGATCGTAATACGAGTTTTTATCACAAAATGGTGAAGATTAGACAGTTACATAATCACATTGCTGGCATACAAGTCGGGGACCGATAGGAAACTACTCCTGAAAGAATGAAAATCATGTTCCGAAAGGAATTCCAGCGGCACTTTGATAAGCCCAAATCAGCGGGTTTCATGGTGCCAAATGTGATGTTTGGAAGGTTGTTGAGTGACCAGCAGCGGGGCCTTGAAGTGGCATTCTCGGAAACGGAAGTATGGGCAGCGATTGGGAGTTGTGAGGGGGAAAAGGCACCAGGCCCGGATGGCTTCCCCTTCGAATTTTTTAAGCGAGGTTGGCCTTTTCTAAAGGAAGATGTGATGTGTTTTATGAATGAGTTTCATGCTTCCAGTCAATTACCTCCAGGTATAAACTCAACATTCGTTGTGCTGATTGCGAAGAAAGATTGTCCGCGCACGATTGGGGACTATCGCCTAATATGCTTATTGAATTCAGTTTATAAAATTTTGGCGAAATGCTTGGCGAAACGACTACAGGAGGTGATGCCTTCTCTGATTACTGATGTGCAATCAGCGTTTATCCGTGGGAGACAAATATTGGATGGTATATTATTAGCTAATGAGGTAATACATTCCATGAAGAAAGCTAATTGGGCGAATGGAGGCTTACTTCTAAAATTAGACTTCGCGAAGGCCTACGATTGTATAGATTGGGGATGCCTAAGTAGAATTATGTGTTGTATGGGATTTGGGGAAAGGTGGCGGGATTGGATTATGGAGTGTGTGAGTTCAGCCCGTCTATCGATTTTGATCAATGGGAGTCCATCGAAGGAATTTCCGATGAGGAGGGGAATTAGGCAGGGTGATCCATTGTCACCTCTTTTGTTTGTGATAGTCGCTGAGTTATTCCATCAATTCATGGTCAATGCGGAGCGAATGGGACTGGTCAAAGGAGTTCGAGTTGTGGGGGAGGTTATGTTGTCGCATTTACAATTTGCCGATGACACCATAGTGTTTTTATCAGGAGATATAGAGGGGGCGAGGAATCTAAAACGAGTTTTGACTTGCTTCGAGTATGTATCAGGCTTACAGATTAATTTTGATAAGTCTTGTTTGTATGGAATTGGGGCAGACAATGAGGTAACAATGGAATTTGCTTCGATCCTCGGTTGCTCCATTGGTGAGTTGCCGATATCATATTTGGGTGTAAAGCTGGGAGTGCATCCACGTGGGGAGGTAATATGGGAACCATTGATCCGTAATGTGCGGAGAAAACTTGCTGGATGGAAGCGAAAGTCCCTTTCCTTTGCGGGCAGATTGCTACTGATCAACACTGTTCTATCGGCACTTCCTGTTTATTATATGGGAATTTTTATGGTACCTAAAAAGGTGATAAGGCGTATTGATTGCATTCGACGAAATTTCCTGTGGGGTGGCTCGGAAGAGAGATCGAAGATGAGTCGGATTAGATGGGAGGTAGTGTGTAAACCGAAAAGGATGGGTGGTCTTGGAGTGGTGAATTTACATACCAGAAATTTGGCTCTATTGGCTAAATGGGTTTGGCGATATGCACACTCGGATAGGTCTCTGTGGAAAGAGGTGATAACGGTGAAATATGGCACAGCGGTTCAGCAATGGAAAATCCAGAATAAAGGTAAATGACATATGTCGGCAATGTGGAAACAAATTGTCGAGGTGCAGGAAGATGAATACGTGGCTGCTTTTACAAATGGAGATCAATTTATTTGGCTTGTGGGGGAGGGGAATAAGGTGCTGTTCTGGTGGGATTGTTGGGCTATCGATACTCCGTTGAAGAACTTATATCCAAGGTTATTTGGCTTGGCAATTAATAAAATGTGTTTTGTTAGTGAGATGTTGAACTGCCCAAGCGGAGAATGGGTGACATTTTTTCGAAGGGAATTGCGGGTGTTCGAAACAAAACAGCTTGATGAGTTGAAAGTAAGCGTGGCAGCCGTGAAATTGCATGTGGGTGTATCGGATAGATTGATCTGGAAACATGCTGTTTCGGGAGTTTTCTCGGTGGGTAAATTACATGATTTGATGTGTGCCGTTGGTATACCCGATACAAAGAATGTGGGGATGGTATGGAATATGCCAATTGTGCCAAAAATTCAATGCTTTTTGTGGTTCATTATGGTTGATCGTCTACCGACTATGCGAATTCTAAGTGATCATGGAATTCCAGTTCCATTAGAGTCTCTCGGGTGCCGTTGGTGTGCGGATGGTGAAGACAGCTGGGACCACATTTTATGGTCATGTCAGTTTGCTGCAGAGGTATGGTCTTTTTTCTTCTCTTGGTGGGACGTTGCTGTGGTGAGGACGCGAACGGTGAGTGAGTTTATTGAGCAATGTTGGATGAGTTGGTTTATTGGGGAGGTCCGAGCGTGGTGGGTGATAGGTTGCGCTAGCGTGTTATGGTCTTTATGGTTGACACGGAATGAACTTATATTCCAAGATCACCGAGCGTCGATTCGAGTAGTATTCTTTTTGGCCCAACTCCGGGCATTGTACTGGACTCGTGCGTTCATGCAAGAGTCTTGTGTGAATGAGGCAAGTTGGTGGAATTGCCCGCGGATTAGCTGGTCGATGCATCAGGTAGTAAATTTGGAGCGTTTGCATAGTGTATGGATGCCTCCGGTGGAGGGTGTGTGGAAATTCAATGTCGATGGAGCTGCAAGGGGGAAACCGGGAAGGGCAGGGTGTGGAGGAGTTTTACGAGACTGCCATAGCCGTATTATGGCAATTTTTTCAGGGTCGATAGGCATTGCGGATTCAAATGTGGCTGAGATTCAAGCGATAGCTTATGCATTGCGATTGTTACGCGAGATGCATTTGGGAACAGTGTCATCGATTGTGGTGGAATCTGATTCAATGGTGGCGATATCATGGATGCATCGTACAGAGAATCGTCCGTGGCAGCTTTGGCGATGGTTTCAGCAGATTGATGAGGACATTTCCGTATTGCCTTGCGTGTGCTTCAACCATATCTATCGAGAAGTAAATGGGTTGGCGGATTCTTTGGCCAAGAGTGGAATTGTTAGGGGTAAATGGGTATGGTTGTATAGCAATTAACGTGTTTGAATGTCCATTGGCACATGCACAGCGGTACTCTTTTCCTCTACTTAGGACTAGAGAGGTTTTTAATGAGGCCGGTGTGTAATGTGATTATGTATGATTATTTGGCTAATAAAATCATACATGCTGTTCAAAAAAAAAATCACAATCGTCGCATTTTAACAACAATGGTGTGTGATCAGAAACTCCCCTCGCCAACGCTTCCTGTTGTATTGAATTAAATCCATCTAGCCAAGCTGAAGATATCAAATATCGGTCTATCCGACTACAGCGATTTCTGTAGCCAAACCATGTAAATCTCTTGCCCATTAACGGTAAATCTATCAATCTCGCACCATGTACGAATTCCCCAAAGGCTTCCATCTCTGCAACTCTAGCGGATACCCCTATGCGATCCGACTCATGTAATATGGCATTGAAATCGCCTTCGACACACCACGGTCCCTCAAAACCAATCATCTGATTTAATATTGAATCCCATACTACTCTCTGTCTAGCAATATCCGTAGGGGCATATATCGCCACTATGCAACACACCACATCCTCTTGTTGCCAACGACCCTGAAGCACAATAAAGTTATGTTTAATATCAACATTATCCAAATGAAATCTGTTACCTTCCCATATAATCAAGATGCCCTGGGAAGCTCCCACTGATGGGGAGAATGCCATCTCAAAATTATACGAATACCACAAATTAGACACACATATGGACGGCACCTCCTCTAGTTTTGTCTCTTGCAACAGCACCATATCCACACAATTTTTCCTTATCACTTCTCGAACACTTCGACGCTTCGCGCCACCGCCCAAACCCCTAACATTCCATGATTGTAATCTCATCAGTCACAAACCTCGACTTTCCCCGACAATAATCCGAGAAATGCCGTTGATAATGTCTTCCTCTCTCCCGCTCGATTTCACCCAATTAGAGAGCCCAATTTTACCGTTGCTGCTGCCTCACACTCTATATCGTGGGACCTTGATGGAACACTCCCGTTAGCCCCTTCCCCCACTGTTTTTGTTGAATATTTTGATCGACAACCCCCTAAAATATTCCCCTTCCTTACTCGAACATCACGGCTGGCCCCTTGCAATTGTTCATTACCAATTATCCTCCTAATTTTACAATATGCTTGTCCTATTCGAATCAATTAAGGTGTACCTAACCCAGATGTTGGTGCAGTCGAATGGATAATAGGAGCAGAGTTTAGTACCTCATGAATTTTCTCGCCTGAGTTGATCAAATCCCTTGTCCCCACGTCATCCAAATTATTTGAATTAGCAATTCCAGCTATGGATTACTCTCACATTGTGGGATATTCTCAACAAACTCTAGAGTCCTAATGCCACCATCCTTCTCAAATGACGGACTATCTACTCTCACCGGAACTGGCGGCTGCCCATCCGACGGCCGGACCTCCACCTGGAAAGTCTGCTGATCCGACGACCGGTCCTCCACTTGGATATCATCATGCGCATGTATCTTGTTCCCCTGCACCCACTGGTAATTATGTCCATTGCGGATCAATCCAAGCATCATTCATCACCCAATTCACCAGATCAACCCCATGAAAATCTTGTGCCTCCAGTTCTAGCCCACACGGACCATGTATGGTGGCATCCAACTGCCCAGCACGCTCTTCCCCCCCAATGTCGGATCCCTGGGCTGAATTATTCTCCTCCTCCGTCGTCTTCCATTCGCAGCAATCACGCTCCACTTCGAGACCTTTTCCATCCATTTCTAACACACGGATCCAATAATCCGCGTTGTCCGCCTTGACACGGATTCGTTCCTCAATGCGATTGAATGTTGTTGTTTCCACCATGATTCTGCCACAATCGAACGATGTAGGCATTTCCGTGTCATCGTCTAGGCAAATCAAAGATCCCCACAGGTGAGCGATGTTTGTGTGTAACACCCCG
The DNA here is from genome assembly GCA_030270665.1 of Hibiscus trionum. Taxonomy (NCBI): domain Eukaryota; kingdom Viridiplantae; phylum Streptophyta; class Magnoliopsida; order Malvales; family Malvaceae; genus Hibiscus; species Hibiscus trionum. The sequence continues at coordinate 13,296,294 of BSYR01000038.1, read as the reverse complement.
AAATTCCCCTAATTCGGAAAATATAAAGTTTGAAATACCTAATTCAAAAACCCTAAAATTTGGGAATTTTAATTTTTGAAGCCCTAATTTGATTAATGGATTAAATTGATCAGAATTAGAACTTTATGGCTTAATTTAGGGATTTTGGGGTTATTTTGTAAAGTTGGTAAAATGTAAGTGCTCTTTTGCAAACCCTAAATAACTTTAGTGGCTTCTAGTGTAATTTACCCATTTATTAGGGTAATTTAAACCCTTTTAGCCTTTCAACTTTCATTTGGAACTTGTCAGCCGCATCTCCCTCACTCTCTCTCGACTCCCTCACCATCACCCTTGTGCATCCGGCGAAGCTCCGATCAAGGGCTCACCGGCCACCGTTCATCAAACCGAGACCGTTCCCGAGTTTCCTTTTTGCCGTCCGATCAAAGCCCAAGCCTCGGTTTCCCCTCATCACCGGTCGTTCGTTTGGAAACGGTATAAAACTGTTCGGCTTTCCTTTTGCTCGCGCTTCATCAGTTCTCGCTCTGTCGCCGCCTCATTCTTTCGGTCGTTCGCTCTGCCGGCAAATTCATTTGATGTGGTGAGTTGTCACTGTTGTTTGCGCTAAGTCAAAGGAGAAATGGCTTGCTTTCCTTGCTCTGTTCGTCTTCACGCTGTCGTTCGCCGCTGTAACCCCCTAGACCCGCCTATGCGTTATGACAGATCCTAGGAAGCCACATTAGGGTCACAGGAGCGACCCACGGTAAAAATACACATAAAACATTTTTCTCAGAAAAACACATATTAAATTATAACGATAACTTTTGTTGAAAATACTCCTTCATGAAATCATTTAAACATATAACAGGATTTTAGAAAACGTTTTACAGACACTATCATGAAACAATAATAATATGCATGCCCACTAACTATGCCGGTACCGTACTCCAAGAGCAACGCCGAGAGAACTTCGAACACTGATGTCAAAAGTTATACCATGATATTTTCCTTTAACCTGCGATAGTAAAAACAACGTGAGCTTGGAAAAGCTCAGTAATACAAAACTACCAAAAGATGCTATAAGCTCATGCAGATATATGGTAGGCAGAACATTTTCATGATGCTTTACGCAGTAACGGTCTTCATTTCTTTTTTTTTATATTTCAGGTAACGTTTTACTTGAGGATAATGGTACTTGTTCTTTATTCAATCATCAAGAATTAGACGGTAATTATAGGCTATAATGTACGGAGGTGGAATTAAAGAGTTCGGTTCCTAGTGTGTTCCAAACAGTGTAAGTAAAAATGTACAACAACAGTATATTATACATTTTCAGTTCAAAACTTATAGTTCAGATAACAATACGGTATGATTTAATCTTTTATCAACCCTCCAACCACACTCCAAGAGGCAGTTTCCCCAAAACTGCGTCAAAGGCGTTAACCAGTGCTCATAGGGCATAGGTGCCATCCTAAGGAATTACCTTAGGAACTGTTCGGTACGGTATGGTAGGTATTACCCTGGCCGAAGTATAGGAACCTGTAACGGTAACGGTGAGGAATTACCCTAGCCAAAGCATAGGAACCTGTAACGGTAACGGTGAGGAATTACCCTAGCCAAAGCATAGGAACCTGTAACGGTAACGGTGAGGAATTACCCTAGCCAAAGCATAGGAACCTGTAACGGTAACGGTGAGGAATTACCCTAGCCGAAGCATAGGAACCTGTAACGGTAACGGTGAGGAATTACCCTAGCTGAAGCATAGGAACCTATAACGGTAACGGTGAGGAATTACCCTAGCCGAAGCATAGGAACCTGTAACGGTAAAGGAATTACCAGCTGGATCAGAGCTGAACCTACGGTCACTTCATATTCTATCCCAAGTACCCCAGTAACAATCTATGTAACGATTCGGTTCATCAATAACTGTATTTTTAGTAATACAATATCCATATAGCATGTTGGTCATATCATGTACATATGCATATATAAAAAATACAGTACGGTCATGTTTAATTATAAACATGTCATGTTCATGTGAGTTCAAATATTCTATCATGTGCACATAATCGGTATTATAACATGTAACTCAGTATGCAAAAACAGTTGTGTAGAACACATGGAACACACTAGGTGGAACAATTTACTTCTTGGAGATACTTGACATTTTCGGAGAGAACACATTAACTTTCGACAATTGAACGGATCTTTGAAACAAGACCCCTATTAAAAGAGGGGCTTGTACTAACGGTTCAAACCAGATAGTCAGGTGATGATACATCAAGATCGCTGGGAGTTTAGGCATATCATGTGTAATTTAGCCATTTAAGCCTACCAGGGCATTATGATCATTTTATCATACACGGGCATTTTGGTAATTTATACCAATAGAACGTAAACAGTGGCTCAGTAATACTGTTTGCTCATCAGATTCCCAACCAAGCATTCGGAGATTTCTATGTCAAAATCTTTCACGGTATCAGATACATTCAGGGCTACTTTGATTACTTGAGCCAACGAGAATATTTTGGTCATTTAACTATCATGGATGATTTGTAATTTAGCCCAATAATAATGAATTGACGATTTGCAATATTTAAGATTCACATAAGTTTATCTAGTCTCCAAAACCATTCGAATTAACATATTCCAACCTTGCAGTACTAACCAACGCTTCTGATGCATCTATCTGTATCGTATATCTGGACGGTTGTGTTCATATTTCATTACAGTATTTTACACGGAGTAGTCAGACATATATTCTGTGTGGAGAAACTTCCAACCTTACATTTATGTTAGGAGTGATTGACGTATTTAAGTCATACTTCAACTCTTAGGGGCATTTCAGTCATTTCCAACTTTATTGGCATTTCCAGAATTTATCAAGGGCAATTTACTTATTTCAGTCAAAGGGGGGTATTTTAGTCATTCAAGAATTTCGGTACCCCCAGCCACTTATTTCATTTCAAAACTCAAGGGTTTATCCATCATTCTAGTAAATTTGTAAACCTCGGTATCCGAGAATACTTCAACTCTTTTTAGTCAACACCAACCTTCCGATCCTTTTAACCATAACGGTATTTTCAATACTTTTAGTCATTTCGATCCATTCTGTATTTTGATCCACTCGCTTAATTCAGAGGTATGTATAGATTCCCCTAAATCTATAATCGAATTTGGAGATTTATTGTCTTATTACTTACTTAATGAACTTCAGATACTTCAGATTTATTAGCTTCCTCTTATGAGCATTTCGGTCTTATCTAGAATATCATACTCGTTTCCATATTTGGTTTGACTTTAGCAAAATTAACAGTACTAATCATCGTTTTTATGCATGCATTAACACATACCAACATGCTCATAAAGCATACAAGAGGTAGTAGAGTATTACCTTTAATACTTGCTATATCGGTCGATCATGATACTCCATTCGATCACTCTCGAACTCGAATGCGACGTCCTCAACATCCCGTATACAAGGAACTTTGAATACCTTCATCAAAACATTCCACTTTCAGTCTTTAATCACCTTACTCTTAATTGATTATTAAAATACATAAGTGGACTCGAGTTCAAGGTCCAATTCGGAGGCTTTCGGGTTATAATTTCACAAAACGGGCTTCAAAATCGGACTCAGGACGTCGAAAAACATAAAATAGGGCTTTTCGGAAAATTTGACTTTTTGGTCAAAGTCAAAGTCAACGGTCAACGCTGACGTCAGCAGTCAAAGTCAACACTGACGTCATGCTGACGTCACTGTTGACTTGGTCGGGTCAACGGGTCGGGTCGGGTCGGGTCGGGTCGGTCAACGGGTCGGACCGGTCAACGAGTCGGGCCGGTCAACGAGTCGGACCGGTCTGAACCGACTGGTTCAACGGCCACCGTCCAGGGCGGCCGGAAATCGCCCCGGACGGCGCGTGGGGCTCACGCGCGGCCTAAAACAGTAGAAAATGAGCCAGAAAACACCCCGATCACACCCATAACGTTATTTACTCAACAATTTCTCAATAAGTTTCGGTATTTGGCCATAAAATCTTACCGATCTTACCAAAATAGAGAGGGGAGAAACGATTTTGGCGCAACTCCGGCGAAGCCTCTCCCGGTGTCGGATGAGCAAACGGCCAGAGGGGTTTTGTTCCCTTCTACACGCAGATCAAGCCTGCGCCGTGGACGCGCTCAGTCGGTGATGGGAACGGTCGGAAAAGAACCCAGATATTCAAAACGGAAATACCTAGGTTCGTCGAACCTTCGCGTGTCTTCTCCCGGCTAACGACCGCGTAACCGCGCGAGTGGGTGGCTAGGGTTTGGTCGGGACGATGAGGCGCTCCGAATGGCGGGGGCGGTGGCCATCACGACGGAACGGTGGGGGTGATCGGGTAAGATGAACGGTGGGGAGGGGCTTGTTTCGTAGAAAGGAGAGATGGTTGGCAGATCCAATTTTAGGGGAAATTAGATCTGAAATATTAGAGTCATAAATGGGGGTAGGTGGGATATTTTGTTTATTTTATTATTATTATTCAAAACGTGTGGAATAAATTAAAGGTGAAAAGGGGTTTAACACCAAGAGTTGTTATAGCTCCAACGGTTGGATGCATGGTTTAGAAGCCTTGAGGTTGTGGGATCAAATCTCCTTAGCAGCGAACCCTCTTTTTCTTTTTTTTTAACACACACTTATATATATATATATATATATATCTATATCTATGCTTTTAAGGGTGTTACAGCCGCTCCGATCGTGTGTGGGTAAGCCTGGAACGTATGGTTTCAGTTATGTTCTGGTGATTTTGAGTTGGGGGTTGTATTTCTGTTAAAGCGTTGCGTTTTTCCTTGCAGTTAATTTTGTACCGCCGTCGTTCGTTCATCGGTCGTTGCCGTTAGTAGAGTTAGCCGCCGCCGGTGAAGACTGTTGAAACCCTAGTTTCAAATTAAGGTGAAAATGTTTGAAAGTTTGGCTATGTGCTATTGTTGGGCTGTGTGTTGTGTATGGATTGGACCCATGTGCATCGAGCCATCAGTTTTGGCTAAGGATTGTTGAGATCTTTTAATTTATGGATTAGGTATGTTTGGTGAGCCCAACCGAGAAGCCTTGAAAGTGGGCATGTGTTGGAGCCAGTTTCAGATATAAGTTGAACCGAACCAGTGAACCAATTGTGAACTGAACCAGATGAATTGGACCGAACCGATAGAATTGCCTTTGACCAACCCGATAGTTGACTGGAGTTGACTTGTTGACTGTTGACCAAACCTGACCTTTGACTAAGTTTGACCCTTTGACCGTTGACCTATTTGACCAGAGTTGACCATTGACCTTGGACCGTTGACCCTATGACTTTGACCAGAGTTAACTTTTTCGGGAAATGTTCCTCTTGACCTTTTTCGATGTCCTGAGTCCGTATCCGCTGCCCGTTTTGTCAAATTCAAATCTAAAAGCTCTGTTCTGCTAATTTCAGTAAATTATTCATAAAATATGATAAGTTGTGAATTTCAGAATCTAATTCGGAATATTCTTGTGTTCAGGTGATAACGTCTTCGAGGTCGACGAGTTACCTCCAGTTGTTCAGATCGATCATGCACGTTCTTCGAGATCTTCACGTGAGTATATTTTCAGTTTAGTTCATAGTGCTTTAGTCGGTGGCCTAGTGTTATTAATAAATACTAATATAGTATTCATACCTTCGTAGGTCCTGATTCAGCCAGATTTGAGCGTGAGATGCACTTTTCTCGGTATTAGAGCTTCTGTTGCTTAAAGGTGTGTCTCTTCATGTTTTATAAACTTATGTGTTTCTATATGTGTTATAAATTTTATGTGCTTTTCTGGATTAATATAAGTAAATGTTTTGTACATTTTGTGTGCATACTCTGTTATGATTGGGTGAATGTTTTCAGACATCATGCATAACATGTCATACTGTGATTTAAGTGAAATATCAGATTTTCGGAATCGTAAAACATTGGATTTATAGTATTGTGCAACTTGAATTTTCATAATTCAAGTTTCGGATCAAACTCGGATTTTAAAATCTGCATCATATCATTTTGGGTATATGGATTGAGATTTGTTCGGGGAAGTTCAGTGGTTTCACCCTTCGGGTTGAATTCCGCTTCAGATCAGTGGTTTCACCCTTCGGGCTGAATTCCGCTTCGGATCAGTGGTTCTACCCTTCGGGCTGAGTTCCACTTCGGATGGTGACGATGGAGAAAGTAGGTTCTGGGGAACCTTACTTTTCGGTGTATCGGAGATGGGTACTATGATTCATGTGCATCAGACATCATATCATCATGATTCAGTTTTATTGTGTTTTCAGAAAAGTATTTATCAGAAAATAAAATACTGTTTTGTTTTTGTTTTGTTTTCGTTGCACTTTAGAGACACACTAAGCTTTTTAGCTTACACCCCTTAGTTTTTACTTTTAAGATATCTCAGACTTTTTAGGCGATCGGTACTTGGAGCATCTCTTGTTTATTCAGATAAATTATTATTCAGTACGAACTTTTCTGTTACCTCAGAATTATTATTTTAATATATTTCAGGATATTTGTGTAATATGGACATTGGAATTGTTTTTAATTTGGGTTTTATTAAATGCATGCATCTATGAAGTTACTTTCGGATTTTTAATTAATTATTGGAACATCGTTCAAAAGTTTGAGTTTTTATTTTAATCGGAATATTTGTTGAGTTTTACTTATTTAATCGATTCTTTTGAATTACAAAATATTTTAACCTAAATTGCTTCTTGAGGGACAAGTTTCCAATCGATACTTCCTAGATCCGACCCATTTCTTCTAGGCTAGGTTTAGGGGGTTACATTGTGAATGTTTGTTTGTGCCAAAGATGTATCGGCAACCCCACTACCGACAACCACACCCTTCTTGACTCTACTTTAATCGATGACGACTAAATCTCCACTCTATCGAAACATTCTCTAACGCGATCCATCTTCATCACCCTGTCTCGTACAATCGCTGATGTACACATCAATAACACCATGTGACCGGATAGACGCATGATTGAAAATCCGTCATGCTTTGCTACCTCCAATCTCTCCGCCAGTGTTTTAATACTACAAGGATTCATGCACCATCCTACCGCGCACCATTGAAGAACCGCCCATTTATCTTCATCGACGATGCCCTTTATCTCTCTGCACTTTTCGTTTTCCCCCTCCCCAATCGGCATTGCTGATGATCGATCCTTTTTTCTACCCGATTTCATCTCCTCACGCGATCTCCGGCTCACCTCTCCATCCCCTATTCTATTGGGCAGTGCCGTTTTTCCCTTCCAAGTCATCGTGACTCTTATGCGGGCACCATAAATCCATTTCCCATTTAATCTTTCAATCACACGATCAGCATCCTCTTGCGATGCCATACGAACGAAACCAAATCGGTGTTCGTCTCGTGCCATTTGATTGGGGATGAACACGTCCTTGACAACCCCATGCCTATCGAATACTTGCCATAGGCCCTTCCATACGATCGTTGACGTTGTGATGTTTCTCGGCTTGTTCCCTTGCGAGGCGCTCCCCACAAACCCATTCTCAATTGTTTACGGATGATTTAAGCAGTCGAATTATATTTTTTCTTAGTCGAATATGTTAAACATTAAGCTTAATTACTAACAAACTAAGCGCATATGATTTTATGTTTCCCAATTTTTTTAACTTTACGTTGCATACTATTTTGTAAATGCGAATTTAATGTCAGCCTTTGTTTTTTACAATATTACGAATTTTTATACATTATCACCAACATATTTTAACCTTTCGTTTTACCAAATTTGCTACAAAAGTATGATTGAAATACTAAAAGCCATAACAAAAGATTTGTTCTGTTAGATAAGTTGTAATATCTCGATTTACATTTCGCATTAATTTTTTCCTCTATTCAGTGTTTGTGGTAAATAGCTTTTATTATTGTACTTTGCAAGTATTTATAAAGAAGCGTATGAATGATGTAAGTTTCATTGTTGGACCCAATTTTGTATATCAATTAATGCCACATAATACAAAATTGTAGATAAAATGTATGTTACCAAATTATTACGTTGCCATATCAGTATTAACATTAAATCTGATTAACCTGAAAATATAATTTTTTATTTTATGGAAACGCTTCTTACTCACATGGGCTTACAACTTTACCTATAAATGATAGTTTTCTTGATAATAAATCTCATTCGAAATTAGTCTTACGAACTATACTCAAGTGGCAACATTATTTGTATACAAGATGGCAAGCCTCACTTTTTATTCTCTCTTAGTTATTTTATTCATAATGGTTGGTGCAGTGACAGCTACAAACGAGAATGACAAGATTATCATGAAAAATAATTGTGAAGCTAAAATTGACATGCCTTGTGCTTGGGAAGTTTTCGATAGTATATTCAAAACTGGGAGCGTTTCAAGCAAGTGTTGCGGTGAACTCCTTGTATTAGGAAGAAAGTGCCACTACGCATTGGTAAAGAGGACACTTGAAGATCCCTTATTCAAAAAACTAGACCACAAGACAATCATTCGAAAAAGTGTGAAGACTTGGAAAAATTGCCTTGTACTTACCCCTTCACCATCACCGTCTGCTTGAAGACGTAGTGTTGCTTCACTTTGAAAATGGTTGTAAGACGTAACATCTTCAAATCAGTAACATGTTTTCCGTTTACGATATTGTTGCATGAAATTACTAAGTAAAATTAAATTTAATTCATGTCAAGTTGAATAGAAATGATATATATGTAAGTGGTAACAAAATGTTTCTTTTGAAGCTATTACATAATACAATAAGATTTTTTTTGTGTCGTAACATCTCTATTTGGTTGCTTCAAATTTCTTTTTTTTTTTAAACACCGTAACTATTCGAGTTCTACACATCAATTTATTTGGTTTTGATTTTAAAAAATATCATGTTTCTGCATATTTGATTCATTCTTAAAATTAGGAATTAGTTACTTGATGGAAGGGTTATAAATTCAAATATTTTTCATCGTTGAATTTTACGTATTGTATAATCTTTTGTTGTCTTTCTAACAATCAATGAATAGTGACAAGTTCTCGTTTCTTTGATCAATGGATCGTCAAAAAATTGAAATATTTTGTATTTACTAAAATAGTTTTGTCGACAACATCTCCTGTCAATTACACGTTTGATTCATCGAATCCGACTCAATAGAAAGGCCCAATGATTCTAACTCATGATTTCGCCGATGTACTAATTATTAAACAGAGAATCATTCTAACCGGAAAAAGGGATTTTTCTGGACCAAATCTAGCAAGATCTGAAGTTCTTATCTGCTGTTTGAAGGTTAGTATCTCTTTGACGATGTACTAATTATTTTCATTTTTCCTTTCATCGGCTTTACATATAAAACTTCCTTTCACCGGCTTAATAATCTCACAATTGCGAAATTGCGACCACAGGCTGTCTTTTGTGTCTGAGCTTTTGAAGGAGTAGATGTATTGGACACCTGTTACTTTTAACCTTGAATTCAAACTCGACCAAACGTGATTTGACCATAAAAATAATAATCCAAATCCGAAAATGAGTCAAACCTGTTAACGGGAGCCGTTGAGACTTGTTGCATTAATGTTGTACAGATTCTGATTTTCTTCTCCTCTGCCTTTATGGTGGTGCAGGATGTCAATTCTTGAAGAATTCTTGACATCATTCTGAAGTAATTTTTTTCAGCAGGGTATCTTATGGAACTCGCACTGTAAAGAAGAAAATGGAAATTATAGGCGAAAAGAAAGTAGGGTCAACAACAGGAAGAAATATTTTAAACAATGAAATATAATATAGTATATATCATCATTAGTGATGTTATTCTTATTTTGTACAGACCGATCTGTTTCCTGTTTCTTGCTTGGATTGCATTCATACACGAATTAGTTCAAATATGTATAATTAGATTTTAGATTTTGTAGTTTAAATAGAAAGGCTTGTATAATTTTTTTAGAATGATTTCGCAATTGTATAATTTTTGCTAAATTAATCCGACTCAATATTGGGCTACACAATATTTCCTTGAGTTTTGTTTTTTTAAATTAGATTTTAGATTTTGTAGTTTAAATAGAAAGGCTTGTATAATTTTTTTAGATGACTTGTGTATCAAATTATAACTCATATTTAACAAGGTTTTCGACCCACTGACCGACTAATTCAGATCGAGTTTTACGGAGGCTCATTAAGGGACGACCCTCCCAACCCAATTTTTTCTATTTACAACGCTAAGATTTGAATCTCTCACTTTGCTTAAAAGATTTAGTTTCTCATTCTACACGAATTAGTTCAAATATGCATTCATACAGACCGAGCAGAGCTGCCATATCGTCTTTATTCTTTGTCTTGCACTGCAGTTTTCATATTGGCATCCATTTTAATTGCACAAATGGCACTGCTAATCTCAAACAGTCTCTTCAAAGTACTTTTTAGTTTGTGCTTTCTTTCTCTCGGAACAAAGGAGACCGTAGCTTGTAGGTATTGTAAAGGAGAATCTCAATGCATCCTCTCACAAATACCATGAATCAATTCAACTGAGTTTTGAATTCGAATATCAACTGACTCAAAGGAGCTTCTTCTTTTCTAGTTCTCTCCGGTCATCATCTCCAATCAAGGTAATCACATAAGTTATTTAAATTGTCACTAGTGCAGTTCACTTGTTTCCAAGGTCCCATTAGGCACATGATTATGTACCATAGAGAGTAATCACTCTATTTTATTTATCTCATTAGATCTATTTTGAGTTTGTATATAACAAGCCAATATCGAATATCTCATATACACATGTTTCTTACGTAATGTAAACCAATATTTCGTATCTTAAATTCAATTGGATTCTAGAATTATTTATTGCTTTGTGCTAATTAAAGTAATTAATTTAATTTTAAGTAGCATATCAATTAATAAGATTTTTTAGGTGAAGAAGAATTTTAAAGAAATATTACTCAGCTTGTGATTATTGATTAATAAGGCGATTATTACTCAGCTCTGTTTTCTACAAGTCAGAGTCTCCCGCATTCCCTTTTCCCTTGCTCTCTACACCTCTCAGTTTCATCAAAAAGTAAACAAAATTAAACCGAGCAAAAAGAGAAGATAAATAGATATATATGTATATTTCACACATTGATTTCGCCAAAATATCCGCTCGTGTAGCCCAACTCAATGCAACCTGCGAATCCGACTCAATAATCACACACTGATTTCGCCAACTCCTGTCCACCACCAAACTCAAGGTGAATTCTATAGCCCGTATTTTAGCTTCATTCGACCCCATCGCTCCCAGCGGCCCCGAGAACAGCCCTAGAATCCGACTCTCCCCGTCTCGCATCACGCCCCCAAACCCCGCAAGACCCGGCTTACCCCTCGCAGAGCCATCTTCATTGAACTTCAATACCCCCAAAACCTGTGGCTGCCAACACACCCCACTACGCACCTTCCTCGATGTCGAACTAAGTACAAGGGCGGACGGACACGTCCACCAAACAGACTCAGGCATCAACTCTCCCTCTGCACCAACTTTAATCCAATAGAAAGATCTCAGCTTCACCAAGAAGCATAGTTCTTCCATCGACACACATTTGCCGCGAAAAACAAGTTCATTCCTAGCTAGCCATAATGACCATAACAAGGCACTGACACTCGCCACCCACCACCGCTTCATGCTACCAGTAAAAGAGCAATGCAGATGTTCAACATAAAAGTCAGCAAAACTAACCGAGAAAGGTGTCGATACATCCCACCAATTGCGCAACCAAACCCAAAATTTCAGCACACGCGGACATTCATAGAAGAGGTGCGCAATCGATTATTCCGATGTCGCGCACCACTGACATTTACCTTGATCTTCACTCAGTGGCACCCCGCGCATTCGCAAGAAATCCGCTGTCGGCAATCTCCTCAACCATATAAACCAAAGAAATGCCTGAACCTTTGGCGGTACCAAGACTTGCCAAGCGAAACACTCTCTAATGTCATCATCGCCAACTTTATCCAACATCAGTAGTTTGGACAATGCCTTTACCGAAAAATCCCCATGTTCATCCGGACGCAAAATGAGAGTGTCAAGTCGACCCCCCCCCCCACAAACGCACCTCTGACACCAACTCGCGCAACACCCTCAACCGGTCCAACTCAAAGACTCGCAAATGTCAGTGAAAAAGAATTTCCCACTGCCCGTGCTCAAGCTTCTCATCCACTTCATAATCACTAACCCATGCCAATTTGTTTAATGCCAACGAGTACAATCGCGGAAACATATCTTTTAGAGGTTACTGCGTTATCCACAGATCGAACCAGAATAAAACCATCCGCCCATTACCATTCTTCCACTGAAAACCCGACATTCCCACATGTCGATCGATGCTAGCATCACAAGAATTAAGCACAATCTGTTTCCACACTATAGACATTGCCGATAATCTTTCCGTATTAAATCGCCACCATTGAGTATGTTCTCCATACTTCGTTGTGATTAATCTATGCCACAACGAGTCACGATCATTTGCATAACGCCAAACCCACTTGGATAACAACGCCATATTTTTCACCCTCAAATCCGCCACACCCAAACCTCATAAATGTCGAGGCCGACACACAACCTCCCAACCTACCCTACTCATCTTTCGTTCAAGCCCAACACCACCCCAAAGGAACGCACGACGAATCCTATCCAATTATGCTATTACCCCTTTAGGAACCATAAACAATCCCATATAAAAAATAGGTAATGTTGATAGCGTTGAGTTTACCAATGTGACTCGTGCAACAAAAGACAATTATGTGCGCTTCCATCCGGCTAACTTGCGTCGAAAGTTAGCTATGACAGGCTCCCATACCGATAGTATCCGCGGATTAGCCCCTAACGGAAAACCCAAATAAGTAAACGGCAACACCCCCTGTTTACAACCCAACATCTCGGCCACTGATGCACCCAACTCTTCTTCAACTCCAATGGCATACAGCGAACTCTTAGAAAAATTAATCCGCAAGCCAGAACATGCCTGAAAACAATGCAAAATGTGTTTGATGTTGCGTGCAACTTCTACTGATGCTTCAAAAAACAAAATTGTGTCGTCGGCAAACTGTAAGTGAGATAAAAACACCCCCGACACTACCTCCACCCCACGCACTAAGCCAGCCGACTCGGCATTACCCAACATCAAGTGCAATGCTTTAGCAAAGTCTAGCTTCAAAATAAAACCCCGTCCGAGATAACACTGAGTCAAGAAAAGTCCAGCTTACACAGTTATAAGCTTTAGCAAAGTCTAGCTTCAAAATAAAACCCCCTTCACCTCTTTTACGCAGCGAATGTATCACCTCCGGGGCCAAAAGAACCCCATCCACTAACTGTCGGCCTTTAACGAACGCAGATTGCGTATCGCTGATTAAACCCCCCAGCACTAGCTGAAGTCTATTCGCTAAGCACTTAGCCAACAATTTATACATTGAATTCACCAAACATATGGGTCGATACTCACCTAACCATTGAGACGATGCCACCTTTGGTAACAACACTATAAAGGCGCAATTTACACCCTTCGGCAACACACCACTCGCGTGAAATTGTTCAAAGAAACGAAACACATCGTGTTGCACCACCTCCCAGCCTTTCTTATAAAAATCTAGAGTAAAACCATCCGGGCCTAGTGCCTTCGATCCATCACACTCCCATAGTACCTTTTTAATTTCATCCATCGTGAAAGGCATTATCAAATGCTACCTATCAGCCTCTGTTAACATTCGAAAACCACCATCAAATTGCCAATCTCCCGCCCGCACATCACCAGCAAAGTGTTTAATAAACTCTGCAACCAAAAATTTACGAATAGTTACAGGCGTTGTAATCCACTTTCCCTCAATCACAAAACCTGGTATATAATTTCTAGATGTACGTAACTTTGCCGCTCTATGGAAATACGCTGTGTTACGGTCTCCCAAGCGTAACAATGTAGCTCTCGACTTTTGACGCCACATAGATTCCTTATTTCGCATAGCACACCATAATGCCCTCATCCACCGTCGTCTCGCGTCCTCCACCTTCTCAATATCCCCCCCTCGGCCATAGCTTCATTCGCCTTGTCAAGTTGTTGTTGCATGTCCACTATGATTTTATTCACATCCCCAAAGCTGTCTTTGTTCCATCGTTTCAGAAACCTCTTCAAATGTCTCAATTTAACCACTATGTTATCATTACCAACACCCAAAATAGTCAGCCGACACCATTCATCTGTTATCTGCCTAACATTTGATCGCTCATCCATCCAACAATTGAAAAATCTAAACAGATATGGCCCCCAATCACAATCGTCGCATTTTAACAACAATGGTGTGTGATCAGAAACTCCCCTCACCAACGCTTCTTGTTGTATTGAATTAAATCCATCTAGCCAAGCTGAAGATATCTGATGAGTTCTTAAATATGACATATTTCAATTGCTATTTTTCTAGTTATTTGGACTTCTTGCTGCTTAATACATGTTGTTTTCATTATATTTTGTGCAGGGATCCAATTCTAGAAATAACAGTGAAAATGGGGCATTTCTGCAGTTTTTATTATAATTCTGTCATGACTGGCATCATGGGCACGACACCAGGCACGACGCGTCTGATGTGGCAGTGACGTGGCAATGACGCGGCAGTGACGTGGCAACTTCTAGAAGATCCTGGAATGTTCCGAGAAAAGAATCTGATCAGTTTATCAGCTTTTATCCATTTAGTTTTATTTTGAATTTTAATCAACATTTGAATTTGAATTGTTATTATCCAATCACTTTATCTTTGTAAATCTAAGCCTATAAATACACCCTTGGTAAAGGCTTAGATCATCAATCAATTAGTTATCATCTCTTAGCTTTGAGTATTTTTTTAGCTTTTCCTTTGTAAATAGTTTTTAGCTTTAATAAAAGTTATTTTCCTTTATTTTTCCTTGTTCAATTTATTTTATGTTATTTAATTACTTTTCTAAAAACCAAGTTAAGTATGATAATTAATATCATGCTTAGCTAAGTCTTTTAAGCCAAGAACCAGCCAAGTCAATTCGATTCGTGAGAATTGAACTTTGCTTAAATTCTTTTGGGAAATCATTTTTATCTTTCTGCTTAGATAGTTTGGCAATCGGCCTTACTAAAGGTTTTTAACCGTTTTTCAAATCAAAAAGAGCTCGTTGGTCTGGAATCGTTTAAAAACATAGTTGGGAGGAAGGATCGGCCTGTGGCAAATTTCGACTTCTTGTGAACACTCTTAGCGGCGGTCTGCTAAGGAAAGATAAAATCAGAAGCGATTCTATTTTAGACAATTTCTGAGTCGGGTTTTTCCTGCTTTTATTCTAAATATTTTAACGGCGATAGACGTGGTTGATCTATTTAAGAACCATCTTTCGAAGATAGACTTGGGAAGATTGGTTACTCGAGAGAGAAACAAGTTACGACGGGTTGGGCCTCGTAGACTGTAACCGACATGATCCCCGAAATAAAAATCTATTTCAGTGATCGAAAGAATTGAAGGAGCTGGTTCGAGGCTATTTTGCATTCTTGAATTTTCTTTATTATTGTCCGCACTTTATTTATTTTCTTGCTCAACATTTCAAACATCCCCCCCTTTTCCTTTTAACGCCTACTTGCAGATATTCCTGGACAAAAAGGCTAACAGGATCAAGTCACTAAACTGAAAAATCTCCCTGTGGATCGACCCTCTTTCCCTATATCTATTTAATTTTTTATTTTATTGTTAGTCGAAAGAGGTTAATTTTATTTATTTATTTTGACGGGTAAACGACGACTTGTCAAAATTGGCGCCGTTGCCGGGGAGATTTACTTTCGGCATTTTTGACTGATTTTGTTTTATTTTTATGACCAGGAAGAACCCGGGTACTTTAGCTCCATACAACCCGGAAATTGAAGCAAGCGCTCGTAGAACTCACGGCGAAACACTTCGACGAAAGAAGCAACAAAGCACACGACGATCCGAACAAGAATCCACTTCCAAAACCACACCAGTCGAAGTACCTACACAAGAACCAGAACCGATGGCGGACCAAACAATTCGACAACTAAATGCCGCCCCTACTGTGCAACAACCCCTTTGTATCGCTTTTCCTCACAGTGATACCCCATTCCAACTTAAAACGGGCCTAATTCACCTATTACCCACCTTTAATGGCCTCCCTACTGAAAGCCCACATAAACACCTTGTCGAATTTCACATGGTGTGCAGCAGCATGAAACCACAAGGAGTTTCGGAGGATCAGATAAAACTAAGGGCATTTCCTTTTTCTTTAGCCGGAATGGCTAAAGAATGGTTATTTTATTTACCTCCGAATTCTATTAATACATGGGCTGATCTTTCTCGTGTTTTCCTTGACAGGTATTTCCCTGCAGCAAAAGCGACTGAACTTAGGCGAAGCATTTTGGGTATCCAACAAACGCATGACGAGTCCTTATACGATTATTGGGAAAGATTCAAAAAGTTGTGCGCGAGTTGTCCGCAACATAACTTATCCGAGCAAACACTCCTTCAATATTTCTATGAAGGAATGTTGCCGATGGATAAGAAAATGATAGATGCAGCAAGCGGTGGTGCGCTTGTCAACTTGACCCCCGAAAATGCTCGAAATCTGATATCTACGATGGCGGCGAATTCACAGCAATTCAATTCTGCGAGTGAACCCAACCGACGGGTTCACACAGTAAGCACAATTTCATTAGAGAATAAAATTGATAATTTGACTAATATTGTGTATTCTCTTGTTTCAGGGGATATAAAAGCTGCTAAGGTATGCGGAATATGCACTATGCCAGATCACGTAACCGACTTATGCCCATTGTTGCGGGATACATCTGGTGCCCAGGTTAACGCCATACACAACTTTCCCAGACCTCCCCAAAGACCCTATAACCCACATAGCAATACCTTCAATCCCGGTTGGAGAGATCACCCAAACTTGAGCTACGGTAATCAGAACTCGAATTACCAACCTAGGCAACAACCTCCCAACCAAAACCAAGCACCCCAAAAATCCTCGCTTGAGTCTATTGTTGAGAGATTGGCAGTTTCACAGGAAAAATTCCAAACCCAAACACAATCCCATCTCCAGCAAATCGACAAACAAATAAGCCAACTAGCTCAAGCCGTTAGCCGTATAGAATCCCAGGGAAAGTTACCATCACAAACCGAAACCAACCCAAGGGAAAACGTTAGTGCGAAAACTTTGCGTAGTGGAACAGTGATAACGCCTAAACCGCCCAAGCAAGATAAGCAAAAATCCGACGAGCAAGGCAGCTCTTCGAAGGACCAGAACGAAAAGTCTCCACCCACTGCAGGTAACTCTAAATCCAATATTTATGTTTCTACTTACGAACCTGTTCCTCCTTTTCCAGGTAGATTGGCGAAACGAGATAAAAAGGAGGAAGAGAAGGAAATTTTGGATGTATTCAAGAAAGTGGAAATTAATATTCCTTTTCTTGATGTTATTCGGAAAGTGCCCAAATATGCAAGGTTTCTGAAGGACTTATGCACAAACCGAAGGCGACTATCCGGAAATGAAAAAGTTAACCTTGGTGAAAATATTTTGGCCATCTTTCAAAAGCAGTTGCCGCCAAAGTACAAGGACCAAGGTATGTTTGCGGTTCCTTGTAAAATTGGGAATGTTGGGATAAAAAGGGCGATGTGCGATTTAGGCGCATCTATGAACGTCATGCCGTTAAGCGTCTACAACAAAATTTCGACTGAACCTTTGAAGGAAACACGAGTGACGGTTCAACTAGCTGATCGTTCAGTTATCTACCCCGAGGGAGTACTAGAAAACGTGTTGGTACAAGTAAAAAATCTTATTTTCCCTGCTGATTTTTATATAATTGACATGGAAAATGATCGCAGCAACAACAGATCAGAAATCTTGCTTGGCCGACCTTTCCTATCAACCGCGCATACAAAGATTGATGTCCGCGACGGCATCTTAACTATGGAATTTGATGGGGAAGTAGTTAAATTTGATATGTATAAAGCTATGAAATATCCTGATTCGGTCGCAAGTTTAAATTTCGTTGATATTATAGATCCGTTAGTTGATGATTTGATCGAAACTGATTTGTGTTATGAATTTTGTAGGGAATTCACGGATCTCGACGATATAGGCGAAATCATTTCAACTCTTTCTTCCCTTTATGATTTTCGATTAATTCCAACTCGATCTAAACATTTTCCCTCAATTTTGCAGGAACCAAAGCCGAAGTTAGATCACTTTAATTTTATATTTTTAGGCGACAACCAAACTTTGCCAAACATCATCTTGAGTAAGTTGTCGCATCGGAAAGGAGGTAAAAGCTTAGTTGTTGCTTTGCACACACATAAAAAGATGAAGGAAGGCGTTAAAACGACGAGGGATGGACATTACCGTTTATTTGAAGAACTTGCTTTTGAAGAACCAAAAATTTAGCAAAGGTCGTCGAGCTAAACGACGTTAAACAAAGCGCTTCATGGGAGGCAACCCATTGGTTTATTTTTTTTTCAATTTTTACTTCTTTGTTTTTTAATTTATGTTTCTTTATTTTTCATTTTTTTTTGCCTTAATAAATTTTCCTTTGCAGGATTCATTTCGAATGCAGCAGGACAATCAAATTCCCACAGCCAAAGTGCACCGTTTCATTAAACGTGGTGCATTTTAGCACGCTCAATGAACGGTGCACGATATCCCCAAGCCCTTCCCCTTTAAACATATCGTCAAACTCTCTCCCTTTTCCCTTTCTTTCTTTCCCGCAAAACCACCAAATCCCTAAAAACACAACACACCCAGCCGCAAACTCACTCAGCCGCAATGCCCCGCACCTCCTCCATGCCGCGGTGGTCGATGACGGCAAGCCCCCATCCCTCGATCGAGAACCCCACGCCTATGGCTTCCACCGCACCTCCGCCTTTTCTCCCAGCCGTCAGCCGCCATTCACAGCTCTCCAACAGCACCGCTGGACAAAGCTCCACCCGCCGGCCACCTTCTCGACGGTCACCATCACCATCATCACAATCATCATTGATCACGGGGAGTTCTCTTTACCCCTCTTTGCCTTACCTTTTTTTTAATTCTTTTCTCTGAATTGGGGCAATTCATTTAAGTGAGGGGGAGGGTAATAAATTACCACTTGTCTGCTTGTTTGATTATATGTTTGGCTTTGATTAAACTTGAGATGAATTTTTTTTTCTTGCCATTACTTGTTGAACATCATGTTGTACTTGTTCTAGTGCTTAGGAGTGATTGAATTGGAGCATTTTGATAATCAAATGATATGGGTAATCTGCAGCTTGACATTTTTTTTAATTACTCTTGATTGTGTTAATTGGATTTCTCGCCTAGCTTAATCAACTTAGCCTAATTTTGTGAGAATTTGAGCCTTGAGCATGCATCTTATTCTTTATGCTCGTTCTTCCTTGCTTGAGAGAGTCATCCTGAACTTTAGGAATCTAGAACTTGTGGCTTGCTTACAATTCGAGACTACACTAAGAACGATGTGCTTTAAAATGATTTAGGCATTAGGCTTTAACCTTTTCCATCCCTTTCACTCTATTTTACCCTTTCTCATCGCCTAGTGAGCCTTTGTTAGCCTTACACCCCATTTTTTGGCTTAACCCTCAACCAAACTTTTTGATTGATCAAATGCTAGAACTGTATTGCTAGACAAAAAAGGAGCTGCAATTCGAATAAGGGCAGAATTTTTCCGAAAAAAATGAAAAAAAAACAAAGAAAAAAAACAGAATAAAAGGAAGCAATTGCTTCGAAAAAGAAAAAGAAAAAAAAAGAGAAAAACAGTTTCGAAAAGAAGAAAAAATGTGTGTTTTCTTGCCCATTTTTATCTCATTTTTAATGTCTTCGTTGCTTATTGTTTGAAACTTCTTGCATTGATCATCTTCTTTTGCCTTTTCTTTCCATCTTTCTACCCTTTTCTAAACCCACATTACACCTTGAATAAAAGACCTAATGATTTTTGCACCTCGATTCTAATAAGTAGTGGAGAATTGAACTTGTTACAAGCTTATGGAAACCTTTGTTCATGCATGACTTAGAGTGTTTTTGCTTCACATTTACCTTTAAAACACTTTGAGTGCTCTTGAGTGTATCTTGGTGAGGATTAAGACTAGGCTAAGATTTGATTAATTCTTGATAGGTAATTGAAAGGGACAAGGGCTGCTCTTTGCTTGTATTTATTTGGTTTGATTATATTTCTTTCATGAAGCTCTTTTTGCGCTAGAACTCTTATGATTCTGTTTGATGCTTGTAATGGCTTGAGAAATGCATTCTTGGGTTTATGTTATTTCGGACATACTTGAGGACAAGTATGAGACAAGTGAGGGGGAATTAAATATCGGTCTATCCGACTACAGCGATTTCCGTAGCCAAACCATGTAAATCTGTTGCCCATTAACGGTAAATCTATCAATCCCGCACCATGTACGAATTCCCCAAAGGCTTCCATCTCTAAACCCCTATTGGATACCCCTATGCGATCCGACTCATGTAATATGGCATTGAAATCGCCTGCGACACACCACAGTCCCTCAAAACCACTCATCTGATTTAATATTGAATCTCATACAACTCTCTGTCCAACAATATCCGTAGGGGCATATATCGCCACTATGCAACATACCACATCCTCTTGTTGCCAACGACCCTGAAGCACAATATAGTTATGTTTAATATCAACATTATCCAAATGAAATCTGTTACCTTCCCATATAATCAAGATGCCCTGGGAAGCTCCCACTGATTGCGAGAATGCCATCTCAAAATTATCCAAATATCACAAATTAGACACCCATATGGACGGCACCTCCTTTAGTTTTGTCTCTTGCAACAGCACCATATCCACACAATTTTTCCTTATCACTTCTCGAACACTTCGACGCTTCGCGCCACCGCCCAAACCCCTAACATTCCATGATAGTAATCTCATCAGTCACAAACCTCGACTTTCCCCGGCAATAATCTGAGAAATGTCTTTGATAATGTCTTCCTCTCTCCCGCTCAATTTCACGCCAATTAGAGAGCCCAATTTTACCGTTGCCGCTGCCTCACACTCTATATCGCGGGACCTTGATGGAACACTCCCGTTAGCCCCTTCCCCCACTGTTTTTGTTGAATATTTTGATCGACAACCCCCCAAAATATTCCCCTTCCTTACTCAAACATCACGGCTGGCCCCTTGCAATTGTTCATTCCCAATTATCCTCCTAATTTTACAATATGCTTGTCCTATTCGAATCAATTCAGGTGTGCCTAACCCGGATGTTGGTGCAGTCGAATGGATAATAGGAGCAGAGTTTAGTACCTCATGAATTTTCTCGCCTGAGTTGATCAAATCCCCTGTCCCCACGTCATCCAAATTATTTGAATTAGCAATTCCAGCTACGGATAAACTCTCACATTGTGGGATATTGTCAACAAACTCTAGAGTCCTAATGCCACCATCCTTCTTAATTGACGGACTGTCTACTCTCACTGAAATTGGCGGCTGCCCATCCGACGGCCGGACCTCCACCTGGAAAGTCTGCTGATCTGACGACCGGTCCTCCACTTGGACATCATCATTCGCAGATGTATCTTGTTCTCCTGCACCCACTTGTAATTCTGTCCCTTGCGGATCAATCCAAGCATCATTCATCACCCAATTCACCAGATCAACCCCATGAAAATCTTGTGCCTCCGGTTCTAGCCCACACGGACCATGTATGGTGGCATCCAACTGCCCAGCACGCTCTTCCCCCTATGTCGGATCCCTAGGCTGAATTATTCTCCTCCTCCGTCGTCTTCCATTCGCAACAATCACACTCCACTTCGGGAACTTTTCCATCCATTTATAACACACCGATCCAATAATCTGCGTTGTCTGCCTTGACACGGATTCGTTCCTCAATGCGATTGAATGTTGTTGTTTCCACCATGATTCTGCCACAATCGAACGATGTAGGCGTTTCCGTGTCATCGTCTAGGCAAATCAAAGATCCCCACATGTGAGCGATGTTTGTGTGTAACACCCCGAAATTCCCATAATTCGGAAAATATAAAGTTTGAAATACCTAATTCGAAAACCCTAAAATTTGGGAATTTTAATTTTTGAAACCCTAATTTGATTAAGGGATTAAATTGATCAGAATTAGAACTTTATGGCTTAATTTAGGGATTTTGGGGTTATTTTGTAAAGTTGGTAAAATGTTAGTGCTCTTTTGCAAACCCTAAATAACTTTAGTGGCTTCTAGTGTATTTACCCATTTATTAGGGTAATTTAAACCCTTTTATCCTTTCAACTTTCATTTGGAACTTGTCAGCCGCATCTCTCTCACTTTCTCTCGACTCCCTCACCATCACCCTTGTGCTTCCGGCGAAGCTCCGATCAAGGGCTCACCGGCCATCGTTCGTCAAACCGAGACCGTTCCCGAGTTTCCTTTTTGCCGTCCGATCAAAGCCCAAGCCTCGGTTTCCCCTCAGCACCGGTCGTTCGTTTGGAAACGGTATAAAACCGTTCGGCTTTCCTTTTGCTCGCGCTTCATCGGTTCTCGCTCTGTCGCCGCCTCATTCTTTCGGTTGTTCGCTCTGCCGGCAAATTCATTTGATGTGGTGAGTTGTCACTGTTGTTTGCGCTAAGTCAAAGGAGAAACGGCTCGCTTTCCTTACTCTGTTCGTCTTCACGCTGTCGTTCGCCACTCCGATTGTGTGTGGGTAAGCCTGGAACGTATGGTTTCAGTTATGTTCTGGTGATTTTGAGTTGGGGGTTGTATTTCTGTTAAAGCGTTGCGTTTTTCATTGCAATTAGTTTTGTACCACCGTCGTTCGTTCATCGGTCGTCGTCGTTCGTAGAGTTAGCCGCCGCCGGTGAAGACTGTTGAAACCCTAGTTTCAAATTAAGGTGAAAATGTTTGAAAGTTTGGCTATGTGTTATTGTTGGGCTGTGTGTTGTGTATGGATTGGACCCATGTGCATCAGGCCATCAGTTTTGGCTAAGGATTTTTGAGTTCTTTTAATTTATGGAATGGGTATGTTTGGTGAGCCCAACCGAGAAGCCTTGAAAGTGGGCATGTGTTGGAGCCAGTTTCAGATATAAGTTGAACCGAACCAGTGAACCAATTGTGAACAGAACCATATGAATTGGACCGAACCGATAGAATTGCCTTTGACCCGTTTGACCAATCCGATAGTTGACAAGAGTTGACTTGTTGACTGTTGATCAGACCTGACCTTTGACTAAGTTTGACCCTTTGACCATTGACCTATTTGACCAGAGTTGACCATTGACCTTGGACCGTTGAACTTTTGACTTTGACCAGAGTTGACTTTTTCGGGAAACGTTCCTCTTGACCTTTTTCGACGTCCTGAGTCCGTATCCGCTGCCCGTTTTGTCAAATTCAAATCTGAAAGCTCTGTTCTGCTAATTTCAGTAAATTATTCATAAAATATGATAAGTTGTGAATTTCATAATCTGATTAGGAATATTCTTCTGTTCAGGTGATAACGTCTTCGAGGTCGACGAGTTACCTCCAGTTGTTCAGATCGATCGGGCACGTTCTTTGAGATCTTCACGTGAGTATATTTTCAGTTTAGTTCTTAGTGCTTTAGTCGGTGGCTTAGTGTTAGTAATAAATACTAATATAGTATTCATACCTTCGTAGGTCCTGATTCAGCCAAATTTGAGCGTGAGATGCACTTTTCTCGGTATTAGAGCTTCTGTTGCTTAAAGGTGTGTCTCTTCCTGTTTTATAAACTTATGTGTTTCTATATGTGTTATAAATTTTATGTGCCTTTCTGGATTAATATAAGTAAATGTTTTGTACATATTGTGTGCATACTATGTTATGATTGGGTGAATGTTTTCAGACATCATGCATAACATGTCATACTGTGATTTAAGTGAAATATCAGATTTTCGGAATCGTAAAACATTGGATTCATAATTCAAGTTTCAGATCAGACTCGGATTTTAAAATCTGCATCATATCATTGTGGGTATATGGATTGAGATTTGTTCGGGGAAGTTCAGTGGTTTCACCCTTCGGGCTGAATTCCACTTTGGATCAGTGGTTTCACCCTTCGGGCTGAATTCCGCTTCGGATCAGTGGTTCCACCCTTCGGGCTGAGTTCCACTTCGGATGGTGACGATGGAGAAAGTAGGTTCTGGGGAACCTTACTTTTCGGTGTATCGGAGATGGGTACTATGATTCATGTGCATCAGACATCATATCATCATGATTCAGTTTTATTGTGTTTTCAGAAAAGTATTTACCAAAAAATAAAATACTGTTTTGTTTTGTTTTCGTTGCACTTTAGAGACACACTAAGCTTTTTAGCTTACACCCCTTAGTTTTTACTTTTCAGATATCTCAGACTTTTTAGGTGATTGGTACTTGGAGCATATCTTGTTTATTTAGATAAATTATTATTCAGTACGAACTTTTCTGTTACCTCAGAATTATTATTTTAATATATTTTGGGATATTTGTGTAATATGGACATTGGAATTGTTTTTAATTTGGGTTTTATTAAATGCATGCATCTATGAAGTTACTTTCGGATTTTTAATTAATTATTGGAACATCGTTCAAAAGTTTGAGTTTTTATTTTAATCGGAATATTTGTTGAGTTTTACTTATTTAATCGATTCTTTTGAATTACAAAATATTTTAACCTAAATTGCTTCTTCAGGGACAAGTTTCCAATCGATACTTCCTAGATCCGACCCATTTCTTCTAGGCTGGGTTTAGAGGGTTACATTGTGAATGTTTGTTTGTACCAAAGATGTATCGGCAACCCCACTATCGACAACCACACCCTTCTTGACTGTACTTTAATCGACGGCGACCAAATCTCCACTCTATCGAAACATTCCCTAACGCGATCCATCTTCATCACCCTGTCTCGTACAATCGCCGATGTACACATCAATAACACCATGTGACCGGATAGACGCATGATTGAAAATCCGTCATGCTTTGCTACCTCTAATCTCTCTGCCAGTGTTTTAATACTACAAGGATTCATGTAACCCCCTAGACCCGCCTATGCGTTTCGACGGATCTTAGGAAGTCACATTATGGTCACTAAAGTAACCCACAATAAGATTTCAAATAAACATATAGTTAAACCTTTGAAATCATAAATCAAATGTAACTGCCCGGGGCCCACTTATGCGTTTAGCCCAACTCTAGGCAGTCACAACCTAAGATCAAACTCTTGTGATTTATCACAGTCAAAATATTAAAACATAGATATAAGTCACCCAAAATACAGACAATTTGGAAGATAAGATTATTACAATAGTTTAGAGCTAAATGTGCCGATTCTCCAGTTGCCGGGTCTAAGAGGAGTGGACTATCAAGTATCTGAAAGGGGGAGGAGAGAAAAACATAAGCTAGAGAGCTCAGTGTGTTCCAAAAGTACAGATCAAACAAGCAATGAATACATAACATTCAGATCATAAGAATACATAACAGATCAATGCAGATACTCATATGCATGTATGCGTTTACTAGTGACTACCCTCCAACCTCACACCAATATGCAGTCCCCCAGAACTGTATCATATAATGGCATTAACCCAAGCCCATTGGGCGGGGTACCATCCTAAGGAATACCTTAGAATACGGGCAGCCCTTGCCGTAGCATAGGAACCAAAAACAGGACGGACCTGGCCGAAGCCTAGGATCCGAAAACAGGACGGTCTTACCAGCTGGATCAGGGCTGAGCCGAAGACACTTCATATCATATCCCAACAGTATACCCCAAACAGAATCAGTGTTCAGATTTCCAGACATGTTAACAGAATATATGTGACAGATATTTTATTCAGAGTATCAGAAACAGAAATTCATGCTTTTAACAGATAAATAGGCATACTATTGCAGAGCAGACATTTCGGTATTCATCATGCGAACAGATTGTACCATCATAGGTCAAGCAATCATATAACAAGTAAACAACTGAGCAAACGTACGCAATGTCATTCATGATCAAATCATCATACAATCCATATAAACAGAATGTAGCACACATGGAACACACCTCGAAGCTGATCGGATAAGGGTCTAACGGGCACCTGCCTCAGTATGCTCAGACACGGGGTCAGATCCTAGATCAAGAAAGAATGATGTCATAACATGGAATAAGAGTTAAACTTATCCTTATACACAGGATTTAATTTCATACTGATATCCCCTGAAGTGTGAGGGTGAGCGGGTCGAGAGGAGCTAGGCTGAGCTGGTGAGTGGTTATACGAGTCTCGGGTACCTTTACACCATTAAAATACTAGTTTAGGCACTTAATTAATTTACTGATATCTGAATGGAAAAATTAAGTACTTATGCATGATTTGGGTTTAAGGTCAGATTCGGAGGCCTTCGGGTCAGAATTTTGCAAAACGGGCTTCAAAATCGGACTCAGGACGTCGAAAAACATAAAATAGGGCTTTTCGGAAAATTTGACTTTTTGGTCAACGGTCAACGGTCAAAGTCAACGCTGACGTCACTGTTGACCGGGTCGGGTCAACGGGTCGGGTCGGGTTGCTGACGTCATGCTGACTGGGGTGGTCCGGTTTGGGCGGCTCGGTTCGAGACCAGACCGGTCTGAACCGGTCGGTCCACTGCCACCATTCAGGGTGGCCGGGTACGGCGCGTGAAGCCCACGCGCGGCGCCGGACGGCGCGTGAGGCCCACGCGCCGCCGTGGACGGCGGAGCAAAAATCATAAATTTTCCAGAATTCTCCAAATTTGAAAATAGATCACCTCATGCTCGAATTTAATTCGAAAACTTACCCGATTATCACCGATTTGAGAAAAACCCCGATTTGTTCGAAACCTTCAACGTCAAATTAACGACAAACGGAGCGGCGGTTTGACGAGTGGATAGGGGCGTTTTGACCGGAACGTCGAGACGGTTCGTATGGTGGTCGTGGTGAACGGAACGGAACAACGATCGACGTTTGTGGATGAAACTTGATTTGGTTGATGTTTGAGAGAGTTGAGAGAACAAAAAAAAAGAATTCTAATATGATGGGAGGGATGATCTGCCGTGAATGAGAGAAGAAAAATGAGTGAAATAATTGAGAGGGGGAGGATATTATAATTAAGGTAAGTGGAGGAGTGGTTGGAGATAAGGTGGGGTGTGGTTGGAAAAGAAATAATAATAATATTATTATTATTATTATTATTATTATTATTATTTTATATATATATATATATTTTTTTTGTTACAATTCTCCCACCCTTAAAAAAATTTCGTCCTCGAAATTTACCTTAATCAAACAGATGCGGAAATTGTCTTCTCATGAATCCTTCAATCTCCCAAGTAGCCTCAGTAGGACTCCGATTTCTCCACTGAACTTTAACCATTGGAATGCGTCGGTTTCTCAGAACTCTCTCATCAAAGTCCAAGATTCGAATCGGTTCTTCCTCGTAGGACAGATCTGATCTCAACTCTACATCCTGAGCTTGAATGACATGACTAGGATCTGGATGGTATCGCCTCAACATGGACACATGGAAGACATCATGAATACGGTTAAGCTGGGATGGCAACTCGAGCTGATAGGCAACTGGCCCAACTCTCTTCACAATACGATACGGTCCAATAAATCTCGGACTCAACTTGCCCTTTTTCCCAAACCTCAAAACTTTCTTCCATGGTGATACCTTTAGAAAAACCTAATCACCAACCTCAAACTCTATATCCCTTCTCCTCCGATCAGCATAAGACTTCTGTCTGTCAAAAGCCTCTTTCAGACGATTTCGAATCAGTTTGACAGTCTCTTCAGTCTCTTGAACCAACTCAGGACCCATAGTCTTCTTATCATACAACTCGGTCCAACAGATAGGAGTTCGGCATTTACGACCATACAAAGCTTCATAAGGGGCCATGCGAATACTAGCCTGATAGCTATTATTATAAGCAAACTCGGCCAAGGGCAAGAAATCTTCCCAACTACCGCGGAAGTCTATCACGCATCCTCTCAACATATCTTCAAGAACCTGAATTACTCTTTCTGATTGTCCGTCTGTCTGCGGATGGAAGGATGTACTGAAATTCAGACGGGTACCTAAAGCATTGTGCAAGGCCAACCAGAATCGAGAAGTGAACCTCGGATCCCGATCAGATATTATAGATAAAGGCACCCCATGTAGTCTGACGATTTCAGAGATGTACGTTTTTGCCAGCTTCTCCAAAGAGTAAGTGACTCGAACTGGGATAAAATGAGCTGACTTGGTGAGTCGGTCAACAATAACCCAGACAGAATCCTTTTTAGAAGGAGTTAGAGGCAACCCGGTAACGAAATCCATCGTGATACGCTCCCATTTCCACTCAGGAATCTTAATGGGCTGCAACAAACCAGAAGGATGCTGGTGCTCTGCCTTAACCTGTTGGCAAGTCAGACACCGCGATACATAATCTGAAATGTCCTTCTTCATACCTTCCCAACGATATCTCTGCCTCAGGTTTTGATACATTTTGTCCCCACCGGGATGCATAGCATAAGGGCTGTTATGAGCCTCGCTGAGAATAGCCCGCTTCAGGTCAGCATCATTGGGAACACAATATCGACCCTTGAAGCTCAAAACGCCATCCTGATCAAAGGCATAAGTAGAAGTAGATCCTTGTTCAACCTGCTGCATGACAGGAAGTAAGGAACTGTCTAGAAGCTGTTTGGCCCTAATTTGTTTGGCCAATGTCGGTTTAACCTGTAGCTCAGCTAGTAGACTGTCATCCCTGTATACACTCATTCTGGCAAATAAGGATCTCAAATCTGTTATAGCCTTACGACTCAAAGCATCAGCCACCACATTCGCCTTTCCTGGGTGATACTCAATCACACAGTCATAGTCTTTAAGAAGCTCAATCCAACGACGTTGTCTAAGATTGAGTTCTTTCTGAGTGAGGATGTACTTTAGACTCTTGTGATCTGTGTAAATATAACACTTTTCTCCGTAAAGATAGTGCCTCCAAATTTTCAAGGCAAAGATCACAGCAGCTAACTCGAGGTCATGGGTTGGATAATTACACTCATGAGGTCGTAATTGACGCGATGCATAAGCGATAACCTTCCCTTCCTGCATCAGAACACAACCGAGCCCGAAATGTGAAGCATCACTGTATACTGAGAAGTCCTTTCCAGACTCAGGTTGTATAAGAACCGGGGCTTGGGTCAGAGCTGCCTTGAGTTTCTCAAAACTAGCTTGTTGGGCATCAGACCAAACATAAGGGACATTCTTCCTTAATAGCTTCGTCAGAGGAGTGGCAATGATGGAGAAGCCCTCGACAAAGCGTCGATAGTAACCAGCCAAACCCAAAAAGCTACGGATCTCAGAGATATTTTTAGGTTGCTTCCAATCGGTGATGGCTTCGATTTTACTTGGATCAACCTGAATGCCTCGAGTAGATACAACATGACCCAGAAATGTCACTTCTTTGAGCCAAAATTCACACTTGCTCAGCTTAGCATACAAACGATTTTGTCTCAGGGTTTGTAGCACAATCCTCAAGTGCTCGACATGCTCTGCTTCTGTCCGTGAATAGACCAAAATATCGTCGATGAAAACCACAACAAACTGGTCTATAAAGGGCCGGAACACACGATTCATCATGTCCATAAAAGCTGCAGGAGCATTTGTCAGACCAAATGGCATCACCAAGAACTCGTAATGCCCGTATCTGGTACGGATGGCCGTCTTAGCAACATCAGAATCTTTTATTTTCAATTGATAATACCCAGATCTAAGATCAATCTTCGAGAAAACAATGGCTCCCCAAAATTGATCAAATAGGTCATCAATCCTGGGTAATGGGTATTTGTTCTTCACAGTCAACTTATTCAGTTTCCTGTAATCAATACACAAACGAAGGGTACCATCCTTCTTCTTCACGAAGAGAACAGGAGCTCCCCAAGGTGACGAGCTGGGTCGGATAAAGCCTCGGTCAAGAAGCTCTTGTAACTGAATTTTTAATTCTTTAAGCTCTTTAGGGGCCATACGATAGGGATTCATGGACACAGGCGCAGACCCTGGATAAGTCTCGATTTCAAACTCAACATCCCTGTCTGGTGGTAGCCCGGGCAATTCTTCTGGGAAAACATCTGGAAACTCGCTAACAGTGCGAATGTCCTCGATCTTAGATAAAGAGCCTTTCGTGTTCAAGAAGCAGGCAATGAAAGTTTCATATCCTTTCCGGATCATTCTATCAGCAGTCAGAGAGGATACCACATTGGACAAGTAGCCTCGACGCTCTCCGACTAAGATTATGGATCGGTCATCTGAAGTTTTCAAGGTAGCCCTTTTTGACTCACAATCCAGACTGACCCGATGCTCCAACAGCCAATCCATACCCAAAATTAGATCAAACTCTTCTAACGAAAGTTCCATAAGATCGGCCAGGAAAATTTCTCCTTGAACTTCAAGAGGACACCTCCTAAGTACTTTGTCCACAATCACTGACTGACCCACTGGGCTCATGACTGTAACAACACTTACTGTGGCTTCTAAGGGAAGCTGAAGGTTTCGGGATACGGATTTTGAAACATAGGAGTGGGTGGATCCACTATCGAGTAATGCAAAGTATGGAACAGAATAAATGGTAAAGGTACCTGCAAGAACATCTGGCTCGTCTCTGTCATCCCGACGTCTGGAGGCATACATTAGAGGCGACTGTCTAGCATCAGGTAAAACTGGTCCTCCACTCTGATTTGATCGAGCTCTGGTGTCAGACCTGCCAGCAGATGCAGAAGGTCTTCCCTGACTACGACCCTTAGCTGGAGTCTGTACAGATGTCTGTGAGCGTGTAGGGGGTCTGGAAAGATGCTCGAGGTGCAGAAGATGGGACAGGGCAATTCTTTAGAAAATGATCTCCGGACCCACATCGAAAACATGTACCGGCCTTTCTTCTGCATTCGCCCCTATGTCTCTTGTTACAATGCACACAAAGGGGCGCAGGGGTGGAACCAGACGAATCACCCCTACTAGCAGTCGGGGTCGAAGAAGCATCAGGTCTGGATTCAAAATTACCTCTCTGATAATTTGAAGTGCGATTCCTCTTTCCATGACGCGAGGAAGACTCGGGCTTAGGAGGCCTCTTAGACCATTCTCGGTCAGCTCTACCTCCACCAGGAGCTGCTAGCTCTACATCCTCCAGATCTTTAGCTTTCTCAACTAAAGTGTCGAAGTCTTTATCCAGATGGCCAACAATATGTACACATAACTCGTACCTCAGTCCCATCACAAATTTACGGCATTTATCCTTCTCAGTAGGCACTGAGCTAGCCCCAAATCTGAGTAAGCTTAAGAATTCTGTCTCGTATTCGGATACAGACAGATCTCCCTGAGTCAAGGTCCTGAATTTTTCTTGCATCTGCCTCATGTAACGCTCACCAACAAAGCGGCTCTTGAAACGTTCCTTGAAAAACTCCCAAGACAGACGGGCCGCAGGAACACTACTGATTACAGATTCCCACCACATACGAGCATTCCCATACAACATAGAAACGGCTCCCACATATCTCTTGGATGACTCAAGACCCAAAGATTCCATACGCCTCTCCAGATCATGAAGCCATTCCTCTGCCTCAGTCGGGGCTCCACTAGTAGGGCCATCAAAAGTTCTCGCCCCATTAGTGATCAAGGTCTGAGAGGTGGGAACCTCAGGGATAATACCAGCTGCTCTAACCGCACCAGAAATCAACTGCAAAAGCTTCCTACTAAGGGCTTCGTCAGTAATAGATGTGGAAGGCTCAGAAGAAGACGATGTTCCTCTAACCGGAGTAGATACATCAATCTCAGGGGCAGACTGAGGAGTTGTCCCTACAGTAGGGCCAGATGGTAAAGAAGACTCAGTAGGACCAGGGACAGGAAGACTCAGTAGATACATCAGTCTCGAACCGAGCCGCCCAAACCGGACCACCCCAGTCAGCATGACGTCAGCATGACGTCAGCAACCCGACCCGACCCGTTGACCCGACCCGTTGACCCGACCCGGTCAACAGTGACGTCAGCATGACGTCAGCGTTGACTTTGACCGTTGACTTTGACCGTTGACCGTTGACCAAAAAGTCAAATTTTCCGAAAAGCCCTATTTTATGTTTTTCGACGTCCTGAGTCCGATTTTGAAGCCCGTTTTGCAAAATTCTGACCCGAAGGCCTCCGAATCTGACCTTAAACCCAAATCATGCATAAGTACTTAATTTTTCCATTCAGATATCAGTAAATTAATTAAGTGCCTAAACTAGTATTTTAATGGTGTAAAGGTACCCGAGACTCGTATAACCACTCACCAGCTCAGCCTAGCTCCTCTCGACCCGCTCACCCTCACACTTCAGGGGATATCAGTATGAAATTAAATCCTGTGTATAAGGATAAGTTTAACTCTTATTCCACGTTATGACATCATTCTTTCTTGATCTAGGATCTGACCCCGTGTCTGAGCATACTGAGGCAGGTGCCCGTTAGACCCTTATCCGATCAGCTTCGAGGTGTGTTCCATGTGTGCTACATTCTGTTTATATGGATTGTATGATGATTTGATCATGAATGACATTGCGTACGTTTGCTCAGTTGTTTACTTGTTATATGATTGCTTGACCTATGATGGTACAATCTGTTCGCATGATGAATACCGAAATGTCTGCTCTGCAATAGTATGCCTATTTATCTGTTAAAAGCATGAATTTCTGTTTCTGATACTCTGAATAAAATATCTGTCACATATATTCTGTTAACATGTCTGGAAATCTGAACACTGATTCTGTTTGGGGTATACTGTTGGGATATGATATGAAGTGTCTTCGGCTCAGCCCTGATCTAGCTGGTAAGACCGTCCTGTTTTCGGATCCTAGGCTTCAGCCAGGTCCGTCCTGTTTTTGGTTCCTATGCTACGGCAAGGGCCGCCCGTATTCTAAGGTATTCCTTAGGATGGTACCCCGCCCAATGGGCTTAGGTTAATGCCATTATATGATACAGTTCTGGGGGACTGCATATTGGTGTGAGGTTGGAGGGTAGTCACTAGTAAACGCATACATGCATCTGAGTATCTGCATTGATCTGTTATGTATTCTTATGATCTGAATGTTATGTATTCATTGCTTGTTTGATCTGCACTTTTGGAACACACTGAGCTCTCTAGCTTATGTTTTTCTCTCCTCCCCCTTTCAGATACTTGATAGTCCACTCCTCTTAGACCCGGCAACTGGAGAATCGGCACATTTAGCTCTAAACTATTGTAATAATCTTATCTTCCAAATTGTCTGTATTTTGGCTGACTTATATCTATGTTTTAATATTTTGACTGTGATAAATCACAAGAGTTTGATCTTAGGTTGTGACTGCCTGGAGTTGGGCTAAACGCATAAGTGGGCCCCGGGCAGTTACATTTGATTTATGATTTCAAAGGTTTAACTATATGTTTATTTGAAATCTTATTGTGGGTTACTTTAGTGACCATAATGTGACTTCCTAAGATCCGTCGAAACGCATAGGCGGGTCTAGGGGGTTACAATTCATGCACCATCCTACCGCGCACCAATGAAGAACCGCCCATTTGTCTTCATCGACAATGCCATTTTTCTCTCTGCACTTTTCGTTGTCCCCCTCCCCAATCGGCATTGCTGATGATCGATCCTTGTTTCTACCCGATTTCATCTCCTCACGCGATCCCCGGCTCACCTCTCCATCCCCTTTTCTATTGGGCAGTGCCGTTCTTCCCTTCCAAGCCATCGTGACTCTTATGCGGGCACCATAAATCCATTTCCCATTTAATCTTTCAATCACACGATCAGCATCCTCTTGCGATGCCATACGAACGAAACCAAATCGGTGTTCGTCTCGTGCCATTCGATTGGGGATGAACACGTCCTTGACAACCCCATGCCTATCTAATACTTGCCATAGGCCCTTCCAGTGTATTGTACTCGACAATCCCTCCACATACAAAGTCCACACCCGTTGCACAATTTGATCGCGTTGTCCCTGAAGGGAATCCCTTCCATTTTCTCGACGATCGTTGACGTTGTGATATTTCTCGGCTTGTTCCCTTGCGAGGCGCTCCCACAAACCCATTCTCAATTGTTTACGGATGATTTAAGCAGTCGAATTATATTTTTTCTTAGTCAAATATGTTAAACATTAAGCTTAATTACTAACAAACTAAGCGCATATGATTTTATGTTTCCCAAATTTTTTTAACTTTACGTTGCATACTATTTTGTAAATGCGAATTTCATGTTACCCTTTGTTTTTTACAATATTACGAATTTTTATACATTATCACCAACATATTTTAAGCTTTCGTTTTACCAAATTTGCTACAAAAGTATGATTGAAATACTAAAAGCCATAACAAAATATTTGTTCTGTTAGATAAGTTGTAATATATCGATTTACATTTCGCATTAATTTTTTCCTCTATTCAGTGTTTGTGGTAAATAGCCGTTATTATTGTACTTTGCAAGTATTTATAAAGAAGCGTATGAATGATGTAAGTTTCATTGTTGGACCCAATTTTGTATATCAATTAATGCCACATAATACAAAATTGTAGATAAAATGTATGTTACCAAATTATTACGTTGCCATATCAGTATTAACATTAAATCTGATTAACCTGAAATATATAATGTTTTATTTTATGGAAACGCTTCTTACTCACATGGGCTTACAACTTTACCTATAAATGATAGTTTTCTTGATAATAAATCTCATTCGAAATTAGTCTTACGAACTATACTCAAGTGCCAACATTATTTGTATACAAGATGGCAAGCCTCACTTTTTATTCTCTCTTAGTTATTTTATTCATAATGGTTGGTGCAGTGACAGCTACAAACGAGAATGACAAGATTATCATGAAAAATAATTGTGAAGCTAAAATTGACATGCCTTGTGCTTGGGAAGTTTTCGATAGTATATTCAAAACTGGGAGCGTTTCAAGCAAGTGTTGCGGTGAACTCCTTGTATTAGGAAGAAAGTGCCACTACGCATTGGTAAAGAGGACACTTGAAGATCCCTTATTCAAAAAACTAGACCACAAGACAATCATTCGAAAAAGTGTGAAGACTTGGAAAAATTGCCTTGTACTTACCCCTTCACCATCACCGTCTGCTTGAAGACGTAGTGTTGCTTCACTTTGAAAAAGGTTGTAAGACGTAACATCTTCAAATCAGTAACATGTTTTCCGTTTACGATATTGTTGCATGAAATTACTAAGTAAAATTAAATTTAATTCATGTCAAGTTGAATAGAAATGATATATATGTAAGTGGTAACAAAATGTTTCTTTTGAAGCTATTACATAATACAATAAGATTTTTTTTGTGTCGTAACATCTCTATTTGGTTGCTTCAAATATCTTTTTTTTTGTTTTAAACACCGTAACTATTCGAGTTCTACACATCAATTTATTTGGTTTTGATTTTAAAAAATATCATGTTTCTGCATATTTGATTCCTTCTTACAATTAGGAATTAGTTACTTGATGGAAGGGTTATAAATTCAAATATTTTTCATCGTTGAATTTTACGTATTGTATAATCTTTTGTTGTCTTTCTAACAATCAATGAATAGTGACAAGTTCTCGTTTCTTTGATCAATGGATCGTCAAAAAATTGAAATATTTTGTATTTACTAAAATAGTTTTGTCGACAACATCTCCTGTCAATTACACGTTTGATTCATCGATGCATTGCTTTTAAGAGGATGTTATTTTCATTTTGTTATGGAATGGTTGAATTTTTAATCATAAAGTTCCATGGTAAGAACGAATTAATCGAAATGAAAAGAAAGTATGAATGGAGGTTGCATGTAACAAGCATTTTTAGTTTAAGAAATAACACGGATTCAATAGCTCATGGTTATTTAAAAAAATACATTTTTGCAAATCAACACTATATGCGATCATGTGTTAAACCAAATAGAATATTTTGTCCGACAAGAACGTCGTTTTTTGTACTTACCCTAAAAATACACTATTAATGCTTATTCTATTATTTTTTTATTTTTCCGTATCAACAGTGTATCACAGAAGAACCTAATAGAAGACACTAAAAACAAAAGAAAATATAAAAATTGAGTTTGTGGTAATCAATTTAATTAACATTTTATTCATTTTTTCGGGTTTTGTAAATCGAACATAGATGTTTAGGACCTAAGAAAAAAATGGCTGTTTATAGCTTGGCTAATATAAAACTTAGTTAGTCTCAAGGAACAAGAAGAGTTGGGTCATCTTCGTAGACAATCTCTCGACTCCCTCACCATCACCCTTGTGCTTCCGGCGAAGCTCCGATCAAGGGCTCACCGGCCACCGTTCGTCAAACCGAGACCATTCCCTAGTTTCCTTTTTGCCGTCCGATCAAAGCCCAAAACTCGGTTTCCCCTCATCACCGGTCGTTCGTTTGGAAACGGTATAAAACCGTTCGGCTTTCCTTTTGCTCGCGCTTCATCGGTTCTCGCTCTGTCGCCGCCTCATTCTTCCGGTCGTTCACTCTACCGGCAAATTCATTTGATGTGGTGAGTTGTCAATGTTGTTTGTGCTAAGTCAAAGGAGAAACGACTCGCTTTCCTTGCTCTGTTCGTCTTCACGTTGTCGTTCGCCGCTCTGATCGTGTGTGGGTAAGCCTAGAACGTATGGTTTCGGTTATGTTCTGGTGATTTTGAGTTGGGGGTTGTATTTCTGTTAAAGTGTTGCGTTTTTCCTTGCAGTTAGTTTTGTACCGCCGCCGTTCGTTCATCGGTCGTCGCCGTTCGTAGAGTTAGCCGCCGCCGGTGAAGACTGTTGAAACCCTAGTTTCAAATTAAGGTGAAAATGTTTGAAAGTTTGGCTATGTGTTATTGTTGGGCTGTGTGTTGTGTATGGATTGGACCTATGTGCATCGGGCCATCAGTTTTGGCTAAGGATTGTTGAGATCTTTTAATTTATGGATTGGATATGTTTGGTGAGCCCAACCGAGAAGCCTTGAAAGTGGGCATGTGTTGGAGCCAGTTTCAGATATAAGTTGAACCGAACCAAGGAACCAATTGTGAACTGAACCAGATGATTTGGACCGAACCGATAGAATTGCCTTTGACCCGTTTGACCAACCCGATAGTTGACTGGAGTTGACTTGTTGACTGTTGACCAGACCTTACCTTTGACTAAGTTTGACCCTTTGACCGTTGACCTATTTGACCAGAGTTGACCATTGAGCTTGGACCGTTGACCCTTTGACCTTGACCAGAGTTGACTTTTTTGGGGAAAGTTCCTCTTGACCTTTTTCGACGTCCTGAGTCCGTATCCGCAGCTCGTTTTGTCAAATTCAAATCTGAAAGCTCTGTTCTGCTAATTTCAGTAAATTATTCATAAAATATGATAAGTTGTGAATTTCAGAATCTGATTCGGAATATTCTTGTATTCAGGTGAAAACGTCTTCGAGGTCGACGAGTTACCTCCAGTTGTTCAGATCGATCATGCACGTTCTTCGAGATCTTCACGTGAGTATATTTTCAGTTTAGTTCTTAGTGCTTTAGTCGGTGGCTTAGTGTTAGTAATAAATACTAATATAGTATTCATACCTTCGTAGGTCCTGATTCAGCCAGATTTGAGCGTGAGATACGCTTTTCTCGGTATTAGAGCTACTGTTGCTTAAAGGTGTGTCTCTTCCTTTTTTATAAACTTATGTGTTTCTATCTGTGTTATAAATTTTATGTGCTTTTCTAGATTAATATAAGTAAATGTTTTCTACATTTTGTGTGCATTCTCTTTTATGATTGGGTGAATGTTTTCAGACATCATGCATAACATGTCATAGTGTGATTTAAGTGAAATATCAGATTTTCGGAATCGTAAAACATTGGATTTATAGTATTGTGCAACTTGAATTTTCATAATTCAAGTTTCGGATCAGACTCGGATTTTAAAATATGCATCATATCATTGTGGGTATATGGATTGAGATTTGTTCGGGGAAGTTCAGTGGTTTCACCCTTCAGGTTGAATTCCGCTGCGGATCAGTGGTTTCACCCTTCGGGCTGAATTCCGCTTCGGATCAGTGGTTCCACCCTTCGGGCTGAGTTCCACTTCGGATGGTGACGATGGAGAAAGTAAGTTCTGGGGAACCTTACTTTTCGGTGTATCGGAGATGGGTACTATAATTCATGTGCATCAGACATCATATCATCATGATTCAATTTTATTGTGATTTCAGAAAAGTATTTATCAGAAAATAAAATACTGTTTTGTTTTCGTTGCACTTTAGAGACACACTAAGCTTTTTAGCTTACACCCCTTAGTTTTTAGTTTTCAGATATCTCAGACTTTTTAGGTGATCGGTACTTGGAGCATCTCTTGTTTATTCAGATAAATTATTATTCAGTACGAACTTTTCTATTACCTCAGAATTATTATTTTAATATATTTCGGGATATTTGTGTAATATGGACATTGGAATTGTTTTTAATTTGGGTTTTATTAAATGCATGCATCTATGAAGTTACTTTCGGATTTTTAATTAATTATTGGAACATCGTTCAAAAGTTTGAGTTTTTATTTTAATCGGAATATTTGTTGAGTTTTAGTTTTTTTGATCGGCAACCATATGTTTTTATTAACGTAGATAAAAAACATATAGTTTGACGGTATCGCACGCCTCATTAAAAACCTCCCTAAACCTAGTGGAGGAAAAGAGTACGATACGATCCGTCGAGTACAAAAAGGAATTCAAGAAAACAAACACCAATTCATCTTGAGCAAGCTTCAGAAGCATGCTCCCAAGGAAACCCCAACCGCGTCAAATCTCCTATGCATCGAATTCCTTTGTGATGATCAAAACAGACATACAAATGAAGACAACCCTTGCACACTCGTCCTGGAACACATAAACTCACCGCACCGTTTACAAGCAGGCCACGAAAAGTGACAAACGGTCGACGCCCTCCTTGGCCAAGACATCGGCGAAACCATTCGCCTCTCTAGGCACATAACAAAATTGCAATTCATAGGCAGCTTGCTGCGCTTGATCAATTGCCATGAACACCTCCCACAAACGCCATGGCCTCTTTGCCGACCGTGTAACCCAACTCAAAGCCACTTGTGAATCAGATTCGATTAGCACACATTGATGTCGCCAACTTCCCCCCCACCACCAAGCTTAATGCGAAAGCTATCGCCCGAATTTCAGCTTCGTTGGAATCCATCACCCCTAACGGTCCCGAAAACAACCCCAATATCCGACTCTCCCCGTCCCTCATCACTCCTCCAAATCCTGCTGGCCCCGGCTTACCCCTCGCCGCACCGTCGACGTTAAATTTCAAAACGCCCGTGACCGGAGGCTGCCAAAACACCCCACGCCTCTCCTTTTTGCTCGCCACACTAAACGCATGTGTAGATGGGCATGTCCACCAAGCAGCCTCGGACATTAACTCCCCTTCTACGCCCACCTTAATCCAATAATATGATCTTAATTTCACCAAAAAACAGATTTCTTCACTCGTCAATCTTTTACCGCGGAATATTCGCTCATTCCTGGCCAACCATAGTGACCACAACAAAGCACTAACACATGCTACCCATAAACGTTTCATGCTTCCTTTGAACGGACAATGCAAATGTTCAACAAAAAAATCAGTGAAACTAACCGGGAAAGGCGT
Source organism: Hibiscus trionum (assembly GCA_030270665.1). Taxonomy (NCBI): domain Eukaryota; kingdom Viridiplantae; phylum Streptophyta; class Magnoliopsida; order Malvales; family Malvaceae; genus Hibiscus; species Hibiscus trionum. The sequence goes on along the minus strand of BSYR01000038.1, from coordinate 13,256,703 downwards.
TGAAATGTTCCACCAATTGCGCAGCCACACCCAAAAATGCAACACATTCGTGCATTCATAAAATAAATGTACAATCGATTCTTCCGATGAGTCGCACCACGAACAACTACCTTGTTCAGCACTTAATACCAACCCGCGATGTCTCAGAAAATCCGCCGTAGGTAACCTCCTAAGCCATACGAACCAAAGAAACGCCTGCACCTTTGGTGGCACCAAGACATTCCAAGCGAAACAATCCCCTAAATCGTTATCACCAAATTTATCCACCAGCAATAAATTAGAAAGTGTCTTCACCGAGAAGCTGCCATGTACATCCGCTCGCCAAATTAACATATCTTGTCGATCCTCCCATAATGGTACCCCTCGCACCAACTCCTGTAAACTATTCAGCCGCTCCAGCTCAAACCCACGTAAATGTCGTCTAAAAAATGTTTCCCACTGCCCATGTTCCAAAACTCCCCCCACGGCATAATCTTGAATCCACGCCAACTTGTTAATCGACAACATAAATAAGCGCGGATACATGTCTTTTAGGGGCTGCTGCGAAATCCAAGGATCAAACCAAAATAGAACCAACTTCCTGTTTCCAATTTTCCACCGACAACCTTCCATTCCCATATGGTGTTCAATACTAATGTCACAAGAGTTCAACACAATCTGTTTCCACACCCCCGACATTGCCGACAAATTTTCCGTATTGAATCGCCACCATTGAGTGTGTGCCCCATAATTGGCTGTTATCAATCTTCGCCACAAAGATTCCCGATCTTGTGCATAACGCCACATCCACTTGGATAGCAAAGCCTTGTTCTTAACCCTCAAATCCGCCACCCCCAAACCTCCCAAATGTCTAGGCCGACACACAACATCCCATCCTGCCCTGCTCATTTTCCGTTCGAGACCTACACCTCCCCATAAAAATGCCCGCCTGATTTTATCTAGCTGTGCAATAATTCCTTTCGGTACAGTGAACAACCCCATGTAAAAAATAGGCAATGCTGAAAGAACGGAATTCACCAAAGTTACACGTGCTGCAAATGATAGTGACGTACGTTTCCATCCAGCTAACTTGCGTCGGAAGTTTGTAATAATAGGTTCCCACACCGATAAATTTCTCGGATTGGCTCCTAACGGAAACCCAAGATAAGTAAAAGGCAGCCCCCCCTGCTTGCATCCCAACATCTCGGCCACCACATCTCCTAAACCTTCCTCCACATCAATTGCATACAAAGAGCTCTTTGCGAAATTTATACGCAAGCCCGAACACACCAGAAAACAATGTAATATTCTCTTTATATTACGTGCCACCTCAACCGATGCCTCAAAATATAAGATGGTGTCGTCTGCGAACTGTAGGTGAGTTAAGGATATCCCCGGCACTACCTCCACACCACGCACCAAACCAACTGACTCGGCGTTAACCAACATCAAGTGCAAAGCTTCAGCCACTATAACAAATAGAAGAGGCGAGAGAGGGCAGCCTTGGCGTAAGCCACGCCCCATCCAAAATTCTTTCGTTGCGCTGCCATTCACCAAAACCGATAAGCGAGGTGAGCTGATGCATTCCTTTACCCATTCCCTCCACCTACTACAAAATCCCATGCGCTCCAATACGGAATCAAGAAAAATCCAGCTTACACAATCGTAAGCTTTGGCTGAAATCTAGCTTCAGAATAAATCCCCCACAACCACTCTTACGTATCGAATGTATTACTTCAGTAGCCAGAAGAACTCCATCAACCAATTGCCGGCCTTTTACAAATGCAGATTGCGAGTCACTGATCAAACCTCCCAGCACACTTTGTAGCCGATTTGCTAAACCTTTAGCCAAAATTTTATACATCGAATTCACAAGGCATATTGGGCGATACTCACCTAAACTTTGAGGCGATTCCACCTTCGGCAACAACACAATGAAAGCGCAATTAGCCCCCTTCGGTAATTTCCCTGTTGCGTGAAACTGCCTAAAGAAATTCAACACATCGAATTGTACCACCTCCCATCCTTTTTTATAAAATTCGAGCGTGAATCCATCCGGACCCGGCGCTTTTGACCCATCACACTCCCATAATATATTTTTAATCTCATCCACCGTGAAAGGTTGTATCAAACTCTTTTTATCCATGTCATTAATTCTACGAAAAACACCCTCAAAATGCCACTCGCCCGCCCACTTGTCACTAGCAAAATGTTTGGTGAATGCCTTCACCACAAAATTCCGGACCGCCGAAGGCTCAACAGTCCACTCACCCTCAATTACCAGCCCCGGTATGTAGTTCCGAGCTGTTCTTAACTTTGCCGTTCTATGGAAATACGCCGTATTACGATCGCCCAAGCGTATCCATGTTGCTCTTGATTTTTGTCACCACATTGATTCTTTCATTCTCATTGCATGCCATAATGCACACATCCACCTACGCCTTGCAGCCTCTATCTCGTCATTTGCATCCCCCTCAACCACGGCCTCATCTGCATTCTCCAACTGTTGTTGCACATCCGCAATCAATTTTACATCACTGAAATGATCCTTATTCCAGCCTTTCAAAAACTGCTTCAAATGTTTCAATTTGACAACGATATTTTCATTTCCCACGCCCATCATGGTTAAACGACACCATTCCTCCAAAATTTGTCTAACATTTGAACGCCCATCCATCCAACAATTAAAAAATCGAAACGGGCGTGGCCCCCAATCATTGTCATCGCACTTCAATAATAATGGAGTGTGGTCCGAAACACCCCTTTTCAACGCCATTTGCTGTATGGATTTAAAGGCATCCAGCCACCTAGAAGAGACTAAAAACCGATCAATTCTACTGCACCGATTACCATAGCCAAACCAAGTAAACCGTTTACCTATTAACGGTAAATCAATCAAATCCGCGGCATGTACGAACTCCCCAAATACTTTCATTTCCTCATATCTATCCGAAACCCCTATACGATCAGATTCATATAATATAGCATTAAAATCACCCATTATGCAATATGGCCCCTCATACTCCTTTAATCGCGACAATACAGAATCCCAAACTGATTTTTGTCTCGCTACGTCCGTAGGAGCATAAATCCCTAACATGCTACATTCCATATCTTCTTGTTTCCAACGGCCTCTAAGCATTATAAAATTCGGATGAATAACAGCAGTAATCAAATTAAATTTGGTACCTTCCCAAATAAACAAGATTCCCCCGGATGCACCCAACGAAGGTGATACAACCATCTCAAAGCTATCCGAATACCATAACGACGCCACCCACATCAACGGTACCTCCTCTAACTTCGTTTCTTGCAAAACTACCATGTCCACCTGATTTTTCTTTATGATTTCCCCAACACCTCGACGCTTCGCGCCACCTCCCAAACCCCGTACATTCCATGATAATATGCGCATTAGTCACAAACCACGATTTTCCCCGGCTATCACCCGAGAAATATCCTTGATAATGTCGGCTTCTCTCCCACTCGATTTCACCCCTATTAATGATCCCAATTGCACTGTTGCCGCTGCCTCACTTGCGATATCCTGAAGACGTTGTGAGCCACTCTCTTGCCCGTCCGTTCCTCCTGCTTTGTAAATATATTGTGATCGTTTTTCACCCGAACTATGTCGTTTCTTCCCTTTCAATTCACGACCAGCCACTTTAGAATTCTCGATAGTATTTATTTTTCTAATTTTGCAGAACGCCTGGCCAATCTTGATTATTTCCGTTGCACCTAGACCAGCCGTGGCATTGTACGAGTGAATAGTTGGATGAGAAATCACCTCCTGTGAATTGAGATTATCCCAATTACCCGACCCCACCTCCTCCTCTTGTTTCAAATTTGCTATCCCAGCTATGGATAGACTTTTAATTTGTTGAAATTCCTCACCCACTGTTAGAGTCCTACCACTACACACCTTCCCTGATATTGGGTCTCCAACATTCACTGAATCTGCCCCACCACCAACCGATGGACTTATCCCCGCCGGATTAGGCTGTTCCAACGGTGACCAGACATCATCTTGCCCCCCTCCATATACCTCATCAGATTGTACCCTCAATGTGTTTGAAATTTCCTGCCCTTGCGGCTCTAACCAAGTCTCGTTCATAACCCAGACCACACTATCCATCCCTTGTGGATTTGTTGACGTTTGTTGCATTTCATTCAAACCATTTGTGTCGACATTCACATTCACATTTTCCAAATGCTCTTCGTTGTTCCTGTCCGACCCCTGTTCTGAACTTTCCTCCGTGGAACGTCTCTCACAACAATCACACTCCACCTCCGGGCCCTTTCCGTCCATCTCTAAAACCCGTACCCAGTATACAACCTTGTCCACTGTTACCCGAATTCGTTCTTCGATCCGGTTAAGAGTTGTAGTCTCTACCATAATTCGACCACTATCAAATGCCGTAGGCGTTTCCGTATCATCATCTAAACAAATCAGAGAGCCCCACAAATTGGCGATGTTTGTGAACGTTTGTTTATGCCAAAGGTGTATCGGTAGCCCTACGATCGACAGCCAAACTCGCCTTGAATCGACTTTTATTGACGGCGACCAAACCTCTATCCGATTAAAGCATTCCTTTACCCTGTCCATCTGTAAAATTTTGTCTCGAACGTTTGCTGATGTGCACATCAACAGCACCATTTGGCCAGATAAGCGCATGATGGAAAACCCTTCCTGTTTTGATATTTCCAAACGCTCTGCAAGGGTTTTAATGCTACAAGGCGGCCAGCACCATCCCACTGCACACCACTGGAGCAAAGCCCGTTTGTCATCATCGACAATACCCTTTACTTCTCTATATTTTGTTTGGCCCACATCCCCACTCGTCGCCATCGATGAACGCTCATGGGTCCTACTCACCCTCGGTTCTGTCCTTGATCCTCTACTCGCCCCGCCCTCACTTTTTTCTTTAGACATCATCGTACGCCCCCTGATCGCCAACGAGACTTTCATTCGAGCACCATGGATCCATTTTCCATCCAATCTCTCAATCACCCGATCAGCATCTACTTTCGATGCCATCCGCACGAATCCAAATCTATATCCATCTCGTGCCAATCGATTAGGGATGAACGCATCTCTGACAATTCCGTGTCTATCGAACACTTGCCACAAGCCTTTCCAATGTATTGTCTTCGACAAGCCCCCTACAAACAGCGTCCACACACGTTGTTTAGTCTGCTCACACTTACCTTCATTGCCGTTTGATTTGTTGGCTTGTTCCCTGGCGAGGAGTTCCCATAGAATTGTCTTTCCCATTTTTGTTGAGTTTTACTTATTTAATCGATTCTTTTGAATTACAAAATATTTTAACCTAAATTGCTTCTTAAGGGACAGGTTTCCAATCGATACTTACTAGATCCGACCCATTTCTTCTAGGCTGGGTTTAGGGGGTTACATTGTGAATGTTTGTTTGTGCCAAAGATGTATCGGCAACCCCACTACCGACAACCACACCCTTCTTGACTCTTCTTTAATCGATGGCGACCAAATCTCCACTCTATCGAAACATTCTCTAACGCGATCCATCTTCATCACCTTGTCTCGTACAATCGCCGATGTACACATCAATAACACCATGTGACCGGATAGACGCATGATTGAAAATCCGTCATGCTTTGCTACCTCTAATCTCTCCGTCAGTGTTTTAATACTAGAGGGATTCATGCACCATCCTACCGCGCACCATTGAAGAACCGCCCATTTGTCTTCATCGACGATGCCCTTTATCTCTCTGCACTTTTCGTTGTCCCCCTCCCCAAACTGCATTGCTGATGATCGATCCTTGTTTCTACCCGATTTCATCTCCTCACGCGATCCCCGGCTCACCTCTCCATCCCCTTTTCTATTGGGCAGTGCCGTTCTTCCCTTCCAAGCCATCGTGACTCTTATGGGGAACCATAAATCCATTTCCCATTTAATCTTTCAATCACACGATCAGCATCCTCTTGCGATGACATACGAACGAAACTAAATCGGTGTCCGTCTCGTGCCATTCGATTGGGGATGAACACGTCCTTGACAACCCCATGCCTATCGAATACTTGCCATAGGCCCTTCCAGTGTATTGTACTCGACAATCCCTCCACATACAAAGTCCACACCCGTTGCACAATCTGATCGCGCTGTCCCTGAAGGGAATCCCTACCATTTTCTCGACGATCTTTGACGTTGTGTTGTTTCTCGGCTTGTTCCCGTGCGAGGCGCTCCCACAAACCCATTCTCAATTGTTTACGGATGATTTAAGCAGTCGAATTATATTTTTTCTTAGTCAAATATGTTAAACATTAAGCTTAATTACTAACAAACTAAGCGCATATGATTTTATGTTTCCCAAATTTTTTGAACTTTACGTTGCATACTATTTTGTAAATGCAAATTTAATGTCACCCTTTGTTTTTTACAATATTACGAATTTTTATAAATTATCACCAACATATTTTAACCTTTCGTTTTACCAAATTTGCTACAAAAGTATGATTGAAATACTAAAAGCCATAACAAAAGATTTGTTCTGTTAGATAAGTTGTAATATCTCGATTTACATTTCGCATTATTTTTTTCCTCTATTCAGTGTTTGTGGTAAATAGCCGTTATTATTGTACTTTGCAAGTATTTATAAAGAAGCGTATGAATGATGTAAGTTTCATTGTTGGACCCAATTTTGTATATCAATTAATGCCACATAATACAAAATTGTAGAAAAAATGTATGTTACCAAATTATTACGTTGCCATATCAGTATTAACATTAAATCTGATTAACCTGAAATATATAATGTTTTATTTTATGGAAACGCTTCTGACTCACATGGGCTTACAACTTTACCTATAAATGATAGTTTTCTTGATAATAAAACTCATTCGAAATTAGTCTTACGAACTATACTCAAGTGGCAACATTATTTGTATACAAGATGGCATGCCTCACTTTTTATTCTCTCTTAGTTATTTTATTCATAATGGTTGGTGCAGTGACAGCTACAAACGAGAATGACAAGATTATCATGAAAAATAATTGTGAATCTAAAATTGACATGGCTTGTGCTTGGGAAGTTTTCGATAGTATATTCAAAACTGGGAGCGTTTCAAGCAACTGTTGCGGTGAACTCCTTGTATTAGGAAGAAAGTGCCACTACGCATTGGTCAAGAGGACACTTGAAGATCCCTTATTCAAAAAACTAGACCACAAGACAATCATTCGAAAAAGTGTGAAGACTTGGAAAAATTGCCTTGTACTTACCCCTTCACCATCACCGTCTGCTTGAAGACGTAGTGTTGCTTCACTTTGAAAAAGGTTGTAAGACGTAAAATCTTCAAATCAGTAACATGTTTTCCGTTTACGATATTGTTGCATGAAATTACTAAGTAAAATTAAATTTAATTCATGTCAAGTTGAATAGAAATGATATATATGTAAGTGGTAACAAAATGTTTCTTTTGAAGCTATTACATAATACAATAAGATTTTTTTGTGTCGTAACATCTCTATTTGGTTGCTTCAAATATCTTTTTTTTTTGTTTTAAACACTGTAACTATTCGAGTTCTACACATCAATTTATTTGGTTTTATTTTTAAAAATATCATGTTTCTGCATATTTGATTCATTCTTACAAATAGGAATTAGTTACTTGATGGAAGGGTTATAAATTCAAATATTTTTCATCGTTGAATTTTATGTATTGTATAATCTCGTGTTGTCTTTCTAACAATCAATGAATAGTGACAAGTTCTCGTTTCTTTGATCAATGGATCGTCAAAAAATTGAAATATTTTGTATTTACTAAAATAGTTTTGTCGACAACATCTCCTGTCAAATACACGTTTGATTCATCGATGCATTGCTTTTAAGAGGATGTTATTTTCATTTTGTTATGGAATGGTTGAATTTTTAATCATAAAGTTCCATGGAAGAACGAATTAATCGAAATGAAAAGAAAGTATGAATGGAGGTTGCATGTAACAAGCATTTTTAGTTTAAGAAATAACACGGATTCAATAGCTCATGGTTATTTAAAAAAATACATTTTTGCAAATCAACACTATATGTGATCATGTGTTAAACCAAATAGAATATTTTGTACGACAAGAACGTCGTTTTTTGTACTTACCCTAAAAATCCACTATTAATGCTTATTCTATTTTTTTTATTTTTCCATATCAACAGTGTATCCAAGAAGAACCTAATAGAAGACACTAAAAATAAAAGAAAATATAAAAAAATTGAGTTTGTCGTAATCAATTTAATTAACATTTTATTTATTTATTCGGGTTTTGTAAATCGAACATAGATGTTTAGGACCTAAGAAAAAAATGGCTGTTTATAGCTTGGCTAATATAAAACTTAGTTAGTCTCAAGGAACAAGAAGAGTTGGGTCATCTTCGTAGACAATCTTAGTAAAAGGGTAACAAGGGTTGCACTTAGAGAACTTTTTGATTTCCATGGTCGTGTAACTAGAGTGTATATTCCGGCCATGAATAAGAAACCGAAGTACCGATTCAGTACTTTCGCGTTAGTCCATTTTGCTACGGAGTCAGATATGAATAACGCCATTGCAAAGGTTAACAATACTTGGATCGATAGCAGGAAGGTTTTTGTCTCGAAGGCTAAGTTCCCAAAGAACGATGATGATCATTCTAGATATGATAGATCCCGTCCGGGCGGGCAAGCTTTTGATAAGAATCAGGCTGAGGAAAAGCGGGGAGCAGGGGTACCGGTTTCGAACAGAAATCAGACATGGGACGGCCGTTCCTTTAAAGAAGTTTTGGTTAATAATACAGACAATGTTAACAATCCACCTCTGGTGAATCCAGTGAGAGCAGAAGCTGATATAAAAGCTAGATCTAAAAATTTGCTCGATTTTCCTATTCCACCAGAGACACTGTCATGGATTAAGAATTCTTCCACCGGAGTTGCAAAGAGGAATTTTGATTTAGAATTTATTCAACGAGCGCTAGGAAGTGATGGCATTGTCGCTAAAATAGCCAAGTGGGGTTGTGCGGATAACGCCTGTTTAATAACTTTTGAATCAATGTCCGCAAAAGATGATGCATGGCGAAACAAAAAGAATGAATTGGGTTTCTGGTTTGATTTTCTTGAAGAGGATGTCGCCATTGGGGACTGCCCTCACTGTTTCTGTTTCGTTGAATTAATAGGGGTTCCTCTTACATGTTGGCACAAAGATTTTTTCGTTAATCTGGTAAAAAGGTGGGGTAAGCTTATCCTTATCAGGAAGGAGACGGTGGAGAAGATAGATCTGTCTGCAGCTAGGTTCCTGCTTCAGGTTCCTAGTCAGTTCGTGGTTCCAAAATCCTTGAATATCGGCGTTAATGGTAGGTCTTTTCTGGTCCTTATCAAGACTGGAGGTTTGTCGTCGGGGTGTGAAGTGGAGGACATCAGCGATTTGGAAGATTTTGGGGTGGATAGCTCTTCGGAGGGACATGAAGATTTTCCGGTGGCCGATGATGCGGTGTTGTCTCCTCCAATCTCAGAACCGGCGGCGGGGAATCCCAATCATCCAGAAACTTTTGGGGAGCAGTGTAATCAGGCGCCAATCATTGATGACAGAGAGGGAACAGTATTCGAAAAGTCAGATTCACAGAATATCAACCTTAATTTTGCATGTCAGGTTAATAAGGAGGTTGACGTGGCTCAGGGGGGTCCACCTGTAGTGGGGTCAAGAAGGTGCATGGAAATAGAAGATGTTAGGGATTAGATGAATCATCAGTCAGTATCTACAGAGCAAGAACTACCGTCAGTTGGGCCTAAGGAAAATATTCATGTGGGTCAATATGCTGCAAATGTAGACATGAACTTGGGCCCGGTCATCTCGGTGGGCTCGTCACAATCTTTAGAAAATGACCATCTGTTGAAGGAAGTGGTCCCAGATAGTCTGGGAAATAGTCTGAGCTCTGCTGTCGGTTTATCTGTAGAGCTTAATGGTGCTGGAATATGTTTTGACAGAAACAATTTGTGCGATTTGCATCAAGCCATGAGATTTTCGACATCTTATAATGGAATTGATAATTTTTTCAACACAAACTTCCGTAGATCAATTCGTAGCAAGGCGCGAGATTCGGCGGAAAACATCATTTTGGGGCAATTTCTGTCAAAATCAGACTCAAGCCAAAAGTCGGATCATATCAGCTATGTGGAGGAAACTCTGGCCGTATGGGGTGTTAGTAACCTACTGGGCGTGTCATTCGTCGGTGGAAAGGAAGCGGTGTTTGAGAAGGTTGTGGAATTAGAGAAAAGGGGTGATGAAGGTAATCCTTGATTCTATTAAGCTTTCCTTTGAAGTTTTGTGTTACTGGTTTTTTATAATCGTTAATGGAGTGGTCGATAATCACATGGAACATAAGAGGGTTAGGGAGAGCGGAAAAAATTCGTGCTGTTAGAACCTTATTTGTGAGGAAAAAACCGAAGTTGTTGTTCTTACAGGAAACAAAGGTTAGTGATTTCAGTGTCTCTATGTTTAGAAGATTGGGAATTAATCAGAATTTTGAGAGAGTTTATGTATCATCGAGTGGCTCTGCTGGTGGTTTACTGTCAGTATGGGATTCGGATTTTCTGAAGGTATCTCAGGTCTTCACCTATCCTAGATTCATTGTCGTTCTGGGGGTTGTAAAAGGTAGTCAACATATGTGCGGTTTCTTAAACGTGTATGGTCCTGTGGTTGAAGCTGATAGAGAGGGTTTTTTTGCTGAATTATCAGAATTTATAAATTCGCACAAGGTTATATGGTGCATTGGAGGCGATTTCAACGCATATTTAGGGGCTGAGGAGAAAATTGGGTTCACGGTAAATTCTCATACTGTCAATCTATTCAGAACTTTTATTCAGAACTCAGCTCTTGTAGATTTACCGGTGAGTGGAGGATCGTTCACTTGGTCCAATAACCGGGATCCGCCAACCTTTATTAGACTGGACAAGTTCTTAGTGGACAGGCAGCTACTGTCGTTATTTCCAAATACGCAACAGCTCTTGTTGGCAAAGTCTATATCTGACCATAACCCGGTCTGCCTGGAAAACGTTAAGGTGTCATCTTATGCGAGACCATTAAAACTGTTCAATTACTTGATGGAGGAAGACGATTTTGATAAGCTTGTCAATGATGCTTTCTCTAAGAGCAAAAGAAATAAAGGTTTATTCGCAACTCTGAAGGAGCTCAAAAAGGATATTAAGCAGTGGTCCTCGGTGAAACCTGTAGATGTCAGGAATCAGATTCGAGTCCTGGAAGATAAAATTGAGAGTGAAGAAAAGAATATCCAACAAGGCATAGCAAGCTCAGATCTTTAGGTTCTTAGGAAAAAGTTGTGGTGTTGTTTGCGAAAAGAAGAAAGTATCTGGCTACAGAACTCGCGATTGAAGTGGTTCAAAGAAGGCGATAGGAATACTCATTATTTCCATATGGTTGCCTCTAATAGACGCCGCACTAATGCTATAAATACACTTGTTATCGAGGATCAGTCCATTTCGGATCAAGCGAAGATAAGGAATGGTTTTTATGAGCATTTTCACAAATTCTACAATCAGTCGAATACCCTTCCTATTGATGAGCTAAACTTGAGTTTTGCGAAACTATCCTCCGAGCAAAGAAATAGATTGGAAAATCAGTTTTCTGAAGAAGAAGTTTGGGCTGCAATAGTTTCAACAGATAGCTCTAGAGCCCCCGGTCCAGACGGTTATACGATGGGTTTTTTCAAAAAATTCTGGCCAAATTTGAAGGATGAGCTGCTAAAAGTTTTTAGAGATTTCTATGTACATCGAAAGTGGGACAGTGGTATCAATCACTCCTTTATCTCGCTAATTCCGAAGAAATTGGGCCCTACTTGTCCGGAGGACTTCAGACCTATAAGTCTAGTAGGAGGCATATATAAAATCATCTCCAAAGTTCTATCAAGAAGGCTTAGCTCGTGTATGGACTCTGTGGTAAGCAAAGCACAATTCGCTTTTATTCCAGGCCGGAGTATTCTTGAATGCTCCTTAATAGCGAATGAGGGGATCGATTATATCCGCAAAATGGGGCGGAAGGGCTCGATTTTCAAAATAGACTTCAAAGGCGCGTATGACTCTGTGGATTGGGCTTTCCTTCTAAGAGTTTTACGAGAGATGGGTTTTGGTGAACGTTGGTGCAAGTGGATTCACTATTGTGTCACTTCCGCGTCTATATCCGTTTTGGTAAATGGCCTCCCAACCACGCAATTCTCTATCTCCAGAGGGTTACGGCAGGGATGTTCCCTCTCCCCACTGCTTTTTAATCTTATCGGTGAAGCTCTTCATCTCATACTTTAGAAAGCTACTTCCGTTGATTTATTCCGAGGTTTCATGATTGGGCGCGAGGAAAATATGTTTCATTTATCTCATCTCCAATATGCAGATGACTTGATAATTTTATGTGCCCCGAATATTAGAGAGATAAGGAATGTGAAGAGGATATTGCGGATATTCGAATTGGCTGCGGGTCTACAACTCAACCTAAGTAAAAGCAGACTATTCGGAATTAATGTGGAGGAGCCCGATGTGGTGAATTGGGCTGCTCAAATCGGTTGTACCAACGCTCAACTACCTTCGCAATAACTAGGCCTCCCTCTTGGAGCGAAAAGAAATTCTCTATCGCTTTGGGAACCAGTGGTCGAGAAGTTTTACAAAGCTTTAGCATCCTGGAAATCAAGCTGCTTGTCTTTTAGTGGAAGGTTGGTGTTAATTAAATCAGTGCTAGCTGCCCTCCCTCTATATTACCTTTCTAATTTCAAGCTGCCGGTTTCCATTGCAAATAAACTTAACAGTTTAATGGCTAACTTCCTCTGGGGATCTTCGGATAGCCACAAGGCCATTCATTGGATGAAATGGAGTGAACTGTGCCAACCGATGAATTGTGGTGGTTTAGGGATACGCAACCTTTGGTTACAAAATCAAGCACTTTTAGGGAAATGGGTCTGGAACTTTGTAACTGTTAGGGATAGTATGTGGAAAACGATTATATGTAGAAAGTTGAACTGGGATACTAACGCCATTGCCCCTGCAAGTCCAAGTCATCGTTTCTCATCGTGGGTGTGGAGGGATATCTCGAAGTCTTTTTCTTATAAAAATTCTCGGGGAGTGTCTCTCGAAGATAATTTAATTTTGCATTTGGGAGATGGATCCTCAATCAAATTCTGGTCGGATCGATGGATAGGGGAGGCCCCTCTTCAAACTGTGTTCCCAAGGATATACGCCCTTTCAAGTAATAAAGAGGGCGTTGTTACTGAGTTTGGTCAGAAAATAGGTTCATGCTGGAACTGGAATATCACTCTCCGGCGTGATTTGTTCGACTGGGAATGTCATCAGTGGGAAGCATTTTTGGCTTGTTTAAACTCATATGTAGACAAAGGTTTCAGTAGAGATCGTTTCACATGGAAGGAGTCTAGCGAAGGTATCTTCACTGCAAAGGACGGTTACAATTTGTTGCGGAATACGATCGTCGGATAGAGCAAAAACGCAACTGATAATTTGAGAAAATAATAATGAAGATAAAAGAGACACAGATTTTACGTGGAAAACCCCTAAATAATATAGGGTAAAAACCACGGACAAGGTAGAAGAATTTCACTATGAGAAAATAGGAATTACAACTTCTCTCAATCTAACAAGGAGAAAACAATGACAATTCTCTCTTGATAAGAAAGGAGAAAACAACTCTATGAAAACTCTCTAATTTCTCTAGTATTGGAAGGATGTTAGAATGATTTGGGATGTTTTCAAATGGCAAATGGCTAGGCTATTTATAGTTGAGCTTTAGGGACTAACTTATAAATAACCTAAAGTTTAGGGACCAAAAATCAATTTCCCCATTCCACATTTTCAACATTTGCTGCATCATTTTTCTCCATTTGCTGCACCCAAACTTGACAAATTCAATTTGTCAATTGGTGCCTACTTTGTTGAATTTTGCTTTGAAATTTCAAAGCCATTTTCAACACTTTTAACAATCTCCCACTTGAAGATTTGATTGGAACAATCATATCTTCACACCATTCTTTCTACCTCGTACTTTCCATGTTGCTTACGTCTCTAACAAGCCACAAGAGGATCGACACCAAGTAAACTTATCAGTGTTGATTGCTTTTGTCATGAAATCTGCTATGTTGTCATCGGTATGGATCTTCTGCATATCTATCGTCCCTTCTTCCACTTTCTCACGAATGAAGTGGTATTAGACCCGAATGTGTTTTGTTCTTGAGTGAAAAGCAGGATTCCTTGCAAGATGCAAGGCGCTCTGACTGTCACAAAATAAAGAGACATTCTCTTGTTTGTGCCCGAGCTCCTCCAATAGCATTTTCAACCATATTGCTTCTTTACTGGCTTGTGTAGCTGCTACATATTCTGCCTCCGTTGTTGACGTAGCCACAACCGATTGCAGTTTTGAAACCCAGCTTACAGCTACACCAGCAACTGTAAACACATACCCTGTTGTAGATTTGCTTTTATCCAAATCTCCTGCATAGTCAGAATCGACATACCCGCTGATAAGAAAGTCTGATCCTCCGTAACATAATACAACATTTAAGGTCCCTTTGATGTATCTTAGGATCCTTTTCACCGCATTCCAATGCTCTCTGCCTGGATTCGCCATGTACCGACTAACCACTCCCACTGCTTGTGCAATGTCTGGTCTTGTACAAATCATAGCGAACATTAAACTTCCCACTGCTGATGCATACGGTACTCGAGACATCTCCATCCTCTCTTCTTCACTGCTAGGACTCATACTGGAGGATAATTTAAAGTTAATAGGAAGAGGGGTATAAATTTGCTTACAATCTTGCATGCTAAATCGTGACAAGATCTTTTTCAAGTAATTCTTTTGTGAAAGCCAAATCTTCATACTACTTCTGTCTCGGTGAATTTGCATCCCTAGAATCTTGTTTGTTGGTCCCAAGTCCTTCATTTCAAATTCCCTAGCCAGTCGTGCCTTTAATTCTTCAATATGATCTTTGTTGGGGCCTGCAACCAACATGTCATCTACATACAACAGCAATATAACAAATTCGTTTTCACCAAACCTCTTGAAGTAAGCACAAGGGTCTGCATTAAGTCTGTTGTATCCAAGGCTCATGATGAAGGAGTCAAATCTCTTGTACCAACACCTCGGCGCCTGCTTTAAACCGTACAGAGATTTGTTCAACCTACAAACCAAGTTCTTCTTTTCTTTTTCTTCAAAACCTTCAGGCTGGAGCATGTAAATCTCTTCTTCAAGATCTCCATGAAGAAAAGCTGTTTTAACATCTAGCTGCTCTAGATGTAAATTCAATGTAGCACACATTGCCAGGACAACTCAAACCGTTGTTAGTCTAACCACAGGAGAAAAGATTTCATTGAAATCAATACCTTCTTTCTGAGCATATCCTTTGACCACCAGTCTTGCACGATACCTCTCCACTTGATCGTCACCATTTATCTTGATTTTGAAGACCCATTTGTTGCCAATTAGCTTCCTTCCTTGTGGTAGTGGCACAAGTTCCCATGTATTATTTTTATGAAGGGCTTCGATTTCTTCTTGCATTGCCGCCATCCACTGTGAAGCATCTGAGTTGTTCATTGCCTCCTCGAATGATGATGGCTCACCGTCCTCCGTTAAAAGGCAGTATGCAACATTACCTTCTATAGCATAATCTGAGTGCCAATTGGGACGTCTTCTCACACGATCTGATTGACGAGTTGTTGGAGCTTCAGAATTCTCTGGTTCTGATTCCTCGAGCTCTGGTTCTGCTTCAGAACAATCTCTCTGTTCAAACTCATTTTCAACATGTATCTGTGTAGTCTCTCGCTTTTCTTTATCAGTGCTATCATCTTCTTCTTTTCTTTGTAGCTTATCTTCTACAAAAATAACATCCCTGCTGATAATCACTTTGCGGGCAGTGGGATCCTACAAGCGATACCCCTTTACTCCATCAGCATACCCCAAGAATTTACATTTTCTGGATTTTGGATCCAACTTTGAAATTTCTTGGGCATTGTACATCACGTACACAATACTTCCAAATATATGGAGGTTTGAATAATCAACTGGTTTACCAGTCCACATTTCCATCGGTGTCTTCAACTCAATTGCAGTTGATGGAGCCCGATTCACCAAATAACAGGCGGTATTGACTGCTTCTGCCCAGAAAGCTTTTTCTAGCCCTGCAGCTCTCAACATTGCTCGTGTTCTTTCTAACAGAGTTCTGTTCATCCGCTCTGCCACTCCATTTTGTTGAGGAGTGTATATTGTTGTGAACTGTCTTTTGATGCCTTCTTTTCTGCAAAAGTCATCAAATTCATCACTTGTATATTCACCTCCATTATCTGATCTGAAACACTTGATCTTATTTCCAGAATCAAGTTCCACCCGCGCTTTGAAAACTTTGAAGGTTGAAAACACATCTGCCTTCCTCTTGATAGGATACACCCAACATCTCCTAGAGTAGTCATCAATGAAGGAGACAAAATACTTTGCTCCGCCTAGGGATGTAACCGGTGCTTGCCATACATCAGAATGAACCAATTCTAGAGCAGCCTTGCCTCTGTACACAGATCCTCCTGAGATAGGTTCATAATTATAGAACCATTCTCTTCTTGAGGTCATGTGATATGTGGCTCCCGAGTCAATAAGCCATATGTCTGCAAATATTTTTCTGCCTTCCATGGCTGTTGCTGCTTCACAACAGAGAGCATCTCCATCATCTGAAGTGTTTGCCATATTTCCTTGAGGATTGGAGTTTTTAGGTAAACTCCAACAATCCTTCTTCAAATGACCCTTCTTTCCACAGTTGTAGCACTTTAAATTCTTCTTACTCCTTGACTTTGATCTACCATGATTGTGACTGCTACTTTGGCCACGTTCTGTTGATCTTCCTCTCATCACCGTTAAGGCCTCTGCTTGTTGCAGATTTCCTTGTCTGTCTTCCTTGTTCTTGCGCCGATTTTCTTCTTCCAGAACAGCAGCTGCAACGTCATCGAAGACTAGATCACTTGTAAGGTTGTTGTTCGTCAAGTTGATGATGAGTTGATCATACGAATCAGGTAGACTTTGAAGCAGAAGTTCAGCACGTTCTTGTGACTCTATTTTATAGCTTAGGGATGTAAGCTGAGAAAATAGAGTATTCAACGTGTTTAAGTGCTCTGTCACAGAAGTAGATTCTGACATCCGAATAGTGTACAATTTCCTCTTAAGGAAAATTTTATTGTGCAACGATTTGACCTCGTATAATTTTGCGAGGTGATCCCAAATCTCCTTGGCTGTCTTCTTCTCCTCGATGCTTGATAGTACTTCATCTGCTAATGCTAAATGAAGGTCTGCAATAGCATTCTCGTCCATCTCATTCCATTTCTTGTTATCCGTAAAATCTGTCGGCCTTTCGCTGATAGCCGCTAGACATCCGTTTTTTCTTAGGATGGCCTTTATCTTCAATTTCCACAGTGAGAAATTTCTCCCATTGAACTTTTCAATATCAAATTTCGTTGCCATAGCTTCTATTTCAGATAGCTCCCACTATTTCACCTTTTTGACGTGAATAGTGCCCACCACCTTCAATGAATGAGTAATATCTAACTTACTTTCTTATGATGGAGGATCCACTTTTCAGTGGCAACCAACAGAGAATACGGTAAGTAGATATACGCACCCAAATTAGGCTCTGATACCAATTGTTGCGGAATACGATCGTCGGATAGAGCAAAAACGCAACTGATAATTTGAGAAAATAATAATGAAGATAAAAGAGACACAGATTTTACTTGGAAAACCCCTAAATAATATAGGGTAAAAACCACGGACAAGGTAGAAGAATTTCACTATGAGAAAATAGGAATTACAACTTCTCTCAATCTAACAAGGAGAAAACAATGACAATTCTCTCTTGATAAGAAAGGAGAAAACAACTCTATGAAAACTCTCTAATTTCTCTAGTATTGGGAGGATGTTAGAATGATTTGGGATGTTTTCAAATGGCAAATGGCTAGGCTATTTATAGTTGAGCTTTAGGGACTAACTTATAAATAACCTAAAGTTTAGGGACCAAAAATCAATTTCCCCATTCCACATTTTCAACATTTGCTGCATCATTTTTCTCCATTTGCTGCACCCAAACTTGACAAATTCAATTTGTCAATTGGTGCCTACTTTGTTGAATTTTGCTTTGAAATTTCAAAGCCATTTTCAACACTTTTAACACAATTATCTTCTTCTTTTGGGACAAAACTGATATGGAATAACCGGGTGCCCCCTCGGGTTAGCTTTTTCTTATGGCAAGCTTCGCACCAAAAAATTCCAGTCAGAGCACTACTTATTAATAGGGGGATCCCTTCATCTATTGATACTTGCTGCCCCTTGTGTCGTGATTCACTGGAAACCCCGAACCATTTACTCTTGTATTGCAGGATATCATGGAGGTTGTGGATGTTCTTTGCTGCTATTTGGAAGATTAATTTGGTAATGCCGGATTGTGTATCATCGAGTATGTTGATGTGGGACAGTTTCTTTCCAGCAAAACATATAGTTTCCCTTGGCTTCATTGTTCCTGCAGTGGTTCTTTGGTCCATTTGGCTGCTAGGAAATGATTTGATTTTCCGCGAAGGTTCGTTGGATTTCATGAAATTATGCTATATTGCTAAGTTCCGCTTGGTATCTTGGTTCAAAGCTGCAAATGAAGACTGCTTGGTTTCTTTTGATGAACTTATGGCTGATCCGACTATTGTGGAAAAGGGTGGTTTTCTCAAAAAAAAAGACCGCGAAGATCAGGGGTTGGCTCCCACCGCCACAGGGTTTCATCACCATCAACACTGACGGTGCTTCATCCAGGGATCGGTGGACTGGTGGCATAGGTGGTTTAGCACGAAACTCGGCTGGATCCTGCATATTCTCGTTCTCGAAACCAGCAGGCCCGAGGCCTCCAATACTAATGGAACTGCTTGCTATTAAAATGGGTTTGTCTATGTTTACTTCAAATGCTGTGTGTCGGACGTCTAGAGCCATTTTGGAAAGTGACTCGGAAATTGCTGTTAAATGGCTGAAGAATCCTGGTTCATGCCCTGAAACTTTTAAAGATCTGGTTTGCAGCATTGTTTCGCTAGGTCGGATGTGTTTTCAAAGCTATCCCAAAGGTGAACAATATAGAGGCTGACGTTTTGGCGAAAGCGGGTATAGGGTAAAGGCTATTTGTTTTAGTAGTAACTGGGACTGAATGTTGGTTAACTTTTATTTCTTATTCGTCTCTGTATTGAACTATCCGAATTTAGATGAATAATACTTTGATGGCACTCTTTTCCCCCTTCCACTATTAACCGTCTTGTGATGGTTGATATGAGGGGGGTTTTTAACGAGGCCAAACTCTTATAAAAAAAATAAGGTTATTACCTAAAAATACTTGTAGCTCTTCTTACACAATAACGACATACGCCTCACTCTATGCTGATAATAAAATGTTATTACACGAAGAAAATATCTTATTTTCGTCACAAGCAAATTACCCTTTAGTTCAAGTTTCTCTCAATGTTTTAGATCAACTTGTTTTGACTTTTAAACATCGAATTATATTTTTTTCTTAGTCAAATATGTTAAACATTAAGCTTAATTACTAACAAACTAAGCGCATATGATTTTATGTTTCCCAAATTTTTTTAACTTTACGTTGCATACTATTTTGTAAATGCGAATTTAATGTCACCCTTTGTTTTTTACAATTTTACGAATTTTTATACATTATCACCAACATATTTTAACCTTTCGTTTTACACAATTTGCTACAAAAGTATGATTGAAATACTAAAAGCCATAACAAAAGATTTGTTCTGTTAGATAAGTTGTAATATCTCGATTTACATTTCGCATTAATTTTTTCCTCTATTCAGTGTTTGTGGTAAATAGCAGTTATTATTGTACTTTGCAAGTATTTATAAAGAAGCGTATGAATGATGTAAGTTTCATTGTTGGACCCAATTTTGCATATCAATTAATGCCACATAATACAAAATTGTAGATAAATGTATGTTATCAAATTATTACGTTGCCATATCAGTATTAACATTAAATCTGATTAACCTAAAATATATAATGCTTTATTTTATAGAAACGATTCTTACTCACATGGGCTTACAACTTTACCTATAAATGATAGTTTTCTTGATAATAAATATCATTCGAAATTAGTCTTACGAACTATACTCAAGTGGCAACATCATTTGTATACAAGATGGCAAGCCTCACTTTTTATTCTCTCTTAGTTATTTTATTCATAATGGTTGGTGCAGAGATAGCTACAAACGAGAATGGCAAGATTATCATGAAAAATAATTGTGAAGCTAAAATCGACATGCCTTGTGCTTGGGAAGTTTTCGATAGTATATTCAAAACTGGGAGCGTTTCAAGCAAGTGTAGCGGTGAACTCCTTGTATTAGGAAGAAAGTGCCACTACGCACTGGTAAAGAGGACACTTCAAGATCCCTTATTCAAAAAATTAGACCACAAGACAATCATTCGAAAAAGTGTGAAGACTTGGAAATATTGCCTTGTACTTACCCCTTCACCATCACCGTCTGCTTGAAGACGTAGTGTTGCTTCACTTTGAAAAAGGTTGTAAGACGTAACATCTTCAAATCAGTAACATGTTTTCCGTTTACGATATTGTTGCATGAAATTACTAAGTAACATTAAATTTAATTAATGTCAAGTTGAATAGAAATGATATATATGTAAGTGGTAACAAAATGTTTCTATTGAAGCTATTACATAATACAATAAGATTTTTTTTGTGTCGTAACATCTCTATTTGGTTGCTTCAAATATCTTTTTTTTTTTTTGCTTTTAAACACAGTAACTATTCGAGTTCTACACATCAATTTATTTGGTTTTGATTTTAAAAAAATATCATGTTTCTGCATATTTGATTCATTCTTACAATTAGGAATTAGTTACTTGATGGAAGGGTTATAAATTCAAATATTTTTCATCGTTGAATTTTACGTATTGTATAATCTTGTGTTGTCTTTCTAACAATCAATGAATAGTGACAAGTTCTTGTTTCTTTGATCAATGGACCGTCAAAAAATTGAAATATTTTGTATTTACTAAAATAGTTTTGTCGACAACATCTCCTGTCAATTACACATTTGATTCATCGATGCATTGCTTTTAAGAAGATGTTATTTTCATTTTCTTATGGAATGGTTGAATTTTTATGTAACCCCCTAGACCCGCCTATGCGTTACGACGGATCCTAGGAAGCCACATTAGGGTCACAGGAGCGACCCACAGTAAAAATACACATAAAACATTTTCTATATAAAAAAATACATATTACATTATAACGATAACTTTTGTTGAAAATACTCTTTCATGAAATCATTTAAACATATAACAGAATTTCAGAAAACATTTTACAGACATTATCATGAAACAATAATGATATGCATGCCCACTAACTATGTCGGTACCGTACTCCAAAAGCAACGCCGAGAGAACTCCCAACACTGATGTCAAATGTTATACCATGATATATTCCTTTAACATGCGATGGTAAAAACAACGTGAGCTTGGAAAAGCTCAATAATACAAAATTATCAAAAGATGCTATAAGCTCATGCAGATATATGGTAGGCATAACATTTTCATGATGTTCCACGCGGTAACGGTTTTCATTTCTTTTTCGATCTTTCAGGGTAACGTTATACTTGAGAATAACGGTACTTGTTCTTTATTCAATCATCGAGAATTAGACGGGAATTATAGGCTTTTAATGTACGAAGGTGGAATTAGAGAGTTCGGTTCCTAGTGTGTTCCAACAGTGCAAGTAAAACATGTACAATAACTGTATAATATACATTTCCAGTTCTAAAACATAAAGTTCAAGTAACAATACGGTACGGTTTAATCTTTTATCTACCCTCCAACCACACTCCAAGAGGCAGTTCCCCAAAACTACGTCAAAGGCGTTAACCAGTGCTCATTGGGCATAGGTGCCATCCTAAGGGATTACCTTAGGAACGGTACGGTACGGTGTGATAGGTATTACCCTAGCCGAAGCATAGGAACCTGTAACAATAACAATAAGGAATTACCCTCATCGAAGCTGAGGAACCTGTAACAATAACAGTAAGGAATTACCCTCATCGAAGCTGAGGAACCTGTAACGATAACAGTAAGGAATTACCCTCATCGAAGCTGAGGAACCTGTAACGATAACAGTAAGGAATTACCCTCATCGAAGCTGAGGAACCTGTAACGATAATAGTAAGGAATTACCCTCATCGAAGCTGAGGAACCTGTAACGATAACAGTAAGGAATTACCCTCACCGAAGCTGAGGAACCTGTAACGATAACAGTAAGGAATTACCCTCACCGAAGCTGAGGAACCTGTAACCATAACAGTAAGGGATTACCCTCGCCGAAGCTGGGGAACCTGTAACGATAACAGTAAGGAATTACCCTCGCCGAAGCTGAGGAACCTGTAACGATAACAGTAAGGAATTACCCTCGCCGAAGCTGAGGAACCTGTAACGATAACAGTAAGGAATTACCCTCGCCGAAGCTGAGGAACCTGTAACGATAACAGTAAGGAATTACCCTCATCGAAGCTGAGGAACCTGTAACGATAACAGTAAGGAATTACCCTCGCCGAAGCTGAGGAACCTGTAACGATAACAGTAAGGAATTACCCTCGCCGAAGCTGAGGAACCTGTAACGATAACAGTAAGGGATTACCCTCGCCGAAGCTGAGGAACCTGTAACGATAACAGTAAGGAATTACCCTCGCCGAAGCTGAGGAACCTGTAACGATAACAGTAAGGAATTACCCTCGCCGAAGCTGAGGAACCTGTAACGATAACAGTAAGGGATTACCCTCGCCGAAGCTGAGGAACCTGTAACGATAACAGTAAGGAATTACCCTCGCCGAAGCTGAGGAACCTGTAACGATAACAGTAAGGAATTACCCTCATCGAAGCTGAGGAACCTGTAACGATAACAGTAAGGGATTACCCTAGCCGAAGCTGAGGAACCTGTAACGATAACAGTAAGGAATTACCCTCGCCGAAGCTGAGGAACCTGTTGTATCTTCATAACCTATCTCAAGCACTCCAATAATCGCTGATGTCGTAATGTCAAAATTTAGAAGAAGCAACAATTACGGTAAACATAAAACAATCATTTTTTTGGTAAATAATAATCAGAGAGCATGCTATTAATTAGGTAAAACTAAAATCAAAGATCATGTTGCTCAATCAAGTACTTAAGCATAATTCAGATGGATAGAACTATCATACTAAAAAAATCAGAAACATGTTACGTCTTCCAGAATCATAAGTTATCAGTCATGTGCACATGTTTAGCTCAGTCACGACATTTAAAATATGTATATAACGCCCAAGGAACATCAGTCATATGCTCATGAACAAATTAGTCGAAACATTTCATATATATATATATATATATATATATATATATATATATATATATATATATATATACATAATACATATTTTTAGTGTAACGGTAGCCAGGGAGTACACCTTTCGATCAAGCACAAGGGCATGTTTTTGGACCGATCGACGTCACTTATTAGATTAGGGAGTCGGTCATAGTTCATTTTCATTTTTTTCAGATTTACTTGATAGTTACTAAAAGAAAATACGCATATTTTCCATCCATCGAATTCACTCTTAAATTGAGCCCCTTATGAAAATGGTTTCATTATCTGAGGTTTTAACATGTATATCGAGATAGCCAAGTTGTCAATTAGTTTACAGTTCTTAAGTAGTTATACGTGTCATATAATTCATAATTTTGACACGAGGGTCCTTATTAATATTTTTATGTTGTATTATACTTCATCCTATATCTCATGCATTAAATTTCAGTTAACAAGTTTATTATAGTACACAAGAAGTAGTGGGCATTACCTCGACTCCGAGCTACACTGGTCGACCCTTGAAGCCCCAATCGATCGCTCTCGGGCCCGAATTAGACGTCCCTCGTTACCCCAGATACATGGTAAAACAATTTACATCAGAAGCAGAATTTAATCACAGAAATCAAATTTCATTAGAAGGTCAAATACTGATTAACAGCTTAACGGGTTTGAATTTGGCAAAACAGACTTCAAAAACGGACTCAGGACGTCGAAAAACATAAAATATGAGTTTTCAGAAAAAGTCAACTTTTTGGTCAAAGTCAACGGTCAACGGGCAGGTCAACAGTCAAAGTCAACGCTGACGTCAGCAGTCAAAGTCAACGCTGACGTCATGCTGACGTCACTGGTTAACCGGTTTGACTCACTGAGTTGACTCGAGCGAGTTGACTCACTGGGTTGACTCGGTCAACGGGTCGGGTCGGGTCGGTCAACGGGTCGGGTCGGTCAACGAGTCAACGGGTCGGGTCAACGGGTCGGGTCGGTCAACAGGTCGGGTTGGTTTACTGTTGGGCTGGGCCGGTTTAGGTTGGACCGGTTCACGGGTAGACCGGGTCTTAGCCGGCCGGTCAACGGCCACCGTCCAGGGCGGCCGGAAATCGCCCCGGACGGCGCGTGAGGCCCACGCGCGGCCTAAAATGGCTCGAAAATGCACCAAAATGTATATTTTTAATTCGATTCATCCCACCATCAAGTCTTTTACCCAAAAATCAAATCGAAAACTTACCAAACTTACCCAAAATGAATCCGAGGTTGCCGGATTCGACGAAGCTCCGATGAAGGGCTTGCCGGCGTCGAACACGCGATCGGTCGGTCGGGTTTTGCTCGCCTTGCTACGGGGAATCCAACGCCGGTGAGAACGCAGCGAACGAACGCCGATCTACCCCGGAAACGACGAACGGAGGTAGTGCGTGTTTGGGGCTGCAGTCGCACCTTTCGGCTGCTCTTCACGGCGCACGACGTCGATCCAGGGCGAGTGGCGGCCGTAGCTAAACTGGTGGTGCAACGGAGAACACGTCGACAGCAGCGGTGTCTACCACTGCTAAGCGGTGCCGGTGATCGAGGCGGACGGTGGAAAGGGGAACGGTTGAACGAGAATGGGAAGGGTCTCCAAAATTTCAGATCTGATTTCCTTTTCTTTTTTTTTTGACTGATGCCTTTAATTTGGGAAAAGGGGGTGGTTGGGATATTTTGAATTTAATATTATTATTTTTATTATCAGGTTTCCAAGGCAACGATTAAAAATATTTCTGATTAACATATAACAAAGACTACTCTTAGTCCAAATGGTTAAGCTTACCACTCTCCAAGCTAAAGGACATGGGTTTAATTCTCCTTAGTTGTAAATCCCCCTTTTTTTCACCATTCCATTATTTTTATTTTTATTTTATTTAACTTAAAACTTTAGGGGTGTTACATTTTAATCATAAAGTTCCATGGTAAGAACGAATTAATCGAAATGAAAAGAAAGTATGAATGGAGGTTGCATGTAACAAGCATTTTTAGTTTAAGAAATAACACGGATTCAATAGCTCATGGTTATTTAATAAAATACATTTTTGCAAATCAACACTATATGCGATCAAGTGTTAAACCAAATAGAATATTTTATTCGACAAGAACGTCGTTTTTTTTGTACTTACCCTAAAAATCCACTATTAATGCTTATTCTATTAATTTTTTATTTTTCCGTATCAACAATGTATCCAAGAAAAACCTAATAGTAGACACTAAAAACAAAAGAAAATATAAAAAAATGAGTTTGTGGTAATCAATTTAATTAACATTTTATACATTTTTTCGAGTTTTGTAAATCGAACATAAATGTTTAGGACCTAAGAAAAAAGTGGTTGTTTATAGCTTGGCTAATATAAAAATTAGTTAGTTTCCTTAATATAATAATCATTTTTTAATAAGGTTATTACCTAAAAATACTTGTAGCTCTTCTTACACAATAATGACATACGCCTCACTCTATGCTGATAATAAAATGTTATTACACGAAGAAAATATCTTATTGTCGTCACAAGAAAATTACCCTTTAGTTCAAGTTTCTCTCAATGTTTTAGATCAACTTGTTTTGACTTTTAAACATCGAATTATATTTTTTCTTAGTCAAATATGTTAAACATTAAGCTTAATTGCTAACAAACTAAGTGCATATGATTTTATGTTTCTCAAATTTTTTTAACTTTACGTTGCATACTATTTTGTAAATACGAATTTAATGATACCCTTTGTATTTCACAATATTACCAATTTCTATACATTAACACCAACATATTTTTACCTTTCGTTTTACCAAATTTGCTACAAAAGTATGATTGAAATACTAAAAGCCATAACAAAAGATTTGTTCTGTTAGATAAGTTGTAATATCTCGATTTACATTTCGCATTAATTCTTTTCTCTGTATAGTGTTTGTGGTAAATAGTCGTTATTATTGTACTTTGCAAGTATTTATAAAGAAGCGTATGAATGATGTAAGTTTCATTGTTGGACCCAATTTTGTATATCAATTAATGCCACATAATACAAAATTGTAGATAAATGTATGTTATCAAATTATTACGTTGCCATATTAGTATTAACATTAAATATGATTAACCTGAAATATATAATGTTTTATTTTATGGAAACGCTTCTGACTCACATGGGCTTACATCTTTGCCTATAAATGATAGTTTTCTTGATAACAAATCTCATTCGAAACTAGTCTTACGAACCATAATCAAGTGGCAACATCATTTGTATACAAGATGGAAAGCCTCACTTTTTATTCTCTATTAGTTATTTTATTCATAACGGGTGGTGTAGTGACAGCTACAAACAAGAATGACAAGATTATCATGAAAAATAATTGTGAAGCTAAAATTGACATGCCTTGTGCTTGGGAAGTTTTCGATAGTATATTCAAAACTGGAAGCGTTTCAAGTAAGTGTTGCGGTGAACTCCTTGTATTAGGAAAAAAGTGCCACTCCGCATTGGTAAAGAGGACACTTAAAAATCCCTTATTCAAAAAACTAGACCACAAGACAATCATTCGAAAAAGTGTGAAGACTTGGAAAAATTGCCTTGTACTTACCCCTTCACCTTCACCGTCTGCTTGAAGACGTAGTGTTGCATCACTTTGAAAAAGGTTGTAAGACGTAACACCTTCAAATCAGTAACATGTTTTCCGTTTACGATATTGTTGCCTGAAATTACTAAGTAACATTAAATTTAATTCATGCCAAGTTGAGTAGAAATGATATATATGTAAGTGGTAACAAAATGTTTCTATTGAAGCTATTACATAATACAATAAGATTTTTTTTGTGTCGTAACATCTCAGTTTGGTCGCTTCAAATATCTTTTTTTTTTTTTGCTTTTAAACACAGTAACTATTTGAGTTCTACAGATCAATTTATTTGGTTTTGATTTTAAAAAATATCATGTTTCTGCATATTTAATTGATTCTTACAATTAGGAATTAGTTACTTGATGGAAGGGTTATAAATTCAAATATTTTTCATCGTTGAATTTTACGTATTGTATAATATTGTGTTGTCTTTCTAACAATCAATGAATAGTAACAAGTTCTCGTTTCTTTGATCAATGGATTATCAAAAAATTGAAATATTTTGTATTTACTGAAATAGTTTTGTCGACAACATCTCTTGTGAATTACACGTTTGATTCATCGATGCATTGCTTTTAAGAGGATGTTATTTTCATTTTGTTATGGAATGGTTGAATTTTTAATCATAAAGTTCCATGGTAAGAACGAATTAATCGAAATGAAAAGAAAGTATGAATGGAGGTTGCTTGTAACAAGCTTTTCTAGTTTAAGAAATAAAACGGAATCAATAGCTCATGGTTATTTAATAAAATACATTTTTGAAAATCAACACTATATGTGATCATGTGTTAAACCAAATAGAATATTTTATCCTACAAGAACATCGTTTTTTTTTGTTCGTACCCTAAAAATCTTCAATTTCGTACTCACACTCAACACAGCAGAAATCTATCAATTCCAACACTCAAATCATCATTAAACACCTTCAAAACAACCTTCAAGCATTACTATATCATCAACCCCACTCTCCTACACCAAACTACTTCAAAACCCTATATTTTCAACCTTTTAAAATACCCACAAAAACTCATTTCGGGATTTTCATCAAAACTCCACCATTTTCACTTATAATACACCTAAGGGCAAGAGTTTAACATAAATAAGCTTTACAAATTAAAAGCTAAACAAAATACCATTTACTTGAAATTTTGAAAATTTGAAAACCCCAAAGATGATGTTTATGGAAAAATAAAACCATAGAAACATTCGGAATAAAGAGAAGAAGTAAAAAATGATCTTACCTTGAAGAGAGCTCTTGAAATGGTGAAGAAAATGGATGGAATAGTGACTTAGGGGTAAGGGAGGTTTTTGGTCGTGGAAAAGTCTAAGGAAGAAGAAGATGGTGATATTTTCTTGTTGTCAAAAAGGCACTTTTTACTCATCCTTTTTTCCCTCATTTTAAAAATTACATTTTTGCCATTAGTGAAATTCAAGCCCTTTTTAATTTTAAAGAAAAGCTCATTTTAATTAAAACGAGCCCATCGACTCGAACCTGATTCGCACTCTCAACTCCCGACCCCTAAACCCGGGTGTTACAAATTTAATTAACATTTTATACATTTTTCGTGTTTTGTAAATCAAACATAAATGTTTAGGACCTAAGTAAACAAATGGTTTTTATAGCTTGGCTAATATAAAAAGTAAAACGAGCCCAACGACTCGAACCCGATTCGCACTCTCAACTCCCGACCCCTAAACTCGGGTGTTACAAATTTAATTAACATTTTATACATTTTTTCGTGTTTTGTAAATCAAACATAAATGTTTAGGACCTAAGAAAACAAATGTTTTTTTATAGCTTGTCTAATATAAAAAATAAAACGAGCATAATGACTCGAACCCGATTCGCACTCTCAACTCCCGACCCCTAAACTCGGGTGTTACGAATTTAATTAACATTTTATACATTTTTTCGTGTTTTGTAAATCGAACAGAAATGTTTAGGACCTAAGAAAACAAATGGTTGTTTATAGCTTGGCTAATATAAAAATTAGTTAGTTTCCTTAATATAATAATCATTTTTTAATATGGTTGTTACCTAAAAATACTTGTAGCTCTTCTTATGTAACACCCGGGTTTAGGGGTTAGGTGAAAATAATATTTTAATATTATTTGGGCTCGGGTTTATAATTAAAATGATCCTCTAAAATTTTGGGTTTCAAAATAAATATTTGAAATGGGACCAAATTGATTTAATTGCAAGTTGAAGAGCTTTTTAAAGAACAAAGGAATAACCATTCATTAATGGCCTTTTGGTAATTTACCCATCTTTCAATTTAAATCCCCTTTATACAAAATAAAACACCCATTTTACTATTCATCCTCTTCTTCTTCAACGGGAAAAGGAAGAGCTCTCTACCAAACACTATTCCATCTCATTTCTCATCCATTTCAACTCCATTTTGAATGGTAATAACGTTTTTGACTTCCCCTCAACTCCCTCTCTTTAAAAGTACCATTTATTTTGA
Source organism: Hibiscus trionum (assembly GCA_030270665.1). Classification (NCBI taxonomy): domain Eukaryota; kingdom Viridiplantae; phylum Streptophyta; class Magnoliopsida; order Malvales; family Malvaceae; genus Hibiscus; species Hibiscus trionum. The sequence goes on along the minus strand of BSYR01000038.1, from coordinate 13,227,196 downwards.
TTTTCATGGAAGTTTTGGAAAATGGAATTTTGGAAGATTTTGATTAAAAATGGAAACTTTATGTTGTTAAGTTAAATGTTTTGATTTAGTATGGTTAGTTATGATGTTTAGAGGTCAAATGGTATAACATATGTGAATTTTGAAGGATTTTGAACAATTTTCGGATTTGGGTTTCAAGGGGGTTTTTGGAGGGTTTTTGTAACACCCAAAAATTGGTATAAAAAAAAGAAGAAGAGGATTGCGGTTGTGGGGTTTTGAACTTGTGCCCTCTGGTTAAGTGGAGGAGTGTCTTAGCCATCAGGGCTAAGACTATTCTTGGAATTAAGTCTACCTCTTGTTAGTTTTAAATTATATGTGTTGGGTATTTGCATAACAATAAGAAACCCAAATTAATTAGACTCTCCAGCTACCCCTCATTTTTGGTTCTGGTTATTCGAATGTAATAACCCAAAAATTTCGAAACTTTCTCCCCAAAACCCATCTTCACCGTTCTAACTCTGATATGCCTCACCGCTGCTCCGTTCACTCCACCGCCACCGTCGGTGTGAGCCCTGTCAGCCCCTGAGCCGTTTTCCCTCAACCACGCGCGACGTTGGCCGGCCGGTTGTAGTAGAAAACGAATCTGGAAGTCGAGGGTTTCGGCCGCCACTGTTTTTGTTATTTCCGGTCGTTCCTGACGTCGGCTCGCCTTACCGTGGGCACCGTCGAGCTCCTCGCGTCCTGATATACAAAACCCCTATAACCTCGGGTTCAACCAACACCGGCGAGGCCTTCATCAGAGTTATGTGGATTCCGATCACTTTAAAGCGTTTAAGGTAAAATCCGTTCATATTCCGGCTATGATTCTTTGTTTGTTAGTCGTGATTGTTTTGGGTAATCTGTGAGCTTGTTTTTTTCGGCTGATCGGGGTCATTTGGCGTCTCCGGCGACCACACCGGCGACCGTCCGGTGACCAGAATATTGAGGTGAGTGAACCCGGTCTGAACCGGGTCCAAACCGGTCTAACCCGGTCTGAACCGGCTGAACCGGTTAAACCGGTCAGCTCGGTCAAACCGTCCGACCCGATCTGACCCGACCCGTCCGACCCGATTCTACCCGACCCGTCTGACCCGACCCGTCCGACCCGATCCGACCCGTCCGACCCGTCAACCCGAGTCAACTCGTCCGAGTTAACTCAGTTGTCTTGACCCAGTTGACTGCTGACGTCATGCTGACGTCAGCGTTGACTTCTGCTGATGTCATGCTGACGTCAGCGTTGACTTTGACTTTGACCAAAAAGTCAAATTTTTCGAAAAGCCCTATTTTATGTTTTTCGACGTCCTGAGTCCGATTTTGAAGCCCGTTTTGTGAAATTCTAACCCGAAAGCCTCCGAATTGAACCTTGAACTCGAGTCCACTTATGTATTTTAATAATCAATATTGAGTAAGGTGTTTAAAGTCTGAATTGTGAATCTATGTTGATGAAGGTATCAAGTATCCTTGAATTTGAGTTATAGGAAGGCGTCGAATATTGGAATTGAGTGCGATCGAATGAGGTGTCATGAATCAACCGGTATACCTCGGAACTAAGGTAATACCTTACTACCCCTTGTATGCTTTATGCACATGTTGATATCCGGTTAAAGCATGCATGTTTGTGATGAAGTGTATCTGAGAACTCTGCTTAAGCCGAATTCGATACGAAAATTAAGTATCAGAATCAGTAAGATCAAAGTATTCAGACAAGAATATTAATAGATCGGGAGTATCGAAAGTGCTAATAGTAATAAATAATTCAGTTAAATCTGAAACTTTATCAATGATGTCTGAGAACAAATGTTCAGAATGTAGAGTATGATGTTAGATATGAAATTTCGGAAATACCCTTAAAGCATAAGTTTGACTAAACTACTCCTCTGATAAGGGAAACGACCTAAAATCTGCGTTCGACCCAATTATGAAATTCGTGTGTTATAAACTTGGAAAATCCCTAATCCTCTGTATAACACATGAATAAGAATTTTCTGGAAGTATTGCTGAAATTCTAAGTCGACCCTTATGATTGTAATACGTAAATTTTGATGAGAGTGATCGTAATGACAAAAAGGATGGTAATGCCCTCGAGCACCGTAATGTCTGATTAATTGAAATAGAGATATACCCTCAAGTTCTGTAATAAATGAATCGTCTATAAAGGGGCGAAGAGTTAGGATGCCTTAATATCGTTTGAGTACATGAGTGTTGGAGGTACCAATTGATAGATTTATCTCAGTCTAAAATATCTGAAATACCCTCTTGAGTTAATCAGTAACTATGTATTTGATGAAATTCTAGATTTGTTAATAAGACTAAAATAACTGAAAATATCCGATAACTTAAGAGACGTTAATTTAGAAATTCTTGAATGTCTGGATAGAAAGCTAATGAGCTAATATGATATCCGAGTTCTGTGAACCATTGCTTTCAATGTTGGTATAATTACCAGAATGTCTATGAACGTCGAAATGACCATAATGCCCTTGTATGCTTAAAGGACTAAAGTGTTCATAATATATCTGAACTTTCTAAGATCTTGAAGTATCACCTTCTGAATATCTGGGTTATACCGTTAGTATGAACTCCCGTTCAATATGTCTCATTCAGTAAATGCCAAACATCTCCAAGAAATTATCTGTCCCACCTAGTGTGTTCCATGTGTGCTACATTCTGTTTATATGGATTATATATTGATTTGATCATGAATGATATTGCGTATGTTTGCTCAGTTGTTTACTTGCTATATGGTTGCTTGACCTATGATGGTACAATCTGTTCGCATGATGAATACTGAAATGTCTGCTCTGCAATAGTATGCCTATTTATCTGTTAAAAGCATGAATTTCTGTTTCTGATACTCTGAATAAAATGTCTGTCACATATATTCTGTTAACCATGTCTGGAAATCTAAACACTGATTCTGTCTGGGGTATACTGTTGGGATATGATATGAAGTCTCTTCGGCTCAGCCCTGATCCAGCTGGTAAGACCGTCCTGTTTACAGATCCTGTGCTTCGGCCAGGTCCGCCCGTTTTTACAGATCCTAGGCTTCGGCCAGGTCCGCCCGTTTTTACAGATCCTAGGCTTCGGCCAGGTCCGCCCGTTTTTACAGATCCTAGGCTTCGGCCAGGTCCGCCCGTTTTTACAGATCCTAGGCTTCGGCCAGGTCCGCCCGTTTTTACAGATTCTAGGCTTCGGCCAGGTCCGCCTGTTTTTACAGATCCTAGGCTTCGGCCAGGTCCGCCCGTTTTTACAGATCCTAGGCTTCGGCCAGGTCCGCCCGTTTTTTTTAGGTTCCTATGCTTCGGCAAGGGCCGCCCGTATTCTAAGGTATTCCTTAGGATGGTACCCCGCCCAATGGGCTTGGGTTAATGCCAGTTTATGATACAGTTCTGGGGGACTACATATTGGTGTGCCGGTTGGAGGGTAGTCATTAGTAAACGCATACATGCATCCGAGCATTTGCATATAATCTGTTATGTGTTCATATGATATGATGTTAAGTATTTATGTATGTTGATTTGCAACTTATTAAAACACACTAGGCTTCATGGTTTAACTTCTCCAACCTACTACTCTGTTAACTCTCTGAACAATAAGCTCTCTCTTAATACTCAGTAACATAGAAAGAACAAACCTTATAGTCCTCAAGAATAATGCTTCACTAAATCAGCGAAACATAAATGGAGACAAGTATTGCCTGAAACATCATAAAGATGTTATGCCTACCGTATGTCTGCATGAACTTATAGCATCTTTTGGTAGTTTTGTATTACTGAGCTTTCCCAAGCTCATGTTGTTTTTACCATCTCAGGATAAAAGATCAGACATGTTGCACCTATCAACGTCAGTATGGGAGTTTCTTCGGCTCGTCAGGGAGTATGGTATCTATGTAACTAGAGGGCATGTGTGTCGTGTTTATATTATACAAATGAGTCTGAAACTATTTCCACAACTAGTATTATGATTGTTTTATCGTTTTGAACGATTTCTGAAATTGTATTTTAAATCAGATATTTATTTTATGGTTTTAAAGGTTTAACCATATTTTTATTTGAAATTTTTCTGTGGGTCGCTCTTGTGACCCTAATGTGACTTCCTAGGATCCGTATAACGCATAGGCGGGTCTAGGGGGTTACAGTTTTAAAGTGGTTTTTGGGGTAGTTTTATGTTGGATTTTGAGGGCTGGTGTTAGTATGATATATGAGGGTCACTTTGGGTGTGTTTGATGATTGTTTGGATGCTTGAATTGGAAGATTTCAGTGGGTTTTGTGGGCTGCTCGGGAATTCTATTTTGGGCTTGATTTTGAGTGTTGGTTGCTTGAAAACGTTAATCTGGGTTAGTTCCGATGATGAGTTATTGATTGTGGATGTTTTTTTTGTATTTGGGATTGATTAGAATCGAGGTTGGGCGTCGGTGATGCATCGGAAGTGAATCCGGAAATTTGAAGGTGGTCGCTTGCTTGGTCTTTGAGCTTGGGAGCTTAGGTGAGTGGTTAATCGTTTTACATGGTTTTTAAAGGGTTGGTTCGAGTATGTGGACTAGGTTGGGCTTGGTAGACCCAACTAGAGTCAGGATTAGGGTGGTAGCCTAATCCTATACTTGATCTAGAGCCTTTGGATGTACTTATATATATGTATGTTGATGCCTCGTATGACTTATGATATGATTGCTTATGTATATTGTGTTATACATGTGAGATGAGGCATGATTGTGATGCTTAAGGCATGCATGGTAATGGTTCATGATTGTGTTCATGGTGAGTACGTGCTAAGCACGGAATTGATTGAAATGAGTAATGTGGAATGAGTTAAATGTTGGCACTAGTATGCTTGAGTACAAATGATCGATCATTAGGATGTTAGTGTATACACATGAGTCGAAAGTCGCGCGTGGCCTTGGTGGCGTTGAGTCACCAAGGAGGAGTACGGGTACGCCAGGGAATTGTAATTATTTTAGTCGATGATGAGTGGAATCCCATCGACGGGGCGTGAGGACGAGTGGAATCCCCTCTACAAGACCGGTGATGAGTGTAATCCCACCGTGAGGTAAAGTAGTTGTTGGATGTGAGTTCCAACGTGTTTATCCGCGTATTCGGGTCATAGCTAGGTGCCAATATTGATTGATATATGTATCAATGTGTTGTGAATTATGATTCTTATTTGGATGTTTATTTGTGACCACATGTGTTGTGGAATAGAGCTTATGAGCATGACATTTAATTGAATATTGTTCATGCATCTTTATCTTGTGGCTCTTGTGGATCCTTGGTAAATATGTGTTTTGCCTTGGCTATGATCGTGCTCGGACCCTGCAATGTTGAGGTTTGTTTTTAAGAGCTCACCCTCACTAAGCATCATTGCTTACGCTCTCCTTGTTCAACATTGCAGATCCTTAGTTCGTGGGTTGCTAGAGCAAGTGGAGGGCCTCCAAGTGTGGTTGTTGGCTTTGAGTACAGCAAGTATGAACTTTTAAATGTTAAACATGTAATAGTTAAGCAATGGGACATGAGTTATTTTGATGGATGTTGTTGGTTGTTTAGGAGCTTGCTTAGACTCCATGTTTATGTTGTTTTTGTATGGCTTGTTGATGCCATGTTTGAATTGTAATCCATGCCTAAATTGCTTATCATGAATGTTGGCTATGTGCCTTTTGAGGTTGCCCTTGTGTTTTAATGTTGGAGTATGAGACTTGAATGCTTAAATGTCCTCTTTGATCAACTTCATGAATTCCTAGATGTATGTACATGTTGCATGCTTGTATGGCTAAATAATGATCGGTAATTGTTGTATGAATGCATGACTTGAGATGGTATGCCTTGGTGTTTAGTTTCGTTTTGTTGATGTTAAAGCATGCTTGTGAGTTGGTTTGTCTTAGGTTTAATTTTTAGAGTGTTGTTGAGTGTTTTGTTGGTGTTTTGGGGCATCCTTGTGCCTTAAAATAGTCAAATGGAGTCTGCAGACAGGGGGCGTTTCGAAACGGGCCACCCTGTTTCGATACGGTCCCTTTGCATTTGGCCAGCCGTTTCGAAACGGATAGGGGCTGTTTTGGTACGTTTTTGCTACTGGAATTTTGAGAAATTGTCGAGATATAGGCGTACCGAAAAGGGTCCTTGGTGTTTCGAAACGGTCAAATCTCGTTGACCACGAGAAATTGACCGTTAGGGTCGTTTCGATACGGGTCACCCCTGTTTCGAAACGGTCTCCCTATGGTTGACCCTGGCCTGCTGACTAAGTCAAGGCGTATCGAAACACCCTAAGGGCGTTTCGATACGGCCTGCTGTAAAGGGCTAAAATGAGCTGTTTATTGTATTGTTTGGTTGATCGATGTTGAATTGTTTGTATTTTCCGCTGTTGTGCTTCACATAGGATTTAATTATGCTTATAGACAAGATAAAGTAAAAAGGAAATTTTTCTGGGTCGTTAACCGAGGGGGAACCTTAACGGGTTTCGCTTCGGTTTTCCCCGTTTGGCCCATTCGGATCGGTCATCCAACCAGACCAGGACGAGGGGGTTACATTTGTTGGTATCAGAGCCTAAGGTTACCGAGACCTTGGGCAGGTAAGTGAGGTAAGTTTAAGTTTTGAATCGATATGCACGGTGTTTGCTTGCTTTGTAAGTATGATTGCTTGTGTGACAAGTATGTTGATTGTTTTATTTCAAAGCATGTTGTTTGAGAGTCTCATTGCTACTATTACATTGGAAAAATGATTTTTAAGTGAAGGAACGTACTTGAACACTTGGAAGCCTTGCCTTGCTAACCCAGCTTTGTATGTTTTGTTGTTGTGGTTGTAGTTAATATCTATGAGAGCGATGTCTAGGCCGAGGGGTAGGCCGAGAGTGGTTCATCAGGAACCACGGGTTGCGGCTCATGTTGAGCCGGCAGTTGGTGTGGAGGCTCACATAAAAGGGCCGGTGGCCGCGGGAGTTGGCGCTCCTCCACCACCACCACCTCCTCCGCCTGGAGCTGGGGGCGAGGATGGAGCTGAAGGAGAGGGACCTCAAGGTGGCCAAGGTCCAGCTGGAATTGATATGACTCCGCTAGTGCAAGCTATAGCGGGAGCATTTCAGGCCGCAGTTGCGGGAGCTCAGGCTGCAGCTCAGCCTAGGTGTGATGATGCCAGTCTACCTTTGGAGAGGCTCCGTAGCTTGGGGGCCAAAGAGTTCAGGGGATCTACTCCAGAGAGATCGGAGTTATGGTTGGAGAAAACAGTTCGTATATTGGCTCAGATGGGTTGTGCGGGCGCACGTAGATTGGGTTGTGTGATATCTTTGCTTCAGGGTGATGCCTACACATGGTGGGTCACCATTACTACTGGGGTTCCAGAGGCAGAGATTGACTGGGATTTCTTTGAGTCCGCTTTCAGGAAGAGGTACTTGGGACCGAGGTACTTAGATGAGAAGAAGCGAGAGTTTATGGCCCTTACTCAGTTAGAGGCTTCTGTGACTGACTATGAGATCCATTTTGTTCGCTTGAGTTAGTATGCACCAGAGTTGGTTCATACTGAAGATGAACGCTGTAACCGATTCCGCTATGGATTGAATGAAGAGGTCAAAAGGTACACGTTAGCTTCTGACTACTCAGACTTTGATGTATTGGTCGCGAGGGCCAAGGACTTAGAGCACAGTTTGGGTTCGGCCAAACGACCTGGTGGTTCTAGTTCTGGTAAGAGGCATAACCACTTTGATGATAGAGATGCCAAGAAGCATAGAGGTGGCGGACATCAGTTTGACCATAGACGTGGCGGTGGCCATCATGGTAGAGGCCATCAGGGCCATAGAGGAGGAGGGCGTTTGCCTGAGTGTACCCGTTGTGGGAGACAACACACTGGTGAGTGTTGGGGTAACTTCCATGCTTGTTGGAACTGTGGTTCGAGGGACCACTTTAGGAGGGATTGTCCGCATCAAGCGGCACAGGCACCGAACATTGCTCAGGCTCCTGCGAGAGCGAATGATTTTCAGAGAGGCCGTGGGCGCGGTCGTGGCTACTTCCAGCCTAGGGCTGATGCACCTAGGGTAGATGCTCAGAGGAACCTTGCTCATGTTGTGGCAGTGCAGCCAGAGGCGGGAGGACCAGCGAGAGTTTATGCTCAGAGAGAGGCCGGGAACGACACTGATGTGATAGCAGGTAATTTCGAATTACAGTCTATGTCTTTGCTTTCTTTGGTTGATTCGGGTTCTACACATTCCTACATTTTGAGTGAGCATGCACAGAAGTTAGATACCCCTGTTGAGATCTTAGAGGTAGGTATGCATGTTACTAGTTCTTTTGGTGAGACAGTTATGGTTAGACGTATGTATAGGAGATGTCCACTGAAGATTCAGGGGCATGTGTTCTCAGTTGATATGATGGAACTTCCTTTCTATGGCTTTGATATTATTCTGGGTATGGACTGGTTAGTTGAGCACCGAGCTAGTGTGGATTTTGAGACGAAGAGAATTTCTTTGAAGCTTTCTGATGACTACGAGGTAGTAGTAGTAGGCGAGAACATTAAGTTCTTGTCTAATGTGGTGTCAACTTTAGAGGCTCATAGGTTGATGGACTCTGGATGTGGGGCTCATTTAGCTTATGTTATGAATCCAGATATGAGTGAAGCTAGACCGAAGGATATCAGAACAGTGTGTGACTTTCCAGATGTGTTTCCTGAAGAGTTGCCGGGTTTTCCTCCTGACAGAGATGTTGAGTTTGTGATTGAGACTGTCTCAGGGTCAAATCCAATTTCGATAGCTCCATATCGTATGGCTCCGAAAGAGTTGAAAGAGTTGAAGAGTCAGTTGCAAGAATTATTAGACCGTGGTTTCATTAGGCCTAGTAGTTCTCCTTGGGGTGCTCCCGTGTTGTTTGTGAAAAAGAAAGATGGTAGTATGCGCATGTGTATTGACTATAGACAGTTGAATCAGTTGACTGTGAAGAACAAGTATCTGTTGCCTTGCATAGATGATTTGTTTGATCAGTTGAGAGGTGCTTCAATGTTCTCGAAGATAGATTTGAGATCCGGGTATTATCAGTTGAAGGTGAAAGAGTGTGATGTTTCGAAGACAGCTTTTAGAACTAGATATGGTCACTATGAGTTTCTTGTGATGCCATTTGGGCTCACGAATGCACCTGCAGCATTCATGGACATGATGAACAGAATTTTTAGAGACTATCTAGACCGTTTTGTAGTTGTTTTCATTGATGACATACTTGTGTACTCAAAGACAGAAGAAGAGCATGATGAGCACTTGAGATTTGTTTTACAGAGATTGTTGAGCAATCAGTTGTATGCGAAGCTTAGTAAATGTGAGTTCTGGATTCAAGAGGTTGTATTTCTTGGCCATGTTGTTTCGGCCGAAGGTATACGTGTTGATCCATCGAAGATTGAGGCTATTGTTGAGTGGAAACAACCTAAGTCCGTGACAGAGATTAGGAGTTTCCTAGGATTAGCCGGTTACTATAGGAGATTTGTTGATGGTTTCTCTAGAGTAGCTGCTCCTTTGACTAAATTGTTGCAAAAAGGAGTTAAGTTTTAATGGTCAGATGCAAGACAGAAGGCCTTTGAGAAATTGAAAGAAGCTTTGACAAATGCCCCAGTGTTAGTGCAACCTGTTTCAGGTAAGGAGTTTGTGATTTACAGTGATGCTTCCTACGTAGGCTTAGGATGTGTATTGATGCAAGAAAGAAGAGTTGTTGCCTATGCTTCTAGACAGTTGAAGATTCATGAGAAGAACTATCCTACTCATGATATAGAGCTAGCCACAGTTGTGTTTGCATTGAAGATTTGGCGTCATTATTTGTATGGTGAGAAGTGTATAGTTTACACCGATCACAAGAGCTTGAAGTACTTGATGACACAGAAAGAGTTGAACTTGAGACAAAGAAGATGGCTTGAGCTGTTAAAAGATTATGATTTGACCATTGAGTACCATCCGGGTAAAGCAAATGTGGTAGCCGATGCTTTGAGTAGAAAAGTGGCCGTTGAGTTGAGAGCTATGTTTGCTAGATTGAGTGTGTCCGATGATGGCAGGTTGATCACCGAGTTGCAAGTGAAGCCTTCTTTGATTCAGTTGATTAGAGAGAAGCAGTTGCAAGATGTGAGTTTAGTCCCTCATGTTCAAGACATAGCCGAAGGAAGACCGACCGAGTACAGTTTCAGTGGTGAGAACTTGTTGTGCTTTAGAGATAGGATTGTTGTACCAGAAGATGTTGAGTTGAGACGTCAGATTCTGAGTGAAGCACATTCGAGTCCCTTTTCTATGTATCCGGGTAGTACCAAAATGTACCGAGATTTGAAGAATGATTACTTCTGGGTTGGTTTGAAGAAAGATGTAGCCGAGTATGTGAGCCGTTGTATGGTTTGTCAGAGAGTGAAGGCAGAACAACAGGTTCCTTCAGGTTTGTTACAGCCTTTGAAGATTCCGGAATGGAAATGGGAGAGGATCACCATGGATTTTGTGTCGGGGTTGCCTTTGTCTCCTTCGAAGAAGAATTCAGTTTGGGTGATTGTTGATAGGTTCACTAAGTGTGCCCACTTCTTAGCAGTGAACACTACAGATTCCTTAGACAAGTTGGCAAACTTGTACATCTGTGAGATTGTGAGACTTCATGGAGTTCCGAAGTCTATTGTGTCAGATAGGGATCCTAGATTTACTTCGAGATTCTGGGGTTGCTTGCATAGTGCTCTAGGTAGCCGTTTGCATTTCAGCACGTCTTATCATTCGCAGTCCGATGGGCAGTTAGAGCGAGTGATACAGATCCTAGAGGATATGCTTCGTTGTTGTGTGATTGACTTCTAGGGTTCTTGGGAGAAGCACTTGCTGTTAGTTGAGTTTGCTTACAACAACAGTTATCAGTCTAGTATTCAGATGGCACCTTATGAGGCTTTGTATGGTAGACGATGTAGGACTCCGATTTGTTGGGCTGAAACAGGACAGAGATTGTTACCTATGCCAAATATGCTTAAGGGGACTACCGACAAAGTGAAGTTGATTTGTGACCGTTTGAAAGCAGCTTCCGATCGTCAGAAGTCTTATGCGGATTTGAAGAGGAAAGAGATTGAGTACTTCGTGGGTGAGAAAGTGTTTCTGAAAGTATCTCTGTAGAAGAAGGTAATGAGATTTGGCCGAAAAGGCAAGTTGAGTCCGAGGTTCATTGGTCCGTATGAGATAGTTGAGCGGATTGGGCCTGTAGCTTATCGTTTGAGGTTACCTTCTGAGTTAGAGAAGATCCATGATGTCTTTCATGTGTCTATGCTTAGGAGGTATAGATCGGATCCTTCTCATGTTATGCCCGTTGAGGAGATAGAGTTAAATCCGGATTTGTCTTATAATGAAGAGCCCGTTGAGATACTTGCTTCTGATAGCAAGGTATTGCATGGCAAGACCATAGAGTTGGTCAAGGTGTTGTGGAGACATAGAGGTGTGGAAGAGGCCACGTGGGAGAGGAAGGCGGATATGGTTGAGCAGTTTCCGTATATGTTTCCATCAGGTAATTTTGGGGACGAAATTCCTTAAGTGGGGGAGAGTTGTAACACCCGGATTTAGGGGTTAGGTGAAAATAATATTTTAATATTATTTGGACTCGGGTTTATAATTAAAATGATCCTCTAAAATTTCGGGTTTCAAAATAAATATTTGAAATGGGACCAAATTGATTTAATTGCAAGTTGAAGAGCTTTTTAAAGAACAAAGGAATAGCCATTCATTAATGGCCTTTTGGTAATTTACCCATATTTCAATTTAAATCCCCTTTATACAAAATAAAACACCCATTTTACTATTCATCCTCTTCTTCTTCAACGGGAAAAGGAAGAGCTCTCTACCAAACACTATTTCATCTCATTTCTCATCCATTTCAACTCCATTTTGAAAGGTAATAACGTTTTTGACTTCCCCTCAACTCCCTCTCTTTAAAAGTACCATTTATTTTGATTTTCATGGAAGTTTTGGAAAATGGAATTTTGGAAGATTTTGATTAAAAATGGAAACTTTATGTTGTTAAGTTAAATGTCTTGATTTAATATGGTTAGTTATGATGTTTAGAGGTCAAATTGTATAACATATGTGAATTTTGAAAGATTTTGAGCAATTTTCGGATTTGGGTTTCAAGGGGGTTTTTGGAGGGTTTTAAAGTGGTTTTTGGGGTAGTTTTATATTGGATTTTGAGGGCTGGTGTTAGTATGATATATGAGGGTCACTTTGGGTGTGTTTGATGATTGTTTGGATGCTTGAATTGGAAGATTTTAGTGGGTTTGTGGGATGCTCGGGAATTTTATTTTGGGCTTGATTTTGAGTGTTGGTTGCTTGAAACGTTAATCTGGGTTAGTTCCGACGATGAGTTATTGATTGTGGATGTTTTGTTTGTGTTTGGGATTGATTAGAATCGAGGTTGGGCGTCGGTGAAGCATCGGAAGTGAATCCGGAAATTTGAAGGTGGTCGCTTGCTTGGTCTTTGAGCTTGGGAGCTTAGGTGAGCGGTTAATCGTTTTACATGGTTTTTAAAGTGTTGGTTTCGAGTATGTGGACTAGGTTGGGCTTGGTAGACCCACCTAGAGTCAGGATTAGGGTGGTAGCCTAATCCTAAACTTGATCTAGAGCCTTTGGATGAACTTATATATATATGTATGTTGATGCCTCGTATGACTTATGATATGATTGCTTATGTATATTGTGTTATACACGTGAGATGAGGCATGATTGTGATGCTTAAGGCATGCATGGTAATGGTTCATGATTGTGTTCATGGTGAGTACGTGCTAAGCACGGAATTGATTGAAATGAGTAATGTGGAATGAGTTAAATGTTGGCACTAGTATGCTTGAGTACAAATGATCAATCATTAGGATGTTAGTGTGTACACATGAGTCGAAAGTCGCGCGTGGCCTTGGTGGCGTTGAGTCACCAAGGAGGAGTACGGGTACGCCCGGAAATTGTAATTATTTTAGTCGATGATGAGTGGAATCCCATCGACGGGGCGTGAGGACGAGTGGAATCCCCTCTGCGAGACCGGTGATGAGTGTAATCCCACCGTGAGGTAAAGTGGTTGTTGGATGTGAGTTCCAACGTGTTTATCCGCGTATTCGGGTCATAGCTAGGTGCCAATATTGATTGATATGTGTATCAATGTGTTGTGAATTATGATTCTTATTTGGATGTTTATATGTGACCACATGTGTTGTGGAAGCATGACATTTAATTGAATATTTTTCATGCGTCTTTATCTTGTGGCTCTTGTGGATCCTTGGTAAATATGTGTTTTGCCTTGGCTATGATCGTGCTCGGACCCTGCAATGTTGAGGTTTGTTTTTAAGAGCTCACCCTCACTAAGCATCATTGCTTACGCTCTCCTTGTTCAACATTGCAGATCCTTAGTTCGTGGGTTGCTAGAGCAAGTGAAGGGCCTCCAAGTGTGGTTGTTGGCTTTGAGTACATCAGGTATGAACTTTTAAATGTTAAACATGTAATAGTTAAGCAATGGGACATGAGTTATTTTGATGGATGTTGTTGGTTGTTTAGGAGCTTGCTTAGACTCCATGTTTATGTTGTTTTTGTATGGCTTGTTGATGCCATGTTTGAATTGTAATCCATGCCTAAATTGCTTATCATGAATGTTGGCTATGTGCCTTTTGAGGTTGCCCTTGTGTTTGAATGTTGGAGTATGAGACTTGAATGCTTAAATGTCCTCTTTGATCAACTTCATGAATTCCTTGATGTATGTACATGTTGGATGCTTGTATGGCTAAATAGTGATCGGTAATTGTTGTATGAATGCATGACTTGAGATGATATGCCTTGGTGTTTAGTTTCGTTTTGTTGATGTTAAAGCATGCTTGTGAGTTGTTTGCCTTAGGTATAATTGTTAGAGTGTTGTTGAGTGTTTTGTTGGTGTTTTGGGGCATCCTTGTGCCTTAAAACAGTCAAATGGAGTCTGCAGACAGGGGGCGTTTCGAAACAGGCCACCCTGTTTCGATACGGTCCCTTTGCATTTGGCCAGCCGTTTCAAAACAGATATGGGTTGTTTCGGTACGTTTTTGCTACTGGAATTTTGAGAAATTGTCGAGATATAGGCGTACCGAAACGGGTCCTTGGTGTTTCGAAACGGTCAAATCTCGTTGACCACGAGAAATTGACCGTTAGGGTCGTTTCGATACGGGTCACCCCTGTTTCGAAACGGTCTCCCTATGGTTGACCCTGGCCTGTTGACTAAGTCAAGGCGTATCGAAACACCCTAAGGGCGTTTCGATACGGCCTGCTGTAAATGGCTAAAATGAGCTGTTTATTGTATTGTTTGGTTGATCGATGTTGAATTGTTTGTATTTTCCGTTGTTGTGCTTCACATAGGATTTAATTATGCCTATAGACAAGATAAAGTAAAAAGGAAATTTTTCTGGGTCGTTAACCGAGGGGGAACCTTAACAGGTTTCGCTAAAGGTGTGTCTCTTCCCGTGCTATAAAGAGCTATTGTTGCTAAAGGTGTGTCTCTTCCCGTGCTATAAACTTGTGTTTTCTTTGGTGCTATAAATGAATGTCTGTATACATTTTGTGTGCATTATTCTGTTGTGATTGGTGAAAGTTTTCAGGCATCATGCATAACATGTCATACTGTAATTTAACTGAAAAATCAGATTTATCGAACTATGAGATATCAGAATTTCAAGATTATGAAACATTGGATTTATAGATTTATGCAACTTGAATTTTTATCAATTCAAGTTTCAAGTAGGACTCGGATTTTAAAACCAGCATCATATCATTGTGTATACATGGATCGAGATTTGTGTTCGGGGAAGTTCAGTGGTTTCACCCTTCGGGCTGAATTCTGCTTCGGATCAGTGGTTCCACCCTTCAGGCTAAGTTCCACTTCGGATGGTGACGATGGAGAGAGTAGATTATGGGACCTTACTCTTCGGGCAGTGTATCAGAGTCTAGGAATTGAGTCTTCATGAGCATCGGACATCATATCGTTGTGATTCAGATTTAATGTGTTTTCAAAGATTTTATCAGAAAAACAAAATAATATTTTACTTTGTGATTGTTTGCACTTTAGAGACACTCTAAGCTCTTTAGCTTACACAGCTATAGTCCTTCTCTTTCAGATATCTTCAGACTTTTTAGGCGACTCGGTACTTGGAGCATATCGTTTTTATTCAGATATTTTTATAATTCAGTATGAACTCTCTCTTTTAATTATTTCAGACTATTGTTTTTAAATATTTTGAAATATTTATATAATTCGGACATTGGGACTATTTTTAATTTGGATGTTATTGATTGCATGCATTTACAAGGTTGTTTTCAGAAATTTAATCAATTATCGGAATAAAAGTTTAAACGACTACATTTTATAATAATTGAGATCTTATTGAATTTATTTTCTTTTAACAATAATTTTTTTAAATAAGTAAACCTAAAATGCGTTACTTGAGGGAAAAGTTTGAAAAATGACTTTTTAGATTCGGCCCATTTCTTTTGTGCCGAGTTTAAGGGGTTACATATTACACGGCTAGAAGAATTGGATCAAGGTCATAAGGAAAATTAGCAGTAAGAAGCATCGCAGACAGCAAACAAAAATGAGGATCGTAACATGGAATATAAGAGGTCTCGGCTCAAAATTGAAGGTGTCGACAGTGATGAAGACTAAAAAAGAACATAAGGCAGAGATGGTATTTATTCAAGAAACAAAGAAGGAGGAATTCAGTGAAGCCGAAATTGGAAGGCTGTGGTATGATGGTGAATTTGACTACAAGTTCTCTAAGGCTTCTGGACGCTCGGGTGGGATCCTAACTATATGTGATAGAAACAAATTTAATGAAGAAAGCAGCCTTGTAACATACATGTATATCCTACTCTCTGGAACATGGATTACTGAAAATGTTCACTGTACTTGTATAAATATATATGCACCTTGTGATAAACTGGGAAACAAGATCCGTGGAATTAAATTGTGTCATTGTGTAATGTTTGGCGACATCCGTGGTTGGTGGGAGGCTATTTCAACGCGGTTAGAATCAGAGGTGAAAGGAAAGGGACTGGAATTCGATACCCGGGAATTGAAGACTTCAAAAATTTTATTGAGAGATGTAACCTGATTGAAATACCATTAATAGGCAGGAGGTTCACTTGGATTGGCCCAGGAGCCAAGCGTAGCAAGCTGGACAGATTCTTTATGGAGGAAAATTGATTTCAGGCTTATGAAGACATTACCCTTAGAAGCTTTCCGCGGAACATTTCAGACCATACACCTCTTTTACTGGCCAAAGTTCAACTAGACTGGGGACCAAGGCCTTTCAAAGCGATCAATACATGGTTTACAAATGAAGATTGTCTAAAGATGATAAAAGAAACATTAGGGGGCTTGAGCAACACAGGGAAGAATCTGCATGTTAAAATGAAAAAGGTGAAAGAAGCTCTAAAGCATTGGAATGCATCTCAGGAAAATGTAAACAGTAAAGTGCAGATACTAGAACAGAGAATTAATGAAGTGGAAAAGGTTGGGGACCTAGACAGCTTGGACAAGAATAAACTGAATGATTTGAAACAGAAAAATATGGAGTTGTGGGACTGTTTAAAGTTAGAGGAAGATATGTGGCGACTGAAATCTTGAATAAAATGGCTGCAGCAAGGGGATCTGAACACGAAATTTTTTTCATAGAGCAATCAAGATACGAGCAAAGATAAATGCAATCCATGGTAGAAATTTGGGGGGAAAAGGGATAGCAATACCAAAGACACTGAAACAGAAAGCTTTTGATCACTTTCGTAAACAGTTTAGTAGCAAAAACAGGAATTGGGATGCAATCTTCAATCTCGAATTCAGCAAGATATCAGCAAAGGAAGCAGAGGAGTTGGAAAACCCGTTAACATTGGAGGAAATTAAAGAAGCAATTTGGAGCTGTGAAGACTCAAAAGCCCCAGGCCCGAATGATTTTAATGCAATCTTCTTTTAAAAAATGCTGGGATTTATTCAAGTGAGACTTGGAAGCATTGCTGGAAAAATTTCACACCACTGGGAAACTGCCAAACAACATGAACTCGTCATTCATTGCCTTAATACCAAAAAAAAGATCAGCCTAAAGACATCTCGGAATACAGACCAATAAGTTTGGTGAGTTCGCTGTACAAGATATTTTCGAAGGTGCTCTCCAAAAGATTATGCAAGGTTATTGGACAAGTGGTTAGTGAAACCCAGTGTGCTATTCTAAAGGGGCGTCAAATCTTCAATGGAATATTGATAGAAAATGAAGTCATTCACTCTCTGCAACATGATGACATAAAAAGAGGTGGAGCAATTTTGAAAATCGATTTCTCCAAAGCTTACGACTGTGTAAGATGGGACTTCATGATGATGGTTTTAGATAGAATGAGGTTTGGTAGGAAGTGGTGTATGTGGGTTCTCGAATGCAGTTTTTTAAGCATGGTGGTAATCTTCTTGCTTATTTAACTGAAGTTTTGAGTGTTTTTAAAATGTTATCGGTATTGTACTGGTTTGAGCCAAAAGCTAAGAACAAATATCCTATTGTATCTCCAATTTTGCCTAGTTGAGCTGTACTCTTTTCCTCCATTTAGGTCTAGGGAAGTTTTTAACGAGGCACTCAACGTGGCTATTTCAATTCAATAAAATCTACTTTGCTGAGAAAAAAAATAAAATGTTATTACACGAAGACAATATCTTATTGTCGTCACAAGCAAATTACCCTTTAGTTCAAGTTTCTCTCAATGTTTTAGATCAACTTGTTTTGACTTTTAAACATCGAATTATATTTTTTCTTAGTCAAATATGTTAAACATTAAGCTTAATTACTAACGAAACTAAGCGCATATGATTTTATGTTTCCCAATTTTTTTTTAACTTTACGTTGCATACTATTTTGTAAATATGAATTTAATGTCACCCTTAGTATTTCACAATATTACGAATTTCTATACATTAACACCAACATATTTTTACCTTTTGTTTTACCAAATTTGCTACAAAAGTATGATTGAAATACTAAAAGCCATAACAGAAGATTTGTTCTGTTAGATAAGTTGTAATATCTCGATTTACATTTCGCATTAATTTTTTCCTTTATTATGTGTTTGTGGTAAATAACCGTTATTATTGTACTTTGCAAGTATTTATAAAGAAGCGTATGAATGATGTAAGTTTCATTGTTGGACCCAATTTTGTATATCAATTAATGCCACATAATACAAAATTGTAGATAAATGTATGCTATCAAATTATTACGTTGCCATATCGGAATTAACATTAAATCTGATTAACCTAAAATACATAATGTTTTATTTTATGGAAACGCTTCTTACTGACATGGGCGTACAACTTTGCCTATAAATGATAGTTTTCTTAATAACAAATCTCATTCGAAATTAGTTTTATGAACCATACTCAAGTGGAAACATCATTTGTATACAAGATGGCAAGCCTCACTTTTTATTCTCTCTTAGTTATTTTATTCCTATATCCGTAACAAACGAGGATAGTCCATTTTGGCAGACTGGTCCTTATTAAATAAGCAAATGATGATGATTATTGAAGCAGGAGATGATCAAAGCTTACTTAACCACTTCAAGGTGAGAGCAAGTGAAGATCCAATATTCTTTTACACAATTCAAGTGGATCATTTGTTTTGGCCGAAGATGCGCAGAGATGTTGAAAGGTATTGTGAATGATGTTTGACTTGTAGGAAAGTGAAATCGAAGGTTTCACCACATGGTATGTACTTACCTTTACCTATTCTTGATGCCCCTTGGACTGATATTTCTATGGATTTTGTATTGGGATTGCCTCGAACTAGGACATGTAGAGATAGTATATTTGTTGTGGTTGATAGGTTCTCTAAGATGACACATTTCATTGCATGCCATAAAACTGATGATGTTGTTAATGTGGCTAACTTTTTCTTTAGAGATATTGTGCGTTTACATGGTATTCCTAGGTCAATTGTTTTTGACATGGATGTAAAGTTTTTGAGTCAATTTTGGAGGACTCTTTGGAGCAAATTAGGTACGAAACTTATGTTTTCTACCACTTGTCATCCCCAAACTAATGGACAAACTGAAGTTGTTAATAGAGTTTTATCTACTTTACTTCGATCCATCATTAAAAAAACATTAAAACTTGGGAATATTGTTTGCCACATGTTGATTTTGTGTATAATCATGCTATACATTCTGCTACTAATATGTCACCATTTGAGGTTGTTTATGGTTTTAACCCTATTACGCCTCTAGATTTGTTGCCTTTGCCACATGAACAGGTGACGAACAGGGACGGTCAAGCGAAATCAGAATACGTAAAGAAGTTGCATCAACAAGTGAAGGAGAACCTTGAACGAAGGACTCAGCAGTACAAAAGACATGCAAACAAAGGAAGGAAGTGAGTGACCTTTGATGTTGGTGATTGGGTTTGGGTTTGGGTTCATTTCCGAAAGGAACGATTTCCGGCCCAAAGGCGGTCCAAGTTGTTACCGCGAGGAGATGGTCCTTTTCAGGTGTTGGAGAAAGTGAATGACAACGCATACAAGTTAGATCTACCCGGAGAAAACAATGTAAGTGCCACATTTAATGTTTCTGACTTAACCCCTTATGGTGATTCTACAGTTTTAAGGACAAATCCTTTTCAAGAAGGGGGATGATGTGAGCACATATTCACCAGCGCTTGATGCTGATCCGGAGGTCTTACCGTTAGGACCAATTACGCGATCTCGGGCGCAACGTTTCAGGGAAGCTCTTTTCTTACTTGTGCTAATATTTCTGAATCATTTGGTAATACTTGTGCCTTAGACGATAGGACTTTTAATGTGTTGCATAATTAATATGTGACATGATTAAGTTATATTACTTATTAGGTATATTTAAGTATGTATATAATATGATACATATGTTTGGAATAATTTAATATGGAATGATGATGTTATATATATGTGTGTACGTGAATTTGGAAGTGAATGCATGTAACTTATACTAGTGTTTTATATGTGTGTGCAGCAGTCCATGCACGTGAGCCAAATGACCAATTGTACGTGACAACAAGGATCCAATGCATTTTCGGCTTGTGCCCGAAGGGAGCCTTGCACTCAGTGTGATATCCCATGCAGCCACGTGATTTATAATATATGTTTACATATTCGGATAACCACAAGGTGGTTTTCAACTTTGATGAAAGTCACGTCATATTTAACATGTGATGAAATTCACATAGCTTTTCAATTTTGAAATGCATGGCTAGGAACTCACTGCCGCCTAGGGAACGTTAATCCCATTTGAATATTTTCACATTGGCCACACATTTTCCATTCGGTTACCTTGTACATTTTCCTATGGATTAATATTTGATACACTGCCTGTGTAAAAAATGTTTACACAAGCATGTCTATTTTCAAGTCTAAATTTAAAACTTAAAATTCTAACTTTAAAACCCTAAAAATCTAACCCCAAACCCAAAATTCTAACCATAAATCCTAAATTCTAAATCATTCGACCTAAACCCCTAACCTCTAAACCCTAAACTAAACTCCTAAACCCCTAAATAAACCCGCTTGTGGAAACTTTATTTTTCACTGGCAGTGTATAGGATATTAATTCTTTCCCTATATATATGTAGTCCAATTGACTTTGTAAATCAGCATGTATACTGAGAGGCGAATAGGCTTGCGGATGCGTTGGCGAAAAGTGGTGTAGATAGGACGAATTGGTTTAAACAATGTGCTTAGATCGCTTGATTGTTTGGAACATTGGTGTTTGTTTTGTTCACACGCCCATGGGTACTCTTTTCCTCTGTAGGATTTAGAGAGGTTTTTAACGAGGCCTATGGGCGTGATGGTCATGTATGTTCACATCTTTAATAAAACATGCATGTTGTCGAGTAAAAAAAATGACTTTGTAAAGGTTACCAACTTTGAATAAAAATTACACTTGAGAGAATTTTTTTCTTTTCGTTCTTTTTAGAACTATTCGACACTCAAACTTGTTTGTTTCTCATTGATACTTCGGGTTTCTAAATTGCTATTTAGCGGGTCCAAGTCCTACGATGTTAAACAGATTCGATTCGGGTTTGCTAAGTAGATTGTGTGGGTTCTTTCGAGTTTAGCGTTTCCAACATCGGTCGTTTTTTGAAGCCTTCTTCACCATCGTTTGAAGTTCTTTCCAAAACGCCAAAATTATCATCTTACTCTATATTATTATTACTTTTATTTTTTTTTGTTCATCTTTAAGTTCCTATTTAACATAAATATGTCGTATACTTTTCGTTGTTTCCTTGTCGTTTTTATTACATGAATCTGCCTACAACATTCCTAGTTCCATAACAAACGAGGATAGTCCGTTTCGGCAGACTGCCCCTCATTATAAGTTGTAATATCTCAATTTACATTTTGCATTAATTTTTTCCTTTATTCAGTGTTTGTGGTAAATAGTCGTTATTATTGTACTTTGCAAGTATTTATAAAGAAGCGTATGAATGATGTAAGTTTCATTGTTGGACCCAATTTTGTAGATCAATTAATGCCACATAATACAAAATTGTAGATAAATGTATGTTATCAAATTATTACGTTGCCATGTCAGAATTAACATTAAATCTGATTAACCTGAAATATATAATGTTTTATTTTATGGAAACGCTTCTTACTCACATGGGCTTACAACTTTGCCTATAAATGATAGTGTTTTTATAACAAATCTCATTCGAAATTAGTCTTACGAACCATACTCAAGTGGCAACATCATTTGTATGCAAGATGGCAAGCCTCACTTTTTATTCTCTTAGTTATTTTATTCCTAGATCCGTAACAAACGAGGATAGTCCATTTCGGCAGATTGTCCCTTATTAAATAACCACTTCAAGGTGAGAGCAAGTGAAGATCCAATGTTCTTTTACACAATTCAAGTGGATCAAGAAAATCGAATGACAAATTCCTTTTGAAGAGATGGTAGATCAAGAATTGATTCTGACTATTTTGGTGATATTGTGGTTTTCGATACAACCTATTGGACCAATATATATAACTTGATTTGTGCTCCCTTTGTAGGGATTAATCATCACCGACAAACTATAATGTTTGCTTGTGCTTTTCTGTTAGACGAGACGACTGCTTCTTTTGCATGGTTGTTCAAGTCCGTCTTACAATCAATCTCCAAAAATTATAATGACAGATCAAGATCATGCAATTGGTAAAGCGATTGGAGATGTATTTCCTGATTCACGTCATAGATTATGTCTATGGCATATTTCTAAGAATGCACCTTTACATCTTGATAGTCTTAATTCAAATGCAAGATTCCATGCTTTGTTTTATAAATGCATGCAATGTTGTGAATCAGAGATAGAATTTGAGGATACTTGGGCAAAAATGATGAATGACTATAAGCTTCATGGCCATAGATGGTTGAAAGGTTTGTATAAATGACGTGAAAAATGGAGTACTGTTTTTAGCATTGATATATTTTCTTCTCAAATTAAATCTTCTCAGAGGGCTGAAGTCACAAATAATGTTTTACATGATATTTCGAAGGCCACTACTTCTCTTACGGAATTCATTTTCGAGTTTGAGAACTTAGTTGCAAGATGGTGTTCTTCTGAAAGTGAGAAAAAAATTTAATGCAAAAATGAGTCAGTTAGGTGTACAATTAAAAATTGTGGTATTTTGATTCATGCATCCAAAGTGTATACTCATAAAATATTCAAGCGCCTTAAGGAAAAAAAAATTGATGGGATTTCATTAATATGGAGAGAAGTTTCTCAAGATGACAATTTATACATTTGAAGTGACGATGGAAGAAAATATTTCAAGAATAAGAACAGTCAAATTTAACACATCTACCATGGAGATTTATTGTACTTGTAAGAAGTATGGTTTTTGTCAACATCTTTGCTCTCATGCCTCGGGAATTCTCGGTGTTAAAAATGACAAGAAAATTTCTGAGTAGTACATTTCCAAAAGATGGACTAAAGATGCTAAGAAAATGTGCATGTTAATAAGATTGACGAGTTCTCACAGCAACACACTACTGAGGCTGATATTGAGAGTCTATTTCGTAATCGTATGGTTCGATTTGCTTATTAATTTATTGTTAAAAGTCAAAAAAGCGAAAAAAAACAAGAGAGCTTTGTCAAAAGATTTTATACGAAGGTGACTTGAAAGTTGAGGAAAAATTGACAAACTTATGCAGTACTAAAGATTCTGAGCTCAAGAAAAATAAGACAGAAGCGTCAAAAGTAACCACACAAACAAGTAAGCGATATATACTTATAAAATGTAATAAAATTTTATATTCTTTAAGATTTTTGGTAATGACTTTTTTTAGGAAATGTAAGAAGGTATTTACCAAAAAATGATGATGAGATTGTGAAAAGATATGCAAATGGTGATACTCATGTCTTAGATCCTCCATGTATTAGGTCAAAATGGGTTTTTAATGTTAGACTTAAAGATCATCTTGAGAAAAGAAAATCAAAAGCATCCACGTCGACCAAACAAAGTAAGACCTTATAATTTTTTATTTAAATTTATTTTATATTTAAATTATATTGTTTTTGAGAAGTTTAAGTATTTTATAGAAAAAATGAAACATTCAGTAATTGGAGAGTCTTTAGATGCTTTTGTTGGTACCACTCCACATCATGATAATTTTGTATGTATAAAATTAATTTGTACCATATTATCTTTGACAAATTTTTTACAGTTTATTATATTTTTTTAATTATAGATAATTCCTTCGGTGATAATACCAACAATCAATATTTATAGATCTCCGTACCAAAACACAATACAATTATCTAATCTGGTAATTACTTATTTTTTATCAGCAACACGTTGTATATTAAATGAGAAAAGATACAACGATTTTCACGTGTGCGCCTCATTAAAAACCTCCCTAAGCCTAACGGAGGAAAAGAGTACGACACGTGGACAAGAAAGAAACAAAACATAACACCCCTCAAAGGACCACCAACAAGTCATAGTCAAGCTTGAAACAAAGATGCCTGCAATACCCCTTCCCTCGCTAATGCATCTACTAACCCATTCACTTCACGGAAAATGTGAATGAAGCAAACGGATCCCAAAGAAAGACACACACGATCAATCATGCCAAAGACCTCCCAAAAATGCCATGATCGTCAATCAAAATGCATCACCCAGCCAAGAGCAGTTTTGGAATCCGACTCCACCACAAGAGGTTGTGATGACCATCTAGACGCTACATAGAACGTCAAAGCAAAAGCAATCTCCCGTAACTTCGCTGCATTGGAGTCGAGGCAACCAAGAGGACCCGAGAAAAGAGCTAAAATCATGCCTTGAGCATCGAGCAAAACTCCCCCAAACCCCGCTGGTCTTGGTTTACCGCGAGCTGAACCATCAACCGAGAATTTCAACGTCCCCCCGATCGGAGGTTCCCAACACACCCTCACACGACAAGGTCGGGTAGCGATAGTCTCACAAAAAGAACTCGGACAATCCCACCATAACGACTCACTTATGAACAACCCCTTCTTTAGAGTTTTCACCCAATAAAACGAGCATGGCTTAACCAAAAAAACTCTGAAGCCGGTAACAACTTTTCATTAAAAACCCTCTCATTACGCACGAGCCAGAAAGACCACAACAGCTCTGCAATGCTCAAGACCCACAAATGTTGTAGATCACCCAAAAATAAACAATGAAAACCCGGAATAAAGAACTCAGAAAATGTCCTCGGTAATGGTAAACACACCCCCACCAACGCCTAAAACAGTCTCATATGCCTTGCACAAACGGGCACACGAAAAATAGGCGATCGATCCCCTCATTCCTCTCACGACACCAAACGCATAAACCATGCTGCTCATCCAACACAATGTCGTGATGCCTCAAAAAATCAAACGTGGGCAAACGACGCATCCAAGTGAACCACAAGAAAGCTTGGACTTTCTGCGGCACGAGGATTTTCCATGCAAAGCACTCGCCAAAATCATTCTCCCCCACCTTTTCCAACATAAGCAACCGTAAAAGAGCCTTGACCAAAAAGATCCCATGAACATCGGGAGTCCAAACCAACAAATAACTCGTACCATTACGAAGTCTCATCGTTCCGAACAACAAAATGAGCTCCCGAACATGTCGTAACTCGAACGAACAAAGAGATCTCTGAAAGTAACCAGACCAAAAATCATGCTGAAAAACACCCTCGACTGAATAATCAACTACCAAAGCCAGCCGATTCACATCTAGAGAAAATAATCGTGGAAAAATATCCTTCAAAGGCTTGTCGACACACCACGCACCGAACCAGAACAACACTATAGATCCATCCTTGACCTGCCATAAAAAGCTAGACTCGCCCATGAATTTTTGCACGCTATCCAAATTCACTATTTGTACAATATGTTTCCAAATGACCGACATTGATCCCCTATATGTAGAATTAAAACACCACCATTAAGCTACCTCACCATATTTCGCCACAATAATGGCTCTTCACAAAGAGTACGTATACATAACATAACGCCATGACCATTTCGCCAACAATGCATTGTTACGAACCTCCGAATCCGCAATCCCCAAGCCACCTAAGTGACATGGTCGACACACCATACTCCAACTAACCCGACTCATTTTCCGTTGCAAACTCACCCCTCCCCAAAGAAAAGCACGCCTCACTTTGTCAATAGCTGCAATAACTCCCTTTGGGACCCGGAACAACCCCATATAAAAAACTAGAAGCAAGGAAAGGACCGAATTTATCAATGTGACACGGGCAGCGAAAGACAAGGAAGACCGCTTTCATTCGGTAAGTTTTCATCGAACCGAGGCTATGACCGGTTCCCACACGGCAATGTTGCAAGGATTAACCCCCAAAGGCAACCCCAAATACACAAATGGCAGCTCACCTTTCTGACAACACAAAACATTTGCAATCGAGTCAAATAACTCCTCTCCAACTCCAATCGTTTAAAGAGGCGATTTACTAAAATTGATTTGCAGGCCAGAGCAAACTTGAAAGCAACACAATAATCGTCGGACAGTCGTGGCACATTCAATAGAAGCTTCAAAAGAGAGAATGGTATCATCGGCAAACTAAAGATGCGACAACGACACCCCCGGAGCCAAAGAAACCCCTCAGATAAGCCCCACCTCCTCAGCTTGAACCAACAACCTATGCAACGCTTCCGCAACAATAACGAAAAACAAAGGCAACAATGGGAAGCCTTGTCTAATGCTACGACCCATACCAAACTCCGTAGGGGCACTACCATTTAACAAAACCGATAAATGGACAGTGCTAATACACTCTGAAATCCATCGTCACCAAGTCTCACAAAAACCCATCAAAGGTAATACGTGCTCCAAAAACTCCCACAGAACGCAGTCGTAAGCTTTAGCAAAATCGAATTTAAGGATACAACCACCAAACGAACTCTGTCGCATAGAATGAATGGTTTCGTTTGCCAAAAAATACCATCAACTATTTGACGCCCACGTACAAAGGTCGATTGATGATCACTGATTAAATTTCCCAACACGGATTGCAGCCTTCTAGCAAGAATTTTAGAAAGGATCTTGTAAACTGAATTAATCAAGCTTATAGGCCGAAAATCACATAAAGGTACCAAGAAACGCATCACATCGTCACATACAACATCCCAGCATTTCTTAAAAAAACTCCATGTTGTAGCCATCCGATTCTGGCGATTTTGAACCCTCACATCCACGAACAATCTCCCAAACCTCAACAAGCATAAAAGGCGCCACCAGCCCCCTATTTTCATCCTCGCTCACTCATTGAAAATTACCCTCAATGCTCCAATCACATAACCTTTCATTGGCAACAAAATGCTTAGAGAAAGAGTGAACGATATGTCGTCGCAACTGATGAGGATTCGTCACCCACTTTCCTTTGATAGTCAAGCCAGTAATAGAATTACGCACTGCTCGCAGCTTCACGGCTCTATGAAAGAATGTCGTATTTTTGTCACCCAACCGAAGCCAATTCGCTCTCGACTTTTGACGCCATAGAGATTCCTTGCGTTTTATCGCTTTCCATAATGCTTGTAACCATTCTCGCTTTTGACCAATCATCTCAGACTCATCCAAACTCACATTAGCATCAATTCCACCGCCATCTAACCCTTCTAATCAGTTTTGAATCAACTTAATCTCTTGCTCAATATCCTCAGAATCCGACTTGTTCCATTTTCGTAGGAATTGTTTCAAGTGTATGAGTTTCACCATAATATTTTCATTCCCAATCCTCAACCCCGACAATCTACACTACTCATCAGCCATGAAACGAATATTACGCTTTTCGTCTAACCAACAATTAATGAAACGAAAAGGGCGAGGTCCCCAATCCTTATCGTCACACAGAAAAGTAAAGGGGCATGATCTAATATCCCTCGAGGAAAAGATACATGTTCAATATTAGAAAAACAATCCACCCAAAACGGAGACACTAAAATATGTTAATCCGACTTTGGTGATTACCCCTACCAAACCATGTGAATTGCTTCCCCCGTAACATAAAATCCACCAAACCCGCTGAATCCACAAAAGAAGAAAAAACATCCATACCTATCGGCATTGAGCTACAACCAGCCCGTTCAGACAACTAGCAAACTGAATTGAAGTTCCCTGCCACACACCAAGGTCCCAGAAAACCGCTAATCAACTCCCCAATGCGTGACCACAACGAGGCTTGCTCATTTACATCATAGGGAGCTTATACGACCATAATGCAACACAAAAAATCCTATGGCCTCCATCGCCCCTGCACGAGAATAAAATTTTGATCGACCTCTACCGACTCCAACAAAAACCGCGAACCCTCCTAAATCATCAACAACCCTCCCGATCCACCTATCGACGGCGAGATTACATACACAAACCCATCACTAAACCATAAACTAGAGACCACCAAAGGTGTTACCTTCTTTAATTTCGATTCTTGGAACATAACCATATCTACCCGATGTTGCTTGATAACACCGCACACTCCTCGTCTCTTTAAAACGGAACCCAAACCCCTAGTATTCCAACTCAAAATTCGCATGGTTTACAACGCACGAGCGCCTTCAGACAGCACTCGTGATAAATCTTTGATGATTTCCTCCTCGTGGCCAAGTGATTTAACACCCACTAAATTGCCCAAAGCTACCTTCGCTGCGATTTCTCGTTGTAAAATATGCTGCCTGTGTTGCAAATCTAAATCGGTCAATGATGCGTTAGCCACTGTAACTGTACTGCGACCTAACCCTTTTCTCGGCCTCCCCCTCCCAGGCTTTTGAGGCTTTGCTACACTGGACAAGAAATTCATCGATTTTGTTTTTCGGACAAAACCATTTATCCACATCGACACAGCCTTGTCTCCCTCCGATACATCTTGAGAAACAACCTGCTTTCCGTGAAACCCCCTGCAAAAACCCTGCCTAACCTGCCTGCTTCTTGTGTGTTGTTCCTAACCAATTCCCCATTATCCTAAATTGATATCTTGTTACCTGCAGCTAACACACGTGTTTATAACAGATTCTCATTCAAATTCAAATTCAACTCTCTAACCTGGTGTCCATCCAAGGTTGGACACTTTGGTCCCTCGCTTGCCACACGATCAAGTGAAATCCCAACAAATGAATCAGCGTCACCAGCCGCCATCACTTCTCATTGATCCACGACCCTCTCGAGCAACGAACCAGAACGATCAGACGTAACACTCACAATGCGCAGGTCCTCCCGACGATTATCCTCCCAAAGTTGATTGCAATGCCAATCTTGAGGCACCGTAGGATCCATCTAAACCACCGTATTTCCTAGAGCCATGATATCCTTAAAATCCATCTGGTAATTACTTATAGTACTAATTTTACAATTAGTATCCTTAAAATGCATCTAAATGAAATTTATTTTTAATTTTTGTTTTTCTAGGGTCCATGTAGTAGTTGGTACTCCGATGCTCTTAACTTTCCTCATAGAATTGTGCAACAAAATAATGTGACAACTACTCTAAATTTGAGTCAGGTATTTTTTTAAACCCAAAATCATAGTAACTATATTTTCTATTTCAAATTTAACTAATTTAGATTATTTTTAATATAGACATATAGTGAATGGAGAATAAATGAATCAAACATGCTTTATGCACATAACTTTGGTTTTACACCAAATATTAAGGTAAATATATGATTTCATTGTATATTTCATTGAAGATGTTTTATTTTTATCAAGTTTAATTTTATGTGCTCATTAATCATAGGAACCTTACAAATATAGTGAAGGACATCCAAATCCAAAACTATAGTCATAGGTTAGTTATTTTATTTCACACAAAAATATATATTGTTATTCCATAGTTGATTTTATTTTATTTGGAATTGATTCTGCTTTATATAGAAATTAAATAGTTACATTTTTTATTCAAATGATGCAGGTTAAAGCTTTTCATATGGGCATTTGGATCAAAAATGAAATTTGGCATTCATGGAGTTACATTAATACCTTAAACTTTAGATTTTATTAGAGTTACAATTTTTTTCTCTTTTAAATTAATTATACAAGGATAAGCTAAATGTTCTTGTGAAAGTCATCTTTTATTTATATTTTAACATTCATACAAATAAACAAGATAAATGTTTGATATATGATTTTTGATCTTCAATCGTATGACTTGATCTTCGTATAAATTAGATTTATTATAGTAACACGATGATTTAAAATGGACCAACAAACACTATTGAACCTCTTAAAATTTTTAGTGTCCCCTCCAAAGGCCTTGCCTCACAACAATTGGTGAGGTATGTTCCTTAGCAAGATCAAATTTTTATATGTTTGTTCGACCCCAAATTTATTAAACCTGCCAATATAGAAACCATGTCACCATAACTACGAGATTTCTAATGTTTAATGAGCATGGATAGTCGAGCTCTTTCAACAGTCTTTTCACTCTTGTTGTATAGAGCAACTATATAGCAACAATGAAGTAAAACTCACTACATGACCAATCGTAGGGAACTACATTGTCCAAAGAAAAGTTTGATTAACCTTCTAATGCTTCAAATATAGAGTAAAACAATGTCAACCTGCTTATGTCAACTAAAATTGTCGAGAATAATACTTTTAAACTTAAAACACTTTCATTATTATTTTTTGTCTACAAATGAGAATATGTGCAGTAATTAATTTAATCTTGCATCAACTGACTCGGAGACAAGGATAGGCAAAAATTGATGCACACCACTGATAAATTACCAACCAGGTTAGTTGTTAAGTTTTAAAAGCTTATATGACAGATTGCTTCATCAACCTTCCCGCACCGCTGACGCACCTCTTTCATTCCCTACTTGAGCTTTCCACTTGCAATCTATCGAACAACTTTAATCATTCTCATAAAAATATTATTTCCATACACTCAATGGCAGGAGAGAAACAAGATTACAAACTAAAACCAATACACTGCAAAGATTCAACATGGTTAGTTTACATTGGGAAGTCAGAAAATAATAAAGTTGTATATAGAGAAAGTACAACAACAACAAACTTACCAATGAGTCCAAAGAAATTTTTTTCCAAAGTTCTCCCTAGAGAAATCATCATTAACAGATTTGTATATCAAGAAAAATAAAATAACAATAACAAAAAATCTCAAATATGTAATCAGTAAATATAATTTAAAATAAACTAACAAGTACTTTTAACAATTTTTTATATAAAAAAGACTGCAAAAATTGAATACATTTGTCAAGCTGATAAAGAAAAATCGATGACATGTAAAAACTCGTCCTTTTCCCCATCTCTTCCTTCGTTTTCTCTTTCATTTTTACCCTCACTTTCTCTTCTTTGCTGCTATGTTAAGTTAAAGGAGAGGGGGAGACATAAAGAAATAAATATATAATAACTTACTTGAAGCTTGTTGAATCTCTTGCTAGATCCAATTTTGAGGCTTGTTGGAAAAGATGGAGAATTGAGACAGAGGCACTGGGAAAACAATAAAGATTTGAGAGAAAGAGAGAGACGATTGGGAAAAGATTTGGGTTTTTTTATTTTTATTTTTTATTATTTTAGGGTTAAAAAATAAAATATGACTTGGATTATGGAAGATGACATGTAAAAATTTAATGACATGTATAATTTTAATTGGGTGGTCCTATATTCTAGGTGGTAGGAAAGACCTATAATATAATTTTTTCTATAAATGATAATTTTCTTGGTAACAAATCTCAAATTGATCTTATGAACCATATAAAAGTGATAACATCATTTATTTACAAGATCGCAAGCCTAACCATTTATTCTCTCTTAATTGTTTTATTTATAACAAGTGGCGTAGTGATAGCCACATAGGAGAATGATAAGATTATTATAAAAAATAATTGTGAAGTCAAAATGGGCATGCCTTATATTTGGGAAGTTTTCAATAGTATATTCAAAACTCGGAGCGTTAGAAGCAAGTATTGTGGTGAACTCTTTGTATTAGGAAAAAAAGTGCCACCCAAATCTTTCATTAAAAAATATAGACCATACGAAAATCATTCAAAAAGTGTGAAGACTTGAAACAATTGTTTTGTATTTACCCATTCACAATCACCGTTTGCTTGAAGACGTAATGTTTTTTCACTTAGTAAAAGATTTTAAGACGTAACGCCTTCAAAATGATAACATGTTATCGGTTTACGATATTTTTGTCTGAAGTTACTGAGTAACATTTAGTTTAAGTCATGCTAAGTTGAAGAAAAATGATCTACATGTAAGGGAGATCAAAATGTTTCTATTGAAGCTATTACATAATACAATAAAAATTTATTGGGTAAAATACATAAAAGGTCTCTCGACTATGCTCCAATTATCTTTTGCGTCCTCTGACTATTAAAAGTTACAAACTGGTCCCTCAACTTAAAAAAGTAACAAATTGGTCCAACGCCGTTAAAAAGTTAACGGCTGATGACGTGGCCGTTTATAAATTTGACATAATAACAATTTTGATCCTCAACTTTTCCATTTTATTTTAATTTGATACTAATTCTAAAAAATTAAACTTTAATATTTCAAAATTACTTCAATTTAATCCCTCCTATAACTCCCTCGTCCTCTTCACCACCACCGTCGACCCATTCTCCATCACTCTCTTATACACCGACCTTAACCAAATATTTTCAAACACATTTTCCGTTGTTCGTGAGATAATATTTTCTATCAACCTATAATCTCTCTATTTCTCATACTCATAATCTTTCCCATTTCATTCCTTTTTTTCCTATTATTTAATGTATTGTTTTAATCTCCACTGTCTTCAATTTGCTGCTACCACCGGTAATTTACACACAAAAAAAACGTGAACTGGAATTGCTCTATAATTTCTCTGTAATTTAACTTTTTCTTCTTTTAGTGTTTTCTGTTGCGGAATACGGTCGTCGGATAGAGCAAAACGCAACTGATAATTTGAGAAAATAACAATGAAGATAAATGAGACACAGATTTTACGTGGAAAACCCCTAAATAATATAGGGTAAAAACCACGGACAAAGGTAGAAGAATTTCACTATGAGAAAATAGGAATTACAACTTCTCTCAATCTAACAAGGAGAAAACAATGATAATTCTCTCTTGATAAAAAGGAGAAAACAACTCTATGAAAACTCTCTAATTTCTCTAGTATTGGGAGGAGGTTAGAATGATTTGGGATGTGTAAGAATGGCAAATGGCTAGGCTATTTATAGTTGAGATTTAGGGACTAACTTATAAATAACCTAAAGTTTAGGGACCAAAAATCAATTTCCCCATTCCATATTTTCAACCTTTACTGCTGGAATTTTTCTCCATTTACTGCACCTACCAAAATTGAAATTTTCCATTTTCAATTTTGGCTGCTCTTGATTTTCAACAATCTCCCACTTGAAGATTTGATTGGAATAATCATATCTTCACACCATTCTTTCTACCTCGTACTTTCCATGTTGCTTACGTCTCTAACAAGCCACAAGAGGATCGACACCAAGTAAACTTATCAGTGTTGATTGTTTTTGTCATGAAATCTGCTATGTTGTCATCGGTATGGATCTTCTGCATATCTATCGTCCCTTCTTCCACTTTCTCACGAATGAAGTGGTATTGGACCCGAATGTGTTTTGTTCTTGAGTGAAAAGCAGGATTCCTTGCAAGATGCAAGGCGCTCTGACTGTCACAAAACAAAGAGACATTCTCTTGTTTGTGCCCGAGCTCCTCCAATAGCATTTTCAACCATATTGCTTCTTTACTGGCTTGTGTAGCTGCTACATATTCTGCCTCCGTTGTTGACGTAGCCACAACCGATTGCAGTTTTGAAACCCAGCTTACAGCTCCACCAGCAAGTGTAAACACATACCCTGTTGTAGATTTGCTTTTATCCAAATCTCCTGCATAGTCAGAATCGACATACCCGCTGATAAGAAAGTCTGATCCCCCGTAACATAATGCAACATTTAAGGTCCCTTTGATGTATCTTAGGATCCTTTTCACAGCATTCCAATGCTCTCTACCTGGATTCGCCATGTACCGACTAACCACTCCCACTGCTTGTGCAATGTCTGGTCTTGTACAAATCATAGCGAACATTAAACTTCCCACTGCTAATGCATACGGTACTCGAGACATCTCCATCCTCTCTTCTTCACTGCTAGGACTCATACTGGAGGATAATTTAAAGTTAATAGGAAGAGGGGTAGAAATTGGCTTACAATCTTGCATGCTGAATCGTGACAAGATCTTTTTCAAGTAATTCTTTTGTGAAAGCCAAATCTTCCTATTACTTCTGTCTCGGTGAATTTGCATCCCTAGAATCTTGTTTGCTGGTCCCAAGTCCTTCATTTCAAATTCCCTAGCCAGTCGTGCCTTTAATTCTTCAATATGATCTTTGTTGGGGCCTGCAACCAACATGTCATCTACATACAACAGCAATATAACAAAGTCGTTTTCACCAAACCTCTTGAAGTAAGCACAAGGGTCTGCATTAAGTCTGTTGTATCCAAGGCTCATGATGAAGGAGTCAAATCTCTTGTACCAACACCTCGGCGCCTGCTTTAAACCGTACAGAGATTTGTTCAACCTACAAACCAAGTTCTTCTTTTCTTTTTCTTCAAAACCTTCAGGCTGGAGCATGTAAATCTCTTCTTCAAGATCTCCATGAAGAAAAGCTGTTTTAACATCTAGCTGCTCTAGATGTAAATTCAATGTAGCACACATTGCCAGGACAACTCGAACCGTTGTTAGTCTAACCACAGGAGTATTGATTTCATTGAAATCAATACCTTCTTTCTGAGCATATCCTTTGACCACCAGTCTTGCACGATACCTCTCCACTTGATCGTCACCATTTCTCTTGATTTTGAAGACCCATTTGTTACCAATTGGCTTCCTTCCTTGTGGTAGTGGCACAAGTTCCCATGTATTATTTTTATGAAGGGCTTCGATTTCTTCTTGCATTGCCGCCATCCACTGCGAAGCATCTGAGTTGTTCATTGCCTCCTCGAATGATGATGGCTCACCGTCCTCCGTTAAAAGACAGTATGCAACATTACCTTCTATAACATAATCTGAGTGCCAATTGGGGCGTCTTCTCACATGATCTGATTGACGAGTTGTTGGAGCTTCAGAATTCTCTGGTTCTGGTTCCTCAAGCTCTGGTTCTGCTTCAGAACAATCTCTCTGTTCAGACTCATTTTCAACATGTATCTGTGTAGTCTCTAGCTTTTCTTTATCAGTGCTATCATCTTCTTCTTTTCTTTGTAGCTTATCTTCTACAAAGATAACATCCCTGCTGATAATCACTTTGCGGGCAGTGGGATCCCACAAGCGATACCCCTTTACTCCATCAGCATACCCCAAGAATTTACATTTTCTGGATTTTGGATCCAACTTTGAAATTTCTTGGGCATTGTACATCACGTACACAATACTTCCAAATATATGGAGGTTTGAATAATCAACTGGTTTACCAGTCCACATTTCCATCGGTGTCTTCAACTCAATTGCAGTTGACGGAGCCGGATTCACCAAATAACAGGCGGTATTGACTGCTTCTGCCCAGAAAGCTTTTTCTAGCCCTGCAGCTCTCAACATTGCTCGTGTTCTTTCTAACAGAGTTCTGTTCATCCGCTCTGCCACTCCATTTTGTTGAGGAGTGTATATGGTTGTGAACTGTCTTTTGATGCCTTCTTTTCTGCAGAAGTCATCAAATTCATCACTTGTATATTCACCTCCATTATCTGATCTGAAACACT
The DNA here is from genome assembly GCA_030270665.1 of Hibiscus trionum. Classification (NCBI taxonomy): domain Eukaryota; kingdom Viridiplantae; phylum Streptophyta; class Magnoliopsida; order Malvales; family Malvaceae; genus Hibiscus; species Hibiscus trionum. Next base: position 13,191,981 of record BSYR01000038.1, on the reverse strand, counting down.
TGATCTTATTTCCAGAATCAAGTTCCACCCGCGCTTTGAAAACTTTGAAGGTTGAAAACACATTTGCCTTCCTCTTGATAGGATACACCCAACATCTCCTAGAGTAGTCATCAATGAATGAGACAAAATACTTTGCTCCGCCTAGGGATGTAACCGGTGCTTGCCATACATCAGAGTGAACCAATTCTAGAACAGCCTTGCCTCTAGAATTTGATGTGTTGAATTTTAATCGATGCTGCTTACTTGTAATACAATGTTCACACAAAGGAAGTGATACCTTTGTTAAACCCGGAAGTAGCTTTTGCTCCACAAGGACTTTCATTCCCTGTTCTGACATGTGTCCAAGTTTCCGATGCTATAACATGGTAGAATCTGAACTACATGAGGCAACAGAGGCTTCAGCTTCTAGCAAGGTCTCTCCCTTCAGCATGTACAAATTTGCAGCTATCTTTTCACCTTTCATCACCACAAGCGCTCCATGGAACACCTTCATGATTCCTTTTTGTGTTTCAATCTTGCTTGCATTATTATCCAACAATCCGTAGGATAATAAGTTTTTCTTCAAGCCTTTCACGTGTCGCACATCTTGAACAACTTTGATTGTCCCGTCATACATCTTCAGTTTGATGGTTCCAACGCCAACAATCTCCAAGGCATGATCATTGCAGCAGTACACAGATCCTCCTGAGATAGGTTCATAATTATAGAACCATTCTCTTCTTGAGGTCATGTGATATGTGGCTCCCGAGTCAATAAGCCGTATGTCTGCAAATCTTTTTCTGCCTTCCATGGCTGTTGCTGCTTCACAACAGAGAGCATCTCCATCATCTGAAGTGTTTGCCATATTTCCTTGAGGATTGGGGTTTTTAGGTAAACTCCAACAATCCTTCTTCACGTGACCCTTCTTTCCACAGTTGTAGCACTTTAAATTCTTCTTACTCCTTAACTTTGATCTACCATGATTGTGACTGCTACTTTGGCCACGTTCTGTTGATCTTCCTCTCATCACCGTTAAGGCCTCTGCTTGTTGCAGATTTCCTTGTCTGTCTTCCTTGTTCTTGCGCCGATTTTCTTCTTCCAGAACAGCAGCTGCAACGTCATCGAAGACTAGATCACTTGTAAGGTTGTTGTTCGTCAAGTTGATGATGAGTTGATCATACGAATCAGGTAGACTTTGAAGCAGAAGTTCAGCACGTTCTTGTGACTCTATTTTATAGCTTAGGGATGTAAGCTGAGAAAATAGAGTATTCAACGTGTTTAAGTGCTCTGTCACTGAAGTAGATTCTGACATCCGAAGAGTGTACAATTTCCTCTTAAGGAAAATTTTATTGTGCAACGATTTGACCTCGTATAATTTTGCGAGGTGATCCCAAATCTCCTTGGCTGTCTTCTTCTCCTCGATGCTTGATAGTACTTCATCCGCTAATGCTAAATGAAGGTCTGCAATAGCATTCTCGTCCATCTCATTCCATTTCTTGTTATCCGTAAAATCTGCCGGCCTTTCGCTGATAGCCGCTAGACATCCATTTTTTCTTAGGATGGCCTTTATCTTCAATTTCCACAGTGAGAAATTTCTCCCATTGAACTTTTCAATATCAAATTTCGTTGCCATAGCTTCTATTTCAGATAGCTCCCACTATTTCACCTTTTTGACGTGAATAGTGCCCACCACCTTCAATGAATGAGTAGTATCTAACTTACTTTCTTATGATGGAGGATCCACTTTTCAGTGGCAACCAACAGAGAATACGGTAAGTAGATATACGCACCCAAATCTGGCTCTGATGCCAATTGTTGCGGAATACGGTCGTCGGATAGAGCAAAACGCAACTGATAATTTGAGAAAATAACAATGAAGATAAATGAGACACAGATTTTACGTGGAAAACCCCTAAATAATATAGGGTAAAAACCACGGACAAAGGTAGAAGAATTTCACTATGAGAAAATAGGAATTACAACTTCTCTCAATCTAACAAGGAGAAAACAATGATAATTCTCTCTTGATAAAAAGGAGAAAACAACTCTATGAAAACTCTCTAATTTCTCTAGTATTGGGAGGAGGTTAGAATGATTTGGGATGTGTAAGAATGGCAAATGGCTAGGTTATTTATAGTTGAGCTTTAGGGACTAACTTATAAATAACCTAAAGTTTAGGGACCAAAAATCAATTTCCCCATTCCATATTTTCAACCTTTACTGCTGGAATTTTTCTCCATTTGCTGCACCTACCAAAATTGAAATTTTCCATTTTCAATTTTGGCTGCTCTTGATTTTCAACATTTTCTTATTTGAATTTTCGGTGGAGGAGATTATTTTCATGGGATTTTAATAAACTTTTTAATTTCTCTAGAATTCCTCTATTTTTTTGAAGCGAAAACCTGCAAAAAGATCAAATTTTTATTATTCCCAACTTCCCATTGCTCTTCAAAACTAAACCGCAAACATGTGGAGAAATCACTTTGAGAGTTGATCCAAATGAAACTAAATCTAGAGATTTGATGAAGACGACGACTCAAGTGCTCAGGAACAACAAGTTGATATTGACTTTTAAGGCAGTGATGGAGAATGGGTTGATTGTGGCAGTAAAGAGGAAGGGAGTTATAAGAAGGATTCAATTGAAGAAAAAAAGGTGTTAATTTTTAGAATTAGGGTCAAATTAAAATAAATATAGAGTTTGAGGACTAATTATATAATTATATCAATTTATATTAACTGCCACATCATCAACCGTTAAATTTTTAACGGCGTTGGACCAATTTGTTGCTTTTTTTAAGTTGGGGGACCAGTTTGTAACTTCTGATAGTCGGGGGACGCAAAAGATGATTGGAACATAGTCGAGGACCATTTATGTAGTTTACCCAAATTTATTTGCGTGGCAACATCCTTGTTTGATTGCTTGAAATATCTATTTTTTTTATTTTAAACACGACAACCATTCGAGTTTTACATATCCATTTATTTGGTTTTGATTTTAAAAAATATCATGTTTCTGTATATTGATTCATTTTTATAATTAGAAATTAGTTATTTAATTAAAAGGTTATAAATTCAAATATTTGCCACGGTTGAATTTTACGTATTGTATAATTTTGTGTTGTCTTTCTAACAAAGAATAATGACATATTCTCGTTTTTTTATCAATTGATCATTAATAAAATTGAAATATTTTGTATTTATTAAAATAGTTTTATCGACAACATCTCGTAGTCAATTACAATTTTTGATTCACCGATGCATTGGTTTTAAGAGATGTTATTTTCACTTTATTAAGGAATGATTGAATTTTAATCTTAAAGTTCCATGATAAGAACGAAATAATTACATAATACAATAAGATTTTATTTGCGTGATAATATCTTTGTTTGGTTGTTTGAAATAACTTTTTTTCTCTCTTTTAAACACGGTAACCATTCGAGTTTTACACATCCATTTATTCAGTTTTGAATTTAAAAAATATCATGTTTCTACATATTTGATTCATTCTTATAATTAGGAATTAGTTACTTGATGAAAGGGTTATAAATTCAAATATTCGCCATTGTTGAGTTTTACTTATTGTATAATCTTGTGTTTCATTTCAAACAAACACAGCATAGCGACATGTTCTCGTTTCTGTTATCAAATTGATCGTTAATAAAATTAAAATATTTTGTATTTACTGAAATAATTTTATCGAGAAGATCACGTAGTCAATTACATAGTTTGAATCACCGATGCATTGGTTTTAAGAGGATGTTATTTTCATTTTATTATGGAATGATTGAATTTTTTTAACCCTAAACCATTCGAGTTTTACACGGTAATCACCGATGCATTGGTTTTAACTCGTAAAACTCGAATTGTAAAATGTTATCTATGGTAAGAACGATTTAATCGAAATGAAAAAAGAAAGTATGAATGGATGTTGCTTGTAGGAACCTTTTTTAATTAAAGAAATAACATGAATTCAAAAGCTCCTGGTTATTTAATAAAACACATTTTTTTGCAAATCAACACTATTTCACAATCGTGTTTTAAACTAAATAAAATATTTTATCCTACAAGAACAATTTCATTTTATTGTTTTTTTGTACTTACCCAAAAAAATCCATGTTTAATGCTTATTCGATTAAAACTTTTTTTTTATTTATCCGTATAATAGTGGATCAAAGAAGAACTTAATAGAAGACACTAAAACACAAGAAAATATCAAAATTGAGTTTGAGGTAATCAATTTAATTGACATTTTATACATTTTGTGTGTGTTGTAAATCGAATAGAAATGTTTAGGACCTAAAAAATCAAATGATTGTTTATTGCTTGGCTAATATGAAAATTAATTAGTTTCCTCAATATAATAACACTACACTAGAATTGTTATATAGCGGCGTTTTTAGTGGCGTTTTTATAACAAACGCCGCTAACATTTTACCTATGCTGGCGTTTAAAAGAAAAATGCCACAAAATGGCAACCTTTGTGGCATTTGGAAGAAAAACGTCACTGTAGAAAAACAATTAGTGGCGTTTTAATAGGAAACGCCGTAATAAATATGCTTTTAGCGGCGTTTGTTCCCAAAAACGCCGCAATAAGTATCGTTATAGTGGCGATCTGTAAGAAACGCCGCAATAGATAAAAGCTAAAACTCTTGGCCGTTCGCCTCGCCGTCGACCATCCCGCAGGCCTTCAACCGAAAGTTAACAAAGCTCATTCGCACCAGCAAGCAAGCATCGCCGTTGTTCCTGGCCGTGCTCCTCATCGACCCTGGGCGTGTTTTCGAGGTTTGTTCATATCCTTCGTTAATATTCCTTACTTTTTTTTCATTGATTCGGCCCCAAATCAATTCTCTCCTTTTTCTAATATTTCTCGTCAAAGCTCTCGATTCCAATTTTTTTTCTCTCGGTCGAAAGGTAATTATCTTCTTTTTTTTTCGTTTATTACCCCTTTTCGTTTCTTGATTTTTTATTTGTTTATTCTAGGGTTTTGAGTTTGGCAGCCTTTCATTAAATCTCAAAATAGTGCTATGCAGATATACTGCACTTGAGAAGAAAATCTTTCTCACTTGAGAAGAAATTCTTTCTCACTTTGCACTTGAGAAAATCTTTTAGCTCCTGAAGATTCAAAACAAAAGCCTTATGTGGCTATCATTAAGGTAACTGGATTACCTTGTATACATTTTCTTTATTTCCAAAAGACTTTTTAGTCATGTTCCCTTGCAAATAATGGAGCTTTTATCTATTGATAGGACATTAGTCAGACTAAAGATGGGAACATTATGGTTACTAGGCAGTGGTTTTATCGCCCTGAAGAGGCTGAGAGAAAAGGTGGTGGAAGCTGGCCGTCACATGATACAAGAGAGCTTTTCTACAGCTTCCACCGTGACGAGGTTCCTGCAGATGACTGATGCTCGGTGCTCAAGATGCATGGAATTTAAAATCGGTGTAAGGGACATTATCCAAGCAGGACACGGAGAACGTTACCAGGTAATCTCATATTTTCTTCTTCCATTCAGTCATTGTTACTATTTTAATTAAAAGAAGTTGGGATTTGATTGAGCTAGCACTTTTTTTTTCATGTTCACTGACGGTATTGAACAAAAGTTCAATATTTTAATTAATTTTCTGTTGTTGCTCCTGATGGGTTCTGAATAGTGAATAGTGATGAGATGTTGGTGTATTGAGCATTCTGCAATAGTTTCTATTTAGCCTAGATGAGTTGACTGCAATTAAGTTTTTGAGAAGTGAGAGTATCTTGAGCTTGGGATCATTCCTGTTTGATAAAGCAAATCATTCATTCCGGTTGCTTCCTGCCACTATGTTTTGTGGAGCTCATTTGTTCCTTCCTTTGATGCCTTGTTCTCTTTTCCAAGTTGTGGGTTTAGTAACAAATAAAGCTCTGAAGCCCTTCCACCATAATATTTCTGGTTTTATGCTTATGTGTAACACTTAAAAAAAAAATAGTGCTTCCACGAAGGTTTGAACCCTTGACCTAGGGGATCATGAGTGCAAGCCTTAACCGTTTAGGCTAAGAAAATATTCTGTTATAATCTACCTCAAACTTCATGATACGTTATTGACTTCTGTTTTGTAAAATAAAAAAATAATAATCTGATATATCCCCCAACCACCCCAATTAATGCACACAATTAGATCTGGATCTAATTTTGTTTTCCAAAATTTTTCTCTTCTCACCAAACCGTTCCTCTTCCCCGACGAACCCCATCGATCTCGGCCACCGTCGATCGGTGGTGTGCACGACCACCATCGGTGTGCTCACCGTCGAGTCCCGAGCCAAACGCCCTTATCCACTCGCACATCGGAGCTGCCATTCGCCGTTGATTTTGGGTCAAAGGTTCGACGAACCTAGTGTTTCCCGCTGCGAATATTCAGTTTTTTCCGACCGTTCCCGTCACCAGCTGAGCGCGTCGACGGCGCAGGATTGATCTCCGTGTAGAATGGAACAAAACCCCTCTGGCCGTTTGCTCATCCGACACCGGGAGAGGCTTCGCCGGAGTTACGCCGAAATCGTTTCTCCCCTCTCCGTTTTGGTAAGATCGGTAAGATTTATGGCCAAATACCGAAAATTATTGAGAATTTGATGAGTAAATAATGTTATTGGTGTGATCGGGGTGTTTTCCGGCTCGTTTTCCACCATTTTAGGCCGCGCGTGAGCCACACGCGCCGTCCGGGGCGATTTCCGGCCGCCCTGGACGGTGGCCGTTGAACCAGTCGGTTCAGACCGGTCTGACCCGTTGACCGGTCCGACCCGTTGACTGGTCCGACCCGTTGACCGGTCCGACCCGTTGACCGACCCGACCCGTTGACCGACCCGACCCGTTGACCGACCCGACCCGTTGACCGACTCGACCCGTTGACCGACCCGACCCGTTGACCCGACCCAGTCAACAGTGACGTCAGCATGACATCAGCATTGACTGCTGACATCACCGTTGACCGTTGACTTTGACCAAAAAGTCAAATTTTCCGAAAAGCCCTATTTTATGTTTTTCGACGTCCTGAGTCCGATTTTGAAGCCCGTTTTGTGAAATTCTAACCCGAAAGCCTCCGAATTGGACCTTGAACTCGAGTCCACTTATATAATTTAATAATCAATTAAGAGTAAGAGGAGTAAAGACTGAATGTGGAATATTTTTTATGAAGGTATTCAAAGTTCCTTATTTACGGGATGTTGAGGACGTCGCATTCGAGTTCGAGAGTGATCGAACGGAGTATCAGGATCGACTGATATAGCAAGTATTAAAGGTAATACTCTACTACCTCTTGTATGCTTTATGAGCATGTTGGTATGTGTTAATGCATGCATAAAAATGATGATTAGTACTGTTAATTCTGCTCAAGTCAAACCAAATATGAAAACGAGTCTGATATTCTAGATAAGACCGAAATGCTCGTACGAGGAAGTTAATAAATCTGAAGTTCATTGAGTAGTTAATAAGACAATAAATCTCCAAATTCGATTATAGATTTAGGGGAATCTATACATACCCCTGAATTAAGCGAGTGGCTCAAAATATAGAATAGATCGAAATGACTAAAAGTATTGAAAATACCGTTATGGTTAAAATGATTGGAAGATTAGTAATGACTAAAAAGAGTTGAAGTATCCTCAGATACCGAGGTTTACAAATTTATTAGAATGATGGTTAAACCCTTGAGTTTTGAAATGAATTAAGTGGTTGGGGTACCGAAATTCTTGAATGACTGAAATACCCCTTTTTGACTAGAATAAGTAAATTGCCTATGATAAATTATGGAAATGCCAATAAAGTTGGAAATGACTTAAATGCCCCTAAGGGTTGGAAGTTTCTCCACACAGAATATATGACTGACTACTCCATGTAAAATACTGTAGTGAAATATGAAAACAACCGTTCAGATATACGATACAGTTAGATGCATCAGAAGTGTTGGTTAGTTCTGCAAGGTTGGAATATGTTAATTCGAATGGTTTTGGAGACTCGATAAACTTCTGGAAATCTTAAATTTTGCAAATCGTCATTTCATCGTTATTCTAAATTATAAATCATCCCTGATAGTTAAATGACCAAAACGCCCTCGTTAGCCCAAGTAATCAAAATAGCCCTAAATGTATCTGATACCGTGAAAGATCTTGACATAGAAATCTCTGAATGCTTAGTTGGAAATCTGATGAGCAAACAGAATTATCGAGCCAATGTTCACGCCCTATTGGTATAAATTACCAAAATGCACGTGTATGATAAAATGACCATAATGCCTCTGGTAGGCTTAAATGGCTAAATCAATCATAATATGCCTAAACTCCCAAGATCTTGATGTATCACCTCCTGACTATCTGGTTTGAACAGTTAGTACAAACCCCTCTTTTAATAGGGGCCTTGTTTCAAAGATCCGTTCAACTGTCAAAAGTTAATATGTTCCCTTCCGTAAATGTCAAGTATCTCCAAGGAAATAAACTATTCCACCTAGTGTGTTCCATGTGTTCTACACAACTGTTTTGCTTACTGAATTACATGTTAAAATACCGATTATGTACACATGATGAATACTTGAACTCACATGAACATGACATGTTTTATAATTAAACATGACCGTACTGTATTTTTAATATATACATATGTACATGATATGACCAACATGCTATATGGATAATGTATTACTAAAAATTCAGCTATTGATTAATCGAACCGTTACATAGATTGTTACTGGGGTACTTGGGATTGAATATGAAGTGATCGTAGGTTCAGCTCTGATCCAGCTGGAAACACCGTTACCGTTATAAGGTTCCAATGCTTCGGCTAGGGTAATTCCTCACCGTTACCGTTATAGGTTCCAATGCTTCGGCTAGGGTAATTCCTCACCGTTACCGTTATAGGTTCCAATGCTTCGGCTAGGGTAATTCCTCACCGTTACCGTTATAGGTTCCAATGCTTCGGCTAGGGTAATTCCTCACCGTTACCGTTATAGGTTCCAATGCTTCGGCTAGGGTAATTCCTCACCATTACCGTTATAGGTTCCAATGCTTCGGCTAGGGTAATTCCTCACCGTTACCGTTATAGGTTCCAATGCTTCAGCTAGGGTAATTCCTCACCGTTACCGTTACAGGTTCCTATGCTTCGGCTAGGGTAATACCTACCATACCGTACCGTACCGTTCCTAAGATAAGGGTTGATAAATGATTGAACCGTACCGTATTGTTACTTGAACTTTATGTTTTCGAACTGAAAATGTATATTATACTGTTGTTGTACATGTTTTACCTACACCTTTTGGAAAACACTAGGAACCGAACTCTCTAATTCCACCTCTGTATATTAATAGCCTATAATTATCGTCTAATTCTCGACGATTGAATAAAGAATAAGTACCGTTATTCTCAAGTATAACATTACCTGAAATATCGAGAAAAAAAAAGAAATGAAGACAGTTACTACGTAAAACATCATGAAAATGTTATGCCTACCATATATCTGCATGAGCTTATAGCATCTTTTGGTAGTTTTGTATTACTGAGCTTTTCCAAGCTCACGTTGTTTTTACCATCACAGGTTAAAGGTATAACGTTTGACATCAGTGTTCGGAGTTCTCTCGGCGTTGCTTTTGGAGTACGGTACCGACATAGTTAGTGGGCATGCATATCATTATTGTTACATGATAGTGTCTGTAAAATGTTTTCTGAATCCTGTTATATGTTTAAATACTTTCATGAAAGAGTATTTACAACTAAAGTTACAGTTATAATCTAATATGTAATTTTTCAGAGAAAAATGTTTTATGTGTATTTTTACTGTGGGTCGCTCCTGTGACCCTAATGTGGCTTCCTAGGATCCGTTGTAACGCATAAGCGGGTCTAGGGGGTTACATTTAGTGGTATCAGAGCTTAGAGTTGCGTTCTTCTGGGTAGATCGGCCGATCGTCTGTCATAGGGTGTCTGGTCTGTGCATGCCCCTAGATCTTAACCGTACTCCAGCAAGTCGAGACTCCGATGTTGAATCATTTCCTGTGATAAGTGCAATTAACCATTCTATCCATAATAGCTTGATCTGTACTGGAAAAGAATATTGGTAATGTCTGTGTTTTGAATTAAATGGTTGAATTGAATCTGGATGAGGAACTTGAGATGGTTTATACTTGTGAATCAGATTGAGAATAAATGTTTGATAATGTGGGATGACCGATGTAAGATTTCATGAAAGGCTATTCGGTGATAACGACTGTGTTTGAAAATACCCTAATGGAAATGTGAAAAAAAAAACTCTATGAACTTCAGAGTGAAGGGTTTGCAATCGTGCAGAAAGTGTATAATCTGTGGTGCCTCTATTAAATACAAAAGAAATAATTGTCTGAATATTACGTTGAAGGTAAGTGATATCCATTAATGACCTTAGATGTGTTCGATCAGTATGAAGAAAGGCATCTCCTCCATGGTGTGGCTTAGTATATCGTTAAATATTATCTTTAATTGAAAATTTGATGTTTACATCCTGATTATGGGAGTAGCTGTTGGACTCCTAAGAGTGCTTATCTGAACTGTAGTTGTAATTCTTTTCATCTGAAAATTATGGTCAACCTAAAAGAGTAATTCAAACTCTGAAAAATATACCTTTGGGTGCTATGATTGACTTCTGTGGAAGATCGGAATGTCTCTTATCCTTGACTGAGACCGTTTATAATAAAAGTTATGAGACAAGTGTTTGCTTGACATCATATAAGGTTCTGTAAGGGTGCAATTATCGTATTCTAATAAACAGGTCTGGAATGTATGATGAGATGATTGTTGATCCAAGTCAATATGAGTTATTGAGGACACGACCAAATTGATCTGTGAAAAAAAAAATCATGAGAAGCAAGTATACTCTAAAGGATGAGTTTCAGTACAAGAATGGATGAAAGAGGCCTTTGACAGACAGAAATATTATGCTGATCGGAGAAGAAAAGATATTGAGTTTGAAGTCAGTGATCAAGTTTTTCTGAAAGTATCTCCATAGAAGAAAGTTCTAAGTTAAAAAAAAAAGTAAGTTGAGTCCGAGATTCATTGGGCCGTACCGTATCATGAAGAGAGTTGGGCCAGTTGCCTAACAACTTGAGTTACCTCCTCAGCTCAGCCGTATCCATGATGTCTTCCATGTGTCCATGTTGAGACAATACCATCACGATCCTAGTCATGTCATTCAAGTTCAGAATGTAGAGTTGAGGTTAGACTTGTCCTATGAAGAGACACCGATTCAGATCTTAGATTTTGATGAAAGAGTTCTGAGGAATCGACGCTTTTCGATAGTAAAAGTACAGTGGAGAAATCGGAGTCCTAGTAAGGCTAATTGGGAGATCGAAGGATCCATCAGAGAACAATTTCTGCATTTGTCTGATTTAGGTAAATTTCGAGGACGAAATTTTTTTAAGGAGGGGAGAATTGTAACACTTAAAAAAAATAGTGCTTCCACGAAGGTTTGAACCCTTGACCTAGGGGATCATGAGTGCAAGCCTTAACCGTTTAGGCTAAGAAAGTATTCTGTTATAATCTACCTCAAACTTCATGATACGTTATTGACTTCTGTTTTGTAAAATAAAAAAATAATAATCTGATATATCCCCCAACCACCCCAATTAATGCACACAATTAGATCTGGATCTAATTTTGTTTTCCAAAATTTTTCTCTTCTCACCAAACCGTTCCTCTTCCCCGACGAACCCCATCGATCTCGGCCACCGTCGATCGGTGGTGTGCACGACCACCATCGGTGTGCTCACCGTCGAGTCCCGAGCCAAACGCCCTTATCCACTCGCACATCGGAGCTGCCATTCGCCGTTGATTTTGGGTCAAAGGTTCGACGAACCTAGTGTTTCCCGCTGCGAATATTCAGTTTTTTCCGACCGTTCCCGTCACCAGCTGAGCGCGTCGACGGCGCAGGATTGATCTCCGTGTATAATGGAACAAAACCCCTCTGGCCGTTTGCTCATCCGACACCGGGAGAGGCTTCGCCGGAGTTACGCCGAAATCGTTTCTCCCCTCTCCGTTTTGGTAAGATCGGTAAGATTTATGGCCAAATACCGAAAATTATTGAGAATTTGATGAGTAAATAATGTTATTGGTGTGATCGGGGTGTTTTCCGGCTCGTTTTCCACCATTTTAGGCCGCGCGTGAGCCACACGCGCCGTCCGGGGCGATTTCCGGCCGCCCTGGATGGTGGCCGTTGAACCAGTCGGTTCAGACCGGTCTGACCCGTTGACCGGTCCGACCCGTTGACCGGTCCGACCCGTTGACTGGTCCGACCCGTTGACCGGTCCGACCCGTTGACCGACCCGACCCGTTGACCGACCCGACCCGTTGACCGACCCGACCCGTTGACCGACTCGACCCGTTGACCGACCCGACCCGTTGACCCGACCCAGTCAACAGTGACGTCAGCATGACATCAGCATTGACTGCTGACATCACCGTTGACCGTTGACTTTGACCAAAAAGTAAAATTTTCCGAAAAGCCCTATTTTATGTTTTTCGACGTCCTGAGTCCGATTTTGAAGCCCGTTTTGTGAAATTCTAACCCGAAAGCCTCCGAATTGGACCTTGAACTCGAGTCCACTTATATAATTTAATAATCAATTAAGAGTAAGAGGAGTAAAGACTGAATGTGGAATATTTTTTATGAAGGTATTCAAAGTTCCTTATTTACGGGATGTTGAGGACGTCGCATTCGAGTTCGAGAGTGATCGAACGGAGTATCAGGATCGACTGATATAGCAAGTATTAAAGGTAATACTCTACTACCTCTTGTATGCTTTATGAGCATGTTGGTATGTGTTAATGCATGCATAAAAATGATGATTAGTACTGTTAATTCTGCTCAAGTCAAACCAAATATGAAAACGAGTCTGATATTCTAGATAAGACCGAAATGCTCGTACGAGGAAGTTAATAAATCTGAAGTTCATTGAGTAGTTAATAAGACAATAAATCTCCAAATTCGATTATAGATTTAGGGGAATCTATACATACCCCTGAATTAAGCGAGTGGCTCAAAATATAGAATAGATCGAAATGACTAAAAGTATTGAAAATACCGTTATGGTTAAAATGATTGGAAGATTAGTAATGACTAAAAAGAGTTGAAGTATCCTCAGATACCGAGGTTTACAAATTTATTAGAATGATGGTTAAACCCTTGAGTTTTGAAATGAATTAAGTGGTTGGGGTACCGAAATTCTTGAATGACTGAAATACCCCTTTTTGACTGGAATAAGTAAATTGCCTATGATAAATTATGGAAATGCCAATAAAGTTGGAAATGACTGAAATGCCCCTAAGGGTTGGAAGTTTCTCCACACAGAATATATGACTGACTACTCCATGTAAAATACTGTAGTGAAATATGAAAACAACCGTTCAGATATACGATACAGTTAGATGCATCAGAAGTGTTGGTTAGTTCTGCAAGGTTGGAATATGTTAATTCGAATGGTTTTGGAGACTCGATAAACTTCTGGAAATCTTAAATTTTGCAAATCGTCATTTCATCGTTATTCTAAATTATAAATCATCCCTGATAGTTAAATGACCAAAACGCCCTCGTTGGCCCAAGTAATCAAAATAGCCCTAAATGTATCTGATACCGTGAAAGATCTTGACATAGAAATCTCTGAATGCTTGGTTGGAAATCTGATGAGCAAACAGAATTATCGAGCCAATGTTCACGCCCTATTGGTATAAATTACCAAAATGCACGTGTATGATAAAATGACCATAATGCCTCTGGTAGGCTTAAATGGCTAAATCAATCATAATATGCCTAAACTCCCAAGATCTTGATGTATCACCTCCTGACTATCTGGTTTGAACAGTTAGTACAAACCCCTCTTTTAATAGGGGCCTTGTTTCAAAGATCTGTTCAACTGTCAAAAGTTAATATGTTCCCTTCCGTAAATGTCAAGTATCTCCAAGGAAATAAACTATTCCACCTAGTGTGTTCCATGTGTTCTACACAACTGTTTTGCTTACTGAATTACATGTTAAAATACCGATTATGTACACATGATGAATACTTGAACTCACATGAACATGACATGTTTTATAATTAAACATGACCGTACTATATTTTTAATATATACATATGTACATGATATGACCAACATGCTATATGGATAATGTATTACTAAAAATTCAGCTATTGATTAATCGAACCGTTACATAGATTGTTACTGGGGTACTTGGGATTGAATATGAAGTGATCATAGGTTCAGCTCTGATCCAGCTGGAAACACCGTTACCGTTATAAGGTTCCAATGCTTCGGCTAGGGTAATTCCTCACCGTTACCGTTATAGGTTCCAATGCTTCGGCTAGGGTAATTCCTCACCGTTACCGTTATAGGTTCCAATGCTTCGGCTAGGGTAATTCCTCACCGTTACCGTTATAGGTTCCAATGCTTCGGCTAGGGTAATTCCTCACCGTTACCGTTATAGGTTCCAATGCTTCGGCTAGGGTAATTCCTCACCATTACCGTTATAGGTTCCAATGCTTCGGCTAGGGTAATTCCTCACCGTTACCGTTATAGGTTCCAATGCTTCGGCTAGGGTAATTCCTCACCGTTACCGTTACAGGTTCCTATGCTTCGGCTAGGGTAATACCTACCATACCGTACCGTACCGTTCCTAAGATAAGGGTTGATAAATGATTGAACCGTACCGTATTGTTACTTGAACTTTATGTTTTCGAACTGAAAATGTATATTATACTGTTGTTGTACATGTTTTACCTACACCTTTTGGAAAACACTAGGAACCGAACTCTCTAATTCCACCTCTGTATATTAATAGCCTATAATTATCGTCTAATTCTCGACGATTGAATAAAGAATAAGTACCGTTATTCTCAAGTATAACATTACCTGAAATATCGAGAAAAAAAAAGAAATGAAGACAGTTACTACGTAAAACATCATGAAAATGTTATGCCTACCATATATCTGCATGAGCTTATAGCATCTTTTGGTAGTTTTGTATTACTGAGCCTTTCCAAGCTCACGTTGTTTTTACCATCACAGGTTAAAGGTATAACGTTTGACATCAGTGTTCGGAGTTCTCTCGGCGTTGCTTTTGGAGTACGGTACCGACATAGTTAGTGGGCATGCATATCATTATTGTTACATGATAGTGTCTGTAAAATGTTTTCTGAATCCTGTTATATGTTTAAATACTTTCATGAAAGAGTATTTACAACTAAAGTTACAGTTATAATCTAATATGTAATTTTTCAGAGAAAAATGTTTTATGTGTATTTTTACTGTGGGTCGCTCCTGTGACCCTAATGTGGCTTCCTAGGATCCGTTGTAACGCATAAGCGGGTCTAGGGGGTTACATTTAGTGGTATCAGAGCTTAGAGTTGCGTTCTTCTGGGTAGATCGGCCGATCGTCTGTCATAGGGTGTCTGGTCTGTGCATGCCCCTAGATCTTAACCGTACTCCAGCAAGTCGAGACTCCGATGTTGAATCATTTCCTGTGATAAGTGCAATTAACCGTTCTATCCATAATAGCTTGATCTGTACTGGAAAAGAATATTGGTAATGTCTGTGTTTTGAATTAAATGGTTGAATTGAATCTGGATGAGGAACTTGAGATGGTTTATACTTGTGAATCAGATTGAGAATAAATGTTTGATAATGTGGGATGACCAATGTAAGATTTCATGAAAGGCTATTCGGTGATAACGACTGTGTTTGAAAATACCCTAACGGAAATGTGAAAAAAAAAACTCTATGAACTTCAGAGTGAAGGGTTTGCAATCGTGCAGAAAGTGTATAATCTGTGGTGCCTCTATTAAATACAAAAGAAATAATTGTCTGAATATTACGTTGAAGGTAAGTGATATCCATTAATGACCTTAGATGTGTTCGATCAGTATGAAGAAAGGCATCTCCTCCATGGTGTGGCTTAGTATATCGTTAAATATTATCTTTAATTGAAAATTTGATGTTTACATCCTGATTATGGGAGTAGCTGTTGGACTCCTAAGAGTGCTTATCTGAACTGTAGTTGTAATTCTTTTCATCTGAAAATTATGGTCAACCTAAAAGAGTAATTCAAACTCTGAAAAATATACCTTTGGGTGCTATGATTGACTTCTGTGGAAGATCGGAATGTCTCTTATCCTTGACTGAGACCGTTTATAATAAAAGTTATGAGACAAGTGTTTGCTTGACATCATATAAGGTTCTGTAAGGGTGCAATTACCGTATTCTAATAAACAGGTCTGGAATGTATGATGAGATGATTGTTGATCCAAGTCAATATGAGTTATTGAGGACACGACCAAATTGATCTGTGAAAAAAAAATCATGAGAAGCAAGTATACTCTAAAGGATGAGTTTCAGTACAAGAATGGATGAAAGAGGCCTTTGACAGACAGAAATATTATGCTGATCGGAGAAGAAAAGATATTGAGTTTGAAGTCAGTGATCAAGTTTTTCTGAAAGTATCTCCATAGAAGAAAGTTCTAAGTTAAAAAAAAAAAGTAAGTTGAGTCCGAGATTCATTGGGCCGTACCGTATCATGAAGAGAGTTGGGCCAGTTGCCTAACAACTTGAGTTACCTCCTCAGCTCAGCCGTATCCATGATGTCTTCCATGTGTCCATGTTGAGACAATACCATCACGATCCTAGTCATGTCATTCAAGTTCAGAATGTAGAGTTGAGGTTAGACTTGTCCTATGAAGAGACACCGATTCAGATCTTAGATTTTGATGAAAGAGTTCTGAGGAATCGACGCTTTCCGATAGTAAAAGTACAGTGGAGAAATCGGAGTCCTAGTAAGGCTAATTGGGAGATCGAAGGATCCATCAGAGAACAATTTCTGCATTTGTCTGATTTAGGTAAATTTCGAGGATGAAATTTTTTTAAGGAGGGGAGAATTGTAACACTTAAAAAAAATAGTGCTTCCACGAAGGTTTGAACCCTTGACCTAGGGGATCATGAGTGCAAGCCTTAACCGTTTAGGCTAAGAAAGTATTCTGTTATAATCTACCTCAAACTTCATGATACGTTATTGACTTCTGTTTTGTAAAATAAAAAAATAATAATCTGATATATCCCCCAACCACCCCAATTAATGCACACAATTAGATCTGGATCTAATTTTGTTTTCCAAAATTTTTCTCTTCTCACCAAACCGTTCCTCTTCCCCGACGAACCCCATCGATCTCGGCCACCGTCGATCGGTGGTGTGCACGACCACCATCGGTGTGCTCACCGTCGAGTCCCGAGCCAAACGCCCTTATCCACTCGCACATCGGAGCTGCCATTCGCCGTTGATTTTGGGTCAAAGGTTCGACGAACCTAGTGTTTCCCGCTGCGAATATTCAGTTTTTTCCGACCGTTCCCGTCACCAGCTGAGCGCGTCGACGGCGCAGGATTGATCTCCGTGTATAATGGAACAAAACCCCTCTGGCCGTTTGCTCATCCGACACCGGGAGAGGCTTCGCCGGAGTTACGCCGAAATCGTTTCTCCCCTCTCCGTTTTGGTAAGATCGGTAAGATTTATGGCCAAATACCGAAAATTATTGAGAATTTGATGAGTAAATAATGTTATTGGTGTGATCGGGGTGTTTTCCGGCTCGTTTTCCACCATTTTAGGCCGCGCGTGAGCCACACGCGCCGTCCGGGGCGATTTCCGGCCGCCCTGGACGGTGGCCGTTGAACCAGTCGGTTCAGACCGGTCTGACCCGTTGACCGGTCCGACCCGTTGACCGGTCCGACCCGTTGACTGGTCCGACCCGTTGACCGGTCCGACCCGTTGACCGACCCGACCCGTTGACCGACCCGACCCGTTGACCGACCCGACCCGTTGACCGACTCGACCCGTTGACCGACCCGACCCGTTGACCCGACCCAGTCAACAGTGACGTCAGCATGACATCAGCATTGACTGCTGACATCACCGTTGACCGTTGACTTTGACCAAAAAGTCAAATTTTCCGAAAAGCCCTATTTTATGTTTTTCGACGTCCTGAGTCCGATTTTGAAGCCCGTTTTGTGAAATTCTAACCCGAAAGCCTCCGAATTGGACCTTGAACTCGAGTCCACTTATATAATTTAATAATCAATTAAGAGTAAGAGGAGTAAAGACTGAATGTGGAATATTTTTTATGAAGGTATTCAAAGTTCCTTATTTACGGGATGTTGAGGACGTCGCATTCGAGTTCGAGAGTGATCGAACGGAGTATCAGGATCGACTGATATAGCAAGTATTAAAGGTAATACTCTACTACCTCTTGTATGCTTTATGAGCATGTTGGTATGTGTTAATGCATGCATAAAAATGATGATTAGTACTGTTAATTCTGCTCAAGTCAAACCAAATATGAAAACGAGTCTGATATTCTAGATAAGACCGAAATGCTCGTACGAGGAAGTTAATAAATCTGAAGTTCATTGAGTAGTTAATAAGACAATAAATCTCCAAATTCGATTATAGATTTAGGGGAATCTATACATACCCCTGAATTAAGCGAGTGGCTCAAAATATAGAATAGATCGAAATGACTAAAAGTATTGAAAATACCGTTATGGTTAAAATGATTGGAAGATTAGTAATGACTAAAAAGAGTTGAAGTATCCTCAGATACCGAGGTTTACAAATTTATTAGAATGATGGTTAAACCCTTGAGTTTTGAAATGAATTAAGTGGTTGGGGTACCGAAATTCTTGAATGACTGAAATACCCCTTTTTGACTGGAATAAGTAAATTGCCTATGATAAATTATGGAAATGCCAATAAAGTTGGAAATGACTGAAATGCCCCTAAGGGTTGGAAGTTTCTCCACACAGAATATATGACTGACTACTCCATGTAAAATACTGTAGTGAAATATGAAAACAACCGTTCAGATATACGATACAGTTAGATGCATCAGAAGTGTTGGTTAGTTCTGCAAGGTTGGAATATGTTAATTCGAATGGTTTTGGAGACTCGATAAACTTCTGGAAATCTTAAATTTTGCAAATCGTCATTTCATCGTTATTCTAAATTATAAATCATCCCTGATAGTTAAATGACCAAAACGCCCTCGTTGGCCCAAGTAATCAAAATAGCCCTAAATGTATCTGATACCGTGAAAGATCTTGACATAGAAATCTCTGAATGCTTGGTTGGAAATCTGATGAGCAAACAGAATTATCGAGCCAATGTTCACGCCCTATTGGTATAAATTACCAAAATGCACGTGTATGATAAAATGACCATAATGCCTCTGGTAGGCTTAAATGGCTAAATCAATCATAATATGCCTAAACTCCCAAGATCTTGACGTATCACCTCCTAACTATCTGGTTTGAACAGTTAGTACAAACCCCTCTTTTAATAGGGGCCTTGTTTCAAAGATCCGTTCAACTGTCAAAAGTTAATATGTTCCCTTCCGTAAATGTCAAGTATCTCCAAGGAAATAAACTATTCCACCTAGTGTGTTCCATGTGTTCTACACAACTGTTTTGCTTACTGAATTACATGTTAAAATACCGATTATGTACACATGATGAATACTTGAACTCACATGAACATGACATGTTTTATAATTAAACATGACCGTACTGTATTTTTAATATATACATATGTACATGATATGACCAACATGTTATATGGATAATGTATTACTAAAAATTCAGCTATTGATTAATCGAACCGTTACATAGATTGTTACTGGGGTACTTGGGATTGAATATGAAGTGATCGTAGGTTCAGCTCTGATCCAGCTGGAAACACCGTTACCGTTATAAGGTTCCAATGCTTCGGCTAGGGTAATTCCTCACCGTTACCGTTATAGGTTCCAATGCTTCGGCTAGGGTAATTCCTCACCGTTACCGTTATAGGTTCCAATGCTTCGGCTAGGGTAATTCCTCACCGTTACCGTTATAGGTTCCAATGCTTCGGCTAGGGTAATTCCTCACCGTTACCGTTATAGGTTCCAATGCTTCGGCTAGGGTAATTCCTCACCATTACCGTTATAGGTTCCAATGCTTCGGCTAGGGTAATTCCTCACCGTTACCGTTATAGGTTCCAATGCTTCGGCTAGGGTAATTCCTCACCGTTACCGTTACAGGTTCCTATGCTTCGGCTAGGGTAATACCTACCATACCGTACCGTACCGTTCCTAAGATAAGGGTTGATAAATGATTGAACCGTACCGTATTGTTACTTGAACTTTATGTTTTCGAACTGAAAATGTATATTATACTGTTGTTGTACATGTTTTACCTACACCTTTTGGAAAACACTAGGAACCGAACTCTCTAATTCCACCTCCGTATATTAATAGCCTATAATTATCGTCTAATTCTCGACGATTGAATAAAGAATAAGTACCGTTATTCTCAAGTATAACATTACCTGAAATATCGAGAAAAAAAAAAGAAATGAAGACAGTTACTACGTAAAACATCATGAAAATGTTATGCCTACCATATATCTGCATGAGCTTATAGCATCTTTTGGTAGTTTTGTATTACTGAGCTTTTCCAAGCTCACGTTGTTTTTACCATCACAGGTTAAAGGTATAACGTTTGACATCAGTGTTCGGAGTTCTCTCGGTGTTGCTTTTGGAGTACGGTACCGACATAGTTAGTGGGCATGCATATCATTATTGTTACATGATAGTGTCTGTAAAATGTTTTCTGAATCCTGTTATATGTTTAAATACTTTCATGAAAGAGTATTTACAACTAAAGTTACAGTTATAATCTAATATGTAATTTTTCAGAGAAAAATGTTTTATGTGTATTTTTACTGTGGGTCGCTCCTGTGACCCTAATGTGGCTTCCTAGGATCCGTTGTAACGCATAAGCGGGTCTAGGGGGTTACATTTAGTGGTATCAGAGCTTAGAGTTGCGTTCTTCTGGGTAGATCGGCCGATCGTCTGTCATAGGGTGTCTGGTCTGTGCATGCCCCTAGATCTTAACCGTACTCCAGCAAGTCGAGACTCCGATGTTGAATCATTTCCTGTGATAAGTGCAATTAACCGTTCTATCCATAATAGCTTGATCTGTACTGGAAAAGAATATTGGTAATGTCTGTGTTTTGAATTAAATGGTTGAATTGAATCTGGATGAGGAACTTGAGATGGTTTATACTTGTGAATCAGATTGAGAATAAATGTTTGATAATGTGGGATGACCGATGTAAGATTTCATGAAAGGCTATTCGGTGATAACGACTGTGTTTGAAAATACCTTAATGGAAATGTAAAAAAAAAAAACTCTATGAACTTCAGAGTGAAGGGTTTGCAATCGTGCAGAAAGTGTATAATCTGTGGTGCCTCTATTAAATACAAAAGAAATAATTGTCTGAATATTACGTTGAAGGTAAGTGATATCCATTAATGACCTTAGATGTGTTCGATCAGTATGAAGAAAGGCATCTCCTCCATGGTGTGGCTTAGTATATCGTTAAATATTATCTTTAATTGAAAATTTGATGTTTACATCCTGATTATGGGAGTAGCTGTTGGACTCCTAAGAGTGCTTATCTGAACTGTAGTTGTAGTTCTTTTCATCTGAAAATTATGGTCAACCTAAAAGAGTAATTCAAACTCTGAAAAATATACCTTTGGGTGCTATGATTGACTTCTGTGGAAGATCGGAATGTCTCTTATCCTTGACTGAGACCGTTTATAATAAAAGTTATGAGACAAGTGTTTGCTTGACATCATATAAGGTTCTGTAAGGGTGCAATTACCGTATTCTAATAAACAGGTCTGGAATGTATGATGAGATGATTGTTGATCCAAGTCAATATGAGTTATTGAGGACACGACCAAATTGATCTGTGAAAAAAAAAATCATGAGAAGCAAGTATACTCTAAAGGATGAGTTTCAGTACAAGAATGGATGAAAGAGGCCTTTGACAGACAGAAATATTATGCTGATCGGAGAAGAAAAGATATTGAGTTTGAAGTCAGTGATCAAGTTTTTCTGAAAGTATCTCCATAGAAGAAAGTTCTAAGTTAAAAAAAAAAGTAAGTTGAGTCCGAGATTCATTGGGCCGTACCGTATCATGAAGAGAGTTGGGCCAGTTGCCTAACAACTTGAGTTACCTCCTCAGCTCAGCCGTATCCATGATGTCTTCCATGTGTCCATGTTGAGACAATACCATCACGATCCTAGTCATGTCATTCAAGTTCAGAATGTAGAGTTGAGGTTAGACTTGTCCTATGAAGAGACACCGATTCAGATCTTAGATTTTGATGAAAGAGTTCTGAGGAATCGACGCTTTCCGATAGTAAAAGTACAGTGGAGAAATCGGAGTCCTAGTAAGGCTAATTGGGAGATCGAAGGATCCATCAGAGAACAATTTCTGCATTTGTCTGATTCAGGTAAATTTCGAGGACGAAATTTTTTTAAGGAGGGGAGAATTGTAACACTTAAAAAAAAAATAGTGCTTCCACGAAGGTTTGAACCCTTGACCTAGGGGATCATGAGTGCAAGCCTTAACCGTTTAGGCTAAGAAAGTATTCTGTTATAATCTACCTCAAACTTCATGATACGTTATTGACTTCTGTTTTGTAAAATAAAAAAATAATAATCTGATATATCCCCCAACCACCCCAATTAATGCACACAATTAGATCTGGATCTAATTTTGTTTTCCAAAATTTTTCTCTTCTCACCAAACCGTTCCTCTTCCCCGACGAACCCCATCGATCTCGGCCACCGTCGATCGGTGGTGTGCACGACCACCATCGGTGTGCTCACCGTCGAGTCCCGAGCCAAACGCCCTTATCCACTCGCACATCGGAGCTGCCATTCGCCGTTGATTTTGGGTCAAAGGTTCGACGAACCTAGTGTTTCCCGCTGCGAATATTCAGTTTTTTCCGACCGTTCCCGTCACCAGCTGAGCGCGTCGACGGCGCAGGATTGATCTCCGTGTAGAATGGAACAAAACCCCTCTGGCCGTTTGCTCATCCGACACCGGGAGAGGCTTCGCCGGAGTTACGCCGAAATCGTTTCTCCCCTCTCCGTTTTGGTAAGATCGGTAAGATTTATGGCCAAATACCGAAAATTATTGAGAATTTGATGAGTAAATAATGTTATTGGTGTGATCGGGGTGTTTTCCAGCTCGTTTTCCACCATTTTAGGCCGCGCGTGAGCCACACGCGCCGTCCGGGGCGATTTCCGGCCGCCCTGGACGGTGGCCGTTGAACCAGTCGGTTCAGACCGGTCTGACCCGTTGACCGGTCCGACCCGTTGACCGGTCCGACCCGTTGACTGGTCCGACCCGTTGACCGGTCCGACCCGTTGACCGACCCGACCCGTTGACCGACCCGACCCGTTGACCGACTCGACCCGTTGACCGACCCGACCCGTTGACCCGACCTAGTCAACAGTGACGTCAGCATGACATCAGCATTGACTGCTGACATCACCGTTGACCGTTGACTTTGACCAAAAAGTCAAATTTTCCGAAAAGCCCTATTTTATGTTTTTCGACGTCCTGAGTCCGATTTTGAAGCCCGTTTTGTGAAATTCTAACCCGAAAGCCTCCGAATTGGACCTTGAACTCGAGTCCACTTATATAATTTAATAATCAATTAAGAGTAAGAGGAGTAAAGACTGAATGTGGAATATTTTTTATGAAGGTATTCAAAGTTCCTTATTTACGGGATGTTGAGGACGTCGCATTCGAGTTCGAGAGTGATCGAACGGAGTATCAGGATCGACTGATATAGCAAGTATTAAAGGTAATACTCTACTACCTCTTGTATGCTTTATGAGCATGTTGGTATGTGTTAATGCATGCATAAAAATGATGATTAGTACTGTTAATTCTGCTCAAGTCAAACCAAATATGAAAACGAGTCTGATATTCTAGATAAGACCGAAATGCTCGTACGAGGAAGTTAATAAATCTGAAGTTCATTGAGTAGTTAATAAGACAATAAATCTCCAAATTCGATTATAGATTTAGGGGAATCTATACATACCCCTGAATTAAGCGAGTGGCTCAAAATATAGAATAGATCGAAATGACTAAAAGTATTGAAAATACCGTTATGGTTAAAATGATTGGAAGATTAGTAATGACTAAAAAGAGTTGAAGTATCCTCAGATACCGAGGTTTACAAATTTATTAGAATGATGGTTAAACCCTTGAGTTTTGAAATGAATTAAGTGGTTGGGGTACCGAAATTCTTGAATGACTGAAATACCCCTTTTTGACTGGAATAAGTAAATTGCCTATGATAAATTATGGAAATGCCAATAAAGTTGGAAATGACTGAAATGCCCCTAAGGGTTGGAAGTTTCTCCACACAGAATATATGACTGACTACTCCATGTAAAATACTGTAGTGAAATATGAAAACAACCGTTCAGATATACGATACAGTTAGATGCATCAGAAGTGTTGGTTAGTTCTGCAAGGTTGGAATATGTTAATTCGAATGGTTTTGGAGACTCGATAAACTTCTGGAAATCTTAAATTTTGCAAATCGTCATTTCATCGTTATTCTAAATTATAAATCATCCCTGATAGTTAAATGACCAAAACGCCCTCGTTGGCCCAAGTAATCAAAATAGCCCTAAATGTATCTGATACCGTGAAAGATCTTGACATAGAAATCTTTGAATGCTTGGTTGGAAATCTGATGAGCAAACAGAATTATCGAGCCAATGTTCACGCCCTATTGGTATAAATTACCAAAATGCACGTGTATGATAAAATGACCATAATGCCTCTGGTAGGCTTAAATGGCTAAATCAATCATAATATGCCTAAACTCCCAAGATCTTGATGTATCACCTCCTGACTATCTGGTTTGAACAGTTAGTACAAACCCCTCTTTTAATAGGGGCCTTGTTTCAAAGATCCGTTCAACTGTCAAAAGTTAATATGTTCCCTTCCGTAAATGTCAAGTATCTCCAAGGAAATAAACTATTCCACCTAGTGTGTTCCATGTGTTCTACACAACTGTTTTGCTTACTGAATTACATGTTAAAATACCGATTATGTACACATGATGAATACTTGAACTCACATGAACATGACATGTTTTATAATTAAACATGACCGTACTGTATTTTTAATATATACATATGTACATGATATGACCAACATGCTATATGGATAATGTATTACTAAAAATTCAGCTATTGATTAATCGAACCGTTACATAGATTGTTACTGGGGTACTTGGGATTGAATATGAAGTGATCGTAGGTTCAGCTCTGATCCAGCTGGAAACACCGTTACCGTTATAAGGTTCCAATGCTTCGGCTAGGGTAATTCCTCACCGTTACCGTTATAGGTTCCAATGCTTCGGCTAGGGTAATTCCTCACCGTTACCGTTATAGGTTCCAATGCTTCGGCTAGGGTAATTCCTCACCGTTACCGTTATAGGTTCCAATGCTTCGGCTAGGGTAATTCCTCACCGTTACCGTTATAGGTTCCAATGCTTCGGCTAGGGTAATTCCTCACCATTACCGTTATAGGTTCCAATGCTTCGGCTAGGGTAATTCCTCACCGTTACCGTTATAGGTTCCAATGCTTCGGCTAGGGTAATTCCTCACCGTTACCGTTACAGGTTCCTATGCTTCGGCTAGGGTAATACCTACCATACCGTACCGTACCGTTCCTAAGATAAGGGTTGATAAATGATTGAACCGTACCGTATTGTTACTTGAACTTTATGTTTTCGAACTGAAAATGTATATTATACTGTTGTTGTACATGTTTTACCTACACCTTTTGGAAAACACTAGGAACCGAACTCTCTAATTCCACCTCCGTATATTAATAGCCTATAATTATCGTCTAATTCTCGACGATTGAATAAAGAATAAGTACCGTTATTCTCAAGTATAACATTACCTGAAATATCGAGAAAAAAAAAGAAATGAAGACAGTTACTACGTAAAACATCATGAAAATGTTATGCCTACCATATATCTGCATGAGCTTATAGCATCTTTTGGTAGTTTTGTATTACTGAGCTTTTCCAAGCTCACGTTGTTTTTACCATCACAGGTTAAAGGTATAACGTTTGACATCAGTGTTCGGAGTTCTCTCGGCGTTGCTTTTGGAGTACGGTACCGACATAGTTAGTGGGCATGCATATCATTATTGTTACATGATAGTGTCTGTAAAATGTTTTCTGAATCCTGTTATATGTTTAAATACTTTCATGAAAGAGTATTTACAACTAAAGTTACAGTTATAATCTAATATGTAATTTTTCAGAGAAAAATGTTTTATGTGTATTTTTACTGTGGGTCGCTCCTGTGACCCTAATGTGGCTTCCTAGGATCCGTTGTAACGCATAAGCGGGTCTAGGGGGTTACATTATGCATGTTGCCTGAAGAAACTGATGGTGAACTGAGGTGACCAGCAACACAGTTTCTTTTTATTGTTTCTAATACAAGCAATCCTCTACTGAAGATATATATGTGTCATATGTCTATCTCTTATACTTCACTTGAATAAAGAAAGGGCTACCTTTTCTGCTGCAAGAAAATGGAGAGGTATGTTGTTTTATCTGGAATCCCTAGAGCCCTAGACAGTATTTATTTTCTGCAAGTTCAGCTTATTAATTTTTGAATGCTTTAGGTACAAGATAATTGAGGAAGTTGGTGACGGAACATTTGGTAGTGTATGCCGGGCTATTAATAAGCTGTCTGGTGAAGTTGTGAGTGTGCCCACAGTTTTATTTAAAATTGTAGAAACATATAGCTTTAAATGTGTTGACTCTGATACATAATTTTCGAATATATTCTGTTTTGAAGGTTGCAATTAAGAAAATGAAGAAGAAATATTACACATGGGAGGAGTGTGTGAATCTGAGAGAAGTTAAGGTAATGTTAGTCACTTTTGATTTTGCTCTCCTATTTTCGTGTCCATGATAGTTGTCTCATTTGGCAGTCACTTAGGAGAATGAATCATCCCAATATTGTGAAGCTAAAGGAAGTAATGAGGGAAAATAACGTTTTGTACTTTGTGTTTCAATTTATGGTAAGTGGCAGCTTGTATTTGTGTTGTACTTATAATTTGCTCTTTGATCTTTGGGGCATCAATTACATTTCTCAAAACATGCAAATATTCCAGGAGTTCAATCTTTACCAACTTATGAAAGACAGAGAAAAGATATTTTCAGAAGTTGAAATCAGAAATTGGTGTTTCCAAGTCTTTCAATGTCTTGCATATATGCACCATTGTGGATATTTTCATCGTGACCTAATGCCAGGTACTGTATGTAATTTTTATCTTACAGAATTTATTTTTATTTATCTTATGTTTCCTCAAAGAAATAGTATATAACTCACTGCCCTGTTATTTCCAGAGAATCTGTTGGTTACTAGAGATGTAATCAAAATTGCTGATTTTGGTCTTGCACGGGAAATTAGTTCACATCCCCCATACACTGAATATGTGTCAACACGCTGGTAAGTTTGATACTTTGAGGATTTAATCGGTGTTCCACCTTCTCTGTCTGCATTGTGTGCTTTATTTTAAATTTGGCAAGATAAATTTGGGACTACTTTGGTTCTTTCATTAGTATATTTTTTTCTGACATGCCATAATTGTTTATGTCTTACATTCAAACAAAGAAGTGACTGGATGCAAAAATGCTAACTGAGATGTTTGGCTATTCTTAGCTAACCTTAGCTAAACTCTTGCATTGCTATACAATGAAACATTGACCTAAATACTTTGGCACTCATGTTAAATAAAAGTTTGTCACATGCACGTGTCTAAAGAAAACTTATGTTTGTCAAATGCATGTTGCATGTAACACCCCAAATTTGGGCTTAGAAGTTTAGGGTCTGAACCTGATCGGTCAGGGAAACGGTTCGAATCTAAAAGGGAGTTTTCGGGAACACCTAGTTCGGAATACTTTAAAAATATAGAAAAATATCTAAAAATCCTCATTTAATATATAAAAGAGAATGGTGAAATCAATTTTACAAAATGAATTTTGGAAATACTACATTTCGGTGTAGTGACCAAATCGCAGTTTTTGCAAAAGTGAAATAGTGACTGTTTTGTAAAGGATTGAAACTTTGAATCTTTAAGGAGCTAATTTTACCAAAATGTTTTCATCAGATTTTTCCTTAATTTGGGTAATTTTATTAATGTTTTAATTAAAGGAAATGAAGGTTAATTAAAAGAGAAACTAACTTTGACTATTCATAACTACTTTTCACAAATTTTCCCTCTCTTCATTTTCTCTCAAATTCCTTTCAACCAAACACATTTTCTCCAGCAAATTTACTTTGATTTTACACTTCATTTGATGAGATTTCAATTCCTCTTTGATTCTTAATCAATTCCTCATCAAATCCAATTAATTTCTACATTGAATTTTCAAGAAAATTTGCCCAGATCAAGGAGAAATCATCATTTAGAGGTAAGCTTGTTCTTCTCCTCTAAATACTAAGTTCTTTACTGAAATTCCCAAGTTGTCAATCCTTTAGTAAAGTTTATGAATGGTTTTAATGTTGGAAACAAGATTTTGGCTTAAAACTCAAGATTTTGGAAGAGATCTTGAGGATTTTCGTGGATCTTGGTTAGGCTCTGTTTTGAGATTGTATTCTAATGTATTTTGGATGTTAAATGATGTTACAAATGAGGTTTTATCAATTAAATCCCGAATAGGTTTGTTTTCCTAAGTTTTGCTTGCTAGAATGGTGGTTTTTGGGTGATTTTGGTGATCTGTTGTTGCTGGAGGTATAAGGTCATGTTTATGTTGCTTTTTGATGTTAATTGATGTTTATAAAAGGTTAGAATTGATAGATCTTGGCTGAGCTTTGTTTTGGGAGAGTTTGGAGGTGATTTCGGTTGTTTTTGGTGGCCGAAAATGAGGTTCTTGAGTAGAGCATCGAGTTAGGGTTGCATTGCTGGTGATTTTAATGCATGGTGATGCATTAATCCTCTGTTGTTATGTGTTTAAAACAGGGGAGAATGATTCGGAAGCGATAGAGGTGGCGTTGGAGGTTTCCGACGCTTGGGGGGCTTGTCGGCTAGCATAGTTTTGTGTATCGGTGAGTGAGATCGTGTTTTCCAGCTTTGGAATGATTTGAAAAGAGGTTTGGGAACTTAAATTTAGGCTTGAAACGCCGGTTTAAGTTCGGAAGTAAGTAAAGTGGATTTCTCTCTCAATTGTGCTATTATTGTTTTGGAAACTATCAAAATGGGTTTTGATGTGATTGATTTGACAATGTGGTTTAATTTGTTGTTTGAGCATGGTTTTAAAGCATGTGAGTTGGTTGTCAAACTTGGTTTGAGGAAAGATGCATGCAATTGATATTTCTTGTGAGTATGAGTTGCCAGTTTGTGTCTCAAATGCTTTGTTCGGCTTTTTGGCTTGAAGGTGTTGCATGCTTTAAAAACAGCGAATGTGTTGATGTTTAACATGTTATATATTGGCATAGATGATGTAAAGATTACCGGACATATTGATCGATCAATAGGATGTAGAGTGCACTATAAACAAAAATTTGTACGTGCTCTTGGGTGTCGTCCCAAAGAGAGAGACCAATGATGGGATTTTCATTGGAGTAGGACTTGGTGAGAGACCAAGCTTTTTGGCAACAAGAGTTATTTCCATGAGACCAATGATGGGATTTTCATTGGAGTAGGACTTGGTGAGAGACCAAGCTTTTTGGAAACAAGAGTTATTGCCATGCGAAAGCGATGAGGGGCATTCCATCGTAGTAGGACTTGGTGAAATACCCAAGCTTAGTGGCGAGGGTAGATATCGCCATGAGAGCCGGTGGCGAGATCCCACCGGGATAGGACTTGACCTCGAGTCAAGCTGTCCGCGTATCCGTGTTTAATAGAATATGAAAAATGTCAATAGATGAGAATGAAATGTGTCACATGTACCAATGCTTGAGATGTTGTATGTAATGAGAAATGCATATGAGTTAATAATTTAATGAAATGCTTTTGTGTATCAAGCATATGTGGCCTTGCCATGAGATTTGCATAGGTTGTATGCATGTGTTAGCTAGAAGGTACATGTGGTTTTCAAAATGGAGATTTGCTTTTGCAAATGAAGTTTTGAGTTTATTAAAATGCTTTTGAGTAACAAGTATGTGTGGCTTTGCCATGAGTTTTGCATTTGTTGAATGCATGAGATACATAGAAGGAACATATGGTTTCCAAAAGGTATTTGCTTTGAAACGTTTATCAAGCATGAGAAAAGTATAGTGTGAAGTGGAAGTATTTTCCAAGGAAATTAGTTTAAACTTTGCATGAAGTGGTTATGCATGGAAAGGCTTAAATGATAGTATTTGCAAGGATGTTGTTTGGGGTGAGTTGTTTAGTGTATCAAAGTTAAATGTTGGTTTTCTTGTTGAGCAATGCATGTTTTAAAGCAATGATGTTTCAAAAGAGGTTTTCAATCAATACTTTGGTTTATTGGGTTGTGAATACATTTTAAGAAGGTTTTATGATCCGCTGCATTGATGGTGTTTTGGTTTTGAGCATTCCTCACTAAGCATTATGTGCTTACGCTCCTTTTTGTCCATCAATGCAGATATTTGAAGTTGGGACAACGAGAAGCAAGGGATTCAAGAAGAACTCCAGTTGAGAAGTATGTTTTGGTTTATAGCTATAGATAATAAAGGCAATGGGGGAGAATCTTTTACGTTGTTGTGTAATGAGATCGTTTATCTTGACCAAGTTCGGTTTATGGTTGAATACTTGTTGATGATCGCTTTGCAATATTTGGATCTTCTTCTCCATATTTGATATAGCTATGTTCTTTGTTTAAAAGCAAGATCATGTGTTAAATGTGATGAATGAGTATGTGTGCTTAAAGCTTGTAATGTGTCTAGTCTTTGATGCATTTTGATAGTTATAAAGCTTATCATGTTGATGATATGTTGTGGAATGTTTTAAAGTATGTTTGACGGTGTTTTGAAGTGAAAAACCAGATTTTTTTGTTGTTTCTGGGCATGGTGTATCGAAACACCCTTGGCTGTTTCGAAACGGGTGCTTGAAATGACTTGGGCGTTTCGGAACGGCTAGAAGTGTTTCGAAACACTTTAGCTACTGGAAGTGTCTTTTTCAGAACTAGGTTCGGAACATACCCGTGTATCGAAACGGTCAACACCGTTTCGATACGGGCGTCCGACATGGGTGTTTCGAAACGACTGTCAGTGTTTCGAAACGGCTGTCAGTGTTTCGAAACGGGTGACCGTTTGGACACAGTTTTGAATTGCTTTGAAGTCTGCATGCTTTACATTTTAGTCCTGAAATTTGTAATCGCAATTGCTTGAGCTTGAGATGTCTTTTTAAGTTGAAATTTGATAGAGAGGCTTGTGATATGATTAATTGAGGTTTGGTAAAACTAAAATCTTGAAAGTTCATTTATTTTTCAAAAATTTACATTTTGGTCCCTAAAAGTGTATTTCTTGAAATTGGGACCTTAAATGTTTTCCGATCGCTGTGCTTTTCTCTTCCAAGGTTCTCGGGCTTTCACATAGGTCTAATGTGCATCTAGAGAAGATAAAATAAAAAAGGGTCCTTAATCAAGGTTGACTTTGGTTTTCCCCGTGTGATCTTCGTAGTTCGGGTCTAGCGTCTAGGCCGGGCTAAGGGGGTTACGTTGCA
Source organism: Hibiscus trionum (assembly GCA_030270665.1). Lineage (NCBI taxonomy): Eukaryota > Viridiplantae > Streptophyta > Magnoliopsida > Malvales > Malvaceae > Hibiscus > Hibiscus trionum. The sequence goes on along the minus strand of BSYR01000038.1, from coordinate 13,160,414 downwards.
ATTGTGCAACCAACAATGGTTAAAGAAAACTTATGTTGGAATATGGTGGATGCTCAAGTCGAATCGTAGTGGGATGCGTTTCGGGATGACTTACCTGTGGAGGTGCTGCATTACATCGCGACAATCAAGTCGCCTATGGATTCTAATGGATCAAATTGGTCTGGGTGGCGTTGGAGCCGGGCGCAGAAGTTCACGGTAAGGTCAGCTTACGACGTGCGAAATCAGCCGGTGTAAGAGTTAGATGATAGTTTCTAGAAGTTGATTCACGCCTACAAAGGACCACCGCGGGTACGGACTTTTCTTTGGCTGATTGGTAAGGGGCGGCTTTTGACCAATGTAGAGAGAGTTCGATGGCACTTGACAGACTCGAGAGCTTGTGCGTTGTGTGTAGCGTGTTGCGAGGATATCGACCACATCCTGTGCTACTGTCCAATGGCGATATCGACATGGCAAGAGTTGATTTACCCGCATCGCCTGTCGGAGTTCATGCGATTACCCTTGCGGGAATGGTTGCGGATTAATCTGTTGAAGGGTGGGAGCTTTTCTAGGAATGACATGTGTTGGGACCTGTTATTTGGTGCCATACTTTGGACCTTATGGCGCGTTTGTAACGAACGAGTGTTTGCTACTCAGACGGTGCATGGTGAGGGGGTGCTGGAACGCAGCTGGCGGTTGGTTGCAAGCGGACAGCGTGGGTTGTTGGCGACCTCTGAGCAGCAAAGGAGTTGCTGCAATGAGCGATCGAATATTGTTGATACTAGACAACATGAGCAGCGACGGGGTTGGAGGCCACCGGTTAGGGGCTTCGTTAAGGTTAACGTGGACGGTGCGATGAATAGGCTCGGAGGCACTGCCACTTGTGGGGGAGTTATCCGTGATTGGCAGGGTGGTTGGATCACTGGTTTCTCTAAGTTTGTTGGAATTTTCTCGGCGATTGAAGCGGAGCTTTGGGATGTGTTTGAGGGGCTTAAGTGCGCTATGTGTGTGGATGGGATGAAGATTGTGTTGGAAACGGATAACTTGGATGTGGTTCGTGTTTTATCGGATCTGACATCTCGTCTGATATCCTCCTCGTTGGTTGACTCTATTAGAGACCTTGCCACAACACATGGTGAGGTGGTGTTTAGACATGTTTACCGTGACGCTAATCGAGTGGCGGATGCGTTGGCGAAGTTGGCGTCGAGGGATACTCTTGCGACATGGATTTTCACTCACGCCCCTGTGAGGGTGCTTGAACTTTTGAGGGACGATTGTCCCTAGTTTTTGCTCATTTCTTTGTTTTCGGTTCTCAAGGCTTGTATGGATTATCTATAGGTACTCTTTTCCCTCATTAGGATTAGGAGGGTTTTTAATGAGGCCTATAATAATTCCTTTCTCCATTGATTTATGAAAAAAAAACTTATGTTTGTCAAAATTTTATGGATGCAGTTTAATACATTTAGTTTTAAATTGAGTGATCCTTTTCATTGAAATTTCTTGAAACTATGCTTTCTTGTAGGGACTAGGGAGAGCCACCCCAGAAAAAGTTATTTACAGCTTTGACTGCTTAGTGGGAAGCACATCCCTTGTAGTCATGTAAAAAGATTAAAGTAAGGAACCATGATGTACTCCCTTCACATTTCAATTTCTTTTTTTTGGATGTCGAAATAACTTAACTTGTTGCAACATTTGTAAATTTAACATGTCCAAATAATAGTATTATTTTTACTATTCAAAAATAGTATTATTTTTAATTGAGTTTTTTTGAAAGCATGGTTTTATTCGCGGCGTTTGTATTTACAAACGCCACTAAAGACAGATTATTCGCGGCGTTTGTAAAAACAAATGCCACTATAAAACAGTTATTCACGACGTTTGTATTTACAAACGCCACTACAGAACAATTATTCGCCCACTACAAAACAGGTTTTTCGCGGCGTTTGTGAAATCAAACGCAACTAAAGAACAATTATTCGCGGCGTTTGTAGCCATAGATCTTGACTTTTTGTGGCGTTTCTTGCCTAAAAACGCCGCGAACTATTGCGGCGCAGGTTTCACCGGCGCTTCTTGCGGCGTTTTTCTAAGCACCGGGAAAGTTTTTAGCGGCACTAAAAAACACCGCTATAGGACTAAAAAACGCCGCTAAAGAATTGTTTTGTTGTAGTGTAATCATTTTCAATAAGGTTGTTACCTAGAAATATTTGTAGCTTTTTTTATACAATGAAGACATACGATTGACTCTGTGCTGATAAAAAATGCTATATTACACAAAGACAATATCTTATTGTCGTCACAAGTAAATTACCCTTTGGTTCATGTTTCTTTCAATGTTTTAGATGAACTTGTATTGATTTTTAAACATCGCATTATAATTTTTCAAAGTCAAATATGTTAAACATTATGTTTAATTACTAATCAAACAAAGCATATATGATTTTATGTTTCCCAAATTTATTTAACATTATGCTGCATAATTTCTGTAAATACGAATTTAATGTGATTCTTTGTATTTCACAATATTACTAATTATTATATATCATATTTTCACCTTTCGTTTTACGAAAATTTCTAAAAAAGTATGATTGAAATAATAAAAGCCATAAGAAAAAAAATTGTTCTATTAGATAAGTTGTATTATGTAACACCCCAATTTTTCCCCAACTTAAAAAATCCCAATTTTGAAATCCCTAATTGAAAACCCTAGATTTTGAAATCCTTAAATTCGGAAACTCTAGAATTTGAGGGATTTTAATTCTAAAACTCTAATTTGAGTGTGAGGATTAAATAAAGTAAATTCAGAATTTTATGGCTTAATTTAGAGATTTTGGGGGTTATTTTGTAATATGGGTAAAGTTCTAATGCTAGTATGTAAACCCTAAATAGCTTAGTGACCTAGGGTGTGATTTAACCATTAATTTGGGTATTTAGTTCCCTTTTCCAGCTTCAAAATCGCGGAAAACAATGTTGAGTTGCGGCAGCCACACCTCTCCCCCTTTCCTTCGACAATCATCTCCCTCACCTAAAAATCTAGCGAAGCTCCGATCGTCGACCTAGCAGCATCCGTGTGTAATGTCGAACACACCACCCTCTTCCTTGTGGTGTTGCTAGCAAAGCCGACCATTAGTTCTTTCATCTCGGCCACTGTTAGTGAAGAAACAACAAGGAGCCATTCGAATCTTCTTTTTGCTCCGATCGTGCTCCGACCATCGGCCTAGCGTCGTCCGTTTGCCGATCTGAGAAACCCCTTATCTCGGGTTTTGCTTTCCATTCGTTCCTCGCTCTGATCGTATTTGGGTTTTTGGAATACGTTTTCCGCGAGCAGTCATTGTCGCTTCGTCTCCGTGAAGTCCACGACATTTTGTCGTTGTACCCTTTTTGCCGACGTCGATTGTCTTTCGCTGTCATTGCTCCATCGTTGAATTTGTGTCGCCACCATTCGTTTTTCCATCGCCACCGCTTGTTTTCCGTAGTCGTCGTTAAGTCTCTTATTGCCGCCATTTTAGGTGTTGTAAACCCTAGCTGCATTGGTCTGTTGAGAGGAGATAAAAGTTGGGCTGAGTGTGTTGTGTGTTGAGCCCAAGTGTAAGTGAAGCTAAGTGGGTTGTGTGTGTTTGGTTGTGCCAACTGTGGGGCCTTGTGTGTGAGGGAGCCCAAATTCAAATGACCCATGTGAATAAGTGATATGTGAGCCCAGATTTATGAGTAAACCGGACCCATAATCAGACCAGACTATGTGACCAAACCAGTATTAAGCCGAACTGGACTAAAAGCAATTAGGATAGTTTGATCAACCAGAACCGATAACCCAAATCGGTTTGATCGTTGACTTTTAATCAGCGTTGACTTTTGACCTTGGACCCGTTTGACCGACCCAATAGTTGACCAAATTTGACTTGTTAACTCTTTGACTCGTTTGATCGAATTGAGTTAACCGTTGACCTTGGACAGTTGACTTTGACCATCATAGTTGATTTTGACCTTTGACCAGAGTTGACCAAAGTTGACTTTTTCACAAAACCTTCCTCTTGACCTTTTTTGACGTCCTAAGTTCGTATCCGCTACTCATTTTGTCTAATTCGGACATGAAAGCTCAGTTTTGCTAATTTCAATTAATTAGTACTTAAAATCTGATAAGTTGTGGATTTTAGAATCTGATTCGGAATATTCTTGTATTCAGGTGATAACGTCTTCGAGGTCGACGAGTTACCTCCAGTTGTACAGACCGACCGTACACGTTCTTCGAGATCTTCACGTGAGTATATCTTCAGTTTAGTTCTTAGTGTTTTTTTCGGTGGCTTAGTGTTAGTAATAAATACTAATATAGTATTCATACCTCGTAGGTCCTGATTCAGCTAGATTTGAGCGTAAGACGCGTTTTTCTCGGCATTAGAGCTACTGGTTCTAAGGTGTGTCTCTTCTTGTGCTATAAATTTATGTTTTTCTTTGGTGCTTTAAATAAATGTCTTTATACACTTTTTGTGCATTATTCTGTTGTGCTATAAATTTTACAATAGGAATTTCTGAATCTGTATGGATGAGTTTGTTCCTCAAAGTCATCGGAATGTGAGACATGTTACATCGACAATTTCGACTAGTAGCGTGGATAGTTCAAAAGTTCGTCGGCCTATTTTTGTACGTGGATATTGCAGTAAGAAGCACAACGGATAGTGCATAATGATGAATAGAGCGTGTTTTAGATGTGGATCTCAGGATCATTACTTAAAGAATTGTCCACGTTCACCTACTGGTTCATCCATACAGATTCAGAGACATGCTTCAGTTTAGGCACCTCACCGAGGTAGAGGGCAGTTTAGATCAGCTGCTTCTGGTACTGCTAGTAGAGGTAGACATGCTCAGAGTGGTAGATCAGCTAGATATGAGATTAGACGATCGGGTTCAGTATATTCGATCGAAGTTCACGTGGGATGTCATGATATGCACAATGACGTAGCATGTACATTTATGATGTTTTCAGCTCTATTTTGGTTATGATGGATTATGAATTCAGAATAAGAAAGTATAAAATGTGTTAGTCGGTTGTGACATCTGTTGCTAAGTCTGAAAATTTCGAGGACAAAATTCCTTAAGGGTTGGAGGTTTTTAACACCTTAATTTTTCCCCAACTTGGAAAATCCCAATTTTGAAATCCCTAATTAAAAACCCTAGATTTTGAAATCCTTACATTCGGAAACCCTAGAATTTGGGGGATTTTAATTCTAAAACCTTAATTTGAGTGTGAGGATTATATAAAGTAAATTCATAATTTTATGGCTTAATTATGTAAACCCTAAATAGCTTGGTGACCTAGGGTGTGATTTACCCATTAATTTGGGTATTTAGTTCCATTTTCCAGCTCAAGAATCACGGAAAACAGTGTTGAGTTGCGCCAGCCGCACCTCTCCCCCTTTCCTTCGACAATCATCTCCCTCACCTAATAATCCGACAAAGCTCATATCCTCGACCTAGCGGCATCCGTGTGTAATGCTGAACACACCATCCTTTTCCTTGTGGTTTCGCGAGCAATGTCCGACCATTAGTTTATTCATCGGCCACAGTTAGTGAAGAAACAACAAGGAACCGTTCGAATCTCATTTTTGCTCCGATCGTGCTCCAATCACCGGCCTAGCGTTGTCCGTTTTCCGATCCGAGAACACCATTTTGTTTCCCAACATGTTCCGATCAAAACCCTTCTCTAGGGTTGTGCTTGCCATTCGTCCCACGCTCCGATCATGTTTGGCTTTTTGGAATACGTTTTCCGCGAGCTGTCGTTGTCACTTCGTCTTCGTGAAGTCCATGACATTTTGCCGTTGTGCCCTTTTGGCCGCTCTCGATTCTCTTTCGTTGTTGTTGCTCTGTCGTTGAATTCATGTCACCACCATTCATTTTTCCATCACCGTCGCTTGTTTTCTGTAGTTGCCGTTAAGTCTCTCACTGCCTCCGTTTTAGGTGTTGTAAACCCCAACTGCATTGGTTTGTTGAGAGGAGATAAAAGTTGGGCTGAGTGTGTTGTGTGTTGAGCCCAAGTGTAAGTGAAGCTAAGTGGGTTGTGTGTGTTTGGTTGAGCCCCTGTTGTGGGGCCTTGTGTGTGAGGGAGCCCAAATTCAAATGACCCATGTGAATAAGTGATATGTGAGCCCAGATTTATGAGAAAACCGGACCATGTGACCAAACCAGTATTGAACCGAATTGGACTAAAAGCAATTTGGACCGTTTGATAAACCAGGACCGTTGACCCGAATCAGTTTGACCGTTGATTTTTAATCAACGTTGACTTTTGACCTTGGACCCGTTTGATCGACCCAATAGTTGACCGAATTTGACTTGTTAACTCTTTGACTCGTTTGACCGAATTGTGTTGACCGTTGACCTTGGATAGTTGACTTTGACCGTCAGAGTTGATTTTGACCTTTGACCACAATTGACCAAAGTTGGCTTTTTCGGACAACCTTCCTCTTGACCTTTTTCGATGTCTTGAGTCCGTATCTGATCCCTGTTTTGTCTATTTCGAACCTAAAATCTCAATTTTGCTAATTTCAATTAATTAGTACTTAAAATATGATAAGTTGTGGACTTTAGAATCTGATTCGGAATATTCTTGTGTTCAGGTGATAACGTCTTCGAGGTCAACGAGTAACCTCCAGTTGTATAGACTGACCGTACACGTTCTCCGAGATCTTCACGTGAGTATATCTTCAGTTTAGATCTTAATGTTTTAGTCAGTGGCTTAGTGTTAGTAATAAATACTAATATAGTATTCATACCTCGTAGGTCCTGATCCAGCTAGATCTGAGCGTGAGTCGCGTTTTTCTCGACATCGGAGCTACTGGTTCTAAGGTGTGTCTCTTATTGTGCTATAAATTTATATTTTTCTTTGTAGCTTTAAATAAATGTCTTTATACACTTTGTGTGCATTATTCTGTTGTAATTGATGAAAAGTTTCAGACATCATGCATATCATATTGATTGGGTTTTAACTAAAAAATCAGATTTATCAATTACGAGATATCAGATTTCAAAAATATGAAACTTTGGATTTACAGATTTATGCAACTTGAATTTTTAACAATTCATGTTTCGGATGAAATTCGGATTTTAAAATCAGCCTCATATCATTGAGTGTACAATTGGGATTTGTTCGGGGAAGTCAGTGGTTTCATCCTTCAGGTTGAATTTCGCTTCGGATCAGTGGTTCCACCCTTCAGGCTGAGTTCCACTTCGGATGGTGACGATGAAGAGAGTAGGTTCAAGGGAACCTTACTCTTCAGGCAGTGTATTAGAGATTAGGTATTGAGTTTTCATAAGCATCGAACATATCATTATGATTCAGATTTAATGTGTTTTCAAAAATATTTATCAGATAAATAAAAATAATATTTTGCTTGTGATTGCTTGCACTTTAGAGACACATTAAGCTCTTTAGCTTACACCTTATAGTTTCTTATTTCATATATCTTCAGACTTTTTAGGCGACTCGGTACTTGGAGCATCTCGTTTTTACTCAGATATTTTGAACATTCAGTATGAACTATTTTCGATTATTCATGATATTACTTTCGGAACTCTTATGTACTTCATACGTTGGGATTTATATTTTGAGATTATATTTTTGCGTGTATTTTTAGATTTTAATTTCGATGTTTTGGCAAATAATCATAATGTGTTTTAACAATATAATTTCATGGATAGTTCGTATATTTTACAAGAATTATTATTATTTAATAACAATTTTGTTTTATATTTAATTAAACCTAAAATTTGTTACTTGAGGGGAAAATTTTCAACCGTGACTTCTTAGACTCAGCCCATTTCTTCTGGGTCGGGTTTAGGGGGTTACATATTATCTCGATTTACTTTTTGCATTAATTTTTCCTTTATTAAGTGTGTGGTAAATAGTCGAAATTATTGTACTTAGCAAATTTTTGTAAAGAAGTATACGAATGATGTAAGCTTCATTGTTGGACCTAATTTTTTTTATATCAATTAATGCCACATAATACTATATTATAGATAAATGTGTGTCATTAAATTATTTCATTGCCATATTGTAATTATTAAAACTGATTAACCTGGAATATATAATGTTTTCTTTTATGGCAATGCATCTTATTCACATGAGCTTTGAACTTTACCTATAATGATAGTTTTATTGATAACAAATCTCGTTTGAAATTAATCTTACGAACTATACTTAAGTGGCAACATCATTTATATACAAGATGGGAAGCCTTAATTTTCTCCCTCTTAGTTGTTTTATCTATAAGGAGTGGTGAAGTAATAGCTACAAAGGAGAATGCCAAGATTATTATGAAATATAATTGTGAAGCTAAAATGAGCATGCCTTGTGTTTGGGAAGTTTTCAATAGTATATTCAAAATTGGGAGCGTTGCAAGCAAGTGTTGTGGTGAACTCTTTGCATTAGGAAAAAGTGTCACTCCTAGTAAAGAGGACACTTGAAAATCCTTTTATTCGAAAACGTTGGACCATAAGACAATCATTCAAAAAAGTGTGAAGACTTGGAACAACTACCTTGAACTTAACCATTCACCATCATCGTCTGCTTGAAGATGTAGTGTTGCTTCACTTCGTAAAAGGTTTTAAGACGTAACACCTTCTAATCGGTAACATGTTTTTGGTTTACGATATTGTTGCCTGAAGTTACTAAGTAACATTTAATTTAGTTCATGCCAAGTTGAGGAAAAAGGATATATATGTAAGGGAGAACAAAATGTTTTTATTGAAGCTATTACATAATACAATACGATTTTATTTGTGTGGTAACATCCTAAATATTTATTTGTATTATTATAACCGAAGATGGACAAACATGGTAAAAAAATAGAAAAAATGGGAGATGTGTTACGAAGGGTTTTGAACCCACGTCCCTTGACATGATGGGTTTGAGACATAACAATTTAAGCCAAGACTTCCCTTGGTTTTAATCATCTCTATTTTAATATTAAGTTTTGATTGATAGGTCTGAACCAGTGATAGTAAAAGTCTGACTCCTTAACTACCCAATTTAATGCCTTAGATTAAATTCCATAAGCCCCTTATCTTCCTCCTACCAACTTTCGATTTCGGCCACCCTTCCGATCACCTCCACTACCACGTCGTGGCCTTCACCACCACTGTGGTTTTGTCTATCGTCGAGCCCTGACCAAAACCCCTCTAAGCACTCGCGCAATTGTCGTCCCGATCGTTGAGAATCGAGGGTCAAAGGTTCGTGGAACCTAGTATTGTTATACTTCGAGTATTTGAGTTTTTTGGCCGCCACTGTCGTCTTTTTGTCGCTCGACCACCAGATCTGAGCTCCCCGTGTTGAGGTGAGTATAACCCAGGTGGTCGATCGTCGATCCGCCACCAAGAGATCCCTCATTGGAGTTACGTGTATTCCGACCATTTTTAATTGTTCTAAGTAAGTCTCGTTCATATTTCCAGCTTGTTTTATGTCGTTATCGAATGGGTTATGTTGGTGAGCTGATAAGCTTTCATTTTTTGGCATAATCGGTGCAAATGGCGTCTCTGGAAACCTTTATATGACGATCGTCTAACTATCTGATTTTGGGGTAAGTGAACCGATTCATATTAGGGCCCAAAAGCTTAAACCAGATAAATCGGTCTAAACCCATCTGTACCCGAGTTTGACCTGACCGCCTGGTCCGTCTGACCCGACTCGTCTGACCCCAATCTGAGTCATCCCGTCTGAGTCAACCCATCCAAGTCAACTTAACTGACCTTGACCATTGACATTGACCGTTGACCGCTTATGTCACCTTGACCGTTGACCGCTAACGTCACCTTGACCGTTGATCGATGACGTCAACGTTGACTCCTAACAACAACGTTCACTGCTGACATCACCGTTCACTTTGACGAAAAAGTTAACTTTTTCTGAAAACCCATATTTTATGTTTTTCGACGTCCTGAGTGCGTTTTGCGAAATTATAACATGAATGTCTCCAAATCTGACTTTGAACCTGAGCTTGTTTATGTGTTTAATTTTAGTTAAGAGTAATGTGAATAAAGACTGATCTTGGAATTTTTGCAATTGAAGGTATTAATATATATATTCATATTTGAGATGTTGAAGAATGTCGAATCCGAGTTCAAGAGTGATCGAATGTCGTTTCAAGGGTCGACCGATATAGCCAAGAATCAAGGTAATACTTTACTACCTCCTGCATGCTTATGGAACATGTTGGTAATTTGTTAATGTATGAACAATTAAGATTGGTCGGTTGATTATTTTTAAAGTGGTATTGTTACAGTAATATGATAATAAATTGGTTAAGACCGAATGACTCGAATAAGGAATTGATGATTGGAAAGAAATCCAAGTTCAGTGAATAATCGATAAAACATTTCACCTTGCAACTTTCAATTCAGATTATATTCTTGATTAAAGATCTAATGCTTGAAATGCTTAGATGAGAAATGAAGAAAATGATCTTGAGATAAAAGAATGACTAAAATACCCCTGATAATAAAAGCGATTTGGGAATCTACTTTTGATCTGGTAAAATGACCGATTCATCTGAAAACCTCAAATTACTTAGAAAGATTTGATGACAAGAATTATACATTAGAGAATGTAAAATACTTGGATTATTCCTGAATTTAGAATAAGTCTCTAAGGATAAATTTTCTGGGAATTCTTCGTAAGTCTGAATAAATTAAATAACAAAAAATACTGAATTGATTGAAATGACTAGAATATCCTCGGGCATCAAATTTCTAATTAACCGAAATGATGAATATACCATCGAGATTTGAACTGAATAAATAGTTGGAAGAACCGAAAGGGTCAGAATAATTGAAACACCTTCGGGCATCGAAGTGTCTGAAAACTCTTGAATACTAAAATGACTAAAACACCTCTAAGACTTGGAATAACAATAAAGACAAACAAATGTAATGGCCCTAAAAGTGGTAATACAGGACCCGTGTTTGTTGGTCGTTTCTGATACTAATGTGATATTGGAAAAATACCATATGAAGGCATGTTCGATTTATTTGGAGAAAGTACATAGTTAATAGTAAGAGTAATTTATTCTTCAATGGTACATTTGATACTGTGGATTGAGTTCGGTACAATGCACATGTTCGAATACTTGGAAAATACCACTTGAATACATGTTCGATTTCTTGAAGAATGTTCAGTGGTTGATTGGTGAAGGCGAACCATTTTGTTCAATTGTAGTCAATTCTGAGAAATGAATACTTAAGGTGTACCTATCGAGTTAAATAATAAACATTGTATTGATGGGTTCCGATTAGTTTGAAGGGACTCGGTAACCTGATGAGTGTAAAGTGTCCAAAAGTCCTATTTCATGCACTTTCCAACTCTTATTATTACTGTTTTAAGCTCATTTTAGGCATAATTAGGTTCATGCATAGCATTTTACAGTATTTCATTGTTCTGCCTTACTTTTATAACTTATCATTTATTTGGTGAACAAGAGATACTGTTTTAGTGTATTCTTGCTTGTAGTTACTAATAGCTGAACGAGGGAACCGAGGAGCGGAGAACACAATGCTGAGGAGCGAACCCAGGAGTTGTACTGAAGCAGTTCCTACAAAAGTAAGTTATTGTCGAGCACCTGCCGAGCAGAGTTGCTGCCGACCTTGCTGCGCGCGGTAGCTGACTATGGAAGTTAGGAGAATTGGAGCGCAATCTGTAGAGCCAAAACTCCTGAATCTATCGCCGGCGTTCATGTGATTTTCTAACGTCTGTAGCAGCGGCCAGGGCTGCCGAAGCAAAATTCTCAAGCTTACTTGCGGGCGAAGGCAAACGAGATAGAGTCCACGTTCCACACTAAGAAGTCGGCATTTAAAGTCATATCAAAGAAGGAAAGCTAATTTAGAGGACTTCTACTTTAAGGAGAACTTAACCTAGTCTCTAGTCTATAAATACCCATTGTAACTCCTAGTTCAAATCATCTTAGGTTTTCTATAGACTTTACTTGTGTTCTTCGTCGCCGCCATGTTCTAAATCCCAATTGGGTTAGGGTTATGTTTTAACTAGAGTGAAACAGTTATTTTAGGGTTTTGAGTTATTTCTTCAATTACATATTCCAAGTTTACTTAATCCATTGTTCTTCATTCTCTCAATCTTTCTACACCAGTCGTTTGAGAGAATCCATTTGTCGGGCACGAAAGTGCAAGGCTCACGAAAGGGTTAAGTACGGTCACAACGTGCTGAGGTGTGACTAACTTGGTTCCACAATAGTCCACAAGTTTCAGCTGCTAAAAGGGATCACTAACCGAGTTGACTTACTTGGTTCCACACTAGTCCTCAAGTTAGCAATCTCGAGCATCCTAACCTAGAAATAGGAGGGATCACTGTCGACTATCCTGCCGAACTTGGAGTATCTGCCAGACTTGCCGCCAGGACTTCTTTCCATTCCACCTACCGAGACAGTACACACCCCTGCAGTGGTAGTGACCTGCTGCGGCCGCGTGATAGGGGCGTAGTTTGCCACCCGCCATACCCGCCGAGGCAGCATATCGTGGCAGCGCATAATAACTCATACCTATTACAACGCAGTTTTCACACTAAGTGGTAGCATAACCCTGCCTGCTCTATCATCCTGATTCTTCTCTTCTTTATTACTTGTGTTTTATTTATTTTTCCTCCAAACCCAACAATTCACTTGTGCTTTACTTTACCTTGTGCAGGAACTACAAAACGAGTCAAGCTGTCCAATCCTCGTGGGATTTGACATCTTATATATTATAACTTGACATGAGTGTGCACTTGCGCTCTTACAAAAAAAGGAACACCTACACGCCCTACAAGTTTTTGGCGCCGTTGCCGGGGATTGGTAACAGTTAATTTCGTTTTTCATTTTCTACACTTTTTACTTACCGTTTATTTTATTTTTATTTTTAATCCAAAAAAGGGGAAAAAGAGAAATTTTACCGTGTCCTTTGCAAGTGTATGACCAGGGCTAACCCTAAAGGAAGCTTCATTATTTAAGACGATCTTGAGCGTGAAACTAGACGAATCAAGAAGGAGCTCAGGGAAGCCTTAAAGAACAAAGACAAAGGCAAAGCAAAGGAAGAGACCATGGTAAACAAAGACCCCCCAATTGATGCCGTGAATGGCAGGGGTAAGCAGAAAGATTTGCAGCCCATAGGACCACAAATACAACAAAGGTAGGATCCCCCTGATCCACCCCAAGTGCGGACCACTAAAGACTACCTTGAACATGACTTCCAAAGGTTCGAGCCAATAGTGACCGAACCAAAGATAGGGGCAGACCATTTTGAATTGAAGCTCGTCATGTTTAACCTGATAAACACACTAGGGCACTTCAGAGGGACTACCACAGAAGATGCTCGACAGCATTTACGAGGATTCCTGGACATTTTCTGAGCATTCAAGATACATGGGGTACACCAGGACATACTGCGTCTGAGGCTATTTCCCTATTCACTGAGGGATATGGCGAAACAGTGGTTGGACAATCGGCCAGCCGGATCTTTTAGTTCATGGGCAGAGCTCTGCAAAGACTTCCTAGATTGCTTATGTCCGTCCAACGTCACTGATAGGTTGCAGAATGAGATTACAGCCTTTAGACAAGGGGATGACGAGCCAATGTACGAGGCATGGGAGCGGTACCAACAAATGCTGAATAACTGCCCGCTGCATGGCCTACCTGCTTGGACTCAAGTATATATATTCTACAATGAGGTGAACTACCCAACACGGATGATGATAGATGCCTCGGTCAACAAGATCATCCTAGACAGACCTCCAGAGGAAGCATTGCAGCTGCTGAACATAGCCGCAAAAAATGATTTTAAATATCCGACAGCCCGTCGAGGCGGCACAAGGTGGCCAGCCACAGCAAATGAGGTAGAAGCCTTAAAATCCGTCAACGACCACCTTGATCAATTAACGGAGCTGGTGATGAATAGAGTGCAGACCCCTGGGAAGTTCTATGAAGTCAAGGTTGTGGAGCCATTCTGTGACGAATGCGAAGTCAACCATGATTCCTCTAACTGCACTGCATCTGCAAACTACATGGGAGGATACGAGAGGAATAGTAGGCCGACTCAGAACACCTATAATCCCAACTAGAGAAACCATCCCAACTTCTCCTGGAGCAACCCAAAGACAACTGCAAATCCACAATAGCTACAGGGAGGCTACCAGCAGAATTAGTCCCGGCAGCAGACTCAGCAGCCACAACACAATAATTCACTAGAAGCAACTCTGCAAACCTTTATGAAACAAACTGGTGAATTTATTGTTTATACAAATAAGTTTATTGAAAAAACTGAGACTTTTATGGACAGGACAGAGATGAAGATGAATAACCAGGAGGTTGCTATTAAGAACATGGAGACCCAATTTGGGAAGTTCACCGAAATCTACCACATGCGGACCATGGGAGCATCATCCAACAGCCCGCCATAAGCAGCCAAGCCCACTTTTGAACATTGCAAGGCCATAACTACAAGAAGTGGGAAGCAGCTGGATGAACCTAAGATGGTAGAACACTTAGGAGCTCAACTGGAACAAACAAGTAAACCTGACCCATCAGTACCTATATTAGCCGCCCTAGCAGCAACACCTACTCCAGCCGCCCCAGCAGCAGAACATGAAAGCAGCCCTGACAAGGATGATCCTCCTCGGACTAAGCCCCCAAGCAAGGAGCAAATAGAGGACATCCGCCTACCAGCACCATTCCCCCAAAAGCTCAAGGAACAGGAGCAGGAGCACCAATTCAGAAAATTCTTAGATATTCTGAAACAGGTGCATATTAACTTACCTCTGATAGAAGCTATACAAAGCATGCCTAACTATGCCAAGTATCTTAGAGATATAGTTTCTAAGAAGAGATGAATAAGGGAATTAGAGACGGTGGTTGTCACCGAAGAGTGCATGGCTATGCTGCATAACAAGCTGCCGCCCAAGCAAACAGATCCGATCAGCTTTGTTATACCATACAGACTAGGCAACAAGCATGAGACCAGGGCCCTATGTGACTTGGGAACTAGTATAAAGCCGATGCCTAAGGTCGTCTTCGACAAACTAGGTATTAGACCTACAAAACGACCTTCGTTATGCTTAAACTCGCCGATCACTCATTCGTGCAACCGGAGGGAAAGATTGTAGACATACTGGTCAAGGTGGGCAACCTAATTTTCCCTGCCGATTTCCTCATCTTAGATTGTGAGGCCGATGAGAAAGCCCCCATAATTCTCGGGCGACCCTTCTTGGCCACGAGAAAAACGCTGATAGATGTGGAACTCGAGGAGTTGACAATGAGGGTAGAAGATCAAAGCATAAGGATGAATGTGCTACAACCCTCAGAGGAAGGAAAGGAATGCACGGATGCAAGACCTGCTTAGATAAGTGTGGAAATAGGCCAGGGCAGCAGCTGTCGTGACAGACCTCAGGGCAGATTGAAGGACCCCATTACTCAACATCTGAAAGAATAGGAGGACCCCCCAGGAGGGGAGAAAAAGCTAAACCACCTTAGGAAGTGGTTATGTCTGGGAGATGCAAATGCACTCCCAACATAACTTAATTTTTATTTTTTTTTTATTTTTATGCATTAGGATTAGAGTTTATTTTATTTTAAGACTAGATTAATTTTCAGTATTTTACTTTTCAGATATTATTTAATTATTTTTATTATTTTTATTTTAGGATCAAGAATAAAAGAGCGGAATTAAGAAAGAAGCCCAGCAAGAAGCCCGCCCACCATCTTGCCGAGACAGTAGCCAGCGCAACAAAGTGTAACAGCTAGTTGGCCGCCAACGGCTCCGAAAACAACGGGCAAAAAATCCGTAACGTGCACGAGAAAATTGGATCGTTGAGCATTTAATGCCGCCTTTGCACCTCTCGGTAGCCCCTATTTATACACCTCTCACTCACTTCATTTTACATTACTTTCACCTTCTTTCTATCTGCTATCTGATTACCCTGCTCTCTCACAATTTTCATTTCTAGTTTCAGTTAAAAAAAAACAACCTTTCACATGGCTTCAACATCAACCAAAAAGCCCATCTACACAAGGTTTTTCTTCAAGGCGGATGAGGATAGATATAGAGAAAAATTATCCAAGCAGGCTGTATGGGAGGAACAAGGCTTCCACTACACGCAGCAAACGGGAGACCGTGGTCTAGAGTCCGCCTTGTTCCGAACCATCCACTACAAGGGATGAGAGATGTTCGCGCAACAGCCTGATATATCGAACATCTCTATAGTCATGGAATTCTACTCCGATCAGCCCTGCCCAGACAAGCCACTTGTCTACGTCCACGGGGAGGCGGTCAAACTCAACCCTGGCATCATTAATAGCTATTACGGCCTCGATATGAACGACAATCCGCACGAGGAATGGAGTCAGTCACTGACGGCTGCTCACTATGAGGAGATCAAGGCCAGAATTTGCAAGCCCAACACACCACTGCTAGGGGGCAAACATGTGAGATCTGTTCAGCGCCGCCACCTGCTGCCTGATGCTATGCTATGGAACTCATTTGTGAAAAGGCGTCTGTTGCCCTCATCCCACAACTCCACAGTTTACTAGTCGTTCCTCGCCTTGATATATAGCATCCTCAAAAACCGGCCGATCAATGTAGGGGAAATCATCTGCACGGAAATATACAAGTGCTTCAAAAAGAAGAAGGGCAGGTTGTACTTCCCATCCCTCATCACAGGTCTCTGCACCAACTTCCGAGTCCCAAAAGAGCCCACAGATGAATTGACAACTACCAAGGAGGGCTGGACCAAAAAGTCCACATGCAGATGATGCAGGATCCAGAACCGGCAACAACCAGTCAGCCCTCCGCCACCCAGTTCAAAACTCCAGCCGCCCCCGGTAGTACTGATGTTTCCCTAGACAGAGAGGTCCACCCGCTGCTGCACACACTCCTAGAACATACAAAACGGATGGAGCAGCAACAGTTGGCCTTCATGAATTATGTGGTGGAGGCCCAAAAAGCCTTGGTGGCTTATTTTCTGCAGAAATTCCCCGGCGATGTTCCCACCATGCCACCATTCCCTACGGAGCTTGCAGCTGCAACAAAAACACAAAGAACTCCACCATCCGCCGCTGCCCGCCAGATAGACCGCCAAGTGCCCTCTCCGACGCATTCTTCGCATTACTTAGCTGCCACTCCATACAACACCGTGGCAGACTCCCCTGAGAGGCACCAGCAGAATATCTCCCCCGTCTGCACAGCCAACACAATGGCAGACTCCTCTTCGTCAGAGGAAATTGAGCAGCCGCCGCCGGAGCCAAAATTAGCAGTAGTAGCAGCAACAGCAGCCATCCAAATGGCATTCATCCCTCCAGCAGCTTCCATGGAGGAAGGGACCAGGAAGAGGAAGCGGCACATAATAGCCGAAGAACCTGTGGACTTCGAGACGGAGTCAGACAAGAGCGACGCATCTCCCGTCGTTCCCTTGCCAAAACTCTTGAAGAGCCACAGCATACGCCAAAGAGAGTCCAGCCGCCGCGGAAAGCAAAAACCTTGCCTGCTATGACCACCGCTAAGAGGTCTGTCGGCCACCGCTTCAACAGGGAGTCATCCTCCTCCTCCTCAGCTGACAAAAATCCAGCCTCTTCTCACCCCTCAGAAAACTTTTAGTTTCTTTTTCTTTTCTTCTTCTTTTTTTATTTTTATTTGTTATTTATTCTATTTTCTTATTGTTAATTTTAACATGTTTATTTTATTAACTCTATTGTTTTATGCATTGAGGGCAATGTCCATCTCGAGTTTGGGGGGGGGGGGTAGCTCTCGCATCATGTGTAGGCATTCTTAGTTTCATTTAAATTGCATTATACTTGCCTTAGTAATAATCGGAAAAGAAAAGTTTGTTACGACTTGTGCCTATGATAGGATAGCCAATTAACTTATTTTCGCACCTTATTGGTTTATACCTTGTTGGTTTAAATTACCAAATTACCCCTAAAGGTTAGAATGACCATAATGCCCTTGTAGGCTTTAATGATTGGATCACTCATGATATATCTAAAATCTCAATAATCTTGATTTATCATTTCTGAATGTATGGTTTGATCCGTTAGTACCGAACCCCCTTTTTATAGGGACCTCATTCTGAAACCAGTCTAAAATTGTTGGATGTTCAATGCTCTCTTTCTGATAATTACCAACTACGAGGAATAAATTGGACCATATAGGGTGTTCCATGTGTCCAAGACTATTTTCTCTATTTTAAACCAAAACTATCTGCTTTGAATTAAAAGTATGACTCTGTTAACCGTAATGAAAGCACTATTCTTGGCTTATGTCTTCTAATACAAAAATATATCTGATGCTTGTTTTCTGATATTACTGGTTGCTAGTTAAATTTTTTTTTATCTAGGGTATATTATCTGGGATATGATTGAAGATCTATAGGCTCAACACTAGTAAGCCCTTCTAGACCTAAGCTTCTACTCCCAATGGGACTTGGGTAAGTCTTTCTGGATACTATTCTGGGATGTTGCATATCTGAGTATTCTGACTTCCATAGCTCGATTTGTACTGGCAATAAAGTTCAATAATGTTCGTTTGTGTTTTGGATTAAATTAAGGGATTTTAATCTGGATAAAGAACATGAGATGGTTTATGCATGTGAAATTGAAGATTTGAATCAGATTGAGAATAAATGTATGAATATGTGACGTAACCGATATAAGATTACATGTAAAGCTATTCGGTGATAATGATTATGTTTCAGAATATCCTGATTGAAATTTGATTAAAAACAGTATGAATTTAAAAGAAAGGTGATTGTGAATGTGGTGAAAGTGTAAATTCTTTGGTGACTCTGTAATACACGAAGAAATAGTTGTCTAAAAATTACGTTGAAGGTAAGTAATATCTGTTTAAAACCTTGGTTATGTTCAATCAGCTTAAAGAAAGACATTGTCTTTGAAAATGTGGCATGGTGTATCGTTATATATCATCCCTGACTGAAATTTGATGTTACATCATGACTCTAAAAAGGTTCTGTTGGAGGCCTTGAGTACTCTTCTTGATTTCAGGTATAGTTTTTCATCCGTAAATTGATGGCCAACCTAGTAGAGTAATTCAGATACTTCAGGGTCGTATGATTTACTTCTGTGGTTTTTGTGAAGGTTTCTTATACCTAACTGAGACCATTTAATAATGAAAGTTAAGAGACAAGCGTTCATATGGCTCCCTATAAAGTTCTGTATGGATTTATATATCTTGTTCTGATCAATGGTCTGAGATGTATTATGGCACAATTTTGGGTCCAAAGTCGATCTGAGAAACTGAGGATACTACCAGATTGATATGTGACCGTCTAATAGTCCCGAGAAACAAGGATATTCTAATGGATAAGTTTAAGCACAAGAATGGATGAAAGAGCAGTTTTTGCATTTCTCCGACTTTGGTAAATTTCGATGACGAAATTTCTTTTTAAGTAGGAGAGTTGTAACACCCTAAATATTTATTTGTATTATTATAAGTGAAGATGGACAAATATGGTAAAAAAGAAAAAAAATGGGAGATATGTTGTCAAGGGGTTTTAAACCTGCATCTCTTAGCATGATGGGTGTGAGACATAACCATTTGAGCCAATGCTGCTCTTGGTTTTAATCCTCTCTATTTTAATATTATGTTTTGACTGATAGGTCTAAACCAGTGATAGTAAAAGTCTGACTCCTCAACTACCCAATTTAATACCTTAGATCAAATTCCAGAAACCCCTTATCTTCCTCCTACCAACTTTCAACTTCGACCGCCCCTATGATCACCTCCACTATCACGTCGTGGCGTTCACCGCCACCATGGTTGTGTCTGCCGTCGAGCCCTGACCAAAACCCCTCTAACCACTCATGCAATCATCGTCCCGATCATCGAGAATCGAGGGTCAAAGGTTCGTCGAACCTAGGATTGTCACACTTCATGTATTCAAGTTTATCGGCCGCCACCATCGTCCTTTTGTCACTCGGTCGTCGAATCTGAGCTCCCCGTGTTGATGCAAGTATAACCCATGTGGCTGATCGTCGATCTGCCACTAGGAGATCCCTCATTGGAGTAACGTGTATTCCGACCATTTTGAATCGTTCTAAGTAAGTCTCGTTCATATTTCCAGCTTGTTTTGTGTCGTTATCGAATGGGTTGTTTTGGTAAGCTAATAAGCTTTCATTTTCCGACAGAGTCAGTGCAAATGGCGTCTTTTGCGACCTTTTTCTGGCGACCGTCTGACGGTCTAATTTTGGGGTAAGTGAACCGGTTCAAATTAGGGCCCAAAAGCCTGAACTGGCCAAACCAGTCCGAACCTATATGTACCCAAGTCTGACCCGACCATCTGACCGACCCGACCCGTTTGTCCCGTCTCACCCGACCTCGATCCGAGTTAGCTCATCTAAGTCAACTCGTCTAAGTCAACTTGTCCGAGTCAACTCCTTTGATTCAACTCGTCTAAGTCAACTTGTCCGAGTCAACTCCTTTGATTCAACTCGTTTGAGTCAACCCATTCGAGTCAACTCAGCTGACTTTGACCGTTGACTCTGGTCGTTGACCACAGATGTTAGCTTGACCAATTGACCGATGATGTCAACGTAACTGTTGACATTAGCGTTCACTGCTGACATCAATGTTGACTTTGACCAAAAAGTCAATTTTTTCTAAAAAACCATATTTTATGTTTTTTGATGTCCTGAGTCCGTTTTGTGAAATTCTAACCCTAAGGTCTCCAAATCTGACCTTGAACCCGAGCTAGCTTATGTGTTTAATTTCAGTTAAGAGTAATGTGAATAAAGACTGATCTTGGAATTTTTGTAATTGAAGGTATTAATGTATAATCGTATCCGAGATAATGATGAATGTCGAATCCGAGTTCAAGAGTGATCGAATGTCGTTTTAAGGGTCGACCGATATAGCCAAGAACCAAGGTAATACTTTACTACCTCCTACATGCTTATGGAACATGTTGGTAATTGGTTAATGTATGAACAATTAAGATTGGTCGGTTGATTATTTTTAAAGTGATATTGTTACGATAATATGATAATAAATTGGTTAAGACCGAATGACTCGAATAAGGAATTGATGATGAGTAAGAAATCCAAGTTCAGTGAATAATCGATAAAACATTTCACCTTGCAACTTTCAATTCAAATTATTTTCTTGATAAAAGATCTGATGCTCGAAATGCTTAGATGAGAAATAAAGAAAATGCCCTTTAGATAAAAGAATGACTAAAATACCCCTCACTATAAAAGCGATTTGGGAATCTACTTTTGATATGGTAAAACGACTGATTCATCTGAAAACCTCAAATTACTTGGAAAGATGTGGTAACAAGAATTATACCTCCGAGAATGTAAAATACTTGGATTCTTTCTAAATTTTGAATAAGTCTCTAAGGATAAATTTTTTGGGAATTCTCCGTAAGTCTGAATAAATTAAATAACAGAAATAATAAATTGATTGAAATTACTAGAATATCCCCTGGAATCAAATTTCTAAATTAATCGAAATGATGAATATACCATCGATATATGAAGTGAATAAGTAGTTGGAAGAACCGAAAGGATTAGAATAATTGAAACACCTTCGGGCATCGAAGTGTCTGAAAAGTCTTGAATACTATAATGACTAAAACACCTCCAAGACTTGGAATAAGAAATACCAATAAAGCCAAACAAATGTAATGGCTCTAAAATTAGTAATATATGACCTATGTTTGTTGGCCGTTTCTGTTACTAAATTGATATTGGAAAAATACCATATAAAGGCATGCTCGATTTTTTTGAAGAAAGTACATAGTTAATAGTAAGAGTAATCGGTTCTTCAAAGGTACATTCGATGCTATGGATTGTGTTCTGGTACAATGCACATGTTTGAATACTTGGGAAATACCGCTTGAATACATGTTCAATTTCTTGTAGAATGTTCAGTGGTTGATTAGTGAAGGCGAACCATTTTGTTACAGTGTAGTCAGTTCTGAGAAATGAATACTTAAGGTGTACATATATGGTTAAATAATAAACATTGTATTGATGGGTTCCGATTAGTTAAAAGGGACTCAAAAACCTAATGAGCAACTAGAATTCCTGAATTTTATACATCACCATTTATACCTTGTTGGTTTAAATTACCAGATTACCCCTAAAGGTTAGAATGACCATAATGCCCTTGTAGGCTTTAATGATTGGATCACTCACGATATATCTAAAATCTCAATGATCCTGATGTATCAACTTCTGAATGTATGGTTTGAGCCGTTAGTATCGAACCCCCTTTTTATAAGGACCTCGTTCTAAAACCATTCTAAAATTGTCAGATGGTCAATGCTCTCTTTCTTATAATTACCAACTACGAGGAATAAATTGGACCATATAGGGTGTTCCATGTGTCCATGACTATTTTCTCTGTTTTAAACTAAGACTATCTGCTTTGAATTAAAAGTATGACTCTGTTATCCGTAATGAAAGCACAATTCTTGGTTTATGTCTTCTGATAAAAAATATATTTGATGCATGCTTTCTGATATTACTGGTTGCTAGTTAAAACAAATTTTATCTGGGATATGATTTAAGATCTATAGGCTCCACGTTGGTTAGCCCAATGGGCCTAGGGTAAGTCTTTCTGGATACTGTTCTGGGATATTACATATCGGTGTATGTTTGGAGGGTAGTCAGAAAATTAAAATTAAACTTTTCGTTCCCACCTATAATTCTACCCTACTGAATTAATTTACTAAAGTCTCAAACTCTCTGTATGTTACCAATCTGCGCTTAACAAAACACACTAATATTTGCAGCTCAGCTTTCGTAATCCACGTTTCATCTGATTCTTCGAACTATGGACATCTTGTCTGGTACTCAGGTGGTCATATAAAGAATTGTAACACCCTAATTAAATCCCCAATTTGAAACCCTAATTCAGATAAATCCCTAATTTTTAAAACCTAAATTTAATTTGAAATTTTGTTTAAAACCTAATTGAGCTAGGGGTTAAATTGGATTAAGATAGAAGTTTGGTGTCCCTTTTGTGATGCGGGTAGAAGTAGAGACCCTTAATGGGTAATTTACCCAAAAACTAGGGTAAAAGCCTAGTTTGGCTTTTCTATTTCCTTTCTCCTGATTTTTGCGCCGCACCCTTCCCCTCTCATTCTCTCTCTCGTGTGAAACCAAACCCTTAAAATCTCCCATTTCTCTTTTCGTTCAAGCTCCGGCGAGGGGGAAATTACTGTTCACCAGACGAACCGCGACCATCATTGTACTCCCCTCATTTTTTCAAACAAAACTCGTCCTTCAATCTCCTTCACCGACTGTCTGTTTGCTCGGAAACGGTACAAAACCATTCGGAAAAACTTTGCTCTGCCTCCTCTCTGTCGTGTCCCTCGTTCGAAACCGTTTGGATAAGCCTCATATGTTCGTGTTGTTGTGTGGTGTATGGAAACAATCGAAAATCCTCTTGTACATGTTGTGATGGCTGGATCTTGACCATTAGGGTCACCGGAAAGTGTTGTCGGCGGCGAGCCGCACCGTCAAGGGAAACCCTTAGAGTTTCGGTTGTGCTAAGGGTGATAGGGATTGTGGGCTCGGGCCATATGTGTTGGTGTATTAGGTTCAAACCCCAAAAGGGGATGGTAGGCCCAAGTGTATGGAAGGCCCGAACTGGACCAAGTTGCCCAACCGAACCGATCCTCCAACCGAGCCGGTGAATCGATCTGACCGAGCTAACTAAACTATTAAATTGAACCGGCCAATGAACCGAACTAGAATCATCGAACCGGACCTTGGACCGAATCGGGTGACATCCACTGCTGACGCAAGGGATGATGTAAGCTGCTGATGTCAGCATTGACCTTGTTGACGTCAACATTGACCAGATGACATCAGCAGTTTGAATTTGACATTGACTGTTGACTTTTTCGGTTAAAGCCAACTTTACATTTTTGACGTCACGGATCCAGATTCGCATCCTATTTTTTCAAATTTGAACTTTAACGATCGTTTTTTTCCTTTTTAATTAATTTATGCTTAGTTGAGAAATTGTGTAAATTGGTTTCTGAATCGGATTTTGTTTGCGTTCAAGTTACATAGATTTGGATACCGAGATTCTTCCTCCTCCTCCTCCTGATCGACCTCCCGCATCTCATCCTTCAAGTTCCGCTCGTATGTGTAATTAATTAAGTTTATGTATAATAGTTGTGGCATATTAGCAAAATTTGACTTAGTGTTACCCTTGTAGGTGTCGGTCCTGTTTAGCCCGTTACTAGATCTAAGCGTGGGAGACGTCACTCCCGACGTTGAGCTATTAGCTATTTGAGGTGTGTTCTCTACTTGTACTATATTATCTGTGTTGTTGTTGTATGATGTCTGACTTGTGAAAATATGTTGTGATCTGAGTTATGTGTTATGCTTTGTGTAATTCTGTTGAGCATCATACATTGGAATTTGAATAACTTCTGTCGGATTAAATGCTCATGCATTTTTGGATTAATAATGTTTGTATCCGGACTAGAATAAGATTTCTATGTCATATCATTCGGGTTGGGAAATGTACGGAGGAAGATCCGTGGTTTCACCCTTTGGGTTGAATTCCGCTTCGGACTTGGTGACGATGTAGAGAGTGGTTCAGGGGAACCTTACTCTTCGGACGATGATGTAGATGGGTTCATGACATAGAATTAGGTGCATCGGGCTATGCATATTTGTGTATCTGATTGACTGTTGAAATGATGGAATGATTATTGTGTTGTTCTGTTTATGCACTTTAAAGACACACTGAGCTTAATAGCTGACTCCCCCTTAGCTTCTATTTCATATTCTCAGACATGGGAGTTCGGTACTTGGAGGACCACATTTTATCAGATTATTTATAGTTTTCAGTATGGATATTTTTATATTTCATATTTATATCAGTTATTTTATTATTTGTGGATTTTATGTAATTTCGGTTACTTTTACATTTATTTGGGACTTTAAACTGTTTTAGCATGCACTGGAATTTAATTGTATATTTCTGATAATTTATTTTTTGTTTTTTACCTATACGGCTGTATTTTTATTTGATAGAATTTAATGCGAAACGGCACTGTTTTCAATAAGTAATTTAATTATTTAATTTTCAAAACCTAATAATCATTTTACTTGAGGGATACGTTTTCAACCCGACATCCTAGATTCGGCCCATAACCCTTGGGTCGGGTTTAGGGGGTTACAAGAACAATCCTATTACCTAAGTATATCGATGATACGGATAACAATATCTTGAATGGAGCATGTTGTTGATTGGATCATCATGTTAGTAATTTTGCTTTGCCATTTAACTGCTTGTGCCTATATGTGAAACCGATAATTTGATTTTGAGATAACTAAAGAATTTAAGGACTAAATTGGAAATGTGAAAACGAATTTTTAAGTCCTCAAACCTCTCTATATGTTTAAAACAAAATGCCTAAGTTAAAAACTGATTTTATCAAAAGTTTTCTAAGTGTTCTTAAAGCCAAAATGTGATTTTCGAGTCACCGTTTTGGAACGGCCTTAGGCGTTTCGAAACACTTTTGAAACTGTGAACTCATGTTTCAGAATGAGTATCGAAACGATATCAACAATGTGAACCCTTGTTTCGAAACGGGTTCCGAAACGGCTTAAGAACATCGAGGCAACGTATCGAAACGACATCCAACGTTTCGAAATGGTACTCAAGTCAGATTTGAAAAATATGACCGTTGAAAGTTTTTAACTGATTTTACACAAGTCGTTAAGGCATATCGAAACGATTTCAAGCCGTTTCGATACATGCCTTGAAAGTGGAAAAAATGTTTCGAAACGGCTCTTAGCGTATCGAAACAAGCTTAATCGTTTCGATACGCGCTCTTTAATGCACCCCAACGACTCTTTCTATTTTGGTCTATTTCGAAACAGGGTCGGGCGTTTCGAAACAGTTGGTTGCAGACTGCATTTATGGAGGGAAGATAACATCCCAATGGCTCTATTGATGAATGCAACAACCACAACGGCTAAAATTCAATGAGAAGGTATAAAAGGGACCTCTAAAAGCTTCAGCAACAACTATTGATCCAAAAGCAAACATCCAAATATCAAATCCAAGCATTTGTGCCTAAATTCCATTATTGTCTTGTAACCCCAATTGTATTTTTCATTCTTATCATTTCAATTGGGTTGAGTGCTTGTAATTGGGCTATATTTTGTATTGAGAGATACTTGTTTTAGCCAACAACTTCTTTGTTTCTATTGTGTGAGGAATGGGTCAAATTTTGGGTAGAAATTTTGACCGAAATTGTAACGGTTATCTCCTTAGCCTAGAAAAGGGGAAGAACAATTAGTGGAATTGTTGAAAATCCTTAGTGAAGCTAAGGTAGTGGATGTAGAGTTCGATTGGAACTTGAACCACTCTAAAATTCCTTGTCTACCATTTTTATTTGTCAATTCCACCTCCAAAAACTTTAAAAATCCAATTCACCCCCTCTTGGTTTATTTCGATCATTCGATCCACTCAACAATTGGTATCAGAGCCTACCTCTTTGAAGAATTAACACCCACAAGAGGAGTTCCTAGGAAGAGTGTAATCATCCAAAAATCAAGATATGGCATCTACCTCCGGATCTAGAATGTACGAGTCTCAATCCACTATAAAACCGCCTTTCTTCAATGGTGACAACTATCCGTTGTGGAAGAATTGGATGCGTCTCTTCATCAAGTCCAATGATTATTTGGTTTGGGATGTCATTGAAGATGGTCCCTACATTACATTGAAGCAAGATAATGAAGGAAGGATGGTTCTAAAGAAAAAGATGGAGATGAGTGAAGAAGAGAGAAAGAAGATCCAAATAAATGACAAAGCTCTTCACATGCTTTTTTGTTCTTTCGGTTCAGACATCTACTCCAAAGTCTCCTCCATTGAGAGTGCCAAGGAAGTGTGGGATACTCTTGAGACTACCTATGAAGGAACCAATGATGTGAAGGAAACCAAGATTGGAATTCTCAATCTTAGCTATGAGAATTTCAAGATGGAGCCCGACGAAACGGTGTCCAAGATGTTTGATCGCTTCTCAACAATAGTCAATGGGCTTAAAGGATTTGGAGATACTATTCCAGAAGACAAGCTTGTCCGGAAGCTACTCTACTCACTTCCCGAATCTTGGGATGGGAAGAGAACCGCCATCATTGAGGCCAAAACTTGAAAACTCTAAAACTTGATGAGCTAGTGGGTTCTCTCTTTACTCATGAGATTATGAAGTAAGGAAGGGAAGAAGAAAAGAAGAAGGAAGAGAAAAGAGCAGAGAAGCTAGAGGTGGAAAAGAATAAGAAAATGGGAATAGCTCTCAAAGCTTCATTACTTGAGGAGAGCTCTTCTAGTGAGGAGGATGAGTTAGATGAATTGGCTATGATAGCCAAAAGATTCTCACGCTTCATGAGGTCCAACCGAGGAAGGAAAATTCAAAGAAAGATGGACTTCAAAGGTAAAAACAAAGAAGAAGTGAGGGATCAAATCATTTGCTTCGAGTGCAATAAGCCCAGTCACATTCGTTCGGAGTGCCCTCAACTCAAGAAGAATTGCTTTGAGAAGAAGAAGAAGCTCAAAGCCAAGTTTGCTACTTGGAGTGATGAGGAGTCATCCGAGGATGACGAACAAGAAGTGGCCAACCTTTGCCTCATAGCACTTGAGGAGGATTCCTCCATGGTAACCTCTAACTCATCATCTTTTGATTTTACATATGATGAATTAAATGATGCATATGATGAGTTGCAAGAGGTTTATGATGAATTTGTTAAGAAATACAAGGAGTCGGTCATTGGGAATAAGAAAATTATTTCGGAATTAAATGATAATGACTCACTTTCTCAAGCTAATTTAAAATTTGAGAAAAAGAGTTTAGGGTTGAAAGATGAACTCAAATTCTTCCAAGATGAAAATGTTGACCTAAATAATCTTCTTTCTCAATGTAATAGTGAACACCAAAAGGTGTTAGATGAGCTTAACAAGCACAAAGAGTCTTTTAAATATGTTGGTAGTGTGAAGCATGAAATAGGTGAATCATCTAAAAAAAACCAACCTAGGAAAAAGACTAATAACTACAAACAAAGTAGCTTTCCTAGACATAGTAGAACTAAAAAGATTAGAAGTGTATGGGTTCCTAAGGAACTTGTAAAATCTAGTAATATTGTTGCTATGTCACCTTGGATTCCTAAGGGAACCAAGCTATTGGGAGCTAACACTCGTGGACCCAAAATGATTTGGGTACCGAAAACAAAAGTTTAATATCTTTGTTTGTAGGGGGAGCATTGCTACAAAGCCAAAGCACAAAGTCAAAATTCATGGTACCTTGATAGTGGATGCTCGAGGCATATGACCGGAGACAAGAGTAGATTCATGGATTTAAAGCCAAAAAGTGAAGGAGTGGTGACATTTGGTGACAACTCCAAAGGCCACATTAAAGGTATTGGCTCCATAGGTAATCACTCTACCATTCTTATTGAAAATGTCTTGTATGTCGATGGTCTTAAACATAATTTGTTGAGCATAAGCCAATTATGTGATAAAGGATTTAATGTATTATTTGACAAAAATGGGTGCACAATTGTTGACATTAAATCTAATAATACTATGCTCAGAGGTCATCGCATAGGTAACATTTACATGGTGCATCTAGATGACATACATACATCCCATGCATGTTTAGTAGCTCAAAATGAAAATGATGCATGGTTATGGCATAGGAAACTAGGACATGCTAGCATTAGTGTTTTAGAAAAATTAGTATCCCTTGATCTAGTTAGAGGTTTACCCAAGATTAAGTTCTCAAACAATAAAATTTGTGATGCATGCTCTAAGGGTAAACAACATGTTTCTTCCTTTAAATCCATTAATGATGTTTCTACAAGTAGGTGTTTACAACTTATCCACATGGATTTATTTGGGCCAATTAGGACTATGAGCTTGGGTGGTAAATCTTATGCATTTGTTCTTGTTGATGATTTTTCTAGATTTACTTGGGTTCTATTTTTAAGTACTAAAGATGAGGCTTTAGAAAAATTCATCACGTTTTCAAAACTAACCCAAAATGATCTTGAACTTAGAATTCCACATATTAGAAGTGATCATGGAACCGAATTTCAAAACTTAGGGTTTGAAGAGTTTTTAAATGAAAATGGTATTAGCCACAATTTTTCGGCTCCTCGAACTCCTCAACAAAATGGGGTAGTTGAGAGGGAAAATAGAACTTTACAAGAAATGGCTAGAACCATGCTTTCTGAAAACAATTTACCTAAATATTTTTGGGCAGAAGCCACAAACACCGCTTGCTACATTGTAAACCGAGTAATGATTAGGCCAATTTTAAAGAAAACACCTTATGAGATTTTAAAATCTAAAAAGCCTAACATTAGCTATTTTCATCCTTTTGGTTGCAAGTGTTTTGTTTTAAATAATGGAAAAGACAACTTAGGTAAATTTGATGCTAAAAGTGATGAAGTTATCTTCATAGGATATTCTTTAACCTCTAAAGCCTATAGTGTATTTAACAAGAGAACTTTAGTAGTAGAAGAATCTATACATGTTGTATTCGATGATAACCTCCTTCCAAGGAAGGATTCTTGTGATGATGATGATGTAGGAATCATAAATGCCTTTGATGGAGGACAAACTTCAAAGGAGGATGAGATTCCAACAAAAGAAAAGGACACACAAGATCCACCTCTTGAAGCCTTGAAGGACTTGGCTCTTGAGGAAAAGGAAGTGAGCTACCCAAGGGAGTTCAACTATGTCAAAGATGGTGAAATCTTGGGTGATCCATCCAAGAGGGTAACCACTAGATCTTCTCTTAAACTTATGAACCATGTTGCATTTATCTCATGCATAGAGCCTAAGAATATAAAAGAAGCATTGAAAGATGATTTTTGGATTATGGCTATACAAGAAGAGTTAAATCAATTTGAGAGAAGTAATGTTTGGACATTAGTTGATAGGCCTAGTAATCAATCTACTATATGAACTAAATGGGTCTTTAGGAACAAACTAGATGAGAGTGGTAACATTGTGAGAAATAAAGCTAGACTAGTAGCACAAGGTTACACTCAAGATGAGGGAATAGATTTTGATGAAACTTATGCTCCCGTAGCTAGAATGGAAGCCATTAGGATGTTTCTTGCATATGCATGTTATCATGATTTCAATCTTTTTCAAATGGATGTTAAAAGCGCATTTTTAAATGGTTTTATAAATGAGGAAGTGTATGTGGAACAACCACCGGGTTTTGAAGACTCAAAATATCCAAATCATGTTCTCAAACTTACTAAAGCTCATTATGGTTTAAAACAAGCTCTTAGAGCTTGGTATGAAAGACTTTCAAACTTTTTAATTGAAAAATGTTTTGAAAAAGGTAAGGTGGACACTACACTTTTCATAAAAATGTATAAAAATGACATCTTAGTAGTACAAATTTATGTTGATGATATTATTTTTGGTTCTACTAACGAATGTCATTGCAAAGAGTTTGCTAAGCTAATGCAAGGTGAATTCGAGATGAGCATGATGGGGGAGCTCTCATTCTTTTTGGGACTCCAAATCAAGCAAAGGAAGGATGGCACCTTCATCAATCAAGAAAAATACATCAAGGATATGCTCAAGAAGTTTGGCTTGGAGATTGCAAAGCCTCAAGCCACACCTATGAGCTCATCTACAAAGCTTGACAAAGATGAAGGAGGTAAGTGTGTTGACTCTAAGCTTTACCGTTCTATGATTGGATCATTGCTTTACCTTACCGCAAGTAGACCGGATATCTTGTTTAGTGTTTGCTTGTGTGCTAGGTTTCAAGCTAGTCCGAGAGAGTCTCACCTTATAGCCATTAAGAGAATCTTTAGGTACCTTAGAGATACTCCTTGTCTAGGTCTTTGGTACCCTAGACACTCCACCTTCAACCTTCATGCTTATTCGGATGCGGATTATGGGGGGTATAAAATCGATAGGAAGAGTACTTCGGGAACTTGTCAATTCTTAGGTAGTATGCTCATATATTGGTTCTCTAAGAAACAAAATAGTGTAGCCTTATCTACCACCGAAGCCGAGTACATATCCTTAGGGAGTTGTTGTGCTCAAGTCCTTTGGATGAAGCAACAACTCTTAGATTATGGTATTAAAGTTGAAACCATACCCCTTAAGTGTGATAACACTAGTGCCATATGTTTGACAAAAAATCCCATCCAACACTCTAGAACCAAACATATAGAAATAAGGCATCATTTCATTAAAGATCATGTCCTTAAGAAAGATGTTGTTATAGAGTATGTTGACACCTTAAATCAATTGGCGGACATCTTTACAAAACCTTTAGATAAAGAGCGTTTTTGGTCCCTTAGGAGAGACTTAGGTCTAACTAGCCTATCTTAACCTTTTAGGACCTCTTTTGTGCTTAAAATTGTTTGATCTTGTTAAATACCATGTTTATATGTTTTTACTTCTAATTTCTTCCATGCTTATAGTTAGGGGGAGTATGTTTATGTTTGCACATGTTATTCCTGCTCATTCATGTCATTCATGCAAGTTAGGCCTTCAAAAATTTCATTTTTCTGCACCTTTAGAGTCTCATCTGCACTTCCAGGCCCAGGTGTACCGAAACGGGTCCAACTGTTTCGATACAGATGCCTTAAAATTCCATCTGAGAGAAGGGTGTTTCGAAATGCCTTCAAATGGTTTCGAAATGTTTTTGCTACTGCCAAGGGGTGTATCGAAACGTGTTTCGATACGAGTCAACGTGGGATTCGATACGGTCAAAGCCGTATCGAAACAGTCAGCTGGAGTTGAAAAGTCAGTCAACCTTCGGTGCCCGCGTTTCGGAACGGTCGAAACCTATTCCGAAACAGGTTAGCGGACTGCTTTAAAGGGGCTTTTAATGTTAAAGTTTTACTTTAATTAAAATTCTCTCAAACCCTAAAACCCTAAATCGACTTTTTCCCTATAAAAACCCTCTAAACCTCATTGTTTTTCACAAAATCTTGAGGGATTTTACTCTTAAACACAAGTCTAAGCAAGCATCAAAATTTTTGTGCAAGGATTTTCATCTATTCATCCAAAATCCCAATTTAAGGTATATTTTCATCCTTTTCTTTTTTCTCAAATTTGTATTCGAATACTAGGTTAGAAAATTTGTATTTTGTATAGTTTATGTGTTTTGATACTTGGGTTTTTCATATCTTGTAAAAAAAAGGCAAATTCTTCAAATTTTTTATTCGAATGTATTGTTTTTGATTCATCTTTTATGTTTTTTTTAAATTAAATTGTTTTTCTCTTAAAAAAAATTGTTTTGTTTTGTATCTTTGTTCTTAAAATTTGTTTTTAAACCTAAGTGGGATTTGCCATTGGATTAAATTAAGGAATTTCATGCATACACTTCAAATTTGTTTTAAATTGCTTGCTTTATGTTTTTAGGATTTTTCAATGGAGAATGCTAACAAAAAACGTAAGGCTCCCCAATCGAGTGAAGATTCAAATCAAGACGCTCTACGTCCCAACCTTACTCAACTTTTTCTCAAGAGTCTCAAAACCACCGCGATGAGGGAGCGTTTCCAATATGTCAAGACGTTTGGCGTTCGTCGTGAGCGTGTTGTTGACATGTCGTTTCTTGACTCCGAGCACTTTCTCTTCCGTTATCTCCACCATTTACAAGAATGGAGCTTCTTTGGTTTCTTGAGTATCCCGGATATTTGCTACAAACACATGGTTCTTATCTTCTACTCTAATGCCCAACTCTTTAACAATGAAGATAACTCAGAAGTTGTTCGCATTGAGTCTCAGATCTTGGGAAAGAAGATTGTCATTGACATACCGTACTTAGAGACTACTTTTGGTCTGAAGAACGAAGGAATCGAGAATGAGATTCATTTTGGTTCTCACACCGGTTCAGTGCTTGCCTTGGATGCTCACGATAGGTTTCTCCACTTAATGGTCTCTTGGTTTATTCGCCCCTCTAGAGGTAAATTTTCCCACGTTCGTCAAGTAGATTATTTTTGGCTTGAATGTTTTCGTCGTGGAGAGCGCCCTAATCTTTTTAAGATCATGTTTGCCGAGATGGTGAATAATGTTAAGCTCCGTGAAACCGATGCGCTTATGTCTTTCACTTATGGGACTGTTTTAAGTTATATCTTTGGAGAGCTTAATCTTGATTGCACCTATGACTCACTGGAACCCATTGCAAGCAAAAACTTGGTGAATCTTCTCTCCGCAAGTCCGGATTTTAATACATCAACAATGGCCAATGGGAACGAGTTGATAGGGAAGCACCTCCACCTCAAGTTGGACCTCAGCCACAAGCTCCGGTTGCTAACAATGAAGCTCTCATGACCTTTCTCACCGAGCGGTTCAACACAATGGACACTAACATGTCTAGGGGTTTTGGTGCTATCAATACTCGCTTGCAATCCGTGGAGGACCGTCTCCTTGCAAATGAGAATCGACTCACACCCCTTGAGAACCAACATTCATCTATGGACATGTCCTTCTCCACCTTTTATGGCCAATGGATGGATTTTCGTAGCTTTCAAGCTAAGGATGATGATGATTCCATGGATGATGATGGTGACGACGACGAGGCTTAGGATTCTCATGTCATCTCATATTAGATATTCATATTAGGACTAAGATTGCATCTTTATTTCCTTTATATTTTATGAACCTATGCTTTGCTTATTTTGTTTGGGATTAAGCTTTGAACTTATTGTTTAAGATTTATGTTTTGGATATTTGAATTTTATGAATTTATATTATGTTGCTTATTGCTTATTGATTATTGCTTTTAACCTTATCTCTTCTCTTTGAGCCTTGTTTATAATTTTTGATCTAACAAAAAGGGGGAGAAGTAATCTAAGAGCCAAAATTTGTTTTAAGTGTTTTCAAGTTTTAAAACTTGGATTTAAATCTTTTTAAAAATTTTAAAAACCGATCTTAAATTGAGGGGGAATTAGAATGTATTCAAAATTTTCAAAACTCTTATAAATTCTAACTTTGGTTTTGTTATATCAAAAAGGGGGAGATTGTGAAATCGATAATTTGATTTTGATATAACTAAAGAATTTAAGGACTAAATTGAAAATGTGAAAACGAATTTTTAAGTCCTCAAACCTCTCTATATGTTTAAAAGAAAATGCCTAAGTTAAAAACTGATTTTATCAAAAGTTTTCTAAGTGTTCTTAAAGCCAAAACAGTGATTTTCGAGTCACCGTTTCGGAACGGCCTTAGGCGTTTCGAAACACTTTTGAAACTGTGAACTCATGTTTCAGAACGGGTATCGAAACGGTTTCAACACTATGAACCCTTGTTTCGAAACGGGTTTCGAAACGGCTTAAGAACATCGAGGCACCGTATCGAAACGACATCCAACGTTTCGAAACGGTACTCAAGTTAGATTTGAAAAATATGACCGTTGAAAGTTTTTAACTGATTTTACACAAGTCGTTAAGGCGTATCGAAACGATTTCAAGTTGTTTCGATATAGGCCTTGACAGTGGCAAAAATGTTTCAAAACGGGTTCCGAAACGGCTCTTAGCGTATCAAAACAAGCTTAACCGTTTTGATACTGGCTCTTTAATGCACCCCAACGGCTCTTTCTATTTTGGTCTGTTTCGAAACAGGTCGGACGTTTCGAAACGGTTGGTTGCAGACTGCATTTATGGAGGGAAGATAACATCCCAACGGCTCTATTGATAAATGCAACAACCACAACGGCTAGAATTCAATGAGAAGGTATAAAAGGGGCCTCTAAAAGCTTCAGCAACAACTATTGATCCAAAACCAAACATCCAAACATCAAATCCAAGCATTTGTGCCTAAATCCCATTATTGTCTTGTAACCCCAATTGTATTTTTCATTCTTATCATTTCAATTGGGTTGAGTGCTTGTAATTGGGATATATTTTGTATTGAGAGATACTTGTTTTAGCCAACAACTTCTTTGTTTCTATTGTGTGAGGATTGGGTCAAATTTTGGGTAGAAAATTTGACCGAAATTGTAACGGTTACCTCCTTAGCCTAGAAAAGGGGAAAAGCAACTAGTGGAATTGTTGAAAATCCTTAGTGAAGCTAAGGTAGTGGATGTAGAGTTCGATTGGAACTTGAACCACTCTAAAATTCCTTGTCTACCATTTTTATTTGTCAATTCCACCTCCAAAAACATTAAAAATCCAATTCACCCCCCCTCTTGGTTTATTTCGATCATTCGATCCACTCAACACTATAGCATCAATTGGTAGTTCTGTATTACTGAGCTTTCCAAATCTCATGTTGTTTTTACCATTGTAGGTTAGAAGAATCTATCTTGGTATAGTGATCGACATTAGTGGTTGGAGTTCTCTCGGTGTTGCTTTCGGAGTACGGCACTGGTACAATTTGTGGGCATGTATGTCGTGTCTTATTTTATATCAAAGTCTGTAACATGTTTTATGAAATTTTTGTTATATGATTACGGAAATGGAATTTAATCAAAAGTTTGTTTTATAGTTTTTAATGTATTTAAAGAATTTTATTCGGTTTTTTCTATGGGTCGCTCTTGTGACCCTAATGTGACCTCTTAGAATCTGTTATATGGTATAGTCGGGTTTAGGGGTTACATAGTTTCTTGATGAAAGGGTTATAAATTCAAATATTCTCCATCGTTGAATTATATGTATTGTATAATCTTATGTTGTCTTCTAACAAACAAAGAATAGTGACATGTTCTGATAGAATCTCTTGCCTTTATTCTTGATTATCAACCATGTAATACACAAAAATTGAGTTATTGATCTCCAAGGCTCCTAAAAATCCTCCTCATAATGGTCAAAAGATATAGTTTCCTAAGAAATTACATGGACTAATTAAATACAAAATATTTCTTAAAGGATATGTACATAAATATTCTCCTAATTTCTATATTATTGCATTACCCCCTCAAGTTGGAGTGCGAAGATCCCTAACGCCCAACTTGGTGATTAGGAACTCAAATTTTGCTTTCCCTAATGCTTTTGTAAAAATGTTAGCCAATTGAACATTGAATGTAAAGTGTTCATAAGTTCTATATTTTTTGCGCATTCGGTCTCATATTATTGATGTTCTTAAGTACATTTTAGGCACAATTAGGTTCATGCATTGCATATTACAATATTCTTTTCTTTGCCATGCTTTTATTGATTGTCTTTTATTTGGTAAGGAAAAGATGTTTTAGTTTAGTTTTAGTCTCAGGTACTAGAAGCTGGCAGAAGGAGAGAGGAGCTGAGGAGCTGATGTTGAGGCAGCAGACCAAGGAGCTGTACTGAAGCAGTTCAACACAGAGATAGCTGCTACTGAGTAGCTGTCACCGCTATACCTGTCGCCCAGGGCAGCAAGTTGAGGAATTGAAAAAGTGGAGTGCGATTTGTAGAGCAGAAAATCTTTATTTCAGCGATGCCATCCACTCAATTTTCTGACGACTGGAGCAGCGAATAGAGCCGCCGAAGAAGAACATCAAGATAACTTGCGGTGCAAGGTAACGAGAAGGAGTCTACATTCAACTCAAAGAAGTCCGAATTAAAGGTTGCATTTAATGCAAAAGCTAATTTCAATACGTCTACTCCAATGAGGACTTGGCCTAGCTAATGCCTATGTATACTTGACATATGTTGTAATTCGAGACAACTTAGGTTTTCCTTTGGGCATAGTCTAGGTTTTCTTGCCGCCACCATGTTCTAAATTCTCTCTTGGGTTTGGGTTATGTTGTAAACTAGTGTGAGAACGGTTGTTTAGGAATTAAGTTTGTGTTTTCAATAAAACTTCAAGGTTTGCTTATTCCATGCTCTTCATAATTTTCAATTAAGTTCGAAAGATTAGTTGTTAACTATCTATTTGTTCGTTGTCGAGAGAGTCAAACTCACAAAAGGGATAAGTACGATCCTCACTCTAATCAGGTGTTGATCAATCCATCCTAGACATAGGTTAGGGTTTAAGGCGGCTAAAAAAGAACGAACTAAGGTTGTTGTCTTTGCAAGATTCACATCGTGACAGGTATCATCTGCAGTGGGCAACAACAACATTGACTTAGACATAAGCGGGATCAATATCGAAGCGTTCTATCGAGCCTTGAAGGGCTACCGAGTTTTCCGTTGAGCCATCCATCCGTTCCACTACTGAGGCAGTGAAAGCGTCAAAGCAGCCAATCTGCCATCTTCTGCCGAGGCAGCAAAGTCTGGCAGCGCAAAGCAACTTAACCTATTCAACGCAGTATCACACTACTAAGCAGCATAACCTGACCCATTCCATCACTCTAATCTTTTCTATTATTTACTTGTGTTTATTTACTTTTCTTTATAAATTAAAATTTACTTGTGCATTTATTTTCTGTGCAGCAATTACAACTCGAATAAGTTGTCCAATCCTTGTGGGAGACGATATCTTTTATACTATAACTTGACAAGAGTGTGCACTTGCGCTCATATATAGAGAACACTCAAACGCTCTACATTGAACAAAAATCATATCCCCCATAATTATACCCCCTTTCTATGCCCACATTAAAAAACACTAAAAATTTAAAATTTTAAACCCTAACCTTAAATTCCACATCTTAAACCTTAAACCCTACACCCTAAAAATACACCATATCCCTAATTCCATATACCCTAACCATAAACCCTAAATCCTAAACCTACTTTTTAAAGTGGGGGCACCAAAGGGGTATAGTATGAGGGCAGACGATTTCCATCCTTGAACATTAGTGGAAACATGGTATGGACATCGTATCCCTGTAGTTACTGCATCTAGAACAACATGACAATCAACATCTATATGCTTTGTTCTTTTGTGAAAAAAACTGGATTTTGAGCAACGTGTAATGCTGACTGACTATCACAAGAAAACATCATACTCTCTGAATGTTGTACACCCAAGTCACCCAAAAGTTGTTTAAGCCACTTTAATTCACACACTATTGCTGCCATTGATTGATACTCGGCCTCCGTAGATGATCGAGACACTATTTTCTACTTTTTTGTCTTCCAAAACACATGAGAGCAACCAAGAAACACGAGCCATCATGTCAAAGATCGTAGCATAAGTGGACAACTACCCCAATCTAAATCACACCACCCTTGTAGAGATAGGTCACTATTAGCTCGAAGCAAAATCCCTTGCCCCGAACTCTTCTTCAAGTATCGTACGACCCTGAGAGCTACATCCCAATGATCCTTTCGAGGTTGTTGCATAAACTGAGACAAAATGTGAACTAAATATGCAAGATCAAGTCTTGTCACAGACAAACAAACCAATATCCCTACAAGACGCCTATACGGCGTTGGATTTGCAAGGTATTCTCCTTTGCAAGAGCCAAATTGAGATTTTTGTTCCATAGGGAACATTTCAGGCTTTGCTCCCAACATACTCGTTTCAGAAATTATCTCGAGCATGTATTTTCTTTGACAAAGAACAATTTCGTTTGAACTACAAGCTACTTCTAGCCCTAAGAAATATTTTAAAACTCCTAAATCCTTCATATGAAAGCACTTACCAAGGTAATATTTGAAATTTTCAATGTAAATTTATCATTCCTTGCAATAATTAAGTCATCAACATAAACCAACACATGAATTTGAGTTTTTCATTGCACAACCCAAACAAAGAATAATATGAATAGAATTGCACAAATCCATAATTCTTCAAAGCTGTTGACAATTTTGCAAACCAATAATGGGGAGCCTGTTTCAAACCATACAACGACTTTCTCAACCTACAAACCATGTTAGGGTTTATATTACGAAAACCGGGAGGATCCTTCATGTAAACCTCCTAATTCAAGTCACCATGGAGGAAAGCATTATACATACCCATTTGATGTATCTCCCAGAAAATTTTGCAAACCGACAACGGGGAGCCTGTTTCAAACCATACAACAACTCTCTCAACCTGCAAACCATGTTAGGATTTGTATTACGAAAACCGGGAGGATCCTTCATGTAAACCTCCTCATTCAAGTCACCGTGAAGGAATGCATTATGCACATCCATTTGATGTATCTCCCAATTTCTAATAGCAACAATTGGAAGAAAGACACAAATTGTTACCATTTTCGCCACAGGAGCAAACGTCTCATTATAGTCAATTCCTTCCACCTGATGATTACCGTGGATTACAAGTCTTGCTTTGAGTCTCTCTACGCTACCATTAGACTTATACT
Organism: Hibiscus trionum; assembly: GCA_030270665.1. NCBI lineage: Eukaryota > Viridiplantae > Streptophyta > Magnoliopsida > Malvales > Malvaceae > Hibiscus > Hibiscus trionum. Next base: position 13,121,281 of record BSYR01000038.1, on the reverse strand, counting down.
TAATTTTGTATATACATTGGCTCCCTAGTGCTTTCTTTCCCGGTGGAAGGGCCTCCATTACCCAAGTCTCATTATCTTCAAGAGCTCTTATCTCTTTTTCCATTGCATCGCGCCATCTAGAGATTCGAGTTGGATTCGGGAATTAAAATTAGAATAAATATTTTTGAGAGAGATAAAATATGGAAAAATGTTCTAAAATCCTTATTTAATATATTTATGATTTTTGTAAAATCAATTTTGGAAAATAAAATTTGGAAATTGGACATTTTGGGCTAGTGACCAAAATGTAAAAAAGTGAAAACTATTTTTAGTGACTGTTTTATAAAAGGGTCAAAACTTTTAATCTTTAAGGAGTTATTTGACCAAATTCTAATATCAGATTTTTTTGCTTAATTGGCCATTTAAAAATGTTTTGGAAAATATATAAATATATTTGGGGAAATAATTTTATAATTAATTCTTAAACAAATTCTATGTAACTACCTTTTCCCTATAAAAAGACTTTCTCTCAAATTCTCATCAGCCAAACATTTTTCTCTTCTTCAAAATCTTTAGGTAACTTCTTAATTTTTTCAATCTTTTGGTGTCAAATGAGTTCTTAGTTGTTTCCTATCAAAACCTTATTGTTTTAATCTTGTTTTCTCATGTAATCAATCCAATTAAGGGGGAAAGTCAACAATAGAGGTGAGCTTCGTCCTTCTACTCTAACGTATAGTTCTTTATTGAAATTCCCAAGTTATTGATCCTTTATATATGTTTTCTAATGGGTTTTGATTATTTAATTATGGAAAATTGGTTTAACCAATGTTTAATTGATGAAATTATATGATTTTCGAATTGGATCTGTTTTGTTGGGTTCTTGATTGATTTTAATCATGATTATGATGTTTTATAATTTTAATAAGTTGGATTTAACATTGGAATCCCGAAGCTAGGTGAATCTCTAATTTTCTAGGTTGATGGTTATGTGTTTTTTAGGTGTTGTGGTGGTTTTCTCTCAAATCCTTATGTATTCTAGAGATATAAGGTTGATGCTAGGTTGTTTTAGGATTTTAACTGAAGGTAATAAATGGATTAAATCGTTAGGTTTTGACTAGGTTAAGTTTGGAAGGGGATTGATGTTGATTTCGAGAGTTTTGGTGATGTTCGGCTAGCGTTTGAAGGGGTTTGTTACAAATTGATGATGATGGGTTTGTGAATGCATTTTGATGCATTGGAACCTCTGTTTTTGTGTGGTTAAAACATGGGAGATTGATCCTCAAGCTTGTGGCACCGTTTCAGAAGCTTTGGGGGAGTAATTTTGCATCGACGATTGAGGCTTTGCGTTGTCGGTGAGTGAGTATGTGGTTTAAAGTGTTGAAATTGTTTAAAGGTTGTTTTGGGAGTTCAAACTTAGCTTGAAACGCTGGTTTAAACTCGGATGTAAGTATATTGTGATTTCTCCGTTGGTCGTGTTAATGAAATTGATTTTTATGCACTTGTTTTGATTTACATGGTACTACTGTTGAGCATGATTTAAAGTATGTTTTATGTTGCTTTTGATCATATAATGATGATGGATTCATTTGGTAAATGATCCATGTAAGTATGAGGAATACTTGTGAAAGCATGGTTTAATGCTTTGGAAATGGTTTTGACTAGATGCATATGAAAATAGTGAGGTACATGGTTATAATGAATTATATTGGCAAGTGATGTGGTTTAAAATGTTATCAGATATAGTTGGTTGGCCATAAGATTGATAGTGCACTATAAAAAGTCACCTTGGGTGTTGAGGGATTAATGGGTACCGAATGCTCCACCACGAGTACCCTAACGGTTAAGGGGTTACATGGTATCGTAAACTCTCGTTAGTGGGTTATACACCTAATCGATGATTTGGGTTGTGATTGTACCCGATTGTAAATGTACCGGTTGTGAGGTACCTTAATTCCGGTTGAGGTTTTATGAAGTGTTGGGAGGACACTTGTTGAATCCGTGTATCCGATGTAATATTTGGAAATGTTGGAGTATGCCCAAAGACCAATCATATGATGATTGAATAGACATACTACTTTACTAGATTTATCAAGTAATGGCATTGCCGTTATTATCATTTGGTATGTTTTTATGCATCAAACTAACCATTGGATAATAATGTCCATACAATAATACGATTATGGTTAAATAGAATCCTTAGTCGAATATTATTACGGGTATGGACAGTGATAATATATAAAGACTAATATGTGGTTGATTGATAAATAGTGTTGTAATTGACATAGAGATATCAAAATCAACACATAAGTATTTGTTAGAGAAAAACATACTGGATTGACCTGCTATGAGCATGTTTCTTGGGTAATTATGTGATAGTCACAACATAGCTCATGATAAACATATGTATGATCCTCAGACTTGAGATCAACATGATTTCAACATAAAGATTTACGTATTTTGACATAGTCAAACGTGTGTCGTAACTGACTACATTATAAAGACTGATGATTGGATACGTGATGACCTATGTAGTGAAATATGGTTGATCAAGAAAGGATTTGCCCCTCCTACATAATGGGAGAAATATCTTCGGCCACTTGATTGAGTGAGATTAGAAAATGCATGGCCATGCTCGAATATTATGATATGAGATATCATAAAGATTCGTTTATAATAATCTACTCAAGACATCAAGAAACATTAGATGGACAACGCAAGTGTGACTAACCCATGACTTGTGTTCATGTAAGATATAAAGGACAAAAGGATAAAATACATAAAGAAAGTTTATTCAGGAATTAGGAAAGTCAAACCATGACTTCATGCAACTTAGGTAGCAATGATGTATTGCTAGATGCCACTCATTGTTTGTAAAATTAGAAAAGTTCTAATTTTACTGCTAACGTTGCATGAACCTACAAGGGTCACACCCTTCGAATGAAACGAACAAAAATGGAAACCATACTCCCTATTTTAGGGAGGTTGCCGAAAATCCCCTATGGGATAGGGAAAATCGGCAACTCCCTTAAAAAGGGATAATATTCGATAAATAATGTATTTATCATATATTATTTAGAGTATGGAAAATATTTAGAGACTTAAATATTATAGAATAAGATTCTAGAAATTTAAATATATATTTGGAATTTATATAATGTATATTTAATTCCAAGTTTATGTAGAATTAGATTCTACATAATTAAAAATATATATTTAAATATATTTAAATCCAAGTAAAGATAGAATGAGATTCTATATAATAAAAATATATATATTTGGATTAAATATAATGTATATTTAAATCCATGTTTTATGTAGAATAAGATTCTACATAATTAAATATATATATTTCATTTAATATTATTAAATATAATGTATATTTAATATAAACCAATTTCAAGTAGAATTAGATTCTATGAATTTTGGTTGAACTTGGATTTAAGGAATTCAACTAGAATTAAGTCTCTGAATACTATTTAAAGGGACAAGGGCTAGCAACCAAATCATCCCTATTCCTCCTTGCAAATTTCGACATATCCCTAGGAATTCCCCTCTGGAATTTTCGACAAGTCTCAGATATCTTCTGAGAAGTTGTTCGATATTTTTTTGGTGTTCCTCTTGCCCCCTGGAAAATTCCTGGCGATTTCCTAGTTCGAATCCAAGTCCCCGTAGATCCCCTGGTCGATTTCAGACTCCCTCAGGAATCCCTGGAGGGATTTGACTTCTCCCTAGAAGGTGTTCAAACCTGTCGAAATTTATCCCTAAGTGTTAGGGAGGCGAAAACTTTGTTCTTTTTGTTCGGATGGACTCCGTAGAGGTCGTTGCGAACTTGTGACGATTCCGGCTTTACTTGACGTGGTTATTCCGACATACCGTCGGTTTTCCAGTTTCCAGAGTTATAAAAGGTAACACTTCATCTTTTCACCCCAGATTCGTTCTTGTACATGGATCCTGGCTGGATTACGTCGGATTAATTTTTTCCGTTGTGCCACGGGGCGTGCCGACGTGACCCAACAGTGGTATCAGAGCCACTTGTATCATACGAATTCGGACTTAAATTCTTGGGTGATGTTTATGTATGAGATGCATGATGTTTGATTCGATTTAGATATTTATCGTTTATCGTATCACACCTAATAAAGACTTATTTCGATTATCACTGAATGATTAAGAGTTAATCATAACTATGTTAGGTTGCTTCAATGTTAAATGTTAACATGTTGAGACTAATAGTTAGTCTAGAGAACAAGTAGTTGTTCGTAGTTTCATAGATTTATGAAATCTCTGAAAGGCTTCTAATTTGATAAAAGTTATCAAACTATCTTTCATGGTGGATCCATAAGAGTTATGGTTAGACGTTATGAAAAATGCATGTCTAGGATTGGCATCATCAAAGACCTGGTTTTTAAGTGTGCCTAGTGCGCCACCTCTCTTTCATGTTGACCTACCTGGTGCATTTGTTCGTTAACGCAAATAGTTTATGAAACCTCGTGATCCTTCTTTGGCTCATTAACCGCAACATAGGGATAATCAGTTTAAAACTCCGTAAACACGTCGTTACTTTGTTCGCACGATTCTTGAAATGCATGTTAGATTGCACGGTGTTTGTTTTGCATGGTTATATCTCATAGCCTTTATAGTTTTGGTTTTTATAAATACGGTCTGCGAGTCGTGCCTTTCTCTATCTTCTGGTGTACTTCTCTTCTCATCTCACTCCTTCGCATGTAACGCGAGTTTCTGAAAATTGTAAATACTCATGGAGATAAAGCAAGGACCAACATAGCAGTGTGGTGGGCCTTCCCTGGTGGACCAGGCGTTTCAGAAGCAGATTCTATCTTTAGTACAATGGTCCTCCCATTGGCTTGGGACGAGTCGCCTTAGGTTAAGAAGGGCTATAATCATTGCATATTTATTTACCGCTGATTTTTACCTTGTATGTGATGCATTGGATGTTTTATAAGCATGATTAAATATAGTTCTATTGATAGGATCAATGTTAAAATGATGAGATAATTAAGTAAATCCCTCACTATAATTCTAAGTCTGTTTTAACCATCCAATATTTACCCTCGTTAATGCTTCGATCGATATAATGCGAGCTTTGCCAAAGCAATGTCACATTTATCTATCTTAGTTAAGCGCAAAGAATAAGCTAGTGATATTCGCCGGTTGAGATATTGGTATTGACTTAGCTGGGTTGTTCTAATAGGATTAGAAAACCTAGTGGTTAAAAGTTTTGGTTAATCATAAGATGATTTAAAGAACAAGAGTTGTTCGCCAAAAGATGAGGAATTACATGAGATGTAATTAGTAAGGTGTTACTTACCTAAATAACCATTTCCTAAAAGACTGGCCAAAGCTGATTTAGGAATGGTGAAATACGGATCCTCACTCACTAGAAAACTATCAAAACGTTTTCCGAAATTAAAACTAGAGGGTTTTTAATTTTGAAGAAAATAGTGGGAGTAAATTTATAGTAAAGACCTATCTATAAATTTTAAAATTTAGTAAAACTTATGTAGCATATTTTCTTTGTTGTAGAATTAATGGCAAATAATATTCTATCTCTGTGATCTATCCTTGAGAAGGATAAGCTCATTGGCATAAACTTCCTTGACTGGTTCCGCAATTTGAGAATTGTTCTCAAACAGAAAAAGAAGGAATATGTCATTGAAGAACTTGTTCCTGATGAACCGGTTGCCACTGCTTCCAGAGCTGACAAAGACAAGTTTAAGAAACACATGGACGACATGCTGGATGGTGGTTGTCTTATGCTTGCCTCCATGACCCCTGAGCTTCAGAAGCAACATGAGGACATGGTAGCTTACGATATGATTCAAAATCTCAAGGAGATTTATGAAGGGCAAGCTCGTCAAGAGAGGTATGAGACCTTAAAGCTCTGTTTCAATGCAAGATGAGTGAGGGATCTCCTGTAGGAGCTCACGTCATCAAAATGATGGGCTACATCCAAACGTTGGAGAAGCTCGACTTTCCGCTGAAAGACAAATTAGCTACTGATGTCATCCTGCAATCAATGCCGGATAGTTTCAATCAGTTCCTTCTTAATTTCAATATGAATGAAATTAACAAGACGCTGCCACAGTTGCTCGGCATGTTGAGAACTGTTGAAATCAACCTAAAGAAGGTAGGACCTAAACCTGTTCTGATGGTCCGCAAGGGCAAGAAGAAAGGTAAATCGGCATCAAAGTCTAAAGGTGATGGTAAGACCGAAACCGATGGAAAGGGGGCATTGAAACCTAAGAAGGGAATCAAGAAGGATGGAAAATGTTTCCATTGCGGCAAGACCGGACATTGGAAGAGGAACTGCCCCACACACCTACAAGAAGTCAAGAAAGCAAAAACGAGTGAGGCATCAACCTCAGAGGCTTCTAAAGAGAAGGCATCAGAATAGACATGGACCTGCGAATGGAAATAAAGCAAGAGTTGCTACATCATCCATTAGGACATGTGTTTTTGCTAAAATAGATTTGTTTTAGTTTTTTAAGATTATTATTTTGTGCCTAAGTTTTAGTTATCTTGTAAGGATAAGGTATTTTAATTTTGAGATTATTTAAATAAATGTTATTCTTTTAATCTCTTATGGCACAACGAATCAATGATCTTTAAACTAATCAAATCAAAAATATTTATAAGATAAATAAAACAAATGACTAATCTCAAACTCGTAAAAAGTATTAAGGTAATTTGATGAGATCAAATTCAAGAATATTTAAAGTTTGATGGACTTTAAAAGAATAGGGGATTGTCCCATAATTGAATCCCACGAGTGGAACGAAAAGTATTTGAAAGAGAATCAAATATGTTAGACATGTTTTGATTCAGAACAAGTCATTTTTGACTTCTTTACACACTAGAAAAACAACTCTCATATTTAATCGTTTTTTTTTTCAAACTTGGTTCGAAACGCCATATAAGATATGGACTAAGAATTGTTCTAGAATACCTTTGAAGTTTTAAGGTTACTTACATATTAAAATGTTTACAAAGTTTGAACCTTAAAAACTTCATTTGTTGTTTATCCTAACGAGAACAAAGCATTTGTTTCTCAAACGATAGTTTATCTTGAAAGAGATTAATTCTCACAAAGGGATATTATTTCTTCAACTTTAACGAGAACAAAATATTTGTTGCTCAAACGATAGTTTATCTTGAAAGAGAATACTTATCACTAAGGGATTTTATTTTTCAACGAGAACAAAATGTTTGTTGCTCAAACGAGAGTTTCTCTCGAAAGAGATTACCTCTCACAAAAACGAAAAAATGGAATTTGGAATGTGAAGAAATTTTAGACAACAAATTTATGAACCAAAGATTGAGAATGTTCCACAAATGATCAAGGAACATTGGAACAAAACACAACCATTGTGTTGATCCTTAAGAGAATGTCATCTACTTGAGAAATATGGATTTCTCACTATCCGTACATGGAAACACTCTTCTTTTCGGATCAAGATAAAGACTAGGTCTTATCAGAAAGCAATGGTGAGCCCAAAATTCGAGAAATGGCTAAGAGCCATGAGAGATGAGATGAAATCCATGTCTAAAACCAAGTATAGACTTTGGTTACTTAAAAGGGTAAAACCTAAGAGGTATGGATGAGTTTTTCAAAAAGGAAAAACCGACATGGATGATAAAACATACAAAGGATGATTCGTCGCTAAAAGTTTTCGACAAACTTCATAGTATAGGCTATGATAAAGCATCTTCCTTGTAGCTATGTTTAATCCATCTTAATCTCACTTGCAAGTAGTTACATACGATGATTACGGAATCGAATAAAGGAATGTCAAAACCACTTTCCTAAGGGAAAACTATAAACAGATGTGTACACGACACATCCAAAAGGTTTTGTCACTCCAGTAAACACTTGGAAGGTATGTAAGCTACAAAGGTCTATCCGTAGACTAAGGCAAGCTTCTCGAAGTTGGGATATTCGTTTCAGAAGATACAAGCAAAAGGTTTGGTTTATCTAGAAACAAAGGGGAGTCTTGATTTCAAAAGAGCTAGTGGGAGCATTGTTACTTTCCTAAGTATTGTATGTAGATAACATACTCATCAAAAGGAACTAAAGATCACAATCCGTTTTGCATTAATAAAAGATACTGCGAGTTAGCAACATGAGATAGTATCTAACTCTACAACATAGGCTGAATATATTACAGTCGACATAGCAATAAAGAAGGATGTTTGGATCTAAAGGGTTCACTTCTGAACTAAGGGTTGTTCCCAGCATATTAGATGCTACATAACTCTGTTATGATGGAACCTTTGCGTAAGCAAATAAAACCCAGATCTCATCAATAAATCCAAACATATTCTAAAGTGCTTACATCTTGGAGATGTGAAAGTATGCAACATACGCACAAAGTTGATAACTTTGTCAACTCCCTGACAAAGCTTTTGACACAGCATAAGCATGTCAGTTACACTAAGCCATATCGTATTAGATACGAGAATGATTGGTCTAAGTGCTAGTGGGAGATTGTTGGAGTATGCCCAAAGACCAATCATATGATGATTGAATAGACATACTATTTTACTAGATTTATCAAGTAATGGCATTGCCGTTATTATCATTTGGTATGTTTATATGCATCAAACTAACCATTGGATAATAATGTCCATACAATAATACGATTATTGTTAAATAGAATCCTTAGTCAAATATTATTACGGGTATGGACAGTGATAATATATAAAGACTAATATGTGGTTGATTGATAACAAGTGTTGTAATTGACATAGAGATGTCAAAATCAACACATAAGTATTTGTTAGAGAACAACATACTGGATTGACCCGCTATGAGCATGTTTCTTGGGTAATTATATAACAGTCACAACATTGATCATGATAAACATATGTATGATCCTCAAACTTGAGATCAACATGATTTTAACATAAAGATTTACGTATTTTGACATAGTCAAACGTGTGTCGTAACTGACTACATTATAAATACTGGTGATTGGATACGTGATGACCTATGTAGTGAAATATGGTTGATCAAGAAAGGATTTGTCCCTCATACATAATGGGAGAAATATCTTCGGCCACTTGATTGAGTGAGATTAGAAAATGCATGGCCATGCTCGAATATTATGATATGAGATATCATAGAGATTCGTTTATAATAATCTACTCAAGACATCAAGAAACACTAGATGGACAACGCAAGTGTGACTAACCCATGACTTGTGTTCATCTAAGATATAAAGGACAAAAGGATAAAATACATAAAGAAAGTTTATTCAGGAATTAGGAAAGTCAAACCATGACTTCATGCAACTTAGGTAGCAATGATGTATCGCTAGATGCCACTCATTGTTTGTAAAATTAGAACAGTTCTAATTTTGCTACTAACGTTGCATGAACCTACAAGGGTCACACCCTTCGAATGAAACGAACAAAAATGGAAACCATGCTCCCTATTTTATGGAGGTTGTCGAAAATCCCCTATGGGATAGGGAAATCGGAAACTCCCTTAAAAGGGATAATATTCGAAAAATACTGTATTTATCAGATATTATTTAGAGTATGGAAAATATTTAGAGACTTAAATATTATAGAATAAGATTCTAGAAATTTAAATATATATTTGGAATTTATATAATGTATATTTAATTCCATGTTTATGTAGAATTAGATTCTAAATAATTAAAAATATATATTTAAATATATTTAAATCCAAGTAAAGATAAAATGAGATTCTATATAATAAAAATATAAATATTTGGATTAAATATAATGTATATTTAAATCCATGTTTTATGTAGAATAAGATTCTACATAATTAAATATATATATATATATATATATATATTTCATTTAATATTATTAAATATAATGTATATTTAATATAAACCAATTTCAAGTATAATTAGATTCTATGAATTTTGGTTGAACTTGGATCTAAGGAATTCAACTAGAATTAAGTCTCTGAATACTATTTAAAGGGACAAGGGCTAGCAACCAAATCATCTCTATTCCTCCTTGCAAATTTCGACATATCCCTGGGGATTCCCCTCTGGAATTTTCGACAAGTCCCAAATTTCTTCTGAGAAGATGTTCGATATTTTTCTGGTGTTTCTCTTGCCCCCTGGCGATTTCCTAGTTCGAATCCAAGTCCCGGTAGATCCCCTGGTCGATTTCAGACTCCCTCAGGAATCCCTGGAGGGATTTCGACTTCTCCTTGGAAGGTGTTCAAACCTGTCGAAATTTATCCCTACGTGTTAGGGAGGCGGAAACTTTGTTCGTTTTGTTTGGGTGGACTCCGTAGAGGTCGTTGCAAACCTGTGACGATTTCGGTTTTACTTGACGTGGTTATTCCGACATACCGTCAGTTTTCCAGTTTCCCGAGTTATAAAAGGTAACTCTTCATCTTTTCACCCCAGATTCGTTCATGTACATGGATCATAGCTGGATTACGTCGGATTAATTTTTTCCGCTGCGCCACGGGGCGTGCCGACGTGACCCAATAGGAAAGTGTAACTTGATTATAATCACTTAAAATCCAATATAATTGTTTATGTATCATGTTGATGGATGTTGATGTATAATGTTGATTTATACATGTTTACTCTTTAAGCCTTGCATATGAGTAGTTATGCTTGGGAAAGCTTAAATTGAGGGTTAGCAAGTGAGATTTGTTTTTGATTCATGATACATGTAGCATATGGTTTAATATGTTGGTTTTGATGATGTTAAGTGCATGGTTGTCAAGGCGTGATGTTTTAGAAGATGATTAAAAAGGTGTTTTGAATGAGTTTTGGAAATTTGGTTTTAAAATGCATTGATGGTGTGTTGTTTGAGCACTCCTCACTAAGCCTAGTGTGATTACGCTCTTTTTGTCCATCAATACAAAGAAATAAAGGTGGAAGGCAGCGAGCGAGCGTAGGAATTCTAGGGACTTCGGCTATTCGAAAGTATGGTTTAAATTAGACTAGTAGTTTGCTATGTTGTTTTGAGGTTGTTTTGGGAGGGTTTTTGCTAGACTCTCTATTTGAGCAAGTTTGCTATGTTGTTTTGAGGTTGTAAATGGCCTTATAAGTTTGGTTAATGCTTCGGATTTATGTTTCGTGCTTTGAATGGTTCCTTTTTAGGAAACATGCCTTTAGATTTTCAATTGAAAAGTGATGCCATGATATGATCTTGTTTCTATGTTGTTTTGATGTGGTTTGATCTTGAGAATAGATCTGCATATGTTTGAAGCATGTTAGTATGTGTTTGAATCCTTGAAAGCATGAAAAACCAACAAAAATTAGACATTATAGGTCTAGGTGTATCGATACACGTAGCCCTGTACCAATACAGATATGTGTTTTCAGGCTTGGCGTATCGATTCGCGAGAAGGTGTATCGATATGGGTTAGTTTATTTTGGCTAGGCGTTTTAGTACACGAGGAATTGTATCGATAGGCGGGTCTAGGGGTTACATTTAGTGGTATCAGAGCTTAGAGTTGCATATTTCTGGGTAGATCGGCCGATCGTCTATCATAGGGTGTCTGGTCTGTGCATGCCCCTAGATTATAACCGTACTCATACGAGTCGGAACTCCGATGTCGAATCCTTTCCTGTAATAAATGTATATAACCATTCTATCCATAATAGCTCGATCGGTACCGGCAAGGAAGGTCTATAATATTCGCCTGTGATTTGAATTTGCTTGATGGGCTTGAATTTGAAAAATAAACAACCTTAGATGGTTAATGCATGTGAAATTGAAGAGAATATTGGTTATGTGAGGTAACTGATATAAGATTGCATATAAGGCTATTTGATAATAATAATAATTATGTTTAAGAGTGTTTTGGTGGGAGTTTGATAGAAGTATTAAGAATTAAAAAGGACATATGTAAGCCTAGCGAGAGCGTAAAATCTGTGGTGGTTTTACTATATATGAAAGAGACAATTTTCTAAATGTTACGCTAAAGGTAAGTGACATCTGTTTAAAACGTTGGTTATGTTTGATCGGTATAGAGAAAGACATTTATGAGAAAAATGTGACATGATGTACTGTAATATATATATATATATATATATTATTTTTTATTGGAATTTTATGTTCACATCCTGATTTTGGAGGGCTTCGTGGCAGGCTTGAAGTACTTATATGAACTGTAGTTACAGTTATTCATCCGTAAACTGATGGTCAACCTAGAAGAGTTGCCCATATTCTAGAAGATATACTTCTGGGTCGTATGAGTGACTTTTGTTATAGTTGGGAAGGTTTTCTATCCCCGACCAAGTATGCTTATAATAACATTTATGAGAAAAGTATTCGCTTGGCATCGTATGAAGTTCGGTATGGACTCAAATATAGTATTCTGACTTGTGGGTCTGAGATGTATGATGAGATAACTTTGGGTTCAAAGACATTCTGAAGGACTGAGGACACTACCAAATTGATCTGCGACCGTCTGATAGTCCCGATAAACAAGGATACTCTAATGGATAAGTTGTCAAACTTTGATTAAAAAAAGTGGTATAAGAAAAAGGTGAATGAATGATAAAAAGAAGAAGAAAAAGGAAACAAAATGAAGAATGCAATTATAGGGTTTTGAACCTATAACCTTTGGTTATGTAAACTTATGTCTTAACCAATTGGGCTAAGCTTATATCTAGATATATTTTACCATACATTAATATTATGCTTTATGGTTCGGTTATACTGGAAATAATAATAAAGACTGATGTGACTCCTCAACTACTCATTTCTAGTGTGCCCCATCTGGTTTGATCTGAAAGGGAGGTTGAGAGAGTTCCAAAATTCTCCCCCACCGTCCACCGGCCTGATCACGGCCATCGCTCGGTCATAGCTAGAATCGCCGCCACCATTCTGCTTACCATCAAACCTCGACCAAAACCCCTTAAACCACTTGCACAACCGTCGTTCCAATCACCGAGAGTCAAAGGTTCAAGGTTCGTCAAGAACCTAGGTTTTCCCTTCACCGTTTTTCCATATTTTCGACGCCGATTGACGTCCGTTCACAAAATCGCTTGAAATGTCGAGCTCGTGGTGTCGAGGTGAACAAAAAAAATACCCTCAATCGTCTGTTCATCGTCGTTAGGAGCGTCATCGGAGCTGCACTGATTTTGAGCGTTTATCCTCGTCTGGGTAAGTTTTGGTAAGGCTTTTGACTTATTTTTTCAGTTAATGACTGAAATGGTTGATTTTTTAGTGGTTTATTGTGTTTTGGGAGAGTTTTCGGCCGATTTAGGTCGTGCACAGTCACTGGCGATTCCCGGCTACCTTAGACGGTGGCCATGATGAACAGTTCTAAACTGACCCTGAACTGACCTGGTTCAATCAAACCTGGTCTAAACCCAACCGAGCCCAGACTATTACCCGAACTCGACCCGTGTCCGACCCGTACCCGACCCGAGCTAAGTCAACTCGTTGACTGAGTCAACTCGCCCGAGTCAACCTTGTTAACCGATGATGTTAGTTTTGACTTTGATTGATGACCTCATCGTTTACTTTGACCAAAAAGTCGATTTTTTCTGAAACCCATATTTTATGTTTTTCGACATCCTGAGCCCGTTTATGAGGTTTGTTTCGTGAAATTCTAACACGATAGCTGCCAAATTTATCTTGAACCCAAGAGTGCATGAGTTTAACAATTCAGTTTAAGAGCAATGTGAATAAGGGCTGATTAAGGGTATTGTTTTATTAAAGGTATCCATGTATCTTCCTATTTGAGATGTCGAGGGACGTCGAATTCGGGTTCGAGAGTGTTCTAAAGGCGTTTCAAGGGTCGACTGATATACCAAGGATCAAAGGTAATACATTACTACCTCTTGCATGCTTTTTGAAACATGTTGGTAGTCGGTTAAGGTATGCATGATTGTGATTAAATGTACTTTTAACTCTGCTTGAGTTAATGCAATTACGAAATAAAAGAAAAGTAATCTGGATAAGATCAAAATATTTGAACAGAAGTTTAATAGACCAAAAAGACATTGAGTTCAGTAATAATAATTAATAAGACAAATAATTTTCGATTCGATTAACAGAGTTAAAGGATTTGATATTTAAATTATTACGTTAAAAATGACAATAATACCCTTGAGAAGTAAGAATGACTGAAATACCCCAAAGGAAAAGACTTGTAATTTTACACTCGACCTAATAAATTTATTAATTTATCTAAATCCGTGTTCTGTGGGGAAATACTTCGGTATCAAGGTGTAAATATGCGTGATAACAAAACACTTGGATTTCTCGAACTCTGGATAAACACTTTAAGATAAATTGATTGGAAGTTCTTCGTATATCTGAATTGATCAAAGTTGCATAAAATATCGAATTGTTTGAAATGACAAAAGAATGGAACTATTGTTAATGCTAAATTGATCGGAATTATCGACATGACCAAAAACACTGGAGTATCTTCGGGCATCGAAATTTCTAAGTTAACTGGGATGATGGATAGACCTTTGAGTTCTGAAACGAATGAATTGGTTAGAAGTATTGAAATTACCTGAATGCCCTAAACACCATCGAGTAATTAAATCATTAAAATACCTACATGACTTGAGATAAGTGAAAGCTTGAAAAATCTTGAATTTTCGATATATCGCAAGTGACTGTAACACTCATGTGGGTTTGAAGCTTGACCTATAAATCAGCCAATCTTAACATTGTAACAATAATGGGTAATACTGCATAAATACATGTTCAACCTTTCGAGGCTTGTTACGAGATAATATGTGACAGTGATCTGTTCAGATGTACAACACAACCATAACTAAATATTGAACAAAGATAAGGTGTACCAATATGAATGCTTGGAAAGTAATGTATTGGAGTGATGAGTATAGTGGAATGGTCTTGGAAGCCTAGCAAACCGTTAACAATATTCAGCATAGCATGTCATTGACTTACCCTATCGGGGTTAAAATGACCAAATTGCCCATGAGTGTTAAAATAACCAAATTGCCCTTTTGAGCAAAATTAACTAAAACTCTCTTGATATATTCAAAAAAAAATTGATCTTGAATCTCCATAACCTGTCCTGATATAACTAAATTCATGCATAATCATGATATATCGAAAATATTGAATGATCTTGAGGTATAATTCATGAATATGTGGATGAAGTCGATACCTATCGAATTCCTTCAAATATGATTCAGGATTCAAAATCCAGTCTCGAATGGACTATAATTCAGTGATCCTGCTATCTGAAGTAAAAAACTTGACTTCGTGTTCCTGATTTCTAATACAAATATACCTGATTCATGGTTCATGATACTTCAGTCCTACTAATTAAACATATGTTTGTATCCTGAATTCCTGGCATACTGCTACTGAATATTGAAGTGATTGTTACCGTTCAAAACTATTTATTACTGCATAATGTGATAATGCCTGGACTGATTCACTAGGGTACTTGGGTTATGATATGAACTCACTACTGGCTCAGCCCTGATCAAGCTGGTAAGTCCGTCCACATTCAGCTCCTACACTTCGGCTAGGGTCCACCCATATTCGGCTCCTACACTTCGGCTAGGGTAATTTCGCACGGGACCTAAGGTAACCCCTTAGGTCGGTACCTACGCCCATTAGGCCTAGGTTAATACCCGCAATAGGTTCCTAGCTTCGGCTAGGGTAATTCCGCCCGAACCTAAGGTATTCCCTTAAGATGGTACCCACGTCCAAGGGGCTCGGGTTAATGCCGATATATGATACGGTTATGGGGAATTTCCTACTGGAGCACGGTTGGAGGATAGTTAAGAACTTAAAATGAACATTGCTGCTACTTGAATTATGTGCTTGTGGAATGTGATGTTTACTGCAGAGTTACAATCGTATATATTAACTTAGCATTGTTGAAACACACTAAACTCCTTGGTTTACTTAACTAAATCCATCACTTTTCTGAATCTCTAGACTAAAGGCTTAACGCATGTTACTCCGTGATTGAATAACGAACAACTTTGTTATCTTCAAATATAACGTTACCTTGAAATATCAAATCGTAAATGGAGTTTGTTATTGCCTGAAACGTCATGATGGTATAATGCATGCCATATACTTGCATGTGCTTACAACATCAATTGGTAGTTCTGTATTATTGAGCTTTCCCAAGCTCATATTGTTTTTATCATCGCAGGTTAGATGAAATCCATCATGGTACGGTGATCGACTCGGTGTTGGAGTTCTCTCGGTGTTGCTTCGGAGTACGGCATTGGTACACTTAGAGGGCATGTATGTCATGTATAGTTTTACGATAGTTCTTGTAAAATGTTTTTTGAAATTACTGTTATATGTTTAAATGATTTTCTAAATGAGTATTTTAAACAGAAGTTAACGTTACAGTTTAATAAGTGTTTTAAAGAAAAAATGTTTTATGTGAATTTTACTGTAGGTCGCTCTTATGATTTTAATATGACTTCCTAGGACTTGTGGTAACGCATAGGCGGGTCTAGGGTGTTGCAAGTATTAATGAATAAAGAATGAAATAGGAAACAGGAGTAAGATAGGTGGGGGAAGACAAAGCATTTAAAATCTCCTTTACTACACGTTGAAAGTTGGCGCAGCTTTGGGAAATAGTTCATGGAATTCGCATTTCAAGTCTCTGTTTCTTTTAATGCTTAGCGATTAAGTCTTAATTTCGATTTTCAAGTCTTAATTTAATTCAATTTAGTCCTAATTCATGTTAGTTTAGTTAAAATTCAGCCTTTAACCTTTAGATTCTTTTTTTTAAAGGAGCCTTTAGATTCTTTTAATTAGATCCTAGGTTTAATTACTTTCTTTTTCAATATGGCCTTTAGGTTTCTTCTAATTAGGTCCCAAATTCATCTTTTATGTTTAGTTTTTATTCACTTAGGTCCTAGGGTTAATTAATTAGTTCTTAACTCAACCTCTAGTTTTAGGTTTCTTTTAATTAGATCCCTAATTTGCATAATTAATTGATAAATTAGCCAATAAATTCACATTTAGATTAATTTAGTCCCTAAATAAAATTTAGTACTTAATTTAGTCATTAAATTAGCCACTATATATATATATATATTAAACTTGAATGCGACTGTTGGATAGAAATATATGTCTAATGATTTATGATATTAATGTCAACTATAAATCGGTAGATATTCTCATCAATCATATTAAACTAAACGACTTTAGAACATATTTAGGATCGTAGCTATTAGCTTGTCTGGATTTTGGCAACAACTCGAGATGAACAAATACACATAGGTCTGTAAACGAATCGAACGAACACGAACGGGGTATGTTCATATTCGTTCATTTAATTTTAACTGAACAAATGAACGAACTCGAACAACTAAACGAGCATAATTTATTGGGCGTGTTCGTTTATTAAGGAATGCAGCTTGTTCGTGTTTGTTCGTTAAAATGATAAACGAACGTAAACGAACATAAATGAACGGACATATGTGCATAACATTTTTTAAATATAATATTTTTGTTATGAAAGATAATAACTATAAATGGATATATGTGAATTAATCTAAATGAACATAAACGAACGGATTATCGAACGTCCATGAACGTAAATGAACGAACGAACCATTATTCGTGTTCGTTCATTTAATTAAACGAACAAAAAATCTTGTTCATGTTCGTTCATTTAATAAATAAACGAACATAAATGAACTACTCACCGAACGGTTCACGAACGCTTCATTGAACGTTTGGTTCGTTTACGGCCCTAAATACACAATATATATATATATATATATATATATATATATATATATATATATATATATATATATATATATATATATATATATATAATAAATAAAACATAAATGATGCATTGATCACTTCCTTATTTTAATGGCAGAAACAATATCACACATTGCTCAAATGGAAGGCCCTTTCACATTTCCTTCGTTTTTCAATACGAAGTCATTTTTAAATTTAACGATATGTTGACTTGTTTGTCACAAAAAAATTAATTAAGTAAATTGTTACTGTTAAGAAAAATATACATATTTGTTATAAGACTATAAATAAATGGCATGTGTTATATTTACCAAAAAAATTATTTGTCAATAACCTTTTTTACTAAAAACTTAATTAAAGGAGATATGGTTGATAAAAATGAAAGAAAAATGAATATAATTATATCAGTAGAGATCCAATTCTGTGCTTGAGCTTGCGGTAGCATTTGCAATGACAAGGCAGGAACCAGAAATTAGGCTCCAAATACAGCTTCTGCAACGAAATTCACAAAATGGTTGAAAATCTGCAGCTAGAGATGGAAGCCAAAAGGGGGATTTTGGTTTTGGAAACAAATAACATATTTCTTTTGTCATGATCTTTCCTAAGTTTTATGAAATTAAACATGTATATTAACTGCAATATAAACTCTTGGCAGCCTTGGAGTTATGGGACAAATCGACAAAGGTGAATTCGTTCATGTATATTAACTCTTGGGGATTTCAAAATTTCCCTTTCTCGAATCAATCTTGTCTCACTTTTCTGATCTGGATCCCATTTTCTTCAGGATTGACTTGGCAGCTGCCAAGTCACTTTCATTTAGATCATTTATGAAGTGCACGGTTTTCACCAATCAACTATGAATTTTTTTTATCCAAAGATAAAGATTTCATTTCATAAAATCAAAGATACATAAGAAGGCAAGAGGGGAGATGGGTCCCCAAAGGGTTTGAACAAGCAAATTCTTAGCATAGAAAGTAAGCCGGTCAGCTGTTTGGTTACAAGACCTAGGAACAAAAGAGAAAGAACAAGAAACGAAGGATTTGTCTTCTTTTTTTATATCCTCTTCAACAGCGGAAGAAATCCAATTAGAGTGGAATCCCGACCGAATGCCACTGACAATGGACTAGCAATCTGATTCAACAATGACGTGGGCAAGATTGTAAGATGAGGCCAAGGATAGGCCGAGTCTAATAGCCAAGGCTTCGGCCACCTCTGCTGACGGGGCAAAAAAAGGGGCCGAGATTCCCTACACAAAAGCTTCCGAGCTATCGCGAACAATAGCCGCCTCGGTGGCCTTTTCGGTGCAACGATCAAAAGCAGCATCGCAGTTGATTTTAAAGGATCCAATAGGAGAGGGTTGCCAATGACTCGTTCCACTATGTTGGGAGACGTTAGCCTTTGATGAAGAGATAAATTCCTGATTGAATTCCTGGAAGGCACAATCAGCATGCAGCCAAACATCCCAAGGAAGGTCCCTCATGTTTTCAAAGACAAAGGCATTGCGAGACTTCCAGATCATCCATAGGAGGAAGGCGATAAGAGCACTTCCCTTCGCGAAGTCTCCCATTTTTCCAGAGTTGCAAATTTTGAGCCACCACTTGGAGAAATCAGGAAAACCAGTAAGGGTAGGTGAATAGCTAAAACTGAAGGCTTTCCAAACTGCTTGTGCGAAAGGGAAAAAGAAGAGGAGGTGCTCAATAGTCTCTTTTTCCGTCCCACATCTTGGGCAACCATCGGAATCGCAAAAAACCCCCATGGAAACGTGAAGCGAGATTTCCTTTTGTAGGAATGATATTATGGCAAAGTTTCCAAAGAAAGGAACGAACTTTGGGTGGCACTTTAAGTCCCCAGATCGAATTACAAAGGTCTTTGTTTCTGCCTGGATCGTCGCTTGACGAGGGATCTGAGGATCTTAACATCCTTTCCTCTATGAACCGGTAGCCCGACTTCGCCGAATATTCTTCATTTCTCGCTCCCGCCCAAACAATGGAGTCCTTAACATCAGGACTCCCAATTGGAATAGATCTTATAGCTTCAGATTCAATTGGCTGGAACAAGAGATTAAGTTTTGATTGATTCCAAGATCTTTGATCAGGGTTCATTAAGCTGCTCACATAAGGGCATAGGTTCGATGGTGGTGGGGGCGATAGGATTCTGAAGCCTGGGATTTTAGGAACCCATTTGTTCTTCCAAGTAGAAATACTTCTCCCATTACCAACTCTCCAGAGGGATCCTTCTTTAATTATTTGTATCCCCTCCCGGATGCCAATCCAGGCCCATGAAGGATTGTTGCACTTGGGGGCTTCGAAAAGATTTCCATTTGGGTAGTAAATTCCCTGGAGGGTTTGTGCCAGAAAGGAGTTCGAATTCTTTAGAATCTTCCACGCCACTTTAGCTATAAGAGTTTTGTTAAAAGATCATAGATTTCTGAAACCTAGATCGCCTTGGTCTTTGGGTCGACAGAGATTCCTCTAGTTTAACCAGTGAATACTCTTCTCTTTGGCACCACACTTGTTCCACCAAAACCTGGCCATTTGTGAACTAAGCTCGTCACAGAAAGTGACTGGGAGAAGGAAGCATTGCATGACATAAGTGGGAATGGCTTGGTCAACTGCTTTAATGAGGACTTCCTTTCCAGCTTGGTTCAGGAATTTGGATTTCCATCCCCGTAGCTTGTTCTGGAGTTTCTCCTTGATAAAAGCAAGAGCTTTCTTTTTGCTACGTCCCCAGAAAGATGGTAAACCAAGATATCTTCTATCTTCCTCCATTGGGCAGAAGCCCATGATATTAGAAAGGTGAGCTCTCGGCTGGTTGTTGACATTTGGAGAGAAAAATACTGAAGATTTCTGAAAATTAACTGTTTGGCCCGTTGAACTTTGAAAGATGTGTAAGATGCGCAAGGCGGCGTGACAATTTTCCTTATTTGCTGTAGAGAACATTAGGCAATCATCAGCAAACATGAGATGGCTAAGAGTGGGGCATCTTCTTCTTATTTTAAGGCCTTCAAAGCGATCTTCTTCGACCTCCTTCTCAGTTATCCAGAAAAGGATGTTGGAGATGAAAGTAAACAGAAAGGGCGATAGGGGGTCTCCTTGTCTTATACATCTCCCAGGGCAGAAATCGTCGTATTTTTCCCCGTTTAGGACCAAGGAGAAGGATGTTGAAGAGACACATTTCATGACCCTATCTATCTACCATTCACTGAAACCCATCATGTTCATTGTAAATCTAAGAAGATCCCAATCAACTTTGGCGTATGCCTTCTCTAGATCAATCTTCAGTGACATTATTCCTTTTCTTCCTCTTTTAGCTCGTTTAATCGCATGAAAGGCTTCATTAGCAAGAATTATATTGTCATGGATTGATCTACCCTGGACGAAAGCCGACTGATGATGCGGGATGAGATCTAGGAGAAAACCCTTCAGACGAGTTGCTATGATCTTGGTTATGACTTTTAGGGAGAAATTGCAGAGACTGACAGGACAAAAATGTGAGACTTCGTAGGGATTTTGTTTCTTTGGGATCAAGACTAGATTGGTTTTGTTCAGGCCATAGTCCATAAAGTCGTCCTTAAAGAAGGTCGAAACCATCCCTACTAGATCTTCCTTTATGGTGTCCCAAAAGGTTTGATAGAAGTACCCAGGGAAACCATCCGGTCCCGGAGCTTTTGTCGCTCCGAGGTTGAAGACCGCTCTCTTGAACTCTTCTTCCGAGACTTCTTTCCTGAGGTCAGAGTTCAACGCATTAGTCACCAAGCGGGGAATGTGGTTTCCGAGGCAATTGAAATCCACAGCTTGGTCCTTGGTGAAGAGAAGTTGGAAGTGACTTAGCAAATGATCGGCTATGTCCTTGGGTTCCTCAAGCCATAAACCATCATTCTTTTTTATTTTAAGGATGGAATTAAATCTTCTGTGTTGAAGGGTGGTGGCATGAAAGAATTTAGTATTCTTGTCGCCCCAATTTAGCCAGTTAATTCTAGACCGTTGGTGCCAGTATCTTTCTTCGCTTTCCCGTTCAAGGTCCAAATCTTTCTGGAGCTGTTTGTATTCTTCCAATTCTGCCCCGGTGAGTTTCCTCCCTTGAAATTGCTTGATCTGATCCGGCAGTGATTGCTTCTTCTCGTTTTTCTGTTTCTGCTTTAGTTTATTCCACTTTATTAGAGTTGCTCTTGTTCTTCTTATTTTCTTCCCGAGGCGAAGAGAGATATTATCGTTTGAAGCATGGTTCCATTCTTTTTGGATGGTTTGAGGGCACTCCTCATCCAAAAGCCATTTGGTCTCGAATTTAAACTCTTTTTTGCATCTTCGCGTTAGACCCAGCGGAAAGAGGATGATCGGGGTGTGATCAGAAGCCAGAGCAATGTCCAGCACCCCCAAAGCTTTCGGGAAAAATAAACTCCATTCATTTGAAAAAAGGACCCGATCGAGTTTCTCCAGAATAGCTCCCTCTTCACTTCTTTGGTTATACCAAGTAAAACAACCCCTTTTTTATTGGCAACTCTAATAGTCTAGCGGAGTCAACGAAATCAGAAAAACACTTGGCCTCGTCCGGATTGAAAGGATTCCCCCTTCTTTGTCTTCCTGGCACGTGACGATATTGGTATCTCCTATTATAAGCCATTTTGCATTTGGAGAAACTCTGAGCTGATTTAATTCCTCCCAAAAAACCTCGCATCTCTGTACGGAGGGCCATAGATAAAAGTTCTAAACCAATCCTCACCTTCCTGGAGTGACACAATAGTGTCGATAAAATTCTTGTTATGTTTCAGGATGGTAATTGTTGTTTCTTTGTTCCACGATAAAGCCAGTCCGCCCGCTAAGCCTTGAGGCTCAACATAAAAGGACGATTCGAACTTCATCTTCATTTTGATTTTTTTCAAGGTATTTGATTTTTTGCTTGGTTTCGCTTAAGAAAATGATGGCCGGCTTATGCTTAAGAACTGAATTTCGAAGGGCCCTAACTATTTTTCTGTTTCCCATGCCTCGTACATTTCATGCGAGTATAGACATACCGAGATATTAGCTGTAAGAACAACACCACAGACAACACCAGCCCGAGAACAACGAAGACAACAGAGCTGTCTCAAGCAGACTCAGAATAACCAGGATAGAGACAAACAGACTGTCACCACAAATTCAGAATAGAAACGCATAATAAAGCCAAAACAAACAAAGACCGAAACTGCCAGACGTAGCCTCCCAAATTCTCAAAAGAAAAACCAGATACAATAGAAGCAGTCATGCAAAGAAATAAAGTCAAAAGAGCACCATGATTCAGGCCACATTAGAAAGGGATGAAGCAACCAATTAGACGGGGCATAGTTAGAATGCACGAAGAAGAATGGGAAGAGTAACAAGAAAGGCGGGATCAGTAGACAACCGTAAAATAGGGGAGAGAAACATGATTGAATGTATAGCCAGGGCCGTCGATTCCTTCAGTTCTGTAATTCAGGGCATTCCTCTCCAGGGAATCGACTGCTTAAAAACAAAAAACAGCTGGAGCTGAAAACTATGAACAACTTCGGTAAGCTCGTGACCAAAGGACAGAAATGGGAGCTTTACAACGCCGAAATCTCATACTGGTTCCAGGTGAAAGGGTAAAAATCGGCGAGCACGAGGGAAGACGGCTGTGTTTCCGACGCGAGAAAGAAAACCTTCACAGTGCTTTTAAGAGCCACCCGAATTAATCTCATCGGCCGCTAACTCCTTTGAGCGATCCACCAGCCACGGTCGTTCACTGCGGGGACACCAGTAATTCATCGGCCTAAAAGAAATGGGCGACTCCACGCCTTCTTCGGCCTCTCAACATTACATGGGTAGGAAACAGATCCTTGTCTGAGGCTCAAGGGTTTTCGCGTGGGAGAAGATTGGGGGCGCGTGTTAAGCGCGTGTTTTTATCAAAATTCTACCAATCAATTATGAATTGATTTTACATACATGATCCCGTGTAATCTTGTTACAACTTACAATGACACTCTTCTAACATAGGCAAAGTTTCAAACATGGTTTTTAATAGGCATAAAGTCAAAAAAAAATACTCCTAACGTTTGACTGAATAATTATTTGGGTAGACTACATAAATGTTCCCCGACTATGACCCAATTTTTTTTAGTCCCTTAACTATCCGAAGTTACAAACTCTTCCTCCTACTAATCGTGACTAACAAATCGGTCCAATTCTGTTAAAAAATAAATAATTGATGACGTGGTAGTTAAAAAAATTTATATAATAACAAATTAAACTCCCAAACTTCACATTTTATTTTAATTTGGACCTAAAATTTTATTTAGCTCTCAATTACATATTTTAATACGTATTACAAAAAAAATTCTCTCAAATGCTCTGAACTTAACTCTTTCACTCAGATTTCAATCGAGACCAAAGATCATTCACCGATAGTGAGCTTGTCACCGTTATCGGGGGCTTCTCTCACGACGGCGGGAGCGAAACCAGAGCCCGAAAAACAAAAATGACTCTACTTGTTGATTTCCACTATTTTACAACTCAAAATTCTAAACAAAACCAACTTCAAAGTTGGAATCTACCTCCAACAAAGGAATCTGATGAGCGAGAAGTACCAGCCAATGCTTGGATCTGGGATTGTTTCACTAAAAATGAAAGGTAAAAAACTTTTAGGTTCTCCTTCCCTTTTCTGATTTCTCTCTGAAATTTGGATATTTTTGCGCCGAAAGAAAATCCCCTGAATGATTTTTCCTTTTCATTTTATACTTGAGTGGATTGCACGATTTCTCTTTGAAATTTGGGTATTTTGTGTCGAAAGGAAATCCTCCCGAATACTTTCTCCTTTCGATTTTATACTCGAGTGGATTGCATGTTGAGTGGATGATGAATAACGTCCTTTTCTTCATTTCATTATTGTAATTCCTAATGCTTTTTGTTTGCATGTGATATTGTTGTTGGGGAGAGAAAAGGACGAGGGGACCGGTGCCTTTGTCTACTGGTGAGGTCGCGTTAGGAGATCAACAACTACATCCTCTCATCGTGCTTGCATGGAGGCTCGATTGATCTGGCGTTACAAGAGGAAAAGACGAGTGGACTAATGCCTTTGTCTAAGGGGTATTTTTTTGGAATTAGGACTAATGCCTTTGTTAATTGTCACATCATCAGCCGTTAAATTTTTATCGGCATCGAGACTAGTTTGTAACTTTTGATAGTCAATGGATTCAACAAAGAATTGGGTCATAGTCGGTGAACCATTTATGTAGTTTACCCTAACTATTTTGGCTCATATTCTTTTTTGAACTAATTTAACGCTAATGTTTTATTTTAGGTTAAAATGATCCCTGTGGTTGACAATTGTTAGTTAACTAACGTTAAATGAATTAAAATGACATGAAAAGCCCACATGGCAGTGCACGTTGGCATGACAATGTCATATAGACAAAAATATTTACTTAAAAGAATGTCAAATCAGTCATACAATTATATAAAATATAATTTTTTTTTTTGCGGACGCATCATTCAATCAAGTCATTTCAAGCTGTTTATCGTTAGTTGACTAGTAGTTATCATCCGCAAAGGGTCATTTTGACCCAAATAAAACATTAAGATTAAATTAGTTCAAAAAGAATTATGGTCTAAAATAATTATTCAGTTAATTTTTAGAAATATTTTTTTAGCATTATGCCCGGTTAATATCTAGAGTTTCATTAACAAGATGAATTCTTCGTCATTAAACCTTGTTAATGGCCTATACATGTGATTACAATCGCTTGAAAAGATATGCCGACTGATAATGGCCTCAACTACATCATTGTATTAACTTCGTTTGTTACTTGTATTCGAATAAAAATTTTATGTCTCTTTTTTAATGTCTCTGTGTATGTTCTAACATTAAAAATTTTGAGTTTAAGGTTCAAGGTATAAAGTTGAGGATTTAAGATTTAGGATTAGAGAGTAGGATTTAGTTTTTTTAATGTAGGGCATACATCAAGACATTGGACTACCACGTCAGCACCATTAATTGTCACATAATCACTTTAACGGCCAACATCGGTCAAAAGGCAAAATTGATACAATTGAATGATTGCGAGGGAAAATTGATGCAATTAAAAAGTAGGGACATTATTGCTTATTTTGGTTTACTTCAAGAGCGAAATAACCCCTAAGCAAAAAATTAACTATAAATATATTTATATTAATAAATTTATGTATTAGATTAATTAATGATTTCAAATGAAGTACTCTAAGTTTAAGGAGGGTACCCAAGTATTGATGATAATGAACAATGAAGAAAAAACAATTTAGGAGAAGAACAAGGACTAAAAATTGTATAAATATATTGAATTATTTCTTAATTATGACCAAATTGATAAAAATGTAGAAGTTTTAGGAACTAAAATTATTTTTATGCCAAATTATTTTTAATTTTAACGGAAAAATTCATCGCAAAACTTTAATTGAGTGGTTAAATTATTAGGGTTAGAAGAAAATTATATGTTTATTATCAAGCCTATAAATAAACGACGTGTTATATTTACCAAAAAAATCACATGCCAATAACTTTTTTCTACCACAAACTTAATTAAAGGAGATATGATTGATAAAAAATTTCAAAGAAATCCAAAAAAAAAACCCGAAGCTGCCTTCCAAGGAGCTGTTTCTCAATTGGGATAGAGTTAGGAAATTTAAATTGTGATTTTAGAGTTTAAATTTTCTTAAGAGTTTTGTTAGCGAGTGAAAGAAACTAGTGTGTTAATTTTCTTTAAAAGGTGTCAATATTCTTGTAAACTAGTGTCAATATTATTTTAAAGCAGTATTTATTTTATTTTTTAAATATTTTTATATAAATTTTACAAAAAATAGTGTATTTTTCAAAAGGTTTGGAGTGTCAGTATTATCAATCAAATTTATTGTGCAATGATAAATATGTTTTTAAATGAGATTTTGACTGAAACTTAAAAATGTTAAATCAAAAGCTGTTTTATACGATGCATAAAATATTAAGAGGTAGATGTGTTGATATATAATTTTACTGTCAAAATTTATACAACTTGTGGCTGTAGTTTAGTGGTAAGAATTCCACGTTGTGGCCGTGGAGACCTGGGCTCGAATCCCAGCAGCCACATTATAATTTTTCTTTTCTTTTTCTCATTTTTCTTTTCTGCTTGATCTTGCCGTACTAATGGCCTATTAATGCACTTGTATCCTACTTTTAATTACTAAAATAATAATTAAAAATGTCTAATTCTACCCGAAAGTTGCAGCACTATAAATCCTATTATAAAAAGGTTCCTCAGCTTCGTGTTCGTCACCAACTGTTGTTGTACCTTAAGGGAAGACGTTTCTGCTGCAACCCTCAACTTTCAATGGCAAATGCAACTTTAATAACATTACTTTCCAACTAATACTATCTTTATCTTTCTCTAATATAATATAACATAATGAATGTGTTTTGTATTGAAATCGAAATTGTTTAAACTATGCATCTAAATTGTGTTTTATCAATTAATGGAGTTCGAATAAAGACGTGGCATGTATATATAGTTACTTTAATGCGTATCTTTAATACATACGTATTAGTAGTTAATTTACAACTAACCAATTTGCTTTATTATGTATTTAGGGAGGACACGGATATACGAGAAACATTAAATTTGAACGCATAACTTCTTATGCTTCAACACGATCTATTGTCATCGGTTAATTTTATTGTCCTCATAAACACTTCAAGGACCAAGTAAGTGGCTGATTTTAAAGAAACTTTGTATTTATCGATAGCCAATAGTTAGCTTTCGGCCTTTAATCATCCACATGTATACATTAAAAACGAAGCAATGTTAGTTTTGAGTTTTATATATGTTTTGCAGACATCGGCTGTGGAGATTATGCTTTTTTTTAATTGAATATTTTAATTTGATTATGTTTTGATTCTCTGTATTATTAAACTCTCTTCATAGTAACATATAAAAATCTTTTCACTTTAATTTTTTCAATTTACTTCTCATTATTTAAATAAATAACCACAATGGTGCATGACAAAATGAAGAGAAAAAAAGAAGACAAAGATATAATGATCATCAAAACTCATGGATTAGTTGTTAACTTCATTAGTTAGTTATATTTATTTATACAGAAGCAGAAGTTTTGATGTGGGTTTTTGTTGGGAAAGGCAATTAACATGATTGAATGATCAGTTTGGAGGTTGGTGTCACTTAATCATCTCCTACCTTCAATCATTCTTTCTGCTTCTCACAATAAAATTATTGATTGAAATCCACTATTTAAACAGACACGGGGACCTGAGTTTTCGGCATCGGTTTCGGGAAATTTGAGTGTGCATGAATGGGGCAAAGCACAGAGTTGAGAGCACCCATGGATCAAATTCAGAACCAAGAACAAGATAAGGGGAATCTCCATAGACAAATGCCCAAGGCAGTGACACCGGTCTCTACAGCCGAGGCCGAGAACATTAGGCGGCCTCGAGGGAGACCGGCAGGCTCGAAGAACAAACCGAAACCACCCATTATCGTCACTCGCGACAGTGCTAATGCCTTACGAGCCCATGCAATGGAGGTGAGTTCAGGTTGTGATGTGCATGAGAGTTTGGCTAGTTTTGCAAGGAGAAAGCAGCGTGGCATTTGTGTTCTTAGTGGTAGTGGCTTTGTAACTAATGTCACACTCAAACAACCAGCCTCATCCGGTGCAATTGTTACCTTACATGGACGGTACGAGATTCTGTCGTTGCTTGGCTCGATCCTTCCACCTCCTGCCCCGCCCGGGATTTCTGGCCTGACCATTTACCTTGCTGGGGCACAGGGGCAGGTTGTCGGCGGAGGTGTAGTGGGTGCACTGTTAGCTTCCGGTCCTGTTCTCATCATGGCTGCATCCTTTATGAATGCCACCTTTGATCGTCTACCATTGGACGAAACCGATGACATTACAACAGCAGCAGCAGCTATGCAGAACCAATATCATCAGCAGAATGGTTTACACCACCATCTGCACATTTCGGATTTGTATGGGATGATGCCGCAGAACTTGATCACCAATGGGACTAACCCTCCTGAGATATACTCTTGGGCACCGAGACCAACCATGTCGAAAACCTAACCTGAATGATCCACTAGCAAGCAGTAGCTGGGAGTGATTATTTATCCTTTTTTCTCATATCCTTGTGGAATTTATTGCTTTGGTTCATCAGCCTCAGCAAATCAAATCCTGTGTTGAGCGCAATTGTGTGATTTTAAATAGATTGGATCTCCATTAATCTTTTATCTTCTTAAGCATCACAAGTAAAGAACAATTCCTCATCTAAACAACTTGCAGAAGAAGCATGATTAGGATTGTTTAGTTAATCTGTTAGCTTCTTTTTTCATTTCTTACATGGAATATAATTAATCTGTATATGATTTAGATTAGATTTTTATTCTTCTGCCCGAATCCATTCAATGGATGATGTAAGCGTCAAATATTTTCTTGTTCATATTTAAATATATTAGGAGTTTGCATGTTTGGTTTCATCTTATGAATCTCAGCTTGCAATAACACAGAAGAGAAGCCAACGCCTTTATGGAATCCAATAAGCCATTCTTCTGCACAATACCACCTGCTGAGCCTGAGCCTGAGCCTGAGATGGAACAAAAATGCACTCATCCCATGAGGGATCAAACTATCGACCTCATAATTAAGGGATGACATGAACAACCACCACGGCACATAGTTTACACCAACAATATTAAATTATTAATTAAGCATTTAAATCAACTCAATAACAAAATAAGGATTCAATGAAATAGGTGAAATTGCATTAGAAATTCCTAGTTACTTTTGTGATTGGAAACAAACTTATCACCATGGAGAATTTATGGCCTTTGGTTTGCAATTCAGGTCAAATTCAAGTGGCTATCAATTTTACCAGAATTGCAAAGTATGATAGCCATGCTTTCAAGTTCTAGACTACAATTCTATCATCCTAATTGTAGGATGTGGTTTATTGATCCCATTCTTGTTCATGCATTCTAAAGGTAAATGTTCCTATGTATTGGGAGAGAGAAATGATAAGCACAGAAGGCAGACAAAGTTTAAACAAGATTAACAAAGGAGGGACCGAGCCTGCGTCTAAAAAGGATCACAAGGATGCAGCTTTCTCCTTGAGGGATTCTCTAACTGCATTATGCAGTAATGGCATCAACTTCTGGTTGGTGACAATGATCCCTGTGTCCAAATCAAGATACTTTCCCATCGAAAAATCCAATAGCTTCCCTGCAGCATCTGTGACCACACCCCCAGCTTCTGCAAATCATGAATTGCAAAGGATATATCAAAAAACAGGGAGTGGATGGGTGAGGATACACGGAAGGGATCGAAAGACTCGAAGGGAAGCACAATAATAAACCTATGTCAGTCAAACAACTTGAGAGAAAGATAATAGCAGATAGTGAAATCGGTCCATACCAGTCACAACAATGCACCCAGCAGCATGATCCCATATTTTCTCCCGATACCCTTTGTGAGGAAAACGCAGATATATGGCTCCATCTCCTCTGGAAAGAGCACCATACTTTGCCTGGCTATCAATTCTAACCGGTGGTGCTTTGACCCCGAGTTTCTGTTACATCTCAACGTTTTCAATAGATAATCCAAAAGTTGTATATACAAATATAGATACAGAGAGAGAGAGAGAGAGAGAGAGAGAGAGAGAGAGAGAGTACTTGGGCAATCAAACTAGATAAATCATGCATTGAGTGTGCTGCTTCATATGACTCAAAGAATGATGCGTCTTCAGGATTTTCAACAGCAGTTACTTGCACCTGGATCCCAAAATAAAATGTACAAGTTGCAGATACATACTCAGATTAATATCAATAAATTATATAAATCATTATAACCTTCACTGCGGAAGATCCGTCAAGCGGCTGCATATAAGTTCCACCACCAACTTCAGCAAAGAAAAGGCAGCCGACTTCATTACTTGTAGAATGCTGACCAGCAGCACTGATGGAAGTTAGTGGAAGATTTGGACAAGCCAGCACACCGAGAACAACTTTTCCTCCATCTAGCAAAGCCAATGCTATTGCATATTGATCTCCTCTCACAAACCTAAAATGTCAAATATCAAAAACCATAGACTAATTCATCAAATTGGTCTAATAGCACATAAAATGAGAATAAAATATCATTCTTTGTGATTAGAAACAGATACCATTATTTAGATATCAAAGATGAGAATGAGAAAAAATAACATTTTTTGAGAAAAATGTTCAGCTATTTCTTTCACACCAAATTGTAATAAAGATAAACACCCCCCTGCAATAATGAAATTGGAGGTGCACTACCTCGTGTTAGACAAGGCATATCACAAACAACATGCACCCAGTGAACATGAATCTTTATTACAGCAAACATACTTCTTTATGACCAAAGCAAAATAACTCATGTCAAATGTATTAAGTTTCAGGCCTCACCCTTTAGTACCATCTATAGGGTCCAAAACCCAGTGTCGACCTTGGGAACCACCTTCAGATCTGCCACTGTCAATGGCCTTGAGAACGTCTTCTGTGGATAAAGTAACATTGTATGATCCATCACTAGTTAGAGAATCGTTCACAAGTTTTGTAATACGATCTACTATTTCCTGGGCACCATCCTTGCGGAGATCTTTAGAATCCTAAAGAAAACTCAAAACATCATTTCAAAGGAAAGAAGAGTTCTACAATATAACGAAAAAAAAAAAAAAACAAAGCTGGTTGATGCATGTTGCTGCTTAAACTATTCTTCACAAGTACAGAGGTTCACCTCCTCAGCAACTAATGAGAAATCAGTAGGAAATTCCTGCTGCAGCGCAAAACTAACCAGTGCTTGTGACCCTGATGAAAATTTTAAAATATAAAAATGTCGAGGAAAAATGTTAGTGATCGGTTAGGATTTCTTTTCTGCCAATCCTTGAAGCTGAAAGATATGAGATCAATAATAGCTTATACTTTAACCGAAAGTCTTTTAGGGATAAACAAAGTAAAAAGCATAAAGAAATTTCATAAATCTCAATTATGGCTGCAAGTTTTACATATAATAATACATCATCTAAGAAGTTAATGTGCACAAGTTTTACATATTTTCCCCTAAACACTGATATATACAGATAGAGCAGATGGTAGAGAGAGGTAAACTGGAGGCAACTATCAGGCAGGCCAATGTATTATAGGACAATGTAAGCACACTTTAGATATGCTCATCAAACAAAGCACTACATATATCACAACAATGCTATTTTCATTTCAATAGAACAAAAATATTTAATCCAATGGTAAAACATATTATGAAAAGGGGGAAACAACTAAATTCCTAGCAACATGCTAACAGTTGGAAAGAATAAAGCAAATCATCCGGGAAGGAGAAGAAAAATTATGGGAATTCATTTGGAATCCAATATGCACATTTTCTTTAAAAAAGAATGGTAAGATTAGGCAAAAGAACCAAAGAGGAAAAGGCAAGAGAGTTTCAAAAACAAACCATAATCAGCGACTGTTACAGGACTTTTATCATTTTTGGATTGAACATCAGATTGCAGCAAAACCTTTTGGACTTTCTGGAGATAAAAAACAAACACCCAAAACCGAAATTCAGGTTCTATAAATACACAGGTTGACATGATGAATCATATCAGAACCATCATCTATATACATTTATTTTGAAATCAAGCAAGGTAATTCTAAACAAAAACCCTAAATTTAATTGAAAAGAAATTGAGATGCAATTCAGCCACTTCAATTCCCCTAACACTAGAACAGTTGAAAAATCCAAATGATTGATAAAAGAAGATATTTTGAAGTAAAAAGGCAAAGGATGTGATGAAATTAATCAAAACCCAAAACAGAAAATGCAGAGAAAAACTGGGTTTTTGATGAAGAATGAAACCTGACAGAGACGAGCAGCGAGAGAGGCTGCTTTCTTGGCAGCAGCCAGTTCCTTACTATAAGACATTGTCACGCTCACCGCTGAAGAAGAAGAAGAAGGCAAGTAGCTGAGATGAAAATGAGGAGACTTTTTAAGAGAGTGAGAAACAACAAATCTCAAGCAATTTAAAGACATTTGTACCTAATCCTCAATTCAATAATTTGTGAGAGAAATTGTTTATTGCGGGGTTTCTTCTTTTCAGAGTAGAGTCAATGATCACTAGGCTGATTCGTGCCTTCTAAATATGTAAACTACAGCAATAGTCACTATACGATAAACAAATATGTTTTTGGTCACTAATCTTTCAAAACTTATAAAATAATCATTCAATTTATCAAACTATTATAAAATATCATTAAAAACTATAAAATAACATAACAATTTGATTAATTTATTGATGTTTTATAATAATTTTATAAATTTAATCATTATTTTATAATTTTTCGGTTATAGCTTTGAAACATAATAATTATTATATTCATTTATCATATATTTCATTGTAAAAGTAATAAACCAAGTTTACGTCAACCATCATAGTGATCATGGTCATATTAACTGGATTTGGAAATCCAGTCCATATCAAACGCATCCAAGAGAATACTATAAATCGAGTTCGATCACATTTTAACATCAATATATAAATTTGTTTCTAAATTGTTGAAAATATTACTGCTACAAAACAAAACATTTAACATTGACTGAGAAATAAATCAATACGAATAAAATCAAGCTTAATTGTGTTGTGGTTTTTACATAAGCGATTCGCTACATTGAACGATGCCCCCGAAATTAATGCAGTCTCTCCTTAAAATTATACACCCAAAATTAAAAATGTCTCCTTAAAATCATACACCCAAAATTAAAAATGGACAAAGGTGGTAAAGAACTCAAAACTAAAGAATAGCTTATGTAAAAACAGAGATGAAGAAGTGTTTTGCACATACTTTGTTTTTCTTGGATGATATAAAATAAAACACAAAGCTCCCTATTTATAGGTTGATAAAAAGGGTAAAATCGTCCATTTAACAAAACATATAATCAAAGGCTTATAATCTCATTTGTCCCCCTAAACTATAAATTAACTTTTTCTCGAGTTGGCCTCTAAAATATTTTTGGGATGTTTTGCCCCCTTAACTAAAAATCGTGACCTCATATGACCCTTCCGTTAGTCACCGTTAAAATATCTTTAGCCAATTAAGTAACGCCACGTGACCGGTTTATTTTGAATTTATAATAATTATTATAATAAACCAAAATTTGGTAAATAATAAAATAAATAATATTATAATATTAAAATATAATAAATAAATCAGAATAACGTTAAAACAATCAGACAATGCCTTTTTCTTCTATTCAAACTACACCTAGGTCTTCATTCTCAGATTTTTATCTCGAATTCTCTCTAAAAATTCGTTTATTTTTATTGGATTTTCTAACATCAAATCTTCATGCAATTTCATGGCTTTGATTTAATCTTTTGAACATTGATTTATTTTCTCTAAATCGTAGGTTTGAATTTCTAAATTTATCATTTCTCATTTGTATGATCGTTATGATTTCTTCCAATGAATTGGAAAAGAAGAAGAAAAAATAAACTACATTGATGATTTGAGAAATGAAGTTCAAATGTTATTGTCGAAAAATAAAGACATTTAAATTAAAAAATTTAAATTAAAGAACATTGTGAAGATCAATCAAGTGGGAAGGTTAGAGAAAAAGGTAATGAAGACTAAAGAAAATTTAAGGACATATCAAAAGAAAATAGCAAAGTATAAGAATAAACAAATGTTTTACAAGGATGCATTTATTGTTTCATGGCTAATTTATATTATGATTAAATTATTTCTTTAATGTAGTGATTTGTAGTTAGTGTTGGTTTTGGTTTGAATGTCGTTGATGTAGGTTACTTGGTGTTAGCTGTCGCAGCTTTTTTTTCGGTCTCGACGTTTTTAAAACAAAACAACGGAGTCGCCATTAATTTTTTAAAATTGTGTGATTAGATTACCTAAAAACGAGTTATTTTAATAAAATTATTTTATTTTATTAAAACAACAATTTTGGTCTATAAAAAATAAAAACGAGTTCGGGAGTCGGTTACGCGTGGAGAAGGGTTAGCACCCCACAACGCCAAAAAACGGTACCTAGCCAATTACAAAACGTTTTAATGTCGAAATTTGTAAGTTCGTGTAAAATTTAGATTATCGTCATTTATGAATATAATTCCATTTTAACTGGCCCCGCCATCATGAGAGTAAACCCTAATCACCGCCAACATTTATGGTGATAACCCGTTACCTCGTTTTGGTAGAACACCACATTAATTATGTTCTACTTTTTTAAGCAAACAATCAAAGAGGCAATTAGTGTGTTGAAGCTTTTATTTCGTAAGTTGATAATGATTAACCTTAAGATTTGTCTAAGTGAATTTTACTCATCGATGTTAAAATGTAATTAAGTGTATTTTATGATTTTTAAGTTAAGAATTTTTTTTATTTTCTCAAATTCAAGGCTCTAACTAAGGCTTTTAAGAACCTAATCCTAGGAGGTTTATTCAAGCTAAGAATATAAATAAAACGGATAATTTTAAATTCTTGAGGAAATAAATTAAATTAGCGAGATCACAAAGAGAAGACAATGTTAGTTTAGTTTTACAAAATTAAATAAAATAATAAAAACGAAAGAGAATTTGATAGATTAAAAAAAGTGTATCCTTCTCTAAATAGAGTCAACACGCAATATTCATATCAGTTTTGTAAAAAGACTAACTTTATTTTTTTTAAAAGAATATGACAAGACAACGACCAAATTAAAAAAGAAAAGACATTAATGTCCAAATTAAAAGTAGATTAAAATCTTTTGCCAAATTTAAAGAATATAATGACCATTTTGCAAGACTTTGTAGAAATAAAAAATTGTAAGGGTTTAACAAACTAAATGGCCCACATTTTATTTTAAAACATGGATGTAGAGCCCAATTAAACAATACTTTTTGTCATATTACTCAAGAAAAAAATATTAAAATCAACCTTGTTTGAAACAAAAATATTAATGTTCACAAAAAAAACTTGTTTAATACCGATTGAAATGTTCGAGTAAGTAACTTCAAAATTTCAAATAAAAGAGTAAAAAATTGTCTCCTTTTTTGATGCGCTCCAACTCTTCAATTGGTGTTGTAGAGAGAAGCTTTGATTGTCCCGACCGTGAATGCAAGTAAGCCTTGATCCCCCGAATGTCTTCTTGTTGAAATAGGAAAGAAGTGATGAAGATAGGATAGGATGCGGAAGTATGGTAGTGTTGGGTATGAATGAAACGATGAAAGGGTGAATTTAGTGAAGGTTTTAGGGGCTATTCGGATATGGTGGTGAATAGAATGGAAATGATGAAAGTGTATTCAAAATATCAAAGAAAGACCTTATACTTAAAGTATAAACTCGTTTCTAATTGAAGGACTTTGAGGGTGGTAATAGGGACTTAGACTGATGATTAAAAATAATCAACAGCCTGAAGTATCAAGAATGAAGATAGGAAGATGCCACAAACCTTAGAATAGGCTTGATAAGTCAATAATTTCTTAAAAAACAAGTTTGAGAGAAACCTCACAAAAGGATAATTTATATATTCTGAATGTTGTCTTTACAAATGAAAACCAAAGGCCTGTTTATAGTTTACAATGGATCAGACGAATGGGCATGACATAAAAGCAAGGTGGCTATTCGACTTGATTGGTGTCTCTCTCCAAATAGTCGAATGGGCATGTAGAGTGTTGGTGATGATTCGGCTCACTCTTCAAGAGATGGCGTTGCTTCAAATTTTCACCATGGTGTGGAGAGGCACTATGATTTCCCTCAATGGTCGAATGGTTGCTTAGGTGACCCTTCATGCTTAGCTAGCTAGGTAGTGTAGTTAGCTAGCTAGGTAGTGGAGCTAAGAGTGATAGCTTGAGCTCGAGCTGGGCATGAGATGACTTGAGCTAAGCTAGCTAGCTGATTTAGCTAGCTAATCCTTAGAGCTGATTTGAGTTGTTTCGAGCTGCCCTTAGCTAGGTGAACTCCCCTTTGAGTATTCTTGAGCTTGTATCATGCTATAGGAGTTGTTATGAGCTGAATTGGAGCTATCCTTGGCTTGACTCCTATCTAAGCTGATTTGAGCTAGTTATGAGTTGAAAAAGCTGCCACGACAATTTGAGCTGAGCTGATTGAGTTGCCTCGACAATTTGAGCTATGAGTTAGTTGATGTGGCAATCTTGAGCTACCTCCTAGCTGGTTGCCTTGGCAAGTGTAAACCTACAAGCTGAATTGAGCTGATTCCAAACATCACAAGCTAATAGTGAGCTATCAATTGATCCCTTGTGATGTGGGTAATATGTCCTACAAAGAAAACATAAATAACATAAGTAAATGCAATTAAATGTAAATGATTACCTATGATAAAAATGGAATGAGAACTTAAGTAAAGATGTGGCTTATATAATGCATGAATATCATATGATGTAAAACTGAATGATAACATATGATAATCCAAGCATATTATATAATGCATAAATAAGTAAATAGATAATGAAGTAAGGAAGAACTCCCTTAGAATCAGCCTTGGTGAACTTCAATGATGTGAGAATGTTGAATTTCCAATTAAGGCCAAACGTGATCATATCATTTTTCATTCATATCCGAAAGAATAAGAGCGCGAGATTAAATAACAAGAAAAAATTGAATAACGAGAACAAACAGTACCTAAAAACTTGTTATTTATTTCTTCGAAGTTCCGCATACAAAATTTTAGCCTTTTCCCTTGTAATTTTCGATTGAATTTCTCTATGAGAATGGTGTGTTGTGTATACAGAGGGGAGTAGTGATGTGAATGGTGAATGTGAATGTGAATACTACAAAAAAATAGAAAGATGGTGGTTGTGAGTTGTGGTGAAAAATTACAAGGAATTGATGGGCTTTATATAGGATTTTACATGCCAAATTTACAAGGGAAATTAGAATAAAAATCCCCTAAATCATGGTTGGTTGTTTCCTCTTTTATTGTAATTCAGGTTCCTTCCCTTTTTTCTTTAATTGCTTCCCATATTCGACCAGATTTACATAGATCGCTAATCCCTTACCCTTTTGGTTGCTGCTGTGATTTGGGACTAATTTCCTCCTTTTTTGAATTGATTTGTTGGTTGATTTCTTCCTTTTTAGTTTAATCATGGCTAAAATTCAGTGACTACATTAGCTATGAATCATTGTTGTAAAACTAATTTGAAAAAGGTGGTTTGCTTGATTTGAGAAATTGATTTGCTTTTTTGAAATTGTCTTAAATTCTCTGTAAGTGTATAAGTATGCATTGTTAAGACTATAAGTGTTTGAATTTCAGTGTAATAATAATATTTTGTGCATTTTCAAGTGTTTAGCTTTTAACCATGTAAGTGTAAAAAGTACATAGATGAATTTTAAGATTATAAGTGCAAAAGACAATATAATATTATCATTCATAACTATTCATTACAAAGAGTTTCAAGCTGACATGTTCTATCACAACAAATACATGACAAATGTACTTAAGAAAGCACCAAAAAAAAGTTTCATAGTTGACCTTAACTTATATAATATAAGATAGTTTTTAATTAAGCACCACAAAAGTTTACAAAAATACAACAAAATAAATAGTCTTGCAAAGTTAATCTTTAGTTTTCCTCATAATAGGTAATTTAGGGATTCTTGAGGTTGATGGAAATTTACACACCGTTGTAGTATGAGATGAAGCTGGAGGGTGAGTCAGTGGTGCAATATAGGATGAAGATGATGCACCCTGAGATGAAACTTGAGGTTGTGTCACTGGTGCAATATGAGTCACTAGTGTAGTTCTAGATGAAGTTAGAGGTTGTGTCACTAGTGCAATTTGAGGCTGATCTATGGTCTTTCTATTGGGCTTCCTCAAAATCCTCTGACTTGGTCTACCAATTATTGAAAACCTAAGCTTATTTCTAAGCCAGATTAAAACTAAGTTGATAGCTTAGCCCCACTGTTCATGTTTGTATAACTTAACTCTCTCGAATATTAAGCCACCGATCAATAGTTAACATGCCTCTCTCGAATAGCTCTTACGATTATGTACGCATTAAGCACATGAATATAATGGATGAAGATGAAAACAACTAAAACATTGAAATATAATAATCAAAACATAAAATCTTGGGACGCAATAATCTCAACTAAAAAGTTTAGCTCATGCCTGAGCGTAAAGCAACCATAATTAAAAGTATAAAGTATAGCAGTTTATCAAGCAAGAAAAGAAATAAGTCGATCGTCCTCGACAAAACTTCCTTCGTGCCCCTCCAACTGTGTTGCAAACCTCATCTTCGCCAGCCTCTCTCGATGGCTTTGTTCGATTAGGAGAATCGTCTAGCTTCACCCCGGTGGTTCTCTATAAGCTCGGACTAAGACTATCGTCTGAATCGTGCTCTCTATCGATCGGTCTCCCTTTTGAGTAGTGTCCAAGTCTTCCTTTTATAGGCAGTAAAACTAGAGCTTCAGTACCCTAAAGTTGCGCGGATTCATTAAAGAAAGCCAATTGTTTCCCACTTCTGTAACCCCCTAGACTCGCCTAAGCATTACACCTAAATCTAGGAGGCCACATTAGGGTCACCGGAGTGACCCACATCAAAGTTTAGATAAACAATATCAAATCATTTAAAACCATAAAGCAAGTTATGAATTTAAAGTATAAGTTTGAAAATTATTCATTGAACAGAACAATGTTCGTAAATACATATTATAAAACAAGTTTCAGACTCAAATGTGAAACAAGACGTGACATACATGTCCCCTAATTACACAGGTACCATACTCCGTAAGCAGTGCCAAAGGAACTCCTATATATATGTTGATAATTGACCATGTTCAATCCTTTAGAACCTGCGATGGTAAAACAACATGAGTTTGGAGAAGCTCGGTAATACAAAACTACCAAATGGTGTTGTAAACACATATAGGTATAAGGCAAAGCATGAAACTGAAATATCGATCATGACATCATGGTTAGTCAATACTTGAACTTTTGAGTATCAATATGACATCCTACAATCCAGAAGATTTATAAAGGAGATATATTTTACAGGAATTGGGACATGAGATTTGGTGTGTCCCAACAATCACAAATCGAGAAAGATAGAAAGTTTTAGACAACTGGAGAATTTTGTCAGAGACAAAGGAGGAGGCAGGAAAATTTTAATATCAGCTTAACTACCCTCCAACCGAATTTCAGTATACAATTCCTTAGAACTGCATCTATGCAGGCGTTAACCCAGACCCAATGGGCGTAGGTACCGACCTAAGGGGTTACTTTAGGTCCTAGAAGGCGTAAGAGCCTAACAGAAGGTATAAGAGCCTAACATAAGGCATAAGAGCTTAACAGAATGGCCTAATAGAAGTCGTAAGAGTCTAACAGAACACCTAACATAAGGCGTAAGAGTCTAGCATAAGGTTTGTGTGCACATGTACTTATCATAAACTTCTCATGTTATCCCAAAAGTACCCCAGTAAAACAGTCTCAAGCGATAACCTTTATATCAAAAATTGGTAGCACTATGTCAGGAATCAAAGTACATACCGATGTTTAATCAGTGGAAACGGAGTATTAGGACCCATGAATCGAGTATACTTGTATTAGACATCAAGAACCAGAGGTCGTGTTTTTACTTTAGATAACATGATCACTTGGGATCAAAATGGATAGACTTGATTTCTGATCAGAGAGGTTAGTCATGTATACACAATACACACTAGACGGTCTAATTTATCACTTAGAGGTTTTTGATAGTCAGAGAAATGAGACACTAAACTATAGTCCCTTCTAGACTAATTTCAGAATCAAGGACTTATTCGAAGGAATTCGATAAATATTGAGTATTTAGGAATTATAACTCAAGATCATTTAGAATTTTCGATATATCATGACTATGCAGGAAATTCAGATATATCAAGATAGGTTTTGGGAACTCGTGTAGATCAGGATCAATCAAGATTCCGGTTATACCAGGAGAGTTCCACTCAATTTCGCTCAAAATGCCATTCTAGTCATTTTAACTTCTAGGGCCAAATCTGTAGTTTAACCCGATAGGGTAAGTCAGAGATTTGTTGAGCTGAAGATTGCGATACAATTTTCCAAGCTTCCAAGTCCATTCCATTAAACATGTCTCGTCTATGTGTTACTTTTCAAGCATTCGAAAGGTACCTCACACATGTTTAAATTTTAGTTCTAGTTGCGTGGAATAGTTGAACATGTCACCTTCCCAAATTATCCTAGAACGAACCTCAAATTGTTGAGCATGTATTTGTGCATTATTCTTTCATTATTGTAACAATATTAAGAATGACTGATTTACATAAGTCATTCTTCAGACCCATAGGGGTATTACAATCATTTGTGATCTATTAGAAATTTGAGGATTTTCCAAGCTTCCACCTATCTCAAGTCACATAGGTATTTCGATCATTTAAGTACTCGATGGTGTTTCAGTCATTCAGGTACTTTCGGTACATCCACACAATTCATCCATTTCAGAACTCGAGAGTTTCCCATCATTCTGGTTAATTTGGAAATTTCAGTGCCCAAGGATACTTCAATGTTTTTGGTCATTACAATCATTCCGATCAGTTCAACCTTATCCGTATTTCCAATCCTTTTTAGTCATCTCAATCAATTCAATATTTTACATCACTTGATTAATTTAGACTTACAAATAGTTTCCCGTAAATTTATCTTCGGAGATTTATTTAGAATTCAAGAAAATCCAAGTACTTTATAATATCGAAGGTTTAAGTCTTATTACCACAACTATCCAAGTACTCCAAGATTTGCAGACGAATTAGTTGTTCTACCAGATCTAATGTAAAATTCTAGATCACTTTCATTGTCAAGGGTATTTTAGTCATTCTTGCACCACAAGGGCATTTTCATCATTTCTTAACTTAGCATTTCAGAAGAAAGATCATTAACAGGCATACTAGATTAAGGTAAGTTCTTACAAGTCACCCATCTTCGTAACCGAGAATTTCAGTCTTAATTGGTTTACTATCATTTTTCGTAATCGAATAGACATTAATAGAACTAATCATATACTTAACCATGATCGTGCAAGCATTTACCGGATACCAATGTGTT
This sequence comes from Hibiscus trionum, assembly GCA_030270665.1. NCBI lineage: Eukaryota > Viridiplantae > Streptophyta > Magnoliopsida > Malvales > Malvaceae > Hibiscus > Hibiscus trionum. Next base: position 13,079,516 of record BSYR01000038.1, on the reverse strand, counting down.
TTATAAAGTATACATGAGGTAGTAATGTATTACCTCAGCTCTGACCTACATTGATCGATCCATGATACTCCATTCGATCACTCTCGAACCCGAATTTGACGTCCTCTACCTCTCAAATACAAAGATTTGTGAATACCTTCAATTAAAGATAATTCGTAATCAATCCTTAACTTGATCACAACTCTTAAACTGAAAAACTAAACACATGTATTCTGGGGTTCAAGGTCATATTTGGAGGCTTTCGAGTTAGAATTTCGCGAAAAAATACTTCAAAAATGAACTCAAGACATCGAAAAACATAAAATAAGGGTTTTAAAAAAAATGACTTTTTGGTCAAAGTCAACGGGTAGGTCAACGGACATGTCAACAGTCAACGAGTCAAATCAAAATCAACGCTAACGTCAACAGTCAACACTGATGTTAGCAGTCAACGTTAAAATCAACGGTCAACCGGGTTGACTCGAGCGAGTTGACTCACTAAGTTAACTCGAATAGGCTGACTCACTAATTTGACTCAAACGGGTTGACTCAGTCAAAGAGGTCGAACTCGGATCGGGTCAAACGGGTCAGACTGGGTTGGATATCTCAGATCGGGCTTGGACGCTACTGGGCTTAGTTTGGTTGGGCTCAAACCTGTTTATCTAGTTTAGGCCGGCTCAGGCCCTTAGGCCATATCCTGAACCGGTTCACTTAGCCTTGATATTCAGGCCATCGGAAGCTCATCGAAGTGGTCGTTAGAGACACCATATGCCTCATTTTGGCCAGAAAAAAGAACAGAAATAACTTCCCAAAACAACTGTTTCAACTAATAACCAAAATCAAATCATAATCCTTATCAATCTTACCAAAATGGTGAGAAATCGATCAGAAATGGCGTAGCTTCGACGAGGCCCTTAACGACGACGAACGGTCGATTGGCCACTTGGGTTTGTTCATCTCAACACGGAGAGCTCGAATCCGACGGCCGTGCGACAAAAGGACGATGGAGGTGGCTGAAATTCACAGATAACAGTGGAGGTCGAGTGGTTGTTCCTGCCAGATTTAAATTGTCTCTCACGACGAACGATGACACAAACGGGTGCGTGGCTAACGACACTGGGTTTGGAACGTGACGACGGACAAGGCGACACTGGCAGTGACAAGCACGACGCGGCAATGGGGGCTCATCGGGTTTCAATCAGAGAAAGGGGAAGGTGGGTTAGGTGAGAGGTTTGATATTTCTGATCTAAACTCTTCAGATTCAAATGGTGCATTGATTGTGGCAGGTGGGAGTTCTGATTATCACTTATTATTAGGTATACCAAAACACAAAAAGTTAGATAAAAACCAAGGTAAGATAAAACTAGAGATGGCCTTAGCCCAAATGGCTAAGGCAAGGGCTTAATAAGCATGGGGTCATAGATTCAAAACCCCCATAAAGCACTCTCCATCTTTCATTCATTTTTCATCATTTTCAATTTTTTATTTTCATTTTTTGGGTGTTACAACTTCATTGAATGTTGCGTATATAGGAGAAAGTCCACGTGGGCAAAAGTAAATTTATCTTCAACTCTTTATGCCTCGTCAGTTCTAGCCATGCGATCTGCTTCTCTCCTAATCCAGCAATCCTCCACCAGCCACCAGCATCTTGCACATCCACCACAAAACACCAATTTTCCCATGAAAAGCACCAATATATGTAACAGTTAAGCACATGTGGTGTAACTCCCTATCTACATGCAAATATATGCAATCTAACCTAAATGCAACCTATATGAGCTTGAAAACATGCAAAAGTCAAAAAATATTGGCATATAAAATAGAATAATTAAGCACTCATCAGGTACATGGAATAAAATGTTCATTTTTTATAATAAATGGACTAGAATGAACTTTTATTTGTAGTCACTATAGCAAAGTAGGTTTTTAGCGGCACTTTTAGCTGCGTTTTTCGAGTAAACACCGCTATAAACTGATATATAGCAGCGCTTTTTGGTAAACGCCGCTACAAACGTGTACTTTAGTGGCATTTGTTAGGCAAACGCGCGCTATAGATGCGTAGTTTAGCGGCGTTTGTCTAACAAATGCCGCAATAGGATTTAAATGTTCATATCCCACATCGGCTCCATTTATATCTTACTGTAACTTTATAAAGAAGCAAAGCGCAAGTCTAAATCGACGAGCTAAGTGATGAGCTCAGGGATACGGAGGATACATAATCAACAACGGCGTTTGGATGAACAAATGCCGTTAAGGACATGATTTCAAGTGGACCAATTAACGGGGCAAAGTTTTGACTCGAATAGAAAAATTAGGTCTCTAAATTTCACTTGAGTGGTTACGACTGATACGATTATGGGTAACTCGGTGTGTATTTTCAAACCGCATATGCAACCAAAGGAAGTGATCGACTTGACTCTTCAATCAGTTAGAACTCAATTCATGCGTAATTTGAATCCTAATTATGTTGGAAAGCATCGTCGAGAAGACTTGGCTAGGAATCAGTGGACCAGTACATTAAATCTGAATCATGGTGTTCCAACTCAATTCAAATGCCTTGGAAAGCATCGTAATTTGAACTCCAGCACGAAGAAAGGACACATTCTAGTTATGCATCCCAACAATGTTGAGGGTGGTACTTTGCTTATTCTATCTCATGCCTTGGTTCTCTTGGAAAGTGTGAAATTGGATGCCATTATTGTAATAGAAAGTTCAGTTGGACCGGAGACTTTAGCAAAGGTAAGGATCAAGGGTCAAAATTCCAATTAATTCATTGAGCCAGCTCAAGAAACTCTTGCATTCGCAGACAAGTGTATATGTTGTGGACACACCACCAATTCTTGCATCTAGACTTTTCTTAAACGCAAAATGGCTAGGAATGATAATTACAATTGATGTGATTACAGATTTCATGAATTCAATGGATCCATCGGTCATCGAGTCATTGCGGGGTGTGATGGGATTCAAACTTAGGGCTGTTTAAATTCGGGTACTCGATTCTTCGGGTAATATATTTTTTAATTTAATTTTTTTTAAATCACATAGAAAACACATAAAATTTAAAAATTTATAATACATATTTTAAATGTAAAAATTAATAATTTAAAATTAATTTTAAAGGAAAATATTCGAATATATATATATATATAAGTGTAATGCATATACAACTAATACTGTAATACATATATCTAACATAATAGCATTGTTTAAATGTTTTGTTGCTATTTTATTTATCAAGTAACAGAGTAGCTAATACTGTAATACATATACTGATATACAACTAATACTAAAAAATAATTATAGTGAATATAATGAATATTCAAGCAACATAATAGCATTGTTGCAGTATTGCAGTATATTGGGTTATTCGGTGCTCGATTCCTTCGACCATTCTTACTCATCAAGAGATGGAGAAGTGGAATTTTGGGTGTAAGAGGTGTGGAAGCTAAAAAGATTAAAGACAAGATAATTTAGAGTGGTTCAACCTCCTAACCAAGGTCTACATCCACTACCTTAGCTTCCCACCAAGGATTTCCAATCAATCCACTATTGATTCGTCCCCTTTTCTAGGCTTAGGAGGAAACCTTTACAAACTGGTCAAGCTTTCTACCCAAACCCTTGATCAAACCCTCTTTGCAAGAGATAAAAATACGCAAACTCAAATCCCTCTAATAGGTATTTGTTTGCTCAATAAAGCTCTCACCTAATCCTAAAACACTTGAGCAAATCTAACAATTTTGGCTCACTAGTGTTTGTCTATACAATAAATTGACGCTTAAGCACTAAGACAGTTTCTTGATCATATGTTGTATTACAATTGAAGCATTAACCATTACTAGATGCTTGGAGGTCCCTTTTATACTCCTCTTTGAGTTTGTAGCCGTTGGGGATGAATTAGAGCCGTTGGAGACTTTATTTCCCATCTTTAATGTTGTTCTACAGCCTTTCGTATCGATACGCGTGTACCCGTATCGGTACGACCTTCATCAGAAACTAGCCGTTGGGCTCTTGCCAGCCTAAGCGTATCGATACGCTTGAGGGTGTATCGGTACGATATGACATTTAAAAGACTGTTGGAAACTAGCCATTGAGGTTGTTAAAACGGGGATCGGTACGCTTACCAGGCGTATCGAAACGATCCCTCTCTGTATCGAAACGGCAAAGCCTGTTTCGATACGGGTTTTGACAGTAACAAAACCTGGGCAAAAAGGTATCGATACGGGTTACACCGTATCGGTACGAACAACCTAAAAATTCAAGTTTGGCTATTTTAAAGCATGAAAAACTTGCCAAAAACCTTTTTAAATGCCTCAAACATATTTTCAAGTTGTTTGGGCTTAAGGACATGTTTTAAATTCTTTTCAAATTAGTCCAAAACATTTTTCAATTTTTATATCAAAACATTAGTTCTACAATCTCCCCCTTTTTGATATAATAAAACTAACTTGAAAAATTGTTTGGGATTTCTCCCCCTTTGTGAAATAAATTTGGAATAAGAGAATTAAGATTTGAAATCAATTAAAGCTCCCCCTTATTCATTTGAAAATTCAATTTTTCAAACCATTTCTCCCTTTTTTTGTTATATCAAAAAGAATTTAAAATACTTTTAAGTTCAAAATAACAATAGAGGTAAAAAAAATGACAAAATTAAGAATTTTGGTTTTAAAATGGCTCCCCTTACTCAAAGCATCATCAAAGTGTTAGTTCAACATATATGATCATCTAGTTGAAATAAATGAAAATAAATCAAATAAAAGCAAGAACAACTAGATTTTACCACACTTGAACCAATGGAGGATGTGAAGCCTTTCTTCTTCAAGTGTTCTTCCTTGTGTGCATGGAGCTCCCCCTCAAGGTTTGACTTGTTGATCACTCTCCATCACACCTATCATAAGACAATCAAGTAATTTTTGGTATCTAAATTGCTTTGGATCCATAGACGTTAGTAGCACAAAATTTTGACCTCTTAAGAATCCATTTTTCAATTTCATCCTTTTTAGTTGAAGTGATTAGTCCTTTTGGGACTCAAACACTTCTAAAATATTTACCATTTACAAATCTAGGGGCACAAGATTGTCTTACATAAAAGTTTGATTTTCCAAAATTATTTTTCTTTTCAAGCTCTTTGGAAATCAAATCTTTTTCTTCTTGAATTTTATGAAGCAAATTTTGTAAATCAAAACATTTTTGTTCAAACTCTTCGAGTTTTGCTTCAAGTTCAAGTTTGGTTTTAGAAAGCAAATCATTTTGAATTTTCAACGTTGAAATAATTTTTTTTGTTTTTCAAAATATGATTTTGAAACTCTAAAACCAAATCATCATATGCATCTTGTAATTCATCAAAAGAATATGAACATGAAGTAGATGAATTAGAAGTTACCCTTGAATCTTCTTCGATGACCATAAGGCAAAGGTTGGCTTGTTCATTGTCGGTGGAGTCTTCATCACTCCAAGTAGCCACATATGCCTTCTTCTTATGGCTTGAAGTGCTTGCCCTTTTCTTCTTCATGGATTCTCGTTCAATCTCTGTCAAGGCTTTCTTCATGAAAGGGGCACACTTCTTGAAGAGATGAACTATCTCTTCTTCTTCATCCTCCTCTTCACTTGAATCTACATGATAGCGTATGGAGGATTTGAGAGCAATGGCATTTGTGTTGATGCCAAGCCCTTTGAGCTTCTTCTCCCCCATAGCTCTAATTTCTTCCCTCTTCTTCTCATCTTCTTTGTTTTTCTTCATTATTTGATAAGTGAGAAGTGACCCCATGAGTTCATCAAGCTTCAAAGTCTTCAAATTCTTAGCTTCGATGATGGCGGTCCTTTTTGAGTCCCATGACTCGGGAAGGGAGTAGATGAGCTTTCGGACAAGTTTCTCTTCTGGGATGGATTCTCCATAACCTTTAAGACCATTGGTGATAGTGGAGAACCTATCAAACATCTTCTCGATGTTCTCTTCCAGATCCATCTTGAAGTTTTCATACGCTAGGTTGAGGAGCCCAATCTTGGTCTCCTTTACTTCATTGGTTCCTTCGTATATGACTTCAAGCTTGTCTCATACCTCCTTGACACTCTCACAAGAAGACATCTTCTCATAGATGTTTGGGCCAAATGCACAAAAGAGGATGTGAAAGGCTTTGCAATTAAGCTCCATCTTCTTGCGATCGTCGATACTCCATTCCGCCTTGCTTCCTTGTGGCACGAACGAACCATCTTCTACTATATCCCAAAGCTTGTAGTCATTGGACTTTATGAAGAACTTCATCATTGTCTTCCAATGGGCATAGTGTGTTCCGTCGAAGAAGGGTGGTTTGTCGATGGATTGCGCCATTGAGCCGGTTGTATGAAATGTTGATCGAGCTTGCCGGATCTTCTCAATAGGATGTTAATATTTTCGATTGAGCCAAGCTCTGATACCAATTGTTGGGTTATTTGGTGCTCGATTCCTTCAACCGTTCTTGCTCACCAAGAGGTGGAGAAGTGGAATTTTTGGTGTAAGAGGTGTGGAAGCTAAAAAGATTAAATACAAGATGATTTAGAGTGGTTCAACCTTCTAACCAAGGTCTACATCCACTACCTTAGCTTCCCACTAAGGATTTCCAATCAATCCACTATTGATTCGTCCCCTTTTCTAAGCTTAAGAGGAAATCCTTACAAACCGATCAAGCTTTCTACCCAAACCCTTGATCAAACCCTCTTTACAAGAGATAAAAATACGCAAACTCAAATCCCTCTAATAGGTATTTGTTTGCACAATAAAGCTCTCACCCAATCCTAAAACACTTGAGCAAATCTAACAATTTTGGCTCACTAGTGTTTGTCTATACAATAAATTGACACTTAAGCACTAAGACAATTTCTTGATCATATGTTGTATTACAATTGAAGCATTAACCATTACTAGATGCTTGGAGGTCCCTTTTATACTCGTCTTTGAGTTTGTAGCCGTTACTAGCCGCTGGGATGAATTAGAGCCGTTGGAGACTTTATTTCCCATCTTTAATGTTGTTCTGCAGCCTTCCGTATCGGTACGACCTTCATCAGAAACTAGCCGTTGGACTCTTGCTAGCCTAAGCGTATCGATACGCTTGAGGGTGTATCGGTACGGTATGACATTTAAAAGATCGTTGGGAAACTAGCCGTTGGGGTTGTTAAAACGGGGATCAGTACGCTTACCAAGCGTATCGAAACGATCCCTCTCCGTATCGAAACGGCAAGGCCTGTTTCGATACGGGTTTTGGCAGTAACCAAACCTGGGCAAAAAGGTATCGATACGGGTATCCCTCTGGGTCTAGATTGGAGATTATCCATGCCTGACCCTCCTATGTTTGCTAGACCAAATAAAAGTACAAGTGAAGAGATGACATTACAATATAAGAAGAAAACATGTCAACTGGTTTCATTTTTTAAATTTCATGCAGACACTGAATGGTCCCCTAGAATGGATGCCTACTCTCAGCTTATGTTCTTAAAGCTTTTACCCCAGCTTATGCACTATATTTAAATGTGAGATTAGGAGATTGAAACATGGATTTATTTGGACTGCCATTGTCTCTCTGCACTGAATTTATGTTAGATCAAGACGAAATATCATATTGGCTAGAAACCTTTTGTTACAATGCTTTGAAGGTTTTTCTCGAATTGGACAAAGGAGTAGAGCTGGCAATTTATATTTATGATCCAGTGTCGAAAATTTTAATTGTCGATCATGGAAGACTCATTCAAATCCTAATCAATCTCATGTGGAACTCCATTAAATGCACGAAGAAAGGACACATTCTAGTTATGCATACCAACAATGTTGAGGGTGGTACTTTGCTTATTCTATCTAATGCCTTGGTTCTCTTGGAAAGTGTGAAATTGGATGCCATTACTGTAGTAGAAAGTTCAGTTGGACCGGAGACTTTGGTAAAGGTAGGATCAAGGGTCAAAATTCCAATTAATTCTCTTTTTGCAGTTGCTGATTCGGCAAGCAAAATCCTTCCTAATGGCATCACTTCTTTTGGAGCAACCGATGTTCGTCTTGCCTTGCATATAGCACTTTTAGTGGCATCTACCGATGAAGAAATCATTGAGCAGCTCAAGAAACTCTTGCATTCGCAGACAAGTGTATATGCTGTGGACACACCACCAATTCTTGCATCTAGACTTTTCTTAAACGCAAAATGGCTTGGAATGATAATTACAATTTGGAGTAAAAAAACTTGAATGAAGCGTTCTATGAGCAATAGAGGTCGTGGTCATTGAAAGATCTCAAGTATTTAATTTTCATTTCTAGACAAGCTTTATGGCAGCTCCCATGGGTGATTACTTTGGCTTATCTTAGTTTTGGATTCGATCTCCTGCACTTCAACTCATGTTGCGACATCATTTAATCTTTGAGGTCAAGGATTCCTTTTTAAGCAGGAGCTTTGTAACACAACGTTTCTCAACATTTAAAACGTTATAGTTTTGAGGCTTGAGCTTAGGTTTAGTTTTAATTAAACCGTGTCGTTCTACTATTATTATACTATGTTGTTTTTGTATTTTGGGTTAATATCTCAGTTAGGTTATGTTTCCAGTATCGAAGGAAAGAATTTGTCTTGTGTTTCTCTAACTTTTAAAAAAATTGAAAATTTTGATTAAAGCACCCAAAGTATCACACCAACATCCACCGTTGCCATTATCCAATATACGCTACAACTCGATATAGATCCATTATCCAATGAATTAGATAAGTTTATCTATTATCTAGTAATGAGAAATTTGTATATTTTGTGCTGGCTCGCTCTCTTTGTTAGATATTTTTACCATAGACCACCGCTAGGGACAAAATACAATTTTATATTTAAAACGTGAACTTTATAAAGTTATATTAAAAATTTAAGAAGAGTTGAATTATAAAATTTTAAAAAGTACGAATTTAGATCATCAGTATGAAATACAAAGAAAACATAAATTATATGAAAGTTTGAATGTTATTCCTACAAAGTTAATTTAGTTTTCCCGGAGATGTGATAAATAGAATGTATTTTGCACGTCAAGGGTCAGCATATCAAGCTTGTTTCATGAGACAAGTTTCAAGAGGAGAGGTGCTTAGTGCTTACTTTTGCACTCAAAGGGTAATAAACTTTTGGTTCTATAATTTAGCAGTAAATGACTCAACCATTCTATGATGGTTTGCCCCAGAGAACTGCTCTCCAGTCTGCTGCACCCACGAAATCGTCTTGCGCTCCCTCGGAGAATTCTAATACTTCCAAAGCACCATTATTTTCTAGACCTCAAATGATGGATCCGGACTTCTCAAATTCGGCGACAATCCGACCTCTGGGTCTAGATTGGAGATTATCCATGCCTGACCCTCCTATGTTTGCTAGACCAAATAAAAGTACAAGTGAAGCGATGACATTACAATATAAGAAGAAAACATGTCAACTGGTTTCATTTTTTACATTTCATGCAGACACTGAATGGTACCCTAGAATGGATGTCGCAGAATCTGGATTGAAATTCCGGGTGTCCGAAGGACCGAATCAATGACATTCGAGTGAAGGTTGATGACCAAAAGTAAGGCTAATATGTTCTTAAGCTCTTTCCTTTCATAGTTGTCTTGGTCATAAATAGGATCTATTGGTGGTAAGTAACTGCGACAAATACAATACTTACTACCAATAGATAAGAGAAGAATGGTTCGAATGGAATTATGCATGTTTTGCAATGATCTATTGGTGGTAAGCTCTTTCCTTAAAGCTTTTACCCCAGCTTATGCACTATATTGATGTAAATAGAGCTAGCCAATAAGGCTTGTTGCCTACTCTCAGTTTCTATATGATCGATCTGTTGCTGTTATTAAACCGTTGGTAAGGATTTTGTTACTTAAAGATGTTCTAATACAAGAATAATTAATGAGTATTGATGCAGCAGCAATGCTCATTGAATAATATATCAGATTTATGAGCTATCATTGCCCTATAAATATTCTATGTTGGTATGTTGTTCATCAGAAGCTTTCTTTACATACACACGCTGTATTTTATGTGTGTTGCTCATTGGATTGTTTAACAAATATACTGAATTCATGGTATGGATGTATTGCATCAACATATACACAATCACTCGGGATATTATGTGTCAGTGGAAGGGCTAAAGATATTAGATTTAGGGTTAGGGTTAGGGTTTAAAATTAAGGTTTAATTTTAAGGTTTAAGAATTAAATTTAGAAAGTAGGGCTAAGGCTTAGGGTTTAGTTTTTTAGTCTTAAAGCATGAATAGAAGCACCAAAAAAATATTTTTGTTCCGATTATATAACATTACAAAAGTAAACAAATAAAACTTTATTTATTGATCTTGTCATATGTGAGAAATCCTGCTATGACATCCGCGATCCGTTTTGGTTTTATTTGCTCATCAACTTTGGTTATTTTTTTAATATATATATAAAGGGATAGAATCCAGTTACACATTGTAAAACTCTTTAAGTGTATCCTAATCCAGTTACACGTTCCTTTTAGTTTTAGAGGTTAGAATTTTATTTTAGGGTTTAAAGTTTAGCGTTTTAGGTTGTAGAATCTAGAACTTAATGTTAGTGTTTAGAATTTATGGTATAATGTTTATGGTTTAGTTTTTAGGGTTACGGTTAGGAATTTAAGATTTGGATTTTTATAGTGTAAATATTCAGACTTGTGTAAAACTACTTTTGCACAGCTTGTGTATTAAAATTTTACTATATATATATATATATATATATATATATATATATATATATATATATATATAATTATTCATCTAGCGAATGACTTAAGTCGTTATATGAACAATGGTGGAGTCAGGATTTTTATATATTGGGATTAGAGTAGACTTTGGGGTACGAGAATTCTCATATCACTACAATATAAATATTGTTGGCATCATACCCAAACAAATCAAGTTGGGTCAATTCTAATATTTCCATGAAAATTTTTATACTAACACCTTCAAAACCTCATTTAACTCTTTAAAAATCTCATACTACAACAAATCAAGTAGTTGAATTGACCCCTAAACTCAATGTCGCTCTGCCACTAATATGAAATAATATTTGATCGAGTCTCATTAACATCAACCATATAATGCCCTTCAATTGAAGTTACTCCATACATAAATCGTATTTACAACGTAAAAACTTATTTGTTTACTTCTTGGACGATGCTTTAGCCAGCAATATGTCAAAGCATACAAATTATACGTGTACTTGAATTAGGGTTAAACAAACAATAATGGTCTATTCGGTGAGAATGACTTGGATGTAGGGGTTATATAAAGAGGCTTACCCCACCTCATTAGGCACTTCATTAATTATTTTTTAGGCTTTGCGGAGCGAGAGCATCTGTCCATCAAAGGAGTACTCGAGTTTTCAGTGGGCTCGGATTAAGTGGGTTAGGTGTGCGGGGGCGAAGCCCCGCGGTACGGTACAGTACGGGGTATCTTTGTAATTGTACCGGGTCTATAAATAAATGTGTTATTTGTAACCTAAGGGCCATTGATTGAATAAAAGAAAACAACCGCTCTTTGCTCCCCGAGGACGTAAGCACACTGCTGAACCTCGTTAAATCTCTTGTGTTCTTGCTTGTTTGATTTTATTTTTCGTTTGTCGTGTGCACAACAACTAGTATCAGAGCCTGGTTGTGATGGCTATGTCCGGTGTGAAATTTGAAGTGGTCAAGTTCAATGGTGAAAGTAACTTCGGATTGTGGCAGACGAGGGTAAAGGATTTGTTAGCGCAACAAGGGATTTTAAAGGCTTTACGATCGACAAAACCAACGTCGATGGAGGACGACGATTGGAAAGAATTGCAGCAACGAGCGACTGGAACCATACGATTATGTTTGGCAGATGAGATTATGTATCACGTTATGGATCTGACGTCTCCAGGAGAGATATGGAGCAAGTTGGAAAGTCAATTTATGTCCAAGTCTCTAACAAATAAATTGTATCTAAAGCAGAAGTTGTATGGGCTGAAGATGCAGGAAGGTCAAGATTTGGCGCAGCACGTGAATATCTTCAATAAAATAATCACCGATTTAACTCAACTTGATGTGAATATTGAAGATGAAGACAAAGAAATGATTCTGTTGTGTTCGTTGCCTTCTTCTTATGAACACATAGTGACTACTCTTACATATGGAAAAGAAGCAATCAAAGTTGAAGAGATTACTGTAGCCTTGTTGGCCCACAACCAACGAAGGCAGAATACAGGCAAAAGCTCTCACGCTGAGGGTTCTAGAAGTTAGAGAATGAAGGGTTCTGGAAGACAGAATTCTAGATCAAAGTCTATAGGCAAGAAGACATTTCGTTGCTACAAGTGCAAAGAGCCAGGACATATGAAGCGAGACTGTCCAAAGTGGAAAAAGGAGCCAGATGATAAATATGATGCATCATCCAAAACTGTGAATGTGGTGCAGAATGAGAATTCAGATTGCAGTGATGGTAATATGCTTTCTATTTCAACAACTCAGTTCACGAATGCTTGGATTCTTGATTCAGGATGCTTTTATCATATAACACCTAACATGGAGTGGTTTTCTACCTATATGTCTGTTAATTCTGGTTCTGTCTATTTAGGTGATGATAGATGTTATAATATTATCGGTATTGGTGAAGTCAGAATTAAGATGTATGATTGTATTGTTAGAACATTATGTGATGTTAGGCATATACCAGAGTTGAAAAAAAATCTAATTTCTTTGGGCACTTTGCATAAGAATGGTTTAATTCCTAAAGCTGATGAGGATAGAGAAACCATTATGATTGTTAAAGGTGCATTGACTGTGATGAAAGGAAAGATAACTGCAGGGAATATCTATAAACTGTTAGGGAGTACAGTTGTAGGTGGAGCTCATTCTGTTGAGTCATATGATGATAATACAAAATTGTGGCATATGCGTCTTGGTCATCTTAGTGAACGTGGAATGATTGAATTGGATAAAAGAAATTTGTTGCATGGTGTCAAAAGTTGCAAGCTCGATTTTTGTGAATTTTGTGTTCTTGGTAAATAGACTAAAGTCAGTTTCACAACTGGAAAACACAAAACTGAATGGATTCTTGATTATGTGCATTCTGATGTATGGGGGCCTACCAGAGAATCATCATTGGGTGGATTTGTGTATTATGTTACTTTTATTGACGATTTTTCTAGGAAAGTTTGGGTGTAGTTCTTGAAACAGAAATCTGAAGTCTTTTCCAAATTCAAGGTGTGGAAAGCTGAGATGGAGAACCAAACGGGTAGAAAGATCAATTATTTAAGGTCCGATAATGGCACAGAATACATAGATTCGCAATTTCTGAAGTTCTGTGAGGAGCATGGGATTCAGAGACATTTTTTAGTGCAAAAGACGCCACAACAAAATGGTGTTACTGAAAGGATGAACAGGTCATTAGCTGAGTAGGCTCGGTGCATGAGACAGAATGCAGGGCTTCCTAAAAACTTCTGGGAAGAAGCTGTGAGTATGGCATGCTATCTCATCAACAGGTCACCACGGGCATCTTTGGGTGGAAAAGTTGCAGAAGAGGTATGGACATGCAATGTAGTTGATTTTTCACACTTACAGATTTTTGGTTGTCCTGCTTATTTGCATGTACCTGGTGATGAGAGATCAAAACTTGATGCAAAATCGAAGAAGTGCATCTTTCTGGGCTACAAGAAAGGTGTCAAAGGATACAAGTTTTGGGATCCAGTTGCAAGGAAAATGGTGATTAGTAGAGATGCAATTTTTTACGAGAAATTCATGTTGTAGCAGAACCGAGACAAGGTGTTGGTGGATTTCGAACAGTATCCAAGAGTAGTTGAGAAAGAAGTAACAGCTGAGAAAGGTGAAAGTTTGAATTCAACTTCTGGTGACTCTAATACAGTTCCTTTGCAGAATTATAATTTAACCAGAGATAGAAGCATCAATGTAAAGGCTCTATGCAGATTGGGTTTTGAAGATATGGCGTCTTTTGCACTTCACATTAGTAGTGAAGATCCGGATACTTTTCAAGAGGCTATCTTTAGTCCAGAGAAAAGCAAATGGATGGCTGCAATGGTTGAGGAGACTGAATCTTTGCAGAAAAATTATACGTGGGAGCTAGCTAGGCTTCTTGAGGGAAAGAAGGATATAGGTTGCAAATGGGTGTACAAAAGGAAACCAGCAGTATTAGAAAAATAGAGGGAAAAGTTCAAGGCTCGATTGGTAGCAAAGGCTTTTTCACAGCAAAAACGATTTGATTATGATGAAATCTTTTCTCTTGTGGTTAGACATACTTCAATCAGGGCAGTTCTTGCACTTGTAGCTAGTTTGGATTTGCATTTAAAGCAGATGGATGTTAAAACTGTTTTTTTGCATGGTGATCTAAAGGAGCAGATTTATATGCAACAACCATAAGGGTTCATTCAATCCGGAGATGAACATCTGGTTTGCAGGTTAAAGAAATCCTTGTACGGGTTGAAGCAGTCTCCACGACAATGGTACAAGCGATTCGACTCCTACATGATTCAGATTGGCTACAAGTGATGTGAGTATGATTGTTGTGTCTATGTTAAAAGCCTTGATGGTGGTTCTTTTATTTTTCTGCTACTGTATGTTGATGATATGTTGCTGGCTGCAAAGTATATGCATGATGTTGTCGGTTTGAAAGCTTTATTGAGTTAGGAATTTGATATGAAAGACTTAGGAGCTGCAAAGAAAATTCTTGAAATGGAGATTCACAAAGATAGAGGCTAAAGGAAAATGTGGTTATCTCAGCAAAGCTATGTTGAGAAAGTGTTAGACAGGTTTGGGATGAGCAAAGCAAAGCCCGTGACCACTCCATTGGCGAATCACTTTAAGCTTTCTGTAACCCCCTAGACCCGCCTATGCGCTACAACGGATCATAGGAAGTCACATTAGGTTCACAAGAGCGACCCATAGTAAAAATACACATAAAAACATTTTTTATCCTCAAAACACTTATTAAACTTTAAATCAACTTCTGTTTAAAATACCATTTCAGAAAGTCATTTAAACACATAACAGAAATTTCAAAACGTGTTTTACAGACACTATCATAAAACAATACATGACATACATGCCCACTAACTATACAGTACCGTACTCCAAAGGCATCACCGAGAGAACTCTGAACACTGATGTCAAACATTATACCATGATATATTCTTTTAACCTGCAATGGTAAAAACAACGTGAGCTTGGAAAAGCTCAGTAATACAGAACTACCAAAAGATGTTATAAGCTCATGCATATATATGGTAGGCATAACATTTTCAAGATGTTCCATGTAGTAACAGTCTTCATTTCTGTTCTACTATTTTGAGGTAGCATCATACTCGAGAATAAAGATATTTGTTCTTTATTCAAACATCGAGAATTAGATGGGAATTATATAGGCTGGTAACATACGGAGGTGGAATCATAGAGTTTAGTGTCTAGTGTGTTCCAACAGTGCAACGTTAATGCATGAAATGTAACAATGCAGTAAACCTTTTTATTTCAAATACATTTGTTTCAAATACCTTAGAATACGGGCGGCCCTAGCCGAAGCATAGGAACCGAATACGGGCGGACCTAACCGAAGCCTAGAAACCGAAAATGGGTGGACCTAGCCGAAGCATAGGAACCGAAAATGGGCGGACTTACTAGCTGGATCAAGGGTGAGCCGTCAGTAACTTCATATCATATCCCAAGTACCCTAGTGAATCAGTTCATCAATAGTTCATCAATCAATAACAGTATTTTCAGCAATACATTATCCATATAGAAAGTTTGTCATATCGGGTGCATAGGCATATATCAGAAATACAGTACGGTCATGCTTAATTTATAAAACATGTCATGTTCCTGTTAATTCAAGTATGTCAGTCATGTGCACGTGATCAGTATTATAACATGTAAATCAGTATGCAAAAATAGTCGTGTAGCACACATAGAACACACTAGGTGGAACAGTTTAATTCTTAGAGATACTTGGCATTTACGGAAGGGAACACATTAAACTTTTGACAATTTGAACGGATTTTTGAAACGAGGCCCCTATTAAAAGGGTGGGTCATGATCCCATGACTTTAACCATCTCGTTAAGCTTGTGTGGTGAAGTTGGTTTTACTAACTCCTGTAAATAGTAAACTTGGTGTGCCAATTAAGACCAATGTATCTGCAACTGTTCTGGAGGAGGCACTTAATGATCCATGCTATAATCATCTCTACAGACTACACCTCAAGTTTTCCTTAAACCTTTGTCACCATCATGTTGTTTCCCACGACAAATAGATATGGGCATCTTAACTTTAAAAGTTTGCTTATTACTGCTCATTGTGGGTTTGTGGTTACTCATATTAGCCTTGACATAAAATCTATGATAGTCCAAACTTTTCAGCTTGTCTCATGCATGTTCTCCAGATTTTTTTACAAGACCTGAAGTGTATTATTTATTTTTATTAGACCTGAAGATTATTTTTTATTGTGCAATCTTCTGATTGAACTCTATGCATCAGTACTATTGATGTTTTACCCAGAGAATCATCTTTTGCAAAGATTATTCACTCATTCTCTTGCTTAAAGATATGAAGAATTATACAAAGAGAAAGGTATCAAATTTTTGAAGGTACCATCTCTCTGAGTGTCTCTTTTCTATTAGAAACTTTAGAACTCAGCCACTCGTTTCTATCCTTCTGATGGAGTATTCCATGATTTGATGTTTCTCACTTTTTACAGGACCATGAAAGTGCAATAAAAGCCATATACACTGGTTCTGAGTTTGTGGAAAGTGCAAGTGCTGATGATGATGTTGGTATAGTTTTGGAATCTAAAGCCATATACACTTCTTTCTGATTCATGTATTAGATTCGCCATGTCTTGATTTGAATGGGTTCTTCCATTCCAATTTTATTTCATGTTAACTATTGCGTGTCAAAAGTCCTATCGCAATGTAGTGCAAGTGTACACGATGCAAGTAGTAAAGTGATACTTGAAGTATCGGATATCGTCTCCACAGGGACTAGAAATAACTTTATCCTATAGTTGCTGCACGAGAGAAAGAAAGAGTTTAAATTGTTTGGAAAGTAATATCGGAAAATAAGGAATATAAAAGATAAAAGAATCAGGGTTTATAAATAGGTCGGTATTGAATTGCTCGGTAGTGCAGGTGTTGCACTGTAGAAGGAACTTTTGTTCTGTCGTCGTCCCTGTCGCGGCAGCACCTGTTGCGGCAGAAGTCTGTTGTTGTCGCGGCATCGATCACACAACTCTGCACTTCAAGTTTGGCAAGAATCCATGTTGTGCCTTGTCCTATCCCTAGGTCCAAGTCTGTCGATGAACACGTCTTGGATGATACCTCCCGGCGTGAATCCAAGGATGAACACCGATGTTTGTGAATTCTTTATTAGCCACTGAACCTCGTCCTATCCCTAAGTCCGAGATGGTTTAACCATAAACTGGAAAACGCGTATTTATTTCGTTCGTATGCTTGACTCTCCCGATATCAAACAAATAGATAACCTCACAATGCTCTCCCGATATTCTTGCGAGATGTGAAAAACCAGAATAAATAAACTTGAAGTTTTTATTACTTGAACAGAAAAAATCCTAAAACAGTACAATCCTTGCAACTACTTTACAGAATCAACCCTTAGCCCTAGAGGATGTTTAGAACATGATGAGAAGGGGGAAAACGACAAGGGTTTTGGGGAAGATGGCTAGAGATGAGATATCTTTCCTTAGGTCGAATTACATGCCTTTATATAAGCCTTGGGTTCAAATTTTCTAATAAGGTTAGAATACAAGTTCAAACTAAAGTACAACTCTATTAAAGATTAAATCTTCTGAGTAGATGTCTTTAATTCGTCCTCTTTTCTTGCTTTCGGTTTCTTTCTTGAACTTTGGGCTTGGCCTTCATTCTGCCCCAGGGCTCAGAAAAATATAGGAGTGGTCCACGACAGAACGGCTTGAAATCCGCTCTCTGTCGAACTCCACTTCACTTTTCCACTTTACCCATGTTGTCGTCATGGCTGCCACGGCAGTGGCCACGACAGCATCTTGCTTCTCGACTCCAATCCTGTGTTCCAGCTCTGCTCCCTTGCTGCCCTACGTCTGTACAGCAGATACCTGCAAAAATGACCAAAATCAGTAGCAATTGTGCCATTTAATCTAATTGTGATGTATATGCAAAACTTTACCTAAATGCAATGAATTATGCTTGAATGCAGCAGAAATATGGGTTAAATAAAGGGTAAATTATAGAACTTTTGCACACTCACCACACCCCCAAACTCAAGTTCTTGCTTGCCCTCAAGCAAATATGACCTAACTAAAAATGAAAGATTTTTTTTTGGTTTGGCTTAATTCAGTGAACTCTTCATTACCTACCACACATTTCCCTATCAAGAGCAATGCCTTGTCAGGTGTTTCTGGAATTATTCGGAACCATGCTATAGCTCTTGTGCAGTGTGTGCGGGTTTTGTGAACAAATATGAGCATAGACTCTTTAGCAACCAGAATAGCTACTTAACTTACTTGAGGTTTACTTCAAAAGTTTTTTTTAACTAGAGCAAATTTCGGGCACCTCTAGTCTTTTTATAAAGTTTTTCTATTTCTACTAGAGCCGGTTTTGGGCACCTCTAGTTTAATTTCCTAGAGCCAGTGTTAGGCACCTCTAGTTTTATTTCCTAGAGCCAGTGTTAGGCACCTCTAGGAATAAGATTGAATCTAACTCAAGTGGCTAAGCTTCCTATTCTAAGTTTGCTAACAAAGTCTTAACAGCATACAAGTCACAAAAAGGTGTTGTATAGTTCATAATTATAGCAAGGCTCTAAACAGTTCCTAAAAACTCCTAAAGGCACTGTCACGACAGAGTATGTCGCGGCAGGTAAGTTGAGTTCAAAGACTTAAGCCAAAAACAAATTTCTTGACACAAAAATAAACTTAATAATAACTAATACTTAGACACAAATTTAAGACACAACTAATAACTTCATTAATGGAGGGATGCCACCCCCAAACTTGAGGGTTGCATTGCACTCAATGCATGACAACATGAAAGATAAAAAACAGAAAAATAAAATACATCACAAAAGAAATAAAATGGCAAAGACAGCAAATATAAGATAGAAACTTAAGTTGAGAAGTTGTCGCCGCTGCTGCTGCTGATCTGGAGCTGCCGACGGGTAGTGACTTTCATGGCAGGGGCCGGCAGGATGCTGGGAGAGGCAGAGGCTGTCTTCTTCTTTGCTTCCCGGGGTGGCTGGACACGTGTTGGTGAGATGTGTGGGGGCTTGTCCAGAACCTCAATCTCATCGTCGGAGCTACTGCTGCTGGTGGCATATTTACCTTGGCCGGAGGATCCTTCGCCCGTATCGTTGAGCTTCTTCCTTTTCATTGGCGTGAAGTCCTTAGAGAGGTTTCGGGCAACTGAGGGCTCGCCGTCAAAATCCTGCCAGACGGAAGAGGAGGAGAACCCTTCAAAATATTCTGCGTCCAAGTTCCGACAGAGGGTTCTTTCGCTTTTTGCCTCTGGTAGTGTCAGATGGAGTTCTCGGGCTCGCAGCAAGGGTAGGTGTAGGTGTGGGGGCAGCAAAGAACTGTTCTGGGAAGGAGGGGAATGGCACATGGGTAAAATGTAAATCATTATGGATAAAGTTTACCGTGGCTGCCGTGAAGTCCCTCATGTAGCCCATCAGTCCGAGCTGTCGTTCCTCTATTCTTTTCAGAGTTGACAGAATATGGGCAGAGGCGTCTGGTGGAGGTGCTGCTGCCGTCTACTGTGGCAGGTTCTGTGGAACTGAGGCCTGTCGTCTGCTCTGCCGTGGCAGAGGGATTGAAGAATGACAGCGGGGTGGCAGCTTTCAATTCCATGAGGCTGAAAATGTTCCGCTCTGTCTACCCCTTTCCTTGAACTTTAACGTCTTCCTCGCTCTCCGGTACATTGTTGCCCCGACAGATGGTGGTGATGAGGTATGGGAAGACTAGGGGTCCCGATGGTCGGAGTGCACATTCGTGGATCCCATCCCATACGTAGCGGCCCACATTAATTTGCCTCTCGTTTAAAATAGAATGGACGAGGGCTAACCTAGGTCTGTCGACAGTGATGTTGTGGGAGGTAGGCATGAGACGTTTTTTGACGAAGTGATTCCACAGTTTGGCTTGTGGAGTCAGCTGGGTTCTCTTCACGGTCCATCGATGTTTAGGGTCGTCATTCCACTCCGTCTTTTCTTCTATGACCTCGGCCATGACAGCATCATAGTCTGCCGGCGACAGACTATTCACGAACCTCCTGTGGGCGTCTTCCTTCCTGCCTACGTACAGCCCGTACAGGGTGTTGTTGTATGCAGGTTCGAGAGATATCTTCTTGCCTCGAACGGTGACTGTCGTGGTGTCTTTGTTGTCGACGGCAGCGTGGAATTCTCTGACGAAGGTGATGTTCATCTCCTCGGGTTTGGGTAAAAAATTTCTACCATTTGAGGGCTTGGATTTTCTTTGCGATGAATTGCTCGAGCCCTAGATCACCCGTGGGTTGTGTGTAGATAAACCCTTGTTCCTCCCACATGTCCCTCTTTTGGAAGGAGCTATAGTATCTCGTGGCGGAGTCGGTGGAGGCGAAACGGTCTGGAATGGCGTTATGGCTTGGGGTGGAGACTGCTGCGGCAGAAGTGGAGGCAGCACTGCGGCGGGTTTTTCTGCTAGCCATTTGCAAGGACTGTAGAAGAAAAATAAAATATTTGAGATCTAAAACAGAGAAAGCAAATTGAGAGAATGAGAATGAGGTGAAGAATGAATAGTGAGTGGGGGTTTATATAGAGGGATGACTTTCTGCCCGTTAGAGTCGTAACGGCAGGCGCGAATAACGGGGCCAGCTGTTATGCGGTTTCTGACGCATCTGTCATGCGTTTCTGTGTCTGTTACGCATTTGTGTGTCTGTCGCGACAGCTCCGTGATAGACTGTATTTTCCGCGTCTATCGCGGCAGCTGATTACATGCTGTGATGGCAGACTCGTCCATTGGGCTTTTGGGGCTATTGTGGATATGGTGGGCTTGGTTCATCCCTTCTTTTTGCCTTGCTTCCTTTGTTTCCTAAAAATAGATAAATAAATTAACATATTAATTCCTAAAATAAAATAATTAAATCTAAATTCCTAATAAATAAATACAATAAAATAAAATAAAAAATAAGTTAAATTAGGGATGCCTTGAGGGGCATCTCCTAAAGTAACTATTTCCTGCATCCTTGAGGCTTCAGTCCCCTGATAATGCTTTAGTCTCTGTCCGTTGACTTTGAACTGGTGCACGTCCTTTAGGGATTTGATGATGATGGCACCATGGGGGAAAACCTGGACAACTTGGAAAGGACCGGACCATCTAGATTTAAGCTTTCCTGGAAAAAGCTTCAACATAGAATTGAACAACAACACCTGCTGCCCTGGGCAAAACTGTCGTGGCAGCAGTTTCCTGTCGTGCCACCTTTTGGTTTTATCTTTGTAGATTTTGGCATTGTCGTAGGCCATTGCTCGAATTTCTTCAATTTCATTCAAGTCTAGTAGCCTCTTTTGTCCTGCCTTATCCCAGTCCAAATTTACTGCCTTGATAGCCTAGTAAGCTCTGTGTTCTATCTCAACAGGTAAGTGGCATGTTTTCCCGTAGATGAGTCTGTAGGGTGACATTCCCAAAGGTGTTTTGAATGTTGTTCTATAGGCCTAGAGTGCATCATTAAGGTGTAGAGACCAATCCTTTTGAGTGGGTTTAACCATCTTCTCAAGTATGTTCTTTACTTCTCGGTTAGATATCTCGGTCTGCCCATTGGTTTGAGGGTGGTATGATGTTGCAATGTGGTGCTTTACTCCGTATTTTCTCAAGGTAGCAGCAATTACCCTGTTATCAAAGTGTCTCCCCTCGTCACTGATGATCGCCTTAGGAATGCCAAATCTGGAGAAAATGTTCTTATGCAGAAATCTTTCAACAGTTTTGGCATCATTTTTCTGAGTAGCGATCGCTTCTACCCATTTGGACACATAGTCCACTGCCAGTAGGATGTAAAGGTTCCCACAAGATGCTGGGAATGGTCCCATGAAGTCAATTCCCCAAACATCAAAGATTTCGACCTCTAAAATGTTCTGCAGTGGCATCTCGTGCCTTCTCGAGATGTTCCCAATCCTTTGGCATTTGTCACAGCCCTTGTAAAATGCTTGTGCATCTTTGAACAATGTGGGCCAGTAGAGACCAGATTGCATAACTTTGGCAGCAGTTTTGTTTCCACCTAAATGTCCTCCATATGGGGAAGCATGGCAGTGATGAAGCACAGCTTCCTTTTCATCCTGTGGTACGCATCTCCT
Organism: Hibiscus trionum; assembly: GCA_030270665.1. Taxonomy (NCBI): domain Eukaryota; kingdom Viridiplantae; phylum Streptophyta; class Magnoliopsida; order Malvales; family Malvaceae; genus Hibiscus; species Hibiscus trionum. The sequence goes on along the minus strand of BSYR01000038.1, from coordinate 13,057,234 downwards.
GATAATTTGATCTACACAATGTTTGAAAAGAAGAGGTTCGTCCCAATAATAATGTTTTGCATCATTTTGGAACCTCTTCCTTGCTTGGTGATTAAGTTCAGGAGGTAGTACCCCGCTAACAATGTAATTAACAAAATCAGCGTACCAAGGGGTTTCAGAAAGCTTACCTGCCGCCATGGTTGTCGCGGCAGTGCTGGTGGCAGCAAACAGCTGTTCGTCCAGGAAGGTCTCCAGTATGTTGGTCCTATTTGTCGATTGACTCTTCTCTGTCTCTAGCCTCAACAAGTGGTCTGCCACTTGGTTCTCTGTTCCCTTTTTATCCTTGATGTCAATGTCAAATTCTTGTAGCAGCAGAATCCAACGTATCAATCTCGGTTTTGCATCTTTTTTCGTGAACAGATATTTCAGTGCTGAATGGTCTGTATGGACCACAACCTTCGTTCCAAGTATGTACGGATGAAACTTGTCGATTGAGAACACCACTGCTAACAGTTCCTTTTCTATCGTGGTATAGTTCACTTGGGCATCATTCAGTGTCTTGCTGGAATAGTAGATCACATGGAAAAGCTTATCCTTCCTCTGTCATAGTGCTACCCCGACAGCATAGTCACTGGCATCACACATTATCTCGAATGGCAAACTCCAGTCTGGTGGTTGTACGATCGGGGCTGTTACCAGCTTCTCTTTCAGAATTCTGAATGCCTCAGTACATTCAGTATTAAAGTCAAATGGACGATTCTGCTCCAATAAGTGACATAAGGGCTTGGTAATCTTCGAGAAATTGGCGATAAATCGTCGATAAAACCCAGCATGTCCTAAGAAACTCCGAATCTCCTTGACTGTGGTGGGTGGCGGCAGCTTTTCAATGACTTCTATTTTTGCTCTATCCACCTCGATGCCACGGCAGCTTACCTTGTGGCCTAGGACTATCCCTTCATCCACCATGAAGTGGCATTTTTCCCAGTTTAATACCAAATTCGCTTCTTCGCATCTTTCAAGCACCTTCTTTAGGTTGCCTAAACAACCTTCAAAACTGTCTCCAAAGACGGAAAAATCTTCCATGAAAATTTCTAGGAAGTCCTCCACCATGTCAGAGAATATGGCCATCATACACCTTTAGAAGGTTGCTGGTGCATTGTAGAGTCCAAATGACATTCTCCGAAAAGCGTAAGTGTCGTGCGGGCATGTGAAGGTAGTTTTCTCTTGATCCTCCGGTGCAATCACTATCTAATTATAACCTGAGTAACCATCAAGAAAACAATAGTAAGGTTTTCCCGCTAATCTATCAAGCATTTGATCGATAAAAGGTAGGGGAAAATGGTATTTCCGGGTAGCTTTGTTAAGCTTCCGGTAATCCATACAAGCCCTCCAATCGGTCACAGTCCTGGTTGGGATTAACTCGTTTTCTACGTTGGTTACCACTGTTATGCCTCCCTTTTTGGGCACACACTACACCGGGCTCACCCACTTACTATCCGAGATGGCGTATATGATTCCTGCGTCAAGCCATTTGATGATCTCTTTTCTCACCACCTCTCGCATAGCTTCGTTTAAACGTCTCTGGGGATCAATATTCGGCTTATGATCATCCTCCAAGAGAATCTTGTGCATGCAAAATGCCGGACTAATGCCTTGGATATCAGCTATAGTCCATCCAATAGCCTTCTTATGCTGCTGTAGCATTTTGATGAGTTGTTGCTCCTGTTCCTGCATTAACTTGGAAGAGATGATTACAGGCAACATATCATTTAAACCAAGAAAAACATATTTAAGCTGCCCTGGCAAGGGCTTAAGATCTAGAACATGTGGCTTTTCAATTGAAGGTTTCTGGATTATATGTTCATTCGAGGTATAATTTAAGGGCTCGAATAACTTACCTGGACGATTGCCTATCCAATTTACCTCCTCATGACCTTCAGTGTCAGATGTTTCTGAATCGGAGGAGTCACTGTCATCGTTGCTGTCGTGACAGTCGTCCAGGTGACTGCTGTGGTAGTGACCAATTTTTCTGTCATGGCAGCTGGATCTGATGTAGGGTTGGTCAAGGATTACTTCAGTGATGGCCTTGCACTATTCTTCTGCATCAACATGTTTAATTGCTTGGAGAACATTGAGTTTGACTTCTTGATCATTCACTCTCATGGTTAGTTCTCCTTTCTCCACATCGATCACAGTTCTGCCTGTGGCTAGGAAGGGTCGCCCCTGGATGATTGGTGCGTTTTCATCTGCTTCACAATCTAACACAAGAAAGTCAGTAGGAAAAATGAATTTATCCACTCTTACCAGAATATCTTCGATCTTCCCTTCTAGTTGTACGTAAGAGCGGTCTGCCAACTGCAGCATGACTGTCGTGGGTCGTGCTCGTCCAATACCTAATTTATGAAACACAGATTTTGGCATTAAATTTATGCTAGCACCAAGATCACAAAGTGACTTACCCACGAATTTGTCACCAATTATGCACGATATGATGAAGCTCTCAGGATCTTTCTTCTTCTGGGTGGATGCATATGCAGAATAGCCATGCATCCTTCTGTCATTTTTACCGTTTCGAACTCCCCAAGTCTGGACCTTTTCGACATGGCATCCTTGAGAAATTTCGCATAACCGGGCATCTACTTGATGGCCTCTGACAGCGGTATATTGATGTGTACCTGCTTAAAAATATCATAAATCTTCTTGAGCTGGTACTCATGTTTCTGTTTTTGTAACCGTTGTGGAAAAGAAGGTGGGGGACGGTAATCTTCAAGGCGTCCTTCACATGGTATTCGGATCTGAGGAGGCTTAGGTTCTTCAGCATCCTTTTCTTGCTCCTCTGTCCCTTCTGCTGTCGTGACAGGTGTGTCGGCAGCAGGTTGCTCTTCCTCTGCCAGGGCAGTGTTCACGGCAGGTATATCTGGGGTCGGTTCCTTACTTGGTATGCTCTTCGTATCCGGCCCTTGTAACGGTTTCCCACTCCTAGTTGTGATTGCTTTACACTGCTCATGGGTGGGTTTTCTAGTGACCTCAGTATCACTAGGGAATCCTCCGTTCTGCCTTGGCTTAATATGCTGGGAAACATGGCCCATCTGTGTCTCCAGTGATTTCAGGGTGGCCTCATGGTTGGTCATCCGCATCTCTATCTTGTCCATGAATGACTCAGTCTTATTGACAAAGTGATCCATGTTTGCCATGTAAGCTCCTGTCTGTGACATGAATGTAGCCAACGTCTGTTCCAGTATACTAGGTGCGGCTGCCGGCTGCTGTCGCGACATGATTTTGGGTGCCCCTTGGTTTTGGTTGTTCTGCATCTGAGGATTAAGTATGTTGTTTGGATTGCTCCAGGAGAACTTATGATCTTTCCTCCAGTTGGGATTGTAATTGTTGGAATCGTAATTTCTTGGCTTGGTTTAATTTCCAACATACATCCCTTCTTCTAACTATAACGGACAATCTTCTGAACTGTGGTTTCCACTGCAAGTTTCACATACCTCTTCTGCAGTATATATAGGTTTGGAATCTTTCCACAACATATTTTCCACTGCCTTTGTGAGGTATGCAACCTGTGTCTTCAGATGAATTGTCAGTTTCATAATCCTTTACAGTTATCCCTCGTTTACCTCTTCTCCTTGCTGTAGGGAATTGCTCGTCATTCTTTGCTAGGTTTTTCAACACTATCATTGCCTCGTCTGGGTCTTTGTTCAATAGTAGTCCATTTGCTGTTGAATCTATTCTCATTCTGGTGTGTGTATTGGCAGCATTGCAGAATTTAATGACTTGATTCCACACGGGGAATCCATGCATTGGGCAGTTCCTTAGAAGAGTTGTAAATCTGTCTCATGCCTCGTGCATTGGCTCGTCATCTTCCTGTTGAAAAGTAGCAATTTTATTACGCAATCACTCAGATAAGTGAGAAGGATTAAAACGAGATAAAAATTCACGAGAGAGATCTGCCCAAGTTCGTATTGAACCCGACGTTAGTTTATTCCACCAAGTTTTAGCTCTGTCTCTCAGTGAATGAGGAAATAACCGGAGCCTCAGTACTTCTGGATTTGTTCCTGGCAATCTAAACGATCCACAGATTTCTTGGAAGGTTTTTATATGTTCTCAGGCATCCTCCGTTGCAGCACCACTAAATTGGCCAGCGAAATTTATCATGCTGAACATAAGAGGTTTCAGCTCGAAATTCTCAGCTTCCACGTCTGGCAAGGTGGTCTCCAGTTCAACATGATCATTGATCATGTAATCGCGGCATGACTGCCGTGCGGCAGCGGCAGGCCGTCCATTTTGGTCATCTAGGGGGGATCTTCAGCATTCCTCTGGTTATTATTTACCCCATTGTGCATTGCTTCTAACCGTTCCTCAAGATAATCGTTTCTTGCTATCAAGAGGCAGACTCGGGTCCTGACATTGCACGTACGTTCGATTTCAGGGTCTAGTTCGTACTCAGGTTCTTTGCATCGTCTACATCTGCGCATAAGCAAGCAGAAAACCTTGTGAAAAGCACAGGGTAAATAACACCAATAAAAACAGAAAAATTAAAAAGAAAAAGTGCAGTAAAAGTAAGGGTAAAGATATGTTGCCAGTCCCCGGCAACGACGCTTAAAACTTGTTGCGTGTCAAAAGTCCTATCGCAATGTAGTGCAAGTGTACACGACGCAAGTAGTAAAGTGATACTTGGAGTATCGGATATCGTCTCCACAGGGACTGGAAATAGCTTTATCCTATAGTTGCTGCACGAGAGAAAGAAAGAGTTTAAATTGTTTGGAAAGTAATATCGGAAAATAAGGAATATAAAAGATAAAAGAATCAGGGTTTAGAAATAGGCCGGTATTGAATTGCTCGGTAGTGCAGGTGTTGCACTATAGAAGGAACTTATGTTCTGTCGTCGTTCCTGTCGCGGCAGAAGTCTGTTGTTGTCGCGGCAGCGATCACACAACTCTACACTTCAAGTTTGGCAAGAATCCTTGTTGTGCCTTGTCCTATCCCTAGGTCCAAGTCTGTCGATGAACACGTCTTGGAGGATACCTCCCGGCATGAATCGAAGGATGAACATCGATGTTTGTGAATTCTTTATTAGCCACTAAACCTCGTCTTATCCCTAGGTCTGAGATGGTTTAACAATAAACTGGAAAACGCGTATTTATTCCGTTCGTATGCTTGACTCTCCCGATACTCTTGCAAGATGTGAAAACCAGAATAAATAAACTTGAAGTTTTTATTACTTGAACAGAAAAAATCCTAAAACAGTACAATCCTTGCAACTACTTTACAGAATCAACCCTTAGCCCTAGGGGAGGTTTAGAACATGATGAGAAAAGGGAAAACGACAAGGGTTTTGGGGAAGACGGCTAGAGATGAGATATCCTTCCCTAGGTCGAATTACATGCCTTTATATAGGCCTTGGGTTCAAGTTTTCTAATAAGGTAAGAATACAAGTTCAAACTAAAGTACAACTATATTAAAGATTAAATCTTCTGAGTAGATGTCTTTAATTCGTCCTCTTTACTTGCTTTGGGTTTCTTCCTTGAACTTTGGGCTTGGCCTTCATTCTGCCCCAGGGCTCAGAAAAATATAGGAGTGGTACACGACAGAACGACTTGAAATCCTCTATCTGTCGAACTCCACTTCACTTTTCCACTTTACCCATGCTGTCGTCATGGCTGCCACGGCAGTGGCCACGGCAGCATCTTGCTTCTTGACTCCAATCATGTGTTCCTGCTCTGCTCCCTTGCTGCCCTACGTCTGCCACAACAGATACTTGCAAAAGTGACCAAAATCAGTAGCAAGTGTGCCATTTAATCTAATTGTGATGTATATGCAAAATTTTACCTAAATGCAATGAATTATGCTTGAATGCAGCAGAAATATGGGTTAAATAAGGGGTAAAATATAGAACTTTTGCACACTCAACATTAACTTTGCATGTTTGTGTAGTATGAGTTTGGGGAAATGGATTTTTAATGTTAGAAGTTATTTTAAATGTTTAGTTCTGACTGTTCCCACTATTAATTGCTATTTGAGAAAATGAAAGTGGATTTATAATATGCATTTTTTAGTTTTTTTTTGAAAACATGGTGTTTTTCGCGGCGTTTGTATTTACAAACGCCACTACAGAACTGTTTTTCGCGGTGTTTGTTTTAACGCCGCTATAGATTTTGATCTGTTGCAGCGTTTCTTACTCAAAAATGTCGTGAACTGTTGCAGCGCTGGTTTAAGCGGCACTTCTTGCGACGCTTTTCAAAACATCGTGAATTTTTTTAGCGGCATTTTTTAATGCCGCTAAAGACCTTTTTTGTTGTAGTGATTTAAGCTGAAAATTTTACCGAAAACTACCTAAAATGTCAAAACTCCGCCGAAAATGACGAAGCTCCGATGAAGCCTTAAACGACAGCAAACCGACGATTGAAGGTATGGGCTTTGTTCGCCTCGACACGAGTAACTCACTAATGGTGGTGGCGCGGCGAGCGGACAGTTGAGGTGGCCGGAATCGCGGAAAAATAGGGGCGACGAAAGCTTGGGTCACAGTCGAACCTTTGTCGCAGCTTTCACGTCAAACGGCGGTGAACTACGGTGAGTGGCGGACATGGGCATGGCCAGGAGAGGGTGGCAGTTCGGTTGGTTGTGGCGGTGGTAGCCACAGACGGACGGTGGCTGAGATCGGTGCGATGGTCGGGGCTTGGGTTTAGGGGAGATGAACGGTTAAGGAAGATAAAGAGTCTTCCAGAATGGGTTTTTGGGTGGGTGGATCGAATTAAATGTTTCATAAATGGTAGGTAAAATATTTTGTTATCTTTTTATTATTATTTTAACTTTTCAAGAACCACTTAATAACATATAGGTGCAAGTTCATATTAGAAATTGCCTTAGCTCAAATGGTTAAGACTTAAGCAACCCATCCATGAGTTACGGGTTCGACTCCCCCCAGACCACAACTCCATTCTTTTCTTTTCCTTTTTTTCTTTCATTTTATTCATCATCATTTTTGGGGGTGTTACACTTTCTACAGAACAGTACCCGAAGACAGACAAGAAAATTGAAGATATGGCAAAGGTCTCTTATGCCAGTGCTGTCGGCTGCCTGATGTATGTGATGGTATGTACTCATCCTGATTTAGCTCATGTAGTTGGTCAAGTCTGTAAATACATGTCTAAAACAAGAAGATCACATTGGGAAGCAGTCAAGTGGATTTTCAGGTATTTAAAGGGTACTGTGGGACATGGAATTGTTTTTGGCAGTCAGCGACATGATCCTTTGATTGTTGGATATGGGGATTCAGACTATGCAGGTGATTTGGATGATAGAAAGTCTACAACTGGGCATGTTTTCTCCCTTGGTGGAGGGCCTATATGTTGGAAGTTAATTGTTCAGTCTGTTATGACATTATCAACAACTGAAGCTGAGTACATGGCAGAAGCTGAAGCTGCAAAAGAAGCCTTATGGCTTATCGGGCTAGTGAAAGAATTGAGCATTCGGCAAGGTGGAGTTCAGTTGCATTGTGATAGCCAAAGTGCTATTCATTTGGCTAAGAATCAGGTGTATCATGCTAGAACTAAACATATTGATGTGAGGTTTCACAAGATTAGAGAGTCGATTGCATCTGGTGAGATATTGTTACAAAATGTGCATACTGCAGACAATCCAGCTGATATGTTGACCAAGCCTGTTATTACAGACAAGTTCAAGCATTGTTTGGACTTGTTGAATGTTTGCAAATGCTAGAGAAGCATGGTAGCCCAACCCACTTTGATGTGTGAGAGACTAGATTTATCTCTTAAGGGGCATGATATTCGCCAAGGTGGAGATTTGTTAAATATAGCTCATATACTGTAAAAGGACAGATGTTGGCTACTTTAACTAGGATTACAATTGTTCTAATTCGTCGGGGAGTAGTATTCCTTATCCTAGTTAGAATAGGACTTGGATGTAGGGGGCTATATAAAGAGGCTTCTCCTCACCTCATTAGGCGCTTCAATTGTTCTTTAGGCTTTGCGAAGCGAGAGCATCTGTTCATCAAAGGAGTACTCGAGTTTTCGGTGAGCTCATATTGGGTTGGGAGTGCAAGCCCCGCGGTACGATATGGGGTATCTTTTTAATTGTACCGGGTCTATAAATAAATGTGTTATTTGTAACCTAAGGACCATTGATTGAATAAAAGAAAACAACCGCTCTTTGCTCCCCGAGAACGTAAGCACACTGCTGAACCTCGTTAAATTTCTTGTATTCTTGCTTGTTTGATTTTCTTTTTCGTTTGTCGTAGGCACAACAATTATAGTGTCTGGCCTGCCACTTCACTGCTGGAACTCATAAACTTTTAAAAGATTAGCAAGCATTTGGGTAAGGATGTAAAAAGCTGACCCGACCTAAAAATTCGACTGAAACCTGCTCGAGTCAGAACCTGATTTGACCTGAAAATTTAATGACCTGAACCCGATCTGTAACTGACTGTTGTTGACCCGAACCTGAATTCGACCTGTTATTGTAGTGACCGAACCCGACCTGCGTCCGACTGAAAACGACTCGAACCCGAATTGGACATGTTATTGTGGACCTGAAACCCGACTTGCGCCCGACTGAAACGAACCCAAACCCGAAGCCGACCTGGCAGATAACCGATTTTACCCGACTAAATTGACCCGAGATCCGATTTTACCCGACCTGTTTTGAACCCGATCTGTTTTGGACCTGACCTGTTTTAGACCCGACATGTTTTAAACCCGACCTGTTTTGAACCCGACCTGTTGTTGACCTGAACTGATATTGACCCGAAATCTATGACTTGATGAATTAAAAACTTTCATAAGTTGATATACATATATGATATATATACATATACACCTACATATATTGATATACATATATGATGTATACGCGCGCGAGCACACATATATGATGAATTAAAAACTTTCATAAGTTGATATTAAGTACTAAAATTGAAAAAAAATATTAAGTAATTAGTAATTTATCAACTACAAAAACTTAATGAAGAGTGAATACTAAAAAATAAAAATATTGAGTCGAGTAATACAAATAATTTATGAAATTAAGAAATATTAAATTAGGCATTATATTATACTTCTAATCTAATACATTAAACATATTTATTTTTTCTCAATTATTAAAAATATTAAGTAATTGATAATTTATCAATTATTTTTAACTAATATTTACGTTACTTACCATATTCAAAAAAAATATTTACATTACAAAATAAATTAGATTGATTTTTTTTTCTCAGTAACTTAAATAAAATTTTAGATTTACAAATTATAACAAAATATATGTTAAGTTATAACATATCCAGGATAATTGTTTTCTTATTAACCGAACAAAATTATAGAGTTGTTGATTATTCTTATCTAACCTTTAGTAATTTGAACTACGTAAACGCATATTTACTGTTATCAGCTTGAAACATATTTTTCTGACTATACAATATAAGGTCTGTTTTTTATTAATATTTGAATACTTGATAGTTAACTTAAAAAAGGAGTTCAATACAAAATGTCAATATAATACAAGTTAGTATTCTTTAAACTTACAATTCTACAAACTGAAACTTATAAAATACAAGAAGTTTGTTAGGTAATAATATTAGCTCTCGGATTTTATAACAAAGTCTAAAGCTAAAAGCTCGACTTTACTACCAGAAATTTCTTCATCGAGCTATTAGATCCAAATGCTACCATCAAGATTAATTATGGGTAACTTGCATAGGTAAGAAACCAACATAATTAAAACAAGGGCAACACTTAGATAAGTGTAATCACTAATTTTGTCCGGACCTCGAACCCCTTTAGTTTGTGTTTATCTTGGGCTTATTGAACTGTTAGATAATTTTTAAAAAAAGAAAGAAAAAAATATACATGTATATGTAAATATTACTACCAATTTCGCCTTATACTATTATTATTACTATCACTATTATTAATTATCATATTGTTATTTGAAAACCCTAAATATTACTAACATATTTTTATTGTTTGCTATTATTATCATTATATTATCAATCATCACCTATTATTATTATTATTATTATTATTATTATTCTGAAGGATAACCAGTCAGCTCATTTATTTTACTGAAGAGGGCCCAGCCGATTACCTCAGCAACGTAATCTGACACCGTTCATCGGTGCCACTTGTACGGTACTCAGTGCTGCTGAAAATCTGAATGGGTGTGCTTTTATTAAAGGCGAGGTAGGGTTTTGGCTTTTTGCCTCTTCAACCGCACCCCTTACTGACATGGCATCACATTATCGGTGGAATTTTATATTCTCATTTGTCCTTTTTTTTGCCCTTTCGATAAAGATATTAGGGAAAATTATACCGGTGGTCCCCAAACTATTACCGTTTTCTTATTTTAGCCCCCAAACTATGTTTTTCGGCAAAATCGTCTCTTCTGTTATATAGTTTTCCTATTTTGGTCCCGACGTTAAATAACTAACGGTCTTGCTGACGTGGAATTTTTTTAAATATTTTTTAATCATTTCTCTCTCCTCCTATATTATTTTTATTTAATTTTATATTCGCCCAATCACATCGTGCCACGTGGCATTACCATATTGGTTAAAAAACCCTAAAAAACATTAAAGCCACATTTGGTGTTGCTAGGATTCGAACCCAAAACCTCCAACACACAAGCCATGCACGTGAACCACTTATGCTAGACTAATTACTTAATTTAAATCTACTAACAATTATATATAAGCTATACATATTAACCCAAAAAAACCTTAAAAACAAAAATTAGGGCCACCAAGATTCAAACCTAGGTAACCAACATACAAGGCTAATGTGCAAACCAGCTGTTCTAAGCTAATTATTTGATTTAAATATTCTAACATTTATATTTAAACTATACAAATTAGAAACAACACATGGTTAATGAATATAAAAGATGGAGAGTAATTCGAACACAATACCTTATTGATAAAATTTTAAATATTTAACCACTAAGTTAACTAATAAATTGTGCTATTTTGAACTTAAATATATTTAACTAAATTATGTTTAAAATTTTAAAAAATCAAACTAGATTTTTTTACTTTGTTTGATAATAAAAAACTAATTAAATATTTATATATTTTATAAAAATAAAAAATTCCTAAAAATATTTAAGTTAAAAATAGCACAATTTATTAGTTTAACTTGGTGGTTAAATATTTAAAATTTTATCAATAAGGTATTGTGTTCGAATTACCCTCTACATTTTATATTCAATAACCATGTTGTTTCTAATTTGTATAGGTTAAATATAAATGTTAGAAGATTTAAATCAAGTAATTAGCTTAGAACATTTGGTTTGCACGTTGGCCTTGCATGTTAGTTGCCTGAGTTTGAATCCTGGCTGCCCAATTTGTGTTTTTAAGGGTTTTTTGGGTTAATATGTATAGCTTATATATAATTGTTAGTAGATTTAACGTCGGGGGACCAAAACAGGAGAACTATGTAATAGAAATGATGATTTTGCCGAAAAACATAGTTTGGGGACCCAAAAAAAAAACAGTAATAGTTTGGGGACCACCGGTGTAGTTTTCCCAAGATATTAATACAACGGCACGTGGCGACCATGCAGAGGAAGGACCGAATGCTTGTCGTGGAGACAGCATGATCGTATCAATCTAACGGGTAGGAGAGGCCATTGCACGGTGAATCATTTTCCATCACAAAATAAATGAACAAGGAGCGCACCGTTTGTTATTCAGGAAGAGAAGAGCTGACCATTTTCTTCACTATGCTTACACGTGGCGTGATCTCATGGTGTGAATATTGAAAATAAAAACAAAATGTATGGGTTTAGATTAGGTGGACACAATGAAAGGATAGCTACAAATGATAAAAAGTGAGAAAAGCAAACGAAACGTGGCAATATATCCTTGTGCTTTGGAGTTTATAGTTAAAACGCAACTAAATGTTTAGGGTTTAAAGTTTTTAAGATTTAGTGTATTAGGTTTTAAGGTTTAGGGATTTAGGGTTTTGATTTATTGTTTAGACTTAGGGATTTTATTTTATGTGTTTTAGTTTAGGGTTTAAGGTTTATTTTTTGGTTTAAGGTTCATGGTTTTGACTTTTGATTTTATGTATCAAACCATAAACCCTAAACCCCTAAACTCTTATGTCCTAAACCTAAACTCCCAAACCATAAATCATAAACCCTAATGTATATACATGTATATATGTATCTATCAATGTATGAACCCTAAACCCTCAATGAATTTTCCTTAAACCCTAAACCCTAAGCACTTAAATCCTAAACCTAAATACTACGTCATAAACCCTAAACTCTTAACCCTAATGTATGTAAATATCTATGAATTGTATGTATCTATCAATGTATGATCCATAAACTCTTAATGAATTTTCACTTAACCCTAAACCCTATAAACCCTAAACCCTAATGTATGTAACTATGTATGTATGTACCTATCAATGTCTAAGCCCTAAACCCTTAATAATTTTCCTTAAGCCCTAAACCTTAAAAATCTAAACCATAAACTATAAACCCTTAAATCCTCAACCTAAACCCCTAAACCATAACCTCTAAACCCTAAATCTTAATGTATATAAGTATGTATGTGTGTATCTATCAATATATGAACCCTAAACCTTAATGAATTTCCCCTAAACCCTAAGCACTTAAATCCTAAATCTAAACCCTAAACCCTAATGTATATAAGTATGTATATATGTACCTATCAATGTATGAACCCTAAACCCTTAATGAATTTTCCCTTAAACCTAAACTATTAAACCCTAAACATAAACCCCACAAACCCTAAACCATAAACCCTAATGTATGTAGATATGTATGTATGTACCTATCAATGTATGAACCTTAAACCCTTAATGAATTTTCCCTTAAACCTAAACTGTTAAACGTTAAACCCTAAACCTAAACCCCACAAACCCTAAACCATAAACCCTAATATATGTAACTATGTATGTATGTACCTATCAATGTTTAAGCCCTAAACCCTTAATGAATTTTCCCCAAACCCTAAACCCTTAAATCGTCAATCTAAACACATAAACCATAAACTCTAAAGCCTAAACTCTAATGTATATAAGTATATCTGTGTGTGTCTATCAATGTATGAACCCTAAACCCTTAATGAATTTTCTATAAACCTTAAACCATGAGCACTTAAATCCTAAACCTAAACCCTACATCATAAACATTAAACCCTAAACCATAATGTATGTAAGTATGTATGTATGTATGTATGTATGTATGTATGTATGTATGTATGTATCAATGTATGAACCCTAAACCCTTAATGGATTTTCCTTTAACCCAAAACACTAAACCCATAAACCCTAATGTATATAAGTATATGTATATGTACCTATCAATGTATGAACCCTGAACCCTTAATGAATATTCCATAAACCCTAAACCCTAAACCATAAACCACAAACACTAAACCATAAACCATAAATCCTAATGTACGTAAGTATGTATCTATCAATGTATGAACTCTAAACCATTAATGAATTTTCCCTAAACCATAAACCCTTTAAATCATAAACCCTAAACCTTAAATCGTCCAATGTTTTATAATTTTAATTTTATATTCCTGCTCATTACAACCCTTAAATTTTCATTTCTATTCCAAATTGACCCCTACTAATTGTTTTTTAATTAGTCTAATAATATATAATTTTACTTTGACATTTTATTCATTCTAGTCCCTAAACTTTATTTGTATTTCAAATTGAACACTTTTTATTTTTTTAATTAGTCTGATGTTTTATAATTTTAATTTGATATTTTGTTCATTCTAGTCTCTTAACTTTATTTTAATTAGTCCGATGTTTTATACTTTTAATTTGATATTTTGTTCATTCTAGTCCCCTAAACTTTAGTTTAATTCCAAATTGACCCCTATTTATTGTTTTTTAATTCGCCCGATGTTCTATAATTTTAATTTGGTACTTTATTCATTCTAGTCCCTTAACTTTATTTCAATTCCAAATTGACCCCTATTTATTGTTTTTTAATTCGTCCAATGTTTTATAATTTTAATTTGATATTTTCATCATTCTAGACCATAAAACTTTATTTTTATTCCAAATTGACCCACATTTTTTTAATTTGTCCAATGTTTTATTATTTTAATTTGATATTTTCTTCATTCTAGTCCCTTAACTTTATTTTAATTCCATATTGACCCCTATATATATTATTTCATCATGTTTTATAATTTTAATTTGAAATTTTGTTCATTCTAGACCCTAAAACTTTATTTTTATTCTAAATTGACATCTACTTATTGTTTTTTAATTACTATAATTTTTATACTTTTAATTTGATATTTCTGTTCATTATAGTCCTCAAAACATTATTTTTATTCCAAGTTGACCTCTTTTCATTGTTTTCTTTTAAATTTTTCTAATGTTTTATAATTTTAATTTGATATTTTTGTTTATTATAATCCGTGAAACTTTATTTTTAATCCAAATTGACCTCTTTTCAGTTCAAATTAACCCATTTTCATTATTTTTTAATTACTCCAATGTTTTATAATTTTAATTTGATATGGCTTTAAATAATTAACTCCAAATCAATGACGATTGACGAAGGTCAACCTAAAGTCTATCGACTACTTATACGATTGTTCCGAACTCAAACTCAATACGAATTCCAATCCTGAAAATACCCCGACCTGAATTACCCGGCTTGAAACTATCCGACCTGAAATTACCCGACCTGAAATGCACCCGACCTGAATTGGACTCGACCTGAAACGGACCCGACCTGAAGTGTATCCGAACCCGAATTAACCTGTCAATTATCTGCTTCGGACCCGACCCATTTTGACCCGACCTAAAATGGACCCGACCTGAAATAGACCCGCACCCGACCCGAGTCGAGTCAAAACAGAAAAATTACCTGAAATGACATGTACCCGATTTTATCCGACCTGACAGTACCCAACCTAAAACCTATCCGATTACCTATTTTTACCTCCTACATTTGGGGTATTCTAGAGGGGTTAGGGGAGAATGCAACTCAGTTTTTTGATTGTGAAAATGTTTCCCTGTTGATTGCAACGAATCATAGTGAATTCATTAACGAAGTTGTGGAAATAGAGGTGGTAAATAAGAAATTAATTGTTTATGGTTAGAGTTGCTGAGTTTGGACCTTCGATTAACAAAGATTGGGTGAAGAAGAAAATCAGAGATGGAAGATAGTTCATCGGAGGAAGTCCGACGAACATATTCTCGAGGGGACAAAAATGCAGGTTGCTTGGAGGAAGAAGGTACGGTCAGAGGGGCAAAAGAGTCTAAACCCATTGTTGAGTGTATGGGTAGGCTTCCTTCCCCTGCTGGATCGGTAAATCCTATTGTGTCAGAGGATTTGGGAGGGAAAGCGGGGAAATATCGAAACACAGGGTTGACTTCCTATTTTTTCAGAGATTACATTGCTAGACATTCCAGAATGTTTTACTCCCTACAGCGGTAAAGCAGTGAATAATGAAGATGTAGGCCCTCTCCAAGTAAATTCGTTGCCAGCTTTATCTCCAGAAAATGCACCAGCTTTGTCTCAAGACATTGCACACCGTTTTGGGGGCTATGTGTCAACGCAAGAAAGAATTTTGCATGACCAACGTGTTCTTTTAGGTGAGGAGACTGATGCTATTGATTATTTAGAAAATTGTGATATTTTCATGCATTCTTTGGCTCATGCACGTGTTGTGGGGGATGTTAGCTTTATGGGGTTTTGGAGGATGTTTGCGAGATGGTTTTGTGCACTGTCGAGGACTCCTCTTGGGCAGAAAGAGTGGGCTCAGCTAATAACAATTTGACTGGTGAAGTTGCTATTGGCACGCGAGATTTTGAAGATATTCCGGACTATTCGTCTTGGTTCCCTAAATTTCAAGATTCCCGGTTTAAAAAGAAGAAAAGAGATTGAGCATTAAAAAGAAGCAAGAAGTTCGGGATTTCGAATGCTCCTATTGAAATTTCTTGCAAGAAAGCTTTTGATCAAAAGGGTCAGTAGTTGTGGAGACTTTGTTCGAGTTTGAAGATGTTGCCTATTTTTGGTTTCATTGTTCTTGCGGCTGTTCTAATTGCAGTGTAGTTCTCGCTTGAAGGTTGTTGCAACTTATAGGTGTTCTTTTGCTTTCTTATGGTTCCAGCTTGTTTGCTGAGTTTTCAAGGGTCGTTATTGGGCTTAAGCTTCATGGAAATTGGGGCTTTTGAGTTGATGGGTGGTCTAGGAGATCTTAGTTTTTGGCATTTGTTTCGTTTCGTCTTGGGTCAGTATTGTTGTTATTGGTGTACCTCGTTGGGTGTATTTTTTTTCTCCTTTTAAGTTTAGGGAAGTTTTTAATGAAACACTTAACGCAGATTTTGAATTTTATCCTTTAATAAAATTCTCTTTTTCCTAGCAAAAAAAAAACTTGGGTACAATTTAATGCATTGACGGTTTAGACTAATATTTCTACTTGGGAATCACTCCCGCTTTGGTTGTTAGGACAAATTATCTTCTGAAGGAAAATATAGACAACATAATAGTTCGAGTTGTTTGCTACTTATAGTTTTACAATGATTTTTGTAATGACCTAATTCTTGGGTTAGTGAATCGAGTTTTGGGTCGAGGTTATGGGTTTTTATTTTGGAAGTTAAGTAAAGGCTTTTAGATTTGTGCCTATTATGTTAGAAGTTAAAGGTTTAAATTTTAAATAGGATAGTGAGTGGAAAAAAGAGGAAGAAGATATTATGATGAGAGAGAAGAAAGAAAAAGTAAAAAATGGATAATGGGAGAAAGAGAAGAGGAAATGAGAGAAGAGTTGAGGGAGGAGATTTCAAATTCCGATCTACGGAGGTCCGGCCATCCGTTGTCATCACCTCCATCGTCATTGTGTTCATCTTGCTGAGGCGAGTTCACAGGTACCAGCAGCGTCGCCATTAGAGCCGTCGTCGGAGGGGGTGAGAGAGAAATTTTTGGGTTTTCCAGTTAAGCAGGTTAGAGTGCTCAAATTGAGAAACGGAGGCCAACACCATGATCAGATGCCAAAAAACAACTTATTTGGACATTGACTGCCGCTGCACGCGTCACATGCACCGCCGCCTGCGTGTGGGCATCGTCCGACCGGCCAGGTTGTTATAACAGCTAGGCTCAACTGTGGGCTTGAGTCGTTGGGCCAAGCCAAGCTTGCCTGCCAAGCCGTAGGCCAAGTCGACCAGAGCCGATCCATCAAGCCGAGCCGAGCCAACCGACATTGACCGTTGATCGGTATTGACTTTTTTTGGGGACCCTACCCGAGGGTTTCTCGACATTATGAGTTCGGTGGCACTTCGTTTCACCAAATTCGAACCCTGTAAGCTATTTTTACGCGTTTGACCTTGTGAATTGAACAAGGGATGCATAAAATTAATGTAGTTTCGTATTCGTTGATATACGAGGATTATCTGGACCAGATATCAGATCAAGTGGAATATTCGGGAAGCTCGGATAAGGATTTTAGCTATAACAGCTTAAGTTTAGTACACCTCGAACTCCGAAATGCTTCATGAGCATCATAAGTATAATTGTCTTGCTTGTTAGTGGTTGCAAAATAGGTTGATGATAGATAAGCATGTGTTGAGACCGGTATTATGAGACTTTTATGTATGAAATGCATGATGATGTCATGAATATGACGTGACTCGTTGAGGCTTTAAAGATAGTGTAGGGACGTTTGATAAGCTTGTATAACAACTTGATGATTGATTCGTTTATAATCGTGATGCCTTGTATGCTTGTTTGAATAGAATAATGTATTCGATGGAAATTGTGTAAATGATGAAAAATGGAAATATTCGAATAAATAATCAAAAAGTCGGTAATTAATATTAATTGATTTAATGCGTTAGTAAAGCAACCCTAATGACTTTCATAAGCTTTAAGGATCGAATAAAGTGTTGTAAACTATAATTTAAGGAAATGGTGCGAACTTGTGAATAGGGTATCGGTACGAGCTTTAGCTGTACTAGTACTTGCAGAAATCTAGGATTTCCAGTAAGTAGTTTTTGTATCAGTACGAGTGTGAGTACCGATACCCGAGGGTATCGTACTGATACTCGTGTTTGAGTATCGGTACCCGATACGCTAAATAATCAATAAATGTAATTTAAAGATGGTAATCGATGTGAATATTAATAATTGAATTATGCCTTGACTAAATGTGATAACATGAATTAATGGAGACAATGAATGAGATTAATTATACTTCTTCATAATGTATTAACATCTCGGTAATATGAAATTAATGATGTGATGATAATTAGCAACAATAGGGGATCCTTGGGATCGTGTTGCTTTCATGCCGGGTAGGCATTTGATTGTTTGAGTCTTCTTGATTGATGGGATCCGAATATCTAGAGAAAGAGTGTTGCAACACCATGGTTAAAGATGTCAAATGTGCGTTCTTGAAGCTATGTGGCATCAGGTCTCATTAGAAGATGCTCAACGAGAGATTTCGAGCATGAGTGTATGTTCCCAAAGCTGTGTGGCACCGGGCCTCAATCAGAGTGTATGTTCCCGAAGCTGTGTGGCACCGGACCTTACTCCAGGCTTGTGTTTATGACGTTATGTGCTTTAGCTCGGATGATCTGGTGTGATCCCGAGTATGGTTGGGCCTTGTGGGCCATATTTGATGATTGCTCTGATGAGAGCATGTGTTTAGGCGACCAGTGGTAGTACAACATGTTTATTTATCTATCCTTATTGTTTGTACTAGCTTCCATGATTATGTTTATGATTAACATGAAGTATAGTAGAGTAGATGTGTACCACTGAACTTTATAAGCTCAGCGCTCGAAATCGTTGTTTTCGTGCATAGGTTGATCGTCGGATCGAGGAGCACTATCAGTTTGGGATTCTAGCATGTGGAGGTTTTTAGAGTACGACACTCGTGTTTAGTGGGTTATGTATTCATAGGACCTTACGTGGTCTAGTCTGTAATTCTTACTTTTGAAATTGTATTGAACAAATCGTATGATCAAATGTTTTAAATTTAAGTGGAGCTCTTTTGTAGTGATTTAAATTATTTATCTATATTTTCAATTCTTGTCTTTAAATGCTTTTTAGAATTATCTTGTTGGTGTAAACGCAGTTTGAGAAATTTTATGGTTTTTGGTTTGGTCTTGAGGCCCAAATTGTGACATCCGGGTCAGGGGTGTTACAACAGTGGTATCAGAGCTTAGGTTTAGTCGGTTCTAGGAAACCCCGGGGTGGTATAGGTGTTTTAGTAGGGTATCTAGTAAATACAAGCCATTAAATTAAGTTCGTACTTCTTAAGACTGGAATCATGATGATGCGTTCAACGTTGCGACACTAAGATGTTTACGATCGTGACTGAAAGGGCCGAGTTAAGTGTTGAGCTGCTCATGGGAGCGATTCCGAGGGTGAAGTCACTCTGGATTGTTGAGATGCGAGTTTGTTGAATGATGCATGTCTTGGATTTTATCATCCTTTTCAGGTTATGGAGGTTTTTAATGAGACATTCAACGCAGGTCTTGGATTTTATCCTTTGATAAAATTCTCATTTGCCTAGCAAAAAAAAAACTTGGGTATAGTCTAATGCATTGACAGTTTAGACTAATATTTTTACTTGGGGATCAATCCTGCTTTGATTATTAGAACAAATTATCTTCTGATGGAGAATTTAGACAACATAATAGTTTGAGTTGTTTGTTACTTATAGTTTTACTATGATTTTTGTAACGACCTAATTCTTAGGTTAGTGGATCAGATCTCAGGCCCGGGTTATGGGGTATTGGAAGTTAAGGGCTTTTAGGTTTGGGCTCATTATTTTGGAAGATAAGGGTTTGAATTTTAAATAGAATAGTGGGTGGAAGAAAAGAGGAAAAAGATATTATAATGAGATAGAAGAAAGAAAAAGGGAAAAGTGGATAATGGGAGAAAGAGAAGAGGAAATAAAAGAAAAGTTGAGGGAGGAGATTTCAAACTCCAATCTACGGAGATCCGGTCATCCATTGTCGACACCTTCACCACCATTGTGTTCATATCGCCTAGACGAGTTCACTGGTACCAGCAGCGTCGCCATCGGAGCCGCTGTCGGAGGGGGTGAGAGAGAGAAAGTTTTAGGTTTTCCAGTTGATGAGGTTAGAGTGCTCAAATTGAGAAACAAAGGCCACCACCGTGATCAGAGGCTAGAAAACAACCAATCTAGGCATTGATTGTCATCGTCCGACCATCAAAAGCCGCTGCACATGCCACACGCACCATCACCTGCGCGTGGGCACCGTCCAGCCGACCAGGCTGTTACAACAGTTGGGCTCAGCTGTGGGCTTGAGCCTTTGAGCCAAGCCGGCCTGCCAAGTCGCAGGCCAAGCCGACCCGAGCCGATCCATCAAGCGCCTTTTGAGCCAAGCCAAGCCAACCGCTACAGTCGCCGTTGACTTTTTTGTGGGACCTTACCCGGGGGTTTCTTAACGTTTTGAGTCTGATGACACAGTCAATTTTGCCAAATTCGAACCTGATAATTTATTTTTACGCGTTTGACCTTGTGAATTAAATTGGGGATACATGAAATTAATGTAGTTTCGTATTCGTTGATATACAAGGATTATTTGGGATTGGATATCAGATTAAGTGGAAAATTGGGGAAGCTCGGATGAGGATTTTAGTGATAATAACTTAAGTTTAGTACACCTCGAACTCTGAAATGCTTCATGAGCATCATAAGTATAATTGCCTTGCTTGTTAGTGGTTGCAAAATAGGTTGATGATAGATAATCATGTGTTGAGACCAGTATAATGAGACTTGTATGTATGAAATGCATGATAATGCCATGAATAATTGAATATGATGTGACTTGTGGAGGCTTTAGAGACTGTGTAGGGTCGTTTGAGATGTTTTTATAACTACTTGATGATTGTTTGATTGATTGATAATTGTGATGCCTTGTATGCTTGTTTGAATAGAATAATGTATTCGATGGAAATTGTGTAAAGGATGAATAATTGAAATATTCGAATAAATGATTATAAATCCAGTAATTAATATTAATTGATTTAATGCATTAGTAAACCAACCCTAATGACTTTCATAAGCTTTAAGGATCGAATAAAGTGTTGTAAACTATAATTCAAGGAAAAGGTGCAAACACGTGAATAGGGTATCGATACGAGCTTTGGTCGTACCGGTACTTGTGGAAATCTAGGATTTCCAGTAAGTAGTTTTGTATCAGTACGTATGTGAGTATCGGTACCCGAGAGTACCTTACCGGTAATCGATGCGTTAAATAATCAATGAATGTAATTTAAGGATGGAAATTGATGTGAATATTAATAATTGAATTATGCCTTGAATAAATGTGATAACGTGGATTAATAAAGACAATGAATGAGATTAATTATACTTCTCCATAACGTATTAACAACTCGGTAATGTGAAATAAATGATGTGATGATGATTAGCAACAATAGGAGATCCTTGGGATCACGTTGCTTGCATGTCGGGTAGGCATTTGATTGGTTTATTCTTCTTGATTGATGGGATCCGGATGCCTAGAGAAAGAGTGCTGCAACACCATGGTTAGAGATGTCGAATATACGTTCTTTAAGCTGTGTGGCACCAGGTCTCATTCGAAGATGCTCGACGAGAGATTTTGAAAATGGGTGTACGTTCCCGAAGCTATGTGGCATTGTGCCTCACTCCAGGTTTATGTTTATGACGTTATGTGCTTTAGCTCGTACAATCTGGTGTGATCCCGAGTATGGTTGGGCCTTGTGGGCTATGTTTGATGATTGCTTTGATGAGAACATGTGTTTTGGCGACCAGTGGTAGCGCCACTTGTTTATTTATCTATCCTTATTGCTTGTAATAACTTGCATGCTAATGTTTATGAGTAGCATGAAGTATAGTACAGTAGATGTGTACCACTAAGCTTTGTAAGCTCAGCGCTCGGAATCGTTGTTTCCGTACAGAGGTTAATCGTGGGATCGATGAGCACTATCGGTTCGAGATTCTAGCATGTGAAGGTTTTCAATGTACGATACTTGTGTTTAGTGGGCTATGTATTCATAGGACCTTACGTGGTCGAGTCTGCAATTCTTACTTTTGAAATTGTATTGAACAAATCGTATATTCAAATGTTTTAAATTTAAGTGGGGTTCCTTTGTAATGATTCAAATTATTTATTCATATTTTCAACTGTTGGCTTTAAATATAGATTGATATTTGAATAATTTGCAATTATTTCTTATCTTCATCTTCGATTAACCTACATAACACTATTCAATCAATGGTTTTATAATAAATATAGAACATGCATGTATGTATGCATGCTTGATGTGAAAGGGTATAGTGGGAGTTGTAACACCCATAATATTTTAATAATTTATGTTAATTCAAGCTTAAGGTGAAAAAGGAAGCAAAAATGAAAATATAAGTGGGAAGTGATGCAAATGGGATTTGAACCCTTAACCCTGCTTGGTGAGTCCAAGACTTAACCATCAAGACTAAGATGATTTTTTATCTAAGCTGACCTGATTTAGTATTAATCTTAGTCTCAAGGTCTGAACCAAAAATAAAAGCAAGTCTTGATGCACCCTCCCTCATTATTGTATTCATCTACTTCGAGAAAGAGATTCTAGAAATTTTCTTAAGTTTTTGCCTCAATCACTATTCATCGTCTGATCTCGGTCACTGTCGATTTGTGATTGTCACTATCATCTACCATCTGAGCTTTCATTACGCTTCGAACAAACCCCGTCAGCCACACGTAGAGTTACGTCGTCGTACGTCATGGAGAACCATTTAAAAGTTTGGCGGGTTCCCAAGAAGCCTTTGCTATTTTTTGTTGATTCTACCTACGTTCGTCGTCCGTGCACTGCACCGCCACTACTCTTGTGGTCGTCGTCATCTTGCGACCAATGCTCAGTCCTTCACTCGTCGTGCCACCGCGCCGCTCACCGTGGAGAGCGTTGAGAAGCTTCGATGAGGAAATGATTGGTTTTCTGATTTAGATTCCGAGTGTTTAGTTAGTAGATTTCCACCGTTTTTCATAGGAATGGGCACGGGGCAGGGCGAGCCGGTTTTTTGGCCGCCCCAACCCCGCTCCAATCTATAAGCCCCTAAACCCGAACCTACCCCACCCCGGATTAAAATATTAGTTTACCCGCTCCTCCCCGCCCCGATATACCAACTCTTAAACCCGACCTCGAACCGACCCGACCCGAAAAATTGAAAATAAAATCTTAATCTCCAACAATGATAAAATTTAGATCCGATCAATCCACCATTACGACCACAAAATTTAGTTTCAAAAGACTTTAAACATATATAAAAATAAAATAAAAAACCAAATTTAAATTACCCACGTGAAAAATTACACATTTAAAAAATAAACTTGAACCATTGACCGTCAGAATCAGACATGTTAAAACTTAAACAACATCTAAATTTTTTTACGATAAGCACAAACAAAAAAATTAGCTTAACAACCATAAAAGTGTTTATATATAGTAGTATTTTTATAAATATAATATATATATATATATATTTAAATATATACCGAGGCAGGGCGGGGAATTTCTAGCATATACCCGAACCCGCCCCGCCCTGACTCAACACTTTAAATAACATGTCTCGACCCGATCCCCGAAATTCAAGACTAAGAACCCGACCGGGTCGGTTCGGGTTCGGGTTATTTGGCCATCCCTAGTTTTTCACCGCGGTAAGCCTCGGTAAGACCTTGAAACCCATTTGTTTATATTTTGTGGCATACACGTGCCCCCTAGGGTGATTTCCGGCCACCACGACAACAAACCTCAAGGTTGAACCAGTCTGTCTAGTTATAGTTCGGTCTAGCCTCTTGAGTCGAGCCGATTCGACCCTTAACCGGTCAAACCAGATCGGGTCTAGAAAAAAAAATCAAGAAACGAGCCTGCATTATTGTTGGGCTGACCTGTTTAAGACCCAATAGCCTTTATCCCAATCAACTTGCCCGACCCGACCCGTCCGAGATTAGTTCGAATTTGTCAAAAGTTCAATGTTCTCCTTTCCTTGTAAATACCAAGTACCTCTTATAAATATTTGCCTATCTAGTGTATTCCACGTGAACATGAATATTCTCTCTAATTAAAAATCAAGACTGTCTCTATGATCCGAAGCACGACTTATATTTTTCTGAATGTATACCTTACTGTCTGATTTGATAGCGTGTTATTTGGTTTCTGTTATATTGAAAACACATGTCTGATTCATGTTTTATTGATAAATACATGTTTGATTCATGTTTTTATACCATCACTACCAACTGCACTAAACTAATTTTTATTGCGGTATTTTTTGGTATGTGATAAGAAGTCTCTGCAGGTTCAGCCTTGATCCAACTAGTAATTCCTTATGTACTAGGTTCCTATGCTTCAGCTAGGGTGATTCCTTTTATACTAGGTTTATATGCTTTGGCTAGGGTGATTTCTTCTAGACCTAAGGCATCATCTTAAGTCGGAACTTACTCCCAACGGGCCTGGGTTAAGCCTTTATAGATACAGTTCTGAGGAACTGCATATTGGAGTTCGGTTTGAGGGTAGTTAGGTAATTAAAATAAAATTTTTATGTCCCTTTTAAACATCTACCCTACTCAATTAATTTATTGAATTCTGAAACTTTCTGTATGCTTACAATTCACATTCAATGAAACACACTAAACTCCCTAGTTCAACTTCCATAATCTATCTCTCTTTCGATTCTTCAAACTATAGACTTTTCGTCCGATACTCGAGTGATCAAATAAAGAACAACCCTGTTACCTCAAGTATAACAATAATATGAATTTTCATACCATAACTGAAATATGTTGATACTAGGCTCACCATGTCAGTTTCATGTTTAGCCTTATACATGCTTGTGCCTATAGCTTCTTTTAGTAGTTTTGTATTACTAATCTTTTCCAAGCTCATGCTGTTATTTTCCATCGCATGTTAAAAAGGGATCGAACATGGTAGAGTTATCGATATTAGTTGTTAGAGTTCTTTCGGTGTTTCTTGTGGAGTACGATATAGTGTAATTAGGGGGCATGTATGTCACGTCTTGTTTTTATATTTGAGTGTGAAACTCATTTTATAATGTGTATTTATGAACACTGCCTAGTTAAATGAATAATTTATGAACTTGTATTTTTAAATACAGAATTTATTTTATGGATTTAAATGGTTTGACTATTTGTTTTATCTAAAATTTTAATGCGGGTCGCTCTAGTGAACCGAATGTGACACCTCAAATTCGATCGGGCAATATGTATCAATATATATAAACGAAATTATCTATATAATTACAATAATTATAATAATTTTGGTTTTAACTTATTTCGTGTACAACAAGTTTGCACACATGCTATCTAGTCGATATTTGTTCGTTTCAGTCATAGGGTGTGACCCTTGTAGGTTCATGTAACGTTAGCACTAATATCTAGAACAATTCTAATATTACAAGCAATGAATGGCATCTAGCAATACATCATTGCTACCTAAGTTACAAGAAGTCGTGGTTTGACATAAACTCTTCGTGATTAACTCTTTTCATGTATTACATCCTTTTGTCCTTATATCTAGATTGAACACAAGTCATGGAACAGTCACACTTGTATAGTCCATCTAATATTTCTTGATATCTTGAGTAGACTATTATAAATGAATAACTATGATATCTCATATCAATTTATTCGAGCATGGTCATGCATTTCTAGTCTCACTCAATCAAGTGGCCTATGATATTACTACTATTATGTAGAAGGGACAAATCCAATCTTGATCAACCATATCCCACTACATAAATTGTGACATATCAAATATTAGTTTTTATAGTGTATTCAGTTACGACACACGTTTGGCTGTATCAAAATATGTCACTCACAATGTTGAAATAATGATGATCTCAAGTCTGAGTATCACACATGCAGTTATCACTATGAACAATGTTGTGACTGACACATAATATCCAAGAAACATGATCATAGTGGGTCAGTCCAATATATCGTTCTTTAATACATACTTATGTATTAATTTTGACATCTCCATGTCAATGATAACACTTTGTCATCAATCAACTACATATTAGTCTTAATGTATTATTGTTGTCCATGCCCACAATAATACTCGACTAAGGACATTCACCGGGACGGAGCTAGGATTTGAAGTTGGGGGGGGGGGGGCAAAACATAAATTTTAAAAGGTGGGGGGGGGCAAATTCACAATTATCCCAATTTTTTCAGGAAAAATATAAGGAATCAAAGGGTAAAAAAATTCCCCCTACCCATGGGGCCACAGCCCCTCCCATTGGAGCTGTGGCTCCGTCCCTGGACATTCAAGAATGACCATATTATTCTAAGGACTTTATTATAATTCAGTTTCTTTATATATGCACATAATAATGACTGAAATAATAATAATGACTTTATATTAATAAACAAGATAAAATAAGTATGTCTTTTACAATCATCTTATGATTGATCTTTGGGCATACTCCAATATAAAAAAGACTACTCAAACCTTAAAAACTAATTTTAAACCTTAAAATCTTAATCATAACCTTTAAAATCCTAACCTAAAACTCTAAAAATACACCACTTATAAAAAAAACTTTGCTTTGCTATATCAAATCATTTTCCTTTCTTAAACACTCAACATTGAGTTTGGCGCGTGAATAACAGGGTATTGAAATTATGTCTTCTTATTCTTTTACCCAACTTTGGATTTGGAATTTTGCTTTTTTATCCTGTGCGCTGTGGGTTGCAATTGCCGATTGAAAATGACTTTGGGTTTTGCTATCTTAGAGTGAGTTATTAATGTTGACAGTGATACAAAAATGTCACTTTTTATAATAATACGTAAATAAAATTCAACAGTAATTTGAACTAAATCGGTGGTACATTATTAGA
Source organism: Hibiscus trionum (assembly GCA_030270665.1). Taxonomy (NCBI): domain Eukaryota; kingdom Viridiplantae; phylum Streptophyta; class Magnoliopsida; order Malvales; family Malvaceae; genus Hibiscus; species Hibiscus trionum. Next base: position 13,030,355 of record BSYR01000038.1, on the reverse strand, counting down.
GGCTCTAATTTTTATATCAATTATAGGTCTAATTTTAATACTTTTTATTAGAGGCTCTAATTTTTTTAATACTTGTTATTATTAGTCTAATTTTTTCTTAATATTTATTATTAGAGGCCCAAGTTTTTCCCCAATATTTATTACTAGGGGCCCAATATTTTCCCAATATTTATTATTAGGGGTTTAATCTTAAAATTTAGTTTTTTTCTCTAATATTTATTATTAAGACACCGATTTTTTCTCAATAATTGTTATTATAGGCATGCTCTTTAAGTTTTTTTCTAATACTTGTTATTAGGAGTCAATTTTTTTCAATATTTGTTATTAAGAGTCTACTCTTAAAATTTAATTTTCTTTTCTAATACTTGTTATTAAGGGTCAATTTTTTCAATATTTGTTATTAGGGGCATATTTTTTTCAATATTTGTTATTATGAGTATACTCTTAAAATTTAATTTTTTCGATATTAATTATTAGAGGCCCAAAATTTTTTTTCAATAGTTGTTATTAGGGACAGAGATTTAAATAACAGTTTGCAACTACGACAACAGTTGTTATATAATGGTAGCGACATCGTCTAAAACTGTGATATCTGCAACAGTTTTGTCTACAATAGCATATGTTATTAAAAAAATTCACAACCACAATACTCGTAGTGATCATAATAGCATACATCATGTTTGCAATCATGATAAACGCAATGTGACCGATAACACGACTGCAACCGTAATTTAAATACCTGATTAGGAGCCTAATTTTTTTGGTTCATCCTATGCTACCAAAATCTCAGAAACGGGCCTAATTTGGTTAAGCATGAAAAAAAAATTCCACAATATATGAAAAAATTGGTTAAAGACTATTAGAAGTCTTTGTACTATACTAAAAGTTTATTTTAGTCCTTCTACTATATAAAAAAAAAAATTTAAATCCTTGTATTATATCTAAAAGTTCATTTTAGTCTCTACTAAAATTTAAAGTTATATTTAGTTTACTTAAATATTTTAGTTTAAACACCCTTTAAGTCTATATTAATTTTGAAATTAAGAAAATTGATCTCTTTTGAAAAGAGAGAGTAATTTATTTTATGAACATTTTAAAAATGAGTAAATAAGAACAATGTATGATGGTGTTGACATTTTTTTGTCAGTACATGACACGTGTTCAATTGTGATAGAATTTTTTCAAATAAAATAAACCACAATTTTTATAATTTTGATTTTTTGAAAATTTTAATGAAATTTTAATTTCTTTTTAGGATTTTTTTAATTGAACCCTTACTCTCTACAAATTTAAAATTTTTAACAAAATTCAATGTAATTTTTTTCAATTAAACATTTTAAATGTTTTTTTATGTTTTGACTAGTAATTGTAATATTATTGAAAGTTGAGGCAAAAAGAGTTTGAATTTATAATAGAAATTAATTTTTCATTTAGACTCCATAAGTGTTTAGAAATTCTATGTAAATTTTCATAAAAAAATATTTTGCGAGATATTAATTTTAGCGAGTTTAAAACTAAGAAGGACCTAAGAATGTTTAAACCAAAATATTTAAGCCATTTAACAATAGCTTTAGTATTTCAAAACGTACAAGGACTAAAATGTTGGCTTTTAAAGGTACAATGACTAAAATATTCCTTTTTATAGTAAATGGACTAGAATGAACTTTTAATTATAGTACATGGAGTAAACTATTCCATTTTATAATAAAAGGGTCTAAAATAAACTTTTTAGTATAGTACAAGGACTTCTACTATACTTCAACAACAAAAAAACCTTGATATCTCAAGTGCAGCACCAACAAATTTTAACGGTGTTTTATTATTTGTTTACATGGTGTTTGAACTCGTGACCTTAGTTACCAAGGCTGATAGCTTAACCAATTGGGCTAGATGGTGTTTTGATAGGAATTTACTACAAGTTAAACTTAAACTTTGGATCAGTTTTATATCGAAATAAATAATAAAACTCTAAAGTGATCCCTCACCTACGATTTTAGATATGGTTGAAGGGATATGAAGAGTCAATCTTTTGGAAAATTCTCCCCGACCACCACGCATGCCCTTGCTTTGATCTCAGTCACTGTCGGTCTGTGACCGTCACCGTCGCTGTCGACGTGACCGCCACCTTGCGCCAAACTCATCCTTGGCCATCACTCGCGGTGAATTATCGTCATTCGCCGTGGAGAGCCGGTTGAAGGCTTGACGAGAACCCAAACATTGCCCCTTCGTCCGGCCCGATCCCGGCCACCGCCACGTCGTGACCACCACCGCCAGCATCACTAGAAGCGCCGCGACGTCCCGATCTCATCCATGGCCTCCACGTGCGCAATCGAGCTGCCTTTCACTGGTAAAACTCGTTCGAAGTTCCGGCCAAAACCCTCCAATCGGTGCCTCAGTTTCTAGCATTTTTCAGCCTCGTCCGTCATCCGTTCGTGACACAGCCACCAGATCCGAGCTCTTGATAAGGTGGAGATCAAAACCTGACCGACTGATCACCTGTTCGCCGCCGCTAAGGGCCTCGTCGGAGCTACGCGTTGTTCCGACCATCCCTTGGCATTTCAGGTAAAAATCAGTGTGATTCCGACCAGTTTTTCTGATGTTCAAGTGTTATGGTTGAGTTGTGGTGTTGATGCGTATTTTTTTTCATCACAGACTGTGCCAAAGGAGTCTCCGGCGACCATTTCTAGTGATCGGCCGGCAAAGCCAATCTGAAGGGTAAGTGAACCGGCCTAAACCCATTTTTGAACCGATCTGAGCCCATTAATTGATTCGGCCCAAGCCCAAACCCGAGTCCGACCCAACCCGTCTGCCCGACCCTAAGCCTGACCCACCTCTGACCCGAACCCGACCCGAGTCTGAGTCAACATGTCGAGTCAACTTAGTGAGTTAATTTGCCCAAGTTGACTCAGTGAGTTAACTCGTCGAGTTGACTCAGTTGACCTTCAAGTTGACTGCTGACGTCAGCGTTGACTGTTGACTTCGACCAACAGTCAAAATTTTCTGAAAATCTATATTTCATGTTTTTCGACGTCATGAGTTCGTTTTTGAAGCCGGTTTCACGAAATTCTGACCCGAAAGCCTCTGAATCTGACCTTAAACCCCGAACTTGTGTATGTACTTAATTGTTTAGTTAAGAGTAATGTGAATAAGGACTAAAATTGGAATTTGTACGATTGAAAGTATTCACAGTTCCTTGTATTCGAGATGTTGAGGATGTCGCATTCGGGTTCGAGAGTGATCGAATGGAGTATCATGGTTGACCGATATAGCAAGGATTAAAGGTAATACATTACTACCTCTTGCATGCTTTATGAAACATGTTGGTATTCAGTTAAAGTATGCATGATTATGATTAAGAGTACTTTCAGCTCTGCTGGAATCAATTCGATTACGAAATAAAAGAATATTAATATGGATAAAATCGAACTATTCGAAAGAGAAGTTTAATAGACCGAAAGGATTCTGAGTTCAGCAAGGGAATAATAAGACAATTAATCTCCCAATCCGATTAATAGTATTAAAGGATATGATATCTGAAATATTTCGTTAAGAAATAACGATAATACCCTTGATATATAAGAATGCCTAAAATACCCCTAACAAAGGAAATGACCTGGAATGTAAACTCAATCTAATAAAATAATTACTTCATCTAAAATCCTTGATCTATTGGGAAAGACTTTGATATCAAGATGCAAATACATGTGATAACAAAACACTTGGATTTTTCCCGAATTCTGGATAAACACTTGAAGATAAATTTACTGAAAGTTCTTCGCATTCCTAAACTAACCTAAATGACAGTGATGAATGAATTGATCGGAATAATTAAAATGACCGAAATAACCTCAGGCACTGAAATTTTCCAAATTGACTGAAATGATGAATATACCTTTGAGTTCTGAAATGAATGAATTGTTGTAAGGACCGTAAGGACCAGAATGTTTGAACTACTATCAAACACTTAAATAAGTAAATACCCATGTGACTTGAGATAAGTGGAAACTTCGAAAATCCTGAATTTTTTTATAAATCACAAATGACTATAACGCCCCTATGAGTTTGAAGCATGACTCATGTATATAAGTCATTCCTGATAATGCTACAACATTGAATGAATACCGCTCAAATGCATGTTTGACTACTCGGGGTAAGTTTAGTGTTGTCTTATGGAAGTGACTCGTTCAACTATACAATGCAATTAGTATTGAGAAATACATACTTATGAGGTACATATGTTCGAATACTTGGTAAATACGACAATATTGGGATCTGTAAATTCGACTGAAATTGGAAACCTGATAAACCATGGAGATCTTCATGTATGCAGATTACCAATTTTCCCTTATTATGTGGAATTCTTGAATCACCCCTGACAGTCAAATAACCAAAATGCCCTCGTTGGCCAAAATGACCAGAATAGCCCTGAATGTATCCGATATCGTGAAAGATCTTGATGTAGAGATTCATGGATGCTTGGTTTGAAACTTGATGAGCAAATAGAATTTATGAGTCACTGTTTATGCCTTGTTGGTATAAATTACCAAAATGCCCTTGCATGACAAAATAACCATAATGCCCTTGTAGGCTTAAGTGACTGAATCACTCATGATATATTTGAACTCTCAAAGATCTTGATGTATCAACTCCTGAATATCTGGTTTGAACCGTGTTGAGAGTGGCAATCGATCGAACAAAACCAAGAGGGGGTGATTTGGATTTTTGAAAGAACGGTGGACACTAATTGCAAAGGTAGAAATTGCAAGGTGATTTAGAGTGGTTCAACTCCCTTAATTGGAGTCTACATCCACTACCTTAGTGACCAAACTAAGGATTTTCCACAAATTCACTAATTTGTCTTTCCTTTAAGGATAAGGAGTAACCTTACACAATTCAATAGACTTATACCCCAAAGTCTATTGAATCCTTTCCCCAAGAACAAATACAAATAAGCAAACTAGGAAATCCTCACTAGGAATGTGTTTGCAAAGTTTAAGCTCTCTCACACACCCAAAGAAACACTAGCAAAAGAATTACAATGAAGAACACTCTAGTGTATACAAGAAAGATCGAAAAATTAAGCACAAAGTGGACTCTTGAAAGGTTGAATGTTTGTGTAGACTTTCTTGTTGTTGCTAAGTTGATTTTTCTTTGTTTTTGTATAATCTCAATCAATACTAGCCGTTTGGAGCCGTTGGGGATGTCATAAAGCCGTTACCTACCTGAAAATATAGCATTTAAAGCACGAGGGATCGATCCCTTTACAAAGGGATCGATCCTTTCTTATGAAAAATATGACCGTTAGAAAAAGGGATCGATCCCATACACCAGGGGATCGATCCTTTTGCACTGAGACAAAAAAGGAGTGAAACTGTCAATCAATGGATCGATCCCTTTAATTAGGGGATCGATCCTTTTTGCCTTGAAGACTGGAAAACAGTTTTCTTAGTGCAAAAACGGATCATACTTGATTTGAAAAAGATCGGTAAAGTTGGAAAACATTTGAAACGAAATTTTCAAGTTTGTTTGGACTTTGAATTATTTTTGCAAGAAATTATATATTCGATTAAGTCCAAAAACATTTTTCTTTTAATTTGTTATATCAAAATATTAGTTCATCAATCTCCCCCTTTTTGATATAACAAAACTCTTTGAAAAATTGTTTTTGACAAAAGCTCCCCCTTAAGAAAATACTTTTTGAGTTGATAAATGATTTCAAATTCTAGTTTTAAATTACAAAAATTTAAGCTCCAATTTTATTTAAAACCCATTTTCATTATTTGCTCATATTTCTCCCCCTTTTTGTTATATAAAAAATAATTCAAGAAAAGTGTTAGCACCATATAACAAAGGAGAAAAAAAATAAAAAATAAAAATAAAGGCTAGAATTGAAACGATAGATAACACAAATAAAGCATAAACATCCATATTTACTTAAATTAAACAAACCATAATGTATCCATAAGTACCAAAATAAACCAAAACAACATAACATCAATGTTTAAAACAACATCCAACAAAGAGTCATAGAAGTCACGTAGCAAAGTCTAAAAGCAATCATAAACAAAAGCATAATATAATAAGTTGTCCATGTATGCATGCATCTAAGATGAAGATGGTGGAGGTGGGAATGGGTAACTATCAAACTTGCGCTGAAGAGCGCTAAAAGCATCACCCAAGGAAGCATGACGTGCCTCGAGAGAATCAAGTCTAGAATCCATGTGAGCCCGAAGAGATCCAATAGAGGATTCCACATGTCGAATAAGAGAATCATGAAGCTCCCTCAATGACATGTCATGAGATCTATCACGAGTGGAGGCTCCGGGAGCGTCATCCATATGGTCATCTTCATGTTCTTCATCTCCTTCTTCATGGTGTTCCGGTTCTTGAACTTCGCCTCTCTTCTTCACCCAATTCATAGAGAATTCAGGTTCTTCCTTATAGCCCAAACGATCCATCGAATGACGGCCAATGATGTTGTCGGTGGGAGGATCGATGCCGTGCTCGAAGGATGTATCGATGTCAAGCAAAGAGAAGATATGCCTAAGGTACATTCCATACACTAAGGTTTGCACCTTCTTTGCCTTGATAATCTTTATCATATCGTTGAAGATGAAGGCGGCAAGGTGGAGTTGAGTTCCACTACGGATGCAATGAAGCCACCAATAATCGGACTCTCGAACCGAAGAATATTTTGTCCCACGAGGACGAATAATATGTGAAAGGATAAGGTGCAAGAGGCGATCATGAAGAGGAAGGAAGGTAGCTTGGTTGTTAGAGACACACGAATTTTCAAGATAAGGCCCTTTATCAATCTTAACACCATCATCGGGAAGACTAAAAGCGTTAGCAAGAAAATCAATGGTAAGAGTGACAATTTTGCCCAAAACATGAGATTTGATTGTTCGAATGATGGTGCCATCCGGAAGTTGTTGAGAGTGGCATTAGAATAAAAGACTCGAACAAGAGTAGGGAAAGTTGGCCCCTTAAAGTTTAAAAAATCCATCCACTTAAAATCCTTAAAATTTTGTAGATAGGCAAAATCTAGTTTGGTTAGAAAATTAAAATCAATTGAGCGTGTTTCCTTAACCGGTGCGGATGCAAAGATGCTTCGAAAACGATCACTTTCCCTAGAGTTTTTAAAACATGAGTCTAAGGAGTTTGAAGATGGATGAGGGTTGGATGAAATCCCCTTCCCTTTGGAAGCCATAGTTTTTCTCTTAGACATCTTAAGAAAATTTTGAAAATTCAAGTAAAAAGGATTGTCAAGGGATGATTAAAAAGATCTAGGGTGAAATCAAACAAGAAATTTTGGCAAAAAAATTAGGTTTGGCCGAATTTTTGCAAAGGGAAAATTGGTTTAGGCTTTTTATCAAACACTTGGTGTGCAAGTGTTGAAAGAAGAGGTTTTAGGTGATATTAAACAATGGGTAAACCTCCTGTAACAAAAAAAACATTGATTTTCAACAATATGAGTTCTCTAACAATACCTAATTCAACCAATAGACCACAATTTTAAAGTAAAAATTCGTATGAAAAAGTTAGGGTTTAGAACTTACCCAAAGAGTGATTTTTGAAGAACCACAATTCAAGAATGAAGGCCAAATCTGATTTGGAGATGAAAATTCGAAGGAAATCCGTGATTCAAGCTTGAAAATTGATTTGGATGGAAGAAAATTGAGAGGTTTTTTGAAAGGGGTCGGTTTTGGGGTGTTTTGGTGCCTCTTGGTCGAACAAGGGGTTTTAAAAAAAATTAGAGCGTTAACTTCCCTTTTAAAAGAGCGCTCCCAACCAACATGCCTCAAGGGATCGATCCCTCGGGATAGGGGATCGATCCTTTTAGTGTAAAATTCAAGGATCAAAATTTGAGGAGCTTACTGCCAACGAAGGGATCGATCCCTTTAATTAGGGGATCGATCCTTTTTGCCTTGAAGACTGGAAAACAGTTTTCTTAGTGCAAAAACGGATCATACTTGATTTGAAAAAGATCGGTAAAGTTGGAAAACATTTGAAACGAAATTTTCAAGTTTGTTTGGACTTTGAATTATTTTTGCAAGAAATTATATATTCGATTAAGTCCAAAAACATTTTTCTTTTAATTTGTTATATCAAAATATTAGTTCATCAATCTCCCCCTTTTTGATATAACAAAACTCTTTGAAAAATTGTTTTTGACAAAAGCTCCCCCTTAAGAAAATACTTTTTGAGTTGATAAATGATTTCAAATTCTAGTTTTAAATTACAAAAATTTAAGCTCCAATTTTATTTAAAACCCATTTTCATTATTTGCTCATATTTCTCCCCCTTTTTGTTATATAAAAAATAATTCAAGAAAAGTGTTAGCACCATATAACAAAGGAGAAAAAAATAAAAAATAAAAATAAAGGCTAGAATTGAAACGATAGATAACACAAATAAAGCATAAACATCCATATTTACTTAAATTAAACAAACCATAATGTATCCATAAGTACCAAAATAAACCAAAACAACATAACATCAATGTTTAAAACAACATCCAACAAAGAGTCATAGAAGTCACGTAGCAAAGTCTAAAAGCAATCATAAACAAAAGCATAATATAATAAGTTGTCCATGTATGCATGCATCTAAGATGAAGATGGTGGAGGTGGGAATGGGTAACTATCAAACTTGCGCTGAAGAGCGCTAAAAGCATCACCCAAGGAAGCATGACGTGCCTCGAGAGAATCAAGTCTAGAATCCATGTGAGCCCGAAGAGATCCAATAGAGGATTCCACATGTCGAATAAGAGAATCATGAAGCTCCCTCAATGACATGTCATGAGATCTATCACGAATGGAGGCTCCGGGAGCGTCATCCATATGGTCATCTTCATGTTCTTCATCTCCTTCTTCATAGTGTTCCGGTTCTTGAACTTCGCCTCTCTTCTTCACCCAATTCATAGAGAATTCAGGTTCTTCCTTATAGCCCAAACGATCCATCGAATGACGGCCAATGATGTTGTCGGTGGGAGGATCGATGCCGTGCTCGAAGGATGTATCGATGTCAAGCAAAGAGAAGATATGCCTAAGGTACATTCCATACACTAAGGTTTGCACCTTCTTTGCCTTGATAATCTTTATCATATCGTTGAAGATGAAGGCGGCAAGGTGGAGTTGAGTTCCACTACGGATGCAATGAAGCCACCAATAATCGGACTCTCGAACCGAAGAATATTTTGTCCCACGAGGACGAATAATATGTGAAAGGATAAGGTGCAAGAGGCGATCATGAAGAGGAAGGAAGGTAGCTTGGTTGTTAGAGACACAAGAATTTTCAAGATAAGGCCCTTTATCAATCTTAACACCATCATCGGGAAGACTAAAAGCGTTAGCAAGAAAATCAATGGTAAGAGTGACAATTTTGCCCAAAACATGAGATTTGATTGTTCGAATGATGGTGCCATCCGGAAGTTGTTGAGAGTGGCATTAGAATAAAAGACTCGAACAAGAGTAGGGAAAGTTGGCCCCTTAAAGTTTAAAAAATCCATCCATTTAAAATCCTTAAAATTTTGTAGATAGGCAAAATCTAGTTTGGTTAGAAAATTAAAATCAATTGAGCGTGTTTCCTTAACCGGTGCGGATGCAAAGATGCTTCGAAAACGATCACTTTCCCTAGAGTTTTTAAAACATGAGTCTAAGGAGTTTGAAGATGGATGAGGGTTGGATGAAATCCCCTTCCCTTTGGAAGCCATAGTTTTTCTCTTAGACATCTTAAGAAAATTTTGAAAATTCAAGTAAAAAGGATTGTCAAGGGATGATTAAAAAGATCTAGGGTGAAATCAAACAAGAAATTTTGGCAAAAAAATTAGGTTTGGCCGAATTTTTGCAAAGGGAAAATTGGTTTAGGCTTTTTATCAAACACTTGGTGTGCAAGTGTTGAAAGAAGAGGTTTTAGGTGATATTAAACAATGGGTAAACCTCCTGTAACAAAAAAAACATTGATTTTCAACAATATGAGTTCTCTAACAATACCTAATTCAACCAATAGACCACAATTTTAAAGTAAAAATTCGTATGAAAAAGTTAGGGTTTATAACTTACCCAAAGAGTGATTTTTGAAGAACCACAATTCAAGAATGAAGGCCAAATCTGATTTGGAGATGAAAATTCGAAGGAAATCCGTGATTCAAGCTTGAAAATTGATTTGGATGGAAGAAAATTGAGAGGTTTTTTGAAAGGGGTCGGTTTTGGGGTGTTTTGGTGCCTCTTGGTCGAACAAGGGGTTTTAAAAAAAATTAGAGCGTTAACTTCCCTTTTAAAAGAGCGCTCCCAACCAACATGCCTCAAGGGATCGATCCCTCGGGATAGGGGATCGATCCTTTTAGTGTAAAATTCAAGGATCAAAATTTGAGGAGCTTACTGCCAACGAAGGGATCGATCCCTTTTCTTGGGGGATCGATCCTTTTTCTGGAAAAATTGAATTTTGGGCACAAGGATCGTATAGACAAGATTTAAGCTCTATTGGAGGCATCCTATGTCATATGTATGATATGAAGTGAGTTTTAAATGCCTTAGAAGATATCTATGTGCATGAATGTTAACTTAAAACAACAAGATATGCAAATTACATCATAGATCAAAATTTAGTCCTCTAAAAGCACACTATCAAGATTATTTCAAGCCACATACACACAAAGGCTCTATAAGGTCCTAAGCATGCATTTTTGATAAAATTGCTACAAGAAAACATCATATTCTCAAAATTCATCATAAACAATCATATTAAGCATAGAGAACTTGATTTCACCAAAATCAATCAAATGTTGCAAATTTAAGGCCAAAAACATAATTATGAGCATATTAGGCCATAAATGTGCAATTTATGCAATCTTAACTCCTCCTTATTAAAGGCACTTAAACAACATATGGGGACCCTCAAACATGCTTTGAGACATATAAACACACATAATCAACATAAATGAACAAAGATTGCATGTTAAATAAAATGTTACCACTTAAACCAAGATAGGTTGATTAGCTCATATCCTCTTCAAGTGTCCTTCCCTTCAAGTGTGTCTAGAGCTTTCCGATTTCTTCATTTTGCTCACCATGGCTCCAACACACCTATAATCAAGGAACTATGCATGTTTTTGTACCCAAACTCTTTTGGGTCCATGAGAGTTAGTTCCTACAATTTTAGTCCCTTTAGGTATCCATTTAGACAATAGATCATATTCTTTGTTAGCAATGAGTCCTTTTGGAACCCAAATGCTTCTAATTATCTTTCTATTAAATGATCTTTGATGACCTCCTTGTCTATACCCATTAAAGTTCTTCCTAACATAGTTGGGTCTTGAATTTTCACCTTTTTCAAAACTTTTAGTCCTAAATTTATTGAAAGAAACTTTAAGATCATCAAGTTCCTTTTGATGATCATCATGGACCTTTGAAAGTAAGTTGTGCAAGTCTTGATTTTTCTTTTCAAATTCTTTTATTTTAACTTGCATTTCCTCAACCTTACTTTCAAGTTCCTTATTAGATTTGGAAAGAGAGTCATTTTCATTTTTCAATTTTAAAATGATTTTTCTATTTTTCAAATTTGACTCTTCAAACTCCAAAGCTAATTCATCATAAGCCTCTTGCAATTCATCAAAAGTATAATCAAATGAAAAAGATGAATTAGAGGTTACCATAGAGTCATCATCGATAGCCATGAGACACAAGTTGGCTACTTCATTCTCGTCCTCGTCGGATTATTCATCATCGCTCCAAGTAGCTACATGAGCCTTGTGCTTCTTTTTCTCGTAGCTCTTTTTCTTCAATTGGGGACAATCGAACTTGATATGTCCCGGCTTTTTGCACTCGTAGCAAATAATTTGATCTTTCTCTTTGTTGTCATTCTTGAAACCCTCTTCTCTTTGAAATCTTCTTCCTTTGTTGGATCTCATGAATCTTTTGAATCTCTTGGCAAACATAGCCATCTCTTTATCTTCATCCTCTCCACTAGAATAAATATCTTCTTTTGATGCTTTGAGAGCAACACCAAATTTCTTCTTTTCCACTTCCTTCTTCTTTTCTTCCTTACCCTTTGACATCATCTCATGTGTAAGCAAGGAACCAATGAGCTCATCCAACTTGAGAGTCTTGAGGTCCTTTGCTTCTATAATCGTCGTTTTCTTTGAATCCCATGAATCAGGAAGAGAGTAGATCATCTTCCTCACAAGTTTATCTTCCGGGATCACTTCTCCATAGCCCTTCAAACCATTAACAATCACGGAGAATCGATCGGACATGGTTTTGATGTTTTCCTCGGGGTCCATCTTGAAGTTTTCATAATTAAGATTGAGAAGCCCGATTTTGGTCTCCTTCACTTGATTTGTTCCTTCATGTGTAACTTCAAGTTTGTCCCAAATCTCTTTAGCATTGGAACAAGATGACACCCTTCCATACTCATCCGGGCCAAGGGCACAAAATATGAGATGCATTGCCTTAGCATTTGTGGAGAATCTCTTGTTTTCTTCATTGCTCCATGTCTCTATATTACTAGTCGGTGCGGTGTAACCACTCATGATGATCTTCCAAGCTTCAAGATCAAAAGCTTGAATGAATAGCTTCATGCTGTTCTTCCAATAAGCATAATTTACTCCATTGAAGAAGGGAGGCTTGTTGGTGGGTTGAGAATCACCCTAAGCTTCAATGGTGGAGGTAGAAGCCATGGATGACCTTGTAGATGATTGCACACTTCTTGGATCTTCTCAAGAGGTTGTAAGACCTTCCAATGAGCTAAGCTCTGATACCAATTCTTGAGAGTGACAATCAATCGAACAAAACCAAGAGGGGGTGAATTAGATTTTTGAAATAACGGTGGACACTAATTGCAAAGGTAGAAATTGCAAGGTGATTTAGAGTGGTTCAACTCCCTTAATTTGAGTCTACATCCACTACCTTAGTGACCACACTAAGGATTTTCCACAAATTCACTAATTTGTCTTTCCTTTAAGGATAAGGAGTAACCTTACACAATTCAATAGACTTATACCCCAAAGTCTATTGAATCCTTTCCCCAAGAACAAATACAAATAAGCAAACTAGGAAATCCTCACTAGGAATGTGTTTGCAAAGTTTAAGCTCTCTCACACACCCAAAGAAACACTAGCAAAAGAATTACAATGAAGAACACTCTAGTGTATACAAGAAAGATCGAAAAATTAAGCACAAAATGGACTCTTGAAAGGTTGAATGTTTGTGTAGACTTTCTTGTTGTTGCTGAGTTGATTTTTCTTTGTTTTTGTATAATCTCAATCAATACTAGCCGTTTGGAGCCGTTGGGGATGTCATAAAGCCGTTACCTACCTGAAAATATAGCATTTAAATCACGAGGGATCGATCCTTTTACAAAGGGATCGATCCTTTCTTATGAAAAATATGACCGTTGGAAAAAGGGATCGATCCCATACACCAGGGGATCGATCCTTTTGCACTGAGACAAAAAGGAGTGAAACTGTCAATCAAGGGATCGATCCCTTTAATTAGGGGATCGATCCTTGTTGCCTTGAAGACTGGAAAACAATTTTCTTAGTGCAAAAACGGATCATACTTGATTTGAAAAGGATCGGTAAAGTTGGAAAACATTTGAAACGAACTTTTCAAGTTTGTTTGGACTTTGAATTATTTTTGAAAGAAATTATATATTCGATTAAGTCCAAAAACATTTTTCTTTTAATTTGTTATATCAAAATATTAGTTCATCAAATCGTTAGTACGAACCCCTTTTAATAAGGACCTCGTTTCTAAAATCTGTTCAAATTGTCAAAAGTTCAATGTGTTCCCTTCTGTAAATGCCAAGTATCTCCAAGAAATAAACTATTCCACCTAATGTGTTCCATGTATGCTACACGACTGTTTCTGCATTCTGATTTACATGTTATAATATTGATCACGTGCACATGACTGACATGCTTGATTTCACACGAACATGACATGTTTTATAAATTAAGCATGACCGTACTATATTTCTGATATATGCTCATATACTCGATATGACAAACAAGTTATATGGATAATGTATTACTGAAAATACTGTTATTGATTAATGAACTATTGATGATCTGATTCTGTAACAATAAAAAAAAATTATTATATTATTTTTTTTCTAACCACTCCCACTCATTTTGTCCCCTCAATTATTATTATCACTCACCCTCAATTATATTATTTCCCCCCTCAATTATTTTTTTTCATTCATTCTCATCTCTGCAGAACTCTCTTTCCCCCCTAATTTTAAGTTTATTCTTCCTCTCAACACCACCCACAATCGTACGCCACCCACAACTGTCCACCGCTGCGTCGTGACCACCACCACCAGCACCAACGGAAGCGCCGCACCGACCCGACCTCATCCCAGCCTTCCACGCGCGCCGACAAGCCGTCCATCGTCGGCAATCGACGTTCGAAACTGCTGCCCGAAACCCTAGCCACCATCGATCATCTCGATTTCCGGCCGCGGCTGCCGGCTGTTTGGGGAAACGGGCACCAGATCTGGACTCCCGACGCGGTGGGGAGCAAAATCCCTAAGGTTTCGAGCTTAACCGACGTCGGGAAGACCCTCGTCGGAGTTAAACTGTTTTCCGGCGAGATTTATAATCTCGGGGTAAGTTTCGAGTATATTTTTAAGTTAAATCGTTAAATTATCGGTTTGTATGAGTTTATAAACTCGTAATCTTTGTTTTTTTCGGCAGAAACGACGTGAAAATAATTTTCCGGCAAATTTCCGGCGACCGTCCGGTGACCAGCATTTTGGGTGAGTGAACCGGGTCCGAACCGGTCTAACCCGGTCTGAACCGACTGGACCGGTTGAACCGGTCAGCCAACCCGTTGACCGACCCGACCCGACCCGTTGACTGACCCGTTGACCGACCCGACCCAGTCAACCAGTGACGTCAGCATGACGTCAGCGTTGACTTTGACCGCAGACATCAGTGTTGACCGTTGCTTTGACTTTGACCAAAAAGTCAAAATTTCCAAAAAGCCCTATTTTATGTTTTTCGACGTCCTGAGTCCGATTTTGAAGCCCGTTTCGTGAAATTCTAACCCGAAAGCCTCCAAATTGGAAGTTGAACCCGAACATACATATGTATAAGTTATGTTTTTCAAGAGGAATTTAAGGTTAAGGACTGATATTAACTTGTTGATCTAATAGGTACTCGAGAACCTCCCGATCGTACCTATGCCCAGCCCAGCTCGTCCCGATCTATACCTCCTCGTGATCCGATCGTCACTCGTTCAAATACTGTATCGGAGCGTGATCCCAGTGCCCGTTAGACCTGTCGACTGACTGATCTCATCCTTTGAGGTGTGTTTCCTTATGTGCTACATAACTGTTTTATATTCATGATTTACATGCCTCACACAATTTTATAAGTCATACTGTGCATATGATTACAAAATTTAATTTGTGAAAATTAGCATGTTTTCAGTTTATTAAGGGAATATGGTTTCACGGTATGATTTTAATTATACTCTAGCATTCATTGAGATAAGCATGACTATGATTCTCAGTCAGCAGTATAGATATAAGATGATGAGCATGGTTATGGCTTTTATTGTTGCATACTATGTTACTACCGGGCTAGATAGTGGAAATTCTTGGGGATATGATGTAGAGACTACGGCTCAGCCCTGATCCAGCTGGTAAGACCGTCCCGTTTACGGATTCTAGGCTTCGGCCAGGTCCGCCCTGATCCAGTGTCATATCATGATCATAAGTTTTATCCGATGAATAGATTCTCCGAGAATGAGCACTGGAAGGGAACGTCGACCCGTTCGTAGGCGTGGTCGACCTGTTAGATTTGCAGACCCGATAGATGATTTAGTGGCTGATCCACCTGCCTCTGGAGTGGCTACAGCCGCAGTTGACCCCTCGACAACTGTAGAGCCTCCTACCCCTATTGGTCTTTCAGTTCCTGATGCTACTACTTCTGCTGCGACTACTCCGGCATCTGCCCCGACTACTCCCACACCTACTTCCACTGTTCCATTGCCTACCCCTAATATCGGTATGACCACACCGGTCAGAAGTACTACTGTTGCTGGACCTGAGCCTATGACTGGAATTACGGATGAGTCATTGAGTAGACAGTTTCTCCAGTTGATTCAGGGAGTAGTTAGAGCAGCTGGAGTCACACCTGAAGTTCCTATCTCACAGACCCTGATCGTTAATGGGATCAAGACTTTCTCGGGATCTCTTGGTGGACCACCTACCCAGGCTGAGGAGTGGATATATGATATCGATAGACGTATGAGTGAGTTGGGTTTTGAGCCATCTAAGAAGTATTTAGGGGCCGTATCGATGCTAAATGGGAATGGCCGTACTTGGTGGGAGTCCATTATGAGTAGTGTTCCTTCTGATCGTCTGACATGGGAATTCTTTAAGGAGCGCTTTAGAAACCGTTTTCTGGGTGAACGATTCTTGCGAGAAAGACGCCAGGCTTTTAAAGATCTGGTACAGGATACTATGACCGTGGCTGAGTATGAGATACAGTTTCTCGAGTTATCAAAATATGGTACAAATTTAATTCCTACGGAAAAAGACAAATGTGAAAGTTTCAGGAGGGCCTTCGTATGGGGATACGTGACCGAGTGGCTACCCACCATGATCAGGTGTTTGAAAATTTAGTGGACCGAGCTAAGACTGCAGAACAAATGGAGATCTTGGCAGCTAGTCAGAGTGGTAGAGATGGTGAACAAGAAAGAAGCAAGGATCGAGGGCGAGACCGAGATCGATCTTGGAAATCTTCTAGAAAGAGAGAGTCTCATTCTCGCTTTGATAAGAGGCCTCGCACCATGTATCAGGGAAGTGGTTCGAGTTATAGGCCCCCGGTACAGCAGGGCCCAACGGCTAGTCGAGGTGATACATCAGGGTCCACTCTTTTACCTTTATGTGAACAGTGTGGTAAGCTTCATCGAGGGGAGTGCAGGAAGATGACGGGTGCTTGTTTCAGATGTGGATCCACTGGCCATTTTAAGAAAGATTGTCCACACCCCCCTTCTGTAGACCGATCGTCATTTCAGACCCCTGCTCGATCCCAGACTCCAGCCCGATCACAAACATCTGTTCAGACACCGGGTTCAGGGCGTTATCAGAGTAGAGCTCATGGATCTTCTGCTAGATCTGATGGTAGAGGTCGATCACATCAGAGTGGGGGACCAGTCATGACTGAGGCCAGACAGCCTGCACTTGTTTATACTACAAGACGTCGTGATGATAGAGATGAGCCAGATGTCATTGCAGGTACATTCACTATATTTTCTGTTCCTTATTTTGCCTTGCTTGACAATGGCTCTACCCATTCCTATATATCGAGATCTGTATCCCGAGATCTCCAGGTTTCAGTTGAAAGCACCGAGAGTACAATTACCGTTATGAGCCCAGTGGGCCAGTCAGTAGTTGTAGATAAAGTTTTTAGGCGATGTCCCCTAGAAGTACAAGGAGAAATCTTTCTAGCCGATCTTATGGAGCTACCTTTAGAAGAGTTCGATATAATTCTTGGCATGGATTGGTTGACTGAACACCGAGTTAACCTAGATTGTGAGTCCAAGAGAGCATTTTTAAAGACTTCTGATGATCGTACTGTGGTTCTCATCGGTGAGCGCCGAGGGTATCTGTCAAATGTGATATCTGCTTTGGCTGCCGACAGAATGATCCGGAAAGGATACCAGACTTTCATCGCTTGTTTTTTTAATACCAAGGGTTCTTTGTCAAAGATTGAGGAAATTCGCATTGTTAGCGAGTTCCCTGATGTCTTTCCCGAAGAATTACCGGGACTACCTCCGGATAGAGATGTCGAGTTTGAGATTGAGACCTATCTGGGCTCTGCACCAGTCTCTATGAACCCATACCGTATGGCCCCTAAGGAGCTTAAGGAGCTAAAGATTCAATTGCAAGAACTCCTCGACCGAGGCTTTATTCGACCCAGCTCTTCACCCTGGGGAGCTCCTGTTTTATTCGTGAAAAAGAAAGATGGGTCTCTTAGGCTATGTATTGATTACCGTAAGCTGAACAAGTTAACAATCAAGAATAAGTATCCGTTGCCCAGGATAGATGACTTGTTCGATCAGTTGCAGGGAGCCACAATTTTCTCGAAGATTGATCTTCGTTCAGGGTACTATCAACTGAAAATAAAGGGGTCTGATGTAGCAAAGACGGCCATTCGCACCAGATATGGGCACTACGAGTTCTTGGTAATGCCATTTGGTCTGACTAACGCTCCTGCCGCTTTTATGGATCTGATGAACCGTGTGTTCCGGCCTTATGTGGATCAGTTTGTTGTGGTGTTCATTGATGACATCCTAGTCTACTCTCGGACTGAAGCAGAACATGCAGAGCATTTGAGGATTGTTCTACAGACTCTTAGAGAGCACAAATTGTACGCCAAATTGAGCAAGTGTGAATTTTGGCTCAGTGAGGTGACATTTTTGGGGCATGTGGTATCGGCTCGGGGTATTCAGGTTGATCCGAGCAAGATAGAGGCCATTGTGAGTTGGAAGCAACCCAAGAATGTTTCTGAGATCCGCAGCTTCTTGGGTTTAGCTGGATATTACCGGCGTTTCGTTGAGGGCTTTTCTATTATTGCCGCTTCCTTGACGAAGCTGTTGAGGAAGGATGTTCCATTTATCTGGACAGATGCTCAACAGGATAGTTTTGAGAAGTTGAAGACAGCCTTAACGCAAGCTCCAGTTTTGACGCAGCCCGAGTCTGGGAAGGATTTTACGGTTTATAGTGATGCATCGCGTTCTGGACTTGGTTGCGTTCTAATGCAGGATGGGAAGGTGATAGCTTATGCGTCTCGTCAGTTGAGGCCTCATGAGTGTAATTATCCTACCCATGATCTAGAACTGGCCGCTGTGGTCTTTGCCTTGAAGATTTGGAGACACTATCTCTATGGAGAGAAGTGTTATATTTACACAGATCATAAGAGCCTAAAGTACATCCTTACACAAAAAGAACTTAATCTTAGACAACGTCGATGGATTGAGCTTCTTAAGGACTATGACTGTGTAATTGAGTATCACCCAGGGAAGGCGAATGTTGTGGCTGATGCTTTGAGTCGTAAGGTTATAACAGACTTGAGATCCTTGTTTGCCAGAATGAGTTTATACAATGATGGCAGTCTACTAGCCGAGTTGCAGGTTAAACCGACATTGGTCGAGGAAATTAGGGCCAAACAGCTTATAGATAGTTCCTTACTTCCTGTCATACAGCAGGTTGAGCAAGGATCTACTTCCATCTATGCCTTTGATCAGGAGGGAGTCTTGTGCTTTAAGGGTCGTTATTGCGTACCAAATGATGCCGAATTGAAGCGGGCTATTCTCAGCGAGGCTAAAAACAGCCTTTATGCTATGCATCCCGGTGGGGACAAAATGTATCAAAACCTGAGGCAGAGATATCGTTGGGAAGGTATGAAGAAGGACATTTCAGATTATGTATCCCGGTGTTTGACTTGCCAACAGGTTAAGGCAGAGCACCAGCATCCTTCGGGATTTTTGCAGCCTATTAAGATTCCCGAGTGGAAATGGGAACGCATTACGATGGATTTCGTTACAGGACTTCCTCTGACATCTTCTAAAAAGGATTCGATCTGGGTGATTGTTGACCGACTCACCAAGTCAGCTCATTTTATCCCAGTTCGAGTCACTTATTCGTTGGAGAAGCTGGCTAAACTGTACATCTCTGAAATCGTCAGACTACATGGGGTACCTTTATCTATCATATCTGATCGGGATCCGAGGTTTACTTCTCGATTTTGGTTGGCCTTGCACAGTACTTTAGGTACCCGTCTGAATTTCAGTACATCTTTCCATCCCCAGACAGACGGACAATCGGAAAGAGTGATTCAGATTCTTGAGGACATGTTGCGGGGATGTGTGATTGATTTCCGAGGCAGTTGGGATGATTTCTTGCCTTTGGCTGAGTTCGCATACAATAACAGCTATCAGGCTAGTATCCGCATGGCACCGTATGAGGCTCTGTATGGTCGCAAGTGTCGTACTCCTATTTGTTGGACAGAGTTATATGATAAGAAGACTTTGGGTCCCGAGTTGATCCAAGAAACTGAAGAGACCGTCGGATTAATTCGTAATCGTCTGAAGGAGGCGTTTGACAGACAGAAGTCTTATGCTGATCGGAGAAGAAAGGATATCGAGTTTGAGGTTGGTGACCAGGTTTTTCTAAAAGTATCACCATGGAAGAAAGTTTTGAGATTTGGGAAAAAGGGTAAGCTGAGCCCGAGATTCATTGGACCTTACCGTATCATGAAGAGAGTTGGGCCAGTTGCTTATCAGCTGGAGTTACCTCCTCAGCTCAGTCGTATCCATAATGTCTTCCATGTGTCCATGTTGAGGCGATACCATCCAGATCCTAGTCATGTCATTCAAGTTCAGGATGTAGAGTTGAGGCCAGACTTGTCCTACGAGGAAGAACCGATTCAGATCTTGGATTTTGATGAGAGAGTTCTGAGAAATCGACGCATTTCGATGGTTAAAGTTCAGTGGAGAAATCGGAGTCCTAGTGAGGCTACTTGGGAGATCGAAGGATCCATGAGAGAACAGTTTCCGCATCTTTTCCATTAAGGTAAATTTCGAGGTCAAAATTTTTTTTAGGGAGGGAGAATTGTAACAATCAAAAAAAAAATTATTATATTATTTTTTTTCTAACCACTCCCACTCATTTTGTCCCCTCAATTATTATTATCACTCACCCTCAATTATATTATTTCCCCCCTCAATTATTTTTTTTTCATTCATTCTCATCTCTGCAGAACTCTCTTTCCCCCCTAATTTTAAGTTTATTCTTCCTCTCAACACCACCCACAATCGTACGCCACCCACAACTGTCCACCGCTGCGTCGTGACCACCACCACCAGCACCAACGGAAGCGCCGCACCGACCCGACCTCATCCCAGCCTTCCACGCGCGCCGACAAGCCGTCCATCGTCGGCAATCGACGTTCGAAACTGCTGCCCGAAACCCTAGCCACCATCGATCATCTCGATTTCCGGCCGCGGCTGCCGGCTGTTTGGGGAAACGGGCACCAGATCTGGACTCCCGACGCGGTGGGGAGCAAAATCCCTAAGGTTTCGAGCTTAACCAACGTCGGGAAGACCCTCGTCGGAGTTAAACTGTTTTCCGGCGAGATTTATAATCTCGGGGTAAGTTTCGAGTATATTTTTAAGTTAAATCGTTAAATTATCGGTTTGTATGAGTTTATAAACTCGTAATCTTTGTTTTTTCGGCAGAAACGACGTGAAAATAATTTTCCGGCGACCGTCCGGTGACCAACATTTTGGGTGAGTGAACCGGGTCCGAACCGGTCTAACCCGGTCTGAACCGACTGGACCGGTTGAACCGGTCAGCCAACCCGTTGACCGACCCGACCCGACCCGTTGACTGACCCGTTGACCGACCCGACCCAGTCAACCAGTGACGTCAGCATGACGTCAGCGTTGACTTTGACCGCAGACATCAGTGTTGACCGTTGCTTTGACTTTGACCAAAAAGTCAAAATTTCCAAAAAGCCCTATTTTATGTTTTTCGACGTCCTGAGTCCGATTTTGAAGCCCGTTTCGTGAAATTCTAACCCGAAAGCCTCCAAATTGGAAGTTGAACCCGAACATACATATGTATAAGTTATGTTTTTCAAGAGGAATTTAAGGTTAAGGACTGATATTAACTTGTTGATCTAATAGGTACTCGAGAACCTCCCGATCGTACCTACGCCCAGCCCAGCTCGTCCCGATCTATACCTCCTCGTGATCCGATCGTCACTCGTTCAAATACTGTATCGGAGCGTGATCCCAGTGCCCGTTAGACCTGTCGACTGACTGATCTCATCCTTTGAGGTGTGTTTCCTTATGTGCTACATAACTGTTTTATATTCATGATTTACATGCCTCACACAATTTTATAAGTCATACTGTGCATATGATTACGAAATTTAATTTGTGAAAATTAGCATGTTTTCAGTTTATTAAGGGAATATGGTTTCACGGTATGATTTTAATTATACTCTAGCATTCATTGAGATAAGCATGACTATGATTCTCAGTCAGCAGTATAGATATAAGATGATGAGCATGGTTATGGCTTTTATTGTTGCATACTATGTTACTACCGGGCTAGATAGTGGAAATTCTTGGGGATATGATGTAGAGACTACGGCTCAGCCTTGATCCAGCTGGTAAGACCGTCCCGTTTACGGATTCTAGGCTTCGGCCAGGTCCGCCCGTTTACGGATTCTAGGCTTCGGCCTGGTCCGCCCGTTTACGGTTCCTATGCTTCGGCAAGGGCCGCCCGTATTCTAAGGTATTCCTTAGAATGGTACCCCGCCCAATGGGCTTGGGTTAATGCCAATATAGGATACTGTTATGGGGAACTGTATCATGGTGTTCGGATGGAGGGTAGAAAGGTTGCATGAAAACATGATGTACATGTGTAAATATATATATTTTATATGGTATGTTTTGCATAACATGATTTAATATAAGGATATAACTATTTTTCTTGCACTGTTGGATCACATTGAGCTTTCTAGCTCACGCCCCAAAACCTTTTTTTCCCCTTTCAGATATTTTGGAATAAACCGCCCCGTAGTTGACACTTGGAGGATCGACACTTTCGACATTATTTTGAATGTAATGTTTCTATCCACAGTTTGTACTTATGGGTGACATGTTTTTATTATGTTATGTGTGAGTCGACAAAACATTACGGTTTGATATGTGGTTTGATGTGTTTAAACATATTTACTTAACTTGATGGTTTCACTGAATTTTGTCGTAATGATGTCAAAAATAAATGCTTAGTTACAAACTTGTTCCAATTGGTTGATTTAAAAATTTTAATGTAACTTACTAGATTTGGTAAATCCGCATAGGCCGGTCTAGGGGGTTACAGATTCACTGGGTATTTGGGATATGGTATAAAGTGTTTTAAGGTTCAGCCCTGATCAGGCTGGTAATTATGCTCGTATTAGGTTCCTAGCTTAGGCCAGGGTAATTCCGCTCGTACTAGGTTCCTAGCTTCGGCTAGGGTAATTCCGCTCGTACTAGGTTCCTAGCTTCGGCTAGGGTAATTCCGCCCGTGACCTAAGGTAACCCCTTAGGTCGGTACCTACGCCCACTAGGCCTAAGTTAACGCCCGTATAAGGTTCCTATGCTTCGAGTAGGGTAATTCCGCCCGTGACCTAAGGTAATCTCGTAGGATGGTACCCACGCCCAATGGGCCTGGGCCCATATATAGTTGCAATTCAGGGAATTGTATAATGGAGTATGTTTGAAGGGTGAATAAAGAATTAAAATGAACTTTACTACTACTACTTGAAACAAATGTATTTAAAATAAAAAAGGTTATTGCATTGTTATATTTCCTGCATTAACGTTGCACTGTTGGAACACACTAGACACTAAAATCTTTCATTCCACCTCCGTAATTTATCAGCTTATATAATTCATGTTTGTTACTCGATGATTGAATAAAGAACAAGTATCGTTATTCTCAAGTATAACGCTACCCTGAAATAGCGGAATAGAAATGAAGACTGTTACTACATGGAACATCATGAAAATGTTATGCATGCCATATATCTGCATGAGCTTATAGCATCTTTTGGTAGTTATGTATTGCTGAGCTTTTCCAAGCTCACGTTGTTTTTACCATCGCATGTTAGAAGAAATCTATCATAGTTTAGTGATCGGCATCTGTATTTGGAGTTCTCTCGACGCTGCTTTGGAGTACGGTACTGGTACAGTTAGGGGGCATGTATGTCATGTATAGTTTTATGATAGTGTCTGTAAAATGTTTTCTGAAATCCTGTTATATGTTTAAATGTTTTCATGAAAGGGTATGTTAAACAAAAATTTGTTTTGCATTTTAATAATATTTTTATGTGTATTTTTATTGTGGGCCGCTCTTGTGACCCTAATGTGACTTCCTAAGATTCGTGATAACGCATAGACGGGTCTAGGGGGTTACATCAAGTATTTAATGTCTATTTTAGTTATTTAGTGTATTACTATAAGAAGAAAATTTTAATCATTATATAAGCACTAGAATAGTTTATACGAAATTTTTTTATACACAATGCCTCGAACTCAAAATTAGAAATTCTCTGCCCTTTTTTGATGCCCCTATTTATGCCCCACACAAAAAATAGGTTTAGGGTTTATGGATTATAGTTAGGGTTTAGGTAATTTAAGGTAGGGTGTATGGTTTAGGATTTGGAATTAATTTAGGGTTAGGGCTTGAAATTTAATTTTTTAATGTTGGGGCATAGAAAGGGGCAGATGATTTTTATCTCGAACTTAAGACATGCTTAAGCGATATTTAAAATTTATCTCATTTGCCTTAATTTATTTATAAAAACTTTTTTTGATCCAAAGAAATAAAAACTTCATTACAAAGAAAATTACGAGTACAAAAACAGGTTCGGGGGTAAAGGAGGGCCCCAGAAAGTCTGAACCTGAAGGTTCCTAGCGTACTTAGCAAGCCAATCCGCTCCTTGATTACAAGAACGAGGGACAAAGGAAAAAGAACAAGAAGCAAAAGATTCAGACTCAAATCGGATATCCTCTTCGATGGCCGAAGAAACCCAATCATAAAGGGAACCCAAACAAAGTCTTCTAATTACAGCTTGACAATCAACCTCGATGATTATATGAGAAAAACCATTAAGAGAGGCCAAAGAGATTCCAAGCCTAATTGCAAATGCTTCGGCCACCGCTGTAGACGGGGCGAACACTGGTGCCGAGACTCATTGGATAAAGGATCCCGAACTATCACGTGTAATGACGGCCTTCGTAGCCTTCCCTGTTAGACAGTCAAAGGCAACATCGCAATTAATCTTGATAATGTCAAAGGGAGAAGGGGTCCAACACTTTGATTCAATAGGTTGGGGAGATTTTCCGGTGAGCTGAGTAATGTCGTGTGAGAGTATTCCTCAAAAGCTCGCTCTGCCCGCAACCATATGTCCCAAGGAGAGTTCTTCCTACCTTCAAACACAAAGGCGTTACGCGGTTTCCAGATCACCCATAGAAGGAAGGCAATAAGAGCGCATCCTTCGTCAAAATTCCCCAGTCTTCGAAAGTCATTAATTTTGACCCACCACTTAGCAAAACCGGGAAAGCCAGAGGGTGAAGGGGAATAGTTAAAGCCAGAGGCCCTCTAGACCGCTTGTGCAAAAGGACAGAAAAATTGAAGGTGTTCGATAGATTCTTCCTTATCCCCGCACCGTGGGCAACTATCCGAGTCCTGAAAATTCCCATAGAAGCGTGCAACGAGGATGCCTTTAGTAGGGACAATATTATGGCATAACTTTCAGAGAAAGGAGCAAATTTTAGAAGGCACCTTCAAAACCCAAATAGAGTTCCAAAAAGTTTTGTTGGTACCTGAGGCATCACTCGAAGAGGGGTCAATAGACAGCCTTAGATTGTCCTCGATGAACCGGTAACCCGACTTAGCAGAATAATATCCATTCTTTGTCCCAGCCCAAATAAGGGAATCTTTGACTTCTGGCCCCCTATTGGAATGGTCATGATCGCTTCGGCTTCAACTAGGGAGAAGATGAGATCAGGCTTTGATCAATTCCATGACCGTTGATCAGGATTCATGAGGCTAAACACTGAAGGGCAGGGACAGAGAGGAGGAGGCTGTGAAGAGATTTGGAATTTGGGAAGCTTGGGAATCTAGTTATCTTTCCAAGTAGAGATGCTCCTGCCATTTTCGACCCGCCATAAAGATCATTCCTTGATGATTTCAATCCCCTCCATAATACCCGTCCAAGCCCAGGATAGGTTGTTGCACTTGGGGGCTTCAAGAATGTTTCAACTTGGAAAATAAATTCCACGTAGAGTTTTAGCCAGAAAGGAATCCGGGTTCTTAAGAACTTTCCACGCAACTTTTGCAATAAGAGCTTTGTTGAAAGATCTGAGATTTCGAAAGCCTAGACCACCCTAATCCTTAGGACGACAAAGACTCCTCCAATTTAGCCAATGAATGCTCTTCTCCTTATGCCCGCAGTTGTTCCACCAAAATTTTGCCACAAGCGAACTAAGCTCATCGCAAAAGGTGACATGAAGGAGGAAACATTGCATCACATATGTGGGAATGGCCTGGGAAACGACTTTGATGAGGACTTCCTTCCCTGCTTGATTCAAGAATTTAGCTCTCCAACCCCTAAGTTGTTCTGAACTCATTCCTTGATAAAGGCTAGGGCTTTCTTCTTGCTTCATCCCTAGAAGGAAGGCAGACCGAGGTACCTATTATCCTCCTCCATTGGCCTAAAGCCCAGAATGTTGGATAGGTGAAGTTTGAATTGGGTGCTGACGTTAGGAGAGAAGATGACCGATGATTTTTTAAAATTGACCGTCTGTCCCATCGTGCTCTGAAAAAAGTGCAAAATGCGCAGGGCAGCGTCACAATTCGCTTCATTCACCGCAGAGAACATCAGGCAATCATCGACAAACATAAGGTGGCTCAGGATCAGACACCGTCTTTTAATCCTAAGGCCTTCAAAGCGGGATGTTTCTACCTCTTTTACCGTAATCCAGGATAGGATGTTTGAGATGAAAGTGAATAAAAAGGGCGAGAGTGGGTCACCTTGTCTTAAACCTCTTCTAGGAAAGAATTCGTCGAATTTCTCCCAATTTAAGACCAGGGAAAATGATGTGGAAGAGACGCATTTCATGACTCTGCTAATCCACCAGTCACAGAAGCCCATCATGTTCATGACAAAGCGAAAAAGATCACAGTCCACTTTGTCAATAGGCTTTTTCAAGATCAATTTTGAGAGACATAATACCCTTCTTCCCTTTCTTGGCCCGTTTAATTGCATGGAACGCCTCATTGGCAAGAATGATATTGTCATGGATGGATCTACCTTGAACAAGCTGATTGATAATGAGGAATGAGATTAGGGAGGAAGGTTTTGAGTCTAAATGCCAGGATCTTTGTAATAACTTTAAGAGAGAAGTTACAAAGGATGATCGGCCGAAAGTGAGAGACTTCGTAGGGATTTGATTTCTTTGGGATGAGAACAATATTAGTTTTGTTCAGCCCGTAATCCAAAAAACCATCATTGAAGAAAGCAGAAACAATCCCTATGAGATCTCCTTTTATGGTTTCCCAAAAGGTTTGATAGAAACATCTAGGGAAACCATCTGACCCTGGAGCTTTGGTAGCACCCATATTGACAACCGCACTCTTAATCTCCTTCTCTGAAACTTTTTTTGTAGAGCTCGGAATTCATCGCATCGGTCACAAGACGTGAGATGTAATCTTCGAGGCATTGGAAGTCAATGGATTGATCCTTGGCGAACAGTCTTTGGAAATGTTGCTGTAAGAAATTCGCTATTTCTGTCGGTTCCTCAAGCCAGGTTCCATCGTCCTTTTTTATTCTGAATATGGAATTGATTCTTCTGTGTTGAAGAGTGGTAGCATGAAAGAATTTGGTATTTTTATCTCCCCATTTGAGCTAGTTTATTCTGGAGCGTTGATGCCAGTATCTCTCCTCGCTCTCCAACTCTAAGTCCAACTCCTTTTTCAGCTGTTTATATTCTTCAAGCTCCAAATCAGTGAGTTTTCTCCCTTGAAAGTTCTTAATCCGAGCCATCAATATTTGTTTCTTTTCATTTTTTGTCTGGCCTTCAGTTTACTCCACTTTATCAAGGCAGCTTTAGTTCTTCCAATTTTCCTCCCAAATCTATGGGAGATTCTCTCAGCAGAAGAGGAGTCCCAGCCTTTACGAACTATTTGGGGGCATTCCTCATCCAGGAGCCATTTGGTTTCGAATTTAAACCCTTCTTATACTTTATGGAAAAGCCCAAGGGGAAAAGGATAATGGGAGCATGGTCTGAAGCAAGAGCAATTTCCAACAAATCTAGTGCTTTAGGAAAGGAAATACTCCATTCAGTGGAGTACAAGGCACGATCAAGTTTCTCCAGAATAGAATTTTCACCACTCCTCTGATTGTACCATGTAAAGCAACCCTCTTTGATTGGCAGTTCCAATAAACCAGCGGAGTCGACAAAATTCGAGAAGCAATTAGCCTCAATAGGATTGAAAGGGGTTCCCCCATTCTTTTTCCTCTTGACTGGTCACAATATTGGAATCGCCGATTACAAGCCACCTCACATTTGAAGATCTTCTAAGCTACGCTAATTCCTCCCAAAAAGCTTGCTTCTCATCTCGGTATGAGTGACCATAAATGAAAGTTTCGAACCATTCTTCTCCCTCTTGGAGGATCACTTTCGTGTCGATAAAGTTCTTGCCATATTTGAGAATGATGACTTTTGCGTCATTTGTCCACCATAATGCGAGTCCTCTTGCAATTCCTTGTGGCTCTACATAGAAGGATGATTCCATCTTCATTTTCATCTTAATCTTTTCAAGGTATCTTTTTTTTTTATTTCGCTCAGGAACACTATAGTCAGTTTGTGATTTGAGACTGAATTTCGGAGAGCTCTAAGAGTCTCCCTATTTCCCAGCCTGCGTACATTCCATGCTAAGATAGCCATTTCGAAAATAGGAAGAAATATAGAGGACACCAAGCAACACCAAGGCAAATAAATCAAGAAGATAGCAATAAAGACAATTCCACACAGCCGAAGAAAGCCGCAACAACCAAAATGAGAATCAAAAAACCAGATTGAGAAGCAGAAAGCCAGAAACGAATAACTAGATTAGAAAGGGTGATTCAACCAGGAGTGGGGGTCGACGGATTTATACATACATGGGAGAATGGGTGAGAAAACCAGGGGCGAGATCAAAAGACGGAGGCGATGACAAGGGAAGAGGCGAACCTGGTCGAAAAGACCCTAATTGCAACGTAAACCAGGCCCTCGACAGCGTCAAGTATCCCCTCAAAGGCCGGGAAAACACGGCAAGCTCGTGAGCTCCCTTAGCAAAAGCCGGCGGAGCACCACACATTAAACCTGAAAAATCCTCGTCTCAACTCACGACCAAAGAAACCTTACGCCTGACTCGCCCCACAAAAAAGAAGCTGGAAATCGACGACGCTGCTTTGGAGATGAGGCAACCAACAGTCAAGGCAAGACGTGCGAGCAATAGACCAGATTATATGGTGAACACAGAGGGAAAGGTGATCTAGAGTTCGCGAGAAAATTGGAGATTTTACATTGCTTTCTTACCAAGCTTTGCAGGGTCAAAAGAAAAAGATATTTATTTATAAAAAGTTAATAAGTGAATTTGAAGCGGAATACATGTTCTTTCTATTGTATCCCAAATTAGAAATCAGTATAGCATTTCGTATGAAAGCTTTGGACGTATCAACTATCATGTCATGTGTATGGATAAAAATTCTCGGCTACTTTTCTGTGCCCATATATATATATGCCCCAACACTAAAAAAATTAAATTTTAAGTCCTAACTTTAAATTTTAAATTCTACACCCTAAAAAATACACTCTACCCTAAATTTCCTAAACCCTAACTTTAAGCCCTAAACGTAATTTTAAGTGTGAGGACATAAGTAGCGTTACCGAAAAGGGGCAGAGAATTTTCATCGTATGTGTATACTATTTTTTTGTTCCATTCAACTGTTTATTATTGTTTTTTTTATCAATTTTTCTAAACTTTCCCTCTTTATCATTTAAAATTTATTATCGATAAAATAATATATATATATATATATTTTAAGAACGCTCACTCAAGTAATTTTTAAATATATATTTTTATAAATTTTAATTATTTAGAATAGTTATGATCAAAATTTAAAATGTTCAACTTTTAAAAATCAGAGTAATTATTTTATTACAAAAGTCATTTTATCATATATAAATTTTCAGACAAGATTGATCCTGCAATTTCTAAAATCCGCCACAGTCAAATTCAATACAGACAAGATTTTGCTATCCCAAAACCATGATCGAAACAAGCTTCCATCCAGCGATAGTCAGTCTTCCCCAATACAATCATCTTGGCAATCACGATAAAGTACACGGTTGAAGCTCAAACCCCCAATATAATGACAGTCCGAAAAGAAAACAAACTCCACCAAACTCTAACACACCGAGTAACACACATTCATCCAAACGCGCCTCCTTGGACAACCTGGAACTGAAGCCCAGCAACTCGCTTATACACTCAGCGACACATAAAAATAAGGGTAAACTACCTGAAATACCACTCAACTTTAATGTGTGACTCTAATATGCCACTGAACTAAAATTCGATACTATAATACCATTGAACTTCACTGTGTGATTCAAAGTTAGCACTCCACCGTTACTCCCATTACGGAATTCTGACGTGGACTCTAACTCCCGTTACAGGGATGACGTGGCCGATAAAAAAATAATATCTTTTTCCAGATATGATCCACCTCATTATATTTTATGTTTTATTTTTATTGTAAAACGACGTAGTTTTGTTAAAGACTCTTTATCTCCTCAAAATTAGGTTAATGAAATTTCAAACTTCTGAAATCACTCTGAAATTAGACGCAAAAAAAATCAGTGGGTTTTCTATGGATTGTTATTGATTATTCAAGTGGGTTTCTCTGAGTTTTCTCTGAAAGAAGATTGTAGTGATCGATTGTTAGAAAGAAATCAAATGGAAAAACGTGGGTTTCTCTGGGTTTTCTCTGAAAGAAGATTGTAGATGATGTTGTAGAAGAGACTGGAGATGATGATGTAGAAGAGGATGATGATTATGTAGAGGATGAGATTGAACAAACTGATAGTGATAGTGGATATGAAAATAATGATGATGCCTTAAATGATGAAGCTCGAGAAGAAGAGGTGGAACAATGGAAGGCTGATCCTACCTTTTCAATAAGTTAGTTGTATTTCTTTTATTCTTTCTTTATGTCTTATACCGGTATAAGTTGTATTTCTTTTATTCTTTCTTTAAGTCTTATACCGGTATAAGTTGTATTTCCACTCCCCTTAGTGCATTAAGTACCACAGTAGTACAATACTGATAATCAAAACAAAAATCCAAACAAATCTCTCATTCCTTCTTTGGATGTTATTCGTCTTGATTTTGTTTAGCAGTCCGACGAGAACAACTCTTGCACGTGGGCTCATTGGAGGATCAAACCAACAAAAAAATCTACAATGTTTATGAAGAAAACTCCCGTAATTTTTGCAGCCAAAGAATCTCCTTCCAGGGTTGGCATTAGACCACGATGTAGTCAGCTTTGTCGGATATCCGCATCCACACACCGGAATTGAAATGGGTTCTTCTACTTCAACCCTGCGTTCACTTGATCTTTGCCATTCTACCTCCATTGATTTGGATCAGCTTCAAAATCTATGCTGGGAAATAGAAAATAGGAAATTAGGGTTTTGTTTTCAGTCAAAAGAGATTTTATAGTAAAAATAAAACATAAAATATAATGAGGTGGATCATATCTGGAAAAAGATATTATTTTTTATCGGCCACGTCATCCCTGTAACGGGAGTTAGAGTCCACGTCAGAATTCCGTAATGGGAGTAACGGTGGAGTGCTAACTTTGAATCACACAGTGAAGTTCAATGGTATTATAGTATCGAATTTTAGTTCAGTGACATATTAGAGTCACACATTAAAGTTGAGTGGTATTTCAGGTAGTTTACCCTAAAAATAAACATAACAATGACGATACGTTGATAAAATTAGCCCCAACATTATTACTTACCAAAACTCGAGCTGGTCGACCATCAGAGATGGACAAGGAAAACTACGTTCAGATGCATGCATGTACGTACGTACGTACGTACGTATGTATGTGTGTATCATCGTAAACACATGTGGGTTTCTCCCTCTGCTATCTGCTATGCATGGATGCACAAACAGCACTCTCCAATTATTCAATGTTCCCACAACCATTCATCGTCTCCAGACAGCATCAAAATAATAGGCGACATCTGTAAACTTCACAAGTATTACGTACAGTAGCAAAACATGTTGTACTCATCGAGAGA
The DNA here is from genome assembly GCA_030270665.1 of Hibiscus trionum. Classification (NCBI taxonomy): domain Eukaryota; kingdom Viridiplantae; phylum Streptophyta; class Magnoliopsida; order Malvales; family Malvaceae; genus Hibiscus; species Hibiscus trionum. The sequence continues at coordinate 12,998,415 of BSYR01000038.1, read as the reverse complement.
GAACATATGTCTGAATCATAGAAATAATCTTATTGAAGAAATAGTCTGGTATTCACGAATTTTGAACCTAAATCGACATAAAATATAAAAAAACAAACATTTAGGGCAAAGTAGTTTCTTTACTAGGTATGAACGAAAACAAGGAAGTTGTTGGAGAAGAAAAAGAAAGAGTTGGGACATTTTTACCATCGTGAATTGGAACATTTGTACGAGGAATTGAATGAGATACAGGAGAATTTTTTTTTTGATCGAAGAGATACAGGAGAATAGGGAGCCAACTTGATACCTAACCAACAAATTTAATACTCATTTGGCATTACAATTTACAACCCCACTTCATAAATAATTTTCCCATTCATCAGAAAGGAGTAAATAAGCGCGTGTCGGAACTTCTTTTTTCTTACAGCGAATCTATGTTCTTTCTGCGTAAACCAGTGCGTGTAAGTTTGTAACTGGGAAGAGATATATAAAAATGAACGACTTCTCATTTATATATGTATTGGTCAAAACTGAATATCCACTCATGATTTCTTTTATTATGAATCCTTGAGAGAAATTATTATATGGTCCCGGACCACCACGTCATCTATGGTCCCTATCCACTAAATATAAGCCACATAATTTCTTTTTTCTATGTCATTATTTTTTTATAATCAACTTCTATGTAACTACCTACCCCCTATTTATATGGCTTAAAAAGGTGAAGATTTATCTTAAAAAAAATGACATGAAAAAAAACAAATTATGTGGTTGATTTTTAGTGGGAGGGACCATGAATGACGTGGTGGTCCGAGACCATGTAATAATTATGGATGTAAAGTGATGGATGTAAACTTATATATTATATACGTGAAGATCTAATTCTGACTTTATGATTATGGATGTAAAGTGATGGATGCAGGTATTTATGGTCGGTAGATCGTATCTTCTAGCTTAAATAGTTGGTTAATTGTTATAACAATCGTAAAATTTTGTTAATTGTAATCAAATTGTTAAATTGGTTAACAGTTTTTTAAAATTTGTATATGATTTAGATTTTTTTAAAAAAATATTCTATATATTTTCTATTGAAAATCTAGTTTTGCTCTTAAAATTTTATAGGTTTGCCCGCCTAACCTAAAGTCTCGAGTCCGTCTCTACAATAAATATTACACTAATTTTTTTTTAAAAAAATATTTAAATAAAAAGATTTTAAACACAAATTCTATACTTAATTGAAAAGATATCTACAGATTAACTATTGACTATTATTTTAACAATTTAATTAACTAAAACTATTTAATTTTAATGATTAAATTAAATAACTTATAAAATATAGCGAGTATACCGATTAAGGTTATGATTAATTCGGCACACACCGTAGTGGATGTGATGAGCAACAATACATACGAGTGTTCTATCTAATGGTAAACCAAAGGTTGAAAAGAGAGAGAGAGAGGTAAAATTGGTTATTCTCTGTAACTCTTTGGCGTTCGCTTGCGGTCTCATACGTCGCTGTCAGTCATAAATTAGGGAAAAGGAGAGAGCTTTCAAGGCGAAAAGCAAAGCAAAGCATGAAATGGAAAACTCTTTCTTTCTTTCTCACATCGAGCGGGAAATATGTAGAGCCTTTATCTTTCTGTAACCTCATCTATTTTCACCCTTTAGCTCACCAGAGATAATAGACAACAAGCCTTTACATCTCTCTCATCTTTTTCTTTCTTTCTTTTCCTCTCCTTTTCACTCTAATTTTAGCTACCCAAAATTTGCTTTTCTTTCTTTTCTTCTTCTTCTTCTTCTTCTTGTCAAGGCGCTGATTTTTCCTCTGGGTACGTACTTCTTTCGAGAATTAGCATGGCCGTTGTGTTTGAAGGATTTTCCATCCGGTGAGTTGTTTCCTTTGTGGTTTTTTTAGAAAGGTTTTTCTTCTTCTTCTTGTTGGTTGACTTCGTTGATCTGTTGGTTTTTGCGTAGAGAGTATGCTTCCAAAATGAGAAGCATCGACGTGGTCAAATGCTGGCCCTTCACCCGACCTTCTTCTTCTTCTTCTTCTTCAGATGATGGTGATGAGAATGGTAACAGTAAGATAAGCAAACAAACCATGGAATCTCTTCTCCCGCCGATCACAGTCACCAAATTCCGCTGGTGGTCCGAAGAGCTCGATCTTCTCAAATCAACTGAATTACGAGGCAGCAGCAGCAGCATGGAAAAGAGTAAGCTTCTAGAAAAGAAACCCAGACCCAGAAACCAAAGTGATTCTTTGCAAGTAAATCTTCATGTTGGGGAGAAATCCGATGAAAGGTCAGACATGTTGGAATGTCCAGTTTGTGGGGCATTTGCTGCTTCCACAGTGAATGCGTTGAATGCTCATGTTGATAGCTGCCTTGCTCAAGCATCTAGACAAGAGAGGCGCCAAATGAGGATCCCAACTAAGCCTACAAAATCAAGAACCCCCAAGAAACGATCCATCACTGAGATTTTTGCTGCGGCTCCTCAGATCCACAAGCTTGATGATGCTCCCCATGAACATGAAAGTGGAAGTCTTGAGAGGCCACGGAAGAAGAAGAAAGTGGCAATCTTGAAAAAGTTGGTGAACAAAAGGAGGAAGTTGAAAAAGAAGAAGAACAACAAGAAAGGTGGGCTGATTGCTAACAAGGTATGTGATTTACTTCATAAAATAATGCTTTTTATGTGCTTTGTTACAATCCTGAGTCGTTTGGTTTCATTATCTATGCATTTTTAAGATATTGCAACAATATTTTCGATTGTTGTCCATATCATGATGAATTGCAATTTGAGCTACTCCATGTACTGTGTAGTATAAATCTATGTTCTTCATTTGCTGATAAAGCTGTTTAAAGACTGTCTTCATTTTGAGGACTCTGATCACTGAGCAGAAGCTACCTTGCAATTGTACTTGTTGTGTGCAATAAGGTTCATCAGCAGCATAAAGAGAAAGGAAAAAGTAAAAAGAAAGAGATGGAGTTTTCATGTTTGGGAAGGTTTAGGCTGGTTATTATGGGAGCTTAGGTGAGGTGTGGTGCTCCAGCTGTACAGTACGGGTTGGGGCAGACACGTCTTCCATTGGCTAAAGTTTTCTTGTCCTAGATCTAGCATATCTATCCTAGATTGCTGGTGTCGTTGTTCTCTTTTAACTACTGTTGCAGTATATTGTTTTCCTTGTTTTAATCATTAAGCTATTGGGGCCAGTCTTGGTTTTGATCTAATGGCTAGTGTTTCAAGTTTCAACCTATTGGAGTTGCCCATTATTGAGATTTATAGATTATGGACGCTATGGAAGGGCTTCAATAATTATTTCAGGTGAAATGTTTAAGCTGAAATGTAGGATTGATGGTAATGTGGACTGGAAAATTGCCACCAAGGATATGGAGAATTGTAAATTGTTGTCATGATTTGCAGTGTTTATGCAGTGAATGATATGCATTTGGTGTCATCTCATGGACTATCTTATGAGTGAAACGTGTACTAGCTACGGTAACTCTTTGCGTTTGTTGGCTAGTAGATGGATGCTGCGAAATGTGGATCTAGTTTAAAGTTGTTCGTTTGAGCAGACCGTATTCCTAAATTTCGAAGCTAGATTTAATGTTTTTAGATTAAGTCTTCGGATGCTTAGCCAGCTGCATAATGAAATAGCAAGTGTTCATATTTTATGAGACTTGTTTTTTTGAAACCCTTGTTTGTGTTAATGGAAGAAACGTTGGATTAACTGTTGTGGTTTTATTGATAATCTATGTATGAAGTCATCCTTATTTCCTCATGTATGGACTTTCGCACATTGCTCGGTCCTAGTAGGCGGGATTTCTAACTACCAGGAAAGTGCTTTTGATGTATTGGTACGAGCATAAGTCTTTTCCATTTTGCTTGAGGAGAAAGTGTTGATGGAATGTATAGGAACATGGTTATAGAAGATACTTATGAGATGAAAATATTGACAGAATGTTCATTATAGATGATGATGATGTGCAGTCTTATATCTGTAAGGTTTGTGTCGTTGTGAAACATACTGTTGAAATGTAATTAGTACGGAAAATAAGAAAGTTCTTCCAAGTATAAAACGATCTGCAACATATGATTCCTTCATTGCTACTTCGATTACTATGTTTCCTTCTAGCACAACATGTGGTTATGCAATGGGTTGTTTGAGAAGTTTCCATCATAGAGGCCAAAAGTTCCGACTTACAGTCCGAAAATGGATTAAGAACTTCCTTCTCCTTTTTCTCAATATGTATTTGCTCATTAAGCTGGTTTAATATGTATGGCATTTCTTGAGATATGCTGTTTGAGAAATGAGACATCAGTTTCAGATAGCACCAATAATCAATCATCTCAATTTTGTTGTTCTGTTTCGAGATTGATTCAACAAGTCATTGCATTTACTAGTAGCTTGGTTGGTGTTGTATCCTTTTATCTAGGCAACAAGCATGCCCTCTAAACAAGCCTATATCCTCCTGAAAAAAATGTGCTTGGTAACCAAGTTATCTGATCATATTTAATTGTCGGAACGTTCACGTAGCATTACTTTGTTTTCTTACAGCGTAGTGTTTTAATGAATGCATTCGGTCAGTGTTGATCTATGATACAATTAAAGGGTATTCTTTCAATAAATCCATGATGTTACACTCAATAACTGTACTCTCAAAGGGGCCTGCTGAGCATATACATGCTTTGCTAATTTCTTGGTGCCATGAATCCATATATACTTGTAAGTCACCTTTTGAAGACAACTGTGTGCCCCATTCTATATTAGTTGCAAGGGAGGAAAAGAATGCTGGTGTTAACTAATTACTCGGTTCTGAATTGATTTCGTTCTTTTAACACTTTCGACAAATCTTGATAGTATTTCACTAGTCAGAAAAGAAATAATGTAGAATTTAATTCAAATCCAAGTCTAAACGTTGTTGGTACAGGAGATTATCTATATTTCACAGTTGAACTAAAATTAATTGAGATGACTTGAATTCTCAAGAAACTTGGCATGATAATGCTTCTGTTTTCGTGTCTCAGGAAAATGGTAGCAAGCTGAAGCTGCAAACTCCTGTCAAGTTCAATAGAAAAGAAAATAATACATCGTGCAATAGGGTCTCGAATGCCATTTCTATCCTTGGAGAGAAACCAAGTCTGAAATGCATGTCTGCAAAGAAGAAAAACAAGGTTGTTCAAGCATCCCAACTAATTGTAGATCATGAAAAGCCAAGTTCGACTGTTTGTGGCGTTCTCAAGCCAGGCAAACGTACATCTGGACAAAATGCAGTAATATGCAACTTGAGGGCAACTACTCAAGCAAGCACCTGTGGCATTCAACATTCAGTCAGGCATGTCAGTTTCTCAGGTAAGGATGACATACTTGGTCCATATAAGAAACATGTTGCTTCATTTGAGGAAAATATCTGCCATGTTGAGTCGGATTCATTTGAGCTGTTGGAAGAAGGCCACCAGAATGATGGTGATAAAGAATTTCTGACTAGAGAAATAAACACAAGTGACGGCGAGGATGCTTCTTTTAGCACAGAAAATGGGATTTCGGTGCAAGCTGTGAAGGAGAAGCAACCGATGCCTGATATTCATTACAATGTTGATATACCAAAGTTTCTCGGACCATGTACATTGGCGCAAGAAAACACAAATAATTTTTCAGATCGTTCTTTGCCTCCAGATCAAGTTGTATTAGATTCTGGTAATATGCATAGGTCTAATCAAGGTAATCAATCTGCATTTCATAGCCCTCCGTATGCTGTGGCTCCTAGACTCCTCTCTGCAGTGAAAGAGACCCAGAATCCTTTTGTCAACTCTCAAGTATGTGGAGGTGTTTCAGCAACTTTGAATTGCAGTTCCCAGTTTATTGATTATTTTGGAGATCGCACCCAGGAAGTTTCGATAAGTTCTAAGGAAAATCCGAGGGCATCTTTATATCCTTCATCATCTGGTTTTGCTTTGAGTAAAAGCGCAAATGAAACGGCCTCGTTTACATCACAATTTGCATCACAAAATGTTTTTCGTCATGCTTTGTCTCATCAGCCGATATATCGCCCGACTTCTAGTGAACTGAGAGGGAGGTTGTATCCCTTTCCCGACTGCGAACAGAAGGAAGTTGCCTTAAGAGAAAAGTTCCGGGACGAAGAATTTTTTGGTTTGCCTCTTAATTCACTAGGTGAACTAGTGCAGTCCAATTCAAATGGAAAAGGAGGATTCGACCAGCTAAAGAAACCGAGTCTGACTCCAGGTTCTTCCAATAGCATTAACAATCTCCTCTTGCCAAGGACCATCGATGATCATTCAATGATGAAAGGGAAGCCAAATTATCAGTTGAGTTTATTTCCTGCACAGAAACACACGAAAGAGAATACCACCGTATATTCATCGGCTAGATTAGGGGCTACTGAATTACAAGGCCATAGAAAAGATGGTTTCTTTACAGATTCTGAAAGGAGATGCAACCGCTTTGACGATTTGATGGATTCAGACATAAATCTGATGAACATCTCTTTTAGCGGATGCAGACAATATGACCAGTTTCGGAACCGAAAGGAAAAAGACATGAGCTGTGCAATGGAAAGTTCAGAGAAGATGTTCCTGAGTAGTGCTCCGACAATGAGGTTGATGGGAAAAGATGTTACAATTTGTCAAAGTAGTGATGAGAGACGAGGATATGCAGATGCTCCTAAAAGTACTTCCTTTCAGAATTCCTGTGATGATAAACATTTTGAGCAAGAATGGCTTCTGGATCCAGCATCAGGAAAGTGTAAAGAAGCACCCGTTCGACAATTCGAAATAGCGAGAAATCAGGTCTTTCCCAGAAATGTAAACATGAAGCCTTCTGAATGTAATTTCTTTCAACCAAGCCTTAACTGGCAAGCAAATCTGGAATTCCAAAATAGCAGCAGCATTATGAATGTTCAAGATCCTAATCCAAGCTCACGCCATTTTGCTCATCCACACACTTCCCATGCTATTTTTGACAATGGAGCTGACTTCCATGAGTCTTTTGTATCAAGAACAGAAGCTTTAAGAGTTAGCTCTCGACAACCTGCAGTATCTGCTTCACACAGAAACTATCAGAATAAAAATGGGAGTTCTGTTGAATTCGAAAACAACCAGAATCTGCCCAATGCTGGAAAATCATCTTTCAACTTTCCCTTTTTGCACCCGGATCATGTTGAACATGTCCAAACATCATGGTGTCGAGAATCCTCAAAGAGCCTGATCCCACGGTTGTTACAAGCAACACAGCAAGTGCAGGCACCTAATACGCCTCAATTGTTTCCTGAAGTGGGTGGTAGATGTTGTCCGCATACGGCTCGAACTAGCTTTCTTATTAACCGCTTGGTTCCTCGTTTTCCAATAGTTTCTTATGATCACAGTTCAATGATCTCTTGCTCACGCATGGAAAGTTCAGCTGCCCCATTAATCCCATCCCTCCCGGTAATTAAACCAACTTCTGTTAACCTTAGCCAGAGGAATGGAATGATGTTCAAAGACGGAATGAAGTCGAAAATTGTCAGCACTCAGGATCTTGATATTAGCCACAAGGCAAGGAAGAGGCCTGCAGTTAAAGAAGATTATCTGATGAAGCCCACAAAGGTAACAAATCTAGGAATTCGAGATGAATCAAGAGCTGCAACTCGGTTGACAAGAGAACACTTCATCGATGACATTCAACATAACATGGGATCACTAGAAATCGAACCTGAAAGTGATGAAGCAAGCGTTGGAGGATGGATTCCAAACAAGGCTCAATGCAATGGGTTTGGACTTTCAGCTGGAATTGAATCTTCTAAAGTTGATTCATATGGTGTGACAAAATTGAGCCCCATTAAACTGAGTCCTGGAGTGAAGCACATCCTGAAACCCAACCAAAATGCTGATCAGGATAACTCAAGGTTGATCCATTCAACCATCCATTTTGCATCCCTGACCGAGTGTGGGACGAAATCAAAAATGATTTACAGGTTTTAGTAAGTCTTATCCTCTCGTTTTCGGTTTCTGTCGACCAGTTTTATAAGTGCATGTGATTGTACTGGACTGTCTACTAGCCTAGGAGGATACATGACTGTATTTCACTGCTCTTTGCTTTCAAGTTCCTTGGAATCATTTATGAAGAATAAAATAGCTGATGAAGAATGAATGAATGAAACCATGGCAGGGCAGGCTGGGCAGCACTACTTAAAATAGCTGATGATGGAACTAAGTAAAGAATATGTGCTGGATTTGTCAAAATTCTTCCCTTTCTCTTCTACCAACAAAAAGTATTGAAACAGCAAACGTTAAAATAAAGAACCTAGAAATAAGCAAAAGCTTAATTCAGATGGAATATATTACATATAACTTTCGATTCTCAGATTTTGAACTAAAAGGATCGATCCCATGTATCGGAGGGATCGATCCCTCTAGGCATGAGATCTGGAGGGGGTTGTTTTTAAAACTAAAACACGCATACAACCCTATTTTAAACACCCTTGTCGAGCAAAAACTTCCCAACTCACGCTAAACGGCCCCTTTCGAAAACCTAACCAAATCACTTCATATTTGAGCCGATTACTACATATCAACGCGGATTTCATCTATAATTCGGATTCCCCTTGTGATTTTGATCTTTGGTGCTTCCAAAACCAACTTTTGGTAAGATTTTATAACCCTTGTTTTTTATTCACATTTTGTTTCTTCAAATTGAGATTATTGGTTGAATTTAGGATGTTAGAGAACTTATCATTTGTTGCAAATTATTGATTTTATGCAGGAAGTTTTACCCATTCATCAAAAGCACTCAAAACCTTTGTTTTTGCCCTCCCACAAGGTGTTTGCCAAAATTACTCAACCAAAATTTCTCTCATACCCTGTTTCGGCCAAGCCTTAATTTTGAGCCAAAAGCTTGTTTTTAATTCTTCCAAAATTGCCTTTTATCATCCCTAAACAGCTTCCTACGTCTCTAATTGATCAAAATCAATTTTGGTTTCAAAATGTCAAAAAGGAAAACATTGGCTTCTAAAGGGAAGGGGATTTCATCCGACCCTCCTCCACCTTCAAATATATTGGATTCTTGTTTTCGAAACGCTAAATATGTTGCTCGTTTCCGAACCCTTTTTGCATCTGCACCGGTTAAGGAAACTCGTTCCATTGATTTTGAATTCCTTACCAAACTAAAATTTTCATACTTACAAAAACTCGAGGAATTTAAGTGGATGAAATTTTTAAAATATAAAGGGCCTATTTATCCAACTCTTGTTCGTGTATTTTACTCAAATGCCACCGTGTCCTCTTCAAAACAACCGGATGGCAAAAGTGTTCGAACAATAAAATCTTTCGTTATGGGTAAGCACATCTCTATCACCGTTGATATTTTTGCTAATGCTTTTGGTCTTCCCACCGAGGGTGATGAAAATGAAAAGGGGCCTTTTCCTTTCAATATGCATGTTTTAAATAACCAAGCTACACATCTTGCCCTCCATGACCGTATTATGCACCTTATCATCTCTCATGTGATTCGTCCTCGAGGGACTAAATATTCGACTATTCGAGAGTCAGACTATTGGTGGCTTCATTGCATTCGTACTGGCCATCTACTTCACCTTGCTGCCTTCATCTTCGATGACATGGTAAAGATCATTAAGGCTAAGAAAATAAAAACCTTAGCCTACGGTATGTATCTTAGCCATCTTTTTGTCATACTTGACGTTGACACTTCTTCTGAGGCCGGTATTGATCCACCCACCGACAATGTCATTGGTCGCTATTCTATGGATCGGTTGGGATATAAGGAAGAACCAAAGTTCTCTATGAATTGGGTACGCAAGATAGGAGAGGTTCCCGAGCATGATCATGACAACGATGAGCCTATGGACGAGGCACATGATGACGATCTTGAGGCCACCCAAGATGAGGGACCACGTGACATGACCATTCGTGAGTACCATGATTCCATTATGAGGTCTATTGGGTCACTCCGTTCTCACGTGGATTCTAGACTCGATGTCATTGAGGCACGCCAGTCTTCTATGGGAAATCAGATTAGCGCTCTTCAGCGCAAATTTGACGGTTTCTCATTTCCTTTTCCTCCGTCATTATCATCCTAGATGCATTCATGCACATCATATACTTATATGCTTATGTTTACTTGTTCTTTGAGACATTGCTACATTTTCCTTAGGACTGTTTGTTGGATTTTTTTGGATGGATGTTATTTTGATGCTTTCATGTTTTATGTTGCTTTTGACTTTGGTACTTATGACTATGTTATGAATTTTATTTTTAGGTACATTTGGATATTTATGCTTTAATTCTACCCTTATTTTAATTTTTTATCCTTAGTTATAATGTACTAACAAGTTTAATTATTTTTTATATAAAATGTGGGAGAAATGGTAATGAAAAATATTTTTTAGAAAAATTGGAGCTCAAATATTTGATTTATACTTTCCTTTTCAAAATATTTTACCGATTCAAAATTATACTTCTAAGGGGAGCATTGTTAAAAACAAATTATCGAATTGTTTTGTTATTTCAGAAATGGGTGATTGTCAAACTAATATTTTGATATAACAAATTAAAAGAAAAATGTTTTTGAACTTAATCCAATATATTAAATACCTCAAAAATAACTTGAAACTGTCTTGGCAACTTGAAAGGGTTCTGACCACCTGTATTTGAGTTTACCTGGAAACAACTTAAGCCTTGAATTGAACAACGACATTGTTTGTCCAACTTCAAACTGTCTTGGCAATATTCTGTTGTCATGCCACCTTTTTTTGTTTTTTTATTCTTTATAAAGCTTGGCATTTTCATAGGCTTGTGCTTTAAACTTCTCCAGCTCATTCAGATCTAATAAAGGCTTCTCTCATGTAGCCTTCAACTCCATGTTCAACCTCTTGGTTGCCCAATAAGCTGGTGCTCTAACTCTACCAGAAGATGTCATGGCTTTCCAAACACAAGTTTGTATGGAGAAGTCCCTAATGAGATTTTGAATGATGTTATGTACGCCCACAAGGAATCATCAAGCCTTAGTGACCAGTTCTTCCGGGTTGGATTCACAGTCTTCTCCAAAATGTTTGAGGCAATACCCTAAGTTGATTACTTTTAACACCTATATGTCTATAGTGAGTTTTCAAACAATTAACTTGGCAATGTTTTAATCTTTACTCCTAAGGGGTAGATTCACTTCAAAAGTAAGATCATCTACTTGAACATCTTTTGTCGAAGCTTCTCACCTTAGTATTTAACAATTAATCCTTATCTCATAAGTCTGTTAAGATATTAGGGGATAATGATCATTCAATGCCACCTGTCGTATGCCATAAAATATAGGAAATGTAAACACATGCAGAATAGACAATATTTCCACGCCATTCAATTATTAAAAACCTAAAACTAAGCGTTCATCGCAAACATCCCTAGCCAACTTAAAGATTAGCTCATGGTTGGGGAAACCAACAACACATCATCGATTTTAAACATCTCCACAAAATCAGAAATATATTTAAGAGAAATGGAGTAAAGAAGAAAATCTGTCGATGCTGCCCTTCAATGGATCTAGAGCTCTCGGCAAAACTGCCTGGTGAACCTTGATTCGCCTCTACTCTCTCTCTCTCTCTCTCTCTTCCCCACGGCGCAACACTCCTTTGCTCATTCATTGGACTCCTTTATATATGTGCTTATGGAAACCCTTATTAGGGTTAGGGTTTTGAGAGTTTGTTACCACCGTTCTCGACGTGTTATCTTCTCATTGAATTAGGGCTGACATGGCTCTGACTCACGGCTGTTTGACCGGGCATCAAACTTCTTTCTTTTGCCAAACGAGATTGGCATTCTTCTCTTGCATTTTTCCAACTGCGCTCGGCATTTTTCTCCTGCTTTGAAATGCTCCAAACCTGCCACAACTAGAAAATACCTCTTCACTTTGGCAATAAAATCTGTGCATTCCTCAATTCATAGATACAAATGCATGAAACTACTAGCAGAATGAACTAATATGTACTTAAAGCCAAACAATAACATGGCAATATAAGTGTAACCCCCTTGTCCCGGTCCGGACGCTTGACCGATCCGAGTGGGCTACACGGGGATAACCGAGGCGAAACCCGTTAAGGCTCCACTTCGGTTATCGACCCACGAAAAACTTTTTCATTATTATTATCTTGTCTAGATGAATTATTAAATCCTATGTGAGAAAGGCAACAGTGGAAGAAACAAGCGAGGCAAAAACCCAAACAACCAATCAAAACAGCCCATTTTAATATTAAACTGCAGGCCGTATCGGAACGCCCATAGGGTGTTTCGATACGCCTTGACTAGGTCAACTGGCCAAAGTCAACCCGAAGAGACCGTTTCGAAACAGGGGTGGACCGTATCGAAACGCCCTCAACGGTCAACTTCTCGTGGTCAACGATACGAAGGCCGTTCCGAAACACCAAGGCTCGTTTCGATACTTCAATTTATCGTCAAATTCTCAGATTTCCAGTGGCAAAATCGTACCGAAATGTTCCCTAGCGTACCGAAACGCCCTCTGTCTGCAGATTGGTTTTAGCTGGTTTTTGGCACAAGGCTGTCCCAAAACACAACTAGAACCTCTCACAACACACAAGCATAACTCTAGATACAAGACATCCTATACGAACATGCTTAACACACATCCAACATATAAAAACCATATATTAAGAGATCAACACAACCACATAAGATTCGTACATAACGTACTAGATAAGCAACTTGAACATGGCTTACAAACAAGACAAGGCATCCAAAGGCCAAACCAACAACAACATAGAAAGGAGTCTAAACATGCTCCTAAAACCAAACATCCACATACATCCAAAAGCTCAAACAACAAAACATATCCCATTGCTTGACTATTACACCTCATAACATTAAAAGTCCATACTTGAAAGCTAAGATAGCACCACAAGCACACTTGGAGGCCCTCTCCTTGCACAAGCAACTCACGAACTACAGATCTGCATTGCCGAACAAAAGAGAGCATAAGCATAAAGCTTAGTGAGGGTAAGCTCATTAAAAAAAACCTCGACAATGCAGGGTCCAAGCACGAGCAACAACCAAGATAGAATGCATGATCTTAACCTCCAAACCACAAGAGCCAAAATATAATATGATGCATGAACATAAACTCAATATTATGCCATGCTCAACAAGTCCATATCCACATCATATGTAAACACATATATTAATCCATATTGGCACCTAGCTATGACTCGAATACGCAGATAACCGTTGGAACTCACATCCAACACAACCATTACCTTACAGTGGGATTACACTCATCACCGTTCACGCGGAGGGGATTCCACTCATCCTCACGCCCCGTCGATGGGATTACACTCATCACCGACTAACATATATAAGAACATTTTCTGGGCGAACCCGCACTCCATCTTGATGACTACCATCACCAAGACCACGCGCGCATTTGACTCACGTGTGCACACTAAACATCCTAATGATTGATCATTGTACCCAAGCATACTAGTGCCAATACTAAACACAATTCATAACCTTTCACAACATCGTTTCATATCAACTTCCGTGCTTAGCACGTACTCACCATGACTCACCGTCATGCACCATCCACAAACCAAACCACATGCATATAGCAATGCATCAAACCATGCCTCAACATACATGTATAACACAATATACATACCCACCACAATCACAATTAAACATAGGGCATAATCAACAATTAGAGTTCAACCGAAGTCTCTAACTAAAGCTTGGGGATTAGACTACCAATCTAATCCTAACTCTAGGTGGGTCTACCAAGCCCAACCTAGTCCACATGCTTGAACCAACACTTGAAAACCATTTAAAAGCATTTAACCACTCACCGACTATTCCAAGGTCAACACACTAGCCGATCAAGCTTCCAACGATTCTGGATTTGTTCTCGAGGCTTCACCAACACAAATTCTTGCTTCTAATCAAAACAACCTCAAATCAGTTCACAAATCAATGTAGCCAACCCGGAACACTAATCAAGCATAAAACACAAGATTTCAAGCTAAGAACAACTCCCAAAACCTCAATTCCGAGCAGCCATGAAACACAGTCCAAAACTCTTGATTTCAACCTTTTTATCACACTTAAATGCTCCCAAAACAACCCCTAACTATCACACTAACATCAGCCCTCAATTTCCAACACATAGCAGCCCCAAAACCAACCTTTCAACCTGTCGAAAATCCCACTTAAACCCAAATCCGAGAATCATCACAAAACCCTTTTAAAATTCATATATGTTGGACCTTATGGTTCACAAACAACTTATCTAACAACAATAAATCAAAAGCTTAGTTAAAAATCCATAAAGCTACAACCTTTAACAAAATCTTTGAAATACCCAAAATACAAAATACTTGGTTTTATTGAAAACTAAAGGTACCAAAATAAAGAGGAAGGTAAGACCAAGTCAAAAACGTAATTACCTTCCAAAAAGCGCCAACAAGGAGCAAGTAAGATAATGGAATAGTAATTTGGAGAAGAAGAGCTCTTATGTCGTTAGTTTTGAAATGGGAGTGAGGAAGAAGATGAGCAGATGATCTTCATCTTTTGTTTTTGTTTTATTTTCCAAAGAAATCATATTTACCATTATGTCATTAATGAAATGGCTAAAACCCTCATCTCCTAAAATCCATGGAATTGGACTTAGAAGATAGTCCCAACATAGATTTTAATTATTTTGCAAACACGAAGCCCATAAAAATATTTTATTATTTTAATTATAAAACCGGAACCCAAAATATTATTTTAATATTATTTTCACCCGACCCCCAAACCCGTGTGTTACAATAAGCATGAATAGTACATATTTTGAAGACTTAATAGTTTATTCGGGTACAACTCCTGTGTTTATGGCACATTATCGGAAGATATCGAAGGAGCTTAAGGAATTGAAAATTCATTGCAAAGGTTGTTGGGTAGAGGCTTCATCCAACCAAGTGTTTCACCATGGGGAGCTTCAATTCTCTTTGTCAAAAAGAAGGATGAGACACTTCGGCTGTGCATTGATTATCGGAAGCTGAACAAGATGACGATAAAGAACAAGTATCCCCTCTCTCGTATCGACGATCTATTCGATCAATTATGGGGTGTCAAGGTTTTCTCTAAGATAGAACTAAGACCTGTTTACTACAAACTCAAGGTTAATGATTTTGATGTCTTAAATATAGCTTTTCGGACACGTTATGGCCATTACGAGTTCCACATGATGCCTTTCAGATTAACTATTGCTCTTGTCGCGTTCATGTACATGATGAATAGGGTGTTTCAACCATACTTGGAACAGTTCATTGTGGTATTTATTGATGACATCCTGGTCTATTCTATATCTGAGGCCAAGCATTAGGAACATCTCTAAATTTTTTTACAGACTTTGAGGGAGAAGCAGTTGTATGCGAAATTTAGCAAATGTGAATTCTGGCTCTCAAAGGTTATGTTTCTAGGGCACATAGTGTCTACTGAGTGTATTAAGGTTGATCCGAAGAAAATTGATGTTATTATGGGCTAGAAGCAACCCAAGAATGTTCCCGAGATTCGCAGCTTCTTGAGACTAGCTGGTTATTATCGGAGGTTTGTGAATGGTTTTTCGATCATTACAGCTCCGTTTACTAAGCTTCTACGGAAGAATGTTTCTTTTGTCTGGATTGAGGCCCAACAGTCTAGCTTTGGGAAACTAAAGACAATGTTGACTGAAGCACCAGTTCTGATTCAACCTAAGCCTAAGAAGGCTTATACCATTTATAGTGATGCTTCTCACACTGGTTTGGGATGCGTGCTTGTGCAGGATGGTAATGTAGTAGCTTATGCGTCCTGGAAACTGAAAACGCTTGAGTGTAACTACCCTACGTATGACCTTCAGCTGGCTATTGTGGTATTTTCTCTTAAGATTTGGAGACACTATCTCTACGGAGATAAGTGCTATATCTACACAGACCATAAGAGTTTGAATATCTGCTTACCAAGAAAGAATTTAATTTGAGACAACGTTGTTGGCTTGAACTTCTTAAGGATTACGATTGTGAGATCAAATATCACCCGGGTAAGGCTAATATGGTGGCTGACGCCTTGAGTCGTATTGCTATCTTTGATTTGAGAGCTTTATTTGTTCATATAAGTTTTTATAAGGATAGTAGTCTTTTGGATGAACTACAGGTTATCCTCGCTCTTATTTTTGAGATACGATCTGAGCAACCTAATGATGTGTTCATGATGCATCAAATAAGAGAGGTTGAAGGGGGTACATCCAAAGATTTCTCTATTGATCAGAATGGTATTTTTTGTTTTAAAGTTCGGTACTACATTCCGAGGAATTCTTGTCTGAAATATGTTATTCTACGTGAGGCCCACGAAAGTTTATTTTATGCATCTTGGTGGGGATAAGATGTATAAGAATCTTCGAGAGCGGTACTGGTAGAAGGGTCTTAAGAGAGATGTTGTGGGTTTTGTATCTAAGAGCTTGACTTGTCAGAAAGTGAATGTAGAGCATAAGTGTCCATCTGGGTTATTTGCAGCATATTGAGATCCCTCCGTGGAAATATGAGCGCGTGATGGTAGATTTCGTTAGTGGTCTTCCTTTGACTCCGTCAAAGAAAGACTCTATTTGGGTTATCGTCGATCATCTTACCAAGTTCGTGCATTTCATTCCCGTCCGAGTTGAGTACTCCCTTAGTAAGTTAGCTCGTTTGTACATTGCTGAGATAGTGCGACTTCATGGGGGTGTATGTGTCTATTATTTCCGACCGAGATTCGATGTTTACAAAATTGTTTTGGAAGTCTCTCCATGCTGCTCTAGGTACTCGGTTGAACTTCAGTACTTCTTACCATCCGCAGACTGATGGTCAGTCCGAGCGATTTATTTAAATCCTTGAGGATATGTTGAGAGGTTGTGTGGATGATTATCGGGCAGTTGGGAGAATTTTCTACCGCTTTTAGAGTTTTCTTATAATAATAGTTATTAGACTAGTATTTAGATGACACCTTATGAGGCTTTGTACGTGCATAAGTGTCGTACTCCCATAGGCTAGATTGAGCTAAATGAGAAAGAGTTATTGGGTTCGATTATTACTCGTGAGCCTGAAGAGACTGTCAGATTGATCTAAGAGAGGCTTAAGGCTGCTTTTGACAGACAGAAGTCTTATGCCGATCTGAAGCGGTGAGATATTAAGTATGATGAGGTTTTCTTCAAAGTATCTCCATGGTAGAAGGAACTTAGGTTTGGTCGGAAAGTCAAGCTGAGTCCTCGTTTAATTGACCTATAGCAGATTCTTTTTCGCGTGGGACCAGTTGCCTACTGTTGACGCTCCAAAAATACTAATTTTTATGCTTATTTCACATGCTCTTCCTTGTCTTTTAAGTACATTTAGTTGTATTTAGGTCGCAAAATCATGCATTGCATAAAGAGTAAGGATGCAGTATTATGCCAGTGTGAAGGGTTGATTTTGGCACCTTTTTGCAGGTTGGCATAGCTGATGGCACAGCAGCTGGTAGAGCATAAGCAGATTAGCCCAGGAAGGAGACGAAATCAAGGAGGATGCTGAGTAGCTGTTTGCACAAAAGGTCTAGTCACATGTGTCCATACGTCTAAGATCTCAACATGTATATCAAATTTCTTTGCACGTTCTCACAAAAGGACGAATCCGCAGAAATTACATCTTCACATGTATACAACTGACAGTCTTCGACCCTCTTGTTTTCAGGCTGATTCTTTAACAAAATCTGACTCCTCTAAACTGTTCTTAGAGCATTTCAAAACTTCAAAAATGCAGTTCCGATCACGCACAGACAATCACGCTTGAACTTGTCTTATAACATCGGTCCTGACGACTCAAAACATCCCACTATCAAACAATCTGGAGTTAGAGCTCAAGACTTCCTTCTCGGTTCAACTACATCGGAAGTGACTTCATCTCTCCTTCTTGCTGGAAAACAACTCAGATGCACACTGGCTCAACCACACAAATTGATTCCCACTCACGGGTACTGACCGGCTGTCTTGTATGAAAACCATAGGGCGAACCCTAACGATCACCAACTAACATTTCTGGGTTTTAGATTACTCACACGAGACCCCTACCTAGATCTCGCCAAGACAACTAAGGTACTCATACCTACCTCTGACACCTCGTCGGGCACATTCAAACTTGCATGCTTGTTAACAACATACGAAAGTATGGACTCAGAACCAATCAGAAGAGACAAACTCAAAACTGTACCAAGGCTTATCTACTATAACATCGATACTACGCTGACTCCCACTCATAGGTCTTCACTTCTTTTCACCAACTAATACCAGAATCGGTCTCATCGTCCCTCACCAACAAGAATCAACTCACATACACGCGGGCTCGAGCAAACAAATTGTACCTCAACTCTGGTACAACCACACTCCCCTAACTATAGCAAAGAACTTCCTCAACGTCACCCACATTCTCAGAAACCACAACTTCTACTTACCGAAAATCAATAAATCAATCAACAATTTAACATACAAGTTGGGTTAGCAAAGGAAAGGTCCAAGTGGCTCAAGTATGATTTCCCTCACTTGAAAATCCTTTTTCCGATGTAATAGAAGCAATGGGACTCTACTCAACATGTTTCAAACAAATCAACACACATACATGCTCAACCAAGCATATAACAAGGCATACTTGCTAAACAAGCAACCATATGCGTACGATCAAACAACATACATTTTCAATCAAACAATCACACATCATAGCATACACGGATAACAAGCAACATGCTTACATGGCAAGCAAACACCGTGCATATCAATTCAAAACTTAAACTTACCTCACTTACCTGCCCAAGGTCTCGGTAACCTTAGGCTCTGATACCAACAAATGTAACCCCCTCGTCCTGGTCTGGCCGGATGACCGGTCCGAGTAGGCTATACGGGGAAAACCGAAGCGAAACCCGTTAAGGTTCCCCCTCGGTTAGCAACCCTAGAAAAATTTCTTTTATATATCTTGTCTAAATGCGTTATCATGTCCTATGTGAAACACGTCAGCGGAAAACAAGGCAATACAAAAACAATCAGCCAAGACATCACCTTTAAAACAGCCCATTTTCTGTAATTAAACAGGCCGTATCGATACACTTGTCAAGGGTATCGATACGCCTTGACCAAAGTCAACACTCAAGGGTCAACACAGGAAGACCGTATCGATATAGCCCTTGAGCGTATCGATACGCCCTTCCCAGTCAACATCTCGTGGTCAACGAGATAAACCCGTACCGATACACTAACACACCGTACCGATACGGTAATAACTCACCAAAATCTCAGAATTCCTGTGAGCAAAAACTGTATCGATACACCCCCGTGTATCGATACGCCCAACCAAACTTGAGTCCTGGAGGCAATAGCGTATCGATACGGCCCTTAGGCGTACTGATACGCCCTGCACTGCAAAACTCCCAAACTCAGCAAAAACATGCAAGACTCGAACCTAGATGCAATTTAAGACTTCCCTAGACCCAAACCAACATTCATACAACATTTAATAACCATGATCTAGCCATACATGACACCCAACATGAGCAAACCTCAATCAACCAAGGAGTTTATGCATTCATTCAAAAGAAGGCAAACAAGCACTTAAGGTCTCATGCTTCAACATCCATACACTTAGGCATTCTCACAAGGCACAAGGCCAACACACATGGTAAGCAATTTAGACATGGTTTACAATCCAATCATGGCATCAACAAGCCAATCAAAAACAACATAATTAAGGAGTCTAAACATGCTCCTAAACAACCAACAATAGCACAAATCAGCAACACCTATCCCATTGCTTTACTATTACAATCTTTAAATTAACTATCATACTTGAGCTAACCGTAAGCAACACTTGGAGGCCTTTCCTTGCAAAAATCACCAACAAAATCAAAGGAGGTGATGAAATAGAAATTTGGAGAGAAAAGGGGCATTTCACGTTAGTTTTGGTTTTGAAGAAGAGAATGAATAGTGAATAGAAGATAGGAAATGGGGTTTTAAATCAAAAGATGGGCAAATTACCAAAAGGCCATTAATGAATGGCTATCTTCTTGCTTCTTTGAAAACTCTCCATTTTACAATTTATTCAATTTGGTCCAATTTCAAATATTTGTTTTTGAAACCTGAAACTTAAAAGATTATTTTAATTATAAAACCAAACCCGAAATAATATTAAAATATTATTTTCCCCCGACCCCTAAACCTGGGTGTTACAACCTCACTGGCATTACTATGAAGGACACGGACAAGGGTAAGGGCAAGGCTACCACACCAACACCGAAGGCCAAGGAACCAAAGGCAAAGCCAACAGCCTCAATGCCAGCGGAGAAGATGACATTGCTCACCCAGATATATCACTAGCAGGAGATAACTCTTCGAAAATTATAGGAGGCTGAGGAGCAGAGGAGGAAGCTCTGGCGATATGAGCGCGCCAGAGATGTTGCCATCAAAGAGACCTTGGTGAGCCTTTCTCCATGAGTCATGACATCCTTTCATGCCTTCCCAGAGGAGATATTTGTCGATGACAGTGCAATGCCAGCTAGCCCAGTGCCCAGTCCATTTCGCACTTGAGTGCCCAGTCTAGTACCGTCCATTGCCACATAACCTATTTCCCCTGCCAAAGATGAAACTTCCATGTCTTCTACGCCACAAGAATCTGAAGATGAAAGTGAGAAGAAACCTACTGCCCCTGCCGAGTCTACTGCTACACCAACTTCATCTGAGCCGGTGAAAGACACCCCTACCTCCATTGCTGCCCAAGGGGGGAGCAGAAAGAATAGGATGTCTCCTAACCGTGGAAACTTAACCTAGAGAAAGACGCGAGCCAAGTTAGCAGTTGAAGCCCATGCCGCCCAAGGAGGAGTCTCTTCTGAAGGGGAGTCTTCTTCTTTCTAACTCTTTAAATTTCATTGGCATTAACATGTTCATGCATTTTTTGTTGTTGTATATATGTGTTGTTTCATGCATTGAGGACAATACAAATCTTGGGTTTGAGGGTTTTTATTTTTCTCGCATTATGTCATACATTTTATGTTTAAATTTTTGTTGCCATGCGATGCAATTCATATAGTTTAGTTGCATACCGAACCATAAAAAATAAAAGTGAAAAAGAAAATTTCATCTCGGACAATTTTTAAAGCATGTTAACATTTGTTAGGCAAGTTTAATTTGACCTAGGTGTCTGTCCGATGAGGAAATTTAAAATCTTTAGATGCCTATGCCAGCAAGATAGTATGCCAAGATTGCTTGACAATCGATATGTAGTTTAGGGAATTGAATTTACACTTAACACGTGATATGTATCTAGTTCCCTAGCAAACTTAAACTGATTGAAACTATGCTCAGATTCTAATAAAAAAGAGAATGCCAAGGTAAAAAAGGATAGTGCACCAATGTGTGCCAAATGCTGAAGAACTTTAGAACACTCGTCTGCCTAGGAAAAATTATTAACTTGGGGCTTCGTGGTTTGCTCCCTCTTAGTTCTCAAGCCAACAAGACTTAAGGTATGAGTGTAATAGGTTAGTAAGTGATGTAATTTGGACTAACGTGGGTATTCGTGGTATGCTCCCTCTTATATCTCACGCCAAATAGTGCTTGACGCTACCCTAATTTAATGCCAGTAATAAAATAAAATAAAATAATCTGAGTTTAGAAAGTAAAATTGGCTAAGAGAGTGAAAGGATATTTGATGCATATTGCCCGCACATCATGCACTCTTCATGACGTTAGACTAGATTTATATTTCTGCTCTTGAATTACCATCTGTTTGACATTATTGCACTGAGATAACTGAGGATAGACCTATGCCATCTTTTACTTGCCAGCATCGGTTGACATGCCAACCAAAACTTTGCTGAGGTATCATTTTCATCGTTTTAATTTTATTTTTTCATTACTTGAGGACAAGCAATAAGCTAGGTGTGGGGTAGTGTTAACGCTCCAAAAGTACTAATTTTTATACTTATTTCATATGCTCTTCCTTTTCTTTTAAGTACACTTAGTTGCATTTAGGTCGCAAAATCATGCATTGCATTAAGAGTAAGGATGCAGTGTTATGCCAGTGTGAATGGTTGTTTTTGGCACCTTTTTGCAGGTTGGCATAGCTGATGGCACAGTAGCTGGTAGAGCAGGAGCAGATTAGCCCAGGAAGGAGACGAAATCAAGGAGGATGTCGAGTAGCCGTTGGCACAGAAGGACCTTTAATGCCAAGAACCGATTGGCAGAGAAGAGCATTCGATGTCAGGCCAAGAAGATGTTGACCCCGGAAAAATAGGACTAGATCAGGTTGCGAGAAAATAGGAATTGGGTCAATCTCTGAAAAAATAGCGGACAAGCAGTGCCAAGCGCGATTGGCAGTACCATGTCGAGCTGTGATGCTAGAAGAGTAATGGCACGATGACGTCAGCCCTAATCTGATCAGCCTTAGGATTCAAATGCTAGATAAGATGACCACCTCTCTTATTTCTGCACGTTCAAATTCAAATCCAAGCTAATCCTAGACTATCCATGGAGTTCTATTTAAACCTGATCAAAGCAAAATTGAAGGGGGCGAACAAGGAAGGAGAGTGATCGGAGATAAGGTTCAACATTCGACCAAGAGTCTGGCTGTGAAGAGATGCATCGAGAGACCCTCTTCTAGCCCATCCTCTTTGTTGTTATTTTATTTTTACTTAGTTTTAATGATGATGGATGTTAAAAACGATAATGGTTTTTTGGTTAATACCCTGACCATGAACTAATTTCATAGTTGGTAAGGGGTGGTTGCGTTTGAACGCTGTTTTTGTTTAGTTTTTAATAAATCGACACTACCTCGACACTATTTTTCCTATTTGGCATGTTTACTATTTTTATGTGTATTGCCAAGCGACATATGCCACTCCCTTTTTAAAATACTATGCCAAGCGACGACTGACAAAGTTAGCCTTTTGCAACTCAATATCGTAACTGACTTGAGTGGCGACGATTAGATGCTAGATACTGAGGTGAGATGCTTCGAGAGAAGATGTTAAAGTAGATGAACTTACTTTGGGAGTGAAATCTACCCCCCAGGAGTAATGATTGACATTTAATCGAATTGATTTATGAAAAAACATTCACTATAGACATATAGGGGTTTTCCCATGATTAATTTAGTGCAATGCTATCGACAGAGGCAATGCTACATTTGAATCTGCTCGACAAACAATGCCAAGACATGATTTATTAAAGGCTGGCATTGTATGAATAGCGTGAAAACCAGGCACTCCTTGCCAACACTCGTCATTTGCTAAGACACCTTCCTTGCCAACATTTTAATTTACATTTCGTACTTTCATTATCTTTTCATTTTCTTTCAAAACCACTCTACATCGAAAACATCTTTTTCACAAGACAAGTAATTAGCAAAGCGACCGAATTCCAAACGCAATCTCTATAGGATCGACATTCAGCTTAACCGCCTTATTACTTGTAGACCGTGTATACTTGCACGCAATAGATTTTCTTGTCATTGTTTCTACATTTTCTACACATTTTAAGCCCTATTGCCAGCAATTATTCATCCACGCCGAGAGTCTACACTTACCAACTTGAATTACCTCTTGAGCTTCAGAGTATTCATGATTTTTTTCACGTTTCTATGTTGAGGCGTTATAGATCAGATCCATCCCACATTATTGCAATTGAGGACATTGAGTTCCGACCCGACGTGAGTTTTGAGGAGGAACCAGTTGAGATCCTTGAGTAGGATAAGAAGGTCCTTAGGAGGAAGACCATTAAAAAAGGTCAAGCTCTTGTGGCGAAACCATGGTTATGACGAGGCTACGTGAAAGCCCAAGGCCGTCTTCCAAGCTCACTATCCTCATCTCTTTGCTCAGGTAAATTTTGAGGCCGGAATTTCTTTTAAGGGGGAGGGGAGTTGTAACACCCCAGAAATTAAATAGAAAACCCTAATTCAAATCTGGGAATTCCCAATTCAAAACTCCAGAAATTGGGAATTATAACCTAAAACCTTAATTGTCTAATTTTGGGATTTAGTTGAGTTAATCATAATTACTGACGGACATTGGGAACTTTTCTAGAAGTTGAGATAAAGTGGGACCCTTCTCTATAATATACCATTTTTGTGTGAGATATATATTCCCTATTATAAACCCTAAAAAACCATTCATCTACCATTATTCCTTTAACAGCCTCATTCCCATCTCTCTCTCTCTCTCAAAATTCCCTCAAGACAATTGCGTTCCGGCGAGCCTCAGACGAAGGGGTTGATGCCGTCTATGGTTTACACCGCACCCACTCTTGTGATCCCCATAATCTCGTGAGACAAACCCGACCACCCACCTTCCCTTTGCCGTCTGTGGTCGTTTCTAAATTGAAGGAAAACCATTTAGTTTCTTTGGGCCGTCATCTCATTCATCGTGCTTCATCTTTCTCTTTTCGTGTGTGTTTGGGTAAGTCTTGGTCGTCCTTTGCTTGTGTTTGATCTTTGATCTGATTGAGTTTTTGGTGTTGAAACCTCCATTTCACGTTGTAGTTAAGTTTGCGCCGTCGTGTTGTCCGTTTCGCTATGCAGTGTTGTGGCGCCGCCATCGGACGAACCCTAGCCTTGTGGTCACCGCCGTTATGTGGGTTAATAACCCTAAATCTTTTTCAAAAATGTTGAAAGGGGTAGAGAAGTGGGTTGTTGTGAGTGTTGGGTTGAACCATGGGAGGGAGCCTAGTTTTTTGGGCTTTTTGTTGGGCTAAGGGAGTTGCCAGATCTGTTAAAGCCAAGCTGACAAGTCCGATGTGAGAGAACTGAACCGAATCTGTGTGTGTGAATCAGCCCAATGATTGAACCGGTCGGTCGACCCGAGCTGGCAGTGACCCAAACCGTTGATCGACCCGACTCATTGACTAACCCAACAATTGACTTTTGACTAGTTAACGTTGACCATTGACTTTGAGCCTTCGGCTAGTCAATTCAATGTCGACCGTTGACTTTGACCGTTAACTTTTTTAGTCAACTTTGACTTGAAGTTTTTTGACATCTTGAATTCGAATTTGCAGTATGTTTCCTGTAATTCTAACCTGGAAGTCTAGTTTTGCTAATTGCAATTTATTTTGTATTTAGTAAATTCTAAGAATTTGAGTTTGAGATATGATATGGTTTGTTATGCGTTTCAGACGAAGTAGTTGTATGCGAAATTTAGAAAATGTGAATTCTGGCTCTCAAAGGTTATGTTTCTGGGGTACATAGTGTCTACTGAGTGTATTCAGGTTGATCCGAAGAAAATTGAGGCTATTATGGGCTGGAAGCAACCCAATAATGTTCTCGATATTCACAACTTCTTGGGATTAGCTGGTTATTTTAGAGATTTGTGGATAGTTTTTCAATCATTACAACTCTGTTGACTAATCTTCTGTGGAAGAATGTTTCTTTTGCCTGGACTGAGGCCCAACAGTCTAGCTTTGAGAAACTGAAGACAATGTTGACTGAAGCACCAAATCTACTTCAACCTATGCTTGAGAAGGCTTATATCGTTTATAGTGATGTTTCTCACACTAGTTTGGGATGTGTGCTTGTGTAGGATTGCAAGGTAGTAGCTTACACGTCCTAGTAACTGAAAATGCATGAGTGTAACTACCCTACGCATGACCTTCAACTGGATGTTGTGGTTTTTGCTCTTAAGATTTGGTGACACTATCTCTACGGAGAGAAGTGTTATATTTACACAGACCATAAGAGTTTGAAATATATGTTTACCTAGAAAGAATTTAATTTGAGACAACGTCGTTGGCTTGAAATTTTTAAGTATTATGATTGTGAGATCAAATATCACTCGGGTAAGGCTAATGTGGTGGCTGGCGCTTTGAGTCGTATTACTATATCTGATCTGAGATTTTTGTTTGCTCGTATGAGTTTGTATGAGGATGGTAGTCTTCTGGCTGAACTACGGGTTATCCCCACTTCTATTTTTGAGATTCGATCTGAGAAGCCTAATGATGTGTTCCTGGTGCATCAAATAAGGGAGGTTGAAGGGTTACATCCAGGGATTTCTCTATTGATCATAATGGTATTCTTTGTTTTCCGGGTCGGTACTGTATTCCGAGGAATTCTTGTCTGAAACAGGTTATTCTACGTAAGGCCCACGACAGTCTTTATTCTATGCATCCTGGTGGGGTTAAGATGTATAAGAATCTTCGAGAGTGGTACTGGTAGAAGGGTCTCAAGAGAGATGTTGTGGGTTTTGTATCCAAGTGCTTGACTTGTTAGAAAGTGAAGGCAAAGCATCAACGTCCATCTGGGTTATTGCAGCATATTGAGACCCCTCAGTGGAAGTGGGAGCGCGTGATGGTAGATTTCGTTAGTAGTCTTCCTTTGACTCCATCAAAGAAGGACTCTATTTGGGTTATCGTCGATCGTCTTACCAAGTCCGTGTATTTTATTCCCGTCCGAGTTGACTACTTCCTTAGTAAGTTGGCTCGTTTGTACATTGCTGAGATGGTGCGACTTCATGGGGTGTATGTGTCTATCATTTCCGACCGAGATCCGAGGTTTACAAAAAAGTTTTGGAAGTCTCTTCATGCTGCTCTAGGTACTCGGTTGAACTTCAATACTTCTTACCATCCACAGACTAATGGTCAGTCCGAGCGTGTTATTTAGATCCTTGAGGATATGTTGAGGGGTTGTGTGGTTGATTATTTGGGTAGTTGAGAGAATTTTCTACCGCTTTTAGAGTTTATGTATAACAACAGATATCAGACCAGTATTCAGATGACACCTTATGAGGCTCTATACGGGCATAAGTGTCGCACTCCGATAGGCATAAGTTTCTTGGATTATTATGTAATGGTCATGATATTGCTTATGGTGACAACTATTTGTATGATCCTTAATTTCAATATGAAAGATATTAACAAGACTTTGTCACAGTTACTTGGCATGTTACGAACTGCTGAAAGTGACATGAAAAAGGTTGGACCTAAGCCCATTCTGATGGCCTGCAAGGACAAAGGAAAGGAAAAGAACAAAACAATAGAAAAATATAAGGGTAATGGTAAGACCAAGCCCAAAGGAAAAAATGCATTGAAACCCAAAGGAGGAGTTAGCAAGGAAGGAAAATATTTCCACTGTGACAAGACAGGACACTAGAAAAGAAACTGCCTTGTTTACCTTGAGAGGTCAAGAAAGCAAAAGAAAATGGAACGACTGTTGCATGTATTTATGTTATTGATGTTAATTTATCAACATCTACTTCTTGGGTATTAGATACCTGTTGTGGTTCTCATATTTGTACTTTTATACAGGGACTGCAAAAGAGAAGGAATCTGGATAAAGGAGATGTGGACCTACAAGTGGGAAATGGAGCAAGAGTTGTTGCATTAGCTATAGGGACATATGTTTTTATCGTTGCATAGTGGACTTGATTTAAATTTAGAGGATTGTTATTTTGTGCCTAGTTTGACTAGAAACATTATTTCTATTTCTTGTTTGGACAAGATAGGTTTTGAGATAATTTTAAAGAATAATTGTTGTTCGTTTTATCTTGATAATGTTTTCTATGGTTCGACACAATTGGTTAATGGTCTTTATATTTTGAATCAAGATAATACTATTTATATCATAAATACGAAGAGATCAAAAACAAGTGACTCAAATCAAACTTATCTTTGGCACTATCGTTTAGGCCATATAAGTGAGAAACGCATATCAAAGCTCCATAAAGATGGATTCTTAGATTCATTTTCGAACAATATGATGTATGCGAATCCTTCTTGTTGGGAAAAATGACTAAAGCTCCCTTTAATAGTAAAGGTGAATGAGCAAGTGATTTATTGGGACTAATACATAGTGATGTATGTGGGCCAATGAATACGCAAGCCAGAGGTGGATTCCAATACTTCATCACGTTTACTGATGACTTCAGTCGGTATGGGTATGTTTACCTTATGCGCCATAAATCTGAAGAACTTGAAAAGTTCAAGGAATTCAAAAATGAAGTACAAAATCAACTAGGCAGGAGTATTAAGGCACTTTGATCAGATCGAGGTGGAGAATACTTAAGCATAGAGTTTGACGAGCTCCTAAAAGAATGTGGGATTGTCTCACAACTTAGGCCACCTGGTACACCACAGTGGAATGGAGTTTCTGAGAGAAGGAATCGAACATTGTTAGACAAGGTTCGATTGATGATGAATCATGGTGATCTTTTGACTTCTTTTTGGGGACATGCACTTGAAACAACCGCTTTCACACTAAATCGTGTCCCATCTAAATCGGTTCAAAAGACACCATACGAGATATGGACTGGGAAACATCCTAGTATGTCTTTTATGAAGATTTGGGGTTGTGAAGCTTATGTCAAACATCATATGTCTACAAAGCTCGAACCTAAATCTCATAAATGCATATTTGTTGGATATCCTAAAGAAACTAAAGGGTATTATTTCTTCAACCCTAATGAGAACAAAGTGTTCGTTGCCCGAACGTGAGTCTTTCTCGAAAGAGAATTTCTCTCAAAGATAGGGAAGGGTAGAAACATTGAACTTGGAGAAGTTCAAGAGCGACGGATTAATGAACCAGAGGTTGAGCATGTTCTACAAGTTGTTGAGGAAGAATCAACAGATTTAGAAATACACCCACTGCGAAAATCCACAAGAGAGCGCCATGTATCTGAGAGATATGGACTTCGCATTACCACGCATGGAGATGTTCTCCTTGTGGATCAAGATGAGCCTAGAACTTATCAAGAAGCAGTGTCGAGCCAAAACTCTGAGAAATGGCTTGAAGCCATGAGATCTGAGATGGATTCCATGTCTGAAAACTGAGTATGGACTTTGGTTGAACCACCTGAAGGGGTCAAACCTATAGGGTGTAAATGGGTTTTCAAGAAGAAAACCAACATGGACGGTAATGTACAAACATACAAGGGGCGATTGGTCGCAAAAGGTTTTCGACAAGTTCATGGTATAAAATATGACGAAACTTTCTCCCCTGTAGCTATGTTTAAATCCATCCGAATCTTGCTTGCAATAGCTTCATTCTATGATTATGAAATCTGACAAATGGACGTCAAAACTGCTTTCCTTAATGGAAAAACTTGAAGATGATGTGTATAGGACACAACCAAAAGGTTTTGTCGCTCCTGGAAATGTTGGAAAGGTTTGTAATCTACAAAGGTCCATTTATGGACTAAAACAGGCTTCGTGAAGCTGGAATCTTCGTTTCAACGATGCAATCAAAGAGTTTGGATTTATCATAAACGGAGATGAGCCTTGTGTTTACAAAAAGGCTAGTAGGAGCATTGTTTCTTTCCTGATCTTGTATGTAGACGACATACTCATCATAGGAAATGACATACCTACTTTACAGTCTGTTAAGACTTGGTTAGGTAGTTGTTTTCTATGAAAGATTTAGGTGAGGCAGCATATATCTTAGGAGTTAAGATCTATAGAGATAGATCAAGACGACTCCTAGGTTTGAGTCAAAGTACATATATAAACAAACTGCTGAAAAGGTTCAGTATGGAAGAATACAAGAAAGGATTATTTCCTATGAGACATGGTATTTCTCTTCGAAGGAAATGTGTCCTTCAACTCCACAAGAAAGAGAAAGAATGAATAAAATTCCATATGCTTCGGCTATTGGCTCTATCATGTATGTCATGATATGCATTTGACCAGACGTATCGTATGCTTTAAGCATGGCGAGTCGGTATCAGGTAAATCATGGTGAAGGTCACTGGGCTGCAGTTAAAAATATCCTTAAGTACTTAAGAAGAACTAAGGATACATTTCTTGACTATAGAGGCGAAGAGAAGCTTAGTGTAAAAGGTTACACTGACGCCAGCTTCCAAACTAACAAGGATGACTCACGATCGCAATCGTGTTTTGTGTTTTGTCTTAATGGAGGTGCTGTGAGCTGGAAGCATGATCCATTGACAAAGCCTTTTGCACAACAAAAGCATGATCGTCACACTAAGTCACTTGGTATTAGATACGTGAGTGATTGGTCTTAGTGCTAGTGGGAGATTGTTAGAGTATGTCCAAAGACCAATCATATGATGATTGTATTGACATATTATCTTTACCGCATTTAATGAATGAAGGCATTACCGTTATTTCTTTTGTTATATTTATGTGTATCAAATAGACTAAAAGAAGATAATGCCCATATAATAATATGATTATTATTAAAAGATCCTTAGTTGAGTATTATTATGGGCATTTACAGTAATAATACGTTTAAAGCTAACATTTCGTTGATGGATGACAATGCGTTGTCATTGACATAGAGATGTCAGAATAAAAAAATGAATATGTTGTTAGAGAACAATATATTGGATTGACTTGCTATGAGCATATGTCTTGGATTATTATGTAAAGGTCACAATATTGCTCATGGTGACAACTATTTGTATGATCCTTAGACTTGAGATCATTTACTATCTCAACATATATTGTTGTATGTTTTGATACAGTTAAACATGCTCCATAACTAGATGCACTATAAAGACTGATATTGAACATATCATGATCTATGTAGTGAGGTGTGAATGATTGGGATAGGATTTGTCCTTCCTACATAATAGGAAACATATCACAGGCCACTTGATTGAGTGAGACTAGAAATGCATGGCCATGCTCGAATAAGTTGATATGAGATATCACAAATTATTCGTTTATTATAGTATACTCTAGATGTCAAGAAATAATAGATGGTCTATACAAGTGTGACTATTCCAAGACTTGTGCCTATTCTAGATATAAAGGACAAAAAGATTTAATACAATAGAAAAAAGTTAATCACGACGATGGTGTGTTGAATCATCACTTCCTGTAAATTAGGTGACAATGATATATTGCTAGATGCCACTCGTTGTTTGTAATATTAGAACGGTTCTAATGATTACTACTAATGTTATAGGAACCTACAGGGTCACACCCCATGGTTAAAAAGAGCAATTCATAAATGAGTTACACATGTACAATTTTAATTGTACATGTATAAAATGTATAATTAACATTAATATATATATCGAATATATATATATTCGATATATATATATATATATATATCCAGTTGTAATTTTAATTATACATAGAATTCTGAATTTAATCAAAAGAATATAATTAGAGTAATTATACTCTCTTTTAAATTCTCGGAATTGAATCCCTAAGGGTTAGGGTAACATGATATAAAAGGATAATTTTGGTCTAGCAGCCGTTTCATCCCTTGCTAAATGAACTTTCTCAAGAACAGTTTTTGAGAAAAGAAAATTGCTCTCAATTAATTTTCAACCGGGTGAACTGAGTAGAGGCTGAGACGTTTTTTCGTGGAGGCTTGCAATTTGAACCGTTCGTGATTGCTCTACCGCAACTGTAGTCTTGCCATTTATCAAGGAACGTCCCAATGTAAGCGATCATATCCCTTCTTTCTAATTTCGGTTTTATCGTACATGGATCGTTGGTGAGACCGTCGAGTTTGTTTCCGCTGCGCCACGGGGTGTGCCGACGGTCCCAACAGTGGGACCAGTTGCCTACCAACTTGAATTACCTCTTGAGCTTCAACGTATCATGATTTTTTCACATTTCTATGCTGAGGCGTTATAGATCAGATCCATCCCACATTGTTCCAGTTGAGGACATTTTGTTCCGACCTGACGTGAATTTTGAGGATGAACCAGTTGAGATCCTTGAGTAGGATAGAAAGGTCCTTAGAAGGAAGACCATTTATAAGTTCAAGGTCTTGTGACAAAACCATGGTTTTGACGAGGCTACGTGAGAGCCCAAGGCCGTCTTCCAAGCTCACTATCCTCATCTATTTGCTCCAGGTAAATTTTGAGGCCGAAATTTCTTTTGAGGGGGAGAGTTGTAACACCCCAGAAATTAAATAGAAATCCCTAATTCGAATTAGGGAATTCCCAATTCAAAATTCTAGAAATTGGGAATTAAAACCTAAAACCCTAATTGTCTAATTTGGTGATTTAGTTGAGTTAATCGGAATTACTGACCTAATTGTGAAAGGTTTGGACTTTGGGAACTTTTCTGGAAGTTGAGTTCAGTGGGACCCTTCTCTATAATATACCCTTTTGTATGAGGTATATAATCCCTATTATAAACCCTAAAAATCTATTCATCTACCATTTTTTCTTCAGCAGCCTCACTTGTATCTCTCTCTCTCTCAAAATTCCCTCAAGACTCATGCGTTCTGCCGAGCCTCCGACGAAGGGGTTGACGCCGTCCGTGGTTTACACCGCACCCACTCTTGTGATCCCCATCTCCTCCGCAGTGTTGTGGCGCCACCGTCGGACAAACCCTAGCCTTGTGGTCGTCATCGTTATGTGGGTTAATAACCCTAAATCTTTTTCAGAAATGTTGTAAGGGGAAGAGGAGTGAGTTGTTGTGAGTGTTGGGTTGAACTGTAGGAGAGAGCCCAGTTT
This sequence comes from Hibiscus trionum, assembly GCA_030270665.1. Lineage (NCBI taxonomy): Eukaryota > Viridiplantae > Streptophyta > Magnoliopsida > Malvales > Malvaceae > Hibiscus > Hibiscus trionum. The sequence continues at coordinate 12,966,009 of BSYR01000038.1, read as the reverse complement.
TGGGCTTTTCGTTGGGCTAAGGGAGTTGGCAGATCTGTTTAAGCCAAACGGACCAGCCCGATGTGAGAACTGAATTGAATTTGTGCGTGTTAACCGACCCAATGATTGAACCTGTCGATTGACCCGAATCAACAGTGACCCGACCCGTTGACTAACCCAACAGTTAACTTTTAACCAGTCAACGTTGACCGTTGACTTTGACCCTTCGACTAGTCAAGTCAACGTCGACTATTGACTTTGACTTTGATCGTTGAATTTTTTAGTCAACTTTGACTTGAAGTTTTTTAACGTCTTGAATTCTAATTTGCAGTCTGTTTCATGTAATTCGAACCCGGAAGTCTAGTGTTGCTAATTGCAATTTGTTTTGTATTTAGTAAATTCTAAGAATTTGAGTTTGAGATCTAATATGGTTTGTTATGTGTTTCAGACGACATCAATTCTGAAGACGGCATTTTACCTCCTCCTCATCTTGTGCAGAATGTTCCTGCATTCTCTACGAGATCTACACGTGAGTTGTTGTCTTTTTATAGCATTTGAGTTAGATGGCATAGTACTGATGTTAGAATGTGAATTAATTCAGAAATTCATCTCGTAGGTTCTAACTCAACTAGACCTAGAGCTAGTTCAGATCGTGGGAGGCGTTATCACCGACGTTGTTATGTGGGTTAATAACCCTAAATCTTTTTAAGAAATGTTGCAAGGGGTAGAGGAGTGAGTTGTTGTGAGTGTTGGGTTGAACTGTAGGAGGGAGCCCAGTTTTGGGCTTTTGGTTGGGCTAAGGGAGTTGGCAGATTTGTTTAAGCCAAACCGACCAGCCCGATGTGAGAACTGAATTGAATCTGTGCGTGTTAACCAACCCAATGATTGAATCGGTCGATCGACCCGAATCGACAGTGACCCGACCCGTTGACTAACCCGACAGTTAACTTTTGACCAGTCAATATTGACCGTTGACTTTGACCCTTCGACTAGTCAAGTCAACGTCGACCGTTGACTTTGACTTTGACCGTTGAATTTTTTTGTAACCCCCTAGACCCGCCTATGCGTCACGACGGATTCTAGGAAGTCACATTAGGGTCACAAGAGCGACCCACAGTAATATTTCAATTAAACATATAGTTAAACCTTTAAAATCATAAAACAAATATCTGATTTAAAATACAATTTCAGAAATCGTTTAAAAGGATAATACCATCATGATACCAGTTGCAGAAAATAAGTTTCAGACTCATTTGTATAATTCAAACACGACACACATACCCCCTAGTTACACAGATACCATACTCCTTGACGAGCCGAAGAAACTCCTATACCGACGTTGATAGGTGCAACTTGTCTGATCTTTTATCCTGAGATGGTAAAAACAACATGAGCTTGGGAAAGCTCAGTAATACAGAACTACCAAAAGATGCTATAAGCTCATGCAGACATATGGTAGGCATAACATTTTTATGATGTTCCAGGCAATACTTGTCTCCATTTATGTTTTGCTGATTTAGTGAAGCACTATTCTTGAGGACTACAAGGTTTGTTCTTTCTATGTTACTGAGTATTAAGAGAGAGCTTATTGTTCAGAGAGTCAACAGAGTGGCAGGTTGGAGAAGTTAAACCACGAAGCCTAGTGTGTTTTAATAAGTTGCAAAACAACATACATAAGTACTTAGCATCATATCATATAAGCACATAACATATTAAATATAACTGTTCAATGTTCAAACAGAAGTTTACAAGAACTACCCTCCAACCTTACACCAATGTGTAGTCCCCCAGAACTGTATACAGTAGGTCTTATCCTAGGCCTGAGGCGTAGGAGCCTACCTAAGGGAATGCCTTAGGTCCAGAAAGTCTTACCCTAGGCCTGTGGGCATAGGAGCTCAACAGAACAGCTAGATCAGGGCTGTGACAGACACTTCAATCATAACCCGAGAGTATACCCCAGACAGTAATCAGTGTTCAGATTTCCAGACATGGTTAACAGAATATATGTGACAGATATTTTATTCATAACATCAGAAACGGAAGAATTCATGCTTTTGACTGATAAATGGGCATACTATTGCAGAGCAGACATTTCAGTATTCATTATGCAAACAGATTGTACCATCATAGGTCAAGCAATCATATAACAAGTAAACAACTGAGCAAACATACACAATATCATTCATGATCAAATCATCATACAATCCATATAAACAGAATGTAGCACACATGGAACACACTAGGTGGGACAGATCATTTCTTGGAGATGTTTGACATTTACGGAATGAGACATACTGAACTCTTGACTACTTGAACGGATTTCTGAAACGTGGCTCTTCTTAAAAAGGGGGTTCATACTAACGGTTTAACCTAGATATTCAGAAGGGGATACTTCAAGATCTTAGAAAGTTCAGATATATTATGGGTACTTTAGTCCTTTAAGCATACAAGGGCATTATGGTCATTTTGATGTTCACAGACATTCTGGTAATTATACCAACATTGAAAGCAATGGTTCACAGAACTCGGGTATCATATTTGCTCATTAATTTTCTATCCAGACATTCAAGAATTTCTAAATTAAAGTCTTTTAAGTTATCGGATATTTTCAGTGATGTTCCGATTATTTAAGCTATTATGGCCTTTCAGTTATTTTAGTCTTATTAACAAATCCAGAATTTCGTCAAAGACATATATACTGATTAACTCAGGAGGGTATTTCGGTTATTTTAGACTGAGATAGATCTACCATTTCTTTCTGAATTACCATTTGGTACCTCCATCATTCACTTACTTAAACGAGAGTAAGGAGTCCTAACTCTCTGGCCCTTTACAGAAAATTCATTTATTTCAGAACTTGAGGTTTATCGTCATTCCAATTAATCAGACATTTCGGTGCTCGGGGCATTACCATCTTTTCGGTCATTGCGATCATTCTTATCCAATTCACGTATTACTGTCAAAAGGGTCGACTTAGGATTTCAACAATATTTCCAGAAAATTCTTATTCATGTGCTATACAGAGGTTGAGGGATTATCCAAGTTTATATCACACGTATTGCATAATGATGCCGAAAGCAGATTTTAGGTCATTTCCTTTATCAGATGATTAGTTTAGTCAAACTTATGCTTTAAGGGTATTTCCGTAATTTCATATCCAACATCTCGTACTCGACATTCTGAACATTGGCTCTTAGACATCATTGATAGAGTTTCAGATTTAAATGTATTATTTATTACTATTAGCACTTTCGATACTCCCGGTCTATTAATATTCTTAACTGAATTCTATTTAAAATCTTATCTGAATACTTTGATCTTACTGATTCTGATATTAAATTTTCGTATCGAATTCGGCTTAAACAGAGTTCACAGATACACTTCATCACAATCATGCATGCTTTAACAGGATATCAACATGTGCATAAAGCATACAAGGGGTAGTAAGGTATTACCTTAGTTCCGAGCTATAACAGTTGATTCATGACACCTCATTCGATCGCTCTCAATTCCAATATTCGACGGCTTCCAACATCTCAAATTCAAGGATACATGATACCTTCATCAACATAGATTCACATTTCAGACTTTAAACACCTTACTCAATATTGATTATTAAAATACATAAGTGGACTCGAGTTCAAGGTCCAATTCGGAGGCTTTCGGGTTAGAATTTCACAAAACGGGCTTCAAAATCGGACTCAGGACGTTGAAAAACATAAAATAGGGCTTTTCGGAAAATTTGACTTTTTGGTCAAAGTCAAAGTCAACGCTGACGTCAGCAAGTCAACGCTGACGTCAGCAGGTCAACGGTCAACGGGTCAGAGTCAACTGGTCAAAGTCAATGCTGACGTCAGCATGACGTCAGTAGTCAACAGGGTCAACTGAGTTGACTCGGACTGACTCGGGCGAGTTGACTCGGACGGGTTGACTCGGGTTGACGGGTCGAGTCGGGTCGGATCGGGTCGAACGGGTCGGATCGGATCGGGTCGGACGGGTCGGATCGGGTCGGTTCGGACGGGTCGGATCGGGTCGGTTCGGGTCAGACCGGTTCAACCAGTTCGGCCGGTTCAGACCGGTTTGGACCCGGTTTACTCACCCAAAAGAGGTCGCCGGAATGTCGCCGGGATCTCACCGGAAACTCGCCGAAATCTCGCCGGAATCTCCCAAAAAGCTCGGTTCTGCCGGATTTTGAAAGCTTGTCAACTCAAGAATTCAACCAAACGTTATATAACTTATTTAAACCGGAAAACTTACCGAAAACTACCTAAAACGTCAAAACTCCGTCGAAAATGACGAAGCTCCGACGAAGGCCTTAACGGACTCGGATGGGCGATCGGTTCACTGGGTTTTGTCCGTCGTGACGTGAGGAACTCAGATCTGGTGGTTGTGTCGTAGACGGACGACAAACGGCGGTTGAAATCGGACGAAAACAGAGGCGACGATGTGGGGCTTATTTCGAAGCTTCAAACAGAATTTGCCGGCGAGAGGCGGCTCCGTAACGCGCGTGGTTGGCGACGCTGGACTCGGGGCTGGTCGGCGCACACGCTGGTGGTGGCGGTGACACGCACGACGCAACGGTGGGCAAGGCGGAGCGGCGGCCGGAACGGGTTTATGAAGAAAAAATGAAGGGTTGGTAAATCCCTTTTGTTTTGGGGAAAAACAGATCTGAAATAATAGAGTCTTAATTGGGGTAGGTAGGATATTTTGTTTATTTTATTATTTCCAGGTATCCTATAACACATGCTTAAAATAATATTTGTACCGGATAAAAATCAGAGAAAAGCCTTGGTTCAACTGGTTAAGGCCTATGTTAATTAGGCTTGAGTCACAAGTTCGAAGCTCCATGCTAGCACAACCCTTTTTTTTATCATTCTATTATATTTATTTTAACTTAAAACTTTAGGGGTGTTACATTTTTAGTCAACTTTGACTTGAAGTTTTTCAACGTCTTGAATTCTAATTTGCAGTCTGTTTCATGTAATTTGAACCCGGAAGTCTAGTGTTGCTAATTGCAATTTGTTTTGTATTTAGTAAATTCTAAGAATTTGAGTTTGAGATCTAATATGATTTGTTATATGTTTCAGACGACATCAATTCTGAAGATGACATTTTACCTCCTCCTCATCTTGTGCAGACTGTTCCTTCATTCTCTACGAGAGCTACACGTGAGTTGTTGTCTTTTTATAGCATTTGAGTTAGGTGGCATAGTACTGATGTTAGAATGTGAATTAATTCAGAAATTCATCTCGTAGGTTCTAACTGAACTAGACCTAGAGCTAGTTCAGATCGTGGGAGGCATTATCACTGACGTTGTTATGTGGGTTAATAACCCTAAATCTTTTTCAAAAATGTTGTAAGGGGTAGAGGAGTGAGTTGTTGTGAGTGTTGGGTTGAACTGTGGGAGGGAGCCCAGTTTTGGGCTTTTCGTTGGGCTAAGGGAGTTGGCAGATATGTTTAAGCCAAACCGACTAGCCCGATGTGAGAACTAAATCGAATCTCTGCGTGTTAACCAACCCAATGATTGAACCGGTTGATCGACCCTAACCGACAGTGACCCGACCTATTGACTAACCCGACAGTTAACTTTTGACCAGTCAACGTTGACCGTTGACTTTGACCCTTCGACTAGTCAAGTCAACGTCGACCATTGACTTTGACTTTGACCGTTGAATTTTTTAGTCAACTTTGACTTGAAGTTTTTCAACGTCTTGAATTCTAATTTGCAGTTTGTTTCATGTAATTCGAACCCGAAAGTCTAGTGTTGCTAATTGCAATTTATTTTGTATTTAGTAAATTCTAAGAATTTGAGTTTGAGATCTAATATTGTTTGTTATGTGTTTCAGACGGCATCAATTCTGAGGACGACATTTTACCTCCTCCTCATCTTGTGCATACTTTTTCTGCATTCTCTACGAGAGCTACACGTGAGTTGTTGTCTTTTTATAGCATTTGAGTTAGGTGGCATAGTACTGATGTTAGAATGTGAATTAATTCAGAACTTCATCTCGTAGGTTCTAACTCAACTAGACCTAGAGCTAGTTCAGATTGTGGGAGGCGTCATCACCGACGTTAGAGTTTTGGCCGCTAGAGAAGCGTTCTCTTTATGTGCTATATTTATTCTGTGAAATGTTTTACAACTTGCACATCTACCATTTTGTGATGCGACTTCAATGAAATTTGAGATGCCATGCATACTGTGTTAAACTGTGTTTTGATGAGATTATAAGAACTTCAGAATTGTGATCCTCGTATTTAGCACGATACAAATTGTGATGTGTTATTGTTTTTAAAACAATATTTTTATATGCATGGGGTGAGATTGACCACTGTGATTGGAGAAATAAGATTGAGGGGTTATGGGGAACTACCTCCACTGTGATTGGTTGGCTTTGCCACCACTGTGATTAGAGTATGTAGCTGAGATTTGTGTTTGTGTATATCATCTTTTCATACAATGTGTTTTAATGTGATTTATAATGCTTTGTGAAACTGAGACTGTGTTTGTTGCAGTTTAGTGACACCCTAGGCTTAATAGCTCAATCCCTATATTTTATCTTTCAAATACCTTGGCTCTAAGCGATTTGGTACTCAGAGGTCTTCTTCAGTTTTAAGACTTATTTTACTTCAGTATGGATTTTACCATTTTCAGAATTATTATTATTATTATTATATGTATTTGAGACTTGAGACTATTTTGGGATTTGAGGATATTTTTCAGTACACATGCATAGAACTTTACCTCTGGATATTTTATTTAAATTATCAAATATTAACATTATTGTTGGGATTTTAATAATCTTTTCAGGATGTCTTTTATTGAAAGTTAAATATTTTACGTTACAAAATAAAAATTATATAATTATTTAAGTTAAGTTAGAAACTTGAAGGACAAGTTACGAATGTGACTTCTTAAATTAGATCTTTCTTTTGGGGCCGAGTTTAGGGTGTTACAATAGACACAAGATTAACTTTCATGGACACGAAGTTGTCTACCATGGACACAAAGCATACATGTACCCCTTGTATTTTCATCACTCCGTACCGATACGCAACCAGTACTCCTTTCTTGTAACGACTATTTCTATTTTGAGTAGGTACTAATGCGGAGATCCGCGTACCGATACCCAATACTGCCATATTGCATTTAATGCAAAAAAAATTGTAGCCGAACGACTCTATTCGTTTTCCCAACCCAAATAGCTAGAAATCAATGAAGGGGTATAAAAACAAGTCTCCAAAACTTCTTCAATAACAAGACAACTATTCTAAAGCATCCAAACAAATATCCAAGATTTTTAGTGTTCTTCATTGTCAAATCTTGTACACACTTGAGTGATTTTTATTGTATTTCTTTTTAAATCAAGTGTTTGGGTTTTAGTGAACTTAATTTGTGCAAACAACTTCCTTTGGAGGAATTTCATAGTTTGCTTCTTTGTATTCACCTTTAGGAAAAAGGGATCGCTAGATTTTGGGGTATAAGTCTAGGATTTGTGAGGTTGTCTCCTTTAGCCTAAAAGGAAAGAAAAATTAGTTAATTTTTGAAATCTTTAGTGTGGATAGCTAAGGTATTGGATGTAAACCTTGTTGAGAAGGTTGAACCACTCTAAAATCACTTGTGTAATTTTTTTCTTTTTTTCTTTTGCTTTCACAAAAAAATGTATTTGCCAATTAAACCCCTCTTGCCATCTTCATTGATTGATCAACTCAACACACATCCACTCTGTCTGGTGAAAGTAGTTGTGTATTCTATTGTGCGTGTGAAATCATATTATCGTGTTGTGATTTTATGTGTTTTCAAAATACTTTATGAGAAAAATAAAATATTATTTTGTTTTGTGGTTGTTTGGTTGCACTTTGGAGACACATTGGGCTCTTTAGCCCACTCCTTAATTTCTCTTTTAGATAATTTTGGACATTAACTGATTTGGTACTAGGAGGATCTCACATTTTTCCGTCTATTTATCTTTTAGTACGAACTTATTTTATAAGGATTAATATCCTATACACTGGCGGTAGAAACTGAAAGTTTCCACAAGCGCCTTAGTTTTAGGGTATATGGAGCTAGTTTAGGTGCAGGGGTTTAGAATTTAGGGATAGTTGTTTCAATTAAAGGTTTAGGGTTATAATTTAGTGTTTATAGGTTAGGATTTAGTTTTTAGGGTAATATGGTGAGGATTTAGGTTTGAAGCTATAAACCCTAAATTATAACCCTAAACTTTAAATTGAAACAACTATCCCTAAATTCTAACCCTCTACACCTAAATCCCTAAACACTATACCCTAAACTAACTCTCTATACCTTAAAACTAAGGCGCTTGTGGAAACTTTCAGTTTCCACCGCCTGTGTATAGAATATTTATCCATTTTATAATTCATATTATTTTATTTTTGTTGTTTTTGGGACCATGATGCAATATCATATTTGGAATTTATGTGATTATGAATTTATTTTTCAACGTGTATTTATTAATTTTATTAGGATTATATTATTAAACTTTCCACTTGTTGTTTTAATGTTTTGGCTTTTGACGAATTATTAAGTATTCAATCATTATATTATTATTTTATTAATTTTTTCTATCAATCAATATGATTTTATCAGAAACGAAAGTCATACAAATGAAAAACCCCAACCATCACGTGTATCAAGAAAAAAAACATCCCTAAACCTGGAGGAAAATACAACAAAATACCAACCAAGCAAGAACACAACTCTATTTAGAATAAAGACCACCTTCCCACTCACAACAGATTTTCACACTACCAAAATCTTGTTGGTTCAAATTTATCAAGAATGTTCTCATAGCACACAATTTCTCAAGAATACTCACCTCACCATGCAATTCCGAAATACTACACCAATCTATCTCTATCGTCCAAATATAACTATTCCGTTCCAGTCAACAGTTAAGAAAACGGAACGGTCATTTAAACCCTCTATTTCTAATCCAAGGCATCTGTTTGCACCGCCAAAAGTGTTCATGGACCTCCCTTTCCGCAACAAATACTCGAATATTAGGCCATTTAAACGATCTCGTACTGTGCTCAATACGCAAAAGATACTTTTAAACAGTTGAGTGAAGCTTTTTGTGGAGGCTAAATGGTACCATGATAGCTATGTACCAACTATGGAGGAGCATATGAGGAACGCAATTCTACCTTCTTGAAATATCATGTTGGTCGTCACATCTTTTGTTGGAATGGGAGAGTTGGTGACACCTGTGATTTTTCACTGGCATCTAACAATCCTAAAAGTGTTGCTGCTTCTTCTGTCATTGGTCGACTCATGGATGACATCGGTTCACTCAAGTTTGAGCAAGAGAGAGGACATGGTGCGTTGGCCGTTGAATATTACATGAAACAATATGAAATTTCAGAAGAAGAGGCATGTATCGAATTGGAGAAGCAAGTGGAATATGCTTGGAAAGATATAAACCATGAGATGATTTTTAGCGAGACATCTAAGGTTATTCTCAATCTTGCAAGGGTCGGTGGTTTCATTTACAAGGATGGATACGATGGGTACATGCACGTTGGAAAAATTACAAAAGATAGGATCACTTCTTAATTCATTGATCCAAACTCAATCACAATTTGAGGATTTCAAGAATTTACCCAATCTGCTAATGTGTTTCGTGGTTGTTGATTATAAGAACAAAGTGTTTCTTGTTTCTGTTGGTATTTTAATGTACAGAAAGCTCTAAGGATGAAGGGAACTGAACATAATTTTATTTAATAACCAATCAAAATTTATACAAAATAAAATAACGACCTAAATTAAAGCAACAACCCATGACTAACTTTCTTCTAAACTTAAGCAACACTCAAATAACAAATAGCTAAAAATAGAAGCAGTCCTAAACACATCGACTAACACTCCTTGCTTTAGGAATTGCAAATACCAAGTGTTGTTCTCAAAACTTCAAATTTGCTTATTGGAAGCGGTTTGGTGAAGATATTTGCAAGATGCTCCTCTGGTTTGAACCAGTACAACATCACCTTCTTTTTGTACTTCTCTCAAAAATAAAAAGTTTAATGTTGAAGTGCTTAGTCTTCCCATGAAACACTGGATTGTGGGAAATTGCTATGGCTGCTTGATTATCAACGAAGATCTTTGTACTTTCTTCTTGTTCAAGATTAAGATCACATAATAATTTTCTCAACCACAAAGCTTGATTAACAGTGGATGTTGCAGCAATAAATTCTGCTTCGACAGTAGATTGAGTCACGGTTTCTTGCTTCTTCGAGCTCCATGAAAAAACACCTGATCCAAAAGTGAAACAATAGCTTGAAGTACTCCTCATGTCATCAATGGAACCTCTCCAATCACTATCAGAGAAGCCTAAAAGCTTGAACTCCTTGTTTCTTATGAATTTGACACCAAAATTACTTGTGCCTTTGATATAACGAACTACTCTCTTAGAAGCCCTGAGATGCAATTCATTGGCATAATGCATAAATCGAGATAAAATGATTAAATCATTTAAAATATCAGGACGTGTTGTTGTAAGATACATCAAGCAGCCAATTAAGCTTCTGAAATATCCTTCATCAACTTTATCAGCTACATCTTCTTTGCAAAGCTTCTCCGTTTGATTCATAGGAGTGCTTACTTCCTTGCATTCTCCAAGCTTGAACTTTTTCAAGATTTCTTTAGCATACTTCTTTTGGCAGATGAATACTTCATGTTCAGCTTGTTTAATTTGCATTCCAAGGAAAATGACATCAATCTGAGATCTGTCATCTCAAAAACCTTCATCATCTCTTGCTTGAATTGCTCTAGAAATCATGCATCATTTCCCATTAGCAAGAGATCGTCAACATAAAGAGAGACTATTAAAACATCATTGTTATGATGTTTGACATAAAGATTAGTCTCGGATAAACTTCTTTCAAAGCCCAAGCTTAGCAAATGATCATCTATTTTGTTGTACCAAGCTCTCGGAGCTTGTTTCAGCCCATAGAGGGCTTTCTTGAGAAGAAACACCTTGTCTTCCTCTCCTTTCTTCACAAAACGTTCAGGCTGCTCAACTTAAATTTATTCCTACAAAATGCCATTTAAAAAAGCTGATTTTACATCAAGTTGATACACTCTCCAATTCATTTGAGTCGCTACAGCAATTAAAAGTCTTATGGTGTCCAAACGAGCAACTGGTGTAAAGGTGTTTGAATAGTTTTCGTCAAAAACTTGTGCATAGCCTTTGACCACAAGTCATGCTTTGTGCTTGTTGATTGAGCCATCAGCATTAAGCTTGGTTCTGTACACCCATTTGACCCCAATCACCTTTCTATATTGGGGTCGATTAACCAACTCACATGTTTTGTTCTTCTCAATCATGGACAACTCCTCTTTCATTGTAACCACCTATTTTGTGTCTTTCATTGCCGTAGAAAAATCTGTAGGTTTACACACAGCAGCTATAATGCATCTTGCATAGATGTTAGTAAGAAATCTAACACCTCTTGTTGGAGCATCATCCACCATCTCATTCAACCAATTTTCATCTTCATCTGTGGTTGAAACGGGTAACTTAAACTTCAAATCTGTAGTAGTTGGACCACATTTCTCACCCCAATTCCACTCTTCATCTTTCATGAAATGAACATCTCTGCTTATAATAATTTTCATTATATGGTTGGAAAATTTTATAAGCTTTTGCAACATTGCTATAGCTGATAAAGACTCCTGGGAGTGTCCTCTTGTCTAACTTGTCTCTCTTGATCCGTGGAATGTGAGCGAAGCACAAACAACCAAATATTTTGAGAAAATGCAAAGATGGTTTACAACCATACCAAGCCTAGTAAGGTGTTTGATCCTTGACTGCTTTTGTGGGCAATCTATTATGTAGGAAAACCGCAGTATGAGATGCCTCTGCCCTGAACTTCTTGGGTAAATTCTTTTCATGCAGCATATATCTAGTCATTTCTAAGATGTATTTGTTTCGTCTTTCACTAACACCATTTTGTTGTGGCGAATAAGGAGCTATCAACTTATGCTCACTTCCAGCTTCTTCACAAAACGAATTGAAATTGTCTGACGTATACTCCTTGCCATTATCATACCTCAATATTTGAATGTGAATGCCACTTTGATTTTCCACCATTCTTTTGAATTTCTAGAATGCTCCAGCAATTTCTGACTTGAATTTTAAGAGGAAAATCTAACACATTCTTGTAAAATCATCAATAAAATCAGCATAATATCGATTACCTGCTAATGAAGGAGTTCTTTGAGGTCCAAAAATGTTTGTGTGAATTAACTACAACTTACAAGTGGCTCTGCACGCAGTCTTTGGAAATGACTTTCTGTTTTGCTTTCCAAACTGACAAGCCTTACATGTCAATATGTGATCATCAAGTTCTAGAAGATCAATTGCCATGCTTTTGGACTTCATCTTCAATATCCCCTGATGATGATAGTGTCCGAGCCTTTTATGCAAAAGCATTATGATGCTTTCTTTTGCTAGAAAAGCTGATTGCTCCTCTTACATCGAATTGAGGGAAAAACTTCTCCTTGACATCTTAACTTCAAACATTTTCTGGCCTGTAGCATTCTCTCATTTACAATCTATCGAAAATTTTAGGATTTTCCAAGCTTCCATTTATCTCAAGTCACGTAGGTATTTATATTATTTAAATACTCAACGATGTGTCAGTTATTCAGGTACTTTCGATAATTCCAAACAATTCATTCCTTCCAGAACTCGGGAATTTATCTATCATTCTAGTTAATTTGGTAATTTCAGTGCCTGAGGTTATTTCGTTCATTTCAATCATTCCAATCAATTCATTCTCTACTGTCATTTAGATTAGTTCAGGAATACGTTGAACTTCCAGTAAATTTATCTTCAGGTGTTTGTCTAGAGTTCGGGTAATCTAAGTGTTTTGTTATCATACATATTTGCATCTTGATACCGACGTTTTTCCTAATAGAACATGGATTTTGGATAAAGTAATAATTTTATCAGATCAAGTGTAAAATTCCATGTCATTTCCTTTGTTAAAGGTATTAAAGTTATTCTCACTTCTCATGGGTATTATCGTCATTTCTTAACGAAATATTTCATATATCAAATCCTTTAACTCTATTAATCAGATCGGGAGATTATTTGTCTTATTAATCATTTATTGAATTCAAGGTCTTTTCGGTCTATTAAACTTCTCTTTGAATATTTTGATCATATCCAGATTACTATTCTTTTATTTTGTAATCGAATTAACTCAAGCATAGTTCAAAGTACACTTAATCACAACCATGCATACCTTAACCGATTACCAACATGTTTCAAAAAGCATGCAATAGATCGTAATGTATTACCTTGAATCCTTGTTATATCGGTCGACCCTTGAAACGACATTCGAACACTATCGAACCCGAATTCGACGTCCTCCACCTCTCAAATACAAGGATATGTGAATTCCTTCAATTAAATATAATCCAAAATCAATTCTTAGCTTGATCACAACTCTTAAACTAAAAACTATACACATGCATTCTCAGGTTCAAGGTCAGACTCGGAGGCTTTCGGGGTTAGAATTTCGTGAAACAAACTTCAAAAACAGACTCATGACGTAAAAAAATAACATAAGGGTTTTTTGAGAAAGTTGACTTTTTGGTCAAAGACAAGTGTCAACGCTAATGTCATGCTGCCATCATTGGTCAACACTGATGTCATGCTGGCATCACTCGTCAACGAGTCCTAGGTCGGGTCAGGTCAGGTTCGGGTTAGACGAGTTTGGTCGGATAAGGGTTCAAGTTGGACTCAGGTTTCGGGCTTGGACTCGGGTCAGGTCGATCGGGTATGGGTTTATTACCCAAAGCCATTGGGCCTTAAAACATGCCAGCCCACTCTAAAAAATAACAAAGGGTTATTGAACCGGTTGGAGGTTGGGTTGGTTTGCTGACTCGGTTCAAGGGCCAGACCTAGTCTACGGCTGATCAGGCTGGTGCAGTTCACAGGCCATCATCCAAGGTGATCGAATTTCACCCACGACAGTGCATGGTCACCACATGCGGACAAAATTGCTAGAAACAACATCGAAAAAAGCCAAAAATGAAAAATAACATAACCATTAACTCCAAAAACCTAGATTAGGTTAGCAGCCTTACCAAACTTACCCCAAAACAAATGAGAAATAGTCGGTACTGACGTAGCTCCAACAAGGCCTTAAACGGCAGCCAGCGAAGGATCCAAGGGCATGGATTTGATCAGCTCGGCATGAGGAACTCTCTACTGGTAGCAGCACGATGAATAGACAGTAGACGGTGGATGAAATGACAATAAACAGAGGCGGCAAAGCATGAGTTTTTGACGAATCTTCAAATGGATCTCCACGGCGGACGGCGGTCGTTCACAGCGAGTGGAGGTCATGAATGGGTTCAGGGTGAGGCAGTGCTCCTTCTGATGCTGGCGGTGCACGCCACGTGCCGGCGGTGGCATAGATTAGGCGGTGGTGAAGGGTGGTTGAGGGGAGAAGCTTAGAACCTTCTGGGTTCTCATCTCTTGAACAAACAACAATAATGAGGGGGTAGCTGAGGAGTCATATTGGATATTGTTATTATTATTACAATATAGACATGCAATTGCTTTTAATAAATATCAAGGCAGGCCTTGACTAAGAATTGCTTTAGTCTCGATGGATAAAGTTGTTACACCCAATACTAAGGTCATAGGTTTGAAACCCCTTGACTGCATTCTCATTTTTATTTCATCTTCTTCTTTTTCATTCTTTCCCCTTTTTTATAATACATAAATATAAATCAAGGTGTAACAACTCTCCCCCTAAAAGAAATTTTGTCCTAGAAATTTATTAGAGACGGAGAATGCAAACATTTCTATTTCATCCATTCTTGTACTGAAACTTATCCATCAGAGTATCTTTGTTTCTCGGACTCTCTAACGGTCACAGATAAATCTAGTAGTGTCCTCAGTTACTCGAACTGTCTTTCGACCCAAAGTCATCCCACCATATATCTCGGACTAGCTAATCAGAATACAATATTTGAACTCATACAAAACTTCATACGATGCCAAGCAAACACTTATCTCATAACTATTATTATAAACGCTCTCAGTTAGGGATAAGAAACCTTCCCAACTGCCACAAAAGTCAATCATACGACCTTGAAGTATCTCCTCTAAAATTTGAATTACTCTACTAGGTTGGCCATCAATTTACGGATGAAAAACTATACCTAAAATCTAGACAAGTACTTAAGGCCTCCAATATGGCCTTTCTAGAACCAGGGTGCAACATTGAATTTCAATTAGGGATACACCATGCCACATTTTCAAAGAAAAATCTTTCTTCAAGTCGATCGAACATAAGCAAGGTTTTGAACGAATACTACATGCCACCAGCTTAATTTTCAGACAATTGTTTCTTTCATGTATAACAGAGTCACCATAAAATTTACACTTCTACCACGTTCACAGACAACCTTCTTTTAATTTCATATTACTTTTATCAAAGTTCATCTAAATATTCTCAAATATAATCATTATCACTGAATAGCCTTACATGTAATCTTATATCAGTTACCTCACATAATCAAACATTTACTATCAATCTAATTCAGATCTTCAATTTCACATGCATTAATCATCTCACGTTCTTCATCCATATTCAAATCCATCAACTTAATCCAAATCACATATGAACATTACAAACACTCTTTGTCGATACCAATCGAGCTATAGAGGACAAAACACTTAGATTCACTTATTACAGGAAAAGATTTGACATCAGAGTGCTGGCTCGGTGGAGTATGGTTATGATCTAGGGGCATGTACAAACCAGACACCCTATGACAGACGATCGACCAATCTACCCAGAATGACGCAACTCTAAGCTCTGATACCACTAAATGTAACCCTCTAGACCCAGCTATGCGACACACATGATTCTATGAGATCACATTAAGGTCACAAGAGCAACCTACAGAAAAAAACCCGAATAAAATTATTTTCTTTCTAATACATTTAAAACCGTAAAATAAAAATCTTTGTCAGGACATCATTACAGAAAATCATAAAACAGAAATCAATAAGTATATTACAGACTCTGTCATAAAATAACACACGGTATACATGTTCGTTAACTGTACCGGCACCGTACTCCAAAAGCAACGCAGAAAGAACTCCAAACACTAATGTCGGTCACTAAACCATGATAGATTTCTTCTAACCTACGATGGTAAAAATAACGTGAGCTTAGAAAAGCTCAGTAATACAAAACAACCAAAAGATGTTGTAAGCACATGCAGTTATATGGCAAGCATCACTGAATAACCTTGACAATCCAGTGGTAAAATGGAATTGCAGCAGTGATAACCGCGTTGATGATCCGTTGGAACGCATGTCGTCCATGCATTTCAATGTATTCAGCAACATATTTCCTAGCGTCTAAACTAATCATCTGGAGGATCTTCTTTTGATCATCTGTGTACTTTCAGCCCCCCAAGTCCTTCAAGTTTTATATATTTCCTTGTATACTGCTCTCATACACATAAACTGCCCCCATTGAATATCGGTAACACCAAACACATGCACACTACATAGCAGTTTTTTAGATTTTAGTGGCCCTAGGGCGAACCTAAAAACTAGACTCGTGATAATAAGTATTGAAAAACTGAATTTTAAAAGTGGGTCACTAATATCATGTATTAGAAAATTGGTCTCCAATAATAAATTTTATTTTAAAAATATGCCCATAATAACAAGTATTGAGAAAAAACGGACTCATGATAACAAACATCATAAAAATTGAATTTTAAGGGTAGATCTCTAAGAACAAATATCAAGAAAAAACTCGGCCCTCTAATAACAAGTATTGAAAAATAGTTCTCTAATAAAAGGTATTGGAAAAAAATAAATTTTAAGAGTATATGTTTAATAACAAATATTGGAAAAATTATGCCCCTAATAACAAGTATTGGGGAAAATTGAACCCCTAATAACAAATATTGGGGGAAAACCGTGCCCCTAATAACAAGTAATGAAAAATTAAGGCCCTAATAACAAATATTTGAAAAAAATTAGACCACTAATTAAGTATTGGGGAAAATTGGACCCTAATAACAAATATTTGAAAAAAAAAGTTTTAAGAGTATGCTCATAATAATAAGTATTGATAAAAATTAAGCTCATAGTAACAAATGTTAAAAAAATTGGACCCCTAATAACAAGTATTGAGAAAAAATTGAACATCTAATAACAAATATTAAAAAATTGAATTTTGAGAGTAGACCCCTAATAATAAATGTTGGAAAAAAATTGAGCTCTAATAACAAGTGTTAAAATATTTGGCCTTTTTATAATAATTATTGAAAAAAATAGGCTCTAATAATAAATATTGAAAAAAATTAAAATTTAAAAGTAAACCCTTAATAATAAGTATTAGAAAAATTGGACTATAATACTAATATTATATATAAAAAAATTGGGTCATAGGCGGGCGCCCCTCTCACCCATGCCTAGGGACGACTTTGGCATACTAACAGCTTCATGTATGACCATAATAGAATCATGCAAATGCCGAGATTTGAACCTATGCAAGATGGAGTAACATGAGTATTCTTGACTAGTCGATTAATTAGTGAATCTCTATTTTAAAGTAAACTACCTATTTAATACCTAATCTACTACTTTGTTTTTGTTTTTGTAAATTATTTTTTAAATGATAATTAATGTTACGTTTTGAAATGTGTTGTGCCCTACCATCAGGATCTACAAAAGACTCTTCGTCGATCTCCATTGACCCCGCATTCTGATCATCTTCCTTTTGAAATATGTCGTCCCCTACCATTGGGATTTATAAGACAACAATGGTGTAGATTGAACAAATTCGGTGTCTACAACAAAATTAGTCATATAACATCATAGATTTACATATTAATTATGCCTTAACAAATACTACTTCACATACCATTGCACAAAATCCATAAAAGAATAACCCATAAATGAACAATATTATTCATGTTATGAATATTTATTTGTTGTGAGTATCCATTTATTAAAGGAGACTTTTTAATGTACTTTATTATTAGAGTTTAATACCCATTGGAATTAGAGTTTTCATCTTATGCATATAAATATAAACTTGGAGAAAGCATTGTAAACAACTCAATATTGAGAATAAATAAAATATCCCTCTTTCTCTCATCTCATTGTTCTTATTCTTATTCCTTTTATTTTATTCACAACGCGTTATGAGCACGATACTCTAACCATATGAGGTGTTTGTCGTTCGAATCCTAAAGGAATTATTGAAAAGAAATTTGATTCTAGCATGAATCAAAGATAAGTTCTTCTCACTCAATTATATTTTAATTAGAGGTTATCTTTCTCTCTTGATTTTTAACTTGTTTTTTTATTTTTAAAAAATCATTGGTTGCTCGGTGTTAGTGTAGCCAGAGAGTGGCATAATTTTCTTTAAAATAATACTTTTATTATTCTAGTATATCTTGATAATGTTGAAAGTTATATTTTTTTAGGGATATTCATATACTTTTACTTTGCATGGATTGACTCTCCTAAATCATCGCGTGAGATATTGGATTAAAGGTGAAGTACACGCGTTTTGTGAAAATTGATATTTGTGATCGTAAATAAATAATAGCAAATGAGATTCAAATCCCTTTGGGTAAGACAAGAAATCACGCATCAAACTTGTTAGGCGAACATGGTGCGTGCATTTTCTTAAAGGAAAAATAGTGGTATGATCCTTCGTGCTTTTTTATTCATATGATTTAATATGAAATTTGTGTATTGAGAATATTATTGATGCAAACGTATTAAGATTTTCTTATTTTTTTAGTTCGTAACTAAATATTATTTTTGATTTATTTTATTTTAATGATGAGATTTGATGTTTTTAATCGTGTTTTAAGTTTTACATGATATGTTTAAATGGCGTGGTTAATAGACTTGACGTAAAGAAATTATGAGAAGTTGTCTTGATCATTTGTTATGTCTCTATTGTCCTCGAGAGAAAAATCATTATCGGTAAACTCTACTTTTATTTTTATTCCTTAAACTACAATTTTAAAGTGCGATAAATCATGGTGATTTTGAATATACAAGAAGACTATTACAAAGTCTATATTTGCTCGAAAGCAATAATTCTTTTACGTCGAAAAACTCGACTATAGACTTTTTCCAAAGTTCAAGTTGCAAAAATTCATCGTGATAAGAAATTTTATGGGAGACATTCCCCGAAGTGAATGCAAGTATCATGTTTATGAGATTATAGATCTGTTTCATTCCCTGAAGTGAATGCAAACATGGTACATCTATATTCAGTTAGTGATATAACTCTGATATGATCCAAATTACTTCACAACTGAAGTTATGTGGTTAGAGTATCAATGATAAGGATGTGTTAATAAAAACATATTTCACTTTTAATGCAAATAATGTTGTCCTCAAATATAATATCGTGAAAAAGATTTTAAAGACCCACTGGTTCTATTTTATTCCCAGAAGTGAATGTGAGATTATATAATGGAAAAAAATAGAAGTAAATTTTGTTTTCGAAAATGCCGAATATGTTGTTGGTCCAACTCATTTGGACGTTGTTGGTCCAACTCATTTGGACGATATTGATTTCTTTATAAAACTTGAAGGGAATAAATCATCTTCTAATTATTCTCATAACCTTGAAGAAAATTATTTATCTTTTAATTTATTTTGCTTTATGTTTATTTATTTACGGAATAATTATTTACGTTATATATATATATAATGATATTTATTTATTTTGTTTAACATGATTATTTATCAAATACAATCTATGGTGACGATTTATGCTTAACATAAGCCTAAGAAATATTTTTCCTTTAAAATACAAGGGAATAATTATTTACGTTATATATATATATAATTATTGATGCTCTATAAGCGCAATACGTTCTTGAGAGAAAGCGCGTTATGGAAGGTGCTAATTGTGAATATTATAATAATTACCGCTGATGGTAATGATATCGTCATTATCATAAGTGAAAATTTTAAGAGAGCAATAAGAGTTCTCAAAATAATCATTCGAGAATTATAGATAACATATGTTATCAATTGACATATGAAATAAGGAAATGTGGATATAAACTATGGTAGCCAAAAAGTCAGTTAAAAGCTCTAGAAGAGCTATATATTGCTACCAAAATAATAATTTTCATTGAAAGCTTCGAAAAAGCTAAATATATTCCTATTTGAATGAATAATTTTTTGTGGACAATGTATTATCAAGTTTCAAAGAACTTTTATTTCAAAATTTGTACCACGCATGTACAAGTGAGATTGAATCACATGTTATGGTAAATCAGAAGTTTACAAATTCAGATACACACACACACATATATAGCTGGCATGATCGATTAGACCATCCTGATCAATAATGATGCGGAAAATTATTGAGATTTACATACACATATATTAAAAGAACCTGGAGTTCTTGCGTTGTTTGGTCTCAAAAGAATTGATTAAGATCCCACTAACCAAAAGAACTTAAATTTCTTGTACTAAAGTTGAGATTGCATGTCTTGCATATTTGAATGAAAAATTGGCTCATTTATTCACAAATGTGGAAAGATTTATATGATTTTAGTAGATGCATCTACATTGTTTTATCAACTTACAACCAAAAATTTTGTGAGAATGATTAGAAAAAGATCCAGATTATGCAGTTAGACTATTTATCTTGCAGAAACTAGTGGGTTTATATTTCAGGCTATATCAGTTGCAATAATTGTTACAAAGCTTATTGATTATGAAAAATGTGTGTAGAACTAATGTTTTTATATAATAATTGAAAATTAGTTTTGGACTAAATTGTAATAATTTCAAAAATGCTTTTAAGACCAATAACTTGAAATTATGTTTGAGGATGTTTAAAAACATTTTTGGCAATGTTTGAAACGTTTTTAAGTAGCCAAGCCAGTGTCTTTAAGGTACCCGTTTCGATACAGGGCCAATCTGTATCGATATGGTTTGATATTGTCAAAACGCGTACTGAACATGGCTTGCACGTTTCGATACGGTGTAGTGCTGTTTCGAAACACCGTATTGTGTTTCGATACGGCTAACGGTCAAAAAATCCTCAACGGTTATATTTTCCCAGCAGTCTTTTAAATGTAGCTCAATTGTCACTCATACCGAAACGGTTTGTAACCGTTTCGATGCAGTTCAATACTGTTTCGATACGGCCAGAGGCGTTTCTATACAGCTTGCTGCAACATGCTTCAATGGCTAGTTCTGAAGAAGGTCGTTCTGATACGAGCTCTTGTGTTCTGATATGGACAACTCTAGTACATCATTTAATGAGGGAAATAAAGGCTCAAACGGCTCCAAATCAATCCCAATGGTCCTCAACGGCTACAAACTCTATTGGGAGTATAAAAGGGACATCCAAGCATCAAGGGAAGACTAATGCTTCAATTGTCAACAACATTATGATTTCAAATTGTCTTTAGGGCCTAAATTGTATATTTCTTGTATAGACAATACTTGTGAGCTTAATTGTCAAATTTGCTCAAATGTATAGGTTTTGGGTGAGTGCTTAGAGTTGCAAACACATAACTATTAGAGGGATTTCTTGTTTGCTTTGAATTTCACTTGTATGTGAGTGTTTGATTAAGCTAAGGGTAGATAGCTTAATCGATGTAATGGTTTCCTCCTAACCCGAGAAAAGGGGACAAAATTCTTAGTGAATTTAGGAAATCCTTGGTGGCGTTCCAAGGTAGTGGATGTAGGCTTTGGGGTTAGAAAGTCGAACCACTCTAAATCCTTGTGTTTAATTCTTTATTTTATCCACCAACTTAAACACCCAAAAATCCAACTTCTCCACCACTTGGCAATCCATAACGGTTGAAAGAAATCAAGTCTAAAAATTGGTATCATATCGAGGCTCAATCGAAGGGGATTAACATCCTATTAAGGCGATCCGAGTAGCTCGATACAAGTTTCTATCAACCAATCCAATGGCACAATCCATCGATAAGCCACATTTCTTCGACGGGACCAACTATGCTCATTGGAAGATTAGACTGAAGTTCTTCATCAAATCCAAAGATTGCAAGCTTTGAGATATTGTTGAAGAGGGTCCTTTCGTGCCACAACAAAGTAAGGCGGAATAGAGTGTGGATGATCGCAAGAAGATGGAGCTTAAATGTAAGGCCTTGGACATCCTCTTTTGTGGTTTTGGCCCCAACATCTATGAGAAGATGTCCTCTTGCGAAGATGCCAAGGAAGTATGGGACAAGCTTGAGGTCACATACAAGGGAACAAACGAAGTAAAGGAGACCAAGATCGGCCTCCTCAACCACGAGTATGAGAACTTCAAGATGGAACCAGATGAAGACATCACAAAGATGTTCGATAGATTCTCCACCATCACAAATGGACTCAAAGGCTATGGAGAAATCGTTCCGGAAGACAAGCTTGTCCGAAAGCTTCTCTATTCTCTTCCCGAGTCATGGGACTCAAAGAAGACTGCCATCATCGAAGCAAAAAATCTAAAGACCTTGAAGCTAGATGAACTCATGGGGTCTCTTCTCACTCATGAAATGATGAAGAAAGAAAAAGAAGAGGAGAAGAAGAAGGAATAAATAAATAAGATGGGGAAGAAGAAATTCATAGAGCTAGGCATCAACAAAAGTGTTGTAGCTCTCAAATCCTCTACATGCCAACACGTCTATTTGAGCAAGGAGGATAGTGAAGATGAAGAGATGGTTCATCTCTTCAAGAAATTCGCCCGATTCATGAAGAGCGAGATGGCTAAATCCAAGCATGAATCGAATAAGAAGATAAAGGATTCCTACAAGTCCAACAAAAAGGGATCATCTTCAAAGAAAGCATATGTGGCGACATAGAGTGATGAAGACTCCACCGATGATAAGGTAGCCCACCTATGCTTCATGGGCTTCAATGAGGGGGAGGTAACTTCTAACTCATCTATTTCAAATTCATATACATTTGATGAGTTACAAGATGCCTATGATGATTTACTTTTGAAATTTAAGGCAACATTTTCTAAAAACAAAAAGTTGGTTTCAAAATTGAAAAAGGAAAATGATTTGCTTTCTAAAACAAATCTAGAGTTTGAAGCAAAACTTAAAGATTTTGAACTTACAAAATTTGCTTCAAACCATGGAAAAAGATCATCAAAAGGAAATTGATGATCTTAAGAAAGAAAAAATATTGATTTCCAAGGAACTAGAAAAGAAAAATAATTTTAGAAAATCAAAATTTTATCAAAGACAATCTAGTGCCCCTGGATTTTTGAACGGTAAATGTTTTAGAAGTATTTGGGTCGCAAAAGGACTAAGTACTTCAACCAAAAAGGATAAAATTGAAAAATGGATTCCTAAGGGGGCTAAACTTTGTGCCACTAACGTTTATGGATCCAAAGCAATAAACTTTGTATGATTGTTTTTTTTTAGGTGTGATGGAGATTGATCAACAAGTTAAACAATGAGGGGGAGCTCCATACACACAAAGAAAAGCACTTGAAGAATCAAGGGTTTACATTCTCCCTTGAGTTCAAGTGTGGTAAAATCTAGTTGTTTTATTTGTTTTAATTTGATTTATTTTTATTTCAACTAAATTATCATATTGTTAAACTAACAATATTTGATGCTTTGAGTAAGGGGGAGCCAATTTTAAAAATATTATTTTTGTTAAAAAAAATTAGCTATCCATTGTTATGGACTTCAAAGTTTTCAAACATAGTTTGAACCATTTTTGATATAACAAAAAGGGGAGAATGTTTTGAAAATTTGAATTTTCAAATGAATAAGGGGAGCATTAATTGATTTTAAATTTTAATTCTCTTATTCAAAATTTATTTTACTAAGGGGGAATCTCAAACAATTTTTTAAGATTGGTTTTATTATATCAAAAAATGGGAGATTGTAGAACTAATGTTTTGATATAATAATTGAAAAAATGTTTTGGACTAAATTGAAATGATTTCAAAAATGCTTTTAAGACCAAACAACTTGAAATTATGTTTGATTATTTTTTGTTCATTTTAGTCCCTTTTTTAACTGTGTTCATCTTCTTCTTTCCCTCTTCTCTGCGTTGGTATCCCTTGGAATTTCGATTTCAATTGTGCCTCGAGAAGTGATGCCATGGACTGGTTTGATATTGATGTATGAGTGGGCATTCACAGTTTTTTTTTCTTTTGTTTGGAGCTTTTCTTCATTTGATTTATCAGTGGGGGAAAAAACAACTCAATCGGGATACGGATTCTTTTGATTCTGATTCAAGAAAAGGTTTATTTGCTTGGCAAAAATGCACAAATTAGGAATGATCATGATTATTACTCTCGCATTGGTTGACAATTTCCACATATTCTTTACAGGCTATCAACGGCAGACATCCTCTTGTGATATGGTTACTTGGTATTATGGATTGGGGATGGCTTTTTTGGCTCTTGCAGCTCCATCCTTACCATGTAGTTTCGGGATCACCGCTCTATTCCCGACGTAATTTCCACCGAGATAATATTGTATTCACTCGCATTTTTAAAAGAAAACAATTTTCAAGTCCAGTTGGACATTGGAGGGCTTGTATTAGTGTCATTCATGACATACGCTTCGGAACATCTAGCAATCTGGTCATTTTTTAAAGGTCTTGAAGACCGGAACACCGCTCGATCGAGGAGTGCATGTTTCTTCTGTTGAAAGAAGGCTTCAAAATGGTTATATTGTTTACCATCGCATCAAGTTTCCTTCAGATTAGTGTTCTTTTTAACATTTAATCACAACAATTTGTTTTTTTAATTATTTTTCTTCAAATCACTTACCTGTAATCCTTAGTACCACAACTCCAGTTTTGGTACTTATCTGGGTTATTGTTGATGTTTGTGTCGTGCTTCATGATAAGGAGCAGAGAAGAGGGAAAGAAGATGATGAACAGTTTAAAATGGGACTAAAATGAATAAAAAAATAAAATCTGATATACCTAACGTGCAATTTACCCCTTTAATTTAAATCAACTTATTTTTTTTAATAAAATGACACGTGGCGTGTTCTGGTTGGCCCGTGAATTTTTAACAATATTAGGAGGGGCCAAACAGGGTAACGGTTTTTAGTTTAGGGGCCACAATGTCCCAAAAAATACTCTAGGGGGCAATTCAATATTTTGTGTATACTTCAAGGGCCAAACGGGCCATTAAGCCAATTTTTTTTCGCGGGGTTTTTTTATCATAGTAAGGTTTTAACAAGACATCTTATCTTCATGGATATCCAAGGGAGAGTGTTATAAATATTTATTTATGGTGAATATTCGTGTATTAAAAGAGACTTTAGTGTACTTTATTATTAGGGTTTAATACCCATTGAAATTATGGTCTCAATCTTATACCTATAAATATAGACTTAAAAAAAGTATTATAAACAACTTAATATTAAAAATAAATAAAATCTCTCTCTTTATTTTTATTCGTGTTCCTTTTATTTTATTCACAACACTTCACATATTTTTAGCAGGGAAGATTTTTCATTGACATGAGTAATGTAGTTCCAATACCCAAATCCATTCTTTGAATTGTTGTACGTGTATGGAAATAATATTTTCCATTTATGGGATAGATATTGTCATAAATGGTTTCTACATATTTTACACGGTATTATTCTATGTATAAATTAATTTAAACCTTTAAGGACTCAACATACTATTAAATCATTATTTTAAATATTTTAGTGTTTAATATTTTCCATTATGGCTTAAATAGTGTCATAAATCGTTGAACACCATGAAATTAATTAATAAAGATTAAAAATTTTAAGGACTTAAAATATAATTAATAATTATTTAAAATAAATTTTTAATTAAATTATTTTTCATATATATTATATTTTTAATCTTTATTTTTAAATAGTATAATAATAATTTTAGTCCTAAAATTTATATATTTTGTTAATTTGGTCCAAATGCTATCGATTAAATCATTATCTTAAATATTTGGGTTAAACTTAAATTTTCTCGTCCTCTTTCTTCTTCCTCTAACAATAGAAAATGTAAATTTAAAATCTAAATTTTCTGCAGATTTCATAAACCATAATCACCCAATTCTCATCTCAAATTTCAATCCTTAAATAACCCAAATTCAAAGTTTCAAACCTTAATCTTCAAAAACACGGATTTATCTCACGCCACTTATCATTGTTTAATTGCGTTAATCATTCAGTGTGCCACGCGTCACCATCATAATAATTAATTTTTAGTTAATAGTCAACTTAACGGAAGGGTTAAATTGATCGCAATTTGATTTTTATGGGCATAATTGATCGTAATTTGAATTTTGAGGGCTCAATTGAGTGAAAATTTTTCATAAGGGCTTAGTTGGTTTTTTTATTTTTCGTTGAGGGCCAATTTGACCTTTAAGCCAAAAATAAATTTAATTTTTAATTTATTGAGAATGATATTGTTTATTTATATATTTTAATTAATGTTATTTTTTATTTTTATATGGTTGAAAAATATTTAATTAAAGTTAGAAAAAAATCAAAATTTTACAAATTAGAAATAAATTTAAAAATATATATTTTCAATAATTTAAAATTATTATATTAGAAACAAAAAAAATTTCATCTCATAATTATACTTTAATTTATGTTATAATTAAGGATAACCATAGTTTAAACTAATTAAATTTAATGTTTAGTAAACAAAACTCAATATACCTAGTTAGTTTGGTGGCAAGATGATGGTTCTATTTCCACGAGTTTTGGGTTTGATTCCCCTTGCTTACTAATTTTTACTTCTTTGTGCACTAGGCTTGGGTTCAATTCCCTCTAAACATATGTTTAAATTTTGTTTTTTTTCCTTTTTCTTTAAACCAATTAGAAGATGTCATAATTAATTTTATAATATTTCTTAATACCACATCATCACATAGTTATACGTAGACAAGCCACGTCAAAAATCTAGTCCATATGGATGTGCCTAGTGAGCAAAAAAGTTGATCGTTAATTAACTTGCGGTTTCTATCCAAATAGGGTTATTTTGAAAGAAAATAGAAACGGTAGGGGCTTAAATTCTCCAAAAAATAGAATAGAGACCAAAGTGACCAAACAGTCAAATGTTGGGGGCTGATTGTAACGCCCGAGTTTAGGGCCCGGGAGATAATCGGGTTTGGCTAAACCGGTTCGGGTTAAACTAATTTTAGAAAAATATATTTAATAAACAAATTTTAAGGATTTTAAAGGAAAAAGGGGTAAAAGGGGATTTTTAAATTAAAGAAAATGATTTTGAAAACATCATCATCTCCAAAAAGCTATTTCACGTTATCGTCTTTAAAACCTCATTTTTACTATTCCATTGACTCAAGTCTTACATCCAAGCAAAGCTTTCAAGGTAACTTCTCCTTTACTTTGATTTTTACTTATTTGACTTGTCATCAACGAAACCTTTCTTTTAAACCCATTATATTTCATTTTGGTTTTGGGTTGGGAAAAATGGGTATTTTACACTTGATTTTCGTGGGTTTGATTATCCATGGTTTTACATGTTCTTTAAGCTAAGTTTTGGGTGGTTAAACATGTTGGAATATTGGCTTAATATTGGGAAACCCAAAATGGGTCAAAAAATGGGATTTTTTAGTTGAAAAGATGGAGTTTTTGGCTTGGTTTTGGGTCGATTTTGGGGCTGATGGTTCTTTAGTTGTTGGGGGATGTTTTTAGATGATATTTGAGGTGTTTTGATGTTGTAAATCAATGGGTTCAGCTTGGGGTTTTGTTGAAACGGATTTGGTAAGGTTTTGGGTGAAGTTTTGGGTTTGAATCAATGTGTTTTGTTTCAAGAAGTTGGATTCCGGGTTGTTGCTAGTTTACATGTATAATAGCATCCTAATGTTCTGTTTTTGGGTTGCCTAAAAGCAGAGGAAGTTGGATTGGGCACTTCAGACGCGAGATAGAGTAGTGCAGAGGCTTGAATCTGTGTTTCGGCTAGCGTTGGTGTGTTGGCTGGTGAGTGGAACTATTTTCTAAGCCTTAACTTGGTTAAGGATGTGATTTGAGAGTTTAGATTGAGCTTGATAAGCCAATCTAAGCTCAAGAGTAAGTTTTAAGTGTTTTAATCCTTATTTTCAATAATATCTACTATGCATTTGAAGGATTTTCATAGTTCATGTTGCCTTGAATATCAACGTGTTATGCTTGTGATTGCCTTATTTGATATCCATGTTGGTTATGGTTGTGACCATGAGGACACAAGGTAAGTGTTGATTTGTGGGTATTGACATGTGAAATCTTGTTACCGGATATAGTTGGTCGACCAATAGGATGTGAGTGCACTTGAGGTAAAAGTCGCGCGTGGCCTTGGTGATGCTAGATTCCAGTAAGGAGGAGTACAATGATGTGAGATTCCACCGGAATCTATGTTTTACTAGACGTGTGAGTACGGTGATGTGAGATTCTATCGGAAGTGTCTAGTGGGTTTTGAGAACTATTCGCATATCCGAGTACAAGTGATGAATGTCAATATACCCATGGTGCTCTAAATTCTCATGGTTAAGCATATTTCATTGTCCTTTTCCATTTATGCTTATGCATGTAGTTGGTTACTTTGCTTGTATTATGAGGATGAGCATGAGGTAAGCTTATGGCTTGTGGTTGCATTTGGTAAATGCACGAGATGTTATATGCATGTTGTTGTGTGTTCAAGCATGGGGGAAATGATTTGGAAACAGTTTTGGTTTCAAGCAATCTACGTTTTAAAACTATATTGTTGTAGCTACCGTTTTGACAACCCCTCACTAAGCTTAAATGCTTACGCTCCTTTTTCCAACAATGCATGCCCTTAGACTTACGGAGCAGCTCAGGGAACAATGGAGTATCCAAAGGAGTTTGGTTTGCTCAAGTATGGTTTCTAGACTTCGATAATTAGTATTAAGCAATGAGATTAGGACCTTTTGGTTAATAGGTTGTTGTTATGCCTCCTTGACAAGTATGTTTGGTTGCGTTTGGCCTGTAATGCCTCATATTCTGTTGAAACATGCTTTAGTTTAGCTTTTGACCTTGTTGGTGAATGTTAAGCATGAGTGTTTTCCCTTTTAGACCTTGCTATGTTGAATCTTGTCTCGTTCGATGTCTATCTTGCTTTAATGTGTATCTATGGATGCCTTGTGTTGCATATGTGCTTGTAAGCAGAATGAATGCTTGTTTAGTGTGTTTTGTGCTTGTAACCTCTAATGTCCGTTCTTGCTTGGTTCATGTTCGTGTTTTCTTCTCGTTGCTTGTCTCCTCACACAGGACTTAAATGTGGCATCTAGATAAAATAATTTTTAAAAAAATTTAAAAAATGTTGCTAATCGAAGTGAGACCTTAACGGGTTTCTCTACAGTTTTCTCCGTGTAACCCGTTTGGGTCGGTCTGGTGGCTAGGCCGGGTCGAGGGGGTTATATTTGTTGGTATCAGAGCCTAGGTTTTGCCTAGGTTCGTTGAGTTTCTGCAAAGCCGAAAGGTAAGTGAGGTTAGTTTTGTTGTGTGAGCTTGTTGGTTGTGATGCACGGTGATTGTAAGCATGTTTATGGTTTTCTTTGTGTTGGTCAGGAGATAGTTAAAGGCACTCATTGCTTGTATACTGTTATTGTATGTGATTTTAAGTTTAGGGACTTGAGCACCTTGGACATTGTTCCTTGATGACCTCAAATCATTTCACTTGTTGTGTTTGTTGTTTAGTTTAGTATCTATTAGCATGGTGAGACCGAGGGTAAGGCCTAGAATGGATAATCTGAGAGTTGAACGGATTGAGAATGTCGAGGGCGTGCAAGGGGAGAACTTGCCTCCTTCTTCTCCAGGTGGTGGTGGAGCGAATGTCGGAGGTGTTGGACCTCAGGTTTGTTAGGGTCAGGCTGGTATTGATGTGAATCCGTTGATTCAGGCTATAGTCGGGGCTATTCAGACAGCTTTAGGGGGTGTTCGGGTTGCAGCACCACCTCAGGGAGCAGGTTCTGGTCTGCCGTTAAACGACGTCGTAGCTTGGGCGAAGTCGAGTTTCGGGGATTGTCACCCAAGGGTTCAGAGGCATGGTTTGAGAGCACAATTTGTATTTTGGGAGAAATGGAGTGCTCGAACTCACATAAGTTAGGTTGCACCGTCTCTTTGCTTTAGGGAGATGCTTGTACTTGGTGGACTACCATCACAACGGGTATGCCAGAGGCCGAGGTTACTTGGGAATTCTTTAGGACTGCTTTCCGTAAGAAGTATCTAGGTCCTCGATACCTAGACGAGAAGAAGAGAGAGTTTATGGCTCTAGTTCAGGGTAGCATGGTCGTGTCCGAGTATGAGGTACAGTTCGTACGTCTGAGTCAGTATGCTTCTGAGTTAGTTCCCACTGAGAGGGAACGGTGTGAGCATTTCTGTTATGGTTTGATTCAAGAGGTGAAGACCTATATGTTGGCTTCTGACTATACGGATTTTGATGTGTTGGTCGCTAGGGCCAAGGACATTGAACAGTCTTTGGGACTTGTGGATCACAAGGGTAGATCTAATTCAGGAAAAAGGACAGCCGAGTGGGACAGAGACCGTGCCAAGAGGCACAAGGATAAGAGACCCCATCATGATCATAGGCGCGGAGGTGGTAATCCGGGGAAAGGCCATCACGGCCAAGGGACTGAAAATCGTACTTTTAAGTGTATCAGGTGTGGTAGGCGTCATTTTGGTGAGTGTTAGGGCACTTATGGCTCATGTTGGAACTGTGGGTCTAGAGCGCACTTGAAGCGTGATTGTCCACATCCGGCTAGGGATGGACAGGCTCCTGCACGAGCTGTCGAGCATTAGAGAGGCTGTGGGCACAGTCGAGGTAACTTTCAGCCTAGGAATGACGGTCAGAGGAATGTGGCTCATATTGTGGCAGTTCAGCTCGAGGGAGGTGGACTAGCAAGATTGTATGCATATCGGGAGGACAGGAATGACACATATGTGATTGCAGGTAATTTCTCGTTATAGTCTTTGACTTTGCTTTCTTTGATAGATTCCGGTTCTACGCATTCGTATATATTGAATGAGCATGCAAAGTTGTTAGGTATTCCGGTTGAGATATTAGATGTGGGTATGAGTTTCACGAGTTCTTTTGGTGAGACAGTTGTGGTTAGGAAGATGTACAGAAGATGTCCTTTGATGGTTCAAGGTCATGCCTTTCTTGTGGATATGATGGAATTGACGTTTTATGGTTTTGATGTAATTTTGGGCATGGATTGGCTTGTGAAACATATGGCTAAGGTAGATTTTGAGACAAAGTGTGTGTCCTTGAGGCTTTCAGACGAGTATGAGGTAGTAGTGGTGGGCGAGACATTAAGTTCTTGTCCAATGTTGTTTCAGCTGTAGAGGCTCAGAAGTTAATGAATGTGGGTTGTCGGGCATACTTAGCCTATGTTATGAATATGAATATGAGTTTGCTGTTGAGTTTGCCTGGGAGATAATCGGGTTTGGCTAAACTGGTTCGGGTTAAAATAATTTTGGAAAAACATCTTTAATAAACAAATTTTAAGGATTTTAAAAGAAAAGGGGTAAAAGGGGGATTTTGAAATTAAAAAAAAGGATTTTGAAAATATCATCATCTCCAAAAAGCCATTTCACGTTATCTTCTTCAAAACCTCATTTTCACTATTCCATTGACTCAAGTCTTACATCCAAGCAAAGCTTTCAAGGTAACTTCTCCTTTACTTTGATTTTTACTTATTTGACTTATCATTAACGAAACCTTTCTTCTAAACCCATTATATTTCA
The DNA here is from genome assembly GCA_030270665.1 of Hibiscus trionum. Classification (NCBI taxonomy): domain Eukaryota; kingdom Viridiplantae; phylum Streptophyta; class Magnoliopsida; order Malvales; family Malvaceae; genus Hibiscus; species Hibiscus trionum. The sequence goes on along the minus strand of BSYR01000038.1, from coordinate 12,934,295 downwards.
TTTTGGTTTTGGGTTGGAAAATGGGTATTTTACACTTGATTTTCGTGGGTTTGATTATCCATGGTTTTACATGTACTTTAAGTTAAGTTTTGGGTGGTTAAACATGCTGGAATATTGGCTTAATGTTGGAAAGCCCGAAATGGGTCAAAAAAAGGATTTTTGAGTTGAAAAGATGGAGTTTTTGGCTTGCCTTTGGGTCGATTTCGGGGCTGATGGTTCTTTAGTTGTTGGGGGATGTTTTTAGATGATACTTGAGGTGTTTTGATGTTGGAAATCGATGGGTTCAACTTGGGGTCTTGTTGGACCGAATTTGGTGAGGTTTTGGGTGAAGTTTTGGGTTTGAATCAATGTGTTTTGTTTCAAGAAGTTGGATTCCGGGTTGTTTCTAGTTTACATGTATAATAGCATCCTAATGTTCTGTTTTTGGGTTGCCTAAAAGCAGAGAAACTTGGATTGGGCACTTCGGACGCGAGATCGAGTAGTTCAGAGGCTTGAATCGGTGTTTCGGCTAGCGTTGGTGTGTTGGCTGGTGAGTGGAACTGTTTTCTAAGCCTTGACTTGGTTAAAGATGTGATTTGGGAGTTTAGATTGAGCTTGATAAGCTAATATAAGCTCAAGAGTAAGTTTTAAGTGTTTTAATCCTTATTTTTGATAATATCTACTGTGCATTTGAATGATTTTCATAGTTCATGTTGCCTTGAATATCAACGTGTTATGCTTGTGATTGCCTTATTTGATTTCCATGTTGGTTACGGTTGTGACCATGAGGACACAAGGTAAGTGTTGGTTTGGTGGGTATTGACATGTGAAATCTTGTTACCGGATATAGTTGGTTGACCAATAGGATGTGAGTGCACTCAAGGTAAAAGTCGCGCGTGGCCTTAGTGATGCTAGATCCCATTAAGGAGGAGTACGGTGATATGAAATTCCACCGGAAGCTATGTTTTACTAGACGTGTGAGTACGGTGATGTGAGATTCCACCGGAAGCGTCTAGTGGGTTTTGAGAACTATCCGCATATCCGAGTACAAGTGATGAATGTTAATATACTCATGGTGCTCTAAATTCTCATGGTTAAACATATTTCATTGTCCTTTTCCATTTATGCTTATGCATGTAGTTGGTTACTTTGCTTGTATTATGAGCATGAGCATGAGGTAAGCTTATAGCTTGTGGTTGCATTCGGTAAATGCATGAGATGTTATATGCATGTTGTTGTGTGTTCAAGCATGGGGAAAATGATTTGGAAACAGTTTTGGTTTCAAGCAATCTACGTTTTAAAACTGCATTGTTGTAGCTACCGTTTTGAGCACCGCTCACTAAGCTTAAATGCTTACGCTTCTTTTTCCAACAATGCAGGCCCTTAGACCTACAGAGTAGCTTGGGGAACAAGGGAGAATCCAAGGGAGTTTTGTTTGCTCAAGTATGATTTTTAGACTTCGATAATTAGTATTAAGCAATGTGATATGACCTTTTGGTTAAGGGGTTGTTGTTATGCCTCATTGCTTTAGACAAGTATGTTTGGTTGCGTTTGGCCTGTAATGCCTCATATTCTGTTGAAACATGCTTTGGTTTAGCTTTTTACCTTGTTGGTGAATGTTAAGCATGAGTGTTTTCCCTTTTAGACCTTGCTATGTTGATTCTTGTCCTGTTGGATGTCTATCTTGCTTTAATGTGTATCCATGGATGCCTTGTGTTGAATGTGTGCTTGTAAGCTGAATGAATGTTTGTTTAGTGCATTTTGTGTTGGTTCCCTTATGCTTTTATTTGCTGAAATTTGTCTTTCTGGGCAAGGCGTATCGATACGCTCAAGGGCTGTATCGATATGGTCCCCTGTTTTAAGCAAGGCGTACCGATACGCGGGGGCGTACCGATACCCACTTTAGTCTCTGAAAATCTAAGATTTTGACGAGAAATTGGGGTATCGATACGGGCCCTAGGTGTACCGATACGATCCCTGATGTTGACCTTGGGGAGTTTGACCTTTAATGGCGTATCGATACCAGCCGTGAGGGTATCGATACGGTCTTTGGGGGTTGACCTTAGGGAGTTTGACCGTTAAAGGCATATCGATACGAGCCTTAGGCGTATCGATACAGCCTGCGGTTTTATTGTTAAACGTAACCTCTAATGTTCGTTCTTGCCTTGTTCATGTTCGTGATGTTGTTTGCATCCCGCTACTTGTCTTCTCACATAGGACTTAAATATGGCATCTAGACAAGATAATTTTTAAAAAAAAAATTAAAAAGAGATTGCTAATCGGAGTGAGGCCTTAACGAATTTTGCTTCAGTTTTTCCCGTGTAACCTATTCGGGTCGGCCTGGTGGCTAGGCCAGGTCGAGGGGATTACACTGACTTTGACTTTGTGCCTTTTATTGCTCTAATTTTGTAATGGACAATTGAGTCTTTTACTCCTAGCTCATGTATTTGTCCCATAAAAACATTTTTTGTCAAAAAAATTCTTAAGCTCGATGAATATTTTGAAAAGCTTGAAAATTTGGATTTTATTGATAACCCGATTTTGAATTTAAAATGGGTCTCCACCGATTTTTTGGATTATATAGTTCAGACACCTAAGAAAAATTATAGAAAGTTAAATTAGATTCGACGGCACAATTACGTATGGAAAATAGTTAGCACCCCACAATACCATAAAACGATGCTCACTAGATCATGGATGTTTTTTTGTCTCAATGCATGAATGCGGTCAATATAGTTTAAGATTAACTTGATTTTATTAAATTTTCTAGAATGACCTCAATTTCTCTAACTACTTAGAGAATTAAGATAAAATTCAAACACTTTGAGAGTTTATGTATTAATCTATGAAAATTTAAAAGCTAGATCTTTTGTGGGAAATCTCGAGCATTCCCAACGTCTAGGGGAACGTTGAGAATCAACCTCACTCGAGAAAATGCTTCAATTTTTACGCAAATGCTAGAAAAATACAAAAATCCACAACTCTTTAGAATAATCTTGAATTCTCCAACTTCTAAGAGAATCAATACATATTCCTCAAAACCCGAAGAATTCTATAACGATATATTTAAAAGAACCGAAGGTAAAATCTTTTGTGATGTAGTCTCAATATTCTTCAACATCTAGAAGAATATTAAGAACCCACTTCACACGAGATAATACCTCATTTTTATGATGTATTGTGGATGTTAAAGCAAATTGAAAACTTAAATAAGCATATTAAATAACAAAGATTAAATTGAATTAAAATAAGGTACTACTGTGGAAATTAAACGAAGCAAAAGTTTTAAAAAGGACTAAATTGCAAGGAAAACAAAATTAGGGCATCAAAAGGTAAAGAACAACGAATAACAGAAATATATTGCTGTAATAAAAGATTTTTATTTTTTGAAAAAGAGAAGATGGATCGCCACCGGCCACTTTGGTAGGCTGGGCACCGTTAAAAATTAACTACAGATTTAAAAATTCGGGTTCAGAAATCGGTTACGCGTGGGAAATGATTAGCACCCTACGACGCTCAAAATTGGTACCGTGTAGATCAAGTGTTGTCATTGCAAGAAAGTGAAAATTTGAATTATTAATTCCCAAAAAATCGGTCTAAGGAGAATATTTCTTTATTTACAAAAATCGAGGAAGATGACACCAGAATGAGTTAGGATACCACTTCCTAGCCAGTTCCCGAAATAAATTAAAACATATCCCTTAAATATTAAACCGAGTTTAAAACCTTAAAAATACGTGCAAAGATATGTTCAAAAAGGAAAAATATTATATATAATAATAACATAATATAGTATACAAATATATATTATATAATTATAATACACACATATTATAGTAATAGTGGTAATATAAATATACACATATTTACACACTGATGCTATAATTATAATATACTAAATATAATATAGCATACTTAATATATTAAATATGTTAATACAATATAAATTAAGTTAAATAATAATAATAATAATAATAATAATAATAATAATAATAATAATAATAATAATAATAATAATAATATGAATCAAGGACTAAACACAAAAGAAAAACAAATTAGGGGAGCCAAAATGAAAGCAATTAGAGGACCAGATTGCAAAATCTAGAAAAACTCACATGGATCAACTGCGTGATTAAACCATCTGGCAGAGGCAAAAGTAAAAAAGGCTTGGGGCGGGGGGACTTAATACGTAATTTTTCTAGATTTTATAACCTAAAACTTTTTGGGTAAATTATACTAATGACCACCAAACTATAGAGTTGGTGTCGATTTGACCACTATATTTTTAATTGTGTCAAATATACCACTTAACTATTTAAATGGTTCCAATTAAGCCACTCGACGTTAGAAAAAACAAAAAAGTTGACGGAACTGTTAAAAAATTGGTATAATTACACATTTGGTCCTTTATATTTATACAATATATCAATTTAGTCCTAATTTTAATCTAATAAAATAAATTAATTATTCAATAAGATGATGACATGTGTCACCACCTTATTGGAAGTCTTTAATTATTTTTATTTAATTAATTTAATTAATTTTCCACCTCCAATCAAGTGGTGACAAAATCCCCCCATCAAGGATCGAACCTGTAACCTTGGAGCAACCAAGGTTTGTGTTTGCCACTGAACTAAGCACACTTTTGTGCTATAAGGTACAACATTTAATTTATGTGTTTAATGATTGTTAATGCCCAGAAAAATGAAAGAAAAGAAAATACACTTGAGTGGATTCGAACCAAGGACCTTAGGATGCAAAGCACATGTGCTTGCCACTGCACCAAGTGTATCCTTTGTGATATGTTGTACAACATTTAATATATGTCTTATATAATTTTTAATGCTTAGAAAAAAAGAAGGAAATGTAATTTTAAGAAACTCGAACATAATATTCTTATGATGCATAAAAACATCTAAACTAATTAAATAAATCTAATAACTAAATTAAAATTAAGAATATTTTGTATATATTTTAAATTATAGTTAGTGCACGATTTAAAATAAAAAATTTAATATTATTTTTTAATTTTTTAATAGAAAAATCATTTTAAAATTTTTATATTTAAATCTAAATTTAATATATTTTTTAGTTCCAGATTTATTTTTATAATTTCACGTATATAATGATTTTTTAACTTAATTAATAATTTTAATATTTATTAAAAAATTAATTAAATTATTATATATATAATTATATTAAAAAATTAAAAATTATATTAAATTCATTTAGCGAATTCAAACTCACAAATATAATTTAATATTCTTAACTTTAATTTAGTTATTAGATTTATTTAATTGGTTTAGATGTTTTTATGCATCATAAGAATATTATGTTCGAGTTTCTTAAAATTACATTTCCTTTCTTTTTCCAAGCATTAAAAATTATATAAGACATATATTAAATGTTGTACAACATATCAAAAAGTATACATTTGGTGCAGTGGCAAGCACATGTGCTTTGCATCTAAGGTCCTTGGTTTGAATCCACCCAAGTGCATTTTTTTTCTTTCATTTTTCTGGGCATTAACAATCATTAAACACATATATTAAATGTTGTATCCTATAACACAAAAGCATGCATGGTTCGGCGTCAAACACAAACCTTAGTTGCTTTAAGGTCACAGGTTCGATCCTTGATGGGGTATTTTGTTCCTTTCATTTTTCCACCTCCAATTGGGTGACACGTGTCACCACTTGATTGGAGGTGGAAAATTAATTAAATAAATTAAATAAAAATAATTAAAGATTTTTAATAAGGTGGTGACACGTGTTACCATCTTATTGAATAATTAATTTATTTTATTAGATTAAAATTAAGACTAAATTGATATATTGTATAAATATAAAGGACCAAATGTGTAATTATACCAATTTTTTAACAGTTCCGTCAACTTTTTCGTTTTTTAACGGTGAGTGGCTTAATTGGAACCATTTAAATAGTTAAGTGGTATATTTAACACAATTAAAAATATAGTGGTCAAATCGACACCAACCTTATAATTTGGTGGTCATTAGTATAGTTTACCCAAAAATTTTAGACCAGATTCATTCCTTGTTTTTTTTTTTTTTAGTTTAGCTGATCATCTCCCCTTGTTTTCTCTTTTTCAAACCTTTTTTTTTTCAAAAACACTAAATCGCCCCTTTTTCTATACTAACAAGTGAAGGCTTCAAAGATCCGATGAACAACGGCGGCTTGGATCTGGCCATGCACGGCGATGAGGGTTCGAGATCAAACCGAGGCAAATGGAAGTTTGCTTCCAACATGTTTGTCGAACAGATAATCTTGTGGCGGATCACATGGCAAAGTTTGGTTCATTCGAAGATTTAGAGATTCATCGATTCTATACTCCACCGGCTTCAGTCACGGCCCTGTTACAACATGGTGGTGGTTTCCTCAACGTTTAGCTTCTTTAATATTGGGCGTTTAGTTCAGTGCATTTAATCGGTTGTCGAGTCTGATCTCAAATGTTGCTAAGTAATTATTATCGTGTGTACTTTTTTTCGTTTAAGAGATTTTTAACGAGGTACACGATAAAAAGAAATATAATTTTTTTATACTAAATTGATTTGGTTAATACTCTTAATTTAAAATGAAAAAAATTATATCATATAATCATTTCAAAATATGAAGATGAAAAATGAATTCAATCTCAAATCTAAAATACAAGAAATTTATTAACTATTATGACATTAGGCGGGTAGAAAATAAATAAATTTATATTTTTAGATTTTTTTTATTAAAGATTTTTAATGTTATTGGAAAGGAAACAATTACATTTTTATATATTTTTAATAGTTTTAAATAATTTTATTGAGTACGTATATGTTTAACTCATGCTACAAATTCAATCTACTGTACCATAAATATATATATTAATAAACATTTTTCACATCAATTATAAAAATAAAAATAAGACTCATAAGAGTAGTCTTTGAACTTAAAAATCAGTTAAATCCTTAATTTTTTATACAATTAAGTTATTGAACTAATAAATTGAATCAATAAAGTTCTTTGTTCAACATTGACTGTTGAATCTAATAGTTTTTTTATCAATTGGTGTAGTGCGCCGTGTCACAATGTTGTTACTTGACCTTTTCAAAAAAATTAATTATATTTAAAAAAATTACATAAATATCCTAAGAATTCTAAAAAACTTATACAAAAATATATATTTTCTAAAAATCTATAGATTTCATGATAAAAATGTAGTGTATCATGTGATAGTAATATTTAAAGAAACAACCGTAAAGAATGGTAAATATTGGTCAAAGATCTTAATTGATTGAATTTATTTGTTCAATAGCTTGATTGGGTAAAAGAAAATTTTTGGGGCTTAATTGATTCTCCCCCAAAAGTTCAAGGACTTCTTACACCCTTAAGCCAAAAATTAATTTTAGGGAAATTACTTGATGCACTGCCACTGGAAAGTTTAGAGATGGCAACGAGGCGCGTCGGGTTTATGGTCGCACCAACCCAAAAATTTAAAGTTCCAACCCCGCCCGAGTTTAATATATCTTTATTCCTAACTCGACCATATATAATAAAAGTATAACCTAGCTCGAAACCAAAATTTAACAAAAAACCGACCTACACATGAAGAAAATTAATAAAAATATTAAATATAATATATAAAAATACACCTAGTTATAAATAAATCGGTTTGAGGAATTTCCACCCTAAACACGAATCCGACACGAAAATCGAATTTAAAAAAAAAACTCGACTCTACTGGATCAGGTCTGGTTAAAACTCGGTGGATATAAGCAAGCTTCTAAAGCTGCAACATATCCTTTTTAAGGACCATAAAATTTATAATCTAAACTCTAAATCATAAATTCTAAACTCTAAACCATAAAATCTATTCCCAACTATTAAGATTTAAACACAAACACTAAAATTCTAAACTCTATTCTTTAAACTTTAAAAATTAAGCGTTTCTAGAAAACGAGATGCATGAAATATTTTCCCTTAATTTTAGTGAACACTTTTAATAGTTACTCTAAAAATGTTAGTCTTCGTAAAATATTTCACGATTTGGTCGTTCAAATCCCACAGTTAAAAACGATTTTTATTATTCCGAGATTTATGGTTTTTCTTAATATCAACTTAGATATGTAACACCCGGGTTTAGGGGTTAGGCGAAAATAATATTTTAATATTATTTTGGGCCCGGTTTTATACTCTAAATAATATTTCGAGTTGTTTTCAAAATTAATCGATTTGGGTTAATCATGTTTTAAGATTAAACCACATTTAACCTTGGATTTACCTTCCTTGTAGATATTCCATTTCATTAGGGGTAAACTAGACTTTTAAGCCTCAAAGAAAATAACACATGTCAAATAAAACACCCATCTTCCTACTATTCATCTTCCCCTTCAAAACTCACCAACGGGAAACCAAGGCTCTATACCCTAATCACTATTCCATCCAAAAGCTTCTCCATTTTAACTCCAAATCGAAAGGTAAGGACGTTTTTAACTTCCCCTCATCTTCCCCTTCTTAAAAGTACCTTTCATTTCAATTTCCATGGAAGTTTTAGAAAATGTCATTTTTGAATATTTTGATTAAAAATGTGATTTTTAAGTTGTCAAGTGAGGTATTTTGATTTAATATACTTAGTTGTGGTATAAGGAAGTCAAATGATATATCATATATGAATTTCAAGTGATTTTGGGAAATTTCGGAATTGGGTACCAAGGGGGTTTTAGGAGGGTTTTAAAGTAGTTTTGGGGTTGGTTAATGTTGGATTTCGAGGGCTGGTGCTAGTATGATATTTGAGGGTTGCTTTGGGTGTGTTTGATGGTTGTTTGGAGGCTTGAAATGGAAGATTTCAGTGGGTTAAGTGGGCTACTCGAAAATTCTGTTTTTGGACTTGTTTTGAGTGTTGGATGCTTGTTAATGTTAATCCGGGTTAGTTTCAATGGCAAAATATTGATTGTGGATGTTTTGTTTGTGTTTGGGTTTGATTAGAGTCAAGGTTGGGCATTGGTGAAGCTTCGGAAGTGAATTCGGGAAGTTGAAGGTTGTCGCTTGCTTGGTCTTGAGCTTGGAAGCTTAGGTGAGTGGTTAATTGTTTTACTTGGTTTTAAAGTGGTTGGTTCGAGTATATGGACTATGTTGGGCTTGGTAGACCCACCTAGAGTTAGGATTAGGGTGGTAGCCTAATCCTAAACTTGATCTAGAGCCTTTGGATGAACTCATTTGTGTGTTTGTGCATGTCTCGTATGAAATGTAATATGATTGCTATGTATATTGTGTTATACAAGTGAGATGTGACATGAATTGTGATGCTTGAGACATGCATGATGACGGTTGTTGGTGAGTACGTGCTAAGCACGGAATTGATTGAAATGAGTAATGTGAAGTGAGTAAATATTGGCACTAGTATACTTAAATACAAATGATCGATCATTAGGATGTTAGTGTGTACACATGAGTCAAAAGTCGCGCGTGGCCTTGGTGGCGTTGAGTCACCAAGGAGGAGTACGGGTACGCCCGGAAATTGTATTTAAATATAGTCGGTGATGAGTGGAATCCCATCGACGGGGCGTGAGGATGAGTGGAATCCCCTCCGCGAGACCGGTGATGAGTGTAATCCCACCGCCAGGTAATGGTTGAGTTGTTGGATGTAAATTCCAACGGTTATCCGCGTATTTGAGTCATAACTAGGTGCCAATGTTGATTGATATGTGCATCAATATATTGAGCTTAATGATCCTTATGTGGATGTTTGATGTGGCTACCTATGTTGAGGAAGTTAGAGCTTGTTGATCATGACATTTACATGTATATATTGCTCATGCATCTTATCTTATGGCTCTTGTGGATCCTTGGTATGTTTGTGTAATGCCTTGGCTAGATCGTGCTCGGACCCTGCAATGTTGAGGTTTGTTTTTAGAGCTTACCCTCACTAAGCATCATTGCTTACGCTCTCTTTGTTCAACATTGCAGATCCTTAGTTCGTGGGTTGCTTGCGCAAGTGGAAGGCTCCAAGTGTGGTTTTTGGCTTGAGTTCATCAAGTATGGATTTTTAAATGTTAGACATGTAATAGTTTGAGCAATGGGACATGTATGGTTTTGTTGGATAATTGTAGGTTGTTAGGAGTACGTTTAGACTCCTTGATGCCTTGTTTGTGTGTGGCTTATGTTGCCTTGATGAATGATAACTCATGCCTAATTGCTTATTTTGAATACTAGCTAAATGCCTTAGAGGTCATCTTCATGTTTGAATGATGTTTGATTGAATGCATGCTTGTGGAGTCTTATCTTAGTGTTTAGACTTATCTAAATCTTGTTGAAGCATGCTAGTATGGTTGGTATGCCTTAAGTTTAATCAGCGTGGTATTGTGATGTGTTTTGGTGGTGTTTTGGGGCACCTTTGTGCCTTAAAACAGCAAAATCGAGTCTGCAGACAGGGGGCGTTTCGGAACGGGTCCCCCTGTTCCGGAACGGTCCCTTTGTAAATGGCCTGCCGTTTCGAAACGGATGGGGGTCGTTTCGGAACACTTTGGCTACTGGAATTTTGAGAAAATGGCGAGATGTAGGCGTTCCGAAACGGGCCTTTGAGGTTTCGAAACGGTCAAATCTCGTTGACCACGAGAAATTGACCGTCAAGGTCGTTCCGATACAGGTCACCCCTGTTTCGGAACGGTCACCTTATGGTTGACCCTGGCCTGTTGACTAAGTCAAGGCGTTTCGAAACGGCCTGCTATAAGTGTGGAAAATGAGCTGTTTAATGTATGGTTGATCGGTGTATGTTTAAATGTTTGTTTCTTTTCCCGCTGTTGTGCTTCACATAGGTTTAATTTATGCCTATAGATAAGGTAAAATAAAAAGAAAATTTTATGGTCGTTAACCGAGGGGAAACCTTCACGGGTTTCGCTTCGGTTTTCCCCGTGTGGCCCACTTGGACCGGTCATCCGACCATACCGGGACGAGGAGGTTACACTTGTTGGTATCAGAGCCTAAGGTTACCGAGACCTTGGGCAGGTAAGTGAGGTAAGTTCGAGTTTTTGATTAATATACACGGTGTTTGCTTGCTTTGTAAGAATGGTTGCTTGTTTGACAAGTATGTTGCTTATTTTATTCAAAGCATGTGTGTGTGAGTCCCATTGCTACTATTACATTGGAAAAATGATTTTGTTTTAGTGAGGGAACGTACTTGAACACTTGGAAGCCTTGCCTTGCTAACCCAACTTGTATGTTTTGTTTTTGTGGTTGTAGTTGATATTTGTGAGAGCGATGTCTAGACCGAGAGGTAGACCGAGAGTGGTTCGTCAGGAACCACGGGTTGCGGCTCCTGTTGAGCCGGCTGTTGATGTGGAGGCTCATCTAGAAGGGCCGGTGGCCGCGGGAGTTGGCGCTCCACCACCACCTCCACCACCACCACCTCCACCACCTGGAGCTGGGGGTGAAGATGGAGCCGGAGGAGATGGACCCCAAGGTGGCCAAGGTCCAGCTGGAATTGATATGACTCCGCTTGTACAAGCGATAGCGGGAGCTTTTCAGGCCGCAGTTGCGGGAGCTCAGGCGGCAGCTCAGCCTAGGTGTGATGATGCTAGTCTACCGTTAGAGAGACTCCGTAGTTTGGGAGCCGAGGAGTTTAGAGGATCTACTCTAGAGAGATCAGAGTTGTGGTTGGAGAAGACAGTTCGTATCTTGGCTCAGATGGGTTGTGCGGGCGCACGTAGATTGGGTTGTGTGATCTCATTGCTTCAGGGTGATGCCTACACCTGGTGGGTCACCATTACTGCCGGGGTTCCAGAGGCTGAGATAGATTGGGATTTCTTTGAGTTTGCTTTCAGGAAGAGGTACTTGGGACCGAGGTACCTAGATGAGAAAAGGAGAGAGTTCATGGCTCTTACTCAGGGAGATGCTTCTGTGACTGACTATGAGATTCGCTTTGTTCGCTTGGGTCAGTATGCCCCAGAGTTGGTTCCTACTGAAGTGGAACGCTGCAACCGGTTCCGCTACGGATTGAATGAAGAGGTTAAGAGGTATACGCTAGCTTCTGACTACTCAGACTTTGATGTATTGGTCGCGAGGGCCAAGGATTTAGAGCATAGTTTGGGTTCGGCTAAACGAGCTGGTGGTTCTAGTTCTGGCAAGACATAACCACTTTGATGGTAGAGATGCTAAGAGGCACAGAGGTGGCGGACATCAGTTTGATCAGAGACGTGGCGGTGGCCACCATGGTAGAGGCCATCAGGGCCATAGAGGAGGAGGGCGATTGCCCGAGTGTGCACAGTGTGGGAGACAACACACTGGGGAGTGCTGGGGTAACTTCCATGCTTGTTGGAACTGTGGTTCGAGGGACCACTTTAGGAGGGATTGTCCGCGTCAGGCAGCTCAGGCACCAAACATAGCTCAGGCTCCTGCGAGAGGTAATGATTTTCAGAGAGGCCGTGGGCGCGGTCGTGGCTACTTCCAGCCTAGGGCTGATGCACCTAGGGGTGATGCTCAGAGGAACCTTGCTCATGTTGTGGCTGTACAGCTAGAGGCGGGAGGACCAGCGAGAGTTTATGCTCAGAGAGAGGCCAGGAACGACACCGATGTGATAGCAGGTAATTTCGAGTTACAGTCTATGTCTTTGCTTTCTTTGGTTGATTCGGGTTCTACGCATTCCTACATTTTGAGTGAGCATGCACAGAAGTTAGATATCCCTGTTGAGATCTTAGATGTAGGTATGCATGTTACTAGTTCTTTTGGTGAGACAGTTGTGGTTAGACGTATATATAGGAGGTGTCCACTGAAGATTCAAGGTCATGTGTTCTCAGTTGATATGATGGAACTTCCTTTCTATGGTTTTGACATTATTCTGGGTATGGACTGGTTGGTTGAGCATCGGGCTAGTGTGGATTTTGAGACAAAGAGAATTTCTTTGAAGCTTTCTGATGACTACGAGGTAGTAGTAGTAGGCGAGAACATTAAGTTCTTGTCTAATGTGGTGTCAGCTTTAGAGGCTCATAGGTTGATGGACTCTGGATGTGGGGCCTATTTAGCTTATGTTATGAATCCGGATATGAGTGAAGCTAGACCGAAGGATATCAGAACAGTGTGCGACTTTCCAGATGTGTTTCCTGAAGAGTTGCCTGGTTTACCTCCTGACAGAGATGTTGAGTTTGTGATTGAGACAGTTTCAGGGTCTAATCCAGTTTCGATTGCTCCGTACCGCATGGCTCCGAAAGAGTTGAAAGAATTGAAGAGTCAGTTGCAAGAATTATTAGACCGTGGTTTCATTAGGCCTAGTAGTTCTCCGTGGGGTGCTCCCGTGTTGTTTGTGAAAAAGAAAGATGGTAGTATGCGCATGTGCATTGACTATAGACAGTTGAATCAGATGACTGTGAAGAACAAGTATCCGTTGCCTCGTATAGATGATTTGTTTGATCAGTTGAGAGGCGCTTCAGTGTTCTCGAAGATAGATTTGAGATCCGGGTACTATCAGTTGAAGGTGAAAGAGTGTGATGTTCCGAAGACAGCTTTTAGGACTAGATATGGTCACTATGAGTTTCTTGTGATGCCATTTGGGCTCACGAATGCACCGGCAGCATTAATGGACATGATGAACAGAATTTTTAGGGACTATCTAGATCGTTTTGTAGTTGTCTTCATTGATGATATACTTGTGTACTCGAAGACAGAAGAAGAGCATGATGAGCACTTGAGGTTTGTTTTACAGAGATTGTTGAGCAATCAGTTGTATGCGAAGCTTAGTAAGTGTGAGTTCTGGATTCGAGAGGTTGTGTTTCTTGGCCATGTTGTTTCGGTCGAAGGTATCCGTGTTGATCCATCAAAGATCGAGGCTATTGTTAAGTGGAAACAACCTAAGTCCGTGACTGAGATTAGGAGTTTCCTAGGATTAGCCGGTTACTATAGGAGGTTTGTTGATGGCTTCTCTAGGGTAGCTGCTCCTTTGACTAAATTGTTGCAAAAGGGAGTCAAATTTGAATGGTCAGATGCAAGACAGAAGGCCTTTGAGAAATTGAAAGAAGCTTTGACAAATGCTCCAGTGTTAGTGCAACCTGTTTCAGGTAAGGAGTTTGTGATCTACAGTGATGCTTCCTACGTAGGCTTAGGATGTGTTTTGATGCAAGATAGAAGAGTTGTTGCTTATGCTTCTAGACAGTTGAAGATTCATGAGAAGAACTACCCTACTCATGATATAGAACTAGCCGCAGTTGTGTTTGCATTGAAGATTTGGCGTCACTATTTGTATGGTGAGAAGTGTATTGTTTACACCGATCACAAGAGCTTGAAGTATCTGATGACACAGAAAGAGTTGAACTTGAGACAGAGAAGGTGGTTAGAGTTGCTAAAGGATTACGATTTGACCATTGAGTACCATCCGGGTAAAGCGAATGTAGTAGCCGATGCTTTGAGTAGAAAAGTGGCTGTTGAGTTGAGAGCTATGTTTGCTAGATTGAGTGTGTCCGATGATGGTGGTCTGATCACCGAGTTGCAAGTGAAGCCTTCCTTGATTCAGTTGATTAGAGAGAAGCAGTTGCAAGATGCGAGCCTAGTTCCTCATGTTCAGGACATAGCCGAAGGAAGACCGACTGAGTATAGTTTCAGTGGTAAGAGCTTGTTGTGCTTTAGAGATAGAATTGTTGTACCAGAAGATGTTGAGTTGAGACGTCAGATTTTGAGTGAAGCACATTCGAGTCCCTTTTCTATGCATCCGGGTAGTACCAAAATGTACAGAGATTTGAAGAATGATTACTTCTGGGTTGGTTTGAAGAGAGATGTAGCCGAGTATGTGAGCCGTTGTATGGTTTGTCAGAGAGTGAAGGCAGAACATCAGGTTCCTTCAGGTTTGCTACAGCCTTTGAAGATTCCGGAATGGAAATGGGAGAGAATCACCATGGATTTTGTGTCAGGGTTACCTTTGTCTCCTTCGAGGAAGAACTCAGTTTGGGTGATTGTTGATAGGTTCACTAAGTGTGCTCACTTCCTAGCAGTGAACATTATGGATTCTTTAGACAAGTTGGCGAACTTGTATATCCGCGAGATCGTGAGACTTCATGGGGTTCCGAAGTCTATTGTTTCAGATAGGGATCCTAGATTTACTTCGAGGTTTTGGGGTTGCTTGCATAGTGCTCTAGGTAGCCGTTTGCATTTCAGCACATCGTATCATCCTCAGTCCGATGGGCAGTCAGAGCGAGTGATACAGATTCTAGAAGATATGCTTCGTTGTTGTGTGATTGACTTCCAGGGTTCTTGGGAGAAGCACTTACCGTTGGTTGAGTTTGCCTACAACAACAGTTATCAGTCTAGTATTCAGATGGCACTTTATGAGGCTCTGTATGGTAGACGATGTAGGACTCCGATTTGTTGGGCTGAGACAGGTCAGAGATTGTTACCTATGCCAGACTTGCTTAAGGGAACCACAGAAAAAGTGAAGTTGATATGTGACCGCTTGAAAGCAGCTTCCGATCGTCAGAAGTCTTATGCAGACTTGAAGAGGAAAGAGGTTGAGTACTCAGTGGGTGAGAAAGTATTTCTGAAGGTATCTCCGTGGAAGAAGGTAATGAGATTTGGCCGTAAGGGCAAGTTGAGTCCGAGGTTCATTGGTCCGTATGAGATAGTTGAGCGGATTGGGCCTGTAGCTTATCGTTTGAGGTTACCTTCTGAGTTAGAAAAGATCCATGATGTCTTTCATGTGTCTATGCTTAGGAGATATAGATCAGATCCTTCTCATGTGATGCCCGTTGAGGAGATAGAGTTAAATCCAGACTTGTCCTATAATGAAGAGCCCGTTGAGATACTTGCTTCTGACAGCAAGGTGTTGCGTGGCAAGACCATAGAGTTGGTCAAGGTGTTGTGGAGACATAGAGGTGTGGAAGAGGCCACGTGGGAGATAAAAGCAGATATGGTTGAGCAGTTTCCGTATTTGTTTCCACCAGGTAATTTCGGGGACGAAATTCCTTAAGTGGGGGAGAGTTGTAACACCTGGGTTTAGGGGTTAGGCGAAAATAATATTTTAATATTATTTTGGGCCCGGTTTTATACTCTAAATAATATTTCGAGTTGTTTTCAAAATTAATCGATTTGGGTTAATCATGTTTTAAGATTAAACCACATTTAACCTTGGATTTACCTTCCTTGTAGATATTCCATTTCATTAGGGGTAAACTAGACTTTTAAGCCTCAAAGAAAATAACACATGTCAAATAAAACACCCATCTTCCTACTATTCATCTTCCCCTTCAAAACTCACCAACGGGAAACCAAGGCTCTCTACCCTAATCACTGTTCCATCCAAAAGCTTCTCCATTTCAACTCCAAATCGAAAGGTAAGGACGTTTTTGACTTCCCCTCATCTTCCCCTTCTTAAAAGTACCTTTCATTTCAATTTCCATGGAAGTTTTAGAAAATGTCATTTTTGAATATTTTGATTAAAAATGTGATTTTTAAGTTGTCAAGTGAGGTATTTTGATTTAATATACTTAGTTGTGGTATAAGGAAGTCAAATGGTATATCATATATGAATTTCAAGTGATTTTGGGAAATTTCGGAATTGGGTACCAAGGGGGTTTTAGGAGGGTTTTAAAGTAGTTTTGGGGTTGGTTAATGTTGGATTTCGAGGGCTGGTGCTAGTATGATATTTGAGGGTTGCTTTGGGTGTGTTTGATGGTTGTTTGGAGGCTTGAAATTGAAGATTTCAGTGGGTTAAGTGGGCTACTCGAAAATTCTGTTTTTGGACTTGTTTTGAGTGTTGGATGCTTGTTAATGTTAATCCGGGTTAGTTTCAATGGCAAGATATTGATTGTGGATGTTTTGTTTGTGTTTGGGTTTGATTAGAGTCAAGGTTGGGCATCGGTGAAGCTTCGGAAGTGAATTCGGGAAGTTGAAGGTTGTCGCTTGCTTGGTCTTGAGCTTGGAAGCTTAGGTGAGTGGTTAATTGTTTTACTTGGTTTTAAAGTGGTTGGTTCGAGTATATGGACTAGGTTGGGCTTGGTAGACCCACCTAGAGTTAGGATTAGGGTGGTAGCCTAATCCTAAACTTGATCTAGAGCCTTTGGATGAACTCATTTGTGTGTTTGTGCATGTCTCGTATGAAATGTAATATGATTGCTATGTATATTGTGTTATACAAGTGAGATGTGACATGAATTGTGATGCTTGAGACATGCATGATGACGGTTGTTGGTGAGTACGTGCTAAGCACGGAATTGATTGAAATGAGTAATGTGAAGTGAGTAAATACTGGCACTAGTATACTTAAATACAAATGATCGATCATTAGGATGTTAGTGTGTACACATGAGTCAAAAGTCGCGTGTGGCCTTAGTGGCGTTGAGTCACCAAGGAGGAGTACGGGTACGCCCGGAAATTGTATTTAAATATAGTCGGTGATGAGTGGAATCCCATCGACGGGGCGTGAGGATGAGTGGAATTCCCTCCGCGAGACCGGTGATGAGTGTAATCCCACCGTCAGGTAATGGTTGAGTTGTTGGATGTAAATTCCAACGGTTATCCGCGTATTTGAGTCATAACTAGGTGCCAATGTTGATTGATATGTGCATCAATATATTGAGCTTAATGATCCTTATGTGGATGTTTGATGTGGCTACCTATGTTGAGGAAGTTAGAGCTTGTTGATCATGACATTTACATGTATATATTGCTCATGGATCTTATCTTATGGCTCTTGTGGATCCTTGGTATGTTTGTGTAATGCCTTGGCTAGATCGTGCTCGGACCCTGCAATGTTGAGGTTTGTTTTTAGAGCTTACCCTCACTAAGCATCATTGCTTACGCTCTCTTTGTTCAACATTGCAGATCCTTAGTTCGTGGGTTGCTTGCGCAAGTGGAAGGCTCCAAGTGTGGTTTTTGGCTTGAGTTCATCAAGTATGGATTTTTAAATGTTAGACATGTAATAGTTTGAGCAATGGGACATGTATGGTTTTGTTGGATAATTGTAGGTTGTTAGGAGTACGTTTAGACTCCTTGATGCCTTGTTTGTGTGTGGCTTATGTTGCCTTGATGAATGATAACTCATGCCTAATTGCTTATTTTGAATACTAGCTAAATGCCTTAGAGGTCATCTTCATGTTTGAATGATGTTTGATTGAATGCATGCTTGTGGAGTCTTATCTTAGTGTTTAGACTTATCTAAATCTTGTTGAAGCATGCTAGTATGGTTGGTATGCCTTAAGTTTAATCAGCGTGGTATTGTGATGTGTTTTGGTGGTGTTTTGGGGCACCTTTGTGCCTTAAAATAGCAAAATTGAGTCTGCAGACAGGGGGCGTTTCGGAACGGGTCCCCCTGTTCCGGAACGGTCCCTTTGTAAATGGCCTGCCGTTTCGAAACGGATGGGGGTCGTTTCGGAACACTTTGGCTACTGGAATTTTGAGAAATTGGCGAGATGTAGGCGTTCCGAAACGGGCCTTTGAGGTTTCGAAACGGTCAAATCTCGTTGACCACGAGAAATTGACCGTCAAGGTCGTTCCGATACGGGTCACCCCTGTTTCGGAACGGTCACCTTATGGTTGACCCTGGCCTGTTGACTAAGTCAAGGCATTTCGGAACGCCCTAAGGGCGTTACGAAACGGCCTACTGTAAGTGTGGAAAATGAGCTGTTTAATGTATGGTTGATCGGTGTATGTTTAAATGTTTGTTTCTTTTCCCGCTGTTGTGCTTCACATAGGTTTAATTTATGCCTATAGATAAGGTAAAATAAAAAGAAAATTTTAGGGTCGTTAACCGAGGGGAAACCTTCACGGGTTTCGCTTCGGTTTTCCCCGTGTGGCCCACTTGGACCGGTCATCCGACCAGACCGGGACGAGGGGGTTACAAGATAAATGATAATAAATTCTGTCGAATTCAAATTCAGTTTTTTTTCCAAAAATTAATATATTGATAATTAATAAGAAAAATCAAATTAGGAAGGAGAAACAAAAA
This sequence comes from Hibiscus trionum, assembly GCA_030270665.1. NCBI lineage: Eukaryota > Viridiplantae > Streptophyta > Magnoliopsida > Malvales > Malvaceae > Hibiscus > Hibiscus trionum. The sequence goes on along the minus strand of BSYR01000038.1, from coordinate 12,915,406 downwards.
ATAAAATTGAACAAGAACATTATAAAATTCTCAAAGTTATAGATATGGATGAAACATTGTCGTTTTTAAAATAAAAGTAGTAAAAGATAAAATTTCAATAGAAATGATAGGATTTATTTTTTAAAAGTTATATTTCCTATATCAAATATTAAAAAAAATCAAATCCCTTAAGATACGGGTGTTCATATCTCAATTTAAAAACAACATTTATTATTTGAAGATTATAATCTTTTATTTATAACAAATAAGATAAAAAGTAATGAATTGAGTTCGATTTACGGTCATTCTTTTTCTGAAAAAAATATAGACAATTAATGTGAAAAATAAATTAAGAAGGAGAAGTAGGAAATAAATTGAATGAAAACACTAAAAATCTTAAAATTATATATATATATATATATATATATATATATATACACTTTTTTTCTCATTCTAGTGTGATTCTAAACTAATCGTCTGGAGGATTTTCTTTTGACCATATGTGTACTTCCAGCCCCCAAGTCCTTCAAGTTTTATATATTTCCTTGTATATTTCTCTTATACACATAAGCTGCACCCATTGAATATCGACAACACCAACCACATGCACACTACAGAGTGTTTTTTTAGATATTAGTAGCTAGGCGAACCTAAAAATTAGACACATGATAATAAGTTTTGAAAAAAATTGAATTTTAAAAGTGGGTCACTAATATCACGTATTAGAAAAATTGGTCTCCAATAGTAAATTTTATTTTAAAAATATGTCCCTAATAACAAGTATTGAGAAAAAACGAACTCATAATAACAAACATCATAAAAATTGAATTTTAAGAGTAGATCTCTTAGAACAAGTATCAAGGGGAAAACTGGGCTTCTAATAACAAGTGCTGAAAAAATAGCTCTCTAGTCTCTAATAACAAGTATTGGAAAAAAATAAATTTTAAGCATATACGCTTACTAACAAATATTGGAAAATTGAACCCCTAATAATAAATATTGAGGAAAAAACCGCGCCCTTAGTAACAAGTATTAAAAACTTAGGGCAAATAAACCTCTATTTACGCATTGGGAAAAATTGGACCCTAATAACAAATATTTGAAGAAAAAAATTTAAGATTATGTTCATAATAACAAGCATTGATAAAAATTAAGCTCATAATAACAAGTATTGATAAAAATTTAAGATTTAAGAAAAGAATCTTTATTTTATGAGATGGTTACAAATGAGAGGGGTGACCTATTTATAGGCTTTCACCTCCTCAATGGACGGTCGAGATCGTTTTGATCCGATAGCTATTATTTCGCCTCCTAAAATATCTTACAAGGCCTATAATATTCTAGAGATATCTATATGTTCTATATATATGTCTAAGGACCTAAAAGCTTCTAGATTATTCCATAGATGTTCGGAGTTGTCTCGATTCTTCCGGACTTATCCTGAGCTTTCTTGAGCCTTTTAGGGTCTTCCGGACTTGTGTGGACCCGGGTAAAAACTTTTGAAACCCCCTAGAACCTTGTGGGAACGTCTCAAGAGGGTTGTGGGCCTCTCTAGGCTGTTCTAGATCTTTCTTGGATCATACTTGGCCTTATAATGTCCAAGGCACTTCATTTGGCCTTGGTTGTCCCGAGTGCACCTAGGTGGGGCTCCTCGGTCGGCCCTGGTGCACCTTGGTGGGGTGTGACAGTTAGCACCCATATCAAGAGGTGGTGAGTAGGTGTTACCAGTTATTGGTTGGTCTGAGGTGAATACCGATGAGGCTAGAGGTGGAGTTGATGGACGAGCTTCCTGTGGGGGAGTAGTGAGGGATCATGAGGGTCATTGGCAGGTCGGATTTGCAAAAATTATTTGGATATGTTCAGTATTGAAGGCCGAGCTATGGGAAATTTATGTGGGTTTATTGTGTGCATGGGATCTAGGTGTTCGACGTTTGGTGGTCGAAACGGATAGCCTAAATGCCCTCTAGTTAATCTCTGATGTTTCTCATCCACATGGTTATCTTACCATTATGGATCATATTCATTCACTACATAACTGACAGTGGGAAGTTTGCTTTCAACGTGTTTGTCGAACAGATAATCTTGTGGCGGATAACATGGCAAAGTTTGGTTCATTCGAAGATTTGGAGATTCATCGATTCTATACTCCACCGACTTCAGTCACGACCCTGTTACAACATGGTGGTGGTTTCCTCAGCGTTTAGCTTCTTTAATATTGGACGTTTAGTTAGGTGCGTTTAATCGGTTGTCGGGTCTGATCTCGTATGTTGCTAAATAATTGTTATCATGTGTACTCTTTTCCTCTAATTAAGTTTAAGGGATTTTTAATGAGGCACAATGATAAAAAAAATATAATATTTTTTACTAAATTGTTTTCGTTAATACTCTTGATTTAAAATGAAAAAAAAAGATTTATATCATATAATCATTTCAAAATATGAAGATGAAAAATGAATTCAATCTCAAATCCAAAATACAAGAAATTTATTAACTATTATGACATTAGGCGGGTAGAAAATAAATAAATTTATATTTTGAGATTTTTAATGTTATTGAAAAGGAAACAATTACATTTTTATATTTTTTAATAGTTTTAAATAATTTTATTGAGTACATATATGTTTAACTCATGGTACAAATTCAATCTACTGTACCATAAATATATTAATAAACATTTTTTCACATCAATTATAAAGAAAAAATAAGGATTAAAAGAGCGTAAAGATTCCTTAAACTTAAAAAAAATTAATTAAGTCCTTAAATTTTTATCATCTAATTAAGTTATTGAACTAATAAATTAAATCAATAAAGTTTTTTGTTCAAAAATAACTGTTGAATCTAATATTTTTTATCAATTGGTGCAGTACGTCGTGTCACAGTGTTGTCACTTGATATTTTCAAAAAATTTAATTATATTTAAAAAATTCTATAAATATCCTAAGAATTCTAAAAAACTTATAAAAATATATTTTCTAAAAATATATAGATTTCATGATAAAAATGTAGTGTATCACGTGAAAGTAATATTTAAAGAAAAATCTGTCAAGAATGGTAAATATTGGTCAAATGGCTTAATTGATTGGATTTATTGGTTCAATAGCTTGATTGGGTGTAAAAGAAAATCAGATGCTTAATTGATTTTTCTCCAAAAGTTAAAAGACTTCTTACCCCCTTAAGCCAAAAATTAAGTTTAGGGAAATTATTTGATGCACCGCCAATGAAAAGTTTAGGGATGGCAACGAGGCGCGCCGGGTTTTTGGTCGTACCAACCAAAAAATTTAAAGTTCTGACCCCACCCGAGTTTAATACATCTTTATCCCTGACCCGACTAGATATAAAAAAAGTATAACCTAACCCGATACCGAAATTTAATAAAAAAAAAACCGACTAAACCTGACCTGCACATGAAGAAAATTAATAAAAATATTAAATATAATATATAAAAATACACATAGTTATAAATAAATCGGGTTGATGAATTTCCACCCTAAACACGAACTCGACTCGAAAACCGAAAATTCAAAAAAATCCGACTCTACTGGATCGGGCCTGGTCAAAACTCGGTGAGTTCGTTTATAAGCGGGCTTTTGAAGCTGCAAAGTATCTTTTTACGGAATAAAATCTATAACCTAAACTCTAAATCATAAATTCTAAACTATAATATCTATTCCCAATTTTTAAGATCTAAACACAAACACTAAAATCTTAAACTTTATTCTTTATTCTTTAAACCTTAAAAATTAAGGGTTCGTTAAAAACAAGATGCATAGAATATTTTCCCTTAATTTTAGTCAACACTTATAATAGTTACTCTAAAAATGTTAGTCTTTGTAAAATATTTCACGATTTGGTCGTTCAAATCCCACAGTTAAAAACGATTTTTATTATTCCGAGATTTATGGGTTTTGTTAATATCAACTGAGATAAATGATAATAAATTCTGTCGAATTCAAATTCAGTTTTTTTTTTCAAAAATTAAAATATTGATAATTAATAAGAAAAATCAAATTAGGAAGGAGAAACAAAAAAATAAATTTGAACAATAACATTATAAAATTCTCAAAGTTATAGATATGGATGAAATATTGTCGTATTTAAAATAAAAGTAGTAAAAGATAAAATTTCAATAGAAATTATAGGATTTATTTTTTAAAAGTTATATTTCCTATATCAAATATTAAAAAAAATCAAATCCCTTAAGATACGGGTGTTCATATCTCAACTTAAATACAACATTTATTATTCGAAGATTATAATCTTTTATTTATAACAAATAAGATAAAAAGTAATGAATTGAGTTCGATTTACGGTAATTTTTCTCCGAAAGAAATATTGACAATTAGTGTGAAAATTTAAGAAGGAGAAGTAGAAAATAAATTGAATGAAAACACTAAAAATCTCAAAATTATATATATGGATTCGATACATTTTTTTCATTCTAGTGTGATTCTAAAATCGTTCTATATTAAAATTACACAAACTATGCAGACAAATTACTCGAACCCGAATATTCTAAAGATAACAACAATAGAATAGATAAAGTAGTTCGTATATGAAATATAAAATAAATCAAAATCTTTAAATTGTGTCCGTTCAAATCTCAGCCTTTAAACGGAAATGAGTTAAGTTCATTTTTTTCTTTCCAAATATAAAATATTGACAATTAATAAGTAAAAAAAATGATATGACAATTAATAAGTAAAATAAAGGTATAGATATTGATCAAGTACACTCATATTTAAACAGTTGTTTGAGAAAAAAAATTTATTCTTCTTCTTGTTCATTACGGATTATCTTTTAGAGAAATGGATGAATGTTACTGTCATGTATGGGAGGTAGATTCGGTAGAAATAGAAGATGAATTGTTAGAGGATCCTATTTTTTCCATTGAAGTCCATGCTACCTTCACATACTCGAATTCAGAAGAAGACGACGAAGAACTAGAGTTGGCTGCTCAAATCGACTCTTTGGAGACTGAAACCTTACGAAGAATTCATCGGCTGCCGCTCGACCAGATGAAAAGAGATCCTCGATCAACCATTTCCGACATTCTCGATTCCATGTACATTCGGGTTGAGAGATTCATGGTCGACAAAATATCAGATTGTGCTAGTCGAATGTTGAAAAGCAAACATTACAAAAATCGAAAAGTTTTGAGAATACGAGTAGATGTTGATGTCATGGTGGAGAAACTGCCATTTGATGTCGACGACGATGGCAGCGAGACCCCGGAAATGATCCCGGCAAGTGAAGCAGCCATTGAGGGGTTAGAGGAAGTTAAAGTAGACAATACCATTGATTGTGCAATTTGCTTGGATGGTCTCACCAGTGGTTGTAAAGCCAAAAGAATGCCTTGCTCACATGTATTCCATGGGGATTGTATTGTTCATTGGCTTGGTATTAGTAACTTTTGTCCAACATGTCGATTTGAGTTGCTTAATTAGTTTATAATTTATGTTGGGTTTGATTATTATGAGTAACTCTATTTTCTGTGTGGATGCTACGAAGAAAGTGAAGTTAATAGAAAATATGGAGAATGGATTTTCCTACCATGTTTGTATGAAATAGAACACCTACAGCCAACAGAAAACATGATTTTCACAGTTCACAAACAAAACCAGAAAATGAAAACCGCTGCATTCTGGAAGAGAGAAACTTTAAGAAAATGGGGAAAAAACTTTATAGTATAAGCTTACACAGGCAACCAATCCGTTTACCTATTTCTTGCTACTTGCCGATCTTGAACAACTGAACTTCCGATGCAGTGTAGGGTGTACATAGGAAAAAATCGATGTCTTTTGCTTCTTTGGTTTGGCACCAAAGATAAATGACCTCAAAGGAACCCCAGACTCATGCATTTGGCTACTTTGATGGCTCTTTGATCCAGAAAGTTCCCAGTCTTCAGTCAACTTTCTCAAACTTCTCTCAATTTCAATCTGTAGTGCTGTAACACGATCGAAACCAGCTTGCAGTTCATCTGCAACTTTGTTATTCTCTTGTTTCATGTTCAAAATCTCACCTCGGAATTTCACTGCTTGTGAACTTGTGAAGCTGAAGTCATCGTCTTCAGCACTTGCTTTCAAAGACTTTGTTATTTCTTCTTCAATTTCACACAAAGAGGAAAACCTCTCCTTCAGTTCTTCTTTCAGTAAAACACTGTTTTCCACCCAGAGATTCAATTCGTTCTGCATTTCTGTCAGAGGTTTGTATAATGGTCGCACATCTGATTTTTGTGCACATATTTTAGCGATACTCTCCTCTTGCTTTTGTCTTTCTGCAAGTTTTGATACCTCAGAAACTATATCTTTCACACCATTTTCAAATTTCTGCACCTCATGAAACACAGTGCTGAATCTAAACCAGAATTCCAAGTTCTCTTCTAGAAGTCCATCAATGTTCATCCTGAACTTTTCCTCAATTGCTGAAGTAGCTGGAGACTGGTTAGCTAGCGTCGGTCTAACATCTTCATCCTCTAGTGGCGGTGTTGTTGAGGTTTCAGTCACTACTGGTTTCTCGAAATCAGTACTGTTGTTTTCATCCATGCTTGTTTGTAAAAGGCTTAATTTATGACGTAAGGATAGAATATCTTCATCTTTCATGGCAATAGTGCTCTTCAGTTCCTTTAGCTGCAACATAATCTCAAACAGGATATTCTGGTTATTTGCCTCTACTTCCACGAGCCTCTTTTTTGTGTCCTTGTATTTGCGAAGCGTTGTAGTATATTCTCTCAATAGATTCTTCTCTCTGTCTCCCATTCCTTTCGAGAACAACTGCTTCCAGTCCGGCTCATCTTCTTGCCCTATTTCCTGTTCTTTTGATTCAACTTGGGCAAGATCAGCCACTGCCAGCAAAGGAGCTTGCTTATCAACTTTGTCCTCGGCTATCAAGTCTTCACATTTCTCTGAAGGCTTACATGTTTCATGGTGAACACCTTCATTTGTAGAAGTTTTAACAGAATCATGTTCTTCAGCGTCCTCCTCTTCTAATTTCAGGTCCCCGATTGCTTTTGATTCCGCATCCCCACCCTTTGTACAACAGTCAGAATGAACAAGTTTTTCTCCTTCCTCTTCTGAATCTTTTGGCAGTGCTACTTGAACCGCGGAGTCCTCTTCTTTTGATAATGAATCCGAGACCACAACCATTGCTTGTTCTGCAGACTGCAGATTTTTGAAGCCATGACTTGTATCCAGATGCCTCCTCTCTTGTTCTTCAGACTCTTTTGTGGATTGGATGTCAGCTGGAGAATTATCCCTTTCTGATGCATTTGCTATCTCTAACTCCTGGCCTGCTTTCAACACCTTGGGCATTTTGACATTATCTTTGATCTCTTCCTTTGGTGATTTGGCTTCAACTGAAGAGCTCTTCTCTCTTTCAAGCTCCTCATCTGGTTTCATACTATGCACCTTCTCCCAAAGGTGATCAAGATTACAACATGCTTCAGTAAAATAAGTTTGGAGATTGTTGTTGTGGTCTTCCAAATTCTGATTCAAATCCTGAACCCCGTGAAACTTCTCCTCCATCTCCATTAGCTTGTTCTTCAAATCATTTTTTCCATCAACCAATGTGGCTTTATCCACTTCCAGGGTCTGAATCTGGGATTGAAGCTCGTCAGTCTCAGCTCTTAGTCTCTGGATAAGAGCTGTCTGAGATGAAATTGCACTTTCTAAGCTGATTACCTTGTTCACGAGTTCATCAACCTTCTCCGCCATTTCTGTTACACTCAATGATTCAGAAAGGCCAATCTCAACTTGCTCCTTTATCTTTTGCCTTGAGGACTCCATGTCCTTTCTCTTTTTGGTACTATCACTCGCTTCTTGTTCGAATATTTTGGACTTTTCTGTTACTATTCCTGATTTATCTCCACCAGGCGGTTGTACCTGACCGGCTTCGTTTAAGAGAAACTTGTTCTTGAGAGAATTCAGTTTCTCCTTGGCATTCTTGATCTTCATCTGCTCCACTTCTGCTTCCAAGACTGATCTCTCCTGCTTCTCCTGCAACCGAGTTAACGTCTCTTTGCATGATTGTAAAGCTGTCACTACCATCATGGTTCGAGCTTCATCATCTTCAATGACCCTACCATCACCAAAATCATCTTCCAAACTGTAAACTTCCTCTTGCAATTCTTTTATCTCATCATCTATTTCCCTGTACTTTGCTAGCCCACTCTCATAAGAGACCTTAACAAACTCTTTTTCTGTCTGCAATGCCAGGATTCGTTTCTGAAGCCTATGAATCTCCTCAAGTCCCCCAGCCTTGGTCAAACCAGACATAGGAACTGCATTGGTAGCTGCTTTCGATGGTCTCTTAGGTTCCGTTTTCTTTGTAGCTAATGTCATTGAACCCTTCAAATCTTTTACAGGACGGTCCGGAACATCGGGGACATTGCCTTTAGTGTTTGCAACAGACTTCTTTAAGAATGTGGGTGAACCATCGTCCTCTTCATCATCCATTGCAAACTGAGCTTGCTCCGGACAAACAGAGGCAAGAGTGTTGTTTGCACTTTGTAGCTCCGTCGATATGTGGTCGTACCGTTCGGCCAAACCGCGGTAAGCTCTGTAAAATTCTTCCACAAATTGAATCAGTTCAGGCCTCTTTTTGTAATACATTTCTGCTCTCTTGGCAAAGGAATCCCCATCTTCTTCAATTACTTTAAGCACAGCCGTTACCTTTTCCTCCATGTCTGCAATTCAAATTGTATTTTTCTGAGATAGTTTATACAGATAAGTCCTAGTTCATCACCAAAAACGCCATAAACATCCTAAGCCGAAACCAATGAATTTTCTTTTTTTAGAAAAAAGGGTTTTACTTTTACAGCAACAGATTGTAAACACATGCCCAAATTTAAAACCCAATCAAATAAGAAAAGCAAAGAAAACCCAGAAATTATTATATTTTCAACATTTCAGGGAACAAAGGAAAGTGAATCAACAAATAAACTACCTTGAAGGTTTTGTTCCATCCATTTCGACTGCTTCGTTCTGATATGGCCAGCCCACCACCATGAATAAGCATTGCTAGCAGCTCTTTGCAACATTTGTTTTTTTTCCTCTTGAAGCAGGAAAAAGATCTAATTTCTTTGAATATGAAAAAAGAGCACAAAAGCATGCAAGATTCTCTGTTTAACTAATTATAGAACAAAGAGAAGACATGGGAAGCATTAAGGAAACAGAGAAGAAAAGAAAACTAGTTTCTTGGTTTTGACAAATCATGGAAATCTAGAAGGAAACGAAATCTGGGTTTTGCTTGGATTTTGTTGAGGGATCATGGAGGGGAGCAAACCTCGGCCGAATATTTGTTTTCTTTCTTCTTCGTATTAAAATAAGCCATGAAAACGGCACTGTCATTTGCATTGTATCTTTAAGAAGACAGTTCAAAAGTTTGTACCTGTCTCCACGTGGCATTCTCCCTTTCACCAGGGTGGGTCTCACCACGTTATTCGTGGTCTCAACTAGTAAAATTCATTTATCTCGTTTTTTAAGGTGAATCTTCACCTCTTTCTTACATGTAAATAGAGAGTGGAAAGTTATTTTGAATTGGATGGACCTTGTTGGCTGGGAACACCGATGACGTGGTGAGCCGGGTCCATCTAATAATTTCTCCTTAGCACCATAGGTTACACTCCTAGTGTATTCTATAAAATAAAATAGAGATGGGTATTTGATCGAGTTAAATCTAGTAAAAAGAATTTGAGTTGGTCGAGTTTAAAAGTCCTATTTTATGATTCAAATTTTATGTGAAACTTTTCGATTTGATTTTATGAAATTCAAGTCGAGTTGTCTCACAAATTTAATTGTAATTATTTATAATTTTGTAGTAAATATTAATTTTAATTTCAACGACTTGCTCTAATAATATAAGATATATATATATATATTCTTCATATTATTTTTTATATGTGTACGTAAGATTTATAATGTTATTTAATAAAAACAAGTATCATCTAAAATTATAAAATATATTTGTTACTTTAGAACAAAGTATTGACGAGAGTATAAAGGAGTTAAGAAATTGATGAGAATAAACAACTTACAAAAAGAATACAATTGAAGGACCAAAATGAATAAAGTGAAAAGTTAATAGACTAAATTATAAAAAAAATAAATTTGTTGTTAAAAATGAAGTTACATGGATATTCTATAGTATTAGCGGAACATGTGCTTCAAATTTGGTCAAAATGAACATAAAACGAATAATTGAAGAAATAAGGAAATCTTACAAAATTGAGGGACTAAATTGCAAAAAGGAGGAAATTTGTTTTCATAAATAATAACTGAAGATAATTAGTTATTCTATAGTGGTTATGAGCATGTGGTTCAAATTTTGTCAAAAATGAGTTTAAAATGGAGGATGAAATGAAGAAATAAAAATTCGTGGACTAAATTGTAAAATAATAAAATTTAATTTTTAGATTTTCGAGTTGAAAAATTTAAACTCAAATAGAAGTGAACTCGAAATTTTCAAGAAGACTCAAATAACTCAGCTCGAATAACTCAAAATTGAAAAAAAAATTAGTCGACTTTTACTCACCCTTGAAATAAAATAAAAAGTAATATTATTTTCAAAACAAATTGACTTAAGTTTTAGGGTATGTTTCTTTCGTATAATTCATTTTAAAAAATATTTTTCTTATTTTCTAGTGTTTGGTTGATGCAAGATTAATTGACCAATTTAATTCATATTTTTGTCAACAAAATTTCCTTTGCATTTTCTATGAAGCATTTTACACTGATTTTTTTGTAAAACATTTTTCCAACTTTTCATTTCAAAGCATGAACACGCAAAATAATATTATTTTATGTATTTAATATTAATATAATATTTTATTAAAAAGTTATTAATTAAAATATTTATAATTTATTAATTAATAATTTTAATAATGTAATAATATAATTTTCATTATTATAATAATATAAATAATAATATATATAATATTATTTTTAATTTTATTAATATATAACAAATTATTAATATTATTTATTATTTTAAAAAATTATTATTGAATTATCAATAATGAGTAATATTATTTTATGTATTTAATATAAATGTAATAGTCTAGTATTATTTTAATAAAACAAATAATTATTAAAATATTTAAAATCCAGTTATTAATGATTTTTAAGATCATAATATAGTATTCTTATTTTAATTTTTTAAAAATATGTTCAATTATAGTATAATATTTTTAAAATTTTAAATTATTAATATATTTAATATTTTTTATTATTTTCATAAAAATAATATTATCGAACGAAGGTTCAAACTTCTAATGTGTGTTGGGGCACTATCAAATTTTATTCGATAAACCTCAAGTTATATAATTTCTATTTATTATATAATGTGAAATGAAAACTTTTATTTGCTGCAATATGAAAATTTTGAATTTAATTTAGTTTTTAAATATTATTAATATAACGTTTGGTATGTGTATTATTTTTTCTCATATTTTAATATATGAAATATCAACAATTCACTTTATAATTTTTAGTCGCTCTTTATTTGAACAAAGAGAACTTAAAAATCTTACTAAATTTGTTAATGTATTTTTTTTAGAACTTTTACTCGTCATTCATACAAATTCTTATGCGATAATCAAACTTTTTCTTTGATACTTGTATAACTAAACTAGCCATAATATTATTATGCATAATGTCAAAAAAATTCAAACATTTGATTAAATAATATTTTTGGACAATTAAAGGGAAAATAGTACCATGCGTTTATTAATTATAATGTCCATACAAAGTAATACATTCAAAACCATACAAAATGCCCCTACAAATGAACCCCAAACAGACCACAACACCAAAGTAATCCGTTCATCCTTATTATTTGAATCACTTTAACCCTCAACGTTTTATTTTAGGTTAAAATATCTCTTTTATAGATGAAAATGCTATTTAACTAACGGTAAATGATGTGGTAAACCAACATGACAATGCACGATGACATAGCAGTGTCAAAAAAATGTGCTGACTTAACAGAATGACACATCAGTCAAAAATAGTTTTATAAAATATAAAAAAATTCTACTGATGTGTCATTCTGTTAAGTCATTTAAAGTTATTTATCGTTAGTTGACTAACAATTTTTATCAACGAATGAGCCGTTTTGACCAAAATAAAAATGTTGAAGGTTAAAATGCTCCTAAAAAATTAAGGGTAAACTACATAAATGACCACTATACTATGAGTTTGGACTCGATTTGACCACTATAGTCTATACTTCTAATTGCAGCAATTAAACCACTGAATTATTAAATTGGACTCAACGTGACCACCTGCCGTTAGAACTTAACTGATGAGGTGACGTGGCAGTTAAAAAATATGTATAATTACACATTTAGTCCCGTAACTTATATATTATATCAATTTGATTTTAATTTTAATTTAATAAAAAATTAATCAACTAATTAGATGGTGACACATGTCACCATCTTTTCTCTTAATTTTAATTTAATATATTTAACCAACCAATCAGAAGGTGACTCATTGGTTGAAAACGAAAGAACAAAGAAAATAAAAATGGCATATGGCTTGGCTAAGGATCAAACCTAGGCTAGTAGCTAGGAAAACTAGAGCTCCAACCTCTCGGCCAACCACTTTTACATGTTATGAATTGATAACATATATTTTTAAAGTTACTTTGTTGGTAAAAATTAATATAATTAATAATATTTATTATTTTTAGAAAATATTTATATATAATAAATTACTAAGATTAATAACAATATTTATCTAATTAATATCAATACAATATTTTTAATTTTATTTTTTAAAAACTGATTATTAAAAAATACCAATAGCTTATTAATAAACATATTTTAATACAATACAATATTTTTAATTTTATTTTTAAAAACTGATTATTTATGCTGGTAAACATATTTTTAAAAATTGATTACTAAAAAATATCAATAAAGTAATTTTATTTTTATTTTTAAAAAAAATGATTATTAGAGAAAAAATGGTGACACGTGTCACCATCGAATTGGTTGATTAAATTTTTATTAAATTAAATTAAATTAAAATTAAATTGATATAATATGTAAGTTACGGGGACTAAATGTGCAATTATACACATTTCTTTTAACTGCCACGTCATGTAACCCCCTAGACCCGCCTATGCGTTACAACGGATCCTAGGAAGTCACATTAGGGTCACAAGAGCGACCTACAGTGAAAATACACATGAAAACATTTTTTTTCTTTCTCAAAACACTTATCAAACTGTAAAATCAACTTCTGTTTAAAATACAATTTCAGGAAATCATTTAAACACATAACAAAAATTTCAGAAAAGTATTTTTACAGACACTGACAGGAAACCATACATGACCTACAAGCCCCCTAACTATACGGTACCGTACTCCAGAGGCAACGCCGAGGGAACTCCGAACACTGATGTCAACATTTTGTCATGCTATATTCTTTTAACCTGCGATAGTAAAAATAACGTGAGCTTGGAAAAGCTCAGTAATACAGAACTACCAAAAGATGCTATAAGCTCATGCAGACATAGGGTAGGCATAACATTTTTATGATGTTCCAGGTAATACTTGTCTCCATCTATGTTTCGCTAATTTAGTGAAGCACTATTCTTAAGGACAACAAGGTTTGTTCTTTCTATGTTACTGAGTACTAAAAGAGACCTTATTGTTCAGAGAATCAACAGAGTGGCGGGTTGGTGGAGTTAAACCACGAAGCCTAGTGTGTTTTAATAGGTTGCAAATCAAACATACATAAGTACTTAACATCCTATCATATGAGCGCATAACAGATTAACTGCAAATGTTCAATGTTCATACAGAAGTTTACAAGAACTACCCTCCAACCTTACACCAATATGCAGTCCCCCAGAACTGCATACAGAAGGTCTTACCCTAGGCCTGAGGCGTAAGAGCCTACCTAAGGGAATGCCTTAGGTCCAGAAAGACTTACCCTAGGCCCGTGGGCGTAGGAGCTTAATAGAAGGGTTTACCAGCTGGATTAGGGCTGTACCTGCAGACACTTCATAACATAACCCAACAGTATACCCCAGACAGTAATCGGTGTTCAGATTCCAGACATGAGTAACATAATACATGTAACAAACATATTCTATTCAGAGTATCAGAAACAGAAGTTCATGCTTTTGACAGATAAATGGGTATACTATTGAGCAGAGCAGACATTTTCAGCATTCATCATGCAAACAGATTATCCCATCATAGGTCAAAATAACAGATCATGCTAACAAATTCATCAAACAGTCAGACAATACCATCACAGATCAAACGATCACATACCAAGTATACAGATTGAGCAAACATATATCAGGTAGGTAGAGAATGTCATCATATATCAAGTTCATCATTTTATCTCATTTTCTAACATAGTGATGCAATCTCAATAACAATTGAAATGTTCATCAACATAATATTATTCATGATTAAATAATTATACACTCCATTCAACAAAATATATCACACATGGAACACACTAGGTGGGACATATCATTTCTTGGAGATACTTGGCATTTACGGAATGGGACATATTGAACTCTTGACAACTTGAACGGATTTCTGAAACGTGGCCCCTATTAAAAAGGGGGGGTTCATACTAACGGTTTAACCCAGATATTCAGGAGGTGATACATCAAGATCTTAGAAAGTTCAGATATATTATGGGTACTTTAGTCTTTTAAGCATACAAGGGCATTATGGTCACTTCGACGTTCATAGACATTCTGGTAATTATACCAACATTGAGGGCAATGGTTCACAGAACTCGGGTATCCTATTTGCTCATTAGTTTTCTAACCGACATTCAAGAATCTCTAAATTAAAGTCTTTTAAGTTATCGAATATTTTCAGTGATGTTCCGATTATTTAGGCTATCATGGCCTTTTAGTTATTTTAGTTTTATTAATAAATCCAGAATTTCGTCAAATACATAGTTACCGATTAACTCAAGAGGGTATTTCGGTTATTTTAGACTAAGATAAATCTACCATTTCTTTCTGAATTACCATTTGGTACCTCCATCATTCACATACTCAAACGAGATTAAGGCGTCCTAACTCTCCGGCCCTTTACAGACGATTCATTCAATACAGAACTTGAGGGTATATCGTCATTCAAATTAATCAGACATTTCGGTGCTCGAGGGCATTACCATCTTTTTGGTCATTACGATCATTCTCATCTAATTCACGTATTACTGTCATAAGGATCGACTTAGGATTTCAACAATATTTCCAGAAAATTCTCATTCATGTGTTATACAGAGTTTGAGGGATTATCCATGTTTGTATCACACGTATTGCATAATGATGCCGAAGTCTTTCCATTAAAACATACATCTTGGGTAGTGAAAATTGCATAATTAGGTCGAATGCAGATTTTAGGTCATTTCCTTTATCAGATGGGTAGTTTAGTCATACTTATACTTTAAGGGTATTTTCGTAATTTCATATCCAACATCTCATACTCCGCATTCTGAACATTGGTTCTTAGACACCATTGATAGGGTTTCAGATTTAACTGTATTATTATTATTATTAGCACTTCCGACACTCCTGATCTATTAATATTCTTATCAGAGTATTTTACTCTTACTAACTCTCATTCTTATTTTCCGTATCGAATTCGGCTTAAGCAGAGTTCACAAAACACTCATCATAAGCATGCATGCTTTAACCAGATATCAACATGTACATAAAGCATACAAGGGATAGTAATGTATTACCTTAGTTCCGAGCTATAACAGTTGATTCATGATACGACACTCGAATACCCTCGAACCTGAATTCGACATTCCTCAGCATCGAGCATCCAAGGAACCGAGAACACCTTCAATTACATAAAAATTACAAGATCAGATCTTACTCACAAGCTCTTAACCAATAATTAAGTACATAAACAAGTTCGGGCTCAAGGTCAGATTCGGAGGCTTTCGGATTAGAATTTTGCAGAACGGGCTTCAAAAATGGACTCAGGACGTCGAAAAACATAAAATATGAGTTTTCGGAAAATTTGACTTTTTGGTTAACGGTCAAAGTCAACGCTGACGTCAGCAGGTCAACACTGACGTCAACAGGTCAACGGGGTCAGAGTCAACTGGTCAAAGTCAATGCTGACGTCAGCATGACGTCAGCAGTCAACATGGGTCAACTGAGTTGACTCGGCAGGTTAACTCACTGAGTTGACTCGGCTGACTCATTGTGCTGACTCGGACTGAGTTGACTTGGTAGACGGGTTGACTCGAACCGGGTCAACGGGTCGGACAGGCGGGTCAGAGACGAGTCGGGTCGAACGATAGGCTCGGGTTGACTGGGCTTGGGCTTTGGGCCAAACCGGTTCAGGTTTAGCTAATGGGCCGACCGGTCCAGCCCAACTCACTTACCTAAACGGAGACAACCGTCGGACGGTGACCGGAACCTCGCCGGAGGCTCGAAATTGCTCGATTTCACCTGAAAAAGAATGGCAGATTTGATTATACCACCAACCCAACCCACACAAGCCCGAAATTGCCAGAAAAATAACCGGAATCCTCGCGGGAAAATAAAAGAGTGCCGACACTTACGTAACTCCGATAGGGGCTTCGCCGGTGTTGGTTGGGCGCGGAAGGATATGGGTTTTGCACGGTACGACGAGGGGAGTCCAGATCTGGTGACTGCCACGCGACTGGGCGTGTGATAACTAATTCGGGAGAGTTGAATTCACGAAACGAGTAAGCACGATTTTCATCCACGTGGTGTTAACTAATTCGGCCTAGAGATAGGTTAAGAATTTCATCGGCTAAGAGAAGCGTGTGATTGCTTGGTGTTTGTCTTTGGTTTACGCCGAGAGGTATGGTCAGAGTTCAACCATCGACAGTGTTCCAAGCTTAGAGATAAGGAGGAGCCATTCAAGGACGTTTTGCCGAGCTTTAACAGCGTCTGCCCTAGAGTAAGAGATTGCCGCGATAGAGATTCAACCTTTTCAGCCGAAGCAGGAACTTAGGTTACTGCCAAGGCAGTATTGTGTTGCAGCATTCAAGAACAGAAGACAAGTCAGTAGGATTCCACACTACGACGCATTCTAATCCGACCCATTCTCTCAAACCTGATCTTCTATTTACTTTATTATCTGGATTATTTTAGTTTTATTATTTTTAGATTACTCAACAACCCAACTCATATGTGTTTTTACTTTAATTAAATTTCAGTGCGAGGAAGTAGGACCAAAAGGCTAGCTCAATCCCTGTGGGGAAGATACTCAATATATTTATCACTATATTACTTGACGCGTACACTTGCACTTATGCGGGGCACTTTTACGCGAGCATCAAGTTTTTGGCGCCGTTGCCCGGGATTGACAACTTTTTTTATTTTCTTGCACTCTTTTATTTTGCTTTATTTAGTTTATTTATTTATTTTATTTTAGTACTAATAAAACTTGGTTTTGTTTCGGTGCATGACTAGAGTGGACCCAAGCAGCCCAGTGCCAGACTTAGATCCAGAACTCGAACGCTCTTACATATATCTTAGACGAAAGATCGTAGCCGCAATGCAACAACCTGAGGTCCAAGTTCGAGGCATCAACTGTAACCCCCTCGTCCCGGTCCAGGCGGCCGACCGATCCGAGTGGGTCACACGCGGGGAAAACCAAGGCGAAACCCGTTAAGGCTCCACTTCGGTTAACGACCCTAGAAAACTTTCTTTTATTTATTATCTTGTCTAGATTCCTTATTGCATCCTATGTGAACCAACGACAGCGGAAGCAACAAGCGAGGCGAACAACCAAATAGCACATTAAAAACAGCCCAATTTAACTTATTCTGCAGACCGTATCGATACGCTCAAAGAGGGTATCGATACGCCTTGACTAGGTCAACAGGCCAAAGTCAACTCGAGGAGACCGTATCGATACGCTGGTTGACCGTATCGATACCCCCTCAACGGTTAACTTCTCGAGGTCAATGCTACAAGACCGTTTCGATACACCTAAGACCGTTTCGATACCCTCAATTTCTTGTCAAAATCTCAGATTTCTAGTAGCAAAAATGATATCGATACGCCCTCCCTTGTATCGAAACACTTGGCCTGAAACAAGAAGGCCGTATCGATACGGGTCCAACCATATCAATACCCCTGCTGCGAACAGACAGGTTTTAGTTGGTTTAAGGCACAAGGGCTGCCTCAATGGCACCAACTAAGACCTCCAAACAAACATGCATTAACTTTAAAGGCAAAACACCCTACAACAAGCATGCTGAACACATAACATACAAGAAATGCCACACATACAAAGGAATCATCATTCGACAAAAGAAGCATACATAGCATTCATGGTTACATGCCTTACACGAAAACATACACAAGAGCATAAGGGTAAGGGCACAAGGCCAACATACAAGGCATAAGCAAGCTATGACCAAAACATCCACATACCAAGGAGTCTAAACAAGCTCCTAACACAAAACAACAACACATATCAAAATACTCAAATCCCATTGCTTGTCTATTACATCTTAACTTAAAAGTCCATACTTGAGAAATAGCAAAGCTCAACTAGCACACTTGGAGGCCCTCTCCTTGTACAAGCAACCCATGAACTACGGATCTGCATTGTCGAACAAAAGAGAGCGTAAGCGTAAAGCTTAGTGAGGGTAAGCTCATAAAACAAACCTCGACAATGCAGGGTCCAAGCACGAGCAACAAACCAATGAGAAATGCATGATTTCTTACCTTCGAACCACATGAGTCAATTATATAAAATGCATGAGCATAATATCAATATCATGCCATGCTCAACGAGTCCATAAACACAACCATATGGAACCACATATATCAAACGTATTGGCACCTAGCTATGACCCGAATACACGGATAACAACGGTTAGAACTCACATCCAACACACAACCATTACCTTACGGTGGGATTACACTCATCACCGTTTCACGCGGAGGGGATTCCACTCATCCTCACGCCCCGTCGATGGGATTCCACTCATCACCGACTAACATATAAAAGAAGATTTCCGGGCGAACCCGTACTCCATCTTGATGACTACCATCACCAAGACCACGTGCACATTTCGACTCTCGTGTGCACACTAAACATCCTAATGATCGATCATTTGTACCCAAGCATACTAGTGCCAATACTAACTCATTTCATTGATCAACCTCACGACTTTCTTACCAAATTTCGTGCTTAGCACGTACTCACCATGATTTACCATCATGCACAGCCATATACAACAACCACATGCATATCACAATGCATCAAACATCATGCCTCAACACACATGTATATCACAATATACATAACAACATTAATCACAATTAATATGAAACAAGAGGCATAACAAGCATTTAGAAGTTCAACCAAGGTATTCTAAACTAAGCTTGAGACTAGACTACCAATCTAATCCCAACTCTAGGTGGGTTTACCAAGCCCAACCTAGGTCCACATGCTTGAACCAACATTTGAAAACCAATTAAACCAAGTTGAAATCATTAACCACTCACCGACTACTCCAAGCTCAACAATTCTAGCCGATCAATCCACCAAGCTATTCCGGATTCGTTCCCAAGGCTTCACCAACACAATTTCTTGCTTCTAAACATCCCAACACAATCAAAACAACAACATTTCAGTCCACAAATCACTGTAGCAAACCCGGAACACAATCCACGCATAAATCACATGAATTCAAGCTAAAGACAACCCCAAAAGTGCCATTTCCAAACTAGAAAACCATGTTTCCAACCTCCCAAGTGTCATCTAATACACCCAAAACAACCCTCACACATAGTCTAACTATCATCCCTCAAGTTATCACCCAAAACAGCCCCAAAAACCAACCTTAAACCCCTCTAAAACTCCCAACAAACCCAAATTTGTGAATCATTATAAAACCTTGTAAAAATCACATATGTTGGACCTTTTAGATAGTATATAACTCATCTAACCTCAACAAATCAAAAGCTTAACTAAAAGTAAACAAAGATAACATTTTTAATCCAAAACTTCAAAACTTAAAAATGCAAAACCATGGGTTTTTATGAAAACTAAAGGTATAGATATGCAGAGGAAAGTGAGGACAAGTCAAAAACATGTTTAATTTCAAAAACCTTCAAAGATGAGTGAGAATGGTGATGGAATAATGAACTTGAGATGAGGGAGGAACTTGTCGTGGAATTTAGAAAATGGGTGGGGAAGAAGATGAGCTAAAAAGCTATTTTTATTTGTTTGCTTCTTTTAAAAAGTCAAATGACTCATTTACCCTTAATGAACATGGATTATTACAAGAGCATGACATCCATGGCTAAATGGGCTTGGTTTAAAATAAGTCTAACATAAATTTATTTGTTTTGAAAATACGAGGCCCAACATAATATTTTAATATTTTAATTTCACCCGACCCCCAAACCCAGGTGTTACATCAACCAAGGGGCCCCGACACATAATGTCATAGGGAAACCACCTGCCGACGGGCTGCCACTTGCCGATGGGCAGCAGAATATCCCGACATGATATGGAGAAAATCTGCGAGTTCCATTCACACTAGTACGACACCCAACTGTCCGAGATTACCTTGAAGAGGACCTGAATGGACTAAACCTTAGAGTTGTTACCCCAGAAATAGAGGCCGCCCACTTTGAGCTGAAGCTCGTGATGTTCAATATGATCAACACTATGGGGCAATTTGGCGGCTTAGCAACTGAAGATGCCAGACAACACCTCAAGTCCTTCCTCCAGATTTGTAAATCGTTCAAAATATAAGGAGTACATGAGGATATTTTAAGATTGAAATTGTTCCCCTATTCACTGAGGGATAGAGCAAAAACCTGGCTCAACAGTATTCCAGTAGGATCAATTGGATCCTGGAGTAATCTATGTCGTGATTTCTTAACGCGTTTTAATCTTACAAATTTAACTAATAAGTTGCGTAATGAAATCACTTCTTTTCGACAAGCTGATGACGAGTCCATGCACGAGGCTTGAGAGCGATATAGAGAGCTATTACACAAATGCCCCTTGCACGGATTCCCAATATGGACGCAAGTGACCATGTTCTATAATGCGGTTAACCCAGCAACTAGGATGATGCTCGATGCCTCAACAAACGACATACTCTTAGACAAGGAACCGGAAGAAACCATGGGAATTCTGAGCAGAACGGCCAAGAACGACTATCAGTTTCCGACGGCCAGAAGAGGAGGAATTCGCCGCCGGCCCACAGTAAATGAAATAGGGTCCCCAGACTCAATTTCATCTCAAATTGCCACCTTGACAAAGTTGGTCCTGAACATGCAATCATAAAACAATCAACATGAAGCTAAGGTAATGGATTTATTTTGCGAAAACTGTGGAGGTAACCATGTTTCTTCTGAATGCCCCCAGAACCTAGAGTCAGCCTGTTATGTTGGAAACTTCAATCCTAACAACCAGATGTCTAACAATTACAATCTAGCCTGGAAAAAGCACCCCAACTTCTCCTGGAGCAACCCCAACAATGCACTCAATCCGCAACACCAGAATGCTCCAGTAGCGGGATTCCAACAAACTATGCCTCAGTAGAACATGCCGCCACAACAGCCAATGTAGTCTAGTTCTTTAGAAGACACTTTCCATGCTTTTATGACTCAAACTAGTGCATATATGGCTAACACTGACAAGTTCATAAAAAAGACTAAAATTTTTATGGACAGGACAGAGATAAGGTTGCAGAAAACCGAGGCAACATTGAAATCCCTGGAAAATCAAGTGGGACAGATCACACAAATTCTGAACACCATGCCAGATGGAGATTTTCCTAACGACACTGAAGCCGCTAAGAGGACATCGTATGAGCAGTGCAAAGTTGTAACCAACATGAGTGGTATTCAACTACAAGGGCCACAGAACAAGCAGACAGCACCAGATAAATTAGTGTAGTCAACTGCCACAACACAGTCCACAAACAATGGGGACGCGACAGCAACCAAGAACAATGTTGTGCCGGCAGAACCTGTGCCAGCACCCATGACAGAACCCAGACTCAGCACACCAACTTCACCATTCCTACAAAGGCTGAAACAACAAAAGCAAGAGTACCAGTTTAAGAAGCTCCTGAACATCCTTAAACAAGTACACATTAATATACCTTTCGTGGAGGCAATCAAGGAGATCCCAAACTATGCCAAGTTCCTCAAGGACATAGTGTCAAAACGGAAAAGGATTGGGGAATTTGAAACAGTGGCGGTAACGGAGGAATGCATGGCCGCATTACACAACCGAGATCCACCCAAGTTAAAGGATCCCAGAAGCTTTCTAATACCATGCGCAATCGGGAATCACTACGAGGGGAAGGCATTCTGTGATCTAGAGGCAAGCATAAACATCATGCCTAAGTTAGTCTTCCAAAAATTGGGGATTGGGACGGCCAGACCAACAACGATAATGCTACAGATTGCCGATGGATCCCATGTGCAACCTGAGGGGAAAATTAAGGACATACTGGTAAAATTCAATAAATTTATTTTCCCTACTGACTTCCTCATTCTAGATTGCGATGCAGATGAAAGAGCCCCACTCATTCTGGGACGGCCATTCCTTGCTATCGGGAGGACAATAATTGATGTTGAGAAGGAGAGATGACAATGCGAATCAATGACAAGCATGTAAAACTCCACGTACTAAACACAAGGAAACATGCCGAGGATTCATAAAGATGCCAAGCACTCCATGCCACAAGGAAACCAGACCTCAACAAAGAACCATTCTGCCCAGGCATAGAAGCTGCAGAATGCTGCAGCAAACATGTAGGACCCTGCCAGGACAAATGCCGCGGCGCACTAATGGGAGAACCTGGACACCAGATGCTACCTCACAAGGGATCACGTGTGATAAGAGATAAGGAAGTAAACACTTTAGAAGATGCATCCACATGCACTCCTTTAGTGCTCTAATCTTTTCTCTCAATTTTTTATTTTTATTTTTTAGTTTTTAGTTGCTAGTTTTTAATTTCAGTTATTTTTATTTTTCTACATTTTTAGGAATAATATTTTATTTTATTGTTTATTTTAGGATAGAGGTCAAGAAAGGAAGAAGAGATAAATGGACAGGAGAAAATCGTTAGCTATCGCGACAACTACCGCCCAATGAACCGAAAGAGCCATAACAACTAGTTTCTAACGGGCAGGAACCGCAACAGGCAGAAACAGCTCTTAACTGCTAGAAGTGTTGCGGTCGAGAATTGCGCTCCAACGACATTATATGCCGAAACTCTATATAAGGGTCACTATTCTCCATTATTCTTCACTTTAACATTCTCTTCTACTGCCTTGTAATCTCCAAAGCTATTATTTTCTTTTACTCTCAACCACCCACTCTCAACTTTTCTCCAAT
This sequence comes from Hibiscus trionum, assembly GCA_030270665.1. NCBI lineage: Eukaryota > Viridiplantae > Streptophyta > Magnoliopsida > Malvales > Malvaceae > Hibiscus > Hibiscus trionum. Next base: position 12,892,068 of record BSYR01000038.1, on the reverse strand, counting down.
TTTATATGACACTCCGAGGGGAAAGCTTTAGTACTGCCGCGGCACAGACCTATACCCGCTTTGCACCGCCAGGAGTCGAACACCGATTCAAGAAATATTTCATCTCTCGTCAAGTATGGGAAGAACAAGGCTTCCAAGTTTCTTAAGAGCCCAACTATGGCATCGACCACTATCTGTTCAACAAGATCAATCATCAAAAGTGGCAAATATTTTGCCTTCAACATGCCCGGACCAACATCACCATAATCCGTGAATTCTATGCCCACAGGCCCAGTGACGAAACGCTCTTCATGCACGTAAGAGGGAATGAAATAAGGGTTGATGCTGAGGCTATAAACAACTTTTATCGTCAGCACATTGAAAGAGACGAGCACGCGGAAGTCTTGGAAGCACTCACGGAAGAAGATTACCAACAGATCAAAGAGAAGCTTTGCTATGCCGGCATGACATGAGAGGCCGGAGCACACCGAGGGTCAGCCCAAAGGCGAAGCCTCAGACCAGAAGTAAAGCTGTGGAACAAATTCATCCGCCACTGCCTCATGCCGACCTCCGACAACACTGCCATTGATCGGCCCAAGCTTGCTCTTATCCATTATATTATGCATAATCGAAAGATTAATGTTGGCAATCTTATTTGTCAGGAAATCTACAAGTGCGCGCTGAAAGATAAGGGACCGCTTTACTTTCCATCGTTGATCACCGACCTGTGCACAGAAAAGGAGGTGCCCGTTGATGAGCTGACGAATACACGTTGCACCAAAAGGGTTGGGATAAGGAGGCCTACCACAGACTGATGAACATCACTGAAGCCGACCTGGTCCTGGCCACACCAATGCAGGGCATTGCCGGGGCAACAACCTCGGCAACCATCCCAGAAACACCCAGACACATGGCCCGGCCGTGGCAGACCTTCAGCAGATTCTGCGAAAGCTGGAGGAAATGGACCACCGCCAACAGTTGTTCATGACACACACAAGGGACTTCCATGCCGCAATTATCCAGCTGATCTAGAGAAAGTTCCAAGACCAGGCGGTCCAGTTTACACCTTTCTCTACCATCTTCACTGCCGCCACCATCCCTGAGCATAGAGAAGAAACAACAACTGCCGCACCCACTGCCCAAGCATCCTAAGTACCCACTGCCGTGCCCTCTGACACACCTTTGGCTACGGCATGCAAGGGCAAGTGCAAGGTTGGCTTGGATACACCTGTTGGATCTGCATACCACGCTGCATCTAGCTGGCCTGACACCAATCATTCGGTCAGTCGGGTCTTTGAAGAACTTAAACGCAAGGCAGCGAGTGTGGATGAAATCTACCCTGACACAGAGGACGAAAAGGTCACTTCGCCAGCAGCAAAGCCCACCCCAGCCTCACGCATCCAGCCACCTTGCGAATTCAAACGAATCAAGCACACAGTATCAAACTAAAGAGGCTAATTTTACAGAGTGAAAGTGACGAGGAAGATGAATCTTCCAAATCACAATCTATTTAAATTCCTCTTCTTTATGCCTTTTATTTTTAATGCCCTTATATTTTGTGTGCTATTTTTTCTATCTAATGTATGCAATTTAAGCATTGAGGGCAATGCTTGGTTCGAGTTTGGGGGTGTAGGTTCCGTTGCCAAGGCAATGCCATGCTGCGACATTATAATATAATTGCCATGCATTTTTGTTCTATCACTTGTAAAAAAAAAATTAACTGCATTGCCTTAACCAAATTTACCTTATGCCTCAGCCGTACTTTCTATCAATTGTCTTAGTTTAGTTTAAATTAAATCCTCTTTCTTGGCAATAGAACTATCTCTTCGTACCATTTTTTAGAACTTTTTAGAGATTTTATTTTTAGGACGCTTAAAGGAAGATAACTTAGGATCACACTATGAGATTAGAACTTTAAAACATCTTTGTGACTTGTATGATTTAAGGAATTCTAGTACACTTAGAGCATAGACTAGCTTAGAAAGAAAACTGGGTAAAATGTTAGAGGAGCCTAACACTGGCTCTAGCTTAAGGAAGCCCTAGAGGTCCCCGAAACCGGCTCTAGGCTAATCAGTAGAGGTGCCCGAAATTGGCTCTAGTTGGTTAGGACGCTTATAAAAAATTTACCCAAGTTAAGTAGGTTAATGCTTAAGTGTTTGCTTAGAATTCTTATAATCATCTTGTTCACAATGCATGCACACACTCACAAATCTTATAGTTTGATTCCAGGGAATTCCTAAGGCATCCAAAGACTTAAGAGCCGAGTGTTCTTTGCCATGGTGTGAAGAGAGAAGAAAAAGTAAGACCAAGGAGACAGTTTATAAAATTAAGGTTCGGCAATTGATGGTTGGCATTGCTTGAGGATAAGCAATAATTCGAGTTTGAGGGTGTGATAAGAGCCCAAAAGTTCTATATTTTGACCCCTTTTACATGGCAAATATCACTCAACCTATACCCATTTGAGCTGCATTATAGCTCTTAATGCATAGATTTCATCATTTATGCCTTTGATCTTTATATTTGGTTTATTCTATGAAAAAGGTATTATTTGATGCATGTTTGGTGCTTTTGCAGATTTGCACGATGCGAGGGCAGGAGATGTCGTGACGGCACTGAAGAAAAAAAAGGAAGGATGAGGCAGAACCATCTAGTAGCAGACCCTGATTGAGCCAAGCCACAACCGATAGCTTCTACTGAGGGAAGCTGATCTATGATGAAGCCTTGCTGAGCAGAACCAGTCACAAGACCCATGCCGAGGCAGCAGAATGCCATGCCGCGACCGTATACTACTCTCCATGTTGGATGGAAAAATAGGCAAAGTGGTAGCCGATTTAAAGAGCTTTAAACACCTGATTTTTCTACACACTTTGCGTGGCAGTTGGAGCTCGAGAAGGGGACGAAAACATGGAAGGAAGGATAAAGTTGAAATTTTGGCTAAAAGTGTAAATTGCATTAAATTAAAGAGATTCACCTCTTTAATAGAGTTAAGTCCAAGTCCAACTTAACTTCCTCTCCAAGAAGGATTTGTGCCTACACCTTCCCCTATATAAGAAGGCTTGTCGTCATCATCAAGAGGAGACGAGTAGAAGAGAGGGGAGAGCTTAGGATTAGTTTGTGTTTTCTTTTCATTCATTATGTTCTAATTTCCTTAGGGTTGGGATTAGTTTTTTTTAGTAGTTGTGTGAAGACTATTGTACTTTGTTTATGTTCTTAATGCAATTAAGTTGAGGTTTGCTTATTATTAGCTTTAATCATTCTTGCATTCTTGTCGAGAGAGAGTTTGTGAGATTATCCATTTATTCAGTGTCGAGAGAGTTGAATTCACGAAACGAGTAAGCACAATTTTCATCCACGTGGTGTTAACTAATTTGGCCTAGAGATAGGTTAAGAATTTCAACGGCTAAGAGAAGCGTGTGATTGGTTGGTGTTTGTCTTTGGTTTACGCCGAGAGGTATGGTCAGAGTTCAGCCATCAATAGTGTTCCAAACTTAGAGATAAGGAGGAGCCATTCAATGACGCTTTGTCGAGCCTTAACATCACCTGCCCAAGAGCAAGAGATTGTCGCGGCAGAGATTCAACCTTTGCGGCCGTGGCAGGAACTTAGGTTACTGCCAAGGCAGTATTGTGTTGCAGCATTTAAGAAAAAAAGACAAGTCAGTAGGATTCCACACTACGACGCATTCTAATTCGACCCATTCTCTCAAACCTGATCTTCTATTTACTTTATTATCTGGATTATTTTAGTTTTAGTATTTTTAGATTACTCAACAACTCAACTTATCTGTGTTTTTACTTTAATTATTTTTCAGTGCGAAGAAGTAGGACCAAAAGGCTAGCTCAATCCCTGTAGTCCGAATAACCCGAATATTTATCACTATATTACTTAACGTGTACACTTGCACTATGGCAGGGCACTTTTACGTGAGCATCAATAGGTAGCCCGAATAACCTTTATTGCTTCAAATTAGGTACAAGCTCGAGCTATTTACATAACTGATACAGAATATTCAATCACCGGAACCTAACATCGACTAGACCGGTTTTCGAGGTGTGACAACTCTCTTCCTTAAGAAAATTAGAACACAAATAGATCTCCAATAGATCTTTGTACATTTTGATAGCTCCAGTGTGAACAGAGAAATGGCTAGAATGAGCTTCACTTAGAATTTGATTTTGAAGATCATCATCATTGGGACACAAATGCGGTTGCGGAAACACAGTAACCTTTCAGAATTCGAAGCAAAGTTAGGATCTGAGCTATCATTAACCTTAGCGATAAGGGGTTGCAACTTCTCATCAATTTCTTGGAGTGCCTTAATTCGAGATACAATGGTGGAGTGAACTCTCAACTCAGCTAACAATTTGCCATGCTTTCTGAGTCGAAAGTGAGCATTCAAGCATCTCGGAGAAGAAGTGGGTTTCGGCTAAGAGCGTTAACCACCACATTGGCTTTACCGAGATGGTAGTCAATAACTAAATCATAATCTTTCAATAGCTTCATCCGACGACGTTGGCATAGGTTTAACTCTTTCTGAGTTAAGAGATATTTCAAGCTTTTGTGATCAATGTAGAGATAACACTTCTCACCATAAAGATAATGCCTCCAAATCTTCGATGCAAATACAACTGCGGCGAGTTCCAAATCATGAGTCGGGTAATTTAGTTCACGAGGCTTGAGTTGACGTGAGGCATAAGCCATGACTTTACCTTCTTGCATTAGGACATAACCTAACCCTAGGTGGGATGCATCACTGTACACGGTAAAGTCTTTGCCCGACTCGGGTGGTACTAACATTGGGGCATGAGTAAGGACTTGCTTGAACTGGTCGAAACTCCTTTATTGATCAACAGTCCAAACAAAAGGAGTATCCTTGTGGAGAAACATCGTTAAGGGTGCTGCAAGCAATGAGAACCCCTTAACGAATATACGGTAATAGCCCGCAAGGCAAAAAAAACTACGAACTTGTCCCACATTTTGTTGGGTCACGTCGGCACGCCCCGTGGCGCAACGGAAAAATTAATCCGACGTAATCCAGTCAAGATCCATGTACAAGAACGAATTCGGAGTGAAAAGATGAAGAGTTACCTTTTAAAACTCTGGAAACTGGAAAACCGACGGTATGTCGAAATAACCACGTCAAGTAAAACCAGAATCGTCACAGGTTCGCAACGACCTCTACGGAGTCCACCCGAACAAAAAACGAACAAAGTTTCCGCCTCCCTAACACTTAGGGATAAATTTCGACAGGTTTGAAAACCTTCCAGGGAGAAGTCGAAATCCCTCCAGGGATTCCTGAGGCAGTCTGAAATCGACCAAGAGTTCAACCGGGACTTGCAATCGAGCAAGAGAACCTTCAGGGATTTTCCAAGGGGCAAGTAGAACACCAGAAAAATATCGAACAGCTTCTCAGAGAGCTTTCTGGGATATGTCGAATTCTAGTGGGGAATCCCTAGGGGTGTTGTCGAAATCTTCAAGAGGAGGAAGAGTGATGATTTGGTTGCTATCCCTTGTCCCTTTAAATAGTATTCAGAGACTTAATTCTAGTTGAATATCTTAAATCCAAGTTCAACCAAAATTCATAGAATCTAATTCTACTTGAAATTGGTTTATATTAAATATACATTATATTTAATAATATTAAATTAAATATATATATTTAATTATGTAAAATCTTATTCTACATAAAACATGGATTTAAATATACATTATATTTAATCCAAATATATATATTTTTATTATATAGAATCTCATTCTATCTTTACTTGGATTTAAATATATATTTTTAATTATGTAGAATCTAATTCTACATAAACTTGGAATTAAATATACATTATATAAATTCCAAATATATATTTAAATTTCTAGAATCTTATTCTATAATATTTAAGTCTCTAAATATTTTCCATACTCTAAATAATATTTGATAAATACAATATTTATCCAATATTATTCTCATTTAAGGGAGTTGCCGATTTCCCCTATCCCATAGGGGATTTTCGGCAACCTCCCTAAAATAGGGAGTATGGTTTCCAAATTTTTTTCGTTTCATTCGAAGGGTGTGACCCTTGTAGGTTCATGCAACGTTAGCAGCAAAATTAGAACTGTTCTAACTTTACAAACAATGAGTGGCATCTACCAATACATCATTGCTACCTAAGTTGCATGAAGTCATGGTTTGACTTTCCTAATTCCTGAATAAACTTCCTTTATGTGTTTCATCCTTTTGTCCTTTATATATTAGATGAACACAAGTCATGGGTTAGTCACACTTGCGTTGTCCATCTTGTGTTTCTTGATGTCTTGAGTAGATTATGATAAACGAATCTCTATGATATCTCATATCATAATATTCGAGCATGGCCATGCATTTTCTAATCTCACCCAATCAAGTGGCCGAAGATATTTCTCCCATTATGTAGGAGGGACAAATCCTTTCTTGATCAACCATATTTCACTACATAGGTCATCATGTATCCAATCATCAGTTTTTATAATGTAGTCAGTTACGACACACGTTTGACTATGTCAAAATACGTAAATCTTTATGTTGAAATCATGTTGATCTCAAGTCTGAGGATTATACATATGTTTATCATGAGCAATGTTGTGACTGTCACATAATTACCCAAGAAACATGCTCATAGCGGGTCAATCCAGTATGTTGTTCTCTAACAAATACTTATGTGTTGATTTTGACATCTCTATGTCAATGACTACGCTTGTCATCAACCACATATTAGTCTTTATATATTATCATTGTCCATACCCGTAATAATATTCGACTAAGGATCCTATTTAACAATAATCGTATTATTGTATGGACATTATTATCCAATGGTTAGTTTGATGAACAGAAACATACCAAATGATAATAACGGCAATGTCATTACTTGATAAATCTAGTAAAATAGCATGTTTATTCAATCATCATATGATTGGTCTTTCGGCATACTCCAACAATCTCCCACTAGCACTAAGACCAATCATTCTCGTATATAATACGATATGGCTTAGTGTAACTGACATTCTTATGTTGTGTGAAAAGCTTTGTCAGGGAGTTGACAAAGTTATCAACTTTGTGCGTATGTTGCATACTTTCACATCTCTAAGATGTAAGCACTTAAGAATATGTTTGGATTTATTGATGAGATATGGGTTTTATTTGCTTACGCAAAGGTTCCATCATAACAGAGTTATGTAGCATCTAATATGCTGGGAACAACGCTTAGTTCAGAAGTGAACCCTTTAGATCCAAACATCATTATTTATTGCTATGTCGACTGTAATATATTCAGCCTATGTTGTAGAGTTAGATAATGTCTCATGTTGCTAACTCGCAGTATCTTTTATTAACGCAAAACGGATTGCGATCTTTAGTTCCTTTTGATGAGTATGTCATCTACATACAATACTTAGGAAAGTAACAATGCTCCCACTAGCTCTTTTGAAAACAAGACTCCCCTTTGTTTCTAGATAAACCAAACCTTTTGATTGTATCTTCTGAAACGAATATCCCAACTTCGAGAAGCTTGCCTTAGTCTACAGATAGACCTTTGTAGCTTACATACCTTCCAAGTGTTTACTGGAGTGACAAAACCTTCTAGATGTGTCATGTACACAATTGTTTCAAGTTTTCCCTTAGGAAAGTGGTTTTGACATTCCTTTATTTGATTCCATAATCTTCGTATGTAACTACTTGCAAGTGAGATTAAGATGGATTAAACATAGCTACAATAAAGATGCTTTATCATAGTATATACTATGAAGTTTGTCGAAACTTTTAGCGACGGATCATCATTTGTATGTTTTATCATCCATGTCGGTTTTTCCTTTTTGAAATACTCATCCATACCTCTTAGGTTTTACCCATTTAGGTAACCAAAGTCTATACTTGGTTTTAGACATGAATTCCATCTCATTTCTCATGGCTCTTAGCCATTTCTCAAATTTTGGGCTCACCATTGCTTTCTGATAAGACCTAGTCTTTATCTTGATCTGAAAAGAAGAGTGTTTCCATGTACGGATAGTGAGAAATCCATATTTCTCAAGTATATGGTATTCTCTTAAGGATCAACACAATGGTTGTGTTTTGTTTCAATGTTCCTTGATCATTTGTGGAACATTCTCAATCTTTGGTTCATAAATTTGTTGTCTAAAATTTCTTCACATTCCAAATTCCATTTTTTCCTTTTGTGAGAGGTAATCTCTTTCGAGAGAAACTCTCGTTTGAGCAACAAACATTTTGTTCTCATTGAAAAATGAAATCCCTTAGTGATAAGTATTCTCTTTCGAGATAAACTATCGTTTGAGCAACAAATATTTTATCCTCGTTAAAGTTGAAGAAATAATATCCCTTTGTGAGAATTAATCTCTTTCAAGATAAACTCTCGTTTGAGAAACAAACACTTTGTTCTCGTTAGGATAAACAACAAATGGAGTTTTTAAGGTTCGAACTTTGTAAACATTTTAACATGTAAGTAACCTTAAAACTTCAAAGGTATTCTAGAACAATTCTTAGTCCATATCTTATATGATGTTTCGAAAAAAACACAAGTATGAGAGTTGTTTTTCTAGTGTGTAAAGAAGTCGAAAATGACTTGTTCTGAATCAAAACGTGTCTAACATATTTGATTCTCTTTCAAAGACTTTTTGTTCCACTTGTGGGATTTAATTATGGGACAATACGATATTCTTTGAAAGTTCATCAAACTTTAAATATTCTTGAATTTGATCTCATCAAATTACCTTAATACTTTTATGAGTTTGAGATTAGTCATTTGTTTTATTTATCTTATAAATATTATTGATTTGATTAGTTTAAAGATCATTGATTCGTTGTGCCATAAGAGATTAAAAGAATAACATTTATTTAAATAATCTCAAAATTTAAATATCTTGTCCTTACAAGATAACTAAAACTTAGGCACAAAATAATAATCTTAAAAACTAAAACAAATCTATTTAAGCAAAAACACATGTCCTAATGGATGATGTAGCAACTCTTGCTTTATTTCCATTCGCAGGTCCATGTCTATTCTGATGCCTTCTCTTTAGAAGCCTCTGAGGTTGATGCCTCACTCGTTTTTGCTTTCTTGACTTCTTGTAGGTGTGTGGGGCAGTTTCTCTTCCAATGTCCGATCTTGCCGCAATGGAAACATTTTCCATCCTTCTTGATTCCCTTCTTAGGTTTCAATGCCTCCTTTCCATTGGTTTTGGTCTTACCATCACCTTTAGACTTTGCTGCCGATTTACCTTTCTTCTTGCCCTTGCGGACCATCAGAACAGGTTTAGGTCCTACCTTCTTCAGGTTGATTTCAGCAGTTCTCAACATGTCGAGCAACTGTGGCAGCTTCTTGTTAATTTCATTCATATTGAAATTAAAGACGAACTGATTGAAACTATCCGGCAACGATTACATGATGACATCAGTAGCTAATTCATCTTTCAGCGGAAAGCCGAGCTTCTCCAACGTTTGGATGTAGCCCATCATTTTGATGACGTGAGCTTCTACAGGAGATCCCTCACTCATCTTGCATTGAAACAGAGCTTTAGAGGTCTCGTACCTCTCTTGATGAGCTTGCCCTTCATAAATCTCCTTGATATTTTGAATCTTATCATAAGTTACCATGTCCTCATGTTGCTTCTGAAGCTCAGGGGTCATGGAGGCAAGCATAAGACAACCGACATCCAGCATGTTGTCCATGTGTTTCTTAAACTTGTCTTTGTCAGCTCTGGAAGCAGTGGCAACCGGTTCATCAGGAACAAGTTCTTCAATGACATATTCCTTTTTTTCTTGTTTGAGAACAATTCTCAAATTGCGGAACCAGTCAAGGAAGTTTATGCCATTGAGCTTATCCTTCTTAAGGATAGATCGCAGAGATAGAGTATTATTTGCCATTAATTCTACAACAAATAAAATATGCTACATAAGTTTTACTAAATTTTAAAATTTATAGATAGGTCTTTACTATAAATTTACTCCCACTATTTTCTTCAAAATTAAAAACCCACTAGTTTTAATTTCGGAAAAACGTTTCAATAGTTTTTCTAGTGAGTGAGGATCCATATTTCACCATTCCTAAATCAGCTTTGGCCAGTCTTTTAAGAAATAGTTATTTAGGTAAGTAACACCTTACTAATTACATCTCATGTAATTCCTCATCTTTTGGCAAACAACTCTTGTTCTTTAAATCATCTTATGATTAACCAAAACTTTTAACCACTAGGTTTTCTAATCCTACTAGAACAACCCATCTAAGTCAATACCAATATCTCAACCGGCGAATATCACTATCTTATTCTTCGCGTTTAACTAAGATAGATAAATGTGACATTGCTTTGGCAAAGCTCGCGTTATATCGATCGAAGCTTTAACGAGGGTAAATATTGGATGGTTAAAACAGACTTAGAATTATAGTGAGGGATTTACTTAATTATCTCATCATTTTAACATTGATCCTATCAATAGAACTATGTTTAATCATGCTTATAAAACATCCATTGCATCACATACAAGGTAAATATAAGCGGTAAATAAATATGCAATGATTATAGCCCTTCTTAACCTAAGGCGACCCGTCCCAAGCCAATGGGCGGACCATTCTAATGAAGATAGAAGCTGCTTCTGAAACGCCTGGTCCACCAGGGAAGGCCCACCACGCTGCTATGTTGGTTCTTGCTTTATCTCTATAGGTTTTTACAATTTTCAGAAACTCGCGTTACATGCGAGGGAGTGAGATGAGAAGACAAGTACAATAGAAGATAGAGAAAGGCACGACACGCAGGCCGTATTTATAAAAAAACCAAAACTATAAAGGCTATGGGCTATAACCATGCAAAACAAACACCTTGCAATCTAACATGCATTTCAAACATCGTGCGAACAAAGTAACGACGTGTTTACGGAGTTTTAAACTAATTATCCCTATGTTGCGGTTAATGGGCCAAAGAAGGTTCACGAGGTTTCATAAACCATTTGCGTTAACGAACAAATGCACCAGGTAGGTCAACATGAAAGAGAGGTGGCGCACTAGGCACACTTAAGCACCAGGTCTTTGATGATGCCAATCCTAGGCATGCATTTTTCATAACGTCTAACCATAACTCTTATGGATTCACCGTGAAAGATAGTTTGATAACTTTTATCAAATTAGAAGCCCTTTCAGAGATTTCATAAATCTATGAAACTACAAACAACTACTTGTTCTCTAGACTAACTATTAGTCTCAACATGTTAACATTTAACATTGAAGCAACCTAACATAGTTATGATTAACTCTTAATCATTCAGTGATAATCGAAATAAGTCTTTATTAGATGTGATACGATAAACGATAAATATCTAAATCGAATCAAACAGCATGCATCTCATACATAAACATCACCCAAGAATTTAAGTCTGAATTCGTATGATACAAGGGGATCTGATACCACTGTTGGGTCACGTCGGCACGCCCCGTGGCACAGCGGAAAAATTAATCCGACGTAATCCAGTCAGGATCCATGTACAGGAACGAATCCGGAGTGAAAAGATGAAGAGTTGCCTTTTAAAACTCTAGAAACTGGAAAACCAACGGTATGTCGGAATAACCACGTCAAGTAAAACCGGAATCGTCACAGGTTCGCAACGACCTCTACGGAGTCCACCCGAACAAAAAACGAACAAATTTTCTGCCTCCCTAACACTTAGGGATAAATTTCGACAGGTTTGAAAACCTTCCAGGGAGAAGTCGAAATCCCTCCAAGGATTCTTTAGGGAGTCTGAAATCAACCAGGAGTTCAACCGGGACTTGCAATCGAGAAAGGGAACCTTCAGAAATTTGCCAGGGGGCAAGTAGAACACCAGAAAAATATCGAACAGCTTCTCAGAGAGCTTTCTTGGATATGTCGAATTCCAGTGGGGAAGCCCTAGGGGTGTTGTCGAAATCTTCAAGAGGATGAAGATGGATGATTTGGTTGCTAGCCCTTGTCCCTTTAAATAGTATTCATAGACTTAATTCTAGTTGAATATCTTAAATCCAAGTTCAACCAAAATTCATAGAATGTAATTCTACTTGAAATTGGTTTATATTAAATATACATTATATTTAATAATATTAAATGAAATATATATATATATAAATATATAGAATCTTATTCTACATAAAACATGGATTTAAATATACATTATATTCAATCCAAATATATATATTTTTATTATATAGAATCTCATTCTATCTTTACTTGGATTTAAATATATATTTTTAATTATGTACAATCTAATTCTACATAAACATGGAAATAAATATACATTATATAAATTCCAAATATATATTTAAATTTCTAGAATCTTATTCTATAATATTTAAGTCTCTAAATATTTTCTATACTCTAAATAATATTTGATAAATACAATATTTATCTAATATTATTCCCATTTAAGGGAGTTGCCGATTTCCCCTATCCCATAGGGGATTTTCGGCAACCTCCCTAAAATAGGGAGTATGGTTTCCAATTTTTTTGTTCGTTTCATTCGAATGGTGTGACCCTTGTAGGTTCATGCAACGTTAGCAGCAAAATTAGAACTGTTCTAATTTTACAAACAATGAGTGGCATCTAGCAATACATCATTGCTACCTAAGTTGCATGAAGTCATGGTTTGACTTTCCTAATTCCTGAATAAACTTCCTTTATGTATTTCATCCTTTTGTCCTTTATATCTTAGATGAACACAAGTCATGGGTTAGTCACACTTGCGTTGTCCATCTTGTGTTTCTTGATGTCTTGAGTAGATTATGATAAACGAATCTCTATGATATCTCATATCATAATATTCGAGCATGGCCATGCATTTTCTAATCTCACTCAATCAAGTGGCCGAAGATATTTCTCCCATTATGTAGGAGGGACAAATCCTTTCTTGATCAACCATATTTCACTACATAAGTCATCACGTATCCAATCATCAGTCTTTATAATGTAGTCAGTTACGACACACGTTTGACTATGTCAAATACGTAAATCTTTATGTTGATCTCAAGTCTGAGGATTATACATATGTTTATCATGAGCAATGTTTTGACTGTCACATAATTACCAAAGAAACATTCTCATAGCGTGTCAATCCAGTATGCTGTTCTCTAACAAATACTTATGTGTTGATTTTGACATCTTTATGTCAATGACAACGCTTGTCATCAACCACATATTAGTCTTTATATATTATCACTGTCCATACCCGTAATAAAATTCGACTAAGGATCCTATTTAACAATAATCGTATTATTGTATGGACATTATTATCCAATGGTTAGTTTGATGCACAGAAACATACCAAATGATAATAACGACAATGCAATTACTTGATAAATCTAGTAAAATAGCATGTCTATTCAATCATCATATGATTGGTCTTTGGGCATACTCTAACACATTCTTCGGAGGAGTCCAATCAAGGATTGCTTGAATCTTCTTTGGGTCTACCGGGATTCCCGCAGAAGAAATCACATGGCCAAGAAAAGATACTTTGGATAACCAAAATTCACATTCACTGAACTTGGCATAGATCTATTTTTCCCGGAGGGTTTGAAGCACAATCCTGAGATGTTCGTTATGGGAAGCTGAGTCTTTAGAATAAATTAGAATATTGTCTATGAAGACAACCACAAACTTATCGAGATAGGGTCGGAATACACGATTCATCGGGTCCATGAAGGCTATAGGTGCATTCGTGAGTCTAAAAGACATCACCAGAAATTCATAGTGACCGTATCGGCTTCAAAAGGCAGTCTTCAAAACGTCGGACTCCTTTACTAACATTTGGTAGTATCCAGATCAAAGGTCTATCTTGGAAAAGATAGAAGCACCATTCAATTGATCAAAGAGGTCATCTATCCTCGTGAGTGGGTACTTATTTTTTATCGTCACTTTATTCAATTGACGATAGTCAATGCATAGACGCATCGATCAATCTTTTTTCTTAACGAACAAAACCGATGCTCCCTAGGGTGAGGAACTCGGTCGAATAAATCCCTTATCCTAAAGGTCTTGAATTTGAGCCTTTAATTCCTTTAACTCTACCGGAGCCATTCTATACGGAGCAATGGAGACTGGTATAGTCCTTAGTTGCACTTCGATTCCAAATTCTACTTCTCATGTCGAAGGGAGTCCCGAAAGTTCATAGAGAAATTCATTAGGGAATTCTTTCACCTCCGACACATTTTCGAGTTTTAGGATTTTCTTTAGACTCTATGGCACACATGATAGTTTTATTGGGCTTGGGTTTGATTCCCATCAAGTTATGCTTTCCTTGCAAAGTCTACGGATGTATAGTTTCTTTTTCAAACAATCTACCCAAGCTTGATGTTCGGCTAAAGATCGAACTCATGGAAAGGTAGGGCCATCAAATTGGCCGGGAATGGGATCCCTTGGATCTTCAAAAGACAAGCTTTGCATATCAACTGTATAACCACACTATCTCCTAATGAGTTAGAGACAACTATCTCAAAAGCAATGGATCCCAATTCTAGGGCATACTTCCCAATCAATGGTTCACTAATAAAGGATTGCGTAGAACCGGGATGTGATTTTATTGCGATATGTCTATCGTTGGGCACATACATTCTTAAATTTAATCAAACAGAAAAGGTTAACTCGTGTTAGTTGCAAGTCACGGATAACATACACAAATAAAATCCTAGGTGGCATATGCAGACACAGACTCATAACGGATAACTAGTTAGTCCTAGAATCGACTAAACCTAGGCTATGATACCACAATTGTAACACCCACTTCCAAGTCTAGTAGAGAACCAGATCGAAAGTGTTACCGGAAAACATATTCAGATATCAGAAAGCTAAATTGGATCTCGAAAACTTGTTTGTAATGGTTTATTAGTCTTCTTTTAAGACCCAACATACTAGCTTATTAACAGCTTACTTAATTTGGTGTCGATTTTAAACTTTTCGAACTTTAAGGACTAAATTGTAAATATTACAAATTAAGGGACATTAAACAAAATTCGTGTTATCATACTAAAATGAAACTTACTAATTATTAGCCCGTGAATGTAACACCCCAAAAATTACGCTGAAATTGTAAATCCTAGATTTGAAAAATCCCTAATTTAGAAATATAATTTTAAAATCCCTGAATTCAAAACCTTTTTATTTTTGAATTTTAATTCAAAAATCCCGATTTTAATTCTTATGGCCAAATTGAGAATTTTGGGAGTTAAATGATCTTTAATTAATTTTACGACTTTATCAAACAAATAAAATGTTTAGGGACTTGTTGGCTGATTAACCCATTGTTTTCAAAGTAGAGAATTTGAATTAAATTATCCTTATAGCAGCCGAAACATTTTTATTATTATTTAAATGTTATATATATATTTAGTATTTTAATTTTAAATGGATTTCTAATCCACTTGTCTTCTTTTAATTATTTTATTTATTCTTATTTTTTTTCTATCCTATATCACTTTCAGTATTTTACTTAAATTAGGTTTACTCTCCCTATATATATATACACTCACAACTGAACGAAAATCTCAAAAAAAAATATCCTAAAACCCTTGTTCGAACCGATATTTCCATCTCCTAATTCTAAACCTGCCGAAGCCATGAAAACCACTGGGCATCCATCATATTTTTTTTGGATTTCTATTATCTTCAAATCGTGTGGGGTATCCCCACTAAGTTCTTTGTAAAAGTTTGATTTGAACCATTGTTATTCTCGGCTATGAAATTCAATTACCGTACATGTGCAACATGCTTCGATCCAGTAGAACCTAATATTAAATTTGAGCGTAAAAGACATTCGTTCCGACGTTAGAGCCATTGCGATTAAGGTGTGTTCTCTTCCTGTGCTATAATTAAATTATATACTATTTTCTATGTGTTGGTGTTTTACCTCTTGTGTGATTATTTATACGTATTATGGCTGGTATGGTTGACATCATATGCATCCGATTTCAGAATTTGTTTTGGTTATGTATTACGAACATTTGATTTATGAAATATCGAATTTTCGGAACTATGATTTATGAATTTTTGGACTATGGTTTATGAAGTATGTTTACGGAATATCGGATTTATGGAACTGTGTTTATGGAATCTGATTTTTAAACATCATATATGTATAAGTATGGGTTGGGATTTGTACGGAGGAAGTTCAGTGGTTTCATCCTTCGGGATGAATTCCACTTCGGATCAGTGGTTCCACCCTTCGGGTTGAGTTCCACTTCGGATTGGTGACGATGTAGAGAGTGGTTCTGGGGAACTTTACTCTTCGGACGGTGATGTAGTTGGGTGCATTGCACTGCGCTTGTGATTTGTGTTATGGTTTAAAAGATTTCATTCAAAATAATATTATGTTTTATAATTATGGTTTTTCATGCACTTTAGAGACACATTGAGCTTAATCGCTGACTCCCCCTTAGTTCATGTTTCAGATTCTCAGACATAGGCTTTTGGTACTTGGAGGATCTCAATTTTATCCGGTTATTTTATTATTCAGTACGAAATTATTTTTACTTATTCATATTAATATTTATTGTTTTGGGGATATTGATGTAATTTCAGATTTGGGGCTTGTTATTTTTAGCATGCATTTTCATAATTTAAATTTGAAAGTTTTATTTAAATTGTAAGATTTTTAATTTTAACGTTTGAATTTTATAAATATTGAGACATTTTATATTATTATCAGAAATAATTTATTTTACGTTATTTTATAATTCAAATTAGTTTCTTGAGGGTAAAGTTTTTAATTGTGACTTCCTAAATTCGGTCTTTTCTTCTAGGCCGGGTTTAGGGGGTTACATTTAATGGTATCAGAGCTAAGTTCAACACTCGGACTGTGAGGCTCACATAAAATTTTAAGTCGAAAATGATTTTTGCATGCATATTAAATGTTTTGGGGCAAAATGAGAATTTTTGATAAATTTATTATTTTAAAGAATTAAAGATATGTTTTGAATAGAAACTCCAAGTACCAACTCTAATTATAAGATTGTCCATTTTGAAGATATATTACTATGTCATCTCGTAGGATCTCTAGATTAGCGATTGATCGTGATCATACTCGTTCTTATGAAATTGAGATCAAAGTCTATTTGAAAGCCTTGTGTTGTCATTTGTGTCCTGATCTAAAATGCCTTTTTAAAATTGACATCAATTTTTTTTTAAAGTATGTCGTTAGTCTGAAAATTTTGAGGACAAAATTTCTTTTAAGGTTAGGAGAGTTGTAACACCCCAAAAATTACGCTGAAATTGTAAACCCTAGATTTGAAAAATCCCTAATTTAGAAATATAATTTTAAAATCCCTGAATTCAAAACCTTTTTATTTTTGAATTTTAATTCAAAAATCCTGATTTTAATTCTTATGGCCAAATTGAGAATTTTAGGAGTTAAATGATCTTTAATTAATTTTACGACTTTATCAAACAAATAAAATGTTTGGGGACTTGTTGGCTGATTAACCCATTGTTTTCAAAGTAGAGAATTTGAATTAAATTATCCTTATAGCAGCCGAAACATTTTTATTATTATTTAAATGTTATATGTATATTTAGTATTTTAATTTTAAATGGATTTCTAATCCACTTGTCTTCTTTTAATTATTTTATTTATTCTTATTTTTTTTTCTATCCTATATCACTTTCAGTATTTTACTTAAATTAGGTTTACTCTCCCTATATATATATACACTCACAACTGAACGAAAATCTCAAAAAAAAAATATCCTAAAACCCTTGTTCGAACCGATATTTCCATCTCCTAATTCTAAACCTGCCGAAGCCATGAAAACCACTGGGCATCCATCATATTTTTTTTTTGGATTTCTATTATCTTCAAATCGTGTGGGGTATCCCCACTAAGTTCTTTGTAAAAGTTTGATTTGAACCATTGTTATTCTCGGCTATGAAATTCAATTACCGTGCATGTGCAACATGCTTCGATCCAGTAGAACCTAATATTAAATTTGAGCGTAAAAGACATTCGTTCCGACGTTACAGCCATTGCGATTAAGGTGTGTTCTCTTCCTGTGCTATAATTAAATTATATACTATTTTCTATGTGTTGGTGTTTTACCTCTTGTGTGATTATTTATACGTATTATGGCTGGTATGGTTGACATCATATGCATCCGATTTCAGAATTTGTTTTGGTTATGTATTACGAACATTTGATTTATGAAATATCGAATTTTCGGAACTATGATTTATGAATTTTTGGACTATGGTTTATGAAGTATGTTTACGGAATATCGGATTTATGGAATTGTGTTTATGGAATCTGATTTTTAAACATCATATATGTATAAGCATGGGTTGGGATTTGTACGGAGGAAGTTCAGTGGTTTCATCCTTCGGGCTGAATTCCACTTCGGATCAGTGGTTCCACCCTTCGGGTTGAGTTCCACTTCGGATTGGTGACGATGTAGAGAGTGGTTCTGGGGAACTTTACTCTTCGGACGGTGATGTAGTTGGGTGCATTGCACTGCGCTTGTGATTTGTGTTATGGTTTAAAAGATTTCATTCAAAATAATATTATGTTTTATAATTATGGTTTTTCATGCACTTTAGAGACACATTGAGCTTAATCGTTGACTCCCCCTTAGTTCATGTTTCAGATTCTCAGACATAGGCTTTTGGTACTCGGAGGATCTCAATTTTATCCGGTTATTTTATTATTCAGTACGAAATTATTTTTACTTATTCATATTAATATTTATTGTTTTGGGGATATTTATGTAATTTCAGATTTGGGGCTTGTTATTTTTAGCATGCATTTTCATAATTTAAATTTGAAAGTTTTATTTAAATTGTAAGATTTTTAATTTTAACGTTTGAATTTTATAAATATTGAGACACTTTATATTATTATCAGAAATAATTTATTTTACGTTATTTTATAATTCAAATTAGTTTCTTGAGGGTAAAGTTTTTAATTGTGACTTCCTAAATTCGGTCTTTTCTTCTAGGCCGGGTTTAGGGGGTTACAGTGAAATTTCATTACCAACCGAGATCATTTACCTATCTGATTAGGTGATACAATATTTAGTGATCATTTTGTAAACTATTCAGGACTGTTTTTATTCAAATTAACCTACTAAACGATTTCCAAATTTTACCAGAAAGTTTATAGCCCTTATTTCTAAAATCATACAGAATTTTAGAGCATTCTGAATTCATTTACTAAGTTTTTCACCTTAGACTCATTTTAGGCATTTTTAACCGTTTTAACCTATCCAGATCTAGTCGTTCTAAGCATACAACAAAACCATATTACCAGGTCATCATATAAACATAGAAGGGCTTATACAAAACAAGTTGTTCCATATGCCACTTCACTAGGAGTTATAGCAAATAATAACATACATACATGACAGGGACGTGACTTGCAATTACACAACACGATCAAGGCCCAGATTTAATCAAGGTCTTG
This sequence comes from Hibiscus trionum, assembly GCA_030270665.1. Lineage (NCBI taxonomy): Eukaryota > Viridiplantae > Streptophyta > Magnoliopsida > Malvales > Malvaceae > Hibiscus > Hibiscus trionum. The sequence goes on along the minus strand of BSYR01000038.1, from coordinate 12,872,656 downwards.
AAAAATGCATGATACACACATGTTAGGCCTACATAGCCTAGTGAGATAGTCAGAACGAATATAATAACGAATAACATGACATGATATTCGAGTGATATGCATAAACATAGTTCTATGTTCATTTTTATGCTTATTCCATATTTTCACATATTGTCATATTTTTATTTTGAGGATCATAACATATAGACTATCCATTAAAGGCCATTGGATACTCGGATCTTCTGTACACCAGTGTACACCAACATAACGAATCTCATGTCTTATCGAATCATATCATAATCCTGTACACCACATATAGGCCGCAGCCTCGAAACTCCAGTCATGTTCCTGTACACCATGTGTAGGTCATAGCCTCGAAACTTCGGATCACACTGAGCTCATAATCTTATGGCATGCCATCGTATCCAACGTCCTTTAATTAAAAAAAATCACATATTTCATATCGTTTTCCATAACACATATCAAATGAGCCTTAACTTCATATCACATTTTATAGCACATATCAAATGAGCCTTAGCTCCATATTATATATCACTTTTATTTTAGTTCATAACCATATTTCCACATATCAAAAGAGTACGGATTACTTACCAGTTGTGCAAATCGAGTCCAATATGGTTGCTCTACATGAGCCCTTAATCAAATGCAAAACATAATCACAAAATAATGCAACGGGATGACACCGAGCCTATCCCTTTACACAACTACACTCATCTCGATAACTTGACGCTTTTCAAACTCTCGGATAACAACGCCTTTATTCTTAATTTTTGGTAGAGATAACGATTGTTCTTTATCAACTTCTTTATCAACTTCTTGAGCCAATCGATAGCAAAGACTCGAATTTATTAAACCGAAGACTCGAGCTTATCACCTTATTATTGAATCGTTTCTTTGCTCCTTAATTTCCACATGTTTCTTGCGCACAATCCCCTCCCCTATTTATACTCAATAACCGGCTTCCCCCTTTTTGCCTTCATTCGCCACGTAATTGGAGTGTTGGCATGCTTAAAGGGCATGGCCCTTAGGCTCTCCCCACGTGGAGGCCACCTGCCTCTCCCTTATGCCGAATCACCCCATATGTAGGGGATTCACGGCAATTCCTTCAAATTGAAGGAATTGGCCGTGAGTCCCACGGCCTTTATCTTTTTTTTAATAATAATAATAGGTAGCCCGAAAAACTTTTATTGCTTCAAATTAGGTACAAAATCGAGCTAATTACATAAGTGTTACAAAATATTCGATCATCGGAACTTAACACCGACTAGACCGATTTTCAAGGTGTGATAGAGTTATTCTAAGCCATTTGGGTGATTGGGTTCTTGGTTTTCATAAGTATATCGGCATTGCTAATCCATTAATGGCCGAATTGTGGGGTATTTTCATTGGACTTCAACTTGCTTGGTCTCATGGATTCGAATGCTTACAGGTACAATTTGATAATGCCCAAGCCATTAAATTAATAAATGACGAGGCTCGGGTTAGCTCACCACATAGGCTGGTTCGTGCAATATCTTCCTTGCGTAACCATGCTTGGTGCACAAATTTTGTTTGGACGCCACATACTTGCAAATTGCAATGATGTCGCGGATGAGATGTCGCGTTTGTTCTTCTCTCAACAATCGCATCTTTCGATTTTCCATGATGTTCCGCCTTCTCTTTTGAACTTGGTAGCCGAGCACAGGCCCGTTTTTTCGATTTGATTTTGCTTTTTTTTTTATGTTTGATTATGTCTTTTGGACATTGCGGAGTTTTTACTCGCTTTTTTTGTAAACACTATCATAGGTACTATTTTCCTCCATTTAAGTTTAGGTAAATTTTTAATGAGACTTTTTTAAATTTTTTTAATGAGGCCTATGTAGTGTCCCATTATTAATCAAAAAAATGAAATGAAATGTAATGTAATGCTATTTATTTAAAGTTAAAATTTTGAATTTCGACATTGTAAATAAAATAAATTAAATTAACATAATTATATCATAGTAAAACTTTACAATACTTAATCTGAATTAATCAATTAATGAATCAAGTACAAATAATTATAAAATGAAAAATTGCTTTCTAGGAGTTTTAAAGATGGGTTGGCCAAATAAACTTGGAGCAACATGACAAGTATTTCAGTTATATTTTTGGAGGGTACCCATTTTAGAAAATATTTGAAGCACTATTTTTATACTATCTGTCATTTAATATCCAATCATAAAAACTATAGGATGCATGTGGACCACATAGGAATCTTTAAAGCAATGTTCTTTTATATTAAAAGTGTTCTCATCTACCGACAAAAGTTAGATCAATACTGTAAAATAAATATGTATTATACCAACAAAAAAAATGTTCTCAATTATTGCCAAACTCTGACAACTTTTTTTTTCTCATTCTCAACTCAACATGAAAAGTTGGCCATAAATGTAAATAAAGATTAAAGATCATAAGACCAACTTTTTCGAAAGCCGAAAAAGCATTTATTTTTTATAAGAAAAAAAGTAAGAATTACACATCATGTTCAAAAGATTCACATATGGATAAAAAAATTTATACATCATGTTCGAAAGACTTACAAATTGAACAAAAGATTTATACATCATGCTCGAAATTTTTTTATTGATATACAGAAGAACTTAATATTATACTCGAAGAACTTTTCCTCATTCTTATCTTCGAAGGGTTTAGCACGGCTCGTTTGATCTTTCTTCTTCTGTAAAATGCACTTATCTTCGATGCATCATTTTCTCTATATTGTTGAAAAGATTAAATGTTGGAAACCATGTGCTTTATTACATTCTTAATAGGCTTTAATTCAATTGAATTTTAGCCGTTTCTACAGCTTATCTCCAGGGATGAATCTGGACGCTTTTAAGCTTTATATTTGGTGGTTAAAAAGGCTTTTTTTTTTTTTTTTGCTAAGATAGTTGTTACCACAATTGTTTTTGCTCAAGCTGTAATTAAGCTGTTACAACAGTAATTGGGGTGTTTTTAATGCTGTAATTAAGCTGTTTTTTTTTGTTAAAATGGAGCTCTTGTTAGCTCATTTCTAGTAATCAAGGCAAAAACAACATTTAAAAAATACTCTCATCCTCTCTAGTTTTTTTGAGCAAGTTTTTAAAGATTTCAAAGCTTTCTGATTGTTTGAGAAGAGCAATACCACCTTTATTCGCTCCAGTTTTTGGTTGTACGAATTCTCGAAGAGACTGTGCTAACCTCAGGGGGCATTCAACCAATTGCAGCGATTACACACAATGGGTCGAATTTGCTTCTAAGGTAATGGTTCACCACGACACCGCTTTTATTTTAAATAATTTTTATTTGTTCTGTCAGTGCTAACGGTTCATTTTGCAGTTCATATTACCAACAATTTAAAAGCAAATTGTGAACTGCAAAAAATGTTGATCCAACCAAGCAATCTTGAGCCATATCTTTTCAAGCTTGATGCGCTCGATAAGACCAATTATCGGAGATGGTCACAAAGGATTCTAATCTTCTTCGAGCAGCTTGACCTCGACTACATTCTGGTCAAGCCGCCACCTACACCAACAACCTTCGATGCCATTGATGCAATCATTGTTGTTGGTGACTCCTCCACCACAACAGTCTCCTTTGACAAGTACAAGAAAAACAACAAAACTGTCAGAGGCCACCTACTAAGTCATATGTTAAACAAATTGTTTGACATGTTCTAAAAGGTCAAAAATGCTAAAATCATCTGGGATACGCTCGAGAAGAAGCATGGAACTGATGATGCGGACATAAAAAAAATATGTCGTCGGTGAATGGCTTAAATTCCAGATGACGGATGATAAGCTGATCATAGAGCAAGTCCATGACTATGAAAACTTGGTTGCAGACATCCTCCTTGAAGGCATGCAAATGTGAAAGGTCCTCCAAGCCAACGTCCTTATTGAGAAACTACCCAAATCATGGTCCGACTACCACAACTCTCTGAAACACAAGAAGCAAAACATTCCCATAGAAGAGTTGGTGAGTCAAATAAAGATAGAGGAAGCTAACCGTCTCAAAGATAAGGTTACGAACTCCTCTAGTCAATTTACTTTTAAAGCTAACCTTGTGGAGTCTGGATCTGCCTCAGGCTCTAAGCTCACAAGGCTTGGGAAACAAGGAAACAAGAAGGCCAAACCTCAAAAGGTCGTTCAGTTCAAAAGGCCTGGAAAGGATAAAGCACAAGGGAAGCTCATCAACTGCTATGTGTATGGATGGGACGGACTAAGGCCTACCAGTATCAACAACGCTCAGACCACCAGAATGAAAATCAGCCACAACTGAACATTGTCAAGAACATTGACGAGGTCATCATTGCATTGATTTCTGAGGTGAATCTGATGGGGAACAATGCTGAGTGAATTGTGGACACTAGTGCTTCAAGACACTTCTGCGCCAAACAAGAGTCGTTTATCGAGTTCGAAAGCGTAGACAAAGGAGAACAAGTCTACATGGGGAATTCTAGTAGCTTAGATGTACTAGGCAGGGGAAAAGTTTTCCTCAAGCTGACTTCGGATAAAACTTTAGCATTGAATAATGTCTTGTATGTACCCTCCCTACGAAGAAATTTAATTAGTGGCGGATTACTGAATAAGGCGGGCGTTAAACTAGTTTTCGAAGTAGATAAACTAGTACTTTCCTAAAATAAAGATTATGTAGGGAAAGGTTTTTTAAATAATGGTTTATTTGTGATCGAAACTCAGTTTAATGAAAGTAATGAAACAACTACTTCTACTTATACTGTTGAGACTCTTGATATGTGGCATGCTAGATTAGAACAAGTAAACATTCATTCTCTAAAGAAACTCATAAAAATGAATCTACTTCCTAATCTAGACGAGAAAAGCCTTAACAAATGTGAAATTTGTGTAGAAGCCAAGCATACCAAACCTTCTTTTAAGACAGTTTCTAAGAGAAAAACTTAACTATTAAAACTTATTCATTATGATCTAGTAGACTTTAGAAACTCTAAAAGTAAGGGAGGAAAACACTACTATATTATCTTTGTAGATGATTACTCAAGATATATAAAGGTATATCTCCTTAGATCTAATGATGAAGCTGAAAACTTATTTCTAATTTATTAGGAAGAAGTTGAGAATCATCTTGATAGAAGAACTAAACGGCTTCGATCCGATAGAGGTGGTGAGTATGGATCTAATTTTCTTAAATAGGTGTGTAAGAGGAATAACATAATACAAGAAACTTCAACTCCATATTTTCTTCAACAAAATGATGTAGCTGAGAGAAAAAAAAACCTTAAAAGAAATGATGAACTATTTACTAATTAGTTCTAGGTTAGCTGATAACATGTGGGGAGAAGCCATTCGTTCTGCGAATCACATATTAAATCGAGTACTCATAAAAAATAGATTGCACTCCATACAAGTTGTGGAAAGGTTATGCTTCTAACCTACAATATCTGAAAGTGTGGGGGTTTCTGGCAAAATTAGGTTTGCCGAAATTCAAGAAAACCACCACCGGACCAAAAACCGTTGATGCAATATGCTTATTGAGCTCGATGGTCACAACCGAAATGTTTGCCAAGTGTGGAGAAGATTGGATTTTTGGGTGTTTTTGTGGAAGCTGAAAATTTAAGAGATGAACACAAGGATTTAGAGTGGTTCGGCTTTCTAATCCAAAGCATACATCCACTACCTTAGCTTCCTACTAAGGATTTCAACAAATTCACTATTAAATTTCGTCCCCTTTTCTCGGATGAGGAGGAAACCGTTACAACGATCAAGCTTTCTACCCAAAGCTTGATCAAACACTCTCTTACAAGAGAAATTCAAAGCAAACTAGAAATCCATCTAATAGGTGTATGTTTGCAACTCTAAGCACTCACCCAAAACCTATACACTTGAGCAAATTTTGACAATTAAGCTCACAAGTGTTGTCTATACAAGAAATATACAATTTAGCTCTAAAGACAATTTGACATCATAATGTTGTTACGATTGAAGCATTAACCATCTCTTGATGCTTGGAGGTCCCTTTTATACTTCTAAATGAGTTTGTAGCCGTTGAGGATCGTTGGGGTTGAATTAGAGCCGTTGGAGCATTTATTTCCCACCATAAATGTAGTTCTGCAGCTTGGTGTATCGATACTCCTCAAATTGTATCGATACAGTCCTGATAAGGAAATAGTCGTTGAGCACTTCAGCTGGTGCGTATCGATATGCATAGTAAGCGTATCGGTACGGTCCTGCAATTTAAAAGACCGTTGGGAGTAGTTGGGCGTATCGGTACGCGATACAACTGTATCGGTACGCGAACTAGCCTTTGGCTATTTAAAACACACCGTATCGATACAGCAAAGCGTATCGGTATAGGTTTTGGCTACTGGAATTTTACTGTAGCTAAAACCCTAGGGTGTATCGATACAGTACCAGACCGTATCGGTATGAGTACTTGAAAAACACTGGTTTGACTACTTTAAAAGCATTTTAAGTTATTCCAAAGCCTTCTAAAAACCCTTAAACATAATTTCAAGTTGTTTTGACTAAAAAACATATTTTAAATTCTTTTCAATTTAGTACAAAACATTTTTCAATTATTATATCAAAACATTTAGTTCTACAATGCTTCTCATAGTGTCGCATACAGATTCATGTCTCTACACGATTTTTCTATTTGTGAATCTAGGGATGTCAAATTTTTTTAGGATATCTTTCCTCTTAAAAACCCTAAATTAAACGTGGAAATATACTTATAAAACCGTGCTTCTTCTTCTTATATTCCTGCTAAGGATACTCTAGAGATTGAATTAAAGCCTAAAATAAGTAAAAGACAAAAGGTAGCTACTACCTTTGGACCAGACTCTATAACTTCCTTTATTTCTGAAATAAGTGATTTAGACTCAATTTCTGTTCCTATAGCTCAAACTTCCTTGTTAGATGAGGATCCAAAGTCGTATGATGAAGCTATAAGATCTATTGACGCTAGTTTCTGAAGAAGTGCAATAAATGATGAACTAGAGTCAATAATGTCTAATTACATGTGGGAGTTGGTTGATTTGCCTAAAGAATTTAGACCAATCAATTCTAAGTGGGTTTTAGAAAGAAACTTAGACCAGATGGGTCAATCCAGAGGTATAAGGCAAGGCTAGTAGTCAAAGGGTTTTACTCAGAAATTTGGTATAGACTTCTTTGATACATACTCTTCTATTACAAAAATCTCAAAAATATGTGCCTTGTTTACGATAGCGTCCATTCATAAGTTGCATGTGCATCAAATGAATGTAAAAACTGCATTTTTTAATAGAGATCTAGACAAGGAGATCTATATGTAACAATCACTAGGTTTTGAAGACCTGGTATGGAAGGCAAAGTATTTTAGCTTAAAAAGTTTCTTTATGTCATTAAACAAGCTCCAAAGTAGTGGTACGAGAAATTTCACAAAACCATTCTGAGTTTTGGTTTTATCGTCAATGGAGCGGATGCATGCGTGTATTTGGAAATGTTTGTAATTGATTGTGTCATCATAAGTTTGTATGTTGATGACATATTGATATTCAGTACTAACATTGAACCCATTAACAAAACGGAAAATTTCTTGTCCACTAAATTTGAGATGACAGATTTAGGAGAGGTTGATGTGATCTTAGGAGTTAAAGTTACCAAAACAGAAAAGGGATTTTCTTTAAACCAATCTCATTATATTAAAAAGATGTTAAAGAAATTTGATAGTTTTGATGTCACCCTTGTACGAACTCCTTACGACTCTTTAAGAATAAAGGAGGTAGTATTTCTCAGGTTGAGTATGCTAAAATTATTGGAAGCCTTATGTTCTTAATGAACTATACTCGGCCTGATATTGCCTATGTAGTGACTAGGTTAAGTACATATACTCATAATACTAATGGTGAACACCGGATTGCACCCAAACGCTTACTAAAGTATCTTAAAGGTACTATATATTGGAAAGTCGAGTTTTTTTGCTTTCCTTCAGTTCTAGAGGGATATTGTGACGCCAACTGGTTACCGATAATGATGAGGTAAGCTCTATAAGTGAGTATGTCTTTACCTTAGGTGGCACAACGATTTCATGGAAGTCTGCTAAGTAGACTTGTATCGCTCATTCTACCATGGAGTTAGAGTTTATCGCTCTTAACCTAGCTGGGCAAGAAGCCAAGTGACTTATAAATTTGTTAGCAAAAATTCCATTATGGGGAAAATTGACCCCTCTAGTGTCCTTATTGTGTGATTCACAAGCAGCGATATGTGTGTCTCAAAGCCAAGCTTACAATGGTAAGAAGAGACATATCCGCATAAGGCATGAATCAGTGAGACACTTAATAAGGAACAAAGTACTCTCTTTAGAGTATGTGAAGTCGAAAAGGAACCTTGCTAGTCCTCTTATCAAAGGGTTAAGTCAGAAATTGGTTCTGGATTCGTCGAGGGGGTGGGATTAAAGCCCGTTGGTTGATGAATTCATGGTGGATACCCAAATTAGTTATCTAAGGTCAACATGGTCAAACGAAGCCATGGAAAGACTCATTGTATACATTTCTATGTTTATATCCCTATGCTGAATAATGTACACGCACATTATGAGCTTTATTGCTCTTATTAAATTCATAGCCCAGACATTGGGTGATCTTAGTAAGAAAGACTTGATGAATTTACCGATATGGTTGAATAAACTACTCTTAATAAGTCCATAGCCCAGTGTTTCGGTGGTCATATAGAGAAGGACTAGATGGATTTACCGCTAGAAAGGATGAGTTTATTAACTCTTAATGAATTCAATCCCAAGAGTTTAGGTGTTCCTATTTGAGGACATATTGAATTCACCGATAAAAGAGGTTTGAGTATTTTATTCTTAATAAATTCTTATCCTAGAGTGTGAGTGGTTCATATTAAAATGAACTTGAAAAATTCACCTACTTTATTTTGAAAGGTTGAGCTTAACGGAAAAAGCTCTTAATAATTTCATAGCCCTGATTTGGGTGGTTTATGTTGAGATAAATCTGATGAAATTACCTACATAAGTGAGAAGGATTAACCCACTTCTATGAAAAACGTTGGGCCGTTTTTCTAGTACACTTATTAGAATCATGAGGTATTATAGCTATATATATTTACATATATATACTTTATTGATTTATCGAGGACTTTGGTGGATGAATGAGGTTAGTCGTGTGTTATGAGTTCCCTCTTATCTTAACAAGTCCCAGATTTGTTCACTCGTTGAGAGAAGAATTACTCATTTTCACTATGTACTAGTTCCAGATACGTTCGCTATTGCTTAAACAGGTAATCTCACTATTGCTCTTCTCGTGTTTTAAACTTTAAATTTTCTTAATTTTACGAAATGATTATTTCGCATCAGTGGGAGAATGTTGATAATGCTCATGGTTGGAAAGTTTAAATGTTGGAAACCATGTGTTTTATTACATCCTTAATAGGCTTTGATTCAATTGAATTTTAGCCATTTTGTTGGGTTTGTAGCACGCTCGAATTGATCACCAAAACCGTCAAGGAGGGTTGAAAATGTTTGGTGGTTGAATTGGCTAAAATCGAAATAAAGGTAGACAAGTGACACAATGATTTTAGAGTGGTTCGGGCTATTAACTAAGCACATACATCCACTACCTTAGCACACCACTAAGGATTTCCCAATTCACTCAACAATGAATTCGTTCCCTTTTCCCGGTTTAGGAGGAAACCGTTACAACCCTATCTTTTGGACTTGGCTAAGATAGAACCAACTCTAGTTTTTGTCTAAGGCTAAACTAGAACCTCTCCTTTTACAAGGGATTAATTAGGGTAAACTTAATACCTCACAAGGTGGGTGTTTACACAACTTAAGCTCACAAGAGTACAAGGATTTACAATTTAGCACTCTCTCTAAAGACTATGTACAAGAGAATAGTAAAATAAAGATTTAGACTCTAGTTCTCTTGATCATGTTGCTTGGATGTTGTCTCTAACCATCTTTAAGTGTTCCAGCCTTCAATTTATAGTCCCAATTGAGTTTGGGGATGTTACTAGCCGTTGGAGACTTTATTTCACATGTTAAATGCAGTTCTGGAGCCTTCTGTATCGATACGCGAGGACCCGTATCAGTACGTTCTTCTTCAGAAACTAGCCGTTAGGCTCTTGTCAGCCTAAGCGTATTGATACGATATGTCATTTAAAAGACCGTTGGGAAATAGTCGTTGGGGTTGTTAAAACAGGGATCGGCACGCTTAAGGGGCGTATCGAAACGAACCCTTTCTGTATCGATACAGTCTCACCCGTATCGGTACGAGTTTTGGCAGAATCAAAACTTGGGCAAAAGTGTATCGATACAGGGTATACCGTATCGGTACGGGCTTGCTGAAAAGTCAAGTTTGGCTATTTTAAAGCATTAAAAACTTGCCAAAAACCTTTTTAAAATGCCTCAAAATTATTTTCAAGTTGTTTGGACTTAAGGACATGTTTTAAATTCTTTTCAAATTTCTCCAAAACATTTTTCAATTATTATATCAAAACATTAGTTCTACACGTTTCTACAGCTTATCTCCATGGATGAATCTGGACTCTTTTAGACCTTATATTCAGCAGTTAAAAAGGATATTTTTTTGTTGTTAAGATAGTTATTACCACATCTGTTTTTGCTAAATAGTCAAGATGTAATTAAGTTGTTACAATAGTAATTGGGACATTTTTAATGTTGTTTTTAAGCTGTCATTTAGTCAGATTTAATTATGATATTATTATTATTATTTGACATTTTTGCCCTCAGTATTTTCACTATAAATAGAGCTCTTGTTAGCTCATTTCCAATAATCCAAGGCAAAAACAACATTTTAAAAAATACTCTCATCCTCTCTACTCTTTTGAGCAAGTTTTTAAAGCTTTCAAAGTGTAACCCTCTAGACCAACCTATACGCTAAATCTAATTTCGGGAGGTCACATTTCGTACCCAAAAACTTCCCATGAAAACATTCACAGTCTAAACTTCAATCAGATAGTAATTATAAACCTTGAATAAAATACCAAAATCTCAATCTAAAACCATATTAGATTAAGTTACAAAATAATGCCAAATTGGCAATTAAGTGAAGTATGCAGTAACAAAATATATGCCCATGTCACCCAATAAAGACAATATGGCGGATATAAACATTACAACAAAATGTAAGTACGAATGTGCCGATTCTTCAAGTGCCAAGTCCAAGTGCAAAAGTATCTGAAAGAAAAAGATTTGGGGGTATAAGCAAGAGAGCTCAGTGTTTTCCAATAAGTGCATATAAAACATACAAATAGTTCAGATAGGTAATAATCATTTCGGTAAAATATGTTTCAAGAGCAACAAAAATTTTATTTATACATAACTACCCACTAATCGTACACCGATATGCAGTTCCCCAAAACTGCATCCATAAGAACTTACCCTAGGCCCAATGGCGTAGGAGCCAACCTAAGGTGATGCCTTAGGTCCATAAGGAATTACCCGAGCCGAAGCATCGGAACCTACCCAAGGGGTGACCTCAGGTCCATAAGGAATTATCAGCTGGATTAGGGCTGAACCTACAAAGACTTCATAACATATCCCCAATAGTATACCCAGATAAAAATCAATGTTTGTACATCATACATTAATATCATGAATCATGTAGTAGACATATGTTTTATAACAGAAAACAGTAGCTAGAGATCATGCTTTCAAATTAGATATATGGGCATACTTCCAAACAGATAAAGTAGCCATGCATTTAATCAGATAACAATATCATGTTTTCAAAACAAATAAGGTATTCAAATTATATAAAATTACTCATGCTTTCAATCAGAGAAAATATTCATGTTCACATGATCATTTCAGAAAATATATTTAAACCGTAACTTTGCACACAAGGAACACACCTTAAAATCTGGTCGAAAGAGTCTACTGAGCACCTGCCTCGTTACGCTCTGTAGCGGTGCTAGATCCTAAATCATAACAGAGCAAGGTTACTACAAGAGAATAAATTCTAATTTAATAATTTCACTGAGTTTCTAAGATCATACGAGTAACTACGGGTTAGAATTTCACTAGAGAGCGAATCGGGAGGAGCTGGGCTGAGCAGACGAAAGGTTGGGAGAGTCTCGAGTACCTTTAAACATATAATAATTCACATCAGTCTTTTATTCAATATAAACTCCCTTAAATGAAATAACTTAATACATATGCATGTTCAGATTCAAGGTCAAATTTGGAGACTTTTGGGTTAGAATTTCGTGAAACATACCTCAAAAATAGACTTAGGACGTTGAAAAATCCAAAATATGAGTTTTTGGAAAAGTTGACCTTTTGGTTAAAGTCAACGGTCAGAGTCAACTGAGTTGACTCATACGTGTTGACTCGGACGGGTTGAATCAGTGAGTTGACTCGATGGTTTGACTCGGTAGCTAACTCGATGGGTTGACTCGATTTGGGTCGGGTAGAACGGTTCGGGTTAAACTTGGGTCGAGTTTGGGCCGATTACAACCTGACCCACTAACCTAAAACTGATCTCATCGACGCTTTGTTGGAACCTCGCCGACGACCCCCAAAATGCAACCTTTTGGCCGAAAAAATCGAAAATAACTCCACAATACAACCACTAAATTTACAAATCGGAAACAGGTCGAAATCTCACTGATTTTACCTGAAACGCAAAGGGACGACTGGAATAAAGCGTAACTCTAATGAAGCCCCTACCAGTGTCGGACAGAAGATCAGAAAGTTAGGTTTTGTTCGAATCGGTGTGAGGAACACGTTGTGTCACACCTCGAAAATTGGTCTAGTCGAAATTAGGTTCCGTTGATCGAATATTTTATCGGTTATATAATTTATTCGATCTTATTTAAAATAATAAAGGTTATTCGGGTCAACTGTAGTAGTTTATTATTATTGTTGTTATTATTATTATTATTAAAAAGAAAGAAAGAGTTAATGGCCGTGGGACCCATGGCCAATTCCTTCAAATTGAAGGAATTTGGCGTGGGATTCCCACGTTAAGGGAAATTTGGTAGAAGCAAAACTATGGTGGCAAAGTTGGTCCATACGTGGACAAGAGGGTAATTACCTTATAATTTTGCCACCACTTCAACATGCATATAGCATGAAGAAAGCAATAAAGGACCGACTTGTTAGTATATAAATAGAGGGAGATGTGCGCAGGAGATATAGAAAAAGTGAGGAACAAAAACGATCCATTAATAGGGTTGGTAAGCTCGAGTTTTTCAGTTTAACAATATCGAATCCTTGCTATTGATTGGCTCAAAGGGTTGATAAGGAACAACCGTCATCTCCTCTAAAATTCAAAGATAAGGGCGTTGTTATTCGAGAGTCTTAAAAATATCGGGTTGTCGAGGTGAGTGTAGTTGGAGTCTCGAGAGTTGGCTAGGTGCCATCTCGAATCATTATTTGTTGATTTGCTAACGATTGTATTGAAGGTTATTGCATAAAACCATATTGAAAGCCTTATTGGTAAGCATGAGTAAGTATTGCATATCGAGCATTAGAAATTGATTATTGTATATTGCTAGTGAAACTTTGACATGTGTCTATTGCTATTGAATTACCATTATTGATATTTTGTATGAAAATATTGCTATTGAGATATTGTAATTGGACTATTGATTATTGAACCTTGGATTTGAGACTATTGGATACAATTAGCATGCCATAGAATTTACGAATTCATTGGTACAAAGTTTCATGGTGTAATGGAGGGATGTGATATGTGTTGGTTAAAAACGGTGTAGCGGAGGTCAAAAACGGTGTAGTGGAGGATATTGAGACCATGTTTGTTAATTATTGGTGTAGTGGTGGAATTCTTGTATCTAAATACGGTCAAATCGATCAAAAGAAAATTACCGGTTATTGATATTGCTTTTGTTACGAAATTATTGATTATTGCTATTGATAATGTTGCCATGATATTTTTTTGTTGTTATTGAGACATGTTGCATTACATGATATGTTCATACATTGTTTATGGCTACCTCACTTAGACTATATAAGTCTAATACGTTCATTGTCCATATATTTCAGGTTAAGGAAAATAACGGATCGAGATCCGAATTAGTTGGAAGATTGACAAGTCACTGCAAGTAAAGAAAGGTTTCTGAAATTTCAGATCTAATAACATTAATCGAGTAGTTGAGGAGTCAGTCTTTTATTTATTATTGGGTATATCATAAATATAATGGGTTAAATAAAAACCAAGGCAAGCTAAAACCAATAGTGGCCTTAGCTCATATTTTTAGGCCTTCCATCTCTTAATTCCAAGGGGCATGGGTTCGAGTCCCCTTGGCTACAAACCCCTTTATTTTATATATTTTATTATTTTTTAACCTTAGCCTTAATTTATAAACTTCAATTTAGGGTGTTACACAAAGCTTTTTTATTTTTCTAAGAAGAGCAATACCACCTTTATCTACTTTTATTTTTGGGTGTACGAATTTTTGAAGAGATTGTGCTAATTTTATGGGGCATTTGACCAATTGCAGCGATTACACACATCATGCCAAAATTTACTTTTAAGGCAGTGGTTCACCACGACTCGGTTGCCGCTTTTATTTGAAATAAATTTTATTTGTCTTGTCAGTGTAACGGTTTATTTTGCAGTTCATATTACCAACATATATCATGATTAGGCATATAACACTAGTGTTGTCACACTTAAGGGGTATGGTTTCAACTTTAACTCCATAATCTAAGAGTTGTTGCTTCATCCAAATGACTTGAGCACAACAACTCCCTAAGGATATGTACTCGACTTCGGTGGTAGATAGAGCTACACTATTTTGTTTCTTAGAGAACCAAGATATGAGCATACTACCTAAGAATTGGCAAGTGCCGGAAGTACTTTTCCTATCTATTTTGCAACCCTCATAATCCGAATCTGAATAAGCATGAAGGTTAAAGGTTGAGTCTCTAGGATACCAAAGACCTAAACAAGGAGTATCTCTAAGGTACCTAAAGATCCTTTTAACGGCTATAAGATGAGACTCTCTAGGACTAGCTTGAAACCTAGCACACAAGCAAACACTAAACAATATATATGGTCTACTTGCGGTAAGGTAAAACAGTGATCCAATCATAGAGTGATAAAGCTTAGAGTCAACACACTTACCTCCTTCATCTTTGTCAAGCTTTGTAGATGAGCTCATAGGTGTGGCTTGAGGCTTTGCATTCTCCAAGCCAAACTTCTTGAGCATATCTTTCACGTACTTTGCTTGATTTATGAAGGTGCCATCCTTCTTTTGTTTGATTTGGAGTCCCAAGAAGAATGAGAACTCCCCCATCATGCTCATCTTGAATTCACATTGCATTAACTTAGCAAACTATTTGCAATGACATTCATTAGCAGATACAAAGATAATATCATCAACATATATTTGTACTACTAAAATGTCATTTTTATATCTTTTTATGAAAAGTGTACTGTCCACCTTGCCTTTTTTCAATTAAAAAGTTTGAAAGCCTTTCATACCAAGCTCTAGGAGCTTGTTTTAAACCACAAAGTGCTTTGGTTAGCTTAAAAACATGATTTGGAAATTTTGAATCCTCAAAACCCGGTGGTTGTTCCACATACACTTCTTCATTTATAAAACCATTTAAAAATGCACTTTTTACGTCCATTTGAAAAAGCTTGAAATCATGATAACATGCATATGCAAGCAACATCCTAATAGCTTCCATTCTAGCTACGAGTGCATAGGTTTCATCAAAATCAATTCCCTCTTCTTGAGTGTAACCTTGAGCAACTAGTCTAACTTTGTTTCTCACTATGTTACCACTTACATCTAGTTTATTCCTAAATACCCATTTAGTTCATATTACAAACATATATCATGCTTAGGAATCTGAGTGGGTTCAATATACAACCTTTACATGGAATTTTTACTCTACTTGAAAACTTTTTCTTGTTTAAATATGGAATATCCACTTGTCCTAAATACAAATATTTCAAAATAACTATGTTTTAATACACTTTCTTTGAGTGCATTGATGGCTCTACATGTGTTTTTCTTAAATGCATTGATGTATACATGATTTGGATACATTTTTTTTGTAACCACATAGACCCGACCTAGACGTAACAGTCAAATTTGAAAGGTCGCACTAGTCACCTAAATGACTCTTGAAAAATATTAAAGCATTTTTTTAAAATAAACGGATAAAAGAATTGTCCGAAACATGCAGTTAATAAAATAACATAATGCTTGCAAAATATAATCAAAATCTTATGAAAAGTAGCAAAGGTTTTAATCAAAACCTTCGAAGCGCATCAGCCTTCCATATGAATATAATTCTAAGTCTGGTAGTTTATCTAAGCACCGAGATGCCTCAACACCGCAACAACAGTTTTCCTACTTCATCTCTCGCTATATAATCTGTTTTAGTAATAGCACAGTTCAAGGTCTCACAAAAGGGAGTGTTTCATTCCAATCTCATCCGATCCTCAAAGAATCCAAAAACAAGAATGCTCCTTGGAATAATTCTAGAAGAGATATAAGTCTACTAATATTACATTTGTGTTCATTTGTCTTAGTTGACAAGATAACTCGGCTACTATTGCCTACTCCATCTTACATTTTGATGACCACGTTAATCTAAAACATACAAGTAATTTATCACACAATAACAATAATTTGGAGGGTATATTGGAATCTACTTCTAAGCAAAAAAAAAAATTCCAGGTAACCACACCAAAACATACAATTCTTGCTAACTTGGGTGTGATGGAAACGAAACTTAACGAAAATGGGAAAGAAGAAAAGAAAGAGAAGGGTTGTTGTAGAGGAAGAAGAAAGAAATGGGAAATTTGGGGTTTGACCTATATATTTGATTAGTTATTTTGAATTATGACCTAATTAATAGAATGTACAAGTTTTATGACTAAAAGTATTATTATCTCATGACACTTTACCATCTCCGTTAATTTTTTGACGGCCGGTAACCAAAATGATAACGAAACGATACATTATTGATGGTTTTGACGAAAAAATTAATTGGGTGACCAAAACAGAAAAAATGTGATAGTTAGGTAATCACTCGTGTAGTTACCCTCTTTTCCACAGTTGCCAGCAAAAAGTGGGAAAAAAGAGTATCCCAAGCTGCAACATCCTCCATAAACTGCCCTTGATTAATCAGATTGACCATGAACCAAGCTTCAAAAGGGGGATTCATAAACTCTACAAGTTTAGCCAACCGAACAATACGACTCCAAGTGGTGGACTCCATCGGACAAGATCGTAACGCATGTTCAACATATTCCTCACCAGCTTAATAAAGATGACATCTAGAAGAACTCGCCAAAAGACGTCGAACCCGTTATATGTTGGTAAGGAGACGGTCACTTCTTGCGAGCCATAGAAAAGTTCGCACACGTTGCGAAACCTTCTTCCAGATCAATTTCCAGTCGTTACTATACACCCAATCCTCTATTGAGCTTAAAGTGTTATAAGCCAATTTAAACAAAAACACTTGATTATCCGACCAACGCCAAGCAGGAACATCACTTACCAAAAAGTTGTGGGGAGGTTGAATGGCAACAATACATTGAACAATAGTGTCAGGGAGGAGGAGATGCAGTCTTGAAAAATTCCATTGCCCAAAAACCATTGTCATCGATGCAACATTCACCGACAAAGGTGCAACATCGCCTAGGTAATGGTCTGAGAGGGGTCCCACTTTCTCTATCCACGTGTCATACCAAAAATCAGTAGACTCACCATCCCGGATATTCCAACAAACACTATTGTAAATTTCCTCCCATATAGCACTCAGACCTCGCCATAACCGAGAGCACTTAGCCTTTCGAATGCAACAAGGGAGATGATCCTCCCAATTATACTTTTCTTTTAACACCTGAATCCAAAGACAATCATTGTCAAAGATCAATTGATGGCAGATTTTCATAAAAAAAAAACTTGGTTCTGTTGTTGCATATTACACACCCCAGACCGCCATAATCAATCGAATGTTGCAGCATATCCCAATTAACAAGTGAAAGCCCGATTGACCATTAGCCTTCCCCCAAAGAAATTTTCGAATAAACTTCTCAATTTATGAGCACACGCCTTTTGGGAGCTAGGCCGCATGCATTGTATAAATAGGGATGGCCTGCAAAACAGCCTTGACGAGGGTAATTCGACCTGCCAGAGAAAGCGAGCATGCAACCCAACCTAAAAAGACATTTTTTTAATCTATTCAATAAGGTAGGCGTATGTAGCTTTATTGAAACGACTACGGAGAAGCGGAACACCTAGGTATTTCCCTAGATCATAGACTAATTCTTGGAGGGAAATTCTTGGAGAAGAAGATTTGCGTTTTAGTAACACTTATATGATACCCTGACCAAGAGCAAAAATGATCCAGCATGCCTTTCACAACAACCACTTGCACTAGAGAAGCCTCAACAAAAAGAACTAGATCATCAGCAAAGAAGATGTGAGACAAGATCGAACCATTTTGAGATAGATGAATGCACTTCTAGAGACCATCATCCACATTAGAACTAATTTCCTGACCAAGCTTCTCCATGCAAAGGACGAAAAGATACGGTTGATGCTTGTCGAATAGTGATGCACTTTAGAGCAAGTATACTCGTCGTATCAAGTAATAAAGTGAAGAGTAAAGTATCGAACCTAGGAGGATTGGATCAATAACTACGAAGTTATTATGCCTAAGAATGTTTTTGCAAGTATTGGTGATTGTTTATTTGATTAAAACTAAATTAACTAATCTAAAGGTAGCTATGATCAAGACAAACAACTGCAACGACTTAATAGATAATTATGGAGGTTGAGATTATTGCTAAGGATATATGCTTGATTACCTAAGTCAATGTTATAGCGACTGACAATACATTTCTGCGTAAACTATTAAGTTCTTTATCTACTCGACGTGATTTTCTAATGAACTTCTTACTCTCTCGATGCCTAAAAGTTAATAATATTGAGTTTAAGGTAATACATGTCTACATGAACCCTAACAACGCCCTATTATTTGTTTAATAACTCTTTTTTATTCATTGAGACCCTAAACTTATATCTAAGCCAAATTAAGAGTAAGTTAACAGCTTAGCCCCACTATTCACGTTTGTATAGCCTAACTCTATTGATATTAAGGCACAAATCAATAATTAACAGGCCTCTCTTGATAGCTCTTATAATTAACTACGCATGAAGAATAATGAACAGAATAGATAAACATGAAACAACTAAAGCATTAAAATAGAATAATCAAAACATAAAATCCTGGGACACAATAATCTCAACTAAAATATTTAGCTTATGTCTGAGCCTAAAACATTCATAATTAAAAGTATAAAATATGGCATTTTATCAAGCAAGAAAAAGAAAAGAGTCGAGCGCCCTTGACAAAACTTTCGATGTGCCGTCCAACTGTGCTACAGATGCCCTCTTCGTCAGTCTCTTTCGATGGCGTCGTTCGTTGAGGATAATCGTCTAGCTTCGCCTCCGGTGGTTCCCCGTGAGCTTCGGACTAGGAATGTCGTATAAAATCATGCTCTTTTAAAGTAGCGTCCAAGTCTTTATTATATAGACAGTGAAACTAGGGCTTCGGTACCCTAAAGTGCATGCAGCTTCATTAAAGAAAACCTTTGGTTTCCCGCTTCATTGAATGTTACGTATCTGGGAGAAAGTCCATATGGGTAGAGGCAGATTCATCTCCAACTCTTCATGCCTCGTTAGCTCCAGCCATGCGATCTGCTCCTCTCCTACTCCACCATCCCCAGCATTCTGCACATGCACCACAAAATGCCACCTTTCCCATGAAAAAGCCCCAATATATATAACATTGAAAGCACAGGCGGTGTAACTCTCTATCTATATGCAAATATGTACAATCTAACCTAAATGCAACCTATATGAGCTTGAAAACATGCAAAAGACAAAGAATGAGGACATGTAAAATAGATCAATTAAGCACTTATCAACGATGATAAAGGATCACTCTGTCGAATGTCCCGAGATGGTTTAAATTATGTTGTCTTCTCACCATTCCATAGCACCTGAGTTGACACAATTCGAACACAATGCATAATTAGATAAAGAAAGTGATCTGGCAGCCTAATATCAGCCAGAGTTTCTTTGAAGAAATCCCATTCTAACCGGTCATAAGCCTTCTCAAGGTCCACTTTGCTAACCATCCAAGCTTTCTTAACAGTCTTAGAGGCCATCGAATGAATAGCCTCATGGGATATGATAATGTTATCCTGAATATAGTAGGTAAGAACGGTTTCAAACGATTAACAAGAATTTTGGCTATCACTTTATAAAACACATTGCACAAACTAATAGGATGAAATTGGTTAAAAGATTTCGATGCCCCCACCTTAGGAATCAACACCAGTAATGTCCAGTTAACCCACTCATCCAAAGGCTTGCCTTCAAAGAACTCCCTTACAAAATGCATCACCGTATCCTTGACAATTAGCCCAATTTTTTTGATAAAAGGCCGCATGAATGCCATCAATTGCAGGGGACTTCAAAGGTTCCATGGAGAAAACAACCTTTCGCACCTCCTCACTTTAAATCTCGGCCAAAAGAGGCTGAAAATCTCTTGCACTGAAGTGTTAAAAATTCCCACTTGGAGCACTAGAAATTCGGCCACGTCTTACGCTTGTAAATAAAGATTGAAAATATTTTATAGCTTCGGCTTTTAGAGTTACAGAATCATCACACCTCTCATCGTTCCCAATCTTGAGCCGTCGGATAGTGTTGCGCCTCCTACGAGCTATGGTCACCGAGTGGAAATATTTGGTGTTCTTATCACCCATCTCGATCCATTTATTGCAAGATTTCTGGAGCCACAAGCTTTCTTCTTGGTCAAGGACAACATTTAGCTCATTTTTCAAAGATATTTCAAGCTTCTCAAGGTGATTCGTTCGTGCATTCTCTAAGGCCTGCTCTACACCTTTAATCCTAGCAAGCAAACGTCGTTTTCACCGCTCAATGTTATCAAAAGTTTCCCGATTCCAAACTTTGCAAGACACTTGGAGGGCAGTAATGTTCTCACCAATGTCCCAGTCATCTAACCGAGCAAAAATCCTCTGCCCCTAATTATGCCTCCATTTATGTCTCCTGTTAAAAAATACTTAAAAATTAAATTAGGAACTTTAACCCTAAATTATGAATCCTACACTCTACACCCGGCACCCTAAAAAATACATCCTACCCTAAATTCCTTATGCTCTAACCCTAAGCCCTAATATTAAACTCTAACCCCCTAATTTTATTGTGGAGGCATAGTTATGAGGTAGACAATTTTCACGCCATCTAACCACTAGTCAGAGACAAGTCTAGGAAAGTCCTGCTGCTCACTCCATGCATCAATATATCTAAAGGGTCGAGTTTGTGTGTTAGTTTGGTACCATTATTTAGTATGTATAATAAATTATCCTAATTATATTATTTTAAAGTGTAAAAAAGAAAAAAAATCTAAATAATTTTACAAATAAAAATCAAATAAAGAAATTAGCAACAAAACATCATTAAATCATAGGATGGTTGACGATGACAGAGAACGTGGACTTAATTTTGAAGAAGAAGAACCTCATCTTGATGTTGACGATGCAAAACAAATAGATGATGAGAAGACCCTTGACTATTTCATCGACGAAAGCATATGGGATAAGATTGGTAAAGAATTAAAGGATTATGATGAGAATGATATGAGTGTGCTAAAGTGGAAAACTTTAGACGACTGCGTTGAATTTTACCATACCTATGCTAAAGTGAAAGAATTCGGAGTTCGAGTTGACCAGACAGTGAAAAGTAGAGCAACAAATCAAATAATCGTAAAGAAAATGGTGTGCCGTAAGGAGGGACATAGAGACGAAAAGTGGTATAACTTGCCAAATAGAAAACGTCTACAAAGACCGGACATCAGAGTTGGTTGTAGAGCATTTATTAGATTTAAATTGGACGAACGCCATCATTATTGGAAAGTTGTGAAATTCCAGGAAAAATATAATCATGATATGGTTCACGCAACACATGTTGCATATATCACGTATGTAATTTTTATTAATAATTCAATTGATAGATAATAAATTCTAGCTGATTATATATATTTAATGATTTTTTTTTATTTTAGGTCATTTCGAAAAACCAGTCAGTTAGATGAGCTGAAGATAAAGAGCATGCACCACTCTGAAATTACTCCAAGTAGGATAATGCGAAATTTCGTGAATGAAGCTGGTTCAATTCAGAATGTTGGTTTTCTACCCAAGGACTTGTACAACTATCTAGATAGAATTAGACGAGAAGAAGTCCAAGATGGCGATGGTGAAACAGTGATGGCATATTTATATGGGAAGCGAGAATCTGATCCTTTCTTTTTTGTTAGGCACACGAGGGATGAATTCGGACACTTGGAGAAGTTGTTCTAGGCTGATGGTGTATCACGCGCTGACTATAAACAATTTGGTCATGTACTTGCATTTGATATAACTTACAAGTGTAACGCATACAACAAGCCGTTCGTTGTTTTGGTTGGTGTCAATCATCATCGAAACACAGTGCCATTTAGATGTGCATTGATTGTGAACGGGAAAGAGGATACATATGTGTGGGTATTAGAACAGTTGATCGAAGCGGGAGATGGGTACAAACCGCTTAATGTTATTACTGATAAAGATAAGGCTATGGCAAATGCCATTTCTCGAGTACTGCCCGGGGCAAAACATAGATTGTGTTTGTGGCATATCATGAGGAACGTGCTTTCTCATATGGAACATGATTTTCTTGATGACTTTATGAGATGCGCTGACATATGTAGGACGCCATCTGATTTTGAAAGTGCCTGGAAAGAACTAGTGAAAAAAGCACAACGTTCAAGGAAAAAATGGGTAGATGAATTATATGAAGATAAAGAGAAATGGGCAGAAGCATATTTGCAAGGATACTTTTATGCAGGTAACATTATATACACTTTAATTTAATATATTATTTAATGTATCTAACGTAATTAATAAATATTTTTTGTGTCCAGCACTGAGGACTACTCAACGGTGTGAATCAATGAATAGAACATTAAAAACTTGGTTGGACAAAAAGGTGATGTTGTACCGATTCGTTGAGAACTACCATAAAAAGCTGCAATCTCTAAGATATGAGGAGTCTCATCAAGATTACAAATCAATGGATGAAGAACCGTATTGTGACGGTGTGTTGGAAACTATCAAGCGCAATGTAGTCAATGTATATACGTGAAATTCTTTTGCTACTTTGTGCAAAAAAATGTCGTATGAGAGTTATTATTTGGTAAAAAAAACAAATTTCGGGATGAGTGCATGTGTTATTGGCTAGAGCATGTTGAAAAGGAGAAGTGGTATCTTGTACTTAGAAATATGACACATGATACCATGTACTGTTGCTGTATGAAGTTGGAGTCTGTTGGATTTCCATGTTGCCATATGTTCGTCATGTTGAAATATGAAAAGGTTAAGGAAATACCACAAGGGTGCATAATGAAACGATGGACTATCTATGCGAAGAAAGATGTTGGGCTTGAAAATAAGAATACAGATTTCAAAGATAATAATCCAGCAATAATTCAAGCATGATATTCCACTCTAGCCTCTTATTGTATGACCATATGTCACCGTGCATCACAGACATTGAAGACTTTCAATGAAGTTAAAGATCAATTTGTAAAAATGAGTCTGAAATTGCAAACGGTTAAAGCGAGATTTAATAAGAGAAGCAGTAAAGGTAAATAGACTCTTGGAATTGGCGATCCTATAGTTCTTGAAACTGGAAGAGGAAAACCCAAGAGAACGAAGCGTCAAGATTTATCGTCCAACCCAAAACATGTTGCATATGATGAGGATGTCACGTTGGAATCGTATAAAACATTTGAACCTTCTTCGAATAAGCCTTCAGACCAGGAGACGAGTCATATTGATGAAGTTCAGAATTTTAAATTAGCTGGATACATGCCCAACACATACAAACAAAACGACATCTCAAAGGTAATTAAATATGAATTATTCAAATAATTATGCTTTCTTGTTATGTATATTGATAATATAATATGTTTTGTGCAGCCTGCTTATACTCGTGAATTGAAAATTATGGAAAAAGATCCAACCATTTTGGATTGGCAACCAAACAATGCTTGGTAGTGCACGGTCTCCTCCAAAAATCAGAGTGTTTGTTCTTGTAAGTCATTCATTCATTGAGTTATAAATACGGTTGTTTTAGTGCGCTTGGTAATTTTTACGAATATTCTTTGTACTGATAAACAGGACAATGCATGTGCATGCCTTGATAGCATATGGGACAAGATGCGAAGCAACTACTGTATGATGTACGAGAGTTCAAACTTTCATTGTTTTCTCGGTCCATTGGGAGATTTAGGATGATTAAGTTTTTATTTTTTTTAATTTTTTTAAAGTTGTTATTATGAAGTATATTATACATTCTTATTCAGTTTGGTTTATTTTTATATATTCAATGTTTATTATTATACATTCTTATTCGATTTTTTATACATTCAATGTTAATTTTTATACAATCTTATTCAATTTATTATTATACATTCAATGTTAATTTTTATACAATCTTATTCAATTTATTATTATACATTCAATGTTTTTTTTATTTTGATTGGAACAATTTTCAAATCCAAAAGTCATAAATTTATTGGAATATAGATTTTGAGTCGTTGGCATATACACAAGGGCACGTGCTCAACTAAGATATAGTCTCACATTGACCCTGAGACCAACGTGTATATAAGCAGAAAGCTCATTCCACCATGGTAAACTGAAAGAGCAGTGCCTCGCGTACCGGTACGGTAATTTTTTATATATCGCAAAGGTCGATTCCATCGTTTAGAATAAAAAAGAAGTGTCACAAGTGGTTTTTCAAACCATAATATATATTTATCTTCTTTTTTTAATATTTCGAATTTCGAACTTCGAACTTTCTTGATTCCCATCCAGGTAAGAAGTTTCATAAACTGGTCTATTTTTATAGTATGTCTCTTTAAAGGGAAAGTGGAGTCCGCCCTTTATTTTTATTTTCATTTTTTTTTCTTTCTAATCACTCGTAACTTTTCTGTTTCATCGATTTTGCTCGGATCCACCCTTTCCTCCGAAAAAAGGGAAGAAGAAAGATTTTCTTCTGTGGATACCTCTTGTTCCTGGTTATACCCCCTTTCGGAAATAGTTTCTCATCTGTATCGGTACGGTAAATGCTTACTGGAAAATTTTAAAACAAATACCGTATCGGTACGCCTAAATTGCGTACCGGTACGACCGTACCGATACGGTTAAATGATTGTACCGGTACGCGCGGCACTGCCCCTATAAATAGCCCTCCCCCCCCACTCAATTTTCCCCCAATCCTAAAACCTAAAACCGACTCCCCTCTCTAAAATTCGGCCATTTCACTACTGCATTGCAAATTTGGGAAGGATTGGGCATACCCAACACATTTTTTGCATCTATTTGAAGGATTGTTAAAGGTATTTCGAAAATCTAACCTTTATTTTGTTCATTTT
The DNA here is from genome assembly GCA_030270665.1 of Hibiscus trionum. Taxonomy (NCBI): domain Eukaryota; kingdom Viridiplantae; phylum Streptophyta; class Magnoliopsida; order Malvales; family Malvaceae; genus Hibiscus; species Hibiscus trionum. The sequence continues at coordinate 12,847,153 of BSYR01000038.1, read as the reverse complement.
AAATGTTAGGGTTCTTTAGGGTTTTAGGTTTTTATTGTTTGTTATGAAATTTTTATATTATTTTAGTGTGTTTCCATTCATATTGGTATTATTTGTTAGTAAAATGGTGGTAGTAAAACAACTATTTTGAATGTTGATTTATATTTTGACACAAAAAATGGTGATAGTAAAAGGGTGATATATATATTTTGGCCCAAAAATTTTGAATGTTAGGTTAGGGTGATTTGCAAATGGTAAGTTCTTTAAGTATTTAAGTTGGTTAAAATGTAGTAGTAAAATGCTATTACTATTTTACACAAATTTTATTTTTTTGTTTATATACATTGTGCGTAATATTTTTGCATGATTTTTAGATTGAAATGGCACCGAAGTCTAAACCTGGTACAAAACATCAACGCATGGATGCATCTTCTTCGAGTCAACCTAGAAACAACCCTGAACTTGAACCTCAACCCATTTTACCTACCACATTTGATTCATGTTTTGATGAACCCGGAAGACAAAACCAAAGGGCAAATTTTGAATTGTTCAAAAATTTTGATCTTAGGGATGAGCGTATTGTAGATGTTAACTTTATGTCTGACCCTACCTTTAAATTCCCTTACATGAAGTATATGAGGCGATGGAAATTTATGGAAATGCTCCAACTCAGTCCTGAAATTTATCCCACTTTAGTCCGGATTTTTTTTCCAACGCTCGGTGTATTGTTGATGAAACCGGTAAGAGTGTTATTGCCATAGAGTCTTACCTTATGGGGAAGTCCTTTCTGCTAGACACCGAAATCATTTGTTCTCATCTGAGTCTAGAAAACACCGGTCTAGATAATGAGAATGTATACATAGATGGTGCTCCAGACCCCGACTCTGTTACTTCCCTAAATGCCCATGACTGCTATCTACATCTCATTGTCACTTGGTGGTTTCGGCCATCAGGAGGTAAGTACTCCACCATTAGAAATGTCGATTCTTGGTGGATTCAGTGCTTCTGCACTGGCAATTGAATCAATCTCGGCCATATAATTTTTGCCAACCTAGTATACATCGTCAACAACCGTCGAACAGGTCGTGTCACCTCCTTTTACTATAGTATTGTCCTTAGCCATATCTTTGAGAAGGAAAACATCAATTGTTCCATAGATATTCCTTTCACTTTGAAAAATACTATTGGTGTTGTATCTCTTCGAAGGGCCGGTTTTCAACTCATCAATGTCGATTGGATTCATGCTCAACGACCAAATCAACCACCTGAACCCGCTTGACGTCAGGCAATTACTCGAGCACTTGAGGGAGAGGTTTCTTTAGCCTCACTTTCGAAGATGATAACTCAGATGGAGGGTAGCATTATGAGTCTTTTTGATGCAGTTGAGGAGCGTATATATTGGTTGGAGTATTCAGTTGACCTCCTTCATGATGATGGCGATGGTGACGATGGCAATGACGATGACGATGGCGATGGCGGCAACGATGCACCTGAGGCTTAGTTTTTTGTTACTTGGATTATATACTTTTTATGGATTATGATGGAACTTTTTATGGATTATGGCTGCAATCTTTTTATTGATTATGCTTGCTATTATTTTATTTTATGATGGATTATGGATTGAAAAATTTATATTATGGATTATGGATATAATGAATTATTGATTATTGATTGGAAAATTCTATATTATGCTAGAACTTATGTTGGAGTAGTCACTTGTTATTATTTTATGGATTATGTTGGAGTATTCACTTTTTATTCACTTGGATTATTCTTTTTGTTATCAAATATGTTATGGAGTTTAGAGTTTGTGAGTTATTGTATGGATTATATGAATTTCTGAATTTTTATGTATGTAACGTAAAAGGTAAAAATAGCGTAATTGTATGGGAAATTTTTCTTCGAAAAATTACTAACATGAATCGAAATAATAAAAACATAAAGTGTTCAAATTAGTCACAAGGAAAAGGAAATGACCCAAAAAATGTTTCACTACAATTCAAAAATTTCTTAATCGTCGGCTACTTCATCTTTTGTGGGCAATTTAAACAGATAAACTTCATTGTGATTGCTACAAACAAGTTTGGCCAAAATTCTCAATCGTTCAACTCCTATTTTTTCTGTCTACACAATAGAAATATAACGTTAATCAAATATCACACTTTTTCAAAACGAAACTATAAGGTATACTTTACCGTGAAAAAAATGTTCGACCAATCACTTTTGTTATCGGCTTCTATATACTTCAATGTATACATGCCACAAATCATCCCTGAATAAAATATGAAATAAATGAATCAATTAACACAGAAAAAATTAGAGAAAAAACATATTATATTTAAACTTACGAATTTGGCTGCTTCGATACTTGTACGCAATTGAATGAAAATTCTACGGCATCTTTAAATAATCGACCCAAATGAGCATGACCCGCAACTCAAACTAGAGCTTTAGTCAACTGTATAAACCATGAAAAACATTAAGATATCGATAATTAAACATTATTCATATATTAGTTCCCAAAAATGAGTTAAGAACTTACTATATTTTCTGCATTATTTTTACGCGCTCTAGTAGCACCAAGAGAGTCCAAAACGTAATTATGTCTCTTAGCAACATCAACAACTAATAAAAACTAGTAACCTTTTGCATCATGTAAAGGCACATATACCTACGAAATCATGTAAGTTCAAAATCACTGCCAACTACATAAAACAAACTACAAACTGTAAATATACCTGCTCAACATTACTACTATCAGTAGGCATAAAGTCATCTATCCAGCGGGTATGAAATTTGAAAATATTATGTTGTGATCTTGCCTTCTCATCAGGTGAAAAATCTTGAATCAAAGTCTGCGACAAACAAAAAATTGGATAATATCATCAAATCATCATCTGAAAATAATGTTATTTCTAGGTAGCCCATAAATATATTTTTTTTACCTGAAAGGACAAAGGGAGATAACTTTTTTGGCACTGGCTCTTGTCTCAAATGCAAATCGTAGACATAGATATCGATGAACTATTAAATATTAAAAACAAAAAATAGTAATGTTAACAACAAACATGTAACACTCGTATTTTGGGGTTAGGAGTTAGTCGGGTTTATAGTCCGAGTCAATAAAACTAAATTAAATCAATTCAACCTAAATTGTGGTCTATTTGGGCTTTAGTAAAAGAGGAGGAACTAAAGGGGTAATTAGACCCAAAAGTTTTTAAAAGCAAGACAACTTTAAAATAAAAGTTGTCATCTTCTCCCCCCACACCCCTTTCTAACGTTAAAGAGCTTTCAAACCTCCCTAATACCCTAAGTCACTATTCCATCAATTTCTTCTTCAACCCAAGGTCATTTTTCAAAGGTAATTGTATTTTCTCACTCTTCTCTTCATTCCTTATCCATACATAGTCATAGATTTCAAAACTACGAACTTTCGAAAATTAGGGTTTGGTTAAGGTTTGGGTTTTTATGGTGATTTTCATTTTGTTTTGAAATAATAAGTTAGGTTTTGTTTTAATCACATCAAGATATACAACATATGTTAATTTGGTTGAATTTTATTGAAAACCCGAAATGGGTTCTTGGAGCCATTTTTGGGATGTCAAAAACTTGATTTTTGGTGGGTTTTAGGTTGTAATTAGAGGGCTGATGGTTTATGTATGCTAGGAGGATGTTTTGGAACCGTTTAGATGTCATTTGGGTGTTTGAAAGCATGTTTTTCTGCTGGGTAAAATAGGAGTACGAAAATGGAAATTTTGGTGATTGTTTGGGTTGGAAATTGTTGGAGCTTGGCTTGCACCTATGGGTTGAAGTTGTGGCTGAACTTAGCAATCATTTGTGGGTAGAAAATGTGTTGGAAACTTGGGTTTTGATCAAAGTTTATGGGTTGCTTGAATTAGGTAAAATCGGGGTTTGGTCAAGGTTTGAAATATTGAGTTTGATGTTTGATTAGTGTTCCGGGTTTGCTACATTGATTGGTGGATTGATTTGAGGTTGTTTTACTTGTGTTGAGGTTGTTTAGAAGCGAGATTTTGTGTTGATGAAGCCTCGGGAACAAATCCGGAAACTTGAAGACTTTGGATGCTTGGTAATTGAGCTTGGAGGTGGAGGTGAGTGGTTATTGTTTTTAAATGGTTTTAAACATTGGTTCAAGCATGTGGACCTAGGTTAGGCTTGGTAAACCCACCTAGAGTTGAGGTTAGGGTGGTAGCCTAATCTCAAGCTTAAGTTTAGGAAACTTTGGTTGAACTCCTAATTGCTTGTTATGCCTCTTGTTTATATGTGTTTACGGTAGTTATGTATATTGTGTTATACATGTTGTTGGGGCATGGTTTGATGCATTGCTATGCATGTGGTTTGGATTGTGAATTGTGCGTGATGATGATCATGGTGAGTACATGCTAGGCATGGAATTGGGTTGTGAAATACATGTATGTGGGACATCATATTTGATGCATTGTTATATGCATGTAGCGATGAAAAATGGATTGCGTTTAATATTGGCACTAGTATGCTTGGGTACAATGATCGATCATTAGGATGAGTGTGCACACAAATTGAGTCAAAACGTACGTGGCCTTGGTGGCGTTAAAGCACCAAGGAGGAGTACGGTGATGTAATATTCCACCGAAAATTTATATATATTCTACGTGATGATGAGTGGAATCCCATCCGTAGGGCATGCTGTGATGAGTGGAATCCCGCCCATGCAAGGACCGGTGATGAGTGTAATCCCACCGAGGTAATGTTGTTGTTGGAAATGCGTTCCAACATGTTATCCGCGTATTCGAGTCATAGCTAGGTGCCAATATGAGATTGTATGTACATATCCATATGAGTTTATATGCGCCTTTATGAATTGAGATGTGTTGCCAATATGATATGAAATGTGATTTCCATATGCCGTGAGATATGTTGTTATTAATACATTGATATATGAATCATTGTAAGTTGAACTTATGAGTTGTTGAGCATGGCATAATGTTGGTCATATGTTCATGCATCACGTTCGTTTTAGCTCTTGTGGATCGGATGTAAGATCATGCATTTCATTTTGGTAGTTGCTCGTGCTTGGACCCTGCATTGTCGAAGGTTTGTTTTATGAGCATACCCTCACTAAGCTTTTATGCTTACGCTCTCTTTTGTTCGACAATGCAGATCAATAGCTTGAGGGTGGCAAGGGCAAGGAAAGGTCTCCAAGTGTTGCTAATGGTTACCTCAATATATGAATTTTAAGAGATAGAATGTAATAGTTAAGCAATGGGATAGGTATTGTTGATTTGAGTTTTGATGTATGTCGACATTGGCTTGGTTCTTGGATGCCTTGTTTGATTGTAAATATTGCTTATGTTGCATGCCTTGTATGCCTACATGTTTTGGTTGCTAAGACATGAAACCTTAAGTGCTTGTATGTCCATATGTGCTAAATTGCCCTTTTGTATGAATGTCATGAACGAATGCCTTGCTACTTATCTTAATTGCTTCTCCTGGTTGTAGTATGCTGTATAAATGTTGGTATATGCATAGAAGAGTCTAAAAATGCATTTAGAGTCTTGATTGAGGTCACCAAGTTGAAATTGGTGGAATTGCAGAGCAGGGCGTATCGATACGCCTAAGGGCCATATCGATACGGCCTTGCCCAAAGGCCACGAATTTTGCCTGGCGTACTGATACCCTAAGGGTATCGATACCCTCCGAGCTCACTGGAATTTGTGAGTTTTGGGAAGAGTAGGGCGTACCGATACGGGGTTCACGCGTATCGATACGGGTCTACTCCGTTGACCAAGAAGAGTTGACCGAGAAGGGCGTATCGATACGCTCAAAGGCTGTATCGATACGGTCTTCCCGGAGTTGACCCTTTTGGGTCGACCTGGTTAGGGCGTATCGATACCCCTAGTTAGGGTACCGATACGGTCTGCCCTGTAAGCTTAAAATTGGACTGTTTGTGTATGACCGTGGTTCGAATGTGACTTCCTTTGAATGTTTTCCACTGTTGTGAATCGCTTAGGCTTAATATTCCTCTAGACAAGATTAAAATAAAAGGAAAAAAATAGGGTTGCTAATCGAGGGGGAACCTTAACGGGTTTTCACTCGGTTTTCCCCGTGTGGCCCACTCGGACCGGTCATCCGGCCAGACCGGGACGAGGGGGTTACAAAACAAAACAAAAAAACTTTATTATAACATGTTGCATTACCCAATTAGATAACCAATTTTCTGGAAAAACAGTGCGAGCATTGCCAACGTCCAACGAATTATTTTTTGCCATGTAAAGAGTCCTGACTGTATTATCCCAAGTAGCAATATTCATGCAAACTCTGGTTTCTTCAGGCGTTAAGTACTTCAAATATTTCTTGTACGCATCGCTTATCCTCGCATTTTCCTTACGTCCTTCTGCTAACATATCACCTAGCTTAGAACAATACTGCATGAAATACATTAATTAAACTCTTACAAATGATAATAACTAGAAAATTACATGTCGATATTTATAAATAAATTTTTTTTTGTAATCTAAACATTTTTTTCCTTAAATTTTTTTGAGCGTGTACAATCAAATCTTTCAATTCTTCTTCACTACCAACATCATAGACATTGTTCTTGTTCCCAACCTGCGCAATTAAAGAGTAATTGATCACATATGTAATTCAAATGACATATTTGTACATTATTTATTTTGAATTTACACCCTACAAAGAAAATAATTTTTTTCGGGAGCTTCAACCTTGCATGTTTCTCCACTATCTTACAAAGTAGTGTTTTTTGCCTGTTATCACATGTCAAATATTAGTTTTAAGTAAAATATGATAAATAATAAATAAAGAATTATTTATACATACATTTGTATTCACTCCAGACGTTCGAGCTCTCTTTTTTTGATGTCATATCTTTCGACTTTAGATCATTTGTAACATCAGAACGTGTAGTCGAACTTCTCTTTGACAATGACTTCTGACCGTTAGACATTTTAGGCCACATTTTTTTACTTATTGGAGTTTCCTTCAACGTAACTAGTTGACTAGGAAATCACTGGGGACTAAATTCAAATTTAACTAAATCGCTCGGAATTTCTGAAAAACCATCCCTATCAGTCTTGATTTTGTCTTCTGAAATAGCTTCAACTTTACTTTTACCATTACGTTCTAATGAGAGAGAAAAATTCATATCACAATCAATAAATGGAGACATAAATGGTATTTTCATACCACTCACAGTTTCTTCCTTCATTGCCCCGGCAGTTAGTTCTTCTTCCCCGTGAGATTTATTCTCTAAACTATCAGCATTTAATGCCTCGCTGTATATATTCATATCTTCATGTATACTCTTTAAATCATCTCCCTCTGATGATTTAGTATGTACAACCTCTCCTTTTAGTGAATCACCATCTTTTTTGAGATTTTACATTGTTCACTGCTAATATGGACACTAATTTCTCAAATTGACCATTAAATTTTTTAAAATGGGAATTCATTTTCACAAACTCCTTTTCAATATTTTGCTATTTTGCACAGATTGAATGAGTGTCTAGAACTTCTGATCACTCTGATAAGAAGTGCTTATGTTTTCCTCAAGTACAACTCCACACTTTTCCTATAAGTACAAAAAACACTAATCTCAACAAAAACTATTTAAGACAAGCATTGAAAGTTCAAGTAATTAATGTACCTCGGGGTTTGTCTTCCTCGAACACATGTCGATATGACGCTTGCACTTCATCATTGTTGTATCGTATTTTGAAGGCGTTAAATTTAGATCCAACATCTACATCAAAGAGGTTAATTTTAAGTAAGAAGAATTTGCAACATTTGAAACTAGCGTACCGATATGGTCAAATATCGTACCGGTACTACACGCTATTGTTGAAAATTCAGTGACCAAAAATTGTATCGGCACACATACCATACCGGTACGGTATTATTCGCGTACCGGTATGCCTGAGAATACCGTACCGATACGGTAAGTTGTCACTGATTTTCCAGTGGCTAAAAACTGTATCGGTACACATAGCGTACCGGTACGGTATTCCCAGGCGTACCAGTACGTGAATAATATCGTACCGGTACGCGCGACGAACTGCAAGATTGGGGTTTCGGATTAGCAAATAATCTTATGAATCAATAAAAAAATTGACTTGCTGAAACTGATTTTAGGGTCTTAGAAAAGGCGTTGGGGTTCTCGATTTTGAATTACATAAGCCAATTAACATAATTTTGGTTAGGGTGATGATTAGGGTTTCAAAAATTAGGGATAAATTACCTAATTGCAACAAAGAATTAGGACTAGCGGCGGCTGTCAGCGACGGCAGCTGTCAACAACAGCGACAGCGGCTGTCAACAACGGCGACAGCGGCTGTCAACAACGGCGACGACGGCGTTTAGCGGTGGGTGCGGCCACAATTGGGTTAATTTCAAAGCAAAAAACCCTAGGATTTTTTTATTTGGGATAGTTTATATTAATTTAAAATAAATTTAAAACTAAAAATATACTTTAATTAAATTACACTTTTAATTTTTAAAAAAATTATAATTACGCAAAAAATACTTTAGATTTAAAAATTTTATAAATTAATCTATTAGTGCTCATCAGTACTCGTCAATAGTGGTGCTCGTCGTTGCTCGACAAGCTATATAGAATTTTCCTTAAAACATATTACGTTTTCACGTTGAAAAAGGTAAAATACAACAATTTTATTCAAAAACAAATTTCTAAAATTGGAATTCATTTAATGCATCATTCCATATATATATCCGTGTATTTTTTGCATTTTTTTACATTATAGTGTCGAAATTTGTACTATATTCAATGTATTATTCGTTATTACTTTATGTTTTAAACTTATAAAAATATATTGAAAATTAATTTTTGAAAGAAAAGTTTATATGAAAATTTTATTTTTGCTAAGTTATATACTGAAAAAATACAAAATACAATTATGTCAAGACTGTTTATTTTTATTAAAAGAATGTCAATATTTATAAATAATCTTGTTTGTAAATAAAGAAAACTGCCTACTAATTCCCTTATATATTGGTTGTAATAATTAAAATAAAATTGGAAACACCCTTTATTGTAAATAAGGAAAAAATCTTTCTTGAATATTTTGAGACAAAATTTCCATAATTTGTCCCCTTAGCCACTTATAAAATCAACATAATTTGCATCTTCTTTCTCACTTCAGGCATCATATTTACATAAAACAGAAGAGAGAGAAAAAAAAAAGAAACGAAAAAATTATGAAGAATTTCCAGGTCTATGCCATTTTCATGTTGGTTCTTCTTTTTGCTGCAGGTAAAAATAATACATTGATTTACTCAATATATTTTTTTATTTTACATTCAACCTACATATACGGTATCCTCTTTTAGAAAAGTATATGCGCAAGATTTTGATTATATGATTATTATGTACACCAGTGGCGGATGCATGCAGCTCCCCAAGATAGCTACATTCCCATTTTTTTAGAAATAAATTTAAGTTGGTTCGAATTTCTTCCTTAATTTTTTTTAAATTTAATGTGTAAAGTTAAAAAAAAGTTTTGCACAAAAAATTATTTTGAACTCTGTTCTTGAATTTTTAGATCCGCCACTGATTTACACTATGAAAAATGAAGATATAGTTTTTTTTTTAAAATGTATTGGATTAATAATGCATATGAAACATGAATGCATATAGGAAACGAAGCAGCAGGGAAGAAACCATGCACAGCAGTTATAGAGATGTCAGATTGCTACGCCGAGCTTTGCTTGCAAGAGTGTATTGATAAACATGGAAATCAAGCTAAAGGGTTTTGTGTTGGAAAATATCCTGGTGCTTATTGCCGTTGTAATTTCCCTTGTTAATTTTACTTTTTAAATGCTCTATTGTGTGACCAAATGGTCTAAATCTCATTAATAATAATGCTTTAATCCTATTAATTTATTTAATAAAGAAATATTATATTTTCAAGATAAATATTGAGATTCGAACATATACAATTTGAGACAACATGAATATCTTTGACAACTCGATCAATTAGTGAATCTCTTGAATAAACTTTTGGGTAAACTACAAAAATGACCACTGAACTATGGGTTTGGTGTCAAAATGACCACTATATTATTTTTTGCCGCAAATGCACCACACAACTATTTAAATTGTTCCATTTTAGCCACACGCCGTTAAAAAAAACGAAAAAGTTGACGGAACTATTAAAAAAATTGGTATAATTACACATTTGGTCCTCTCTATTTATACAATATATCAATTTAATAAGATGGTGACACGTGTCACCACCTTATTGGGGGATTTTAATTGTTTTTATTTCATATCACATATATTATTATTAGTATAATATATCACAAATATATGCTTGGCTTAGTGGCAAACTCACGCGCGCTAGACCCCAAGGTCCCGGGTTCGATTCCTACCAAAGGCAGTTCCTTAGTTTTCATTTTTCCTACTCCAATCAGGGTGACACGTGTCACCGCCTGATTAGAGGGGAGAAATTAATTAATTTAGTTAAATAAAAACAATTAAAATCCCCCAATAAGGTGGTGACACGTGTCACCATCTTATTGAATAATTAATTTATTTTATTAGATTAAAATTAGGACTAAATTGATATATTATATAAATATAGAGGACCAAATGTGTAATTATACCAATTTTTTTAACAGTTCAACTTTTTTGTTTTTTTTAACGGCGTGTGGCTAAAATGGAACCATTTAAATAGTTGTGTGGTGCATTTGCGACAAAAAGTAATATAGTGGTCATTTTGACACCAAACTCATAGTTCAGTGGTCATCTGTGTAGTTTACCCTAAACTTTTTAAATAGACTTAATTTTGAATCAATTGTATAAATTAAGGGAATTTTGTATTTTGTCGATTTTTGTGTTTCATTCATCCGTTGAGAAGGAGAAATGAGAAAAATATGTAAATTAATCAACGATATTCACCGGTTTTTCTTAGTTTAAGATAGATGGAAAATTGGAAAAAGAAAATATGAAATAGAAAATATGTTTTCATTTATACTAGTGTATTTGTTAAGAACTATTTTTCCATATAATTCAAATTAGAAAAAAAATTAAGATTTAATTCAAACACAAATTATTTAAGGGTAAAATACAAAAATAGTCCTCTAATTATATGTCATTTTTTGTTGAGTTCCTGATTATAAAAAATTATAAAATGACCATCTCACTTAAAAAAGTAAAAGTTAGTTCTTTTTCATTAAAAATTTTACGGTAAATACCAACAAGAGTTGGATGCAATGAAGGCATTTTGCTCTCCTAGTGAGAGAATTCAGGTTTGAATTATGCGAACGACGTTGTTGGGATGGAGAGTCAGAAATTCCGAACATAAACTATAAAATAGACACATATTATACCCAAAAAATGGTAAATGATGTGATAGTCAATAAATTTTACATAATAAAAAATTAGCCCTAGGCTTTTACATGTTATAGTTAGGGATGGGCATTTTACCCGACCCGGTCGGGTCAGATTTTTTCATGGAAATTTTGGGTTCGGGTCGGGTTTTTTAAGAAGTAAAGTCAGGTCGGGTTCGGTTTTAAGGTGGAAAAATTCGACCCGATCCGGGACTAATAGTGTAATTTTTCCTTAAATTTTTTTAGGTATATTCACAATAATGCTCACTCTTTATATATATTTTTACAATTAGGTCATTAAAATTACTTTTATTTTACAATTAGGTCCCTAAAATTTAATTTTTATTACAATTAGGTCCCTAGTTTTTTTTTAATAATTAAGTCCCTAAATTTTATTATTTTTAACAGCTCGGGTCGGGTCAGGTTTTTTCAAGTATGAGGTCGGGTCGGGTCCAAATTTGAGGTATATAATTTCGGGTCGGGTTCGGGTGGGCCAAAAACCCGACCCGACCCGTGCCCATCTCTAGTTATAGTTTGGTTTTGAATCTAAAAAATAACCCTTGGCGTTTTAAAATCAACCAACTTTAAAGTAAAATTTTGGAGAGCGCAGAAATAAAAAAAAAAGGTAAAAATGAAGTAATTTCTCAAATGAATTAGTCTGTTGAAAAAGATGAACCGATATATTTGACTTAAGAGCTTATAAGTTGATCTCTTTCCATTTTAGTCCTTATTCATCTTTTCAGAGTTGTAGGGTTCTTATTATCCTTTTTGAACGTCTCTTAGAGATGAAAAAGTTATTTTTTTCCCCTGAGATTTACTTTTCAGAGAAGAGGTTATGAGTGATTAGGGTTGATACCATCATTACTTGCAGAACAACAATTGTTGACGTCGACAGTGAAGAAATGGCAATCCGCGCAATGGTGGAGAATGATGGTGAAGGAGATTAGAAGATAGACTAAAATCACGATTGTGTAAAAATATAGAGGATAATGGCACCAATGCCTCCTGTTTTTTGACAGGAAGTTCAATGTGGTGCTTAAACTTTAGACGTGTTCAATGTGTCCCTAAACTTTCTTTCTGTTATATAAAATGTCCTCTGTTTTTAATACCGTTATCTGGTGATGTGGTAGGCCACATGGCAAGCTCCTATGTTGCCACGTGATTTTTTCATTAAAAAATAAGAAAAAATCAATTAAAAAGGGCTTTTAAGTAATTTGACCATTTTATTTTATAAAATAAAAAAAATGATGGGGTCCGCTGATCTTGTTGTACAACCCTTGATCGCCGTCCTCGTGTAAGCTCCGATAAGTTTTTGACCGAACATGATTCTACTCAACCGCGTCTTGGTTTGAAGCATTCTCAACAACCGCCATAGCATGATGATTAGATAACCCCCGAGAGAAAATGACACCATTTTTATCAACTGATCAAAAAAAAATTCAAAAATTTATAAACCCAAACATCAAAAAATCGAGTTTTGAAATGTTAGGTATATGAAAACGATGGAATCGAATTTGAAACTAAGCTACACGGAAACAATCATTCCCATTTATAACTTACAAAACAACAAACCCACCTCGAGATCATTACTAAGAACGCGAAATTGAAACGAAGACAAACAGAAAACAAAGTATGATACTAAAAAACAAGCAAAAAATGTCATAATCAAGTTATAAATTCAGGAAAATATTTCAAACCAAAAGGACCAAAAATTAAGGCAATCATGCATTTAAGCCAAGAATAAAGCCATAAGAGAGTGGGGTGGAAAGAAATTTGTGTTTGTTGACAGTTGGAAAAAAAGATGAACGACGCGGTCTTTTTTTTATAAAATAAAATGATCAAATTGTTTAAAAGCTCTTTTGATTATTTTTTTTATTTTTTAATAAAAATTTCACTTGGCAATATAAGAGCTTGCCACATGGCCTACCACATCACCGGATAATGGTGTTAGGCGCGGGGGCATTCTATATAACGGAAGAAAAGTTTAGGGGCACATTGAACGCGTCTAAAGTTTAGGCACCACATTGAACTTATATACTCAAGTGTGATTGACTGGTCTTTTATCCTGCCAGTTATGAATATCTTAATGACTTATTTAATTTATTCTTAGCTTGCATGCAATTGTATTTATTGTCGATAAACTATTAAATTTAAATTCTTAGATTCGCCCCTGGTTTGGATCATTGCTAACGTGGTGAGGAGTGCTGACGAAATAATTTTTCGAACAAAAAAAGGAAAGTTTTACAGACGGCTTCACTGGAAGAGAGAAGCAAAGAAAATTGAGATCTGCCGATGAATTATATAAACATGTCACATATTCCACTACACAGTCCACTAAGAATTGCCTATTTATTTCTTTGGGTACAAATAAAACCACAGCTTGTAAGTTGTAACCATAAAAAGGCTGATATTCAAATCTCAGACTTATTAGATGCTACCTCATAAGGCTGGGCTATATGAAACAACTGAGCTAAAAATCGGATTCATGCTGCTTATCTACTATACCAATGGTAAATATCTTTTAATAAAACTATAGGGCTCAAGCATGGCACATGCAATCAGGAGCAGGATATGTATAAATGGATTGTTTTGGTTTCCTTAACCTGAGTTGCCCATGTCTGTTTTGATGCCCTTCCACCACTGCCTGACGGAATTCCGACCAAGTGATGTTTTTGTTAAGGAAGAGTGTGCCCAACAGTCCCATATTCGGCCGTATGGTCTTCGTGTTCTCGAAAGTTCGATGTCCCGCCTGTTTGCATCATTGCAACTGTCATCTATTACCAGGCTCATATGCATACAATTAACTAAGCAGAAGGCAGCGAAACATCGTACAAGGCTAAGAGTATTGTATTAGTCCGAAATACTCACCAAAGCATTATGCATATTCCCAGGAGAAGCTGAGATAAAGATGTCACTATGCATACCAACATAGTAATCAACGGCAGCTAACAATGAAGCCTTTCCTTTTATTCGGACCCTTTCGTCCGAAGAGGCAAGGCTCTTTTTGTCTTCCATCAACGGAAACAGTTCTCGTAGTGTGGATATCTTAGCTTCCCCTCCATATACCTGAAATACATTTCCATTTGATAAATAAATTGTTGAAAAACCAAATTTCATAAAAACAACTGACCTTGTGGGAGGCAAGATAAAGACGGGTATTATTGTTGAAACCCAAAGCTCCTAGAAGCAATCCAATTTCTTCAGGAGTCAACGGACAGCGCCCCTGACTTCTCAACTCTTTATCGGTAAACCGCGAATTGAGAACCCTTCCTTGCCAAATCGTTTGCCGATACTTGGCCAGAGCCATTTTTTCAGCTTTACCCCCACCAAAATCACATGCCGAATGAGCAGCCATATCCTGCACATATTAAAGGTAAGTGACAGGCCCGAAAAAGAGCCATTCGAGTAAAATTCGCAGACCACCAATGTAAACTATATAATGGAACTACTGTAGAAAGGATGTTCCATGTATAAATTATGCAGGCAGACAGTATATGAGGTCTACAGTATAAGCAGGCTATACCTTGTCAAATCGAAGGTGTAACACAACAAACTTTTGTGGCTTTTGTTCATCATTTCGATCAGTGGTCTCCCGGAGATAGCCAGTTCTAATTGCATGACTTTGACCCTTAGGATACCTCAGGCGATGGACAAGGGAGTCTCCAAGTGATCTAATGTGCGGAACAAAAACAAGCGCTTTGAAATTGACTTTACAACGTAGTTGCTGTATCTCACTCGGCAGGTTGTCGAAAGTCAAACGGTGAGAGAACGGAGAAATTGCAGCGATCCCATAACTGTACCAAAATAGGACATGTTTACTAGATCACAAAGTTGCAAATGTAATAGCCCGGGGGAACAGGTTAGCTCACATTTCCAAATTTTAAGTGCCTCATTATGAATAAAAATGCAATACCTACCAATGTTTAGATGGAGAGAACATATCAGACGGTGCATGTGTATCATAATGCTCCATGTCGAGCAGACATTTATCGAGTGCTTGATAATGTGTATAAAAAGTCCTTAGGCGCAAAACTTTTAAAGCAACTACATCGTGTATTCAAATCAAACTGTTCGAGCTGCAACCAACCTCTCCAGTACGGGCAAGACATTCTCAAGATACCAGTTTGCAGATGCATGAACAGGTGCTCTTTTTACTCTGGTGGCTCGAATAGAAGTGGCATAATACTCCCTTGTGCTCCACGAGAATTCTTCAGGCAGCTCTTTGACAATCTGGATGTCATCCTTCAATACATTAATAAAGTGATCCACATCAAATATATCCATGAATGAGCTGCAGGGGAAATAATTACTTCAGAAAAATGCCTCCTTAAAACTGAGGCAAAAACCAGATATTTCCCATCGGCATAAGCAACGGAAAAGATAATTTCCTTCACCATAAAGTACCTTGAATCTTGCCAGACAGGATTTACTTCGAGATGTGGGATCACAAGAGTTGCATTCAGTATTTTAGCAACAGCAACAGCATCACATATCTACAAAAACAGGAACTTGAACTATTGGAATGTTTCAAAATTCGAGTCTCCTCTAAGAATGTAAAATGCAAACGAAAACCTACCCCCATTCTTTGCTGGTTGAGTCCCCCATCAAGAAATACCTGGAGATATCCTTCTGATTTCTGTGGCACTGCCGCATGGTAAACAAAGTGTAAAATCCAAGAACTTTGGCAGCATGATCAGGAAATAATAATTTAAAACATCAATAACACAAGTTCAAGTCTAATAACTCAGAGGATACTAACAATATAAAGAAACGAAAACTAAAAATCTCGATGCTAATCACTCACAAGGGGCATTTACCGACACAAGGCATGGTCTCCACCCTTGGTCAGCCAAAGGAGCCCATAGATCAGATTCCTCTCCATTAAACTGAATGTAGAAATAAATCAAACAGCAAACTTACAAGTCAGAAGAGAAAAAAAGGAAAATCACAACATATGCATGTGCAAGCTCAAACAAGGGCAGATGCTGCTTAAGAAACATCTACTCACACTTTCACGCTGTAACGCACTCCCGAGTAAAGGTAAGTGTCTAGGTTTAGGAACATTCCACTCCTGCAACAAAGCTCAAAGGGCATAATTAGCCAATTCCCTTTCCTAATCAATGAAAAATATAACAATCAGCTAGTTTAAGTTCATTTCCTTTCCCACAAGGAGCAAATTATGATGATTTCATTTGTCATGTTAACACTCATAAGCTATGTTACTCCAACGTGAATAGCGAATATGGTTATTTGTCCAACACGAATATGTTTAATTTTATTAAAGTTTCTCCATGTTTTTTGTTTCTAGAGAGCCCTCATAGGTCATGTTTCATATGTTCATAACTACAAAATGGATGATTTTTTATTTCCTGGCCTGCTGTTTAAGGCTCCAACCTAAGTTCCATGTACAGAACTCCATTACCAATTGACTAATGTGGGAACTGTACATTTCATCAATCAAAAGAACTAGAAAACTAGCAAGGCCAAAGAATATTTACAAGAACTGAAGAAAACGTGCATAATTTACAATTTTCCAGTTAAAGCAGATTAACTATATATCATCACCTAGAGAATAATGCCAGGGTTGGCATAATTTTAATACAGCAATCTGATTATCAGACACTTTGATACATAAGCTTGCCACTTAGCCACAAAACTCTGTCGGCAAAATAAACTCAAACCAATCCATACTTTCCATTTTTAGTAAATTGCAAAATTTTCTATGAACAACTTCAAACTTCCCATGTTTTCCATGAATTCCACAGGAACCCATAACTCATTTTGATTTTCTTGTTTCATAAAGAAAAATGAGAAAATTCAGCAAAGAAAACATAGATGTAGAAACATACCGAGAATGTAGAAGGGGAAGCATGGCTGAATGGAGTGAGCAAACAGAGAAAAATAAGTGTGGAAAGCAACAGAGATAGCCTAGACATTGTCTTCTGAGAAGCTGACAACAATGCCTGAAGCTGAAAAACAAAACCCAAATCTCCAAAATGAACCATTTCCTCAATTTTTATTTTTCCTTCTTCTTTGTTGGCTTTTCGTGTTAAAACAAAATCCAATCAACAGCTGAAAAGAAGAAGCTCGACTCAAGCACCCAACATCACATGAATCACTCACTTTCTGTCCTTATTTAAGGCGTGCTTTGATTATGAGACACTGTCCTTTTTTCTCAACATCCCGTACAAACAAATACCCCATGGATAAAGTTTTGAACTTTGTGATCATGGGAAAACACAGTAAAAACTTTCTTTTTCACGTGTCTTTGTTTTTAAAGGATTGAGACAAAAATTAGACCGTTGGGTGGGGTGGGGGAATTTGTGAGTTTTGATTAAAGTTTTCATCTTTATCGGTGAATAGTGATGAGAATGTGATTAGATGGGAGCACCGACGCTAGCATTCAAAGTATTCAAGTGTTTTGGTTCATGTGTGAATGTGGGAGTTATGATATTGGTGATGTACAACATGTGGAATCATGGTCTGTGATGATGTTAGGTTGATGATTTATAGGTGATGGATGATTTTTTTTGGGTTAACTATTTGGATGATCAATTATATTTTTTCCCGTAAGGAGTTAGTCACCGATTCTGAAAAACGACCAGTAAAATCACTTACGTTTTCGGAGCATAAACTTTTGGTCATTCAGCCGTTTGTTGTTAACGAGAGGCTGATCTGAGATAATAAAAAATGATAAATTACTTAGACAGTCCCTAAACTATTACTTTACTCTTATTTTGACAACTTAAATAAAAATAATTTGTATAATTACACAGTTAATCCTCCACATTTTCATTTTTTTTATTTCTTCTCTCCTCCACCATCTTTCATATTCTTCTTTAGCTAACTCAATCTTTAATTTTCTATTATATTAATCATCAATTCACATCGTATATTATAATTCATCATCGTATATATCTATGTTTCAAATAATGTTTGTAATTCTTAATATGGTTCAGCATAAAATAATGCCCATTTTACGTGCAACAATGTTTACATAGCATTTTTAAGAAGGCTTAAACGAAAATAGGTGCATTAATTATACCTTTTTTGAACTTTAGGTGCCTAAAGTATTTTTTTTTTTTGTAAAAATAGGTGCTCAAAGTTTCAATTGTTATAATTTTAGGTGTCAGGCCGTTAAAGGGGTGTTAAAAAAATTAACAATCAATCAATGTTCGACATGTGGCACTATTTTTATTTTTTAAAATCAATCTAATGAAAAAAAATTCATATTTTTAATCTTTAATCTGGAAATTTTAGAAATTTTAAAAAAATAGTCTTTAAATCCCTAAAATTACCCAAACCCAAACCTCCAAATCATTGCCGCTTCCACCGCCGATCGTCGCCGTTGACCACACCTCTTTGGTCACCGGAGCATGGTGGTCATTTCCCCCAACACGACGTCACCGAAAAAGGTGAACGGCGTGCCAGCCGAACGTCGATTTCGCGTTTGATGTTCGGTTGCATGTCGTTCGCCGTTTCTGGTGACGCCGTGTTGGGGGAAATGACTGCCATGCTTCGGTGACCAAAGGGGTGTAGTTAGAGGCGGTGATCGACGGCGGAAGTGGCAGCAATCGACGGTGGAAGCGGCAACGATCGACGATAGAAGCGACAGTGATTCGAGAGTTTGGGTAATTTTAGGGATTTGAGGATCGCTTTGTAAAATTTCCAAAATTTTGGAATTTTTCGAAAGATTAAAAATTCTGAGTTGAGGATTACAAACATTATTTGAAACATGGATATATACGGTGATGGATTATAATTTATGGTGTGAATTGAGGATTAATATAGTAGAAAATTAGAGATTGAGTTAGATGAAGAAGATATAAAAAATGTAAATGTAGAGGATTAAATGTGTAATTATACAAATTGTTTTTATTTTGGTGGTCAAAGTTGGAGTGAAATAATAGTTTAGGGAATGTCTATGTAATTTATCATTTTTTCTTGTTTCAGATCAACCTCCTGTCAAAGGTTAACGGCAACAAACGACTAAGTGACCAAAAGTTTACGCCCCGAAAATGTAAGTGACCTTACTGCTTGTTTTTTTTAGAATCGGTGATCAACTCTATACTGGGGAGAAATATAAGTGACCATCCCAGTAGTTAACTTTTTTTGGTTTATGTCAAAGTATTCATAATTGATAGAGTACTCTTATTAGGATTTAAACAGTTGGCCATAAAATGTACTCTATCCTTATTGATAAGAATCGAACTCTTAAACTCATAACTAAAGAATGATTATCTTTTCTGATTTAGAGAATCATCAATCAATTTTATTTTTTTATGTTAATGTCTTTCTTTCTTTCTTTTATATTCTCTCCTAAAATTTTTATGATGATAATAACGTCACATGTTTAAAATAGGTGTGAAATTAAAATCAAAATTTAAGGTTTGTTAAAAATTCAAACTCGAAATTCAGAAAGCAAAATTTAATTTGTTTAATATTTAAAATTTTAAAGACAAATTATTATTATTAAAAAAATCTAAAATTTTTTACTTAACTAAATATTTAATAATTTTTAATTTACAGCGATTAAATTACTATTAAACTAAAATTTATTAAATATTTAAAATTTATAACAAAGACATAGGCCCCCTTGGCCCCTTGGAGCTCTGTCCCTTATTGTTAACATGTTTTTTTAGGGTAAAGTACCCATACGGTTATTAAACTTTGGTAAAAAAAAATAATATAGTAATTAAACTTTCAAAAATTACAAAATGACAATTAAATTTTATGTTTTATAACAAAATGGTAACTAGACGTTAAATCTCGTTAAGTGACTGTTATAAAATTTGGTATAATAACACATTTAGTTCTTCATATTTATACATTCAATCAATTTAGTCCTAATTCGAAACAATTCACTAAATAATAAATCTCATTCTCAACCGCATTTCCTGCCCATTTTTTTCTCTCGAGAAAGGGAGAGAAATTCCTCCATATTTAAGGTAGCCAATGCGATAATCAATCGGAGTCAAGCTCCGGAAGTCATTTGTGCTGAAACAGGTTGAGTTGGACTTGGAGCTCCAACTGACAACAAATCAAGTTTTGACCGTTTTGTTTCGCGATCGATCTTGTGATGGATCTGGAAACTGGTACAATGGATGGCGTAAGAATTAAGATCCAGTCCTTACGAATTGAAGGAACCCAGCTCATTGGTTCAGTTTCTCGACATCTTCAGAAAAGAAACCGAGAACTGTGATTGCTTGATCAGGTAAATTTGCATTTCCATTTGCTTTTATAATTTGAAGTTTCCTTTGGTTTTTAAGCGTTTAAGTTCATCTTAAATAGGGATTGATATTAAGCATTACAATGAAACACTCTGAGTTTATTAACTACTGGAAAATGCCAATACTTTTTCTCGAGAATGAAACTCTAACTGTTGACGCGTCATATCTTAAGATAGAGGTGATCGTTCGATCGAGTCGAGTCAAAAAATTTTAAGTTATTCGAGTTTACACGTCATATTTTACAACTCAAACTTTATTTGAAATTTTTTCGATTCGAGTCGAGTTTTCGAGTTCCTATAAAAAATTGATTGTAATTATTTATCATGTTATCATACTTTGGAATTTTACTTTAAGGACCAAATTGAAACAATACGTAAATAACGAGGGTTAAATTTAGTGAATTGTTTCAAATTAAGACTAAATTAATTGAATGTATAAATATGAAAGACTAAATATGTTATTATACCAAATTTTATAACAATCACTTAACGGAATTTAACGTCTAGTTACCATTTTGTTATAAAACATAAAGTTTAATTGTCGTTTTGTAATTTTTAAAAGTTTGATTACCATTTTATTTTATTTTTACCAAAATTTAGTGATCGTCTATGTACTTTACCTTTTTAATTCCATTCTATTCAACAATTGTTGTTTACTTTTATCACGCGATTTTAGGACATGCCTTTCGACTGGTTACAAAGAAATAGATATAATATCATAATATGACTCTCTTTTTTTATTAACCAATATTCAATTGTCCTAAATTAAAATATAAAAGATTCATAAATTTAAATTCCAAATCGAAAGCTGAATCATGAAAAGTTTTAGTTCCATGTTATATTGATGTATGTTCACCTAGTCACCTATTTTATCCGACCTCATTTTATTAATTTCGTATGTATATATTATTATTAAACCCAAAAAGAGTTCATTAAAAAAATAAAAAAAATTCCATTGAAGGCCCATAATAAAACCCTAAGCCCTTGCTTGCTCCTCACTCGTTCGAATTTGATTTTTTTGTCCTTATATTCGACTTGCGAATCGACCCATACCCGAATGTAACCTGCACCCTTCTTCTCCACATCTCACATCATGGCACCTCAACTTTCTCTTCATTCAATTTAGTCCAATTTCTTTAACTTTGGCACTTTAATTTACGTTGATTCAATTCGGTTCTTGTACTTTTTATTTCATTTATTACATGTGTTTTATCTATTTATTTTCTATCATTCTATAATTTTAGTTATTAACATCTACTTTTTATTCTTTAACGAGGTTATTAGTGCAAACGTTTAAAGCATGTAGTGTAGAATTCTTCTAATTTAATTTTAGATTCATATCCTCTTAAGAAATCTAAATCAATTCCATAATTTGTAAAGTCTTAGGTTAGTAAATAATGTATACTTAAATATAACCATTAGTTTAGTAGCTTTAGATTCTAAAAATAGTTAGATTCTTAATTTGACCTTTAAAATTTGGTAAATTGGGTTCCTAATAAATTTTGGAATATTGGATCTCAGTCTAAATAAGCAAAATTGTAGATATTCTCACTTTAATTAACTCATAATGACAATGGTAATAATATTTAAATCCCTTAATTTAGTTTTCTTTTAAGAGTTAATGTTACCTATTTCAAGCTTAAATATTAAGCACTTCCATAATAAATTAGTTTCCTAGGCTAGATCCTCTAAATTAGGTCTGTAAGTCGCACTTTAAATGTAATTGATTAGGTTAAAGGTAAATATTAATTAAAGTTAGTTTAAATCTTTTAAATAACTTGCCCTTAATGAATTTAACATATCTTGTGTAATTCATGTCATCTTTAATAAAAACATAGACTTAATATTAATTAAAACTTATGCATGTATAAACCTAAAATACGTCAAAAATATGAGTGATCAAATAAATGTCGTTTTATGGGCGTTGTGGGAGTACTAAGTACTAACTCTTTCCCCACACGTAAGAGTATCCTCAAACTCGAGATTTCGTAATTTCTAATTTGTTTTAAGTTTTCAGTCTGTCTAATTTAAAAGACCGATAATGACTCCGTTATCAGAGTTACATTCTAACCTAACTTATTTGTTATGTAATATGCTTGTTCGGTTGTTCTTTATTACCACAACTTTTATCATATCAAACCCCACAAACTTCATTTTCATTATTATCCTGCAAGAAAAGGAAAAGAATTTAACCCACCCTCCACCGTTCCATCATCAAAATGCAACCAAACAACTTCGTACTCACTATATCCACAAAGGAAGTGAAAGAATTCTAGAAAGGCTTATATTACAAATATGTATTTAAAGTATATTAATTTTTTATTTAGGCACTTAAAGTATTTTTGTAACACTCGGGTTTGGGGGTCGGGTGAAAATAATATTAAAATGATGTTTCGGGTTTCGGTGTCACAGTTAAAATAATAAAATATTATTTTGGGCCCGAGTTTTCAAACAAATAAATTAGGTTGGGCATGTTTTGGTTTTAAAGCTCAATTCCATGGCATTGGGAAATTTAAATGGCTATTATCATTAATGGCAAAAGGGTAAATAAATGGACTTCTAATTTAAATCCCCTTTTTATTAAAATATCAATTTTGTCATCTTCTTCACTCGTCCATTTTCCATTTCTCACGTCAATGGAGCTCCCCTTCTCCATTTCACTATTCCATCACCATTCTTCTTCGTCTTGGGTGATTTTTGAAAGGTAATGACATTTTTGACTTGGCCTTGTCTTCCTCTTCATGTTGGTACCATTAGTTTTCATTATTGTTCATGATTTTGAAATTTGAAGTTTTGGGGTTTTGTTTAAAAATGAGAACTTTATTGTCTTTAACCTAAGCTTTTGATTATTTAAGGTTAGATAAATTGTTTACAACCTAAAAGGTTCAACATATGTGAATTTTAAAGAGTTTTACAATGATTCCCGAATTTGGGTTTTAATGGGGTTTTTGAAGGGTTTAAAGGTTGGTTTTGGGTGTGTTTAATGTTGGAAATTGAGGGCTATTGGTTGTATGTTGGTTAGGGATAGTTTTGGAAGCATTTAAGTGTGTTAAAGAGGTTGAAATCTAGAGTTTTGGACTGTTTTTCATGGCTGCTCGGGAATGAGGATTTTGGAGTTGTTCTTAGCTTGAAAACATGTGTTTTGTGCTTGATTAGTGTTCCGGGTTTGCTACATTGATTTGTGAATTGATTTGAGGTTGTTTTGATTGTGTTGAGATGATTAGAAGCAAGATTTTGTGTTGGTGAAGCCTCGGGAACAAATCCGGAATCGTTGGAAGCTTGATCGGCTAGTGTGGTTGAGCTTGGAATTGTCGATGAGTGGTTAAATATTTTTAAATGGTTTTCAAGTGTTGGTTCAAGCATGTGGACTAGGTTGGGCTTGGTAGACCTACCTAGAGTTGGGATTAGGATGGTAGCCTAATCCCAAGCTTTAGTTGGAGACTTTGGTTGATCTTTAAATTGTTGATTTATGCCTCATGTTTAATTGTGATTATGGTGGTTATGTATATGTTGTTATATGTATGTTGAGGCATGGTTTGATGCATTGTTATATGCATGTTGATGATAGGTATGATGGGGATATACATATGTATGAAATATGATGTGATATTAGTATTAATGAAATACATGTAGTGTTGACATGTGAAATAATATTATGAGGTGGTTGCATGATCCGAGGATCATGGTGAGTATATGCTAGGCATGGAAATGTGTTATGATATACATGTATGTGAGGCATGATATTTGATGCATTGTTATACGCATGTGGCTATGGGATGTGGTTTGTGCATGACGGTAAGTCATGGTGAGTACGTGCTAAGTACGAAAGTTGATATGAAATGGTGTTGTGAAAGGTTATGAATTGTGTTTAGTATTGGCACTAGTATGCTTGGGTACAATGATCGATCATTAGGAAGATAGTGTGCACACGTGAGTCAAAATGCGCGCGTGGTCTTGATGATGGTAGTCATCAAGATGGAGTACGGGTTCGCCCGAAAATCTTCTTATATATGTTAGTCGGTGATGAGTAGAATCCCATCAACGGGCATGAGGATGAGTGGAATCCCCTCCGCGTGAAACGGGGCGTGAGGATGAGTGGAATATCCTCCGCGTGAAACGGTGATGAGTGTAATCCCACCGTAAGGTAATGGTTGTGTTGTTGGATGTGAGTTCCAACGATTATCCGCGTATTCGAGTCATAGCTAGGTGCCAATACGGATTGTGGATTATGTTGCTCATATGTTGGTTATATGTGTTTCCATATGTTGTGGTTATGGACTCGTTGAGCATGACATGATTTTGATAATATGTGCATGCATCATCTATATTTATGGCTCATGTGGATCGAAGGTAAGATCATGCATTCTACCTTGGTTGTATGCACGTGCTTGGACCATGCATTGTCGAGGTTTGTTTTATGAGCTTACCCTCACTAAGCTTTTATGCTTACGCTCCTTTTCGTTCGAAAATTACACTAGCAACCCACGAACTACGGACCCTGCATTGTCGAGGTTTGTTTTTAATGAGCTTACCCTCACTAAGCTTTACGCTTACGCTCTCTTTTGTTCGACAATGCAGATCCGTAGTTCGTGGGTTGCTAGTGCAAGAAGGGGCGTCCAAGTGTGCTAGTTGGGCTTTTGAATATTTCAAGTATGGATTTTTATTATATGATGTAATGGTCAAGCAATGGGACATGTATGTGTTGTTTGAGCCTTTGAAGTATGTTGGTGTTGGTTGTTTAGGAGCATGTTAGACTCCTTTAAATGCCATGTTGTTGGTTGGCTTTTGGTTGCCTTGAATGCTTGTAAACCATGTTTGAATTGTCTATCTTAAATGTCTAAGTGTATGTTCTTGTGAAACATGAACCTTGAATGCTATGTATGGTCTTTTGAATGGATGCCCTATCTTATATCTTTATGAACCTTGAGTATGTTGCAATAGGGTGCATGCCTCTAGAGTGTGTTAGTATGTTATGTATGCTTCTTGGGGTCGTTACGGACGTATGGGACCATTTGGAGATGTTTAAAACTGATTTTGGAAATTCACAGATTGCAGGTGTTTCGAAACGGGTTGCTCTGTTTCGAAACGAGTGTGGTTCCAGGGCCCCCGTATCGGAACTCGTTTCGGTACGGTTTGGCTACTGTGAGCCCCTGTTTCGAAACACTTTGACTACTGGAATTGCCTGTTCCAAAACGGGTATCGGAACGCCTAGGCAAAATGGGACCCTGTTCCGAAATGGGGTGGATGTGTTTCGGTACGGGTGTCTGACTTTTCAAACTGGAGCCCGTGTTTCGAAACGGGCTATAACTGTTTCGAAACACAGGCCTGTAAATGGGCTTTTAGACATCTCAAAAGGGTCTCAAGGTTTGGGCTTAGGTCCTGTTTGTTGTTGGGCTTCTCGTAAGCCTTGTTTCCGCTGTCGTTTCTCGCTTAGGTTTAATTAACGCATCTAGATAAGATAATAAATGAAAAAAAAATTCCTAGGGTCGGTAACCGAAGTGGAGCCTTAACGGGTTTCATCTCGGTTATCCCCGTGTAGCCCACTCGGATCGGTCAAGCGTCCGGACCGGGACGAGGGGGTTACACTTGTTGATTAAAATAAATATTAAAAGTATATTTTTTTTATCAAAATAGGTAATTGAAATATTTTTTGGTTAAAAAAATATTTAAAGTATCTATATTTTTCATCTAGATTCTTAAAAAGTTTACAAGTGACGTTGATTAAAAAAATACATTAGGTACTTATTTTGACCAAAAAAAATATACTTATTTTGACAAAAATATACTTATGTACTTATTTTGACTAAAATATATTTTAAATACCTAAATAAAAAAGGGTAATCTTCACTCGTGGTCCCTTTTGTTTGGAGTTTGTTTTATTTTGGTCACTCAAATTCAAAAAAGTCATTCTTGCCATTTATGTTTTGAATTGTGTCTATTTTGGTCCCTTGGCCGTTAACCTCCGTTAATTAAAAAATTAATTTCTAATTTAACCCCAAACTTTCAAAATTTTATTTTTCAAACATATTCTCTAAAAACTTGAAAATTTTATTTCTCCTCCCACCCCTCGATCCCGACCCTTTTTCTATCGCAATGGGTCTGTCACTCTCCTCCGTCCCGAATATTAGTTGATCATTAAACACCAGATTCAAGTAAGATTAGGAGTTCAATTATTCACATTGTAAAATAGGGAAATTAATTGAATTATATTAAAAAAATCAACATAATTGTAGAACTAGTGTTTTGATATAATATTTGAAAAATGTTTTGGACTAAATTGAAAAGAATTTAAAATATGTTTTTAGTCAAAAATAACTTGAAAATATGTTTAAGGGTTTTTGAAGGCTTTGGAATGATTTTAAAGTACATTAAAGTAGTCAAAACCAAGCTTTTCAAGTGACCGTACCGATACGGTATTGGACCGTACCGATACGCCTTAGGATTTTCAAACTACCAGAATTCCAGTAGCCAAAACTCGTACCGATACGCTTAGCCGTACCGATACGGTGTGTTTTGAAGTAGCCCAACGGCTAGTCGCGTACCGATACGGGTGTATCGTGTACCGATACGCCTAACTACCCCAACGGTCATTTTCCCAACGGTCTTTTAAATTGCAGGACCGTACCGATACGCCAGGTAAGCGTATCGATACGCATCAGCTGAAAAGCCCAACGGCTAATTCCTCATTGAGACCGTATCGATACGGTTTGACGAGTATCGATACGCCAAGCTGCAGAACTGCATTTATGGTGGGAAATAAAGGCTCCAACGGCTCCAATTCAATCCCAACGGCTAGTAACGGCTACAAACTCATCAAGGAGTATAAAAGGGACCTTCAAGCATCTTGTAATGGTTAATGCTTCAATTGTTACAACATTATGATGTCAAAATTTGTCTAGAGCTTAAATTGTTTATTTCTTGCTTAGACAACACTTGTGAGCTAAACATTGTTAAATTTGCTTAAGTGTTTAGGTTTTGGGTGAGAGCTTAGTATTGCAAACACACACCTATTAGAGGGATTTCTAGTTTGCTAAGTCTTTCTCTTGTAAGAGAGTGTTTGATCAAGCTTTGGGTAGAAAGCTTGATCGTTGTAACGGTTTCCTCCTAAGCAGAGAAAAGGGACAAAATTCTTAGTGAATTTGTTTTGGAAATCCTTAGTGGGGAGCTAAGGTAGTGGATGTAGACCTTCGTTAGAAGGTTGAACCACTATAAATCCTTGTGTCAAATTGCCAATTTTTCACCTCCCACTAAAACACCCAATTATCCAACTTCTCCACACTTGGCGAGCAAGAACGGTTGATCGAATCGAGCCCCTAAAATCTCAACAATAATAAATTTTTATAATATTCAATTTATATTAATCAGTTAATAAATTTATATTTTTAATGTATTGTGACTTAATTTAGATTGAATTTTCTTTTAACGCGCACATTTGTTAATTTTTTTTCAGCAATAAATTGCAGCTTCAGAGCCCAAAGCAATTCACATAGAATAGAAGCATGTAATGTAGTTTCTTTGAGGGATTTCTTACAGCAGAAACAATGGGTGAAACGTGGGTTTATTTCTAGATTTTACTTAAAGTTTTGAATGTTTCATACGAAGTATTTACGTTGTACTTGCTTTGTAATTTGGTCTGAATTTCTTTGTAATTTGTTGCCAACAAATTGTTTGTTCTAATTCCTACATCAAGCATGATGAATGTTTGTGAGGACAGAATCTAATGTTTAATGATCAATTGATATTAGCTGCGGAGGAGAATGGTGGACCCATAGTGGTGAAAAGAGGGTCAGGATCGGGTGGTGGGCGGAGAAATAAAATTTTTAAATTTTTGGGGAAGATAGTGAAAAATAAAGTTTTGAAATTTTAGGGGTTAAATTAGAAATTATATTTTTTAATTAAAGGAGGTTAACGGCCAAGGGACCAAAATAGATACGATTCAAAACATAAGTGACAAAAATGATCATTTTTAAATTCGGGTGACCAAAATAAAATAAACCCCAAACAAAATGAACCACGGGTGAAGATTACCCATAAAAATTGATATATTTTAAATACTACTTCGTGATATAAGCCTAGAAATATACGTGAATTTGTGTGAGTTTACCAAAATAAGTAGTAGACTAGTTTAAAGCTACTTTAAAATTTTAAACCTTGTAGGCCAATAATCCTTTTCCAAATTGCTGCTGGATCTAGCCCACCTAAAAAACAGACAGTTTAATTGAGGTATATAAAAATTAATTAAGGCCCAATTACTATTTCTTCTAAAAAGTATTTTTGAGCCCAAAAGTATTTTTGAAGTTAGAAACAATGTCAAAACATATAGTTTGTTTTAGAAAAAAGTGCGTTTGAAAAGTGTTTTTCAATCGAAACGTAAAAGTTAAAATTTTTAATTTTTACGTTTAAAAAATTATTTTTAAAAGTTAAATTATAATTTTAACCTTCATTTGCTATCTTATGATGTATTTTTCTATCATTTATAAATTTATAATTTTTTTACCCAGACATAATTATATAATTAATAAACTATTTATTAATTTTGAAAATTGTATATTTTTTCATGTCAAACTTTTTAGATAAAAATCATAGTAAATTTTATATATCTTTTTATAACAAGTACAATTGTTAAAAATATTTATCTATCAATAAAAATATTTTTTATATTTTTGTCATAATTTTAGTTGATATATTTCATTTATTATAACATCAAAGAATTTAAATATAACTTAAATATTTTTAACTTATAATACCACATCTAAAATGATCATTTGTCTCCTCAAAAAACATTTTTTATAACAATATTAAACACTTAAATCTCGAACCAAAATATCCAAAAATACTGCTTAAAAACACATTTCAAAAACATTTTCTTACCGCACTTTTTAAAAATAATATTAAAATAACCATAAATTTAGGAAGGATTTTTTACAAGAATATCGCATTCATTTAATTATTTAATAACATAACACAAATAAAATTATTTATCAAAAAAATATATTTAAAGTTGATGGGAGGAACATCATGTTTAAAAACCACGTCCTGTAAAATTCCTTTTAAAAAATATTGTTAAAATATCAAGTTGGTTTATCGTTATTGTTACGGACCGCGCCCATCCATCCGAGCCCAGCGCACACCAGGCCCTTGAGCAGCATCTCCATGCCATTTTGGGCTTGCCATCACCCACTCGAGCTAGCCCAACACTAGGGGTTGAAGAGTCAAGCACCTTGGATATGGCAAGTAGCATCTTTCATTTGGCATCTTCTTAGAGATACTTTCCATATCCATTGTAATCTCCCTATATTTAGAATGTATGACCATATCTCCCTAAATCAAGGGATTGTATAGCTCATCTTCGATCTAGACCGTCGATGTACTCTCATTGTAACTGTTGGATGTAGGGGGCTCTAACTATAAATAAAGGCTCACACCCACCTCATTTCCTCAATTCTCCTTGTGTTCTTTGTTTGCCATTTTCCCTTTCAGTTGTCTATTCGTTTCCGCAAGGTTCTTAGCTTCTTAGCTTTGAACGGTTAGGCTTACTTAGGCGCAATCCGGTTCCGAGACGTCTAAGGCCGCACGCTTTAGGCTTTGAAGTTCCATGGGCGTGACAAGTGGTATCATAGCGAGTTTGTGTGAAGAAATGGCACCGTAGAGCAACAACGAGGTTCCCCCATCTGACCGAGAGACTCGTGCTACAGCTGCCGGGAAGAAGCGAGAGAGTTCCAGGGACCTTCTGTCGTCCATGGAAAAGAGGGTTGCTAGATTGGAGACTGCCATGGGCGACGTCCAAGACACCCTTGAGGAGGCGGATCCACGCCTCAAGTTGATTGATACGATCAATGAGGAGGTTCAAGGGATCATCGATGAGTCGGTTGGGACCATGAACAAGAAGACCAAGGCCCTTCAAGCTGCAATGGATGCTATGAGGGCCGAGTTTGTGGGGGAGATCAAGAAGCTCAGTGTCGAGCTACTCCTCTACAAGAATGCCGTGGTTAATGGCATGGTGGGCAAAGCAGTGGTGGCTAAGCCCAGGATCGATGTTCCGAAGCCGAAGGAGTTCAAATGGGCGAGGGCAGCCCAAGAAGTGGACAACTTTGTTTGGGGTTGGAGCAGTACTTCCGACTCATGGGCATCGATGATGACTCCACTAAGGTAAACATCGCTTCTGTTTACTTGACTGATGTCGCTCTCTTATGGTGGCGACACAGATGTGCCCAAGTGGAGGATGAGACCCTTCCCATGAAGACATGGAAAGAATTCATGTTCGAGTTCAAGGAGCATTTTTACCCAAAGAATGCTCAAGAGGAAGCCCGAGAGAAGTTGCGCCAGTTGAAGCACGAGGGTAATATCTGAGAGTATGTCAAGTGCTTCACCGAGCTTAGGCTCCAAATCCAGGACATGGGTGAAGCCGATGCCCTTTTTGCTTTCAAGAGTGGGTTGCGACAATGGGTCAAGTTGGAGCTGAATCAGATGGACCTTCCCGACCTTACCAAGGCGACAGCCGTCGCCGAGTCCCTTAGTGAATTTGAGCACAAGAGGTCGGACACTACCAAAAAAAATTCGAGGTACAAAGGTAGTAAGGGGGACAAGCCGACCAAGAATGAGTCCGAGAAGTCTAGGAAGCCATCCAACTTCCGTAGGCCACATGAGAAGGGCAAGCCATCCGAGAGGGGCAACAATGACTTCAAGTGCTACAATTGTGGAGGTAAGCACACGATGAAGTTTTGTCCTCACCTTGAAAAGGCGGCGGCCATTCAAGAGAAGAGTGGCGAAGAGAAGAAAGTCCTCAAGGTTAATTCCATCATCAGCTCGATGGAGAGAAAAACGGGTTCCAAGAAGAAGGGCCTTATGTTCGTGGAGATTACTTTGGCGGGCTAAAAGTTGAGTGCTCTAGTGGACACCGGGGCCTCAGATTCGTTCGTGTCCGATCGGATTGCCAAGAGACTTGGTCTAAACATTGAGAAGACAAGCGGGTTCATCAAGACCGTGAATGCTGAAGGAACACCAATTACCGGGGTTGCCAAGGGAGTCAAGCTTGTCATCGGTGATTGGTCCAGTAAGGAAAGTATCCAGGTAATCCCTTTGGATGATTTCGACTTTGTTATTGGGATTTCTTTCCTTGGCCGGATTAAAGCTTTCCCCTTTTCTACTTATGATTATTTGTGCATACTCGACCCGGGTAAGCAATGTGTTGTTCCGGCAAGCCGTGGGTCCGGAGTTGACAATATGCTTTCAGCCATTTAGCTTAGAAAGGGGGTGCGCAAGGAGGAACCCACCTACTTAGCTGTCTTGGTGCAAGATGAACTCAGTAAGTCCAGTGAAGTTCCATCCGACGTGAGACAAGTTTTGGCCGAGTTTAGAGATGTGATGCCCGCCGAGTTGCCCAAACATCTCCCACCTAAGAGGGAAGTGGACCACAAGATTGAACTTGTGCCCAACGCGGAGCCGCCAGCCCGTTCCCCCTACCGAATGGCTTTGCCCGAGTTGAATGAACTACGCAGACAGTTGAAAGAGCTCATTGACGCAGGGTATATCCGACCATCCAAGGCACCGTTTGGTGCACCGGTGTTGTTCCAGAAGAAGCATGATGGCTCACTTCGGATGTGCATCGACTACCGAGCTTTGAATAAGCTCATCGTGAAGAACAAGTACTTGATCCCACTCATAGCCGACTTGTTCGATCAACTTGGTGGTGCAAGGTGGTTCACCAAGTTGGATTTGCGGTCCAGATACTGGCAAGTCAGAATTGCAGAAGGTGATGAACCGAAGACAGCATGTGTGACGCGCTACGGTTCGTTCAAATTTTTGGTGATGCCTTTCGGCCTCACGAATGCTCCCGCTACCTTTTGCACCTTCATGAACAAGGTACTACAACCCTTCCTTGATCAATTCGTTGTAGTTTACCTTGACGACATTGTCATCTATAGCAAGACCCTTGGGGAGCATGTGGGACACTTGAGACAGGTGTTCGAGGTTCTTAGGCAAAATGAGCTCTACGTCAAAGAGGAGAAGTGCTCATTTGCCCAAGCGGAGGTTCTATTCTTAGGCCACATTGTTGAAGGTGGCAAGATCCGGATGGATGGGGCCAAGATTCAAGCCATTGTCGATTGGGAGCCGCCAACCAAGGTGGCGGAGTTGAGATCCTTCCTGGGGCTAGCCAATTATTACCGGAGGTTCGTTAAAGGTTACTCAAAGCTCGCCTCCCCCTTGACCGAGTTATTGATGAAGGACAAGGCTTGGGATTGGAGTCCCGACTGTCAGAGTGCTTTTAAGGCCCTGAAGCAGGCCATGGCGAGCGAGCCCGTGTTGGTGTTGCAGGATCACACAAAGCCCTTTCAGATTTACATCGATGCATCCGATGTGGCCATTGGAGGGGTCCTTATGCAAGAAGGACATCTGGTTGCATATGAAAGCTGGAAGCTCAATGAGACCGAACGGAGATACATGGTCTATGAGAAGGAGATGACCGCGGTGGTGCACTGTTTGCGCACGTGGAGACACCACATCCTTGGGTCCAGGTTTGTGGTATTTACGGATAATGTTGCCAATAGTTATTTTCTCACCCAAAAGAAATTGTCTCTCAAGCAGGCTCGTTGGCAAGTGTTTCTTGCAGAGTTTGATTTTGCCATGGAGTACAAGCTAGGGAAAGTCAACTCAGTTGCCGATGCCTTAAGCCGAAGGTATAATATTGAAGTCTTGAGTTTGCCGAAGGGAAAAGTGTTGGGGCGCAACAAAGAGGGGTTATCACATGACCCAACGACCATAATGCTGATTGACTATGCCAAAGAAGGGAAGACCTGAAGGTTCTGGCTTGATGGGGACTTGTTTTATGCTCGAGAACATCGCCTCTATGTGCCTCAGTTTGGGGAGCTTCGCAAGGAGATCATGAAGGAGTGTCATGATTCCAAGTGGGCGGGACATCCGGGAATGAGTCGGACCTTAGCACTCATCTCGGAGCACTACTATTGGCCACGCATGGGCGAAGATATTGAGGTCTATGTTAGAACTTGCCTTGTGTCCCAGCAAGACAAGATTGAGATGAAGAGACCCGCGGGACTTTTGCAGCCATTGCCCATCCCCGAGCAACCACGGGAGAGTTTATCCATGGATTTTATAGTCGGTTTGCCCATTACTGACGGCTTGTCTAGTATAATGGTTGTGGTTGACAGGTTTTCCAAGTATGCGACGTTCATACCAACATCGAAGGTGTGCCCAGCCAGTGAAGCAGATCGTCTTTTTCTCAAACACTAGATTCAAGTAAGATTAGGAGTTCAATTATTCACATTGTAAAATTGGGAAATTAATTGAATTATATAAAAAAATCAACATAATAAATTTTTATAATATTCAATTTATATTAATCAGTTAATAAATTTATATTTTTAATGTACTGCGACTTAATTTAGATTGAATTTTCTTTTAACGCGCACATTTGTTAATTTTTTTCAGCAATAAATTGCAGCTTCAGAGCCCAAAGCAATTCACATAGAATAGAAGCATGTAATGTAGTTTCTTTGGGGGATTTCTTACAGCAGAAACAATGGGAGAAACATGGGTTTATTTCTAGATTTTACTTAAAGTTTTGAATGTTTCATGGGAAGTATTTACGTTGTACTTGCTTTGCAATTTGGTCTGAATTTCTTTGTAATTTGTTGGCAACAAATTGTTTGTTCTAATTCCTACATCAAGCATGATGAATGTTTGTGAGGACAGAATCTAATGTTTAATGATCAATTGATATTAGGTGCGGAGAAGAATGGTGGACCTATGGTGGACCCAAAATATCCAAAAATACTGCTTAAAAACACATTTCAAAAACATTTTTTCTACCGCACTTTTCAAAAATAATATTAAAATAACCGTAAATTTAGGAAGGATTTTTTTACAAGAATATCACATTCATTTAATTATTTAAGAACATAACACTCAAATAAAATTATTTATCAAAAAAATATTTAAATTTTATGGGAGGAACAACATGTTTAAAAACCACGTCCTGTAAAATTCCTTTTAAAAAAATATTGTTAAAATATCAAGTTGGCTTATCGTTATGCAAACATCATTTTGTTTGTCCAAGTCAGGCGAAACTCCAAAATAGCACTCTTACATCCTAAATTTCTTAAAGTAGCACCCTAAAATTTTATATTTTCTGGACTATTATTATTACAGTAAACTCGTCGTACATACACGACGAGTTAAAAAATTTAATTTTTTTCGTGTTTTAACTTAATTAATTAGTTAACATCTGATTAACATATCTTAATCGAAATTCGTTGTGCAATTAAACTACTAGGAACCCACTTCGCAACTTCAATGTATTGAAGAAAAAAACTAAAATAATTGAACTATTAAGAACTAGCTTTGAAACTAAGCTCCATGAATTACAAAAAAAAGATGTTGGCAGTAGCTATATATAGGCCTAGCTAGAGTGCAAGCCTTTGTTTCTTATCAACGTGGGATTCTTGTAGCTAAAATATAGTAGCAAACTCTTTAGCTACAAGAATCTCACATGGATAAGAAACAAAGGCTTACACTGTAACACCCGGGTTTAGGGGTCGGGTGAAAATAATATTTTAATATTATTTGGGCTCGGTTTTATTATAAAAATGATTCTTTCAAATTTTGGGTTTCAAAATAAATAATTTAAATGGGACAAATTGATTTAATTGCAAGTTGAAGAGCTTTTTAAGGATCAATGAAATAGCCATTTATTAATGGCCTTTTTGGTAATTTACCATTTTCTAATTTAAATTCCCTTTATATATATTAAATTCCCTATTCTCTTCATTATCATCTTCTTCTTCAACGTTTGAAGAAGCTCTCTCCCCGTTTCACTTTTTCATCTCCTTTCTCCTTCGTTTTGGCTCGGTTTTGAAAGGTAATTACGTTTTTGACTTGCTCTCAACTTCCTCTCTTCAAAAGTACAAGTAGTTTTCATTTTCATCCATGTTTTAGAAATTTGAATTTTTGGAGATTTGAATAAAAATGGTAGTTTTATGGTGTTTAACTTGAGATTTTGATTAAACAATGATAGATATGAAGTTTGTGAACCAAACGGTTCAACATATATGATTTTTAAAGGGTTTTATAAAATTTCCGAATTTGTGTTTTGGAGGGTTTTTAGGAGGGTTTTTAGTTGAGTTTTGGGTGTGGTTTGTGTTGGAAATTGAGGGTTGATGTTAGGGTATTGGTTGGGGGTCGTTTTGGAAGCATTTGGAAGTGTTAAATGTGTTGGAATCATCGGTTTTGGACTGTGCTAAAGGGCTGCTCGGGAATGGCTTTTTAGGGGTTGTTCTTGGTTTGAAAAACAAGAGGTTGATGTTTGAATTTCATTCCGGGTTTGCTACGTTGTGTTGTGGACTGATATAAGGTTAATTTACTTGTGTTGAGATGATTAGGAGCAAGGATTTGCATTGGTAAAGTCTCGGGATCGATTTCGGAAGTCATGAAGGCTTGAGTCGGCTTTGCTTGATTTGCTTAAAGAAGTGAGGTGAGTGGTTAATGTTTTAAAATGATTTTTAAGTGGTTGGTTCGAGCATGTGGACTAGGTGGAGATTGGTAGACTCACCTAGAGTTAGGATTAGGGTGGTAGCCTAATCCTAAACTTTAGTTAGAGACCTTGGTTGATCTTTAAAGTGTTGAATTATGCCTCATGGTTAATCATGCTTATGGTGGTTATGCTTACGTTGTTATACCTGTATGTGGAGGCATGGTTTTATGCATTGTTACATGCATGTTGATGATAAATGTGATGGAAATATACATATGACATATGAGGTGATATTTGTGTTATTGAGATGCATGTAGTGTTGACATGTGTAATGATGTTATAAGGTGATTGCTTGATCCGAGGATCATGGTGAGTACATGCTAGGCATGGAAATGTGGTTGTGCATGATAGTAAGTCATTGTGAGTACGTGCTAAGCACGGAAGTTGTTAATAAATGATATTGTGGAATGTATTAGTATTGGCACTAGTATACTTGGGTACAAATGATCGATCATTAGGATGTTAGTGTGTACACATGAGTCAAAAGTCGTGCGTGGCCTTGGTGGCGTTGAGTCATCAAGGAGAAGTACGGGTACGCTCGGAAATTTATATATATTCTACGTGATGATGAGTGGAATCCCATCCGTAGGGCATGTGGCGATGAGTGGAATCCCGTCCATGCAGGGTCGGTGATGAGTGGAATCCCATCGACGGGCGTGAGGATGAGTGGAATCCCCTCCGCGTGAAATGAGGCGTGAGGATGAGTGGAATCCCCTCCGCGTGAACGGTGATGAGTGGAATCCCACCGCCAGGTAATGGTTGTGTTGTTGGACGTGAGTCCAACGGTTATCCGTGTATTCGAGTCATAGCTAGGTGCCAATACGGATTGTAGTTATGTTGCCATTATATGGTTAATTGTGAGCTAATGAGATTTGGGATGTGTTGCTAACATGGTATAATATATGTGATTTCATGTATTGTGGTTTTGAACATGTTGAGCATGACATGATATTGAGTATATGTTCATGCATCATCTATGATCATGGCTCATGTGGACCGGAGGTACGAACATGCATTTTATCTCAGTTGTAGCTCGTGCCTGGACCCTGCATTGTCGAGGTTGTTTTTAATGAGCTTACCCTCACTAAGCTTTTATGCTTACGCTCTCTTTTGTTCGACAATGCAGATAAATAGCTTGTGGGTGGCAAAGGCAAGGAAAGGTCATCAAGTGTTGCTTTTGGTGAGCTCAATGTATGAGTTTTAAGTAATAAAATGTAATAGTTAAGCAATGGGATAGGTGTTATTGATTTGAGTTTTGATGTATGTCGTTGTTGGCTTGGTTCGTGGATGCCTTGTTCGATTGTAAATATTGTATATGTTACATGCCATGAATGTCTACATGTTTTAGTTGCTAAGGCATGATATCTTAAGTGCTTGAGTGACCATATATGCATAAATTGCTCCTTTGTTAGAATGCTATGTATGAATGTTTTAATCCATGTTTGAGTGTTTCCTCTGGCTTAAATATGTGTGCTTACATGTTTGTATATGCTTAGGTGAGTCGATAATTGCATCTAGAGTCGTGTTTGAGGTCGTTTAGCTAAAAATTGTGGATTTACAGTGCAGGGCGTATCGATACGCCTAAGGGCTGTATCGATACGGCCTTGCTCAGAGAACACAAATTTGGCTGGGCGTATCGATACGAGGGGTGTATCGATACGGTCCCAACTCTCTGAAATTTCAGGTTAGGCTGGGCGTATCGATACACAAGGGTGTATCGATACCCTCTTAACTCTCTGAAATCTTGGGGAGTTGTAGAGTGCATGGCGTATCGATACGGTGTCCAAGCGTATCGATACGGTCCAACCTAGTTGACCAAGTGGTGTTGACCGAGAAGGGCGTATCGATACGCTTAAGGGCTGTATCGATACGGTCTTCTTATGTTGACTGTAGGGTGTTGACCTTGGTCAGGCGTATCGATACCCTCTGAAGGAGTATCGATACGACCTGCCTATACATGATAAATGGGATGTTTTAAGGTGCTGTTTTGGTTGGTCGTTGCTATGGTGTTTGTGTTTCCGCTGTCGTGTTTCACATAAGACTTAATAAGGCATTTAGACAAGATTAATTAATGAAAAAAAAATATAGGGTTGCTAACCGAGGGGGAACCTTAACGGGTTTCGCTTCGGTTTTCCCCGTGTGACCCACTCGGACCGGTCATTCGTCCAGACTGGGATGAGGGGGTTACATACACTCTACCTAAGCATATATATAATAATGCCAACATCTTCTTTTTTTTTGTAATTCATAGAGCTTAATTTCAAAGTTAGTTCCTAATAGTTTATTTTTTTCGTTCTTCAATACATTGAAGATGTGAAGTGTAACGACCCAAATTTTAAAATCCAATGGTCGGTTTAACCAGAAGCGTAGGCTTTGCTTTAGGGTTGTAAGTTTGGACTTTGATGAAACATATGCACCCGTAGCTAGAATGGAAGCTATTAGGATGTTGCTTGCATATGCATGTTATCATAATTTCAAGCTATTTCAAATGGATGTGAAAAGTGCGTTTTTAAATGGTTTTATAAATGAAGAAGTGTATGTGGAACAACCACTGGGTTTTGAAGATTCAAAATTTCCAAATCATGCTTTCAAACTAACCAAAGCACTTTATGGTTTAAAACAAGCTCCTAGAGCTTGGTATGAAAGGCTTTCAAACTTTTTGATTGAAAAAGGTTTTGAAAAAGGTAAGGTGGACACTACACTTTTCATAAAAATGTATAAAAATGACATCTTAGTAGTACAAATATATGTTGATGATATTATTTTTGGATATACTAATGAGTGTCATTGCAAGGAGTTTGCTAAGTTAATGCAAGGTGAATTCGAGATGAGCATAATGGGGGGCTCTCATTCTTTTTGGGACTCCAAATCAAGCAAAGAAATGATGGCACCTTCATCAATCAAGCAAAGCACGTGGAAGATATGCTCAAGAAGTTTGGCTTGGAGCAAGAAAAGCCTCAAGCTACACCAATGAGCTCATCTACAAAGCTTGACAAAGATGAAGGAGGTAAGTGTGTTGACTCTAAGCTTTATCGCTCTATGATTGGATCTTTTCTTTACCTTTCCGCAAGTAGACCAGATATATTGTTTAGTGTTTGCTTGTGTGCTAGGTTTCAAGCTAGTCCAAGAGAGTCTCACCTTATAGCCGTTAAGAGAATCTTTAGGTACCTTAGAGATACCCTTTGTCTAGGTCTTTGGTACCCTAGAGACTCAACCTTCAACCTTCATGCTTATTCGGATGCGGATTATGGAGGGGGTGTAAAATCGATAGAAAGAGTATTTCGAGAACATGTCAATTCTTAGGTAGTATGCTCATATCTTGGTTCTCTAAGAAACAAAATAGTGTAGCTCTATCTACCACCGAAGCTGAGTACATATCCTTAAGGAGTTGTTGTGCTCAAGTCCTTTGGATGAAGCAACAACTCTTAGATTATGGTATTCAAGTTGAAATCATACCCCTTAAGTGTGACAACACTAGTGCCATATGCTTAACTAAAAATCCCATCCAACACTCTAGAATCAAA
This sequence comes from Hibiscus trionum, assembly GCA_030270665.1. Classification (NCBI taxonomy): domain Eukaryota; kingdom Viridiplantae; phylum Streptophyta; class Magnoliopsida; order Malvales; family Malvaceae; genus Hibiscus; species Hibiscus trionum. The sequence goes on along the minus strand of BSYR01000038.1, from coordinate 12,807,510 downwards.
CATATAGAAATAAGACATCATTTCATTAGAGATCGTGTTCTTAAAGAAGATGTTGTTATAGAGTACGTTGACACCTTGAACCAACTAGCGGACATTTTTACTAAACCTCTAGACAAAGAGCGTTTTTGGTTCTTTAGGAGAGAGTTAGGTCTAACTAGCCTTCCTTGACCCTTTAGGACTCTTTTTTAGGTTAAAATTGCTTGAATTTGTGAAATTGCATGTTTATCTGTTGTTGATCTTGAAAATATCCATGCTTATAGCTAGGGGAGTATGCTTCTGTTAAATTATGCTTAGAACTTCTCATTCATCAATTGCATTCATTTAAGAGGTGTTAAAACCGAGCCTTTGGTTGTTCTTAAAGCCTAAAATGCATTTCTGGGCATATGGTATATCGATACAGCCTTCTGCGTATTGATACGAGTACTGTATTAGATTTTTAGACTGCATTTTGCCTAAAACAGATATCGATATGGTTAAACTCGTTTCGATATGAGCTAAAAGCGTTTCGATACGGATAGCATCCGTTTTGATACGGACATTAGACGAGCGTTTCCAAGGAATTACGATTTTACCCCCGTATCGATACACCCTCATGCGTATCGATACTCGATTGCGCAGACAGCTTCTTAATGGCATTTAAAGATTTTCACTTTTACCAAAATTGCAATTTTAAAACCCTAGTCGTTTTCACTCTATATCTTCACACCACAACTCAAAATCTCTTGAGAGTTTTCAACATCAAGCCAAGCTTTTCAAGCTTTTCATCAATTTAGTGCAAAGTTCTTCTCCCATTCCTCTCTATCAATATCAAGGTATAAATCTCCTTTTTCTTTTTCTTTTATTTGATTTTCGTTTTAAATTTTCTTTTGTTTTCTCAAAAACAAACTTTTTCAAATTTTTTGTTTTTGTTTTGTTTCTCAATTTTTTTTAAAAAACCTTGATTATTGATTTTCAATGGGTTGAATGAGAAAGTTAATGCATACACTGTTTTTGATCTATTTCTCTAGTCAATGGCACCAAAAAAGAGAGCGCGTACTAGTGAAGTCGGTGAAGGTTCCAACGCCGGAGATGGTACTCGCCCGAACCTCACTCTTATCTATCAACAGTGCTTTAAGACCTCCAGAGATCTCACCTATTTCCGATAATTTCAAAACTACAAAATCCGTCTGGAGAGGGTAATTTCTATTCCTTTTCACAACTCGGAGCGCTTCAAATTTGTTTACTTACCTTTGCTCCAAGAATGGAAATTTATGGATTTTATTCAAATTCCCGGCTTTTTCTATCGCAATTTGGTCTTGATTTTCTATGCTAATGCCAAGTGTGTTACCAATCAAGCGGATGTTGTTACGGCCATTAATTCTTATCTAATGGGTAAAAAGATCACCATCAATGTTCAATCTATTTGTGATGTGTTCAAGTTAGAGGATGAGGGTCTTGATGATGAGAATTCTCTTGGCCATATCTTGGGAGGTTCCGTGACGGCTCTTAATGCTCAAGATCGAATCCTTCACTTGATGGTTTCTTGGTGGTTTAGGCCTTCGGGAGGCAAGTATTCAACTATCTGCCAAGTTGACGACTTTTGGATTCGGTGCTTCCGTGAAAGAAAACAACCAAACCTTGCTCGGATTATGTTTGCAGAGATTGTCTATCTCGTGCAACATCGCCACACTACTCTTGTCACTTCCTTAACATATGGTACGGCTTTGAGTTATTTCTTCACCCAAAAGGAGATAGATTGCTCTCACGACTACCCGACTCCCCTCACCGATCCTATTGGTGAAAGATCTCTTTCAAGGGGAAAGTTCATGTACTTCAATGGTAGTTGGCTTCGTCTCTCCAAGCTCCCTAGCGATGCCATTCCGGAAGAAATTGCTAATCCTCAAGCCGCTCAAGCTCCTCAAGCTCCTCTTCCACCTTCCATGGATGCCCTTATGACTTTTCTCAACGAGCAATTCACAGGCTTGCGCATGGGAATTGCTTCCATGGATTAAGCGATGAATTCAGGGTTTACTGCTATAGACACACATTTTACAAGCCTTGAAGATCGTGTGAAGAATGTGGAGACGTGTCTCACTTCTCTTGAAAGCGGTCATAACTCGATGAACATATCTCTTACCGCTTTTCATGACGAGTGGCGTCAATCTCGGAGGAATGATGATGCACATGATGAGGACGATGAAGATGGCGATGGAGAAGCGTAGTAGTTCATCTTTGCATATCATTCATGTCATTTAGGATATCTATTTATGCACTTTGAATTATGTTTTTAGGACTAAGTTTGCATTCTAAAACCTATGCTTTGATTATTGCTTTTGGATTTTATGTTGATGTTTTCTTTATTTTGAACTTAATGGTTATTTATAATATGTTGCTTGGTTATTATTTATGCCTTTTGCCTATGTTTATCAATGTCTCTATTTTTTATCTAACAAAAAGGGGGAGAGGGAACAAGCTCACACTTAAAATTTTGATTTTTAACTTAAATGTTACCTAGCTAATATTAAGGGGGAGTTATTTTGCAAAGTTTTTCAAAAGTCTCAAAAATTTCAAGTTTTGGTTTTGTTATATCAAAAAGGGGGAGATTGTAAAACTTATGTTTGATTTTGATATAACAATATATGTTAAGGATTAAATTGAAAATTTGAAATAGATTTTTAAGTCCCTCAAAAGATTCTAAATCAACAAGGCTTTAATCTAAATTGAAAAACTCAAACTCCAAATATTCTCTAAGTGTTCCGAGGTCAAACTACTGAAAAACGTCCCGGCGTATCGATACCTTTTTTACAAGTTTGGCTACTGGAGAAACGTGTTTCGATACGCCCCTTACCGTATCGAAACATCGTATCAAAACAAATTGATTCTGTATCGATACACTCTCTCTGTAAAACTGAAGGAGTTTGAATGGCGTACCGATACGTTGTCACCCGTATCGATACGGATTTAATGGAATTTTAAATTCAAAATCTTTTAATATTTTTGACCGTTGGTGTCAGTTGTTAGGTAACTGAAATTTAAAGTGGTGGTTGTCCTGTACCGATAAGCCATTTTCCGTATCAATACGGAAACTTCCAGTGAGCTTTGTGGAATTAATTGCATCGATACGGATGTTCTTCGTATCGAAACGGTCCTTGTCCCGTACCGATACGCTTACCCGCGTATCGATACACCCTTCTTGTTATTGTGCAACGACTCTTTCTATTTTGAGACGGGTATCGTTACGGGTCCTCGTGTACCGATACGGTAAGCTGTAGAAGTGCATTTATGGTGGAAAGAGAGGGTCCCAACGGATATATTCAATACTCTAACCACCCAAACGGCTAGAATTAATGGAGAAGGTATAAGTTGAAGCCAATTGAAGACTAGCAACAATGATTGCATCAAAAAGAAACATCCTTACAAAAATTCAAGCTCAAAGTGCCTATTTTCCTATCTCTTGTAAAATCCCAAATTGTGTTGTATTCAATTCTGATCTTGTATTCAAATTTGGGTTGAGTTATTGTACTTAAAGGGGCAATCTTGTATTGAGAGATATCTTTCTTGCCTTAATTTCTTCTTTGTACTCTTGTGAGGGTTTGGTCAAATTTTGGGTAGAAAATTTGATCGGTATTGTAAAGGTTACCTCCTAAGCCTTGAAAAGGGGAAAAGCAATTAGTGGATTGTTGGAAAATCCTTAGTTGTAGCTAAGGTAGTGGATGTAGAGTTCATTTGGAACTTGAACCACTCTAAAATTCCTTGTTCTTCATTTTTAGCCATTCAACTTTCCACAACAAATTTTAAAAAACCCAATTCACCCCCCTCTTGGCTTTGATCAATCCATTGATCCACTCAACAGACATAGGTTTAGGGTTTAAGGTGGCTAAAAGAGGACGAATCAACATTGTTGTCTTTGCACGATTCACGCCGCGACTGGTATTATATGCAGTGGGCATCAATAGAACTCTGACTTAGACATAAGCGGAGTCACTTTCGAAGCGTTCTGCCGAGCCTTATAGTTCTACCGAGTTTGCCGTCGAGACACAGTTTCATTCCCCTGTCGAGACAGCGAGAGGGTCTCAGCAGTCTACCTTCCATCATCCGCCGAGGCAGCGCAAAACATCTTATCCTATTCAACGCAGTTTCACACTAAACAACAGCATAATGTTGCCCTCTTTATCAATCTGATCACTTCCTCTTTAATTACTTGTGTTTTTATTTTACTTTGTCTTTCGACCATCCAATTTAATTGTGCATTTACTTTTCTTGTACAAGACTTACAACTCGAATCAAGTTGTCCAATCCCTGTGGGAGACGATATCTTTTATACTATAACTTGACAGGAGTGTCACTTGCGCTCATAAATAGAGAACACCCAAACGCTCTACAACTACCTTCCATAACTTGTAGGTTCGATTTAAGGTGTTACCATGAAGGTTTGAGGTGTTATGAGTGAATTATGAGTTCTATAATTTAAATTCTGGGCTCATGTACCGATACGGGATGCACTTGTATCGGTACCCTTTGCTTTTACGTGGCTAATTCAGAAAAAAATAAAGGGTGTATCGGTACGGGCTTAGGCCGTATCGATACACCCTGTGCTACAAGAATTCCAGTAGAAAAAAAGGTTACATGTACGCTTGTGGCATATCGGTACCGATGGGATATCCGTACACTTCCCCGTGTATCGGTACGAGGTTTTAGTTAAACCCTTCTCGTATGTAAAACCATGTATCAATACGCATAAATGGGTATCGGTACCTAGAGACACGTATCGGTACTCTTAAAAAGGTATCAGTACTCGTTGGGCAATCTGCCCGAAATTTACGTTTTGAGTTCAAAGGACCTATAATTCGAGGACTAAGGCCCAATGGGCCTCTAATGTGGTAAAATGAATTGTAAAATTGAAAAACTGGGAATTTAACCTCATATACGAACATAATGAGTAATAACTTGGTAAATGATGGGTGACTTGTTTATAATAGCAACCATAGGATCCTCGGTGGATCGTGTGTGGTTATGTACCAAGTAAGGAAACTTTAATGGTTGAGTCACCTTTGATTGTTGGGATCCTAATACTCAATGAGTGTGTTGTAACACCATGAAAAGAGATTCCGAATGTACGTTCCCGATGTTGTATGACACCGGGCCTCATCCGATGATACTTGATGAGAGATTCCGAGTATGAGTGTACGTTCCCGAGGCTGTGTGACATCGGGCCTCACTCCAGGTTTGTTGGTATGATGCATATGTGTTGTGTGAGATTAATGCATCCATTTTTACTTGATATGTGTTTAGGCAGCTAGAGGTAGCGCCCATATTGTTATGTTGCCATGATATCATCCCTTGTTGCATGCTCTTATTTATGATTTGCATGAAGCATGGTTGAGTGGAAGTGTATCAATTGAGCTTTGTTAGCTCAACGTTCGGAATTGTTGTTTTCGTTCACAGGTTAGTAGGATGATATGAATCGTTGGAGCATCACCGGAGTAGGACCTCAGCATCGACTTGTTGTCCGAGTATATTGCTTAGATTAGTTGGGCTATGTATTTGTAGGACCATGTGATTGTATTGTAACTCATATTTAGATTTTTACTTAAGTACCGAATGTTTTAAACTATGTATTTTAAATGGAGCTCCTCATGTAACGTTTTAACTATTATCCTACTTGAAATATTTGAGTTTTATGGATTTTTATTAAGAAATGTGATTTGGGCTAAATCTAATTATAAAATTTTATGGTAATAGGTTGAGCTTGATGTCCAAATGTGACATTCAGGTCGAAGATGTTACCAAAGTAACTGAGGTTGCTTTGGGTTTATTTTAAAGTGTCAAATTTGGTTAGTTTTTGAGTAAAATGGTATTTTCAAGAATTTTAGGCATAAATGATTGTTCCCATGTCAAAAAGTATCATTCTCTTTTGTTCTGGTAGCTACTCAAAATGAGTTTTCATCCATTTAGTGCAAAATGATCTGTCCCTTGAGTTTTGAAAAATTATAATTTAGTCCTTAAATTATATCTTGGCCAATTCCCGTTCGATTTGGTCCCCATTTGTTAATTCATTGTTTTGAAATTGTGTTTAAGAATTAGCTTAGTAAATAAAATGAATGTTTTGAGTTGTCCCCAAAATCATTTAAATTGGAAATTTAGTCCATAAAGTTCATAAATTTGTCATCCGACTATTTTTTTCAAATCTGATCAATTTGATTCTTCAAGGTAGTTTTAATATGAAACCAGAACCTTGAATGTTACGTTAAATTGCTTGTTTACATATGAACTAAATTATTTATTATTTTTATATGTATTTTATTTCTAATTGTGACATTATTTACTTGACGGGACTTATGAATCGGATAATTGGTGTTACAACAACAACAATAATGTCTATCTGTAAAAAAAAAATGAAGAATCGGTGCTTTCATATGGGATCATTTTAAAATTTATCAAGGATAATATCATTTAAATTAAATAGCTATTATCTATTTTGTTTTTTTAAGAGTACTAATATATAATTTTGGAATAAATAATGTTAGGTATCTTTTTATTATTAAAATTGTAATGATTTCATCATTTTGTTAAAAATTGATTTTATTTTTAATATGATTTAAAAATGTGTCACTATAACTTATCCAAAATAAAAAGAATCAATATATATATATTTTTTGAATATGCTGGTGCGATGCAAGGGTAGCATCTGTTCAACTTTTTTAGTTTTTTCAAAGACGGCACAAACAGCATGCATTACTGGTGCTCGAACTCAGGTCCCAAGGGATGATAAACATCTACCTTTGCCACCAGGACACAAGGGGATGAGCAAAAGAATCAATATATAAATATACACAAAATTATAAAGAAATTAACTCGAGTATTGCACAAGTATATAAACTGGTTTAAGTTTATATTATTACCTTTGAAAATAATCAATATAAAAATAATGTAAATAATAAAATTATATGTTCTTCAGATATTTTTATCTAAACTGTATGCAGATTTAGAAAATAATGAAAATATTTAGATATTAAATAAGAATTCAAATCTAAATAGAGTATTTTCTTTTCTTCTTTTTTTGAAATAAACTGGATTATATTCAAAGTGATAAGATTACAAAAGTATCACATCGCGAACATTGAAAATTCAATGAGTAAAAATAAATACAATAAAATTTTAAGGGTGTAAAAGACATTAAAATACAAAATCTAACACTTTCAGAAGAATTTGAATAATCTTCTGACTAAAATTCAGTAAACAACTACTTTGGCCAGAGTGCTCTATGAAGAAAGTTAATTCTTTCGTTGCTTGTTCTTAACATATCGACGCAACCACAAAAAAGAATCATAAGTATATACAAATTAACATCCTTTGCTAACAAAAACATTCGTTGATACCCGTCACTTAAACGTTAAACTGTCAAAAACAGACAATTGTCACAAAAAAAGACGAAAAAACTGTCATAAAAGCAGACGAAAAGACTGTCATAAAAATATATGTGATAAGAACTTGACAAAGTAAAAAAAACAAAAAAAAACTTGAAAACACAATATTCATCAATAAAGATTAATTTTATTTATATATAAAAATAAAATTATATTTTTTTTCTTGTAACTGCCTTAGAACAAATGGGGTAAATCATAAATGGAGTGTTTTCAAAATGACCAATGTCTGTCATGTTTACCCCGTGACTGACAAGGCCCCAAAAAATACGTAGCAGCCTACTAGCCTAGCAGCGTTAGGAAGTTGTTAGGTTACCTGCTTTAAAAGATCATTTATCAATTCTAAAATAAATTAAGTTAAATAATGGTAAGAAAAAAATTAAGAAAATTATAATTCACGACTAATGGTAAATCATACGAAAAAGTAAATTTTTTATTAAAAGTAAATTTGTCACATCAAATCATAAACATTTATTTATTTTTAAGTTAGGAGTTTTATTTTTTTTGATAGAAAAGAGTTGTATATACTTATAGGCCTCGTTAAAAACGCTTCTAAATTTAAATGAAAAAGAGTACTTATCGGAATATCAATTAGGAGCTTTATTTTGATAAATAACATAGAGCCTTTTAAAATATTAAACCGCTCTTATTAAATTATAAGCATTATTTTTTTAAAAAATATTTATTATTAAAAATATTTATTATTAAGCTACTAATTGATTGTAGTTAATAAAAAAATATTTTATTAATAGTTTTAATAAAATAATATGATATTGTTATGAAATTATTAAATAATATTAATAATTTATTATACAAATATATTATTATCTTAATGGTTATTAGTATATAATATGTTTTCATTTTTTTCAGGTAATAATTTTGTCTTAATGATTAAGCATTATTTTCTATCCCAATAGATCGGTTCGAATCTTCCCAATTCCCATCCCATTATTCTCTCTTAAATTTTCACAAACAACGTCACATTAAATATAATAATTAACATTCTTAACTCGATTGAAAATCTTGGCCTAGCGGTAGACTAGGGGGTTTTCTCCGCTTTGGTTTTAAGGCTCGGTTCCCAACCCTTGCATCTGCCTCTTTTCTTTGATGATGCATTTATTTTATACCAAACAGATGGTGATATGTTCGATTCTCAACTCTTGCATTTGCCTCTTTTCTTTGATGCATTTGTTTTTGCACTAAACAGATGGTGACATATGTGATCATCTGATTGATGAGTTAAATATATTAAATTAAATGAAAAAATGATAATATGTGTTGTGTGATTAAAAATTAAATTAAAATTAAAATTAAGACTAAATTAACAGTCTATATAAGTAATAATGACCAAACATATAATTAAATAAATTTCTACTAACTATCACATCACCTCTTCGTTAGGTTTTAATGACAAATGACTTGATTGTTTCTACTTGAATAATTATGTTGTCAAAATGACAAAATTAAAAGTACGGTGGTCATTTCGTAACCACCCATAATTATGTGGCATTTAAGTTGTTTACCTAAATTTTAATATGGAAAGTTTAAAAATCTAAAATTCATTTTAAATAATATATTTATTTGATAATTTATATAGACGAAAGTGTCCCTTTACTTATCTAAAATATACATTATAAAATTTAGGGTAAACTATACTAATGACCATTGAATTATGGGGTTGGTGTCGATTTGACCACTATATTTTTAATTGTGTTAAATATACTACATAACTATTTAATTGGTTCTATTGTAGCCACCCGCCGTTAAAAACGAAAAATGTTAACGAGACTGTTAAAATAATTGGTATAATTACACATTTAATCCCTTTTATTTATACAATCATTCAATTTAATCCTAATTTTAATCTAATAAAATGAATTAATTATTCAATTAGGTGGTGACACGTGTCACAACCTTATTTGAGGGATTTATCTATTTTTATTAAATTTATTAAATTTATTTTCCTTCCTCAATCAGGTGATGATACGCGTCGAATTCAAATCTAAATGGAGTATTTTCAAAATGACCAACAGTGTCATGTTTACCCTGCGACTGATAATTGATAAAGGCCCCAAAAAATACGTAGCAGCCTACTACCCTAGCATCGTTAGGAAGTTGTTAGGTTACATGCTTTAAAAGATCATTTATCAATTCTATAATAAATTAAGTTAAATAATGGTAAGAAATTAAGAAAATTATAATTCACGACTAATGCTAAATCATACGAAAAAGTAAAATGTTTATTTAAAAGTAAATTTGTCACATTAAATCATAAACATTTATTTATTTTTAAATTACAAGTCTCATTTTAATAAATAACATAATCTTTAAAATCTTTAAACTTAGGGTGGGCAAAAAAACCCAATTACCCGGTTTCGATTTCAGACCCGGTGAATTTTTACCCGGAATTAATTCTGATGGGACCAGGACTAGATCTAAAATTTAGGTCCCGGTTACAACCGGGACTGGATTCTATTTTTTTGGGTCCGGTACCTGGTGGGTACCCAATGGGATCAGGACCAATACAAGGTACCCGATACTAGTTTGGTACCGAATAGCATTGAAGAGGTCAACTGAAGACGTTCCTTTATTTCTCTTTATGTATGGATATTATGAGTATGACTCGTTTTAAGACTTCAACCTTCAAGCCTACAATATTCTGACTTTGTTATTTAATATTATTATTGATGGTTGGAATTTCTCCCATGCTGCTCAAATTTTATTAATAATAGACTAATTGATCGGGTACTCAGTATTGGTACCGGTTCCCACTAGTAACAGGACCGGTTCCTGAAGTCTTGGACCCGGTCTAACCAGGACTGGTTCTAATTTTCAGGAACTGGTGGTTACCGGGACCGGGACCAATTCTAGAAATATTGGCCGGGTACCCGGTCTTGCCCACCCCCTATTTAAACCGCCCTTATCAAATTATAAGCATTATTTTTAAAAAATAACAATCATTAAAACTATTTATTAATAAGTTACTAATTGATTGTAATTAATAAAAGTATTTAAAATATATTATTAATAATTTTAATAATATAATATGATATTGTTATGAAATTATTAAATAATATTAATAATTTATTGGATGAGTCTACCACGTGCGACGAACACCGCTGAACATCATTAAATTAATTAATAAAGATTTAAAATTTTAAGGACCCGTCAAATAATTAATAATTATTTTTAAAATTTTAATTAAATTTTATATATATATTAAAATTTTATTTTTTAATAAGGGTAAACTATATATTTAGTACTTTACCTATTTTCGTATTTCTACTGAACCCTCATTATTTAAATATTATTTCAATTTGACCCTATTCTTTATAAAAAAATATAATTTAACCCTTAACCCTCAACCTAAAACCCTAAACTATTAAACCTTAAACCCTTAAACTCTTAAACCTATACCCTAAACCATATACCATTAAAATAATTTCATCATCATCGATTCAATTCAATTCAATGAATTGTTGAACTCTCCTAAAAAATTCAATTAAATTATTCTTTATATATATCAAAATTAATTAAACTCGAATCTCTTAGAATTAACATTATCATCTTATTTGAGATGGAGAGACTATCACAATTAATCGATGATAGTTTCAGACCGCTATTTAAATATTTGAGATTGACTTCGAATCAACTAGTTTGAATCGACTCCTTTTGACACTGCAGCCACTTTCGCGATGCTTCCGGTAACCCATTTGTAGGTACCTTAACAGTCGGATGCCACCATTTGTCACCCCTATGGTCGTTTTCGTTCTCTTGATCGTCGTTTTTGGACACATACCAAAAATCTTGTTCTTCTCCAAAGTTGTCTAGAGTCTCCTGTTTTCATTATAAATTTGATCAACCTTTGATTTATTATGAAATGACCTTTTGCAGGTTATTAAAAGGATAAAGTTACTCATAATAAGTATTGTGTCGAGTTTGCGTAGGCTGTTAGAATTAAACCATAATAGATATGAAATTTAAACCCCAAGATCTATCATGTTAAATCATCAAGAACAATAAACCGAAAGCGGAAGCGTACCTGAATTAATCGATAGATGAAAACCTTGAATCCTTTGATGAAGATCGCCTAAAAGGTGGTTGTGATCTTCCAAGAAGATATGTTATCTCTTGAAGTAAAACTCTCTGACGGTGAAGGAGAGAAAAACAAGTTAACCTATTTCTTGGGGACCACTACCTCTTTATATAGTTGATTATTAAATCAACTATTAAATATTTATAACTCTGCCCCTCATTGAATTATAAATATATCTTATGGTATCTACACTTTTATTTCCATGACACTTTAATACCTATGACACGCCTAACATAATTGGTCACTTAATTTTGTGTCATACTTTATAATAGCAACATACATTTTACATATGTGCCCACAATTGTGGATTTTAATCCAACAATCTCCCACTTGGGCAACATATGTTTCCTGATAAATGTACAACCTTATGAGCTCAAAAAATTTGCTATTATATAATAGGTATTCTATAACAATCTCGTCCATCAACTATATCTATATAGGATCAAAGCGGTCTTCGCCATATCAATCATGACTGGACCCATCAATGGTCACGTATACAAACATAGTCAAATGACATAGATCAATCATGGATGTGTAGCATGAAAAATTACATGAAATGTGAACCGTACATGTCTATTTCCAACTGGTCCTCCTAAACCTTAGTGAGATCAAACTTTACTAAATTCAGAGTGTGCATAAACCAAAAGAACTTTATTTCTGCAGAAAATAATCTTAAATAACTTTAAACTGAAGTAACTGAAATTGTGTCTAAACCGAATGAGCATTTTTTTTTTAAATTACAAACTCCCACTAAAATCGAATATCCTTAAATAACATTACACCCACATGAGTAGTGTGCTCATGAAAGACCTAGGGTGACAGTTTCTTAATATGCGCGCAATTATGGAGTTTGTACCAACATGCTCTATAGACACACAACCACTCTGAATTTTCTTTAACAACTAGGAACTTAATATTTATGTGCTTTAAATTTGAAGTGTTCCTATTGTTTATAGAATAAATGAATGCATATTTATTGTCACAAAATAACTGAAGTGGTCTTTCTATTCAATCTATAAGTAGCAGTTCATGTGACAGAATTCTTTTGCATCAATATTCAAATAGAATCGAAGTCTGTAAACCTGATGATCTCTAACTTACCAGAACTCCGACATGTGAGCAAGTAATTTTTTTTTTGTTCTCTGAAGATATCTCATAACCCCATTGGCTGCTATCCAATGGTTTATAATATGATTCCTCAAATATCTGTCTAACATTCCAACAATGTACACAATTTCCAAATGCATACATACTTAAGCATAAATTAGATTCTCAATAGCTTATGTATAGAGAATCTTTTGGATTTTCTAAATTTCAAGGTTACTTTTAGGGCATTGAGTAAGATAATACTTATCTTCTTTAGCAATATGAGTGTCACTTGGTTTACTCCCACTGAACTTGTAGTATATACAAGTGTCAACCAAATTTATCTCAAAACCGAATGAGATAATCAACATGAAATTTATAATTTTATTAATAAGAGTCTTACATAAGCTCATAGATAGATTTCTTTAATTTACATATCATTGACATTGTATCATATGACACAACTCTATGATTGTACCATATAAATAGTTTCTTCAATGTCGTCATTGAAAAAAAAAACAAGCTTAACATCTATCTAATGTAGCTTAAGACTAAAACAAGCAACAAGTGAAATAATTATCTTGAAAGAGTCTTTCAATAAAACTGAAGAGAAAGTCTCTAAAAATCAATGTCTTCTTTTAGAGTATATCCTCTAGATACAAGACGTGCTGTATACTTATCTGCATTACCATTTCCATCCCTATTGATTTTAAATATTAATTTACAACCAATTGGTTTGCACCTTAAGGTAATGAGACAAGTTTTTAAACTTTATTGTCTTGCATAAAATTATACTCTTCTTGAATGACATCAATCCACTTTTGAGAGTTAGAACTTTTATGGTCTGATATAAATGATTGAGTCATTTTCTATCATTCCATTATTGCTTTATTTCATCTTCCTCTCGTGGACCTCTTTAAAGACACTTGTTTTTTTTAAGGTTGTTGAGTTTGTTCTTCTGAAACAATTACCTTATCTTGAATGGGACTTGTTCAACATTATTTTGTTGAGGTACTTGATTCACTTCTTGATTAATGATAGGTGTGAAAACCTAAACATCATCAAAAGTGATAGTATGAATTAAATTATAATTCAATTCCTCCTCAATAGTAACCTTATTTCTCCCCCAAACTCAACATCCTAAAAAAAATTATAAACTCTCCTTAAAATAATCTTAATTGTGGGGTTATAAAATTTACGGCCCATGGATCACTCAAAATAACCGAAGTAGTTGCTCACTTTTGAAGTTTAATTACTTCACATATGTCCTAACTTATACAAAAGAATCAACACTTTGTAACTTATTGTTGTTTCTTTTGACTAGAACCCTTAGCAACTTTATTCTAATATTTTCTTTTATTGCCCTTATTCTTATAGACACTAACTAAATGAGCACTAATTAAATTAATACTTTTACACTTATAAAGCTTTAACTTTTCTTCCTCTAGAACATAATGAGAAATGAGCCCAAATAGAGTATATTTCTCCCTTTGAAAATTGTAACTTGAATTGGTTAAACTGTATAGGAAGCAGTACCAAAAACATAAGAACAAACAATTGTTAGAAAGTTCGATCTTATGTGCCTTAAATTTTGAAGCAATATAAAGAATTTTTTTTTTATAATCTACTTTCTCACATTTCCTTGACCCTTATACTTCATAGACATAAAAAAAAAAGCATAAGTGATGTCATCTTAACCTTAATGTTTTGGGTAAAACATTTCTTAATTTCGTCAAGGAAACCCTTAGTATGAATAATCTCTTTAGATTTGTGCTCCTAAGGACATCTAGAATGTATTTTTTTATGATCATTAGACTCATACGATTCGAACGATCTCATCTCTCAAAATACCTTTTATGGGTGCTTACCGCAGTGAGAGGTGCAAGTTGTTCATTCCTTAGTGCAAAGTCTATGTTCATACATCAAAATACTATATGTAAGTGTCTTTTCTATTCCTTGAAATTAGTTTCACTAAACATTAATGTAGAATGTTATTAACAGATATTGTGACAACAAAGATAAATTACCTAAATAAAGAACAAAAAATAAAATAAAATAAAACAAGCTCACATAAATATTCATAAGTAAACAAATAAATTTAAAATAATGGCTAGTTCCCCTCAAGATACCAAGCACAACATTAATATCAAGTCTTTGGACAGTAATATTAACTGTAAGCGGTACTCTTGTTGTAGCAATCAAACATTGACAATAAATTATGTCAAACAATAGGCTAATCTTTGGACTAACGTATTGCTCACATAAAATACCTTATAATCGTCACACATTTATCGCCACAGTTGTCGTTGTAATTCTGCCAAATATTAACTTTCCTTTGGGCCAATTAATAAATGCATGAATTACAAAAACTCATAATTATCTTAATATTTTAAATGAACTAATCTACACAAAAGCGGTCACTTTGGTGACATTATGTTTCAATTAATCCATTAAAATATTAGACATCCGAAGCCAAAATATAAATTTATTTGTTTCAAAATATTTGTCTTAATTTTATCTTTCAATCAAATTAAAAGATAACCAAAATAATAATAAATTTGAATAAAGGTAAACCTCATATCAAGATATCGAACACTCCATTAATATTTCATCGTTGGACAAAACATTAACTTGCAAGTGATATCTTGGTATAGTAATCAAATATTGATAATAAGAATATGTCAAACAGAAATCTTCCTTTGGGCCGATTTATTGCTCACATATAAAAGTGAATAATTATCACATGTTTATTACCACAGTTGCACATGTAATAATGTTAATTATTAACCTTCCTTTGGGCCGATTAATACTAACATAATCCGACTTACATGCACAAAACCTTCTATATTTTAAAATAAAATAATTTCTACAATAGAGGTCACTTTGGTGACTTAATGTTTCAATTAAATTATTTTAAAATATATACAATAAATATACCGATATCCAAATTTAAAATTTTGTAACAGTCAAAACTGAAATTTCTAATAACACTTGAGTTTTCTGAAATAACCTAAAATAAGGTTGTCTGAATGGGGCTATCAGAAATCGAAAAAACCTAAATCCTTGACTATTTCTTTAAAAATTCCTTAAGTATGCATTTGCCGAAATTAAAGTAGAATTTCAAACAATCAAACTTTAACTAAAAGTCAAAATCAGAAGTATTATACAAATGGGTAATTCATATAATGATCACATAAGACCTTAAAAATATCCATAATAATATAATTATCAAAATAGAAAATTTTAATCAAACTGAATCGAATATGAACTTCATAAGATTAATGTCATATTTTCCAAAATCAAGACCAAATGTATATATGAATAATGATTCAAATGAAACTAATCACATTACGTAACTAGCAATTAATCTAAACTGAAATTTATTCCAAACCTAAATCAAACCTTCAATATCAATCCGTAACCATAGCACATAATATTATTTTCTAAACCACATCTTGCCCTTATTTTACTATATATAATAGCAGCGTATAGGCCCACAGTTTAGAAGAAACAAAAGTACTGTTATGAATAATTTCCTTAACAATCAACTATTAAAGCACGAATGTCGATTGGCTTAAAAATCAAAAACTGATGGCAGAAAGTATGATAGTTTATCCCATAAAATACTAATGAGCAAAATTAATATTTGCTAAAATTAGACTTTAGCCTACGCATAACAGTGCTTCAACCAAACACATTAGAACTTACTTTTCCCAATAACCGTACTTAAAACAATAAAAAAAAACATATATCAATTGTTATTAATGATATAAGCACAGTTTGAATAATCCAAATAATCATGGAATCTGTAAAGATTAAAACTCTCATCTTTCTTAAAGTAATTAATAACCCTTGGAGCAAGAATGAACGGCATTAGTATTTTTCAAGAACCCAAATATATATATTTTACAATAACTATAAATCGCCCACAAAAAGTTCAAATAGGGTTATCGCAGTATAAATTCTAATAAGATTAATCATCTGATAGTTGTAATAGGGGATTTAAGGCAAAAGATGATTGAACCCTAAACGCCCAAAAATTAAAAATTCATAATTGATTCTCAATGATTCGACATAACCTGGCTCTGATGCCACTTGGTAGAATTAAACCATAATAGATATGAAATCTAAACCCCAAGATCTATCATGTCAAATCATCAAGAACAATAAACCGAAAGCGGAAGCGTACCTGAATTAATCGATAGATGAAAACCTTGAATCCTTTGATGAAGATCGCCTAAAAGGTGGTTGTGATCTTCCAAGAAGATATGTTATCTCTTGAAGTAAAACTCTCTGACGGGGAAGGAGAGAAAAACAAGTTAACCTATTTCTTGGGGACCACTACCTCTTTATATAGTTGATTATTAAATCAACTATTAAATATTTATAACTCTGCCCCTCATTGAATTATAAATATATCTTATGGTATCTACACTTTTATTTCCATGACACTTTAATACCTATGACACGCCTAACATAATTGGTCACTTAATTTTGTGTCATACTTTATAATAGCAACATACATTTTACATATGTGCCCACAATTGTGGATTTTAATCCAACATAGGCCAGGTATATTCACGAGCAAATCGCTCTTTTGTCTAGTGACCATAATCTATCAAGTTTGAAACAAATTGTTAGATGTTAATATGGTGAAACAGTAGTAATAGTTTGAACACTTGTGTTTTTTTTTCGGAGAAAGATATGTTACCTTCATGTTTGTTCCGTTCTTCGTTTTTTGTTGTGAAGGAATAAATTCGACAATGTGATCGGTTACCGATAGAAGCCAATCCATTTCTCTTTCTCCACCTTGCTTTTGTTTCCGGAGCCATAGGTCCTAATTTTACTTGTTCTCCGAAAACAGATGATGCATTACCATTGGTTATCGATTAATTCAATTCAATGAATTAAATTAATTATAATTAATTATGATGACCTCTTAATCTCAAATAAGATGATAGTGTTAATTCTAGGAGATTCAAGTTTAATTAATTTTGATATATATAAAAAATAATTTAATTGAATTTTTTAGGAGAATTCAACAATTCATTGAATTGAATTGAATCAATGATAGTGAAATTATTTTTAATGGTATATGGTTTAGGGTATAGGTTTAAGAGTTTAAGGGTTTAAGGTTTAATAGTTTAGGGTTCTAGGTTGAGGGTTAAAGGTTAAATTATTTTTTATAAAGACTAGGGTCAAATTGAAATAATATTTAAATAATGAGGGTTCAATAAAAATACGAAAATAGGTGAGGTACTAAATATATAGTTTACCCTTATTAAAAAATAAAATTTTAATATATATATAAAATAATTTAATTGAATTTTTAAAAAAAATTATTAATTGTATGATGAATCCTTAAAATTTTAAATCTTTATTAATTAATTTAATAGTGTTCAGCGATGTTCATCATTAGTGGTGTTCAGCGGTGTTCGTCGCACGTTGTAAAATTTTCTTAATTTTTTATACAAATATATTATTATCTTAATAGTTATTAGTAGTTGTTAGTATATAATATGTTTTCATTTTTTTCAGGTAATAATTTTGTCTTAATGATTAAGCATTATTTTCTAACACCCCAATTTTTCCCTAAATTGAAAACCCTAATAATTGAGAATTTTAATTTAAAAAACCTACTTGAATTTCAGTGGTTAAATTGAGAATTTTCGGAATTTCAGTGACCAGATTGTAAAGATAGCAAAGTTTTTGTGCCATTTCGTGAACCCTAATATTGATGATGGCTTATCATGTAATTTATCCATTTTAGGGTGATTTAAATACTTGTTTTTCTTCCCGAGACCCTTTTTGCGCCGTTCAAAAGATCTGAATTTTCCCTCTGTCTCTATCGTGCGAACAAAGAAACCCCCAACCCTTTTTTTCTCCGTTTTCCATCCAGTCGAGGGTCAAACACCGTCCGTTCGACGCTTCGGCTCCACCGTTCATCTACCTATCGTTGTCCGACCATAACCCACTTGTCAACTAACCCTTGTCGGCCGTCCTTTGCTTGAAACTCATCGGTAAGCCTTTCAGTTGTTTCGGAAATCCTTCATACCGCCGTCGTTTGGTTTTTGCGGGTTGGTTGTGTCCCAAATGTCCTTTCTCTCGTGTGGGTTGTGTGCGTTTTGGTCGGAAAATAAGCTTTGTGGTCACCGAATTTCATCACCGGTGACCAGTGCCGTCAAGGGAAGACATTAGGGTTCGTGTAGGCAAAAGGGGATAGGGGTCGGGCTTGTATGTGTTTGTTGGTGTATTGGGTTTAAACCCAAACTGGTGAGCCCAAGTGCATGAGAGTGAGAGGGCCCAAATAGTTGTGGGCTAATCGACCTAGTGTGCCTTGTGAACCGAACCGGTTCACTGAGTGAACCGAGTCAAAATCGAACCGGGCCTCTATCGGAACCAGACCCGTTGACCGTTGATCGTTGACCGTTGACTTTTTCAGAAAAGGCCTATTTTATGTTTTTCGACGCCCTGATTCCGTTTCAGCTACCCGTTTTCCCAAATTCGAACCCGAAAGACTGTTTTGACCGCTTTTATTCGATTATACATGTATTTAAAGATTTGAATATCGAAAAAATTAATTGGAATTATTCGTATTTGCAGACGATATTGACTCGGATACTGAGATCCTTCCTCCTCCTCCACCTGGACGACCGCCTATTGCTCAGACATCGAGATCTGCTCGTGAGTTTAATTATTAACATCAATTCGATATTTATTTTATCAGTGTCTTGGCATAGTAGTAACATCTTTGATGGTATATTTAATTGTTATAGGAGCTAACTCCGACCGACCTAGAGATAGAGCTGAGCGTAGGAGACGTCACCGTCGACGTTGAGTGTTAGCTATTTGAGGTATGTTCTCTTCTGTGTTGTCTGTTTACAGTGCTCTGCATGTAAATGTGTTGATTTGCTTAAATGTATATATGATGTGGTCTAATGGTATATGATGGTAATATTCTGTTGATCTGTGATGTTAGACTTGTTCAGCAT
Organism: Hibiscus trionum; assembly: GCA_030270665.1. Taxonomy (NCBI): domain Eukaryota; kingdom Viridiplantae; phylum Streptophyta; class Magnoliopsida; order Malvales; family Malvaceae; genus Hibiscus; species Hibiscus trionum. Next base: position 12,787,933 of record BSYR01000038.1, on the reverse strand, counting down.
TCTGTTACGTTATGAAATATTTGTATATACATTCGGATTCGGATTACTGTATATCAGATTATATGATTATGCATTTCTGTCGATAAACAATGCATTCAGATTCAGAACTCAGATTTTATGTCATCTCATTATGGGTGGGATTCTATACGGGGAAGTTCAGTAGCTTCATCCTCCGGGATGATGTCTACTTCGGATCAGTGGTTTCGCCTACGGGCTGGATTTCACTTCGGATGGTGACGAGGTAGAGAGTGGTTCTGGGGAACCTTACTCTTCGGATGATGATGTAGTTGGATGCATGTCATATTGTGTTGCATATTCATTCGCACTTGTTTGTGTGTTTGAACTGATTCATGATGGAAAATTGTATTATGATAATATCTGATAGATTCTGTTGATATGTTGGTATTGTTAGTTCTGTTTGCACTGTAGAGACACACTGAGCGTTATCGCTGACTCCCCCTTAGTTTCTATTTTCAGATACTCAGGTCTAGGCTACGGTACTTGGAGGACCTCGTTTTCCAGCTTATTTATTTATTATTATCAGTATGAGACTTGGACTCATTTTTATTATATGTTTTATCAGATTATATATAACTTCAGATTCTGGATATTTTATTTGGGGTTATTACGTTTTATCATGAATGCACATTTTGAATATTTAATATTTTTAGGAGTATTTTATCAATATATATATATTATGCGATATTATTATTATCTATTTTGGAATTAAAGTTTTGAATCAGGTTACTTGGGTGAGAGACAAACTTTGGGTTTGACTCCTTATATTCGACCCAATTCTTTCGGGTCGAGTTTAGGGGTTACATATTTTCTATCCCAATAGATTGGTTCGAATCTTCCCATCCCTTTTTTTCTTTTAAATTTTCACAAACAATGCCACATTAAATATAATAATTAGCATTTTTACTTCGATTGAAAATTCTGGCCTAGCGGTAGAGACTATACAATCGGGTTGTTCGGTTCGGGTTTGGTCCGGGTCTATCTAGAATCGGTTTAAATTCGGTTCGGGTCTAATTTGGGTCTGTGATGAGTCGGGTCCGGTTCGAGTATTGGATCAGGTCAAAATCGAATCAGTTGTTTTTGGTTTGGATCAATATCGGATCAGTCGCTTTCAGTTCGGGTCGATTTTAGGTCGGGTCAACATTTTAATATTTTTTTTTGGTAATTATACTTATACACGTTTAAAGTTTTAACTTTTAAGTAATATATATATTAATTAAAAATAATAAAATACCCCAAACCGGTTACCTATATATTTTTAATATCTTTTAATTAATTAAATATACATATATATTAATTAAAAATAATAAAATACCATGACTCTCCTGAATCCCCAACATGCAAATTCGAGCATCTACTTCTAACTTTCCTGAATCCCCTTTCACAATTTCAAATTCCTAATTTTGTTCACAAAGAGACGAACGTAAAATGCTACATCGTCGGTTTCGTTTACTGTCAGTTTACGTCGTCACCGTTCGTCACTTTTTCGATTGGTCGTCGTCACCAGCACTCTCACAATTGCTGGCTCGCAGTCTCGTAGGTCGCAGCAACTCGCAATCGTAGGTTCGAAGCAACTCACAATTCTTTTTTGTTGGTAATGATCAAAATTTCTCCATATTTGTTTGGATATTCTAGAACTAAAAGAGGGTTTTGTTGCTACTTGATAATTACTATTGATTTTTTAAAATAACTCCATTTGCATACAAAGCTGCCACTGTGGAAATTATGTTATTTTAACACCGGTAACGAATCTACCACTCTTTGCATCTGACTTTGATTTATCTCCGTTCATGTTGAATCTTACAAATTGCAATTAAGATCAAAGATCACTAGAGAAAAACAAAAATTAATAGGGAAAGGCGTTGAGTGCATAAATGTTCTATATTTTAACCCTCATTTACCCATATTATTGATGCACTCAAGCATATTTAGTTGCGTTTTAGGATAGATTCTGCATAAACATCACAAATGGAAATATTGCACAGATACTACTGATTTTGGTCTATTCATGCAGGTACCTGTCGTAGTAGTATCCAAAGCAGCAGAGGAGCAAAAGACAACAACAAAGCTAGAGTGCAGGAGATGACCTATCTCAACATTGTCGTGGCAGAGGAGGCGACAGTGAAGACTATGGTGATGGAAAATGCAAAGTGGAGTTCGATCGATAGAGCTTTTAAAGCCTGATTTTTGTGAACCACTTGCATAACTGTCGGAGCCCAAAAGCACAAGAAAGTCCTTGCTCAAAGTTTGAGGAAAAAGTCAAAGCAAGAAGATAGGACGAATTAAAAGACATATACTCAGAGATTTAGTCTTTAATAGAGTTGTACTTTAATTCAAACTAGTATTCTTGGCCACTAAGAAAACTCAAGTCCAAGGCCTATATATATGAATGTAATTCGACAAGGCAAAGGAAATCTAGCTCCTAGCCGTATTCCTTAAAAAACCCTAGTCGTTTTTCTCTCTCCACCATGTTCTAAACTTCCCCTAGGGCAAATGGTTGATCTTGTAAAGTAGTTGTAAGAGTTGTACTGTTTCTTAGGGTTTTCTGTTCAATTCAATAAAAGCTTCAAGTTTATTTACTCTGGTTTCAACATCTCATAAGAGTTTCGGGAGAGCATTGTGAGGTTATTCATTTACTTAATATCGGGAGAGTTAAGTATACGAAATGAGTAAATACGAGTTTTCCAGTTTATGGTTAAACCATCTTGGCCTAGGGATAGGTACAAGGTTAAGCAGCTAAGGAAGAATTCACAAAAATCGGTGTCAATCCTTCGATTCACGCCGGGAGGTATCATCTAAGACGTGTTCATCGACAGAACTTGGACCTAGGGATAGGACGAGTCACAACAGGGATTCTTGCTGAACTTGAAGTACGGAGTTGTTGATCGCTGCCGCGACATCAACATACCTCTTCCGTGACAGGTGCTGTCGTGACAGGCTCAACGACAGCCGCAACAGAAAACCTTTGAACAGTGCAATACCTGCACTACTGAGAAAATCAATACCAGCCTATTTTATCAAACTGAATTCCTCTTTTATTTTAGTTTATTCTCAAGATTACTCAAAACATTTTATTAAACTTATTTCTTTTCTTGTGCAGAAATTTAAGGATAGAAGTATTTCCAGTCCTTGTGGAGATGATATCCGATACTTAGTATCACTTTATTACTTGTGACGTGTACACTTGCACCTAATTGCGATAGACTCTTTTACACGCAACAAGTTTTTGGCGCTGTTGTCGAGGACTGGCAACATACCTTTACCTTTAATTACTGCACTTTTTGTTTTTATTTCTTTTCTGTTTTTAGTTGTTTTATTTCCCCTCTGCTTTTCACAAGGTTCTCCTATTGCTTATGCGCAGATCGAGACGTGGTAAAGAACCTGAGTACGAATTAGATCCAGAAATCAATCGGACATACCACCTCAGGAACCAAGCCCGACTCTTGATAGAAAGAAATAACTATCTTGAGGAAAGACTTGAAGCAATGGTGAACGAAAGACAACACAATGGGGTAGATAACAACAACAACAACAACCCCAGGGTTGATGTTGATCCTCCCATTGATGCCCAAAACGATCGGCAACCCCCTGCTGCCCCAGCAACTCGACAAACTTGCCGAGATTACATGGACAACGATCACGTTGAACTGCAAACTACACTGCCAGATGTGGAAGCTGAGCACTTTGAACTTAAACATGTGATGTTCAGCATGATAAATTCAGCTGGACAATTTGGTGGATCTGCTACAGAGGATGCGCGTGAACATCTAAAAACCTTCCAGGAGATATGTGGATCATTCAGACAACCCGGAATAAGCCCGGAAGTACTGAGACTCCGACTATTTCCTCATTCATTGAGGGATAGAGCGAAAATCTGGTGGAACAAGTTAACGACGGGTTCAATAAGAACTTGGGTGGATCTCTGTCGTGAATTTCTTTCTCGTTTTAATCCTTCTCTTTTAACTGAAAGATTGCGTAACGAGATTGCTACTTTTCAACAGGAAGATGACGAACCAATGCACGAGGCGTGGGACCGCTTCACAACTCTCATACAAAACTGCCCGATGCATGGATTCCCTGTATGGAATCAGGTTGTCAAATTCTATAATGCTGCCAATGCACACACTCGGATGAGGATAGACTCAGCAACGAACAACTTGTTACTAGACAAGGAACCAGAAGATTCAATGCTGGTGTTGAAAAAGTTAGCAAAGAACGATGAACAGTTCCCCACAGCTCGAAGAGGAGGGAGAAGAGGAGCATCTGTCAAGGAGTACGAATCTGATAACTCGGTTAAAACTCAAATTGCATATCTCACCAAGGTAGTTGAAAACCTGCAGCGAAAAGAATCGGAGGCTGTATTTTCTACCGAGGAGATGTGTGAAAATTGTAGTGGAAACCACAGTACAGAAGAGTGCCCCATACAATTGGAAGAGGGAATGTATGTTGGAAATTACAACAAGAACAGAAGCTATGATTCCAATAACTACAATCCAAATTGGAGGAAGGACCCCAAATTTTCCTGGAGTAACCCAAACAATGCATTGAATCCTCCAATCCAGAATAACCAGAACCAAGGAGGTCCCAGAATTCTGTCACGACAGCAACCACAGCAGCAGCCATAACAGCAGCCGACAGCCACAACAAGCATACTAGAACAGACCCTAGCAACCTTCATGTCTCAGACTGGAGCATATATGGCCAACATGGACCATTTTGTCAAGAAAACTGAAACCTTCATAGATAAGACAGAGATGAGAATGACAAACCATGAAGCTACCTTAAAATCTCTAGAGACACAGATGGGTCAGGTTTCACAGTTCATCAACACAAGGCAGAATGGAGGATTCCCTAGTGATACTAAGGTCACTAGAAAACCCACACATGATCAGTGCAAAGCCATTACAACGAGAAGTGGGAAACAGCTACAAGGGCCGATAATTAAAGAAACATCTGGTAAGGAATCGACCCTACAAACACCTGCCGAGAACACTGCCCCGACAGAAGGGAAGAAACTTGATACCGTCATCCCTGGCACGACAGCAGAAGAAGTTGAAGATTGTAAGCCTCCTCATATTCGATTCCCATGTGAAGGACGCCTCGAAGATTACCGTCCTCCACCCCCTTTTCACAGCAGTTGAAAAAACAAAAACATGAGTACCAGCTTAAAAAGATCTACGATGTTTTTAAGCAAGTGCACATCAACATACAGTTGTTGGAGGCCATTAAGTAGATGCCCAATTATGCAAAATTCTTAAAAGATGCAATGTCCAGGAAATCCAGACTATGGGAATTTGAAACTGTAATGATGACGGAAGGATGCATGGCAATCCTTCACAAGCGTCCACCCCCAAAGAAGAAGGATCCTGAGAGTTTCATCATACCATGCATAATTGGTGACAAGTTTGTGGGTAAGGCACTTTGTGATCTTGGTGCTAGTATTAATCTAATGCCCAAATCTATTTTTCAGAAGCTAGGTATTGGAAAAGCAAGACCCATAACAGTCATGCTGCAATTGGCAGGCCGCTCTTACGTACAGCCGGAAGGAAAGATTGAGGATATTATGGTAAGAGTGGATAAATTTATATTCCCTGGTAACTTTCTTGTTTTAGACTGTGAAGTAGATGAGAATGCACTAATCATCCTAGGGCGACCCTTCCTAGCCACAGGTAGAACAGTGATCGATGTAGAGAAAGGAGAACTGACTATGAGAGTCAATGACCAGCAGATAAAGCTCAATGTTCTCCAAGTCATAAAACAAGCTAATGCAGAGGAAGAATGTAAGACAATATCGAAAGTAATTGTTGACCAACCCTGCATCAGAATAAGCTGTCACGACAGACAATTTGGTTACTGTCACCATAGTCACCTAGAAGACTGCCACGACAGCATTGACGACAGGGACTCCTTAGACATTAATACATCTGATACTAAAGGTCCCGAAGAGGTAAATTGGATAGGCACACGTCCAGGTAAGTTCTTTGAACCATTGAACTACACCTCTAATGAACATGTGATTCAAAAGCCTTCCATAGACCAGCCACCTATTTTAGATCTTAAACCCCTGCCAGAGCAGCTTAAATACGTTTTTCTTGGTCTTAATGATATGTTTCACGTAATCATCTCTTCTAAGTTGATGCAGGAACATGAACAACAACTGATCAGGATGCTACAACAACATAAGAAGGCGATTGGATGGACCATTGCCGACATCCAAGGCATCAGTCCGGCAATTTGTATGCATAAAATCCTCTTGGAGGATGACCATAAGCCGACAATTGATGCCCAAAGAAGACTAAACAAAGCTATGCGAGAGGTGGTACGAAAAGAGATTATCAAGTGGCTTGATGCTGGAATTATCTACGCCATCTCGGATAGCAAGTGGGTGAGCCCAGTGCAATGAATACCCAAGAAGGGAGGCATAACTGTGGTGACCAACAAGGACAACGAGCTAATCCCAGCCAGGACTGTGACCAGTTGGAGGGTTTGTATGGACTACCGGAAGCTTAATAAAGCTACCCAAAAGGACCACTTCCCCTTACCCTTTATTGATCAAATGTTAGATAGATTAGCGGGGAAGCCTTATTATTGTTTCCTTGATGGTTATTCAGGTTACAATGAAATTGCAATTGCACTAGAGGACCAGGAGAAGACAACATTCATATGCCCATACAGAACATACGCCTTTCAAAGAATGCCATTTGGATTATGCAATACACCAACAACTTTTCAGCGGTGTATGATGGCAATATTCTCAGATATGATGGAAGATTTCCTAGAGATCTTCATGGATGAATTTTTCGTATTTGAAGACAGTTTCAACGATTGCCTAGGCAATTTGAAGAAGATGCTTGAAAGATGTGAGGAGGTAAACCTTGTATTGAACTGGGAGAAATGCCACTTTGTGGTGGATGAGGGCATAGTGCTGGGACACAAGGTCTCCTGCCGCGGCATAGAAGTGGACAGAGCAAAAATCGAAGTTATTGAGAAATTGCCGCCACCCACCACAGTCAAGGGCATTAGAAGTTTCTTGGGACACACAGGGTTTTATCGTAGATTTATTGCCAATTTTTCTAAAATTACTAAACATCTGTGTCTTTTGTTGGAACAAAATAGGGCCTTTGACTTCAATACTGAATGTACTGAAGCATTCAAGACACTGAAGAAGAAGCTGGTAACAGCTCCAATAGTGCAGCCACCAGACTGGAGTTTACCATTCGAGATAATGTGTGATGCCAGTGACTATGTTGTCGGGGCAACACTAGGGCAGCGGAAGGAGAAACTCTTTCATGTTATATATTATGCCAACAAGACCCTAAATGATGCCCAGATAAACTACACCACAACAAAGAAGGAGTTGCTAGCGGTAGTGTTTGCCTTTGACAAGTTCAGACCGTACATACTTGGAACAAAAGTGGTGGTCCATACAGATCATTCAACACTAAAATATCTGTTCACCAAGAAGGACGCAAAACCACGATTGATACGTTGGATTCTGCTATTGCAAGAATTCAATATAGATATCAAGGACAAAAAGGGGACAGAAAACCAAGTAGTTGATCACTTGTCAAGACTGGAGATGGGAAAGGATCAAGACAACAATAAAGTTAACATACATGAGACCTTCCCAGACGAGCAGTTATTCACTACCAGTCTACCACTAGTACTGCCGCGACAGCCATGGCGACAGGTACACTTTCTGAGATCCCTTGGTATGCTGACATAGTAAATTACCTTGTTAGTGGTTTATTACCTCCTGAACTTAACTACCAAGCAAGGAAGAGGTTCCAAAATGATGCAAAACATTATTATTGGGACGAACCTCTTCTATTTAAGCACTGTGTAGATCAGATCATTAGGAGATGCATACCACAAGAAGAACAGGAAGAAGTGCTCCACCACTGTCATGTTGCTCCTTATGGAGGACACTTTGGAGGAAACAAAACTGCTGCCAAAGTTTTGCAATAGCCTCTTGTGGGAATATATATATACTGTTGGCAGTAGACTACGTGTCCAAGTGGGTAAAAGCTATCGCCACGCAAAAGAATGATGCCAAGACCGTGCAAAGATTTCTCCACAAACATATCTTAACAAGGTTCGGCATCCCAAGGGCGATCATTAGTGATGAGGGTAGGCACTTTGACAACAGGGTGATTGCTAGTGCATTGAAGAAGTATGGAGTTAAGCATGGGATTGCAACAACATATCACCCTCAAACCAATGGGCAGGTTGAGATCTCAAACAGAGAAGTGAAGAACATCCTAGAAAAGATGGTTAAACCAACTAGGAAGGACTGGTCTCTTCACCAGAATAATGCATTATGGGCCTACGGAACTGCATTTAAGACACCATTGGGAATGTCACCGTACCGCCTCATCTACGGAAAAACATGCCACCTACCTGTCGAGATAGAACATAAAGCATATTAGGCTATCAAGACAGTTAACATGGACTGGGACAAAGCATGGTAGAATACTAAACTTAAATGAAATTAAAGAAATTTGAGCCATGACCTACGACAACACCATAATTTACAAAGACAAAATAAAGAAGTGGCACGTCAGAAAACTGCTGCCACGACAGTTCACCCCAGGGCAGAAGGTGTTGTTGTTCAACTCTAGGTTGAAGCTTTTCCCAGGAAAGCTAAAGTCTCGGTGGTCTGGACCCTTCCAAGTAGTCCAGGTTTTTCCTCATGGTGCCATCACAATCAGATCAGTCAAGGACGGGCACCAATTCAAAGTCAATGGACAAAGGCTAAAGCACTATCAGGGGACTAAAGCCCCAAAAGAGCAGGAAGTAGTTACTTTAGGAGATGCCTCTCAAGGCATCCCTAATTTAACTTAGTTTTATTTTATTTTATTTTATTTTATTTTATATTTATTGCTTTAGGAAATACGAATTTAATATTTGTTTATATTAGTTTTCAGGAAAATAAAAGAAGCAGAGTAAAGAGAATGAATGAACCAGCCTACCACACTCACAACAGCCCAAGAAGCTCAACGGTAACGAGGCTATCGTGACAGCCTGTCACCAGCTATCGCGGCAGACGCGCAAATACAGCCTGTCACCACGCTGTCGCGATAGACACGAAAATGCGCGACAAACACGAAAACGTGTAGCAGACGCGTCAGGAAACCACGTGACAGCTGGCTCTGTTTTTCACGCCACTCGTTACGACTTCAACGGGCAGAACCTCATTCTATATAAACCACTACCTCCATTTCATTTTTCACTTCATTCTCTTCTCTCTACTTTGTTTTCGAGCATTTTAGCTTTTTAAGTATTTTCTTTCATTTCTACAGTTCCTTACAATGACGACGAGATCGACCAAAAGAAGTGCTGCCTCCACATCTGCCGCGGCAGTCTCCACTCCTAGCCACAGCAGAATTCATAGAAGGTTTGCCTCAACAGATTCAGAGAAAAGATACTATGATTCTTTTCAAAAACAGGAGATGTGGGAGGAAAGAGGCTTCACCTACACAAAGAAGACATGATATCTAGGGCTCGAAGGGTTCATTGCCAAACAGATCATTGCATTAAAGTGGCAGATGTTCGCAGCACAACCCGAGAAGATGAACGTTACACTTGTCCACGAACTTTATGCTGCCGTCACATCCAAGGATGCCACGATAGTCACTATTATGGGTAAGGAAATCTCTCTCGAGCCAGCCTACATCAATACTTTATATGGCATATATGTGGGCAGGAAAGAGGATGCACACATCAGGTTTATCAGCAATCTGTAGCCGGCAGACTATGACGGCATTATGGCAGACCTGACTGAAGAGGGAACCACTTGGAACGAAGATCCAAAACACAGATGGACGGTGCACAGAACCCAACTTACACCTACTGCCAAATTGTGGAACCACTTTGTGAAAAAACGTCTCATGCCAACGTCTCATAACACAACAGTGGACCGATAGAGGCTTGCCCTCGTAAACTCCATCCTTAATGAACGGCAGATCAACATAGGTAAATACATCCTCGATGGCATCCATGAGTGTGCATTAAGAGGAATGTGCCCCCTCTTTTTCCCCTACCTAATCACATCGCTCTACCGAGCCCACAATGTGCCCAAAATTGATGAAGACGTGAAGATCCAGGGTAAGGGTGGACGCAGTAGAACATCTACAGCTTGATGGAACTGAAGGCAGCCACCCCAATGGCGTATGTTGATCCCTCTGCCGTAACAGAACCGACGACGGAACCAGATTCCACAGAACCTGTCGCGGCAGAGCCTGAGCCGACAGAACCTGCACAACCAGAAGCCACCTCCTCCAACTAAATAATTCAACAGCTAAAAAAGATGGAGGCACGACAGTTGGGATTCATGGAGTACATGAGGGACTTCACCACTGCCACGGTAAACTTTATAAAAGTTGAGCTTAATTATCAAAACGTGTAGTTTCCCTCTTTTCCAAAAAAACCCTTCACTCTGCCCCTACACCTGCTGCCAGCCCTAAGACGCCTACACCGACAGCTGCCTCTGCTTTACTCTCTGCCACGGTCGGAGACGGCGACAGACGATCTGCCACCCCTTGAGGAACCAAACGAAAGGAACCACTGCTAGAAATAGACCCAAAATATTTCGAAGGTTTCTCCTCCTCCTCAGTATGGCAAAATGACTCTGACTCCGGATCCTCTGTCGTCCGGGAGATAGCAAAGGATTTCCCTCAGATGAAGAAGAAAAAGCTTGACATTGACGTTGAGGGACCCTGCCGTGACAGAGCAGGTGGCAGCCGCAGCAGCAGCAGTGAGCTCGAGGTCCTAGACAAGGCACCGAAAATTTCACCCACTAGAGTCCAGCCACCTCGAGAGGCAAAGAAGAAGGTAGTCTCACCCTCTCCAACTCCAAAGCCAACCTCTTCCATAAAAGCAACTTCCCGACGACAGCTCTACATCGACAACAGCAGTGATGACAGCTCCTCAACTTAAGTTCTTTTACTTTACTATCATCTGTGTTTTAATTTATGTTTTGTGATGTTTATATTTTTCTGTTTTGTGTCATGTATTGAGGACAATGCAACCCTCGAGTTTGGGGGTAGGCATTCCTCTTAATTATTATTAATGAACTTATTTTAATTTGTGTCAATTTTTTGTGTAAAAAAATGGCTTAAGTCTTTGAACTGCTCTTACCTGCCGCGGTATTTAGAGCCTTACTATAGTTTTGAACTCTTGAAAACACCTTTGTGACTTATATGTTGTTAAGATTCTATTAGCAACTTAGAATAGGAAACTTACATACTTGAGTTAGAAAGAAAAATTAGAATTAGTTTACTCCTAGAGGTGCCTAACACTGGCTCTAGGATATTAAACTAGAAGTACTCCTAGAGGTGCCTAACACTGGCTCTAGGGAATTGAAACTAGAGGTGCCCAAAAAACCGGCTCTAGTAAAAATAGAAAAACTTTATAAATCAAGCTAGAGGTGCCCGAAATTGGCTCTAGTTAAGAATAATTTTCAAAAACTCAAGTAAGTAAAGTAACTATTCTGGTTGTTAAAGAGTCTAAGCTCATATTTTTTCACAAAGCATGCACACACTCACACAAGAATTATAGTATTGCTCTGATTAAATCCATAAACATTCAAAAGGATATTGATCTTGATGGTGAAGGTGCTGTAGGTAACGATTGTTCATTGAGTTAAGCCAAAACCAAAAATATTCATTTTTTTAGATAGATTGCATTTGCTTGAGGACAAGAAATAACTTGAGTTTGGGGGTGTGTTGAGTGCATAAATGTTCTATATTTTAACCCTCATTTACCCATATTATTGATGCACTCAAGCATGTTTAGTTGCATTTTAGGATAGATTTTGCATAAACATCACAAATGGAAATATTGCACAGATATTGTTGATTTTGGTCTATTCTTGCAGGTACATGTCGTATCAGTATCCAAGGCAACAGAGGTGCAAAAGACAACAGCAGAGCTGGAGTGAAGGATTGCAGGAGACAACCTATCTCAACACTGTCGTGGCATCTACCGTGGCAGAGGAGGCGACATTGGAGACTATGGTAATGGAAAATGCAAAGTGGAGTTCGATCGATAGAGCTTTTAAAGCCTGATTTTTGTGAACCACTTGCATAAATGTCGGAGCCCAGAAGTACAAGAAAGGCCTTGCCCAAAGTTTGAGGAAAAAGTCAAAGTAAGAAGATAGGGCGAATTAAAAGACATCTACTCAGAGATTTAGTCTTTAATAGAGTTCTACTTTAATTCAAACTAGTATTCTTGGCCATTAAGAAAACTCAAGTCCAAGGCCTATATATATGAATGTAATTCGACAAGGCAAAGGAAATCTAGCTCCTAGCCGTCTTCCTTAAAAAACCTAGTCGTTTTTCTCTCTCCACCATGTTCTAAACTTCCCCTAGGGCAAAGGGTTGATTTTGTAAAGTAGTTGTAAGGGTTATACTGTTTCTTAGGATTTTTTTGTTCAATTCAATAAAAGCTTCAAGTTTATTTACTTTGGTTTCAACATCTCATAAGAGTTTCGGGAGAGCATTGTGAGGTTATTCATTTACTTAATATCGAGAGAGTTAAGTATACGAAAGAAGTAAATACGAGTTTTCCTGTTTATGGTTCAACCATCTTGGCCTGGGGATAGGTACAAGGTTAAACAGCTAAGGAAGAATTCACAAACATCAGTGTTCATCCTTCGATTCACGCTAGGAGATATCATCTAAGACGTGTTCATCGACAGAACTTGGACCTAGGGATAGGACGAGTCACAACAGGGATTCTTGCTGAACTTGAAGTATGGAGTTGTCGATCGCTGTCGCGACATCAACAGACCTCTGCCGCGACAGGCTCAACGACAACCGCAACAGAAAACCTTTGAACAGTGCAATACCTGCACTACTGAGCAAATCAATACTAGCCTATTTTATCAAACTGAATTCCTCTTTTATTTTAGTTTATTCTCAAGATTACTCAAAACATTTTATTAAACTAATTTCTTTTCTTGTGCAGAAATTTAAGGATAGAAGTATTTCCAGTCCCTGTGGAGACGATATCCGATACTTAGTATCACTTTATTACTTACGACGTGTACACTTGCACCTAATTGCGATAGACTCTTTTACACACAACAAAAGGAGTTAATTCATGGGAAAATGTAATTAATGATTCTGTTGTTTTCAGTAAGTTAATGGGAGATCTGAGTGGTTTTTATATAGAGAATGAATTTGAAAATGTTGATGCTATTGGAATCTTAATTTACTAATTTCAAATTTTATGTTAATTAAGTTGTTGTTTCTGAATTAGCAGGTACCCGTTACCCGATATGTTCTTAAAGATTCTTTGTTACAAAGCAAGTAGTAATGGGCATGTATCTTTCTTTTTTGGGCGATTTTTGTTTAATTATAATGTGTTCTTTTTTTCATTGTTTATTTTATATTAAATCAAGTGATTTAATGTTCGGAATTGCTTTGTTGTTTATTTTAACAATGTTTATGGTTTATGCTTTTTGTTTTGGCAGGTGGTAGCCTTGAAATCAAATGCTAATGCACGTGAGGTCCAAGTTGATACTGATGTTGTTGATGTACCAGAATCACAATATTTTTCTAAGAGGCGAAGAAAGGTTTGGATACATTTTCTCAGTCATAACTTGGTAGAGACTAAGGATGGAAAAGAAAGGGCTCTTTGCAATTATTGCAAAACAGCTTCCTTCATCTCTAACTCACATTATAGAACTTCCAATGCAAAAACATCTTGAGAAGTGTAAACACTATACTGCGCATAAGAAGAGTTTGGGAAATGATGGAGAAGAACTAGAACATTATGTTTATGAGCAAAAAGTCTACAAAGAGTTCGTAGCTACAACAATTATAAAGCATGGATATGTTTTTTCTTGGGTTGAACGTGAAGGTAACAGGAGAATTCATGCTTATTTGAACAATCAGGTTAGAACTATTTGTAGAAACACTGCAAAAGGCGATTGTTTGAAAATGCATAGAAGTTTGAAAATTAACTTGAAAGAAACTCTTCGTAATGTTTTTGGTCGTATTTCTTTGACATGTGATATGTGGACATCTTGCCAAACTGAGGGATATTTGTATTTCACTGCTCATTATATAAATTCTAATTTGAAGTTAAATAGTAGAGTGTTAAACTCCTGTCACATTGATTCACCGTACACTGAAAGTACTATGTATACTTTTTTACTAGACTTGCTTTAGGATTGGGGTATTAACTATAAGATTTTTCCATAACGTTGGACAATGCATCTAGTAATGATAAAATGCAAGACTATTTGAATGACACTTTTAATGCACGATGAGCTTTATTATGTAGAGAAGCATACTTTCATGTTTGATGTGCTGCACATGTATTGAATCTCATTGTTAAGAATGAACTTAAGGTCATTGAGCATATTGTTGCCAAGATAAGAAACTGTGTGAAATATATTAAATGGTCAGAATAAAGAAAAGATGCTTTTTGACATAGTGTGAAATTAGTCAAGATACAAGAAACTAAAGCATTGTGGCTTGATGTGCCTACAAGATGGAACTCTACATATATGATGCTTGATAGGGCTATTTTTTATCGTGAAGCTTTTAAGCAAATGGTTGTTGTTGATTCTTCTTTCTACCATTGTCCAAACACTGAAGAGTGGGAAATGCTTGAGAAAATTCGAGATATTTTAGAACCTTTTTTTATATAACTATGATGTTTTCAGGAAGTGATTATCCTACAGCAAATTTGTACTTTGAAAATGTTTAGAGAATTTTTATGATGTTGAAAGAGTTGACGAAAAGCAATGACGCGATTTAAAAAAACAACAACAAAACTGAAGAAAATGTTTGATAAGTATAGGTTCAATTAAAGTGAGGATGACTATATCATGTTATTTGCCTTTGCGGTGATTCTTGATCCTCGTTACAAGTTGTCTTTTCTCAAGTATTGTTATGAAAGCATGTTTGAAGATGAGATAGAAGCTAGTTTGAAGATTAGTGATGTTCGTTTTATGTTGGGTATGCTATTTAAAGAATATGCTCTAGAAACGTGTGTCTCACATGCAACATCACTAACATCGGGCTCAAACTCCAAATTTCATGAGCACTTCATCTAGCAATCACAAACACAAATTTGACATTTTTGCAGTAAGTTTCTTGTTTTTTTAATTATATGTTGTTTACGTATTTTTTTTGTATTTTATATTTCATTTCAAGTATTTTGTTTATATCATATAGTTTTTGTAATCTGTATTTTTTCTCATTTTTCATTCATTCGTATTTTTTTCATTTCTATTTGTTTATTTCTATTTTGTTTCCTATTATTTATTTTATGTAATTTTAGGACTATGACAAGAGAGAAGCTACATCTTCCTGTGCAAAGTCACAATTGGATATTTACTTAGATGATCCTAATATGGATAGGAAAGTGGAGCTTGACATCCTTAATTTTTGGAACGAAAATGAGCATTGGTATGGAGAACCTTCTCATCTTGTTAGGGATATTTTGAATGTTCCCCTCACAACTGTTGCATCAGAATCAAATTTTAGCATAGGATGTCGAATTTTGAATAAGTGGAGAAGTTCTTATATTCCTAAAAATGTGGAGGCTTTGATAACAACTCGGAGTTGGTTGTTCGGTTATGAATGTAAATTTTTTATTTCTTTTTAGTTTTTGATTCTCAATAGTAAAACTTGTTTACTACGCCAACTTCTTGAACTATTAGTATATTGTATTTGTTTATTTTAACTTAAATATTATATTGTTTAATTTTTTTGTTTCACTAGTAAACAAATTAACTTCTTGTTATTGTTTATGCAGCTACAGAAGATGAAGATTTTTTCGGCTCTTTTGTGGATTTGAATGAAAAGAAGTCTAACCGTTGATGCATTCGTTATTTGTGTCTACTCAATGTAATTGAGTTTCTGTAGAACTAAGAGTTTTGATATAATAATTGAAAAATGTTTTGGACAAATTTGAAAAGAATTTAAAACTTGTCTTTGAGTCCAAACAACTTAAAAATATGTTTGAGGTATTTAAAAAGGTTTATGGCAAAGTTTTTAATGCTTTAAAGTAGTCAAACTTGACTTTTCAGCAAGCCCGTACCGATACGGTATACCCTGTATCGATACATTTTTTACCCAAGTTTTGAATCTGCCAAAACTCGTACCGATACGAGGTATACATGTATCGATACGGATAGGGATCATTTCGATACGCATCTTAGGCGTACTGATCCCTGCTTTAACAACCCCCAACGGCTATTTCCCAACGGTCTTTTAAATTGCAAACTGTACCGATACGCTCTCAAGCATATCGATACGCATAGGCTGACAAAGAGCCCAACGACTAGTTTTGAAGAAGGGCGTACCGATACGCCTCCACGTGTACCGATACGGTAGGCTGCATAATTGTATTTATGGTGGGAAATAAAGTCTCCAACGGCTCCAATTCAACCCTAACAACTAGTATCGGCTACAAACTCATTAAGGAGTATAAAATGGACCTCCAAGCATCAAGAGAAGGCTAATGCTTCAATTGTTACAACATTATGATGAGAAATTGTGTCTAGAGCTTTAATTGTCAATAACTTGTATAGACAAACACTAGTGAGCAAAAATTGTTATATTTGCTCAAGTGTTTTAGGATTGGGTGAGAGCTTCATTGTGCAAAAAAATACCTATTAGAGGGATTTGAGTTTGCTTATTTTTCATCTCTTTGTAAAGAGGGTTTGATTAAGCTTTGGGTAAAAAGCTTGATCGGTTTTGTAAGGGTTTCTTCCTAAGCCTAGAAAAGGGGACGAATCAATAGTGGATTGATTAGAAATCCTTAGTGGGGAGCCAAGGTAGTGGATGTAGACCTTGGTTAGAAGGTTGAACCACTATAAATCATCTTTTCATTTTCATTTTAGCCTCCACACCTCTATCACCCAAAAATTCAATCTTCTCCAAACTTGGAAAACACATCGGTTGTAGGAAATCGAGCACAATAAAACCCAACAATTGGTATCAGAGTTTGGCTCAATTGAAGAGGATTAACATCCTATTGAGTCGATCCGGCAAGCTCGTACAATATTTCAACAACCGGTTCAATGGTGCAATCCATCGACAATCCGTCCTTCTTTGACGGGACAAATTATGCTTATTGGAAGACGAGGATGATGTTCTTTGTCAAATCCAAAGACTACAAGCTTTGGGATATCATTGAAGATGACTCGTTCTGTAACACCCTGGTTTAAATGGTTTAAAAAAAAGAAAAGAAAGAAAGAAGTTATGCAACCAAGGGGGTTTGAACCCGTGACCTTGGCTGCCAAGGTTAGGAGTTTAACCAATTGTGCTAAGGGTATGTTTGGTTATATTTTACCAAGAATTGTTTTTATATTTAGGCTAGATTACAAAAAAAAAATAATAAGTCTGATTTAGCCCCACCTACCGTGATGAATGCAGCCACCCTAGATCTAAAAAAAATCTAATGGATCTGGAATTTTGGAGACACTTCACCTTCCGACCACCCTTGCGCGATCAACCCCACCGCCGGCCCGTGGCGTGCACGGCCACCGGCAATGTGCTCGCCGTCGTGTCCTAGACTCGATCCTGTGAGCCACTCACGCGACGGGGCTGTCTTTCACCGTAGAGAGCCGGGTGAAGACTCGACGACGAACCAAACATTGCCCCTTCGTCTCCGACCACCTCTGTCGCTGTTAGGGGCGCGTCGATGGGACAGCCATGATCGGCGAAGCAAGACGAGCAAAACCCCTAAGGTTTTGCGTCTGATCGACGCCGGTAAGACTCCTAACGGAGCTTCGTGGATTCCGGCGTTTATTATACTTTTCTGGTGAGTTTCGGTCTGATTCCGGTGAATTTCAGTTGTGTAGTCTGGATTAAAACGAATGATCGAATTTTCTATCTTTTTCAGGTGATAAAATCACAATTTTGACCTCCAGCAACTACTCCGACGATCGATCTGCTTTGGGGTAAGTTGATCGGTTTAATTATAGTTTAAGGGTTCCAACCTGGTTTGAGTCCAACCCGAGTCTGACCCAACCCGTACCCATACCCGTGTCCGACCCGAACCTGACGCCCAACCCGTCTGTCGAGTCAACTCAGTCCGAGTCAGCCACTGAGTCAACTCAGCGAGTCAGCACAGTGAGTCAGTCGAGTCAACTACGTTGACCTCAGCCCGTTAACCTGTTGACGTCAGCGTTGACATGCTGACGTCAGTGTTGACTCTAACCCCGTTGACTGTTGACATGCTAACGTCAGCGTTGACTTTGACCGTTGTCCAAAAAGTCAACTTTTCCAAAAACTCCTATTTTATGTTTTTCGACGTCCTTAGTCCGTTTTTGAAGCCCGATTCACAAAATTTCGACCCGAAAGCCTCTGAATCTGATCTTGAACCCAAAAATGCTTATGCGTTTCTTGTTCAGTTTAAAGGTAGTTTGATTAAGGATTAACTGTGGATTTTGTTTAATTGAAGGCATCCGCATATCTTCATATTTGCGTGGTTGTGGGATGTTGAATCCGACTTCAAGTGTGTTCGAATGTCGTCCACGAACCGACCGGTGTAACTCGGAGTTAAGGTAATACAATACTACCCCTGGTATGCTTTATGAACATGTCGATATCTGGTTAACGCATGCATGCTCATGATGAAGTGTTTTGTAAACTTTGCTTAAGCCAAATCAGATATGAGAAATAAGTATGGAAATTATTGAAACCAAAATATTCGAATAAGAATACTAATAGACCAGAAGTATCGAAAGTTTTAATAGTAATAAATAATATAGTTAAATTCGCAACTCGATCAATAGTGTCTAAGATTCAATGCCCATAATATGGAGTAAGGGATATTGGATATGAGATTACAAAAATGCCCCTGGGGTATAAGAATGACTAAACTGCCCATAATAAAGGAAGTGGCCCAAAATCTGCATTCGACCTGATTGAAAATTTTCCCTACCTAAGATGTATGTTCTATTGGAAAAGACTCCGGCATCATTATTCGAACGCGTGTGATACTAAAAGAAACTTGGATTTTCCCCTGAGCTCTGTATAACACACGAAGGTGAATTTACTAGAAATATCGTTGTATTCCTGAGCTGATCCTTACGACAGTAATGAATGAATTAATTGGAATGATCGTAATGACCAAAAAGACTGTAGTGCCTTCGAGCACCGAAATTCTTAATTAATCAGAATAACAATTATGCCCTTAAGTTCTAAATGAGTAAACCGTCTGTAAGGGCCGAAAGGATTAGAACGACCTAATTTCTACCGAGTACGTAAACGAAGGAGGTGCTAAATAGTAAAATTGACAAAAATGGTGGATTTATCCCAATTTCCAAAATGACTGAAAATCCCTCTTGAGTTAAATAGGCAGTTATGCATTTGATGAATTTCTGAGATTTCTAATAAGGCTTTAAGAGCTAAAGTGCCTCTAAGTGTTAGGAAGCACACTCAAGTATGTTAATCACTCCTGATATTAATATAAGGTTGGAAGTTTTCC
This sequence comes from Hibiscus trionum, assembly GCA_030270665.1. Taxonomy (NCBI): domain Eukaryota; kingdom Viridiplantae; phylum Streptophyta; class Magnoliopsida; order Malvales; family Malvaceae; genus Hibiscus; species Hibiscus trionum. The sequence goes on along the minus strand of BSYR01000038.1, from coordinate 12,768,457 downwards.
GCACAAAAATATAAGTTCGGCTACTCTGTGGCAAGTCTTGTGGTGAATTATGAAAGCAACCATTCAAATACATATTAAATATTATAAATCATCATTTTATCATTACTAGGCTAAATTACAAAATCACCCCTGATAGTTAAAAGACTAAAATACCCTCGTTGGCCAAAGCAATTAAGATAGCCCTGAATGTATCCGATATCGTGAAAGATCTTGACATAGAAATCTCCGAATGCCTGATGAGCAAATAGAATTTCCTGAACGACTGTTTATGCCTTGTTGGTATAAATTACCAAAATGTCCATATGTGATAAAATGACCATAATGCCCTTGTATGCTTAAATGACTAAATAACTCATGATGCGTCTAAACTCTCAAAGATCATGATGTACCACCTCCTGAATATTTGGGTTAAACCGTTAGTATGAACCCCTTTTAATAGGGGCCACGTTTCATAAATTTGTTCAAATTGTCAAAAGTTTAATGTGTCCCATTCCGTAAATGCCAAGTATCTCCAAGAAATGGTCTGTCCCACCTAGTGTGTTCCATGTGTGATATATTCTGTTGAATGAATTGTATAATGATTTAATCATGAACACGGCTATGTTTGATGAACATTTCAATTGTTATTGAGATTGCATCACTATATTGGAAAATGAGATGAAATGATGAACCAAATATATGATGACATTCTCTGCCTGCTTGATGTATGTCTGCTCAATATGCATACTTGTTATGTGATTGCTTGATCTGTGATGGTATTGCCTGACTGTCTGATGAACTTGATAGTATGATCTGTTAGCTTGACCTATGATGGTACAATCTGTTTGCATGATGAATGATGAAAATGTCTGTTCTGCTCAATGGTATGCCCATTTATCTGTCAAAATCATGAATCTTCTGTTTCTGATACTCTGAATAGAATACATATGTCACATGTATTCTGTTATTCATGTCTGAAATCTAAATACCGATTGTCATCCGGGGTATACTGTTGGGTTATGTTATGAAGTCTCTGTTGGTACAGCCCTGATCAAGTTGGTAAATCCTTATGGACTCAAGGTCTCCCCTTGAGTAGGTACCGATGCTTTAGCACGGGTAAATCCTTATTGACCTAAGGCAGCCCCTTAGGTGGCACCTATGCCCATCGGGCCTAGGGTAAGTCCCTATGGATGCAGTTCTGGGGGACTGCATATTGGTGTAAGGTTGGAGGGTAGTTACTAGTAAACCCTTGTATGTACTTGAACATTTGCATTGAATTGTTATGTGTTCTCATGATATGATTGGTATGCATTTATGCCAATTTGATATGCATCTATTGGGACACACTAGACATTAAACTCGTTATTTCCATCTTCGTAATATATCAGCTTGTATTATTCTTGTTTGTTACTCAACGTTTGAATAAAGAACAAGTACTGTTATTCTCAAGTAACGTTATCCTGAAATAGCGGAAGGGAAATGAAGAATGTTACTACCTGGAACATCATAAAAATATTATGCCTACCATATATCTGCATGAGCTTATAGCATCTTTTGGTAGTTCTGTATTACTGAGCTTTTCCAAGCTCACGTTGTTTTTACCATCGCATGTTAAAAGAATATAGCATGGTATAATGTTTAACATCAGTTTTCGGAGTTCCCTCGGCGTTACCTCTGGAGTACGGTATTGTATAGTTAGTGGGCATGTATGCCATGTATTGCTTTATGATAGAGTCTGTAAAGCACTTTTTGAAATTTATGTTAAGTGTTTAAATGATTTCTTGAAATGTCATTTTAAACAGAAGTTGATTTTACAGTTTAATAAATGTTTTGAGCAAAAAAATGTTTTTACGTGTATTTTTACTGTGGGTCGCTCTTGTGACCCTAATGTGACTTCTTAGGATCCGTTGTAACGCATAGGCGGGTCTAGGGGGCTACATTTAGTGGTATCAGAGCTTAGAGTTGCGTCATTCTGGGTAGATCGGTCGATCATCTGTCATAGGATGTCTGGTATGTGCATGCCCCTAGATCCTGACCGTACTCCACCAAGCCGGGACTCTGATGTCGAATCCTTTTTCTGAAATAACTAAATCTAAGCTTTTTGTCTGTTGTATCTCGAATCGAAATGACAAGGAATGTCTGTAATGTTCGTATGTGAATTGGATTAACTTAATTGATCTAAATCTAGATAAAGAACCTAAGATGGTTTATGCATGTGAAATCGAAGATCTGAATCCTATTAAGAATAAATGTTTGATCAAACAAGGAAAACGATATGAGATTACAAGTAAAGTAGCTCGATGATAATGAGTGTGTTTGAGAATATTTCGACGAAAATTTGATAAAAGTATTACGAATTTAAAAGAAAGGTGTTCGTGAAATTGGTGAACGTATAGATTATGTGGTGGCTCTGGTATGCACGTATGAAACAATTATCGGAGTATTACAATGAATGTAAGTGATATTCGTTTAAAACCTTTGTTATGCTTGACCGGTATGAAGAAAGACATTTTGGGGGAAAATGACGCAATGTACCGTCATATGTATCCTACTTACTGGAATATGATGTTTACATCCTAATTCTGGAGGGCCCTGGTTGAGGCTTTGAGTACTCGTATGAATTTCGAGCACAGTTGTTCGTCCGTAAACTGATGGTCAACTTGGAAGAGTAATGTGGATTCTGGAAGATATACCCTTCGGTTGTATGATTGAATTTTGTGGTAGTTCGAAATGTCTCTTGTCCGTGGTAGAGACGATTTATTATATAAACTATTATACAAGGGTTTGCTTGGTACTGTTTGAAGTTCGATATGGATTCAAACATTGTATTGAAATTAGTTGGTCCGAGATGTGTAATGGGATGACTTTGAGTTCAAGGACAACCCGAATGATTGAAGACACTACCCGATTGATCTGTGACCGTCTGAGAGTTCCGGGGAATAAGAATATTCTGATGGAAAAGTTTCAGTACAAGAATAAATGTAAGAGCAGTTACAACAGATCTCCAACTCTGGAAAAATTTCGAGGATGAAATTTCTTTTAAGAGGGGGTGAGTTGTAACACCCTAGTTTAAATGGTTTAAAGAAAAGAAAAGAAAGAAGTTATGCAGCCAAGGGGGTTTGAACCCGTGATCTTGGCTGCCAAGGTTGGGAGTTTAGCCAATTGTGCTAAGGGTATGTTTGGTTATATTTTACCAAGAATTGTTTTTATATTTAGGCTTGGTTACAAAAAAATAATAATAAAAGTATGATTTAGCCCCACCTACCGTGATGAATGCAGCCACCCTAGATCTAAAAAAAATATCAAATGGATCTGGAATTTTGGAAACCCTTCACCTTCCGACCACCCTTGCGCGATCAACCCCACCGCCGGCCGGTGGCGTGCGCCGTCGTGTCCTAGACTCGATCTTGTGAGCCACTCGCGCGACGGGGCCGTCTTTCACCATGGAGAGCCGGGTGAAGACTCGACGACGAACCAAACATTGCCCCTTCGTCTCCGACCACCTCTGTCGCCGTTAGGGGTGCGTCGACGGGACACCCGTGACCGGCGAAGCAAGACGAGCAAAACCCCTAAGGTGTTGCGTCTGATCGACGCCGGTAAGACTCCTAACGGAGCTTCGTGGATTCCGGTGTTTATTATACTTTTCTGGTGAGTTTTGGTCCGATTCCGGTGAATTTCAGTTGTGTAGTCTGGATTAAAACGAATGATCGAATTTTCTATCTTTTTCAGTTGATAAAAATCACAATTTTGACCTCCGGCGACCGTCCGATGATCAATCTGCTTTGGGGTGAGTTGATCGGTTTAATTACGGTATAAGGGTTCCAACTCGGTTTGAGTCCAACCCGAGTCTGACCCAACTCGTACCCGTACCTGACCCGTGTCCGACCCGAATCCGACGCCCAACCCGTCTGTCGAGTCAACTCAGTCCGAGTCAGCCACTGAGTCAACTCAGCGAGTAAGCACAGTGAGTCAGTCGAGTCAACTCAGTTGACCTCAGCCCGTTGACCTGCTGATGTCAGTGTTGACTCTGACCCCATTGACCGTTGACCTGCTGACGTCGGTGTTGACTTTGACTGTTGACCAAAAAGTCAACTTTTCCGAAAACTCCTATTTTATGTTTTTCGACGTCCTGAGTCCGTTTTTGAAGCTCGTTTCGCAAAATTTTGACCCGAAAGCCTCTGAATCTGATCTTGAACCCAAAAATGCTTATGTGTTTCTTGTTCAGTTTAAAGGTAGTGTGATTAAGGATTAATTGTGGATTTTGTTTAATTGAAGGCATCCGCATATCTTCATATTCGCGTGGTTGTGGGATGTTGAATCCGACTTCAAGTGTGTTAGAATGTCGTCCACGAACCGACCGGTGTAACTCGGAGTTAAGGTAATACAATACTACCCCTGGTATGCTTTATGAACATGTCGATATCTGGTTAACGCATGCATGCTTATGATGAAGTATTTTGTAAACTCTGCTTAAGCCGAATCAGATACGAGAAATAAGTATGGAAATTATTGAAACCAAAATATTCGAATAAGAATACTAATAGATCAGAAGTATCGAAAGTTTTAATAGTAATAAATAATACAGTTAAATTCGCAACTCGATCAATAGTGTCTAAGATTCAATGCCCATAATATGGAGTAAGGGATATTGGATATGAGATTACAAAAATGCCCTTGAGGTATAAGAATGACTAAACTGCCCATAATAAAGGAGGTGGCCCAAAATCTGCATTCGACCTGATTGAAAAATTTCCCTACCTAAGATGTATGTTCTATTGGAAAAGACTTCGGCATCATTATTCGATCGCGTGTGATACTAAAAGAAACTTGGATTTTTCCCCTGAGCTCTTTATAACACACGAAGGTGAATTTACTAGAAATATCGTTGTATTCCTGAGCTGATCCTTGCGACAGTAATGAATGAATTAATTGGAATGATCGTAATGACCAATAAGACTGTAGTGCCTTCGAGCACCGAAATTCTTAATTAATCAGAATAACAATTATGCCCTTAAGTTCTAAATGAGTAAACCGTCTGTAAGGGCCGAAAGGATTAGAACGACCTAATTTCTACCGAGTACGTAAACGAAGGAGGTGCTAAATAGTAAAATTGACAAAAATGGTGGATTTATCCCAATTTCCAAAATGACTGAAAAACCCTCTTGAGTTAAATAGGCAGTTATGCATTTGATGAATTTCTGAGATTTCTAATAAGGCTTTAAGAGCTAAAGTGCCCCTAAGTGTTAGGAAGCACACTCAAGTATGTTAATCACTCCTGATATTAATATAAGGTTGGAAGTTTTCCGCACAAAAATATAAGTTCGGCTACTCTGTGGCAAGTCTTGTGGTGAATTATGAAAGCAACCATTCAAATACATATTAAATATTATAAATCGTCATTTTATCATTACTAGGCTAAATTAAAAAATCACCCCTGATAGTTAAAAGACTAAAATGCCCTCGTTGGCCAAAGCAATTAAGATAGCCCTGAATGTATCCGATATCGTGAAAGATCTTGACATAGAAATCTCTAAATGCCTGATTGGAAGCCTGATGAGCAAATAGAATTTCCTGAGCGACTTTTTATGCCTTGTTGGTTTAAATTACCAAAATGTCCATATGTGATAAAATGACCATAATGCCCTTGTATGCTTAAATAACTAAATAACTCTTGATGCATCTAAACTCTCAAAGATCTTGATGTACCACCTCCTAAATATCTGGGTTAAACCGTTAGTATGAACCCCTTTTAATAGGGGCCACGTTTCAGAAATTCATTCGAATTGTCAAAAGTTTAATGTGTTCCCTTCCGTAAATGCCAAGTATCTCCAAGAAATGGTCTGTCCCACCTAGTGTGTTCCATGTGTGATATATTCTGTTGAATGAATTGTATAATGATTTAATCATGAACACGGCTATGTTTGATGAACATTTCAATTGTTATTGAGATTGCATAACTATGTTGGAAAATGAGATGAAATGATGAACCGGATATATGATGACATTCTCTGCCTACTTGTTGTATGTCTACTCAATATGCATACTTGTTATGTGATTGCTTGATCTGTGATGGTATTGCCTGACTGTCTGATGAACTTGATAGTATGATCTGTTAGCTTGACCTATGATGGTACAATATGTTTGCATGATGAATGATGAAAATGTATGTTCTGCTCAATGGTATGCCCATTTATATGTCAAAATCATGAATCTTCTGTTTCTGATACTCTGAATAGAATACGTCTGTCACATGTATTCTGTTACTCATGTCTGAAATCTGAATACCGATTATTATCCGGGGTATACTGTTGGGTTATGTTATGAGGTCTCTGTTGGTACATCCCTGATCAAGCTGGTAAATCCTTATGGACTCAAGGTCTCCCCTTGAGTAGGTACCGATGCTTTAGCACGGGTAAATCCTTATGGACCTAAGGCAACCCCTTAGGTGGCACCTATGCCCATCGAGCCTAGGGTAAGTCCTTATGGATGCAGTTCTGGGGGACTGCATATTGGTGTAAGGTTGGAGGGTAGTTACTAGTAAACCCTTGTATGTACTTGAACATTTGCATTGAATTGTTATGTGTTCTCATGATATGATTGGTATGCATTTATGCCTATTTGATATGCACCTATTGGGACACACTAGACATTAAACTCGTTATTTCCATCTTCGTAATATATCAGCTTGTATAATTCTTGTTTGTTACTCAACGTTTGAATAAAGAAAAAGTATTGTTATTCTCAAATAATGTTATCCTAAAATAGCGGAAGGGAAATGAAGACTGTTACTACCTGGAACATCATAAAAATGTTATGCCTACCATATATTTGCATGAGCTTATAGCATCTTTTGGTAGTTCTGTATTACTGAGCTTTTCCAAGCTCACGTTGTTTTTACCATCGCATGTTAAAAGAATATAGCATGGTATAATGTTTAACATCAATGTTCGGAGTTCCCTCGGTGTTGCCTCTAGAGTGCGGTATTGTATAGTTAGTGGGCATGTATGTCATGTATTGTTTTATGATAGAGTCTGTAAAGCACTTTCTGAAATTTATGTTAAGTGTTTAAATGATTTCTTGAAATGTTATTTTAAAAAGAAGTTGATTTTACAGTTTAATAAATGTTTTGAGCAAAAAAAATGTTTTTACGTGTATTTTTACTGTGGGTTGCTCTTGTGACCCTAATGTGACTTCTTAGGATCCGTTGTAATTCATAGGCGGGTCTAGTAGGGGGTTACACGTTCGCATCACAAGGAAGCAAGGCGGAGTAGAGTGCCGACGATCGTAAAAAGATGGAGTTAAATTGCAAGGCTTTTGCACTTCATCTTTTGTGCACTTAGCCTCAACATCTACGAGAAGATATCTTCTTGCGAGAGTGCCAATGAAATTTGGGACAAGCTCGAAGCTACATACGATGGGACAAACGAAGTAAAGGAGACCAAGATCGGCCTCCTCAACCTAGAGTATGAAAACTTCAAGATCGACCCAGAAGAGGACATTGAAAAGATGCTCCTTCGATTCTCCACCATCACCAACGGACTCAAAGGTTATGGAGAAGTCATTCTGAAAGAAAAGCTTATCCGAAAGCTTATATGTTCTCTTCCCGAGTCATGGGACTCAAAGATGACCGCCATCATCGAAGCTAAGAATTTGAAGACCTTGAAACTTGATGAACTCATGGGGTCACTTCTCACTCACCAAATTATGAAGAAAGACAAAGAAGAGGAGAAGAAGAAGGAATAGATAAGAAAAATGGGGAAGAAGTAGATCATGTAGCTAGGCATCAACGCAAGTGTCGTTGCTCTCAAATCCTCCACATGCCATCATGTAGAACTAAGTGAGAAGGAAAGCAAAGATGAAGAGATGGCCTATCTCTTCAAGAAATTCACTCGGTTCATGAAGAGTAAAATGGAAAAATCTAAGCATGAATCGAGGAAGAAGATGAAGGAATCCCACAAGTCCAACAAGAAGGGATCATCTTCAAAGCAAGCATATGTGGCAACATGGAGTGATGAAGACTCCACCGATGACGAGGTAGCCCACCTATGCTTGATGACCCTCAATGAGGGAGAGGTAACTTCTAACTCATCTATTTCAAATTCATATACATTTGATGAGTTACAAGATGCCTATAATGATTTGCTTTTGGAATTCAAGGCATCATTTTCTAAGAACAAAAAGTTGATTTCAAAATTGAAAAATGAGAATGATTTGCTTTCCAAAAAAATCTTGAGTTTGAAGTAAAATTGAAGGATTTTGAACAAAAAGTTTCACATTTGCAAAACTTGCTTCAAATAATGGAAAAGGATCATCAACAAGAAATTGATGATCTTAAAAAAGAAAAAAGATTTGATTTCCAAAGAGCTTGAAAAGAAAAATAATTTTGGAAAATCAAATTTTTATGTTAGACAATCTAGTGCCTCTAGATTTTTAAATGATAAATGTTTTAGAAGTATTTGGGTCCCAAAAGAACTAAGTACTTCAACTAAAAAAGATGAAATTGAAAAATGGATTCCTAAGAGGACTAAACTTTGTGCTACTAACGTCTATGGATCCAAAGCAATTTGGATACCAAAAATTACTTGATTGTCTTATGATAGGTGTGATGGAGATTGATCAACAAGTCAAATATTGAGGAGAGCTCCATGCACACAAGGAAGAACACTTGAAGAGGAAGGCTTCACATCCTCCCTTGGATTCAAGTGTTGGTAAAATTAGTTGAATTCTTTTTATTTAGTTTTATTTTTTTAATTCAACTAGTTTAATCATATATATTGGACTAACATTCTTTGATGATGCTTTGAGTAAGAGGGAGCCATTTTTAAAACCAAACATTTTTAATAGTTTCAAAATTTAAACCGCTATTGTTATTTTGAGCCTAAAAGTGTTTTAAATTCTTTTTTATATAACAAAAAAGGGAGAAATTGTTTGAAAAATTGAATTTTCAAATGAATAATGGGAGCTTTAATTGATTTTGAATCTTAATTCTCTTATTCAAAATTTATTTCACAAAGGGGGAAAAATCCTAAAAAAAATTCAAGTTGGTTTTATTATATCAAAAAGGGGGAAATTGTAGAACTAAGTGTTTTGATATAATAATTGAAAAATATTTTGGACAAATTTGAAAAGAATTTAAAACTTATCTTTGAGTCCAAATAACTTGAAAATATGTTTGAGGTATTTAAAAAGGTTTTTGACAAAATTTTTAATGCTTTAAAGTAGTCAAACTTGACTTTTCAGCAAGCCCATACCGATATGGTATACCCCGTATCGATACATTTTTACCCAAGTTTTGAATCTGCTAAAACCCGTACCGATACGGGGTATACCCGTATCGATACGGGTAGAGATCATTTCGATACGCATCTTAGGCGTACCGATCCCTGATTTAACAACCTCCAACGACTATTTCCCAACGGTCTTTTAAATTACAGACTGTACCAATACGCTCTCAAGCGTATCGATACGCATAGGTTGACAAAGAGCCCAACAACTAGTTCTGAAGAAGGGCGTACCGATACGCCTCCACGTGTACCGATACGGTAGGCTGCAGAATTGCATTTATTGTAACACCCCCAAATTTGGGCCTAGATGTTTTAGAGTCCAAATCGGACCGGTCTGAAAACGGTTCAAATCTTAAAGGGAGCTTTAGGGAACACCTAGTTCGGGATGCTTTAAAAATATAGAAAAATATCTAAAAATCCTCATTTAATATATGAAAGATTATGGTGAAATCAATTTTACAAAATAAGGTTTGGAAATACTACATTTCGGTGTAGTGACCAAATCGCAGTTTTTGCAAAAGTTAAATAGTGACTGTTTTGTAAATGATTGAAACTTTGAATCTTTAAGGAGCTAATTTTACCAAAATGTTTTCATCATATTTTTCCTTAATTTGGGTAATTTTATTAATGTTTTAATTAAAGGAAATGAAGGTTAATTAAATGAGAAACTACCTTTGACTATTCATAACTACTTTTCACAAATTTTCTCTCATTTCATTTTCTCTCAAATTCTTTTCAGCCAAACACATTCTCTCCAGAAATTATACTTTTATTTTCACTTCATTTGATGAGATTTCAATCTTCTTTTGATTCTTAATCAATTCCTCATCAAATCCTCTTGATTTCTACATTGAATTTTCAAGAAAACTTGCCCAAATCAAGGAGAAATCATCCATTAGAGGTAAGCTTCGTTCTTCTCCTCTAATGATCAGTTCTTTACTGAAATTCCCAAGTTATCAATCCTTTGTTAATGATTTTTGAGTGGTTTTAATGTTAGAAACAAGAAATTGTCTTAAAACTTAAGATTTTGGAAGAGATCTTGAAGATTTTCGTGGTGAATGATTGGGATCTGTTTTGAGGTGGTTTTCTAATGTATTTTGGATGTTAATTGATGTTACAAATGAGGTTTTATCAATCAAATCCCGAATAGGTTTGGTTTCCTAAGTTTTGTATGCTAGAATGATGGTTTTTGGGGTGATTTTGGTGTTCTGTCATAGCTGGAGGTATAAGGAAGAGTTTGTAGTGGTTTTTTATGCTAATTGATGTTTAGAAATGATAAGAAGTGATAGATCTTGGCTGGGCTTTGTTTTGGAAGAGTTTGGAGATGTTTTCGGTTGTGTTTGGTAGCCGAAATGAGGTGTTTGAGTAGAGCAACGAGTTTAGGTGTGTGGCTAATGATTTCAATGCATGATGATGCATTAATCCTCTGCTTTTATGTGTTAAAAATAGAGGAGACATCTTCGGACGCCTTTGGTGTTGATCCGGGAGCCTAGATAGCATTTCGGCGAGCAAGCGAAACGTAATCGGTGAGTGCGTATGGTTTAAGAAGTCCTTGAGGGACAAAGTATCAAGGTTTGGGGATTTAGGAAATGTTTGAAACATCTTCCTAAGTCCGGAAGTAAGTATTGGCTAGATTTCTCTCTTAAATGTGGTGGTTGCCCCTAAAATGCTTTTACATGCTCATGGTTTAAGATAGATAAATCCCTACTGTTTTTATGCATGAGTTGTAGCATGAGATGATGCTTGAAATGATTTCATGGGATAACATGTTGCATAGTTGAGATTTGAGCTTTTGTTTTAAAGCATGGCAAATGTTATGGTTTTGAAATGAGATGAGAATGATTTGGAAATGTTGGATGAAAAACAGTAGGTGAGATGATGATTTGACATAATATATTGGCATAGATGTTGAGATACTTACCGGATATAATTGATCGATCAATAGGATGAGAGTGCACTATAAACTAAAAATTCGTACGTGCTCTTTGGTTAATCCAAAGGGAGAGAACCGATGATGGGCATTCCATCGGGTAGGACTTGGTGAAATACCCAAGCTTTGTGGCGATGAGAGATTCCGCCATGTGAGTACGGTGATGTGAGATTCCACCGGAAATTATGTTACTAGACAAGTGAGTACGGTGATGTGAGATTCCACCGGAAGCGTCTAGTGGTTAGAGAATGTTGTCCGCATATCCGAGTAATAATGAGATGTGAAATGCCAATATAATATATAAAAATGCTTTTGATTCACATGTACCTTTGATGAAATGATTTATGCTATGAGAAATGCATATGAGATTTTGTATATGAAATGATTTGGTGTTATAAGCATGAGTGTGGCTTTGCCATGAGTTTTGCATTGGTCTAAATGCATGAGATAGAATTGAGGTACATGTGTTTTCAAGGAGATGTTGCTTTGAATGGTTTTCAAGCATGAGATAGAATGAGCATGTTGTTTAAAAGCTTTGAGGAAGTGTTTTCAAGAAATGCATTATTGTGTTGGTTTTCTTTAGAGCATGCCTCACTAAGCATTTGTGCTTACGCTCTCTTTTACCAATAATGCAGATAATTGAGGTGTTTTCGGGCATCAAGAAGGATAAGAACATCCAAGGAAGTACAAGCTCATGTATGGTGATGTTTTCATACACTTTAGTTTTGATAAATGGCAATGGGAAACCAAGGTTGTATTTGGGAGATGTGTTTTGAACCCCTTAAGTTTGTGGCATGTTTATGTTGGCATTTATGGGTTGTAATTGGTCTTAAATGTTTGGTTTGAGGTTTGGTTGCTTGTATTAGATGTGAGACTAGGATGCATGCCTATAGATTGTATGTTTTGGTGTTTGATGCCATGCTCTAGTCTAGGGGTTTAAAATATGTTCCTTAGCATCAAAATGGATTGCTGGTATGATTTGAGAGTATTTGAGGCATGTTTGAATGGGTTAAAGGGTGAAAAACCAGCAATTTCTGCTGTCACTGGGCAAAGTGTATCGAAACGGCTGCAACAGTTTCGAAACGGGGGCCTGTAATGGCCACAACGTTTCGGAACGGGTTGCAGAGGTTTCGAAACAGTTTGGCTACTAGAATAACCTGTTTCGATACCGGTCTCGGAACATACCCACGTACCGAAACGTTCAACACCGTTTCGATACGGGCGTTTCGGTACGGAGGGTGGGTGTTTCGATACGGTTGACCGTTGGAGGGTGATTTGAATTGTTAAAGTTTCATGCTTTACATTTTAGTCCTAAATGTGTGGATGCAATTGCTTGAGCTTGGAATGTATTTTTAAACTGAAACTTGACAGAGAAGCATGTAACATGATTAATTTTATATTGGTAATTCTAAAATCAGAAAAGTCCTTCTAATTTCCAAAAATTACATTTTTGGTCCCTAAACGCATAATATAAGCAATTGAGTCCCTAAATGTTTTCCGATCGCTGTGCCTTTCTCTACCATGATTTGTGAGTACTCACATAGGTTTAATGTGCATCTAGACAAGATTAAAAATAAAAAAAGGGTCGTGAATCAAGGTTGACTTTCGGGTTGACTTTGGTTTTCCCCGTGTAATCTTCGTAGTTCGGGTCAAACGTCTAGGTCGGGCTAAGGGGTTACATTTGTGGTGGGAAATAAAGTCTCCAACGGCTCCAATTCAACCCTAACAGCTACAAACTCATTAAGAAGTATAAAAGGGACCTCCAAGCATCAAGAGAAGGCTAATGTTTCAATTGTTACAACATTCTGATGAGAAAGTGTGTCTAGAGCTTTAATTGTCAATTTCTTGTATAGACAAACACTAGTGAGTCAAAATTGTTATATTTGCTCAAGTGTTTTAGATTTGGGTGAGAGCTTAATTGTGTAAACAAATACCTATTAGAGGGATTTGAGTTTGCTTATTTTTCATCTTTTTGTAAAGAGGGCTTGATTAAGCTTTGAGTAAAAAGCTTGATCGGTTTTGTAAGGGTTTTCTCCTAAGCCTAGAAAAGGGGACGAATCAATAGTGGATTGATTGGAAATCCTTAGTGGAGAGCTAAGGTAGTGGATGTAGACCTTGGTTAGAAGATTGAACCACTATAAATCATCTTGTCATTTTCATTTTAGCCTCCACACCTCTATCACCCAAAAATTCAATATTCTCCAAACTTGGCAAACACATCGGTTGTATGAAATCGAGCACCATAAAACCCAACAGTTTCATATGTAGGAATAGTTGAGTTTTTCAAACTCTTTATTTAAGACTTGTGCCTCATTTTAGTTGTGTTTTTCAAACTCTTTATCATTTTACTGAACATATATAGGTAAGAATGCTTGTAATCTACTAGGATCATGTTGATCAAACCATTTGAGTCATGTTTGTTTTGTGTGTGTGAAACTGGTTTTTCCAATGCATGGACTAGTGATGCAATTAAAGGTTGCCCCTATGAATTGGTCTATTATGTATCCATTTCTTTTAATGCAATCTTTTGACATTTTTCTTTGTAAATGTAGCAACCAAAAAATCACACTGACAAGGATGAAGTTAAGATTAAATATTGGGAGAGAAAATAGTATATTAAAATTCTAAATTTAAAAATTAGTAGGGAAAAAAGTTTTATTTAATTAATATTTAAACGTAAAATGACATAAAATGTTATTATACCACAACTTTGACAAGAGCAACGGTCTCTTCCATGGTATAGTACAAAAAGATAATAAAACATACACCATTTTATTATTTATTATATTGCTAAAAATATATCATATTAAAAATAAATTATTCATTTATTTTACATTAATTTTCAGGTTAAAATTGGGTCGATATTCAGTTCAGCTTTCGGTACGGGTCAAATCGGTTCGGGTCCATTTCAGTTCAACAAAAAAATTTAGGTCGATTTCGGTTCGGTTCAGTTTATTTTGGGTTTCGGGTCAACTTCGGATCATCATATTCGGGTCAAAATCGAGTCTTGATTCGGGTCTCGGGTCAAGTTTGCCAGGTCTAGGTAGAGTAGATGTTTTTCTCCGCTTTGGTTTTAGGCTCTGTTCCCAACCCTTGCATTTGCCTCTTTTCTTTGATGCATTTGTGTTGAGCTCGAAGGTCACAACCGAGATGCATGCCAAGGGTGGAGAAGGTTGATTTTAGGGCGTTTGTGTGGAAGCTAAAAGATAAGAATTGAACACAAGGATTTAGAGTGGTTCGACTTTCTAACCCAAAGCCTACATCCACTACCTTAGCTTCCTACTAAGGATTTCAACCAAATTCACTAAGAATTTCGTCTCCTTTTCTCAGATTAGGAGGAAACCGTTACAACGATCAAGCTTTCTACCCAAAGCTTGATTAAGCACTCTCTCACAAGAGAAATTCTAAGCAAACTTGAAATCCCTCTAATAGGAATTTGTTTGCACAATAAAGCTCTCACCCAAACCTAAACACTTGAGCAAATTTGACAATGTTTAGCTCACTAGTGTTGTCTATACAAGGAATTTACAATTGAAGATCTAAAGACATTTTGACATCATAATGTTGTTACAATTGAAGCATTAACCTATCATTGATGCTTGAAGGTCCCTTTTATACTCCCAAATGAGTTTGTAGTCGTTGAGGACCGTTGGGATTGAATTGGAGCCATTGAAGACTTTATTTCCCTAATTAATTGCAGTTTTGGTGATATCAGTTTTGGAATAGGTGATAACTGCATAAATATCCTTGTTTTCATACCTTTTTGCTATAGAATTTTCCTGTTCTTGAGTTCATACCATAGCATTTAGACTGCATGTAGGTTGCATTTTCTTCTTCTGGTTGCATATTTACCTTTGCTGGTTATTAGTCTATATCGAGGGGTACTGCTCGGGAGGTTGGTTTTGGTTTTGTAGTGCGCAGGAAAGGAGTTAAGAGAAATCCGGTGCCGGGAATTGCTATAGCATGATGGAAGTGGACATTGGCCAGCACGTGAGATACACGTGAGTTGTAGAAACATGTGAACATGCAGAAAAGGACGATCTGACATGTGCATCAGCCGGTGTCTACCTGCAAACTGTCCCCCTTGTCCCCTCGTGGCAGACCTTGTCGGTGGATATTCCTTGGGAATATCAAGGCATCTTTAGGGCACCAAACCCTAGAAGCCTCCACTATATAAAGGGGAGAGGAGCTTGGAGCAAGGTGTGGTATTTTGAGTGTTGCAAAAAGAGAGGCGGAAGAGAGAGAGAAGGAGAGAGAAGTTCCCACCTTCATCTTCTCCAGCTTGGTGTCCTCCATCGTTGAAGCTCCAAGGAGTGGCCTCACCGGCCTCGAGAGAGGCGGTGGGCCTAAGACAGTCGGGCAGTCCATGGCGGAGAGGGAATTTACCTTTGCTTCTATCGCTATAGCAATTTCTTGTTATATCTTTATATTTGGTGATGTTATCGCAATGATACGTTGGATGATATTGCCCAACCACGAACTATTTTAGGTGGCTTGGGTTTGTTGGATGATTTTATTTTGAGTAATTTTTAATGCATGCTATAGCTTTTCCAGTGTTTATCATGATTCTATGCTTTGCTTATGCATTTATCATTTCCTTAAAGTTGTAAGAGCTTAGGGTTGTAAGTGCTTTGAGAGATAGGCCCTACCTTAAGCGCCTTCGAGAGTTGATCGTTCTTTAAGTGTATGTTGGGGTTAGTAATCGAGAGAGCTAGCCCTAGAACCCTCATAAGCGATGGAGTGACTGTTGAGAGGCAGACTCTAACCTACCTTAGAGATAAGTGATAGGTTTCAAGGGCTAAAAATGATAGTACGTGAAGGGTAAGAGAGTGTTAAGAGTTTACGCCGAGAGGTATGGTTGTAGCATTTCTGACTCCCAGTTTCCTGGCTAGAGATAGTTTAGGAGCATTCTTAGTAAATCCCGCCTAGCATAGAAGATAGCTGAAAAGCCTTAGCATTGTTAAGAAGCTTGAGTTAGATTGTCCATCATTCCCAGCCAGTCATTCCGTAGTGAGTTTCGCATACGAAAGGGGACCTGTTTATCATATTGTTATCTCATCTTTCTCTACGTTGTTTTGCTTCAGCATTATTATACCTCATTTCCTTTACTATAGCATTGTCACTTGCAAAAAGTTCAAGCTTTATTGTTACAATAACCGTGAATACCTCCAATCCCTGTGGAGACGATACTCACTCATCACTTTATTACTCGTTCGACGTGTATACTTGCACCATTTGCGTACCATTTATAGTCACTGCACGAGCGCAACAACAGGTGAGCCTGTATCGGAACGACCTTCTTCAGAACTAACCGTTGAAGCATGATGCAGCAAGCCGTATCGAAACGCCCTTGGCCGTATCGAAATGGTTACAACCCGTTTCGGTACGAGTGACAGTTGAGCTGCAATTTAAAATACCATTGGAAAATAGCCGTTGGGGATTTGACCGTTGGGGAGATAGCCGTATTGAAACGGTGAAGCCCATATCGAAACGCTATGTAAAAACCCTCACCCAGATTTAGCCCGTTTCGAAATAGATAGAGCTGTATCGAAACGTTTAGACACTGTGAATGGTCGTTTTAAAACCCCTAAGGGTGTTTCAAAACACCTGAATGGTTTTGTAAAATTTGGCTTTAGAAAACACATTAAAACCCCTTTAAGAATTCCTCAAACATGTTTTTAAGTTGTTTGGACTTAAAAGCATTTTGAAATCTTTTCAATTTAGTTCAAAACTATTTTTCAATTATTATATCAAAACATTAGTTCTACCATTTGTTTTATACCAAACAGATGGTGATATGTTCGATTTCCAACTCTTGCATTTGCCTATTTTCTTTGATGCATTTGTTTTTGCACCAAACAGATGGCGACATGTGACCATCTGATTGATGAGTTAAAAAAAGATGATAATATGTGCCGTGTGATAAAAAAAATTAAATTAAAACTAAAACTAAATTAACAGTTTATGTAAGTAATAATGACCAAACATATAATTAAACAAATTTCTGCTAACTATCACATCACCTCTCCATTAGGTTTTAACGATAGATGACTTGACTATTTCTACTCGAATAGTTATGTTGTCAAAATGACAAAATTAAATGTATGGTGGTCATTTCGTAACCACCCATAATTAGGTAGCCATTTAAGTAGTTTACCTAAATTTTAATATGAAAAGTTTAAAAATCTAAAATTCATTTTAAATAATATATTTATGTGATAATTTATATATGTTTTGTTTGGCAATTAGCGGATAGCTGATAACTGATAGCGGATTACATTAGCGGATAGCTGATTTCACTAGCGGATTGTATAAAAGTGTGGTAAAATTAATTGATAGCTGATAGTTGTTTGATTATTTAAACAAACAAAATGACATATAAGGACATGGTTATATTCAATACTTATTTGAATAGTTTATTAGTTATCAATATTTTGTATCTATTAATATTAATTAGATTGTGAAAAATAATTTTTAATATAACATTACCAAGCATATTTGAAGGATCTATATATTAATTTATTATTTATATAATTACTTTTAATATAATTTAATTCATTGTTAAATTTAAATACAAATATAAATGTGTGAGAATAAAAAGAAAAAAGAAAAAATATTAGTTTACAAATGTCACAATGTAAATACGTGAGGTTGAAGAATTAAAATAGAAATGGTTAAATTTAGGTTATTTGAAAAAAATTGATAATTGTTAAGGGTAGAAGGGTCTTTATAACTCTTATGTCAAAACCTCTAATCTCAAAAAAAAAACTCATATTGGTAGCTTTTTTAAAATTAGAGGTTTCACCCCAATTCGCTATTTCAATCTGTTCTTTATCAAACATTTAAATTAGCGGATTTGATCGGTTAAACCTCTAATTTTAGCTCAAACCTCTAATTTTGGTTCAAACCTCTCTTTACCAAACATGATCATAGACGAAAGTGTCCCTTTACTTATCTAAAATATACATTATAAAATTTAATATATATATATATATCAGTGTTTATAACTAAAAAAAGTAGATATAAAAAAGTTATTCAGGATATTTTTAAAAATAGACATTTTAATTTTTAGAAAATTTAAAATTAAGCTTTTACATGGGGTAAAAGGATAAATTACATTAAAATAACCATATGCATTTGCATAGTAATAAAATTTAATACAAGATAATTTAAGACTTTAAAATTAATTTCAATTTTTATTTTCGTATAATATTTTATATAAACAATATTACTTTTATACGATAATTCTAAAATATAATATAATAACTATTATTTATACACAACAATTTTAGAATAACACTTTTAAGGTGTTGGAGCCTGAAGAGATTATTGTATTGTATTATACACGAGGAGGGTAAGAAGATGGCAGTTGAGCAGCTCACCAATCTTCCAACTGCTTTCAATGTATTCATTGTATTATGGTCCACATTGTATGAATTAAATAAATATTTTATATAAGAAAATATGTTTTTTTATCAAAATTAATCATCGAATATTTTTTTTATCAATTCTAATATGGTCAACATATCATCTGTCAGTTTTCATTCGAATTTAATCATTTGTACTCGAGTCACTTAAGAGAAACAACACTCTCTTTTTATTCTTAAATCGGTGATAAAATGGTTTGTACTTAAATATATTAGTCTCGTGTTTGTTAAATTTTTCATTCGAATATTATATGAAAGAATAAAAAAGTAGAAATTCACTGATTGATCTAGTGGCTAAAGATGCTTATGTTGTTTGTCCTCTATGTTTAATAACAAAAGGAATGAAAAGATTAAAAAATATTTAAAATAAATTATACCTTTTTATCCTTACTAATCAAGAAATTGTAAATACTAAGTTTTTTTCTTAATATTTTAATATGATAGTATCTGTTATTTTTTTTGGCTCTTAATAAAATTCACACACACTTGTAAAAAAAACTCGTATCCTAATTTTTTAAAAAGATAATTATTTATTTTTCCGCTAAAATCATTCCTTTAATCCAAATATTAGGTTACTTTTATATATCCATCTATTGATAACTTTTTTGGTTGCACATCGGGTAAATCTCTCAACAAATTTTTTAACATTTTTTAAAATTTTGAACTCAAAATTTATTTAAACGATACTACATTATTTACCAATCGCAGTTGGTTATTGATAACCTTTACTTAAACGTAATATTTTTACAATTAAAAGATTCAAAGCTTCGTCCAACGTGCCTGGATCACACATCAATTTTTTACTGTAAAGATATTATTAAGTCATATATTATGGTAGTTGTCATTAAAGATATTCATGATTTGAGTTTATAAGATTAATATACTTTGTGTTTATTTAAGTTCGATTCA
This sequence comes from Hibiscus trionum, assembly GCA_030270665.1. Taxonomy (NCBI): domain Eukaryota; kingdom Viridiplantae; phylum Streptophyta; class Magnoliopsida; order Malvales; family Malvaceae; genus Hibiscus; species Hibiscus trionum. The sequence goes on along the minus strand of BSYR01000038.1, from coordinate 12,748,928 downwards.
ATTTAAAACAAGGATTTAAATTTTTTATAATTTTTTTTTTTTGGAATTTTAAATAGTTAATCTAAATTAATTTTAGGTTCACTAATATTATTTTTAAATTTTAGTTTAAAAACATTTATACTATTTTAAATTGGATAAATATTCTATACACAGGCGGTGAAAACTGAAAGTTCTCACAAGCGCTTTTAGTTTAATGTTTAGGGATTTAGGTGTAGGGGGTTAGAATTTAGGGATAATTGTTTCAATTTAAGGTTTAGGGTTATGATTTAGGGTTTATAGGTTAAAACCTAAATCTCACCATATTACCCTAAAAACTAAACCCTAACCTATAAACCCTAAATCATAACCCTAAACCTTAAATTGAAACAACTATCCCTAAATTCTAACCCCTTACACCTAAAACCATAAACTCTATACCCTAAACTAACTCCCTATGCCCTAAAATTAAGGCGCTTGTGGAAACTTTCAGTTTCCACTGCTAGTGTATAGGATATTAATCCTTTTAAATTTAGTATTTAATAATTAAATGCAATTATTTTATTAAAAATGTAATGTTATGTGTTATTATAAACATATTATATATATTATTGTAATGCTATGCATTCAATCGACTCAAGTTAAAAAAATTTGAGTCACTTGAGTTGATAAGTCTTATTTTATCACTCAAATTTCTGCTCAAATTTAATTGTAAAATTTATAATGTTACAATACTGATTGGTACCGATTTTAACATTTTCTATAACTATATATGATACACATTTATATTTCTTCATATTTTTCACATAATTTTACAAAGTTATTTAATAAATAAAATATCATATGAAATTATATAATATATTTACTATTTTAAAGAAATATTTTGAAGGAAAAATATTGACGAAAGCTTAAAAGAGTCAATGAATCGAGAGAAAGAAAATACTTGCAAAGAATTGCAATTATGTAATTAAATTGAATAAAATACACAATTAAGAGATTAAATTGTAAAAAAATATTTATTTTAATACTCAAATTTTATTTGAATAGAATCGAAACAAGTTAAATTTATAAAATTTAAATAAAATCAATATTTTTATTTTTTAAATGGAAATCGAGTCGAGTTTTGATTTCTTGGTGCAAATAATTGTCCATTGGTCTATATAAATATTTCATTTGTTCTACTGATCTACTCTATAGCTAGCCTTTTCCAACAAATCAAAGAATATCTCTGCTCTCTTAATTTGGTTTTCATGGCTTCCGCTTTGACTGTTCTCAGGCGGCTCTACCTTTCCATCTACAATTGGATCGTCTTCATCGGCTGGCAAGTTTCCTCGCTCAGATCTCCTTCTTTTTTTCATAATCTTCCGATTTTTGAATTTGTTAGTTTCCTTTTGCAGGTCTCAGGTTCTGTTTTTGGCTTTAAAGACTTTGAAAGAATCAGGTCATGAACACGTCTATAATGCCGTCGAAAAGCCTCTCCTTCTAGCTCAATCCGCCGCCGTTTTGGAGGTATTCTTGCTTCTTTTTCCACTCCGTTCTGTATGCTTTCACGTCTTCTTTCCAAGTGTATTATTAACTTTAATTAATTTTAATTCTGTTTTACTTGACAGATTCTTCACGGTTTAACAGGTGATTATAGTTTTTTTTTTTTGGATAATTCACTAATTTGAATTCAAAAATATTTTTGAATTATATATTTTATTTTGTTAATTTTTGCAGGTCTGGTTAGGTCGCCAGTGTCGTCAACTCTGCCACAGATAGGATCAAGATTGTATTTAACTTGGGGAATTTTATGGAGTTTTCCTGATGTAACAAAAGAAAATTTTTAATTTACAGTCTTTATGTTTTTTATTCTTAATCTTTAGTTGAAGTTAAAATGATTCTCGTGATTTGCAGATTCGAACCCACGTTCTTGTTACTTCGCTGGTCATCAGTTGGGCCATTACAGAGGTAAATTTAACTGAATTCTGCTGTTTTCTTTTTCATTTCCCCCCTTCAAGTTTGTAGTTAATATTAGGAAGCTGTATTTTGCGATAATCTAGAGTTGAAACTGATGAATATATTACTCTGCATTAGTTGATCATCCTTTTATTTTGTTTGAAATCCTTTTTCAGAATTCAAAGTATAATATTATGGAAGGGTTTTACCATTAGTAATCTTCTTCTGTTTTCATTGTTTGGTCAAGTTGATTACTAAAGATTGTTATTTCTAACTGTGATTGGGAGCTTGTGTCTGATTTCATGATTTTACTTTTGCTGAAGCAAGAAACCTGAATATAATTTGTTTCTTAAGCGTTGTCATTTGTGTATATCTCGTGTTTAAAACTCTAACCCCTCATTTTTCCTTGAAGTAACCATGTCGAACACTGATACCTACGAGGCTACGACTTTCCAATAACCTTTCACATACATGGAGAAACTTTCAAGTAATTTAACATACTTGTGTCGGAAGTATATACTTGTATCCAACATTTACACTCACCGTTGGATCTAGGGGAGTTCAACTATAAATAGAGCCTCCTAGCTCAGTTGTAATGACTTTACATCTCATTCATTCTCTCTTTGAGTAATACAAGAAGCATTTACTCTAAACTCTCTGAGTGTTCTTCTTTGTTCTTGTTGCCAATCGCTTTTTGAGTTCTTTAAATCGTTTCCGCTTAGAACGATCTTATGTTCGAGGGCTTTGGAAGTGTTTGATCTTCCAGGGCGTGAATCCGAGCTGACTTAGGCAGTCCGAATAACATAGCTTGGAATGTAGCATTGATGCTTGTTATCATTTTCACTTACCATTCCATCATTTCTTTAGAGCTAATGTTTCTCTCTACATTGAGATGCCAAAGGGCATTTCTTTTATAGACATAGATGTCATACATAAATTACTTTTCATAAATTCCCTGTAATTGCAGATTATTCGCTATTCCTTCTTTGGCATGAAGGAGGCCTTTGGTTTTGCACCTTCATGGCATTTGTGGCTTAGGTAAAAAAATACATGTGTTCTATTCTAGTTAGGTGGGTTTCTCGAATCCTTGGTGTTCATTTTGCTAATATTTGATTTCTCTGAATAGGTATAGCACATTCTTGGTTTTGTATCCAACTGGTATCAGCAGTGAAGTTGGTCTGATCTATTTTGCCCTACCATATATCAAGGTAATGAATCACTCACTGCTTATGTGTTCTACACCAATAATTTCAATCAACCATATAATTCGACACATTCCCGTTGATGGTTGCCAAGTGGTATTTCACTATTTTGTTATTGTATGACCAAATACGCCGTTTTCTTAAACTCCCCTCACCTCGTGTTTTTTAGCATTTCATTCCCATGAAATCGGTATAAGCCTTAAAACCGCATGCTTATTGGTTCAATAAAACTGGTGTATCTGCAGGCTTCAGAGATGTATTGCATAAGAATGCCAAACAAGTGGAATTTCTCCTTTGATTACTTCTACGCTGCAATTATTGCCCTTGGAATCTATGTCCCAGGTTCATAACTAAGCATTCCTCATTTAGCATTTCGTCTCAGCTTGATTCATTACTTGCTTCCTTCTTCAATGCTTATTCGAAGGGCTTATTTTCGTTGCAGGTAGTCCTCACCTGTACCGTTATATGCTCGGGCAGAGGAAGAGAGCTCTTTCCAAATCGAAAAAGGAGTGAAAACACTGTCGAGATTCACAGCATTGCGTTCATTATATCAGAACTTTGTGAATGTATCGTTCCATTCTTTTTAGCATTGCTTCTTGGCTAAAATGTTCGACGAGTAGGCGAGTAGCGCGTTTCGTTCAATACGATGGTGTACGTGCAGCTGCTGAATTTACCAAATTGTGGGTAAGTTTGGTGGTGTGCTCTTGGTATCTTGAAAGTCTTCCAAGTTTTGTTGTGTCATTTCATGTTAGAGTATCATACGTTATCGTTGGTTTCTTCCAAATCGTAGGTGTATAATAAATTACAAGTCTGAAGGTACTAGAGTTGTCCAGGCCGGGTTGGATTGATATCTTCTGAACTTTTTATATTTAATTGTAATTAGTGTTTAGCTTTTTAAAATATAAAAAATGAACATTTTAATTGTATTATACAAGAGTTAAATCCCAAAATTACATATGAAATTTGATTTATTGTGCAATATGATATATCAGTGTGATTGGTATAATTGTATATATAACATTCATTTATATAAAAGAAAGTTCGTTTTATTAAAAAAATATTCAAAGATTACAAAGAAGGTTTAAAACTATAATCGTAAATTAAACTTATAATTTACATATTTTCTATAACCATTAACATAATAAATTAGTGACTTACAATCATATAATAAATCATATTGTATCAACAAATGAACCACAAAATAGAGGTATTTTATCATTTTATTTTTCAGTTCATTCCTATACAATATGGGTAAAAGTATAGGGATGGCAAATGAGTACAATTTTACGGATTATATACCATACTTGCCTCGGTTGGGGTGTATATAAGTATGAGTTTGGTGGGTAATGGGCGGATGTAGATGTCAAAAGTCATATTCGTCGTGGGTAGTAAGTAGGTGATGGATTTAAGTCCGTACTCGTCCTGCATTCGTCCGTCCACTACCCACTATTTGAATTCAAGGATAAGTTAACAAGCTATTATGTAATTCCTAGGATTCTTAAGGGACATAACTTGTAATTTGTCTAAAATTTAGGGTATAATTTCACTATTCAGTTAATGTAACTTGAATTTTTTTTTCTGTTATGTTTGATATTAGTGATTGTTTGACTGCTCGATTTAGCCAGTAAAGAAGCATGTGAGTTGGGTGGTGGGTACTCAACTGAATAGTATACAGATAATTTTGGAAACATATCCGCGTAAACGAATGTAATTTAAAAATTATATCCCATAGACGGTAGGTAGGTAGGTGTTCAATACAAAAATTTTAGATGAGAATAAATACAAGAGAGGGTAGTCCGCCCCGTTTGCCATCAGTAGGTAAAACAGACATGCTAAGTTAAATAAACGGACAAAATGGGTATATTAAATTGTACTGTTCTAAATCTTGGAGCTCCACGCTTTGAAAAACATAATACCTTTTACGTATACATGGTTTCATTAGTATTAATACTAATTATTGAGTTGTTTTTTTTAATAAATTATTGAGTTGTTTTAGTGGTGTTCAAAATTATCTGACCCGAACTACCCGATCCGACTATCCGAACATAATTAATCAGGTATTTGCCTGAATTTTTTTTACCCGAGTCGGATACCCGGCACGTCATTTCCTGGGTCGGGCCCGGGTTCAAAAAAAATGATTTTTTCGGGTAGCCGGTTACTTTTAGGTACCCGGTTCCTATTTTTTTATTTTTTATTTTATTAGATTACTTACTATTTTTACTTTAGAACTATATTTAAATCCCTAAATTCATTCTATATTTGTATTATATGCTTTCATGTTTTAAATTTTTCAAAAAAATATATATTAATTTGTGAATATGTAAGATTCGATATAAAACAAACAACAAGGTTTCTCTATTGCATTTATGCATTAGCAGGTTTCTTTAAAAAAATATGAGATTCGAAAAAAAATCACGATCGAGATTACTATTTTTAATGTCTTTCTTATGGTTATAAACTTCAAATCATTATTTTTTTATTTGGATCATGTGTTATGAACTTTTATGATTTTTTTTAAATTAAAAAAATGAGAACCGGGTACCCGGTACTCGATTTTACGGGTACCCGGTATTCACGAGTCGGGACACGAGCCGACAAACTTAATACCCGAAGGTCCGGGTACCCGAAAAATCGGGTACCCGAAAACCTAGGTACCCAGATTTGAACACCCCTAGTTTTAAGTAAAGATAAAATGATTTTGAGATAAAAAAATTTAAAAGTTTGGTTAATTGGGGTTTAGGGTGTTATAACGAGTCTATTTCATTAGTTTTAATTGTCCAGTAGTGAATTGATCGTATCTAACGAATTGTCCCACCAATTGACTATTAAACTTATAAATAATAGTAAGTGTGACAAGTGATTGGTAAATCATGATGGTATAATGTTAAAACTGCTTATTATGGGGTTGCACTTAAGGTAAAGAAAGTTCTTTGTTCCAGAAGAGTGGCTTGAAAGTAGGGATATAACATTTGCCCTTCTTAGTTGAAGGGATGTTATATAGTAACATGATTTTATATAGGGTTCTCTTAGGGTGAGAATCAATTTATTTAAGGAAAATTTTCGTAAAATTATTCATTAATTCTTTTGAGAAAAGGATGAATAGCATGACCTATTTTGTATATTATGATTATCTTATCAAACTTCTCTATAATATAAAAAACTTAAGAGTATAAAGATCATATTTTTCACTTACATTATCTTCCAATAACTGATCGAAATAATTAGTGAATGTGGACTCGTTGAAGGCATTCTTCAAATTTTTAAGTGCCATAGCCACCTTCTTATGCCATTCAACCATTAGAGGAAATTTCATGGGACAATCATTAACTTCCTCTATGAAGTCTAGAAGTATGTTCGGACCCCTAAGATGAAGCAATTGAGACACAATTCATAGAATGTGCTCAAATATAAACATCTGCAATAAAGAAAAATAAAAATTTAATACACATGAAATAAAGATAAAAAAATTATTAAAAAATCTTTTCTACTCACCGAAACAAGGTGAAAATTGTCAGAAACACTAAAATTTTGACCTTCCATGCTATCCAGGTTACAGTACAAATGGGATAACATTGCCGCACCTCATGCATAGCTTTCAATTTTTTAACGTATTCTAAAAGTGTCAAATAAAATGTTGGCACCGTAGAAGAGGAAGAAAGAGCTAAAACAGACCCTATTATGTACAGTACGGCTGCCCGAACATGAAAGTTAACATTTTCTAAATCATCTTTAAGCTTCCCAAACTGATTAGTAAGCTTGGCCAGACTGTTAGAGCTATAGTCTAAGTCTGTTTGTAAAAGTCAAGATACAAAGTCTTGTTTAACATTCCAGTTGTAAATCTGTTATTCTGTTATTCTTGGATGTTAAGCTGTTACACCTTAGGATCTTATCCTCATCCTTGTATAAATACTCTTGTGTTCTATGAATAATACATCTTTCTTTTGGCCTTCTATATTCTCTGAATTCCTCTTCTTCTCAAACACCTTTCTTTCATAATCTTTCATGGTATCAGAAGTTTCAACAATGGTAAAAAACTCTTCTACTTCTTCGAAGCCGTTCACCAACAAGACCATATCGATTCGACTAGATGACACCAACTACCTTCTTTGGCGGTAGCAAGTTCTTTTTGCGATTGAAAGCTTGGCGTTGGTTGATCACATTGATGGAACTCTGACTGTTCCTGCTCAGAATGTTCGTGTGGAAGGAGGTAACACCATTGTTAATCATGAGTATGTTGCATATAAGCAACAAGATTCTGCTTTATGTTCTTGGTTGCTTTCTTCAATTGGCTCTTCAATCTTGTCTTCTTTATTCAGTTGTAAAACTGCTTTAGAAATCTGGGAAAAAGTTCAGCAACTGTTCTCTGTTTCTTCCACCACACGCATTATGCACCTTCATTGTTCTTTAAGAAATCTGCGCAAAAGAGACCAAAGTATGAAGGATTATCTCAATCAAGTACAGTCCATTTGCGATAATTTGGCAGCCTGTGGAAATCCACTTATAGACACGATGCACATATCTGCCATTCTTTCCGGTCTCCCTCTTGACTCTGAGCATGTGGTTGCCGTGATCACTTCGAGCCAACAGCCTTATAAGCTCGATGGGGTCTGTTCTGTTCTTCTGGATACTGAGGCTAGGCAACAAGATTTTGCTAGTCAAAGTTTTTTGGTTAACATGGCACAAGGGCCTGCTTTTGGGCCTAGAACTTTTAATACCCAATATCCTTCTTTTACCCAATATCCTTCTAATTTTCAACAGGCTCAAGAAAATGGCAGACTCGGTTTTGATCAAGGTCAAGGTTGAGGTCATTCCCGACCACCAGTTTTTGATCAGCGTCAAGGTGTTGTTCCGTCATACAATCGTGGTGGTTCGACTATTTTTCGGGGACGTGGACGTGGTTTTTCTGGCCGGCCACGTGTTCAGTGTCAGATATGCGGGAAATTAGGTCACTTAGCAAATCGCTGTTACTTTCACTTTGATCAATCGTACGAATGGCAATTTCATAGTGGTTTCTCAGCGAACTATTGTAGCTTCAATGATGAATCTGAAGATCAGTCTGGGTTGCAAGATTTCTCTTCTAATCTGGATGTTGTGACTAACAACGGTGCTTCTGATTCTTCTGGTGTTGTGGCTTCCGTCGCTGCGGTTTTGGATGAGTTTGGGCTTCCATCGTACAGTGATGGAGCCTAGTATCCTGACTCCGGGGCTACTACGCATCTCATGCCCGCTGCAAGTAACATCGATAACCCTATTTCTTATCCTGGATTAGGTAAGGTTTCTGTTGCAAATGGTATGGGGGTTCCTATTGCAAATATGGGTAATTCAGTTCTTAACTCTGTTTCTAGGCCTTTAGTGTTAAATAATTTATTACATGTTCCCAATATTCGAAAGAATCTTCTATCTGTGTCAAGATTTACCAAGGATAACAATGTTTCAATCGAATTTTTCCTTAACTGTTGTCTGGTGAAGGATCTGGCAACGCAGGAGCTAACAATGCAAGGCATGGAAAGTGATGGCTTGTACAAATTGTCCTCTGCTGCATCTGGTTTGGCTGGTTCTGTTCTTGATACATCTCAAGATTGCTTTTATCTTTCTGATGGTTGTACTGTAGATTCTGGTTCTAGGTTATCTAGGCCTTTAGGAACTGTTGAAAATTCTACTGTTGCTTGTAATGTTTCTATGAAACATAGTTTAGAACTTTGGCACAGAAGATTAGGGCATCCATCTTCTGCTGTTCTTGATCTTGTTTCTAAAAATTGTAATGTTTCTTTTCTTGGAAATAAAGATATTTTTTTGTGAAGCTTGCAAGTTAGGTAAAAGTTGTAAACTTAAGTTTAATTCTTCAGTTACTGTTTATCAACAACCTTTACAGCTTATTCAAATGGATCTTTGGGGCCCTGCTCCTTTGAGTTCTAATAATTGTAGGTATTACATAAGTTTTGTTGATGCCTTCTCCAGGTACACCTGAATTTATTTTCTTTCTAATAAATCTCAAGTTTATATAATGTTGTTGTTTCATTTATTAAACTTGTTGAAAAACAGTTAAGTTACAAGGTTAAGGTTCTACAATCTGATTGTGGTACAGAATTTAAGCCTTTAATTTTCTATTTTGAGCAACAAGGCATTGAATTTAGAAATACTTGTCCCTATACCTCTGAGCAGAATGGGATGGTGGAAAAGAAACATAGACACATTGTTGAGCTTGGCCTCACTTTAATGGCACAAGCTTTAATTCCTTTAAGTCATTGGTTTGATGCATTTTTTTCATCTGTTTTTCTTATTAATATATTACCTACAAAGGTGCTCAATGGAGTCTCTCCTCATGAGAAGCTGTTTGCAAAGGCACCTGACTATTCTTTTCTTAAAGTCTTTGGATGCCAATGTTTCCCTCTTACTAGGCCTTATAACAAGAACAAACTGCAATTTAGATCTGTGCCCTGCACCTTTATAGGATATTGTTCAAGTCAACGTGGTTACAAGTGCTTGAGTGCTGATGGCAGAGTATATGTGTCCCAACATGTTCAGTTCAATGAGGAAAGCTTTCCTTTTAAGAAGAGTTCTTGTAATGTTTCTTCTCAGAGTGAAGCAGAACCTGTTGCTTTCAAATTTTCAGGATATTCCAAGAAAGTTTGGCCTTCTTCTAGTAATGATGTTTCCTCCAGTTCATCAGTTCATACTCAAGTTCCTGAACAAGATTCTGCAAGTATTTCTCATACATCACATCTGTATGCTGACATTCAAGTTCCTCAACAAAGTGTTCCACAACCTTCAGTAATTTCTGGGCAAAATTCTGCTGATGCTCAAGATCAGGGTTTTTATTCTCCTAGTTTCAGTGCTACTTCTTCAGCTTAGCCTGTTGTTCCTGATGATAGCTCAGATCCTCCTGGTGATGCTTATATTCTACTTGATGATGCTGCTCCTCCTGAAAATGTTGCACCTCCTGATGATTTTCATGTTTCTACTTCTGGTGATGTTCACACTCGTGAAGAACAGCTAGATGCTAGTAACACTGGAGAAAATCAAAATTCTGTGGCTTCTGATCAAGTTCAGAATCAGAATATCTCTAAGGTAACTTCTACTCATTCCATGGTAACTAGGTCTAAGCTTGGTATATTCAAACCAAAAGCTTTTCACACTGAAGTTGCATTATCAGAACCTAGGAATATTCATCAGGCTATGTTAGTGAATGAATGTAAAGAAGCTGTAGAAAAAGAGCTTCTTGCTTTAATTCAGAAAGGTACTTGACAATTAGTAAATTTGCCTGCTGATAGAGTCCCAATAGGGTGTAAATGGTTGTTTAAAGTGAAAAGGAATGCTGATGGAAGTGTTGCTCGTTATAAAGCAAGGTTAGTTGCTAAATGATTCTCACAGCAAGCAGGATTTGACTATGGTGAAACTTATAGCCTTGTAGTTAAGTATGTTTCTGTCAGGGTTTTGCTTAGTATAGCTCTAACTAATGGATGGGCTTTGAGGCAGATTGACATTGATAATGCTTTTTTGAATGGAGAATTGACTGAAGAGGTCTACATGGACCAACCTCCAAGTTTTGAGCAATTTGACAAGGATGGAAACAAGTTAGTGTGTCTGTTGAAAAAATCTATGTATGGACTCAAGCAAGCACCCAAGGCTTGGTTTGAGAAATTTAGAGCTCATCTGGTAAATGATCTTCAGTTTACATCATTTTTAGCTGATTCATCATTATATTTTAGAAATATAAATGGTAGCAAGATTTATATTATGGTGTATGTGGATGATGTGGTTATTATTGGAAATGTGTCAAATGATGTAGATCTGGTTATTAAGGAGATTAACACAGCTTTTTCACTGTTATTCTTGGCTGTTAAGTCGTTACACCTTAGGATCTTATCCTCATCCTTGTATAAATACTCTTGTGTTCCATGAATAATACATCTTTCTTTTGGCCTTCTATATTCTCTGAATTCCTCTGCTTCTCAAACACCTTTCTTTCATAATCCTTCACAGACTAATATCACCATTATTAAACAACATGTTGTCGTTGCCAAAATTTTTGGAGCACAAGGATTTTACATCGATTGATGTCTCATCTATTATAACCGCATCACCGTTTATAGGTAGACCAGTAATCCTTAAAACATCTCTCAAGATTATAAACAATCGAGTAAAATTATTAACTCTAAATTCAAAACACTTATTCACTCGATTGTACCTTTGCAGAACTGCTCTAAAAAATGGGTAGCAATACCTTGTAACTTCGGTTGGCTTGATAAGATTTTCAAAGCCCGTTCTTTTACCACATCCGAGTGGAAATAAAACTTATTTGGAATTAAATTTTGTGCAAAGTCATATATTCTCTCTTAGTTTACATTGTTTTCACCTAAAATAAAAAAAAAACACAAATTCCATTCATCATCAAAAAGTACATAATTACCTAAAAGTAGTTCACTGAAACACCTAAAATCAGTTAAAAAACTCCAAAATTTGAAATGTAAACTGATATAATTACCTAAAAATAGTTCACTGGAACACCTAAAATCAGTTTAAAAAAAACTCCAAATTTTGAAATGTAAACTAATATATAATTCCTTACTTTAACCAAAAATACATAAAATTTTGAACTGCGCATCGTAATTTTGACAACTTGGAATGAATCTAAGATTAGAAAGTGGAAATGCAGAACTGAGAAAGAGAGAAAGGTTTGAAGCTTACTCTACGTTCAGCGTTGGAGAACTATGTTCATGAAAGCAAAGCAGTTCAGGGTGTAACCCCCTTAGCCCGGCCTAGACGGTTGATCCGAACTACGAAGATTACACAGGGAAAACAAAAGTCAACTCGAAAGTCAACCTTGATTAACGAACCTTTTTTCTTTTTAATCTTGTCTAGATGCACGTTAACCCTAAGTGAGCACTAATGAAACATATATGTGTAAGCACAACGATCGGATTTCAGAGAGGGACTCGATTACACAATGTACAAATATTAGGGACCAAAACATAAATTCTGAAAATTAGAAGGTCATAACTGATTTTTGAGTTACCAATATTAAATTAGTCATATTACAAGCTTCCCTGTCAAATTTCACCTTATTTAGACATCTCGAACTCATTCAATTGCAAATACAACTTTCGGGACTAAAACGTAAAGCTTGCAATCCTCAACACCATTCAAATCAGTGCCCAACGGTCACCTGTTTCGAAACGGCTTTGACCGTTCCGAAACACGGGTTCGTTCTGAGATGGTTCCGAAACAGGGCCTTCCAGTAGCCAAATCGTTTCGGAACAGCCTCCAGCCGTTTCGAAACACGAAGGCCATTACAGGCCCCCGTTTCGAAACGCCAGTGCCTGTTCCGATACGGTTTGCCCAGAAGCTGCAGATTTTGCTGGTTTTTCATACATAAATCCACTCAAACACATCATAATGACTTTTTATTCATGCCAACAAGTCACCATACATATATAGAGCACGATTGTACCTCCTAAACACATTCATAGCATCAAACATGGAAATTCACATATCTATAGGCATGCTTCCTATTATCCAAAACCAAGCAATCAACCAATCTCCAAAACAAGCATTAAAAGGCCACTTAAAAATTCAACCCATCAAAAACAACATGCCACAACCTAGGGAGTTCAACACATCTCCCAAAACACAATCTTAGGTTCTCATTGCCAAATTACCAAAACTAATAGTGTATGAAAATATCACCATACATGAGCTTGGTTTCCCTTGGACACTCTAGCCTCCTTATTGCCCTTAAACACTTCAATTATCTGCATTATTGGTACAGGAGAGAGAGCGTAAGCACAATTGCTTAGTGGGGCATGCTCTAAAGGAAACAACACAATAATGCATTTTAGAAAACACTTTCAACAAAGCTTTTAAACACAAACTCATCTCTTTTCATGCAACCATGCATACTTTACAAGCATCTCATGCTTCATTACATTCAACTCATCATATTGGCTTTCAAGTGATAATTCATAACCATTTACAACACAAAACACAATCGGATACGCGGATTACAAGCGTTGTCCCATATGCTTCATACACACTACGGAACAACATAAGGTGGAGTTTATCGGTACAATCACAACCCCTCAACACCCGTGATGGAGTTTAACGGTACAATCACAACCCCTCCACGTCACTCATCGGTAGTTGTATAATTCCACTAACGAGTGCAAGGGACACTTAACACAAGATCCACACACGGACTTTTAACCACCGTTGTGATCTTACCTCACTCGTTAGGGTACTTGAATGAAGTTTACGGTACAATCACAACCCCTCAACATCCAAGGCGACTTTATTCACGGTGCACCCAATCCTATAGCCGGCTAACTATATCCGATTCAAGTACTTTAAAACCAATTCATCACTTGCCAATATACATCAAATACCATTATCAATTCACCGTTTTAAAGCATTAAACAAAGCCATTAAACACCATGCATCACCATGCATCATTACCAATTTAACAACATGCCAAAACAAGGATCTCTTACCTTGAGCATCCTTCAACACATGACTTTCAAAACCAGCATTAACCATGCTAAAACATGCCTTCAAAACAGAATTTAAACATGCAATTTATAACCAAATGCATCAAACCACTTCATAGCACATCCAAGGGAGTTTTTCCGAAAACTTACTCTTGAGCTTAGCTAAGTTGTTTAGACTTAAACTAAGCTCCCAAAACCATCAAATAATCGTTTCAAAACTGGAAACCCAACTCCACTCACCGATTACGTTTCGCACGCTTGCCGAAACGCCAATCAAGCCTCCGGATCAACTCCAAAAGTGTCCGAAGATGCTTCCCCTATTTTAAACACATCAAAGTAGAGGATTAATGCATCATCATGCATTGAAATCTTCAGCCAACACACATAAACTCGCTGATCTACCCAAAACCAACATTTCGGCTACCAAACACAACCGAAAACACCTCCAAACTCTTCCACAACTTAACCCAGCCAAGATCCATCACTTCTAACCATTTCTAAACATCAATCAACATCTAAAATACACCTTAACTCGTCCTTATACCTCCAGCTATAACAGAACACCAAAAACACCTCAAAAACCACCATTTTCATAAGCAAAAACTTAGGAAATTCAACCTATTCGGGATTGCATTCATAAAACATCATTTCAACATCATTAGACATCCAAAATACATTAAAGAATCATCTCAAAACAGAGCCCAATCAATCTCAACGAAATTCTTCAAGATTTCTTCCAAATCTTGAGTTTTAAGTCAAAATCAAGTTTCTATCATTAAAACCATTTATAAAACTTAAATTAAGGATTGACAACTTGGGAATTTAATTAAAGAACTGAGTATTTAGAGGAGAAGAACAATCTTACCTCTAAATGGTGATTTCTCCTTGATTTGAGCCAATTTCCTTGAAAATTTGTTGAGTGTGTAAAAGTTCTATTATTTACACCCTTTTTAACCCATATTTCTGCTGCATTCAAGCATCATTGCATTGCATTTAGGTTAGTTTTCAGCAAAACATCACAAAAGGATTAAAAGCACGGATTCTACTAAAAGATGGCTATTTTTGCAGGTATCTGCCATAGTAGACGTTGAAGGCAGGCGCAGGGCAGAGAAGCAGGAAAGCTGAACTGGACAAGCAGACGAAGAAGACGAAGCTGCCATGGACCTGTCGTGACAGCAAGGTGACAGCAGCCTTATGAAGAGGAAAAGTAAAGTGGACCTCGATAGATAGAGAAAAATCTGCTCGCCTGTCGTGCGAAAGCCAAATATTTTTCCAAGCCCCGGATCAAAAGATATGTCAAGCCAAAGCTCAAGGAGAGGAAATTCCTAGAAACAAGGATGCGGCTGGAAAGTAGGAGTCTTTAGAGATTTAGTCTTTATTAGAATCTTACTTTTAATTAAAGTTGTAATCCTTGTTACCTTAGAGGACTTGAGCCCAAAGCTTATATAAGGGCATAGATTTAACCTAGGAGGAACACCCGATTACCCCATAACCGAAACCTAAACCCCCCTGTCGTCCACCCGTCACCGACATGTTCTAAATTCCCCCTAGGGCTACGGGTTGTTTTGTAAAGTAGTTGCAAGGGTTGTTTTGTTTTAGGATTTTTCAGTTCAATAAAATAAACTTCAAGTTCTCTTATTTTGGTTTTAATATCTTGCAAGAGCATCGGGAGAGCATTGTGAGGTTATCCATTTACTTAGCATCGGGAGAGTTAAGTATACGAAAGAAATAAGAGCAAGTTCTCTAGTTTATAGTTGAACTATCTTGTGCCTAGGGATAGGGCAAGGTTAAGTGGCTAAAGAAGAATTCATACACATCGGTGTTCATCCTTCGATTCACGCCGGGAGGTATCATCAAAGACGTGATCATCGACAGACTTGGACCTAGGGATAGGCCAAGGCAGATCTGGGATTCTTGCCAAGCTTGAAGTACGGAGTTGGTGTGTCTACTGCCGCGACAGCTAACGGACAGCCGCCGCGACAGGTGCTGTCGACGACGGGAGCGACAACAGATCTGGAGTTCCTAAGCAATCCAATACCTGCACTACCGAGCAATTCAATACCAGCCCATTCTCTCTATCTTGATAACTCAATTCTTTTATTTGTGTTTTTATCTTATTATTCTCGTGACAACTCTCAAATATTTCTTTTACTTTCGTGCAGTAAATCAAGGTGAAGCTATTAGCCCAATCCCTGTGGAGACGATATCCGATACTTCGTATCACTTTACTACTTGCGTCGTGTACACTTGCACTACAATTGCGATAGACTCTTTTACACGCAACAAGTTTTTGGAGCCGTTGCCGGGGATTGGCAACATAACTACATCTTTCTTTTATTGCACTTTTCGCTTTTATTTTTATTTTTATTTTTATTTTCGTTTTTATTTTTCTTTTTCTTTAATTTTTCTTTTGTGCTTTCAACTCTCGCTTTTCACGAGGTTTTCTTGTTTATGCACAGATCTAAAAGAGGCGAAGATCCTGAATATAAATTAGATCCGGAAATAGAACGTTCCTTCAATCTCAAGAAACAACTTCGCCGACTTTTAGACAGAAACGAATATCTCGAGGAACAGTTAGAGAAGATGGGTCATAACCAACCTGCGGGTGGTTTCATACCACCCCTTGGCAATAATAACCCACCTGTCGTCGATCCGCCCGCAGCAGGTGGACGACGGTCATGTCGTGACTACATGCTGAATGATCATGTAGAGCTGGAGACCACGCTGCCGGATATTGATGTTGATAACTTCGAGCTTAAACCTGTCATGTTTAGTATGATCAACAACACCGGACAGTTTAGTGGTTCTGCGACAGAAGATGCTAGGGAGCATCTCAAAACGTTCCAGAAGATCTGTGGTTCGTTTAGACTGCCAGGAGTTAATCCGGAGATACTGAGGCTTCGGTTATTCCCTCACTCCTTGAGGGACAGAGCTAAAACTTGGTGGA
This sequence comes from Hibiscus trionum, assembly GCA_030270665.1. Lineage (NCBI taxonomy): Eukaryota > Viridiplantae > Streptophyta > Magnoliopsida > Malvales > Malvaceae > Hibiscus > Hibiscus trionum. The sequence goes on along the minus strand of BSYR01000038.1, from coordinate 12,732,381 downwards.
ATAAACTAACACCGGGTTCTATTATGACTTGGGCAGATCTAACTCGTGAATTCTTATCTCGTTTTAATCCTTCGCATTTATCTGAGCGATTACGTAACGAAATTGCTACTTTTCAACAGGAAGATGACGAGCCAATGCACGAGGCCTGGGACAGGTTTACTACTCTTCTTCGGAACTGCCCAATGCATGGATTCCCCGTCTGGAATCAGGTAACTAAATTCTATAATGCTGCTAACTTACAAACTCGCATTAGAATTGATTCTGCAGCAAATGGACTATTATTGGATAAAGATCCAGACGAGGCGCTGCAAGTTTTGAAAAATCTGGCTAAGAATGAGGAGCAGTTTTCGACTGCAAGAAGAGGGGGTAAACGGGTACTTGCTGTCAAGGATTATGAGGCCGACAGCACTATGAAATCACAGGTAGCATTCCTTACTAAAGCAATGAAACGATTATTAAATGAAGATGAATTACAAGGATTTGATGTCGAGGAAGTTTGTACTATCTGTGAGGGAAATCATAGTAGGGATGAGTGCCCTATAAATGTAGAAGAGGGAAAATATGTTGGAAATTACAAGCCAAACTACAATTCTAACAACTACAACCCTAATTGGAGGAAGGATCCCAAATTTTCCTGGAGTAATCCTAACAATGCTCTGAATCCGCAAGCATATAATCAGAATCAGGGGGTCCTAGATTGTTGACGCGACAGCAACTACCGCCGCAAAACCTGCCGCAGCAGCAGCAACAGCAGCCACCACCTGCCACGAGTAGTATATTGGAGCAGACTCTGGCCACCTTTATGTCTCAGACCGGTACGTATATGGAGAATATAAATCAGTTTGTCAAGAAGACGGAAAATTTTATAGATAAAACCGAGATGAGAATGACAAACCATGAAGCTACCTTGAAATCTCTAGAGACACAAATGGGTCAGGTATCGCAACATATTAAACCAAGGCAGAATGGAGGATTCCCTAGCAATACTGAAAATGCTAGACCGCCCCCACATGAGCAATGTAAGGCGATTACTACTAGGAGTGGGAAAAAGTTACCAGGGCCGGAAAAAGAAGCTGAAACAGAAAAGAAACCTGCCTTGGATAAACCTGCCGAGGAAGCTGCCCCAACAGGTGATAAACAGACTGCTGCCGATGAGCCTGTCACGACAGCAGAAGCGACAGAGGAGAAAAAAGATGATTATCATCCTCAGATTCGCATGCAGTGGGAAGGACGCATTGCTGATTATCATCCTCCACCACCTTTTCCTCAACGGATACAGCAAGCTAAGCATGAATCTCAACTTAAAAAGATTTATGATATTTTTAAACAGGTTCATATTAATATTCCGTTGTTAGATGTTGTTAGGGAGATGCCCGGTTATGCTAAATTTCTCAAGGATGTTATGTCGAAAAAATCTAAACTTGGGGAATTTGAAACGGTAAGGATGCAAGAAGGTTGCATGAGTATTCTTCATCGGCAGCCACCCCAGAAAAAGAAGGATCCGGGGAGCTTCATCATACCTTGTGTAATCGGCGACAAATTCGTGGGTAAGGCACTTTGTGATCTTGGAGCTAGTGTTAATCTAATGCCCAAATCTGTTTTTCAGAAATTAGGTATTGGCAAGGCGCGGCCCACGACAGTTACCCTACAGCTAGCCGACCGCTCTTACGTTCACCCCGAGGGAAAAATTGAAGATATTTTGGTAAGAGTGGATAAGCTTATTTTTCCTGTTGACTTTCTTATTTTAGATTGTGAGGCAGATGAGAACGCACCAGTCATCCTTGGGCGACCCTTCTTAGCCACGGGTAGGTCATTGATTGATGTGGAGAAAGGAGAACTCACCATGCGCGTAAACGATCAACAAATTAAGTTGAATGTTCTCCAAGCAATGAAACATGCTGACGTGGACGAGGAATGCAAGGCCATCATTGAGGTGACCTTTGATTACCCCTGCATCAGGTCGGGCTGCCGTGATAAAAAATTTGGTCACTGCTGCGACAGCCACCTACAGGCCTGTCACGACAGCGATGACGACAGCAACGACGACAGCAACTCCTCTGAATCCGATACATCTAATACCGAAGGTCATGAGGAGGTAAACTGGTTAGACCATCGTCCAGGTAAGTTATTCGAACCCTTGAATTACACTTCGGATAACCATTTAATCCAAAAGCCCTCTACTGTTGAACCACCTATCTTAGAACTTAAGCCCCTGCCAGGGCAGCTTAAATATGCTTATCTTGGTTGTGATGACACACTGCCCGTAATCATCTCTGCTAAGCTGCCGCAGGAACAGGAACGACAGCTGATCGACATGCTAAGGCAGCACAAAAAGGCGATTGGATGGACGATAGCAGACATTCAGGGCATTAGTCCGGCAATATGCATGCACAAAATCCTCCTAGAGGAAGATCATAAGCTGACCATTGATGCCCAAAGGCGGTTAAACCTTGCGATGAAGGAGGTAGTGCGTAAAGAGATAATTAAATGGTTAGATGCTGGTATTATTTACGCCATCTCCGACAGCAAATGGGTAAGCCCGGTGCAATGTGTTCCCAAGAAAGGAGGCATGACCGTAATAACCAACGAAAACAATGAGTTAATCCCAACCAGGACTGTGACTGGTTGGAGGGTTTGTATGGACTATCGGAATCTTAACAAAGCTACCCGAAATGACTACTTTCCTTTACCTTTATTGATCAAATGCTTGATAGATTAGCGGGTAAGCCTTACTATTGTTTTCTTGATGGTTACTCAGGTTATAACCAAATTGCTATTGCACCAGAGGATCAAGAGAAAACGACTTTCACATGCCCCTACGGAACGTACGCATTTAGGAGGATGCCGTTCGGCCTATGTAACGCACCTGCCACCTTCCAAAGGTGCATGATGGCTATATTCTCTGACATGGTAGAGGACTTCCTTGAGATTTTCATGGATGATTTTTCCGTCTTTGGAGACGATTTTGAGAGCTGCCTCGGCAACCTTCAAAAGGTTCTTGAAAGATGTGAAAAAGCTAATCTTGTTCTAAATTGGGAAAAGTGCCATTTTATGGTGGACGAAGGGATAGTCCTCGGCCATAAGATTAGCTGCCGTGGGATAGAAGTCGACAGGGCTAAGATTGAAGTCATAGAGATGCTGCCGCCGCCAACAACAGTCAAGGGCATTAGAAGTTTTTTAGGGCATGCGGGTTTTTATCGGAGATTCATCGCAAATTTCTCAAAAATCACGAAGCCCCTATGCCATCTCTTAGAGCAGAACCGACCCTTTGACTTTAATGAAGAATGTACTGAAGCATTCAAGGTTCTAAAGGAAAAGTTAGTGACAGCCCCCATAGTACAGCCACCAGACTGGACACAGCCATTCGAGATCATGTGTGATGCTAGTGACTATGCTGTCGGGGCAGCACTTGGGCAGCGCAGAGATAAGCTGTTTCACGTCATATACTATGCCAGCAAGACGTTGAATGACGCCCAAGTAAACTACACCACCACAGAAAAGGAGCTGTTAGCTGTGGTGTTCTCCATCGACAAGTTTCGTTCTTACATACTTGGAACGAAAGTAATAATACACATCGACCATTCTGCCCTCAAGTATTTGTTCGCAAAGAAGGACGCAAAACCTAGGTTGATACGATGGATATTGCTATTACAAGAGTTCGACCTTGAGATTAAGGACAAAAAGGGGACAGAAAATCAGGTGGCAGACCACTTGTCGAGGTTGGAGACGGGACAGAGTCTACCGTTAGATGAGACACACATACTGGAGACCTTCCCAGATGAGCAGCTCTTTGCTGCCGCAATCGCTGTCGCGACAGCCATGGCGGCAGGTAAGTCTTCTAACCTTCCCTGGTATGCTGATTTCGTTAATTTTATAGTTAGCGGAATATTACCTTCTGACCTTAATTATCAAGCAAGGAAGAGGTTCCAAAATGATGTTAAAAATTATTATTGGGACGAACCTCTTCTTTTCAAAATGTGCGCAGATCAGGTTATAAGGAGGTGTGTACCACAAGAAGAGCAAGAAGACATTCTCCATCACTTCCATGCTTCACAATATGGAGGTCACTTAGGAGGCAACAAAACTGCTGCCAAGGTGCTGCAGTCAGGGTTCTACTGGCCGACACTGTATAAAGATGCACAGGATTTTTATAAAAACTGTGACAGGTGCCAGCGGACAGGTAACATCTCGAGGAGAAACGAGATGCCACTGCAGAATATTCTAGAAGTCGAGATCTTCGACGTTTGGGGGATTGATTTTATGGGACCATTCCCATCGTCATGTGGAAATTTGTACATCCTCCTAGCAGTGGATTATGTCTCCAAGTGGGTTGAAGCAATCGCAACTCAAAAGAATGATGCCAAGACGGTCCAAAAGTTTTTGCATAAAAACATTTTTTCTAGATTTGGCATCCCTAGGGCGATTATCAGTGATGAAGGGAGACATTTCGATAATAGGGTAATTGCTGCCGCCTTGAAGAAATATGGTGTCAAGCACAGGATCGCGACAACATACCACCCACAGACCAATGGACAGGCTGAGATATCCTATAGGGAAGTGAAGAACATTCTTGAAAAGATGGTTAAACCAACGAGGAAAGATTGGTCTTTACTTCTAAATGATGCATTATGGGCATACAGGACAGCTTTAAAGACTCCATTGGGCATGTCTCCATACCGACTGATTTATGGAAAAACCTGTCACTTGCCTGTCGAGATCGAGCACAAGGCATATTGGGCAATCAAGGCAGTGAATATGGACTTGGACAAGGCCGGCCAGAAAAGATTACTAGATCTGAACGAGATGGAAGAATTACGGACAATGGCCTACGACAACGCAAGGATCTACAAGGAAAAAACAAAGAAGTGGCATGATAAGAAGTTGCTGCCACGACAGTTCTGCCCAGGGCAGCTTGTGTTGTTGTTCAATTCTAGGTTGAAACTCTTCCCAGGAAAGCTTAAATCTAGATGGTCTGGCCCGTTCCAAGTGGTTCAAGTTTTTCCCCATGGTGCCATCACAATTCAATCATTAAAAGACGGGCACCAATTCAAAGTCAATGGACAACGCCTCAAGCACTATCAGGGGACTGAAGCCCCAGGAATACAGGAAGTGGTTACTTTAGGAGATTCCCCACAAGGCATCCCTAATTTAACCTAATTTTTATTTATTTATTTATTTATTATTATTATTATTATTTATTAGGAAATTAGATTATTTGAATAATGTTTTATTTTTCATTTTCTGCTTTTAGAAAATAAAGGAGTCAAGAAGAAAGGGAGAAGTGACCCAAGCCCACCGCCCATCCATCAGCCCAATAAAGCCCATTTATGGAGACCTGTCGTTTCGGCTGCCGCCGCGGACGGATTTGACAGGCTGTCAACAGACTGACATGGCAGACGCAGAAGCGTACGGCAGACGCATAACAGACGCATAAATGCGTGTCAGACGCGTCAGACACGCTAAATCCAATCTGCCGCTCCGTTATTCCCGCATGCCGTTGCAGCATTAAATGGGAAGCTACTCGACCGCTATAAAACCCCATTCTCATTCTCATTTTTTCTCACTTCTGCTTTTTCTTCTTTACTTTCTCCTCTAGTTTTCTTTGCTTTCTTCAGATTTCACAACCCTTACAACCAACATGTCTACTAGACAGACCCGTCGTAGTGCTGCCTCAGCATCATCTTCAGCAGCAGCAACGCCCTTTGCCAACAAGGAGTTATGGGAGGAACGTGGCTTCGTGTACATCCGACAGGTGCCCAACATGGGACTCCGGCCGTTCATTGTAAAGGCCATCACGGCTCAACTATGGGAGTACCTTGCTGAACAACCGGTAGAGCTAAACGACACCTTAGTCCGGGAGTTTTACGCAGCCATAGACAGCAGAACAGCGACATCTGTCACCGTTCGAGGAGTGCAAGTGCCCTTCACTTCCGACAGCATCAATCATATGTTTGGCCTCTTCTTTGGCCCCGATGATGATGCTCACCAGAAATTCCTTGACACCCTCGATGCTGCCGCTTATGATGCTATCATGGTAGAGTTGACAGAGGCGGGAACATCATGGACAACCAGCAAGAAGAACCCCCACTCCGTCAACAGGGGGTGGCTCCTCCCCGAAGCAAAACTTTGGAACGCTTTCATCAAAAAGCGTATCCTGCCCTCTTCCCACCATACGACAGTCAACCGGCAGCGGCTTGCCCTTATTCACTCCATCATGCACGACAGGCCCATCAATGTGGGCAGATATATGAGGGACAGCATCCTGAACTTTGCCTTCCGCTCCGACTCACGCCTCTGCCTGCCGTTCACCATAACTTCCCTCTGCCGATGTGCTGCTGTACCCGAGGATCCCTCCGAAAAAATCAGGAAGGGCAGAGGTTGGACAGACAATAACATCAACAGCCTCATGGAGCTGATCGCGGCTACACCTGTCTCATCTTTCAACCCAGCCGGCCCCTCAAAAGAATCATCAGAGGAACCTCACACAGACCCTGCCACCGAGCCTGCCCCTGAAGCTGCAGCCACTGGTCCGACAGACCAGTCCGCCCTCCTCCTTGCTACGTTACAACGGGTAGAGGAACGCCAAATGGGATTGATGACATTTATTCGGGACTTCACGAACTCAACGGTAAATTTTATTACCCAAACTTTAAATTTTCCCGATATTCAATTCCCTACTTTTCCTGCCCATTATTTCCGTATCCCCACTCCTGTCCACACTCCTGTCCACACCCCTGTTCACACACCCACCCCACCCGGCTCTCCACATTCCCACTCTACCGCTTCCACCACATCACCTGCCCTGACGGCAGCAGGCAGCCCACCGGCAGACACCTCTCCTAGAGGAACAAAGCGACCTGCCTCCGATGACAGCCCGCTGATCCGGAGAAATTTGGAGAGGGACTTTACGAGGGTCAAGAGGATTAAACACGTGGCAGACAAGAAAAGGCTGCCCAAGGCTAGCACCACCACCAGCAGCTCTTGGGACAGTGGCAGCAGTTCCGATGTCCAGCTTGTGGAGCAACCTGCCCCTACATCTGCCCCTGCACCTGCCCAACCTCCTCCGCAGCCCAGACGCCGCCGTCAGATCCGTGTTAGCAGCAGCAGTGAGGACAGCGACTAAAAATTTAAGTTTTTATTTTTCCTTTACTGATGCCTGCCTTTATCTTTTGTGATGTACTTTTCTTATTATTTTTGTCTTTATTTTTCATGTCATTTTGCATTGAGGGCAATGCAACCCTTGAGTTTGGGGGTGGCAACCCTCCGTCATTAATGGAGTCTTAAGTACATTTTTTTTCCATTAATTATTGTGTCTATTTATTTATTTAAATTCTCTTAAAAAAAATCAGAAAATATAAAACTGTTGGCTTAAAACTGTGAAGTTAACTTACCTGTCATGACATCTCTGTCGTGGCAGCATCTTTAGGACAGATTAAGGAGAAGTTTAGAGCCTTTCTATAGTTCTGAAAACTTAAACACCATTGTGACTGTTATACTGCTTAGATTTCTTTTAGCCAAACTAGAATAGGAAAGCTTAGCACTTAGAGTAGAAAAGAGACTAGAATCTCAGGAAACCTAGAGGTGCCTACCACCGGCTCTAGGCAGATAACCAGAGAAAAACTTCTAGAGGTGCCTATCACCGGCTCTAGACAGTTAACTAGAGGTGCCTGAAATACTGGCTCTAGTAAAAGAGAAGAAATTTGAAAAAAAGGAAATAACTAGAGGTGCCCAATTCTGGCTCTAGTAAGAAAAAGAAAGAAAACAGTCTCGTAGGAAAAACTCTAAACAAGCTAAAATCGAATATTCTAGTGAAACTAAGAGAGTCTTGGCATATAACTGTTCACAAGCATGCACACACTGCACGAGAGCTATAGGGAGATTACGGACAGATCCTAACCCTTCCGACAGGTTGCTGCCGCCACAGAGAACGAGCGACGGGTAAGGGACAGTTCACTGTTTGAAGGCCAACACAAAAAAAAAATTCAGTTTTCTTTTAGGTTTAATTGCTTGAGGGCAAGCAAAAACTTGAGTTTGGGGGTGTGTTGAGTGTGTAAAAGTTCTATTATTTACACCCTTTTTAACCCATATTTCTGCTGCATTCAAGCATCATTGCATTGCATTTAGGTTAGTTTTCAGCAAAACATCACAAAAGGATTAAAAGCACGGATTCTACTAAAAGATGGCTATTTTTGCAGGTATCTGCCATAGTAGACGTTGAAGGCAGGCGCAGGGCAGAGAAGCAGGAAAGCTAAACTGGACAAGCAGACGAAGAAGACGAAGCTGCCATGGACCTGTCGTGACAGCAAGGTGACAACAGCCTTATGAAGAGGAAAAGTAAAGTGGACCTCGATAGATAGAGAAAAATCTGCTCGTCTGTCGTGCGAAAGCCAAATATTTTTCCAAGCCCCGGATCAAAAGATATGTCAAGCCAAAGCTCAAGGAGAGGAAATTCCTAGAAACAAGGATGCGGCTGGAAAGTAGGAGTCTTTAGAGATTTAGTCTTTATTAGAATCTTACTTTTAATTAAAGTTGTAATCCTTGTTACCTTAGAGGACTTGAGCCCAAAGCTTATATAAGGGCATAGATTTAACCTAGGAGGAACACCCGATTACCCCATAACCGAAACCTAAACCCCCCTGTCGTCCACCCGTCACCGACATGTTCTAAATTCCCCCTAGGGCTACGGGTTGTTTTGTAAAGTAGTTGCAAGGGTTGTTTTGTTTTAGGATTTTTCAGTTCAATAAAATAAACTTCAAGTTCTCTTATTTTGGTTTTAATATCTTGCAAGAGCATCGGGAGAGCATTGTGAGGTTATCCATTTACTTAGCATCGGGAGAGTTAAGTATACGAAAGAAATAAGAGCAAGTTCTCTAGTTTATAGTTGAACTATCTTGTGCCTAGGGATAGGGCAAGGTTAAGTGGCTAAAGAAGAATTCATACACATCGGTGTTCATCCTTCGATTCACGCCGGGAGGTATCATCAAAGACGTGATCATCGACAGACTTGGACCTAGGGATAGGCCAAGGCAGATCTGGGATTCTTGCCAAGCTTGAAGTACGGAGTTGGTGTGTCTGCTGCCGCGACAGCTAACGGACAGCCGCCGCGACAGGTGCTGTCGACGACGGGAGCGACGACAGATCTGGAGTTCCTAAGAAATCCAATACCTGCACTACCGAGCAATTCAATACCAGCCCATTCTCTCTATCTTGATAACTCAATTCTTTTATTTGTGTTTTTATCTTATTATTCTCGTGACAACTCTCAAATATTTCTTTTACTTTCGTGCAGTAAATCAAGGTGAAGCTATTAGCCCAATCCCTGTGGAGACGATATCCGATACTTCGTATCACTTTACTACTTGCGTCGTGTATACTTGCACTACAATTGCGATAGACTCTTTTACACGCAACAAAATTCAATAAGGAAATCAAAAGGATTTAATGCAAGATTGATTAGGAACTAATTGATGATAGAAATCTCATCAATTGAAGTGAAGATCAATGCAAAAGTTGCTGGAGAAATAGTGTTTGGATGATGGAATTTTGAGAGAAAAAGGAATGAGAAAAATTTAGGAAAAGGTAGTTATGAAATTCCAAAAAGTAGTTTCCCTTTTCATTTAATTAATTAAAACATTAATTAATCCACTCAAATTAAGGAAAAATTTGGAGAAATAATTTTTAGGTATATTAGCTCCTTAAAGATTCAAAGTTTCAATCCTTACAAAACAGTCACCACTAAACTTTTCAAAAATCTCATTTTAGTCACTACACTGAAATGTTGTATTTCCAAACCTTATTTTGCAAAATTGATTTCACCACTCTCTTATATATATTAAAAGAGGATTTTTAGATATTTTTCCATATTTTCAAAGCATCCCGAACTAAGCTTTTCCTAAAACCTCCTTTTATATTCGAACCGAAAATCAGACCGGTCTAGTTCAGACCCTAAACTTACAAGCCCAAAATTTAGGTGTTACACAAGGTTTACGAAAGGGGTGGAATCGGAACAGGTGGAATCAGACCGGGTGGATATCGAAAAATGGGAAAATGGTTTAGGGAAAATCGGAAAATGCGCGGCAGAATTTTAGTTGGTTCAAAATGCGCGGTTTAGCGACATAGTAAACAGGACGAAAAGTTAACTCAAATTTTAAAAAAGAGAGTTTAATAAGTGTTGGGCCTTTTATATGGACGCGAATTTTAATAGGAATATCTATGTCGAGCATTATGTGTGTGTGAATGTTTGATGGAAAATATTTTGATAATGTTTATGCAAGTCTTTTTAATTTTAGAGTTTAAGAGTTTATGTTGTAGGGCCTAAAATTTAGGGTTTAGGGCGTAAAATCTAAGTTGTGTAAATTTTTTTTACATAGCTTGTGTATCAAAATATAACCCGTGTTTGATTGCATAACTATAAATAAATTTCATTGCATCGTAAAGAGTAATTGTTGCGGACAATACTTAAGGTTTACACATGCTTGTTAAACTTAGAGGTTTAGTTTAAGGGTTGTGTTTTAAGGTTTAGATTTTATTGTTTATTATTTAGGTTTTATGGTTGGGGTTTAGAGTTTAAGTTTAGAGATTTGAATTTTAAATTTTAAATAAGGGTTGTGTATAATTGTTTTACACAAGTTGTGTATCAAAATACGACCCTTTGTAATTAGATTATTATCCCATACACCTCCGGTGGAAACTTTAGTTTCCACAAGCAAATTAGTGTAAGGATTTAAGATTAGAAGTTAGGGTTTAAATGTTAGGAGTTTAAATTGTAAGGTATATAAATTAAAATTTATGGTTTAATGTTTAAGGTTTAGGGTTTAGTATTTAGAGGCTTAAGGTTAATGATTTTTATTTTAAATTTTAGCATTGCATTAGACAAGCTTATGTAAAAAAAAAAAAAAACACAACAATAACCATCCAAAGGTAGACTAAATTTAGCCATGAAATCAGCTGTCATACTAACTTCGCACCGTATCTGAACAAAATCAACTAGCCATGCCTTGTCGAGGAAGGTCGAGATGGATCGCACCAAAGAGTAGAGGCTTGCTGAGGTCGGTTCAGGGCTTCGGCACTATCTATCTGCACAGTAACAATAACAAAATAATTTTGGAATTGATTTCCCAATAAAATAATTATGGATCCTAAATAATTAAGCATTTTAAATTATCACTAAAAAGTAAAAATTAAAATTAAGAAGTAAAGTAATAAAATCAATATTATATCAAAAAGAAATCCATGAAGCATGTAATGTGTTGAGCATAAAATGAAAAAAAAATGGCGTGTTTAATTCCCTTGAAGAACCAAAATAAAAGAAAGCAAATGAAGTTTAAGAGTGTTGGAGGAGCACAAAGACTAATTATAAGATGATTGTAAAAGACATATTTATTTTATCTTATTTATTAATAAAGTCATTATTATTATTATTTCAGTCTTATTGTGTGCATCTATAAATAAACTGAATTAACTAAAAATCGGTGTTAAACCATTTCCCCCATTTTCTCTGCAGCGGTTACAAGAAGTTTACAAGTTTTTCATCTTCTTCGTTGATCTTCTTCCTCACCGGCAACGGCCTTTGGCCGTTTTGCTGGTTTTGTATATAAATAACTTTCATGTTTAGTGATGAATGCTTTAATTTTATGTTTTTCTTGTTTTTTTCTTTTGCTTTGCCAGTTTCATATTAAATCTGCTTTCATGGCAGTTCTTTTGTCTGCTTTTATGGCAGTTTCTTCGTCTGCTTTTATGGCAGTTTTAGTCTGTCTTTTGACAGTATAACGTTCGAGTGACGAAATTTCAGCGAGCGTTTTCAGCGAAGGAGGCCGATCTATAAATGCTTATGATTCCATGTTGTGGTTGTGCCGATATGCCAAGAACAAGTAGCGAAAGAATTTGCTGTCTTCAAAGAGCACTCTGGTTAAAGTTATAGTTTTCTGGATTTTTTTTCAGAAGTTGCTTCAAGTTCTTCTGAAAGTGATAGGTTTGTTCTTTAATGTCTTTCGTATCCATAGGTTTTATTGTATTTATCTTTATACATTGAATTTTCAATGTTTGGGTGTGATCCTTTGTAATCCTATCACTTTTAATATAATCCAGTTTATTTCAAAAAAAAATAAAAATAAACTGAATTATAATAAAGTCCTTAGAATAATATAGTTATTATTGAATGTCCTTAGTCGAGAATTATTGTGAGGGTGAACAACAATAATATATTAAGACTAATATGTAGTTGATTGATAACAAAGTGTTGTTATTGACATAGAGATGTCAAAATCAATACATAAGTATTTGTTAGAGAACGACATACTGTACTGACCCACTATGAGCATGTTTCTTGGATTATCATGTGACAGTCACAACATTGCTCATGGTGATAACTAAGTGCATGATCCTCAGACTTGAGATCATCATTATTTTAATCCCGAGAGTTACATATTTTGATTCAGTCAAACATGTGTTGTAACAGACTACACTATAAAGACTGATATTGGACATGTCACACTCTATATAGCGAAATATGATTGATCAAGATAGGATTTGTCCCTCATACATAATAGGAGTAATATTGTAGGCCACTTGATTGAGTGAGAGTAGAAAATGCATGGTCATGCTCGAATAAATTGATATGAGATATCATTGTTATTCGTTTATCATAGTCTACTCAAGATATCAAGAAATATTAGATCGACTATACAAGTGTGACTAATTCATGACTTGTGTTCGATCTAGATATAAGGACAAAAGGATGTAATACATAAAAGAAGTTAATCACAGAAAAAGGTAAAGTCGAACCATAACTTCATGTAACTTAGGTAGTAATGATGTATTGCTAGATGACACTCATTGTTTGTAATATTAGAATTGTTCTGGATATTACTACTAACGTTCAATGAACCTACAAGAGTCACACCCTATGATTGAAACGAACAAATATCGATTAGATAGCATGTGTACAAACTTGTTGTACACATAATAATTATTAAAGACGAAATTATTATAATTATAGATAATCTCGTTTATATATATTTTAATAATTAGATAATTATTGTAATTATCAAACACTATTAATATATATATCCCTAAAGAAACCTAATTAAAGTAGAATCAGATTCTACATATTTAATTGTATTCGGTTAAATATATTGTATATTTAATGAATTCGAATTAAAGTAGAATTAGATTCTACATATTTAATTATATTCAGTTAAATATATTGTATATTTAATGAATCCGAATTTAATTAGAATTAGGTTTTTGAATGCTATATAAAGACATAAGGTCTAGCAGCCAAAATATGCTTTTTCGGAAAACCTCTCTAATAGTTAAAGAAGAGAAAATTTTGTTCATTTCGTTCGGGTGGACTGCGTAGAGGTCGGAGTGCTATTGTGACGACTCAAATTTGATTTAGTTTATCCTAACTCCCTAAGGATATCAAGATACCAGATTTATTAAGGTAATATTTCATCCCTACTCATCCCGAATTCGTCCATTGTACATGGATCACTGGCGGAATTCGCCGAATAATTTTTCGCTGCACCATGGGGTGTACCATCGTTTCCTAACAAAGAGTTCATCAAAACCCTAGTCGCTTGCTCTCTTTCTAGTCGTTTATTATTTTCTCTTTGTTTAATTAGCGGTGACATTAACTATTGTGAAACCAAAATTGATTTTGATATAACAATTTAACTTATAGACTAAATTGTAAAACAATAAATTTTTAAGTATTTTCAAAGACTCACATTTTGACAAGCCATTTTGAATCAAACACTATTTCAAGTCAAAACATATTTAAAGGTTCGATTTTCACTAAGTCTTTTCATGAGTTTTCAAGCCAAACTTCAACAAAACGCCCAGGCGTATCGATACGGCTTTTCAACACTGGAATTATAATCGTTCATAGCTTACTGATACAGTCTAATCTCGTATCGATATGATATTCATCTGGGCAAGAATTTAAGATATAGCGTATAGATACGCATCAAAACCGTATCGATACATTTTTCATATTAAAATAATCTTTTTCTATAGCGTACCGATACGACATGTCACCGTACTAATACAATATGTTGGCCTTTGTAAAATCCTTGCATTTAATTTTCGAACGTTGGCTTGTTAGTTAATTGAAATCCAAAATTTTAAATGACCATTGAACGGTATCGATACGCTAAGGGAGCATACTGATAGCTTCTTATCAAAACCTAATTCAGGATTCCAATAAGCAAAATTTGTATCGATACGTCTAACCGTATCGATACACCCCTTAATATCGTATTGATACGTCATTCAAGTGTATCGATACACCATATTTTTCAGTCACAACGACTCTTCTTCTTTGAGACATGTACCGATATGCCCACGAGCCGTACCAATACGGTAGGTTGTTGAGGAGAATTTATTGCGGGAAATTGCAGTCCAACGACTCTATTGATGATCTCAACCACCCAAACGGCTAGAAATCAATGCAAGGGTATAAAAATAAGTCCCAAATGCTACAACAACAACTATTGAGCCTTCAATCAACATCAAAGCACTCAAATCCAAACTTGTTTATTTTAGAGTCAAATCGTTGTACCCAACTCCATTGTGATTTTCATTGTAATTTTTATTGTGAGTTTGGGAAGTGTTTGATTGTAATTGGGTAAACATTATCCTTAGAGAGACATTTGTAAAGTTCACCAAAACCCTTCTTTGTAAGAGTGGGTGGATTAAGCTTTGGGTAGAAAGCTTAATCAAAATTGTAAGGTTTCATCCTCATCCAAGAAAAAAAGGGAAGAATCAATTAGTGGATTGGTTGAAAATCCTTAGTGGGAGTTAAGGTAGTAGATGTAGAGTTCATTGGAGAACTTGAACCACTTTAACTGCCTTGTGTCAACTTTTTATTCTTCCAAGTTCCACCCTATATTTTTTAATTGCCAATTCACCATCTCTTGGTCATTTGCAATTGTATGATCATTTCAACAATTTGTATCAGAGCTTTGATAAAAAAAATCCAAGCAATGACATCCACCTCCATTTCCAACCTCTATGAGTCTCAATCTACCACTAAACCACCATTCTTCAATGGGGACAACTACCCATATTGAAAGAATAGGATGAGACTCTTCATCAAATCCACCGATTACATGGTATGAGATGTAGTTGAAGAAGAGTCATACATTCCTATGAAGAGAGATGATGAAGGAAGACTTGTCCCGAAGGTGAAAGCCGAAATGACCGAAGATGATATAAGAAGAATGCAGGTCAATGATAAAGCCTTGTATGTCATCTTTTTTGCTCTTGGTCCGGATATCTACTCCAATGTGTCTTCGATCGAGAATGCCAAGAAAGTTTGGGATACCCTCGAGACAACATATGAGGGAACTAGCGATGTCAAAGAAACAAAGATCGGGCTACTCAATCTAAGCTATGAAAACTTCAAGATGGATCCCAATAAAAGTGTCTCTAAGATGTTTGATCGATTCTCGGTCATCGTCAATGAATTAAAGGGTTTTGGTGAAATCATTCTCGAAGACAAGCTAGTGAGGAAGCTATTGTATTCTCTTCCGGAATCTTGGGATAGTAAGAGAACGTCCATTATTGAAGCTAGAGATTTGAACACTCTCAAGCTCGATGCTCTTGTTGGATCTCTACTTACCCATGAGATCATGAAAAAGGGAAGAGAAGAAGATGAAGGAGAAGAAGGTTGAGAAGAAGGAAGTTGAGAAAAAGAAGATTGAAATCGCACTTAAAGCTCCATACCATGATAGCGATTCTAGTGAGGATGAAGATGAGGAGATGACCATGTTGGCCAAATGATTCACTCGTTTCATGAAGTCCAACCGAGGGAGAAAGTTTAATAGAAAATGAGACTTCAAGAACAAGAGTAAAGAAGAAGAAAAAGATCAAATCATTTGTTATGAGTGCAAGAAATCCGACCACATCCAATCCGAGTGCCCTCAACTAAAAAGGAAGAGTTTTGGGAAGAAGAACAAGCTCAAAGCTCAAGTGGAAACTTGGAGTGACGAGGAGTCATCCGAGGAGGAGGAGGAAGTGGCTAACCTTTGCCTCATGATCATTGATGATGATCTAAAGGTAAACCTCAACTCATCTAATTTCGATTTTACCTATGATGAACTTCATGATGCATATAATGAGTTGCAAGAGGTCTATGATGAGTTAGTAGAAAATATAAAGAGTCAATTTTGAGAAATAAGAAAAATATTTCCGATTTGAAAAATCAAAATAAGTTTTTTTCAAAAACTAACTCCGAATTGGAAAAGAAGGTTTTATATTTGATGAATCTTTCAAATGATCTCAAAAAGAAAAATGTTGATTTAGAAAAACTTCTTTCCGATTTTCAAGATTATCACACAAAGGAGTTGGATAATCTTAAAACTTTTATTACTATTGGGAGAAATAATTTTGAGAAAGGAAATTCTTTTAAAACCCAATATGTAAAAAGAAAACCTATTTTTCCTAAACAAAAAAATTTCTCAAAGCAATCTAATAATAAAAGAATTAGGAGTGTTTGGGTTCCCAAGGAACTCATTATTTCTAATAATGTGAATGATATTGCTTCTTGGATTCCTAAGGGAACCAAGGTTTTAAGGGCTAACACACATGGACCCAAAATGATTTGGGTACCAAAAACCAAAGCCTAGTTTCTTTGTTTGTAGGGGGCATTGCTACAAGGCCAAAGCTTCATGTCAAAACTCATGGTACCTTAATAGTGGATGCTCAAGACACATGATTGGTGACAAGAGTAGATTCTTGGAACTAAAGCCAAATAGTGGTGGAGTAGTGACTTTCGGTGACAACTTCAAAGGCCACATTGAAGGAATTGGCTCCATTGGTAATCACTCTTCTATTTTTATTGAAAATGTTCTTTATGTCAACGGTCTTAAACATAATTTATTGAGCATTAGTCAATTATGTGATAAAGGTTTTAATGTTCTCTTTGATAAAAATGGTTGCAAAATAATGAACATTAAAACAAATCAATTGATGCTCATAGGGCATAGTGATGAGAGTGGCAATCGATCGAACAAAACCAAGATGAGGTGAATTGGATTTTTGAAGGAATGGTGGACACTAATTGCAAAGGTAAAAATTGCAAGGAGATTTAGAGTGGTTCAACTACTCTAATTGGAGTCTACATCCACTACCTTAGTGACCACACTAAGGATTTTCCACAAATTCACTAATTTGTCTTTCCTTTAAGGATAAGGAGTAACCTTACACAATTCAATAGACTTATACCCCAAAGTCTATTGAATCCTATCCCAAAAACGAATACAAATAAGCAAACTAGGAAATCCTCACTAGGAATGTGTTTGCAAAGTTTAAGCTCTCTCACACACCCAAAGAAACACTAGGAAAATAAAATACAATGAAGAACTCTTTAGTGTTTACAAGAAAGATGGGAAAATTGAGTACAAATTGGAATTTGATTGCTTGGAAGTTTGGATTGACTTTCTTGTTTCTTCATTACTATTTAGAGACCCTTTTTATATGCTCTTGATCTTTTCTAACCGTTGGGAGACTTTGGAGGGAGTTTGGAGCCGTTGGAAGCCATTAAAACCAAGCATTAAATGCTCACCTGCACAGAGGTTTCGAAACCTTTACCAGAGGTTTCGAAACCTTAAGAAGGGATTTGTTTAAGGTTTCAAAAACAGTAGCATTCTGCCCAGAAAGGTTTCGAAACCTTAATGAAGGTTTCAAAACTTTCCTTTAAATATTCAAGTTTTGGCCATTTATTTACTTTTAAAAATATAGTTCGATATTGATACAAAGTCAAACTTTTTCAAAACATTTTAGCAAGATTAAATCGAGTTTTTGACAAATTTATTTCTTGAACTTTACTTTACAAATTTTTACAAATTAGTCCTTGAAAATTAATTTTAAGTTATATCAAAATCAAAATAAGTCTAACAATCTCCCCCTTTTTGATATAACAAAACCTTTTGTAAAAATTTGTTTTTGAAAAATTTGTCAAACTTACAAATCTCCTACATAGGCTCCCCCTTAATAAATGTCTTTGTGCAATCTTTGAAGAAAATAAGTTTTAAATACATGATTAAAAATTTGAGAAAACAAATTGTTTAATGTTAATTTTCTCCCCCTTTTTGTTAGAGCAAAAAGGATAAATAGCTACAAAAGGAAAAAAACGTTAATAGAGCAATAGGGTATAATCCAAAAAGCAATAACAAGATAACCACAATATTAAGCATAACATCCATCCAATAAAAGGATCCAAGATATAAAATCCAAGAATAAAATTCATAGGCAAAAGATATCCAACAAAGAACATAACAAAAGTCTAAAACAAAGATCAAAGCTTAAAACAAAATAAGTCCAAAAGTGTCATAATAAAACCATAAAGTTATACTAGAATGCATACTAGACTAAGTATCCGGTGCGTCATGAGGCGATGAAGGAGGGAAAAGATGTCCACGAACAAGATGCATATCGCGCTCAAGAGATGTCACACGTTCGTCTAAGCTACGAAGCAACTCATGAGAACTATGAAGATGGGCATCTATGTTGTCAAAACGAGTGATTATGGTCGCAAGCATGGTTTCCATAGTCAAAGGAGCCGGCACATCCTCATCTACCGGAGCCTCGAGAGCCTCCATGTCAACCTCCTCTACTCCTCCTCGGTGAACCCAACCGTTAACCCCAAGATACCATTGAGCTTTGTAGCAAGATTTGATGTCAATGTAGCTTTTGTTCTTAACTTGAGGATCAAGGAAAGTATCAATGTTAAGCATCCTAAAGATGTGGCTAAGCACATTTCCAAAGGAGAGGGAAAACAAGGTGGGGTATGAGATGACTTTTATAAGGTTGGGAAAGATGATGGTAGCGATATCGGGACGAGACCTCTCACGATATTGGCGAAGCCACCAATAGTCAATCACTTTCATACTAGCGGCCTTTTCGCCGGAAGGACGAAAAAACCAAGTAGTGAGGAGGTGGAAAAGACGCTCCTCAAGAGGAAGATGAGTGGGGCGATCATCCGGGAAAGCGCGAATGTTATGAGACTCATACTCATTGGATTTTCCACCAAGTGGAACACTTAAATGATAGGCAATGGATTGAGGTGTCAAAACAAATTTAATACCCATGAGGTAGGATTGAATACCAACGATAGAATTAGACTCACAGGGGACCGAATAAATTCGACATTTGCATGAAACGCACGAACTAACCTACGATGGGTATATGGTGGGATATTCAAATAGTCAAGCCATTCCCATTCGACAAAAAGCTCAAAGAGATCAAAGTTATGCTCGGGAGACATAAGGAAGTTGAAGTCTATAGTTCGCTCTTCTCTAACCCTTTTTGATTCATAAATGTTAAGGTATCTATTTCGGTTTTCGACATCTCTAAAACAAACATCCTCAAATTGAGGATTAGGATTAGGATTAGAACCAGAATGTTGACCATTTTCAACACGAGTACGTTTGACACTAGGAGGGATGGTTCTAGGAGGCATGATTAAGGTAAAGAAAAGAGTTTTGGCTTAAAAAAAATTAGATGAGGAATTTTATCGAGCACTTTGTGGGCAAGACTTTAAACTAATTTTGACAAGAGTTCTAGATGGATTGGGTGATACCTCCTGCAAAAAACATGATATGTAGCATAAATAAAGCAACCCACAATATTAAAATTAGCATTAAAAATTGATTTTCAAAAAATAATTTGAATTACCCAAAAGATTTAAAATTTTCGGAATAGATAAAAAGTGAAACAAAAGAACAAGTTTTAAAGTAAGATTACCTCAAAAGATTGATGAAGATGATGATGAAAACTCAAAAGCTTGATTAAATTTGCAAGAGATAGTCAAAATATTTGAGGATTTTGAGAGGGTATTGAGTTGTGGCCGTTTGGAAGTAAAATAGTAGGTTAGGGTTTGAAATTTTTGGAAAATTTACTTAAAAACGCGACTGATTTTGGCCAGGTTTAATGAAGGTTTCGAAACCATGTGCAAGGTTTCAAAAATTTTGAGCACAAGGTTTCGGAACCTTTATGAAAGGTTTCGAAACTTCATATTCCAGTAAGCTCCTAAAAACTGGAAAACCCAGAAAGTTTCGAAACCTTTAATAAGGTTTCGAAACTTAGGTCCTGAAAAGACAAAATTTTGCCTCATTTGAGTTCGGAAAAGCATTCTAATGAACTTATGATTATTATTGACATTAAAGACCCTTTTTGAACTAAGATCAAACATATATGAAAAAAAATCACAAGCTTAAGATACAGCTTTTAAAACTAAAGAATTTATGCTAAGAGTTGGATCCTAAAAGGTTCAAATTGAGCCAAAAGTGACTAACTTAACTAAGGTCACTCAAACAAAAAAAATGTAAGCACACAATATTGCTAATTTTAAGGCCAAAAGACATACAAAAACACATAGGGCCAAAAATTAAGCAAACATGCAACACATGACACCCCCTTACTAAAAGCATTTAAACAACATATGGGGAATCTCAAACATGCTTTAAAACAAATAACCATATATAAAGCAACATGAAAGAGTAAATATTGCATGTAAAGGAAAAGGTTACCACTTGAGCCAAGATAGATTGATTAGGCTTTATCCTCTGCAAGTGTCCTTCCATTTAGTGTGTCTAGAGCTTTCAAGTTTCTTCAATTTGCTTACCATGGCTCCAACACACCTACAAAAAGGGAACTATGCATGTTTTGGTACCCAAACTCTTTTGGGTCCATAAGAGTTAGTTCCTAAAATTATAGTCCCTTTTGGTATCCACTTAGACAATAGATCATATCATTTGTTAGCAATGAGTCCTTTTGGAACCCAAATGCTTCTAATAATCTTTCTATTAAATGATCATTGATGACCTCCTTGTCTATACCCATTAAAGTTCTTCCTAACATAGTTGGGTCTTGAATTTTCACCTTTTTCAAAATTTTTAGTCCCAACTTTATTGAAAGAAACTTTAAGATCATCAAGTTCCTTTTGATGATCATCATGGACCTTTGAAAGTAAGTTGTGCAAGTCTTGATTTTTCTTTTCAAATTCTTTTATTTTAACTTGCAATTCTTCAACTTTACTTTCAAATTCCTTATTAGATTTGGAAAGAGAGTCAGTTTCATTTTTCAATTTTAAAATGATTTTTCTATTTTTCAAAATTGACTCTTCAAACTCCAAAGCTAATTCATCATAAGCCTCTTGCAATTCATCAAAAGTATAATCAATTGAGAAAGATGAATTAGAGGTTACCATAGAATCATCACCGATGGCCATGAGACACAAGTTGGCTATTTCATTCTCGTCCTCGTCGGATGATTCATCATCGCTCCAAGTAGCTACATGAGCCTTGTGCTTCTTTTTCTCATAGCTCTTTTTCTTCAATTGGGGACAATCGAACTTGATATGTCCTAGTTTTTTGCACTCATAGCAAATAATTTGATCTTTCTCTTTGTTGTCACTCTTGAAACCCTCTTCTCTTTGAAATCTTCTTCCTTTGTTGGATCTCATGAATCTTTTGAATCTCTTGGCAAACATAGCCATCTCTTTATCTTCATCCTCTCCACTAGAATAAATATCTTCTTTTGATACTTTGAGAGCAACACCAAATTTCTTCTTTTCCACTTCCTTCTTCTTTTCTTCCTTACCCTTTGACATCATCTCATGTGTAAGAAAGGAACCAATGAGCTCATCCAACTTGAGAGTCTTGAGGTCCTTTGCTTTTATAATCGTCGTTTTCTTTGAATCCCATGAATCGGGAAGAGAGTAAATCATCTTCCTCACAATTTTATCTTCCGGGATGACTTCTCCATAGCCCTTCAAACCATTAACAATCACAGAGTATCGATCGGACATGATTTTGATGTCTTCCTCGGGGTCCATCTTGAAGTTTTCATAATTAAGATTGAGAAGCCCGATTTTGGTCTCCTTCACTTGATTTGTTCCTTCATGTGTAACTTCAAGTTTGTCCCAAATCTCTTTAGCATTGGAACAAGATGACACCCTTCCATACTCATCCGGGCCAAGGGCACAAAATATGAGATGCATTGCCTTAGCATTTGCGGAGAATCTCTTGTTTTCTTCATTGCTTCGTGTCTCCATATTACTAGTTGGTGCGGTGTAACCACTCATGATGATCTTCCAAGCTTCAAGATCAAAAGCTTGAATGAATAGCTTCATGCGGTTCTTCCAATAAGCATGATTAACTCCATTGAAGAAAGGAGGCTTGTTGGTGGGTTGAGAATCGCCCCAAGCTTCAACGGTGGAGGTGGAAGCCATGGATGACCTTGTAGATGATTGCACACTTCTTGGATCTTCTCAAGAGGTTGTAAGATCTTCCAATGACCCAAGCTCTGATACCAATTGATGAGAGTGTCAATCGATCGAACAAAACCAAGAGGGGGTGAATTGGATTTTTGAAGGAATGGTGGACACTAATTGCAAAGGTAAAAATTGCAAGGAGATTTAGAGTGGTTCAACTCACCTAATTGGAGTCTACATCCACTACCTTAGTGACCACACTAAGGATTTTCCACAAATTCACTAATTTGTCTTTCCTTTAAGGATAAGGAGTAACCTTACACAATTCAATAGACTTATACCCCAAAGTCTATTGAATCCTATCCCAAAAACGAATCCAAATAAGCAAACTAGGAAATCCTCACTAGGAATGTGTTTGCAAAGTTTAAGCTCTCTCACACACCCAAAGAAACACTAGAAAAATAAAATACAATGAAGAACTCTCTAGTGTTTACAAGAAAGATGGGAAAATTGAGTACAAATTGGAATTTGATTGCTTGGAAGTTTGGATTGACTTTCTTGTTTCTTCATTACTGTTTGGAGACCCCTTTTATATGCTCTTGATCTTTTCTAACCGTTGGGAGACTTAGTAGGGAGTTTGGAGCCGTTGGAAGCCATTAAAACCAAGCATTAAATGCTCACTTGCACAGAGGTTTCGAAACCTTTACCAGAGGTTTCGAAACCTTAAGAAAGGGTTTGTAAAAACTAGCTGTTACAGGGCCATGGTTTCGAAACCTTCATAGAGGTTTCGAAACCTTTGTTAAGGTTTCAAAAACAGTAGCATTCTGCCCAGAAAGGTTTCGAAACCTTAATGACGGTTTCGAAACTTTCCTTTAAATATTCAAGTTTTGGCCATTTATTGACTTTTAAAAATATAGTTCGATATGAATACAAAGTTAAACTTTTTCAAAACATTTTAGCAAGATTAAATCGAGTTTTTGACAAATTTATTTCTTGAACTTTACTTTACAAATTTTTACAAATTAGTCCTTGAAAATTAATTTTAAGTTAGATCAAAATCAAAATAAGTCTAACACATAGAATAGAAAATATCTACATGGTGCATTTAGATGACATTCACACATCTCATGCATGTTTAGTTGCACATGATTAACATGACTCATGTCTTTGGCATAGAAAATTAGGACATGCTAGCATGAGTGTTTTAGAGAGATTAGTTTCCCTTAATTTAGTTAGAGGTTTACCCAAACTTAAGTTCTCTAATGATAAAATATGTGATGCATGCTCTAAGGGTAAACACCATAGAACCTCATTTAAATCCATTAATGATGTCTCTACTAGTAGATGCATACAATTGATTCATATGGATCTTTTTGGGCCAATTAGGACTATGAGCTTGGGTGGTAAATCATATGCTTTTGTACTTGTTGATGACTATTCTAGGTTTACTTAGGTTCTATTCTTAAGTACAAAAGATGAGGGTTTAGAAAAATTCATCACATTTTCAAAAATAATTCAAAATGATCTTGAGCTTAAAATCACTCACATTAGAAGTGATCATGAAACTGAGTTTCAAAATTTAGGTTTTGAAGAGTTTTTAAATGAAAATGGGATTAGCCACAATTTTTCCGCACCTCGCACTCCTTAACAAAATGGGGTAGTTGAGAGGAAAAATCAAACTTTAGAAGAAATGGCTAGAACCATGCTTTGTGAAAATAATTTACCTAAATATTTTTGGGCAGAAGCCACAAATATCGCTTGCTACATCATAAACCGAGTAATGAGTAGGCCAATTTTGAAAAAAAACACCATATGAGATTTTAAAATCTAAGAAGCCTAACATTAGCTATTTTCATCCACTTGGTTGCAAGTGTTTTGTTTTAAACAATGGAAAAGACAACTTAGGTAAATTTGATGCTAAAAGTGATGAAGCTATTTTCTTAGCATATTCTTTAAACTCTATAGCCTATCGTGTATTTAATAAGAGAACTTTAGTAGTAGAAGAGTCTATACATGTTGTTTTCGATGATAATCCCCTTCCGAGGAAGGATTCTTGTGATGATGATGATGTAAGGATCATTGAAGCCATTGATAGAGGATAAACATCAAAGGTGGATGAGATTCCAACCAAAGAAGAAGATGCACAAGATCCACCTCTTGAAGCCTTGAAGGACTTGGCTCTTGAGAAAAATGAGGTGACATACCCAAGGGAGTTCAACTATGTCAAAGGTGGTGAAATCTTGGGTGATCCATCCAAGGAGGTAACTACTAGATCGTCTCTCAAATTAATGAACCATGTTGCATTTATTTCATGTATTGAGCCTAAAATATCAAAAAAGCATTAAAATATGATTTTTGGATTTTGGCCATGCAAGAAGAACTTAATCAATTTGAGAGAAGTAAAGTATGGACCTTAGTTGAAAGGCCTAGTAATCAATCTACCATAGGAACTAAATGGGTTTTTAGGAATAAACTAGATGAGAGTGGTAACATAGTGAGAAACAAGGCTAGGCTTGTTGCTCAAGGTTACACTCAAGAAGAGGGAATTGGTTTTGATGAAACTTATGCACCCGTTGCTAGAATGGAAGCTATTAGGATGCTTCTTGCATTTGCATGTTACCATGATTTCAAACTTTTTCAAATGGATGTAAAAAGTGCTTTCCTAAATGGTTTTATAAATGAAGAAGTGTATGTTGAACAACCACCAGGTTTTGAGGATCCTAAGTTTCCAAATCATGTTTTTAAACTAACCAAAGCTATTTATGGTTTAAAACAAGCTCATAGAGCTTGGTATGAAAGGCTTTCAAACTATTTGATTGAAAAAGGTTTTGAAAAAGGAAAAGTGGACACTACACTCTTCATAAAAAGATATTGTAATGGCATCTTAGTAGTGCAAATTTATGTTGATGATATCATTTTTGGTTCTACTAATGAATGTTATTGCAAAAAAATTTCTAAGCTAATGCAAGGTGAGTTCGGGATGAGCATGATGGGGGAGTTCTCATTCTTTTTGGGGCTCCAAATCAAACAAAGGAAGGATGACACCTTCATCAATCAAGCAAAGTATGTGAACGAAATGCTCAAGAAATTTGGCTTGGAAAACGTGAAGCCTCAAGCCACTCCTATGAGTTCTTCTATAAAGCTTGACAAAGATGAATAAGGTAAGTGTGTCGATTCTAAGCTTTATAGATCTATGATAGGTTCTTTGTTTTACCTTACCGCAAGTAAACCGAATATTATGTTTAGTGTTTACTTGTGTGCTAGGTTCCAAGCTAGTCCTAGAGAATCACACTTAGCAGCCATTAAGAGAATTTTTAGATACCTTAGAGACACCTAACTTAGGTCTTTGGTATCCTAAGGATTCTTCCTTTAGCCTTCATGCTTATTCGGATGCGGATTATGGGGGATGCAAGATAGATAGGAAAAGTACCTCCGGAACATGCCAATTCTTAGGTAGTATGCTCGTATCTTAGTTCTCTAAGAAACAAAATACCATAGCCTTATCTACCACCGAAGCGGAGTACATATCCTTAGGGAGTTGTTGTGCTCAAGTTCTTTGGATGAAGCAACAACTCTTAGATTATGGTGTTCAAGTAGAAGCTATACCCCTTAGGTGTGACAACACTAGTGCCATTTGTCTCACTAAGAATCTCATCCAACACTCTAGGACCAAACATATAGAAATTAGACATCATTTCATTAGAGACCATGTTTTGAAAAATGACGTTGTTCTAGAATATGTTGATACCTTGAACCAATTAGCGGATATATTTACCAAACCTTTAGATAAAGAGTGTTTTTGGACCCTTAGGAGAGAGTTAGGGCTAACTAGCCTTTCTTGACTCTTTTAGGTCCCAAATGGTCAAAATTTTACTTGAAATTGGTTGATATTCATGCTTGTATTAATTTGCCTCTTTTTGCTTCTATGCATGTTGCTAGGGTGAGTATGCATTAAGTTTAGTCATTAAATCTCGTTCATATGTCATTCACATGCATTTAAGGACGTTTAAAGTTGGATTTTTGGACTTGAAACTGTCAAAATTGCACTATCTAGTAAAGGCGTATCGATACGGGTTCGTCAAGGGAAGTGATACAGGTTAAACTTTATCGATATGGTCACGCGTATCGATACTGTATTGAAATTGAATTTAACATTAGGGCAATGCGTATCGATACGCTCTACAAGCGTACCAATACGATTTTGACGGTGAGTTAAAATAGGGTTATTAATTGAAAAACACTTTTACACAAACTCTCCCCCTCTTTTTCTCTAAAAACCCTAGCCGCAAATACCTATAAAAACCCCCCTCATTCTCTCAAAATTTTCACATCGAACTTCAAATTCCTTGAGGGTTTTTCATCAACACATCAAAGCCAAGCTTTGTTAGCAATCTTGTGCATTCACATCACCCCATTCATCCATTCTCATAAGTCAAGGTATAAACTTTTTTTCCTTTTTCTTTTTAATTTTCGTTTGTTTTTATTAGTTGCTTTCACTTAATTTTTGTATAAAACATATATATGTGATATGGGTTTTCAAGTTTTTACAAAAAAAAATTTAAAATTCGAATTTTTTTCATTTGAATATAATTTTATATCGTATATTTTTGTAAACTGTTTTTCAAAAAAATTTAACCAATCTTTTCTTTTATACCTGTATATATTTTTAACATTAAAATTATTTTTTCAATACCTTGAATTATTGGAATTTATTGTTGGATTGAATGAGATGATAATTGCATAATATTCGAATTGTTTTGATGTTTTTAGGATTATGGCACCCAAAAAGAAAGCGAAACGATACTTAGCCGCTACTTCCGATCCTATCAAGGACGATAAGGGTAATCTTAAACCTAACCTCCCTTACATAATCCAACATAGTTTTCAAAACCTTCGGATATGTCACGTTATAAACTATTCCAAGGTTTTACTCTTAGGGAAGAACGTGTCGTGTCAATTCCTTTTTTAAATTCTGAACGATTTAAATTTGAATACCTTCATTTGATTCGACGATGAAAATTTATAAACTTCTTGAACCTTCCTCCTGTTTCATATCGAAATTTGGTCATAATTTTCTTTTCCAATGCCAAGTGCATTCATAATGAACTGAGAGAACACATTGTTGCTATAGAGTCTCATCTTATGGGCACAACTTTTTGAGTCGATCAAGATGTTCTTTGTAAAGCTTTTGTTTTTGAAAATATCGAGATTGATGGTGAGAAATTCCTTAGGTCATGGTCCTCTAGGTTCAGTCAATATTTTAAATGCTCATGACCGTATTCTTCATCTCATTATTTCATGGTTTTTTTGTCCATCGGGTGGAAATTTTTCAACTATCCGTCAAGTTGGCGATTTTTGGCTTAAGTGTTTTCGTGAGGGTAAGTGCCCTAATCTTTGTCAAATCATGTTCACCGACCTTGTTTACCTTGTTCAACACCGTCACACTGATCAAGTCAAGTTCTTTTACTATTCTACGTCGTTGAGTCACTTGTTCCACTCCCTTAAGATAGATTGCACCAATGACTATCCCGAACCCCTTGGCCTACCTATAGATGAGTGTTCCTTCACTCGTGTTCGCTTTGCCTATGTCAACAATGAAAGGGTTCGTTTCCCTCGAGCTCCTCGACAAGATGTTCAAGTCGATGCTCCACAAGCCCCTCAAGGTGCTCTTATTGCTTCCTCCTCCATGGACACTCTCATGACATTCTTTAATGAGAAATTCACAAACATGGAAGCCGAGTTTGCAGGCATTGACACTCGATTCACATCATTGGAAGATCGAGTCAAGGGTCTTGATACTCGCTTCACATCTTTGGAGGATCAAGTCAAATTCATTGCTCTTCAACAAAATTCCATGGATGTCTCTCTCACCGTTTTCCATGGTGCTTGGCTCAATCAATCTAGGAGGCATCAACCGAATCAAGATGATGAGGATGAAGAGGACGAATATGACGATGATGGTGGGAACGAGTAGTTATGCATATCATCACATATCATTTAGTTTTATTGTTTATGCACCTATCTTTTAGAACTCTATGCTTTTCTTTATGTTGTTAGGATTTGAAGTTTAGATTTATGTCTTTGAACTATTTTTTGCTTTAAATTCTGAAGTTTGCAATTGAATTCAATAATATTTTGTTGCTATTATCCTACCTTGTGCTTTTATGTTTCATCTAACAAAAAGGGGAAGAAGTATTATATAGAGCCAATTTTGAAAACTTGAAACTTAACTTTAAAAACTTATCTCAAATTAAGAGGGAGTAAGTTTTTCAAAAGTTTCAAAACTTAAAAATTTTATATTTGGTTTTGTTATATCAAAATGGGGGAGATTGTGAAACCAAAATTGATTTTGATATAACAATTTAACTTATGGACTAAATTGTAAAACAATAAATTTTTAAGTATTTTCAAAGACTCACATTTTGACAAGCCATTTTGAACCAAACACTATTTCAAGTCAAAACATATTTAAGGTTCGATTTTCACCAAGTCTTTTAATGAGTTTTCAAGCCAAACTTCAACAAAACGCCTAGGCGTATCGATACGATTTTTCAACACTAGAATTTTAATCGTTCATAGCGTACCGATACGGTCTAATCTCGTATCGATGCGATATTCATCTAGGCAAGACTTTAAGCTATAGCGTATCGATACGCATCGAAACTGTATCGATACAGTTTTCATATTAAAATAATCTTTTGCTATAACGTACCGATATGGCATGTCACCATACCGATATGATATGCTGACCTTTGCAAAATCTTTGCATTTAATTTTCGAACGTTGGCTTGTCAATTAATTGGAATCTAAAATTTTAAATGATCGTTAAACGGTATTGATACGCTAAGGGGGCGTACCGATATGCTTCTTATCAAAACTTAATTTAGGATTCCAGTGAGTAAAATCCATATCTATACGTCTAACCGTATCGATACACCCCTTAATATCGTACCGATACGCCCTTCAAGCGTATCGATGCACCCTATTTTTCAGTCACAACAGCTCTTTCTTCTTTGAGACAAATACCGATACGCCTATGAGCCGTACCGATACGGTAGGTTGTTGAGGAGCATTTATTGCGGGAAATTGCAGCCCAATAGCTCTATTGATGATCTCAACCACCAAAATGGTTAGAAACCAATGTAAGGGTATAAAAACAAGTCTCAAATGCTACATCAACAACTATTGAGCCTTCAAGCAACATCAAAGCACTCAAATCCAAACTTGTTCATTTTAGAGTCAAATCTTTGTACCCAACTTCATTGTGATTTTCATTGTAATTTTCATTGTGAGTTTGGGGAAGAATCAATTAGTGGATTGGTTGAAAATCCTTAGTGGGAGCTAAGGTAGTGGATATAGAGTTCATTGGAGGACTAGAACCACTCTAATTGCCTTGTGTCAACTTTTTATTCTTCCAAGTTCCACCCTCAAATTTTTAATTGCCAATTCACCCCCTCTTAGCCATTTGCAATTGTTTGATCAACTCAAAAACTATGATGTTGGTCGTCGACCGCCGATAATTTATATTTTTTTATTTTCTTATAATTGAATCTATTTTGTTTTTTTTTCTTCACATATCTTGTTGTGTTTTCTTCTATCTCTGTGACACATTTTGTTTTTGCCTTTAAGACAAGTTTTCTGACTATTTTTGTAAATGTTTGGTGTCGTTCAATGACCCTCACAACTTTGTTTTTATTCGTGTTTGTTGGTGATCTTGGATAGTTTGATCTCCTTTTGGGTTGTTGGTCGATGTAATCATAACTGTATAGCGGATCGTCGCCTTTTGAAATAGGCGTGAAAGGTGGTTATTAATTTTGAAGATTTCATCTAATTCGTGTTTTGACAACTCCACAGTGGCCCTTCTTACAATAAACTACAAAGATTTTCTTTGCCGTAAAGAAGAAGTGTTTGATATAACCGGTGCAACATTTATTTTTTTAAATCTATTGTTTTTTTTTTATTTTTGGATGTTTTAAAATCTTTTATAGGTTATGTTTTTACAGGGACGAAACTATGTATATGTGGGGAGGGGCAATCGCCCCCACTCCTGAAATTTTTTTTTCTTCTAGTTTTGTCCTTCTATATAATTTTTTTTAAAAAATAATTTTTTTTATGAATTTGCCTCTATTTTCAAACATTTATATTTCGCCTCCCAAACCTTAAATATTCGCTATGTTACTGTATTCTTGTTCTACTTCTATTTATAAATAAAATTGTATAGTTGATGCGTAAAAAAATATAAAAGAAACCAATTATATATTTGGACACATGACAATCAAAGACCCATTAAAATAGTGTTTTTAATACGATATAATTTGTAAAGATAAAGTCTGCATCTACACTCAAAACATTCATCATCATTTCAAACATGCTTAGCACTCATCCGTCATCCCTTATTACTACTTTTTTTTTATCACTTTCGAACTGGTTCTTATTCTTTAATAATTTTTTAATAAATTTTGATTTCAAATTCATCCGGTAAAAATTAACATTTTGTTATCTAGCTTAAAGAATATTTAACTTTTTTTTTCTTTCAGAAATCAAATTTCTTAAATTTAGTGTCCAATCAAATTAAATAATAGATGTTTTACGTTTAAAATTCGTGAACCTGAATCATTTCTTTAAGAGAGTAATGTGCTTTCTGTTAATAGTTTAATTTTAATTTTTAATAACAAATTGAAATATATTTTTAAATTTGTTTATCTATTGGTTTGGGGTGAAAATGTTTGAAAGGGTGAGGCGGGCGCGGGCTTTGCTTTATCGCCAACTCATCTAACATGCAGCATAATGCTCAACTCCAAAGTCTCACCAAAAAACTTAAAAAGCTAAAAAGAAATATACTTCAAATGGAACTCATTAAATGATTCCAAAGGCAAAAATCGACGTATGTCTCGCTTATAAATGTTTTGAATTTGAGTAGTTTAATTTATGGGTGTATCTAAATTTATTTAAATTTGAAATCGAACTAAAATATTATTTTGTAAATGAATTAAAATACTAAAAAGAATATACTTCAAATGTACGTAGACCAAATTATTATACATTTTAAATTTAAAGATTATTTATGGATTGAACCTAACAAGTGGTCATAGTAGAAAAACGGATGATGTTTATCTTAGGAGGCCCGAGTTCAATCACTTTATTTAAGTGTGTGTGCATTGTCAGAGAGTTAAGAATATTTATGAATAGATATCATCTAATAATCACCTTTAGATTATTCAAAATAAATTGCTTATGGATTCGAATTCATGAAGCGACCATAATTTTGATTGTTCACACATTAGGAGATATTTTAGGTTCTTTTTAAAGTTAAAAATAAAATATTAAGAGTGCTTTAGTATTTTTTTTACTTTTCACGGCACCAACGCAATGCTCAGATAGTATTATTCTTACACATAGGTTCACATCTCCCTTAGTTAGGAAGAGAATTCGGTTGAGTAGAGTAAGAAAATGTGTTAGTTAAGTTGATGCATTTTATTTTATCATATATTTTATTTAATTTTTTAGTCAAGTCGAATTTATGAATTTTAAGTCATATTATTTGAGTTTCATTTCAAATTTAATTGTAAATATTTACTGATCAATTTAAATGGCTTTCTATAACCATACATGATATATATATATATATATTTTGTAACACCCTAAATTTGGTAAAAATATGAGAATAAAAAAAAGAAGATATTGCTACCATGAGGTGTTGAACCCATGACCTATGCTTGGTAAACCCATATGTTAACCATTTGACCCAAATGGTCTTTATGTTAAGGGTTATCTAGTCCAATATTAAAGATAGTCTTGGTTAAAATTTCAGATCGAATTAAAGACTCAACCGACTCCCCATATGCCCAAAAATTTATCTGGGAATTTGAAGTTATGTTCGATATCCCAAAATTTCTCCCCCTTACCAAACCCTCTCTGTTCACCGCCGATCTCGGCCACCGCTTGGTCGTGGTTCTCACCGCCGACGTTATAGTGACCGGTGGCACGTTGCGGTTCCAGCCCAGTGCACCACTCGCGGTGAGCCGGCACCGTTTGCCGTGGAGATTCAACCGAAGGTTGTTCGAAACCTTTGGTTGCCGCCCCTCCTTTTTTCGCGATTCCGGCCGCCTCCGTCGACGGCAAGGCGCGTCGATCGTGCGTGAGTGTTCAGCGCACGGAGGAGAGCAAAACCCAAGTGACCACTCTCTGATCCGCCGCCGGGAGAGCCCTCGTCGGAGATACGACCGTTTGGTTGTTTTTGCTCCGAATTGGTAAGTCCGGTAAGCTATCCGACTCGATTTTGGGTGATTAAGTGTATAGATAAATTTTTAGGTTGTTTTTCGCATTTTGGACCGTTTTCCGGCCATTTTAGGCCGCGCGTGGGCCTCACGCGCCGTCCGGGGCGATTTCCGGCAGCCCTGGACGGTGGCCGTTAAACCGGCCGGCTTAGACCGGTCTGACCCGTTGACCGACCCGGTCTGACCCGTTGACCGACCCGATCCGACCCGTTGACCGACCCAACCCGACCCGTTGACCGACCCGACCCGTTGACCCGACCCATTGACCCGACCCGTTGACCGAGTCAAACCAGTGACGTCAGCATGACGTCAGCGTTGACTGCTGACGTCGGCATTGACCTGCCTGTTGACCTGCCCGTTGACTTTGACCGTTGACTTTGACCAAAAAGTCAACTTTTTCCGAAAAGCCCAATTTTATGTTTTTTGACGTCTTGAGTCCGATTTTGAAGCCCGTTTTGTGAAATTCTAACCCGAAAGCCTCCGAATTGGACCTTGAAGTTGAGTTTGCTTATGTATTTTAATAATCAATTATGAGCAATATGAATAAGGACTGAAATTGGGATTTGTGCGATTGAAGGTATTCAAGGTTCCTTGTATTCGGGATGTTGAGGACGTCGCATTCGAGTTCGAGAGTGATCGAACGGAGTATCATGATCGACCGATATAGCAAGTATATAAGGTAATACACTTCTACCCCTTGTATGCTTTATGTACATGTCGATATTCGGTTAATGCTTGCATGCTTATGATGGCGTATACTGTAAATTCTGCCTAAACTGAATTAGATTCGAGCAATAAGTATGGATATTAATAAGACCAAATTATCCGAATAAGATTACTAATGGGCTAACAGTATCAGAAGTTCTAATAGTTAAATTCAGTTAATCTGCAACTCAATCAACACTGTGTAAGAATCGAGGCCCAGGATACGAAGTGAGAGATGTTAATTATGAATTTTACGAAAATGCCCTTGGAGCATAAGTATGACTAAACTACCCCTCTGATAAAGGAAATGACCTAAAATCTGCATTCGACCTGATTATGCAATACATGTGATACAAACTCGGATAATCCCTCAAACTCTATATAACACTTGAATGAGAATTCTCTGAAAATATTGTTGAAATTATAAGTCAATCCTTATGACAGTAATGCGTGAATTAAATGAGAATGATCGTAATGACCAAAAAGACGGTAATGCCCTCGAGCACCGTAATGTCTGATTAATTTGAATGACGTTATACCCTCAAGTTCTGTATTGAATGAATCGTCTGTAAAGGGGCGGAGAGTTATGACGACTTAGTGTCGTTTGAGTACGTGAATGATGAAGGTACTGAATGGTAATTCGGAAAGAAATTGTGGATTTACCCCAATTTCCAAAATGACTTAAAAGCCCTCTTGAGCTAAATATGCAATTATGCAGTTGATGAAACTCTGAGATTCCTAATAAAACTTTAAGGGCTAAAGCGCCCCTAAGTGTTAGGAAGCACACTCATGTACGATAATCACTCATGATATTAAAATAAGGTTGGAAGTTTTTCCGCACAGAATATAAGTTCGACTACTCTGCGGCAAGTCTGGTGGTGAAATACGAAAGTAACCGTTCAGATATACTATACAGCCAGATACATTAGAAGGGTTGGTTAGAAATGCAAGGTTGAGGTATGTTAGTTCGAATGGTTTTAGAGGCTCGATAAACTTCTGGAAATATTAAATATTATGAGTCGTTATATCATCATTAATGGGCTAAATTACGAAAATCACCTCTGAGAGTTAAATGACCAAGATGCCCTCGTTGGCCCAAGTAATCAAAATAGCCCTGAATGTATCCGGTACCGTGAAGGATCTTGACATAGAAATCTCTGAATGCCTGGTTGGAAATCTGATGAGCAAACAGAATTCCCGAGCCGCTGTTTACGCCTTGTTGGTATAAATTACCAAAATGTCTGTGTATGATAAAATGACCATAATGTCCTTGTAAGCCTAAATGACTGAATCACTCAGGATATGCCAAAGCTCTCAAAGACCTTGATGTATCACCTCTTGAATATCTGGGTTAAGCCGTTAATATGAACCCCTTCTAATAGGAGCTACGTTTCAGAAATCCGTTCAAATCGTCACAAGCTTAATATGTCTCATTCTGTAAATGCCAAACATCTCTGAGAAATGATCTGTCCCATCTAGTGTGTTCCATGTGTGTGCTATATTCTGTTGAATGAACTGCATAATGACATTCTCTGCCTACTTGATAGTATGATATGTTAGCTTGATATATGATGGCACAATCTGTTTGCATGATGAATAACGAGTGTCTGCTTTGCACAATAGTATGCCCATTTATCTGTCAAAAGCATGAACTTCTGTTTCTGATACTCTGAATAGAATATATCTGTTACATGTATTATGTTACTCATGTCTGAAATCTGATTACCGATTGCCATCTGGGGTATATTGTTGGGTTATGATATGAAGTCTCTGTCGGTACAGCCCTGATCAAGCTGGTAAGTCCTTATGGACTCAAGGTCTCCCCTTGAGTGGCACCTATGCCCATCGGGTCTAGGGTAAGTCCTTATGGACTCAAGGTCTCCCCTTGAGTGGCACATATGCCCATCGGGCCTAGGGTAAGTCCTTATGGACTCAAGGTCTCCCCTTGAGTGGCACCTACGCCCATCGGGCCTAGGGTAAGTCCTTATGGACTCAAGGTCTCCCCTTGAGTGGCACCTACGCCCATCGGGCCTAGGGTAAGTCCTTATGGACCTAAGGCATCCCCTTAGGTGGCACCTATGCCCATCGGGTCTAGGGTAAGTCCTTATGGACTCAAGGTCTCCCCTTGAGTGGCACCTATGCCCATCGGGTCTAGGGTAAGTCCTTATGGACTCAAGGTCTCCCCTTGAGTGGCACCTATGCCCATCGGGCCTAGGGTAAGTCCTTATGGACTCAAGGTCTCCCCTTGAGTGGCACCTACGCCCATCGGGCCTAGGGTAAGTCCTTATGGACTCAAGGTCTCCCCTTGAGTGGTACCTACGCCCATCGGGCCTAGGGTAAGTCCTTATGGACCTAAGGCATCCCCTTAGGTGGCACCTATGCCCATCGGGCCTAGGGTAAGTCTTTATGGATGCAGTTCTGAGGGACTGCATTTTGGTGTAAGGTTGGAGGGTATTTCTTGTAAACTTCTGTATGAACATTGGACATTTTCACTTAATCTGTTATGTGCTCATATGATATGATGCTAAGTACTTATGTATGTTGATCTATACTTATGTGTGTTGATCTGTACTTATGTATGTTGATATGTACTTATTGGAACACACTAGATGCCAAACTCTCTAATTCCTACCTCGTATATTATCAGCCTATATAATTTCCGTCTAATTCTCAAGGTCTGATTAAAGAACAAATACCATTATTCTTGAGTATGTTGAAACCCCGAAATAGTAGAACAACGTTACTCTGAAATTACGGAAAGGGAAAAGAGAACTGTCACTTCTTGGATCATCATGAAATTGTTATGCTTACCATATGTCTGCATGAGCTTATAGCATCTTTTGGTAGTTCTGTATTACTGAGCTTTCCCAAGCTCATGTTGTTTTTACCATCGCAGGTTAAAGGATTATATCATGGTATAACGTTTGACATCAGTGTTCGGAGTTCTCTCGGCGTTGCTTTTGGAGTACGGTACCGACATAGTTAGTGGGCATGCATATCATTATTGTTTCATGATAGTGTCTGTAAAACGTTTTCTAAAATCCTGTTATATGTTTAAATGATTTCATGAAAGAGTATTTTCAACAAAAGTTATCGTTATAATTTAATATGTGTTTTTCAGAGAAAATGTTTTATGTGTATTTTTACAGTGGGTCGCTCTTGTGACCCTAATGTGACTTCCTAGGATCCGTTGTAACGCATAGGCGGGTCTAGGGGGTTACATATTTCTTCACATTTTTTTGGACAAATGTGAGTAAAATTTGTAATATATTTGATAAATCTAATATCTTCCAACATTAGTTTTAATGAATTTGCAAAGAAAGGGATTAAATTGAATAAAAATACAAAGTTGATAGGTTAAATTGTAATAAAAACACAATTCAAACTTTCGAGTTATTCAAGTGTTATTTTATAACTCAAACTTCATTTGATTTTTTTTGAATTAAATCAAGTTTATAAAATTCAATTCAAATCAAATCAAATCGAGTAAAATTTATAAAATTTAAATTGAATAAAAAAAATTGATTTTTCAATCGAGTTTGATTTTACACACCTTACCTTTAGTGCAAATTTAAATTAATGTTTGGTTGATTTGTATATGATGTATTCTATTATCTAGCATGTATGTATTACAGAAGGTATAAATAGCATGCATTTGATAGAGGTGGTATTTAATATATTGTACTATTTAATACTTAATTTGTGAGATATTTATCACTAAGGTAGTGGTTGTATTTATTTAACAAACAATTTTTCCAATTTTATGATAATTCTAAATTAATTTGTCAATTATATCCTTACACTATATTTTCACGTATTTACATCGTTGTATATATATTAATTATTTTCACGTATTTACATTATTGTAAATATGTTCACTATTGTTTACGTATTTACATCATAGTAAATATGATCACTATTTTTTTATGTATTTACAACGATGTAAATACGCTAATTATTTTTCATGTATTTACACCATTGTAAATACATTCACTATTTTTTCACGCATTCGCATCGATGTAAATACTTTTTTCTTGTATGATCTCGAGTGACTAGTTTTTTGTGTTAATGGTTATATGAAAGTGCCCAAAGGATTAATATCCTATACACGGGCGGTGGAAACTGAAAGTTTCCACAAGCGCCTTAGTTTTAGGGTATAAGTAGTTAGTTTAGTGTATAGGGTTTAGGGGTAGGGGTTTAAAATTTAGGGATAGTTGTTTCCATTTAAGGTTTAGGGTTAAAATTTAGGGTTTATAGGTTAGGGTTTAGTTTTTCGGGTAATATGGTGAGGATTTAGGTTTTAACCTATAAACCCTAAATTATAATCCTAAACCTTGAATTAAAACAACTATCCTTAAATTCTAACCCTCTACACCTAAACCCCTAAACTTTATACCCTAAACTAACTCCCTATACCCTAAAACTAAGGCGCTTGTGAAAACTTTCAGTTTCCACCGCCTGTGTATAGAATATTTATCCGTGTCCAAATTAGGGGGAGGTTGAAAAGACCGGCAGGGGCCACGCCCCTCATTTTTAAGGGAAAATGTAAAAAAATTATAAGTTTGTATAATGGTAAAACTATTATTTAGTCTCTTGAAAAATACATAATTCATTGTTGGCCCCCATAAATTTAGATATTTTTAAATGTCCCTCTATGAATCAAGTTGAGTTACGCACATGGTCCAAATTATGTTTTTAGTTTACAATTATGGTTGTAAATTCTCATTGTAATTTTAGATATTTTCTCTTTTTAATAAAATTAACGACTTTTATAAAAAAAATATTTGATTGTCAATGGTATTTAAATCATATTAGCGTTTTTTGATTCCAAAATAAAACGTTGATGGTTAAAGTGCTTTAAAAAATGAATAAGGGCTAAAGTGACTATCCAATCAAAAGTTAGGGACATTTTTTTAACATTATACCCATAAAATATTGTCGAGGTTAAATTAATTTTTTTAAACCTGAAAAATTGTACATTTGAAGAATATTTAGATGTTGGAGGTATTTTTTGAGTTGGCACTTGCATAAACTTTGTCGGCGTGATTGGCGTGTGTAGGTTCACCATATACGTCGTTCTGGGATCAGATTGTTGATACTCTTGCCAAAGCTGCAAGGTTTGATAGTCTTGAAGTTGCTCTTTTCGAGCATCCGTCGACAGATGTTAGTACTGTTTTACTGTTAGATAGTTGTAATAACTCTGGTTAATTGATATTGGTATAGTATTGATTGTTTGTTTTGGTATTAGCACGTGTACTCTTTTTCTTCCATTTAAAATTAAAGAAATTTTTTAATGAGACATGTACTAACAACTCATGTATATGATTTTCTTTGAATAAAATTATATCTTTTCACCCCAAAAAAATGTTTAGAGAGATAAAAAATCTATAGTACTAAAGGGGAGTTCTCACCAACTGCTGACGACTTCCATGGGTGGAGTGAGAATATTGGATAGTTTTTTCTATTTTAGAACTAAAAGTTGTAGAAATATAAATTATATTATTATAGTGACTAAAATGAAAATTTTAAAAATTTGACACAAAACTCACTATTTGAGGGAGCGAATTAAATTAAATCTTTTAATTTTTAAATTATAAAGTGAGTGTAAAATTTTGAAAGATCATAATTTGAGTCCTGGTGTTCGATTCAGGCGACTTTTTTTGAATTCACATAACTTTTTTAGGCCCACGCGTTGACAAAGGGACTTAGTCTTCGTTTCATCCCGAAAAGCATCGTTTTAGCCATTAATTTTAAAATTTTCAATTTTTATCAGGATTAAAATTTCGATTTTTCTATACAAATATATATCATTATTCATAAAGATTCCATATATGTGCTTTTAATGTATTATAGAAATTTCCACTTTGGTCTCTTTAAATTTAATTTCCCGTCAATTGAGTCCCTATAATTGTACCAAGGGACCAAAATGAAAATTTTCAGAATGCAATCCACACAGTTTCAAAATGTATTTTAATTGCACAATTACGGTGAATTTGTGTCGATTTTTGAAAATTTTCATTTTAGTCCCTCTAATTTAATTCTTTTCATCTTAATCTCAAAAAAGGGTCCAAAGTCATATCCCTTTGATACTGTAGAAAATGATCCTTTTTCTTAAATAATTTTTTATATGAAGTGTTATTATTATTTTTAAATACTAAATAATTTTGGGAATGAAATAATTACAAAACAAAGTTAAATGTTTGATTCAAATGCCATCCAACACATTTATGAAGAGATGGGGGTACACGCTGAAGCACCAAAATTCACAAGCTCCGCCAAATTGTTTTTAATTAGAATTTAGAGGAAAAAAGGAGAATCCATTCCCAGGGCCAGGTGAGAGCGAGTCCTAAACCATTCCCAAACGCACATTCCCTTGATAAAGTTGGGAAAATGACTACCTTTTACGCCCACTCCCACCCGTTTCCCCATCCCTCAGGGAACACACAACTCTTTCAAATTTAGCCAAACACTCTTCGCCAACCCCATTTCTTTCACCTTTGCTTTGCTTTTAGATTCAATTTCTCTCAGCTTTGCTTGTTTCCCCCCCAAGGTGATGGGGGAGCAGAAGAGTCACACCAATAACCGCTGGAACTGGGAGGTGAGTGGCTTCGAGCCCCGCCGTTCCTCGCCGGAGGAGCTTCCCAGGCCCAGTGTTGCGCCCTTGATGCGACGCTACTCGATCTCCGCGGCAACGCCGTCTTCGATGCTGTCGCCCTATCCCTCGGAGTTTCCTAAGCAGGCTTTGGCTTCTAAGGTGCTGCGATTGAAGGATAAACTTAAGGTAACAGTAAAAATCGGCTTTAGATTCTCAAGTTGAAGATGTCGGTCTAGTCTAATGTCATTTTAGCTAAGCTCCCATTTTTACGAATCAACATGCAGTGTCTTAAGTAATTTGTTTTAATCTCTCAATTTTAACTAATAAAAGTAGTATCTGCTTTCTTTTATGTAATTTTCTGTAAGATTACGTATTTTGGGAAATCGATCCAAACTTAAATGGAGGAGCTCCAAACTGTATAGAGTTTTAACAGCGAATTGGATTTTAGATTATGATGAACCGTGACTTAAGTCATCAGCTTCTAGCGTTAGAACTTGATAAAGTGGACGGGAATGTACATTGCTGTTCATGTAGAAAACTGAGTCAGTTGAGAATGTTTAATGATGGTATCAGTCTTGTTACACAAGCTTCTTAAGATATTTGAATGGACTTTTTGATCCATAAATGGATGAAAAGAAAGTTCCCTGCCCATCGTATATGGCAGTTTTATAATAGTTCTGTTGAAAACTTGTAATGTTGAATGAATTTTGACATGATATATGATCTAGAGGAACAAACAACAACTTGATTCATTTGTCATTACCAAACAAATGAAATAGCTGGCTGACAATTCAAAAGTTGGTTAATCTAATACTAACATCTACTCCTAGGTCTGATTTATTTTTATTTGGAGATCATTAATGGATTCGGTTAAGGTTTTCTGATGTGATACTTGTTCTTGACTCTATAAATAAACAAGCTTCTGTGTTATTATGCTAGTTTTGTTGTCTCTCCTTGATCTGAAAAGATAGCTACAGATTAGGTGATTGCTAGGGGAAGTTGGTCATGAAATTTAGAGTGAATAAAGCTTTTGGCTCTTTTCCTATGCATTCAAGTTTAATAAAAGAACTTTTTTGGAAATTCGAAACTTCTCTGGTCGTTTCTGATGTCTAAAAGAATGATTGGTAACATGTGATGTCTTCAATGTGAGAAGCTCTTTTGGGGTTAAAGAAGAATTATTTTGGGTCACATGTGGGCTTTAATATGTAGTGATCTAGTATGCATTCTGGATTTTGTCATTGCAGTATCTTTTGTTTGATGCCGTTTGTCATTTTTACATTAATTTGGCAGCTTGCAAAAGAAGACTACTTGGAGTTGCGACAAGATGTTAGTGATCTGCAGGAATATTCAAATGCTAAACTTGATCGAGTTACACGTTACTTAGGTGTTCTTGCAGAGAAAACTCGTAAGCTAGGTAAGATATTAGGTTTAGTGGCAGTTTGATTGGGTTACATTGATGAATTCCTTATGCTTCAGCTATTTTAGTGCTTGGTTTACATGTCTAATGGATTATTACAAAGACGCTTCTCTGGAGTTTGGTTTACTTGATCACCTTGCAATTTTTGGAAGTAACTGCACTACCCTGTCCAGTTGCCTGTGTTCTTTTGCTCATGAGAGGAATTTTGGGATAAAGTTTTTAAGAAAATAGTTAAAGGTGCATTATGTTGATCCCTTGTCCAAAAAAAACATAGGACATAAAAATATGCTTTTAAAAGAAGCACTAAGAAAAATAAGGAGAGCAAAAGAAAAGAGTTGTTTGGTTAAAAACAGTGAAGAAAAAAAGCATTTTCAATATTTCCTGCTTGCATATTGCAGGAGTTGTGTCACCCTTGTCTTAATACCTTTTGAGAGCTTCTTGCTAAAGAATGGAAATATAGCCACAAGGTGAGTTAGAATCTGAAAACATAATAAATGGTTGGTAATATGGATATGGTAATCAACCAAAGCGTAATGAGGGTCTTCGGTTTGCCCACAGTTTTATGCATTTGATGTTAATTGGTGTAGGTTTGTTTTGTTAGGTTTCTCCTCAATATTTTTTACTTTGATAGGATCATTTAAGGATTTGTATTCTGTTCGATAATAAAAAGAAAAAGTAGGGAAAAAGCAAAGTGAAAAGCATTATATCTTAAAAATATAGATTACCGCAACTTGATAAAATATTTGTATACTCCAAATGGTTATAGTGTTGCCCCTTCTTCTCAAGATTCTGTTGATGCTGGGTTCTATTACTTCTATTGATGGTTATAAACTGTCTATAAATATAATTGGCAGATCAATTTGCCATTGAAAGTGAGGCTAGAATATCTCCGTTGGTCAATGAGAAGAAAAGGTTGTTTAATGACTTATTGACAGCCAAAGGTACTTTTCAACTTTGTGCTTTCTGAATAATTTCTCCTTTCTTTCCCTCAGATTTTCTGATATTTACTAGCATATATTGTTTTAATCTGCTTTTCATGTTTATGCTGAGTTAAACGACTATGCTAGTACTTTTCTTTGAGAAACAATATTATTTTTTTCAGGAAACATAAAGTTATTTTGTCGGACAAGGCCACTTTTTGAAGATGAAGGTCCTTCGATTGTTGAATTTCCTGATGAGTGTACTATTCGTATAAATACTGGCGACGATTCAATCTCCAACCCCAAAAAAGATTTTGAATTTGACAGAGTTTATGGACCTCATGTTGGACAAGGTTAATACTATCTTGTTTATTAATTTAAGAAAGAAGGAATTGACCAGAGTTTGTGAATCTGATTTACTTTCTTGTTGCTGGTAGTTTTTGTACATGTTGATTGTTGGTTGAAACAAGTATTTATTGACCTACATTTCTCTGCAGCGGAGCTGTTCAGTGATGTTCAACCATTTGTGCAATCAGCTTTGGATGGGTATAATGTTTCCGTATTTGCTTATGGACAAACTCGGTCAGGAAAGACACACACCATGGTTGTTTCCCTATATTTTTCTCTTGCACTATGTCTATTTATCTATCTATAAAATTAAAACTAGAATTGCTATGCGTTTCCTTTGGATGGATGGGTGAATTGCCGTCTTATTACATAGTCTTCTTTTTTTTTTTTTAATTTCATAATATGCTTGATACTTTAATTTGATGGTTAAGATATTTATGCTTGCCAGTACTGGTACTCACTTTCTCCCATAGAGCATCTTGTTTCACTGGTTGTGCTTTTTTTAGGCTTCTCAAATATATCGATCGCTTCTACTTCTTTCAATTTTTCTTATATTAAGAGTTTGGTGCATTTGGCTTGTCTGTCTGTATAATTAGAATTAGTCATTACTTTAGACGGGTTGATGGTTCATCATTGTTCATATGATAACCCTTCAAATCCCCCTCCCTCCTGATTGCTATTTTTTTCTTTCAAACTAAATGACCAGGATATTCAATTCCTGGTTAGAGTTGTTCACTTTGATTAGAGAAGCACCTTACTTAATAGGAATTTTATGTCTATTCATGGCTAATATTGACCTATCTTTTGGCTTTGGTTATCTCAGGAAGGATCCAACCAAGATCGTGGCTTATATGCTCGTTGTTTTGAGGAACTATTTGATTTAGCCAACTCAGATTTAACTTCAACTTCTAAATTCAATTTCTCTGTCACAGCCTTTGGCCTCTATAATGAACAGGTTTCTTAACTGTTCTCACTGTATTCTCACATTTTATTGGCTATCTCAATATCTCACTTTTGGTTTTGATTGTTGAATTTTCTCCAATGTGGTAATATGGAAGTGTACTAATGATGATCCCTCAAATGTCCATAGATAAGGGATTTGCTGTCAGAATCAGGGAGTACTTTACCAAAGATACGGTTGAAGTTACCAGAACCTTCCGTAGAACTTGTCCAGGACAAAGTTGATAACCCAGTGGACTTCTCTAAAGTCCTGAAAGCAGCATTTCAAAGCTGGCAAAGTGACACATCAAAGCTCAATGTTTCTCATTTGTACGGCTTAAATCCTGTATTTTCTACCCCTCTTTATTATTAAATGCATGGCCTGCCATTAAATAAAGTTAAATCTAAGAAAATTGTATTTGTTCCTTTTTTTCTGAGATGCCTAATCCTCTATAAGTAATACTTAAATATGTGTGTTTATGTTCAGTAGACCCACAATATCTACTTATTTGTACAAAATGTCTATTTGAGGAAATACATTTTATGTCGGACCTATAATTAGGTTTTCAGTAGACCCTCAAATGTCTATTTGTTTCTCAATTTACAGTAGTCTTTTATGGTGTTTGAACTGTGTGTCATTCTGTATTTTATTTGTGGGGATTTTTTTTGTTCCTTTTTTCAGGATCATCACAGTGCACATATATTATAACAATCTGATCAGTGGAGAAAACTCATACAGCAAGCTCTCTCTTATT
Source organism: Hibiscus trionum (assembly GCA_030270665.1). NCBI lineage: Eukaryota > Viridiplantae > Streptophyta > Magnoliopsida > Malvales > Malvaceae > Hibiscus > Hibiscus trionum. The sequence continues at coordinate 12,688,206 of BSYR01000038.1, read as the reverse complement.
GACTTGGCTGGAAGTGACGGTCAAATTTTAGAAGAAGATAGCGGGGAGCGTGTTACAGACTTACTTCATGTCATGAAATCACTTTCGGCGTATGTCATCTTTACTATTCATTTTCTTTTATTGGTATAATATTTTCTGCTTGCTTAATAAGCACGGAAAACTGCATGTGTTGAAGTTTCCTTAGTGCACTGCTACCTTGTATTTGAGAAGCTCCTGGACTTAGACAGTATAATAAATGCATTCACACTAATTACTACTGAAACCTTTACCCTGAAAAAAGTGACCAGCTTTTACCCCTCTATGTCATCAGTTGACAAACTTGTTATCAACAAAGGTTGTTGTTGTACACTTAGAAATAATTGTCCATTTACTTTTGTTTATGGAATTTTTTTAACATTCTATAACATAAATGAAGATGAAATAGACACTTAGGGATGTCGAAAGTGCTTTTATACACCCTCTTTTTTTAATTACAAAGGTTTGCTTTCTCTTTCATTTGGACTTGTGGCGCTTGTGCGCTAGTAGATTGTACTTATTATATAATGATGTATATGATATCTATTTTAGTTTTAGACTTGACTACCCATATTTCTGATTTCACTCTTACCATTTTGCCCTGTTGTGTTTTGTGTTGCATGTGTAGGTTGGGAGATGTTTTGTCTGCTTTGACCTCAAAGAAAGATGATATTCCTTATGAAAATTCAATGCTTACCAATATAGTTGCAGACTCACTAGGTATCATTCTGCTTCTTATAATGTGAAATTTACTGGCACTGATTGCATGTAATGCTTTTGTATTTGACTCTGCTTTTCATGTATAGTTGTTTATTTGAAAATAATTTTGATGGAAATCTGCCTGGCTATGATAGCATGTCTGCTTAAAGGAGAATTTGTTGGTTTCATTGCCTTCTATTAGTGAAAAAAAGGTGAACTTTAAAAGATAAGAATTAAGGGAAGGTATTACTGATGGATAGATATTCCCACTGATAAGGACAAAATATATAGTAATCTTCCCTAGCTTTTAAATATAAAAGGATTCGTCTCTTATTTCCAAGAGCTGCATGTTTTACCTTTATATTATATGATAGTTATCTATTAAGCTCATCAATATGATTTCATAGGGGGTGAGTATTCGAACAAACCGAATGAAAAAATTTCGAGTTAGTTGAATTGACAAATCATATTTTATCATCTTAACTCAAGTTGAATTTTTTTGATCGAGTAGAGTGAAATGAAATTCGAGTCGAATAAATTTGTTCGAGTTATATTAAAAAATAGATCAATTTAAAATCTTGTGAATAAAATGATTAAATTTCAAGTCAGAGCACATAAATTTAAGACCATATAAATTTGAAAACCCTTTTAAAGCAGAATAAGATACTTTGGATTTAAAAATTTATTTGTTTTAAGGCCTCAGATTTATCATTTTGGAACAATTTTAAAATTTTTATATTAGTTTTTATAGATTTTTAAATATTTTTAAGAATTATATATATTATATTTTTTTATAATCTTTATAAAATACTTGATTTTTATACTTTTTTTGAAGTTTTTTTTTGTAATTTTTGTTGAGGACCAATTTGTATATTTTTAAGTTGTCAGGGACCCAAATAGTATGTTTAGAAATTTGTAACTCAGACTCAGTTTGTTCGAACTGTAAAATTCAACTTAACTTGAACTCAAAAAATCAAATAACTTGATTAAAAAACTGATTAACTCGAAATTCATTTTTTTCCTAATATTTGAGTCGAATCATGTTTTACTCACCCTAATTTCAGAATCCTTGTAATTTCAGAATCCTTGGCTTTTTCTTTCTTCCTAAACAGTGCAAAGTTCAGTGCATGGCTTTTCAAAATAACTTCCCATCATTTTAATATCATCTGCATACTTTATTCAAACATCTTCTTACTATACGTTATTTTATCATGTTTTCTTGCCCCCCCCCCCCCCCCCCCAAGACAGAAGAATCCTTAATATAATTTATGTACTAACACTTATATTTTCTCATTCACAACGAAGAGCAGGTCGCTGACCAAGTTATCAGCCGTTAAAAGTATCAAATTTATGAAAATGAAAATCTAGCGAGTGGTCTACAATAGTATGATGGTCTTATTGATGCAACTATCCTGCATCATATGTGCTGCTTTATGTTTCTTTTTCTCCTGAAAATTGTGATCTGTTACGGTTTCTTTTGTAATGCACAGAGATTTTGTTTGTGCCTATAACTTATTTAATTTTTTAAACGCGGGTATTTTTGTAATTCCGTTATTCTTCTTTTTGCAGGGGGAAACTCAAAAAGTTTAATGATTGTTAACATCTGTCCAAATGCTGCAAATCTGTCTGAGACATTATCATCTCTTAATTTCGCTGCACGAGCTCGAAATTCTGTACTAAGTCTTGGAAACAGGGATACTATTAAGAAATGGAGAGATGTTGTAAGTCGTTATTGATTTCTGAATTCACAGTTAGATTTTAACTTCAAACTTGTGTTGTATTCTTATTTAAGAGACTGGTATCTTTCTACAAGCATAATGAAGTCGGTAAATATATTTCAAGGAAGAGGCTTTTTATTTACTAGCAGTGATTATGCATGTTTGAAGGTCTGGCAAAGGGAGTGCTGATTATAAAGCCAAAAGCAACTTTAGGGGAATGAGATAAAAAAGACTAATAAACCTAGTACTAGTGCAACACTATTGAAGCTGAGAATTGTCTTGGTGTCAAATTAGTGTTTATTTTTCCCTCCTTTTTCTCAGAAATAAAAAGAATTACTTGCTGTAGCCCATAAGAAAACTAACTGGTATGTGCATTCTGCATTTATCAATTCTTTTGCTGGTGATACATTGAATTGTTAATCAAAGCTTATCTATTGGAATGTGCATCTTTATATCTTGCAATTATTCTTCTAGGCGAATGATGCACGTAAGGAACTCTATGAGAAGGAAAAGGAAATTCAAGATCTCAAACAAGAGGTTTTGGGACTAAAACAAGCACTTAAAGGGGCAAATGATCAGTGTGTCTTACTATTCAATGAAGTTCAGAAGGCATGGAAAGTTTCTTTTACTCTGCATTCAGACCTAAAGGTTCGTAATTTCTTTGTTGGTTTTCTTCAATTTTGCTGTGAGTTGAGCTTACCCAACAGGTTGACATGTTTTTGACATTTACCAGCTGGATCTTGTTTATTGCTAAGCATTATTTACACCCCTACCGCTGTCTCTGTTTTTATTTTAGTAGTGACGCCAGCCACCCTTTCTCCTTTCCTCTTGTCGTTGGACTTCCAACGATCTGTTGTTCCTTTTCTGTTTAAGTCGTAATGTGGCTGCCTTGTGGCCATTTCTTAATATGGCCATGATGCTTTAACTTTTTATGAGAATGACAGAATGGTTTAGATGGTATGCAGTCTTGGTTCTTCAATGTCTAGCAACATTCAAATCAGAAATGCATTTGTGTTTAGGGGTATTATGCAAGGTTCAAGGAATCGAAGTAGTTGGTGCTCCGTCCTTTTTTTCCCTTTTGAGGAGTATGGGAAATTGAACTATTGCCTTATAGGCTCTGCATTTAGATTTTGTTCTATGCACAGCAATTTCATGCTATCAAATTACTCTCAGCTTTGGCATGCATCTTGCTGAACTATTAATTAGTTTTCCATTATGCAGTCTGAGAATGTTATGCTTGCGGACAAGCATAAGATAGAGAAGGAACAAAATGCTCAGCTCAGAAATCAAGTAGCTCAATTGCTACAGTCAGAACAAGACCAAAAGTTGCAAATGCAACAATATGATTCAACGATTCAAACATTGCAGGTTGGTTGTAGATCAAGACTCATGACTTAACTTTTATGTGTTTGTCTTTGTATGATTGTAGATATCCATGCGTATGCTTCTAGTGAAAAAAAAAGAGAAAAAAACTGAGAAAGATGAACTTGGTTTAAATTTATCGTTCAGAAACGCATACATCTGTAGTTCTGTTTTCCAGATCAAGAGGTTTCATGTCTACATGGTTGATTGCCTTTGTAAGATGACCTTTCATAATGTAGGCAAAACTTAAAAGTCTTGAATCACAACTCAATGAAGCTAAATCCTCCGGCTCAGAAAAGGGGTCCGGAGTTTCAACAATATCAAAAGCAGCAGCAGATGGTGTGGATTCTTCAGCTGTGACTAAGAAGCTTGAGGAAGAGCTTAAGAAACGTGATGCTCTGATTGAGGTCTGCTAAACTTTCAATTAAAATCTTGGATTTTGTTATTCTTTATGTTTTTTATTAAATGATGAATTACTATTGTTAGAGGATATCCACTACTTCATAATTTACAATCATAATCTGTTGAATTTTAGGTGTGGATCTTATCTTTTTGTTGCATGTTTAAGTTATAATGTCAGAGGAGGTTGCTTGTTTTAAATTCTAGAAACAATGAAAATCCTGTATAAACTTACTGTACTCCTTTTACCCACTTGATCATTCCATTATATAAGATCATTCTATTAAATATGAGAATTTATCAGATTTTGTTACTGATCGACATTACCCTAATTTGATGCATCTTGTCTTTTGTAATTCTGCTGCAATCTTGTAATATTTATTGGGGGTGTAGACAAGGAATGCTGTGAGGGTCATTAATTTTTCAAAAAAGGTCAATCTTAGAACGTAAATGTGGAAAAATGGAGTGGGAGAAGACCACTCTATTTGAGATAAGTTGGAGTTATCATGAAAAGAGTACCTACCCTCTATTATTAAGCTAAAATGGAGTATTTTTTAGCTTAATAATAGCTGACAATCTCTTTGTTCAATAATTTTCCCTCGACAGATCAAAATGTTGAACATTTATCCAGAAAGTGGTTGTTGGGTTAGGGTAATATGGTTTTGACTTTTGAGTATCTGTTATTTCCTCTACACTTTTAAGAATTTTGACTGATAAAGTGTATGTAGAACAGGCTGAATTAGTTACTCCGCTAAAGGGAGATTAAGGAATTTTTCATTGCTTAAAAATTACTAAAGCTGGAAAAATCAATTAAGCTTCAGTCCAAACAATCCAGTCAAATGTGATACCCATGGATCATTGATAGAAAAGTATCTCATTCCTTCAAGAGCTGTCAGATGGTGGCTCTGGAAGTATATCTTTGAATTCTGGCTGCTAGCTTTTCAAAAGTGTATCTCTTATTTGTTCTTGGAATGCTTTTTCTAGTCACTTGAATGATGAGACTTTCTCCCTATATTTTAGTTTTGTTCTTACATGAATTTTATTGCAAGTACAGAGGTTGCACGAAGAAAATGAGAAATTATTTGATAGATTAACCGAAAAAGCATCTACGGTTGGATCGCCTCAGGTAATCTTTTTATTTTAATTTTCTATATATCAAATCTGCATAATTGTAGTACTTTACTGCCTACGACTCAGATTAGCATCTATATTTAGCCTTGTTGTAACTTGTGTGCTCTTGTTCTGTTATTAATTTTTTGTTATAGGTTTATATTCTATTTTAGGTGTTTATGTTTGTAAAATATTTTAAGATTCTGGGCTAAAGTACTGTTGATTCAGGTGCCGAGTCCATTATCTAAACAAACAGAAAATGCTCAGCCTCGAGACCCTGGGAGGTGCTACTTCAGTTCATTTTTGACATAGCTTCAATTGTTCTTGATTCTAGCTATCTTCATAGCTAATTGTTGAACACATTTGTAATTGTGTTTAAACAGGAACGATAACAAGGGACGGTCCATGGATGGCCCTTTGCAATTGGCGTTGGACAAGACTGATGGCGCAGGTGCCTTGGTTAAAGCAGGTTCAGATAGAGTTAAAACTACGCCTGCTGGAGAATACCTTACTGCTGCACTGAATGACTTTGATCCTGACCAATATGATGGCATTGCTGCGATTTCAGATGGAGCAAACAAGCTTTTGATGCTGGTAAGCTTGAGAATGTGTTTAATTGTTTGGTCCAAACTAAGATTTGGCACCAAATAAGTCCAAAATTATGTGTTCTCATTCTAAAAGGGATAACATGGTCCTGCAATGTTTCATCCTTATGGATGAGGTCCATAGAAGCGCAACTTATGGCTGTTTTTCTTTTGCAATGTTTTGTTTATTCAAGCTTCTTTGTTTTGGATCGAAGGTTTGTTGAAAAAAGTGATGTTACCTTCTCTGCATTTATATTTTTTTGGCAGAAAACATGCATTTTTGTAGTTCTATATCTATTTAATGATTTCATATCATTGGAAAATGCTGGATAGTATTTTAAGATTTGATAAAGTTTGTATATTTCCTAAAGACATGTATCCCTTTTATCTTCCAACTCATTTGCCTTGAAAAGCTAGATTAATCATATCTCAATCTTCCTATGGTTCAATGTTAGGAGAAGTCAATTGAAATAACCATTAATTTGTGCATACTGATTGTATCACTTGTTAAAATTCTTATATATATTTGGTAAAACCGTGGAGATGTACAAAATTTGACAGTTACGTTTATCTACAATGTTACAGGTCCTAGCAGCTGTCATTAAAGCAGGTGCTTCTAGAGAGCATGAAATACTTGCTGAAATTAGAGATGCCGTTTTTGCTTTTATCCGGAAAATGGAACCAAAGAGAGTAATGGATACCATGCTTGTTTCCCGTGTTAGAATTTTATATATAAGGTCTTTGCTTGCTAGATCGCCTGAGCTTCAGTCCATCAAGGTAACTATATACTGGATGCTGTTTTTTTTACTCTCAACTGTCTATATGCACTCGTACCTTTATGTTGATGAATGTTAATTTCATCTTTCAATTTGTAGGTTTCCCCAGTTGAGTGCTTTCTAGAAAAGCCTAATTCAGGACGTAGTAGAAGTTCCAGCCGGAGTAGCAGTCCTGGAAGATCTCCCGTGCGTTATGTTGATGAGCAGATCCAGGGCTTTAAAGTAAATATAAAGCCAGAAAGGAAATCAAAGTTGTCCTCAGTTGTTTCAAGAATACGTGGACTTGATCAGGTATGTGTTACCATTAAGTGTTTGGTTCTTTTCATTGACATGGGCTGGTAGAGAACCTAGCCCCTCCTTGCTGGAAGCTTCATGTTGTTAATTGTTCTCAGAAAAATAATTCAGTAGTCACTATATGTGTCAAATCCTATAGTGTGTAAGAAACATTCATCTGTTTATATTTTTCTTCATGTGACATGGTAACTAGCAAAGTTAAAAGTTTCTTAAACAAGTCCACATTTAAATGCACAGGATATTCTGAGACAGCAGCAGGTTACCGGTGGAAAGCTAAGAGAAATACAAGAGGAGGCCAAAAGTTTTGCTGTTGGAAACAAAGCTCTTGCTGCTCTTTTTGTCCATACTCCTGCTGGTGAACTGCAGCGGCAAATTAGGTCCTGGCTTGCAGAAAATTTCGAGTTTCTTTCTATTACTGGGGATGAAGCATCTGGGGGAACCACTGGTCAGTTAGAGCTTCTTTCAACTGCTATTATGGATGGTTGGATGGCTGGACTTGGTGCTGCACTCCCTCCTAATACGGATGCTCTTGGTCAGCTTTTATCGGAGTATGCAAAGCGAGTTTTTACATCTCAATTGCAGCACTTGAAGGTATGCAATATACCTAAAGGATAACCCCTTTAGCGATCTTTCTGTAACTCGTATTTTTTAACTATTTAATTTAGACACGAGTATTCCAAATCTTGGATAAATATTTGGTAGGAAAGTTGGGGTTGATGGTGTTATATCCTAAATCTGAAATATCATAGTGATCAAGTCAAAACTTCAATACTTATCATGTCAAATGAACCTTATATGTTCCATTTCATTTTAGGTTCCAAAGGAATTAACTTTAGGGTATTGTTGGTTCTTTGCTTTTGTTGATTCTAGAAACCTTTGAGGTTTACATGTGGAATGTTCTTTGCTTTTGTTGCTTTGGGTAGAAGTAGAACAATTGGGTGCAATGCTTAGCATGTAAGAATTCATGTTGTTCCAAGCAGGGTAAGCTAGTGAGACCTATTTCCTTTTACTTTCAGGCTTAATTAGTTGCAAGTCAAAGGCTAACCTCTTTATGGGTGTAATCATTCATCTTTTACTGTTCATGGGGGAAAGAGATTGTTTTATAGACATTGTTTATCTACTATTACCTGATTCTTAAATCTAACAGAATGAACTCTTAACAAGTCAATATGCTGGACCTCACAAGTGCTTAAATATCTAAGGCTTACCATTTAACTTCTCACTCAACAAATAATGTTAAGCAGTCAAGAGGGCGGGTCTGCTACATTCCTCTTTAATGACGAATAAAATTTCATTGCCTTGTAGGTTTTTGGGCCAGTTTTACAGAAAAACTAATAAAATGTTGAAGTTGTTGAATTCTAATTTTCTAGAAATTTGTTTCTTCTGTCGTTATCGTGATTTCATATTTGAAACTTATAAATTGAAAGGATTCTTTCACTGAAGATAAATTTTATTTATATCTATCAGACTTTTAATGGAATTTTAGTTTTTCTATTCTTCATCATTTTAATTCTTAGCTTTGTGTTTCTTGGAGATTTCATATTGCTCTCTTTCCAGTTCCCTTGTTTTATTGTCTTTTCTTTTAGAAGGCTTGAATGGAGGTTGATCACTACAATCCTTTTCTAGGCGATATAGAAAATTTTCATATTAGTAGATAATTCTAATAATTATTAGAGTTAAAACATTAGGCACATTTACAATAGAAAAAAGCTCATTGTGCTTTGTTAGTTGCCTATAATGGTGCTACATGCAATGTAAGTGTTTCTTGTATATGTTTATGGAAAGTGGCTGCAATTTATCATCCGCTCCCCCTCAATAATTTTCATTTTAATTGATAATTTTAATAATGATTAGAATTAAATTTAGGCACATTGAATTACAATAGAAAAATCTCATTGTGCTTTATTAGTTGCCTTACAGGCCTTGTAAGTGTTTCTTGTATATGTTTATGGAAAGTGGCTGCCATTGTATTCTCCCCTCCCCCACAATATACATATATAATATAAAAAATGAATGATAAAATCAATTGCGTGATTCGGTATAGCAATTCCTAATATATTTTCCCCTGTCAGGATATTGCTGGCACCCTAGCAACAGAAGAGGCTGATGACGCCGCACAAGTGGCAAAGTTGCGTTCAGCTCTTGAATCTGTTGATCATAAACGAAGAAAGGTAAACCATCATGCTTTATTTTGCTCCATAAATATCTTATAATTAGCTTGCCTTCATAGATTAGTTGTTGTTGAACCCAAAGTTAATATTTTTAACGTATTCATAGTGTGTACCAGTTCAGTCATACTTTGTGGGGAAGCTTTTGTTTAATGCCATACCTATTGTTCTATAGTCAAAATTCATCTTTATTACAAAGAAATATTGAGAGTCGTGACTGCTTAGCATATCCATTGTGACTTCTTGACCAAAGCTCTGATTCTTTATATGATCTTTTAGGTAGACCTAATTTGATTTCCTCTGTCAGAATGATCTGCTGAATAAAATACCTGTTCCTTGTGGACTAAAATTAGATTGCTTGATTGTTCAGGACAATGGATGATCTATAAAATTTCTTACTTCTGGATGATGAATAATTATTACTTTTCTTTTTTCTTTTTCTTCAAACATCCTTTTCCACATTGCCATACTGTCTATGATATCTTTCCTCTTATGGAAAGTTGAGAAATTGCTTTCGTGTCCACTAAGAAGTCTGGATAGATGAATGATTCCTCTGTTTTGATCTCTTGTTCTGTAGCATTTAAATTTAAAATTCTCCACTTGCCAATTGCCATTGTTTAGTGTACTATTGTGTGCTACTTTTTATCCCTTTGATATCTCCTTCGTGCTCAAAGCATTATTGGTCTTAGCTGAATTTTGCATGACATATTATTAACTGAAATTTGCTGATATTTTGTTTTCATCACAAGTTATATGCTGACAGATTAGAATGATATTTGCTTGTGCTTAGATTTTGCAACAAATGAGAAATGATGCTGCATTGCTAACATTGGAGAACGGCAGTTCACCCATTCAGAATCCTTCTACTGCAGCTGAAGATGCCCGTTTAGCATCTCTGATTTCTCTCGATAGCATATTGAAGCAACTCAAGGTTTGACCACTTCTCAACATTATTGTTTACTTGATGATTTGCTGTAGAAGTAAAAAAATAAAAAATAACATTACACTTGTATGTTGAGCAGGATATAACGAGGCAATCCTCTGTAAGTAGCATGGGTAGAAGCAAGAAGAAAGCGATGCTAGCATCTCTAGATGAGCTGGACGAACGAATGCCCTCTCTCCTTGACATTGATCATCCATGTGCTCAGAGGCAAATTGGCAATGCTCGGCGCCTGGTTGAGGTATGAAATATTCTTTAGTATTTTCAGAGCTGTAAAATTATTCAACATCTGCTTCCTACTTAGTCATCAAAGGAATTAGCTGGAATTGGTTGGTAATTATGTTTGCATAGCTTTCCTATGTGTCAATCTGGAGTTAGGGCAAATAGCCTGTGGCATAGTTACCCGAAAATGTCTAGAACCTATGCTATTGTATCCCGGAAAGCTTGAAGTGTCCCATGTCAGCAGAAGTTCTTCTGAATGAGATGCTATGTGCGTATTTGGCTTCATAATGTGAACTGTTCAATCCTGAACTTTCTGGTCATAGGGTTAGTAACAAAATTGCTGAAACAACGAGCACTAAGTAAACTATCGAGTGCTGTGGAAGGCAAAATGATTTCTTACATACTGAATTATCAAGTGCTGCACTACATCTGATGTTTTATTGTGCATAGTATGTGGTGCTTCAATTGTTTTTCTCACCTGCTATTTAATCTTTCATGTACTTCTGAAGTCGATCCGTGAAGAGGATGATCCGGCTCAAGAGATGGACTCTGCTCAAAAGCCATATATGGAATTGGGATCTGGTACTGAAACTGATGTTGCACAGTGGAATGTATTACAATTCAACACAGGCTCAACAAGCCCATTTATCATCAAGTGTGGAGCGAACTCGAATTCTGAATTGGTAATCAAGGCAGATGCAAAGGTTCAGGAACCCAAGGGTGGTGAAATTGTGAGGGTTGTTCCAAGACCCTCTGTTTTAGAAAATATGAGCTTGGATGAAATGAAACAAGTATTCTCCGAACTTCCGGAGGCTCTGAGCTTACTTGCCCTAGCTAGGACCGCGGACGGCACCAGAGCTCGATATTCCAGATTGTATAGGACTTTGGCGATGAAGGTTCCATCGCTAAGGGATCTAGTTGGGGAGCTCGAAAAAGGAGGAGTGTTGAAAGATGTAAAGTCGTGAACGCGAAGGGTATCTTGTTTTATTTTGTGATGTTGAATGTTTGGTCGGGTGCTTTGTTCCCGTTTATGATTTTTAGGGCTTTTGTTTGCAGGGACAGTCTGTTGTTGTAAACCTGTGATTTAACGTGCTTTGTAGGGTTGTAAGGAGTATCGGAAGTTGGTCCGCAACTGTTGACGCCCCATGTCTCATCCGCCTCTTTCTATCATTAAAAAGCCCGAATTGGGGTCTCATCCGCTGCTGCTGCGGTTGATAATAGTGGCAATTTTATGCTGGAATCAATGATTACGAGTAGGCAATGAATGTACATATTGAAATATAATCAGGAATGCAGCCCCTCCCCAAGAACAAAAAGAAGGAAAAAAGCAGTATAATAGAATGTGAACAATGAAGTTAAAAAAAGTATTTAGTACAAGAAGAAAGATATATCTATATAGGAAGTAGGGGGAGTTTATGGTAGGTTAACTGTACTGTAAAACTAATATTTGATTTTGATATAACAAGTTATTCAAGGACTAATTTGCAAAGTAAATAAATTTTTAAGTAATAAAATATTCGATTTTGACAAGTGCAAATTTTATTTAAAATGTTTTTAAGTCAAAACTTAATCCTCATAAAATTTTTTAAGTGTTTTCAGGCCAAAATATATAAAATCGCCCAGGCGTTTCGAAACACCCTCAAAATGTTTCGATATGTTTTGCCACTAGAAGCACGTTTTTTGAAATGGCTCACACTCGTTTTGATACGACCTTCATCTGGGCCTTTGATTTTTAAGCATCGTTTCGAAACGGTTAACACTTGTTTCGATACATTGGTTAAGTAATGTTAAAATTGGGCATTAAATGAATTAGCCGTTACTTGTCAGAAGCTGAATTTTAAAGATTGGCTAAGTGTTTTGATACACCACTAAGCTGTTTCGAAACACCAAATTACAGTTTCAAAATGTTTCGATACAACTCTTATCCGTTACGATACGACCTTCTTTTTGCACTTGCTGTTTCGATACGACCTATAGTCGTTTCGATACGAGCCATATTTTACACATAATAACTCTTTCTTTTTGAGTGTCCGTTTCGATACAGGGGTCCCGTGTTCCGATACGGGTAGTTGTACAACTGCATTTATGGAGGGAAGAGAGAGCCCCAACAGCTCTATTGATGATCTCAACCACCCAAACGGCTAGAAATGAATGAGAAGGTATAAAAACAAGTCTCTAAACCTCCAACAACAACTATTGAGCCTTCAAGCAACATCAAAGCATTCAAATCCAAACCTTGATCTTTTAGAGTCAAATCTTGTACCCAACTCAAGTGTGTTCTTCATTGTAATTTTTATTAAAAGTTTGAAGAGTGTTTGATTGTATTTGGGTAAACATTATCCTTTGAGAGGTACTTGTAAAGTTTACCAAAAATTCATTCTTTGTAAAGAGTGTGTTGGATTAAGCTTTGGGTAGAAAGCTTAATCAGTTTTGTAAGGTTTCCTCCTCATCCAAGAAAAGGGGAAGAATCATTAGTGGATTAATTGAAAATTCTTAGTGGGAGCTAAGGTAGTGGATGTAGAGTTTATTTAGGAACTTGAACCACTATAAATTGCCTTGTGTCAAATTTTCTTTCATCCAATTTCCACCCTAAAATTTTTAATCGCCAATTCACCTCCCACTTGGCCATTTGCAATCGTTTGATCAACTCAACAATTGGTATCAGAGCTACACTCATAGAAATGATTACAACCCTCTTGAGTTGATTCTAGTAGAGTTTGATCAACAACAACTTCAAGCAATGGCATCCACCTCCGGCCCTAACCTCTATGAGTCTCAATCCACCACCAAACTACCATTTTTCAATGGGGATAACTACCCATATTGAAAGAATCGGATGCGTCTCTTCATCAAATCCAACGACTACATGGTATGAGACGTTGTAGATGACGGACCAAGCATTCCTATGAAGAGAAATGGTGAAGGAAGATTAGTCCCAAAGGTCAAAGCCGAGATGACCGATGAAGATAGAAGACGGTTGCAAGTCAATGACAAAGCTTTGCACTTGTCTTTTTTGCTCTCGGTCCCGATATCTACTCAAAGGTGTCTTCCATCGAAAGCGCCAAGGAAGTTTGGGATACCCTCGAGACGACATATGAGGGAACTAGCGATGTTAAAGAGACAAAGATCGGGTTTCTCAATTTAAACTATAAGAATTTCAAGATGGATCCCGATGAAAGCGTCTTCAAGATGTTTGATCGGTTCTCGGTCATCATCAACGGTTTAAAGGGCTTCAGTAAAGTCATTCCTGAAGACAAGCTAGTTCGAAAACTTCTATATTTTCTTTAAGAATCTTGGGATGGAAAAAGAACGACCATCATTGAAGCTAGAGATTTGAAGACTCTCAAGCTTGATGCCCTTGTTGGATCTCTACTCACTCATGAGATCATGAAACAAGGAAGATAAGGAGAGAAGAAAGTTGAGAAGAAGGAGGTTGAGAAGAAGAAGATTGGAATCACACTTAAAGCTTCATACATTGATAGCGATTTGAGTGAAGAGGAAGATGAGGAGATGGCCATGTTGGACAAAAGATTCACACGATTCATGAAGTCCAACCGAGGAAGAAAATTCAATAGAAATAGGGACTTCAAGAATAGAAGTAAAGAAGAAGAGAAGGACCAAATCACTTGCTATGAGTGCAAGAAAATCGGCCATATCCGATCTGAGTGCCCTCAATTGAGAAATAAAAGCTTTGGGAAGAAGAACAAGCTCAAAGCTCAAGTGGCAACTTGGAGTGATGAGGAGTCATCCGAAGAGGAGGAGGAAGTGTCCAACCTTTGTCTCATGACATTTGAGGAGGAACCAATGGTAAACCCTAACTCATCATCTTTTACTTACAATGAATTATATGATGCTTATGATGAGTTACAAGATATTTATGATGAGTTGGTTGAAAAGTACAAAGAGTCTATTTTGAAAAAAAAAATAAGAAAAATATTTTCGATTTGAAAATTCAAAATGAGTCTCTTTCAAAAACCAATTCGGAATTGGAAAAAAATGTTTTATATTTGATTAATCTTTCAAATGATCTCAAAAAGAAAAATATTGATTTAGAGAAACTTCTTTCTGATTTTCAAGATTATCACACCAAGAAGGTGGATAATCTCAAAACTTTTCTTACTATTGGGAAACATGTTTTTGAAAAAGGAAGTTCTTAAAAAACCTAATATATTAAGATAAAATTATTTTTCCCCAAACAAAGAGTTTCTCAAAAGCAATCCAAAATTAAAAGAATTAGGAGTGTATGGGCTCCTAAGGAACTCATTGTTTCTAATAATGTGGATGATATTGTTTCTTGAATTTCTAAGGGAATCAAGCTTTTGGGAGCTAAAATTCATGGACCCAAAATGATTTGGGTACCAAAATCAAGAAACTAATCTTTGTTTGTAGGGGGCATTGCTACAAGGCCAAAGTTTCAAGTCAAAATAAATGGTACCTTGATAGTGGATGCTCGAGACACATGACCGGAGACAAAGATAGATTCTTGGAGCTTAAACCAAAAAGTTGATGATGTGTGACATTTGGTGACAACTCCAAAGGACACATTGAAGGCGTAGGCTCCAATGGTAATCTCTCATCTACATTCATTGAAAATAAGCTATATGTCAATGGTCTAAAACATAATCTTTTGAGCATTAGTCAACTTTGTGATAAAGGCCATAATGTTCATTTTGATAAAAATGAGTGTAAAATTGTAAACATTAAAATAAATAAAATAATGCTCATTGATCATCGCATATGAAATATTTATATGGTGCATTTAGATGACGAGAATGATGCATGGCTGTGGCATAAGAAACTTGGGCATGCTAGCATAATTTTTTTAGAAAAATTAGCTTCCCAAAATCTAGTTAGAGGTTTACCCAAACTAAAATTTTTATTAGATAAAATTTGTGATGCATGTGCTAAGGGTAAACAAAAGAGAAATTCATTTAAACCCATTAATGATGTTTCAACTAGTAGGGTATTACAACTAATCCACATGGATTTATTTGGACCTATTAGAACTATGAGCTTAGGTGGTAAGTCATATGTATTTGTATTGGTAGATGACTTTTCTAGATACACTTGAGTTCTATTCTTAAGTACTAAGGATGAGGCTTTAGATAATTTTATTACTTTTACAAAAATTACCCAAAATGATTTTGATTATAAAATTTCATACATTAGAAGTGATCATGGAACCGAATTTCAAAATATGGGGTTTGAAGATTTTTGTAATGAAAATGATATTAGCCATAATTTTCCGGCTCCTCGAACTCCTCAACAAAATGGGGTAGCTGAGAGGAAAAATAGAACTTTAAAAGAAATGGCTAGTGTAGACATCATTTTTTGGTCCGGGTCAAAATTGGTTGGGCCTTCATAGGCTCGTCATTGTTTGGAGTCGCCATCAGTCATTTTGGATCGGGCATGACCGAAAACCTGTGGAACCGGTCTGCGTCTGTACCAGAGTCAAGTTGGGCTCGGGAGTCGGTTACGTATGGGGAAGGTTATAGCACCCCCACAACGCCCAAGATTGGTACCTAAAGGTATTGTGTTGTCTAAAAGGCTTCAAATATAGGGTTAATAGCACTATTATACACGATGAGAATAAATCGAATAAATTAAAAAAAAACTAAACATGCTAAAAATGATATATAAAAAAAACAAATGGAAAATTAATATTTTGATTGAAGATCACAACCTTAAGTCAAATCATAATTTATCTCAAATTAAGCGAATTATTAATCGAACATATCTTAAGACCAAATCGCATTATTCACAAAATTTTAAGACCAATTTATAATTAAACTCAATTTTAAATCCAATTAAAAAAATTAATCGTCCACTTTAGAAAGGGAAAGAAAAAAATAACCAGGACAACCTAAGTGAATTATTCGTTCTTTAATCATCTAATTAATTATGGGAATGAAGGACCTAATTAAAAGAATTTAAATATTAAAGTTCATAAAAAAAGAAACTAACTAAACCTAAAATATAAAGAGCCTAAAGTAAATGAGGGACCTAGGGCATAATTATCCCCTAAACTCACAAAAGTGAAATCATCAACCCACCTATGCGTGATTCAGCTTCCAAAAATGTGAGTTTCCAATGCGTGAGCTGTCAGGATTTTAAATTATTTAATTAAAAGTGAAATCACTTTGAATAGGCTTTATTTGGTTTCCCGTGCACTGTGAGCTGTCATTATTAATGGGGTTTTAATTTTTTTCCATTGCCCTAACAATATATGAGAACCATTTTCTTTTATCTCTGTTTCTATTCTCTCTCGACCCACACCGCCGTCGTCGTCGGTGTAGCTCCGACGATGGTGAGTATATAAAAATAATACCCCTTTTATTTATCTATTCTTTCCCCTGAACTCAAATCCGGTATTAATTTTTCAAAAAAAAAAAACGAATATATTCAAATAGATCTGAATTTTTGTTTTACCTCTCAATTTCGAAATCCCACCGTTGGATTGCATTGATTCTTGAATATGTTGGTCTACTAATGTCTGCGAACCTTTTCACCGTTCGGATCTCTCAACCGCTGCTTCTTGCGCCGACAATCGAAGGTAGATGATTCAACTTCTATCTCCTTTCTTGATTTTATTCGAACTGCTTTTCTTTGTTTCTTTTATGCTGGTAGGTCTGAGTACTTATCTCCGGTTTTTTTCTCTGCCTTTCTTCCTCCTTTCTCAGATTTTCGGCGTTCTTATTTATAGCCCAAGATTAGGGGTTTTTCAAGTCTTTTCTTATTGGATTCATAGGGAAACCGTTGGGATAAGCTGGAATGTATGTGTAGAGCGCAAGAAACGGGATTGCTGAGCAAGTAGATGAGTCCTCGTGGCCATGGACTCTTACGGGCGGCAGACTAAGGCTTTTAGGGTTTTTTTTATTTTAACATTATTTTGTTTTTTTGAATTTTCCATAATTTTTTGGTTTTTTTTCTTTTTCCTTGTTTTTTTATTTTATTAAGCCTGTTGGACCGTATGTTAGGCCCTAAAAAAATTGGTGTGCTCGAATGAGAGGAATGAAGCAAAGACCAGAAATAACTATTTTTCCAGTGATAATGTCATTCTCTTTTGGAGGCAAATCATGGCACTCCCTCTTGGAGGCGATTAACAACATTCATTCTTGGAAGCATACATCGGCATTTCATTTTGAAGGCCATTGATGACACTTCATCCTGAAGGCGATTGGTGGCACTTCATTTTGAAGTCAATTGATGGCACTTCATTTTGAAGTCAATTGATGGCACTTCATCTTGAAGGCGATTGATGGCACTTCATCTTGAAGGCGATTGGTGGCACCTCATCTTGAAGGTACTTCATTTTGAAATCAATTGATGGCATTTCATTTTGAAGTCAATTGATGGCACTTCATCTTGAAGGCGATTGGTGGCACTTCATCTTGAAGGTGATTGGTGGCACTTCATCTTGAAGGCGATTAATGACATTCCTGTCAACCTGTCTTGATAGAACAATGCACGTGTTTCTAATGTATTTATCTTACATGCAAAATGCTCCACTATTCTAAATGCATGAAAATTGTATATATTTTAAGTTCTGAATTTATTTTCGTTGAGGTCAAAGTCCTTGTACTTTTTCTGTCTGCCTCGTATCGTGCCTCTTGAATTCGTTCCTTTCCATTTATCCAAGAATAGTGTTCGTGAGCATTTTCTAGCCTTATTATGCTATAAAATCTCTTTTCGAGTAATACATCGAACATCAAAATATATTGTAACCCCCCTTTGATAGAGCAACGAGATTACCAATCAAAAGAATGCACAAATGTCCAAATGACAAGTACAAGGAAATGCAAGGTAGCAAATATATATATATATATATATTATTGAACGAAAATGGTCTGAGCCTTGACAGATGATAATCAAACGTCTAAGACAACAAATGGTCAAAGGGAAACAAAAACAAAAGAAAGAGAGGGGAAAAGAAAAAAAATGCCCATAAATATCAATTGCGAGGACTCAATTGCTACTTCACTCAAGGATCTTTTTGAATATGACCTCTGCCCAGTAGAGTTTGAGTTCTTGGACCACATCTGAAGGCATGTAGACTTTCCCTTGATCATACTTGGACTATTCTTGAGCTTTTGACCTTTGAATCTTCTATTGATTCTCAAACGCCCTTTCTGGTTTTTACCTCTTGGCTTTTCTTTTTCTTTTTTACCAACAGGGCCCTTTCGGGTTTTCACCTCTTGGATTTTCTTTTTCTTTTCTTTTTTTTTTTACCAACAAGGCCCTTTCGGGTTTTCACCTCTTGGCCTTTCTTTCTTTTTTTACCAACAAGGCCCTTTCGGGTTTTCACCTCTTGGTATGTCATGAGTTCAAGCATAATATTTCTTCACCGAGTCAGAATTCACAGGATTGGATAACTCGTTCCCATCCATCTCGGTTAGGATTAATGCCCCACCAGAAAAAGCTTTTTTCAACACAAACGGCCCTTCCCAATTTGGCATCCATTTTCCTCGAAAATCCCTCTGCGTAGGCAACCTCTTTTTTAGAACCAAATCCCCTTTTCGAAATGTTCTTGGTCGGACTTTCTTATCGTGAGCTCGAATCATTCGCTTTTGGTACATCTGCCCATGGCAAATTGCTTTCAATCTTTTTCCTTCTATCATATTCAACTGGTTATATCTAACTCGAATCCATTCAGCTTCGTCCAACTTAAGTTCCATTAAGACTTGAAGAGATGGAATCTCAACCTCAATCGGTAATACTGCCTCCATTCCGTAAACTAAAGAATATGGAGTTGCCCCCGTAGATGTTCACACTGATGTACGTTACGCTAGCAAGGCAAAAGGTAATTTCTCATGCCAGTCCTTATATGTTATTGCCATTTTCTCCACAATCTGCTTGATATTTTTATTGGCTGCTTCTACGGCCCCATCCATTTTTGGGCGATAAGGTGCTGATTTATGATGCTTTATCTTAAACTGCTCACACACTTCCTTCATCATTTGGTTGTTCAGATTTAAAGCATTGTCAGAGATAATTCTGTCTGGTAGACCATATCGACAAATGATTTCCTTTTTTAGGAACTTACATACTGTCGACCTGGTTACATTGGCATACGAAGCAGCTTCCACCCACTTGGTAAAATAATCAATCATCACAAAAATGAAACGATGTCCATTTGATGCTTTTGGCGTAATCGGTCCGATCACATCCATGCCCCACGCTGCAAATGGCCACGGAGCCGTTATAACATGAAGAGGTGAAGATGCCGCATGAATTTTATCTCAATAAATCTGACATTTATGGCATCTCTGAGCAAAGTTGACGCAATCTTCTACCATAGACATCCAGTAATAACCCAACCTCATAATCTGCCTAGACATACTAAGGCCATTTGCATGAAGTCCACAAATTCCCTAATGAACTTCCTCAATAATCTTTTTTGTCTCATGATTTTCTACACATCTGAGCAGCGTTTGGTCGCTCCCTTTTTTGTATAGAATTTCTCCGTCAAGGACGTACCCTACAGCCATTCTTCGAATTGTTCTTTTATTCACATCATTTGCCCCCTCAGGATATTTTTGATACTTGATATATTGTAGAATATCGTAATACCAAGGGTGATCATCTACCTCATATTCGATGGTATAACAACTAGCGGGTGAATCATAAATACTCATTTGTATGGGCATTATATCATCTTCTTTATTTGCTTTAAACATAGAAGCCAAAGTTGCCAATGCATCAGCCATTTGGTTATCTTCTCGGGGAAGGTAATGGAAAGATATCTCCTCGAACTCTTTTATTAATTCAAGGACGAGTTTTCGGTACTCAATCAATTTTGCATCTTTAGTTTCCCAGTCTCCGCGAAGTTGATAAACCACTAACGACGAATCGCCGTATGCTTTTAGGACTTTAATTTTTCGCTGGATTGCCGTATGAATTCCCATTATACACGCTTCATATTCCGCCATATTGTTGGTACACTCAAAATTCAGTCGACCCGTAAATGGATAATGATTCCCTTTGAGAGACACTAAAACTGCCCCAATTCCATGCCCAAATGCGTTTGAAGCTCCGTCAAAATTCATTTTCCAAGGTTTCTTACCAGTTGGTTCCTCTTCACTAGCAGTTAAGCACATTAGGTCTTCGTCAGGAAACTCAAAACTCAAAGGTTCATACTTAGAAGAAGCACGACTAGCTAAAAAGTCCGCAATGGCGCTACCTTTGATGGCTTTCCGATTTACATACTCAATATCGTATTCAGAAAGTAAAATTTGCCATCGAGTCATCCTTCCTGATAAGCCTAGCGATTCCATCATGTATTTTATTGGATCTAGTTTTGCAATCAACCATGTTGTGTGGTATAGCATGTATTGACGAAGCCTGCGAGCCGTCCAGACTAATGCGCAACATAATTTCTCGATAGAAGAGTATCTCGATTCACAGTCGGTAAATTTTTTGCTGAGGTAGTAGATAGCTCGCTCTTTTCTCCCAGTTTCATCGTGTTGGCCCAATACACAACCCATAGAGTTTTCAAATACAGCTAGATACAAAATCAAAGGCTTGCTTGATACAGGAGGAACTAATACATGAGGTTTTGACAAATATTGCTTAATTTTATCAAAGGCCTCTTGACATGCTGAGTCCCATACGTCTGTATTATGCTTCCTTAAGAGTCGGAAAATGGGATCACATTTATCGGTTAATTGAGAGATGAACCGAGAAATATAATTTAAACGACCTAAGAAGCCTCAAATTTCCTTTTGAGTACGTGGAGGCGGAAGCTCTTGGATAGCCTTGATTTTATCAGGATCTACCTCAATACCTCGCTTGCTAACAATAAAACCCAACAATTTGCCTGAAGCAACTCCGAAGGTGCATTTTTCCGGATTTAGCTTCAATTGAAATTTCCTCAAACGTTCAAAGAGTTTTCTAAGATTTGTGATGTGTTCTTCTTCTGTTCGAGACTTGGCGATCATATCATCCACATAAACTTCTATTTCTTTATGCATCATGTCATGGAACAATGTCACCATGGCCCTTTGATATGTTGCCCCTGCATTTTTCAAACCGAAAGGCATCACTTTGTAGCAAAATGTGTCCCATTCTGTTACAAACGTAGTTTTCTCCATGTCGTCGGGATACATTTTGATTTGATTATAGCCGAAGAAACCATCCATAAATGAGAACAAGTGGTGTCTTGCTGTATTGTCTACCAACGTGTCTATATGTGGTAGAGGAAAATTATCCTTAGGACTAGCACGATTAAGATCTCGGTAGTCAACACACATTCGCACTTTTCCATTTTTCTTTGGTACCGGAACAACGTTAGCTACCCATTTTGGATATTTGGCCACTTGCAAAAATCCAGCATCATATTGTTTCTTTACTTCCTCTCGTATCTAAAGTAACATATCTGGCTTCATTCTTCTGAGCTTTTGTTGTACAGGCTTGCATTTTGGCTTCAACGGAAGTTCGTGTGTTACAATATCTGTATTTAATCCGGGCATATCCTGGTAGGTCCAGGCAAACACATCCTTGAATTCTTGAAGTAGGGAGATGAGTTTGTCTCTTGTATCTGAAGATATGAAAGTACCGATCTTTATCTCTCTCTTGTCGTCCTGAGTTCCCAAGTTCATTGTGTCCATTAGTTCTTGGTGAGGAAGAATTTGTTTATTCTCATGCTCAATTAGTCTAAGTAGATCGGGAGACAATTCATGTTCCTCATAGATGTCGTCAGACTCATACTCTCCTAAGCATATAGTCTGTTCAAAGTTGACTTTTGAGCTCGAAGCAATGTCATTCGTGCAATTGATATCTAAAGGCCTGCAAATGTGTAAGAGGAAATATATATATACAAGGCAAAAGAAAGGGAAGTGTAGAATGTTTTAATGAAATGAGACAAGTGAACAAAAGAAAAGAATGTACAAACAATGAGACCAGATTGAAAGGTAAAATGCATTCATTTATTGAATTGATAAACTGATGCCTAAATGGGGGCCCTTACAATAAATCCCCACTACTTTCGGGATTAAGTAGCGGGGCAAGTTTCGAGCATTACTCTGATAAAGATTTAAAAACAATGGGGAGTTCAACAGAGGTCCAGTTATCCAAGACATAACCCGGAGGACACGAGCGAATTTTTGACCGATTTTTTGCGATTTCTTCCTCTTCCCCTATAGCATTTATGCTCAGTTCTTCGAACCTCTCTAGAGGTAACACTAGGATTTCCTTTTCAGAATGAATGTGTCCCCCGGACACAAAGGTTTCAGAAATATGGGGAAATACCATCAATTCCCCTTCGATATTCTGGCCAATCAGTCTGGCCCTTCTCTTTGCTCTTATTTTCAAAATTTGCTTCATCTTTTGACGTGGATTTGGTTGGAATCCAATACCGCTTTGATCATATTTCAGAAATGGTTGTATCTTCGTATGCATCCCTTGCAAATATTTCCCAAGTCATTTTCCTGATTTGGCTCCTTTCCCAATGGTGAGCCATATTCCCATCATAGTATTCTTTGAGAGTTTGGGTTTTGGGATCTTATTTCCCTCAGCAACAAAAATAGCATTCACGAATTCGAGTGATCGAAATGTACACTCGACTGCATTTTCATCCACATCAATGTATGGAGTCTCCGTTGATGCAGATGCAATGATATCGTCTTCAGCGCTAACGCTTACAAGACGCCCGTTAATTGCAAACTTAAATTTCTGGTGAAGCGTTGAAGGTACTGCTCCGGCCGCGTGAATCCAGGGTCGTCCCAATAGACAATTATAAGCAGGTGTGATGTCCATAACAATAAATTCTACGTTATACGTAGCTGGACCAATCAGAAGTGGGATGTCAATCTTCCCCACGACTTCTCTCCTGGTTCCGTCAAATGCCCTTACGGTTGTATGACAAGGTCTCATGTGAGCCTTATCCACTAGAAGCCTATTTAATGTGGTCATGGGCATGACATTCAAAGCAGATCCATTGTCGACCAAAACATGAGGTAGTATATGTCCATTGAAATAGGTAGTTATGTGCAATGCTTTGACGGACCCTGTACCTTCGAGAGGAATTTCATCCTCGCTAAAAGAGATGAAACTGTCGGCATGTAGATTATTTACCAATCTATCCAACTTATCCACTGAAACATCATTTGGGACAAATGTTTGGTTCAACACTTTTAGCAAAGCATTTTTGTTGGGCTCTGAACTCAGCAACAAAGATAACACTGATATACGACCTGGTTCTTTGTGTAATTGTTCAACCACACTGTATTCGCTATGCTTGATGAACTTCAGGAATTCACGTGCTTCTTCCTCTTTTATAGGTTCATTAATTTCTAGTTTTTCTCCAATCAGTGGGAACTTGCCCTTTTGCTCAACATCTCTTATCTCTACCGATTTTGCAATTTCAGGAGAGTAACATCTTCCACTTCGAGTGAAGTTCCTAACTCCACTAATTCCTGCAGCCGCAATTTCAGAATCCTCTTTTCTTGTAACAGTCATGTTACAACCATAAATCCATGGCACTTGTTGATTACTCTTGTATGGGAAAGGAGAAGGAGTCCCAATCACCAATCGAGACAGAGGCTTCTCTAATTCCTCTTCGTGCATTCTGGGCCAATTAATCACAAAAGGTCGTCTTGCTTCATCACTCTTTTTGGACGATTGTCCATCCACAGTAAAAACATCCCTAACTTCTTGACTCTTTTCGAAGAACTCTATTTCTTTATTGTCCATCAGTTTCTGGACAATCTTTCTAAACTCATCACAATGTTGAATCTCATGATCCACATCATCGTGAAATTCACAGTAATCACCCTTACTAGTCATAACAGCTCCACGGTTAGAACTCACCAATCCTCTTTCTACCAGTTTCTTCTAAACCCACTTTAACGGTGATTGCACTTCAGATAGTCGTGTCTTAATCTTAAACTCACCACCTCTCATCACAGCGTTAACCTTTGGTTCTTCATGTGTCGGCAGAGGGTTATTAGTGACATTTGGCCCCTCTGGTGTGTTGAATTGAAGGATATTTTGATTAATCAAACTCTGAACCATTCTTTTGAGAGATGGACAATTTTCGATTGTATGACCAGGGATTCCAGCATGGAATTCACAATGTGCAGAAGGATCGTACCATTTTGGGTATGGTGGTTGCAATGGTGTGAGAAAGACGGGGGATATCAATCGTTCTTCCAATAATTTAGCATACAACTCTTTGTAAGAAATTGGAATAGGCGTGAAAGATTGTCTTTCTGTATTAGTCCTTGGTGGCTTGGGCCCTCCTTGGGGTTGTTTTTCTTGATTTGGAGAGGTTGTAGTGGGTTTCGAATATCCCGTACGATATACAAATTGTGGTGATGATTGATATCTGGGGTATGGATGTCCATTATCTCCCACAACATTAATTTCATTCTCTTTCTTTTTGGTATACGATTTTTTTGAAGTCTCGAAACTGCTAAGTTTCCCGCTTTTAATAGCACGTTCAATTGCTTCACCTGTTGTCACTAGATCAGCAAAGTCTCTAGTGGTATTACCAACAAGATTCTCATAATATATTGACTCCAAAGAATCAATGAAGAGGGTCGTCGTCTCTTTCTCAAGTAATGGTGGTTGGACTTGTGCAGCCATGTCCCTCCAACGTTGAGCATATTGTCAGAACGTTTCATTGTGCTTTTTTTCCATGTTTTGGAGCGTCAAACGATCAGGTACCATGTCTAGAACATGCTTGTATTGTTCTTTGAAAGCACGTGCTAAATCCCTCCATGTGCTTATTTGGGCCCTATTCAACTGATTATACCACCGCATGGCGGACCCAACTAAACTGTCCTGAAAGCAATGAATTAACAACTTATCATCGTTCCTGTACCCCGTCATTTTACGGCAAAACATAGTAAGGTGGGCATTAGGACAGCTCGTGCCATCAAATTTCTCGAATTATGGCACTTTGAATTTTGGGGGTAAAATCAGATCAGGGACCAAGCTCAGCTCCATTACATCTGTCCCAATGAAGGCATCAGTACCTTCCATAGCTTTGATTCTTTCTTCCAAGCACTTGAACTTGTCATCATTTATACCAAAAAGTTTGGGTTGCACTTTCTTCAATTTTCCCAACTCATCAGGGTCATCAAAATTTGGGATTTCTGGTTTGATTGGGCTTCCCCACATGTTTGAACCAGAAGCGCCTTGAATATTTGTTTGGTTATGGACATTTGATTTTAGCCCGCCAGCAGAGAACACAAACCGAGGATGTGTTTCTTTTGATCCAAAAGGTAAAGATGATGAGTCTTCCTCGTGAACTTCGTGAGTTTTTCCTTTTTCAGCGTTTGTTGCCTTGGATAACAACTGTGACAGCTTATCCTCTAACTTACTTAGAAGAGTCTCTTGACTTTTTCCTATGTCGTCTCTACAGCCCTTTACATCCTGAATGACTTGTTCTTGAAAATTTTCTAGCTTCTGGAGTCTCTCTTCCATTTTTCTAGCCTTGAATCGCGTGTAGTGAGGATGGTCGCTTTGATCATCCTTCGTTTCCAGTATCACTCTCGAAGACGAACTCACACAACCCTAATCCCCTCGTGACTGGGACAAATTGTAATGACCCATATTGCCTTGATACCAATAGATGAGCATATCTAGTTGCACCCCAGATACCGAGAAGAGGGACCCAATCAAAGGCACCACACTTGTACAAGATATAATTGTAATCCAACCAATAAACCCGCCAAGTAATGTCCTCCAACCTCAGGTCTCGCAAGATTGATTCCCATTCTCCCGACGTTTTTTTCTTTTTTGGCTCCTCTGTTAAGAACTCCCGTAATGGTGAATATTTGGAGTATGTACACGTCTGGACAACTTCCTCTTGGCTCCCAAGTGACTTTGCATCCATACGGTGAGGAGTTGTGCACATCCTATAAAATATACGCCTTCATGCCTTTTGAGGAAATTAAGGGATCGAAAGGTCTCCGCCAAGATAGCTGGAACTGGATTAAGGCCTGAATCGAGCTCTCCAAATAAATCTATCACTGATGCTTCAATGTGTCCGACTACTTTAGGAAAAATGATCAAGCCATAAATCCCTAAGGCAAATATATCAACCTGCTTTCTCGGATCAGAGTGAGAATGGATCAATCCCCGAAGTCTATCCCAGGCGATGGCTTTACTTCCCCCTTTGCCTTGAAACTGGGCTTCCACCCATGACATGCTAGTCCCAGTCAAAGTCATAAGCTTCTCCTTGTATGTCTTAGGTTGAGCCCCTTTCACATAAATTTCGAACTCATGCACCTTCCTTAGATGGAGCAGCGCCGCATACTCTTCTATCGTCAGGGTCATGTCTTCCCCATTGAATGTGAAGCAGTTGTATAAAGGGTTCCAAAATTGCGCCATAGCCCGTATCAGCCCTTTATCTCCGTGTACTTGCAACAAATAGGCTATGTCTCCATATGCGTCATACAACATTTGCCTCTGATCAGTCTTCCACTGGCCCCAAACCTCCGCTAATTCTTGAGTGTCGTTCTGCTTAAGTTGAAGGTGAACGTATCCTGAGAATTGTTCATCCGGTCTTGCTAGTATACTATCGCCTCTCCTTCTCTGGGTGTTTTCTGACCATTTTCGAACATCATCATTTTTCTCTGATAAGCACTGAACTCTTTTGGCCATGACGAAGGTTTTTCTATCGAATTAATTTAATAACCAACACCCTTCTATGATGATGATGATGCATGTGTACATAAACAATAAACACCCAAAGAAATTTGATTAGTGTCGCACAAATATAACAAATAATTAAATACAAAAAAAACATAATATGAATAGTAAAAAAAACAAAACGAAACAAAACACGTGTTCATATATCAATGGGTGACACCTTAAGGTTTAAGTTCAGCATGGCTCTAACATGGGTGGGTTTCTACGGTTTGTTATATGAGGTTACGATTCTAGACAGGGTACCCGAATTGTCCTCACTGACGCCTACTAAGGCTAGTAAGGTCCCTAGTCCTCCCTCATTATAGGTTCTCAGGACCAGGTTCAACTCGAGGGGATGCACTTCCCTATGACCATACGGAGGTTACCCTCACGAAGCCATAGATCATATGCATCCCGGAGGCGACTACTATCCCATACGGAGGTTAACCTCACGAAGGAGCAGCGTTTTGCCCCCACTTAAACGTGATCGAGCTCGGGTAGAAAGCTCATGGAATGATGCAACACAACATGTACCCCTTTTTGTGTGGCCTGACTCTCTCGAAAATTCCCCAGCGGAGTCGCCAAGCTGTAGACATCGTTTTTTGGTCTGGGTCAAAATTGGTTGGGCCTTCATAGGCTCGTCATTGTTTGGAGTCGCCATCGGTCATTTTGGACCGGGCATGACCGAAAACCTGTGGAACCGGTCTGCGTCTGTACCAGAGTCAAGTTGTGCTCGGGAGTCGGTTATGTGTGGGGAAGGTTATAGCACCCCCACAACGCCCAAGATTGGTACCTAAAGGGATTGTGTTGTCTAAAAGGCTTCAAAGATAGGGTTAATATCACTATTATACACGATGAGAATAAATCGAATAAATTAAAAAAAACTAAGCATGCTAAAAATGATATAAAAAAACAAATGGAAAATTAATATTTTGATTGAAGATCATAACCTTAAGTCAAATCATAATTTATCTCAAATTAAGCGAATTATTAATCGAACATATCTTAAGACCAAATCGCATTATTCACAAAATTTTAAGACCAATTTATAATTAAACTCAATTTTAAATTCAATTAAAAAAATTAATCGTCCACTTTAAAAAGGGAAAGAAAAAAATAACCAGGACAACCTAAGTGAATTATTCGTTCTTTAATCATCTAATTAATTATGGGAATTAAGGACCTAATTAAAAGAATTTAAATATTGAAGTTCATAAAAAAAGAAACTAACTAAACCTAAAATATAAAGAGCCTAAAGTAAATGAGGGACCTAGGGCATAATTATCCCCTAAACTCACAAAAGTGAAATCATCAACCCACCTATGCGTGATTCAGCTTCCAAAAATGTGAGTTTCCAATGCGTGAGCTGTCAGGATTTTAAATTATTTAATTAAAAGTGAAATCACTTTGAATAGGCTTTATTTGGTTTCCCGTGCACTGTAAGCTGTCGTTATTAATGGGGTTTTAATTTTTTTTCCATTGCCCTAACAATATATGAGAACCATTTTCTTTTATCTCTGTTTCTATTCTCTCTCGACCCACACCGTCGCCGTCACCGGTGTAGCTCCGACGACGGTGAGTATATAAAAATAATACCCCTTTTATTTATCTATTCTTTCCCCTGAACTCAAATCCGGTATTAATTTTTCAAAAAAAACGAATATATTCAAATAGATCTGAATTTTCGTTTTACCTCTCGATTTCGAAATCCCACCGTTGGATTGCGTTGATTCTTGAATATGTTGGTCTACTAATGTCTGCGAACCTTTTCACCGTTCGGATCTCTCAACCGCTGCTTCTTGCGCCGGCAATCGAAGGTAGATGGTTCAACTTCTATCTCCTTTCCTGATTTTATTCGAACTGCTTTTCTTTGTTTCTTTTATGCTGGTAGGTCTGAGTACTTATCTCCAGTTTTTTTCTCTGCCTTTCTTCCTCCTTTCTCAGATTTTCGGCGTTCTTATTTATAGCCCAAGATTAGGGTTTTTTTCAAGTCTTTTCTTCCTGGATTCATAGGGAAACCGTTGGGATAAGCTGGAATGTATGTGTAGAGCGCAAGAAACGGGATTGCTGAGCAAGTAGATGAGTCCTCGTGGCCATGGACTCTTACGAGCGGCGGACTAAGGTTTTTAGGGTTTTTTTATTTTCACATTATTTTGTTTTTTTGAATTTTCCATAATTTTTTGGTTTTTTTTCTTTTTCCTTATTTTTTATTTTATTAAGCCTGTTGGATCGTATGTTAGGCCCTAAAAAATTGGTGTGTACAGCTAGGACTATACTTTGTGAAAACAACTTACCTAAGTATTTTTGGGCGGAAGCCACTAATACAGCTTGTTATATTATTAATTGAGTAATGATTAGACCTATTTTAAAGAAAACACCTTATGAGATTTTAAAATCCAAAAAGCTTAACTTTAGCTATTTTCACCCATTTGATTGTAAAAGCTTTGTTTTAAACAATGTAAAAGACAACTTAGGTAAATTTGATGCTAAAAGTCATGAAACAATATTTTTGGGTTATTCCATAAACTCTAAAGCCTACCGTGTATTTAATAAAAGAACTTTAGTTGTTGAAGAGTCTATACATGTTGTTTTCGATGATAACATCCTTCCGAGGAAGAATTCTTGTGATGATGATGATGTAGGGATCATTGAAGCCATTGATGGAGGACAAACATCAAAGGTGGATGAGATTCCAACCAAAGAAGAAGATGCACAAGATCCACCTCTTGAAGCCTTGAAGGATTTGGCTATTGAGGAAAATGAGGTGACATACCTAAGGGAGTTCAACTATGTTAAAGGTGGTGAAATCTTAGGTGATCCACCCAAGGGGGTAACTACTAGATCATCTCTCAAATTAATGAACCATGTTGCATTTCTTTCGCGCATTGAGCCTAAAAATATCAAAGAAACATTAAAAGATGATTTTAGGATTTTGGCCATGCAAGAAGAATTAAATCAATTTGAGAGAAGTCAAGTATGGACATTAGTTGAAAGGCCTAGTAATCAATCTACTATAGGAACTAAATGGGTCTTTAGGAATAAACTAGATGAGAGTGGTAACATAGTGAGAAACAAGGCTAGGCTTGTTGCTCAAGGTTACACTCAAGAAGAGGGAATTGATTTTGATGAAACATATGCACATGTAGCTAGAATGTAAGCTATTAGGATGCTTCTAGCATTTGCATTTACCATGATTTCAAGCCTTTTCAAATGGATGTAAAAAATGCTTTTCTAAATGGTTTTATAAATGAAGAAGTGTATGTTGAACAACCACCGAGTTTTAAAGATCCAAAATTTCCATGTAACCCCCTCGTCCCGGCCTAGCCACCAGACCGAACTGAACGGGTTACACGGGGAAAACCGAAGTGAAACTCGTTAATGTAACCCCCTAGACCCGCCTATGCGTTATAACGGATCCTAGGAAGTCACATTAGGGTCACAAGAGCGACCCACAGTAAAAATACACATAAAAACATTTTTTAAACACTTATTAAATTGTAAAACCAACTTTCTTTTAAAATATCATTTCGGGATGTCATTTAAACACATAATAAAACTTTTCAAAAGGTGTTTTACAGACACTGCCATAAAACAATACATGACATACATGCCCACTAACTATACAGTACCGTACTCTAAGGCAACGCCGAGACAACTCCGAACACTGCTGTCAACCATTATACCATGATATTTTCTTTTAACCTGCGATGGTAAAAACAACGTGAGCTTGGAAAAGCTCAGTAATACAAAACTACCAAAAGATGCTATAAGATCATGCAGATAAATGGTAGGCATAACATTTTCATGATGTTCCACGCAGTAACAGTCTCCATTTTTGTTCTACTATTTCGAGGTTGCATCATACTTGAGAATGACGATATTTGATCTTTATTCAAACATCAAGAATCAGACGAGAATTATATAGGCTGGTAACATACAGAGATGGAAACAGAAAGTTTAGAGTCTAGTGCGTTCCAACAGTGCAACGTTAATGCATGAAATGTAACAATGCAGAAAACCTTTTTATTTTAAATACATTTATTTCAAGTAACAGTAAAGTTCATTTTAATTCTTTATTTACCCTCCAACCATACTCCAGTATAGTTCCCCAGTGCGGTATCATGTACAGGCATTAACCCGAGCCCATTGGGCGTGGGTACCATCCTAAGGATATACCTTAGAATACGGGCGGCCCTTGCCGAAGCATAGGAACCGAAAACGGGCGGACCTGGCCGAAGCCTAGGATCCGAAAACAGGCGGACCTAGCCGAAGCTTAAGATCCAAAAACGGGCGGACCTGGCCGAAGCCTAGGATCCGAAAACGGGCGGACCTAGCCGAAGCTTAAGATCCGAAAACGGGTGGACCTACCAGCTGGATCAGGGCTGAGTCGACGGTAACTTCATATCATGTCCCAAGTACCCCAGTGAATCAGATCATCAATAGTTCATTAATCAATAACTGTATTTTTAGTAACACATTATCCATATAGCATGTTTGTCATATCGGATGCATAGGCATATATCAGAAATACAATGCAGTCATGTTTAATTTATAAAACATGTCATGTTCATATAAATTCAAGTATGTCAGTCATGTGCACGTGATCGGTATTATAACATGTAAGTCAATATGCAAAAACAGTCGTGTAGCACACGTGGAACACACTAGGTGGAAACAGTTTATTCCTTAGAGATACTTGGCATTTACGGAAGGGAACACATTAAACTTTCGACAATTAAACGGATCTTTGAAACAAGGTCCCTATTAAAAGAGGGATTTGTAGTAACGGTTCAAACCAGATATTCAGGAGATGATACATCAAGATCTTTGAGAGTTTAGGCATATCATGAGTGATTTAGCCATTTAAGCCTACCAGGGGCATTATGGTCATTTTATCATATACGAGCATTTTGGTAATTTATACCAACAGGGCGTAAACAGTGGCTCAAAAATTCTATTTGCTCATCCATTTTCCAACCAGACATTCAGGGATTTCTACGTCAAGATCTTTCACGATATCGGATATATTCAAGGCTATTTTTATTACTTGGGCCAACGAGAGCATTTTGGTTATTTAACTATTAGGGGTGATTTTGTAATTTAGCCCCATCATGAGAAAATTATGATTTACAATATTTAAGATTTCCAGAAGTTTATCGAGCCTCCAAAACCATTCAAACTTACATATCCCAACCTTGCATTACTAGCCAACCCTTCTAATGTATCTAGCTGTATCGTATATCTGAACGGTTGCTTTCATACTTCACCCCCGGACTTGCCGCGGAGTAGACGAACTTATGATATGTACGGAAAACCTCCAACCTTATATTAATATCATGAGTGATTGACATACATGAGTCATACTTCAACCCATAGGGGCATTTTAGTCATTTTTAGCTTCATTTGCATTTTCAGAATTTTATCAAAAGTAATTTACTTCCAGCCAAAGGGGTATTTTTAGTCGTTTTGAAGCTCAGGACATCCCTCAATCATGTCAATTGAACCATTTATAGTATTTCAGTCATTTAAGTACTCGTAGGCGTTTCAGCCATTCAAGAAATTTTGGCACCTCCAATCACTTCATTCGTTTAAGAACTCAAAGGTTTATCCTTTGTTCTGGTTAATTGCAAACCCCGGTATCCGAGGATACTTCAGCCCTTTGGTCAATACGATCATTATGATTAGTTTAACCATATTAGTATTTCCAGTACTCTTAGTCATTTCAATCAATTCAGAATTTGAGCCACTTGCTTAATTCAGGGGTATGTATAGATTCCCCTAAATCTATAGTCGGAGATTCATTCCAAAGCCAAGGAGTCCTAACACCTTACAATCTCGAAGGTTTAAATCATGTTACCATGGCTTTCCAAGTAGTTCGAGGTTTTCAAATGGATCAGGTTGTTTTACCATATCTAGCGTAGATTTCTAGATCGCTTCCAATTCTAAGGGAATATTAGTCATTCTCATACTTTAAAGGCGTTTTCGTAAATTTATATTTGAATATTTTTAACATTTGATCATTTGACACTAATAATCAGACTTGGAGGTTTGCTGCCTTAGTAGTATACTTGTTGAATTCCGGATCCTTCTGATTTATTGATCTTCTCATTCGAGCATTTTAAACTTATCCAAGTTATCATACTCAATTTCATATCCGGTTTGACTTAAGCAGAGCTAACATCACTCATCATCATATTTATGCATGCATTTACCGAATACCAACATGTTCATAAAGCATACTAGAGGTAGTAGTGTATTACCTTTAATCCTTGCTATATCGGTCAACCATGGTACTCCATTCGATCACCCTCGAACCCGAATTCGATGTCCTCAACATCCCGAATACAAGGAACTGTGAATACCTTCAATCGCACAAATTCCAAATTTCAGTCTTTATTCACATTGCTCATAATTGATTATTAAAATACATAAGCAGACTCGAGTTCAAGGTCCAATTTGGAGGCTTTCGGGTTAGAATTTCACAAAACGAGCTTCAACAACGGACTCAGGACGTCGAAAAACATAAAATATGACTTTTCAGTCAAAGTCAACGCTGACGTCAGCGGTCAAAGTCAACGCTGACGTCATGCTGACGGCACTGGTCCAATGGCTGACTCGGCGAGTTGACTCACTGGGTTGACTCGGGCGAGTTGACTCACTGGGTTGACTCGGGCGAGTTGACTCACTGAGTTGACTCGGTCAACGGATCGGGTCGGTCAACGGATCGGGTTAGTCAACGGGTCGGGTCGGTCAATGGGTCGGGTCGGTCAACGGGTCGGGTCGATCAACGAGTCGATTATTGGGCTTGGCCGGTTTGTTCGAACCGGTTCGGGTGGCTCGGTTCAAGGTCAGACCGGGTCTGAGCCGGCCGGCTCAACAGCCACCGTCCAAGGCGGCCGGAAATCGCCTTGGACGGCGCGTGAAGCCCACGCGCGGCCTTTCCCGGTCGGAGAACACGCCGGACAGCCCTAAAACGCCAAAAACAACTCTAAATCCAACCTAATTCAACCGAAAATCCCATAAATTAAACCAAAACTTACCGAGCTTACCCAAATCCGAAAAAAAAGCTCAACACTGTCGTGGCTCCGACGACGGTCTAAATGGTGGCCGTTCGTTGTCCGGCGACATGGGTTTTGCTCGGCTTAACGCAAGGAACTCGACGATGGGTGGTGGTGCGACGGACGGTGATCGTGGCGGACGAAATCGTTGAATAATTGTGGCGGAACCCTTAATCTCCGTCGAGGCTTTGAGCCGTTCTCCACGCCGATTGCCAACGCAACGCTGCGAGTGGCGGTAATGGCCGAGATCGGTGTGTGACGACGGACACGGTAGAGGGGGGCGGTGACGGTCACCAGCGAGCGGTGGGGGAGATCGGAAACATAATAGGTTAAATAAAAACCAATGCAGACTAACACCAATGGTGGCTTTAGCTTAGATGGTTGAGCATTTCATCACTTGTACAAAGGGACAAGGGTTCGAGCCCCCTTGGTTGCGCTTCACCCTTTTTTTTTCCATCCTTTCCCCTATTTCAAAATGTCAAATGTAAGGGCAATATCAGGCCCAAGACCCTAAACTATTGAAATTTTACAAATGCCCATATCATTTCTTATATTTAGACATCATATTTATCAGGGTGTTACAGTTAAGGCCTCACTTCGATTAGTAACCCTATTTTTTTAATTACTCTTGTCTATATGCTTTATTTGAACCTATGTGAGAAAGAAAACACGGATATGAACCAAGCAGACCAAACATCTAAAAACAACTTTTAGCCATTTTACTTAAGGCTGTATCGATACTCCTAAGGCCAATATTGATACGCCTTCAACGGTCAAGCTCCCCCAAAGTCAACTTTGAGAGGTCGTACCGATACCCTCCAAGGCTGGTATCGATACGCCTTCAACGATCAAGTTTCCCAAAGTCAACTCCAGGACCGTATCGATACGCCTAAGGCCCGTACCGATACCCCAATTTCTCGTCAAGTTCTCAGATTTCCAGAGGGCAAAGAGGGTATCGATACGCCCTCGTATATCGGTACGAAAGGCTTAAAACAGGGGACCGTATCGATACCGCCCTTGAGCGTATCAATACGCCCTGTATAGAAAGATAACAGTGTTCAATTTTAAGCACAAAGGAGCTAACCTAAACACCCTAAACAAGCATTTGACCAACTACTAAGCATACATGCAATCCAAGGCAACCAAGAGAACTCATATGAAACAAGATGAACATTTGACGGGACTAAAATCAACAAGCAAGATTTAACAAGATCAACCAATCATGCTTAACATTCATAAGGAGGTCAAAAGCCACACTAAGGCATGCTTCAACATTTTAAACATGTTAACAACAATAACAAGAACATAAGAGTTTGGAAACCAACTCCATAACTCAAGAGTCTAGCATTCCCATTGCCTAAGTATTATTACAACCATGAAAAACTATACTTGAGCTAGCAAAAGAACTCCAAAGTTCCTCCTTTGCCCCGCTTGCCTTACGAAGCCACTAACGATCTGCATTGTTGGAAAAGAGAGCGTAAGCTTAAAAGCTTAGTGAGCGGAGCTCAAAATCACAACAACAACAATGTAGTTCAAAACATGTATTTAGTTTTGAAGATAAAATCATTAAAAAGGAATTACGATAAACCGAAAGCATAAGACAAAACCATGGTATGCACATGCACAACCATTCCCGGTGGGACTACACATCACCGTTCACAACAACTAGCATATTTCCGGCAGGACTACACATCACCGTACTCATCTACTAGTCACTTTCGGTGGGACTACACATCACCGTAATCAACAATACACTTTTCACTAACCATCACGTGAGGCTTTAACAACAACAACAACAACAACAACACGACAATATTAAAAAAAGAGGTAAAAGCAATTGTATTTCAACCAACAACATGTATAATCATATACACCGACACTTAACGAAACAAGACAAGAATCAAATAAACTTACATTTGGGTTTAGGTTGGCCCCTAAGGTTCCACCCAAACCACAAGAAACCTTCTTTGAACATTTTAAAGCTTCAAAACAATTTCCACTCACTAGCACAACACCAAAACAAGCTAACAGTCCTCCTTCAAGCTTCCGTAACTCTCGGTGTAGCGTCCGAAGAACCCAAATCGTTATCTGTTGCTTCTACCCAAATCAAAACAAGGAATTAATACACTTTTCAACAAATCAACCCGCTGAAATCAACTCTATCAAAATCCGACAACATCAAGTTTCTGATTTCTATCCGAAACTAATCAAAACCATCCTCATTTCTACTCTAACCTCAAGTCAACCATAACTTCATCAATTTATCATCCGAAACATGTTCAAATACTCCAAAAACATCAACCCAACACCATCCAACCATTAGAAGTCCTTCCCCACCATTTTCAACCCAAGACCCAAATATTCATTATCCAAAAATCACCCATTTTCCCAAATTCCGAGATTTCAAGTTACACCCATTATCTAAGCATCATCTTACACCCAAAATATAGTTAACAACTCACCCCAAAACACTATTTTATCATCGTTCGCTTAAACCCTTGAAAAACCCATTTTTCCCAAATAGAGGAACTTGAGAAATCTTCATGCTTTTGAAAAGAAAATGCTACAAGTAAGTTTGAAATGAAGAGAAGAGTAAAAATCAAGTTGCTTACCTCTTTGAAACTTCCAAAATGTTGAAGATTGGTGAAAAATGGATGGTGACTATGGCTTTGAGAGTTTTAACTTGAAATGAGAAAATGAGAAGGGAAGAAGATAGAGAGTGAGTTTCCTTTTCTTTCTTTCTTTTTGAAATAATCTATTTTATTCCACTTTTATTTTAAAACTCCCTTTTGACAAAAATCCCCTCTTGCCTTAACTTAACTTTTATTTACCCCTAAAAACTCAATTAACATTTTAAAACTCTTTTATGAAACCATTTTTATTTAAAGATAACTCGAACCCTAAAACTCGGATATCAAACCTTTCTCGGGTTCCGGTCCGAACTCTCAAACCCTAAACCCAGGGCGTTACAACTCTCCCCCACTTAAGGAATTTCGTCTTTGAAATTTCACTGATGGGAAGAGGTACGAAAACTGTTTCTCCATGTCATCCTTTATCTCCCAAGTGGCCTCTTCCACAACTCGGTGTCTCCACAAAACCTTGAATAACTCGATAGTCCTCCCATGCAACACTTTACTATCCGTAGCAAGAATCTCAATCGGCTCTTCGTCATACGACAAATATGGGTTCAACTCGATCTCTTCCACTAGCATCACATGGGACAGATCTGATCTATACTTTCGAAGCATTGAAACGTGAAACACATCATGAATCTTTTCTAACTCGGTTGGCAATCTCAATCTATAAGCAACAGGACCAATTCTCTCAACTACCTCGTAAGAACCAATGAATCTCGGACTTAGCTTACCCTTCATACCAAACCTCATCACCTTCTTCCAAGGTGAGACTTTCAGAAATACTTTGTCGCCCACA
This sequence comes from Hibiscus trionum, assembly GCA_030270665.1. Lineage (NCBI taxonomy): Eukaryota > Viridiplantae > Streptophyta > Magnoliopsida > Malvales > Malvaceae > Hibiscus > Hibiscus trionum. The sequence continues at coordinate 12,650,794 of BSYR01000038.1, read as the reverse complement.
ACATACTCTATCTCTTTTCTCTTTAAGTCGGCATACGATTTCTGTCTGTCTAAAGTTGCCTTCAAGCGATCACAAATCAGTTTTACCTTCTCGGTAGTGCCCTTAAGCAAGTCTGACATAGGTACAAGCTTTTGTCCGACCTCGGCTCAACAAATAAGTGTTCTACATTTCCTACCATACAGAGCTTCATACGGTGCCATATGAATACTAGCCTGATAACTGTTATTGTACGCAAACTCTACTAACGGTAGGTGTTTCTCCCATGAACCCTGAAAGTCGATGATGCAACACCTCAACATGTCTTCTAACACCTGAATAACTTTCTCTGACTGACCATTTGACTGTGGGTGATACGAAGTACTGAGGTTCAACCAAGTTCCCAAGGCTCAATGCAAACACTCCCAAAATCTAGCTGTAAACCTCGGATCTCGGTCTGACACAATCAATTTCGGTACACTATGCAATCTCACTATCTCACTGATGTACAGATCGGCCAACTTGTCTAAGGTGTAGGTAGTATGAACAGGTAAGAAATGGGCACACTTAGTGAATCCGTCGACTATTACCCATACTGAATTCTTCTTCGAATGAGTCAGCAGTAAGCCTGACACAAAATCCATAGTAATACGTTCCCACTTCCATTCCAGAATCTTCAACGACTGTAACAAACCTGAAGGAAACTGATGCTCGGCCTTAACTCGCTGACAAACCATACACTTACTCACAAACTCGGCCACATCTTTCTTTAACCCAATCCAGTAGTACTCGTCTTTCAACCCACTGTACATCTTTGTACTACTCGAATGCATAGCAAAAGGACTGTTATTAGCTTCATTCAAGATAGTACGCCTCAACTCGGCATCCTCTGGAACAACTACCCTATCCTTGTAACATAGGATTCCGTTCTCACCAAAACAGAAATTTGTGGGTTTACCCTCGACGATATCTTGCACGTGAGGTGCCAAAGATTCGTCTTGCAAATGTTTCTCTCGAATCAACTGAACTAACGAAGGTTTAACCTGTAGTTCGGCTATCAAATTGTCATCCCGTGACACACTCAATCTCGCAAACATAGCTCGCAATTCAACTGCCACTTTTCTACTCAAAGCATCGGCCACACCGTTTGCTTTACCCGGATGGTACTCTATCATGAGGCCATAGTCCTTAAGAAGCTCTAACCACCTACGATGTCTAAGGTTCAACTCTCTTTGAGTCATCAAATATTTCAAACTCTTTTGGTCGGTGTAGACTATGCATTTCTCACCATAAATGTGGTGTCTCCAGATCTTCAAAGCAAACACTACAGCAGCTAACTCTATGTCATGAGTGGGGTAGTTCTTCTCGTGAACCTTCAACTGTCTGGAAGTATAAGCCACAACTCTTCCTTCTTGCATAAGCACACAACCTAAACCTACATACGACGCATCACTGTAGATTATGAACTCCTTCCCTGGTTCAGGCTGAATCAAAATAGGAGCTTCTGTCAATGCTTTCTTCAAATTTTCAAACGCTTGCTGCCTTGCATCTGTCCACTCATACGGAACATTCTTCTGAAGCAATTTAGTCAAAGGCGCCGCAATCTTCGAGAATCCCTCAACAAATCTTCGATAATACCCCGCCAAGCCTAGGAAACTGCGAATTTCGGTCACTAACTTCGGTTGTTTCCAATTCACTATCGCTTCTATCTTCTTGGGATCCACACTAATCTCATCGACTGAGATCACATAACCTAAAAAGACTACCTCCCTAATCCAAAACTCGCATTTACTCAACTTGGCATACAACTAATTTTCAAGCAAAGTCTGTAGCACTAATCGTAAATGCTCATCATGCTCTTTCTCAGTTCCGGAGTACACTAAAATGTCATCTATGAACACTACTACAAATCTATCCAAAAACTCGTGAAACACTTTGTTCATCATGTCTATAAACGCAGCTGGGGCATTAGTCAAACCGAAAGGCATTACCAAGAACTCGTAGTGCCTATATCGTGTACGGAAAGCTGTCTTTGGTATGTCCACATCTTTCACCTTTAACTGATAATAACCGGATCTCAAGTCAATCTTTGAAAATACTGTAGCACCTCTCAACTGATCAAGCAAATCATCGATCCGCGGCAAAGGATACTTGTTCTTTACTGTTACCTTGTTCAACTGCCTATAATCTGTACACATCCTCATACTGCCGTCCTTTTTCTTCACAATCAAGACCGGAGCACCCCACGGGGAAATACTAGGCCTAATGAAACCTCTATCGGACAGTTCCTGAAGCTGTTTCTTCAACTCTTTCAATTCTTTGGGTGCCATCCTATACGGAGCAATAGACACGGGTGCAGAATCTGAATACGTCTCAATAGCAAACTCAACATCCCTATCTGGAGGCAAATTCGACAACTCTTCTAGAAAGACACTCGGAAAATCACAAACCGTTATGATGTCTTACGGTCTAACTTCACTCATATTCGGATTCATTACATAGGCCAAATACGCTTGACAACCCAATTCCATCAACCTCTAAGCTTCTAATGCAAAAACAACATTGGACAAGAACTTAATGTTCTTGCCAACTACTACAACCTCATAATCATCCTCAAGTCTCAAGGAAACCCTCTTGGTCTCAAAGTCTACTCTAGCTCTATGCTCTACGAGCCAATCCATGCCCAAAATCACATCGAACCTATAGAACGTCAATTCCATCATATCGACCGAAAACACATGACCCTGAATCATCAAAGGACACCTCATATACATTTTCCTAACTACCACGGTCTTATCGAAAGAACTAGTAACATTTACACCTACCTCTATCCACTCATACGGTAAATCTAAAGTTCTTGCATGCTCACCCAAAATGTACGAATGTGTCGAACCCGTATCTATCAACGAAAGCAAGGATAAAGACCTTAACAAGAAATTACATGCGATGACATCCGTGTCATTCCCAGCCTCTCGCTGTGCATACACCCTAGCCGGACCTCCACCCTCGGGCTGAACTGCTACCACATGAGTTACGTTCCTCTGACCATCATTCCTCGGCTGAAAATTATCTCGACCGCGTCCACGGCCTCTCTGATGCTCAAAACCTCGAACTGGGGCCTGTCTGCCCCTAGCCGAGTGAGGATAGTTACGCCTCAAATGATCTCAAGAACCACAGTTCCAACATACCCCAAAGGTACCCATTCACTCGCCCGGATGGCGTTTCCCACATGTAGTGCACTCATGAGTGTGAACAACAACTTCTTGGACCTGATGGCCACGTCCATGGTTACCGCCTCTATGTCTCGAGTCGGGCTGATATCTCCTCTCTCTGTGCCTCTTGGCATGCTCTCTGTCCCAATCCGCATATCTCATCCCCGAATCAGACCCACTAGCATGAGTGTTCGAGCCTAGACTTTGCTCAATATCTTTGGCCCTATAGAGACCAGAACATCAAACTCGGTGTAGTCAGAAGCGAGCATATAAGTCTTCACATCCCTAGTCAAACCATAACGGAAGCGCTCACACTGTTTTCTCTCACTGGGAACCAACTCGGGAGCATATTAGCTCAACCTCACAAACTGTACCTCATATTTTGACACCGTCTTACCACTTTGAACTAAAGCCATAAACTTTCTCTTCTTTTCATCTTGATATCGGGCTCCAAGGTATTTCTTTCTGAAGGCCGTCCTGAAGAATTCCCAAGTGACATCCGCCTCCGGCATACTCGAAATAACTGTATTCCACCAAGCATACGCATCTTCTTGAAGCAAGGAGACAACACAACTCAACTTACGAGTGTCCGAGCACTCCATCTAACCTAAGATTCGTGTAGTGCTCTCGAGCCAAGCCTCTGAACCCTCGGGAGTCAAACCACAGAACTCAACTCCGCCCAAACTACGAAGTCTCTTAAGAGGTAAACTAGTCCCCGCACCCTGAGGTGGTGTTGCAGCATGTATATCGGCTAAAGCTGTCTGAAAAGCCCCGACTATGGTCTGAATCAAATGAGTCATGTCCGCACCAGCCTGACCTTGGCCTACCTGAGGTCCATTACCATCACCTCCAACGTTCACACCAGTCTGAGGTTCAACGCCTCCGACATTTGCCCCATTACAATCGGGAGCAGGAGGAACAAGAGGCACATCCCCGGGTGCCTGGTCACCCGCTCTAGGTCGTCCTCTCGGTCTTACCACAACGAAGATAAAATCTAAAACAAAAAACATAACACACAAGAAAACATTGGGTCAGCAAGGGCAAGGATCCAAGTGCTCAAGCTCTTTTAACCAAAACCATTTTCCAATAACATTACTTAGCAATGGGGACACTCGACTACACTTCAACCAACAACAAGAACGAGAAATCATGCTTTCACACACTGTGCAATGACAAACAAACCAACTTACCTGACCGGGAGACCTCGTAACATGGCTCTGATACCACCAAATGTAAGAAACTGTGTACATTTTGGTAAGAAATTGTGTACATTCGGAATAAACCTTATTTTATTACAAAGTGGTAAGAAATTGTGTACATTTTGGTAATAAGTTCGGTACATACAAAAATCAACTTGTAAGAAATTATGTACACTTGTACCAAATAAGTTATGTACAAAATTTCTTACAAGACTAGCCCTGTTGGTCTTTGGTAACTTTTGGTAAGAAATCCAGTACAAGTTTTTTTCTCTTACAAAGTGGTAACAAACTAGATACATGATTTATAACAAACTTTGTACAAAATATTTATCCGATCATCGGGTTCGCCCGTATTTAACCTTAAAATTCCCGTCGTTTCCTAGAACTACCCACCATTTTGCAGTGCGCAATTGGAATTCAAAAATGAGGAAATAGGCACCAAATTCAAAGCCATTTGCATGATTTCTCTCTAATATGACAACTTTATGCGAGCTACCCATTTTCCCACTCGGCCATTTTAATCTCATCCATTTGCAGTTTGCACATAGGAGATAGGGGTTTGTAATTTTATTTTAGGTATAATGTAAAAAATATGCATCTACCATTTTTTTACTAATACAGAAATCAAACACTATCGATCCCGAGTGATTTAGGTGACCAGCAAGTGATCTACTTCAGCAGGAGGCTGAGGGTATAAAATCTCTCCAATTGGCGTACGCCGGGCCATAAGGGCCGGCTTGTCCATGACACCATTCATACCTCAACGAACATGGCATAACCTTGTCTCTCAATCCCATGCGATCATACCTCGAATCAACTCCACAAGGGACGAGCTTGCTAACTTTCTGGAAGTGCCGTTAAGTATTTGAACTGCCTCAAGACTATCTGTTTCGATAATAATTCGACGATAACCCAAACGCCAAGCATGTTTCAAAGTATTATGAATCGCATAGAGCTCCGCTACAAGGACCGAGCAAGCACCAAGATTGCGAGAAAATCTTAAGAGCCACGAACCGTATTCATTGCGCAGCACACCACCTGCAGCTGCTGCATCGCTCGCTAAATGTACAACACCATCCGCATTGCCTTTAATCCAACCAGGCGAAGGGCGCTGCCACTACAAAGCTTCCTGCGCAACACCGATCCTTCGTAGTTGTGCTTCCACAGCTACAGCTATATCCTCCGCCAACCGTCTGCTCTGGATCAGAAGATCTACCCTTTTGACATAGGCAACCTGTTTTTCCACAATTTTCAGCAAACAATAGGGAAAAGAGTTGTCCAATTAGTAACATACATGGGAAAAAGCTACTTGACCATGGAGATTAATCATGAACCATTCTTCCATTGGTAGCAAGGAAAATTCAACCGATTTTTCCGGGCGAATAAGCTGACCCCAAAAATTTAAAATCAATGCACCTAATATTTTACTGAATAGTTAATTTAATCTCTATAATTTTTTTAAGTAATTAGCTTTTAACGTTTTATTTTGGACCAAAATTACTTCTGACTTTGTGGATGAAAATTGTTATTCAACGGTAAATGTTTTGAGATGGCTTGACGTAATGACACACTAGCAAAAAAAAATAATTTTATATTTTCTATAATTTAATAAAATTGTTTTTTGATTGATGTGTTATTTTGTTAAGTCAACACTTTTGCCCATATAACAATATCACGCCAACAAAAAATGTGTGTAGGATTGCTACATTATTTCAAGGCGTTGGCAATTAGTTGATTAACGATTTTCATTTATGGAATGATTATTTTGACCCGAAATGAAATGTTGAGAGTTAAAGTGCTCAAAAAGAATAATGACTAAAATGACTATTCAGTTAAACATTAGAAGCATTTTTTTAAAATTATGCCTTTTTATTTCTGCATGGCATTTTGAGTTAAACAAAGCTGTTAGAAGAAATTATATCATAGGCTCGTTTCGCCACGTCATCTATGTCTCAACCAATAAAAATCATCCATTTCATTAATTTTTTTTCATGTCAACATTTTACCAAGTGAATCTTCACATGGTAAAAAAATAACATGAAAAAATTAATGATATAAATAATTTTTATTGGTTAGGACCATAAATAACGTAACAGTACAAGTCCATGATATAATTTCTCGAGCAACTAGGGACTAAGTTTTTCGGTAAATCAATTTGTCTGGACGCTTAGTTGTTCGTTATGAAGGTAATATTGAACGACTTCTGATTGCTTGAAAATTTGGAGGTTTGCATTTTCTATGGCTTAGTTATTAATTTGTACAAGTATGGGAGAATAACATTTCTTTACTTTTATGAGATGGTAAGTTTAAAGAAAGCTAGACAAACAGTGAACCCTTTAAATTTGTATATGGTGAAGTTATCGGGCGGAATCAAAATTTTATTTAAAGGTATTATTTTTTTAACTATATTTAAAGAGAGTTAATTATTTATAAATAAGTGTCATTTATATATATTTTTATTTTTTTTATATATCAAAAAGGCATGAAGCTAGATCATAGCAAAAAAACCCCGATTTTTAGGTACGACAGTAACTTGTATCAAATTATGATTGCTGAACTTTGTTGAGTTAAAATTTATGGTCTTCAATACACCCACCCACTTTACATTTTCTCCACTATTACATTTTCTCTACAACGGTTATTTTTTTTTTTGAGGGTTTGTATGTAATTTTTAAGTTTTTTCAAGCTAATGGTGGCGGCTTTGGCCGTCTACCGGCGATGATTTATTTTATTGTTTATTTTATTTTCTTTTGTTTCTTTGCTTTCTTTTTACCTTTGTCGGCTGTTTGGGCTGTTCTTCGTCTGCCGCTTGGCACTTTCTTTGTCTGCCTCTATGTCATGTTGATATTGAAAACGTCTTCAACTTGGTGAATGCTGCAGTTGAATCTTATCGCACGATCTTGCATGGATTAGTTGTTTATGGTGTTAACCAAGACGTTTTTCCCTCTCTTTGTTGATTAGAGTAATTCAACGATCTGCGCTCTACCAGTGAGCACTCCAAGATTTCGCTATGGCGATAGATTTAAAGAGCACCGATGAAGATCTTATGAGAAGATTTAATTTTACTATTCATGTTTGTATACCCTTTGCTCTTCTACGTTTATTTTTTTAGGGGTATGCTTATCTTGTACTTCTTCTCATTATCTTAATAAAGTTTAGTGTTTATTCAAAAAGAAAAATTTATGGTCTTCATGACCACCTGGAATTAATAATTGCTTAATGTAATGTAAGATCTATTGACCAAAGTAACATATCTTTCATATTGTATATACATCGAGTGTTGAAGATATATCGATCAAAGTTATGTAGACCAAAGTAACAAATCTTAAACCTGTTACACCAAAGCTGAGAAATTTGTAGACGGAATCTCGATGGTGATGCGTGAAGTCGGTTTCAATGTTTATAAAACACAAGTTCTCTGCTACAACTGCCTTTGATGGCCTCTTCTAATTTCTCGACCCGATCAAAATCAACTTTGAATGAAACCATGGTGATCCCCTCTTTGCCTGTATCATAATCCTGTTTGATGTCCTCAACTTCAAAAGATTGCAACTGCAGCAAACAACAAGATTCGAAGAAATTCAATCATGCGACTTACATATACCGGATTTAATAGTTATCACCTAGACATACCTAAAGCCAAAGATATATATAAAATCCAGAGTAAATGAAAAGAAGGCATAGAATGTGAGGTCTGATCCAAAAAAAAACCCCAAAAGTTTAACATCATCCCATCCCTTATTGAAAGGTACCTTCTTTTGATCCCAAATTCAGCTCCATTTCATGTAACTATCTTAACATTCGAATTTCAACATCTTTTGTAATCCCTTCCTTTCTTTAAGATTAACATGCTGGTCCAAGCAAATGACTAATTTGAGGTCACAATATGACTCGGGGAACACGGAGAATTTCACTCATTTTTAAAGGAATGCATTGTTAGAGAAAAAAAAGAAAATGGCATTTCAAGGATGCTATACCATCATACACATTCCTATGGCGATAATTAGACAAGAAATTAAATTCTATTTGTCGTAATATTCCAACAGCGATAACCAGATAAGAAACTAAATTATACAATCACTGACATTTAAATCGTACAATCACCCACATCTCAATGGCGGTAACTGGATTAGAAACTAAACTAATCAATCATACACGTTCTAACGGTGATAATCAGATGAGAAAAACTAAATTATACAATCATTCACATTCCAATGGTGATAATCTGATGAGAAACTAATTATACAATCATTCGCACTCCAATGGTGATAATTGGATGAGAACTAAATTATATAATCAAACACAATGGCAATAAGCCGGAAACCGGATGAGGACCTAAATCAAGAGAAATTCATACTAATAAAAGAAGCATAATCATTTCCTACTTTCTGTTTGTAAACATTACATGCATACAACTAACAGAAAAAGGAGTAATTTGAATAGGGAAAAGGAAAGGCTCACTTGATGGTATAGAACTCCCAAAAGATCGAAAGGAACCTCGATTCCCATTGGAACCTTCAAAAAATTCCAATCAAATATCAGTATTTCAAAACATTAAAATCATAAGCTTCAAAAATTCAAATCTCCATATGAAGAAGCACAAAATGATTTCCATTCTTACTTTAGATTTTACAAGACAAGTGGGAGCATTTCTCAAGCACTCCGACGCCACTCCACCATAAGCCCTAACAAGTCCTCCCGTTCCCAATTTAATTCCTCCAAAATACCTGAAATTTCCTTCTAATTTTGATCATGGCGAAAATAAAATAAAATCAAAAGTAACTAAATTTCACCTAATAACGACCACCATGATTCTGTCTAAGCCTGAAGAAACGATTGCAGAATGAATCGGCTTCCCCGCCGTTCCAGAAGGTTCACCGTCATCATTCGACCGGTACTGATCCCCAACCTATAAAACTTTTGACAGGTCAATTTATGAGCCAAGACGAATCAGATGATACTAATAGCAAACCGGGGCGTCATATCAGATACCTTGTAAGCCCAACAATTGTGAGTAGCACGCGGATCTTTGACCTGGTTGAGGAAAGAGTGAGCAGATTGTTCGTTAGAGATGGGACCAGCGATGGCGATGAATTTGCTCTTTTTAATTTCTTTTTCGAATGTTACTGTTTCTTTAATGGTGGTAAACGCGCCTGCATTGCTGCTGGCGCTGGAGCTGCTGGCGGTGGTGACCATTGGTTTCCTGGCGGAGGGGAGGGCGGAAAGGCGGTGGCTAAGCTTGTGGCAATAGCGGTAGCTAGGTATGGTTATCGCATTCGCAACTGGCATTTGCTTGTGTTTTGGTGCCTTTGTTTCTCTTTCGACAAATCAGTGACAAGCCTTTTCATTCTCCGGTCGCCGTCCATTCCCTTTAAACGACGACGTTATGCCACCAGTTTAGTCTTGCCATTACATTTACATTTTAGGGCAAATTCTATTGATAGTCCCTGATTTTTTAGAGTATTTTCATTTTGCTCATTCAACTTTCAAAACATACAATACAGTCATTGAACTTTTAATTCGCTATATATTACACTCATTGTTGCTAAAAAAATGCTGATGTGGGACGTTAATGTAACCCCCTCGACCCGGCCTAGCCACCAGACCGTATCGAATGGATTACACGGGACTAATCGAAGAAAGATTCGAAGATTTCCCTCCGATTAGCAACCCAAGACGCGTTGCTTAATATCTTTTCTAGATGCTCAAAGTTAAACTTAAGTTATCGAACACACAACGGAAGATAGAACAACAGACAAGCATCGATTCGAACCAAAAAGGGCAACCAGGGACCAAAATGCAAAACTAGCATAATATAAAGACCTAAAATGCAATTAAGGTGATCTCTGAGAAATTTAGTTCATTTTATGCTTCCATGATGAAAAACAACATTAAACATGCACACGATCAACCACAATTGAAAACTGCATAAACTAGGACCAAAACGCAAGAAAAATAACTTCAAATATGCCTTTAACTAACTCCAACGACCCCCGTTTCGAAACTGGTATCGGAACGGTGCTCCACAGTAGCAAAAACGTTCCGAAACGGCTTGAGACCGTTCCGGCCCTGCTTAGCCCGTTTCGGTACCCGTTCCGAAACACTAAGGCAAAAATTAAGTGTTGTTCCGAAACGGTCGAGCCCGTTCCGAAACACCCTGCTGCAGAAACAGCAAAACTGCAGTTTTAAGCATCCTTAAGGTATTTAACTTGGTTCTAATCACCACATACAACAGATAAACAACAAGATCAACATATACACACTAACACCACCCATCAAACATGTTTAAGTTCAAGAGGAACGTAAACATGCTTTACATACATATATAAAGAAAGCTTCAAGATCCAACATAAGAGGAACAAGGTCCAAAACCAAGATCACAAGACATAAGACAAGAACAAGCCATCCAGATAACTATCAACATGTCCTCAAAACAAATAGTTTACAAACACTCCAAAGACATAAACAAAGTTCACCCTCATTGCCACACACACTATTATCTAAGCAAAGGCATACTTGAGCTAAGAGCGGACACTTGGATCACCTCCCTTGTACCGTTGCTTTCCAAAGGGTCTACAGATCTTCATTGTTGGAAAAAGAGAGCGTAAGCTATAAAGCTTAGTGAGCGGAGCTCAAAACCAGCTACAACAATGCAATTTTGAAAATATCCATCATTTAGGAAAAATCAAACATTTTCTTGAAATCTCATTCACAAACCATTTCCAAAACCATTTCCTTTTCAACATGCTATCTTGAAACAAGATTAAGCAAAGCAACCATACATGTCATAGGCAAAGAACGTGCATCAACCATGCATAAGCCTTACATGAACCATAAATGCAAACCGAGCCTACCGGCTCCTTTACCATGCGCATGCTTCAAACATAAGCATAACCATATGAGTTTACCAAGCTCATAAAGAAACCATAAGCGATTGAGTATATCGGCATCATTGGCACGTTGCTCGGATAAGCGGACACCTTGATGGCACAACCCCCCATCAAGTCACATGGTGAAACAACCCTCACCACAAACACACTTTGGCCAGAATGCCACAACCCGCATTGCCCGTTGGTGATAGAACAACTCCTACCACTCGCATCACAATAGCACAACCCCTATTGTGAAACCGGAGGATTTCTCACGCGCGGATTTCATAATTATAGTGCACTTCACATCCTATTGATCGATCAATCTATCCGATATAACCCATGTGTCAATATACTCACCGCAACATCATAAACCATTGATTTTCACCGGGTATAACCACCTCCCCAAAACACATCCCAAAAGCCATGAACATAAGCTCAAGGATAGCATGAGCTCAACCAACATCCGAAACACAACATGTCATTCACGTGGGACAACAAAAACATGCATTTAGTGCATAACAACAACATATGAAACATCATTTAAAATGATATGCACATATCCAAAACATGATCAAAATAAGAAGGCGAAAAGTAGAAACAAAACCAAATCTTACCCTTGAGTTTGGATTGGCTTAATAGCTCAACCCAAACCCCTAAAACACCTCTTCAACCTTGATAAAACAATAAAAATCATTTCCACTCACCAGCGATTACCACAACAAGCCGAAACCCCTTTTCTAGCTTTCTGGTTCGCCCACAAATGCGTTCAACAAATCCGGATCTTCAATCCCTACCTCTAACCAACCCAAAACAGAGGATTTAGTGATATTTTCAACACACAAATTTGCTGGAGAGCAGAGATTTCAACAACTCAACCAAAACACCTATCGAATAAATCTGATACAAGCCGTAACTATCAAAAAGACCCAATTCAGATAGTCTCCCGCAAAGCCCAGCATTAAATAACATCAAAACACATAGATAAACATCTAAAAACATCATCCAATCATCAAATCAACACCAGCTATGGATTCACTTCAAGTTCCACCCAAAAATCCACTTTTTCATACTCCAAAATTCAACACTCAACCCCATTTCGGGATTCTTGCCATTCACCAATCATCTTAACACAATAATCACATCAAAACTAAGATAACAACATCAACAAACCCAACATTAAGAGATCTTACCCAAAAATCTTACCAAAAGCTCATTTTCATCAATTTTAGCCAATTTACATTAAGATGAAGACAAGAGATTAAAACCTTGGTATTTAAAAGAATCAAAACATGGGAATTTCATTAAAGAACCTTACACTAGAGGAGAATCATGTTGCTCACCCCCAATGCTAGCTATTACCCCTTGTTTGGCAAAAATCCTTGAGGAAAACAATGAAATAGACTTGGGTTTTAAGAAAACAAGGTAGAAGAACTATTTAGCAATAAAAGATTAATAAGAAAACACTTTTACCTTGAGAAAATCAGGCTCAAATGCTGTTTTGCTGAAAAGAGGAGATGAGGAAGCTTGAAAATGGTTTTTGACGTAAAATAAGATTTTGGATGAACCTTTGTTTTAATTAAATCATAAAAGCTATTTTAAAATATTTTAATATTCAAAATAAAGGGGATAATAACCAATTTGGCCCAGCCAAGATAGCTCCTTAAAGATTCAATGTTTTGACTCTTTTACAAAATGGTCACTAAAAACAGATTTTACAAACTTTACAATTTGGTCACCAACCAAAATGTCACAGTTCGGAAAGCATTTTTCCAAAATTGTTATTACCAAAACCTTTTACATATTTAAAAATGATTTTAAAGATTTATTTCATATTTTTCCCAACACTCGAAGACCTCTTTCCCTGAACTTACTCAAAACACCCAACACTAGTCTTTCGGACTTTAGAAACTCATCGGATCTCCTAGACCCTAATCCGGGATGTTACAACTCTCCCCCACTTAAGAAATTTCGTCCTCGAAATTTACCTAATGGAAAAAGATGCGGAAACAGACGCTTCATGTCGTCTTTCCTCTCCCAAGTGGCTTCTTGAACACCTCGGTGTCGCCACTTCACTTTGACCAACTCTATAGATCTACCACGCAAAACCTTGTTGTCCGTAGCCAATATCTCAATCGGTTCCTCATCGTAGGAAAAATCTGGGTTCAATTCGATTTCCTCAACAGGCATTACGTGCGATGGATCTGACCTATACTTCCGAAGCATAGAAACATGGAATACATCATGTATCTTCTCTAATTCCGGAGGCAAACTCAATTTATAAGCCACAGGACCAACTCGCCCAACGATATCATACGGACCAATGAATCTTGGACTCAGTTTACCTTTTCTTTCGAATCTCATCACTTTCTTCCACGGTGATACTTTCAAAAAGACTTTCTCACCCACAACATACTCAACCTCACGACGCTTCAAGTCGGCATACGATTTCTGTCGATCGATTGCTGCTTTCAAGCGTTCACATATCAATTTCACCTTCTCAGTAGTGCCCTTAAGCATAGCAGGTAAGGATACCAACTTCTGACCAGCTTCCGCCCAACATACCGGAGTTCTGCACCTCCTACCATACAAGGCCTCAAACGGTGCCATCTGAATGCTAGCCTGATAACTGTTGTTATAAGCAAACTCAACCAACGGTAGGTGTTTCTCCCACGAACCCTGGAAATCGATAATACAACAACGTAGCATATCTTCAAGCACTTGAATAACTCGTTATGACTAACCATCTGACTGAGGGTGGTACGAGGTACTAAAATTCAATCGGCTACCCAAAGCACTATGCAAGCAATCCCAAAATCTCGATGTGAACCTCGGATCTCGATTCGATACAATCGACTTCGGTACACCGTGCAATCTCACTATCTCGCGGATATACAAATCAACCAACTTATCCAAGGAATCAGTCGTGTTAACAGCTAGGAAATGTGAACATTTGGTGAGTCGGTCGACTATCACCCAAATATAATTCTTTCGCGAAGGAGACAATGGTAAACCTGAAACGAAATCCATGGCTATCCTCTCCCATTTCCATTTCGGAATCCGTAAAGGCTGTAACAATCCTGACGGGAACTGATGCTCGGCCTTCACTCGCTGACAAACCATGCATTTACTAACAAATTCGGCCACATCCCTTTTCAAACCAACCCAGAAGTAATCATTCTTCAAATCTCGATACATTTTCGTACTACCTGGGTGCATAGAAAACGGACTAGTATGTGCTTCATTCAAAATGGTACGTCTCAAATCAGCATCTTCAGGCACAACGACTCTATTTTTGTAACACAAAACATTACCATCACTGAAACTATATTCGGTCGGTTTACCTTCCGTAATATCTTGAAGATGTAAAGCTAAAGAACCATCTTGCAACTGTTTCTCACGGATCAACTGTTCAAGAGATGGTTTCGCATGCAGTTCTGCAATCAACCCTCCATCATGCGACAAACTCAACCTAGCAAACATCGCTCGAAGCTCAACTGCTACTTCCCTACTCAACGCATCAGCTACCACATTAGCTTTACCCGGATGGTATTCAATTGTAAGATCGTAGTCTTTCAACAATACGACCCATCTACGCTGTCGGAGATTCAAATCTCTCTGAGACATCAAATACTTCAAGCTCTTATGATCGGTATACACTGTACATTTCTCACCATACAAATAGTGTCTCCACACCTTCAAAGCAAACACAACGGCAACCAACTCGATATCATGCGTGGGGTAGTTCTTTTCATGAGTCTTTAACTGTCTTGAGGCATATGCAACAACTCTCCCATCTTGCATCAGAACACAACCTAGGCCTATATACGAAGCATCACTATAAATTACATAGTCTTTCCCTGTTACCGGTTGCACTAACATAGGTGCTCTAGTCAAAGAATCTTTCAAACGATCAAAAGCCAATTGTCTCGCTTCTGTCCACTCATATCTAACATCCTTTTGCAACAATTTCTTCAATGGAGCAGCTATCTTAGAAAATCCTTCCACAAACTGACGATAGTAGCCTACTAAGCCTAGAAAACTACGAACTTTAGTCACAGATTTCGGTTGCTTCCAATTCACAACAGCTTCCACTTTCTTAGGATCGACTCTAATGCCATCTGTTGACACGACATGCCCTAGAAAGACTACCTCTCTAATCCAAAATTCACATTTGCTCAGCTTCGCATACAACTGATTATCTAACAAGGTCTTCAACACAAGCCGTAAATGTCCATCATGGTCTTCTCGGTGCGCGAATAAATCAATATATCATCAATGAACACCACAACAAACTGATCTAGGAACTCATGAAAAACACGGTTCATCATGTCCATAAATGCGGTCGGTGCGTTAGTCAACCCAAACGGCATAACTAGGAACTCATAATGGCCATAACGTGTCCGGAAAGCTGTTTTTCGGTATGTCTTGTTCCTTCACTTTTAGTTGATAATACCCAGACCTCAAGTCTATCTTCGAAAACACTAATGCATCCCTCAACTGATCAAAAAAATCATCTATCCCTGGCAACAGATACTTGTTCTTCACAGTTAACTTATTCAATTGCCGATAATCAATACACATACGCATACTTCCGTCTTTCTTCTTAACAAACAACACTGGTGCACCACAAGGTGATATACTCGGACGAATAAAACCATGATCTAATAATTCCTAAAGCTGAGTCTTCAGTTCTTTCAACTTTTTCGAAGCCATCCGATACGGAGCAATCGATACGGGAGCTGAATCATAATACAACTCAATAGCAAACTTAACTTCTCTATCCGGTGGTAAACCAAGCAACTCTTCAGGAAACACCTCAAGAAAATCACAAACTGCTCTAATATCTTTTGGTCGAACCTTACTCATGTTTGGATTCATCATATAAGCGAGGTACGCCTAACATCCCTGATCTGACATCTTCTGAGCCTCTAAAGCAAAAACTACGTTGGATAAGAATTTAACATTCTCACCAACCACTACTACCTCATAATCGCCCGACAATCTCAAGCTCACCCACTTAGTCTCAAAATCTACCTTTGCCTTGTGCTCTACCAACCAATCCATTCCTAAAATCACATCAAACCCACATATAGGCAATTCCATCATATCAAATGGGAATACGTGACCCTGAACCATCAACGGACATCTGCGATACATCTTTCTAACCACAACTGTCTCACCAAACGAGCTAGTCACATTCATACCCACATCAAGTATCTCGCATGGTACATCCAACATCTTAGCATGCTCACTCAGAATATAGGAATGTGTAGAACCATAATCAATCAACGAAAGCAATGTCAAAGACTGTAACAAGAAATTACCTGCAATAACATCGGTTTCGTTTCTGTCCTCTCTGTGTGTATACACTCTCGCTGGTCCGCCTACCTCAGGCTGGACTGCAACTACATGTGCCACATTCCTCTGTCTTTCGTTTCGTGGCTGAAAGTTCCCTCGGCTGCGCCCACGGCCCCGCTGGTACTCGATAGCTCGTACCGGTGCATAACCACCTCTAGCTAGCTGAGGACAATCTCTCTTGAGATGATCCTTCGATCCACACTGCCAGCATGTACCATAGGTTCCCCAACACTCTCCTGGATGAGACCTACCACACTTGGTGCACTCGGGTGCACGATGAGAAAAACCTTGGCCTTGATGGCCACGTACGGGGTTTCCATCCCCACGTCTATGATCAAAATGCCGCCTCTTGTCCTTGTGCCCCTTGGCACGATCGCGATTCCACTCTGCATGTCGTTTCCCTGAACTAGACCCGCCTTCTCGAGAAGACAAACCAAGACTATGCTCTATATCTTTGGCTCGAGCTACTAGCACATTAAAATCTGTATAATCAGTAGCCAATATATAGGTCGTCACTCCCTCGGTTAAACCATACCGAAACCTCTCATAACGTTCCTTCTCAGTAGGAACCAGCTCAGCAGCATACTGACTCAGTCTAACAAACTGAACCTCGTACTCTGAAACGGTCATACTCCCCTGAACTAAGGTCATGAACTCGCGCTTCTTCTCATTTTGGCACCTCAGCACTAAGTACTTCTTCTAGAAAGTAAAACAGAAGAAATCCCAAGTGATATCAGTAGCAGCCATACTCACGGTGATTGTAGTCCACCAGACATACGCGTCACCCTGAAGCAGAGATTCCACACAACCCAGCTTACGTGCATCACTGCACTCCATCTGACTCAGAATCCTGGTAGTACTAGCTAACCATGCCTCAGCTCCCTCGGGCGATAACCCACGATACTCTACTCCACCCAGGCTGCGGAGCCTCTCGAGGGGTAACCCTTCCCTCTGACCATGCTGCGGTGCAGCTACCTGTAACCCAGCCAACGCAGACTGAAAAGCCCCAGTAATAGCCTGAATCAACATGCTCATATCAACTCCGGACTGACCTTGGCCACCACGAGGTTCCTCACCTCGCACATTAGCCCCACCACCTGGAGGAGGAGGATGAGGTAACTCTCCCTCTAACGGACCCCCAACACCCTCAACAGGATCCTCACGCGGCTCACCACCCGCCTGACCTCTTCTAGGTCTAGCCATAGCAACAAATGAAATGCTACAAATAAAACAGAATAAACAAAAGGAAATGATTTGGGTCAGCAACGTCAAGGGTCCAAGGTGCTCAAGTATTATATAGGTTTCCTGATAATAGTATGTGGCAATGAGTACCTTACACAACAAACAACCTCAACACACAAGCATGCACCACCTCAACACACTTACCTCACTTACCTTTCCGGTTGCACGACAACAAACGCAAGCCTTTCCGAAGGAAAACCTAGGCTCTGATACCAACAGATGTAACCCCCTCGACCCGACCTAGCCACCAGATCGTATCGAGTGGATTACACGGGACTAATTGAAGAAAGATCCGAAAATTTCCCTCCGATTAGCAACCCAAGACGCATTGCTTAAGATCTTTTCTAGATGCTCAAAGTTAAACTTAAGTTATCGAACACACATCGGAAGATAGAACAACAGACAAGCATCGATTCGAACCAAAAAGGTCAACCAAGGACCAAAATGCAAAACTAGCATAATATGAGGACCTAAAATGCAATTAAGGTGATCTATGAGAAATTTAGTTCATTTTATGCTTCTATGATGAAAAAAAAAACACTAAACATGCACACGATCAACCACAATTGAAAACTGCATAAACTAGGACCAAAACGCAAGAAAAATAACTTCAAAGATGCCTTTAACTAACTCCAACGACCCCCGTTTCGAAATTGGTATCGGAACAGTGCTCCAGAATTAGGGGTGGGAGAAATTACCCGACCCGATTGACCCGGCCCAAATACCCGATGACCCGAATCAAATTAGACGGGTAATACCCTAAGAATTTTTTTTTTCGGGTCGGGTACCCGACCCAGTTTTTATCCCGGGTACTCGGGTCGGGACTGGGCCGAAAAAATGGTCCCAGTCGGGTACCCGGCGACCCGATTATATATATATATTTTATTTTAATTATAATTATAATATATATTTTATTTTATTATTTTTAATTAAAAAAATCAAAATAGATAAAAATTAAGTTAATTTTTCCCCAGCATCTCTGCCCTATCTCTCCTCCCTCCCGACATTTTGAAATTTTCCCCCCAAATCTTAGTCAAATCCCTAATCTAGGCAGTCCCCACTCCCCGGCGGTCCTCCACCACGGCTCCACCTCCTTGTCGTCGCTGCCGACTTCAGCACTTAGCACTCAGCAGTCCATACTCGTTCGCCCTCACCAGTCGGCAGTCACCACTGGTTTGCAGTTGCACTTTGCAGTCGAGCAGAAGCCTGCCGCCGCCCGCCGGTCCGTCGTTCGCCCACCGGTCAGTCGTTCGCCCGCGCTGAATTTTCACAAAAGGTACTTGCTATTTGCTAATGCTAACTGCTAACTAAGGGCTGCCTTGATGTATATAAATTTGTACTTTGTAATTTGTATGCAAATATGTGGCACTCGCAGCAGCTTCTCCTTGTGAACTCTCCGACTGCAAAATTTAACACACAAAAGCAATGAAGAAGCTTTACAGCAATGTAAATATGGACATGTCATACTACTAAAGTACTTAGATAGGTTAATTGAGGTAGAATTTATGAGCATCAATAGAACTATAGAAGCAAGAACAAAGCTTTGTGTTAAAAGTTTCAATTTCCTAGTAGGATGGATACTACTGTAATTTGCACTTCCTAGTCTACTTTTGAGCAGAAAACAACCAAACTTTTCAGGAGTTCTGAACAAAAAATTTGATTGTAATTTCATCTATGTTTGATATCATGAATTTTTTCATTGTGTATATAAGCAAGTCAAACTACTAGAATAAATCAACCACAAAAAAGTCTTACTAAAAAAAATTCAAGCCAAGGGTGACCTCCAATAACTCGTTGATTTCACTTATTACTTGATAAAAAAAGAGGGATTATGAAGCTTTATCATGGCTCATGGGTAGAAAGTACAAACTACAAACTGCACTTATATTTCCTGAGAAGCTTTTGTTGTCTAGAATTACAACATTGATACTTTAATTTTAGCTACAGGATTATATAGTTGTCTGAGATGAAATCTGAAATTATAAGTTTATACTTTATAAGTTTGTACTTTATATACTTAATTTAAAACTAATAGAATGTAGCTTAAAGCCTGAAATTAGCTTAGAATCAAGATGAAATCTAGGTTAACTAACAACTTGTCTCAATCTTCAGATTAAATCAAGAACTAAGTGTTTAAAGTTTGTAAATTAGCTTAGAATCATGATGTATGTTTCAATGTTTCTTTCACTGTTTAGATGTTTAGTTCTTTCACAAGAACTAAGATGTATGTTTGTAAATTCTTATCGTACTCCTAGATGATGACACATAAATGATGTGTATGCATTGTGCATTTGGCTTTCCTTTGCGTATGCTGGTATATTAATGTCTTGATGGTAAAGCTCTAATATTGTTTAAATGTAGAAAGGATAGCTGAAAATTGTAAGTATAAAGATTAAAGGCTGCCCTGTTGCGAACATAAACAATAACATGTAGTAAATTGCTATGAATGTGAACAAATGCATAGGAGCTGTTTAGTGAAATTATGTAAATGCATTCATGTATACAAGATTGTTTGTGAATGAGTAATTAGCAAAATGAACTTTGGGGTTGTTTGTGATCAAATGAGTTAAGAGAACCTAAAGAACACAAATGTATTCATGTTATTTGTTTTGTGAACTAGAAAGTTAAGAGAACACAAATGTTGAATTTTATCTTCTCCTTTTCAGATATGTCGATGACTGGAGAAAATGTTGATGTGACTCTATCTTCCTCAACTAAGTCACCTAAAGAACATGAAAAGAATGAGGAGACTCCAACAAGTAGAATTGAAACCAAGAAAAGGAAGGGAAAGAAGCCTGTTGAAGCTTCACCAACTAAAGGAGGTAAAAGGAAAAAAACTTCTGTTGCTTGGGATCATTTTAAAGCAATTGTTGGTGATAAAGACCGAGCTGAATGCATTTATTGCGCCACAAAGATATCTTGTTCAACTGCCAATGGAACCAATACCATGAAGCGTCACACGAATCGATGCAAGAAAGCTCCTTTTAACTTGGACAAAACACAAACAATCCTAGATTTTGAGTCCAAGACAAAGTGCAACACATATGGAACAATAGAAACAATTAGTGTTCCTAAACTTTGGCGTTTTGATCAAGAGCAGATTAGACAAGCACTCGCTAAAATGGTGATTATGGATGAGTTGCCATTTAGTTTTGTTGAACGTGAAGGCTTTCGCATGTTTTGCAAAGTTGCTATTCCTGACTTTGTTCCTCCTTCACGTGGTACTATTACAAAAGATTGCTATGCTCTTTTTATTGAAAAAAGGAGAACGTTAAAGAACTTCTTCAGTAATTTATCCTCTAGGGTATTCTTACGACAGACACATGGACATCTGCTCAGAACTTGTTGTATATGTGCCTTACTGCCCACTTTATAGATGATGCTTGGAAGTTGCATAAGAAGATTATAAACTTTTGCCCAATTGCCGGTCATTCTGGAGAGCTTATTGGTAGGGCAGTTGAAAAGTGCTTGCAAGAGTGGGATCTTAAAAAGATCTTAACGGTGACAGTTGATAATGCTAGTTCTAATGATCTAGCAATCAAGTATTTGAAGCAGATTCTGAACTTGTGGGATGGAAGTGTGTTGAATGGTGAATTTTTGCATATGAGATGTGCTGCACATATTCTGAATTTGGTTGTTAAAGATGGGTTGAAAGATATTGATGCTTCTGTTACGAGGGTTCGTACTGCTGTGAAGTACGTGAGGTCCTCTCCTGCAAGACTTCAAAAGTTTCAATCTTGTGTCAAAGAGGAGAATATAGATAGCACAGCTCTTGTTTGCTTGGATGTTGAAACAAGGTGGAATTCCACCTATTCCATGCTCAAAAGTGCTTTAGTGTTTAAGAAAGCATTCAAAAATTTGAAAACTAAGTACCTTCCTTACACAAAGGAGCTTAGGAAGGTTGGTGGTGCTCCTGATGATGAAGATTGGGATAAGGTTTCTTCATTCTTGCCTTTCCTTGAGATATTTTATGAGACTACATTGAGCTTCTCTGGATCAAGGTATGTGACTGGTAATACCTTTGTCGAACAAATATATGATATTGGGTATACAATTAATCGTTATGTTGATGACTTGCAATCGAGTGATGGGCTTAGGAGCATGGCACGCCAAATGAAGCTGAAGTTTGATAAATATTGGGCGAATGTTAACAATTTGAATGTCTTGATGTTCATTGCTTTAGTTCTTGACCCTAGGCATAAGTTAAGATATGTTGAGTGGATCGTTCGTCGTTCTTATGATCCTAGCAATTCTTATATCTTGT
This sequence comes from Hibiscus trionum, assembly GCA_030270665.1. Lineage (NCBI taxonomy): Eukaryota > Viridiplantae > Streptophyta > Magnoliopsida > Malvales > Malvaceae > Hibiscus > Hibiscus trionum. Next base: position 12,628,671 of record BSYR01000038.1, on the reverse strand, counting down.
GTCAACAGATTAAAGATTTTTTGACATCGTTGTTTGATTTTTATGCTTCTATGCAACCTTCTTCAACACAAAAGACACCTTGCTCTGCAAATCCTACTTCTAGTGGTCAAGATGGTGAGGGAGGAATAAGGAAGTTAAAAGGAACAAATTTGAGAAAGGACTATGTGACTGAGATTGAATCTGCTGATACTTTTGAAATAATGACTGAGCTAGACAGATATTTGGGCGATAAATGTGCTCCTGAGAGTGATGATTTTGATATCTTGGTTTGGTGGTCTATGCAAAAAAACAACTATCCAATTCTTATGAGATTGGCACGTGATGTTCTTGCAATTCCAGTTTCTACCGTTGCTTCGGAGTCCGCTTTTAGCACAGGAGGACGTGTTCTTGATTCATTTCGCACGTCTTTGACTTCTAGATTGGTTAAAGCTCTTATTTGCACTCAAGATTGGATTCGTTCTTCTCATGACCCTATTGTAATAGAGGAGAACTTGCTATCATTGGAGAATATAGAAATAGGGTTGTCTTCGATTTCAAGTTTAGATTTTAAATATTTATGTTTGAAAACACACATGATACTTGATAGTATATTGTTTGAACTCTTTTGACATTGTTATTGACTTATTGTATACATAAAATTTGTTATGCAGAGATGGAAGATTTGACATTGGAGCAACCAACAATTGTCAATGATGAGACAACTGAAGTTTCAGAGACCGCACTCGAAGTGTCCTAGACTTTGGTAAGCAATAAATTCTATAGTATATTGTTTGAACTCTTTTGAGTTTTGATAAGAATAAATCATATGTTAGAGACTTAGAGTTAAATTATGCGATGTAGTAGACTTGATATGATGTTGGCAACAATGTTGGATTTTGATCTCTTTAAATATATATCATTTTTCTTTTGTGAAAATTCATTCTTTTGTGTTATTTTACAGGATCTTGGAAAACATTTCGAAGGATCCAAGAAGCTTTGGTTATTGTGTTTAAACTTTAAACGTTTAAGTTAAAAACTTATATTTGTGTGTTTGAAACTTGTTTAAGATTATGGATTTTAATGTTGTTTGTGTTTTTTATTAGAATTATTGACTCTAATGTTATTTGGGTTTGATATTTCGAATATTAAACTTTATGTTGGATTATATAATTCGAATTTTTCTTATTTTTAGGTATATTTAAAAAAAACTGGCGGGTACCCGGTACCCGATTACACGGGTACCCGGGTGTGTCGGGTACCCGGAAAAAGTGGGCCGGGACACGGGCCTTCATTTGGGGTACCCGGATGAACCAGGTACCCGAAACTCGGGTACCTGACAATTCCCACCCCTATCCACAGTAGCAAAAACGTTCCGAAACGGCTTGAGACCGTTTCGGCCCTGCTTAGCCCGTTTCGGTACCTGTTCCGAAATGCCAAGGCAAAAATTAAGGGCTGTTCCGAAACGGTCGAGCCCGTTCTGAAACACCCTGCTGCAGAAACAACAAAACTACATTTTAAGCATCCTTAAGGTATTTAACTTGGTTCTAATCACCACATACAACATATAAACAGCAAGATCAACATATACACACTAACACCACCCATCAAACATGCTTAAGATCAAGAGGAACGTAAACATGCTTTACATACATATATAAAGAAAGCTTCAAGATCCAACATAAGAGGAACAAGGTCCAAAACCAAGATCACAAGACATAAGACAAGAACAAGCCATCCAGATAACTATCAACATGTCCTCAAAACAAAGAGTTTACAAACACTCCAAAGACATAAACAAGGTTCACCCTCATTGCCACACACACTATTATCTAAGCAAATGCATACTTGAGCTAAGAGCAGACACTTGGATCACCTCTCTTGTACTGTTTCTTTCCAAAAAGTCTATGGATCTGCATTGTTGGAAAAAGAGAGCGTAAGCTATAACGCCTAGTGAGCGGAGCTCAAAACCAGCTACAACAATGCAGTTTTGAAAACATCCATCATTTAGGAAAAATCAAAAACTTTTCTTGAAATCTCATTCACAAACCATTTCCAAAACCATTTCCTTTTCAACATGCTATCTTGAAACAAGATTAAGCAAAACAATCATACATGTCATAGGCAAAGAACGTGCATCAACCATGCATAAGCCTTACATGAACCATAAATGCAAACTGAGCCTACCGGTTCCTTTACCATGCGCATGCTTCAAACATAAGCATAACCATATGAGTTTACCAAGCTCATAATGAAACCATAAGCGATTGAGTATATCAGCATCATTGACACGTTGCTCGGATAAGCGGACACCTTGATGGCACAACCCCCATCAAGTCACATGGTGAAACTGTAACCCCTTAGCCCGGTCTAGACGGTTGACCCGAACTACGAAGATTACACGGGAAAACCAAAGTCAACCTTGATTAACGACCCTTTTTTTTCTTTTTAAACTTCTCTAGATGCGCATTAAACCTATGTGAAAGCCCAAGAACCTTGGAAGAGAAAAACACAGCGATCGGAAACGTTTAAGGACTCAATTGCAAGAAATACACTTTTAGGGACCAAAATGTAAATTTTCGAAAATAAAAGGACTTTCAAGATTTTAGTTTTACCAAACCTCAATTAATCATATTACAAGCCTCTCTGCCAAATTTCAGCTTAAAAAGACATCTCAAGCTCAAGCAATTGCAATTACAACTTTCAGGACTAAAATGTAAAGCATGCAGAATCTGTCCAATGGTCACCCGTTTCGAAACACTGACACCCGTATAGAAACACCCGTGTCGTACGCCCGTATCGAAACGGGTGTTGACCGTTTCGATATGCGGGTATGTTCCGAAACCAGTTCGGAAACGGACCCTTCCAGTAGCCAAAGTGTTTCGAAACACTTCTAGCCGTTCCGAAACGCCCAGGCCATTTCATGCACCCGTTTCGAAACAGCCAAGGGTGTTTCGATACACCCTGCCCAAAAACAGCAGAAAATTCTAGTTTTTCACATTAAAACACCCTCAAACACACTTTAAATCATTCCAAAACATAACGTCAACATGATAAGCATTATAACTATCAAATTGCATCAAAGACTAGATACAAATCAACCATTAGGCGCACCAACTCCCTAATCACATTCAACACAAGATCTTGCTTTAAAACGAAGAACATAGCATATCAACTTATGAAGAAGAGATTCAAATATCGGAAAGCAGTCATCAACAAGATTCAAACCATAAACCGAACATGGTCAACATACTCAATCTCATTACACAACAACATAAAAGACTCTTCCCCCCATTGCCATTATTATCTACAGCTATAAACCAAGACATACTTCTCAAGTGGAGCTCTTCTTGAATCCCTTGCTTCTTGCTGTCCCAACTTCAAATATCTGCATTGATGGACAAAAAGGAGCGTAAGCACATAATGCTTAGTGAGGAATGCTCAAAACCAAAACACCATCAATGCAGCGAATCATAAAACCTTCTTTAAATGTAGTTACAATTCAATGAACCCAACCATTGTTTGAAAACCTCCTTTGAAAACAACATTGCTTAAAATCATGCATTGCTCAACATGAAAACCAACCTTTAACTCTGAAATGCTAAACAACTCACCCCAAACCACATTCTTGCAAATACTATCATTTAAACCTTTCCATGCATGATCACTTCATGCAAAGTTTAACTCAATTTCTTGGAAAACACTTCCACTTCACAACATACTATTCTCATGCTTGATGATCATTTCAAAGCAAAATGCCTTTTGAAAACCAAATGTTCTTTCTATCTATTTCATACATTCAACAAATGCAAAACACATGAACTACAAAAGCAACATTTGCATTACATGCCTCTTTAAAACAATCCTTCACAAGGCTTCAATGCACTTATGAGATTCTATGCACAAATGCACCATTCACAATAGAAGATATACATTTGCTCATGCTTAACAAGTATCACATGCATTCTTGCATCATTTACATATTTTCCCATGCAACCTTGCATCATTTTCAAGCATCTCTCGCTTCATTACATTCAAATACATTATATTGGCTTTCAAGTGATAGTTCACAAACCATTTCAACACAAGACACAATCGGATACGCGGATTACAAGCGTTGTCCCACACGCTTCATACACACTATCGGCTTACAAGGTGGAGTTTATCGGTACAATCACAACCCCTCAACACCTGTGATGGAGTTTAACGGTACAATCACAACCCCTCAACATCACTCATCGGTAGTTGTATAACCCACTAACGAGAGTACGAGACACATAACACAAGATCCACACACAGACTTTTAACCACCGTTGTGACCTTAACAAGATCCACACATGGACTTTTAACCACCGTTGTGACCTTAACAAGATCCACACACGGACTTTTAACCACCGTTGTGACCTTAACAAGATCCACACACGGACTTTTAATCACTGTTATGACCTTAACAAGATCTACACATGGACTTTTAACCACCGTTGTGATCTTGCCTCTCTCGTTAGGATACTTGGATGGAGTTTTCGGTACAATCACAACCCCTCAACATCCAAGGCGACTTAACTTACGGTGCACCCAATCCTATAGCCGGCTAACTATATCCGATTCAAGTACTTTAAAACCAATACATCACTTGCCAATATAAATCAAATACCATCATCAATTCACTGTTTTAAAGCATTAATCAAAGCCATTAAACATCATGCATCACCATGCATCATTACCAAACTAATAACATGTCAAACCAAGGATCTCTTACCTTGAGCCTCCTTCAACACATGGCTTTCAAAACCAGCATTAATCATGCTAAAACATGCTTTCAAAACAGTAATTAAACATGCAATTTATAACTAATACATCAAACCACAACTTAGCACATCCGAGGGAGTTTTTCTGAAAACTTACTCTTGAGCTTAGCTAAGTTGTTTAGACTTAAACTAAGCTCCCAAAACCTTCAAATAATCGTTTCAAAGCTGGAAACCCAACTCCACTCACCGATACACAAAACTATGCTAGCCGACAAGCCTTCCAAGCTTCCGAAACTTCCAACGCCACCTCTATTGCTTCCGGATCATTCTCCCCTATTTTAAACACATAACAAAAGAGGATTAATGCATCACCATGCATTAAAATCACCAGCAACACAACCCAACTCGCTGCTCTACCCAAGAACCTCATTTCGGCTACCAAAAACAACCGAAATCACCTCCAAACTCTCCCAAAACAAAGCCCAGCCAAGATCTATTAATTCTAAATAATTCTAAACATCAATTAACATCCAAAATAAACCTAAACTCGTCCTTATACCTCCAACTATAATAGAACACCAAAAACACCTCAAAAACCACCATTTTCATAAGCAAAAACTTAGGAAATACAACCTATTCTGGATTAGATTGATAAAACCTCATTTCAAACATCATTAGACATCCAAAATACATTAAAGAATCATCTCAAAACAGAGCCCAAACAATCACAACGAAATTCTTCAAGATTTCTTCTAAAATCTTGAGTTTTAAGCCAAAATCATGTTTCCAACATTAAAGCCATTTATAAAACTTAAATTAAGGATTGACAACTTGGGAATTTCAGTAAAGAACTGAGTATTTAGAGGAGAAGAACAATCTTACCTCTAAATAGTGATTTCTCCTTGATTTGGGCCAAATTCCTTGAAAATTCAATGTAGAAATCAAAAGGTTTTGTTGCTAGATTGATTATGAAACAATGAGTGATGGAAATCTCATCAAATGAGGTGAAGATCAAAGTAAATTTTCTGGAGAAAATGTGTTTGGTTGAAAGGAATTTGAGAGAAAATGAAGAGAGGGAAAATTTGTGAAAAGTAGTTATGAATAGTCAAAGTTAGTTTCTCATTTAATTAAACCTCATTTCCTTTAATTAAAACATTAATAAAATTACCCAAATTAAGGAAAAATCTGGAGAAAAACATTTTAGGTAAATTAGCCCCTTAAAGATTCAAAGTTTCAATCCTTTACAAAACAGTCACTATTTCACTTTTGCAAAAACTGCGATTTGGTCACTACACTGAAATGTAGTATTTCCAAACTTCATTTTGTAAAATTGATTTCACCATTCTCTTATATATATTAAATGAGGATTTTTAGATACTTTTCTATATTTTTAAAGCATCCTGAACTAGGCGTTCCCTAAAACCTCTTTTTATATTCTAACCGTTTCTCAGACCGGTCCGGTTCAGACCCTAAACTTCTAAGCCCAAATTTGGGGTGTTACAACTCTCCCCCTCTTAGGAAATTTCGTCCTCGAAATTTCAACCCGCGAAAAGAGCACGATACCAAACTTCCCAAAGCAACACACAAAGTAACATATGAGACTTAACAACCACTGAAACGTCCTCCACCCAGAACACCACAAAAATCAACTCCTCCTCAAATCAAACTCACACTATACCCAAATCCAAAACCACTACTTACGGTTCAAGACTTCCAGAACACTCAGTTATTAACCTCAGATTAACTTTTCACACTTTCGAACTGTGCATAGCCCCAACAACCCGAAGAACCTTCAAATCTTTACAACATACTCCACCTTATCTCATAACTCCCTCAACAAAACTCGCACATTCGGTGACACCAGCCCATCCATTTTTCAGCCACCAAGTGACCCACAACCCTCACTGCTTCCAAAACCCCTTGCAAAACCGCTCAACTCCTTCCAAAGATTACCACACCAAGCAAAAATTTCTTAAGCAACAACTGCTTACTCAAACTTCTCAATATATTGATAACATTCGTTCACATCTGTCACTATCACTACCATAACAACTCATCACAACCTCCAAAAACCACGTCACAAGACTCCAACCTTAACTCCGCCAGCTGTTCCACTCACCCCTAGCTGACTGAGAAAAGATTTACTTATACCCAAACCAATAAACCACTTCTCACAAGAACCCGACCAACCAACAATGACCCTTGAACTTACATTGCCTTTCCACTTCAATCTTTGACCATAATACTATCCTTACCTGGATACCACCCATTCCATAAAAACATATTAAGATTACAAAACCTCTACTCATCCCAAGCCAAATCTTATCTACAGCTCTCAACACAACCTCCCCCAACTCCTCTAAGGTTGCTACGAACCTTCACCTACATAACAACCCTCCTATCGCAAGCATCAACGCCAAGACGCCTCAACACTCCGGAAACACATACACTAGCCTACAACATCATTTAACACAAAGAAACTACCACACCTATTAGCTATTCACAACCACCTCGACCGATTCTAACTTCAACCGGTAATCTCCTCACCGCCACACCGCTAAACTCTTTAAGCACCAAAACACCTTCCTTCCGCCAACATGCTAGATCGCACTCACTACTACCGACAACTTGCCTACCACTTTCCACCACTTCTAGCATCCACCTAACACCAAAACAACACTTTAAAACCCACCATCCAACCTAATCCTACCACAACACTAACGGACCCAACTAGCTATTAGCAAGTGTGAACGTTCGTATGAATGGTCACCAATATGCCCTATCAATGCCTGTGTACATGTATGCAAAACCTCTAATGTCATGTCGCATGTATGCATGTACCAACATATATATATATATATATATATATATATAATATATAACAAATGGTTTTAACTGTGCATGTATGTCGGTTCACACTTACCAATAACATCCTCAGAATCCGCCTAAGAACAACCTCTTACCTCACTTCTAACTTGTCCAGCTCTACTACTCTAACAATCTGCTAGCTACAAAATACTCCACTAATACCCTCTTCACACTAAAGTTGTTTTCAAAACAACACTGGCTACTACCCCAACTTGCTAGCTATAAGACCTTACCCACTACACAAGGGAATCCAAACCGGAACCAACAAAGATAACTAGGACAAAGATAACTTAGCAAAGTTACCTGCAATCACCTCATTGCCCCGGAGCTCCAACAGACAAACTCTCTTCCTCGCAGAACCATTATTCTTTGGCCGCACCGCCGCAGCATCAACAAACACTTTGAAGTCATCACCGCCCCCCCTCACGGTAAAGAACCATGACTACCCCGAGCTAACTCCAAACAATTTCGTCTCAAATGCCCAACAGATCCACAATTCCAACAAGATCCATCCTCCAAACACCTCACACCTTTCTGCCTTTCTTGCCACCTTCGAACTCTGTCTCGGCCGCGCTCGCGACCCTTCTGAGACCCTTTTGCACCCACTGAAGCTGATCTCACCACTTGAGGACAATTCCGCTTCACATGCTCCATAGAACCACAGTTCCAACAAACTCCTACACCCCAAAAAACTCCAACGTGACACCTTCTACAACGGTCACACATCGGCAACCGAACCACCACTCATTGATCATGTAGCACTTGACTCACATCAGCACTACCACCTAAACTTCGATTCAAGCAAACCCTTCTGTCACGTAGCCTCTTACGCTGACCACTCTTGAGGTCAGTACCCACAGCTCTTTTGCTTATACTTTTCTCACCAGCAAAATCTGAAGCCATACCCCCGCGTTGCTTAACCCCTGAGAACTTCTCTCCAAGTATCTTCCATTAAAGGCAGACACAAAGAACTCCCAATCTATATCGTGGATATTCGTTGCCACCGCCACAGATGTCCACCAAGCACAAGCATCCTCCAACATTAACGAGACAACACTTCCCAGCTTACAGGCGTTGTCACACCCTTCCTGATCCAAAATCGGAATTATACTGGCTAACCAAGCCTCAAACGCCTCAGGTGTCAAACCATGATACTCCACAGCTCCCAAATCATATAAACGCTGTTTTGACAAACTCGCATGTCCCACAGTCGGCACGTCTACAGGCCTCACTTTCACCACGGCCTGAGATGTTTCCGACACCTCTTGAACCACATGTGATGAATCCTTCATCACTGAACCAGCTTTCTCATTCTGCCTTACTTCCTCAACTCCAGGCACTGTCGACCGAAACGGTACACTCTCACCAAAAAGTGGATTCCACCCCTTAACAACCTGCTCTAAAGCAGCAACCATCGTAACCAACTGTCATTCTCCCATCGATCCCATTGTGCTATTATTAACAAAGCAATGATAACAAAACAAACAAAACGATCAGGCCAGCTTCAAGCAAGGATTCAAGACTCCAACTCCAACATAACACAATAGCTGTAATAATAAGGCAATGGGTATCCCGAATTCTCCCCTTTTATATGACATAACAATCAATAAAAACATTGATATCACAAACATCGGGCATATCAATTAACAAACATCAATCATGCTCCCATCAAACAACATTCACCCTCAACACCATAATATCAACATATCATACCCATAACATTTTCATTACTCAGAAAATCAACTCACAACACCAGCATGTCACCAATACATGTTCACACTAGCTCACAGAAGATTCATAACCAAAAAGCATGATAAATACATCAACAATTCACTCAAAATGTATTTTTCAACCCATTTTCAACCACACATCCGAATAAACATCCAACACTTACCATAGCAACTTACCACAAACTTACCATCGCCCCATATATTCGCAACTTAGCTCTGATACCAAAAAATGTAACCCCTTAGCCCGGTCTAGACGGTTGACCCGAACTTCGAAAATTACACGGGGAAAACCAAAGTCAACCCGAAAGTCAACCTTGATTAACGACCCTTTTTTTCTTTTTAAACTTCTATAGATGCGCATTAAACCTATGTGAAAGCCTAAGAACCTTGGAAGAGAAAAACACAGCGATCGGAAACGTTTAAGGACTCAATTGCAAGAAATACACTTTTAGGGACCAAAATGTAAATTTTGGAAAATAAAAGGACTTTCAAGATTTTAGTTTTACCAAAAATCAATTAATCATATTACAAGCCTCTCTGCCAAATTTCAGCTTAAAAAGACATCTCAAGCTCAAGCAATTGCAATTACAACTTTCAGGACTAAAATGTAAAGCATGCAGAATTTGTCCAACGATCACCCGTTTCGAAACACTGACACCCTTATAGAATCACTCGTGTCATACGCCCGTATCGAAACGGGTGTTGACCGTTTCGATACGCGGGTATGTTCCAAAACCAGTTCAGAAACGGACCCTTCTAGTAGCCAAAGTGTTTCGAAACACTTCTAGCCGTTCCGAAACGCCCATGCCATTTCATGCACCCGTTTCGAAACAACCAAGGGTGTTTCGATACACCCTGCCCAAAAACAGCAGAAAATTCTGGTTTTTCACATTAAAGCACCCTCAAACACACTTTAAATCATTCCAAAACATAACGTCAACATGATAAGCATTATAACTATCAAATTGCATCAAAGACTAGATATAAATCAACCATTAGGCGCACCAACTCCCTAATCACATTCAACACAAGATCTTGCTTTAAAACGAAGAACATAGCATATCAACTTATGAAGAAGAGATTCAAATATCGCAAAGTGATCATCAACAAGATTCAAACCATAAACCGAACATGGTCAACATACTCAATCTCATTACACAACAACATAAAAGACTCTTCCCCCCATTGCCATTATTATCTATAGCTATAAACCAAGACATACTTCTCAAGTGGAGCTCTTCTTGAATCCCTTGCTTCTTGTTGTCCCAACTTCAAATATCTGCATTGATGGACAAAAAGGAGCGTAAGCACATAATGCTTAGTGAGGAATGCTCAAAACCAAAACACCATCAATGCAGCGAATCATAAAACCTTCTTTAAATGTAGTTACAATTCAATGAACCCAAACATTGTTTGAAAACCTCCTTTGAAAACAACATTGCTTAAAATCATGCATTGCTCAACATGAAAACCAACCTTTAACTCTGAAATGCTAAACAACTCACCCCAAACCACATTCTTGCAAATACTATCATTTAAACCTTTCCATGCATGATCACTTCATGCAAAGTTTAACTCAATTTCCTTGGAAAACACTTCCACTTCACAACATACTATTCTCATGCTTGATGATCATTTCAAAGCAAAATGCCTTTTGAAAACCAAATGTTCCTTCTATCTATTTCATACATTCAACAAATGCAAAACACATGAACTACAAAAGCAACATTTGCATTACATGTCTCTTTAAAACAAGCCTTCACAAGACTTCAATGCACTTATGAGATTCTATGCACAAATGCACCATTCACAATAGAAGATATACATTTGCTCATGCTTAACAAGTATCACATGCATTCTTGCATCATTTACATATTTCCCATGCAACCTTGCATCATTTTCAAGCATCTCTCGCTTCATTACATTCAAATACATTATATTGGCTTTCAAGTGATAGTTCACAAACCATTTCAACACAAGACACAATCGGATACGCGGATTACAAGCGTTGTCCCACACGCTTCATACACACTACCAGCTTACAAGGTGGAGTTTATCGGTACAATCACAACCCCTCAACACCCGTGATGGAGTTTAACGGTACAATCACAACCCCTCAACATCACTCATCGGTAGTTGTATAACTCACTAACGAGAGTACGGGACACATAACACAAGATCCATACACGGACTTTTAACCACCGTTGTGACCTTAACAAGATCCACACACGGACTTTTAACCACCGTTGTGACCTTAACAAGATCTACACACGGACTTTTAACCACAGTTGTGATCTTACCTCTCTCGTTAGGATACTTGGATGGAGTTTTCGGTACAATCACAACCCCTCAACATCCAAGGCGACTTAACTTACGGTGCACCCAATCCTATAGCCGGCTAACTATATCTGATTCAAGTACTTTAAAACCAATACATCACTTGCCAATATAAATCAAATACCATCATCAATTCACTATTTTAAAGCATTAATCAAAGCCATTAAACATCATGCATCACCATGCATCATTACCAAACTAATAACATGTCAAACCAAGGATCTCTTACCTTGAGCCTCCTTCAACACATGGCTTTCAAAACCAGCATTAATCATGCTAAAACATGCTTTCAAAATAGTAATTAAACATGCAATTTATAACTAATGCTTCAAACCACAACTTAGCACATCCGAGGGAGTTTTTCTGAAAACTTACTCTTGAGCTTAGCTAAGTTGTTTAGACTTAAACTAAGCTCCCAAAACCTTCAAATAATCGTTTCAAAGCTGGAAACCCAACTCTACTCACCGATACACAAAACTATGCTAGCCGACAAGCCTTCCAAGCATCAGAAACTTCCAAAGCCACCTCTATTGCTTCCGAATCATTCTCCCCTGTTTTAAACACACAACAACAGAGGATTAATGCATCACCATGCATTAAAATCACCAGCAACACAACCCAACTCGCTGGTCTACCCAAGAACCTCATTTCGGCTACCAAAAACAACCGAAATCACCTCCAAACTCTCCCAAAACAAAGCCCAGCCAAGATCTATCAATTCTAAACATTTCTAAACATCAATTAACATCCAAAATAAACCTAAACTCGTCCTTATACCTCCAGCTATAACAGAACACCAAAAACACCTCAAAAACCACCATTTTCATAAGCAAAAACTTAGGAAATACAACCTATTCTGGATTAGATTGATAAAACCTCATTTCAAACATCATTAGACATCCAAAATACATTAAAGAATCATCTCAAAACAGAGCCCAAACAATCACAACGAAATTCTTCAAGATTTCTTCTAAAATCTTGAGTTTTAAGCCAAAATCATGTTTCCAACATTAAAACCATTTATAAAACTTAAATTAAGGATTGACAACTTGGGAATTTCAGTAAAGAACTGAGTATTTAGAGGAGGAGAACAATCTTACCTCTAAATAGTGATTTCTCCTTGATTTGGGCCAAATTCCTTGAAAATCAATGTAGAAATCAAAAGGTTTTGTTGCTAGATTGATTATGAAACAATGAGTGATGGAAATCTCATCAAATGAGGTGAAGATCAAAGTAAATTTGCTGGAGAAAATGTGTTTGGTTGAAAGGAATTTGAGAGAAAATGAAGAGAGGGAAAATTTGTGAAAAGTAGTTATGAATAGTCAAAGTTAGTTTCTCATTTAATTAAACCTCATTTCCTTTAATTAAAACATTAATAAAATTACCCAAATTAAGGAAAAATCTGGAGAAAAACATTTTAGGTAAATTAGCTCCTTAAAGATTCAAAGTTTCAATCCATTACAAAACAGTCACTATTTGACTTTTGCAAAAACTGCGATTTGGTCACTACACTGAAATGTAGTATTTCCAAACTTCATTTTGTAAAATTGATTTCACCATTCTCTTATATATATTAAATGAGGATTTTTAGATATTTTTCTATATTTTAAAGCATCTCGAACTAGGCGTTCCCTAAAACCTCTTTTTATATTCGAACCGTTTCTCAGACCGGTCCGGTTTAGACCCTAAACTTCTAAGCCCAAATTTAGGGTGTTACAGAAACAACCCTCACCACAAACACACTTCGGCCGGGATGCCACAACCCGCATTGCCCGTTGGTGATAGCACAACCCCTACCACTCGCATCACAATAGCACAACCCCTATTGTGAAACCGAAGGATTTCTCACGCGCGGATTTCATAATTATAGTGCACTTCACATCCTATTGATCGATCAATCTATCCGATATAACCCATGTGTCAATATACTCACCGCAACATCATAAACCATTGATTTTCACCGGGGATAACCACCTCCCCAAAACACATCCCAAAAGCCATGAACACAACCTCAAGGATAGCATGAGCTCAACCAACATCCGAAACACAACATGGAAATCATGTGGGACAACAACAACATGCATTTAACGCATAACAACAACAGATGAAACATCATTTAAAATGGTATGCACATGATCCAAAACATGATCAAAATAAGAAGGCGAAAAGCCGAAACAAAACCAAATCTTACCCTTGAGCTTTGATAGGCCTAATGGCTCAACCCAAACCCCTAAAAAACCTCTTCAACCTTGATAAAATAGTAAAAATCATTTCCACTCACCATCGATTACCACAACAAGCCGAAACCCCTATTCTAGCTTTCCGATTCGCCCACAAATGCGTTCAACAAATCCAGATCTTTAATCCCTGCTTCTAACCAACCCAAAACAGAGGATTTAGTGATATTTTCAACATATAAACTTGCTGGAAAGCAGAGATTTCAACAACTCAACCAAAACACCTATCGAATAAATCTAATACAAGCTGTAACCATCAAAACGACCCAATTCGGATAGTCCCCCGCAAAGCCTAGCATTAAATAACATCAAAACACATAGATAAACATCTAAAAACATCATACAATCATCAGATCAACACCAGCTATGGATTCACTTCAAGTTCCACCCAAAAACCCACTTTTTCATACTTCAAAATTCAAAACTCCACCCCATTTCGGGATTCTTTCCATTCACCAATCATCTCAACACAATAATAACATCAAAACTAAGATAACAACATCAACAAACCCAACATTAAGAGATCTTACCCAAAAATCTTACCAAAAGCTCATTTTCATCAATTTTAGCCAATTTACATTAAGATTAAGACAAGAGATTAAAACCTTGGTATTTAAAAGAATCAAAGCATGAGAATTTCATTAAAGAACCTTACATTAGAGGAGAATCACGTTGCTCACCCCCAATGCTATCTATTACCCCTTGTTTGGCAAAAATCCTTGAGAAAAACAATGAAATAGACTTGGGTTTTAGGAAAACAAGGTAGAAGAACTATTTAGCAATAAAAGATTAATAAGAAAACACTTTTACCTTGAGGAAATCAGGCTCAAATGCTGTTTTGCTGAAAAGAGGAGATGAGGAAGCTTGAAAATGGTTTTTTACGGGAAATGAGATTTTGGACGAACCCTTGTTTTAATTAAATCATAAAAGCTATTTTAAAATATTTTAATAGTCAAAATAAAGGGGATAATAACCAATTTGGCCCAGCCAGATAGCTCCTTAAAGATTCAATGTTTTGACTCTTTTACAAAATGGTCACTAAAATAGATTTTACAAACTTTACAATTTGGTCACCAACCAAAATGTCACAGTTCGGAAAGCATTTTTCCAAAATTGTTTTTACCAAAACCTTTTACATATTTAAAAAGGATTTTAAAGATTTATTCCATATTTTCCCAACACTCGAAGACCTCTTTCCCTGAACTCACTCAAAACACCCAACACCGGTCTTTCGGACTTCGGAAACTCATCGGATCTCCTAGACCCTAATCCGAGATGTTACAGTTAAAGTCTTCTTCCCCCAACTTCTAGTGTTTTAAATTCGCAATCATCACAAGGGTCAAGTTTCTGATGAACAAAATGGTCGACGGTTAATCTTATCGGTGAGAAGACTCTGTTTGGGTAGAGGATTAGCATAGTTCGATTTCAAGTTGATCTAAAAATTAACAGTGGAGAATCAGAAAGTTTTAGCTTTTAGTTTCGATCAGATTATCATTTTGTCGGCATTCATGTCACCCTTTGATAGTTTCTTTAGTTGAAAAGATCACCACACTACGTACTAATCTTTTCTTCTTCTATTTCTTTCCTTCGGTTCAAACTCGGTAGAAAACCTTTAATCTTTTTAGATCTCAATCGAAACTAAAAGCTAAAACTTTTCGAATCACCACTGTTAATCTTTTGGTCAAACAAATCCTTTCCACCATTAGGATTGCCAAGCAACCACCCTATTCATTTAAAGCCTAATCTATTTCTATTCTTCATCAAAGTGAATTCAAGGAGATTGAGATTCGAAGAGATATGGTTCGGATCTGTCTCATATTATACCATTAGAGGAGAATGAGTTTGGACCTGATCTTATATATGAATAGGAGCCAATTTGTATCTTGATCAAAGTGTTGAGATATTAGTTTTAATATAACTTAAGTGAAAAATGTTTTAAGACTTAAACTAATTTGCAAAAATATTTCAAAAGTCCATTAACCTAAAAGATATGTTTGAAATAGTTTTAAAGTATTTTTGACATGTTTAAATACTTTCAAAATAGTCAAAGTGTCAAAAACAGGCTTTGAGTACCAGTACGGTCTTCCTCGTACATATACCCAATAGCTCGTACAAGTATGGTTTCTCGTGTACCGATACACCCTTTGTTTTCCCGTGTTTTAAGATTTTCCAGTAGCCAAACGTTGTACCAATATGGCCAAGCCCGTACCAATACACGTGTTCCCGTACTGATACGAAAGTATCGCGTACCGATACCTAATGCAAAAATGTTGTAATGACTCTTTCTATTTTAAGTTAGGTACCGATACTCAAAGTCGCGTACCAATATCGAGATGCCCAGAAGAGCATTTATTGCTGGAAAATAATTTCCGAATGGATCTAATCAACCCCCAACGATTAGTAAAGGTCAAGAACTCATTAGAGGACTTAGAGGGGACATTCAAGCAGCCATGGAACAACAAGAAAGCCAACAACAACATTTTTAGTATAGAGAAATTATTTTGTGCTTAATTTTGTCATATTCTTTGTAGAAAATACTTGTTGAGCCAAATTGTCAATATTGCTCAAGTGTTAGGATTTGGGTATGAGCTTAAGTGTGCAAACAAATTAGCCTTGTGAGGTTTTCTATAGTTTGCTTACTTGTATTTTCTCTTAGGAAGACAATTGCTCAAAGTTTTGGGGTATAAGCTTTGAGGTTTGTAAAGGTTACTATTGATCCTTGAAAAAGAAAGACAAATTAGTGAATTTGTAGAAAATCATTAGTGGGGAGCTAAGGTAGTGGACGTAGACTTAGTTGAAAAGTTGAACCACTATAAATCATTGTGTTAAAAGTTTTATTTTCTTGTGCTTCCACTAAAATTTCTTTTAAGCCAATTCACCTCCTCTTGGCGATTCGGTTGAAGCATTTCGAGCCCAACAATTTATATCAAAGTGATGTCTCTATCATTATATTTACATCATAGAGCCAATCCTCAAAGAGATCAAGTCAATTCAACATCAACCGAAGCTATGGCCTCCACTTCCAGTGCTTACTATCTAGAGGACTCCAACAGATCAACAAGCCTCCATTATTCAATAAAGCTTAATATTCTTACTGGAAGAATATAATGAAGCTATTCATTCAAGCTAGTGATCTAAGGGGCATGGATGAGCATATGGAAGGCTACACCACTACAACTTCCGAGATGAAAGATTGGAGTGAAGCAGAGAACAAAAGATTCTAAACTAATACCAAAGCCATGCACATTCTCTTTTGTGCACTTGGTCTAGATGAATACGGAAGAGTCTTGTCTTGTTCTAATGCCAAGGAGATTTGGGACAAGCTTGAAGTCACTCGCGAAAGAACCAATGAAGTAAAGGAGACCAAGATCGATCTTCTTAACATTGAGTACGAGAACTTCAAGATGAACCCAACGGAAGACATCAAAGCTATGTCTGATTGATTCTCCATCATTGTTAATGTTCTCAAAGGCTATGAAGAAGTGATTTCATAGGACAAGCTTGTTTAAAAGTTGATTTACTCACTTCCCGAATCATGGGAATCCAAGAACATGACAATCATAGAAGCAAAGAACCTAAAAAAGATCAAACTTGACGAGCTAATCGGATCTTTGCTCACCCATGATTTAATGTCCAAGGGGAGACAAGGAGAGAAGAAAGAACAAAAGAAGAAGAATGTTACATTCAAGACCTCTTTGAGCATTCAAGAAAGAATCAAGTGAAGAGGAGAGTGAAGATGAAGAAAAAGAGATGGCCAAACTCTTCAAGAAACTCGAATGATTCATGAAGTTCGAGAAAGAAGAATCAAAGCATGAATCAAGGAGGAAGAAGGATCCCATCATATGCTTCGAGTGCAAGAAGCCTAGGCATTTCCAATATGATTGCCCAAGGATAAAGAAAGGGTCAAAGAAGAAGGCATTCGTGGCTACATTGAGTGATGATGTAGACTCTACCGATGATTATGAGGTAGCCAACTTTTGTCTTATTATCATCCAAGATGAATTTGTAACTTCTAACTCATCAAATTTAAATTCTTATACTTTTGGTGAGTTACAAGAAGCCTAGGAAGATTTGGTTTTAGAGTTTGAGGCTTCATTTTTGGAAAACAAAAATTTGATTTTAAAATTGAAAATCGAAAATGAATTGTTTTCTAAAACCAATTTGGAACTTGAAGCAAGGTTTGAAGTTTTTGAGAAAAAAATTGATTTACAAAACTTGCTTCTAAAAGTTCAAGAGGACCATAAAAAAGAAATTGATGATCTTAAAAAGAATTTTTTTTAACAATTTTTTTAAATGAGAAAATTGAGGTAACTCTAAAATAAATTTTGTTAAAACAAGTTTTAACCAAAGGCAATATAGTTTCCCTAGATTTTTGAATGGGAAAATGGTTAAGAATATTTAGGTCCTTAAAAGGACTCATTTCTTCAAAAGATAAGGATGCCATCAAAAAATGAATCCCTAAGGGAACTAAATTTTTTGGGACTAATGTCAATGGATCCAAAGCAATTTGGATACTAAAATATATTTGATTGTCTTTTGTAGCTATGCTAGAGCACTGATGAGAAAAATCAAATTTTGGGAGCTCTTGACACACAAAGGGGAAGGACACTTGAAGATGGTGATGCTTAACATCCTACCTTGGTTCAAGTGGTAAAATTTATTTCATGCGTTTTCTTGATCATATGTTAATTGTTTATTTTTCATGACATTTCAAGCATGTTTGTATGACTCCATGTTGTGCCTTAATTGCATATAATTAGGGGGAGTTTCAATTGCATGAGTTGCATGTTTTTGACCTTATGACACAGGGATAGGCTTATATGGCTAGCAACGCGCGGCACTTGGTCGGGAAAGAACTTCGAAAGGGACCAAGTAAGCATAAAGTCAAGCTTGGCTTGGCTAGATGAGTGGAAGCGTTGCGGAAGCGTTGCTAAGAAGAAAGTAAAAGAGATGGCTCGAGTGATTTGCAAAACGAAGAGCCTCGTTAAAAACCCCCTCTAAGCCTAGTTAGGGGGAAAAGAGTACTCTACGCTGCTTTTGTATTATTGATAAGAAAATGAGAAAACAAAGGAATTCAGGATCAATACAAATGAGGGGGTGAGGCTCTATTTATAGCCTGGAACCTCCCAATCTAACGGTCACTATCGATTACAATGGATGTCCAAGATTGGCCTAATCTATCTAATGAAGGCAAGAGAATAGAATCAAGGATTCCTTCCTTCTTGGTAGAGCTTCTTTCCATGTGAAGAAGATGTGAATCTCCATGAATCGAGAAAGATATCGATGCACAATCCTTGCCTTGAGTACCATGGTCAAAGGGGTGAAGATTCCCCAAGGAATGGGCTTGGATGGCCATGGAAGGGTGAAATTCGGATAGGCCCATGGGTGTGGCAGGACGGGCTGCTTGGTGCTGCTCGGACAGGCCTATGGGTGCTGTTGGACGGGCTGCTCGGTGCTGCTCGGACAGGCCCTCGGGTGCTGCTCGGACAGGCCCTTGGGTGCGACTGGGCAAGGCCCTCGGTGTGTGCTGCACTTGGACAGGCCCAGGGTGCTTGGCAAGGCCCCTCGGGCTGTTGGCTCGGCTGGGTCGTAGCCCCTCGGGTGCGACAGAATGGGCCAGACGGACTCAAGCCCCTCGGGTGCGGCACGGGGTGCTGGATATGGACCCTAGGTGTGCGGTGGAATGGACCCTAAGGTGCACCGCGGTAACATTCTCCTCCACCGAATTGAGCGACGCCCTCGTCGCTCGTTAGGCTTCGAAATCGGCAACTTTGTCTTCAAATTGCCACAAGTCTTTGTCTAACTCCCAACTACCTTCGGCTTCGGTTAGTCCTTTCCAAAGCACAAAATATTCATGCCTTGGTTTGAACCCTTGGCGTCGAATGACTCGATCGGCTAAGATGGCTTCGGCTTCTCTCTCGAACGAAGTCCTAACTCCAACGGGTGCTCGCTTGGAGATGTTCCTTTCCGGATCTTCCTCGTCCTTGTGATAAGGCTTAAGAACACTAACATGGAAGACGGGATGGACTTGGATGTTGGGCGGAAAGTCTAGCTTGTAGGCCACCTTGCCTACTCTCTTTATCACACGAAATGGGCCTTCGTATTTCCTCATAAGAGCCCTGTGAACATAGGAATTGCGAAGAGTTAGATGAAGTTTAGCTAAAACTAAATCATTTACCTGGAATTCAACGTCGCGTCACTTCTTGTCGGCCCATTTCTTCATTCTCTTGCTTGCTTTGTGGAGGCAAGCGTTGGCTAAGTCCCTTTACTCTTGCAAGTCCTTCACTACGTGGAAGGCGGCAGGATTTGGACCTTGATACTTGGTCACGATCGCGTCGGGTGTGAGCGGTTGGCCCATCACTATCTCGAAAGGACTTTGATTTGTGGCTTCACTCCTATGCAAGTTGTAGGAGAATTGGGCCACGTCTAGCAAATCTGGCCAATTCCGTTGAGATGCACTAACGAAATGCCTTAAGTAAATTTCCAACAAAGCATTGGCCCTCTCGGTTTGTCCATCGGATTGCGGATGAAAGCTTGTTGAAAGGTTCAAGGAGGAACCCAACAACTTAAACAACTCGGTCCAAAACTTACCCGTGAACCGAGCGTCTCGATCACTTACTATGGACTTTGGAATACCCCAAAGCTTCACGACATGCTTTAAGAAAAGGCGGGCAACTTCATCGGCGGGGCATGTCTTGTTGACGGGAATGAAAGTTGCATACTTTGAGAACCTGTCTACTACAACCATGATACTAGAGAAGTTATTAACACAGGGAAAACCAATAATAAAGTCTAAAGAGATACTTTCCCATGGTCTTTCCGGTATCATTAATGGTTGAAGTAGTCCCATCGGTTTGTTTGCTTCAATCTTGTCTTGTTGGAAAACAAGACAAGTCTTCACGTATGCTTCTACATCTTCATTCATACAAGGCCAATAATATCTTTCATTAAGTAAAGCTAAAGTACGATGCATACCTGGATGTCCCGCCCACTTCGAATCATGACATTCTTTCATTAATTTCTTTCGCAAGTTGTTGAAGTAGGGGACGAATAAACGTTGGCCTCTTGTGAAGAGTAGATCATCTTCGACCCAAAAACGGCGTGACTTACCCTCTTTGGCAAAGGCGATCAAGTTCTTTGCGGTGGGATCATGAGTCAAGCATTTCTTGATGGATTCGAGTAACTCACCACTTGGTTGGCTAATGGAGGCAAAAGTAGCTTTACGGCTAAGCGCATCGGCCACGGTGTTGGCCTTTCCGGGCTTGTGCTCCATTGAAAAGTCAAATTCCGCTAAGAAGTCTTGCCACCTAGCTTGCTTAGGAGACAACTTCTTTTGGGTTAGAAAAT
Organism: Hibiscus trionum; assembly: GCA_030270665.1. NCBI lineage: Eukaryota > Viridiplantae > Streptophyta > Magnoliopsida > Malvales > Malvaceae > Hibiscus > Hibiscus trionum. The sequence continues at coordinate 12,607,428 of BSYR01000038.1, read as the reverse complement.
AAGAAATAGCGGAATTATCGGTAAAGACGACAAACCTGGAACCCAAGATATAATGTCGCCATGTGCGAAGGCAATGGATGACTGCTGTCATCTCCTTCTCTTGAACGGTGTAACGCCTCTCAGTTTCGTTCAACTTTCGGCTTTCAAAGGCAATGTGATGGCCTTCTTGCATCAAAACTCCACCAATGGCATAGTCGGATGCATCGGTGTGGATGACAAACGATTTGGAATGATCGGGCAAGGCTAGAACCGGTTCACTTACCATGGCTTGTTTAAGCCTTTCGAACGCTTGTTGACAACTTGGACTCCATTCCCAAACTTTGTCTTTCTTCAAGATTTTGGTCAAAGGCGTGGCTATCGTGGAATAACCTTGCACAAATTTGCGATAATAGTTAGCTAAACCAAGAAAAGAGCAAAGTTTGGTTACCTTAGTTGGCGGTTCCCAATCTTCGATGGCTCGAACTTTGCTTGGATCCATTCGGATCTTACCACCCCCAATGATGTGGCCTAAAAACGGAACTTCTTGTTGAGCGAAACTAAACTTTTCGCGCTTGATGTAGAGTTCGTTTTCTCGAAGAACCTGCAAAACCTTTCTCAAGTGCATTAAATGTTCTTGAAAAGTCTTACTATAGATGACAATGTCATCTAAGTAGACAACTATGAAATGATCAAGAAAAGGTGAAAGTACCTTGTTCATTAAGGTGCAAAAAGTTGCGGGAGCGTTTGTAAGGCCAAAAGGCATTACAAGAAACTCCAATGAACCATACCTTGTGATGCACGCGGTTTTGGGCTCGTCACCTTCGGCTATTCGAACTTGGTAGTACCCCGAACGAAGATCTAACTTTGTGAAGAACCTTGCACTTCCAAGTTGATCAAATAAATCAGAAATCAAAGGGATGGGGTATTTATTCTTTACCCTAAGTTTGTTTAGAGCGCGGTAGTCGACACACATGCGCAAGCTACCATCTTTCTTCTTTTGAAAGAGAATGGGTGCTCCAAACGGTCCCTTGGATGGGCGAATGAATCCGACATCCAAGAGTTCTCCAAGTTGCTTTCGGAGTTCCTCTAACTCCGGTGGCGCCATTCGATAAGGTGCTTTGCTTGGCGGCTCGGCATTTGGCACCAACTCGATTCGATGATCCACCTCACGCTTGGGTGGTAAAGCCTTCGACAATTCGGAAGGCATAGTGTCCTCGAACTCCACGAGAACACGTTCCACTTCTTCGGGAACTTCTTCGGCTCTAATCGCCTCGTCTTCCTTGAGCACGGCAAGGAAAGACTCTTCCTCCTTTCGCATACCTTTGCGGAGCTGGATGGAAGACAACATCTTGGATTGGATACCTACATCTCGACTCACGGGCACCAAACATTGTTGGGCGCGGTCGAGTACCACCAATACATCGGCAAATGGCAAGAGAAATGCATTAATCTTGTCCAAAAAAAGATAAACCAATCACAAGATCATAATCATCAAGAGGAATTACCTTTATATCCTCACGACCCTTCCAACTTCCAAGTTGGATCTCGACCCTTCTTGCAACTCCGGCAATGGGCTCTTCTTTCGAGTTGATCGTCTTGATCCACCCACTTTTCTTCAATACGTTGGGATTAAGCTTTTGGGCGGCTCCCTCGGAAATGAACAGCTCGGAAGCTCCGGTGTCCACAAGTGCACGCAATTGCTTTCCGGCAATCGTGACTTCTACAAACATAAGACCACTTTTGGGCTTGTTAGATAAAGAATTCACTTGGAGATTACTTACAATTGCTCCAAGTTGGGCGGTGGGCTCGGTTGGCTTGTCATTAACTTTGACGGTAGAAAGACTTGTTCTCTTTGGAAAATCTCGAATATGATGAGGTCCTTGGAAATGGAAACATCCAAAACCTCATCTTTCTTGTGGCTTAGTCGATCAGCCTTGTCGATTGTTATTGGAAGGCCTATCATGGTTAAATTTCTCACCTCCGGCTTTGGCATTCTTATCTCCCCAACCTTTGGACTTCGGCTTTGGTTTGGGCGAGTCTCGCTTTTCGAACTTGGCTATTGCCTCGGCCTCGTCATGGGCATGAGAAAGATCTTTGACACCACGTCTTTCCAACTCCATACTAGCCTATCGATTCAATCCATCCATGAAAATTGAGAAGCCTTCATCTTCTCCTAAGTTGGTGATTTGAAGCTTTAACTCGGTGAACTTTTTCACGTAGTCATGGATGTTGTTGTCGTGCTTGAGTTGGCGTAGCTTTGAGCGCAACTCTCTTTGAGCATTCTTGGGATAGAACGCCTCATGGATCTTGTCTTGAAGCTCTTCCCAAGTATCTACGGGAACGTCTCTATCGGACTCCTCGGAGCACCTACGTCTCCACCATAAAAGAGCACATTTAGTGAAATAACTAGAAGCAATATTTACCTTAGTGGATTCGTCCACGATGTTGGCGTTGCGGAAATATTGATTCATGCTCCACAAGAATGTCTCGGTTTCTTGAGCATCTCTCGATCCTTTGAATTCCTTTGGTTTCGGCACATCGGCTAGCACTCTAGTCGGACTTGAAACCACTCCATTGGCCACTGCAGATTTGTAGATGTTAAGCTCGACCTTTAACACGCTCATCGCCTTCTCGAGTTCGGTTAACCCATCTTTAAGAGATCGATTCTCTAACACCATGGTCTCGAGTCTATCTTCGAGCTCTTGGGAATCATCCTTGTTGCGACCATCACCCCGAGAATCCAACGCATCTAGTCGGTTCTCAACAACATCGAGCCTCTCTCTCTGGACTCATTCGTGTTGTTCTCCAAACGAGTAACTTTTCTTACAAGGAAGAGATGGCATCTCTCGAACTATCCCTCTTGGCTTTTCCGCCACGGGTCTCCATGGTCTTCGTGGTGGCGTCGATGGGAGCGTCACTTGGATTCATCATCTCGAACAAATATCTTCGCTAAAACGTAGGCTCTGATGCCACTTGACACAGGGCTAGGCTTATATGGCTAGCAACGTGCGGCACATGGTCGGGAAAGAACTTCGAAAGGTACCAAGTAAGCCTAAAGTCAAGCTTGGCTTGGCTAGATGAGCGGAAGCGTTGTGGAAGCGTTGCGAAGAAGAAAGTAAAAGAGATGGCTCGAGTGATTTGCAAAATGAAGAGCCTCGTTAAAAACCCCCTCTAAGCCTAGTTAGGGGGAAAAGAGTACTCTACGATGCTTTTGTATTATTGATAAGAAAATGAGAAAACAAAGAAATTCAGGATCAATACAAATGAGGGGGTGAGGCTCTATTTATAGCCTAGCACCTCTCGATCTAACGGTCACTATCGATTACAATGGATGGCCAAGATTGGCCTAATCTATCTAATGAAGGCAAGAGAATAGAATCAAGGATTCCTTCCTTCTTGGTAGAGCTTCTTTCCATGTGAAGAAGATGTGAATCTCCATGAATCGAGAAAGATATCGATGCACAATCCTTGCCTTGAGTACCATGGTCAAAGGGGTGAAGATTCCCCAAGGAATGGGCTTGGATGGCCATGGAAGGGTGAAATTCGGATAGGCCCATGAGTGTGGCTGGACGGGCTGCTTGGTGCTACTCGGACAGGCCTATGGGTGCTGCTAGACAGGCTGTTCGGTGCTGCTCGGACAGACCCTCGGGTGCTGCTCGGACAGGCCCTCGGGTGCGGCTGGACGGGCTGCTCGGTGCTGCTCGGACAGGCCCTCGGGTGCGGCTGGGCAAGGCCCTCGGTGTGTGCTGCACTCGGACAGGCCCAGGGTGCTTGGCAAGGCCCCTCGGACTGTTGGCTCGGCTGGGTCGTAGCCCCTCGGGTGCGGCAGAATGTGCCGGACGGACTCGGGCCCCTCGGGTGCGGCACGGGGTGCTGGATATGAACCCTAGGTGTGCGGTGGAATGGACCCTAGGGTGCACCGCGGTAACACTTATATGCTCATATCTATGTTTTTGGCCTTAAACTTGTGATTTTTGGTTGAATCTTGGTGAAACCACGCTTTTCATATTTTAGATGTTGTATTTTAAGAAGCATGATTGTTAATTTGTGGAAAAAAATATCAAAATGTATATCTAGGACCCCTTAGAACCTTTGTATGAACTTAAGATTAAGTTCTAAGGCTTTTGAGTTAATTTTGCTACACATTTTCACCAGTTCGTGCAATCGGTATCGGTACAATCCATATCGTACCAATACGACATTCAACCAGTACCGATATGGTCGATACTGTACCGGTATGCATAGTAAAAAAGGGGCAATTTTATCTCCTTTTTGCCTTGCCTTTTATGTTTATAACTTAATTTATGGCACATTTATTGAATTTCTTTTGTTTATTTATTTATTTATTTCATGAAAATTAATATTTCTCTTGAAAGTTGGGACTAACATTCCTTTTGTTGCTTGATTAAGTGGAACTATTTTTTTGTTAATTCTTCTATGTAAATTTTTTAACTCCTCATTGTTAACTTGAACTCAAATGTGTTTTCAAGCTTAGTTTTGAAATATTTTTGATATAACAAAAAGGTGAGAGATATGTTTAAAATTTTTAATTTTAAAAAGAAAAATGAGAGCTTAAATATTTTCTAAAAATATTCTCATTTTATGAAATTTTTTCTCTAAGGGGAGATTTTTAAAAACAATTTTTCAAGTGGTTTCGTTATATCAAAAAGGGGAGATTGTTGAGATATTAATTTTGATATAACTTAAATGAAAAATGTTTTTTTAACTTAAACTAATTTACAAAAATATTTTAAAAGTCCATTAACTTGAAAAATATGTTTGAAATAGTTTTAAAGGGTTTTAACATGTTTTAATACTTTCAAAATAGCCAAAGTGTTAGAAACAAGCTTTGAGTATCGGTACACTCTTCCTCGCACCGATAGTCAATAGCTCGTACCGGTACGGTTGCCTATGTACCGATACGTCATTTGTTTCCCCGTGTTTTGAGATTTTCTCGTAGCCAAACGTCGTACCGATACGCGTGGTCCCGTACCAATACGAAGGTATCACGTACTAGTACCTAGTGCATAAATTAATTCCCCAACAACTCTAACTAACCCCGATCGACTAATAATGATCAAGAACTCATTATAGGACTTTAAAGAAACCTTGTAAGCAGTCATGAAACAACCAGAAAGCCATCAACAATATTCTTTGTATAGAACAATTATTTTGTGCTTAATTTTGTCATATTCTTTGAAGAGAACACTTGTTGAGCCAAATTGTCAATATTGGTCAAGTGTTAGGATTTGGGTGTGAGCTTAAGTGTGCAAACAAATTAGCCTTGTGAGGTTTTTTATAGTTTGCTTATTTGTATTACCTCTTAGGAAGAGAGATGCTCAAAGCTTTGGGGTATAAGAGGCAATGGGAGGGATTTCTACTCATGGATTGTTTGATGTTGCTAAACACCTTGAGAATGTTTGGTTTGTGTTTTTGGACTTGTAAATAGTCTCTATATGGTTTATGGTCTTACCTTAGGTATTTGGCTATGCTATGGTTTATGTTTAAAATCATGCTTTGGTAGTTCTATGCCCTTCATGGATTGCTATGTTTAATGCTTGTCATGTGAGTGGATGTTGATGCATAGATGTTTGGAATGTTGGATATAGCATGTATGAATGTTTTCGACATGTTTAGATGTTGTTAGATGAGATTTGAGGGTTGTGGAATGCGATTTTTTGGTATGCGTATCGATAATCAGGGTTGAGTATCGATACACTAAGGTAAAAGGAGCCTTTTTTTTAATTTACACCCCTGATGAACGGTGGCTGGAGCCGGTGTGTGGCGGCTAATCACCATGTTCTTCAATCCATGAAGAACATGGATGAACACTTGATAAAAAAATGGATGATGAGGGTTTGATCCAAATTTTTTTGAAAGGGAAAATATGAGTTGTTTATTAAACTTAGCTTTTATACCCATGTATTTTAAAACAAAATGGGTAAAGTATGCTCATTAAACCCCTCCGCCCCATTTATCTTTGTTCCACAAGTTACCCAATTTTCAATTATTTCAATTTGGTCCTTTTTTCTTTGATTTAGTTTCTATTTTCAATTCTTTTTAATTATGACATTATTTCAGTTTCGATCAAGTTTTTTGGGTTTTATATTTCCTTATTTATTTATTTATTCTAACAAATAACATTTCCCTTTTTTTTAGATCATTTCGCCTTTTTAAACTTAATTCCTATTTTACCATCTTTTATTTTTTACTCAAATACCAAGTGTTGACTCAATTGAGGAAAGGATGCACTTATTTTAATTCACATGTTTACCCTTTTTTATTTAATTGTTGTACATTTAATTTTATGTAATTTAAATTTATGTTTTTATGTTTTTTATTTTGTTAATTTAATCTCTTTGAAAAGCTTAAGTGTTGACTTTTTTTTATTAAAACCTTTAGTTTAGGTAAAACCCCGAGGATTAAGTTCTTAAAAGCCTTAGCTAGAGTCTTGAATTTTAGAGAATAAAAAATTATTCTTCACCCAAAAATCATAAAACACACTTAATTATATTTGAACCATAATAGGTAAAATTCACTTAGACAATTCTTAGGGTTAATAATCATCAGCTTAGAATAATAAAAGCTTCAACACACCAATTGCTTCTTTGATTGTTTGCTTAAAAAAGTAAAATTTAATTAATGTGATGTCTTACCAAAAGAAGGTAATGGGTTAGCGCCAGAGAAGCCGATGGTGATTAGAGTTTACTCTCTGGATGGTGGGACCGTTAAAATAGAATTATATTCATAAATGGGCAATAAGTTAAATTTTATACGAACTTGCAAATTTCAACATTAAAAAGTTTTGTAATCAGCTAGGTACCAATTTTTGGGCGTTGTGGGGGTGCTAACCCTTCCCCACGCGTAATCGAATCTCGAACCTGTTTTTGTTTTTCGCAGAACAAAATTATTTTTTTAATAAAATAAAGTGATTTTATTAAAATAACTCATTTTAGGTGATCCAATCACACCTTTTAAAAAAGATTGGTGGCAACTCTGTTGTTTTTGTTTTAAAAAATGTCGAGCCAGAAAAAAATGTCGCGACAGCTTGGCGATTCCGCTGGGAAAAACTGTTTGTTTTTACAAAAAGGAGTCAAGCCACAAGCTGATTACACTTTGTTTTAATGTCAGAATTTGTGAAGTTCATGTAAAATTTAGCTTAATTGTCCATTTATGAATATGATCTCATTTTACACATTTAAAGCTCGGCTATAAGCTCTATACCGGAGCTTCGTCCCAATCGTTTAAGTGGTAGGAAAACACTATTGCTCCCATGGAAATATTGGTTCTCTGTATGGGCCTAGCAAGTACCTTCGGGGCTCATATGCTCAATGTCTTTGTGAGGATACTGATCCTTCTTATGGACATAGGAAAATGGGCTCCCTGAGTTGAACTTGATTCGTTTGAAGCCTATAATGGGTGAGAATCAGGGGCCTTGCTACCCTTAGTAGGGGACAACGAGGACAACTCAGGAACCTCTTTAGAACCAGACCTTTGTTTGTGAATCTAGGCGCCCACCCCATTAGAGCCATGTGGAAAACCATAGAAGTAGAATTTGGTCAAGATTTTTTCGTAAGAATAGTCCAAGGAAGAACATGTCTTGAAACGTTGGAATTTGCTTCCCAGTTATTATTCCTACAATAAAATTATTTTGACCTTTTTTGGATGTTATAATAAAAAAATTCTTATCTTTTTTGCATGAATCTCATATTTAGAAGGGGTCAATTCTCAAGCACGCTGCTCAAGTAGAAAACAATTTTTCACAATGGAAAGAAGACTCATTCAGAAAGAGGAAGATAATGCAAGTGTATGTCTCTGGTCCGAGGTCAACTAGAGAGCTCACAGGGATAGTCTGGCAATTAATCACGTGACCAAGACATCAAAATATGCTCATATTAATGTTAAGCAGAACAATACGCAAGAATTATGAGAGATATGAAATTGCTTTGACCGTGTCACCAAACAGCTATTCTTTGACACCTACGGTGACAAAGCTTACTTGTTATATGTGAAGGTGGATGAGCCATTCCTTAAGGCCCTAATTCAGTTCTAGAACCTAGGATATTGCTGCTTTACATTCAATAGGGAAGATATGATGCCCACTTTTGAGGAATATTCAGCACTGTTCAACCCACGTAAGGCGGTCAAGAACTGGGTTTATGCTAGGCCTCTTAAGAACAAAAATACTCAAGCCAAGCTTAAACTTTTTACTGGCATGGGCGATGGATGAGTCAAAGGTCCGATACAGAAAATAGGAGGTAGCTTTTCCTTCCCTTGGTCCAGTATTCGTGGCATCATCCCTACTCATCCGGACAGGGAAATGAAGATGGATATCTTGGCCATAGCAATTTATGGCATGGTCATATTTCCGAGAGTATTGGGTAATATTGATGTGGTATTGCTAGACTTCTTCGAGCAGTTAAAAAGAGAGGTAAATCCAGTGCCAGTTGTGTTAGCTAAAACTTTTATCTCCTTGAACGCCTGTCGGAAGCTAAAAGGGGTTCGGTTCAGGGGATGCGCTCAGTTACTCCAGGTTTGGGCTTTTAGTCATTTATGGAAATGTCCAACTTTAGCATTGCCCAACATCTTCTCTCCGAATTTCTCTCCGCTCTGGGAGTTTCTAGCACAAGAATGGCCAGTCGCCAAGAGAGGTAAGTAGGTTGACATCTTCCGAGACTACCGCGATCAGGACATTGTGTGGAGAGTTCATTGGTTAGGCCATACCAAAGTCATGTACATGTGTGGATATTATGACTACTTAATGTTGTTGGGTCTTTGGGACGGAATTGGTTGTGCTCCTCTACTAGTGTCACGTCAGTATGGATCTCAACATATCCGAATTTGAGTTTCAGAGGTGGTATAGGGAAAAGATCTAGACCATCAATGATTCCTGGAAGCACTGCTACCTTATACAGATAGAATACGATAATGGGTGCATGTTCACCCCTGACTACGACATATGAAGCTGTATAAGGATAAATGAAAAGCTTCCCCCACCTACCCTTGGGCCAGTTAAATCTCTAGAAGAACACCTGAAGGTAGTCCCATCTGAAGTAGATATTCTGAGAGCTATACTAAAGAAGGCCAAGGCTGAGATAGAGACTCTACACACCCAGCACGTGAGAGACTTGTTCGAAGCAAGATTAGATGTGAACAAGTACAAAGGGGAGACTGGTCATGTAATGAAGTTGTACAAGGATCTGAAAGAGAATTTTGAGATCCAGAGGGTTGATTTTCTCAAGTTTCAAACCACAGTCCGGAAAGTAGACTTGAGAAAGACTCCCGAGCAGTGGAAGTTAGAGATTGAGCAGGCCACCAGAAAAGAAAAAGAGCATGGAAAGAGAGATTAAAAAGTACAAGCGGGCACTTACTAACAAAAGAAAGAAGGGTAAGCAAGTGGTTGAGAATAAGAAAAACAAATGGGCTATCGAAAAAAAGGAGAATGTAGCTGCATGGAAAAGAAAGGCCCATGACAACAAGGTCCGTTTATGCGGATTACAATGTATATGTGATTCCACCAACGAGAAGCTAAGACATAGCCAGGCTTTCGTAATTGAGTTACAAATCAAGGTGGCAGATCTGAGTCACTTGCTACACTCGTACCAAAACTGTCGTGCACATGTTGAGCTTCAAGCATGTCGGAATGAGAATGAAGCGCTGAAGAAGCAGGTGGGGGCCATGGAGAACATCATTTAAGAATACATGACAAAGATCTTAGTCCTCGAAGATATCAATGAAGGGGCAATGACTATTGGTTTACTCGTCTTAGGGACAATGCCATGAGATTCCAGGAGCGGGACGAGTTCGAAAAGAGTGTCATGACAAAAGTTCAGGATGTAACCAGGCATGTGATGATGTTGGCTAAAGAAGATGCAACTCTGCGCGAGTATGTTAGGCCAATTGGGGAAGTGGGGTCGAGACTCGTGTGGCTGATCGAAGAGATAAAAGAGATGGGTGCTCGAGCTGAGATGTACTCGTGATATAATTCGGAATATTTTGTAATAAGGAACTTTGACATCCAATGAAAAAATACTTCTAGAGCAATACCTTAATGGAATGGATGGCCCTTTGCATGCATTCATGCATTTGCATTTTTGTTTGTTTGTCTTTTGTTTGCATTAGTAGTTTACATCATTGCATTCATTCACACCTTTAATAAAACTTAATTACAGAAAACCTAAAATAGCACACAAGTACGCTACTCAAACCCAAGCAACGACCATTGAAGATATGTTGTCAGCTTCAGATAGGCTCGATAGAATCACGCAAGCTCAGCCAGATGTTGTTAGCCAGATGGCGGCTATATCAAAGATCTTTTTGTATGGGCAAATGTTAGGACTGCAAGATTTTTATTTCAATGAAAGATGCATCTTTTGACTGTGAAACATTGAATGTACATATATACATATCTAGATCCCTGTATAACAATTGCATGTTGTGACGTTGATTCCAATATAGGGATCAATTGATCGTTGCAAAAACGATAAAGTATGATTGGCCTCTTAGACTACTTAGGTCGGCAAAGTAAGAAAAGGGAGACTGCCACACCTTTGATGATGTTCGATAATGAGAAAATCTTAGAAATTCATAAATGTGAAATTGTGAATTGGGAAAGTTTAACCAAGGAAAGTTGCTTGAAATTGAAATTCTAATGATAGTCTTCTATACCCTAATAAAGACACATCGATTGTAACTAGTAGCTCAAAGAATATCTCGGGGTATTCCGCTGAAGCTATAATGTTGAATATCTAATAAGATGAAATTCAAAAACGTTTTGTAATCGGCTAGGTACCAATTTTTTAGATTTGTGGGGTGCTAACACTTCCCCACGTGTAACCAAATCTCGAACCCGTTTTTTTTTTCCGCAGACCAAAATTGATGTTTTAATAAAATAAAATAATTTTATTAAAATAACCCATTTTGAGGTGATCTAATCACACCTTTTAAAAAAGGGTTAACTACACCACTAACCACCGAACTAATTGGGGATTCCTATTTTGACCACCGAACTAACGAACTCGTCAATCAGACCACCGAACTTATAAAATCATCCTATTTTGACCACCGCCGTTAAAAACCTAACGGTGAGGTGACGGAACTACCACATGGCAACTTATCGTAAATTTGAAAAATTACACATTTGGTCCATATTATTTACCTATTAAATCAATTTGGTCTTATTTTTAATTTAATTAAATAAAATTAACCAACCAACCAAATGACAACACGTGTCACCACCCGATTGGATAAATTTACTCTATTTTTTGATTTAATTTATTTTATAATTTCCACCCAATCATGTGGTGACACATGTCAACTAATTGGGTGAAAATTTAAAAAAAGGTAAAGTACACAGACGGTCACTGAACTTTGGTAAAAAAAATAAAATGGTAACCAAACTTTCAAAAATCACAAAATGGAAATTAAACTTTATGTTTTGTAACAAAATGGTAACTAGACGTTAACTGCCGTTAAGTGACTGTTATAAATTTTGGTATAATAACACATTTAGTCCTTCATATTTATACATTCAATCAATTTAACCCTAATTCGAACCAATTCACTAAATTTAGCCCTCGTTATTTACGCATTCTTTCAATTTGGTCCTTAAAGTAAAATTTCAAAGTATGGTAACATGATAAATAATTACAAATTAAATTTTTAAAGGAACTCGAAAACTCGACTCGAATCGAAAAAATTTTAAATAAAGTTTGAGTTGTAAAATATGACGCGTCAACTCGAATAACTCGGAATTTTTTTACTCGGCTCGATCAAACGCTCATCTCTATCTTAAGATATGACGCGTCAACTCGAATAACTCGAAATATTCGAATATTTTAAATCATTTTTTTCTTTCTAAATCAAATATTTTTTGAAATAGAATATTTAATATTTTCATATTTAAATCACATCGAATATTTAATAACTACTTTAAATATTCAATTTAATTTAAAAATATTCGATTTAAAAGAAAAATGATTTAAAATATTCGAATATTTAATAACTACTTTAAATATTCAATTTAATTTAAAAATATTCGATTTAAAAGAAAAAAATGATTTAAAATATTCGAATATTTAATAACTACTTTAAATATTTGTTCTTTTAAATATTCAAATATTTAATAATTACTTTAAATATTTATTAAATATTCGAATATTTTAAATCAATATTTTTCTTGTAAATCGAATATTTTTAAATTAAATCGAATATTTAAAGTAGTTATTAAATATCCGACGTGATTTAAAAGAAAAAATGATTTAAAATATTCGAATATTTCGAGTTATTCGAGTTGACGCGTCATATCTTAAGATAGATGCGAGCGTTAGATCGAGTCGAGTAAAAAAATTTCGAGTTATTCGAGTTGACGGGTCATATTTTACAACTCAAACTTTATTTGAATTTTTTTTGATTCGAGTCGAGTCGAGTTTTTGAGTTCCTATAAAAATTTAATTAAATATTCAAATATTTTAAATCATTTTTTTCTTTTAAATCGAATATTTTTAAATTAAATCGAATATTTAAAGTAGTTATTAAATATTCGATGTGATTTAAATATGGAAATATTAAATATTCTATTTTAAAAAATATTTGATTTAAAAGAAAAAATGATTTAAAATATTCAAATATTTTGAGTTATTCGAGTTGACGCGTCATATCTTAAGATAGAGGTGAGCGTTCGATCGAGTCGAGTAAAAAGATTTCGAGTTATTCGAGTTTACGCGTCATATTTTACACCTCAAACTTTATTTGAAATTTTTTCGATTCGAGTCGAGTTTTCGAGTTCCTATAAAAATTTAATTAAATATTCGAATATTTTAAATCATTTTTTTTCTTTTAAATCGAATATTTAAAGTTGTTATTAAATAATCGATGTGATTTAAATATGAAAATATTAAATATTCTATTTTAAAAAATATTTGATTTAAAAGAAAAAATGATTTAAAATATTCGAATATTTCGAGTTGACGCGTCATATCTTAAGATAGAGATGAGCGTTCGATCAAGTCGAGTCAAAAAATTTCGAGTTATTCGAGTTGACGTGTCATATTTTACAACTCAAACTTTATTTGAAATTTTTTCGATTCGAGTCGAGTCGAGTTTTCGAGTTCCTATAAAAATTTAATTGTAATTATTTATCATGTTACCATACTTTGAAATTTTGTTTTAAGGACCAAATTGAAAGAATGCATAAATTACGAGGGCTAAATTTAGTGAATTGGTTCGAATTAGGGTTAAATTGATTGAATGTATAAATATGAAGGACTAAATGTGTTATTATACCAAATTTTATAATAGTCATTTAACGGCAGTTAACGTCAAGTTACCATTTTGTTACAAAACATAAAGTTTAATTGCCATTTTGTGATTTTTGAAAGTTTGGTTACCATTTTGTTTTGTTTACTAAAGTTAAGTAACCGTTTGTGTACTTTACCCTTAAAAAAATGAGATGGCTGATAATCAAACCCGCAACCATCAACAAAATCTGCCCTCACTCACTTTACCACTAAGCTATGCCTTTCTATTGTTTTAAATATGCTAACTTATTTATTTAATGGCATATTGGGTTTCTCTGTTCTTCTTCCTTGTTAGCAGTAAGAAGCCATATTTCAATCACATTGTCCTCTTCAATAGTCTCCTCGTCCACAAACTCATCGCCTCTGGTTTCATCACTCTTGGCATCATTTTCCTTGTCTTGAATTATTCCTTCCCTCACATCTTCGGGCTTTAATTCATCATTCCCCTATTTTTTTATCGTTACTTAACTCATTTTCGCTTCAATATCTTTCATAAAAATATCCATTAGAATTTCAGTATGTGGCATTTCACCATTTTTGTTCTCCAAAACATCAACATTTCTAGCATTTTCAACAACAAACCTCAGTAATTTTCCCATTATTATGAGCAGCAGCACTGGTAACTACCCTAAGATCAGAGCCACAATCCTCTCTCTCGTTATTAGACCCATTCTTCACAACCTCTTGATTAACGTCTTCCACTATCTGACTTACCTTTCTAAAAACTGCAATCTCTTCCTCAAATCCCCAAATTTCCTCTTCATCAAAAACAACCTTTCTTTTAATGTCAGATTCTCCAGTTTCTTTAACTAGGCTCAAGATTATTCATGATGTAAGTCGTTTTAATTGCTTATTTTCAATTCGTTTCCTAACAATGTAATTTGACTTAAACGGAGCAAGCAAAGTTTCAACAGATCGAAATATGGCTTCTTTCTGGTAATAAGGAAGAAGAACAGGGAAACCCAATGTGCCACTAAATAAAAAAGTTAGCATATTTGAAACAATAGAAATGCTTAGCTTAGTGATAAAGTGAGTGAGGGCAGATTTTGTTGATGGTTACGGGTTCGATTCCCATCCATCTTATTTTCTTAAATTTTCACGCAATTAGGTGACACGTGTCACTACATAATTGGGTGGAAATTATAAAATAAAAAATAGAGTAAATTCATCCAATCGGGTGGTGACACGTGTCGTCATCTAGTTGGTTGATTAAATTAAAATTAAGACCAAAATAATTTAATATGTAAATAATAGGGACCAAATGTGTAATTTTTCAAATTTCTGGTAAGCTGCCACGTGACAGTTCCATCACCCCACCGTTAGGTTTTTAACGGCGGTGGTCAAAATAAGTTAGTTTTATAAGTTCGGTGGTCTGATTGACGAGTTCGTTAGTTCAGCGGTCAAAATAAAAATCCCTAATTAATTCGGTGGTTAGTGTTATAGTTAACCCTTTAAAAAATAAGTAGCGACTCCGTTTGTCGAGCCCGAAAGCTGCGATGCACCCTTGTGATCATCATTTTATTCTCATTTTACTTCATTGTTTTATGTCCGAGACCCCACAACACCTCATCTTTGTCTTTACTTTAGTTTGCACCTACAATAACAACTCACAATCACAAATAGTCCTAAAATCTCAGTCCATGTGGGATCTATATTTGGCACGCACTCTGTGTGACCATTTTGTTACTTGATCATGATGTGTATGCTTCTACCTTTGTGCAGACATTACACACAACACCAAACTCCTAAAAACCTCCTCAAAGTTTCTCCTTGCCTTTCTTCCTCTTGGATGATTCTTCTGAGTTCTTTGGGAGCTTGGAGTCAAACAAAAATCAAATGCAAAGGTTAATCAAATGAAGACTTGCGTGTTCAACTTCCGAAAGTCCATGTGTTTTTCTCAAGCTCGCCGGTTACAAATTTAACAATCTTTTTAGTGCAGCCGGATTAGTTAGGGTTTTATTTTTCCGTGATTTTGGTGACAAGGCTCAATCCTTCTATGGGATTGGGAGCCTGCCTCCGGATGGAGCTCTCCCATAACAATAGGAATCTCACTTATGCCCTTTTTGAACCGAGGTTTTCTTGTGTTTTGAGTGTTGTCGCGAGTGGTACAACTTGGAAGCAGCTGGGGTCTTGGTTTTCTGGTTGGAGTTTGGCTGAGAATCATCGTGCCGATTGCCTTGTTAAGGGCCGTTACCGACGTAACGGAAGCCTGGCTCTGGATAGAGCTCTCAGGCGAAGACATGGTGGTGTAGTTCGGACAGGCTTTTTGGAAGACTCGTTTTGTCACCAGCATAATACTTCCAGGATTGGTTTTGTTTGCCGAGTTTTCCCCACTGAAGTTGGTGGACACGGTTGTTTAGTCTTTTGGCAAGGACGGTTGCTTTCCGTTGTTTTATGTTTATCTGTTGTGTTTATTGTCGTTTTATTTTGGCTTTGGTTTTTGCAGCTTTCGTTTCTGATCTTCGGATTGGTCCTCTGTTTGTGGTGGTTTTGTTTATCTGGTTATCGAGTTTGTATCGTTTCTTATGTTTAGTAATGAAAGTTATCTTTGAACAAAAAAAAAACTAAGCCTAATAACCCAAACTCAAAAGACCCATTTTCCAAACCCGACACCCGAATCACTAACCCGGACTCGAACTGTTACAAAAAAGAAGTGTTTGAAAGCCTTGTAGGTCTGGTCAATGTGCAAAACTCTTCAAAGCCATTCATTGAACCCATAAACAAGTAAGAGCCAACAACCATGTTTACTTGTTGTGTTGCAACATTGTTGAGTCTTCTTAGGTAAAGCCTATATTTTTTTTTTTTTGTAAAACAACATAATAAGGTAAGCTTTAAGAGGTAATATATTGAAAAATCAAAATGCAAAATTGAAAGGATACAAAGGAGAGGAGTTTACATGTAGATGGCTTGCTACATTTTCCCTCAATGCCATTAATTGATTGGGTAATTATTCCATACACTAAGGATATAAAAAAAAAGTTTAAGAATTCAGTTCAAAGGGTAAAATTTAGGGTTTTAGGTTTATGAGTTTAAAATTTAAGGTTTATAGGTTAAAACTTAAGTCCCTAATCATATTACCTTAATCCTTAAACCCTAACATCTAAACCCCAAATCATAAATTATAAATTATAAACCCCTAAACTCTAAACCCTAAATTTAAATTACTTTGTGATTTTTTTTCACCACTGGATTAATGCTTACTTATTACATGTAGGTCCATTTCAAGCCCCACAAGCTCAAGAAGCTTAAAATAAAGATTGAGAATTGCATAACATAATATTAAAGATGATAACATAACATTAAATAGATAATTAAGACCAATGGCAAACAGGCAATTAAAGTTTCAAGAACATGGTGAACACTTTGACTTAAAGATTGAGAATTACATAAAATTAAACATGTAACTAATGAACTAAACTTTGAAATAACTTCCAAGTTTCAATATAAACCTTTCGCATTGACATGAAAATTTCACGAGAGATTCTAAAGAAAATGAATGACTAACCTTCATATTGGCATTTACTTACAAAGTAGATTTCCAAAACTTTGAGGCAAATAGGATTTTCATCAACGGCTAAAAGTTGTATAGTAATACAACATATAATTTGTATACCCAACATGTAATTTGTATAGTAATACATATATCTATCAATCAAATAATATTATTTAATTAAGGTTTAGATTTAAACAATAATACTTGAATAATTTACAAATTTAAATATTTATCCAAATTTGCATATCCAAATTTAAACAATTCTAAAATTACAAATATCCTATTCATGTTGTTCTTAATGTTATCATTATTCCAAAGTATATATTAATTTTAATTTTTTAAACTTAGTTTTTTCATAATTTCATTCAGAAAGGATTCCATTATTGTTTCTGATTCATAAAAACACATTATATAGTTAATTTTTAATATCTTAAGGTGTATACTAGATAGTATATATTGATATTTCTTTAAACACTTTGATAAGATACATACCTTGCAAATAAAGTTACTTGAATCATAAACATTATCCTCTTTTCCACTGGAATCACTCGTTGAGTTCTATATATAATATTTTTTTTGAAGCAGTATCATAATATATAGTATTATAGATGTAAGTGTGCCCCATATCACCAAAACACACAAAAAAGAACAAAGTAAATCCGTCTATATAATTCTAACTACATTAGTTTTAGATTATTAATATATTTTATTTAATTACCAGCTTCTGGTTGATGATCAATTCTAAAGGTATGAGGAGAGGTAAGAAGTAACAACACCTTGATTTCCTTTTGGTATTTAGCAGTTGCCATTAAAACCGAACCCTGTTTCATAACTTTCAGCTGAATGCAAGGCTAGTGAGTTAGAAAATGGTTACAAGAGCACTAATGAATTCCCAAAATTTAAACATATCTCAAAAGATGGCTGAAACTGCCTGTGTACCCTCTCTTCACTTCTGGCTGTGTGCAATTCCTTCTATTCCTCTAATCTGTACATGAGAATAAAAACCATGATTTACCCTAGTCTACAAAATCCTCTCAAACATCGAACGCACTTCCATCACAGATGGAGGCGGCTCCAAATCTTTTCCCTGGAGTGCATTTCCGAGCAACTTCTGCATCTGTGACCCAAAGATTTCGTCCAAAACCTGCAGTTTAACGGAACTATGAATAACATGTAGAACCACCAAGGCTGTTTAACTACGCGAGAAGATTAAATATTTAAAGTGACTTGCAGAATGTCAAAAGGAGATGACAAGTTTGTTCAAGGGATCCGAATTTATATCAGAATGTTCATTGTCAAAGAAAGACTTACCGAAATTGCAATCCTTAGGCCCTTATACCAGGACATGTTCTCTCTTCGGTTTTCCATGAAGTGTAGAACATCCTGTGAAAAATAGAGAACGATGTTATATACATGTATCGAAAAATATCATATGTGTGTTCATGATTTTAGGTTATATGTGAAGTTATTTGCTAGTTGTACCTGTCCCATCCGGTCCCAAAAATTTCGACAGACAGTTATGAACACATGAGGTTCAAAGACAGAATGGAGGTTCTCTATCATATTTATCAGGAGATCCTTCAAAGGCTGCATTCGACCTCTTACATCTGACTCAACAACAGTTTCCTTCGAGTCCTGAATTATCTTCTTCAATTTCGTAGCAGTTTGAATTCTTGTCTGTGGAAAATAAAGAGAATGTAAACTAAAGCAAGGAGATAGTATATACATAAAGCACCGGTTAATATGTCAAGTTACTATTAAAGGAATCAGTCGAGAAACACGGATGGAAGGAGTCTCGAAAGAATGATATTAACACCAACAATAGAATTCTTTGCTGGGAAGGATACGTACATTCTCTGCAAGTTTCTCCACAAGTGCTTGAATATGATTTCTGAAGTCAGCCCTCAGCATTACCGTAATTTCACTGATACGGTCTCCTGGAATTGAGTTTCCACCAGGTGGAGTGCAAGGACACCACAACTTCAACTGGGATTCTATCTCGGGATGCAGTACAGAAAGCATCCTTTTCATGGAATTCAAAAGAACTCCCAACTGAAAAATTAATCATTTTTCTTTAGTTGTAGGGGATAAAAACAGAACAAATCAGCAAAAACACGTAAACAAAACTTTACCTCATCAGGAACAACGTAGATGACAGGTGTTCCTTTGGTGAATTTCTGAACATATTTGCCAATTATCTTAGGAGCAAGGCCGTCCTTCAGTGGAGCTAGAACATCGGCATACTGTCGCTCTAAAGACTTAATAATAGCTTTTTCAACATCTGCAATAGCCTTTTTACAGCCACAAGTACCAAAGAAATTAACAGGTTCATTTAGAATAGCACAAAATAAACATAAACAAGAACAATGCAATACAATAAGGTTGCTCATACTCCATATCTTGCTAAATATTAATAACAAGTCTTTATGTGCCGAGTGGAATACGGCTTGCTTTTGCACAAAAAAATAGTTTTTTTTTCAATTATAAAAAATGTCTTTAGGTAACTTCAAATTAACTAACAAAACTGATGGATTGCTATAAACAAGTTCTAAATCTAATACCCTATACTAGTAAGATGCAAATCACGCATAAAGTTAACACACTGCCAAGCTGAAGCCTGTTAAGGCTCAAGATCAAAGCTACGAAATTCCCCTGAAAATCGATGCCGATAATGCAACAAGGCTACAAGTTATTTTGTAGTTTCAGGTCCATTAATGAAATATTCCTGCCTTTCAATCAACAGTCCACAATGCTTACAGCAGTAGCAACAAATAATATAAAGATAATATTGCATCCGTCAAATCCAAGTTACAAAAACATTAAGTATCTGTACTTTTGAGTTCATTTTGAATTCTATATGCCATCTCTCTACTCCATAAATCTTGTCAGTTAATACAGGGAAGAGAAACATACATTTTCCAAGATGATGGTGAATTCTGGCCAGCGAGAAATGATAATTTCATATCCATTCAATGTTTGTGTTAGCTGGTCATACATATCATCGATAAAAGGAGCTGTTGATTGTTGTGTTTTAATATCAGAACATTTGACCTGCAATCAAATTCAAGAAAATTGTCAATTGAGGAGGGGGGGGGGGGGGAACAGAAAACCTTGTCCTACAATCAATTTTAATCAGTCATTCACACTAGGAAGTTCGCATAATATATATATATATATCTTTCTACGATTAATATTCCCACGACCCAACCATTGAATTTATCAATATAGTTGTATTTTTCATGCACACAAAATTTCAAATCTATCTGACATCTCTATCATATCAACCAAGAATACTGTATGTATCACTATATTTAACAGTTGAAAGTTTTTTATATCAAAGAAGGTGGTCAAGTTGTTTGAATATTACTCGTAGAAAGAGTTATGGAAGTGTGTAAAACTAAACACTAATGTGAGTGGATCCCTCCACACACACACACACACACATATTCAACCTATCAGGGTAAAATATGACATATATTCAAAGCAAGATTGACAGTGGTTTTCTTAGATGTCGCTTGAGCAAGTAAAAGTAAAACATGCACAAGTGTCCAAAAACTACTAAGTCTAACCATGAAAAAGTCAAGATAGAAAAACAAAACCAACTCGATCTGACCTTTTCCTACATAGGGCATTCTCACATGAACTTGATAATGCAGTTACATAATTCTGCAACAAAAAATGTGTACCTTATCTAGTTTGCATGAATCAAGTAAAGAACGGCGCTTCTCTTCAATCCAACAAGTTATATAAGAGTGAAACAGCTCTTTTGCCTCAATTCCCCCTTTTATAGGTCTGCAAAATGTTAAAAGATCAGAGAAGAATAGAAAACAACAGCCATAGAAATTATATATTAGAACAAGTTTATAGAATCCTAAATGAGTTAAAAGAAGTAAAATTTTTACTTAATATTCCAGGAAGACAGATCTCTTTGAAAGTCCGCTGTTGCAATAACCAGTTCTATAACAGGAGGAGATGGGCCAGGAGGGGGGCATGCAACAAGAAATGCACGCAACCTACTGCAAAGGTCCACACTGTATATGGGTGCTGAAAGATTTGGAAGGTCTATAAAACTGCAAAAAGTAAAAGATAGAGCAGGCAACGGAAATCAGTACAGAACAATCGAATCGGTCAAAAAGCAAAGCCAGAAAACATTACAAGTAGAAGGTATACACCAAAATACAAAGTAATTTCAAAAAAATTTAAGAGCTCACAATCAAGTGTTATGATATTTTTAAGGGTAAAATTTTGATAAAAAGGCTGTAAAATTTATTTTACACAAGCCTGTATATTTACACTATAAAATCCATATCCTACATTCCTAATCCTAAACCCTAAACTCTAAACCCTATACCCTAAATTCTAAACACTGACCTTAAATTCTAAACACTAAAACCCTAAACCAAACATCTAACCCCTAAAACTAAAAGGCGTGTGTAAACTTACACAGCCTGTGTATCAAAGTTTTTTCCTATTTTTAATTAGCTAACCAGGAAACTCTAGATGCTATGTTACTATGACTTTTCAAAGAGGATATGGAGTCATTACCTTCAAAGAATAAATCTTAAAACACCCTTGTTAGACACATATCCAGCTCAAAAGTTTGAGCATGTAACTTTATGTGTAAATAAATTATTACATATAACATTTGCAGTCATAATTGATCAACAAGTGGAAGGGGAAAAGAAAAGAACAATTGTTTCGGAACTGCAATGCATTATTTTGCATGCTGTGATCTCCTGAAATAAGAGAAAATCACCTGGGAAGAATATTCTGCTTGTGGATCTCTATATCAGTGAAAATTTCTTTCTTGATAGCCAAAATTAAAGTTTTCATCTTCTGATAAGACATTGAAAGAGCTGTTGGATCCATCAGTGCTCCATCATTATTGCTCAAAATGAACTCATCTGTTTCAGCCTGGTGCCTTCTTGATCTCTTTTTTGCAGCTGCCTGCAAGGTTATTGCAAATTCATAGAGGGAACAAACAGGAAAGGAACATAAAAACCATGGCTTGAAGAAATAAGTCACTTATACCTGAAAATATCCACAGAACTTCTGTTGTATCTCGGGAGTTAATATATCGTGTAATAGGCTATAGAGCTTGATGGCGGGGACCAGGGCAGGAGCTGGTGCTCCAGTGGCAGCCTTAAAAACACTCATCATCCCTGACGGTGATGATTCATCTAATGACTTGTAATTCTCAAAGATCTCATTTAAAATCTGCTGTACCTGATCCTCAACTTCTCCAAGGATGCGGTTCTGGTTGATGTTAAAGCAATATATTCGTATGAGGAAAGCGTTTGCAAGTATTCATACATTTTCTTAAACACGTATGCATACAAATGAATTTATGTATGTCTGTGAAATTTTAACCACTAACTTCTTTTATATTAAAGGATGAAAATTAAAATGTAAGAAAGATGCATCAAAATGACAACGGAAAAGTTGCACATCTTAACTAAATCAAAATTAAGATGGAAATTCAAGAAACATTTTGTCAGTAACTTATTCGTGTGAATCAGAAGATCCAAACTAACAAGGATTGGAAAGGTGCGTCAAAAAGATGAATTAAACTTAAGAAATATGCTTGACATTCCCGTTTCTGAGTTGATACAACCTGATTATTAGAACTACTAAGAAGCTAACAGCCCGTCTTTTTTTAATATATCATACATGCATGACACTGGAACAAACAAAGAGGTATTAAAGTATAAAATAATTTCGCTTGCATAGCACGCATACCTCTTGGTGACTTAATTTGTGCTTGTTATTGACCTTGACAGGAGATAGTAAATCATGAATTACCGTAAGACAGTCTTCAGTTGGTGTAGCCACATCCATAACATAAGAAAGGTATCTGCAGCCAAAAAGAAAATCAAACATAAGAAAGAAATTTAAACTCCTAATGATAAAATCATCAACTACCATTCTATTGCACATCCCTACCTTAGCTTGGTATATGCATCAGATACTCCATAGTATGATGCAAATTCATTCACCAACCACTTCCAAGGGCCATGGAGCAACAAATTTCTTTGCTGAAAGTGCTGAATTTTCATTGCAACTTCCAACAACAAATCATATGCCACAGTTTCTGCAACAGAACCACACTGGGATGACAAGAAAATGTTAGTCTTACTATCACTTTCTAGTATAGTTGCTATTTCTGTTGGCATGCTGTAATTCAAATGGTAAAATGGTAGCTAATGGTAAAGGAAAATGAAATAAGAAAAACAGTGGGGTCATTTTAAAATTCTGGGCAATTACATTTTGCATGTACCTTTAGATTATTCTCCTCTTGACTGGTTGAATACTGTATGTACAGTTGAATTCTCCCAACAAGCTCATGTTCTGGCTCACGATATAACGGCCACCATCGAAGCTTGTCACCCTGCATAACCAATGTTTTAAACTTTCAGCATACTCATCCACCCTTTTACCTGAAGACTTAAAGGCTAGGTATTATTCAAAAATCCTTACAGGGTCATCAGCAACAGACACCACTTGTGCTAAGACATGGCCACAATACTGTCCCTTGGAGTCATGAACTTTGACAATCAAATCATCACCAAGACCATCAGGTAAGCTGTGTAGCAAAATATCAGGAAAGAAACTTTACACATGGTATGGAGCAAGGAATAAAAATACAAGCATTTGAGAGAAGTGAAGCAAAAGGATGGATGGAGGAAAAGATGCATAAGGGGTCAGAAGAGCTACATACAACACATGAGTTTCACTGGATCCTGGTTGCATTTTGATCACATCATCCTCGGATGAACTTTTCAATTTCAGCAAGCAACAATATGTTTCTGAGAATTACAATAACCAACTGATGTTAGATAGTGCAAAAGGTGTACAAAATCAATCCATCAAGAGATTATATACATGGTAATAGCAACCTATTCTCTGAGAGCCCAATCATCATCATCAATAAATGCCTAAGCCTTTTTTCCATTATTTCTGGTTGGTGGTGAAATATATTGCACAAATGATGCTCTCTATTTAGGATCACAACCTTGTTATGAAATTTTATGCCAAGGTCTAATTTATTGATGTATATTCCTAGAACCAGGGTGCTTTCCCTTAACCAAAAACAAAGTAATTTCTCTTTGACCTTATTTTTCTTAACCAGCTAGAGTACAAAATACAAACTTAGCCTGGTAACAGGTACTCCAAGAAAGTACTCTCTCCTTGTTCAAATTCCTCCAAATATTGGTTTGCTTACTTGGTAGAATAGGATGAAGCTAACACCTATCCCCTTGTGTGCACCTATTTGAAAGAAAAAAAATGTTGCTGACCATCATTTTAATACCATATATTTAAGAAGTTGCATCCCCATCAAAAACTAAATGGAGGGAAAAAAGCAGTCTAAATGTTCGGAGTGGAAGGTTCCAACTGTTACAAGTGAGGCATTTTGCTCCTTGTAACTCACATGTCTCATAAAGGTTTCCTGCAGGTGTAGTTGATAGCTATTGTTAATATACCTAAGCAGCATTTCCCCTTGTCAAGCCATTTCTGATTTCTCCTTGATTGTGCAAGAGTTTCATATAATTGGTTCCAAGTACTTCCAAAAATTGTTTAGATCGTTAAAAGCCACGATTTGACATGTCTTCATGGATAACAACAGTACTTACTGAATTTATGGAGTGACTAATGGCATGCCACACTAATTTTAGGTGGCAAGGAGAGAATCAGCACATACAAGGAGAAACATCATGTCCTTGTAAAGCATGTTGAAACCAATGGAAAAAGCCACAAAGGATATGAGCAAGAGTAATAATACCCAAACTACGAAATTTCTAACCATGTTATAGTATTTGTATCATCACATAAGACTTCTAAATTTTCATATAACTAAAAGGGGTTGAAATACCTGGAATTACTTCATATGTTGTTGAATTGCTGTGCAAAGTAGTCACTCCAGTTTTCAAGAGCTTGGATACCTCTTTTATATATTGGCGGCTTGCCTGCAGATAAGCTAGGCTTTGCTTTGAAAGAGAACCATTTGCAGCAGTATTGGGAGTTACTCGAACTTTCCGAAGAGCCTCCCATCCAGAATACAACATTGAGTTTACTTTGCAGAACCGTTGATGAAGGGATTCCATCTTCATTATAGACAGATTGCAGCCAGGAGGAGGGTCTAAACCCATTTTGACTTTACGCACTGTCCAACAGAAAGAAGATATATATGTAGGCTTAAACAAGAAAATTCCTGACGTGGAGTGTTTTTTTTTCTTCCAGAAACATGATAGTACCTTGCACTTTCATTTTGCCAATGAACCTCTTTGATTTAGGAGCAGCTGCCTCACTTACTAACTCAGAAGACTGTTTTGCCAATAGCTCTTCTTCGGGTTGCAATAGTACATGCTGTAAACTAGAAAATAAAATGTGTCAGAGATACGTAATTCAAATCGTGAAGAAAAGTACTAAGTTTCACAACAAGCAGTAACAAGCCCGACATAAATCAACAATAAGAAAACATCATGTAAGTGGACTGTATATCCAAATATAGAAAAGAAAGCTCGAATCTTGCACGCACAGATGCACAAAGGTAGGCATTCATGGACAATGCAATCGTTGCAAGCAAAAGCCAGGAACACTGAGTGCTTCTTCTAAGTGATCTGGTTAAGATGCAATAAATCTGACTGCAAGTATTTAGTATGTTCTAAAGTGGTTAACATAGCAACAACTTCTACATAAGTCACCAGCAACCATGACTTACGATCTGCTGGTTAGGTTGGACCAGAAATACTTTAAAGAACCTCTTTGATAGACATGAGTGACAACTAACCTTATTGCATTATTTTCCAGTGAACGGTCATGGAAGGCAAGGAACTAACCAAAGCAACATATGACATGGTCAGTTTGTCCAAAGTTCGACTTCCATAGAGCCTTATTTCTGCCCATATTGCCAAATATGGGTAACATTTCATACTTTTACCAGCATATCAAGTTACAGGGATTCCAAGAATAGAATAGTTTCATTCAACTAATCTTAAGTTGGATTTCAGAGTTAAACTGGTATTCTGACCACATATTGACCTTTAACAGGCAATTTATAACAGCAAAAACAATATACCGAAGAAACAAAAAGGGAATATTTGCACTCACTCAAATGCTTTTCGCAACTCTGAACATTCTTGATTCAAGAAGTAGGGAGCCTCTTCCGTGCAACCTTTGGCCCATGAATTTAAGCATAAACGAACACATGCATCATAAGACAGAACTGCAACCCATGGACCAAGCCCACTGAAACATTTTAATAATGCAGTCAATTGTCTCAGACTTTATGAAAGTAAAATGTCTAAATCAAGAGAAACCCATGCTTAGCTCAGTAATTAGCTAACCTTGCATGAAATATAGGGCGACGTGTGGGCAAATTATTAGTGGATCCATTGGCTCCTCCATGTTCCCCAGCACTGTAATACATGATTGTTCCGTCAAAGTGCATTGATGACCGTTTGTTAAAAACATCAAGGAAACTAGGCTCAGAGATTCAGACATACAAACCTGACTGATTGGTCGAGATCATCCCTATTGTTATCCAGAATAATGGTATCACTGTGAGAAGGTTCCATCTTTTGCATTCTTCCCGTATGAAAAACCTACATGCAAATAAATAGTTTGAGTATGACACATGGCATAATGTTTTAGAGTAACAATAATTTTAAGTTTGATCATCGCAGTGGTCTCACATTTAGACATCTCCAGTACCAAAACCAGTCAAACAATGAGAAAAGTCAATAGGTTAACATTTTAGGATGTGAAACCCCAGGTGCCTACCCATTGAAAATGGTGATATCACCCGACAGATTTTGCACATACAAAAAGCTACTACCTAAATTTACACAAGCACAACCAAAAACAGAGGAAAAAAGAATTACAGAGTACCCAGTTATTTTCTACTGTAAAGCTTTAGGGGCACAATTTAAGCAACTTAATAACAAACTACCAAATAAAATAACACTAAAGGAGAAATTTCATGAGTAAAAGCAAATTCTTAGTTAAATAAGGACATTCTAAAACCCAGTTTTAACAGAATGCTTGAATAGTTCTGGCATCATAAGGCACTGAAATACAGAAACTAAAAAAAGCTTTTGCATCCTGAAAGTTCATTGCAATGCCTACCCTAGAAGTAACTGTAGAAGAATAACTATCTGAATTATATGCTTCTCTATGAGATGAAACACCATTGTTGCTTCTATGCTGCATAAACGAAACTTCAGTGCTACAGGCAGAATCTGAAAATTGCTCTTCTCCAGTCTTCTGCATTGAAGCAGCAAGTTTAGCAGTCACTCCATTTCGCACCTTATCATCTTGTGGAGATGATATGAATGAGTAACGCCCATCATAGACATGCTCATCATCGGAATCAGATGACATGTCCATGTCTGATTCTGAACCATGATCATTGCCACTAACAGGTATTCTCTGAGACACTTGAATTACATTAGAAGATAAATGTCCATTAGGAAATTTCACTGAAGGAGGCAATCCAGCACTTCTTAAACTGGGAATAGGTCCGAAAAAATCTCTGTTCTTGGCAGCACCCCCCTAATGCAAGTTTAGAACATTAAGATCAGACTCAGCCAGCACATCAGACTACACTATAAAGTAAAAACTTTAGTAAACACTAACATCACGAATCAATGAAAGATCTATACTCATATAAAAAAAAGCGTTTGCAACAAATACCTAAACAAATGCATAAAGATATAAATTTATACGGATAACCAATTGAAATGACCCACCTGGTGAACCCATCTTAACCCATCCTTGTCAAGAGCTTGGGTGAACATTGCACAATTTCTTATACCTGACAAAAAAAATCCAACCCCTGAGAGAATTTAACACCCAAATCAAAATTGAAGAACTAAAAAGCGAAGATCCACAAGCAAAACTAACAAACTAAATCATTAGCAAAGAAACTAGCAAATACTGATCCTGTTGCTTTTCTAGCCTTTTTCTAATCAGCCAGTATGATTTAAAAAGAAAAGTCCAAAACTTTACCAATAATATGCAAACTATACAAAAACTGAATCATTAAAATGATCGATTGATGTGTTGGTGCATTGAAAAGAAAATCTAAGAGAAAGATGGTAAAGCATAAGTTCCCAGCACCGACATTCTTTTATTTATTATATTTACCAAAGAGAGGAAATAAAATTATGGGAATTCAGTTCAACTTCACATGACAAGCACTGATCAGAATAGTAACAAACAAAGCAATTACTGAAACCCCATTTGCTTTATGATCAAACCACTGAAAGGGTATCACCAAAACATCAATAAAATGCCGCCGCCATAAGAAAAACAAAAACTTTACCTTGAGGAAGAAGAGATACAGAAATACTCGCACAAAAATGAAAAATAGAGTGAGTGAGAGAAGTAAAAGAGAAAAACAAAATGTGGGTTTTGGTTTTGTTTGGGTTTCAACTAATAAATATTCTTCTTTCCTTTGATCAAACACTAAATATTCTTCTCAGCTTTATAAAAATTCTTGTATTATTAATTATTTTCTTCATCTACTGGGAGTGGGACTATAAAAATAAAAATAATGAATGTTTCAACTTTGAAGCGAAATTGAGGAGAGAGTAACGGAGAGCCGTGAAATTAACGTGAAACTGACGTGGCAAGGGAACGCGCGCCTCTTTTTAACGGCTGGATTCGTTTAGCAGTAGAAGCGTTTCTTTTTGGAGCGTGGTTTGGTTGCACACACAAAATGTGGTACCTTGGGTTAGTTTAGCGGAGCGGAAAGGGACCCACGCGGATCCCGAATTTTGCTTTCAGTCCAAACTGGGAATGTGCTGTAAAGCCCCTGATTTTCGGCGCCTAATAAGACTTAATCCCCAAGATATATAGAAAATTGTTTCTAAAAAACTAAAAAGTAAAAGAATCCAGCTATATATATATTTCCATAAGCGTACAAACTAATTATTAAATAATAAAAATAACATTATACATAAAAATATTTTTTTTATAAATCATAATTATAATCTTAATCCAACCTAGAGGGGAAAGAACTCTACGTGAAAGAAGGGGTGGTCTTAATAGATCTAGAGCTCATAACTAAAGAAAATATGAGAAATAAAGATGAGCATCTTGGTTAACCGACTAAATGTGTTTGCTCACATAAAAATAATTTAAAACTTAATCAAACAATTTAAAAAAGGGAAAACTAACCCACTGACCACCAAACAAATTGAGGATACCTATTTGAACCACCGAACTATAGAAATCGCCAATCAAACCACTGAACTTATAAAATCAACCTATTTTGACCACCGCCATTAAAAACCTAACGGTGGAGTGACGGAACTGTCACGTGGCAATTGATGGAAAATTTTAAAAATTGCACATTTGGTCCCTGTTATTTACACATTCTTTCAATTTAGTCCTAATTTTAAATTAATAAAATAATAAATTATTTAATTAAGTGGTGACACGTGTCAACACCTTATTGGATGATTTTAATTATTTATATTTAATTTTATTGATTTTTCCCCCTCCAATCAGGTGGTGACACGTGTCACCAGCAATTTAGAGGAGAAAAATAAATTTTTCCTCACGTGCGCCAAGCAAGATTCGAAAATGGGACTATAAGGGGTAAAGCTAGTAGCTTTGCCACTGCACCAAGCACAATTTTGTGTTATAATTCTCCAGATATAATATATATCTCTTATTAGTTTCAACATTTATAAGCCAAAAGCTCAAACCCTAAACACTAATTTCACATATATAAATCTTAAACCCTAAAATCTAACCCTAAATATTTCAAATTAATTTCACGCTAAATATTTTAAATTAAACCCTAAACCCTAAAAATTTCAAATTAAATTCACGCTAATTATTTCAAATTAAGCCTTAAACCCTAAACCCTAAATATTTCAAATTAATTTCACGCTAAATATTTCAAATTAAACCCCAAACCTTGAACCTTAAAAATTTCAAATTAATTACACGCTAAATTTTTAGGGTTTAATTTGAAATATTTAGCGTGAAATTAATTTGAAATATTTAAAGTTTTGTAACCCCTCGTCCCGGTCTGGATGACTGACCGGTCCGAGCAGGCTACACGGGGAAAACCGAAGTGAAACCCGCTAAGGCTCCCCTTCGGTTAGCAACCCTAGAAAATTTCTTTAATTATTATCTTGTCTAAATGAATTACTTAAATCCTATATGAGAGGATAACAACGGAAGCAACAAATAAGACGATCAATCCAAAGAGCATATCATAAATAGTCCATTTTAGCTTAAATTACAGGTCGTTTCGAAACACCCAAGGTGTGTATCGAAACACCTTGACTTGGTCAACGGGCTCTAGTCAACACGAGGAGACCGTATCGAAACGGTGGTCAGCCGTTCCGAAACACCCCCAACGGTCAACTTCTCGTGGTCAACGATATTAAGACCGTTCCGAAACGCCATGGCCCGTTTCGATACCTTAATTTATTGGTAAAATCTCATATTTCCAGTGGCAAAAATGTATCGAAACGACACTGACGTACCGAAACGTCTGGCCTGAAACAAGAGGCCGTATCGAAACGGGACCAACCGTTTCGATACACCTGCTGCGAAAAGACAGGTTTTTTTGCTGGTTTATGGCACAAGGCTGCCCCAAAACACAACTAAAACCTCCAACATCCAACATACATCAATTCTAGATGTAAGGCACCCTATATAGACATGCTTAGCACTCAACAAACATACAAAAGCCATGCATTCCAAGGATCATCATTCAACATAAGAATCCATACATAGCATTGAGCATAACAACATGTCTTAGACAAACACATATATCATTCATAGAAAAGGTATAGGTCCTCAACCACAAAACACATATGCATCAAGTAAATAAGGACTACAAGCCACAACATATAGGCATACGCATGGCCAACATGAATTCAACAATTTAACATGCTCAACAAAACATAAAATCAACTATGGAGTTTGACATCAACTCCAACAAGTCTACACCCTCATCGTCTAGGCATTATTACAAATACGTAAATCATACTTGAGCTAATTTGAGAACTCCAAAAGCTCCTCTCTTGCCCACTTTCCTCCCGAACTCTAACGATCTGCATGTTGGAAACAAAGGAGAGCGTAAGTTAACTAGCTTAGTGAGAGAAGCTCTACAATTCAACAAGCATGCAGTTTTCAAAACACTTTTCATAATTGACAATAAATCAATGGATGCACGAATGATTATCACAACAAGACTACACATGGTTTGCACATGCACAACCAACATACACACGGTGGGACCACACATCACCGTTCGACTAGTAGTTTTCCGATGGGACCACTCATCGCCTTACTCTACTACTAGTCACTACCGGTGGGACCACTCATCATCGTAGTTAAGACAACCATCACGTGAGGCTCGACTTCAACACGACTACACAACAACAATCGTGTAAACAACTCAAGATGTACATGATACCACATCATATAACCACTCATCAACACTTAACAAAAAGGGTAGGAGGAAATAATTTACACTTGCGTTTAGGTGAACCCTCTAGGTCCCACCAAAACCCCCAAGAGTTCCAATTCGAAAACAAATCTAAGTTTGACATTTCAACTCACCGTTGCTACCCGAAAGAGAGCCGAAAACCAAGCTCAAGTCACCAAATTCTCCGGATTCATCCCTGAGGCTTCACCAACAAGATTCCTTGCTTCTAATCATCCCAACACAATCAAAACAATCATAATTCAGTTCACGACTCAATGTAGCAAACCCGGAACACAATTCAAACACAAAACACAAGATTCAAACTAAGAACAACTCACAAAACCTTCTTTCCCGAGCAGCCCTAAAGCATGCCTAAAATCAATGTTTCCAACACTTATATTACTCCCAAAAGCCTCCAGAACAACCCTTACATATAGCCTAACCATCAGCCATCCAATTTCCACATTTAACACCCCCAAAACTCAACCTAAAACCCTTCAAAAACCTCCTTAAAACCCAATTTCGTGAAACGCCATAAAACCATATAAAAATCAACTATGTTGGACCTTATAGGTAGTAAACAACTCATATAAAATTAACAAATCAAAATCTTAAGTTAAAGATAGTAAAGATGACATTTTTAATCAAAAATCTCAAAATACAAAAATCATGAGCTTTATGAAAACTAATGGTACTAGCTTGTAGAGAATGTTGAGGACAGGTCAAAAACGAGTTTCCCTTTGAAAAATCTTCAGCAATGAGCAAGATATGTGATGGAATAGTAAACTAAGGGGAAATGGGTTTTTGACGTTGAACCAAATGAAAGAGGAGAGAAGAAGAAGATGAATAGTAGAGTCTTTTGAAAATAAGGGAGTGTTTATTTTGAAAGTCCCAATAATTACCACTTTGCCATTAATGAGATGGTCATCCTTCACTATTCCAATTTCCTTGGAATTTGGGTTCTAATTTAATTTAAAATTTGGTCCAACATATAAAAATGAATTTTTTAGAACAAATAGAGAAACCCGAAACATTATTTTAATATTATTTTCACCCGACCCCCAAACACAGGTGTTACAACTCTCCCCCACTTAAGAACTTTCTTCCCAGAAATTATCTGACGGAAACAAGTACGGAAACTGCTCAAGCATATCAGCTTTCCTTTCCCACGTGGCCTTTTTCACACCTCTATGTCTCCATAATACCTTGACCAACTCTATGGTCTTGCCACGCAACACCTTGCTATCAGAAGCAAGTATCTCAATTGGTTCTTCGTTGTAAGACAAGTCCGGATTCAGATCAATCTCTTCTACGGGCATTACATGGGACGGATCCGATCTATACCTCCTAAGCAATGACACATGAAAGACATCATGAATCTTCTCTAGTTCAGTCAGGAGTCTCAATCTATATGCAACGGGACCAATCCTCTCAACTATCTCATAAGGACCAATGAATCTTGGGCTTAACTTACCCTTCCTCCCACACCTCATCACCTTCTTCCAAGGTGAGACTTTCAAAAACACTTTATCTCCCACGGAATACTCTACCTCTTTCCTCTTTAAGTCGGCATAGGACTTTTGTCGATCTGAAGCTGCCTTCAGACGATCACATATCAACTTTACCTTCTCGGTGGTGCCCCTTAAGCAAATCGGGCATCGGTACAAGCTTCTGTCCGGCTTCAGCCCAACAAATCGGAGTTCTACACTTCCTACCATACAAGGCCTCATATGAAGCCATCTGAATACTCGACTAAAACTGTTGTTGTACACAAACTCTACTAACGGTAGATGCTTCTCCCACGACCCCTAAAAATCAATGACACAACATCTCAACATATCTTCCAACACCTGAATCACTCTCTCAGACTGACCATCTGACTGCGGATGATACGAAGTGCTGAAGTTCAACCAAGTACCCAAGGCTCGATGCAAACACTCCCAAAATCTAGCTGTAAATCTCGGGTCTTGGTCTGACACAATCGATTTCGGTACCCCCATATAGTCTCACTATCTCACAAATATACAGATCGACCAACTTATCTAAAGTATAGGTGCTATGAACTGGTATGAAGTGGCCACACTTAGTAAACCTATCCATAATCACCCACACTGAATTCTTCCTCGAATGAGTCAATTGTAGCCCTAACACAAAGTCCATAGTGATACGCTCCCACTTCCATTCCGGAATCTTCAACGGCTGTAACAATCCTAAGGGAAACTGATGCTCGGCCTTGACCCTCTGACAAACCATACACCTACTTACAAACTCGGCCACGTCCTTCTTCAAACCAACCCAATAGTACTCTTCTTTTAACCTTCGATACATCTTCGTGCTACCCGGATGCATAACAAAAGGACTATTATGAGCTTCATTCAAGATCGTACGCCTCAACTCGGCATCCTCCGGAACCACTATTCTATCCTTGTAACATAGGATCCCATTATCACCAAAACAATACTTGGTAGGCCTATCTTCGGCTATGTCTTGCACGTGAGGTGCCAAAGACTCATCTCTCAACTGCTTCTCACGAATTAACTGAACTAACGAAGGCTTAACCTGAAGCTCGACTATCAACCCACCATTATTAGACACACTCAACCTCACAAACATAGCTCGTAACTCAACGACCACTTTTCTACTCAAGGCATCAGCCACTACATTTGCCTTACCCGGATGGTACTCTATCGTGAGGTCATAATCCTTAAGAAGCTCTAACCACCTACGTTGCCTGAGGTTCAACTCCCTCTGAGACATCAAATACTTCAAACTCTTGTGGTCAGTGTACCGGTGCACTTCTCACCATAAAGATGATGTCTCCAAATCTTCAATGCGAACACCACTGCGGCTAGTTCTATATCATGGGTGGGATAATTCTTCTCATGAACTTTCAACTATTGCGAAGCATATGCTACCACCTTACCCTCTTGCATAAGCACACACCCTAGCCCTACATAGGATGCATCACTGTAAATCACAAACTCTCTCCCCGGTTCAGGTTGAATCAAGATAGGAGCTTCGGTCAAAGCTTTCTTTAATTTCTCAAACGCTTCGTGTCTTGCATCTGACCACTCATACGAAACATTCTTCTGTAGCAACTTAGTCAAAGGAGCCTCTATTCTAGAAAACCCCTCAACAAACCTTCTATAGTAACCCGCCAAACCTAGGAAACTACGGATTTCTGTCACTGACTTCGGTTGTTTCCAATTCACTATAGCTTCTATCTTCTTGGGATCCACACTAATCCCACTAGCCGAGATCACGTGACCTAGGAAGACCACCTCCCTAATCCAAAACTCACATTTGCTTAGCTTGGCATACAACGGATTCTCTTGTAGGGTCTGAAGTACTAACCGTAAATGCACATCATGCTCCTCTTCGGTCCTAGAGTACACTAAGATGTCATCTATGAACACTACCACAAACATGTCCAAGAACTCATGAAACACACGGTTCATCATATCCATGAAAGCGGCTGGAGCATTAGTCAACCCAAAAGGCATCACCAAAAACTCATAGTGCCCATAACGTGTACGAAAGGCTGTCTTCGGTATGTCCACATCCTTCACCTTCAATTGGTAGTATCCGGACCTCAAGTCAATCTTTGAAAACACGGAAGCACCTCTCAACTGGTCTAGCAAGTCATCAATCCTAGGCAAAGGGTAT
This sequence comes from Hibiscus trionum, assembly GCA_030270665.1. Taxonomy (NCBI): domain Eukaryota; kingdom Viridiplantae; phylum Streptophyta; class Magnoliopsida; order Malvales; family Malvaceae; genus Hibiscus; species Hibiscus trionum. Next base: position 12,572,537 of record BSYR01000038.1, on the reverse strand, counting down.
TTGTTCTTCACTGTCACCTTATTCAACTACCTATAATCTATACACATCCTCGTGCTACCATCTTTCTTTTTCACAAACAAGACCGGAGCACCAACGGAGAAATACTAGGCCCAACGAAACCTCTATCAGTCAACTCCTGAAGCTGTGTCTTCAACTCTTTCGGTGCCATTCTATACGGAGTAATCGACACTAGTGCAGAATCAGAATACGTCTCAATAGCAAACTCAACTGTTGTCTGGAGGCAAACCCAGTAGCTCTTCCGGAAAAACACTAGGAAAATCACATATTGTTCTGATGTCCTGAGGCCTCACCTCACTCGTATTAGGATTCATTACATAAGCCAAGTAAGCCTGACACCCCGAACTCAACAACCTCTGAGCTTCCAAAGCCGAAACCACATTGGACAAGAACCTGACGTTCTCACCAACTACTACAACCTCAAAGTCATTAGTAAGCCTCAAGGAGACTCTCTTGGTCTCGAAGTCAACCCTAGCTCTATGCTCTACAAGCCAATCCATGCCCAAAATCACGTCAAAACCGTAGAAGGGTAACTCTATCATATCGACCGGAAATACGTGGCCCTGAACTATCAAGGGACACCTTCTATACACTTTCCTAACTACCACATTGTCACCAAAAGATCTAGTAACATTTACACCTACCTCTAACCGATCACATGGTAACCCTAATGACCTTGCGTGCTCACCCAAAATATACGAATATGTTGACCCCGAATCTATCAAAGAAAGCAAACTCAAAGACTGTAATGAGAAATTACCTGCAATGACATCAGTGTCATTCCCAGCCTCTCGCTGAGCATACACCCTAGCCGGTCCTCCTCCCTCGGGCTGGACTACTACTATATGAGCCAAGTTCCTGTGACCCCCATTCCTTGGCTGAAAGTTTCCACGACCGCGCCCACGACCTCTCTGATGCTCAAAACCCCTAGCTGGAGCTGGTCTGCCCCTAGCCGGGTGTGGACAGTTACGCCTCATGTGGTCTCGAGATCCACAGCTCCAACACGGTCTAAAGGTACCCGCACACTCGCCTTGATGACGTCTCTCACACATATTGCACTATGGTGTATGCATAACAGCTCCTTGGCCCTGACCATAGTTACCACCCCTATGTCTCGAATCGGGCTGGTACCTCCTATCCCTATGCCTCTTGGCATGATCTCTATCCCAGTTCGCATGTCTCTTTCAGGAATTGGATCCACTAGCTCGTGCAATAGAGCCCAAGTTCTGATCAATATCCTTGGCCCTAGAGACCAAAACATCGAATTCAGTGTAGTTAGAGGCAAGCATGTAGGTCTTCACATCTCTAGTCAACCCATATCGAAAACGCTCACACCGCGCCCCCTCATTAGGGACCAACTCTGGTGCATACTGGCTCAGTCTCACAAACTGGACCTCGTACTCAGTCACGGTCCTGTTACCTTGAACCAAGGTCATAAACTCTCTCTTCTTTTCATCCAAGTACCGAACTCCAAGATACTTCCTCTTGAAAGCATTTCTGAAGAACTCCCACGTGATATCCGCTTCGGCCATCCCCGAAGTAACAGTGGTCCACCAAGTATAAGCGTCCCCCTGAAGCAAGGAGACAATGCAACCCAACTTACGGGCATCTGAACACTCCATCTGACCCAAGATGCGAGTAGTACTCTCAAGCCACCCCTCCGAACCCTCGGGAGTTAACCCTCGAAACTCAACTGCTCCTAAGTTACGAAGCCTCTCTAGGGGTAATCCTGTCCCCGCACCCTGAGGTGGTGCTGCAGCTTGTGCACCGACCAAAGCTGTTTGAAAGACCCAGCTATAGTCTGAATTAGATGAGTCATGTTCGCGCCCGCTGGACCCTGACCCGCCTGAGCCCAACACCTCTAACATTAGCACCGGCCTGAGGCCCATTACCATCACCTCCGACTTGAGCACCACCCTGAGGCACATCACCTTCACCACCCACTCCATTACCACCGGGAGCAGGAGGAGCAAGAGGCTCACCTCCGGGTCCCTGGTCACCCGCTCTAGGTCGCCCCCTTGGTCTCACCATAGTAAAACAAGATCTAAAACAATAAACACACAACAAACAAGGAAAACGTTAGGTTAACAAAAGGGCAAGGACTCCGGTTCTCAAGCTCGTTAAACCAAAACAATTTTCCTTTTGACAACAATACCTAACAATGGGGACATTTGACTAGCCCTTAACTCAACCAAAAAAGACCACTGAAGCATGCTTTCAAACACCGTACTAGCAAGCAACATTCATACAATACATGGTAAAAACACTCATCGAGGCATAGCAACACGTAACAACCCAAACTTACCTCACTTACCTACCCGAGGTCTCGGAAACCTCAGGCTTTGATACCACCAAATGTAACCCCCTCGTCGCGGTCTGGATGACTGACCGGTCCGAGCAGGCTACACGGGGAAAACCGAAGTGAAACCCGCTAAGGCTCCCCTTCGGTTAGCAACCCTATAAAATTTCTTTAATTATTATCTTGTCTAAATGAATTACTTAAATCCTATATAAGAGGACAACAACGGAAGCAACAAACGAGACGATCAATCCAAAGAGCATATCATAAACAATCCATTTTAGCTTAAACTACAGGCCGTTTCGAAACACCCAAGGTGTGTATCGAAACGCCTTTACTTGGTCAACGAGCTCTAGTCAACACGAGGAGACCGTATCGAAACGGTGGTCAGCCGTTCCGAAACACCCCCAACGGTCAACTTCTCGTGGTCAACGATATGAAGATCGTTCCGAAATGCCATGGCCCGTTTCGATACCTTAATTTATCGGCAAAATCTCAGATTTCTAGTGGCAAAAACGTATCAAAACGACCCTTGGCGTACCGAAACGCCTGGCCTGAAACAAGAGGCCGTATCGAAACGGGACCAACCGTTTCGATACACCTGCTGCGAAAAGACAGGTTTTTTGCTGGTTTATGGCACAAGGCTACCCTAAAACACAACTAAAACCTCCAACATCCAACATACATCAATTCTAGATGCAAGGCACCCTATATAGACATGCTTAGCACTCAACAAACATACAAGATCCATGCATTCCAAGGATCATCATTCAACATAAGAATCCATACATAGCATTTAGCATAACAACATGTCTTAGACAAACACATATAGCATTCATAGAAAGGGTATAGGTCCTCAACCACAAAACACATATGCATCAAGTAAATAAGGACTACAAGCCACAATATATAGGCATACGCATGGTCAACATGAATTCAATAATTTAACATGCTCAACAAAACATAAAATCAACTAAGGAGTTTGACACCAACTCCTACAAGTCTACACCCCCATCGTCTAGGCATTATTACAAATACGTAAATCATACTTGAGCTAATTTGAGAACTCCAAAAGCTCCTCCCTTGCCCAATTGCCTCCCGAACTCTAACGATCTGCATGTTGGAAACAAAGGAGAGCGTAAGCTAACTAGCTTAGTGAGAGAAGCTCTACAATTCAACAAGCATGCAATTTTCAAAACACTTTTCATAATTGGCAATAAATCAATGGATGCACGAATGATTATCACAACAAGACTACACATGATTTGCACATGCACAACCAACATACACACGATGGGACCACATATCACCGTTCGACTAGTAGTTTTCCGATAGGACCACTCATCACCTTACTCTACTACTAGTCACTACCGGTGGGACCACTCATCATCGTAGTTAAGACAACCATCACGTGAGGCTCGACTTCAACACGACTACACAACAACAATCGTGTAAACAACTCAAGATGCACATGATACCACATCATATAACCACTCATCAACACTTAACAAAAAGGGTAGGAGGAAATAATTTACACTTGGGTTTAGGTGAACCCTCTAGGTCCCACCCAAACCCCCAAGAGTTCCAATTCTAAAACAAATCTAAGTTTGACATTTCAACTCACCGTTGCTACCCGAAAGAGAGCCGAAAACCAAGCTCAAGTCACCAAATTCTCCAGATTCATCCCTGAGGCTTCACCAACAAGATTCCTTGCTTCTAATCATCCCAAGACAATCAAAACAATCATAATTCAGTTCACGACTCAATGTAGCAAACCCGGAACACAATTCAAACACAAAACACAAGATTCAAACTAAGAACAACTCTCAAAACCTTCTTTCCCGAGCAGCCCTAAAGCATGCCTAAAATCAATGTTTCCAACACTTATATTACTCCCAAAAGCCTCCAAAACAACCCTTACATATAGCCTAACCATCAGCCATTCAATTTCCACATTTAACACCCCCAAAACTCAACCTAAAACCCTTCAAAAACCTCCATAAAACCCAATTTCGTGAAACACCATAAAACCATGTAAAACTCAACTATGTTGAACCTTATAGGTAATAAACAACTCATATAACATTAACAAATCAAAATCTTAAGTTAAAGATAGTAAATATGACATTTTAATAAAAAAATCTCAAAACCCCAAAATACAAAAATCACGAGCTTTATGAAAACTAATGGTACTAGCTTGTAGAGAATGTTGAGGACATGTCAAAAATAAGTTTACCTTTGAAAAATCTTCAGCAATGAGCAAGATATGTGATGGAATAGTAAACTAAGGGGAAAGGGTTTTTTAACTTTGAACCAAATGAAAGAGGAGAGAAGAAGAAGATGAATAGTAGAGTCTTTTGAAAATAAGGGAGTGTTTATTTTGAAAGTCCCAATAATTACCACTTTGTCATTAATGAGATGGCCATCCTTCACTATTCCAATTTCCATGGAATTTGGGTTCTAATTTAAATTAAAATTTGGTCCAACATATAAAAATGAATTTTTTAGAACGAATAGAGAAACCCAAAACTTTATTTTAATATTATTTTCACCCGACCCCCAAACCTGGGTGTTACAAGTTTAGGGTTTAAATTAAAATAGTTAGCGTGTAATTAATTTGAAAATTTTAAGGTTTAAGGTTTAAGGTTAGGGTTTGAGGTTTAATTTGAAATATTTAGCATGAAATTAATTTGAACTATTTAGGGTTTAGGGTTTAAGGCTTAATTTGAAATACTTAGCGTGAAATTAATTTGAAATTTTTAGGATTTCTGGTTTAGTGTTTAATTTAAAATATTTAGTGTGGAATTTACTTGAAATTTTTAAGGTTTGGGGTTTAATTTGGAATATTTAGCATGAAATTAATTTGAAATGTTTAGGGTTAGATTTTAGGGTTTGGGATTTATATATGTGAAATTAGTGTTTAGGGTTTGAGCTTTTGGCTTATAAATATAGAAACTAATAAGAGATATATATTATATCTGGAGAATTATAACACAAAGTTGTGCTTGGTGTAGTGGCAAAGCGATTGGCTTTACCCCTTAGTGTCCTAGGTTCAAGTCCTTGGCGCAGGTGAGGAAAAATTTATTTTCCCCTCCAATCATGTGGTGACACATATATTTTTCTCCTCTAAATTGGTGGTGACACGTGTCACCACCTGATTGGAGGGGGAAAATAAATTAATAAAATTAAATAGAAATAATTAAAATCATCTAATAAAGTGTTGGCATGTGTCACCACTTAATTAAATAATTTATTATTTTATTAATTTAAAATTAGGACTAAATTGAAAGAATGTATAAATAACAGGTATTAAATGTGTAGTTTTTAAATTTTTCCATCAATTGCCACGTGGCAGTTCCGTCACTCCACCGTTAGGTTTTTAACGACGGTGGTCAAAATAGGTTGATTTTATAAGTTTGGCGGTCTGATTGACGATTTCTATAGTTTGGTGGTCCAAATAGGTATCCCCAATTTGTTTGGTGGTCAGTGGGGTAGTTTTCCCTTTAAAAAAAATAAAAGATATAAAACCTAGCAAGTGGTCACAATAGAAAAGATGACGATATTCATCCTATGAGACTTCGTTTTAGCAGCTTTGTTTGCAAGGTGTGTGTTCCTTATCAAAGGGTAAATAAAAGTGTGAACATGTATTACCTTGCAATCACATTAAAATTATGGGTAGGTATGTGGTGCAACATGTTAAAATGCAGCTAATATACGGCGACACTTGTTTTCCTTGTTACAGGTTACCAACTGTTTCTGTTAACATTTTCAGTTGGCTAATGAAATGTTTTACCCCAAAACTGATTTTCTAACATTTTAGGTGTCGAGTTAAATGTTTCTCATTGAACTTAGAAAGTGAAATATGTTCGTAATATTTTTGGTTCCCTAACTGTTTTCGGTAACATTTTAGGTAACGAATGAAATGTTTCACTCAACTTAAAAAGTTAAATATCTCGGTGTTAATTTAGGTTCCCTAACGCCAAACTGAATGTAGGCAACATTTTAGGTGCCGACCCCGAAACTGAATTTCATTAACATTTTAGGGTCAAACTGAATGTAGCTAACATTTTAGGTGTCAGTCCCAAAACTGAATTTCATTAACATTTTTGGGTAAAACTGAATGTAGGTAACATTTTAGGTGATGATCCCGAAATTGAATTTTATTAACATTTTAGGGTTGGAACCCCAAAACTGATTTCCAATTACATTTTGGATTCCAAACCCCGATTTGGTTATCAGTGATATATTAAGTGTCAAACTCCAAATTGGTTGTCAGTAACATTTTAAGTGTCGAACCCCAAATTGATTTTTGGTAACATTTTAGGTGTCAAACCTGAAACTCGTTTTGGGTAACATTTTAGGTGTCAAACCTGAAACTCGTTTTGGGTAACATTTTAGGTGTCGAACACATAACTGATTTCTAGTAACATTTTATAGTCCGAACCCCAAACTAAATTTCGATAACATTTTAGGTGTCGAACCTCAAATTGTTTATTAGTAATATTTTAGGTGTCAAACCCCAAACTAATTATCAGTAACATTTTAGGTGTCGAACCTGAAACTTGATTATTGGTAATATTTTAGGTTCTGAACCCCAAATTGATTATTGGTAACATTTTAGGTGCATTACCCTTACAAATCGTCTATAAATGCTTCTACACTTCTACCATATTTTGCAGAAATATTTAAAAAATTATGGCAAGATTTTCTGTAACCGTTTTCTTTTTAGGAACTTACCTCTACACTTCATTCAACAACAACATAAAGAATGATGATTTGTTTGAGTTGATTTCCACGAAGGTTAGCAAATCAACAAGGAAGAAATTCTCCTCATTGGAAGCCAAAATCCCTGTTGATGAGCCCGAACCTGAAGCGCATTACATGCTAAAGATATCTAATGCAAGCGACATTCGCAAGATGTTTAGGAGATACAAGCGTGTAGGGGGTACCAACATCGATTTGTATGTAAATTTTGATGAAGGTGTTAGTTCATCAAGAATCGCAGGAGGTGCCCTACCTTTCGCAGATGAAGGCGCTATTTTTGTACATAATTTCAAGAGACGACATGAGAAAGAACAAATAACTAAGGAATTGAACGTCACATATGATATAAGTACAGAGTATGACAACACGAAAATAGACTCTTCTTCCATTCATTTTAACTGAACTAAGCTCAGCAAAAATGAACCATGTATCAAATTTGTTAAGCTTGATAGGCTCGATTTCCTTCAATCGATTTAGCTAGCCAAGTGGTGGAGAAGTTAGATTTTGGGTGATTTTGTGGGAAGCAAAAATTAGACAATAAACACAAGGATTTATAGTGGTTCGGCCTTCTAAATAAGCACCTACATCCACTACCTTAGCTTTCACTAAGGATTTCCCAATCAATTCACTAATTGATTCGTCCCCTTTTCTAGGCTTAGGAGGAAACCCTTACAACGATCAAAGCTTTCTAGCCCAAAGCTTAATCAAACCCTCTTTGCAAGATATGAATAAAAAGCAAACTAAACTCCCCCTTGCAAGGTTGATGTTTGCACAATTTATCACTCACCCAAACCTAAACACTTGAGCAAATTTTACAAATTTGACTCACAAGTGTTGTCTATACAAAGAATGAACAATCAAAGCCCTAACACAAATTTCTCATCATATAGTTGTTGACAATTGAAGCATTAGTCTTCCCTTGATGCTTAGAGGTCCCTTCTATACTCCTAATTGAGTTTCTAGCCGTTGAGGATCGTTGAGATTGAATTAGAGCCGTTGGACCCTTTATTTCCCACCAAAATTGTTGTTCTGGTGATGTCCGTTTCGATACATGGGTAGCTGTATCGAAACATCCTTCTTCAGAACTAGCTGTTGGGTCTGATTCAGCATCCCATTTCGAAACACCATAGGCTGTATCGAGACTCCCGTTTTGAAACGCCTGGTCCCGTATCGAAAGGCCTGCAATTCAAAAGACCATTGGGAAATAGTCATTGAGGGGGGGTTTGACCGTATCAAAACATGAAGGCCTGTTTCAAAATGACCCTTTTATGTTTCGATACGGCTGAGGCATGTATCGAAACACATTTTGGCAGTTTCAAAAGTATCGATACATATATGCCTGTATCAAAACGGGTACATTAAAATCATTGGTTTGGCTACTTAAAAATGTTTTAGAACACTTCAAAACCTTTTTAAACACCCTCAAACTTATTTTCAAGTTGTTTTGACTTAAAGTATATTTTAAATTCTTTTCAATTTAGTCAAAAACATTTCTCAATTTATTAGATCAAAATCTATATTTTTACAATCTCCCTCTTTTTGATATAATAAAGCCAACTTGAAAAATTGTTTGGGATTCTCCCCTTTAGTATTTTAAAAATTTGAATAAGAGATTCTAAAAATTAAATGAAATTAAACCCCCCTTATTCACTTGAAAAATTAGTTTTTAAACCATTCTCCCCCTTTTTGTTATATCAAAAAGAATTTAAATGACTTTAAGCTCAAAATAACATAGGATGTTAACAATTTTGACATTAAAAACTTTGGTTTTAAAATTGGCTCCCCCTTACTCAATGCATCAAATATTGTTAGTCCAACAATATGATAATATAGTTGTAAAGAAAAATAATCTAATTGAAGCAAAAACAAAACAACTAGAAATTTTACCAACACTTGAACTTCAAGGGAGGATGTGAAGTGTTCCTTCTTCAAGTGTTCTTCCTTGTGTGTATGGAGCTCCCCCTCAAATTTGGACTTGTTGATCATACTTCATCACACCTAACATAAGACAATCAAGTAATTTTTGGTATCCAAATTGCTTTGGATCCATAGACGTCAGTAGCACAAAATTTAGTTCGCTTAGGAATCTATTTTTCAATTTCATCCTTTTTAGTTGAAGTACTTAGTCCTTTTGGGACCCAAATACTTCTAAAAACTTTGTCATTCAAAAATATAGGGGCACTAGATTGTCTAATATAAAATTTTGATTTTCCAAAACTATTTTTCTTTTCAAGCTCTTTGGAAATCAAATCTTTTTCTTCTTGAACTTTATGAAGAAAATTTTGTAAGTCAACACATTTTTGTTCAAACTCATTGAGTTTTGCTTCAAGTTCAAGTTTGGTTTTAGAAATCAAGTCAATTTGAATTTTCAAATTCAAAACTAACTTTTTGTTTTTCAAAATGTGATTTTTGAATTTCAAAACCAAATCATCATAGGCATCTTGTAATTCATCAAAAGTGTAGGAAGTAGGAGTGGATGAATTAGAAGTTACCCTTGAATCTTCTTGGATGGCCATAAGGCAAAGGTTGACTTGTTCATTGTCGGTGGAGTCTTCATCACTCCATGTAGCCATATATGCCTTCTTCTTATGGCTTGAAGTGCTCGCCCTCTTCTTTTTCCTTCATTCATATTCAAATTCTTTTATTGCTTTCTTCATGAATGGGGCACACTTCTTGAAGAGATGAACTATCTCTTCTTCATCTTCCTCCTCGCTTGATTCAACATGGTTGAACTTGGAGGATTTGAGAGCAGTGCCATTCGTGTTGATGCCAAGCTACATGATTTTCTTCTTCCCCATCTTCTTTTATCTCTTCCTTCTTCTCCTCCCCTTCTTTTCTTTTCTTCATAATTTCATGAGTGAGAAGAGACCTCATGAGTTCATCAAGCTTTAAAGTCTTGAGATTCTTGGCTTCGATGATGGCAGTCTTCTTTAAGTCCCATGACTCGAGAAGAGAATAGAGAAGCTTTCGGACAAGCTTATCTTCTGGAATGATTTCTCCATAGACTTTGAGCTCATTTGTGATGGTGGAGAATCTATCAAACATTTTTGTGATGTCTTCATTCGGTTCCATCTTGAAGTTCTCATACTTGAGATTGAGAAGACCGATCTTGGTCTCCTTTACTTCGTTAGTTCCTTCGTATGTGACTTCGAGCCTTCCCATACCTCATTGGCATCTTCACAAGAAGACATCTTCTCATAGATGTTGAGGCTAAATGCACAAAAGATGATGTGCAAAGCCTTGCAATTTAGCTCCATCTTCTTGCGATCATCCGCACTCCATTCCTCCTTGCTTCGTTGTGGTACGAACGAACCATCCTCAACTATGTCCCAAAGCTTGTAATCTTTGTCCTTGATAAAGTACATCATTCTTGTCTTCCAATAGGCATAGTTGGTCCCGTCAAAGAATGGTGGCTTGTCGATGGATTGTGCAATTTGACCGGTTGATTGAATTGATGTATCGAGCTTCCTGGATCACCTCAATAGAATGTTAATCCCCTTTAATTGAGCCTTGCTCTGATACCAATTCTTAGGCTTGATAGGCTCAATTTCCTTCTACCGATTTAGCTAGCTAAATGGTGGAGAAATTAGATTTTGAGTGATTTTGTGGGAAGCAAAAATTAGAAAATAAACACAAGGATTTATAGTGGTTTGACCTTCTAAACAAGCACCTACATCCACTATCTTAGCCCCACTAAGGATTCCCAATCAATTCACTAATTGATCCGTCCTCTTTTCTAGGCTTAAGAGGAAACCCTTACAACGATCAAAGCTTTCTAGCTTAAAGCTTGATCAAATCCTCTTTACAAGAGATGAATAAAAATCAAACTAAACTTCCACTTGCAAGGTTGATGTTTGCACACTTTAGCACTCACCCAAACCTAAACACTTGATCAAATTTTACAATTTTGGCTCACAAGTGTTGTCTATACAAAGAATGAACAATTAAAGCCCTAAGACAAATTTCTCATCATATAGTTGTTGACAATTGAAGCATTAGTCTTCCCTTGATGCTTGGAGGTCCCTTTTATACTCCCAATTGAGTTTGTAGCCGTTGAGGACCGTTGGGATTGAACTAGAGCCGTTGGAGCCTTTATTTCCCACCAAAAATACAGCTTTGGTGATGTTTGTTTCGATACACAAGTAGTTGTATTGAAACACCCTTCTTTCGAACTAGCCGTTGGGTCTAATTCAGCATCCCGTTTCGAAACACCATAGGTTGTATCGAGACTCCCGTTTCGAAACGCCTGGTCCCATATCAAAACGCCTACAATTCAAAAGACCGTTGAGAAATAGCCGTTGGGGTGTTTTGACCGTTGGGGTGTCTACCACGTAGGCTTATCGAAACACGAAGGCCTATTTCGAAATGACCCTTGTTGTTTCGATACAGCTGAGGCATGTATCGAAACACATATTGGCAGTTTCAAAACATATCGATACATATATGTCTGTATCGAAACGAGTACATTAAAATCACAGGTTTGACTACTTAAAAACGTTTTAGAACAAATCAAAACCTTTTTAAACATTCTCAAACTTATTTTCTAGTTGTTTTGACTTAAAGTATATTTTAAATTCTTTTCAATTTAGTCCAAAATATTTCTCAATTTATTATATCAAAATCTATATTTTTACAAAATTTCAGATCGTGCTATTTAATCTAATTTTTGTTTGTGTTGGTGATCATATTTCACAACACATATCGGTTCCTCAAACAAATGTACCAAATGTAATGGGATTTTGACAACTTAATCAAAGTTGAGCATGTTAAACACGTTTGACATCGTTTTAGCATTGATAAGTATCGATACTATACTTCGTGTTTTGATATTCTTCAATATGAACCTAAAATCCTACAGGATATGGTAACATTTAAGGTGGTCGTTCTCGTTATAAGTATCGAACCTCTTATATACTTTTTGATACTCCCAATTACATATGAACATGTAACTATATATGAACGTGAACATTGTACACGATTAGTATCAAAACTCTATAGAAATGGGTACATTTTATATGTTTGAATATCGAAACTATGAGTTATGATATAAATAAGATTCCAGAAAAGATAAGATGTGTCAGGCATGTATAGTAAAGAATGCTGATAATGAGGTGACGTGTCAGCGACGTGCATAAGAGATTATTGACATGAGTCGTGAGTCATGCCAGAGTACAACTTTCAGTCAGGTTACTTTCACGATAGGTTTGGGTTTCTTACTAGTTGTGTTGTGACTTGTGAGTATTTCGTATTACATTGATGATAAGCAACCAATAGTTAGTTACCAAACATATTTTGGCATTGTTTGGTTGGCATAAGGTAAGTTGGATCGTGTTCATATATATAAATGAAAAAAATTATTACATCATAACACAACCATGAAATAATCAAATTAGACTTGTAGAACATCACATTGAAAGTAAATGAAGACCAATCAAAAGCAAGGGAATGTTAAAAAAAAGTTTGGGTTTCCAAAAATATACCTTTGATTCTAGTAGGCATGATTTGATTGAACTAAGTTTAGGGTATTCTAACATCAACGAAAAAATCTAAAAAACCCCATCAATAATATCAACAAATATTTTAACATCAACTGTCATCCATGGAAAGTAAATGGAAACCAAACAAAACCAATGGTATTATAACATAATCAAGGTTCCAGAAATATATCTTTGCTTTTGTCAAGCTCTGAGTGGACTAGGTTTAAGGTTCTTGTAAAAATTTAAACAAAATAATATGAAAATCTGAAAACCCCATTAATAATGTCAACCATATTTTCAACATCAATCGTCAGCCATGGAAAGTACATGAAATCCAAACAAAAGCAAGGCTATTTTAAAAAAATAGGGTTTCCAGAAATACCTTCGATGCCTACATATTCAAATTAAACTAAATTGGATGAGGAGATGGTGTTTAGAAGGTTTGATTGGTGAAAGAATAAAGTGAAAAGTCCCTAAATTTAAAGATTTTAAAATGAAGGAATGAAGGAATCCAATCGGTTCGCACAACTAAGACATTTAAACGGAATCGAAAATTAAAGATAAAATTCTGAAACTTGTGAAATAAATTTTATGCATAATGGTCAAATTTATTACTCCAACAACAATCATTCTCAAAATGATGAATAAAAGTTCCAACTACCATTCCAGCGAAAGTACTACCAACTTCAATACACGTCTATTTCCTCTTAATCCTCTTCCCATTGAACAAGTTGTTTATTTTAAAGCTCGTAAACTTTTTCTCTAGCAACAGTCTTAAGAAGGTAAGCAAGTTAATAATAAGTATTTTTTTTTACTTTTATGTAACTTAATTCCATGCGATGTTTCATTTATTTCATATTCATTTACTTAGGTGCCAGAATATAGTCATCATGGAAGTTCCGAGGACAGTAGGTGATGCTAAAATAGGAGGAGATAGTGTGGAGAGTTCGAATAACATCATTGGCATGAAATTTGCGTCACTTGAAGAAGCATGGGAATTTTATATGTAGTACGCAAATCAAAATTGATTTAGTGCACGTCATGAAACAAGTCAGGTTGATACAAATGGAGATAAATACCAGCAAAAGTTTTGTTGTTCAAAAGAAGGGCAAAGGAAATCAAAAGTAGACGAGGCGAAGCGTTCACGTGCTCCACATCCACAGACAAAGACCGATTGCAAGGCTAGAATAGTGGTCCATTCAAAAGATCCGGATAGTTGGGTAATAACATTGTCTCATAACGAACACAACCATCAACTTTGTCCACCATCCATGGCATCCTTCCTTTATTCGCATCGATCTGTGACAGAGACCGATATTGCAGAGGCTTGAGCATTGCAAAAGGTCGATGTTGGAACATCATAAATTATAAAATTCTTCAAGCAACAGTCTAGTGGTTATCAAAATGTTGGTTTTACTAAAAAGACCCTTACAATGCCCTCCACAACATAAAAGCCAATGAAGTTATTGATGGGGATGTCAATGTCGTAATAGGTTACTTTGACAGCAAGAAAGAGACAGATCTTGGGTTTTTCAAGACATTTTCAACCGACGATTCTAATCGTTTGCGTAATCTATTTTGGGCTGATTTAACTTCTAGAGTTAACTACGCCATATTCGGCGATGCTATTGAATTTGACACAACATACAAGGGTAATGCATACGGTTGACCTCTTATTCCCATTATTGGTGTAAATCACCACCATCAAACAATTATGTTTGGTGTTGTTGTCCTTGGGGACGAGACCGCAGATACGTTTTAGCAGGTCTTAAATGCTTTTGCAGAAGCTATGTTGAAGAAATCTCCGCTTTCAGTGGTTACATATGGAAATAAGGCAATGTAGAGGGCGATCAATAATGTTTTTCCTGATGTTAAACATCGAATATGTTCTTGACATCTAGCTCGCAATGCACAAGGAAATATTGGGGATCCAAATTTTACAAAGGAATCACTACAAGGAAATGCACCTTTAGTGACAGTAAAAATTGTCACTAAAAGTATTAAACTTATACATTAAAATATATAGTGACAAACTTTTCAAGTCGTCACTTGTCATTACTAATAACTCCGTCACTATTATATTAGTGACAATTGTACTAAAACTTGTCACAATTGTTCATTTTTATTGTGACTATTTGTTCGACACTATTATCAATAGAAAATGTGATGAATTTGTTTGACACTGAAAATATATTTTGTTACCAACAATGTTGTCACACTAAGTATTTTTTGTTACCAAATGTTTGACACTATTATCATTAAAAATTGTGATAAATTTATTTGACACAAAATATATTTTGTGACAAAGAAAAAAGTCACAATAACACTTTTTTGTGACCAAATATTCAACACTATAATTAGCGACAATTGTGATAAATTAAATAGTCACAATAATTCTTTAAAATATGACCAATTTGTTTGACACTAAAAATTAAAGTTGTGATCAAAATTATTATCATGATAATTATTTTCTTGTGATAATATATCGTCTCTAATTGTATTTTTAATAGTTATAGGAAAATATTGTCACATATTTGTTTTCTGAAGACAAATATCTATTCACTGGTTATGTATGAATTATTTTGACTTCATTGTCACTAATCAATTAATAATTTTTCGCATCTATTTTTTAATTATTATACTAATAAAATATACATGAAGCAATATATATATATATATATATATATTAAATTATAAAATATTGTTGTACACAAATATATTCACTTTTAAAAGTTAGTAAGTAAACTAAAATGTAATTAATGTAAAACATAAAAATAATATCTAAAATAAACTTCAAGCCAATTATTCCACACCAAAATTCACTCTTTAGCATTTTCCTACAAAATAAACAGTAGGAGAAATAATAAGTTAATTAGTATATAAAATTAAATATGTCATTAAGTAACAAATTTGAAACTAACCCTTCATTAATTAGACATGCAAATAAATTCCCTGTTGCAGTTCTATGGTTTGTTTCTCAATAGCTTTCTTTGAGTTTTATGTTCTTCACATTGAACTTCTATGTTTTTTTTTGAAGTTGAATGTTAGACTCTTCTTGTTGACCAATAAAACTGATCAAAGATCATAGAACTGCCCATTTTACAATTGCAAAAATAAAATATTAACAAGAAAAAATAGTTAAAAGAGAAATAAGTGATTGAAACGCATCAAAACATGAACAAATAATATTGTATAAATCGGATTACATCTTGGTAGGATGGTAAGTGTTATGCAGCATAAGTGTAATGACACTGCTGTTTAGCACTTTTAATAAATAAAAACTGCTAATTGAGCTAAGAAAATATAAATATTCAAAGCAGACACAAGCATTGTACGCTAACACACAATAAAATCCTATTCTACCAAAGAGTCTAAAAAAATCCTATATCAAAACACCACCACACTCTTAACATAACAAATCATTCCGGAGAAAATCTTGAAAAGAGACCTTATACTCATAGACACTCAAACATCAATATACATGTTATCCACTCCTATATCCCAAAATTCACATGACATATAAATATCCAGACTACATCCTACACCCCATTCACTCACATCTCGCCCACAAATCCATTCATGCAAAATTTATAAAATAGAGTGTATGTAAACATAAAAAAATCAATCAAATAATAATTATTCTAAATAATCATGAAAAAACAATCAATGTATTTTTACAACAAATAAAATAAAGTTTCAAATCTTACTTGATAGGAAAAATCAATGATAAATACATGAATGCTATTCTATAAAACTAAAGGAAAGGGAAAAAAGAAAAATACATTACCAGATATGAGTTCTTGAATATCTAAAATTTACGTAGGAAGAAAAAAATTATAGGGTTCTATGATAGAAAAATATGTTCAAAGAAAATTCTAAGTAGGATTCTATAATAGTTTTTAGGGTTTTATTTTAATTATAATTTATATAAAAAATCTTGGCATTTTTGCTGTTTTTTTTTTTCAAAACTATTATCTTATCCTCTTCTTTGTTTATAATTTGAAAAATATAATTACTAATATTAAATATATTATGGGATAATATCTTAGTGGATATATTGGTCAGCCTTAAATTCTAACAACAATTCAATATTATTTTAACAACAATTCACGATTCTATAATAGTTTTAAGGATTTCTTTTAATTAAAATATATTTTAAAAAACTATTGACGTTAGTCGTTAAGTTTACTATTTCCTTCTATAATATTATATAATCCTATTATTTCCTTATAATTTAAAAAGATATAGTAATTAATAAAATTAAAATATATTATGGAATAATGTTTCCTAACCGTATTAATTATATTGTTTTTTATAATAATTATATTTACAATATTAAATTTAAAATCTTTTATAAAAATTTAATGTGATATAACATAATATTTTTTATATTAATATATTTTCATTTATATAAGTTTTATAACAAAATTTTTGAATTAAATATAATTTTTTTGGGTAAATTACACAATCCATTTTATGGTCCATCTTTGGGATTCATGGCTAGCTCCCTCTTAATAATGTCATCTTCAAGATTCAAACACAAATTTTATCTTTAAAAAAGTAATGTGCCTTGCTATTGCACACAACCCTTATTGGTGGGTTAAATATAGTTTTTAATATTCATAATAAAGAAGGTTATTAAAGTAAATATTATTCTTACAAATTAATCATACACTAAGAACTAAATTGTCAGTATAGGCTTAGACAAACTAGAAAATGACAAGTAAGCTTAGTCAAAATTATGAAATTATAGTTACGGTGCTATGATTTTTAAATTGTCACAAGTACTTTATTATATAAAGTTAATTTTACAGGGACAAAATTTTATTGTATGATCAATGATAGTGACTGATTGACATATCATCTCTAGTACATTACTTCCGGTAAATTTGAGGATTTTCTTAGTAACAAAATGGTAGTGACAAGTAAAATTCATCACAATTATACAACTACAATTAGGGTTGTAAAAACAAGTCAGGATCTGGAAACCTGCCTGAAATCTGCTCGAGTCAGAACCTGATTTAACCCGAGAATTCGATGATCCGAACCCGAACTGTAACTGACTGTTGCTGACCCGAACCCGAGTTGAACCTGTTACTGTAGCAACCGAACCCGATCTGTGTCCGACTGAAAACAACCCGAACCCGAATCTGACCTGGTAATTTTGACCTGAAACCCGACCTGCATCCGACTGAAACGAACCCGAACCCGAGACCGACCTGGCAAATTACCTGATATTATCCGACTGAAACGACCCGAGATCCGATTTTACCCGACATGTTTTGAACCCGACCTGTTAATGGACCCGACCTGTTTTGAACCTGAACTGTTGTTGACCTGAACTAATGTAGACCTGTTTATTATAAACTTAATAAATTTTTAATAGATTATGTTAATTTCATTACTTAAAATTATATACTTAAAAATTTGTTTAAGTATAAAAATATATACTATGTATAATAAAATTATACACTTAAAATATTTGTCTTATTTTATACTAAATATATAATATATTAGTAATATATAATTAATATAATATATTAAACTTATATACTTTATTATGTGAAATGTCTTTCAATTGACATAATAATTTATTTTACTAAAGTTATTAACATAATAAGAAAAATCTTTTAAGTATTATATTAATTATATATTACATTAATTGAAAGACAATTGTCATAATATATACTAAGTTATTAACTTATATTTTGTCTTATTTTTCGTACTTATTATGCTTCATATTTATGTTAATTTAAATTATATAAAACATATTGACATAATAAATACTAAGTTATTAACTTATAATTTGTCTTATTTTTCGTACTTTTCATATTTATGTTAACTTAAATTATATAAAACATATATATTAAGACAATTGACATAAAATATACTAAGTTATTAACTTAAAATATATAAAACATATTATGTTAACTTTACAATGTTCATAAATAAGAAAATTAAGATAACTACAAAATATAAGTAATTTGGATAACAGTTAACTTAGATTAAAATATATTAGGTCTTTCAAATTAACAGTTAAGTTAGTATTATGACAATTGACTTTCAAATGATTAATATATATTAAGTCTTTCAAATTAACAGTTAACTTAGATTAATCTAGATAACAACTCTATTTTGTTAATTTAAACGGGTTAACTTCTTAAATTTGTTAATAACAAAGAATAAAATGAAGTCACTTTGCTAACTTGAAATTAATAGTTAACTTAAATTAACAACGAACAATGAACAAAATGAAGTAATCTGGTTAACTTCATATTAACAGTTAACTTAAATTATAATAATTTTACAAACATATAATTAAAATAAGTTAATAACAAAGAGAATACAAACTTTAAGTTTACAAACAGAATAGAAGCTTACAAAATGATAAGTAATTTTGCTCTCAGATCTTATAGCAAAGTCAAAAGACTTTGCCACCAGAAAGATCATCATCGAGCAACAACATAAAGCTACCAACAAGTTTTAATTATGGGTAACTTAGCTATGAAAGCTAAGAAACCAGCAAAATTAAAACAAGGGCAACAAAATAAAACCAACAAACTAACAGTACTTAAAACCCAGCAACCAGCAACCAGCAAGACAGCAACCAGCAAAGAACTTCAACCAGCATCAAACTCAGCATTGAACAGCAACCAGAACAAAACAACACTAAGTGAAAAAAAAAACAAGGTATAAGAAAAAGTAAACAACACTAACAGAAATAAAAGACATGTAAATAAAGAAACAAAAAGATGAGAAATGTAAACTTACATTTTTGGGCAACATAAAAGGAGCATTGTATAACCAAGTCCAGCAACATCAAAATATAACAGCAACATAAACTGTAAGTTAAAAAAACAAAAGTGAAAACAGAGACAAAAGAAACTAAAATAAAAAACAGATCAAGATAATAGACTAAGAAACAGAAACAAAACAAAAGTAAAAACAGAGAGAGATTAGAATACCTCATTCAGGAATGGGATCTTCAACAGCAACATCAGGCAGAGAAGATTCATTCACAACAGCCAGATATTCATCATCTTTATCCTCAGGCTCAAAACCATACAACCAATTACGGGTTGTAACAAAAATTTCAACATTTTTGGGCAAAAGTCTAGCCCTCAACTTGTTCAAAATCCGACCCCCCATACTAAATGAGGATTCGGATGCAACAGAAGTAATTGGAATGGCTAAAACATCTCTAGCCATGAGAGAAAGAGTAGGAAAAGAAACAGACTGTGACTTCCAATACTATAATATATCAAACTCAGAATCATCAGACCGAGGGAGAAGGGGCAAAGATATGTAAGAGTCAACATCAGATTTACCACTCCTAGAAGCGGCCAAATTTGCATCAAAGTTCTACAAAAAAACATAAAACTAGTTAGAAAATTTTAAGTAAAAGAAACAAAAATGAAAACATAAACTAAAACAAAACTGACCTGAAACAGATTTGACTTTTTGAAGGTTCGAAGCCGATTCGAACTCGAAACACTTGTACTTTGAGATGAATTGCATTGGACAGAAGAATTAGAAGAAGATGAAGAACACAGAACAGTTCTAGAATAATAGATATACAAATTCACAAATTCATTGTACACAAGACTAACCCTCCTCTCAACCTCATCCTCAACATAGAGGACACCATACAACTCCTTCAGAAGTTGCAACTTATAACGGGGATCAAGTAAAACAGCAAAAGACAGAATAGTAGAGTGTTCAGACCAGTATTTCTCATACAACTCAAGCATAGGACCAGCCATAGCAGAAATTCCAACACAAGGATCATTGTGAGCATCACACAAAAGTTTCTCAATAGCAACAACATTAGCCAGATATAAATTAGAAGTAGGATACTTGGATCCTGAGAACAGAGTGGTAATCTCATAAAAAGGCTCAAGAAAATCACATATCAAAGATGCAGTTTCCCACTCATCCTCTAATATAATATCCAGACCATTCTCTCTATTAACAAACAAATTGATAGCTAACTTAGCATCAATAGCCCTACGTAGCATCAAATAAGTGGAGTTCCACCTAGTAGGGACATCCAAAACTAACTTACCAGAAAAATTAGAACCACAATCTCTAACAGCAGAATCAAAACCACATAGTCTAGAATCAGAAGAGTCAATAAATTTAACAATTTCACGCAACTTAACAATAGAAGTATCAATAACCTTCAACCCTCTTTGAACTATCAAGTTCAGAATATGAGCAGCACATCTAATGTGAAAGTATTTACCATTGCAAGGAAGGGGAGCTATGGCATGCAAATCGTCTTTGAGACGCTTAACCATTCTATCATTAGCAGATGCATTATCAAGGGTTATAGTAAAAACTTTCCTTTCAAGACCCCACTCACATAACAACTTCTTAACAAACTTATATATAGACTCACCATCATGGGGTGGGGGGAAACGACGAAAGTTAAGAATTTTTGACTGAAGTTTCCAATTATTATCAACATAATGGGCAGTCAGAGCAAAATATGAACGCGAAGTGCAAGCAGACCAACCATCACATGTAAAACAGATTCGACTTGAAACAGAAAGCATTGAATCAATTAACAACTTCTTATGCTTCTCATGTTTTAACATGCAATGCTTAGTAACAGTATACCTAGAGATATCCTTCACATTAGAATTAAGATAACGATGCAAAATCCTAAGTTTATCATGCTCAACCATGCTCAATGCTTATCCATGACACAAAATAGCTTCAGCAAACAAATCATAGTAGGTTTTCTGATCAAAAGAACTTCCTAAAACACTACTGGGATTGGATACAAGGAAATCCTTATAGGCAGGGCATTTTTCAGTGTGTCTTTTAGGGTTAGAGGTACCAATATAAGAATCAGCTTTATACCTTTTTGATTTGCAATACTTACATTCAGCAAAGATGCCATCCTCCTCCTTAACGAAGCAATAGTGATCCCAAACAGGAGAAGTCCTTCTCCCAAACTCTGTTGATGAAGTTGTTGAAGCCCTCCATCTAGTGGAAGGAAGAACAGTAGAGGCTTGGTCATTTTCATCAGCTTCAAACAAAACATTAACAAAAATGAGTTAGTGACTGATCAAATACTAAAAATGATCTTCTGAAAATAAAAAAAAGTTAAAAGAGTATACCTCTTTGAACGGGAAACTCCAACTCGTAAGAAATATCATCCATAGGCATAGCTGTGCTAAATGAACAAAAGAAAAATATGTGAAATCCCAGAAAATGAATGAAACAGCAAAAAGAACAAGTACATAACACATTTACATAACAAAATCCAGAAACAGAAACTTTAAAACATTTAATAAACAAAAACCCTAGCATGCATACTAAACAAACAATACAGAAACAGAGGGTGGTTTCAGTTTAATCCTTGTACGTGGCGTTGTTTACACCGAACCCCAGGGTCCTTTAAAAACCCCCTTTGGCACCAGTAGCCCCGCAAGTCTGGTATTCCAGCCTATATACTCGGATTAAACCAAGGAAACCCTAGCATGCATACTAAATCAACAACACAGAAACAGAAACCAAAAGAAAAACAAAACAAAACAGACATACAACCAAACAAAGTAGACATGCTTACATAACAAAATCCAGAAACAGAAACTTGAAAACATTTAATAAACAGAAACCCTAGCATGCATACTAAACAAACAATACAGAAACAGAGGGTGATTTCAGTTTAATCCTTGTACGTGGCGTTGTTTACACCGAACCCCAGGGTCCTTTAAAAACCCCCTTTGGCACCAGTAGCACCGCAGGTCTGGTATTCCAGCCTATATACTCGAATTAAACCAAGGAAACCCTAGCATGCATACTAAATCAACAACACAGAAACAGAAACCCAAGAAAAACCAAACAAAGTAGACATGCAACCAAACAAAGTAGACATGCAACCAAACCAAAATCCAGAACCATAAACTGAAACTTAAAAACATTTAGGTAACAGAAACCCTAGCATGCATACTAAACAAACAAAACAGAAACAGAAACCAAATGAAAAAGTGATGAGTGCTCAAATATGACATATTTCATTTGATATTTTTCTAGCTACTGGGACTTCTTGCTGCTTAATCCATGTTGTTTTCGTTATATTTTGTGCAGGGACCCAATTCTGGAAATAGCAGTGAAAATGAGGCATTTCTGCAGTTTTTATTATAATTCTGTCATGACTGGCATCATGGGCACGACACCGGGCACGACGCGTCTGACGTGGCAGTGACGTGACAATGACGTGGCGACTTCTAGAAGCTTCTGGAACGTTCTGAGAGATCTTATCAGCTTATCCGATTATATTCCTGCATTTAAATTTCAAAACATTTGAATTGTTTTATCTTTTGTTTATTATTTTGAATTATCTCATCATTTTATCTTTGTAAATCTAAGCCTATAAATACCACCCTTGGTAAAGGCTTAGATCATCCATCCATCAATAAATCATTTTAGTTTTTACCTTTGTAAACATTTTTAGTTTTAATTCAAGTTCTTTTTCTTCATTTTCTTGTTTCATTTATTTTATGTTATTTAATTATTTTTTCAAAACCAAGTTAAGCATGATAATCAATATCATGCTTAGCTAAATTTCTTGAGCCAAGAGCTAGCTAAATCAATTCTAATCGTGAGAATTGAACATTGCCTAAATTCCTTCGGGAATACATTTTTATCTTTCGGTTTAGATAGTTTGGCAATCGGCCTTACTAAAGTTTTTAATCGTTTTTCAAATCAAAAAGAGCTCGTTGATCTGGAATCGTTTAAAACATAGTTGGGAGGAAGGATCGGCCTGTGGCAATTTCGACTTCCTGTGAACACTCTTAGCGGCGGTCCGCTAAGGAAAGATAAAATCAGAAGCGATTCTTTTTAAGACAATTTCTGAGTCGGGCTTTTCCTGCTTTCAAAACTAAACACTTTAACGACGATAGACGTGGCTAATTTGTTTAAGAATCAACCTTCGAAGATAGTCTTGGGAGGATTGGTTACTCGAGAGAGAAGCAAGTTGCGACGGGTTGGGCCTCGCAGACTGTAACCCACATGATCCCCGGAGTAAAAATCTATTTCAATGATCGAAGGAATTGACAAGGCTAGCTCGAGGCTATTTCACATACTTGGTTTTCCTTAATTTTAATTTGTGCATTTTATTTTATTACTTCATCACAAATCATATCACCCCCTTCTTTTATTTATTTGCTTTTCCAGATATTCCTGGGATTTCGGATTCAACAAATTCAAGTCAACAATTCCATCTAATCTCCCTGCGGATCGACCCTCTTTCCATATACTACTTAATTTCCTTATTTTATTAATTGTTGAAAGAGGTTAATTATTTATTTATTTTGACCGGTTAAACGACGACTTGTCAAAATTGGCGCCGTTGCCGGGGAGATTTATTTTCGATAATTCTTGACTGATTTTTGTTTTATTTTATGACCAGGAAGAATCCGGGTACTTTTGCTCCATATAACCCGAAAATTGAAGCAACCGCTCGTAGAACTCACGGCGAAACACTTCGACGAAAGAAACAACAACAAAGCACACGACGATCTGAACAAGAATCCACCTCCGAGACCACACCAATCGACGAACCTACACAAGAACCAGAACCGATGGCAGATCAAACAATTCGAGAGCTGAATGCAGCCCCTACCGTGCAACAACCACTCTGTATTGCTTTTCCTCAAGGCGATACTCCCTTCCAGCTCAAAACGGGATTAATCCACTTACTCCCAACTTTTAATGGCCTCCCTACTGAAAGCCCACATAAACACCTTGCCGAATTTCACATGGTGTGCAGCAGCATGAAACCGCAAGGAGTTTCGGAGGATCAGATAAAACTAAGGGCATTTCCTTTTTCTTTAGCCGGAATGGCTAAAGAATGGTTATTTTATTTACCTCCGAATTCTATTAATACATGGGCTGATCTTTCTCGTGTTTTCCTTGACAGGTATTTCCCTGCAGCAAAAGCGACTGAACTTAGGCGAAGCATTTTGAGCATCCAACAAATGCACGACGAATCCCTATATGATTATTGGAAAAGATTCAAGAAGTTGTGCGCAAGCTGTCCGCAACATGGCTTATCTGAGCAAACACTCCTTCAATACCTATACGAAGGAATGTTACCGATGGACAAAAAGATGGTAGATGCAGCAAGCGGTGGCGCGCTCGTTAACATGACTCCTACTGCGGCAAGAACATTAATTTCCACAATGGCTGCAAATTCGCAACAATTTGGTTCTGCAAGTGAACCCAGTCGTCGGGTTCAGACAGTAAGCACAATTACATTAGAAAATAAGATTGATAATTTGACTAATATTGTGCATTCACTTGTTTCAGGGAAAGTAGGAGCTGCCAAAGTTTGTGGAGTATGTACCATGTCCGATCATGTAACTGATCTATGTCCCTTACTCCAAGATACATCTAGTGCCCAGGTTAACGCCATATTTCCCGGACCTCCCCAAAGACCCTATAACCCACATAGCAATACCTTCAATCCCGGTTGGAGAGATCACCCAAACTTGAGCTACGGTAATCAGAACCCAAATTACCAACCTAGGCAACAACCTCCCTACCAAAACCAAGCACCCCAAAAATCCTCGCTTGAGTCTATTGTTGAGAGATTGGCAGTTTCGCAGGAAAAATTCCAAACCCAAACACAATCCCATCTCCAGCAAATCGACAAACAAATAAGCCAACTAGCTCAAGCCGTTAACCGTCTAGAATCCCATGGGAAGTTACCATCACAAACCAAAACCAATCCAAGGGAAAATGTTAGTGCGATAACTTTGCGTAGTGGAACTGTGATAACGCCTAAACCGCCCAAGCAAACCGAGCAAAAATCCGACGAGCAAGGCAGCTCTTCGAAGGACCAGAACGAAAAGTCTCCACCCATTGCAGGTAACTCTAAATCCAATATTTTTGTTTCTACTTACGAACCTGTTCCTCCTTTTCCAGGTAGATTGGCGAAACGAGATAAAAAGGAGGAAGAGAAGGAAATTTTGGATGTATTTAAAAAAGTGGAAATCAACATCCCACTTTTGGATGTTATTCGGAAAGTCCCCAAATACGCAAAGTTTCTGAAGGACTTATGCACAAACCGAAGGCAACTATCCGGAAATGAAAAAGTTAACCTTGGTGAAAATATTTCGGCCATCTTTCAAAAGCCGTTGCCGCCAAAGTACAAGGACCAAGGTATGTTTGCGATTCCATGTAAAATTGGGAAAGTTGGGATTAAAAGGGCGATGTGCGATTTAGGCGCGTCTATCAACGTCATGCCGTTAAACGTCTACAACAAAATTTCGACTGAACCTTTGAAGGAAACGCGAGTGACGGTTCAACTAGCTGATCGTTCAGTTATTTACCCCGAGGGAGTACTAGAAAACGTGTTGGTACAGGTAAAAAATCTTATTTTCCCTGCTGATTTTTATATAATTGACATGGAAAATGATCGCAGTAACAACGGATCCGAAATCTTGCTTGGCCGACCTTTCCTATCAACCGCGCATACAAAGATTGATGTCCGCGGCAGCATTTTAACTATGGAATTTGATGGGGAAGTAGTTAAATTTGATATGTATAAAGCTATGAAATATCCTGATTCGGTCGCAAGTTTAAATTTCATTGATATTATAGATCCGTTAGCTGATGATTTGATCGAAACTAATTTGTGTTATGAATTTTGTAGGGAATTCGCAGATCTCGACGATAAAAACAAAGGCGAAATCATTTCAAATTTTTCTTCCCTTTCTGATTTTCGATTAATTCCAATTCGAACTAAACATTTTCCATCAATTTTGCAGGAACCAAAGCCAAGGTTGGAATGGTTTGATTATATATTTTTAGGCGACAACCAAACTTTGCCAAATATCATCTTGAGTAAGTTGTCATCTTGGGAAGCAGGTAGAAGCTTAGTTGTTGTTTTGCGCACAAAAAGAAAGATGAAGGAAGACGTTAAAACGACGAGCGATGGACATTATCGATTATTTGAAGACCTTTATTTTGAAGAGCCAAAAATTTAGCAAAGGTCGTCAAGCTAAACGACGTTAAACAAAGCGCTAAATGGGAGGCAACCCATTAGTTTATTTATCGTCATTTTTCACTCTTTTTTTATTTAATTTATGTTTCTTTATTTTTCATTCTTTTTTTTATTTGCCTTAATAAAATTTTCTTTCCCTCTGCAGGATTATTTTCGCACACAGCAAGACAAACATCACACTCCAGTGAAGTGCACCGTTTCATTAAAGTTGGCGCACGATAGCAAAACCCCTTCCCACTTAATGGCGCATGGTAGCAAACCCCTTTCCAACCATTTTCAAAACCCTTTGACCGGTTGCTTAGGAATAAAATAAAGTAAGAATTGTTTTCAATTCTTTTCTTTATTTGTCCCCATTTGAAACCTTTCCCCTTTTCTTTCTTTCTCGTAAACCACCAAACCCTAAAAAAACACAACCAAACACCTTTTTTTTTCACCCAGCCACGCCGACTTCACCATGCCCCACACCTCCTCCTCGTCGTGGTGGTCGACAACGGCAAGCCCCCAGCCCCTGATCGAGCACCGATGGCCCCTTCGACTCCCAATGCTCCTCCGCCTCC
Organism: Hibiscus trionum; assembly: GCA_030270665.1. Taxonomy (NCBI): domain Eukaryota; kingdom Viridiplantae; phylum Streptophyta; class Magnoliopsida; order Malvales; family Malvaceae; genus Hibiscus; species Hibiscus trionum. Next base: position 12,545,399 of record BSYR01000038.1, on the reverse strand, counting down.
TTCCCCGACCGTCATCCACTGTTCGCGTCTCTCCAACAGCACCGCCGGACAAAGCTCCAGTCGCCGTCCACCTTCCCCGACGAGACTGACGAACCACCCTTCGATGCACCCTCTTTCGCACATCCGACAGCTCCGTTCAAAGCCCTCTGCAGCCGCTGATCCGAGCCACTCATAGTGCACCATTCCCATCGACTCAATTTCATCACTCACGGGGAGTATCTTTTGCCCTTATTATCTTTATATTTCCTTAATTTTTATGAATTGGGGTAATTCAATTAAGTGAGGGGGAGGGTAAATTACCACTTGTCTGCTTGTTTGATAATATGTTTTGATTTTGATTAAACCTTAAGATGAATTTTTTCTTGCCATTACTTGTTGTCCAGCATGTTGTACTTGTTCTAGTGCTTAGGAATGATTGAATTGGAGCATTTTGATAATCAAATTATATGGGTAATATGCAGTTTAACATCTCCTTTAATTACCCTTGATTGTGTTGATTAAATTTCTCGCCTAGCTTAATCAACTTAGCCTAATTTTGGTAAGATTTGAGCCTTGAGCATGCATTCTTCATATTATGCTCGTTTCTTTTTCTTGAGAGTGTCATCTTGAATTTTAGGAATCTAGAACTTGTGGCTTGCTTACAATTCGAGACTACAATAAGAACGAGGTGCTTTAAAATGATTTAGGCATTAGGCTTTGAACCTTTTCTTTCCCTTTCTCATCGCCTAGTGAGCCTTCGTTAGCCTTACACCCCATTTCCTTGGCTTAACCACTTTTTGATTGATCAAATGCTAGAAACTATATTACTAGGCAAATAAGGAGCTGCAATTCAAATAAAGGGCATGATTCTTCGAAATGAAAAAAAAGAAAAAAGAATAAAAAAAACAGTTTCGAAAAGAAGAAAAGAAAAAAAAGAAAAAAAAATGTGTGTTTTGCTTGCCCATTTTTAGCTCCTTTTTAATGTCTTCACTGCTTATGTTTGAAATATCTTGCTTTGATCATCCTCTTTTTCTTTCCATCTTTCTACCTTTTTTCTCTAAACCCTCATTACACCTTGAATAAAAGACCTAATGATTTTTGCACCTTGATTCTAATAAAGTAGTGGAGAATTGAACTTGTTACAAGCTTATGGAAACCTTTGTTCATGCATGACTTTGAGTGTTTCTGCTTTAAATTTACCTTTAAAACACTTTGAGTGCTCTTGAGTGTACCTTGGTGAGGATTAAGACTAGGTTAAGATTTGATTAGTGCTTGATAGGTAATTCGAAGAGATAAGGACTGATCTTTGCTCGCATCCATTTGGTTTGATAATGTTTTCTTTCATGATACTCCAATTGCGCTAGAACTCTTATGATTATGTTTGATGCATGTAATGGCTTGAGAAATGCATTCTTTGGTTTATGTTTTTTCGGACATACTTGAGGACAAGTATGAGACAAGTGAGGGGGAATTTGATGAGTGCTCAAATATGACATATTTCATTTGTTATTTTTCTAGCTACTGGGACTTCTTACTGCTTAATCCATGTTGTTTTCGTTATATTTTGTGCAGGGACCCAATTCTGGAAATAGCAGTGAAAATGAGGCATTTCTGCAGTTTTTATTATAATTCTGTCATGACTGGCATCATGGGCACGACACCGGGCACGACGCGTCTGACGTGGCAGTGACGTGACAATGACGTGGCGACTTCTAGAAGCTTCTGGAACGTTCTGAGAGATCTTATCAGCTTATCCGATTATATTCCTGCATTTAAATTTCAAAACATTTGAATTGTTTTATCTTTTGTTTATTATTTTGAATTATCTCATCATTTTATCTTTGTAAATCTAAGCCTATAAATACCACCCTTGGTAAAGGCTTAGATCATCCATCCATCAATAAATCATTTTAGTTTTTACCTTTGTAAACATTTTTAGTTTTAATTCAAGTTCTTTTTCTTCATTTTCTTGTTTCATTTATTTTATGTTATTTAATTATTTTTTCAAAACCAAGTTAAGCATGATAATCAATATCATGCTTAGCTAAATTTCTTGAGCCAAGAGCTAGCTAAATCAATTCTAATCGTGAGAATTGAACATTGCCTAAATTCCTTCGGGAATACATTTTTATCTTTCGGTTTAGATAGTTTGGCAATCGGCCTTACTAAAGTTTTTAATCGTTTTTCAAATCAAAAAGAGCTCGTTGATCTGGAATCGTTTAAAACATAGTTGGGAGGAAGGATCGGCCTGTGGCAATTTCGACTTCCTGTGAACACTCTTAGCGGCGGTCCGCTAAGGAAAGATAAAATCAGAAGCGATTCTTTTTAAGACAATTTCTGAGTCGGGCTTTTCTTGCTTTCAAAACTAAACACTTTAACGGCGATAGACGTGGCTAATTTGTTTAAGAATCAACCTTCGAAGATAGTCTTGGGAGGATTGGTTACTCAAGAGAGAAGCAAGTTGCGACGGGTTGGGCCTCGCAGACTGTAACCGACATGATCCCCGGAGTAAAAATCTATTTCAATGATCGAAGGAATTGACAAGGCTAGCTCGAGGCTATTTCACATACTTGGTTTTCCTTAATTTTAATTTGTGCATTTTATTTTATTACTTCATCACAAATCATATCACCCCCTTCTTTTATTTATTTGCTTTTCCAGATATTCCTGGGATTTCGGATTCAACAAATTCAAGTCAACAATTCCATCTAATCTCCCTGCGGATCGACCCTCTTTCCATATACTACTTAATTTCCTTATTTTATTAATTGTTGAAAGAGGTTAATTATTTATTTATTTTGACCGGTTAAACGACGACTTGTCAAAAAGCATGCATATCAAACATAAATATATACCAGAACCACATAAACAGAAATATACCAACCAGAAGTTAGGGATTTTAGAAATATACCAACAACTGAGAATGCCAGAAGATCCGCTCCCATAAAATAAACATGCAAACCAAAAAGAAAAAAAGTTAGGATAAATCAGAGTATAAAAAATTAAAAAAATTAAAAATAAAATAAAAATAAAAAGAACATATGAGAAAAAAACTTACCAAATCCCAGAAGATTAGGGCTTCCAGGGATATCAGAAGTCAGAAGAAGGAGAAGGGCTTCCAGGGAACTCAGAAGTCAGGAGAAGAAGAAGGGCTTTCAGGGATCTCAGAAGTTAGAAGAAGGAGAAGGGCTTTCAGTGATCTCAGAAGTCAGAAGAAGGAGAAGGGATATTAGGGTTTTTTGAAGATGAAAAGATTTTTGAATACGAATCGATTTTTGGGATAAGGGTTTAGGGTTGATGGATTAGGGTTTGGGGATTAGGGATTAGGGTTTAGGGTATATGGGTTAGGGTATCAAATAATTTGGGGTTTAGGGTAAAACATTTTTGATTTGGGGATTAGGGTTTTGAAGGATTGAAAAAGAGAAAGTGGAAGAACAGGATGATGTTCTTGAGAAAAAAGTTTGCGTTTGATCGAGAGGAAACAGGTTTAGATTGAAGTAGGATGTTTGTATAGGATCTAGAATGGGTTTGGGAAAGAACAGTGAAGAACTTGGTGAAAAAGTTTGGTTTTGATCGAGAGGAAACAGGTTTAGACTGAAGTAGGAAGTTTGTATAAGATCTGGAAGGATTTTGGGGAAGAACAATGAAGAACTTTGGGAAAAAGTGAGGTTTTGATCGAGAATAGATAGGAAATCTGGGAGAAATTGTGTTTTTCAGAGAGAGAGAAAACGAGGAGAAATTTCGGCAGAGTAACGCTAGGGTAAAAATGGTGTAAAATGGCTGGGGTGAGGGTTTATTTATAGGGGTGAGCCGGGTCAAAAAGATCCACGTGTTTTTTAACGGGTTACACGGGTCTTGCTCCGCAAGCACTCTGACTTTCAATTGTTTCAATTTGGTCCTGATTTTTGTGAAATTCAGCTTAAACTTTTATTTTATGTTCGATTTGGTCCTTATTTCAGTGTTAAGGTTTAGGGTTAGGATTTAATTTAAGGTTTGGGGTTTTAATTTAGGAGTTAGAGTTATAATTTATAGTTTAAGGTTATAACTTAGGGGTAAGGTTTAAGGATTAATGCTACTATTTCAATTAGTGTTTGAGTTTTGGGTTTAAGGTTTAAATATTTAAGGTTTGTGGTTTAGGGTTTATGTTAAATGTTTAGGGTTTAGGGTATTGATTTAGTGTTTATGAAGCCTTTAGGTTTAGGGTTTAGGGTTTAGGATTTAATTTAAGGTTTGGGGTTTTAATTTAAGAGTTATGGTTTAAATATTTAAGGTTTGTGGTTTAGGGTTTATGTTAAATGTTTAGGGTTTAAGGTATTGATTTAGTGTTTATGAAGCCTTTAGGTTTATGGTTTAGGGTTTAGGGTTAGGATTTAATTTATGGTTTGGGGTTTAGGGTTTAAATAATGGGGAAGCAACCTTCATATTCCTTGTTCGATTTTTTATATTTCGTTAGATAAATACTACAATGACGACATACTTGAGACAAGATTTAAGATTGTCACAAGCATACCACTATAAAATGGTAAATTTAATAGTGACATGTTGTTATTGACACAATTATGAATGGTAATAGTGACTATTTAATATGTTTTCATTATTATATCTTTTCGTGGGAAAAATATGTTGGTGTCAATTTGAGCCTATCATTAGCGACGAATTGATAATGACAACTTACTTTGGTCACAATAAATCACTATCAGTGACGTGTTACTTGTGATGTAATTGCAATTTGTCACAATTATTACCAAAATAGTGATTAAATAGTTATAAGTCACAATTACTCATTTCAGTAGTGGCACAAACAAATTTTGTCACAAATAACTAACTTTTGTGATGACATTCTTCATCGTCACAGCTAAATGGTCACTAAAAATCTTATTTGTTGTAGTGAATTTAGCAGATGCATGCATTCTTGGTGGACACCTGAGGAATTTGATGAACAATGGGATATAACTATTAAGGAGTTTAATGTGGAAAACCATTCGTGGGTGTTGGAGAAGAGCAACATCCGACACTTATGGGCACAAGGGTATATCACATGTCATTTGTTTTTTGCGAACTTGCGGTCAACCCAAAGGTGTGAATCAATGAATGCTTCTCTGGATATTTTCTTTAAGTGCAAGAAGACATATTTGGAGTTTATTCGTGCAATTGAAGATGCCATTTGTCAAATGCGCTTGAACTAGTTGAAAGAGGATTTTACTTGTACATAGAGTCAGCCGATGAAATTGACAAAATTGAAAGAGCTAGAAGGCCATGCAGCTGAATTGTATACAAGAAAATCATATAAGTCCTTCCAAGAGGAACTTAAATTAGAGACATTGTATAGTGTATCACGGCATGATGACGACGGTAACGGTGTTCGCAGTATTTATCTAACGAAATATAAAAAATCGAACAAGGAATATGAAGTACAATTTGATGTTGTCACGCAAACCCCTAACATGTTGTTGTCGTAAATTTGAGACAGCCAGGTTTCCATGTAGACATCAATTACACGTGCTTAAGAGATTGGATATCACACGTATTCCAAATTCATTGATTCTAAATCGATGGACAAAGAATGCGAAGGTTGCTTCCCCATTATTTGTGGACTTCAATGTTCCTTATGAAGCGAAACACATGGCTCGGTTCGCTTCGCTCTGATCGGGCTCAAATAAACTTTGCTATATTGCATCAAATACGGAAGAAAGCTACCGATGAGCCAAAGATGAGATTCATAGACTTACGAATGAATTCAATCTTGTATGTTGAATGATTCTCATGATCAAACCACACCACTCAAAATAGTTCGGGACCCGTCAAGGAAGAAAAGAAAAAGTTCAGATACAAGGTCCAAAAAGTTGCAAGCAAGAGTAGGCGCCATTGTTCAATTTGCATTTCAGAAGGGCGCAATAAAGTCACATGTCCTAAGTTGAAGCTAGGATTGACAACACCATCATCCACATGTAAAGATGATTTTTATGCCCCGGATTTGGAACTTTCACAAAGTGCAATGGACAACATGCATCTGATCGAAGAAAACGTTAGTCCCTATTTATTAAATTACATGCATGCGTGTATTCACCAATCAATTATAACATGTGAAACGATTTCTTTGCCCTTATTAGGAGCAAGAGGAAGTATGTATGAGTGAATGTGGAGCTTCAAACAATTCCACTCAAACTGCGGAAGAAGACTATCATCTTTTTTGAGTTTTTGAACAGTATGTAATTATAAGTTGAATGATAATTATGTACACATTTTAATGTAAACATATAATGGTTATTCGAGATAGTGTTTGCATATACTAGGAATCGAAACTCGGATTATGAATCTTGATACTGGTAAATTTGTACAAAAACTTAGAAAATTCCAACTTAAAATATTTAATGAAATTGTGAAAATCGTTGTGGAACATTCAAACATATAGGTACAATATCGAGTGGAGTTGGCTCGAACCTCATAAAAACAAACCTATAATGTTCTTGTTCTCACATTTTAAGTTGGTCATTAATTCTCCTAGTACCGAACCTGTACTTTGTAGTTTCATACCCTAATTCGTAGGTTGACTTAAAAGTATTTTGATATGCTCATCTTTTCTCGATTCAATCCGTATATTTGGTTATGAATGTTTTGAATAGAGGAATCTGTATGTATTATATATCATGTAATTGAGCTAAAACATTTGAAAGGAAGTAATGTCTTATAAACATAGTCGACTTGTGAATATGTCCATAATTTATGGATAGATAATATTTTGTGATGATTTGTTTATTAATCGGTAATTGGTTTGATTTGTTTCTTTAAAGAATAAACTATGTTATCAAGTAATTAAAAAAGTTATAACTACAGGAATGAAACCAAATGGTAAATTGCGCATGACCATATGGATACTATTGATACAAGATATTGTGATTAAATCTTGTTAACTTGATCCTATGTGTAGGACACGATGATGCGTGCCTTTTACATTTTGTTATAGGCTTACAAATTGGACCTTGAACATTGCATGTTTTACTTTATGTTCATTAATGATGTAATTAATCTTAAAAAAGTGATAGTAAACCAATTGTGTACATGGTTTGTATGCTTCTTGACATGGTTGTCTTTTTATATATAATATAATAAAATATTAATCGTCAACCTAAATGTGTCATTTAACTGCTCACAGAAAGTGCCTTTTCGTTAATGCGACGAGTATCGAACCTTTACATATACAGTTTCGAACTTTTCACGTGAAACCTAAAATATAACATGTTTTACTAACGATTGCAGTTTAAGTTTCGCTTGGCTAGTATCGAAACACATTTTCATTGGTTCGAAACAATTTACAATTTGTGCTTCCCGCCCAAACTGTCTTTTCATTTCTAATATAATTGGCCATAAATGTAACCCAATATTATCACCAACTGTTATTGAAAGAACGCGCACAAAATTAATTTGGCAGGTTAAATAAAAATATTTAATTGACGATTCATTTAAATAATTTCAAAATGCACATTTCCCAGTAAATAAGCGACTGGTCTATTATAAATAGGAGTACTTTGAGTTCTTAGCTTCATAACCTAATGAGCGACTGTTGTATTCTCTCCTTGTAGTTTTTGTCTCTACACCATTATGTGTTGGTTGATTACTAGTATGCAAAGACTTTTTTTTATAGATTCAAGAGGAGTGTTGGTTGTTTATTTAGGTTGTTCGTGTCGACAAACAATGGTATTTGGAAGGCTATGATTAGCCATTTTGTAGGGATGAACACCAACGAACATAGTATTTGGAAAACCTTGATATCAAGATTTTCCAAATACTATTGTTTGTTGGTGTTTCGAACTACATCGGGACGCGGTGAAAGCATATCAGATTGTCGAACCTATGAATGTAGTGGACATTGCATGTTTTCCCAATATATATCATCAAGGAGGCTGATCATTTTTCAATTGTGGGTCTGATCGATTGCGGCCACCGTGACAACAATCAAGCAGCACCGGATGATTAGCATATGATATTTCTTGGTTTGTTAGAATAAATTAGTTCTAGTTTTATATGGTGAATTAGTTTAAATTTACTTTTGAGGGAGGAGACTTGACACTTCTGATTTCGTTTGCCTTTTGCTGCTAACATCATCAGTGTTAGTATTTGGATATTCGATCTCTGAAGGAGTTCTATCAAAAATTAAATCTTAGAATTTGATTATTTCCTTTGTATTGGAAACCACAAAAGACTCGAATTCCAATGTGTAATGCTATGCAAATTCTCCCCAACCCTTTTGCAACCACAACTTGTTACTACCACATTCAAGTGAGTAATGATCAGTCCCTTTATATTGGAAAACTGTCTTTTCAGTTATAATATTGAACTTGCTACAAATGTCATGAACTACTCGCAGAAAGTCTTTTCGTAGTGATACGATAAGTTTCACAGTATTTGCACAGGGTTTCGAACTTTCCACTTCAAACCTAAATTGTAACATGTAATCCTAATGATTTCAGTTTAAGTTTTCCTTTACTTAAAGACTCTGGTCGCCCAAATTGAACCTTGAACTTTTCATTTTCCATTTTATGTTCATTAATTATGTAATTACTCATATAAAATGGCGAATATCAGTATTACGACGGGTTTCGAACGTTTGAACAGAGTTTCAAACTTATCACTTCAAACATAAAATTGTAACATATATTTCTAACGATTACAATTGCATTTTTTTAACATGTACCGACACTAGGGGTGTTCGTGGTAGGTTAACCGCATCGTTTATCCTAAACGGTTGGTTAACCATTATAGCAGTTATTGAATTTTTCTAACCATAACCTAACCATTAAGAAACAATTAGCCATTTACAGTTAACCGTTAACATACAGTTAATCGACGGTTCAATATAGGTTAACCTGTAATCCTTTACAATTTTTTTTCACGTGTTCACTACTTTTTTTAGAGAATAATGAAATTATTTCTCCGTATTATATTAAAATGTTAAAAAAAATTAATATAGAGATTCTAAACACTCACTCCATACTTAATTAAAACAAAGTACCTACATATTATAAAGTTCCAACACAACACAAAGCACACAAAAGCTTCATAATATTTTAAAATTTCAAGTCTCAATAATGTTCAACACATAGAAATACACCATCAAAGTTTAGTACATAAAAAGAAACCAACAAAGCTTTAAACACAAATCTTTGACTAACATAAAACAAAAATAAGGTAAATGAAACTTCCATAAGTGAATACGACACAAGCCACAAAATAATTTAATAAATATATATAATTTAATAACGGTTAACCTATAGGTTAATCATCTGTCAAAATTTTTAACCGTAACCATTAACCATCATTTTAGCGATTCGATTAACCGAAATCGTTTAATCTTAACGGTTGGTTAATTAACCTACAAAATGTATTAGTTATATCGGTTAATGGTTATGGTTAATTATCCACACCCCTAACCGACACATGCATCCATAGTTTCAAACCTTTTTGGTTAACGCCCAAAACTTCCATTTCATAAAAAATTTAAAATGTGTCATAAATGTTATAAACGTGGCATAGTATGCATACGTAAAATATTAAATGACTTTGTAACATTCGATGTTGAGCATTTAGAGTTATAGTTTCTGAACTTTAAAAGAAAATATTAATTTAAAAATTATTTGCTTGAAGATTCATATCATTATGCTTACCATATTACAAATATAATAACGCCCCAGTTTTAGGCCTAAGAGTCTTTAAGGTTGACTCAGGATTCGTAGGACATAGACTAGAGATCCAGGTTAGTTCGAGATATGATAAAATTATGGGAAAAATTCCTAAAATCCTCTATATATATATATATATAAAGGTTTGGTAAAGTCAATTTTGGAAAATGACTTTTGGAAGATTGACATTTCGGTTGAGTGACTAATGTGTAAAGAATGCAAAATTTATTATAAGGACTGTTTTGAAAGAAGGCCAAAACTTATAATCTTTAGGGAGCTATTACACCAAGGTGTTATCGGCCTTTCCCCTTGTTTTTATATTTTTAAAAGATTTAATAAATTAATTTATTAAATGAGATTTAATAAAAGATATTTTAAAAGGATAAAACATTTTCTTACATAACTATTGTTCTCCTAATTTTTTCTCTCAACTTTTCCATCAACCAAACTATCTTTCCATGAGCCAAACTATCTTTTCATCACTAAAATATCCAAAGATTTATCTCTTTTCACCCACTTTTGATTTCTAAATAATTCTCATGGATTTCTACATCAAATAGCAAAGGATTTCTTGAAGGTTTTCATCTAAATCATTGCAATCAAGGGAAAAACCTTGTGTTAGAGGGGATCTTTCTTTTCTCTCCTCTAATCAAGGTTCTTTAATGAAATTTCCAAGTCTTTGGCTCTCTAATTGTGTTTAATAACAAGGTTTTATAATCTATTTGATGAAAATGATTAAATCAACCTTTGAAAGATGATTTCTCAAGATTTTTGTAATGATGTTGAGATGTTTTGCTCTCATTTCTCGGTTTTTATCCCATTGATTTATGTGATCATGCTCATGTTTTGAAGATAGAATTACACCTACTGTTTTATGCATGTTTTGAGAATTGATTTGATGATTTATATGATCCCATGAGATAGAATTATGATTTTGAAGAGATAGAATTTATTGAGAAAAATGCTATGCATTGTTTATGATTTTGAGATGGGATGAGATATGGTTTATGTTTATGCATTGAAAAACAGTAGGTAATGGTGTTTAAAATGAGTATAGTGGCATGAGACAAGATTATTGTTACCGAATAAAAATGGTCGAACAATAGGATGAGAAGGGCACTATAATATACAAAATTTGTACGTGCTCTTTGGTTCGGGCAATGGGGGTAGTTCCATTCCGTTCCAAAGTGAGATTGTGGTGATGAGAGATTCTACCACGGTAGGTCTTGATGATGTGAGATTCCATCAAGCTTTGTGGCGATGAGAGATAACGCCATGAGAGTTCGTTGATGTGAGATTCCACCGAGGTAGGACTTGTCGATGTGAAATTCCGTCAAGCTATTCGTATATAAGTAATGTTGCCTAAATGCCAATATATGAGATTCACATGTACCTTGTTTATAAATGATTTAATGAAATGAGATTTTCTTATGAGATCATGTTTTGAGAAATGCTTTATGAGAGACAAGAATTAAAGCTTATCATTTAAGTTAGAATAATTTAATTGAGCCTTGTCCTAAATTAATTAGAATAATTAGTGACCTAATTGAAAGATTAGTGACCAAAATAAGATGACTAAATTGAATAATAGATAAATGAAAGGTAATACATGTAAATTTGTTGGAAATTATGTCCATTACCATGTGTTAGAAAATAAAGACACCATGTGTCTTATAAGCTTGCCACTCGGCAAGCATGAGATGAGAATTACAAAGTTTTGTCACATTCTTCACTAATTCTCCATCAAGTTACCCGAAAGTAAGAGAGAATTAGGGAAAGAATTCTAGAGAGAGGGGAGTGTTCATCCATGGATAATGAAGGAGATCAAGTTCGAATTAACATAGGAAAGGCTATCTTGAAAAATTAGGTAAGCTTCTATTTCCCTTCCTATTCGAATAACTTGAAATAGGGAATTAAATTGATTTGTTTGTTGATTTATGAAATTTGATTGTTGCATGTGTGTATACATGAAATAGATGACATGCTTCCTGTAAAATTAAGCTTAGGTGATGGGAAATTGAATTTGTAAGGAAATTAGTCACCTAGACGGTTAAATTGAAACTAGGGACTGTTTTGATTACAATAGTAAAATTGAGACTTAATTTGTATAAGATCTTGCTGGAAAACATGTATATGGGATAGAATTGAGTCATTGAAAAAGTAAATAAAATGGCTTAATTGGTCAATAGGGAATGTTTTGATTAAATCTGTAAAATTGGGACTGAACTGGACTAAATGAGGGGCTGGAAATGTTAGCTAAAAACAGGGGAAGACATAAAGAAACACTTGATGAATTGTATTGTGTGTTTAATAATGAAATTGATAGTCTTAAAGTGACTAGTTGACAGATTGGTGAAATCTGGACCAATCTAAAAAATCTGTTAAATTGATGACTTAGATGGATAAATTAGGGACTAATCTGGACATGAAAAGTCGGTGGAAAACAGGGGAAAATAAGGTAAAAAGGGCTAAAATGAATTGGTAAGGGTCCTAGGTGAATTAGCCACTAAAAGCGGACTTAATTGTAATCTGGGCAGATTCAAAATTGTAAAATTAACCTTACTTTAACTAATAAACTGTATTTATCTAGAAAGGATAAAAATATGAGCCACACATGGTTGAAAATGTAATGGAATTAGCTTTCCAATGGTATAAATTAATCGAAATTTCGATAGGTATATTAAAAGATATGAACAAATTAATAACTAGTGTGCATTCTGCCTGGCAGTGGCAGAATTGCTACTTGTAATGAATTGTGTGTCTTGAATAATTGATGTGATTGATTGCTTAGCCTTGAGTCTAATGCATGATTGTGTTATTTGAATACTAGATTAAGAAAATGGTAGAAATGGTGGATAAGTATCTGGATATGGATGAGGATTCGAGTATCCCGTAACTTCAGGATACAAGGTGAGAGTAGCTATACTTAGAGTTGGGACTTAGGTCCTAACCACCCTTACATGTATACTTTATTGTTCAAATAAATATGCCATGAAATGAATCTAATTTCTATTTGGTAAATGTATAAGGGAAGGATGTTTAATTGGAAACTTGATGATGAATACATGAGTGCTTGATCTTCTTGATGATTAATCGAATAGAAGTAGAATATGATTAATTGAGTTGTTTTGCTTGAGATTTAATATGAATACATGAATGTGAGTGAAACTATCTTTAGAGTTGAGACTAGTGTCTCAACTAAACTTTGTTTTGATTATTGTTTGTGGTTATGCATGAAATTGAAATTAATCTCGTCTTGGTAAATTAAATCGTAAGGGAAGAAAGCTAAAAATGGAGAATTGGATTTGTTTATATGATTGAATGTTGTTGATTGTTTCGATGCGATATCATGTGTGATTAATGCATAGTATGGATGATTAAAATGGCGTGATTGACTTGAATTACGCAATGTGTAAGTATTGGTTGAAAGTTGATATGAGGATTGAACCATATACCGATATGCGATACTTGTATGGTATGATGTCGTGATTGAAAATATATGTGTTATGGTTGGAATCGAATTGATTTGTAAAATGAATGAAAGGACCGAATGATGATATGAGAAACCTGATATCTAATTACATGAACTTAACTTATCACAAAAATGGTTAAGCCCTTGGTTATATGGTTAGTTTAGGTAGTACGACATGCCTAGAGTCTAAAGCTCGATCTTGGTACGTGAGTGTACCCTATTGAAATTGGTACGTGAGTGTACCTTATTGATTGGTGTAATGAACACCTTGCTGATATGTAATACCATAACATGAAATTGGTACTTGTGTACCCCTCTGATTGGTGATTATTCACCCTATTGTCATATGTGACTCGATTACCTAACTCACTATATAAACGAAGACAAATAAATTAATAAATAATTAAAGTGGAACTTGTTATATGTGAAAGTTTTGATAATTCCGATTGTTGATATATTGATAATGCCCCTTTGATCGAATCATGTTCACTTTGTATAATTAAATTCTAAAATTGTTCTCTGCTACAGTTTGCTGCTGTTTGTAATAAGTTAATAATTGTTTGATTGTGAATTTAATTATAAGTATGAATTGGTTCGAATGATGCCATATGAAAAGAGTTTAGTTTGTGTTGTTCAAATGGGACTAGAGTCCTAAGTGACTTGTCTAGTTCAACCTAAAATGAATTAGAAGTCTAAATTCGAAATAAGGGATTATACATGCTTGTTTAATGGATTAAAATTAACCATAACATCATGGAATCGAATTGCCTAATATTAGAGAATGAATTACATCAATAGTGAAATAAAGGAATGTTGTGTAACGAATGAATTAATTCAAATATAGCGTTGTCATGCCCTGTTTTAATCGCATTAATAGGTAAATTGGACTGACCTAGACTAGTAGGAATATGTGTATACGTTGAATAATAATGTTAGAAACATGGCCTAAATGAATAATGAAGCTAAAATCGAGTCCAGTAAAATCTACCCAGGAAGTTCTGTTCTGGGCAGCAACTTTGAAAATTCACCATAAATTGTGTAATTCGAATTAAGATCTAAATTTTATATGGAATGAACCTTAGTATGTTTATTTTCATTTGGAGAAAATAGAATTGGATTCCGATCTGTGAGCTAGAATCTAAAGATGAAAACTTCTGGACAATGCAAATTGTCTAGAAATGTAAATGCCCTGTCTTCGAATTAAAAATTGTATTAATTGGATAGACGTTTAAATGAAAAGTTTAAATGGTTGTAAAAAGGGTTAAGCAAGCTTTTAAGTGGTGTAAGGTAAATGAAATTTCGACATACATAATGAAAATTACGTACGTTTAAGCAAACAGTGCACAAGCTGCCAGTTAATAATAGTCTAGGCGAGTTGGATAATATTATAAACTGTTTTGTAAACATGATGGACAATTTAGTTACTGCCCTAAGTGAAGTCTTAACCTTGAATAATATATCACCTTAGATAATCATACTAGAAACCAAGTCAAAGAGCTAATTAGCATGGAATACTAAGCTTAACCGAAAAGTCTAATAAGTTTAGATGTTAAATGAAGTAATGAAGTGAATTGTGTAATGTATAAAGGTATAATGTCACTTAGGAAATTAGATAAATGGAGTGTCAAGATTCCTTGTTACTTGAAAAGATAAGCTAAAACATAAATGAATCTATACTAAATAGGAAGATTTGATTGTCTGCTTGGTGACCTAAATCGAATAAAATAAAGGAACATTTGATTGGTGTCTAGTTTTTTATTATGAGTTGTTCGTCGAAGGAGTAATGTAAACCCTTGAGTTGAATCCCTTGTTCATTGTATAACTGTTTACTCAATTGATGATTAAACTTTTTGTAACCCCTAAACCCAACCTAGAAGAATAGACCGAATTTAGGAAGTCACGTTTGAAAACTTTTCCCTCAAGAAATCCAATTTTGAAAATTATACTTTAATTAAAATAAAATAACATAAATTTAGTAATAAATATAAATATAAATATTATAATAAATATTCGAATGATTATATAAAATCTCTTAATTAAAATAACAGTATATGAATGCTAAAAATAATCCCAAAACATAAATAGTCTAAAATTACATCTATGTCCCAAAATAATAAATAGAAAACTGATTAAACTAAAATAATTTCGTATTGTATAATAAAATAAACGGATAAAATCTGAGATCCTCCAAGTACCACGTCACCTTAAGCCCAAACATATCTGTAAGAGGAAACTATGGGGGAGTAAGCTAAAGAGCTTAGTGTGTCTCTAAAGTGCAATAAAAACCATAATCATAAAATATATTATTATTTTCTTAAAAACCTTTAAAAACATGATATAATATCACAGGCGTGATGCAATGCACCCAACTACGTCCGCCAATCCGAAGTGGAATTCAGCCCGAAGGGTGAAACCATTGAACTTCCTCCTTACAAATCCCAACCCATGCTCATACACATATGATGTTTAAAATTCAAGTTTCATAAAAACCAATTCCGTAAATCCAATATTCCATAAACATAATTCGTAAATCATAGTCCATAAATCCATGAATCATAGTTTTGTAAATTCGATGTTTCATAAATCATACTTAAAACACATTCCAAAATCATATGCATGTGATGTCAACTATACAAACCATAATGCATCAACACAAAGAAAACATGTAGCACAGTAAGAAAATACACCTTAGCCAGGCTATACTCAACCTATAGAATGATGTGATTTTCCATGATCAGAAGTATTGGATCCAACTGTATCGGTACCGGACTAAACTTGGGGTTGAAGGGATTAACGGACAAGAAGGGGTATAGAGCGGTGGAGATTATTACATAGGAATTTAACAAATCAATAAAGGATTTTGGTGGCATGAAACTATATAAAAAAGTAGAGTTCTTGGGGTGATCTTATTTGAACTAAGTGTGTGCATATATATAAGGAGAGTAAACATAATTTAAGTAAAATAATGAAAGTGATATAGGATAGAAAAGAATAAAAATAAATAAAATAATTAAAAGAAGACGAGTGGTGGAGGGGATTAGAATTCCATTTAAAATTAAAAAGGTTAAAAAAATAAATTAAACAAAAAAAAAGACGATGAGCTTTTGAAGGAATTGAAATTCAATTTGATAAAATGGTTATTTATGGATCCAGTCATTAAACTTTCAAGAACTTTCATATTAACTTCCAAGTTTGATAAAAAATCTTATTTAGTCCATCATAGAAAATTAGGATTTTGAATTAAAAATTCCCAATTGTTAGGGTTTTCAATTAGGGATTTCAAAAGTAGGTTTCTAAATTAGGGATTCTTTTAAATCCATGGTTTACAATTTGGGCGTAATTTTTGGGGTGTTACACTCTGAGCTATGCTTCAATCTAACTTGACTAAAACTTAAAAAGTTGTAATTGGATTAAATACCTTTAAAGCTTAATAATCTTGATAAACTTTAGGTGCTACCTCACTAAGTACAATATTTTACTTATCACTCTTGTTTGCATTCTTCCCAAACCTCAGGTAAAAGTCATCCCGGTCTCTGCTTGATTTTGAAGTTAGCTTTCATGGACCCGGAGCAAGGATTACCATGCTTAAAGTATGAATTTGTACCTATTATGATGTACTCCTAGTTGGTGGCTACTAGATTTGTGTACAAGTCCTATAGATCATGCATATGGATGTTTTGTAAATGTGTATAAGATTTGATCAAGTCTTGTAATGAACCCAACTTGTATGCTTTAAAGTCTAGACTATGTTAAGTGAATAAACATGTTAATTCAATGAATCTAAGAGTCTAATGGCTGTGCATTTAGGTAATCAATTTTAGCACAAATGATCGATGTGTATTAAATCAATGGCTAGATTGAATTTAGCTTTACTGGCTTGTATTGAAAGTTAACATGGACTTTAGTAACTTGATAGATAAGCAAGTCAATTATTAGAGTTGAGTTCTAAATGAAAATAAAAATTTTAATTGACTTGTATTTTTGTGTTCTGCTCGCTCAGTTTTCTCGTCGTAACGCTCCTCGCTCCTAACCCGGGCGAGGGGTGTTACAAGTTTGGTATCAGAGCTTAGGTTTAGCCGATTCTCGGGCTAAACATGGCTTATCATGCATCATATAGGAAAGTTGTGCCACCTAGGAGTTAAACATTGTATGGTATTGGTAATTGGAAACCAATACAATTTCTTTGATTGTTTGAAGCTCAAAATGAATGAAAGTTCCGAGTTGATAGTATAGTATCTCAGAAGAAACTCGAGGGCGAAATTCTTTAAATGAGGGAGAGTTGTAACACCCTAAAATGTACCCTAGAAGAATTAAAGCTTGTCATTTAAGTTAGAATAATTTAATTGAGCCTTGTCCTAAATTAATTAGGATAATTAGTGACCAAAATAAGATGACTAAATTGAATAATAAATAAATGAAAGGAAATGCATGTAAATTTCTTGGAAATTATGTCCATTACCATGTGTTAGAAAATGAAGACACCATGTGTCTTATAAGCTTGCCACTCGGCAATCATGAGATGAGAATGACAAAGTTTTGTCACCTTCTTCACTAATTCTTCATCAAGTTACTCGAAAGTAAGAGATAAATAGGGAAATAATTCTAGAGAGAGGGGAGTGTACATCCATGGATAATGAAGGAGATCAAGCTCAAATTAAAATAGGAAAGGCTATCTTGAATAATTGGGTAAGCATCTATTTCCCTTTCCATTCGAATAACTTGAAATGGGGATTTAAATTGATTTGGTTGTTGATTTATGAAATTTGATTGTTGCATGTGTGTATACATGCAATAGATGACATGCTTGCTGGAAAATTAAGCTTAGGTGATAGAAAATTGAATTTGTAAGGAAATTAGTTACCTAGATGGTTAAATTGAAACTATGGACTGTTTTGATTAACGTAGTAAAATTGAGACTTAATTTGTATAAGATCTTACTGGAAAACATGTATATGGGATAGAATTGAGTCATTGAACAAGTTATTAAAATGGTTATATGCTGAAAATTAGGCTAGTAATGAAACTAGTCACTAAAATAGCTTAATTGGTCAATAGAGACTGTTTTGATTAAATCTGTAAAATTGGGACTGAATTGGACTAAATGAGGGGCTGAAAATGTTAGCTAAAAACAAGGGAAGACATAAGAAAACACTTGATAAATTGTATTGTGTGTTTAATAATGAAATTGATAGTCTTAAAGTGACTAGTTGACAGATTGGTGAAATCTGGACCACTCTGAAAAATCTGTTAAATTGAGGACTTAGATGGATAAATTAGGGACTAATCTGGACATGAAAAGTCAGTAGAAAAACAGGGGAAAATAAGGTAAAAAGGGTTAAAATGAATTGGTAAGGGTCCTATGTGAATTAGCCACTAAAAGTGGACTTATTTGTAATCTGGGCGGGTTCAAAACTATGAAATTGACCTTACTTTAACTAATAAATTGTATTTATCTAGAAAGGCTAAAAATATGAGCCATACATGGTTGAAAATGTAATTGAATTAGATTTCCAATGGTATAAATTAATCGAAATTTTGATGGGTATATTAACAGGTATGAACAGATTAATAACTAGTGTGCATTCTGCCTGGCGGTGGCAGAATTGCTACATGTAATAAATTGTGTGTCTTGAATAATTGATGTGATTGATTGCTTAGCCTTGTCTCTAATGCATGATTGTGTTATTTGAATACTAGATTAAGAAAATGGTATAAAGGGTGGATAAGTATCTGGATATGGATGAGGATCCGAGTATCCCGTAACTTCGGGATACAAGGTGAGTGTAGCTATATTTAGGGTTGGGACTTAGGTCCTAACCACCCTTACATGTCTACTTTATTGTTCAAATAAATATGCCATGAAATGAATCTAATTTCTACTTGGTAAATGTATAAGGGAAGGATGTTTAATTGGAAACTTGATGATGAATACATGAGTGCTTGATGTTCTTGATGATCAATCAAATAGAAGTAAAATATGATTAATAGAGTTGTTTTGCTTGAGATTTAATATGAATAAATGAATGTGACTGAAACTATCTTTAGAGTTGAGACTAGTGTCTCAACTAAACTTTGTTTTGATTATTGTTTGTGGTTATGCATGAAATTTAAATTAATCTCGGCTTGGTAAATTAAATCGTAGAAAGCTAAAAATGGAGAATTGGATTTGTTTACATGATTGAATGTTGTTGATTGATTCGATGCAATATCATGTGTGATTAATGCATAGTATGGATGATTAAAATGGTTGTATTGGCTTGAACTATGCAATGTGTAAGTATTGGTTGAAAGTTAATAAGGGGATTGAACCATATACCGATATGTGATACATATATAGTATGATCTCGTGATTGAAAATATATGTGTTATGGTTGGAATCGAATTGATTTCTAAAATGAATGAAAGAACCGAATGATGATATGGGATACTTGATTTCTAATTACATGAACTTAATTGATCACAAAAATGGTTAAGCCCTTGGTTATATGGTTAGTTTAGGTAGTACGACATGCCTAGAATCTAGAGCTCGGTCTTGGTACGTGAGTGTGCCCTATTGAAATTGGTACGTGAGTGTACCTTATTGATTGGTGTAATGCACACCTTGCTGATATGTAATACGATATCATGAAATTGGTACTTGTGTTTTAGTGGTGATTATTCACCCTAATGCATTGTTACACATGTGGCTTAATTGATATGGTTTTAGCTTTGAAAATGGTTTCAAGCATGAGATAGATTGAGCATGATGAGATAGAGATATGTAAATGAGAAATGGTTTTAAAATACATTGTTGTTGTTGGTTTGTTTTGAGCATCCCTCACTAGGCATTATTGCTTATGCTCTCTTTTCCAACAATGTAGAGAAATAGCATATTTTGGCAGCAAAGAAGCAAGAAGGATCCTAAGGAGTGAGACTTAGTTCAAGTATGTTTTAGGTTTATCTATTAGTAATAATAGTTGTCAATGGGAGGATGCCTTAATGTTTTGGGAGAGTGTATTTTGAAACTCCCTATGTTGTGGCAAGTTTGTGATGCCTTTGAGGACTTGTAAATGACCTTTACTTGTTGATAATTTCCTTGGTTTGTATTTTGGCTTTTGAGTGGCTATTTTGCATAGGTAGCATGCCTATAGATTTCCTTAATGCTTATTGACATGCTATGATGTTGGAATTGCTATATATGATTGATGCTTAAATATGTTGTATGCATGTTGGAAGCTTGTTGGGATGATTTAGATTGGATTAAAGTGTGAAAAACCAGCAAAAAGTGTCATTATAGGCCCAAGTGTTTCGGTACACCTAAGCCTGTACCGAAACAATGTGCCTGAAATGGCCTAGGGGTTTCGAAACAGGGAGGAGTGTTTCGATACGTTTGGCTACTATAATCCCTTATTCCAAAACACCATATAGGGTGTTTCGATGCGAGCCCGAGTTTCGAGACGCTCAAACCTGTTCTGAAACGGGCGTTCCGATACATGGAAACCTGTACCGAAACACTCAGTTGTTTAGTTGGTTATTGGAATCTTTTGATGTTCTGTTTCTTTATGTTTTAGTCCCAAACTGTTGTAGTTGCAATTAAATGAGCATGGATGATTGTTTTGAGCTAAGATTTGACAGAGAGGCATGTAATGTGATTAATTAAAGGTTGGTAATTTTAAAATTGAAGAATTTTCTGTAATTTGATATAATTACAAAATGGTCCCTAAAATGTGTTTGTATGCAATTGAGTCCCTAATCGTTGTTTGATCGAGCTACAAATTGTTCTACTAGGATGTTTATCACATAGGATAATAATGAGCATATAGACAAGATAAAATGAAAAAATAGGGTCATTTATTGATGTAATTTTCCCGGTTTACTTCAATATTCCCCGTGTGATCTGATTGGTTCAGTCTTTCGCCCAGACCTGGTCGAGGGGGTTACATTTGGTGGTATCAGAGCCAGGTTACGAAAGAATTGGGAGGTAAGGTTGATGTAATATTGTTGTTTGGTTGATTTCTTAATGAATACTATGCACGATGGTTGTTTATGTTAAGATATGATCATTGTTTGATTTGTGTGCGATGCCCGGTGTTTGATAACATAAATTATGATTGTTATATGATGTTGGGGGTGGTTAAAGGTACCCATTTCCATATTACTACTAATGTAAAGAGAATTTTGGTTTTGAAAAGTAAACTTGAGCACCTTGGCTTCTTGCTTTGGCTAACTTGATTGTTTTTATTGTTGCATTCTTTTTAGCTCAACTCAAAGATTCATACAGTTTTGATAATGGGACCGAGACGATAGCGTAGAACCAATGTGCATAATGGGGTTGAGAATGAGGTTAATGATGTTGAGAATTTTCCGCCTCCTCTATTTCCTCCGGGTGGTGATAGAGCTGGTGTGAGAGCTGGCATAGAAGGTGTTGGACCTCAGGCAGCGCAAGGATAGGTTGTTGCTGATATGACACCGTTGATTCAGGCTATAGCTGGGGCTTTTCAGGCAGCGATAGCAGGTATGCATGTGGCCGCACCTCAGCCTGGTGCTAATGTTGATTTACCCTTGGAGCGTGTACGCGGTTTGGGTAGAGTTGAGTTTTGAGGCTTGGTATGAGAGCACCCGAAGGATTCTTGGTCAGATGGGTTGCAATGATGTGCAAAAGTTGGGTGTGTTGTATCCTTGCTTCATGAAAATGCTTATACGCGGTAGATGACCATCACTACGGGTATGGAACCTGCCGATGTTACTTGGGAGTTTTTCGGAACTGCTTTCAAGAGGAAGTATCTAGGTGTTCGCTATCTTGATGAAAAGAAGCGAGAGTTTATGCCTTTGGTGCAAGGAAACATGATCGTTTCTGAATATGAGGTTTAGTTAGTTCGGTTGAGCCAGTAAGCTCCTAAACTGGTTCCTGACGAACAAAAGAGATGTGAACGTTTCCGTGATGGGCTTGTGAAGGATGTCAAGACATATATGTTGGCTTTGGATTACACCGATTTTGATGTCTTAGTCACTCGGGCTAAGGACATCGAGTAGAATTTGGGTTTAGTTGCTCGTTCGAGTGGTTCTAGTTCTGGAAAGAGGCTAGCTGAGTATGATGCTGGTAGAGATCGTTTCAAGAAGTACAAGGATATGAGGTATCAACCGGGTCTAAGGCATGGTGGTGATAACCCTTGTCGTGGTCAACAAGGCCATAATGTTTTTGTTCGTACTCTAGAGTGTACCCGGTGCGGTAGAAGACATACAGGAGAGTGTTGGGGTAATCTGGGTACGTGTTGAAATTATGGATCACGAGCACATATGAAGCGTGATTACCCACAACCTGCTAGAGATGGACAAGCTCCGGTGCGAGCTGCTGAGCCACAGAGAGGTCGTGGGTGCGATCGTGGTAACTTTCAGCGTAGAGATGATGGACAGAGGAATGTTGCTCATGTTGTTGCTGTTCAGCCTAAGGGTGGTGGACAGGCAAGGGTGTATGCACACCGAGAGGGAAGAAATTACACAGATGTGATCGCAGGTACCTTTACTTTGCAATCCTTGTTATTACTTTCTTTGATTGATTTTGGTTCTACTCATTCATACATTTTGCGTGAGCATGCACAAGTGCTTGATTTGCCTATTGAGTTGTTAGATGTTAGTAAGCGTGTAACCAATTCTTTTGGTGAGACGATTGTTACAAGGAAGTTGTATAGTAGTTGTCTTTTGTCTGTTCAAGGTTGATCTTATGGAGTTACCTTTCTATGGTTTTGATGTAATTCTTGGTATGGATTGGTTATTTGAGCATAGGGATGTGGTTGATTTTGAGACCAAGCGAGTTTCATTGAAACTTGCCGATGATTATGAGGTGGTAAACGTAGGCGAGAATGTAAAGTTTTTGTCTAATATGGTTTCGGCTCTTGAAGCGAGTCGGATGATGCGTTTGGGATGTGAAGCTTTTCTGGCTTATCTGATGAATCCAAGTACAAAGTAGGTGCGAGTACAAGATATACGTACGGTACATGAGTTTCCGAGTGTATTTTTGGAAGAGTTTCCTGGTTTGCCACCGAACAGAAAGGTTGAGTTTGGCATTGAGTTGTATGAAAATACGACTCTAGTGTCAATTTCTCCCTATCGAATGGCTCCAAAAAAGTTGAAGACGCAACTTCAGGAGTTGCTTGATCGAGGTTTCATTAGGCCTAGTGTTTCACCTTAGGTTGCACCGGTCTTGTTTGTGAAGAAGAAATATGGCAAGATGTGTATGTGTATAGATTATCGGTAACTGAATAAGTTATTGATTAAGAATAAGTATCCTTTTCCAAGAATTTATGATATTTTTGATCATTTTCGAGGTGCTTTGGTGTTTTCTAAGATTGATCTGAGATCCGGATATTACCAATTGAAGGTAAAGGATGTGGATGTGCCTAAGACTGCTTTTCGTACGAGGTACATGCATTATTAGTTCTTGGTGATGCCTTTTGATTTGACTAATGCCCCTATTGCGTTCATGGACATGATGAATCGTGTGTTTCATGAGTTTTTCGATAGGTTTGTGGTTGTGTTTATCGATGACATTCTTGTGTACTCTCGTACCGAGGAGGATCATGATAAGCATTTGCGGATTGTGTTGCAAGTTCTGTTGGAAAATCAGCTTTATGCCAAGTTGAGCAAGTGCGTGTTTTGGCTTAAAGAATTTTTTTCCTTGGTCATGTAGTATCGGCCGAATGGGATTCAGGTCGATCCCTAAAAGGTTGAAGCGGTGATGAATTGGAAGTCGCCTAAGTCGGTCCATGAGGTGCGTAGTTTTCTTGGTTTGGAAAGATATTATCGTAGATTCGTGGATGGTTTTTCAAGGATTGTTGCTCCTTTGAAAAGTTGTTGCAAAAATATGTTAAGTTTGAATGGACGGAGGTTAGACAACAAACTTTTGAGAAGTTGAAGGAAGCGTTGACGCAAGCTTCTATCTTGATTCAACTCGAATCGGGTAAAGAGTTTGTGGTTTATAGCGATGCGTCCTATGTAGGGTTGGGATGTGTGTTGACGCAAGAAGGTAAGGTGGGAGCATATGCATCTCATTAGTTGAAGGTGCATGAACGTAATTACCCTACGCATGATATCGAGTTGGTTGCGGTGGCGTTTGCCTTGAAAATTTGGAGGCATTACCTTTATGGTGAAAAGTATACGATTTACACGGGCCACAAAAGTTTAAAGTACTTGATGTCACAAAAAAGAGTTGAATCTCAGGCAACAACGGTGGCTAGAGTTGCTTAAAGATTACAACTTGACGATTGAGTACCATCCGGAGAAGGCTAATGTTGTAGCCGACGCCTTGAGTAGAAAGGTTGTTGTATAGTTGAGGGTGATGTTTGCCCGGTTGAGTATATCACGAGATGGTGGTTTAGTGGCTGAATTGCAAGTGAAACCCTCATTGGTGGAGATGATTAAGGAAAAATAGTTGTTGGATGTTTCGTTGGTACCGCATGTTCATGACATTGCGGAAGGAAATCCAACAGACTTTTGTTTCAATCATGATGGTGTTTTGTGTTTTAAGAGTCGAATAGTTGTGCCGGAGGATGTTGGGCTTAGGCGTACTATCTTGACTGAGGCTCGTAGCAGTCCTTTTGCTATGCATCCTGGTAGTACAAAGATGTATCGTGGGTTGAAGGATGGGTACTATTGGGTTGGCTTAAAGAAGGATGTGGCTGATTTTGTTAGTAAATGCATGGTTTGTCAGCGTGTTAAAGTTGAGCATCAGTTTCCTTCTAGATTGTTGCAACCATTGAAGATTTCAGAATGTAAATGGGAGAGAATCACCGTGGATTTCGTGACGGGTTTGCCTTTGACACCGTCCAAAAAGAATTCCATTTGGGTGATTGTTGATCGTTTTACAAAGTGTGCACATTTTCTAGCGGTGCATACTACGTATACGTTAGACAAGTCAGCGAAATTGTACATCTCGTAGATTGTGAGGTTGCATGGGGTGCCTAAGTCTATTGTTTTAGATCGAGATCTGTGTTTTACAGCGAGGTTTTGGGAATGTCTTCATCAAGCGTTGGGTACGCGTTTGAATTTCAGTACTTTGTATCATCCACAGACGGATGAACAGTCTGAACGAGTTATCCAAGTGTTGGAGGATATGTTGAGGTGTTGCATCATTGATTTCCAAGGTTCTTGGGAGAAACAATTACCTTTGGTGGAGTTTGCTTACAATAATAGTTATCAGGCAAGCATTCAAATGGTTGTTTATGAATCCTTGTATGAGATATGGGTTAGTTCGGGAGTGGTTCATGGAAAACGTGGTTCGAGATATGATAAAATTATGGGGAAATTTCCTAAAATCCTCTAAACATATATATATATATATATATATATATATATATATATAGGTTTGGTAAAGTCAATTTTGGAAAATGACTTTTGGAAGATTGACATTTCAGTTTAGTGACTAAATTGTAAAGAATGCAAAATATGTTTTAAGGACTGTTTTGAAAGACGACCAAAACTTAGAATCTTTAGGGAGCTATTACACCAAGTTGTTATCACCCTTTTCCCTTGTTTTTTTGTATTTTTAAAAGATTTAATAAATTGATTTATTAAATGGGATTTAATAAAAAAGGATTTTAAAAGGCTAATTTTCTTACGTAACTACTTTTCTCCTAAATTTTTCTCTCAACTTTCCCATCAGACAAACTATCTTTTCATCACTAAAATCTCCAGAGATCTATCTCTTTTCACCCACTTTTAATTTCTAAATGATTCTCATGGATTTCTACATCAAATAACAATGGATTTCTTGAAGGTTTTCATCTAAATCATTGCAATCAAGGGAAAAACCTTGCGTTAGATGCGATCTTTCTTTTCTCTCCTCTAATCAAGGTTCTTTAATGAAATTTCCAAGTCTTTGGCTCTCTAATTGTGTTTAATAACAAGGTTTTATAATCTATTTGATGAAAATGATTAAATCAACCTTTGAAAGATGATTTCTCAAGATTTTTGTAATGATGTTGAGATGTTTTGCTCTTATTTCTCGGTTTTTATCCCATTGATTTATATGATCATGCTCATGTTTTGAAGATAGAATTACACCTATTGTTTTATGCATGTTTTGAGAATTGGTTTGATGATTTATATGATCCCATGAGATAGAATTATGATTTTGAAGAGATAGAATTTATTGAGAAAAATGCTATGCATTGTTTATGCTTTTGAGATGGGATGAGATATGGTTTATGTTTATGCATTGAAAACAGTAGGTAATGGTGTTAAAAATGAGTATAGTGGCATGAGACAAGATTATTGTTACCGAATAAAAATGGTCGACCAATAGGATGAGAAGGGCACTATAATATACAAAATTTGTACGTGCTCTTTGGTTCGGGCAATGGGGGTAGTTCCATTCCGTTCCAAAGTGAGATTGTGGTGAAGAGAGATTCTACCACGGTAGGTCTTGATGATGTGAGAATCCATCAAGCTTTGTGGCGATGAGAGATACCGCCATGAGAGTTCGTTGATGTGAGATTCCACCGAGGTAGGACTTGTCGATGTGAGATTCCGTCAAGCTATCCGTATATCCGAGTAATGTTGCCTAAATGCCAATATATGAGATTCACATGTACCTTGTTTATAAATGATTTAATGAAATGAGATTTTCTTATGAGATCATGTTTTGAGAAATGCTTTATGAGAGACAAGAATTAAAGTTTATCATTTAAGTTAGAATAATTTAATTGAGCCTTGTCCTAAATTAATTAGAATAATTAGTGACCTAATTGAAAGATTAGTGACCAAAATAAGATGACTAAATTGAATAATAGATAAATGAAAGGTAATACATGTAAATTTCTTGGAAATTATGTCCATTACCATGTGTTAGAAAATAAAGACACCATGTGTCTTATAAGCTTGCCACTCGACAAGCATGAGATGAGAATTACAAAGTTTTGTCACCTTCTTCACTAATTCTCCATCAAGTTACCCGAAAGTAAGAGAGAATTAGGGAAATAATTCTAGAGAGAGAGGGGAGTGTTCATCCATGGATAATGAAGGAGATCAAGTTCGAATTAACATAGGAAAGGTTTTATCATAGGAATCTCGAAATAGGTTGAATCAAGCTTTGAAAATGGTTAAATCAAGCTTTGAAAGATGATTTCTCAAGATTTTCGTAATGGTACTATTTTGGTTAATTTGAGGTTGATTTTAATCATGATTTAGATGTTAGATGATGTTGAAATAAAGGTTTTATCATAGGAATCTCGAAATAGGTTGGATCTCTAGTTGTTAGGTTGTTAGATTTTGGGTTTTTGTTGTGATATTGTGGTTTTGGTGTTGCTGGAGATATAAGGATGCTATTAGGTTGTTTTTGGATGTTAATCGATGATTAAAATTGGATGGAAGTGTTGGGTTTTGTCTGGGTTGATTTTGTAGAGTAATCGAAGGTGTTTTCGGTTGTTTCGGATATGCGTTTTGGTGTTTTTGGGCAGAGCAACAAAGTGGCTTTGGTTGGTGGTGTTTTTAATGCATTGAGATGCATTGATCCTCTGCTCTTGTGTGGTATAAACATGGGGGAATGTATCGGAAGCAATCAGTGACGTTTCGGGAGCTTCAGAAGCTTGATTGCGATTCGGCAAAGCAAGAGATGCATTGTTGGTGAGTGGGATTGGTTTTAAAACCTTTCAAAGATTTGAAAACAAGGTTTGGGGTTTAGATTGAGTTTGAAACACTAATCTAAGCCCGAAAGTAAGTTTGAGATGTTTCGCTCTCGTTTCTCGGTTTTTGTCCCATTGATTTATATGATCATGGTCATGTTTTGAAGATAGAATTACACCTACTATTTTATGCATGTTTTGAGAAATGATTTGATGATTTATATGATTCCATGAGATAGAATTATGATTTTGAAGAGATAGAACTTATTGAGAAAAATGCTATGCATTGTTTATGCTTTTGAAATGGGATGAGATATGGTTTATGTTTATACATTGAAAAACAGTAGGTAACAATGTTTAAAATGAGCATATTGGCATGTGATGAGATTATTGTTAGTAGATATAATTGGTCGACCAATAGGATGAGAAGTGCACTATAATATACAAAATTCGTATGTGCTCTTTGGTTCGGGCAATGGGGGTAGTGCCATCTCGTTCCAAAGTGAGAGTGTGGTGATGAGAGATTCCGCCATGGTAGGTCTTGATGATGTGAGATTCCATCAAGCTTTGTGGCGATGAGAGATACCTCCATGAGAGTTCGTTGATGTGAGATTCCACAAAGGTAGGACTTGACGATGTGAGATTCCGTCAAGCTATCTGCATATCCGAGTAATGTTGCATAAATGCCAATATATGAGATTCACATGTACCTTGTTTATAAATGATTTAATGAAATGAGATTTGCATATGATATCATGTTTTGAGAAATGCTTTATGAGAGACAAGCATGTTTGGCATGGCTTTGAGACTTTGCATTTGGTTAATGCATGAGATATATGCTACACGTGATTTAATTGATATGGTTTTTGCTTTGAAAATGGTTTCAAGCATGATGAGATAGAGATTTCTAAATGAGAAATGGTTTAAAATGCATTGTTGTTGTTGGATTGTTTTGAGCATCCCTCACTAGGCATTATTGCTTATGATCTCTTTTCCAACAATGTAGAAAAATAACATAATTGGGCAGCAAAGAAGCAAGAAGGATCCCAAGGAGTGAGACTTAGCTCAAGTATGGTTTTATGTTTATCTATTAGTAATAATAGTTGGCAATGGGAGGATGCCTTAATGTTTTGGGAGAGTGTATTTTGAAACTCCCTGTTTTGTGGCAAGTTTGTGATGCCTTTGAGGACTTGTAAATGGCCTTTACATATTGATAATTGCCTTGGTTTGTGTTTTGGCTTTTGAGTGGCTATTTTGCATATGTAGCATTCCTATAGAATTCCTTAATGTTTATTGCCATGCTATGATGTTGGAATTGCCATGTATGATTCAGGTTTGATGCTTAAATATGTTGTATACATGTTGGGATGATTTAGATTGGATTAAAGTGTGAAAAACCAGAAAAAAGTGTCATTATAGGCCCATGTGTTTCGGTACACCTAAGCATGTACCAAAATAGTGTGCCTGAAATGGCATAGGGGTTTCGAAACAAGGAGGAGTGTTTCGATACGTTTGACTACTGGAATTCCTTGTTTCGAAACACCATAGAGGGTGTTTCGATACGAACCCGAGCTTCGAGACGCTTGAACCTGTTCCGAAACGGGCATTCCGATACAGGGCAACCTGTACCGAAACACTAGTTGTTAAGTTGGTTATTGGAATCTTCTGAAGTTCTGTTTCTCTACGTTTTAGTCCCTTAATGTGTAGTTGCAATTAAATGAGGATGTATGATTGTTTTAAGCTGAAATTTGATAGAGAGGCGTGTAATGTGATTAATTAACGGTTAGTAATTTTAAAATTGAAGAAATTCCTATAATTTGATAAAATTACAAAATGGTCCCTAAAATGTGTTTGTATGCAATTGAGTCCATGAGGTAAGACCTTCTGTATACAGTTCATGGGGACTTGAATTTTGGAGTTCGGTTGAAGGGTAGCTAGGTTCAATGAAAATTTGATTGTCTTGATACTTTGAACTGAATTAATGAATCATATATCTGAATTGTGTATGAGCATATGAAAAC
This sequence comes from Hibiscus trionum, assembly GCA_030270665.1. NCBI lineage: Eukaryota > Viridiplantae > Streptophyta > Magnoliopsida > Malvales > Malvaceae > Hibiscus > Hibiscus trionum. Next base: position 12,515,653 of record BSYR01000038.1, on the reverse strand, counting down.
ATGTTTTTATATGCATTTATTGGAACACACTGAGCTTCCTAGGTAACACCCCCAAACTTTTGCCTTCTAGATACTTTTGGATAGGCTACCCGCTGACTTGGTACTTAGAGGATTGACACATTCTTACTATACTTTTGTTGTAATGTTCTTTTCCACCATACTGTCTATTTTTGGAGACATGAGCCTATATTTTGTTATGGTATACTTTACTAATTGGCCATGATGGCATCATTTTGTAATTCAAACTCTGAAATGGTTTTTAGACTATATACTTGATAGTTGATTTGATGGTATGTGTGTATCATCATTATGAGATTTTAAGAATGGATATGTTTTTACCTATTATATCTTGATCGCTTTATAGCGACTTATGCCATTATATACTTGTAACTGGATAATTATGTTTTCCAACAGGTTTCCTACTCGAATTATATCTTGAGATATATCTGGTTTTCATGAAAGTGTGAATATACATGTTTATATATGTTATGGTGATCCTTTGTAACTTAGGTGTAACACATAGGCAGGTACATAGGGTTACACTTCACTTATCAAGAATTATTTTCCAAGCTTCTACAAGCTCGATTGGTTGCACCATGATTCGTCAAACCACCATCACCTCCGTACCCAAAATGGTTCAAGGAATAAGATCATTGTGACTATCACGTTGCATTCAAGGCCATTCCATTGAGAAATGTATAAATTTTAGACGCAAAATTCATCATCTCTTGGATCTCAAGATAATTGAGTTTGAGATGTCAGTTCCATGTATGAAGATCAATTATCTGGTTATAATCAGCCCTATAAAAACAGACAAGGACCAAAGTAATGAGGATAAGAAAGAGATGGGTCTTTCCAAGGGGGCCAGACGCAGAGCAAGATTAGCTGAAAAGAAGCGTTTGCAACAAGAAAAGCTTCAAGATAATGCACATCTTGAGGTTTTCCAAGTGTCGATCTCAGTCTTACTTCCATATTAGATACAAGCGAAATATCTCGTCCCTAGGCCGATGGAGGAAATGTTAGATCTATTGCTTTTCAATTACAATCCGGATAGTGTTTGTAATTTCCACGTGGGAGCATCAGGGCACCCTACTAGAAGATGCTGGGCTTTAAAGGAGGAAATAGAGAAGCTGGTTGCTAATGGAACATTGACACAAGAAGGTGTGAAGCAATGGATTGAAAAATGATCAAGCAAGCTATTGCAACCGTTGGAGAGTCGAAAAAGGCGAATTTGTATTCCTAGGATAGTCTGAATTTTGGATGCATGACTCTTTCTCCTTATTCATGTCTTTCATGTTAAAAGTTGATTGGTTCAAATTTTCTCGCATTCTAAGTTTTTTTTAGAAACGATACATGGAAATAATTCTACTACTTTTTGCCCGAAAGTAGTAGAGATCATTTTCTAAGGGCACATGTCATGTTTGATGATTTTCATCTCAATGGAAGGATATTTTTAAAATATATAAATATAGATATATCTCTTCTCACCCTTGTATGCCCCTAAATGCCAATTGCAAGATGCGATACTGATTCTGGTACGAAGAACGATTGGATGTTGTGAAGACAATGAAGTGAGATTTATTTATTGGTCTACTCAAGTTAGCAAATTAAGAAAAGGCCAGATTACAACACTTTTGATGATGCTCGATGACAAATCCTTGAAATTCATAAACAGTGAAGCAGAATAGACGATTTTAACCAAGTAGAGTTGCTTGAAATTGAAGTTCTAAGTGTAGTCTTCTATACCCTAAAATACACAATAAGAGCGAGAAATAAAAGGGGAAGAAAATGAGAGGAAAAAGTAAATAGTGGAAAAAGGGAAAAGTGGAAAAAAGAAAAAGTGAAAAGAGAAAAAGTGAAAAAGGAAAAAGAGAAAGAGAAAGCAAAAGCGAAAGAAAAAGAGAAAGAAAAAGAAAAAGAAAAAGAAAAAGAAAAAAACAAAACAAAAGAAAAGAAAAGAAAGAGAGTGAGTGAAAAAGAAAATAGAGAAATGAGGAAAAGAGGAAAGCGTGAGGCAATGAACTATTAAATAAATAAGTCTCAGAACATCCTGATGGAGCTGTGGGGATGTCGACAAATCTAATAAGGAGCTACGCTCCACCTATCCAATACCCAAGCGTCAAAGATGTATCTTTGAAGGCATGTATATAATAACATATAATAATAGCTAATAAGAATTAAAATCACACACATGCACTTATAGAATTCTATTTTTAGAATGATATTTTTGCACTCTACTAGTTAAACAAGTCAGGAAAGCTTGAACACATTTATGAATGGAAAATGGATGAAGAGAACAGAAAAATAGTTATTTTCTGGCTAGATCAAGCAACGCGGTAATCATAGGGTGTGAACCGAGTGATTTGGAAGAAATTTCATAACCTCAGACATCACCACAATATTGATGAGTTATGCTACCCATGGCAGGGTTGAATTTAAAATACTCTTGCACTTGATGTCCAGGGCATCCTATTCTGTTTTTTTTTCACTTTATATTAAGACCTTGATTTTACGGGCCATGTAAGGTATCCTTCATTGAAATAGTATTCAACAAATTGACATTTTTCAAAACAAACAAAAAATTCCTTGTATTGCTTCAGAGATAAATTTCAAAATATAAGATTGAGGATACAAATGATTAATCTCACATGGTAAAGACATGGCTAAGTATGAAACGCTCTTTTGTTCGGCAGTCTTCTGATCAGAAAGATTAATTACCCATCAGGGGTCATAATAAGGATAATGACAAGAATACAAGGGACCGAAAGTGAGCTGCTACCCTTGGTTTTTGGTTGAGTCTCCAGAATGAACCAAAAGAAGGTACAAGGACTTCGATAAAGTTTAGAAACCTGCACAAAGTACATAGTTCAGGGATTTAAAGCAAGTCTCTACCATGAAGTTTTGGTTGGTTTTTGAAATTAAAGAATGACCTAAAAGAAGTTTAGGGACTGGAATAAAGTTCAGGGACTTGAAGCATTTGCTCACCCCAAATGATGAAAGAGGGGCAAATTCTACATGATAAGGCTAGAAACAAAGATATCAGTGGAGCGTCATGGTGTGTGAGAGTTTAAGTCAGAATAGACAATAGAGAAATGCAGAGCCTGGAAGAATTCGATCACTAAAAAGTCAAAATATGTTTAAGAAGAAAGGAGCTCAACAACAAAATTCATGGGGCAAAACTTGACAGAGCATGAAAACAATAAAAGCTTAAGTCAAATATCAAGATGAACAAGATTTGACAGGAGCAATCTAAAGAGATAGGAAGAAGAAGAAGCTCAACAATAAAACCTTGGTGTAGGGTTTGTTGCAACATGAAGGCAGTAGGAGCTTAAGACAAAATGCAAGAAGATCAAGTTAAGCAAGATTTGAAAAAAAGAATGTCAAGAAATGAGGTATAAAGACAAATCACGAGAAGGTCAAGCTCAGCAAGATATGACAAGAACAATTTAAGAAGATGAAGTACTGTAACAACAAAAAACAGAAGATTCAATGAAAAAGCGAAGAAGAACATAATACATATTGCAGCAGAAACAGAAAATTCAATGAGGAAGCAAAGAAGTGGTTCTCAGCTGTCACAATCCATGCATCATATATAGTCAGGCATCCGTAAGATAGGGGCATTCTAATTCATGTGTTCAAAACTTTTTTGTACATTTTTGCAGGAATTTACAAGAATCGGCGAAGAAAAGGTATCAACCTACTTGAAGAGGCAGATTTCAATAAAAATTACAACCCATTTGAAGAGACAGATTTCAACAAAGACATCAACCCGTTTGAAGAGGTGGATTACAGCAAGATTTTATGATTGTATGTACAAGACAAATAGTGCATTACAATTCTAAGTCCTTCAAGTCATTAGTAAATCCTTTAGGTATGATGTTAAATACTTTGAGTCATTAGTAAATCCTTCGGGTATGATGTTAAATCCTTCGGGTCGCCAGTAAGTTATTCTGACATGATGTTAAATTCTTCGGATCATCAGTAAGTCCTTTGGGCCATCACACTTAGGAATGATGTTTGGTTGTTTGCGCAAGAAAGGAAAAGCATATTAATTCTAAAACTATTGAGTCATCAATAAGTCCTTCGGGCATGATGTTGTCTTTCATAATGGTACCTTCAAAAATGATGAGAACTTTTCAAATGCCATCATGGTCACATTTATGCGAGTTCTAGATAAAAAGATGGTGATACCTTTGACAAAAAGCAGTGACTCTAAAGATGTCAATGCTTCAAGATGGGAATTGAAGATATTTCATACCACTCCAATTTGAATTCTTATTAACTGATGCTATTTCTTTAGCAGGTTTCGATTTTTTTAAAGATGAAACTCAAGACATTCCGTTTACAGAGGCAGAGACATTCCGTTTACAGAGGCAAATCTCAAGATATGCCATTTATAGAGGCAGATCTCAAGATATTCCATTTACAAAGTTGGAGATATTTCGTTTACAGAGGCAGATCTGAAGATATTCCGTTTATAGAGGGAGAGACATTCCTTTTATAGAGGCAGATTTCAAGACATTCTGTTTATAGAGGCGGATTTCAAGACATTCTGTTTATAGAGGCGAATCTTAAAATATTCCTTTTATAGAGGCGGAGATATTCCGTTTACAGATGAGGATCTCAAGATATTCCATTTACAAAGGCAGATTTCAAGACATTCTATTTACAAAAGCAGAGGAAGGTTTCAACAAGTCTTTCTTTCACGGAGACGGACCATAAAAATGAATTTCATTGGTCATGTACATTCCAGTACAAAATTGATCAACATAGAAGCAAAATAGATGAGGTTTTGTATGAGTTTCAGAATGAAAGATCATGACATTTTAGGAAGAAGAGTAGTGATACTAAGAATCTTGGTGCTTCGAGTTAAGATGTTCACTAGAAGAAAGATGAATTTATGTTTGCAGTAAAGAATTGAGGGTTCCTAATAAGAAGAACTCGCTAAGAGATGGACCGACAAAAGATTGAAGAATGAAGAAGAACAACTTCAAACCTCAGAAAATGAAGAATTTCAAAGAGCAATACAAGACTTCAAAAGTTGAAGAGAAGAACAGATTCAGATTCTATGGTTATTCAGAAAGATTGTCAAGTTTATAATAAGAAGAGCTTGTTCAAGATTCAAAAGAGGCAAAAAGTTTCAGCGTCGCTTGTCGAAGGAGCATTCAAAGTTTTATTCGTATTTTTCCTTATGATTAATACTGAAAGATTAATGATAGTTTCAACTTTTGCAGGTCATATTAACATTCTCAAGAAGAACAAAGAGTTCATAATGAGAAGAGCTCATTTTTTCAACACCTTTGCAGAAACGAGGATCAATATTTCAAGAAGACTAAAGAACTCCTAATGCAAAGAGTTCGCCCACAAAAGAAAGGACTCCTAATGTGAAGAGTTCGCCCAGCAAAGACAGAGCTCCTAAAGAGAAGAGTTCATTCTCAATGAAGATGGAACTCATAAAGAGAAGAGTTCATTCCTAGCAAAGATAGAACTCCTAATGTGAAGAGTTCCCCCAGCAAAGACAAAGCTTCTAATGGGAAGAGTTCGCTTGGCAAACAAAAGTATCCTAATGTGAAGAGTTCATCCCCAGCAAAGAAAGAACTTCAAATGAGAAGAGTTCATCCGGTGAAGATAGAATTCCCAATAAGAAGATTTTGTGTCGAGGTTCTAAATGAGAAGAACTTGTTTCCGAAGAATGAGGAAGTCCATAATAAGAAGAGCTTTCTTAATTGACGTCTTCATAGAGAGACATATTAATAGAGAAGGGGTTGAGGCGGTTCATAATTAGAAGAACAACTTCAAGTTTCAATGGTCAGATAGTTCAGACAAAATCTGTGTCTTTTTAGTCTTTGCCTTATTCCTGTTCCACGGCAATGAGCAAAGAGGGGCAGCTGTAATACCTGTATTTTTTTGGGTACCCATGTATATACATATATATCTCTATAAATAAGACAAATAAATAATAATAATAACCCAAAAAATATAATAAATAATCCATCCAAAATAAGTCCAAATTACATATAATGTCCCTTTTATAAACACAAAGCCCAAATTACAAGCAAGGCCCAAATCCCAAACGCATATACCCTATCCGACTAGTTTTCAATCCAAAAAACACAAATTTAATCAGAAAATTCCCTTTCCCGCCCAAATTGGTGTCCATAGGGACACGGGGCAGCCTTTAATTGGCCCTTTTAGCCTTTACCCAGATTATGGTTTTTCTAGTATTGCTGACATCATCGCTGACAACCCTATAAATATAGAGAGAGAGAAAAATTAATTACCCATAATAATTACTTACCATTTAATAATAATAATAATAATTAAATAATTAAAAGTAGAGATAGAGAAACCACCTCGGGAACTGAAGGGCTACTAGATATGAACTAGAATCGGAAGCTGAAGAGACGCCGAGAACTTGCTGGAGATGATGATCAGAAGTGCGAAACCACCACCGAGAGGTATAATCTTCTTTTTCGGTTACCTGTAAAAACAAACATAAAATGGAGTTAAATCGGGGCATAAATAATAGAAAAAAACAGTGAGCAAAGGGGGGGAACAATTTGAGGTTTTTTTGGGTTTTAGGTGTTAATTCGAGAGGGTTTAGAGAGAGTACTGAGTTAGAGAGAGTGTGCGAGGGTGAAAATGACCGAGTTAAACTCGGATATGGCCTTTTATAGGCAAAAGGAAACAACGTCGTTTTGGGCATGGGGTCCGCGTGTCTGGAACCGGGTCGGGTCTAAGCCCCGCGAGATTTTTAGGCTTTGGGTTAATTCGGCTTTAGTCCTTGGACTTTTGGGTAGCAATTCAAATCAGTCACCTGAGCTTTGTAATTTGGGCACCCTGTTTCATTTTTAATGCAGTTCAGTCACTAAATATCTTTAATTGTTTTTACTAAATTGCCTAGTTTATTTGTTTAGTTTATCTTGTATGCAAGTTTTATAAATATGCATGTAGTATGCTTGTTTAGGTGAACTTAATTCATCAAGTATATTAAAATTAGAGCCTTTTAGAATTAGGTTCTCTAATTGAATTTAATTAATTTGATAGGAAATGACATCATAGTAAATAAATGGATATTGAATGAAAGCTTAAACTTTCTAAGTTGATTAGTATCACATTGCAATGTGATGTTAATCAAGGGGCTATTTAGGTAAGAGATTCAATACTTCATTTGAATATAGAAAATAGAAATCACATGTAGCTAGTTTAATAAAATTAGAATTAGGATTAAATCATTAGTGACATTAATAATAAGAATATTATTAATTTAGGGCAAATATGGGATGTGCCCAATTTTTTTGGGTGTTATCACATAGGTCCTAAACTTGATAATAGTCATAGATTTTAATTAATTAAATCAATGGAGACCAAATTAGGCTTTTACTTAAAAATGACAAGACAATAATTGAACATGCATTAAACCTTTTGTGTTGAGATACATTTTGAATATAAATTGATGTGTCCTAATGTATTTGGACGTTTCAAAACTTATATTCCTCCAAAATGTATTTTCTTACAAAAGGATATTCACATTCGAAATGGAATTCATTTAACAATTAAAGATTTAATTAAATTCAAATTAATGTTCAAAATGCCACGTGGAATTAATAAGGTATCGATAATGGGCATTCGCAAGGGTGCTAACCCTTCCCTACACATAACCAACTCTCAAACCCGTATTTTATTAAAAGAATCTCTGGTCTGTTTTTATGGTGTCCGGTCTACCAAAGTGATCAGTGGCGACTCCAAAATGATTTTAATGAATAAATAAAGGAAAACCGATTTAATATGGAAAAAACCTTAATTTCAAGATTAAATTAAAAATGGAAAAAACTTTGATTTCAAAACCCTAATCGTCAAGATGTTTTCACACTTCGATTTTAAAAACGATCACGGCATGATTGAACTTCACAAAAATTGTATTGGTACGCTGAGTGAGCGTATCGATACGGTTAACGGTTGTTTTAAAATTTGGGATTCCAATAACTGACAAGCAACGTTCAAATCATTAAATGAAAAGATTTTGTAAATATCATCAAATCGTATCGATACGGGTATGATCATATCGGCACGTTATAGCTCGAAAACTTACCCAGATGAATAGCGTATCGATACGGGGTTACCTGTATCGATACCCTTTTAACGATTAAAATTCTAGTGAAGGAAAATTGTATCAATACTACTTAAGCGTATCGATACGATTGGGCGTAGAATTAAAGTTAGGCTTTAAAACACTTTTAAAGTTTTGACTTGAAGGATCTTTTGGTTCAAAAATCTTGTCAATTGAGTGAGTCTTTGAAGTACTTAAAAATTTATTGTATTTGCAAATAAGCCCTTATACAATTAGTTATATCAAAATCAATTTAAATTTTACAATCTCCCCCTTTTTGATATAACCAAACAAAGGATAAATTTTTAAGTATTGAAAACTTTGAAAGACTTACTCCCCCTTAATTTAAGATAGGTTTTCAAAATTTTATGTTTTATACTTCTCCTTCTTTTTGTTAGATCAAAATCAATGCATAAAAAAGGAATATAAACAAGGTATAACAATAAAACACAAAATATAATCAAAGCATAATAAGGAACATAATATCATTAAAGAAAAAATTAAAAACCAAAGCAACAATAGTTCAACATAACTTCAAACTTAAATCCAAACTTAGTCCTAAAAACAAAATAAAAGCATAGGTTCCGTAACATAAAAGTGCATGATGAAAAGAAATCATAATATGATATATAATGATATGCTCATAAACTATCCGTCTCCATCGTCTTCATCCTCGTCCTCTTCATCTTTATCATCAAGGTTGGCTTGAGATTTCTGAGTATGATTGAGCCAAGCATCATGGAAGGCGGTGAGAGAGGCATCCATGGAAGTTTGTTGTTTTTCAATGGCCTTGACTTGATCCTCCAATGATGTAAAGCGAGTGTCAATGGCCGCAAATCCGTCATCCATGTTATTCCTTAAGGATGTGAATTGCTCATTAAGATACACCATGAATCCATCCATGAAAGTCTGAGCTTGTTGGACTTGTGGACCTTGAGGAGCGACCGGAGGAGGTTGATCTTCTTGAGGAGGAGGGTGAGTACCGTGAACCCACTCATGATCAATATACTCTAAGTGAGCACAAGTAAGGGAGTGTTCGTCGATAGGCTTGCCTAGAGGCTCGGTGGCATCATGGGAACAATCGATCTCCAAGGAATGGAACAAGAAGCTCAAAGTCGTGCCATAGAAAAAGGACTTGACTTGATCGGTGTGAAGGTGTTGGACAAGAAAAACCAAGTCCGCAAACATAATTTGGCAAATATTTGGGCGCTTACCCTCTCGGAAACAACGGAGCCAAAAAGCATCAACTTGGCGAATGGTAGAGAATTTCCCATTGGAAGGAAGAATCCACCAAGAGATGGTGAGATGGGAGGATACGGTCATGAGCGTCAAGGATGGTAACGGAGCCAAGTTGAGAATGCCCCAAGGAGTGTTCATCATCAATTCCCAAGTTTTCAAACCCAAAAACATTACATAAAACAGTTTGATCAATTCGAAGCTTTTTGCCCATAAGATAGGAGTCAATGGTAATAACACTTTATCTAGCTTGGTCATGGATACATCGAGCACTAACAAAGAAAATCAAAATAAGATTTCGGTACATAATCAGGGGAACACTTAGAAAAGGTAAAAACTTCCATTGTTGTAACAACCCAAAATATTTGAACCTAAAACGTTCGGAGTTTAGAAAGGGGATTGAAACAACTCGTTCATCCTGGATTGGAAAAGCTTGGTATTGTTTAAAATGAGCCAGAGCCGAAGGGGATAGAAAACTGTTTTGAAGAATAAAACCAAGGTTCGATTTAGTAATACCCTCATTGTCTAAATTGGGATTGGATGAACTAGAAGCCAAATCTTTCCTTTGTCTCTTTTTCGATGCCATAATATCCTGAAAGACATCAAAAACATTCGAAAACAATGTATTCAATTATCAACATATTCGATCCAATGAACATCCCAATAATTCAAGGTATTGATAAAAATAAAGTAATATATATTATAGGTTAAAATTATATACAAGTATAAAAATAAATTTTGGGAAAAATAGATTTGAAAAATGTACGGTATATTTTTATATTCGAATAAAAAATATTCAAATTTTACAAAAAATTCAAAACCTATATTAAGTATATATATAGTTTATACGAAAACAAGTTAAAAACAATAAAGAAGTTAAAACAAAAATTAAAAGGAAATAAAAAAAGTTTATACCTTAGGTTATGGAGAATGGATGAATGAAGAGATGAGAATGCACCAAATTTCTAGAAAAGCTTGGATTTGATGTTTTGATGAAAAACCCTCAAAGAATTTTAGGTTTTGTGTGAAAAATTAGAGAGATTGAGGGGGTTTTATAGATGGGTTCAGCTTAGGTTTTTTAGGAAAAGTGGGATTTGAATTTTAATTAAAGATGAACTCTTTAAAGGCTCGATTTAAAGCTCCAGCGAATATCATATCGATACACTGACTAGGCGTATCGATCTACATTATCAGTATGGTTTCCAAACCATATCGATATGCGTGACCATTTTGATACAGCACTGATTGTATCATTTCCCATTGAAGAACCTGTATCGATACGCTTATAGCGTATCGATACCCCTTTGCCAGAAAAATGCATTTTGGACAAGAACAAGTCCAAAAATCCAACTTTGAACGACCCTAAATGCGTGAGAATGAATAAGAGCAAGATATATGAACAAAAACTGATGCAAACTCCCCCTAGCAACAAGCATAGATGCATTAAGAAACAAATTAACATATGCAAGATCATCATACAATCTCAAGCAAATTTTTGGCACAAAAGGGCCCTAAAAAAGTCAAGATAGGCTAGTTAGACCTAACTCTCTCTTTAGAGTACAAAAACACTCTTTGTCTAATGGTTTGTTAAATATATCCGCTAGTTGGTTTGAGGTATCAGCATACTCTAGAACTACATCATTCTTCAAGACATGATCCCTAATGAAATTACGTCTTATCTCTATGTGTTTGGTTCTAGAATGTTGGATGGGATTCTTAGTGAGACATATGACACTTGTATTGTCACAATTAAGGGTATGGAACCTACCTCAATTCCATAGTCTAGAAGTTGTTGCTTTATCCAAAGAACTTGAGCACAACAACTTCCGGCTGATATGTATTCCGCTTCGGTGGTAGATAAGGCTACACTATTTTGTTTCTTAGAGAACCAAGATATGAGCATACTACCTAGGAATTGGCAAGTGCCAGAGGTACTTTTTCTACCTATCTTACAACCTTCATAATCCGCATCAGAGTAGGCATGAAGGTTGAAGGAAGATTCTCTAGGATACCAAATACCTAGACTAGGTGTGTCTCTTAGGTACCTAAAGATTCTCTTAATGGCTGTAAGGTGTAATTCTCTAGGATTAGCTTGAAACCTAGCACACAAGCAAACACTAAACATAATATCAAGTCTACTTGCGGTAAGGTAAAGCAAAGATCCTATCATAGAACGATAAAGCTTGGAATCGACACATTTACCACATTCTTCCTTGTCAAGCTTAATTGATGAGCTCATAGGAGTGGCTTAAGGCTTTACATTCTCCAAGCTGAACTTCCTGAGCATATCCTTGATATACTTAGCTTGATTAATGAAGATGTCATCCTTCATTTGCTTGATTTGAAGCCCCAAGAAAAATGAAAGCTCCCCCATCATGCTCATCTCAAACTCACCTTGCATCATCTTAGAAAATTCTTGGCAATAAAATTCATTAGTAGAACCAAATATAATATCATCAACATAAATTTGACCACTAATATGCCATTTCCATTTCTTTTAATGAAAAATGTAGTATCCACCTTGTCTTTTTCAAAACCTTTTTTAACCAAAAAAATATAATATCATCAACATAAATTTGAACCATGTTGCATTTATTTCATGCATTGAGCCTATCAACTAATGTCCATACTTTACTCCTCTCAAATTGATTAAGCTCTTCTTGCATGGTCAATATCCAAAAATCAAATTTTAATGCTTCTTTGGTATTTTTAGGCTCAATGCATGAAATAAATGCAACATGGTTCATTAATTTAAAAGAAGATCGAGTAGTTACCCCCTTGGATGGATCACCCAAGATCTCACCACCCTTAACATAGTTGACTTCCCTTGGGTAGCTCACTTTTTTCCCTCAATTGTGATGTCCTTTAAAGCTTCAATGGGAGGATCTTGTGTTTCGTCCTTGGTTGGAACCTCATCCACCTTTGATGATTGCTCACCATCAATGGCTTCAATGATCCTTACATCATCATCATCACAAGAATCCTTCCTCGGAATGAGGTTCTTTTGTTAAAAACTCGATAGGCTTTAGAATTTAAAGAGTAACCAAGAAAAATTGCTTCATCACTTTTTGCATCAAATTTACCTAAATGATATTTTCCATTGTTTAAAACAAAGCACTTACATCCAAAATGATGAAAATATCTAATGTTAGGTTTCTTTTAATTTAAAATCTCATGCAAAGTTTTCTTTAAAATTTTCCTATTCATTACACGATTTATGATATAACAAGCCGTGTTTGTGGCTTCCGCCTAAAAATAATTAGGTAAATTGTTTTCACAAAGCATGGTTCTAGCCATTTCTTCTAAAGTATGATTTTCCTCTCAACTACCCCATTTTGTTGAGGAGTACGAGGTGTGGAAAAATTGTGACTAATCCCATTTGAGTTACAAAAATCATCAAAACCTAAATTTTGAAATTCGATTCCATGGTCACTTCTAATATGACAAATGTTTTGACCAAGATCATTTTGAGTGATTTTTGGAAATGTGATGAACTTTTCTAAATCCTCATCTTTAGTGCTTAAAAAGAGAACTCAAGTGTATCTAGAGAAATCATCAACTAAAACATAGGCATATGATTTTCCACCCAAGCTAGTTGTCCTAATAGGCCCAAAAAGATCCATATAGATCAATTGTAAAACCCTACTAGTTGAAACATCATTAATGGATTTAAATGAGGCATGTTTTTTTACCCTTAGCACAAGCATCACAAATTTTGTCTAATGAGAATTTTACTTTAGGTAAACCTCTAACTAGATTTTGGGAAACTAATTTCACTAAAACACTTATGCTAGCATGCCCTAGTTTTCTATGCCACAATCATTCATCACTAGCAACCAACCATGCATGGGATGTATGTATGACATCTAAATGCACCATGTAAATATTACATATGCGATGACCAATGAGCATTATTTCATTTGTTTTAATGTTTACAATTTTACACCTATTAACATCAAAATCAACATTAAACCCTTTATCGAACAATTAACTAATGCTCAACAAGTTATGCTTAAGATCATTGACAAACAAGGCATATTCAATGAGAATAGATGAGAGGTTACCAATAGAGTCAATAACCTCAATGTGGCCTTTGGAGTTGTCACCAAATGTTACTACTCCACCACTCTTTGGCTTGAGCTCCAGGAATCTACTCTTGTCGCAGTCATATGTCTTGAGCATCCACTATCAAGGTACCAAGTGTTTTGACTTGAAGCTTTGGCCTTGTAGCAATGCTTTCCCTACAAACAAAGATTAGTTCTTGATTTTTGGTACCCAAACCATCTTGGGTCCATGTGAATTAGCATGTATACTATTAGAAACTACAAGTTCCTTAGGAACTCATACACTTCTAATTCTTTTAGCTTTAGGATGCTTTTGAGAGCCTCTTTGTTTGTAGCCATTAAAGTTTCTTTTCATATAGTTGGGTTTTGAAGAACTTCGTTCTTCAAAACTTGATTTCCCAACTACATTTAGAAAAGCTTTAAGCTCGTTCACCACCTCGTGGTGATCATCATGAACTTTGGAGAGAACGTTGTTTAAATCAACATTTTCATCTTGAAAATATTTTAAATCATTTTTTAAAGCCAAAATCTTCTCTTCAAGTTCCGAATTGGTTTTGGAGAAAGAATCGTTTTGGGATTTTAAATCATAAATCAACTTTTTGTTTTTCAAAACCGGTTCTTTATATTTTTCAACCAATTCGTGATAAACCTCTTGTAGCTCATCATAAGCTTCTTGTAGCTCATCATAAGCTTCTTGAAGCTCATCAAATATAAAATCAAAGCTATACAAGTTGAGGTTTACCTTAGGATCTTTATCAATGGCCATGAGGCAAAGATTTGCTGCTTTGTGCTCCTTCCATCGGATGATGTTTCCTCATCGCTCCAAGTAGCAACATGGGCCTTTTGCTTCTTCTTCTTCTTATTGAACCCCTTCTTATTGAGTTGATGGCAATCTGATCGAATGTGGCTTGGTTTCTTGCACTCATAACAAATGAGTTGATCATTTTCTTCTTCTTTGTTTTTTTCTTGAAGTCTCTTCTTCTTTGAAACTTTCTTCCTCGGTTAGACTTCATGAATCGAGAGAATCTTTTGGATATCATAGCCAATTCTTCAAATTCAGCTTCTTCACTTGAATTGCTCTCCTCTTGTGGTAGTAAGGCTTTGAGAGCAATCCCTTGTTTCTTCTTTTCCACCTCTAGCTTCTTTACTCTTCTTTCTTCTCTTTTCTTTTCTTCTTCCCTTCTTTGCTTCATGATCTTATGAGTAAAGAGAGATCCTACCAACTTATCGAGCTTCAAAGTCTTCAAGTTTTTCGCCTCGATGATTTTGGTTCTCTTCCCATCACATGATTCGGGTAAAGAGAATAGTAGCTTCCAGACAAGTTTATCTTCGGGAATGATTTCACCGAAGCCCTTAAGACCATTTACTATAACTGAGAACCGGTCAAACATCTTGGAGATGCTCTCATCCGGCTCCATCTTGAAGTTCTCATAACTTAAGTTGAGGATCCCAATCTTGGTCTCATTCACGTCGTTGGTGCCTTTGTATATGGTCTCTAACTTGTCCCACACCTCCTTTGCACTTGTGCATGATGACAATTTTGCCTTACATGTCGGGTCCAAGTGCACAAAACAACATATGTAGAGCCTTTTCGTTTACTTGGAGTTTTCTTTGATCTTCATCGGTCATCTCCACCTTGGTCTTCGGAAGAAGTCTCCCTTCATCATCTCTTTTCATAGGAATTGTCGGTCCATCTTCCACTACATCCGAAAGGACATGGTCGTTGGATTTGATGAAGATCCTCATCCGGTTCTTTCAAAAGGGATAGTTATCCCCATTGGAGAATGGTTGTTTAGTGATAGATTGTGACTCATAAAAGCAATCCCCGGAGGTAGATGTCATGGATTTGATTAGATGTTGATCAACATTCTCCTAGGATCTCCTCTTGTGGATGTGAAGCCTTCAAAGAGGTAAGCTCTGGTACCAATTGTTGAGTGGATCAAATTATTGTGATTTATCCAAGAGAGGGTGAATTGGCTTTTTAAATTTGGAGGGAGAAAATTGGAAATTGAAGAAAATAAAGAACAAGGAAATTATAGTGGTTCAAGCTCTAACAAGCTCTACATCCACTACCTTAGCTCCCACTAAAGATTTTCAACAATCTCTAGTAGATGTTCTTCCCCTTTTCTAGGCTAAGGAGGTAACATTTACAATCGGTCAATCTTACTACCCAAAGATTGACCCAAAAGACTCTCTTTACAAAGATGAAATTTGGCAAATGGAAATATCTCTCACAAGACTGAAAATTTTTCCCAATTACAATCAAACACTCTCCCAAACTTGAACTAATGATTAACAATAAGGATTACAACAAGTTGAGTACAAGATGTGACTTTTATGAAGCACAAAGGTTTAGATTATAGCTTGGATGTTGCAAGTAGGTTCAATGGTTGTTGTTGGTGCTTTGGAGGCTTGCTTTTATACCATTGCATTGAATTCTAGGCGTTTGGGTGGTTAAGGTCTTTAATCTAGCCGTTGGGGTGCATTTTTCCCGCAATAAATGCACTTCTGTAACCTACTGTATCGCTACTCGAACAAGGGTATTAATACTTGTCTCAAAACAGAACCAGCCGTTGTGCACATTTAAGAGGGGTGTATCGATATGCGTATGCGTGTATTGGTATGGGTATAGTGCAAAACAAGGGGAGTATCGATACTCATATACCGTATCGATACAAATTTTGCTCACCGGAATCCTGGATCGGACTTCACCAAAAATGGTATCGGTACGCTGAATGAGCGTATCGATACGGTTAACGGTCATTTTAAAATTTGGGATTCCAATAACTGACAAGAAACGTTTGGATCATTAAATAAAAAGATTTTGTAAACATCATCAAATCGTATCGATACGGGTATTATCGTATCGGTATGCTATAGCTCGAAAACTTGCCTTGATGAATATTGTATCAATACGGGGTTAACCGTATCAATACCCTTTTAAAGATTGAAATTCCATTGAAGGAAAATCATATCGATGCTACTTAAGCGTATCGATACGCCTGGGCGTAGAATTGAAGTTAGGATTTAAAATACTTAGAAAATTTTTTAACACTTTAAAAGTTTTGACTTGAAGGATCTTTTGGTTCAAAAAGCTTGTCGATTGAGTGAGTCTTTGAAGTACTTAAAAATTTATTGTATTTGCAAATAAGCACTTATACAATTAGTTATATCAAAATCAATTTAAATTTTAGAAGAAGCCACATAGAAGAATGGATGTTTAATGGGACTAGACATGCGATCATCTAGGTTGGAGGATATGTCCTACAAAGTCGAGGGCGAGTAACAACGTAGATTCCATTCGAAGGAATGGGCGTTGGAATTTCAACAACAAGAAACTGGTGATGTCAGCTAGAATTAGAAGATGAGCCATTGCTAACTTTTCTGCTTCAAAGCCTGATTTCGTAGACACCTCCCATCTATCACCAGAGTTGACGTTTGGGATTATCTGATCCAAGCTCACTAAAGCTCCACAACTTCTTCTTTGTCCATTGCATGATTTCTGCAAATTTTTCCGCGTTTGGTATAACGACTCAGAACATAACACCAATTGAAGTGAATGAAAAACACCCTGTGAAAATGAATGCCAAGCTCCATAGTTCAAATTTGATGTTAACTGTTGAGATATCAATACATATGGATCCATTGAAGGAATGCAAGAAAAAGACGAGTGTTATAAGAACGTCGAGGTGGCCAGATATGTGATGGTCAAGGAAGCTGCAGCTCTCTGCCCGTACAAAATAAGAAGTGGAATCAAAACTTCAAAATTCTTGACTACAACGAGACTATAAACAAGGCTAAAGAGAAGATAATAAGATCATTGAGAAGGAGGAATTAATAGGATCCCATGCCCCTCAACATACTTGATCATGTTCTACCAAAGATGAGAAGTTGCTCATCTACTGTCTATTGGAGTCTGATGCCCGATGGCATACCTAACCTAGTCGACTTAATCTAAGGACATAGGAGGATTCTTCAAGAGCTTCTTCTAAACAAGTTAAAAGGATGACTAACATGGTCCCAAATCAGATTGTGCTGCAAGGCGTGGACTAGAGATCTAACAAGGATTTCTACCAGTATACAAGACAATTTGGTATAGCCACCTTTTTTGGAAAGTGAGATTTCTCAGATGACTTTGAGGGAACCTTTCTATGGTCGTATGGAAAACCATAAAGACAAGGTTACAAGTACTAACAACCATCAAGTTGAAGACTTAACTGACATGCCCAACGCGTCAACAATGGGACCTTAATGAGAGAACTAGCTCCTCTGTGGAATTCAAAAGAAAAAGGAGCAAGTAGAGGAGTTTTCTACTGTCTCTAGGACAATTCTGAAGTTATACTCGGAACCATTCCTTTTGATTTTGCCCACGAGCATTAGGGATCTTTTGCAATGGCATCTATGTTATTTTACTTGTTTAAAAGATGCATTTTTTTTATTTTCTCAAGTGGCAAACCTTTTTTCCTTTCATTCATAAACTATTCATTATACCTATATTCCCTTTTTGCAGGGCCCCTATTATTGATTGCATGAATGATCCTAGAATCTAATCTCGTGATAGAAGGGAAACAAAAATGTGCTCAGGATTAATGTGAAAGATCCCAAATACAAATTTCGAGAGAATTTTCCTCCCAAACATTGTTGTTTAAGGTCTATGGACTAAGTGATAACTCTAAAACATCTACCAACTGAGGACAACCTTTCTTCAATGATATCTATATAGAGGAGATTTGGTATTCATTCATTTCCTTTTGCAAAAAAAGGAAAAAGTGTCCTTTTTGTCCCTTTTGAGCCTGATATTCTTTCGATTGAACCCTAACCAAGGATCACTCCCTACACTATGGGGCAAAAATGATGAAAGTCTATTTTTATGATAAAGGTGATTGGTTCTGACCATGTTATGTAGATAACAAGAATGAGTGCATTGGAAGCAAGGAGCAACATGAGCAAAACAACATGCAGACCAAGATGGGTATCCAAAAGAAAACAAAAAAGAAGGGGAAAAAAAGAAAGTTTGTGAAAGGAAAATGTTGAAAATATCCCCATTGGAGGAAATGATGCGTGTAGTGAAGTGCCCTGCAATTGTGCAAGTATACACGTCGCAAGTAATAAAGTGATAAGTATTGAGTATCGTCTCCACAGGGAGTGGGCTTTGGGCCACTTGCTTAAGTTACTGCAATGTAGAAAATAAAAACGCAAATAAGTGATAGGAAGAGTTTTATCTAACTAATAAACTAAAGAACAATAAAAATAAAAGATAGATAGGTCGAATAAGAGAGAAGAGTAGGCCGAGTTAAGTTGCATCGTAGTGTGGAAACCAGTTGACTTGTCTTTGTCTTTGAATACAAGCAACATAGAACTGCATTGGTAGTGACTCAAGTCCCTGCCACGGCCGCAATGGTTGAGTTCCTGCTGCGACAATCCCTTGCTCGTGGGCAGATGTTGTTAAGGTTCGGCAAAGCGTCCTTGGATGGCTCCTCATTATCCATAAGCTCGGAGCACTGGCTGGTGAATGAACCTTGATGATACCTCCTGGCATGAACCAAAGACAAACACCAACTATTCTAACGCTTCTTTTAGCCACTGAAACTCTTAACCTGTCCCTAGGCCGAGTTAGTTAACACCACGTGGGATGAAAAATGTGCTAATTCGTTTCGTGAGTTCAACTCTCCTGATATTAAACAAATAGATAACCTCACAATACTCTCTCTCGATAAGTAAGCAAGAATGATTCAAAGCCAAGAATCAGCAAACCATAACTTTATTGCATTAAAAACTTAAACAAAATACAATTGTTTTCCCACAACTACTAAACAAAATAACTCTAGCCTAAGAAAAGAACTAGAACATGCTAAACCTCTCAAACTCCCTATATTCGACAAACTCAATTTGGTGGCTTGTCCTTCTTTAAATAGGAGGAGGCTTGGGGTAAAGTCTTTCTTGGATAGGAAGTTAAGTTGGAGTTGGACTTGTCTTCATTAAAGAGGTGAATCTCTTTAATTTAATGTATTTTATCCACTTTTGCCGAATTCCATCTTTAACCTTCCTTCCATGCTTTTTTTGTCTTCCCAAACTCCGATTGCCATGCAAAGTATGTAGAAAAATTCAGTGTTTTATGCTCTTAAAATCGACTACCACTTTGCATATTTTTCCCGCCGGCAAGTTTGGTTGTACAATGCCTTGGCATTAGATGTTTCCTCGGCATAGAATTATGATGCCTCAACATGGGTCTGAAACTGGATCTGCTTCGTAAGGCTTTATCTTCATAATCAGCTTCCTTCAGTAGAAGCTGTCATCTTTGGCTCGGCTCGATCTGGACCTGTCGAGAGCTCCTTCTGCACCATCCTTCTTTTTCTTCATTGCGCACGCGGCATCACATGTCCGCACGGCATCACCTGCCCGCACGGCATCACCTGCTCGCATGGCATCACCTGCTCGCACGGCATCACCTGCTCGGGCGATTAACATGCATGCACCAAAACCTCCTCCAACAGTATCTTTTTCACCAAAATAAACTAAATTATGAACTCAAGCATAACAGTGAAGGAAATTATGAAAATATACATGAATGTCTAATAATGCAACTAAAATGTGCCTAAGTTTAACAATAATGTGAGTGGAAAGGGTAATAAAAATAGTACTTTTAAACACTCATCGCACCCCCAAACTCAAACTATTGCTTGTCCTCAAGCAATGCAAACTAACAATTACCTGCCAAGACTTTAATCATCAAAGACATGCTTTCAAACTTGCATCCAATCCTCATAACCATGGCACAAAGTATGATCACCTTTTTAAATTTTTCGAATGACATAAAAATTACCCTGAACCATACTATAATACTCGTGACGATGTGTGTATGTGTGGTTGTTTACAAGTTGGTTTTCAAGATTCCATGTGAGCAATAGGCTTTTATCTATTTAATTACCGGGGTATTTATTTTTACTTTCACTAGAGCCAATTTCGGGCACCTCTAGCAAGAAATTAACCTTTTAATTTTTCAATTTACCCCAAAAAAATATTTAGCAACCTAAGTTCACTAAATTTCTATCAATCAACAAGTCACAACTATGTAAAATTTTTCAGCATCATAGTAACTTTCTAGGTTCTTTTCATGCAATCCTAAAATTTAAAGGGTTTTTCAATTAAGTGCAGTGGCAAAAATTCATCATCGAATATTCAACAATTCTTAAGCAATTAAATCCAATTAAAGGCATGGCATGTAACATATGCATCCTAAATGCTATTACTAAAGATGAATGCAATTAGATATGAAACTAATTAAAGACAAATCCCCCCCAAACTCGAGAAAAGCATTGTCCTCAATGCATGAAAGAGCAAACCATATTTCTTTCCATCCTTAGAAGGAGTATATCATTTTCGATTCGACACCAATCCATTCAGGCTTAAGGAGGATGGAACTTTGTTTTGATATCCAACAAACTGCCTATTCGTTCAGGCTCAGGGAGAATGGAACCTTATTTTCAACAACCGCCTATTCGTTCAGGCGCTCAGAGAATGGAACCTTTCAAAAAAGATAGTCTACCCGTTCAGGCTCAGGGAGAATGGAAAGCTTTATTTTTTTTAGCATATGGCCTATCCGTTTAGGCTCAGGGAGAATGGATCCTTATTTTCAACAACTGTCTATCTGTTCAAGCGCTTGGAGAATGGAACCTTCCAAAAAATAGCCTATCTGTTCAGGCTCAAGGAGAATGGAAACCTTTATTTTAGCATAATAGCCTATCCGTTCAGGCCCAAGGAGAATGGAACCTTTATCCTTTTTCAGCAACCGCCTATCCATTCAGGCCTAAGGAGAATGGAACCTTTTTCCTTTTCAACAAATGTATGTTTGTTTAGGCCCAAGGAGAATGGAACCTTTATCCTTTTCAGCAAACGCTTGTCCGTTCAGGCCCAATGAGAATGACACCTTTATCTTTTTCAGCAATTGCATATCCGTTTAGTCGTGAGGAGAATGGAACCCTGTTTTTATGTTCAGCATCCAATTTGTAGTTCGACCAAAGAATTACAGAGACATGGTCATTTCAGCTTAGTGTTTCACGCCATTTGAAGAAACGTCATCCGATTGGTTCTCTGCCGCTTCATATGAACATGACATTTCATTGACTCGGTGTCTGCATAGATGAAAGTCATAACACCATTTGAAGAAATGTCATCCGATTTGTTCTCTGCCGCTTTGGAAGAGCAAATCGTTTTACTGACTTAGTCCCCGCAGGGGCGAGAGTCACCTTTTACCAATTCAGTACCTGCATGGGCAAGATTCACCTTACAGATTTAGTACTCGCAGTTGCGGGCGTCACATTTACAGATTCAGTGCCTGCAGGGGCGAGGATCACCTTTACAAATTCTTGCCCGCAGGGGCGAGGATCAACTTTACAAATTCAATGCCCGCATGGGCAAGAATCACCTTTACAGATTCAGTGCCTGCAAGGGCGAGGATCACCCTACCGATTCAGTACCCGTAGGGGCGAGTATCATCTTACCGATTCTGTAACACCCTAAAAAAGTGAAGGAATGGAAATGAAAACCTAGTTGGAGGTTGGGGGATTCGATCCCGCGACCTTATGGTTTTAAGCTGGTAACCCAGCCAACTGAGCTAGGCAGCTCTTAATGTCTAAAGGTCCCCAGTACCCTTTTGAACTTTTCTGGTGGTGTACCTAAAATAATTTAAAGCACAATCTGACTCTCCACCTTCGGGAGAGACCATTCGAACCAGATGAGATCTAGAATGTTTCAAAAAAAAAGAGAGGAAAGCCCTCACCTAACCGCCACCGTCTGGCCCCGATCTGCCGCACCGCCGCGTCGTGGCCCTCACCGCCACCGTGGGTTTGTTCACCGCCGAACCCCGACCAAAACCCTATGCTCCACTCACCGTCATTCCACGCCGTTCGCCGTGGAAACTCGTTTGAAAATTCGTCAGAAACCTTGCTCCGCCGCCCTAGTTTACCATCATTTTCAGCCACCGTCTGTTGCCCGTCCGTGACACGGCCACTAGATCTGTTTTCCCCACGTCACGACGGATATAACCCAGTGAGTTGATCGTCCGTTTGACGTCGATAAGGTGCTCATCGGAGCTTCGTCGAATCCGGCAATCTCGGCTTCATTTTGGAACCGACACGAAAATGGCATCTCCGGCGACTTTTCCGACGGCCGTCCGGTGACCAGAATTTTTGGGGTATTCTCGGTTCCTTGGATGCAATGTTGAGGAATGTCGAATTCAGGTTCGAGGGTATTCGAATGTCGTATCACGAATCGACTGATGTAGCTCGGAGTTAAGGTAATACACTACTACCCCTTGTATGCTTTATGAACATGTTGATATTCGGTTAACGCATGCATGCTTATGATGACGTATACTTTAAATTCTACTTAAATTGAATCAGATTCGAGCAATAAGTATGAATATTAATAAGACCAAATTATCCGAATAAGATTACTAATGGGCTAACAGTACCAGAAGTTCAAATAGTTAAATTCAGTTAATCCGCAACTCAATCAACAGTGTGTAAGAATCGAGGCCCAGGATACGGAGTGAGAGATATTAATTATGAAATTACGAAAATGCCCTTGGAGCATAAGTATGACTAAACTACCCCTCTAATAAAGGAAATGACCTAAAATCTGCATTCGACCTGATTATGCAATTTACACTACTTAAGATGTAGGTTTTAATGGAAAGACTTCGGCATCATTATGCAATACGTGTGATACAAACTTGGATAATCCCTCAAACTCTGTATAACACATGAATGAGAATTCTCTGGAAATATTGTTGAAACCCTAAGTCGATTCTTATGACAGTAATGCGTGAATTAAATGAGAATGATCGTAATGACCAAAAAGATGGTAATGCCCTCGAGCACCGAAATGTCTGATTAGCTTGAATGACGTTATACCCTTAAGTTCTGTAATGAATGAATCGTCTGTAAAGGGCTGGAGAGTTAGGACGACTTAATCTCGTTTGAGTACGTGAATAATGGAGGTACCAAATGGTAATTCAGAAAGAAATGGTAGATTTATCTTAGTCTAAAATAACCGAAATACCCTCTTGAGTTAATCGGTAACTATGTATTTGACGAAATTCTGGATTTGTTAATAAGACTTAAATAGCTAAGGTTCCCTTAAGTGTTGAGAAATACGACACGTGTATGCCCATCGCTCACCATATCGATGTAAGGTAGGAAGATCCGCATAAATTGTATGTTCGATTGCTCAAAGTTAAACCATATAGTAAAGTATGAGGGCGACTGTTCAGACATACAATAAAGTCAGTGTTAAGTTCTAATGCACACAAATTACTCACATCTGAACGTTGGTAAGTACTGTCAAGTTGGGTTATGCCGCATTAAACAAATTCTGGAGGTATGATAAATTGTTAGAGCCCTTGAGAATTATAACTTTCGTTCTGATATGATTGTGCCATAGTATAAAATTTGTCATGATAGTTAAATAACTAAAAGGCCATGATAGCCTAAATAGTCGGAACATCATTGAAAATATCCGATAACTTAAAAGACTTTAATTTAGAAATTCTTGAATGTCCGGTTAGAAAACTAATGAGCAAATAGGATACCTGAGTTCTGTGAACCATTGCTTATTCAATGTTGGTATAAATTACCAAAATGTCCGTATGTGATAAAATGACCATAATGCCTTTGTAGGCTTATATGACTAAATAACTCATGATGCGTCTAAACTCTCAAAGATCTTAATGTATCACCTCCTGAATATCTGGGTTAAACCGTTAGTATGAACCCTTTTTAATAGGGGCCACGTTTCAGAAATTCGTTCAAATTATCAAAAGTTTAATATGTCCCCTTCTGTAAATGCCTAGTATCTCCAAGAAATGATCTGTCCCGCCTAGTGTGTTCCATGTGCGATGTATTCTATTGAATGGATTGTATAATGATTTAATCATGAATAATATTATGTTTGATGAACTGGATATATGATTACATGCCTACTTGATGTATGTCTGCTCAATATGCATACTTGTTATGTGATGGCTTGATCTATGATGATATTGACTGACTGTCTGATGAACTTGATAGTATGATCTGTTAGCTTGACCTATGATGGTACAATCTGTTTGCATGATGAATGATGAAAATGTCTGTTCTGCTCAATGGTATGCCCATTTATCTGTCAAAATCATGAATCTTCTGTTTCTGATACTCTGAATAGAATACGTCTGTCACATGTATTCTGTTACTTATGTCTGAAATCTGAATACCGATTGTCACCTGGGGTATACTATTGGGTTATGTTATGAAGTCTCTGTTGGTACAGCCCTGATCAAGCTAGTAAATCCTTATGGACTCAAGGTCTCCCCTTGAGTGGCACATATGCCCATCGGGCCTAGGGTAAGTCCTTATGGACCTAAGGCATTCCCTTAGGTGGCACCTATGCCCATCGGGCCTAGGGTAAGTCCTTATGGACCTAAGGCATCCCCTTAGGTGGCACCTATGCCCATCGGGCCTAGGGTAAGTCCTTATGGATGCAGTTCTGGGGGACTGCATATTGGTGTAAGGTTGGAGGGTAGTTCTTGTAAACTTCTGTATGAACATTGAACATTTGCATTTAATCTGTTGTGTGCTCATATGATATGATGTTAAGTACTTATGTATGTTTGATCTGCAACTTATTAAAACACACTAGGCTTCGTGGTTTAACTTCTCCAACCCGCCACTCTGTTGATTCTCTGAACAATAAGCTCTCTTTTAATACTCAATAACATAGAAAGAACAAACCTTGTTGTCCTCAAGAATAGTGATTCACTAAATTAGCGAAACATGAATGGAGACAAGTATTGCCTGGAACATCATAAAAATGTTATGCCTACCATGTATCTGCATGAGCTTATAGCATCTTTTGGTAGTTCTGTATTACTGAGCTTTTCCAAGCTCACGTTGTTTTACTATCGCAGGTTAAAAGAATATAGCATGGTATAATGTTTGGCATCAGTGTTCGGAGTTCCCTCGGCGTTGTCTCTAGAGTACGGTATTGTATAGTTAGTGGGCATGTATGTCACGTATTATTTTATGATAGAGTCTGTAAAATACTTTCTGAAATTTTTGTTATGTGTTTAAATGATTTTCTAAAATAGTATTTGTAACCCCCTCGTCATGGTCTGGCCGGATAACCAGTCCGAGTGGGCTACACGGGGAAAACCGAGTGAAAACCCCCTTAAGGATCCCCCCTCGGTTAGCAACCCTATTTTTTTTATTTTAAATCTTGTCTAGATGAGTATTAAGTCCTAAGTGATCATACAGCGGAACAACATTCACGAAACAATCAAACGAACTCAAACTAACATTTTACAACCCAAAATTAAACTTAAACTGCATGCGGTATAGATACACTTAAGGGGTGTATCGATACCCCTTGACTAGGTCAACTGGTCAGAGTCAACCCGTAGAGACCGTATCGATACACCCAAGGAGTGTATCGATACCCTCCCAAACGGTTGACTTCCCACGGTCAACACCAAGATGACGGTATCGATACACCAGATGCCCGTATCGATACCGAAATGGACAGTGGCTCCAGTGACCAAAAAGGTATCGATACGCCTGAGACCAGTATCGATACCAAGTTGGACAGTAACTCCAGTGTCCAAAACGGTATCGATACGTCTCCCCGCGTATCGAAACGCATGGCCTTGAACAAGAAGGCCGTATCGATACGGGACCAACCGTATCGATACCCCTGCTACGAACTTGCAGGGTTGAGCTGATTTAAGGCACAAGGAGGCCCTTAAATCCCTCTAAAACTTCAACCAACACACTATCATCAATCCTAAGGCAAACCAAACATAAAAGCATGCTTTCACAAGAGATCAAGGGCACTAATCAACACAAGGTAGTGCACATACAACCAAACATCTTAAGCATTCCAACACGAACTAAACATCCATACATGGCATTTCAAAAGGCAATTTAACATATAAGGTCATACATGGAACTCAAGGCCTAAAAGGCACATGATAAGCATAAAGAGGTTTGCACTATAACTAGGCAACCTAGCATCTAAAGGCATGCTAACACACAACATTCATCATAGCATATCATGCTTACAAACCATAGTCAATCCAACATCAACACATATAAATGAGTCATACAAGCTCATACACAACCCTTGCCACATTGCTAACTAATACAAAATCACCACCGTACTTGAGCCACAAAACTTGGAAAGCCCTTCTTGCCTTGCCTCGAGCTAACACCATGCTAATGATCTGCATTGTTGAACATTGAGAGCGTAAGCTATAAGCTTAGTGAGGGTGCTCTAAAACGAAAAACATCAACAATGCAGGGTTCAAGCATGTAAATCCTAATCTCACGTACATCAAGCATAGGCATATAATCAAGTAGACTAGCTAGTCTTTCAAGTGGCATAACATGGTTTCTCAATCCTACCAAGCTCAATCATCATTATCATCATCAAGTAACAACACCATATACCACAATCAAATATCATAATACATGAACAAGTTTAATTGGCCACTATTAAATTACCCTGATTGTGTGGATTTAAACCTCAACAACACTTTACCTCGGTGGGATTACACTCATCACCGGACCTTGCATGTGCAGAATTCCACTCATCGCCACATGCCCTACGGATGGGATTCCACTCATCATCTCGTAGAAATATATAAAAGCTTCCGGTGGAATATTACATCACCGTACTCCTCCTTGATGACTTAACGCCATCAAGGCCACGTACGTTTTGACTCAATTTGTGTGCACACTAATCCTAATGATCGATCATTTACAACCGGTAATTATTTAGTGCCAATTATCATTTACCACATCACATTTCCATCTACCATAACTCATGCTCTTCACATATACATATCATGACATACATACACAACTTATCCACATTTCTCAAGAGCATAGATAGGCAATACACAAGTATTAAATGGGAATCAATAACTAAAATCAACAGCTTGAATTAGATGGAAATGGCCTACCAAGCACATTTCGCTCACACACTACACACACACTCGAACCAAACTTTAAAACAAGTTTAAGACCACTCACCGCCCTTCCTTAGCAAAACGAAACAATCCTCCTACGAACCCGGATTCGGTCCCAAAGCTTCTTCGACGATCCCTCTTGCTTCTAGCCAAACAAAAACACAACCGATAACCAAAATCAATGCTAATATTCAACAATCACACAACCTTTGAATTCAAACCAACTCCATCCTAAATTTCCAACCAAATTAAATCCCCAAACATCTCAAATTCGTACTCCAACAACCCTTGGCTGAAGCACCCATTTCCAAACACCCAAATGACCTCCAAAATGTTCCAAAACACCCTCCTAACATACCCTAACCATCAGCCCTTTGTTTTCAACCTAAAGCCCACCAAAAATGGTGTTTTTGACAACTCAAAAATGGGTATAAGAGCTCACTTCGGATTTTTACCAAAATTCAACCAAATTAACATATAATGTGTATTTCAACTTGATTAAACAAAGCCCCAACCCAATTTATCAAAACAAAATGGAAGACCCCTTAAAAACCCAAACTTTGATATAAACCCTAATTTTCAAAACTCCATAACTTTGAAATTTAAGACCATGGGTAGATAGGGGATAAAGAGGAGAGTAAGAAAACATGTTTACCTTTCAAAAACACCTTGAATTGAGGTTGCAATCTAATGGAATAGTAACCAAGCTTAGAGAGGGTTTATGAGAGGGTTTGAGGTGTTTAACATTAAAGATGGGAAAAGGTGAGAAAGATGACAACTTTATTTTAAAGTTGTCTTGCTTTTAAAACTTTTGGGTCCAATTACAACATTGGTCCCTCCCCTTTTTCCCAAAACTCAATTAGATCCAATCTAGGTTGAATTGATTTTAATTTAAATTTTATTTACTCGAACTATAACCCGGTTAACTCCTAGGCCCAAAACACGGGTGTTACAGTATTTTTAACAGAAGATGATTTTACAGTTTAATAAGTGTTTTGAGGAAATAAAATGTTTTATGTATAATTTTATTGTGAGTCGCTCTTGTGACCCTAATGTGACTTCCTAGGATCCGTTGTAACGCGTAGGCGGGTCTAGGGGTTACAGATTCAGTGCCCACAGGGGCGAGAGTCACCTTACCAATTCAATGCCCGCAGGGGAAAGAGTCACCTTAATCGGTTCAGTGCCCGCAGGGGCAAGAGTCACCTTACCGACTTGGTGTTCGCAGGGACGGGAATCATATTACCATTTGAAGTCACTTGATTTGTTCGATGCCGCTTCGGAGGAATAGGTCATTTGAATCATTGTTATCTGGTTTGTTCACTGTCTCTTCGGAGGGACACGTCAATTTTATTCGAGTTGTTTCCGTCGCTTCAGAGAAACAGGTCTTTTCACCGATTAAAGTCATTTGATTTGTTTTGCCGCTCTGGAGAAACATGTCTTTTCACCAATTGAATTCATTTGATTTGTTCGTTGCCACTACGAAGGAATGGGTCATTTGAAGAATTATCTGGTTTGCCCACTACCACTCCGGAGGGACATGCTAGTGTTACCTGATTTGTTTATGTCGCTCTGGGGAAACAAGTTATATCATGGTCGGTAGGGGTGTTCAAAAATACCCGGCCCGAACTACCCAACCCGCTGACCCGATTTAATTTTACCGGGTATTTATATTAAAGTACCCGATTTTTTCGGGCCGGGTACCCGACCCGCAATTTTTTTCGGGTAGTTGGGCCGGGTCAGGGCCAAAAAATTTTTTATTACCGGGTACCCGACCCGACCCGTTAATTTTAATATTTTAATATTTTATATTTTAAATTCTATTTTAATTTTATGTTTCTTATTATTTTTCCTTAAAAATTAATTTTAAACCCATAACTTCTTTTTATACTTGTATTATATACTTTTAAGTTTATAAATTTTCAAAAATATTTATATTAATTTGTCAATATGAGAGTCGAAAAAAATCATGATCGAGATTAATATTTTTAATACCTTCTT
Source organism: Hibiscus trionum (assembly GCA_030270665.1). Taxonomy (NCBI): domain Eukaryota; kingdom Viridiplantae; phylum Streptophyta; class Magnoliopsida; order Malvales; family Malvaceae; genus Hibiscus; species Hibiscus trionum. The sequence continues at coordinate 12,486,243 of BSYR01000038.1, read as the reverse complement.
TTGTCGATAAACTTTAATATATATACATATATCTAAATATTTCTTTCTTAAAACTAACCACAAATCAATAATTTTAGTGTTTGGAATATATATCATGAAATTTTATGTGTTTCTTATGTATTTTTTTAAAAAAATTAGATTTAAAAAATATAAAAAAAATAAACCGGGTACCCGGTACCCGAATTTTGCGGGTACCCGATTTGCGGGTACCCGGTTCTTATGGGCCGGGTCACGGGCCGACTTTTAGGTACCCGAAAATTCCGGGTACCTGAAATTTAGGGTACCCGGATATGAACACCCCTAATGGTCGGAAGAAATGTCATTCGGTTCATTCAACGCCGCTTCGGGAGAATGGGTCATTTGAAGAAATGTTATCTGATTTTTTCGTTGCCTCTTTGGAAGAGTAGATCATTTAATCGATTTAGCCGGATAAAATCAATGCCTTTTGTTCTTTACCATATTCCCATTTCACCGAAATGAGCAAAGAGGGGCAGCTGCAGTTACCTAATTTCATCTAGCCCTTTAAATTTTATGTTTGTAAATATATTAGAGTCTATAAAAGAGTCCATCTAAAAAATACAAAGAGGAGTCCATGAATAAAGGCCAAATTGGCCCATTTTTTATTATCTCATTTTTATTAATGTATTTTAGCTTTTATCTTGCAGACCATGTCAGATATCGGAAGATTACAAGAGGTTCTGCTCGACAAGTATAGAAAGTCAAGCTATGTGAAAGGATTCCTTACTGCGGGCTTATAGAAAATTTGCGATAGGATCCAAGTGTTTTCAGTCCAGGGTGTCTTCTCACGTATTGATTTTCTTTCGGTTACCTTTCCAACACATCTTGAAACGTCTCAATCGGACGTCGGGAGCTCAAGATATGCTCGTTTTACTGAAGACGGCACGTGCAGAAAAATGGATATGAGTTCAATACGGGAATTTGATTTTATTACGAATTTTTAATTATTTTATTGAATATTTGTAATTAAATTTTAGACATTTCCCCATTTTATTTTTTCCTCTGTTACTTGGTTTCGAATAAGGAGGAGAAAGGGTACAGTTTATCGTTAAAGTGAAGCTCGTGAAGGATACATCATCGCCGAAGGACGAAGGCGTGCACCACATGAGCGACGGCGCCCTGCCGGCGTACAGTGGTCGGTGTCCAACAGCAGCGGTGATGTCGTACAGTTCACAGTTCATCTCATACCCCACGTTGACAAGCTTGCGTTTTGATTCCATTGTTTGCAATCTCTTTAATCTTTTTCTTATTTTTTATTTGGTTCTTAAATTCTTATTCCGTGCATTTTAATTCATTATTTGATTCGTCTATATTTATCGTGCTCTTTAATTTATTTATCTCTATGTACTTTAACTTAATAAATTAGGGTAAATACGTTTTTATTAATAATATGTGTTTTATTTAATGAAAACTTATCAAATAACTTAAAATAAATACCCTTTAGGTTAGTTTCCATAATAGATAGCTTAGATTTCTTTTATGAATAATTTACCAATAATAAAATTTAATACCTAGGCTTAGATACCTAAAATAATGTATCTTTTAATAATAGATGACTTAAATATCTTCCACCTTCCCTTAATTGTAGAAAATTAAATAATATCCTTTAAGTAAACTTTATTGAAAAGGTAAATAATATATTAATTATAAATAACGATAAATAAAAACTAACTTAATAAATTATCTAGAAAAGTAAAAAATCGTTTCTCCTTAATATAAATAAAACTCTTTAAGTAATTTTTTTAAAAAAATAAATGATGAGTAAATAATTAAATACGACCTCTTAGGTAATCTTTTAAAAAGTAAATTTCTTAAATATAAGTAATTAAATAATGGATGAAAATCTTCTTCCTCTTTTCGGTGCTCATACTTATGTCCCTACGCTCAAAATTAGGTTTAGGGTTTAGGGTTTAGAGTTTTAGATTAAGGTTTAGAGAATTTAAGTTAGGTGTATTTTTTAAGGTGTAGGGTTTATGATTTAGAATTTAGAATTGAGGGTTAGGACTTGAAATTTAATTTTGTAGTGATTTTTAGTGTTGGGACATAAATAGGGGCACCGAAAAGGAGCAGATAATTTTTATCCTTAAATAAAGTCTTTAGGATTAGTTTCTTTAAACTCATGCCTTTAAAAAATATAATAATTAAAAAAACATAAAATGTCATTTTAAAAAGAGATTTTCTTGCATCATGAAAACGAAATATTTTCTTAATTAGGGGTTAATTCGGTCTTCCCCTGAAAGTTGTGGAAATGGTCGAAACTCCAATGCGAGACTATATGTTCGAATTCTTAGGGATTAATGCCTTAATCCACTTGTGTCTAAATTGATTCAAGTTTTCTCAGCCGTGAGCGAAATCGGGTCATTTTTTAGAACTCTGCAAATTTGTACATTAATCTTTGCATGCACGCATCCGGATTACCAAGGGAAATATTAAAGATTAAGGGCCGTTATGCGGGCGTGATGGGGTACTAATCCTTCCCCACACGTAAATGTACCCTTGAACCCTCAATCTGGTTTGTTTTAAATTTTTGATCTGCCTTATATAATAAAAGGGACCGATGACGACTCTATTATTATAGAATAAATGGGCCAAAGTTCATTTAGTATGAAAGTAAGCATGTGATGTGATTGTTGATTGCATTGTTAAGGTAAGTTTAAATGATCCTTACCATGTTGTGTGTTTATTCATGAATAGACCCTCCATGATCATTTGATGGTATGGTGATTACTAAGTTACTTGACATGCTAAATTGTGAAATAATTGATATGCAAAGGCAAGTATAATTCAGCTTGAAAAAATTGAATTTTACGATTTAACGTAGAAAAATTGACTTATTTTGACCCGATTCGTAATTTCATAAATTTAACTTAACTAAAAAGTTTAAATCTCGACTCGATCGAATGCTAACCATATACAAGTTCTAGCAAGTAACATTTACAACCGACAAGTGTTTGAACAGAGAAAACTCTACAATTTACCCCTAGTTGATTCATACTGAAGAACTTCCCAAGGAGCATGTAAATTATCAAATGGTTCCAAGCAGCAGAGAAAATATAAATGCTTTTTTTTATGAAAAAACATTAAACATTATTCAGACAGATTATAAAGTATTGAGTTGCAAGATTTCCTGTAGGCATTGAACAGCACCCTCGTAGTTTAAGAAACCCATGAACCAAAATTCATGGGCATCAACAGAGTTTACTTGGATGTACTTTTCGGAAGGATTGGCTATGTTTGATGATGGATTAACTGCTTTTAGTTGATGTAATGGGATAAGTACCTGTTGTAGCAGACACAAGAATAAACACTAAACCAGTATTAACATTCTAATCATTTAAATCAATAAGTACTTGATTAAATGGTAAAATCTTTAATGTGCAAAGTTTTTTTTCGAAATGAAAGCATGTAAGGCTAGAGAAAAGTACCTTATAATAATTCCATTCAGTCTGGGTGCCATCTTTATAGGAAAGAGGGCTGTCACTGCAATATGCAAGTTTTTCTGTAGATACATATAAAACTCCCATGACAGGACCAGCTGATGTGTTTAAGTAGCATGCAAAAGAATCCAGAAGTTTCTCTTCAGGATCTGTTTCAAAAGTTTGTCTGAAAATCTTCTCATAGCCACCTTCTGCTAAAACCTTTGTTCCCTGAGCAAGTCTTCCCATGGCAGCCTCAGCAAAGCTTGGGCTTGTTTTTACTGGTTTAAAGAAATGAGGGAAACATTATTTAAGTGATTTATGTATGTGAACATGACAAAGGATACATATGACCAAAATTTTATGATCATTTTATGCATGCCTAAGTACAAAAATTTCATTTGTAAATGATAAGAATGGAATCCATACATCATATAAACAATTAGATTTGGACAATACAAATATTTGGGTTTATATAATCTAAAATAAACTAGGAATTTCAAAATCACTACTATATAGGCATCTAATAAATCCGGAAGGCTTGAGAAATGGCCATTCATGTTATGTTTGTAAGTATTTTATTACTCAATGTACACTAACTTTGAAATCCAAGGTATAATCAGCTACATGTACAAATATGTAGAATGAAAGGGCACCTAGCTTGCATCTAAACCAAGGTCCAACACAGGGGATTGGGTTAGGATCAACTTACACTATATAAAACTCAATTACTTTTACACAGTTTTTGGACCGTTGGATGATGGTAATTAATGGCTTAGATTATTTCCTTATTTTTTTTTCTCAAGTGATAATCTTCACATTTTTTTTTACTGTTAATCTCATTCATCCATTTCACTCATTATGTAAAACTCAACTAGTTTTACACTAATTTATGGCCATTAGATTGGTTAAATGAATGGATGAGATTAACTCCTTACTTTTTTTCCCAAAGTGATAATCTTTCCATATCCTACTTTTAATCTCATCCATTCATTTCACTCATCCAATGGCTATAGATTAGTGTAAAACTAAATGAGTTTTACATAGTGTAACTTGATCTCATCCCATATATATATATATATATGGGTTAGGATCAACTTACACCATGTAAAACTCAATTATACTTTTACACAGTTTTTGAACCGTTGGATGATGGTAATTAATGGCTCAAATTATTTCCTTATCTTTTTCCATATATATATATATATATAGTTTTAGGGTATAGAGAGTTAGTTTAGGGTTTAGAGGTTTAGGTGTATAAATTTAGGGTTTAGTTTTTAGGTTAATATGGTGAGGATTTAGGTTTTAACCTATAAACCCTAAATTATAACCATAAACCTTACGTTGAAACAACTAACCCTAAATTCTAACTTTCTACACCTAAATTCCTAAACAATATACCCTGAACTAACTCCCTATACCCTAAAACTAAAATGTTTGTGAAAACTTTCCGTTTCCACCGCCTGTGTATAGAATATATATATATATATATTCTCACAAGCTAAATCAACCCCAAATTATCAAGCATTTAACATCAATTCCAATCATGGAAACCTAACAAATACGACCAAATTCAAACCAAATATAACTCTAATCAACGGAGGAAATACCAATAACTAGCAATAAGCAAGACAAAAGGCAATTGAATTTAAAAAAAAAATTAAAAACTTACAGTGTTGCCAGGTGTTCTCGGCGAGATCCTCGGCTTTCTTTGACGCTTCTCCCACTGCCCTCTTCCATCTCCAAAAGGCATCCCTCACCGTTTCAATTTTATCTGTTTCCAATTTTTTTAAAAAAATCAAAGAAAATAACATATTTTCAAATTTGAAGCAAAAGATAAATGTTAGATGCAAATAGAGGTTTGCTTGCCTATGAAGGAAGCCGCTGAAGATTCCATATCAGGATCCTGAGCAACGCTAGGATCGTATCCGTTAGTAACGGATATGTTAGCACCGTGATCTGCAACCGGCGGTTCTAGATCCAGTTGGGGGCTCCGATGAACCCCCGGTGATTGCTCGCTTTGAATCTGAGTCTCTTTTGGATTCGGAATCTCTCCCTTTTTCTCTGACTCGGTTGTTGGAACAATAACAAAGCCCTCCGCGTCCAATGTTGGATCCGAGTTCTTGGGGTCCGCTTTGGATTTCGGTTCCTGAGCCATAGATTGCGTTGGGCTGGGCATTGGCTCCATTTCCATCTTCATTTTTTCCATCTTTTTTAGAACGTTGGAGGGAAAAAGGAAACAGCTGCGCGTGAAGGAATTTGGGCGTGGCTGTTTCTTTCTTATTACGCCATTTCTCTTTTAGAAATTTGTTTTTTGTTTTTTTTTTTAACTTTGGATTTTTGAAGAAATAAGTTTGGGGTTTTGGCGGGAAGTACGGTGGTGCGATGGTAGGGGAACCGTCCAATGTGATGACTTTTTTAGGCAAGTGATCTACTCCCTACCATTGCATAACTTAACTAAGGTACATGGGTTATGGACCAAGATGAGTTAAGAAACCTGGCAGTTGAGTATTTCATCTTGAGGGTAGGTATGAGGTGTGGCATATTTAGGGTGTGGTTAAAAGATGATAAGTTTTAAAATTTGTCTACAAATTAAAATATTAGACGTTTTGATAACATTTTAAGTTGAATTTTTGTATTTTTTTAACAAGTTTCGATACTCAATCTTTTTGATAAATGTTGTCTTTTAGCCGTACTCTAGAACTATTGTTGGTTAAACTCGCCCGAAGTTTTGTGATGATCTTTGTCAGAAAAATAAAATAAAATTAGACTGTGAGAAGAATAAAATCATCCAACTTTAAAATTAATAGAAATAAGATTTAATTCAAGAGTAACAAGATTAAAACACATTAGGGTTATTTACAATAAAATATAATAGGATTAGTTATTTATTTACACTTATAATTTTTTTAATCGTCTTAAGATATATTATAATTATTTGTCTTGAGGATTTTTATACATTTAATATATTTATTAAATATCTAAACATCAGAGTATTCTTCTAATAGAGTCTTTAGAATAACACGATATATGATTTAGAAAAACTCGTGAGGTACATAAGACTACATATGACCCTTGCATATTTCACGTGATGAACACTTTATGAACTAAATCCACATGGTGAACACTTTATGAACTAAAATCATGAATCTTGTCCATATAATGTGGCTAGGTTAGTATGAGAACTTTAAATGACATTTTAATTTTGATACCCAGAATCGTATTAGATATTCACATATTATTCATGTTAGTTATTAAAAGGCAATATATGTTTATACTTTTTATTAACCATTTGATAAGGAACATACACCTTGTTGACAAGGCTGTTCGAACCTAACTTTTCTAGGATAAATACCATCATCTTTTCTACTGAGATCACTTGTTGGGTTCATTTAGACTCATAATTTTCAATTCATTTAAACTTTATCCTTCCAATTTTTGCGGTTGATTATACATTGTCCCTTATGATCTTGATTCCTGGCTCCGTCACTAACAGGGAGGGAGGAGATTTTAGTTGATCTGAATTGATCATTTATGACAATAAAATCTAACACTGATTCAAGTTAGATTTTTTTATCTACTTCAAAATTTTAATCGGGAACCTAATTTCGATCCGAATCGATTTAACATATTTTTCATTTGTCTTATATTTTTCAAATAAAAAATGAATAAAATACAATTTAATAATATTAAATAAAAATTTAATTTAATAAATAATTCTAATACCTTATATACTATTTTTACTAAAACCTAACCAATAATATATAAATGCATAAAATGATATTTTATAATTATATTGAACAAATTCTCCCTAACCTCGAATCTCACCTGAACAATTTTAAAAAAATTCAATCTGGCTCGATCTGGAACTTCAAATTTCATTAAGAAAACTCAACTCTATAAATGAGCTCGAAAGTTGTAGGGTATATTTTTTGGGTAAATTACATAAACAACCACTAAAGTTTGACTAATATTTTTATCATTGAAGTTTAAAAAGTTAGGTTCCAATTGTTAATATTTTTTAGGGTAAACTATACCATTGACCACCGAACTAATTGAGGATTCCTATTTTAACCACCGAACTAACGAACTCGTCAATTAAATTATCGAACTTATAAATTAACCTATTTTGACCATCGCCGTTAAAAAATTAACAGAGGACTGACGGAGGAATGACGTGGCAGTTAACTAATTTTTATAAAATTACACATTTAATCCTTGCTATTTACACATTCTTTCAATTTAGTCTTAATTTTAAATTAATAAAATAAATTAATTATTTAATTAAGTGATGACACGTGTCAACACCTTATTGGAGGAATTTAATTATTTATATTTGATTTTATAAATTTATTTTTCTCCTCCAATCAAGTGATGACACGTGTCACCACTTGGTTGAAGGAAAATTAAACAAATATGCAAGAATGGGGTTGGGGTGGATCAAACCTACAACATGTGGGTTTCAAACCCACACCTTTACCACTGCACCAAACCTCTCTCAATGATATGAATTGTGACATTTAATATATATGTTATAATGCAGTAAATGTTAGGGGAAAAAAGTAAAAATGATTGAAAGGGGATTCGAACCTAGACCACTTGGGATGTGTATAATCACACAAACATTCGATTTAAAATATTCGAATATTTTTCTTTTTTATATTTAAATTAATTCAAATACTTGATTTAAATATTTTATATCGAATATTTTAAAAATATTTCTTTTTCTTTTTCATACTTTAAATATTAGATTTAATTTAAATACTTTAAAATATTTAAATATTCAAATATTTTTAAATCGAACGCTTTCCGAGATTTATCTGCACTGAGGTGTTTTTATTCCAGGTTCATAACATAGTCATATCTGTCTTTTGATCCGTGTTTGATATAAGATCTCTCAAAATCTGAAACCTAAAAGAAGCTGAAGCTATTATTAGTATTACAATTCAGAAAGTTAAGCAAACATATGTAGAAAAATAACAAAGAATTTTAGGTGGCATTTCAAGTTAAACATTTTATAAACTGAACCATTCTCTTAAGCCAGTGCATCTGCATTCTGCAAACTCTAATTTCTAACACAATAGACTAGCTTTATACAAAAAGATTTAAAATATTTAAATCAAGAATTCGAATTAATTTAAATATGAAAAATAAAAATATTCGAATATTTTAAATCGAATGTTTGTGTGATTATACACATTCCAAGTGGTCTAGGTTCGAATCCCTTTCAATCATTTTTATTTTTTCCCCTAACATTTACTGCATTATAACATATATTAAATGGCACAATTCATATTATTGAGAGAGGTTTGGTGCAGTGGTAAAGATGTGAGTTTAAAACCTTCATATTGCAAGTTTGATCCACCCCAACCCCATTCTTCCATATTTGTTTAATTTTCCTACAACCAAGTGGTGACACGTGTCACTACTTGATTGGAGAAGAAAAATAAATTTATAAAATCAAATATAAATAATTAAATTCCTCCAATAAGGTGTTGACACGTGTCATCACTTAATTAAATAATTAATTAATTTTATTAATTTAAAATTAGGACTAAATTGAAAGAATGTGTAAATAGTAAGGATTAAATGTGTAATTTTATAAAAGTTAGTTAACTGCCACGTCATCCCTCCGTCAGTCCTCTGTTATTTTTTAACGGCGGTGGTCAAAATAGGTTAATTTAATAAGTTCGGTGGTCTGATTGACGAGTTCGTTAGTTCGGTAGTCAAAATAGAAATTCTCAATTAGTTCGGTGGTCAATAGTATAGCTTACCCTATTTTTTATTTATAGTAAAACAACCACTCTTTCGTTAATCTCTGTTAAGTGAATAACAACAGTCTAACGTGATAGTTAATATGATATTTTTAAAGAAATTAATACCTTTCAATAAGATAATGCATATGTCATTGTCTTAAAAAGAGAAAAAGTTTGAAAAAAAAATTAAAATCCCTTGTGTAAGGGAAAATGATCAACCTTTGGACTTAAACATAGGATTCAAACCGGACCCTTCTTGTAAAGAGACAAAATGCCCAACCACCAAACCATGTTAAATCTTGGAATACTTTTGATAAAAACAATATTCAAGTAAAATTATTGTTGAAGTTGATTATATTTATTTTATGAAAATATGTTAATTATAACATAAATAATAAAATATTAGTGACCGTTTATGTAATTTACTTATTTTGTTTTCTTCCTAGACATACCGTTAATCACTTGTATTTTTTACAGAACCGTTTCTGTTTCGGGAGCAATTCCCTCCAATGGCAAATCCTTACAGATCAAGGTACTCAAATTCTCATCCAATTCTTAAATGATTACCAATCTTTCGTTTTAACTTATCGGCATAAACATGATCTTATTAACAGTCAGGGCCTTAGCGCTAGACCCGTCTCTAATTCCGATGAAATCCAGTTGAGGATCGATCCAATTCATGCTGATTTAGATGAAGAGATTTCGGTTCTGCACAAACAAGTTACACAGCTCAAACACGTAGGTTCACTTTTTAATTTATGGAAATTTAGTTTATGGGTATTTTTGGGATTATTTTGCTCGGTTAATTATTCTGATGCGAAATGAAATCTGGGTTTTGCATTTGAATTAATGGGGTTTCGGCTTCTAAAATTTAGAATCTTTTATACTTGTTAGGTTATAACAAATGAGGAATTTATTGAAGAAGGCTATTCCATTTTGGGTAAAAGTGTTAAACAAAAAAGAAGGCAATGTTGAATTATTGGTTTAGAAATCATTTCTTTTTATTTCAATGGATAACTTGTTTGATTGTTTACATGAAGGAAGCAAGAATGTAGAATGTTTTCATTATCCTACTCTTAACTGTTGCTTGTACTATGTCTTAGGTTGCAACTTCAACTTAATGTTTGTTTGTACTCCGTTATTATCTTTGTTTATAGAGTTAAACTGTAAATTCTGCATCCATGGATTAGTGGGAAAATACAGTTAAGACTTACGAATTGGGAATTATCGCCTTCCCCGGGATTAATGTGTTATTTTTCTTTGCCCTTTGTTTCACATATGTGCATCTGTGTGTTCTTTGGATTAGAAGAATTGTAATGTGTTCTGTCACATGACTGAAACTGCAGTTTCCCCAGGTTTTCTCTTCCATGTTTGTCATGTTGATGCAACTTTGGAAGGAAAAAAGCAGCTCGATCGAATTCTTGATGCTTTTTTCCTTTTGTTTTTAAATTTTTTGGCTATGTGGGATGAGTCATATTGAAGGAAGATAAACATTATCACGAAAACCTATTCGACTTGAGATGAAATTAAACTATTTTTCTTTTAATGAAATCTAGAGCCATAGTCGGCCAAAGTAGTTTCCCTGCAAACATGTTTAACAATAATAGTCTGATCTAAACCATACACTAGCTTATTTGATATTGTGAGAATTTACTCATCTTCCTGTCGAAGCATCAGAGCAGCAGCCATTGAATCTGTCCTAAATCTTCCATTGTTACTTGACCATAGCTTGGACTAAATTCATAGCTCTTATTTGATTATTGCCTTAAAATCCTTGAGGTAGCTTTCGGGAATTTGGATTTGAATTTTCAAGATAGGGTAAATTGAGAAGTAAAATTAATGAAATGTAACATTCATGATAATTTCTCAAATTCATGGATTTGTTAGATGCTTATTTAATGGTGAACTTGAAATTCCTATTATATTTTTGTATTGGATAAATCTTTGTATTTATACTTTGAAATTCCATAGTATAAGAATGAAATGCTGAAGATGGTTCTGTGAGAAATAATCTTGACCCTGTTTATCCGTTTTACTCGATTTAATTGTCCTATTATCTTCCATTAAAGAGCTATTCTTCTTGCTTTATGGTCAATAGCACTTGTGAATTCAATGAAAATTATGGCTGCATTTGTTTGGTCAGGTGCTTTCTCAATAATGCAAATATTGAGATACAGTTAGCCAGAGCTAATAAGAGAAGGGAGTTGAGAAATTTATGATTTTTGCTATGTAATGTGCAAAATTCATGATAATTTAAGCATATATTTTTGTTCACTTTCACTGTAAATTATTGTACGCAACGTGCAAAATAATTTCTTTCGTTATGACTTCCGACATAAACGGCTTGTCGATTGAAAATTATTGTACGCATCGTCCACTTCGTGTATCTGATTATTTTCATTTTACTTGAGTTTTATGTTTACAGAAAATTTTGTTCTTTTATACTGAAAATGCTGATATGCAGGTGGCTCGAGAGATTGAAACTGAAGCCTGGATTCAGAATGACCTTGTCTCTGATTTGGTAAATACGTGCTCGACTTTCCGTTTTTTATGCTCCATAGTACTAGCAACCTTTGTATTAAGGCATTTGGTGGTGTGGTTTCCAATGCAAAATATACCAATAACAAGTCTCTGTTTTGTTCAATGTTTCAGCAAATGCTAATGAGTAAAGCTCAGGCAGGAGTAAAAAATGGCATGACAAAGTTGAACCGAACTGTTGCTCTGCAGAGATCGAATCATATTTTGCAAGTGATAATCTTCGGTCTGGCGTGTTTCGCCATCGTCTACTTATGGTCTAAGCACTTGAAGAGATGAAAACTGCTTAATCCAGGTAGTGACCGTGAATGCATGCACATATGGTAGTTTTCCACAAACTTTCAGAAATTTTGTCTACTTGCTCGCTACAGATTTAAGATTTGTTCAAGTATTGGGCACTGTCGTTACTAAAACTGTTGCTAGAGAAGCCAAGAAAATAAAACAAGATCAAATTGGGTTACAATGTTTTACCTAAAGAACAAGACATTTAAATTTATTTTTAATATTAAGTTTTATAATTATTTGGTGCATCGTCCGTGACAAAAATAATTTCACAAACATCCAATGAAGAGTGTCCTTAGAATATATTTTAAATATTTAAAATTTTGATTTCTTAATTTTTATTTAAATATTACATAAAAATTAATTTTACCATCGAACTTCCTAAAATATCAATTTTACCCTCAAACTCTCTAAAAAATTAAATATTGTCCGTTTGTCACGTCATCATTCACATGTAGATTGTCACGTTGGCATCGTTAATCATCATGTCAACACATTAATAATCAATGTTAGTAAATTGACTAAATTGATGCAATTCACGAGTATGAAGGTCAAATTAAATGTATTTTTTGTGGATGAATTAAATTGATTATTTGGTACAATCTCATGGACAAACATACCCTTGTGTCAAAATTTTAAAAGACAAATAAACAAGATACTTATTATCATCTAAAAGATGCTCGCAAAATTATTATTTTCATTGGTAATGAACGAAACAGTAATCCTTAATTTATTTTATTTTTGGCATTCTTCTTTTTTATTTTTAAAGTTCTAGAAATACAGAATTACTTAACCATAATTAGGGGTGAGCAAAACTCGACTCGACTCGAAAAAATCGAATAACTCGACTCGAGACAAAAATACTCGACTCGTCTTGACTCGACTCGAAATTTCATAAACTCGAATAACTCGAAAAAATTTCAAATAAAGTTTGAGTTGTGAAATAGAAATTCGAATAACTCGAATTTTTTAGTAATTAGTGGATTTATTTTTAAGTTCGAGACGAGTCCCTCTATTTTTTATGATATATACATACTGATATATAAAAATATGAAGAAATATTGTCACATGTGAAAAAATATATATGTGCATATCTTATATGATTAGAGAAATGAGTTTAAATTGGAATCAAACCCTACTATAACATGATAAATAATTACAATTAAATTTTTATAGAAACTCGAAAACTCGACTCGACTCGACTCGACTCAAATTTCTTAAACTCGACTCGAATCGAAAAAATTTCAAATAAAATTTGAGTGGTAAAATATGACTCGTCAACTCGAATAACTCGAAATTTTTTGACTCGACTCGATCGAACGCTCACCCCTAACCATAATATTAACATCATGGTGTTTTATTTCATTTTTAGTAATTCTATATATATTTTTGTTATACTATCATCTTTTTACGAAAAAGAAACTTGAAAATACACAGTTTCCTAAAATTTTGTATGCGCGGGGATATATGCTGTACGGATAAGATTCTTTCATCGAAGATGCCTTGACTCTACTTCCAACATGTCTTGGCGTCCGAAGATAGAGCTTCTGTGCTCTAGCCTGTTTGGGTCTATATGTGCCAAACATATCTATTCAGTTTGATACGATACGAGGTTGTTGTCTCATAATTTCTTTCTTCCTTTCTTATCCTCTTTGGATCAACAGGACGTGGAATTTGTGCCAAGTTTTTTCCTCCTCATCTCGTTTGAGGGGTTTAGGGTTGCACTTATGGGGTGTCGCGTGTCCTGTGATTCATCGATCACTTTGCCATCGATGATCGAGAAAAACATACAAGGTTGTATAATGGAAGTATTTTCTTTGGGATTTCATCATCACTAATTCTCTCGGTATAGTGGTTGTCATCACACCAATTATTGATGAGCTGAATGAAATAGTTGTGGTGGATTTTAAGATGAAGAAGACAAAGGAGAGAAATGAGGTCTGGTTGACCTCTTATGCGGTCTATAGCTTGAAGGAAATTGATATCTCCTCGTATATATATTGGGGTCTAAGGATAGTGTCAAATTTGTTCCTCGTAAGACATGATAGGTCGGGCAAAGTAGTCCTACTTGCCGGATGATATGCTTAGCTAGTAAACCAGTGAGCTTGACATTTGTCTTGTCGATGGCAATATAACTTTAGGATGAAATTACTCTAAAGGCATTTGGTATGTCTCGCTTCGGAGGCCTCCTTGACTGGTGTTCGTTAAGCATAGTTAGATAAGTAGTTTCGAAGGGTCATGTTCAAATAGCTTAATGAGTAGAAAGACGTACTACGAAAAAATTACGGCAGGGATCATAATAAATATAACAAACACTCAAACCAAGGTACATGCACCTCTTTCTGTATTAGTAGATGAAAGCATCACACAATTTAAGGATGAGTTTACTAAGAGTGGAGTATGCTCCTAAAATAAACCTTGAATGGGCTCTATGGTGGAAAGGTCAATACATCACATCCATGATCTTGAATTTGAGCTTTGAGACATGTTACGCATACATTGCCTAGTGAGGTAGTCATAAACAATATGAACAACAATATATGAAGTATATATTTATATATAATCTCATGCTCATCAATGTCAATATTATGCATCAAAATACAATGTTTAACATATTAATTTCATCATTAACCCTTGGATTGAATCAAGATAGTGGATACGCGAATTCCTACGCCTCGCCAAATCAATGAATGGTCTAATCCTTCCGCCTCGCCAAATCAATGAATGGTCTAATCCTTCCGCCTCAACAATATGAGCAATACCAAAATACATCCTTCCGCCTTGCCAAATCAATATAGGTCGTAGCCCTAGGACCGTAATCCACCCGTACCCTGAGCTCATGAATTCTATGGCATGCTAATTGTATCCAATGTCCAATCAAATCCAAGGTTTCAATGTTCGTATCCATATTCAATGTGCAATGAGAATTTCGATGACCAATGACTTCAATATTATTAATAGCAATCATGTCTCATTATCAACATGCCATGGTTTCAATGTCAATGTCAATATCAATATTCGATGATTTCTTTACAATATTTCAATAAAAATAATTATATCAATGATAATGCATGATAGTGATGCTAATAACTATGTCCTATATTCAATAACAACTTACCAACGCTTACAATGAGCCCGTTCACCAATATGATGCAACTTCCTCAATAGTAATGTTAGCTAAATGATCGAAATCGATAATAAAAGATTCAGGAAGGCTCGTCGCCTAATCTCGCGACTTCGACTACACTCACCTTGCTAATCTGACGCTCCTACGACTCTCAGATAACAACACCCTTGCTTCTAGCTTTCGATGGAGATGGCGAAACCTCTCTCTTCACTTCTTGAGCTAGAAAATCAATAGAGAGATTATTAGGATCGATATTACGATATCAAAATCAATATCCAATTTCAATATAAACAACAACAATAAAATATCCATGGATGGTCAAAACCCTAGCTTGAGGTTAAGCTCGATTTATCCATAAATCCAATAATCGATTGAGGAATATAGCTTACTCGATCGATAGAAACGATTCGATATCAATAAATTGAAGAAAAACTAAACTAAAGCTTGCTCTCCAATAGAGGTGCTAGCTTGGAAAAAGATGATGAAAATAGAGAACTGTGAGGTGCTTGCTTGATTCTAAGTCTCGGTGAAGCTTTGATTAAGCTATTTACATAGCCTTTTAATTTGTGTAGGTTTCCTTTCAATGAAGGAAACTCTCCAAACATTCCCACGTATGGGAATTTTAATGAAAAAGGGGCTAATCGCAAGATTAGTCCCTCAATTCTCAATTCTCTATAGTTTTGACTCCAAACTCCCGACTTCCACAATTTAGCCACTAAAACGTTTTCAATACTATTCAATAAAGCCTATTTTCAATAATTTGTCTCGATCAGAGTCCAATATCAATAATTAACTGGCTGATGCTATATTTAGACTTTACCGATGTGAAGTTTTCGATCACCAGAACCCAATTCCGACTAGAACGGATTTTAGAGTGTTAGAATGGATATAGTAGAAAACACCTCTCAGCTAGATGTGCTTTAAAGGTGGATCTTAGGAAAGCCTTTTATTCTTTGAACTGTGACTTTATCTTTCAACTCTTCAGAGTTCTTGGCTTCCCAGTGCAGTTTAGTGGTTGGATACGTGCATGCATTACAGGTTCTAAGTTTTTTGTTGGTCTCAATGGGGATTTGGTAGATTTTTCCACTGGTGCTAGAGGAGTTAGACATGGGGATACCTTGTCCCCTTACATTTTTATTCTTGTAATGAATGTCTTGTCCAGACTTCTAAATTTGGCTAGTCAGCATGGTGTGTTTTCTTTTCACCCTCGGTGTCGGAGAATTGGGCTTACTCTGTAACCCCCTCGTCCCGGTCTGGCCGGATGACCGGTCAGAGTAAGCTACACGAGGAAAACCGAGTGAGAACTCCCAAGGGAATTCCCCCTCGGTTAGCAACCCTATTTTTTTTGTATTTTAATCTTGTCTAAATGAGTGTTAAACCCTAAGCGATCAAACAGCGGAACAACCCACCCGAAACAATCGATCGAAAACAAGGCAACACTTAACAGCCCAAATTTTAGTCTTGAAGGCAGTCCGTTTCGAAACACCCTTGAGGCGTTTCGAAACACCTTGACCAGGTCAACTGCCCCAGAGCCTATACAAGGGGCCGTATCGAAACGGTGGTCAACCGTTCCGAAACGCCCACGACGGTCAGCATCTCGTGGTCAACGAGATTTTGACCGTTTCGAAACCTTCAGGCCCGTTTCGAAACACCTTTATCTCGTGAATTTCTCAAAATTCCAGTAGCCAAAACGTTCCGAAACGCGTATCGAAACAGGGGGTTCCAGAGGCTAAACCGTATCGAAACGCGTTCCGATACGGGGTCCCTGAAGCCTACCCGTTCCGAAACGACCCAGCCCGTTTCGAAACGCGGGCTGCCTGCAACCTTTGAGAATCAGACTTGGGTGAATTTTAACAAGTCTAAAGGTCCCATAGGACTCCTAGAGCCACACAACACAAACAAACAAAGTCTAGAGGCATACAACTTATGTCAAGCATACTCAAACACCCTCAAGGCATAAATATAATCAATCATACATACATGGCAAAACACAAGGCCTTTCATACAAAACATGCTTGAAACATTGACAAGCAAAAGCATCATCCATCCCATAAGGGTTTGCATACCATAGCAAGGTTAACATTCAAAAGGCATACATTAAAAGCGTTAGGCAAGGTAGACATGCTTACAAACCAAGTCAAGCATAAACATCCAAAATCACAAATGAGTCATATAAGCTCATACAAATACCCTCTTGCCACATTGCTTAACCATTGCAAAATTAATAACCGTACTTGAGCCTCACACTTGGAAAACCCTTCTTGCCTTGCTCCGAGCTAACACCACGCTAATGATCTGCATTGTTGAACATTGAGAGCGTAAGCTATAAGCTTAGTGAGGGTGCTCTAAAACGAAAACAATCAACAATGCAGGGTTCAAGAATGTTAATCCTAGTCTTACATACATCAAGCATAGGCATAGAATCAAGTAGACCTAGCTAGTCTTTCAAGTGGCATATATGGTTTCTCGATCCTACCAAGCTCATTTATCAAAATCAACATCATGAAGCAACACCATATATCATCAACATATAACATCATCACATATCACAATGTATGAACAAGTTAATTGGCCACTTTAATTACCCCGATTGTGCGGATTTAAACCTCAACAACACTTTACCTCGGTGGGATTACACTCATCACCGGACCTTGCATGTGCGGGATTCCACTCATCGCCACATGCCCTACGGATGGGATTCCACTCATCATCCCGTAGAAATGTAATAAAAGCTTCCGGTGGAATGTTACATCACCGTACTCCTCCTTGATGACTTAACGCCATCAAGGCCACGTACGTTTTGACTCAATTTGTGTGCACACTATCCTAATGATCGATCATTTACAACCGGTAATTATTTTAGTGCCAATTATCATAACCACATCATATATATATCATCAACCACATTCATGCTCAATCTCATAGATGCATATCAAGATAAACTCACATCCATCAACCACAATCATAATAGCATAGTCAAACAAGCATAAATGCATTCATGGATATCAATGGTTAAATCAACAACTTGAATTAACTATGAGTGGCCTACCAAGCACACTTCACACACACTCCCACTACACATACTCG
Organism: Hibiscus trionum; assembly: GCA_030270665.1. Lineage (NCBI taxonomy): Eukaryota > Viridiplantae > Streptophyta > Magnoliopsida > Malvales > Malvaceae > Hibiscus > Hibiscus trionum. Next base: position 12,468,022 of record BSYR01000038.1, on the reverse strand, counting down.
AACCAAACTTAGAACAAGTTGAAACCACTCACCGCCCTTCCTTAGCAACTCGAAACAATCCTCCTATGCACCCGGATTCGGTCCCAAAGCCTCTTCCACGCTTCCACTTGCTTCTAGTCAAACAAAACACATACATTACTTCCCAATTCAATGCTAAACTCAACCATCAACTTACTTTGCAAACACAACCCAATTTCCACAATTTCTCAAATCACATAATCTCCTAAAATCCCAATTTTCGTGCTCCCCTAAAGCCTTGCTGAAAACTCAAATTCCAAACACCCAAATGACTTCCAAAACATCCCAAAACACCCTCCTAGCATAGGTAGACCATCAGCCCTTCAATTTCAACATTAAACCCACTAAAAACCCAAATTTTACTACCTTAAAACCTACCTCAAGAACAAGCTACGAAATTTCACCCAAATTCAACCAATTTGACATATAATATACATTTTGGGGTGGAGAATCATAAACCCAACTCCCTATTTCGAAATGGGAAGGAAATTTTCATAAAAACTCAAACTTTGTCAAAACCCTAACATTTCAAGAGCTCACCTTTTTGAAATCTAAGACTATGGGGAGATAGAGGATGAAAAGGAGAATTAGAAAACATTGTTACCTTTCAAAAAGACCTTGGGAGGATGAAGAAACCCAATGGAATAGTAGCTTGAGCTTGGAGAGAGTTTGAAGATGGTTTTAACGTTGGTGGGGGATATGGAGAAAGAGGAGACAACTTTTAATTAAAAGTGGTATTGCTTTTTAAAACATTTGGGTAAAATTACAACATTAGTCCCTCCCTTCTTATTAAAGCTCAAATAGGTCATTATTTGAAGTTGAATTGTTTTAATTAAATTTTATTAGACTCGAACTAAACCCGGCTAACTCCTAAGCCCAAAACACGGGTGTTACATACTCACATTTGTTTTGCTGATGATCTCTTTGTTTTCACCAAGGGGGATGCTGAGGATATGATGGGCGTGAAGAATGTTACGGCCTTGTTTTATAGAATTTCAGGCTTGCAGAGGAACACTTCTAAGAGTGAGTTCTATTGTGCTGGTGTAGAACTTGATGATATTAGGCATATTTCAGAGTACACTGGTTTCAGGATAAGGACTCTCCCTGTTCGATATCTAGGAGTTCCTTTGGTTACAAGAAATCTATCGGCTGGAGACTACGAGGGTCTGATTGGGAGGATTGTATAGAGGATTAGATGTTGGCCTTCTAAGTGCTTGTCGTTTGTTGGGAGGCTACAACTTATCCAAGCTGTTCTGTTCAATGTCCAAAATTTCAGGTGTTGTGTGTTGATTCTGCCTTCGAAAGTTGTGCGAAAGATTGAGAAAAATCAAGGTGATTATGCTAGGGTGGAAAAATCCTGAAGTTGGTGATGATTATGCTAGGGTGGAAAATCAAGGTGAAGGTTTTAAGGCAAGGAAGGCTTGGGAGGCCCTTAGACATAAGAATGAACGTGTCCCTAGTTCAAACTTATTTCGGGGGGGGGGGGGGGGGCTCTCCATACCTCGTCACTCTTTTATGGCTTGGATTGTAATCCAGGACAGTCTGCCAACAAGGGTAAGGATGTTGCGTTGAGGGATGCAAGTTGACTTTGTGTGTTTACTGTGCAAGGAGGCCCTTGAGAGTCGAGATCATTTGTTTGCGGAGTGTAATTTCTCTCGATAGGTAGATACACTTATCTCTTTGATAAAAAAGGATGTTAGAATGAAATTAGTTGGTTATACTAAATTTACTCAGTCTTCTTCTTCTTTTGCCATGGAGTGAGGGATTATCTAGTTTTTATATTTTTTCCTAAATGTACAGGATGGTATAGTTTGGTGTTGGTTTTTTCTTGAATTGTACAAGATGATTATTTTGGATGAATAAAAAAACCTCATTTATCCAAAAAAAATATAATATATATGGTAATGAAAATAATGAAAGTAAAACAATACAACCAGGTGGATGGGTGATGCCTCAACAGTTTGCTCATTGGAATCGTCCTATAATGGGATAGGTGAAAGTGAACGCCGATAGCGTTGTGAGTTATCAAGGAGGTAGAGCAACTACGAAGGGTGTAATCCGAGATGATAAAGGTCGATGGATTTTTGGATTTGCGAGAAGAATTGGGTCTTGTCCGGTGCTTTTAGCGGAGTTGTGGGCAGTTCATGACGTGTTATTCCATACATGGAGAAAAAGATTTCGCAATATTGAATTAGAAACAGATAGCTTTGAAGTGTTTCATTTGCTTCACTATAAGGGAACGCAATTGTGGAGTTATTCTTTGCTCTACTGGGTCAGAATTCGACACAATCGTCAGGAAGGTAACACTGTGGTCGATAGCTTAGCAAGGATGGCTCGTGACTCCCCACTAAGAGAATACTTATGTTTTTGAACCGCCTGTTGGTATAATGTCTTTGGTTGAGGATGAGCTAAACAATCTTTAAGCTCTAGCTACTCTGTATTAGCAAAAAAATAAATGAAAGTGATAATAATAAAAATAATCATAATAAATATAGTAAAGTTGAGGGGAAAATATTAGTATACAATAATTATAATTATCAACTACCGAAAAATAATAGTGGTGTTTTATAATAATAAAATAAAAATATAATAACGATAACTATATACTGCAATAAATAAATAAACAATGAAAATAAAAATAAATATACTGATGGATCAAATTGAAATAAAATAAAATCTAGAAGGGTTAAAATAACAAGTAATTATATGAGATTATATTAAAATGAATTACAAACAAAATCGAAAAGACCAACATATAAATTAACCCCAAAAGAATAAATATAACCCTTCTAAAATTACACCATGCATAATAAGATTTTTTTTTTCTTTTTTAACGGTGGTCACGTGACCGACCATCCACTACACCAAACACGTCCGTGTATGTGATTAAGATAAAGAAATTTACCTTTTGTCTTTTCACGTGGAGGCATCCTTGAATTCAAAGGATTAAAGATAAGTTTAAAGATTATACGAAAACAAGCTTCATCTGTAGATTTTTACTCAAATGATGTGGAAATTTCGTTTTATTCTATAAATTGTGTGGACATCGACTTCAATAATATTTGGAAAAGGGAACAACATGATCCAACCATCACCTCCTGTGAAGCAATAACAAAGATGATGAGACATTCTACCATGCATTATAAAAAGTGAGCCTCAATTGTCTTTACGAGAAGGGAGGTACCACTTTTAGGGTGGCTATCGTCTTCTACGGAGACGGAGTCAAAATTTAAAGTAAGAAACAAAATATAAATATTTAAAAGTGATGGGCAAATTCATAAATAACCATTTTAATATATATATATATATATAATAACAAAGTTAAAAAAATAGGGGTGGGGGAAATTTCCCCTCACACCCCTATATAGCTACATCCCGGATCATTCGCCAAAGATTATCTTGGCCGTGGACGTGTTGGGAATGACTGAGCTTGTGGTAGCTTGCGTTGCGGAGGGCTCCCAAAAACATGGTTTGAGAAAGAATCACTATGCATGTCATGGTAGAGGTCTACTAAGCTTGGACATTGTTGTCACCTATTTTATATGGCCCCCTTTTTATTTGGTTCTTGTATATATATTAGGCCTAAAATAAAAAAATGTGTGTAAACCAAAAAATAATAATAAAGAAGATCCGTTTACAATGCCCAATTCGACCCTACATTAAAAAACCCTAGAGCTTTCCTGAGCTTTTTTTTCTTCATGAGCCGCAACCTTTCCCTTACTGTTGGATCAAGCTCGATCCAATGGTCCCGATTACAACCTTGGAAACCCTAGCCCTTTTAGTTGTTGTGTCGCACGTCCCAGCACCGTTGGATCCATGAGGGATCTGACGGTCCAGGTCACGCAAGAGGACTTCACTAGGATCGCCACTAGCGCGTGGTAATTAGACTTATAGGTTTAGGGTAAGGGGACTTCATGATAATTGATAATGTGATTTTCTTGTAATTAAAATTCGTCTAATATTTAGAATAAAACACTTCTATGCATGTAAATATGTAGGGTAACTTTAATTTGGTTAACTTTAATAACGTATAGTAATTATCCTTATAGGTTTAGGTTCTTTAAAATAATTCATTCTCCTAATTAATTCGGTATTCTTTTAGAAAATGTAAATGCATTTCTAAATTTAAAACCGGTCAAGTAGGGCCTTTTTAGGATTAGCTTCTAAAACACTTGATAATTGACATCTTAGGTCTAGAAATTAATAAATGAACGAATAAAATGTCATTCAAAAAGATTTTCTTCGCATCATGAAAAGTGAGATATTTTCTCAATTAGGGTTAATTCGGTCTTCCCCTAGCAGTTGTAGGAACGGTCGAAACTCCTATGAGAAGATGGTTTTATCAGATTTCATGGATTAATGCATTAATCCCATTTACGTATAAACCAATTTAGGTTTTCTCAGCCATGAGTAAATTTGGGCCAATTTACGAACTTCGAGGATTTTTGCATTAATCCTTGCATGCACATATTCAGATTATAAGAAAAATATTAGTGATCAAGTAAGCTCCGGTCTCAGGGCGTGATGGTGGTGCTAATCCTTCCCCACATGTAATCGTGCCCCCGAACCCCTGATCTGGTTGGATTTTAGATTTTCGATCTGCCTAATATAATAAAAGGGACCGTTGATGACTCCGTTGTTACAGTTTGGCGACTCCGCTGGGGACGTTTTTAAGAGGGCGCAACTTTTACTTGATCACGAGTTATTTTCTTTTGTAATCCGATGCATTTTTGTGTGTGCATTTTTTGGGTGCTTTAAATTGTCATTGCATCATAACATAAGCCTTTTACATGAACTTTATTCAATTTAAGTGGAATAAAATAGCTATGCCTTCGTGAGTAACCCTCCGCATGAACTTGTGAAATTCTTCCGAGGTCCAGAGTACTTATGCTTTCGTGAGTAACCCTTTACATGGACATAACAGAAATGCATCCCCTCGAGCCATGTTCGATTCGCAAGCTTGTGATGGACCATAATTGAACATCTTATGCACCTTGGTGTAGGGGGTAAGGACGGTTCGAGAAACTTTTCTAGATCCAAACCCGCATGAATGTATATTTTAGAAAGCCCGCCCCATTAGATCCATGTGAAGCCATATGTTTTATTTTCTGTATTATTGTTATTTATTATTTTACTATCTGTATCTTACCCTTGTATTTTATTATTTACACGTACTAACACTTTTCTGAATCCTTAGAGCATACATTTGTATTTGTATTCATACACATGTACGGTACTCGCTCCGAGACTCGAAAAATGGACATGGAAAATAGAATGGTGGCAGTAGAAGTCAGCTTGAAAGGCGTTCAAGACCAACTTTCAAAGTGCGAGAAGGATATGAAGGAAGAAATCACCAATGCCCAAGAGAACATTGTACTCCAGATAGCGGCCATACTTGGCTACAAAAACCCCAAAGCTGTCAAAGCCCATAAGAATGCGAATACGACGATACCCTGAAAGAAGTGAACCATAAAGCACTCAAAGGGAAGGTTCAAACCCATCTTCTAGGAACCTCGACCACTACTATGGTGGAGTTCGAGGCAGGTCGAGGCAACGATCAAAACATTGAAGTTCCAAACCTTGACGAGATGGCTGACAAGATCAAGGCAGATAAGAAATTAGAAGATCATTGCGACAAACTGGAGGGAATTGTCAAAGACTTACAAAGAGTCAGCATTTGCTGCGACATAGACGCAAGAGACCTCAGCTTGGTGACAGATCTGGTCATTCCCCCAAGTTTCAAACACCCGATTTCGAGAAGTACGAAGGAAATACTTGCCCTTTAGCACATTTGACTATGTAATGTAGGAAGATGTCCTATTACCTGGACAACGAGAAGCTGCTTATACATTGTTTTTATGAAAGCTTGTCTGGGTCTGTCGGCCGTTGGGTACACTCAACTAAGTCGAACCAATATAAAGACATGGATGGATCTATCAAGTGCTTTCATCGAAAAATATAAGCATGTTACTGATATGGCCCCAAACCGGCATATGTTGCAAGGAATGGAACAAAGAGGTAATGAAAGCTTCCGCCAATACGCACAGAGATGGCGAGACATGGCCGCCCAGGTCCAGCCACCACTATTGGGGAACAAGATTACTTCAATGCTCGTGGAGATTTTAAATGGTCCATTCTATGAATGTATATTAAACCATGCCACCGAGCGCTTTGCAAACATGGTCACGAGCGGAGAGTTGATGCTAGCAGCCATCGAAAGCGGACGACTCGATGAGATACTAGGCAAATATGATGAGCACCTGCAACCTGAACTACTCGAACAATGAAATCTTGTTATAGGGGCAAGCTTGGCTAGAATTCACTCATGCCTTCTAGAAGTAGTGCTTAACAATTCAACAGTAGAGGACTTTCTTGCTGTTGCAAAATCATACAAAAAATCAACCCTTTTGCTTTTGCCCGTGAGCATTAGGGATATTTTGTAAGGGCTTCTATGTTATTTCACTTGTTTTACAGATGTATTTCCTTTATTTTCTCAAGTGGCAAACATTTCATTCTTTCATTCATTAAATCCATTTCTCTTCCAAAACATATCCTTTTTGCAGGGCCCCTATTATTCATTGCATGAAAGATTCTTAAATCTAATCTCACGATAGAAAGGAAACAAAAATGTGCTCAGGATTAATGGGAAAGATCCCAAATACAAATTTCGAGATAATTTTCCTTTCAAACATTGTTTTTAAGGTATTTGAATTAAGTGATAACTCTAAAACATCTACCAACCGAGGACAGTTTTTCTTCAATGATATCCATGTACGAGAAGAGGTTTGACAATCCTTCATTTCCCTTCGCAAAAAAGGAAAAAAATGTCCCTTGTTGTCCCTTTTGAGCTTGATATTTTCTTCCGAATGAACCCTAACCAAGGATCACTCCTCACACTAGGGGAAAAGTGATGAAAGTCTATTTTCATGAGAAAGGTGATTGGTTCTGACCATGCTATGAAAATAACAAGAATGAGTGCATTGGATTCTAGGAGCAACATGAGCAAAACAACATGTAGACCAAGATGTGTATCCAAAAAAAAGAGAAAAGAAAGAAGAAAAATTGTGGAAGGAAAATGTTAAAAATATCCCCATTGGAGGAAGGACCAAGTTGAAAAGTACAAGTTTTCAAGCATTGCATGAACCATGTGTCAGTTGAAGATTCTCGAAGAAAAAGAAGAAGATGAACTCTAGGGTGAAAACCCAAAAACAGGCAGTCTAGAGGGATCTATAAAGGAAAAGAAAAGAGGAAGTTAATGAAACAATACAAAGCAAGTACTTTATCAAGAAGAATTGATCCTTGGTTTAATCACCCTCAAACACTGATTTGGGCCTACATATCCTTTCTTTTGTAACCATGAACCTTAGCCAAATTACAAGCCTTGAAAGACTATTTCGATCATATATGGATATCTGAGAAGAGGAGTTTGTTTTCAGAACACATCCCGCCTAATTGAGTTCACCTTTTTCCAAGGACTTCAAAACTTCTAATGTTTGTTTGAGATTAGAAAAGAGGGAAAATGAATTTGGGGGAGTAGTGAGTCAAAGAGAGCCACTTAAATGGGTAGAAATTAGGAACACTATCCGATCAATGGGCTCATGAATAATTCATGCTATGAATACGGGGGCATCTGACTTTGTTTCTTAATTTTACCTTTTCCATGTTTGCCATGACTTTTTAAATTTCCTTTAAATTCTCATTTCAAGTTTTTACCTTGTTTATTTACAAGAATCTTACTAGTAGATTAACATAGATTCATGAAAAAACAAAAAAGATTTCTTGGTATGACTTCCAATTGTAGGGATCCAAAAGTAAATGTTCATACTTGCGTGAAGGAGGCGTTGCTGAATAAGAAAGAATTCATTCGCCGGTGAAAATGGAGATCAAGAAGTGGCGTAGCCATCAACAAGAGACAACTCAATCATGTTGAAGATAGCTAAGCCCAAGGTCGAATGAGGCATTACTGATAACTGCATAAATATCCTTGTTTTCATACCTTTTTGCTATAGCATTTGCATGTTCTTGAGTTCATTCCATAGCATTTAGGTTGTATTTTCTTCTTCTGGGTGCATCTTTATCTTTGTTGGTTATTGGTCCATCTTGAGGGGTACTGCTTGAAAGGTTGGTTTTGGTTGTGGTGGTGCGCAGGAAAGGAGTCAAGAGAGAAAGCTGGTGCCAGGAATTGCTATAGCATGATGGAAGTGGATATTGGCCAACACGTGAGATACACGTGAGCTGCAGAAGCACATGAACATGCAGAAAATGACGATCTGACATGTGCAGCAGTCGCTACCCACCTGCAAACTGTCCTCCTTGTCCCCTTGTGGCAGACCTTGTCGGTGGATATTCCTTGGGATTATCAAGGCATCTTTAGGGCACCAAACCCTAGAAGCCTCCACTATATAAAGGGGAGAGAAGCTTGGAGAAAAGTAGGAAGTGTTGAGTAGTGTGTTGCAAAAAGAGAGGTGGAAGAGAGAGAAAAGGAGAGGGAAGTTTTCACCTTCATCTTCTCCAGCTTGGTGTCCTCCATCGTTGAAGCTCCAAAAAGTGGCCTCACCGGCCTCGAGAGAGGCGGTGAGCCTAAGATAGTCGGACAGTCCATGGCGGAAGGGGAGTTCACGTTTCTTTCTATCGCTATAGCAATTTCTTTTCATATCTTTATATTTGGTGATGTTATCGCAATGATACGTTGGATGATATTGCCCAGCCACGAACTGTTTTAGGTGGCTTGAGTTTGATGGATGATTTTATTTTGAGTACTTTTTAATGCATGTTATGTCTTTTTCAGTGTTTATCATGATTCTATTCCTTGCTTATGCATTTCTTATTTCCTTAAAGTTGTAAGAGCTTAGGGTTGTAAGTGCTTTGAGAGATAGGCCCTACCTTAAGCGCCTTCGAGAGTTGGTCGTTCTTTAAGTGTATGTTGGGGTTAGTAATCGAGAGAGCCAGCCTTAGAACCCTCATAAGCAATGGAGTGATTGTTGAGAGGTGGACTCTAACCTACCTTAGAGATAAGTGATAGGTTTCAAGGGCTAAAAATGATAGTTCGTGAAGTGTAGGGGAGTGTTAAAAGTTTACGACGAGAGGTATGGTTGTAGCATTTCTGACTCCCAGTTTCCTGGCTAGAGATAGTTTAGGAGCACTCTTAGCAAATCTCGCCTAGCATAGAAGATAGCTGAAGACTCTTAGTGTCGTTAAGAAGCTTAAGTTTTGTTATCCATCATTCCCAGCCAGTCATTCCGTAGTGAGTTTTGCATACGAAAGGGGACATGTTTATCATATTGTTATCTTATCTTTCTCTGCACTATTTTGCTTCAGCATTATTTTACATCATCTCTTTTACTATAGCATTGTCATCTGCAAAAAGTTCAATCTTTATTGTTATAGCAACTGTGAATACCTCCAATCTCTGTGGAGACTATACTCACTCATCACTTTAATACTCGTTCGACGTGTATACTTGCACAATTTGCATATCATTTATAGTACTGCACGAACGCGAACAATTACTTCGCATAAGGGGCAAGAGTGTTAGATCTCCTCCAAAATGCTCGTCGAAATGATCACACTCTGACATCTCCTTCCCTTGATCCCTATCCGACCTCAGCTCGACCTTATCCTTTATAGGCCCCTTCACAGGTCGCAATTGAGGACACTTACCCCTCTTCTCCGGTTGATGAGAGCTTGATTGCTGTTGAGACTCATATCTCCTCCAAAATGCTCGTCGAATATTATGTTTGGCCTCAAAAATTGAAATAACAGACCCACGCAATCGATGCCCATGCAAACGATCAATGGTCATTCTTGCCCCTAATTTAGAAGCCATCCACACGAAACCAAAACGACGACCATTCCTCGCTCGTTTATTCGAAACAAAAGTGTCGAGAACCTCCCCACAATTGTCAAAAGCTAACCTCAAACTTTCCCAATGAATGCATTTCAAAAGATTTCCCACGTATAACGTTACACACTCCTTCTATCTCGTGTTGCACATCTTCTGCCCCGCCTTGCTCTCACCCCTCCAAGGTTTCGCCGCAGTCGTCATTTTGATAACTAATATAAAAACTTATTAATTATATTAGTTACTTGTTAATATAAGAATATTATATTATATAAATTATTAATTAATATATTTTAAATTTTTTATAATTAATATTTAAAAACAACACTATAATATTATATTAATATTAAATATATAAAATAATACCATTCACTATTAAAAATGAAATAATATTTTTTAAAAATTATAATAAGTATTAAATATTATGTATGTCTGTATAATGATTATTAAATTATTATTTTTACAATTTTTTTGAAATTAAAATACTAAAATTTTTATTTATTATTAAATAATATTTTTTAAAAAAATAATAAAGTATATTATTAAATAATATTTTTATAAAAACCATAAATAGTATTAATTATATTTATAATTTATTATATATTATTAAAATTAGAATATTATATATAAGTATAACATAATTACATTAATACAAGAATATTATATTATTAAAAAATATTAATAAATATATTTTAAATATTTTAACAATTATTGTTTTTATTTGTAAAAAAAAATTAGTGTTTTTAAAAATAATAGAAGAATATTATATTAATATCAAATACATAAAATAATGTTTTTTTGAAGAATAAAATAATGTTATCTTGAATGTTTACGATTCTAGGTAAAAAGTTGAGAAAATATATTACCGAGATTTAGAAGTAGTACATTTTAATAAAAATACAAGTCGTTTTATATTGAATCCAATAATTGATGAGTTATTATATCATGCATCAGAATTCAAGAGTGGAATTTTTTTTCTCCCACAAGCAAATAACTTAAATAATAACCCTTAAAACTTAAACCCTAAACTAACCCCTAAACTTTAAATATCCACATGTAAAAAAGTTTTTTTTCACTGTGCATTGCATGGAGTATTTTCCCATAATTGATTATGTTTAGCAATGAATTTTAAACGTTTGTCGCGTGTATGTCTGTACTTGGGTATTATTATATAAAAACCTGTATAAATAGTTATTTAAGTAAATAACCCCGCCTAATGTTATTTATAAAAATCACCCAAAATCGTCTACGTTTATTGCGTTCTACAAAAAGCGAGTTTTAAAAATCGCAGGAAATTAATTTTTTATCAACTTACTCGACGCAGAACTCGCGTTTTGTAAAAAGTGAGGTTCGAACTCGCTTTATGTAAAAAACGAATCCACCCTAAGTAGACGATTTGGAGTCATTTCTCTAAATAACATTGGCTGTGAGTCATTTACTTAAATAACTATTTAAAAATGGTTTTTTATATAATAATACCCTATACTTGTTTATATATTCACACACTTGCATCGTAGAAGCCACACATTACCACGGTCTAAATTCATTGGACTCTGTTAGCATGTATAATAATCTGCAACAGATTTTAGAAGTTAATTTGTTGACTAGGCTGTTAGAGTTGTTGGGTTAGTTAGGAGGTTGTTGGGTTGTTATACTAATGCCCTATAAAAGTAACTGTTGGGCCTTGTAAATTTTTTAACCCAATTTCATTCTAATTCAAGTGAATCAGTCAAAATCCCTAATTAATCTCTTTCTGTTTCGTTTTCCCCCTTTTGTTATCACGCCGCACCTATTCATCGACGATCACATTTCCGGTGATCCTCATCGTCGTACATGGTATCAGAGCTAAGCGTTTCACGGCGATACGAAGTCTGAATCTCTCAGGGCAAGATGCGTCATCAGTCTGGCCAAGCAACGAACTAGGCCGACTCGACAGAGTTGGTGTTCTCCTCTAAGAAGACGATGATGTTCACAAGCAAACGAGTCAACATAGTTCTCGATAATCTGAACTTCCTTCTGTGGAAGCAGCAAGTCCTGTTAGCAGTTCGAAGCCACCGCCTGGAGAAGCTGTTACTCAGAAAGGTTAAAGCACCGCCGGAGATGATTCGCGGAAAGGACGGTGAAATGGTTGAGAAAGAGGAATATGAGTTGTTTGTTGCTCAAATAGTGCCCTGCCGTCGTGGCTCTTATCGACAATTAGCCTGCATCTTCTGTCTCAGTTCGTCGGTGCAGAGAGGGCTTCAGGTGTTTGGGCAACGGTTACGTAACACTTTGCCAGTCAGTCTACAACCACGATAATGAGCCTTCATTACAAGATGAAGACTCTCAAGAAGAGAGATCTGGATATGCGTACGTACATCTCTCAAGTCAATGAGGTATGTGATTCTTTAGCTGCGTGTGGTAGTCCGATTTCTAAAATTGAGAAAATCGCGACAATCTTGAATGGTTTACCTATTGAGTACAAACCTTTTGTTGTTGTAATCACGGCTAGTAGAGAACCGTTTAGTCTTGATGCTGTTGTTTCTGTTTTGGTTGATGCTGAAGTGCAACATAAGGCATTCGATCATTCTAATAATTTCTATGGAAGTATTAGTGTGGCTCAGGGATCTACAGATAGCCTAAAGGCTACTGTTGAGTCAGGTTCACATCATCAACAAGCGTATAATCCTCCTCCATATATGCAATACTCGAATTTTGGAAGGGGTCGAGGCAGGTCCAGGCCTCAGTGTCAAGTCTGTGGCAAGATTGGGCATCTTGCGGATGCTTGCTGGCACCGATTTGATCAGACATTTCCAAGAGTGAACAATACCAGAATAAACTAATCTCGAGAAGACTTTGGTACAGTTAATGTTTGTCATGGAGGAGCTAACAGTTCAGGTTTTGTGTGTACCTGTGCAGGGCGTCTGGGATCTGATGGTGCAGGTCAGTCTCAGCAAGGTGCTGGGGTCAGTGATCAATGGTATGTGGATTTTGGTGCGACGCATCATGTCACACCTGAAGGGACAAAGGTGCTGAGAGGAGCTGAGTACACTGGACCAGGTAAGATTGTTGTTGGTGATGGTGCAAATTTACACATTGCTAAGGTTGGCCAGTCTACTTTAGCTAGTAACAATCAATCATCTAAGTCTTTAGTGTTGAATGATTTAATGCATGTACCCCAGATTACTAAGAACTTAATTTATGTGTCCAAGCTTGCTAGAGACAACCGAGTCTTTCTTGAATTTCATGCTTACAACTGTCTGGTGAGAGATGAAGATACTGGAGTTGTTTTACTTGAAAGAAAGAAAGTTGAAGGACTTTATAAGTTTGATTCTGTTGCAAATAAATACCAAGGTCAGGAGACTTGTAAAGATGTAGAAATAAACCTACTGAGTAATACCTATGAATTGTGGCATAGGAGATTAGGTCATTCTGCACATGAAACCTTGTTAAAACTGTGTAGGGAATCATATATTGTACTTTCTGAAAACATTAATAAAAATGTATGTGTTACTTGTCAAATGGGGAAAAGTCATAGACTACCTTTTGATGCTTCTAATTCTTGTTACAATGCTCCTTTCCAATTAGTTTATACTGATCTGTGGGGACCAACACATGTGGTGTATGATGGATTTTATTACTATGTTGCATTTGTTGATGCCTGCACAATGCACTGTTGGCTATATCTTCTGAAGCATAAAAGTCAAGCTGTGGCAGCCTTCAAGCAGTTTCAGGAACTAGTTTCCACTCAGTTTGATACTCGGATTAAGGAACTACAGAGTGATTGGGGAGGTGAATACAGAAGTATGGCTCCTATTTTGGCTGAAGAAGGCATTCATCATAGACTGACCTGTCCGCACACTTCTCAACAGAATGAAGTGGTTGAGAGGAAGCATAGACATGTGGTGGAGTTGGCCTTGACCCTGCTTGCCTAAGCTTCTTTGCCACTTAAGTTTTGGTCTCAGGCAGTCTCCTCTGCTGTTTTTATTATTAATAGATTGCCAACTAGAGTCTTAAATGGTCTTTCTCCTTTTGAGAAACTTTTTGGAAAGAAGCCACAGTATGATTTGTTTAGAGTATTTGGGTGCAGATGCTTTCCCCATCTAAGGCCATTCAATACACACAAATTGGATTTCAGATCACATCCTTGCGCTTTCTTGGGCTACAGCTCTCAGCACAAGGGTTACCAATGTTTAGCTCCCAATGGTAAGATCTATATATCAAGGAATGTTGTATTTGATGAGTTGGTCTTCCCTTTTGCAGATGATTGTTTAAATTCTGAGGGGCATGGACAAACACAATCCTATCAACCCTCTGATTTGAAACTCATTCCTGAACTAGACGTGGTGAGAAAGTTGTTTTCATCCTCTTCAGTTGAACCAGCTGATGGTGCTAGTCTAGTGCAACAAGAACAAACACAAGGAGATGCTATAGCTCAAGCTATGCATGATTCTGATTTTCATTCTCAGTCTGCCTGTGGAAGGTGGAGCAGTTGTTGAAGATGTAGTAGAACCAGGTGATGTTACACAAGAACCACCTGAGTTCGAAAGAGGTCCTGTGTGTCCTAATAACCAAAATGAGACTTCAACAACCCTTGGAGGTACCAGAGAGCTCACTGAACTTAAGGATGTTGTACCAGAATGTCGTGGAGCTGTAGTCTCTACTGAGTCTGAGCCTGATGAGTCATCTGAGCCTGGTGATGAGTCAAATGATGGAGAGTCATCTCAGCTGGAAAGACCTGCTGTTGATGGATCACCTGTTGATGAAGGTGATCAAGGCCTACTGTCTGTTAGCACTCAAATGGAGCTAAATCAGCATCTAATGGTGACAAAGAGCAAGAGGGGCATCTTCAAACCTAAGATATATTTTGCTGAGATTTTGGGTGTTGACCAGGAGCCTATAACTGTGCAACAAGCTCTTGATGATCTCAAGTGGAGAAAAGCAGTCATGGTAGAATATGAAGCCCCGAAGAAGAACAATACCTGGGAGCTTGTTGTTCTTCCAGAGGGCAGAAAATTGGTTGGATGCATGTGGATATTCAAGGTTAAACGCAACTCAGACGGTTCAATTGCCAGGTATAAATCAAGACTGGTGGCAAAAGGCTTCTCTTAGGTACCAGGACAAGATTACCATGATACATTCAGTCATGTAGTCAAACAGTCTACAGTCAATATAATCATGGCCTTAGCCGTGTCTAGAAGGTGGAAGCTACGCTAAATAGATGTAAATAATGCGTTTTTGAATGGGGAACTCAATGAAGATGTCTTCATGCAGTAGCCGCCTAGATTCGAGCAACTTTCATCCAATGGTGAGTTACTTATGTGCAGACTACAACGAGCCTTATATGGACTGAAACACCAAGGAACTGGTACTCAAAACTTAAATAGAGTTTGGTAGACATTGGTTTCAGTGGTACATCAGCAGATGCTTCCTTGTTTATTAGACATAGGGAAGGTGTATATATCTATGTCCTAGTTTATGTGGATGATATAATATTGACTGGAGAATCTAGTGCAGAAGTTGATGAAGTAGTTCGAATGCTCAGTCTAAAATTTTCCTTGAAAGACTTAAGAGAGTTGAATTACTTTTTAGGGATTGAAGTTCAACGCAGGGGTGATAACTTGTTCTTAAATCAGAAGAAGTATATTCTGGACTTACTTGTCAGGACTAAGATGACTCAATCTAAGGCATCTTCAACTCCTATGCTCCCTACAGTTAGACTTACCATTGATGCTAGAAGTCCTTTAGAATATGTCCAAGGGTACATGGGTGTTGTAGGTGCTTTGCTATACCTTAGCCACACTAGACCAGACATCTCTTTCAGTGTAAATCGAGTTGCACAATTCATGCAAGCACCTTGTGAAGTACATTGGGAAGTTGTCAACAGGATCCTTAGATACTTGAATGCTACTGTGGACTTTGGCTTAGAGTTTCGTGCATCCAACAATGGTCCTGAGCTTATTGCCTTTGTAGATGCAGTCTGGAGAGGAAATTTAGATGATAGGCACTCGATTACAGGGTATTGTGTGTTCTTTAACAATAGCCTGGTTGTTTGGAGCTCAAAAAAGCAGAAGTCTGTGTCTAGTTCAACTACTAAAGCATAGTATAGAAGTGCGACAGATGTAGTTTCAGAGCTTACATGGATTGGTGCTTTGCTAACTGATATGAGAGTGAGACAAGTGGTGAAACTCGTGGTGTAGAGTGACAATACTAGTATAATTTCCATGAGTGCTAACTCTGTGTTTCATGCTAAATCAAAACATGTTGAGCTGGATATTTACTTTGTGAGAGAGAAAGTAGCAGATGAAAGCTTGAAGATATATTATGTTCCAGCCATTCATCAAACGGCTGATCGGTTAACCAAGGCCTTGCCTACAGCCTACTTTCAGATGTTTAGACAAAAGTTAAGAGTTATGTTTTGGTCAAAAGTTGAAGAAGGAAGAAAATAAGGAGAATGTTAGCATGTATAATAATCTGTAATAGATTTTAAAAATTAATTTATTGACTAGGCTGATAGAGTTGTTGGGTCAGTTAGGAGGTTGTTGGGCTATTATACTAATACCCTATAAAAATAACAGTTGGGCTCGTAAATTTTTTAACCCAATTTTATTCTAATTAAGTGTATCAGTCAAAATCCCTAATTGAGCAGAAACGATAAACCAGAAGTTATCAGATAATATGTCAAATAATGGTGTATTAAAGGAAGCAAAGGTTCCTTTGATTGAAGATGGATCATCGGCCGGAGGATTTGGAGCCGAAAAAGAGTATCGAAATCAAGCTATTACGGAAAGGGTATGGGTTGAATCAAAGAAACTATGGCAGATAGTTGGCCCTGCAATGTTCAGCCGCCTCGCCTCCTACTCCATGCTGGTTATTACTCAAGCCTTTGCCGGCCACCTTGGGGTTCTCGAGCTTGCTGCCATTTCCATTGCCTGTAATGTCATCGTCGGTTTCGACTTTGGCCTCATGGTACACATCCTTACTCTCAGGGATTTGAACTATAGTTGCGGCTGCGTTTTCAGTTACGTTTTCGGACCGCTTTCTAATGTTTGTTTCTGTTTTTGTTTAGTTGGGAATGGCGAGTGCTCTTGAAACGCTATGTGGCCAAGCGTTTGGAGCAAAGAAGTTCTACATGTTGGGAGTATATATGCAACGCTCGTGGATTGTTCTTTTCCTATGTTGTATATTGCTTTTGCCTTTATATCTCTTTGCTTCACCGGCGTTGAAGCTATTAGGACAACCCGAAGACGTGGCGGAACTGTCGGGGGTTGTGTCTATGTGGATGTTACCACTTCATTTCAGCTTTGCATTTCAGTTTCCGCTGCAAAGGTTCTTGCAGAGTCAGCTTAAAAACATGGTGATTGCATGGGTTACCCTGGTGGCTCTCCTGGTCCATGTGTTTGTGTGTTGGTTGTTTGTGTATAGGTTTCAGCTTGGGGTGATTGGAACCGCCGTGACATTGAACTTTTCATGGTGGGTTTTGGTTGTCGGACTGTTTGCCTACACCGCCTGCGGTGGCTGCCCTCTTACTTGGACCGGTTTCACCATGGAAGCGTTTTCTGGGCTTTGGGAATTCGCCAAACTGTCAGCTGCTTCTGGGGTTATGCTTTGGTAGGTACCAAATCAATTCAATGATTTTCCTTTGAAATCTGAATCATTTAATTACTTCCCTTTCTGGTTGCAAATCTAACAATTGAATTCATCAATCATCGTATGTTTCGAAAATCTACAGCCTGGAGAATTGGTACTATAGAGTACTAATTTTGATGACTGGACATCTCAAGAACGCCGAGATTGCCGTTGATGCTTTATCCATATGGTATGAAATTATGAATCTTGATCGTCTAAATACACAGCAGGGATTTAAATTACAGTTACGATCGCATTTGCATATATAGCGGGTACTATTACGGTCCTTGTAGACCTCTGTTTCCCGTCATAATAATTCTGGACGGTTACGATAGGGGACTACTATTTGAATCCCCGATATATATAGTAATAGTACTACATATAATTTATTTTGAGTGATGAATTGTCATGAAATTACACTGAGTTGTCGGGGTTGGGACAATTTCTGCAGCATGGCAATAAATGGATTGGAGATGATGATCCCTTTTGCATTCTTTGTTGGAACCGGGTAAGACTCCTGAATATCATTTTATGTCCACTCATTTTCCCGTGTCTCTGGGTCTAAAGTTGCTGACCAAGCAGTGGTTCTAACACATTCTGGCCAACAAACTTTTACTATTATTTTTGTCTCTATGTTTTTGTTTGCATCAAATCGCTCTACTTCAGTACCAATCATGTTTTACAATCGAATGGTCAAGATAATGCTATACTTCATCATGTTAATTTGTCCTAGTGTTTGATTTGGTTTTAACAGTGAAATTAAGGGTAGGCAGGCATAGAAGGCATTTATTAAAAAAGGACAAGAGAAATAAAAGTAAAGTAGATTCTTGTTGTCTCTTTCTTTAAGATGTGCTCCCTTATATATCTTTTTCACATGTAGGACAAGAGAGTTGTCAAGAGTTACAATCCCTCGATATAATTATTGTCAAGCCAGCTGATTTTATTATATGACACTTAGGTTTATTTTTGATACCCATTAATAGCCATCAATTTTAAGCCTGACACTAGCCACAGTCAAGGGCATATAAATACTCACAGTCTGTTGCTCACCATGTTCCTCAACTCTATATTAATTGCTCCAACAAAAATGATTAATATGTGATGCATGCATGCAGAGTGAGGGTGGCAAATGAGCTTGGTGCTGGGAATGGGAAAGGAGCCAAGTTTGCAACCACAGTTGCAGTGGTGTCATCGGTTATAATCGGAATCATCTTCTGGTTGTTAATCATGATATTTCATGATAACATTGCTCTTATGTTCTCCACAAGCCAACCGGTTCTGGAAGCAGTCAGCAAACTCTCTCTTCTCTTAGCCTTCACCATTTTGCTCAACAGTGTCCAACCAGTCTTATCCGGTAATAATTCGATTTTTTCGAGTCATGTCGAGTTTTACCAGCTCTTACATGATGATAAACCTTATTTCAAATCAATTTGTGGTTTAGGAGTGGCAGTGGGATCTGGATGGCAATCCTACGTGGCTTACATAAATCTGGGTTGCTACTATCTCATAGGTGTTCCACTTGGATTCTTGATGGGATGGGGCTTCAACCTAGGTGTCATGGTAATGATTTTGATCATTTCAAGGTTTTGTTTTAGATACATATGAGCCTCTTTGGTTAGATAATGATATCGAAAACAAATGGTGAATTGAAGTGCGTCAAGAATTATTTGTTGAGCTAGGGTCATTGTTATAGTATAAGAGAAGTCATCAACACTGCGTGTTAATACCGCACGACGACTTTGATATAATGTTAGTGTTTGGTTACATGCTTAAGTGGAACTCCATTGGTTACTATAACTTTATCCCTAGACGATCAAATAATATATAGAGCACACCACTTCACAAATATCATTTTTCAATAATATTATTTGAGCAATTATTCCCGATACATATGAAACCAAAGCAGTAAACTCAAATAGGCTGAAATGTAAACGTTTGGTAGGGAATTTGGGCTGGAATGATCTTCGGAGGGACAGCAGTTCAGACAGTAATACTGGCTATTATTACCATGCGGTGTGATTGGGACAAAGAGGTTCGACCTTTCTTTTTATCTTGTCTTGGTTACTTAGGTTTTGATTCTCTGCAATTTAATGGCATCTGAATCTTTGTTTTGTTGGAGATTTACAGGCTGAGAAAGCAAGCTTGCACGTGAACAAGTGGTCAGAGACGATGTAATCATTACAAGCTCTTGTCTTGTCTTTGTTTGTAAGTTTATGTTTTCCTACTGTAATTCTATTTCGTTTTCGAATGAAAATGTAAAAATATGTATAGGAGAACTCGTTGCTTCGACTTTGATTTTATTCTTGAAAAAGATAAATTTACCCTTTTCATGCAAACAACCTTATTACCTAAGAAGTTTTGTAATAAAATTGAACGATTCATTTGGGGACCACGTGAAGGCGACAAATTTAAATCTCATCTTCCTCACAATCAACTGTCCATTTATGAAGTGCAGTTCTGCTGTGAGGGCGGTTAATATACGGCTAATATACGGCGTGACCGGTTAAATAGGGGACTGATTAAACATAACATAATAGGTAAAATTATCTATTTTGTTAATAAGAGTATCAACATATCTAGTAAATTACTATTTTAAGCTGATGGGCCTTGAAAAGTATCTATACTTTTTGAGTAAATTACTTATTTTGTTGATACTTTTGAGTAAATTACTTATTTTGTTGATACTTTCGAAAGTATCTATACTTTTTTAAAAGTATCGATACTTTTTTTTAAAAAGCAATATAACCGGTTGCAATGTGGCTCGAAAGTATCGATACTTTTTAAAAAAGTATCAACAAAAAGTATCGATACTTTCGAAAGTATCAACAAAATAAGTAATTTACTCAAAAGTATCAACAAAATAAGTAATTAACTCAAAAAGTATAGATACTTTCCAAGGCCCCATTAGCTTAAAATAAGTAATTTACTAGATATGTTGATACTCTTATCAACAAAATATGTAATTTTACCTATTTTGTTATCGTCGGATTTCTAAGGCCCCATCAGCTTAAATTTTAATAACAAATTAGGCGCTACCGAATATGTTGATGCTCTTATCAACAAAATAAGTAATTTTACCGATTTCGTTATCGTCAGATTTCCAAGGCCCCATCAGCTAAACTTTAATAATAAAATAGGTAAAACACTACCGAATATGTTGATACTCTTATCAACAAAATAAGTAATTTTACCGATTTTGTTATCGTGGGATTTTCAAGGCCCCATCAGCTTAAACTTTAATAACATAATAGGCGCTACCTAATATGTTGATACTCTTATCAATAAAATAAGTAATTTTACATATTTTGTTATGTTTGTGTCGATACCTACCGATAACTTAAGTTTGCCAGTTATCAATTTTTTTTAATATTTTTTCATGTTTTCTACCAGATACATTATTTTATATCAACATATCCGGTAGCGCTTTACCTATTTTGTTATTTATCTTATAATATTTTCGGTAACACTGTTTCTTAGCCGTATATTAGTCCGCCTTTCCTTAAAATTTTCCATTTATGAAACGCCACCCACTATCATTCATTTACTTTTAGATAAGGACGTATCTGGTTTTCCCGTGTTGTAAGACATTATATTGATTATTATCTATTTTTCAATTAAAAAAGAAAATATGTTTAAATTAAATATTAATATTATTATTTAATTAAAGAAAAAATTTTGATGCACAAACTTTGTAATTTTTAGTTTATAAATTCTCGTTAATTTTGAGGTTTAGTGTGTTTTTTTAAGTTTAAGGGTTAGCTTTAGAATTTTAGATTTTAAATTTTGAAGAAATGTCGTGTAATATTTTTTTACACAACAAATATATCCCTTTAATTAATTTGGTAAATTAAGAAATTAAATCATTACATTTCACTTATTATGTAATTTAAAATTTTCAACTATATTAATATATTAAAAGGGCTTAAAGTCCCATTTCCCCTATACACTTTTTACCGAGTTGTCCTTTAAAGATTTTTTCGAGATATTTTATCCCTTAAATTTTAAATTGTGACTTCAGTTGCATTTTTTTTATAACGTCCATTAAGAAAAAATTCCAACCAATCAGAGTGTGCCACGTGGCACTTTTAATTAAAAAATGATTGGCTTTAATAGAAGTGGGTAATTTGCAAGTTTGTTCATTCATGTTTTTTTTATTCAATTTAGTCTTTAAAATTTAATTTAATTAATGAAAATTAGATTAAAAAATATTATAATAGTTTAAATTTTCTTGTCTCTCTTTTTTTTTTCTTCTTCTTCTTCTTCAACAACAAATTGTCCAAAATTATTACGAAAACCCATATAAAATTAAATCAAGATCATCCCTCACTGATAGCTAAACTAACACCATAGCATTCAGCTTCCATTTAGTCTCTCACCGCACTGTACTTAAATCAAGCCAATTGAATCTTTCTCTAAAGTAAATCGAATAAGTACCTTGAATCCCTAAATCGCATTCAAACCATCATTAGTCTAGAATCACTTAAATCGACCATGACCCAGCCAAATCCACACCCAAACAAAATTGTAAAATAAAGAAAATGAGAGGATATTAAAGGAAAATTAAGAAAAGAAGAAAAAATCAAAGAAAGAGAGAAAAAAGAAACCCATAAAAATCCCAACAATGAGCAATAAGTACAAGTGTAGGAGATGCTTTGGTTTTCATTTGGGTCCGATTTAATTACCAAATCAAAATATCATAGGTGTTAAGTTTTGCACATTCAAAACTAGATTTAATTCATGGCGACAATGGTAATGGCGTGAAGAAGAAGAGTTCAGGAAAAAAAAAATAGAAGAAAGAACGTGAGAGAACTTGGGGGAAATTTTTAATAATATTATAATTTTATAGCTTAATAGCACTATTGGCCCCTAAAAAGAATATATCTTATTATTTACCATTTTTTTATTATGATAATTATTATAAATTTAAATTTAACTAGTGATATGGCATTACCTAATTGGTCAACGGTTTTTGTAAAACCTATGTTTGATTTTGATATAATTAAATCTTTAAGGATCGTTTTGTAAAACTTAAAATTGTTTTTATAAAGTCCATTAATAAGTTTTAAAACACCAACACTTTAAAACTGATTTATAAAACTCAAACTCAAAATATTTTCTAAGTGTTCCAAGGCAAAACCATTGAAAATCGCCCAGGCGTATCGATACAGCACCAAGCGTATCGATACCATTTTACCAAACTTGGTTACTGTCGGAACCAGTATCGATACCCCAAACCCTCGTATCGATACTGCCTTGTGTTAAAATTCAAAGAGTTTGAATATCGTACCGATACGGCAAACCCTCGTATCGATACGACCCTTATAACTTTTAAAAAATTAAGTCGGTTTAAAAATATGACCGTTGGTGTCAGTTGGTTGGTAACCAAACTTTAAAAGTTCGTTGACCCGTATCGATACTCCAAACCCGCGTACCGATACGGTTGTGGACAGTGAGCTAAGTTCAGAAAATAGTATCGATACGGCCCTTGCAGTTTCGATACCCAGTACCGATACGCTTACGCGCGTATCGATACCCCTTATTAAATGCACACAATGACTCTTTCTTTTCTGAGACAGGTACCGATACTCCTTCCCGCGTACCGATACCGGTAGCTGCAGAAGTGCATTAATGGTGGCAAGAGAGGGTTCCAACGGCTCCATTTATGTTCCCAACCATCCAAACGGATAGAAATCAATGAGGAGGTATAAAAGACATATCTAAAAGCTACAACAACAACTATTGATCTTCAAGAAAACACTTATTCATCAAATCCAAGCAATTGTGCCAAAATTCCTATTTGTCTAGAAATCCCAATTGTAATCTTCATTCATATTTTGTCAAATTGGGTTGAGTGCTTGTATTGGGGCTATCATTTGTATTGAGAGATACCTTATTAGCCATCAAATTTCTTTGTTCACTTGTGTGAGGATTGGGTTGATTTTTGGGTAGAAAAATCAACCGAAATTGTAAAGGGTTGCCTCCTTGTCCTAGAAAAGGGGAAGAGCAATTTAGTGAAATTGTTGCAAATCCTTAGTGAAGCTAAGGTAGTGGATGTAGAGTTCATTTGGAACTTGAACCACTCTAAATCTCTTGTCCATCATTTTTAATTTGCAAATTTCCACCACACAACTTTAAATTTCCAATTCAGCCCCTCTTGGTCAATATCGATCTTGCGATCCACTCAACAGTTTTTTTTCTAAACAGAAATTAATGCAAGGGTCATATAATGTTACGATTTTTAATTTAAGGGTAAAACATGTTGGGTTTTTCGGTGCTCGATTCGATCAACCGTTCTTGCTCACCAAGTGGTGGAGAGGTGAATTTTTGGGTGGAAGGGTTTAGGAAGCTAGAAAGAATAAAGACACGATGATTTATAGTGGTTCAACCTTCTAACCAAGGTCTACATCCACTACCTTAGCTTCCTACTAAGGATTTCACAATCAATCCACTAATTGATTCGTCCCTTTTTCTAGGATCAGGAGGAAACCCTTTACAACGATCAAGCTTCTACCCAAAGCCTTGATCAAAACCCTCGAAGCTTTCTACCCAAAGCTTGAAGGAACCCCTCTCTTACAAAGAGATAAACAAAGAAGCAAACTTGAACCCTCTAATAGGTGTTTTGTTTGCACAATGAAGCACTCACCCAAAACCTAAGACACTTGAGCAAATTTAACAAAGTAAGCTCACAAGTGTTGTCTAAGCAAGAAATAAACGATTTAAGCTCTAGACAAGTTTTTCACTCATAATGTTGTAACAATTGAAACTCTTATCAATCTTGATGCTTGGAGGTCCCTTTTATACTCCAAATTGAGTTTGTAGCCATTTATAGCCGTTGGGAATATTGCCGTTTATAGCCGTTGGGAATAGAGCCGTTTATAGCCGTTGGAATAGTGCCATTTATGGCCGTTGGAAATAGTACCATTTATAGCCGTTGGAATAGTGCCATTTATGGCCGTTGGAAATAGTACCATTTATGGCCGTTGGGCTATTTCAAAATACACCGTATCGATACGGCTAGGCGTATCGGTACGGGTTTTGGCTACTGGAATTTTGGTAGTTTAAAAACCATAAGGCGTATCGGTACGGTTCAATACCGTATCGGTACGGTCACTTAAAATACACGGTTTTGACCACTTTAAATGTACTTTAAGTCCATTCCAAAGCCTTAAAAACCCTTAAACATATTTTCAAGTTGTTTTTTGACTAAAAACACATTTTAAATTCTTTTCAATTTAGTCCAAAACATTTTTCAAATATTATATCAAAACCTTATTTCTACAATTTCCCCCTTTTTGATATAATAAAACCAACTTGAAAAATTGTTTGGGATTCTCCCCCTTTAATTTTAAAATTGTGAATAAGAGATTAAAGATATGAAGTCAAAATAAAACTCTCCCTTATTCATTTGAATCATTTGAAAATTCAATTTTTCAAACCAATTTCTCCCCCTTTTTGTTATATCAAAAAGAATTTAAAATGACATTTAAGTTCAAGATAACATAGGAGGCAAAAAAAATATTTTTGACATACTTAAAATTTTGTTTTTTTTTTAAATTGGCTCCCTCTTACTCAAAGCATCATTGAAATGTTAGTCCAACATATATGAATATCTAGTTAACATAAAAGAAAATAAATCAAATAAACACTAAAGCAACTAGATTTTACCACACTTGAACTCAAGGGAGGATGTGAAGCCTTCCTTCTTCAAGTGTTCTTCCTTTGTGTGCATGGAGCTCCCCCTCAATTTTTGACTTGTTGATCATTCTCCATCACACCTAGCAAAAGACAATCAAGTAATTTTTGGTATCCAAATTGCTTTGGATCCATAAACGTTAGTAGCACAAAATTTAGTCCCCTTAGGAATCCATTTTTCAATTTCATCATTTTTAGTTGAAGTGGTTAGTCCTTTTGGGATCCAAACACTTCTAAAACATTTTCCATTAAAAAATCTAGGGGCACTAGATTGTCTAATATAAAAATTTGATTTTCCAAAATTGTTTTTCTTTTCAAGCTCTTTGGAAATCAAATCTTTTTCCTTTTTGAGATCATCAACTTTCTTTTGATGATCTCTTTCCATCGTTTGAAGCAAATTTTGTAGGTTTAAAACTTTAAGCTCAAAATCTTTAATTTTTGCTTCAAACTCTAAATTGGTTTTAGAAAGCAAATCATTTTCAGTTTTCAACTTTGAAATCAATTTCTTATTTTTCGAAAATGAAGCCTTGAACTCAAAAACCAATTCATCATAGGCTTCTTGTAACTCATCAAATGTATAAGAATTTGAAATAGATGAGTTAGAAGTTACCTCCCCCTCATTGAGGGTCATAAAGCATAAGTGGGCTACTTCATTATCGGTGGAGTCTTCATCACTCCAAGTGGCCACATATGCTTGTTTTGAAGTCTCTTTGACTTCATTGGTCCCCTCGTATGTGACTTCAAGCTTGTCCCATACTTCCTTGGCATTCTCACAAGAAGACATCTTCTCATAGATAGTTGGGCCAAAAGCACAAAAGAGCATGTGCAAGGCTCTACAATTAAGCTCTATCTTCTTGCGATCGTCGGCACTCCATTCCGCTTTGCTTCCTTGAGGCACGAACGGACCATCTTCAACTATGTCCCATAGCTTGTAATCTCTTGACTTCAAGAAGAATTTCATCTTTGTCTTCCAATGGGCATAGTGATCTCCGTCGAAGAAAGGCGGTATGTTGATGGATTGCGCCATTTGAGCCGGTTGGTGAAATGTTGATCGAGCTTTCCGGATCTTCTCAATAGGATGTGAATCCCCTTCAATTGAGCCAAGCTCTGATACCAATTGTTGGGTTTTTCGACGCTCGATTCGATCAACCGATTATGCTCGCCAAGTGGTGGAGAGGTGAATTTTTGGGTGGAAGGGTTTAGGAAGCTAAAAGAATAAAGACACGATGATTTATAGTGGTTCAACCTTCTAACCAAGGTCTACATCCACTACCTTAGCTTCCTACTAAGGATTTCACAATCAATCCACTAATTGATTCGTCCCTTTTTCTAGGATCAGGAGGAAACCCTTTACAACGATCAAGCTTCTACCCAAAGCCTTGATCAAAACCCTCGAAGCTTTCTACCCAAAGCTTGAAGGAACCCCTCTCTTACAAAGAGATAAACAAAGAAGCAAACTTGAACCCTCTAATAGGTGTTTTGTTTGCACAATGAAGCACTCACCCAAAACCTAAGACACTTGAGCAAATTTAACAAAGTAAGCTCACAAGTGTTGTCTAAGCAAGAAATAAACGATTTAAGCTCTAGACAAGTTTTTCACTCATAATGTTGTAACAATTGAAGCTCTTATCAATCTTGATGCTTGGAGGTCCCTTTTATACTCCAAATTGAGTTTGTAGCCGTTTATAGCCGTTGGGAATATTGCCGTTTATAGCCGTTGGGAACAGAGCCGTTTATAGCCGTTGGAATAGTGCCATTTATGGCCGTTGGAAATAGTACCATTTATAGCCGTTGGAATAGTGCCATTTATGGCCGTTGGAAATAGTACCATTTATGGCCGTTGGGCTATTTCAAAATACACCGTATCGATACGGCTAGGCGTATCGGTACGGGTTTTGGCTACTGGAATTTTGGTAGTTTAAAAACCATAAGGCGTATCGGTACGGTTCAATACCGTATCGGTACGGTCACTTAAAATACACGGTTTTGACCACTTTAAATGTACTTTAAGTCCATTCCAAAGCCTTAAAAACCCTTAAACATATTTTCAAGTTGTTTTTTGACTAAAAACACATTTTAAATTCTTTTCAATTTAGTCCAAAACATTTTTCAAATATTATATCAAAACCTTATTTCTAAAGTCCAAACATCTTGAAATTATGTTTAGGAAGTTTTTAAATGGTTTTTAATATGTTTCAAAAGGACTAACCACTTCAACTAAAAAGGATGAAATTGAAAAATGGATTCCTAAGGGGACTAAATTTTGTGCTACTAACGTTTATGGATCCAAAGCAATTTGGATACCAAAAATTACTTGATTGTCTTTTGCTAGGTGTGATGGAGAATGATCAACAAGTCAAAAATTGAGGGGGAGCTCCATGCACACAAAGGAAGAACACTTGAAGAAGGAAGGCTTCACATCCTCCCTTGAGTTCAAGTGTGGTAAAATCTAGTTGCTTTAGTGTTTATTTGATTTATTTTCTTTTATGTTAACTAGATATTCATATATGTTGGACTAACATTTCAATGATGCTTTGAGTAAGAGGGAGCCAATTTAAAAAAAAAACAAAATTTTAAGTATGTCAAAAATATTTTTTTTGCCTCCTATGTTATCTTGAACTTAAATGTCATTTTAAATTCTTTTTGATATAACAAAAAGGGGGAGAAATTGGTTTGAAAATTCAATTTTTCAAACCAATTTCTCCCCCTTTTTGTTATATCAAAAAGAATTTAAAATGACATTTAAGTTCAAGATAACATAGGAGGCAAAAAAAATATTTTTGACATACTTAAAATTTTGTTTAAGGGTTTTTAAGGCTTTGGAATGGACTTAAAGTACATTTAAAGTGGTCAAAACCGTGTATTTTAAGTGACCGTACCGATACGGTATTGAACCGTACCGATACGCCTTATGGTTTTTAAACTACCAAAATTCCAGTAGCCAAAACCCGTACCGATACGCCTAGCCGTATCGATACGGTGTATTTTGAAATAGCCCAACGGCCATAAATGGTACTATTTCCAACGGCCATAAATGGCACTATTCCAACGGCTATAAATGGTACTATTTCCAACGGCCATAAATGGCACTATTCCAACGGCTATAAACGGCTCTATTCCCAACGGCTATAAACGGCAATATTCCCAACGGCTATAAACGGCTACAAACTCAATTTGGAGTATAAAAGAGACCTCCAAGCATCAAGATTGATAAGAGCTTCAATTGTTACAACATTATGAGTGAAAAACTTGTCTAGAGCTTAAATCGTTTATTTCTTGCTTAGACAACACTTGTGAGCTTACTTTGTTAAATTTGCTCAAGTGTCTTAGGTTTTGGGTGAGTGCTTCATTGTGCAAACAAAACACCTATTAGAGGGTTCAAGTTTGCTTCTTTGTTTATCTCTTTGTAAGAGAGGGGTTCCTTCAAGCTTTGGGTAGAAAGCTTCGAGGGTTTTGATCAAGGCTTTGGGTAGAAGCTTGATCGTTGTAAAGGGTTTCCTCCTGAGCCTAGAAAAGGGGACGAATCAATTAGTGAATTGGTTGTGAAATCCTTAGTAGGAAGCTAAGGTAGTGGATGTAGACTCGGTTGAGGAGTTGAACCACTATAAATCATCGTGTCTTTATTCTTTCTAGCTTCCTAAACCCTTCCACCCAAAAATTCACCTCTCCACCACTTGGTGAGCAAGAACGGTTGATCGAATCGAGCACCGAAAAACCCAACAAAACATCTTGAAAAACTCTTTAGGGGCCAACTAAAAAAAGTATAGTTTAAGGGACAAATGGGCCTTTAAGCCTATTAAAAATTATATTATTATTTAATTAATTTAATGAAATGGTAATTCCAACATATAGATATGAAAAATAATGTTAATGGATTTAATATAGTTCAAATTAATATAAATATTTTATCTCTTCAAAAGCTTTTTCTTATAAATGCTAAACAATTAAATCATAAACTTAACTTTTCAAAAATATTTTTTTATAAAATCTTTTCAAAGTACTTTCAAAAACAATATCAAATTGAAATTAAGTAAAGTTTCAACTATTGACTGAAACAACAAGTAATTTCAGTGGAAAAACGCATGATGTTCATCTTAGGAGACCCGAGTTTAATCGCAATGTCTACAAGGTGTGTGTGCTTTGTCAAAAGGTTGAGAATATCCATGAACAGATACTACCTTGTAATCACCTTTAAACTATTAAAAAAAACTTATGACACGTTAATAACTTTTTTTACTAATTTTTAGGGTTAAGAGGTAATTTTGCCCATATAGTAATCACAAATAAATAATTTTTACTAGTTTTTAGAGTTAAGGGGTTAAATTGATGAAATTAAAAATAAGGAACAACATAGTTAATTTTAGAAAACAAAAAGAGATAAATTGGAGCAATTAAAAAAATAGACAACATTATTAACTTAAGATAGCCGCATGAGCAAAATTATCCCACTCATATATGTTATTTATCTTCTAGTTGCTTGTTTTAGATCATTTTAACTTTAAATCTAATTACTTGAGGTCTGTAAACGAACCGAACAAATACGAATGAGGATATGTTCATGTTCGTTCGTTTAATTTTAAACGAACAAATGACCGAACACTAATAACTAAACGATCATAATTACTTGTTCGTGTTCGTTCGTTAAAATGATAAACGAACACAAACGAACGAACATAAAATGATATATGTGAATAAATTTAAATGAACAAGTGTGAATAAATTTAACTTTCTTTAAATATAATATTTTTGTTATGAAAAGTAATAAATATAAATGGATATATGTGAATAAATTTAAACGGACATAAATGAACAGATTACCGAACGTTCATGAATGTAAATGAATGAATGAGCTCTTTGTTCATGTTCGTTCATTTAATTAAACGAACAGAAAATCTTGTTCATGTTCGTTCGTTTAATAAATAAACGAACTTAAACAAACATCCCGCCGAACAGTTCACGAATAGTTCGTTGAACGTTTGATTCATTTATGACCCTACCTTAATCTAAAATTTCAAGGAAACAAGTGGATTTATAGTTTTAAGAATGAGAAGTCCCTCGAACTATTTTTTGAATAAATCAATCAAATCTTTCCTTTGAAAGAGTAAATTTTATCAATTAAGTCATTTAACCGATAATTTACATAGTTGAGCGTTATTTTAACATGGCCATTAACCTATTGACGTGGCAATCAACATATAAATAATGATGACGTGAAAACGATGCCTAATTGTTTTTTTTAAATTCAAGGGCTTGATTATTTTTGAAAAGTTTGAGGACTTGTTTGTAACACTTTGAACTCAACCATCCTGACTTGAACTCCCAAAACTATCAAGTCACCGAAACCAATACTAACTTACGATAAAACATTTTATTTTAAATCACTGATGAGCTGAATGGAATAGTTGTGGTGGATTTTAAGATGGTTCACCCAGGCTAGTGTGAGCAGAAAGCCTATTCAATAAGGATGATGAAGATGAAAAAGACAAAGGAGAAAAATGGGGTCCAGTTGATCTCTTATGCGGTCTGTAGCTTGAGGGAAGTTGATATCTCTTCGTATATATATTGGGGGTCTAATTTGATCTTCGTAGGACATAATGGGTGAGGCAAAGTAGTCCTACTTGCCAGATAATATACTTAGTTAGTGAACCAGTGAACTTGACATTTGCTTTGTCGATGCCAGTATAATTTTAGGGTGAGATTACTCCAAAGGTCTTTGGTATGTCCCGCTTCGAAGGCTTCCTTGATTGGTATTCGTTAAGCATGGTCAGATAGGTAATTTCGAAGGGTCACGTTTAGATAGCTTAGTGAGTAGAAAAACGTACTATAAAAAGAATATGACAAGGATCATAATAGAGATAACAAACACCCAAACCAAGGATCATGCACCTCTTTCTGTAGATTAGTGGATGAAAGCATCACACAATTTAAGGATGAGTTTACTAAGAGTGGACTATGCTCCTAAAATAAAACTTGAATGTCCTCTATGGTGGAAAGGTCAATCCATCGCATCCATGATCTTGAATTTGAGCTTTGATGCTTTCATCATTTTTGTCATTAATATTATATTACTTTTTATATATAATAACAGTTTCACAATAACTTGTTGATTTATGCAATTATCCAATTACTGTTTGGATCTAATGCGTACACTTGCTTTGATAATTTTGTAAAAAAATAATTTGATAAAATTGTAAATATGAATGGTTAAATTTATTGAATTGTTTCAAATTAAGACACAATTAATAGAATGTAGGACTAAATATGTTATTATATCAGACCACATTGGCCGTCTGTTTCTATATTAACAACAAAATTACATGATTGTAAGTTTAGAAGAAAAGTGACATATTTATTACCAAACACATAATCAAATAACCTTAGTGTACAATTAGTTAAAAAATAAATAAAATTTGATAAGTCATTTAAATACGATACACATGAATTATAACAAATCCACAAAGATTCTATGGAAGTACATAATCAAATTGGTTAACTTTAACTTGATAAGTAAATTATTTCTAGACCTAAGATGTCTGTAACACCCCTAAAATATATGCATAATTAAAAAAAAGGGGAGAATAATGGGAAAGGGTGCTACCATGGGGTGTTGAACCCATGACCTATGCTTGGCAAGCCTAAGCCTTAACCATTCAGGCTAAATTATTCATTGGTGTTGTTATGCACTCTTCTAATTTTAAACCATATTTTATGTAATGTATCAATAATTATAGCCAACTAACCCATCTACCCCAATTAATGCCCCACATTGTATCTGGAAATATCCAGAGAGATCTGGGTTTTTTTTCTCTCCTTAGACGTTTCGACAACCCAACCTAGGTCTCCACCGCTCACCGGTGATCGTCACCGCCTCCTCTACCATGATTTCCGTCGCGCACCGATCTCGGACATCACCGTCACTCGCAGTGATGTGTTGGCAAACGGCGTGGAGAACGGCTCAAAGCCTCGACGGTAATCAAGGGTTTCGCCACTGTTATTTAACAATTCTGGCCGCCTCGATCACCGTCTGCCGCACCACCATCCATCGTCGAGTTCCTTGCGTTGAGCCAAGCAAAACCCATGTCACCGGACAACGAACGGCCACCGTTTAGATCGTCGTCGGAGCAACGACAGTGTTGGCGTTTTTTTTTTTCAGATTTGGGTATTCAAAGTTCCTTGTATTCGGGATGTAGAGGATGTCGCATTCGGGTTCGAGAGTGATCGAACGGAGTATCATGGTCAACCGATATAGCAAGTATTAAAGGTAATACACTACTACCTCTTGTATGCTTTATGAGCATGTTGGTATTTGTTAATGCATGCATAAAAATGATGATAAATACTGTTAATTCTGCTCAAGTCAAACCGAATATGGAAACGAGTATGATATTCTAGATAAGGTTGCAATGCTCGAATAAGAAGATTAATAAATCAGAAGGATCTGGAGTTCAATAAATAATTAATAAGACAATTAATCTCCAAATCCGACTATTAATGTCAAATGATAAAATGTGAAAAATATTTGGTTATGAAATTACGAAAATGCCTTTGAGGTATGAGAATGACTAAAATACCCTTGGAATTGGAAGAGATCGAAATTCACAGTGGATATGGTAAAACAACTCGATTCATCTGGAAACCTTGATCTACTTGTAAAGTTATGGAAAACAAGAATTTAACTTTCAAGATTGTAAGGTGTTAGGTTTCTTTGAATTTGGAGTAAACCTCCGAATGTAAATTTACGGGAAACTATTCATGCCTCCGAACTAATCAAGCGACTCAGAATATTGAATTGTTTGAAATGGCTAAAAGTATTGGAAATACTATTATGGTTAAAATTAATCGGAATGATCGTATTGACAAAAGGGATGAAGTATTTTCGGACATCGAGGTTTGCAATTAACGAGAAGGATGGATAAACACTTGAGTTCTGAAATGAATAGAGTGGTTGGAGTATCGAAATTTCTAAAATGGCTGAGACACCCACGAATATTTAAATGATTGAAATACTATAAATGGTTCAAGTGACAAAAATGATGGATATCTCGAATTTTAGAATGACTGAAATACCCCCCTTTTGACTTGAATAAGTAAATCGCCCTTGATAAATTCTGGAAATGCCAATAAAGTTTAAAATGACTTAAATGCCCTTATGGGTTGAAGCATGACTTACACACGTCAATCACTCCTGATATTAAAGTAAGGTTGAAAGTTTCTCCGCACAAAATACAAGTTGACTACTTCGTGGCAAATCTTGTGGTGTTATATGAAAGCAACCGTTCAGATATACGATACAGTTGGATGCATCAGAAGGGTTGGTTAGTACTACAAGGTTGGAATATGTTAGTTCGAATGGTTATGGAGGGTCGATAAACTTCTAAAAATCTTAATTATTGTAAATCATAATTCCTCATGATCGAGCTAAGTTACAAAATCACCCCTGATATTTAAATGACCAAAATGCCCTCGTTGGCCAAAGTAATCAAAATAACCCGAATGTATCTGATATAGTGAAAAGTCTTGACGTAGAAATCTCTGAATGCTTGGTTGGATACCCGATGAACAAATAGAATTTCTGAGCTACCGTTTACGCCTTGTTGGTATAAATTACCAAAATGCCCGTGTATGATAAAATGACCATAATGCCCCTGGTAGGCTTAAATGGCTACATCACTCATGATATGCTTAAACTCTCAAGATCTTGCCGTATCATCTCCTGACTATCTGGTTTGAACCGTTAGTACAAACCCCTCTTTAATAGGAGCCTTGTTTCAAAGATCCGTTCAATGGTCAAAAGTTTAATGTGTTCTCTTCCGTAAATGCCAAGTATCTCCATGAAATAAACTATTCCACCTAGTGTGTTCCATGTGTGCTACACGACTGTTTTTGCATACTGATTTACATGTTATAATACCGAGCACGTGCACATGACTGACATACTTGAATTTACAGGAACATGACATGTTTTATAATTAGAACATGACCGTACTGTATTTTTTTTATATATGTTTATGCACCCGATATGACAAACATGCTATATGGATAATGTGTTACTAAAAATACGGTTATTGATTAATGAACTATTGATGATCTAATTCACCGGGGTACTTGGGAAATGATATGAAGTTACTAACGGCTCAGCCCTGATCAAGCTGGTAAGTCCGCCCGTTTTCGGATCCTAGGCTTCGGCCAGGTCCGCCCGTATTCGGATCCTAAGCTTCGGCTAGGTCCGCCCGTTTTCGGATCCTAGGCTTCGGCCAGGTCCGCCCGTATTCGGATCCTAAGCTTCGGCTAGGTCCGCCCGTTTTCGGATCCTAGGCTTCGGCCAGGTCCGCCCGTATTCGGATCCTAAGCTTCGGCTAGGTCCGCCCGTTTTCGGATTCTAGGCTTCGGCCAGGTCCGCCTGTTTTCGGTTCCTATGCTTCGGCAAGGGCCGCCCGTATTCTAAGGTATATCCTTAGGATGGTACCCACGCCCAATGGGCTCGGGTTAATGCCTGTACATGATACCGCACTGGGGAAAACTATATACTGGAGTATGGTTGGAGGGTAAATATAGAATTAAAATGAACTATATGGCTACTTGAAACAAATGTATTTGAAATAAAAAGGGTTTACTGCATTGTTACATTTCATGCATTAGCGTTGCACTGTTGGAACACACTAGGCACTAAACTCTCTGTTTCCACCTCCGTATGTTACCAGCCTATATAATTCCCGTCTAATTCACGTTGTTTTTACCATCGCAGGTTAAAAGAATATATCATGGTATAATGGTTGACAGCAGTGTTCGGAGTTGTCTCGGCGTTGCCTTGGAGTACGGTACTGTATAGTTAGTGGGCATGTATGTCACGTATTGTTTTATGACAGTGTCTGTAAAATATTTTCTGAAGTTTTTATTATGTGTTAAAATGACATCCCGAAATGATATTCTAAACAGAAGTAGGTTTTACAACTTAATAAGTGTTCAAAAAAATGTTTTTACGTGTACTTTTACTATGGGTCGCTCTTGTGACCCTAATGTGACTTCCTAGGATCCGTTGTAACGCATAGGCGGGTCTAGGGGGTTACATTTAGTGGTATCAGAGCTTAGAGTTGCGTCTTTCTGGGTAGATCGGCCGATCGTCTGTCATAGGGTGTCTGGTCTGTGCATGCCCCTAGATCATAACCGTACTCCTCTGTGTCGAGACTCCGATGTTGAATCCTTTCTTGTAATAAGTACACCTAACTCTTCTGTCCATAATAGCTTGATCTGTACTGGAAAGGAAAAATCGGTAATGTTTGTCTACGAATTGGATTAAATTGATGGATTTGAATCTGGATAGAGAACCTGAGATGGTTTATGCATGTGGAAATGAAGGTCTGAAATCAGATTAAGAATAAATGTTTGAGCCATATGAGGTAATTGCTATAAGATTACATGTAAGGTAGCTCGGTGATGATGATTGTGTTTGAGAATGTTCTGATGGAAAATTTGATAAAAGTAATATGAATTTAAAAAGAAAGGTGTTCATGAACGTGACAAAAATGTAAATTATGTTGTGACTCCGTTATAGGTGAAGGGATGAGGTGGCTAAATATTACGCTAACGGTAAGTGAATTCTGTTTAAAACTTTGGTTGTGTTTGATCGGTTAGAAGAAAGACATTTTGAGAAAAGTGGCACAGTGTATCGTCATATGTATCCTAATGATTGAAATATGATGTTTACATTCGGATTCAGGAGGGCCCTGTTAGAGGCATTGAGCACTCGTTCGGATTTCAGATACAACAGTTGTCACTCGTAAATTGATGGTCAGCCTAGAAGAGCTATGAATATAATTCTGGGTCATATGAATAACATCTCTGATAGTTGGGAATGCTTATTATCCCGATTAAGACCGTTTATGACAAAAGTTGTGAGAGAAGTGTTCGCTTAGCACCTTTTGAAGTTCGTTATGCGTTCAAATATCGTATGACGATTAGTTGGTCCAAGATGTATGATGTGATGGCTTTGGGTCCAAAAACAGCCTAAGTGTCTGAGGACACTACCAGATTGATCTGTGATCGTCTAAGATCCCCGAGAAACAAGTATGTTCTGATGGATTGGTTTTAGCGCAGGAATGGATGAAAGAAAAGTTTCTGCATTTGTCTGATTCAGGTAAATTTCGAGGACGAAATTTCTTTTAAGAGGGGGAGAGTTGTAACACCCCTAAAATATATGCATAATAAAAAAAAAAGGGAGAATAATGGGAGAGGGTGCTACCATGGGGTGTTGAACCCATGACCTATGCTTGGCAAGCCTAAGCCTTAACCATTCAGGCTAAATTATTCATTGGTGTTGTTATGCACTCTTCTAATTTTAAACCATATTTTATGTAATGTATCAATAATTATAGCCAACTAACCCATCTACCCCAATTAATGCCCCACATTGTATCTGGAAATATCCAGAGAGATCTGGGTTTTTTTTCTCTCCTTAGACGTTTCGACAACCCAACCTAGGTCTCCACCGCTCACCGGTGATCGTCACCGCCTCCTCTACCATGATTTCCGTCGCGCACCGATCTTGGACATCACCGTCACTCGCAGTGATGTGTTGGCAAACGGCGTGGAGAACGGCTCAAAGCCTCGACGGGAATCAAGGGTTTCGCCACTGTTATTTAACGATTCTGGCCGCCTCGATCACCGTCTGCCGCACCACCATCCATCGTCGAGTTCCTTGCGTTGAGCCAAGCAAAACCCATGTCACCGAAAAAACGAACGGCCACCGTTTAGATCGTCGTCGGAGCAACGACAGTGTTGGCGTTTTTTTTTTCAGATTTGGGTATTCAAAGTTCCTTGTATTCGGGATGTAGAGGATGTCGCATTCGGGTTCGAGAGTGATCGAACGGAGTATCATGGTCAACCGATATAGCAAGTATTAAAGGTAATACACTACTACCTCTTGTATGCTTTATGAGCATGTTGGTATTTGTTAATGCATGCATAAAAATGATGATAAATACTGTTAATTCTGCTCAAGTCAAACCGAATATGGAAACGAGTATGATATTCTAGATAAGGTTGCAATGCTCGAATAAGAAGATTAATAAATCAGAAGGATCTGGAGTTCAATAAATAATTAATAAGACAATTAATCTCCAAATCCGACTATTAATGTCAAATGATAAAATGTGAAAAATATTTGGTTATGAAATTACGAAAATGCCTTTGAGGTATGAGAATGACTAAAATACCCTTGGAATTGGAAGAGATCGAAATTCACAGTGGATATGGTAAAACAACTCGATTCATCTGGAAACCTTGATCTACTTGTAAAGTTATGGAAAACAAGAATTTAACTTTCGAGATTGTAAGGTGTTAGGTTTCTTTGAATTTGGAGTAAACCTCCGAATGTAAATTTACGGGAAACTATTCATGCCTCCGAACTAATC
Organism: Hibiscus trionum; assembly: GCA_030270665.1. NCBI lineage: Eukaryota > Viridiplantae > Streptophyta > Magnoliopsida > Malvales > Malvaceae > Hibiscus > Hibiscus trionum. Next base: position 12,430,453 of record BSYR01000038.1, on the reverse strand, counting down.
AAGCGACTCAGAATATTGAATTGTTTGAAATGGCTAAAAGTATTGGAAATACTATTATGGTTAAAATTAATCGGAATGATCGTATTGACAAAAGGGATGAAGTATTTTCGGACATCGAGGTTTGCAATTAACGAGAAGGATGGATAAACACTTGAGTTCTGAAATGAATAGAGTGGTTGGAGTATCGAAATTTCTAAAATGGCTGAGACACCCACGAATATTTAAATGATTGAAATACTATAAATGGTTCAAGTGACAAAAATGATGGATATCTCGAATTTTAGAATGACTGAAATACCCCCCTTTTGACTTGAATAAGTAAATCGCCCTTGATAAATTCTGGAAATGCCAATAAAGTTTAAAATGACTTAAATGCCCTTATGGGTTGAAGCATGACTTACACACGTCAATCACTCCTGATATTAAAGTAAGGTTGAAAGTTTCTCCGCACAAAATACAAGTTGACTACTTCGTGGCAAATCTTGTGGTGTTATATGAAAGCAACCGTTCAGATATACGATACAGTTGGATGCATCAGAAGGGTTGGTTAGTACTACAAGGTTGGAATATGTTAGTTCGAATGGTTATGGAGGGTCGATAAACTTCTAAAAATCTTAATTATTGTAAATCATAATTCCTCATGATCGAGCTAAGTTACAAAATCACCCCTGATATTTAAATGACCAAAATGCCCTCGTTGGCCAAAGTAATCAAAATAACCCGAATGTATCTGATATAGTGAAAAGTCTTGACGTAGAAATCTCTGAATGCTTGGTTGGATACCCGATGAACAAATAGAATTTCTGAGCTACCGTTTACGCCTTGTTGGTATAAATTACCAAAATGCCCGTGTATGATAAAATGACCATAATGCCCCTGGTAGGCTTAAATGGCTACATCACTCATGATATGCTTAAACTCTCAAGATCTTGCCGTATCATCTCCTGACTATCTGGTTTGAACCGTTAGTACAAACCCCTCTTTAATAGGAGCCTTGTTTCAAAGATCCGTTCAATGGTCAAAAGTTTAATGTGTTCTCTTCCGTAAATGCCAAGTATCTCCATGAAATAAACTATTCCACCTAGTGTGTTCCATGTGTGCTACACGACTGTTTTTGCATACTGATTTACATGTTATAATACCAAGCACGTGCACATGACTGACATACTTGAATTTACAGGAACATGACATGTTTTATAATTAGAACATGACCGTACTGTATTTTTTTTATATATGTTTATGCACCCGATATGACAAACATGCTATATGGATAATGTGTTACTAAAAATACGGTTATTGATTAATGAACTATTGATGATCTAATTCACCGGGGTACTTGGGAAATAATATGAAGTTACTAACGGCTCAGCCCTGATCAAGCTGGTAAGTCCGCCCGTTTTCAGATCCTAGGCTTCGGCCAGGTCCGCCCGTATTCGGATCCTAAGCTTCGGCTAGGTCCGCCCGTTTTCGGATCCTAGGCTTCGGCCAGGTCCGCCCGTATTCGGATCCTAAGCTTCGGCTAGGTCCGCCCGTTTTCGGATCCTAGGCTTCGGCCAGGTCCGCCCGTATTCGGATCCTAAGCTTCGGCTAGGTCCGCCCGTTTTCGGATTCTAGGCTTTGGCCAGGTCCGCCCGTTTTCGGTTCCTATGCTTCGGCAAGGGCCGCCCGTATTCTAAGGTATATCCTTAGGATGGTACCCACGCCCAATGGGCTCGGGTTAATGCCTGTACATGATACCGCAATGGGGAAAACTATATACTGGAGTATGGTTGGAGGGTAAATATAGAATTAAAATGAACTATATGGCTACTTGAAACAAATGTATTTGAAATAAAAAGGGTTTACTGCATTGTTACATTTCATGCATTAGCGTTGCACTGTTGGAACACACTAGGCACTAAACTCTCTGTTTCCACCTCCGTATGTTACCAGCCTATATAATTCCCGTCTAATTCACGTTGTTTTTACCATCGCAGGTTAAAAGAATATATCATGGTATAATGGTTGACAGCAGTGTTCGGAGTTGTCTCGGCGTTGCCTTGGAGTACGGTACTGTATAGTTAGTGGGCATGTATGTCACGTATTGTTTTATGACAGTGTCTGTAAAATATTTTCTGAAGTTTTTATTATGTGTTAAAATGACATCCCGAAATGATATTCTAAACAGAAGTAGGTTTTACAACTTAATAAGTGTTCAAAAAAAATGTTTTTACGTGTACTTTTACTATGGGTCGCTCTTGTGACCCTAATGTGACTTCCTAGGATCCGTTGTAACGCATAGGCGGGTCTAGGGGGTTACATTTAATTATTAAGTGTTTAAGAAGCGAATCCTAAAAAGGCTCTACTTGACCAGTTTTAAATTTAGAAATGCATTTAAATTTTTTAAAAGAATACCGAATTAATTAGGAGAATGAATTATTTTAAAGAACCTAAACCTATAAGGATAATTACTATACATTATTAAAGTTAACCAAATTAAAGTTACCCTACATGTAAGGCTAATTACTATTGGTTGGTTTAGCGAGATGAGACATTATGTCTTGAACCGCCTGTTGGTATAATGTTTTTGGTTGATGATGAGCTAAACGATCTTGAAGCTTTAGTTACTCTGTATTAGTAAAAAAATGAAAGTGATAATAATAAAAATAATCATAATAAATATAACAAAGTTGAGGGAAAAATATTAGTATACAATAATTATAATTATTAACTAACAAAAAATAATAGTGGTGTTTTATAATAATAAAACAAAAATATAATAACAATAACTATATAGTGCAATAAATAAATAAACAATGAAAATAAAAATAAATTTGTTGATGGATCAAATTGAAATAAAATAAAACCTGGAAGGGTTAAAATAACAATTAATTATATGAGATTATATTAAAATGAATTACAAACAAAACCGAAAGTACCAACATATAAATTAACCCCAAAAGAATAAATATAACCCTTCTAAAACTACACCATGCATAATAAGAATTTTTTTTTTGAACGGTGGGTCACGTGACGGACCAGAGACTACACTAAACACGTCCGTGTATGTGATTAAGATAAAGAAATTTATCTTTTGTCTTTTAACGTGGAGGCAGCCTTGAATTCGAAGGACTAAAGATAAGTTAAAAGATTATACGAAAACAAGCTTCGTTTGTAGCTTTTTACACTCATAAGCAAAGTTTAGACAAATATGTATTCGAACACGGCAAAGGAATGTTGAAAGATGGCATGGATTTTTATTCAAACAAGTTCAAATGATGTGTAAATTTCGTTTTATTCTATAAATTGTGTGGACATCGACTTCAGTAATATTTGGAAAAGGGAACAACATGATCCAACCATCACCTCCTGTGAAGCAATAACAAAGATGATGAGACATTCTACCATGCATATTACAAAAGTGAGCCTCAATTGTCTTTACTCCAAGGGAGGTACCGCTTTTATAGTGCTGCAGAGACGGAATCAGAATTTAAGGTAGAAGACAAAATATAAATATTTAAAAGTGAAGGGTAAATTCATAAATAACTCATATATATATATATATATATATATATATATATATAACAAAGTTAAAAAAATTTAGGGGGTCGGGGGAAATTGCCCCTCCCACCCCTATATAGCCACATTCCTGATCGTTCGCCAAAGATTACATGTATAAAAGGGGGTTAATATTCGAATTAAAACAAAAGTGGAAGGAAAATCATGCATGTATAAAAGGAATCGACTGAATATGGTCAAAATCGTACCAAATAAGATCAACACCGAATCAAGCAATAATCTTCTAGATGCTAGGGTTTTTTTTTACTGTAAATCCGGGAAAGATTTTCCCCCCTTGATTATACATATTGTAATGGCTATAAAAACCCTTGAATCTTACCGATGTAACACACAATTGACAGAAGCAATACACAAGAAATTTCCAGTTGAACTTTTGATGTATTATACTCAAATTTGTTTTTTTTTTCTATAATTTTTGCACCGTTCGAATCAAGAAAAGGAGAGGGGCATGGGTCATTACCATTTAGAGAACGAGGAGTCGCCGCCGGGGAATCAAGCCGTGGTCACCGTTAGAACCGCGCGTTGACACGGAGGAGAGATGCCGTTGGAAAGTTGTCGTCGGCTGAAGCCACGATGGCCAAAGTGCAGGAACGTGGCAGACCTTTGCCCGAATCTGGATTCCAGTGGTGGAGTTCTTCATTTTTACGAAGAACACTACAGAGAAATTTAAGGGAGTGATTTTGATCCATTCAATTCGAAGTGAAACAAATGAAAATTGTTTGTGCTTAGGCATTATATTTGACCTGCAATCTGAACCATGGCCAAGCATGACCCGCGCCCTTCTTCTGCAGAATTCGCGTTTCTACCCCCACTGTTTGCTTTTCTTCACTCTGGTCCTTTATTCAATTTATTTGTTTAGATTTTTATTTCATGCAATTTAATCGTTTCTTTGTGTATGTTTAAATTATGATTTATTTGCTATATTTTAATATCTTCTAACACATTAAATTTCTAGGGTAAAGGGACTTCATTATAATTCATAATGTTATTTCCTTGTAATTAAAATTTGTCTAATATTTATAATAAAACACTTCTATGTATGTAAATATGTAGGGTAACTTTAATTTGGTTAACTTTAATAACGTATACTAATTAGCCTTGTAGGTTTAGGTTCTTTAAAATAATTCATTCTCCTAATCAATTCAGTATTCTTTTAGAAAACTTAAATGCATTTCTAAATTTAAAATCGGTCAAGTAGGGCCTTTTTAGGATTAGCTTCTTAAACACTTAATAATTGACATATTAGGCCTAGAAATTAATAAATGAACGAATAAAATGTCATTCAAAAAGATTTTCATCGCATCATGAAAAGCGAGATATTTTTCAATTAGGGTTAATTCAGTCTTCCCCTAGTAATTGTGGGAACGGTCGAAACTTTTATGAGAGATGGTATTATCGAATTTTAGGGATGAATGCCTTAATCCTCTTTGCGTTTAAATCGATTCAGGTTTTCTCAGCCGTGAGATAATTCAGGCCAATTTAAGAACTTCGTGGATTTTTGCATTAATCCTTGCATGCAAACATCCAGATTATAAGGAAAATATTAGTGATCAAGTAAGCGCCGGTCTCTGGGCGTGATGAGGGTGCTAATCCTTCCCCACACGTAATCGTGCCCCCGAACCCTTGATGTGGTTGGTTTTTAGGTTTATGGTCTACCTAATATAATAAAAAGGACCGCCGATGACTCCGTTGTTACAACTTGGCGACTCCGCTGGGGACATTTTAAGAGGGCACAACTTTTACTTGATCACGAGTTATTTTCTTTTGTAATCCGTTACATTTTTGTGTGCACATTTTTTTGGTGCTTTAAATTGTCATTGTATCATAACATAAGCCTTTTACCTAGGCTTTATTCAATTTAAGTGGAAGAAAATAGCTATGCCTTCATGAGTAACCCTACGCATGGGCTAGTGAAAGTCTTCTGGGGTCCAAAGTACTTATGCTTTCGTGAGTAACCCTCTGCACGGGCATACCAGAAATGCATCCACTCGAGCTGTGTTCGATTCGCAAGCCCGTGATGGACCATAATTGAACATCTTATTCACCTTGGAGTAGGGGTAAGGACGGTTTGAGAACCTTTTCTAGATCCAAACCCGCATTAATGTATGTTTTAGAAAGCCCGCCCATTAGATCCATATGAAGCCATATGTTTTATTTTTTGTATTATTGTTATTTATTGTTTTACTTTATGTTTCTTACCATTGTATTTTATTATTTACACGTACTAACACTTTTCTAAATCCTTAGAGCATACATTTGCATTTGTATTCATACACTCGTACGACACTCGCTCTGAGACTCGAAAAATGGACATGGAAAACAAAATGGCGGTAGGAGAAGTCAGCTTGAAAGGCGTTTAAGACCAACTTGCAAAGATCGAGAAGGATATGAAGGAAGAAATCACCAATACCTAAGAGAACACTGTACTCCAAATAGCGGCCATACTTGACTAGAAAAACCCTAAAGCTGTCAAAGCCCATCAGAATGCGAATACGACGATACCCCCAAATGAAGTGAACCGTGAAGTACTCAAAGGGAAGGTTCAAACCCATCTTCTAGGATCCTCGACCACTGCTCTGGTGGAGTTCGGGGCAGGTCGAGGTGACGATCAAGACATTGAAGTTCCGAACCTTGACGAGATGGCCGACAAGATCAAGGTAGATAAGAAATTAGAAGATTGTTGCGACAAACTGGAGGAAATTGTCAAAGCCCTGCAAAGAGTCAACATTTTCCGTGGCATAGAGCAAGAGACCTCAGCTTGGTGACATATCTGGTCATTCCCTCAAGTTCCAAACACTCGATTTCGAGAAGTACGAATGAAATGTTTGCCCTTTAGCACATTTGACTATGTACTGTAGGAAGATGTCCTATTACCTGGACAACGAGAAGCTGCTTATACACTATTTTACAGAAAGCTTGTCTGGGTCTGCCGCCCGTTGGTACACTCAACTGAGTCGAACCAATATAAAGACATGGATGGATCTATCAAGTGCTTTCATCGAAAAATATAAGCATGTCACTGATATGGCCCTAAACCGACATGTGTTGCAAGGAATGGAACAAAGAGCCAATGAAAGCTTCCGCCAATATGAACAAAGATGGTGAGACGTGGTCGCCCAGGTTCAGCCACCACTGTTGGGGAACGCGATTACTCCAATGCTCGTGAAGATTTTAAATGGTCCCTTCTATGACCGTATATTAAACCATGCCACAGAGCGCAACGCAGACATGGTCACAAGCGAAGAGTTGATACTAGTAGCCATCGAAAGCGGACGACTCAATGAGATACTAGGCGAATATGAGGAGCACCCGCAACCTGAACTACTCGAACAATGAAATATTGTCACAGGGGCAAGCTTGGCTAGAATTCACTCATGCCTTCCAGGAGTAGTGCTTAACAATTAAACAGTAGAAGACTTTCCTACTGTTGCAAAATCATACCAAAAATCAACCCTTTTGCTTTTGCCCGCGAGCTTTAGGGATCTTTTGTAAGGGCTTCTATGTTATTTCACTTGTTTTAAAGATGCATTTCCTTTATTTTCTCAAGTGGCAAACATTTCATTTCTTTCATTCATTACATCCATTTATCTTCCAAAACACATACTTTTTGCAGGGCCCCTGTTTTGATTGCATGAAAGATTCTTGAATCTAATCTCGCGATAGAAGGGAAACAAAAATGTGCTCAGGATTAATGGGAAAGATCCTAAATACAAATTTTGAGAGAATTTTCCTCTCAAACATTTTTAAGGTATTTGGATTAAGTGATAACTCTAAAATATCTACCAACCGAGGACAACTTTTCTTCAATGATATCCATGTACGAGAGGAGATTTGGCATTCCTTCATTTCCCTTCGCAAAAAAGGAAAAAAATGTCCCTTGTTGTCCCTTTTGAGCCTGATATTTTCTTTCGATTAAACCCTAACCAAGGATCAGTCCCTACACTAGGGGAAAAAGTAATGGAAGTCTATTTTCATACGAAAGGTGATTGGTTCTGGCTATGCTATGAAGATAACAAGAATGAGTGCATTGGATGCTAGGAGTAACATGAGCAAAACAACATGTAAACCAAGATGGGTATCCAAAAAAAGAGAAAAAAGAAAAGAAAAATTGTGGAAGGAAAATGTTGAAAATATCCCCATTGGAGGAAGCACCAAGTTGAAAAATACAAGTTTTCAAGCATCGCATGAACCATGTGTCAGTTGAAGATTCTCGAAGCAAAAAGAAGGAGATGAACTCTAGGGTGAAAACCCAAAAACGGGCAGTCTAGAGCGATCTAGAAAGGAAAAGAAAAGAGGAAGTTAATGAAGCAATACAAAGCATGTACTTTATCAAGAAGAATTGATCCTTGGTTTAATCACCCTCAAACACTTATTTGGGCCTATATATCATTTCTTTTGTAACCGTGAACCTTAGCCAAATTACAAGCCTTGAAAGACTATTTCGATCATATAAGGATATCTGAGAAGGGGAGTTTATTTTCAGAACACATCCTGCCTAATTGAGTTCACCTTTTTCCAAGGACTTCAAAACTTCTAATGTTTGTTTGAGATTAGAAAAAGAGGAAAATGAATTTGGGGGAGTAGCGAGTCAACGAGAGCCACCTAAATGGGTATAAATTAGGAACGCTATCCGGTCGATGGGCTCATGAATTCTCCTAAATGTTTGTCTGACTTTGTTTCTTAACTTTACCTTTTTCCATGTTTGCCACGACTTTTTAAATTTCCTATAAATTCTCATTTCAAGTTTTTACTTTGTTTATTTAGAAGCATCTTACAAGTAGATTAACATGGATTCATGAAAAAACAAAAGATTTCTTGGTATGACTTCAAATTGTAGGGATCCAGAAGTAAATGTTCATACTCGCATTAAGGAGGTGTTGTTAAATATGAAAGAATTCATTCGCCGGTGAAAATGGAGATCAAGAAGTGGCGTAGCCATCATCAAGAGACAACTCGATCACGTTGAAGATAGTTGAGCTCAAGGTCGAATGGGGCATTACCTCGCATAAGGGGCAAGGGTGTTAGATCTCAGAAATGCAAGTGCAGGACAGAGGTTCCCTCTACGAGCAAACCATGATACGATGTTTAAGTCCAGCTAGATTGAAAAGGTCAGAAGGAGTTTCTCCCAAAGCCTTTAGTAGTGGGGCATCATTACCCATGGAATGACAAGATGAATTCACATGTGAACAGAAAAGATGTGAAGCAGAAAGCAACTTGAGCAATGAAGAGTTTAGAAAGTTCAAAGTTCTAGGGCAATAACTTGTTGGGACATGAAGATTGAGTTGACTCATCATAAGGCAGAACTCAAATAGAATGAGCTGAGCGAGATTTAACAAACATAACACTTTATAGAAGAGGACGTAGACGCAAGATACCCTATGCCGCTTCAGGGGCAAGACACCCTGCACCATCTTCTAAAGGAGGTCATAGACGCAAGGCACCTTATGCCACTTCGCACCCCTTTCAATAGAAGCAATATGAACAAAACACCCTATTGCTCAAGGGGAAAGATACCCCGTATCACTTCGAAGGAGCAAATCACATTTCTCGCCATCCTTAGAAGAAGTATATCATTTTTGGACTCGAAGCCTATTTGTTCAGGCTCATAGAGAATTGAAATCTTTATAGCCTATCCGTTCGGGCTCATGGAGTATGCATGGTTGATGCTGGTTTTAAGGTGCCTTGCCTCTAGTTTCCTTGTTTATCGTGTTACCATGTTGTTTGATGTATATTAGGGTGAGTTCGGGAACGTTTGGGGATGCCAAAACAACTTTTTGAAACCCATATGTGCCCAGGCGTTTCGGAACATCTGGTATGGTTTCGGAATGGTTAGGCTTTTGGGGCACCTGTATCGAAATGGGGGTGGTGCCGTTTCGGTACGTTTTGCCTCTAAAGACTCCCGTTTCGAAACCAAGAAAGACTGTTTCAGAACGGTCTGGGGTTGCTTTTTGATGAGAGCCCTTATTTTGAAACGGGCAACCCCTATTTCGAAACACATGTGGTTTAAGCGGGAAAATGACATCTTTGACTGTTTTTGAATGTTGCGTTTTGGTCCCTAATGCTCGTAGGCTTTCTTGATGAGTTTTCTTTCCTCGTTTGAGTTGGTTTTGCCTCGTGTGATTGAAATTTGACTAATAACTATTTGGTAAGGTTAAAATTACATTTTGTCCCTGTTTAGTGTGCTTTTACAAAACGGTCCTTTGTGATTGTTTTGGTTTCAATTGGACATTCGATTTTTGTCTGACTAAGACGTTGTTTCTTCTGTTGTGACCCTTAACACCATAAGACCGTTAAATTGTATTTAGACAAGATAAATTTTAATCAAGGGTTGTGAATGGGAGGGAAATTCTCGGATTTTTCTCCGGTTATCCATGTATAACTCTCCCAATTCGGTCTTGTGACTAGACCGAACCGAGGGGGTTACATTTGGTGGTATCAGAGTAAGTTGGTTGGAGAGTAGTCGAGCGTCCCCATTGCTAAGTATTGTTATTAGAAAATGGTTTTGGTTAAAAGAGCTTGAGCACTTGGATCCTTGCCCTTGCTGACCCAATGTTTTCTTGTGTGTTATGGTGAGACCGAGGGGAAGGCCTAGAGAGGGTGACTAGGCACCCGGGGTTATGCCTCCTCCTTCTGCTCCCGATGGTAATGGGGCGAATGTCGGAGATAATGTACCTAAGGCTGGGGCGAATGTTGGAGGTAATGGAGCTCAGGCTGGTCAGGGTCAGGCAGGTGCGGACATGACTAATTTGATTAAGACCATAGCCGAGGCTTTTCAGATAGCTTTATCCGGTATACATGCCGCAGCACCACCTCAAGGTGCGAGGACTGATTTACCCCTTGAGAGACTTCGTAGTTTGGGCAGAGTCGAGTTCTGTGGTTTGACCCCCGAGGGTTCAGAGGCTTGGCTCGAGAGCACTACACGAATCTTAGGCCAGATGGAGTGCTCAGACACTCGTAAGTTGGGTTGTGTTGTCTCCTTGCTTCAGGGAGATGCGTATTCTTGGTGGACTACAGTTACTTCGGGTATGCCAGAAGCGGATGTCACTTAGGAATTTTTCAGAACAACCTTTAGAAAGAAGTACGTTGGAGCCCGATATCAGGATGAAAAGAAGATGGAATTTATTGCTTTGGTTCAGGGGGTAAGACGGTGTCCGAATACGAGGTAAAGTTTGTGAGGTGGAGCCGATATGCTCCCGAGTTGGTTCCCAATGAGAGAGAACGGTGTGAGCGCTTCCGTTACAGTTTGACTGGGGATGTGAAGACTTATATGCTTGCTTCTGATTACACCGAGTTTGATGTTTTGGTCTCTAGGGCCAAAGATATTGAGCAAATTTTAGGCTTGAACACTCGTGCTAGTGGTTCCGATTTAAGGAAAAGACATGCAATTTGGGACAGAGAGCATGCCAAGAGGCACATAGATAGGAGATATCAGCCTGACTCGAGACATAGGGGCGGTAACCATGGGCATGACCATCAGGGCCAAGGAGCTGTTGTTCACACACCTGAGTGCACTAGGTGTAGGAGATGCCATCCGGGCGAGTGTATGGGTACCTTTGGAGTATGTTGGAACTGTTATTCCTGAGATCACTTTAGGCGTAAATGTCCTCACCCGGCTAGGGGCGGACATGCCCCAGTTCAAGGTTTTGAGCATCGGAGAGGTCGTGGGAGCGGTCGAGGCAATTTTCAGCTAAGGAATGATGGTTAGAGAAATGTAGCTCATGTGGTGGCAGTTCAGCCCGAGGGTGGAGGGCCAGCTAGGGTGTATGCACATCAAGAGGCTAGGAATGACACGGATGTCATCGCAGGTAATTTCTTGTTACGGTCTTTATCCTTGGCTTCGTTGATAGATTCGGGTTCGACACATTCATACATATTGGGTGAGCATGCAAGATCGTTAGATTTACCGTATGAGTGGTTAAAGTTAGGTGTGAATGTTACTAGTTCTTTTGGTGAGACCGTGGTAGTTAGGAAAATGTATAGGAGGTGTCCTTTGACGATTCAGTGTTATGTGTTTCCAGTCGATATGATGGAATTCCCGTTCTATGGTTTCGATGTGATTTTGGGCATGGATTGGCTCGTAGAGCATAGAGCTAGGGTAGACTTTGAGACCAAGAGAGTTTCCTTGAGACATGAGGATGATTGTGAGGTTGTAGTAGCATTAAGTTCTTGTCCAATTTTGTTTCTGCTTTAGAAGCTCAGAGATTGATGGATTTGGGTTTTCAAGCGTATTTGGCCTATGTGATGAATCCGAATATGAGTGAAGTTAGACCGCAAGACATCAGAACAATTTGTGATTTTTCTAGTGTCTTTCTAGAGGAGTTGTCGGGTTTGCCTCTAGATAGAGATGTTGAGTTTGCTATTGAGATGTATTCAGATTCTGCACTCATGTCTATTGCTCCGTATAGAATGGCACCTAAAGAGTTGAAAGAGTTGAAGACGCGGCTTCAGGAACTGTCAGATAGAGGATTCATTAGGCCTAGTATTTCCCCGTGGGGTGCTCCGGTCTTGTTTGTAAAGAAAAAAGATGGCAGTATGATGATGTGTATAGATTATAGGCAGTTGAACAAGGTAACGGTAAAGAACAAGTATCCCTTGCTGCGAATCGACGATTTGCTTGATCAGTTGAGAGGTGCTTCAGTGTTTTTGAAGATTGATTTAAGGTCGGGTTACTATCAGTTGAAGGTAAAGGATGTGGATATACCGAAGACAGCCTTCCGTACACGGTATGGGCACTACGAGTTCTTGGTAATGCCTTTCGGTTTGACTAATGCTCTAGATGCATTTATGGACATGATGAACAGAGTGTGTCACGAGTTTTGGATAGATTTATAGTAGTGTTCATAAATGACATTTTAGTGTACTCTAGGACCGAGGAAGAACATGATGAGCATTTGCGACTAGTGCTTCAGACCTTGCTTAAAAATCAGTTGTATGCCAAGTTATGTAAATGTGAGTTTTGGATTAGGGAGGTAGTCTTTCTAGGTCATGTGATATCAGTCGATGGGATTAGTGTGGATCCCAAGAAAATAGAAGCGATAGTGAATTGGAAACGACCGAAGTCAGTGACCGAAATCCGTAGTTTCTTAGGCTTGGCGGGGTATTACCGAAGGTTTGTTGGGGATTCTCAAAGATTGCGACATCTTTGACTAAATTGCTTCAGAAAAATGTTCAGTATAAGTAGACAGATGAAAGGCAGCAAGCGTTTGAAAAGTTGAAGAAAGCGTTGACAAAAGCTCCTATTTTGATTCAGCTTGAACTAGGGAAAGAGTTCGTAATCTACAGTGATGCATCGTATGTAGATTTAGGTTGTGTGCTTATGCAAGAAGGAAAAGTTGTAGCTTACGCTTCGAGAGAGTTGAAGGTTCACGAGAAGAATTACCCCACTCATGACATAGAGTTAGCTGTTGTAGTATTTGCTTTGAAGATTTGGGGACACCACCTTTATGGTGAGAAATGCACAGTCTACACCGACCACAAGAGTTTGAAATATTTGATGACTCAGAGAGAGTTGAACCTTAGACATCGTAGGTGGTTAGAGCTTCTTAAGGACATGACCTTACGATAGAGTACCATCTGGGGTAAGGCAAACGTAGTGGCCGATGCTTTGAGTAGAAAATTGGCAGTTGAGTTGCAAGCTATGTTTGCGAGATTGAGTGTGTCGCGAGATGGTCTTGATAGCTGAGCTACAGGTTAAACCTTCGTTAGTTCAGTTGATTCGAGAGAAACAATTGCAAGACGGATCTTTGGCACCTCACGTGCAAGATATACCCGAGGGTAGACCCACAAATTTCTGCTTTGGTGAGAATGGGATCTTATGTTTCAAGGATAGAGTAGTTGTTCCAGAAGATGCCGAGTTGAGGCGTACTATCTTGAACGAAGATCATATCAGTCCTTTTGCTATGCATCCGGGTAGTGCGAAAATGTACCGTGTGTTGAAAGATGAGTACTACTGGATTGTGTTAAAGAAAGATGTGGCCGAGTTTGTGAGTAAGTGTATGGTTTGTCAGCAAGTTAAGGCCGAGCATCAGTTTCCTTCAGGTTTGTTACAGCCGTTGAAGATTCCAGAGTGGAAGTGGGAACGGATTACTATGGATTTTGTGTCAGGTTTGCCGCTGACTCATTCGAAGAAGAACTCAGTATGGGTGATAGTTGACAGATTCATCAAGTGTGCCCATTTCATACCTGTTCACACTACCTACACCTTAGACAAGCTGACCGAGTTGTATATTAGTGAGATCGTGAGATTGCATGGTGTACCGAAGTCTATTGTATCAGACAGAGATCTGATATTTATAGCTAGATTTTGGGAGTGTTTGCATCGTGCTTTGGGAACTTGGTTGAACTTCAGTATTTCGTATCACCCACAGTTAGATGGTCAGTTAGAGAGAGTTATTCAGGTGTTAGAAGACATGTTGAGGTGTTGCATCATCGACTATCAGGGTTCGTGGGAAAAACATCTACCCCTAGTGGAGTTTACGTACAATAACAGTTATCAGGCTAGTATTCATATTGCACCGTATGAAGCTCTGTATGGTAGGAGATGTAGAACACCTGTTTGTTGGGCCGAGGTCGGACAAAAGCTTGTACCTATGCCAGACTTGCTTAATTGCACTACCAAGAAAGTAAAATTGATTTGTGATCGCTTGAAGGCAGCTTCGGGCAGACAGAAATCGTATGCCGATTTGAAAAGAAAAGAGATAGAGTATGCTGTGAGAGACAAAGTATTTTTGAAAGTCTCACCTTGGAAGAAGGTGATGAGGTTTGGTAAGATGGGTAAGTTAAGTCCGAGATTCATTGGTCCGTACGAGGTAGTTGAGATGATTGGTCATGTTGCTTATAGATTGAGATTGCTGACCGAGTTAGAAAAGATTCATGATGTGTTCCACGTTTCGATGCTTCGGAAGTATAGATCAGATATGTCCCATGTAATGCCAGTGGAAAGGATCGAGTTTAACCTAGATTTGTCGTATGATGAAGAACTGGTTGAGATTCTTGCTGCGGATAGTAAAGTTTTGCGTGGGAAGACCATTGAGTTAGTCAAGTTTTTGTGGAGACATCGAGGTGTGGAAGGAGCTACTTGGGAGAGAAAGGATGAAATGGAGAAGCAGTTTCTGTATCTCTTCCCATCAGGTAAATTTCGGGGCCAAAATTCCTTAAGTTGGGGAGAGTTGTAACACCTAGAGTTTAGGGCCGGAAGTTACCAGATCGAGTTGAGGGTCGAACCGAATCCGTTAGCCGGGTTAGACTAGTTTCGGGTCTTTTTATTTTAACAAAAAAGGGTTATGTCTTGAGATGAAAATATTTTAAAAAAGGGGTAAAAAGGTAAATTCTTTTAAAGGGGTTTCAATTTTAATAGAAGGTTTTATTTTTAAGTTGTCATCTTTTTAGAGAGAAGATCATATTATTCCCCCCCAAAAACTAGTGTTCTCATTTCCTCTTCAACCAAACATCATTTCCATTGAAGATTTTTGAAGGTAATCTCTTCTTTTCTTTGTTTTTCTCCATTGAACTCTTTTTGTTGGATTCTCTTCAAAACCCAAATGATTTTTCCTTTTTTCTCAAAGTTCATTGTTTTAAATAATGAGTTTGGGGGGATTTTCGTATGGATTGATGTTGCTGTGTTTTGGGTTGGTTAAGAGCAATGTTTTGAGTGTTAAATGATGTGGAGATGTTGGTTAAATCATAAAATCCCGAAACTAGGCTAGTGAGTAGTTTTAAAGTTTGAAATACTAGAGTTTTTGGCTTGGTTTTGGGTTGAAACGACCCCTGATGGTTTTGTAGGTTTGGAATGGTGTTTTTGGACTAAATATATGTGTTTTGGATGATTATTTTGCTGGGTTTTTGCAACACCCTAAAACTACCCTAGTTGAAAATCCCTAACTTAGATAATAAAGAAGATAAAAATAGGTTGTAACCTGAAATGTTGAGTAAAAATAGGTTGTAACCTATAAAATGATACGAGTATTGTGCAACCTGAAATGTTGTGTAAAAAGTAGGTTGTAACCTATAAAGTGATACGAGTATTGTGCAACCTGAAATGTTGTGTAACACCCGGGTTTAGGGGTCGGGTGAAAATAATATTTTAATATTATTTTGGGCTCGGTTTTATAACTAAAATAATCTTTTAAGTTTCGGGTTTCGAAAATAAATATTTGAAATTGGACCAAATTGAAGGAATTGCGAAGTGGAGAGTTTTTAAAGAATAAAGGAGATAGCCATTCATTAATGGCCATTTTGTAATTTGCCCAACTTTTGATTTTAAATCCCCCATTTATCAAACATTTCACTATTCATCCTCTTCTTCAACCAAAACTCACGTGGAATAGAGCTCTCCCTCCTCTTTCACTATTCCATCAAAAAGCTCCTCCATTTCAACTCATTTTTGAAAGGTAACACCGTTTTTGACTTCTCCTCAACTCCCTCTCTTCAAAAGTACCATTAGTTTCTATTTTCGTTAAAGTTTTGGAAAATGGAGTTTTGAAGATTTTGAGTAAATATGGGAATTTTATGTTGTTAAGCTTAATGTTTTGATTTAATATGGTTAGTTATGAAGTATAGGAGTTAAATGGTTCAACATATATGAATTTTTCTTGATTTTGAGCAATTCCCGAATTTGGGTATAAATGCGGTTTTTGGAGGGTTTTGGGTGAGTTTTGGGGGTTGTTTTAGGTAGGAATTGATAGTCCAATGGTGGTACTATGGTTAGGGGTTGATTTGGGATCATTTGTGGGTGTAAAATTTGTTGGAAACATGGATTTTGGATGAGGTTTTGGGGCTGCCCGAGTTTGGTTAAAAGTGGGGTTGTTCATGGCTTGAAACATTGTAATTTGTGTTTGAATTGTGTTCCGGGTTGGTACTTTGATGCTTGGGCTGATTTAAGGTTGTTTGAATTGTGTTGAGGTTGTTTAGAAGCGGGAACTTGTGTCGGTGAAGCATCGGGAAGAAATCCAGAAGCTTGAGGGTGTTTGCTTGCTTGGCTTTGAGCTTGGGAGTTAGGTGAGTGGTTAAATGTTTAAAGTGGTTTTTAAATGGTTGGTTCGAGCATGTGGACTAGGTCGGGCTTGGTAGACCCACCTAGAGTTAGGATTAGGGTGGTAGACTAATCTTAAACTTAACTAGAGCCATTGGTTGAACTTGTATTTGATGAATATGCCTCGTAATATTCGTGATATGATTGTTTATGTATAATGTGTTATACATGTGAGATGAGGCATGATTTGTGATGCATTGTGATATGCATGTGAATGGTTCATGATTGTGATCATGGTGAGTACGTGCTAAGCACGAAATTGGTTGAAATGAATAATGTGGACTGAGTTAAATGTTGGCACTAGTATGCTTGAGTAAAAATGATCGATCATTAGGATGTTAGTTTGCACACATGAGTCTAAATTCGCGCGTGGCCTTTGTGTCATTGAGTCACCAAGGAGGAGTACGGGTTCGCCCGGAAATTGTTATTTATATAGTCGATGATGAGTGGAATCCCATCGACGGGGCGTGAGGATGAGTGGAATCCCCTCCGCGAGACCGGTGAAGAGTGTAATCCCACCGTGAGGTAAAGTGGTTGTTGGATGTGAGTTCCAACGGGTTTAGCCGCGTATTCGGGTCATAGCTAGGTGCCAATGTTGATTGATATATATATCAATGTGTTGTAGAGTGTGATTTCTACTTGGATGTTATATGTGTATACAAATGTTGTGAAATAGAGCTTGTTGAGCATGACATATAATTGAATATTTTTCATGCATCTTTAACTCTGGGCTCTTGTGGATCGATGGTATATTTATGCATTACCTTGGTTGAGATCGTGCTTGGACCCTGTGTTGTCGAGGTTTGTTTCTAAAGAGCTTACCCTCACTAAGCTTATTGCTTACGCTCTCTCTTTGTTCGACAATGCAGATCCTTAGTTCGTGGGTTGCTAAGTGCAAGAAGGGGCCCTCCAAGTGTGCTTCGTGGTGCTTGTTTAGCTACCAAGTATGAACTTTTTAATATTGATGTAATGGTCTAGCAATGGGACATGTAATCGTGTTATGATGCTTTTGAACTATGTTGTTGTTGTTGTTGTTTAGGAGTATGTTAGACTCTACATATGTATTCGTTAATTTGGCTTTTGGAGATGTATGCCCTTGCTTATGAACCTTGTTGACAATTGTTTACCTTGAATTGCCTAAGTGATGACTATGTTGAACTATGCTTTTGGTAATGCATTGAATGGATGTTTCTCTAAATGCTTTGGGTGTTTGAGCACGTTTATCTTAGGATCCATGCCTCTAGAATATGTATGATTATGTTGAGTGTTGTTTGGGGTCGTTCGGGACCCTTAGAATTGTTGAGAAATGCCTAAGTCTACTTTTCAAAGGTTGCAGACAGCCCGCGTTTCGAAACGAGCCGGGCCGTTTCGGAACGGGTTTGGCTTCAGGGACCCCGTATCGGAACGTGTTTCGATACGGTTTGGCCACTGTGAGCCCCTGTTCCGATACGGGTTTCGGAACGTTTTGGCTACTGGAAATCTGAGAAAATGGCGAGGTGGATGCGTTTCGAAACGGGTCTAATGGTTTCGAAACGGTCAAAATCTCGTTGACCACGAGAAGTTGACCGTTGAAGGTGTTTCAGAACGGTTGACCTCCATTCCGATACGGCCTCTTCGTATGGCTTGGGGCAGTTGACCTGGTCAAGGCGTTTCGATACGCCTCAAGGGTGTTTCGAAACGACCTGTTTAATGGGGCTAAAATTGGGCTGTTTAAATGTTGTTTTGGGTTCGAATGTCTATCTTCCGCCTTTATTTCCGCTGATATGATCACATAGGATTTAATTGAGCCTTTAGAAAAGATTAAATTAAAAAGAAAAATTTGGGTTGCTAACCGAGGGGGAACCTTAACGGGTTTCGCTTCGGTTTTCCCCGTGTGGCCCACTCAGACCGATCAAGCGTCCGGACCGGGATGAGGGGGTTACACTTGTTGGTATCAGAGCCTAAGGTTACCGAGACCTTGGGCAGGTAACTGAGGTAAGTTCAAGTTTTGTATTGATATGCACGGTGTTTGCTTGCTTTGTAAGTATGATTGCATGTGTGACATGTATGTTGATTGTTTTGTTTAAAAGCATGTTGTTTGAGAGTCCCATTGCTACTATTACATCGGAAAAGAATTTTAAGTGAGGGAAACGTACTTGAGCACTTGGAAGCCTTGCCTTGCAAACCCAATCTTGTATGTTTTGTTTGTTGTGGTTGTAGTTATCGTTTGTAAGCGATGTCTAGGCCGAGGGTGGTTCGTCAGGAACCACGGGTTGCGGCTCCTGTTAATGAGCCGAAGGTTGGAGTTGGGGCTCAAGTGTTAGAGCCTGCTGCTGGAGTTGGAGCTCCTCCACCACCTCCACCACCACCACTTCCTCCGCCTGGAGCTGGAGGCGAGGATGGAGCTGAAGGAGTGGGACCTCAAGGTGGCCAAGGTCCGGCCGGAATTGACATGACTCCGCTAGTGCAAGCGATAGCGGGAGCATTTCAGGCCGCAGTTGCGGGAGCTCAGGCTGCAGCTCAGCCTAGGTGTGACGATGCTAGTCTACCTTTGGAGAGGCTCCGTAGCTTGGGGGCCGAAGAGTTCAGGGGATCTACACCAGAGAGGTCTGAGTTATGGTTAGAGAAGACAGTTCGTATCTTAGCTCAGATGGGTTGTGTGGGCGCACGTAGATTGGGCTGTGTGATTTCCTTGCTTCAGGGTGATGCCTACACCTGGTGGGTCATCATTACTACTGGAGTTCCAGAGGCAGAGATTGATTGGGATTTCTTTGAGACCGCTTTCAGAAAGAGGTACTTGGGACCGATGTATCTTGATGAGAAGAAGCGAGAGTTTATGGCCCTTACTTAGGGAGAGGCTTCTGTGACTGACTATGAGATCCGTTTTGTTCGCTTGAGTCAGTATGCTCCAGAGTTGGTTCCTACTGAAGTGGAACGTTGTAACCGTTTCCGCTATGGGTTGAGCGAGGAGGTCAAGAGGTACACGTTAGCTTCTGACTACTCAGACTTTGATGTGTTGGTCGCGAGGGCCAAGGACTTAGAGCACAGTTTGGGTTCGGCCAAACGATCTGGTGGATCT
Source organism: Hibiscus trionum (assembly GCA_030270665.1). Classification (NCBI taxonomy): domain Eukaryota; kingdom Viridiplantae; phylum Streptophyta; class Magnoliopsida; order Malvales; family Malvaceae; genus Hibiscus; species Hibiscus trionum. The sequence continues at coordinate 12,410,807 of BSYR01000038.1, read as the reverse complement.
AGTTCTGGTAAGAGGCATAACCACTTTGACAGTAGAGATGCCAAGAGGCATAGAGGTGGCGGACATCAGTTTGACCATAGACGTGGCGGTGGCCATCATGGTAGGGGCCATAGACGAGGAGGGCGTTTGCCCGAGTGCACCCGTTGTGGGAGACAACACACTGGTGAGTGTTGGGGTAACTTTCATGCTTGCTGGAACTGTGGTTCGAGGGATCACTTTAGGAGGGATTGTCCGTATCAGGCGACACAGGCACCAAACATTGCTCAGGCTCCTGCGAGAGCGAATGATTTTCAGAGAGGCCGTAGGCTCGGTCGTGGCTACTTCCAGCCTAGAGCTGATGCACTGTAACCCCCTCGTCCCGGTCTGGCCGGATGACCGGTCCAAGTGGGCCACACGGGGAAAACCGAAGCGAAACCCGTTAAGGTTCCCCCTCGGTTAGCAACCCTATTTTTTTCTTTAACTTAATCTTTTCTAAAAGTTCATTTAGATCCTATGTGATCAAACAGCGGAAAATAAACACACGAGATAAACATTCGAATCCAAAACAACATTTGAACAGTCCAAAATTTATCTTTTATACAGGCCGTTTCGAAACACCCTTTAGGCGTATCGAAACGCCTTGACCAGGTCAATTGCCCCAGAGCCCTTATAAGGGGCCGTATCGAAACGGTGGTCAACCGTTCCGAAACGCCCAGACGGCCAACTTCTCGTGGTCAACGAGATTTTGACCGTTTCGAAACCTTCAGGCCCGTTTCGAAACGCCTTCATCTCGTCAATTTCTCAGAATTCCAGTAGCCAAAACGTTCCGAAACGCGTATTGAAACAGGGGGTTCCAGAGGCCAAACCGTATCGAAACTCGTTCCGATACGGGGTCCCTAAAGCCTACCCGTTTCGAAACGACCCTGCCCGTTTCGAAACGCGGGCTGCCTGCAACCTTTGAAAGACAGATTTGGGCGGATTTCCACAAGTCTAAAGGTCCCATAGGACCCCCTAAAGGCACACAACACCATCAACAAAGTCTAGAGGCATGCATCCTATGTTTAGCTAGCTCGAATACATACAAGGTATAAGTTTAAACATTCATATATACATGGCAAAATCATATCAAATACATTTCATATAAAGCATGCTTGAAGACCTTTAAATAGACAAAGGGTACCAATCATCACATATAGTTTTACATGTCACCAAACGACCTTAAACATCCATAGGGCATTCATCGTACAAGCATAAGGCAAGTTAAAACATGCTTACAGGCCGAGTCAAGTCAGAGACATCAAAATCATATATGAGTCATACAAAGCTCATACAAACACACTCTCTTGCCACATTGCTTAACTACTACATAATAATTAACTGTACTTGAGCAACAAAATTTGGAAGCCCTTCTTGCCTTGCTCCGAGCTAACACCACGCTAATGATCTGCATTGTTGAAAATGAGAGCGTAAGCTATAAGCTTAGTGAGGATGCTCTAAAACCGAAAACATCAACAATGCAGGGTCCAAGCATGTATTCCCTAAAACTCATATCTAACATGCATAGATAAAGTCACAAGTAGACTTAGCTAGTCTTTCAAGAGTCATGTATGGCATCTCACATCATATCAAGCCCGAAAATCAATAACATTATCATATATCAACATCATCTATCACAATCATATGAACAAGTTTAATTGGCCACTATTAGTTACCCGGATGTGCGAATTTAATCTCAACAATCACTTTACCTCGGTGGGATTACACTCATCACCGGACTTGAATGGGCGGGATTCCACTCATCACCACATGCCCTACGGATAGGATTCCACTCATCATCCTGTAGATTATATAAAAGCTTCCGATGGAATATTACATCACCGTACTCCTCCTTGATGACTCAACGCCATCAAGGCCACGTACGTTTTGACTCAATTTGTGTGCACACTAATCCTAATGATCGATCATTTACACCCGGTAATTTAATTAGTGCCAATTTTCATTTACCACATCACATATCCATCAACCACATCTCATGCTCATCTCATATACATATCATGGTACACATGCACAAATTAACCACATATCACAAGAGCATAGATAGGCAAACACAATAGCATTTAATGGGGAATCAATAGCTAAATTAACAACTTGAATTATATAGAAATGGCCTACCAAGCACATTTCACTCACACGCTACACACACTCGAACCAAACTTTAAAACATGATTAAAACCACTCACCGCCCTTCCTTAGCAACCAAAACAAGTCTCCTACGAGCCTGGATTCGGTCCCAATGTTCCTTCGACGTCTCCTCTTGCTTCTAGCCAACAAAAATACAACCATTAATCCCAAATCAATGCTAACATTCAATCAACACTCAACCCTTGAGCCCAAACTAACTTCAACCAATTTTCCAACCAAATTAATCCCCAAATATATCAATTTTCGTGCTCCCTCCAACCCTAGATGAAATTTCCATTTTCAATCATCCAAAAGACTCCCAAAATGTCCCAAAACATCCTCCTAACATATACAAATCATCAGCCCTTTAATTTCAACCTAAAACCCACCAAAAATCAAGTTTTTGACATCTCAAATTTTGCTTTAAGAACCCACTTCGGGTTTTCAACAAAACTCAACCATTTCGACATATATTTCACATTTTAATATGAATAACCAAAAACCCAACTCCATTTTTCAAAATAAGATGAAAATCCCCATAAAAACTCAAGCTTTAAACCAAACCCTAATTTTCAAAAGCTCATAGTTTTAAAATCTAAGGCCATGGTTAGATAAAGGATGAAGAGGAGAGTAAGAAAATACCTTTACCTTTGAAAAAGACCTTGGAATGAAGAAGGAACCCAATGGAATAGTGATTTGAGCTTGGGAGAGTTTGAAAAGGGGGAGATGGGGTTTTTTCACGTGGGAAAGGGAGGGGGAGAAAGAAGATGACAACTTTTCATTAAAGTGGTCTTCCTTTTAAATTCTTTAGGGTCAAATTACCTCTTTGGTCCCTTCCCTTTTTATTAAAGCCCAATTAGATCTTAATTAAGTTTGAATTGATTTTATTTTATTTTACCGACTCGAACCGCAAACCCAACTAACTCCTAACCCCAAAACACGGGCATTACAACTCTCTCCCGCTTAAGAAATTTCGTCCCCGAAATTACCTGACTGAAAGAGATACGGAAACTGCTTTTCTATATCCTTCTTCCTCTCCCATGTGGCCTCGTCCACACCTCGACGTTGCCACCGCACCTTTACTAACTCAATCGATATACCCCGCAACATCTTACTGTCAGAAGCTAAGATCTCAACCGGTTCTTCCTCATAAGTCAAATCCGGATTCAATTCAATCTCCTCTACGGGCATAACATGTGATGGGTCGGACCTATACTTACGGAGCATCAAAACATGAAATACATCGTCTATCTTCTCTAGCTCGGATGGCAAACGCAACTGATAAGCGACCGGACCAACTCCCTTCACAATCTCATATAGTCCTATGTACCTCGGACTCAACTTCCCTTTTCGGCCAAATCTCATCACTTTCTTCCACGGAGACACTTTCAAGAACACCTTCTCACCCACCGAGAACTCAACTTCCTTCCTCTTCAAACCGGCATAGGACTTCTGCCTATCCGAAGCAGCTTTCAAACGATCACAAATCAATTTTACCTTGTCAGTTGTCCCCTTGAGCAAATCCGGCATGGGTAACAACTTATGTCCCACTTCGGCCCAACAAACTGGAGTCCTACACTTTCGGCCATACAAGGCCTCATACGGAGCCATCTGAATGCTCGACTGAAAGCTATTATTGTAAGAAAACTCTACTAGAGGCAAGTGCTTCTCCCACGTACCCTGAAAGTCAATGATACAACAACGCAACATATCCTCTAAGATCTGAATAACTCTCTCTGACTGACCATCTGTCTGTGGATGATAAGACGTGCTGAAGTTCAAACGGGTACCCAAAGCTGTATGCAGACACTCCCAAAATCGAGAAGTAAATCGCGGATCTCTATCTGACACAATGGATTTCGGCACACCATGCAGTCTGACAATCTCACCAATATACAAATCGGCCAATCTATCAAGAGTGTAAGTAGTATTAACTGCCAAGAAGTGAGCACACTTTGTAAAACGATCTACTATCACCCAAACTGAGTTCTTCTTCGTAGGAGTCAAAGGCAAACCTGAAACAAAATCCATGGTGATGTTCTCCCATTTCCATTCCGGAATTCTCAACGGTTACAACAAACCTGAGGGAACCTGATGTTCCGCCTTCACTCTCTAACACACTAAGCACTTACTCACAAAGTCGGCTACATCTCTCTTCAAGCCAACCCAAAAGTACTCATTCTTCAAATCACGGTACATCTTCGTACTTCCCGGACGCATAGCAAACGGACTACTGTGGGCTTCAGTCAAGATCGTACGTCTCAAGTCACTGTCCTCTGGCACAACTATTCTATCCTTGAAACACAAAACCCCATCAGTACTGAAACTGTAGTCTGAAGATCTACCATCGGTTATATCTTGCACGTGAGGTGCCAAAGATCTATCTAAGAGCTGTTTCTCTATAATCAACTGACCTAGAGTAGGTCTAACCTGAAGCTCGGCTATCAAGCCACCATCTCCTGACAAACTCAATCTAGCAAACATGGCTCTCAAGTCCACGACCATCTTCCTACTCAATGCATCGGCCACTACATTGGCCTTCCCCGGATGGTACTCAATGGTAAGATCATAGTCCTTCAGCAACTCTAACCACCTACACTGTCTGAGATTCAGATCTCGCTGAGTCATAATGTACTTCAAACTCTTGTGATCGGTGTACACTGCGCACTTCTCACCGTACAAATAGTGCCTCCAAATCTTCAGAGCAAACACAACTGCAGCTAACTCGATATCGTGGGTCGGATAGTTGCGCTCGTGAGTCTTCAAATGTCTTGAGGCATAAGCCACCACTCTCTTATCTTGCATAAGAAACATCCTAGCCCTACATACGAGGAATCACTGTAAACTACATAGTCCTTCCTGGACTCAGGCTGAATCAAGATCGGTGCTTGGGTCAAATCTTCTTTCAATTTCTCAAAGGCTCTCTGTCTTGCATCGGTCCACTCAAATTGAACACTCTTCTGAAGCAACTGTGTCAATGGAGCGGCTAACTTAGAGAAACCTTCTACGAATCTCCTATAGTATCCGGCTAAGCCTAGGAAGCTACGTACTTCTGTTACAGACTTCGGTTGCTTCCATTCAACAATGGCCTCAATCTTCTTCGGATCAACTCTAATCCCATCGGCTGACACTACATGTCCTAAGAAGACTACCTCTCGGATACAGAATTCACACTTTCTTAGACTGATGCTCCTCTCAACTGATCAAACAAGTCATCAATCCTAGGCAACGAATACTTATTCTTCACTGTCAACTGATTCAACTGTCTGTAGTCTATACACATTCTCATGCTTTCATCTTTCTTCTTCACAAACAAAACTGGTGCACCCCAAGGTGAAGAACTAGGCCGAATAAAACCTCTATCTGACAATTCTTGCAACTGAGTCTTCAACTCTTTCAATTCCTTCGGTGCCATGCGATACGGAGCAATCGAAACGGGAGCTGAATCAGAATATGTCTCAATGGTGAACTCCACCTCTCTGTCCGGTGGTAACCCTGGCAACTCTTCCGGAAACACACTAGGAAAGTCACACACTATCCGGATGTCCTGAGGTCTAACCTCACTCATGTTAGGGTTCATCACATACGCCAAGTATGCTTCACACCCCAACTCAAATAACCTCTTAGCCTCTAAAACTGAAACCACATTGGACAAGAACTTCACGTTCTCACCCACCACTACAATCTCATAATCATCTGAGAGCCTCAAATAAATCCTCTTAGTTTCAAAGTATATCCTAGCTCTATGCTCCGTGAGCCAGTCCATACCCAGAATCACATCAAAACCATAGAATGGTAGCTCCATCATGTCCACTGGAAACACATGCCCCTGAACCATCAACAGACACCTTCGGTACATCTTCCTAACTACTACTGTGTCCCCAAAGGAACTAGTAACACTAACTCCTACCTCTAACATTTCACAAGGCAACTTCAAAGACCGTGCATGCTCACTCAATATGTAGGAATGTGTAGACCCAGAGTCAATCAAAGAAAGCAAACCCAAAGACTGTATCGAGAAGTTACCTGCGATCACATCGGTGTCATGCTGATTCCCACGCTGAGCGTAAACTCTGGCCTGACCTCTGCCCTCCGGCTGAACTGCAACTACATGTGCTATGTTCCTCTGACCATCGTTCCTCGGCTGGAAGTTACCTCTACCGCGCCCGCGGCCTCTCTGAAAGTCATTGGCCCTAGCAGGAGCCTGAACTAGTGCCTGTCCCACCTGATGTGGACAGTCGCGTCTGATATGGTCCCTAGCCCTACAACTCCAACACGAATGGAAATTTCCCCAACACTCACCGGTGTGGTTCCTCCCATAAGTAGCACATGTGGGCAACTTCCCACCAGCTCTCTGGCCCTGTTGGCCCCTACCGTGGTTACTGCCACCACGCCTATGATCATAATAATGCATGTTGTCCTGATGCCTCTTGGCATCACCTCTATCGAAGTTACTGGACCTCTTACCCGAACTAGATCCACCAGACCGCCTGGTCAAGCTCAAACTGTGCTCCAAGTCCTTGGCCCTCGCGACCAAGACATCAAAATCAGTGTAGTCTGAAGCTAGAGTATACGTCTTGATCTCTTCACTCAGCCCGTAACGAAAACGGTTACAACGTTCCACCTCAGTAACAACAAGCTCGGGTACATACTGACTCAGTCTGACGAATCGAATCTCATAATCGGTCACGGACATACTCCCCTGAAGCAAAGCCATGAACTCCATATTTCTCTCATCGAGGTATCGCGGACCCAGACACTTCTTACGGAATGCTGTCTCAAAGAACTCCCAAGTAATCTCGGCCTCATCCATACCCGATGTGACGGTGACCCACCAGGTGTAGGCATCACCCTGAAGCAAAGACTCAACGCACCCCAACTTGCGCTCCCCAGTACATCCCATCTGTGCGAGGATACGGACAGTCTTCTCAAACCATAACTCCGATCTCTCTGGAGTAGAGCCTCAGAACTCTTTGGCCCCTAAACCACGAAGTCTCTCTAACGGCAAACCAGTGCCCTCACCCTGATGGTGTGCTGCTGCCTGACCCCCAGCTACTGCAGCCTGAAATGCCCCGGCAATCGCCTGAACCAACGAAGCTAAGTCTATCCCGGCCGGTCCTTGGCCACCTTGGCCTCCCTGAGGCCCTTCTCCTTCGGCCCCGGCCTCGCCTCCCGCTCCTGGTGGAGGAGGTGGTGGTGGAGCTCCAACTCCAACCACAGGCTCTCCCACTTGAGCCTATACTCTAACTACTGGCTCGACTCTCGGAGCCTCTGCTCGTGGTTCCGATCAAACCATCCTAGGCCTCCCACGTGGTCTCATAGCACAACTAGCAAGGTAATAACTACAACACAAACAAATAGGGATTGCGTTAGCCAAAGCAAGGGTCCAATAGTGCTCAAGTACTCCTTTTACCAAAAATCTTTTAAATTAAGTAATAGTAGCAATGGGCACACACTCTGCACCAGACACAATAACTCATGCATTCAAAACATCATACGAACAGTCAAACATCAAGAATTTCATGGCAAGGCATGCATTAAACAACACGATCACTTAGCATTTCAAGATTACCTTACTTACCTGCCCGAGGTCTCGGTAACCTCAGGCTCTGATACCAACAAATGTAACACCCTCGTCCCGGTCTAGCCGAATGACCGGTCCAAGTGGGCCACACGGGGAAAACCGAAGCGAAACCCGTTAAGGTTCCCCCCAGTTAGCAACCCTATTTTTTTCTTTAACTTAATCTTTTCTAAAAGTTCATTCAGATCCTATGTGATCAAACAGCGGAAAATAAACATACGAGATAAACATTCGAATCCAAAACAACATTTGAACAGTCCAAATTTTATCTTTTATACAGGCCGTTTCGAAATACCCTTTAGGTGTATCGAAACGCCTTGACCAGGTCAACTGCCCCAGAGCCCTTATAAGGGGGCGTATCGAAACGGTGGTCAACCGTTCCGAAACGTCCACGATGTTCAACTTATCGTGGTCAACGAGATTTTGACCGTTTCGAAACCTTCAGGCCTGTTTCGAAACGCCTTCATCTCGTCAATTTCTCAGAATTCCAGTAGCCAAAACGTTCTGAAACGCGTATCGAAACAGGGGGTTCTAGAGGCCAAACCGTATCGAAACTCGTTCCGATACGGGGTCCCTGAAGCCTACCCGTTTCGAAACGACCCAGCCCGTTTCGAAACGCGGGCTGCCTGCAACCTTTGAAAGACAGATTTGGGCGGATTTCCACAAGTCTAAAGGTCCCATAGGACCCCCTAAAGGCACACAACACCATCAACAAAGTCTAGAGGCATGCATCCTATGTTTAGCTAGCTCGAATACATACAAGGTATAAGTTTAAACATTCATATATACATGGCAAAATCATATTAAATACATTTCATATAAAGCATGCTTGAAGACCTTTAAATAGACAAAGGGTACCAATCATCACATATAGTTTTACATGTCACCAAACGACCTTAAACATCCATAGGGCATTCATCGTACAAGCATAAGGCAAGTTAAAACATGCTTACAAGCCGAGTCAAGTCAGAGACATCAAAATCATATATGAGTCATACAAAGCTCATACAAACACACTCTCTTGCCACATTGCTTAACTACTACATAATAATTAACTGTACTTGAGCAACAAAATTTGGAAGCCCTTCTTGCCTTGCTCCGAGCTAACACCACGCTAATGATCTGCATTGTTGAAAATGAGAGCGTAAGCTATAAGCTTAGTGAGGATGCTCTAAAACCGAAAACATCAACAATGCAGGGTCCAAGCATGTATTCCCTAAAACTCATATCTAACATGCATAGATAAAGTCACAAGTAGACTTAGCTAGTCTTTCAAGAGTCATGTATGGCATCTCACATCATATGAAGCCCGAACATCAATAACATTATCATATATCAACATCATCTATCACAATCATATGAACAAGTTTAATTGGCCACTATTAGTTACCCGGATGTGCGGATTTAATCTCAACAATCACTTTACCTCGGTGGGATTACACTCATCACCGGACTTGCATGGGCGGGATTCCACTCATCACCACATGCCCTACGGATGGGATTCCACTCATCATCCCGTAGATTATATAAAAGCTTCCGGTGGAATATTACATCACCGTACTCCTCCTTGATGACTCAACGCCATCAAGGCCACGTACGTTTTGACTCAATTTGTGTGCACACTAATCCTAATGATCGATCATTTACACCCAGTAATTTAATTAGTGTCAATTTTCATTTACCACATCACATATCCATCAACCACATCTCATGCTCATCTCGTATACATATCATGGTACACATGCACAAATTAACCACATATCACAAGAGCATAGATAGGCAAACACAATAGCATTTAATGGGGAATCAATAGCTAAATTAACAACTTGAATTATATAGAAATGGCCTACCAAGCACATTTCACTCACACGCTACACACACTCGAACCAAACTTTAAAACATGATTAAAACCACTCACCGCCCTTCCTTTTCAACCAAAACAAATCTCCTACGAGCCCGGATTCGGTCCCAATGTTCCTTCGACGTCTCCTCTTGCTTCTAGTCAACCAAAACACAACCATTAATCCCAAATCAATGCTAACATTCAATCAACACTCAACCCTTGAGCCCAAACTAACTTCAACCAATTTTCCAACCAAATTAATACCCAAATATATCAATTTTCGTGCTCCCTCAAACCCTAGCTGAAATTTCCATTTTCAATCATCCAAAAGACTCCCAAAATGTCCCAAAACATCCTCCTAACATATACAAACCATCAGCCCTTTAATTTCAACCTAAAACCCACCAAAAATCAAGTTTTTGACATCTCAAATTTTGCTTTAAGAACCCACTTCGGGTTTTCAACAAAACTCAACCATTTCGACATATATTGCACATTTTAATATGAATAACCAAAAACCCAACTCCATTTTTCAAAACAAGATGAAAATCCCCATAAAAACTCAAGCTTTAAACCAAACCCTAATTTTCAAAAGCTCATAGTTTTAAAATCTAAGGCCATGGTTAGATAAAGGATGAAGAGGAGAGTAAGAAAATACCTTTACCTTTGAAAAAGACCTTGGAATGAAGAAGGAACCCAATGGAATAGTGATTTGAGGTTGGGAGAGTTTGAAAAGAGGGAGATGGGGTTTTTCACGTGGGAAAGGGAGGGGGAGAAAGAAGATGACAACTTTTCATTAAAGTGGTCTTCCTTTTAAATTCTTTAGGGTCAAATTACCTCTTTGGTCCCTCCCCTTTTATTAAAGCCCAATTAGATCTTAATTAAGGTTGAATTAATTTTATTTTATTTTACCGACTCCAACCGCAAACCCAACTAACTCCTAACCCCAAAACACGGGCGTTACATGCACCTAGGGTAGATGCTCAGAGGAACCTTGCTCATGTTGTGGCAGTGCAGCCAGAGGCAGGAGGACCAGCGAGAGTCTATGCTCAGAGAGAGGCCGGGAACGACACTGATGTCATAGCAGGTAATTTCGAGTTACAGTCTATGTCTTTGCTTTCTTTGGTTGATTCGGGTTCTACACATTCCTACATTTTGAGTGAGCATACATGGAAGTTAGATATACCTGTTGAGATTTTAGATGTAGGTATGCATGTGACTAGTTCTTTTGGTGAGACAGTTGTGGTTAGACGTATGTATAGGAGATGTCCACTGAAGATTCAAGGTCATGTGTTTTCTGTTGATATGATGGAACTTCCTTTTTATTGATTTGATATTATTCTGGGTATGGACTGGTTAGTTGAGCACCGGGCTACTGTGGATTTTGAGACGAAGAGAATTTCCTTGAAACTTTCTGATGACTACGAGGTAGTAGTAGTAGGCAAGAACATTAAGTTCTTGTCTAATGTTGTGTCAGCTTTAGAGGCTCATAAGTTGATGGATTCCGGATGTGGGGCTTACTTAGCTTATGTTATGAATCCGAATATGAGTGAAGCTAGACCGAAAGATATTAGAACAGTGTGTTACTTTCCGGATGTGTTTCCTGAAGAGTTGTCGGGTTTACCTCCTAACAGAGATGTTGAGTTTGTGATTGAGACTGTTTCAGGGTCTAATCCAGTTTCGATAGCTCCGTATCGTATGGCTCCGAAAGAGTTGAAAGAGTTGAAGAGTCAGCTGCAAGAATTAATAGACCGTGGTTTCATTAGGCCTAGTAGTTCTCCTTGGGGTGCTCCTGTGTTGTTTGTGAAAAAGAAAGATGATAGTATGTGCATGTGTATTGACTACAGACAGTTGAATCAGTTGACTGTGAAGAACAAGTATCCGTTGCCTCGCATTGATGATTTGTTTGATCAGTTGAGAGGTGCTTCAGTGTTCTCGAAGATAGATTTGAGATCCGGGTACTACCAGTTGAAAGTGAAAGAGTGTGATGTTCCGAAGACAGCTTTTAGGACTAGATATGGTCACTATGAGTTTCTTGTGATGTCGTTTGGGCTCACGAATGCACCTGCAGCATTCATGGACATGATGAACAGGATTTTTAGATACTATCTAGACCATTTTGTAGTTGTTTTCATTGATGATATACTTGTGTACTCGAAGACAGAAGAAGAGCATGACGAGTACTTGAGATTTGTTTTACAGAGATTGTTGAGAAATCAGTTGTATGCAAAGCTTAGCAAGTGTGAGTTCTGGATTCGAGAGGTAGTATTTCTTGGCCATGTTGTTTCGGCCGAAGGTATCCGTGTTGATCCATCGAAGATTGAAGCCATTGTTGAGTGGAAACAACCTAAGTCTGTGACCGAGATTAGGAGTTTCCTAGGATTAGCCGGTTACTATAGGAGGTTTGTTGATGGTTTCTCTAGGGTAGCTGCTCCTTTGACTAAATTGTTGCAAAAATGAGTTAAGTTTGAATGGTCAGATGCAAGATAGAAGGCCTTTGAGAAATTGAAAGAAGCTTTGACAAATGCTCCAGTGTTAGTGCAACCTGTTTCAGGTAAAGAATTTGTGATTTATAGTGATGCTTCCTACATAGGTTTAGGATGTGTTTTGATGCAAGAAAGAAGAGTTGTTGCTTACGCTTCTAGACAGTTGAAGGTTCATGAGAAGAACTATCCTACTCATGATATAGAGTTAGCCGCGGTTCTTTTTGCATTGAAGGTTTGGCGTCATTACTTGTATGGTGAGAAGATTATAGTTTACACCGATCACAAGAGCTTGAAGTATTTGATGACACAGAAAGAGTTGAACTTGAGACATAGAAGATGGCTTGAGTTGTTAAAAGACTATGATTTGACCATTGAGTACCATCCGGGTAAGGCAAATGTAGTAGCCGATGCTTTGAGTAGAAAAGTGGTCGTTGAGTTGCGAGCTATGTTTGCTAGATTGAGTGTATCCGATGATGGTGGTTTGATCACCGAGTTGCAAGTGAAGCCTTCTTTGATTCAGTTGATTAGAGAGAAGCAGTTGCAAGATGTGACTTTAGTTCCTCATGTTCAGGACATAGCTGAAGGAAGACCGACCAAGTATAGTTTTAGTGGTGAGAGCTTGTTGTGCTTTAGAGATAGAATTGTTGTACCAGAAGATATTGAGTTGAGACGTCAGATTCTGAGTGAAGCACATTCGAGTCCCTTTTCTATGCATCCGGGTAGTACCAAAATGTATCGTGACTTGAAGAATGATTACTTCTGGGTTGGTTTGAAGAAAGATGTAGCCGAGTATGTGAGCCGTTGTATGGTTTGTCAGATAGTGAAGGCAGAACATCAGGTTCCTTCAGGTTTATTACAGCCTTTGAAGATTCCGGAATGGAAATGGGAGAGGATCACCATGGATTTTGTGTCGGGGTTGCCTTTGTCTCCTTCGAAGAAGAATTTCGTTTGGGTGATTGTTGATAGGTTCACTAAGTGTGCTCACTTCTTAGCCGTGAACACTACAGATTCCTTAGACAAGTTGGCAAACTTGTACATCCGTGAGATTGTGAGACTTCATGGAGTTCCGAAGTCTATTGTTTTAGATAGAGATCCTAGATTTACTTCGAGGTTCTGGGGTTGTTTGCATAGTGCTCTAGGTAGCCGTCTGCATTTCAGTACGTCTTATCATCCGCAGTCTGATGGGCAGTCATAGTGAGTGATACAGATTCTAGAGGATATGCTTTGTTGTTGTGTGATTGACTTCCAGGGTTCTTGGGAGAAGCACCTACCTTTAGTTGAGTTTGCTTACAACAACAGTTATCAGTCTAGTATTCAGATGGCTCCCTATGAGGCTTTGTATGGTAGACGATGTAGGACTCCGATTTGTTGGGCTGAAACGGGTCAGAGGTTGTTACCTATGCCAGATTTGCTTAAGGGAACTACCGACAAGGTGAAGTTGATTTGTGATCGTTTGAAAGCAGCTTCCGATCGTCAGAAGTCTTATGCGGATTTGAAGAGGAAAGAGATTGAGTTCTCCGTGGGTGAGAAAGTGTTTTTGAAAGTATCTCCGTGGAAGAAGGTAATGAGATTTGGTCGGAAGGGCAAGTTGAGTCCGAGGTTCATTGGTCCGTATGAGATAGTTGAGCGGATTGGGCCTGTAGCTTACCGTTTGAGGTTACCTTCTGAGTTAGAGAAGATCCATGATGTCTTTCATGTGTCTATGCTTAGGAGATATAAGTCAGACCCTTCTCATGTTATGCCCGTAGAGGAGATAAAGTTGAATTCGGATTTGTCTTACAATGAAGAGCATGTTGAGATACTTGCTTCTGATAGCAAGGTGTTGCGTAGTAAGACCATAGAGTTGGTCAAGGTGTTGTGGAGACATAGAGGTGTGGAAGAGGCCACATGGGAGAGGAAAGCTGATATGCTTGAGCAGTTTCCGTATTTGTTTCCATCAGGTAATTTCGGGGATGAAATTCCTTAAGTGGGGGAGAGTTGTAACACCCGGGTTTAGGGGTCGGGTGAAAATAATATTTTAATATTATTTTGGGCTCGGTTTTATAACTAAAATAATCTTTTAAGTTTCGGGTTTCAAAAATAAATATTTGAAATTGGACCAAATTGAAGGAATTGCGAAGTGGAGAGTTTTTAAAGAATAAAGGTGATAACCATTCATTAATGGCCATTTTGTAATTTGCCCAACTTTTGATTTTAAATCCCCCCTTTATCAAACATTTCACTATGCATCCTCTTCTTCAACCAAAACTCACGTGGAATAGAGCTCTCTCTCCACTTTCACTATTCCATCAAAAAGCTCCTCCATTTCAACTCATTTTTGAAAGGTAACACCGTTTTTGACTTCTCCTCAACCCCTCTCTTCAAAAGTACCATTAGTTTCTATTTTCGTTAATGTTTTGGAAAATGGAGTTTTGAAGATTTTGAGTAAAAATGGGAACTTTATGTTGTTAAGCTTAATGTTTTGATTTAATATGGTTAGTTATGAAGTATAGGAGTTAAATGGTTCAACATATATGAATTTTTCTTGATTTTGAGCAATTCCCGAATTTGGGTATAAATGGGGTTTTTGGAGGGATTTGGGGGTTTTTTAGGTGGGAATTGATAGTCCAATGGTGGTACTATGGTTAGGGGTTGATTTGGGATCATTTGTGGGTGTAAAAGTTGTTGGAAACATGGATTTTGGAAGAGGTTTTGGGGCTGCCCGAGTTTGGTTAAAAGTGGGGTTGTTCATGGCTTGAAACATTGTAATTTGTGTTTGAATTGTGTTCTGGGTTGGTACTTTGATGCTTGGGCTGATTTAAGGTTGTTTGAATTGTGTTAAGGTTGTTTAGAAGCGGGAACTTGTGTCGGTGAAGCATCGGGAAGAAATCCGGAAGCTTGAGGGTGTTTGCTTGCTTGGCTTTGAGCTTGGGAGTTAGGTGAGTGGTTAAATGTTTAAAGTGGTTTTTAAATGGTTGGTTCGAGCATGTGGACTAGGTCGGGCTTGGTAGACCCACCTAGAGTTAGGATTAGGGTGGTAGCCTAATCCTAAATTTAACTAGAGCCATTGGTTGAACATGTATTTGATGAATATGCCTCGTAATATTCGTGATATGATTGTTTATGTATAATGTGTTATACATGTGAGATGAGGCATGATTTGTGATGCATTGTGATATGCATGTGAATGGTTCATGATTGTGATCATGGTGAGTACGTGCTAAGCACGAAATTGGTTGAAATGAATAATGTGGACTGAGTTAAATGTTGGCACTAGTATGCTTGAGTACAAATGATCGATCATTAGGATGTTAGTGTGCACACATGAGTCTAAATTCGCGCGTGGCCTTGGTGGCGTTGAGTCACCAAGGAGGAGTACGGGTTCGCCCGGAAATTTTTATTTATATAGTCGATGATGAGTGGAATCCCATCGACGGGGCGTGAGGATGAGTGGAATCCCCTCCGCGAGACCGGTGATGAGTGTAATCCCACCGTGAGGTAAAGTGGTTGTTGGATGTAAGTTCCAACGGGTTTATCCGCGTATTCGGGTCATAGCTAGGTGCCAATGTTGATTGATATGTGTATCAATGTGTTGTAGAATGTGATTTCTACTTGGATGTTATATGTGTAAACATATGTTGTGAAATAGAGCTTGTTGAGCATGGCATATAATTGAATATTATTCATGCATCTTTAACTCTTGGCTCTTGTGGATCGATGGTATATTTATGCATTACCTTGGTTGAGATCGTGCTTGGACCCTGCGTTGTCGAGGTTTATTTTTAAAGAGCTTACCCTCACTAAGCTTATTGCTTACGCTCTCTCTTTGTTCGACAATGCAGATCCTTAGTTCGTGGGTTGCTAAGTGCAAGAAGGGGGCCTCCAAGTGTGCTTCGTGGTGCTTGTTTAGCTACCAAGTATGAACTTTTTAATATTGATGTAATGGTCTAGCAATGGGACATGTAATCGTGTTATGATGCTTTTGAACTATGTTGTTGTTGTTGTTGTTGTTTAGGAGCATGTTAGACTCCTCGTATGTATTCGTTAATTTGGCTTTTGGAGATGTATGCCCTTGCTTATGAACCTTGTTGACAATTGTTTACCTTGAATTGCCTAAGTGATGACTATGTTGAAGTATGCTTTTGGTAATGCATTGAATGGATGTTTCTCTATATGCTTTGGGTGTTTGAGCATGTTTATCTTAGGATCCATGCCTCTAGAATATGTATGATTATGTTGAGTGTTGTTTGGGGTCGTTCGGGACCCTTAGAATTGTTGAGAAATGCCTAAGTCTGCTTTTCAAAGGTTGCAGACAGCCCGCGTTTCGAAACGAGCTAGGCCGTTTCGGAACGGGTTTGGCTTTAGGGACTCCTTATCGGAACGTGTTTCGAAACGGTTTGGCCACTGTGAGCCCCTGTTCCGATACGGGTTTCGGAACGTTTTGGCTACTGGAAATCTGAGAAAATGGCGAGATGAAAGCGTTTCGAAACGGGTCTAATGGTTTCGAAACGGTCAAAATCTCGTTGACCACGAGAAGTTGACCGTTAAAGGTGTTTCGGAACGGTTGACCTCCGTTCCGATACGACCTCTTCGTATGGCTTGGGGCAGTTGACCTGGTCAAGGCGTTTCGATACGCCTCAAGGGTGTTTCGACACGACCTGTTTAATGGGGCTAAAATTGGGCTGTTTAAATGCTGTTTTGGGTTCGAATGTCTGTCTTCCACCTTTATTTCCGCTGATCTGATCACATAGGATTTAATTGAGCCTTTAGAAAAGATTAAATTAAAAAGAAAAATTTGGGTTGCTAACCGAGGGGGAACCTTAACAGGTTTCGCTTCGGTTTTCCCCGTGTGGCCCACTCGGACCGGTCAAGCGTCCGGACCGGGACGAGGGGGTTACATGTTGTGTAAAAAGTAGGTTGTAACCTAAAATATGGTGCGAATGTAGTATAACCTGGAATACGGTACAAAAGAGATTGTAACCTAAAATGTGAAACACTGTGAGAAGTCAAAGGAACAAGAAAATAGGTTATTAGTGAGAATTAAAATATAATATTTTGTAAGTGGAATTTATGTGGTAATAAGCCATTTCATGTGTCCTATTCTAAAGGAAGAATCAACCAACTAAGGAAAACATTACCACATGTGTAAACAAATTGTTTACACTTTCTTTTTGCTTCATCTTCCCTACCGAAACAAAGAAGAAGACAGAGTTGAGAAACAAGTAAAATCTGGAGATTTGAAGTCTTAGAAACACATGCATGTGAAGGAAATTAAGTTGGTTAGCTTAAAATAATCATGCATGTATATATGTAAGTATCGATACTGTCCAACATTTTAGTTTGATGTTCTTGATGATATTTGGTTGATGTATTGGCTGTGATATGTTGAAATTCATGTTTAGAGATGTTTAATAATGTGCTATAAGCATTTGGAACATGTTAGATTGATTAGAAATCTGGAAATTTGCATGCATGAAACTTAGAACATGAATCTGTCCAGTTTCGTACTAAAAGGAGCACTTGGATTAAAACGAATTTTTGACCATGTTAAAGTTCGAATTAGAATAACTTCTAAAGAAAAAGGTTGTAGAGGATTAAAAATACTATAAGATAGAGGTCTTGGAAGCATGGAAATGTTACTGGAATGTCTAAAAAATTATGTTAGAAGTAACGGGTTCTGGTTTGAAATGAAACTGGAGACTATCTGGGTTAATCACTATTTTGGAAATGTTTAGGGACGAATTTTAGGTCTATAAAATTTGATAAAATTTCTAAGAAACAGGGGAACCTAATAATGCTTAATTAGTAACATGATAATGGTGTTAAATGATTTGAAAAATATGTTTAAGGCCAATACAATGCTTAGATAGTGAATCTTGACACATCTGGGAAAATTAATTATTAAGGGACCTTAATGCCCTGTTTTTGAAACTATTGGAACTTTTTAAAAATTTTATTAGATGTGTTTAAATGTGGTTAAAAACTCAGAATCAAATGTGTAATGGATCATAACTCAAATGGTAACTAAAGTTACATGTTGCAAACATTGGACAAATTAGGCCACTGTAAATGCCCTATATTAAAGTATTAAACTGTATTGATGTAGGAATGGGAAATATATGAGCCATACATACAATTAAATCTGTGTAAATAAGCTTTCTAGATTGGTAAAGAACTCATAATTTGGAGTTGTGTGTAAAACGTTATGGGCAGATTAGTGTAGGGTGCTCAGACTGCTAGTTTAGGGGCAGTTTCATATTGATTAAATGTATGTGTTTGAATAAATGAATAAATGTGTTTGAATTGAGTTATAATGTGTTCTTATGTGTTATTTGAATGTTCAATATCAAGATTGTGAAGAAATCCTAGAGGATTCAAGGGTTGAGCAATCAAATAGGAGGAGCAAAGGCATAATGATCAAAGAATCAACATAAGCTTTGGGGTATTGTGAGTGTAGTTATCTCAGGGTTAGGACTAGTGTCCTAACCAATTTTTTATGCTTATTTAATTGATTAACATGATATATGAAATGGATCTAAATCAAGGTTTGGTAATCTAAAAGGTAATGGAAGAATAATTAAAAGGAAATGAATTTAGATGATAATGCTTGATGCTAGTGTTAGCTACTAATGTACATTGTAATTCATATGGTTTGATGCTAATTGTGGCCTTGAATATGGATGACCATATGCTGATATGCTTTTGTTATGAAGCATGGAATGAATGATATTGATGATATATGTTTGCTGGAAATGAAACGATAAGCGAGCTTGATTGATATTGATAAAATGCTTACATAATATGTCTATATGACCTTGTTTGGTGTTTGTAACACTCTTGCTTGAATTGAATGAAAATTTAAGACATTACAAGTCCTTGGTTGACTAGTGGTCCTTAGGTAAAATGACATGCCTTAGAGTCTGAGCTCTACTGATTTAAAGGTGGTTAGTCACCTACTTATGCTTTAAGCATCTACTGTTACAAGTTACAAGTTGAACGGTGTAGTTAGACACCTCGATACATTGTGTATCTACTGATCTTTGGTGCTTTGAGCATCTATTGTTATATGTTGGTACTTGGTACCTATTGACTTGATTACCTAGTCCACTCAATCATCCAAGGCAAAACCTAATTGAACTTGCAACAAGACTTTACATGATCAATGAAATGGTGAAATGATACATGGTTATATGTTATACAAAATGATACGATTGATAAGGGTAGTGACCCTATTCGAATGATATGAAATTGTGATCAATGATATGATATGATTCTTATTCTTTGGTTGTGTTATACATTGGTATGTCGCTTGGCATTGAATGTGAGTATGTTATATGACTTGACATATGGTTCGAATGGAACTAGCTAATTCTACTTGAGCATGAGATAAACTAGCTAGGTGTGACTTGTGTGGTTTTAAGCCTAGCTAGGTAACCTAAATTATATGAATAACACGCTTAAAAGATTGTATTAGTAAATTATAAGAACTACCTCACTAAGTACAAATTGTACTTATCACTCTTCTGTTTCCTTCTTCCAAAATAACATGTCTCTGATATCCGAAAGCTAGCTATTTTGATCCGGGAGCAATCACAAGCCAAGATCCAAGTATGATATAGCTTTGTTTTGACTCCTAGATGGTGGCATAGTTACATGTTTAGAGTATGTCACATCCATTTTGGTATGATGTATATGTTAATATGGTTTGTATATGTTTGAGATGTAGTTTCATGATATATAATGGATAGACAAGTTGTTATGACTATATTTGGAATATATGTACATATTTAAGTTGATTATGTCTTGATATGGTCTTACAAATAATGTGCATGGTTTATATGTTTTGATATTTGAATGATTGTAAATGAAAATGCTATGTGTTGCTTTTATAATAGGCTATTCGAATGGTGAAGAATATGATAGAAGTAGTATATGTAAGGTGATGTGAACTTAGGATTATACATGCCTTTAGATGTTTGAAATTGAAATGGGAATTTCATGTTATTGCTATGTTGGATCCGAATATTAGGATGGTTTTTGATGTAAGTTTAAATATGATTCTTACATGCCTAGGTTGTTTTTAATGTTGTTCAAACATGATCCATGTTTAATTAGGATTGATTGTATTATATATATATATATATGGTTGTAAGGTGCTAGCCGAACTTGTATATAAACATGAATTGGATTGAATGGATTTTAGATGAATGTTTGAAAGTGTATATACATTTAATATGATTGGTAAGTTATTTTAGGTTGATTATGTTATATGATTTACATGTCATCACCCTCCCTAACCACAAGTGCATGCATTCCCATTGCTAATATTATTATTATAACTTAAAATCCATACTTGAGCTTAAGCTACAATCACCGGAGCCTTTCCCTCGCCTTCCTTTGCTGCATGGATCACTAATGATCTGCATTGTTGGAAAGGAGCGTGTAAGCATAAGAGCTTAGTGAGTGATGCTCAAAACCACAACAAAAACAACAATGCAGTTTTATTAAAACCATTTTGAGTCGAAAACAAAACCACAATCGCAATTCGACAAGCATGAATTCCCAATAACATGATTATCATCAACCCTACATATGCTTGGCATCTTACATCAAGCAACAACATATAACAACATAGCTTAACTATCAACATCAAACATAATAACATTCAACCTTTCAACACCAAGAGTATATTGGCAACTATGGTTACTTTACTCGGATACGCAGATTCGATTCGATGGCATCTTACATCACCAAATCTATAAGAACAACAAGACATACGATGGCATCTTACATGATCGAGGTCTAATTATAAATCTTTCGGTGGCATCTTACTTCACTGTACTACTCCCTAATTTCATCTTACATCACTAGGGCCACGCGCGAATTTTATTAGTGCACTTAACCCTATGGTTGAACAATTATACCCAGTAAGACTCTCATATTTTCCAATACACAAACATCATGTAATACAACGTAAATTATCACATCCATTAGCCAACTACACACATTCATCTCATCTCATATCAACAACAACATGTCACAAACATCATAGGTTTAAACGTCATTTACATATCATAATGCATAGCAAGATTGAAGCATATAATTTCGGTAAAAGTAAAATGTAAACATTTAATACTTACCCTCGAGCTTAGTTTGGCCTTTCAAGCTCAACCTAAACTGTTAAAAACATTTTCACTCACCTGTAACGCCCTAGTTTTGGGCCTAGATGTTTTAGACATTGCCTCGGGTCGGTCGGGAATAGTTTGAATCCTTGAGGTCTGTTCAGGGAAAACCTAGTTCGGGATGTTTTAAAAATATGAAAAAATATCTAAAAATCATTATTTATTATGTCAATTATTATGGTAAAAACAATTTTACAAAATGAGTTTTGGAATTATTACATTTTGTTATAGTGACAAATATGCAGTTTTTGCAAAAGTTAGCTAGTGGTTGTTTTGTAAAGGATTAAAACTTTGAATCTTTAAGGATCTATTTTTACCATTTATTTCCATCAGATTTCTCTTTAATTTGGGAGCTTTTAATAAATGATTTTATAAAAGAAATAAAGGGAATTATAAATGAAACTAAAAGTTGACTTTTCATAACCAATTTCATGTTAGTTTTTCCTATCTTCATTTTCTCTCACCTTCTTTTCAGCCAAACACTTTTCCCTCATCAAAGAACCCTTGGTTTTCACCTTGATTGCTGAGATTTCATTCTCTAAATGATTATCCAACTTTGTTTCATCAAATCACATTGATTTTGTTTTGGATTTTTCAAGAAAACTTGCCGAAATTGAAGGAAGATCAACCATTAGAGGTAAGCTTCGTTCTTCTCCTCTAATGATCAGTTCTTTACTGAAATTCTCAAGCTATCAATCCTTTGTTAATGATTTTTGAGTTGTTTTAATGTTATAAACAAGAAAGAGTTGTTAAATTCAAGATTCTTGGTGAGATCTTGGTGATTTTTGTATTACTATGTTATGATCTGAGTTGAGGTTGATTTTCAACATATTTTGGATGTTATTTGATTTTGAGAATGAGGTTTTAACAAATAAATCCCGAATAGGTTTGGATCCCTAAGTTTAAGATGTTATATTTGTGGTTCTTGAGGTGTTTTTGATGTTCTAGTATTGCTGGAGGTATAAGGTCGTGTTTATGTTGATTTTTAGTGTTAATTGAAGTTTAGAAAAGGTTAGAATTGATAGATCTTGGCTGAGCTTTGATTGGTGAAAGTTTGGATGTGTTTCCGGTTATTTCGGATAGTCGAAATGCTAGTTTTGAGTAGGGAAGTGTGTTAGAATGAGTGGCTAATGATTTTAATGCATGGTGTTGCATTAATCCTCTGCTCTTATGTGTGTTGAACATGGGAGACTTCATCGGACGAGTTCAGTGTTAATCCGGAAGCACCAGAAGCTTAGAAATTGTTTCGGCAAGCAAGTGAAACGTCATCGGTGAGTGAAAATGGTTTTAGAAGTCCTTGAGGGACAAAAAAACGAGTTTTGGGGATTTAAGATTGGTTTGAAACACCATCCCAAGTCCGGAAGTAAGCATGTTTAGATTTGCTCTCAAAAAGTGGATGATGCCCCTAAATGCTTTTGACAAGCTCTTGATTTGAGAAAGATAAATTCCTACTGTTTTATGCATGATTTATGACATGAGATGATGTTTTATATTGATCCCATGAGATTGAACAATGTTGCAAAGAGTTTAGAGATTTTTGATTAAATACTATGCATGGACCTTGATTTTGAAATGGGGTGAGATTGGTTTAGAAATGTTACATCAAAATAGTAGGTGAGATGATGATTTTGATATAATATATTGGCATAATTGATGAGATGTTACCGGATATAAATGGTCGACCAATAGGATGTAAAATGCACTCTAAACTAAAAATTTGTATGTGCTCTTTGGAGTCGGGCAATGGGGGTAGTGCCATCCCGAACCAAAGTGAGAGTCTGATGATGAGAGATTCCATCGGGGTAGGTCTTGGTGAAACACCCAAGCTTTGTGGCGAAGAGAGATACCGCCATGAGAGTCCGGTGATGTGAGATTCCACCGGGGTAGGACTTGACTTAGGTCAAGCTAATCCGCATATCCGAGTAAAGATAGAAAATGAAATGCCAATATATGAGATTGAGTTATGATTCACATGTACCAATGTTTGAAATGTTTTTATGATATGAGAAATGCATATGAGATTTTGAGATTATGAAATGCTTTTGTATATCAAGCATGTGTGGCCTTGCCCTGAGTTTTGCATTGGTTGAATACATGAGATAGATGGATGGTACATGTGGTTTTCAAATGGTGTTTTGCTTTGAAATGAATTTCGAGCATAAGATAGAAAGAGCGTGGTTTTAGAAATGGATTTCAAGTTAATGTTTTAAAAGCTTGCATTGTTGTATTGGTGTTTTTAGAGCATGCCTCTCTAAGCTATCGTGCTTACGCTCTCTTTTACCAACAATGCAGATAATTGAGACATCTTGGGCTGCAAGGAGGCTTAAAGGAATCCAAGGAATAGATAAGCTGAAGTATGATGTTTTACATTTACCTTTAGTAATGAAATATGGCAATGGGATTTAATGGTTTGTTTGGGGAGATGTGTTTTGGACTCCCTTAAGTTGTAGCAAGTTGTGTGTACTCTTTTTGGTTTGTAGAAGGCCACTATATTTGTTTTGTTGCTTTACCTTGCCTTTTGGGATGCTTATGGTTTGTGGTTTAAGCATGTTCTTTCATATGCCTTGCATCTTTGTGTTAATCTATCAAATGCTTGCCATGAGCTTAGAGTTGAATGCTTATATGTTAGTATTGATGTTATGAACATGTTCATATGTTTTGGTGATGATTTGGTGATGTTAAATGTGAGTTTGGGGCTGAATTTGGTACACATCTGGTATGGGTATTGATACTCGGGCTTGAGTATCGATACTCATAAGCAAAACTGGTGCAAAATGGTCCAGGGTATCGGTACGAATGGGAAGCGTGTCGATACGACTAGGCAGAATTTGAAGGGTGTATCGATACTCGGGAATGGGTATCGATACCTTTTTCCCAAGTTTGGCCACTGCCTTCCCGCGTATCGATACGGCCCATAGGTGTACCGATACGCGACCGTTAAAATCTGTTAAAAACATCTTTTAAAGTTTTGAAATGTTACGTTCTAGTCCCTAAACTTCGTGTATGCAATTAAGTGAGTTTGGATGTCCTAATTGTGATGAAATTTTGCAGAGAAGCGTGAAATGTGACTAATTGAATATTGGTAACCTTAAAATCAGAAATGCCCTTGTTTTTTACAGAAATTATGTTTTGGTCCCTATATGCTTAATTTATGCAATTAAACCTCTAAATGAAATCCGATCGCTGTGCCGTTTCTTCCTATGCTCTTTGAAGATCATATAGGATCTAAATTGCATCTACAAAAGATAACAAGAAAAAAAGGGTCGCTAATCGAAGTCAGCTTTAACGAGTTGGCTTTGGTTTTCCCCGTGTAAGCTCCTTGGTTCGGATCCCAACTTACAAGCGTCCGAGCATTCCATCTGACCTAAAATACGAGTAGTGCTCTCAAGCCATGCCTCCGAACCTTCGGGAGACATACCACGAAACTCGACTCCACCTAAGCTACAGAGTCGCTCAAGGGGCAAACCTGTCCCCGCACCCTGAGGTGGTGCTGCAGCATGAAGACCGGCAATAGCCATCTGAAAAGCTCCGGCTATAGTCTGAAGTAATTGGGTCATGTCTACACCAGCCTGGCCCTGGCCAATATGTGGCCCATTACCTCCAACATCCGCCCCAGCCTTAGGTACATTATCTCTGACATTCGCCCCATTACCATCGGGAGCATGAGGAGAAAGAGGCACATTCTCGGGTGCCTAGTCACCCGCTCTAGGATGTCCTCTCGGTGTCACCATAACAATAAAACAATCAAAAACAATAAACACAAACACGAGAAAAAAATTGGGTCAGCAAAGGTAGGGATCCGTGTGTTTAAGCTCTTTTAATCAAAACCATCTTGCCATGATAATGCCTAGTAATAGGAATGCTTAACCAACCTTCAAACATCAACAGAAACACAAAGTCATGCTCACAAACACAGTCCAAAAAAGCCAAACACACACAGAACCAACTTACCCGACTTACCTTCTCGGGGAACCTCGTAATCAAGGCTCTGATACCACCAAACGTAACCCCCTCGACCCGATCCAGTCACAAGACCGAATCGGGAGAGTTACACGGGGATAACTAGAGAAAAATCTGAGAATTTCCCTCCGATTAACAACCCTAGATTTAGACTTATCTTGTCTAAATGCATTTAAACAATCCTATGGTGTTAAGGGTCACAGCGGAATATACAACGTCTTAATCGGACATCAATCGGATATCCAATTAGACCCAAATAGTCACGAAGGACCATTTTGCAAAACCACACCAAAAGGGCAAAAAGGTAATCTTAACCTTACCAAATCGTTAATTAGTCAAATTTCAAGCACACGAGGCAAACCAACTCAAACGAGACATACAAACTCATTTAGGAAGCCTACAAGCATTAGGGACCAAAACACAATATTTTGAAACCGTCAAAGATGCATTTTAATTGTTTTAACTACTTTTGTTTTGAAACAGGGTTTGTCCGTTTCGAAACACGGCCTCTTAGTAAAAAGTAAAACAAGGTTGTTTTGAAATGGCTCCCACTAGTATCGAAACGATGGTTTCCAGGGGCAAAACGTTTCAAAACCTGTTTCGAAACAGGGGTCCTACAGGCTTTGTCATTCCGAAACGACACAAGGTGTTTCGAAACACCAAGGCACATATTGGCCCGAAAAGACATTTTGGCATCCCCAAACGTTCCCAAACTTACCCTGAAAGAGCACAAACAACA
Source organism: Hibiscus trionum (assembly GCA_030270665.1). Taxonomy (NCBI): domain Eukaryota; kingdom Viridiplantae; phylum Streptophyta; class Magnoliopsida; order Malvales; family Malvaceae; genus Hibiscus; species Hibiscus trionum. The sequence goes on along the minus strand of BSYR01000038.1, from coordinate 12,384,877 downwards.
AAGCAACATGATCAAACACATGGGAGTTTACATCACCCTCCCTAACCACAAGTGCAAGCATTCCCATTGCTAATATTATTATTACAACTTCAAATCCATACTTGAGCTTAAGCTACGATCACCGGAGACTTTCCCTCGCCTTTCTTTGCTTCCCGGATCACTAATGATCTGCATTGCTGGAAATGAGCGCGTAAGCATAAGAGCTTAGTGAGTGGTGCTCAAAACCACAACAACAACAACAATGTAGTTTTATTAAAACCATTTTTGAGTCGAAAACAAAACCACAATCGCAATTCCACAAGCATGAATTCCCAATAACATGATTATCATCAACCCTATATATGCTCGACATCTTACATCAAGCAACAACATATAACAACATAGCATAACTCTCAACATCAAACATAATAACATTCAACCTTTCAACACCAAGAGTATATTGGCAACTATGGTTACATTACTCAGATACGCGAATTGGATCCAATGGCATCTTACATCACCGAATCTATAAGAACAACAAGACATACGATGGCATCTTACATCATCGATGTCTAATGATAAAGCTTTCGGTGGCATCTTACATCATCGTACTCCTCCCTAATGGCATCTTACATCACTAGGGCCACGCGTGAATTTTATTAGTGCACTTAATCCTATGGTCGACCAATTATACCCGATAAGACACTCATATTTGCCAATACACAAACATCATGTAATCCAACGTAAATTATCACATCCATTAGCCAACTACACACATTCATCTCATCTCATATCAACAACAACATATCACAAACATCATGGGTTTAAACGCCATCTACCCATATCACAATGCATAACAAGAATGAAGCATAGAATTTCGGAAAATGTAAAACGTTAACATTTAATACTTACTCTCGAGCTTAGGTTGGCCTTTCAAGCTCAACCTAAACTCTCAAAAACATTTCCACTCACCGGTAGAACCCAAACAATAGCCGAAACACCAGTTTCAAGCCTCCGCAACACCAGGTATCGCGTCCGAAGTACCCAAATTCGTTTCCGCTGCTTCTAAACAATCCAAAATAGAGTACTAATACCCTTTTCAACATACATGCCCACTGAAATTCACAAACACAATATTCAACAACATTCACTCATTGATTTGTAGCCGAAGTTATCTGAAAACATCATCAAATCAGATCTAACCAAAACCCAGCAAATTTACCATCAAAACCACATCTTTCAACATCCAAAACACTTACCCAAGATCTAGAAACCATCAGCCCAAAGTTCTTCACAAGAACAAACCAAAAACCCAAATTTTCAACTTCAAACCCCCCTCTTTTTTACTAGTTTCGGGTTTCCCATCATTAAGCCAGTAACCCAACATTTTTAGAACATCAAAGCAAGGTTAAAAACACTTTAATACATAGCATCAAACAACCCAAACGAAAATTTCTTCATTTTCCTCTTTTTCCAACACAAAGCATTTTGGAAACAATTTAAACAATGGGTTTAAGGAAAGATTTCATCTACAACACGTTTAAGGAAGAGAAAATCAAAACGAAAGAAGGATTACCTTAAAAAAAATTGCTTGGATAAAGTGCTTGGATCAATGGAATAGTAGAAATGGTGTTTTGGAGGAAATAACGTGAAAAAGAGTTTGAAGAAGATGATGGTATTTTCAAAAACCCTTTTAAAATTCCAAAATTCCCTTTTTACCCTTCTTCGTTAAAATCCTTTAGTTGTTTATTAAAATGTTTTCTCCCAAATTAATTTAACCCGAACCGGTTTAACCAAACCCTATTATCTCCCGGGCCCTAAACTCGGGTGTTACATCTCTCCCTCACTTAAGAAATTTCATCCTCGAAATTTACCTGATGGAAAGAGTGACGGAAATTGCTCTTCCATATCCGCCTTTCTCTCCAATGTAGCTTCTTCCACCCCCGATGTCTCCACAAATCCTTGACTAACTCAATGGTCCTCCCACGCAAAACTTTACTATCCGTAGCAAGAATCTCAACTAGTTCTTCATCATATGACAAATCCGAATTCAATTCAATCTCTTCCACTAGCATAACATGAGACAGATCTGATCTATACTTTCGAAGCATCGAAACATGGAACACAACATGAATCTTCTCAAGCTCGGATGGCTATCTCAACCTGTATGCAACATGACCAATCCTCTCAACTACCTCGTAAAGACCATTGAATCTCGGACTTAACTCCCTCATTTTACCAAACCTCATTACCTTCTTCCACGGGGAAACCTTCAAGAACACTTTGTCGCCAATAGCATACTCAATCTCTTTCCTCTTCAAATCTAAATACGATTTCTGTCTATCTGAAGCTGCCTTCAAAAAATCACAAATCAGTTTTACCTTCCCGGTAGTGCCCTTAAGCAAGTCTAGCATAGGTACAAGCTTCTGTCCGACTTCGGCCCAACAGACAGGTGTTCTACATTTCCTACCATACAGAGCTTCATACGGTGCCATCTGAATACTAGCCTGATAATTGTTATTGTACGCAAACTCTACTAGCGGTAGATGTTTTTCCCATGAACCCTAAAAGTCGATGGTGCAACACCTCAACATGTCCTCTAACACCTGAATAACTCTCTCTAACTGGCCATCTGACTGTGGGTGATACCAAACACTCCCAAAATCTATCTGTAAATCTCAGATCTCTGTCTGACATTATAGATTTCGGTACACTATGCAGTCTTACAATCTCACTAATATACAACTCGGCCAACCTGTCTAAGGTGTAAGTATTATGAACAGGTATAAAATGGGCACACTTAGTGAATCTGTCAACTATTACCCATATTGAATACTTCTTCAAAGGAGTCAACGGCAAACCTAACACAAAATCTATAGCAATCCGTTCCCATTTCCATTCCGGAACCTTCAACGGCTATAACAAACTTAGTGAATCTGATGCTCGGCCTTAACGCGCTGGCAAACCATACATCTGCTCACATACTCGGCCACATCTTTCTTTAGCCCAATCTAGAAGTACTCATCTTTCAACCCACGGTACATCTTCGTACTACGCGGATGCATAACAAAAGGACTGTTATGAGCTTCATTCAAAATAGTACGTCTCAACTAGGCATCTTCTAGAACAACTACTCTATTCTAGAAACATAAGATCCCATTCTCACTAAAGAAGAAATGTGTGGGTTTACCCTCGGCTATATCTTGCACGTGAGGTGCCAAAGATATGTCTTGCAACTGTTTCTCTCGAATCAACTGAACTAACGAAGGTTTAACCTGTAGCTCGGCTATCAAACTGCCATCCTATGGCACACTCAATCTCGCAAACATAGCCCGCAACTCAACTGCCACCTTCCTACTTAAAGCATCAGCCACTACATTTGCTTTACCCGGATGATACTCTATTGTGAGGTCATAGTCTTTAAGAAGCTCTAACCACCTACGTTGTCTAAGATTCAACTCTTTCCGAGTCATCAAATATTTCAAACTCTTGTGGTCGGTGTAGACTGTGCATTTCTCACCATAAAGTTGGTGTCTCCAAATCTTCAAAGCAAAGACCACTGCCGCTAACTCTATGTCATGAGTGGGGTAATTCTTCTCGTGAACCTTCAACTGCCTCGAAGCATAAGCTAAAACTCTTCCTTCTTGTATAAGCACACAACCTAAACCTACATACGATGCATCACTGAAGATTACGAAATCTTTTTCTGGTGCAGGCTGAATCAAAATCGGAGCTTCTGTCAAGGCTTTCTTCAATTTTTCAAACGCTTGTTGCCTCGTATCTGTCTACTCGTACGGAACATTTTTCTGTAATAGTATAGTCAAAGGTGCAGCAATCTTCGAGAATCCCTCAACAAACCTTCGATAATATCTGGCTAAACCTAGAAAACTACGGATTTCGGTCATTGACATTGGTTGCTTCCAACTCACTATTGCTTCTATCTTCTTGGGATCCACATTAATCCCATCGGATGAGATCACATGACCTATAAAGACTACTTCCCTAATCCAAAACTCACAATTACTCAACTTGGCATACAACTGATTTTCAAGCAAAGTTTGTAGTACTAATCGCAAATGCTCATCATGTTCTTCCTCGGTCCTGAAGTACACTAGAATGTCATCTATGAACACTACTACAAATCTATCCCAAAACTCGCGAGACACTTTGTTCATCATATCCATAAATGAAGCTAGGGCAATAGTCAAACCGAAAGACATTACTAAGAACTCGTAGTGCCCATATCGTGTACGGAAAGCTGTCTTCAGTATATCCACATCTTTTACCTTCAACTGATAGTAAATCGATCTCAAATCAATCTTCGAAAACACTGAAGCACCTCTCAACTGATCAAGCAAATCATCAATCTGTGGCAAAGGATACTTGTTCTTCAATGTTACTTTGTTCAACTGCCTATAATCTATGCACATCCTCATACTGCCATCCTTCTTCTTCACAAACAAGACCGGAGCACCCCAAGGTGAAATACTAGGCCTAATAAAACCTCTATCTGACAGTTCCTGAAGCTGTGTCTTCAACTCCTTCAACTCTTTAGGTGTCATTCTATACGGAGCAATGGATACTGGAGCAGAATCTGAATACGTCTCAATAGCAAACTCAACATCTCTATCTGGAGGCAAACCAGGCAATTCTTCTGGAAAAACACTCGGAAAGTCACAAACTGTTCTGATGTCTCACGGTATAACTTCACTCATATTCAGATTCATCACATAGGCTAAGTAAGCTTGACAACCCAAATCCATTATCCTCTAAGCCACTAAAGCTGAAACAACATTAGACAAGAACTTAATGTTCTCTCCAACTACTATTACCTCGCAGTCATCAGAAAGCCTCAAAGAAACTCTTTTAGTCTCAAAATATACCCTAGCTCTATGCTCCACAAGCCAATCCATACCCAGAATCACATTGAAACCATAAAAGGGCAACTCCTTCATGTCCACAGGAAACACGTGACCCTGAATCATCAAAGGACATCTTATGAACACTTTTCTAAGTACAATTGTCTCACCAAAAGAACTCGTAACATTCATACCTATATCTAACAACTCAAAAGGCAAACCTAATGATCTTGCATGCTCACCCAAAATATACGAATGTGTCAAGCCAGAATCAATCAACGAAAGCAAAGATAAGGACTGTAACACAAAATTACCTGCGATCACATCCGTGTCATTCCCAGCCTCACACTGTGCATATACTCTAGCCGGTCCACCTCCCTCAAGCTATACCGCGACAACATGGGCTACATTCCTCTGACCATCATTCCTATGTTGGAAGTTACCTCGGTCGCGCCCACAGCCTCTCTGATGATCTACAACTCTGACTGGTGCCTGACTATCCCTAGCCGAATGAGGAATCTCACGCCTCAAATGTGTCTGGGATCCACAGTTCAAATAAGCACGAAAGGTACCCCAACACTCTCCGGAATGGTTCCTCCCACATCTAGCACACTCGGGTGTGCGAGCAACAAAACCTTGACCCTGATGGCCTCGTCCCAAGTTACCACCCCCACGCCTAAAGTTCGGTTGGTGCCTTATATCCTTGTGCCTCTTGTTACGGTCTCACTCCCACTCGGTAGACCTTTTCCCTGAACTGGATCCACCTGAACGAGCAGCCAAACTTAGACTTTGCTCAATGTCTTTGGCCCTAGAGACCAAGACATCAAACTCAGTGTAATAAGAAGCAAGCATGTAGGTCTTCACCTCCGTAACCAACCCGTAATGGAACCGTTCACACCTTTCCCTCTTAGTGGGAACCAACTCTGAAGCATAATGACTCAAGCGCACAAACTGTACCTCATACTCGGATACGGACATATTGCCTTGCACTAAAGCCATGAATTCTCTATTCTTCTCGTCTTGATAGTGAGCACCAAGGAACTTCTTACGAAACGCACTACGGAAGAATCCCCAAGTAACCTCGGCCTCGAGCATACTTGAGATGACAGTGGTCCACCAAGCATACGTATCTCTCTGAAGCAACGAAACAATAAAACCTAACTTACGAGCGTCTGAGCATTCCATCTGGCCCAAGATACGAGTACTGCTCTCAAGCCATGCCTCCGAACCCTCAGAAGACATACCACAAAACTTGACTCCTCCTAAGCTACGAAGTCGCTCAAGGGGAAAACATGTCCCCGCACCCTGAGGTGGTACTGCAGTATGAAGACCATCAATAGCCGTCTGAAAAGCTCCTGCTATAGTCTGAAGTAACTGGGTCATGTCTACACCAGCCTAGCCCTGGCCAATCTGTGGCCCATTACCTCCAACATCCGCCCCAGCCTTAGGTACATTATATTTGACATTCGCCCCATTACCATCGGGAGCATGAGGAGCAAGAGGCACATTCTCGGGTGCCTGGTCACCCGCTCTAGGCCGTCCTCTCGGTGTCACCATAACAATAAAATAATCTAAAATAATAAACACAAACATGAGAAAAACATTGGGTCAGCAAAGGCAGAGATCCGTGTGTTTAAGCTCTTTTAATCAAAACCACCTTGCCATAATAATACCTAGTAATGGGAATGCTTAACCAACCTTCAAACATCAGGTATCGCGTCCGAAGTACCCAAACAATAGCCGAAACACCGGTTTCAAGCCTCCGCAACACCAGGTATCGCGTCCGAAGTACCCAAATCCGTTCCCGCTACTTCTAAACAATCCAAAATAGAGTATTAATACCCTTTTCAACATACATGCCCACTGAAATTCACAAACACAATATTCAACAACATTCACTCATTGATTCATAGCCGAAGTTATCTAAAAACATCATCAAATCAGATCTAACCAAAACCCAGCAAATTTACCATCAAAACCACATCTTTCAACATCCAAAACACTTACCCAAGGTCTAGAAACCATCAGCCCAAAGTTCTTCACAATAACAAACCAAAAACCCAAATTTTCAACTTCAAAACCCCCTCTTTTTTTACTAGTTTCAGGTTTCCCATCATTAAGCCAGTAACCCAACATTTTTAGAACATCAAAGCAAGGTTAAAAACACTTCAAAACATAGCATCAAACAACCCAAACAAAAATTCCTTCATTTCCTCTTTTTCCAACACAAAGCATTTTGGAAACAATTTGAACAATGAGTTTAAGGAAAGATTTCCTCTACAACACGTTTAAGGAAGAGAAAATCAAAATGAAAGAAGGATTACCTTGAAAAACTTGCTTGGATGAAGTGGTTGGATCAATGGAATAGTAGAAATGGTGTTTTGGAGGAAATAACGTGAAAAGAGTTTTGAAAAAGATGATGGTAGTTTCGAAAACCCTTTTAAAATTCCAAAATTCCCTTTTTATCATTCTTTATTAAAATCCTTTAGTTGTTTATTAAAATGTTTTCTCCCAAATTAATTTAAACCAAACTTTATTATCTCTCGGGCCCTAAACTCGAGCGTTACAAGAAGAGAAAGAAAAATCACTTCGGTAAGGGAGAAAGAGAGGGTGGGGAGGAGGGAGGACAACTACTAGAGGCAACGCAGCTGGCCTCAAAGAGGCAGCGACAAGGGTTTTTTTCTAAACAGAGATTAATGGAAGGGTCATATGATGGCATGATTTTTAATTTAGGGGTAAAATGTCCCGAAAAACTCTTTAGGGGCCAACTCGGAAAAATGTATAGTTTAAGGGGCAAATGAGCCTTTAAGCCTATTAAAAATTATAATATTATTTAATTAATTTAATGAAATGGTAATTCCAACATATAGATATGAAAAATAATGCTAATGAATTTAATTATAATTCAAATTAACATAAATATTTTATCTCTTCAAAAGCTTTTTTATAAATGCTAAACAATTAAATCATAAACTTAACTTTTCAATAATATTTTTTTATAAAATCTTTTCATAATACGTTCAAAAACAATATTCATCGAAAAAGATAAATTTTATTATGTACAGAACCAGCAGAACGGCTAAAGGCCGTCGCCGGTAAGAAAAAACGATAAAGAAAAAATTTAGAAAAATGTTGTAACTGCCTCAGAAAAATGTAAAAGTGGGAAATGTAGCGATAAAAATTGAATCCAATAAAAATATATTACCGAAATTTAGTAGTACATTTTAATAAAAATACAAGTCGTTTTACATAGAATCCAATTATTGATGAGTTATTATATCATGCATCAGAATTCAAGAGTGAAATTTTTTTCTCCCACAAACATGCCTAAATTCACCTTAAAAATTACAATTCAAATCTCAAACTCTAAAACCTAAACTCTAAAACTTAAATAATAACCCTTAAAACTTAAACCCTAAACTAACCCCTAAACTTTAAATATCCACTTGTAAAAAAGTTTTTTTTTCACTATGCACTGCACGAAATATTTTCCCATAATTGATTATTGTGTACTTGTTTCCGCGGTGAGAGGGCCAAAATCTCATTCAATCGAGATTTTGTGTCTCGAACGCCGTGCCTACATGTTTGGATGTAAAAAATCTAAAATCAATTCTGGGCACCGAACGTGATTTTGGGAAAAGCTACAGGATATTAGCTTTTGCGTTTCGTTGTATAAAAAACCTGTATAAAAATCAATTCTCCCACCGCATATCCAAACACTATGATCAGTAAATTTTAAACGTTTGTCGAGTATATGTTTGTACTTGGGTATTATTATATAAAAAACATGTATAAATAGTTATTTAAGTAAATAACCTCCAAGCTAATGTTATTTATAAAAATCACCCAAAGTCGTTCACGTACGTTGCATTCTACAAAAAAGTGAGTTTCAAAATTCGCAGAAAATTAATTTTTTTACCAAATTACTCGACACGGAACTCGCGTTTTGTAGAAAGCGAAATTCGAACTCGCTTTCTGTAAAAAACAAGTTCATCCTACGTGGACGATTTAGAGTCATTTCTCTAAATAATATTGGTTGGGGTCATTTACTTAAATAACTATTTAAAACGGGTTTTTTATATAATAATACCCTGTAGTTGTTTATATATTCACACACTTGCATCGTAGAAGCCACACATTACCACAGTCTAAATTCATTGGACTCCAAAGAAAAAAAAAAGAGCAGAAACGATAAACCAGAAGCTATCAGATAATATGTCAAATAATGGTGTATTAAAAGAAGCAAAGGTTCCTTTGATTGAAGATGGATCATCGGCCGGAGGATTTGGAGCCGAAAAAGAGTATCGAAATCAAGCTATTACGGAAAGGGTATGGGTTGAATCAAAGAAACTATGGCAGATAGTTGGCCCTGCAATGTTCAGCCGCCTCGCCTCCTACTCCATGCTGGTTATTACTCAAGCCTTTGCCGGCCACCTTGGGGATCTCGAGCTTGCTGCCATTTCCATTGCCAATAATGTCATCGTCGGTTTCGACTTTGGCCTCATGGTACACATCCTTACTCTCAGGGATTTGAATTATAGTTGCGGCCGCGTTTTCAGTTATGTTTTCGGACCGCTTTCTAATGTTTGTTTCTGTTTTTGTTTAGTTGGGAATGGCGAGTGCTCTTGAAACGCTATGTGGCCAAGCGTTTGGAGCAAAGAAGTTCTACATGTTGGGAGTATATATGCAACGCTCGTGGATTGTTCTTTTCCTATGTTGTATATTGCTTTTGCCTTTATATCTCTTTGCTTCACCGGCGTTGAAGCTATTAGGACAACCCGAAGACGTGGCGGAGCTGTCCGGGGTCGTTTCTATGTGGATGCTACCACTTCATTTCAGCTTTGCGTTTCAGTTCCCACTGCAAAGGTTCTTGCAAAGTCAGCTGAAAAACATGGTGATTGCATGGGTTTCGCTGGTGGCTCTCTTGGTCCATGTGTTTGTGAGTTGGTTGTTTGTGTATAGGTTTCAGCTTGGAGTGATTGGAATCGCCGTGACATTAAACTTTTCATGGTGGGTTTTGGTTGTCGGACTGTTTGCCTACACCGTCTGCGGTGGCTGCCCTCTTACATGGACCGGTTTCACCATGGAAGCGTTTTCTGGGCTTTGGGAATTTGCCAAACTGTCAGCTGCTTCTGGGGTTATGCTTTGGTAGGTACCAAATCAATTCAATGATTTTCCTTTGAAATCTGAATCATTTAATTACTTCCCTTTCTGGTTTCAAATCTAACAATTGAATTCATCAATCATTGTACGTTTCGAAAATCTACAGCCTGGAGAATTGGTATTATAGAGTACTAATTTTGATGACCGGACATCTCAAGAACGCCGAGATTGCCGTTGATGCTTTGTCCATATGGTATGAAATTATAAATCTTGATCGTCTAAATACACAACAGGATTTAAATTACAGTTAGGATCACATTTGCATATATAACGGATACTATTATGATCTTTGTAGACTTGTATTTTCCGTCATAATAATTCTGGACGATAGGGAACTACTATTTGAATCCCTGATATATATAGTACTACATATAATTTATTTTGAGTGATGAATTGTCATGAAATTACACTGAGTTGTCGGGGTTGGGACAATTTCTGCAGCATGGCAATTAATGGATGGGAGATGATGATCCCTTTTGCATTCTTTGCTGGAACCGGGTAAGACTCCTGAATATCATTTTATGTCCACTCATTTTCCCGTGTCTCTGGGTCTAAAGTTGCTGACCAAGCAGTGGTTCTAACACATTCTGGCCTTAACCATAAGGATGGCAACAAACTTTTACTATTATTTTTGTCTCTATGTTTTTGTTTGCATCAAATCACTGTACTTCAGTACCAATCATGTTCTACAATCGAATGGTCAAGATTGGTGGCTTATCTTTGCGCCACTCGTGTCGTATCAAAATGCTATACTTCATCATGTTAATTTGTCCTAGTGTTTGATTTGGTTTTAACAGTGAAATTAAGGGTAGGCAGGCATAGAAGGCATTTATTAAAAAAGGACAAGAGAAATAAAAGTAAAGTAGATTCTTGTTGTCTCTTTCTTTAAGATGTAGGACAAGAGAGTAGTCAAGAGTTACAATCCCTCGATGTAGGACAAGGCATTTATTGTCTCTCAGTCTGTTGCTCACCATGTTCCTCAACTCTCTATAAATTGCTCCAACAAAAATGATTAATATGTGATGCATGCATGCAGAGTGAGGGTGGCAAATGAGCTTGGTGCTGGGAATGGGAAAGGAGCCAAGTTTGCAACCACAGTTGCAGTGGTGTCATCGGTTATAATCGGAATCATCTTCTGGTTGTTAATCATGATATTTCATGATAACATTGCTCTTATGTTCTCCACAAGCCAACCGGTTCTGGAAGCAGTCAGCAAACTCTCTCTTCTCTTAGCCTTCACCGTTTTGCTCAACAGTGTCCAACCAGTCTTATCCGGTAACAATTCAATTTTTTTTAGTCGTGTCGAGTTTTACCCACTCTTACTTGATGATAAACCTTAATTCAAATTAATTTGTGGTTTAGGAGTGGCAGTGGGATCTGGATGGCAATCCTACGTGGCTTACATAAATCTGGGTTGCTACTATCTCATAGGTGTTCCACTTGGATTCTTGATGGGATGGGGCTTCAACCTAGGTGTCATGGTAATGATTTTGATCATTTCAAGGTTTTGTTTTAGATGATACATATGAGCCTCTTTGGTTAGATAATGATATTGAAAACAAATGGTGAATTGAAGTGCGTCAAGAATTATTTGTTGAGCTAGGGTCATTGTTATAGTATCAAGAGAAGTCATCAACACTGCGTGTTAATACTGCACAACGACTTTGATATAATGTTAGTGACTTAGTGTTTGGTTACATGCTTAAGTGGAACTCTATTCGTTACTATAACTATATCCCTAGATGATCAAAAAATATATGAAGCACATCACTTCAACAAATATCATTTTTCAACAATATTATTTGAGCAATTATCCCGGTACATATGAAACCAAAGCAGTAAACTCAAATAGGCTGAAATGTAAATGTTTGGTAGGGAATTTGGGCTGGAATGATCTTCGGAGGGACAGCAGTTCAGACAGTGATACTGGCTATTATTACCATGCGGTGTGATTGGGACAAAGAGGTTCGATCTTTCTTTTTATCTTGCCTTGGTTACTTAGGTTTTGATTCTCTGCAATTTAATGGCATCTGAATCTTTGTTTTGTTGGGGATTTACAGGCTGAGAAAGCAAGCTTGCACGTGAACAAGTGGTCAGTGACGATGTAATCATTACAAGCTCTTGTCTTGTCTTGTCTTTGTTTGTAAGTTTATGTTTTCTACTGTGACAACCTTCTTTGTAATTCTATTTCGTTTTCGAATGAAAATGTAAAAATATGTATAGGAGAACTCGTTGCTTCGACTTTGATTTTATTCTTGAAAAAGATAAATTTATCCTTTTCATGCAAACAACCTTATTACCTAAGAAGTTTTGTAATAAAATTGAAGATTCATTTGGGGACCACGTGAAGCCAACAAATTTAAATCTCATCTTCCTCACAATCAACTGTCCATTTATGTAGGGCAGTTCTGCTGTGAGGCGGTTAATATACAGATAATATGCGGCGTGATCGGTTAAATAGGTGACTGGTTAAACATAACAAAATAAGTAAAATTATCTATTTTGGTGATAAGAGTATCAACATATTCAGTAAATTACTTATTTTAAGCTGATGGGGCCTTAGAAAGTATCTATACTTTTTGAGTAAATTACTTATTTTGTTGATACTTTTGAGTAAATTACTTATTTTGTTGATACTTTCGAAAGTATCGATATTTTTTTAAAAAGCAATATAACTAGTTGCAATGTGGCTCGAAAGTATCGATACTTTTTTAAAAAGCAATGTAACCGGTTGCAATGTGGCTCGAAAGTATCGATACTTTTAAAAAAGTATAAATACTTTCGAAAGTATCAACAAAATAAGTAATTTACTCAAAAAGTATAGATACTTTCCAAGACCCCATTAGCTTAAAATAAGTAATTTACTGGATATGTTGATACTCTTATCAACAAAATAGTTAATTTTACCTATTTTGTTATCGTCGGATTTCCAAGGCCCCTAGGCGCTACCGAATATGTTGATACACTTATCAACAAAATAAGTAATTTTACCGATTTTGTTATCGTCGGATTTCTAAGGCCCCATCAGCTAAACTTTAATAACAAAATAGGTAAAGCGCTACCGAATATGTTGATACTCTTATCAACAAAATAAGTAATTTTACCGATTTTGTTATCGTGGGATTTTCAAGGCCCCGTCAACTTAAACTTTAATAACATAATAGGTAAAGCGCTACCGAATATGTTGATACTCTTATCCCCATCAACTTAAACTTTAATAACATAATAGACGCTACCTAATATGTTGATACTCTTATCAACAAAATAAGTAATTTTACCTATTTTGTTATGTTTGTGTCGATACCTACCGATAACTTAAGTTTGCCGGTTACAATTTTTTTTTAATATCATTTCATGTTTTCTACCAGATAAATTATTTTATATCAACATATCCGGTAGCGCTTTACCTATTTTGTTATTTATCTTATAATATTTTCGGTAACGTCGTTTCTTACCTGTATATTAGTCTGCATTTCCTTAGAATTTCCATTTATGAAACGCCACCCACTATCATTCATTTACTTTTAGATAAGGACGTATCTGGTCTCCCCATTTTGTAAGACATTGTATTGATTATTATTTATTTTTCAATTAAAAAAGAAAATATGTTTAAATTAAATATTAATATTATTATTTAATTAAAGAAAAAAATTTGATTCACAAACTTTGTAATTTTTAGTTTATAAATTCTCGTTAATTTTGAGGTTTAGTGTGTTTGTTTAAGTTTAAGAGTTGGCTTTAAAATTTTAGATTTTAAATTTTGAAGAAAGGTCGTGTAATATTTTTTTACACAATAAATATTTCCCTTTAATTAATCAGGTAAATTAAGAAATTAAATCATTACATTTCACTTATTATGTAATTTAAAATTTTCAACTATATTAATATATTAAAAGGGCTTAAAGTCCCATTTCCTCTATACACTTTTTACCGAGTTGCCCTTTAAAGAATTTTTCAAGATATTTTATCCCTTAAACTTTAAATCGTAACTTCAGTTGCCCCTTTTTTTATAACGTCCATTAAGAAAAAAATTCCAACCAATCAGAGTGTGCCATGTGGCACTTTTAATTAAAAAATGGTTGGCTTTAATAGAAGTGGGTAATTTGCATGTTTGCTCTTTCATGTTTTATTTTTATTCAATTTAGTCTTTAAAATTTAATTTAATTAATGACAATTAGATTAAAAAATATTAGGGAAAACTACATCGGTGGTCCCTTAACTATTACCGTTTTCCTATTTTGGTCCCAAAACTATTTTTTCGGCAAAATCGTCCCTTCTGTTACATAGTTTTCCTGTTTGTGTCTCCCGACGTTAAATAGCTAACGGTTTTGCTGACGTGATATTTTTAAAATATTTTTAATATTTTTTAATCATTTCTCTCTCTTCTTTCCCTTCTTCTTCATCTCTTTATTTTACCCACCATTTTCAGTAGCCATCCATGATTCTTGGGACATTTCTGCCTCCATTTTTTGAGTATAAATCTTCTATAATTTTAGGGCAACATTACCCTGGCAAAATCTGAATCAGAGCAGCTTGAGTTTATTGTTTCATCTCAAAGAATAAAAGATCCCAAATATCAGCAGAAGGTATACCTTTTGGCATCTTTGACTAGAGGTTTCTTCTTGTTGTATGCAGCTATACGGCGGGTAAGATGGAAATAGGTTCAGATAAAAGTGCCGAACAACGAGCCCTTCTTGTCGAATCAAGAAGGTAAGTTCTGCTTTAGAATTTTTAACAAGCCATCCCCATCATATGGTACAGGCAGTTTGAATCACTTGTGTAAATAGATTATGTATTTGTATGAACAGTCCATGCTAGTTCTTTTTCCCAGGATCTGTGCGTCTAAATGCACACTTGCCTGCTTGCATATCAATATGGGTATGTTAGATTGGAGCATTGTAACTAATCAAAAGATCCCAAGTCATATCATGTATTACACAATTCTTCATTCTACATACTTATGCAATCGTGATTGATCATATTCATTCCCCCAAGCCATGCATATATACATGTGTTGTGCTTTTTAGTGCTTAGAATTAAAAGAAGAAAATCTTATGTGATCCAAGGATGCTGTTTGTTTAGACCGTTTATTTGCTATACCATATTATTATTGGTTACTATGAATTTGGTTATCTAACTGCAGCCTTTAGCTTTTGAGTGTTTTTTTCCTTGCAGACAAGAGGTCTTGCTGTCCAGATTCTGCCAGGGTACTGTTGTCCTAAAATTATGGAAGATTTATACTCAAAAAATAGAGGCAGAAATGTCCCAAGAATCATGGATGGCTACTGAAAATGATGGGTAAAATAAAGAAGATGAAGAAGAAGAGAAAGAAAAGAGAGAAATGATTAAAAAATATTAAAAATATTTTAAAAATACCACGTCAGCAAAACCGTTAGCTATTTAACTTCGGGGGACCAAAATAGGAAAACTATGTAGCAGAAGAGACGATTTTGCCGAAAATAATAGTTTTGGGACCAAAATAGAAAAACGGTAATAGTTAGGGGACCACCGGTATAGTTTTCCCAAAATATTACAATAGTTTAAATCTTCTTCTTCTTCTTCTAATTTGCATGTTTTCTCTTTCATGTTTTATTTTTCTTCAACAAATTGTCCAAAATTATTACGAAAACCCATATAAAATTAAATCAAGATCATCCCTCACTGATAGCTAAACTAGCACCATAGCATTCAGCTTCCATTTAGTACCTCACCGCACTGTACTTAAATCAAACCAATTGAATCTTTCTCTAAAGTAAATCGAATAAGTACCTTGAATCCCTAAATCGCATTCAAACCATCATTAGTCCAGAATCACTTAAATCGACCATGGCTCAGCCAAATCCACACCCAAACAAAATTGTAAAATAAAGAAAATGAGAGGATATTAAAGGAAAATTAAGAAAAGAAGAAAAATCAAAGAAAGAGAGAAAGAAGAAACCCATAAAAATCCCAACAATGAGCAATAAGTACAAGTGTAGGAGATGTTTTGGTTTTCATTTGGATCCGATTTAATTACCAAATCAAATATCATAGGTGTTAAGTTTTGCACATTCAAAACTAGATTTAGTTCATGGCGACAATGGTAATGGCGTGAAGAAGAAGAAGAGTTCAGAAAAAAAAAATAGAAGAAAGAACGTGAGAGAACTTGGGGGAAATTTTTAATAATATTGTAATTTTATAGCTTAATAGCACTATTGGCCCCTAAAAAGAATATATCTTATTATTTACCATTTTTTTATTATGATAATTATTATAAATTTAAATTTAATTAGTGATGTGGCATTACCTAATTGGTCAAGGATTTTTTTTCTAAACAGAAATTAATGGAGGGGTCATATAATGTTTCGATTTTTAATTTAAGGGTAAAACATCTCGAAAAACTCTTTAAGGGCCAACTAAAAAAAAGTATAGTTTAAGGGGCAAATGGGCCTTTAAGCCTATTAAAAATTATAGTATTATTTAATTAATTTAATGAAATGGTAATTCCAACATATAGATATGAAAAATAATGCTAATGGATTTAATATAATTCAAATTAATATAAATATTTTATCTCTTCAAAAGCTTTTTCTTATAAATGCTAAACAATTAAATCATAAACTTAACTTTTCAAAAATATTTTTTATAAAATCTTTTCAAAGTACGTTCAAAAACAATATCAAATTGAAATTAAGTAAAGTTTCAACTATTGACTGAACCAACAAGTAGTTCCAGTGGAAAAGCGCATGATGTTCGTCTTAGGAGACCCGAGTTTAATCGCAATGTCTACAAGGTGTGTGTGCTTCGTCAAAAGGTTGAGAATATCCATGAACAGATACTACCTTGTAATCACCTTTAAACTATTAAAAAAAACTTATGACACGTTAATAACTTTTTTACTAATTTTTAGGGTTAAGAGGTAATTTTGCCCATATAGTAATCACAAATAAATAATTTTTTACTAGTTTTTAGAGTTAAGGGGTTAAATTGATGAAATTAAAAATAAGGAACAACATAGTTAATTTTAGAAAACAAAAAGAGATAAATTGGACGAATTAAAAAAATAGACAACATTATTAACTTGAGATAGCCGCATGAGCAAAATTATCCCACTCATAGATGTTATTTATCTTCTAGTTGCTTGTTTTAGATCATTTTAACTTTAAATCTAATTACTTGAGGTCTGTAAACGAACCGAACAAATACGAATGAGGATATGTTCATGTTCGTTCGTTTAATTTTAAATGAACAAATGAACGAACACGAATAACTAAACAATCATTATTACTTGTTCGTGTTCGTTCGTTAAAATGATAAACGAACACAGACGAACGAACATAAAAGGATATATGTGAATAAATTTAAATGAACAAGTGTGAATAAATTAAACTTTCTTTAAATATAATATTTTTGTTATGAAAAGTAATAAATATAAATGATTAATATGTTGCTCACCATGTTCCTCAACTCAATATTAATTGCTCCAACAAAAATGATTAATCTGTGATGCATGCATGCAGAGTGAGGGTGGCAAATGAGCTTGGTGCTGGGAATGGGAAATGAGCCAAGTTTGCAACCACAGTTGCAATGGTGTCATCAGTTATAATCGGAATCATCTTCTGGTTGTTAATCATGATATTTCATGATAACATTGCTCTTATGTTCTCTACAAGCCAACCGGTTCTGGAAGCAGTCAGCAAACTCTCTCTTCTCTTAGCCTTCACCATTTTGCTCAACAGTGTCCAACCAGTCTTATCCGGTAATAATTCGATTTTTTCGAGTCGTGTCGAGTTTTACCCACTCTTACTTGATGATAAACCTTAATTCAAATCAATTTGTGGTTTAGGAGTGGAAGCGGGATCTGGATGGCAATCCTACGTGGCTTACATAAATCTGGGTTGCTACTATCTCATAGGTGTTCCACTTGGATTCTTGATGGGATGGGGCTTCAACCTAGGTGTCATGGTAATGATTTTGATCATTTCAAGGTTTTGTTTTAGATACATATGAGCCTCATTGAATTGCGTCAAAAATTATTTGTTGAGCTAGGGTCATTGTTATAGTATCAAGAAAAGTCATCAACACTACATGTTAACACTGCACGACGACTTTGATATAAAGTTAGTATTTGGTTACATGCTTAAGTGGAACTCTATTGGTTACTATAACTTTATCCCTAAATGATCAAATAATATATGAAGCACATCACTTCAACAAATATCATTTTTCAACAATATTATTTGAGCAATTATCCCGATACATATGAAACCGAAGCAGTAAACTCAAATAGGCTGAAATGTAAACGTTTGGTAGGGAATTTGGGCTGGAATGATCTTCGGAGGGACAGCAGTTCAGACAGTAATACTGGCTATTATTACCATGCGGTGTGATTGGGACAAAGAGGTTCGACCTTTGTTTTTATCTTGTCTTGGTTACTTAGGTTTTGATTCTCTGCAATTTCATGGTATCTGAATCTTCGTTTTGTTGGGGATTTACATGCTGAGAAAGCAAGCTTGCACGTGAACAAGTGGTCAGAGACGATGTAATCATTGTCAGAAATATTCAGAGGAGTATCAATTGAAAGAATTTAGAATAGGAAGTGAAAGGGAGAAGATGAATAAAACGAAGAATCACAGAGAAAAATTGAAAGGAATAAAAGAATTATTGTGTATTTCTCATATGTTTTACAATAACAAGAACGGGTCTATTAATAGCCCAAAGACTAGGCTTGACTATATCCCAAGTCTGTTACAAATCTGTTACAATTTGTTATACCCGACTCAACTAATTCCAGCTCAGCATAGATCTTGTATCTATAGTCTTACATTCTCCTGGTTTTCTTCATCTTGTTGAACAATGTGTGCAACTGACACAACACCATGACGAGCTCGTAAAGAAGCAAAACAAGCTGGTGGAATCGGCTTGGTAAAAATATCAGCTGTCTGCTCAACAGATGGCACATAATTCACCAACAGCTGACCAGCAAGCAATGTTTCTCGAACAAAATGAATATCAATTTCAACATGCTTGATACGTGCATGATGAGTTGGGTTAGCTGCCATAGAGAATGTGGATGCATTATCACACCAAACAGTGGGTTTTCCACATAACTCAACCCTAATTTCAGACAAGAGTTGTTGAACCCAAACTAATTCAGACACAACATTGGCTAGACTCCGATATCAGCTTCAGAAGAGGACCTGGAGACCACATTCTACTTTTTAGAACACCATGCAATCGGATTTGCACCAAGATAAATGCAAAAACTAGAAGTAGATCTCTTATCTTCAACAGAGGATTCCCAATATGCATCAGCATAACAAGACAATGAACAAGAGCCTGCACCAGTGAAGTAAATTCCATAATCGAGAGTCCCACCCAAGTAGCGCAGAATACATTTAACAGCCTTCCAGTATGAATCACAAGGATGATTCATATACTGACTAACTTTATTAACGGCATAGGCAATGTCTGGCCTGGTAAGACAAACATACTACAGACCACCAACTGTACTACGATATAGATGAATATCAGAGAATGGTTGACCATCATTGGCTTTCAGTTTTGGTGAGACAACCATGAGAGTAGGTGTTGGAGAAGAGTTGAGCATATTAGTACGATCAAGAAGATCCAGCATATACTTCTTTTGATTGAGAAGCAAATCAGAGGAAGTTTGAGAAACCTCCATCCCAAGAAAAAATCCCAATTGACCTAAATCCTTCAGAGCAAACTCATCATTTATACTTTGAATAACTGTCTGAATCTCATCAGGTTGATCTCATGTGATGATGATATCATCCACATAAATCATTAAAAGTAAAGAAGAGGAATCAGAGTTCCTAAGGAAGAGAGAAGAGTCAGCCTTGGAAGCAGCAAAACCCAATTTCTGAATTGAAAAGGCTCGTAGTGTCTGAAACCAAGCTCGAGGAGCTTGAAGAAGGCCATAAATGGCTTTATTCAACTTACAAACAAGTTTCTCCCTATTTGATCCAGTCTTTTCAAAACCAGGAGGTTGATTCATATACAATTCTTCAGTCAATTTCCCATTGAGGAAGGCATTGTTGATGTCAATCTATCGATTCTTCATGACTGCAGTAGCAAGCACAGTCCTAATTGTATTAGACTTAACCACTGGACTAAATGTTTCATGAAAATCACACTCAACCATTTGAGAATAGCCTTTTGCCACTAATCGAGCCTTCAACCTCTCAACAGACCCATCTTGCTTCCTTTTTACTTTAAACAACCACTTGCAGCCTATGGGCTTCCTATTAGATGGCAATGGCTGAAGTGTCCATGTACCATTAGCAAGGAGGGGTGAATATTCAGCATCAACAACAGCTGCCTAGCCTTTATGAGAAAGGGCTTCTATAATAGAGGTAGGTTCAACAACATTAGATTTAGCAAGCAGAACCTTAGGCTTGAAAACACCAGCCTTTCCTCTAGTAATCATGATGTGACAATTTTGAGGAGCATATGAAAGCTAGAGGTGAAGGAGTAGTAGAGAATGAAGGTGGAGGATGAATAAATGAAGTGGTATGTGAATGTGGAATAGCAGTAGAAGATGGAGATGGAGTATGATTAATAACAATGGTGTGTGGAAATGAAATAGCAGTAGAGGATGGAGATGGAGTATGACTAACTGCAGTGGTATGTGAAGGTGAAATAGCAGTAGTAGATGGAGATGGAGTATGATTAATAGTAGTGGTGTGTGGAGGTGAAATAGCAGTAGAGGATGGAGATGGAGTATGACTAATTGCAGTGGTATGTGAAGGTGGAATAGCAGTAGTAAATGGAGATGGAGTATGATTAATAGCAGTGATGTGTGGAGGTGAAGTAGCAATAGAAGATGGAGATGAAGTATGACTAATTGTAGTGTATGTGGAGGTGAAATAGTAATAGGAGATGAGGATGGAGTATGATTAATAACAGTGGTGTGTAGAGGTGAAGTAGCAATAGAAGATGGAGATGGAGTATGACTAATTGTAGTGGTATGTGGAGGTGAAATAGTAATAGGAGATGAGGATGTAGTATGATTAATAGCAGTGGTGTGTGGAGGTGAAGTAGCAATAGGAGATAAAGGTGGTGTATGAGATATTGTAGTGGTATGAGGAGACTGAAGCTTACTAGACACAGACCTAGTAAAAAGATCATTGTTTTCTTGAGGAGGAGTGTGAGAGACATTGCAATGCCTAGTACAGTTATCAAACAGAACACAAGAGCTCCTATCATTTAGAGGAGCTAACAAAGCAGGAGAAAATATAGAATCTCTTAAGTCAGATGAACCATGTTTACAAGAAGAAGACTGGGTTGGTTTCACATTACTGGACAACATGCTTTCAAAAGGAAAAACATTTTCATCAAAACAAACATGCCTAGAAATGTAAATTCTTCCATTAGGATCAAGACACCTATAACCTTTATGCATAGATGAGTAGCCCAAAAAGACACATGTAGAAGATCTAAACTGAAGTTTATTTCTATTATAAGCCCTAAGGTTAGGATAACAGACACATCCAAAAACTTTCATAAAGTTATAATCAGGCAGCCTATGAAACAATCTTTGATAGGGAGACATACCATCTAAGGCTTTTGTAGGTAACCTATTTGTTAGAAAAATTGCATTTGAAAAAGTATCATTCCAGAATTTAAGGGGCATTGAAGCTTGAGCAAGCATGGATAACCCTACCTCAACTATCTGACGATGTTTTCTTTCCACACTTCCATTTTGTTCTGATGTATGTGGACACGACATTCTGTGAACAATTCCTTGATCCTTAAGATATCTACTCAAAGCTACAAACTCTCCTCCACCATCACTTTGAAACATCTTGAGCTTAAAACCAAGAAGTCTCTCTGCCATCATGTGAAATTGAACAAACATAGTTTTAACTTCAGACTTATGCTTCAAAAAATACAACCATGTATATCTAGTAAAAACATCAATAAAAGCAACAAAATATTGAAAACCATTGGAGTATAGAGGAGCTGGCCCCAAAACATATGCAACAACAAGCTCAAGGGGTTGAGTATACTGAGTAACAGATTCAGTAAATGGCAATTTATGAGATTTGGAAAACTGACATGCTGTGCATAAGCTAGCATTAGATTTATTATTAACAACAAGTTAACTACAATGATGTTAGGCTTTGAGAAGAACATCCTTTGAAGGATGTCTAAGCCTTCTATGCCAAAGGTCAAGACTAACAGCATTACATTCAACATGATTATTACTGACAGCATTACATTGAGCATTCTTATTACTAAGGGAAGTACATATAACATGTTTATTTGTATCAGAAACTATATTATCATCAACTGCAGTATGACAAGCTTTCAAGGAACCACCATCGAACTGATATAGACCATTCTTCTCATAGCCCTGCAACAACACTTGATTTGTCCTCAAATCTCTAACTTGACAAATGTTTGGGGAAAATTCAAGCAGAACCTGATTGTCCTGAGTAAATTTGGACACAGATAACAGATTTTTAGTAATGTTAGGAACATATAACAAGTTTTTCAATAGTAAATTTTTATTACCAGTTAAAAAAGAAGATTGACCAGAATAAACAATGGGAATAGACTGACCATTATCAACTCTGACAGTACCTGAACCAGGACAAATACTACCAGACTGCAGATTGCTAAAATCCTTAGTCAGATGGTGTGTAGCACCTGAGTCTGGATACCAGGTGTTATCATCCACAACCTCTGGAGTTTCCAACAAGGCCTGAGGAGACACTAAAGGATGAGAGAAAGGAACAGAAGTCACAGGCATCATAGGGGAAGCAACTGAAGGAAACAGAGGGCGAGATTGAACATGGTTATAGACAGTAGACTGGTGCCCAAACTGAAAGGGAACCACTGGCTGAGAAATCACAGGCTGGTAAGAAGCATGAGACACAACTGAAGGGGCCTGAGGTGTCAACTGAGCAGAAACAATAGGTTATTGAGGGGTAAAGCCTAACACAGGAGGTAAAGGATAGTACATAGTATTGTAGGTGGGCACATGTTCAGAAGTATAAGCTGTGACATTTGACTGATTACCCCTATTGCCACTATTACCATTGTTCTGAAAAGATCTAGAGGAGTCATTCTTGAAATTTAAATTGAATCTGTTGTAACACCTCTCAACCAGATGTCCTATCTTTCCACACAACTGACATTGGGGTCTACCACCACCAGAAAAACCTCTGCCCCTAGTGGCATTATTATTATAACTCTGATCATCAGAATGAACAGCCTGAACAACAGACTCAGAATAGTTATTGTTTTGTGACTCAGTATAAGTATTAAACTGCGAAGAACCAGGACCAGTAGTAGGTTGAGTTGATGCACTAGGACCAGAATAAGACTGTTGATGAACATCCAAATGAGCTGAGGCAGGAACCTAACTAAACACATTTTCTTGACGAGAATCAACATCATGAAGGATGGTACTAACAGCTCTCAGATCAGAGGATGTAGTAGGATTAGCAGTAATAACAGTGGCAATAGGATCATATTCTGGAGGCAATCCATTTAAAATAGTTGTGATGTGTTCATGATCAGAGATGACCTCCCCACAACTTGCTAAACTACCACAGATAGACTTAATTTTCAGTAGGTACTCTCTCATGCTCATATCTCCCTTTTTCTGAGAATGAAGAGATCTCCTATAAGACATGAGCCTATATGTAGTTTTCCCACTATACAATTGATACAGAGTATTCCAGATTTCTGAAGCAGTGTTATGTCTGATTAGATTAGGAAGAACATCCTCACTCACAGTAGACAATAGCCAAGATGTAAGAGCACCATCCTGCTCTTCGTACAACTCATACTCAGGATTAATACTAACACTTCCTTCCTTAGAGATATACTGAGTAGGCCAAGTGACATTACTGTCTATGACCTTAAGCAATCTATGTGTCTTAATAGTGAGTAAAACTTGCTGATGCCAGAGCAAGTAATTATGATTATTTAAGTTGACATTTATCTTCTTAGTAGAGAAGACCTTATTGGTAACAAAACTAGGAGAGGTAGTGATTCCATTGGCACTAGATTGAGGCTCAGTAACCTCATGTTCAACATTATCAACACCAGTATCCACCATGACCACACACAATCAACGAACCAGAATCACACAATGAAGAAAAATAATATATGCAGAAATTGAAGGAAAAATAACATATCAACAAGAGCCACTAAAGATGACAGACAAAATACACAGAAACTGAAGAGACTTCAACAGAAACGAAGCAAGATCAAATCCGAACAGTCATCGGCTCAAAGTATAAAACCAAGGGTTTCCAGACACATCAAGAACAATAATCCCTCAAATAAATCAACAGAGAGAAAGAAATAATCACGCTAAGCAGATGTAACCACATACAATTGCAAGATGGACAAGAAAAACGAAGAGAAGAAGCAGAAACGATCTCACCAAACCAGAGAATCAAGCATCTATACTACACTGCTATTGACGAACTTCAACAATCGCCAAACCTTCATCATCCAGCATTTGTACAACGATCTCCGATGACTCGCCACCATCGGACGGAGGCTCTGATACCATGTCAGAAATATTCAGAGGAGTATCGATTGAAAGAATTTAGAATAGGAAGTGAAAGGGAGAAGATGAATGAAATGAAAAATCACAGAGAGAATTGAAAGGAATAAAAGAATTATTGTGTATTTCTCATCTGTTTTACAATAACAAGAACAGGCCTATTAATAGCCAAAAGACTAGGCTTGACTATAGCCCAAGTCTGTTACAAATCTGTTACAATTTGTTATACCCGACTCAACTAATTCCAGCTCAGCATAGATCTTGTATCTATAGTCTTACAATCATTACAAGCTCTTGTCTTGTTCAAAACACGACAAGGATATTATAAAAAAGTTTTATACCGATCCCAATCACCTTTTGCCTGCTAAATTTTGATTCACAATCAAAGTATTATGTTTGTAAGTTTATGTTTTCCTACTGTGACAACCTTCTTTGTAATTCTATTTCGTTTTTGAATGAAAATGCAAAAATATGTATACGAGAACTCGTTGCTTCGACTTTGATTTTTATTGGAATTATAGAAGTACAAAGGAAATTTCTTATTGATGTGTTTATTGTGTAAAAAGATACAGAATGATGCATGCATGGGAGGGATAAAGCAATGCATATTGGACAAGAAGCTGAATTTGTTTGTGAAGTTTGGAAAGTCAGCCAACTTGCGACGACTATTCGGATGGGATCCGAAAATTTTTGGGCAAAGTTGTCTTCTAACAAATTGACCGTCATTCAGTTATATTTCCAACACATCTTGAAACGCGTCAATCGGATATTGGGAACTCAAGATACGTCCATTTACTGAAGAATGCACATGCAGAAAACTGGATACGAGATTATTACGGGATTTTGTAAAATTCAGCCCAAAAGCTATTATATAGAGTTTGTTTACAATATATATATATATAGAGTTTACAACCCTAACTAATAGTTAACTAACTTTCTTGATAATATCCAGCTAAGATATTAATTGTAACAGCCCCCTCAAGATGGAGGCTGATGAATATTCAACAGACCTAACTTGACGATAAATGCTTTGAAAACTGAAACATGAAGCGCTTTAGTAAAGATGTCAGCCAACTGATTAATGGAGCGAACATGAAATAACCCGATAAAGCCAGCAACCACTTTGTCTCTAATAAAATGACAATCAACTTCAATGTGATTGCTTCTTTCATGAAAAACCTGATTCGAAACAAGATAAGTGGCAGATTGGTTGCCGCAAAACAAAGAAGCATGAGGAATGTGTATCTGAAAAGATTTAAGAAGAGTTGCAATCCACGTTAGTTCACAGGTTGCTGAAGCCATGGCTCGATATTCAACTTCTTAAGAGGAACGGCTAACAGTGTGCTGCTTTTTAGACTTCCATGAAATTAAGCTATTTCCTAAATAAGTGCAATAAACAATAGTGGATCTACGTGTATCAGGACAAGAACTGTAATTAGCATCCACAAAGGCACAAAGCTGAAGGTTATTGTTTGTAGAGAAGAATAACCCTAAGCCTGGAGCCCTTTTTATGTATGATAGTAGATGATAAACAACTGTGAGATGAAGCTGACATAGAGATGAAACAAACTGACTTAATAGATCGACTGCATATGTAATATCATGACACGTATGCGTGAGATATAACAGACGCCCAACCAATCTTCTATATAACTGAGGATCAGGTAATAACTCTCCCTCATGAACGCTCAACTTGTGAGAAGGAGTGATAGGGAACTCTGCTGGTTTCTTGGCATGGAAACCAGTGTCTTCCAAAAGTTGCAATTATAATGCCTTTGAGATAAAAAAATCCCAGTATCATTTCTTGCAATCTCAAAACCAAGGAAATATTTCAAAGGGCCTAAAATTTTGAGCTTGAAATGTTATTGTAGGAAGTCCTGAACAACAGTTAACATTTCCAAATTTTTCCCGACAAGAACAACATCATCCACATATACCAACAATGCCATAAAATTGTCCCTTGTCCCTTTAGTAAGGAGAGAATGTTCTGATGGAGATTGAACAAAACCATACTTAAGAATGACTTGGGAAAAAGCAGTAAACCATTGCAGGAAGTCTGTTTAAGACCGTAAATTAACTTATTTAATCTGCACACTAAATCTGGTGATCCACTCAAGTTATAGCCTAAAGGAAGTTTCATATACACTTCTTCATCAAGCTGCCCATTGAGAAAAGCGTTGTTCACATCTAATTGTAGTAGATGCCAGTTGTGTGTAGCAGCCAAAGCTAATAAAATTTTGAAGGAATTCATCTTGGAAACAGGTGAAAAGGTGTCAGTATAATCAACTTCTTCAATTTGGTTAAAGCCCTTAGCAACTAAACGAGCCTTGCACATGTCTATAGTTCCACCAGCTTTGTATTTTATTATATACACCCACTTACAATCGATAGGTTTTTTCCCTTATGGAAGTGGGACTACTGTCCAAGTTTGTAAATCTTACATGGCTGTCAACTCATCTTTCATGGCAGCCCTCCACTCAGGATACTTCACTGCTTGATGGTAATAGGTAGGTTCATAAACAGAAGAAATATTCCTAGTGAAATCTTTGTATGTAGCAGAAAGCTTAGAAGATGAAACGTAATCCTGAATGGGATAAGGACAACTAATTGAGGCATTGTTACAATGATAATGTTGCAAATAAGATTGTTTTTGTGAAACTCTAGATGATCTTCGAACAACTTCTATAGGTTGAGATATAAAACCTGGTGCAACAGGCTCGAGGGCATTAATATCTTGAGAAACATGCTCATCAATAGGATTATGCTCAGGAACATGCTCATCAATAGGACCATGCTCAGGAACATGCTCATCAATTGGATCATGCTCCTCAAAAAATTCAGAATCGACATGATTAACTTGTGGAACTTCAGAACCAGTTGCTGGAGCTCTTGTGTTAATAGAAGAATTGTTATTTGCACCAGAAGTATTGTCAACACGCTCACCATGCATGATAGAACCATGTCGAGGCTGAGTAGAAAGAGGTTGATCGTGAGATAAAGGAAAACCATCCGAAACAACATAAAGTAAGGAAACAGTTTGAAGTGGATCAATTAAAGATGTAGCTTTAAGACAATGAAAGGGATAAATGTTTTCATGGAAAACTACATCTCGAGAGATGACAATATTGCGAGTGGGAATAATAAAAACTTTATATCCCTTTACCCCTGGAACATAACCAAGAAACACTCCAGGTAAAGCACGAGCAGCAAATCTATCTCGTTTTTCTTTGAGAGTAGAAACAAAACAAAGGAAACCAAAATTTCTAAGATGTTCATAAGTAGGAGTTTTATGAAATAAAAGTTCATAAGGGGACTTATTGTGTAACACAGTAGAAGGAAGCATGTTGATGACATAAGTGGCAGTGAGTAAGCAATCTCCCCAGAATTGAATAGGTAATTTAGACTAAAAGTAAAGAGCACGAGCCACAACTAGTAAATGCTGATGTTTTCTTTCAGCAACAGCATTTTGCTGGGGTGTTTCTACGCAAGAAAACTGATGAAGAATACCAAGAGAAAAAAATAAGTCAGTGAACTTAAGCTCAGGATCGTTATTGGATCTAAAGTTTTTTAAATCGAATCCAAATTGCCTTTTAACCATATGAATAAAATTAGTAATGATGGTAGAAACTTCAGATTTGTGTTGCATCAAATGTGTCCACGTGGAACGCGTACAATAATCAATAAGAGTTAGAAAATAGCATTTGTTATTATGAGTAGGAGACTTGTAGGGGCCACAAATATCACAGTGCATGAGTTCAAAAGGTTGAATAGAATGAGTGACAGAATTAGGAAAAGAAAGCCTATGTTGTTTAGCCACTGGACAAATGTAACAAGGATCAGATACATTTGAAACAAAAGAAGGTAGAACATCTTTGAGTAAATTCAAAACACGTGTACTAGGATGGCCTAATCTAGTGTGCCAAGAAACACAAGCAATATTATTCTGATTTTGAATATTAGTACTAATGACATTTTGATTAAGAGTAAGCTGATCATTATTGCTAACAACATTTTGACTAGTAATATGCAAACAATCAGCAACATCAGGTAAATGCAGAAGATAAAGCCCTTGATGCAGATCAGCTTTCCCAATCACCTTGTGTAGGTCCTGAATAACACAATAGTTTTTGGAAAACAACACAGTTAGATTGGAGTGTTTTAGCAACTCACTGACAGCAAGTAAATTGAATTTAAACTCAGGTACAAATAAAACATCATGAAAAGTCAATGTTGAAGATAAACGAACAGTTCTAGTGTAATTAACTGAAACAATAGAAGCATTAGGCAACATAACAAAATTACTTTTAACTGGATATAAAGATTTAAAAGACTCTTTAGAACAACAAATATGACGAGAAGCCCCTGAATCAATAATCCAATTACAACCATTATGAAAAGAAGCCAAACTATTTATATAAGATAAGATCTTGCCTTGCATTGAAAGGTTGGTGGAAGTAGTAGGAATTTCTGAAGTAGAAGTTGATGCAGCTTGTAACTGAGAAGTAAGCATAGCAATGAGCTGATGACATTGCTGAGTGGACAAGCTATTTGTAGTACTGTTGATAGAAGAATCAGAACCTGAAATAGCATTTGCATGAACAGTGTGAGAAGTTTTATTAGAACGAACGTGATATCCTGGAGGATATCCATGCAACTTGTAGAACTTATCCTTTGTGTGTCCCAACATGTGACAATGAGTACATTGTGGCCTAGACCTTCGTTGATTAGAAACATGCACATGTGAAGACTTAGCAGCCAATACAGCTTCAGAGGTAGAAGCAGGTACATGTGAAGATTTAACAGCAAACACAGCTTCAAGATTGGAGGCAGAAGCGTTTAAAGAAATGGATCTTTGATTCTCTTCTTGTAAAATCCAAGAGAGCACTTTGGCAATAGATGGCAGGGGATCCATTAATAAAATATGTGCACGAACATGAGCATAAGACTCGTTAAGGCCCATCAAGAACTGCATAGTTTGTTCTCATTGTTGATCATCTAGCCTTTTTCGAACTCCTTCACAGAAACAAAGTAAACAAGAACACACTGGTTTGACAGAAACCAACTCATCCCATATGATTTTGAGATGCGTATTATACGTGCTGACATACATCGAACCCTGTGCCAATTCACTCAACTTCTTCTTAAGATGAAATATACGAGGGCCATTTGTCTGTTGGAACCCGTCTTCAAGGTCTTTCTAGATCGTGACTGTTGTTGAATGGTAGAGTAAACTCGCCGCAATTTCCTTTGAGACAGAATTCAATATCCATGAGTTAACAAGATTATTAGCTCTTGTCCATGCATTAAACCGATCTGAAGTAGATGCAGGTGCCGAGATTTATCCATCAATGAAACCCAGTTTATTCTTGGCAGACAAAGCCATCAACATAGACCTTTTCCAGCTATTGTAGTTATCATTGGTTAAAGGTTGAGTAACCAAAACCATACATGGATTATCCGACTGATGAAGATAATAAGGATTGTTACCCTCTTCAAACTGATCATTGAGGATAACCATGGCTGCGAAAAGAAACTAAAACTGGAAGAAACTGATCTGGATTAAAAGGCTAGAAGCAAGAAACTGGAAGCAACTTCTTTGACGAGTCAAGAAGGAAAAGAAAACCAAAAACCTTCTAATACCATATTGGAATTATAGAACTACAAAGGAAACTTCTTATTGATACGTTTATTGTGTAAAAAGATACAGAAGGTAAAAGTTTGTTTACAATATATAGAGAGAGTTTACAACCCTAACTAACAGTTAACTAACTAACTTTCTTGATAATATCCAGCTAAGATATTAACTGTAACAATTTTATTCTTGAAAAGATAAATTTACCCTTTTCATGACGGGTAGAATAACTCTAGTCAAATCAGTGTTATCAGCGATTTCAGTTTATTTCATGCAAACAACCTTACTACCTAAGAAAGTTTTGTAATAAAATTGAGCGATTCATTAGATAATCAACTGTTGGGGACCACATGAAGGCAACAAATTTAATGATCATCTTCCTCACAATCAATTGTCCATTTATGAAACGCCACTCGCTATCATTCATTTACTTTTAGATAGGGACGTATCTGGTCTTCGTATTGTAAGACACTGCATTGATTATTATCTATTTTTCAATTCAATAAGAAAACATGTCAAGATTAAATGATAAATTTACTCAAATATAGTTCCTCAATTTTTTTCCTCAAAGTATGGCACTTCCCATTTTATTTTTTAAAGTATGGTTGTTCACTGTAGCAATTATAAGTCGAAAGAAACACAATCCGACTTTGAACAGTGTTTATCCAAAAAATACACCCAAAGTCAGTGATTTAGTTTGAAGATGGATCAAGGACTGTTCAAAGACAAATTACAAGCAATACGACTTTAGTAGTTTAATATTAACATGAGAAAAGCACTGTTCAAAGACGAATTGAACACAATCCAACTTTTGATTTACTACATTGAAGAACCATACTTTGCGAAATAAAATGGGAGTGTCGTAGTTTCTCTCTCTTTCTTCTTCTTCTTCTTCTTCTTCTTCTTCTTCTTCTTCTTCTTCTTCTTCTTCTTCTTCTTCTTCTTCTTCTTCTTCTTCTTCTAAAACTAAATCAAGATCATCTCTCACTGATAGCTAAAGTAGCACCATAGCATTCAACTTCCATTTAGTCCCTCAACACACTGTACTTAAACCAAGCCAATTGAATCTTCCTCTAAAGTAAATCGAATAAGTACTTTGAATCTCTAAACCATACTCAAACCATCATCAACCCAGAGTCACTTAAATAGACCATGACACAGTCAAATCAACACCCAAACAAGACTGTAAAATAAAGAAAATGAGAGGATATCAAAGGAAAATCAAGAAAAGAAGAAGAAATCAAAGAAAGAGAGAAACAAGAAACCCATAAATATCCTAACAATGAGCAATAAGTATAAGTGTAGGAGATGCTTCAGTTTTCATTTGCGTCCGATTTAATTACCAAATCAAATATTATAGGTGTTAGATTTTGAACATTAATTCATGGCAACAATGGTAATGGCGTGAATAAGAAGAAGAGTTCAGGAAAAAATAGAAGAAAGAACGTGAGAGAGCTTGGGGGAAATTTTTAATAATATTATAATTTTATGGCTTAATAGCATTATTGGCCCTAAAAAGAATATATTTTATTATTTACCAATTTTTCTTTTATTACGATAATTATTATAAATTCAAATTTAACTAGTGATGTGGCATTACCTAATTGGTCAACTGTTTTTTTCTAAACGGAGATTAATGGAATGGTCATATGAGATCACGATTTTTAATTTAGGAGTAAAACGTCCTGAAAAACTCTTTAGGGGTCAACTCGGTAAAAGTGTATAGTTTAAGGGAAAATGAGCCTTTAAGCCTATTAAAAATTATAGTATAATTTAATTAGTTTAATGAAATGGTAATTCCAACATATAGATATAAAAAATAATGCTAATGGATTTAATTATAATTCAAATTACTATAAATATTTTATCTCTTCAAAAACATTTTTTTAATAAATGCTAAACAATTAAATCATAAACTTAACTTTCAAAAATATTTTTTTATAAAATATTTTCAAAGTACGTTCTAAAACAATATCAAGTTGAAATTAAGTAAAGTTTCAACTATATGACTGAACCCAACAAGTAGTCCAAGTGGAAAAGTGAATGATGTTTATCCTAGGAGACTCGGGTTTAATCGCAATGTCTGCAAGGTGTGTGCTTTGTCAAAGGGTTAAGAATATCTATGACCAGATACTACCTTGTAATCACCTTTAGACTATTAAAAAAACTTATGACACGTTAATAACTTTGTTTGCTAATTTTTAGGGTTAAAGGGGTAATTTTATTCTTATAGTAATCACAAATAAGTAATTTTTTACTAATTTTTAGGATTAAGGGGTTAAATTGATGAAATTAAAAATGAGGAACAAACATAGTTGATTTTAGAAAACAAGAAGAAAAAAAATAAATTGGAGCAATTAAAAAAGAAGGACAACATTATTAATTTGAGATTGCATGAGCAAAATTATCCCACTCATAGATGTTATTTATCTTCTACTCGCTTGTTTTAGATCATTTTAACTTTAAATTTATTTACTTGAGGAATAAAGCATTATATATATATATATATATATATGTTCGTTCGTTTAATTTTAAACGACTAAATGAACAAACACGAACAACTAAATGATCATAATTTCTTGTTCGGGTTTGTTTATTAAGGAATGTAGCTTGTTCGTGTTCGTTCATGTTCGTTCGTTAAAATAATAAACGAACACAAACGAACGAACATAAAAGGATATATGTGAATAAATTTAAACGAACAAATGTGAATAAATTTAACTTTCTTTAAATATAATATTTTTGTTATGAAAAGTAATAAATATAAATGGATATATGTGAATAAATTTAAACGGATATAAATGAACGGATTGCCGAACGTTCACGAACGTAAATGAATGAATGAGCTCTTTTTTCAAGTTCGCTCATTTAATTAAACGAATAGAAAATTTTGTTCATGTCCGTTCGTTTAATAAATAAACTTCCCGTCAAATAGTTTACGAACAGTTCGCTGAAAGTTTGGTTCATTTACGACCCTACCTTAATCTAAATTTTCAAGGAAACAAGTGGATTTATAATTTTAAGAATGAGAAGTCCATTTAACTATTTTTTGAATAAATCAATATAATCTCTCATTTGAAAGAGTAAATTTTATCAATTAAGCTCTTTGACCGATGATTTACATAGTTGATCGTTACTTTGACATGGCCATTAACCTATTGATGTGGCAATCAACATATAAATGATGATGACGTGAAAAAGGTGCCTAATTGTTTTTTTTAATTAAGGGCTTAATTATTTTTGAAAAGTTTGAGGACTTGTTTTGTAACACTTTCAACTCAACCATCCTGATTTGAACTCCCAAAACTATCAAGTCACCGAAATGAATACTAACTTACGATAAAACATTTTTCATTTTAAATCATTGAAAATATCAACAAGTAATCAATATAAGATATGGAGAAATTATATCATAAGTTTGTCCCGTCATGTCATCAATGGTCCCAACTAATAAAAATCACTCATTTAATTTTTTTTTCCACATATCTTTTCCCGAGTGATTCTTTACTCATATTCCTATAAATTAATTTGGTGAGAGGTAAGGTCTTCCAGGAGAATAAGGCAATGGTGAGAGATAGGGTCTTCCAGGAGAAAGCGACCAACACTGACTTTCGGCATTGTTTGGATATTCGTCGCTATTTGGGGTTCTCAGTTTTCGTAGACAACGTCAGCAAGAGGATTCATCATTCCACACTGAAGGAAGCTTTTCAGGTCTATGGCCGAATAGTAGATGTTTTCATCGCTTACAACAACTTGAAGAGGAAAGCGAAAATGTCCACTTTTCTTTTGTTAGATTCAAAAACAAGGAGTCTGAAATTGCAGTCTAGAAGGGCAATGGTAGACTAACGGATGGCTTCCGTATTAGAGTTTTCATCGCAAAAAAATTGTGTTGATAGCTGCGCCAAGGTAAATGGAACTATGAAAAAGCCCATCAATTATCAGTCGGCTTTGAAGGATAATAGATCATTTAAAGACGTATTATTAGGGGTTAAGAAGCTAGACAGGTCGTTTCAACTTGGTCGCAAAGTTGATGAAGTTAGGAACAACGTAAGGGTCGAAGATACAGTTAGGGTGGCGGTAGTGGATGAGCCGGTCAATTAATCTTTTGAGAATTCATCTAGGTCTGAACGAGTAGTTTTGATTTACAAAGAGGAAATGGATTGGAGGAAGAGGTGTCTTGTGGGGCAGATAAAAGGAATGTATAATGTAGAGATAGTCCAGGAAGCTTTATCATCGGATGGTTATAATGTCAAAGTTTGCCCCTGGCATGGGCTGCTGGCGGTCATACAATTCTTTTCCGTTGAAGCACTCTCACTGGTTTGGAATAGAAGGGACAAAATGCTTTGGTTATGGTTCGACGAGCTGGAGATGCTGGAAGGCTTTGAAGGTAAGTGTTAAGTGAAAGTTTGGGTGGTGCTGCAGGAAGTTCCCCTTCAAGTATGGAGCAAAAACTTCTTCCTCGGCATAGGAAGTAGATGGGGAACTATATGTAAGATCGACGAGGAGACACTTAATCTTTATCGGTTTGATGAAGCAAGAATCTTAGTTACGGTTCAGAAAAATTCTTTAATTCTTGATAGGATTGAGATCATTGTCAATGGAGTTTGCCATGATATCCTGTTGCGAACGGAGGAGTTCGATGGTGACCGACGATTCCTAGATGGCCGTTCACCGTTCGACGTGCATGATCTGGAACCAAATGACGCTTCATTTTCCAAACCAAATAATCATGAGGGTGTTAATTCGATAATGGATTTCGAGGAAAGAGACGTAGAGCGGGGCAGGCCGACAAAGACATTAATGACAAGTTCACGTCAATTTTTTCCTATAATGGGCTGGTCGATGTTTC
Organism: Hibiscus trionum; assembly: GCA_030270665.1. NCBI lineage: Eukaryota > Viridiplantae > Streptophyta > Magnoliopsida > Malvales > Malvaceae > Hibiscus > Hibiscus trionum. Next base: position 12,349,862 of record BSYR01000038.1, on the reverse strand, counting down.
AATTAAATCATGTGGAGAGTCGTTCATGTTTAACATGGGCCCTGGTAATGGCCCAAACACATTAGGAGGAGGGGATGTGGATCTTTCATCAGGCTCATCAATCTTGAACGGATCCAGACCTCAAGAAGTCCCAATTGATGTGGTTGAGGGAGAAGTGAACTTACCTGATGGAGTGTGGGGCTCTGCGTGTTTCACGAGCCATTCTCAGGGTAATAAAGCGGCCAACCCAAGGCAACACGATAAGAAGAATTTGGGAATTAGGGCTGGGATCGATAAAATCAATTGGTTGATGAATCCTCCCAAGAAGCGCATAAAAACAAAAAGTGCATCACAAAAAGGTAACAACAAGATGAGGACTCTTGTGCATTCGGTTCTGAATATTCTGGGGTCAAAGCACAACTTCATTGAGCCAGGAAGCTCGAACTCAGGGATAAAATTGAAGTGTTCAGCGGATTGGCGTTGATCATGCGGTATGTGTCATTCTTATGTTGTGGGTTCAATCATATTTGCTATGAATTGTTCTTTCTTTACCTGGAATGTAAGAGTGTTAAGATATATGTTTTGATATAATAACTGAAAAATTGATTTGGACTAAATTGAAAAAGATTTCAAAATGTTTTGTAAGTTCAAAAAACTTGAAAACATGTTTAAGATTTTTTACAAGATTTTGGAATAACTTAAAATGTTTTAAAGTAGCCAAAACCTATGATTTTAATGTTATAGTACTGATACGGTGTATATTGTATCGATACCCCATAGGGTTTCAGCTACAGGGAAATTCTAGTAGCCAAAACCCGTATCGATACGAAGAGCTTTGAAACCCCCAATGGCTAGTCGTGTACCGATACGGTTGTATCGAGTACCAATACGCCTTAACCACTCCCAACGTTTATTTTCCCAACGACTATTTAAAATACAGGTCGTACCGATACGCTCGTAAGCGTATCAATACGCATATGATGAAGCAGACTCAATGACTAGTTTCCAAGAAGGCCGCATCGATACAGTGGCACAAGTATCGATACCCTACTGCCCAAAACTGCATTTATGGAGGGAAATAAATACCCCAACAGATCCAATTCATTCCCAACGATCTACAAGGGCCAGAAGCTCAATTTGGAGTATAAAAGAGACCTCCAAACATCTATAGAAGACTAATGATCCTCAAGTCAACATATTATGATCAAAGAAATGTCTTAGTGCCTAATTGTGTCATTCTTTTATAGACAAAGCAATTGCGAGCTTGAATGTTTATGTATGCTCAAGTGTATTAGGTTTTGGGTGAGTGCTTAAGAGTGCAAACATCAACCTTGTAAGAGGGATTTTAGTTTGCTTATCTTTATCTCTTGTAAAGAGGGTTTGATCAAGCTTTGAGCTAGAAAGCTTTGATCGTTGTAAGGGTTTCCTCTTAAGCCTAAAAAGGGGACGAATTTCTTAGTGAAATTGGTTGAAATACTTAGTGGGGAAGCTAAGGTAGTGGATGTAGGATTTGGTTAGAAAACCGAACCACTCTAAATATTCGTGTCTTTTATTTCTCGCTTCCACCACCAATCACCCAAATAGCTCAACTTCTCCACCACTTGACAAGCTAAATCGGTTGAAGAAAATCGAGTCTATCAAGCCTAACAATTGATATCAGAGTGAGGCTCAATCGAGAAGATTTAACCACCTATTGAGGCGATCCAGTAAGCTCGAAACATCAATTTTATCAACCGGTCAAATGGCGCAATCCATCGACAAGCCACTTTTCTTTGACGGGACCAACTATGCTTATTGGAAGACAAGAATGATGTTCTTCATCAAAGCCAAAGATTACAAGCTTTGGGACATAGTTGAGGATGGTCCGTTCGTGCCACAACGAAGCAAAGAGGAATGGAGTGCGGATGATCGCAAGAAGATGGAGCTAAATTTCAAGGCTTTGCACATTCTCTTTTGTGCATTTAGCCACAACATCTATGAGAAGATGTCTTCTTGTGAAGATACCAAGGAGGTCTGAGACAAGCTTGAAGTCACATACGAAGGAACCAACGAAGTAAATGAGGCCAAGATAGGTCTTCTCAACCTCAAGTATGAGAACTTCAAGATGGAACCAGATGAAGACATCACGAAGACGTTCGATAGATTCTCCACCATCACAAATGAACTCAAAGGCTATGAGTAAATCATTCCAGAAGACAAGCTTGTCCGAAAGCTTCTCTATTCTCTTCTTGAATCATGGGACTCAAAGAAGACCGCCATCATCGAAGCCAAGAATTTCAAGACTTTAAATCTAGATGAACTCTTGGGGTCTCTTCTCACTCATTAAATCATGAAGAAAGGAAAAGAAGCTGAGAAGAAGAAGAAGAGATAAAGAAGATGAGGAAGAAGAAAATCATGGAGCTAGGCATTAACACGAATGTTGTTGCTCTCAATTCCTCCACATGCCCATATTTAGATTCAAGTGAGGAGGAAAGTGAAGAAGAAGAGATGTCCTATCTCTTCAAGAAGTTTGCCCGATTCATGAAGAGCAAAATGAATGAATCCAAGTATGAATCGAGGAAGAAGAAGAGAGCAAGCTCTTCAAGCCATAAGAAAAAGACATATGTGGCTACTTCGAGTAATGATGACTCCACCGACAATGAACAAGCCAACCTTTGCCTTATGGCCATCCAAGAAGATTCAAGGGTAACTTCTAATTCATCTACTTCAACTTCTTATTCTTTTGATGAATTACAAGATGCCTATGATGATTTGGTTTTAGAGTATAAAAATCACATTTTGAAAAATAAGAAATTGGTTTCAAACTTGAAAATTCAAAATGATTTGATTTCTAAAACCAAAATTGAACTTGAAGCAAAACTCAATGAGTTTGAGTAAAAGGTGTGGATTTACAAAATTTGCTTCATAAAGTTAAAGAAGAAAAAGCTTTGATTTCCAAAAAGCTTGAAAAGAAAACCAATATTGGAAAATCAAACTTTTACCAAAGACAATCTAGTGCCCCTAGATTTTTAAATGGTAAATGCTCTAGAAGTATTTGGGTCACAAAATGACTAATTACTTCAACTAAAAATAATAAAATTGAAAAATGGATTTCTAAGGGGACTAAATTATGTGCTACTAACGCTTATGGATCCAAAGCAATTTGGATCCCAAAACTTACTTGATTGTCTTTTTTTAGGTGTGATGGAGATTGATCAATAAAGTACAACATTGAGGGGGAGATCCATACACACAAAGAAGATCACTTGAAAAAGGAAGGCTTCACATCCTACCTTTGGTTCAAGTGTGGTAAAAATTAGTTGAATTTTGTTTATTTAATTTGTTTTATTTATTTTAATTCAACTAGTTTATCATAATTATTGGACTAACCAATTGATGATGCTTTGAGTAAGAGGGAGCCAATTTTAAAACCAAAATTCTTATTTGTGTCAAAATGTTTTTAACCTCCTATGTTATTTTGAACTTGAAGTCTTTTGAATTCTTTTTGATATAACAAAAAAAGGGGGGAGAAATTGTTTGAAAAATTGAATTTTCAAGTAAGAATAAGGGGGAGCTTCAAATTTAAAAAAATTATGTATCTTATTCAAAAATTATTTTACAAAGGGGGAGAATCACAAACAATTTTTCAAGTTGTTTTATTATATCAAAAAGCGGGAGATTGTTAAGATATATGTTTTGATATAATAATTAAAAAATTGATCTGAACTAAATTGAAAAGGATTTCAAAATGTTTTGTAAGTCCAAACAACTTGAAAACATGTTTAAGGTTTTTTACAAGGTTTTGGAATAACTTAAAATGTTTCAAAGTAGACAAAACCTATGATTTTAATGTTACAGTACTGATATAGTATACACCGTATCGATAACCCTTAGGGTTTTAGCCATAGGGAAATTCCAGTGGCCAAAACTCGTACCGATACACCTTTTCCGTATCGATACTGAGAGCTTTGAAATCCCCCAACGGCTAGTCGCGTACTGATACAGTTGTATCGCGTATCGATACGCCTGAACCGCTGCCAACAGTCATTTTTTCAATGGCTATTTGAAATGTAGGTCGTGCCGATACACTTGTAAGCGTATCGCTACGCATATGATGAAGCAGGCTCAACAACTAGTTTCCAAGAAGGTCGTGTCGATACAGTGACACGAGTATCGATATCCTACTGCCCATAAATGCATTTACGAAAGAAAATAAAGACCCCAACGGCTCCAATTCAATTCCAACGGTCTACAACGGCTAGAAGCTCAATTGGGAGTATAAAAGGGACCTCCAAGCATCTATTGAAGAGTAATGATCCTCAAGTCAACATATTATGATCAAGGAAAAGTCTTAGTACCTAATTGTTTCATTCTTGTATAGACAAAGCAGTTGTGATCTTGAATGTTTATGTATGCTCAAGTGTATTAGGTTTTTTGTGAGTGCTTAAGAGTGCAAACATCAACCTTGTAAGAGAGATTTTAGTTTGCTTATCTTTATCTCTTGTAAAGAGGGTTTGATCAAGCTTTGGGCTAGAAAGCTTTGATCGTTGTAAGGGTTTCCTCCTAAGCCTAGAAAAGGGGACGAATTTCTTAGTGAAATTGGTTGAAATCCTTAGTGGGAAAGCTAAGGTAGTGGATGTAGGCTTTTGTTAGAAAGCCGAACCACTCTAAATCTTCGTGTCTTTTATTTTTCGCTTCCACCACCAATCACCCAAATAGCTCAACTTCTCCACCACTTGACAAGATAAATCGGTTGAAGGAAATCGAGTCTATAAAGCCAAACAAAGAGGTTTGGGTAAAGCTAAGAAATTGAGGGTTGTGTGTCGTGTCATCTATTCGCGTAAAGCATGGGGTGTACTGTACAAGGCTGGGGAGATAATTGCAGTTAGGGATGTTAAAAAATATTTGATCCGAATGATCCGATCTGATTATCCATTGACCCGATCTGAAAATTCAAATATCTGATCCAATTTTTATTTTCGGGATAGAATATCCGATCCGATTTGAAATTTTCCGGATCGAATACGGATCACAATATTTCAAGTTTTGGATTATCTGAAGATCCGAAAATACAAAATTTGATGAATATTAATCTTGTTATATTTAACAATTTTGTGATTGTTATATCTGAAAATTAAAAAAATAAAAATTTTCATATATGCAAATCTTGTTATATTTAGCAATTTGTTGTATGTTATACTTGAAATTTCGAAAATTTCATAAATGCGACCTTCAAATTCGAAAAAAAACAATAAAATCAAATTATATTTTCGGATAATCGAATATCCGAATATCCAATTTGAATATCCGATATCCGAATATGCAGATATATGATTTATTCCGGATCGGATACGGATCACTATATTATCAATCCGAAAACCAAGATATTCAAAAAAACCGGATCGGATCCAATCTGATATCAGACAATGAACACCCCTAATTGCAGTCCCTACGAAGGGAGCATCAGGAGGTTTAATCACTATGTGGGATTCGAGTTTCTTCCGTATTGAAAGATCTGTCACTCAAGAAAGATGGATAGCAATGGTTGGTACCTTAGTGCAGTGCAAATTAATAGTAGGCCTGGTGAATGTGTATGCTCCCAACGACTGTAGGGAACGAGAGGTTTTATTTGAACAACTAAGTTGTCTTATAGAGTCCATGGCGCTCCCCATAATTATTGGTGGTGACTTTAATTGCATTTTATCAGGGGAAGAAAATTGGGAATCACTGTTAATCCAATTTCTATGAGGATTTTTTCAGACTTCATTCAAAGGAACAAGCTGATAGATTTATCCATGGTTGGTGGATCCTTTACATGTTATATAGGGGGCCAATTCTGTCAGCCAGCAAACTTGATATGTTCCTCATTTCACCAGAAGTTTTGTAGAGCCTTCCCAACTTGAGCCAATCCATTCTCCAAAGAAGCCTTTCAGATCACTGTCCAATGGTTCTTAAAAATGGTTCTAGGGGTGGGGTCCAAGACCATTTAAATGGTTTACTCATTGGGCCGAGGATGAAAGGGTGAAAGAGTTAGTGAAAGCAGTATGTTCCAAATCACAGTGCAATAGAATTGGGGACACTTTAAGAGAGATTAAGGCATCTTCAAAAGCTTTAGCGAAAGAGATTCAAAATTAGGAAGAAGAGCCCATGGCCTTACTAAAAGAGAAGATAGCAAGGAAGGAAACTATTGCTCTATCAACTAGGAACAATACGACAGCTTGGGCAAAAATAAAAAAAAAACTAAAAGAAGCCTTGTGGATGAGATATAGAAATGAAGAACAGGAATGGCTACAGAAATCGCGACTTAAATGGTTCAAGGAGAGTGATAGAAATACAAAAAAATACACCTTACGACCTCTATGAGAAAAAATCTAAATTTCATTTCATCCATCCGTGTTGAGAATACTATTCGGTCAGACCCGAAACATATTACAACTGCATTTGAGAACCACTTCCGATATAGTTACAATAAGGTGAATACTATTCCTATAAAAGATATGGAAGTGCAACTTTCCAAGTTAAGTTCGTCCACAGTGAGTATGCTAGAATCACAATTTTCAGAAGATGAAGTTTGGGCAGAAATCCAGAAGGCAGATAGGTCTCGAGCGGTTTCAATTTGAATTTTTATAGAAGTTTTTGGCCACATCTCAAGATCAGTTTAATGGAGTTTTTCGCTTATTTTTACAAAGGAAGGTTACTTGATAAATCCTTTAATCATTCGTTTATCACATTGATTCCAAAGAGAGCAGTCCGGAGGGAATAGAAGACTTTCGGCCAATCTCACTCGTAGGAAGTCTATATAAAGTGTTAGCCATGTGTTAGCGAGAAGATTAACAAGGTGCATTGAGGAAGTGGTGGGTGAGCAGCAATTTGCTTTTATCCCGGGGAAGCATATACTTGACTGTTCCCTCATTGCGAACAAAATAATTGACGACTTGCAGCGTAACAATAGAGAAGCCGTGGTTTTTAAAGCGGACTTCAAGAAAGCGTATGACACAGTCGACTGGAAATTTCTAGACTTTGTCATGGCTAAAATGGTCTTTGGGAAGAAATGACGCAAGTGGATTAAAATATGTATTTCGACACCATCCATCTCGGTTCTGGTAATTGGCTCTCCATCTCAAATGTTTAATATCAAGAGAGGTCTCAGATAGGGTTGTCCACTGTCACCATTGTTATTCAATCTCGTTGGGGAAGCATTGAGTGCTACTTTGTACAAATCAAAAGATGTCGGGCTACATACTGGAGTTAGGGTGGGAAATGACGGCCTCTGAATCTCACACATTCAATTTGCAGATGATTTGATTGTCTTTGCTGAAGCCAAGCAGGAGGTGGTTCAAAACTTAAATCGTGTTTTAAGGATCTTCGAATTAGCTTCAGGGTTAAAGCTAAATATGAAGAAGACAAAACTTTACGGGGTTAATGTGGATGCTAACATCGTGTAGGGTTGGGCAGATTTAATTATCTGCTGTAGGGATAATCTCCCTACTATGTATCTTGGCCTCCCTCTCGGACAAAGCAAAACTTCTAGAGTTGTGTGGAATTCGATATTGGAGAGGGTACAAAAAAACCTGGAAAGTTGGAAGGGGAAATTCTTCTCTTTTGAGGGTTGTATAACGTTGGTAAAGTCAGTATTAGTGAACATGCTTGTCTACTACATCTCCCTCTTTCAGATGCCTGCTATGGTTGCAGCCAAATTAAATAAACTAATCGCAAACTTCATTTGGGGGGCTTCCTCGGATCGAACCATACATTGGACAAAGTGGGAAAATTTGTGTAAACCAAAAATGCTTGGGGGCCACGAATTTTTTGATGTTGGGTTGAAGAATCGATCATTAATGAGCAAGTGGATTTGGAGATTCGCAAGAGATAATTATAGCCTATGGAAAAAGGTGGCTGTGGCAAAATATGGGTATAATCAGCAGTCTTTGATCCCAATGGAAGTGAGCGGGAGGAATCTGTCTTGGGTTTGGAGAGACATTACGAGGTCATTGTCTAATACGAAAGATGTGTTAACAAAAAACTTAAGATGTGTATTTAGGAATAGGTGCCTTATAAATTTTTGGGAAAACTTCTGGACTGATGTTCTGTCTCTGAAACTATCTTTCCCAAGAGTTTTTACAATCGTCGTTAAGAAATCAGGGAAGGTTGCTGATTTTGGGTACATGGACAATGATGGTCGGAAATGGAACATTGTGACTCGGCGCATGCTCTTCAATTGGGAAATTGCTGTGTAACACCCCAAATTTGGGTCTAGAAGTTTAGAGTCTAAACCGGATCGGTCTGGAAATCGATTCGAATCAAAAAGGGGGTTTTAGGGAACACCTAGTTCGGGATGCTTTAAAAATATAGAAAAATATCTAAAAATCCTCATTTAATATATAAAAGAGAATGGTGAAATCAATTTTACAAAATAAGGTTTGGAAATACTACATTTCGGTGTAGTGACCAAATCGTAGTTTTTGCAAAGTTTAGTAGTGACTGTTTTGTAAAGGATTGAAACTTTGAATCTTTAAGGAGCTAATTTTACCAAAAATGTTTTCATCAGATTTTTCCTTAATTTGGGTGATTTAATTAATGATTTAATTAAAGAAAATAAAGGTGATTAAAATAGAAAAACTACCTTTTACTTTTCATAACCACTTTTCACTAATTTTCTCTCATTTCATTTTCTCTCAAAATCCTATCAACCAAACACTTTTTCTCCAGCAAATTTACTTTGATTTCCACTTCATTTGATGAGATTTCAATCACTCTTTGATTCCTAATCAATCCTTCAACAAATCCACTTGATTTCTACATTGAATTTTCAAGAAAACTTGCCCAAATCAAGGAGAAATCATCCATTAGAGGTAAGCTTCGTCCTTCTCCTCTAATGATCAGTTCTTTACTGAAATTCTCAAGTTATCAATCCTTTATTAATGATTTTAAAGTGGTTTTAATGTTAGAAACAAGGAATTGGCTTAAAACTCAAGATTTTGGAAGAGATCTTGAAGATTTTCATGGTGATTGTTTGGGCTCTATTTTGAGATGGTTTTCTAATGTATTTTGGATGTTAAATGATGTTATAAATGAGGTTTTATCAATCCAATCCCAAATAGGTTATTTTCTTAAGTTTTTGCTTGTTAAAATGGTGGTTTTTGGGGTGATTTTGGTGTTCTGCTATAGCTGGAGGTATAAGGACGAGGTTGTGTTAGTTTTTGATGTTAATTGATGTATAGAAATGATTAGAAGTGATGGATCTTGGCTGGATTTGATTTTGGAAGAGTTTGGAGGTGATTTCGGTAGTGTTTGGTAGCCGAAATGTGGTTTTTGTGTAGAGCAGCGAGTTTAGGTGTGTGGCTGATGATTTCAATGCATGATGATGCATTAATCCTCTACTCTTATGTGTTTAAAACATGGGAGACTTCTTCGGACACCTTTGGAGTTGATCCGGAAGCGTAGATAGCATTTCTGCAAGCAAGCGAAACGTAATCGGTGAGTGCGTATGGTTTTAGAAGTCCTTGAGGGACAAAGAATCAAGGTTTGGGGATTTAGGAAAGGTTTGAAACACCTTCCTAAGTCCAGAAGTAAGTATTGGCTAGATTGCTCTCTAGAATGTGGTGATTGCCCCTTAAATGCTTTTACATGCTCATGGTTTTAGATTGATAAATTCCTACTGTTTTTATGCATGAGTTATAGCATGAGATGATGCTTGAAATGATTTCATAAAGTAACATGTTGCATAATGGAGATTTGAGCTTTTATGTTGAAGCATAGCAAATGTTATGATTTTGAAATGAGATGAGAAATGTTAAGTTTTAATGCATGAAAAACAGTAGGTGTGATGTTGATTTGACATAATATATTGGCATAGATGTTGAGATACTTACCGGATATAATTGATCGATCAATAGGATGAGAGTGCACTATAAACTAAAAATTCGTACTTGCTCTTTGGTTAAGCCAAAGGGAGAGAACCGATGATGGACATTCCATCGGGTAGGACTTGGTGAAATACCCAAGCTTTATGGCGATGAGAGATTCCGCCATGTGAGTACGGTGATGTGAGATTCCACCAGAAACTATGTTGCTAGACGAGTGAGTACGGTGATGAGAGATGCCACCGGAAGTGTCTAGTGAGATGTCCGCATATCCGAGTAATAAATAGATGAAAAATGCCAATATAAAATATGTTATGGTTTTTGATTCACATGTACCTTTGATATAATGGTTTATGCTATGAGAAATGCATATGTGGTTTGTTTATGAAATGCTTTAGAGTACAAGCATGAATTTGGCTTTGCCATGAGTTTTGCATTGGTTTAAATGCATGAGATAAAATGAAGGTACACGTGGTTTCATTGAGAAGTTGCTTTGAAAGGTTTCCAAGCATGAGATAGAAATGAGCATGTGGTTTAAAAGCTTTTAATGAAAGTGTTTTCAAGTTGTGCATTATTGGGTTGGTTTTCTTTAGAGCTTGCCTCACTAAGCAGTTGTGCTTACGCTCTCTTTCACCAATAATGTAGATAATTGAGGTGGTTTCGGGCATCAAGGAAGCTAGGTGCATCCAAGGAAGTCCAAGCTCATGTATGGTGAAGTTTTCGTACACTTTAGTTTTGATAGATTGGCAATGGGAAACCAAGAATTGTATTTGGGAGATGTGTTAAACTCCCTAAGGTTGTGACAAGTTTGGTTTAGCTTGTTTGGATTGTAAATGGCCTTAATTGCTTGTTTTGAGGTTGGATTGCCTATTTGGGTTTTGAGATTAGGAAGCATGCCTTTAGAATAATGAACTTTTGTGTTTGATGTTATGGTTGTGCTTGAATGTCCTAAATATGTCCCTTATATGTATGATGACTTGTTGGTATGATTAGAGAGTCTATGGGGGCATGTTTGAGTAGGTATTTGAGTGAAAAATCAGCAATTGTTGCTATTCCTGGGCAGGGTGTATCGAAACACCCCATGGTGTTTCGGAACGGGGGTCTGAAATGGCCTTGGCGTTTCGAAACGAAGGAAGCTGTTTCGATACATTTTGGCTACTAGAGCTATGTGGTTCGGAACCAGTCTCGGAACCAACCCGCGTACCGAAACGGTCAACGCCGTTTTGATACAACGTTTCAATACGGTAGGTGGGTCTTTCGAAACGGGTTACCATTGGACCCAGATTTGAATTGTTTGATGTTTGCATGCTTTGCATTTTAGTCCTAAATGTTGAGATTACAATTGCTTGAGCTTGAGATGTCCTTTTAAGTTGAAATTTGGCAGAGAAGCATATAACATGACTAATTTCAAGACGGTAACCTTAGAACCAATAAAGTCCCTCTAATTTACAGAAATTACATTTTGGTCCCTAAACTTGTGTGAAGTGCAATTGAGTCCCCATATGTTATCCGATCGCTGTGCCTTTCTCAATCATGACTCGTGAGTACTCACTTAGGGTTATCATGTATCTAGACAAGATTAAAATGAAAAAAAAAGGTCGTTGATCAAGGTTGACTTTCGGGTTGACTTTGATTTTCCCGTGTAATCTTCGTAGTTTGGGTCAATCGTCTAGGCCGGGCTAAGGGGGCTTACATGCTGTTTGGAACGAGTTCATGAGCACTATCAACAGAAAAATTAGATGTGTAAATGGTGCGGACGCACTGAAATGGGTTGGGTCATCCAATGCTTTATATTCTCCTAAAGCCTTCTGTGAAGCTTCAACACATTTAGGGGAAGAAGTAGACAACGTATTGAGGTTTGTTTGGTCGAATTTGGCCCCGCCTAAAGTCGAAGCCTTTGTTCGGAAAGCCATCCAACTAAGAGTCCTAACGCTAGTAGAACTTGGAAAGCAAGGAGTGTTGAGATCGACATTGAACTTATGTGTTCTGTGTGCAAGGGAAATCGAGGAAGTGAACAATCTTTCCTGTCATTATAGTGTTATATGGAATGTTTGGAAAAAGTGGTGCAGACTATGGGGGATTCATCTTATATTTCCATGCAATATTAAGTGCTTTTGGTTGGATTAAAATCCACAATTGTGGGCACATATGTAAAATGTATGTTGCTATTATAAAGTATGACACAAAATCAAGTGACCAATTATGTTAGGCGTGTCATATGTATTAAAGTGTCATGGAAATAAAAGTGTAGATACCGTAAGATATATTTATAATTCAATGAGGGGCAAAGTTATAAATATTTAATAGTTGATTTGATAATTAACTATATAAAGAGGTAGTGGTCCCCAAGAAATAGGTTAACTTGTTTTTCTCTCCTTCCCGGTCAGAGAGTTTTACTTCAAGAGATAACCTATCTTCTTGGAAGATCAATACCAAAGATTTTGGATTTCAACATCAAGATTCAAGATTTTCAATCTATCAATGAATTTAGGTACGATTCCACACTCGATTTATTCAGTTTATTGTTTTTGATGATTTGACATGATAGATCTTGGGGTTTAGATTTCATATCTATTATTATTTGGTTCTAACAAGTGGCATCAGCACCTCGTCATGTTGAATCATTGAGAATGAATTAAATTTTATATTAAAATTTTAGGTTTTGATTAATTGTGAATTTAATATTTCAGGAATTATGGTAACATGTTTAAACGATCGAAAAGTCTGAAGCATTGTGTTTTTAATAAAAAAAAATTCGATTGCTTGGATTTATGATATTTATGGATTCAATAAATTTACCATGACTTGGGAATTGCTTCATGTTTGAATATGGCAACAGAAGATGTCAATTTGAGGGATGCCTTGGGTTTTAAGCAACATATTATAAGGCCGAGGATAAATCTGTTTTTTTAGAGCTAACTTTAATGTTAATTCATGTGTGATTTTATTAATTATGTATAGAACCTTTGATTCTGGGAAAAGGGTTGTTCTATTCTGTTTAGCGATTTATCTATTGTTTATATGTAATGAATTTGCTTTTCTATGTGAACTATTGTTTGATTGGTAATGTTTCATTTCGGTGTTTCCCGTAGCATAATAATTTATCAAGAGTGTCCCTTCGTATATTCTATCTAGTGTTTAATACTGGAATTATAAGGGTCTTCAATGAAATTATGGATATTAGTACGGGTTCATATGACATATATAGTTAATGTTATTTACAGAATACATATATGTATTTAATTATTATTATTATTATTATTATATATTTAATTTTGATCATTAAGTTATTATGGATATTAAAGTCTCATGTGATCGTTACATGAATTATTTATTTATATGATACTTTTAATTTTGACTTTTAGTTAAAGATTGATTGCTTTGAATTCGACTTTAATTTCGGCAAATGCATGCTTAAGGAATTTTTTTGAGAAACAGTCAAAGATTTCGGTTTATTTGATTTCTGATAGCCCCATTCAGACAACCTTATTTTGGATTATTTTGAAAACTTAATTTCATTTTTTACTGTTACAAAATTTTAAATTTGGATATCGGTATATTTATTGTATATATTTTAAAATAATTTAATTGAAACATTAAGTCATCAAAGTGTTCTCTATTGTGGAAATTATTTTATTTTAAAATATAGAAGGTTTTGTACATGTAAGTCAGATTATGTTAGTATTAATCGGCCCAAAGGAATGTTAATAATTAACATTATTACATGTGCAATTATGGTAATAAACATGTGATAATTATTCAGTTTTATATGTGAGCAATAAATCGGCCCAAAGGAAGGTTTCTGCTTGACATGTTCTTATTATCAATGTTTGATTATTGTACCAAGATATCACTTGCAAGTTAATGTTTTGCCCAAAGATGAAATATTAATGGAGTGTCTGGTATCTTGACATGAGGTTTACCTTTATCTAAATTTATTATTATTTTGGTTATCTTTTAATTTGATTGAAAGATAAAATTAAGACAAATATTTTGAAACAATTAAATTCATATTTTGGCTTCGGATGTCTAATATTTTAATGGATTAATTAAAACATAATGTCACCAAAGTGACCGCTTTTGTGTAGATTAGTTTATTTAAATATTAAGATAATTATGGATTTTTGTAATTCATGCGTTTATTAATTGACCCAAAGGAAAATTAATATTTGGCATAATTACAACGACAACTGTGGCGATAAATGTGTGACAATTATAAGGTATTTTATGTGAGCAATACATTAGTCCAAAGATTAGCCTATTGTTTGACATAGCTTATTGTCAATGTTTGATTGCTACAACAAGAGTACCGCTTACAGTTAATATTACTGTCCAAAGACTTGATATTAATGTTGTGCTTGATATCTTGAGGGGAACTAGCCATTATTTTGAATTTATTTGTTTACTTATGAATATTTATGTGAGCTTGTTTTAATTTTATTTATTTATTTTTGTTCTATATTTAGTTAATTTATCCTTTGTTGTCACAATATCTATTAAATACATTCTACACTCATGTTTAGTGAAACTAATTTCAAGGAATAAGAAAAGACGCATATAGTATTTGGTTGTATGAACATAGACTTTGCACTAAGGAAAGAATATCTTGCACCTCTCATTGCGGTAAGCACCCATAAAAAGTATTTTGAGAGGTGGGATCGTTCGAACCGCATGAGTCTGATGATCATAAAGTACAACATTCTAGATGTCTTTAGGAACACAAATCTAAAGAGATTATTCATACTAAGGGTTTTCTTGACCAAATTAAGAAATTCTTAACCCAAAACATTAAGGTTAAGATGACATTACTTATGCATTCTTTGATGTCTATGAAGTATAAGAGTCAAGGAAATGTGAGGGAGTACATTATAGAAATGTTTAATATTGCTTCAAAATTCAAGGCACATAAGATCAAACTTTCTAACAATTGTTTGTTCTTATAATTTTGGTATTGCTTCCTATACAATTTAACAAATTCAAGTTACAACTGTCAAAGGATAAGTAGGCTCTAACTGAGCTCATTTCTTATTGGGTTTAAGAGAAAGAAAAGTTGAAGCATTATAAGTGTAAAAGTACTCATTTGGTTAGTGCTCATTTAGTTAGTGTCTCTAAGGATAAGGAAAATAAAAGAAAATATTAGAATAAAGTTGCTAAGGGTCCTACCCAAAAGAAACGGCAATAAGTTACAAAGTGTTGATTCTCTTGTATAAGTTAGGACACATGTAAAGAAATTAAACTTCAAAAGCGAGCAACTTCTTCAATTATTTTGAGTGATCCATGGGCTGTAAGTTTTATGATCCCACAATTAGAAATTATTTAATGAGAGATATATTTTTTTAGGATGTTGAGTTTGGAGGGAGAAATAAGGTTAGATGCATTGTTATTCAGGAGGAATTGAATTATAATTTAATTCATACTATCACTTTTGATGATGTTTAGGTTTTCACACCTAACATTAATCAAGAAGTGAATCAAGCACCCAGCAAAATAATATTGAATAAATCTCATTAAAGATAAGGTAATTATTTCAGAAGAACAAACTCACCAACCTTAAAAAAACACAAGTGTCATTAAAGAAGTCCACGATAGGAAGATGAAATACTATTCTGAATTATTATGTTGTATTTCTTCAAGAAAATAAGGTGACAATGAAATGATAGAAAATGTTCAATCATTTTTTTATCAAGCCATAAAAGTTCTAACTCTCAAAAGTGGATTGATGTCATTCAAAATAGTATAATTTTATGCAAAACAATAAAGTTAAGGAGCTTGTCTCATTACCTAAAGGTGCAAACCAATTAGTTGTAAATGGATATTTAAAATCAATAGGGATGTAAATGGTAATGTGAATAACTATAAAGCACGTCTTGTATCTAAAATATATACTCTAAAAGAAGACATTGATTTTGCAGAGACTTTCTCTCAAGTTTTATTGAAAGACTCTTTCAGGATAATCATGACACTTGTTGCTTGTTTTAATTTTAAGCTACATTAGATAGATGTTAAGCTTGTTTTTTCAATGGCGGCATTGAAGAAACTATTTATATGGTACAATCATAAAGTTGTGTCTTATGATACAATTTTAATGATATGTAAGTTAAAGAAATCTATCTATGAGCTTAAGTAGGGCTCTCATTAATGAAATTATAAATTTCATATTGATTATCTCATTCGGTCTTGAGATAAATTTGGTTGACAATTATATATACTACAAGTTCAGTGGGAGTAAAATCAATTGATACTCATATTGCTAAAGAAGACAAATTTAGTCTTACTCAGTGCCCTAAAAGTAACCTTGAAATTTAGAAAATCCAAAAGATTCTCTATGCATAAGCTATTGAGAATCTAATTTATGCTTAAGTATGTATGCGTTCGGAAATTGTGTACATTGTTTGAATGTTAGACAGATATTTGAGGAATTATAATATGAACCATTGGATAGCAGCCAATGGGGTTATGAGAAATCTTCAGAGAACAAAATTACATGCTCACATGTCGAAGTTCTGGTAAGTTAGAGATCATCAGGTTTACAGGCTTCGATTCTAATAGAATAATGATGCAAAAGAATTTTGGCACTTGAGCTGCTAATTGTAGATTGAATAGAAAGATCACTTTACTTATTTTGGGACAATAAATATGCACTCATTTATTCTATAAACAATAGGAACACTTCAAATTTGAAGCACATAAATATTAAGTTCCTAGTTGTTAAAGAAAATTCAGAGTGGTTGTGTGTCTATAGAGCATGTTGGTACAAACTCTATAATTGCGTGCACATTAAGAAATTGTCACCCTAGGTCTTTCACGAGCACACTACTCACGTGAGTGTAATGTTATTTAAGGATATTCGGTTTTAGTGGGAGTTTGTAATTTTGAAAAATGCTCATTCGTTTTAGACACAATTTCAGTTACTTCAGTTTAAGGATATTTTAAGATTATTTTCTGCAGAAATAAAGTTCTTTTAGTTTATGCACACTCTAAATTCAGTAAAGTTGATCTCACTAAGGTTTAGGAGGACCACTTGGAAATAGACATGTTCGGTTCACATTTCATGTAATTTTCCGTGCTACGCATCCATGATTGATCCATGTCATTTGATTATGTTTGTATACGTGACCATTGATGAGTCCAGTCAAGATTGATATGGCGAAGACCGCTTTGATCCTATATGGATATAGTTGATGGACGAGATTGTTATAGAATACCTATTATATAATAGCAAATTTTTGAGTTCATAAGGTTGTACATTTATCAAGAAACATATGTTGCCCAAATGGGAGATTGTTGGATTAAAATCCGCAATTGTGGGCATATATGTAAAATGTATGTTGCTATTATAAAGTATGACACAAAATCAAGTGACCAATTATGTTAGACCTGTCATAGGTATTAAAGTGGCATGGAAATAAAAGTGTAGATACCGTAAGATATATTTATAATTCAATGAGGGGCAGAGTTATAAATATTTATATAACACCCCTCACCCCGGTTAGGAGTAAGAAGCGTTAAACAGATTCGTATTATCTTGTTACCAATAGGTAGCAGAAAACGTGTAATTTTTTTATTCGAATGCTAACTAGGTGGACCTACTTAAATTCGATTCATTTAATCTACATATGATCTACATTCAATTCTTGATCTTAATTATCCAACATATAACATACATACACATATACATATTTAAATCCTTACTTTATAATTTTCGACAGATTCCGTTTAGTGAGTAAAATTAATTCTATTCATGATCAACTAGAGAATTTAATCTTTGATATCAACATTATATCCTCATATTCCATATGCATTAACCATCCATAATGTTTGTTTCCCTTATACAAAAGATTTCGGGGTAGCTACCTTTGGCTAAACCTATCGGTTGCCTATACAAAAAGTTAACAAAAAGAAACCAGCCCAAAACATATACCGATGGCTAAGCTATACCCCATATTTACCCCATACTTACATAACAAAATGAGGGAAACTTAATTTAAGAGTTTTAAACAGTCTTAAGATAATAATTCATAAACATGACCATAAGAGCAAACTGAACTAGCATGCTGACAGCTAGGCCACCCATCATAAGCACAACAAAGATAATGAAAGGCATACTTCTATCTTCGAGCTAACAAGATCAGTGGGTAGACCGATAACTCTACTTCCTATAGTTTTGGGGAGAAAGAAAAATACGAGTGATAAGTACTTACAATACTTAGTGAGGAAACCCTAATCTATCCATTTTAAAATTTCTGGCTTAAATTATCAGACAAGAATCAAATCTATAATTGAGTATGTTTACACCATTCCATTCGAATGGATCATATGTCAACATTTCAATTCACAAGAAATTTAACAAACAAGTACAACATGTAACATACTTACAATCTATTCAATAATTTCAAATACTACAAATTGATTTCAAGCAGTAGCAAACTGTATTAGAATAATAAGTATAATTTTATTTATCAATTTCATGCATCATTTATTCCAACTATCGACTTATCGAAATCAAAGAGATCAACCATCAATGTTTGCAAGTTATTTAATTATTAACTTGGTTACAAAGCCTTGGTTCATATAGTTAGCTAGGTATTCGAGTCACGTGTTACAAAGATGTGAATCAATTCACCATATAATAGGTACCCAAGTACCACTTCATATTATCGTATTACATGTCATCTTAGTGCCAATTTACACTAAGCGAATAGGTACACTTGCGTACCATAGCAATCGAGTACACTAACGTATCGATTTTAACGAGCTCTAGACTCTAGGCATGTCGTACTACCTGGACTGACTATATATACCAAGGGCTTTGTCAATTGCATTTTGAATTTAATTCACATAAATCGGTAATCAAATTCCAGAATTTATAAATCAATCCTTTCGATTAGTTTTACATGTAAAATTTCGATTCCAATAGCACATATAATATCGCTTTCAAAACATATCATATATACACCACAATTCGAGTACATGACTTGATTCTCATACCAAACTTTTATCTATTATTTCTCCTATTACATATCTCAACTCAATCATGTCTATGAAATTTCAGAAAAATTCCATTATACATTCCAACTAATTCATCAATCAAGGGTGTGTTGGCAGCCACCGATCAAGGGTGTTCTAAAATTTAATGTTGACGGTTCTGCGCGGGGTAAGCCGGGTCCTGCGGGGTTTGGAGGTGTGATGCGTGACGGGGAGAGTCGGATTTTGGGAATGTTCTCGGGGCCGTTAGGTTTGATGGACTCAAATGAAGTTGAAGTGCGGGCTATAGCGTTTGCTTTGAGTTTAGTTCTAGACAGGTGTTGGCGCGAACAATGTGTGATTATTGAGTCGGATTCGCAAGTCGCTTTGAGTTGGGCTACACGTTCGGCGAAACGACCATGGCGTTTGTGGGAGGTATTTGCAGTGATCGATCAGGCTTGTAGGGTCTCTTATGAGATACAGTTTCGTTATGTGCTTAGAGAGGCTAATGGTTTTGCAGATGTGTTAGCAAAGGAAGGCGTGGATCGATGTTCGCTCTTTGTTGCTTGTTTATGATAGGCTTGGCTTTGTTTCTATGTTTTTTGACGGATCATATCGTACTCTTTTCCTCTACTAGGGAGGTTTTTAACGAGGCGTATGATCTGTCACGTTGTATGTTTTTTGTTTATTGCTGAATAAAATCATACAGTTGCTGATAAAAAAAACTAATTCATCTATCCATGGATGCAATATGGCAAGAAAGTCAGAAACGATTGAATTAATTCAATCCAATTGGTTCGATAAATCGAACCTATCAACGATTTAAGCAATCCTCAATTCATGTACATATACATATATTCCAAATTCACAGTTCATCAATAGCTCATAATTCAATGGATGGATCAACATAGACAATAATACAGTCCACTTGTAACACATATATATACCACCAATTTACTCACTCAACAATCCATTCAACAATCACAAGCAAAGCCAAATTTTAATTTCCATTAGCTTCCTTCCCTTATTAATTAAATCCAATCTGAAATTTTAAGTCATATTGCATGCAAAATATATATAATAGAAACAAAAAAATAAAATTAGTTGAGACTCTAATCTCAACTTTAATTGTGTTTCACCCACAGTCGCCGAGCTAATTCTGAATTCAGAGATTCTTCCCACGTTCCTTTGCCAATCCAGCTATCGTCTCTTCGTCAATTCCTTCTCCTCTAGGCTCTATTACATTATATACAATCATACAAGACAAGAATTCATAATCTATTAATTCAATTTAGCTATTAGATTTTCACAATTCAGTTTTGGTCCTTAAACTAATTCCAACCTCGGATAGAGTCGAATTAGTCTACCAAATTTCTTATATTTCTTAATCCACCTCTCGATTTCTTTAATTAGTTATGTAAAATTAGTAATAATAATTCTCTCATTCATGTTAATAAATTTTCCTTATCAATTCTCACCAATTCCATATAAATTTTTTATTCAAGATTCAATGTTTACTTAGTTGGACAATTTCGACCATCTATACTAATTTAGCTCCCATTTTCATTATATCACTCAGAATTAAGTTCCGTTTGTTTTCAAGCTCAATTAACATCTTCAATTGCTATCTATCAAATTTTTAGACCGAATTACTAGATGTACCATTACTTATGAATTTTCAAAGTTCATTGTTCATATTAAGATATCACTGGGCAGATTCGAGTACCATCTCCAATCTCTCTCCAGATTTTTTTATAAGACTCTAAATTAATTTTCGTAAATTTCATATTAAAATAGACATGCTAAAGTAGATGGTGCTAAAATTTCAAATTCAATGTCCTAATATGTTATTTTCTACAATTTTTCAAAGTTGGGTGTCTAGACTAGCATATTTCTGGCCAGCTTTGAAATTCTTAGTTTAGGAGTTTCATTTCACTCATCATTTTCTAATCTTTCTCATCTCAACTTATTAACATTGTCTCTACATTTTTCCAGCAACACTACCATATTTAGCCAAATCAATTTCCATGAATTACCGAATGTACAAAACAAACTCATTCTAAAAAATTCTTACATGATCGAATATGGGATGGGAAGTTTAACTTACTTTTAGTTTTTAATTGGTGATCTTAAGCCAAAATGTTGGACATACAAAGATCTCTTCTTCCTCTCTTCACAACAATGGCCTAATGGAGCTTCTTCCCTCTCCAATTTTCTCTAAATTTAACAACAACGGGGGGATAATCAGAATTTTCAATGGGTGGTTTGTGGGAGCGCCTCGCGAGGGAACAAGCCGGAAAACAACACAACGCCAATGAGAGTCGAGGACAACGCGATCAGAGTGTACAACGGGTGTGGACGTTGTATGTGGGGGGATTGTCGAGTACAATACACTAGAAGGGCCTATGGCAAGTGTTCGATATGCATGGGGTTGTCAAGGACGCGTTCATCCCAAACCGATTGGCACGAGACGGAAAACGATTTGGTTTCGTTTGTATGGCATCAAAAGAGGACGCTGATCGTGTGATCGAGAGATTAAACGGGAAATGGATTTACGGCGCCCGCATGAGTGTCACGATGGCTTGGAAGGGAAGAACGACACTGCCCTATAGAAAAGGAGAGGGAGAGGTGAGCCGGGGATCACGGGAGGAGCTGAAATCGGGTAGAAACAATGAGCGATCCTCAGCAGCGCTGATCGGAGAGGAGGGCAACGAAAAGTATAGGGAGATAAAAGGTATTGTCGATGAAGACAAATGGGCGGTGCTACAATGGTGTGCGGTGGGTTGGTGTTTGAATCCTTGTAGCATTAAAACATTGGCAAAGAGACTAGAGGTAGCAAAGCATGATGGATTTTCCATTATGCGTTTATCCAGTCACATGGTGTTATTGATGTGTACCTCGGCGATTGTACGAGATAGGGTGATGAAGATGGATCGCGTTAGAGAATGTTTCGATAGAGTGGAGGTTTGGTCGCCTTCGATTAAAGTAGAATCAAGAAGGGTGTGGTTGTCGATCGTGGGGTTACTCATACATCTTTGGCACAAACAAACCTTCACAAACATTGTTCACTTGTGGGGATCGTTGATTTGCCTAGACGACGACACGAAAACGCCTACATCATTCAATTGCGGCAGAATCATGGTAGAGACAACATCATTCAATCGAATTGAGGAACGAATCCGTGTTAAGGCGGACAATGCCGATTATTGGATACGTGTCTTAGAAATGGAGGGAAAAGGTCCCGAAGCTGAGTGTGATTGTTGCGAATGGAGGACGATGGAGGAAAATTTAGAATAGGGATCAGACATTGGCGGGGAAGAGTGTGTTGGGCAGTTGGAGGCTGCCATACACGGGCCGGATGGGATGGAACCAGTGACACATTTTTCTCAAGGGGTCGATCGGGTGACTTGGGTGATGAATGAAGCTTGGATTGATCCACAAGGGTCAGAACTTCAAGAGGGTCTAGGAAAACAAAACGCCGTTGTGAATGATGATGTCCAAGTGGAAGACCGGTCACCGGAGAAGCAGCCTCCCCATGTGGAGGTCCGATCGTCGGATGGGCAGCCGCCAGCTTCGGTGAGATTAGAAAATCAAACATTGGAGAAGGAAGGTGGCATTAGGACTCTAGAGTTTGTTGAGAACATTCCACAGTGTGATAGTTTATCCATAGCAGGAATTGCAAATTCAAAAAATTTAGATGATGTGGGGTCAGGGGAATTGATCAACTCAGTCGAAAAATTACACGAGGTAAATTCTCCTCCTATAATCTATTCAAATGAACCTAAATCTGGGTTAGGCACTCCAGAATTAATTAGGATCGGACACGCATATTGCAAAATTAGGAGAATAGTCGGGAAGGATCAATTGCAAGGGGCCAGCCGTGATGTTAGAGTAAAGAAGCGGAATATTTTGGGGGGTTGTCGATCACGAGTTGCATCAAAAACAGTGTGGGAAGGGGTTAACGGCAGTGTTCCATCAAGGTCCCGAGATATAGAGTGTGAGGCAGCGGCAACGGTGAAATTGGGGTCTCTAATTGGAGTGAAATCAAGTGGGAGGGAAGAAGACATTATCAACGATATCTCTCGGATTATCGCCGGGGAAAATCGTTGTTTGTGACTAATGCGAGTGCTATCATGGAATGTCAGGGGTTTGGGCGGTGGCGCGAAGCGTCGAGGTGTTCGAGAAGTGATAAGGAAAAATCGTGTTGATATGGTGTTATTGCAAGAGACAAAATTAGAAGAGGTGCCGTCTATATGGGTGTCTAACTTGTGGTACTCGAACAATTTTGAGATGGCAGTATCGCCGTCGATGGGAGCCTTTGGGGGCATCTTGATTATATGGGAAGGTAACAAATTTCATTTGGTTAGTATTGATGTTAATCACAACTATATTGTACTTCAGGGTCGTTGGCAGCAAAAAGATATGATGTGTTGCATTGTGGCGATATATGCCCCTACGGATATTGCTGGACAGAAATTAGTATGGGATTCAATATTAAATCAGATGTGTGGTTTTGAGGGGCCATGGTGTGTTGCAGGCGATTTCAATGCCATATTACATGAGTCGGATCGCATAAGGGTTTTCGATAGGAACGTAGAGATGGAAGCTTTTGGGGAGTTCGTACATGATGCGGGTTTGATAGATTTACCGTTAATGGGCAAAAGATTTACTTGGTTCAGCTACAGCAATCGTTATAGTCGGATAGACTGGTACTTAATATCTTCAGCTTGGCTAGATGGATTTAAGTCAATACAACAGGAAGCGTTGGCGAGGGGAGTTTCTGATCATACACCATTGTTGTTGAAATGCGACGACTGTGATTGGGGACCACGTCCATTCAGATTTTTCAATTGTTGGATGGATGGGCGATCAAACGTTAGGCAGATATTAGAGGAATGGTGTCGGCTGACTGTTTTGGGTGTTGGTAATGAAAACATTGTAGTCAAGTTGAGACATTTGAAGAGGTTTTTGAAACGGTGGAATAAAGACAGCTTTGGGGATGTGAATCAAATCATTGTGGATATGCAACATCAACTAGACAGGGCGGATGAAGACATGGTCGAGGGGGGAGATATTGAAGAAGTAGAGGCCGCGAGACGATGGTGGATGAGAGCATTGTGGTGTGCTATGAGAAATAAGGAATCTATGTGGCGGCAAAAGTCGAGAGCTACATGGTTACGCTTGGGAGATCGTAATACATCGTATTTTCACAGAGCGATAAAAGTTAAGAACAGCTAGAAATTATATTCCGAGTTTGGTGATTGCGGGTGAATGAATTACTGAGCCTATGGTTATTCGAAAATTTGTGGTTGCGGAATTTATAAAACATTTTGCTGGTGAGGTACGGGCGGGCGAGTGGCAGTTTGATGGAGGCTTTCGAATGGTAACAGAGACGGATAGGCAGCAATTGGTAATGCCTTTCACGTTGGATGAAATTAAAAAAGTACTATGGGAGTGTGATGGTTCAAAGGCACCGGGCCCGGATGGTTTCACTCTAGATTTTTATAAGAAAGGCTGGGAGGTGGTGCGACATGATGTGATGCATTTTTTTGAGCAATTTCATGCGACCGGTGGGTTGCCGAAGGGTGCAAATTTTGCCTTTATAGTGCTGTTACCAAAGGTGGCATCGCCTCAACGTTTAGGTGAGTACCGTCCCATATGCTTGGTGAATTTCATGTATAAATTGTTGGCTAAGTGCTTAGCGAATAGACTTCAACTTGTGCTGGGAGGCTTAATCAGCGATACGCAATTCGCGTTTATTAAAGGGCGACAGCTAGTGGATGGGGTTCTATTGGCCACGGAGGTGATACATTCGTTGCAGAAGAGAGGTGAAGGGGGTTTTATTTTGAAGCTCGATTTCGCTAAAGCTTATGATTGTGTAAGCTTGAATTTTCTTGACTCAGTATTAGCTCGGATGGGGTTTTGCAGTGTTTGGCGAACGTGGGTTAAGGAGTGTATCATTTCAGCTCGTCTATCGGTTTTGATAAATGGCAGTGCGACTAAGGAATTTATGATGGGGCGTGGATTACGCCAAGGCTGCCCGCTTTCGCCTTTGTTATTTGTTGTAGTTGCTGAAGCATTGCTCTTGATGTTGGGTAATGCCGAGTCGGCTGGCTTAGTATGTGGAGTGGAGGTAGTGTCAGGGGTATTTTTAACCCACGTGCAGTTCGCCGACGACACTATATTATTTTTTGAGGCATCGGTAGAAGTTGCACGTAACATCAAACGGATCTTGCATTGTTTTCAGGCATGTTCTGGCTTGCGGATTAACTTTGCTAAGAGCTCGATGTATGCCATTGGAGTGGAAGACGAGTTGGGCAAATCGGCGGCCGAGATGTTGGGGTGTAAGCAGGGGGTATTGCCATTTACATATTTGGGTTTTCCGTTAAGAGCTAATCCGCGGATAATATCGGTTTGGGAACCTGTCATAGCTAACTTTCGCCGCAAGTTAGCCGGATGGAAGCGCACATCACTGTCTTTTGTTGCACGTGTGACATTGGTAAACTCTGTACTCTCAGCACTACCTATTTTTTTATATGGGGCTGTTTATGGTTCCAAAAGGGGTTATAGCACAATTGGATAAGATTCGTCGCGCATTCCTTTGGGGGGTGTTGGACTTGAACGAAAGATGAGTAGGGTGGGTTGGGAGGTTGTGTGTCGGCCACGACATTTAGGTGGTTTGGGTGTGGCGGATTTGAGGGTGAAAAATATGTCGTTGTTATCCAAATGGGTGTGGCGTTACACAAATGATCGTGACTCGTTGTGGCGTAGATTGATCACGGCAAAGTATGGTGAACATACTCAATGGTGGCGTTTTAATACGGAGAGATTATCGGCAATGTCTGTGGTGTGGAAGCAGATTGTGCTGAATTCTTGTGATGATAGCATTGATCGACATGTGGGAATGTCGGGTTTTCAGTGGAAGATTGGGAATGGGAAGATGGTTTTATTTTGGTTCGATCCGTGGATAACGCAGCAGCCTCTAAAAGATATGTTTTCGCGATTGTACTCGTTGGCGTTAAACAAATTGGCGTGGGTTTATGATTATGCAGTGGGTGGGACGTTTGAGCATGGGCAGTGGGTGACTTTTTTTCGTAGACACTTGCGTGTTTTTGAGCTGGAACGTTTGAAGGGGTTATGCGAGTTGGTGGCGGAGGTGCGTTTATGGGAGGCTCGACAAGATACTCTAATTTGGAGACCGGATGACCATGGGGATTTCTCGGTGAAGGCTTTATCCAAATTATTGATGTTGGATAAGTTTGGCGATGATGACATTGGAGAATGTTTCGCCTGGCAAGTATTGGTTCCGCCAAAGGTCCAGGCGTTTCTTTGGTTCATATGGTTACAAAGATTACCAACAGCGGATTTTTTGCAACACCGTGGGCTGCCATTGAGTGAAGAACAAGGTAGATGCTCGTGGTGCGCGATATCAGAGGAATCGATTGCACACCTTTTTTATGAATGTCCGAGTGTGCTGAAATTTTGGGTGTGGTTGCGCAATTGGTGGAATATATCGACACCTTTCCCGGTTAGTTTTGCCGACTTTTTTGTTGAACATTTGCATTGCTCTTTTACTGGTAGCATGAAGCGATGGTGGGTGGCAAGTGTTAGTGCCTTGTTATGGTCACTATGGTTGGCTAGGAATGAACTTGTGTTTCGAGGTAAATGTGTGTCGATGAAAGAACTATGCTTCTTGGTGAAGCTGAGATCGTTCTATTGGATTAAAGTCGGTGCGGAGGGTGAGCTAATGTCCGAGTCAGTTTGGTGGACACGTCCGTCCAATCTTGTGATGAGTTCGACAACGAAGAGGGTGAGGTGTGGGGTGTGTTGGCAGCCACCGGTTATGGGGGTTTTGAAATTCAACGTTGATGGTGCTGCGAGGGGTAAGCCGGGGCCTGCGGGCTTTGGGGGCGTGATGCGCGACGGGGAGAGTCAGATTTTGGGGCTATTCTCGGGGCCATTGGGGGTGATGGACTCCAATGAAGCTGAAATTCGGGCTATAGCATTCGCCTTGAGTTTGGTGGTGGACAGGAGTTGGCGACATCAATGTGTGATAATTGAGTCGGATTCACAGGTGGCTTTGTGTTGGGCTACACGATCGGCAAAAAGGCCATGGCGGTTGTGGGACGTGTTTACGGCGATTGATCAAGCGTGTTAGACTTCACACGAGTTACAGTTTTGTTATGTGCCTAGGGAGGCTAATGGCTTCGCCGATGTATTGGCCAAGGAGGGCGTGGATCGTGTTTCATTGTTCGTGGCTTGTTTATGATAGTTTTGGGGGTGTTTTGTTTTGTTTTTGACAGGTCATATTGTACTCTTTTCATCCACTAGGCAGGTTTTTAACGAGGAGTATGGCTTGTCGCACTGTATGCTTTCTTTCCCATTGAATAAAATCATACAGTTTGCTGATAAAAAAAATCTCTAAATTTTTAGTTTAAGTTGTGGCTTCCTTTCCCACTAAGGGAGCCGGCCAAGAGGGTCATAATGGGTGGCATGATAGTCACCTAACTACTATCACAATTGCCTAATTCACCCTTATTTAACACATTAATTAACTTTACTAATATGGGTAGATTTGGCAATCTCCAAAATGTTGCATGCAATCCTTACAAATTCTCCTTTCATTATGTTTAGTCACTTTCTTAATTTTCTTTGAATTTAATTGAGTCCCTAATGTATTTAATCTAACTTAATTATTTAATGTTTCTAATCTAATTGAGTCACTAATATTAGATTAACTCATAAAACTTGTAAGCTAATTTTTGGGTGTTACAATTTAATAGTTGATTTGATAATCAACTATATAAAGAGGTAGTGGTCCCCAAGAAATAGGCTAATTCTCTTATCTTCTTGGAAGATCAATACTAAAGATTTGGGATTTCAACATCAAGATTCAAGATTTTCAATCTATCAATGAATTCAGGTACGCTTCCGCACTCGGTTTATTCAGTTTATTGTTCTTGATGATTTGACATGATAGATCTTGGGGTTTATATTTCATATCTATTATTATTTGGTTCTAACACTTACTAATGGTTTGGGAAAATCAATCGATCAAATATTGTTCAAAACCGATTTGGCTCATGGCATTTTTCGGGATAATCTGGACAGTTTGACTTTACAGAAACGAAGCTATGTTTAATAAAAAAGTCTTTACGGAAGAGCAAATCTTCGATTTGGCAATGATTAGGATCGGGCATTGGTGCAAATGCAAGTGGCCGAAATCTTTCCCTTCACTTCTTGATTTCATTAGTCATCCTAATCTCTCATATATCTATGTTGTGCAGAACATCATGCCAGCTTCGGGATCATGGATACTTCCTATTAAGGAATTTTTAAAATTTAATGTCAACGCAGTTGTTCGCGGTAGTGTTGGGGCTGCCGGAATCGGGGGACTCCATAGAGACCACTCAGGTGAAATTCTTATTCGATTTTCAAAATCTATTGGAATTTCAGATCCAACATGGGCTGAATTGAAAGGTATATTAGAAGCATGTATATTGTTCTCTAAGTCAAAATGGCATGGCTCAAAATCACTCCCAATAGAAACATATAGTTGTTTAGCTGTTAAGTGGATTGAGAGGCCTCATCGGGCTCCTGCATGTTTTCTAGAGGTGGTTAACAAATGCAAGGCTTTCTTTGGTAACACCAATTGGAAGATAGATTTTGCATATAGAGAAAGAAATGGTGATGCCCATACTTTAGCGAGACTGGGGATTGACAGAGTTGCTGATCTCTTGTGGGTTGCTAATTATGATTGTACTATGTAAATGTAATCGTGGTTACCTTATGATTTGGGTATGTGTGTAATAGTTATTTTTGATGATATGAATAAATAACAAGGCACGCTTTTCCTTTTTAAAACAAAAATAATTTTTACCATGTAAAAAGATGATATGAAAAAAATTAATTAAGTAAGTGATTTTTATTAGTTGAGACCATAAATGACGTGGCGAAACCAGCCTATAATATAATTCTCATAAGATATGAGTCTCAAAACTCCAAATATTTATAAATCAGAATTAAAACGCAAGTAAAATAAGTAATATGGTTATAGAACAAAATCACAAATAAGAGGCCCTACAAATATATATGCCCAAAAGATTATAATGTATTGTACTTTGATAAACTAGAATGTCGGAACTCCTTGGAAATGCAACCTTACTTGAACTCCCAAAACTATCAACGGGCTAACATCAATAAAGATTTTGAATGCTAAGCTCATCTACTCTACTACAGTACTACTTGTAATGAATAACTCTAAGCAATCAGACATAGCATAACAATAAACGGATTAGACAAATGAATACTCTACAAGCTCATCTACTCTACTATAGTTTATTGTTCAACTATATTTTAATTATCAAGTCATTTATGTTCCCACCAACTTGTTCATCGAGTATATTAAAATTTAATAGCAGGTCTCTTTTCTGTGCCCCTTTAAATGTCTCTTCATTGAATTTATTTCATGTGTATTAATGATTTTTTATACTAAATTAATGATTATTTTTATTTTATTGATAATACACGTGACAAAAAATTATTAGACGAATATATAAAGGGACACAGAAAATCAACCTACGAATTCAACCTTCAGGTTATGGAGCTAGCATGTGTTTTGCGAGGAGAACGAGATCGTTGATGGTATGACAAAGCTTGCAAGCATTGCAGCTTTGGAATGCCGTTTGTTTAATTCTCCATCAATTGAAACCTTGTCCTTCCTACATGATGATATTAGATGTTAGGATTGTTTAGCTTTACTAGTAGTTTATGACTGTGTTTCTTTCTTCATAAAAAAAAATTATAATTAAGAAATTTTGTAAAATATTAACTCAATTGATTTATGATTCAAAGAGAATACTCACATGATTTATTAGTATAAAGGTACGTTACTACTTTAAAACATGAGTGACGTCATGCCATGTCTGGTCTGAATCGGAAGACATGCTCTTCATGTTTGAGAACTCACTGACTCGCTCTCACTCAGCTTAGCAACTTCTGTCTCTTTTCCATAACTTTTGTTTCTTTCCTAACCTTTCATTTTTGTGGCACAAAATTCCATTAAATTTATTATAATTATGCTAAAATTTAGAGATGACAACGACCCAGGGTGTGAATTTTTGGGTAAAAATTTCCTGCCCCCTAACCATGCCTCCTTCTATGCCCCTGCCTAAAAATACTTAAAAATTAAATCTTGCCCCATAACCCTAATTTTCATATTCTAAATCTTAAACCCTAAAAAATACACCCTACCCTTAATTCCCTACACCCTAACCCTAAGCCCCAACCTTAAACCCCAAACTCTAAACCCTAAACCCACTATTTTAAAGTGAGGCACAAATAGGGGCATACTTTGGAGGCAGATGATTTCCATCCGAATTTTTGGCCGTAAAAATTTTAATTTGCCTCTGATTTTAAAATTATGAAATTAGTTTAGTTTCGACCAACATAGTATAAACATAATTAGACTCTGACAAAACTTTAAAATTTTAATAAAAATCTGACTAAATTCACCTTGATGAAAAAAATATTAGAAATCAAATAAAATAAAAATATTTTATTAAATATACAGGGGTGGACCGGATAAGTTTCGTTCAAATCCGACCGGATTTGAACTTTAATTTTTTTTTAAAAACAATCAGCTCATCCCGATCTCCGATTAAAAAAGATCGACCCTAACTAAATAGAAACCTGTGGAGTTCAGATAAAATTACCATCTTATGAAAAGAAAAATCTTCTTCTTCCAAACAATACGTCGCAACTTATCGTCCGTTTTAACTTTCTTCTTTTCGTAATTTGCTTCCTCATTTCCTCCGGTAATCTTAACGTAAACCTTTCCACGTTCTCTCCCGGTTAAATCACTGAGTGAACCGTCGAGTGACAACGTCGAAACTCCCCCCGCTGGGTTTCTAAGTTTCTTAAATTACTTGAATGACCACGTACGCCCTTCCTTCTATTGTCGGAGGACTCGACTCGGTGTTGCTGTTCGAGTTCAGCGCGGTGGTATTCGAGCTCGGCTCTACTGGTTTGTCATCGGAATCGGGAGTAAGTTTCGCTCGACAAACGGGACAAGTGACGTGGAAAGCCAACCAAGCGTTGATACAATCATGATGAAAAACGTGAGAGCATTTTGGTAGCAAACGCAGAGTTTCGTCCTCTTCGAACTCGCTCAAACAAACCACGCATTCCAGCGCTTCTTTCCCCGTTTTAAGGTTTTTCACACGAGAATATACAAACACCGGGAAACTCTCAATGACAGCCTGATCTAGACCTTCCGGCCGGGAGCTTTCCATGGAGGAAGCAGCCGCCGTTGGAATGTCGATGGAGTCGACGCAGTGGCTGATGTAAATGAAGAGGAAACCAACGAAGAAGAAAACGCAAACGATGACCATAGCGAGTATCGCCATCGAGGAATCGAAGTGGGAGTAAAGCCCATACGAATACGACCCTCCCCTTGGTAAAACTTCTGGTTGCGCCGCCACTACGACGACGGTTACTACATAGAAGAAAAGCCATCGGCTGAGGTTTAGCATCGGAGATAGGGATTTTGGAGAATGAAAACAGAAACGGTTAAGCTTACGCCCGGGGAGTGAGCAGATATGAGGTGTGAGAATGGCCCCAACATGAAAAATAGAGTGGACAGTGGACGGTGGCGTCATTTAATTACAACGTTTAAGTTTAAGACACGCGTGTGGGATGTAAAAAGCTGACCTGAATTTAAAATCGGACTGAAACCTGTTCGAGTCAGAATTTGGTTTAACTCGAGGATGCGATGATTCAAAATTGATCTATAATCGACTGTTATTGACTCGAACCCGAGTTGGACATGTTACTGTAGTAACTGAATTCGACCTGCATCCGACCGAGAATGACTTGAACTCGAATTGAACTTGTTATTGTAGACCTGAAACTCGACCTGTACCCGATTGAAACGAACCCGAACCCGAGACTGACCTGACAGATAACTGATACTACCAGACTGAATCGACATGAGATCCAATTTTACCCAACTTATTTTGAACTCGACCTGTTGTTGACCTGAATTGATATTGACTTGGCTTGATATTTACCTCACATGTAATTGAGAAAATCTATAATTTGATGAATTTAAAATGTTGATAAACTTAACGTATTAAGTGTTGATAAATGTAAGCTATTAATTTTTTAGATTAATTTAAAGTGTTAAATAATTTTTTATTATATATACATATACAATCAATTAAAAATATATAAAAAGAAATATAAGTCAATCAACACTCAACAACAACTAATAATTAGCAGCAGACAGCAATCAGAAACAACAACATTAAGTCTCTAACTCATTAAATTAATATGTTTAATTTTTTATATTTATAAATTATAATATATATAAAAATATTTAAAAGTTTTATTAAATTAATAATGTAAGACACGTTGATCATGAAATAGGGAGCAGTGGCGGCTAACACCTTAGCGTATGGTTAATACTTAATTCTCTCGAAGATTCTTATGCTTTGTTGGGTTTCTTTCGTTATTAATTTTTATGTTGTATGGAATACACAAAATAAATACAGAAAAGTACACGATACAATGTATTTAAATATGACTTGTACGTGATCAAGCATATTTGACCGATTAATCAAAATGTTTATTTTTATTTATAAATTCGAGACTTATTAAAAGCACCATTCTTTTTTCCCCTAAATTCTCCTTCCCATTCCCTAATTTATTTATAAAGTGTAATTGCTCGTGTTAGGTAGATTTTGTATATCCGAGTATAACTAAGGTTCAAGAGTGCATATTACTTGTATATGATAAATTCTTGTAAATGTAATACACACCATAAGAACAATTTTTAAGTCGGACGAAGGTTCTTTCAAAAATATAACGGAATTCGTCATCAATCTTTTTAAAAAATTGGGTTATTTTTACGAAAATTCATTTGACTAAAAAACATTTTTTTCTATAAAATCACAAATGGGTTCGAGGTACGGTTACGTATGAGAAGCATAAACACCTCCACAATGCCCAAAATCAATACTTAGTCGATTAAGTATTGTCTTAACATTAAAATTTGTGAGTTTGAAAAAAATTTAAAGTACATTCAATTTTTAATGCAAGTTTATTTGTAAAGAAATGAACTAATTTTGAAGATAAAACTTTTGTCTCGAATTTTGAAATTTTAGTCCCTTTAACTTTAAGAAATATGTTTTTCTATTTCGAAAAGTAAACAAAAAAAATACTCCGACAAGAGCGGAAAATGCCCCGTTGACTTTCTAATGGAAAAACATTGTCTCAATATTTATTCAAAAACAAATATGTAATTGTCACGGGCTGCCTGTTTAGACCCGAGTCATATGAACAAATAGCTGTCTAAGGGGTTCAGATCGAGGAATTGGGCTTGAAGAGACCACCAGACTTAGCCCGGTCCGTAAAAGATCCTGGGAGACTTAGTCAAACATTATCCATTTGAATTATTTCAAATGATTTATTTAGATAATGTTGAGATATTTAGAGATTTTGTAAAGATTATGTTGTAATCTCCCCTGTCGATGTAAATCAGTTTTGACCGTCAGATCTAGGGGAGTTCAACTACAAATAGAGGCTCCCCACCTCACCTGTAAATCACTCAATCTTTTATCTTCAGAGTAATCAAGACATTCACTCTGCAACCGTATCGATACGATATTCATCTGGGCAACTCTTTTAATGAAACCGTACCGATACGCTTTGCAATCGTATCGATACGATAAGCATATCTTTGAAAAATATTGACATTTAATTTTTCAACCGTTACTTGTCAGTTGGTTGGTTTCCCAATTTTTAAAAGACCGTTATACCGTACCGATACGCTTGGTATGCGTATCGATACGCATTTTATGAAAACCAAACTTGGGATTCCAGTGAGTAAACACCGTATCGATACGGCCACCCGTACCGATACGCCCCTTAAACCGTACCGGTACGCCTTCTATGCGTATCGATACACTCTGTTTTCAGACACAACGGCTCTTTCCTCTTTGATGCAGGTATCGATACGCCCTTCCCGAGTACCGATACGGTAGGCTGCAGAGCTGCATTTAATGCGGGAAAATTGCTCCCAACGACTCTATTGATGATCCCAACTACCCAAACAGCTAGAATTCAATACAAGGGTATAAAAACAAGCTTCAATTGACCAAGCAACAACTATTGAACCTACAAGCAACATCAAAGCAAAAATCCAAACCCTAGTGCTCTTCATAGTCAAATTCTTGTACCAAACTCTAGTGATTTTATTGTTATCTTGTATTGTGAGTTTGGGGTGTTTGAAATTGTATTTGGGTAAACATTTATCCTTTGAGAGGAATTGTTTGAGTTTACCAAATCCATCTCTTTGTAAAACTGAGTGGATTAAGCTTTGGGTAGAAAGCTTAATCAATTTGTAAGGTTACCTCCTCATCCAAGAAAAGGGGAAAATTCAAGTAGTGAATTGGTTGAAAATCCTTAGTGGAAACTAAGGTAGTGGATGTAGAGTTCATTTGGAGAACTTGGACCACTCTAACCACTTGTGTCACCTTTTATTTTTCACTCATACCTCCTACCAAATTTTTAATTGTCAATTCACCCCCCTCTTGGCCATTTGCAATTGTGTGATCAACTCAACAATTGGTATTAGAGCTACACTCATTGGAAGGATTACAACCCTCTTGAGTCGATTCTAGGAGAGTTTGATCAACAACTAGTCAAGCAATGGCATCCACCTCCAACTCCAACCTCTACGAGTCCCAATCTACCACCAAGCCACCATTCTTCAATAGGGATAACTACCCATATTGGAATAATAGGATGAGGCTCTTCATCAAGTCCACCGACTACATGGTGTGGGATGTGGTTGAATAAGGTCCATACATTCCCATGAAGAGAGATAGTGAAGTAAGACTTGTCCCAAAGGTGAAAGTCGAGATGACGGAAGATGAACGAAGAAGGATGCAAGTGAATGATAAAGCTCTACATGTCATATTTTGTGCATTTGGTCCAGATATCTACTCCAAGGTGTCTTCGATCGAAAATGCCAAGGAGGTTTGGGACACCCTCGAGACAACATATGAGGGAACTAGTGATGTCAAGGAAACAAAAATTGGGTTGCTCAATCTAAGCTACCAAAATTTCAAGATGGATCCCGATGAGAGTGTTTCCAAGATGTTTGATTGATTCTCAGTCATTGTCAACGGATTAAAGGGGTTCGGTGAGATCATCCCCGAAGACAAGCTAGTGAGGAAGTTGTTGTACTCTCTTCCAGAATCATGGGATAGCAAGAGAACGGCTATTATTGAAACTCGAGATTTGAAGACTCTCAAGCTTGATGCTCTTGTTGGATCTCTACTCACCCATGAGATCATGAGAAAGGGGAGAGAAGAAGAAAAGAAGATGGAAGAGAAGAAGGTTGAGAAGAAGGGGGTTGAGAAGAAGAAGGTTGGAATCGCTCTTAAAGCTTCATACCATGAAAGCGATTCGAGTGAAGATGAAGATGAGGAGATGGCCATGTTGGCCAAACAGTTCACTCGCTTCATGAAGTCCAATCGTGGGAGAAAGTTCATTAGAAAATGAGACTTCAAAAGCAAGAGTAAGGAAGAGGAGAAGGACCAAATCACTTGCTATGAATGCAAAAAGCCCGGCCACATCCGTTCCGAATGTCCTCAATTGAAGACGAAGAGCTTTGGGAAGAAGAACAAGCTCAAAGCTCAAGTAGCAACTTGGAGTGACGATGAGTCATCCGAGGAAGTGGCCAATCTTTGTCTCATGGCCATTGATGATGAACCAAAGGTAAATTCTAACTTATCTAATTTTGATTTTACCTTTGATGAGCTTCAAGATGCTTATGATGAATTGCAAGAGGTTTACGATGAGTTAGTAGGAAAATATAAAGAATCCATTTTGAGAAACAAGAAAACTATTTCCGATTTGAAAAATCAAAATGAAACATTTTCAAAAACTAACTCCGAATTGGAAAAGAAAGTTTTGTTTTTAGTGAATCTTTCAAATGATCTTAAAACGAAAAATCTTGAACTTGAAAAACTTCTTTCCGATTTTCAAGATTATCACACAAAGGAAGTGGATAATCTTAAAACATCAATTGCTATTGGGAAAAACCATTTTGAAAAAGGAAACTCTTCTAAATACCAATATGTAAAAAGAAAACCTTTTATTCCTAAACAAAGAAATTTTTATAAGCAATCTAGAGGTCAAAAGGTTAGGAGTGTTTGGGTTCCTAAGGAACTCATTATTTCTAATAATATGAATGTTATTGCTTCTTGGATTCCTAAGGGAACCAAAATTTTGAAGGCTAACACACATGGACCCAAAATGATTTGGTTACCAAAAATCAAAGCCTAATTTCTTTGTTTGTAGGGGGAGGATTGCTACAAGGCCAAAGCTTCAAGCCAAAACTCATAGTACCTTGATAGTGGATGCTCAAGACATATGACCGGTGACAAGAGTAGATTCGTGGAACTAAAGCCAAAGAGTGGTGGAGTGGTAACTTTCGGTGACAACTCCAAAGGCCACATTGAAGGAATAGGCTCCATCGGTAATCACTCTTCTATTTTCATTGAAAATGTCTTGTATGTCAACGGTCTTAAACATAATTTATTGAACATTAGTCAATTATGTGATAAGGGTTTTAATGTTTTATTTGATAAAAGTGATTGCAAAATTGTGAACATTAAAACAAATCAACTAATGCTCATAGGACATAGAATAGGCAATATCTACATGGTGCATTTAGATGACATCCATTCATCCCATACATGCTTAGTTGCACATGATGAACATGACTCATGGCTTTGGCATAGAAAATTAGGACATGCTAGCATGAGTGTCTTAGAGAAGTTAATTTCCCTTAATCTAGTTAGAGGTATACCCAAACTTAAATTTTCTAATGATAAAATTTGTGATGCATGTTCAAAGGGTAAACAACATAGAACTTCATTTAAATCCATTAATGATGTCTCTACTAGTAGATGTTTACAATTGATTCATATGGATCTTTTTGAGCCTATTAGAACAATGAGCTTGGGTGGTAAATCATATGCCTTTGTGCTTGTAGATGACTATTCTAGGTTTACTTGGGTTCTATTCTTAAGTACAAAAGATGAGGCTTTAGAAAAATTCATCACATTTTCTAAAATAACTCAAAATGATCTTGAACTTAAAATTTCTCACATTAGAAGTGATCATGGAACCGAATTTCAAAATCTAGGTTTTGATGAGTTTTTAAATGAAAATGGGATTAGCCACAATTTTTCCGCACCTCGCACTCCTCAACAAAATGGGGTAATTGAGAGGAAAAATCGAACTTTAGAAGAAATGGCTAGAACCATGCTTTGCGAAAATAATTTACCTAAATATTTTTGGGTGGAAGCCACAAATACCGCTTGCTATATTATAAATCGAGTAATGATTAGTCCAATTTTGAAGAAAACACCTTATGAGATTTTAAAATCTAAGAAGCCTAACATTAGCTATTTTCATCTTTTTGGTTGCAAGTGTTTTGTTTTGAATAATGGTAAAGAAAACTTAGGTAATTTGATGCTAAAAGTGATGAAGCTATTTTCTTAGGGTACTCTTTAAACTCTAAAGCCTATCGTGTATTTAACAAAAGAACTCTAGTAGTTGAAGAGTCTATACATGTTGTTTTCGATGATAACCTCATTCCGAGGAAGGAATCTTGTGATGATGATGATGTAGGAATCCTTGATGCCATTGATGGAGGACAAACGTCAAAGGTGGATGAGGTTCCAACTAAAGATGAGGATACACAAGATCCACCTCTTGAAGCCTTGAAGGACTTGGCTCTTGAGGAAAAGGAGGTATCTTACCCAAGGGAGTTCAACTATGTCAAAGGTGGTGAAATCTTGGGTGATCCATCCAAGGGGGTAACTACTAGATCCTCTCTCAAATTAATGAACCATGTTGCATTTCTTTCATGCATTGAGCCTAAAAATATTAAAGAAGCTTTAAAAGATGATTTTTGGATTTTGGCTATGCAAGAAGAATTAAATCAATTTGAGAGAAGTAAAGTTTGGACATTAGTTGAAAGGCCAAATAATCAATCTACTATAGGAACTAAATGGGTTTTTAGGAATAAATTAGATGAAAGTGGTAATATAGTGAGAAACAAGGCTAGGCTTGTTGCTCAAGGCTATACCCAAGAAGAGGGAATTGATTTTGATGAGACATATGCACCTGTAGCTAGGATGGAAGCCATTAGGATGCTTTTAGCATTTGCATGTTATAATGATTTCAAGCGTTTTCAAATGGATGTGAAAAATGCCTTTTTTAAACGATTTTATAAATGAAGAAGTGTATGTTGAACAACCACCGGGTTTTGAGGATTCAAAATTTCCAAACCATGTGTTTAAACTAACAAAAGCTCTTTATGGTTTAAAACAAGCTCCTAGAGCTTGGTACGAGAGACTTTTAAATTTCTTAATTGAAAAGGGTTTTGAAAAAAGGAAAGGTGGACACTACACTCTTCATAAAAAGATATAACAATGACATCTTAGTAATACAAATCTATGTTGATGATATCATTTTTGGTTCTACTAATGAGTGTTATTGTAAAGAATTTTCTAAGCTAATGCAAGATGAGATCGAGATGAGCATGATGGGGGAGCTCTCATTCTTTTTGGTACTCCAAATCAAACAAAGGAAAGATGGCACCTTCATAAATCAAGCTAAGTACGTGAATGACATGCTCAAAAAGTTCAGGTTGGAGAATGCAAAACCTCAAGCCACACCTATGAGCTCTTCCATAAAGCTTGACAAGGATGAAGGAGGTAAGTGTGTTGATTCTAAGTTTTATAGATCCATGATAGGTTCTTTGTTTTACCTTACCGCAAGTAGACCGAATATTATGTTTAGTGTTTGCTTGTGTGCTAGGTTTCAAGCTAGTCCTAGAGAATCACACTTAGTTTCCATTAAGAGAATTTTTAGATACCTTAGAGACACACCTACCTTAGGCCTTTGGTATCCTAAAGATTCCTCCTTTAGCCTTCATGCTTATTCGGATGCGGATTATGGGGGATATAAGATAGATAGGAAAAGTACTTCCGGGACATGTCAATTCTTAGGTAGTATGCTTGTATCTTGGTTCTCTAAGAAACAAAATAGCGTAGCCTTATCTACCACCGAAGCGGAGTACATATCCTTAGGGAGTTGTTGTGCTCAAGTCCTTTGGATGAAGCAACAACTCTTAGATTATGGTGTTGAAATAGAAACCATACCCCTTAGGTGTGACAACACTAGTGCCATTTGTCTCACTAAGAATCCCATCCAACACTCTAGAACTAAACACATAGAAATTAGACATCATTTCATTAGAGATCATGTGTTGAAAAATAATGTTGATATAGAATATGTTGATACCTTGAACCAATTAGCGGATATATTCACAAAGCCTTTAGATAAAGAGCGCTTTTGGACCCTTAGGAGAGAGTTAGGTTTAACTAGCCTTTCTTGACCCCTTCTAGGTCCCAAAATGTCAAAAATTTGCTTGAAATTGTTTGTGATTCATGCTTGTGTTAATTTTGTTCTTTTTTCTTCTATGCATGTTGCTAGGGGAAGTATGCATTAAGTTTAGCCATTAAAACTTGTTCATAGGACATGTACATGCATTTAAGGACGTTTCAAGTTGGATTTTTGCACTTAAATCTGTCAAAAATGCCTAATCTGGTAAAGGGGTATCGATACGGCTGAAGCGTATCGATATGGGTTCATAACTGGGAAACTTTGAAGCTGAACGAGTATCGATACGACCCCGCGTATCGATATGGTTAAAGTCAAGGGAAATAGTCAAAGCCAAGTCGTACCGATACGGTCCCACGTATCGATACGGTAGTAACGACGAATAAAAAAATTAGGGTTAAAGGGTATCGATACGCGTGTCTAGCGTATCGATACGGTCTCGACTGAGAGGCTATTTAGGGCTGCAATTGTTAAAAAGCTTTAAACACAAAACCCCCTTTTTCTCTCCAAAACCCTAGCCGCAATACCCTATAAAAACCCCCCTAAATCCTTCAATTTTTACCATCAAACTTAAAAATTCCTTGAGGGTTTTTAATCTTCACATCAAGGCTAAGCTTTGTCAACAAATCTTGTGCATTCACATCACCTCATTCATACAATCTAAGATTCAAGGTATAAAACTCTTTTTTTCTTTGATTTTCGTTTGATTTTTATAATTGTTTCAATTGAATTTTTGTACAAAACATGTTTGATTGTTATGGGTTTCAACTTTTTCATAATTTTTTTAAAAATCAAAATTTTTCATTCGAATATATTTTCTATTCGTATTTTTTAATCTGTTTTTTTTATTTTTTCTTTCTCAAACTTGTAAATACCTTTTTAAAATTAAATTTCCTCTTATAATTACCTTGAATTATTAGACTTTATTGGATTGAATAGGATGTTAATTGCA
Source organism: Hibiscus trionum (assembly GCA_030270665.1). Classification (NCBI taxonomy): domain Eukaryota; kingdom Viridiplantae; phylum Streptophyta; class Magnoliopsida; order Malvales; family Malvaceae; genus Hibiscus; species Hibiscus trionum. The sequence goes on along the minus strand of BSYR01000038.1, from coordinate 12,309,638 downwards.
TACATATTCGAATCGTTTTTGATGTGTTTTCAGGGTTATGGCACCATCGAAAAAGAGAACTAAGCGTCGTGCTACTTCCGATCCTAGTGAGGATGTCAAGGGTAATCCTACACCTAATCTTCCTCACATTATCCAAATAAGTTTTCCCGATGCCGGCGATATAGAACGATACAAACTTTTTCAAGGTATGAACCTTAGGGAAGAACGTGTTGTGTCTGTCCCGTTTTTAAATTCTGCCCGGTTCAAATTTCAATACCTCCCTTTACTTAAGCAATGGAAATTTCTGAATTTTTTAAGCATTCCTCCTATTCTCTATAGGAATCTAGTCATCGTATTCTTTTCAAATGCCGTATGTATTCATGATGAAGCTAGGGAGAATGTCATTGCTATTGAATCCTCTGTTATGGGCAAAACCTTTACAATTGATCAAAACCTTTTATGTAATGTCTTTGGTTTTGAAAATATTGGTATTGATGATGAGAAATCCTTGGGTACGGGTCCTTTAGGCTCAACAAAAGTTTTAAATGCTCATGATCGTATCCGTCATCTTCTTGTCTTTTGGTTTTTTCATCCATCGGGAGGGAAATTTTCAACTATTCGTCAAACCGATGATTTTTGGCTTAGGTGTTTTAGAGAAGGTCAACGTCCAAATCTTTGTCAAATTATGTTTGCCGACCTTGTCTTTTTAGTCCAACACCGCCACACCAAACAAGTCACATCCTTTTACTACTCTACGGCTTTGAGTTATCTCTTTCATTCCCTTGACGTTGATTGTTCCCATGACTATCCCGAAACCCTTGGCCTACCCATAGATGAGCGTTCTCTAGCTTGTTCCGGTTTCTCTTATATTGATAATGAATGGGTTCGTACCTCTCAAGATCCTCCACAAGATGCTTCAGTCGATGCTTCTCGTGCTTCTTCGAGCTCTCACCGTGCTCCGATTGATTCCTCCTCCATGGGCACTCTTATGACTTTCCTCAATGAGAAGTTCACTTCCATGGAAGCCGGGTTTACCGCGATGGACACTAGATTCACATCTTTGGAAGATCGTGTCAAAGGTATGGAGAAGAAGATGGAAACCATGGCTTCTCACCAAAACTCCATGGATCTCTCTCTTACCGCCTTCCATGGTGCTTGGCTCAACCAAAACCGAAGGAATCAACCCTCTCAAGATGAAGAAGAAGAAGAAGAAGAAGAAGACGATGATGATGATGAGGGGGACGAGTAGTTTATGCATATCATCTTATGGCATTTAGTTTTTATATTCTGTTATTGCACTCTTTTTTTTAGGATATAAGTTTATGCCTATTATCTATGTTTTATGATTTTTAAAGTTTGGATTATTATATTTTCTTTGAAGTTTATGCATTTGAACTATTATGTTTACTTTAAAGTTTATGCATTTGAACTCTTATGATTGCTTTAAGTTTAATGAATTATTGTTGCTATTATGTTGCTATTATCCTTGTATTTATATTTGATCTAACAAAAAGGGGGAGAAGGATCATAGAGTCAATTTTTTATTTTTGAAAATCTATCTTAAATTAAGGGGGAGAAATTTTTTCAAAGTTTCAAAAACTTAAAAATTTATTTGTGGTTTTGTTATATCAAAAAGGGGGAGATTGTGAAACCAAAATTGATTTTGATATAACATATAAACTTAAGGACCAATTTGCAAAACAATAAATTTTTAAGTACTCTTTAAAGTCTCACAATTGACAAGTATTTTAAACAAAATAATATCTCAAGACAAGCTCTTAAATATATGAAAATTTTCTAAGTCTTTTCCTATGATTTTAAAGCTAAACTATACAAAAACGCCCAGGCTTATCGATACCCTTAGGCGTATCGATACCCTCTTTTGCTACTGGAATTTTGATTTTCAAGCCAAAGTATACAAGAACGCCCAGGCGTATCGATACCCTTATGCGTATCGATACAGGCTTTTGCCACTGGAATTTTAATGGACTTACCGTACCGATACGCTTTGCAACCGTATCGATACGATATTCATCTGGGCAACTCTTTTAATGAAACCGTACTGATACGCTTTGCAACCGTATCGATACGATAAGCATATCTTTGAAAAATCTTGGCATTTAATTTTTCGACCGTTACTTGTCAGTTGGTTGGTTTCCCAATTTTTAAAAGACCGTTATACCATACCGATACGCTTGGTATGCGTATCGATACGCATTTTATGAAAACCAAACTTGGGATTCTAGTGAGTAAACACCGTATCGATACGACCACTCGTACCGATACGCCCCTTAAAAACGTACCGGTACGCCTTCTATGCGTATCGATACGCTCTGTTTTCAGACACAACAGCTCTTTCCTCTTTGATGCAGGTATCGATACGCCCTTCCCGAGTACCGATACGGTAGGCTGCAGAGCTGCATTTAATGCGAGGAAATTGCTCCCAACGGCTCTATTGATGATCCCAACTACCCAAACGGCTAGAATTCAGTGCAAAGGTATAAAAACAAGCTTCAATTGACCAAGCAACAACTATTGAACCTACAAGAAACATCAAAGCAAAAATCCAAACCCTAGTGCTCTTCATAGTCAAATTCTTGTACCAAACTCTAGTGATTTTATTGTTATCTTGTATTGTGAGTTTGGGGTATTTGAAATTGTATTTGGGTAAACATTTATCCTTTGAGAGGAATTGTTTGAGTTTACCAAATCCATCTCTTTGTAAAAGTGAGTGGATTAAGCTTTGGGTAGAAAGCTTAATCAATTTGTAAGGTTACCTCCTCATCCAAGAAAAGGGGAAGAATTCAAGTAGTGAATTGGTTGAAAATCCTTAGTGGGAACTAAGGTAGTGGATGTAGAGTTCATTTGGAGAACTTGAACCACTCTAACCACTTTCATCACCTTTTATTTTTCACTCATACCTCCTACCAAATTTTTAATTGTCAATTCACCCTCCTCTTGGCCATTTGCAATTGTGTGATCAACTCAACAACTTGGCTAAGATAGAACCACTCTAGTTTTTGTCTAAGGCTAAACTAGAACATCTCCTTTTACAAGGGATTTGTTTGGTAAACTTAATACCTCACAAGGTGGGCATTTACACAAATTTAAGCTCACAAGAGTACAAGGATTTACAATAAAGCTCACTCTCTAAAGACTATTTACAAGAGAAATGAAGAGATAAGAATTTGACTCAATTTCTCTTGAACATGTTGCTTGGATTTTGTCTCTAAAACTTCTTCAAGTGTTCCAGCCTTCAATTTATAGTCCCAATTGATCTTGTGGTCGTTGCTAGCCGTTAGGGATGTTTTGGAGCCGTTGGGGCCTTTATTTCCCGCAATAAATGTTGTTCTGGAGCTGTCCGTATCGGAACACATGAGACCTTATCGGAATGACATTCTTCAGAACTAGCCGTTGAAGCTAGATGGAGCAAGCCGTATCGAAACAGTATTGAGCTATATCGAAATGGTTACAAACTGTTTCGGTACGAGTGACCATTGAGCTGCATTTAAAAGACCATTGGGGAGGTTTTAACCGTTAGCCATATCAAAACATAAAAGGGTGTTTCGAAACAGAACTACATTGTATCGAAACGGGCAAGCCCTATTTCGGTATGCGATTTGGCAGTTTCAAATCGTATCGATATAGATTGGCCCTGTATCGAAACGAGTACCTTAAAGACACTGGTTTGGATACTTAAAAACATTTCAAACATTGTTAAAACCTTTTTAAACATCCTCAAACATAATTTCAAGTTGTTTGGACTTAAAAACATTTTGATATCATTTCAATTTAGTCCAAAATTATTTTTCAATTATTATATCAAAACACATATTTCTACAGGATAGCAATAGTGATAAAGATCATTCTAAGTAAATGAAATCCTTTTTATTACCAATGTGATGTTATAAACCATTGGTCTTGTACTTGTCGCACGTTGAAAAATCAACAATCATTTAATGATAAAGAAAAGAAAATGGAAGCAATTTTTTTTTACAAAATTGACGAAGATGATATTGACCCAACTCATTTGAACTTTGTTGGTCCAACTCATTTGGAAGTTGTTGATTTGCTTATAAACCTTGAAGGGAATAAATCATCTTGTAATTATTCTCGTAACCTTGAAGAGAAGTACTACTTTTTTAATTTACTTTTCTTTATGTTTAATTACTTTACGCATTAATTGTTTATGCTTTAGTATATATATATATATATGAAATTTATTTATTTTGTTTCACATGATTACTTATCAAATACAATATATGGTAACGATTTATGCTTAGCAGAAGCATAAGATTTATTTTCCCATTTAAATGCAAGGAAAAAACGTGAGTACTATATCTCAAATTACTGAAAATATTGATGCTCTAGCAGAGTTATAAGTTCTTGAAAGAAAGCACATTATGAAAAGTGCAGAATTGTGAATATTGTAATAATTAGCGCTAATGGTAATAATATCATCACCACTAGAAGTGAAAATTTTACGAGAGCAATAAGAGTTCTCAAAATAATCCTTTGAGAATTATAGATAACATATGTTATCAATTGGCATATGAAAAAAGCCAATGTGGATATAAGTTTTGGTAGCGGAAAAATGAGTTGAAAGCTCTAGAAGAGCTATATATTGCTACCAAAAGAACAATTTTTATTGAAAGCTCCCCCATAAGAGCTAAATATATTCCTATTCAAAGGAACAATTTTTGGTGTACAATATATCATTAAGTTTCAAAGAAACTTGTATTTCAAAATTTGTACTACACATATACAAGTGAGATTGAATCACATGTTATGTTAAACCAAAAGTTTACAAATTTAGAGATATATGTGCACACACACATATATATAGTTGGCATGATCGGTTCGACCATCCTAATCAATAATGATGAGAAAATTTATTGAAATTTGTATGCACGTATATTAAAAGAACATGAATTTCATGTGGTGCTTGTTCTCAAAGAAATTGGTTAAAAAACCAATTACTAAAAGAACATGAAGTTCCTGTGTTGTTTTTTCTCAAAATAATTGATTAAGATCCCACTTACCAGAAGAACTCAAAGTTCTTGTACTAAAGTTGAGATTGCATGTCTTGCATATCTGAATGAAAAATGGGTTCATTTATCCACAAATGGGGAAAGTTTTATATGATTTTAGTAGATGCATCTACATTGTTTTATCAACTTACAACCAGAAGTTTGTGAGATTGATTAGAAAAGATTCAGATTATGCAGTTAGACTATTCGTCTTGCAAAAGCTAGTGGGTTTATATTTTAGGTTATATCAGTTTAAATAACTTTTACAAAACCTATTGATTATGAAAAATACGGTTTAGCAAAATTTCGATTGGATGCCTCTTTTTTTACTAGCTAAACTATGAGAACAAAACATTTATTATATATATGATATTTCACATATAGCAACACTTATACGCATCTAGCAAATGAGTTATAATAAACCCCCCATTATGATTGACTTTTGGTCAGAAGTCATATTTCCTATTTTAATTTTTGAATGTGTGATATATAGTTGAATTGCTCAACCACAACGCACAAAATGGGTAAATAAAAATGGTTGAGAATATATATTAAGTATGAGTCTATTTTTATGTTTAAATTCTTAAACATTAATTAGAGAATCCTTTATGAGATGATTTTCTCAACATCAGGGGGAGAATAATCAGCTGGATAAAGAACAAAAATGAATTATAATTATCTAGATCCTCGTGTATGAACCAAACGTTCATAAGATAATTCATGTTATTATATGTCAACTGCCAGACATATTTACTGACCTAATGAGAGTAATCAAGTCTCATATACTAGTTGAAAATGCTCTAAAATTAAATTACATGTTAGAGCGAATGGATGTAAATTGTGCCTGAAGCATGACAATTGAAATTGGTTCCAATTATCAAAATTCTCGTAAATGGAAAGTAGTATGAGATAATCATATATTGGAGGCGGGTGCTCCTGAAGAGACCCAAGAAATAACTAATAATAAAACTCTAGAAGAGTTTCAGGTACTTGAAATAAAGATTGAAAAGAGATCTCGATAAGTTTTGTCATTATGAGAAAATAATGGAACCGAAATAGAAAAAGTTGTCGACAACAATTTTACATAGAATACTTCTATAGAAGTAAAGAAAGAAAACGGGTATCTTTTATAGAAATCTATAGATATTGAATTGATTGGCCAACATAGAAAGACGCTTTAAACTTCCAAAAGTGGAGTTTTTGGACCAATAGTCAAAACACCTAAAGGTGTAATGCAAGTGGGGTAAAAATAAATAGTCGTGAGATATAAATATGACTTGAGTTATGATTTATGAAGAATTTTAATTACTTCATGGTGGATGCAATTACTTTGGCAGTTATGAAATATTTTATATGCGTCTAATTATTTTGTGGATCCATGTATAGTAAAATTATCCTTGAAGGATTTAAAATGCAAAAGCATTTAGAAATTTTCGAGAAAATTTATTCAGATATTCCCCTTGAATATTTATATTTTAGCGCATTTGGTACAATTTCCTCAGTGAGTACTTATTGAGGAAATACTATAAGAATGGTCAGATTTCTTTATGTATTCCTTATGTATTTTATAAAGGAGTTTGGATGAAGATTCATTATGATAATTTGAATATCATTTGAACTCTTGAGGAGCATCAAATTATAAACTCCTTAAAAGCTTTCAAAGCATTTATTATTTAATGATAGTATTTGAGAAAAAGAATTCTGAGATCAAGTTTTGTCTCGACCTAAAGATTGAGCACTTAAATATTATTTTTTGTCTATGAATAGACACATGTTGAAAGAATCTTAACGAGATTCAATATGAAAAAAGCATATCCATTGACTACCCCAATAATTGTAAGATTGTTGGATGTGAATAAAGATAATTATATCTTCTTAAGATAATCAATCAATGGTAGAAGGCCAAGAGGAGGTGAATTGGCAATTAAAATTTTGAAGGGAGGCAGTTGTAAAATGAAAAATTAAAGACACATTGATTTATAGTGGTTCAAGCTTCTAACAAGCTCTACATCCACCACCTTAGCTCCCCACTAAGGATTTCAACCAATTCACTAAAGAAGTATTCCCCTTTTCTAGGCTAAGGAGGTGATCGTTACAATCGATCAAAGCTTTCTACCTAAAGCTTGATCAAGGCTCACTCTTTTACAAGAAGTTGATAGGAAACTAAAGGTTCCTCTCAAAGGTGATATGTTTGCCCAAATACAAGTTCTCACAAACCCCAAACTTGAAACTAAAGATTACAAATGAGATTACACAAGTTGGGTACAAGAAATTAACTCTATAAGCTCAAAGTGGTTGGATTTTTTTTGATTGCTTTTGACTTGTTCAATAGTTTATGTTGTAGCATTGGAGACATGTTTTTATACCCCTTCATTGATTTCTAACCATTTGGGTGGTTGAAGTCATCAATAGAGCCGTTGGAAACTATTTTTCCCGCAATATATGATATTTGGTGAGCAGGCGTATCGGTACACGAACACCCGTATCAATACCTGTCAAAAGAATAAATAACCATTGTGCAATAGAGTATAGGTACGCGAAAAGGCGTATCGAAACGATCATAGTGTAAAAACAAGGGCGTATCAATACGGTAAAGGTCGTATCAGTACGGATTTTGCTCACTGAAATCTATTTCAAAAGTCTAGTGAAAATGCATCGGTACGCCTAAGGGCGTATCGATACGGGTTAACTGAAAATTGAAGTTTGATGATTCCAACAACTAACAAGGCAACGATAATATTATTAAATGCAAAGATTTGAAAATCTTAAGACCCCGTATCAAAACGGGTAATATCGTATCGATACACTTAACCAAAATCTCAAACCCAGATGAAGGTCGTATCGATACAGACACAACTGTATCGATACACTTTGTCTATTAAAATTTCAGTAGCTAAAACTCGTATCGAAACACCTAAGGGTGTATAGATATGCCTGAGCGTTTTTGGTTAGTTTGAGTGTAAAACACTTAGGAAAAAATTTGGGGCTTAAGTGTTTGACTTGAAAACACATTTTAGTTCAAATCCTTGCATTTTATGAGACTTTCGAGTACTTAAAAAATTATTTAGTTTTACAATTTGGTCCTCAAACAATTTGTTATTTCAAAATCAAACATAGGTTTTACAATCTCTCATTTTTGATATAACAAAACCAAAGTAAAATTTTAAGTAGTTTTGAAAAATACTCCTTTTCTTAAAGATTAAAAGGCTCTTAAAAAATTTGAAAAATTTAACTATACTAACTTCTCCCCCTTTTTGTTAAATCAAAATCAATACAAATAAGGCAAGATAGATATTCCAAGCATAAATCAAAGCAACATAGATATTCATTAAAATTTAAATCATAATTCAAAGCAATAAAAATAATACAACTTAAATCCTAAAAACATAAAGGAAATAACCAAAGCATTGGAGTTCAAAACAAATAGCATAGGTGCATAAAACTAATCCTAAAATGGCATGATATGATATGCTAGATGCCTAAGGAGCGTCTTCATCGTCTCCACCTTCATCCTCACCCTCATCATCTTCATCTTCATTGTTGACATGGGTTCCATGAAATTGACGCCACTCCCCATGAAAAGCCATAAGAGACATATCCATTGAATTTTGACGGTTTTCAAAAGATGTATCTTGTTCCTCCAAAGATGTGATGCGGGTGTCGATGGTGGAAAAATCGGAGGTCATGGTGGTGCCCAAAGAAGCAATGCTAGTGCTCAAGGATTGAAACTTCCCATCAAGAAAGGCCATAAAGAGCATCAAGAGAAGGTGGGGCAACCAGAACTTCTTGAACTGGAACCTCTTAAGGAGCCTCAACTGGATCGGGTTGAATACCTTGAGGTAGATTCGCAACCCATAACCACTCTCCATTATAGTATGAAACTTAGCACGGTTGAGAGAACACTCGTCGATCGGATCGATGAGAGGCTCGACAACATCATAAGATCAATCAATTCCTATCTTGTGCAACAAATATCTCAAGGCGGCGCCATAGGTGAAGGATGAAACAGGAGTAGTATTGCGATGTTGAACAAGATAGACGATCTCCGCAAATATGATTTGAACAAGGTTTGGACGCTTACCATCACGAAAGCAACGAATTCAAAAATCATCGATTTGCTAGATTGTTGAGAATTTTCCACCGGATGGGCAAAACCACCTAGTGATAAGCAAGTGAAGGATGTGATCATGAGCATCAAGCACGTTGACGGAGCCACAAAGAACACGCCCCAAAGATTTTTCATCGACAATTCCCACATCCTAAAAACCCAAAAAGTTTGCTAAAACCGTAGGATCAATTTGAAATTTTTTCCCATGAGATAAGATTCGATAGAAACAACAAGGGTTTTGTTGGGGTTATAGACATATCAGGCATTGGAGTAAAAGATAAGGACAATATTTAGGTATAAAATCCCCAGTATACACAAAAAGGCATGAATTTCCATTGAACCATTAAATCAAGATTTCGAAATTGAAATCTTTCAGAAGACAAAAAGGGAATTGAGACAACTCGCTCATGGAAAATTTTAAAGTTTTGGTAATGTTTAAAACGATTCATGGTATTTGGAAAACCAGGTTCATTAAAACAATGTTGAAAAATATAGTTTAGATTGGGTTTTGTATCATTGTTTTCGGGATTGGGATTTGAAGATTGACCCAACTTTTTTCTTTGCCTTTTCTTAGGACCCATTGTAACAACCTGAAATCAAAATCAAACCAAAAACACAATGTATGCATAAATCAACACATTCAATCCAATGAACAATCCAACAATCAAGGTATTGTAAAAATTTATATAGTATAGTTTAAAAACATATACAAGTATAAAAGGAATTTTTGGTAAAATAAAAATTGAAAAAAATTGTTGAAAAATATACGATATAATTTTATATTCTACCAAAAAAAATTCAGTTTTGAAATTGTTTTTACAAAATCTTTGAAAAACGTGTTATATATATACTAAAAATAATATTTTGGATCAAAAATAGTATTTAAATTCAAACGAAATTGAAGATAAAAGAAAGTAAGTTTATACCTTGAGAATGGAATTATAGATGAATGAGAAGATGATAATGCATCAAACTTGATGATTTTGTTAGGGTTTTATTTGAAACTCAAAAGCTCTCAAAAGATTTGAAGAATTGTGTGAAAAATATAGAGACTTGAGAGGTTTTTATAGCCAAAATTCGTATCTAGGGTTTTGGAAGAAAAATGTGTTTAATTTAAAGTTGGAAACCCTCTTTTAATGCTCTTTAAACTGTCCAACGTCAATGCATACCGATACGCCACATGTGCATATTGAAATTACGTACCGAAATGGTTTTAAGCCGTACCGATCCTTGACCCATACGGGTACAAGCTTACTTGTACCGAAGCTTGTTCATGAACCTCGTATCGATACGCGGTGAGCCATATCGATACGCCTGTGCCAGAAATGTCAATTTTGGCAGCAAGGAGCTCAAAAATTTGATTTTACTTGAATCGAAATGCATAAAGATGATATGTAAACATCATGTATGAGCTAAAAACATATGCAAACTCCCCCTAGCAACAAGCATAGATGCATATAGGAGCAAAAACACATAGGAAATGAGATCAACCAAATTCAAGAAAGTTTTGACATAAAAAGGGCTCTAAGGTTCAAGGTAGGCTAGTCAAACTTAACTCTCTCCTACGAGACCAAAAATTCTCTTTGTCTAAAGGTTTGGTGAAGATATCTGCTAGTTGGTTCAAGGTGCCGACATATTCTAGAACAACATCATTTTTAAGACATGATCTCTAATGAAATGATGTCTTATCTCTATGTTCTTGGTTCTAGAATTTTGGATGGGATTCTTAGTGAGACATATGACACTAGTGTTGTCACACCTAAAAGGGATGGTACCTACATCAATTACATAATCTAAAAGTTGTTGCTTCATTCAAATGACTCAAGCACAACAACTTCCGGCCGATATGTATTCCGCTTCGGTGGTAGATAATGCTATACTATTTTGCTTCTTAGAAAACCATGATATGAGCATACTACCTAGGAATTGACAAGTACCAGAGGTACTTTTTCTATCTATCTTACAACCTCCAGAATCCGCATCCGAATAAGCATACAAATCAAAGGAGGAATCTATAGGATACCAAAGGCCTAAACAAGGTGTGTCTCTAAGGTATCTAAAGATTCTCTTAACGGCTATAAGGTGTGATTCTCTAGGACTAGCTTGAAACCTAGCACACAAGCAAACACTAAACGTGATATTCAGTCTACTTGCGGTAAGATAAAGCAAAGATCCAATGATAGATCGATAAAGCTTTAAATCAACACACTTACCTTCTTCATCTTTGTCAAGCTTTGTAAAAGAGATCATTGGTGTGGCTTGAGGTTTCACATTCTCCAAGCCAAACTTCTTAAGCATGTCCTTGATGTACTTAGCTTGATTGATGAAGATGCCATCTTTCCTTTGTTTGATTTGGAGTCCCAAAAAGAATGAGAGCTCCCCCATTATGCTCATCACAAATTCACCTTGCATTAACTTAGCAAAATCTTGGCAAAACAATTCATTAGTAGAACCAAAAATTATATCATCAAAATATATTTGAACTACTAAAATGTCTTTTCCATTTATTTTAATAAAGAGTGTAGTATCCATCTTTCCTTTTTTAAAACCTTTTTCAACTAAAAAACTTGATAACCTTTCATACCAAGATCTAGGAGCTTGTTTCAAACCATATAAAGCTTTAGAAAGTTTGAAAACATGGTTTGCGTATTTTGGATCTTCAAAATCGGGTGGTTGTTCTACATACACCTCTTCATTAATAAAACCATTTAGAAAAGCACTTTTGACATCCATGTGAAAAAACTTGAATTCATGATAATATACAAATGCAAGAAGCATCATAATAGTTTCCATTCTAGCTATGGGTGCATAGGTTTCATCAAAATTGATTCCTTCCTCTTGAGTGTAACCTTGAGCAACAAGTCTAGCCTTGTTCATCACTATGTTACCACTCTCATCTAGTTTGTTTCTAAAAACCCATTTAGTTCCTATGGTAGACTTATTACTAGGCCTATCAACTAAGTCCATACTTGACTTCTCTCAAATTGATTTAATTCCTCTTGCATAGCTAATATCTAATAATCGTCTTTTAATGCATCTTTGATATTTTTAGGCTCAATGCATGATATAAATGCAACATTACACGCATTTTTAAGAGAAATTCTAGTGGTTACCCCTTTGGATGGATCACTCAAAATCTCACCACCTTTGACATAGTTGAACTCCCTTGGGTAGCTCACTTTCTTTTCCTCTAGAGTCATGACCTTTCGATGGATCACCCAAAGTCATGTGTTTTTTCTTCTTTAGATGGAACTTTATCTATCTTTGATGATTGCCCACTATCATTGGCTTTAAAAGTTCCTATATCATCATCATCACTAGATTCCTTCATCGGAAGGAGGTTATCATCGAAAACCACATGTATAGACTCTTCAACTACCAAAGTTATTTTATTAAATATACGATGGGCTTTAGAGTTCAAAGAATAACCTAAGAAAATAGCTTCATCACTTTTAGCATCAAATTTTCCCAAATTGTCTTTTCCATTATTTAAAACAAAACATTTGCAACCAAATTGATGAACATAGCTAATGTTAGGCTTTTTGGATTTTAAAATCCCATAAGGTGTTTTCTTTAAAATTGGCTTCCAACCAATAATGCTTTGGCAAATTATTTTCACACAGCATGATTCTAGCCATTTCTTCTAAAGTTCAATTTTTCCTCTCAACAACCCCATTTTGTTGAGGAGTGCGAGGAACGGAAAATTATGGTTTATACCATTTGAGTTACAAAAATCCTCAAAACCTAAATTTTGAAATTCGGTACCATGGTCACTTCTAATGTGAAAAATGGATTGACCAAGGTCGTTTTAAGTGATTTTTGAAAATGTGATGAATTTTTCTAAAGCCTTATCCTTAGTACTTAAGAATAGAACTCAAGTGTATCTAGAGTAATCATCTACTAAAACAAAAGCATATGATTTTCCACCCAAGCTCATAGTTCTAATAGGACCAAAAAGATCCATGTGGATCAATTGTAAAACTCTACTAGTAGAAACATCATTAATAGGTTTAAAAAAACTCTTTTATGTTTGCCTTTTTGCACAAGCATCACAAATTTTATCAAGAGAAAACTTTATTTTAGGCAAACCTCTTACTAGATCTTTTGAAAACATTTTTTTTCTAAAACACGCATGCTTGCATGCCCTAGTTTTCTATGCCATAACCATGAGTCATGTTCATCTTTTGCAACAAAACATGCATTTGAAATATGAATGTCATCTTAATGCACCATGTAAATATTTCATATGCGATGACCAATGAGCACTATTTTGTTTGCTTCAATGTTTAAAATTTTATAACCATTTGAATAAAAAAAACATTAAAACCTTTATCAAATAAATGACTATTGCTCAAAAGATTATGTTTTAGACCATTGACATACAAAGCATTATCTATAAGAATAGAATAGTGATTACCAATTGAACCAATTCCTTTAATGCGACCTTCAGAGTTGTCACCAAACGTCACTACTTCTCCACTCTTTGGTCTTAGTTCCAAGAACGGACTCTTGTCACCGGTCATGTGTCTCGAGCATCCACTATCAAGGTACCATGAGTTTGTACATGTAGCTTTGGTCTTGTAGCAATGCTCCCCCTACAAACAAAGATTAAGTCTTGATTTTCGGTACCTAAATCATTTTGGGTCCATGAATATTAGTTCCCAAAATCTTGGTTCCCTTGGGAATCCAAGAAGCAATTAGTTCCTTAGGAACCCAATACTCCTAATCATTTTACCTCTAGAGGGACTTTGAAAGCCTATTTGTTTGTGGTTACCAAAGTTTCTTTTTACATAGTTGGGTTTTGAAGATTAACCTTTTTCAAAACTAGATTTCCAAACTTTGTTCAAAGAAGCTTTGAGTTCACTCACCTCCTTGTGGTGGTGATCATAAAACTCATAAAGAATGTTGATTAAATCAATATTTTCCTTTTCAAAAAGTTTTGATTTTCATGTAAATCCAAAACCTTGTTTTCAAGTTACGAATTGGTTTTAGACAATGAATCGTTTTGGTTTTTCAAATCTAAAATAATTTTCTTGTTTTTCAAAATAGATTCCTTATAGTTCTCGACCAATTTGTCATACACCTCTTACAACTCATCATAAGATTCTTGAAGTTCATCAAAGTAAAATTAAAAGATGATTAGTTAGAGGTTACCTTAAGGTCTTCTTCAAGAGCCATGAGGAAAAGATTGACCACTTCTAGGTCCTCTTCATCGTGTGATTCCTTGTAACTCCAATTAGCAACATGAGCCTTGAGCTTTTTTTTTCATCCCGAAGCTCTTCTTTTTGAGTTGAGGACAATCGGTCCTTATGTGCCCCGGCTTCTTGCACTTAAAACATATGAGTTGATCATTATGTTTCGCATTGTTCTTGTTCTTGAAGTCTTCTCTTCGATGGAAATTTCTTCCTCTACTGGACTTCATGAACCTTGTGAACCTTTTGGCTAGCATAGCCATTTCTTCATCATCCTCCCCACTCGAATCACTCTCCTCAAGAGAAGCTTTGAGAGCAATTTTGAGTTTCTTCTTCTCTACTTCCTTCTTCTTTTCTCTCCTTTTATCTTTATTGCTTCATGATCTCATGAGTAAGAAGAGAACCCATAAGAACATCAAGCTTCAAAGTCTTCAAATCATTTGTCTCAATAATGGTGGTCCTCTTCCCATTCCATGACTCGAGAAGAGAGTAGATAAGCTTTCGAACAAGCTTGTCTTTGAGGATGATTTCTCCGAAGCCTTTGAGACCATTGACGATGACGGAGAAGTGATCGAACATCTTGGTGACGTTCTCATCGAGCTCCATCTTGAAATTTCCATAGCTCAAGTTGATGAGTCCAATCTTGGTCTCCTTTACATCATTGGTGCCTTCATAGGTGGTCTCGAGCTTGTCTCAAACCTTCCTTGCACTTGTACACGAAGACATCTTTGAGTACTCACCCGATCCAAGTGCACAAAAGAGCATGTGCAAGGCCTTGTGTTGAGTAGATCAAGGATTGATCAAAGCCAAGAGGGGGTGAATTGGGTTTTTAAAATTTAGGAAGTGAAGTGGAATGAATAAAAATGAAGAACAAGGAAATTATAGTGGTTCAAGTTCCAAATGAACTCTACATCCACTACCTTAGCTCCCACTAAGGATTTTCCAAAAATTCCACTAATTGATCTTCCCCTTTTCTAGGCTTAGGAGGAAACCTTAACAAAACTGGTCAATTTTCAACCCAAAATTGACCAAACCCTCACTTGGTTACAAAGAAGAAATTGAAGGCAATAAGAATATCTCTCAATACAGTTTTCCCCTTTGAATACAAGCACTCAACCCAAATTGAAATACAAGATAAGAATTTCACTCAATACAATTTGGGATTTTACAAGAATGAGAATTTAGGTACTTGAGCTTGGATTTTTGTGTAGATGTTTCTCTCGGATGCAATAGTTGTTGCTGGTCTTCAAATGGCTTCTTTTTATACCTTCTTCATTAATTCTAGCCGTTTGGGTGGTTAGGGAAATGATTATAGTCGTTGGAACCCTCTCTTACCACCATAAATGCACCTTTACAGCCTACCGTATCAGTACTCGAGGAAGCGTATCGATACCTGTCTCAAAAAAGAAAGAGTCGTTGTACAAATATAAGAGAGGCGTATCGATACGCATTCAGGCGTATCGGTACGGGTTAGGGAACCGTTTCGATACGGGCAAGACTGTATCGATGCAATTTTTCCAACATAGCTCACTAGAGGAATTCATATAGATACGGGTAAGAGCGTATCGATGCTCATTAACCACCTCTTTAAAAATTGGTTATCTACCAACTGACAAGCAACTGTCGAAATATTTAAGGCTCTGATTTTTCAAAATCTTTTAAACCGTATCGATACGGGTGAGACCGTATCGGTACTCAATTCAAACTCCTTGGGATTTTAAGAGGGACCGTATCAATACATATGGAATCTGTTTCGATACCCTATTTCGATACGGTAAAGAGCGTATCGAAACGTTTGTCTCTAGTAACCAAGTTTGTAAAAAAGGTATCGATACGGTAAGGGGCGTATCGATACGCATAGACGTTTTTGAGCAATTTGGCCTTGAGAAAATATTTTGGAGTTTAAGTTTTTCAAACTAGAGCAAAGCCTTGTTGATTTGAAACCTTTTAGGTGACTTAAAAATTTATTTCAAGTTTTACAATTTGGTCCTTAAAACACTTTGTTATATCAAAATCAAACATAGGTTTTACAATCTCCCCCTTTTTGATATAACACAACCAAAGCTTAAAATTTTTAAGTCTTTTGAAAAACTTTGGAAAACAACTCCCTCTTAATGTTAGCTAGGTAGATTTTAAGTTTAAGTTTAAGTGAGCTTGTGAACTTCCCTCTCCCCCTTTTTGTTAGATCAAAAATAAGAGACATAGGCTATAAAGGCATAACAATTAACCAAGCAACATTTAATAGATAATCATGAAGTTCATAGATTAAAGAAACATCAAAATAAAATCCAAACAATAGATATCATAGCACATGTTTTAAATGATAAACTTTATCCTAAAAACATAAAACAAAGTGCATGAAGGTAAATCCTAGGATGACATGAATGAAATGCAAAGATAAATCTACTACTCATCTCCATCACCATCGTCTTCATCTTCATCTTCATCTTCATTTGCATCATCGTTCCTTCTTGATTGACGTCACTCATCATGGAAGGCCGTAAGAGAGATATTCATCGAATTGTGCTCGACCTCAATAGAAGAGATACGCTTCTCCACATTAGGCATGTGATCTTCTAAGCTTGTGAAGCGAGTATCAATGGCGGCAAACCCCGAATTCATGACTTGATCCATAGAAGCGATTCCCGTGCGTAAACCCATGAATTGTTCATTAAGGTAGGTCATGAGAGAATCCATGGATGGAGGAGGATGAATTTTTAGGAGCTATGGTAGGATTTGCAATTTCTTCGGGTATAGCATCACTAGGAAGCTCGGAGAGGCGAAGCCAATTACCATTGAAGTAGTGAAACTTGCCCCAAGAAAGAGACCTATCATCAATAGGATCGGTGAGACTTGTCGGATAGTCATGAGAGCAATCAATATCGTTCTTAATGAAGAAATAGCTCAAAATGGTGCCATAGGTGAATGAAGTAACAAGAGAGGTGTGACGATGTTGAACGAGAAAGACAATCTCCGCAAACATAATGCGAGCAAGGTTAGGTTGTTTTCTCTCGCGAAAGCATCGGATCCAAAAATCATCAACTTGGCGGATGGTTGAGTATTTTCCTCCCGAAGGCCTAAACCACCAAGTGATCATCAAGTGTAAGATGCGGTCTTGAGCATTTGGAACGGTCACGGATCCCCCCAAAACATGTCCAAGAGAATTTTCATCTTCGATACCTTCCTCCTCAAAGCTAAAAATAGCACAAAGGGCTTGCACATCGGCGATAATCTTCTTGCCCATGAGATAGGAATTAACAGCAATGACATTACCCTCGGCATTGACAACACACTTGGCATTGTCATAAAAGATCAAAACTAAATTTCGAAAGAAAAATCCCGGAATTTGTAGAAAATCCATGAACTTCTATTCTTGAAGCAAGGGTAAATAAGAAAACTTGAAACGCTCCGAATTGAGAAAAGGAATGGAAATTACCCTCTCCGGTCGAATCTTGTAGTTTTGAAAAGATCGAAAATAGTTGAGTTCACTAAGAGTTCTAAAGCACCTTTGATAAATCAATGTCAAATTTGGACGAGTGCCACCGCCAGGAGTTGATCCTTCACCAACTTCGCTTGTAGTACGTGCTCTCTTTTTAGGTGCCATAGTCTAGAAAAATTGATCAAAACAATGTGTGTATGCATTAATGTTCACATCCAATCCCATGGATAAACCAATAATCAAGGTAGAGAAAAAATTTGAAAAACAAAATAGGAAAAAATTAAAAAAACGTTTGAAAGAACAAACAAAACAAAAAGATTTAAAAACGAAAATCATAAAGAAAATAGAAAGAAAAGAAGTTTTTATACCTTGATATTGAGATAGGGAGGAATGGATGAAGATTTTGCACCAATTGATGGAGAGCCTTAAGACTTGGCTTGATTTTGAAAAACCCTCAAGAAAGTTTAAGTTTTGTGATGAAAATATGAAGGGTTGAAGGCCCTTTTATAGATGAAAATCGGCTAGGGTTTTGAAAACAAAATTTTGGTAAAAGTGAAAGTCTTTTAATGCCAATTAAAGTTGTCTGCGCGATCGAGTATCGATACGCCTAAAGGGTGTATCGATACGGGGGGTACAATGGTAATTCCCGGAACCATGTATCAAGGAACCGTATCGAAACAGAATATGTCCGTATCGAAACGCTCACAACTCGTATTGAAACAGATTTAACTGTATCGATATGCGCAAGAGAGAAAATGCAATCTGGAAGGCTAATGAAGTACTCGTATCGATACGCATAAGGCCGTATCGATACCCTATGCCCATAAAAGGATTTTTTGTCTTTAGAACAACCAAAGGCTCGACTTTAACATCTTATACATGTATGCATATGATGTATGAGCAGATCTAAGCATATTCTAATAGAAGCATACTCCCATAGCTACAAGCATGGTTAGCATTAAGATCAACAACACATAAACATGAATTTTCACAAGATCAAGCAAATTTAACCTAAGAAGAGTCCTAAAGGGTCAAGATAGGCTAGTTAGACCTAATTCTCTCCTAAGGGACCAAAAATGCTCTTTGTCTAAAGGTTTGGTAAAAATGTCCGCTAATTGGTTCAAGGTGTCAACATACTCTATAACAACATCTTGTTTAAGGACATGATCTCTAATGAAATAATGTCTTATCTCTATGTGTTTGGTTTTAGAGTGTTGGATGGGATTTTTGGTGAGACAAATTGCACTAGTGTTATCACACTTAAAGGGTATGGTTTCAACTTTAATTTCATAATCTAAGAGTTGTTGCTTCATCCAAAGGACTTGAGCACAACAACTCCCTAAGGATATGTACTCGGCTTCGATGGTAGATAAAGCTACAATATTTTGTTTCTTAGAGAACCAAGATATGAGCATACTACCTAAGAATTGGCAAGTGCCGGAAGTACTTTTCCTATCTATTTTACAACCCTCATAATCCGCATCCGAGAAAGCATGAAGGTTAAAGGTTGAGTCTCTAGGGTACCAAAGACCTAAACAAAGAGTATCTCTAAGGTACCTAAAGATCCTTTTTACGGCTATAAGGTGAGACTCTCTAGGACTAGCTTGAAACCTAGCACACAAGCAAACACTAAACAATATATCCGGTCTACTTGCGGTAAGGTAAAGCAATGATCCAATCATAAAACGATAAAGCTTAGTGATAGCTATGCTATTACCTCAATATTTATGCCTCTTTGTTATAGCAATTGCTTGTTTTCAAGTGCATTACATTGCATGTAGGCTGCATTTTTAGTATATTATGGGTACTTTTCAATTTATTGCTCGTGTGGAGTTGGTGCTGCGTGAAAGGTAGTTTCTGGCTGTTTGTGTGTAGGATGACAGAACAGAATGCGAGGGAAGAAGCAAGGAACAAAATGCTATAGCATAGGAGAATAAAGAAGGCTAGTTGGCGCACGAAAGTACTAGCACGTGAAGTGCAGGAAAGGACGTCTGACACTGTTAGACAGCTTTATGCAACAGCTGCACTCCATCTGCAGACCATCCTCTTGTCCCCTGGTGGACAGAGCTTGTCAGAGGATATTCGTTGGGATCCCCAACGAGATACCAAGGCACAAAAACCCTAGAAGACCAATCCCCCCGACTATATAAAGGCTTCATCTCTTCAAAGACAAGTGAGGAGAGCGAACGAGAGAGAAGTGTGCAAGAGGAAGCACAACAGGGGGGATGAGATCTTCATCGTTGACCAGACTTGGTGTCCTTCATCGGGAAGCTCAAGGCGTGGCCTCACCGTCCTCTTCCGAGGCGGTGAGCCAAAGGCGGTCATGGCAGTCCATCGGCGAATTGGGGGGTTTATCTTTCCTTTTTGCTATAGCATTTATTTATCATGAGGGTTGTATGAGAATGATACGTTTGAATATTGCCTAGCCATGAACTGTTTTAGATGGCGTGGGTTTTGATGGATGATACTCTTTTTATTTTCTTAATCTCGTGTTGATGTTTATTGTTCTCCATTGGGCTTTGTTTTGTTTATGATATGCTTAATTTCCTTGAAGTTGTAAGAGCTTAGGGTTGTTAGTGCTTTGAGATATAGGCCCTACCTTAAGCGCCTTCGAGAGTTGGCCTTTCTTTAGGAACAGCCCAGGGTTGTAAGAGATTAGGGATGTTAGTGCCTAGGGAGACAGGCCATTCCTTATGATGCCTTCGAAAGATGGTCGTTCCCTAGGTGTAAATGGGGGTAATGATTAAGAGAGTAAGCCTTAGCTAATAGTGACAGTTAGAGTAGTGTGTGACAACCTTCGAGAGAGGGTCATTGCTTTAGCATTAGTTAGGGGGAGCGATCGAAAGAACTAACCTTAGATCTTCATAAACAATGGAGTAACCACCAAGGGGAAGGACTCCAACCTGCCTTAGAGATAAGTGATAGGTTTAAACGGCTAAGAGGGATAGAGATTAGGAGAGTGAGATGTTGGAGTTACGCTGAGAGGTATTGTTGTGGCATGTTAGTCTCCTAGCCTTCTTGCTAGAGATATTCTAGGAGCAGCCTAAGTAAATACCGCCTAGCATAGTGAGAGAACTAGTATTCGTTAGCAGTGTTAAGAGGTTTGAGAGGATTATCCTTTAGGAGCTAGCCAGCCATTCCGTAGAGAGCTTCGTATCCGAGAGAGGACCTATCTGCCATTTGATTATCTCTTCTCTGTTTGCTTGTTTTGCTACCGCATTCTCTTTCATTCATTCTGCCTCAGCATACTCACATTACAATTTGGTTACTATAGCAATTTGGAAACGAAACTATGTTCACCTCCAATCCTTGTGGATACGATACTCACTCATCACTTTATTACTCGTTCGACGTGTATACTTGCACCATTTGTGTATCATTTATAGTCACTGCACGAACGCAACAAGTTTTTGGCACCGTTGCCGGGGATTGGCAATTGGTTTTCCACATTTTTTATTTTCATTTTGCTTTCTATTTCCACGTTGCAAATATTCACATGTTTTGTTGTTTTACTTTTTTTCTAGGTATTTTTCTAGTTTATGACCAGGAGAAGCTAGAGTCATGGAACCAGCACCTATTTATGCAAATGCTATTGCAAATGGTCAGGGAGTAGCAGCTCAACCACGAACCATCATGGATCATCTAACTCCTAGTTTGGATGATCTTTATCCGGGAATAGTAGCTCCAGAAATTCAGGCAGCCTATTTCGAACTTAAACCATTCATGTTCCACATGTTGAGCAACATTGGACAGTATGGTGGCTTGCCTCATGAAGATGCTAGACAGTATATCCGTGCTTTCTTGGGTGTTTGTGATTCTTTCAAGCAGCAAGGGGTGCATGAGGATGTGTTGAAATTAAAGTTGTTTTCGTATTCGTTAAGAGATCGTACTAGAGCATGGCTAAATGGGGTACCAGTCGGATCAATTCAAAGTTGGGCCGATTTATGCAAGAACTTTTTGCTATGGCATAGTCTACCAGTGATGAACACCCAGTTGAGGAATGATATCGCGTCTTTTCATCAGTCTGATGACGAATCTATGTATGAGTGTTGGGACCGATTTAAAGGATTGTTGAGGAAATGCTCTAACCATGGGTATCATGAGTGGACCCAGGTGGTTATGTTCTATAATAGTGTCAATGCGCCCACAAGGATGTTAATAGATGCTGCAGCAAATGGGACACTGTTGGACAAGTCACCAAAAGAAGCATTTAATATCCCTGACAAGGCAACCAACACTGATTATCAGTTCCCAACAGTAAGGCTTGAAACGGGGAGGAAAAGACAAGCTGCCAAGGAGAGTGAAGTTGACAACTCAATACTGAATCAGTTGGCCAACATCACAGATTTGCTCAAGAATCTCCAGCGTTCCAACGAGGTGAATGAAGTTAAGGCAGTAAGGTCATGCCTAAGATGCGATGGCAATCACAACTTTAATGATTGCCCTGATAATCCAGAATCTGCCAACTATGTGAGGAACTATAACCATAGCAACAACAGCCCATGATGGTGTCAACACCCAAACCTAAGTTGGGATAATCAGGGGTACAACAATATTTCTGCCAATCAAATGTCACGGCAAAATCCGCAAGAGGTACACCAATCCCGCCAGAATAAGCCATGATAAAACCAGAAAGGAGCAGCACCTTCATCAAGCAGTTCATTGGAGTCTACTTTTAAGGAGTTTATGGCTATGACAAAGGATTTCATGGGAACCACTAAAGTTATGCTACAGGATCAAGCAACACACATCAAAAATCAGGGAGTCCTTCTACAAAATCATAGTGCATCCTTACAAGCTTTAGAAACTCAAGTGGGTCATATAGTTCAAACCTTGCATATGCGACCACACGGAAGTCTGCCTAGTGACACTGAAGCCACTAAGCACTATAGGAAGGAAAAGTGCAGTGCACTCACACTACAGAGTAGTACGTATATTAACCAAGGTGATAAGTTTGGTGGTGAAAAGAACGAAGTCCAACCCAGCTTACTACAACAACAAGCTACAGCGGATCTGACCAAACCACCTCCATTATTCTCTCAAAAACTCAAAAAGCAAGAAGATCTTCAATTTGGAAGGAATATCATTACAAGGAAGAGAAAGTTGGAAAAGCACGAGATGATTGCTAAAGCAAAGGAATGCTACTACATTTGGAGAAGACGCCCACCAAAAAGAAAAGACCCATGAAGCTTTATTATCGCCTACTCTATATGAGATAAGTTTGTTGGAAGAGCTTTGTGTGATTTGGGATCGAGTGTGAACCTGATGCCTAAATCCATATTTTAGAAACTAGGGTTAAATGATGTCAAAACTACTAGGGTTGCGCTACAGCTCGCTGATCACTCTGAAGTCCAACCAGAAGGAACAATTGAGAATGTTATAGTAAAAGTTGATCATTTTGCCTTCCCGGTTGATTTCTTGATCCTAGATTGTGAAGAAGACAACGATGCCCCTATTATTTTAGGAAGTCCATTTTTAGCTACAGGGCGAGCCTTGATTGACTGTGAGAAGGGTGAAGTCACATTGAGAGTGGGTGAAGAAACAGTTACATTCAATATACATAACACCCTTCATGAGAGGTCAATGGAAGATAGGCACTACAATACTATAGCATGGGATGAGCTACAAGAACTTTGTTGTAGCATCAACATTCAGAAGAAAGCCTTTGTTGGACCAGTTCAAGAGAAAGAATTTAAGGACTTGACCAGGGAAGGGAACTCAGATGCTGAAAATCACTCAAACGAAGTGGGGCTAGCCACGTCTCACCTCAGCCTTCCCGACCCTTGATAGTATGCCTCCTAACTTTTTCTTTTTGCTTTAGCATTTTCAATAAACAGTAGTTAGTTTTTTTTGTGTTCTTAGCTTTGTTCTTATCTTTTGTTTGTCCTTTCTTTTAATTTATTATCCTGCAATTTCCGTATCATAGTACATGTCCTCTGTAGTGTTGATCAGTCGTGCAAGTGGTACATCAAAAAGGGGTTTATTCTATTGGTTGATAAAGGAGATCAGAGTTTGTAGGGAACACAATTTGTCTTGACTTGGGAGTTGGTACGACATAGGATAAGGAGGGAAATAAAAAGGGGAATTATAAAAAGGGGGAATCAATAGAGAGAATATTTGAAGATTAAACCCTAGCCACATATAACCTAGTTCTCTATCTTCAAGCATTTAAGAACCCTTTTCTCTCTCCTAACAAAAGACGGCTCCCATCACCCTCAACCTTCTCTCCTCATTAAAGAGAGTCAGAGGTTAGCCGTTTTCCAAGGAAACTTCCCACACGTTCCCCCCCCCCACTCCCCTCTCCAACTGTCCTCACGCTTCATCTTCTTCACTCAACCTCAAACCATTCGACTCTTCTCTTTCTTTTCTTCCCAACAAAAAAACATATGTTCCCTAAAAGACCAAAAGACCTACCTTCAAGCCTCCAACAATGGTCCGCTGCAAAAATGTCTTTGGTGCTGCATCAAGTTCACAGAACCCACCATTCATCAAGATCAAACTCTTCTACGATGAAGCAGCCCGTGAAAGATGGCTAAGTCTAAAAGATAGAAAGCTACTGCCAGATCAAGGACTCCGATTCCCTGTAGAAAAAGAGGAGAACTTTGAGTCAGCCCTGCTTGATGTCATAGCCAAGCACAACTGGAGAAAGCTAGCTGAGCACCCCAAGGCATATGTGTCCCTCTAGTGAAGGAATTCTATGCGCACTTGACTAGCCCAACACAGTCAAGTGTCCACGTTAGAGGAGAAAACGTGAAATTCACTGCTGCAACAGTGAATAAATTTTACGGCCTGAAGAACGTAGTGGATGAGCATGGTAGTTTTATTGCTGGGCTGGATGACAAAGCACAAGAAGAAATCGTAAAGGAATTATGTTTTCAAGGGACGAAATTCAACCGGAACACCATGATAGTGGAGAGGGGGAGGCTAAAGCCTAAAGTAAAAGTATGGAATCATCTGCTCCAAACGAGACTGATGCCCACATTGCACATAACCACGGTACATCTATCTCGTCTGCTGATTATTCACTCCATAATTAATGGTCGACAAATTGATGTAGGGAAATTGGTGGTGGATGAGGTCTACTCATGCCTTAAGAGGAGAAAAAGCCCTTTGATTTTCCCAAATCTAATAACCGCCCTCTGCCGAAAGAAAGAAGTGTTTGAAAACCCAGCTAAGGACGAGCGAATGGAGGGTAAAAAGGGGTTGACACCTGCTCAGATTCCTCAGTTGAAGGGATTTGATAAGGATGCTCCAAACGAGACCCTGGAAGAAGGAGCCAAGAGCTTTGCTACAGCAAGGACTGCAGCATTGGTTGCTAAAGCAACCCACCTGGCCACAGAGCTTCACAGTTTAAGGGTGCAGCTGAGCACCTACTTCAAATACGCCAACCAAATGGATGTGGCTATCTCACAGTGCTTCTCCGAGGTCTTGCCGAGAACTGCAATCCAGTTTCCCCTATTTCCAAAGGAACTCCTTATCACTCCTGAACCTCAAGACCAGAATGTTGCAGCGAGCACGCCCCGACCACCAGCCCAGAAGAGAAAGTTAATAGCTCGGAAGAAAGTCAACCCAACGCCTGCCCATGAACCAGATACACAAGACCCCTGCCCAAAAGTCACAACAAATCGATCCTACTTCCACACCCACTAGGAAGAGAACAAGAAGCAACAAGAAGCCTGCTACAGCAACATCACAGCCACATGAATCGCAAAGGGAGCCAGCCACCACTTTGAGTAACGATGATCAGCCTATGGCTGAGGCAGCCCCCACCACTGAACCCAACCCAAGTGTGCCACCATCTGAGGATGCTACAGCATCCAAGCCGAAACGTTATAAACGCACAGTCGGGCGCACCGTCAAACCAACCGATCCAGCCCCTGTTCAATCTGACGACAGTGCGACCTTAACAGTTTCGATGGTGCACAACGACCACTTTACGGATGACACGAGCGACATTTCACCTTAGCACCTATAAGGTACAAATTTCTTTTTTTACGTTTTAGTTCTTTTTAGTTTATTTCTGCATAACATTTTCTTCATGCATCGAGGACGATACATCTCCAAGTTTGGGGGTGCTTCGCATTCACTTAGTTTAGGACCATAGCATTTGCATCGTAAGATTAGACAAAAGTTTTTGCTATGGCATTCTGTTTAGCTAGGAAGAAATATGCAAATGTGTTGATGATGCTTAATGATGATCATTCGAAAAATTCAATAAGCCTGAACTTAAAATTTTACAACTGCATGAGACTTAAAGAACTATCTTAGGAGTGAGTTGGCTATAGAAAATAATTTTAGACACAGATTGCTTTCTTTCTATGCTTGGTAGGTTTAGAAAAACTTTTTAGGAAGGACTTTAGTATTGCCTTGCATGAAAAAATAAAAAATGAGCTTAAAAGAAAATAGACTCCCTTGTGCCTAAAACAGGAATTTGAATAAATGCTATAGCATAACTGTAGAAGGACACTCCGTTGTGCAATCTTCAGGCCACATGCCCTAAAAAAGATAGAAAAAGAGACAAAATAAATAAGTGGCAATGAAAAGCACATGAGTGAATGAAAGTTGTCACGGGATGACTCTACCTACTAGCTCGGGGGTGAGAGGTATGCTCCCTGCTCATCTAGAGTTAAGGATGGTAGGTTTGATGAGCTGACACCCTTCGCAACAATACCTCTTTCATTTTTATAGGAGTCTGTAATACTTGAAAATTTTCATTGCTAAGGCATTATTATTGAGCTTCATTGAAAATTTTTCTTCGTATATCATGCATAGCTCGAAAGTAATCTTACACACACACTCACTAGAAGCTTGCTCTTAAGAGAAATTCTTGCCAGTCTCAATTAAATGTTGTTGATATTGAATGCCTATCTTTTTCTGAAAGCTGAAACAATGATGTAGTATTAATTCCTCGTTAAATCTTTGCCATAGCATTCCTTTTGTTTATTTTTACTCGTTGCTTGAGGACAAGCAATAGCTTAAGTTTGGGGGTGTGATAGCTATGCTATTACCTCTATATTTATGCCTCTTTTCTATAGCAATTTCTTGTTTTCAAGTGCATTACATTGCATGTAGGCTGCATTTTTAGTATATTATGGGTGCTTTTCAATTTATTGCTCGTGTGGAGTTTGTGCTGCGTGAAAGGTAGTTTCTGGTTGTTTGTGTGCAGGATGACAGAACATAATGCGAGGGAAGAAGCAAGGAACAAAATGTTATAGCAAAGGAGAATAAAGAAGGCTAGCTGGCGCATGAAAGTACAAGCACGTGAAGTGCAGGAAAGGACGTTTAACACTGTCAGACAGCTTTATGCAGCAGCCGCACTCCATATTGTAGAACTAATGTTTTGATATAATAATTGAAAAATGTTTTGGACTAATTTGAAAAGAATTTAAAACTTGTCTTTAAGTCCAAACAACTTGAATTTATGTTTGAGGTATTTTAAGAGGTTTTTGGCAAAGATTTTTCATGTTTTTAATAGCCAAACTTGTGTTTTCAGAGTACCAGTATCGATACGGTAAACCCCTATACCGATACCTTTTTGCCTCAGTTTGGCCACTATCAAAACCCGTATCGATACAGGCCCTTGTCGTATCGATACGGAGTGGGGTCGTTTCGATACGCCAGGTAAGCGTACCGATCCCATTTCAACTACCCCAACGGCTATTTCCCAACGGCCATTTAAATGTGAACCCGTACCGATACGCCTTCAAGCGTATCGATACGCCCAGGCTGGCAAGAGCCCAACGGCTAGTTCCTATGAAGGCAGTATCGATACCGTTCCACGAGTATCGATACCATAGCTGCAGAACAACATTTATAAAGGGAAATAAAGTCCTTCAACGGCTCAAATTCATCCCCAACGGCTAGTAACGGCTACAAACTCATTTGGGAGTATAAAAGGGACCTCCAAGCATCAAAAGAAGACTAATGCTCATATTGTCAAACATCAAATGATCAAAGATTGTCTTTGTACTTAAATAGTCATTTATTATATAGACAAACACTAGTGAGCCAAAATTGTCAAATTTGCTCAAGTGTTTTAGGTTTTGGATGAGTGCTTAATTGTGCAAACAAACACCTATTAGAGGGTTTTAAGTTTGCTTATTGTTTCTCTTTGTAAAAGAGGGTTTTGATCAAGGCTTTGGGTAGAAGCTTGATCGTTTGTAAGGGTTACCTCCTAAGCCTTGAAAAGGGGACGAATCAATAGTGGATTGATTGAGAAATCCTTAGTGGGAAGCTAAGGTAGTGGATGTAGACCTTGGTTAGAAGGTTGAACCACTATAAATCATTGTGTCAATCTTTATTTTAGCTTCCTTAACCCTTCCACCCAAAAATCCACCTCTCCACCACTTGGTGAGCATAATCGGTTGAACGAATCGAGCCTCACACATCTCAACAATTGGTATTAGAGCTTGGCTCAATCGAAGAGGATTAACATCCTATTGAGAAGATCCGGCAAGCTCGATCACTATTTCATCAACCGGCTCAAATGGCACAATCAATCGACAAACCGCCTTTCTTTGACGGAACCCACTATGCCCATTGGAAGACAAAGATGAAGTTCTTCATCAAGTCTAGAGATTACAAGCTATGGGATATAGTTGAAGATGGTCCGTTCGTGCCTCAAAGAAGCAAAGTGGAGTGGAGTGCTGACGATCGCAAGAAGATGGAGCTTAATTGCAAAGCCTTGCACATCTTGTTTTGTGCTTTTGGCCCAACCATCTATGAGAAGATGTCTTCTTGTGAGAGTGCCAAGGAGGTATGGGACAAGCTTGAAGTCACATACGAAGGAACTGATGAAGTCAAGGAGACCAAAATTGGGCTCCTAACCTTAGAGTATGAGAACTTCAAAATGGATCCGGAAGAGAACATCGAGAAGATGTTTGATAGGTTCTCCACCATCACCAACGGTCTTAAAGGTTATGGAGAAGCCATTCCGGAGGAGAAGCTTGTCCGAAAGCTCATCTACTCTCTTCTCGAGTCATGGGACTCAAAGAGGACCGCCATCATCGAAGCCAAAAATTTGAAGACTTTGAAGCTTGATGAACTTATGGGGTCACTCCTTACTCATCAAATCATGAAGAAAAACAAAGAGGATGAGAAGAAGAGGGAAGAAATTAGAGCTATGGGAGAGAAAAAAATCAAAGGGCTTGGCATCAATGCAAGTGCCATGGCTCTCAAATCCTCCACTTGCCATCATGTCTACTCAAGTGAAGAGGAGGATGAAGATGAAGAGATAGTTCATCTCTTCAAGAAGTGTACCCCGTTCATGAAGAAAGCCTTGAGAGAGCTTGAACGAGAACCTAAAAGAAATGAGAGGGCAAGCACTTCAAGCCATAAGAAGAAGGCACATGTGGCTACTTGGAGTGATGAGGACTCCACCGACGATGAACAAGCCAACCTTTGCCTTATGGCCATCGAAGAAGATTCAAGGGTAACTTCTAATTCATCTACTTCATGTTCTTATTCCTTTGATGAATTACAAGATGCCTATGATGATTTGGTTTTAGATTTTAAAAGCCACATTTTGAAAAAACAATAAATTGATTT
This sequence comes from Hibiscus trionum, assembly GCA_030270665.1. Taxonomy (NCBI): domain Eukaryota; kingdom Viridiplantae; phylum Streptophyta; class Magnoliopsida; order Malvales; family Malvaceae; genus Hibiscus; species Hibiscus trionum. The sequence continues at coordinate 12,280,343 of BSYR01000038.1, read as the reverse complement.
CAAAGTTAAAAATTCAAAATGATTTTCTTTCTAAAACCAAACTTGAACTTGAAGCAAAACTTGAAGAGTTTGAATTAAAATGTCTTGATTTACAAAAATTGCTTCAAAATGTTCAAGAAGAAAAAGATTTGATTTCCAAAGAGCTTGAAAAGAAAAAACAATTTTAGAAAATCAAATTTTTATGTTAGACAATCTAGTGCCCCTAGATTTATTAAAAGAAAATGTTTTAGAAGTATTTGGGTCCCAAAAGGACTTAGTACTTCAATTAAACAGGATGACATTGAAAAATGGATTCCAAAGGGGACTAAAATTTGTGCTACTAACGTTCATGGATCCAAAGCAATTTAGATACCAAAAATCACTTGATTGTCTATTGCTAGGTGTGATGGAGATGTTCAACAAGTCAAACATTAAGGGGGAGCTCCATGCACACAAGGAAGAACACTTGAAGAAGGAAGGCTTCACATCCTCCCTTGAGTTCAAGTGTTGGTAAAATTCTAGTTGTTTTTGCATTTACTTGTTTTATTTTTAGTTTATTCAACTAGATGATCATAAATGTTGGACTAACATTTTTAATGATGCTTTGAGTGAGGGGGAGCCATTTTTAAACCAAATTCTTATTTGTGTCAAAGTTTTTACCTCTATTGTTATTTTGAACTCAATGTCATTTTAAATTCTTTTTGATATAACAAAAAGGGGGAGAAATGGTTTTGAAAAATTGAATTTTCAAATGAATAAGGGGGAGCTTTATTTGATTTCATATCCTTAATCTCTTATTCATTTTTTAAAGATAAAGGGGGAGAATCCCAAACAATTTTTCAAGTTAGTTTTATTATATCAAAAAGGGGGAGATTGTAGAACTAATGTTTTGATATAATAATTGAAAAATGTTTTGGACTAATTTGAAAAGAATTTAAAACTTGTCTTTAAGTCCAAACAACTTGAATTTATGTTTGAGGTATTTTAAGAGGTTTTTGGCAAATATTTTTCATGTTTTTAATAGCCAAACTTGTGTTTTCAGAGTACCAGTATCGATACGGTAAACCCCCGTACCGATACCTTTTTGCCTCAGTTTGGCCACTGTCAAAACCCGTATCGATACAGGCCCTTGCCGTATCGATACGGAGTGGGGTCGTTTTGATACGCCAGGTAAGCGTACCGATCCCATTTCAACTACCCCAACGGCTATTTCCCAACGGCCATTTAAATGTGAACCTGTACCGATACGCCTTCAAGCGTATCGATACGCCCAGGCTGGCAAGAGCCCAACGGCTAGTTCCTATGAAGGCAGTATCGATACCGTTCCACGAGTATCGATACCCATAGCTGCAGAACAGCATTTATGAAGGGAAATAAAGTCCTCAACGGCTCAAATTCATCCCCAACGGCTAGTAACGGCTATAAACTCATTTGGGAGTATAAATGGGACCTCCAAGCATCAAGAGAAGACTAATGCTCATATTGTCAAACATCAAATGATCAAAGATTGCCTTTGTACTTAAATTGTCATTTATTATATAGACAAACACTAGTGAGCCAAAATTGTCAAATTTGCTCAAGTGTTTTAGGTTTTGGGTGAGTGCTTAATTGTGCAAACAAACACCTATTAGATGGTTTTAAGTTTGCTTATTGTTTCTCTTTGTAAAAGAGGGTTTTGATCAAGGCTTTGGGTAGAAGCTTGATCGTTTGTAAAGGTTACCTCCTAAGCCTAGAAAAGGGGACGAATCAATAGTGGATTGATTGAGAAATCCTTAGTGGGGAGCTAAGGTAGTGGATGTAGACCTTGGTTAGAAGGTTGAACCACTATAAATCATTCTGTCAATCTTTATTTTAGCTTCCTTAACCCTTCCACCAAAAAATCCACCTCTCCACCACTTGGTGAGCATAATTGGTTGAACGAATCGAGCCCCACATATCTCAACACATATGTAGACCGTCCTCTTGTCCTCTGGTGGACAGAGCTTGTCGGAGGATATTCGTTGGGATCCCCCAACGAGATACCAAGGCACCAAAATGCAAGAAGACCAATCCCCCTACTATATAAAGGCTTCATCTCTCCAAAGGCAAGTGAGGAGAGCGGATGAGAGAGAAGTGTGTAAGAGGAAGCACAACATAGGGGAGGAGATCTTCATCGTTGACCAGACTTGGTGTCCTTCATCGGGAAGCTCGAGGCGTGGCCTCATCGTCCTCTTCCGAGGCGGTGAGCCTAAGGCGGTCATGGCAGTCCACCGGCGAATTGGGAGTTTATCTTTCCTTTTTGCTATAGCATTTATTTATTAGGAGGGTTGTATGAGAATGATACGTTTGAATATTGCACAGTCATAAACTGTTTTAGATGGCGTGGGTTTTGATGGATGATACTCTTTTTATTTTCTTAATCTCATGTTGATGTTTACTGTTCTCTCTTGAGCTTTGCTTTGTTTATGATATGCTTAATTTCCTTTAAGTTGTAAGAGATTAGGGTTGTTAGTGCTTTGAGATATAGGCCCTACCTTAAGCGCCTTCGAGAGTTGGCCTTTCTTTAGGAACAACCCAGGGTTGTAAGAGATTAGGGATGTTAGTGCCTTGAGAGACATGTTATTCCTTATGATGCCTTCGAAAGATGGTTGTTCCCTAGGTGTAAATGGGGGTAGTGATTAAGAGAGTAAGCCTTAGCTAATAGTGACAGTTAGAGTGGTGTGTGACAACCTTCGAGAGAGGGTCATTGCTTTAGCATTAGCTAGGGGGAGTGATCGAAAGAACTAGCCTTAGATCTTCATAAACAATTGAGTAACCACCAAGGGGAAGGACTCCAACCTGCCTTAGAGATAAGTGATAGGTTTAAACGGCTAAGAGGGATAGAGATTGGGAGAGTGAGATGTTGGAGTTATGCCGAGAGGTATTGTTGTAGCATGTTAGTCTCCCAGCCTTCTTGGTAGAGATAGTCTAGGAGCAGCCTAAGTAAATCCCGCCGAGCATAGTGAGAGAACTAGGATTCGTTAGCAGTGTTAAGAGGTTTGAGAGGATTATCCTTCAGGAGCTAGCCAGCCATTCCGTAGAGAGCTTCGTATCTGAGAGACGACCTATCTGCCATTTGATTATCTCTTCTCTGTTTGCTTGTTTTGCTACCGCATTCTCTTTCATTCATTCTGCCTCAGCATACTCACATTACAATTTAGTTACTATAGCAATTTGGAAACGGAACTGTGTTCACCTCCAATCCCTGTGGAGACGATACTCACTCATCACTTTATTACTCGTTCGACGTGTATACTTGCACCATTTGCGTATCATTTATAGTCACTGCACGAACGCAACACTTAGAGTCAACACAATTACCTCCTTCATATTTGTCAAGCTTTGTAGATGAGCTCATTGGTGTAGCTTGAGGCTTTGCTTGCTCCGAGCCAAACTTCTTGAGCATATCTTTCACGTACTTTGCTTGATTTATGAAAGTGTCATCATTCCTTTGTTTGATTTGGAGTCCCAAAAAGAATGAGAGCTCCCCCATCATGCTCATCTCAAATTCACCTTGCATTAACTTAGCAAAATCTTTGCAATAACATTCATTAGTAGAGTCAAAGATAATATCATCAACATATATTTGCACTACTAAGATGTCATTTTTATATCTTTTTATGAAAGTGTAGTGTCCACCGTACCTTTTTCAACTAAAAAGTTTGAAAGCCTTTCATACCAAGCTCTAGGAGCTTGTTTTAAACCATAAATAGCTTTGGTTAGTTTAAAAACATGATTTGGAAATTTTGAATCCTCAAAACCCGGTGGTTGTTCCACATACACTTCTTCATTTAGAAAACCATTTAAAAGACACTTTTTACATCCATTTGAAAAAGCTTGAAATTATGATAACATGCATATACAAGCAACATCCTAATAGCTTCCATTCTAGCTATGGGTGCATAGGTTTCATCAAAATCTATTTCCTCTTCTTGAGTGTAACCTTGAGCAACTAGCCTAGCTTTGTTTCTCACTATGTTACCACTCTCACCTAGTTTATTCCTAAACACCCATTTAGTTCCTATAGTAGATTGATTACTATACTAGGCCTTTCAACTAATGTTCATACATTACTTCTCTCAAATTGATTTAACTCATCTTGCATGGTCATAATCCAAAATTCATCTTTTAATGCTTTTTTAATATTTTTAGGCTCTATGCATGGTATAAATGCAACATGATTCATTAGTTTGAGAGAGGATATATTAGTTAGCCCCTTGGATGGATCACCCAAGATTTCACCACCTTTGACATTGTTGAACTCCCTTGGGTAAGATACCTCATTTTCCTCAAGAGCCAAGTCCTTCAAGGCTTCAAGAGGTGGATCTTGTGCATCTTCTTGTTTAGTTGGAATTTTATCCACCTTTGATGATTCTCCACCATCATTAGCTTCAATGATCCATACATCATCATCATCACAAGAATCCTTCCTCGGAAAGAGGTTATCATCGAAAACAACATGTATAGACTCTTCTACTACTAAAGTTCTTTTATTAAATACACAATAGGTTTTAGAGTTTAAAGAATACCCTAAGAAAATAGCTTCATCACTTTTAGCATCAAATTTACCTAAGTTGTCTTTTTCATTGTTTAAAACAATACACTTGCAACCAAATGGATGAAAATAGCTAATGTTAGGTTTCTTAGAGTTTAAAATCTCATATGGTGTTTTCTTTAAAATTAGCCTAAATCATTACTCGATTTACAATGTAGCAAGCGGTATTTGTGGCTTCCGCCCAAAAGTATTTAGGTAAATTGTTTTCAAAAAGCATGGTTCTAGCCATTTCTTGTAAAGTCCTATTTTTCCTCTCAACTACCCCATTTTGTTGAGGAGTTCGAGGTGCCGGAAAATTGTGGCTAATACCATTTTCATTTAAAAACTCTTCAAAACCTAGATTTTGAAACTCGGTTCCGTGGTCACTTCTAATGTGAGAAATCTTAAGCTCAAGATCATTTTGAGTTAATTGGAAAACGTGGTGAATTTTTATAAAGCCTCATATTTTGTACTTAAGAATAGAACCCAAGTAAACCTAGAATAGTCATCTACAAGAACAAAAGCATACAATTTACCACCCAAGCTCATAGTTCTAATAGGCCCAAAAAAATCCATATGAATTAATTGTAAACATCTACTAGTAGAGACATCATTAATGGATTTAAAGGATGATTTATGTTGTTTACCCTTAGAGCATGCATCACATATTTTATCATTTGAAAACTTAATCTTGGGTAAACCTCCAACTAGATCTAGGGAAACTATTTTTTCTAAAACACTAATGCTAGCATGTCCCAGTTTCCTATGCCACAACCATGCATCATTTTCATTTTGTGCAACAAAACATGCATGGGATGTATGAATGTCATCTAGATGCACCATATATATGTTTCCTATGCGATGACGAATGAGCATTATTTTATTAGATTTAATGTCAACAATTTTACACCCATTTTTATCAAATAAGACATTAAGCCCTTTATCACACAATTGACTAACGCTCAATAAATTATGTTTTAGACCATTGACATACAACACATTTTCAATGAGTATGGTAGAGTGATTACCTATGGAGCCAATACCTTCAATGTGGCCTTTGGAGTCGTCACCAAATGTCACTACTCCTCCACTTTTTGGCTTTAATTCCATGAATCGACTCTTGTCTCTGGTCATATGCCTCGAGCAAACACTATCAATGTACCATGAGTTTTGGCTTTGTGCTTTGGCCTTGTAGCAATGCCCCCCTACAAACAAAGAATTTAGGCTTTGATTTTTGGTATCCAAATCATTTTTGGTCCACGAGTGTTAGCTCCCAAAAGCTTGGTTCCCTTAGGAATCCAATGTGACATGTCATCAACATTATTAGATTTAACAAGTTCCTTAGGAACTCATACACTTCTAATTCTTTTAGTTTAAGTATGCCTATATGAGCCACTTTGTTTGTAGTTAAAGTTCTTTCTCTTAGGTTGGTTTGTTCTAGATGATTCACCTATATCATTTTTCAAAGTACCAACACTCTTGAAATACTTTTTGAGCTCATTGAGCTCATCTAACACCTTTTGGTGTTCAATGTTACATTGAGAAATAAGATTATTTAAATCTACATTTTCATTTTGAAAGTATTCAAGTTCATCTTGTAGACCTAAAATCTTTTTTTCAAATTCCAAGTTAGCTTGAGAAATTAAATCATTTTTAGCATTCAAATCCGAAATGACTTTTTTATTTTTCAAAACGGACTCCTTATACTTCTCAACTAACTCATCATACACCTCTTGTAACTCGTCATATGCTTCATGCAATTTATCATATGTAAAATCAAAAGTAGATGAGTTAGAGGTTACCATAGAAGAATCCTCCTCAAGAGCCATGAGGAAAAGGTTGGCCACTTCTTGTTCCTCATCCTCGGATGACTCCTCATCACTCTAAGTAGCAAGCTTAGCTTTGAGCTTCTTCTTCTTCTCAAAGCTCTTCTTCTTGAGTTGAGGTCACTCGGAACGGATATGACCCGGTTTCTTGCACTCATAGCATATGATCAAATCCTTTTCTTCTTCTTTTTCCTTGGTCTTGAAGTCCATCTTTGTTTGAAACTTTCTACCTCAGTTGGACCTCATAAACCGTGAGAATCTCTTAGCTATCATAGCCATTTCTTCATGATCTTCCTCATCACTAGAAGTGTTCTCCTCATGTAGAGAAGCTTTGAGAGCCACTCATAGTTTCTTCTTCTTGTCTACCTCAAGCTTCTTCACTCTTCTTTCTTCTTTCTTCTTTTCATCTTCCCTTTCTTGCTTCATGATTTCACGAGTTAGGAGAGAACCAACTAGCTCATCAAGCTTTAGTGTCTTCAAGTTATTTACATTGATGATAATGGTTTTTTCCCATCCCAAGACTCGAGAAGAGAGTAGAGTAGCTTCCGAACTAGCTTGTCCTCCGGGATGATCTCTCCAAAACCTTTTAACCCATTGACAATAGTTGAAAAAACGATCAAACATCTTCGATACGGTTTCATCGGGCTCCATCTTGAAATTCTCATAGCTAAGATTGAGAATTCCAATCTTTGTTTCCTTCACATTGCTTGTCCCTTCATAGGTTGTCTCAAGTGTATCCCACACTTCTTTAGCACTTTCGATGGAAGAAACTTTGGAGCAGATATCTGGTCCAAAAGCACAAAATAACATATGAAGAGCTTTGTCGTTGATTTGAAGCTTCTTTTGATCATCTTCACTCATTTCTATTTTTCTTTTCGGCACAAGTCTTCCTTCATCGTCTCTCTTCATCAGAATGATGGGACCATCCTCCAAAGCATCTCAAACAAGGTAATCACTTGACTTTATGAAGAGACGCATCCAGTTCTTCCAAAAAGGATAGTTGTCACCATTGAAGAAAGGCGGTTTGGTGACCGATTGAGACTCGTACATGCTAGAGGTGGAGGTAGATGCCATGGCTTGCTTCGTGGATGATCACACTCTTCCTAGAATCTCCTCTTTCGGTTGTTAATCTTTCAAAGAGGTAGGCTCTGATACCAATTGTTGAGTGGATCAAGGATTGATCAAAGTCAAGAGGGGGTGAATTGGGTTTTTAAAATTTAGGAAGTGAAGTGGAATGAATAAAAATGAAGAATAAGGCAATTATAGTGGTTTAAGTTCCAAATGAACTCTACATCCACAACCTTAGCTCTCACTAAGGATTTTCTAACAATTCCACTAATTGATCTTCTCCTTTTCTAGGCTTAAGAGGAAACCTTAATAATACCAGTCAATTTTCTACCCAAAATTTACCAAACCCTCACTTGGTTACAAAGAAGAAATTGAAGGCAATAAGAATATCTCTCAATACAAATTTGCCCCTTTGAATACAAGCACTCAACCCAAATTGAAATACAAGATAAGAATTTCACTCAATACATTTTGGGATTTTACAAGAATGAGAATTTAGGCACTTGAGCTTGGATTTTTGTGTAGATGTTTCTCTTGGATGCAATAGTTGTTGCTGGTCTTCAAATGGCTTCTTTTTATACTTTCTCCATTAATTCTAGCCGTTTGAGTGGTTAGGGAATTGATTATAGCCGTTGTAACCCTCTCTTACCACCATAAATGCACCTCTGCAGCCTACCGTATCGGCACTCGAGGAAGCGTATCGATACCTGTCTCAAAAAAGAAAGAGTTATTGTAAAAATATAAGAGAGGCGTATCGATACGCGTTCAGGCGTATCGGTACGGGTTAGAGAACCATTTCGATATGGGCAAGATCGTATCGATGCAATTTTTCCAACATAGCTCATTGGAGGAATTCGTATCGATACGGGTAAGAGCGTATCGATACTCATTAACCACCTCTTTAAAAATTGGTTACCTACGAACTAACAAGCAACGGTCGAAATATTTAAGGCTCTGATTTTTCAAAATCTTTTAAACTGTATCGATACGGGTGAGACCATATCGGTACTTGATTCAAACTCCTTGGGATTTTAAGAGAGACTGTATTGATACATATGGAATCTATTTCGATACCCTGTTTCGATACGGTAAAGAGCGTATCGAAACGTTTGTCTCTAGTAGCCAAGTTTGTAAAAAAGGTATCGATACTGTAATGGGTGTATCGATACACATAGACGTTTTTTAGCAATTTGGCCTTGGAACACTTAGAAAATATTTTGGAGTTAGAGTTTTTCAAACTAGAGCAAAGCCTTGTTGATTTGAAACCTTTTAGGGGACTTAAAAATTTATTTCAAGTTTTACAATTTGGTCCTTAAAACACTTTGTTATATCAAAATCAAACATAGGTTTTACACCTTGTCATTGACTTGCAATTTCCTTCTTTCTTCATTGGTCATTTCTTGCTTGGCTTTGGGAACTTACCTTTCTCTTTCTTGCTTCATCGGGATAGATGGTCTATCTTCGATTACATCCCAAAGAAGGTAATTATTGGATTTGATGAATAGCCTCATCTCATTCTTCCAATATGGGTAGTTGTCCCCATTGAAGAAGGGTGGTTTGGTGGTAGATTGTGACTTGTACAAGTTGAGGTCGAAAGTAGATGCCATGGCTTTGAATGTGGATTGATGTATCTCTCTCAGAATCGACTCAAGAGGGTGTTAATCCTTCCAATGAGTGTAGCTCTAATACAAATTGTTGAGATAATCAATCAATGGTAGAAGGCCAAGATTGGGTGAATTGGCAATTAAAATTTTGATGGAAGGCAATTAGAAAATGAAAAAATAAAGACACAATGATTTATAGTGGTCCAAGCTTCTAAAAAGCTCTACATCTACCACCTTAACTCTCCACTAAGGATTTCAACCAATTCACTAAATAATTCTTCCCATTTTCTAGGCTAAGGAGGTAACTGTAACAATCGATCAAAGCTTTCTACCCAAAGCATGATCAAGGCTCACTCTTTTATAAGAAGTTGATAGCAAACTAAAGATTCCTCTCAAAGGTGATATGTTTTCCCAAATACAAGTTCTCACAAACCCCAAACTTGAAACTAAAGATTACAAATGAGATTACACAAGTTGGGTACAAAAATTTTACTCTAAAAGCTCAAAGTGATTGGATTTTTTCTTGATTTCTTTTAACTTGTTCAATAGTTTTTGTAGCATTAGAGACTTGTTTTTATACCCCCTTTATTGATTTCAAGCTGTTTGGGGTGGTTGAAGTTATCAATAGAGTTGTTGGAGGTCATTTTTCCCGCAATAAATGTTGTTTGGTGAGCAGGCGTATCAGTACACGAACACCCGTATCGATACTTGTCAAAAGAAGAAATAGTCGTTGTGCAATAGTTTATCGATACATGAAGAGGCGTATCAAAATAGTCATAGTGTAAAAACAAGGGCGTATCGATACGGTAAAGGTCGTATCGGTATGGATTTTGCTCACTGGAATTTGTTTTAGAAGTCTAGTGAAAAATGCATCGGTTCACCTAAGGGTGTATCTGTACGGGTTAATTGAAAATTGAAGTTTGATGATTCCAACAACTGAAAAGGCAAGGGTAATATCAATAAATGAAAATATTTGAAAATCTTAAGACCTCGTATCGAAATGGGTAAGACTGTATCGATACACTTAACCAAAATCTCAAACCCAGATGAAGGTCGTATCGATACGGAAACAACTGTAACAGTACGCTTTGTCGATTAAAATTCCAATAGCTAAAACTCGTATCGAAACACCTAAGGGTGTATCGATACGCCTGAGCGTTTTTTGTTAGTTTGAGTGTAAAACACTTACGAAAAAAATTTGGGGCTTAAGTGTTTGACTTGGAAACACATTTTAGTTCAAAATCCTTGTCATTTTGTGAGACTTTCGAGTACTTAAAAATTTATTTACTTTTACAATTTGGTCCTCAAACAATTTGTTATATCAAAATCAAACATATGTTTTATATATCTTTTCTTGGTCTGGAAGCACCATATCTTAGTACAACAATATCATTTTAGATCTTTAAACTTGATATCTCTTCAAATCATGTAATTGTTATACACAAGACAAGCCAAGAATATGTGACTATTGACCCAACATATCAAGAAGATATATGATTTGCTTTCACAAGATATGATGCAAAGCTATCTTATGCAGAGATAATGCAAAAATGTATATCTCAATTGAAAGGTGGAACATCAAAGATGGCAAAATGAAACATATTACTCGAAATTTTCATCTCTTGTGATCTTCAGAAAAACAGTATTCAAGATTGAATTATGAAGATTCAAAAATCTTTTGTGATGTTTTCATGAGAGAGAGTAAATATGCGTTGCACTCCTTTTCCCTTAACCGAGGTTTTGTCCCAATGGGTTTTCCTGGTATGGTTTTTAATGAGGCAACGTGTTATGCGTATCAAAGATGTTTGTACTCTTTTTTCTTCACTAAAGAATTTTTCCCATTGAATTTTTATCTTAGTAAGGTTTTAATGAGGCACATTATCTTCATAGACATCCAAGGGAGAGTGTTGTGAATATTTATCTATGTGGATGTCTATCATGATAAGAACTTCATCTTGGAGATTTGATTTACTTTATCATTAAGAATATTATCTTTATTAATTAGAGTTTCATGTATTATGTACTTCTTATGCCTATAAATAGATGATTTGATGAAGGCATTGTACACACTTGAATATTGAGAATAATGCAAATCTCCATCTTTCTCTCATTTCTTTGTTCTTTTATTCTTGTTCTTTGTTCTTCGTTATTTTATTCACAACATTAGCTTGGTATTTTGTGAATTGTTACTTGAGGGTTTAGATTTTGAAATTGCTTCAAACACTATCTTTTTGTTAAATTTTTTAATTTATATTTATATTATGCTCTATATAGCATTATTAGATTTTATATATATTTGAACTCAACAAGTGGCTCTAAAGGCGGAGTCAAAAAATTTAAATTACAATGTCAAATTTTTTGATGTTAACTAATATTTTATTAGAGGTAGGTAGAATCAAATATTGAATGTCAATTTCTTTTAAGTTATTTCAATTATTTTTAATACCGGTGTCAATTTCATTTTTATACTACATATTTTTTTTATATAGAATACATATTTCAATGGGTAAACTATACCATTGACCACCGAACTAATTCGGTGGTCAAAATAGGAATCCCCAATTAGTTCGGTGGTCAATGGTATAGTTTACCCTATTTCAATTAATGGCGGGCCCAAAAGTAGTTTGACACTGCTATTTTAGGGTTGGCAAAACCCCCGATATCCCCTCCCCTCGCAGCTCTTCCCTCTTTTTTTTTTCTTGCCCGATTCGCAGTTTAGTTTGCTTGTTTTGGCCCTCAGCGAGTTTATTCATCGGCTCTACTGTTTGGATTGTCGGATTTCTGGTGCTAGAGTGTATAGCGGTGGGAGTTGGGTCTATCGGTGGTGCTCCGCCTTTCTTTCCTTTTAAATTTTTCGTCGAGCTCTTTTTGATTGGTGCTAGTCTTTATTTTTGAATTTGCATTTCTTCCGGACCTAAGGGCTCCCCTTTGGGTGACATTGCTGGCGTTTCTGCTCTTGGTTCTGGTCTCTTCGTCCGGTCTTTGTTATGCCGTTTGTTTGAGTTCTTTGCTGGCGCCACCACAACACTAACCATCTACTGTTTTACTTTATTGTCGTTGCAAGAAGAAAGCTCAGCCATTTTCCAGCTTCATTGCATTGAGTTTCATTCTTTTCTAGATTTTCTTTTTGTTTCGTTTCGTGCAGTTCCTGGTGTATTTTAAATGGGGGCAATTATTTAAAGAGTTCTGGTGTATTTATAGTAATCAGATTATCTAGCTAACCCTAACTTGTGTGGCCGCCTCTTGAATACGCTATTTCATTTGTCTCCCTAATTTGGTATCAACTGTGCAGACTGGAGATGCCTTCAAAGTCCAAAAAGCAATCGAAGACGCCTTCTAGACAGTCAAATTCTGACCCGTCCGCTTCTCCACGGACACCGTCTGTGACTTCTGTAGATGCAGAAGTTAATGAAGAAGATCTTAGGTGCTCTCTTGATGAAGTTTCAAGGCAATATCCTTCTCTTATCGGAAAATCGGCTTTCATTGGCCGAGTTAATCATGTTGACTCTGAAACTAGAAGCTGTACAATTTGGCTTTCAGAATCTTCTATGGTTGCTTCTTATCTTGCCCCTGGTTCATTAGTATCGGTAATTCACTATGACTCTAGTAATTTCTAGGATTGTGTCCCCACCCCCATATTCCACCGCCTTCCTGCTACTGAATTATATTCTAATCGCATTGCCAGGTCTCACTTGCTGCTTTAAAAAATAAACATTCAAATGGCTTTCCTCTAAGTTCAGTAACAGATGAATATGCTCTACCTTTTGGTGTTGGTTCAGCCGATGAAACTGCAAAAGAAGCTGGAAACTACTTTGCACTTGCTACAGTTTTCCCCTCTTGTAAGGTTCGATGGCAATCATATGGTAGTCTGACTCTTTTATATTCTATAGTCTCCTTGGTCGACAAACTACTTTATGAATTTAAAGAAAGTGGATGTTTCCTCAATTGTTGTAGATGCTTTAAAATTAAATAAAAAAATGGTTACTTGATAATTCTGCAAGGAGACAATCACTACTCATGAAGATTATGCACTATCTTATTTTGCAGATGATCTTTTAAGGCTGCATATTTTGTTAAGGTGATTTGATGGAATATCATATATATTTAATTTTATAAATCTTGGTTTTATATACCTTGCATTAATTTCTAAATTGTGGACTTGATGCTTTGTCTTAAATTTTCATCTTCTTATTTATCAAAAGAAAAAATCTTTTAACCTTCTTAATTTTGGAGATTCTAGTGATGATATCATGGAGATTGAATTCTATACCTTAATCTTATTCTTTCTTTCTAGGTTTTGAAGAATGGAGTGAGACTGTCTTCAAGCCTTTCATATGCTCTGGGTTCTCCCTCTTCTGGCAGCATTGTGTTTGTTTACCCCATACAAAGTGAATTTCAAACTGGTCTTATAAATGGAGATGAAAGTGGACATAACCTAAATGCTAATTGCCTCTCATTGTATAGCTGCCAGCAATTGCATCTAGAGCTGACTTCTAAGAATACAGTAAATACAAACTGTGATTTACAATCTAAAATGGAATTCTCAGCTGGAAAAACTCATGATCGATTCGAGAATGGAATAACATCTTCCCCTAAGACGCCATTATATCAGCCAAAGCTGACTTCTCTTCATTCTGCTCAGACAGATTCACCCTTTTGTGAATGTTCTGCATCAAATATCTCCAAACCAAATGGTCTATGTATTGAGTCATTTGATGTTAAAGAGATACTAAGGGATGAAAGTTCTAAGAAACTCCTAGAGACCTGTGCTATTTCATGGTTGTATTCGCGTAATCTATTGAATGGAAACATTGTGGCAATTCCAATACTTTCGGAGCTTTGCATTTTCCGCGTGATAGGTACTGGTATCAGTAAACAGGATTTGACAAATGGAAGTCATCTTAGTTTGGCCCCACAAACTCTTGAACCAATGGTGCATGCAAATAGTGCTTTTGTTGTTGACCACAGGACGAAAGTATACTTATGTTCATCATTGGATTTGTCTTCCGAAACTCAAGCTGAAAGACCTTCGCCATGTGTGCAACATGACATTGGAGATGGGAAAACCATTATGGACCATGATATTCCAGAATTGGGTGGCTTGTGTAAAGAATATGCTATACTGAAGGAAATCATTCTCTCATTGGTGAAGAATGCTTTATCAAGGTAAATGTTATAAATTTGTTCTTCTTGTTTACCTTTTAGAATTAATAGTATTATTAAGTGCTCTATTATATAAAATACTATTCTATTCTGTGAAGACTTCTTGTTTTCCATATACAATATTGGATGTTGAAACGTTCATTAGAATGAAGACTAGGCATGTTTTAATGCGTAGAATTTTTTTGTTAGGAAAAAGGTAAATTTTAGAGGACCAGATTTTGCACTAGCAGGTCAACATCAGGCTCTGGAATTTGTTTTACATGCTCTCGAAAAAGTTCGGTCCATGATAAGTTAACTTGAATGAGATTCCGAGGGCTGGAAAATCAATCCTGGGACCTAAATTTTATATATTCTGTAGGTTTTCATTTCTATAAAATGGAAAATATTATCTTGTAGAACTAAGGTTTTGATATAATATTTGAAAAATGTTTTGGACTAAATTGAAAAGAATTTAAAATGTGTTTTTAGTCAAAAACAACTTGAAAATATGTTTAAGGGTTTTTAAGGCTTTGGAATGGACTTAAAGTACATTTAAAGTGGTCAAAACCGTATATTTTAAGTGACCGTACCGATACGGTATTGAACCGTACCGATACGCCTTATGGTTTTCAAACTACCAGAATTCCAGTAGCTAAAACCCGTACCGATACGCTTAGCCGTATCGATACGGTGTGCTTTGAAATAGCCCAACGGCCATCAGTGGCGGATCTATATGGTCCCTTGGGTGGGCCTGTGCCCACCCTGAATTTTCCAAACCTTACACATTTGACTTCAATTTTTATAATTTTATGAATTAGTCCTTAAATTTTATGATTTGTGCCCACCCTGAAATTTTGAGATTTTTATTATTTGTACCCATCCTAAAAAATGTTTTGATTTGTGCCCACCCTCAAAAAAAATTCTGGATCCGCCACTGACGGCCATAAATGGTACTATTCTCAACGGCCATAAATGGTACTATTCCCAACGGCCATAAATGGAACTATTCCCAACGGCTATAAATGATACTATTTCCAACGGCTATAAATGGTACTATTCCAACGGCTATAAACGGCTATATTCCCAACGGCTATAAACGGTAACATCCCCAACGGCCATAAACGGCTACAAACTCAATTGAGAGTATAAAAGAGACCTCCAAGCATCAAGATTGATAAGAGCTTCAATTGTTACAACATTATGAGTGAAAAACTTGTCTAGAGCTTAAATCATTCATTTCTTGCTTAGACAACACTTGTGAGCTTACATTGTTAAATTTGCTCAAGTGTTTAGGTTTTGGGTGAGTGCTTAATTGTGCAAACAAATACCTATTAGAGGGTTTGAGTTTGCTTTGTCTATCTCTTTGTAAAAGAGGGTTTTGATCAAGGCTTTGGGTAGAAGCTTGATCGGTGTAAAGGGTTTCCTCCTAAGCCTAGAAAAGGGGACGAATCAATTAGTGGAATTGGTTGTGAAATCCTTAGTGGGGAGCTAAGGTAGTGGATGTAGACTCGGTTGAGTAGTCGAACCACTATAAATCATTGTGTCTTTATTTTTCTAGCTTCCTAAACCCTTCCACCCAAAAATTCACCTCTCCACCACTTGGCGAGCAAGAACGGTTGATTGAATCGAGCACCTCACATCTCAACATATCTCTTTTTATTTTGTTGATTGAATGTCATTTTTCTGTTTTTAAGCACTATAGTATTCTTGTTGTTATTTTGTCAGATGTTGTTCTCTGATGCATTCATTCACAATTTTTTTTCTTTAATTGTTTTCTCTCATTTGTTTCACATGGTAAACGTCAAATGATGATCACTAATGTATCCGTTTTAGTTTTGGTTTGCAAACTACAAAAGGAGTACTTCTTCATGGTCCACCTGGAACGGGAAAGACTTCTTTGGCACGGTTATGTGTCCGTGATGCTGGTGTTAACCTTTTCTGTGTCAATGGACCTGAGATTGTTGGTGAATATCATGGTGAAAGTGAGCAAGAGTTGCACAAAGTTTTTGAGTCAGCTACACAGGCTGCACCTTCCGTGGTTAGATTCTTTTTCTGTCAAAGTTAGTTTTGTTGACTTTTCTTCTGTGTGCTTTTATAACCCTCTGCTTAAGTCATTGAGATTTGAGACACCATGAAGAGGATGAACAAAAAAATTCTTGGATGTAAGATGCAGTAGCTAAATTTTAACATGTCAATTATAACCCTTCGGTTTTATCTTTTGAAGAAAAATATTGAAGGTTATGTTTTCTAGGGCTCATTGCATACCTTCTATTACCTCTTAAATGCAACCTGTCAGTTCCTCTATGTAGGTGTTCATCGACGAGTTAGATGCCGTAGCTCCTGCACGGAAAGAAGGAGGTGAACAGCTATCCCAAAGAATGGTTGCTACTTTGTTGAATTTGATGGATGGGGTTAGTACAACTGATGGAGTACTTGTCATTGCTGCTACCAACAGGCCTGATAGCATTGAGCCTGCACTTAGGCGCCCTGGAAGATTTGACAGGGAACTTGAGATAGGTAATATAGAAGATTTTATCTTTGATATTAAATTTCATTACCTTGATATAAGTTTGTTTTGTTTCTTTTGTTGTCCTTCCAATCGATGCAGATACAAATAGCAAATCTTCTTCCCTTCTGTCTGATGTGCTATATTGATAATTTACATGTAGGTGTGCCATCTCCAAAGCAACGACTAGATATATTGCGCACTCTTCTCAGAAAAATGGACCACTTTATTTCAGATATTCAAATTCAGCAACTTGCCATGACTACACATGGTTTTGTGGGTGCTGATCTAGCTTCCCTTTGTAATGAGGCAGCCCTAGTTTGTCTTAGGCGTTACACTAAATTTAAAGTCTCTTGTCATGGTTTGGATTCTTGTGGAATGCCGATTACATATGTAGGTGTGTTGGGCAATAATATGGCAGGAATGGAATGTACAAATGATTTAAGAGACATTTCAACTAGTTTTTTAGATTCTTCATCTTCTTTCAAATCGCCCGATTCCTCTGAGGCAGTCTTACAAACAACAGCTAGCATCCAGAATGGTATTGCCAATATTTCTGAAGATCCGTCTTTGGTGAAAGAAAATTGCCTGCTAAGGTTGGCGTTTGAAGATTTTGAAAAGGCCAGGATGAAAGTGAAACCAAGTGCCATGCGTGAGGTATGACTAACATATAGTTGTTGTATGGGCAAATATTTTCTTGCCATTTGTTTAATGCTACCATTCTCTACTACTGCAATGAAAACACCAAAAACAGTTGCTGTGCCCAAAATTTTAAGCTTCCAACATTATTTTAAAATATTTTAACTAAAAAGGATTGAAGCTATAACTTAGAATTGCAAGTTGGTTTATTTTAACAAAATTTTATGACTAAGATCTAACTGTTGTTTATCTGAGATATGACCTTTGTTTTGTACTTGTAGATCATACTTGAAGTCCCAAAAGTTAATTGGGAAGATGTTGGTGGTCAAAGGGAGGTCAAAACTCAGTTGATGGAAGCTGTTGAATGGCCTCAGAAACACCAGGATGCATTTAAGAGGATTGGTACGCGGCCTCCCACAGGGGTGCTGATGTTTGGACCTCCTGGTTGTAGTAAAACCCTCATGGCTCGTGCTGTGGCATCGGAAGCTGGATTGAATTTTCTAGCAGTGAAGGGTCCAGAACTTTTCAGCAAATGGGTTGGTGAATCGGAGAAGGCAGTAAGATCCCTTTTTGCAAAGGCAAGGGCTAATGCTCCATCAATCATATTTTTTGATGAAATTGATAGCCTCGCCGTAGTTCGTGGGAAGGATACTGATGGGGTTTCAGTTTCTGATAGGGTCATGAGTCAACTTCTTGTTGAGTTGGATGGTTAGTATTAGATGTGAAGCATTAGTACCCCTCTTAAATTTATGGTGCTCTCATGCATCTTATGGAGCTTTGCTTACACCTAGAGTATTTCAATTTAAAGCATGTTCATTTTGATTTAACCTCCCTTCAGGATTCCATCTGACCTATTTGGATTATAAGTGTATGTATCATGTTTGCTCATACGGGATAAAACACTCTTTAGTTTTCTTTTCTTTGCTAAATATACTGACTCGATTGAAATTCCTGCTGATCTAGGTTTGCATCAAAGAGTTGATGTTACTGTTATTGCAGCTACTAACCGGCCAGACAAGATTGACCCTGCCCTTTTAAGACCAGGTCTTTTCTCTCCCCTTCCCTCCGCTCTTGATGCAGAGGAGAAAGCGCAGCCAATTTTACAGCTTTCTCTAATCCTTCTAACATAAACATGATTACTTCCTCATAATATCTTACAAAGATGCATGCAGGACGTTTTGATCGACTGTTATATGTTGGGCCACCGAATGAGAATGACCGAGAAGATATATTTCATATACATTTGCGGAAAATTCCTTGCAGCTCTGATGTCAGCTTAAAAGAGCTTGTTCATCTTACAGAGGGCTATACTGGTGCTGATATATCATTGATTTGCCGGGAGGCAGCTGTCATGGCTCTTGAGGTTTGTGAGTTTAAGCTTGGTTTTTTGGACTCTTCTCACCATTGTTGATTTAACATTAATTTGCAATCAGGAGAGCCTTGATGCTGAAGAAGTAACAATGTGCCACTTGAAAGCTGCAATCAGACAAGCACGACCATCAGAGATTCAGTTGTATCAAGAGCTTTCTGCAAAATTTGAAAGGCTGGTTCACTCCAGCTCTGTGGAAAAGAACTTAGGATCTCAACAGTGCTCAACTAGATCGGCTGGATTCACCTTTTGGTAAACATTTCTTCTTTTACTTCACTTCTCCGAATCATGTCAATGTGATTGATCAGCTGTGATGAATCTTTCTCTAACAATCTCAACATTTGAAATATGCACAGCAACTGAATCTTCTAATCAATGCGAACTTGCATGTTTGCATTTGATCTTGAATTCTGGGTTTCTGTCAAATTTGGCAGTTCTGTATATGTGATTTGTAATTAGGAACTCAAGTCATAAAGCTGACCATTGTTTAAAAGGTGTAAAGGGGCTGTATTTTTAATCCAAAAGAACCAAAGTGCTAACGCTAACTATTCCATATCAGATATTATAGGACGGCAACCCATTGCATTGTTTTTGTTAGGAGAAGAAACCAAACTACGGTGATCACACACTTTGTGATGGTTGAAAGTTTTTTTCTTTTCTCTTCCAGTGGTTGGTGTTAGAATTTGGTAGCATCAAAATTAATACTAAACTCCTTGGTTTCTACCAATGAAATATGACTTATTTGATGTATTAAAAGTGGTTTTGCAATATATGAACATTGATTCCCCATGAGAGATTAGATTGAGCTAAGACCTTAGTTTTTGTTTTGCTAAGAATTTTGGGAAATTGAATGAACATGGTGTGTTCTCTTAATCTAAATGCAGGCAAGCGGTAATAAAGTCCCTCTCAGAGTTATTTGGCTGCCATGCAAAGCAGCCTTCATAGGCTCCAAGTCTGCTTTCATCATATCCTGTCCAGTTGCTGTGGAAAGAATGGAGTAAGTAATTTGTATATTTTATATCAGCAAGAGTTAGTTTCGGCTTGCAAGCACTTCTAATGCCATCAAAGTGATTGATGAAGACGCGTTAGAATAAGAATGGCATTACTCAATTTTGACTTGGCTTGTTTGTTGTGTATTAATTTTATATTTATCGATCGTTTTGTGCTTCAAATTTTCAATTTCTGAAATGAATGCTAAAAAGAACAGCCTTCTGTTGTTCCAACTTTTGAGGTTTGAATCTAAATTTTTCTTCTCTTCATAACTATGCCAATTTCCGTATGTGACATGTTGATTTCCATTAGATTACAGAGAACAAGTATTTGATGTTGAGTGTCAGGTCAGTTTGCCATTGTTTTTTTATAACTACCGTGAGAAAGTACATTTGAGAAGTATTTGGTTTAAGATTTGAGAGATTGAGATCTTTGTCAATTTTTTTTTTTTGAAGTAAATAAAATGTTTGTTTTAAACATTTTTTAAAAAAAAAATAGTAAAAGAATTGATTATATGGAAGAGGACAAATGGATAATTTTGAAAAGCATTATTCAGGAATCCTCGAGCATATTTAAATGCACCTCTAGAACTGACTGCTAGAAATTGAAATGAAAAAAACAAGTGAATAAAGTGGTATGAATTGTTAATAGTCTTCATCAACCTCAGACTTAACAAAGAATTCAATATAAGCAATTCGAAGTTATTGCTCGAAGAAACTTGTACTTATACCTGCCAAGTTGCAAGACGAGAACATATGATGTTTGATTTGCTAAGTTAAATGGTTAAAATGATGTAAAGAATCGATACGAAATAAACATACCTATAGGATACTTGGCGATCACAAGATCAGTGTTTACATAATACGTGAAATCTATCTGCAAAGAGGATGAGTGGTTAAGCTTCCGAATTCTTGAAACCAAAACAATATGCGAAAGTAAAACCACACCTGCAAGTCTCCATGGCCTTCTCCTTTAAATGTAACGCACGGGGGGTCGGGCTGTATAACGATCTGGATGCTCGATCCTGACCATTCTAGATCATCGATTGCTTTCTTCAATGCTGCAGACTGAATCAAGGAAAACTATATGGTTGTAATTTGCAGTTGTAACAGTTGATTGAATCTAAGTGGATATTTCAAGCATGTAATCATCTAATAGAAGACGAAAAAGGTGTTTGCAAGAGCTCATAAACCTATAACATCAGAAATTAGGAGTATAAGAGTTTGAATTCTAAAGCAGCCATTAACAAATGTGTGCAAAAGCTTCCTAACTCAAGGCATATGTTTGGTTCTTTCTCAAATAAGAGCGGCCATACATGGCCCAAGAAAAAGTAGAGAGACAAAATGAGTGAAGCTAAATATTTACAAGTAAAAAAAAAACAAAAGATAATTCTGTAGTAGTGATAAAGTACATGGGAAAAGCAAAATGATGTTATACTTATAGATTTTGAGTTATGATAAACTCATTTTTTATTCAAAAGTCAGTCTACCACGCAAACAAATCAACAAACATTTGATTTTCTTAAAAATTGATGTGTCATTTTAATAAAGGGTAAACTACATAAATGACCACCATACTATTGCAAAAGTCGCGATTTGACCACCTTACTTTTTTTCGAAGCAATTAAACCATCATACTATTAAATTGGGTGCAATTTGACCACCAGTCGTTAAAGGTTAACGGCAGGGTGACATGTTAGTTAAAAAAATAAGGGTATAATTACACATTTGGTTCTTACTACTTATATATTCTTTTAATTTAGTCCTAATTTTAATTTAATAAAATAAATTAATTATTTAATAAGGTAATGACACGTGTCACTACCTTATTGGAAACAAACCACAAATGCAAGAATGCAAGTGGGGGCAGTCGAACCTGCAACTCCTAGCAAGGAAAGGTGATAGCTTACCACCACATCAAATGCTACATTGTGATATAATTCATGTAATATAGTATATGTAAATAAACATCAAAAACTAAAATCGTTTTCCATTGCCTTGAGCTTCTCCATCACCAAAAACTATAATTCCTGTTTCTTTTTTAGTTTATTTTTTTGATCGGATGGAAATTGATTTCTCTTTGGTTCTTTTTTTTGCCACCCCAACTTCTTTCCCCTTTCAAGTTTTTGGTGATGAAATGGTGTGTGATTTTGAATGTCGTTTCTAACTAGTGTTTCCTCTCTGGCTTGTGCAGTTGCCCGGTTCTAATTTCTTGCCTTCAAGTGGATCTTCAAGGCGAGCTGCTATCCCTAGCAGTCATGATCCAGCAGCAATGACAGTTGGTGACTCTGAACCCCTCGCCTCCGTACCATCGATGCAAGTGCAGGGTCATTCCAAAAAATCTCTAGTGGACAAAGAAACTCATCCATTTTATCGGAGAACAAGCGGCAATCTTCTGGTAAGAACTCCTCAAATGTTAAGAATTTAGAGTCTGCTCTGAGGGGCATTGAAAGCCTGCATTTTAGCAACGATGAGAGGCCACACTATTAGCCTAGTACCACAGCCTGCCCGAAACTCATGCTGCCAACAAATTTTACGATGGCATACTTTCGCATTCACTCAGAGTGGGAGCTGTGTATTGTGTTTTTTTTAATAAATAAAATATGAGATGAAAAACAGAAGCTGAAGACGGGGGAGAATGAAGTTGGGAATTATATATAGTTTTAGATGTCTTTGCTACCTTCTTTTTCAATAAAATGTTGTTTGTTTATATCATGTAACAGATTATAAAATTGAAAAGTAGGCTATCTGTAGCCTTTTTATATCAATTTTGTATCTCTTTATTTATTAATTATTTTTTGAACTAATAGGTTAATTACTGTCGATGAAGACATGATGTTAGAGGAGTTGAAGGAAAAGAAAAAGAAAATGTGATTTAATGTTGTTTCAGTAGAAGATGAAGATGATGTGAGGCAATGGAAAACGATTTTAGTTTTTGATGTTTATTTACATATACTATATTACAGGAATTATATCACAATGTAGCATTTGGTGTGGTGGTAAGCTATCACCCTTCCTTGCTAAGAGTAGAAGGTTCGACTCCCCCCACTTGCATTCTTGCATTTGTGGTTTGTCACCACCTGATTGGAGGATGAAAATAAATTTATTTAATCAAATATAAATAATTAAATCCCTCCAATAAGGTAGTGAAACGTGTCATTACCTTATTAAATAATTAATTTATTTTATTAAATTAAAATTAAGACTAAATTAAAAGAATGTATAAGTAGTAAGGACCAAATGTGTAATTATACCCTTATTTTTTTAACTGACACGTCACTCTGCCGTTAACCTTTAACGGCTGGTGGTCAAATTGCACCCAGCCGTTAACCTTTAACGGCTGGTGGTCAAATTGCACCCAGCCGTTAACCTTTAACGGCTGGTGGTCAAATTGCACCCAATTTAATAGTATGATGGTTTAATTGCTTCGAAAAAAAGTAAGGTGGTCAAATCGCGACTTTTACAATAGTATGGTGGTCATTTATGTAGTTTATCCTTTAATAAATTGCACAAGCCTAAAATCTGAGCTACCCTATTTTTTATATGATATGATCACAACAATTGAATACAATACCTCGACAGTAAAAGTAAGTGGTGTGCTTCCAGCAGGTTCAAAGTTGTAGTCCCATGAAATTGTATCTGGAATTCTTGTTCTGATTTCTGGATAAATGCAAGCATCATGGCAATCAACAGATCTGATAACCATTCAAACGAAGAAGGAATTAGAAAATTCAACTTAAGTAGAAATTGAATACAATTGGGAAATTCATATCACTGTTGATGAAATTTCAGCTTTGAACTAAAATGCAGGTAAAGAAGAAGAATTACATACTTGAAAAGAAGCTGCATATCAGGCCCTGAGTATTGAATTTCAATCCTACTTGAACGTTCCAGGAGCAGAAAATGAGTTGAAGCAGTCGACAAAGAGTCCCAAGCTCACTCCAAATCGCGGCCGACCATCAGCGTTATATTCATAACGAACGAATAGCTGCGGAAGGCTGAGGCTCAAACTTGATACAGATAAACTAAAAGACAGAAAATGAGTACCTCGCGTTGAAGATACACTTTGGCTTGAAGACAACTAGTATCCTCCACGATCAAAACCACACCATGCTCTCACAATTCCACCACCGCATCCCCCAAAACCCTATATACTACTCAAACCCATAAATTTTCAAAACAGACCTGACGGCGTTTCCAGCGAACGGCGGAGAGTGCGTCGACCATATCTTGGACGCTATCCAACTGGCACATCAGATCCGGCGCTTCTGCTTCTGCTTCTGCTTCTACTGCCGACGAACTCATCTCTCTCTCTCCTTTTTTTCTCCCGCCAATTCTTCTTGAGACCTAAAAGACCCAATCGAATTCTTATGTTTAACTGTTTAAGCAACCACGGTATACTGGTATAAAATTTATCAACTTCTGAATTCAAATTTAATTTGGACAAACTAAACTTAAAAAAAAGAATGAATTCCAAGTTAAAAAATATATCAATTTGAACTTAGTATTCGAAAATGTAATTTAAGAATTTAATAAACAATCGCTACCCTAAATTTCTGTGATAAAAAAATAAACTATCGTCTCTTGGTCATTACAATTTGAGTATAAAATAGGGTATAGTAGACGGACAATTACTAAATTATACCCGAAAAAATAAAATGGTTATTAAACTTTCAAAAATGATGACAATTAAATTTTATGTTTTGTTACAAAATAGTAACGGTGCCGTTAACCTCCGTTAAAATAGTGACATGGCTGTTAAATTTTTTTGTATAATAGCACATTTAGTCCTCAATAGTTACACATTTAATTAATCTAGTCATATTTCGAAAAAAATTTAAAAAATTTAAGGCTTAAATGAAAAATAAGTGCTTAAAGTATACTTTTTTGAACTTTAGGTGTCTAAAATATTTTTTTTTGTAAAAATAGGTGCCTAAAGTTTCAACCGTTACAATTTTAAGTGCCTCGGTGTTAATGGCCATTAAAAAACTTGTTAGCCAATTATAACGTGACACGTGGCCGGTTTTTATTTTTTTATTTTTAAAATTATTTTAAAAAAATTAAAAAATTGAAACTTTCAAAAAATCCCCTAAATTTTAGAAAAGCCCAAATTTCATAAATTCTTAAATCCTAAAATACCCAAATACCTAAATC
Organism: Hibiscus trionum; assembly: GCA_030270665.1. Taxonomy (NCBI): domain Eukaryota; kingdom Viridiplantae; phylum Streptophyta; class Magnoliopsida; order Malvales; family Malvaceae; genus Hibiscus; species Hibiscus trionum. The sequence continues at coordinate 12,255,515 of BSYR01000038.1, read as the reverse complement.
CCTCAATCCAGCCACTCCCGCCGTCGTTGGCCACGATTTCGGGGACGGAATAGAGCGTACCCCCCTCTCCCAAGCACTCATGCACCAATTGTCGTCGTTCAGTCATCGCTCGTTGCAAATCGTTCGAATGAATTTTTCGAATATTTCGGCCTTCGTCCAGCGTTTTGCACGACTTCGGTCTATTTCGGGCGACGAGGTGGTAGGGTAAACGAACATGGTGGTTCGACGACGAATGTGGCAGGCAGCGGCGTGGCCATTGGCGACGGAATGAAAAACATTTATCATTTTTAACGTAGGTTACCATTTTATTTTTTCGGGTATAGTTTAACAGCTTAAATGAAAAAACATTTAACAGCCATGTCACTTCTTTAACGTAGGTTAATGGCACAATTATCATTTATCATTTTGTAACAAAACATAAAGTTTAATTGTCATTTTATCATTTTTAAAAGTTTGGTTACCATTTTATTTTTTCGGGTATAGTTTAACAGCTTAAATGAAAAAACATTTAACAGCCATATCACTTCTTTAACGTAGGTTAATGGCACATTTATCATTTATCATTTTGTAACAAAACATAAAGTTTAATTGTCATTTTATCATTTTTAAAAGTTTGGTTATCATTTTATTTTTTCGGGTATAGTTTAACAGCTTAAATGAAAAAACATTTAACAGCCATGTCACTTCTTTAACGTAGGTTAATGGCACAGTTATCATTTATCATTTTGTAACAAAACATAAAGTTTAATTGTTATTTTATTATTTTTAAAAATTTGGTTACCATTTTATTTTTTCGGATATAGTTTAGTGATCGTCCGTGTACTTTATCTTATAAGATAAGTAACACTTTATCTGGAGGTGCATAGTAGACACGACAATCAAACTCGTCGTTGTGCGTTTTCTTGGTCATAACACCTGCCAACTGATTTCTCTTTCGATATACGTTGAAGAATCGAGAACGGATTATCATTTTGTGTTCTCTGTTGTAATAATCTAACAACCTCTCCATTATCTACCTCAATCACAACTTGCCTTGCGCCAAAATTTCAAGCAGCTCTAAGTACTTCTAGGACCCTCAGGTTTTTTTTAAAAGGAATGAAAAATGTTATTTGGATGAGTTTAGAATGGGTAACACACACCGATATACACCACAACTATTTTAATTTTGTATATTATATTTTTTTGTACTTGTTATTTATACATTCCATCAATTTAGTCTTCATTATTTACTCATTCAATCAATTTGATCTTTATTTGAAATAATTTAACTAATTTAACCTTTAATATTAAATAAATTTATCAATTTACTCTTAACTTTAATTTAATTCGATAATTTAATTAAATTGTATTTAAGAATTCTATCAATTTAATCTGAAAATATAGATTAATAAAAAAATTCAAAATAAAAGAAACGATTCCGCAAAGATAAAGATGTAAAACCGAATAATTTTAATTTGCATGTTTTGCGTAAGATTCTATTATCAATAAAATTGTTCTTTTTAGACTTACAAATTTCAGTTCCCCTAAAAACATGAGAATTAAATCATGTTTTATATCATCAATTAACATAAGAATTGTTTAACTTAAAAGTTTTATTCTGTGTTTATAATGATGTAAATGTTTTTGGTTTGAAATTTTAACCTAGTTTATGTATATAATATGATAGGATGTGATTTATATTGCCACTCGAAGGTCCAAAGTAGGGTTCTGTTGTCCAGAGGCCTCGTAGCTGCACATTGACTGTTGTACACGAAGCAATGCTATTGAGATTGTCGGGAAACACACTAGATACAAAATTAATTTTTAAAATGATAATTGAATTATGGTTCGTAAATGTAGACTGACCGGCTCTTTTTAGTCGTATACCAAATACATGTAGTTGTCAAGTAATAATTCTCGAAAGTCTGAGGTCAAATCCACAAGAGAATTTATCCATAAATTACAAAATTATAAGTTCAAATTAATATTTCTGCAAAGAGGATAATTGATTAAAAATAAATAAACAAAGATATAAATGAAAGACACATGGAGGAGAGACGCGGAGCATGGGGTCGACGGCAACCAGGGAGCTGGAGAAGAGACGCGCAAAGGGAACCGAAGGAGAGGAGAGGAGCATGGAATCGACGTCAATCAAGGGACTGGCACAGAATCAGCAAGGAAGACCCAAGAGCAAACAGGAAGGTAGGGAATCGACGAAAATGTGTTTCGGTGTTTGTCAACTTTGTAAGCAAACGGATACATACTACGACTCTTAGAGATGCATTTTCGACATATGGGAAGGTGGTGGATGTGTATATCGCGTACAACAACATGAGGAGGTTGAATCGAAAAGCCACGTTCGCTTTTGTCCGGTTTGAAACCCTCTGGGAAGCAATGTCTGCGGTGGATGGAGCAAACAATAGAAGAATGGATGTGTAACACCCGTGTTTTGGGGTTAGGAGTTAGTCTGGTTAGTTGGTATGAGTCGGTAAAATTAATTTTAATCAAATTGACCTTAGTGTGAGCAAATTGAATTTAGAAAGAAAGGGAGGGATCATTTTGGTAATTAAACCAAAATAAAAATAAACACCACCTTATCTATCATCTTTTCTCATTTCTTCTTCTTCTTCACCGTATAACCATCCCAAATTCTCTCAAACTCTCTTTACTATTCCCTTTGATTTCTTCATCAATTCAAGGGGTTTTTGAAAGGTAATTATGTTTTCTTAATCTCCTCTTCATCCTCTATCTATCTATAGTCTTAGATTTCAAAGTTATGGAGTTTTGAAAATTAGGGTTCATATCAAAGTTTGGGTTTTTAAGGGGTTTTTCATCTTGTTTTGATAAATTGAGTTGGGGCTTTGTTTAATCATGTTAAAATACACATACTATGTTAAAATGAGTAATTTTGGGTAAAAATCCGAAATGGGTATTTATGGCCATTTTTGAATAGTCTAAAACTTGAAATTTGGTGAGTTTTAGAGTTAGGTTGAAGGGCTGATGGTATATGTATGTTAGGAAAGTGTTTTGGGACCATTTAGGTGTCATTTGGATGTTTGAAAATGGTATTTTCTGCTGGGTAAAATAGGAGTACGAAAATGGAAATTTTGGTGAATTGTATGGGTTGAAAATTGTTGGAGCTTGGCTTGCACCTATGGGTTGATGTTGTGGCTGAATTTAGCAATTATTTGTGAGTATGAGATGTGTTGGAAACTTGAGTTTTCATCAAGGTTATGGGCTGCTTGAATTAGATAAAGTTGGGGTTTGGTCATGACTTAATATGTTGAGTTTGATATTTGAATTGGTATTCCGGGTTAGCTACTTTGATGTTGAGTTGATTCGAGGTTGTTTTACTTGTGTTGAGATGTTTAGAAGCGAGGTTTTGAGATGGTGAAGCCTTGGGAACAAATCTGGAAATTGAAGGCCATGGTTGCTTGGTGTTTAAGCTTGGATGTGGAGGTGAGTGGTTAAAATATTTTAAATGGTATTGAGCAATTGGTTCGAGCATGTGGACTAGGTTGAGAGTGGTAGACTCACCTAGAGTTAGGATTAGGGTGGTAGCCTAATCCTAAGCTTTAGTTAGAGACATTGGATGATCTCTTTAATTGATGTTATGCCTCATGATGATTTGTGTATGTATAATGTGTTATACATGTTGTTGAGGCATGGTTTGATGCATTGCTATGCATGTGGTTTGGATTGTAAACTGTGTATGATGATGTTGAGTTTAATATGATGTAGGATGCCATATTATTATTCTTGAACATGACATTATGATGATTATGTATAATGTGATATACATGTATGTTGGAGCATGATTTAATGCATTGTTATATGCATGTTGTTGAGATATTTGATGTTGAGCTTAATATGATGTAAGATGCCATATTATGACTCTTGAAAATGATATTATGTTGTTGAGATATTTGATGTTGAGCTTAATATGATGTAAGATGCCATATTATGACTCTGAATATCAAAGGTTGTGGAATTTGATTAATATTGGCACTAGTATGCTTGGGTACAATGATCGATCATTAGGATGAGTGTGCACACAAATTGAGTCAAAACGTACGTGGCCTTGGTGGCGTTAAGGCACCAAGGAGGAGTACGGTGATGTAATATTCCACCGGAAATTTATATATATTCTACGTGATGATGAGTGGAATCCCATCCGTAGGGCATGTGGCGATGAGTGGAATCCCGTCCATGCAAGGCCGGTGATGAGTGTAATCCCACCGAGGTAATGTTGATGTTGGAAAATGCGTTCCAACATGTTATCCGCGTATTCGAGTCATAACTAGGTGCCAATATGAGAAAGTATGTTTATGCCAATATGAGATTATGCATACATGCTAATATGAATTGATATGTGTATCAATGTGATATGAAATGTGATTTCCAATGTGAAGCGATATATGATGTGGTTAATACATTGAGTTATGTATCATTGTATGATGAATTTATAAGTTGTTGAGCATGACATGAATTTGGTAATATGTTCATGCATCATTTATAATTATGGCTCATGTGGATCGAAAGTAAAATCATGTATTATATCATGATAGTTGCTCGAGCTTGGACCCTGTATTGTCGAAGGTTTGTTTTATGAGCTTACCCTCACTAAGCTTTTATGCTTACGCTCTCTTTTGTTCGACAATGCAGATAAATAGCTTGTGGGTGGCAAGGGAAAGGAAAGGTCTTCAAGTGTTGCTTTGGTGAGCTCAATGTATGATTTATAAATTGAAAGATTGTAATAGTAAAGCAATGGGATAAGTGTTGTGTGTCTTGATACTTTGATGTGTGTTGATTTGGTTTGGCACTTAGATGCCTTGTTTGATTTGTAAATGTCACTTATGATGCATGCCTTGATGAATGCTTGAGTGATGTATGTTGGTAGATATTTAAATTGCTTATCATGTGTGTTGGACATATGTCTTGTGAGGATGCCTAAGTGTATGGATGTTGAAGCATGAGACCTTATGTGCTTGCTTGCTTTCTTTTGATTGAATGCATGATTTTCCTTAGTTGATTAAGGTATGCTCATGTTGAGTATCATGTATGAAAGGTTCTTAATGTATAATTTACCATGTATGTATGATGGTTCATAATCATGTTTTGAGTATGTTGGAGTACGTTTAATCTAGGACGTATGCATCTAGGCTTGGGTGGCTGGTGTTGAGTGCCTTTGCCTCTTTTAAACTTATATGTATGAATATGTATGATTCTAATGTGTTTATATCATTGAAAGTCATTAGAATGAAGCAAAATATGCTCCCCTGCATCTAGGTTTCGAAACTAGGGGTATAGTTTCGAAACCTTTGCAAATTTTTGGGTTCCAGGGGCTACTGGAGGCCAAAGTTTCGAAACCTTTGGACAAGGTTTCGAAACTATGGTCAAAGGTTTCGATTGAGCATAAAATTTGAGGTTTGCAAGCTTTACGTTTTAGTCCTGATTCTCGTATGTGCAATTGCTTGAGTTTGAGATGTCCGTTTGAGTTGAAATTTGGCAGAGAGGCATGAAACATGACTAATTTCATAATGGTAACTTAAAATTTGGTAAAGTCCTCTTAATTTCCAGAATTTACAAATTGGTCCCTAACTTCGTATTTTGTTCAATTGAGTCCCTTATTGTTTTCCGATTGCTGTGATTTTTGAGTATGCTTATCTCAAGAGTATGCCTAGGTTTAATGTGCATCTAGACAAGTTTAAAAAGAAAAAAAAGGGTCGTTAATCAAGGTTGACTTTCGGGTTGACTTTGGTTTTCCCCGTGTAATCTTCGTAGTTCGGGTCAGCCGTCTAGGCCGGGCTACGGGGGTTACATTTGTTGGCATCAGAGCTTAAGGTTTCCGAAACCTTGGGCAGGTAAGTGAGTAAGTTGTGTTTTATGATTAAGATGCACGGTGTTTGCTTATCATGTAAGCATGTTGCTTGTTATTCGAGTATGCTGTAATGAATGATTGCTTGCTTTGTAAGTATGATTGCTTGTATGACAAGTATGTTGGTTGTTTGTTTAAAATCATGTTGCTCGTTACCGTGTATGCGGTGATGTGTGATTGTTTGATGGAGAAGGTATGTTGTTTGATCGTACGCATATGTTTGCTTGTTTAGCAAGTATGCCTTGTAATATGCATGATTGAGCATGTATGTGTGTTGAGTTGCTTGAAGCATGTTGAGTAGAGTCCCATTGCTTCTATTACATCGGAAAAAGAGATTTTAAATGAGGAAATCATACTTGAGCCACTTGGACCTTTTCCTTTGCTAACCCAGTTTGTATGTTAATGTGTTGTTGTTAGTTTATTACTTTTTGGTAAGTTTGAGGCCAAGGCGCGGATTGTGAATCGGTAAGTGGAAACTGTAGGTTCTGAAAATGTGAATGATGTTGAGGGAGTTCATCGCTTTAGTCAGAGAGGTATGGTTGTACCGGAATTGAGGTACAAATTGGTTGACTGAGTTAGTGTGTGTATGTGGGTTGGTTCCTGTTGATGAGGAACGGTGTGATCGGTTCTGGTGTTAGTGATGAAAGAGGTGACGACCTATGAGCGGGAGTCAGAGTGGCATCGATGAAATAGTAGGTAAGCCTTGGTACAGTTTTGAGCTTGTTCCCTTTTGATTGATTCTGAATCTACACTTCTATATATTGTTAGCAAGCATGCAAATTTGAATGTGCCGATGAGGTGTCAGAGGTAGGTATGAGTACCTTAGTACTTTGGGGCGAGATCAGGGTAAGGGTCTCGTTTGTGTAATATGAAAATTCAGAAGTGTTAGTTGGTGACCGTTGGGGTTCAACTTATGATTTTAATACAAGATAGCCAGTTAGTGTTCGCGAGTGGGAGCTAGTTTGTGTGGTTGGGTCGGTGCACGTTGAGTTGTGTTTCAGCAAGCGAAAGAGATGAAGTCACTTCCGATATAGTTGAGTTGAGAAGGGAGTCTTGAGTTTTGACTCTAGTTTGTTTGTTAGAGGTAGAGCAAGACCAGCATGACTGTTTGCGGGTGTTCAGAATTGAATCTTGAGGTTACGAAAAGCTTAAGGAACAGTTTAGAAGAGTCAAATTTTGTTGAAGAACCAGTCTGTAAACAAGAGGGTCGAAGACTATCAGCTGTGCACAGGTGTATTTACAATGTCTTCGGATTTGTCCGTTTCGTGTGAGCATGCGGAAAAAAAAAATTTATGTACGTGTTGAGACCTGGGAAGTAGGGACACATGTGACTAGACCTTGTGGTGAGATAGTGGTGGTCAAAAAAAATGTGCAGAAGATGTTTGTTGATGGTTCAGGGTTATGTGTATGCAGTAGATGTGAAGTGATCGTCTTCCTACAGTTTTGAGGTACGTTTTGACAAGGTTTGGCTTGAAGAGCACAGAGTTAGTGTATACGTTGAGACAAAGAGAGAGTTGCCTTGAAGTTGCAGATTCCTGTGTGACTGTAGTAGTAGGTGAGGAGGTGAACTTCTTGTCGAATGTTGATCCAGCTGTGGAGGTCGAAGATTTATTGAGTTTAGATGGCAGGCTTGCTTACCAAGTGTAATGAATTTGATTTTGAATGAAGATTAGACCGCAGAAGGTTAAAATGGTTTGTGATTCTTCCTAGAATTGTTTGGAAGAATTGCCTGGTTTGTCTCCTGACAGAGAAGAAGAGCTTATTATTGATACCGTCTCCGAGTTTGCTTCTGCTTTGATTTTTCTGTGTCTTATAGTTCCCGAAAGAATTGAGAGTGTTGAAGAATCAACTATGATGTTTGTTAGACTATAGGTTCATTAGGCCTAGTACGTCATATTAGAGGATGACAACACAATTTGTGAAGAAGTGAGAGTGGCAGTACGAGGATGTGGTTAGATTCAGACAGTTGAAACCAGTGGCAGTGAATGATTAGTATCCGTTTCCAAGTGTCAGCGATTTGTTGATCAATTAGTGGGTGCTTCAGTCTTTCCGAAGATTAATTTGAGATCCAATTATTACCAGTTGGAAGTGAGAAAAAATTGAAGTAATGAAGACAGCTTTTGGGGCAATATATGATCACTTTGAGTTCCGAGTTATGCCGCCTCGCTTGACTAGTGCGTTAGTTACCTTATAGAGATATTGAGCAGAATATTTTCCCGAGTTCCTTGATCAGTTGTACTTGCTTCGAAGAATTGGGGACAAGCTTATGTAGTAGGAAATATGCAGTATGTATGTACGTATCATCTGAACTAAAAAAAAAATTGAAGACTTAGGAAGAGTTGCAACTTGAAGTGCATAAAGTGTTAGAACTGCTTGAAGACTGTAAAATCGGGATTGAGTACCATCTGAAGAGAGAGTTAACGCAGTAAACGATGCTCCGAGTTGTATTTGTTGTTAGATTAGTAGTTGAGTTGCGAGTTGTAATTGCCGAAATTCAGTTTACCGAAGGATAACAGTTTTGTGGCCGAGTTTCATGTTAAACCTACATTGAGTCAGAGTGTTTGAGGAGAAACAGTTGCAAGACAAATTCTTGGCACCTCACGTGCAAGACATTGTGAAAAGAAGATTTCAGAATATAGTTCAGAAAGGATAGAGTTTGCATTGTTAGAGACAAGATAGTTGTACCGATTGACATAGTGTTTTGAGACGTATTGTGTTGGCCGAAGCAAACGGCAGTTCATTTGTGTTGCATCAGAGTAGTATGAAGGCGTATTGTGGGTTGAAGATGAGTACCTCGGGATTGAGATGATGCGTAATATTGTTCAGTATGAGAGTAAGTGTGAAAAGTTGTCAGCATGTCAAGACCAGACGTCATTCTTCTTCTAGTGTGTTATATCCGTGGAAGATTCTTAATAAAGATGGGTAATAGAGATTCGAGGTTTCAACTAGATTATTTTTGAAGACGTTTGTATAGTGGTGGGTTATCTGTTGAAGTCTGATGGTCAGATAGAGAAAGTTATGAGTCGAGTGTTCAAACAGTGTTGTATGAGATTGTGAATCGGGTTAGTTCAGATGTTTATTTGTTGCGGTTACCACTAGAGTTAGAAAGGGGTTGGTGATGTGACTTGGGTATCTATGATTCGGGAATGTGAGTCAGATCTATTCCGTGCTATGTTTATTGAAGAGATTGAGATGAGTTGAAATTGCGTGCAACGAAAGAAAAAAAAATCAGTTGAGATCTTAGCATCAGATATCTATAGACCTGTGGTAAGTATACCAAGTTGGTGAGTATGTAGTGGTAAAAAGGAAAGTGTGGAGTAGCATGCTTCCGTGACTCTTCATGTTCGATGAATTTCGGGGACGAAATTTCTTAAGTGGGGGAGAGTTGTAACACCCGTGTTTTGGGGTTAGGAGTTAGTCTGGTTAGTTGGTCTGAGTCGGTAAAATTAATTTTAATCAAATTGACCTTAGTGTGAGCAAATTGAATTTAGAAAGAAAGGGAGGGATCATTTTGGTAATTAAACCAAAATAAAAATAAACACCACCTTATCTATCATCTTTTCTCATTTCTTCTTCTTCTTCACCGTATAACCATCCCAAATTCTCTCAAACTCTCTTTACTATTCCCTTTGATTTCTTCATCAATTCAAGGGGTTTTTGAAAGGTAATTATGTTTTCTTAATCTCCTCTTCATCCTCTATCTATCTATAGTCTTAGATTTCAAAGTTATGGAGTTTTGAAAATTAGGGTTCATATCAAAGTTTGGGTTTTTAAGGGGTTTTTCATCTTGTTTTGATAAATTGAGTTGGGGATTTGTTTAATCATGTTAAAATACACATAATATGTTAAAATGAGTAATTTTGGGTAAAAATCCGAAATGGGTATTTATGGCCATTTTTGAATAGTCTAAAACTTGAAATTTGGTGAGTTTTAGAGTTAGGTTGAAGGGCTGATGGTATATGTATGTTAGGAAAGTGTTTTGGGACCATTTAGGTGTCATTTGGATGTTTGAAAATGGTATTTTCTGCTGGGTAAAATAGGAGTACGAAAATGGAAATTTTGGTGAATTGTATGGGTTGAAAATTGTTGGAGCTTGGCTTGCACCTATGGGTTGATGTTGTGGCTGAATTTAGCAATTATTTGTGAGTATGAGATGTGTTGGAAACTTGAGTTTTCATCAAGGTTATGGGCTGCTTGAATTAGATAAAGTTGGGGTTTGGTCATGACTTAATATGTTGAGTTTGATATTTGAATTGGTATTCCGGGTTAGCTACTTTGATGTTGAGTTGATTCGAGGTTGTTTTACTTGTGTTGAGATGTTTAGAAGCGAGGTTTTGAGATGGTGAAGCCTTGGGAACAAATCTAGAAATTGAAGGCCATGGTTGCTTGGTGTTTAAGCTTGGATGTGGAGGTGAGTGGTTAAAATATTTTAAATGGTATTGAGCAATTGGTTCGAGCATGTGGACTAGGTTGAGAGTGGTAGACTCACCTAGAGTTAGGATTAGGGTGGTAGCCTAATCCTAAGCTTTAGTTAGAGACATTGGATGATCTCTTTAATTGATGTTATGCCTCATGATGATTTGTGTATGTATAATGTGTTATACATGTTGTTGAGGCATGGTTTGATGCATTGCTATGCATGTGGTTTGGATTGTAAACTGTGTATGATGATGTTGAGTTTAATATGATGTAGGATGCCATATTATTATTCTTGAACATGACATTATGATGATTATGTATAATGTGATATACATGTATGTTGGAGCATGATTTAATGCATTGTTATATGCATGTTGTTGAGATATTTGATGTTGAGCTTAATATGATGTAAGATGCCATATTATGACTCTTGAAAATGATATTATGTTGTTGAGATATTTGATGTTGAGCTTAATATGATGTAAGATGCCATATTATGACTCTTGAAAATGATATTATGTTGTTGAGATATTTGATGTTGAGCTTAATATGATGTAAGATGCCATATTATGACTTTGAATATCAAAGGTTGTGGAATTTGATTAATATTGGCACTAGTATGCTTGGGTACAATGATCGATCATTAGGATGAGTGTGCACACAAATTGAGTCAAAACGTACGTGGCCTTGGTGGCGTTAAGGCACCAAGGAGGAGTACGGTGATGTAATATTCCACCGGAAATTTATATATATTCTACGTGATGATGAGTGGAATCCCATCCGTAGGGCATGTGGCGATGAGTGGAATCCCGTCCATGCAAGGCCGGTGATGAGTGTAATCCCACCGAGGTAATGTTGATGTTGGAAAATGCGTTCCAACATGTTATCCGCGTATTCGAGTCATAGCTAGGTGCCAATATGAGAAAGTATGTTTATGCCAATATGAGATTATGCATACATGCTAATATGAATTGATATGTGTATCAATGTGATATGAAATGTGATTTCCAATGTGAAGCGATATATGATGTGGTTAATACATTGAGTTATGTATCATTGTATGATGAATTTATAAGTTGTTGAGCATGACATGAATTTGGTAATATGTTCATGCATCATTTATAATTATGGCTCATGTGGATCGAAAGTAAAATCATGTATTATATCATGATAGTTGCTCGAGCTTGGACCCTGTATTGTCGAAGGTTTGTTTTATGAGCTTACCCTCACTAAGCTTTTATGCTTACGCTCTCTTTTGTTCGACAATGCAGATAAATAGCTTGTGGGTGGCAAGGGAAAGGAAAGGTCTTCAAGTGTTGCTTTGGTGAGCTCAATGTATGATTTATAAATTGAAAGATTGTAATAGTAAAGCAATGGGATAAGTGTTGTGTGTCTTGATACTTTGATGTGTGTTGATTTGGTTTGGCACTTAGATGCCTTGTTTGATTTGTAAATGTCACTTATGATGCATGCCTTGATGAATGCTTGAGTGATGTATGTTGGTAGATATTTAAATTGCTTATCATGTGTGTTGGACATATGTCTTGTGAGGATGCCTAAGTGTATGGATGTTGAAGCATGAGACCTTATGTGCTTGCTTGCTTTCTTTTGATTGAATGCATGATTTTCCTTAGTTGATTAAGGTATGCTCATGTTGAGTATCATGTATGAAAGGTTCTTAATGTATAATTTACCATGTATGTATGATGGTTCATAATCATGTTTTGAGTATGTTGGAGTACGTTTAATCTAGGACGTATGCATCTAGGCTTGGGTGGCTGGTGTTGAGTGCCTTTGCCTCTTTTAAACTTATATGTATGAATATGTATGATTCTAATGTGTTTATATCATTGAAAGTCATTAGAATGAAGCAAAATATGCTCCCCTGCATCTAGGTTTCGAAACTAGGGGTATAGTTTCGAAACCTTTGCAAATTTTTGGGTTCCAGGGGCTACTGGAGGCCAAAGTTTCGAAACCTTTGGACAAGGTTTCGAAACTATGGTCAAAGGTTTCGATTGGGCATAAAATTTGAGGTTTGCAAGCTTTACGTTTTAGTCCTGATTCTCGTATGTGCAATTGCTTGAGTTTGAGATGTCCGTTTGAGTTGAAATTTGGCAGAGAGGCATGAAACATGACTAATTTCATAATGGTAACTTAAAATTTGGTAAAGTCCTCTTAATTTCCAGAATTTACAAATTGGTCCCTAACTTCGTATTTTGTTCAATTGAGTCCCTTATTGTTTTTCGATTGCTGTGATTTTTGAGTATGCTTATCTCAAGAGTATGCCTAGGTTTAATGTGCATCTAGACAAGTTTAAAAAGAAAAAAAAGGGTCGTTAATCAAGGTTGACTTTCGGGTTGACTTTGGTTTTCCCCGTGTAATCTTCGTAGTTCGGGTCAGCCGTCTAGGCCGGGCTACGGGGGTTACAGGATGGGTATGTCATCAAAGTTTTTCTGGATAGGAAGAATACAAACATAAAACCAGGGTTCCAGGTGAATGAAGAAAAAAAGAATCACCCGGCAGGGCCAAGCTCTACTTTTTCTAAGTTTAGAGATGCTAGGACGTACAAAGATGCTTTATTAAGTCGGACAGGCTGCGAACCAACAGAGAAAATAGCTGAAGCTACTGGATTCCCAAATGCAAATGATGTGAAGGCGGCTGAAGATGCTGGGATCACCAACTCAAATAAGGAGGGTTGCAACACTGGGTGGACGGAGCCAATACGGATCGAGAAAATTGAACTACAAGATACATCAAGATCCTGGCTAAACTCATGCTTAGTAGGCCACATATTGTCAATGTATGACGAGAATTTTATACAACAACTACTGGTGTCGGAGGGGTTTAAAGTTAAAGTATGTCAATGGTCTGGATTCTATGTAATAATCCAGTTTGAGGAGCAGGAACATATTGAAATATTCTGGGACCTGAGAGAATCCATGAAGCATTGGTTTGTCGAGGTTGATTTTTTTGACAATTTCACCAAGAACAAAAAACTCCGCTCCTGGGCTTGCATCGATGGATTTCCGATTGAAGCCTGGGATGAAGCTGTTTTCATGGAACTTGGGAGCAAGTGGGGGACGGTTATTTGCATTGACAAGGACACTAAGGAGAGAAGGAGACTTGGTACTGCCCAACTCCTAATGGAAGTTTTTGATCTCTCAGACATTCCAGCCATTTTGAGAATTGTCTGGAAAAAATACTACCTTAAACCTGAGGATTCGGCTAGAGGAGTACAGTGATGAACGAAGCTGGATTGACGCCGACCGGTGGTATAACGTCTCCGGCGACTCAGCCGACATTTTACCTACCAACCTCACTCATGCAGACGAAGAGATAGAAGTTTTTGAGCTCCCCAAAACATCGGAGAATGTTGAGGAATTAATGAGGACAACTCACAACAATGATTATCAAATGGGAGATATTAAAAAACGCAATGAGACATGCAGCAGAATACTAAGTCCTAGGGGCGGGGGGCTGTCTATGCAAGGACACCCGTTTAAAGAAATCAGTGGACCTGTGGAGACCAATAACTCTCATAGCGGCTGGGCCTGTGGAAAACCGCCTTGAGTGGGCCTGAGCTGGGCCTCGATGGGGTTGATCTGTATGAGGTACCCATTGCCTCTGAAACCGAATCAGCAAAATATTCGGGTCAGACCATCTCCTTAGAACCGGTCTATGATGAAAGTACTGGGTTATATTCAATCAAGCCAAATATACCCACCAGAATAATTTCTCTGGGAGATTCAGATCAAAATTTGACAAGTTTCAGAGATGGGTGGACTTTAGTGGCTCAATGCAAAGGAAAATCAGTCAAAAAAGGGCAACTAAGCAAGGAACGGAATCCAACTTGAGGGAGAAGGCCCATCCGGTAAGAATTCAAAAAGAAATTCAATCCATCCATCGCCGGCCCCCTTTCAAGGCACAGAGCATGAGTCACCAGAATTGATGGAGGCAAAAGCAACGATGGAGGTATGTGAAAATGTGGGAATAATCTTCGATGCAGAAAAGGAGGAGATAGTGCGTAAATTTTTGGAAATGGGCAGGTCCTAAGGGGTTGTGGTTTTAACTCGAAATCTGAGTTTCTTATGCTATTTTATGAAGAGGTCATTAATAGTGTCTTGGAACATTAGGGGATTGGGGCGATTTGAGAAAAGAGTCGCGATTAAGAGATTGATGTGGAGATCGAAGGCGTGGGTATTCTTCATCCAAGAATCTAAACTAGAGAGAATCGAACACTCACATGTCAGGCAAATCTGTGGAAATAATCAGAACCTTAAGATGGTCTTTTCCCCCTCTATCGGCTCATCTGGTGGCATTATCACCATATGGGATAAATGCTTATTCGAGTGCGAAAGTAGCACAATCGCCTGCAATTACATTCTGCTGATAGGTAATTTTGTGAAGAAAAGATATAGATGCGCTCTGATCAACATCTATAGCCCCAGTACTGTTAATGATAGAGACAAACTTCTAGCAGAATTGAGTGTACTGATCTGTGGAATTAAGCTTTCGATCATTGCTGGGGGTGACTTCAACATGATCAGGAATTGGAAGGAGAAAATTGGGGCCAGTTTTAACAATAAGGAAATGGATAAGTTTTCTGATTTCATCGAGCGTACGAAGTTAATTGACTTGCCGTTACATGGTGGTTGCTTCACCTGGACCAACTTTAGAGAAGTATCAACATTCTGCAGGTTAGATAGATTCATGGTTTCTCATGATTTCATTAATGCGTGGCCTGATATTTTTCAGGATCTCCTGCCAAGAAATATCTCAGATCACAACCCTATTAGCCTGTCCTTCCTGGAAAACAACTTTGCGCCTCGTCCTTTCAAATGGTTCGACTATCTCCTAGAAGAAAATATCTCCTAGAAGAAAAAGGGTATGTTGACAAGGTGCTCGATGATTGCCGGAAACACACAAGATGTGGTATTGGAACATTGCTCAGAATTTGCAAAAAATCGTCAAAACAGTGTGTAACCCCCTTAACCCAGCCCAGACGGTTGACCCGAATTAAGAAAGTCACACGGGGAAAACCAAAGTCAACCCGAAAGTCAACTTAGGTTAACGACCCTTTTTTTTCTTTTTAATCTTGTCTAGATGCTCATTAACCTTAGATGCGTTCACACAACATCATACTCAAAGATCACAACCATCAGAGATCATACAGGGACCCAATTGAAACAATTAACAACTTTAGGGACCAAACTGTAAATTCTGAAAATTACAGGGACTTCACCCAATTAAAAGTTACCAATATAAAATTAGTCATGTTTCATACTTCACTGCCAAATTTCAGCTCAAACGGACATCCAGAACTCATCCAATTGCATAAACATGATTCAGGACCAAAATGCAAACATTTTGAAACATTTAACTGCCACTGTCAGCCCCCAACGGTCAACCGTTCCGAAACGGGAGACAGCCCGTTTCGAAACGCGGGGCCGTTCCGCAACGGGTACCAAAACGGGGGTCGGGCAGTAGCCTTTCCGTTTCGGAACGGTGTCACCCGTTTCGGACGCCTGGGCTGCTTCGAGGCACCCGTTCCGAAACGGCTCACCCTGTTCCGAAACGACCTGCACAAAATGCAGAATTTTGCTTGCATAAACATGCAATTGACCAACCACACATGCTCCAAACGCTACCAAACTTTACCAGCATGCAATTCAACATATAAGGGACATACTTGCATCAGCAATTCAACAAAATGACAACATATATGAAAAGCCCCAAATCTATAGGCATGCTTCCTACACAAGCAACCATTCAAGTATCTCCAAACAATGGAATCGACAGCAAATTCATGCAAAATATACGGATTGTTGTGGGAAATGGTTCAAAGGTCCAATTCTGGACTGACCACTGGGTTGGTGCGGCTACATTGAAATTATCATACCCGAGATTTTTTGCTTTGGCAATTAAAAAAGAAGGCACAATAGCAGATTTTGGTGAGATGGTAAATGGAAGATGGGAATGGAATGTTATACTTCGGAGACAGCTTTTCGAATGGGAAGTTGAGGTGTGGGATCGATTTTCGGAAGCCATACGCAGTGTTAAGATTGGACTACTTCATCAGGATTGTATCAGATGGAAAGGTAATTCAACCTATTTATATTCAGTCAAATCTTACTATGACAATTGTTTGAATGATGCTTGTCACAAGGAAGAAATTTGGAAGTATGTTTGGTTAAATGTTGTTCCACCCAAAGTGGAGGCATTTGCTTAGAGGTTGGCTCACGGCAGAATTCCAGTTAAAGCTGAGATATCCAAAAGATGCCCGAATAATCAGGCTAACATCAGTTGCCCTCTGTGTGATGAATCTGTTGAATCGGTAAATCACCTATTTCTACATTGCAAAATCGTTTGGTCATTTTGGTATAAATGGTTCAATCTGTGGGGATTAACTTTTGTTGTGCCTAGGGATGTTAAATCCCTAATAATTTGGTGGGCGACAGGTTGTTGTACCTTTAAATCCAGGATTATTTGGCAAATGACACTCCTCTCTTGTATATGGTTTATTTGGTTGTGCAGGAACAAGGTGGTGTTCAAAGGACTTAGTGCTGATGCAAACGAAATTATGCATAATTGTCTCCTTCAACTTGGCAGATGGTGCAAATCTAAATGGCCTATGTGTGTACCATGTTTTGACGATTTCATTCGGTGTCCGCAAAGCCTGGAAATGCTATCCAATGACAGCGCTGCAAAGCACAATAAGGAATGGAAGAAGCCCCCCTGCAATTCCTTTACATTGAACGTGGATGGTGCCGTTGAGGGGGGTTTTGGTCGCGCTGGTATAGGAGGCATTCTATGTGATAGCCACAACTGCTCCTTGTTCATGTTCTCCAAAGCAGTGGGTGTGTTAGATGTTTCTACGATAGAACTTCTAGCTATCAGGGAAGGGTTATCCATTTTCAAAGAATCCAACTGGGTAGGAAAATCTCCACTTCTTGTTGAAACAGATAGTGAAGTTTGTGTTGAGTGGATTAAAAACCCGGATCATGCCCCCTATATCTTTAAGGAAATTTTAAAGGAGTGCCGAGAAATTAGTAGTGGATTTCAGTGGTCCATCATCAACATTCCGAGACTGGCTAATGGCACGGTTGATTTGCTGGCCAAAAGAGGTATCTCCTGTACCAAGCCTATCTTATGGAAAGCAAAGGTGTAGCGTGCTGGTCTGCTATATAATGAGAAGCTGCTCTGAAGTACATTGAAAACGCACGCTGAGGCTATGAGTTTCAACTTACTCTGGATAGCAGGTGGTTAGCGGTTTTGGATGGTCGCAGAAACTACAAATTGTTTGCTGAATTGCAGGGCATCTCCAATTAGTGGCTGTAACACCCAAAATTTCCCTAATTCGAAAATCTAAAATTTGAAAACCCTAATTTGGAAACCCTAAAATTTGGGAATTTTAATTTTGAAACCCTAATTTGATTAAGGGATTAAATTGAACAGCATCATAATTTTAGGGCTTAATTTAAGAAGTTTGGGGGTTATTTGGTAATGTTGGGGAAATTTTGAAGTTATTTCGTAAACCCTAAAAAGCTTGGTGACCACATATGTGATTTACCCATTTATTAGGGTATTTAAACCCATTAACCTATTCAGATTCATTTGGGAAGTTTGACAGCCACTCTCCCTCACCCTCTCTCTCGACGTCTCCCTCTCCTCTCCCGCACCATCTCCGGCGATATCCAGGATCTCTTCATTTTCTTGTCACCAGCAGGCAATAGGGACCCCGGTCTTTCATTGTAAGTAGCACTGATCACTTTACGCCACAAGCTATTTTCTTCACATCCATATCGCCAGACCCACTTATTGAGCATCCCTCTATTTTTTATTTTGAAATTTGTCAGCCCAAGACCACCACAACTCTTGGGAAGGGTCAGTTTTTCCCAATTAAGCCAGTGTATTTTCCTTTTTTCCAACGATCCCCATAGGAATTTGGCCACAATTTTCGATAGTTCATTGTTGATACCTGCTGGAACTGGAAATAAAGCCATAAATTCAACTGGAGACTGTTGAGGACATATTTTATTAGAGTGATCTGACCCCCAAATAACAATAGCTTCGACCTCCAAAGAACTAATTTCTTTTTAAATTTGTCAACCACTGGGTTCCACAGTTGCTTTGAATTATTCTTTACTCCCAGAGGCAACCCCAAGTAGACAGTAGGAAATTTTTCAACTTGACAGTGTAATATCGAGGCCCACGGATGCACCTGCTGATCGTCCACGTTCACTCTCAGGAGCTTTGTTTTTTTTCCAGATTTAACCTGAGTCCTGCAGCAGCTTCGAATCCCTTTAAAACCCTCAGCACATTCTGAATTGATGTCTCGCCAGCTTCGCAGAAAATAACCAAGTCATCAGCAAATTGAATGCGGGATACCTCCAACCCTTCTTTTCCAATCCTAAACCCATTAAAGTAGCCATTTGCAGTAGCCTTCTTCAACACGCAGCTTAGCGCTTCGGCAACTAAATTAAAGAGCAAGGGAGATAACGGGCACCCTTGTCTGAGTCCTCTAGAAATTGCAAAGGGGGATGTCGGAGAGCCATTGATTAGAACTGAAATATAAGCTGTCGAAACACATAGTTGTATCCATTTGCACCCCAAAGATCCAAATCCCATTTTCCTCATTATCAACATCAAAATATTCCAATCCATCGTGTCGTATGCTTTATAAAAGTCCACTTTGATGGCCACGCCTTCAATCCCTTTTCTCCTGCGATGATCAATTGCTTCGTTCGCAATCAGCGAGCAATCTAGGATTTGCCTCCCGGGGCAAAAGGTAAACTGTTGGTCTCCTATTAGAGTATCAGTGACTGACCTAAGTCTTGTAGATAGCACCTTCGCGAGGAGTTTATATACACTGCCTACTAAGCTGATAGGCCTGTATTCCTCCAGAGAAGCAGGGTTCGAATTTTTCGGGATGAGCACTATAAATGAATGGTTAAAAGATAGCTCATTCAGTTCCCCTCTATAAAAGTGCTGGAAGAAATCCATTATATCGTTCTTCAGTGACGACCAATTTTTTTCCAGAAATCCCATACTAAACCCATCCGGCCCCGGGGCTTTAGAAGATTCCGTTGCACATAAAGCAGCGAAAATTTCCTGCTCAGTAAACTGTATTTCCAGTCTTGCGGCCTCTAAGGTACTGATTCTACTGATATCACAAGCAAAATCTTTTATTGGAATGGTGTTAGACTCGTTGTATATTTTCTTAAAGTGCAGTTCAATTTCCTTCTTGATTGTTCTTGGCTCATCAACGACCTTACCATTAACCGATACTGACCCGATAAAGTTTTTCCTCCTGCGGCCTGAGGCGATCATATGGAAGTAAGCAGTGTTCCTGTCGCCACCAACGTCCCATTTCAGTCGGGATTTTCGGAGCCACTCTCGTTCATTTCTTCGAATAGCCTCCCATAGTTGTCCTCTAGTTTGTTTAAGTTGATTCACACTGTTATTGCCTGCATTCCCATTCGATATTGCATTTTCAAGAACAACACATTTCTCTTCAAGTTTCTGGATTACATCCAAGGAGTTTCCTGTAGATCTCGATACCCACTGTGTAACGCCCCGGTTTTGGGCTTAGAAGTTTTGGATTTGGACCGGACCGGTCGGGTTGCGGTTCGAATATAAAAGGTGATTTTTAGGAAAGCCTAGTTCGGGTTGCATTAAAAATGTGGAAAAATGTTCTAAAATCCTCTTTTATTATATATAAGAGAAAGGTGAAATCAATTTTGCAAAATGAGGTTTGGAAGAGTGACATTTTGGGTTAGTGACCAAAATGTAATTTTTGAAAACTGTGTGACTGTTTTAAAAAGGATTGAAACTTTGAATCTTTAAGGAGCTATTTACCCAAAGGGGAGTTTCTCCAGATTTTCTAGAATATTAAATGATTTAATTAAATGTTTTTAAACTAAAGAAAAGTGGAGGGAAGATATTTTCCTAATTCTAACTAACTTTTCTCTCAAAACTTCTATTTTCCTTTTCTCTCATTTTCTCTCAAACCAAACACTTTCTCTCCAGAGATTTACTTCTGATTTTGTCACTCAAATCTTTATTTTCATTTCTCTTTGGATTCCTAATCATCTCTACAACAAAACCTCACCATTTGCAAGTTGTTTCATCAAGCTTTTTGGTTCCAAAAAGGGAGAAACTCAAGTTTGGAGGTAAGAACGTCCTTCTCCTCTGAACTTCAAGTTCTTTACTGAAATTCCTAAGTTCTCAATCCTTGATTTGTGTTTTGTTAAAGGCTTTTCAATTGAAATCTTGATTTTGGCTTAAAATGCAAGATTTGCTTGATTTTGGTGAAATTTTCGTGTGATCTGTTTGGGCAGTGTTTTGAAGTGTCAAATTGATGTTAAATGAATGCTAAATTGATTAGAAGTTGAGGTTTAATTAATGCAATCCCGGATAGGTTGAATTTCCTAAGTTTTGCTTGAGTTCTTGGTTGTTTTTGGAGTGATCTTGGTGATCTGTTATACCTGGAGGTATAAGGACGTGTTTGTGATCATTTTGGATGTTAATTGATGTTTAAAAATGGTTAGAAGTGATGGATCTTGGCTGGGTTAAGTTTTGGAAGTGTTTGGAGGTGGTTTCGGTTGTGTTTGGTAGCTGAATTGTTGGATTTGTGATGAGCAGCGAGTTTAGTTGTGTTGCTGGTGTTTTTAGTGCATTATGATGCATTAATCTTCTGTTGTCGTGTGCTTGAAACAGGGGAGTTTGATCCGTGAGCTTTAGAGGTGGTGCGGAAGGCTTCGGATGCTTGGAAGGCTTGTTGGTTAGCCTTGTTTTGTGTATCGGTGAGTGAAGTTGGGTTTCAGCTTTTAAACCAAGGTTTGGAGGTTTTGGGAGCTTAGTTTAAGTCTAAACAACTTTGCTAAGCTCAAGAGTAAGTATATGGATTTTCGCTCTTGGTTTGTGTTGTGAATTGGCTTTAAAAGCAATTGTGTTTGGTGGTTGCAATGCATGTGATTTGCATGGTTTATATTCTGTCTTGAAAGCATATTTTAAGCATGGTTTAATGCTGGTTTTGAAAGCCATAAGTGAAGGATGCTCAAGGTAAGAGATCCTTAGTTTTATACATTGGAAATGTGGTTTTGATGCATGGTGTTGCATGTTGTTCAGTGGCTTTGTGTAATGCTTTAAAACAGTGGATTGATGATGGTAAATGATGGTTTTTGCATTATGATTATGCATGTGAATCATTGGACTAGTGTGGTAAGTTGGTTATATTGGCAAGTGATGTGAATGGTACTTGGTTCTTTGATCGGATATAGTTAGCCGGCTATAGGATTGGGTGCACCGTGAATAAAGTCGCCTTGGAGGTGGAGTGGTTAAGTGTGAACCGGTAAACTCCCTTCAAGTATCCTAACGAGATGGTTAAGGTCATAATGGAGGTTGAATGCCCATTCGAGGACCTTGGTTAAACAAAGGTTATATGGTGGTTAAAAGTCCATATATGGGAACCTTGTGCTTGTTGAGATCACAATGGTGGTGTAAAGTCCATGTGTGGATCTTGTGTAGGGTGTCCCGGATCTCGTTAGTGATGTTATACAACTACCAATCGGTGATGCAAAGGTTGTATGGTGTTTAAAAGTCCATACATGGGAACCTTGTGCATGTTAAGGTTGTATGGTGTTTAAAAGTCCATACATGGGAACCTTAGGAAAGTTAAGGTTGTATGGTGTTTGAAAGTCCATACATGGGAACCTTGTGAATGTTGAGGTCAAATGGTGTTTAAAAGTCTATTTGGGGGACCTTGGATTGGTAGTGTGTATGAAGCGTGGGGACAACGCTTGTGATCCGCGTATCCGATTGGATGTTGAGTTGAAAAGTGGATGTGGTTGATCACTTGGGAGCCAATATGATGTTCTTGATTATGATTAAGCATGAGATGCTTGAAAAGATGCATGGTTGCATGAAAAGTGTTTAATGCTTGTGAATGCATGTTTACTTGTTAAGTTGAACAAGTGTTGATTATCATTTGGTAAATGATGCATGGGTGCATGAAATCTCTTTAATGCATTGGAGTCTCGTTAAGACTTGTTTTAAAAGGCATGTGATGATGATGTTGTGGTTCATAAGATGCCTTGTTTAATGCATGTGTTGGATTGTTTGAATATGGGTTCTAAAGGGTTTCTTGCTTGAAATGGTTTTCAGGTTTAAGAAAGGTATATTATGAAATGGAAGTGTTTTCCAAGGTTTTGAATTTAACTTTGCATATGGTGTTTATGCATGGAATGGTTAAATGGATGATTTTGCAAATAATGCTTTGAAAAGGTTTTCTTAGCTTGCTAAGCTAAGGGTTGGTTCTCATGGTTGAGCAATGCATGGTTTTAAGCATGATGTTGAAAAAGAGTTTTCAAACTTTGCTTGGTAGACAAATCGAGTTGCTTTTCAAAGAGGTTTTAAGACTCGTTGCATTGGTGGTGTTTTGGTTTTGAGCATACCTCACTAAGCATTATGTGCTTACGCTCCTTTTTGTCCATCAATGCAGATTCTTGAAGTTTGGACAGCGAGAAGCAAGGGATTCAAGGAGGACTCCATTTGAGATGTATGTCTCGGTGAATAGCTATAGTTAATAAAGGCAATGAGGGTAGAATCTCTCGGGTTATGTGTATGTGTTCGTATATGTTCGGACAAGGATGTTTTAATGTTGTTGTTAATGTTGTTGAATCGTGTTATGGCTAATATGAGATTGATTTGGGATCGAGAGTGTAACACCCCAAAAATGAGCCTTTTCGGATTTTGACTTCCGATCATCGGAAATTTGTTTTCAACGGTTTAAATGAAAGAAATAAATTGAGTAAATGGGTTAAGTTGATTAATTATAAGATATCAAGTCTAATTCAAAAGTTTAAAAAATAAGGTCTAAATTGTAAAGTTGTGAAGCATTGAGTCATAAGTATAAGATATGAAAAATGAAATGGCTAAGTTTGTAATTAGAATATTTAGTGATTAAATTGTAAAGTTGTGAAGCATTGAGTCATAAATTTCATGGTGATTTTTACATGAATTTTAGGGCTGTGGATGATCAAAGCTTAATCCCTTAAAGTTAAGGATTTCATATCAATTAAAGATCATGTATTATAATGCATATTAATGGAATTCTATGTTAATTCATGATTAGATCAAACTCTGGTTATGGAATCTTTATTTCGGCAAATGGATGCTACGAGAGTTCTAGCTCGGTTTAACAGTTTGTAAAGATTTGGTATATCGGTGAGTGTAGTTCATGGTTTCGGATAGCATGGAATTATTCCGAATATTGTTTTTATGTGTTATTATGCTTGTTTATGCTTGTTCATATCCCTTAATGTTTCATTTTGGGTCAAAGTGTCTCTTTCGCGGATGAAAACTGTTAGTTAACGAACGGTAAATGGCTTGAAATGACGTGGCAAACCTACATGGTAGTGCACGTCGCGATAACAATGTCATATAGGCAAATATGTTGAGTTTAAAGAATGACACATCAGTCAAAAATAATTTTAAAAATTCTATAAAATATAAAATATTTTTTTCTTTTGACGTGTCATTCTGCCAAGTTATTTCAAGTTGTTTATTGTCAGTTGACTAATAGAATTCATTCACGGAGGGGTTATTTTGACCAAAAATAAAACGTCGAGAGCTAAATTGCTTCAAAAAAAATAGAGGCCCAAATGACAATTCAGCCAAACATTTGGGACATTTTTTGACATTATGCATATAAAATATATTATCAATACATAAAAAAGTAAGCAGCTTGGTGTAATGGTTAAAGGGCTTGTTAATTTCATTACACGTCTGTGCTCGAATCCTTTCATGGCTCTCTTTTGTATCAAATTTAAACATCAATCATATTGTGCCATATAACACTATATTATTAGTTGTGATTAGTTCAATAAAATTTATTTATTTATTATTTTACGTCATCGTTTTTGTCTACATGTACTGGTTTAGTCAACGAAATGTGTTAACCGTTAGTCAACTAATGAATTCCATCCAATGAAGGGTCATTTTGACAAAAATTGAAACGTTGAAGTCTAAAATGCTTTAAAAAAGAATATGAGCTAAAATAACTATTCTGTCAAACGTTAGGGACATATTTTAACACTATATCTTTTTATTTCATAAACTATGGTGGTTCTTATCAAATTAATGTAATAACCAATGGGGTTTACTAAAGTGCCATGCTTTATACCCTCAAGTCTGCATGATTGCAAGTTAACTTTATTTTTATTTTGCCTGAAATTGACAAGACTGTTGGGTAACTTTACCTTTAATTGCTTGAAGTCGACTTGACTGCAGGGCGACTTCTGATATAGTACTATAACAAATGCAACAGATCACGAAAAAAAAATATAATGCCATTGCCATATTCCTTGAAATAAAAAATCAACAACAATATTATAAAAATCTAACTGATTTTCGTTATAGAAATCGTTGACAGTTTTTGAAATATTTTAAAACATATCATATATGATTTAATATTGAAAAACATGAGATAAATTATATATTCGAAAATTAAATGACCAATATGAAAATTTCACTGTAGTTCGAATTTTAAAACATGTCTAAAGTAGTAAAATCTATATTTCAATAGAAAAATATAATGCTTAAACATACATTTGTTACTTGAATTAGGCATCTTCTCCTAAGTTGGTGCTTAATGAATTTTAACTCTCAAGTTGGAACCTGAATTAGGTACCTTCTTCTAAGTTGGTACCTAAAGAATTTTTGCTCCCAATTTAGTATTTGAACTAAGCACTTTCTTCCAATTTGGTACCAAAACTCATCCATTCTATCAACAATGGCAGAACCCGAGGTAAGAGATTGAGGGGGGCAATTTTTTTTTTTAAAAATCGGAGGTTTAAAGTAAAATTTTGAGGGTTTAACTAAAATTTTTAATAATTTTATGTGATTTAATAAGAGCTATTAAAAATTATGAAAGGAGAATTAATTAAAAAATATTTAACATTTTGAAGTTTAATATGAATTTTTGAAAATCTTGAGGGGACAAATAAAGATACAATTTAAAACTCAAAGGCAATTTGACAATTTTTCAAATTTTAGGGGAGGTCGTGGCCCCACTAGTCATGCTTATGTTTCGCCCATGTCTATTAATTTGGTTTAAATTCGAAAAAATTCAATTAACTAAACTCTCTATATTTAAATATTTTATCAATTAATCGTTCTTCTTCTAAATTATTTTTTCTTCTCCTAGAAATGCTATATTATTGTCCTGGTATAATAAAAATTTAATAGTAACTTGTTTTTATGGTAGAATGTAATTATCCATCTATTGTTTTGATCTATTAGACTCACTTTGTTTGACTGTATTACAAAATTAACTAAATTGATAGAAATTTTAAACATGAAGGGTTAAATTTATTGAGTTGTTTCTAATTATGACCTAATTGATAGAATGTATAAAAATTTCGAGACTAAAGTTGTTAATCAAATACCAAAATAGTGGATGAAATTAAAGTTTAAGTACCAACTTGAAATAAAAAATTCTTTAGGTACTAACTTGAGAGAAGGTGTCTAATTCAGTTACCAACTTAGAAAGAAAATTCTTTAAATACTAACTTAAAAAAAGTATCTAGTTCAAGTACCAATTACATATTCTGCCCAAAATATAATATACTAAATTTTCATAGCATTATAAAAACGAGTCATAATAAGGAACATGTTGACCCACTCACATTATAAAAACGAGCATTATTTATTGAGCAGGCCCGTCCTTGAGGCAGGGCCATTAATTATCAAGGGTCCACCCATCATAGTAAGAGTGTCTAATATTAATGATAGTTTAATTTTTATTAACATTTATTATTAAGATTTAATTTTTTTAATATTTATTATTAGGAGTAATAATTTTTTTCCGGATATTTATTATTAATAGTTTAATTTTAATGATAATTTAATTTTTTCGATATTTGTCACTAGGGTCTAATATTTTCAATACTTGTTATTAGATGCCCTATTATTTTAAATACTTGTTATTATATGCTCAATTTTTATTTTAAATTTTTGTTATTAGGTCTACTCTTAAAATTCGACTTCTTTCAATATTAATTATTAGGGTTCAATTTTTTCATAATACTTATTATTAAGGGCATGCTCTTAAAATTTATTTTCCCAATATTTGTTATTAGGGGTCCAGGTTTTGCCAATACTTGTTATTGGAGCCCATTTTTCCCCAATATTTATGTAAAACCTATGTTTGATTTTGATATAACTAGATCTTTAAGGATCAATTTGAAAAACTTAAAATTGTTTTTACAAGTCCCTTAACAAGTTTTGAAACACCAACACTTTAAAACTGATTTGTAAAACTCAAACTCAAAATATTTTCTAAGTGTTCCAAGCCAAATCTATTGAAAATCGTCAGAGAGTATCGATACCCATGGAGGAGTATCGATACCATTTTGCAAAACTTGGCTATTGGAGGAACACGTATCGATACGGAAAACCCTCGTATCGATACGCCCCTGTGTTAAACTTCAAAGAGTTTGAAAGCGTGTATCGATACGGTAACACCAGTATCGATACTGGTTTAAAGATTTTTAAAGCATTTAAGTCGGTTTAAAAATATGACCGTTGGTGTCAGTTGGTTGGTAACCAAATTTTAAAAGGTCGTTGACCGGTATCGATACGCCTAACCCCAGTATCGATACGCGTTTTGGCAGTGAGCTATGTTGAGAAAAAGGTATCGATACGGCCTTTGCCGTTTCGATACCAGGTACCGATACGCTTACGTGCGTATCGATACGCCCCATTAATTACACACAACGGCTATTTTCTTTGTGAGACAGGTATCGATACCCATTCCTGAGTACCGATACTCGTAGCTGCAGAAGTGCATTTATGGTGGTAAGAGAGGGTTCCAACGGCTCCATTTACATATCCAACCACCCAAACGGCTAGAAATTAATGAAGAGGTATAAAAGAGACACTCTAAAGCATCAGCAACAACTATTGATCCAAAAGCAAACATCCAAACATCAAATTCAAGCATTTGAGCAAAAATCCCACTTGGTGTAAAAATCCCAATTTGTGTTCTTCATTCATATTTTGTAAAATTGGGTTGAGTGCTTGTATTGGGGCTATCATTTGTATTGAGAGATACCTAATTAGCCTACAAATTTCTTTGTTCTCTTGTGTGAGGGTTGGGTTGATTTTTAGGTAGAAAAATCAACCGAAATTGTAAAGGGTTGCCTCCTTGTCCTAGAAAAGGGGAAGATCAATTTAGTGAAATTGTTGCAAATCCTTAGTGAGGCTAAGGTAGTGGATGTAGAGTTCATTTGGAACTTGAACCACTCTAAATCCCTTGTCCATCAATTTTTAATTTGCCAATTTCCACTACAAACCTTTAAATTTCCAATTCACCCCCCTCTTGGTAAATATCGATCTTTCGATCCACTCAACATTTGGTATCTGAGCTTAACTCTTTGAGGATTAACAACCACAAGAGGAGATCCTTGGAAGAGTGTGATCATCAAATTATCAAGAGATGGCTTCTACCTCCGGTTTCGGCATGTACGAGTCACAATCGACCACAAAGCCCCCCTTCTTCAACGTTGATAACTATTCTTTTTGGAAGAATAGAATGCGTCTATTCATCAAGTCAAATGACTATCTTGTGTGGGATGTCATTGAGGATGGGCCATACATTCCATTGAAGCAAGACGGTGAAGGCAAGATGGTGTTGAAGAAGAAAGCCGAAATGAGTGAAGAGGAGAGGAAAAAGATTCAAGTCAATGATAAAGCTCTCCACATGCTATTTTGTGCTTTCGGTCCGGACATCTATTCGAAGGTCTCATCAATTGAAAGTGCCAAGGAAGTGTGGGACACTCTTGAGACCACTTATGAAGGCACCAATGATGTCAAGGAAACTAAGATTGGAATTCTCAATCTTAGTTATGAAAACTTCAAGATGGAGTCTGATGAGACGGTGTCAAAGATGTTCGATCGATTCTCCACAATCGTCAATGGTCTAAAGGGATTTGGAGAGATCATACCGGAAGACAAGCTTGTCCGGAAGCTACTCTATTCACTTCCCGAATCTTGGGATGGGAAGAGAACCGCTATCATCGAAGCAAAGAACTTGAAGACTTTGAAGCTTGATGAGCTTGTGGGTTCTCTCCTTACACATGAGATCATGAAGCAAGGAAGGGAAGATGAGAAGAAGAAAGAAGAGAAAAGGGTAGAGAAGCTTGAGGTAGAGAAGAAGAAGAAGATGGGAATAGCTCTCAAGGCTAAAGCTTCACAACATGATGAGAGCTCATCTAGTGATGAGGATGAACTTGAGGAATTGGCTATGATAGCCAAACGATTCTCACGCTTTATGAGGTCCAACCGGGGAAGAAAAATCCAAAGGAAGATGGACTTCAAAAGCAAGAACAAGGAAGATGGAAAGGATCCAATCATTTGCTTTGAGTGCAATAAACCCGGCCACATACGTTCGGAGTGCCCTCAACTCAAGAAGAAAGGTTTTGAGAAGAAGAAAAAGCTCAAGGCCAAGCTTGCTACTTGGAGTGATGAGGAGTCATCGGAGGATGACGAACAAGAAGTGGCTAACCTTTGCCTCATGGCACTTGAGGAAGATTCCTCCATGGTAACCTCTAACTCATCTACTTTAGATTTTTCATATGAAGAATTAAATGATGCATATGATGAGTTACAAGAGGTATATGATGAATTAGTTGAGAAGTATAAGGAGTCGGTCATTAGGAATAAAAAGATTATTCTATAACTAAATGAGAAAAATGACTCACTTACTCAAGCTAATTCTAAATTTGAGAAAAAGATTTTAGGATTAAAAGATGAACTTAAATTTTTTCAAGATGAAAATGTTGATCTTAATAATCTTTTATCTCAATGTAATAGTGAACACCAAAAGGTGTTGTGTGAGCTAAATGAGCTCAAAAAGTCTTTAAAAAATGTTGGTAGTGTCAAGCATGAATTAGGAGAATCCTCTAGAACACACCAACCTAAGAAAAAGACTAATTACTACAAACAAGGTAGCTACCCTAGACATAGTAGAACTAAAAGAATTAGAAGTGTATGGGTTCCTAAGGAACTTGTAAAATCTAATAATTTTATTGCTATGTTATCTTGGATTCCTAAGGGAACCAAGGTTTTGGGAGCTAACACTCATGGACCCAAAATGATTTGGGTACCAAAAACCAAAGTTTAATATCTTTGTTTGTAGGGGGAGCATTGCTACAAGGCCAAGGCACAAAGTCAAAACTCATGGTACCTTGATAGTGGATGCTCGAGACACATGACCGGAGACAAGAGTCGATTCATGGATCTAAAGCCAAAAGGTGGAGGAGTAGTAACATTTGGTGACAACTCCAAAGGCCACATTAAAGGTATTGGCTCCATAGGTAATCACTCTACCATTCTTATTGAAAATGTCTTATATGTCGATGGTCTTAAACACAATTTATTGAGCATAAGTCAACTATGTGATAAAGGATTTAATGTTTTATTTGATAAAAATGGATGCAAAATTGTAGACATTAAATCTAATAACATTATGCTCATAGGTCATCGCATAGGAAACATATACATGGTGCATTTAGATGACATACATACATCTCATGCATGCTTAGTTGCTCAAAATGAAAATGATGCATGGTTGTGGCATAGGAAGCTAGGACATGCTAGCATAAGTGTTTTAGAAAAACTAGTCTCTCTAAACCTAGTTAGAGGTTTACCCAAAATAAAGTTCTCAAATGATAAAATTTGTGATGCATGCTCAAAGGGTAAACAACATAGGTCTTCCTTTAAATCCATTAATGATGTTTCTACTAGTAGATGCTTACAATTAATTCACATGGATTTATTTGGGCCAATTAGGACTATGAGCTTGGGTGGTAAGTCTTATGCTTTTGTGCTAGTTGATGATTTTTCTAGATTTACTTGGGTTCTCTTTTTAAGTACTAAAGATGAGGCTTTGGAAAAATTCATCACATTTTCAAAACTAACCCAAAATGATCTTGAACTTAGAATTTCACATATTAGAAGTGATCATGGAACCGAGTTTCAAAATTTAGGGTTTGAAGATTTTTTAAATGAAAATGGTATTAGCCATAATTTTTCGGCTCCTCGAACTCCTCAACAAAATGGGGTAGTTGAGAGGAAAAATAGAACTTTACAAGAAATGGCTAGAACTATGCTTTGTGAAAACAATTTACCTAAATATTTTTGGGCGGAAGCCACAAACACCGCTTGTTATATTGTAAATCGAGTAATGATTAGGCCAATTTTAAAGAAAACACCTTATGAGATTTTAAAATCTAAAAAGCCTAACATTAGCTATTTCCACCCTTTTGGGTGCAAATGTTTTGTTTTAAATAATGGAAAAGACAACTTAGGTAAATTTGATGCAAAAAGTGATGAAGCCATTTTTATAGGTTACTCTTTAACCTCTAAAGCCTATCGAGTATTTAACAAAAGAACTTTAGTAGTAGAAGAGTCCATTCATGTTGTATTCGATGATAACCTCCTTCCTAGGAAGGATTCTTGTGATGATGATGATGTAGGGATCATAAATGCCTTTGATGGAGGTCAAACTTCAAAGGAGGATGGGATTCCAACAAAGGAAGAGGACTCACAAGATCCACCTCTTGAAGCCTTGAAGGACTTGGCCATTGAGGAAAAGGAAGTGAGCTACCCAAGGGAGTTGAACTATGTCAAAGATGGTGAAATCTTGGGTGATCCATCCAAGGGGGTAACCACTCGTTCTTCTCTTAGATTAATGAACCATGTTGCATTTATCTCATGCATAGAGCCTAAAAATATAAAAGAAGCATTGAAAGATGACTTTTGGATTATGGGTATGCAAGAAGAGTTAAATCAATTTGAGAGAAGTAATGTATGGACATTAGTTGATAGGCCTAGTAATCAATCTACAATAGGAACTAAATGGGTCTTTAGGAACAAACTAGATGAGAGTGGTAACATTGTGAGAAATAAAGCTAGACTTGTAGCACAAGGTTACACTCAAGAAGAGGGAATAGATTTTGATGAAACCTATGCACCCGTAGCTAGAATGGAAGCCATTAGGATGTTGCTTGCATATGCATGTTATCATAATTTCAAGCTCTTTCAAATGGATGTTAAAAGCGCATTTTTAAATGGTTTTATAAATGAAGAAGTGTATGTGGAACAACCACCGGGTTTTGAAGATTCAAAATTTCCAAATCATGTTTTCAAACTTACCAAAGCACTTTATGGTTTAAAACAAGCTCCTAGAGCTTGGTATGAAAGGCTTTCAAATTTTTTGATTGAAAAAGGATTTGAAAAAGGTAAGGTGGACACTACACCCTTTATAAAAATGTATAAAAATGACATCTTAGTAGTTCAAATTTATGTTGATGATATCATTTTTGGTTCTACTAATGAATGTCATTGTCAAGAGTTTGCTAAGTTAATGCAAGGTGAATTTGAGATGAGCATGATGGGGGAGCTCTCATTCTTTTTGGGACTCCAAATCAAGCAAAAGAAGGATGGCACCTTCATCAACCAAGCAAAATACATAAAGGATATGCTCAAAAAGTTTGGCTTGGAGAATGCAAAACCTCAAGCCACTCCTATGAGCTCATCTACAAAGCTTGACAAAGATGAAGGAGGTAAGTGTGTTGACTCTAAGCTTTATCGTTCTATCATTGCTTTACCTTACCGCAAGTAGACCGGATATCTTGTTTAGTGTTTGCTTGTGTGCTAGGTTTCAAGCTAGTCCTAGAGAGTCACACCTTATAGCCGTTAAAAGGATCTTTAGGTATCTTAGAGACACTCCTTGTTTAGGTCTTTGGTACCCTAGAGACTCTACCTTCAACCTTCATGCTTACTCGGATGCGGATTATGGGGGTTGTAAAATCGATAGGAAAAGTACTTCGGGAACTTGTCAATTCTTAGGTAGTATGCTCATATCTTGGTTCTCTAAGAAACAAAATAGTGTAGCCTTATCTACCACCGAAGCCGAGTACATATCCTTAGGGAGTTGTTGTGCTCAAGTCCTTTGGATGAAGCAACAACTCTTAGATTATGGAATTAAAGTTGAAACTATACCCCTAAAATGTGACAACACTAGTGCTATTTGTTTAACAAAAAATCCCATCCAACACTCTAGAACCAAACATATAGAAATAAGGCATCATTTCATTAGAGATCATGTCCTTAAGGAAGATGTGGTTATAGAGTACGTAGACACCTTGAATCAATTAGCAGACATATTTACAAAACCCTTAGACAAAGAGCGTTTTTGGTTCCTTAGGAGAGAGTTAGGTCTAGCTAGCCTATCTTGACCTTCTAGGACCTCTTTTGTGCTTAAAATGCTTGATTTTGTGAAATTGCCATGTTTATGTGTTTAAACTCCTAATTTTATCCATGCCTATAGTTAGGGGGAGTATGCTTCTGTTAAAACATGCTTAGAACTGTTCATTCATCATTTGCATACTTTTAGGAGGTGTTAAGTTCGAGCCTTTGGTTGTTCTTAGAACCAAACAGGTCATTCTGGGCATATGGTATCGATACGGCTATACGCGTATCGATACGTGTTCTTCATTCTGGTTCCCAGAATTTTCATCGCTTCACGGGTATCGATACGCTTAATATCGTATCGATACTGGTCGTTTCGATACGGGCCCCACCGTTTCGATACGACTTTCCAACGGGCATTTTTGAGAAAAGACAATTCTATCCCCGTATCGATACCCCATCATGAGTATCGATACCCTATCGCGCAGATGGCATTAAATCAGTCTTAAATGAGATCTAATTTTACCAAAATTAAAACTCTTTAACCCTAACAAACCCTAGCCGTTTTTGCCTATAAAAAGGCCCTTCCTCCTTCATATTTTTTACACTACAACTCAATTCTAAAAGAATTTTTGCATCAAGCAAAGAATTGTGCTCTCTCTCAAGATTTTCTTCAATCTTCAAAGTTTCCTTCAAGGTAATCTCTTCTTTTTACTCGTTTTTTAACCCTTTGTTTTCTTAAATCTCTTTGCTTTTCAAATTTTTTCTCTTAAAAAAATCCTTTTTACCTTGATTTTTACTCAAATTGAAGAAACCCTTTTTTTTCTTGCTTAATTTTCTTTTAGATTATGGCACCTAAAGAACATTCGAGGAAGCGACCGAGGGTTACTCATGCCGGTGAATCTTCAACTCCCGGAACGGTTGCACGCCCGAATTATGCTACAATTTATAACAGATCCTTTGAAACTTCCGCGGGTCTTCCCTATTTTTGCCAATTTGAGAACTACAAAATTCGTGCGGAAAGGGTCGTCTCCATTCCTTTTCTCGACTCCGAGCGCTTCAAGTTTGAGTATCTTCCGTTGCTTCGCAATTGGAATTTTATGGAGTTTCTATCTATCCCCGGTATTTACTATCGTCTTTTGGTTTTAATTTTCTATTCTAATGCCAAAGTTATTACTCGCAATGGGGAAGTTGTTGCCATCCGCTCTTATCTTATGGGGAAGCAAATCATTCTCGATGTCAAAGGGATTTGTGATGTTTTTAAGTTAGATGATGAAGGCTTAGATGATGAGAATGCCTTGGGCCATGTTCTCGGTGGTTCCGTAACCGTCCTCAATGCTCACGATCGAATCCTACATTTGATGGTGTCTTGGTGGTTACGTCCCTCCGGTGGCAAATACTCTACCATCCGTCAAGTGGATGATTTTTGGATCCGTTGTTTCCGTCAACGAAAGTGCCCAAACCTAGCTCGAATCATGTTCGATGAGATCGTCTATCATGTTCAAAATCGCCACACCACTCTCATCACATCTTTTATCTACGGTACGGCTTTAAGTTACTATTTTGTGAAAAAGGATATTGATTGCTCATTTGATCTTGCATCTCCTCTTACCGATCCTATTGATGAGCGATCCCTTGCTCGGGGTAAGTTCCATTACTTTAATGGAAGTTGGTTACGTCTTTCCGAGCTTCCACCCGAGGCCGCCGCCGTATTGGAACAACCACAAGCTCCTCAAGCTCCTCCGGCTCCTCAAGTCCCACAGCCCAATTTGGATGCTCTCATGACCTATCTCAATGAGCAATTTACCGGGCTACGCACGGACATGAACACTCGTCTAACCTCCATGGAAACCACCTTCGATACAAGGATGACGGGTATGGAGAATCGCCTTACATCCCTTGAAAGCGGGCTAAATTCCTTGAATATTTCCGTTGCCGCTTTCCATGATGAATGGCGTAATAGCATGCGGAGCAATGAGCCTATGGTCGATGATGATGAAGATGATGAAGACGACGAAGACAATGCCTAGACATCTCTTCTTGCATATCATTCATAATCATCTAGGATTTTCTATTTTTATGCACCTATGTTTCTGTTTTTAGGATTAAGTTTGTTTTAGGATTAAAAACCTATGCTTTGATTTCTTGTTTGTTTTTGTTTGGATTTTCCTTTTTTATGCTATGATGAATAAAATTATGTTGCTTATTATTATTATACCTTTGATTTCATTATGCACTTTATTGTCTCAATGCATTTTTGATCTAACAAAAAGGGGGAGAAGAAACTTGCTCACATCTTTAAAATATTTTGATTTTAACTCAAAGGTTACCAAGCTTATATTAAGGGGGAGTTACTTTGTAAAGGTTATTCAAAAGTGTCAAAATTTTAAGTTTTGGTTTTGTTATATCAAAAAGGGGGAGATTGTAAAACCTATGTTTGATTTTGATATAACTAGATCTTTAAGGATCAATTTGAAAAACTTAAAATTGTTTTTACAAGTCCCTTAACAAGTTTTGAAACACCAACACTTTAAAACTGATTTGTAAAACTCAAACTCAAAATATTTTCTAAGTGTTCCAAGCCAAATCTATTGAAAATCGTCAGAGAGTATCGATACCCATGGAGGAGTATCGATACCATTTTGCAAAACTTGGCTACTGGAGGAACACGTATCGATACGGAAAACCCTCGTATCGATACGCCCCTGTGTTAAACTTCAAAGAGTTTGAAAGCGTGTATCGATACGGTAACACCAGTATCGATACTGGTTTAAAGATTTTTAAAGCATTTAAGTCGGTTTAAAAATATGACCGTTGGTGTCAGTTGGTTGGTAACCAAATTTTAAAAGGTCGTTGACCGGTATCGATACGCCTAACCCCAGTATCGATACGCGTTTTGGCAGTGAGCTATGTTGAGAAAAAGGTATCGATATGGCCTTTGCCGTTTCGATACCAGGTACCGATACGCTTACGTGCGTATCGATACGCCCCATTAATTACACACAACGGCTATTTTCTTTGTGAGACAGGTATCGATACCCATTCCTGAGTACCGATACTCGTAGCTGCAGAAGTGCATTTATGGTGGTAAGAGAGGGTTCCAACGGCTCCATTTACATCTCCAACCACCCAAACGGCTAGAAATTAATGAAGAGGTATAAAAGAGACACTCTAAAGCATCAGCAACAACTATTGATCCAAAAGCAAACATCC
This sequence comes from Hibiscus trionum, assembly GCA_030270665.1. Taxonomy (NCBI): domain Eukaryota; kingdom Viridiplantae; phylum Streptophyta; class Magnoliopsida; order Malvales; family Malvaceae; genus Hibiscus; species Hibiscus trionum. Next base: position 12,219,769 of record BSYR01000038.1, on the reverse strand, counting down.
AAACATCAAATTCAAGCATTTGAGCAAAAATCCCACTTGGTGTAAAAATCCCAATTTGTGTTCTTCATTCATATTTTGTAAAATTGGGTTGAGTGCTTGTATTGGGGCTATCATTTGTATTGAGAGATACCTAATTAGCCTACAAATTTCTTTGTTCTCTTGTGTGAGGGTTGGGTTGATGTTTGGGTAGAAAAATCAACCGAAATTGTAAAGGGTTGCCTCCTTGTCCTAGAAAAGGGGAAGATCAATTTAGTGAAATTGTTGCAAATCCTTAGTGAGGCTAAGGTAGTGGATGTAGAGTTCATTTGGAACTTGAACCACTCTAAATCCCTTGTCCATCAATTTTGAATTTGCCAATTTCCACTACAAACCTTTAAATTTCCAATTCACCCCCCTCTTGGTAAATATCGATCTTTCGATCCACTCAACAATTTATTATTAGGTAGATACTCTTAAAATTTATTTTTTTCCAACACTTGTTATTAAAGCTCCAACTTTTTTTCTAATACTTGTTATTAGGAACTCATTTTTATCTACTTTTTGTTATTAGGTAAATACTCTTAAAATTTAATATTTTTTCAAATACTTCTTATCAGAGGTCCATTTTTTTCAATTTTTTCATAAGGTATATACTCTTTAAAATTTAATATTTTTTCCAATACTTTTCCAATTTTTTTTCTAATACTTGTTATTAAGGGTCTACTTTTAAAATTTAAATTTTTAATACTTATTATTACGGGCCTAATTTTAGGTTCGCCCTTAGGCCACCAAAATCTCAGGAACGAGCCTGTGAGTGAGGATGTGGACTTAGGGATAACAACAGGTCGGGTTGGATAAGATTTTTTGCCTGTCCCGACTCTAATTTGTTATTCTTTAGGTTAACCGACCCAACCTCGAATTAAAAATTAATTAATCCGTCCCGAAATTGACTTAAAAAAATTGCAAGTATAACCGACTCTGATCTGATCCGATTATCACAAAAATTTACTTAGATATCACAATATGTTGACAAAGCTATTGATATCTAAGTTGACGAGTTTTAAAATTTTATTTAATCTAAAATATAAAATCCAGATTCGAAGAGAACTAAGAACATTCAACAAATGAAATTCAAAAACAATTTTCAACATATTCGATTCAGAATGGCAAAACAAATCCATAGATTTAATCTAAATATATTTCAAAACTAAAAAGAAATCGCGAGGTTCAATGTAAAGGAAAACATTTTTTTTTAGATCTTCAACAATAGAAAACGTTTAGAGAAAAAAAGAGACTTGCACAGATTTATTATATCTCAAGAAAAAATTAAAAAAAAAATGAAAGAGAACGAAAATAAACTTGTCAAGGCAATATCAACTTTGAATATCTAAGCATGGTCATGGGAGATAGAAAGCTGAAAATTCAACAACAACAAAAAATGATCTAACCGGATTAGGACGGGTCGAAACCAACCAGATCAATGTTTCCTCGCACTCCCTGTATGGACTCTTTTATACCGGTGGCGGATCAATGTGTTAGGTTGGGTGGGAATGTGCCATCATAAACTTTTTAAAGTTTACACATTTGATTTTAATTTTCTTAATGTTTGTGAATTGGTCCCTAAGTTTTTATAATTTATGTCCACCCTGAAATTTTGAGATTTTTAAGATTTGTGCCCGCCCTAAAAAATATTTTTAGATCCGCCATTGTTTCATACTATATTACGAGCTTACGGTCGGTCAACCGATTTTTTAAAGAAAACGGGCCTCATTAAAAAACCTCACTAAAGCCAAAACTGATCCAAAGGAAAAGAGATGGCGCCTAAGAGGGGAAAAAGAGTGCCCGAAATGTATTACTATGAAAAAGATGAGAAGTCCTCACGTACAACGGATGTGATAATCTCGGGACAAACCGAGTCAAAGGAGACAGAGGTGTGAGACCGAAGTGCCCAAGAGGCTAAGCTCTGAGCTACAACATTAGCAGATCGCAGTACATATAAAACGCTAAATCTATCATGATGGACACCTTAAATGTCACGAGCCAAGCCTAGGTGACTACCCAGAACAAAATATCTTCCGAGGTGCGATTCACGTTGTTGACGACCACCGCCGCATCATATTAAAAAGAAACATGGGTCCAACCCTTCTCCCGAGCAACCTGCAGGCAAGATATAAGGACAAGAGTTTCTACAAGAGAAGCATCAGGGCAACCAGCAGCAGGCTAAGCCAGACCGCCAAGAACCGAGCGGTGCTCATTCTAGGCGATGACACCAATACCAGTAGATCGGCAAAGCGAATCAAAAGCACCATCTACGTTAATTTTGAGGAGACCGGGAGAAGAAGGCTGCCAGCCCTGATCCGAGAGAGCAAGGGAAGATGCGGGCTGTTGTTGACGACCCGAGGAAGGAAGTGTAGCTTGGTAATCATGATGGAGGCAAAGAGCGTTTGAAACTAAGACCCAGATAGGTGCAGACCTTAGGAATAACCGGCAACTAGGGATGGGCACGGGGCGGGACGGGCAGGTGTTTTGGCCGCCCTGACCATGCCCCGATCTATAAGCCCCTAAACCTGACCCTGCACCGCCTCAGATTAAAATATTAGTTTACCCGCCCCACGCCGATATACCAACTCTTAAAGCCGACCCCAAACGTTCTGCATACAGGATCGTATCCGCATCATCTGGCAAGAAAACCTCACGAACAAGGTGGTCTTTCCATATAGACTGTCCTGGGATCATGAAATCTCGACATCGGATCGGTAGCTCCTTATTATCCATATAATCATTTGTGAGAGTAATGGGAGAAGTCCCCCCAACGTTGCTGGTGCATCCGGATCGAGCTATAAACACAAAGGGTCCAAAAGAAACCTTCTCGCAACTTAGTCAAAGCCTGGTAAAGGCCCTTCCACGTAAAGGATGCATTCTTCGAGGAGAAGGCGTTAAAAACATTTTCGGAAGGAAAATATTTGGCCTTGAACACCCGAGAGAGAAGAGAATATGGTTTTGTAATAAAACGCCACAATTGTTTCCCAATGAGGACAACATTGAAAAGATGCATATTGCGGAACCCCATACCACCTGCTAACATCGGTGTACACATGTTCGCCCAAGAAACAAAAAGCCAACCTCGCTTATTATTCCGATCGGACCACCAACAACTATGCATCGATCTAGTCATGTCATAAACCATGTTCTGGGGCAGGAGGTAACAAGACATGATATACTATGGGAGAGTTTGTGCTACGGGCTTAAGAAAAATTTCCCGACCACTGTAAGAGAGTAGGTGCATGGTCCAGCTTGGAACACGACAACCAACCTTATCACGAACATAACCAAGAGTCTCTGAATTATTTCTGCCGATGAGAAGTGGTATACTGAGATAGACTCCCGGGTCATCAACCTCCCAAACACCCAAAATGTCATGAACAACCGACTTGTAATCTTGTGAGATACGAGGACTAGATAAAATAGGGATTTGTCAAAGTTAACACATTGTCTAGACGAGGAAGCATATGACTGAAGGATATCCTTTAAGCACTAAACTTCGTAGATCTTATTATGGAGGAAGACCAAACTGTCACTCGTGTACAAAAGATAGTTAACCGAGGGACAAAACTTGCTAGCACAGATCCCGCGAAGACTACCATCTTGTTGCGTAGCTGTCAAAGAGGCCGAAAGGCCTTAAGTACAAATGAGGAAGAGGAAAGGGGAGAGAGGATCCCCTTGACGCAACCCCTGCTGTAGCTAGAAGAAAGGTGACAGAGTCCCGTTGACCTGGGCAGAAAAAGTGACAAAGGAGGCGCAACGCATGATGATGTCCACCCATGATGATACGAACCCAATTTAAGCATGACGACTCGAAGGAAAGACCATTCCACATAATCGAACGCCTTTTCCATATAAAGCATGAGTGTCGTGCCCTTGGTAGCAGCATATCACGGTGCGTTCAAGGAGTGAACAAGCTCGTGGGCCACAAGTATGTTATTGAAGATCGAGCGGCCTTTGACAAAAGTAACCCGAGTCTCACTAATGCAAAAAAGAAGAACATGCTTCATTCTGTTGACGAGGACCTTCGCCACGGTTTTGTAAATCACAGTGCATAGGCTAATGGGCCTGAGTTGCTTCATAGTGGTAGGAGTTGGGACCTTTAAGATGAGAACAATAACAGTGTTGTCAACAATGGCCATATCGACGTCACCTAGGAGAAGGTCTAGGCACAACTTAGTAAATTCGACTCCAATGGTGTCCCAATGTTGTAAAAAAAAAACCACTCGGAAGGCCTCAATCCCGGGGGCCTTCTTTGGGTTAATATCTCGAAAGGCAGCAACAACTTCTTCAGTAGTAAAGGCTGCAGTCATCCTTTCATTCATTACGAAAGTGAAAAATGGAGTAATGTTGTTCAAAAGCCTCGGATCTGCAGATGGCGAGGAGGAAGCGAAAAGAGTCCAGAAATAGACCGTTACCACATACATGATGTCTTCCGTGCCCTCTTTCCATTGTCCGTCTGCATGGAACAAGCCCTTAACAAGGTTTTTCTAGAAACGACCGGAAGCTCGAGCATGAAAATAAGAAGTTTTACGGTCCCTTTGTACAAGCCACATCACTCTATATCGTTGGGCCTAGTAGGCTTCCTTCTGATCGAGCAAATGACGAAGCTCACACTTTGCAGCAAGAAAAATTTCCATGTGAGAGGGGGAAAGCTAGCGATTGAGACACGCGTTAATCTGGCCCTAGAGGATTTTGATGCGTCTCCAAGAGTTGTCACAGTGACTATCTTGCCATGACTTGAGAGCTTCGCCGACCGCCGCAAGTTTGTCAACAACCGAGCCTGCAGTGTGCCTCCAAGTCACCTGGATCGTGGAGATGAAACCCTTCTCTTGCGCCCAGCATCTATCAAAATGAAAGTAGTCCTCACGAGTCCTTGGGCCGGGATGAGGTCGATTCCAAACTATGTCCCTAAATAATGAAACAGTGGTCCGAGTTGGCACTATATTCCGAGTAAGCTCTAAAGTCTAAGAAAAATGAACGCCACCGACTATCTGCAATAAAACTATCCAAACACTGATGAATGGGTGAAGCACGAGTGCCCGATTTTGTCCTTGTGAACCAGCCTTTAGAGGGCTTGCAGTCGAACAGGTTGTTACTCACAAGGCAATCACGGAAGCTTTCCATGTGGTTACGAACCTTGCGACGGTCACCTTGCTTTTCACTATCATGCAAAATTTTGTTAAAATCCCCACCCACCTTCCAAGGGAGAGAGGAGGACGGCCACATTGCTTTTCACAGGGATGCCTAGAAACCTTCGCCGAAGAGTTGGTTGAGCTGCTCATCCCAACTTTAGGTGTAGTAGTACTTTTTTAAGACACGGTAGTATATGGTCGCAAGCGTTTTGCCTTCACATCTTTAGTGGAGGTCGTGTTCCACTTGGGAATTCTATAAGATGTGGACTCATGTTTGGACTGATGGGAAGATGAAGCGGATTAGAGCTGGTTAGCCAACCAAGCCTAAAAATCCGAGGGCACATGAGGAGGACTTGGCAAGGGGGCTCCCGCTTAAGAGTTGGGTCCGTCATAGCCTCAGAAGAATCAAGGCCTGTCTTGGAGGACCTAAGCTCACTAGTCTTGGAAACAACATAAGTGGAGGGTACATGGGAAATCGGAACACCCGTAGTAACATCAGCCACGGTATTAGGCTTCACGAACAAGGCCCACTTTGTCCCGGAACCATCGACAACAGTGCGAGCAGCTCAATCAGATGCTGGCTGAGCACTCCCCGAGACCTGGCACAGCAGGTCCTGCATCGTCCTAGGCTTGTCCCGACACAATAGTTGCAGCTGAATCGCGAAGGGCCTCCTCGGTTGCCTCGGTCACCGTAGCAAGCACCAAGTAGTCATTTGCTCTCGGCCGCTCAGCATCCTGGTCGGTCCCAGGAGCTTTAGTCCCGGTAGTCACAGGTGCAGCCCCTTCGGTCTTGCTCCTCTCGATCTCGAGCAACTCATCAACTGCACCATCTACCCAGTCATCTCGGTCATCATGATCGACCTACTTACCAAGGCCTGCAACATCCTATTCATACATGCCATCTTATTGTTCTTCGTCCGCAGCAATATGCTCCGAGCCAGACTCAGACCTTGAGTCTCCCGCAAGAGTAGGCACCAAGGTCAGGGTGTCACAAGCAGGGACCGGGGCTGCAAATGTAACAAATTCTATTGGAGCCGAAGAGGGGCTGTCCTTATGGGAGATGAGCTGACCACGAGGTTGTTGAGGGCATTTCTTATTCGTTCAAGGTGCGCGAAGCCATTCACCATATTGTAACTTTATGGAAGCATCTACCTTGATAGACTGACACTCCAAAACCAAGTGACCTATAAGGCCGCATCCATGGCAAAAGAGTGGGAGCTCGTACTGTAAAGGGCATATAAGGGCCTTTTTCTCGAGCCTCCCGAGTGCGACACAGCGACGCAGGGGCTTTTAGACATCCAAAAGTATACGAACAAGTAAAAATTCTCCCATATTACCATCCTCGAGGCGAGTATCCGTCATGAAAACTATCCCAATGCAGGCCCCGAGCGAGCGGGCGAGTTCATCAATCATTAGGACGAGCAAAATGTTGTGTATGTGCACCTATATTTTTCATATGCGAGAAGGAGTATTCATGAATGGCCAGCTTCAGATCCGCACGCTCAAGGGCAAACCAGTGATTATTGAACTCCCAAGGGCCACGCTTTAGAACACTGTCTCTATTGGCGACAAAAAAAATTATCAAAAAAAATTGAATTGAGCTCAGATATTGATTGTACCGTATCATCTCTCCAAATGGATCGAAACACACGAATTAGGCTAACCCCATCCACATGCTTCTTAGAGATGACTTTACTCATCAAAGAGCAGGAAAATATTTTCGGAGGTAGTTCCATCCCAAGAGTAGGGGTGAAGACAACATCATGTTCCTCAGCGGTGAAGCTTAAGTCTCCAAGCTGTGCAAGAATAGAGTCAGCCATGGAGGAAGAAAAAGAAGAAATATGATGACTAAAATAGAACAAACAACTGAGAGAAAAAGTAAATGGTGAAAAGCTAAAATATGAGTCAATATATAAGAAGAGAAAGGGCAATAGAAGGAGAAAAAAGAATAAAATAAGTCCCAATAGAAAACTAACAGATAAATCACAAGCTTAGAAGCGATAAAAGAGATAGAATTCAAAAAAAGGATAAAAAAATATACAAATTTAAAAATGATAAGAGATACAGAAAAGATAAAAGACTTAAGAGATAAAAATAAAAAGAGGAATAGAGGAGAATTTAAAATAAAAAAGGTAAATAAGATATTAAAGATATATAAATCAAAATATATTTGAAATAGAATAGAAATTTGAAATTGTTAAGATATATGAAAGAGATAAAATAAAAATCTAATAAAATATAAATAAAAAACTAAAGCATGTACATGAGAGATAAAGGGCATACTAAATAAAACAATTATATGATTATGTAAAAAATTAAAATTGAATATCCTATTGATAGACTCCAAATTAAACTCTACAACAGGTGTGATGTGACCCAACCGAGCACGGCACATGAACCAACCATGCAAGCACCAGACAAAATACATGGACCTGTCCACAAGGCCAAACAGTCCGGACATGAACCGAGCAACTGTCCTGCCTACAAACCGATCAGTGACATGCCTAGAAAACCGAGCAGTCTAGGCATGAACCAATGCAACACGGGAGTGAACCAACCTTGCAGCTCGATCGCAGACCCGAGTAAGCCAGACAAGAGTTGACCATGCAGCCCGGTCACAGAACCGAGTAGATTATCCATGCACCGAGTATAACCGAGCAGCCCAGACGTGAATCGCCCAAGATACTTCATTGGAATGTCCTTAGCACCGAGCAGCGTGGCCATTGACCATCCATGATCCTCCATTAACCTATCCATGGCACTAAAGAACTAGAACCCTAACCAAAAGAAACTTAACTAAAGTAAACAAGACAATAAGGACCAGAAAAATAAGAATAATAACAAGAAAAATCAAAGGAATCTTAACGACAAGACTCAAATGTAGTGCTACCTTAACCAATTCAGTGGCTCCATAGAAGTCCCACGACCGAACTCTATAGTTGGGATTAATCGGATGAGCCATCCATTACCTCCTCGAAGGTGAACACACTAAATCCTGAATAATATCTAGAGAACCAAAAGAAAGAAGCAACAAGTGGTGCTTAACAAGGGAGACAAGGCTCCGAGTAACCCATATGACCTAAAAGGATCAAACCCGCACCACGAGTGGCGACCAATAATCTCCCAGCTGCGGCAGAGAGATTAGAAAAGAAAGGGAGTACTCTATGGTTGCAGTAAAAGTCTACAAGCCGATGTATGCATCTACAAAAAGCCATTAAGCAAACCATAAGGGACCAAAGGTGTATAATAATGTGAAAGGGACCAAAGGAAAACCAAAATAAAACATAAAAAGGCATATGCCTCTCCTTGTGAGATGAAGCCCAAGGCTGAAAACCGAGCATGAGAGGACTACAACCCAAGCACCGAGCAGCAATCCATGTGCCAAGAAACACAAACCAATCCAAGGAAACCCTAGACCAATACAATCGGTCTAAATGGTCCACATGAACCCTCCATCGCCGCAACAACTGTAACAAAGATTGGAACAAACTGTGGGAGGAAGAAAAATCATGAAAAATTAAAAAAAAAATAAGAGAAAAATTTGGCAATCCTCCATGCATAGCCAATCGAGCCAAACCATGCAAACCCTCAGAAGCAAACGCACAAAAAGCCGCACCAGCCCATGAAAAAAACCATCCCGAGCAACGATAAAAAAGATATCAAAGAGGAATGAAAGACGAAAGTCGAAGCTATAGATCAAGCGCCGAAGCCGGTAGCAAACAATCTCACACGGCGGCGGTGAGATTGGAAAGAGGAGAGGAGGAAATGTTGTTTGGGAGAGGGAGGAGGCGTGGTTTGAGAGAATTTTAGAGACAACGACTGAGTGAATCGATTGTCGCAACCGCCTTTTTAGGGAGGGGCTTCGACTTTTTGGTAAACTTTGAAAACACGGAGTCGCCACCAATCTTTTTGAAAAGTGTGATTGGGTCACTTTAAAACGGGGTTATTTTAATAAAACGTTTTGTTTTAATAAAACAACGGTTTTGGTCTGCGAAAAATCAGAAAAATAGGTTCGGGGGTCGGTTACGCGTGGGGAAGGGTTAGCACCCCACGACGCCCAAAATTGGTACCTAATTGGTTTTATAATCATTTTCAAAACTGTAATCTGCAAGTTCAAAAGCGTTCGACTTTACTTGCCTTTTTAATTATTAGTCTATTTTAACGGTCTTATCGCCCGAGAGATGAACTTTAATCACCGCCAACATTTCTGGCGCTAACCCGTCATTCACATTTGATAAGACACCGCATTAAATTAATTTCAATTTTTCAAACTACGTAGAAATTTAGTGTGTTGAGCTTTTTATTCATTTCTAAGTTCGATTATTAAGAAAACCCTAAAAAAATGTTTAAGTCTTTTATTCCTAAATTAAAGTTTAAGTATGCTTAAGTGTATTTTATTTTTTGTGAAGAACATTTTTCAACAAAACATGTTTCTATCTAAGCTTTAGTCCCTAATCCTAAGTTTTAAACTTATTTCTAAAACAAAACAAACAACCTACTATTTTCATTTGTGATTTTTCCTATTTATTATTCCTAAAAAAACTTTTATTTATTTTTTACTTTTAATTTTTTTAAAAGTCAAGACCATTTTTTACATTTTTACATTTTTACCTTTTTCATTTTTTATGTTTTTCCCACCTTTTATTTCAAAACGAATTCTTCCTTTCTAAATTTTTTTTCATTTTTTATTTTTAAAGCTTTTCTTCTAAAAAAACCTTTTTAAGATAAACTTTATTTTTAAATGATTTTCTTTTAAGCTTTTTCAAAACTTTATTTCTCCTAAAATCCTAAAATTTTTACCTTAAAATCTTTTTATTTTCTTTTTTCTTTTAAAACAAAACTTTATGACTTATTTATTTTTCCCTAAAAAATCTTATTTATCTTATTATTTTCAAAATTACTCAACTCATTTATTATTAAATCTAAATTTCAAAAAGCCTTTTTATATTTTTTTAATCAAAATCAAGCCCCTTTATTATTTCCACCCATGCATTATTGTTTTTTAAAATTAAATCCCTAACTTTAAGTTTTTTCAATTAAACCATATTTATTCATTTTATTCTTGCATTTTAATTTAAATACTTTAAAAAAATCATTTCTACATTTCTGAAGATCAAAACAACTTTAACAAATTTTTTAAGCAAGCAAACATTTTTTAAAGATCAACCAAATTTAAAACGAAATCGTTACCGAAATCGTGAAACGGTTTTCCGACTTCGAGAACGCAACCTAAAATCCACAAAAAAACAAACACAAACACAAAAATTCAAACTAAAACAAGAACGAAAAAATCTAAATAAAAATCAAAAGGGAAGATAGGAATTTTACTGAAATGACGACCGAAGAACTCGAATATGAACTTCTCGAAACGCTCTCAATTGCTTCCAGAAAATTGCCACCAAGCTCGAACTTTAACTCTAAAATTTCCAGCAGCTCTTAAGAAATTTTAAAGAATTTTTTGGTATTCTTTTTTAGCTCTTTTTGCTTTTTTTCTAAGTGATCAAGTGTGTAGAACAAAGGGGAAAAGAAACCTAATTTATAGGGTTTTGGGTGCTCAGAAATAAAGCTAATCTAGGGACAAAATCACAAAATTCATCCCTGAAAATCATCCATCTGATATCAATAGCATTGACCCATTGAGAATTGAGCAAAATTTTATCCAAATTGGTTCAAATTTTGGGATTTTTCCCCAAGATTAGATTAGGGTTCAAATCCTTTTTCCCCAAAATCGGTGAGCTACCGGCGACGGTAAGGAGCGGGGTCGGCGACGATAGAACCAGACGGCCGAGGCGAGTCGATCGACATCCTTCACGGCAGCCGCCGTGGCTGGAAACAGCGGGAAGAAGGCCGGCAGCCCCCTAGGGTTTTATTGGGGCTGGATTGGGGAATCCAATCCCACACGCGTGATGCACACGCGCCAGCGCGTGGCTATGCGCATTGGATCCTTTTTCCCTTTTCCCCTTATTCAATCCTATTCGTTCATATTTTCAACCCCAAATCTGACGGTTCTGATTAAACCTGAAAAAACACAAAATGGTTAGTTTGAGCCTCTAAAAATAAATAAAAATGGGCCCCTTATTATATTTTAAGGTGAGTTTTTCATCATATAAAATTGTGGGCTTTATTATTAGTAGGCATTTTTTAATTTAGACGGGCTTCTTTTTGCAATTTTTTTGGGTTCTAATAATAATAATAATAATAAATAAAAGAGGGTGAATATTCAGTGACAACAACTGCCCCTCTTTGCTCATCTCTGTGTGAAACAGGGATAGAGCAAAGACCAAAAGACACTGATTTTCACCGATTTGCTGATTGGTTCCATTCTCCTGTTGCCCGAACGGATAGGCATGTTTTATTCTCCAGACGCCCAAATAGATGAGCGAATTCCATTCTCCAAACGCCCGAATGGATAGGCTGATTCTATTCCCTTTAAGCTCGAATAGCTGAGCTGGGTTCTATTCTCCCAAATGCCTGAATAGTTGAGTTGGGTTCCACGCTCAAACAGATAGGTTGATTCTATTCTCCTTACGTTCGAATAGATGACATGGTTTCTATTCTTCTAAATGCCCGAATTGTTGTGTTGGGTTCTATTCCCCCGGATACTTAAACAGACAGATTCTTCTAAAAACTTCATCCTCTTTATGCTTGGATGAATAAGCAAATGAACTTCAAAATTTTTTATCCTCCTTATGCTTGGATGAATAAGTAAAACCTCAAAAGGTTACAACCTCCTTATACTCGGATGAATAAGTAAACAAACTTCAAAAGATTTCATCCTCCTTATGCTTGGATGAATAAGCAAACTCCATTCTTCTTACGCCTGAAAGGATAAGAGAATCTTCTGAAAATTTTCATCCTTCTTATACTTGGATGAATAAGCAGACTCCATTCTTCTTACGCCTGAACGGATAAGCGAATCTTCTGAAAATGTTTCATCCTCCCTATGCTTGGATGAATAAGCGAACTTCTGAAAAACTTCATCCTCCTTATGCTTGGATGAATAAGCGGATTCAAAAAGTGTTTCATCCACCTTACGCTTGGATGAATAAGTAGGCTTTAAAAAGTGGTTCCATCCTCCTCATGCTCGGATGAATAAGTAGGTTCCAAAAAGTGGTTCCATCCTCCTCATGCTCGGATGAATAAGCAGGCTATAAAAAGTGTTTCATCCATCTTACGCTTGGATGAATAAGCAGGCTCTAAAAAGGGGTTCCATCCTTCTCATGCTCGGATGAATAAGCAGGTTCCAAAAAGTGGTTCCATCCTTCTCATGCTCGGATGAATAAGCATGCTCTAAAAAGTTTTTCATCCACCTTAAGCTTGGATGAATAAGCTGGCTCTAAAAAAGGGTTCCATCCTTCTCATGCTCGGATGAATAAGCAAGTTCCAAAATGTGTTTCATCCACCTTATGCTTGGATGAATAAGCGGGTTCCATTCTCCAAATGCTCGAACGAATAGACGAGTTCTTTTGCTGAAAGGTCCTTCGTGTACTTGAAAAATACAATATTTAATGCAATTATGATGTGCATGCCCCTAGGGATGCCTAAAACATGAATGCATGTCTCATTTCTTTTGCTTTTTGAATTTTTTTTCTCAAAATTGATTTTTCTGCATGTTTACTCGCTTAAATCCATATAAGCATTTGTACCTTTTCTCTATATTTTTTCTGACTCATGGAAAACATCTGATCTTTGCTCATTTAATCCAGTGATCTTGTACTCTTGGTTAGAAGGACAGACTCCTTCAATTGTCATTGCTTCGCCATTCTCATTCTTCATATCTCTTTGCTTTATTTAAAACATTCGATCTTCGTAGGCAAATATCTCAAGATCTACTATCATTGTAGTTGATACATCAATGTTGAATGAAAGGCTTTCTTCCGTCGTCTTAAAAGCTTTAAGTCTTCATATGCCCCTTGAAATATTAAGCATCTTCAGTGCTTTTTGTGAGTTTCCAAATTCTTGCCCTTACAAGACATCTTGAATTGCTTGCATGTGAAAGTTTATTTCTACCTTGGATATCTCCACAAGAAGTTGGCGCTTTAATCTCTTCTCCTCACGCCTATTAATATTGCGGGCCTTAAATCATTAGCCTACGTAGGTTGCCCCAATCTGATGGCATCGTTTGCTTCTCAAGTGCAATTCTATCTCTTTTCATATTTCTGAGCTTTTTCATCTTATATGTGGATCTTTTCTTGACAACGCGGCCCACTTCAAACTCTTCATCGCATGTGCTTCTTATTTTTACCTTCTCATGCAAGGCGATGCCCCCATTCAAACTGAGGTTCAATCATTTTCTGAAGTGATGAAAACATCCATTCATGGTCTCCTATAGTCGAGATCAATACCAAGAAATATTTTGCTTTTCATTAATCTATGTCGGCCTAATTGTAAGATGCAAGAAAAGGATGGAAATGATAATTCAAAGGAAAAAGACATAGCAAACACAAGAAAAGGCTAAAAAAAGATCTTAAGAAAGTAGTCATGGCAAACACAAGAATAGGGCTAAGTCAGATGCCCCAAAATTCAAAGCATGAATGATTCAAGAATCCATCAACCGGATAGTGTCCCATTTTTGGTGGCTCTCTTTTCCTCACACACTCCCCGAATTTAAAATTTCCCACTTTTTTAATCTCAGTCAGACATTAGAAGCTCGAAGTCCCTGAAGAAATGTTAACTCAATTAGGAGGAATGTGTTCTGAAGATGAACTCTTTTTCTCAAATATTCATGTTTGATCCAAATGGTCTTTTAATGCTTGTAATGTAGGCTAGGCTCGGGTTGCCAAAGAAAAGATATAAAGGCTCAAATTCATATTTTAAGGGTGATTAAACCAAGGATCAACTTTCCTGATGAAATCTCCGCTCTTCTTCTTTTATTCTTTGGATCACTCTAGACCGCCCATTTTGGGTTTTCACCCTAGAGTTCATTTCCTTTACATGTCTCATTTGAAGGATTTGTTTCAATGTTTCCTTCACTCTTCAACTTTTTCTTCATTTCTTTTTCTTTTCCTTCTTCTCTTCTATTTTCTTCTTTTTCTTTTCTTTCTTTTTCTTCTATTTTCTTTTTCTTTCTTTCTTTTATTTTCTTTTATTTTCTATCCTTTTTCTTGTTTTTCCTTTTTATGTCCTTTATTTAGAGTTTAGGACATTCAACTTAATCTAACATGTTTCTTTCAAACAGTTTTTCATTGCCTTTGCCCCCGGTGTGGGGAGTGATCCTTGGTTAGGGTTAAACCACAAGAAAAATAATATTAGGCTCAAAGGGGGACAACAAATGATTTTTTCTTATTCGTGAAGGGAAATGAAGGAATGCCAAATGTCATTTCACACACAAATACCGTTAAAGAAAAGCAGTCTTCAGTTGGTAGATGTTTTAGAGTTATCACTTCATTCAAGGACCATAACAACAATGTCTAAGAGGAAAATTCACTCAAATCTATATATTAATCTTGAACACACATTTTTGCCCTTCTATCTTGGGATTAGATTCAAGAATCATTCATGCAATCAATAATAGGGACTCTGCAAATAAGACATATGCTTGAAAAGGGAATGAATGAAAAATGAAAAGAAAGGAAATGGATGAAACAAAAATGAGAAACGTTTGCCACTTGAAAAAAATGCATCTTTAAACATGTATATTGACATAGAAGCCCTTACAAAAGATTCCTAATGCTCGCGGGCAAAAGCAAAAGGGTTGGTTCTGAGCATGATCTCATATGTCTAGAAAATTATGCATTATTCCATGAAAGCACGAATCCCGGCCAATCCTGCCTCCAAGGACTTCGTGACAAAACTCTGCTCATCATTTTTATCTACTTCTCTCTCAAGTCTTCCATTTCTGATGGCTGATGTTGAGTGTGTAAAAGTTCTATTATCTACCCCCTATTTAACCCATATTTCTGCTGCATTCAAGCATTATTTATTGCATTTAGGTCAGTTTACAGTTAAACATCACAAATATATTAAAAGGCACAATTTCTACTAAAATTGGTTGTTTTTGCAGGTTGCTGCTGTAGCAGACGGAAAGGGCAGGCGCTGGGCAGTGAAGCAGAAGAGCTGGAACTGGACAAGCAGCCAAGGAGGACGATGCTGCCATGGTTGCCGCCGTGACAGCAAAGGACGACAGCAGTTTTGAGGAGAAGAAGCAAAATGGACCTCGACAGATAGAGAAAATTTAGCCCGTCTGTCGTGTGAAATCACCATATTTTTCCAAGCCCCAGATCGAAAGGAATGTCAATCCCAAATTTCAAGGAGAGAAAATCCCAAGAAAGAAGGAGGACGACTTAAAGATAGATTCTCTAAAGATTTAGTCTTTATTAGAGTTGTACTTTAATTTAAAGTTGTAATCCTTGCTAAATTAGAAAACTTGGACCCAAAGCCTATATAAGGGCATGTATTTCGACCTAGGGAGAATACACACCATTCTCTAGCCTTCTCTCAAACCCTAGCCGTTTTCCTTCTCCCACCATGTTCTAAATTCCCCTTAGGGCCACGGGTTGATTTGTTTTAGGAATTTTCAGTTCAATAAAATAAACTTCAAGTTCTCATATTCTGGTTATTAATATCTTGCAAGAGCATCGGGATAGCATTGTGAGGTTATCAATTTACTTAGCATCGGGAGAGTTAAGTATACGAAAGGAATAAGAGCAAGTTCTCTAGTTTATAGTTGAACTATATCAGACCTAGGGATAGGACGAGGTTAAGTGGCTAAAGAAGAATTCATCAACATCGGTGTTCATCCTTCGATTCACGCCGGGAGGTATCATCAAAGACGTGATCATCGACAGACTTAGACCTAGGGATAGGCCAAGGCACAGCATGGATTCTTGCCAAACTTAAAGTACTGAGTTGAGTGTTCGCTGCCGCGACAAGCAACGGACTGCTGCCGCGACAGGTGCTGCCGCGACGGGGACGACGACAGAACTGGATTTCCTAGACTCAGCAATACCTGCACTACTGAGCAATTCAATACCAGCCCATTCTCTCTATCTTGATTTCTCTACTCTTTTATTTAAGTTCTCTTTATTATTTTCGTGACAACTTTCTCAAATATTTTCTTTACTCTTGTGCAGCAATCTAAGGTGAAGCTATTAGCCAGTCCCTGTGGAGACGATATCCGATACATCGTATCACTTTACTACTTGCGTCGTGTATACTTGCACTACAATTGCGATAGACTATTTTACACGCAACAAGTGTTTGGCGCCGTTGCCGGGGACTGGCAACATAACTCTACCTTTTCTTTTACTGCAGTTTTTGTTTTTGTTTTTATTTTTCTGTTTTTCTTTGGCTTGTTCAACTCTTGCTTTTCACAAGGTTCCTTGTTTATGCGCAGATCGAAACGAAGTGAAGATCCTGAGTATCCATTAGATCCGAAAATCGAACGTTCATTCAATCTTAGGAACCGACTTCGTCACGTACTAGCCAGGAACGAATACCTTGAGGAACAATTAGAGACAATGGCACACCAAGGAAACAACCCTCTTGCTGGAGATGGAGCTGTTATACCGCCTGTCGGTGACCTGCCTGCCGCTGCCGGACGACGGTCCTGTCGTGACTACATGTTGAACGATCATGTAGAACTGGAAACTACGCTGTCGGACATAGAAGTTGACAACTTTGAGCTAAAACCTTTTATGTTTAGTATGATCAACAACGCCAGTCAATTCAGTGGTGCTGTTACAGAGGATGCTAGAGAGCATCTAAAAACGTTCCAGGAAATCTGTGGTTCGTTTAGACTACCAGGAGTTAATCCGGAGATACTGAGGCTTCGGTTGTTTCCCCATTCACTGAGGGACAGAGCAAAGACTTGGTGGAATAAACTTACGCCGGGTTCAATCAGAACTTGGGCAGATTTGTCTCGTGAATTTTTATCTCGTTTTAATCCTTCACACTTATCTGAGCGATTACGTAATGAAATTGCTACTTTTCAACAGGAAGATGACGAGCCGATGCACGAGGCCTGGGACAGATTTACCACTCTTCTACGGAACTGCCCAATGCATGGATTCCCCGTCTGGAACCAGGTAACTAAGTTTTATAATGCTGCCAACTTACAAACTCGTATTCGAATTGATTCAGCAGCAAACGAATTACTACTGGACAAAGACCCGGATGAGGCAATGTAAGTATTGAAAAATCTGGCTAAGAATGAGGAGCAGTTTCCGACAGTAAGAAGAGGGGGTAAACGGGTTCTAGCTGTTAAAGATTATGAGGCCAACAACACGATGAAATCACATGTGGCATACCTTACTAAGGCAATGAAAAAGCTCTTGAACGATGATGCACAACATGGATTTGCTGTCGAGGAGGTATGTGACATTTGTGAAGGAAATCACAGTTCGGAGGAATGTCCAATATAGTTAGAAGAGGGAAAGTATGTTGGAAATTACAATAAGCCGAATTACAACTCCAACAACTATAATCCCAACTGGAGAAAGGATCCCAAGTTTTCTTGGAGTAATTCTAATAATGCCCTGAATCCTCAAGCACACAATAATCAGAATCAGGGAGGACCTAGATTGTTAACTCGACAGCAACCGCAGCAGCAGCAGCAACAGCCACCAGCTGCCACGAACAGTATACTGGAACAGACTCTGGCTACGTTTATGTCTCAGACAGGAACTTATATTGAGAACATGAATCAGTTTGTCAAGAAGACGGAGACATTCATGGATAAAACAGAGATGCGGATGACAAATCATGAAGCTACTCCGAAATCATTGGAGACACAAATGGGTCAGGTTTCCCAGCATATCAACCCAAGGCAGACTGGAGGATTTCCTAGCAATACTGAAAATGCTAGACAGCCCACACATGAGCAGTGTAAAGCCATTACTACTAGGAGTGGGAAGAAACTACCTGGGCCAGAGAAAGAAGCTGAAACAGTAAAAAAACCAGCCTTGGACAGACCTGCCGAGGAAGCTGCCCCGACAGGTAACAAACAGCCTGCTGCCGATGAGCCTGTCACGACAGCAGAAGCGACAGAGGAGAAAAATGATGAACCCAAACCTCCTCAGATTCGTATGCAGTGGGAAGGACGTATTGCTGATTATCGTCCCCCACCTCCTTTTCCTCAACGGTTACAGCAAGTGAAGCAAGAATCTCAGCTCAAAAAGATTTTTGATATTTTTAAGCAGGTTCATATTAATATTCCGCTGTTAGATGCCGTGAGGGAGATGCCCGGTTACGCCAAATTTCTCAAAGATTTCATGTCAAAGAAATCTAAACTTGGGGAATTTGAAACAGTTAAAATGACAGAAGGATGCATGAGTATTCTTCATAGGCAGCCACCCCAGAAAAAGAAGGATTCAGAGAGCTTCATCATACCTTGTGTAATCGGAGATAAATATGTGGGTAAGTGTTGGGTTGTGAGGTGCTCGATTTGATCAACCAATTATGCTCACCAAGTGGTGGAGAGGTGGATTTTTGGGTGGAAAGGTTAAGGAAGCTAAAAAGAATAAGACACAATGATTTTAGAGTGGTTCGGTCTTCTAACAAGCACCTACATCCACTACCTTAGCTCCCCACTAAGGATTTCACAATCAATCCACTAATTGATTCGTCCCCTTTTCTAGGATTAGGAGGAAACCCTTACAACCGATCAAGCTTCTACCCAAAGCCTTGATCAAAACCCTCTTTTACAAAGAGGAACAATAAGCAAACTTATAATCCTCTAATAGGAGTTTGTTTGCACAAATAAGCACTCACCCAAACCTAAAACACTTGAGCAAATTTGACAATTTTGGCTCACTAGTGTTTGTCTATACAAGAATTGACAATTTAAGTGCTAAGACAATTTCTTGATCATTTGATGTTTGACAATATGAGCATTAGTCTTCTCTTGATGCTTGGAAGTCCCTTTTATACTCCCAATTGAGTTTGTAGCTGTTACTAGCCGTTGGGGATGAATTGGAGCCGTTGAGGACTTTATTTCCCTTCATAAATGCTGTTCTGCAGCTAACGGTATCGATACACGTGGAACGGTATCGATACGGCCTTCATAGGAACTAGCCGTTGGGCTCTTGCCAGCTTGGGCGTATCGATACGCTTGAGGGCGTATCGGTACCCTCAGACATTTAAATGGCCGTTGGGAAAATAGCCGTTGGGGTAGTTAAACAGGGATCAGTACGTTGACGTGGCGTATCGAAACGACCCCCTCCGTATCGATACACTAAACCCTCGTATCGATACGAGTTTTGACAGTGGCCAAACCAGGGCAAAATGGTATCGATACTGGTACACCGGTATCGATACTGGTACTTTGAAATCACGAGTTTGGCTATTAAAAACATGAAAATTCTTTGTCAAAAACCTCTTAAAATACCTCAAACATAATTTCAAGTTGTTTGGACTTAAAAACAAGTTTTAAATTCTTTTCAAATTAGTCCAAAACATTTTTCAATTATTATATCAAAACATTAGTTCTACAATCTCCCCCTTTTTGATATAATAAAACTAACTTGAAAAATTGTTTGGGATTCTCCCCCTTTAACTTTTAAAAATGTGAATAAGAGATTAAAGATATGAAATCAAATTAAGCTTCCCCTTATTCATTTGAAAATTCAATTTTTCAAACCATTTCTCCCCCTTTTTGTTATATCAAAAAGAATTTAAAAGACATTTAAGTTCAAGATAACATAGGAGGCAAAAACATTTTGACACACTTAAAATTTTTGGTTTAAAATTGGCTCCCCCTTACTCAAAGCATCATATAAATTGTTAGTCCATCATATATGATCATCTAGTTGAATGAAATAAAAATAAAAACAAATGAAATCAAAACCAACTAGAATTTTTACCAACACTAGAACCCAAGGGAGGATGTGAAGCCTTCCTTCTTCAAGTGTTTTTCCTTGTGTGTATGGAGCTCCCCCTCAATGTTTGACTTGTTGAACATCTCCATCACACCTACAATAGACAATCAAGTAATTTTTGGTATCCAAATTGCTTTGGATCCATAAACGTTAGTTGCACAGAATTTAGTCCCCTTAGGAATCCATTTTTCAAATTCATCCTTTTTAGTTGAAGTGGTTAGTCCTTTTGGGACCCAAACACTTCTAAAACATTTTCCATTCACAAATCTAGGGGCACTAGATTGTCTAACATAAAAATTTGATTTTCCAAAATTGTTTTTCTTTTCAAGCTCTTTGGAAATCCAATCTTTTTCTTCTTGAACATTTTGAAGCAATTTTTGTAAATTAACACATTTTAATTCAAACTCTTCAAGTTTTGCTTCAAGTTCAAGTTTGGTTTTAGAAAGCAAATCATTTTGAATTTTTAACTTTGAAACCAATTTTTTGTTTTTCAAAATGTGGCTTTTAAAATCTAAAACCAAATCGTCATAGGCATCTTGTAATTCATCAAAGGAATAAGAACATGAAGTAGATGAATTATAAGTTACCCTTGAATCTTCTTCGATGGCCATAAGGCAAAGGTTGGCTTGTTCATCGTCGGTGGAGTCACTCCAAGTAGCCAAATGTGCCTTCTTCTTATGGCTTGAAGTGCTTGCCCTCTCCTTTCTCTTAGGTTCTCGTTCAAGCTCTCTCAAGGCTTTCTTCATGAACGGGGCACACTTCTTGAAGAGATGAACTATCTCTTCTTCTTCATCCTCCTCTTCACTTGAGTAGACGTGATTGCAAGTGGAGGATTTGAGAGCCATGGCACTTGCATTGATGCCAAGCCCTTTGAGTTTCTTCTCTCCCATAGCTCTAATTTCTTCCCTTTTCTTCTCCTCTTCCTTGTTCTTCTTCATAATTTGATGAGTGAGAAGATACCCCATAAGTTCATCAAGCTTCAAAGTCTTCAAATTTTTGGCTTCGATGATGGCGGTCCTCTTTGAGTCCCAAGACTCGGGAAGTGAGTAGATGAGCTTTCGAACAAGCTTTTCTTCCGGGAAGGCTTCTCCAAAACCTTTAAGACCATTGGTGATGGTGGAGAACCTATCAAACATCTTCTCGATGTTCTCTTCCGGATCCATTTTGAAGTTCTCATACTCCAAGGTTAGGAGCCCAATCTTGGCCTCCTTGACTTCATTTGTCCCCTCGTATGTGACTTCAAGCTTGTCCCATACCTCCTTGGCACTCTCACAAGAAGACATCTTCTCATAGATGGATGGACCAAATGCACAAAATAGAATGTGCAAGGCTTTGCAATTTAGCTCCATCTTCTTGCGATCGTCGGCACTCCACTCCGCTTTACTTCTTTGAGGCACGAATGGACCATCTTCAACTATGTCCCATAGCTTGTAATCTCTTGACTTCAAGAAGAATTTCATCTTTGTCTTCCAATGGGCATAGTGGTCTCCGTCAAAGAAAGGTGGTTTGTCGATTGATTGTGCCATTTGAGCCGGTTGATGAACTAGTGATCGAGCTTGCCGGATCTTCTCAATAGGATGTGAATCCCCTTCGATTGAGCCAAGCTCTGATACCAATTGTTGGGTTGTGAGGTGCTCGATTTGATCAACCAATTATGCTCACCAAGTGGTGGAGAGGTGGATTTTTGGGTGGAAAGGTTAAGGAAGCTAAAAAGAATAAGACACAATGATTTTAGAGTGGTTCGGTCTTCTAACAAGCACCTACATCCACTACCTTAGCTTCCCACTAAGGATTTCACAATCAATCCACTAATTGATTCGTCCCCTTTTCTAGGATTAGGAGGAAACCCTTACAACCGATCAAGCTTCTACCCAAAGCCTTGATCAAAACCCTCTTTTACAAAGAGAAACAATAAGCAAACTTATAATCCTCTAATAGGAGTTTGTTTGCACAAATAAGCACTCACCCAAACCTAAAACACTTGAGCAAATTTGACAATTTTGGCTCACTAGTGTTTGTCTATACAAGAATTGACAATTTAAGTGCTAAGACAATTTCTTGATCATTTGATGTTTGACAATATGAGCATTAGTCTTCTCTTGATGCTTGGAAGTCCCTTTTATACTCCCAATTGAGTTTGTAGCCGTTACTAGCCGTTGGGGATAAATTGGAGCCGTTGAGGACTTTATTTCCCTTTATAAATGCTGTTCTGCAGCTAACGGTATCAATACACGTGGAACGGTATCGATACGGCCTTCATAGGAACTAGCCGTTGGGCTCTTGCCAGCTTGGGCGTATCGATACGCTTGAGGGCGTATCGGTACCCTCAGACATTTAAATGGCCGTTGGGAAAATAGCCGTTGGGGTAGTTAAACAGGGATCGGTACGCTGACGTGGCGTATCGAAACGACCCCCTCCGTATCGATACACTAAACCCTCGTATCGATACGGGTTTTGACAGTGGCCAAACCAGGGCAAAATGGTATCGATACTGGTACACCGGTATCGATACTGGTACTTTGAAATCACGAGTTTGGCTATTAAAAACATGAAAATTCTTTGTCAAAAACCTCTTAAAATACCTCAAACATAATTTCAAGTTGTTTGGACTTAAAAACAAGTTTTAAATTCTTTTCAAATTAGTCCAAAACATTTTTCAATTATTATATCAAAACATTAGTTCTACAGTAAGGCACTTTGTGATCTTGGTGCTAGTATTAATTTAATGCCAAAATCTTGTTTTCAAAAATTAGGTATTGGAAAAGCTCAGCCCACGACAGTAATTCTGCAGCTGGCAGACCGCTCTTACGTTCATCCGGAAGGAAAAATCGAAGGCATTCTGGTAAGAGTGGATAAATTTATATTTCCTGCTGACTTTCTTGTTTTAGATTGTGAAGCAGATGAAAACGCACCAATCATCCTGGGGCGACCCTTTTTAGCCACGGGAAGATCACTGATTGATGTGGAGAAAGGAGAACTCACCATGAGAGTGAACGATCAAGAGATAAAGTTGGATGTTCTCCAAGCTATGAAGCATGCTGATGCAGAAGAAGAATGCAAGGTTATCACTGAAGTTACCCTTGACCAACCCTGCATCAGGTCGGGCTGTCACGACATAAAAATTGGTCACTGCCTCGGCAACTACTTACAGGACTGTCACGACAGCACCGACGACAGTAACCCCTCAGAGACTGATACATCTGATACTGAAGATCAGGAGGAGGTAAACTGGATAGGCGATCGTCCAGGTAAGTTATTTGAACCTTTAAATTATACTTCGGATAACCATGCAATCCAAAAGCCATCGACTGTTGAGCCCCCTGTTTTAGAACTGAAGCCCCTGCCAGGGCAGCTAAAATATGATTTTCTTGGTTCAAATGATATGTTGCCCGTAATCATCTCTTCCAAGTTGATGCAGGAACAGGAACAACAGTTAATAGGGATGCTGCAGCATCACAAAAAGGCTATTGGATGGACGATAGCTGATATTCAAGGCATTAGTCCGGCATTATGTATGCATAAAATCCTTCTAGAGGATGATCATAAGCCGACTATAGATGCTCAAAGGCGGCTAAACCATGCGATGAAGGAGGTGGTGCGTAAAGAGATAATCAAATGGTTAGATGCTGGTATAATTTACGCCATCTCCGACAGCAAATGGGTGAGCCCGGTGCAATGCGTTCCCAAGAAAGGTGGAATGACCGTGGTGACCAACGAAAACAATGAGTTAATCCCAACCAGGACTGTAACCGGTTGGAGGGTTTGTATGGACTATCGGAAGCTTAACAAAGCTACCCGAAAGGACCACTTTCCTTTACCCTTTATTGATCAAATGCTTGATAGATTAGCGGGTAAACCTTACTATTGTTTTCTTGATGGTTATTCAGGTTACAATCAAATCGCTATCTCACCAGAAGATCAAGAAAAGACGACATTCACATGCCCGTACGGAACATATGCTTTTAGGAGAATGCCTTTTGGACTATGCAATGCACCAGCCACCTTCCAAAGGTGCATGATGGCCATATTCTCCGATATGGTGGACTTCCTAGAGATTTTTATGGATGACTTTTCAGTCTTTGGAGACGATTTTGACAGCTGCCTCGGCAACCTACAAAAGGTACTCGAAAGATGTGAAAAAGCAAACTTAGTTTTGAATTGGGAAAAATGCCACTTCATGGTGGACGAAGGGATAGTCCTTGGCCATAAGATCAGCTGCCGTGGCATAGAAGTCGACAGGGCCAAGATAGAAGTGATCGAAAAGCTGCCGCCGCCGATCACAGTCAAGGGTATTAGAAGTTTCTTGGGACATGCTGGTTTTTATCGAAGATTCATTGCAAATTTCTCAAAAATCACCAAGCCCCTATGCCATCTTCTGGAGCAGAACCGACCCTTTGACTTTAATGATGAATGTACTGAAGCATTCAAGGTTCTGAAGGAAAAGCTGGTAACAGCCCCAATAATACAGCCACCAGACTGGACACTGCCGTTCGAGATCATGTGTGATGCTAGTGACTATGCTGTCGGGGCAGCACTTGGGCAGCGAAGAGATAAAAAAATTTCATGTCATATACTACGCCAGCAAGACACTGAATGACGCCCAAGTGAACTACACAACCACAGAGAAAGAGTTATTAGCTGTGGTATTCTCCATTGACAAGTTTCGTTCTTACATACTTGGAACGAAGGTAATAGTGCACACAGACCATTCTGCCCTGAAGTATATGTTCGCAAAAAAGGATGCAAAACCTCGATTGATACGGTGGATCCTACTATTGCAAGAATTCGACCTTGAATTCAAGGACAAAAAGGGGACAGAAAATCAAGTAGATGATCACTTGTCAAGGTTGGAGAAGGGACAGAGTCTACCAACTGATGAGACAAACATACTGGAGACCTTCCCAGACGAGCAGCTCTTTGCTGCCGCAATCACTGCCGCGACAGCCATGGCGGCAGGTAAGTCTTCTGAACTCCCCTGGTATGCTGATTTCGTTAATTTCTTAGTTAGCGAAATAATTCCTTCTGATCTTAATTATCAAGCCAGGAAGAGGTTCCAAAATGATGTTAAGCATTATTATTGGGACGAACCTCTTCTTTTCAAAATCTGTGCAGATCAAGTTATAAGGAGATGTGTACCATAGGAAGAGCAAGAAGACATACTTCATCACTGCCATGCTTCACAGTATGGAGGACACTTAGGAGGCAAAAAAACTGCTGCCAAGGTGCTGCAGTCAGGGTTTTATTGGCCGTCACTGTATAAAGATGCGCAAATCTTCTACAAGAGCTGTGACAGGTGCCAAAGGACAGGAAACATCTCAAGGAGAAACGAGATGCCACTACAGAACATTCTAGAAGTCGTGATCTTCGACGTTTGGCAGATTGATTTTATGAAACCATTCCCATCTTCATGTGGGAATCTATACATCCTCCTGGCAGTAGATTATGTCTCTAAGTGGGTAGAAGATATCGCCACTCAAAAGAATGATGCCAAGACAGTCCAAAAGTTTTTACACAAAAACATTTTTTTCTAGGTTTGGCATCCCTAAGGCGATTATCAGTGATGAAGGGAGACATTTTGACAACAGGGTTATTGGTGCTGCCTTGAAGAAATACGGTGTCAAGCATCGGATCGCGACAGCATATCACCCACAGACCAATGGACAAGCTGAAATATCTAATAGGGAAGTTAAGAACATTCTTGAGAAGATGGTTAAGCCAACTAGGAAGGGTTGGTCTTTACTTCTCAATGATGCATTATGGGCTTATAGGACAACTTTTAAAACTCCATTGGGAATGTCTCTGTACCGATTGATTTATGGGAAAACATGTCATCTACCTGTCGAGATAGAGCACAGAGCATACTGGGCGATCAAGGCAGTGAATATGGACTTGGACAGGGCAGGGCAGAAAAGGCTGTTAGATCTGAACGAAATTGAAGAAATCCGGACAATGGCCTATGACAATGCAAGAATCTACAAGGATAAAACTAAGAAGTGGCATGACAAGAAGCTGCTGCCACGACAGTTCTGCCCAGGGCAGCTTGTATTGTTGTTCAATTCTAGACTGAAACTTTTCCCAGGGAAACTGAAGTCTAGATGGTCGAGCCCATTCCATGTCGTACAGGTTTTTCCCCATGGTGCCATAACAATCCGATCATTAAAAGACGGGCACCAATTAAAAGTCAACGGACAGCGCCTAAAGCATTATCAGGGGACTAAAGCCCCAGGAATGCAGGAAGTGGTCACCTTAGGAGATGCCCCACCTGGCATCCCTAATTTAACCTAATTTTTTTTATTTTTTATTATTATTATTATTTATTTATTAGGAAATAAAATTTAGGAAATAAGATTTATTTTATTTGAATAATGTTTTTATTTTTATTGTTTTTAGGAAATAAAGGAGTCAAGAAGAACATGAGAAGTAAACTCAGCCCACCATCCATCCACCAGCCCAACAAAGCCCAAAAGTTGAAGCCTATCGTTCCAGCTGCCGCGACAGACACGGAAAATACAGGCTATCAACACGCTGTCACGACAGACGCGGAAACACGTCACAGACGCGTAACAGACGCAGAAACGCGTGACAGACGCGTTAGACACGCTAACGCATAACAGCTGGCCCCATTATTCGCGCCTGCCGTTACAGCTTCAACGGGCAGCAAATCCTTCTATATATAACCCCGTTTCATTTTTCATTTTCACTCACTTCTACTCTTCTTCCTTGCTTCCTCTAGTTTTTACTTGCTTTCAATTTTTATTTCCACAACCCTTGCAACAATGTCTTCCAGGCAAACCCGTAGGAATGCTGCTTCCAGTTCCACACCGACAGCAACCATCCCACGCTCCTTTGCGTTCAGAGATATGTGGGAAGAGAGGGGTTTCATTTACAACTCAGAGGAGGAAAATCTAGACCTCCAGCCATTCATAGCCCGGAAGATTCGAGCGTTACAGTGGCAGACTTTTGCGGAACAGCCTGAAGAAATGAACGTCACGTTGGTTCGAGAATTTTATGCTGCCATCAGTAGCAGGACGGCGACAGCGGTGATTGTCCGAGGGAAAGAGGTGTCGTTTGCAGCTGAGTACATTAACACATTGTATGGGTTCTACATCGGTAACAATGACGATGCCCACCAACAGTTCCTCAACACACTAGACCCTGCTGCCTATGACGCTGTCATGGCAGAATTGACAGAGGAGGGAACTGAATGGAACACCAGCCAAAAGAATCCACGGACAGTAAAGCGGACCCAGCTTCTGCCGGAGGCGAAGTTATGGAATGCCTTCGTAAAAAAGAGGATCATGCCGTCATCCCACAATACCACGGTCGACCAGCCGAGGTTAGCTTTGATACACTCCATTCTACATGAACGGCCCATTAATGTGGGCAGCTATATTCGTGAAAGCATTTTGGAGTGTGCGCACAGACCGACGAGTCCCCTTTACCTCCCATACCTCATCACCTCACTCTGCCGTGGCCATGACGTCCCAGAAGTGAACACTGGCCATCGAGTCCAAGGGAACGGTTGGACAGAAAAGAAAATACTGAGCCTCATGGAACTGACCGCTGCCACCCCTCTGTCGTCATTTGATCCAGCTGCCACAACAACCAACACGACAGCGCAGCCACAGACTGAACCAGCTGCCGCAGCAGCCGCCCCGACAGACTCTTCCTCCCAGATTTTAGCTGCCATTCAGAAGATGGAGGAACGACAGCTGGGTTTAATGACCTTCATCAGGGATTTTGTTGCCTCTACGGTAACTTTTATACAAAATTCTTTAAATTTCCTTGATGTTGTCTTCCCTACATTTCCTGCACATTACTTTACTGTAACTACACCTGCCCACACTCCCACACCTGCTGCCACACCACAAACACCTCCTGCAGCATCTACACCAACACCTGCCACGACAGCTGCTGGCAGTAACCCTGCAGCAGAGACTTCTACCCGTGGGACAAAGAGAAAAACGGCGACGGAAGAACTTGACGCCTTCATTGCCGGCCTATCGTCATCCTCCGTTTGGGCCGCCAGCGACAATGAACCCTTCATCAAGAGGAACCTCTCGAAGGAGTTTTCACCGGTCAAAAGGCAGAAGCGAATGGCAGGTAAAGGTAATATGCCAAAAGCCAGCGGCAGCAGCAATGACGGCAGCAACCATAATAGCAGCAGCGGTGAGGAAAGCAGCGACAGTTCTGATGTCCAGGTTGTGGAGCAACCCCCTCACATCTCCCCGACCAGGATCCAGCCACCACGGGAGGCCAAAACAAAGACCACATCTGCCTCCCCCATGCCTCAGCCAGCTCCGAAAGCTAGAGCCCGCCGCTAGATCAGACTCAGCAGCAGCAACGAAGGCATCGATTAAAATTTAAGTTTCCTATCTTATTATTGCTGCCTGCTATATATTTTGTGATGTACTGCCTTATCTTTTGTTTCTATTGTCATTTGCATTGAGGGCAATGCAACCCTTGAGTTTGGGGGTGGCATCCCTCCATCAATGGAGTCTAATTTAGTTTTAATGGTGTCTTTTACTTAGTAAAAAAAAAGAAAGAAGAAAGATGAAAATATTGAAAACTTTGGCTGAAAACTGTGAACTGAACTTACCTGCCGTGACAGCCCTGTCGTGGTAGTGCCTTTAGGATACTTTTAGGAGAAGTTTAGAGCCTTTCTATAGTTCTGAAAACTTAAACACCATTGTGACTGTTATACTGCTTAGAACTCTTTTAGTCAACTAGAATAGGAAGCTTAGCACTTGAATAGCCCCTAGAGGTGCCTAACACTGGCTCTAGGAAAGAAGTTTAGCAAAATAGACTCAACAGCCCTAAAGGTGCCCGAAACCGGCTCTAGTGAAACTTTAGCTTAAAAAATCAATGAAATCGAATCAAAACAGAAAATCAAAGGAGCATAAGAAGTGCCTTCAAAAAGATAAACTTGGCATAAAAATTCGAGTTAAGAGCTGAAATATTCTAGTGAAACTAAGGGAGTCTTGGCATATAACTGTTCACAAGCATGCACACACTGCACGAGGACTATAGTGAGATTCCGGACAGATCCTAGATTATCCGACAGGGTGCTGCCGCCACAGGGAACGAACGACGGGTAAGGGAAGGTTCACTGTTTAAAACCAAAACAAAAATATTTCATTTTTCTTTTAAGTCTTAGTTGCTTGAGGACAAGCAAAAACTTGATTTTGGGGGTGTCTTGAGTGTGTAAAAGTTCTATTATCTACCCCCTATTTAACCCATATTTCTGCTGCATTCAAGCATTATTTATTGCATTTAGGTCAGTTTACAGTTAAACATCACAAATATATTAAAAGGCACAGTTTCTACTAAAATTGGTTGTTTTTGCAGGTTGCTGCTGTAGCAGACGGAAAGGGCAGGCGCTGGGCAGTGAAGCAGAAGAGCTGGAACTGGACAAGCAGTCAAGGAGGACGATGCTGCCATGGTTGCCGCCGTGACAGCAAAGGACGACAGCAGTTTTGAGGAGAAGAAGCAAAATGGACCTCGACAGATAGAGAAAATTCAGCCCGTCTGTCGTGTGAAATCACCATATTTTTCCAAGCCCCAGATCGAAAGGAATGTCAATCCCAAAGTTCAAGGAGAGAAAATCCCAAGAAAGAAGGAGGACGACTTAAAGATAGATTCTCTAAAGATTTAGTCTTTATTAGAGTTGTACTTTAATTTAAAGTTGTAATCCTTGCTAAATTAGAAAACTTGGACCCCAAAGCCTATATAAGGGCATGTATTTCGACCTAGGGAGAATACACACCATTATCTAGCCTTCTCACAAACCCTAGCCGTTTTCCTTCTCCCGCCATGTTCTAAATTCCCCTTAGGGCCACGGGTTGATTTGTAAAGTAGTTGCAAGGGTTTGTGAGAAGGCTAGGAGGTATCATCAGCATCGGGAGAGTTAAGTATACGAAAGGAATAAGAGCAAGTTCTCTAGTTTATAGTTGAACTATCTCGGACCTAGGGATAGGACGAGGTTAAGTGGCTAAAGAAGAATTCATCAACATCGGTGTTCATCCTTCGATTCACGCTGGGAGGTATCATCAAAGACGTGATCATCAACAGACTTGGACCTAGGGATAGGCCAAGGCACAGCAGGGATTCTTGCCAAACTTGAAGTACTGAGTTGAGTGTTCGCTGCCGCGACAAGCAACGGACTGCTGCCGCGACAGGTGCTGCCGCGACGGGGACGACGACAGAACTGGATTTCCTAGACTCAGCAATACCTGCACTACTGAGCAATTCAATACCAGCCCATTCTCTCTATCTTGATTTCTCTACTCTTTTATTTAAGTTCTCTTTATTATTTTCGTGACAACTTTCTCAAATATTTTCTTTACTCTTGTGCAGCAATCTAAGGTGAAGCTATTAGCCAGTCCATGTGGAGATGATATCCGATACTTCGTATCACTTTACTACTTGCGTCGTGTATACTTGCACTACAATTGCGATAGACTATTTTACACGCAACAACTGCCAATATCAAATCTCTGTTCATGACCATGTATGCGAAACATTCGGTGGCATGATTTAACATGTAGCCATCGAAAGGTCCATTTAATGTCTCCACAAACATTGGAGTAACCTCATTTTCCGACAGTGAGGGTTAAACTTGGGCTGCCATATATCGCCATCTCTGGGCGTACTGGCAGAAGCTCTCATTGGGCTTTTGTTCCATATTTTGTAGCACAATCCTGCTTGGGGCCATGTCTGTTACATACTTGTACTATTTGAGAAAGGCTTTCGACAGATCTCTCCAAGTGCGTATGTTGGCCCGACTTAGTTGAGCATACCATCAGATAGCAGACCCAGATAGACTGTCTTGGAAACAATGGATCATCAACTTCTCGTTTTATAAATGTGGTGACATTTTCCGGAAGTACCTAGTCAAGTGTGCCAATGAGCATGTAGCTCCATTATACTTCTCGAAGTCAGGGACCTTGAACTTTGGAGGTGTCACCAAGCCCGAAACTAGACTCAAGTCTCTAGCATCCTTGCCACCATAAATGCTTCCTTCTTGATAAACTTTAAACATTTCCACCAACTTCTTGTAGCGGTCTTCCCATTTCTTCTCGACCTTTGTTATGTCAATTTCTTCAATGAGGTCAGACATCTCGGGGCTGCGAAGCTCGTCGGCGTTGTCTTCAGTACGGGCAGAAGATTCTATGAAATGGGGTGAAGCCTCTTCCTTTTGTACGAAAGTCATCCCTGGGAAAGTGTTGGTGTCTTCTCTTGCTTCTGGGTCTTTGAACCTAAACATGGTTGCAATTTGGCTAACTGTTTTCTGGTGTGATATCTCAATCTCTCTCTTCAGATTATTTGCCATCTTCTCAAGCTTGTCATAGATGCTCTTCTGATTTGCTTCCAGGGTTTTCAATCTTTCCTTAGTGTTCATGGGTCGAATCGTGTTTGCGCATGATCTTTACTACTTAAATGGAATTTTCCAAAATTAATTTTTTATTATACATGAATGAATGCAATGATCAAAACATTATTTAATGCAAACAAAAAAAACAAATGCATGTAAGAAAATGCATGTATGCACAAACGAATTTACAAAAGCAAGCAAAACAGTGCAAATGCATGAATGCAGTCGAAGGGCCATCAATTCTATTAAGGTGTTGCTCTAGACGAAACTTCCATTGGATGACAAAGGTCCTACGAATATGTCTTGGTCTAAGCACTCATTTCTTCAATCATCCTTTGAAGCCTTGGTTCCACCTTGTCGATCTGACGTGAGGCGAATAAATGTTGCTTCTTGATGCCACAGACTTTGCTACGTCTTCAATTTTGGATGTCATGCCCTTATCGAACTCATCTTGCTTCTGGATCCTTTTGACGTTGCCTCTAAGTCGAGTAGACCAAAGAACATTTTCAAATTCTGTTTGGTTGGACCGTCGAAGTGGTCATGTTGCTCTTGCGACTTTTGGTATTCTGCTTGGTGCTAATGCGAGCATACTTCGATGTTTCCTCCGCGTGACCATTCGACAAATTCTCATTGTTTGCGCGTTGTCTTTTTCCTTTAGGTACCTTCCATCCATGTCAGAAGCTTTCTCTGATTGAGCAACATGCTTTAAAATTGATCCCCTCATATATGGGATGCATGCAAAAAATATATATGCCACAAAAACCAAAACAAAACTCTCACACAAAAGGTTAGTAATAAATATGCTACAAAAACAAAACAAAACTCACACTCGAAAAGAATAGTAATAAATAAATATGCTACAAAACCCAAACAAAACTCACACACAAAAATGTTAGTAATCTCTTAAAACAGAAACAAAACCTAAAAGATGCATAATAATTCTGGGCCGACATTCCAACATTTCAGGGCATGTCTCTGCGGATTATTCCTACGACTCAACACCATAGTTTTTTCGCATGGATCTATTAGGGGTAGGCTCTAGATTCTCAAACTTGGTTTGGTTCTAAAAGGTACCCGAGCTGTCCTTGTTGTCCCCTACTAAAGGTAGCAAGGCTCTCGATTCTCACCCATTATAGGCTTCAAACGAATCAAGTTCAACTCAGGAGGACTCACTACCGATGCCTTCTTGAAGAATCAATATCCTTACGAAGACAAGGGAATGAGTCCTGAAGGTACTTGCAAGGCTCATACGAAGAATCGATATTCTTATATGAGCAAAGCGTATTCCCCCCCCCCCCACTTAAACGAACGGGACAAAGCACGAGAATAGAGCTTGGAATTAAGTCTTAAATGCGTAAAATAGAATTATATTCATTTAAACAGACAAATAAATAGAACCTATCATGAACTTGCAAATTCCATATTAAAAAACATTTTTTTAATACCATTTAAAACCAATTTGTGGCCTGGCCCTCTTTTGTTTTTATTTTAAAAACACATCCACAGCGGAGTCGTCAAGCTGTCGCAACCGCCTTTTTTAGGGAGGGGCTTCAACTTTTTGGTAAACTTTAAAAACACAGAGTCACCACCAATATTTTTGAAAAGTGTGATTGGATCACTTTAAAATGGGGTTATTTTAATAAAACGTTTTGTTTTAATAAAACAACGGTTTTGGTCTGCGAAAAATCAGAAAAATAGGTTCGGGGGTCGGTTACGCGTGGGGAAGGGTTAGCACCCCCACAACGCCCAAAATTGGTACATAATTAGTTTTAAAATCGTTTTCAAAACTGGAATTTGCATGTTCAAAAAGGTTCGACTTTACTTGTCCGTTTAATGAATATTAGTCTATTTTAACGGCCTTATCTCCCGGGAGATGAACTTTAATCACCGACAACATTTCTGGCGCTAACCCGTCATTCCCATTTGATAAGACACCACATTAAATTAATTTCACTTTTTCAAACTACATAGAAATTTAGCGTGTTGAGATTTTTATTCATTTCTAAGTTCGATTATTAAAGAAACCTTAAAAAACGTCTAAGTCTTTTATTCCTTGTAACCCCCTAGACCCGCCTATGCGTTACAACGGATCCTAGGAAGTCACATTAGGGTCACAAGAGCAACCCACAGTGAAAATACACATGAAAACATTTTTTTCTTTCTCAAAACACTTATTAAACTGTAAAATCAACTTCTGTTTAAAATACAATTTCAGGAAATCATTTAAACACATAACAAAAATTTCAGAAAAGTATTTTACAGACACTGACATGAAACCATACATGACCTACATGCCCCCTAACTATACAGTACCGTACTTCTGAGGCAACGCCGAGGGAACTCCGAACACTGATGTCAACATTTTGCCATGTTATATTCTTTTAACATGTGATAGTAAAAATAACGTGAGCTTGGAAAAGCTCAGTAATACAGAACTACCAAAAGATGCTATAAGCTCATGCAGACATAGGGTAGGCATAACATTTTTATGATGTTCCAGGCAATACTTGTCTCCATTTATGTTTCGCTAATTTAGTGAAGCGCTATTCTTGAGGACAACAAGGTTTGTTCTTTCTATGTTACTGAGTATTAAATGAGAGCTTATTGTTCAGAGAATCAACAGAGTAGCGGGTTGGAGAAGTTAAACCACGAAGCCTAGTGTGTTTTAATAAGTTGCAAATCAAACATACATAAGTACTTAACATCATATCATATGAGCACATAACAGATTAAATGCAAATGTTCAATGTTCATACAGAAGTTTACAAGAACTACCCTCCAACCTTACACCAATATGCAGTCCCCCAGAACTGCATACAGAAGGTCTTACCCTAGGCCTGAGGCGTAGGAGCCTACCTAAGGGAATGCCTTAGGTCCAGAAAGACTTACCCTAGGCCCGTGGGCGTAGGAGCTTAACAGAAGGGTTTACCAGCTGGATCAGGGCTGTACCTGCAGACACTTCAAATCATATCCCCAGAATATATCCCCAAGTAGTACAGTTTTGTTCAATATACATAGGCATCATAATTCAGATGGCAGACATATGTTTAATCACATCAACCGGAATCAGATATTTCAATTTCAGATCAGACACGGGGCATGCTATCAGATGTAACACATCTATGTTCTCAAACAACAATCATGCTTTCAACAGAATAGTCATGCTTTCAACAGAATATTCATGCTTTCATCAGTAATATAATCATGCTTTAAAAAAAGGGTAGTCATGTCCTTAGTTCAGAAATTATCTCATAAATCATACATTTCCATATCTATGTTCAAATAAGTGCATTCAAGTGAACAAGCAAAACAGAAATGTAGCACACACGGAACACACTAGGTGGGACAGATCATTTCTTGGAGATACTTAGCATTTACGGAAGGGGACATATTGAACTTTTGACAACTTGAACGGATTTCTGAAACGTGGCCCCTATTAGAAGGGGTTCATACTAACGATTTAACCCAGATATTCAGGATGTGATACATCAAGATCTTTGAGAGTTTAGACGCATCATGAGTTATTTAGTCATTTAAGCCTACAATGGCATTATGGTCATTTTATCACATATGGACATTTTGGTAATTTATACTAACAAAGCATAAACAATTGCTCAGAAAATTTTATTTGCTTATTAGGCTTCCAATCAGGCATTCAGAGATTTCTATGTCAAGGTCTGTCACGATATCGGATACATTATCTTAATTATTTTGGCCAACGAGGGTATTTTAGTCTTTTAATTATCAGGGGTGATTAACATACATGAGTGTGCTTCCTAACACTTAGGGGCAATTTAGCCCTTAAAGTCTTATTAGAGATCCCAGAATTTCATCAAATGCATAACTGCATGTTTAACTTAAGAGGGCATTTCAGTCATTTTAGAAGTTGGGATAAATCCACCATTTTCGTCAAATTTTACTATTTAGCACCTCCATCGTTTACGTACCCGATAGAGATTAAGTCGTCCTAACTCTCCGGCCCTTTACAGACGATTCATTCTTTACAGAACTTGAGGGTATAACATCATTCAAATTAATCAGACATTTCAGTGCTCGAGGGCATTCCCGTCTTTTTGGTCATTACGAACATTCTCATTTAATTCACGCATTATTGTCATAAGGATCGACTTAGGATTTCAACAATATTTCCAGGGAATTCTCATTCATGTGTTATACAGAGTTTGGGGGATTATCCAAGTTTGTATCACAGGTATTGCATAATGATGCCGAAGTCTTTCCATTAAAACATACATCTTGGTTAGTGTAAATTGCATAATCAGGTCGAATGCAGATTTTAGGTCATTTCCTTTATTAGAGGGGTAGTTTAGTCATACTTATGCTCCAAGGGCATTTTTTGTAATTTCATAATTAATATCTCTCACTCCGTATCCTGGGCCTCGATTCTTACACACTGCTGATTGAGTTGCGGATTAACTGAATTTAACTATTAGAACTTCTGATACTGTTAGCCCATTAGTAATCTTATTCGGATAATTTGGTCTTATTAATATCCATACTTATTGCTCGAATCTGATTCAATTTAAGTAGAATTTACAGTATACGTCATCATAAGCATGCATGCGTTAACCGAATATCAACATGTTCATAAAGCATACAAGGGGTAGTAGTGTATTACCTTAGTTCCGAGCTATAACAGTTGATTCATGATATGACATTCGAATACCCTCGAACCCGAATTCGACATTCCTCAGCATCGAGCATCCAAGGAACCGAGAATACCTTCAATTTCACAAATTCCAAGATCAGACCTTACTCACAAGCTCTTAACCAATAATTAAGTACATAAACAAGTTCGAGCTCAAGGTCAGTTTCGGAGGTTTTCGGATCAGAATTTTGCAAAACGGGCTTCAAAAACGGACTCAGGACGTCGAAAAACATAAAATAGGAGTTTTCGGAAAATTTGACCTTTTGGTCAACGGTCAAAGTCAACGCTGACGTCAGCAGGTCAACGCTGACGTCAGCAGGTCAACGGTCAACGGGGTCAGAGTCAACTGGTCAAAGTCAATGCTGACGTCAGCAGTCAACATGGGTCAACTGAGTTGATTAGGGCTGACTCGGACGAGTTGACTCTGCTGACTCGGGCGAGTTGACTCGACTGACTCGGTTCGAATTTTCGGATCGGGCAGACGGGTTGGGTTAACGGGTCAGGTTCGGGTACGGTTTGGGTCAGACTCGGGTTGGCCGGTTCGGGTCTGGTTCACGGGCCGACCGGTCTAGCCGGTTCAGACCGGTCCACTAACCATTCGAATTTGCTTCGTCGGCCGGTCACCTGAGATAGTCGCCGGGGACGGCGAATCACCGCGATTCTGTCAGAAATACATAGATCGTTAGGCTAAGATTTCAACCCACAAGTTACCAACATGAAACAAGCTGAGAATTTCGTCGGATTTTACCTAAACGGACTCAAAACCGCCGGAACTGACGAGGCTCCGACGAGGGCCTTATCGGCGTCGGGTCGATGATCGGTTAAGGGGGTTTTGCTCCCCTCCACACGGTGAGCACGCCTAGACCGACGACGCGCCACGCCGTTGACTGAGGTGGCCGAAAAAAGCAATGGACAGAGGGTGCGAAAAAATGATTTCCGTCGAACATTCAAGCTGTTCTTCCCGTCGAACGACGACGATGTAGCGCGAGTGGGACGGTGGGTTAGGAGCGGGGTACGACGGTGCACACGACAAGAGCGGCGGTGAGTGCCACGGCGGTACGGTGAGGGCAGATCTGAGTCCGATCGGGGGGGAAAGGGGAAGGCGAGGGGACGAGTTTTTGGATCTTAGGATGTTTCCAGACTTGAGATAAGAATCGGTAGGTGAGGAGTCAAATTACCCCTTTATTACCAATATTAAAACCATACACGTCAAATAAAAAAAACAAAGGCTAAGACCAATTGTGGTCTTAGTTCAGATGGTTAAGTCATTCATTTCTCATGCCATGGGGAATGGGTTTGAATCCCTTTGGTTGCAAACTCTCATTTATTCATTTTTTTTCAGGGTGTTACATTCCTAAATTAAAGTTTAAGTATGCTTAAGTGTATTTTTTTTGTGAAGAACATATTTCAACAAAACATGTTTCTATCTAAGCTTTAGTCTCTAATCCTAAGTTTTAAACTTATTTCTATAAAAAACAAGCAAACAACTTACTATTTCCATTTGTGATTTTTTTCTATTTATTATTCCTAAAAAAAACCTTTATTTCTTTTTTACTTTTGAACTTTTTAAAAGCCAAGACCATTTTTACATTTTTTACCTTTTTCATTTTTTTATGTTTCCCACCTTTTATTTCAAAAAGAATTCTTCCTTTTTAATTTTTTTTTATTTTTAAAGCTTTTCTTCTAAAAAAAACTTTTTTAAGATAAACTTTATTTTTAAATGATTTTCTTTTAAGCTTTTTCAAAACATTATTTTCTTCTAAAACCTTAAAAATTTTACATAAAACATTTTTATTTTCTTTTTTCTTTTAAAACAAAACTTTATGACTTATTTATTTTTCCCTAAAAAAATCTTATTTATCTTTTTAATTTCAAAATTACTCAACCCATTTATTATTAAATCTAAATTTCAAAAATTCTTTTTATATTTTTTTAATCAAAATCAAGCCCCTTTATTATTTCCACTCATGCATTATTGTTTTTCAAAATTAAATCTCTAACTTTAAGTTTTTCAATTAAACCAAATTTATTCATTTTATTCTTGCATTTTAATTTAAACACTTTTAAAAAATTATTTCTACATTTCTAAAGATCAAAACAACTTTAACAATTTTTTTAAGCATGCAAATATTTTTAGAGATCAAACCAAATTTAAAACGAAAACTAAAACACAATCGTTACCGAAATTGTGAAACAATTTTCCGACTTCAAGATCGCAACCTAAAATACACAAAAAAAAAACAAACACAAATATTCAAACTAAAACAAGCATGAAAAAATCTAAATAAAAATCAAAAGGGAATATAGGAATTTTACTGAAATGAAGACCGAAGAACTCGAATATGAACTTCTCGAAACACTCTCAATTGCTTCCGGAAAATTTCCCTCAAGCTCGAACTTTAACTCTAAAATTTCCAGTAGCTCTTAAGAATTTTTTTTTAAAAAAATCGAAATTCTTTTTAGCTCCTTTTGCTTTTTTTCTAAGTGATCAAGTGTGTAGAACAAAAGGGAAAAGAAACCCAATTTATATGGTTTTGGGTGCTTAGAAATCAAGATAATTTGGGGGCAAAATCACGAAATTCATCCCTGAAAACCATCCATCTGATATGAATAGCATTGACCCGTTGAGAACTGAGCAAAATTTTATCCAAATTGGCTCAAATTTTGGGATTTTTGCCCCAAAATTAGATTAGGGCTCGAATCCTTTTCCCCCAAAATCGGTGAGCTACCGGCGACGACAAGGAGCGAGGTCGGCGGCAACAGAACCGGGTGGCCGAGGCGAGTCAACCGGCACCCTTCACGGCGGCCGCCGTGGACGGAAACAGCAGGAAGAAGGCCGACAGCCCCGTCTAGGATTTTATCGGGGCTGGATTGGGGAATCCAATCCCGCGCGCATGGCTACGCGGGTTGGATCCTTCCCCCCCCCCCCCCCCCCTTTCAATCCTAATTGTTCATATTTTCAACCCCAAATCCGACGGTTCTGATTAAGCCTGAAAAAAAACATAAAATGAGTTAGTTTGGGCCTCTAAAAATAAATAAAAATTGGCTCCTTATATTTTAAGGTGGGTTTTTCATCATATAAAATTGTGGACTTTATTATTAGTAGGCATTTGTTTAATTTAGATGGGCTACTTTTTGCAATTTTTTTGAGTTTTAACTATAATAAAAAAATAGTCCATAATAATAATAATAATAATAATAATAATAATAATAATAATAATAAATAAATAAATAAAAGAGGGTGAAAATTCAATGACAACACCAGTCAATCGTAATTTTAACATAGAAATTTCTATTTTTATTTGTTGTCCTTTTTAAGTTGATGTCAGGCAGAATTGTACATTTTTAGGGTAAAGTTCACAAATAATCACTAAACTTTGATTAATTATTTAATTTGCTAATGAAACTTTTAATTGCTTCAATGTTACCATTAAAATTTGCTTCAATTTGGTCACTGAGATCTTAACGAACGTTAAGAAAGTGATGTGTCAGTTAACAATTTTTGTATAATAACACATTTAGTCCTCCACATTTGCACATTCAAATAATTTAGTTAGAATTCGAAAAAATAATAAATTTAATCCTCAATATTTATACATCATTTCAATTTGGCCCTATTTTTAATTAAAAATAATTTAAGTTTAAACTCTAAATCTAAAACCCTAAACCTAAAACCTCAAATCCATAAACACAAATCAAAAACTGAAAACCTAAACCTTAAACCTAAAACACTAAACACTAAAACCATAAACCCAAAATACCAAGTTTCTGGGAAGCAGGTATAGGCCAATCATTTGAAGTTGTTTAGATGGTTGTTTTTTCCTTGATGAAGTGGCAGATGCACTTGTAACTTAGGGGATGAATTTTATGGGAACTATCAATCCATAAGCTGGACTCAAAACTCAACATGGAATCTAAAAGTTCATATTTTTTAAGTAGATATTAATACAATTATTGGCAAAATTATCCAGACAAGCGGATGCTAAAAAATATGAAGATAAAAACATGGAAAAAGCTTGGGATCCTTGATTTGGTAGTGTGTAAGCTTCTGGGGTTGCTTTATCTGATCTATTTCATCAGCTAGCAAGGTATGTTAATCGGGTACCCGACCCAAATCCACCTAGAACGTTAGCAAGGTACGTTAATTTTTAATTTTTAAGGTTTAGGGTTTAGGGTTTTTAGTTTTGTGTTTATGGATTTGGGGTTTTATGTTTAGTGTTTAGGATTTAGGGTTTAGAGTTAAATTATTTTTAATTAAAAATAGGGTCAAATTGAAATAATGTGTAAATATTGAGGGTTAAATTTATTATTATTTTTCGAATTATGACTAAAATATTTGAATGTGTAAATGTGGAGGACTAAATGTGTTATTAAACAAAATTGTTAACTGACACGTGACTTTCTTAACGTCCGTTAAGAGCTTAGTGAACATAATTAAAGCAATTCACAAAGTTTAATAGTAACATTGAAGTAATTAGAAGTTTAATTACCAAATTGAATAATTAACTAAAATTTAGTGAACATTTGTAAACTTTACTTTTTTTTTTTTATTTGTCGAGACACAGGTGGATACAATATATTTTAAACAATCTCCAGTTAAGATCTAAAAAGCACATGTTTATTTATACTCTATATAAAGGAGTAATATTGAGTGAGAACCTGCGCTCGTTTATACTTTCACCATAATAAACCGATTCAATCCTTTAGTTGCAACAAGAAATGGAACCCAAGAAGTTTGCTTTGCTTTTCGTAGCAATGGCAGCCGTGAGTTTACTTGCAACGGCTCCAACTGTTACGGCTGCTCGTAACGAAGTTAGTCCTTTCTCTATCATCGCTGCCGCCAACATTAGGAACCCTTTGGCCAACATTTTCTCGGTCGAAAAACCAGCTGAAAACTGTTTTGATTCAGGCTACAGCCCCTGCTATGAGCATCTTGCATGTTGCAGTGGCAGTTGTATTTTTTATTCCGGAAGTGCAAGTGGATTTTGCCTCTAAATAACCGGACCGAGTCAGCTAAATAGATGGTTTGTTCGTGTACTTGTTGGGTACTAGCGTCCTCTGAGTTTGTCACCGTGAAACAAGTTGTTTTTGTTTTGCAGGTGACGTCTTCCGTTTTATGTTGTTTTGTATTTTGTGTTGTGGTTTGTTTGTCTCCTGGTCGTGTGAAAGGGGATTATGTATGTTTTGCTTTTATTCTAAATAAAATATCTATTTAGCTGCGTTAAATAAATTAAAACAAACAAACATTTGTTTTTGATAAATGAGTTGTTTGAACTTTGACGAGAACTTCTTTGTATGTTTCACTTACAAATTGTAAGTGGTTTCTGCTGTTTTAGTAGAAGGCAGAGGGAACGGACAGCGTTGTGGGGCAAACGATTTCTAAATTTTAGTGACTTTTTTATTATTGGAAGGATAATAATAACAATGGCGGATCCAGAAATATTTTTCAGGGTGGACACAAACTAAATTTTTTTTTAGGGTGCACATAATAATAAAAATTTCAAAATTTCAGAGTGGGCACAAGTCATAAAATTAATAAAAATTAAGGATTAATTCATAAAATTTTTAAAAATTAAAGGCAAATGTGTAAACTTTAAAAATTTTAGGGTGGGCAAGGGCCCACCCAAGGTAAGTTTTGCATCCGCCGCTGAATGGTAAGATAACAAAACATCATAAATGCATAAAATAAAACAAAATCCAAGAAGAAAAAACCCACAGGTAGAGGGTGGAAAATTTTCTGTCGAAAAAGAGATTATTAACCCTAGTATTTATACGGATTCACTTGCCCGAGCAGACCCCACTTTTTGCAAATATTCGGCTAATCTCAAATTGTTTAGTTTCTTAGTAAAGGAGTGCCGGTGAGAAGATGGATTCGTCTACACTTTAGACTATAAGTATCTAATTTAATTGGTTAATTGCTAAAAGAAATGGATAGCAACTACATTTACTGTTTGATGAGGAGGAGACATGTGGTGTGATCGGGGGTATACGGGATGTTATCCCGAATTAGTTGTTTTCATACTTACAGTTTGCAGACGACACAATATTATTCATTAAACTAATGGAGAAATTATTAATTACTGTTAAACATACTTCGAGATGTTTTAAAGTGAGTTCGGGATTAAGTATTAACTTTAAAAAAAATCCTGTCTAATGGGAGTTGTAGTGGATTCGGGGGTGGTGGAAATTTTGGAGCAACAATGTGGGTGTCAAGTAGGTAATTTCTCATTCACATATTTGGGAATTTCTATTGGTGCTGATCCGAGGAGCGTGATGACTTGGGAGCATGTGGTTGAAATATTTCAAGCAAAGTTATCACTGTTTTGGAGATAGTTTGCAATGTTTGTCGGCTTAGCACTGTTTTGGATTGCTCTTTTATTGGTATCTCGGAGACTCCGACTGCACCCACAATTATATGATATGGTCCAAATTTTATAATAATAATTCATGAATCATGAAAAATTAAATCTTGTAATAATTTATTTTTGAAAAATCGACACATTAATGCTAGAACTGTTGTAGTGTTGGATTTGTAAATGAACCACTGATTTTCTCTAGAACATTTTTTATTTAGATTATTGAGATCATATTATGAAAAATAAAATGATCACCTATATTTTAAATTATATACCAAAAACAGCCCAAACCATGTGCATTTTGTAAGTTAAAAACATCATAAGGGATCCATGTATACACTAAATATGCCCAACTAAAACACTTCTCCACTTCTTTTATTTGTTCTCGGGCGGTTACAAGGATCTTTAATTTTCAATTTTTTTTCCTTTTTTATACTATTTCTTCTTTGCTGGCAGTGGTCGTTGACCACTTTGCTGATTATGTACATAAATATGATTCATCTTTACTGATAGATTTTAGTTTTATGTTTCTTTTGTTTTACTTTGCAAGGTTTATACCATATCTGTTTCTATGACATTTCTTTCATCTGCTTGCATGACAGTTTTTTGTCTGCTTTTATAGCAGTTTCAGTCTATCTTTTGATAGTTTAGAGTTCGGGTGACGAGTATCATCGAAATTCTTTGTCAACGAAGGAGGTCGAGCTATACATGTTATGATTTTTTTGTGACTGTGCCGATACGCCAAGAACAAGTAACGGAAGAATTTTGCAATTTTCAAAAAGCACTCAAGGCAAAGTAATAGTTTACTGGATTTAATTTCATGAGCTTTTTTAAATTCTTTTGAAGGTGTTAGGTTTGGTATTCTAACGTCTTTCACACCCTTAAATTTTACTACAATTTTTGCTTTGCATTGAACTTCTAATATTTAAGGTGTGATTCTTTTGTAATCCTTTCACTATTGAATATAATTCGGTTAAAAAAAAACATCATAAGGACTTGATATTGTTAAGCAAATCGTAATATAAAAGACAATATATTGTTAAGCAATATTGTTAAGCAAATCGTAATATAAAAAAAAACATCATAACTGTTATGAATATTTATCTATGTGGATGTCTATCATGATAAGGACTTTATCAAAGGAGATTTGAATTATTTTATCATTAGGAATATTATCTACATTAATTAGAGTTTAATGTATTATGTACTTCTTATGCCTATAAATAGATGATTTACTGAAGACATTGTATATAAGTCAATATTTAGAATAATACAAATCTCTTTCTTTTCTCTCATCTTATTTTGTTCCTATTTCTTCTTGTTCTTGTTTTTCACATTATTCACAATACGTTATCAGCACGAGTTTGCTCAGAAGATTTTAGTTACAAATTAAGCTTCTCCAAAGATTTATCTGGTATATTCTTTTTCCATCTTATATATTTCAATTTATAAAATATATAT
Organism: Hibiscus trionum; assembly: GCA_030270665.1. Taxonomy (NCBI): domain Eukaryota; kingdom Viridiplantae; phylum Streptophyta; class Magnoliopsida; order Malvales; family Malvaceae; genus Hibiscus; species Hibiscus trionum. The sequence goes on along the minus strand of BSYR01000038.1, from coordinate 12,175,940 downwards.
ATAATAAATCCTTTTTTTTTAATGATTGAACTATATTTTATAACGACATGCCAACGAATGTATCCCATTTTTTTTCTTATAAAAGTTATAAACATAAAATATTGTTATGAATAGGTTAATGATAGCTTAACAATTGACGGAAATAATAATGTTTTTTTATATAATAATAATATTAATCTTCAAAACTTTTACAATTCATTAACTGTTGGTATAATATAATATATATACAATAATAAATTAAAACAATATATAATTAATTTTTTGCTTATGTTATCATCCGTCTGTTGGTATTTATGACTTCTATTATATAACAAATAATAATATTTACTTAATTAATCCAACTTGTTGTTATTTATTTTGTTTAATATTTTGTTTTAATTTGTCATGTTTGGTTATTATAAATTATATGTTGGTTTGTTTTAACTCATACCATGCGTATATACAAGGAATTTATATGTTATTTGTTTTAATGGTTTAATCCGAGTATATTGGCTGGACATCCCGTTCTGCGAGGCTACTGGTCTCAAAGGAGGTTTTTAAATGACCTTGTGGACAGGTATAACAATGCCGCGTATGAGGATTAAATCTTCTTTTCTGTTGTTTTCTGATTATATATATTAATTTATAATTAATCTAATTTGATTATTTGTCTTTTATAGTACATCAATGGCAAATCTTGCAAAGATTGAGTTTGTGGCTCTTGATATTTCCGGAAAGAATTATTTATCCTGGATCTTAGATGCCGAAATACACCTAGATGCTAATGGTCTGGGAAATACCATTAAAGAGGGGAATGCAGAATCTGCCCAAAATAAGGCCAAAGCCATGATACTTCTTCGTCGTCACCTCCATGAGGGGTTGAAATCAAAATATTTAACGGTGAAAGATCCTCTTATTCTTTGGAATAATCTAAAGGAACGATATGACCACCAGAAAATTGTTATTCTGCCTAAAGCTCGATATGACTGGTTGCATTTGAGATTGCAAGATTTTAAATCAGTAAGCAAGTATAACTCTGCTATGTTTCGTATTACTTCACAATTGAAGTTATGTGGTCAAATTATTACTGATGAGGATATGTTAGAGAAAACATACTCCACTTTTCATGCAAACAATGTTGTCCTTCAGACACAATATCGAGAAAAAGGCTTTAAGAAATATTCTGAGTTAATTTCTTGCCTTCTTGTGGCTGAGCAAAACAATGAGCTACTGATGAAGAATCATGAATATCGCCCAACTGGCTCCGCTCCATTCCCTGAAGCGAATGCGACATTTTATAGCGGAAGAAATAAAGGTTACACCAACAATCGTGGTCATAACTATGGGCGTGGTCGTGGTCATAGTCACGGTCGAGGACATAGGCGAGGTGGTCGTTTTAAAAATAACTATACCCACCGTAAGTGGAACAATAAAGATGACAATAGTGCAAAAGATCAATCCAAGAAAGAGGAATCTATGTGTCATCGATGTGGCAGCTTAAATCATTGGGCTCGTGCTTGTCGTGTACCAAAGCATCTTGTGAATCTTTACCAACAGTCAATCAATGGTAAAGGAAAGAAAGTTGAAACAAATTTTGTTTATATCAATGACAAAGATGATTATGGCCTTGGCAAAGATGATTATGACATTACTGGCACTAGCAATGACGATTATGGCTTTACAGATATAGATGTTAATGATTTCCTCATTTCCCCTGAGAAGAATACTTGATTTTTATTTTATTTTTTTGTTTTGTTTTGTTTATGTTTATTATTATTTTAGGAAAAGTATGTTAGAAAGATATAATATTTTATTAGGAATTATATATATAAAGAATAAAATTCATGGATGTTATTTATTTAATTTATATTTTGAATATTTTTTTGAATATTTATTTTATTTTATTTTTTTTCTTTGAAGAATATGATTCCGTCTCAAATACAATTTGCCAAAAATGGTGATGATTTATGCTTAGCGGACAGTGCAAGTACTCATACTATACTTAAGCACAAGAAATTTTTTCCCATTTAACAATGCAAGGGAATAATGTGAGTACTATATCCGGAAGTGCTAATATTATAGAAGGCTCCGGAAAAGCAAATATGTTATTGCCAAATGGAACTCTATTCCATATTCATAATGCGCTATACTCTCCAAAGTCGCAAAGAAACTTATTAAGTTTTAAAGATATTCGCAATAATGGATATCATATTGAGAGTAGTTGTCAAGGAGATACTGAATATCTCTATATTACAAGTATAACTCAAGGCAATAAGAAAGTTTTAGAAAAATTACATGCACTGTCATCCGGATTGTACTACACAAGAATCAGTGCAATTGAAGCACATGCTATTGTAAACTATAAGTTTACTGATAACTTTATTATTTGGCATGACCGGTTAGGCCATCCCGGTTCGATTATGATGCGAAAAATTATCGACAATTCATGTGGTCACTCATTGAAGAACCAACAGATTCTTCAAAGTAATGCCTTTCCATGTGATGCTTGTTCTCAAGGCAAACTAATTATTCGACCATCACCAGCTAAAGTAAATTATGAGTCTATTAATTTTCTGGAACGGATACATGGTGATATATGTGGGCCTATACACCCTTCTTGTGGACCATTTAGATATTTTCTAGTTTTAATCGATGCATCGACTAGATGGTCACATGTATCCTTGCTATCAACCCGCAACTTGGCATTTGCGAGGTTACTTGCTCAATTGATAAAATTACGAGCACATTTTCCAGATTCCCCTGTAAAGACAATTCGTCTTGATAATGCTGGTGAATTTACTTCTCAGAGTTTTGATGATTTTTGCATGTCGATTGGAATAAGTGTTGAACACCCTGTAGCGCATGTTCATACACAAAATGGTCTTGCAGAGTACTTTATCAAACGACTTCAATTAATTGCAAGACCGTTACTAATGAAGTCAAAACTACCGATTTCTGCATGGGGACATGTCATTTTACATACAGCATCATTGATTCGCATCAGGCCTGTAAGTTATCATAATATCTCCCCATTACAAATGGTTTTTGGTCAGGAACCAAATATTTCTCATATTAGAATTTTTGGATGTACGGTATATGTTCCGATTGCTCCACCACAACGCACAAAGATGGGTCCTCAAAGGAGGTTGGGAATATATGTCGGTTTTGAATCCCCTTCGATAGTTAAATATCTTGAGCCTTTGACGGGGAATTTATTTACAGCTCGATTTGCCGATTGTCATTTTAATGAGTCGGTTTTCCCAACATTAGGGGGAGAAAATAAACAGCTGGGAAAAGAAATAAGTTGGAATGAATTATCGTTATCTCATTTTGATCCACGTACCCAACAATGTGAACTAGAAGTTCAAAGGATAATTCATTTGCAAAACTTATCAAATCAATTGCCAGATGCTTTTGCTGACCCTAAAAAAGTGACTAAGTCACATATACCAGTTGTGAATGCTCCGATTAAAATTGATGTCCCAGAAGGACAAACTCTAGTTTCTAATGAGTCAAACGCACGCCTGAAGCGTGGTAGACCAGTAGGTTCCAAAGATAAAAATCCTCGAAAAAGAAAAGGAGCTATATCATGTGATGGTCTAATCGAGGAATCAATGGATTATGAAAAATCCCGAGAAGAGATTAAAAGGTCTCCAAAAGAGACATTAGACATGAATCAGGTACCTGATAATGATGAGATCTCAATAAATTATGTCATGTCTGGTAACAAGTGGAACCGAAACAAAATCGATGTCGATAATACTTTTGCATGCAATATAGCACTAGAGATTTTGAATGATAATGTGGATCATGAACCATTGTCAATTGAACAATGTAAGCAAAGAGATGATTGGCCAAAATGGAAAGAGGCAATTGAAGCGGAACTTAAATCTCTTTCAAAAAGAGAAGTATTCGGGCCTGTAGTCCGTACACTGGAAGGTGTAAAAACGGTGGGGTATAAATGGGTTTTTGTGAGAAAGAGAAATGAAAAAGGGGAAATTGCGAGATATAAAGCTCGTTTGGTTGCACAAGGATTCTCACAAAGACCGGGAATTGATTATGAAGAAACATACTCCCCAGTGGTGGATGCAACCACTTTTAGATTTTTGATTAGTCTGGCAATAAAAGAAATACTTAATTTCCGCTTAATGGATGTTGTTACAGCCTATTTGTACGGGCCTCTTGATAATAATATTTATATGAAACTTTCGGAAGGTTTCAAACTGCCTGAAGCAGTTAATTCAGTTTCTCGAGAATATTATTCAATCAAATTAAACAGATCCCTTTATGGATTAAAACAAACAGGGCGCATGTGGTATAATCGCCTCAGTGAATACTTATTAGCAGAAGGCTATAAGAATGATCCAATTTCTCCATGCATTTTTATTAAGAGATTTAGCTCTGGATTTGTTATTATTGCTGTGTATGTTGATGATTTGAATATTATTGGGACTCCTGAAGAGATCTCATTGACAGTAGAATGTTTAAAGAAAGAATTTGAAATGAAAGATCTTGGGAAAACAAGATTCTGTCTTGGATTACATATTGAGCACTTAAAGGATGAAATCCTTGTGCATCAATCAACATACATAGAAAAAATGCTGAAGAAATTTTACATGCATAATGCACATTCATTGAGCACTCCTATGGTTGTTAGGTCACTTGATGTTAACAAAGATCCATTCCGTCCTCGAGAGATGGATGGAGATATTCTTGGTCCAGAAGTGCCATACTTAAGTGCTATTGGTGCATTAATGTATCTTTCTAGTCACACACGACCTGACATATCGTTTGCTGTCAATTTGTTGGCAAGATTTAGTTCATGCCCAACCCGAAGACATTGGAATGGGGTCAAACACATATTTCGTTATCTTCAAGGTACGAAAGACATGGGATTATTTTTCTCTAATCTATCCAAAACAGAATTGGTTGGTTTTGCGGATGCAGGATACTTATTTGATCCTCATAATGCTCGATCACAGACTGGTTATGTATTTACATACGGTGGTACAGCAATTTCTTGGCGCTCAATGAAACAAACAATTACTGCTACTTCCTCTAATCATGCTGAGATTTTGGCTATACATGAGGCTAGTCGTGAATATGTGTGGCTAAGGTCTGTAACCAATCATATTTGCAAAAATTGTGGTTTACACTCTGGAAAAGTAGCTCCGACGGTCTTATATGAGGATAATACGGCCTGTATTGCCCAACTTAAGGAAGGATACATAAAGGGTGATAGAACAAAACACATCTCCCCAAAATTCTTCTTCACTCACGATCTACAAAAGAATGGAGACATTGATGTCCAACAGATTCGTTCATGTGATAACTTGGCAGATTTATTTACCAAGGCACTCCCTACTGCTCCATTTGAGAAGCTAATTTATAATATCGGATTGCGTCGTGTCAAAGATCTTATATGATGTATTTATGAGGGGGAGCAAAATACGCGTTGTACTCTTTTCCTTATCCATGGTTTTGTCCCATTGGGTTTTCCTGGAAAGGTTTTTAATGAGGCAACATGTTATGCGTATTAAAGATGTGTGTACTCTTTTCCTTTACTAAAGTTTTTTTTATGGAGTTTTTATCTTAGTAAAGTTTTTAACGAGGCACACTGTCTTCATAGACATCCAAGGGGGAGTGTTATGAATATTTATCTATGTGGATGTCTATCATGATAAGGACTTTATCAAAGGAGATTTGAATTATTTTATCATTAGAAATATTATCTACATTAATTAGAGTTTAATGTATTATGTACTTCTTATGCCTATAAATAGATGATTTACTGAAGGCATTGTATATAAGTCAATATTTAGAATAATACAAATCTCTTTCTTTTCTCTCATATTATTTTGTTCTTATTTCTTCTTGTTCTTGTTTTTCACATTATTCGCAACAATAACGCAGTTAAATAAATATTTTATTGATAATAAAGACAATATATTGTTAAGCAAATCGTAATATAAAAGACAAAACAACTAGAGGTGTTTAAAAATGTCTGACTCGAATGTCTGGCCTATTAGTCCGTCGACCTGATAAAAAAATTTAAGTCGGTCGAATATTTATTTTCAGGTCGGATTTGGAAAAGTTAAAAACTTGACTTGACCCGTGTCCATCCCTAACTGCACAGGTGCGTGCAATAACTACCTTTAGACTTACAATTTACAGACGGTTCGTCAACGAAAAAAATATTGACAAAAGGGTTTCTAATATTGGCGGTGGTGATGATATCGAAGGGACTAATTTCGTTACGAGCAACTGTAACAGTTGGAGTCGTTTCAATTAAAAGCATAATTACCATTGCAAAGAAAAGTGATGTAAATTTGTTGGATTCCATTTCTTGTACCAATTTACTAATTAGATCATTTCTTGTACCAACACTCCTTTATATAGTCAAGGTGATGGGTCTAGAATGATTAAAATATGTGTTTTTTCAGGGATAAAACATAATGGAGTCCTAAGGAGCCTTGGACCCTCCAACAATTTAAAATTTTTATATTTAACTTTTTAGTTTTTCCTAAAAAATTATATTTGGCCTCCTCAAATTTTGAGAATAATTATATTAGTCTGTTACAATATACTAAACCTGGCGACAAGTACTCTTACAATAACGAAAGCAACAAACTAAACCTGGCAAATTTGACTCGAGACCCGAGAACTAAATCGATTTACCCAAAATTGACTCGTACACGGTGACCCAAATTTGATCCGAAACCCGAAATAAATCAAACCGAAATTGAACCGAATTTTAGTTGAACCGAAAATGGACCCGAACAGATTTTCAACCGAACCGATAGGACCCGAACAAATTTTTAACTGAACCGAATAGATCCGAACCAATTTCACCCTAACCGAAAGTAACCCGAACCGAAGACAACCTGAAATAAAGAAAATATATTAAAATAAATAAATAAAGATGAGATGTGATGTGAACTGTCGAACAACTCACCAAAAGGCCAAATATATTGGCTATACAAGTCATATATAGGGTGAAAAAACCTAACTCGGCCCGAAAATCCGGTTAAAATCGATCGGTCTCCTATCAACCCAAAAATAACCGACCCGAAATCAACTGAACTGAAAATCAACCGACTCAACGTCCTGACCTGATACTCAAACCGAAATTACTATACAATCGAACTAAAACCGAACTAGACCCGAACCGAACTTAAATCAAATATAACCTCAAACCGAACTTAAATCAAATATAGCACCGAACCGAATTACTCATTTACTAACTCTACAACAAACTAACAAACACACAGACAAACCATCTATTTAACTGATACGATCCGATAATTTAATATTAAAGGCAAAATGAATGTAATGGAAAAGAACGAGCAGCACACTTGAGGCGCAACGGTCACTAGGGTACGTGCAGTAACTACCTTTAGGCTTACAGTTTACAGACGGTTCGTCAACCAAGAAAATATTGACGAAAGGATTTTTAATATTGGCGGTGGCGGTGGTGATGATATCGAAGGGTTTCAAATTTTTGGTCTAATAATAATTTAGGCCCGTATAAAATTTAAATATTACATGAATTAGGCATTATCACTCAATCTTGAATTAAAATACTTAATAAATTCTCATATTTTTAAAATTCAATAATTTAAACGTCTTTCAATATTTAATTCTGACTCCGTCATTGTGTCTTTTAAACATAGAAATGACTCTTGTACAAGTGCAATAAAGAGAACATAAAGACAAACACGTGGCTTTTAAATATAGGAACATCCTCAAGCAAATGTAATAAATACGACAACGATACAATGAATTACAACCAGGCCATGTTATAAAAATATCTCTTATGTACTAATAATTTGTTGGCGAGATGATGTTAAATTTCTTAAGTAAGGTTGAAGGTTCGAATTTTAACATTGTGAAAGAAAAAAAAATTAGATTGAGAGTGTAACACCCCAAAAACGGGCCTTGTCGGATTTTGACTTCCGATCATCAGAAATTTGTTTTCAACGGTTTAAATGAAAGAAATAAATTGAGTAAATGGGTTAAGTTGATTAATTATAAGATATCAAGTCTAATTCGAAAGTTTAAAGAATAAGGTCTAAATTGTAAAGTTGTGAAGCATTGAGTCCTAAGTATAAGATATGAAAAAATGAAATGACTAAGTGTGTGTAATTAGAATATTTAGTGATTAAATTGTAAGAAGGGCAAATATCCTTAGTGACTAAATTGTAAGAAAAAAAGTTAAGCAGCTAAAGTGTAAACAAGGCAAAGACTAATGGCTCATGGCTAATTAACCCATGAGATTTCTTCATGCGAAGGAAAGATAAATGAAGGATTAAAAGGATGATTTATTCATTTCTCTAAAATGGTGAATAGACTTGGTAGGTGTCATGACCATATTTTGGTTTGGTTATTAATTAAAAAGAAAAAGAAAGAAGAAAAGGATGATAATTTTGGTTTGGTAAAGACCAGTCTTCACGGCATCCTCAAGAGAAAAACAATTCGGTTGCCTTCAACCTTTGCTAATTTCCCATGGTAAAATCTCCTTCAAGCATTCGTGGTTTTCTAAGTCAAATTCTACCCTCTAGCCATTAATGGGCTGGGTTATTAACTAATAATCTATAGTTTGATGATCGAGTCAAATTTGAAAAATTCATATTAAACATTATTTTTTGAATATTTGTAATTAATTTATTTAAAATTTTAATTTGATCCGTTTAATGACAATTTAGACTCGTATAAAATTTAAATCTTACATAGATTAAGTATTGTCACTCAATCTTGAATTAATACACTTAATAAACTCTCATATTTCTAAAGTTCAATAATTTGGACCTCTTTCGATATTTGATTTTGGCTCCTTCATTGTGTCTTTTTAAACATAGAAACGACCCTTATACAAGTGCAATAAAGAGGACATAAAGACAAACACGTGGCTTTTAAATATAGGAACCTCCTCGAGCAAATGCAATAAATACAAAAACGATACAATGAATTACAACCAAGCCCTGTTATAAAATATCTCATATGTACTAATAATTCGTACGTTAAATCTTTCAAGTAAAATTAAAGGTTCGAATTTTAACATTGTGAATAAAAAAATTAAATCAAAAGTGTAACACCCTGAAAATAGGCCTTGTCGGATTTTGACTTCCGATCATCAAAATTTTTGTTTGGTAAAGACCAATCTATAGTTTGGTGATCGAGTCGATTCTATGATTATAAGTTCATTACATACTGGACCAAACTGGAATAGGGTTATATACATTCTCATTATGAGAATGGGGTAAGAACAAGTTTTGTTCTAGTGCTCGAAATTAATATTCTAAAGATTTTGTATGTTTCTCCGTTACTTGTGTGGATAAGGCCTATGTTATAGAGTATATAACTTCGATCATAAGGATCAATTTCTAGTCGCATAGCTTCATAATAATCCTGTAAGGCCTCCGCGTATTTTCCTTCGGATTAAGTCGACATCCGTTACTCATCTCATTGTGTTCGCCGCCATAGAACTCAACAGTTACACCTATTGTTCTTATTTATAACATTTAATTAGATCGGGTAATCATTCAAAATTGAGAACAAAAGCTCGTTCCTTTTTGTTCCCTATAATTGAGCCCGCGGAGCTCTATCTATTTATTCACTCGACCCAACTTTGAATTCAAATATTCCATAATAGATTCGGGTCCATAACTGTGGGTTCCAATGCACGAGATCTTGTAGCACTTGTAACCCCCTAAACCCGCCTATGCGTTACCACGGATCCTAGGGAGTCACATTAGGGTCACCGAAGCGACCCACGTTAAAATTTCAAATAAACAAATTTCTAAACCATTTAAAAATCATAAATCAAGTTTAAATTAAAATACAATTTCAGAAAACATTCAGACAATGAAATAAAACTATGATAAAAGTTGTTAATAAAAGTTTCATACTCGAATATAAATCAAAACGTGACATACATGCCCCATAATTACACAGGTGTCGTACTCCGCAAGCAAAGCCGAAGAAACTCCCATACCGACGTTGATAGCTGCAACATGGTCGCTATTTTAACCTGTGATGGTAAAAACAATGTGAGCTTCGGAAAGCTCAGTAATACAAACTACCATGGGATGCTAAAAGCACAAGTAGGTATATGGCAAGCTTTACACTATCGTGAAGAACTAGGCAACGGTAAGCTCGATTTACAATTTGATATTTTCGTGGAGCATTATATCAGAAGGTAACAGAGCTGTTGTTTATTTGATCACCCGAGCCTTGAGAGATAAGTCTAAAGCCGGAGATTCAAGAGATTCAGATTTCAGAAGTTGAATCAATGAGTTCAGAGTGGTTCATTAAGCGTGAATTGTAATTTACTAAGAGTTCAACTTTGATACATTAATTTAGTAGGGTATGTTTTAGAAGAGGTCATAAAGTTTTATTAATTTACTTAACTACCCTCCAATCATACGCCAATATGCAGAACCCAGAATAGTATCCAGAAAGACTTACCCTAGGCCCGTCGGGCGTAAGAGCTTAGGTCTAGAAGGGCTTACCATCGCTGAGCCTACAGATCTTCATTCATATCCCAGATAATATACCTCAGATGAATTCAGTTTATATTCAGAAGACAATATTACAGAAAATAGATATCAGATCTATTTTTATACTAGAAGACAGATGTCAAATTTATTTTATTATTATTATTTCGTATTCAATGTCATATATCAGATATATTTTCATATTAGAGGACATAAATCAGAGAATTGCTTTCTTTTCGAATAACAATGTCATACTTTTAATTTTAAGCAGATCATCTTGGTTTAGGACAGAGAGTGTTTACAGATACATGGTACGCGCTTTATGACCCAATTTATTTCTCAAGGGTACTTGATACATACCAGAAATATGACATTTGACAATTTTTGGATTGATTTCAGGATGAGGTCCCTAGGCGAGGGATCTCGGTACTAACAGCTCAAACCAACATTCGAAACTTGACACATCGAGATTTTAGAAGTATCAAGAGTGATCCAATCATTTAAGTCTATGAGGGTATTTGGGTCATTTCGACCATCAGGGGTAATTTGGTAATTAGACTATCGTGTAAAAGCAGTAAAGTACGGAGTTCAGAAGTTCTGGTTACTTATCAGGTTTCCGAGTCCCTTTGAACTAATCGCAACCCATCGCACAAGGTTTATTATTTAATTGGATCAGTACACCGCAAGTACTCACTTCTCAGAACTGACTACATTGTATAACAAAAGCTGGTCTTCGCCAAGCAACCACTGAACATACAACGAGAAATCGAGCAGGTATTAAAATGGTATTTCCCAAGTAATCGACATGTGTAATGCATCTGAACTCGATCCATAACATCGAGTACACACGAAGAACATGTTGCTCTTACCATAGACCTAGGTACCTTCTCCAAAAACTTGAACATGCCTTTATATAGTATTCTTCCAACATCACAAATAGTTCCCGGAACGACCAACCACTAGGATCGTGCATTACCATTTTCAGAGCTATTGCATTTGCTTGACTTTATTGATCTTCCTCAATCCAAGTCTTAGAGGTATTTCAGTCACCTCGATGTCCAAAGGTGTTTCAATTATTATGAGCCTTTCGATTCTTCCAACTATTCATTCATTAAAGTTCTCGGGGGTAAATTCATCATTTTGATCAATTGGACAATTTGTGTCGAGGATAGATTATTCCGTTTTGGTCATTATGGATATTCCGATCGATTCAGCCTTATCAGCATTTCCAAACATTTCAGTTATTTCAATCAATTCAGCAATTTACACAACTTTGACTAATCCAAACATACAATTATTTTCTCGCGAATGTCATCAGAGATTATTCAATCTCAAAAGAATATGGGCAAACTTACAGTCTCAAAGGTGAAGCCTCGCTACTATAACTTCCCAAGAAAACTTCAAGATTTTTAGAAGGTTCAGTTGTTTTACCGAATCTAGTGTAGATTCTCAGACCACTTTCATTAATAGGGGTATTTTAGTCATTTTCATACATCGAGGGCATTTTTATAATTCATCGGCTAAAATAATCAGACTTAGAGAACAATCGTTTTTATTAATCATTTACTGAACTCAGAAGTCCTTTCGATTTATCAAACCTCTTATTCAAATATTTGTCTTGGCCATTAATATTCTTATCTCTTAATTGATTGACATTAGCATAATTAATCACATGCTTAATCATGGTCGTGCAAGCATTAACCGAATACCAACAAGTTTTGGAAGCATGCAGAAAGTAGTAGTGTATTACCTTGAATTCTTGCTATATCAGTCGACTATCGAACGACATTCGAACTCTCTTGAACCCGAATTTTGACATCCTTCAACATCTCGTATTCAAGAAACCGATAACACCTTCAATCACATAAAATATCCCATTTCAGTCCTTATTCAAAGTACTCCTAACTGAATAATTAAATACATATACAATATCAGGTTCAAGGTCAAATTATGAGGCTTTCAGGTCAAAATTTTGTGAAACGGACTTTAAAATCGGACTCAGGACATCGAAAAACATATAAAAGGAGTTTCGGAAAAAGTTGACTTTTTGGTCAACGATCAAAGTCAACGTTGACATCAGCATCGATTAACGCTAAATTCATCAGTCAACCGAGTTGACTCACTGAGTTGACTCAACAGGTTGACTCACTAAGTTCACTCGGACGGGCTGACTTGCTGAGTTGACTCAGACCGGGTCAACGGGTCGGGCAGACGGGTCGGGTCGGACACCAAACTGGGTTTGGTTTGGTTGGGCTCAGACCGGGTTTGATCAATGGGTTCAGACTGGTTTAATTTATATCGGTTCGGACCGGTTCACTTACCCAAGGGCAAACTGGTCATCAGACGGTCACTAGGGAAGGTTGCCGGAGGCACCATTTGCGTCGATTCTGCCGGAAAAACATAGCTCATCAGCCAAGGGTACTATCAACAGGAGAGCAACCCATTTTGGGCCAGAAAACTCACTGGAATTTACCCAAAACGTCGAATCTCTACCGTAAATGACAAAACTCTGACGAACCTTCAATCGGCGTCAGACGAATAATCGGTTGACTGGGTTCTGCTCTCCGTGACGTGAGGAATTCGTTGACGGTGGCGGTGTGGTGATAGGACGACCGAGGTGGTCGAAATCAGTGAAAAACAGAGGCGGCGATCCAAGGCTTTTGTACGAACCTTCAACTGGTCTTTCACAGCAAACGACATCGTCTCACCGCAAGTGGGATGAGGGGTTTTGATCGGACAAAGACAACGCTTCGATCGGCGGCGGCGGTGCACGCCACGACCGGGCGGTGGGGTAGATCGGAGCCGAAGATGATGGTGATTAGGTGAGAGCTCGAGGAAGAGGGAGAGGCACAAATGGGTTCTAGATATTTCTTTTGGGCATTTCTTTCGATGGGCGGGTGGTTCAGATCTTGATCTATTTTGGTATAACCGAAACGAATAGTTTAAAGAGGAGATGAGGTAAACATTATTAAAACTTACCTTTAGTCCAAATTGTTAAGTCAAGGGATTCATAATCAAGGGTTATGGGTTCAAATCCCTTAGTTGAAATTTTCAACATTTTCATTCATTTTTCATTTCTTTCATTCTTTTTTTTAACCTTAAAATCTTGGGGTGTTACAACACTTGTCAAACATATTGGATCATATGGGATTCTTCCGTTCTCTCACCCAATCGAGATATCCTATGTTGGCCTCTATGGTAGAATCAGTCGGGGGCATGAGAGGTTGTGGTTTACCTTATGGCGGATGTCAGCGGTTCGAGTTCGCTTAAGTATTTGATCCTAGATTTTTATTGGTACCAATTTTGTCATGTTTAGCGTATATGTGCTTATGAACTATAATCCCTAAATTTGGGATTTTGTGAAAACAAGGATTCGTATATGAAATCAAGATAATTATAAGTTTCATGGTGATTTTTCCATGAATTTTAGGGTTGTGGATGATCAAAGCTTAATCCCTTAAAGTTAAGGATTTCATATCAATTAAAGATTATGTATTATAATGCATATTGATGGAATCCTATGTAAATTCATGATTAGATCAAACTCCGGTTATGGAATCTTTATTTTGGCAAATGGATGCGATGAGATTTCTAGCTCGGTTTAACAGATTGTAAAGATTTGGTATATCGGTTTAACACTTGTGGCTGCAACAGTCACTAGGGTACGTGCAGTAACTACCTTTAGGCTTACAGTTTACACACGGTTCGTCAACCAAGAAAATATTGACGAAAGGGTTTCTAATATTGGCGGTGGTGATGATATCGAAGGGTTTCAAATTTTTGGTCTAATGATAATTTAGGCCCATATAAAATTTAAATATTACATAAATTAGGCATTGTCAGTCAATCTTGAATTAAAATGCTTAATAAACTCTCATATTTTTAAAGTTCAATAATTTGGACGTCTTTCGATATTTAATTCTGGCTTCGTCCCTGTGTCTTTTAAACATAGAAATGACTCTTGTACAAGTGCAATAAAGAGGGTAAAAATCTCCTGCCCCCTAACCATGCCTCCTTCTATGCCCTTTGCCTAAAAATACTTAAAAATTAAATCTTACCCATAACCCTAATTTTCATATCCTAAACTTTAAACCCTAAAAAACACCCTACCCCTAATTCCCTACACCCTAACCCTAAGCCCCAACTTTAAACCCCAAACTCTAAACCCAAAACCCACTATTTTAAAGTGGAGGCACAAATGGGGGCATACTTAGGGGGCAGATGATTTCCATCCCAGTAAAGAGGACATAAAGACAAACACATTCCTTTTAAATATAGGAACCTCCTCGAGAAAATGTAATAAATACAACAACGATACAATGAATTACAACCAGTCCCTGTTATAAAATATCTCTTATGTACTAATAATTCGTTAGCGAGATGAGACGTTAAATCTCTTAAGTAAGGTTAAAGGTTCGAATTTTAACATTGTGAATGAAAAAAATTGGATCGAGAGTGTAACACCCCAAAAATGAGCCTTTTCGGATTTTGACTTCCGATCATCGGAAATTTGTTTTCAACGGTTTAAATGAGAAATAAATTGAGTAAATGGGTTAAGTTGATTAATTATAAGATATCAAGTCTAATTCAAAAGTTTAAAAAATAAGGTCTAAATTGTAAAGTTGTGAAGCATTCAGTCATAAGTATAAGATATGAAAAATGAAATGGCTAAGTTTGTAATTAGAATATTTAGTGATTAAATTGTAAAGTTGTGAAGCATTGAGTCATAAATTTCATGGTGATTTTTACATGAATTTTAGGGCTGTGGATGATCAAAGCTTAATCCCTTAAAGTTAAGGATTTCATATCAATTAAAGATCATGTATTATAATGCATATTAATGGAATTCTATGTTAATTCATGATTAGATCAAACTCTGGTTATGGAATCTTTATTTCGGCAAATGGATGCTATGAGAGTTCTAGCTCGGTTTAACAGTTTGTAAAGATTTGGTATATCGGTGAGTGTAGTTCATGGTTTCGGATAGCATGGAATTATTCCGAATATTGTTTTTATGTGTTATTATGCTTGTTTATGCTTGTTCATATCCCTTAATGTTTTATTTTGGGTCAAAGTGTCTCTTTCGCGGATGAAAACTGTTAGTTAACGAACGGTAAATGGCTTGAAATGACGTGGCAAACCTACATGGTAGTGCACGTCGCGATAACAATGTCATATAGGCAAATATGTTGACTTTAAAGAATGACACACCAGTCAAAAATAATTTTAAAAATTCTATAAAATATAAAATATTTTTTTCTTTTGACGTGTCATTCTGCCAAGTTATTTCAAGTTGTTTATCGTCAGTTGACTAATAGAATTCATTCACGGAGGGGCTATTTTGACCAAAAACAAAACGTCGAGAGCTAAATTGCTTCAAAAAAAATAGAGGCCCAAATGACAATTCAGCCAAACATTTAGGACATTTTTTGACATTATGCATATAAAATATATTATCAATACATAAAAAAAGTAAGCAGCTTGGTGTAATGGTTAAAGGGCTTGTTAATTTCATTACACGTCTGTGCTCGTATCCTTTCATGGCTCTCTTTTGTATCAAATTTAAACATCAATCATATTGTGCCATATAACACTATATTATTAGTTGTGATTAGTTCAATAAAATTTATTTATTTATTATTTTACGTCATCGTTTTTGTCTACATGTACTGATTTAGTCAACGAAATGTGTTAACCGTTAGTCAACTAATGAATTCCATCCAATGAAGAGTCATTTTGACAAAAATTGAAACGTTGAAGTCTAAAATGCTTTAAAAAAGAATATGAGCCAAAATAACTATTCTGTCAAACGTTAGGGACATATTTTGACACTATGTCTTTTTATTTCATAAACTATGGTGGTTCTTATCAAATTAATGCAATAACCAATGGGGTTTACTATGATTGCAAGTTAACTTTATTTTTATTTTGCCTGAAATTGACAAGACTGTTGGGTAACTTTACCTTTAATTGCTTGAAGTCGACTTGACTGCAGGGCGACTTCTAATATAGTACTATAACAAATGCAACAGATCACGAAAAAAAATATAATGCCATTGCCATATTCCTTGAAATAAAAAATCAACAACAATATTATAAAAATCTAACTGATTTTCGTTATATAAATCGTTGACAGTTTTTGAAATATTTTAAAACATATCATATATGATTTAATATTGAAAAACATGAGATAAATTATATATTCGAAAATTAAATGACCAATATGAAAATTTCACTGTAGTTCGAATTTTAAAACATGTCTAAAGTAGTAAAATCTATATTTCAATAGAAAAATATAATGCTTAAACATACATTTGTTACTTGAATTAGGCATCTTCTCTTAAGTTGGTGCTTAATGAATTTTAACTCTCAAGTTGGAACCTGAATTAGGTACCTTCTTCTAAGTTGGTACCTAAAGAATTTTTGCTCCCAATTTAGTATTTGAACTAAGCACTTTCTTCCAATTTAGTACCAAAACTCATCCATTCTATCAACAATGGCAGAACCCGAGGTAAGAGATTGAGGGGGGCAATTTTTTTTTAAAAAAAATAGGAGGTTTAAAGTAAAATTTTGAGGGTTTAACTAAAATTTTTAATAATTTTATGTGATTTAATAAGAGCTATTAAAAATTATGAAAGGAGAATTAATTAAAAAATATTTAACATTTTGAAGTTTAATATGAATTTTTGAAAATCTTGAGGGGACAAATAAAGATACAATTTAAAACTCAAAGGCAATTTGACAATTTTTCAAATTTTAGGGGAGGTCGTGGCCCCACTAGTCATGCTTATGTTTCGCCCATGTCTATTAATTTGGTTTAAATTCGAAAAAATTCAATTAACTTAACTCTCTATATTTAAATATTCTATCAATTAATCGTTCTTCTTCTAAATTATTTTTTCTTCTCCTAGAAATGCTATATTATTGTCCTGGTATAATAAAAATTTAATAGTAACTTGTTTTTTATGGTAGAATGTAATTATCCATCTATTGTTTTGATCTATTAGACTCACTTTGTTTGACTGTATTACAAAATTAACTAAATTGATAGAAATTTTAAACATGAAGGGTTAAATTTATTGAGTTGTTTCTAATTATGACCTAATTGATAGAATGTATAAAAATTTCGAGACTAAAGTTGTTAATCAAATACCAAAATAGTGGATGAAATTAAAGTTTAAGTACCAACTTGAAATAAAAAATTCTTTAGGTACTAACTTGAGAGAAGGTGTCTAATTCAGTTACCAACTTAGAAAGAAAAATTCTTTAAATACTAACTTAAAAAAAAAGTATCTAGTTCAAGTACCAATTACATATTCTGCCCAAAATATAATAGGATTAATATCCTATACACAGGCGGTGGAAACTGAAAGTTTCCACAAGCGTCTTAGTTGTAGGGTATAGAGAGTTAGTTTAGGGTATAGAGTTTTGGGGTTTAGGTGTAGGGGTTTAGAACTTAGGGATAATTGTTTCAATTTAAGGTTTAAGGTTATAATTTATGGTTTATAGGTTAGGGGTTTAGTTTGTAGGGTAATATAGTGAGGATTCGGGTTTTAACCTATAAACCTTAAATTATAACCCTAAACCTTAAATTGAAACAACTATCCCTAAATTCTAACTCTATACACCTAAACCCATAAACCTTATACCCTAAACTAACTCTATATACCCTAAAACTAAGGCGCTTGTGGAAACTTTCAGTTTCCACCGCCTGTGTATAAAATATTTATCCAATATAATATACTAAATTTTCATAGCATTATAAAAACGAGTCATAATAAGGAACATGTTGACCCACTCACATTATAAAAACGAGCATTATTTATTGAGCAGGCCCGTCCTTGAGGCAGGGCCATTAATTATCAAGGGTCCACCCATCATAGTTAGAGTGTCTAATATTAATGATAGTTTAATTTTTATTAACATTTATTATTAAGATTTAATTTTTTTAATATTTATTATTAGGAGTAATAATTTTTTTTCCTATATTTATTATTAATAGTTTAATTTTAATGATAATTTAATTTTTTCGATATTTGTTACTAGAGTCTAATATTTTCAATACTTGTTATTAGATGCCATATTATTTTAAATACTTGTTATTATATGCTCAATTTTTATTTTAAATTTTTGTTATTAGGTCTACTCTTAAAATTCGACTTCTTTCAATATTAATTATTAGGGTTCAATTTTTTCATAATACTTATTATTAAGGGCATGCTCTTAAAATTTATTTTCCCAATATTTGTTATTAGGGGTCCAGGTTTTGCCAATACTTGTTATTGGAGCCCATTTTTCCCCAATATTTATTATTAGGTAGATACTCTTAAAATTTATTTTTTTCCAACACTTGTTATTAAAGCTCCAACTTTTTTTTCTAATACTTGTTATTAGGAACTCATTTTTATCTACTTTTTGTTATTAGGTAAATACTCTTAAAATTTAATATTTTTTATAAATACTTCTCATCAGAGGTCCATTTTTTTCAGTTTTTTCATAAGGTATATACTCTTTAAAATTTAATATTTTTTCCAATACTTTTCCAATTTTTTTCTAATACTTGTTATTAAGGGTCTATTTTTAAAATTTAAATTTTTAATACTTATTATTACGGGCCTAATTTTAGGTTCGCCCTTAGGCCACCAAAATCTCAGGAACGAGCCTGTGAGTGAGGATGTGGACTTAGGGATAACAACAGGTCGGGTTGGATCAGATTTTTTGCCTGTCCCGACTCTAATTTGTTATTCTTTAGGTTAACCGACCCAACCTCGAATTAAAAAATAATTAATCCGTCCCGAAATTGACTTAAAAAAATTGCAAGTATAACCGACTCTGATCCGATCCGATTATCACAAAAATTTACTTAGATATCACAATATGTTGACAAAGCTATTGATATCTAAGTTGACGAGTTTTAAAATTTTATTTAATCTAAAATATAAAATCCAGATTCGAAGAGAACTAAGAACATTCAACAAATGAAATTCAAAAACAATTTTCAACATATTCGATTCAGAATGGCAAAACAAATCCATAGATTTAATCTAAATATATTTCAAAACTAAAAAGAAATCGCGAGGTTCAATGTAAAGGAAAACATTTTTTTTAGATCTTCAACAATAGAAAACGTTTAGAGAAAAAAAGAGACTTGCATAGATTTATTATATCTCAAGAAAAAATTAAAAAAAATGAAAGAGAACGAAAATAAACTTGTCAAGGCAATATCAACTTTGAATATCTAAGCATGGTCATGGGAGATAGAAAGCTGAAAATTCAACAACAACAAAAAATGATCTAACCGGATTAGGACGGGTCGAAACCAACCAGATCAATGTTTCCTCGCACTCCCTGTATGGACTCTTTTATACCGGTGGCGGATCAATGTGTTAGGTTGGGTGGGAATGTGCCATCATAAACTTTTTAAAGTTTACACATTTGATTTTAATTTTCTTAATGTTTGTGAATTGGTCCCTAAGTTTTTATAATTTATGTCCACCCTGAAATTTTGAGATTTTTAAGATTTGTGCCCGCCCTAAAAAATATTTTTAGATCCGCCATTGTTTCATACTATATTACGAGCTTACGGTCGGTCAACCGATTTTTTAAAGAAAACGGGCCTCATTAAAAAACCTCACTAAAGCCAAAACTGATCCAAAGGAAAAGAGATGGCGCCTAAGAGGGGAAAAAGAGTGCCCGAAATGTATTACTATGAAAAAGATGAGAAGTCCTCACGTACAACGGATGTGATAATCTCGGGACAAACCGAGTCAAAGGAGACAGAGGTGTGAGACCGAAGTGCCCAAGAGGCTAAGCTCTGAGCTACAACATTAGCAGATCGCAGTACATATAAAATGCTAAATCTATCATGATGGACACCTTAAATGTCACGAGCCAAGCCTAGGTGACTACCCAGAACAAAATATCTTCCGAGGTGCGATTCACGTTGTTGACGACCACCTCCGTATCATATTAAAAAGAAACATGGGTCCAACCCTTCTCCCGAGCAACCTGCAGGCAAGATATAAGGACAAGAGTTTCTACAAGAGAAGCATCAGGGCAACCAGCGGCAGGCTAAGCCAGACCGCCAAGAACCGAGCGGTGCTCATTCTAGGCGATGACACCAATACCAGTAGATCGGCAAAGCGAATCAAAAGCACCATCTACGTTAATTTTGAGGAGACCGGGAGAAGAAGGCTGCCAGCCCTGATCCGAGAGAGCTAGGGAAGATGCGGGTTGTTGTTGACGACCCGAGGAAGGAAGTGTAGCTTGGTAATCATGATGGAGGCAAAGAGCGTTTGAAACTAAGACCCAGATAGGTGCAGACCTTAGGAATAACCGGCAACTAGGGATGGGCACGGGGCGGGACGGGCAGGTGTTTTGGCCGCCCTGACCATGCCCCGATCTATAAGCCCCTAAACCTGACCCTGCACCGCCTCAGATTAAAATATTAGTTTACCCGCCCCACGCCGATATACCAACTCTTAAAGCCGACCCCAAACGTTCTGCATACAGGATCGTATCCGCATCATCTGGCAAGAAAACCTCACGAACAAGGTGGTCTTTCCATATAGACTGTCCTGGGATCATGAAATCTCGACATCGGATCGGTAGCTCCTTATTATCCATATAATCATTTGTGAGAGTAATGGGAGAAGTCCCCCCAACGTTGCTGGTGCATCCGGATCGAGCTATAAACACAAAGGGTCCAAAAGAAACCTTCTCGCAACTTAGTCAAAGCCTGGTAAAGGCCCTTCCACGTAAAGGATGCATTCTTCGAGGAGAAGGCGTTAAAAACATTTTCGGAAGGAAAATATTTGGCCTTGAACACCCGAGAGAGAAGAGAATCTGGTTTTGTAATAAAACGCCACAATTGTTTCCCAATGAGGACAACATTGAAAAGATGCATATCGCGGAACCCCATACCACCTGCTAACATCGGTGTACACATGTTCGCCCAAGAAATAAAAAGCCAACCTCGCTTATTATTCCGATCGGACCACCAACAACTATGCATCGATCTAGTCATGTCATAAACCATGTTCTGGGGCAGGAGGTAACAAGACATGATATACTATGGGAGAGTTTGTGCTACGGGCTTAAGAAAAATTTCCCGACCACTGTAAGAGAGTAGGTGCATGGTCCAGCTTGGAACACGACAACCAACCTTATCACGAACATAACCAAGAGTCTCTGAATTATTTCTGCCGATGAGAAGTGGTATACTGAGATAGACTCCCGGGTCATCAACCTCCCAAACACCCAAAATGTCATGAACAACCGACTTGTAATCTTGTGAGATACGAGAACTAGATAAAATAGGGATTTGTCAAAGTTAACACATTGTCTAGACGAGGAAGCATAGGACTGAAGGATATCCTTTAAGCACTAAACTTCGTAGATCTTATTATGGAGGAAGACCAAACTGTCACTCGTGTACAAAAGATAGTTAACCGAGGGACAAAACTTGCTAGCACAGATCCCGCGAAGACTACCATCTTGTTGCGTAGCTGTCAAAGAGGCCGAAAGGCCTTAAGTACAAATGAGGAAGAGGAAAGGGGAGAGAGGATCCCCTTGACGCAACCCCCGCTGTAGCTAGAAGAAAGGTGACAGAGTCCCGTTGACCTGGGCAGAAAAAGTGACAAAGGAGGCGCAACGCATGATGATGTCCACCCATGATGATACGAACCCAATTTAAGCATGACGGCTCGAAGGAAAGACCATTCCACATAATCGAAAGCCTTTTCCATATAAAGCATGAGTGTCGTGCCCTTGGTAGCAGCATATCACGGTGCGTTCAAGGAGTGAACAAGCTCGTGGGCCACAAGGATGTTATTGAAGATCGAGCGGCCTTTGACAAAAGTAACCCGAGTCTCACTAATGCAAAAAAGGAGAACATGCTTCATTCTGTTGACGAGGACCTTCGCCACGGTTTTGTAAATCACAGTGCATAGGCTAATGGGCCTGAGTTGCTTCATAGTGGTAGGAGTTGGGACCTTTAAGATGAGAACAATAACAGTGTTGTCAACAATGGCCATATCGACGTCACCTAGGAGAAGGTCTAAGCACAACTTAGTAAAGTCGACTCCAATGGTGTCCCAATGTTGTCAAAAAAAAAACCACTCGGAAGGCCTCAATCCCGGGGGCCTTCTTTGGGTTAATATCTCGAAAGGCAGCAACAACTTCTTCAGTAGTAAAGGCTGCAGTCATCCTTTCATTCATTACGAAAGTGAAAAATGGAGTAATGTTGTTCAAAAGCCTCGGATCTGCAGATGGCGAGGAGGAAGCGAAAAGAGTCCAGAAATAGACCGTTACCACATACATGATGTCTTCCGTGCCCTTTTTCCATTGTCCGTCTGCATGGAACAAGCCCTTAACAAGGTTTTTCTAGAAACGACCGGAAGCTCGAGCATGAAAATAAGAAGTTTTACGGTCCCTTTGTACAAGCCACATCACTCTATATCGTTGGGCCTAGTAGGCTTCCTTCTGATCGAGAAAATGACGGAGCTCACACTTTGCAGCAAGAAAAATTTCCATGTGAGAGGGGGAAAGCCAGCGATTGAGACACGCGTTAATCTGGCCCTAGAGGATTTTGATGCGTCTCCAAGAGTTGTCACAGTGACTATCTTGCCATGACTTGAGAGCTTCGCCGACCGCCGCAAGTTTGTCAACAACCGAGCCTGCAGTGTGCCTCCAAGTCACCTGGATCGTTGAGATGAAACCCTTCTCTTGCGCCCAGCATCTATCAAAACGAAAGTAGTCCTCACGAGTCCTTGGGCCGGGATGAGGTCGATTCCAAACTATGTCCCTAAATAATGAAACAGTGGTCCGAGTTGGCACTATATTCCGAGTAAGCTCTAAAGTCTAAGAAAAATGAACGCCACCGACTATCTGCAATAAAACTATCCAAACACTGATGAATGGGTGAAGCACGAGTGCCCGATTTTGTCCTTGTGAACCAGCCTTTAGAGGGCTTGCAGTCGAACAAGTTGTTACTCACAAGGCAATCACGGAAGCTTTCCATGTGGTTACGAACCTTGCGACGGTCACCTTGCTTTTCACTATCATGCAAAATTTTGTTAAAATCCCCACCCACCTTCCAAGGGAGAGAGGAGGACGGCCACATTGCTTTTCACAGGGATGCCTAGCAACCTTCGCCGAAGAGTTGATTGAGCTGCTCATCCCAACTTTAGGTGTAGTAGTACTTTTTTAAGACACGGTAGTATATGGTCGCAAGCGTTTTGCCTTCACATCTTTAGTGGAGGTCGTGTTCCACTTGGGAATTCTATAAGATGTGGACTCATGTTTGGACTGATGGGAAGATGAGGCGGATTAGAGCTGGTTAGCCAACCAAGCCTAAAAATCCGAGGGCACATGAGGAGGACTTGGCAAGGGGGCTCCCGCTTACGAGTTGGGTCCGTCATAGCCTCAAATGAATCAAGGCCTGTCTTGGAGGACCTAAGCTCACTAGTCTTGGAAACAACATAAGTGGAGGGTACATGGGAAATCGGAACACCCGTAGTAACATCAGCCACGGTATGAGGCTTCACGAACAAGGCCCACTTTGTCCCGGAACCATCGACAACAGTGCGAGCAGCTCAATCAGATGCTGGCTGAGCACTCCCCGAGACCTGGCACAGCAGGGCCTGCATCGTCCTAGGCTTGTCCCGACACAATAGTTGCAGCTGAATCGCGAAGGGCCTCCTCGGTTGCCTCGGTCACCGTAGCAAGCACCAAGTAGTCATTTGCTCTCGGCCGCTCAGCATCCTGGTCGGTCCCAGGAGCTTTAGTCCCGGTAGTCACAGGTGCAGCCCCTTCGGTCTTGCTCCTCTCGATCTCGAGCAACTCATCAACTGCACCATCTACCCAGTCATCTCGGTCATCATGATCGACCTACTTACCAAGGCCTGCAACATCCTATTCATACATGCCATCTTATTGTTCTTCGTCCGCAGCAATATGCTCCGAGCCAGACTCAGACCTTGAGTCTCCCGCAAGAGTAGGCACCACGGTCAGGGTGTCACAAGCAGGGACCGGGGCCGCAAATGTAACAAATTCTATTGGAGCCGAAGAGGGGCTGTCCTTATGGGAGATGAGCTGACCACGAGGTTGTTGAGGGCATTTCTTATTCGTTCAAGGTGCGCGAAGCCATTCACCATATTGTAACTTTGTGGAAGCATCTACCTTGATTGACTGACACTCCAAAACCAAGTGACCTATAAGGCCGCAGCCATGGCAAAAGAGTGGGAGCTCGTACTGTAAAGGGCATATAAGGGCCTTTTTCTCGAGCCTCCCGAGTGCGACACAGCGATGCAGGGGCTTTAAGACATCCAAAAGTATACGAACAAGTAAAAATTCTCCCATATTACCATCCTCGAGGCGAGTATCCATCATGAAAACTATCCCAATGCAGGCCCCGAGCGAGCGGGCGAGTTCATCAATCATTAGGACGAGCAAAATGTTGTGTATGTGCACCTATATTTTTCATATGCGAGAAGGAGTATTCATGAATGGCCAGCTTCAGATCCGCACGCTCAAGGGCAAACCAGTGATTATTGAACTCCCAAGGGCCACGCTTTAGAACACTGTCTCTATTGGCGACAAAAAAAATTAATCAAAAAAATTGAATTGAGCTTAGATATTGATTGTACCGTATCATCTCTCCAAATGGATCGAAACACACGAATTAGGCTAACCCCATCCACATGCTTCTTAGAGATGACTTTACTCATCAAAGAGCAAGAAAATATTTTCGGAGGTAGTTCCATCCCAAGAGTAGGGGTGAAGACAACATCATGTTCCTCAGCGGTGAAGCTTAAGTCTCCAAGCTGTGCAAGAATAGAGTCAGCCATGGAGGAAGAAAAAGAAGAAATATGATGACTAAAATAGAACAAACAACTGAGAGAAAAAGTAAATGGTGAAAAGCTAAAATATGAGTCAATATATAAGAAGAGAAGGGGCAATAGAAGGAGAAAAAAGAATAAAATGAGTCCCAATAGAAAACTAACAGATAAATCACAAGCTTAGAAGCGATAAAAGAGATAGAATTCAAAAAAAGGATAAAAAAAATATACAAATTTAAAAATGATAAGAGATACAGAAAAGATAAAAGACTTAAGAGATAAAAATAAAAAGAGGAATAGAGGAGAATTTAAAATAAAAAAAGGTAAATAAGATATTAAAGATATATAAATCAAAATATATTTGAAATAGAATAGAAATTTGAAATTGTTAAGATAAATGAAAGAGATAAAATAAAAATATAATAAAATATAAATAAAAAACTAAAGCATGTACATGAGAGATAAAGGGCATACTAAATAAAACAATTATATGATTATGTAAAAAATTAAAATTGAATATCCTATTGATAGACTCCAAATTAAACTCTACAACAGGTGTGATGTGACCCAACCGAGCACGGCACATGAACCAACCATGCAAGCACCAGACAAAATACATGGACCTGTCCACAAGGCCAAACAGTCCGGACATGAACCGAGCAACTGTCCTGCCTACAAACCGATCAGTGACTTGCCTAGAAAACCGAGCAGTCTAGGCATGAACCAATGCAACACGGGAGTGAACCAACCTTGCAGCTCAATAGCAGACCCGAGTAAGCCAGACAAGAGTTGACCATGCAGCCCGGTCACAGAACCGAGTAGATTATCTATGCACCGAGTATAACCGAGCAGCCCAGACGTGAATCGCCCAAGATACTTCATTGGAATGTCCTTAGCACCGAGCAGCGTGGCCATTGACCATCCATGATCCTCCATTAACCTATCCATGGCACTAAAGAACTAGAACCCTAACCAAAAGAAACTTAACTAAAGTAAACAAGACAATAAGGACCAGAAAAATAAGAATAATAACAAGAAAAATCAAAGGAATCTTGTAACGCCCCGGTTTAGGGGCTAGGTGAAAATAATATTTTAATATTATCTCGGGTTTCGATTTTAATATTTTATTTATTAAAGTAATGGTTTGGGCCTCGGGTTTTAAGATTTGGACCAATTTTAAATTGAGCCCAAAAGCCATGGATGGCACCTATTGTGGTTTCCCTTTTTCTTTAAGGGCATTTTGGTCTTTGAACATTAAAGTTTAAACAATAATAAATAAAGGATGATTATCATCTTCTTCCTCTCCCTTCCATTTGTTTTCTAACGTGAAGAACATCTCTCCCTCCCCAAATACTATTTCATCTCCTCTCTCCTTCGTTTTGGCTCGGTTTTGAAAGGTAATTACGTTTTTGACTTGCTCTCAACTTCCTCTCTTCAAAAGTATAAGTAGTTTTCATTTTCATCCATGTTTTAGAATTTGGATTTTTGGGAGATTTGAATGAAAATGGTTGTTTTGTGGTGTTTAACTTGAGATTTTGATTTAACAGTGATAGATATGAAGTTTATGAAACAAACGGTTCAACATATATGATTTTTGAAGAGTTTTGTTAAGTTTCCCGATTTTGTGTTTTGGAGGGTTTTTAGGAGGGTTTTGAGTGTGGTTTGTGTTGGAAATTGAGGGTTGATGATAGGGTATTGGTTGGGGGTCGTTTTGGAAGCAATTAGAAGTGTTAAATGTGTTGGAATCATCGGTTTTGGACTGTGCTAAAGGGCTGCTCGGGAATGACTTTTTGGTGGTTGTTCTTGGTTTGAAAAACAAGTGTTTGATGTTTGAATTTCATTCCGGGTTGCTATGTTGTGTTGTGGACTGAATTGAGGTTAATTTACTTGTGTTGATATGATTAGGAGCAAGAAATTTGCGTTGGTAAAGTCTCGGGATCGATATCGGAAGTCATGGAGGCTTGAGTCGGCTTTGCTTGAATTGCTTAAGGAAGTGAGGTGAGTGGTTAATGTTTTAATTTGATTTCAAAGATTGGTTCAAGCATATGGTTGCGAAAATGTTTTTAAGTATCATCTTGGTTCAAAGTTGGTTTTGAAGAGTTTAGTTATTCAAGAGTAAATCGTGGTGAATTGTCTCTTTAATTTCCCCTTTTTACTGTTTGTTTTCATTACTTGTGGTGATGAATTGTTATGTATGAAATTCCAATATATTTGGGAGAAAGCATGTTGCTTCTTATCATATCGTTGATTTTGTGTGGTGGTAATTATGGTGTTGTTATATGCCTTGTGAGATAAGTGTAAGTTGGTGCAGGTTGTGCACGGAAATGATGGGTAAGACCCTTTGTGGTTGGTATGGTTGTTTGTAGTAAGTTGGTACAGGTTGTGCACGGAAATGGTGAGTAAGACCATTTGTGGTTGGTAAGGTTGTTTGTAGCAATTTGGTGCCTAATTGTGGATTTTGTTGTAGCTTGTGTGGTTGTGCATGATATAGTAAGTACATGTTGTGGGAATGGTGATTTGTGTGTTGTGTTGCATGGTTGTCGTTGCTCTGGTGATGTGTAGTCCCGCCAGTAGCAAAAGTATAAGACTCTGGTGATGTGTAGTCCCACCGGTAGTCACTGGTTGGGTATTCCTTTGATGTGTAGTCCCATTGGAAACCCACTAGTTGAAACGGTGATGTGTAGTCCCACCGTACTTGTATGCTAGTTATATTTGTGTAAAGCATGTGTGTTGTCGTTGCTCCGGTGATGTGTAGTCCCGCCGGTAGCAAGTGTTATAAGACTCCGGTGATGTGTAGTCCCACCGGTAGTCACTAGTTGGGTAGTTCCTTTGATGTGTAGTCCCATTGGAAATCCACTAGTTAAAACGGTGATGTGTAGTCCCACCGTAAGTGAAAGTTTGGTTATGTTTGTGCATACCATGAAGTGAAATGTTTATGTTGTTGACCTTTGGTTGAACTTGTATGTAACAAATGAATTAGGTTGTTGGATGACTTGTATGTGTGTTGGCCTTTACTTTTAAAGGAAACTTTGAACTCTGCATTGTTGTTGTTATGTTTTAGAGCTCTGCTCACTAAGCTTTATGCTTACGCTCTCCTTTTTCCGACAATGCAGATCTTTAGCTTGGAGTTAGCAAGGAGCAGGAAAAGGGCGTCCATTTTTCTTTTAAGTCTTAGTTGCTTGAGGACAAGCAAAAACTTGATTTTGGGGGTGTCTTGAGTGTGTAAAAGTTCTATTATCTACCCCCTATTTAACCCATATTTCTGCTGCATTCAAGCATTATTTATTGCATTTAGGTCAGTTTACAGTTAAACATCACAAATATATTAAAAGGCACAGTTTCTACTAAAATTGGTTGTTTTTGCAGGTTGCTGCTGTAGCAGACGGAAAGGGCAGGCGCTGGGCAGTGAAGCAGAAGAGCTGGAACTGGACAAGCAGTCAAGGAGGACGATGCTGCCATGGTTGCCGCCGTGACAGCAAAGGACGACAGCAGTTTTGAGGAGAAGAAGCAAAATGGACCTCGACAGATAGAGAAAATTCAGCCCGTCTGTCGTGTGAAATCACCATATTTTTCCAAGCCCCAGATCGAAAGGAATGTCAATCCCAAAGTTCAAGGAGAGAAAATCCCAAGAAAGAAGGAGGACGACTTAAAGATAGATTCTCTAAAGATTTAGTCTTTATTAGAGTTGTACTTTAATTTAAAGTTGTAACCCTTGCTAAATTAGAAAACTTGGACCCCAAAGCCTATATAAGGGCATGTATTTCGACCTAGGGAGAATACACACCATTATCTAGCCTTCTCTCAAACCCTAGCCGTTTTCCTTCTCCCGCCATGTTCTAAATTCCCCTTAGGGCCACGGGTTGATTTGTAAAGTAGTTGCAAGGGTTGTTTTGTTTTAGGAATTTTCAGTTCAATAAAATAAACTTCAAGTTCTCTTATTCTGGTTAGTAATATCTTGCAAGAGCATCGGGAGAGCATTGTGAGGTTATCAATTTACTTAGCATCGGGAGAGTTAAGTATACGAAAGGAATAAGAGCAAGTTCTCTAGTTTATAGTTGAACTATCTCGGACCTAGGGATAGGACGAGGTTAAGTGGCTAAAGAAGAATTCATCAACATCGGTGTTCATCCTTCGATTCACGCTGGGAGGTATCATCAAAGACGTGATCATCGACAGACTTGGACCTAGGGATAGGCAAAGGCACAGCAGGGATTCTTGCCAAACTTGAAGTACTGAGTTGAGTGTTCGCTGCCGCGACAAGCAACGGACTGCTGCCGCGACAGGTGCTGCCGCGACGGGGACGACGACAGAACTGGATTTCCTAGACTCAGCAATACCTGCACTACTGAGCAATTCAATACCAGCCCATTCTCTCTATCTTGATTTCTCTACTCTTTTATTTAAGTTCTCTTTATTATTTTCGTGACAACTTTCTCAAATATTTTCTTTACTCTTGTGCAGCAATCTAAGG
Organism: Hibiscus trionum; assembly: GCA_030270665.1. NCBI lineage: Eukaryota > Viridiplantae > Streptophyta > Magnoliopsida > Malvales > Malvaceae > Hibiscus > Hibiscus trionum. Next base: position 12,146,154 of record BSYR01000038.1, on the reverse strand, counting down.
TGAAGCTATTAGCCCAGTCCATGTGGAGACGATATCTGATACTTCGTATCACTTTACTACTTGCGTCGTGTATACTTGCACTACAATTGCGATAGACTATTTTACACGCAACAACTGCCAATATCAAATCTCTGTTCATGACCATGTATGCGAAACATTCGGTGGCATGATTTAACATGTAGCCATCGAAAGGTCCATTTAATGTCTCCACAAACATTGGAGTAACCTCATTTTCCGACAGTGAGGGTTGAACTTGGGCTGCCATATATCGCCATCTCTGGGCGTACTGGTAGAAGCTCTCATTGGGCTTTTGTTCCATATTTTGTAGCACAATCCTGCTTGGGGCCATGTCTGTTACATACTCGTACTATTTGAGAAAGGCTTTCGACAGATCTCTCAGAGTGCGTATGTTGGCCCGACTTAGTTGAGCATACCATCGGATAGCAGACCCAGATAGATTGTCTTGGAAACAATGGATCATCAACTTCTCGTTTTATAAATGTGGTGACATTTTCCGGAAGTACCTAGTCAAGTGTGCCAATGAGCATGTAGCTCCATTATACTTCTCGAAGTCAGTGACCTTGAACTTTGGAGGTGTCACCAAGCCCGAAACTAGACTCAAGTCTCTAGCATCCTTGCCACCATAAATGCTTCCTTCTTGATAAACTTTAAACATTTCCACCAACTTCTTGTAGCGGTCTTCCCATTTCTTCTCGACCTTTGTTATGTCAATTTCTTCAATGAGGTCAGACATCTCGGGGCTGCGAAGCTCGTCGGCGTTGTCTTCAGTACGGGCAGAAGATTCTATGAAATGGGGTGAAGCCTCTTCCTTTTGTACGAAAGTCATCCCTGGGAAAGTGTTGGTGTCTTCTCTTGCTTCTGGGTCTTTGAACCCAAACATGGTTGCAATTTGGCTAACTGTTTTCTGGTGTGATATCTCAATCTCTCTCTTCAGATTATTTGCCATCTTCTCAAGCTTGTCATAGATGCTCTTCTGATTTGCTTCCAGGGTTTTCAATCTTTCCTTAGTGTTCATGGGTCGAATCGTGTTTGCGCATGATCTTTACTACTTAAATGGAATTTTCCAAAATTAATTTTTTATTATACATGAATGAATGAAATGATCAAAACATTATTTAATGCAAACAAAAAAAAAACAAATGCATGTAAGAAAATGCATGTATGCACAAACGAATTTACAAAAGCAAACAACAAAGCAAGCAAAACAGTGCAAATGCATGAATGCAGTCGAAGGGCCATCAATTCTATTAAGGTGTTGCTCTAGACGAAACTTCCATTGGATGACAAAGGTCCTACGAATATGTCTTGGTCTAAGCACTCATTTCTTCAATCATCCTTTGAAGCCTTGGTTCCACCTTGTCGATCTGACGTGAGGCGAATAAATGTTGCTTCTTGATGCCACAGACTTTGCTACGTCTTCAATTTTGGATGTCACGCCCTTATCGAACTCATCTTGCTTCTGGATCCTTTTGACGTTGCCTCTAAGTCGAGTAGACCAAAGAACATTTTCAAATTCTGTTTGGTTGGACCGTCGAAGTGGTCATGTTGCTCTTGCGACTTTTGGTATTCTGCTTGGTGCTGATGCGAGCATACTTCAATGTTTCCTCCGCGTGACCATTCGACAAATTCTCATTGTTTGCGCGTTGTCTTTTTCCTTTAGGTACCTTCCATCCATGTCAGAAGCTTTCTCTGATTGAGCAACATGCTTTAAAATTGATCCCCTCATATATGGGATGCATGCAAAAAAATATATGCCACAAAAACCAAACCAAAACTCTCACACAAAAGGTTAGTAATAAATATGCTACAAAAACAAAACAAAACTCACACTCGAAAAGAATAGTAATAAATAAATATGCTACAAAAACCAAACAAAACTCACACACAAAAATATTAGTAATCTCTTAAAACAGAAACAAAACCTAAAAGATGCATAATAATTCTGGGCCGACATTCCAACATTTCAGGGCATGTCTCTGCGGATTATTCCTACGACTCAACACCATAGTTTTTTCGCATGGCTCTATTAGGGGTAGGCTCTAGATTCTCAAACTTGGTTTGGTTCTAAAAGGTACCCGAGCTGTCCTTGTTGTCCCCTACTAAGGGTAGCAAGGCTCTCGATTCTCACCCATTATAGGCTTCAAACGAATCAAGTTCAACTCAGGAGGACTCACTACCGATGCCTTCTTGAAGAATCAATATCCTTACGAAGACAAGGGAATGAGTCCTGAAGGTACTTGCTAGGCTCATACGAAGAATCGATATTCTTATATGAGCAAAGCGTATTCCCCCCCCCCCCACTTAAACGAACGGGACAAAGCACGAGAATAGAGCTTGGAATTAAGTCTTAAATGCGTAAAATAGAATTATATTCATTTAAACAGACAAATAAATAGAACCTATCATGAACTTGCAAATTCCATATTAAAAAACATTTTTTTGAATACCATTTAAAACCAATTTGTGGCCTGGCCCTCTTTTGTTTTTATTTTAAAAACACATCCACAGCAGAGTCGTCAAGCTGTCGCAACCGCCTTTTTTAGGGAGGGGCTTCAACTTTTTGGTAAACTTTAAAAACACAGAGTCGCCACCAATATTTTTGAAAAGTGTGATTGGATCACTTTAAAATGGGGTTATTTTAATAAAACGTTTTGTTTTAATAAAACAACGGTTTTGGTCTGCGAAAAATCAGAAAAATAGGTTCGGGGGTCGGTTACGCGTGGGGAAGGGTTAGCACCCCCACAACACCCAAAATTGGTACATAATTAGTTTTAAAATCGTTTTCAAAACTGGAATTTGTATGTTCAAAAAGGTTCGACTTTACTTGTCCGTTTAATGAATATTAGTCTATTTTAACGGCCTTATCTCCCGGAAGATGAACTTTAATCACCGACAACATTTCTGGCGCTAACCCGTTATTCCCATTTGATAAGACACCACATTAAATTAATTTTACTTTTTCAAACTACATAGAAATTTAGTGTGTTGAGATTTTTATTCATTTCTAAGTTCGATTATTAAAGAAACCTTAAAAAACGTCTAAGTCTTTTATTCCTTGTAACCCCCTAGACCCGCCTATGCGTTACAACGGATCCTAGGAAGTCACATTAGGGTCACAAGAGCAACCCACAGTGAAAATACACATGAAAACATTTTTTTCTTTCTCAAAACACTTATTAAACTGTAAAATCAACTTCTGTTTAAAATACAATTTCAGGAAATCATTTAAACACATAACAAAAATTTCAGAAAAGTATTTTACAGACACTGACATGAAACCATACATGACCTACATGCCCCCTAACTATACAGTACCGTACTTCTGAGGCAACGCCGAGAGAACTCCGAACACTGATGTCAACATTTTGCCATGCTATATTCTTTTAACATGCGATAGTAAAAATAATGTGAGCTTGGAAAAGCTCAGTAATACAGAACTACCAAAAGATGCTATAAGCTCATGCAGACATAGGGTAGGCATAACATTTTTATGATGTTCCAGGCAATACTTGTCTCCATTTATGTTTCGCTAATTTAGTGAAGCGATATTCTTGAGGACAACAAGGTTTGTTCTTTCTATGTTACTGAGTATTAAATGAGAGCTTATTGTTCAGAGAATCAACAGAGTGGCGGGTTGGAGAAGTTAAACCACGAAGCCTAGTGTGTTTTAATAAGTTGCAAATCAAACATACATAAGTACTTAACATCATATCATATGAGCACATAACAGATTAAATGCAAATGTTCAATGTTCATACAGAAGTTTACAAGAACTACCCTCCAACCTTACACCAATATGCAGTCCCCCAGAACTGCATACAGAAGGTCTTACCCTAGGCCTGAGGCGTAGGAGCCTACCTAAGGGAATGCCATAGGTCCAGAAAGACTTACCCTAGGCCCGTGGGCGTAGGAGCTTAACAGAAGGGTTTACCAGCTGGATCAGGGCTGTACCTGCAGACACTTCAAATCATATCCCCAGAATATATCCTCAAGCAGTACAGTTTTGTTCAATATACATAGGCATCATAATTCAGATGGCAGACATATGTTTAATCACATCAACCAGAATCAGATATTTCAATTTCAGATCAGACACGGGGCATGCTATCAGATGTAACACATCTATGTTCTCAAACAACAATCATGCTTTCAACAGAATAGTCATGCTTTCATCAGTAATATAATCATGCTTTAACAAAAAGGGTAGTCATGTCCTTAGTTCAGAAATTATCTCATAAATCATACATTTCCATATCTATGTTCAAATAAGTGCATTCAAGTGAACAAGCAAAACAGAAATGTAGCACACACGGAACACACTAGGTGGGACAGATCATTTCTTGGAGATACTTAGCATTTACGGAAGGGGACATATTGAACTTTTGACAACTTGAACGGATTTCTGAAACGTGGCCCCTATTAGAAGGGGTTCATACTAACGATTTAACCCAGATATTCAGGATGTGATACATCAAGATCTTTGAGAGTTTAGACGCATCATGAGTTATTTAGTCATTTAAGCCTACAAGGGCATTATGGTCATTTTATCACATATGGACATTTTGGTAATTTATACTAACAAAGCATAAACAATTGCTCAGAAAATTTTATTTGCTTATTAGGCTTCCAATCAGGCATTCAGAGATTTCTATGTCAAGGTCTGTCACGATATCGGATACATTATCTTAATTATTTTGGCCAACGAGGGCATTTTAGTCTTTGAATTATCAGGGGTGATTAACATACATGAGTGTGCTTCCTAACACTTAGGGGAAATTTAGCCCTTAAAGTCTTATTAGAGATCCCATAATTTCATCAAATGCATAACTGCATGTTTAACTTAAGAGGGCATTTCAGTCATTTTAGAAGTTGGGATAAATCCACCATTTTCGTCAAATTTTACTATTTAGCACCTCCATCGTTTACGTACCCGATAGAGATTAAGTAGTCTTAACTCTACGGCCCTTTACAGACGATTCATTCTTTACAGAACTTGAGGGTATAACATCATTCAAATTAATCAGACATTTCGGTGCTCGAGGGTATTCCCGTCTTTTTGGTCATTACGAACATTCTCATTTAATTCACGCATTACTGTCATAAGGATCGACTTAGGATTTCAACAATATTTTCAGGGAATTCTCATTCATGTGTTATACAGAGTTTGGGGGATTATCCAAGTTTGTATCACAGGTATTGCATAATGATGCCGAAGTCTTTCCATTAAAACATACATCTTGGTTAGTGTAAATTGCATAATCAGGTCGAATGCAGATTTTAGGTCATTTCCTTTATTAGAGGGGTAGTTTAGTCATACTTATGCTCCAAGGGCATTTTTCGTAATTTCATAATTAATATCTCTCACTCCGTATCCTGGGCCTCGATTCTTACACACTGTTGATTGAGTTGCGGATTAACTGAATTTAACTATTAGAACTTCTGATACTGTTAGCCCATTAGTAATCTTATTCGGATAATTTGGTCTTATTAATAACCATACTTATTGCTCGAATCTGATTCAATTTAAGCAGAATTTACAGTATACGTCATCATAAGCATGCATGCGTTAACCGAATATCAACATGTTCATAAAGCATACAAGGGGTAGTAGTGTATTACCTTAGTTCCGAGCTATAACAGTTGATTCATGATATGACATTCGAATACCCTCGAACCCGAATTCGACATTCCTCAGCATCGAGCATCCAAGGAACCGAGAATACCTTCAATTTCACAAATTCCAAGATCAGACCTTACTCACAAGCTCTTAACCAATAATTAAGTACATAAACAAGTTCGAGCTCAAGGTCAGTTTCGGAGGTTTTCGGATCATAATTTTGCAAAACGGGCTTCAAAAACGGACTCAGGACGTCGAAAAACATAAAATAGGAGTTTTCGGAAAATTTGACTTTTTGGTCAACGGTCAAAGTCAACGCTGACGTCAGCAGGTCAACGGTCAACGGGGTCAAAGTCAACTGGTCAAAGTCAATGCTGACGTCAGCAGTCAACATGGGTCAACTGAGTTGATTAGGGCTGACTCGGACGAGTTGACTCTGCTGACTCGGGCGAGTTGACTCGACTGACTCGGGTTGACTCGGTTCGAATTTTCGGATCGGGCAGACGGGTTGGGTTAACGGGTCAGGTTCAGGTACGGTTTGGGTCAGACTCGGGTTGGCCGGTTCGGGTCTGGTTCATGGGCCGACCGGTCTAGCCGGTTCAGACCGGTCCACTAACCATTCGAATTTGCTTCGTCAGCCGGTCACGTGAGATAGTCGCTGGGGACGGCGAATCACCGCGATTCTGTCAGAAATACATAGATCGTTAGGCCAAGATTTCAACCCACAAGTTACCAACATGAAACAAGCTGAGAATTTCGTCGGATTTTACCTAAACGGACTCAAAACCGCCGGAACTGACGAGGCTCCGACGAGGGCCTTATCGGCGTCGGGTCGATGATCGGTTAAGGGGGTTTTGCTCCCCTCCACACGGTGAGCACGCCTAGACCGACGACGCGCCACGCCGTTGACTGAGGTGGCCGGAAAAAGCAATGGACAGAGGGTGCGAAAAAATGATTTCCGTCGAACATTCAAGTTGTTCTTCCCGTCGAACGACGACGATGTAGCGCGAGTGGGACGGTGGGTTAGGAGCGGGGTACGACGGTGCACACGACAAGAGCGGCGGTGAGTGCCACGGCGGCACGGTGAGGGCAGATCTGAGTCCGATCGGGGGGGGAAAGGGGAAGGCGAGGGGACGAGTTTTTGGATCTTAGGATGTTTCCAGACTTGAGATAAGAATCGGTAGGTGAGGAGTCAAATTACCCCTTTATTACCAATATTAAAACCATACACGTCAAATAAAAAAAACAAAGGCTAAGACCAATTGTGGTCTTAGTTCAGATGGTTAAGTCATTCATTTCTCATGCCATGGGGAATTGGTTCGAATCCTTTTGGTTGCAAACTCTCATTTATTCATTTTTTTTCAGGGTGTTACATTCCTAAATTAAAGTTTAAGTATGCTTAAGTGTATTTTTTTTGTGAAGAACATATTTCAACAAAACATGTCTCTATCTAAGCTTTAGTCTCTAATCCTAAGTTTTAAACTTATTTCTATAAAAAAACAAGCAAACAACTTACTATTTCCATTTGTGATTTTTTTTCTATTTATTATTCCTAAAAAAAACCTTTATTTCTTTTTTACTTTTGAACTTTTTAAAAGCCAAGACCATTTTTACATTTTTTACCTTTTTCATTTTTTATGTTTCCCACCTTTTATTTCAAAAAGAATTCTTCCTTTTTAAATTTTTTTATTTTTAAAGCTTTTCTTCTAAAAAAAACTTTTTTAAGATGAACTTTATTTTTAAATGATTTTCTTTTAAGCTTTTTCAAAACATTATTTTCTTCTAAAACCTTAAAAATTTTACATAAAACATTTTTATTTTCTTTTTTCTTTTAAAACAAAACTTTATGACTTATTTATTTTTCCCTAAAAAAATCTTATTTATCTTTTTAATTTCAAAATTACTCAACCCATTTATTATTAAATCTAAATTTCAAAAATTCTTTTTATATTTTTTTAATCAAAATCAAGCCCCTTTATTATTTCCACTCATGCATTATTGTTTTTCAAAATTAAATCTCTAACTTTAAGTTTTTCAATTAAACCAAATTTATTCATTTTATTCTTGCATTTTAATTTAAACACTTTTAAAAAATTATTTCTACATTTCTAAAGATCAAAACAACTTTAACAATTTTTTTAAGCATGCAAATATTTTTAGAGATCAAACCAAATTTAAAACGAAAACTAAAACACAATCGTTACCGAAATTGTGAAACAATTTTCCGACTTCAAGATCGCAACCTAAAATACACAAAAAAAAACAAACACAAATATTCAAACTAAAACAAGCATGAAAAAATCTAAATAAAAATCAAAAGGGAATATAGGAATTTTACTGAAATGACGACCGAAGAACTCGAATATGAACTTCTCGAAACGCTCTCAATTGCTTCCGGAAAATTTCCCTCAAGCTCGAACTTTAACTCTAAAATTTCCAGCAGCTCATAAGAATTTTTTTTTAAAAAAATCGAAATTCTTTTTAGCTCCTTTTGCTTTTTTTCTAAGTGATCAAGTGTGTAGAACAAAAGGGAAAAGAAACCCAATTTATATGGTTTTGGGTGCTTAGAAATCAAGATAATCTGGGGGCAAAATCACGAAATTCATCCCTGAAAACCATCCATCTGATATGAATAGCATTGACCCGTTGAGAACTGAGCAAAATTTTATCCAAATTGGCTCAAATTTTGGGATTTTTGCCCCAAAATTAGATTAGGGCTCGAATCCTTTTCCCCCAAAATCGGTGAGCTACCGGCGACGACAAGGAGCGAGGTCGGCGGCAACAGAACCGGGTGGCCGAGGCGAGTCGACCGGCACCCTTCACGGCGGCCGCCGTGGACGGAAACAGCAGGAAGAAGGCCGACAGCCCCGTCTAGGATTTTATCGGGGCTGGATTGGGGAATCCAATCCCGCGCGCATGGCTACGCGGGTTGGATCCTCCCCCCCCCTTCAATCCTAATTGTTCATATTTTCAACCCCAAATCCGACGGTTCTGATTAAGCCTGAAAAAAAACATAAAATGAGTTAGTTTGGGCCTCTAAAAATAAATAAAAATTGGCTCATTATATTTTAAGGTGGGTTTTTCATCATATAAAATTGTGGACTTTATTATTAGTAGGCATTTGTTTAATTTAGATGGGCTACTTTTTGCAATTTTTTTGAGTTTTAACTATAATAAAAAAATAGTCCATAATAATAATAATAATAATAATAATAATAATAATAATAATAATAATAATAATAATAATAATAATAATAATAATAAATAAATAAAAGAGGGTGAAAATTCAATGACAACACCAGTCAATCGTAATTTTAACATAGAAATTTCTATTTTTATTTGTTTAATCGAATGTTCAAACGTTTTTAATTTAAATTGGAGCTCCTTTGTACCATTTTGATTATTTATCTATATTTTCAACTGTTGGCTTTAAATGTTTTCGAGAAATACCTTGTTGGGCTAAACTCAGTTTGAGAAATTTTATGGTTTTAGGTTGGGCTTGAGGCCCAAATGTGACATCCGAGTCGAGGATGTTACAATTGCAATATTGCTACCTCACTCAGGCTAACTAAGCCTAATGCATTTCATTGTCATGTATTTCCAGGTTATACGCTTATTAAGGATCGATCATGGGCGAAGGTTGCAAGTCACTTATCAAGTTCCGAGTAATGTTAATGTTCTTCCTTATAACTCCTAGAATGGTGGCATATGTCATGGAAATGTATGAAGAAGTTATGGTATAGATATATGTGTGTGCTAAGACATATGATGCATGGAACCTTAGATATATGTCACTTTATTTCAAGAAATAACCCTTCGTTGTGCATATGATTAATTAAGTAGATATATGCTAAAGGTACGTTAAGCATGCCAAGTATGTAAGTATGTGATGCTTGAATTTCATGAAATGGCCTCTTGGGCACTCACATGGCTAGTCTGGGCAAATATATGTAAAATTGTGTAAGAGCATATTGTTTGATATGTTGAGCATGTTAGAAATATGTTTATGTGATAGTTAAATTGGTAAAATACATGAAAGACCAAGTTATGCATTGTAACATCCCAAAAGTCGGCCTAGAAGTATGCTATCATTTAGATTGCTAAATTAATAATTTTAAGGCGTCACTTAATTAATCAATTAAGTGAATTAGAATGTTGTTAAGTTTGCTAGCTAAAATAGAATGATTAAACTGAAAATCTTTACTAAAAGGGAGCTTGCTTGTGATCTAGAAAGAATGCGAGGTCATGTGAACATGTCACACTTCAAACCTTGATCTAGGAATATGTCTCAACTTTGATGGTAATTCAATTGGATTAAAAAATAGCCCTTATGTTTCTAATTAATTAATAAAATACCTATTAAAAAGTTTTTAAAGGTTAATAACCATTTCTATGTGATGAAATCGAAAATCTTGAATCATTAGAAGGATGCATATAAATATATGAATCCTTAGGGGGCATGAACACATGTCAAGCTCTAGGAGAGCAAGCATGATACATGGCCAAGGGGGTAATTAATGGAGAGATTATTCTCTGTCTTTCCCAAGCTAGCTGTTCACCAAAGAGAGAGAGAGAACCCTTAGGAAGCCATGAAAGCTTGGATTAAAGCCTTAATCTTGCATGATTATTGAAGATTCGGTTGTTTTTGCTTAAGGAAGAAGGTGACTTGCTCTCCCCTTTATCTTTACTTTGTGTTTTGGAAAGGTTTAAGACATCTTGTTTGAGAACCTTGATGAATTTCTTTATATGATGTGTGATATGAAATACCTTGTTTGAAGAAGTATAATAATGCTCAGAATATATTCATTTGATGCATGAAATTCCGAAAGTCGGTATCTTGGAGTTTGATTGTAAAATTGATCATGTTATGTGTATATATGACACTTGAATTGTGAAATTCTAGTCACCATAATTGATGTTAATGAGTCTAAGTAAATTAAGCATGTGAATATCAAACTCGGGACTGTTTTGCAAAATCAAAACAGTTTTGGTGGACTGTTTTATAAAATAAAGACTGTTTTGAAAGCTGGAAAACAGGGGACTGTTTTGATACATGGAAATGTATGTATATATAGATATAAGCTGTCATGTGCATTTATGAGAGTATATGTATAAGTTATGGACTTTTTTAGCATGAAAATTAAACATTTATGGGCTGTTTTGAGTAGGTATACATGTGAATATGAAACCTGGATTGCTTTGTACATGTATGCGTCTTAATGGGACTAATTTTGATGTGCAATCGTGTATACATGCTTAACTGGGCAGTTTTGTATAGGTATGAAAGCATATGGGACTGTTTTGTTGTATTTGGTGTGTATGTGCATAATTGGGCTGCTTAAATATGTATGTATGTTGCCCTGTTTTGAGTAATTAAACAAGAGAAATGCTTTGAGAATGCATATAGGGGCTGCTTTGTAAGTTTCGGGACTGTTTACATCAGTGTAAATGATGATGGACTGATTTATGAATAAAAAAATGGTTACATGTATTTAGGGGCTGTTTTGTATCAATATGAATGTTGGTGTGTTGTTTTGAATTAAATGATTGAAAAGTTAGGAATTGCTTCTAATATATGAATATAATTTTGTCATAATAGACCAAGAAGGAGCTATGAAAGGATTTGGATAAGTAGCAAAATATGATTAAGGATTCGGGTATCCCGTAATTTCGGAATAAGAGGTGAGTGTCGTTTAAAGTCTCGGGATGGGCTGATAACCCTTTCGAGCACTGCTTATTAATTATGGTTGCTTTTTATTGTTCGAATTATACTATGAATGAGCAAGCTTGGATGCGTGCTTCAATGTCAGTACTTGAGGATAAATTATATTGATCAGGAGATGATAAAATCTAAAGTGATATGTACATGCCTGAACACTAATGACTTGTAGTGAAAATTCAACTTGCTATTCGATCTTATAATCTTTGATCCTTGCTCAAACTCACTATGAATAAGATATAACCAGTTGAATGCTTGATTTAGTAATCAAACTCAACCTCGTAAATGATATGATATGATATGATTAAAGGGAAAGCCATGGTTTCGAGTCAGTCGTAGGTATAGTTGGCATGCCATAGAGTCCGTTGAGCTCATATTAGATTGGACTATGGTCCTTTGTTGATAAAGATCGGGTGATCTATTGGTACTACTAGTACCCTTACTTAATGATGAATTGTTTGGTACTCTTGTGTACCCTTGTTCGGTACTTTATGTACGCTTGTTTGATACTTGTTGGATAGGATTCGTGGACATATGCTGTAATTCAATTCTCAAGGCAATGATAATAAAAAGTATGATTATAAGCTAAATTAATATATAGTTTTGATAACTTTTTTGATAAGTAATGCGATTTTAATAAAATTTGAGTACTTCTCTAATGGAAATACATGCTTCGAATGAAAGCTTATATGTTAGAAAGAATTGGTTGATTGTTTTATCTTGACGGTTGTGTGTGTGTGTATATATATATATATATATATGTGTATTCATTAAGGAAGTTTGTAAATCAAGTAAAGAATCACCTAAACACTACTTGTGCCTAATAATCCGTGATTATGTTATACTATACATGAGACCTTATATGATATGTAACGTGTGTCTAGGAGATGATAGGTTTGATACCTTGGGGATAAGTAATTCATGACTACGATATGATATGTTGGTATCTTCTATTACAAGTAACTCATGTTTATGTTTGATATATTAAGTGATAAATAGTTCACGTCTATGATTCCATTTTGTAGATTTACAGATATGAATTTCTAAGTGAGGGGAGCTCAAAATTGGTTTTAAACTGTATTACAATCTGCATTAGCAGTAAATTTGATAGTTCTTCATAAATTGTACAAGTTGAATCGGAAGCTATAATTTATATGGTTAAAAATTTTATTATGTCTAGTTTCATTTAAAACAAACGAAATTGAATTCCGAGTTATAGAACAGTTTATGGAGATGATTCTTTAAGGATAGTGCAATCTGCCCAGCGGCAGAATTGGGCGTGTCTTTTAACTAAATTCTGTACTAATTTGTAAGGATTAAAAATACAAAACTTATATGGTTAGAAAGTTAATTGAGTCAACTTTCTAACGGTGTAAACAGTTTGAAATTCCGGAATATGGAATGGAAGATATGAATTTTTAATCGAGTAGTGCACAGTCTGCCTGGCAGAAGCGCTATAGGTGACTTAAAATATCTTTGAAAGCTTGAAGGAATGTATAAGGACATTAAATGACTGTTTCGGTTATATACAAGTATGTTTGGACTGTTTTGAACCTATAGAAGTATGTATAAGATTTAAGGATTGTTTTGGTTATATACAAGTATGTTTGGACTGTTTTGAACCTATACAAGTATGTATAAGATTTAAGGACTGTTTTGGTTATATGTAAGTATGTTTTGGACTGTTCTGAATGTATGTAAATGTATACGTGTGGATTAAAGAAACCATAAATGAATCTTAAAAATAGTGAACAAATGAAATAGGTTGTTTGAGTCACAAGACTATGATAAAAGAAACCAAGAAAGTATATAAGTTAGATAAAGAAGCATGATAATGACTTATATAGTGAATAAAGTGATTCTTACCTTGATAACTATTCTTTCGGAGAATAGTTAAGCTTGTTAAAGTACCTACAAACTTGGATTGCTAATTAAGTATCTGATATTTCATGATAAGTTATAATTAAATAACTTGAGTGATATGTAACTATTACTCATGATCTTGAAAAGTCGATGGTGTGAAAGGATTATGCCTTGATCGAATATTATTAAACAAATAGCCATTTTCCTAATTGAGTTTAAAATTAAGATTATGTCTTGTAATGCCATATGCTTTATAGAATACCTTATGAGACAAACAAACCATGTTTATGAGTTGCAATGGTAAATTATTTTGAAATATTATAACTTGAGTCCTTGTGACTGTGTTGTGTGAATATACTATTGTTTGGGTACTTACCTGAATCTTGGCTGGTTCTAGTGAAGGAATAGGAATAGAATAATTATAGTCTATTTTATTGTCATCAGATCTTAGTACTACCTCACCAAGCTTTAGCTTACCCTATTCTTTCATCACCTTTCAGGGTAAAGAGGATGCAATTCAGACGTTAGAGATGAACATGAAGAATAGCACGGTAGGCGTGAAAATGGCAGCTTCTTGGCGTCAGGCAATCACGTTATTCGTGGAAAACTTAGCACCGGCGATGCATTGGAAAGGAGTGTGGTTTGCGTTCGCAAGACATGGAAAGGTCGTGGATGTTTTTGTTCCCAGGAAACTCAGCAAAAATGGAAAAAGATTTGGCTTTGTAAGGTATGAAAATAAGGTGGACGCATTGCGAGCTATGGAAAGACTTCATGGGTTTTCATTATATGGCAGCCGAATCTCAGTGACGTTTGCTAAAAATACTGACAGAAGACAGTGGAGGAGGAAGTCTGGAGAGGATAAAACTATTCCCTTAGGGAATAAACATGATGAAGACAGTAGGCAAAATGATAAAGATATTGAACTGAATCCCATGGAGTCGGTGCCGGATGAAAAAGAAAATAAGGAGGGGTGTCAAAAGAAAAAGGAGCTTAAAAAAATTTTGGGGCATGTGGAAGATGAAGACTTATGGAAGATGAGGAGGTGTCTGGTTGGGTCGATGGCTACGATATGCACTGTTAAAAGCATTGAGGATAGGCTTACCTCTTGGGGGCTGGGTGATATCAAAATACTAAGGATGGGAGGAAAGAAATTCTTAATAATCTTTAAAGATGAGGATTTGTACATGTCCTTAGAGGAATTAAACTGGTCTTATTTAAAAGAAATTTTTCTGGAAGTAGAACCATGGTCTGAAGCCATTGTCAGCCTCGAAAGAACAACATGGATAGAAGTTTATGGGATTCCTTTGCACTGCTGGAATCATACCACGTTCACCAGGGTTGCAGAAATCTGGGGCACAATGGAAGCAGTAGGTGAGAATGCTTTTCATACGATAGATGCAGAACGGTTCACCATTATGATTACTACAACCACAAAAGAGAAGATTGAGGACGTAATTCAGCTGGAGGTGGGAAATGTAATCCACGAAGTAAGAGTGCTCGAGATTGGGTTATCAGAATCAAGTAGAAGACCAATGGGTGAGGAAGAGCATAGTATGAAAGTTCGTTTTAACAGAAGACAAGAAGGGCAGAGCAACCCAGATTCTCAATCGGAGATGGAAGAAAGTCAATCGTCGGGAAAAGAAGCTCAGAATCGGAACGGGAAGGAAGAAGATGCATTTAATGCAACTTTCATGGGAAAAGATTACATTGATGGGAATTCAATGATAAGTGCAGATTTTGATAGTAAACTGGGTGAAATGGAATTTATGTGTAGCACGCCTAAAAGTTTCATGTCGCCAAAGCTCAAAAAGGCAAATGCTTGTACAGATGAAGGGTCGGAAGAGAAAAATAACGTCATATCAGATGAGGAGCTGGCAAAGAATAAGGGTAGAAGTTGGGCCAATGTAGTAATGGGGTCTGAACCTGGTGGGAGTGGGAGGAAAGAAGCCCAAAAAGGTAAAAGTGTTGTAGCTGAAGAGAAAATTGTTGTTTCAGAACCCGTCCCGGATCAGTTTATTGTCTCTTCACGAGCTGTGGAGGGAATTGAAAATATGGGCCTAGCAGATAACCCTTTGTTCAAAAATGTGGAAGAAAAAAGGTGGGAAGAGATAGTAGATTATCAAAATAATGTTCAGAATTGGGGTCATGCAGAGCTGGGAACTGGGCTGAAATTGGGCGAGGCCCAAGACTTTGAAGAGGACCCTAGATTAGTTGTTTCAGATTTTGGTTCGATGAATAAATGGCCGAAAGAAAAAATGTATGGCTCTCTTTTTGATTTCCAAGATAGAGCATTATCAGAGATTGAAAGAAAGAAAAGAGATAGAGCAATTCGCAGGAACAAGGTAAAGAAGAAGAAGTTGGAATCTCCGGGAGTGTCTGGGAGGTCACTCTCAGACTCTGACATGGTGGCACATTGGGAGATTCAGACAAGGGAAGCCAGAAGTGTGTTGGATTTGGTTAAAAGCTTAGGCGTGAAAATTGTGGGTGAAGAGGAAGAAGTGGTAAGGGAGATAGCTCGCCTTGAAAAAACCTTAATTATTTGTGTTAAGTAGGATCCTGAATAGTGTTTCAAAGCGATGAAGGTATTAACGTGGAATGTTAGGGGATTAGGGGCAGACTCTAAGATTTCAGCGGTTAGGGTTTTGGCTAGAGAACAAAAGCCTGAAATGTTGCTGCTACAAGAGACAAAGCTGGAAAGGATCTCAGAGGAAGTAATTCGGAAAATATGGTATGATGATAATTTTGATTTTCGAATGTCTGCATCAATTGGTAAGTCTGGGGGTATTGTTACCATTTGGGATAGAGAAGTATTTAATTTGGAATCTTCTATACAAAACCATAGTTTTATTTATCTGGTTGGAACTTGGGAGAAAGTTGAGTCGAAATTAGCTATTGTCAATGTGTACTCTCCTTGCGTTTTATCGGACCAAATCCTGCTATGGAATGGTCTTCTAGAAATTAAAAACTCAGATGAGGCAGTCTGGTTGATAGGGGGATTTTAACGCTGTTCGAAATAGAAGTGAAAGATCTGGTTGCAGAGGAGTCTTATCTGGGAGCAGAGAATTTAATTCCTTCATTTCCGAAGGAAATTTGATAGATTTACCAATGTCAGGGAAGAAATTTACATGGTTCGGACCCTTGAATAGAAGATGTAGACTTGACAGATTTTTGATCGAAGACAAACTCGTTCCAACTAGTAATGACTTTGCTCAAATGGGATTGAAGAGATTGGTGTCTGATCACGCTCCAGTGCTTTTGTGTTCTACGGATATCGACTGGGGGCCAAAACCTTTCAGATTCATTAATACTTGGCTGAAAATTGGAGGGTGTAAAGAGATGATTAAAGAGGTGTTTAAAGCAGGAAATAAATCAAACTTCTCAATTGAACTTCGAAGATTGAAAACAGCCTTAAAGAAATGGAACGCAGATGAATGTAAAGACTTAAATGTGAGAGTCAAGGAACTAGAAAAGAGGGTTGAAGAGCTGGAAGAAACAGGGAACAATGTGGACCTTTCTGTGGAAAAAATGAAGGAATTGAAATGCCTTCGATTGGAACTATGTGACCTTTTGAAGTTGCAAGAGATGCTTTGGAAACAAAAGTCCAGGTTGAACTGGTTGACACTGGGTGATTCGAATACTGCTTTTTTCATCGAGCTTCGAAGTTGAGGGTCAAGAAAAATATTATACATGGGCTAAACATTGTTGGTAGATGGTGTGGGGATTCAAAAAGCATCAAACAAGGCATTCTGGAGTATTTTAATAATCATTTTGATTGTAAAAGTCAGCCTTGGAAAACTATTTTTGAGCTAGACTTCAAGTAGATTGATGAAGCAAAAGCAACAGCAATTGAAGGACCGTTTACCTTAGAAGAGATAAAAGATGCAATTTGGTCATGTGAAGATTCGAAAGCTCCGGGGCCCAATGGGTACAACATGAGCTTCTATAAGAGTTGTTGGGGTGAGGTGAAAGAGGATGTGTTGAATGTTATGGAGAAATTTTTTCGAAGCGGAAAACTAGCACCTTCTGTAGGTTCTACATTCCTTACGCTCATATTAAAAAAGAAGAATCCTATTGAGATTTCAGACTTCAGACCAATAAGCCTAGTCGGATCAGTATATAAAATCATTGCAAAGGTATTATCTCGACGCCTTAAATCTGTTATTGATAAATCGATAAGTGATACACAATGTGCGTTTGTGCATGGGAGGCAGATCTTTGATGGGATATTAATAGCAAATGAGGTTATTCATTCTATGTTGACAAGAGAAAAGGTGTCAGGAGGAGTGGTGCTGAAATTAGATTTTTCAAAAGCTTACGATTGCGTTAGATGGGAGTTCTTGGATATGATTCTTCAAAGAATGGGATTCAAGGAGAAATGGAGGAGTTGGATATGGGAGTCTATCTCGTCCCCAAGGGTCTCAGTTCTGATTAATGGTTCGCCGAAAAAAGAATTTAAAATGAAGAGGGGGTTGAGGCAAGGTGACCCACTATCTCCGTTCTTGTTCATTATAGTTACTGAAGCATTGCATCTTTTATTAGAAAAGGCGGAGTCCGTTGGCAAAATAGAGGCAATTAGTGGAATTTTACCAGGGAGATCTCTATCACACTTACAGTTCGCAGATGACACGGTGCTTTTTCTGGATCAAAAGGAAGAGAATATTAAAAATGTCAAGAGGCTTTTGAGAGGCTTTGAAGTATGTTCTGGCCTGAGCATCAATTTTAATAAGTCATGTATAGTAGGAATATGGGTAAACTCTGAAAACTTGGAGTTGCTGGCCTCTTATTGTGGTTGTCAAATAGGGAAGTTGCCTTTTAATTACTTAGGCATTCCTATTGGGGCAGATCCTCGTAGAGTCATAACCTGGGAACCGGTGCTGGATAGATTTCAGTCTAAACTTGCTGGCTGGAAATGCTCGACACTATCCTTTGCAGGAAGAGTGCTCTTAATTAATGCAGTTTTATCATCACTTCCATTATATTATATGTCATTGTTTGAGATCCCGAAAACAATTATCAACAAGATTGAGACTATTAGAAGAAGTTTTCTGTGGGGAGTCAAAGATGGAAAAAGAAAAATGGCGGGAGTTAACTGGGGAA
The DNA here is from genome assembly GCA_030270665.1 of Hibiscus trionum. NCBI lineage: Eukaryota > Viridiplantae > Streptophyta > Magnoliopsida > Malvales > Malvaceae > Hibiscus > Hibiscus trionum. Next base: position 12,127,837 of record BSYR01000038.1, on the reverse strand, counting down.
GGGTCTGTCTTTCTCGTAAAAATGGTGGTGCAGGTGTGATAAATTTGGAAGCTAAAAATAAAGCATTACTCGCAAAGTGGGGTTGGAGATTTGCGACAGAAAAAAATGCATTGTGGAATAAAGTAATTCACGCGAAGTATGGCAGAATGAATCATTCCTAGTTCATGGACTTGGATTATACAAAAAAGGCGTCTATTATCTGGAGGGGGATAGTTCGGAACTGGAAGAATGACTTAGTTACGTCCTGGATGAGCTTTAAAGATTTTAAATGGGTTATCGGTGATGGTAAAACAACAATGTTCTGGGAAGATATATGGATTGAAGACAAAGCTTTGAGGGATATTTACACGAGGCTCTATCGTTTCTTCTCAAGAAAAGGAGAAGCAGTTGCAAATGTGGCGGTTGATGGCTCCTTTGCTGGAATCAATTGGGAGGAATACTTTGTCAGACCTTTACTTGATCGCGAAAAGAGACAGGTGCAAGTATTTGAGGGGACGGTAAAAAGTGTGAAACTGAAACCAGGTGTAGAAGACAGAATCGTCTGGAATCATGAGAAAAATGGAACATTTTCAGTTAAGAGATTGACGTTGTTGTTGGCTGATTCGGAAGTGTTGAAACCAGAATTTAACTTCAAAAAATTATGGAAATTAAAGGTGCCACCGAAGGTAAGGAGCTTCCTATGGATGCTGAAATTGGAAAGAATTCCTACGAAGATCTTCCTGCGAGATAGAGGGATAAGTCTAGAAGAATCTCATTGTGTTTGTGTGCTCTGTCATGAGGAATTAGAAGATGCCAATCATTTATTTCTTAATTGTCGTTTTTCAGTTAGTTTTTGGGAAGAAATATGTAGGTGGTGGGGGGTTACTTGGCAAGGGTGTCGTAATATAGAATTGATGTTCATTTTCTGCTTTTCAGTGCCCTGCACTGGAAGTCAGAAATCAGCCTGGTTAATTGCTTGTGCTGCAGGTTTGTGGAGTTTGTGGCTAGCTAGAAATGATGCCGTGTTCAATGAGAAAAATACGAATGTTCATAATCTCATTTTCTATGTAAAACTTAGAGCACAAACTTGGATTGAAGCCTCGAAAGGGAGTGCAGATTGGGATGTGACTCGATGGTGGGATAGCCCTTGGCTTTGCTTCTCCACTGGTTCGACAAAGAATATGATCCTAATGGAACATGTTGCCTCATGTTTAGGAAGTTTGAAGTTCTCAGTCATTGGAGGTATTTGGGAAGGAAGGGCAGGAGTAGGAGGAGTGGTGAGCACTGAAAATAGTATCATCCGCGGGCTGTTTTATGGTCCGATAGATAATTTGGGAATTGATTTTGCTACGGTGTCAGCTATTAAAATAGCTTTGGAAATGTGTATTCAAGCTAAAGGGTGGGGTTTATCTGGTATGGCAATAGAGGTAACGTCCCACTCGGTGCTGCATTGGATGCTTAATCCTTTAAGCCGTCCATGGTGTTGGTGGCCAGATTTGTTGGAGGTAGATCGACTGTCAAGTAAGTGTGGTTCCTTGAAGTTTCAGCACTCGTTGGCAGCTAGGGAAGGATTGGTTGGAGGTCTTGCGAAGTCGGGATCAATAAAATCAGATCTGTTCAAAGCATGGTGGTGAGCTCTGTTTTTGTCTTTTCTTTTGGATTAAAGTGGGTAAAAGGATAGATTATTTACAGTAAAATTAGGCGCTGATGTGAAATTAGAAAGTGAAGTTAGTCATGTGATTGTTTGGTAGTTTAAGTTCTGGTGATTTTTATGGGAGATAGAGTCTAAGTGCATGAATGTTAAGTGTTGTAATGTTTTGCTCTTGGATGTTATTCTTCGGGTCTGGCTCTTTAGTTTTTGTTTTCCCTGGTTGTTAAGCACTCTTTTTCCCCATTTAGGTTTAGGGGGTTTTTAATGAGGCTTGCAATCGGATAGGTGTAAATGATTCGATCAATAAAAATCATTTTATGCCGAGCAAAAAAAAATTAACATTTCATATTAGCTATCGAGTTTGGACGGGATCACATGTGTCAAGAAATACGATTCGTAAATTCTTAAGTACTCCTAGATGGTGACACATAGTTGATATAATTGAGCATTGTGCATATAGAGCATCTTTAATCATATACGTGTGTAATTGAGCTCCAAAGTAGTTTTCTAAGTTTTGTGATGGGCCTATTCTTTTTTTTTTCTTTTTTTGTGATTGCTTGTCTTAGTATTATCATAGTAGTGATGAAGTTGATCGAGTAGATTGGATAATAAGTAAATACTTAAAATGAATAGAACATATCGTGATATGCTTGTATGCATGCTTAAACATATCTGGTATCATGTGCTAAGTCTGGATAGAATTAGGCAGCTCGTTACTGGGTTGTTAGTCCTATATTTGAACGAGTGGTACAATTATGAACCAACACCTAACATTGATTTGTGAAGAAGTTTGACAATTAAATTGGATGGCTTGAATATTGGTTAGAAGAAAATCCTTATAATTGATCTTGTGACAATTTAATACTAATCTGAAATAAATGTACATAGATTAACTAAATGCTTGGTAAAGTTTAAGTAGTAAAAATTTGGTTGAATGATTTTTAACCCAAAAGTTAAGGCTATAGATGTTGGATTGAAATAGCTACATAGTTTAGGGCTGGGCAAAACTCGATTCGACTCGAAAAAACTAATTTTTTTTCGAATTTCAAGTTATTCGAGTCGAGTTATTCGAGTTGTTTGAGTTATACTCGAATAACTCGTTGAAATTTCGAGTTCGAGTCGAGTCTGAATTTTGGAAGTTCGAATAACCGAAAAACTGAATAATTTAATATTCTATAAAACTACGTTGTTTAGGTTATGCTTTAACCTTCTTTAATCCATTCCTTCCTGACTTCCTCAGCACTTTACTTCATTCACGTAAAGCGGTAAAGGTAAAAGCAAATGAAAAATCCCCTATTCTTTTAACCTAAATTTCAAATTTCCGTTTTAAACCTAAATTTTCAGAAACTTTGAAATCTTCTACTATGCTTCAAGCTTCACAACAGAGACGTCGGAAGGCCTTCGGAGAATCTTTAATATTCAAGGTAACCCTTCGGTTACTGATAGAGTGATATATACTTTTCAATTTTTGTATAAGTGATAAACCAGTGTTGTTGTTAGCCTTCTTCCATAAATGATAAACCTAAAGTTCTTTAATCCATTCTTTTTGGATGAATATGCTTTTATAGAGTATCAATTTGAGTTTGAAATCATATGCGAGTCTTCTATGGTTTTTGCCTAAAACAGATACATATATAAAAGAATTATCGACGTTGAAGAGAAAAGGAAAAAGCTTAAAGAATAGTATAAATGGATGATGTTTAAAAGCTTCACCGACTAAGATTCGTTTAAATGTTGTTCTGAATAAATTGGTACTTTAATTAGCACTAAAAACAGTAAAATTTTTAAGATTTCAGAAATTTGGAGGTCTCAAGAGTTAGGACATTGGATTTTGAATAACTGGGTGTTTTGATATAATAATTGAAAATTGTTTTGGACTAATTTGAAAAGAATTTAAAACATGTCTTTAAGTCCAAACAACTTGAAAATATGTTTGAGGTATTTAAAAAGGTTTTTTGCAAAGTTTAGAATGATTTAAAGTAGTCAAACCTGGCTTTTCAACACTACCGTATCGATACGGTATACCCCGTATCGATACCTTTTTACTCCGGATTTGATTCTGTCAAAACTTTTACCGATACATGCCTGCTCGTATCGATACGAAGAGGGGTCGTACCGATACGCCTTTAAAGCGTACCGATTCCTGCTTTAACAACCCCTAACGGCTATTTCCCAACGGTCTTTTAAAGTGCAGACTGTACCGATACGCTTCCTAGGGTATCGATACACATAGGCTAGCAAGAGCCTAACGTCTAGTTCTGAAGAAGGGCGTACCGATACGAGTACCCGTGTACCAATACCCTAGGCACTAGAACTGCAATTAATGTGGGAAATAAAGTCTCCAACGGCTCTAATTCAACCCTAACGGCTATTAACGGCTACAAACCCAATTAGGAGTATAAAAGGGACCTCCAAGCATCAATAGAAGGCTAATGCTTCAATTGTCAATAACACTATGATCAAGAATTTGTCTTAGAGCTTAATTGTTCATTTTCTTGTATAGACAACACTTGTGAGCTAAACATTGTTATATTTGCTCAAGTGTTTAGGTTTAGGGTGAGAGCTTATTAGTGCAAACAATTACTTATTAGAGGGGTTTCAAGTTTGCTTTAGAATTTCTCTTGTGAGAGAGGGTGTGATTAAGCTAAGGGTAGTTAGCTTAATCGTTGTAACGGTTTCCTCCTAAGCCGAGAAAATGGGGACAAAATTCAAAGAGTGATTTGTTGAAATCTTTAGTGGAAAGCTAAGGTAGTGGATGTAGACCTTGGTTAGAAGGTTGAACCACTATAAATCCTTGTGTCTTATTGTCTATTTTTCAACTCCCACTAAAACACCCAATTATCCAACTTCTTCACACTTGGCGAGCAAGAACGGTTGAAGGAATGGAGCATCATAAAACCCAACAATTGATATCAGATCTTGGATCAATTGAAGAGGATTAACACCCTATTGAGGTGATCCGGCAAGCTTAATCAACATTTCAAACAACCGGCTCAATGGTGCAATCTATCGACAAGTCACCCTTCTTCGACGGGACCAATTATGCTTATTAGAAGACAAGGATGATGTTCTTTGTCAAATCCAAATACTACAAGCTTTGGGATATCATTGAAGATGGCTCTCGTTCATACCAAAAGGAAGCAAGGCGGAGTGGAGTGCGATTCATATTTTGTGCACTTAGCCTCAACATATACGAGAATATGTCTTCTTGCGAGAGTGCCAAGGAAGTTTGGGACAAGCTCGAAGTTACATACGAGTGGACAAACGAAGTAAAGGAGACCAAGATCGGCCTTTTCAATCTAGAGTATGAAAACTTCAAATTGGATCCAGAAGAGGACATTGAGAAGATGTTTCACTGATTCTCCACCATCACCAATGGACTCAAGGGTTGTGGAGAAGTCATTCCGGAGGAAAAGCTTGTCCGAAAGCTTATCTATTCTCTTCTCGAGTCATGGGACTCAAAGAGGACTGCCATCATCGAAGCTAAGAATTTGAAGACTTTGAAGCTTGATGAACTAATGGGGTCACTTCTCACTCACCAAATTATGAAGAAAAACAAAGAGGAAGAGAATAAGAAGGAAGAGATATGAAGGATGGGGAAGAAAAGATCATGGAGCTAGGCATCCATGCGAATGCCATGGCTCTCAAGTCCTCCAAGTACAACCATGTTGATACAAGTGAGGAGGAGGATAAAGAAGAAGAGATAGTCCATCTCTTCAAGAAGTGTGCCCCTTTCATGAAGAAAGCCATGAAAGAACTCGAACGTGAATCTATGAAGAAGAAGAGGGCTAGCACTTCAAGCCATAAGAAGAAGGCATATGTGGCTACATGGAGTGATGAAGACTCCACTGACGATGAACAAGCCAACCTTTGCCTTATGGCCATCGAAGAATATTCAAGGGTAACTTCTAATTCGTCTACTTCATGTTCATATTCTTTTGATGAATTACAAGATGCTTATGATGATTTGGTTTTAGAATTTAAAAATCACATTTTGAAAAATAAGAAAATTGTCTCAAATTTGAAAATTTAAAATGATTTGATTTCTAAAACCAAAATTGAACTTGAAGCAAAACTCAATGAGTTTGAACAAAAATGTTTTGATTTACAAAATTTGCTTCATAAAGTTCAAAAAGAAAAATACTTGATTTCCAAAGAACTTGAAAAGAAAAATAATTTTGGAAAATCAAACTTTTATGTTAGACAATCTAGCGCCCCTAGATTTGTAAATGGTAAAGTTTTTAGAAGTATTTAGGTCCCAAAAGGACTAAGTACTTCAACTAAAAAGGATGAAATTGAAAAATGGATTCCTAAGGGGACTAAATTTTGTGCCACTAATGTCTATGGATCCGAAGCAATTTGGATACCAAAAATTACTTGATTGTCTTATGTTAGGTGTGATGGAGATTGATCAACAAGTCCAAATATTGAGGGGGAGCTCCATGCACACAAGGAAGAACAATTGAAGAAGGAAGGCTTCACATCCTCCCTTGAAGTTCAAGTGTTGGTAAAATCTAGTTGTTTTTTACTTGTTTAATTTGATTCATTTTCTTTTAATTCAACTAGATTATAATGTGTTGGACTAACATCTTTTGATGATGCTTTGAGTAAGGGGGAGCCATTTTAAAACCAAAATTCTTATTTGTGTCATTTACTTTTAACCTCCAAAGTTATTTTGAACTTAAAGTCATTTAAATTCTTTTTGATATAACAAAAAGGGGTGGTTTGAAAAATTGCTTTTTCAAATGAATAAGGGGGAGCTTTATCTAACTTTTAAATTTTCCATCTCTTATTCAAATTTTTAAAACTTGAAGAGGGAGAATCCCAAACAATTTTTCAAGTTGGTTTTATTATATCAAAAAGGGGGAGATTGAAGAACTAGTTATTTTGATATAATAATTGAAAAATGTTTTGGACTAATTTGAAAAGAATTTAAAATATGTCTTTAAGTCCAAACAACTTGAAAATATGTTTGAGGTATTTAAAAAGGTTTTTGGAAAAGTTTGGAATGCTTTAAAGTAGTCAAACCTGGCTTTTCAGCACTACCGTACCGATACGGTATACCCCGTATCGATACATTTTTACTCCAAATTTGATTCTGCCAAAATCCGTACTGATATGGGCTTGCTTGTATCGATACGGAGAGGGGTCGTACTGATACGCCTTTAAAGCGTACCGATCCCTACTTTAACAACCCACAATGGCTATTTCCCAACGGTCTTTTAAAGTGAAAACTGTATCGATACGCTTCCTAGCGTATCAATACGTATAAGCTGGCAAGAGCCCAACGGCTAGTTCTAAAGAAGGGCGTACTGATACGGGTACTCGTGTACTGATACCCTAGGCACCATAACTACAATTAATGTGGGAAATAAAGTCTCCAACGGCTCCAATTCAACCCTAACAGCTAGTAACGGCTACAAACTCAATTAGGAGTATAAAAGGGACCTTCAAGCATCAAGAGAAGTCTAATGCTTCAATTCTCAACAACACTATGATCAAGAATTTGTCTTAGAGCTTAATTGTTCATTTTCTTGTATAGACAACACTTGTGAGCTAAACATTGTTATATTTGCTCAAGTGTTTAGGTTTTGGGTGAGAGCTTATTAGTGCAAACAATTACCTATTAGAGGGATTTCAAGTTTGCTTTAGAATTTCTCTTGTGAGAGAAGGTGTGATTAAGCTAAGGGTAGTTAGCTTAATTGTTGTAACGGTTTCCTCCTAAGCCGAGAAAAGGGGACGAAATTCAAAGAGTGAATTTGTTGAAATCCTTGGTGGGAAGCTAAGGTAGTGGATGTAGACCTTGGTTAGAAGGTTGAACCACTATAAATCCTTGTGTCTTATTGTCTATTTTTCAACTTCCACTAAAATACCCAATTATCCAACTTCTCCACACTTGACGAGCAAGAACGGTTAAAGGAATCGAGCATCATAAAACCCAACAGATTTTAAATTTGTTGCCATTCGAACACTACAGAACCTATAAACCATTGCTTATGCACACACAGTAAGGACAAAATTTCTTGTGAAGAATTAAATTTACTTATTATTAATTATTACTGTCACAAACGGGTATTAGTAATGTTTATTTTTCTGTTCTTTTTTATATTAGATCTAAGAATGTTTCAGATTAATTGTTTGCATTTTTTAGTTTTAGTTTATAAGACATTTGTTTTATGAGTTCTACATTTGGTTACATTTGGTTCATATGTCAATTCTAATATTTTTAAGTTTAGATTTATTTTCTATTCAACTCAATGTAAGTATTCATTGGTTTATAGTTTAAGAATGCTAATGTTAAATTATTATATTTGACATTGTAGATGAGTGGATCACAAGGGAATCAAAGCTCACAACCTTGCGGTTATAGTTCAACTCAAAGTTCACAAAGTTCTTCTCCTTGTAAAGTCAATGACTCAACGAGTAACAAAAGAAAAAGTGTTCGAAAGAGACAACAACCAAGAGCACCATGTTGGAGTCATTTCAGTAAATATGCAACTGAAAGTGGGAATCCTAGGGCAAGATGCATTCATTGTGACAATACTTATTCCATGGAAACTGGGGGTTCTACAACCAATTTGAATAATCACTTAAAGACATGTTTGAAGAGATCTCAAGGTAATATTGCGGATCTTAAACAATCAGAATTAGCATTTGCTAAGACTAGGAGTGGGACTAGCCTTGAAAGTGACACAACAGTTTTTTCAACTTGGAAGTTTGACGAAAATGCTATTAGAAATGCATTAGTTCACATGATAATTGTGGATGAGCTCCCTTTTCGAATTGTAGAGGGAGAAGGGTTTAAGTCATTTCTTTCTACAGCATGTCCAAGGTTTTATCTTCCTCCTCGTAATACGGTTAGAAGGGATTGTCTCGATTTATTCAACTCCATGAAGAAGTTAATGAAGCATTCTTTTGGTAAAGACACGGGTAGAATTTGTTTGACAACAGACACTTGGACTTCACTACAAAAGGTATCTTACATGGTGCTAACAACACATTGGATAGATGATTAGTGGATGTTGCAAAAGAGAATCATCAACTTTTGTCCGATATCTACTCATAGAGGTGAAAGCATAGGGCAAGCCCTTGAAAAGTGCATTCGAGATTAGGGGATTGAGAAAGTCTTCACTATTACAATTGATAATGCATCTACCAACAGAGTTGGTATTGAATATTTGAGAAAGAAATTAAACCATCATAATACTTGTGTTGAAAAAGGGAAATATATGCATACAAGATGTGTTGCACACATTATTAATCTCATCGTGCAAGAAGGTATTAAGTATGGTTCTATGTCTGTTGATCGAGTTAGAGCTGCCGTGAGGTACATAAGAGCATCACCATCAAGGATGAAAAAATTTTATACTCGGGCAAAAGAAGAAATGATAGATACTAATACTCATTTGTGTTTAGAGGTACCTACTAGATGGAACTCAACATATATGATATTAAAGGTGGCTGAAAAATACGAGCGTGCATTTGACTTGTATGCTCGTGATGACCATAATTTTTTTCTTGACCTCACAGCTGGAGATGGAGTCCCTTCATTTGATGATTGGGAAAATATTCGAAGAATTGCAAAAGTTCTAGAGCCCTTCTATGATCTTACATCGAAGGTGTATGGATCATTGTATGTCACTTCTCATTACTTTTTGGAAATATTGGTAGATAAACATTGTTTATTGGATAGATGGGCAAATTGTGAAGATTTAGACATAATCTCCATGGCTTCTAAAAGGAGGGACAAGTACAATAAGTATTGGGTGATACTAAAAATATCAACTTCCTAATTTACTTGGCTAGTATCTTAGATCCGTGGCGTAAAATGAGTTTTGTGGACTTTGGGGTATCCTTGATTTTTCCTACTATTGATTGTGAGGTTATGAAGATAATTGAGAAAGAATTGCGTTGTTTGTTTTATGAATACTCTTCTATTTTTAGGAGATTTATGGTCCACGAAGGTCAGTCAAGTATTCTTACAAAATTTTCCAAGCCGCCCACAGAATTAAATCAACCAAAGACGAGCTTGGCCATGCAACAATATCTGTTGAAGAAACAGCGAGTTGGTTTCGAAGATAAATCTGAGTTGGATAAATATTTGACTGAGGAGGAAGAGGTAAACAACTCGAGTTCATTTGATATACTATTGTGGTGGAAAGTGAATAGTCCAAGATACTCTATTCTTGCACAAATGGCTCGAGATGTTTTCTTTGTTCCTATCTCGACAGTTGCCTCGGAAAGTGCATTCAGCATAGGTGGACGTGTTCTAAATGGTTTTAGAAGTTCACTAACTCCGACGATGGTGGAAGCTTTGATTTGCACTCAAGATTGACTTCGAAAATGTAAAGATCCCATCAATCTCGATGAGTATGTTGCGGAACTTCAAGACATGGAAGATGGTAATATTGATTTTAATTTTTACGCCATTTAAATTATAAATCTATTTATAATTTAGCTTACTTATTTTGTTTTTATATTTGTTAGATTTATCAAGAATCCTCGAAAATCAACAAACTTGTTCAAAATTGTCGACAGTGCATGAAGAAGAAGGAGACACTTAAGGTATTTGACATTTTAATTCGAAAACTCAAGAAGATTTTGTAATTTACTTTTTGTATTGGTTCTACTTATCCTTTTTTTGATAGTATGCAATAATGAAACTATGGTCCTTTTAGACTTTTAGTGCCTATCTACTAAATTGTCTCAATTGTTGATATTAATTAATGTCTAACCTCGTATATGCTAAATTAAAATAACATTGTTAACGTGTTTTTTATGGTTGCAGCTTGCAGGCAGTGTTGAAATTTACATCATGGAGTGCTATTTCAACTTTTAGTTTTTGTTAGTCTTTGTTGGATTGCCTAAACTATTTTAGCATGGACTATTATTTTGTATGATTCTATCATTCTGTGTTGTTGGATTGTCTAAACTCTATTGTATTTTTATTCGGCTTAGTTATTAATATATTTTAGGTTACTCTTTTTCCTCTTCCATTGTCTTAGGTTACGCTTTGATTTGATCTGGATAAGAAGGGGGTTTTAATGAGGCCCGTAGTTTTATGAAATAACATATTTTTACCTATAAAATATCATTATAAATGTATTATATAATTTTAGATAATATTTGATTTATTAAATAACATTAAAAATCTTATTTGAAAAATCGTTTAAATTGGAATCAATCTGTATTATAACATTATAAATAATTACAATTAAATTTGTATAGAAACTCGAAATTCGACTCGACTTGACTCGACTCAAATTTCATAAACTCAACTCGAAAAAAATTCAAATAAAATTTGAATGACAAAATTAGACGTGTCAACTCGAATAACTCGAAATTTTTTTACTCGACTCGACTCGATCGAATGCCCAACCCTAACGTAGTTTGAATGAATCTTTTATTGGTATTTATATACTTGTCATGACCTTGAAATGAACGATTAAGTGTCTTGGTGAATGGAATCTTTAACATACTTGATTCAAAAGACTTTATGTTTTAAGTTGTAATCTTATGTTCTTTATTGAGTTTAAAATGCATGTTATAACTATTTGTTATGAATGCAAGAGATTGCCGGTATACACATGTTTAAAAACGCTATTATTCTATCATGCCTAATTCATTCTTGTAAAGAATATGGGTGTCTACTTTGTTTTAAGCTTGAGATTTAACCAGGTATTAGTATACAAAGATGTAATCGACCTGGAAGTAATTAATGTGTTCAAAACATAAGTTTTCCCTTGTGTTAGAAATTAAGAGCATGATTCAGGCTAGTGGTGGAAAGGTGTGGTACATCGTATGACTATCGTTTGTTTATAAAACGAGTTAGAAGATAGAGTTCTGAGTAATTTTTTAAAATAATATATATATATATATATATATATATATATATAAGTAAGGAATAAGTTTTAAATTACCTTGTTTTTCAAAGGCATATTCAGTTGTTTGTGCTGAAGTTATCAAGAAAGATTGTTTGTGTTTGTTTGGAAACACTTTCTAATTCGGTTTCTTCCTAAGCCGGGTTAGGGATGTTTCATGCATGAAATTGGGTATTGGTGACATAAAATGGCTTTGACTCTTGCAAAATTAAATCAAGATATGCATGTTAAAATGTGCATGGCATGGTATATGGTTAGTTTAACATGCTAGAAGCTTGGTGTACAAGTTTGCAATGGTTTAAACATGTTTTGGATAAGTTTTAAATCAAAATCGGTGATGAAATTGATTAAGTAGATATATGCTAAAGCTTATTGTTTGATATGTAGGGCGTACCGGTACCCTAACTGGTGTGTACTGGTAGGTAATGCAAAAATGACATAATGGGACAAAACGTATCGATACGGTCAGTCGTACCGGTACCATATTTTATGTTGGTTCAGTGGTTAAAGCTTACATTTTGTTACTAAAGGTCATGGGTTTAAACCTCCCAAGTGCATGGATTTTATTATTTTTCCTCCAACAAAACGACTCGTTTTGGGCTAAATTAGGCTTCAAAACAACCGCACCAAAATGACGCCGTTTTGAGTTAACGGTTCTGTTAAGAGTTAACATCGGAGTAGCATAAACGAGTCGAAAACTAAAGTTCGGTGTTATATTTAAACATTTTTAAAGTTCAGTGTCTTTTCGAGTCAGTAGTAATAGTTTAGTTGCATATTGTGTAGTTTACCCTTACTTTAATATACAAATTCAAACAATTTTTCTTACGATGGAGCTCCTTTTAATTCAAATATTTTTAAAAGTTAAACTAATAGTTTCAACACTCAACTTTACTCTCATTCTTGTTTTGGTTACTAAATTTAAAAATTTTCAATTTTGATCACTTAACTATTAAAGTTAGTAACGATGTTATGACATTACATTTTCACTTAAAATAAAACCTCTTCCTCACTGGAACAACAACGACTCCATCTAAAAAAGATAGAATGACATCATGTTCTTATCAAACAACTATTGATGTCGGCGGATCATGAATCTCGCACAGTGAACTCCGATTCAACTCAGTTAAAATTGGTCAAAAAAGAAATAAATTAATTAATACTAAAAAAAGTTTCAAGGAAAAAAACACTCGTGGGATTATATAATGAGGCGGGATGTGGTAAGGCTAAAATGAGGCGTTACATAAATCCTTACTATTTTTGTAAGAATTTGTGTAGAACTGGGTAAGAATTTGTGTAACTACATAAATTTTTATAAACTTGGTAAGAATTTGTGTAACTACAAAAATTCTTATAAACTTTGTAAGAATTCGTGTAGATTTTAAAAAGTAAAAATAAAAATTGGTAAAAGGCTGAAGTGGTTAACTGGTTACAATAAGTTGACCTCGTTTTGGATTGGGTGATCTCGGGTAATAAATTGTGTAGTTACACTTTTCCTTACATTTCCTATAACAAATTATGTATATTCTGTAATAATTTATGTAGTTGCTCAAATTTTCATTATTTTTGTAAGAAAAAAGGTTATCTTGTAACCCTTTTATGTAGCTACACAAATGCATACCATAAGTTGAGCTCTTTTTGGATTTGGTGATCTCGGGTAAGAAATTATGTAGTTATATTTTTTCTTACATTTATTGTAGCAAATTATGTACTTTCTGTAATAATTTATGTAGCTATTAAAATTCTCATTATTGTTGTAAGAAAAAAAGTTATCTTCTAACCCTTTGTGTGGCTAGACAAATGCTTACCATAGGTTGAGGTAGTTAGGATTGTGTGATATCGAATAAGAAATTGTGATGTTACACTTTTCCTTACATTTCATGTAACAAATTATGTATATCCTGTAATAATTTATGTAGTGTTGAGTGGATCGATTGAATGATCAAGACCAAGAGGGGGTGAATTGGGATTTTAAAACTTTGTTGGAGTGAATGGACAATTAAAAATGAAGAACAAAGGATTTTAGAGTGGTTCAAGTTCCAAATGAACTCTACATCCACTACCTTAGCTCCACTAAGGATTTGCAACAATTCACTAATTTGTTCTTCCCCTTTTCAAGGCTTAGGAGGTAACCTTTACACAACCGGTCAAATTTTCTACCCAAAATTTGACCAAACCCTCACAAATGAACAAAAAAGAAATTGGACAAGAAATATATCTCTCAAATATAATTTTGTCCCTTGAAGTACAACACTCAACCCAAATTTGAAGATGGAATGAGAATTGAATACCACTCAATTTGGGGTTTACAAGAAATTGGAAAATAGGCACACTTGAGGTTGGATTTTTTTTGGATGTTTGTCTTTTATGCAATAGTTGTTGCTGGTCTTCAAAGAGCTTCAGTTTATACCTTCTCTATCAATTCTAGCCGTTTGGGTGGTTAGGGTATTGATTATAGCCGTTGGGACCCTCTCTTTTCACCATAAATGCACTTCTGCAGCTATTCGTATCGGTACACGGGGAGCCGTATCGATACTTGTCTCAAAATAGAAAGATCCGTTGTACATAATAAAGAGGGCGTATCGAAACGCACGTAAGCGTATCGGTACGGGACAGGGACCGTTTCGATACGGAAGGGACCGTATCGATATCTTTTCTCAACTTAGCTCACTGGAAGTCTCCGTTTCAATATGGGGGTTCACCGTATCAATACGGGTCAACTGCCACTTTAAATGTTAGTTACCTAACGACTGACACCAACGGTCGAAAACATTTAAAACACTTTGAATTAAAAATTCAATTAAAACTGTATCGATACGGGTTAAGCCCTATCGGTACACCATTCAAACTGCTTCAGTTTTTGTAGAGGGGCGTATCGATACAGATTGAATCTGTTTCGATACGTTGTTTCGATACGGTTAAGAGCGTATCGAAACGCGTCTTTCCAGTAGCCAACTTTGTAAAAAGAGGTATCGATACGGCTAGAAGCGTATCGATACACCTGGACGATTTTCAATACTTTGGTCTTGGAACACTTAGAAAATATTTGGAGTTTGAGTTTTTCAAATCAGTTTAAAGTGTTGGTGATTTATAAATTATTAAAGGGACTTAGAAATCAATTTCAAGTTTTCAGTTTAATCCTTAACAGCTTAATTATATCAAAATCAAACATAGGTTTTACAACCTCCCCTTTTTTATATAACAAAACCAAAACTTGAAATTTTTGACACTTTGAAAAATAACTCCCCCTTAATATTAGCTAGGTAACTTTTAAGTTGAAAATCAAAATTTTTAAGTGTGAGCTTCCCTCTCCCCCTTTTTGTTAGATCAAAAAAAATAATTGAGACATAATGTAAAGTGCATAAATTACGCAAAAGGTATAAATAGGCAAGCAACATAAATATCATTAAGTTCAAATAAAGGATAACATCAACTTAAAAATCCAAACAACAGAAAATCAAAGCATAGGTTTAAAATAATTCAAACTTAATCCTAAACACATAAAGCAAAGGTGCATAAAATAAATATCCTATATGATATGAATGGTATGCAAATATAGGCTACTATGCATCTTCATCGCCTTCTTCATCATCTTCCTCAATTGGATCATCATTCCTCAAGGTTTGACGCCACTCGTCATGGAAAGCGGTGAGAGAGATATTCATTGAGTTGTGATCGCCTTCAAGAGAGGTGAGTCGAGTCTCCACGTTCGTCATGCGTTCTTCAAGGCTTGTGAAACGAGTATCAATCGTGGTAAACCCCGAAGCCATGTCCGTGCGCAAACCCGTGAATTGCTCATTGAGAAAAGTCATTAGAGCATCCATGGAAGGTGGAGGAGGAGGAGCTTGAGGAACTTGTTCAACTTGAGGATTAGCAATTTGTTCCGCGGCCTCACTAGGGAGCTCGGATAGACGTAACCAATTACCATTAAAGTAATGGAACTTACCCCTTGCAAGAGAGCGTTCATCGATAGGATCGGTGAGGGGAGTTGGGAAGTCATGCGAGCAATCAGTCTCCTTTTGTTGGAAAAAGTAGCTTAGGGCCGTGCCATAGGTGAAGGAAGTGACAAGTATGGTGTGGCGATGTTGCACTTGATAGACGATCTCCGCAAACATGATACGAGCAAGGTTCGGACGTTTTCTCTCACGGAAGCATCGAATCCAAAAGTCATCCACTTGGCGAATAGTAGAGTACTTCCCTTCCGAGGGCCTAAACCACCAAGAGACCATCAAATGGAGGATCCGATCCTGAGCATTTAGGGCGGTGACGGAACCACTAAGAACATGGCCAAGAGCATTCTCATCATCAAGGCCTTCATCCTCCAACTTAAAGACATCACAAATAGATTTAACATCTATAGTGACCTTTTTACCCATAAGATAGGAATTAACAGCCGTAACAACACCATATCGATTTGCACAACATTTGGCATTAGCATAAAAGATTAAAACCAAAATGCGAAAGTAAAACCCGGGAATAGTGAGAAAATCCATAAACTTCCATTCTAGGAGGAAAAGTAGATATGCAATTTTGAATCGCTCCGAGTTAAGAAAAGGAATAGAGATTACCCTCTCCGTACGGATCTTATAGTTTTGGAATTGACGAAAATAGGTGAGAGCTCTGGGGGATTGAAAAGAGTGTTGATAGATTTGAGTGAGATTCGGACGAGCGCCATCTCTGGTATTGGATCCTTCACCAACTTCATTAAGACGTGATCTCTTCCTAGAAGGTGCCATGAACTAGAGAAAACAATGTATACATTAAGATTTCTTCATTCAACTCATTGAAAAACCAAGAATCAAGGTTAAAAAAAAATTTAAAACCAAATTTTGAAAAGAGAGTTTAGTTGAAAAGACAAAAAAAAAACAAAACAAGAAAAAGTTTGAAAACGAAAATAATAAGAAAAATTAAAAGAAAAAGAAAGAATTTTACCTTGATATTGATTAGAGAGGAATGGAAGAAAAGCTTAGCACCAAATTGATGAAAAAGCCTTAGAGCTTTGCTTGATTTTGAAACCCTCTTGATATTTTGAGTTGTGGTGTGAAAATATGAGGGAGGAAGAGGCTTTTTATAGAGTGAAAACGGCTAGGTTTTTAGGGTTTTGAGAAATTTTAATTTTGGTAAAAGTTGAACTCTTAAATGCCAAATTAAAGCTGTCTGCGCAATCGCGTATCGATACGGGGGTAAAAACGTAATTCCAATAAAATTGCCTGTTGAAGGATCGTATCGAAACGGATGCAATCCATATCGAAACGATTGTAGCTCGTATCGAAACGGGTTTAACCGTATCGATACCCTTTTAAGGCAAAATAAAGTTTGGGAAGCTAATAAAGTACTCGTATCGATACGCGTAGGGTCGTATCGATACCCTATGCCCATAAATACATTTTAGGCCTAAAGAACAACCAAAAGCTCGATTTTAACATCTCCTAAAAGAATGCAAATGGTGAATGAGCAGTTCTAAGCATATTTTAACAGAATCATACTCCCCCTAGCTATAAGCATGGATATTTTCAAGAGTTACAACACACAAACATGCAATTTCACAAGATCAAGCAATTATAAGCACAAAAGAGGTCCTAAAAGTTCAAGATAGGCTAGTTAGACCTAACTCTCTCCTAAGAGACCAAAAACGCTCTTTATCTAAAGGCTTTGTAAAGATGTCTGCTAGTTGGTTTAAGGTGTCAACATACTCTATAACAACATCTTCCTTAAGGACATGATCTCTAATGAAATGATGCCTTATTTCTATATGTTTGGTTCTAGAGTGTTGGATGGGATTTTTTGTCAAATATATGGCACTAGTGTTATCACACTTAAGGGGTATGGTTTCAACTTTAATACCATAATCTAAGAGTTGTTGCTTCATCCAAAGGACTTGAGCACAACAACTCCCTAAGGATATGTACTTGGCTTCGGTGGTAGATAAGGCTACACTATTTTGTTTCTTAGAGAACCAAGATATGAGCATACTACCTAAGAATTGACAAGTTCCCGAAGTACTCTTCCTATCGATTTTACACCCCCCATAATCTGCATCCGAATAAGCATGAAGGTTGAAGGTAGAGTCTCTAGGGTACCAAAGACCTAGACAAGTGGTATCTCTAAGGTACCTAAAGATTCTCTTAACGGCAATAAGGTGAGACTCTCTAGGACTAGCTTGAAACCTAGCACACAAGCAAACACTAAACAAGTTATCTGGTCTACTTGCGGTAAGGTAAAGCAATGATCCAATCATAGAACGGTAAAGCTTAGAGTCAACACACTTACCTCATTCATCTTTGTCAAGCTTTGTAGATGAGCTCATAGGTGTGGCTTGAGGCTTTGCATTCTCCAAGCTAAACTTCTTGAGCATATCCTTGATGTACTTTGCTTGATTGATGAAGGTGCCATCCTTCATTTGCTTGATTTGGAGTCCCAAAAAGAATGAGAGCTCCCCCATCATGCTCATCTCGAATTCACCTTGCATTAACTTAGAAAACTCTTTGCAATGACATTCATTAGTAGATCCAAAAATAATATCATCAACATAAATTTCTACTACTAAGATGTCATTTTTATACCTTTTTATGAAAAGTGTAGTGTCCATCTTACCTTTTTCAATTAAAAAGTTTGAAAGTCTTTCATACCAAGCTCTAGGAGCTTGTTTTAAACCATAAAGAGCTTTAGTGAGTTTGAAAACATGATTTGGAAATTTTGAGTCTTCAAAACCCGGTGGTTGTTCCACATACACTTCCTCATTTATAAAACCATTTAAAAATGCGCTTTTAACGTCCATTTGAAAAAGCTTGAAATCATGATAACATTCATATGCAAGCAACATCCTAATGGCTTCCATTCTAGCTACGGGTGCATAGGTTTCATCAAAATCTATTCCCTCTTCTTGAGTGTAACCTTGTGCTACTGGTATAGCTTTATTTCTCACAATGTTACCACTCTCATCTAGTTTGTTTCTAAAGACCCATTTAGTTCCTATAGTAGATTGATTACTAGGCCTATCAACTAATGTCCAAACATTACTTCTCTCAAATTGATTTAACTCTTATTGCATAGCCATAATCCAAAAATCATATTTTAATGCTTCTTTTATATTCTTAGGCTCTATGCATGAGATAAATGCAACATGGTTCATAAGCTTAAGAGAAGATCTAGTGGTTACCCCTTTGGATGGATCACCCAAGATTTCACCATCTTTGACATAGTTGAACTCCCTTGGGTAGCTCACTTCCTTTTCCTCAAGAGCCAAGTCCTTCAAGGCTTCAAGAGGTGGATCTTGTGTATCCTCTTCTTTTGATGGAATCTCATCCTCCTTTGAAGTTTGTCCTCCATCAAAGGCATTTATGATTCCTACATCATCATCATCACAAGAATCCTTCCTTGGAAGGAGGTTATCATCGAATACAACATGTATAGATTCTTCTACTACTAAAGTTTTCTTGTTAAATACACGATAGGCTTTAGAGGTTAAAGAATATCCTATGAAAATAGCTTCATCACTTTTTGCATCAAATTTACCTAAGTTGTCTTTTCCATTATTTAAAACAAAACACTTGCAACCAAATGGGTGAAAATAGCTAATGTTAGGCTTTTTAGATTTTAAAATCTCATATGGTGTTTTCTTTAAAATTGGCCTAATCATTACTCGGTTTACAATGTAGTAAGCGGTGTTTGTGGCTTCCGCCCAAAAATATTTAGGTAAATTGTTTTCACAAAGCATGGTTCTAGCCATTTCTTGTAAAGTTCTATTTTTCCTCTCAACTACCCCCATTTTGTTGAGGAGTTCGAGGAGCCGAAAAATTGTGGTTAATACCATTTTCATTTAAAAACTCTTCAAACCCTAAATTTTGAAATTCGGTTCCATGATCACTTCTAATATGAGAACTTCTAAGTTCAAGATCATTTCGGGTTAGTTTTGAAAATGTGATGAATTTTTCTAAAGCCTCGTCTTTATTACTTAAAAATAGAACCCAAGTAAATCTAGAAAAATCATCAACAAGAACAAATGCATAAGATTTACCACCCAAGATCATAGTCCTAATTGGCCCAAATAAATCCATGTGGATAAGTTGTAAACACCTACTTGTAGAAACATCATTAATGGATTTAAAGGATGACTTATGTTGTTTACCCTTAGATCATGCATCACAAATTTTATTGTTTGAGAACTTAATCTTGGGTAAACCTCTAACTAGATCAAGGGAAACTAATTTTTCTAAAACACTAATGCTAGCATGTCCTAGTTTCCTATGCCATAGCCATGCATCATTTTCATTTTGAGATACTAAACATGCATGGGATATATGTATGTCATCTAAATGCACCATGTAAATGTTACCTATGCGATGACCTATGAGCATAATATTATTAGATTTAATGTCAACAATTTTGCACCCATTTTTATCAAATAAAACATTAAATCCTTTATCACATAATTGGCTTATGCTCAGCAAATTATGTTTAAGACCATTGACATACAAGACATTTTCAATAAGAATGGTAGAGTGATTACCTATAGAGCCAATACCTTTAATGTGACCTTTGGAGTTGTCACCAAATGTCACCACTCCTCCACTTTTTGGCTTTAAATCCATGAATCTACTCTTGTCTCTGGTCATATGCCTCGAGCATCCACTATCAAGGTACCATGAGTTTTGACTTTGTGCTTTGGCCTTGTAGCAATGCTCCCCCTACAAACAAAGATATTAAACTTTTGTTTTTTGTACCCAAATCATTTTGGGTCCACGAGTGTTAGCTCCCAATAGCTTGGTTCCCTTAGGAATCCAAGGTGACATAGCAACAATATTATTAGATTTTACAAGTTCCTTAGGAACCCATACACTTCTAATCTTTTTAGTTATATTATGTCTAGGGAAGCTACTTTGTTTGTAGTTATTAGTCTTTCTCCTAGGTTGGTTTGTTTTAGAAGATTCACCTTTTTCATGCTTCACACTACCAACATATTTAAAAGACTCTTTGAGCTTGTTAAGCTCACCTAACACCTTTTGGTGTTCACTATTGCATTGAGAAAGAAGATTATTTAGGTCTACATTTTCATCTTGGAAAAACTTAAGTTCATCTTTCAAGCCTAAAATCTTTTTCTCAAATTTTAAGTTAGCTTGAGAAAGTGAGTCATTTTTATCATTTAATTCCAAAATAATTTTCTTATTCCTAATGACCGACTCCTTGTATTTCTCAACTAACTCATCATAAACCTCTTGCAACTCATCATATGCATCATTTAATTCATCAAATGTAAAATCAAAAGATGATGAGTTAGAGGTTACCATGAAGGAATCCTCCTCAAGTTCCATGAGGCAAAGGTTGGCTACTTCTTGTTCGTCATCCTCGGATGACTCATCATCACTCCAAGTAGCAAGCTTGGCTTTGAGCTTCTTCTTCTTCTCAAAGCCCTTCTTCTTGAGTTGAGGACACTCCGAACGAATGTGACCAGGCTTATTGCACTCGAAGCAAATGATTTGATCCCTCCCTTCTTCTTTGCTTTTACCTTTGAAGTCCATCTTTCTTTGAATTTTCCTTCCACGGTTGGACCTCATGAATCGAGAGAACTTTTTGGCTATCATAGCCAATTCTTCAAGGTCATCCTCCTCACTAGAAGAGCTCTCCTCAAATAATGAAGCTTTGAGAGCCACTCCCATTTTCTTCTTCTTTTCCACCTCTAGCTTCTCTACTTTTTTCTCTTCTCTCTTCTTTTCTTCTTCCCTTCCTTGCTTCATAATTTCATGAGTAAGGAGAGAACCCACTAGCTCATCAAGTTTTAGAGTCTTCAAGTTTTTGGCCTCGATGATGGCGGTTCTCTTCCCATCCCAAGATTCGGGAAGTGAGTAGAGTAGCTTTCGGACAAGCTTGTCTTCCAGAATAGTCTCTCCAAATCCATTAAGCCCGTTGACTATGGTTGAGAAGCGATCAAACATCTTGGACACCGTTTCGTCGGGCTCCATCTTGAAATTCTCATAGCTAAGATTGAGAATTCCAATCTTGGTTTCCTTCACATCATTGGTTCCTTCATAGGTGGTCTCAAGAGTATCCCGCACTTCCTTGGCACTCTCAATGGAGGAGACTTTGGAGTAGATGTCGGGACCGAAGAAGCAAAAGAGCATGTGAAGAGCTTTGTCATTTATTTGGGTCTTCTTCCTCTCATCTTTACTCATCTCGATCTTCTTCTTTAGAACAATCTTTCCATCATCATCTCTCTTCAAAGGAATGTAGGGACCATCTTCAATGACATCCCAAACCAAGTAATCGTTGGACTTGATGAAGAGGCGCATCCGGTTCTTCCAAAATGGATAGTTGTCACCATTAAAGAATGGTGGCTTGATTTTTGGTTGATCACACTCTTCCTAGGAACTCCTCTTGTGGTTGTTAATCCTTCAAAGAGATAGGCTCTGATACCAATTGTTGAGTGGATCGATTGAATGATCAAGACCAAGAGGGGTGAGTTGGGATTTTAAAACTTTGTTGGAGTGAATGGACAATTAAAAATGAAGAACAAAGGATTTTAGAGTGGTTCAAGTTCCAAATGAACTCTACATCCACTACCTTAGCTACCACTAAGGATTTGCAACAATTCACTAATTTGTTCTTCCCCTTTTCAAGGCTTAGGAGGTAACCTTTACACAACCGGTCAAATTTTCTACCCAAAATTTGACCAAACCCTCACAAATGAACAAAGAATAACTTGGACAAGAAATACATCTCTCAAATACAATTTTGTCCCTTGAAGTAGAACACTCAACCCAAATTTGAAGATAGAATAAGAATTGAATACCACTCAATTTGGGGTTTACAAGAAATTGGAAAATAGGCACACTTGAGGTTGGATTTTTTTTGGATGTTTGTCTTTTATGCAATAGTTGTTGCTGGTCTTCAAAGAGCTTCAATTTATACCTTCTCTATCAATTCTAGCCGTTTGGGTGGTTAGTGTATTGATTATAGCCGTTGGGACCCTCTCTTTCCACCATAAATGCACTTCTGCAGCTATACGTATCGGTACACGGGGAGCCGTATCGATACCTGTCTCAAAACAGAAAGAGCCGTTGTACATAATAAAGAGGGCGTATCGAAACGCACGTAAGCGTATTGGTACGGGACAGGGACCGTTTCGATACGGAAGGGATCGCATCGATACCTTTTTCTCAACTTAGCTCGCTAGAAGTCTCTGTTTCGATACGGGGGTTCACCGTATCGATACTGGTCAACTGCCACTTTAAATGTTAGTTACCTAACGACTGACACCAACGGTTGAAAACATTTAAAACACTTCGAATTAAAAATTCAATTAAAACCGTATCGATACGGGTTAAGCCGTATCGGTATACCATTCAAACTCCTTCAGTTTTTGCAGATGGGCGTATCGATACAGATTGAATATGTTTCGATACGGTTAAGAGCGTATCGAAACGCATCTTTCCAGTAGCCAACTTTGTAAAAAAGGTATCGATACGGCTAGAAGCGTATCGATACACCTGGACGATTTTCAATACTTTGGCCTTGGAACACTTAGAAAATATTTGGAGTTTGAGTTTTTCAAATCAGTTTAAAGTGTTGGTGATTTATAAATTATTAAAGGGACTTAGAAATCAATTTCAAATTTTCAATTTAATCCTTAACAACTTAATTATATCAAAATCAAACATTAGTTTTACATGTAGCTACTTAAATTCTCATTATTTTTGTAAGAAAAAGATTATCTTATAACCCTTTCTGTGGCTACACAAATGTTTACCATAAGTTGAGCTCGTTTTGGATTGGGTGATCTCAGGTAATAAATTGTGTAGTTTTACTTTGTCTTACATTTATTGTAACAAATTATGTACTTTCAGTAGTAATATATGTAGCTACTCAAATTCTCATTATTGTTGTAAGAAAAAAAGGTTATCTTCAGCCCTTTGTGTGGCTACACAAATGTTTACCATAAGTTGAGCTAGTTTTGGATTGAGTGATCTCGCGTAAGAAATTATATAGTTACACTTTTCTTTACATTTCCTGTAAAAAATTATGTATATCCTGTAATATTTTATGTAGCTACTCAAATTTTCATTATTTTTGTAAGAAAAAAGGTTATCTTGTAGCCCTTTGTATGGCTACACAAATGCTTACCATAAGTTGAGCTCGTTTTGAATTGGGTGATCTCGGGTAAAAATTTGTGTAGTTACGCTTTCTTTACATTTCTTGTAATAAATTATGTGTTTTCTGTAATAATTTATGTAGCTACTCAAATTCTCATTATTGTTGTAAGAAAAAAGGTTACCATAGGTTGAGGTAGTTTTGGATTGGGTGATCTTCGGTAAGAAATCGTGTAGTCACATATTTCCTTACATTTCATGTAACAAATTATGTATATCTTGTAATATTTTATGTAGATACTTAAATTCTTATTAAATTTGTAAGAAAAAAGGTTTTCTTGTTGCCCTTTCTGTGACTACACAAATGTTTACCATAAGTTGAGTTCGTTTTGGATTGGGTGAACTTGAGTAAGAAATTGTGTAGTTACACTTTTCTTTACATTTCTTAGAACAAATTATGTATAGCTTGTGATATTTTATGTAGCTACTTAAATTCTCATTATTTTTATAAGAAAAAAAGTTATCTTGTAACCCTTTGTGTGGCTACACAAATGCTTACCATAAGTTGAGTTCGTTTTGGATTGGGAGAACCCGGGAAAGAAATTGTTTAGTCACTCGTTTTCTTACATTTCTTGTAACAAGTTATATATATCATGTAATAATTTTGTAGCTACTCAAATTTTTATTATTTTTGTAAGAAAAAAAAGTTATCTTGTAGCCCTTTGAGTAGCTACACAAATGCTTACCATAAGTTGAGCTAATTTTGGCTTGGGTGATCTCGGGTAAGAAATTGTGTAGTTACACTTTTCTTTACAGTTCCTATAACAAATTATGTATATCATGTAATATTATGTAGCTACGCAAATTCTCATTATTTTTGTAAGAAAAAAGTTTGTGTTGTAATCCTTTGTGTAGCTACACAAATGCTTACCACAAGTTGAGCTAATTTTGGATTGGGTGATCTCGGGTAATAAATTGTGTAGTTACACTTTTCCTTACATTTCCTGTAACAAGTTATGTATATCCTGTAATAATTTATGTAGCTACTCAAATTTTTATTATTTTTGTAAGAAAAAATGTTATCGTGTAACCCTTTGTGTGGTTACACAAATTATTACCATAAGTTTAGCTCTTTTTGGATTGAGTGATCTCGTGTAAGAATTTGTGTTGTTACATATTTTCTTACATTTTATGTAAGAAACTGGCCATGTTTGGTAAAGAGCGGTTTGGACAAAAATTAGAGGTTTGAGGCATAATTAGAGGTTTGACCAGTCAAATCCGCTAATATTGTTGTTTGGTGAACAGCGGATTGAAAGAATGGATTGGGGTGAAATCGCTAATTTTGAAAAAGCTCCTAATATGATCTTTTTGAGATTAGAGGTTTGATATTAGAGTTGTAAAGACTCTTTTACCCTTATCAATTACCAAAAATCTCCAAATAACCTAAATTAAATATTTTTCACCCTATTTATATGCTAATCTTATTTATTTTTTCTTTTTATTATTACATATTTATATGTGTATTTAAATTTATTAATTAATTAAATTATATTAAAATAATTATATAAATAATAAATTAATATATAAATCATTCGAATATGTTTAGAAAATTTATATTATAAGTAATTTTTATAAATCTAATTAATATTAATTAGATACAAAATATCGATAACTAATAAACTATTCAAACAAGTATTAGATATAATCATATCCTTATATGTCATTTTGTTTGTTTAAATAATCTAACATCTATCTGCTATCAGTTAATTTACCAAACACTTTTATACAATCAGCTAGTCAAATCAGCTAATGCAATCAGCTATCAGCTAATGTAATCCGCTAATTGCCAAACATGGCTATTATGTATTTTCCCTAATACTTTATGTAGCTACGTTGATGCTTATGAGTTTTGTAAGTGTTAATGTTATCGGGTTAGCGTTTATGTTGTCACGTAATTTTTTACGTGGTAACACTTTGTGTAACTATCGTTTTCTTTACAGTTACGATAATAATTTATGTAAACCCCTCGTAAGAAATTATATACGAACCTAGTAGCGGTAGAACCGATCAGCTTCATTTTAGCCTTAATTTAAGTTGCCTCACCGCAAATCACCCCCAAAACATTCCCATAAATCTCTAGGTCTAGTTTCACCATTAACCTAAGACAATGGTTCTGCCATCTTGATTCTTTAGCCATATTTCAATATTTTCATTATGTGACGAATAGAATCAAGTTTTACTTTTCTTTGAAATCAAACTCTTTATCTTCTGACTTTCCAATACCTAAATTGCAGTATATACCTTCCTACTAAAGTACATACCATTGTTACGGTATATTTTTCTTATTAATTTTCAATCCATCGATGGCAACTTCAGAGCTTGATTTGTACGAATACTAAATTTTATAAATTTTAGAGTTGTTTTAGGTGAAACGAAGATTGAATTAAAATTTAAGAGATCAAAATAGGACGATTCGTATACTTTGAGTTTAATGATCGTCGGTGATATTGCTCGACGTGGTGACCGATTACGACAAAGAACGCTCGAAATCTAAGTTGATTTGAGTAGAGGAAGAGAAAATGAGAAAGAAGAAGAAGAAAAGAGAAAAAATGATGAAAAAATATTTTCTTTAATAGAGATACAAAATAACGTTATTTTGGTTATTTTTTAGGGATCTAGAACAATTTTCACCACATTATTTTTAGATTTAATAATTGAGTAATGAAATTTGTAATTTATTTTTTAAAAGTTACAGTCTTATTGAGATATAACTTCTCGAGGGAGTTTCAAACAATTTTAATGTCTTATATTTGTAGATATTTTATTTTAAATATATTAATTAAATAACAAAATTTGAAGTGAATAAAAGCTTTTTCAGTGTATTCATGGCTGAGATTGAATTTTTTTGCATCGACACAAATAATCTAAAAAGATAAGTGGTGTGCCCACATTATTAAATAATGGATTGATCAAGACATATCAATGTAGTAATAAATACAAAATTTATGTGGATTCTTTCATGCAGTTAGAGTACGATTAGACCTTAAATTGTATATTAGGAGGGACGAATTTGTAAAAATTTAGAAGAAGAACGTATAAAATTTTAGAGAACGAAAATAAAATTTTAATAAAAATAATAAAAAAACAGAATTGTATAAAATATTTAAAAATTTCACGAGAACGGTCGCCCTCTAACCCCTTCTCGTCCATCCTTAGGTGCCCTTGTCTAACTGCAACATCTTTAATAGTTTATATGTTTTTACATATCTATAGAGGTGGCAATCGGGTCGGATTGGGTCGGGTCGTTTCGGTTTATTTAGAATCAGTTTAAATTCGGTTCAGGTCTAGTTCGGGTATGTGATGAGTCGGATCCGGTTCGGGTATTGGATCGGGTTAAAATCGGATCGGTTGTTTTCGGGTCGGGTCAATATCAGATTGGTCGCTTTCGGTTCGGGTCAAAATCGGGTCGTTCGAGACGCTTTCGGTTCGGGTCAAAATCGGGTCGGGTCAACATTTGAATTTTTGGGTCAATTCGGTTTGAGTTGGGTTTAGGGTTTGAGGTTTAGTATTTATGGTTTAGTTTAGAGTTATTGGTGTATGAGATTAATTCTGATTCAACTTGTTAATTTATGCATTTGAATTTGATTAAATATTTAAATCAAAGCTTCATGTATCCATATCAAAATTTTGTGTATAATTATATTAAATCAAAGTTTATTATATGTAATAATAATAATAATTGTTGGTAATGCTTCAGAATATTACCAAAGCTATATCCCACATTGGTTGGGAAAATAGCTAGGGAAGGGTATTTATACCCATGCTTCCTCCATCCCTTGTTGAGTGGGAAAGAACAAGGGACGTCCTCGCGCGCCGCCGCCGCCGTCCGGCCGGCTCGGCTCGTGTTAACACGTGTCTTCGAACGGTTTAATTTCAATTATTGGATTCGAACGTTGAACGGAATCCGAACGTTGGATCCGACCGTTGGAGGCAAATCTGACCGTTGAACAGTGAAACGGCCGTTGCACAGTGAAACGGCCGTTGCACAGTGAAACGACCGTTGCACAGTGAAACGACCGTTGCACAGTGAAACGGCCGTTGCACAGTAACATCCGGCCTATAAATAGATGTGATGAATGCATCATTGGAAATTAACAACACATCCGAAAACACATCAAAGCTTCTCTCTGTTTTTCCTCTGTTATTCGAGCAGTACCACTGTTGTTCACTCCGGAGTCGAGTGTACGATTTCAGGAGCGTCCGTGTGCACCTCAGGGGACATTCTGCCTGTGAAGCGACTACACTGTTCGGGGCAGTTTTGTTTCTAAGGCAGTGGCCATCATACCACGACACGGTTAACAGTTTTTTTATTACTGTTGTTTTATTATTTTTCCAGTCAGTGCTAACAGCCGATTTTGCAGTCCATTTTACCAACAATAATAATGTCTGAAATGAATTAATTTATTAAACTTAAAATCTAATTGAGCTATCTAAAATCTAGAAGTATAAATCATGGACATAATTAAAATAATTCTAAAATTAAATGTGAAATTTCAATTAAATCAATCTAGATTGAAATTCAATTAAATTAAGAAAAAGAAAAAGAGAAAGACAATTGGTAAAAATAGAGAGGAAAAAGACAAAATTTTAGAAAGAAATAAGCCACCAATTTTTTTAAGCTAGATTGAAAAAAAAAAGAAAAAAAGGCAAATTGATAAAAATAGATAAGGAAAAGACAAAATTTTAAAGGAAAATAAGCCACCAATTTTTTAAGTTATTTAAAGAATATTCTCTAGAAACGCGTGTCCCACATGGAACATCACTAACATCGGGCTTAAACTCCAATTTCATGAGCACTTCATCTAGCGATCACAAACACAAATCCGACCTTTTTACAATAAGTTTCTTATTTTTTTAATTATATGTTGTTTACGGTTTTTTGTGTATTTTATATTTCATTTCATGTATTTTGTTTATATCATATAGTTTTTGTAATCTGCATTTTTTTCTATTTTTCATTCATTTGTATTTTTTTATTTTCTATTTGTTTATTTCTATTTTGTTTCCTATTATTTATTTTATGTATTTTTAGGACTATGACAAGAAAGAAGCTACATCTTCCTGTGCAAAGTCACAATTAAATATTTACTTAGATGATCCTAAAATGGATAGGAAAGTGGAGGTTGACATCCTTAATTTTTAGAAAGAAAATGAGCATCGGTATGGAGAACTTTCTCATCTTACTAGGGATATTTTAACGGTTCCCTTCACAACTGTTGCATCAAAATTGACTTTTAGCATAGGAGGCCGAATTT
Organism: Hibiscus trionum; assembly: GCA_030270665.1. Taxonomy (NCBI): domain Eukaryota; kingdom Viridiplantae; phylum Streptophyta; class Magnoliopsida; order Malvales; family Malvaceae; genus Hibiscus; species Hibiscus trionum. The sequence goes on along the minus strand of BSYR01000038.1, from coordinate 12,098,931 downwards.
TGAATAAGTGTGGAAGTACTTATATTCCTGAAAATGTGGAAGCTTTGATAACAACTCGAAGTTGGTTGTTCGGTTATGAATGTAAATTTTTTATTTCTTAATTTAGTTTTTGATTCTCTATAGTAAAATTTGTTTACTACGCCAACTTCTTGAACTATTAGTATATTTTATTTGTTTATTTTAACTTAAATATTATATTTTTTAATTTTTTGTTTCACTAATAAACAAATTAACTTCTTGTTATTGTTTATGCAGCTACAGAAGATGAAGAGTTTGCCGGCTCTTTTGTGGATTTGATTGAAAAGAAATTTAACCGTTGATGCATGCGTTATTTGTTTTTACTCAATGTAATTGAGTTTCATATGTAGGAATAGTTGAGTTTAGACATTTAACTTTATTTGCAGTTAGATGTCACTTTTAAATGAGAACTCTTTATTTAAGACTTGTGCCTCATGTTAGTTGTGTTTTTCAAACTCTTTATCATTTTACCAAACATATATAGGTAAGAATGCTTGTAATCTACTAAGATCATGTTGATCAAACTATTTGAGTCATATTTGTTTTGTGTATGTGGAACTGGTTTTTTCAATGCATGGACTAGTGATGCAATTAAAGATTTTGGGTCAGTTTATTTCGAGTTTCGGGTCAACTTCGGATCATCATGTTCGGGTCAAATCGAGTCTCGGGTCAAGTTTACCGAGTCTACATATCTATTTCCTTGGTGGTCGACATAGATAATAATAAAAAAATTAAAAAAAATAAACTAGTGTAATCCTCGACTAGTTCACTGCGGCTCTAGTTGATTTTAATCAATTTTGATCATTTGAATTTATTAAGGTTTTTTAACAGAGCATAAAGGTTAATTTAGTTGCTTATGATTTTTTTTCCTCGATAAATATTTAAATAGTTTCAAACATTTTTTGTTTATTATTTTCCAAAATTTTTATTATTTATTTTAAGCAATTTGATTAACTTTGATGAGAACTCTTAATTAAAGCTATATGCCCAAACCACTTATAATTTGTAGGTAAAACATCTAAAGGGACTTCTCATCAAAGTTCAAACAAATGATACCAAACAGGGAAAATGAAATGAAGATGAAGATTGATCTTGTTAAAAATATTACAATAATAATCCAAATAATTTTACAGAAAAATGAAATGAAAAAACAGAACTGGAAATAAAGTATTAAAAAATCTAGAAGTTTCTTTGTTGTTTTCTCTTTCTTTACAAAAGACTTTTGCTATTATCTCTTGCTTATTATTGTACTTTATTTAATTTTCAATAAAGGCCAACTGATACATTTCAAAAAAAAAAAAACCATTCTTCCTTTTTACTTTTTCTTTTTTAAGAATACATGTAAATCAAACCGATCAAAGGGGGAAAACAAGATGAAAGAATATATCCCACTACCCTACACCTCACTTCTCTTTTTACAGAAAAAGGAAGAAAAAAAACCCAAAATCATTAATCATACGACTCTAACCTGCTCCACATTCTCATCAATTGCTTTATACATACATCGGCGGGGGTCCAAAAGCCTTCATCCGATCATGATCATGTTCAAACGTACCCGTCTCAAACTTAGTGCCAAACCGGCATACAGATCGGCACACAGATCAATCGGAAGCTAAGCAAGCATGCTCAATCAAATACCCTCGACAATGCTTGGCTTAATCCCCACTTAGCAATCATGTACCCTCTGAGTGCTCTGAAAGTCCAACTTGTGTGGAAACTCTAGGAGCTACAGCACCATAAAACCTGTACTGAATGCAACTTCCTAGGAGGAAAGCAACAATGTTATGTTTCAGATTTCATCAACGTTATGTATCGGGAAAGTGAAAGCAGTTGGAAACTTTTAGGTGATCTGCAAGACGGCTGACGGAAGACTGCACAACATCGGATTTTGGAGAGAGGGAATTAGGAAGTTGTGGCAGGCAAAGAGGCAGAAATGGGTCACTCCCTTCTGGAGGGCAGATGGCGGAGAGTGCGGCTCGACAGAATATGAATCTGGATAAAAGTCGCAAGATAAAAGTCATTTCATTTGTTCCTATCCAAATTGTAAAAGACCAGCCTCAAAATGATGACCCCGATATATTCATTCTAACTCCTGAGTAGCAGCATCTCCCCATCACCTTCGATTGACAGCAATGAATAATAATGACCCAAAACCAGGGACAACAAGTGCAATGGACGTAATAAGAAAGGTGAACGAGCACTCACTCTGACCTATGATACCATTCGGCACTTTAATTTTTTGTCTCAGAATGCCTCCGTTAAACCAACAAAAACATATTTGATTATATTAACACCAACAAAAGCTAGTGAGATAAAAGATAAAATACCTAACAATAAGCCGCCTTAAAAACGGATCAGATAAAACCTGCGCCCAAACCAGATCCAGACTAGGTGATTTGCAAAGAATTACTTCCCACTCGGAGAAAGCAGTAGATAGTATGGTTTCAGCAGCGTTTAGAACCTCCTAAAAGCAGAAAAGAAAAAAAAGTAAAAGTAAGACCCACAAGTGCAAAGAGAATGTAGTGTTACCAAACTCAAAAATAATTTGAAAATTTACCGTATCACTATCAGACAAGGAGAATCCGACCATTTGGCAAAATGCTTGTAGAGGAGCAGTCAAGAAAAAGGTAAACTGACTTCCTTTCTGACTAATATCAGCAGTAGATGGGTCCTTGAAAATTGGTCTCAATGGCGAAAGCAGTAGGGCAGCCTTTTCTCCCCTTTCTGCACCATGTAAGACCTGAAATTCAAAGTAATTTATAGTCTAAGCAACCCATAGATAAACAATAACAAAGATACTAGCAAGAACAGATCTCCCATTACAAATTGTAAAAATATAGTTAACAGCAAGTTTAATGATGCTAGTAGCAATTTAGCAGACCCCACATCTCTTCCGAAAATAGAAATAACACCAAGCATACACAAAGTACGAAACACTTGCCTTGAATGCATGGCTGCTGTCACTATCGATGATCATGAAAAGAGGTCTTCGGGTGAAAGGAATTATATCACCGGGATAGAGGTTACTTGAACCTGCAAATCCCAGAGAATCATACCTAAGATAAATCCAAACAAACTAAATAAAATTCATATTGCACATATTCGGGAGTTTTGGTCCCCAAGCCCCCGGAATAAAAGCTAAAGATAGCATATAGCTTTAGATATGGCTAGAGCTACCTACCATCATTTCCTTTAGGACCTAACCACAGGTAATTGTCATAGTAGTCACAAGACTCTTTCACACCATTGATGTGGGGTTCAGGTGCAGAGCAATTCTGTTCAAGGGAATTGTGAGACACGAGCATGCTTTTTCTTGTTCGCCTAGATCCTCCTGAAGTTTTTACCTGAGAAGCATTAATATGACCAGGCTTTCCTGCATATTTATCACTGTGTTAATAATTTAGGAAGAAGAAAAGCATTCAAATTATTCGGACTGGGGGGAAAAGAAAAATCATTTTCTCAGATAGAAATGATGTGGAAGCAAAATTACCTGAGGCTGATAGATAAACAAGCATAATACTCTCTGGAGGCAGCTCCTCACAAATTGTTGCCATAACCTGCCCAAACATTATTCATTAAACATCATCTGTGATGATTCTATCCATACAAAAGTATATAAAAAGTAGATAGAAAGCACAAAAGAGAAGGTGTAATATTTTTGGCACGCTACTTGACAACTAATAATGACCAGATCCATCTAAATTTGTATAGAGTTTTCATTAAATTACAGATTATTAGTTATTGGTTTAAATGCCTAATGCCCTACAACATAACAGTGTCTATATCCAACATCGTAATATGGTTACTTTAAGACAACTCACAAAATAAATTAAACCTTTTAGATATGCCATGCAAATTCAGGCGCATATGAGTAAATTAACATTAGGTATCAAATTGCTAAGGAACATGCATACCTTTTCTTCTTTTTTCTTTTCTGTTTATAAGCAAGTGTTACACCCATAAGAAGATTCTGTTATTGATAGATTAAAAATGCAATCAAATAAGCCAAAAGAAGATTATGCTATTGATAGAAAATAAATGCAAAGTCTCCCATCATAAATAGTACAAACACACAGTTAACTACAAGTTTAATGAAGCCATTTGTGGCATAGCAGAGACCTCACACCTCTTCCAAAAATAGTAAAAGAACATAACATTCAGCCGTGAACAAACATGTTCTTAGTTGTTCAATTCTCAAAGGATGCCATTATAAATTTTAGTTTTAATTAATTTTACATTTTTCAACTCAATTTGGTTACTGAAAGAGTATGTTGGATGTTGGTTTAGCTTCAACTTGGAAAGATACAAGAAACATTGGAACAGAGTGGTGGAACAAAATGTCTAAAAATCACCTTAAAAATCTTAAAAGAAATGCACTAGCCTAATTATCTCCTGTTAATATATGTGTACATATAGCAAGTTCAATAAACAGGGTTTATAACTCACTGCTATCAAATGTGTCACAGATGGTCGATACAGGATAGCCTTCCTAGGATTTGGAGGTAGGGTTGGATCAGTCATGTCTGCAGCCAAATTCATATCGATTAGCCCGGAAGCTCCAGAATAATCAGCTGCAACACCATTCTCCTTTGGTTCAGCAGGATGCTTCTGGTAAAATGATCCACTAGGCTCCCATTCTAAACACTGCAGCATTCTGTATGCATCCAGAGTAAGTTCTGCAAATTTTACCTGAAAATGTCAAGAATAACGGATTACAAGAATCTCACTTTGCAGATTTAGATTATGACCTCATAATCAAAACAATCAGACCAACAAATGAATCTTTCACCTCATTACGGTGATAACTCATGAGGACAGCATCTCGAAACTTCAGAACCTTCTTTGCATGGAATCGTACTACATATGGAGCAGAATTTGGATGACTGTCAAGCATAGCACAATACCGCAATGGCCTCAAACTTGGAATGGTAAAAGTTGTATCAATGTTTATAAAGCAGAGAATTTCTTGCACTACTAGCTTCCACTCTTTAAAGTTCGTTTCCTGAAAAAAAGGGGGAAACAAGAAGCAATAGCACAGATCAGGAGCTACCAACAATTTAAATAAAGTTAATAACCCCACAAGCTTTATAATATGTTCCTCTAAAACTTAATCAACCCCTAATATACTGCACAGCACTCAATAATGTGTTCACATTCATCAATTCAAACAAACAAATTCGGATTTTTTCCACTTCAAATACTTTGATCACGTGCTCAATGAGAAAGAATGACATTTTTCTTCCAATGGAAATGCAGAAGGTTTACAAAAATAAGCTTTGACATAAACATAATCATCCCGGAACATAATTATCCTTAATGTTTAGCTCAATCATTACCACAAAATGAATAAATTAAATGGTAATTAAAATAAGGGACAGCTCAACTGACTTTAAAAAACAAAGACAAAGCCCCAATTGTTTTTCCTTTTTTATTAGATATATTTTCAAAGCACTGAAGAAGATGTTACAAAAAATTAACAGCAAAAAAAAGATATTAGAAAGATGAGGAAAAAATAAGGGACAGAGGAAATAATGCTGGCTGATCCATTCATAAATTCAAATTCTAGAGTATTTACAAAATTTTAAGTTATGGAGTATTTCTTAAGTAAATTTACCTGAATTCTTTTCCTACTATTTATTTGAAATAGAAAAAGAGAGAGATTGAGTTCAATTATTTGAAAATAATTTATTGGCAATTAGATGGTAATCGATAATTCTCAATAATCTCCCTTTCATTTTTCTTCAAATGTAAGTATATAAAAAAAAACTATTTCTTTCTGAGGAAAGCCTAAATTCTATTCTTACTAAAAATTCATAATTCCCCTTAGCAGCCAAAGAGAGCAGACGAAAACTGAAAAAGCACCGCTACAACAAACAAATACGTATAAATAAAAAGTAAATTGCGTTTTTACCCGGAAATTAGCCTTGCAGTCCTCAACAAGAGCTCTAAGCTTTTCGACGACAAGTTTCACCATCTCGGTCCGGTTCAAAATCAACGAAACCAGCAGAAACCGGGCATAAAATCTTAACTCCTTAAACCGAACTCGAAGATCCTTCACTTCACACCCATCGAAATACCTCCTCTTCAAAATCGCTTCATAGAAAACGTAGGATTCGACTAGAAACCGAGCCTCGCTCGTCCGCATGTACTGGCCAAAATACAGCTGGCCGATCCTACCTGCGATCTCACCAATCTCCCACCGGTTCAGACCGGCTTTAACAAGCTGGGCTCGGTTCTCTTGCTGGTATTTCCATAACCTCATGTAGGCTTTGAAGACTTTGTGGAAATAGCGTTGGCCTTGCGCTCGCCCGTAGGACGGGAAGTCCCGAACTCGTGCGAATTTGCGGTCGGCGCTATCGACAAGAGCTCGGAAGGTCTTGGGAACGGCGTCGTCCTCCGCCATTTACGGAACCGAACCGAAAACCAACACTAATTTCAATTTGAAGGGAGAAAAAGAGAGGAAGCGGTTCCGTCAGGGGGATTTGACGACAGTTACGGCGGACATGGAGAAATGTTTCAGAGAGGTCTAGAGAGAGTGTGTGTTGTGGACTTTCATGAGCTGAGCTGTAGTTTTTACTTTTTATGGGTGTCAGCGTAATATACCCACTCTCTTTTTCTTTTGTACAAATTTCGATGATGCTTTAATTTAATTTAAGGGTAAAGTACAACGGTGGTCACCGAATTTTTAGGGCGCTTTTATTTTAGTCACCAAACTTTTAAACGTTTCATTGAGATCACTCAATTTTTAATTCGCTTTCATTTTGGTCCCTCCCGTTAACTTCTGTTAAAAAGTTCGGACGTGGCAACTGGCAGTTAACTTTCTTTCTTCTTCTTCTGGTTTCTTCATTTTTCTCTGCTATATTTTTCTTTCACAAGTAATTGAGTAGATTAGAAACAAATCATAATGATTTCTTCTTTAAAAGTTCCATTAAAACCATCATCACCATTGTTCTGAAACATTATTCTGAAGCAACCTACAAGCAAAAGCAAAACAAAATTAAAAACATATATCGAAACTGCAATGAACTTTTCATGAACTTCGGGTTGCAAAATGAAGAAACTCCAACAAGATTACATGAAAAAAAGTTAGTTAAATTATATGTAGTTGTAGTTTACACAAGAGGCAATAACTTGCACTGACTGCAAGTTGCTAAGGTTCCAGATGGATGGCAATAAGATTCAAATTCTCGGTTTATTTTCAAGTTCCTGTAAGAAACTTACAAGGCAGAAACTTATCCATCTGAAGTGCAGGTAACCATCCTCCAACTACACGAATCAACCGAATTTGAATCTCAATTTTCGAGTACATTATACGGATTGTGTAGATTCGATTTAATGGTTGTTAAAGCAACCACTACTCAAGAAAATTTGTCCAAATTAATAAAGCATTAACTCTTAAAAAAACTCCTTGAAATTGAAAACTCATGAATCATTTAAAATAACCGAAAAAATTAAAATAGGTTGATGAATTCTACTACGTTGCTTGAAAAACAACAAATTGAAGAACAAAAATGAAGAAAAAAAAGAAATGAAACCTCGGAATTCTAAGTTTGAAGGTAAATGACAAAAGAAAAAAATTTCAGAAAGAAATCAACCTTCGTAGTCTATACCAGTAAGAGAAAGAGTTAAAGAGGAAACCCCAATCAATGTCAAAATCAGTGTAAACAACATCAAAGTCTTTTATTTCCATACTGTTAAAACTTTTGCAATCTCTCAGTTCATTCAAACTATACTTCCTCTAAAAAAACCAATGCCCACCGATCAGCACAACAATGGTCTGTCATCCTTCGCATGAAATTTTTAAAGAAGAGAGTACTGTGATTTGTTTCTAATCCACTCAACCAGTTATGAATAAAAAATAGAGCAGAGAAAAATGAAAAAATCAGAAGAAGAAGAAAGAAAGAAAGAAAGTTAACTGCCACGTCAATACTTTTTAACGGAAGTTAACGGGAGGGACCAAAATGAAAGCGAACTAAAAATTGGGTGATCCCAATAAAACTTTTAAAAGTTTGGTGACCAAAATGAATGTGTCCTAAAAGTTCGGTGACCACTGTTGTACTTTACCCTTAATTTAATTTAATGTTAGTATAATCAAAGTGTTATGTAATAAAATAGTGGTTTCAGAATACTAAGATGACTAAGATAACGTAGGTGAAAATGTGGTTTAATTTAATTTTTTTAATTAAGACTAAATTGATTGAATCTATAAATATAGAGAATTAAATGTGTTATTATTTAAATTTTTATAATTACAACGTTACTTTTTTTAACGAACGAGTTACCATTTTGTTATAAAACATATAATTTAATTGTAATTTTGTAACATTTGAAAGTTGGGTTACTGTTTTGTTCTTTTAACAAAAGTTCAGTGACCATTTCGGTACTTTACCTAATATTTTTTCTCGACAAGTTTCGGAACTTGACTATGAGTTTCGAAACTTACCACCAACCTAAAAATGTTATCAAAAAGTATAACATTTCAGTTGTGTGGATAACATTTTAGGTTATGTAACCCCCTAGATCGGCCTATGCGGAATGACCATGTCTAGTAAGGCACATCACAAATAAATCTCAAGAGGAAAACCTGTTGGCAGATTAAGTATTTATTTCGACAGCATAACAGCAGGACTCAGTGAAAACCATCAAGTTAGATAAACTTGTTTAGTACATCAAATAGCATTTCCAAAGTCGTTCATCACAACATAGACTCATAAATAATGTAGGCAGCCATGACCACATAAGTGAACCCATCATATGATGGTTACAAAATAAGCATCAATTAGCGTATCAAAATATTTCTAGTTTAACACCATACATATCAAAATATAGGCACATGTCACCCTGAAAGTACAAACGGTGGATAGAAACATTACATTCGAATAGAATACCAAATGTGTCGATCCTCCAAGTGTCGGCTACGGGGTGGCCTATCCAAAATATCTGAAAGGGAAAAGTTTGGGGTGTGATCTAGGAAGCTCAGTGTGTTCCAAAAGTGCAAGCAAAAACATGTACAACAACAGCAAAATACACATTTCTAGTTTAGAAAGCATAAAATTCAAGTAACAATACGGTTCGATTTAATATTCTATCTACCCTCCAACCATACTCCCAGAGGCAGTTTCCCCAAAAACTGCGTCAAAGGCATTAACTTGTGCCCATTGGGCATAGGTGCCAACCTAAGGGAATACCTTAGGAACGGTACGGTAGGACTTACCCTAGCCGAAGCATAGGAACCTGTAACGGTAAGAAATTACCAGCTGGATCAGAGCTGAACCTGCGATCACTTCATATTCTATCCCAAGTACCCCAGTAACAACCTATGTAATAGTTCGATAATTAATAGTAATTGTGATGTCGGTAAATATAAAATAGACATTTATTTTTAAAAAATGGTAACCAGAGAGCACATTGTTCAATCAAAACTAAGACATATCATACATACAATATAATCATGCTTACTTTAGAAATCATATCATAATCATGCGAAAACACCTTATCAATCATGAGCATATGTTCAACTTAATAACATATATTTGTCATGTAAAACAATATTTAAACGGTTATATAGCACACAAGGAACACACCTCAAAAGATCATATCGGTCGGTCAGAAGATCTATCGAGCACCGGGATCACGCTCCGCTACGGTACTGGAACCTAGATGGACAAGGATTATGGTTACTATCAGATTTACACCTTTGATCGAAACAGAATACAAAGTTTTTAGGGTTGTACGAGTGACGATAGGATCACGAGGCGATACAGATCGGAACGAGCTGGGCTGGGCGTAGGCACGATCGGGAGATCCACGAGTACCTATAAAATCAGAAGATCAATATTAGTCATTAATCATCAATTTCTCTTAAATGACATAACTTATACATATGCATGTTTGGGTTCAACGTCCAATTCGAAAACTTTCGAGTTAGAATTTCGTGAAACGAGCTTCAAAATCAGACTCAGAACGTCGAAAAACATAAAATAGGGCTTTTCGAGAAAGTTGACTTTTGGTCAAAGTCAACGTTGACGGCAGTAGTCAAAGTCAACGCTGACGTCATGCTGACATCACTGGTCCAAGGCTGACGCGACGAGTTGACTCGGACGAGTTGACTCGGGCAACGGGTCGGGTCGATCAACGGGTCGGGTTACCACTAGGCTTGGGCCGGTTTGTTTGGACCGATTTAGGGGCTCGGTTCAAGGCCAGACCGGGTCTGAGCCGGCCGGTTCCACAACCACCATCCAAGGCAGCCGGAAATCGCCTTGGACAGCTCGTGGGGCCCACGCGCGGCCCTAGACGGTCGGAAATGAGCCGTAAACTACCCAAACGACTAGAATTAATAGATAAGGTATAATTTGAAGCCAATTGAAGACTAGCAACAACTATTGCATCAAAAAGAAACATCCTTACAAAAATCCAAGCTCAAAGTGCTTTATTTCTTATCCTTTGTAAAATCCCAAATTTTGTTGTGTTCAATTCTGATCTTGTAATCAAGTTTGGGTTGAGTGATTGTACTTAAAGGGGCACTCTTGTATTGAGAGATATCTTTCTTGCCTTAATTTCTTCTTTGTACTCTTGTGAGTGTTTGGTCAAATTTTGGGTAGAAAATTTGACCGATTTTGTAAAGGTTACCTCCTAAGCCTTGAAAAGAGGAAGAGCAATTAGTGGATTGTTGGAAAATTCTTAGTGGTATCTAAGGTAGTGGATGTAGAGTTCATTTGGAACTTGAATCACTCTAAAATTCATTGTTCTTCATTTTTAGTCATTCTACTTTCCACAACAAATTTTAAAAACCCAATTCACCCCTCTTGGTTTTGATCAATCCATTGATCCACTCAACAATATCCGATTCCGATAACAACAACAACGATGGAATATCCATGGTTAGTCAAAACCCTAACTTGAAATTAAGCTCGATATATCCATGGAATCTAATAACCGATTGAGGATTTTAACTTACCCAATCGATAGCAACGATTCAATATCGATAAAACGAAGAAAAAGTGAAGCTCAAAACTTTCTCCAATGGAGATGCTTTCTTTAAGGAAGGAGATGAAGAAGATGAAGGTGATTGCTTAGGAAATTCTCGGGTAAGTTTCTATCCTTTTACTTTTGTTTTGTTTATCATAATTTAAGCTATTTAGCTTTCCTTCAATTGAAGGAAAGCTCCCATACAATCCAACGTAGACCAATTTTAATTGTGGAGGGGTTAATCGCAAGATTAGTCTCTCAACTTTCACCATATTATGATTTCATTTTTCAACTTGCATTTTCTTTAATTTAGTCACTATATAGGTTCAATATTATTCAATAGATTCCGATGACGATGTTTTAAGTTCAATTAGGGTTTGATATCAATAATTAACTAGTCGATACAATATTTAGACGTCATTAATGTAGGATTTCTAGTCATCGGAACTTAATTCCGACTAGACCGAATTTTGGGGTGTTACAAGTAAATTAGTTCAGTTTGAGTTGTTTTAGATCCAGGTATAATTTGGCTAGTATGTGTCTCTTTGAGTTTACTCTTACATTTATGTAATCATTTCACGTGTACTCTTTTTTTCCACCTAAATTTAAGAAGATTTTTAATAAAATACGGGACAATAAATCTCATTTTTCATAAAAAAAAATGAAGACGCATGACAATCATGCATGATGAAAATACCCTTATACTGGGAGGGGTTGTAGGCCCTCTACCCAAGTTTTTTTATCTTTAACTTATGTAATAAATTTAAAATTTTTATAGGATATTTGTAAGTTGCTCAGTACTTTAAAAAAAGTTATGTGTTTGCCCTTCGAGCAAAAATTTTGCATTCGTCCGTGTAATTATGTAAATTTGTTTGTAAAATATGTTTACTGTCGGTTTATGAAATATTTTTTTCTGTATATTTCATAATTAATTTTTGTTTTGATGGGTAATTATTGATAGAAAACATCAGAATTTAACTTTTTTCTATTTTTTTAAAAGAAAATAACTAACAAGATATAGAGTTGGATCATTTAAGAAAAAAAATTGAATCTTAATGTTCCGAATGAAGCAAGTTAGTTTGAAAAAATTGTCCTATAATAGACATTTACAATACTAAATCTAAGTTAATTAATAAATAAAAACGGATGATTTATATATAAAAAAAACAACGAACCCCTCACCCAAAAATTCTTATTATGGTCCTAAATATATCTACATATAACATATAGTTATTAATTTTGTGTAGTTTATTGCAGGGAATAGAGAGACAAAGAGCTGTTGTTTGCCTATCCTACATATTCCCTTGATCAAACAAACAAGAACAAAACTAAAAATACCTTGAATAAAAAGCGACAAAATCGAATTCGATTCGAACTTAAAATTTATATATTTAATTATTCGAGTCGACAAAATCAAATTCGAAATTCACTCGAGTTGTTTGAGTTGATTTAAATAATTATATTCGAATAACTCTAAATTAAAAAAAAATATCAATTTTTTTAGTCGAGTTTTGTTTATATACGTGGCTATAATATTTTTATTATTATTTTCAAAAAAAATGTTTTCTCACCTGGGACAAATTTTGCATTTTTTTTCCTCTGAAACTCAATAATATCTGTCAAATATGTCTGAAATCATGGAATCATGATTGTCTACAACCCCCACCTCTCTCCACATGCAAATACATTTATTCATTTCTAAAATTTATAGTTTATACGTGTTTAATTCTTTGTATCATTTACTTATTCATGTGTATGAATGATTATTACCTTTTAATTGATTTAATAATTTCATCGTCTATAGTTGTTTTTAATTGGCATTTTGTTTCCTTCCACGTAAGAAAATGGTCATTATATTTAGTACAATTTAGATTTGATGAATTTGAAAATGTTATGATTATATAGCATGAAGAAATAACTTAAAGTATGATTTGATAATGATACAAACACAATATACTTATAAAGTTGTTTGCTCGTCAAAATATATTATACTTTAAATATGATTATGATTCGTGAAAATTCACGAACATAATATAAGAACACTCATTTTTTTATAAAGTTTTTTTTGTACCATTTCGTTTTTTTTAATATATGCTATCTATACTAAAGAAAGAAGAGATATATCAACAACCAGGTAATATAACAAGATAAGATGTTAGGTCCCTTTGCAAGGTTGGGGGTTCGAATACTAACATTGTAAATGAAGAAAATTAGGTTAGGAGAGTCGTCCCATAATAAGTCTCTGTAAAAATCTGATCTGGATAAGAATAGAATACGATTACAGTGGAACAGATGATGATATTCATCTTAGGAGAGCTAGGTTCGAAGGTTAAGAAAAAAGTATGAATGTTGGATTAAAATTCACAATTGTGGGCACATATATATAATGCATGTTGCTATTATAAAGTATGACACACTACAAAAAATGTATGAATTATTAGGGAACTTGTGAGAGAATTTCTGATGAAATTTAATCTTAGTAATGGAAGCTTCTAAGGCCAGCTTCCGGTTGTTTATCTCCAAAATATCCTTGCAAAGCTTTGGGCGTTGATTGTTATGTTGGCAGCTGTAGGGGTTAATGGTTAGAAGATGTGAGATGACAAATAATTTTCTTTTGGCTTTGGAATTGAGAAAGAAAAAGTGTTTGTGTGGGCGATTTGAATAAACTAGAGAGTTAGTAAAGGAAATTTTATAGTGAGTTTTAGGTGATTACTATTCAGGTTCTCAAAGTTGTGATATATAAAATATAATATTTTATGTTTCTGACGGATTTCCTCTGTTCCCTCGAATTTTTTTTTTAGTTTTGGAGGGATTACATTTATTCCGTCGAAAATTTAAATTTTTAATTGTTTTGAAAAAAAAAGAAGGCAAACATTTTTGGGATTCCTACCCAAATTTATGTTCATTCTCTCCATAATCTGAAATTTTAATTTATGAGGGATTACCTATTCCGTCAAAAATGTAAATCTTATTTTTTTTAAAAAAGAAAGAGAGGAGATATTGGTTTAGGGTCTAGGGTTTATTATTAAGTGTTTATGGTTTATGGTTCAGTTTAGGGCTATTGGTTTGTGAGATTAATTTTGATTCCTTAAGGTTTATGGTTTAGAGTTTATGGTTTAATATTAATGGTTTATGGTTTATGATTTAGTTCATGGTTATTGTTTTATGTGATTAATTCTGATTCCTTAAGGTTTATGGTTAATGTTTAATATTAATGTATTATGATTTAGTTTAGGGTTATTAGTTTAGCATTGAGTGCTACTGGTTTAGAGTTTAGGGTTTAATATTAATTATTTATTGTTTAGTTTAGGGTTATTGACTTATGTGATTAATTTAGATTCCTTAAGGTTTATGGTTAGCGTTTCATATTAATGGTTTATGGGTTATAGTTTAGTTTAGGGTTATTGGTTTATGAGATTAATTCTGATTTTTAATGTTTATGTTTTAGAGTTTAGGGTTTAGTATTATTTGATTATAGTTTATGGTTTAGTTTAGGGTTATTGGTTTATGAGATTAATTATTATTCCCTAAGGTTTATAACTTACGGTTAGCGTTTAGTATTAACGGTCTATGGTCCATGGTTTAGTTTAGGGTTATTAGTTTAGTGTCTAGGGTTTAGTATTAATGCTTTATAGTTTAGTTTAGGGTTATTATCTTATGTGATTAATTTTGATTCCTTAAGATTTATAGTTTATAGTTAACATTTAATATTAACGGTTTTTAGTTTAGATTAGGGTTATTGGTTTATGAGATTGAATTAACAATGACTGAATTGAATTAACTTATTAAACTTAGGATCTAATTGAGCTAAACTAAAACCTAGATTTAGTCCCCAATTTTTGTAATTTAGTTTATATTAGGGTTATTGGTTTATGAGATGGAATTAACGATTTTTGTTTAGATTAGGGTTATTGGTTTATGAGATTGAATTAACAATGACTTAATTGAATTAACTTATTAAACTTAAGATCTAATTGACTCGAACCCGAGTCGACCCGGACCCAACATAACTTGAGTGACTACATGAACTTTAATAGTTTCTAGATCTCGAAAACTATTATTTCTGCATTTAGGTTGATTACATGAACATCTAATATTTCCTCGATCCACAAACCTAGTGTCACAAACTTATTCTCTCAAGCTCAATCCGTGCGGCACTAGCACTCCCGACACAATGCTAGTAAGCCTTACTCACGCAACGATATGGCTAAACAAGTGAGAACTTAAGAAAGAGAAGCTTTATTAAGCTTAGGAGAAAGCTTTACAATAGAGCTTTGAAGGATTTGTGGGATGATTTACAAATGAGAGGAGTGGCCCTATTTATAGGCACCCACCTCCTCAACGGACGGTTAGGATCATTTTGATCCAACGGCTACAATTTTGCCTCCTAAAATATCTAGGGGATCTAAACTATTCTAGAGATATCTATAGGCTTCTACATATATCTCTAAGGACCTAAAGTATTCTAGATCACTCCTTTAGATCTACACTTTTCTATAGGCTTCTAGAATGTTCCAGAGGTGTCCGGACTTGTCCCGAGACTTCCCAAGCCTTCTATTTCCTTTCGGGCGAGCCTAGATGGTTGTGGAGCGTCCTAGAACCTCCTAAAACCTTGTGGAAATGTTGCAAGAGAGTTGTAGGCCTCTCTGGGGCGTTCTAGGACCTTCATTGGCTCATGTTTTGCCTTAAAAAGCCCATGGGTGCATTGTGCACGCCCAAAAGCTCTTCATTTGGCCTCGGTTGGCCTCGATGCACTTTGGTGGGGCGTGACACACCGCAAGGAGGGTCACGAGGAGGACAAGTCTAAGTGTCGAGACTCGTCTCCTTGGAAGGGCAAGTCCATAGACTATCATGGTGCGAGGAAGCCACCACCCAACAACTGCTTCATCTGTGACAGTGACCATTGGACTCGGGAATGTCCGCAACGCCAAGCCCTTACTTCGCTCTTAGCCAAGCACCAAGAAAGTAGGGATGCCGAGGATGTGTAAGGTGCACAGATGTGATCCATACAATTGCTTTCAACACTCCAATCAGTGGGGGACACCGAGAGGAACTGTTGAGTGTGTAAAAGTTCAATTATTTACACCCTTTTTAACCCATATTTCTGCTGCATTCAAGCATCATTGCATTGCATTTAGGTTAGTTTACAGCAAAACATCACAAATATATTAAAGGCACGGATTCTACTAAAAGATGGCTTATTTTGCAGGGTGCTGCCATAGTAGACGGAGAAGGCGGGCGCAGGGCAGAGAAGCAGAAGAGCTGAACTGGACAAGCAGACGATGAGGACGATGCTGCCATGGATCTGCCGTGACAGCATGGTGACAGCAGTTTTGCGGAGAGGAAAAGCAAAGTGGACCTCGATAGATAGAGAAAATTATGCTCGTCTGTCGTGTGAAAACCATACATTTTTCCAAGCCCCGGATTAAAAGATATGTCAAGCCAAAGCTCAAGGAGAGGAAATCCCATGAAACAAGGAGGCGGCTGATAAGTAGGATACTTAGAGATTAAGTCTTTATTAGAATCTTACTTTTAATTAAAGTCGTAATCCTTGTTACCTTAGAATACTTGAGCCCAAAGCTTATATAAGGGCATAGATTTTAACCTAGAAGAGATCTTCCCCATAACCGACAACAAAAACCCCTCCGTCGTCTTCCCGCCGTCGTTGTGTTCTAAAAACCCCCTAGGGCCACGGGTTGTTTTGTAAAGTAGTTGCAAGGGTTGCTTTTGTTTTAGGATTTTCCAAGTTCAATAAAATAAACTTCAAGTTCTCTTATTTTGGTTTTAATATCTTGCAAGAGCATCGGGAGAGCATTGTGAGGTTATCTATTTACTTAGCATCGGGAGAGTTAAGTATACGAAAGAAATAAGAGTGAGTTCTCTAGTTTATAGTTGAGCTATCTTGTGCCTAGGGATAGGGCAAGGTTAAGTGGCTAAGGAAGAATTCATACACATCGGTGTTCATCCTTCGGTTCACGCCGGGAGGTATCATCAAAGACGTGATCATCGACAGACTTGGACCTAGGGATAGGCCAAGGCAGATCTGGGATTCTTGCCAAACTTGAAGTACTGAGTTGGTGTGTTTGCTGCCGCGACGACCAACGGACAGCTGCCGCGACAGGTGCTGCCTGCGACAGGCACGACGACAGAACTGGAGTTCCTAAGCAATACAATACCTGCACTACTGAGCAATTCAATACCAGCCCATTCTCTCTATCTTGATACTCCAATTCTTTTATTTACGTTTTACTTTATTATTCTCGTGACAACTCTCAAATATTTCCTTTACTTCGTGCAGTGAAATTAGGTGAAGCTATTAGCCCAATCCCTGTGAAGACGATATCCGATACTTCGTATCACTTACTACTTGCGTCGTGTACACTTGCACTACCATTGCGATAGACTCTTTTACACGCAACAAGTTTTTGGCGTCGTTGCCGGGGATTGGCAACATAACTACACCTTTCTTTTATTGCGCTTTTTGTTTTTATTTTTGTTTTTGTTTTTCTTTTAATTTTTCTTTTTCTATTTTCCATTAGTATTTTCAACTCTTGCTTTTCACGAGGTATTCTTGTTTATGCACAGATCTAAAAGAGGTGAAGATCCTGAGTATAAATTAGATCCGGAAATCGAGCGTTCATTCAATCTCAAGAAACAACTTCGCCACCTTTTAGACAGGAACGAGTACCTTGAGGAACAGCTAGAGAAGATGGCCCGTAATCCGCCCGCCGGTGGAGGTATACCGCCTGTCGGCGACCCGCCTGCGGCAGATGGACGACGGACCTGTCGTGACTACATGCTGAACGATCATGTAGAACTGGAGACCACACTGCCGGATATTGAAGTTGATAACTTTGAGCTTAAATCTGTCATGTTTAGTATGATCAACAATGTCGGACAGTTTAGTGGTGCTGTGACAGAAGATGCTAGGGAGCATCTCAAAACGTTCCAGGAGATCTGTGGTTCGTTTAGACTGCCAGGAGTTAGTCCGGAGATACTGAGGCTTCGGTTATTTCCCCACTCATTGAGGGACAGAGCTAAAACTTGGTGGAATAAACTTACACCGGGTTCTATTATGACTTGGGCAGATTTATCTCGTGAATTCTTATCTCGTTTTAATCCTTCGCATTTATCTGAGCGATTACGTAATGAAATTGCTACTTTTCAACAGAAAGATGACGAGCCAATGCACGAGGCCTGGGACAGATTTACTACTCTTCTTCGGAACTGCCCAATGCATGGATTCCCCGTCTGGAATCAGGTAACTAAGTTCTATAATGCTGCCAATTTACAAACTCGTATTCGAATTGATTCTGCAGCAAATGGACTATTATTGGATAAAGATCCGGACGAGGCATTACAAGTTTTGAAAAATCTGGCCAAGAATGAGGAGCAGTTTCCAACTACAAGAAGAGGGGGTAAGCGAGTACTTGCTGTCAAGGATTATGAGGCCGACAGCACCATGAAATCACATGTAGCATTCCTTACTAAAGCAATGAAAAGGTTATTGAATGATGATGGAATACAAGGATTTGCTGTTGAGGAAGTATGTGATATCTGTGAGGGAAATCATAGTCGGGATGAGTGCCCAATACAAGTAGAAGAGGGAAAGTATGTTGGAAATTACAAGCCAAATTACAATTCCAACAATTATAATCCCAATTGGAGGAAGGATCCCAAATTTTCCTGGAGTAATCCTAACAATGCCCTGAATCCGCAAGCACATAATCAGAATCATTGAGGACCTAGA
This sequence comes from Hibiscus trionum, assembly GCA_030270665.1. Lineage (NCBI taxonomy): Eukaryota > Viridiplantae > Streptophyta > Magnoliopsida > Malvales > Malvaceae > Hibiscus > Hibiscus trionum. The sequence goes on along the minus strand of BSYR01000038.1, from coordinate 12,080,195 downwards.
TTGCTGACGCGACAGCAACTACCGCAGCAACTGCCACCGCACCTGCCGCAGCAACTGCCACCGCACCTGCCGCCGCAGCAGCAACAACAGCCATCACCTGCCACGAGCAGTATACTGGAACAGACTCTGGCCACCTTTATGTCTCAGACGGGTACTTATATTGAGAATATGAATCAGTTTGTCAAGAAGACAGAAAATTTCATGGATAAAACAGAGATGAGGATGACAAATCATGAGGCTACTTTAAAATCTCTGGAGACACAAATGGGTCAGGTTTCCCAACATATTAAGCCGAGGCAGAATGGAGGATTCCCTAGTAATACTGAAAATGCTAGACCGCCCACACATGAGCAATGTAAGGCAATTACTACTAGGAGTGGGAAGAAATTACCAGGGCCGGAAAAAGAAGCTGAAACAGTAAAGGAACCAGCCTTGGACAAACCTGCTGAGGAAGCTGCCCCGACAGGTGATAAACAGACTGCTGCCGATGAGCCTGTCACGACAGTAGAAGCGACAGAGGAGAAAAATGAAGAACATCGTCCTCAGATTTGTATGCAGTGGGAAGGACGTATTGCTGATTACCGTCCCCCACCACCTTTTCCTCAACGGATACAGCAAGCTAAGCAAGAATCTCAACTTAAAAAGATTTATGATATTTTTAAGCAGGTTCAAATTAATATTCCGCTGTTAGATGCCGTTAGGGAGATGCCTGGTTACGCCAAATTTCTCAAGAACGTCATGTCAAAAAAATATAAACTGGGGGAATTTGAAACGGTAAGGATGGCAGATGGTTGCATGAGTATTCTTCATCGGCAGCCACCCCAGAAAAAGAAGGATCCGGGGAGCTTCCTCATACCTTGCGTAATCGGAAATAAATTCGTGGGTAAGGCACTTTGTGATCTTGGTGCTAGTGTTAATTTAATGTCAAAATCTGTTTTTCAGAAATTAGGTATTGGAAAGGCGCGGCCCACGACAGTAACTCTGCAGCTGGCAGACCGCTCTTACGTTCATCCAGAGGGAAAGATTGAAGATATTCTGGTAAGAGTGGATAAGTTTATTTTCCCTGCTGACTTTCTTGTTTTAGATTGTGAGGCAGACGAAAACGCACCAGTCATCCTTGGGCGACCCTTCTTAGCCACAGGAAGATCACTGATTGATGTGGAGAAAGGAGAACTCACGATGCGAGTAAACGATCAAGAGATTAAGTTGAATGTTCTCCAAGCGATGAAACATGCTGATGTGGATGAGGAATGCAAGGCCATCATTGAAGTGACCCTTGATCAACCCTGCATCAGGTCGGGCTGTCATGATATAAAATTTGGTCACTACCGCGACAGCCACCTACAGGCCTGTCACGACAGCAACGACGACAGCACCGACGACAGCAACTCCTCTGAATCCGATACATCTGATACTGAAGGTCAGGAGGAGGTAAACTGGTTAGACCATCGTCCAGGTAAGTTATTCGAACCTTTGAATTACACTTCGGATAACCATTTAATCCAAAAGCCATCAACTATTGAACCACCTGCCTTAGAACTGAAGCCCCTGCCAGGGCAGTTAAAATATGCTTATCTTGGTTCAAATGACACACTGCCGTAATCATCTCTTCTAAGCTGCCGCAGGAACAGGAACGGCAGCTAATCGGCATGCTAAGGCAGCACAAAAAGGCAATTGGATGGACGATCGCAGACATTCAAGGCATTAGTCCGGCGTTATGCATGCACAAAATCCTCATCAAGAAAGATCATAAGCCGACTATTGATGCCCAAAGGCGGCTAAACCATGCGATGAAAGAGGTGGTGCGTAAGGAGATAATTAAGTGGTTAGATAGTGGTATTATTTACGCCATCTCAGACAGCAAATGGGTAAGCCCGGTGCAATGCGTTCCAAAGAAATGAGGAATGACCGTGATAACCAATGAGAACAATGAGTTAATCCCAACCAGGACTGTGACCGGTTGGAGGGTTTGTATGGACTATCGGAAGCTTAACAAAGCTACCCGAAAGGACCACTTTCCTTTACCCTTTATTGATCAAATGCTTGATAGATTAGCGGGTAAATCTTACTATTGTTTTCTTGATGGTTACTCAGGTTACAACCAAATTGCTATCGCACCGGAGGATCAAGAAAAGACGACTTTCACCTGCCCCTACGGAACGTACGCTTTTAGGAGGATGCCGTTTGGACTATGTAATGCACCTGCCACCTTCCAAAGGTGCATGATGGCCATATTCTCCGATATGGTAGAGGACTTCCTTGAGATCTTTATGGATGATTTTTCCGTCTTTGGAGACGATTTTGAGAGCTGTCTCGGCAATCTTCAAAAGGTACTTGAAAGATGTGAAAAAGCTAATCTTGTTTTGAATTGGGAAAAATGCCACTTTATGGTGGATGAAGGGATAGTTCTCGGCCATAAGATTAGCTGCCGTGGGATAGAAGTCGACAGGGCCAAGATAGAAGTCATAGAGAAGATGCCGCCACCGACAACAGTCAAGGGCATTAGAAGTTTTTTAGGGCATGCTGGTTTTTATCGGAGATTCATCGCAAATTTCTCAAAAATCACCAAGCCCCTATGCCATCTCTTAGAACAGAACCGACCCTTTGACTTTAATGAAGAATGTACTGAAGCATTCAAGGTTCTGAAGGAAAAACTGGTAACAGCCCCCATAGTACAGCCACCAGACTGGACACAGCCATTTGAGATTATGTGTGATGCTAGTGACTATGCTGTCGGGGCAGCACTTGGGCAGCGCAGAGATAAGCTATTTCATGTCATATATTATGCCAGCAAGACATTGAATGACGCCCAAGTGAACTACACCACCACAGAAAAGGAGCTATTAGCTGTGGTGTTCTCCATTGACAAGTTTCGTTCTTACATACTTGGGACGAAGGTGATAGTGCACACAGACCATTCTGCCCTGAAGTATTTGTTCGCAAAGAAGGATGCAAAGCCTAGATTGATACGGTGGATCTTGCTATTACAAGAGTTCGACCTTGAGATCAAGGACAAAAAGGGGACAGAAAATCAGGTGGCAGACCACTTGTCAAGATTGGAGAAGGGACAGAGTCTACCAATCGACGAGACGAATATACTAGAGACCTTCCCAGATGAGCAGCTCTTTGCTGCCGCAATCGCTGCCGCAACAGCCATGGCGGCAGGTAAGTCTTCTAAACTCTCCTGGTATGCTGATTTCGTTAATTTTATAGTTAGCGAAATACTTCCTTCTGATCTTAATTATTAAGCCAGGAAGAGGTTCCAAAATGATGTTAAGCATTATTATTGGGACGAACCTCTTCTTTTCAAACTATGCGCAAATCAGGTTATAAGGAGGTGTGTACCACAAGAAGAGCAAGAAGACATTCTCCATCACTGCCATGCTTCACAATATGGAGGTCATTTAGGAGGCAACAAAACTGCTGCCAAGGTGCTGCAGTCAGGGTTCTACTGGCCGACACTGTATAAAGATGCACAGAACTTCTACAAGAACTGTGACAGGTGCCAGCGGACAGGTAACATCTCGAGGAGAAACGAGATGCCACTGCAGAACATTCTGGAAGTCGAGATCTTCGACGTTTGGGGGATTGATTTTATGGGACCTTTTCCATCTTCATGTGGAAATCTATACATCCTCTTAGCAGTGGATTATGTCTCTAAGTTGGTTGAAGCTATCGCCACTCAAAAGAATGATGCCAAGACAGTTCAAAAGTTTCTACACAAGAACATTTTTTCTAGATTTGGCATCCCTAAGGCAATTATCAGTGATGAAGGGAGACATTTTGACAATAGGGTTATTGCTGCCGCCTTGAAGAAATATGGTGTCAAGCACAGGATCGCGACAGCATACCACCCACAGACCAATGGACAAGCTGAGATATCCAATAGGGAAGTTAAGAACATTCTTGAGAAGATGGTTAAGCCAACTAGGAAAGATTGGTCTTTACTCCTTAATGATGCATTATGGGCATATAGGACAGCCTTTAAGACTCCATTGGGCATGTCTCCATACCGATTGATCTATGGGAAAACCTGTCATCTACCTGTCGAGATAGAGAACAAAGCATATTGGGCAATCAAGGCAGTAAATTTGGACTTGGATAAGGCAGGCCAGAAAAGACTGTTAGATCTTAACGAGCTTGAAGAAATACGGACAATGGCCTACGACAATGCAAGAATCTACAAGGAGAAAACTAAGAAGTGGCATGACAAGAAGTTGCTGCCACGACTGTTCTACCCAGGGCAGCTTGTGTTGTTGTTCAATTCTAGACTGAAACTCTTCCTAGGAAAGCTAAAGTCTATATGGTCTGGCCCGTTCCAAGTAGTACAAGTTTTTCCCCATGGTGTCATCACAATCCAATCCTTAAAAGACGGGCACCAATTCAAAGTCAATGGACAGCGCCTTAAGCATTATCAAGGGACTGAAGCCCCAGGAATACAGGAAGTGGTTACTTTGGGAGATGCCCCACAAGGCATCCCTAATTTAACCTAAATTTTTTTTTATTTATTTTTATTATTTATTAGGAAATAAGGTTTATTTTATTCGAATAATGTTTTTATATTTTCTGTTTTCAACAAATAAAGGAGTCAAGAAGAAAAGAAGAAGTAACCCAAGCTCACCATCCATCCATCAGCCCAACAGAGCCCATTTATTGAAGCCTGTCATTCCAGCTGCCGCCGCAGACACGGATAAGACAGGCTGTCAACAAACTGACACGACAGACGCAGAAGCGTGTGACAGATGCGTAACAGACGCATAATTACGTGACAGACGCGTCAGACACGCCAACCTCAACAGTCGCCCCGTTATTCCCGCCTGCCGTTACAGCATTAAACGGGCAGCAACTCTACAGCTATAAAACCCCGTTTTCATTTCCATTTTCATCACTTCTGCTTATTCTTACTTGCTTTCTCCTCTCGTTTTTATTTGTTTTCTTTACTTTCACAACCCTTGCAACTAAAATGTCCTCCAGACAGACCCGCCGCGGTGCTGCTTCAGCCTCTTCATCAGCAGCACCCACACTGTCGGCCTTCGCAACCAAGGAATTATGGGAAGAAAGAGGTTTTATCTACATCCGAAAGGCTCCGAACATGGGGCTTCGACCATTCATCGCGAGGGCAATACGAGCTCAACTATGGGAGCAGTTCGCAGAACAACCAGCAGAATTAAATGACACGTTGGTGAGGGAGTTCTATGCTGCCATCAACAGCAAGACGGCGACATCCGTCACTGTCCGAGGGGTCAAGGTACCATTCACAGCTGACAGCATCAACCACATGTATGGCCTCTATTTTGGTCCCAACGACGATGCCCATCAGCAATTTTTGGACACCCTCGACTCTGCCGCTTACGGAGCTGTCATGGCAGAAGTAACAGAGGAAGGAACGACGTGGAACAGGAGCAAAAAGAACCCCAACTCTGTAAAAAGGGGCAGCTCCTTCCAGAAGCAAAGCTATGTAACGCTTTCATCAAGAAGCGTATCCTGCCGTCCTCCCATCACACGACGGTGGACCAGCAGCTGCTCGCCCTCATTCATTCAATCATGCACGATCGGGTTATCAACGTGGGCCGCTATATGAGGGAAAGCATCTTGGACTGCACATTCCGCTCCACTTCCCGCCTTTGCCTACCGTTTACGATCACCTCTCTTTGCCGCTGCGCTGCTGTCCCGGAGGCCACCACCGACAAACTGGTCCAAGGCAGAGGCTGGACCGACAACAACATTACCAGCCTTATGGAGCTGATAGTCGCAACACCCATCTCCTCTTTCAACCCGGCTGCCTCCCCAGCAGAATCATCCGATGAGCCTGCCCATGAACCTGCCACAGCAGCTGCCCCGACAGACCAATCTGCCCAGATCCTTGCTGCGATACAACGGGTGGAAGACAGACAAATGGGACTGATGACATTCATCCGTGATTTCGCTAACTCGACGGTAAATTTCATTACCAACACTTTACATTATCCCGATGTTGTTTTCCCCACATTTCCTGCCCACTATTTCCACATCCCCTCCCCTGCCCACACACCTACACCACCTGTCTCCCCACACACACATTCTGCTGCTTCCACCCCATCACCTACACCGCCGCCAGCTGGCAGTCCTCCGGCAGACACCTCCGCCCGAGGGACGAAACGACCACCCTCAGCTGATATCGAGACAGACCCTCATATTAGGAGGAATTTGGCGGAGGAGTTCACGCCTGTCAAGAGGCAGAAACGGGTGGCAGACAGAAAACTAATGCCCAAGGCCAGCACAACCAGCAGCAGCAGCACTTGGGATAGTGGCAGCAGCTCAGACATCCAATTCGTGGAGCAACCTGCCCAGCCAGCCCCACCGACCAGACGCCGCCGCCAGATCCGTGTCAGCAGCAGCAGTGAAGACAACGATTAAAATTTAAGTCTTTTATTTTCTTTTTATTGCTGCCTGCTTATCTATATTTTGTGATGTACCTGCCTTCATTTTACCTGTCATTTGCATTGAGGGCAATGCAACCCTCGAGTTTGGGGGTAGCAACCCTCCATTTTAATGGAGTCTTAGTACATCTTTAATTAATTTGTTGTGTCTGTTATTTAATTAAGTTCTCTAAAAAAATCATCAGAAAAGATTAAACTGTTGGCTCAAAACTGTGAAGTTAACTTACCTGTCATGACAGCTCTGTCGTGGCAGCATTTTTAGGACAGATTAAGGAGAAGTTTAGAGCTTTTCTATAGTTTTGAAAACTTCAACACCATTGTGACTGTTATACTGCTTAGATTTCTTTTAGCCAAACTAGAATAGGAAGCTTAGCACTTGAATAGCCCCTAGAGGTGCCTAACACTGGCTCTAGGAAAGAAGTTTGGCAAAATAGACTCAATAGCCCTAGAGGTGCCCGAAACCGGCTCTAGGAAGTTAGCTAGAGGTGCCCGAAACCAGCTCTAGTGAAACTTTAGCTTGAAAAATAAAAATCAAATCAAAACAGAAAATCAAAGAAGCATGAAAATGTGCCTTCAAAAAGATAAACTTTGGCATAAAAATTCAAGTTAAAAGTTGAATATTCTAGTGAAACTAAGAGAGTCTTGGCATATAACTGTTCACAAGCATGCACACACTGCACGAGAACTATAGTGAGATTCCGGACAGATCCTAATCTTTCCGACAGGTTGCTGCCGCCACAGAGAATGAGCGACGGGTAAGGGACAGTTCACTGTTTGAAGGCCAACACAAAAAAAAATTTCTTTTTTTTTTCTTTTAGGTCTTAGTTGCTTGAGGGCAAGCAAAAACTTGAGTTTGGGGGTGTTTTGAGTGTGTATAAGTTCTATTATTTACACCCCTTTTAACCCATATTTCTGCTGCATTCAAGCATCATTGCATTGCATTTAGGTTAGTTTACAGCAAAACATCACAAATATATTAAAGGCACGGATTCTACTAAAAGATGGCTTATTTTGCAAGTTGCTGCCATAGTAGACGGAGAAGGCGGGCGCAGGGCAGAGAAGCAGAAGAGCTGAACTGGACAAGCAGACGATGAGGACGATGCTGCCATGGATCTGCCGTGACAGCATGGTGACAGCAGTTTTGCGGAGAGGAAAAGCAAAGTGGACCTCGATAGATAGAGAAAATTATGCTCGTCTGTCGTGTGAAAACCATACATTTTTCCAAGCCCCGGATTAAAAGATATGTCAAGCCAAAGCTCAAGGAGAGGAAATCCCATGAAACAAGGAGGCGGCTGATAAGTAGGATACTTAGAGATTAAGTCTTTATTAGAATCTTACTTTTAATTAAAGTCGTAATCCTTGTTACCTTAGAATACTTGAGCCCAAAGCTTATATAAGGGCATAGATTTTAACCTAGAAGAGATCTTCCCCATAACCGACAACAAAAACCCCTCCGCCGTCTTCCCGTCGTCGTTATGTTCTAAAAACCCCCTAGGGCCACGGGTTGTTTTGTAAAGTAGTTGCAAGGGTTGCTTTTGTTTTAGGATTTTCCAAGTTCAATAAAATAAACTTCAAGTTCTCTTATTTTGGTTTTAATATCTTGCAAGAGCATCGGGAGAGCATTGTGAGGTTATCTATTTACTTAGCATCGGGAGAGTTAAGTATACGAAAGAAATAAGAGTGAGTTCTCTAGTTTATAGTTGAGCTATCTTGTGCCTAGGGATAGGGCAAGGTTAAGTGGCTAAGGAAGAATTCATACACATCGGTGTTCATCCTTCGATTCACGCCGGGAGGTATCATCAAAGACGTGATCATCGACAGACTTGGACCTAGGGATAGGCCAAGGCAGATCTGGGATTCTTGCCAAACTTGAAGTACTGAGTTGGTGTGTTTGCTGCCGCGACGACCAACGGACAGCTGCCGCGACAGGTGCTGCCTGCGACAGGCGCGACGACAGAACTGTAGTTCCTAAGCAATACAATACCTGCACTACTGAGCAATTCAATACCAACTCATTCTCTCTATCTTGATACTCCAATTCTTTTATTTACGTTTTACTTTATTATTCTCGTGACAACTCTCAAATATTTTCTTTACTTCGTGCAGTGAAATTAGGTGAAGCTATTAGCCCAATTCCTGTGGAGACGATATCTGATACTTCGTATCACTTACTACTTGCGTCGTGTACACTTGTACTACCATTGCGATAGACTCTTTTACACGCAACAGGAACGAGGGAAGTTCCATCCACGAGGAACGTTCCATCCACGAGGAACGAGGTGACAAGGGACTTAAGCCAAGGTCGATGATCGTCGTGGAGCAAGAAGATGACCAACCATCTTCAAAGGCCGAAGGTAAGGTCGAGTCACCGACCAAACTTACACGGGGTAAGAAAAGTGGCGTCAAAAAAAGTAATCCCACGAGAGGGAATCATGGCAACACGAAGGCTAAGTCTGCGCCAAAGGCTAGCACAAGGGTAAAGTGCTACCTATGAGAAGGACCTCATGTGATGAGGTCATGTCTCATACGAAAGCGACTTGTTGCCTTCATCAAAGGAGTTGATGGCAAGGCACAACTTGATACGATAGCACAGAATCGAGTTGTTAAGCTGAGGGTAAAGGCGAAGCAAGCTAGGAGCTGAAGGAGGCACACCAGCAACATCCAAGCAGCCAACCGAGACACGATGAGGGCATCGCAAGATCAGGTGGGGGAGAATGTCACGTCCCGCCAAAGTGCACCAGGACCGACCGAGGAGTGCCCCCTAGGTGCATTCGGGCCAACCAAGGCAAAATGAAGTGTCTTGGGCATTTTAAGGCAAAGCATGAACCAAGGAAGGTTCTAGAACGACCTAGAGAGGCCCACAATCATCTTGAACATTTCCACAAGGACCCAGGAGGTTCCTCAAAGGTCTAGACTCGTCCAGAAAGCCTTAGAAGATTCTAAAACACTCTAGAAGGTTCTCGAAAGTTCTAGAACCTTCTAGAAGGACCTGGAACATCCTGGAAGCATCTAGAACATTCTAGAAGGATCTAGACCTGGAAGACAATGGAAAGTTTGGACTACTCTGGAAGTCTCTGGAACTTTCTAGAAGCTTTTGGATGGTTAAGGACATAACTAGATAGTTGTAGAATATTCTAGAATACTTTAGAGTATTGAAGATATATGTAGATAAGTATAGACTATCTAGAAAAGTGTAGTTGTTGTAGATATTTTGGGAGGCAAAATGCCAACCGTTGGATCAAATCAATCTCCATCGTCCATTGAGGAGGTTGGAGACTATAAATAGGCTAGCTAGGGTCATTTGTAACCCATCCTACAACTTCATAAGCTTAACTCTCTCTTGTAAAGTTTTCTTAAGATTTCAATACAAGGTTCCTTTCTTTGTAACTCTCTTGTCTTCTCTATTCTCGTGAGTGTTTAGCCATAGCATTCACGTGTGAAAGGCTTGCTAACATTGTGTCGGGGGTGTTAGCGCCGCACGGATTGGTTTGAGAGAATAAGTGGCTTACTTAAGGTAAATGTAATAAATTTCAACAGTGGTCTCTCCAAATCGGGATTAATAATGTGACCATTATCAATATTATACATCCAAGATTGATTCATACTGAATACCAAAGTTTGTTTTTATTGTATTATTAAATTAAGATACTTAAATTAGTAAACTTTTAAATTATAATTTGTAATTACAATTTTTTAAAATTTTCATAAAAACCCAAGAACAATAATTTATGCTATTATTATTGTATATTACATGCAAAAATGTTTTATTTACTCTT